>JACSVZ010000022.1:4172829-14172829 GCA_014706295.1 Lycocorax pyrrhopterus obiensis | reverse complement strand
GCAACAGCTCTTGTGAACCTGTTTGTGATTTAAAACTGGGAAACTTAACAGCCAATTGCTCTGTCCTGCAGCATGGCCCAAACCCTGCTGCCTCTGGGTTCAGCTGCTTTCTCCTGTCCTCACCCCCCTTACTCTTGTAAGGATGTGGTTGATAAGAGAATAGAGCAGTTATGAAAGAAAGGTGTGAGACAACCTCAGACAAAGTTCAAAATCCATCACCTTGGACACTGAAAAACAGATTTAGGGGGGAAATTCTTCATTCCCCAGGTGAGTGACCCAGTCTGGGATCCTCATACAAATTTTCAAGGTCAGAGAATGCATCTATCCCGAAAGGCCGGGATATCTCCAGTTAAGGAACTGCAAAAAAAAAGGCACTTTGTGCAACCTTTGGAGCTGGGAGATAGTTCAGTGAAGGGTGAGTTTAAAGATCAGTGTGCAAATCAACTGGAACTTGCTTTGAAGCAAGAAAATGTTTCCACCACAGGCTCATCTTGAGAAGTACTTGGGGCATTGGGAGGCTCAGTGTTTTATGCAATCCTCAGTATATGAAATACAGTTCCAACTTTTAAGTTGACATTGGAAGGACGCTAGAATGACATCACGTCAGCAACCTCAAAACCACCTTGTTTTGTCTCAGAATATTCTTGGTTACCTGGTGAAGTGTCGTGTGTTCAATGTCTGGAATAACTGTTACCAGTACTCGAGGTACAAACAAAAATGCTTCATCTTGAGGCTCTGCTTGAGAAGGAAGAACTCTTTAGCCAAAACTCATTAGCCTAACGATGCTGCTGTAATTTCCTACTCCATTGGAAAGTTATTACCTTATCTCTAGTTGAATGTATTGGCTGCTTTGTAAAGGGCTAACGATTACAAAATACAAATTTATGCTAAAAGAATTTGTAGAGGGCAAGGAGCAGAGGGAATGACAGAGAATGCCAGGGTGGATATTTTTAAAAAACATATGAATAAAAGGCAAACAGTTTTGTTGGAAGTTGGCTCTTCTGTTTGGGATTTTTCTTTTATTTTAGGAAGCAACCAACTGAAGCTGGATGATTTTGTCAGCTGTATTACATTCAGCCCTTTAGGTAGCAAATCCTCAAGTACAGTTTTTAAATAATTTGCTCAAAAATCAAGCAACAAATTTTGATTGCTGGAATTGAAACTTGAGCATTTGGTACTTTGTTTATTCTTCTGTTTAAAAAAAAACCCCAAAACAACAAAAAAGGTACAAAAAGAAAAATTAATGTAGTTTTCCATGCTCCTGTACATCTGTCTCTTCTTCATACACATTCACTTTCCAGAATGCCTTTACTGCTTCCTCAAATCATGCAGCAGAGACACCAAGGCTGACCTTCACTGGATATTTATTGGGCTCCAGATTTTCTCCCTGTCTCAAAATTTCTCTCAAAATTTGCTCTCTGCCTCATCAAAATCTCATTAGATAGAAATTGTCACTCAAGAATATTTTACACATAAAATGTAGTCAAATATGCATTTGGCTAAAAATTTGTTGCATTAATTTGCTGCATAATAAAACCTTTCAGGGACATTCAGGTAAATCTAAGTGCTTTTATTCATGAACATTTCACTGAAACTTTGTAAAACACAAGTCCATATGGGGGAATGCAGTTAAACCTAAGAGACAACCAACATTGTTTCCATTCAAAGTTGTAAAGGTTTAGTTCGCAAAATCAATTTCTGGTACATTTAATTTTCATCACATTTTAAGGGATATCTTGAAACTGTTTGGTTTAATCTGATTTTACCTCTTGTTTATTGACCTGAAGTGAGGCAAGCTTGGATATTGCAATTCTGCAAAGGGCTATTCAGCAAATGTCTGGCTGTTACAGATCCCTAGTTTTCTCCTCAAGGGAAGTTGAAAGTAAATGCTTTGAGTATTGTTCATTCTTTATATATTAAAAAAAAAAAAATCCTTTTCTGTTACTGCAATCAAAATAAAGAGATATAAATATATAAAGACAAAAAACCTTCTAGTTTTAAGATTCAGGCACCGAAATGGTATCATTGATGTCTAAAACCACTATGTCTCTTAATGGCAGTTGGTGCTAGGGACTGTTCCCATTTTCTACTCAATTAAGCAGGAAGTTTTGTAGCATAATTACCACTGAAGTCCCACAAGTTCAACTCTTGTCACCAGACAAAACTTTTACCTGCTCTGGAAATGCTTTACTGAGGCCAAGACTGCTTCAGGCCATAAGCTCTGGCACAATGAAATTCTCCAGGCTGCAGATCCGAATGTCCTACCCATCAGATGCACAGCAAATTTTGGTCATGGGAAGGAAGCCTCTCCTACCTAAATAAAAACTGTCATACAAAGTGTATTCAGTTGAACTTTCTGTAAAGAACCAGGATCTCCTCCTAAGCCTCGTGAAGTCTCAGACTTGTGGTTTTCCCATTCAGTTTCATTGGAATGTTAAGTCCTGGACTCACTTTTTCTCCAATTTTAAATTTTTTGAACCTTCTGTTAAGGTACTATAATGGTTACTCTTAAATCACCTCCAGAGAACTTGTCTTACACCTAATTATACATCTTATAACTTCATTGCAAGCCAAAAAAAAAAAAAAAAAAAAAAAAAAAAAAAAAAAAAAAAAAAGAGAGAGAGCTGAAGCACAGGAGGTGTAGAGATGTTTCTTATGAGACTCTCAGAAAATACTTTTTTTTTCTTGGTTTGGGATGGATTAAATTCAAGGTCTGGTACTTTCTTAGGAGGTTCTGACTGGTTAGTCACACTGTCTGTTCCGAGTTCACTATTATTTCTCACGTCTATGGGATGGAAATTGCCTGCTAACCAAATGGAGATGAGCCAAAAACTTTTTCTCAAGGATATTTCCATTGGCTCCCAGCCTCAGCCTGTCACTTCAGTCCCAGTTTGTCCTTCATAAAAAATGACCGGTGATTCCACAGGCAGTGGGATGTCCCTCACCGTCCCCCTGCCTGCAGTGGGAAACGTGTCCCTTGTGCCTCAGCTTCAATCCGTGTCGTTTATTCCGAAAAAGTCTTTTTTCCTTTCTGCTGGCAGAGCAGAAAGAACATCATTATCCCGGGCTCAGCGGAGTTTTGGAGCA
The DNA here is from genome assembly GCA_014706295.1 of Lycocorax pyrrhopterus obiensis. NCBI lineage: Eukaryota > Metazoa > Chordata > Aves > Passeriformes > Paradisaeidae > Lycocorax > Lycocorax pyrrhopterus. The sequence goes on along the minus strand of JACSVZ010000022.1, from coordinate 14,169,742 downwards.
GTGTTTCAGGAAGGGCTGCCTCACCACTGTAGGGCAGCACACGACAGCACAACTCGCGCTGTGCTGCACTTCAGGTGCTGGGCTACATTTTCTATATTGGACTTTAAAGTGCAACAAATCCTTTGAGTAGCACAGCGACCACATTTGAACAAGGATTTTGTCTGCTGGAAATCCTACAACTTATTTCTGAACAGGGTTTTTTTTTGCCTTTCTTACCGAGCAATGCATCGAAGACAATGCCATTTCTTTTTACTATTTTTCAGTTAGAAACTGAATGGGAATAAAGGACCTTTTAAATAATTAATCAGCAAAACTCCTGGCTGGCCTCCAAATCCCAGAACACACCCTCTCCTTTCTCACAGCTAAACTCTTATACAACTGAAGTACGGGAGTGGATCTGAAGCGAGACAAAGGGACTCTGTTTCTCACATGGTCTCACTAATGCCTCTCTCCTCGCCTGAGGCCTGATTATATGATCAGTTTTTCATTGTAGACTTGTCCCCTGTTCATCTGTCTCTAATTCCTTGTCCCTCCCTTCCTTGGGGACCCTCTTGACCCGTTGTCTCCCCTCAGCTTCCCCAGGAAGGGTCGCAGGTGAGCACAGCCAGCGCTCTGGGATCCAGCTTTGTGGATGGGGAACAAATCCTGTCTCACAGCCTGCTTACACAACAGCCTCAGAACAGGGAATGTGGCTCTCACAGCATCTCTCCTCTGCCCAGAGATGCCCACATCCCTTTTTTCCTCTTCCCTAGCAATTCCCGTCCGATTGCTGCTGCGCTGGGAGGCTTTGCAGGGCAGTTTGATTTTAAATTTCCACTGGTTCCTTTCCCCCGTGAGCTAGTGTGATCCCCTGCCCGGGTCCCCTCAGAGCCTGCCCGGGATGTCCCGCCCGCCCTGAGGTGCCCCTCAGCCGCCGCCATGCCGGGGTTGCCCGGCCCCGCCTCCGCCGCCGCCATTCCGCGGCGCCCCGCCCGTTCCGGCCGCTCGGCGGGGAGGGGAGGGGAGAGCCGGGCCGGGGCAGCCATGGAGGACGCCGATTACTTCGAGGGCAGCGCGGCCGAGTGGGGCAGCGAGGCGGACGGGGGCGCGGTGAGCGCCGGGGGGAGCGGGGCGAGGGGCGACCTCAGCCTCAGGCGGGTCGCGGAGCAACCCCTGGACATAGACCCCGAGCATTCCCCTGAGTCCGGAGCGTCCTCCGGGACAATCTGGAGTATTCCCCGAGAGGGACCCGGAGCGACCCCCGGGTAATTCCCGGAGCGTCCCCCGGGCCCTCCCGCTCCGCCGCGGGGCTCCGGGCTGAGGCGAGAAGCGCCGGGTGCGAGGGGAGGAGGCCGGGGTGCGCCGGGCCCGGGGCTCCGGGGTTAAACAGGGGGAAGGCGGTGCTGGTTTTTGTGCTTTCTCCGTTAGTAATCGCTGTTTGTCAGCGGTGCAGGTCGCTTGCGGTGCTGAGCCCAGCTGTGTGTGTTGCTGTGGGCAAAAAGACCCTGAATGTGGGAGTGTGGGGGAAAACGGGACAGGGGAGGCTGACCTGACTGTGCTTGTGAACAGCAAGATGATGAGGATGGGGAGGGAGAAGATGATGCTGAAGTCCAGCAGGAGTGCCTGAAGAAATTTTCAACCCCTGACTATATAATGGAGCCGTCTATATTCAACACATTAAAGAGGTGAGTGTAGCCTGATGTGTGTTACGGTGTGTTAGAGGTGTCACTTCGTATGAAACTGTGTGAAAATATATAAATAGTGCTGTTGTTTTCCCTTTAAATTTAGAGTTCAATTGTTTTTTGGTTTTAATATGACTCAGTTTGTTCTTTTGTAATCCTGTCATCAGGTATTTCCAAGCAGGAGGATCTCCAGAGAATGTTATCCAGCTCCTCTCTGAAAACTACACTGCGGTGGCACAGACCGTCAATTTGCTGGCAGAGTGGCTCATTCAGACAGGTATGATACTGTGTAGTTTGGGTCTATAGTCTTTCTTCTGTCAGAAATAAATGAATTTGTGGCAAATTTGATCATACACAGGAAGTAGATTGCTATAAAGTTGTCATCCTGTGTGTGGCTAAATCCCTTATAATAATAGGTTTATTCCACTTGGAGAATAATGAAGCAATATGTTGATGGAATGCCAACAAACTGCACTATAAAAGGTTTTATAGTTGAAACAACTGCATAAATTATAGTTTCTTTTTAATTTCATTCGAAGGGCAAGGATGCTGTTATACAGACAGTATAAACAGTGTTTGATATTTTGTAATAGAATTATATAATCGTTATTACATTACCAGAATTATTATACTGTGAATTCAGAAATGTAGAACTACTCATTGCTATTTGTATGTTATTTTGTAGAATACTATCGAAGCTACTGATAACCAGTATATTAAAAGGATGAACTTTAGTGTGTAGTAGTGTGGGTTTGTGCCCCAGCCCTGGTATCCCTTTTTTCGTTAAGATACCCCTGCATTTTGTTGTCACACCAGTAACAGTCCTGGGGATGACTGGCATTGCTTTTTGTGTGTCTGATGAGGAGAGCAAGAGAAAGGGACTGGTGTGACCTGCCTGAGATCCTAAACAGTTTAGCATTGAGGAAAAAAGGTGGAGAATCTGTAAATCTGTATCAGTGCGGCTCTGTAGTAGAACTGATGGCTCTCTCATCTTCTCTATGTTGATAAATTTTAGAGTAGTTTCTGTTCTCATTGGAAAATGTGAGATGCTGCTGCTGCGTTCCATTGGACTGCATTGCATCTGCCAAGTGTTTTGTTCCCTCTGTGCAGGTGTTGAGCCAATGCAAGTCCAGGAGACTGTAGAGAACCACTTAAAGAGCTTACTTATCAAGCACTTTGACCCTCGGAAAGCAGATTCCATCTTTACAGAGGAAGGAGAGGTGTGCATGGAATCTCTGCTGCTGTCTCTACAGTGGATCCTTCCTAGATGCCTTCATCTGACGGAGTGGTGGATGGTGGGGGAAGGGAAGTTTAATCCTCAAGCTCTTTGGTTGAGGGACAACTGGTTTCAGAAAACCAGCTCTGTCTCACTGGAGTCCTCAGAGGTTTAGAGAACTTGGAAATTTGGAATGCATCCTCCTTTGTAAGAAAGCTCTGTAGAAGAACTTGCTGGACTCGTGAGAGGTAAAAGCCTTGCTTTTTATGATCCTGACAACTAGATATTCTTAAATTTCTCTCTGTTGCTCTGATCTTTTCAGACTCCAGCCTGGCTTGAGCAAATGATAGCACATACCACGTGGAGAGATCTTTTTTACAAATTGGCAGAAGCCCATCCTGATTGTTTAATGCTTAATTTTACTGTGAAGGTACTATACTTAAGTGTAATAAATAAGACTATCCATAGAGGGCTAATTGTTCTGGCATTAAATATTAGCTGTGGTCTTGCTTGTATCTTTTATGTATTCCTGCTAATACTAATTAGTAAAAGTACACCTTGGTGGGAGGACTTGTGCTACAGGTTGCAGTAAGTGTAATTTCCCAGTCTGAAGTACTGCTTTTTCAATTTTTGTTGAGGTGTTTCTTTTTTTTGTTTGTTTGCTTTCCTTTGATATCTGTTTGAAAATTCTGGATTTCTGCTGCAGTGGAATGTTTCAGTCAGTTTTTTATGTTTCTGTGACAAGAAAAGAACGTTGTATTTTGCTGTGCACTGCTATATTTTATATCATTATGCTTTATTTTTGCTACATCTTTATTGGTTTCCTTTTCTGAAGAGCACAATATGAATTCCAGTCAGTGTATGCAGAGGTGAAACATAGATTCTGTGTTCTTCTAGATTTGTTAGGATATGAGTAATACAAATGTAAATAACACAAGATTTCTATGATGTTTTTATTTTTATAGCTTATATCTGATGCTGGGTATCAAGGGGAAATAACCAGTGTTTCAACAGCATGTCAGCAACTAGAAGTATTTTCCAGAGTCCTGCGTACATCTCTGGCAACAATTTTAGATGGAGGAGAAGAAAACCTTGAGAAAAACCTCCCTGAGTTTGCTGTAAGTTTGGTTTTTTGGGGGTTTTTTTTCCCCTTTTTATGTGGAAAAAGAAGTGTTCTGCTTTCTGGTTAGGAGATACAGACCACTGTGGGATTGTAGCCAATCTTGATGTCCTACAAAAGCTTATGAAGAGAAGGTATATCTGTGTTAAAACCCAGAAATTTATGCTTTTTGGTCATTCTGTGACCAAGGATTCCTTAGGTTGCTTATGTGACACTTGTTATATTTATTAAATGGATTGTAAAAAGGTGTAGGTAGAAATGTTGTCCTTCCCATTTACTGCAAGATCTAAAGATCAGTCTCGTCAGTCCCTTGGCAAATGAAAATAATTCTTTTATGATCCACATTGGTGTGAAAGTTGCCATCTGAATCAACCCAGCATATGTTCTGTGTTGTGAAATAGCACAATGATTTTCAGAGGGCTTTGAACTTCTCTTAGTGTTAAAATACTGCAGAGAAAGTACTGAACGTAAGTAGAATAGATTTTCTTCTCAATTTTGGCATTTAAGAAGTGAAGTTCTCAATTCAGCCATTTCTTTTTGCATGGTTTCAATCTGTTCTGTACTTTCCCCTTGGCTGTTGGGTTTTTGGCTCTGTTGTTTAGTTATTTACATTTTGGGGGTTTTTTTCCTTTGCAATTTTGCTGTTTGGTTTTTTTTTTCCCCTTTACTCTCATGGCAATGTAATCACAGAAAGACACTGGGATGTTTGTTGCTGACTGACTGGTGAGGTTTGTGCTGTGCTTTCACAGAAGATGGTGTGCCATGGAGAACACACTTACCTCTTTGCTCAGTCCATGATGTCCATCCTGGCCCAGGAGGAGCAGGGGGGCTCCGCTGTCCGACGGATCGCTCAGGAGGTTCAGCGATACGCCCACGAGAAGTGAGCGGCGGCTGTGGGATCAGGGAAATGTGACTCACCAGAATCTGTAAACTCTGCTGGCTTTTGCTCATTCTTGATTACCTTTAATCAGCAAAAGGAGAATTTTTAGCTGCAACAGAACAGGGCTTGAATTTGTGGTACAGCAGAAAAGTTCAGTGTTCTGTACCAAGGAGACCTGAAACTGGAAAAGCAAAGACTTGAAGTTTCTGTCTATTAAGAAATATCTATTTTTATTGTTCTATGAACATTTTGGAAATAAACAAAGGCAAACACAGGCCTATTTTCTGGAATTACCCTAAGGCATTACATGCCATAGAATGTGCCCTATTGACTCAGTGAGACTTCATCTCAAATGTCAGAATTAAGAAAATAAGTCACTGTGTGTTTTTCTCTTCCTGCAGAGGCCACGATGCCAGTCAGATCACCTTAGCACTGGGTACTGCAGCCTCCTACCCCCGAGCTTGTCAGGCTCTCGGGGCAATGCTGTCCAAAGGAGCTCTGAATCCAGCAGATATCACTGTCCTCTTCAAAATGTTTACAAGCATGGACCCACCTCCAGTAGAACTGGTCAGTAGTTACCTGTTTGTAATCTCTGAAACTTATTTCTGTTACAGTAGCACTTGGAAATGGGATGCCTTGTGCTAAGTGTTGTATGGACACAAAACTTAAATTAGCACTCACCCCTCTGTGAGGGGTGTAGGTAATTGTAGGTCATGTCTAAATGTGAAACTACTGCTTGCATTCTGGTTTGCATTAGCTTCTTGGTACTTTTGTCGGGTTTTGTTTAATCATTCCTAGTTGTCTTTTTACATGTAACTAAATTTAATTAAATGTACTAACATGGGTTTTGGTAACAAAAGGCAAGATTTTGATACTTTAGCAATATAGTCTGTAACCGATTCCTTTGTATTCCTTTTTTTTTCTGTCAAAAGTCTGCATCTCTTCAGAAAACTGTTCAATGTACTCTTAAAGGAAGATGTGTTATCTCGTTGTATGCAGGGTGTATCAGATGCAAAAACTCCATTCTTAGTCACCTCTCATAATTCTCAGGCTCTGATAAAATGTTCATTCTTTTCACAGATTCGAGTGCCTGCATTTCTGGATCTCTTCATGCAGTCCTTGTTTAAACCAGGTGCTAAGATCAACCAGGATCACAAACATAAATATATCCACATACTGGCATATGCAGCTAGTGTTGTAGAAATGTGGAAAAAGGTAATGTTCACTTCTGTGAATAATACTATTTTTACCTACAGCAGCCTGCCTGTGCTGAAGAAAATACATGGTCGTGAAGTTGCTCAGTTTAAAATAATGCATTCAGCTTGATTTACTTATTTTAATATGAAATGTTCCTGCCTTCAACTGAGATGATTAAAAAGTGTAGATCCTGATGATCAAACGAAAGTCTGAGTACACTGAGAAATAAATAAAGCAAACATCTTTGTACTCATAATTAATTCTTCTGAAACTTGCGTGCAAGTCTAAATTTTGAGACACAGGATGCAATCCTAGGCTTACTGAGGTTACAACTCCTTTCCTTAAATAACCAAAGACATCTGCAACTTTTGCATTCAAACTTTGCAATAATTTTGCAGAACAAGAGAGTCAGCATCAACAAGGATGAACTCAAGTCGACCTCAAAGGCCATTGAAACTGTTCACAATCTGTGTTGCAATGAGAACAAAGGAGCATCAGAGCTGGTTGCAGAACTGAGCACTCTCTATCAGTGCATCAGGTGAGCAGAGAGGCTGGGAATCTCTCATGAGGACATAAATCCCGCCTTTCACACACAACTTGTCCTTCTTGGGTCGCAGAACATGTTTTTCTGTGCCGCTTGAGAAAGATGGCAGATCACTTTGGGTTCCTAGTAAAACTTCCATTTATTTTTCATGCTGCTGTGCTAAAGTGCTCTCTCTCTCTGTAGGTTCCCAGTGGTGGCTATGGGTGTCCTGAAGTGGGTGGATTGGACAGTGTCAGAACCACGGTACTTCCAGCTGCAGACCGATCACACCCCAGTGCACCTGGCACTGCTGGATGAGGCAAGAGTGTCTATAAAACTTTGCTGGGGAGCAAGAACAGTTCTGATTCTTGTGTAACACCCAGTGCACTGAGTGCCTGTCATTTGCAGTAAGGCAGTAAATATGCAGAGACGAATCTATTCAGCGTTAATTGTTTGCTTTTGTCAGCTCAGCATTATTTATGCCAGGAAAAACTTGGGCATCATAGAAAGAAATGATGGAATGCTTTTCTAAATTAATTTCTGTCTGGGACTGAACATCAGTGTAAATTTGTCTGGTGCATTGTGTTTTAAATTGCAGTTCTGAGGATGTCCCTTTGCTGTCTTGTTTGCAGATCAGTACATGCCATCAGCTGCTTCATCCCCAAGTTCTACAACTTCTTGTCAAGCTCTTTGAAACAGAACATTCGCAGCTGGATGTGATGGAGCAGGTAATTCTCAGAGGATTCAGTGTTTGTGTTACTTCACACCAGTCACTCTTACACAGTTCAACAGCTTCTGCTCTCACAGCAGCGCTAATTTAGACATGGTTAAAATGTAGCATAGCAGATAGTGAGTGAATTAAACTTGCACACTTTGAGAGGAAGTTCTAATGTGTTGGCTCTTCACTCCCTGCACCACCAGCTGGAGTTGAAGAAGACTCTTCTGGACAGGATGGTTCACTTGCTGAGCCGAGGGTACGTCCTGCCTGTTGTCAGCTACATCCGCAAATGCCTGGAGAAGCTGGACACCGACATCTCACTCATCAGATACTTTGTGACAGAGGTCAGCAGCAAAAACTACTGAAGTCTAAAGATCAAGTTTAAAATGAGCTGCATGTGTTTTGGATATTCAGAAATACTTCAAGTTCAGGTCAGATTCTGAGCAATGTCTCAGAGTTCACCAGGATATGTTTTGGTCCTACTGATCCTGACTTCTGGAAGTAATAAGGTGCTCAACAGAGTACCACAAGAATACATAATTAATTACTTGCACTTAGGACCTCTTGTTCTCCATACAACTACTTGTATGCTTCCAAAACTGGTATGTGAATTAAATATTGTCCCTCCTACCCCTGTAAGTGGAAGAATCATCAGTTTTTGTCTCCTGTTTCAGGTGCTCGATGTGATTGCTCCTCCATATACCTCAGACTTTGTACAGCTTTTTCTTCCAATCTTGGAGAATGAAAGTATTGCAGGCACTATAAAAACAGAAGGTGAACATGACCCTGTCACTGAGTTCATAGGTAAGTCACATTTATTCATTGCATACCTGCTTGCATTAGTGTCTCTTACAGCTTGCAAATAATGTTTAGGAGGAAGATTGCTAAAAATAGTAACCAGCTATTTTCACAGACAACTTCCCTTTTAGGGCCCTGGGTTTAGCAATTCTCCTGTAATCAAGAATCTGTGGGTAGTAGTGAAGAAAGTGAAGATGAATACTGCTTTTTGGGAACTAGCACTGCAGCAAGGAAAGGAGAGGAAGGAATGTCATCTGTCATAATATTGTACTCCATCCTAAAACAAAAACATCTGTCCAGACCCTAAAATCCTAATTATCTACATAATGCAGAAATCCATATGCAATTATATAAATCAGAGAATCATAGTAATGTACTGAACAGTGTCTTTTTTTTTTCTCTCCTTTAAGCTCATTGCAAATCTAACTTTATTATGATGAACTAAGCAGTGGAAAACATCAAGACTGCAGACGGAGCTCATGATCACTGCTTTGCCATGCTCTCCACCAGTGAGGTTCTATAACTGGGCAACGCAGCAGCAAAAAAAACCCCAACAAACCTAAAAGAAGGAGGAAAAGGCTGAAGGGCATTTGCTTGACTTGAGTGGTGACCTTGAAGTTCTTATCAGAGGAGTGTTTGTGTTTCATATCAGAGAACTGTTCATGTCATTTGGAAAATGGAATGATACCAAAGGATTTTCTGTTGTTACACAAATCAGTCTAAATCAGTATTCTGAAGAGGATGGATAGCAAGAAACAGATTTCTTTGAAAGAATATTTTTTTGGTTACTTGCAGAATTTTTCACTGATTCTTTGTGTAATAAAATCTGAAGAATGGGGAAGGCAATGCCTACTAAAAACACTTTGCAGATAGTTCTCTGAATAGGTCTTGAATGCTCTAGGCTTTGATGTTGCAAGTTGTAAAAAACAGGAGTTTATGGGATTTGCTCTGTGCTACAGAGAAGCCCTAATGCCTGTTTCTCCCCTTGGCATTATATTAGAATTCTAAATATCCTACATGAAAACAAAAAAACTTTGTGTAACACAAAAGGAGTTGTAACAATCAAGGTTAGTGTTGTATTAACAGATGAATTCTATGTGAGTGTGTTACCTTTCAGAATCTATTTTTTGCTAAATAGATGCATCAGATGTTACTGGTAAGTTTCATTACCGTGCCATTACTGTCCCAAAATCTGAATGTGTGCTGAAATTTCATTACTGCTTGTTGTGGCTTTGTTTTTATACTTATCTCTACTCTGTCCTGGCTGCTGCCAAACAGTGGGAGATACACCCAACAATATAACTTACCTTTAAATAAAGGTGTTTGTTCTTTTCCAGAGCTGTCTTTTAGTTTCATTAAGATGACTCATTCTCTCTGTTCATTGGGCTGGATTCCTCTTTCTACCCCTCACTTTTAAACAAACAAGCATATTTTACATTTCCAAGCACATTTGTTTTCTGAAGAACCTGCTTTCTGAAAGACACTGAAATTCTAAGTCCAGCTGGCTGTAAATTTAAAAAGGAAATCACCTGAAAAGGGCAAAAGTTTCTTCTGTAGAGGCTGTGTAACTTCCTTGCTTATCTTTGAATAGAAGATTTACTATTATTCCAGCTCTCACCATTTAAACTTGCATGAGACCTAGTCTTCATAATTTAAGTAAATTGTAGAATTAACAACAGAAGCTATTCACCCTATAGACAATCAATTTAGGATGCAGCCCTGTACAAGCTCTTGGTGATAATCAAGAGCAGTTCTGTGTCTACTGCAACTTTGCCAGCAGTTGAAATGAGGTTTATTTTTGCTTTCCTGTGTGCAGCTTGGTATCACTTCCTCTAAACAGTTCCTCTGTACTGGGCCCTGGGGATGATTTTTAACATTAAACCTTTTGTGATGCTGTGACCATGTTCATACCCAGGTGTTTGAAGCAGCATCCTTGCTGTGCAAACTTGGCCCTCAGGCCTTTCACAAGAAAAAGACCAGTGAAAACAGCAGCATCCAGGTGGAGACAACCACACACATGTATTAATAAGCTCATATAATAAATACCCAGTCACATAAGAGATAAATCTGTTTATTAAATGCAATTAACAGTGCCAGTTAGTAACATTGGATATGGCACTGATGTGTCAAATTAGTGAGGAGTTCTGGGTTATGGCAATTTAGAATTTGCCTCTTCAGGAGAAAAGGGCACAATCACATATTAAAGCAAGAAATTTGAGCAAAGACAAGACTAATTAAGTAGGAAGTGTTTAGACTGTCTTTTGATCAAAATAATTCCCATTATAGCATTCTGGTGGATAAAAGCAACCTCATTATTTGAGACTTCCAATACCACCGTTTCACCAGAAGGTCAAGGAAACAGGGTTTAATATTTTGAATTTATCATGTCCAGACTTATCATGGCTTTTGCATCCTTACACCATCTTTGGTCAGTACTGTCAGAGAATTTAAAATAAGCTCTAGACCCAAATATTGAGTATACTTTTCCAGTACATCTACATGATTTGTATTTAAAAAAAATAGATATTTACATGTACAGGTTCTGTAATTCAGTCAGTGTGATTTTAATACTGTGCATCAAAGTAGACAACTCCTTCATGGGTGAGTTACTTCAAGATGTAAGTAATTATCTCAAGGCAGTTCTGCATTTTTTGAAGGCATTGTGTGTTTCATCCGGGCTAGTTTTGCAGAACTGCCTGATGGTGTTGAACTGTGAAAGAGGCTACTATTCTTTAAACAAAAACAGGTTGTGCTGGGAATCTTGCAAACAAAGCACCTAAACAAAAAGATGTACCCTGCAGAATCAAGGAAGTATAGGATCTCCATATGCACAGTCCTCTTCAATAGCCAGATTGTAGTCTGCTCCTCTTCCACCCTTATAGGCACTTGTCACAATCCTCAGCCACCCTCTTTCACCCTGTAAAGGATTTAATTTGCATTGTAAATTAGGAAACACAACCATAGAAATTGTATGTTGAGTCTGCTCTGCCTGCCAAATATGAGTGATTTAAGTGAATGTAGGAATTCACTCAAGCTGAAGTGTAACCCTGGATTCATATGGAGCAACCTGCTTTGGTGAATTTAGATCCTACTCATCCAGTCTAGGCATGTGACTTGATTTTTGCCTACAACTAACAGCAATTTCCAGTTGCCCATAACAGGAGTTGCACATCCTTGAAAGGTAGAATTTGGGATAGAGCTGACATTATTCCAGCAGCTTTGGCCAAATATTCTTGTCTTCAGATTAGCTGGGTTTAATTTTTAAACTGCTAGTCTAGTTCAAAGACAGTTCTAACTTTATAGCCACAGGCTGTAGCTTTGCAAGTGAAAAACCCCACCTTCCCTCCAAAGTCAAAAGTGTGTTCTCATGTCTCCTTACCCAGGGCTCACCCCAGGAGTTACGAACTATCCAATATTCTGTCCCATTTTCCACTCCCCAGCCAGCCACAGACACGATGTGATTCACTGTAGGTGAGGGGTTGTACTCTGTGTACAGTCCCCCTGTGTAGGCATCCAGCTTTTCAGTAGCCATTATGCCACAGCTGTAAGAAAGCAGAGAGAGAAGTTTTCATACAAGGGGATCAGGGCACGGGCCTGGCTAAAAACCAATTGGTTTTCTTGCATTTTGAATTCTGAGCTCAGTTTATTACAAACTAAAGTGTACATATTAGTGCAGAACTTTGACACGTGCTAGAGTGAAAATGTACACTGAGTTCCAAGTATTTCACTCCCAGTATTACTAGTAGATAAACATTTTCTTTTTTACCTAATTGGTCCATTAGCATAGATTTCTGCCATCATTTTTTCTCTTCCACTGACAGACCCATAGTCAGCAACTTTCCAGAGAGTGTAGTTCTTGATCACGTGGCATTCTCCAAAAGTGACACAAGTTCCACACTGGTTGAACTTCTTACACTCTATAAAACAGAGGTGAGAGTACCACTGCAGGAGGTTGCTTTTCTTCAAATGAAGTAATAGTAGGACACTAAGCTTTTATAACTTAATTGAGGCAGATATTAATAACTTCAGAGTAATTATTAATACATATTCTCTCTGGTGAACTCAATTATTTTCTGGAAACCACATTTAAAGTCCCTACTAGCACCAGTTACTGTTCTTCACTTCATAAGTATAAATGCTTTGTTGAGGATGTAGAGAAACCATTCCAGTCATACATGACCAGCCAAAGGTTAAATTTCTCCTTTGTTCAGCTTGAGGTGACACTTGTAAATATTTCAGTACATTAGAGATTGTGTGTCACAGATTTAAGAGATTAAGTTAAAACAATTCAGCTGTGCAAACTTGCCTGAGCATGATTTAGTGCTACACTGTCTGTCTGAAGTAGGAGACACACACAGGCCCGTAAAGAAAACCTGTTCTGTCAGTCAAACAGCAGGAACCACTACTCTGAAAACCCAAGAAATTATTTTTTTTAATACACTAAGATCTCCTAAACCTGAGAAGAAATCCTACAGCAAAGCAGAGACATCCTACTTTGATCCTTGGCTTGGTAGTTGTTGCAGGTCTCGTCGGGAATGCCGTGGTCGTGGGCGTACATCCAGACCCCGGAGTGGTCCCCGCCCTCGCAGGACCCGGCGTCAGCACAGTCGATGACATTCTGGACAGACAGGTAGGCAGAAGGCCAGGCACCTTTCCTCTTGATGTTGATTCGGTCTGTAAGGACAAGAAACTGGGGTTTGTTACTGGCATCCGTGGGTGGCTACACATTGCAACTGGTTTTGAAACTGTCTCCTCTTCATTGAACCTGTAACTGTTTGCAGACAGCAGCACTTGTGGTTGGAAAAGCCTCTGCTGTCTGCAGTGAGGAACACAGCATGACCTAATTCAAACCAGAGGTTGAGTTATTATTGTGGGTTTCCATTAGGAGGGTTTTTTCCATTAAAAACTCAGCAAAAACATGCAGATGAGTAAGATCTGTCTAAAGCCTTGAACAGCCCTAGACCTCTTTTAATTTAAAAGAAAACTGAAAACTTCCAGATCTGATTCCTGACTTTGACAGCAAAGAGTTTTCAAATACAGATCATAAAAACAGCTCTGACCAGCATCTTACAGGAGTAGAGATTTATGTGTAAGTCCATGCATAAACATAAGCCTATGGAGCCCAGGTTGCTGGCTCTGAGAGACAGTCTTAACGCAACAGAAAGCTTTCAGAGTGATCTCCTTGCTGTTACATCAGCATCTCACTGTTATCCTGCCATCTCAGACAGGCACCGCAACCCTGCTGCCTCATTTTGTCAGAAACAAGCAGCTTACTTGGCAGAAAAGCTTCCTGATGAGTATTCATAAACTGCTTCTCTGCATTAACAGTCTTAACTGCTGCCACTGTAATACTTTAAATCCTACTAGTACCAACAACATTCAAACATACTTGACAGAACTGGGAGCTATCATTCCAGCCTAATCTTCCTGCAAGTTGCTGTATTTTACCAATCCTAGTACTTCACTCCATCCTGGCAGGTGTCACATGTGTCCATATCCTTGTACTGCCTAAGACTCTATCCTGCATGATTCCTGCTGTCTGCTCACACCTGCCTTGTCTTCCCCCTTCTCTCCGGTTTCCTCTATTTCTCCTTCACAGGTAATTTTCCTACAGCCTCTCTGTGCAAGCAGTGCTTCTCCAGCACATAACTGTTGCGTGCAAATCATGTATTCTCTCTAGAGCCATTACTTCTCCATCTGTAGCAAACCACTACTTCCCCTTGACTGAGAAAAAGGCTGATGGGAAGATTCCTGCTGAAATCAGACTTGTGTGTCTGCTGTGGTGGTCAGCTCATTGGAATGACAGGGCTCCTTTGTTGACAAGGGGCAACTTCTTCCATTTCCTTATTCCCAGCACGGCTGGAGAGCCCCTGCTGTAGTGCAGCAGGCTGAGGTACCAGAAAGGGGAAGGAGACCTGACAACTTTTTTGCATCTGCTGCTGCCATCACCACACCTCCGAGGGGAGGGCAGAAACCCCAGCTCTTACCCCAGGACCTAAAGAACAGTTTGGGAGGAGCTATGGCCACGTTCCTTCTGCAAACAGGTTTTTAACCACACACCAGCGTTCCCCCCTTGCTCCCTTTGGATAAGGTGGAGGCAGCCTCACTCTGATTGCTTTTTCTATTGAAATCAACCCTCCTTGCCTTCACCCTGGGCATTCCCACTGTTGTGGTGTATTCACAGACATGTCAGCCTCGGTTTTGCTGCGTTAGTCCCTGCAGTGATTTAGCACCTTACACCAGCTGTCAGTAACCTGAAGCTAAACTTCCTTTGCTCCCCGAAAACTCCCGATTCCAGCGGGGAGCCAGCCCGGCAGGTGGGTCCGAGCGTACCTGCCAAGGCGCTGGTGCTGCCGTGGGCCCAGCAGGACCCGCAGTACTGGGGGATGTGCTGGTTCCGAGTGGTGCTGGCGTAATTCACCCCGTCCACGTTCCTCCAGTCCCAGCTCTGCGGCAGCGCCGACACGTCCAGGTACTCGTGCGGGCGGGGGTACGTCCTGCGGGGGGGACGGGACGAGGAAGCAGCGCCGGCACCCTCCGGCGGAGGGCGGGCGGGTGTTTTTTTAAAAAACACGGATTTCACCGAGTTTCGTAACGAGGCCGCGAGTGTCCGGCGGGGCCACGTGACCGCCCCCCCAGCCCCTCAGCCCTGCCCGATCCCCGACAGGGCCAGAGCGGCCGCGGGCACCCCCGAACCCCGCCTGTGCCTGCCCAGCCCCTGCCCAGCGCTTCTCTCCGCCGTGCGGCGGGGAAGGCGACCCGGGAGGGGACAAGCGGCCGAACCTCACCTGAGTCCGGGAGCCTTGCGCGGAGCCGGTTTGTAGCAGTGCTGCCCTTCTCTGAAGTAGAGCCCGGCGCGGGCGGGCGGGCAGAGGCAGCCGCAGAGCAGCAGCAGGAGGGGGATGAGGGGCTGGAGCAGCGTGGCCATGCTGGGACAGCGACAGCTCCCGGGATACGGCCGACACCGGGGGTTAAGGGCGGTGGGAGGCGCGGAGGGCCGGGCGGGGCGGGGCCGCGCCGGGCGCGCTCACCTGCGGCGGGCGGAGACAGCCCCCGGGGCCCGCCCTGTGCCGGGGCTGCGCTCCGCTGAGCCCCTCTGAGGGTGTCCGATGGATGTCTTGGGGATGAGGAACAAACTGAGATCCCGTGTTCCCAGCCCCCAGTGACGTTTCCAGCTCACACGCTCAAAAATTTGATCACATGGGTTGTGACAACAGGACTTGTATCTGGGACAGGCCCTGTTACAGGTTTCTTTACCTTTGGTCTAACACCTCAGCATTGTGCTACACTGTGGCTGGCGACTGTGACTGTTTTTTTGTTTGGTTGTGGTTTTTTCCTAGTCCCGAGTTCTGGATTTCTCAAGCCCTTTAATGCTCCAATTAGCAAAGGAATACAGGCCTGTGTCCATTTACTCGGCTGCTCCTTAGGGTTCAGACATCTGAAAATTCATTATTATCTGCTAGGAGATTTAGTCAATAGTAAAAACAGTTTTCTAATTTTCCTGCAGAAGCTTCTAGTGACTGTGTGAATGGATTACCAGTCTATTTTCCATACATTAGCTAGAAGCTTTCATGTTTGATAAACAGGTTTAGTAAACCACAAACAGTTCTCCCCTCATAGCTTCTCTTCCTTAGCTCTCAGCACTTTTTGTAGAAGGCCTGAGGTTTATTAGCTACACACTATGAATAGAGAAACTGAGGCACTGGGAACCAGTGCACCAAAAGAAATGGCAAAGCAAGAACCAAGCCTGTGTGTCGAATGCAATGGTTTTTGGTAGCATTCCTAAGGGTGATGCAGCTAGCCCAGGTTAGGGGAGACTTGCATCAGCTCGTCTGGTAGCCATTCACAGATCTCACTAAAATTATCTGATGGCCTGTAGCCAGGCTTATCTCAAACTGAATAGGCTTTCCTCTCAACAATCTTCTCTGCTACTCTGAAAAGCCAGGTCCTCCCAAGCAAACCATATTTTAAAAACTAAAGGCATCCCAGAATGCCTCCCTGCACATGCATATTTTTCGCCAGTGGGTTGCAGTAAAAAGACCAAAAATCAATGAAAAAACCAAAAACAACAACAAAAGGCCCTGTAACCACAAAAGCCTGGCTTCTTTGTGGTCTCAGCTCAAACCCTTCACCAGGGCTGTGGTATCTGGGGCCTGCTCTGGAGGCACTGGAAGCAGTGGGCAGCCTGATAATAGACACTGTAGGACAGCTGTAATAGCTGTGCCCAGTGCCAGGCTGCTCCTAATCTCCCCAGTGCCAAAAGTGCCTCGGAGCCAGCCCATCCAGCACAGTCCCCTCTCTCCCCGGTGACTCTCTGCTAATCTGCAGCTGCACATGTGCCAGGCCGTGCCTGGGAAGTGCCTCGGGCTATTAACAGGCTTGGGGCTTCTCAGGGCTGAGCAGGGACAGGCCTGCAACTAAATCTACACAGAAACAGGCCCCTCGTAAGCCACGTTTGGGGTAAAGTCAGACTTAGAGGTTCACAGAAATGCAGATGGGAAGGAGAGGAAAAAGAGGCCCAAACCCACATCCGCTTCACAAAGCATCTCAGCTACCTGGTGTCCTGTGCCAGAATTTTTAAGACTCTATAAGGAAGCACTTTAGACGAGGCACATGATTCTAGGGAGCTATTTTCAGCAAGAGGAAAAACCCCTATTTAGTGACTGCATATTTATTTCACTTCTCTTTTTCCCCTTTCCCTGTGAGATGTGCTCAGCAAATATATTTATTGCTGAAATTATTTTGTCATATTTTTGGACAGTGAATTAGCACCTTCAGCCTCTTCCTAAGCTGTGTCTATCGTGAATACATTGCATATTTTAAATAGTATTTATTTAGTGTCAGCAGCTCTCTGCTGACGTTGTGTCAAGGCAGCTCCCATTCAGAATGCAGCAACTGAATATACAGCTCAGATCTCCATTACTGCTCTTAGCTAAGGATGGTTGGAGAAAACAAGTATGAAATGTGCATAGATAAAATGAGATTTGCTTTTAAAGTAAATGCCCAAATAACCTTTTCAGAATTTTCTTAGGGAATTGTAGAAAATATCCAAAGCCATTGTGGGAAATATTGTCAATGTGGCAGCGGGACAGAACTTTTTGCGTGTCTTGCTGGGTAAACTGAATGGCTTAGAGAATACTTATCTTTTGGAAAATGATAAAATGATTGTGTTTTAAGGAAACAAAACTAATCTACCTGAATTTAGAGTCGTCCTTTTACTGCTCTCTACTGAGTATGCTCATAGCATGGCAGAGGATGACAGGATGTTTGCTCTCTACTCTTTTGCAAGGCACTTCTGGTGCTGAAGTCTGTGTTAGGAGCAGTTGTCTGTTCCTTCATTGGCTGGTGGGAGAACTGGAAATCATCAAGCAGTGGGGGAAGTCTGGAATAAGCCGATTTTTCTTCTGGAACAATATGGAAGTTCAGAAATTCCTTATATCTAGCAACCCATAAAGTGGCAAAGTAGTTACGTTCAATGAGTCAAGCCAGTGTCACCATTTTATGTTAAATAATTTAAGGTGCTTTTCTAATTATAGTTCCTTTCCCCATCCTGAAAAGGAACACTTGCAAGGCAGTGACAGTCACTTGACATGTAATGAAACTGCTCTAGGCTTCCAGAAGTCAGTCCATCCTGGGTTTCTGCTGCTCAGTGATACTGGTCCTGGTTATCAGCAGCCAAACATGACTGTGCTGTGTTTCGTTCTGCCTCACATCATTTCCTTTAACACAGCGAGATGTTTCACTCAGTGAATGTTACAGTTCACTTCAGACAACTTCAGTGGAACGGGGTTTTCACCTCTAACATTCTCCTGGCAAGTTCTGAAGTACATCTGAGATATAAGAAATTAAGAAATATTAGAAATGCTGTTATTTCTTAATGTCAGGAAATGAAGAGAGAGAGGGAGAGACTGTGCAAGCTAGTCACAAGTTAATTCAAGTTTTGGCTGGAAATGATGGATTCTTAAAACTTTTTAAGGACCATGCATCACTGAGAGTGCAGTGTTATATTTATGTATTACAAAGTATTTTTTGTTACTGCTCCTGTCCCCCTCCTGCATGCAGTCAAACACTGGGAATAATGCTTCTTAGTGAACTGGAGTTTTCCTTGCAATGCACTAAATGTTGTGATTATAGGGGCCCCCTGCTCACAAGTTGTTACTGTTTTTATTATGGGTGTTGTCCTCTATGACTCATATGATGCTAAAATTTAAATTATGTTGCAGAAGCACATGTGCTTAATAAATTAAGATCACTCACTCTGGGCTATAATCTCTACATATGCACATACATTTGTATATATATTATGTCTAATATAAAATAATGAAACACAACTAGAATATGCACATATATTCATGCACCACACTGCTGCACAGAGAACTGGAATCAATTGTGAGAGGGTGCATGTGACAATGTTGCTTTCCAAGCCACTCAGTGATGCACCTGTGCTGTTGTACCTGTACCCAGGCAGTAAAGAGGCTCCTGGTGCAGTGCCTGGGGCTGGCTACTCCCCTGGCTGGCTGAGTGACAGTCCCTCGGGTATAAAAGGGCCCCTGGGGCCGGGCTGTGCTGGGTGTAGCTGATAAGAGCAGCAGGCAGAGGGCTTGTTCTGGAGACTGCAGCTGGAGAGCCCTGGTGAGGTTGTAGCCACCAATAGGTCTGAGCCACACAAAATGCGTGAAATTGTGCACCTGCAGATTGGCCAGTGTGGGAACCAAATTGGATCCAAGGTAAGGTCTCTTTTCAACACTGATCATTAGCAGGGGATCAGAGGTAGCAATGCAAACATCATCAATGGATGGGGACTTTGGGGGGGGAACAATTACCTTGTTAACTCAATGGTGGAAAGCATGGCATGTTAGCAGGGAACTTGAGTATTTTGGTATGAAAAGCCAAAAGCTGGATTTGCTCCTCATGCAAAGTTTAATGTTCATTTGCAATAACCATGGCACAGTGATTACAAGTGCTCCAGAGCATTCCTGCTGGGACTCATATTCCCAGGGGGGACTCATATACTCTGCAAAATACTGGGACAAGTGACAGAGCCAGTAATTCCAGGGCTGTGAAGTTGTGTTGCAGGTACTTTAGTTCAGCCATGCAGCAGCAACGCTGCCACATTTTATTCATTAATATCATAGAATCATACAATGGTTTGGGTTGGAAGGGGCCTTAAAGATCATATGGGATCATATTAATCAACAGCATAACCTGTGTTAGTGTGTGAAGTGTCACTGGCCTCCTGTGAGAGACAGATGGCATTTGGAGTATTTTTGTGTAGCTCAAACACTGGCATGCTGCGACATAGAGGGTAGTCACTATTGCTGACTTTCTAGGTTAGGAGTAAAAAAACCCTCAATTACTTTATGCTGTGTGATGTCCATCCTTCTTTTTTTTAAATTGATAAGTAGGAAGTTGTCAAAAAATTATCTATTTTGGGGATCTTTTAAGACATGGGACAGTTGAGGGATTGTTCTGTTGTGTTCTTCCTCCTTTTCTTTCTCCCACAAATCTCACCTTGATTCCTTTTAATGGAACATGAAGCATGGAACATGCACATGTTGGCAGTGGTGTATTTTTACACTCAAAATGGGACTGGATGCTAACTCAGGAGTCTTTTAATATTAGAACAGCCTGGTCATTATTACAGTGGGTGGGTGTGTCTGCATGAACACTGCTGTGGCTGCTGCCCAGATAAGAGCCCAGTACAAGAGCACATCCATATGAGTGTCAAGATAGGACATTTAGGACCAGCAGCTGTTTGTGGAAAGCCTTGCTCACGTACAAATTTGCCTAAGCCAGCTTTGTCATGCCATGGTCCCACTTGTGTATGACAGGACTCCAAGCAACTCTCCCTAATCCACACCCTCACAACCTTTTTGTTAAGCTCATACCAAGTAGTAATTGTTATTTAAACTTTTAAATTAATATCAGTTTTCTTTTACTATAAAGAGAACAAATCGAGGCCCTCCACCCACTAGTGTGTGGGTCATAGCTAAGCAGCATAAACGGTCTGCTAAACTTTTCCCTTTAATTTATTTGGGAGGGGTAGACAAGGATCCCTGTTCTGATCTGGTAAAAGCATCCCCTGCTTCAGGCACAGTTCCCAGAGCTGGTCCTGAACATGTTGTGCCAAAAATAAATAAATCATTCTCTGTGTGTTGTACCTCTTTCCTTTTGCAGTTCTGGGAGGTGCTTGGTGAGGAACATGGGATTGACATCACAGGGAACTACCGTGGGGATTCACCACTGCAGCTGGAGCGAATTAACGTGTACTTCAATGAGGCTTATTGTAAGTGCTCGGCAGACCCAAGAGGGAGGGTAAAATAAGTAATTAAAAAACTCACAAAAAGCCTAAACCACTGTAGGTGGATTGGACTTTCCAGAGTGGATTGTAAGACTGTTTCTTTGACCTCTAGCAGTAATTATTTGCATTCATTTTGTTTTGTTCCAGCCCATAAATACGTGCCCCGTTCCATCCTGGTGGACCTGGAGCCTGGGACGATGGACAGTGTCCGGTCCAGCAAAATCGGCCCCCTCTTTCGACCTGACAACTTTATCCATGGTATGTACAGCAAACTGACTGGAGGCAACTGTCCCAAAACAACTGTCCCATGGAACTCCTTTAAAAATTCTCTTGTTAACTTTTTGGCTGCTCTTTCTGTAATTCTGTTCACAGGTAATTCAGGTGCTGGCAACAACTGGGCCAAGGGCCATTACACAGAAGGCGCTGAACTGATTGAAAACGTCATGGATGTGGTCAGGAATGAGTGTGAGAGCTGTGACTGCCTTCAGGGATTCCAGCTCATCCATTCCCTTGGTGGTGGCACAGGCTCAGGCATGGGGACACTCCTCATCAACAAGATCAGAGAGGAATATCCCGACAGGATCATGAACACCTTCAGCGTTGTGCCCTCACCCAAGGTATCCGACACGGTGGTGGAGCCGTACAATGCCATCCTCTCCATCCACCAGCTGATAGAGAACACAGATGAAACCTTTTGCATTGACAACGAAGCTCTATATGATATATGCTTTAGGACATTAAAGCTCACCAATCCCACATATGGGGACCTCAACCACTTGGTGTCCCTAACGATGAGCGGCGTCACCACCTCGCTGCGTTTCCCTGGCCAGCTGAACGCCGATCTGCGGAAGCTGGCTGTCAACATGGTGCCCTTTCCTCGCCTGCACTTCTTCATGCCAGGCTTCGCCCCGCTGACAGCTCGGGGCAGCCAGCAGTACCGGGCCCTGACGGTGCCAGAGCTCACCCAGCAGATGTTTGATGCTCGGAATATGATGGCAGCCTGCGACCCCCGCCGCGGGCGCTACCTCACCGTCGCCTGCATCTTCAGGGGCAGAATGTCCACCAAGGAGGTGGATGAGCAGCTGCTGTCTATCCAGACCAAGAACAGCTCCTACTTCGTGGAGTGGATCCCTAACAATGTCAAAGTGGCCGTGTGTGACATCCCACCACGAGGGCTGAGGATGGCAGCCACTTTTATTGGCAATAACACGGCCATCCAGGAACTCTTCATCAGGGTGTCTGAACAGTTCTCGGCCATGTTCAGAAGGAAAGCATTTCTCCACTGGTACACGGGGGAAGGCATGGATGAGATGGAGTTTTCTGAAGCAGAAGGTAACACCAATGACCTCGTATCCGAGTACCAGCAGTACCAGGATGCCACTGCAGATGTGGAGGAATTTGAAGAGGTAGAAGTGGAAGCAGAACCCAAGCCAGAAAAGGAAGCAGAGTAAAAAGTATCCAAACATTGTCCGAATGAGCCTGTTCACATTCACTAAAGACAAAGCAATAGCCATCATCTGCATACCCAAAATAACACACTTCTTCAGAATTTTTTCCCTGCATCTGGCCAAGTATATCTGATATTGTAACACAGTACTTTCGACATTAATGGCAGCTGTGCTTTACTGTCTTAAACAACTGTTGACACTGAATCTCTCTGAAAACCAATCTACTATGAAGACCAATTGTCTCATAACAGCCTTGCCTGTAAATGGATTAACTTTTAGAATATAATCACCAGATACTGAATGTACTACACAGCCACTGTACCTGTGTATATAGAACAGGATCATAAACAATAGCAAAATATGCTGTCAGCTCATCACATTTATTTATTCTCAGGTAAACACAGTCCCTTGTTGATTGTGAACTTGTTACTGGTTTAGGAACATGAACACATCTCTAAGGCCTGCAAAGGCAGTGA
Organism: Lycocorax pyrrhopterus obiensis; assembly: GCA_014706295.1. Taxonomy (NCBI): domain Eukaryota; kingdom Metazoa; phylum Chordata; class Aves; order Passeriformes; family Paradisaeidae; genus Lycocorax; species Lycocorax pyrrhopterus. The sequence continues at coordinate 14,147,404 of JACSVZ010000022.1, read as the reverse complement.
CTCTTCTGTTATCACTCCACAGACTGATGCACATCTGCAGAAACAACAGGGGGCAAATGACTGAATATGCACATTCTTATTTTATTTTTAAGTACTCTAATTGTTCTCTCACATTGCTGGCTTATATTATTGCAGAGCTTGGATTCATTATTATGGTGTGGTTTGCTTCTATTTCTAACTACAGGTTGAGTTACATTAGCACACTAAGTTGTGACTGTGTAAAAGTTTTGGTGTGGTATTTTTTTTTCCTAGGTACTAACTACTGTAAATTTTTTTCCTAACATTCAATACAACAAAAATGACATAGAATGGTTTGCAGCTTGTTAATATAAATTCCATGGAAGTCACTAAAACAAAACCGTATTTTGCCTTCAATGAAAAATTTCTTGCCATCACAGCTACTTAACAATGTATTTATAATATTCTTTTAAATAAAGATTATATACCATTCTATAAAACAGTTTTATACTTGAAACAGTTGATAGACAGAAAACCCATAGTTTATTCTTGCAATAACTAACTTTGAATTACATTAATTCTACTCTTAGATGAAAAGGTTTGCTATACTCTGAAGAAAATAATGCCTTGTGTTTGAGTTCAGTCTTGGTGAAGGAACCTGAAGCAAATTCTCCTGTGCACTGGGACAATGTCAACCCTGCTGTGAGGACACACAGCAGCAGGAAAATGCAAATACTTCCCCCAAAACCACACATCTCAAAGTACATCTTTGCCTCTCAGCCAAGAGAAATATCACCCTCCATTCCTGCTTCCCAGGGAACGTGTGTCCCTCTCCCTCTCCTCCCTGTCACGACAAAGTGTTAATGAGGATAAACAATTCAGACTCCAGTGTCTCCTTCCCCACCTCTTACATGAAACCAGGTCTCCCAATTCCTGATTCACTGCTCAGTGTCTCAGACAGATTTGGAGATTAGATCCCCAGCAGCACTTCCATGGCACAATATCCTGCTTCCAGTTTTCAAAATAATATACTATATTCTCTGTCGATACAGATTTTAGCCAAGATTTTTTTCCAAAGTAATCATTAAAATGTAGTAGGCAGAAATGTTTTAAACAACAATTAAATCTCTCACTCATTTATGAACCTGAAATATCAGCATGAAAATCAAAACCAGATTTGACTTAAAAATAAACAATGTTGCAACTGAATGTCCAGACTGTGCTAACAGCAGTCTTTTAACAGAAGTGAAAACTCAATGTCTCTGCAGAAGAGAAACTTTGTTTCAAGAGGAACAACACTTTCCACACATTCAGAAATTACATTTATTAGCATGCCAATTTACATACAGAGGCAAGTTCTACAGTTCATGTAATAACATTACATTGCAGAGTCTTGAGCATGCCTACAGCATTGCAGTTATTCACCACAGATCAGCTCCTACAAGAGATTTAAAATACGGGTTACTAGATTCAAGAGTATGTGCAAGGTACTCTTCAAATAAAAGGTAATAACAATATTTAATCTTAGATCAGGAATAGAAGCTGTTCTACCCAGAACAGAAAACATTTCAGCTGCTTGTGATGTATGCAATGCCACAAATAAAGGTACAAGCAGTATCTGTCTTACAAACAGCCCTTTGTGACAAGGAATTTGCTGATCAGGGGAAGGAGGACTTCAGAGAGGCTATCTGCTGGCTTAGCAAGTATGAAACATGTGAACATCATAGAAAAACCTGATGTAATGAGCATCACTACAGAGCCCCAGCTGTTCTGTGTAAGCCCACAGTAAGTCTGACCAAACCTCAAGCGGTTCAAGGCAGAGCTTGACAGACAGTACATCTCACTTCACTAATGAGATTAAGCAGTTTCCGATGTCACACGTAACAGGTCACAGACACCTGCGCACATTCGCACACCAGCTGCAATTCCCACCACTCCCATGCCTGGAAATCGAGCTGATTATCTCCAGATATTGGGGATTACCGGACTCGGCGGTTACAGACCATCGCTAACCCCACCCCCGCACTACAGAGCTCCAACCCCGCGCCCAACCCGCCCCACCCACTTACATTTCACTCCTTTTTGGGTTTCACCGTTTTCACCGTGGCCACCGCCGCCCTCTCCGCCTCCGCTTTGTACTGCGGCTTCATGGCGGCCCGCACGGCCTGGGCGCAGATCTGCGAGTACCGGATGTAGCTGCGGCCGGGGGGACAGAGGGCGGTGAGACCCGGTGCGGCCCCAAAGCCGCCTCCCCCGGCCCCAAACCCTCTTTCCCCCCGCACCGGTGTGACCGCACCCGCCCGGCGCTCCCTGACAGCGCCTCCCCGCCAGGCCGTCACTCCCGCCCTGTCGCGGGGCTGTCGCGACAGCGGTACCTGAGCCCGGCCTGTCGCCAATACGCCACCATGGCTGCGGCTCCGCGCGACAAGGTCAGCGCGCGCCGCAGGGCACGCACCCGCCGGCCAATCAGCGGGCGGGAACTGCTCACGCGCGCCGCCGCTCACGGGCGCGCCCCTCCGGCAGCGGCCAATCAGAGGGCTCCGTTCCTGCGCGCGGCTCCCGCCCTTTCCGCCTGACCCTCCCCGGGCTCGCCCCGCCCCTTCCGCTCGGCCCGGGCGGCCCCGGCGCCGTGAGGGGCGGTGGGCGGGGCCATGGCGGCTGCGAGCTGCGGCCGCCCGTGGCTGTCCGGGAAAGGTGTGGGCCCCTCCCGCTATGGGAGATGGGAGGGTCCCGGCTCCGCCTCCACCTGTGGGCGGCCGGGACCTGCCTCGCTGTCCGAAACCACGGGAGTGTGTCGGTTCAGTGGTTCAGAGCCGGTAATTTGCCGGAAACACGCTACATGTTAATTACCTAAAAACCATAAATGAACGGCCACGTTTTCTATGAGGTTCATGGCTAGTTATATAGCACTTGTGTTAGTTACACATTAACTCCTTCCTCAGTAGTCCTGTTGTAATCTCAGAGCCCGAGCAAGTGGTTAAAAGGGTGTTTTTTGCACCCTAAGTCTGTTCTTACGCCTTTGTACCATCACTTCTTGATTTTTCTAGATAAGACACTAAAGAAGAAAACGTTTTACAAGCAGGTGGAGCCAATGATTTTTTTTTAAACAGACTGTCTTCAATTTGCAGTGTATGGTCAAGCTGTGACAGTTCTGTCCCATTGGACACAGTGCTTTGCCATGGGGTTCCTTTGGATGTAAGACTTGATACAAACACCTGAAATTCAATCATTTGCTCTAAACAAATCCATAAAAGACAACATAGCAAACTAGAAGCTATAGACACAAAGAAAAAACAGTCAATTCCCTACATATAAGAAGCAAAATGTTACTAGAAGACTCAAATCATGTTTGCTATGGAAGCAATTTGCTCCTAACCTCGTGTTCATTTAAATAATTAAGACAAAATACTTGAAGAGGTTAAGTATTGGGTTTTTAACAAACCCTTGCACTTTTGTCTTGTTCTCTTACTTCCTTCCATCCAAAGTCAAACCATTTTTAAAGCACAGAGTAATTTTCAGCTTTATTAGAGATCTCATTTAGTCCAGAACAATTGCAATTAACAATCCCCACAGTAATGTCAGGAAAGAGCCACCAGAACAAAAAGAACAAGTGTTCACCAGATATGTCAGTCTGTCTCCAGCATACAACAGTAAGAGCTGGACCGGTGATCTGTATTTTTTTTTAGACTGTTAAACAACTCTGCTCCTATAGAATTTTGGGTTAATTTCTTAAACCCACATACTGCAATTGTTCCTACTTAATTTTAAAGAAAAAACTAGTGCAAACGAGGCAGAAAATTCTTACCTCATGCATTTGTTTTCTTCTTTATTTTTGTGTGAAACATATTCTAATGTTGTGACAGACGTGGCATATTGGAGTGAAGCTTTCCAATTTGCAAATATGAAGTAAATTAAAAAATATTTGTTATGACAAACATGTTTCTGCCCTTTTAGCACAGAAAGGTGCCAGTGATATTGAAAGGAAACATATTTGGTTTTGAAGCCCCAGTCATAACAATGATAACAAAAAGATCCAAGACAGCACCAAAGATTTTGGGAAGCCCCTCTGTGCTACCTAAGCAGCATATTTGATGCAAGACAAGTACTTACATATATTGAGAAAGGGGATGTTACATGGAAATGGGAACATCTGATGATTTGATAGGTGAAATTATTAGCAATAAGATTATTTTAAGCCTCATGGGCAGCCCAGGCCACAAACATGGCTTGGCAGAGAAAAATCATGCCAGCAGAGTTGGACATTTTCTCCCAGCTATGCGCCCCTCTATTCCTGCCCCATGGCTTCTCTGGTTCCTCTCACTATCCCATGTCTCTCACCTGCTTTTTGCTCCACAATTTTCTTTTCCCACCACATCTTCTCTCTCTGTACCTCTCTGTGAAGTGCCTCTGCCTGCAATTCTGTAAAATTAACTCAGATTTAAATCCATAACGGAGATACACAACCTGGATGCATTTATTTGCACATTTAGCTCTATTTACTATTTGTTGGTCTTGGTAGATAAAAATTCAGCATGACTTGAAAAAGCTAAACCTTTGGGAGAGGTACCAACCATGCTGAGGCAGACTAGATATCAACCAGTGGCAGAAACTGTGCTCTACAAAAATTCCAGAATAAATGTTGGTGTTTATGCAGCTGTTACAAGGCACCATTGTAGATTTGTATGACGTGTTTTGATGCGCATTTTAGATGCCAGGAGATATTTGTAAAGCCCTAAACTTTCCTCAGGTAAGAATTTTCAGAGAGAGAACATAGGAGAGAGCAGATAAAGGAGAGAAGTTTAGAAGGATGGAGAGAGTTTGCAGGGAAAAGGGGGTAAGTTAGGAGGGTTAGATGCAGAGGTCAAGAGAAGCTGAGGCAGTGCGATTAGCAACATCCAGAAATGTGAGCGTGGAAAGGTCTGGGGGAACTAAGGATGTGAGGTTAGACATGTCCAAAGAAACTGAGGAAGTGAGGGAAGAAGCATCCTCAAAGGTGAGATTTGAGACATCCAGAAAAGGTGTAGAGGTGAGATTGGAAACATCCTCAGGAGTTGGTGAAGATAATCCAGAGGAGCGCTGAAACATGAAATAGTTAAAATCGGTGAGGTCTAGAGATTCCGACAAGGTGGAGGAGCTGTACTCGGAGACACCTGGTGAGGATGGAGGGATTGTACAGGAAAAGTCCAGGGAAGCTGAGGAGGAAACATCTGTGGAGGACGAAGAAGTGAGACTGGAGAGGTCTAGAGAGAGTGAAGAAGTAGGACTGGAGAAATCTGTGGATAGAGAGGTGACACTCGAGAGATCTAAAGAGACTGAAGAACTGTCGCCAGACTGATCCAGGGAGCCTGATGAAGTGAGACTTGATAGGTCCAGTGAAACTGAAGAGGAGAAACTGGAGCGCTCCCAGGAATCTGAAGAGGTGAGACTGGAGAGCTCTAAGGAAATTGAAGAGGAGATACTGGAGAAGTCTGAAGAAGCTGAAGATGTGAGACTTGAAAGGTCCAGAGAGGATGAAGAAGTGAGACTGGAGAATTCCACAGAGGATGAAGAGCTCAGACTGGATAAGTCCAATGAATCGGAAAAGGGGATTTTAAAGAGTTCCAAGGAGGCTAAAGTCTTGAGACTGGAGGGGTCCAGGGAGGCCAAAAAAGTGAGACCAAGTAGGTCCAGGCAGGTTGAAGAGATGACACTGAAAAGCCAAATAAATCCCCAACATGATGGGTGTTAAATCAGGAGTATTTTAAACTAAAGATCTCTATTATCACACCAAAACAAAAAGACAGCATGACCCCCCCAAAATTTTTTTTTGAAAATAATGATTCAAACTGTGTGCTTGGTCTCTTAGTAGTTTCTCTTTTGGTGCAGAAAAGCTCCAGTAATAAGAGCTCACAGAATTATTGAGAACATTGTGCCTTTCCAGGGGACCAGTACAGAACCACACGTACAGCTGCAGACAGTTTTCTCTCCTGGCATGTCTGTCCTTGTTCAAGCAGATTTATTTTTCTGTGTAGCATGTGCAGGATTTGGTTTTGGAAGCTAACAATGTGCTAAACTGAGTCTGTGTCTGAGAAATACATCAGGCAGTTCTAATTGTTATTCACATAAAAAGAGGTCCTGTTACCTTTCTTTTATACCTCTGGACATAAAACCTGTGTAATAATAACAATAATTTTTTATTTGTGGCTAGTTTGAATTGTTTAATAAAAATATCCTAAAATATCCCAAAGAGAAGTTGTGATAGAAGGCAGACATGATTAAAAAGGGAACAGAACAGCTTAAATTTTAGTTCTAAAAGGTGCACCTAATTATAGTGTGAGTAGATCAAGAGGCTGATCCATAGTTGCCTTCTCTCGTCTCCAGACTGCACCGCAAAGCACAGAGCACTCAGACCTGCGGGTGCCTCTCCAGACAGGCACAGGAAGGCACATAAAGCTCTTCACTCATCACAGCCACATTTTATGGACCAAGGAAGTGCAAGATACAGGTACAGGAGGCTGCAGCTTCTCAGGTGAACACACCCCAGCTTTGCCCATGTTCTTACACAACCCATGTCCAGATGAGCATGTAATGGATTTAACATAATCACCATGGGTGCAACTCCCACCCAGGTCACCTCTTAAGTGACGCAGGTGTCTGCTGAACAGCCGCTGAAATCGAATGGTGTCTTACTATGCAAACATTAAAATCGTGGGGAATAGCGCAATGCAGAAATTACCACGCTAAAAAAAGAGCTGCTTATATACCATTGATGAGACCCCCAAAAGTTCTTGAATATATTTAATATTTATAGATAATGCTTCTGTAATTTTAGAGCTGTTGCAACATGGTTGCAATTCTTTCAAGAGTATAATGTTTATAGATCAAAAGGCAAAACAAATGAATTTTTCCAACCATGCATAATTTATGTTGAAATTACAAGTTTGCTTGCTGTCCTGTATTCTTAATAAAACATATAAGTAATTAACCCCTTAAAAATCCCTTGCTATCTAAAAACAATATAATTTTGTGACTATCTTTAATCTCAAGGGTTTCTCAAGTGCATTTTACAGGGGAGACCAAATATTTTAAAAAAAGGCAAATTACAATACAATAAAAAGCCGATGTCCAACAGGCTATAAATTCCATCATCTCTTCACTGAGCTCTTTCTGTCCTAATTTAAAATAACAAAGTTGTTGCACTTTTTCCTATGAAATAACACTGTCAAGAAACATGGAATTATGGTCACCACTGTATAAAATGTAGAGGTCAGTAATAATGTTTCCTACCTTGGATAGCTGTGGATTTACCTCCTTTCTCTGCCTGAGTAAGCCATACTGGGCTGTACTGGTAAAGCTCTGCTGTTCTCTCTGCTGCTGACCCTAATCTGCTCCACAGCCACTGGAAATGATGCCATGCTGATGACAATACGGGTCATCTTCTGCTAAATCTCCTGTCTAAGCACAGCACTGCACAGAGTGCCAGCAAAACCTTCACTGAAATCAGCTCTAATCTTAAGAGAAAGACACAGTTCTGTGCTGTTTTCTGTTACAGGACAGTATTTTGAAGGTTAGTTGATGAAGCAGATGAAGACATTAATTTTCAACTTTTGGACACCTGGATTTAAAGTAAAAATAATTTTGCAGTGTCATCCAAGTTCTCAGCTGTCCATTCTACAAAATCTGACATAAATAGCCTGTGGAAGGACCCAGGAGCTGCAGAACAGACTTCAGGTACACTCAAGTTTTAAAAATCTTGTGCATTACTTCCTCTTTTCATGTGTTTCATAACTTGTGTTACTTTTTAAATGTGGTTATAACAAAACAGCATGATGATGTAAGATATTTTGCCCACAGCTGATGATCATGGTCCTCCTAAGGTAAGCAGTTAGTTCAGCTTGGTTGTAACATGTAGCCTTACCTTTAGAATAATTCAGTTCTGCAGCAACATGTAAAGCAAAGCTATCAAGTTAATTAAGGTAGAAATTAACAGGTCCTGTGCAAGTGAAAGAACAACCTCCACCTTAAGAAATGGAAGGATTTTAAAATGACTCACTGCTTCCACACAAGCTCCGTATCAGTGCTCTTCAGTTCTTCCATAAACGTGAACCTCAACAGGCTGCTGACTTTCCCTTTGAACCAGTGCTCTGTCAGGGCCAAGGGATTGGAAATGTCGCAGTTGTGAGACAGTGGGTGCTTATGTTTACTCTATAGGACATTTATTTTAAATATAAATGCAAGTACAAACCACAAGAGACAGATCAGCAATGTTGTAGGAAACGGTGGTTAAAATTTTTCTGCTTTTTTTCCAAGCAAACCCCCAGCTGACACTTGCAGTTCACTGCTGTCTGGCTGAACAGGTGCTGACACCCATTGGTCAGAGTCCACAGCACTGATTTGTTCACATCACATTCCTCCACCTCTGCCCTTCCACTTCCTGTGTCCCTTCCCCTTTTTTAAAATTCTTCTATCCTCCTGGTCCTTCAGTTCTGTCCCTCCAGCTGGAGCTACTTTCTCTTCCCCACCTCCTCCATTCCTTCCAACCCTCAGAACCCACAGCTCCTCTGCACTGCCCCTCTCACAGCAGTGTGCTGCGTTCATCCACAGCAACCCACATTCACTGCAGTGAATCTGAACACAAATCTCAGCCCAAGATTGAAAATCTTTCCACAGGATGGATTCTCCACAGCAAACTGTGAAATCTGGTTGCTAGTTAAAGCCAAATTTGCAGAAAATCAGAGTTATTAAGAACCAAAAAAGACCACAGGAGCTGTGAATGTGCATTTTAGGATATGCATTTCAATAAAAGAAGCCACTCACTCCAGGGTATTTCTTCACCTTCACCCCTCTCATTTTAGATAACTCACCTCATAGTTCTAAAACACAAATAGACCAGAAAGTTTCAGGAATTAGCCAGAATTGAAACAAAATTTTATTTAAAAAGCGCCACATACAGAAAGCCATACTCTGACAGAATGAGAATGCAGGCATATAAATAAAACAGAAGAAAGAAAATTATTATCTTTCAAGAAGTTGTTGAATGCCTGTAAAAATTAAACAGTAAGGCTTTTTCCAGTGCAAGGCCAAACTGTGAGTGCTACTATGCAGTCCTTAGTGCAGAAAAATTTGGAAATGAAAAAACTGACTTTAGAATATCAAATGATGCTAATGGCTGAGCAAACATATAAAATGAGTTTCAAGATAAGCATTTTTATCAGAAATGATGGTACAGTTTTGCAGAAGTTTCACATATACTTTTAAAATTGAAATGTTATTTCAGTTGTAATAATCTCCTGTAAAAGTATGGCAAACCTCAATGACTTTAATTAGTAAGGTAGTCTCAAACCATTTCTGTTTAGAAAAATATTTAGAATAGTTAATTTTTAAAAGTTATATATCTATATTCCTGTTTTCTTCCCCAACACAAACCTTATGGAAGTGTTCTCATTTGTTTATCAGTTAAAATAAGCTCTGGTTCTCTATATAGCAGACACTACTTAATAGGCAATTTGATATACCAGAAATGGCATGCAAAATCAAATATGCTGGGCTGGGTGACATTACAGTTCATAAAGGCTAAGAGAGTCTTGAAATCACTTGTAAGCTTAGAATCAAAATTCCAGAAAAAGCCTTGGGCACCAAAATACCACCAGTCAGCTACTTCTGGGCTGTGCCTTTGCATCTTTCTGTTCGCACTGAAGGAGCCCCGTGGGACAGAGTCCCTGTGAGGTCCCCAGGACTACCAGCAGGCTGGCACACAGTGTGAGGTGTCAAGGGCTGACCTTTGAGTTCCCACAGTGAATGACTGGTGACAGTACCACGAACCTACAATGAGTACCAGGAAACAGAGACTGCAGAACACCAAGTGAAACCCTTGAGAATACAAGGGGCCTTGTACTGTGAGCAAATTAGTTCAAAAGGTAAAGGGATCTGAACGTAGAACAGTGGTTAAATTAAAGGACAACACAATATCCAGTGGATGCAGCAGGTTATTTCTGGAGTGCGATCAAGTTAATGAGTATATTGTTAGATACTACTTCCTCTTGTGTTTAGGTATCTCCTTAGCCACCTTCACTAAGGTTTTTTTAGTCTTTAATTGGTTCTTTGAAGTGAACGCCTATTATTGTAGCAGCTTACAAGATTTTAAGGCTCTATGTTTATTGTACCTTTATGTAATGGGCTTTTAGAAATGGAGATACTTTTTGTAGAAGTTTAAGATAAAATTAGATCTTAAGGTACTGCATGCCCAGCTCATTAATGTTGCATTTAGGAGCAGGATTTAGGTCTTGGTAGGTAGGTAAGAGACACTTTGATGTTTTACCTATAGTGACTGAAAAACAGTTGGAGTACCATGTTAGTTCAACTAGTCAAGTTAAAAAGCTTATCAAAAAATATTTTGTACATTCTTTTATATTTCAAGCATCAGGTAATAAGCTTTCTGTTAAACCAAGTTGTATCACACAACTGTCAAAAAGCAACAAAAAGAACAATCCTGGAACAACCATTCTACTTAATTTTGGGCTTGGTCCCAAAAGAGGTAGTCCGTAAGTCACACAAAAAATAAAAGCCTAACATGCCAGTGTCCTCCACCATTTGCAGCCTCACCACTAAATGAGGCTATTTCATATCTGCAAACATTATAAGTTAGTGTTCATGTAAATACAGGAACTACACTTGAACATTATTTCTTCATCTGTAACCGCAATTCGGTACAGCTGACCCAATACATTAAATAGCCTATGAGCCTCAGCCTTAGTAAGAATTCAGCTTTTCTCCAAATTCAATTTATAACATGCCTAATACCCACATCCTTTAAATAACAAAGGATACATGTATTTAGGCCTGGAGAAAAGCTGCAGGTCATTAAGCCTCGTTAGTGATATAGATCTAAGAACTATCATCATTTCTCTACAAATGCTGCTGCTGCCATCGAATTCCTCATGGTTCCTCTTGCTGAAGCTGCAAACTCTTCAATTTCAGCATTCAGTCTTTTAATTACCCATTCCAATGCTTCACGGCCCTACAGTTAAAGAAAAGTTTATCAGCGTGTAAATCTTAATAAATAAGTAAATCAGTTAAATTCTTACTGAAAATGACTAAAGACACAGTAGTTGAAAAAGGAAGGACCAGAAATACATGCCTCTGATATTTGTTATTTCAATAACTGGAGTACTGCTGGAACATGTTCTGCCTTACATTTCATGAAAACAATTCTTTATATCAGCAGTTCTCACATTATGATCCACAAAAGACTTTTTATTCAGACTGCTTTATCATTCTCGAGCTGAACTCAAGATATCTTTGGATTGCCAGAGGCCAGACTCTCAACTAAAATACTGTTTCATTGCTCCCACATAAGTATTTCAGACCTGTCTGAATGTAGATCCTTTTTTTGACAGCAAAAGCAAACAGATTGCATCAAGAAGGCAGCAAAAGAGTGACAGTGTCACACTGCTGAGTGAGTGAAGATGTTTTTTCCAGTGAAGATTCAGAGACCTTTGCCAATAACAATTTATTATCTCCATTCACAAGAGGAAAAAGAAGAGGAAGTTCAGCATGCTGAGCATTCAGTCTCTACAGTAAAGGCAGCAGCACTATGTGGCTCCTTCCTAAGATTGCTCACAAAGCCAAAAAGTACAATAGAGGTTTTTATTCCTTTTGACATTCAGCCAGTGCCCACACGTTTTACACAAAGGCCATACTTACTTTTTTAGCATTGGAAGAAATTGTGTTTGCCATTAGCCCTTCTAGGTAACTGCTGAGACTGACACCTTTTACAGATATTATTGCTTCTTGTGTCAGAATGGTTCTGAAACAGAGAGCAGCAAACTGAATTACTCTGAGTAGTTTACAAAAGAAACTCACTCCTCCCCAACAAGTACATTCCCTCATCGGCTTTGCTGTATAACACAGAACTTCTTGCCCCCTAAAGACAACCCACTTCCACACTGTAACTGCTTTATTCTTCTACTTATAAAATAAAGCCCAAGAGTGCCTGCTCAGTCCAAGTCTCCCATTGTGGCACTCAGCCATTTCCATCTTTAGCAGCAGGATATTAAGACTGGAAAGAGCAGGTTTGGAGTTACACTATACTGGGAAAACAGTATTAAAACATCCCCTTCAACAACAGGGATTGAACATTTCTGACCCTCCTGACAGAAAAAAACTCCTATGTTAGAATCCCTAGAATGATGCTTCAGAATTACCACCACTTCCAGCAGTTATAGGCTCACTAAGCTCTAAGTTGCCTTAAAAACCCCAAGTAGCCACCAAAACACAAACCTCCAAAATCAGAGGCTAAAGGCACATAAATGTGCTTTCTAGTGCAGATCTGTGCTCAGGCTGACAAAGAGATCAGAAACAAGGAGCTGAAAATTGCAAATGTACATGAACTCAGTTACAGACAGGACACCCCCTGGAAAGCTGAACTGGACTCCAGCACAGCATGACCCAAAGTCTCCCAGAGACTCTGCAGAACCAATATCACTGCAAGAAGTGAGAGTCCATTTAATCCTGTTTTAGACAATTAACTGTAACAGAGGCCATGTAAACCTCATCTTCTGATCAAGGGAAACCATGGACATTTTCAAAGCAAAGTCTCGTAGTTGTGGGCAATCTTAGAGCAGGGAGGTACTTACTTGTGTGGTTCATGAGGGTGTGGTTTATAGACAAGCCTCTCATCTACCGACACGAGGTTTGTAAATGAAATCTGTAGAACACAGGACAGGATTAGCCCTTGATACAAGTAACACACAGAGTACTACAGAGAGCAAAATGTTACAGGATTAGGAAACAGCCACAGTATACAGACACCAAGAGCCTTTAAAACACTTTTTCTTAAAACCACTTCCACCCCCAACACTCCTCCTGCTCATCAGTATGTTCACATGGCTCAGTCCTGACAAGTTCCAAGAGCCAAGCAGCTCCTTCCTGAAAAACAGAACTGATCAACTATAACCACATTACTTAAACCTTTAACTTGTTTTGTTCTAATGCAATTTTCAAGTTATTTTCAAGGTGCTCTTATACTCTGTGATCCATTTCAGTGGCACAAACACAACTACTTACATTACAGGATTTAAGCTCCATTGTTTTTTTCACGGGGTCAACAACAGAGTGCTCCTGCACATATGTCCTTGTTCTGCAGGTGCCGATGAGCTGGGGGACAGGCAAACAGAGAAGGCATTAATTCCACTAACCCACTGCAATTTTTCGTGTCTTTAAATACACAAGTAGTGGTTATTGCAATGAACAGACACCAAGAGAACACAGTTAGGATTTAGCTTAAAACAAAACTATTCAGTTGAAGTAGGTCTCATTTTCCAGATGGAAGCAGTCTGAGATCCAGGCAACTTTCGGCTATCAGGGCCACTGTGTGCTGCTGTTCAGCTTTCCTGATACATAAATGCTTAAACCATTAAACCTTTACACCAATAAAGTTATGAAATGATACACATTTATTACAACAGCTGGCTCAGGAGCTTCCCCTCCCTGCGGCATCCCTTTCTAGCCTGTGACACAATACACACCGATTTCACAATGGATGGGATTCCCCACTCTGTGCTCAGGAGTCGGTGGCTGTGCAGCTTCCCGCTGGGATCCACGTGTCTGTCCAGGACATCAACTCCCACCACGCTGGGGTTCATGGGATTGGGGTATTTCCGCATGGCAGCTGTCATCACAGTTTCCCAGGGGTGACTGCCCAAACAGAACCAGGACGCTAAGTTGCACACTTCTGTTTTCAATAGGATTATATCTTTCCCTGGAGAAAAACCTATTTCGTTGACTGGGCAGTGCACACGAACATCAAATCTCCAACACACCTGGTTAATTAAGTGTCCTGAGTTCTAGTCCAACTAGGTAAGAATGTTTTCCCTGTGACACAATGCCAAAAGACTGCACTTTATCCAAATTTCAGTAATACTGGAGTGATTTATTAAGTTGCTACTTCCCTCTACCGAGTACTCCCTTCGGATGATTTTTAACACAGGTGGTGTAGAGCACTTCAGCCCCGACATCATGAAGGGCCTCATCGTGTTTCGGCCAGCGCTGCCCCGGGAAGCAGCGGGGCAGCACAAGGACGCTCCTCGGTGTAGAAAGCGCAGGTGGCCCCTGCTGAGCTTCAGCAGCCCCACCGGCTCCAGGAGCCTGCCCCGGCCCGTGACCCCGGGCCGGCAAGGACGCACGGGAGAAGGTCAAGGGAGGCGAGAGGCCGCGGCCGCCGGAGCGGGGCTGCGGCGCGGAGCTCCCGGAGAGCGGCCCCGGCGCGGCGCAGACCCCGCAGCCCCCGGCCCGCCGGAAGAGGCCCCCCGTGCCCGGGGCCAGCCCCGCCGCCCCGCACGGCACCTACTCGAACACGTGCTCCGAGGTCCAGATCTTCATGGCTACTGCGGCGGGCACGGCCCGGGCGCGCTCCGGAGGCGCCGCCGCTGCCGCCGCTCGGCACCGCGAGCCCGGCTCTGCCGCCGGCAGCGCGCGCCTGCGCGGGCAGCGCCCGCCAATCGCCGCGCGGCGCCGCGCTGACGTCACGGGGCGCGTACCGCGTGACCGGGGCCGTGCCCGGCCGGGGACGTTCGGGGTGAGGCCGGGGCGGCCGCGGGCGTGGTCCGTGATCAGCCTGGCCCGGGTGAAGGGCCGGGGGTGAAGGGCCGAGGAGTGGCACCGCCCGCTCCGTCGCCCATCGCGCAAACACGGGCGGGTGCGGCCTGTGAGCCGCGCTCCGGTCAGGCCGGGGCTCGCACGGCCCCGCCCGGCCCGGCCGCCGCTCGCAGCCTTGCCCGGGCACGGCGGGGCCGGGGCCGCGTGTGGCCGATGACGTCAGCGCGGCCGCAGGTGGCCAGTGACGTCACACCGCCTCGCTCTCAGCCGATGCGTTCGGCCGGCAGGGGGCGCAGGGGCCCCGGCACGGTGGGTGTGACGTCAGCGGCGCGGGGCCGGCGGGCCGGGCCTGGCTGCGAGCGCCTGAGGGTTTCGTAACCGGCCGCGCTGCCAGGCCGCTCCGCCGGGACGGGCCGCGGCCAAATGTCAGCAACTGCTGCCCTTCCTCACCCTTCACATGAGCCAGGGGGATTTACGGCGTTAATAAAGAAGCGGTTACGGCACCAAACAAACCCACATGTGCTTCTTGGCGCGCCATCAAGCAGTTCCTTACAAAATTCTCAACAATGTTGGAAAATGCCGTGACTCTGGTGAAAGCGGCACTTTTTTCAAACAGCAGGATAGCGTTTCATGCACACAACGAGGGAGTGGCCTCTGTGTACTCATAACCGCACAGAAATAGCCTCACTGGAAAAGCATGAGAGGGAAACTTCCCAGAAACAGGTTATATCACACAGTGACATTGCTGACACCCTTCTGCCGTGCCAGAAATCCCAGCCGGTCTGGGGAAAGACTCACACCCAGTGAATATCCCCTGTGCATCCTGAACATCGAATCCAGCAGCTCTGTGACAGAGAAGCTGTTACTTAATGATAGATACCAGGTTCAGTCAGTAGCAAATACTTACATGAGAGCTGTTAAGAGAATAAATTTGTGCTGGGGATACCTGTCTTGATCTTATTTTTCCTGACTCTTTCACCTCACGGACTGTTCCTGAACATTGCTAACGCGCCCCTGATCTGTCACAGTGTACAGAGTTATTGCTGGGAGATTGCAAGGCAGCTCTAAATCCTTTGTAGTCTGAATACTCACCGAATGATTTTTGCATCTGGAGAATTTTGCAAAGGATGTTAAAAATGCAAAGCATTTTGAGACGTGTCAGTGTGACACATAGTTGTGAAGGTGGCGACCCTTAAATAGACAGGGACAGTACAGCAGATACCCATCCCTTATCCATCAGGCTGTCTGTAGCCTCTCATCAGGTTTTTTTTCTGTAAAAGAAATGTTATCGACTGGAAGCAAAGCAAAATGTCATCTCCAAGAAGGAAGCATGCCAACATATGGTGCAGATTAGGAGCTAGATTTCAGCAGTTCTTGCTCATGTAAACTTCAGGCTATTTTAACAGGAGATTTGTTCAAGTAGGTTTCTGAATCCGAGCGATATCAAGTGTGGAACTACTTATAAACCTGACTTGTAAGAGAAATAACACAATTATAAATAATACAGCCAGACTTTAAGAAAATAAAATGTGCATTTGTAAGCTGCAGAGGAAAAAGCGGCACATCCTAAACATCAGAATTATTTATATATACTATAATACTATAAAATCCAATAGCTTTGCCCCTGTATGTTGTCAGTATCTGTCTAATAACTGAAATCAAAGAAAACATTCTGTCAGTTAAGTTTGTCCAGTCCCAGGCAGTACCAAAATGATCACTGAGGACAATGCACACCTACAAATATAAAAACCCGTGGAAACCCGTGATGAGGTCCCTTAGTCCATATGTGTCTTTCTGGGGCTGTTTGCTCTCAACTGCTAAATGCAACTGATGCGTGAAATGGGCCTTGTGATTTTGGCAGAGCAATCTCCTTGGCGTGGCTAAGAAATGCTGGAAATTGCCCTAGGAATTTTGTGGAAAAAGTACTCTGAGGTCCTGAACAATTTGTCTGCTCAACGAGGCTAAAGATTTTTTATTTCCAGACCCATGTTTGCCAGCAGGGAGGTGTGGCTTGTCCCCTTTAAGCAGCCGCATAAAAACCCCATAATTTTGACCAAAAAGCATAAATATCAGGAAATAACTCACAACCCAAAAGTCTCCTTATCTCCAGCATTATATCCAGATTATTCCTGCTCTCCATAGGGGGTACCAAAACCCCAGGTTGTCAAACCCAATCAGGCCTACACGACCACGGTTTTGGCTTTCTGTAAGACAAATACTGATATTGTGTCTCACTTAGGAAAGCAAACACCGCCCTGGTTCAGAGCCCACAGATCAACCAGACCACTCTGCAGCACGAAATGTCACTACATTCCATCCTGAAAAGGGTTTGGTGACAATGGCAGTGACTCAAGCTGCACTTCTGAGTGAAATGAATGCAAGCCTGAAGTGCCATTCATCATGGGTCATCAGAACTGAATTGTACAGAGGTGGCACTACAGGTGACTGATACTGAGAAGGGTAAGTGGGGGAAGTTCTGTTCTCACCTGCTGCACTCCCTGTCACAGGCAGGACACGGGCTCTGGTTGCTTCCCTGCTTCAGGTGTCACGACTCCGCAGTTTTCACGTGACAGCTGAGCTGTTTACTGTTTCTTACACTTAAGAAAATTGTATTTTGTGGTGTATTACTTCCCCCCTTGTTGTATTCTGAAATAGGGCTACACTGCAGTAACACTGCACCAGTTCCTTGATCTGAAATCTAAGTTTTATTAGTATGAAATATTGGTGTTCACAGGCAATATTAATGAAAACCATTCAGAGGTCTTGCTCTTTTCTTGAGCTGGAAAAACAAGTTCCCACTCCCTCTGTCAGTCTGGCAGTTGTAATGATAGAAAATCGTCAGTGTTTTCTTTTTTAGACATACCTCTTCAGTGACTTGCATTTTACAGCTCTTCATGGCTGCCCCATCTATAAACACTCTTTCATCAGCTGTCAATTCAGGGTCTCAGCCTCCTCGTGCTCAGATGTATTTTCCTGAATGCACTTCTTAAAAAAAAACTTTGTTGGATAGCAAAGCTCCTTTTCAGTGCTTCCAGAACTGACTCATTAATGCCTTGCAAGTCATAATGCACCCCTGTATGACAAGGTCACATCAAATGGTGCCTTTAATAAACAAATACCTTTATTGACAGAAAGAAAGCACAGCAATACCTGAGTACAGGATAGGACCAACTCTTCTGGCTTTGCCTGTACTTTAATAGGAGTTTTGTTCAAGTAATTTTGATCCTTCCAGATTTCTGATTAATACCTAAAGGAGACACCAATGGCGAAATGCCACCACTACAGAACATTCTGGAAAAGTGGTGTTAGGCAGAAAAGAGTTTCCATAATGAGATGTTTGTTAGGTCAGAACAGAGCTCACACTATATGAGGGATTAACATTCACATGCTTTGGTGCATCTCTTTGTCTCTTCAGAGAAACATAGATGGAATAAAAATATGTCCTCTTCAATACTGAAAATGTATTTTTATCAAAGTAACCAGCCTTCTTTAGCAGTTTTACCTCCTCTGCAAGGCATTAACAGTTTCACTGCTGATGTTGAGTCCTAACAGTGCTTCTCACTGCTGCAGTAAACTGGCCTCCCACTCCAAAGCCTTTCACCTTCCTTCTTCAGAACGGATGTGATCCCAAATTCCTTGTCATGAGGCCTGTAGCCCTCATGTGAGGGAAAGGGCAGAGGGAAAGGACCAGAATGCAGCAAACAACACTTGAGACCCCTGAGCTCTATAAACCTCACAGCCTCAACCAGGGGAGCTGCACTGCCAAACTCCTCCTGTGCAACTGACCTTCAGCTCTGCCCAGGCTGTGTGAGCTGGCCCCGGTGCCACCTGAGGACAGTTATTTCTGTTCTGGGGCTGCTGCTCACGTTGCTCTGGGACAGCTCTTCGTGTGGCCACGGTGAGCACTGTGAGGGAACAAGGCAGCTGAATTTCTGTTTGCACAGTGAGCCATAAATGAAATGGAAAAATGACAGAGAGGCCATGCTAGTGCTGCAGAACAAGAACAAGTGTTCAGGGCTGATCTGGCCAATGCTGTGCACCCCCAAAACACCCACTGGAACCAGCTTGGCTTTAGCCAGACCTGCAGCAGTTCTCTTAAGTTCAGTGCATTTGTTCTTCACCCGCTGACAAACAGTGACTTGCAATTTGTATCACACCATTCAGTTCAACTCAAAGTAAAACACAGAGCAGTGTAAGACAACCAAATGCCTGTATTTGTTTCTGCACTTTATCAGTTGACCAGGAGAGTTTTGTTTTCTGTCCTGTAGTACTTAGAGCTCTTCCTCCTTCAGTTTGAAGAAAAAACACCTTATAGAAATGGCCAACAAATCCCTTTCCCTTAGTCCCTCGTATTCTATGGTATTTTGTATGTGGTGGAAATAGCTGTCAAGTTGCATATGAAATACAAATAAAAATTTTTACAGATGATCATTTTCTATCCTCAGACTAATGCCTATCACTCCCTAAGGCGAGATGAAATGCCAGTAACCCTATCAGCTTTCAGAGAGGAGATGCAGGTGTTTATATAATTACTAAGGAATCAGTTTGAATCGATTCCTGCCTTCTGTATGGAAAAACCACGAGAGGGGGCTGGATCACGTGTTGTCTGTGTCTTCCGCTCCCTGTGTGTGCGGCTTCACATACTTGAGAACAGTCTTTCAGATTTCAATTTCCACAAGTCCTCACCTATGATGAAGTAGCTTTTCTGCCCTTTGCAGATACTTGTCACCACAGCTACAGTTACAGCGCACGACTCTCAGGGATGTGATTGCAATGGAGCAGGTCCAGTGTCTCAGGTGACGGCAGACGGAGACGTCCAGACAGGAAAACCTGAGAACAACTCAGAGTGCAAACGTCCTGTTGTAAACCTGTGCACTCAGTGTCAGATAAGGGCCTTTGGTACTTTATGGAAACAGTGAGGAAAGCCATGGACATAATTCACAGAATGCAGCTGAGGAAGCTCTCAACAGGAGGTGAAGGATATTTTTAAAAAATTTGAAGTAGTCTTAGGTTGGAGAGAGAATGGCCTCTTCATCTTGACCATGGAATTGCTTTTTCTTGGAGAAGGTCTGAAAGGCAGAGCTGCAGTCAGAAGTTATATGAAAGAGTGGTATAAAAGATGATAAATCTCCCATCAGATTCTACCTGGTTCTGCCATGGTACCCACAGAGGGAATGGCACACCCCAGAGAACCCCTCTGCAAACTTCCAGGATATTCTGACCGAACGTCACAGGATCAATAAGCAAAATCATTTAATATTCCACTCACGCTTGACATCATTCTTAACGAGTGAAAAACAAAAAATCAGTGATAAGATCTTCAGAAACCTGTGGCCACCAGATGTGAAAGGACAGCATGGGATCTGAACTGCTGATTGGTGGTACTGCTACACTGCTGCTACAGCCACTCAGTTTTAGCTGATTGGAGCTAAGAACATCAAGGAGAGACTGAGATTTTGTTACCTGCCATTTAATATCTCTCCCTTCCCCAAATACCCCTGTATACCTTGAAAAACCCTGCCCAAATCCCACAAATATCCTGCTCCCCTCCCCCTGATTAATTCAAACCCAAATTATCTTTGCTTCAGAGCACAGAGTTTAAGTTAGGGCATATTAAAAATGTGCATTTTTAATAGGAGGATCTGGGACAAACATTTGATTTTCAGATCCCTTTTATTTTATTCTTCTGCCATAAAATGTGCCAAGAGGCTTAGAGCTGCACACCTTCAGAGTGCTGTTGCCTCGTATACCTTCCTTACCCAGCATGTGATACATCTCCTGCAGTTGGGAAACACTCTGTCTAACACTGCCTACACTAACCAGGCTCTGGCACTGTTTATATAATTTGAATGCAAATAATTATTTTTCTTATCAGCTTCCTCCCCCACCTGACAACATCCAAAATGTAAACGCCCTGCACACAGGATCCCGCCCAGCTGGCCTGAGCTGCTTCTGACACTCACTCCTCTACCTGCCCTCTGGGCTCCTTTGTTTTAACACACTCAAATTGCCACAGAGAAATGATTTACCACATTACACAGCTGTGCTTGGCTTTATGTTTGGCAGCAGAGGTCTTAAACAGGTAGTACATGGCCCTTAAATGGCTTTTGGCAAGGAATGATCTGGTTTCAATTTAAAAACTGACTCAGAATTTGTAACAAGGTAGGTGCTGTTTGACTCATTTTGACTTTTTAATTTAGGTTGTGCGGTTTCCTTGACTTGCAGAGTTCAGGCAGTTGGATTAGGGCTCTACAAACATCTTGTCTGTGTCAGCAGTGGGAGCAGCAGCTGCCACCAGGTGTTAGACTGAGCGCAGGTCCACGGCGGTGCACGGCTCAGGGATGCAAGAGGACTGTGCCGTTGTCTGGGAAACAGTCTCTGAAACTCTGCAGAATGTGGCAGATCCCAGCCAGATAATGTTTGCGCTTGCAAGCATCACAAATGTGCGTGTGATCAAGTAGGCAGATGATAATCACATGTTATCACCCACAACTCATGAGCAAGCACAGTAACAGCACAATTAAAGACAAAACCACAAATTTTAAAGTACTTTGAAAATGCTGATGATTTTGTGTTGTTTGGAGATAATCATGTTTCTCCCCTAGTGATCCTTGTGTAGTTCAAAAGATGACAACAGTTCTTATAAAACCACCGTGCTCTCAAACATCTGCTGGGTGCATCTTTCAGGGCAAAGTCTGAAGAACCAGTGGCGACAGGTCGTGGTCAGAATTACATATTAAATCACAAACATAACTCATGCTCTTCAAACCTTGCTCCCATGTCCAAAGTTTACACCAAGCTCTTTGTGTCAGAAATCTGACACATCCATCAGCTATCTTTGGACACGGTTTAAAGAAACCACAGCCTGGAAATAAAAGTTGTCAATTCTTTATACACAAAGTATTGCATGAAAGTGGCCACTTAATCATCAGTGCTGACATCTGAACTGTCACCAAGACAATTATCAGATCAATTAGAAACCAAACAGTCTTGAGACACGTAGGCTTTCGTCTGCCAGTGGCTGACCACACGTCTGGTGAAGGCAAGCCATTAAATCATTTTTATTCAAAGTTTTGTGGGCCAGAGAACAGGGGGATCCTGGATTTAAGAGTATTTCTGCTTTCCTTAGTGCTGGGATTGTATTTGTCACCTCTTTGGGAGGGGGAGGATCCGGTCTCCGTAACGGAGAACACAAGTCCTCCTCTCTGGGACCACAGCCCTCAGACCTTTATTAGGAACAGCAGCTTGAGGCTCAGTCCCAGCCTTCTCAGCTGGGCCTGACAGCAGGAATTCCCAGCCCCAGGCTGAGAAGAAATGCTGGTGTTTGGACAGCACTGTCAGCCCACAGGGAAACAGCGAGCATGAAAGTCAAAAACTGCACCTGAAAATGATCCTTGTCCTTCTGGGGATGAGGTGCTCTGACAGTTTTAAATCTTTAGTATCTTACCTGGCCAGCAGTGGTTTCCTGTTTGTAGCTTCACTGAAAATACTCCTCTTTTCCAAACAGCCTTCTGAGGAGTTCTCATGAGGTTATTTCATCCAACCTAAGGCATAAACTATAAAAGAAAAAGAAATAAAAGAAAGAAAGAAAAAACAAATAAGAATATTAATCTAATAGGAGAGTTTAAGATGAAAACATAATGCAAGGATCTTCAATGCAAATAAAGTAACAGAATACTCTTCATGCACAATTAGGACAAAAATATTTTCTTTCATGGTATTCTCTAATAAATATATTAAACTTTAAAGTAAGCAGACTCCATAAAATCTTCATTAATGTAAAAATCATAGATTCCATTTAGGAAAAATCAAAATCAAAGGCCATCAGATGCTGTGATCAAAACTGTCAGAGTCCAGCTTGATAAAACGCCTGAATCTGCATTTCCTGTGACCTCTGTCTGACACTACAGGCCATGGGGGCTTTTTTATGTACTTAACTGTGAAATATTGTAGCACTTAAGGCAAGTGAGAGGAATATGTAGGAATACTTATACTCTTGGAAGTCCTGCAAAAGAACTCCACTCCATTCTGTCCTGATCCAAAGCCAAACACATTTAACAGGCCTGTACAAACCTGCTACATACAGACCAAGAAAACTTCAGTAAAATGTAGGCAACAACTTGAAGAGGATCTAAGAATTTAGTAAATATTACAAAAACCTATGGGCTGTTAAAAAATCCACTCACAGACCAGTCCTGGGTGCGTTGCACTTGTGAAGGACTACAAGTAAAAATCCTCACAGCCTGAACTCAGCCCTCAGACTCTTCTAGGCCTTCCACCACCCCTATCATTGTTAATTAGTGCAGCTTCATTAGGGATGATTAATTAGAGAGCCCTTTGGGAGAAAACAGCTTTTTCACCATCATACTGCCTAGACTTAACGTGATGCTGAAACAAAGCTGCCTGCAACTTAGTGTTTCAGCAATAATTAAAGGAGTAAGCCACATGTATAAATAAAGAAAGAAAAAGTTAAATTCCAAGCACTGAGAAATCATCAAATTCATCCCAGTATGATTAAGCCAGCTTGGATTAATCCATCTCCTGAGAATGTATTTATGTTCTCTGTTACATGAGTATAGAGTCCAAAATGTTAACAGACAGCTACAAATAACCAGTATTTGGTTATTAAGGATATAACCTTATTAGGATGGTTTGGGTTGGTGTGGATGATTTTGATTAAAAAAAAAAAAAAAAAAGATAAAAAGTGTGAATTTACAGTCGTAAGTTGCAATAACTAAGTAGAAAAATCTATGTAATTAGGCTGGAAGCTCTTTACAGCTGACCATTAACCTAAATAGCACCTTATCATTCTGTTCCTGGTTCTTTGATGGCTTTATTCAAGAAAATACAAAATACTCATGCCCACAGAACTCTAGTAAAATACATAAGTAGTAGTATCTGAGATGTTACAAATATGAAAATGCTGAGGAGATTTTCTAGGATCAGCTAAGGACTCAATTCCCAGGAAAAAATTAGTGGGAGTTGAGCTTCCAACTCACATGTTATCTTTTCAGAAATCTGTCTTGGATGGCTTTTCTGAGACAAAAGAATGGTTCACCTGGAATCAAAATTTAAGAATTCACAGTTCAGTCATGTGAGCCACAGTTTCTCCCTGTACCTTCTTATGTTTTGAATTTCATTTCTGTGCTGGCACATAGGATGGGTGTGTGAGGGAGTCCTTGCACAGAACACATCATAAACATTTGCTTTCCTGAAGTAGTTTTACTAATAATTGTTGGGGAGGACAGACCCATCTTTTTCCCCAAACCTTTGCTGATGGTAGGGGATTAGGAGAGGTTGGTAAATATTGCTCAGTAATTCTAATGTATATTTTTTTTTCCATTGCTGTATTTTTAATTTGGAGGAGCCTTGAGGAGTTTATTGAATTGCCAAGTGCTTCAGAGACTTAGTTTTTATTAAAATGAATCCTGAAGGATAATTTAGCAGTGGATCTTTACAAACACAATCACTGAAATATAGACATGAGTTGAGCTGTTCAGATGACTGTTTCCATAACAGCACACAGCTACAGCAGGTCCTCAGAGACACAGGATAGTGTTTCTATGGTAATAGAATGTCTGAGCCTCAAGGATGCACAGAAATCCATTATGAAAAATAGGAACTAATATTTTAGATTAGACTTCCTTGTTCACACTTATTTGCGTTTAGCCACTTGTCACCTTTTTGCTGTGCCTAGATTTTAGGTTGGTGACTCTCTTGAGCTTGTTTTTCTAAAACAATAGGTGGCATCTGGACGTTCTGTCTGTCCACCTCTTACAACTTTTTAAATTGTTGGTTAATTTTAGTCCAGTTCCACTGTGGCACTGGTGTGTATCTCTGGCTGGGCTCAGCACAAGGAGTGGTGACACCGCTGCTGGGACATCCGTGCAGTGAATTCAGCTTCTTTCTGTCCTCTGCTGAGGCTGAGGGCAGGAGGGACTGGAGGGACTGGAAGGAAAGGGTAGGGGTACAGAATATGCACTTACAGTGCTTTGTGGGCACCTGAAATAGGCAAGTAAATGGTAACAAGTAAATGAAAAGTGCTAGAAGGCGGCACAGGAACAGTTTCAGGGTGGTAGGAGGGTGCATAGAGCCACAGACAGTGTAGGAGTGTCACTTTTTTGTCTTAAGAAAACATGAATTTATGTCCCTGCTAAGCGATTCCAGTTGTTAGCAATGCTGGTACTCTCAGTTCTTTTCCTGTGTTCCTGCATCCTGAGTTTCCCAGATCCTTGGCTGTAAAAATTCTTCCAGATTATTCTACTGGGGTCACATTTACAAAGGATCTGTAAGATGCTAATACCCAGCAGATTCACAACAGAACCTGTGCACTCCTTTGCAGAAGACCATCAGAAATTAAAACTAATCCAAATAAAGAGCAGACTATTTTCAGTAATTTCAGAGCACCACGTATGGAGCCCGAGTCTGGCTGCAGTGAGTGTCTGGATGCTGAAGACTTTTCTGAGCATGTACCCAGGATTTCAGGACAAGGAGATAACACGTTAATAGCTGAAAAACTGCTGATACGATTTCAGTGTCTGCTTTTGAAAATCGGAGCCATTAATGGTGTCAATAAATTTGAAAAAGTCATGGTAATCCAATTACTGCTATTTTAAAACACTAAGGTTCCTTTGTAGCTATGGAAACAAAAATGCAGACATTAATGAGCAAGAGGGAAAAAACCCTGGTGTTTCCTTGACGACAGATAAAAGCAAAGCTCCATGAGACCCAAAGGAGAGAGGGACAGAAATACCTCTCACCATGACAGACAACTGAAATCCAAGTCCAGTGCAATGATAAACTTCACTCTGCCAGGAGTGCTCTTTCACATGACCACTCCCTGCCTTTATCCTGCAGTTATCCATGCCTGAGGCATTCAGGGTAAGAACTGCAACCTTAAAGCATGAGGTTGGAACTGGAACCCTCCTGGGGCACTCTTGGAACAGGTGAGTGTTGTGTGGAACGTGGAAGAGCTTCTCAGACCTCAGGGTGAGAGACAAAGTGCCAGATCTGAGCCTGCCCTGGTGCTTTGCAGTGTGGATGTGACTCGTGCTCCACGTGAGCTCGGTGTGGGCACAGGGGACACCAGCATGGCACCCCCAGGTGTTGAAGAGCTCTTGTTCCCTGCAGTGCATCCTAAATTCAGTGTTCATATATTTATTTATATATAGCACCTCTTCTCCCAGTGAAAATCTGTATAAATGTTAGATAAAAGTATGACACAGATACAAGGAGTGTGCAACTGCAACCTAATTGTTATCGCTTGAAATTTAGCTGGCAGCTCTCACAAAATTCACAAAATATTGTTTGTCAAAGGAACTCAACAACGTTCAAAGATAACATAAGAGTGGAATTGTGACAGAGAAGTCACCAGTAAGATTACAGGGCTATTTTTCAGTGGATAGCATATAGCATAATTGAATATTGACATGTAAAATGATTAATAAAATTAATAAATAGAAGAGTTAATTGGCAAATTTCTCACAGGCATTTTGGAAGAGCTGAACTTTCAAAAAAGGTCTCATTTTAACTCTATCCAGCTTATGGTATAAGGGAAGATCCCTTCCTAATGAGAAGGACAGTGTATCACTTCGTTCAAAATCCTAAACATTGGTGTGTCAATAGCAATAAAGAGCTGGACACTAAGCTACAGGAGTGTAGGGTTTCCTTGGTAACATGTTGAGAAAAAACACAGCTACATAGAAACTTATGGGGAAAATAAAAAAAAATACATGATTAAGTTGTCTGAATGGTGTGGACCATGGGTTTACTGGTGACTGGTGCTGGCCTGGGGTCACGGTGATGGGAATGCTGTGTTTCCAAACTTATAGTTACTGATGCTTGCTTTTCCTGGTTTTGACATGGATCTGAGTTGGTTCAAGTGATCAATGACCCTGTCAAATTCTATTCTCTCTCTCTGTAAAACACATTAAGGTTAGTGTACTTGGTGGGCTTCAGAACATTTCTGACTACTGTCAGTTGTTCTGAGTTATGTTTTTCTGTGACAAATAAGAAACAGATGGAAAAATGAATACATCTGTAGTTTGTGTGCATGTACAAACCACTGAACCTTGTTGCCTTTTTGAGTTGGAGCAACTGTTGCTCTGAAAGCTACATTGCTTCTAAGTGTGTCATAGTGGTAATTAGTCATGTTTTTGATATGATATGCCTGAAAAAACTACAGCTCATTAGTCCTGCAATCTGTAAGGCCTGGAAAGACCCTTCCTATGCCTCCTGCAAAACATCTCTTTTGTGCAAGAGGCACCGTAACATCCTCTGCTTTTTAACCTTTCAACTGTCAGCAAAAGGAGGATTTGAGGAAGGAGGAAGAATTGGAGCTCTTCATTCCCACTTGATACTTCAGGAGCAAAGCTGGACTCACACATCTGCTTTTTGTCTCTGATGTCCAAGATTTTTCTTGGGTTTTAGGCTATCCTTGTAAATTAGTCCATAAAACAACCCTTCACCATAAGTGCTTATGGTGAATTAATACTAAAAACCCAAACCAAATAAACCCCCAAATCAGACTGTGTGATGATTCAGCATTTAGAGTCTTACCTAACACACATTAAACCTAAATTTGGAAAAAGGGTCCGTGAGATTTTAATGGAAGATGGCTTGAGGCTGGACTTTTCCCCCCTTTTTTTTTTTAATTTCTCCTTTGGTTGAGTGTCTGCCTGTCCAGCTCTGCTGTTGGGCTGTGGAAAGAACCCAAGCACTTTAAAGGAAAAATTCAATTCTTAGTGAAACACTGAGGTTGTGTCTGCAACCAGCTGAACCTTTTCAGTTTTGTGGCTGCCTTACCATTTTCTCAGCAGCCTTTGAGTCTTTTCCCTATGGGATCCATTACTTTTGCCTTCTGTTTTAATTTTCCTTGAACTGACTTTTTTTGGCAAGGAGACCCATGTTGGCTTCTAATGAAGCTTTGTCTCTCCCTTTTGCTGTTTAAGCACATTTTTGTCTTTAAGTGTTTTTCTCTTGGTAAGGCCTGGCCAGTTTGTGAGGGTTACACTCCTCTTTGGGTGGTAGTTCTTGCTGGTTCAACAAACAGAATAAAGTGCCAGATGAATCTTAGTAGTTGTTATGCAATGTTGATAGGAGGGCAGTAGCTGGCTGCCCAGTTGAAAAGAATGGTTTTTTTGGAATATTTTTCTATATTCAATTTTTCCCCAGATTTTTAATAGTTGCTTAAAGAAATTCTGTCAATTCACAAAACTGATCTTTGGGAAAAAAGTCATCTTAAGTGGCCCGCTGGAAATGATCAAATGAAAGATGTGTAGGCAACCATGATTTCTGTACATTCAAACTTAAAAGAGTTCATGTCTATAAAAGAAATATTGCTACTTGTGATAACCAATATCCATATTACACAATGGTTCTTCATGGGGATTAGTCCTCAGAGGAGGATTAGGCACATTTAGACATTGCAGGTGCTACTTCACCTGCAGCAAAGTCACCAAAACCATGGAGAAATGGTGACTTGGAAATACAACAGCTACAGGGTCATGAAATAGATGTCCATGTCATATTGAGACAAAAATGAGCAACACACACACCTTTGAGAGTTACTGCTTCAGGATGTGTGTTTTGTTACTACACTTTTCAAACTGAGTCAAGAAAATAGTAATTTTTTTTTTTAAACTATGAATGATAATAAAAGATTGAGCTGATACCACTCATTAATAATGCATGGTGATTAACTGGGCAAAAAGAGTCTTCATTGAGCAGACAGAACACAAAGCTTAAGAGTTTAGAGAAAGAGTAATAAAAAAAGTAGTGGTGGTTTCTTTTTTAACTTCTATCCACACAGAAAAAGTTTACAAGCCAGGAAAACAACCAGTTTTACTGAACTGATTTAAGCAATGCCAGCTTGCAAGCTACATCAGGTTGTGCAATGGCACTCAGTCTGCATGAACGGAACCCTGATGAGAGCCAGATTTCTTGTCTCTCCAGATATTCACTTTCTGTATCAGCTGAGGACACAGATATTTCTCCCACAAAATTTTCCTGGAGCTGATCTCAGCTGTTAGTGTATACATGGAAGAAGAATTTAAGTTTCTCCTGTGGCCAGTAGCCAGACCTCACTTCATACCAAGTCAGGCTGTGCTGCTGTGTAATAATGGCAATATCTGAGAGAATTTTACCAGACAGACACAGAACTGAGGATTGTTTTTCATTCACTGTTTAGCTCCTTTATCAGTCTTTGTCAAAGTTTGGGATTAGCAGTCTGAAGCCTTCAAGCCCAGTCCTGCTGGTTTTATTCACACTGAATTGTGCTGGTTTGACATTCAGCTCTGGCTCCTCAGCCCTGGGAGAGGGGGCAAAGGGCTGCTGGGGTACCCTGCTCTGAACAGCAACGGGGCCATCACCCAGTGCCTCCTCTCTTCCCCTGCCCCTTTTTCTGTGCATCCAGCTGCTCTGCTTTTCACTGTCAGCACAACACCAAAGGCAACAGAAATCCTGCTTGATTTGGGGCTCATATGAATATTTGCAAAGGTAGACACCTAAACCCCTGCACTGCAGAGTGCACATGCCTTCTGTCCAAGCACAAGATTTTCAACCTGGCTGTCTCTTCTCAACATACTTGAAGATACACATTTATCAAGTGTTAGTCCCTTACTATCATGGAGCAGTCAAGTCATAAAGATTGCTTGAAGTTTTCAAGTTCCTTTCTAAAACTGTTTTGTCTGTCTTTCACTTTTTGTGGTAAAAAATATGTTTGAGAAGTGTTCTTGCTTGTCTGACAAAACCCTTCCACCTGTCCCTCCCAACAACAGTGTGTTCATAACTGTTTCTAGTCGCTGTCACTTGTGTCAGCACTTTTATATCAGCTGAAATACCATTTTCCTCTCATTCCCCATGATATGACAGGGAACAGCCCCTTTGTCTCACTCCTGTTGGTCTCCAGTAGTTACAACAAACATTCAAGTCTGTTTTCTGCCCAATTTAGATCAGTAAACCTGAGGTGTTGCTGGACTACTGAACAAGAGTGGGCTGCCAGCATGTCCTGGTTCTTTTGGCTGTGTTTTGTGGGGTATTCAAGGGATATTCCTGGGCTTGGATGTCCTGCCTCACCAGTTGTGGAGTCGCTGCTGTGTCTATTGTACTGTGCTACTTGGTGCTACCAAGATTTAGGCATCTATTTGGCATGTTCTAAAGCAGAAATATAGGTGTTCTCTGAAGACTTTTACTGTGCAAATCTGGATACCCTTCAGGAATACAAGCTCTTGTAGATTAATTTAAAAATAGCAGCAAAAATTGTAACAAAATATTCACACCATGTAAAATACAACACCTTCCTAAATACTGTATTTACCTTTTTTTCCTTTAGAGGCTGAGGAAGAAACTTGACTAGATTACATCTGTTAAGTTAAAACAAAGCAACAAAAAACCCTTAAAAAAAGATAAAAGGAGAAAAGTAATAATTTTCATTTGTGCCTGATGGGGTTGTGGTTTTTTTTTTTTTTTTTTAACTGTTTGCAAATCTTCAGTGTAATGGTTTGAAACCCAGTCGTGTCATTTCTTTACGCCCACACACAGAGCTGCAGTAGTGCAGACACTGTAGCAGGCAAACCATATTCCCAGCATCGGCCATTAAAACTCTTCCTACACCAGCGTGGGCTGCCTTCACCCCCTCCTCTCTCTGCACACACCCCACCACCCACCCTCCACTTTTCAAATGCTTAAAAAAAAAGAAGAAGGGAAAGACACTGAAAAAAGAAAACAGGATGCTTCTTTTGTTTCAACGCTATTCCAGGGACCTGAACCTCTCCACCTGCCTGTGAATTGGCCACCTAAAGGTTAGCAAGTGTTTTGTTATCATTTTCTATGGAGAGAGAGAGAATTAAATTCTAGATGGTAAGACAGGAATTTTAAAGTTACAATTTTTATTTTTTTTATTGTGATGGTTCTTTCACTTAGCAACGAGAAAGATTTTTTTTCTAAAACACAAAGCATTTCAGTTCTGGCCCCACTTCAGCTTTTCAGAGGGCTTTAATCGGTATTTTGTTATCATTTAGTCCAACCTCCTAAACTTTAAAAGATGGATTAGGGTTATTATTTTTCTGTTAGAGCAACCTGTTGATTGCAGTCTGCTGGCTGGAGGTTGTTAACTCTTTCCTAACATGGGAAATGCACAGGAGCAAATTTGATGAAAGGATAAAAAAAATCAAAATCCTTTGAGGATTTTAAGCACTAAAAATCCTATTTTTTCCTCATTGTGAAGTCACCAAAAGTGTTACAAAACCAACAGATATGTTAGATATGTTTCTTTTTAGAAATAGTGATGTAAATCTGAAGTAGAGACATATATTAAACTAGAAAGCATTTCTTATGGCTGGAGCTGAGAAAAGTAGCAGTGTAAGAAGTAGAATAGGAAATATTCTTGATACAAATTGCATGAAGAGGTCAAAAAGGCCAATACAGTGTTTACTTACACATTAAAATGTATTTTAGGTAACAATATTTTTACTGATTTAAGCCTTTGGAATGTTTTCATTTATGGATATTCAAGAAAAGGAGAATAAAAAATATAGAAAACTGCATAGTAACGATCAAACCAGTTGCTGCTATTCTGGAACAAAGGGAAGGTAAAGCAGATCCTGTTCTTCCTAAAAGATTTTAATACTGTATTCTGGTACAGTATTTACAGAAATAAATGTTAAAAAAAGCCCAACCTAAACAGTTTTGCTGATATTACACAATTGTGGAAGTAAATGTCAAAAATATTTGTCCTTAGGATATGGTACAAGAAAGTTCCCCCAGCAGGTTTTCTAGTGGCTTTGTACTTTAGTAACACACGAAGAAGGGCAAAACTTCAGAACAATGACTTGTACCAAGCAGCAACATTTCCCAAAGTCGGAATTTGAGATGTTACCATGGAAAGACTATAAAGGTTTCAGAAGACGATGGAATTAAACGTTTTCAGCCTGATTCTGCAGGGGACTGAGGCTCCCAACTTTGTTCCGAAGCTACCGGCAGTGTGCAGGCTGCGGGTGGAACCGGCACAGTTGTGAGATCAGACACATCCCTTAAGAACAAGGGGAAAGGTGAACTCAGTACTTCTGTTATGAGACATTTCAAGATGCGAAGTCAAACTGAGAAAAGAGCAAAGGCAGAAATAGTTTTTAAGTAAAACAAGATTAACAGTCATTTCTGGGCTAGCCAGGAAATGTGTCCGTTCCATTTTGCTTGTTTGAATTGAGAACTAAAAAACTCCAGACCTGGGGTACACTCACAAACATTTTGATTCCATCACAGAAGTAGTGTTTGAAGAACCTGCACAAAATTTATTTCAGACCCTCTGGTTCACTAAGACTCTATGATGCTAAGATTGAAGTAGAAGCTTTGTATGGTCTATCAAGGGAGTTGTGCTGGCTGCCAGTGGTGGATGAGCAACTGGAAATGATAATCCCAGTGTCTGTATCTGCCTCTGACAGTAAGACACTGTGTACTGCTCTCAGCATCACTGCCCTCACAGGAAATATCAATAATTAGCAAACCTGTAAGATACTTTCTTTTCACTTAAGTTTGCAAAGTTCTTTAAAATGTGTAGTTGTAGGACCTTCGGAATCTCTTTCCTCATCAGCACGGGAAGCAGGTTTATCGCTGCTTTCACTTGCTCACACCCCTGACAAAACTCTGCAGGTGTCTTTGAGGGATGCAGGGTTTTAAACACCTGGGGTGGGACCTTTGTCACAGATACTTGGGACCCAGAAATGTGTACCAATGGTGAGTGGGTTTAACGCCTCAGTTCCTGACGGGGACATGAATTGAGAGTGGAGTGTAGCCCCAGAACTCCCTTCTGTCACCTGACAGTGGGCTCAGCTTTGTACATAGTTTAAATTGATACTTTGCTGTGTATTGAGACAGCTGAAGTTAGCTGAGTTTCTCTGAGCAGGACAATATTTTGAATTTAAATGAATGTAAATAATACTGCATAGAAATTACAGCTGAGGAAGCAACACACATAAATAGATTGATTAGAAAGAGAAAACAAAAATCACTTAATTTCTAACAGAACTAATGCAGGGTAATACTGGTGCTCTGTATTTTGTGTACAGGTCAAATTACTTCTAGCCATTACAGCAACCTGTTCATCCATATAAAAGGGAAGAATCACAGGATGCTGTGAGGGCAGCCTGATTCCAGAGTCACTTATTCAAGATTTAGAGATTTTAGATCAAGCTTCAAAAGGTTCTGCTAAGCCCTGAAACCTCTGTGATTGTGGCAAATATCCAGACAGCCACTTGCTTTTGTTGTAACTTTAATTAACTATTGCCTCCTTAAGCCTCTCAAGGTAAGCAGTTTGCAGTTTTAGCATGTGGAATTTGATACTGAGTGATCTAAATAATGAATTTTAAATACTTATATGTGTTTTCAGTTTGTTACTAGTTTGTTACTAGGTCCAGGACACTGCTTCAATCATTAGTACTGTTTAAATTAAGCATCCCTTTTAAGTAAATTCACCTTAACTTAATAGTCAGTCTCAAAGTGGAATAAAATATAATGGGCTCCAGAAATGAGATCAAACTGAAGACAAACTAATTTTGACTGGTTATGTAAAATGCCCATAATCATCTGTTTGTATGATTTGATTCATGCCAGTGTTCTATTATAAGATGTGCATCTTTTTTCCCGTTGGTTTGTTGACTGTAGCATGCAGTAATCCTCCAGAAGATCTCACTTAGAGGTGAGAACACATTCCTTTAGGAAAGTATCTCCCAGCAGAGCTGAAACTACTTGCTGCATGTAATTCTCTCCATCTGGACAGACTGAGTCTGTAGAGCAGAAGCATGAGTCACTGAAAAGCAGTTCAGAATGTCAAGTATTTTCTAGATTCACGGATTTGAAGCGTCTGCAGTGCCATTAGCAATGACTGGGAGCATTTCAGGGTATGGTAGAAACCAGGAGGATTTTAAGCAGTAATACTGGGCCCTGTTAAGAGCTTTTCTGCCCCCTGAATAACTTTGTGACAGGCAAGAAAGATGGGAAGAACAAGACAGAAATATTTCTCCACCACCAAAATTAGAGGCCTGCTAAGTCAGGGCTCCAGAAATAAATGGAAAGCAATCCAAACAACAGGCAAAACTCTTCAGGATCAATAAAGCTGTTTGGAATGGAAATCCACTGAGGCCTGTGGCATTAGTCTATCACCACAATTATTAAAAGAAAGAGCTCCCACTGAAGTGGATATTGGACAATTACAACATTACAGTTTCACCACTACCCAACAAGGGACAGGCTGCAGTGTCTGAACTGGGCAGCTGCTCATCACAGGGAAAAGAAAAGCTGTATCTTCCAAAAGGAAGTTCTCCTTAGCTGTTCCTAAGGAAATTACACAGGCCAGATATGCCAGTTTTGTTACATTACTGGGAATTCCAGTTTGGGATTCACTCAGTCTGCCAGCAGAGGAGGACGCAGCCATCCCAGTCCCCATTTTAAACAAGTGTTTGCATAAAGAAGAGTGGCCCCCCAGGAGCCCTCAGTGCTGCTCACTGTGTCACCTGAGCACTCTTTAGGAAGTTGACCCCCAAATAAAATCTAATTTTTTTAAATGACCTTTTCACTGCACTTGGCTGTGCCCTATCCTGTTTTCCCTGCAGCTTTCCACAAGTTTATGGAGGTTTGTTGAGCACGACATAAACACTTTTAACATTCCTGAGGCATTTTCCCACCTGGTTACTGCTTTCTCCCATCCCACAGGGCACCATTAGAAGAAGCTGGTGGACAACACCCACGCTGGATAAGTTTAGCATTTCGTATGTGGCAAGTGTCTTCTCTCCACCATTGTTTTCTTTCCCAACATATTTTAAGAGAGCCCTTTACTGTAAAGTTAAAAGAAAATTACCTTTAGGGGTATAAATTAAAAACCCTCCCATTGTGTCAGTGTATTTCAGGATGAAAGACAGAGTACAAACCCCCCATGTTTCGAAGACTCTGTTTAGAGCTCCCTACATAAATAGTGATAAAGGATACGGAGAAAATGAAATGCCACTTCATTTTCTTCTGTTTCAACTCTTCCTGTTTTCTGAAGGTTGTTACTGTGACACCAATGTAAAAAAAAAAAAAAAACCCAACTTCCTACTTCTAATCTGTTTCAAGTCTTTGTCCTCGTTTCTCTCTGCTTGTGTCAAATATTGACAAAAATTAGACTTTTTTGCTGAAATGCCTGGATCAATCAAAGGTACGTGAGCTAAAATTATTTCCAGACTAAAGACTTAATTATTTCCAGACTTCCACTTCTGCTCCCTGGTATTTAAGGTAGGGATCACTAAAAGCTTTTAAAAAAGGTAAAGACTCCTGGTATAATTGAGTGTATTGTGTATGTTCAGAATGTTGAAAACCTGTTTCTGTGGGGCTACAAAAATAAAGTAACTCTGTCATGTCTCTGGGTTGTACCTGCAGACCAAGGTGGGGGACTGAGCAATTGAGCTCTGTGTCTGCTTAGAGACTGATGCTCTGCTCAGTGGTGTGTCAAAAAATTACATTTAAGTCCATTAGTTTAGTTATTGATTTGGTTAATAATGGTGGGCAGCTGACAGAGCATTGCATGTGCCATGCAGAAGACAAAAATCTTTTGGTTGTGTAGTCCAAAATCGTAACGGTGCTGACAAAATGAAACAAGTTTTATAAAATGTATTTGGAATTCAGGAAAAAGTCTGCAAAAATGGAACTTACTGGATTTTAAAGGATTTTTTTATATCAACCTCCTGCATTAAAATATTTCATACTTATAAAGTGAGTAAGACAGTTTCTGCTACAATGCTTTTTTATCTGAAACTGCTCCACTTTTCAGTGTTCCACAGACCTGCCTATGGTGTGTACCTGAAGTTAGAATTTCAAACCAGGAACAAAATAATTGTATTTAACGGAATTTTAGTGACCAGTTTTGATAGCTTAAGAAATCAATTTAGAAAATTTTGGGCTGGCCAAATCCTGCATTAAGTTTTGTTTATTGGAAAATGTTCCTTATCTAATTAGGATCAAGTTCTTATGCTGGTAGTTCAATGCCACAAGTTACAAACAGCTGAGACCATTGGGTGGATGCTCAGTAACAGAGCCCAGGGGATAATAAACAGAGGAATTTCTACTTTAGGCAAGGACTACCCTGAATCAGCCTTGGGGCAGAATTCATTTGAGATAAGCTATTTTTGTCAACATACAAAGAAATACAGTGGCCTTTTTTTGTATATAAATAACAGATGTGAAAAGTCTGGTGGTATTTGCCCCAGTAGAATACAAGTCATGGCAGTTTCACTCAGGAAGAAAGTACTTTTTCTTGCTGTGAAAAGCAGCCAACTACCACACCTGGTAGAGATGTGTTATTACATTCTTAAAAGTACATTAAGTATCACCATTAGTTTACTTGTTGAGCTTTTTTTAAAACTTTCCTTTAAATTTTCTGTCACCACTTAGGTATTTTCTTTGTAGAGCATTACAGAACACTGAAATGAGTCTCAGGCTGTGTTTTGGGCCCCAGGAACTTAACAGCATTAAGTGAAATTACACAGAGCCTCTGGTACTTGGGAACCACAGGATTCCTATGAAAAACATCTGTCTGTGGTAGCCTTGAAGGGCCCATCAGCTCTGCGTGGCCAGGAGGAAATCAGAGACAGAAAGAGTTTGTGACACTGGAGCAGGCTGCTGGGGGAAATGTAAATTATGTGGAAGTGTATTTGCACACCTCTCTGGGGGAGGGAGGGGAGCAAAGACACGGTGTCTGACGTGGTACTTGTTAGAACTTCTGCCTACTGGGTATTTAGGCTTCACTTTTTTTCTTGGAGTCTGTTCTCTGAAGCATATTTTTTTTCCCCAAAACTTTTTTTTTTAATATTTTGGAAAAACTACTGCATACTTAGTTTGTATCATTGTCTCACGTCTTTTCCCTTGTTTTATGCTGTGTTTAAATTCAAAAGTGACTGTGTAACTTAGGAACCATCTTAAATGGACTTGAAATGTTGATAACGTCACTTTGCAAATTAGAGAATTCCACTTTTATCCTGTAGAGGTAACCCCACTGCACAATATGGATAATAACTTAATTTCTTTAACAAGCCATATTCTTTTAACATTCTTTCATCATTATAGTCACTACCTATAATAAAAAGCCACTTAAGTGATTATTCCACATAGAAATGTCAGAAGTGCATAAGAAAAGTCCATGCTTGATAAGTGAGGTTGATTTATAACATTCATGAGCGAGGAAAAAAAGCAAAATCTAACACTTTGCTGTGCACAGATCAGTTCAGTTTACAGGTTGTTTTCTGGGCTGGAACCAGTACAGATTTCAAACCACATTCTGAAGTAATTCTTTTACTGTTTCCCAGTAATGATAACCTATTAAAATGATCCAAGGCAGTTACAGAAACACCACTAGAGATTATGCAGTAAAGCAACAAATTGCAGATTTCAAATTGAGCCACTGATTATGTTATTCCAAATGGGTTTTTTATGGCTGTTTGCAGAAGAACAGCCCATTATTCATAGCAGCCAGTGGATACAGTGAGCATAACTGAGCAAGAATCAAATAAACATTCACAGATCACCTGATTTTCACCCAAACTGTAATTACAAGGGGTTATGCTCATGCCCCTATCAGCTCTTCCAAAGAAAATTTTCAACTTGCTTATTTTGATAGTTTCCTATCCTTTCCTCCTCCTTTGTTTCTAAGAAAGAAAAAAAACCAATACAAATATTTGCTGAAATAAGAAGTAGTCTGGACCAGCACCAACCCTGCATATATTAGGATAGATTTCAAAAGAACAGGTTCACTTTTTCCAAAAACTGTGTCTAGAAGATGTTTTCATCTGGCATTGAAAGCATCTAAAAACAAGCAGTACACTATAATATCTCCATTAATTAGACCAAATTAATTTGGGCTACACAAAAGCCAGCTTTAATTTATCACACTATTTTCCTGTGATACCATGTTTTCTAGTTTGCACATATTTATGCAAATCTGACTTGTAAAACAGGACACGACTTTCATTTTGTTCATGTATTTTCATTTTATACCCCTTGTTGCAATGTGTTTGGCCTTAGCTCCCTTAAACTGGGTAAGCACAGATGATATGCAGGCATGTTTAATGTCCTGTGTTTGGAACTGGTTGCCCAAAGAAACTGTGCAGTTTTTATCCCCAGAGGTTTTCAAAACCAGACTGGTAACACCCTGACAACCTCATCTGACCTCAGTGCTGACTCTGCTTTGAGCAGGTGTGTGGACTA
The DNA here is from genome assembly GCA_014706295.1 of Lycocorax pyrrhopterus obiensis. Lineage (NCBI taxonomy): Eukaryota > Metazoa > Chordata > Aves > Passeriformes > Paradisaeidae > Lycocorax > Lycocorax pyrrhopterus. The sequence goes on along the minus strand of JACSVZ010000022.1, from coordinate 14,109,646 downwards.
GAGATGTCCTGAGGTCCCCTCTAACCTCAACTGTTCTGTGTTTCTGTATTAAAAGTTATTAATATTAATTAAATTTAAAAACATGATACAAATATATAATGGGAGTATGGTTCCAGAAAATTAAAATTGTATTATTTTTGGTGTGCCTAGAGCCTCCATTTGCAAATCTGAAACTCAGATTTGTTTCTAGTGCTTTGGGTACTTACTGCAGGTTGTAAGAGTGCTTTTAAATGCAGTTTTCAGTGTTCTTTACACTGTACTGAACTTTAACTCCTAGATGAGAAATGAAAGATGAATCAATTTAATTGGGAAAGGAAGTAATTATTGTCTGTTTAATGCCTGCGTGTAAGATCAGTGATATTCTTAGTTGCTAATTTTACCAGTCTGGCAGTGGGAAGCGTGTATTTTGTTTGCTGCCTGCAGACTCCTGCTTGTTTTGTGTCCCCTCCTGGCAGGTCCATGAGCACATGGCAGCCGGCCCCTGCAATGGAGGCCCAGACCCCGCCGGCTGCCGCGGCCGCCCCAGCAGATCCCGTCCCGGGCCCTTCCCCGCGGCCCTCGCGGGGCTCCTCAGACGCTGCGCGGGGCCAGGCCCTGCCCCAGCCCCTGTACCTCAAAGCCCTGACCATCCCGCTGTTCCAGCCCGTCCAGCCAGGATGCTTCCAGCCTCACGGGCCCGTGGTGACCGGCAGGAGCTGTGTCCACCTCGACGGCGGCAACATCCCCCTCATCCTCAACCCGCTCGTTCCTCCGGAAGGCACGGAGCAGCCTCAGCCAGTTTTCCAGAAACAGCTTGGGCAAAGTCTAACACTGAGCATAGTCAGCACTTTACCAGTTTTATCATCACCAGCTTCTTGTGTAAATGCATCTATTGGAAGCCCGGGAAAATCAAAAAAATCTGGGAAATACATCTGCAAACACTGTGGACGAGATTGTTTGAAGCCAAGTGTCCTTGAGAAACACATTCGCTCTCACACGGGAGAGAGGCCCTTTCCGTGCACCACTTGTGGCATTGCATTTAAAACTCAGAGCAACTTGTACAAACACAGGAGAACCCAAACACACGTCAACAACACCAGGCTGCCCTCAGACTCTGACATCAGTGGGGGATCAGAGCAAAATGAGAGATCAGCAGAGAGCACCACCTCTCCCCAAGGCAGCAAAGCACTGAGTAGCACTAGTGAAGACCAGGGGATATACATCAAACAACCCAGTTCAGAGACCAGTGCAGCAACAGACACTAAGAAACCTCATGAGCTCTCACTGCCAGCGACAAGCTCTTCATCAGCTCCTTCAGAAAATCAAGAAACAATGAATCAATCCTTCAGTTCAAAGGCTAATCACGGGGCTCCTGAAAGAGAACCTCAAAATTTAGCATCTCCAGGAGCTTTGCCAAATGGTCCGTGTCTGAGAAAGAAGATGCAGGAGCAAAGAACTCCCACTGCCAATAAGCACATTCAGCTGCAAAGGCAGCAAGCAACCTCTTCAGAGAAGCAGTGGGATTACAAACCCTTGGAGTGCAAGCTGAAGAAGTGTGAGAGCACTGACTCGGGGTATCTGTCGCGCTCTGACAGCACAGAGCAGCAGATGACATCATCCAGCCCCTTGCACAGTCTCTACGAGCACAGCACGGAACTGGAAAATGAAACTGCCTTCAGCAGCCCAAGGTGTGCCTCCGGAAGCACTGCAAAGCCAGAGGCAGCTGACAAAGCTACAGCCTCGATGCTAGAGAAAAAGAGACTAGAAGAACACATTTCAAAGCTTATTTCTCACAACAAAAGTGTGGTGGATGATACCCAGTTAGACAATGTCAGGCCCAGAAAAACTGTCCTTTCTAAACAGGGAAGTATTGACCTGCCAATGCCTTACACGTACAAAGACTCTTTCCATTTTGATATCAGAACTTGTGATGCAAATAGGAAAAAGAATCTTCCTCTTTGTTCAGCAAAATCTACCTTTGCCCCCCTGGAGAAATGCAAGCCAATGTTTTTCCATTCAGTTCCCACCCAGTTCTCCACAACAATCGACACTGTGCCTGTTACTCGGAGCAACTCCTTGCCTGTTGTGGAGGGAGCAAGGATGGTACATGACAAACCAGGTTGCTCAAAACCACTTTCTCTTACTAAGCAGTCTGCAAACACAGGCACTGCTGGTTTGCTGCCTAGCAACGATCTTGCTGCGAATTCAGTGGATTTCCCTAATAGCCATCCCCGAGCTCTAGTGAGACAAACAGCAGTGGATGATTTGCCCCTAAGTAATGTGGCTGATCACCCTTCTCTGTCAGAGGAGTTGAAAGGGGCTAAAAAGCTTGGGGCCAGAGAAGTAATCAGTGCTAAAAATAAGAAACACAATCAAAGGAAGTTGAAGATGTTCTCTCAAGAGAAATGGCAAATGTATGGAGACGAAACGTTTAAGAAAATCTACCAAAAAATGAAAAGCAGTCAAAATGCCAAGAAAATTAAAGAGAGAGAGAATAAGATTACAGATATTACAAGCTTGATTCCTAATTCAACGGAATCAGCCAGCAGCACTGAAATTACTGAGGAAAGAGATGGCAGGAGCTCTTCAAGTGACAGTCCTTCCTCCCTTGTGACAGCAGCTTCCACCACGGGTAAATCAGGAACTTGTACTGATGGTAATCATGTTCTGCAGAATGTGTCCTCTGAGGAAACTGCAGACAGAGTGTCCTACCTAATGGAGACATCACATTCCATAACTGCAGGAGCTGTAACCAGCCAAACTTCCCGAGAGCTCAGTGGCAGTGACACGGAGAAGTGCACAGCTGGCAGCAGCACGCTGCTGGCTCCCAGCAGTGGTGAGCTCAGGCTTCAAAATCCTGAGTGTCAGCTGAGCAGCCATGGGAGGAATGATGACTGCTTGCCGGTACAGAGTAGCAACTGGGAGAAACCAAGCCCTGGGAAAGAATCCAGTGCATTTGAATTAGACTGTAAAAGCACTTCACAGAATTTTGGGAACCATCATGGGACTAAGGAAAGTGGCCAGCATGGCCTGACACCCCTGTGGGTCCATTGTAACAACAGAGAAACTGCAGGGAAATCCCACACTTTGCCATCAGAAAGGAAGAAGCTGAAATTCGAAGTGGAGAAGACACAAAATGTGATTTCAGTGTCCTGCCCTAGTCCCAGTAGAGAAACCACTGCAGCAAGTGAAGCAGAGAGAGTCCATTGCTCTGGCACTCAGTGTCTTCCCACAGCTCCAGTGAAATTCTCCAGTAAAGCAGAGGAGCAAAAATCAAGCACAGGAATTACTGAAGCCACCGGAGGTACTGAGAATGTGGAATACAGGAAAACAATGGAACTTCCCACAAAAGCTCTTAATTACAGTGACATTAACCTTCTTTCACATCCTGCAGGTATCTCAAAAGCTTCACTGGAGGGGTTTTTAGGGTCTGAATTAAGGGGAAGTGATTCCAACTCTTTTGCCTTGCACAATGCAACAGATGGAGATGACAAAACACATCTTGTAAAAACAGGAGCAAAAGTGCCACTTCTTAATGACAATGCTGTGGATGTGTCTCCTAAAAGTCATCATCTGCAATCTGATCATTTAAGTCCAGTCCCACAACAAAATGCCTTCTCTCCAAAATACATCCTTAAATTGCCACAGGACAAGAGAATTTCAGATCTGTCATCTTTGCTTAGATCTGAACAGGAGATGACAGCTCGCAGACCTCTGACAGACAGCTTAACCACCCCACCCTGCTCTTGCAGCAGCACATCCCTCCGTTCTCATTCCAGTGATGTGATTTGGTCCCCTTTAAAATCTGAAGTGAGACAAAAGGCTGCCAAAGGAGAAATTCAATGGAATCTTCATACAAACTGGAAAACTCCAGGATTCTGTTCATCAGTCAACTCAGAAACCACAAATATCTTAACCACAGCAGAGAACACCTTTCATAACCAAAACTTCAAGCAGCAGGATATTGCAAGAGAGGATGAGAAAAACAAACAGAACAAAAATAAATTAAATTATCAAAGGCAAACAGAAGAGAAGTGGATGAGTAAAAGTACTTGCTCTACACAGACTCCGAAGAAGAAAATATGCTTTACTTCTGTGTATACAAGTGGCTTTTTCATATCTGCTGACATCAAAGATGAGAGGAAGGCCTTACATCACCTCTGCTCAGGAAGTGACTCTTTGATAAAGACATCAGTTTCTAGCAAGGGTGCAGAGCCAACAATCCTGGGATGGGACAGAGCGGGAAGTCCACGCATCCTTAAGGACATCCCACCACCACTGCAGGATCCGCAGCACTCCCAGAGCTCACGAGACACCCCCACTTATTTTTGCCATTCTTTTGGCACTTTCTATTGCCACACTCTCAGCACTCACTGTAAAGAATTCCCAGTGCTGCCCCACAATATCAGGACCTGCTACTCTGGCACTTCTTCATTACCAGGCTCCAAGAGCACCTTCCCATCCCTCAGTGCTGAGCCCCGGCTGACCTGGTGCTGTTTGAGCAGGAGCTTCCCTCTGCCCTCAGAGCAGAGTGGGAATGCAGTCTCTGCCCATCCCTCCTTGCACACCTGTGACAAGGAACCCAGCAGGGAATGCACTCTGTCAAAATACGACATTTCCATTTTCAAAATGAGAAATATTAGCAAGAATGTGGCATATGGCTTAACAAACACAAGTTTAAAAACGTTGGTTTCATCATTCTCCAAAGGGCACCAGATGCAGGAGGTAATATTAATAATCCTATTTGCTTTCTCATGAGGGTGTTATTGGCTGACAGCCCACCCCCACCCTCTTACTAGAAAAATGAAATAATTATCAGAAGTGTATTTATGGACATTTACAGGCATTTGCTGATACTGAATTTACAATTTTTGGTTTTATAAGATAAGTCTTATATTCATTTGATATATCAGAAAGATACACCTCTGTGTGCATATATAAGTTTCTTTCATTTGACCGTTTCAGAATGCTGATAGTGAGAAGAGTGAATTTATATTTCTTGATTTTTTTTTTCCCTTTATGGGGATGTTTTATATTTTTCTCTAATAGCATCTGTATTTCATTGTTTTCATTCTAAATGAATATTCAACTTAGAGTAGGACTTAAATACAGAGTTGTGCTACTTAACTCCTTTGCTGTTCAGTGCTATTTAAAAAGTGCACAGATTTCCAGCCTCGCAGTCAATGTAATTCACAGATTTCATGTACTTCATTTTTTCCCAATATTCTCAACAGTTAAGCTCAGCAGTTCCTGGTGGTTCTTTCAAAAATATTTCAGAACAAAAGAAGAAAACAGTAGCTTGCAAAAAGGAAAAACTCTCAACAAATAAACTCAAGAGGAGCCACAAACAGAAAAGGATTAAAGTCACCCCTAAATGGTAAGGAGTATGGCTTTCAGGTTCACTAGATATAGATATAATTTTGCTGTAATGGGTATAAAAACTCCACAGAAAATAAAAAGTCATGCCCAAAATTGAACCTTGTTAAAACTGGGGGAAAAAAAGATAAATCTCTCAGGAAGAGCTATTCTTATACCACAGCAGTGCCCCAAAGGTAAACTACAAAAATATCAGTATGTTGTTTACTATTAGGAACAGGGTTTTCTAAGCAAACCAGACATATCCCACAGAAAGATGATGCCTGGTCAGTTGAGTCTCATTATGATTTAAAAATTATTCTTATCTGTCAAAATTGTCAGCATTTACTTTTGTTTGAAGGGAACCAAAATGCTTCTGTTTTTAATCCCATCACAGCTCGGAGCAGTGTGCAAGGCCCTTTGTCCTTGAAAGATCCATATCCTCAACTGGTATTCACAAGAGAAGGCAGAAGAATAAATATCAAGTTAAACACAAACTAACAGAACCATCTGTAGCTCAAAGGATCATTTGGTTTAAATAAAAAAGCAGGAAGAATTTGAGCATAAAACTATCAAGGGCACATTGTCTCAATCAGTACAGCTCCCCCTCCCTGTTCAATGGGAATTCGTATCAGTGGAACATTTACCCTCTAATCTTTCAGGAGTGTGGGGTAGCAGGATGTCTGATGAATTGCTTCATTAAGAAACACATATTGTGTGCATACATCCCTCTTACTCTATTTCATGACCAAAATCAGACAGAGTGACTCCCTTGAGGACAAATCAGTGTCGGTAACTTAATCACCATGTCTAGTTCAGCAAACAGCACTGCAATTTTGAAGGGCCATAAGAACAGAAACAGAAGACTCGGGTCTGTGTCACCCAGCCTAGTGACATTCTTCTAGGACTTCCTTCTGGTTTGATTTTTGGGTGTTGTTTTGTTGTTGTGGGTTTTTTCCCGCTGGTCTCAGAATTTATTTATATCAAATTTATTTATATCAAATAAGTGCAGGGATTCAATTAAGTACAGTGTCCTGAAAGCTCAGGTCATGCCTGTTAGTAGGTAACTGACCCAACTGGTAACCACCAAATGTAATTTAATTTTCTAATACACCAAACACCTGAATAAGTTCATCCTTTCAGATTTACACCTTGCTCTGTGGATAGTGACAGATTTAGGGGTGGGACCTTCCAATGTACTTTAGTCTCACTCGTTCAGAGTAACTGAAAGATGGAGCCAGAGTAGGAAATAAAGCAGTTTGATTATTCAGTGTGGGTTTTCTAAATAACTGAAATCCTTATGTTGTTCCTTAGTGATGATGAATAGGTAGCACTCAAGAAGTGAAAAAGAAAAAACCCAACAACCACACAGCCTCAGGCAATTCCTGTCTTTGTGAAGTACATTGTTTTAAAATTCCAGATACAGGAAAAAAGATCTGTTATTTCTTAATCCTTTTCTCTTAGAAAATCAAGGATTTACTGAATCCTATGGAGAAAAAAAGATAATAAAATAATTGTGGGTCTCTTGCCTAAAATCCTGATTTTTTTTAGAGTTGACAAAAACAAGCATCTCCCTCACAGTAATAAATTGCTGTTAGACTTCAATGCACCTGATGAGGTGGTGTTATTCTTCTCTGGCTGCTTTTACATCTCCTGTATTTGTTTATCTCCTCAATGCCCCTGGCACTGCAGGTACAGAGGGAGGCACATCCATGGATTTGCTCAGCTGAAAATGAACCGGCTGAGCAAGAGGCCCTGTTTTCCCAACAGAGCTCTGGATGCTTTGAGAAAGGGCTGCTCATCCCAACCCCCCAGATTTAATAAGAATAGGAAGTGCCATCCTCCTCAATCCAAGATGCAAGGTAAGCATTTAGAATATTTGTGTTAAAATTGATGTTATTTCAATGATATGATGAGAAATGTTGTGAGTTTGAGCATGTGGGGGGAACAAAAATTAAAGTCAAAGTCTCTCCAACCTTTTTTCAATAGAAAATTATCTACACCAGCAAAAAGACACATTATATTCCACCTCAGACAAACAACTTTGCAGAAGGAAACAAGGAGCAAAGAATAACTCAGGAATATCTCCCCATACTGAAAACCTAAACCATGTTAAACAAAAAGACAAAATGGATAAAAAAGTAGGTATAGTACCTTAATTCTTGTATTATTTTTTATTAACAGAAAAAAAATTGTTAATTAAAACCCAAATTATATTCAGCTGTTTTAAAGTTGATGTTGAAACTATTTTGTATCACAGATTTTGTTTAAAATGTTGAAAAATGTGTTAAAGGTATTTTTGGGGGTTAAAATAAAATGAAAACTTACTGATGTTAGAATTAGCTAAAATAACAATTAAATTTGCATCAGTTGGATGAAATTGCTCTGGACTGAAAACTTTATGTGTAAATTTTTTCCCCTCCTAATTCCTACAGGACATTTCTGGGCAAATCAGGGGACACCCAAGAACAAATGCCTCTGTCCAGAACATTACAGCTCCTCTGGGAATAGCTGTGACAGCTCATTCCTTTTCCTCCACAGCTGACACATCCCTGCAGGAATTCAGCAGGGACGTGGCCATTTGCTGCTGGGTGACACAGCCCCTCGTGCTCCAGCCATCCCTGCCTGGGGAAGCCCGGCCAAGCCTTCGGAGCGACCCCGTGGCAGCTTCCTTTGGGTCTTGCTCTCCTGAATTTACAAACACAGGCACAGGTGACCAACCTGACAGCACAAATCCAGAGGCTGCTGCTCCTCTTTCCTTACATCCAGGAGAAAGCCAGGAAAACAAACTGAGAGTAGAGTCAGAGAGCCAAATATTTGGAATGTCAGACCTGGTGATCCAGGCCTCCAAAAGGGAGAAGCCTCCAGCTGAAGAAAACACACATTCACCTCCCAAAGAAAACTCAGCTCCCAGTTCCCAGCCAGGATGTTCACGTCTGTTTGGATCACAAGCAGAGTCTTTTCCTGAGTCAGGCACGAGGGCTCAGTTACCCAGCAGAGAACACTCAGAGAGGGCAAATTCATCTCAGCGTCTCCTGGACCTGCACGGAAGTGCCGACAAGAGCAGATCCCACCTGCAGCCCAATCCCTATGGAAAGCCACATGGAACAGCTACTGCTACCTTTAAAAAGCCCCCAATTACTCTCACATCCCCCGAGTTCAAGAGTTTCTCCGCAACACCCCCCAAGACATATAAAAAGAGAGGTTTAGAGATGATGAGGAAACAAACGCGGGTGGAGTATGATGACACAAGCAGTGATGATGAGGACAGGCTGGTTATAGAAATATAGCAACAGGCTGCTGCCAGGGACTTGTGTGCCAGCCTGTTACAGCAGGAAATGCCAGGGATCTTTGATCCATAGTTCTGAAACACTTTAACATCAGCAAAGCCATTCCTCTGTGCCAGAGGCAACATCCTCTTTGGAAGAGCCCTTCCTTTCAAGGACTCAACCTTTTTTTAAAAATGCTCATTTGAGGCTGGCATTGCACATTTAAATGCAAGAGGTAACCCTGTGTTCCTGACAGGTTTCCAGCATTGTTAACATTCTTGCCAGTCTCAGAATTCCCACAAGTGCTGGCTGCCAGTGGGTGTGTTACTCCAAGCCTGCAGTGGATTGGGTTACTTCAACAATACAACTGCAGCAGCTTCCTCAGTTCCTCAGCTCAGATTTCCTGGAAGGGTACGGACGTGTTCCCTTCTCTATATTCCTCTTTTCTTGTAGTCACTGCCTCCGTACAGGGAGTGACACATTGGCATTAAGGGGAAGATCTGTTCCCTAAGTATCTGTGATATTGGAAGAGTCTGGAAAAATGCTGGTCTTTTTCCATGCTGCACAAATGTCAATGCTTCTGTGTGAGAACTGACACAAGCATGCTTTGCTTTGTGTTTTGTGCCTTTTATGCCAAGATCTACTCAAATATTCTTGATTTCTAGGTGGAGAATATGGGTGTTAGCTATCAGTATTTCCTTGTGGTAAAATTTCTGACAAGGATTTTCTCATTATATTTGTCACATTGTGCTCCAACTGATGTAATCTGGAATGTTTCATTTTTATTGTTGTTTTAACTGCAATGATGCCATTTTATGGAGGGTAAAGAAGCTATATGGCATAGCTCGTTTTCTTTTTTTTAACAACAAGTTTTGTGCTACAAACCCTAAAGTTTACTGGTTTCTATGTGAATAAATAATTAGATATTTCAATTTGACCAAATGCATTCGCTCACTTGATTAAACTGATGAACACCGTAAACATTCCACTTCTACATTATAGTCAGATTCTAGACTTACACTTCTACTGTTCTTGTGTTGTGATTCACACATTGGGATTCATGGATTAACCTACACGGGACATCTGGAGTTGCTTTGCAGTCATGCACATGTAAAAGATTAAACAGATCATACAAAGAAACCTAGTACAAATGATCTGAGAAAAATAAATGTAAATGTGTAAAAAATGCCCAAACAGCTCAGAGGGATAAAGCACATGCCAAGCCCTGTGCAATTCCTGTGTATTTGGATGCCCTACAAACATTAAAAGACTTGAGGTCATCAAAACAGAGCTTCACATTTATCCTTTATCTTGCTCTGTTCAATATTTGTGCCTCAAGAAAAACTGGTGGGGTGTTGGGGTGAATTCCAGGTGCAATGAATTTAAATAGTGTGAATCCAAAGAAGTACACAAATAGAATTTTGGGAAAAAAAAGAGAAAAAGAAGAGGGATGAGGAGGAACCATCAATACTGACACAATATTGAAACATTCAAAGTTCTGGAGCTTTGGTTTTTTTCTGATGGGATCACTCACAGCTACAGCTGGATTCTGAATTTGCAGAAAAAGCAAAAGAAGAAAAAACACAAGGCTTATAGAGATTCCCAGATCTCAGTGTTCCCAGCAGGGCTGTTGGCCAAGCACCTTTAAAAATCACAGTACAAAAACCATTGCACCAAACCACACTGGCACCTCCACAGCAACAACTTTCACTTCTTGCTTGTGCAAGAGCTAATTATTATAATACACGGACATGTAAGGAATATTCTATATAAGTTTTTCTGCATAATGTTTGTGGCTAAATGATGCATTTTAAAGTGGAATTGCTAGATCAGTAATTTAGAAATATTCTAATGACAAAAGTGCTGTGCAAAGAAACTTTTATCCTATATGTTTCAGTATGAAATATAGAAATTTCTTTGTCATTCTGCATCTGGAGCTGGAAGAAAAATGGGACAAGTTAGCTGAGAAAGTAAATTTTAAACTCCATTTCCTGACAGAAATAATCCTTGACATTTTAGCTCCCTATCCTGTATAACAATTTGACCTAACATTAGTTCTTTAAAAGTGGCAATAGCTCTGTGGTGGCATTTTAACAGGATGACTGCAGAAGGCAGTGAGTCCAGCACAAATCCTTTTAGCCGTAACAGCCCTTGGAGGAGTCAGGCCTGAGTCAGGTACACCAGTGTGTGAAGACTGAGAGAGATGGTCTAAGGGAGCTCAGGGAGTCTGCACATCCAAATCCAACTGGCTCACAAAGAAGACTAAACAGGCAAACTCTTCTGTACCTTTTACACAGCACAAGAATCAGCTACTGATGTGTTTAATTCACTCCCAAGTAGCTGAACATAAAAACCACAGGAGGGCACCAGGCACAGAGGGAAAATCTGTTTCCTTCTCCTCCAAAGACAGCAGCAGATCCATTCTGATGGATCATCTCTTTGCTATAAGCAAAGCTGAAATTCCTTTGCACATGAATGCATCTCATCAACTTTATCCTCCTTCCAGTGAAGGAAGCAAATTAATAAGGAATGCTGACTAATACAGAATGATAAGGTCTATATTCAACACCTATATCTACCCAGGCAGATGTAAATTAATGGATGTTTCAGATTTTGCCTCTTTGGATGGGAACACATTATTTCTTATTGTTTCGGACTTTTCTAGTAGATCTTATTAATTATTGATTCTTCACTGATCTGCCTGTTGGGCAAACCCCAACTCTTACACAAAGGTGGGTGAGAGGGGTGTGAACCAACCAGAGCAAGCCTGAGATCCCTGGCAAATACAAAGATATACCTTGCATAAAAGGTCTGGCTTAGAGCTGCTGGAATTGGCTCTGTAGGGGAAACATCCCACAGCTTCTCACAGAAGCCACCCCTGCAGTCCCCCACTACCAAAACCTTGCCACACAAACCCAATACAGCATCATGTTATTTAGGGCTGGAACAGATTTTCTTTCCAGCCCTGTTTTTACTCATAAAATCTTGTTTGTCAACAGCTTCCCCAAAACACAATGCCTAAAATATTTAGTGCTTCTGTGACACACACAGTGCCCTGCTGACACACACAGGGAGTGGTAAACACACACCTAAACCTGGTTTTGTATCCTGCCTAGGTTTTATTTGCACAACCAAATTTGTTCCCATTCATCAGTGTTTATATTGCAATAGTTTTCCTGTAGTTAAGTAGCTTTGTTAAACCATTAATTTTACCTTAAGGATCTGTGTGGCATTATGGCCACAGATTAAGACTTCTGGCCTGTATTTTTCATTTACCATCAGCATTCCACAAGAGTCACGTGGATGAAGGGGTCAATAGTGGGTTTTATTTAGACTTTAAAATACTGTGAGATTTTAACAGCTGATTTAAAGTGCCCTGGTGGAACTGGATAAATGTCACGTAGAAGTACTTAGAGGTTGTTTCTTCCAGGGAACTGTAATGTTACCACAGTTTGGTTATAAGCCATCCTCTTAAGTACTTAAACATGAAAAAGTGGTTTTCTTTCTCACAGTCGAAGTACCTGTTGACTACTCATGACAACTGCCTGAATATGTTCTGCATTTATGTAATGCTTGGGTTAGAGGAGCTGCAAGAGCCAGTTAAACAAGGGATGGACTCAATTGAACAAATTTGTGGGTGACTGCTTTGCAAAGTAGTCAAAGAGGATTCTTGTGCCATGGCTGTATAGAGGATTTTAGCTTTAAAACCCCCACTATAAAAGTTTCATCATCGGTCCCTAAAAATTGTTAAGGTTCAGAACCCAATGCTAAACAAGGTGATTGTAATAGAGTCAATTCATTAATCTATAATCCATTTTTTTTAAGCATCACAAGGATGGTGCACATGCATCTGTAGCATGCTTTTGATTCACTGATTGACAAAACAAGCGAAGCTGAGTACAACACCAGGAGCATGTTCTTAATCCAGCCAGGACTGGAAGTGTTTCAGAGTGAGTTAGTTGGGATATGTTACACTCTGATCCTTTTCAAAGATTCTTATGCCATTAACAAAAGGAGGGACTGGATGAGAGCCATGGGAGCTGTTTCATAACCTCCTGTGGTCTTGTTTTCCAGCTGACTTTGATGGCCACTCAGGTTCTGCTGCTGAGGTCAGACATTCTGGACCAGCACAGACAGTTAAGCCTTGATGGAGTCAGGCTTCAATTACATTTTCTGAATTACACTTAACCTCTGCAAAGCAAAGCCTCTCACACATTACAGAGGTATTCACAGGGCAAAATTTAGGTCACATCAACAGCCCTCCCCACTCTTTTTACACTGATAGAGCTATAATCAGTGTTTGTATCTAAAAATCTATGATTTTTCATTCTGTATTATACATATCATATTCAGATTTTTCTTGAAAACATCCTTATTTCATTGCACATGCCCAAATTAAACATTCTGTCTCAAACACACAGCTGGGAGTATGACAGGATCACTCAGCTGAGCTGCTGTCCTTTCTCTTCTGTAAAAAGAAGCCATTACACAGATTCCCTCCTCACCATCAAAACGGTTAATACAAAAAAAAAAAAAAGAACCGGATTGATTTCCGTAACATGCTTTGGCAGCAACTGAGGTGAGCAACTAAATGGGGAAAAGGGAGCCAGGGTTGTTCCCACCTGTGTTAGGAAACCACAGTCTGAGAAGAGCAATAATGCACTGGGAAGCTGAGCCAGGACTATAACAGTTACCTCAAATCTCCGAACTTGTACGTACAAATGCAATTACGAGATTGGCACAAACAGCAATTCAGAGAGTTCTGTGCACATACACGTTTGTGTGTTGGCTGGGAGGAGGAACAGGTAAAATTACACTCCTTAAAAAGTAATTTGACCATTAGCTCCACAATGGCTCTTAATGCTCCTGTTGTTCAGAGGGAATCATTTGCACTGAGCTCCTCAAACAGAAGACACAAAAACCCATCACAGCCTCTGCAGCCCATGAGTGCTTGGTGTTCCAGCTCATCCCACTTATGAAAAACTTTTGTATAACTTTGTTGATTCTAGTTATGGGCTATGTTAGGTCCAAATGGAGCAAATATTGAAAAGGGAAATCATACAAAGGTCTCAGACCTCAAATCACTGGTTGTCCAGAAGCAAGAAAGTAAATATAACAAAGTAAAGCATAAAAAACCTGCCTCATCCTGCCCAATATTATAAGGTTTAAGAGATTATATGAAAAAGGATTCACAAACTTTGATTTAAAAGTAAGAACAAAAGCAAAATGGTCATTATTACATGTTTGATATGAAAACCACCAAACCTTTTATTTGTACCAGATGTGCATAGGCAGATGTGAACTGTTGGACAATATTCGCAGAAGCAGAACTAGGGAAATATCCATAATTAATAGCATGCCTGTGGAAACATGTTCTGTTCTTCAAAAAGAATTCAGGTGGTATTAGAACGGGAAGAACCTCCTTACCCTGAAGATGTTGACAAATTTGAAGAAATTCCAAGCAGTGAAAAGAATCCTGATTGGAGAAACAGATTACTTGTGCAGCAACATTAAAGGAACCAATCTTCTGCTCTCAATTACACCAATGTGGTCCAGTTAAATTCAGTAGAACCAGGAGAAAAGCTTGACTGAACATATGATATGAAGGATTTGCTGAGAAATGCTCAGAGGAAGAATTCCCTTTAGGAAGGAAAGGAATTGGTAAAACATTTTGGGGAAACAATAGGTCCTGTAAGATTTAAAGTGCAAAGAAGGAAAATACAGCCAGAGAATGTTCCACTGCAGCAACATCTTCTAAATACCTCCTCTGGGATATTTAACAGCAGTCAGAACACAGCAACTCACTGCACAGGACAATTACACACAGGAGGCCGCCAGAGAAAGCCATCAGGCAGTTCTTCCCCTGGATATCCCTGTCATTCATGGAATCCACACAATGTGTATGTTCATCTTGTCAGTGCCTACATCCATTGTTTCTCTCCACCTTAATTCACACAGTAGTGACTAATGCATTATGAAAATTCATCCATGCTGGATCAGTTACTAAAATGTAAATGCATTGCCTTTGTGGTCTCTCTACCAGATGTTCCCTTTTGTGTTCATCAAGAACACATTGTGTAAGAGTAGCTTCTCTAACCAAAACACCCTCACCATTCTTGGTTTAATACAATGATACTGCAAAAAAATGGGGCCAGAAAGAGAGAAATCTTACCCCTTATCCTTGCCTCCTGGACAGCAGGATCAAGAGAGGGTTTGTAAGATAGACCTGACCCGCTCCTGGTAGATAAGGTTAACAGTTGCTGGTCACAGTGTGGATTTATTTGCTCTCAGAGTTGGTGTGCTTCCTCTTAAAGTTTCATCATGCAACACCTTCCTTGCAGTGCGTGTTCCCTGGTGTGCTGTTTATCCCGTGGGAACTGGGCTAAGGTTTCCTGTCGCTGCACTTTGTAACGCTGGCACATGATGTGACAGAAGTGCTGCTCCTGGAGCCCGCACCCGGCCGTGCCGGCAGCCCCGGACAGCGGGAGCCACCTGCGGGAACCTATCAACAATTACAGCTCTAACCTGTCCCCGGAGCCAGCCTGGGGAGGGGACACCTTCCCACACCTTCCCTCCCCTGCCATGTTATTACAGTGGCCTTTGAGAATTCTGAAAGTTTTGGATATCCCATGGATGCTAAAACCAGCACAGTCCTATTGCTGGGCAGCAGCACGTGGCTGAATGTGTTCCAGGTCTTGCTTAGGGTTAAACAACTATTTAAGAGCCGCCAATTGCTGCTGTTCTGGACATGCTGGACCTTTAATATGAACTGGAATGGTGCCACAAGTGACACTCCTCATGCACCTTCCTCAACCCCTTTGGCAGTGGAGGGCAGGCCACACTTTGCTTTCCCTTGGAGGGGCATGCAGTGCACCTGGAATCGACTGTCCCAGGGCTGGAAACGCAGCCTGCCATGGACTTCCTAGAGGGATGCTCCAGAGCACCTGCAGTGCATTGCTGGCATTGTCTGTGGGGTAGCACAGCGTGTCTTAGTCTGCGGCAAGGCACACATCCCACACCAGGTCACTCGAGCCATTCAGATGACTCTGCCACCCACCCCTGCAACTCCCTGATGTTTCTGGCTTCAGAAATCAATAGAAATCTTAAGCCAAAACAAAACCAAATCTGGCGTTTAGCATAGCAAAGAATCGATCTAAAATTAAATGGGATTTACTTCGCCTCCCAAGCTCTGGATGTGACAAATTTCAGAACAATGAGATATGAACCATTTAGAAGTCAGTGATCAAAATGCTAGTTTGATGGAAAGATTCCAGATTGGACTGTAGCAACAGTAACTATGTTGCAGTAAGGCCACGTCTAAAAAAACCCCTAAGATATACAAAGGGAAAGAGCCATTTTTTCACGTGTCCTCACATGAATATTCCCCCACTCCGATCACTGTGTGACAATAAGAGAGCTACAGTCAACACAAAACTATTTAGATGGCAATCCCTAAGTTCTTTACATAGCTTGTATTGCCTTAAATATCTTTGCACCCTGAAAAGTTAAATTCATCCCATATTCTTCTGGGAAGGCTCGGAGCTGGCATTCCAGCAGCGTTCCTAAGGGGAGCCTTACAGAACTGGAATGTATTCACAGGTACTCTCCCCTCCCCTCCCCCCAAGTGAGAAATCACAATTATGGGATGCAGGGAGAATTAAGATCCTTTGGAAGACAAAGGATTCATAGTACAGCACAACTTAAAATAGACCACAAGTCTGCATTAAACACAATCAACTCCAAAATAAAAAAATAATACAGAATGCAGTAAATGGCTCCAAGGGATCCTCAGCCTATGAGTCTTTTTTTTTCTGTTGTTGTGGGAAATCATTTGCTATTCTGCAAAAAAAATGAGTAATGTAAAGAAGTCCTAAAAGCAATGAAATCCTAATAGTCTTTTAACAGACTGAAAGGATTGGAATTATCCCACTAAATGAATCAATCATAAGATTGATTCAGAAAAATTCATACTTTACCAATGCTGGTCTGCAGGGTCGTATGACACTGGCAAGCACAAAGGTTGTGGTCAATAAAAATAAGACTTGTTCTTCCACTCAAAGCTGCAGATCCTATCATGCCTGAGGTTGTTCCTAGTGTTGGCATGTGCTGCTGTTTGAGATGAATGCAGAGAGCAGGTTTACAAAACTCTCAAATCCTGATTCTGTGAAAACTCCTGTTTCCAACTCTTCTGATGACATTTTGCCAACATGGTGAATTTAACATTGTATTTTCCTCTAAGCACTGGCTGAAGGGGGTGTGAGATGCAAATAAATGTATATGAAAAGATTTTCAGACTGAAAGTAGGGAACAGATCTCGTCTCCTTAGGGCTGCACGGAAGTCGGGCCTCCCTGAAAAGCTCTCAGTGGGTTGGAAAGGTGTAACTGCCAACATCTTCACTTTACCAATGCAGCTCAGACTTCAGCAGTTTAGGTGGCACATTTACAGAAAATTTGATGTACTTGGCCTGATTTCTATTACATTTGCATTATACAAAAATGAGATGCTTTTCTACTCTTCTTTCCCCTAGAAGGGGGATGAAATGGAACTCTGGCAACAGCAAATTTTGAGAGAACATGTGAACTCCACTGCTGGTGAGTATTTCTAGTTCATTTTGTTCAACAGTGGAAGAGAAATACTTGTTAGTCACTGCAGTTAAACCACTTTATAACTGGCATAGTCATCAGTGATAAGAAATCAATTCCTTGTGCCAGCTGCATAATTTCATTCACAATTTTACTTCATCTTTCAAGTAATCTCAAAAGCCCTCAGGCCCTCCCCAGATGCAGAGGAGAGAAAACCTCTGTTGCTCTGTTTTGAGAACACCCTTAACTGCCAGTTCAATTTAACACGATGGATTTCTATACATCCTAATTTTTGCGCTGCCGTTACAAAGCCGGTGCTTTTACTCATAGAACAAAATTCTCTCTTACATTGCAGGACATCTGACTTGCACATCAGATTGCAGAGTAATTTTAGAATTTTCTAGAAATATTTCTTTACGAAATTTTCTTTCAGATAACGCTGTGTACCAAATGGTTATAGCCAGTGGTATTTATAGGCTTTTTATTTACTCAATGAGCACTTTTAATTCAACCTAAAGTTGGATTTTTCTTTCATGAATAGTTCATGTCACACCTATCGCCTCATAAGTTTGATCTTTGTCATACAGGCCTTGGCATCTTCTATTTTATTATATGGGAAGAATCTGTTCCCTTATGAAAAATATAAATTGCTTACTTGATCCTTGATTTCAGAGCTAAGAAAGAAGAGTTTCAATTGGAGGTAAAGGTTTTAGGCTTCTTCAAGGATAAAATATAAACCCCCAGAAAGACATGAGTGTAATTCTGTCCAACAACACACACAAACCACAAGCTTCCAGTTCTCTGTTGACAGAGAACCATCCACAGTGCTAAAAAAGCAGTTTCCCCATTAGGTGCCCTAACAAAGTTTTCAAACTATTCAAACACAGAAGCATAAATCAAGAAAACAAAGCTTTTGCAAGATGTTATACGTAAGTTACACTAAGAAGTTAAAGAAAACCATCTGGGCATAAAATGTAAATACAGCCAGCACACAAAAAATTAAGAGGAAAATAAAACCAACCATGCATTGCAAATGCCCCAAACACAGAGCTTTCATTCTGTATGACCACTGAAGTCTAACTCCAATCATCGAGCTTGAGCAAAAATTCATTTTTCAAAATACCAATGTAGCAGGGCACTAAACCTTATGCAAGATGGAGCTTTTTTCCAACTTTTTGGCTTATTCAAGATACAGTTCATCAAGGTGGGGAATTACCAGCATCTCTTTAGTGGCATCTATGAATCAAAGCTGGAAAGCGATGGTGACTTCCTAAATCATCATGGAAAATATCTATCAGGATTAAAACTAACAGGTTTGGTTCAGTTTCCTGTATTGCTGTCTCTTCAGTTTCTGAAGGGTAAAGCAACCTGGACTTGCTTTATAGACCCAAGACATTCTGAGTAACCCTGGGAGGAAAAAAGACACAAAAGCAAATGTCTGGATACATCCCCAAAGACAGGGGCCTGCAGTGTTGGAGGGAGATTAGAAAATACCTCAAAAGGCTCTATCCATGTACAGCAACTGTTTTGCAAAGGTGCCTACAAAAAACAAAGAAAAATCTTTTTAAAATCAAAACCTAGAACTTAATGGGATAAAATGCCCGAACTCCGGATTTTTCATGCTGACTTAGTTCAGATCACTTACACAAGCAACATACTTGAGATTTGATTACATAGTTAGATTTTTTGTTTATTTATTTACTTTTAAACAGGATGCTTGCTTGGGTTTAAATTAGTTTGGGGAAAGGGAAGTAGGAAGATTTTGAAAACAAACAAATTACTTACAAACAGACAAGTTAAAAAAATAAACCTGTAATGCCAAAGCTCTCCCTGTCTCTTGAGGATGGTATCTTTGGATTCCCAGCAAATTCCTCTTCTTCCTGAGCTCATGTAGTGACTGGGAGCAACCAGCAGCCTGGAACCCTTGGCAGAGCCCAGCTCACAGATGATGAGACTCAGTTTGTCACTGATTTCAGAGATAATTATCAAGATAGGGAATTCTGGCTTAATGTCCTGATTTGAGAAGGGAGTACGTGATCCCAATCATAAACCATCCTGTGAGCAGCAAATGATGTCTTAACAGCATTTATAGCTGAAGTTTAAAATACTCATGGAGTTTGTATAAAACAGATGTGAATTTTCAAACTAAACAACGGATTTTTCCTAAGAGGAAAGAAGTTGAAGCAGCAGAGGAAAGCTCTGTGTCCGCCTCTGCTTCTGAGGAACCAAAAAGGGAGTGATGGTTCTCTGACAGCTAATGCACTAACTTTCAGTTCTCCTGCTCATTTGTTTTTATTCTCCTATTCCAAATAATTTTTTAATAGTCTGCCTTTCATATTTCTATGAAATTCTATCTACATGTGCTTTGTTGATAGGTCTCATCTGTTTATTTAAGAAATATGTTTGTTCCCCCAAAAGATATGATATTTTATTATCCTTATGTGTTGAAGTTATTGTCCCAGATATTTTAGTTATTTGGCCTTTAGCCTGAAATCTGCATCTGTTCTTAATCCATCCATAGGAGCCCTAATGTGTCTCTAATAGGCTCTGAAATCACCAATGCATTGGGTTTTTTCTTCTCTCCTTTCCTAAGACAGCTAATGTGGAATAGTCTGGGCCATAATTTTCCTGGTTTAGTCAATCTTTTCTAAACCATCTTACCTTCAGGTTTCCAACTGTGTAAACCTGTCTTGAGCAGGAACAATCAGAACAGAGGAAAGTAACAACCACTTCTTACGCACATGCAGTGGATCAAACAACCACATCCTTCTCTTTTGGCCCTTTAAGTTGATGCTACAAACCAAACATTAAAATAAAATAAAAATAAAAGGGCTCCATGTAATTTTCAGGGAGGCCAAATGCTCCTGGAGTCTGTCCTTCAACTCCAGAAAGCATATACTGAAAAATTCATTGTCAAATCATTATGTGGAGTCATGGTGACTGTCAGGAAGGCAAGAGCAACTAAGTAAAATAGTGAATAAAGGTTTTCACTGAAAACTGGTAAATAAGTCTGAACTTTATTAGAAAACCTCAGAGTCAGAGCAGAATTTTCTTCATAGAAGTAAAACATGCCCCTTTAATTAAAGCTTAACATGTTCCTGCCAAGGCACCGCTGTGAAACACAGGCTGGAAGCACAATGGAGGCTTCCAGCGCCTGGTGTGGCATTGCCTTGAGTGGTGATGGACTGGAAAGAAAACTGTTTCCTCAGAAACAGTTTGAACTGTGACCCAGCCTTCTCATGAATGACAGTCTCAGCCATTCTGAAATCACAGGAACTGTTTGTCTGAAAAAAAAAATTGCTCCAGAATTTCAGGAAAACAACTTCTAGTTTTTGGCCAAACAGACAAAAATCCCAGTGGCCCAGTGCCACGGTGCCAGAACTCGGCAGAGTGAGAGTAGAAGAAATGCATTAATTAACTCAGCATTCAACCCCTCCCCCCAAACCCAAGAAAAATGGCTTCTGTAGTAAATAATTATGGAGGATTTACTACATTTGAGAAGAGTACTGAGTTTAAACAGTGTCACGCCCTTTATCCCACTGCGAACTGCAGTATCTGGACATTTGGCACAGCTGCTGTCCTTGTGTACACTCACAGTTTGGTAACAGGAACCACAATCACAATACTCCCGAGAACTGTAAATTTGTTACATTATTTGTGTTGCTGCCTCATAACTTCTCTTCCTTGATCTTGCTTTCTCTACTTATTTTACTGGCAGTAAAACTCAGTAGATTAATAATGCTATTAATACTGTGCTTTCTCTGCCAGATCTTCTTGGGTGGCCAGTTTCCAGCTGTATAAAAATCTTTGCTTGCTCACATCTCCTTGTTCTCAATGCCACCCTTTTTACTTTTTAAATTGTATTCTGCACATTTTAAGGCCTCAGTGCATTTTCAGAACTCAAGATACAAACTATTTGAAAGCAGTAGTTACAATTCATTAATAACTCATGCATCTTTTCTCAGAGTAACTAAAAGCAAATAAAGGTACCTGAATGACACTCTAGCTGGTCAGACACCTATGAGGTTTGGTGGAAAAGCAGATAACCATTATTTAATTCATATTTTATGCTATTTAACTGGAGACTATAATAATCCTCATTGTCCTTTTTGCAGTTACCCTATACTCCGTGATTTTCTGCCTGTCACTGTTATGGCAATGATGGACATATAAAATCCTTGCCTGCAGATTCTGACTCATCACAAAGTGAATACAAGTCCTGTGTCCTCTTCAGCTATTTGTCATTATAGAGTCACTACCAGGCTGACTTTAACTCAAATACACATTAGGTTAAACTTTGCTGGCAAAATTGCAAGTATCAAAAGCAGAAACTCTGACTCCTACTCCTCTATTCCTTGAATGAGAAAACATAAAACAGT
This sequence comes from Lycocorax pyrrhopterus obiensis, assembly GCA_014706295.1. NCBI lineage: Eukaryota > Metazoa > Chordata > Aves > Passeriformes > Paradisaeidae > Lycocorax > Lycocorax pyrrhopterus. The sequence continues at coordinate 14,088,081 of JACSVZ010000022.1, read as the reverse complement.
AAAAGGAAAAATGTCAAAACAATAATAAATTACTCCAGAGCCAGGGATAATAAATTACATTATGGCCTTTCTAATGTGTGAAATGCCGTTTCTCAAAACTGGAAAGGCATGGAAACAATTGCACTTCAGAGTAAGAGAAGTATGAGCCCAGCTCTTTTGTTCCAGTTCAAACACCATACACGACCCTTGCTAACAGCTGTGGAGCATTGTGTCTCCTTAGGTCAGCAAGGTATATCCAGGCTCCAGAGAACAGCTTGAAGCATCATTGTTTCTTTGAAAGTGAGAGTCAGTAAAAATACTGACAAAGGAATGCAGCCAGGCTCTTGGAGTTGTACAAATTCCAGTCCTTCTTCATTCCGTCCCTCATCAAGTCCTTCAAAGAACGAAACAGCTTTTTGAACTTGCCTTTTTTTTTCTAATTTGCCTCAATTTTCTTTTCAATGCTTTCCACAATGTATTTTCTAAAATATCTGAAAAGTAACGCTGTAATAAGAAGTTACCTCAGACTCTCTCTTTTCTCCAAGCCTGTAACAACACAAACTTGGCTTGAAAATGTTTGCAGCTGAAGAATTTTCAGCAGGGAAATAGCAGAGTACCTGGGAAGCTCAAATGACAGCCAACCATTCTCAACAGCCTGGTGCCTGCTGAGCTCTTTGCTTTAAAGAAGCACTCAGAGGCAAAAAGCAGAAGCAAAGCCCCGGCCATGCTGCTGGAGGGATAGACTTTACCCTTGGCCAGAGATTAACATCTCATTTTCTTCCTTTACCCTGTTTCGTTATTCCTTTTCTCTACATGCCCAACTGATAACCTATTGTGTCTTTTTACTTTTTGTTTATTCCTCCTCCTTTTTGCCTCTGTTGTCTTTATAATAGAAAAGATACTTCCATGAAAAGTGAGTTGACTTTCTCTTTTCCCCACCCTTTGCCTATTTGTCCTCATTATCATTCCCATTTCCCCACAAAACACTGCTACCTTCCCTGCCCTATTTTGGCTGATGCCCCAGTATTCCTCCCTAGGAGCCCATGGAGAACATTCTTTTGGCACCCACTCTTTCTTTATAGTCTGATTTACTGAAACTTGCTTTACCAACCCTGATAAGGGAGAGTGAAATGCAGTTGTGGAAATGTGAGAAAGCTCCATCAGCTGCATTCAAAACTTCCACGCAGGTTGTGTATGGCACTACCTCTCTTCTTACCTCGATGTTTCAGCCACACAGAAGGTAACTCATGTACTTAAATGTACAAAATGCACAGAAATCCTGCCGTGCCTAAGGTTCTGCACTGCTGTTATTCCCAGGCTTGTGTTCCTCAGCTGAATGTGAGGTCAAGACCCTCCACAATAAGCACAACCATGTCAATGAGAACAGATAAATAGATTCAGAACTCCCATGTTACATTAGGTTTATGTTCATCTCGTAACTCCCTGTGTTTATTTTGCAGATCTCTGCCTCTTCTGGAAAGGGCTGTTCCTTTTGAACCATCAAGGAAGATGCTGTCAACTCTTACTCTTCCAACAAACCAGACTAAACACCACATTGCCACAGACCTGAATTTCATAACTAGGGCTGCTTTGGATATCTGTGCCATCTGCTATTTACCAACAGCACATCAAGCTGAAAACAACTTGGTAACCCGGATCTGCCTGGCAATTACCTCTTTGCCATAAGATATGCTGGGCCTGTAATGCACACCTAAGTGAATTTTATAATGCACAAAGCCAGCTGTGCACCCTGAGCACTGCAGGAAGGGCTGGAACACTGCACATGCACTTCGGCACTGCGTGAGCTTCCTCAGCCTCACTTGGTCAAACGTGCACCAGCCCTAGGCCACACGACCTGCACACAAGATCTGCAGGTGTTATCCCAGATTTCATGTTACAGCCCCCTGAGCCCCCAGACAGCCTTTCCAGGGACTGGAATGGTTTAACCTGCTCAGCCTCTGCACCAAACTGGAATAATCCCAGAGGGCTGACAGATCACTCACAACACTGATGCCCAACTTGGCCTTGTCTTTGTGTTCAAACATTTGTGCGATTTCATCCCAACAAATCTGGAGGATTATAATACCATGCCATTGCAAAATGTAATTTATTCACAAAACTAAGTTCAGGAACTAAAGGTTCAGGTTCAATCAAATCTTATCAACAAAGCAAGCTGCTCTCAGAGGGCTAGGTATGAGCAGCACTTGCAGTTTGTCATGTCACACTGTTTAAATAATACAAGTTCATTTTTCATTTTATTTTCCCTTTACTAGTTCATACAGGCAGACACTTGTTTATTTCTCTCTGAAAGTCTTTTCTTAGTGAGAGATAAGTTACTTGGGTAGAGGAAAGGTTATATATTCAAACATGGTGTCAAGGTTGTTGCTAAACTGATGAGTCTCAGCTGTGGATCCTCCCAAAAAAGAAATGGTCAGACCTGTATTTCTCTTTAAAATTGGATTTACCAAGAAGTTGCATTAAGGAATCATTAGCTTCATTAGTAGCTGGTAACTGCTGCTGAACTTTTCTTTATACTACAAAGCAACACCAGAAACATGAATCTCTTACAAACATTGTTAAGTACAAATTTGAAGAGGAGATGTGCCACAGAATAAAGGTAATTATGACCAGCCTGTTTGGTTTTCACATGGGTGAATAAATTATTATCACACAGTATTCTGTCTGCTGTACACTAACAGTCTGGTCCACCTGGGCTCATAATATAAAATAAATCAGGGTTTTGCCATCAATGTGCACATTTTTTGCACCACACATTACATTAAGCTTTGCTCCAGACTGCCCTTATTATGTAACAAGACTGGCTGTTAGAAAACACCTGTCTCACCTATGGATTTGTAAATAGATGTTCCTGTCTATCAGGGCTCCAACACGGGGTATTTTAAATACTTGCAGTCACCTGCAGATCACATCACAGAGCCACAGCAAGAGAAAAGCCCTGAAAGTGCTTAACCAGGCAAAGAGGAATCATCAAAACCCAGAGAGGCCAAGCATTTCTGCAAAATTCGTGCTCTTAATTAAAAGCCAGCAGATGTTGTAAAGCTCTTCACAGCCAGAAGGGCTATGAACCACATGATTTGCAGCACAAGATTTAGGCTTTTATTCCACCCAAGCTGCTGCATCTCTGCTCAAAAGGAGCTGTAAAAAGTGCCCCAGTACCCCCCCACTGCTGCTCCTTCAGCTCCCAGGGCACGGAAATGGCACTGGCCAACACTCACCTCTCCAGCAGCCCAGGGCATCCCTCCCCGCAGACTCTGCTCCAGGCAGGACAGTGGATTCAGGGCTTCTGGTCTTTTTTTTTTTCAACAAATGCAAAAAACCGCTTCTTCGAAGGCATCCAGGCAGGCTTCAGCTCCAAGAAGGGGCTCTCCCAAGGAGGAGCTGTCAGAGAAGTGCGTGGATTTCACTTTTTATGTAATAACCTGAGGGTCAGCCATAGCCTTGGCGACATCCCCAGTCTCAAGCCCCCTTCTTCCAGCTTATCTTTACACCTCCCTCTCCTCCCAGGATTCCAGACTCCCCCAGCCACTCACACTACGAATGATTGACCACAAGTTTCCTACCAGTCTGCTGAGGAAGGAAAACCAGGCCAGAACACAAACCCTTATACATGCACACCACTCCCTCCCTCTCCACATCACCCTCCAGAGTGGCTTCTGCCCAAAATGATTTGTTTTGGTACTTGAGTTTTCTTTCCTGCCAGTGCACCTCCAGAAACAAGCTGTCCCTCCCAAGTCCTTGCTTGTTTTTAAATGTGTGAAATTCTTTTGGCAAGACAACTACCTCAGTTTTTCACCTCCAGCTTCTTATTTGCTGGCAGCTCCCTGTCCATTCTTTACAAATACAAGAAGTACTCAGATTGATCATATTTTGATATGGAATTCTCTTTGTTCAGTAACATGCCCAAACATGAATAAATGTCAAGGAAAAGAACTGTTTCATGTAATAATGATAGAAAATTCTCTTCCTGTAAAATCCTGCTATTTTCACAAAGACAGAGATTGCTTGGATCAAGGAAGGGAGGTCAGGTTCAGATCCTGGGGAGAGTGGTGTGTAGTGATAATAACACTTAGGATTTTTGCAGCATTCCTTATCCAGAGATCCGAGCCCTGTCTCCAGTACGTTACAACAGCAGGATATGTTATCTTATGCAAACTCCTTCCTAAATTTCACAATAGCTGTAACAAGCAGGAATCATTAAATTAGTGTGCCTGAAAAACAGCCACAGAGCTCCTTCTTTACTTTGCGTTTATCTAAATAAAGTGAAATACAGTCAGAGCTGAGGCATTTGTCCTCTTCATTGTTTACCAAGTATCTACATTACTCTTAATGGTATATAAATACTAAAAGTAATTTAAAAAAATGGGAAAACAGAAACGAGTATCCAAACTCTCCTCCTTTAAGCAAGTTACCCAATTGCAACCCCTACAAATGCTCAGTTGCCCTTTTACTACATCTGGTTCAAAGGCCACTAAAAATGGGATTCTTTGCACTGACATCAAAGGGCTCTGAATGGGGCTGTCTGAAACACGAGGGGAGACAAGATTAACTTCAGCTTTCTGCCTATAGAACTCTAGCAAAAAGTAACAAATAATAATCAGAAGATAAGGTTTTCTTGAGAACCTACTGATTTCAGCACATTTTTCCAATGTCAGCTACACTATGAAGTTGCTTGCTTTGTTACAGTGATGCAGAGTGTGCTACTAAACACAGTGCTTGCAGCTTAATATGACCTTTTCTTTCAATAACACTAAAGAACATAGTGACTAAGAAGGAAGCAAGAGGGTGGGAAAAGAGATATGAATGGTTTATAAAGCACTAGATTGGTTGTTTTTATTTGGTACCATATCTGTATTGATCAGGCTTTCCTCCTGGCTGCTGTGAAGCTGTAAGAACAGGCAGCAGTGCCAAAAAATCCTGCACTGCTGCTGAAACCTTACCTTACCTTTTAACTACAGGCTTTATTGCTCCTGTAAATACATCCTAGAACTTGGCTTTTAAAGTGGTTTCTCTCAGTAACCAACTTTACTTAAACACATCTGGAACTTCTTTGTAACTCACAACTGCTTTGTGTAGTCACCTGTGTGATGAAGGTTAAAAGCTGTGGAATTACTGCTGGGGGCTCTGATTGCCCCACAATCACAGGAGTGGATGTATAAAGCAGGGATACAAGGGGCAGAGGAGTACTAAACAAACCCAAGATTATGTTCCTAATTGAAATGGCAGCCCAGGGTTTTTGCATATAAAATCTGGAATCTGAGCTTACTTTCCTTAACATCGTCTGTTTCAGCTGCTCCACATTCCAGGACTCCTTCAGCCTTGACCTCATCCCTGAGATTATTCTCCCTTCAGTCAATTAGATGTTCTCAAATATACAATATTTACACCCAGCGACGAGGCAGATCTGCTGATTGTCTTTCTTCAGCTGCCTGGGTGGCCCTAAGAATGAGGAAATGTCCCAGGACTGGGGAATTCCCATTGTCTGTGGAGAGAAGAGCTGGCGCTCACAGCACTGCCAGGCTGGGCTGCACAAGGGCAGGAAGGGATATGTTGGAATTGGGAAGATTGAAGATATGAAGAGAAGGATTAATTTCACACATTTTGTCCACGGCTTTCAAGATTTATGCAAAGTACCCATCCACCCTAAAGATCTTGAAATTGGAAAAGAAAAAGGAATCTATGAAGTTAAAACAATTTAAAAGGAAAAGCTGAAAAATACTGTGAATGAGGTCTGTTGGCTTCCAATCTCTGCTTGCTACCTCCAAGTCTACTACTCCTTTTTGTTTTTACTAAATGAACACATAATCACTAAATAGATTTACAAAACTATTTTGCATCATATGTGATTATCACTGACAATAGTATCCAGCTATCTTTTATTTCTTATCCCAAATCAAAACAGACCCTGGATTTTTAAAAATTTATTTGTTGCTATTTCCTTAACCATCTTTCTTGTTTTGAGACTGCTGCATTTATGAAACAAAAAGTTTCCAAGTAATTAGGTAATATTTGACCCAAACAACTTGATAATCAATGTAAATGAGAATCAGGGCCACGGTATCCAGGAGTATTAATTCCTTTGATGAGAGTATCTTTCTTCCTGTAGAGTCTATGCCTTATCTTCTTCTAAAGCTTACATGAGGTCATTTGGCCAAACCCTCGCCCTTAATTTCTGAACCCTGGTAGCTGATTTAAGAATATATTTTATTACTCCTTTTGTTTGCACAGCAGTTGGTGCTGATATGGTCTCCCCTGGCTCTTCAGAGATGAAACAGCACATGGAAGAAAAAGTAGAGCAATGTAGAAGATGCCTTCGAAATTTCATTTAGAAAACAGAACAATATTTTTTAGGAAAATGTTGTTAAATCAGTTCACACACAACACGTTTTTTTGTTATGACATATTTACATGTATGATACAGTTATATACGTCTCATTTCTATGATAAATTTGCATCATTATTATAAAAATGAATAACAGTTGCAATAAGGAAAATGAAATTAATGAATCAGAATTTAGACTCATGTCATTGTTACTTATAATACCTGCAACACATAACCAGTACCTCCTAGTCACTGCAGTGTTCTGTTAAACAGTAACTGCACAATAAATCTTTTTTTTCTTTTCCAGATAAGCTAAAATGCAATCATTAGCATTTGTCAAAATCAATCCAGTATCCAACACCATGAGAGTACAATATCTAGAACTTCCTGATCTGAAGCAATTAATTTTTTCTAGAACTATAAGAAATGGAAATAACTTCAAACCAATTCCTTTTTTCAGAGATGTTTTGTCATAATATTTTTCAAAACAGAGGACCCACAGAACTGTGAGGCCGAACTGTAACGCTGGTGATGCTTGGGGAGCATGACTGGAACACACACAAACCCCTAATCCAATAAAACAGAGGGTACAAACATCCAGGTCACTGCAGTTCCTCATCCCTAAAGGTAAGCAAGCCCTTCCTTCCCAGCTCAAGCACGGAACTTCAATATACTGCTGAATTCAGTACATTAAAGGGTTCTGTTCCCCCCTGTATTAGTTACGAGAACTTCTTGTCATTTGCACAAATTGTGTGAAACAAAAGCAATTTCAATTTCCACAGAGAGCTGTGGGCTCAACAAAACCTGAGAAATTGAACTTTCTGGCTATTGCCCTGCCTGATGACCATCGTGCTTTTGTGACCAGCTGGGAACATGGTCAACTACAAAACTCTCAATCTTCAGGCACTGACAAAAGGCAAGGCTTGACAAGCTGACAAAACATGACATTGTAATGAGGTTTTTTTGCAAGTGTTATTGGATAGTTCCACACCAGAAGCTGGAGTTGGGGGTAGGGCTGGAGAAGAATGCAAGGTGGTAGAGAACAGTGTTCCTCACTTGGATAACTCCTGGGTGATCCTCCAACCAGCTTTCTACTCATAAACCAGATTTTAGTGAATATGCTAAATTGGCATGATACATAAAAGAAATTTTGGCTACAGCTCTTTCTGTTAGTACTGAAACATTCTTAAGTGAAATATTACATTTTTATTTAAAATATCCACAATTAAGTGTGCGACCTTTCTCCATGTGCTCTCTATAGCATGTGTTTCCTATAACAGGATATACTACACATCCTACTGTAGGAAAAGATATAGCCAATTGCCTGAAACCCTTACCTATTATCACTTAATAGCTGATACTATGATAAAAAATGGGGCCACAGGCAGGAGTGTTCTTCTAGGCTCAGCTATCAGGTATTTCACACAATATGAAATTAGTCTTAAGTGTCGCACTCTAGGTGGGTTTGCCTGCAAAGAGGTGCTCGTAAGTAAATGGGGAAAATAAGGTATTAATAAATTGGTGACTTAATTTCACCTAGGGAAATCAGTGGCAGAGTCTGGGGCGGGGGGGGGGAGCCCCGAACGACTCTCAAATCTGTAACCCAGCTTCGAATCAAAAAGCTGCATTATTACCGCACAAGCGATTCCTCCTGGAATCAGACACGGAGCAACAGGACCAGGTCATTTAAAAGCGATGAACTAAGAGCAGCATGAGCAGCACACCAGACTGTGCCTCCCCCGGCGTTCCCGGGAGGATGTGCTGCCCTATCCCGGCTTTTACCTGCCGGGGGGAAGCGGGGGCGGTGCGGGGCCGTGCCCGCCCCCGGCCCGCGCCCCGGGGGAGGCCGGCAGCTGTCGGCGGGTGGGAGGCGTCTGCAGCTGGAAAACAGCAGCTCCGGTTGCTGATCAGATTTGGGGGTGGGGTGGGAGGTGTGTGTGGGAAAAGCCAAGCGATGGATCTTCCCTTCTTTTGACAACACTCTCCCCTTCAGGACTAAGTCTGCACTGGAGGAAAATAACTGCGAGGGAGAAGTGCTAATCACACCTCCGTGTGGGAACTAACTCCCGGGAGCAGCGAGTGCCGCCAGCCCCAGGATATTCCCTGCCTCCAACCTGAAGTGATTCCTCCTGGAACGGTTCAGTCGCGCCTGCAGTTCACCTTTGCCTGCAGTTAACCAGCGTGCAATTTGGGTTTAATGGAGCTGGGGTTATTGTTCCTCTTTGGACTTACGATTACGTCGACTGCAGGTAACGTGAATTTCTTTCTTCGCCCACTTCCACGCATGCACACAAAGAAAGGCTGGGTGGTTTTTTTTGTTGCCTTTTTTTTTTTAAATTGTTTCCCCTCCTTCCAAAAGGCTGTAAGCAACAGTCCACTCCGGTGCGCGGTAAAGAACCAGACGCCAAAGACATCCTTTGGCCGTCCGTAGGTTTAACCCAAACACACCGGGCTGGCGCTGCAGCCGGGGCGGACACAAACATAACGGTGCTCCCGGCGCCCCGGGACTCCGCAGGGAGCGGGGATGGGTCGGGCCCGGCCCGGGGGGCTGCGGGCGGAGGGTGTGCGGGATTGGGGCGCTGGGAGCTGCTGGGAGCTGAGCGCGGCTGTTGCAGGGTCCGCGCTGCCCCGGCCCCGCTCCGCGCTGCCGGCGGCCGGCCCGGGACACCGCGAGCGCGACGAGAGCGGAGCGGCGGCGGCCGCGGGCGGCAGGGCCAAGGCGGACGGCGGAGCGCTGCGGCACCGGGCCCGGCGCTGCACTTGCTACACCTACAAGGACAAGGAGTGCGTGTACTACTGCCACCTCGACATCATCTGGATCAACACCCCCGAGTGAGTGCGGGAAATGGCGGGCGGGCAGCGGGCGGGGGAGCCCCGGGGACCCCGCGGGGACGGCGCGGACGGGGGGAGCCGGAGGCGGGGCCGCCCCTGCCGGGTCAGGGCGGGACGGGGGGAGCCCAGCGCAGCCCCCCCCAGCCCCCGGAGCGCCGCTGTCCCGGCACCTGCCCGGCCCGGGGACCGCGGACACCGGGCCAGGGACCGCGGTGTGCCGGGCACGGGTGACAGGAGGGAAAAGCGGCGATTTCCCATGAGAAATCGGTTTCTAACAACCCACCCGCTGGGAAAGCAGGAGTAGTGTGTGTGCGTGCAACCGTACTAGTTTTGAGACAAATTAATATGGAAAAACACCGAGACATTAAGATAATGTTTGAAAAATTCAATATGCCAGATTTTAAGTTGTTACAAAAGAAAGTCTTTTTCAACTGTGCTCTACGGAAACACAAGCTTTTGTTTCAACTCGTAATAAAAACAAATTTTGAAGCCATTTCCCCTGGATTGGTAGTTCTGAGCTCCACACAGGGCGGTGGGGGTGGAGCACACGTGCAGAAAAGCTGCTCTGCTGTCTGTACTGACAGTGCTTAGTGGGAAGAAAGCATCCAGGAAAAGTGACACTTTGCCTACATCCTAAAGGTTAGAGGCCTCCTTTTCCTACACTACTGAATATATCCTGTCTTGCTGAGTAACCAAAACAGACTTCAGATTTGTAAAGATTCTCACAGGCTAATAGGTTCCTGTAGCAACCACAGAGATCAGTTCAGTAAAAAAATAATCAGGAGATCAGATGAACCTGAAAACAGATGACTTCAAGAATTAAAGTTCTTCAAATGACTTCAAGAATTAAAGTTCTTCAGACTCTGTGATGTGAACTTCTACACATCCCTCCAAATACTCCAGTGACCACAGTTTGGGAACGGTTGTAATGAATCGGGCCTGCCTTTGAATCGATTGCAAAACTTTTAATGAGATTAAAATAACAAAAGGAGTAGGAAAATAGAAAGTAGCAGTAAAATAGGTTAAGTCAAATGGGGGCTAGGGCACTTAATTTGTAAATTCACGTGTGTGTCCTGGCTAGAGGCCATGTCTGATGACGTCTTTTGAACTTCTACCAACCTGTAAGTATCATGTATTCACACAAGTCATTCAATTCTTCGAGTTCCATACCTGCACTAATCCATGCCAGGATTACTTAGGGTTATTTTAGCCAAATATTTATGACTCAGTAAATTTAAGTCAGAGCTCACCAGTGAAAATGGGGGAATGACATTCCTTTTCCCCTACGCACTGAATAAATAGACTTCTGCTAATTTTAAACACACACTCCTCTTTCTTTCTTTTTTTTTTTTTTTTAGGATATCCTGTTTTAAGTCTACAGGACTTAAAATTTTCATTCCAGTGACAAAATTATTCCGTGTGCATTAATTCAGTGATGTGGAGAATTTTCCTACATGAAAGCTTTGTGCCAGTATCATTAAACAAAGAAAAAAAAAATAGAGGTAGAGGTATATAATGTTTTCATGATACCTGTAGAATTAGCAACAAAGTCTATATAATAATCCAAATATTCAACAGTTTGGGTTTTAAATCTTTGCTTTCTTAACTGAAGTCAGTTGTACACAAAATAGCAGCAAACCTCTCAGATATGTAACATTTACCCCTGCTGGTTATAGGTTAACCTGGAATTATTTAATGTGAGGACTAGGAAATTCCCTTTTTATAATTTTTATGCTGTGTGATGGGATATTTCTATGCAAACCATGGAATGCATACATTCAATTTCAATATTAAATATTCACAAAGAATGATACATTTTAGCTACTGCTCTCCAAAGGCATGAACTCGTATGACCTAACAACGCTGTTGGAACTGGATGAATCGGGATGCTGGGAGCCCTCTGGGTTGACAGAGAGTGGATGGATGATGGTGAAATTAGTCTGGAGTTAGTCCAGTAGGGACTGAATTTCCTGGACTTGTCTAAATTGGGCAGCTTTGCTGTCCTGCTCCATGGACAGGTGACAGAGGTACAAATCTCTCGTTGAAACAGCACAGTTGTGACTTTCAAAAATCCCAGGATTCTTCCTAGGAATGCTCCCAGGGCAGAGGTAAACATTAAATTAAGTGTATTGGACATTTTGGACCGTTTCAGTGCAACAGGAGCAGGATTTAAGATTCCATGTGCCATGAACAGGCACTAATCCTGCCCTGGTGATTGACTTGGAATAATGTCTCAGGAAGTCAAAAGGTTCTTCTGGATGTGAATGAGGGGAACCAGGCCTGCTTGGGCAATTTAATATCCCGAGCAAGTTACACTACTTCTTTGAGATGGAGGTAACCACTGGATGTGTACAGACTGGCTGTTTGTAAATGGGGCTTTTACGTTGCTCTTGTACACATGTTGTGGAAAGTTTTTATATTTACTAAAAATTTGGCTCCAACGCAACTTGGAGAATCATACACACAGTGAGAGGCCAGAAAGTTGGTGTTAAAGTTTGGAGACGTTTCCCTGACATTTGTTCATTCTGGTATTTTTCTTGCTTATTTACTTTTTTTCCCCCCCTACATCAAACCCTACAATTGCTTCTTTTTTTTTTTCTTTCCTCCCCCCCCCCCCCCAACTTATTTATTTCACTTTATCATTCCTTGTTCCCCACAAAAATGCCCCTGTACTTTCTGTTTTCAGGCTACTCTTGCCTCTGTACTTTAAAGACAAACTTTAATTCCTCCTCTGGTTTCTTGTGCTTTTCCCAACAGGAGCTGTTAAGCATTGTTGTAATATATTCGAAACAAATCTTGGTCATGGCCTCTCCTCCTTTTCTGGAAAAGCAGTTAAAGTTTTTATTGAAGCTGTTGGAGGCAGAGTGACAATAGAAGGTCTATTTCTATCCCTGCTGAGAAACCACTTAGATCAGCAGGGTGACAGTTGTAGAAAAGCACAAAATTGCAGAATGTGGAGCCTCTGACTCCCTGCAGCTTTTGCCAGTTAAATGAGAAATTATCTCTGCACACATGTTTTGAGTATGGCTTAATACTTGACTATGAACCACTGCTGTTAGTCCAGACCACGAAGAGCATCAGTGTTGTTTTGATATAGTGAGTCTTTCATTCTGGGAACAGTGGGAAAGTGGAAAAGAAGATGACCTAAAGAAAGGCAGGTAAGTCAGAACAGAATAATGCAATTATGTGGTTTAGACAAATGTTGCATAACAAAGGTAATTAAAAGCTGGTAAACTGTTCTCACTGATAAGATTGATTAGCCAGGAATTACTTTGCAATGTATTTTTTTTTTGTCAAGTGATTAATTATGCTTATCTTGATCTATAGCTACAGACACATTTTAAAGAATGAATTGTCTTTCAAACAGTACCCACTGATGTAATACAGACACAGCTTGGTGCTTAATTTTGTAAGTTAAAGAAGAAAATATAGGCAAGCGAAAAAATATGAGCAAGACTACTTTTAGATCTGCACTTCTTCAGAGGGGTCCTGTATTTCAATATGAACTGAGGTTGTGCATCCAACAGCAATAATAACAGTTAATTAATAACAGTTCAAACACTAATGTTGCTGTGTGAAGCTTTATCAATGCTCAGACTGATGGGTGACAAATTAAAAGGTGACAACTCCTAAGAAAGCGTTACTATCATGAGGGCAAAATATCAGATACTCAAGTGGTCTTCAATTCTAAAATAAAAGTGTAATGAGAATTTATGGCAATAACCCAGATGTTTCCAAAGGAGAATTCATCACTCAAGTTAAGCACCAAAAATAAGAACATTTCTTTTGAAGGGTCTAAATCAAACCAAAAGTGTTTTTTTTTTTTTCCTAAATGACATGTCCTTTTGGTATTTGTTATTATGTTCAAAAGAGGAGTAAGTGAATGAAATTCTGTGACCACATTGTAAAGACCAGCTTACATGATGATCTAAGAGTTCTGTCTCCCAATTACATGAATTTCTGAATCAGGAAAATTGGATGGACAAAGTGAAAGGCAGATTTTGATCTAACACTGTGTTGCTGCTCTGAGTCCTCTGTACTTAACAGAGGACTCAGGACCAGAGGACTGGTGAGTGCTCCATGGTGTGTGAGCACATGGGGACATTGGAAGGATCTGATGTTTTGTCAGTTAATAAAGAAATTTGTTTCTGTGACTCATGCAAGTCAGATAATCCTTAGCAACAAGTTAACTCCAGATAGTTCCCAATAGAAATGTGTTTTCCTGACCTCAGGTGACCACTGGCTGAGGTGGGAAAGGCTTTTCAAACACTCGAATTCTTGTGGTCACTGCTGTAAGCAATGACGAATGGGTTTGTCAGGAGCTAAACAGACTGAGCAGATCCCACCTGCACTCAGCTCTCCAACAGTTACAAGTTAATGATCTTTGCTCATTACTGACTTAGGTTACCATCAAAAAGTCATCTTAGAATGGAAACAATTTGTATCCTATCATCACTTCACTCACAGTTTTACTCACACACACAGATGATGTCTTGGGATGGTGTTACAAAAGACAAGACTTTATATAACCCAGTGGTTATTCTGCTCTAACTGCACGTTCTGCTGGCCAGCTTTTCCTTCATAACATCTTTTTGTTACCTGCATCTCTTTGGTGATTGAATTTTGTTGAACAGAAGCCCAGATAACAAAATTTAAGATGCTTTTAATCCTTATGGACATTAAGTGATGTTCTAAATTATTATAATTACCCCAATTCTGGATAATTATATCCGTCATTAAATAAGTATAGATGATGTCCTGTATTTAACTGGAAATAAAAGTACACAGCTAAAGATCTCTTGTTCAGCAAAACAATTAAGCAGATGGTTATAAACTCTAGATCAGATTGAAAATCCCTGCTAGCCAAAGGCGTGATGATAAAACAGTGGCTGCCAGCCAGAAAGCTCAAATAAGGAAGCTGATCTGTTGGCTGAACAGTGCACATGGTTAACCATCAGAACCAAGCGCCAAAACTGAAGTGATGAACCTTCGTTGAGTTGATTTTATTTTTCTGAATGAAGCTTGCCCCGATTTTGCAATCTTTACTGTCCACATGTTCACATGGAATCTGTTTGTCTTGCAAAATCTTCATGTCAAATGAAGAATATTTGAAATAGATTTACTGAACATAGTAACAGGCTCCTGCTGTAATATCGTGGACAAACTGATTTGATTTTAGGCCTCTCTATTCAAAGAGATATTCTTGCATATTTAAATTGTGTTCCGACTTCACACTTTGAGTGTCTCACTGTCTGAAGTGTGCACAGCTTGCATGCCCTCCTCAGTCTACAAGTAGAATATCTCCTCTGAGCTTACTGACAGTACTCCCAGGATTGATGCTCTACAGCAGTCTCTCAGAAAGACTGGAAATGATTTGGCTCTGCAGTTACAATCCCACATCCCTGCAGGAGCTGGCCTGGAGAAGATGAGGTCAGGGATGAGACACGCTGATAGCCAGGGCTTTGAAATTTCACTACTGCTGCTCCTGCTCGTCTAATTCTAAGAGTTAACACTCTCGAAGGCTGTCAAACCACAGTCGCTTTCACCAATCTTACATTTTAACACCATGTGTTTATTTTCCCCCAGGTTTTTGTTTTATTTGTTTTTAAACCAGCGGTGGATTTTGAACTATACAGGCTCTGTAGAGAGAGGTAGGAACATGCATTAGTGTGTGTTCCTTGTGTGCACGGCTGTGGTGGCTTCTGAAGCAGCAATAAGTACTCTGAATTTTAATTTGAAAAAATCTTAATTTGATTCCTTTCATCCATATTTCCCAGCTGCTCTGCCTTTTGGGATTTACCTCAGTGGTTTTGCACCACTGGTAAGTGGTAAGAACCACTTACTAGTAATACTGACTGCCAGTCAGAGGGAGAAAAGGAATAATGGGAGTTTGGGCCTAGCAGACAGAAGATACTGCTCCAAAGTTTACTTATTTCTTTAAAGTAATGATCATATATCTTGCCACAGGACTGGGAGCAGATTGGGATTGATACGAGGCACTGAAGGAGATGCTGAGAGTTGTTTTGAGAGAGGTATTTCTGTGTAACACTGGCTCAGTTTATTAGGTCAGGTGAGCTCTACCTAGCCTCTCTGGGGATTTGGGGTGTTAATGGATACTCCCTCCAGGCTTGCTTCATATTGTTTACCTCAAGAAATATACCCCAGCTTTTCACTCAACAACTCAGATATTGTTCTGATCATATTTGAGGAACAAAACCTGTAACATCCCTTAGACAGCTACAGGAGGAGGATGGGGAGTGATAAAAAGCCCCCAGATTCTCACAGTGCCTGACTTGGGACCAAGAAGCCCCAGGGGGAGGAAAATCAAAGAACTGACGTGGTCAGTGAACCTGGATGATGAAGCAGATG
The DNA here is from genome assembly GCA_014706295.1 of Lycocorax pyrrhopterus obiensis. Taxonomy (NCBI): domain Eukaryota; kingdom Metazoa; phylum Chordata; class Aves; order Passeriformes; family Paradisaeidae; genus Lycocorax; species Lycocorax pyrrhopterus. Next base: position 14,072,561 of record JACSVZ010000022.1, on the reverse strand, counting down.
TGTATGATCCTTGGCTTATTACCTTAGTTAGCTGTAACTAATGAACTAAAACTAATTGGCATCCTCATGAATTAGCAAGTATTAATTAAAGGATAAGATAGCAAGGTCATGGAGGTATGTCTTTTTGGATAATAGGAGCCGGGTAGGTATCTAGGAGCACTGACTACTACTAAATTGAGGATATGGAAAAGAAGGGTGTGGCTATAAAGGATAAAAGTTGTTTCATCTGAAAATAACTTTAACTGCAAAATGTTACTCAGAAAAAAGTGCAGCTTCTGAGAATGTGGTCAGGATGACCAAACCAACCAGTCAGGCATTTACTCCTTAAATAATGATAAGGATGGGTTAATATGGGAGGTACCTCTATTGTGAACTCTTAAAAAACCACACCTGTTACAGAAAGAGCTGGAGCCAACTTCCAGAGGAGCCAATAATCTCTTCATCTATAAAGCTACACAGTGCTACTGCAGTGCCTTTATATGAAAATATACACAGAAATATCTTTTATTTCCCCCAAGCATCATCCTTCGTTCTGGGGACATTTTGTCTCCTTTGGAGGATGGTAAATTTTGCTTCCTTTCTGCATTCTTTGCTCTCAGTGGTCCTTACAGGGATCTCATACATTTTGGGATTGTGTGAAAACACTGGAGACTGTTGGGAGCCTTGCTGGCCTGGATGTGTGCCAGAAAATATATTGCTGAATACTGAAATCACAGCATCTAAGATGATTGCTGCAACCCCCTCATCCCTTTGTTTTGGCTGAAACTCTTCAGTGCCCTGGAGGTATCTACTGTGCTTAAGTGGCTGGGAAAGTAGAAAATAATAGTGGCTCATAGGTCCATTATAACATAGCATGAGAAACTCAGCCACATGTTATAAAAATTATAATAAACCAATCGGATTTGTCTGCCTGAATTCTGAGCATTAACTGTGAGTGGGGGGACAGCAGGACTCAGGCAAATCATCCTTTCCAATTCAGCCTGAAGGCATTAATCCTTCAACAGGCAGTTTTCTTCTGTGGAAAATTTTCACTGGTTTAAAATGGCTGTTCAGTGGAACAATCACTTGGTACCAATTATTTGGTACTTCTTGTCTTTTTTCAACAAACAAATGCTGATTTCTCTTAATTTAATGGCAAAACCTTGCTCCAAGAGCTAGCTGGCTTTTAGGGGGAGAGCTTTTATGGTTGTATTTTGTGGACACAAAGTACAGAAATAATCTAGGTTATTTCAGCATGTGATATCCAATCTGACAAGAACACACTGTGCTTTGATTAGTTTTGTGCTGCTCTGTAACACACAGGATTATCTTCGATTAATTATCTATTGCACTGACTAAGCATAATTACAACACATGGAATAATTGCAAGTACTGGAGAGTTGTGCTAGTTTGTTTGTTTGGGTTTTTTTTGCCTACAGAGTAAAGAACAAATAGCTTATGCTGAAGAATAAACTATTTCCTTGAACTCAGACCTTCCCTGTGTTCAAAAGTGCTTCAAAACTGAACATGCAGACTTTTATGCACCCACTGGCTGGCTGGAGTAATCACAGTGAACCCCCCAAAAGAGAGTCATTCCTGAGAAATCAGGAATTGAGATTTGGATGTTGCCAATCAGATACCAGTTCAAAGTAGTACCTTGGAAGGGCTGATTCAGAAATGTCTAGGTTTACTTATTCTCTACTTTTTAGAGAAGAAAGGCATTAAGGACTCACAGCACACCTTAGCTTTAAATATATCTGAAACCCATATTAGTTTACTTCAGGAGAATTTTATTCTCCTAAAGGAAGAAGTGCTGCATACTGAGTTAAAGGTCAGGAATTCAAATTTCCTTGTGAAATGTAAACCTTAAAAAAATAAATTAATTAAAAACCTGTGGATGCTGCATAGAAATTTCCAAAAGATTAGTAAATGGCTCTTAGCCAGTACTTTGGCCAGGGACTGGGTCATAACCACAAGTAACACAGTGTAAGGAACTGGTAGTTCAGGATTACCACAATTCTGTCTCTGCCCTACTCCAGCTGATCCTCATCTTCACTGAGGGGACACAGAGTGCCCTGTGTATATTCAAGTCATCAAGCTCTTCATGGTTATTGTCAGAAAGACTTTGGGTTGCTATTGAAGTGTATCTGGTTTGGGTTTGAATTTTTGGATTAGAAACCAAAACTAGGCAAATTGGGAGTATTATTGTATTTCTATCTCTGATTGGAAAATCTGCACATTCCCTTACACAGAACTTCACTTGGACATTCTGGTTAAAATTCTTTGAAACTTGAAACACTTGAAAATGTCGTTGCATTGGCATGTATTTCTGGTCCACTGAGAATGAAGTATCCTTGAATACTTTTCTAAGCTATGAAGCATAAAGTACTTCATTAGAAAGATCAGAAGGAGTGTCTAAAATATCAATTTCCTCCTTTGCTTAAGGCTGCGATTCATGGCTCTTATCACTCGTAATTATAATTATATTCTCCACTCCTCCCTGTTTGCTGGCATTTACTGTCTCTTAGGAAAGGCAGCAGATTGGTAATGGGCCCCTTCCTCAATCACTGTAGTTCACATAGTGCTGGATTAGGATAAAATTGAAAGTTGATGACAATTCTGTTGGTCCATTAATTTGCAAATTGCAGCAATTAAGAATAAAACTCATGCCCTTCTTTCTCTCTGGCTGTTCAGGCAGAGCCTCTGACACAGGGCAAACTGCAACTCAGTCCCACAGAGCTTTTGGTTTAGAGAATTAAAGTAAAAAAGCCCAGTATCGTATTCTGAAAGAGTGCACTTTTGAACAAGAAATCACTTTAAATAATGAGAATAACATATGACAGTATTTTATGTCTCGTTAGCATAATGTAGGATGACATCTGCAAAAGCTGCAAGAAGCTTCTTTATGCCCTGACAAACTATCTGACAAACTATCTGTCATTAAACAGGGCTCTCACGTTTGTCTAAAACACACAAAATTCATCTTTCCATTTCAGTCTCAGTTTGAGCAGGAAGTTGAATAACAGAATTTTACCAGACAGTTTTCATAGAGGGTTTGCCACTGTTAAAAATAAAGGAACTTTCCCCTGCTCCTGCCTCTAAATACTAGTTCTTGCTTCATAAAGAACATGAATGTGTAAAATATATGACCATGGAGCAATTATTTATGTCAGCAGTTCCCTACATTAGCCATTTCACATTCATTATTCTAAAGCAGATGTCAGTATAGAATTATTAATACTCTTAAATTATAAAATGAGACTTGTTCCTAATCCTAAAGACAACAAAAAGCTTTTTAAGTGATGGTTTGAGAATGGAGGCCAAAATCAAATCCTGAAGTCTTTTAAAGACAACTATGGGTATTCTTGGTCTCTCCCAGTGTCCCGGCATAGCAGTAAAGTGGTGAAAATAAGGAACAGTTTCTGCATGGAGACAGACCAGGTTCTGCTGGAGGAAAACCATCTCCTGGGCTCTGAACACAGAAATATTGCTTGTGACTTTCTCTTAGGATGATTTTATGATCAATCTAACTCTGACAGGTTCAGGCTGTGAAAGACAAGGTGCACTGTTACAAATGTACCATGAGTGCAGAGGCTTTGAATAAATGATTTGCATCAACTGTACTGATGCTGCATCAAAAATATTGCAGAGATTAGGAAAATAATGTTTCTGAACCTTTCAGCCCACCATGTGTGTGGGAAAATGGAAAATTTGCAGCTTTCCCATTAGCAGCCTAATGATGTTTTTATGAAAGCAAATGAAAGAAGCAGAGCTGTGTGAAGGTAGTGGTTCCAGACTCATTATTCAGGCTTTGTTCTGTAACCTTTCTGTAACCTTTCTAGATTGACTCTGACTTCCTCTTCCCTGCCTTTTTTTTTTTTTTTTTGTTTCACTCCTCTCCTCCTCGTTCTCATTTTTGAACATGAGATTCTCTTCAGATTTTTAGTGTTTGTAGATTTGTGTCTCGCTTAGCCCATCCCTCAAGTCCTCAGGAACTTTTATGAGACTCCAGAAGTTTCATGGGGAGTACAGCTGCTGTTGATTGAGATTCTTTAACAATTTGGAGGAGAGCAATTTATGACATCAGTCCAAACTATCCAACTCTTTTTGGGGATGTTAGCAGGCAGTGATGAACCATGTCCTTTTCTGATGATAATACTGACTATAAGCCATTAAAGAGCAAATCATACAGGGGAACAAAGAGAGGTACCTCCTACTATTTCTTGGTGTGCTGCAGTACAGAATAGGATCTTTCACAGAAAGGTAGAGCCATACAGGGAGGATTATCTGGCAGTTTCTTTGTAACTTTGTAACTCCAGGGATCGTGTTCCAAACATGATGCAGTAAATGAATCACGCTGACAGTTTTCTCCATTTCTTGGTGATAAAATTAATGGCAAATCAGTCTCAGAACCGTGAACTACATGACAACTACACAATGTTATTGATCTGGTGAAATCAGCACAGCTCCTGTCATGTCAGACCAGCCATGGAACTGAATGTAATAAATTTTGTGCATTGGGTGGGGAAACCAAAACGACTCAGGAATAAGGAGTAAAATAAACAATAACCTGGGGATGTATTTGCATCACTTCTTAGGTATTCAAAATTTTTTTGATAGTGTAGTTGCCAATTAATCCTGCCAGTAGAGCTGACTGTCTGCTAATTTATAACTTGGTGAAAGCCTGAGCTGATAGAGCAGAAGTTACACAAGCATAGGGTTTGATTTTTCTGCCACTATTTATTGCTTTCCATCAACAGATCTCTTCACTAAAATAGAAAAGAGATAGAACATAATTTTAATTGTTTCCTAAAATACACAATATGTGTGATTCTCACAACAGGAGGACTGTGCCATATGGACTGTCTAACTACAGAGGCAGCTTTAGAGGCAAAAGGTCTACAGGCCAGACTCAAAGTATTTCCCAGTCCTCATTCCGGTGTTTCTGTTCGGATGCTCATGACAAGCAGTGTTTGCAGTTTTGCAGAAGAATGCAGGACAGAAGAAGGTGAGTGTCTTTCCCTAACACTGCTACCTGGCCACAGGATTAGGTCATTCATGGAGATAAATTAATCAAGTTGCATTTATGAAGTGGAACTGATTAAAATATACTGATTTTAAATAAAATTCCCCTCTGCAGTTGTGGTGGGTTAACCCTGGCCAGCAGCCAAACACTTACACTGATGCTTGTTCACTTCCCCTTCACTGGGATGGGGGAGTGAACAGGAAGAAAAAAGCAAGAAAACTCCTGTGTCACATCAGAGTTTAATAAGTGAAGGAAAGAGGCCAGAGCCAGCCAGTACTGTTTGGAATTTTCTTTTTGCTGTTTCTTTTTATGATGTGGTGCTTTTGAAATGAATGTTTTATGTAGTCTAACAAAGAGTGTGAAATGATCATTTCATGAATGGGGACATTGATGAGAACACAGTGACAAGCTTAGGAAATCTCTATTCTACAGAAATCATGGATCAATGAAAAAGACAGAGGAGAAAGACCAACGCAGGGAAGAGGAACACAATTTCATTCAGTAGCACAGAGAGTCTGGAGGATTCTGAACAATCAGGTATGTTACAGATGCTTAATGTTGAAAAGAAATACTAACTTTCCATAAATGTCCTTTGTACTTGCAGAACCCTTAATTCTTTCAACTGAATATTATCACTCCTTCCTAATTAAGTACATAATTTGGCCCATGAGTTGTTTGGGGTTTTTTTCCTAATTTAATTTTTAAAATAAACTTTACACAGAACTGCTACAACTTTCCTTGTGTTGATGTAACTCCTTCAAAAGTTGGATTATTTGGCTATAAGCCAATACATATATTGGCCTTTTTTTTAGGGAAGGGCTGTTCCTGTCTATCATGTTTTTGCTCGTTTAGCACTGCAACAAATTAAGCTACACGTCCCAGTGCAGTGCTCCAGTAAAAGTTGAAGTGTTAAGGTAAAGAAACAGGAAAAACTTTGTGGAAGAAATATCTGGAGGGAAAAGTAAATCTGCTTTTGATGTCAGGTGTAAAGAGATTACTGTAAACTAATAGCCAGTTTCAAATATTGCCACTTCTAAAAGAGTCATACCACTACCCCAATTTTTTGCTATGAAGGGAAGCACTTGAATTAGAAGTCCCCAAGCTGAATTTATTGCTGTGATTATTTGAGCAGAGCTAATTGGACAACTGTGTAGAGTTCACTCTGTGTACATACACATAAACAAGGAGGGGAACCACAGTTCCATCACGTAACAGGGACTTAGTGCTGAATATTCAACAGTTTGGCTGTAATTGTTTGTTTGTTTTCTTTAAAGCTTTAACATTTATTTGCTGGAGCTCAGAAAAAAGAATTTAAACTACAACTCTCCTCTGAGATGGACAAACTTGATGCTTCAGTGTGATGCCAGTGGAGAATTCAGCAGTAGGCAACACTTCCGTTTCAGCAGTGCCACTCTGAGGGCATGGGAACCTGTATGAAGAAGCTTTTCTCCCCTCGAGAGAGCCTCAGAAAAGGATAATCTTTATCATGTAACCTGGCAGGGAATGTATCACTATTGAGGAAAACTTCAAAGGCAGACCCAAACTTCAGCAATGCAAAGCTTCAGGAAATGTTTTTCTCTGTGATTTAACAAGTACAGTAGAAACTGTTCCACTTACTGCTTGCTCTGTGTCTGAAGAATCCATCCACAGCTCTGTGCAGGCAGCTGCAAGTGGAGAATGTGGGGAGTTAGAGGGAGATTGCCTCTACATGAGTTCTCATTAAGAATAAACAGATACAAAATATTTCTCTTGTTAATGTATGCAAGCCTGAATCATCATATTGTAACTTCGTGGCAGATGTTTAAATGACAGTATCTATGCAGAATAAATATGAATGGCTAATATAAATATTATTATAAACTATAGCAAGTTAAGAGTATACGTTGAGTATTCAATAAATTACCTAATTTAGGCACAAATTATTCCTGCACTTGGAAGTTCCATTCAAAAACACTTACAGTGATTATTTGAGGATGCACTGTAGTTGGTGAACAGAACTTCAGTGATTCATCCCAAAGAATTTTCCTACAGATGCGAGGGTAGGACAGTGGAATTTCATGCCATCAGAGTAATTTCTGTGCTGGCCATTTGCTGTCCCAGGCCCCTACACATCACACCCACAGCACATCCCCTGGGCTTTGCCAGTGCTGCAAATCCCACCTTTGTCTCTCCATTGAAACACCATCACCAAATAACCCGGAAACTTGGCAATAAGGATTAAATCCAACCCTGGACATTTTTCAGTGTAAACAATTTCTTCAGAAATTATGGACTTCTTTTTGCTACAAGGATGCAAGAGTAAGCAAGGGAAAAAGAGTAACTTCTGCAAATCCTTTTCTATATTATTTAAAAAGAGAGGAAATCCTTTACTTGTGACATTACAAAATTTTTTGGGGGGTTGACTGACCTTCATGCAGACTTTCCCCAGGGCACATAGGTTAAACTCTAACCCCATGTTGTTAAATTATATTTTATAAGAAGAAAGATGGAGACCAAAATAAAAGTGAAAGAAATCAACAATAAAAATGTTTATATAGGGCTTAAACCAGTGGTAATAGTTTTTGTTTGAAACAAGAAAGGGAGGTCTTTGCCAAAACATATGATATATTTTATATATATGTGGATATATTTCATAAATAAATTATTACAGTTATAAAATTAAATATATCTTTCAGTTATTGCATTTGTATCTGTTTCTTACTTGCTGTTTAACTGATTTTGTACATTTATAGAAAATAGATTATTTATTGTATAAAACCACTTTATATACTATATTCCCGTATTCTTTCTTAAAAGACATTGTATAGTTTTGGGGTTTTTAAAAAAGAATAAGCTTTGTTACGAAGAATGCTTAATGTTCCTAATGTTCCTTTATGACCAAAACCTGGAAGTTTTCCCCCCCAAATGCCTACATCCAGGTCACACAACTTGCTGCCTTCAAGAGGTTGATAATTCTCCTGACAGTCTGGGAATTGAGTAGGAAAACAGGATAACAAATTCTGTGATAATAATTTTGCCTAAAAAGTGACATTACAGTTTTGTGTCCCTTTTGCTATAATTGTAACCCTCATCTGTCCCCTAATCCTGGGACAAACAAGGCAATAGTTATTTGTCCTGAGAATTCCTTTTTGTGGACAATGTCATCTGATTTCAGCTCCAATCCCAAACACATCCCAGTGCTGAACAAGCTTCCAGAACCTCCTCAATGGGTACAACCCAGCTTTTACATGAACTGCTCAGTATGTGTTTGGAATTCCACTGTGTTCCCCTATGTGAATTTGGTTTAAAGGTTGCATTTGAAGATGGATTCACACCTTCCCCAGTCCCACATGCTTTCATTTTATTTTAAACATTCAACAAAAAAAAAAAATTCAAACTGGGTTCTTTCTTTGATGTGGAGGCAGATTTAGCCCTCAAGTGGTGGGCTACAGATGTTATTGCTGTATTTTCTCCTTAGGAAAGAAAAATCCCAATTTTTTCTACATGAATTCCACTTTCAAGTGGTTTGCTTTTGGGACTCTGGTGCCAGTGTACCAGTTAATGTAAAAAACTGTCCATTGTGAATACAGCAAAAGAAGGAAAATGAGAAATAATACTGTATCAAGCTCAGAAGAAGGAAAAGTTAACTGTAGATATTTCCAAATAAAACTATAAACCATAGCATTTACCTGAAAGTTCTGTGTGCTGGATTCTGGCTTTGAACTATCATTATTCCATCTGGGAACAGTTAGCAACCATGAGACAGTTTTTACCTAATTTCATGTTTATATAAAATGTCACCAGTAATATTCCTCAGTGACTCTGTTTACCTAATTTTTAATTTGTACTAGAAGATGTTGAGCTAATTTGAAGTACAACTATTTAAAAATTATACAGAGAATTAACTTCATATACAACTAATACATGTTTTTAATTAAGAAACAACACTTAAAATCTGATAAATCATAAAAGGATTATTTGCAAAAGTTAGAATTAAATGCTCTTTCACTTTTCAACATGTAACATTACATAGTTAGGTGTCCTCAGAATCACTCTTGTTCTGGGATGTTGTTTTGAGGACATTTGTACTTTTATAACAACAAATTAGTTCCAGTTCTTACTCTATTCAATGTAAAACCATATATGTACAAGTCTGCTCTAATTCTGTCAGAGTTCCATAGCACTCATTGTAATTCCCAGTACTGAAAGTTCAGTTTTGTGTTGTTAATAGCAATAAAAACAATAAACGATCAAAAGCAAAGAAATCAACGTAGAAAGAAGCCTTGGAAGAATTTATGGTTTTAGCCTCAACAGAGAGGGAAGAGAAGAGATGTGAGTGCAGTTGTCACATGCAAAGGGCTGTGAGAGGGAGGAGAGCCCAGTTTTGTTCCCTGTGTTCCCAGGAGGGATTTCAAGGAGCTTGGGGCTCACAGCAAAGCCCCTCAGGTAAACTCATCAGCAGGAGAGGGGAAGTGCCATGGAACAACGTCTCCATCATCACTGCACCTCCCCTCCTTGGCTGTGCCTTGTGAAAGCCATAGAGTCTGAAAGTGAGAGCCTGAGAGGGCACCAAAGCTGGGAGTGGAAGGGGCCGTGTCCTCCTCCAGAGCTGGGTGACTGTTCCCACTGCCAGAGCACAGCTTGTCCCATTCCCTGTGCTTTACAATAAATGGCTCCTTGTTGCTGTGCCTGCTTCTGGGGACACCATTCTGTGGACTCTGATTCTCTCTACATCCAAAATTCTTGTAAAGTCTGGGAGCCAAGTTCATCTGTAGATCCTTCTGCTTTATGTCAAGCCTACATTGATCCCCCACTGGCACCATCCAACATCATTCACATGCACTCAGATGCTGTTTTTAGGAGCTGGCTGTCAGAACAGCCAGACAAAAATAACTCTGCTGTGACACATTGCTGAGGACAATCATGACAATTTGATTTAAGATGAAAAAATCATTTGTCTTGACAAAAGTAAAATACAGGCTGACTTAAGGCTGAGTAATGTAGCTAAAAGTTATCATTAGAAAAGGAACAAATTCTATCTATATGAACATTAAATCTTTCAATCCACAGCTTCAAATCTATTGGAAGAGTAATCAAGGAAAATTGCAAACAGATGACTCTAGAAACAATGTTTGTTTTCACTACTAGAGTTTTACAATGCATAATATATAACCTGATCTGGAGAGCTTTATGCTACAAAGAAATGTTGGGATTGAGAGATTTAAAATGCTAAGCAAGTTAAACAAAGCATATTGCACTCTCTGTTTACCTTGCAGTAGTATCTTCCAAACTGTGCTTAAAAGTACATTATAAAGAGTAGGTTGACTTCCAAGGTTTTCAGCAGTGCTTTAGAGGACAGATGTGCCTTGATGTGCACTTCAAAGCTATCTCTGCAGATGAGGGATCCATGCAGATTGTTGGTAGCACAACTGAGCTTCAAGAGAGGTTTGGGATGAGGTTCAGGATGAGGTTCAAGTCTTGGCTCCTGTTTTGCCACGGGAAACATTTCTCTGAAGCCTTGGGCTCTTACTGGGTTTTAGCCTAGAGTGGTACCAGTGTCCACATCAAACACCCCTCCCCTTATCTAAGTCTTCTGTATTAGTTCCCTTGTTTTATTTCAGTAGGATCTTTATCCATTTTATACCAGACCAGGTGCTGATCATTTCCTGAACGTACCACTATCAGAAGTTAGGTGGATGTGTAGGTCTAAAAACTTCTTGTGTACCTCTGTGTTACTTTAGGGACCTAAATATCTTTACCATGTGCTATTATCGGTCATTGGTAAGTGGATACCTTGGCTCACACTTCCTGCAGATGTCTCGTGCAACATAAATGGAACTGACTGAAGTTCGAGCCCTTAACAATAAAGATTAGAAGTCTTTGACATTCAGACTCCATTTTTCCCATAAATGTTTTTTTTTTTTTGAAAAATCCTATATGGACAAGATAATGTAGACACTAAAGGGCGGCCAGCATGTTAAACAATGAAATAATCTTTGAGAAGGTGAGAGTTTCCCTTTTACCTGTTATAGTGGATATTCCATTAGACTCCAAGTCACATTTCTTAACTAATAATTTCTACTAAAGCTGTTTCTCAGAGTGTGAACCAGCTCTCCCTTAGGTTACTGAGAATTTATGTGTTCTAGTAATGGTACTTTTGCGACAACTTTCCAGGAAATCTTTGCTCTACTGCAACAAATTAAATAATTGTAATTTTTTTAATAGTTAATTTTGATTTAGCTGTCTTGTTTTTACAATTAACCCTCTCACCCCTACCACAAAGAACTGACTGAATTTGGAAATGTTTTAGTGTCTCACTGCTTCCCTTTGGTGTTCCAGGCCTGGCAATCTGTATTGCTCTAGAGGAGAGCTGCCTTCACTTAGCAGTGCAGGCCCTCAGCTATGCAAATACTTCCAATGCAGATGTGAAGAGGGTGGAAGCCTTTTGTCATTAAAAAATAAATGTGAAAACTATTGTAGCAATAGAAAATGTATATTGAATGGCTAGTGCATGAGGTGAGCTACAAAACCACAGAAAAGCATATGTAAAAATCAGGCTCCATTAGAAGATTCCTGGAACTATGCATATATTTATTCAATTCTGATATCATTAAGTTGCAGTTCCCAAAGAGATGTTTTTTAAATCTGTAGTTTGTTTCCCCATATCTATCACAGAAGAGGAATCCATTAATTTCACAATGAGGCCAGTTTGCAGCTCCTTCTGGTGTCAATTTGGATAGTCATGGGTCAGCTAAAGGTCACGTTTTCAGTAGTTTTAAGACACTACAGATTGAAGCTAAGCATTTGAATTCTTAAATGTGAAATTTTTTTTTATACAAATCTGCTCATGAATTAATACATTCAAAACACCTGTACCAGGTCCCAAGGGTTGTCTTTGGTTAACATTCTTCCTTTAAGCAAAGTTCCAAAGAGATTGGATACTCTGTATTTGGAGGAGCACAGAAGAGAAAATGAAAACTGGAGCAGAGGAAATCCTGCATCAGAGTTCAATAACCCCCGAATCATAGTTCTGATTCTGCTATCTCATTATGGGATCTCGGGCAAAAAACTCAGGCTCTTATTGCAAACACTGACACAAGGGCAAGACCCAACGCAATGTCCATGTTACGATCTCTACAGAGCCAGTCCTAAGCCATACTTCTCTCTAAGTAACATTTTTATTTATAAGTGCTTCTGGTCATCTTCAAGAACATGTGAAGGATCAACGTCTTTTGGTGGAACTGTCACTGCACCTCTGATTATTTTCAAAGAATTGGTCAGCTACTGCCTACCAGAAACAAACAAGTCCATAAAATACTACCATAATGTACATAGAGGAGCATGCACACAGCAAACTGTTTGGTGGTGATTCAGAGCAGAACTAAGGTATAGCAAAGGCCTGATTTGGTTATGGGTGCCTGTGCATTCAGGCACACATTGGTTGTCCTGAAACAACCCAGTATTGCTTTGGCTGGTTGGTTCCAGTCCCCTGCGTGCCTTCAAGATTTTGAAAAGAACACTGACATGTTATTACCAATCCAAACTGAGGAACTGTAGCATTTGGGAAAAATCTGAAGAAAACTAAGCAAGGGGCATGAAAAACTCACTGGCAATGCACATTCTTGGCAAGAACCCGAAAAACCAAACTAAGGTACACTGTGCCCAGGTGCTCAGAAACATCTCAATATTGCTACTGCTACTGGTACCAGTAATAGTCAAATGCATGTCCCAGTTGCTTGTGTGCATTTTCTGAGGAACCCCTTGGTGTAGGATCCTGCACATCTCCTTAGGGGCAGCCCAGGACGTGACACCAGCCACACTGTCCCACCTTGTGCTTGCCAGGGCACGGGACAGTGTGGGCACTGAGCCCTGTCTCAGGTCATGAACTTCCAGAACTGTGCTACCCAAGCCAAGGATTCCCGACAAGGGCGTTTTACTGCAGTGGTATTTAGTTCATTGATGTTGCAAATGTGTTCTCCCAAATACCACAGAGCAAACGGAGTACACATGTTTCACCAGTCACATGCACTGCCTTCATAACAGTTCTCAAAGCCTTTATTTCCATGTATGCAGCACTAGGATTTATTTTATTTAAAAAGGCCATGGCAGTTGCCAGACTCCTTCTACTGTGCCTGTCTCACTGTGTGAAAAACACCATTTTCAAAACAAACACTGCCTATTGGAAGAAACATGAGTTCCAAACTCCTCTTTCCTAATTTTCAAGAAATTCTGGTAAAGAAAGAACATGGCACAGCTACAGTGCCTGAAGTGAGAGGCCTCTAGCATCTGTTGCCTCTGCTGCTGCAAGCAGAACTTCAGTACAATCTTTCAACAACTTCTTTTTTTTTTCCTTTTTTTTTTTGCACATCTGCCAGCATTCTTGGTAAGTGTGTGTTTCCTCAACTGGCCTGAATAAGGTATGACTTCTTTCTTAAGCAGCACTTTTATGAAAGGGTTGTCTAACAGTACGAATTGGAACATCAGTCATCCAGAATGTTTCTAAGTAGTCAACTCCTGTTTTCCAGGTGTTCCTCTGTAAACAGTGAGTAGTTTACACACGAGTTTTTGTGCTTCATCTTTTCCTCCTACTGCAGATTCCAATGTCTGCAGATCTCACTTCTGGAAAACAGTCTTAAGATGTTTATCAACTATGATTTTCACTTAAAAGCCCCAGGAATATTTCATGCTGTACAAAATATCACAACATTGATTTCTTGAAAAATTCTAGCAATTTTTCATTTTTCTGTCAAACTTGTGTGTATCAACTCAATCCCTCATGATTAAAGAGTTACCTTAACAAGGAATATTATCACTTGATATATTGTTAGCACTTGAAATGTGCTTTTAAATAATCAGCTGGTTTAGACATAGACCCATTAGAAAGACATTATTCCTATTATTTATTCACATTTTCTGTTACCAGAATCATATGTATGGTACTGGAATTGAATAATTGTTCCAGTTTCTCAAATACAAAACATTCTTCTTGAAACTACGCCAACAAACCCAATTCTGCTGTCCATTGCTGTATTGTGCCTCTTCTGTACAAAGAGAGACCTTCCTCAAATTAAGCCCTAACATCACTAAAAAACTGCCTTTTGGATAATTAAGGAGAGGAAATCCCATGTGACATCACTCAAAGTTTATGTATTACAGCAATAGCAACACTAAACCATTAAATCTTTGAAAACAGGTTTAAAGGAGTCTGACGTGTTTGTATTCTTTTAAATGAACCATTCAATCAAATTGTAGTTTTTCTGTTATTTCCTCCCATATTTACACAATTCTGTCCTTTTCACCCCTTAGAAAATCCTGGTTCTTCAGAGGATATTGGTGGTAACAGGGAGGCTGCCTTCAGTCATGACAAACACTGGTGGATGAGTCATTGTGGACAAACCCATAAAGGAACTTTTTGTCGCCTGATGATCTGCTTGTATTGAACCAGGCATTCAAGGATATCTAAGATTATTAACTCAGCCAGACATCTGTCAAAAGTGGTCATAAGCAGAAGAAAGTCTGAAAAGTTCAAACACTCACAGCACTTGCCTAAAAGGCAGAAGTTTGCTTTTTACAGGAAGCCAAAAATGCCTGGAATTCCAGAAATGTGCCAGACTAAAATAAAAGTGTAACACATTACCTAACTAAACAGCTTTTTATGCAGTCCTTCCCTCCTAAAAATAGTAAGTCCATTTCAAAAGTATAATAAAATTAATTAATTTCTGTTATGATTTCATCAAAAATGGCAGCTCAGTTGATATAAAGGAAGAAGCTTATGATTGAGATACACTGCCAAAAATATCCAAGCTTGGGGGTTTTTCCCGTGGTTCTCTTGAAGCAGACAGAGACTTCACTCTTGTAATTGCCCATAAATACCACATCACTGTCACTCTTTGACCACCCGTGTCTTGGCATTTTCACTCTCCACCTTCCCATAGGTAAAGCATCTACACTCTGGCATTTTGCCTCTTGGAAGACAGGTAAAGTCCCTCACCAGCATTAAATGAAGTCCCATGGGAGATGCCTCATTGACAACAAAAATCCTTCCATGTGGCAGCAACAGCAGAAATATTGCAGGGAGCCTTTGCTGTCCCAAAATGTTTAATCTGAAAGAACAATTCATGTGAATCTAATTTAATTTCTGTACTCTTTTGTCTCTTTCCCCTGACACCCCCACTGCAGGCAAGTGGAAGTCCTGGGTTTGATTATGGAGATTTATTTATCGTACTCATGGAGAAGTCCTCATATGGGAATAATATGTGATTCATGAATGATTTGATCTGGACTTAATTGATTTAGAGGTTGGTCCAAGAGTATCTGCAAAACTATCCAAATGCTTGTGTAAGTTACTTCCACACACTGTTACATACCACTTCACACCTTCTGCTACAGTTTTTGCATGCAAAAAAACCCCCCAAAAGCACTGAAGACAATGAAAAATCAGTTAGATTTAAACTATAATACCTGATAGGCAGGTCATGGTCTGTAGCTGCCTAGTAATAAAAGCCTTTCAGTAATTGTAAGCCTTGATTTTATATAAAAAAAAAATGGTACACTGAAGTTTCTGGCTGTCTTGCCTTCCACAATTGTATCTTTTTCATCTAATGACATTAATTTAACATTTGTGACTTTTTTTTTTTCCAAATCCAACTTTTGCAGTAATTCTTGAAGTTTGAAGAGCAAATTTGAAAAACTGGGCAGGGATGTAAAATACAAAAATTTATCATCAGTACTTTTATTCTGTAGAACAGGACAAAAGTAATGACTGCATTTCATTTTTCTATTAAGGGCAATTATCTTCAGTTACAGTTGTATGGTCTGTCCAGCCCTTAAGGCTTCACTCAGTAGTTTTTGTAGCACACCTCACCCTCAGAATACTCAGTGCTAGTCATAACATCTATTGGAAACAATGGCATTCCTCCAGTACTTAAATATCTTTCCTAGCAGACAAAGATACACAGAGGAAAGCAGAAATGGCTGTTTACTTTTGAAATGCTGCCAGGAGTGAACCTATTTAGCTCCCTTGGGAACTGCAGAGATTCTACTATACAGCCTGGGAGAACAGGATTATCTCACTCTTACATCCCATAACTTATCCACACCTCTCAAAGCATTTCACAGAAATCAGTATCATCACTTCTGTTTCACCAACAACGAACAGAGGCTGAGAAATAGGCAAAGCCTTCCCCAGGTTCACCAACTGGAAACCAATCCCTTTCCCCACAAAACTGTTCCATCTCTGAGGCAATTGCAGCACTCTGGGGAACAGATTCATCTTTCTATTTATTTCTTTTTTGGGGGGGGGTGGGGGGTGGTTTTATTATGTAATATCTTGCAGAATTCAAGTTCAGCTTGCAATACTTGTGTATTTATCCAGCGTCTCTTAAATGCAGTTAGGAAAGGCCATACCCACAAATGCTGTCAAGGCATGGGAAAAACGCTGCTCTCGAGAAGTGCATGTTCAGAAGAATAAACAAGAGCCTGTCATTACTCATCTGCAGAAGCAGTGGACAAGGGGAAGTAGCTGTCCTGAGGAGCTTTGTTAGCTTCCAGAGCAGAATTTTATGCCTGAAAATGTCCCTTGGGCATGGAGCTGGTGGGTTCTGTACTCACAGCACTTCCACAGAGACGGGGTTACACGGGAGCTCAGCAGGAGGGGCAAACATGAGCAAAGCAGTAATTTATCTTGGGTCAGTGCCATTAATAACTTCTATTCATGTTGCTCAGGCAATTTTACCTTATTGGTAATTAAGCAGTTGAAATTATCTGAAATTAGGCAGTTGAAATTGCTTGCACCCCTTGCACATTTGAGTACCAAAATTTATGTTCAGATTCAGTCCAGACTTGGGAATTACCAGGCAAAATAGGAATGCAAATAAAATTAAGATAAAGGAGAAAAAACCCCAAAACTCCATAACCTGGCAAGAACTGCAAATTATGCATTTCCCAAAAAATGGGTTACCAAAGCCCAAATCCTTCAGTTTTCTCCTCTTTATCTGCCTAGGAAGCTAGGAGAATACAAAATTGGTTTTTATATAGTATTGTTATCCACAGGTTTGGGGTTTTTTTTTAGGAATGTGAAAGGAAGCCAGCATTTGTATTCCAGTTTTATGTTAAAAAAACCAAACAAAAAAGTGTTGGCTTAGTTACTAATATGGAAATGGGAAAGGGGAAAAGGGCACATCATCCCATATGCAATCAGGTTACAAGAGTACCCAGGCTGTTCCCAACACACACACACACACACACACACACATATTCTGAGAAAATCTTTGGTGTTTACTATCCAATAAACAAGAGAATGGAGCAGGAAAGACACGCAGAGGGATGGGTCCAACCAGGAGCCCAGAGCATGAATTACCGGAAACGAAACTACTACAGCCAAAAGCAACTCCTATTTGGATCCTGTAACTTGGTAGTGACATTCCCTCCTCCTTCAGCCACCCACCCTTCCCCTGTGCCCTCTGGAAGCAGCAGAGACTTCAGTTGCTGTGTCAGTCGTGTGGGGGGCAGACTGCAAGCAAAGTTTAACAGAGGAGAACACACACATCACACTCCGACTTTGTCATTCCTGTTCCCACCTACTCATTCTCTTCCCGTCTGCTTTGGGGGAGGAATAAGGAATTATCTACCTTCCACAGCACATGGATATAAATAACCCTTTAGTTGCATTTTCCAGCCATTATTCTGCTAGTTACAGAATTCCTGGATGAATTCCTGGAAGCATGACCCTTGGTAGTGCTAATTCTAGGGACAGCATCAACCCCCAAAGTGGCAGATTACAGCAAGAGCAAGACCACAGCAGTTTTGTTCTAGTGCAGCAAAGCAGCTATTCCACTCAAAAGTGTAATGCTCCCAGGCCTCACACT
Organism: Lycocorax pyrrhopterus obiensis; assembly: GCA_014706295.1. Classification (NCBI taxonomy): domain Eukaryota; kingdom Metazoa; phylum Chordata; class Aves; order Passeriformes; family Paradisaeidae; genus Lycocorax; species Lycocorax pyrrhopterus. Next base: position 14,054,711 of record JACSVZ010000022.1, on the reverse strand, counting down.
GCCAGTATTCTGAGGATTTGGGTTTTTTTCAAAATAGAAAAAAACCCCTCAGGAAACAGCCACTTAATCTGCTCTTCTGAGCCACTCTCTTTTCAGCCTTTCTTTAACGGTGAAGATGAGAGCGATGAGACAAATGGAGAGAAGGAAGAGAAAAAGAAGTGTTCATCATACATTTTTAAATTACTATAAACTGTTTAAATGAAGGAAAAAGTATTTTTTTTTAAGTAAGGCCAGGAGAAATCCTGCTTTCCTTCCTAAGGTGCAGCAATGGAGCAGACTTTGTTCAGACGCAAACATTTGTTCCCATAGCAGACAAAAGCACAGGCAGACAACATCCCAGCACTGGTTTGTTGTAGACTGTGCTCATGGGCATACCAGTAAAGACATCTGGAACAGAACAGTTCAGAAATTATGATTTTCAGTCCCTGTGTAGGCTTTTTACTGTGTCCTATTATTACATACAAGAAGACTCCACATGTTCTGCTTTGAACCCAAGCTTATTAAAATCCAAGAATGACCTAAAGATTGAACATACACCCTTGATTTATTACCTTTAAACAAAAATTAATTAAGATTCATATTGGGAATTGCTAGCTTTTAGTATTTAAAAGTTGTTTTTGTTATTTCCTTATTTCTGCAGGATTCTCAATATGCCTCCCCACATACTTACCTACATGTGCATTCCATATGTGCTTCCTTCCCTTCTCCAAGGTGATTACTGCAGTATGTTTTCTCTTTCTCTCTCTCTTTCAAATATAGAGCTATAGGATTACACTTTGCTGGGCTTTAATTAAGATGTAGGGATTGGTGTAATGGATAGAACCATGACAAGGAAACATATCTCAGAAGCCAGGATTAAGATTTGATAATTTTTTTGTACCAAATCTGGATGTGGAGCTTTGATGTTGATCCAGCCTGATCTTTATACATGGCACTGATCTATTACACCATTCCTGACTTCCCATATAGAGCTCCCGATCCCTGGCAGATTTAAGCAATTAGTGCTGCAGAGCATGATCTCAGTCTGATCTCCTGTTCCCATGCAATGTCCGTGAGGAAAGTGATCCAAACACTCTTAGTGCTGTGGTGGTGCTCTTGGCACAATACAAAAGTAAAGGACAAATGCCAGGAGTGCCTGGGGTCACACTCCCACTTTCCATGTGTCCAGCACACAAACCTATCCAGGAAGCTTCCTTTGTCTGCTGCTTTTTTCTCTTTTCATCCTATTTTTTTCATGTCACAATTACTGCCCCTATGTCTGTGCTTAAACAGCCATTTCTGGGACCACACGGCAAACCAGACGGGCAAAAGGAAAAAACTTTTCTAAAGAAGCTTTATCATGTTAGAATTATACAATAATTAATATTTTAGAGGAAACCTCTGAAAATCATCTGGTCCAATGTCACAGCTATTTTCAATGCTAGAGAAAATTTCAAGTTGTGATCAGGTTGCTCAGGACCTTGCCCTGTTAAATTTTGAAAATTTCCAAGCAAAATTTCCACAGCTGCTCTCAGGCTCTAGATCCAGTGACTGACCATCCTCACTTGGAAGAATTTTCCCTGCTGTAACCTGTCACTGGTCTCCAAGAGCCACCCCAGTCCATTGCCTGCATGGCCAGGCTCAAGACCACTGGACAGTCCCTGCAGCCTCTGCCCCAGGCTGGACAAACCCAGCGCTCTCAGGCTCTGGCTCAGGTTTGTTCAGCACCTAAGGGCTCTGAGCAGTACCTGGCACTCTGTATGAGTTTATCAGTATCTTTCTCAAGCTTGGCTCCTTCTCAAGCCCCAAAACATGATCTCACAAGTGAACACAGGCTACAACCACTTCTTTGGCCTCCTGGCAGCTTTTTCCATGCATAGAGCATTCGGCTCCATTGACAGAAAGGAAGGAGCAGCAAAATTCACAAGTGTAGGGATGCCTAGAATGCAAGTTTCCACTGAGACTTAATTCAAAACTTAGTGAAAAATAACAGAATCTTTCCTGGCTTTACGCAGTGTTCACTGAGATCTTCACTAGCGCCAAATCCTTCCTGCCTGGGGCTTATCTGCACAAACACCTCTAAGTCAGAACAAGGTGCATCAAAGCAAAAAATGTACTTTATAAGTGCTTTGATCAAAATGTGTCAAAATGAACTATCTGTCTTCTCTTAACCACAAATCCTACTTCCCCAAAAGGGGGTGGATCTTTCCCTAGGGATATGAAAGCCCTGTAGAAGGGATAGAATGGATTTCTGCAGTTCTTTGTGTTGCTGCCATCTCATAAGGTGGGAAATAACTGGGCACGTTGGCATAATTACAGTGCAGAGGCTGGGACTGTGCCTGGCCACAAACTGAACCTGAGACACACACCACCACACTGGCACCAGAACAGCAGAAAGAGCATTGATAGGTTTGGAGAACAGTATTGTTTGAAAGGTGTGTGAAGTAATCCCTCCTTTTCTGCTGTACCGTGTCTAAAAAGAACGCTCAGCAAGTAAAGAAAGAGCCCAGAAGAACAATAAAGATGGGGAAACATCTTGCAAATGTGCTTGCAAGAGCAGTCAAAATATGAAGGTTTTCTGCCCATGCTTGTCCACATTTTCCAGTCCTTGTGCAGAATTTTTTGGATTTATTCTGCAGTGCTCCCATGTTAGTCTCCACTTTCAATCAAATAAAAATAAGACTAACCTTTAATTAATTTAAATTTAATTAATACTGCTTGCTCCTCTTTGCTGTGCTTGCATGAATATGTGCATTTTAAAAAATGGATTGTCTACACAATTATTTCAAACACTTCTGCAGGCAGAGAAAAGCTGGTTTAATGTAAAGAACAGACAATGGGGGAGGACACACAAGGCAACAGTTGTCAGCTGTGTTTAAAGTGCAAAAAGAAAGGCAGTAATTGTTTTCTCTCTTGGCTACTTGAATAGCCTTAAATTACAACAAATGTTACTCATGACCAATATTGTTTCAAGGTTTTCTTCTGATAAACTTGATGTCCATAAGAAAGTGAGCAAGGAAGAGGAATCTTAGGAGGATGAAGACAACAGAATCCCAATGATGCTGTAAGAAATACTCTTTTTGGTACAGCTGCACTCTGCATTCTGCTGCTTCTGGGTCTGAAAACCGAATGTGGTCACCATATGTTAGAATGCTTCTCACACCCAGGAGTTTACAAACAGCTTTTGATTCATGGGATTTCTGAAATGGATTAGGGAATCTGAAGATATCCATGTTGTTATGCTTCCCTCTTGCACGAAGCCTTTCTGTTCATAAATGGAAAAGGAACAAAGATTTCAGACTTTGGCTAATCACAATGGGTTTGTTAATCACGGAGCAGCCTAATTTAAGAGCATTTACAACACCAGAATTTTTGAGACATCTCAAGTCTTCCATAAGAAGAGAGTAAGATGGTTTAGGAATGAGCCATACACTGCTAAGTCTATCTGTTGTAGAAGATGTGATGGCAAACTGAAGAACTAATTAGAACTGCCGTGATTAAAAGGGTCTTTGTTTACACTCCTGGCTCACATCAGCTGCAGGGTGACTCTCGTGTGACAGTAGGGGACCAACACGGAGATGCAGAGTCCTGATGGGACACCTGAAACAACGGGGCAGTGTTTGCTGCGCATCTTAAGGACGAGTTTGCAGAACACCTTTTAGAATTAGTTGGTTCAAACAAAAATCCTTTCCCTCCCTGCAATACCAAGACGTGTCTAAATTTCAAATATTTCTGTGAGCTTCATGGAAAGCTGCTGTTCTCAGCAAAACCCAGTGCTGCACAGGTAACCCCATGAGCCCATTACTTCCTTGGCAAACAATTCAAAGACAAGATAGGACTTATTTCTTTGTGTCAAGTCAGAGTGTTTCACCTTTCATCTTGAAGAAAGATGGAAAAACTGATAAATGCAATCTGCTGAAGGAGATATTTGTGAATTTATTCTTCTCTAAAGTCACTGGGAGGTTGGATTTAGAGGTTGGAGGTTAATTTCAGAAGCATCATTATTTAACTTTCCAGGAAAAAAGAAGATGATAGACTGATGAGCACTTAAAAGGTTCTTTAAAGCAAAACCTCTGGTTACAGTTCTGGTATTTTGTTCTTACACCATGCAGCCTTTTTTTTTTAATTAGGAGAAATCATTGAATATATTAACTCACATCAGCATTCATATAAATTTTCAAAAGCATAATAAAGGACACTTAAGAACAGCTCTGTAACATGTCTTTGTTGCAAAGCAAAGAAGCACCTAAAAAAGTAATGCAAGCTTTTAAAAATGGGTAACAAAAGAAACAATGTTCAGAACAAGCTTCAAGGTAAACAGAAATTATTTATGAGACTGTAATTTATCAAGAGAATTTCAGAACCAATCAACAGGTCACATTGTCTGTTGATTCCTAAATAATGGAAGACATTACTTCAAAAGTTTTTCTGGAGAGAGATAAACCTCACACAACTTCAAATAAATTAGGAATGCACAGTCTATTGATTTTGTGCTATTACATTATCTCTCCCTTTTAAAATTCTTTTAAACATACAAATGTATTAGCATCTTGAATAATGAAGTATCCTCCCGTTATCTGCATAAAATAAATTAAATTGGAAGGCGTAGGAAGACCTTAGAGCCACATCTCTTCCCTCAGGAAGTTTCCAAGAATGATACAGGAACATGTATTGTACTTTTATTTGTTTCCCAAACAGCTAAAGAAACGCTTCTACAGGAAACGAAGAAATTTGAGATATTTAAAGCATGGTGATAACAACAAAAGAGTAGTCGAGTATTTCAGTATTTCACCCCCAATCAGGAGAGTTGAAGGAGTGATTTAACTTTTTTCAAAACACTTGACATAGCCCAGGACTGCAAATTTACACAGCGAGAACCCTGACACCAGAAAGGTGGACACGGAGACACGTCAGGCTGATGGTGCTTTTAAATATTGCTTTCTCTGAAGTGTTTAATTTTCAATAATATGTTGTTTTAAAAACAAAGATGTGGTTTCTGATGCTGCAGGTGTTGACCTGACCCATGGAAGGTGATGGCAGTGAACAGAGGTTTAGTGCCTGAGGGCTCGGATGGGAATGAGCGGGCTGGGAACGCTGCACCACAGAAAGGGATGGCTGCAGGCTTAAATGGGGCACCCCAAAGAAGTCCAGGAGCAGGGTCAGTGAGGCAATTTGTTTAGGAATTGTCACACTGCTGACCAGTGTTTGTCAGGGGGTAGAGTAGAATCACCACTAGTTTGGCAATTCAAAATCCCTCAAGCATAACAACAAACATTTGTAGATGCTCTTCCAGCAGGCCCTGCATGCCCTGTCCATAGGGGCCACGAAAAGCAGTTTTATGGAAAATCAAATAAAAGACTTCCCAGACTTGTATTGGCATTATATCAATTTCAAGCCAACATTCACAGGAGAATCCCTCAACAGGAGAATCCCTTTGCCCTCATCAGAATGTTCTTTCCAGGCCTTGGGTGCCACTGAACTCCAAAACGTTGATGAGGTTACAAGGTACAGATGCACTTCCCACCCTTATATCTAGGACAAACAACTCTTACCATAAAATGGATTTAAATATATATAAAATGGTAAATGCAGCTGCCAACACTTAGTTAATAGTCTTAACTTTGGAAACAAACCAAAACCATCTGTGTTTGTAACAATACCTGCCCCTCCTAAAACCATAAGACTAAGCCTAACTCAGAACTGAGAAGGGCATTCATTAAAAGAGCAATAAGCAAGAACATTCACAGAAGATTAGCTGTAATGAAGTGTAATGATGGAAAAGTACCAATTTATATAACAATTTTACAAGCCTTTTGAAATTTTTTTTGGTTATTTTTCCAATGCCTGATGTTGCAAAATATTCAAAAGGCAAGGTCTTGCTCTTTCATACTTGAGAGTCTGATTTCAGATTATTTTACTGAGAATCACTAACAAACACAGGCACTGAGAAAAGTGCTCATGTGTGGATGAATGCAAAATGAAATATATTTTCCAATACTTGGTTCTGAAATATTTTGACTTGCTTTGACTAATTTTGCAGGAACAGACACTCAATGTTTTAGAAAATTCCCTCCAGAAGATCATATCCAAGCCCTCTCTGGGCAGCTTGTTCAGTGCTCAGTCACCTGCACAGGAAAGAAGTTCTTCCTCATGATCAGGTGGAACTTCCTGGGCATCACTTTCTGCCAACTGACTCTTGTCTTATTACTTGGCACCACAGAGAAGAAAATTTAGATTACTTTGTCAGGATGTTTTTCATTATTGCATCCCTAGAGGTACTAAATGACTAATTTTACAGACTTTGTTGAGACTCTTTGAGTTATTCAGTGAAAGGAAGGCTCTCGGAAACTACTCCAAGCACTTTACTCTGTTGAGTCAAAGTTCCTTCTATTTCACTGGGCTTCAGATCAGAATCTGAAAACTAAACTCTCTTCAAGAAAATTCATAGTTCAATAACCATGTTTACTAAGTTTGCCAGGCAATCTTCACTCAGATCCAAAAATATTTACCTCTCAGGATATCCATTTATATTAGCAGATCTTAAGCAATGTTTTTAATTTAATTCCAGAAACTTTCTGTATTTTTTTCTCTTATGCACTAAGACATCCATTTAATCCAAATGATGGCTCAAGCAAGTATCTATCCTTAGAGATAGGTTGATTCATATGATGGGGTTTTCAAATGTAGCTAATAAAAGTTGGGAGCACATATTCCTTGTGCTGTTAAGCAGCTGGAAGCTTTGAAAAGTCCCTCCCCTGAAGCCAATGTTACTACAATATTAACATCATAAATAAGATAGTGCCTGCTTCTCCAGCAGTGCTTCTGAAGTAGCCTTAAAAACCTGCTGTGTCACAAAAGCAGCTGCAGTTAGATTTTTTCTTTTAATATTTACAATATCTGTTCGCTCAATAAACACAGCTCATGTCAGGAAGTGTGGACATACATTGCCCAACACAACTACTGCTGGTTTGGGGGCAAGAGAGTCAAATCAGCATTCAAAGGCAATTTAAATTATGTCATTTAGTCATAATCTTAAAAAAGCTGCAAACTGAAAAGCTTTTTAAAAACATTGCAAAGGATTTGAGAAAGCTTAAATGTGAACAAAATTAAAATTTTGGATTTGGGAAGAACATGCTCTTGGTGCTGGAAATGGCAAACTCCTTGGCCTTATTAAAAAAAAAATCAAAAGTAAATACAACCCCTCAGAAGAAAATGTTACAGAATATCAGCAACTACAGCCAACAGTACCAGTGACAGCCTGAATGGACTTTACCAAGGCACAGCTGTACTGAATCCAGCCCTTCTGAGTCTCTCCTGTCAGGAAAAGGAAGCACTGATTCAAGACCAAGACTAATCTGTTCTATAATTTCTAAATATATTTATTTAATACCATGTCTTAACCCATGGTATGTTATAAAACCATTCATTCAGATCTTCAATTAAAGCCCAGTCATGTCAGTAGCACAAGTCCATAATGTACATGTAGTTTTTGCATTTTTGCCAAAGGAAAAAGAGCAAATAGATGAGCTGAAATTGCACAATGGGATTAACTGAAAAATGAACAATAATGAAATAAAAGTTTCACACTTGCTGCCACCGGCCAAGGTAGCTTCCAAATCCATAGTAGTCTTATAACAGTTTATTATTCCAATTCACAGAACAAATATCTACAAAAAATTCTCCCACACAAAACTTATGCCTTATGGGGAAGGCTTTTCTCCTGACGGGTCCAATTCAAACCAAATGACAAAGCAGGAAATTAGGGTAAAAAAATGATAATAGAACAATAAAAGAGAATGCTGTCCTGTAGACTCCATCCCAATTAAGTTATTTGTACAGATGGGACCTAAACAAACACTCAAGGAGTTTATCAGTAAATTTACTGGAAGATCAAAACAAAAAAGTCCTTTTATGAGGCTGCCACATTTAAACAGAACTTCCATCCTTACAGAGATCCTGAGTCACGCTGCTCTTGGAAACTGCTCTGTAACTGCTTTCATAATCCTAATTTTACCAAAGGTTTGGGAGCAGTTTCTCTGAGAGAGCTGCTGTTCCCACTGCTACAAGAAAATAATTTCCTTGGCCAACTGCAGAATTTTTAGTTTCTTAATTCTGATACTCTTGGCTGCGTCTGCAGCTGCCGCCTTCTCTCTGACTACTGAAGGTAACGTTATCCACTGCAGCCTGGCAGCAGTGCAGGGAAGGAGGGTCTGCCTGACAGCATAGTGGGGCCTTTTGTTCAGGAGTTATTTATCTTGTGGAGAAACCAGGGCTCAGTCCCATAACCTTTATATAGTGGGATATTGTGGAGGCTTACGTTAGAGTACAGATAATCTCTTCCACTTCAGACAAACAAAAAAGAGTATAATAACAAAAAGAAACATTAGACAGGAATATTAAAAGCTTAGAATATGTTACAGTCACTTTCAAAGACTACACACAACCTCAAGGCAAAATTTGCTACGTAATGAAATCCAGTGACTTATTTGCATTTAAACAAAATAGGTTTGGTTTGTGCTGTGGGAATATTTAAGAATGATGGACACAATGCAGGCTAACAGCTGGTATATGGATTCAAGGACAAAGGACTTGCCAGAGAAATCTGATTAAAACTATGAAAATTCAGAAACAGTGCTAGAGAATTCAACTAGTTTTTCAATCTCTCTGAGAACCCTTAAACAGTCTCCCCTCAACCAAAAATAATGTCTATCCATCATTCCTCAGAATTTTCTATAGCATCTGGACCATGATCCAAAAATTGGACAATACACAAAATTATATTCTTTTGAGAATATGAAATGAGTGCCTCACCCAAAAAATCCTTCAGTAGATTTTAGTGGTAGAGAGGATGGGGAAATTAGTTGGTGGTTATTGTATTTAGCTTAAATCAATTTTTGTTTTAAATCTGTGCTTCAACCTTTTGTGAGGATAGGAATTATAAACATTAAAAAAAACCCAAACAACTCAGCTATCATTCCAACCAAGTCCTAACAGTTTCTTCTCCATTCTTAGGTCTCATATCCGGCTTTTAGAGAAAATTTCTCTTTTTTTTTTCTGGTGGGACAAGTCTGGAAAAGGAATTTTTTGCAAGCTTAATATCTTTAATTCAGCCTTTTTTTGGCCAAGCCTGTTAATTGCATTATCTTTTCTCGTCATTTCTCATCCCGATACTTCCTCACCTCTTTCTTTAAAAAGTCCTAAGAAAAATTCTTCATTACTAAGGAAATATTCGCAATTTATTAGCCTGAAATTTCTTTCCCTTTTGTTTTTTTCATTCTGCTCAAATCATGAGATTTCTGACAACTGAATAAAATATCTTCTTTGAAGGTAAATGCTCTAAATTATGCCAGTGCTGTGAATACTCCTGCTGTTTACCTTTGGCAATCCATATCTGTAAGAAATCTGCCTAGAGACTACAGGGTTTGCAGCACAGAAACAGTAGCTGGGGGCAGGGGCTTGTGCAAGTTGCCCTACAAAGCTTGTTGCTCTGGGAAATGTGTTTTCAGAGCATTCTGATATTTATTTTTAAATTCTCTTCCCTTAATTTTAATAACAAACCTTCTCGCTTACTTTCTTCAGGCTCAACTCTTTCCTGGAATATTATTCTTCTTGCTCTGATGGATTTCTACAGTGAATGGATGTGGCCACGTCACAAAGTCTGGATGCACTGAGCAGCCTCTGTGGCAAATAAAAGTTGCAAGTTGTGAGTGATTTCACACCCTCCTCTTGTGCATTGTGTTGGTCTGGGCAGACACCCCATGTCTGCAACCCACGTCAAAGGCATTGTGTGTGTAGTGCTTTTGGCACACACCAAATTCATTATTCATTAAAGGAGTTCCCACCTTTCTGAATACCTGGCTGCCAGGTGTCCAGGAAAGCAGCCAGTTGGTTTTTTCCCATATTTTTATGATGTTACATGGAGTTTCTGCAAATAAGTGTGCGCCCTCTGGGTATCTTCACTGGAGGTGTGCATTCCTAATTCTGTCCCTTTGTAAAACCCAGGAATTCCCATGCTGGATCGTTGCTCTGGCTGATGGGTCACAACACCTCTTTGAAATGTAGGCTCGGGGCCAGAGCCTGTTTGCTTATTGAGTTTTGTAACTTTTGCAGTTCTTCAGAGTCAGCTCATCCCTTCAGGCAGTTCAAACATGTTAAACTCTGCCTGTCACCCAGCAATTACCTCCAGAGCCATGGAACAGCTCCAGCTGCTCTGTGGCTGTGGGAAGAACTCCGGGGAAAGCCATTGGTGTCTCCTGAAAATGACCTCCTGATGGCCAAGAAGGAGCACTGAGGCAGAAGTGTGATTAAAAATAGAAATTGAATTGAGAATGAGAACTGAAAATATTCCAGTGGCTGATTGTTCCCCTTGTGGAAATTTGTCCATTTGTTTCCAGCTGAAATCTCCCCAGACGTCACTTGTACCCATTACCCCTTGTCTTTCCCATGTGACTCCTCGCAAAGGGGAAATTTCCATCTTTGTAGCCACCCTTTAAATACTGGACCATGGTGGTAACGTCTCCCAATCAGCCTTTTTACCCCAATTCTCTCAACCTTTCCTCATACAGAAGGCTCTCCAGCCCGTGGATCGTCTTTGTGGCCACAGCTGGCACATGATCAAGGACCCGCCCAAACTCAGTTAAATCAATGGGTGACTGTACAAGAGTTTAGACCAGGATTTACATCTCAACTCTTAAAGTGTAAGTTTAGCTTTCACAGAGGCGACTTTGCCATCTAAGGTGACCTGACCTCAAACAACTTGGGTGCTCTTCAGGACCTGAGCAATCAGAACACACGGGGCGCGACAGCAGGCCCAGCCAAAGAAAGATGCCCCTCAAGGCAAGGTGGAAAGCTGTCAGTACTGGAATGGCAAAAAAAAAAAAAAAAAATTAAAAATCTACTTAATAAGGACAGAAGGGGCTTAATCCATCCTGGGATCCCAAACCACTCCCGCGCCATCCGCTGTGGGAGAACGCGACCCCACAGCGCCACCTGGCGGCGCGGGGCGGGGCCGCCCACCGAGGGCCCCGAACGGCGCGCGGAGCCCGGGGAGAACATTCCAGAGCCCGGGGGGAACATTGCAGAGCCCGGGGGAAACATTGCAGAGCCCGGGGGGAACATTCCAGAGCCCGGGAAAGGGACAGCGGCCCTTTCCACGGGACGGCTGCGCCGAATGAAGGAAACCCGGCTTCCGCTCCACATGCGAGCGTGCCATTCGCAGAGAAGCCTCCTGGAGCTGGGTGGACGAGTCAAGGTGTGCTTCTGGGCAAAAAGCTGCTGGTGGAAACCAGGAGATCACGGATTGTTCCCTTTCCATTGTGCAGCAACGGGGATGGAAGCGCACGTGTTATGTGGAGATTTGGAGATTTACAAAACCTCCAAAAAGAAGACAAAAAATTCTGAGAACCAAAACGGTTTGAGCTCCATTTCCTCCCCTAGAATCACTGCACAGAAACGAGACATTCTGCAGCCCAGTGAATTCATGAAGGCTGCTCAGAATTGTTCTGGTTACCAAAACTACTCTTGCATCTACATTTTTACCAGATTTCCACTCGAACCTCTTCAATGTGTCCGTACAGTTATTTCACTCAGCCTCTTCCCACATGTGACACAGTAACTTTGGTTTAGACTAAGATCCATGATTCTATGATTCAGTTCTATGGCTCACTGTCAATGCCTTTGATGCAATTAATTCAGCTCACTAGCTATAAGATCTAAATGGGTTGACAAAAATATCCCCATCAATGTTCTATTTTCAGCGGGCAAAATGCTACAGAGCCAACCTGCATTGGTTATAAATATCTATGTGACTGGATATTTCGTTTGGTTTGTGATGAATGACAAAAATTGGAAGACTTCAAGACAGCTTCCATTCCACGAATCAGCATTTCCACTTGGAGATTTTAAAGAAAAGCTTTATAATGATTAATCCCAATGTGATAAAGGTGTCAGTCTCATCCATCTGTGGAACAAACTTACCGTGGACCAGGAAGAGATACAGGTCACATCTTAATTGCAAGGCAATTATCTGGATGCACTTTTTTTACCTGCATGCAGCATTTTAAAATTTAAAACCAGGTTTTAAAAAAAAAAATTAAGTTTGTTACTTTTTATTAAAATTTAGAATTCTAGAACTTTGATATAACGTGCTCAAGTAAAAACCACTCCAAATTCTCTATATTGCCTGCAATAAAGTATTCTGGGCTACTGCATAGTTTAGGATCATTTAAAATTAAACTACTCCAAATGCCACAGATTAATAGCACAAACAATAGGCACTACTTAGTCTGCAGGACAAGAACTGACCAAACCTCTCATAATTCTTTCACAGCAAAGATTAAAAACCAAATCAAACAATAAACCCCACAAAATTCCCAACAAAATCTCTAACACAGAACTGTTCAAACATCACTGAGCAAACCCCATGGGGGGAAAAACACAAAGAATTCTGTTATAATGTTCCTGGGGGGTTTTTTGTCCTCTAATTTAAGCTTCAATCAGAAATAAGCATTTTATATTAGACTGGATGAACAAAGCACTGAGTAAAGTGAGTATACTAACCATTATTTAATGTTACGAAATTGTTTAAACGAAGTTTGGACCTTAGTTTTTGAAACATCATGAGAAAAATGCTTTGCACAACTAAGTATGAAAAGTCAGAGTCCGAAAAATTAATGGATGTTTTCTGATCACTGGCACAAAACAAAAAATTGTGTAAAATTTGCATTAGTATTATTAAGAGTGGGGAGAGGGCAGAGCAATTCTTGTGCTTCAGAAAATAAACTTTATCTAAATCCTCTGTGAACTTCATACAGAAGATGAAGAGGCAATTTTGGAGAAAGGAAAGCTGTGCTTAAACATTCAAAATTTTTTCAGCTGTGCTGGTTTTGTTTCTGTTGATTAAATTATTTCAAAGTTGACTTACTGCTTTTGAGTAGCAAAATACATTATAAATATTATATATTTCATACCTACAGAATGTAAATGTTATTAAGTTTATTCCTAACTTGAATATTAGCTTCCTGGTTTTGCTATAAATCTTGTATTTTTGTGTGTGTAATAACTCAGTTGAACAAAGATTCCTTCAGGCTTACTGCAGATGCAACTGGTTACAATTTTAGATCATTATCTTTCATCCAAAAGAGCTTTATGACACAGTCCCATCTATATTTAAAAATCTGAAATATATCTGCCACCTTCCTAACACCATATGAACACTCCTTGCCAGATTTTTCTGTTGCTTTTAAGAATAGAATATAAAAACTTTTCATTTCTTCAGAACTGGCTCCAGTGCAGAAGCTAAGATTTTATTTCTGTCCTTGAGACTTTTCTTCAAGGGTCACAAAACAATCAGATAGCAAAGTATAATTACCAGATGAGAAAAAATAAACAACAAATAATTTCATTATGACTGGATTCATACCATTGACTTCAGAGAGATTACTCATGAGCACAAGTTAATGTAAATAAGATTACAAAGCCAGATTTGAAACACGCAGTTTTCTGACTGGGCTGTAATCTTGGCATAGTAAAATTCTAATACAAAATGACAAATTTATCATGTAGTCCAACACAAAATTCATACCATTGCGTGTCAGCAGCTCTGTGCAGTGCAAGGCCACTTGCTCTTTCCTTCCCCGAGAAGAAAACCTACTTCAAGTCACATTTTCATTACCGCAGGCGGGGAAAATGGACAGAGCAAAGGGAGCTTTCTGAGCCTTCTGAAACTAAGCTGATGTAAAATGAAAGGAAAACAGAAAACTATAATATCTGACAACAATATAATGTATTTGCATTTATATTTTGGAGCTCTAGGCCCCTTTCTGAATTCTCAGCTCTCCCTCAACCCTTCATTTTCATTTCCTAACTTTAAAAAGCAGCAGAACATCTTGCTTGACACTGAGACCTTTTCAGTTCCGTAAGTAAATTTCAGTATAAAATTTTCTTCAGATTGTAAAAAGAGGGGAGAAAAAAGCAGAACCCCACCCTATAATGAATCACTCCCCCAGCCATTACCTTGATTACCAAGGTCTGGATTAATTTGGGAACATTGTGGAGCAAAGAGAACTTTGAGTATTCTCAGTTAAGCCTGAGAGCAACTGAATGCCAATAACAACAGCTCTGGCTTTTCCTCTGTCTGTGTTACAGACTATAATTGCTGACTTTTTCACCGTAAGGCCACCACTGATCCTTATTTTTCAGCATTCCTAGAACTGTGTATTAAGACACTGAAGACTTCTGCAAGCTTGAGGAGAAGCTGAATGTTACAGACAAGAATGTTTGCTAATGAATTTCCATTTATTCACGGTTTTTAAGACCAAAAGGTACATCTAATCAAGCACTTTCTAGTCTTTTTTCGCTCCTTCTCTGAATATATTCTCTATATGTGGACTTTATAAATAATATTTAGATACCTGTTTAATAGGCAACCCAACAGACCTGCGTAACTGTGAGGTCCTTCCTAATTCTTTACCATTTTACCATTGCAACAGACGAAAGTTGTGTAGAATGTTTAAAAACATTTGTTTTTAAATGCCAGCATAATATGTAAGATGCATATGGAGTTGTTACCAATTAATGTGTATGATTTCAAGTATTTAACCTCCTTAAAAGCTAAGCCAAAATTTAAAATCATCCCCTTTTTTTCTACATAGGTTGGTATTTTGCTAAATGCAGTGACTGGATGGTTTATGTGCTGAGTGGCACAGGAATTGTGTAATACAACATTCTTGGCACCTGGATATAGTAACTTACATATAAAATAATGAATATGCACTATATCTTGTTGTCTTTGATTGTAAAGGATTTACCCATAAAAATGGCATAAAAGAACCATTTAGTTTACCAAAATTATGAAAAAAATTCTTACAAAATTCTCAAGAATTCTTATGAAAGAATTTCACACTGCCTAACGAATAAACAAACTCATCTCTCCTTTTGGGCAGTAAGCCCACAGTGGTCAAGTCCCCCAAATAACTCGGTGCACTCATTTCAGTTATTCACATCTTCATGGCCTCAGAATGGAGGGCTTAACACTAAAGATGACAAATGTATCAAAGATCATGAGGGCTTTGAACAAATGTGTACCAGGGTGCTCAAAATTGCATGCGAACAGCCCTTTCTCTTCCTGGCTTTGCTTTGTCCAATTATAAAATGCATTTTGTTCCACAAAGTCTGGAATTCTCATCACTGACAGGCTCACCCCAAGGATAAACATGTATAAAACAAATATAAATAAACTCAGTCCAAAAGCAGCAAAGGGTTTTTGCTGAGGACTGAACTTCTTAGCAGACAGAGAACTGCATTTTGGGAGTAAATGGAAAAATTAGAGGGTTTTGTTTTGTAGGGGTTTGTGCTTGGTGTTTTTTTTTTTTTAAAGAATGAAACTCATGGACAAAGGGTTTCAGCCACTTTTCAGCTCCTGTAAGTATTCTGCCGGCTTAAAATCAATTTTTTTTCATGGCATTTTCAGAGTTGTTACATTAGGATCCTCATTGCTTCAGAGGCATTGGTTTATGTTAATTTCTAAATAGATGAAGAGTGATTAACACTTAGCAATTTTATCTAGTTAGCATCAACTACCTTACAATACTACTCAGGACTATATATCTTGTAATCATTACTCTCCTGCTGGAGAACCTTGGGAAGGTTATTTCACAGTTATTCCAGCCAAAATGGGGATGCTGATATGACAACATGACAAAACACTTTGAGACCTATATAGGACATAACTTCTAACTGGTGCGTGCTTTTTTTTACTAATTGAAGATGGATTGAAGATACAGTAGCTGTGCATCAGAGTGAACAGCTATTTATCACCTAAAAGATAATTATTCTTGAAGCCTCCATTTCTTGTGTGTATTCTTTGAAGTGATCCACTTGCTGTTTAAATGTCAAATGACCTTTAAAATACTTAATGCACAGAGTCTGGACTCCATCTGTTAATAAAAAGATTACAGTTTCAGTTGTCAAAGATAATAGGATATTAACCTTTGCTTTTATTTTACCATTATTTCTGGTGCTTTCATATTCTTAGTACAACACATAAAATGAAGAAAACTAAACACACACTAAACTATGTGTCCTTTGCACTAAAACCCCACATCCATTAGAAACAGCCTCTTTGCCTGTGTTTGAGAAAAGTCATAATTCTAAAGATGATTTTGATTAATCAGGGACTCGAAAGTAAAACAACATCTCAGTGCTTGCATGTTTTCTTGGCACAGACCATAACATCAGAGCCCATATCCACAGGCTGAGCAGGGAAGGAACAAAGTCAATGTGCTCATGACAAACTCTGGTTTTGCTGCTCCACCACCAGTGGCACCATGTGCTTGCTGAATATTTGGCCCCAATTACAGGGAATATTTTTTTCCAGCAGCCTTTTTCAAAAAGCTGACCTGCACCCCACAACACTGATTTCAGTGAGATACAGCAGTGCTGAGAAGGGACTGAGAGGGGATTTCGGAACTGCAGGAACAACTTAAGGACGGGCTGGGCACTGAACGGCCGAGCAGCAGCTCTGCAGAGGAATTTTGGGTCCCAGCGGAACTGGAGGCAGCAGGGAGCCCTTGCACGGCAGCAAAGGACAACTGCACCAGTACACACAGAGAGCAGCTCCAGGGAAACCGCTGCTCCCCTTGGCTTGGCACATGTGAGGCTCCTCTGGTTCTGGAATATCGTGTCCAGGCTCGGAACACCCATGGGGAGACAGAGATCCGGAACCCAGACAGGGTAGCAGAGGCCACCACACAGTGAGGGGACTGGAGCACACCAAGGCCCATGGAAGTGGCTTTAGTCAGCCCGGGACAAGGAAGGCTGAGGAACGATTGGCATTCCCTGCTTGAAGCAGGATACAGAGAAGCTGGAGCTAAACTCTTTTTTGTAGATCCATGGGGAAAAGACAGGACAAAGGTTGCAGTAAGGGAAATTTTGATTGGTTATATGGAAAAAAAAAAGTTCAGAATGAAACTGATTAAGCACGAAGCAAGTTGCTCAGGAGACTGGAATCTCCGTCCTCAGAGATTTTCAAAACATGACCCGACACGGTCCCGAGTAACTTGATTTAACTTACAAGAGGGCCCTGCTTTGAGCAGGAGGATCAAGGCCTGGATAACCTCCACAAATCCCTTCCAGCCTAAATGTTTTTAGGGTTCTGTGATTTCTAAAGAGAGATTAGATTTAAATTAAAAAAATATATACAAGAGATCCTTGAAACGCAATCATAACACTGCTGCTTTTACGTTTCAGAGAACTAATGAGAGCCAATTAAAACACAGAGCCCTTCACTGTATGTGAACTTCAACTGACCAAGCATACTTCTTTATAGATAAATAATCACAAAAATTCTTTCAAAACACAGTGTAGTTTCAGAATAAGAAATGACAGGTCACCTCTTAGCCTTTCCTTTACATAACTGATAGTATTTTTTCAAAGCATTGACTTAGTGTCGGATGGAGGATGTTCTTTCTTGCAGTTCTGTGTAGAGGTGACAGCATTGCTTCAGCACAACGGATTTTGCCAGGATGGACAAACAATGATGTTCTTGGCCAGATGCAAACAGTGATTTATATAATCTGGGCATGGAGAGAAGAGTATATTCCATTTCTTATCACCAGGACAAGAGAGCTGTTGCAAACACCAGGCATGTAGATTGTGTTCTGGATTCACTCTCCCTCTTTTCTTTTGCACTAACAATGGAAAAATTGGATTGCAATTACATGTAGAAAACCTGCAGAGCATTTATTTTCTTTACTCTTCCACGTGAGTTTTCAGGGCAAAAGGGCACAATACATAAGTAGAGAAAGGCACTACATGAGAGCAGAAGCCATCAGTGTGCTAGATTTCTTCATAATTAAAATTGACCTAAGTTCAGTTTCTGAGAGCAAATTTAGAGGATTTTTTTTTTATTAATGTGCTAACGTGTCACTGTTTTCTACACAAACTCCTAATTTGTCCAAAAGCCAAACTCGTAACTCATCAGTCCATTTACAATGTTTATATTCATCAGGTCAATGACTTGCTGAGACTGAGCTACACAAAGCTCATTAGTTCAACAGGTTTATTTTCATTATACTTTGGTTCCTAAACTAAAGTGTTTTCTCTGCATGAGGTAAGTAGGTGTGGTTAGGTAACCAGAACGTAAAGGGTTATTGCTGGTATGTAACACAGGAAATTAGTAAGACTTGGATGGTTACTGTGCCAAAAAAACACTGCAAAAAGCACTGCTTATGCAAATGGATCTCCATTCTGGGACATGACATTAACATGATAATTTAGCACCATGGTGGAGCACATTGGATACTCTCTGTACCATTTGTCATAACCAAAAGACTAAAACAAAACAAAAATTCCTATTTAAAAAAACTTTTAGCTCAGCTTCACATATAAACTTTTCCAGATAATTGTTCTGCAGGATATATAAATATGGCCAAGTCCCATGCTTTGAGAGAGTCGCTAAATGTGTTGGTTTATTCCTGGGACTGCTTTCTTACTGCCCAGATGGAACCAACAGAACAGCATAGAAAAGAACACTGAGATGCACTTCACAAAGCCACTGCCACCTTTCACTCAGCAAAAGCCTCTAGGCAGGCCAAACAAACTGGGGAAATCCCATTGTGTGAGCAGAGAAGGGATAATAGTAGAGAACACAGCAGGGAATGTGAGAGCTGGAAGATGGAGCACGGGGAAGGCAAAGGATGAAACATCATATTGTTAACTCAGAACAACCACAACACTGATAACATTCTTTATTAGAGGGAACTCATTGCCAGCCACTGTTGTAAAGTTTAAATATAAAAGAATGAAACAAGCTTGAGGTTGCTTTTCAAAAATTTACCTAATCCTGCTGTCCATACATATCAGCCACAAACAACCTTTGATTTTTCTGGCCAACTTCAGTCAAATGAATAAAGCACTAGAGAATTATTATTATTTTTTTTATATTCATTTTTAAAGGTTTGCAGAACTGATCATAGGTGCCAGAAACTGGTTCTGTCTTGGCATGAAGGGGAACACTTCAGTATCTGCAGCTCAGTCAGACTAAAAACACTGTGGAATGCAACAGAGCAGTGAGTGCCTATTTCCCAACTGTTAGTTTGGGAATTTGAGAGGGAGTTGTGGATAGAATGGAGATATTTTGTGGGTAAGCAAAGAAAACACTGAAGCAAAAAGCAGTTGATAATGAGAGGCCAGAGACTGGGTAATGCCAATAGTGCACTTGGGATGGAAATGGAGTGAAACTCTGCGAGACACTGGGCTGTAGCAATGCTGCTGCTTTGGGAGCAACTCACTGCTCGTGTTCACCCTCCGGTGATCTGAGCTGCAAACTGGGCAAGTGCCACCAGAGCAAGGAAAATCAGTTCTACAGGAAGGAGGTCTAATGCCCAGAACTGGAGATGTGAGAGAGAAATGAAGGTCACTGACTGATGAGGCCTTCCAGATATTAGAATGCAACTTTAGCAAAGAAATTCCAAGTTTTACAGAGCAAATTTATTACCCTGTGCAAATTAAACCTCACCCTTTCAAATTTAGGTAAGGCATTAGTATTTTCTTGTTTCTTATTACGCAGGTTTGTAATGTGTGGGTTGTTTTTGTTTGCTTGGCTTTTTTGTTTGTTTTGCTTTTTTAAACAGACACTAAGGCCAGGCCTAGGCATTGACAAGAGAGATCTAAAAAGTTCAGCATTTACCAGTAAACAAAAAAAAATTGTGCTGGTTGGCCAATTTAGACAATATAACACCCAACACTGAGAAGTAAGCAGAATAATTTAAATGCTGTCATATCATTCATCATAAGAACATTAACCTTTCAACTGTGGGTAAAGCAATCCCAATTTCATTACTCCCTAGAGGATTCACCTTAGCAATACTCTGCAGCCCCTCCAGGCTTTTCTGTGTGGATGTAGGGGGTCTTCTTTGATCTTCTCCTCAGTTCTAGAGGAATGGAAATAGCCAACTCACATTTTATGACTGAGTCACACCATTAAATCCAAGATAATGCTAGCAACATATTCCCCCTTGCATTATTGTTTTTAATCCTATTTCTTATCTGTACCTTCTCTTATTCACTTCTGTCATTCATCTTTGTCTCCCCAGAGGAAAGTGAATTGCATTTTACCAGTGAGGAAAATGAGGTTTTTGGGAAATTCTTACATTGATGGTAATGAGAACACTGGAATAAGATTCAACATAGATAAACTTCCTTTTTGAAGTCAGTTAATTATTTCATTGCTCAGTGCATATGGAAAAAACCACCACACAAAGGAGGCATGAGAATACAGGATATTTGCCATCTTCACTTCTTTCTAAGGACAAGAGTAAAATCTCTAGAAGGCAAAGCAATATTAAGGTAGAATCAAGAAGAGTTCTTTTGCCGTGAGTGATAACAGCAGAAAATACAAAAAACTCTAATTTACAGTGAATGGATGAGTGGCCCCAGCCAGCCTGAGTGGTTGAAAGGTGTGTTGGGAAAAAAGACCCCAGATAATTTCAATCCACTGTGTCCAAACATGCTGCAGCTCATTTGGCACAAAGGTTGTTTAACTACCTTCAGCAATTTGGGTCTTAATTTGTGTTCATTATCAGATCCATCAAACATCCATCTGATTCCCTAGCACGCCTATTTGCTTAGGAACCAACTTTTCTAAATATTTTGTCAGCTTGTAATGCAACTGGCATGGGGACAGTTTGGCTTTTCATTTCTTCTGTCTTAGATAGTCTTAAGAGGGAGGAGAGACTGAACAGGTCAGTAGATGTTTGCATTTTTTTCCTAACAGCATTTCTGTATTGAACAACAATTAGTTTGCTGTACAATTATATTTTATCCAAAACAACTACAACAAATGAAACTTGGACTGTGGAAAGATGCCATTGCACATAAAACCTTAATAAATACTGAATTATATATGATTGTACAGGACAGAAAGCATGAACCAAATATAAAGGCAGCAACCCAGCCCCAAGTAGAACACAGACTAACATCACACCTACATAATTACATTTGCAGAGCAATTCACAAGCCAAAATATTGTTGTACTGTGATTTTTCCGGAAGTCATTGAATTAACAACCTCTAACTCAGTTGTATACAACAACATGAAAAGAGTTGCTCAATTTCATTAGTTAAAGCTGACCTTCCTGTATTTCAGTTCTGTGGGACCTGAACCCAAAAAACCTCTTTGTTTGCATATTTAGATCCTGTGACTGTGCCCCAAAAAATCAACTAAGCCAACACCACTTACCAAGATATCATTGTCCCAAGTAAAACATGTAGTTATGTAATTATAGGATTTATGAGAAACTGATGCAAGGCAAAGATGTTTATTTAAATATCACAGCACGAGGCCTCAGCGTGTCAGCCACACATGTAACAGGACTAATTCCATCCAAAGAACAGCTCATAGGGCTTTGCTGCTTTTATAAAAGGAGCAGTGTTGCAGACGGTTGAGCAGATATTTTACACAAGTCAAAAGCAGCAGCTGGAAAACAACATAATTATAGAGCAGGTAAGAGCACAAACTGTTCTGGTGAAGCAGCAGTAATCACAGCAAAGAGTGCACCAGGTTCCGCCATAAGAAAAAGCAAGTTCTACTGGCATGTATTTAGCAATATTTTTGCACTTGTCCTTACATTATTACAGAATAAACAAGAAGCACTAGAAGGCAGCATTGGTTGTCTGGTGGCTTGAGGAAACCCCATCAACTTTAGATGCACAATTCTATCGTAACAGGCAGGAATGCTGAGTAAACTTGTAACTTCCATTATGAAAGAAATTTGCATCAGCAGCATCATCCCTCTCTGAGACAGGACACCCCACACACCCACATTCAAATAAAAAAAAAACCAACCCAAACAAATCTAGCATCAGAAAAACAGTTTCAAAAAAACTCTAAGTATTTTAAATAACTCTTTTTTTTTTCCAAAATAAAACCAGACAGAAAATTGCTCTGGCTCCAAGCAACTGCACGTGCCAGTCCTAATTCTGGCAACAGCCTCAGCTGCTCCATAAAAGATAAGGGCATTCCATAAAGTCCTCTTAAAGGTAGGGCAAGTGCTATCAGGGAGCACAAAACCCCAACATCCTCATTCTAAAGGTGCCAGGCCTAGAAAACTTATCAAGTCCTTGGAATGCCTGGCAGAGCGCCAGCAGGGCCTTCACTTAGGATGGGTTATTTGCTCTTTCATTTCCATTTCAGAAGCAGGATTATGGAATAGTTCCTGTATTCTGGCCAAGAAGCCACAAATACTGAAAATCTATGATTTTTACCACCCTGTGAGCCAACCAGGCAGGTTTCACTAATGATCAGTCATGTACCTGTCAGAAAGTGTGCTGGAATTAGTATGATCTTTGCTTCACCAAGACAGTATTTTTCAAATAAAATCCCAGTCTTTGATTTAAACATTTCCAAGCTACCTACTCAGAATATCACAATCCTGCTGTATGACAAGTATCTTTGCCTCCAACTCTCCCACAGAAAGATGTCTGCAGTTTCACATCAGCTCCCCCTGGACTAGATTCCCAGTGAGAACTCAACTGGCCCAGGTACTTTCCAAAGAAACAGCACTGATACATTCACACATTACAAATCTAAATCCAAGTGTTACTCACAGGCAGGAAGTATTTTCTCCAAGTGTCACAAAACAGACGATGGCACCTTCTCACAAACGGGAACAGAAACTCTGCAGAGGCTCAGAGGAATTTCCCAGTGCTCACCCTGAGCCTGTTCTCTAATTGTGCCCATTTTGAGTGCTGTGCTCTGTCAGATGTTTGCTGCCTCCCTCACCTGTGAGGCTTCACTTGCATTTTAGAGACAACACCTTCCACCTGGAATAGGAACCTTCCAAAATTCCCAGCTGCCTTGCTCTCCATATTCCAGTCTGTCCTAAGGCTCTCATCGTCTACCCTCCAAATCTAAACTCATCTCACAAGAGCAGATACCTGGCATAACATACAAATTCCCTTGCCAATTTAGAAGCAATCTTCTTTTGGTTTACCATCCTCTACCTAGCAGCCTCTTAATTTTTAGATTTTTTTTTTTGTTTTGAGGGTGTTTATTTGCTTTTATTTTCCCACTCTCCAGCCAAATTAATAAGACTTTATTTAAACGGTTATTCTGGAAAATTCTGCACAATAAAAGCAAAAGGAAGTCTTTAAGGAGTACTACAGTTCAGTCCTTCATATCTAGGGGTGATGGTTGAGAAATTCTTAAGGTGAGTTCCTGATATTCAATATCAATTTGAATCTTCAAGTGCTCAAGTATCACCTTTGCCTGTCTCCTGAATCCAAAGTCCACAATCATGGCCCAGCATTCACACACACTCACTTCTTAACAGATAAATGTTGTCACTGATTTTAAGATAAGACAGATTCTGACAAAACAAGAGAGAACAAAACTTGGCTTTTTAATCTTTTGAGTTGAATAACTGTTCTTGGATGCTCCCTACAAGAGAGGAATGCATGTGGAACTGTTCCTTATAAAACCAACGTTGTTGCACAAGGGGTCCATCCTGGTCCTCTGTAGCTCAGTGAAGTAGCTCGCTATGATTGTATCACCAGCCTCTTAAAACAAGAGGAAAAGCTTCCCAAACTGTGGCTCAGGTATGTTACTCACAGTTCATATTTTTATCACCTTTATACAGGCTTGGTTGTCAAAAGGAGCAGTATCAGGAACGAGCAGTTACTAAAGCACAAGAAGCAGCATGTTGGACACAAAGCCTTTTCTCAGCTCGTTAAGATGCTGCTGACATTGGTCTTTTAACCCTGGTTGCCTACGGGCTCCCCCATCAGCCTCTCTCCCGCATCTCTCCCGGCACTAACTGGTCACACCAGTAACAGCATGTTTGAACCACTCTGCCAAGGTTTAATTATTGCATTTGATGACACCTGCACGATACAATTTCACACTATTATGAAATATTAATTACTTTCTGAGCTGTAGAATAGAACATATTCAAGAGTGAAAAATAACGCTATTGCTGCCTTTATCATTTTTTTAACCAAATATTTTAGATTATTTCCCCATTATCACTAGGACTACGTAAAAGATTCTGTATGTTTCTTCTGAAAAAAGCATGCATTTACCCATAGTCCTCCTTACCTCTTTGACTAAAAGGAAGTTCCATTATTACTTGAACAATATTTCTCTCTCACTGTCACCTTCTGCCACTCAAGGCAAAAGCACAGAACTACTACTATTGTCTCACACAGAGAAAAGTAATTTTTCTCTTATATAGGCAATAGTTTCTTTACCCCACATGCTCTGCCCATTCTCTCCAGAATGATTTCTATCTTACGTCATTCTTCTGGTGAGATGATAAATTAGAAATGGTAAGAGATACAGGTTTTCTTTATGGAAGAGTATGTGCAATTGATTTCATTTTGTAAAAAAAAAAAACCCACAAGAAACAACAACTTAAAAAAAGACAAGAAGGTCTGTGGTCTTAAGAGGAGAATATATTCTTCAAATGATTTCAGACAGCATCACTCTTGGCAAATATCTAAATAAGTATCACAGGAGATTTGTTATATGAATACAACACACATTTTAAGGCTAACTTTTAAGCTCAGCTGCTTAAATTTCCTAGATTACTTTAATTAGGGACAGCCAACATGTCCGGACTCAGCTACAAAGAGCAAACATTGCAGAACACGTAACATGCAAAGCATTCCCTCCAGACACAGGGAAACCTTTGCCATCTGGAAATCAGGATGCACTTTAGGCAGTGGCTCCAGCAGGGCCAGGATTTCAGTGCTCTGTTTTCAGCAGCTCAGCCTCTACTTCTTTCTCATTTATGTAGAGGAGATCCAGCATCACACCAAGTCATGGGAATCCTGATTTATTTTCTTCCCTCTACAAACCAGAGGGAAGAAAATCCAAGAACTGGTGCATGCCATGTGCCCGCTTCCCCTGACTTGCCTGCTTGGTGGGAGGAGTAGGAAAGCACAAACACAGCCTCCTGGGGGAGTCTGCAAAAATCTGAACCTCAGTGATTCATGGAAAAAAAATCTCAAAAAGTAATTAAAACCAATCAGTGAAAGTTACTGTAAATAAAGAGATCTCCATCTCCACCTAAAAGATTAGGGGGAACATTCTTTTGAAAAATTTTACTACCAATACTATGAAAAAGAAGTATTTGTCAGTGCACTTATACATATTTGCATTTAAATAAGAAGAATATGCAGCAATTGCCTCAAAATAAAGCATGTTTAATGTTCCAAGGCTGAAAGAGAAAGAGCAGATTCACACCACACATTTGGGGACGGATCATTAGCCAATACAGATCACTGCAGTGTCAAAAT
Source organism: Lycocorax pyrrhopterus obiensis (assembly GCA_014706295.1). NCBI lineage: Eukaryota > Metazoa > Chordata > Aves > Passeriformes > Paradisaeidae > Lycocorax > Lycocorax pyrrhopterus. Next base: position 14,029,437 of record JACSVZ010000022.1, on the reverse strand, counting down.
TCAAGAATTCTTTTGATGCATTTTTTCTTCTCCAAGGCATTTATTTCTAAGATAAAGCAGGTGAACCAGTGACAGGTATACCTGGGAGGAAGTATCTGGAATATTTTCCTTCAGGGTTAAAGTCCAATCTATAGGGCTTTCATAGCCAGAAAAAAAAATAGAAAAAAAAAGAACAGTGTTTCTCAACCAAGGAGAAAAAAGCTAAAAAATTTAGTCACATTGGAGCACACATGAAAAATGTTGTGTTTTGAAAAACAGATGCAATGAAGTGGCTTAGAGTGGGTAGAAATGAAGTAGAATAACATTGCAAGTATATAACTGGATAATAAATGAGAAAAAGGGTTGGGTGAGCAAACCAAGATTAAATAACCCACTTGGACTAATTCTTTAGTAATTCCTGTAATTTTGCTAAATTTAAAGTAATAGACAAAATGTTACTGACTTCTCTCATCTCTCTTTTCCAAGTGGGGAGAAAATAATCCTACTACTAATTCCAGTACTATTAAAAAAAAAAAATCTTGTTTTATTCAAAAATAATTGAGAACATCACCATTAATCTTGATATGGATTTCATTCTGTAGCTTTTTCCTATGAGATAGAAAAATAAAAATATTTTCTTTCAAGAAAAGATTTTAACTTTGGAAGGAGTGGACTCATTTTGAAACAAAGGCAGTTTAAAAGACTTAAAACCTTTGTAAAACAGATTTTCCATTCTTTTCCAAAGTGAATTAGTAATATCCTTGGAGACATGCAAGAACTCCAGCCAGAGGCAAGTCATGTTGGAATACAGAGAGCAGACATTAAAAAAGAATGCTGCCATCCCACTTCAAACAGAAAGTTTTTCACAGTGACAATTTTATTGTTTTAGGAAGAACATACAGAGACAGATGAGAACTGTGAAGAACTAGACCACCAGTCAGGTAAGGGAATCTCATGGAACAAGCCAGAAAATACGACTGAAAGAAGGAATACAGAGAAGGAAAAATTCTGCTTATATCAAATAGTTCTGGACACCAAGGGAAGGAAGAACTTTGATAAACATTTCTTCTAAAAAATTCCTGTCTAACCTAAGGGTGGTAACCAAGTTCATAACCTTGACAATAGCAATTTACGAAACAAGCTAAAATGCCAGTTTTGCTGTACAGTAAAATCAAATTAAAAAGCAATGAACAGAAGCCCTCCCCAAACAGTAATCTAAACAGCTTGTGGAACAAAATTAAATGCCATGGTTATGTCGTCTAGACCATGGTTATGTTGTCTAGATCTTGCTGGCTTGTATCTCCATTATATCGGAGACATTTTCAAACATTTTCCAAATCAGTGTATTTCTTTCAAACTTAGCAATTACTTCCATTGCTTATTAGCAGCACAAGCTGCAGGACATTTAATTATTAGTTGCCCTCAAAAAACAATCCAATTTAGGCATAATTTCTGCTGCTGTCTCAGTCATAGCAATGAAGACTTGATAATGTAGACAGAAACGTATATAATAAGGCTGGATTAAATAAAAAACCCCAAATGCCCAATTTTTTCTTTTAACTTTAATAGAAATTACCACAGTTTCTTTGGCAAAGATACACCTTTTAACAGTAACTGGAAACTACTGATTCTGCCAAACTGTGCTTCTCCATAGGCAGGTTGATTTCTGGGCAGCCAACTTTAATAAGTTAAAGTTCAAAATTACAAAAAAGTGCTGAGAATTTATAATAAAAAAAGTCAGGTTTCCTAAGGAGCTGGCCACATGGAAGCAGAAAAAAAAACCCTCTGTTTTTGGTTTTAAATCTTGCCCCAGTTATTTACAAGCATATATTTATAAATTTTCACTTGGTACAAATGGAAACCAAACCCAAACAAACAAAATAAACTTCAAATAGAACGAACAACCCACAAAGACAGCAAGCATTTTGGTGCTTAATCATGCAGAGAACCAAATATGGGTGCAAAAACACCAGCCACAATGAAGTGAAAACATATTAAAAAAAAAAAACAAACCAAACTATACCTCAGAATCTTTTCCAAGCTTTGTGTGGAGCTTAGCTGGGCCTCACATCAACTCACCCCGGAGCTGAGCTGTGTGGAAATGCTCGATGGCAGGCACCAGCCATCCCTGGTGCCAGCAGAGCCATCTCTCCTGATCAGGTAGGTGCTTGTTTTAGGCTTGTCATTACATCTTTCAGAGCTCCCTTTCAACGTGTTTTCAAGCTGGCTTTGCAGGACACTCTTTTAATTTCCTCCTCCCATGTTTTACACATGTATCATGTGCCCAGGGGCTTGGTGTGAAGGCTTAATTGCTGGCTCCAGGTGCCACTGGAACCAAATCACTGAGCTGACCACGGGAAGAAACACAGCTGGTCCTGCTCACAGTGGAGTTAAAAAGCACTGGGATAGATCCTCATTTAAAATCACAGTGACAAATAATGTCACTTCCTTAAGTTTGATTTCAGAACTTTTCAGCATGGTGAAGCATTTAGATGGAAGGATGGCATTCATGCTTCTGTATTCACAAGGATCACCCCAAACCCTTTACACCGTGACAAGAGCTTCCAGCTTGGGGTGGAATCACTGCTGTAATATTCTAACAGAGAAACTGCTCGTTGTCCCCTTCCCTGCCTCAAGAATTAGGAGCAGCCTTACCGTGGCAGGCTCAAGCAAAACCTGTCCCTGCCAGCTCGGTTCTCTGCCACAGGTTTGCCAGCTCCTCACCATGTACAACGTGTGTACAATCCTCTTGCCAGGAAGGGCTCTCAGTAGAGGAGCAATATCTCCTGCCTGAGACACCAAAACAGGCCCTGGAAGGGACTGTCTCACTTTCCTTGGACCAGATTCTGGCAGAACCCGGAGAGCAGCTTTTGTCCCTGAGGAAGGGCTCTGAGTATACTGGGGGCAGTGGCCAGGAGGAGGAAAAAAAGAGAAGCAACCTCTTTTTTCCCCCCAATTTCTTTCAGCACCCCAATTTACTCAGGCTGCCCCAACAAGCCCCACCCTCCAGGTTAATTAGTTGTGCCCTCAGGCTTTGGATTGCCGAATTCACTTTTGCCTGCACAGGTGAAATTGTCTTCTTGCTGCTCCACTAGAATGAGCACAAACGACAAAGCCACTGTTTGTCCCTGATACTCTTGAAGGATATAAAAAAATCTGCTCTGTACATAGGATGTGGATGAAAAAACTGGGAGAAAAAAGGAACTGCAGGAACTAGGTTTTCTGTGAGATCCCTGGGTAAGCTGAAAATTTACATGTCTTTAAAACCAAGCCAGGCAATCAAGGAAAATTTATGCTTGTAGAAACGTCTTAGAAGTTTCTGCTGATCTTCTGCTTTGCAGCTTCTCCCTTTTGCAGAAAATAACCAATTAAGATCAGTTCAGAACACAGTCCGGGCTCTGCCACTGGTCTCCTCAGGAACACAACCTTCTTCTCCCTGGAAAATGCAGGGAAGAGGGGAAAAGTTGTGTAGACCCAGCAGGCTAAGACATGTTAGGCCAAGCAATCAGTGGTCAGGTGTAACATGAAATCTGAGCTGGTTAACAGCTTTACGCTGCTGAAAACATATTTTCCTCCCTTTCTCTGTAGACTGAAAGGATTAAAAATGATTAGCTAGAAACCAAGACGACACATTACTTCACCCAGAGGAAAAGATAACTTGGTGCTGGTGGGACTACGCAGCATTTCCGTGGTATCCAAACCTTACCAGATTACTTTACAGTTTATCTTCATTTACATATCTGCATAATGTATACTCGGTGCAGAAGGATATTTTAATGTAGCAGCAAATTTTGGAAGTGCCAGGCATGGAATTTGTGCTCAAAAGACACGTTTCCATGGAGCAGACATGGCAATGTTCCTGCTCTTCCTAACCCTCAGACCTCAAGGCTGCAGAGCCCTGCCAGGTTCCAGGCAAGGGGCAATGAAGGGCACTGGATTCCCCCTTGACATAAACAGGGATGACTTCTGGGATCTTTCATTAACATTTTTTCTAGAAATTCACCCAAATGGCAACATCAAACCAACAAAGGCTCTCTGAGAACACGAATAAAGCAAATATCAATAAAGGCATGGAGGTTGCTGGATGGATGTGGCTGCATCCATTCCTGCACCAGCATGTTTTGCAAGCCTGCCTGACATTTTAGCAGTTGGAGAAATAAGCACCAAATTCTATACAAAGCCTTTAATATTCAGCTTTCATACAGAATTTGAACCTCAAATGCTCAGGTCACAGCTTACATCTGTACTTATCTGTAAAGAGTGTCTGTGCCTGGGTTCGAATGAGCAGAAGGCATTCAGTCTACAAATATGCTTCATAAAAGGAATCTCAGATTTTAAATAATGCATCTTTTCTCTCAAATGGAGAAACTGAAGGTGCAGTTCCATGACACTGCTACATCAATTAACACCTAGTTTCAGCCAAAAGAGCTAATCTTCACCTTCTGAAATAGAATAGAATGAGGTAATAAAGATCAGCTTGCTGAATTATTGAAGAATCTGCACTCATTTGAGGAAATTATGTGATGGAAAAAATATTTTTTGAAGTGCCATTGAAACTAGTTTTTAGAAAAATTACCTTCAGAAGTTAATTTGCACATCAATTTATGGAAAAAAATATAAAGGCCTTTAATGTGAGCAAACTGGAAACAGGGTAGTTTTGATTTCTGATCTTCCCATTCAACTGATGGACCAGAAAAATAGTTATTCCCACAGCCTTAGTTAATAAACCCACAAGCTTATAAATAAACCAACCTACTGTGCTGTTCTGATTCCTAATCCTTGGTCGTATCATTTGTATCAGATGTAAAAAAGAAAGAATTACACTTTTATCTGGAGATCTTACACTACTCAACAGAACTATTAAAAACATTATTTCTTCATGTCCACAAAAGAGATGCAGAGGCTTGGAATGCACAAAGAAGTTTCTGCAGGGCAAGCAAGGGGATAAACCTGAAGAGCTCCAGTTATTCCATGAGAAATAGATGCATGCACATCCTTATCTTAACAAGTAGTTATTTCAAAAGGGGATAAATTCTTGTCTTACCTCAGGAGGTGAATGGGAGGTGGATTATCCTGTCCTGGGGTAAGAAGGTCTGTTTGGCAACCCTGCCGAGAAGCTGAAGCATTTCAAGTTCACACAATGGTTTGAAATATTTATGCCCTGAAATAACTTGTTTAGGTATCCCTGATCAAAGGGGGTTATCCCAGCTCAGCGACAAAGCCAGGACAGATCCATGCATCCGCTATGGAGCCAGGCTGGGAGAGCTGGGGGTGTCCATCCTGGAGAAGGGAAGGCTGCAGGGAGACCTCAGAGCCCCTTCCAGTGCACAGAGGGGCTCCAGGAGAGCTGGAGATGTTCTTGGGACAAGGGACGGAGGGACAGGACACAGGGAATGGCTTCCCACTGCCAGAGGGCAGGATTAGATGGGATATTGGGTAGGAATTCCTCCCTCTGAGGGTGGTGAGGCCCTGGCATAGGTTTCCCAGAGAAGCAAAGTTCTGAGCACAGTTTTCATTCCTTTGGTGTTCAGGCACCTCATACCTGAGAGAGAAGAGAAATGCAACTCACAGCAAAACCCTTGTTCCAGGTACTGGGAAAAATAAATGTAGCCATTGGTCACTCCTAAGTGAAAAACTCTGCCCCAAAGAGTATTTTCCCAAGTGCATTATGGAAACCATCTGTGTCAGCTTTGAAGATGAAGAATTCAATATTTGCAAGGAAAGTGATGCTGTACCAGATGCTACAGAGCTGAGGGTAACAGCTGGACTGATCAGCTCCAGTCATTGCAACATGGAATTCCCAGCACCATTAGTGTTCGGTTAAAAATTCCACATCAAAAAGAGGAGAGGACTACCCAGTTTTAATATTTCCACCCTTTATAATATATATGGGCAGATATCTTTCTGCAGCCTTTCTGGTAGAGGTTTTGCTTGGCCTTTTAGTTTTACTTGTTTACTTCAGGACGTGTCCAAACAGCTCATGTAAAGCAAGAATGAGAGTTCTAACATCTTAATTGCCAGCTTGCTGGTAGATATTGCCTTATTGCAACAGGTAAATGAGAAAACTAGATGAAAAAACAGGGAAAAAAAAAAAGAACTATTTTTTTAATGTACTGTAACTTTTACATCTTAACCTACCCAAAGAAGTTGCAAAAAGCTCAGTTAAAAGAAGCACCCATTTGAAAAATCTACTTCACCAAATATGTGCTTTTCTTGGGGGAAAAGAAATACAAAAAATTTAAATAATATATCTGAGCTAAGGAAAATAGATTGCTGATCCATGTCTTGGGGCTTTTTTTTTTTTGCCAGTAAAGATGTTACTTTAAGGTTATAATTAGAGCTGGTTTGAAAGAAGCAGTGAAAAGAAATGTGTTGGTAATTTGACCAAATTAACTCCAGTTTTGATGAAAGCCAGGCACTTTGAGTAACATCATTTACAGGCATTATAAAGTCAGTGTCATTTAGTTCTTAATTTTAAATTCTTCATGTTTCTGATTGTAGTAATCCTCTTGACACAGCAGCCATTCAGTGTAACATTACACCAGGAGGCACAGAAAAGTGGTTTCTCTAACTTGTCACGCCAGTTTTGCAGTTCAAGCTCTTCTCAAATGCTGCTTTTTGGCAACTCATATTGCACAATGATTATGAAAAAGGCATTTTGGAGTTTCTAAAGGATCCTCTACGAAGGCAGCTGACTCCCTCATTCCTACAGTGCCTCAGTAATTATTTCTCATGCTACAGGGCTTCTAATATGTAATTTTATTATCAGGATTAATCAAGGAGAATGATTCATGTTTAATGGAAAGCAAGGTAAGTTCAACACAACATTAGGACTGAAAAATGCACAAGTCTTAAACTGAACTCATAACGGGATGAAGCTTTAACAACTGGCTCATGTAGACTGTTCTCTGCTGTCACTTCCAAAAATACAGTTCTATTCCAAGAGTGACAAAATAACAAATGGTTCTACACCTGCTTCATTTCAGTGATGGTACAGAAATGGGTGCTTTGGCTCATTTTCCTAAACTGATGTAAAACAAAGGGATCTGAAAAGGAAGGAAGGGAATGGAGAAACTACAACTTTTAATTTTGTTACTGAATCCACAAAAATTCAAGCCCCAGTTCATATCCCTTCTGGTACATAAGATTATCTGTAGTACTCTTTCCTTATAGTGTCAGCTCTAATAAATGCCATTTAAAGTGTCACTTTAGAGCAGCTCAGTGCCTTTTTTACTGGGCTCATAAGGGACCAGCACCTCCTGGTGCAGAACACGTGCAGCTGGAGATCACACCTTGCTTAGAAGAGACTGGCAAGGAAGCATCTACATATTTATGAATTCTTCCTTTTTTTTTCGTGCTAAAAGAAAGCTAAGAGAAAGCTAAGAGAAAGCCAGCAAGATTAGAAATTTTCAGGTAGCTCTGACAGATCAGAGTGCCTTGATCAGACACCACCACACTGTCCCTGTGTTTCTCCTCAGAAAAATAAAATCACCTCTGCAGCAGACCATTCTGGGAAGATTGGATTTACTCTCAGTTTACAAAAGTTAACTCAGGATTGAGGACAACAGCCAGACAGCAGTTTAAAACTCCAGTGCCCTAAAGGAAAATATATAAGCATATTTTTCAAGTCCAATTAAAGTTTTGGCTCTGAGCATTTGGCAGAAGGAGAAGAGTAAACATTTTATGACTTGCCTTTGCATGGATGATGCTATGAGGAGTTCATGTATTAACTAACAAGGTCCCTGTGAGACATTTTTGACTTTGCGAGAGGGACATGGGAATCAGAGAATGGAGGGAACACAGATTGCACTCGAAGCTGTTTTATCCTCACTCCTGGGGGCAGTGTGTTCAGTAGTGCGTTTTGAGAGAGAGAAAAAAAAAATCACTTTGGAGGTAACTGATTTTAACACAGGAATTCAAACAGTTTCTTTGCAGGATGCCTCCAGCTCCTCAGCTCAGCATAGGACTGATGCTTATCTCTGGCAGCAAAAAATGGTAACAACTATTTCTAGATCTTGAAACGAAATCAGGGCATATGGGATGTGAGGAACTACTGCAGTTCCCCTAAGGACTTTTGAAGGCAATTCCTGGAAAGACTCTAGATCCAAGATTTCCTAGAAAACCTGGGAAAATTCCTAGGAAGGGTCTAAATCTAAGATGGGAAATTCTTAGAACAGCACAGAAAGTACTTCAGGTTCTAGATCCAGAAATCTCTATAAAAAGTGACAAAATGCCAAGAAAGGTTGCAGGTCCAGAAAATGTAGAAAAGGTCTCTGTCCAGGAATTCCTGGAAAGATCACACATTCAGGAACACCTGCAAAGCCCAGGAAAACTAGAAAAGATTTTGATCAATTAATTCCCAGAAAGTGATAGGAAATTCTTTGACAATTTCTCAGTACAGTAAATTGTAACAGAGGTCTGAATCTAGGTATTCCTGGGAAGGGTCTTGATCCAGGACGTCCAGGAAAACTCCTAGAAAGCCCCAAATATTCCTAAAAAGTTTATAGATGTCAGAATTTTTAAAAATACCATATCCTGAATGTTGTTTATTCTAAGTTGCTTAAACAAATTGTTTGAGTAACTTTTACATTTCATCACTTGATTTAAAGCCAGAAACACTTCCCATATGGCCAAATCACTTCCCAGCTGAGCATTCTGGTACTGGAAAGGTGAATAAAATTGGAGTAAACTTACGAAGTTTCCTCATTATTTGTGAAGAAGAACTACAAAAAAAAAAAAAAAAACCAAAACAAACAAAAAAAAAACCAACAAAACCCCAAACAAACCCAGCAAATGTACAGGGACACCTGTGAGTTATTATTTAAAGCATTTTGGTTCAACTGTCAGAGAAGCAATGTGGGCTTTGTCACCAAGTACTTCAAACCAATCCTGCTAATTAGGATTTCAAGTTTAACACTGACATAAACAGATTGGCAAACTAATTTTGGGATCTGCAGCTCAGGGGAGGTTTTTTCTAGTCTGGTCTATTTAGGGTGATGGGATGAATACCACTGTCATGAGAGGGGTCTTTCACATCACCACATATTCCATTTACACAGCTGGCCCCAACATTTAATCTCTCCAGAATCCCGTTAATTCCCCTCCAGCTGCTCTGACTCGATAATGCTGACAGAAAAATTTCACTTCAGTAGAACCAGCGGCTCTGCTCCTCAGCACCAATTCCTGAAGGAAGGAAACACCATTCTGTGACAATCCCTTTGCTGACCACAGCTGCACTCACCACTCACTCGAAGTAGAGCTGCAGAGCTGGGGAGGAAAACTTTGCACTTCTGGGCAGCTCATTGTCTTCTGAGAATGTGTTTTCTGCTCAGGCACTGCCAAGTTTTAAGCCACAACCTTCTGCTCATAAACTAAGCTGAAAGACACCAGTGATTTCAATGAGAAAGTCCTCCCAAAAAGCACACAGGAGCTTTAAAAGGGCAAAGTGTAAACATTAAAGGTCCAGCTGATTTCAGAAGGATGTATGAAAAGAGAAAAAAAAAAAAATCTCAAGGCACAGGTGCTTCAAAAGAAAAGAATGCAATTTTTTTCTGGGGGAATATGAAAATAGGCCATGAGAGCTAAAAAAATACAGTGTCAATCAGATAAGGAAACATCAAATACTTGGATCAGGAAGATACAGATTCATTCACGCAGCATTTTCCCTTTAAATCACCATTTCTCTGAATTTTATTTTACATAGATCCACTCCATTCATTGTTTGCTGAATCAGAATGATTTGAGGCAGAAGTTTTTCTAAGGATAAGCTAAAGGAGAACCAGATTCCCCAAGGTTATCTGTGCAGCAGGCAGCAAAGCATCATCATTCAGCCTTACAATAAAAACAGCCCATACATTAATTACTATAGGGGACTTTTCCTGGCTACATTACAGATCCCAGAGAAACTCTACTGAGTGAGAATTACATGTTGATGAGAGAAGCCACCACGAATAATAATTGTGTAAAGCAAAATGCCAGAGGTGCTACAATCTTGGTTCAATACCCTCTATTTTGTACAGAACACAACAGGACTCTTCAGAAATGTGAAAAAAGCCTTTCACATTGTAGTTCACCACACCCTGCTTTGGAAAAGAGACAATCCCGTAGTGCTCTCTAGCGGCTGCCAGTCAAAAAACCTCTGCAGGCTGCACTGCCAAGTTCAAAAATACACAGAATTATCAAAATATTCGGTTGCCCCTGTAGTCTGCCACGACTGCCTAGGGAGAGAGCAGACACTTGTGTTTGCATCAGCCCTCTGCACTGCCCAGGGCCTGTTCCTCCCTAAGGACTCAATTCCACAACAGGACTGCAAATATTGATGTGCTTGGAATTACATGGAATAAATTTAACACATTTGATGATGATGAAGTGTATGAGGTGTCTCACAAGCTGGTATCAAAAAGTGGCACCTTCTGACTCTTTAACAAACTCCAGCTGTGCCAGATTTCTTTCTCATCTTATAAATGGTGAAGGGAAAACCATTCCCTCCTGCTCTATCTGGACTTTGCAGTTGAGACAGCCGTGTTGCAAAATGGGTGCCTATTTTGGGCTATTAAAACTCTCTCACTGTGCTTAAAACACAATTCATAAACCAAGCCTGAGGCCATCAGTGCTGGTATAAAACCATCTGAGCAGAGACAATTATGCTCTGCCCACTGTAAGTGACACATTTCATAACCACTGCCAGGTTACACTGCTCTTGTAAATTGTCTTACTACTAATAAAATTATCCATTGATATTTGTTACTTTAGATGCATAAGTAAGGGCTAGATGGCAAAATTACCCTTTAAGATAATAAATTAATTCCTAGGGTAGGTACACCAAGAATTTCCTCTGTCCAACAACGTTTCCTCAGTGGATTCTCTCAGCTCCACCAGACATTTACTCAGCTAAATAAAGAACAAATCGCTGAGTGTAAAACCACTGCCAGGGCTTTGCAGTATCATCCATTAGCTCCAGGATTTCCTTGACAGCACAAAGGATTGCAGGCTGCCAATTATAATTAAATAGAGCTCCCTATGGTCTTAAGCAGAGCTCCTCATTGCCCTGGAAAGAAAAATGCAGGTTAAAACCCAAGAGTAAGAGAAAATGGAGCGAAACCTGGTCCCAGGAACTGCATTTTCCAGAACTGGGAATACCTCTGTAAACAACATGTAGATGATACTTGCCCTGGGTAGAATGCACAGGCTGTGACATTCCTGTGGTGTCAGCTGATCTTCTACTCAGGAGATCCGGTCAGAGCCCACATGAAAATTTCAGAAGTACATATGGTACCGTTCAGATGCACATATAGAACATCCTTACAAACAGAGAGAGATTCTTTTTGACAGCTTTGGTTCGTAATGCATTAATAAACAGAATTTCTGTAACAGCCACGAAGCCAAGGGAGAAAGACGACTAAATGTTAAAATAATTCATGACTTCTGAATGATTTGGAAGAAGCAAACGCACTGGCATCTTCCCTGACTGATCTAATTGGATTTATTTCCACTTTCTAGGAGAGGGGAAAAAACAACATCAGCAAAAAAACCCCTATTTGCTAGTTCATGAAGCAAGGGTATAATTACCTAATTATAAATACCACGGGTCATACAATCCTGAGCTGCATGAACATCCATCTCCATACAACACACAGGCTTACAAATGACAAGCAAGATTTCTAAGCAGTCATTCATGTACATAAATAATCACATATTTAGCAAAAATCTGTGTCCCAAGTCTCTGTATTGGGTTAGAATAAAACATTTTTACACTACATGTTAATAATAATAATAATAATAATTTAAAAAAAATCTAGTTCTGCAACTGAACCTCAAAACTTGAAGGACTTGGTCTTGCAGAATGAATCTGTGGGAGAGAGAAGTTTAAAGTATCTGTGTGGTTCACAGATTATCTTAAACTGATGTTGGGAATTCCTTTGCAATGCATTTTTTTGTGTCTAGCCCTAAAAGGACACATTTGTGTAACAACGAGCGGCACATGTTAGGGACAAGTGAAACAAAGGCACTCTTTGTGGCAACCACCTGATTTTGGACTTGACTGGAAGAATTTGTCAGGCAAGGTCTGCACTTGAAGTCATGGAACAGAAGATCCATCTAATTCTGTCCCGGGATAACTTTGCACGTTAAAGGTTTGCTGTTAGGGCTGATCCTAGAAAAACAACCACTGCCTCTGTCCATGAAGGGAGTTGTGATGGAGTTGCTGAGCAGCCTGACCTTCCAAAGCTCACAGCAAGATGGCATTAAAACAGCACACTGAGCTGCGGCCCGGAGGGGAGGGGACAGCCTAAGATCTCCTGCTGCCATGGCAACATCCACAACTGGCCAAAAAACCCGATATTTAAAAAGTAAACCAAGTTAGCTGGGTTTTTGCTGAGGAATGGTTTCTCAGATGACTCACTGCCTCTGCAAAAGAGCAAAGCACAACCTCCCCAGCAGTGATCTTGCTGCACATCCACATTCTGCCTAAATGACGATGCAAACTACTGCATAAATCCTTCAGCTCTGAGGGAGCAGTAACTTCACTGTGTAGGAATGGTATGAAGTCCTAGTTTTCCTTAAAATTAAACTAGAAATTCCAGAAATTTATTGGTAGCTGTTCAGCTTCCCTTCCCAAGTCTTGCTTTGGGAGTTGGTGAGCAGGAAGTTGAATAGATGGAACCACCCCAAAGACTGGTGTATCCCAGGCAGATATAAACCCAACACACAGGAGCACTTGAAGAACAAACGTGGAGCATAAAGTCACCACAGCATTTCTCCCAGGGGAAGCTCAAACCTCAAGCTTTAAATCAGTTCTCACCGCAGCTCCCTGAGTATGAGACCTGGAAGTGCTGGCCATGACTCCTGCACAACTTCAGTCTCAGAACAGAAACTGCTCTGCTAACTTGGACCTTGCTTATTGGGAGTTCCAAGCAATTTGGTCTTTCATTCTCTTGTCTTCATCTGCTGATCAGCTCTAGACTCCCTGTATTTCCTTCCATGACTTGAAGCCCAACTGAGGTTGTATCTTCTGAGAGATGCTCATAAATCCTGATTATTGTGGCCTTCACTGGATTTCAGGTCCCAAGGAACTGCAAACTGTGACCTCCTGAAGGAAGCACAGCCACTTGTTTCATGTGTCACTGGCCCCAAAAGTATTTCAACTCTCCAACAGCTGAATTTCATGTGTATTGTGGTCAGAGTGTGAAATATCACCTGTAGTCCTGTCTTACACAAGAAATGGAGTTACAATAACAAAATGCCATCGAAGTAAATGTTGAAACGTACTAACATGAGTGGAATCAGGATTTTGTCCTGCAACTCTACATCAAAGACTCGTCAGCTCTCATCTAATTAGCACAGAGCACCACTTTTCCCTTTCCACTTCTGCTGACAACTGAATGATCTTCACTCTTGGAATTAATTTGAAAAATTTATACGTCAAAATTATTCCAGATTTGGCAACAAGATGAGATCTGAATCAGAAAGTACTGTCTGAATGCAATACATAATAAAAAGAAATGACATCTCTGATCAGGCTACAAGTTATCCTAACTTATCTCTGAGGCAAAAATGAGCTGCATTGCTTCTAAAACACAGACTTGCAAAGCATAAGAAAATCAGAGGTTTTTTCTTTTTCAGAGGTAATTTGTTTCCAAATGGAATTTAAGTGCTCCAAACAGTTATTTAAAAAGTCTGGCATCTTACACTGCATTCTTTTATATTTACAACCAACACCAGTTTCTTGGAGCTATTTTTACTACCCTGAATTCTAGAACCTGCAGGACTGATGTTATCAATGTAACAAGAAACAGTTCATTGGGTTTTTGTATTCATTCATAGAGCTTGCAGGGTCTCAATTACCCCCTAAAAAAGGCTTTCAGACCCTGCATATCTGCAGTTTTTTGTAGTTTTGGGTATTTGAGACCATGGAATACTTTGGGGATGGAAGTGAGAATAAGGAACTTCCGGCCATGTGCCTTAAGAACACAGGGCCTGTCAAAACCCAAGATACTCCATATGCAAGAATATTAATTCCACAAAATGTGGGAAGGAGGGAGACTTGGACCTGCAATGGAATTTATTTGTACATCCCTTCTCCTCAGACTTCCTGCGGTCTAAGGGGAACAAAAAACCAGAGAGGATAATGAGATTCATCCCTTCAAACTGGCACAAACAGCATTTATGTGGCACATCACCTGGAACCTTGCTGGCTTCGACAGCACCTCAGGAGTCCTCCAGTGATCCCACAGAGCTGCCTTTTCCTTGCTCCTCATGCACAATCACAGTGCTCGTGGCCTTGGCATGTCGCAGATACGAGTTCACTCCCCACACACAGGGCTGTTACTATTATAAGCTGCATAATTTGAAGTAAGAGTAGAGGTTCCCCTCCTTATCATCACAGCCTAGAAGGATGTGAGTAGAGCTGTGTGTCAGGGCAGGGAGTTGAGCTGAGGATCCTCCTTTACAATTTTCCCAGCCTCCTCCTTTCCTGTTCCTTCACCTGTAAAATGGGAGTGAGCACCGGAGCTGTGAAGGAAAGCAAATGTGAAAATCAGCTGGGCCATTGTTAGAATAGCTCCTGACTATCAGAGATGCTCAATGTGCACATGAGGCCTCCAATAAACGAGCCCCTGATGCTTATTCATTTTTTATTTGCTTTCCGCAGTAGTACTTTGGAGAAGACGCGTTTCAAGTCTTTGTTCTCACAAAGTTGTGACTGCTGGATGATGTTTTCTCTCTTCTCGGTGACATGCATTTATGGTCTCGACAAACAAAGGCTCAAAACAGGCTCCGTGTCCTCTTTACAAAGAAAGCATCTGAGGGGAAAAAGCCCCCAACAAAGTAAATAGAAACAAGAGCTTTTTGAGCATGGCAATGCTCATCTCTGTTACGGTGAGCACGCTGAGCTACAACAAGCTGGCATAAAAATCTCAGAAACTAGGTTAAGACTCACAAGGCAGCAGAACAAATGCTTTCTGCTGCTGCATCTAAGAAAACTGCTCCTAGCCAGGCTATTTGTGCCTTGGTCATCAAAACAATTTGAACATGAAAGCTGATACTGTCAATCCAAATGTACCCTGAATTCATTTTTCTAAATAACAACAAAAACCCCCCACATCAGTGGTGCTCAGAGATCACATGTAGGCTTCAGATTAAGGAAAATAAGGTTGTTTAATATTCTGCTGACTTGAGAAAAACAGCACTGACATGACTCACCTCTTTTCTTTCTCCTCAGAGGATCATTCCTTTCTAACACAAGTGTGGATTTCTCTTTATATAACCAGCTCATACAACAGGCATTCAGCTGTCTGTCAGAGAGAAAACAAACGAAGCAAATCATCCATACAATTTATAAAGTTGCATTTAAAAAAAAAAAATTATCAAGGAAAGTCAGATCAAATGGAAATGCATTGATTTGACTGTGGACTATGCATCAAAACAAAAATTTTTTAAGAAGTATTTTCTGTGTTCCTTGTGTGGATATTTCATTTGAAGAAGTATTTTCCTGCAACTGAATGGATGCCAATTGCACAGATATCTTCTATTAAGGTAGAAAAAAATTCATCATAACTTTTCATAATAAATATAAAAGGCTGAAATCCTCTGAGAGATAACTAAACAGATCAGATCATTGCACTTTCTGGGAAAATGCTGAAAACTTGTTTATCACAAGACTGCTGTAGTGAGAAAATAAACAAAGCAAAAGGAGAGTCATGTCTCTACTAACAGTCATTCTGATCCTGCAAATAGTTTTGTTTGTGACACAGAATCATGTGAAGTAGTAAATGGAAACTTGAGGACAATTTTTCAGGCGCTTTGTACCCACAGGTACCAGGCTTAGTTTCATTCCAATTTCATTCCAGTTTCAGAGGGATTTACAAATCAATATACTCGGAATACATTAGTTAGTGCCTGCCTCCATCAGCTTCTATTTACTTTTGTTTAAAGGCTCCATTCCTTTTGGTGTTGGTCTTTCAACACAAAGACAAGACTTTGCCTCACATTCATTTTTCCCTCTCCAAAGCCCTGCCCCAGGAGGAGTGCAGAGCCTGCTTTAAGGTAAGGAAGTACAAAGTGCCGTAGATACATCACCATCATCTATGAAATTTGAAAGAAGAAGACACGCAGACAATCCTACTTTTAACACATGAGCTATTATTTAGCAACATAAATTTAAATAATTGCATACAATTATATTTTCTTTTGGCACCCCCTCTCCCAAACATGATGATGGTTCATTTGGAAAGAGCAAGGTCCAGGGGCAGCTCCATCAGCTGGCACAAACCACATCTGGGATTTACTCCCAGACTGAGCCTCTTGATGCTTGGTTTGTCAGGAATGAGAGAAAATGCTCTTTAACTAAGTCAAAGCAGCAAGGCAGATTCCAGCCCTGTTTGACTGTATTCTACCACACAATATTTTAAATGCAAAGGAATCCTATAACGTGTCCTCTACAGAGGCAACCAGTATGGGAGCTGGTTAAAAATACATCCCTCTCATCCTGTGTGCTTCTATAGCTACTAAAGATGTCTTGGAGATACTTTCTTGGGTTGAAAATATTTTAATATATTCAGTCTTGTATGAATGCTTAAATCTGATATGGAACTTTTCAGCCCTACATTTTAAACATGAAATCGGTGTCATTCTTCATCTCAGAAGGCAGCTATATGGATTAGTGCAAACAGACTTTCAGAGAATTCACGAGAAACCATCAGCGTTTTCTAGCATGACCTAAAAGCTATATAGAGAAAAACCATTTAAAACTTGCTACTTCCTCTCCTTTTAGGACTAAAAATAGATTTGGCTCATTATCTCACTTGGCACCTTAATGTATTCCATTGCATGACGACACAGCTTAGATTAAACCACCACACGCTTCTTTTTTCTTCGGATCTACCTTATGCACAGCAAGAAGGGACAGTGCTCATTGAACCAGAAACTCTTTGATATTTTACTTTAAACCCTTTGTTCAGGTTCTGTTCTCAGGACAATATTGCCACTCGCTGTTGGATGCAGCAGCTCACCCCAGCCACAGGCGGACATCACCCCAACAGCCACACTGAGGCCTTCCTCAAACGGAATCCTGGATGAATTTTCTTATCAAGCTCCACCATTAAATCCACGCCCACAGGCTTTTTTCTTTCCCCAAAAGGTCAGTAAGTTAGCTGAATCTCAGGGACACATAGCCCAAAAGTGACTCCCAGATGAGATGTATGCGCACGGTTAACTTTGAAATTCCTGCTTAAAGAAAAACAGCAAGCACACGTCTCACTGTGATAGATTTGGGGTAAATCCCCCCTAAACACAACAAAGACATAACCCCACATAACTGCTTTGTTTGTCCTGCTTTCAGCAATGGCCAAACCCCATTTTCTTTATATAAGAGAAGCAAAATGTTTTCCACGTATTTATGTAAAAACACAGCCAGGCTCTTCTCAGCGGTGCCAAGTAATAGAACAAGAGGCAATGGTGAAAAAGTGATGCTTAGAAAGTTTCGCCTGAACATAAGGAAGAACTTCTTTGCTGTGCAGGTGAGGCTGTGGAGTTTCCTTCATTGGAGGTTTTCTTGATCTGTCTGGACACGGTCCAGCGTCCTGTGCTCTGGAATGACCCTGCCTGAGCAGAGAGATTGGACCAGGTGACCCCACTGTGGCTCCATCCAACCTGACGCATTCTGCACATGGGAATGAAAAACTGCATTAATGGAAAATTTTCTGATGCAAATGTTCATGCCTAAAATTTTGCAAACCAGTACCTGTCTCACAAAAGTAACTTGCTCAGCTGCATGTATAACCACTGCTCTCGAGTCAGCCCAAGAGGTGAGTTATTTCTTAGCATTAGTTTCATGTAAAGCCAAAAGCAGAGTTTAAGGCAGGCTCCTCAAGACTGCCCTGCTAAAGACACGAGGGGAGAACCCCTCAGTCCCAGCAAGCACTGACCGAGCATTCTACAGGGCTTTCCTGGGAGAGTGATTAAAAAGCATCCCTAGTTTTACAGGTTAAAACTTCAAGAAGACCGGGTATAAACCAGCATCTCCTCTGCCGGTACCCTGCGCTGGATGGGCAGGACCAAAAAAAATCCGTAAGAGCAGTTATTCCCTTTAAATTCCCAGCCAAGCTACTCAGCCCGAGTTGGAGCATCCCGTTCCTGCGGGGTCCCCGTGAGACCCCTCCTTTGCCACGAGGCCCCCGCCCCAGCCCAGCCCAGCCCCGCCGGCTCCGCGGGAGCTCCGGCCGAGCTGCGCGGGGGTGCCGGCGGGCGCGGAGCGATCCCCCGCCCGTCCTGCCCAGGGGAACCCCCGCGGGACACCCTCCTCCGCCAGCCCCGGGGGGAGGCGAGCGGCGGACACCGAGCCCGCGGCCGCCCCGGTGCCGGGGGACCGCGCCGCTCCCTCCCGCGGGGCAAAGCGCCCGGGCGGACGGGACAAGCACCGGGAGGGCTCGGGGAACGCGGGCGGGTCCCGCAGGGCGGGGCGGCCCCTCCCCGCGGCCCGTGACGCGCTCGGGCGGGCGGGACCCCGCGCACCTGCGGAGCCCCCGCCTTTGTGCAGTGCAGGTGCGGCGCCCACCCCTCCCCACCCCCCCGCCGTGACGTCAGGCGGCGCTCGCGGGGCACCATGGGAGAATCCCAATGTTTTCCGACGGATGCGCTCAGCAGCGCGGCGGCTTGAGGCGACTCCGGGAGCGGCGCTCGGGGGGGGGGCGTCCCGGGAGGGGGCGGCGGCGGCGGGGGGCCGGGCCGGCGGCCCGCGCCCCGGCTCTTCCCCACCCCGCCAGGCGGCATGGCCCACCCCCCTGAGGCGCCCGGAGCTGCCCCCTGAGCGCTCGGAGCCGGCGGAGCGCCGCGCCGCAGCCCTGCCGACGGCGCCGGGGAAGATGCTGCCGCGGCTGGTCCTGCCCGGCTGACGCCCCGCCGCCGCCGCCGCACCCCCGTCCCCATTGTCCCCCGGCCGCCGCCGGCTCCATGAGCGCCTCCTCCTCCCCCCTCCTCTGAGCTTCCCGCCCTCCACCTCATGGCTGCATCGGAAGAAGGGACCGGCTGCTTTCTCCCGCGAGGCAGGTCGCAGAGTGACCCCAGCATCCTCACGGACCCCGCGGAGCACCCAGGTAACGGCCCCGCTCTCCCGGCGGCGCTCGGGGCGCGCCGGGAGCATCCGCCGATTTGCAGGGAGCCGGTCCGCCACGGGCGGGCAGGGATCGGGAACATATTTCCTGCAGTAAGTGCCGAAATGGTGCAGCGGTTTAGCTCCAAACAGGATCAGAGCGGAGCGCGTCCCGCGGCTTCGGCATCGCGGCGCCCGTCCGCCAAGTGAGCGCGGGGGGCGCGGCTGGCGCCGGGTCCCGGCCGGCCGGGGGTCCCCGGGGCCGCCGGCAGCGCTCGACCCCGGCTCCCGCAGAGCTAATTTATGATTTTGGTTGGGAGGGGGAAATGAGGGCTAATAAAGCAGGCTGTTTGCATGGGATCGCCATGGAGACAGGGGAAGCAGAGTCATAATTAAACGGTTTCTGCCCACAAGAAGGTAATTTTCACTTCATAGGGAGAACCATAATCTCCTTATGAAGTGTGGGCACAGAGGGTGGTGCTGAGGGGACACAGCCCGGTCGTTAGTATATAAATAGAATATTATGATTAGTTTTTTTTTTTTCTTTAACAATAGCTAAGGGTGTTTTCATCTTAACTTCACTTTGAGGAGTAATTCTAAATGCCTTTTGGTGGTGACTCAGTAATTTCAGATTGTCAGAGTCTAAGCAGCGTTGAGACCTTTAGAAAAAAACAAGAAACAAATAGCTACATCACTTTGATGTGATGTGATTGCATGGAAAGGCACAACAACAAGCTGGAAGCAAAGGGTAAGAGCCAGTTTACTCTCAGTTTCCCTGAATAGATGATGGTCACACAAGAGCTGTCAGGTTTCTTTATGAGAAAAGGAGTAATCAGAACAGCGTAAAGACAATGAATG
Source organism: Lycocorax pyrrhopterus obiensis (assembly GCA_014706295.1). Classification (NCBI taxonomy): domain Eukaryota; kingdom Metazoa; phylum Chordata; class Aves; order Passeriformes; family Paradisaeidae; genus Lycocorax; species Lycocorax pyrrhopterus. The sequence continues at coordinate 14,009,516 of JACSVZ010000022.1, read as the reverse complement.
GGGTGTTGATCATCACTGCCCACTACACTGAATTCTAAGCCTAGAAACGGGTTTATGTTTTGGGTCAGGCACTATCAGCCTGCAGGAGACAGTCCCTGGATGCAATTTCGGGTTGAACTTTGCTCCCCTTTCTCAGATTACTGAGTAAATAAAATATTCCAGGCTCTGTTCATACACCTGCTATATTGCTTCCTTCTGAGCCAATGAGGATATTAATATTTGTATCTATTTTAAGTTCTTCTATTTATTTGCCTTATCAAGCAATTCTGAGCACATTGGTCTGGAGTGAAATACAAATTAAATTAAGGCAAACAGTGGATGATTTATCCCTGATTACCAACTGCTCCGATACCCTAAGTGAAGGGAACAAAGGACTCTTCTAACATGAACTGCTCGACTCACTCCCAAAGGGGCAATCTTGACTGAAAGAGGAATGTATGTTCCTGCCATTTGATTTCTGGAAGCAGAAGTGACTAATGAAAGGAAGGCGTGTGCAACCTCAGTTTTAATTCCTCTCGATTATTTTCCGCTAATTAATTCTTTTGGCCTTTGTGAGATACACAACAAAGAAAGTACACAACATGTCCGACAAATCGACAAGGATACAAACATTATTGTGCTTTTTGTTAGGAGAAGGAACTGTCAATACCAAGGAGCATTTTTTCGCCTAATACAGACTCCTAGAGATCAGCCAGTGCCCCACTGCATGGCAGAAAGGCAAGAGAAGGAGTCTTTTATGTATTGTGCTCTACATACAGTATGTGGAGAGAAACAAAAGGTGTTAAATACATAAGGTTTTTGTCCAGGTAGGTGTGAATAGTCAGTGGTAGGATTAGCATGTTTGGTAAGCTTTTCAGGTTTTAAATTTGTTCATCAAATAGTATTGAACATCTGTATGCTTCCAGATGATAATAAAACAAACCTAAATTGCTTAATTTAAATAAAATTTTACCCTACAGTGTTGTGAGTAATCATTATGAGCAATTTCATACATTTGGCTACTTAAAAATCTGGAATACAATTTATATTATTTTAAGAATTATGTATACTAGATGACATAATTGCAATTTATCTTATTTTACTGTCCTGGAAAATAATTTTATCATTGTCATTATACCAACCTAACCATCCATGGACTCTTAAGTCAAAAGACAGTCTTTAAGAGTGGGAAATGATATGTCCAAAGTTTGTGTTTACATCCCAACCCTGCTTGCAGACAAACCAAGTAGAGAAGTGTGAACGTGTAGGATTCTTCGTTAATCTAAAAACTAAATTAATTTTTATTAACATTTAAGTAATGTGTTTAAATTATACAGACAAACAGACCAATACCAAAATAGGGTATAACTGTAGGATCACTACAAAAACCATTCCTACTTTTACCTGGCATTTGAGGGATGCCATATCCCTGCTGCAGATGCACTCTTGTTTTGGAGCAGCTTTTTGAATGTGTGGTGTGGTCAGGGATTATTCTGCACCAACTCATTTGGCTGTGCCTACTGAGGAAAGGATATTGACGTAGGAAATGTGCTAATAGATGAAGCCAGCCTGGACTCTCAAATTTTTTCTGGTTATGTGGAGTTCTTTAAAGACATATTTATATTCCTCTCCTTGACCTGTACAATTACAGTATTTTTTTGTTTAGCCCAGCTTTATGCATGGAAGTTTCAGTGCCATAGCTGAGAGTGTAGAGCTGGCAGCATAAAGAATTTCACGTGTGTCCAAAGGAAATCCTGTGATGCAATGCTTCATTTTCCTTTCCCTCCTGAAACACCAGTTTAACCAGTAGAACTGACCCATCACAGCGGGCTTTGGGCCTCACTGGCTGTCTCAGAATCTGCTCTCACTGGACCAAATCATCCCTTTTTAGCTGATCCTGAGCAATGTAAAGATCAGATCCAAGGAACCTGGGATGCAGATGGTGAGGGTTGGTTCACCTTCCCAGTCCTTCATTTGCAATTTTTTGATGAACTGTTCCTTGGGTGAAATGTCAAATGGAGTTTCCCCATGTGAGAACAGAGCTGGAGTTGGTTTGTGATGTTTTTGTCGTGTTTTGTTCATTTTAAAGAGGACTCTGTCTTCATCCAGCAAGAGCATGGAATAGCTCAGGAACTGGCTGCTTCAAATGGCCTTAGATGCTGATTTTTGGGAAGTTCTGCACACTCACAGTCCTGACTAATGCCAGCAGAAGCTGCAATTACTCCAAGCCTTGAACAATAAAGGCTTCATGATAAAGCCCCTTATCTAGCATGCTTTTCCTCTCAAAGCAGTCACTGTAGAAATGAAAAGCTATTTTATAACCTTGATTTAGAAGAGCTGTAATCTTTACAGGCTACAGTGAATTTTATCACATATAAAAAACTTAAAAAATTACCACATGCCACTACAATCTTACAAATATTCCTATAATAAATAAGATAAACAGGGTGTTCAGTAAACTAGACTAGGGGCATTTAATAGCTATTTATTCCAAAACAGAGATACTAATTCACTGATTTAGATCCTTCACATGGAATTTTAATTAAACAGCAGCTCCTCTGTGATCAGTTAAGATGTCACAGTTATGGTCTAAGAAGAAAATACAGACTTTAGATCAGGGTCTACTGACAAAGAGATGATTTCCTCCAGCATTTAAATGGTGCATTGAGGTCCTACTGGTAATGTAGAGAATGCTGGAAATAGTATAAGAAAGATAAGAAGGAATGAGTGTTTCTTTGCTTTAATTGGATCAGTTATTTATTCTCCCCTTTAAGATAAAATCATGCATTTCAGCCTGTGATTTAAGGGAACTATTTTATGGCCACTGAGCAGTATTTTATGAGAATTACTGAAGTACAACAAACACTGGGCTTCATGTTTGGTTCTGTTTAAGCTCACTGTCACACTGAGTGAGCAAGCCTTGAAAAAGGAGTATGTCCTCAGTTTGGGAAACAGACATCAAAATACTCATGTCTTGCTTAACTATAGGCTGTCTCTAGGCCAGGCTGTTGTTAAGCAAGTGAATTTCATCTTATTCATAGAATCACAGAATGATTTGGGTTGGAAGGGACCTTACAGATGACCTGGTTCCAACTCCCTGCCACAGGCATGGACACCTTCCTAACCTGATTAGATCAGGTTGCTCCAAGCCCCATCCAACTTGGCCTTGAACACTTCCCGGGATGTCAAGAATTTCCTTATCTTTTATGTCTTTCCCCTCCTCCACCTTTCCAGATAAGGATCAAGAGAGAAAGGAGAGTCTGAAGAGAACAGATTTCAGTATCACCACGTAATTGAGAGACAGTTGCAGGAAGCCAAAATATTGCTCTCATTATATCCTTCCAGCAGTCACAGGGCACAGGGAAGATTGACAATCTCATTTGATTTGTATCATAAAAGGGAGGGGTGCACAGACTGAAGAGGAACACACCATGTCAAAACTCTGTATTACTTGAGGAGATACAGACAACCATGACAATGTGTGAAAATGTCACCCCCCTCCTCCCCTTAATTTTGGGATAATCCATTTGAATTTGTATAAGTACACATTGATGCCATCACGTTTTGCTCTCTGTGCTGCTGCTTTTCCTTCCTGGCACCACGCAGTTAAAGAGTGCTTTTTCAGGATGGGCATTACTGAGTTCTCCAGCAGACCTTGCCACTGGTCCACCATGTGTTCCTTGTCCTCCAGTGAAGGATCTGTATCGAGGCAAGGAGCTGTTGTGGTGCAGGCAGTGGTGTTAGATGTTGTTAACAGCTCTGTCATCATAATTTCTTCCTGCCTGATGAAGGGGGGCTCCTCAGCCTCTACTCTGGTGTGCTTCAAGACCTGACAAGTTAAAAGCTACTGCAGAGTAGCTGTTCCAAAGATACGTGATTATGTCTATGCCAGGCAGTAATTCCCTTTTTATTTCTATTGATACAATGTGTAATCAGCAGCATTGTGCTCTGAATTAACTCCAGGGAAGAACAACTGCATAAGACTTAGAGCTCCTTCCTCACTGTTTCTAGTTTTCCTAACTCAAAAGTCCTGTAGCAGGCAGCATTCTTGTGAGTATTCTTCTAGGATGCTGAGAAGAGATGCTCAGATGAGAAAGTGTTTTGTTCCTTTTACATCATCTCTCTTTGGGTTGGAGGCTGACCTGAAAGCCAGCAGAGCCTCACAGGCAGCGTGAGGAAGGACATCAGCCGTCCGAGTAACGGCGGGGGAATGTTGGGATGCAATAAACAGCAGGTGTAGGGGTATTCTCTAATATGGCTTTTCCTGTCTTCTGTTTTGAAGCTCTAACCTCCCCTGGATGGACTGTGCCACTCCATATCTCATATGGTCTTCTCTTAACATTTTAGGGGTGATTTAGCTGCTAAAGATTTTAATTGATTCCTGTTACTGCCCTATTCGTTCCTTGAACAAGACTGCTCAGTTTGAGTCTTGAGCAGTGTTAGGAGCCTGTGAGCCACTGGAAAGCTGTGCTTTCCCCCTAACCAGGACACTGGTAACCTCAGTGATGTTGGAAGCTACTGGCACGGGAGGTTTGGAAACTCAAAAGCATATTGAGAATAAAGTATGGTAGGTTTGGGCTGCAGGTGCTGGTGTGGAGAGAAGGGAAGGCAGAGACAAACAGGAATACAACTGGAGTGCACAGAGATTGGTGCCAGCTCTTTGAATCTGCTCGAGTCATTTTTGCTGCAAGTCTGTTCATTCCAGGCCCATAATTCATAAAATCTTCTAAGTGCTTAACTTCAAACATGTGCTTAAGATGCAGCAAATGGATAGAGGGAGGACAGAGAGAGATGCTGTGGGTGCCCTGCCTGTCAGCTGGGCTGCTGCTTCATCCTTCTGCAGTCGTGTAGATCACTGCAATTTAAATCAGGGACTTAAAGGCTTATCTCTGATGTCTTTAGTTGTTGCATGAATTTTCAAATTTGATCCTAATGCTTGAGCCAGGCCACCTATAAAAAGTTTGTGTTTGTTTTTTTTTTTTTTGCCTCACCAGAAAGATTTTGGTTTCCATTTCATTTTTCTCTGTCAAGTCTGTTTTGTTAACACAATTTGTTTCCCCTGCAACGTATTTCTTCTGAAACAGAATTTTGTCAGGTGTCCTACATCCTTTTCTATATTAATTTATGGACAAAATTAGCTAATCAGTGCTTTTGCTCCAGTTTATAACAGAACCCTATGTTTTGTATATATGAAACTTAGTGATATTCTCTCACTCAAAAGTTCCTGTTCAACCAAAGGGCTCCCTGCAGAAAGTTAATATTCCACACCTAAGGGGGACTGTACTCAGGAATACTCACTAGAGACTAGAAACATGCAGGCTATTAGTTAATGCCCCATTTTCCTTTCCACTGAAATCCAAATTTAAGCCCTATAAAGCTTCCCAAAACATTTGCTATTTGTGTGAATGCAGAGTTGGAGGTTTTCAATACATAGCACCTGAAAAATCATGACTGTATTACCAAGTACTACAGCAGGAGTTATATTTTAAGAAGTGGTGCGTTGTGCTTTTGAGAAGGCCTTTTTCTTTCTCATCAAATTCCCAGTCCCTTGCTGGTCTGATCCAACTGGATCCCAGGTCCAACTTCCCTGGAAGCATAGAACTCCCATTTTTTCTGTGTCCTGCAGCAGAGAATCCCCTCTTTCCCCGGCAGCCCTTGTCCCTGGCACATCACTCATCTCACACATGGCAACTCTGCTCCAGCATTTCCCAGGAGGGGAGAATGATCTCTCCATGTCTGGAGAGGAGAATGGGCACAGTGTACTCAGGAAGCTGCAGAGGTGGGACTTCCTGGGCGTGGATTCTCTTGCTCCAAATGCGTAATTTTGGTCCTGCACATGTAATTTGTGTCAGTGGTGGGGTATCATTACATTGCTCAACACGATGCACACAACACAAACTGCTTTTTGCTCTTGCCTGAGTATTGTACTTACTGATGCTCAGTTTATGTTTTGGGATTCAGGAGAGAGCTTGGTGAAGTTATGTTTTAATGCTACTTTAGCAGAAATTAAATGAGGTCAGTTAATAAGTATGCTGTTCATGTTGAGGGGAGGTTTTAGGCTTTTCCAGGGTTTGAGTGTTCCCAGTGTTTGGAGATTTGTATTTAGCCCAACTTTAGAGTTCTGTAAAGGAAATACAGAGCTTTAATGGGGAAAAAAGTGGTTTAAAGTTGTCTTTTCTTCTAAATCCCAAGTTGGCAGGTAGTCTGAATGTTGCTGAAAAGACACTTAAACCATTAAAACCTCTTTATCCAAGAAGTGGAAATACTGATTATACACCATCAAAACCTAGACTGGATTTATGAGAGTGAGGTCATCATATTGGAAATACCTGGTGGTTTTTTATGTTTACCTTTGTCTCTTTAATTCAGGCTTTCTTTTAAAATAAAAGCAAACCCCAAATTTGATTGCATACCTTAAGTAAAAGGACTTGGACCTAATTTACACACCTAATAACTTGTGCACACAAGTAGTTGCTTCTCTGTGCAAATAAGAGAAGCTCATGTCTGTTAAATAATAAAAGATCTTCACACTTTAGCTATGAGTGAAAGTGGTTTAAGATTATTCATTCAGTTAATGTTTGCACCACACTTTGAAAATGGAATGAGTTACATAATGCTGGGAGTCATGTTTATCTGGAAATGTAACTGTATATTTTAGTGAATAGTTAAGTAACAGTGTTAATTTTTCCCAAAATCTTTAACTTGGGAACTCAATTTCACGACTGCCCAAGTTGTTCCGTAATGAATGGGCTGCACCATTTATTTATTTATAACTTGGGGTTTTTAAATCAAAATTATGGCTTTGTATTGTTAAAATTTAATACGTAGAATTAATTGCCCTCACTTCTCTAAGCAGGTCAGGTCTATAAATACCAAGAGTAAGTAAAACTGAATATGATACCTTGATTTTGCTTCAAAATGTAGCCAGTTTGGATGCTAATACAATGGATTCTTTGTGCCCATTAAATCCCATGCTTTTGTTTGAAATTCAAGTTGATTTATGGCCTAATGTATACACAATTTATACATGCCCCAGCAAGAACATCATATAGCGACTTGACACAGGTCAATAGCTCCGTGCTTGAGTCTGCATAAATATTTCAGTAAGATGATCTGAATCAAAGGGTGTCTTATCCTGCTTTCTGTAGTACAGCAGTGTTCTGGCTCAGGAATGTGGACCTGTGGTTACAGCTGAAGGAAGGCTTGTCCTCATGTGTAAAGCACTTCAGAATTGTTCATAGAATGAAGGGACAGTTTGTGTGTTAATTTCCTTAATCTAATTTAGTTTTTTTTAACATCCTCAAACTGTTCAGTTGCTGCATAACCAGCAAGTGGACATAGATCACTGCATTACATCAAACCAGTGAAGCTTTCACTGCTTTCTGAGGGCTGCTCCATCCCTCAGGCCACGCAGTCTTCCCTGTGCCTTGTCCATATTGATCTGCTGGGAATGGCTGTCACTTTTCATTCAGTTGCTCTCAGAACTCTGCATCTCATCTCTCAGCTGAACAGCCTGCACCAAGACTTGGGCTTTTATCCTTGAAAGAACATAAGAAATGCTGCGCTGGGTCAGGACTGAGGCGTGTCCAGCCTAGGACAGTGTTCCTGACAGGGGCTGGAAGCTTGGGACAGGCTGGGAGCAAAGGGAAGGGTGGCTGAAGGAACACACATGAATTCCACGTGAAATAGTCAGGGTCAGCCTCCTGTGCTGCCTTCAAATAGCAGCCACAAGGGTTGATACTCTGGGTTTGCTCAGCATCTCGAACCAGTCCTGCTGTCTTGGGGAGCTCAGACAGAACCTGAGTGGAAATCAGCCTCCAAGAGAGTTTCTTGGCTCCTGCAAGTTCCTTTTTAATTGTTCCATCATGAATGAGATGAGTCTGTGTGGAATATTTAAATAGCGCGAACATGATAGTGTATGCAACACTGACTTAATTGGATTTCTCTGAAGTTTTTGCTTTGCAGATGGGACTTCTGTAATTTTGTAAGCTCTGCATTTAGGATAGAAGAAAAAAAAGTAATTTTTTTTTTTTATTAAATTATAGCAGCTATGTAGACTGGGTAGCAGCTTTCTGGGATTGCAGAGGTTTCAAGGAGAAAAACATCCTATTTTCAGATACAGCACTTGAGCTTAACTTCAGCTTAAATGTTTCCTTCCATGACAGTTGCTCGTTTGAATTTGCTCTATGTTACAGTGCCTAGAAGGAGAGAATATGTGTTCACATTAGACTACCAACTGTGCAGAGAAAGGTCTAGAAAAAAGAAAATGGAGCCTAGTCTTTGACTCATACAAATTCTCCACTTGTCCACCATAAGTTTTAAATGCCTCGTTTCTTGTTTAACTCAAGAAAATTAATGAAAAATCAGAACTGAGATAAACTGTGAGTATCACTTCAGGTTTTACAGGAGATACTTAACTGCAGAGAACTTAATAACACATCTTCCTGCAAGTGAGGAACATAAATGAGCTCCTGCCACCTGGGAATCCCCTGCATTTGGGAACATACCAGAGGTTCCTGAGAATGTGCTATTTTGCTGTAAACTCCTGATACCAATTCAGGATGGAATGGCGTGATACAAAAACTGCCTGTCCTCACTAAACCCTTGCTTCTGTTTGATCTGTAATGGGAGCAAATATCAGCCACTGCCCGAGGCCGGTGCCTTGAACCCTCGCAGCAGTGATGAACTTAACAGATGACATGATCAGATGTGGATTTTCTTAAGGCAAACATAGGGAATGTGAACTACAGCTGTCAAGATGGATAGCAGAGAGACTTCTTAGTGTTATGGTGTACATTTGCTGCTGTAATTCAACCAGAAGAATAAACTGAAAGGAAGCCAAGTAAAAGAGATGGTTTTAACATGTAGAAATACAAAGCCATGTCCTTCAAAAATCCAGAATATTGTGCATGAATGAAAGTGTTGTAAGAAGGGGCCCTAACTAATAGAAATTTATCCTGTATCTCTCTTCTTCAGTCCAAGGAAATATCACTGAAGGCAACACAGGCTGGTCTGGAAGACTGGCATTCCTCCTATCTCACTGGGTTGGTGCTTCCCTACATTGTCTTGTCCTCACGTGATGGAGTAGAGCTTGTTGCAACTTCTTTTTACTTTTCAGTCTGTTTTCTCTACAGTTTTTTGACTTTCCTGCCATCCGGTCTGAGTTCATTCTAGTAGCTAGCTCATTTCTTCTGCCTTAGCAAATTCAGCAGCTCCTGCTCCAGAGGCCTTTCACCCAAACAATTCATGTGGGAATAGAATGGGTGTTACTGCTGTAACAACAGAGAAGCCAACAAAGCCTGCCTTCCTCCAGGTCCAGCGTTTTCAGTCCTCAGTTTGATCTTAAACTGTTAAAAATCTCATTTATGACTGAGGACTTTAGATTGGCTCCTCTGTTGTCTGATGGAGTGTCAGACTGAGCGAACACTCCTCCCTTAAGTGCCTCACAGCAGCAGCTCTCCTGTGGGTGCTTTGGTGTGGAACCAAACCTGACCTCACACCCAGGCTCTTCCTACAGGTAGCACTTTAGAGGGTCACTGGTGTCATTTTTCATCAACTCCATCCTTTGTTGAAAGTTGCCAGCGGGCTCCAAAGTTATTGTGGGTGATGGAAGATGAAGTGGTTAAACAACCCTTTTTTGTGAAAGAAGAACCTGGGAGCAAAAACCCAGGAGAGGCTGTTTTCAGTAACTTGTTCCATTTATATTTTTCTCACTCTTGCTCTCACAACAGAACTTCTAGGCTTTATTCCAACATGTCAGGGGTCTCTACTTCTACCAACCTCTTCTGAAAAAGCTGCACTATGACCTGGGGCATTACTCATCTCTCTTATTTGGGAGATGATGTTTTATATAATCAGCTATTTGTGTTATGCATCTGCAGAAAATCTATTCTGCTTTGCGCCCTGGAATTAAATATTGTTGAGTCACCTGGTTTTTTTTAGGATTTTAGACATATTTTGCAGTAATTTTTTAAAAAGCCCAACAGTAAAAAAACCCCAACCTCCCCACCCCAAACACTTGGCAGTGCCATGAGCTTATGCATTTTCAGATCGTGGTTTGCTTGGCTGCTCTAATGAAATAATTATGAAAGAGTTAAGTTACTGAATATACTTTTAGTGGCTTAGACAGCATAAAATACCAGGAGAGAAATAAACTCACACTTTCTGAATTGAAAGTATGGCATGATGTTTCCACTCTATCCAAAAGGACAGATCTCTCAGAAGGAGGATACACTTCATATATATTTTAAAGTTTATTTTCTCATCCTATTAAAAAGAAATGGAAAGCTACTTCTGGTGGGTTTAATTAATTAGTTTTTCAGATTCACCTCCCTCCCTCATGAAATTCCCCTGCAGTTTGCCAGCAGAGCATTGCAGAAATCTTTTTTAGACCTTGGTAGCTGCTGTAAAGTTGTCTGGGAACAAAATCTACTTTTCAACAGATTAATCTAAATGTACACATCCAAGTAGGGAAAAAGTGGCAGTAGCTTCAAAACTAACTTTCATTTAAAGTAGTTTCTTGAAGAAGGAGGAGGACTTTGGGTATTACATCATGGTTTTTCAGAAATACTCATTTTTTAAACACAAGAAAACTTCTTTTTCCTGCTTTACATTAATAATCTGATTTCTCACCAGATATTGTCTGTTAAAACGAAATCACAGGGACTTAGAAATATCTTTTCTGACAGAAAGAGACAAGACTAAGCATATTAGAGCCGACGGGAATCATGCAGTTTAGAGATTTTGTTGTTATAGATCATAATATTCTCATAATACAAGAGAGATTACAGAAATATGGCATAGTCTTATTTTGTCTGACATGGTAAAGAAAGAAAGACTTAAAGGATTAGTCTTGGTAACTTAGCTGTTCCTTTGCAACTTATTGTGATATAATAGGAAATAATGCAGCGCAGATCCCGAACATGAAATAAAGCCTCTGGTCAGAATCTCGTTAATGCCAGAAATGATTTAAAGCCAGCCAACAGCCCCAGTTTTCTGTCCCAGAAATGACAACACAAGATGTGACGCCTCTTACTCTAATGCTGCATAAGAGCATATCAGGCATGTGATTAAGATACGATTCAACACGACTAATTCCTCAAGATTCCCTTCTCTTCATTGTTAGAAACCCAAGGACAGCACAAGAAAAGACAGATTTTAGATGGAGGCTGCTACTTTGACAAGGAATGAGACTACTTCCTTTTCCAATGTCTGTCGAGAGGGATGGGCTAGGGAGGCAAAGTTAAATGTTTTTTCACTCAAGTAAGCTGAGCACCTAATTTACACATTCATTGGACACAAAGCATCACTCACTGTGCTAACAAATCACCGTAATGAGGCATTTGCACACCCACACACATTGATACTCACGCTGTTGCTCAGCCTGCACCTGCAATGGTGGTGAATAGATGTGTAATTGCATCTTGAGTTGTTGAAAGCAGGGCTACAGGCAAGGTCTGTATAGCTGGAGTGAGCGGCTGCCTTTTTGCTTCGCTCTGCTGTGGTCGGCAGCTTTTTGGAAGCTGTTTTACCACATCAGTCCTGCTTTCCTGTTTTAACAGCTCTCAAAGGCTTTTCCAAGGAGCCCTACAGGTGTTGGCTTTGAGTCATGAAAATGCTGGGTGACTGCTCCAAGGGCTCCTGTCTCTTGCAGAGTCAGAGCACCGAGAGTCCCTCAGCTGATAACAGCGGGGGACTCTGATAAGCTCAGAGCAAGGGCAAGGGCTAGAGAGCCAAAGTTCAGGCATGCTCAGGTTTTGCAGATAAACGGATTTGTGAAGAAGTGGTCAAAAAACTGGTGCTGCAAGATCCTCCTGAGAATAACAAGTAATACATACTGAAATCTGCAAAATTTGTCATGGCAGTGCTGATTTCCTGCCTTACAGCCTCAAGTCAGATCTTACAGTCCCTCGATACCAGAAACCAGCAATCCCATCTTCAGGGGAACCATGAAAATGGAGTCCTTCCACTTCATTAAACATCCAAGACGTGTTCCAAACTTTAGATTCGTGACTGCTGCTGTGAAATTTTTAATTATACCTTCTAAAGCCCAATTTTTTGTTCCCTCATTTCTCATATAGCATCCACCTGTGCACAAAACAAAACCATTTCTAGCTCAGATGTTTTGTAACCTCCAGAAAAAGCAGAGAGATTCCTTTGCAGGCATTTTACCATTGCAGCAAGCCTGACTGACCCAGTGCTCTCATCTTGTCATTTGGGTGGCTTTCAGAAGGTATGGCTTCAAAGCTGCTGTTAAAAATAGTATGTCTGGAGTGGTTTTAAGTAGCTGTTTTATTTCATCCTTTTTCTGCCCAAAACACACTCTGCCTTCTGAGATGTGAAGAAGGCTTTATCTATTCCGCTGCCATCTGAGCCTGCTTGAGGTGACAGCCTGGTTTTTTAGGATGTTTCCGGTGACAGATGGGTTATTTACAGCAATTGTATCCCAAAGATGTACAAAGTATCATTTTCATACATTGTCGGCAGCTTTGGGATCCCAAGGATCGCATGCAAATCAGCAAATTCCAAGTGGCTCCAGCATCAGATTCCAGTAACACCGGTATTTGAATAGTATGTATACATTTTTTAGAGTTTTGTCTGAAATTTAACAGTTCTAATGCATTTTTACTGAGCATTTCACGTCCGTGTTTGATACCATCAGTTTGTTGGACTGAGGATAATGGGAACTCACAGTTGCACATCTAAACCAGTGCATCACTGTAAAACTATTTGCACAATTTAAATGCCTGGACACTAAACTGTGATTCCCTTTCAGGTCCTGTGCTATCATATAATCCATATCCATTGAAAATTGATTTGACATGCATAATCACTGTTTAATTGTAGTATCTCCTAAGGAGGCTGTTTTATAGAAGTGAAAATAATAGCGTAGGACAAGTATATGGTTTTCTTTTAATAAGCAAGTTATTCTGATTACCCTGCCCTAATAGCATAATTGCATTCTGGGTGTTCCCTGCTCAGCAATAACTCTGGTAATTACAGGCTGTGTGTGGTCCAGGTCCTGGCAGGGGGCAATGGGGTGGGGTTTGGGGATTTGAGTTGTTGATGATGTTGCTCAAATTTGAATTTTAAAAACATGTGCCCAGATTTTTCTGCAGTGCAGCTATGGTCAGGCTCTAGGATAATCTCCAGGATAAGAGAGAGTAGCTATCAGGTTTTAATTTTTCATTTATCACTGTTGTTGCTGAAAAAAAACCCCAAACAATTGTAGCCTTCATTGGTGGAAGGAAGGGGGAAAAGGAGAGGTAAGGAGGGGATGGCAGCTATCACCTGTTTACCTTTGTATTTAGTGTGTTTTCCTGTCAACATATTGTGTGAAAAGCACAACCCAAGGGTATCTGGATTTCTGACATTTTCTTTCTTCATGGCTCATGCCACTATAAATCCATCAGGCCTGCAGTCACATCCTCACAGCAGCCTGGAGTGAGCTTACGAGAGGCCGACCTCGAGCAGCAGTTCTGCCCCTAATATCCATAAAGCAGAGGTTGCTGAAATTTCAGCTATATTTAGGACTGAATTTCAGCCGATGAAATACCACTATAAGAGCTCTTTCTCCCAGAAAATGTAGAGCCTGAAATTAAGTCATTTGCTCATCATAAGAGATGAGAACAAAGCTTTTAGAGCCAAGAGGATTTAAGTGTGAAACAGTCTTGTAGGAGTGCTTGGACAAATCTACTCGGATAGTCCTTAAGAAGTACTACATAACCATCCTCATTTCCCAGTTTTTCCCACCAAAAATTACATTTACAGTTGTAATATTCTAGTCCTTGTCTCTTTGAAAAAGACTCCAGGAAACCCAACCCCGCCCAAAGTTTGGTCCTCCAAAAAAGACGAAAGCCAGGCAATTACATATGTCTGTAACTAAGTTACTGCTAATGGGTTTACACAGAAAGTGTTCAAGTACCCAGATCACAGACAGCATAAAAAAAGTGTTTAACAGCCCTAGCAGAACAGCCAAGGCTTGACAGGGCCCACATAACCCATCCTGATGATGTGGCTGAGTCCTGATGGGAAGAGCAATTTCACTGCTGCTGCATGGGGAATTCTTGTTCCGTAAACAACAACCTCAGTTCTCCTGGGAATACTGCAGTCACTTCAGGAAACAATACAGCTTGCCATTTGTTAGTTCATGATATGCACTTTGTTTACTATACAAGAAGAGATTTAACGAAATGGCTTGGGGTTTGAAACGGGATTTTTCAGCTCTTCGTAATTTTGTAGCTGATTTAACCATTCACCTGGAATTGTGATGCAGAGCAAGTAATTGCACACGTTAATGGCAATTACAATAACTAACAGGCATAATGAAGTGTTTTGCATATGCACTCGTGGGATTTTTGTGCATGCAAATCATTTGTATATTTTGTACAAATTTTCTTCATTGTATGTAAAAAGGACTCTTTCATATGTGGTTGCCATGCCTATTTTATTCAGCACAGGATATTAAATGAAACATTCAAAGAATTCAAGCACACAGCTACCACTGATATGTGTGTTATAATTGACTGACTGCTTAATCAGATTGCATGAATAATGCTTCTTTTTTTTAATCAAAGGCTGAGTCTTACGTGTTTTTCTAGTTCTCTGGTAGATCAAGGACTGTCTTATTTACTAGAAATACAAAAATTTTAACTGAACATTGAGAAAATCCCTTTGGGGATTTTCTTCAGAATCTACCAGTGGAAGAACTTCACTAAAGTTGATAGCACAGAGGCCAGAATTTTCCAGACTGCTCTTCTTCCTTTGCTTTTGTTTCATTACTTCAATGTTCCTTTTATATTTTTTTTAAGACTAAGTAAGTTGTGCTACAACAAGTCATTAAGCTTATCCCCTTTTACTTACTCCTGGTTTCTCCACATCCAGTTCCTTTCCAGGTGAGCCAAGTAGACTCCTCCAAGAGCCCAGAGCTGCTGTGGCTCTTTGTTTGGTAGGGTAAGGGTTTTTCTTTGTACATCTTTGCTTTTTGAAAATTCTGATGAGATTAGCCTTGAGCTATCTGCATAACCCATTTCATCATGAAATGGAAAACAAAGAAATGAGGAAGAATCCCCTAAATTCAGGGAATCAGCTTGCACAGGAGGACAGTCCAGAAAGCTGTAGCTCTATCAGTGGAATGGTTTGGCAGTTCTGTAATGCAGCCTAGACTTCTTCCAGGGAGCAGAATGACTCAGTGCAGAGGAGACAGAGCTAATGATGGCTGAAGAGTCCTAATGATGCGTGTTGTGTACAAACAAAGTACAAATCCATTATATTCTGCTTTCATTATATTAATTGGTCATTCATTACCCAGTGCACTGTCAATTAACTGGCTCTAAAGAAATTCATGGGGTCCTCCTGTTCCTTTTATCCATAATAAATATGTCAGTCTCTGATTAAATGCCTGAGTGGGTAGAACATGTTTAGAGGATATGACATCGTCTACCTCTTCACAGTATGACCCAAGGCTCTGATGACACGATTAAGGCACGCTCCAGCGGACAGACCAGTTCCCCACAGTGAGCCTCCTCAGTGGGCTCGTCCAAAGTCATAAGGGTTATGATTCAACCTAAAATCAGTCTCCAGGAGTGTCTCAATATACCCCCTGCAGGAGAGTCTCAGTGTGCGTATGGCTCAGAGCTCACCGAGGCAGCCTGTGCCAGAGTGAAGCTTGAAGTGAAACCCAGGGACAGCCACTCGTGCTTCATAAAACCACCAATTCTTATTTCAGAGCATTTGGAAACAGAAAATAGTTAAATTCTGACAAGCAAGGTACCAAATAGTCATGTTAGTCTGGGAACACAGTCAAATGGTTCAATCTATTCTAATTTGGCTAATTTCTCCTAAAAATTATAGTGGTCTCTCCCATTTAACAAAATTAGGCAGCATCTGTGCAAAGCAAGGTTTGAATAGCCAAGCATATGTTTTGCACACATGCAAATAAACTTAATTAAGAGTTGCACTCAGTCACAGAGTGAGCTGACATAAAGTATTGGACTAGGACTGAGCAGTGCCACTTGTGTTTGGCTGCTGAACACAGACAATGCACATTTCAAACACTGCAGAAAAAATCTAGCAGGTACGAGTTGGTGATGGGGAGAGGAAAACTGTGACACAATCAAGGGAATATGCAGGTAGAAAGTATGGAGGTGCAGATACATTGCTCATCAGGAACTATTTGCTCAGCTGTAATGGATGTCATTGCATCTGACTAAATCAGTAAGGGGCGTGAAAACAAATTTGGGTCATGCTACCACCTTAATTAGTAACTACTAATCTTGCTAAGCTTATTGCCTTCTCAACCAGTCAAAAACCCCCAGACTTTTGCCTCCAGTTCCCCAGATGACCTGTAATAACTTTCAGATTGCATTTTATTTAACTGATCCTGACTCGAAACATGAACAAGTTCTGTCCTTCTCAAAAAATACAGAAATAGCTGAAAATGTGAATTGGAGAGAAAGTCCTTGCTTCTTTTTATAGTCACAGTTTGAATTTCATGCATGGCAGTAGCTCTAAGGCACTGAAGCTATTAGATCATTTTTAGTTCTACCTATTATGTGAGCTGTTTTAGAAGAGAGAAAAACCTACTCAAATATATTTAAAGATAAAAGCAAAACATGAAACACAGCGTTTCGAATGTATGCAGGCGTCTGCATCAATGGCATTCACCAGCCAAGTGCTTTCTGAAATAATCACACAGAGCCCGAATTCACAGCCCAAACCATTACATAAACACTGCCAGCTTTAGTGGATGTGGCTGTTTAATCTCCAGTGTAGCACTGGGAGATGGCAGCCACACGTCCCGGCCACGGCGCTTCCCTGTGTCACTAATTCACACCAGTGCCTGCAATCGAGCACCAGGGGTGGCTTTGCACCCAAACTGGGGGACAGCTGTGGGGGGAAGACGCTCAGTCCATGCAGTGTGGCTGGTACCAAACATGCTGAACCTGCTGGGATCTCTGAGGGGCTGGATTTCCAGCTGCTGGAAGATGATTCTCCACTGGGATTGGGAGAGTTAAATCAAGCTGGGGAACTGGTGTGTTCTCTCTCCTTATCTTTTACTTTCTCCCACATACACCCCCTTTATCTTTAAAATGTTTTAACTGCTTCTGCTGGGCAGAGGAGGAGAAGAGAAGCAAGGTAGGTTTTTGTCAGAGTAATCACCTTGTTCTCTCCATTTGAATCAAGAGGGTAGGCTTAGGTGTCCTCACATTTGGGAATGCAATCTTGAATTGCTGTTGAAGAACCAGCTTGGAAAAGTCATCCAGATATGTATAATGAAACATAAACTAAATGGGGTGCATAGAGATCTCTAGGGTGTTGCCTGAGCTGAGGGCCATTAATTGTTAGACCACAGTCACGAGTATCGGATCCTCACCTGAGCTTGCAAGCAGTGCCATATGCTGCCCTTTCTGTGCAGCTCTGGGGGAATTGGACATCCTCCTGCAAATAATGCTTGCTAGAACAAGCCCCTGGGCAGTGGGAAATACCCATGAAATGTCAGAGTTGTGTAGCTGCTTGTTTTTCCCTATACCAGAGGCAAATGTTTACCTAATGAAGAGATACAGAGACTTCCTGGGATTTTGTCTGTATTTCAACCAGTTGTGCACACTTTTCTATTATATTTGTGCTTCCTTTTCTTTCAAAGGGATTTGGGGGTGCTTAGTGCTTTGGAGTGCTTTGAACACAGCGAATAAGAGGAATGTGGAATTCAGACTTTGGAAGGACCTGTGAAAGACAACAGGAGATGGGCTTAGAAATAACCACTGAGTGGTAACATTCTACTACAAGGACTGCTTGTAATCCTGCATGGTATTTAATTTTTTCTAATGCTTTCATAACCAGGGGCTTTATGGGTTGTACATATTTTATATACACTGACAAGTATTTTTAGCCAAAGGTATTTTTGATCCCAGGCACTCCCACAGGATTGAGATTGGCCTTTTCCTCTGGTCTGGTTCAACCTCTGGGCTGACTCAGCACAGCAACGATGTCTTCCTGAGATACGTCCTTAACCCAAGTGACACATTTGTGAAACAAGAAATGGAAATGTACAGGGACTCCAGTGAAGATCAAAAGAATCCAGATCTCAAATTTCGTCTTTCGTTAGTACTATGCAAGAATAGAAAAATATTTTTTCCCGTCCTCTGCATGAGATGATTTTTTAGACACAAAGACCTTCATTCTGTAGTAGAACGACGCTAAAACAGGTTTCTTGTTAAAAACTACTGTTCACTCTCTTTCTCTAATACAAGAACATCCGTGTTTTCCTGAACAGAAGTTACGTGGTGCTAAAGTAATAACTGAAAAGATCTTTCCGTTTCCATTGAAGGAAACAGTTGAACTTCCATCTACATCAAAGAATCTCTTTCTGTACTCCTGGCCATTTTAATGGTTTTCTCTAGTAAATCTGAAGGCTAGAAGAGCAGTTGTCATGGGAACTGGCAACAGATGACTCAAGAAAACAAAATTAAATGTTGGCTTGATGTCAACAGCTAATCTAGTGCCCTGCCAACTGCAATCACAGCTAACATGAGCCTTGCCCAGCAAGCTGTGATTTGAAAGGAGTTGCAGCCAAAGATAGAGTTTCTCACCCCATGAACAGGCGAACATTTTAAAAACTGAAACTAATGAGGGGACCCAGCAACTTTGGAAACAGTGAAACTTAGAAACATTGTTTATAATTGCTGAGTTAGAGCCTTAACAGCTATAAATCAGAGTTTCTTCTTTGACATCAAAATTGTGATGTCAAATTAATTACCATTTCAAGATCTGTCAGCATTTTCAGAATCCATATGATTGATTTGTGCTGGGACAGAGTCCAAAAATTGTTTCAAATTGTGGTTTTAGTGCATCTGTTATCTAGAAAATCCAATTCCTATGCTATAATCTATTTTGCAAAGGAACACCTTTAAGTATATCATTTTTAGACATGGAATTTAAAGACCTTTTTCTAAGAAATGATATCTAGCTTCTTTTGCTCATCATCAATGGATTTTCAGGCCTAAAGGCTGCATTAAGGACTGTAATTCAGAGAATATATAAAAAATTCTTTTATATCTAGTGATGGAAAATACAGTCTTGGTTAAGAACAATCTGCTAATACTTGGCTCCTCCTAGTGACTGTTAAATTAGCCCATATGGAGTGTAACAGAAAATAGAACAGTCTTGAAATAAAATAAGAGTGTGTTTAGAGCTTGTTTACGTAAACACAGCCTATGAAAATCCATGCAGGTTCACTTATGAAAGTACAGTGGATTAATTAACTATTAAAATCTGTGTGGACACTCATGTTGAGAATTAAAGTGAGCTCAATTTAATTTAGCTTTATTCTGTTCCAAAGTAAATGAACCTAAATTGAATTAAGATTACTTTAATTCTAGGAGAGAGTATTCATGCAAATTTACTGTGGTTTAATTAAGCTACTTCCAAGCACACGCACTTAGGTAAATTGGATTAGATTTTGTAAGCATTTCCATGTAAAAAAAAAGCCCATAGGATTCATGTAAAGGACAACTTTTGGGCTGAAATGTCTTTGTGTGCAGAAATGTATCAGTCTGGCCACTTAAGTAAACGTGCAGTGATTGACTTTTCTCTTTGTTCTGGGATTTCCCATGTGTGCTACTGCTGTGTTCTCTCTAGTGCTGCCACACATTCTGGGTTACTTCATGGGGAAGATTTTCTAACCTTACTGCACTTTGGGTTTTTTGAACTGTGTACCAAAACTGTCTACACCCACAACACTTGGAAGCTGTGGAAATTTTAGACTCCCAGGCCAGCTTTGTTGTCAGTAGTAAGTTGTCAAAGAACTTGTTCAGAACCTACGACAATCCCTTCTCTAAATATTAAAGCTCTCATTAGCTTGGTACATCATAAATCCAGCAGGACCTCATTTGCCTTTTTACACGTATAAAATATATTAAGATTCCTTCTGAATGAGCATCTCACACGTGTCTAGATCAGTTTAAGTCGGGAATAGATTAATCTCAATCTACCCAATGCATCCATGTTTCCAGTCCACTCTCAAAGGGAATAAAAGTCAGCTAAACCTACACAGAACCAATCTCTAGAGCCATCCATCCATCCATCCATCCATCGAAGGAACTGAAAACGTGTGTCTGTCTCAGTCTCCATACACAGGGCACACATTTGTCTTTTTGGGGGGATGTAGCTGAGGAGCAGACAAGAAGTGGAGGGAGCAGTAGGTTTTTCGGGTGGCACTGCCCTGCCCTGGTTGGTGAGCGTGTCCAGGACGTTGCTCACACGCTGTCAAATGCTTCGGAAAAGGCTCCTTTGTGGCTGGCCTACCATGAAGCCAAGAGGGAGTTGTGCTACAATATTATGTCTTTGGAGATTGTGCAATTTATGATCTTTGTTCAAGCCTGTGCCTAAAGGCACAATTTAGCCCATATATTGTACATAAAGGGTTCAAAGAAAAGTACATGCAAGTGCAGTGCTCAATTCATCTGGCTTTTCTTCCACTGCAGCTGCCTTGTGCCTTACTGAGTGTAAAATGTTACAAGCTTATCTCACATCTATTTGCATTATATTCCACATAGAGTGGCCTATAAAGAATGCAGTTAATGAATAAAATATAAGGTTTAGATTTATAAAAAAAAAATCTTCTCTACTGCTGTTCAACAAGTGTTGAGATTTCTCTGTGTTTTTGATGGGAGTTTTGACTTTTTAGTGAATCAAGGTCCTTTTCTATGGGCTGTGCATAGTCCTGAGCTGACCTTGGTGCTGAACACCGGCATGGTCCTCCCTGATCCACATTACCACATCCCCGGAACTCCCAGTGTGAGAGGGAGAGCTGCAAGTTTATGAGGATCAATAATGTGTTGGGATATCTTACTCTTATTAGCTGATTAATGTAGAGCCAGTTTCAAATTCTTACAGCAATTTTTGAGGGAGGGTGCTGAAGAGAGGCCCAAAACAGCAGTCCGTGAAAGCATTACTAAACAGGAAAATCAACAATTCCAGACGTGTTGATTTGGATCTATGGATATGGAAGTTTTATGAGTGAAATGAAAACTGATGAATTTAATGAGAATTTTATCCAGTTTTAATCCTCGGAGGAATGGAAATACAGTTTTAAGGCTATGGCCTGTGCCACCAACACTGTCCTCAAATTCAGTTGTTTAATGATTTATCCCATGTAGGAAGGACAGAAACCTGTATTTTCAGAACTGACTAGAGACAAAATATGTACTTTTACACAGTGCAGAAATTGCCTTCTCACTGATTATTCTCTGGAAAGACCATCACAACTTCAAGTGAAAAGGCAGGAGAGATTGTGAAGAATGCTCATAGAATGTGGGAAGCGATAAGAGAAAATCCTACACGGATTACAGTTGAGTGCTACTGCTTTTTGACATCACTCTTTTCACTTTATTTTGTGTTAGCTGGTGAAAAAGTGGCCATCCCTGTTTCAAATGATATGCTCTGTGGTGACAAATGTTAGAAGCTACAAAGATCTTATTTTAACAAGTGAGAAGAGAAATACATGTTGTGTTTGATATTAGATAATGTTTGTAAAGCTTCCCTTAAAAATTTATTTAGAGCTCAAACTAGGAATTTCAATTGCAAATAGAGAAATTCATCCCAAGGAGTGGTGTTGGTTATCAACAACTGGTTCACTTTTGTATTTTTTGTACAAAATGAACCTGATTTACTGTTTCTTGCTTTACCAAAGTTGCTCTTGCAGTCTAGAAGAGTGGATAATTTATAGGCTTCTAAGCTTTTCCAGCTTTGGCCAAGTGGAATTTTCTATTGTGCTTCAGTGTTTCTGCCTGAAGGTCAAAAACATATATTTGGGACATCCGTAGAAATATCGGTAAATAATTGATGGATGTGGACGTGTATTTTATTTGTAGGGGTTACATAAACAGATCACAGGATCACACAGTGATTCAGGCTGGCAGGGATCACAGAAGATCATCCAGTCCAACACAAAGGTTCTTTGCAAGGAAGAGTTTCTAGTTTCTCAGAGGATGCTGTGGCTGGAAAATAAACTGAATTGTGAAGCTGTATCTTGTTATTGCAGAAACAAGGGTACAGCATGATTATATTTCTTTGTTCTGTCAAATACCTTAAGAAGAGCTCTTACTCCTGTGGAATCAGTGTCAGTGAAATAAAAACCCCAATGTTGGGTCTTTCACTGCTTTTGGAGTAGTACTGATGTGTAATCAGTTCAGGGTCAAATTCTGCATCCCTCACTCGGGGAGTAGCACTTGCTGTGTGGATAATCACAGCAATGGTCAACAGGAATATGTCTGATTTAGTGACCTGAGCAGTACTGGCAGGATCTGCCATGTGCATTAACTGCCCCCTGATCCTCACTCTGGAAATAGCTGTACGTGCTGTCACAGGGGCTCACAAACTGCGTCAGAGACATCTTCACCAACTGATAATATTTCCCATCCACTGTATTCATTTGCAGGATTATAAATGTGTATTGATAGAAAGCCCTCCAATCCTGACCCTGGTGCAGTTGGAATGATGCATTTAATCATTCATCACCTACACTGATAAATCCAGGCTTAATGATTTTAATAATAGCTCAGCATTGCACTGAGTGGCTTCTGTTTGGAAAACTCTGTGTTGGAATAATCACTTCAGACCTGTGCAGAGCAGATCTGGCACTACAGGCTCCCCTTTGGCTACGTTAGGGCTCCAGACTCTTGCCCAGGTAAGCAGCTTTTTATCCCTGGCATCCCAACATGAGGTAATCTCTTCCCTCTTCCCCTCACAGGAGCTCTACAAACCCACTAACAAAAGACAGAAAAACCAACAGAAAACGTATTTAAATTCTCAGCCCTTCACCATTTCACTGTTTCCCCCTTACAGTAATTTCTGGGCTTGGACAGGGTTTTATACAACTCAGTTGCATAACAACCTTTCAGTGAACCATTAAATTGCTTACACATACAACAGATTTCTGTGACAGATGATAAAAATAAAAATTGAAAAAAGGCCTTATTGAGAAAATAAAAGCAACTTATTGCCACATTTTAAACCCCCAAATATCCTAATTAAGACGGATCAAGACACACAGTGGTAGTAGTGTATGAATTTTCTAGCTTTTGAGTATAATTCTTAGGACATTTTAGAGATACTTCCAGGAATATATTGGAATCTCTGGTCTCTCTTTTTCTACTAAATATAACATTAAGTCCAAATCAGCAAAGGTTACAAATGTTAATTACTGCAGTAGTAACAAAGTACTCCAAGCATGTTAAGTGTATTCAAATGAAAAAGACTTTAAAATAAGAGAGATTTCTTTGGGTTCATGACAACAAGAGAACAAATGTCTCATTCTACAGTATTTCTAAATCTAATCTTAAAGTTTTTGCTTTAAAGAGTAGCTGTTTCCAGTTTTTATGAGTATGCCTCTAAGTATTCATGAAACCTGATAGAAAAAAGTCTCAAAACTGAGTCCAAACACAATTTATGAGTATTTAAGAAATACTGAATGTTGTAGTCCTAATTTCACCTAATTTAAAACCTGTTAAGAAGGATTCCTCAAATACAATTTTTCTTCACTGTGAGTGTCTCAAAGAGTCTTCTGATTCCATTTGAAGAGTTCTAAAATTAGCACTCAGCATTCTGATACACAGACAGATTTTCTCATTATCATTTTTTTCTTGGAAAAGGGGAATCAAAAGCAAAACACCTTGGATTTTCAAGAGGTGACCTGCCCAATTTGCACCCAGTGACCCCTTCCTCAATGAGGAAACAGGATTTTCAATATCCACATAGGCTTTGTGTACCAAGTTTGTGCTCTGTCACTGCCCAAGCCATTACCTGGTAACTTTGACAATTTAATCTCTTTTTACTGGAAGACTTTTTCAGAAGTTGCGTAGTAAAGCATTAGAAGATGGAATGTTGCCCAGCTTCAGTGAAAGGAGTCACAATTTATTACCAGCAAAGTCTTATATTTTAGCTATAAGCCAAAGATCTATGAATCTCGTAAATAAATGAATGTCTTCTAACACAGAAATACATTGGCAGCTGAAATGTAAACTATTACACCCAAAACTATTGCCACATGCACAGAATTTAGCAGGAGACCTTTAGGATGCTTTACAAAGTTCACATACTTGAAGCATGTTTGCTAAGGAAAGCTTCACTAAAACGTAGTTTCCACCAAGAAATGGAGAATTCCGTAACATGGAGAATAGAAAGTGTATGAATGGAGCTCAGATTCTAAAAGGGATACTTTAAAAAGGGCTGTATTCACTGCAGAGGTTATTTATTCCTGCAGTGTAAGTAGCCAGAGGTGCTTCATATATGGAAGTGTAAAAATGAGAGCTCTGAGGCTCATGCAAAAAGGGAAGATTGAGTCTGGTGAGGAGGAAAAGTTTTATTTATGGCGTTGAAAAATCTGAAGTTAAGCTGTTCTGAGCTTTTGGGGAATTTTGCCCAGCAGCAAGAGTACAAAGCAGCAGTTTCCTCAATATATTTATGTCGCTGTTTTCCCCACGGACGAGTAGAGAAATGACACGAAGTTCAGGCTCAGAGATCAATGGAAGGGATTTAATGAATTCTCAGAAGACTTTTATATGTTAGTTTGCAAAGTGTATTAAGTGGCATAAGGTAATTGGTTTTTGCTATCCACCCCCTAAGGGGATTGGTCAAGTTCTAAGACACACAGAGTTCTGAGTGTTTTTCCAGTTAGAACTATAACAATTCTACCAAAACAATCCGCACCTGCAAGAAGTTTACAAAACTGTAACATTGTTTTGTCTTACTTGCATGGGAAAGACAGAACTCTCACAAAATGCTGCAGAAAGCTGGAAAATCTCTCTGCTAAGGCTTTTCAGTGTCCACATATTTATTCCTTTGTTAGTCCTGTGTCCAACGTTTCCTCTTGCCTTGGTTGCTGCAGCCTCGGGAGCCCCCCAGCATTGCCCGTGCGGCCGTGACGCGGCTCCTGCCTTGGGTAACAGCCACTGCTCTGGGCCTGAGGAGCGATGGTTCATAGAAATTTCGGCACCAGGAAGGATTTGTTTGTTTTTCACTTGCATTTAAGAAGCTTTTGCCAGATTTTCAAACTTGTGTGCCCAAGTTTCAAGTATTTAGAAGCTTAGCAAACATGGGTTTAAAGCTCTAAGAAGTCTGTTTGGCATAAGGCATCTCCTTGACAGATGAATCCTGTTAACCTTGTAAAGACTAAGTGCGTGAGTTCAAGCACGTTTGGGAACTTTGCTTTAAGAATCTTTAATTTTTAATAGAGATTTTGCTCAATATTTTTATTTACACTTGAAGTTAGGCCTTTGGTTGTTACAGCTTTTTCCAGAACTTTGGTAAGCAGAAGGGCCGATGTCTGTTGTGAGTTGTGAAAGATGGACATTGTATTTTTTTTTTAAATTAACTGATCACTTCAATGCAACCAAGAAACCAGGCTTTTAGGTACAAGGATGTTTGTCCTTTGCTTTGTTTGACTTTATCTTCCACTTTTCCCTATACAAAATTTTTGACCTAGGTTATGCCACTGACATTAATTAAAAGACTCCCAGTGATAATAAGTTTTTGAAGCAGTACTTCATCGAACTTGTTCCCTAAAGTATCCCTTAGGGAATAAACAATGGGCTGTCCACTGAAGTCCTATTTATGACCGAAAGCCTCTGTTTTACATATGTTCATTGAATTAAGCCAAATAAGTTTTATATTATCCACACGATTAGTGCACTTTTTTTGTTCAGAAGAAGCAATTTACCTGAGCTGCAGTGGATCCTTTAGTCACTGACTAAACTATTCTGGAAAATAAACGTGGGTGGTTGTAGATGATGCATAAGAAGACTCAATAAGAGAAAAATCTGTTAATATCTATTTCCTGGGGCAAAAAAAGACTGCGATTTACTTTAAATTTATAAGATTTTATCGAAAATGCGTTTAGGTTTTCTCCCTGGGTTTTGGCAGTTCCCTAGTAGGAGGTCTGCTCAGGGCTCCAAGGTGGAATTTTTGCCAGAACACTGTTTCAGGAATTACATGATCTAGTATCTACAGAAACAGCCAGTGCTCAGTTTACTTGAAAAAGATTTTCCTTTAGAACTGAAAAATTGTAACTTTGGAACGTGGGTTTAATTTCCAGCATTTCAATGTACTACAGACACAATACAATAGTGGTCATTAGTATTTTTGAGCAGTGGGTGAAGAGCTGAAGCATCCATGGAATGAAATTTCAACAAAGAACTGTGAATAGTGATTAAAGTGTACAAGAATTCCTGTACCGGTGGTTTTTGGCCAGTTCTGTACAGACACCTTGCAAGCAAAGACCTTCTAAACCACTTTGTTTTTCACTTGGATCTCATTTTCTGCATCATTGGCACAGAATTCTTGCACAGAACAGTCATTGTGGTTTTAAGTCTGCTTTTGCCTTCGTGCAGGAAAGCCGGTGTTTTTAAATTTAGATGGTAATAACATGTTCCCACTGACAAAATAATGTAGAAAACCATTCTGAAATATGGCTCTCTGGAAGCTGAGAGCAATGCAGCTGTTCACTGAGTCCTCTCCTGTTTCTTTTAAATCCAGAGCATCTGCCTTCCAAAACACTTCAACATTAAGTCTCCCTAATGAAGGCATTTAGGATTGCAGGAAGGAAAGACTGTTTTCCTGCATTCTGGGAGCTGTGGCTAAGACTGGGTGGGGAATAATATGAAATGTAAATATTCTAGAAAAAAATAGTAAGGGAAGAGGCCAGAACAGGCTTTCACTACTGTAATTTGGGCTGGAATCTTTTCAAGCAGTGCTGGAGCAGTTTGCTGACAGTGCTACAAGACAAAATTGTCTTGGGAGAAAGGAATCACAGGTTTGATGTGGTAGCTGACCGAACGTTACGCTGAGGTTAGAGGCATTTTAATGGCCAAAACATCTCCAGTGTGTTTGTTTCTGGTGTTACACCAAGTCTAGAGCTCTGCTTCAGCATTTCCAGTGAAAGGTGCTGGTTAAACAGCGATTTCCAGCTTCTTCTGCTGGAGAGAAAAAGAGAAACTTTTGCAGCAAAGAGAAGTTGATTTGCAGATTTTCATCTGGTTCTGCATTTAGAGAGCTGAGCCCGATTCTGAGCAGTCCGTGGGCTTTCACCGTTGCACACAGTGCACTGTTAACGATCCCGGCGCCTGTCAGTGCAGACATGACTTTCGTGGTGAAAATAGGAAATGCATTCATCTGTTTTACATAATATACACAGACCTGGAGAGAGCCCAAAGGGTCCATCCTGGTGTTCCTGTGCAACTCGAAAAGAGAAAGTGAAGGAGTTTCAAGGGAGAGCAGTAACAGAGGGTGAAAGGAAATAACCTTTTTCTTCCTCGGATTGAGCTGCTGCCTTCTGTGTGCTCTGAGCAACAGCAGCACTCGGAGGTGAGTAACAAGGGATAAAAGAAATTAATAGAAAGATGGCTAAATACTTCCTTCCTGCTACAGATGCCTTATTTCCTTAAACTGATCTATTTAATGGGAGTTTTAGCTGAGGTGAGTGGACATTAAAGCTTCGGATATTTTAAAATTATTTCTGAGATTCTGTATTGAGGGAATGCTGCGAGCTTTTAACATGAAGGGATTAGGACTCCTAGGATGTTTTGCTTGTGATAAAATATGCAAGAATGTGTTATCTCTGTGATCATTAGGAATAGAGGAAAAAAATGCCATTGGCTCTCTTTTACCTAAGCAAGTAGGATTGTTCTTTCATACTTTGGGCTCTGAAATCATCCATTTCATAACCAGGAACGTGTTCTTCCCAAACTGGGAACCAGGGATGGTGCTGGCAGATCACCTGCATAACTGTTACACATGCTTATTTCAGGATCAATAGATACACTTTTCCAATAGGGAGAGGGATTTATGTCTGCAGTTGTGTTGCAGAGAAGCTGGAGGGAATGGGGGCAGGAATCAAGGAATTTTTCTCACTGCAAGTGCCATAATACTTTTGAGTTTAGGCGTGTGCTGGATAGCTTGTTTCTTTCCTCTTGGCACTGATGAGAAAAAGAGTTTCGCTAAAAAAATCCAACAGTGCAAGAAAAAGTGTGCCTGTGAAACCTCTAAATCTGGTCAGGTAATCTAACAGTTGTCCAGCAAGCCTCTGACTGCATTTTGCTGTAGTTTGAAGATGCAGAATGTTTTTATGCTACCTAGTACTTTAGATATCAATGTATATTCATTTTCAAGTTACAGTTGAAAAACTCAGAAAAGAAATGGATTATTTTACAGAATATGGACTTTTTCAGTAATGTATATGAACCAACATACAGGAGCATTCAGGAGATTCTTTTTTTTCCTCTATAAATTTGGATCTGCATTACAATTAAAATAAAGTGCCTGGTGAAATTAAATTCACATACTTAAAAAGAAGCCATCAGTTCCCTTCCTCTCTCACTCTTCCTACACGTTATTCATCTGGTATGTGAAAAGCTGTTCTGTGGCTTCCACACAAAAGCAAAGTGAAAAGAAAGCCAAAGATGTTTTAGTTAAATAACGATTATTTTCAGGATCCTTCTATAGCAGAAAACAAAATGTTCTCCAGATACTGTGAAAATATATACGTAATTTCAGATAATCACATGTTATATACCAGAAAGCCGCTATGTTAAAAGCACATTATTGAGATTTTAAAGGCAGGCACTAAAAACTTAGGAAGTGCCAGAATTATGGTTGCCTCTGCAATCTTCACTTGGCTCCTTGTGCATATGCATTGTGATGCAGCCTTAAAGTGCACATCACACACATTTCTCTCCAGTAGTCTGTGAGGGCAGAAGTTATTAATATATTCAGAAGCTTTTATGCAGTGCCTGTCACTACAGTACCTGCTGCACAAAAGCTCTGAGTAGTGTGGGGCTGGAGTGTCCACCTTACAGACTTGAGGGGTGTGCAGAGCATCAGAGAGAGATTTAAAAATGCTAATTTTGGCTGCCTTACTTGAGACGTGTACACTGTGATTTTCCAGACCCATTAGATAAGGCAGCACTTCACATGCTTAGAGAATAATGTCTTACTAAATTCTCTTGTGGATTCTCAACTACCTGAAGATTTACATGTCAGCTGTACTATGTTTAAATGATTTACTTTCCCCCCCGGCACTCTAGCAGGGGTAGGAGACAGAACCCAGTTCTCCAAGGTCTTCTCCATCTTCCTTTTTCCACCTGACCCATGCACAACTTTTGCAGCCAAGCCACCATACAATTTCTCAGGGAATGACAATAGAATATTGCATAAGATTATGTAGCTAACAGCAGGCATGTGAGAGCTCTAGCAAAGACTTCAGAATATCAATTAAACCAGCCCCAGATCCTCTGCCACAGAGTTCAGCATCAGAGTTCTGTCTGCAGCTCTTCAGGCAGCAGAGGTCCTGCAGAGAGTTGCAGGGGGACAAACGGAATCAGCAGGTGGGAATGAAGGTGGAACCTTTACCAGCACCCATCAGGTATTTCCCAGTAGAGAAACAATGTCTGAAATCTTGGATTCCATTTGAGGCTCTGGAGGACAAGTGTGCTTTGAATTCAACTTTTTTCGTTCCCCTTAGATCTCTCCAGCTGAGTTTTGTCTCTCTTAAAATTTTGGCTCCAGATCTTTCTCTCTTTCACATTTCTAATCCTACTCTTCACCATTGCAAGGCGCAGTTTTTCTTCTCTTAATTCTAAGTCTGGGACAGAGTTTTAGGACATGCTTTGAAGGCAAAGCCAATTAAGAAGTTGTTCTGCCTTCAGCTATTTGTTTCCTTTCCCACTTGTATTCCATCATCCTGCACTCAGCTCCTTGTCCTCAGTTTTGTCCCCTCAATGGTTTCTGAGGCAGTGTTGTGAAGTGTAGCACTGAAATAACCCAGGTTAAGATAACCCTTTAAAAAAGAAGTTCTATTGTACACATTGAAGAGTTAAGGAGATTTTCAGTGTCTCTTTTTAAAGTGAGCCTAGAAAAAATATTTTAATCTCCATTGAAATGAACAATGTGTTTTTTTTGCCATTGGATTTTTAGTGTTAGTCAATAGATTGAATCTATAATGTGTAATTTCTAGTAGTGGTAGCCTTCATCCCGTAATAATCTGTAATGGTGATGCTGTAAGCATTAAATGTTCGACAGAAGAGCATGCTATGAATGCTGTATGATGATTGATATTATGAGTTGGTAAATGATTCTTGATTAATTTATGGATCTCAAATCTTGTCCACCACCAAGCCCTTGTTTCTGCTGCAAATCTGGCACTATTTTGCAAGTATAAAGCAACCCTGAGCTAACAGGATGTGATTTATGTCATTTTTAGTGGGTTGAAAAGGAGTTGATTTATTGTAGACCTCATGGGGTGGCATTATGGTTTTTGTTTCAGCATGGTCTTAGTAAAAAGTGCCCAGTACAACTTCAGACTTGTGTGACTGGAGCACTTTTCCTCTCTCTCCTGGTGGTGTTTGAGATGAACAAACCTCAAATGAGAACAAGTAAAGGATTTCCAGTTCTGCATTAGTATTTTCCTGCTCTGTGGTTTTGACCTGAACACTTTACAGGCTCGTGTGGTAAAGCGAGAGTGGAGTACAAAGCTGTTTGGAGAAAGAAATCTATTTATTTACCTGGGGAAACAGGAATGTTTTCCTTAATGAATGGCCATCAAAATGGAACCTGATTAAGTACACAAAGTATGAAAATCCCAACAGCCCATGTGGTGAACGGAATTAGATTCCTGTTTGATTTGTAGCTGTCACTTTACCTTTGCATTGCTGTTAGATTTTTCTGTTTCTAATCTCAGAAAGTGATGTCTAGGAGAGGTAACTTTGCATGGTAGGATATTTTCCATCCTTTTTGGCACTTTACAATAAAGACTGTCACTAAAGCAGCTGTAGGGAATCTAACAGTGAAACTTCTTAAAATAAATTAGATGAATGACTGAGCTGGTTTACACATTTCCTACTGTGACCTGAGAACTTTCTCATTGTTTCCAAGCATTAAAAAAAAATATTCTATTTAAACATAAATTTTTTAAAAGTTATGGATTTTTTGTGGTACAAGAAATTTTGTTAATATTTCTAACATTTATGAAAGCACTTTCATTTGATTTATATTGTTTAACTTATTTTGTACTGGAGAGTCCTGTGGCAGATCCTCAGTTGATATAATCAGTAATAGATCAACTGATTTCATAAGAGCTGGAACAATTTATAGCACTGATAGTGAATCTGCCCTTGAAAAATTATATTTGAAAGTGCTTAGTTCTCTATGGTAGGAAAAAGTTCAGTGGTTAGGGAACTGGACTAAGGAAAGGATCAGTTCTTTATTCAGTTCTTCAAAACTTCGGAAAATTCATTAAAATCTGCGCCGTGGTCTGTCTGTAAAGCTGCACTAACCTCCTTTAGAATATTTAAATTGCAAGCTCTTCAGAAAAAAAACATTCTTATTTATCAATTATTTTCTTGGTTGTTTTTCCATCTTATTTCTTGGAATTGTTATATGGCTCCAAAAATACCCTAAACCTGCCCTGCAGCTTTTACAACAATATTTTTTGAATTCTAAGAGCCAAGTTGCAAAAAAAAACCCCCAAAATTCTTCCTTGGCAGGACTGCAGAGCCCATCACTGCGGATGAACCGGAGCCATTTACAGATAGGGGCTGGTTTGCTGTGAGTAGTGATCACACAATAATCATGTTATGACAGAGATCTAAAACAAGAATGAAGATGTCAGAGCTACCTAGCAGCAAATGTAAATTTAATCTTAAGATAAAAGCATATCAAATATACCCAAGTGGCTTATTGCCAGAGATGCTAATTAGAAAAAGCTGTATTATGCAAAGCCATTTGTTCCAAATGGCTCTTCAGGGACCAGGTTAAGGAGGAGTTTCCCCTGTGTGGTTTGGTCTTGTTTACAGAGGTTGTTAATATTTGCAAAACCATCTCGGTGAAAAAAAAATATGTCAAGTGGATAAAAGAGACTTAAATGGGACTTTGGAATTTTCAATTTTCAATGAAAAAAAAAAAGATTCTAAGGAAAAGCTGTAAATTTTGGAGTAGTAGTAAGTAGAAGATTCCCTTCATTTAGCCTAGGTCACTCTCTTTTCAGGAGGGATAAATAATTCTGGACACAGTAGATAACTGCTTTGTCAAACAGCAGTTTTAGGACCCACAAGACATGAATTCTGAATTTCATCTGGAGGGGTGCTCAGGGCTCAGTTCAAAAGCGCTGAAGGAGTAAGAGCCAAAATCCGGTTCTGTTTTGGGGGCATCGGAGGCCCAGTGTATCCTGGTGCTTAATTTCTAGAAAAGGGACCATGTAAAAATGAGGTGATCAGGAAAAAAAGAAAACCCTAAAATAAACAGTCCGAAAACCAAGATGACTGCAAGATGCCTTTAAGTTGATAAAAACATACTGTGTTTGAAACCCAGGTGAAAAATACGCCCATAACTCAAGATAAAACTGTCATAAAATACAATGAATGGCAGTGGAAAAATTAAGGAGATACCATAGGGAAAAGGCTGGTTTTCAAAAGTTAAAGTTTGCCAGGATGAATGGAGCAGGATCACCGTAGGAACTCTGAGCGTGTTTGTCATTTCCCCCTGCCTAGCACTGCAGTGGTGCTGCTGTCACAGGGAAGGATCCTCCTGCCAAAGCAGCTGCCAGGAATGTCCTCTCTGTTAAACACACATCCATCCAGTGGACATTGCAAGTGGTAAGCAAACCTTTCAAAGGAAATTAAATTTCTTGTATCCCTTTTGCTCAAAGAGGATAAATGAAGCCCAGAGGGAAGGAAAAGGTTGCTCAAGGCCACCAGGCAAGTCAGTGGTAGGACTGCACAAAGGAAAAATCAACAGATCTGCCAGGTTTGGGATGTCTTGGCCCATGCACAAGACAGTCTTTGTGAAAAGTGACACTAGAAATTTAAATAGTGTCCGATTTATGGATATCTGCCTGAAAAAAACCACACTGAACTATAAATACCAGAAAACCTGGGGTTGAATCCTGAGCTGACAAGGCTGTGTGTGTGAAGCTCTCTAATAAAATATCTGATTAATCATGAATTTGCTGTTGTGCAGCAAGTGGAACTGTATCAGTGTATAAATAGTGTACATACGTCCCTGGCTGCATGACAGGATCACTGCTGTGAAATTTTTGCAAATCTTTGAAATCCTGCAAAATGAGGCATCATCAGGCAGCAGAGAAAGGGATGACAAAGAGAGGAGGAGCCTGGGGAGAGACAGAAATACGAGACTGGCCCTATTAACGGAAAGCTGAATTTTAACCTGCAAATACAGGTTTAAAAACTGCAAATGTGATATTCCATTATTTAAATACGTGGTACCACAATCCCTGCTCTAACTGTGCTACCTTCAAAGATGTTTCAGTTTTAATAGATTATGTGACATTTAAAAATCCAAGTGTGGAGAGAGTTGCTAATATATTTAGACTGGGGAGCTTCATTTTGGTCATCTCTGCCTCCAGCTTCCTCTTAAAACATTTAATGGAGCTTCATTCCTCTTGGCTTCTCTGAAGTGGGGGCTTTAATTTATTTATGCTGATGAGGAACTTTTCAATATCCTCTTCCCCTCCTGTCACCATTACAGAGAAGAGAGCAACGATTTTTAAAGGAAACAGTTTTTTATCTAGAACGTGCAAAATTAAAAAGATACTGGAAAACGCAGCATAATTCAGGCTCACAGCACTCTCGAGACCTAGTTAAAGAATACCTGTTAATGGATTAATTTTTCATGCTCCACATATGCAGAGAAATGTATTTCAGGGGATATATAGGCCTACAATATAAAATCAGTTTCAGAGGTAGTGTGATGAAATGGTAGAAGCTGATGAAAGCACTGATTTGTTTGAATATCCCATGATTTGTTAATTGTACAGCAAATGCCTGACTTCACCCCTTGTGCAGTGGTTGAAGAGGAAAATGCCACACGTGACAAATCTGACAGTTATTGTAATGTTTGATGCAGCCAGCCCTCTCTCAACCTTCTGCTCCTGGTTAATCTATTTTGTATAATTAGGCTGCCAAGTATTACTTTAAAACTAAAGCAAAGGTCAGGATTATTACCCATGAAGGATGAGTCTCTCCATCCTGTCTTCCATTGAGGCTGCTTATGCCAACTTTCTCCAGCTTTGTGCACCAAATTCCTTCAGATTTATTCCCTGGTCCTTCCTTGTTCTTTAAGTCTTTCTACAGAAACTTCATCTCCCTCCCCAAAAATCTCAAGATTTTCTTAGAAGTCATGTAACTTAAACTGAACCATGGGCTATTGAGCCCTTATGACTCACTTTACCAAGCTCTGCTGAATAACCATGTGGGCCAGAAAATTTAATTAATTTCTATTGTCTATCTGCGAAATCTATTAATGTTCTTCAAGAAGAAATAAGCTCTGTCACTCACAGAAAACTGAGCTATCAGGCCCTAATGTTATTTTTGCAGCACTGTGTTTTTTGCCAAAATTAGATCTCAGATTTTCACTTTTGGGAAATAAGCCTTGAAAATTTGACCCACGTGCACTCTACTGGTTCAAAAACCAGAGGGGCTTGCAAGGAGATCCATCCCATTCCCTTGCCCCTCTCCCACTGTAAAAAACCCCAAAACAAGAGGGGGGATATAGGGGATATATGCAATTTTCAAGGAGATGTTGTAATTCACACACCCAGCAATGGTCATAAAGCCAAAGGACTGTTCCTCTCTCCATGTTTGCAGGTCAAAAGTTTTCTCCCTTGTTTTCAGTGCCAGAGAAGTAAAACTGGGCCTATTTTATGGCACAAGCACAATGCCCCATGGAGGCTTTCCCTGGCCTGTTACACCTGCTCTGCCACTGGAAGCCAGCTAAAAGTATTGCCCAAAGTAGAGAAAAACAGCAGGATCCTTTCACCTCCCTTTTGAGAGAATGAGAACTTTTCCCAGTTTTTCTGATTTGTCTCTGGAAGATGAAAGATAGGTAATAATTCCTTTTCAAGACAGGATATTACAATCATCTGGAAGGTGATAAATGCAATAATCCAGAGAAATTAGCCCAGTGAAACCCAATTAAAATGGGACAGCAACTGCAGTGATGTGCAAATCCAGAGGAGGCAATTTATGCCAAATGCCACATCAGATTATTTTCTTCTGAGCATAAAATTGCACAGCAGCTTCTCAAACACCGTTATCAATGCCAGTTACTGTGAGTTGCACATGTATCAAGACACAAATACATCTGTCATTCCATAACTGCTGAAACACTGTTTGATGCTTATCCCACTGGGCTACTTTTTTTTTGGGAGTAGTTCATGATTCTTTATTCAGAATTCATAACAGAAAGTGACAAACCCCTGAATAACATTTAGATTTTTATGGACCATCTACAGATAGGGGGCTAATACAGAAGTTACCCACAGTTCATCTGTGTCCTGGTCTACAGAGTTCTCACTTCTCTCTCAGTTGGGAATGGAGCTGGATTCACAAGCAAACCATGAAACAGCTCTTCCCCCACTCTGAAAGACAGAGCCCAGTTTGAGAGGGGAGAATATCCCAGGAAATTTGCATTGAACATCACTGGAGATTCAAAACAGCATTTCAAAGATGCTTGTGAAATTCTTCAAATGAAATATTGAACAGGGGGCTAAAAAGGAACAACCCTGGTTATTCAAAATAAACAGCATAGAAAGAAAATTAGTGTTGTAAGAAGAGAAGGGAACTGTTTACTTTTTATATTTCTGCTCATTAAAAGTGTGATTAAATCGATAAGGTGAGTTAAGGAGACGAGGTGTCGTATTTCACTGAAGAAAGCCAGTCAGCACTGGATTTGACTTCAAACTAAAGTCCCCTGTAGCTGTGCATCCTGGTAGGGCTTGGTTTCATTAAATGTCATGCTAGAAACTATTACGTTGCTGTGTTTGTAGGAAGTAGCTGCCGGTGCCATCCCATCTGTGCCTCAACCCTCATTAGCCTCTGCTCTCATTTTCTACAAAGATTAATCTATTTTGAGAAGAATTGTGGCAAGAAGTTCTGCTCGTGCAGCGAGGTCTCATTGTGGAAATTGTGAGCCCCGCGAAGTCGTCCTTCTGTTTGCACGGAACGCGAGGGCACGGTGTCAAGGAGGGGATGATTAACTGAGCCTGCAGAAAGGCGTGGATTGGCAATCCCTGCCTTTGCTTCTGGAGCTGAGTGGTTACACACGAGAAGAGCCCAAACCCACAGCCATTACGTGATTCATACCTCCAGCTGTGGCAGCTGTATCTCAAATTAGGTCTACGTGTGCAGATACTTCGTGTACAGCCGCACGCTACAAGCACTGAAAATATTTTTCTGTGGCGGTCGGTGCAGTCATTCTGCACAGCATTCAGGTTTTGGTAAAAAAATACAGTTACATTATCCATTTGTGCACCTTCAGACCTCACAACCTCTGAATTCTACCATGTTCAGAGCAAGATAAGGTATCACATCACAGGGCAGCTCTGGGGAACTTCCTCTGCCTGTGACCAGTCAGAATTTGCTGGCTCCAGGATTTAGCTAAAGAAGCTAAAAGGCAGAGTTCTGGAACAATATCCAGAGGTGAAGTTTCTCTTTTCAGCAGTAGAACAACCTGACTCAGGTCCCACTACACATTTTAGCTTTCCTCCTCTGTAAAGCACTTGGGTATATAATTACAAAACAGGATTATGTAAGACTCAGCTGTTATGTTGAAGTAACAACTGGAAAACATGACACTAATACATGATACTCAGCTACTTCATGTGAGTTTTTTATTCTTAATGACTGTAGAGTGCCCAGGTTAGTTTGTAGAACAAGATGTTGAGGACCACTCTAATGAAGAATTTGTGTGCCTCAAGTGGCTTTTCAGTTGCCATGGTAAAATTTATTTGCTGAGTGCCAAAGAGCATCATGGAAGAAGACAGTTGTTTTCCTTTTTAAATGGTCAAAACATAAGTTAAGCCTGCCTTTAGGCTGGCTCAGTGTACCCTCAAGCCACCCTGGAACGTTTTCAACAAATATGAAAACTTTGCAGTTTGGTACAGGAACGTTGGGTTTTTTCAGCTGGCTTTGCCAGTTTTGGCTTGGGAGATGTCAAAGCTTTTCACTTTTAATGTTGCCTAAATACAAAGTAGCACTGCCCTTCTCCCCTTGCCCTCCTGCCAGCTCTGGGGGCCAGGGGTGGGGAAAGAAAAAAAAAAAAAAGGGGAAACAAAAGAATCAGAGGAAACAAATAGCAGGAGAGATGAGGAGACCTAAAGAAGCTTTTAGTGGGAACTGCAGTTAACTCTTGTTTACGACCCTTTCACTGCACATTTAGGCACCGGAGCATTAAAAATATGAACGTGTAAGACAGCACTGTAATAGATGCCAAAATCTAACTTCTAACTCATGCCTTATCTTGTTTTATTTGAAAGTCATCACACATGCTCCTCGGATGAAAGAGATGCATTATTGAGGAGGGGTTAGGAGCAGCTTGGCTGAGCGAGGCAGGCTGAGCACTGGGTTCTGCTGGGGAGCTGGGCTGGGTTTACAAGATCTCTGGTGCTGACTGTGCCATCCCAAAATCAACCTCCCAAACCCTCTCTCACTCTGACCTCCATGACAAGCAGCTATTTCATAATCAAATCCATATTATCAGCAGACTCCTTGATGGGTTTTTTTTTGATTTTCAACATGCAGTTATGTGATAAAACGTGTAATGCTGTGTGCATACTTATATACGGTATAGATATAATATATAGATACAGAATATACAGACTACAGAATAGCTGCTGAATTTGTGGTGCATAAGCCAAAAGCCCCAAGCCAAAACCCAAGAAGAGCAAACACGAGGGAAGGATGTCTGTTTTGCTCTGAAAACAGAGCTGTTCTGCATCCCCCTTGCTGGCTGCAGCTGCACAGCACAGGCTCACGCCCTGCGAAAATCCTCTCCTTGCTGTTCTTGTGGCAGGAGCTGCTGTTGAGAGTTGAGGTCACTGAGCAGAAGGACGTGCACAGGGCTGGAGCCACCACGTAATGTCTGGTTTCTGCCACCCTGAGCTCAGGGCTGGGGCACAGGCAGAGGTTTTCCATTTGTTCCCCATCACCTTCTGGCACCGCCAGGCTCTGCCGCCCTGCCCTACCAGAGGCTGACGTTGACACCAGATCTGTGCACGAGGGCTTCTAACAGCAGGACAGGTTTCCTGCAGATCAGGCACGGGCAAGTGACCATATTTCTGTCAAATCAGCCAGAGCTGTGATCCACTTTATGCCAACTCTGTGCTTTAATGCCAGATTGATGCCAGCTGGGGGATGACAGACAATTCTTGATACAGCATAAAGTGCAAGTGGTGCAGAGAAATGATACCTGATCCAGCAAAAAGCTTGCAGGAACAGTGTGGACTAATCAGTGTATTTTAAACAATTTGAGAACTCAGAATGAATTTCTACTGGATCTGCCCTTTGTACCACGGGGACCGTGGTCATTTTGATCTGTTACTGAATGCCCTAAAACTCGATTTATTGGATACCAGCCCAAGAGTTTGTAAACCAAGACCTGCTTGGCATGTCTGTATCTTCTAAGGGAAGAAGATACATCTTCTTGTGGAAGAAAAGTTGTGTTAGGGGGTCTGAGCTGCTGTCTCTAATTCCATGCCATGCATACATCACAGAAATGCATAATTCCTCCCATCCAGCACCCTGCTAATGGGGAATGCTGCTTAGCTCTCCATTTTAGACTCACAGCCATGCAAACACTGCAGAGACAGACTTGGGGCTGGGTTACTCACAGATCTCTAGCACGGTGTTCACTTTGCAAATATTTTGCCTGCATTTCCTTATTAAACCAAGAACAAAATCCAAAGAAGTATTTGATTTTCAGCTTTAAGCCTTCTATTCAGGTTTTGCTGTGTTTATTGTGAAACACATGTTTTGGACAACATACCCCTGTGTTTTTTGTGAATATGATCTCTGCATGATCCCACCAGGAATGCACAAGACTCTCATCACTCTGGAGTGAATCCCTAGAATGGCACCTGGGTGCAGGGTCAGCATGTGAAGAAAATGACCAAGTGCCGGCACATGTCAAGGAAGTAAAGCCTAATGGATCGGGTGCCTGGAAGCAGGATATGAGCTATTCAGTATAAAATATCCCTTTAAACTCCTGGGGAGGTGCTCTGTTTGCTGACTTACTGTGACAGGAATTCTCATCCTTTGCCCACAAGAAATGTCATCCCAGCTCTGGTATCGATTTCATACCTCTGCAGGGAGATCATGGGGACAGGGCAACACCTGCTCTGCTGATCTTGGGGCACCTGGGTCAGCTCAGGCTTGGCTGAGCAGCACCTGGGGAGGTTCTGCTGCTGCATTAGCTCTGCCTGGTTTTGGGCATGAAGGAAAACCTGTGGTTTTCGGGGCTGTCAGTCTGGGATCCTCCAATTTGCTTCCCCCAGCACTAAAGGACAGGCTGGGTGGGATTCCAGCAGGGGTGTAGCCATGGGATACAACTCTGTGGAGAAATGATGCTGTGTCTGCCATCCTGCCTTATTTCCAAATAAATGTGTGCATTTTAAAGCCACTATCTGAACTCATCATCTGAAGGCTATACTGATAGCCAGATGTCAGAATCATAATTTTTGTTCTTTCAAGCTTTTCCCCAGAAGCTTTAAATAGAAGAATACATTTTCCACAGAGAAAGAGTCTTCTATTAATAGCATTAGATCATTTCAGCACTTGAAAGGAAGAAATTAGTTGAGGGTTTTTATAGGGTTTTTTTTAATACTTTCTAAAATATTATAAGTTCTTTTATTGTGCAGGCAAGAGTGTCCGCCTTCAGAGTTTTAATTACTAGGGAAAAAATAATTCTCTTTCTCTGAGTTCAAAAAACAAGTATAGTGCATAAGATTATGTGAAATGACTTAAAATAAACATCTTCAAACAATCTGGCCCTATGTGTCAATTCTCTCTCATGCTTTGATAATCTCATTCCCTTGTTGAAATAGATTTACACAGATTGCAGAGGAGGCTTGAAGCTGATTGAAAAGACTTCTGCTTATGCAGTGCACTGAATTGCCAATCAGAGGTGATGTTCCAGGGGCAGCCTCAATAAATTCCTCACTGTATTTTCTCATAGCTGAGAAAATGCAGCCAGTTCCGCTCCCGTGGTCTCACATTCTAAGATCTCTCCTCATTCATGTAAGAAAATGAGAGGAAAACAAGCTGCAGGCTTCGCCGCCTTTTGCAAATAAACTTTGTTATCCTCTTATGTAAAACACTGGGATATTCCAAGTGGCAAAGAGCTTTATACACAGCTCCACTTAAAAGCAAAAACATAAAACAAGTTTTGTTCTGCAGTCACAGAAATTCCAGTCATTTATAGCAATGAATGGGCAATGTCAGAGGAACATATGGTATTTTTAGCTCTGCTTCATTACCCAGTGTTGTAAACGAACCCTGAATACTTGTAATGTCTAAAAGCTTTCTCGGAGAAGAAAGGCTTTTCCTGCATAGTCTTGATTAAAGTCAGGCTGTTCCTGTGCAGAGGCTCAGCAAACTGCACTGAGCAGGGAGGGGAGGCTGCAGGACGAGCAGTCAGACCTGTACAGAGGTGAAAGGACAGCAGAAACAGGGCTGTGAAAGCAGAACGTGAATAGAGGAGGGGAAGGGAGAAAGGGAAGAGTCTCGGACAGGGAGATGTAATTTCAGCATGACCAACTCCTGGTCTGACCTCATGTGCAGGAATTTAGGACTGAAGCTGTGTTAGAGGCAGATAAGCTCCAGCCTACAGGACTGAGCCAGGGCACTCTAAGGCATAATGATACAGGCCTATAAATGCCGTGGAGCCGATGGGCACGTTTGATACCAAGAACCTCTGTCAGTGTTTCACAACATCTTTTTACTGTTGTGCGTTTGCTCTTTGAATCCATTTGACCCGCCAGTGAATTTGGTTTATGATTAAGTTGACCTTTCTTTCTTTTTCCTCTCGGTGCACAAGATCCTTGCCCTGGTTTGCTGTGCCCTGCTCAGTCCAGACATGAACCAAAGGAAGAGGGGTCTGGCTTGTTCTCAGTAAATTATGGCATTTCAGAATGTAGGATGGTTTTCTTCCATGAGCTTCCCCCATTGTTTCTAAATATCTCCTAGGCAGCTTCAAAGAGATTTAGTTTGGATGTAACTTACAGTGGATAGGAAGGGACAGGCACTGGATGAACTTATTGCCTTGGAATAGTGTGGATCAGTGTGGCGAGCACTGAACACCCTCCCAGTTCCTATAAAAGCCTGTGGATTTCAGAGCTTCTTGGAACATCACAGGACCAAATCCAAATTCTGCCTAGACCAGTGAAATTCAATACTATCATTACACAAAACAATCCACAAAGTCAACAGCAGTCTGAAATCTCTGCAATTGCTGAAGAACAATTACATGGATTTCAAGACAGTGATATGGAAATCCTCAGGTGTCCTTGTTATTATTACACTCATAAATAACCTCTTTTTGCAGCTAAGGTATTGTCACTTCCTCTATTAGTTCCCACAGAGGATTTTAGCACAAGAAGATTTTTGTGGCTTTTTAGTGGTATCCCCCAAAACACACAGAGGCTCCCTCCTGAGGCAGCAGTTATTACAATATTGTGGGGGGTTCTTGTTTCCAGCTCTCCATGACTCATGCAGGCAGCTGAGAACACAGTTAAAATATGAATGCTGAAAAGAAACTGAGAAGAGGGAGTAGTTATTCCACTTCTCTTTCTCTTGGAAGAACTAAAACATACATAAATTTAGGTCAGACAGGGTAAAAATATTCCGTGCTGGTTTTTCTTCCAAGCTGTTTGGGCTTTGTGAGACATAAAAACAGGCCCAGGATATGGTTGAAATGAACAAGAGTATTATTTACTTGTTTAATAAAAACCTCAGGCATTGAGACAGAAATTCAGTTCATAGTCTGTGGTAGTTATAAAATGATAGTTTTGTCACAGATCTGGTTATCCCTTTTGTGTAAAAAGTAATAAATTAAGAAAATAAGACAAGAAAACAAGAAAAGAAAGTCAAATACTCTTGCTGATG
This sequence comes from Lycocorax pyrrhopterus obiensis, assembly GCA_014706295.1. Classification (NCBI taxonomy): domain Eukaryota; kingdom Metazoa; phylum Chordata; class Aves; order Passeriformes; family Paradisaeidae; genus Lycocorax; species Lycocorax pyrrhopterus. The sequence continues at coordinate 13,967,592 of JACSVZ010000022.1, read as the reverse complement.
AAAGGCAAATGTTAAAAAAATAGTCATTAGAGGGTTCTGTCTCAAAAACATGTCCTGAATGAAAATCAAGAGCTGGAGACAAAGGGAACTGTCTGGGATTGTTGGTTTAAAAAAATGTGAATTTAAAACTTGTGGCCAGTAAAATTAACAAAATTGGTCTATACAAGGAGAGAGCCTCCTGTCATGCTTTAGTTTGGGAAATGGTTGTTACATTTTGTTCTTTTGCATAAGCCCTGACCAGCAGAACAAAAGTGTAGTCATGTGCTCCCTGGGCATTTCTCAAAATTATAGATACTCCACGTTTTCTTTTTTTTTTTACACCATTACATTATTACATCACATTGTTTTTAGCAACAATTGTCTAGTTTGTGTGGAAAGAATGTTTTCTGAACTAAAAAATGGATACAAAGCTCAGTTGTTGCACTGAACTGCAAGAAGACTCAGTCCAGTTAATAAAACCAGTACAACTGTGGTTAAATGCAGAGTCCTTTCTCCACTAGATTCAGTGCACTATGGACCTTAGAAGAGAAGCTGAAAGAAACTCATCTGTCTGTGCATTAAATTTGCTTTCTCTGTCACAGCCTCAGCATCATTGTAGGAGTTTCGAAATTGCCATTGTTAATTTGTGCAAAGCAATTTCATTGATGCTAAAATGTGTTGCTGGAAGGCCCCAGGAAGGTACCTGCCACTCTGGACAGAGGTATTTACAGTGGACAAATGCAGTATGAGCACATATCAGATAAGCTTTAATATGGGGTAAAATGCAATGCAAGGGAACTTTTACTTCACCAAAAATTTAAGAGCCAATGTCGTGATAAAAGTTGGTGACTTTTGGTGCCAACAAGTCATATGAATTTGCATGTGTGATTAGGGGCTTTTGAATCTTGCAGTTTAATAAGACAAATAATGATCTTTATCCTTCCTCTGGCATCCTTAGTTTATTTGTGGAAGGATGGTTGTTTAGTTTGGTTGATATTTTTATTATCAAGAAGAATCGTGTTTCCTTTGCACTTTGTAAGGAAAGAGCTCATTCACTGTTGAGTTGGAGGCACAAGATCACACCACTGCTGCTTAACAAATGCAGCCAGAAGATGTTGAGTCCTCAGCACCAGCTGCTTACAGACCCACTTCTAACACTGCATTTCTTGCTAATGCAGACACAGCCAATAAATCACATTAGCAAGAGGAATTGCAGTTACTTCCATAGTTCTCCCTGCCTGGCTGTTCGGTGACACAGAGAGTTAAAGGACAGGCATTGCTGTTCTCCTGCCAAATTCTCATTTTGTTGTTGCCATGTGGGACATTGTCTCTCTATTTTTCTGTTTCTTACACAGGCCAAGGATTACAACTCAGTAGTTTGTTTTTCCTGGTTCCTATAATAGAAGGAGGAAACAACCTGGAATGGAGTCATTTCAAGAGCTGCAGAGGAGACAGCTTCATATATTTAGAGTAATTTCCATGTTTATTCTTGCTCTGAAGATCCTGCCATTCCCATTAGGACTAGCTTGTGGTCTTGGTTCAGGCAAACAGTGATAATCACTACAGTAAATTTGATAAGCAATTATTTCTCTTGGCCCTCACCCAGTGAAGAATTGAATTTTAGAAGGCATACTGCAGTTTGGTTAGATCAGTGCTTTAAAACCCTTATCTGGGCCTTGAGAAAGTTCCATGCCAAGGGTGGTGTTTAATGCAGGATTTAACAGGTGGGAAGTGCCCTCGCCCTTGGGGACTTGGTAGCATCTGACTCTGCTCTGTGTTTAAGCACAGATGTGTCTTTTCAAAGGTGCTGAGGGTTTATGGTACCTTGCCTTGGAGGACTGCTGAGTATTTAGTATAATTGCCTGTTGAGAAGTACCAGTAGACAGGGGAATAAATGAATTTTTAAAAGCAATGTTCCCCTTAAAGGATTTCCTGCATGTGTCTCATATTTACAAACTGTTGCATCCAGCAGAGCAAACCAATCCCTAGAAAGTATTGAACCATTCATTCAGGTGAAATGACCTCCCAAGAAGGGTTTCATTAAAATTTACATATCAACCAAGTGTATAAATCACCGGTAGCTTTAAAACAGTTTTACAAGGAGCCACATTGGATACAAAACCATAGACAAAAGTTGAATTCGCTCACTGTGCCTATTTTCTATCTACCTTTCCCCGTAGCTGTTCTCATTTATGTCAGATTTTTGTTGTCTAAGTATTCCTTCTCCCAAATCTCTGTCCTGTGCTGTAGAGCAGGCCTGGAGTGAGCACCAGAGACTGGTGACTGATGTGTATTTGTTGCCAATGGGTGTGAGGAAAGTGAGAGCGTGAAGCAGCAGGAGTGATAAAGGAGAAAACAAAACAAAACAAAAGGAGATGCTCTTGCATTTCACAGAGCACAAAGAGTGATTTCCATCTGCAGCAGTGGCACTGAACAGTGACAGAGCACCAACAGAGAGCTGTGATGTGTTCTAGCAAAGAAGGAAATTATGCATGGAATTACAAGGGCAGGAAAGTGCATAGGACATGAGGATTTGATTAATTCTTGCATAGACAAGTTTGGGATAGATACAAAGTGGGAGCTGATTGTGTGTCTGACAGACACAGACTCCCATAAACTGGAGAAACTCTGAACAGGTCAGTCCTGGGCCATGGGCCGCAGAAAAAGTTGTGCATGGGTCCCTGCTGGCAAACGTGCCCTTAAACCAGTGGCTTCCCTGGGTGTTCCATGTCCCTCCAAAGGCAGCTGCTGTCAGCACTAACTGCAGTGGAAGGGATTTGAAGGTGCCTCTTGGAGACAGCCCAGGGTGTGGTTCCGTCTGCAGACTCCCTGAGGATGCTATAAAAAACATCCTTTCAACAGGTTTGCAGCAAGGCTACAGCTAATTAAACAACTGCAGGTGATGAAAGGCTGGTCCTGCAGTGCAGACAGCAAATTTACTGCTCTGAGTGCATGGCAAGCCTCACCCAAAACATTGCTGTGCTTGCTGGGCCTGGCTCCCTGTGTCCTGCAGCACAGCATCCCTCCAGGAGCCTGGGGGAAACTGCCCAGCCCTGGGATTTGTAATGTGTGTGGCACAAACCCCTTGCAGCTGCAGGAGGGACAGGCTTGGCACAGGCTGGCTCCTGGCCCTCTGCAGAGGCAGTGCCCGTTTGGATGGATTTTTATTTTATTTGAATGGATTTTTTGTGGATCTGGGGAGATGCTGCTCTGCTGCCTGAGCCAGCTCTCACTGGGGGACAGGCTTGCAAACAGCAGCTTTCCCCTGTCCAAAGCAGACACTGTACAGGCTCAGGTAACTGAATTAACAGTGATCACACAGCAATCCTTCATCAGTCTCATTTTCTTATTGCTACTGAGCCCTTTCTTACCCAGGTAAAGCGTGTTGTGGGTTCCTTTATGCAAACACTGACAAAGCTATTTTGTTAATGAACTGCTAATGTCACACCGTGCACTGTAAATCACAGCAAGTGGTGCTGGAACTTGACACAATGATCCAAAAGCTTGAAAGGTTCCTGATTAATTTCTTTGCACCTTGGCACACTTGGTGGTAATGCTGGTAGGTGATATGTCAACTTTCCAAAGGAACATTTTCTGGAAGAAATCACAAATCTCAAGCATACAAAGCATATTTTTATCTAAGAGATTTAGCTGGAGTTGCCACTTCCCTGCTCTCTTTCCTTTGATAAGCATAATCTGTTTCCCCATTCATGTCAGGGAAACCTGGTTTTAAAATCCAAATACTTTGAAGGGAGGCTCAGCATGACAAAATGGAAATAAACTTCCCTGGCAAGCACAGCCCCCTCCTACCACCCACAAGTTATGTTTTGGGGTTTTTTTTTTAAATTTCCTTCAATTAGAGAAAAATGCTAAATCATAATTTAACATATTAAAGAGCAGTGGAAATTATAGAACAAGGACAAATGGCAAACCTTTGAGTCTGAAGTAAAAATGGAAGCTCAGATTCTGGAGAACACACAGTAAACTTGCATTTTCATGCAGGGAAGTATAAAAACCTAATCAGGATTTATATCACCCAGCAAAAAGCAAAGTGATTGAGCCCAAGCACAGCCTTTACTGAGGGAAAGCTGAACTCAGAGCTGTTTCTGTATTTCCCTGCCATTTATCTTTGCATTTTCACTCTGCCTTCATGGATCTCCATGAGTCTGCAGCCTGCACAAATTTACTGTGCCAGATTTTCCCCCCAAGGTAACTCAGGGAATGACGTAGATGCCATGTGGATAAACCTGGCCCACTCTCCATCTGCTCCTTGTGAGGTTAAACTCGCAGAGAGATGAAATCCACGGCGGGAAATCATGAACATAAAGGGTTGCAGTAGGAGAGAAGAATTCAGGCCATTTTTTCCTTACACCGTTGACCATACAAAACCTAAAAATTTGGATGAGTAAATGCCTGAGTTTGCACCTCAAACCTGTAATTTTCCCTACTTTATTTCAGTTTTTCTGGTGTAACAAATATGATAGGTCGGAGCAACAATCTGTGTCACATAAGCAGCTGTGCACCCCAGATCAGCTCATGATTACATCCAATAATTACTACAGGTACCTTGCCTTTCTAAATAACTAAACTGTTAGGAACTAAGTTTTCTCTTTTACAGAGGATTCTGTGTAAGTTTTTTCCAAACCAACCCAAAACAATACTGAAACATTCACAGCTTCAAATGCAAAGTCCCTCAAAAATTAAATAAATTTCAGGTTCTTAAAAAGCTTTTTTACTCCCTTGTAATTTTCATTTCTAACTTCTAACAGTCATTCAAAATTGCAAAAATCAAAATACTCTGTGGAAATGGAAACTTCAAACTGGAACATTCCACTGCAGTTCTCTTTCAAGGAGTCAAGAAAGAGAGCATGTCTGCAGAAATGCAGGTGACAGAAAACATTTTTAGAACAAGGAAGAGCTCCATCACAGGAAACATCTAACTGGTGCAACAAAAACAGCTCTTCAGTTTGAATTCTGCTTCTCTGGAACATAACAGAAGCATTCAAAGGCTCCCAGACACAAGCAACTTACCCCTGTCCTGCATGTTCAGTCACTGTGGTCAGTTCTTTCTTTTTCAGGATGCTAAACTGAGGAAAATGGCATTGTTCCTGCTGCTAATGCTGTTTCACAATGCTCAGGATAATCCTTACTCTGAAACTAAGACCACCTTTCTGCTTCCCTGCCCTGCAGGCTCCTCTCATGGGACAACAAGGACCCTCAGCAAGGAGCACCTGGAGGGAAGTGCTGTGCCTTGGTCAACCTCCCGAGTGCTGGCTCAGTTTGGGGCTGACCAGGAGGAGACAGGAGCCCTTTAAAAGCTGAGCTGCCTCGGTGTCATCCTCCTCACATCCTTTTTAGAGGCAGTCCTGAATTCCAGGCAGCACTGAAAGTTACTGGTGGTAAAGGCACCTCTGTCCCAAAAGCCAAAAAGGTCATTTTGATTCCGTTCACTGTCTCTCCCCTCTGCAGTGGACCAAAGGGAACCTTTATTTCCTTTTTTAGCTCGATATATGAGTTGCAAAGACAGATGCAATGACAGTAAAGGGGAAAAGATGCAGAGCTGCATTACAAACCAATTCATCAGCAAACAGAGCACGCCTGCCTTACAAATTTGCCTGCAGCTCTTGTCTGCTGTGTTATTTTTAAACTGCCTGCAGGTTGCAGATTTTTCAGTGGTCCTTCTCCTACCAATGCACACACAGGATTTAGCAAGGCACAACTTTCATTGCCATGAATTTAAGTTACCAAAATTCCCAGGACATTAAAATTCAGCATCCTTCATCTTCCCAGAAACTTCTTGCTGCATTCACAGGAGGACATCCCATGTCTCCTGCAGCCTGTCTGCATGGCAAGGTCAGTGTAAGTCAGCCCTACATCCCTGATGTTCCAGCTGCCCTTCCTCAGCCTGTGGGATGCATCCTGCAGTTGCTGTAATCAGCAGCCCAGGCATCCAGCTACAGACTCTGGCTCCTCATGAAAAACCCGAGAAGATAAACCCGGCTCGCTGAGCCCAGTGCTCAGTTTAACAATGCTGTTATCACCCAGACATGACCACCTCAGCACCAAAGCCAGCTGCTGTGCAGATGAGGGCTGTGGGCAGCTCAGGGCACTCTCCATCACACATCCAGCACTCAATTCACACAGCTCCCAACAAACCTGCCCCACTTCTGTGGGAGGCTGGCTGGGATGGAGGCAGGGCTTGACAAGTGCAAATGGGAGAGCTTCTGTGTGCAGAAAACCTTCACAATCATTGCACAATTCCCACAGAGAGGGGACTTGCAGGAAGAGTGCTCTATTTATGGCACCACAGTGTTTTAAAGAAGAAGGCAAGGGGGTGTTTTTCACCACAACTGCTGCTGATGTAAACAGAAGCTGCAGATGCTCAGACTTTCTGAAGGGTCAGACCCTGGAGCCAAATGTAATGAATATTATGGTTTGTTTGCTTCTTCTTTGTTGCCTGGTTGATTCTGCAGCCCAGAGCTACACTGCAGAGCAGTGCCCGTCTCTTTGGAACCTCTCCCCTCCTCTGACTGGGGATGTCTCAGACGTTAACCCACTGACACTGGACCACTGTCAGGAGCTCTAGAAATGACCCCAGCTAGCATTGTAAGAAGAACTTGCCCAGCATCATCAGCAGGGGCACAGCCACATTCATTTCCACCCCTTCAGCACACACGGAGCAGGTGACAAGAGTGTGACACATGAGGGGTTTTTTGGGGGGGGCTGGAGCTCCAGCACAGAAGACTTTGCCCTCAAAGGGGTACAGCAAGGAATTTAAAGTGGTTTTACCATAAACAGCCAATAAGCTTCAGCCAGAGCAAAATCCTGTGGCCCCATAGGGCTGAGGATTGTCGCTTGTGGGGCAGTGAGGGCCAAGCACAGGCTGGCCTTGCTGTGCTGGGGGTTAAACTGGTGCTCTCTGGACCCTGATAAGAACTGTCCCTCATCCTCCCACATTACACAGCGAGTTAAGCTGCTGCTCACTTCCCCCTGCTGATTTGGAGAGTCATGATTTGGCTCTTGGCTGTTTATATTTTGCAGACATCCCCTGTGTAATTGCATGGCCTGGCCCCAGGCTGTCAGGCTCTGGAAGGAATAACCACATTATTCCACAGAACAGTTAGCATAATTAAAATATTGACTGCAGATTAAAAAAATGTGCTGAATGTTTCACAGAGTGGTTGGAGGGTTGGCAAGCCTTGGCAGCTTGTTGGCTGCAGGAACTGGCTGGTATTTAGGAGTGCCTTCTCCTCCAGTATTCATTGCTGTACGTGGGAACTGCTTTTTGTGCTGTCAACTTCTGATCTCCCAAGCAGCCGACCCACAACCAGGAGAAAATGAACTGACTGGAAATGAGGTGCTCCAAGGGCTCTCTTGTGATTCTTATTGCCAGTGAGACCATTTCCTTGTTATTTATGACTTCAGGACATCTGTCTTGCTGTGTCTCTATCTATTTTTGTGTCCATCTCTCCCAATGCACAGTATAGAAACTGCATATGGTGAGAATGTACCAGGTGATAAATCCATTTGCTTAAGGACTGCTTGTACCATATGAGAAACATTAATAAAGTTAAAAAGCCCACAAAAACCTCCACTGGAGCATTTGTTTTAGCTGCTATTCCTTCTTTGACATTGGATGTCTACCTGTGCTTCATCTTCAAAGTCCAAGGCGCAAAGTCCTTGCATTTCCACAACCAAGAGGGCAGAAAGGGAGGGAAGAAACCCAGTTGGCAGGGCTGGTGGAAACCACAGAAGCACTGATTCCTACAGGGCACTCAGAGGAACCTCAGTGTCCTTGTGATATCTCCCCATTCTCTTTCTTAGGGGAATATCTGGGACCATAAGCATTGCTGGAGACACACAGGTTTGGGTTTGAGTGATTTCCTGGTATTTTGTATATCCCCTATCAGGCAAAAACTTAAAATGACCTCATGCTGGCAGTGTTAAACAAAACACATGGGACATGTCTAACCCACTTTGCCAACACCTGCCTCCTGAAGGAAACACAGCAGAGTCAGGAACTTGCCCAGGTACTCCTTTAAATCAGCTTCTTGTTTAATCTTCACTTCCATGCTCGAGAAACTCCTGGCCTGGGAGGAGCAGCAGTGCAGTCTCACAAGCAAGGACCAGGGAGAGCTGAGCTGAGCTCGTCCCACTCCACTGCAGCTCCCAGGGCTCTGATTCACAGTCTCATCTACAGCTCTTCTGAGATGAGCCAATTTCGTGAACATTTCTATTTCCACTCAAGAGGTGTCACAAGAAATGACCAAAAGCTATTTCCTGAGGCTTCTATTACAGCTTTAAAGTGATCATAATAGCAAATTAATAGGAGATCTACTCTGCCATTTTCCATCCTCATTGCTATTGCTGTAATCAAGAGCAGCTCTAATTCTTCAAAGCTTATTTCTGTGGTACTTCTCATTTTTGAATACACTGCTAGGAAAGGAGCAGAATATCTTGGCACTCCAGCTGTGGTCTGTAGGCTACTGCCTCCCTTCTGAGCAAGGCTTATGGCTATTTTCTGCTCTCAACTTAATACTGACCTCCAAACTGTAAATTATAAATATCACCTTGGGTAGGCACCACGCTTTCAAAGGCCAAAAAAAATATATTATTACTTTAAATCTCTTGTAAATTAAACCCCCAGATAAACTCAGTGGAATGAGAAAAAAGGTTCTCTAAATTCAGGACAAAGAAAGAGAATTTCACTGGGCATGCATGATACGTGTGGGGAATTGTTACAGCTTTTCTCTGCTCTGATAGTTCACGTAGCCAAGTTTTTAGTTTGTCTCCACTGAATGATTCATCTCTATTACCAGTATTTTCAAAATTAAATGGAAGAGGAGGAATGTGTTCATTCCCCTGCTGTGTTTAATAATCTTCCAAAAATTGTTTCCTGTTTACTTGGAAATCCCCACCTCCATGCTGTGATTCAGGCATTTGCACCCTGTTAACTTAAAAACAAAGCCTAGAAGATGCTAGATATGATCTTGTAGTCACAAAGCAATTTATGATAAATGTTGTTCTAGAGAAAAATTACTTGGAAATGTTTGGAAATGTACGTATGTTCATAGCTTCACGTTGCTGATTTAAATCATAACTGGTTGTTGGGGAAAAAAGTACAAACTGTTGCTCAGCTTTTATTTCTGTAACAGATCTGATGGCAGCTTCTCTTTCAACAATTACTGTATTGGTGCTCTAATACAAATCTCAGTAAAGGCATCAATAACCCCATTTAGGGGACTGTCCCACTGGCCTCCATGGCACTGGCTGGCACACAACTGTGAATACTCAGTGGGTATTGTTTTATGCAACACTTGTCTATTAGCAAAACTTAAGGTGCATTTTCAAGGAAAATTATTAAAAATACCTCAATTGATTTTCCAGCTGAAGTATTACCTCTGGATTCCTGTGGCTTGGCTGGACAAAAGGGAAAGAATTTTCCTCTTAGCTTCCTCAAGGAATAAATTTTCACAATAGTTCTAAGATTTTACTTACATAGCACATATCAAACAAACTCTTCTTTTATATAACATTTGCATCAGCTCCCAAAAGTCAGCATGTTCTGTGTTAGCTCATGTGAAGAGTTCATTTAAAAGGCAGCAATATCCTGTGACCCAGGAGCAGAACTGGAAGCTGGGGATTCCGAAGGGATCTGAGCTCTCTCACACTTCCTCTCAGCTTTTCGTAAAGGTCTGCATTTTTCTAAATGAACATTACATTTATGTGATTAACTGGAGGCCACGTGAGCCTGATTTACAGATGTGTTAAACTTCCACTGCTCTTGTTAAAGCCGTGGGGAGCTCTCAGCTCTCCACGTTTCAGGAGGCTGTGACAGCTCCCCGCAGCCCTTGGGGGGACAGTGACACCATTGCCTTGGTGAGCACCTTTGCCTGCCCTTTGCAAGTCACCCTGGAAGGGTTTTGTCCAACAGTGCTTTCCTCTTTTCCCCTCCCAGATGAGATGGAGCAGTCCCCTGCAGTGCGTTCTGACTACTTGGTCTCAGGGATTCGAACTCCACCAGTGAGGAGGAACAGCAAACTGGCAACACTGGGCAGGATCTTCAAACCATGGAAGTGGCGGAAAAAGAAAAACGAGAAGCTAAAGCAGACGTCTGCAGGTAGGCTGAGAACAAGAGAGGGATGCTGCACAGCAAAGCTCACGTGGGACACGTTAAAGGTGACCTGAGCCAGACCCAATGCACAGATTCCAGCATCCAACAGATTAATAATGTTTATGGCTAGGAGGGGCCCATATAGGCTGACTTCCTATATAACACAATATAGTACATTCAGAAGAGAAGGTCAAAATACGAGAGTGAAGCACAAGCCTTGCCCCCAGACTGCTTTCCATGGGCTGTCCCTTCTCCACATAGGCTGCATTTATGGCCCCAAGTGTTGTCACCCCTTTTATTTGGGGTGAAGTTTATATAGGTCACAGTAACATTATGAAAAGTGACAGGAGGGAGCTGCAGCATGTGAAATGCCTTCCCTCAAGCAGCTGTCTCTGCGGGGAAGGAGCCCAGCACACAGCACAGCACGCTCTCTGTGGTCTCCAGGGATGTCCCAGGAGATCAGTAAGGAGACAAACTGACTTGTATTTTCTGAAGACGGGATGTTGCAGTTCCCTTCACTTGCTCCTGTACCCTGTGGGAGTGTCCCAGGGAAGGGCACTGTCCAAGGCAGCTCCAAGGTGCCACATTACACAACAGGAAGGCTCCAATATCCCTGTGACTCTGCAGTCAGTGGGATCGGACAGCACCATCATAAACCTCAGCTTTACATGTGGTGATTTTAACAAAGAAAGAGGCACAAACAGCTGACCAATCCATGCTCCCCAAAACAAAATCCTTGCAAGTCCTTTCCAAGCACACAGGGGCCTGAGACTAGAGGGAATTTCCATGTTGCATCCTTCTCACCCCGTTAAATGACTGCTCTGTTGGTAACTGGTGCTGTGTTGTGCCACTTCTTTGTGCAGTGCTGGAGAAGAAGATAACAGCACGGCAAGGGCGGGATGAACTCATCAAGAAAGGCCTTCTGGAGATGATGGAACAAGGTAAGTAAAAATGCTTAATTTTTTTTTTATCAAAAGCTCTTTCAGGATGGTAGGAAACACTTATTTGCAAAAGCAGAAACCTAACAAGCAAACAAATGAAAAGGAAAACCTTTGATCCAAACAGAGAGAAAATCTCAGTGTTTGAATTAAGGCTTATCTTTCTTCAAGCTCCTCCCTGCTGCAATACTCCATGTAGTTTAGTGTTTGATGCTTTACCATCTTGAATGCAGCTCCATCTTCCCTTGGTTTACACGTGGTGCAGCCTGAACTGCTACGTATGTTTTATGTAATTGCTCTAAACCCAGCTAAATCCTCCTGCCAAGAAATCCAGCTCAAGCTGGATAAATATAAACTTCAACATACAGATGCAGTCAGCTAACATGAACAACCTATGGATCCAAATCCCATAAAATGATCCTAATCTGATGTGTTCAGCTGTTTTTCCAGTAAACCCAGTTTGTGGTGTAACATGTTACCAGTCCGCCTGCTTTTCATTCCCATGGAAAAGTGAAGCATTCTGTGGAGTCATTTTAAGGCTTTCCTGAGTACAAACCAGAAGTCATGGAAGGAAAGATGATGAAGCGTCAGGAACACTCGCAAAGGATGTGGTTTTTGTGCTCCAAAGCCCTGACAGATGCTCAAGGGAGACACAGATCTGGATGACTGTTCTGTGAGATTAACTGAGCTCCCCATGTTATGGACAACATCCCAATTGCCATTTCCACCTAAACAGAGATAAACCCCACAAATCCATCTTTACTTTGAAGACGTTATAGCAGGAAGTACTGTCATGAAGGAGGACTGGCCTTTTGAGTTTGATTAATCTCACAGATAGATGTTATGTTCTTTGAAAGTAGTAATTGAGTTTCTTTTGTATAAAACAAATGCCATGCCTATAAATAACCCCTGGGACAATACTCAGTGATGCTATGCTGGAGTGAAACCAAGCAACTGAAGAGTCAGAAAAAGAGCATTTGAAACAGGATTTTTTTTTTTTCATGGCAGTAAAGCAATTTTAATATTATTTTGTTGGATGTATTTTGTTTCATGTTAAATAATCTATCAAACCATCAGCTTATTCTAAAATGGAAGTTCTTAGAAAGCTCATTTTTAGTTCCTGTCTATTGAAGTCTTTTTGTCTCTCATAATTCTAGATAATTAGTTGCCCTATTAGCATATTAGCACTACTGGATATATACCATCTCCACTAGGAGTGGGAAAGTTCCTGATAATCCATGAATTTGAAGACATACATATGTACAGCTCTGCAAAAGAACAGTAAAATAAAACTTCTGTAGAGCACATTTAGAGGTAATAATGAAGAATCAATAAACCTCTTGCATGTATAAAGAACAGCTTGGGAGGAGAAAGCGATGCCAAGCAGCAAGAGCATTTTAACAAAATTAAAATAGTTTAAATAAATATATTCCAGTGAGGTGTGAGGACAAGCTGTGCTTTAAACCAGACAGCTGCAAACAGACTGCTTACCTGTCTGCAGGAAAGTTGCCTAGAGCTCCTATAAACATCACACAAATTTCCAGTGCCTCCCTGTGCCCAGAAGAGGAAGAAGGGATCACAGTCAGCTGAAGGACATTGCAGCTGCCTGCAAGTTATTTTTCTTTACAGAGTGTTGTGAATCTCCAGGGTTATTTTATTATATTAGTAGAAACAGCTTATTAACTGGAATAAAAGATTGACCCAAATAATTCTCAGTAAATGATTAGTGCCCTACTTGGACTGAGCTGAAGTGGCAGCAGTTTCAGGGCTAAGTCCTGGTTTACGCAGTAAGTTGCAATTGTCAAAGCAGCAATACTGTGCTAGAAGACTACAGTAAATCCTCAAATCCCTCTATTCCATCAGGCTCTACTCCACTTCCAGGGAGCTGACTCCTGGTCGCTTTCATAAATAGCCCAACTGGGATGATGCTGCAGCCTGAGAAGCCTCATGCATTTGCAATAGGTGCCACTCAGACCCATAGCATAAAGTCTGTCAGCAGCGTTTGGCAGTGGTCCTAGCAGTGGCCCTGGCAGTGGCCCGTGTGGCTCTGAGCTCTCCACTGAGCTGGCGCAGGATCTGCAGCGCTCTGGGAGCAGCCCAGGGTGGAATTGCACCGTCCTTGTGTGGGTGATGAGTCACCCTGGCAGGTTATGTCACCCCTTCTCCTCACACAACCCCCAGCCTGGCTGCCCGCTCACTGCGTGGCCTGGCCCACGTCTGTGCCCTTCTCTCCTCTCCAGCTCCGCGCACACAGGCAGATGCCAACGTGCCCCTGGAAAACTCCCGAAATGCAGCTTCACTCTGGGGAGCCAGCTTAACTCTCTGAGAGGCTACAGGCTGCAGGGTCTGGCATACAGTGGGGTTAATTCCCAGCAAAATCACAGCCTTACTCCTGATTACCTTCGAATATTGAGGATCGGTGTTTTCCTTACCCATGGATCTAAGGTCTGTGCTTTGTTGTGTCCCCAGACCATCTCTAAAATACGGTGTTGGGACCCACTGCCACCCAAAGCAGCACATGCACTTTGATCACAGCACATGCTGATCATTCCTGCCCAAGATCATCGCTGTTGTGAGCCTCAGAAATCCTCCAACAGGAATGTCTTCTGCCTGTCACCCCTTCATTACTCACTGCACTTCCATGGGCCGGGCACCGAAGGAGCCCTGTCTCTGGCTGCAGTTTCACTGTCACACAGCTGCCAGCTGCTTGCCTTTCCCAAGGATGTGAGGAACGTGCAGAGCAGAGTTACCTTGAACACATTTAGGGAGCTCCCCCCTCGATGTTTCCCCCCATTGTGAGCACGAAGCTGATGAGGTTTATCTGCCCTTCCAGCACTGGGGTAAGGGCTGCCTGTCAAACAACGCGGGCAGTGGTTCATACACCGATGATTGTGTACAGGCTGCCTTCACAATGAGCTGAAATGTAGGCAATGAACTTTTTCCCCCCTCCCCTTCCCTGTATCATAGCAACTGTGCTACTGCAAGGGCTATTTTAAGAACAGTAACTTTTCACCAAACGTGATTATGAGGCAGACTGAGTGAGCTCAGTGTGCAAAAATACTGCATCCCTTCCGCAGCATCTCTGGGCCAAAATCTGATACCCTCACCCAAAAGCATAGGAAATTACCCTGCAGATTGTCCAAATAGCATCAAAAAGAGGTAACTGTGAATGTTGCTATTTTAAATCAATGTTCAAGGAACTTGTAGTGATATCATTGCAAGAAAACACAGCCCTGTCAGGAGCTTCCAGAAGGGAGTGTCCAGGGCTGAGAAATGCAAGCTGGCAGGTGAAGAGTGGACAGCAGGAGTGTCCATCAGCACGGAGAGCTGCCCAGGGAGGGAAGTGATTGCTTTCTGTGGTTTGCAACAGTGATGTAGATCTTGTAAATTCTGAGGGAGTAAAAGGGTAGTTTGTATTCTGAGGACTCTTGCCTGAATAGGAGAATACTAGAAAAGCTTCAGTCATCAAGATGCGTACAGCTGCAGGGATCACTGGCACAAAAAATCTTTCAGAGTAAGCAAAGGGAGCAGTTTCTAGATCTGCACGAAGAGGGATTTGAATTTCTGATCAGCTCAATCACACAGGACACACTTTTCAAAGCTGAGTAACGAAAACTGTGCTAAAAACCTGCAGCTCGGTGGGGAACATGAGCAGCCTTTCCTTCAGCGAGTCATGCACAGAGCCCGACACAACCCAGACATGCCAGACCAACCTGGGCACTGCTGCACCACGGGCTCCGCTCGTGCGAGGAAGGAATTGCCTTCTCCCAGAGACCTCTGATTGCCCATTGCTCGTCTCCCACGTGGCAGCTACTTCCAGAGCACAGTGGCCATTTGCTCAGGCTGCTGGATGCCCACAGAAATAGGTGCCTCGATGAGAAAACTCAGTGGGTTTTAGTAGCCAGATGGGCTGGTGTCCACAGGGTTTGCATTGCAGGTGGTTAACACAGAGATGGGGTGCTGCTCTAAGAGAAGTCTCAGTCCTCTGAGCACTGGGAGCTTTGAGACTCCCTCTTCTCAAGAAGATAGCGGGGGGGGTCTCAGCTTTCACTGCTCATGGTTTAGTTAAGTGATTTGTTGTTTTAGATTCTGAAGGCAAAGCCTGCGCTGGTGACGATGCCACGAGGGCGGCGCAGAGCGAGGCTCCAGCACCCGCGTGCCAGGCGCTCGCATCAGAGGAGGGGCAGCAGGAGGCCACAACAGCAGCCACAGCAAATGTGACCTCCTTTGGTGAGGAGCTGCACTCGGATGAGCCGAAAGAAGATGCAGGTACTGGATAGAAAATGTTTTCAAAAAAACTATGAAGTGTTATAAAAATACTTCTGCTGAGGAGTTGAATATGTCAGTGCATTAAAGGGTCAAAGCACCTTGTTCAGCTCAGCTCCACACTGGGTTAGCAATTGGTACTTAAAAGCAGTGATCTGTGAGACTTCTGCCAAACTGGGGAACTACACAAAGCTTGGCATGATGGGATTAGTTGAATTATGAGATGATCCAGTCTTGGCATGGTGCCCCTTTGGTAGCAGCAGTGGCTGCTGTGAAGATGAAATAAGCTTCTCTTAAAAAGATTTCTTAAACTTCTGTGCCAAGCCTGAATTTGTTTGTCCTGGCTCGGGAGAACAATGTCAATACACAGCCCACACTGTCCATATCATCACCCTGTCCCCAGTGTGCTTCCAACACCAGTGAAGTTCGATACCAGGAGCACAGATCAGCTAAACCAAGCTCCTTTCATGCAGCTCTGCTCCAGTGAGCTCATCCATGGCAGCAGTTCCTAGGGACTAGAGCAGCCAGGCACAACCCAGCAGCTGGAGGGTTCCACTCACTTCCCGACAACCAAGAAACGCAAAGCTGCAGAGATAACGCTTTATCCTGGTTTGTGAGGAGTGCCATGTAGTGGTTATGGATCTTCCTGGCCTCTGGTCAATCTTTACACCTTCTCCATCTGCCCCGGCTGCCTTTTGTTCTCTGTCCCACCCTTTCAGGCCCTGCTTTCTCAGGGATTCCAGCCCCTGGCTGCTTTCCCCAAGCCCACCCCTGCCTGCTTCCACCCTCAGCCTGCTTCAGCAGCTCAGAATGGAAATCATTCCCTCATTAGCTGAGGCAAAACCCATTCATCACCCTGTTCTTACAACCAGATCAAATCTTGACCAGATTACAGGTTTCTTTTCTTCTTTCTCTTTTCTAGGGCCTTTAATTCTGTATCAGGATAAATATTCCTTCATCAGCATGAAATTCCTTTCTGAACTTCTAATTCTTACCATGGGGACATACTATCATGGAAAGATAGCACTAACAAGGTGTCATGTACTTAACCTTATGGCTCTGCATAAACTCATACTGTGATTTAAAATTTACCTTACAGTGTGTTCAAAATTGTGCATTGAAGCTTTCAAAATCATCCCACTTTCTTAGGTCTCTTTCCCGAATCTTAGTTCCTTTTATTGTTTCACTGAAGCAATCTTTCCTGTCTTCTGTATTTCTTTTCCTCCATTTTTTGAGGCATCATTTTCCCAGGTTCCACAAAAATCCCTGTGGGATTATATTCTCCTGTCTACGTAGTCTGAGAGACTCCCCTTCTCTTTCTACCTCTTCCATTGGTGGCCTCTGGCTTCCAAAAGAATTACTGCTCATCTAGTCTTAATGTGCTAATTTATCCCTGTCTGTACATCCTAACAGTCCTGTCTCTAGTGAGTGCACCTGAAGGAATTAATTGGGTGGGAAAGCTCTTCAAAATTGTCAGAGTGTGTTGCTAAGTTTATTATAATGCCGAGTTTTTAATAACATTTGCCCTTGGGCTCAATCCAGGCCTAATGCAGTGGGTGTCTTCCCAGAAATTCATATGAGTAAGTGACCAGCTAGAAACAAAGTGAATGTATTTGCTTTATACCCAATGTGTTCTATGTCATCCTGAGGGTGTGGGATAAAGGCCAAGGAGGGGAAGAGGAGAAAACACAGTTTGTAGACTTCATGTTCATGTTAATGAATACACAGAAAAAGAACAGCCAGGTCACAAAGAGGGCAGTTTGTCCCACCTAACTTTGCCAGCGGCCTTGGGGACAGTCCCAAGAGGAGGATTTCTACCTAGTAATGAGATGGCATTTTGACAAGTGGCACGCCATGAATAATTCCCTACTCCAGCAGGAGCCTAGTGCTGAGCACTTGGAATATTTTCAGCAGGATAATATTCACTCTGCAGTATGAAATCTGTTAATGGGTTTGTGTGCTCCAGACTCAGGTCTGCCTGACACCACTCCCAGACCAGGGTGGAGTTCAAGACCAAAAAAGTCTGACTGGGGCTGAGAGTGTTTGGGATCCACCTTCTCTGCAGCAGAGGTCCCACTGTGGCTGCTCCTCTGCACCTGTGCCAAGCAGCCCTTCCTGTCACAGGCACACCCACTGAGTCAGGAGTTACTGCCAGAGAACGCATTGCTCCACTCAGGGAAATGCACTCAAACCTGACTAATTTTCCTCTCAAGCTCCTCACATCTACTGGGGCTCTTGATCTTTCTGTAATGTAACCCATTAGTGACTTTGTTTTTCCCTTCCTCTATTACCCATTTTGTCTCCTGTGCAGTGGGCACAAACACCCAAGTGATGTCACCCTGGAACAAGGCATTTCCCTAGAAGTACATTTAAAAAAATTATTTCCTTCTATAATGCACATAACTATCGCATACGGCAGCTTTCCTGGCATGACACATTTCACAAGAACTCCTGTTAATGATGCATATTTATTCTACTTTCCTGTCTCTTTTGAGGGATAAATACTCATTCCTCCTCTTCTAGGCATACTCATTAATCTGTTTGTCAACAAATTAAATGCCATTATCTTGCTAGTGCTATTGTTTCCAACTGCCTGAGTGCTTTGGTGCCTCCCCATGCACTCTGAGCACGAGGCTGCTGAATGTTCATTAATACAGAGAGTTTGAATTCCCAACGAGACACACAAAACTGAGCCAAGAAAAGATTGGTGATGCAGCAGCTGTGGGTGCCACTGCAGAGGGATTTCAGGAGGTGCCCTAGAATGGTTTGGAGGGAAAGGTCCTCTGGTTAGACAATCCAGAGGGCCAAAAGGAGTGGGATTTTCTGAGGAGTTTGGACCTCTCTCATGCTCTGCATGACCCCAGCTGTGGATCCTCAGCACAGGAAGACATAAACCTGTTGAAGGGGCAGAGACCCACCAAAAGGATCAGAGGGATGGAACACCTCTCCTGAGAGGGCAGTCTGAGACAGCTGGGGTCATCCAGATGGAGAAAAGAAGGCTCCAGGGAGATCTTGTTGCAGCCCTTCTGTACTTAGAGAGAGCTTTATAAAAAAGATGAGGACAAACTTTTGGATAGGACCTGTTCCTGTAGGACAGGGGGTAATGTTTGTAAACTAAAAGAAGGAAGATTCAGGCTAGATACAAGGAAGAATTTTTTTACAACGAGGGTGGAACATATTGCCCAGAGAGGTGGTAGATGCCTCATCCCTGGAAACATCCAAGGCCAGGTTGGATGGGACTCTGAGCAATTTGATTTCGTTGAAGATGTCCCTGCTCATGTCAGGGGGTTGGAGTAAATAACTTTAAAGATCCCTTCCAACACAAACTATTCTGTGATTCTGTGCTTAGGAGAGATTTAAATACTGATCTCCCCATTTGGACGTGTGCTTCACCTGCTGGGGTAGGAAAAATTACCCTCATGGCTACTGCTGAACCCAGAGTGGCTGGAAATGCAGTTTGGAGGGAGCCTGGCCGTGGCTGAGCACCTGGATCAGAGTCAGCCTCAAGCCTCTCAGTGGTTCCCCACACCTGCCAAGGCAGAGATCAGGACATGTAACAGAGTGAAAGCCCAGCAGTGAGGCTCTGTGCGAGTCTGGGCACTGCCAGAGCAGCTGTATCTGAGCAGAATTCAAGGATGCTAATTTTGGACTTCATCACTGAAATTCCACCTATGTCCTGCTTCAGCTTCATGCCTTTCTGATCTATTCCCCTGTGCCCTCGTCACAGCCTGGTCAATTTGATGAACTGCTCAGTGATTCAGCCTGCACTAACTTTCACAGCTAAGTGCTTTTACCATCCTTGCAGAGACAATCCTGAAATGAGCTGTTGCTTCACCGTCTCAAATTAGGGCTTTGGAGACTGAATTTTTCCTTGAGTACTTCACTGGTTCCCTGTTCCACTCTAACTGCTCAGATCCGATAGCAAATCTTTTTTGTGGCAGGTTCTTTCTGGTTATCAACTTTAACCTCAGGAAAGGCTCAACAGCTCCGGAGTCAGGTACAGTAAAAGGAGACTCAGGAAGCAAGCTGAAATCATGTATTAAATAAGATAAAAATCATATGGGGAAAATAAACACATCAGCTATTGGAAAGTCAGTTTTTAGGTAATAATATGGGTTTGATATTCTTTGTCCTTTGGCCTTGTGTTCCTAGACAGAAGACTCACCCAGTAACTGTGGCACCACAGCTGTGTGCTCTGAGAAAATTCATTGCAGTTCTCAGAAGCTGCTTTGCCTTGCTATCCTCATTATTAAAAAACCCCAAAAAACAGTGGAAAAGGCTTTAGGGAAGTAAAGGAAGCTCAGCAGTTTTCTCAGGAACATCAAAACTAACATTCTTCAATATCCTCATACATCTTATTCTTCACCTGCCCTGGCTGGTTGGCTGTTTCTCACAATTACTTTCACTGTGGAAAAGAATGCTTCTAGCTGTGTGCCATGTGTTCAGTTTTTCTGAATGTTCCTGGCATTGTCCCCTGGCCTATCATTATTAACTTTGTGTTCCATTAATTTCATTCATCTTCCCACTTAGCCAAGAAACCTTCAGCACCCACGGAAGAACTGGAGGATGCCAGCCTGCCAGCATCTGAGGACAGTCCACAAGCCTTACTCGTACCTGAATCCACAGATTCCCCCCAGAAGCAGACAGAAAGAAACCCAGCACAGCTTCCCAGCCCTCCATTGCTCCCAGCTCCACCACCCAAGGCAATCTCCAAAATCACCAAGAGCATAACAGGTCAGTCATCACTGCTCAGTAAAGATTTTCCCATCCTTCATGTGTTGTTCGCCTCCCATCAAATCCTTTTCTCGTGTCTGTTTTTAAGCCCCAGTCTGCTGAGAATCAGGCCAGCTAAACTGAGTGAGCCATAGCCATGTCTGGTTGCCTGATAACAATGCACTGATCTTTGTATTTCACATATTTATCTGATCTCTCAGGGAGTTATTTGGTGTGAGTCTATAGCACTAAACACACGTAAAACAAATCAAACCAGCTGCAGACATCTGCTGAATCCCATGCTCATATTGATATGCCATAGAACACAAGGAAGACTTAAATGTTTTCATTACCTAGACTCCCACTGGAGAGCAGGACAGCAGCCAAAATTTGGTTCAAGTCAAAGGTTCTGCAGAGGTTTCTGTCTGAAGGGTTTGCTCTCTAGGGCAGGTCTAAACTAGAGCTATGAAATCTGGTCTTGTTAACAGAACACACAGGAGTGATACACCTGGCAATCCTTTGTGCCAGACTTCATTGAACCTTTCCAAAAGCAATTCCCCTGGGCCTGATTTTCTAATGTATTGCCAATGTTGTTACATTTCTCAGCATTCTGGCACTGCAGAAAGGGTGCTAAAATGAGAATGATTTTAGTTTGTTCCAATTTCAGGGCCCCTACATATGGTAAAAGCAGTTAAAAGGGCTTTATTGCAAATTAGAATCAAGTCCTGACATCTAAATGTCAGACCTGTTGGATATTTAGACTTTTAAATGACAGCCATTATGTGAGCCCTGATTTGCATCCACACTCATCATCTGGCACAATGAGTGGGGTTTTCAAAGTCACCAGGAAACAAAACATCAGAGAGGCACTGTGACCTGACCACTGGGGCTTACAGAAAATACTGAGGTTTTCAGTCTCTTTGAAGAAAATTACAAGTATTTGTTTCCCATGGAAACGATTCGTACTTTGTGCTTAAATGCTGTAATAACTCAAGTGGGAGCTGGATTCGAAATGGTATTTTAGTGCTCCTTGGGACCTGCAGTTCAGGTTGCTTCACCATCCTGTGCTGTGGGTGAGGCTCCCCTTCCATCCTGTAACAGGAGCAGGCAGCCCAGGCCCCCTGTGCTCAGCTGAGGAGAAGGCCATGCTCGGCATCAGATGTATTTGGAAACCTGACCCACGCAGGGTATGCAGATTACAGCTCCACCAGGCACTTCAGAGCATTTAGAGTTCAGATATTTTGCTGCTTAACCTGAGTATTTCCTGTAGCATCTGAGATATTTTGGGTTTTGGTATTTAATTCTCATTTACATTTTCCACAAAGAACAAGTTTTAATTTTCTCAATGACTTCAGTAACTCTAGACCCTTTCCCAGTAGTGATTATACATGTTTATTTTTGTGGGGATGTGGAGGCAGTGCTAAGTTAAAATTAAACAAATACCGTCAGTGGGTGAGAGGAAATACAAAAGTGTAGGGAGAGAGAAAGGGCGATTATGAAAGAAAAGGAAGATGAAGAGGCTGAAAAGCTCTTTTGTGTTTAGTTTTCTTCCCCCCTATACAATGCCAGGGATGCTGTCAGCAGAGGAGTGAGGAGTAAGTCAAGCACCAATTAATCAGGGAGAGGAGGAACAGGGCAAGGTGCCAAGACATCACTTTGCAAGATTATTCACTGAACATCTGTCATTAGGACAAATCAGGTGTGATCTCAGGAAATTCTCAATATTGCCCGAAGCTGCAACGAGGATGAAATTGGCCCTTGACCTGTTCCAGGAACAAGCTGGTGTAAAGACAAAACATCTCCTCTCTTCCTGCTTTAGGGCTGAGCTGAACCCGTGGTTCTTGCTCTGAGGAAACACAGACCCCTTCTCTCCCAGTGCAGAGGATAAAGTGGCTCAGGAAGTGGTTTTGTCCATCCCCTCAGGCCATGATTCAATGGGCAGCAATTGATAATAAACATCCTCTGTCCATCTCCACCGCAGCACAAAATCAAAACCCCCTGGAGGACCAAACCCCATCTTTGCTCAGCAGAGCTCAGCTGTGTCCTGGCTGGAGCAGCCACCCTGACCAGGGCAGGAGGAGCTCCGGGGTGGGAAGGTGTCTCAGACATTGCACATCAGGCACTCTGACACTTGGAGAAATGCCCCTGTGCTTTCAGACTTGGCAGATTTTAAACAGGGTAAGTTTTGGGCTAGTTTGAACCCTGTCTCCTGTCTGCAGAGAGATGGACAAAGCCATTGCTAAGGGTTCTGGGCTGGAGGGACAGAAATGTGCACAAACACCCCCAGAAATGAAAAAAGTAATGTTAGACCTTCCTTAGAACAAGAGAGATTTTACTGTGGATGCAGCTCTCCTCACTAAAGGATGCTCTTCTCACACCACAAACAGGAAAAGAGACCAGGCTTAGTGTTGCCACACTCAGATTTTCAGTGTTAGACTTTGGTTATGACTTCAGGAACTGTTCTTAAGCAAACTTAAGAAAAGACATGTTTTTGGTAACCCTTATGCAGGATGATGGCTCTGAGAGGAGATATTTAATAGCTGAAGTTAATGTTTTTTACCCTCTCCCATGGTCTAGCAAGTTACCTTGCTAACTGGAACCAAGTCCTTTTTACAGGACTATTTCAGGATAATCCTGGCTTGAGCAGAAGTTTTTCTCTGCTATGAATTGAAGGATTTATCTCAAAAGTAAGCGGAAAAAAAAGGAAAAATTACCTGAGAAAACACGTTTGTACCAAAGCTGCGCAAGCTGTGCCAGTTTAAATTCCTGTGTGAAGCACTAGGTGGCAACAAGGGACAAGAAATACTCTGGGATGAGGAACTCGCATTGCCTTTCTACACCCAGCACGAGCTACTGGTGTAAACAACTCCATATGCCAGAGGCTTGGGACAGGGATCTAGGGGGAGAGGGAAAGGGGAAGAGAACTGCAGAACAGAAAAACGAATCAGCATCTTTTTCAGGCCAGATGTTCAGTTATCCTAAGGGTGTGAAGCTACCAAATTTACGACCTGGGAAATGTTCACTGTGTTTCAGACTCAGATGCTAGGAAATGTATATATCAGTCTAAATGTAGAACTCGACTCTAATTTCAGACAAAATGTTTACATTGCATAGAAAATACCTGAATCTAGGGGTAAAAAGAGGTTAGATTGCCCCACCCTTCTTTTTTCTTGTTAGTGCTCAATACCCCATCTTTCATTTGGGTGTCATTTGGCAAGTTTTGTTATGCAAACATTATCCTCACAGTACAATGATTCTGGCATTTTTGCAACGGGCATATGAAAGACAGAGGTCTGAGCTGTGCAGCAATCACAGAGGAGCAGCGAACAGACACTGGTACATTTTGTCCAGACTCAGAACCACAGGGCATAAATTTTAATACAGTCTGCCAGAGCCCAGCAGAGAAAATGCTAGATTGGAAAGCCACCCCAGCCCAAGCCTTCGGTGGCTAGGAGCAACAGTGTGGGCAAGCAAAAATGCATTGGTGGGCTGGGAAAAAGGAGAATCTGATCCTGTGAGAAAGAGGGGAAGTGGGAGAGGCATCTATTTTGCTAGATTAAAGATGTGGAGCAGTGCAGCAAGAGCCTTTTGCACTCAGTTACTCAGCCAGTTACTTCACAGCAAGAGCAAAACATCACCATTTCTCCTCTGTTCAATACAACAAATGAATTTCAGTGCAGACACCGTGCAAAAAAAACAAAAAAAAAAAGCATTGCACAACCTCTTCCCCTCTTGTGTTTTGACAGCAGGAAGTGAAATGGATGACCCAGCCATGAAATCTCCTCCTTCCACCATCCTGAAGAACTATGTCATTGTTGGTTCCTCCCAAATCTCAGGACAAGCTGCCCTCTTCCACCCCTCTGGCCAGAAAAGCTCAGAGCCCCATGGCAGAGGCCAGGTAACAACGCCCACCGGTTCCCCTCACCTGGCTGCCGTTCATCTGCCTTTACCTCCCAGCAGAGTCATTGAAGAACTCCACAGGGCTCTGGCCACCAAACACCGGCAGGACAGGTACCTACAGCCTCCTGGCTCCAGGGCTGCATGAGGACACTCATCCCACCGCATCATTTTCCTTGGAAAACGTTCCTATCCTGTTGTCAGCATTTTAATTGCTCCGGCGGCTTGGGGTTGCCTTCCTCGTCATGGCACTGCTTGGAGCATCCATCCCTGCTTAAAGTGCTTAATTTGGCAGCTGCTTCAGAGCACTTTCTTCCTTTATAGGGAGGCTACTGGGGCATGGAGTAGGTTTTCAAGCAGGTAGAGTCGTGGGATAATCCTTGATCGAGTTAGAATAGCAAAGGCACATCCTGCTCCAAGTACCAGCCCTCTACACATGAGAAATGCTGCAATTTCTGTCTCTTGGCTGGCACAGGAGCACATCCAAGGTCCATTTTCAATACAAATGCTTTTGGGAAGCACACTGGGTGCTTTATCTGGGTTTCATCATAAACCCTCCTGTCTATCAGAGGAGGACAGAGATAACCTTTGCCATCCCAGAGCTTTGGAGTGAAGTTGGTATCATTTCTCAGTTCCCTAACAACTACTGTCCCAGGGCACAGATTCAAATGATATCATTTCCAGGCCCTGTTAAACCTTTGTCATGATCATACAATATCATACAAATGGTCATATTTGATGCCATGCATGTTTTACATTAGAAGGCCGTGTTGTTGTGGGTTTTTTCAATCACTGCAGTATATCTTGTGACCATATATCAAAGAAAAACATTTGTCACCACCCCTCCATATCTTATTTTAATGGCAGAGACAGGAAAGTAGATCAACATTAGCCATTCTCAACTTGAAAATGCCATCCTGTGTTGGTCCATGCTGAACTCCCTGCTCTTTACGAGCTACAGGACATTTTTCTCATTCTCATATAAGTTTGTACTGCAGCAGTAAAACAGTCTTTGTAAAAACTGGGCTGTGCATCTTCCACCCACAGCTTCCACGGAAGAGAAAGCAAAGGCTCTCCAAAAAAAAGAGTGGATGTCCGTCCCTCGAGAACATCGAGTATGGAGCGCAACAAAGAGAAGGAGAACTCGCTGAGTTATGGCAGCGACTCAGAAAACAAGAGGAACTCGGTTAAAGAGTCAGATGAGAACAAAGAAAACATGATCATGAACTCAGAGCTCAAGGAAGAGTCTGTTTTTTATCAGGACGAGGAAGTTTTGAACGACTCTGTTATTTCTGGTAAGGAAAGTCACTGTATTACAAAGATACACTCTCACAACCAAAGGGAACGCTCTAAAGGCAGCAGGCAACAGAAAATATTGAGAAGGATAAATTCCTCTACTGTCACATCAGCTTTTTGAAGGAATCCTGGTGAAAAGCTGAAGTTAAATTGGAGTCACAGTGATTGTGATTGTCTTGGCAGGTACTGCACACAGATGTATCACTGTGCTTTACCCTCTCAGTTACTGGTGCAGCCCTTGGACTGCTCTGTATGAACAGCAGCACTCCCAGACATCTCACTGGCAGCAGCCAGAGCTCTCTGTACACCCAGTGCCAATGCTGGCGGTGTTTTGGAATTTCAGGACTATTATTCCATGCAGTGATGGTACATGGAAAAGTGATAGAGACCAATCAATCTAGGAGGGACAAACGTGTAGAGAAAATACCTTAAGGAATAAAGTTTCTCTCCATTTGGTCCATTTTACCCCTTCTTGAGGCATATGGGGAATGCATTTTACAATCCTGTGCAATTATTTAAGTGAGCTTTGGCAAAATAATCAGCTCTCATTAGAAAATTTATTTTTCATTCAAGGTTTTAATGTTTTCCATGTTAGCAAGACAGATTCAATCTGAAATGAATCCTTCACTCTCTTCATGAATGCATTAAAAGACGGCAGGCAGAGAACAATTCATCAAAAAATAATTGTTGTAGCAGATGAAAGATGAATTTTAAAAGGTGTCTTTGAAAGCATGAGCCAGCAGACAGGACATGAGTTCTGCTGCTGTGTCTTAACACACCAAGTAACAGAACAGACTCCTGAGGTAAGGCAAAAGAAAAGAGTCCCTTGCCTAATTGCTGTGCATTTAAGGGTAGCTTAAAACATTAAAAACACCTTTTAAGTTCTATCTTTTTTCTGGCTATGTGTGTAAAAGTGGTCTCCTTTGATAAAAATTCTAAGAGCTAGAGGCAGCCAGGCAAAAAATACATTATCCCCTATGAGCAAAACCAAATCTGAATATTTTACTATTGAAGGTGAACCTCTCTATATTTAACAAATAATTATTCATGATTATGATGGTAGGAGGGCATTGGTTATTGTACAAGTTTCAGTGGTATCTAGAAGCAGCTTGGGGCTCTCCACAATAAGTGCTTGAGTTCTGGAAAATGGGTGC
Source organism: Lycocorax pyrrhopterus obiensis (assembly GCA_014706295.1). Taxonomy (NCBI): domain Eukaryota; kingdom Metazoa; phylum Chordata; class Aves; order Passeriformes; family Paradisaeidae; genus Lycocorax; species Lycocorax pyrrhopterus. The sequence continues at coordinate 13,941,235 of JACSVZ010000022.1, read as the reverse complement.
AGCTGAAGGACAGTGGTGGTGTATTGGGGATGGCTGAGGCCAACTGAGAAACCCAGCTCTGTTTTAAAGATATTTTGGTTTTATCGTGGCTGCAACAACGCTGCTGCTCAGCACAGAGGACACTGAGCTCTGTGACTGATGTCCAGTTAGACAAGCCAGGACATTCCCAAGGCATTTCTGGTATGGACACTGGGAAGCACTGCTGGTGCCAGCGTTCACTCAAGTGAACCACTGAAGCACTCCAGAGGTGCAGCAGTGACAGGAACAGCACCAGAACAATTCCCTAAACATCTCCAGATTCCTTCTGGTTTGAAAAAATGTGGGCTGGTTTCCAAGTCAGGGAGTAAAACTATCCATTAATCCTGAGCTGCTTTACAATCCCTGTACTGCCTTAGTTCATCACCCACTCTTGTCACTGCCACCACGACAGGGCACACAGCCCTGTGGCTACAGGGAGGTACACACAGGTCACAGATAACTCTGGAAAAAGTGAGGAATTATACCTCTGTTTTCCATTAGCATCCTACTCAATAAATTATTATTTGAAACCTCTGAAAACGCAAGGCAAGATGAGCTTAAAAAAATCAGTGTTACTAGAATGTAGCCCACAACTGATAACTGGTGCAATCAAGGTGTGTCCAGCATCAGGCAGTGTTAGGATTCGCTTTTTGGTTGATAGAACAGTGAATATGAGAAAAAGAACAGTAAACATACAGGAAATTAAATGTCATGATTCGACTGAATTAAAGCAGGAAGTTTTTGCAGGAACCTGCAGCCCTAACATCAAAAGGGTGTGAATTTCCCAAGCATTTCTTGTTGACCTAGCTGAGGTGTGATAAACCATGAAACAATCCAGCCAAGATCCTGCCTGAGATAGATGGTCATGGGACAGACTGGCACTGAATGTGCCTGACTGACCAGGAAAAATACCCCTTAGGAAGAGAATACATAAGTAAGGGTGTTTGCAGGTTCATTTTCTTCTGAGGTAGTGATCAGGAAGGAATTGGTCTCAGGGTGCTGAAAATGGATGTGGGGAAAACTAGCTTGGGGCTTTATTTTCTCTTTGTTCTCTAGTTTTTATTCACATACGCTTATTCTCTTTTAATATTTAAATTTTGCATGTATACTTGCACTTGAACCTGTTCTGGTAAATGATGTTTCATTATGAATAGTCCACCTTTGACTGACAGATGGAGCTGACACTGCTAATTAGGATTTTGACCCCACTTCCTTTAAAGTCAATGACAACAATCCTATAGATTATATCACTTTCCATGCCCCCAGGGTGTCCTGCCCTGCCCTGGGACACACTGCACTGGCCAGTGCTACAGCTCCCATGGCCTGGACACACAGAGCTCCTTGCCCACATGCAGGCTGTCCACAGAAACCTCCTGACGTGGCCAAATTCCTGTCTCTTTAACATACTCAGGTGAAACTGGGAACGTGTGCAGGGATACCCAGGAGTTTTCTAGCCCCGAATGTCCTTCAGGTTGTTTCCAGCAGGAATTCTGTTGGTTCCTGTGCACCCACTCCCAGTGTGGTGGAGGCTGGAGAAACCTTGTCAGAGTCCCAAGTCTGTGGCTCCGTGAGCCAAATGCTCCTGATGGAGTCAGATACTCAGTTAGCAGAAGGCTCCATGTGGCAGCAGCCAAATCATTTAACTTCCCTGCCCATCTGTTAAATGTATATCTGCTACTTCAGAGAGGGCTGTGTGCTTTAATTTAATTAATGCTTGCAACAGACTGTGAGAGCATTTCAAGGAGGGTGCTAAATAAGGGCACAGCTTTTAGGCTCCAGAAAGGGGTTTTGAGCTGATTATGGTTTCTAAAAAGTTTAACTTTAGACCAGTGCAACTATCAAATGATTTTTCACTGCTTGCACAGAGAGACCAAAACTACTCTGCCCCACTCTTCCCAACAGGTAAATGTGGGAAGGAGGTTGTACAGACTCCTTCCCTCTGCATAAAGAAATTTGAGATCAGTAGTGATTATAATAATGGAGGTCCACAGATCCCAAGCAAATACAACCCCAGTATTTGGGAATGAGAACCTATTTAGGATTTAGAATCTTGTCAACCTCCAGAGCATCCTTTAAAAAAATAGACTTTAATCCTATCTCAAATGCCAAACAAAAATACCAATTAAATGTCATTTTCTTTAAAAATGAGGTGAACTTCTGTAGAAAAGGTGAAGCATTAAATTAAAAAGAAACCAAACCGTTTAAAGCAAAAAGGAACCAAAACAAATTAACCTCCTATTACACACCGTGCCCCCAAGATGAAACAAAGATTTAACTGCAGTTCCTGCATGCTCTGAGGAATATGTTCCCTCTGCAACTGTGGTGGTTTTGTGTCTGAGCCCTGCTCAGCTCTGGTGCTGCTTTCTGACGTTAACGTGTATGACTGCTCCTTGCACAGCCCCACAAGGATCACTGCCACTCTGTGCCACCCCTGCTCTCCAGAAGTTCCTGTTTCATCCCCAGGAGCTGCCTTTCTAATAACTTTCCTTTCAATGCGTGTCCCAGGTACTTTGCCAAGAAAATGCAAGAAAGAACTGCTGGCAGTAAAACTACGGAACAGACCAAGTAAGCAGGAGCTGGAAGACAGGAATATTTTCCCAAGGAGAACAGATGAGGAGAGACAGGAAATCCGGCAGCAAATTGAAATGAAACTCTCAAAGTAAGTGTTGTGAATGAGAACAGGGAGGAGCCTCCCTTTACAATGGAGCATCCTCTGAGTCCTGTCAGATGAGGCACTGCCACCCCCCCAGGTCCATTTCCTGCAGGGAACCATCCACAAGCCAATACAGCACATTTTCAGCTGTCAATCAGCCACAGGAAACAAAGTCTTAACTCCCTCCTCAGTCAGGATTGCCTTTTTTCCAAGGAAAAACAAGACAGAAGTCAATTTGGGAGACAAAATCCTGCCAAATCTACCTGCAGCTCTGCTGCTGCAATCAAGATTTGGAGGTCCTCCAGAAAACCCAGTGCTTTAACAAAAATAGTAATATAATTATTTCTCAACCTGATTTGGCTTTGTCAGCTCTGGCTGAATGTGAGGATAAAAGTAATTGTTAGAGCTGCACATTTACTTGCCCAAGGGACAGCTGCTGCCTTGGTGGCTGCACTGGTGCTTTAAGGCAGAAGCAGCATTGCCCTCACCTGGGGAAGGTGCCTGTGTAAGTCCAGCTGCAGGCACAGCAGGGATGCTCTGGTTTTGATCAGTAACCAGGGCAACAGAGGAGAGCTGTGAGAGAAACAGCATCACTGTGGCGTGTAGCCTAAAGCAGAGACTGAAGGTAACCGGGAGGCTCACGCTGCACCATTTGGTTTTTGTGTGTGCCTTTTTTAAGAGCTGCATTTGGCTATCTGCAGACATGAATATTTTAGAGGAGACAAAGTGGATTGTTAAATAATCTGTGCCGTGCTGCCCACACGGGGACAGCGAGCGCTGCTCACCACCAAAACGCTTGGAATCAAATTGAGAAACATGAATAGAAGTTCATTTTCAAGGCTTATTAAATATTAAATATCTCAAGCCTCTCCTGAAAGAAACATGTATTGATATTTAGACAAACTCATTCATGTGCACGCTTTCGATTAAAGTTTACCTCCGGGGACAGGGAATGAGAACAAGTGTGTGGATCAGAGCACAAGTCCTAATGGACCAGAGTTTATGGAGGAGAACATCTCTGCCATCACCACTCCTGCCCTCAGCTAAGGAACGAGCTGCTGAGGGAACACAGAGGAGGTTTTGGGTGCCCTTCATGGTGCCCCTGCAACAGCAGAGATGGAGTTATGGTCCCTCCAGTCTCAGTGGGCGCACAGCAGCACTTTGCGCCTGAAGGGGAGCAGTGCTTTTTGCCAGGGGCTGCACAACTCAGTGCAGGTGGCAGACCCTGCCACACAAAGCACATACATCCAGACAAGCAGAAAAGATCCCACTACAATCCACATTAACTTCCAGGAGTTACAGACAGAGCAGATCATAGCTGTGTCCCATTAATATCCATCACCTCAGGAAGGGAAGATGGGCCTTGATCATCCTGGCCTTGCAATCCTTGTTCATTCATTTCAGGGAAACATGTCACATTGCACCCAATATTGTTAATTCCATTATTTTGGCCATTTAATCATCATTAGATCTCTTCGTACATCAAAAGCCTAATTTGATTGCTCTAAAATACACAAAAAATGGTTTCCACCCTACTGCATCCCTAAAACCAAGTTCAACCATCACAAAGTATTCACTGAATGAGAAGATTATGTCACAGCCAGCCCCATCTCATATTGCTGAAATGCCTGTAAGGTCACATCTCTTTTCAGCCCTGCCTGACTTCTCTTAGTGTGAAAGGCCTGATGGAACTGCAGCTTCAGGTGCTGTAACTACAGGATTTATCCCTTTCTTTCAATTTACCATATATCCTGCTTAATAATGAGCCTAAAGAATTACTGTAAGGGATGCATCCCTCAAGTCATATGTCAGTACAAGGACTTGCAGAGGACACTTCTGGACAGGTGAAAGGGGCTGGTCCTGACCAGGATGCAGGAAATTTGCTGTCTGTAGGTGAATGCAGCTAAGGGAGCCTCCCCTGCCTGCTGTGATCTCATGCAGCACTCTGGGGTGCAGCCCATCAGTGTCACTGGTGAAGTCTAGAGGATGGCTAAAAGCCATCTTTGTTCCAAGTGCTGGAAGTCAGGCCTTAATTTGGTTCCTTCTTCCTGGAACATGGGAGATTGAGCGCATTTCGGGGAACAGACGGCGCAGAGATTGCTGGAATAGCCCGGAAAGGCAAAACAGATTGGGAGCAGTCTCCCACACAACTTCCAGCACATATGTGCTGGCAGAGCTCAGCTCAGCTCTTAACTCATCCACCAGAATAGAACATGACCGTGCAAACAAGCTCAGGTGGTGGATGAATGCAGGAAAATATTTACAACACCAGGAAAAGCAAGTGGGTGTCCAAAAAAAAACAACAGCCAACCAACAAAGTAAAAATGAATTCTAGCAAAGGCCAAAGAGTCCAAGCCCTGGAGCCTTTGGAGTTTCTGACTAGGAATCACCTCACAAAACCCAGGCCACCCCAGAGCCCACGCTCAGAGCACAGCCTGGCTGTGGTGTGGAAATGAAACCAAACTGGGAAGAGTGGAATTCTTGGATGAGATTTTGAGGTGTTTACACTCATTCATCTCACTGGTACTTGTGCAGTACAGTCTCTGTGTGACAACTTGGAGGTTTATAGCTAAGGAACGTAGTGCTGGGGTGGGAAGTGCTGCCTGGGAAATGGGATCCAGCAGAAATGTCTGTTCTCTGCAGGGCTTTGCCACTACCTGTGCAGAAAAGAGCAGCATGCTGCTGCTGCAATAGTAACACGTAGATAACAGCAAATCATGAATCCACGTGTACCATCAGGCTATAGATCTGTATTTAGCACAAAGAATAATGTATGGGCAGATTAGCAAGTAGTTATTCAATGGCTGACTGCATAAGAATGGCTCATAACCAGGCAGTTGTTAACAGGGTCGATATTTTTCAGCGCAGTTGCAGGGTTTGATGGTCTGTAGCTGTCTAGAAAATTGCCTCAGCCCCACAGCTAACACAGCTTCACTCTGTGCTCTGGAGGGAAAGATGTACTGACATATATAATGTGTAAAGTACACCAAATAATGGTGTTTATATAGCTTTAAAAACGGGGAGACAAAAGAATAGCATCCTCTCAAAACCTCTGTATTATTTAAGTGGTTCTGGCTGTAACACATTTCAGCAGTAGCTGTGAACCTGCTGAGAAAAGCAACTCTCTGCTATCACTCTGATGAGTGTTTATGAAGTCAAAGCTAAAACCCCTACTTTCCTTCACTTTTCCACTCATTCCGTCTCAAAAGGGAGAGTGGGAATTTCTGTATTTTGAGCCAAATTCTACTTTTACAGCAGTGCAAATCCACTGACTCCAGATTAATTATCAACTGACAGCAGCATGAGGAGAGATTCCAGGATTCGTTTATGTGCATCGCTGCTTTTGAAAAGTGTATTTCCTGTATTTCGTGCTCCCAGCCAGTTTAATCTACCACTTGTTGCCGTGGAAACATGCACTTTCCCCCTCTCCTCCATCCAAAATGGCAATATTCCAGTTTTCCCTGTGCTGTAGTGCTTCTCTCACTAATCCATGCATCCCCATGCCCCAGAGCACGGTGTACACTTGGAGTACTCTACTGTGCATTAGGCAACAGGGGTCCCAACAGGTCTTGGCTCCGTTATCACATGCTCAGAGCACAGATAATAAGCCCTCGACGGAACTCAGTGAATTGAAAGCTCTTTGTGTCACGAAGCAGAAAAGACATTTGCAATATGACTGTTTGCAGTATCTGCTTCCTGTCTCACAGACACACTTTGTTCTAGAAGGGGTTTCAGCTGAAACCTGGGGGAGTGAAGGACTTGCTAGACTGAAGGGTGACTCGGGAAGAGGTTGTTTCATTAAATTTGGTATCTGACTGTTTAGAAAATTGATGTTTGAAGTGCCTGGGTGGCTCGTGCTTCTCGAGAATGCCTCATACAACCACAGTGAAAGGCACTCCAGTATGACTTAACGTCTCGATGAAAACACGAATTCCCGGAAAAGATTATACTTGTAATATTCACTTCATGTGCTGCTCCTTGGGTATTTGTACAAGTAGACACGATGGGTGAAGTGGCACTTAAAAGATGATGGAGGCAGGAATTAAGATACGGAAACGTGGGCAGAGGAGTCAGACAGGAAGAACAAAGGGTTTGTGTACACAGAGAGGACCCAAACTTGAGCACCTAAAGCTGATCTTGACCACACTGAAAATCTTGGCTTGGGTAAGTGGATGATGCTGGGGCAAGGTCTCCTGGCAACATAAAGGGAAAAGGAGGCATCTTTATTCAGTCATTACCACAACTGGAATCTGTAGTTGTGGTGCTGCCCTGAGGTTCCTGGAGAGGCATTTTCGAGTTGACTCACCCAGGAGCTGCGGATGTAGCTAAAAGCACACCCAGATGAGACCCTGGTTTGTCCCTCAGGTAACAGAGCGTGAAGCTCACAGTGCTGCTGGGGACAGAACAATACCAAGCAAACAGCACTTCAGACTGGCAGCCTAAAAGCAAAACAGCACCACAGCTCAGCACAGAGCACTCACAAGGACAATTTTAACTTTGACAACACAAAAGCTGTACCATGTCTCCCAAGGACAGCACATCCAGTGCCACTTCCCCACTGAAATATCTCAGTGCAGCTTTGCTCACTGAAAAGGCATCAGCCCTCCAGACTGAGACATTCAGCAGGGAACTGGGCTGAATGCACAGAACTTTGGGGAACATTCTGTTTAGATTGACCAAAAAAAGCGGTGTGTGGGTACATGTACAAACTACTGGTAGCCCTAACGCAGAAGTTTAGGAGACGCTGAACTGAGCCCAGCCTAAGCTCACCTGAAGATTCGCAAGGTTTTTTTGATAAATATCCAACTGTGCTCCAACTCCCGGTCACTGGACTAAAGACCAGGGAACTGTCCTAATTTCAGAAGACTGGGAAGGCTTGACACAGATTCCTTGCAGAGGCAGAAAGGCGGGGGGCAGGTAGAAAGAACAGATCAGCTGTCATCACTAATTATCTGTGTACAATTTAATGCATTTCATTATTGGGCAGGAATCAGCCAGGTAAGCATCTTGCTGAGGCTAAAAATAACCGCAGCGAGCGCAGCGTGGGCGTGTGTGCAAGGCTCAGCCCCTCACACGAGACAGGAGCTAAATATAGAGCCACAATTTAATTCTGTGGGCGCACGGGAGCCCAGGGAGTCTCCCAGCTCCTCGCTCTGCTCCAGACAGCGAGACGTGATGCTGGCAGGGGGACAGCTGGGGCTGCTGTCAGACCTGCACACGGCTGCAGGATTTTATTAAGAGCTTGCACATCTCTCACGTGCTCGGTGAGGATTTGGGATTTTTTGAATGTTTTGCCCCTTTTCAGTTACGGCCTCTGCTTTTCAGGCTATGGAAAAGCAAGATACTGTGAGGGATGGGGGGGAGCAGTAGGAAGAATGGAGGAGGTGCAAGTGAAGCTGAGATTTTTTTGGGGCTGTCTCAAGGATTAAGATGTCCAGGTCCCAAGGCATTAATATTCCCTATGCTCTTCCCTGGTGTCAGGCAGTGCCACACAGCTGGAACCCTGCTGTGAACACAGTGACACACAGCACTGGCCTGGTCAAGGAGCTGAGGGTGGTTAGTGCTTGCTGCCAGAGCTCCTGAGACAGCCTTCAATGGTAAAAATCAGGAGGAAAGGGAGGAGACCCAAGTGTCATCAAGGTCTCTAAGCAATGAGTAAGTTCAGCCTTCTATTTACAGGGCTTTTCAAGTCCAAGGGAGCTGCAGCGCAGCTCAGATAAAGCATTAGAGAAGGTTCAAGTACATCTGTACATGCTGTACCTGGACTGCGCTGTCCCCTTGGCTAAAGGGCTGAGAGAGGTTTGTTCCCTTTCAGGTATTAAGCTCTAAGAACAGAATGAACCTCACTAACACCAGTCCCTGGTCAGGAGGTAAACCTAACCTCCCTGAGTGTGTGATCATACTCTGGACAGCAGCTCTTGAACCAGAGGTGCTTCCTTGCTTCAGCAGCACTTGCACAATTAATTATGGAGCACCCTGTCAGCTCTGGGCAAGAGCCGTGATCTGCAGCTGAACCAGAATGAGCAATTTGCTGTCTCAGACCAGCCCAGAGCTTGTCTGGGAAGAATTTTTGAACACACTAATTCATTTATAAAGGGTTGAAACAGGGTTGCCTTAGTCCTGTGTTATTTTCTGGTTTGAACACATGCACACAACCTGGAGCTGCTCTCAGCGCAGGACTGTACTGCTGAGGATTCAACATTCACCTCGTGCCGAAAATGGGGGTATTTGTGTGAACAAACATGAGGCAGTGTCGCTGCAGAGGCAGAACATTCTGCTAGGGGACAAAATAAAGTTCCAAATTCCCAGGGCACAGCTGATTAAAGATTGTCTTCTGGGAAGACACTGTCTCCTTGCACTGCTCTGTTTTACTGCCCTGGCTCCAGTGCTGGGAATTCCTAATCAAACCTGTTTTGCCCAGCCCAGTGAAGGCAAGGGCAGCAGGTCAGAGCACAGCAGGCAAGGGAAGAGCAGAGCAGAGCAGCAGGTGGAAACACAGATAGGAATATACAGGGCCTTTTCTGGGACACAGAGTCAATTCCTCAAATAGATCTGGCATAAGTGGCACAAGTGAAACTAGAAATAAAATCAGAGTGAAGAAGCTGTAAAGTATCACAGATGAGCATAATTACATAAATGAACTTACAGGAAAACTGCTAAAGCAAGTGTAATTGAATAAGAAAAAAGCCTTTTTGAGAAGAAAACCGTGCACTTGTTTTGCCCTGCCACCCCGCCCACAAACAGAAGCACATGCTCAGCTCAGCTCCCTTCCCAGAAATTGGGCACCTCCACACGCCTGAAGATCCAGGCTCTGCCCCTGTGGTGAGACAAGCGGTCATCAACCAAAGTGGAAATGCATGAAATGCCAGTAATATTCTGTAATGCTTCACCTTACACTGGATTATGATTCAGGTCCTTGAGCTCGTGTGGTCGTGCAGCACAAGTAATTACAGAAAGAAATTAATTTAATTTGCAGAGCTTAATCGATAGAGACCAAAGTAAGCTGCTCTGGTTGTCACAGTGATTTGTGCTGTTGTGGGATGAAAACCTGACCAGAACAACGTGCTGTAACAGTTGTGAGCTCCTGATAACCCAAGAGTTGGGCAGGGAGGGATTCAGGCATGCACAGTGCCAGCCCTCACTCTGTATAGGCACGGTCACTGTGCCACTGAGATGATTTAGGATTAGGTTTTTTGGGTTAGATATGTTAATGACATTCAGGAAAAATGTTTTCTGCACTTAAAGCCAAGCACTTACTTCACTTAGTTGGAACAGAAGCCAGAGGGGAGGGACAGTGTGTATCTGAAAGGCTTTGAATTGTAGAAGCACAGTCTCAGCCAGAATGGGGTTTGGCTGCGTGTTTTTTTTTTAACACATCCATTTCAGATGTGCCACTTGAAAGCATTTCAGAACAAAAGAGGGAGGAAGTTTTGGTGCTATGTTGGTTCTCCCCCCACTTGCCTTTAAACCTAAGCAAATTTCTATGCAGACTGGATATAAATGTCACCATGACTGTTGCAGTGAACTGCCTGCAGAATACCTAAATGGGCACTTCTCCCACAAAACCTGAAATGTGGCTTCGTTTGGAGAAGAAAAAGCCTCCTTACTGTGCAGAGCCACAGCTGCACACCCTGTCCCTGGGGGCACAGCACTGAGTTATCCCTGGTTTATGGGGAGGGTTCCCAGATGAATCACCTGCACCTTCCCGTGAAGAACTTGATCATATTTTTGGGCTCTCTTCCATGAAAACCGTGTCTCAGTACATGTGATCCAAGGAAACTGTAATTCATACCCTGCAGTTTCTGGTTCACCACGTTCTGAGAGTTACTACAGTTCCCTCCTCCTGCAGCTCTCAGTGCAACTTCTGTAGCCTGGTTCATTCAGGAGCTCAGTTCCTCCAGGAATCGGAGGCTTGGGCTTGCTGCTTTCAAATAGAAAAAACTGGGTCAGTCTAGCACAGTTTCATTTTGAAATAATTTCAGAGAAGGTGAGGGGGGAGAAGAATGAAAGAAATAAATGTTTAGAAAATAGGAAGTGGGGGAAGGAGAGAAAACAGGTCAGAACTAAAGGTCACTGATTTTCCTCAACCACTGCTCAATAGATGATGTGCAATTGTATCAATTATTAAAACATGGCTCTAGCTAAGTCTCTTTGATTGCATTGCCAGTGCCCACCTGGCAAGCTGCAGCTGTATAATCAGGTCTCGGGAGCTACTTGAGTCAACCAGAGCACTGCAAGTTTCCTTCAGTATCTGTTTCTCAGGATAATGAACTCATCCAAGTGGCCAGCACACTTCCTTGACCTCCCCAGACTCTGGAGAGTGCTTTTTTCCCCTGGAATACACTCTTATTTTCCATCTTTTCCTTCAGGTCTCACATGTAACACACCAGGAAACAAACAAACAAAAGAAAGGACTCCCAGTTTTATCAATCCATGCTCATGTTTTTATCCAGTGAAATTAAGAAGAAATGGAGCACACCTTTGGAGGCTGAGGACCTCCTCCTAGTGGAAGTCCCCTTATACAGAGGATATCAAGGCAGCTGGGAAACAAGAACCAGCTAGTTGGCAAAATCTGAGTCTTAAATCACATTAGAAACAGGTACTTCAATCTAGTTAGTCCATAGTTCTGCAAAGATGTGTCAGTTATTTTGTTTTCTTAAAGCTATACAGAATACTACTTGGGCCAGAGACAAAGAGCAGAATAAAACCTGAGTGCCTCACTATGGAAGAAAAACCCCTCAAAACCAGGACTACATGGCTCACAGATGAACCACCAGTGTCATTTTCTTGACATGATCGTATTCATTAAGCAAATTAAATTCTGAATGAATTAATACTTCATTAGTTTCTCAGAAATTATGTTAAAAAAAAATTAAAGCCCAGCCCTGTCAGCAGTCTCTGCAGAAAGCAGCTGGCCTGTTGCACAGAGATCAGGCTAATTTGAGGGTGTCTGCAAAAGCCATATTCTGGCCAGGCTACACTGCAGCCTTGTTATAATCATCACTGGGAGTGGCTGCAGCACTTCCAAATGCCACCCAGCTGGCGAAAAAAATCCTCCTTCTCAAGAAAAAGTTAAACAAACCAGGACTAATGTGGTAAGGGAAGTTATATTTATGGGCGTCATGCAGTGAAGCTTACAGAAATCCCTTTATCAGCCTGTTTACACCATAAAGGAAGAAGGTAACAGGGGATGATGTGTGTGGGAATGCCAAGCTTAGGTGTGCAAGGGGGATGGGAGTAGGAGGCTCAGGGTTAGCAGGGAATTTTGGTGGAGCAGAGGCCCAGCACTGCAGTGCTGTGAGTTGCTGTGCATCAGCTGCAGTGACAAGAACAGCTGCAGACCCCAGGAAAATCGGGGTCTGAGCGAGGGCGTGCGCACAGAGCCAGGGCCTGTTTGAGCTCTGAGGAGGCACTGCCAGCTTCCACTGCTCTCCTTGGCCTTCCCCGTCCCAGCAGTCCCTCCTCAGGCAGGGGACAACTCTGAGGACAACCACGGAGGTGGCACAATGGGATCCTTTCCCGAGAACACTCACAGAGGTTTTGTGTGGCAGCCTTGAGCTTTGTCAGGCAGAGACAGTGTGTGTTGTACCACAACAAATCACAGCTGTAACGTCCAAAATTAATGTTACTTAACTGAATTCTTACATTTTATTCAATTGAGGAACCTAGATTTCAGAAGCTCAGAATATTCTGTTCTACGTGAAATTTGCCAACAAATTCTGTTTGGATTTACGTGACCATAACTAAACACAGGATCCTAAACAAAGTCAAGGAGGGTTCCAGAAAGCTTTGGGGAAGAGCAGACAGAATATGAGGATGACATTTTAAAATTCAAATCCTGCCTGTATTTCCCTGTAAGCTAGCCTGTCTGCAGTGCTCAGTGTCACACTTTGTGGCATCAAGTAACAAGTCATACTCCTCACCCAGCCCAATTTAAAAACAAAGAAAAAAAGAATTACTGAAATACCATTTGCAGAGGGAAGTGAATAAATTCCCAGAGGGGCTGCAAAAGTGGTTTTTCAGACAAGCCAGTTTGCCACATTCTCCTGTTCTGTACAACAGAGATAACCAAATAGAACAGCTTTGCAGAGCACTGTGAGAGCTGCTGCTGAAAGAACTACAAAATTGATGATTATTGAGACCAGGGGGCTCGAACCCCTACAGACTGTTTGGGCCACATCTTCAAGCTTTCAATGGAATTTCTCATTTCACTCTGCACTGAGAGCAGGAACACTCTGTGTTCAAAAATCAACAGATAACCTCAAGAGAAACTTGGAAAAAAAATAGATGGGAGTGCAGTAAAAAGCAGGATTCAGAGCCTGCTGTGGGCAAAGGCCGTGTGGCTCTGGCCAGACAAGGTTAGTGACAGTGTGAGGCCAAGCTGCTGGTCTAACTCTGTCCTGGAAAATGCTGGGCCAACAATAGCGTGCACGAGAGAAACAGAAAATAGTACAGCAGATGGTGAAATGCTGTCTGAAGGCAGGGATATCCCATCCTTTTGGAGATGCTGTGTGGGTGAGTGACAGGCGAGAACTAGAAAGCACTTGCCTTGCCAGGGGGAGCGTTCCCAGAGAGATTCCTGCAGGCTGGGAGCAGGTGTGCAGCCACACACACGGTCCCAGCAGGGGCTGGCCATCCCAGCAGCATTTGCAACTTCAGAAATTGCTGTCATTTAGGTTTTTCCTTCAGGGATTACACAAAGTACTTGGAGAGTGCTGCATTTTCCTTGATTTACTTCTGTAATTAAGAGAGCTGCTCCTCGGCATCAAGCCTGACATTACAAGGAGTTTGCAAAGTGCCACAGCATGTCCACTCCTGCTTGGAGCTACTGGGTTAGGAGGGTCACAGCTCACACAGCTCGATACCCCCTGCTCTGGGGTAAATCCTCTCTGTTCTTGCAGAGGTTTATTTGTCACCTCCCAGACTTTGCAGATTGCCAAAGGGTCCCTGGTGTACAGCTCCAGGTGACAGGGAAGGATGTTCTCCAGAACTCACACTACACGGGGAAGTTCCAGCAGCTCACATCCATGGCAAGGAGGGCCATTTTCAAATTGTTTTGCATCAGGTGGCGGGGGGGGGAGGAGAACTGACATACAGCTGACAGCCCACGCACACCGATGCTTTGCCTGCTCTCTGCAAATCCAGCTGTGGTTTCTTCCAGTGACCCAAATCCTGCAGCTGCACATTGCAGTGGCATCTGTTGTAGGGGCAACTGTTTATGGATTAAGAGCATGGTACTGCAGGGTCTTAGTGCAGCCCTGAGCATCCCAGCTGGGTCCAGGATATTCTGGGACACGTCCATCCATGGACAATATCTCTATTTGATGCACTCTGAGCTAGTGCTGCAGTCCGAACTGACACATCTCTGTCATCCTGTCCCTGTCCTCCCCGACTGCCACGGCTGAAATTGCACTCCTGGCTGCCCAGGAAATTGAGTCACGAGCCCACAGACACTTCATTTCATCCAGGGCACAAAGGTGGCTGACAAGCCAGCCTCAGCCTCCCTGGAGAACAGGCACGAATGTTGTATTAGGGATTGTTCATACAGTGAAGTTCAAACCTAGCTTTTCCTTTTCTTATCTTTTTTTCATATCATTACCCAGTAAGCACCCTGGACTATGCAGCTGTCACTAGAACAGGAAAGTCTCAGGTCAGTGGCAGCCCCCACCACTGGGCTGAGAATTTGCCTCTGTCTGCCGGTTATTGCAGACTCCCTCCTGCTGCTCATGCAGTTGCTATCAGAGTTGATTTTAGTATCACTTCAGCAGCAGCAGATGTCTTTATTTAAAATGATATCATGGTAATAAACACATAATGGGATAGAACTAAAACCCTGGGATTTATATGATTGCTTTTGTTTGCCTGTCCTGAAGCATCAAACCCACAATGTTCTCTATTTGCCCAAATCTGAGATACGTGGCATTGCTTTTTGCTTTTTCATTCTACAGGAACACAGGGCTCCAGAGTTTTACTCCTATTTCAGAGGGAAAAAAAAGGAAAAAAAAAAAAGAAAGAAAACCTATTGCTTTACAATGAAATGTTATTAACCATTTTCAGTGACCTGCACAGTGTGACCAGGTCATACCCAGCACGTGGTTTCTGCTGGAAGACCCTCCACAACCCATTTCATACTCAGCCTGAAGCTCTCCTCAACCTTCAGCAGAGGAGGTGCGCTGGGAGCTGCACCGCTCACTCTTATTTGAAGAGTGTGTTCTTTCAGCGCTTTGCCTCGCTGAGCTATTTTTAGCTTGCAAGTATTCCCCAAACCAGCTCTTTGCCCAGCTGCAAGGCAAAGCAGAAGTGAGAACAAGCTGCTGTTGAGTGCTGTTCATGCCGACACTGCATCAAACTACAGACAGGGAACATGTCTTTGGCTGAACAACCAGTTGTACTTTTGTCACCCTAATGACTAAATATTGTAATTCTATTACAAACAGGACAGATCTAATATCCAGCAGCTCTGTTAAACCACAGAGTGGGGAAGCAGGTGGAAGAGAGAGGAGAAAGCTGCTGTTCTGAAATAAGCAGTTATTACATTTAAACCCCATGTCAGTACACTAGCTCTTGCATATGAACTAATAACTCAGTTGAAAATTAAAGCTGTTATGTTGGTCCCACAACAACCAACACCATCCTCCAAGAGCCCTTATCTGAGTGTGGAGAGAGGTATGAAAGCAAAAGCCTCCTGAAGGTGGTGGAAGGATGCTCAGCATCTGCAGCGAGCTTTGCAGCAGGTCTTTGAGCTGGCTCCTGATCTGCTCCCAGCTGTGCCTGGCCTGTCTTCCTCACACCTGGGGAGAGCCAGGCACCCAAAGGTCAATGCAGCAGGGCTTTCACAGGTGGTGAAAACAGTGATTACCCTCAAGCCTTCTCCACCTGAATCCTCTCACACAATTAGATCCTGGCTCTGTGTTGTTTCAGCCCACACAGTTCTTACAGCCCTGTGCAATAACAAACCTGTCACAGGGTAGGTCCTTCAGGGACACTGGGTTATGATACAAGGGCCACGCTGGGCAAGTGTGTGGTTTCTATTTCAGCTGAAATCTGAACTCTTTGCAGGGCTCCTATCACAGAAATGATAATGATGGACAACTGTAATTGCCTGGTAGATGAGTGGCAACATAATTAACTGAGCTCATGCTGATTTGCAGCTATGAAAATCCAGACAGAACTAAAGGCCAAACAAATAAATAACACATGTAATTAAGGCAACATTTATAGCCTCTGTGTTTATCTGCAGCTTTCTTATTTGGATGCAAAAAATAGTTTATGATGGCACAGAGACACGAATATCAGGCGA
This sequence comes from Lycocorax pyrrhopterus obiensis, assembly GCA_014706295.1. Lineage (NCBI taxonomy): Eukaryota > Metazoa > Chordata > Aves > Passeriformes > Paradisaeidae > Lycocorax > Lycocorax pyrrhopterus. The sequence continues at coordinate 13,925,264 of JACSVZ010000022.1, read as the reverse complement.
TTTTAAAGAATGCAACTCACAGCATTTACCAAACCAGCTCACCCTTTTCACACTGCTCTGAGCTCCCTACTCTCAGAGGTCAGCAGCTGCTCTTAGGATGATACTCTTGGATGCTCCAAGGGCTGGACCTCTACTATGGAGAGAGGCTGAGAGAGTTGGGGTTGTTCAGCCTGGGGACAAGGAGCTTCTAAGGAGATAATACTGTGGCCTTCCAGGACTTAAAGGGGGTTATAAAAACAGAGGGAGAGCAACCTTTTACATGGGCAGATAGTGATAGGTCAAGGGGAATGGTTTTAAACTGAAGGAAGGTCAGGTTAGGTTAGATAAGATATGAGAAAGAAGATTTTTACAGTGAGGGTGGTAAAACACTGGAACAGGTTACTCAGAGAGGTGGGGGATGTCCCATTCCTGGAAACATTCAGTGTCAGGTTGGATGAGGCTCTGAACAACCTGATCTCCTTGAAGATGTCCCTGCTCATTGCAGGGGCGTTGGACAAGATGCCTTTAAAGGCTCTTTCCAACTCAAACTATCCTGATTCTGTGATTTTCCTGTTATGGGAAATGCTGGCGCATCAGTTCCCACTTTTTTACATGATCCAGAATTACCTTGGGGTAAAAACAAGTTTGTGTCTCAGTGTCTGCCTTCTAATTCTGTGCAGACAGTAAAAGAGAAGTCCCTCCCACCACAGATTTACTACTACCCATAATTGTACATTGCAGGCAGGCACAGTGCAGCGCGTGGGTGACTCAAAGCCCTGGCACACATCCTCTTCACAGCTACTTATAGGAAGGATGAAAATAAACTTCTTGTTGAATTGAACATGATGTTCTGGCAACAGAGATGCCAATTTAAGAGGCAGAGCCTCTGCCTCCTGATGGGTAGCAGACACAAGCAGCTTTATGAGAAGCAAAACCAGGGCACTCCCATTTCTCCTCCCTTCGCCTGGGCTGTGAGAGGGATCTTTCCCACCACCTCCCTTCCCGACTCATCTGCAAAACCACCTGACACGAGGGACAATCAATGCAATTGCTGCTGGCTACAGCTCATTTACTGATGGCTGGATTGATTGCTCACTTGTCAGTCCAGGGTCCACAGGCACATGCACGTGTCCAAGTCTAGCCAGTTCACTCCTCCCTTTGGAGGGGATCATCAGAATCACATGGATCTTACTAAGGCCAGCAACAGGATTCCAAAGTACAACTTTTGGCTTCAGCTACAAATTCAAAAGAAATTTAGTTTTGTGGCAATCATACATACAGATACTGTGCAACAGATTCTATGAAAAAATATATTTGGGAAACAGGAACATATTCTGGGGACAGATAAGGAACCACACAAACCCGAGCTGGTTTTCACTGGATTCTGCTTGAATCTGCCAGGCAGGTGAGATACAGACTAAGAGGAAAGGAAGAAGGGACTGCCCAGAAAGGAAAGACTGACTGAGGTGTGGGAAGTTGGTACAGCACCATATGCACACAGAGGGCTGTAGCTGCTCCAAATTGATCTCTCATCAGCTATTCTGTGCCCACACCTGCAAGCCCTCAGCTTGCTGTGGCCTTGCTGGGATGCAGCTCCCACAAGGAACAAAGGAGACACTGCTGAGGGCAATTGTGAGGGCAGAGAACTTGGCAGCACCTCCTGCTCACAGGACACATCAATGCATTGCCCCTCTGACAGCAGCCCCTGGGCCCTGGTGACACACAGCTCCTCGGACTGCTGAGCACTCAGGCACCTGTGACTGTCCAATATGATCAATCCTCGTGTCACAGCGGCCCCAAGACATTCATTCCCCTCAATGTGAAGGAGACAATCGGGCAGTGTGAAGCAAATATTGATCTCCTGATCAGCAGTCAGAGGCACATGTGCGAGTCCCTGAGCTCACAAACATGTGACCTTGCTCCGGAGGGGACGAGCCATTTGTGGCTTTCCCCACACTCCAAATCCACATCCACACTGGTGCTGGTGTCCAGCGTGATGGTGGCAGGGCTCTGATGGCACAGGGCAGCCTGTTTTGCTGCAATTATACACCACACATGTTCACCAAGCGAAAAAGCCGGGCACCACAGATCCCCTGCCCCTCTGAGAGCCAAGGGAGCCTCATGGATGTCAGAGGATTCCCGTGTGCACATTGCACGGGGAAAACAAATACCTCGAGGCCATGTGCAAACTCTGAGCACCTGAGGTGCTTTGAGACCAAGAGCACCTGGCTGTACCTGCAGGGTGTTCTGGGGAGAGCCACAGGTGACAGAGCTAACCTGCAACGACCTGCTCCTCTCACCCACAGGAGTAACACTGGGAGAACGTGGGAGCAAGCAAAGTCTTTGGCTTCTGTATGTAATAATATACATATTATCATCTCTCTGATTTCTCTTTCTGAGCCCAAGTTACTGGAGAAAACATTCTAAAGGTAATTTGAAAATACACCCAGAACACTCCCCAAGCTTCAAACAACTGAAGAACACCTGCTGCTTGAAAGCTTATGCCCACTTTGCACAGAACAACACAAAACCTCTGCAATTTTTCTGAACATGAGAAATAGCTGCACATGAAATGTTGTGTCTGTCCCCTTTTACCCCCACACACTTATGGTGACTACTTCAGTATTACGAGAAGATGTAGGTATCTACCCAAACTTAGAGCATCTCTGACACATGTCCAGCAATCTCTGAACTGTATCCAGACATCACTTACAGGGAAGTGCCACTGGTGCCTCCAGTTGTGCTTGGTTTCCCTGAGGCAGCCACAGTCACCTCTGAGGTGCTGCCAGTTCAGCTCCAGTTATTGCTGCTCTTGGCATCCCTTGGTTTAAACTAACAGGGAAGCAAATTCCTGGACTGAGTACTCTTAACATGAGGCCATGGCAATTCCAGTGACACTCTGGGGGAAGAGTTAGGACCTGCCTGCGAGTTACTTAAGCATTTTCAAGAAAGGTTCAAGACCTTCCCAGAAAGAGCTGATCCCACGGAGGTGCTCAGAGGGAGAACTCCTGCCCCGCCAGGCAGTACAAAAATACCCAAACCAAGGTTTTCATAACACCCAAGAACACAACAGCATTAATTGGCTGTTTTTCCCAGAAGCAAGAAATAGATATCAAAATCAGCTGAAAGGAAATCATTACTGTCACACAACAGAAGTGGTGGGCTACATAAGTGCTCCCTGTGGAGCTCACAGTCACCTTGCTGAGGTGAGTCCACGTGGGACTCTGAGTCCCTAAGTGAAAAAAGAACAGAAATGGAAAGCACAGGACTCACCCAGCCATAACCACACTGTGTTGCAGCCGTGCTGGAGCCTCCTGTCCACCTCAGACCTTCAAATGGTACCTCCAGCCAGAGCTGCTGAACAGCACAGCAGCCACAGCAGCCCAGGGTAAGCCATAAAACCACCCTCACTCAGGTGCAGGGACTTCACTGGATCCACAGGAAATGAGCCAGGACTCTGATTCACAATCATCTGCACCTGCCTCATACAAAATTCTCTCTGTGCAAAGCCTGTGGAGACCACCCATAGTCCCTGAGGGGTCAGGTTTTAGCCTTCACAAAGGCTCCTTCATGGCAGGTGCCTGTTTTCATTCTCCAGAATCCCACAGGGGCTCCCCTGCTCTGCAGTCTGCTGATAATTGTTATTCAGCTGGAGTTATCCAGCTGGACCCCGGTGTGGGGGTGAGGTGCCCTCACCATCCCCAGAGCAGCTCAGGCAGGGTGGGCTCTGCCCCACGGGGAACACCTGTGGCAGCCACGTGTGTCTGGCTGTGAGGGGCGGTCAGACAAGGCAGTGGATTCCCTTCACAAATGGCAAAGTGCTGCAGAAGGGCTCTCTGGAGCCCCGATTCACCCCGGCCCAGCTCAGCAGAGCCGTGTGGCCCCAGGCCGGGCTCCAGCCCCTGTGTCCCTGTCACTGTCAGGGCATCTGGAGCCCTTCACCTTCAGCAGCTCCCCAAGCCCAGCCACCCCACAGCAGCTCAGAAAGGAAGCAAAAGTTGTTTCTGGTCACAGAGAGGCTTCTCCTAAACAGCAGAAATAACAAATAGACCCAAAATGTCCCTGCACCTTGATAGCAACAATGTCAGAGGTTTTTACCACTTCTCATTTGATTGTGACTCTGGCTTGTACTTGGTGTTTTCACCCTATCCCCACCTTCCTGAAACCCTGTTAGAATTTTATTTTTAACCAAAGTCCGTGTCTAGTTTTGTGACTCTGATGCAAAGTTTGGAAGTGTGGTCTGTATCTCTGAAAAACTCAGGAAGAAACCCTGCAATGCTCTCACGTGCACATAGTCCTGTGTGTGTCTGCACCTTTTCCTTCTGCTGGGGGTAAAGCTGAGGGTGTGCACAGAAAAATGGGCACTTACCATGAATTTATCAGAGCCAAAAGGGAAACAGGGTTTAAATAATCAACCATCACATATATTATATATAAATACAGGGCATTCACACAGAATCACAGAAAATTCATATACATTTGCATTCTCATAGTGCTTTACTCATTCTGTTAGGCTTTTAATCCCCCAGTTTAAAAGGGGCCTCTGAAATCTAATGTACAGATTCGGGAGAATCTATCAATCTCACATGGCAGGGCTGTAATTACAAATGGCTGAGAGAGAGGCATATGAGCAGCAGGTCAGGTGGACCTTTCATTTGCAGATGATCTCTTGGAGTAAGTCATTCTTCCCTGATTTATATTATAAAACACACTTTAATCTGTTTCAGACAAAGCCTAGCCAGAGTTGTGTAATTTCTGAGACATACAGGGAAATGAGCGAGGAGGGAGGAGTCCAAGGGTAGCAGGAATTAGAAATACATGTTTAAAGCCTTTAGTTTCAGCATCATTCCTGTTTCAGATGGGATTATTGCAACTTCTGCTGCTGGAGTATCCGGCTTACTACTCCAAAGAGAACCCAGAGGTCAGGAGAAAAGCCTTAGGTGATATGAAGTGTTAGGCAGGAAGAATGAGAGTTAGGCTGTAGGTGTTTCTACACAAGAGCTCATCTAATCCAAGTTTTCTGTCGGTGTGAATTCGGTGCAGTAGTTGGGGTGCCTTCCTGTTGCCAAAGATGAGAGATTTTCCAGAGAGTTTAATTAAAAAAGGGTAAGGAGTTGTTGGTCTGATAGCATATGACCACAGAGTTGATTTTGAAGGTATACTGGGTAAGGCTTACAAAACAAGGAGAAATTGGAATCAGGTACTTTTACTGGTTCTTTTGCAGTGTGTTAACAATTACTTCATTTTTCCATCTGCTGTGTATGTGATAAAATGTAGATCCTGTTACAGCATGACTTTATAATTATTCATTTATTCCCTATACCCAGTAGAGGAATAACTGCAGCAGTTTGCAGTGTGGTCCCTGCTCTGAGTGTTTCTTTGTCTCTGTAACTTCATCTCTGGCTTGGCAACATCTGCTGAGAGCAGACGATGAGAATCCTTAGCGTTGCCAGAACGCAGGCCAGGAAGCATCGGAAACTCTTTCCGATCTGCTGGCTGGATTATTACATGAAAGCCAGCAAATGCAGCCTCTGTGTGTGCGTGTGCCTGCCTAGGGGAGGGCTCCAGTTACCTGAGATCCTCTGCAGATACCACAGTGCCTCGTGGGGGAGTCTCATTTAGTATGCAGAATGAAATCGCTGTGGCACCGATCATATGATTTGGAGACTCAATCCTGAGGCAGCACTACCGAAAAGGGGAGGTGGAACCGAGACACTCCGTTCAGACAGCGCGAGGCTGCGAGCAGCACACGCATTGCATTCAGCAGGCAGGAGCAGAGCTGGGCGATCGGGCTGGCAGATGAGGAGCCGGGAAAGCACAGGGAAGCTTCATTTCTGCCCTGTCTGCATTTTGTCAGGATGGTGTTAGTAGAGAAAAGGAAATGTGCTGCTGCGTGTGATTAAAAGGTAAAGGCAGTGATAGAAGATCGCTGTGGAACTCCTTTGATAACCACCTCGAGAGTGAATTTTACCTCTGGAGAGTGCTGGCTCCAGCTGACTGTCTGGAAAGTGTGATGAAAAGGATGCACATTCTCAGGAAGCGTTTCACTGACAGCAGAGCAAACTAGAGGAGAACTTTTACCTGCATTACTGACATTTGGGAAAAATAATGTAAGAAAGAATTCTCTGCCAGGATCCTTTTTTTGTTCTTCTTCACGAGTCCTGGAGAGAGATTTTGTAGTCCCCTCCTGAGGAAAACACCAACCAGAAGTCAGAATACTGCAGACTTTCCAAAGAACAGGCATGGTACAAAATGTGATTTTGGTGTTTTTCCGCAGGCGACTCAGCCAAAGACCCGCTGTTGAGGAGCTAGAAAGAAGGAATATACTGAAACGTGAGTATTTTTTTTCCTAAAGTATTTTATATATGTGTTTGTTGAAATCAGTGATTGCATTTCCAGAATGTATTATTTTTAAATAGACAAATTATTTCACTGGGGTTGTCTTCTGTACCTAAAAGTTTTAATTTTTCATGAAGACTTGCAATTTTAGGACAGAAAACAACTGTTCAGGTTCAGGCTTTCAAGTAATTTTCATTCTGATTACACTGTTACTGGTGTCCAGGAGGGGAATACAATCCGAGTGTCACAGTGCCATGAGAATTGGAGTGACATTTTTCAAGACATGGATTTTCAAGGCAAACACTGAATAGCACTGGGAATACAGTGGAAGGGGGAAGCATCCTGGCAGAGGTGTGATTGTCCTAAGGTCCATTTGCTCATGTCACTGGAGATCTTCCCAAAGCCAAGTCAAAGATCACTCTGAGATACCAGAATTATTAGAGGGACAGTCCCGGGCTGGGTACAGGCACTGCCACAGGGGAGTGTTTTCAGCATCTCTCAAATTCACAAGGCAAAACTTGCAACTCTTTTCCTAAATGTTTCCAAGGGATCAAACAAGTGATGAACATTATCCCTTTCCTTAAAACTGCTGAATTAGGGAAAGGTGAGAGAGAGCTTTGAAATTGTCTCTGAATGGATCTCAAAAGGGGGGATCCATCTGCCATTTAGTCTATTTAGTGTGGGAAGACAAAACCCAGAATGATGTGAACTATAGTTTCTCATTAAGCAAGCACAAAACATAAAGCCACAGAAATCTGTCACACAAGCAGTGCTGCCTGCACTGTTTAATTTATATTTAATCATGTGATTGTAATTCACTAGGAAAAAGGTTACCTACCTCGCGTTACCTAAAATTTAATGTATCAGAACTTTCTTAGAGCTTCCTAAGGAAAAACCTTATGCTCTTGCCATTGGAGTTATTTGGGATTTCATCTGAGTTTCAATACAAAGGGATTCCACAGGCAGCACATATTTAGCAGTATTTTCCATGCTGTTCCAATGCACAGATCACACACAGTAAAATGAGCTGTATTTAGCGTGTGCACAGCTCAAGGAGGAAAAGGAAACCCTCCTTGCAACATGAGTGGGTGAACTTGGCCAAACTTCACCTGTCATCTACCATGAGAGGCAGGAAAAAACAGTAACCCAAGATCCTGAAATATGTGGGACCAGATTTTCAAGAGTCGGTAACCAAGACCTCTGAAAATCTGTTTCCGTGGGATTCTTTCCTGGCTAAGGAAAAGCTGATCTCCACTGACAAAATCTGTTCCTTTATGTTTACTTTTTTGAAGTGTGCTGGTTACATCCTTAATCTGGGTTAAACTGACTGGTTTTAATACTAAAAAAGTTTGAATACATTCATATAATGAGCTTAGAGAGAGATAAAGCAGAAAGAAGATAAAGCAGAATTAAAGATAGTTCCTGAATACCAGCTAAACATACTGGTCTAGATTTGTATCTCATTTAAAGAGCTCCCAGCATGGAGCAAATTTATTGACTTCTGTTGAGTTGCTCAGGCTTTATACAGGTTTATACAGCTGGGATCAGAACCACTTCCCTTTTATTTACCTCTGCCATTATATAAAAAGCTGAGTATCCTGTAAAGCTGTAGCAGCATAAATGTCCTTCAGTGAAATCTCCATGACCTCCTGCAGGTGTAGTAAGGGTTTGTGCAGTTTTAAGTTGTGCATTTCCCAACGTCTTTGATGTTCATAATTGGTAGTGCTGACAGAAGTTCTTTTATGGACTCAGAATTCACGTTTGTGTAACTCTAGTAAAAAGAGAACATATTGCAAAGTACAACTACTGTTACTTTAAAGCAAATCTCAGCAAGATTTCAAAAAGTGATTTCTTATCTCCTTTAGGGAGTTGTTTCTGAGATAAAGGTAATACTTAAAAAGCAAACTTAAAGCCAGCACTTTTTAAAAATTTTGTTGATCTTCCAACTCCTTTAACCATAGAAACACTGCTGGCTTCCCACCAAGCACGAAAAGCAAATGAACTCAAATCACAGCCCAGGTGTCAGATGTGTCCTTGCTGTACTCAGCAGAAAGCTGAACTCACAGCCAAGAGGAAATCTCTTGAACCCCACTGTACAATCCCTGCTTCATTCTGAACCCAAGGAATTGCCTTAGTGTCCCGCAGACCTGGGAGCTCCCTGAGGAACTGGCAGAGCACAGAATGAGTTCCAGCACTGCACAGCCCCCCTCAGAACTGGGAGCATCTCTGCTGAGATTTACAAAACCAGCTCCCAGGAATGAATGGATCTGTGTGGGCAGAATGATGGTGATGGGAAAAGCCTTTCTGGGTTGTCTGAGTAATAATGCCTGAGTTCTGGAATCCCTTGCCAGCATTTCATAGCAATTCTCAGGTTATTTTTTTGTAAAAGAACCATTTCTTTTATTTCTTGGAGCTGGAAATACACACGGAAGCCAAGTGAATAGAAATGAGTCCCCACACATTTAGTATATTTGGAAAAGTATTTTCTGATCAGAAATGTGTATTTTTGGCTTTTCTTTGGGAATTAGAATCATAGAATCCCAGAATGGTTTGGGTTGGAATGGACCTTAAAAATCATCTTGTTCTACCCTCTGCCATGGGCAGGGGCACTTTCCACTGTCCCAGGTTGCTCCAAGCCCCATCCAACCTGCCTTGAAGGCTTCCAGGGATGGGGCAGCCACAGCTTCTCTGGGCAGTTCTCTCACTGCATATCACATCATACCTTATAAAGGCACTATGCTACAGAAAATCATCAATTTTAATTAAAAAAATATACAAAATAGGATTATGTACTCCAAAAGGGTTGAATTAAAGCTGAATGAATAACTTCTTGCAGTTATCTCTATATCTAAGAATACCCTCTACTTCTGAAAGCCTGTTCTCCTTTTCCACACTGCATACTGAAATAGCTGCTCATCCCTGACACAGCACTAATTTTAGCTGACCTGTTCTCTTTATATTTTGTGCCTTGCCACTGAACTGTAATGCAGCACATTATAGCATTTTAAATTAATTTGATTTACATTTCTTCCATAGCCAGGTGGAGCTATGCACTACTTTGTTATTTTAAATAGATGCGATTGCATTTCAGTGTCATCTGAAATGAGACTGCACAATGGGAGCAAAAATCAGGGAGAAAAATGCTTCATTGTTAAAAATATCATCTTGGAAATCCATCTGCAGTGCTAGTGGGTTTTGGAGGCATAGTAGAAATCACGTGTGTTCTTTAACACTGGAAATAACCTAATGCAAGTGGTGCAATAAACCTCACCGTAGTACCCAGAGAATCCCAGAATGGTTAAACCTTTTTCTCTGGCTCTGCAGCTTTGTTCAGGTCATGGGCTCACGCCCAAATTTAGTAACAGATAGTACTGGAAATAGAAACGCCATTAACTCGTTTCCTAAGGCAGGGGATCTATTTCACACAGCGCTACGGCACTCGGGTCTATTTTTAGAGCCAGTGTGTAGGAGTTGTCACGGCTTGAATGTTAATAGACACAACACGCAAAGACAAGGGGCTGAGCTCCGAGCAGAACTCTGCAAAGGAAGCCCCGGGAGGAGAACGGGGTCTCATGTCAGGGAAAGGCAAGGTGCAGGTCAGAGCCAGCGAGTGATGCAGCCCGAGAAAACGGGACAGGGGGCAGAAGGGGCTCTCCCCGGAGCTGCTGCAATGAGGCTCCTCAGCATCTGACAGCATGAATGGCTCCAGCAATAGGGAGAGTAAAAAAGGATGATTAATCGGCTGTGGAGTGTTTTGGTTTTCCTTCTAAAGTTTATCCGAGTGGAGTGTTGGTGTGGCTGCTGTTGTTTCATTGAATCTCCGTGGAGTTTCAGAGAGCGCAGGCAGAGCTGGCACTGGCAGCAGCACGGTGTCCTCACAGAGAGGTGACTCCATGCTCCAACACACACCAGAGATGCTCTGAATTACCAAAACACACAACTGCGAGCTGCTCCTTTTGCTGTGCTCATTATTGCCTGGAACTTGGGAAAACACCAAACTTCCTCATGAGGAAAGTCATCTTTTTTTTAATATTCTCCGCAGAACGAAATGATCAAACGGAACAGGAAGAGAGAAGGGAAATCAAGCAGAGACTGACAAGAAAGGTAAAATCTTGCAATACCTGCTATTAGCTTTTAGAAATTTACTAAAATTACTGTAATATCAACCAGCCATAGAGGTTGTTACGACACAGAACCTCTCTTAATTTGCATCCTCCTCAGCAGTGTCTGATAGTAGTGTCTGGTAATATGAATTATAGACATACCTACCTTATCTCAGCCAGATGAGGTTTAGTAGAATATATACATATAAACTTAGGCAGAAAATGAGTATTTGTTTGCACACTGCCTATCTGTCAGCTCCTTTGCTAGAAAAGGACTTTTTCATTCTTTGTAGCAGAGCTGGCTCCCTGCTGAGCACCAGGTCTGCTCCCATGGTACATTTCTTTTTGCATTTAAAATATTCTCGGAATTAGAACGAGATCTTGTTGTTCTGTTCCTAGAAATCCCTAATGGAATTACAGACCAAATACACTGATAACTTGTTAAAGGCAGACTGAAATTCTTAAAATGGGTCTAGTGCTGAGAGTCTCACACAGACAATCTGCCTCTGCCTGTAGTGGAACATCCTACAGTGTTCATCCTACAGAGTTCATAAAAAAGGAACATCCTACAGAGTTCATAAAAAATCCATCATGATTCCTTTTCATTTTGAAAATGTATTTTATCAGGATCTGAGTTGAAATGCTTTCTTTTGTCCATTATAAAGGCACTGTGCTGTAGCCCATAACTCCATTTAAACCATTATTACTCTCCTAGCAATCCTCCAAATGATTGAATATTTCCCTGGCGTTTCCAAGGGTTGGGTGGTTTTCCGTACGTGTAAATGCACACTGAACCAAGATGAAAAGTGGCAAATGCTGCATTTTTTACTGATACATTTGTTATTAACCCTGGTTTTATTTCACAAAACTTCTGAATACAGCTTAACCAGAGACCTACAGTTGATGAACTGCGAGACAGAAAGATCCTGATTCGATTCAGTGATTATGTGGAAGTGGCAAAAGCACAGGACTACGACAGGAGAGCAGACAAACCATGGACACGACTGTCAGCAGCAGACAAGGTACTGACAGAACCACAGAGCTCTGCTTTCTCCTTGCTTTGTCTGTAATGATACATCACATTCTGAACAGACATTTAACCTCTGGCACATTTAATATCTGTACACTTTACCATTATTTTTTATGCTGAAATCACATCAATGTACTAAAAAAATGCTATTTATAAAAATGCCTATTTAGTACTGTAAAGGCTTTTACCCACCCACCCAAAAAGGTGGATACAATCTTTTGGGCTCCAACTCAAAACCATTTCCAGCCAATAGAGTATTAACCTTTATTCTCAGACTGGAAGTTTTGTCTCAAACATGCAAATATTTCCTCTCCTGTTTTTTCTGTGAATGCTCAAGGAGTCACTGGACCCACATCCTCCTGAGGAGAAACACTCATTTTGTCCCATCACATACCTGCCACGTAGCTGATTTACATCCCAATTTAAGTGTCACACTTAGATGCTTGAGTTAGTGAGAATAGGTCACCATGATTCCAGCCAGCTGGGAGGTTTCAGGGCTGCAGGAAGCAGAAGGAGCAGGATGCTGAGACAATTACTGGCAAAATGGCAAACATGGGACTGTAAACACAGCTTTGTGCTGAGATGTGGAGATCAAACACTTTGGTTTCCATCCCAGTGTCTCCCCAGTAAGTGACAAATGGCTTTAGAGGGCTCATAGAGAAGGAACAGAGCATTTCTACTCCAGTAGCTGTTCTCCCAAGCTCTCTAAAATGGTGAATAAGATATTCCATAGTAATCAATGGAATAATGATTTTATATTCTCCTTGTATGTACTTTTATTAAAATCAGACTTTTCCTGGTTTTATTGTTTTGGTGTTCATGTTTCAATTAACAAGTCAGGTCTATAAGCCAAAAGAAAGTGACAGTTCACCTGCACACAGGGGTGGCACACATCAGGAAGCCAGGGTCAGAGCTGGACCTTTGCATTTGTGACTGAAAAATGGATCGATTTCTTGGCAACTTCTCTTAGTCTTTAATAAATTTTAACTGGAATCTTATTAAATGTGAGACAACCAGCCCTGAGGTGTTATTCTGTCAGAATTGCTTCTAGACAGCAGTGACCCTGTCAGCAATCAATAACTAATGAGAAGCATTGTGTCACCAATCCATACAGCCCTAATATTCAGCATTTCTACCAGCACGGAGTGCTCTGCTATACCCAGTACCTGCTTCTTCTACCCCAGAAAACTGTTCTGCTCTGCAAGTCTGGCATTTTGCAGTGCTCACAAACACAAAATTATTTGTTCATGTTTGTCTCTTTTCAATTCCTAGGCAGCAATTCGGAAAGAGCTGAATGAATACAAAAGTAATGAAATGGAGGTCCATGCATCGAGCAAACATTTGACAAGGTCAGTTTTCCAGCTATTTATTTCCACTGCCTGCTAAAAACTCTGCTTGAGTCCTGCACCTGTGGATTTTACTCTTACATGCTGGATGTGGGAGAATGTGCAAAGGGAGCTTAATACTAAAAGAAAATTGAAGCATTCCTCTTCCTGAAGAGAACCCAATTTTCTGATTTTTGGGGGGCTTTTATTAGCACATACCAAGAAGCTTGCAGACATTCTCCAGGGCATCCCTCAGTCAGCATTCCTTGCACCAAAGATAGGACAAAAAATAAAGCATATAACACAAAAACCAATATGATTTTTAAAAGTAGAACAGCTTAATACACTGTATAAAGAGCTCTGAATTAAATGTACTTGAGTCTGCAGCCTCATCACAAACACTGAAACCTCCCTGCTAAGAAATACAAAGCTGCACGGACCATACCAGGCCACCCCCGCTGCCCAGGGGTGATGCCTTTGTTCTAATTGGATTTGTTCTAAAGGATTCAGCCTGGGGATTTCAGTATTCCCTGTCAGCCCAGTTGCTATTGGAAGGAGCAAGCCCCAGGTAACTTAATGACACTTAACTCCATGGAGGAGGTCAGGAGAGAGAACAGGTTTAGATTGTTGTCACTCTCCACGTGATTAGGCCACTGTGAACCTGGTCAGGGCAGTGCCTGCTCCTTGTGCCAGCACTGGTGACAGGGACTGTTTAAACACACATAAAAACATTCAGTTCCTTTCTTTAAGTGGAGAAAAAATGAGAGGCTGATTCCACAGGCACTGATACTTGCAAAAAGGCCTTGCTAAGGGCAAAGCAGCATCACTGCATTGATGGAATGAAACATGGGAAGCGAAGAGGGGATGGCTGCAGTTTCAGTCTGAAAGTGAGCTATACGTTCCCTAATTGAAGCTACCTGGGGAGTTTGAGTAATGATAATGAAAGATTTTGAAATTTGTTCAGGATATGAGGAGTAAACAGGCTTACAATTTACAATTAGTGCTAAGGCATTACAAATGATTGGGGCTTTAATTACGGATCTCAGCTAAAAGACCAAGCCTACAGAGCAAGAGAAAATCTATCCCAAACTCACAAGACTATCGTATCTCCTCATACTTTATAAAGCATTTCAACATTGTTTAACTCTTAAAAAAAACCAACAGCACTGCACAATAAAGACCGTTGCTATCAATGACAAAGTGTGGCTTCATTTACTAAAAGAAAAAAACCCAGATCAACGACATACCTGTATTTGCAACTGCATTCCCAAATAAATGTAAATGAGGTACACTGGGCCCTGAGGACTGTACCACACTGCAGTCATGGCACAGGGGTGGGAATGTGCTGGAGAAAATTAAGAGTTGCTAATATTCTTCAGTACTGTTACTGTACCTTTAAACAGAATGAATACTTTTGTGGGCTTTTAAAATTTTGTTAATCTAACATAAACCCCCCAAATTAATTGAATGCTATTGCGAAGTGGTTTGAAAAATGTCTCCCTTTTCTCCTAGATTTCACAGGCCATAGAAATTTTCTTCTGAGAAGAATCTGTCTTTACTTTTTGATATTGCTGCTGAACACGCATCAGGGAATCCTGGAGTCTTTCCCTGAGGTTCAGTGCAGGCTCCCTGGATGTTGATGTGACAGAAGGACTCTGCCGCTGAAGCCTCTGCAGCACTTGGGGCCAGGACGGCAGCCCCGAGCTCTGGAGGCAGAAGAGTGCTGGCCTGTGGAGTGGGACAAGCTGCTGAAAAAGACTGAAGTGAAGCTACTTGGAAGAGCCTCCTCCTCTCCTTTCCCACCTGTCTGGAACTGGTTTGCAGCCTGCCTTGGAAAAGGAGACGTTGTGCATGTACAGGCTTTACCATTCCAAGGCCTCTGACATAAACGGACATGACACTCTGTCATCAGTATTATGTTGACAAGACATTTTGAACTTACCACAATTAGTTTGTAAAACACCTAAGTTCATGTTCTAAAAACTAATTTAATGTATTATAATTTCATTCTTTTTTATATACTGTCTAACAGAATCACAGCTGCAAGCATTTTTGATTCCTGTTACTTTTGTTCTTTAATTAAATGACTACTTATTGCAGGAAATGAACATGTTTCCTAAAGCTCTTTTTTCCCCAGGGATAGTTGGGAAGGGAAGAGATTATAATTATTATGCACCAAACCATTTGAGTTCTTCATCGACACAGAGTCTGCAAAAGAATGATCTCAACTAAGGTGTTCCATCTTGTGGAATAGCAGAACCTGGCTGTCATTGTGCACCAGTTGAGGCTCTGACCCTCTAAAGAATGACAGTTTGGTTCACTGTTATTCAAAAGTGCTAAACTGGATAACCAGAGGCAGAAATGTAACAATGTACTTTGATGTTTAGCAAACAAACGGTTTTAATGCTTTCTTGACAGCAAGAAAAAGTTACTAAATGCTAATAAGAAAGCAAATAGAACTGGTTGAGAAAATGTAAAGCCAGACATTTTAATAATGCCTGACATGGAGAAGTAAGTGAGGATTTACTCAATACTACTAAAAAAAAAAAAACAAAACTTGTGAGAAGAATGATACATTGATAGCTGTTAACCACAGCTGATGAGTCAGAACAAAATGGTGAATCCACTCACAAGACAAACATTTCTCTGCAAGACTCTGAAGTGCTGCCATTCTAGGGAGTCATTCAATGTTAAAAACTTGAAAAAGGCATTCTCGGTCTTGTAGCTTCATTGGGATGATCTCCACGCAGTGTGAAAATAATAAAATGCAGTCTGTCAAAGTGTCTGTATAGACTACTACTGAATTGCTGTGAGGTGGGGAACAGTCCCCACACACAGAGTGTCTGTTCTGTCCCAGGTGGGGATGGAAGCACAGGAACTGGAGCTGCTCCTGGGGAAACTGTCAGGCAGGAATGGAAGGTAAGGACACAC
Source organism: Lycocorax pyrrhopterus obiensis (assembly GCA_014706295.1). Lineage (NCBI taxonomy): Eukaryota > Metazoa > Chordata > Aves > Passeriformes > Paradisaeidae > Lycocorax > Lycocorax pyrrhopterus. Next base: position 13,909,557 of record JACSVZ010000022.1, on the reverse strand, counting down.
AGTGCAACACAAAGTCTGTGCCAGTGCAATGGGAGAAGGAACTAAGGACTCCTGGGAGAAGTGGTGTCAACATTTTAATGTTTGTCTTACTTTACTATCAGCTGAAGACTTGAATGACCCCATCACTTGATCCAAAGGTGTGTTTTTTCCTCTTTATTGCAATTTTTTAACTTGCTGGCTTTTCACAGAAATACGTAACATCATAACTAGCCTTTTAACATAAATATATTTATCATTTTATTATTAATAATACAGCATTAATTCTTAACAACAATATAATAGTTATAGTCCAGGTGCAATATACAAAAAGTATAAACAGAAAGGAGAGCAAAGTTTCTTCAGCAGAAGAGGCATTTTCAATTTGAGCAGAGCAGATGAGCCACTGTTAACTACAAACTAAACTTGGCTAATAACCCATGCACAGGAACACTCCTGTTTAGCAGTGATGCACACTTCCACTGGTAATAAATATTACATAAAACACATTAAAATTATGTTGAAAAATATAATAAAAAGAAAAATATTTTAAGGGTAACTTAGAGCAGCTTTTAAATGTCAAACAATGGCCCTGAGCTGTGTCACTGCTGCACCTGAACCCTGGGGTAGCTCTGGGTGGCTCCGTCCTTCCTGCGCTCTCCGCTCCTTCCTCAGCCAGCCTCAGCTTCCTCTGCTCTGCTCCTGGGAGAGACACAGCTCGTGACAATTCCAGAGCCACTAAGCCCTGGCACTGAGCACTGCCTGCCTGCTGCTGGGGAGTCTGTGGAGGTGTATGGACACTCCCTGGGCCATGGATTGGGCTCGGTTCCTGCTGCAATTTGGGATCACACCTCAGAGGGCTCAGGGAGGCTGTTCTTGGGCAGTTTCTTCCCAACGGGAAAGAGAAACAGGCCTGCAGTGCACAGTTCCTGTCACTAACTAAAACCAAGGCTGTTGTATTATCTTTCCAACATTGCCTCACTGTAAGAAAAGAACTTGGGTCTTGCAGTGCACTTTTAAAACCTTGTAAGTTACAAGAAAAGTCCTGTTCCAGTCAGATAAAAATCAGAGCAGTGCAAAGAAAAGTTTAACATCTCACGGGGTCCATCTAGTGGAGATTACAGTGAGCACAGGCTCAAAAAAACCCCAAACCACACAAACCCCAGAGGCTCAGAAAACATCCCTACACTTACGTAAATGGGATGAGTGGACCAAATTATTTACTGGAAATTGCAGTATAATCATTTCCAGAGACAACACAGCCTTATGGTTTTAAATTCCTACCCAAAATACTTGAACAGCAGCTTTATCTGACTTCTTACTGATTTAAAGCAAAATAGCAATGACATTGTGTAAAAAACCCAACAGACATTATCTGTTTTTCTTGACTTGTTTAATACAACTATTTGCAACACAGTTCAAACACAAGTGTTGAGAGTGTTCTCTCTTAGAAAATCCTACTGAAATCTAACAAAGACAAACAGCACTGAGACCAAACCAGGTGGTTTGGTCCCTAAATAATTCCTGGCTGTATTCTAGATCAGACCCAAAACAGAGATTCAAAGTGCAATTCAAAGTGATTTCTCTGAAAGTCAGTTAATTAACCTATAAAGATTGCTGAAGACTTATTTAAAAGTAGCATGTGCTAAAAAGAAAATTACAAATTACGTTTTAGCAGACTCAGTAAAATAATTCCAAATCTCACAGGTGAGTGGAAAAATCTTATCCACACAGATTTTAATATTATTAAGGAAAATATGCTTTCATTACAGTAGTTTCCTTGAGTGTAACCAAAAAAAGGAAAAAAAAGAAAAAGCTGTCGAATCTTCCATTACAAAAGTATTTATAATCACCTTGAATTTCAGGAAGGAATCTGAAAAATCACTTCAGAATTCTGCCTTTGATTGAAACAAGGTCTGCAATCCTCTGCGAACGTTACACAGCTCCTCTTCTTGCTGTCCAAAAAAATTACCTTTATCACTTTTATCACTGATTATCCCATCAATCACACTACATTTATCACATGCTTTTGAAAAAAAGGCAGATTTCATTTAATGTATTGCAATCCTGGTGCACTGTACATGCTGTTTTTAACATATTAAATGTGATACTTTTCAACATTAAGACTCAGAACTAAATGAGTCCATTCACATAAATTAAAAAACAGAAATTAAAATTTTAGTAATTTAGTGTCCAAACAGCAAAAAACTAAATAAAAATGAGGACAAGATAACTTTATTTACCATTTCTTTTAGAAATTTGTCTTGGAGTCCTTTTATGTCTTCTTTCATCAGATGCATCTACAAAAAGACACTGAATGCATCTCCTCTGCTCACAACTGCCAACGCATTTTCAAGCAAACAATGACATCCCTAAATGTGTCATAACCAAGAGACAGAGATGCACACGCAGCCACCTGCCTGTGGAAGGGGATGTGTGATTTAAATTTGTTCTTTCTTGCATGAGTAACACCAATAAACAAAGCCACAGAACCTAGAATAAAGTCCTGATAACTGCACACACCTTGGAATGGGTGAAATCTAGGCATAAACATTGAATATTGTTAAATTAAGAACATTTAAAGAATATTAAAAACGACAAAAATACTTATGGATCATTAATATAATGCTGAGGACAAAATCTTCAGGAAAAAAGTCAGTACTGATATCTGTGGATACAACTGAGGAATTATTAAAATAAGCAAAACAAAAGTTCACCATACCTCTGAAGTAAAAACATTTTCTTCATAGTCAACAGAATGGTAGATACTCTTTTCAAATGAAGCTTTAAGAATCTGAATTCTAAAGAAATAAAGGCAGTTCAAACAGCTTTGCTACATATGAGCCTCCTACACAGCACAAATACATCCCATTGTCGGCAGTCTATTTGCATTTAAAGCATGGATAAATATCCCCATCATTGTTACTGCTGGAACAGTCCCTCAGGTGTGTGGAGAAATTTAGCTGGAGAATAATTACATGAACATTTTAATCTCATTATCTCATCAACCATCTCTTTTCATGGAAGAAGTTGCAGAGAGGAGTTGTGCTGACTTCTCCCTCAACTGAAAAGAACACAAATCTCAAACCAGGATTAGTGAACCCTACTGACCTCTGCTGCTCATTTTTCATGTACGTACTAAAAGTGTGGGAATGCTTTTTCCAAAAGGTCTGGAAAGAAAAGAGATGCTAATCATTAGGAACTGATTTTCCAAACTAAAAGTAATTAATATCTAATACGAACAAAATGACCACAACCACAGACTCAACACAGAAGGGGCAGGAGTCACATGGCCCCCACAGAAGCTGGAAGAAACCAGCCTCATAAAGTACTTGTAGGAGTTTATTGTAGGAGGAAAAACATACAGGAATTCATATAGTGGATACATGTAGGAAAACACAGAGTGGCCCAGGAATTCTAAGAGCATCCTCACTCCTCAAACGCATTATTTGAAATTTGACCCAACTAGAAGCAAAAAGGGCTTTGAAAATTCATGATCTTAAGTTAAAGATGATATGAATAATCTACAGATTCCACAAGAATTCCATTTTATCCACGATCAAACAACTAAAATACAAACCGAGAATTCTTTTTCCATGATTTTCAGGGACTGAGAATCCTTTTCAAATTTCTCAAGTTCTTCAGTGAGAGTAAAATGAAATTTGTCCAGCTGCCTGATCCTACCAAAACAAATCTGGTTACTTGTAGAAGGTATTCAGTGCATTTTAAGGATGTTTTAACAGAAATCTTCCACTACTGACCTGCATTCATGGAGCTGGTAACTCATTGTTGCCAAATGCTGATGGGTGGCTCTCAGTGTTTGCTTATTAAAATTATCCATTTTCCGGGAGCGGTTCTGTGAGGATGTTTTAACATGAAATTCAGATTATTTGCACTTTAGGAAAAACAACCCCTGTAGTATGTTCAGTGCTTAATATCACAGCAAACCCCCTTTTTTAAAATGTAATTGTGTGGTGCAAGCCAAGCTGTCACCTGTGTGCTCATGTACCCCCCAAGTGATACTGCACATGAAGAGTCTTGCCTCAATTTTCTTGGTAAATTCTTTCTGGAGCTGCTGACAAATGCTGATGGTTGAGCAACCAGGCTCCCAGAATTCCCCATCCAAACCACACAGGTCATTTACAGATCGAGTGGAGACACTTTCAGACACTGAAGAGAACAAAAACGTAATGGCAAAAGCAGTATTAGAAAGTCCCCTATGTGAAGTTAGCACAGGGCCTAGGACAGCTTTTGTTATATATAAATTAATGTCACCCATTAGATGGCTGAAACCAGTTTCTAGTTTCATATCAATTTTCTGACTTTTTATATGGATCCAGTCTCCAAACATAATTTTTAATTTCTCTGCTTTAACATGTAAAATGCCTTTTTTTTTTGGATATTGTATTTCCTTGTTAAAACTTGAATTTGTCACATTATTTTAAAACTTTGCACTGTCAGTCCATGACCAACCTCTGTAAGTAGCAGCATCATCTGTTTTAAATAATTTTTTGGGCTTTAAACTTATTCTTCTCCTTCCTTTCTTTTCCTCTTTGCTTGTTTCTGCCTCATCAGAGTTGCTTTCTGTGTCACTGTGATAAGTCCGTTTGAGGAATGTCTGTGCACTCGGTCCTTCAATAAACGTGGAAACAAAGCTGCATTTTAGCATTATTTAGAACAATCAGATGGGAGGATAAAGAAGATTTTATTGACCCATTGGATGCACACTCTAGGAAGATGTGTCTTGGCTTTAAAACATGAGAATTATATAAAAATTAATAACCATTACATTTATAGAGGGGACATTAGCTGAACTCTGACTCATGAGCAAATCTGGGATTTTTCCTCATAAAACCATTATCCCCATTTTTTCCCCATTATCAGTGGGAATGCCTCTTTCTTTGGAACACAACTAACTCTTCACTAAATCAGTATTTTGGAGCCTAATTTTCAGGTTTTTTTAGGGATAATTAAAACAGCAGAGAAAATGAGAAAAAGTAAAAAATGGAATAATACTGAATCTATATAACAAGATTAAAAAACTTTGGCCATATTATTATGCAATAAAACATTTTTCTTAACCTTTATGGAGACACATAGGAAGTCTTTTGGGTTAAATGGGTCTGTACCTGACTCATTCATGGGGGCATAAGGTTCTTTAATCCAAGACTGTACTCTACTCCTGCTGGAAGCAGACAATGGAGATGGTGGTACACAATCCTAAAAGAAAAGTCACCGTTTTATTTATTACCTTCAAAATTAAATTGCTTTTAGAAGTCTCCATCAGAAACTCACATTTATGTTGTGAAAAGTAATTTTTTTTTTTATTGGAAGTCACTAAGGAAATACTTACTCCCTGTTGTTTTTTTAAAATATGAATTGTAAATGATCTGGTTGGGATATAATTCTTTCATTGTATCCATATGATAAATAATTATGTAATTTATCTCAAATATTTAAAAATTAACTATTAGCAGGTACCAAGATGATCTGTGTTTAATATGGAGATGCATTTCCCTTAAACCTCGGCACCTGGAAAGCAGATAAAACAGATGCCAAGCTGCAGCTCTCTTCTGAGAGCAAGGAATGTACTAACTCACCTCTTTACTTTTAGTGAGAGGCTCGGTGGGATCCTGGAGTTTGTCTTTAGCAGAAAGTGTGTCTGAAAAGCAAGACTGGAGACTGGAATCTTCATTGTTATTCCCTGTTTCCAGCACAGCTCCCTTTGCATGTTTTCCACTGTCAGTTTTATACGTTGTTAAGCTGAGCTACACATTAAGAAAAAAATCGTAATTGAAAGGAGGTGTCCCTTAAACCTCACCACCTGTAAATTGATAAAACAGACAAAGAGCTGCAGGTCTCTTCTGGAGAGCAAAGCATTTAGGAACATACCTCTTCCTTATTTTTGGGGATAGGTTTAGTGATATCCTGTAGCTTTCCTTTAACAGAAAATGTGTCCGAAAAGCAACGCTGGAAACCTGAATCTTCATTATTGTTACAGGTTTCTGATGCAGCTCCCTTGGAATTTTTGCCACTGACAGTTTTGTATGTGGTTAAGCTGAGCTGCACATGAACAAAAATCCCCAAACATTATTGGGAGGAGAAGCACAAAACAGTTGGCAGCTGAATGGAACAATTTAAGTTAAAACAGCTCTAGAGAAATGTTAAGGCTCTTACCAAAGATGCTTCAGTTAAAACCGGTGAGAAGCTTTTCCTCCCAAATGTCAACTTTGTAACTGCTGTCTCAGGGGACTGATTTACACCCAGACTTTGCATACTCTTATTTTGTGGACAGAAATTACTGGGAGAGATTCTTTTCTCAGAGTTTAGCATTTCCCTGTCTTCTAGCGTTGACTCCTGAAGACCAAGCGACCTTTCACTGGAACTGTGCTCTGGACTAACATCTCCTGACACTCTGTCAGCACCTAGGAAACAATTCCTGCACTATCAGCACCAGCAATGGGAGTTACACAAGGGCAGCCAAAGCCCCACACTGCTCCCTGGTCCAGCCCTAGGAATTTCCAAGTCTCAGGTGGGTGGAATTTGGCACAGGCCTTGCCACAGTTCCCCTTTCTCCCTGTCTCAGTTTCAGCAGTACCAGATTTGTTCTAACACTGACACGATGTGTTTCTATATTGCACTGATGTCAAATAACTGCACCAACCTATAGAAATGTTGGCGACATACTAATACAACTCCTTAAATTATGTGGAGCACCTGGAATTACGGGATATCTCTTGTTTTGGGAGCATGTAATAAATGTAAAATTTACTGCTGTGATAACTCTCAATTAACCTCAACCTCTTGACTCAGTACTGCTAGAAATCAGAAGAGAAAATACCTACATCTCATTGTCTCAAGTGAGGCAGGGCTCTCAGCTGAAGGCATTCCCAATTCCTTCTGTTCTGCGGAATTCCTGGATTTGACCAGTGCTTTCTGCACATAGCTATCCACTCTCTTTGGCTCCACAGGTACAATCTGCAGTACCTTTGGCTGCCTGTAATCCTTCTTTGCCCCATTCATATGTTTCTATTAAGGTACAAAAGTTATATATAAACATCTGTGTAACCACAGTGTACATAAAAGCTGATAAAGAGAGATATAGATATATTATCTATATGTACCACTGATCAAGCAGAAGGACCATCATCAGAAGTCATTAAATCCATAAGCAGATCAGGTTTTCCAACATCAATAAACACTGAATTTAACTCAACACATACATTTCTGTTCTTATGAAATACTTAATTATTGGAGGCAATTACTGATGCTTCAGGACTTAATGAATGAAGTTTATAAACCTTTCCATATATATTGAGATGTTATGCTAAAACAATGAAAATGTTTCAGCAACCAGTGTTCATTTACTAAGAATCCTATTTGGGTATTCAGCAGACGTATTGACACAGCATTACCAGCATCACATCAACCCAACAAGATTTGGCTCACTAAACCCTCCCATTTAAAGGCATTTTCAAAATATTGCCACATTTTTAAAATACAGCTCACAGTAGTCCTTTGCAGCAGAATAAATCTCAGAAATAGAAATGAAGAAGATCATTTAGGATTGATTTTCTCAGCAGCTCAATACCCATCATTAAAAAAAGAGCATTAGAAATAATAAAATTAACTTCAATTTGCTTATGTTGGGCACTTAAAATTCAGAAGTAACAAGTACAAAGCAGAGCAGAGCTTACTTTGAAAAACATGGCAGGAATGGATTTTTAATAATCAAGTGGAACTGCACACCTGTATTTTGGATTTCTCCTCCTTAGAGGTGCATGTTGGAATCTTTTCTTCACTCTCAGACTCAGAACTGGAAGGCTCTTTGTAATTTTTTGTTGCTGCTGCTCTTCGAGGGAGGTTTTTTCTGGTCGATTTTACTATCATTTCATCCATTTTTGAATTCTGGGGTTTACACTTGTTTGTCTTTGGAAGAATAAAACCATCTTCAATTTATAAGAATGATTAATACATATAAATGATAAAATGGCATGTAACTTGGTTTATTTACTTGAAATGCATTATTTCAGAACAGCTAAAAAGGTTTAACTTTACCAAAGCTCAGCGAGTCCAACCATCAGTCTACTAAAAACAGCATCAATGTACAAAAATCATTCTAACTCACTTATGCCTAAAAACCAGCTAAATACTGCAAGAAAAGAATATAGTACTTGAAAAGAATAAACTGTATTTAACAAATGATCTGGGAGAAATGTCACATATTTATGAAAAATTATTTTAAAACAGTTTCTGGGGGAACTAAGATTTTGAATCTACATTAAAATTCTAGTTGCAAATTTACATTTACCTTTTTCTTATTTGTGTTTTTGCTTTTAGGTTTATCCACGTGGCAAGCAGGTTCAGAGAATTTATCTGCTGTTACAATTCAAGAAGTTTGAAAAAATCAGGAAAATATTCAAATGTTTGTCATTAGTAAAATAACAGAATCACTTTCATGCCTACAAATTCATTGATTCAGTAACTGCTTTCAGCCCATTATCTTAAAAAAGACATTTTTTTAATTGACAACAACTTCTACCAGTCCCATCCTCCAACAGTTTTCCACATTAAAGTACATAATTTCTGTAAATTGATCTTTATAAATGATTAGAACTAATTTGAAAATTCTTTATGCTTGGAAACAAGACAACAAAAATATATGGTACCTGCTACACAGCACATGCCATGCTGTGCACTTAATATCTAAGGACATACTGCAGCATTCTTCAGAAATATGAAAAAGGTTTCTTACTTTTGTCTGTGCTTATTGGTTTCCCTGATTTTTTATTTCTACTGTAATCAATTATCTGGGCTTTAGGTTTTCTCTTGGATTCCTGCAGCCAACTGATCTCTGTCTTGCTGTCATCCCCTCTGTTTTCTGTGTCTGAGTCACTAAAGAGATGCTTCTTGTCTCGATTGTTCCTAGTCTACAAAACCCAAAAAAGTTCTTAAGTTATTGATTTTTTTTATGTGTAGTCAGCTTACATAATTGGTATTTAAAGGCAGGAGGACAAGTTATGCTGATCTATAAAAATCTGAGCCTTACCTTTTTTCCTCCTTTCACTTCCGTGCTGGATTTATTGGTGGTTGTGTTCCTTAATTAGAGAAAGAAAACCTTTAAACAATACATTTTAAAATAGTTGTTCTAAAACTTTCTACTATTCCCATGACATGTGGATTATGGATTCAAACAGAGGTACCTACTTTTGTTTCCACATTATTTTGGAATTACCTGTTCACCTTAAACCCTTGAGGTTGTGCTTGTTTCAGTTACCAGTAAGGGTACACAGTAACAACACAGCCCTTTCCAGGAGGGTCATTAACCAAAAACCATCCCTCTCTATTCAGGAGTTTCTCTCCCTGTAGTATTCCATGAGGAGAACTGTTGCCTTCATGGAACACATTCCTTTATATCACCTTCCCAAAGGACAATCACGGAACAGCCTAGGAGAACACAGCAGTGTTTATTGCTTAAAAAAACCAACACAGCCAAGATATTCTTGTCATGCAACATTCCCTGGAATTTTGTGACTGCCTGCTGGAGAGTGCAGGCTGTACTTGGATAATCAGCAATCAAAACAGAACATCCTACCCTTTTTTGTTAGTCTCTGTATGAACACTCAGTTCAGTCACACGCAATTCTTGGATCTAAAAATGCAAATAGAGAGGAAACAAATGAAGGTTTTCATTTATTATAGAATCTGAACAAAATTAAATGGGCTACCGGATAGTAACCGCTAAGGGATTTTTTCCTCAGTTATTGCGCTGAGCAGCTAATAGTCATTAATTTCTATCTTAGAATTATTTAACAGAGCTCACAGTTAAAACCAGCTGCAGCTGACTGAAGCTTTCAGTATCTCAAAGCAACACACGAGTTCCCAACCACCTGCTTCACCACCTTCCCAATTCACCAGGCTCCTCTGAGCCATAAGAAGCAAAATCATCTTTTATCACCATTAGATTTTCTTTTTGCTCAAACATCTGGACAAAGGTGTCTTTAAAATGGGGATTAGAAGGATGGCAATAACATTATCAGGATAATTTAAAATAATGATACTCCTAACACACTGTTTAATTCTTAATTCAGGAAAAACATCATCATAGCATGAAGTGGCCAGAATCTTAAGACAGAGTATATTGTTAAATATCTGAGAATGCTGGAGGTATTTACATGGAAAACCGTTTCCCCCACTTAGTTCACTGATACAATTTGAATTTTCAGATCTTATTTATACTTTCAGTAGACAACATTTGACTGATTTCCTTTCTATCTTATTCATAACATATAAGTTGCAGTTATTTCTTACTCCAAGCTTTATTGTAGGCTCATCAAACCCACTGATGTTAAAGTTGTAGACATCATCCCTGTGAAACAGACACAGAGATCAACTGTGTGAGTGAATTAAGGAACATTTCACAGTCAGGTGTGGGTAATCAGAAATTGTGTTTGAAAATGCTGTAACTACTTACAGAACATGACCAGCAGTTATATTAAGAAAAGAAGTGGTTTTTAGGGTCCTGTCCTGAACTTCTTCCTATCGATAAATGAAAAGTTAGCTCCTCTGTCAAATTTGGACTGTGCATGCATAGACACTATCATTTCAAAAAGCAAAATCTTCATCATGAAGATAATCAGGTTGATAAGCAACAGTTCAATACGGCACAACATATATGCAACCAATGAATAATTAACATCTACAAATAATATTCAGTGGTATTTGTTAACTTTCCCTTTACACCTATTGACTACCACCCTGTATGTACATATAACTCCTATTAAAAACAAGTCCAACAAAAGCACTGTTACCTTGGAGAGCCAGGATTTATTTAAATGTGTCCTAAAAATAGATACATTTTGTTAAATGCTAATTAGAATATATGCATTAGAATAGTGCCTATATAAACATAAACCTTATCAAACCCAGCAAATTTATTCATGCATTTAAATATAACATCAATTAAAAGACAGATTAAAAGAGCCCAGCCCCTTTCATTTATCAGCATTCATTGATACATCACAGAGACAGCCAGAGGCACATAAAGACTCATCACAACAGGAAATAGTTCACATCATACCTGTTAAAGCCCAGGGAATCTCTTGTTTTGCTTTTCTCATCACTCTTGTCTTTGTATCTGTCACTGATTTTACTAATCAGTGATTTGGCTGCATCTGCCATTTCTTTAGACTTTGGTTTCTATAAAAACAGTTTATATAAAAACTCAACATCCAACAGAAGAACAAAGCTGCACACAGAACTTCGGGTTCCTAACAACCATCTAAACTTCATTAAATGTCTCCTACATGGATTAAATGACAGTCATTTGAAAACCATTTTCCCTTGCTTGACAGTAAACCCACCAATTCTGAAACACTGAAAATTTGACAATTCTCTTAATTGCAAGCAGAAGAAACAAAGGTAAGAAACTCTCACTGTCTTTGACTGTTTTGGATTTGAAGTCTCTTTTCTGAGAACATCAGGGTCCTCTTGTGCAAGATGAGAATGCAAAGATGTGTCAGACACTCTGGCTGAAAGAAATATTTTAAACCATGGTTCAGTAGCAGTGTCAATATTTTTCCTTTCTGTATTTAACAGTTTCTGTTCCAAATGATCAACACTCTGACTGCCACAAAGGATGGTATCAACTTAACTGTCTTGGTTCTGTTTTTTTAATTTCTTTATCTGGAGAGGTACTTCAAAGAGCTGAATAAATGCTTTTGGTTTCGCAGCTCTTTCACGACAATAGTAATAAAGGGAAAAAAAAGCATCACTGCAAGTTAATTTCTCTGATCTATTTTTCAGAGTAACAGTTGACCAAGTGTGACCATCACCTGGATGGGATGCACGTGCCAGTGATGGATTTGGCTTTTGCTCGTCCCCAGTTGTTATATTCTTCTCAGGAAGAGGGAATGTTCTTTTTTTCCATGTTTCAGTTTTATCAAAAGAAGTCGCCAAAAGACCAGGCAGCCTAACAAAGACAACACCATCTTACTGTCAGAACTTGAGTCTCAGTTATAATAAACATGCATCATAAAATACAAAAATGATGATCTCTTAGAGATATCAAAGCATTTTAAATTGCAACAAAATATTAGGTCTGGTAATGCCTGAAAATTCTCCCTTTAAAGTGAGTGACAAGAGTGACCTGGAATTCTTTTCCAATACTTACAAAGCTTTGCTGCTTCTCCCAACTGGCTGAGAATCAGGAACAATATCTAACACTTCATCTAAATGAGACATTAATTTGGTGTCAATTATTATGACAAAAAAATGGAAAAAATTAAAATAATTTTAAAAGTAAGGACTATCAATGCTTGTAAAATTACTTGCCTAAAGTTTGCTTTTCTGTGGCCTCTTGTAAAATGTTTAAGACTTCTTCAGAACACATTTGCTACAGTGGAATGACACCCAAAAGGAAGTATTAGTGTAGGACCATAAGCAGTACAACCTCATAAACCTGTGCTTTCCCTAACAAAACATGACATTCTTTTCCTCATTTCATGGAAGTGCTGTTCCAGTACCTTTTCATGTATTTTTGCCTCATTCCTGGTATCTGACTTCCTGATCTGTTCTGTTTCACAAAATTCATTGTCTACTGTGCATCTCTGCCCACTCTAAAAAGCACAGTAAGTAACACTGCCAGTTACAGCCCATAAAAGCCAAAGAAATATTCTAAACAAAACATTCTGTACATGAAAGCCTTTTTCAAAGCACAGCTGGATCAAAAAATGCTTCAGAGTCCCATAGTCTGGGGCTTGACCTGAATCTGAGCAACGCAGACATTCACAACCAGAAACAATATAAAAATATTATTTTATAGTCATTGTTCAGTTGGAAGAAAACACTCAAAAATATACTTAAACTGCAGGTCAGTGACACCTATTTAGTTTTTTTTTTATAGTAGGTGAATGCCTCATCAAAAATGCACTAAAACTAATGATTTAAATGCTGGAAGCTGAAGACATGAACATTTCATAACCACAGCTGAATGTATTCTGTGTTTTATGATTATTTCACTAGTGCATAATCTATAGGAGATTATTGCATGTACCTTTCTGCTATTATACACAAAGGAAGAACCGAGGTTCCAGAAATAGGAAGTTAATTCTGGGGTCAGAACTGATGAGTGAATGCAAATTGTGCCTAATTTTGTTAGAGTTCAGTCTGACTTCAAACATGTTAAACCTGAAATCCAGAGGGCAAGAAAACATCATGCAATAAAGTAAAACATACTATTTTCTAAAAGTGACTTGCTGACTGTAAAACTCTAGCTCTCTGAAGTATGAATTAGGGACAAATTAGAATAGAAATTAATGTTATTCTAAGAAAAAGACTTAGCTACAGAGGACATGCATACTCCAGGAGGTTCCTGATAGAAATTCTTTGTTCTGCTCTCATTTATTGCATCATTGTCAGACCTTTTAGTAGAGCTGGTCATTTCCAAAGGCAATTTAAATCTCCCTTTAAAAGGAGTGGCTGAAACAAAACACAGATGTGTTAGTATTGCACCAGCTCTCCCATTACAATTACAACAGGAAGAGTTTTGCCCACAACCACAGCTATTCCATGAACTCCAACAAAAGCTGGTTAGTTTTGATACCAGCCCCTTATGGACCTTTAATAATTCCATTGATTCCAACTATGTTATGTGGAGATGAAGAGCTCACAGACTGTGGATGTCTGGAGGCAAAAGCAAAGCTTGTTACAGGCTGGCTCTGGTAGAAAATAGCTGGTTGCTATTTAAAGACTTCACTGTAATATATTTTTACTGAGTACTCAGCTTGCTCCAGCACCAGCAGCTGCCTGACAGCTGCAGGAAAAATGCCAGGTGACCCTCAGCTGTTGGGAATGCAGTGCAGCCCCTGTCCCACACCACAACTATGGACGAGGAGCAAGCGGCCCTTAAACATGTTGAGTTTAAAGCATCTGCTCAGGAGATTTTATAATCTCTCCTTTTCATTTCCAGCCCTGCCAAACATCACAGTTCATACCTGAGTTTCAAAGGCCATTTATAGTGTATTTTTGCCCTGAAAGCACTTGCAAACTTACATGTGCTAACAAAACTCAGTGGACTCCTTGTGGAAGCTCTTGTAGTTCCAGGAATAAGCACAGATGCTTCAGACACTTTCCTTTTACGGGATGGAGTTATCTTGAGGAACAGAAAAAACTTGACCATAATACACTGATTTAAGGACGACAGCACAAGAATTCAGAAAATCTATTGCCAGGAGTCTCTTGACACTTTCCATTATTGGAGTGTCAATTTCTGCTGCTGCAGACATCAAGGTAATGCGATTTTTATGCAGTTATACTTCAACAAAATATTTTTAAACTGAGATTCGTGATTTTTGCTTTCTAAATTAATTCAATGCAGTATGGGCAAATCCTGTCCCTTGCTCAGCAAGGGATTCCCTGGAGATTCTGCAAAGCTACAAACTAAGCACAAATAGGTTTAGTAACTCCTGCAAGACACCCACTGCTGCACGATGAAGACACGGTGACTCTTTCAGTTTTTACCCCCTCCCCAGCAGTCTCTGAGGCCATACTTGACTTTTCCATACTGGGACATCTGAGCATGTCTTCAAAAACTTCTCTTTAAAGAGAATTCTCAGAGCATCATGGTGTAAAGAACACTAACAATTCCTTTTTACTTCCATCACATTACTGTAGTTTCAAAATACTGACCATTTTTTTAGCAAAGGATTTTTATAGCTTAGTGTCAAGTCATAAGAAAAACAATCAAACTCTGTACTAACTATATTCCAACTGTCAAATAAGAAGGTGTTTAGACTATTAAATATTACAAATATTTAAATTGACATGCATTTTCTCTCTACTCCTTTTTGATTTGACAATCCTACTTACCTTGGAGGAATCACCTCTGGGTTTTTCTTGACTGTTATTTTTACTCTGAGTCCTCAAACTTCCAGGAGGTTGCTGAGTTTTGTACTTACTGAGTTTCTCCTCTTTCTCTCCAGATTTTTCTTTCAAACCTGGTGACAACTGACTTTCTGGTACTAGAACCTATAGAGTATTTTAGTTTCTTTTAATTTGTATACAATATCAGGATTTTATAATGTTTTGTTTTTATATTTATACTAATACACAGAGCAACTTCTTCACCCTAACACATCCCCCACTGGAGATTCTGATAAACTTCAGAGGTTACTGACTTTTAGTTTAAAAAGCTTCCAACTTAATTGCTATTTTTGGTACAAGAGTGGGTTTTCAAGTGACATAAATGAACATAAAAGAACTTCCCCTGTGCATATTTGTCTGTTTTATTCTATGGTTTGGATATTAGTATCTCCCCAGAAAAACAATACATACATACTAGACACCACTTGCCTGGCTTTAGACTTATCTATACTTATTGATATTTTAAAGTCCTTGTTTTCACAGTGAATGCTTATCAATTATGAATAATCAGACTAATTATACAAACCCAAGAAACCATCTCAGCACACTGAGGTAAAATACCTGGGATCCACTTTCATCAAAGACAATGTGAACAGTTGTTTTGGCTACTGATGCAGACTGCTTCTTGCTGAAATCCTGCAAAGGGATATGTCAAAATAGACATTTTGCTCTTTTTTTAAACATGACACAAAATATTTAGGTGAGACATCTTAAGTGTCTGAAATCAGATTACAGAGAAAAGCAGATTCTACAAATTCACAGCAGTTCCATCCCTCATGAGGTCCTCAGTCAGTCAGACTTCAGGACAAAGAGTTTGTTACAAGCAGTAAGGAGTAAGGTACGGCTTGCTAAAAATGTTTTACTAAATGAGTAAATTCATGAGTGGCAACTGCACTGCAAAACAAGATAGCTCATGAATCATTTCTGAAAGTATGTGTAAGCAGCCAGGTCGTGTTTCTGGAAAATTAAATATGCAAAATTTGACATTAAGATATGGTGTTTTTTCACCAATCACCAATTTCAGGTGATTGAGTCCAGCACTGCCAAGCCCACCACTAACCCATGTCCCCAAGTGCCACATCCACTGTGTTCTAAATAACCCCAGTGATGGGGACTTCACCACTGCTCTGGCAGCCTGTGCCAGGGCTTGACAACCTTTTCAGTGGAAAGATTTCCCTAAAATCCAGCCTAAACCTCCCCTGGTGTAACTTGAGACCATTTCCTCTTGTCCTTACGAAGCATCTTTCCCAAAGCTTAACACATTCTGCTGTTCTGTAGCAGTGATGTTAATCAGAAACCCTTGGTATGGAGAGATACCAATAATCACAGCTGGAACATTTATATGGCAATGAGACATTGATTTTGAATCAATTAAAAACTATTCAAAAAGTTGTTTAAATCTTACCTTACATTTATGAAATCCATAAATCTTTCTGGTCACATCTTTGATTTCCAAGATAGAATCAAAATATAAAAGAAATTTCCGTCCTTCAACAGTGCCCACATTCATCGGGCTTTTGAGATCTATTGTTAATAATTTCCTTGAATCTTTTTCTGGACAAAACAAAATTTGAAAAGCATCTTCATTTTAATTTAACAGCATCTCACATAATGTAAACACATGACACATTCTTCAGTTCCGGTACTAAGATTAATATCTTATTTAACTCACTGTAATCTACAATAGTTTTATTAGTGAAACAGTTTAAGACTTAATCTTTTAGAAATACTTACTCTGTATATTATTCCATAGAATTTTCTTTGAAGATTACTTACTATAGCTGCAGACAAATTACAGATATTTACTGTTCTAACTAGTTCAAAAGAAATATTGTTACCTGTCATTGTCTTAAGCCTTACTTTGTATTGAAATAACTCTAAGACATGATTATGAAATTATTTTCATAAAATCACACCTGCATGCCCAAAGTGCAGATGTGACTGAAGTGCAATTTTGTCCCTGATAAAAACAGTTCCTACAATATTTTAAGGGAGAATTCTGCTTTGCTAGAATTAAGTCAGTACTTTTAGATTGATCAGTTTGACATTAGTTTGAAAATCCAAGTAAGAATACAACAAAAGGTCCTATTTTTGAGTTCAAATACCTTCCAGGCTGTACATGTTTACATCTTCTTCTCGTATAATGACTGTTTCCCACTGATGCTCCTTACAAGAAAAATACATTTTGAAACAAAGACAAGTATTATATTGCAATTAAATGAAATTCAGTGATCAAAGTCATTCAGTGAGGACAAATTTCCAACTTTTTAAACCTCTGTTACACAGAGTGACAGGAACTTGTGCTTCAGTATTGCTCACTGTGCTCACGTTAAACTATTTCCAAACAGCATTAGAAAGTCATTACTGTGAAATTATTTGATCTAAATATCACCAAATCTGGATTTGTTTTTAGGCTCATCAACACTGGAATGCACACATAAGTTCAACATGTTGAACATGGGGAAATAAACTCTGACACACTCCAAGGAATGTGTATCTGCTGCCTCAGAACAACCCAGCAAAGCTCAGCTTACTGCATCCTCTGCTGCCACGTAGAAAGAAATACTTCTGCTGCCAACATTGAAATCAATCCAAAACGCTTCCAGGTTTTCATCCAATGGTATCTGGAGCTAAAACAAAAAGAATAGGATAAAACAGTAAGAGCAGAGAGCATTGATTTCTACCAGCTAAGAAGTTTCATGTTGGTCTGAACCCCTGACAAACTTTCAGTCCATGCCTATTTGTATACTTCTGAAAAAAGTAATTTTCTTATTTTATCTCTATTTTTTCTTAATTAGAAGGCAGAGAACCTTACCTCGTATTTATCAAGAGCTGCTGATAAACATGGATATGTAAAAACCCTGTAAGAAAAGGATATTTTTCAAGTATTCCACAATGCAGTAAATAAATTTTGCAGATCTGAACACAGCAAATGGATTGTGTTTTCATAAACTTCAGAGACTTAGAGATCCCAAAGTAAATTTTTCCCCCAAGGAGTTAACATGAAATTTAATCACAACATAAAAAAACCCCAAACCAAACAAAAAACCCCTTAGCATTAAAAAAATCACTTTTACCTTCTTTTGTCTCCAAGCATGCCATTCACCTGGTTAAGAAATTTTCTGCAATCCTATTAAAACACAGAACTTTCTTAAACAATTGTAAAATGGAAGTTTCCCTCCCTAGAAATATTCTTCGTGTGACTTACTGTCTCAAACTCCAAATCTTTAATTCCTTTAAATGCAGTGGCCACAAACTCCATGGGAAACCACTGGGAGGCCAGTTCTCCCCTTTGCTTCTCTGACACCATTCTGCACAGAGCTTCTGTGATGGCCACTTGTGTGTCATAGTCTGCAGCACAACACAGTTCACAAGAGAAGATTTAAATAACTACTGAGGTGAAAAATAATATGAGAAAACTGGTGTAAGCAGTGCTGAACATAGTCTAGATCCCATTAGATCCAAATATGTAACCCATAAAGGATAATAGAAAAAGAAGTATGGGAATAACAAAGACTAAACAACTTATTTTTCAAAACGAGCTCCAACCAAACTTTCATGGACTGTCAGAGCCACACTAGGTGTTTAAACAAGAGGGAGGTTTTCAACTTTCATCTCTCTGAGCTGGGAAATTGCTGGATACCAAAGTGATCCCTGAGGGAAGTTACAGTACTACTACCCGTGGTCACAGCTCACAGCCTCAAAGACTGACTTCCTTATCACTTTTCTTACTTTTAAACTTTTATTCTAGTGAAGAATTGAAAACTTTAATGTGTTTCCCCTACGCTGAACACACAAAAACATTTCAGTTTGCAGCTTGTTTTCCTGCAATATTTATATTTTTCAGGTAACCCTAATCACAACATTCTGAAGCTTCAAAATGCCTTCTCTGGTTTCTTAATGGGTCTGCATCTAATTTTTAAGAAGCTCAATACTAAATTAAGTCCCATGCTCACCTCCAGCATCCAAAATTGTCCTCCCCATTTCACTCCTGCCAAACAAAGGAACATTTAATCAAAAAGCGACAGCAACACAAGGCCCAGAGGAAAGGTTTATTATAAACTTTCAACATGTGAGACAAACCCCTGATTCCATGGAACTGTAAGACTTCCAAGGGGTAAATACCTCTGGGAGCACTGCTGGGGGACCCGAATCATCTGAGAGATACAATTTTGATTTTATTTGCTTTTTTGAATTGCTGCAAAACAATTTCCAGTGTGAACAACCTAACCCTCCAGTGACTGATTCACTGTGCTTTAAGCACATTCTCACAAATAGGAGTTTAATTATTTTATGACACCTGAGGTGAAGAGATGCCTGATCCAGACTGGGAAAGAGGAAAATTCAGGCTTCTAATGGCGAATAACCCATGAGAATACCTGTCCACAGCCACTACCATAGAGAATTCAACAGCAAGTGCAGAAGTTGAGTTAAACAGGGATCAATCTGCACAATAGCTTAGTAAAAACTGCCTCCCAGGTCTGCAAATGATGGAATGATATAAAAATTACGCTGAAGATCATTTACATGACAAGTAACATCTCCTTTGTAGAAAGTATCTTTCTCCTGGCATCTCGAGGGATCTTGTCAAGCAACAAATTCAGTTTTTTTATTACCTACGAAGAGTGGAAAAAAGGGAGCAAGATTAAATATAAAATAAGTTTGTTAAAGTTTGAGTTATTCTTATTTTTGGCCCTTGTAATGTATATCACACCACTGAAGAAAGCAACAGGCTTAAGTAACTGCAAAACGAGAAGAGACGAGTTCTACATGAGTTCTAAATGGTATTTATCTTACTAAAGCAACCTCAATTTCAATGAATTAATTAGTTTTAATGTGAACAACAGTTGCTAAAAAATAGGTTAAATACAGGAAGAAAATCTTTCAAAGCCAGAGTTCTGTCTGCAGTTGATTGCTGAGCTGAAGTGTACCTTAAATTAGCATTAAAAAGCCTTTCCTTTGGGGATGTAGCCTTTACAGAAGACTTTTTTGTAACTTTCCCTTTCTTTAGAGGGAAAAAAACCCCTGACAACCTGAGGTTACTAAAATAAACAGGAGAAATTTGGAGTGTACTAGAAGGAGTGCAAATTTCCTGCAAGTGACTAAAGAATTTACAACCAACAATCTTAATCCTATTTCTAGCAGCTGTAGAGCACATTGTTTCCTGTGCTTTTATACAGCTTTCTTACCAGAACTTTAATATCACTATTTTGTAATCTACTCTCAAAAAAAAAAAAAATCGTAGGTTAGTAATCTGGAACAGCCCCAACATATGAATAAATCCAAACATTCCCAGAGAAACATTAAACGATCCTTCTGATCCTAGAGCACTACAATATTCTCTTTTTTGTAGCATCTGCACAGTTAAATAACTCTCTCCACAAAGTCTGTTAACGCCCTAACCAGAAAACTGCTGCTTAGAAAGAAGGATGTTTACCTCCTGCTGAACATAAATATTAATTCTTGCATCAGTGATGAGGGAACATGCTCTCAGAACAAAGTTTTCTAATATTTGCATTTTACCTAAAAAGCAGGAGAGAAATAAATCAAAGAGTTGTCAAGAGTGTATTGTTAGGGTGCCCCCTCATAAACATTTGGGAAAGGATTCCTTTTCATTTAGAAATAAAATTCAGCATGTCTGTCTTTTTATGTAGGATTATTGATATATAAAACAGAATAGTTACTTCAATTTATACTATGTTTCTATTTCTGTGCATCACTGTGTAACTCCCCTGGGTAGGAGATTATTAATTTTAAATGTGATTGGTCAATCCTACAACTCAGCTCCCTGAGATACAATTCAGGTGGTGGAATTTTTCTCCCCAGGGCCAAGGAAATGAATCTTTCATTTTGGTCATGACACCAAACAGTCTGTAGGGACTTTCTCTAGTGTCACACTGAAAGGTAAGGGCAGGGTGACATTCATGAGGATAAGGTCAATAAGGAAGGGTCACTGTGCTGTGCTGAGCTGTGACAGGACCTTAGAACCAACTTTTTTTAGGAATAACTCAGTTCATTTGCCATCTCTGAGACTTAATGTGCTTCTTGATTACTGACAACAGCAAGTTCCAAGGAAATCTGTCCATAGAGAAACCTCAAACTAAAGCTGACATGTCACAGGAATGAGAAATGTGGTCCTTTGTGTGTTCTGAAAGAGACATTTTAAAATATCATTTCTGCTTTTTAAGCTCACCTTCAGGTCTGCTATCACACACAGCCTGTAATAAAAAACCCAAAACACATCATTTTGATAAAGAAAATACTACAGCATAAAAAAATCAGGCAACATGTATCTGAAGGAAGTAATCAAAAAGCATTTAAGATTTTGAAATTATTTTGTGCTTAACAAAGAATCTAAGAGATGATCTCTACTAACAAGTGTGTTTTCCCAAAATTATATTTCAGTTAAATTTACTGAAATTATTTCACCAACGACAAAAATTTTTATGAAGAGACGAAAACTCACAGATCTAACTGGACTAGAATGCCAATAATAGATGTAATCAATATTTCATCAAGATGAAAAATTTTTGGTCATTGAGCATTTACTCTTGATTTTTTACACTTTATTTCATTGTCAGCCATGAACAGAAATTAGTGTGAATACAGCAAAGTGGTTATCCCAAATGATTTATAATCTATTATAGAAGTCATTGTAATGTTAACCTTAGGAAAGTATTAAAGAGAAACATATTTTAAAGTCCTTTTATTGCTAAACTGGTAACAATTACTTTGATAATTGTTATTGATTACTTTAATAAAATAAATTTTATTATCAATGTGTTTTTACCAGCAACATGAAGAAGAAATCTTCAGCCAGACTTGTAAGCATTTCATTCTTTTCATTTCCTCTGAGGACCAAAATTCCTTTTAACTTTTCAAACCAATTGACCATGTAAAGGGAAAACAAAGGTAAATCTATTTTAATAGCGTGGGAAAGGACAATGGTTTGTATTACACTTAAGTAAATCTATACAAACTCCACAATGATTAAAACAGCAGCATCACCACTCTGCTGAGCAGATGTTGGCCCCAGACTGAAATTTTTCACTCAGGCTAAACAAAGTCAGGGGATTTTAGGGACTTTTTAACACAAAAACTGGAGATCTACTTTGACATCTGCCACCACAGACAGAACAGCTGAAAATTGATAACGGCTGAATGAAAGAATGTTGTTTCTAGGTGTGAATACAAGGATAAAGTTATCATCACACTGGTTTTGTTGTTTATCATTAAAGCAGCTGAGAAGGCAACTGAGTAACTCTCATCTGACATTGCCATTAATTTTCTCCAGTGAAATCTCTGGTGAAAGCAGTTAGGAAGTGGTGTCTGTTTAGTATTTGCTGAGTTACAAATGATTAATGTTTCTAACATGCAGGTTAAAATAACACCAAATAACCAGAACAGCACTAAAATCTGTTGAAAGAGCAGGTACAAAATCGCTGCTGTGGGAATTAACAAGAAAAAATTAAACGGCAGCAGGAAATTCTAATTCCTGAGTCCATAGCAATATAGCAAATTCGTATGAAAATATATCATCTTGTTTTAATTGCTGTAAGCATATCTAAATTAATTATATATTGCACAATTTGCAAAACCCTCACTGGGATAGAGGAGCATCCCTTTATAAGGGGTCCCTTGACAAAGAACATTTAAATACAAACAATGTTGGTTGCAAAGTTATGGGAAATTCTTAATTCTGACCCAATCAAGAACCAAATCAAACACTGAGCTGTTCAGCACTGAAGCACTTAAGCTCAGCTTATGCACTTCACTGATGTTCATATATTTATTTAGAAGTTCACAGATGCTTTATGGTTTTACTTATCCTTCCAACAAGACCGTGTCTTATCATTGCTGGGAGCCCATCTTCTCCTGCTATGCTGATTTTTTTCGCACATTTCTGAATAGCATTTAGTAAAGTAGAAATGCTTTTGACTTCTTGTTTGTCAAGTGCCTGAAATCGAAATTACAGCATAAACTTTAGTGTAAAGTCCCACAAGAACCCATATTTAATTAACCAGGTGCCTTTTTTGTTCTCAAAAGCCACCTTAACTGCAGCTTGAAGGAGAGATTTCATTCTTAAATTTTATTTTGGGTTCTTAAATTAAGTGCTGGTATCAACCAAGCCAAATGAAAAAATCTTTTTCAGCCTCTTCCAAAGATGGTGTAGATGACTTTGATGCAATGATTACATTACCCAACAGAGAAGCTTGTCCAGTTTGTTGGCAAACTGTTTGCTGCATTTGTGAGAGACACTTTCACATTCATCTGTGGCCAGAAATTGTTCTAAGGATTGGAAATCCTTTTTTCTTGTAGCTTCATCAATTAACTTTTCAAACTGTAAGCAATAAACCAAAGCAACTGCATTACTGTGTGCTTAACACTGATATAACACATCTAATTAGCACAGATTTGATGCAGGTTTTACACGATCACCTGCTGCATTTGTAGCAAATATTCTGAATCACAAAATAATTAAATGCAAAACCTTAAGTACAGAGCACCTTATCTAATACATTAGTCCTGCAAATACTTATGCACTGAGATTTTAATTATTTGCTTTTACTAGCTCTTGTTTCCTCATTTTACAACTAAACTACAGAAGTGTTTGTTGTATCAATGCCCCTTACTTAATATATTTAGTACTCACATTTCTAAGTTACCTTAGGCATTTTGACCCTTTATTCTTTCTAAATCAATTATAACTGGATTTCAACATTTTCATCTTAAGCATCACCTCAGTTGATTCATCTCTGCCAAATGTATACGATTTATTTTCATCAATAACAATTTCCAGTTCCTCTCGCTTTCCACTCAGCTACTTTGCACTAAGCTATGTCAAAGGAAAATGTCTTCCTACCACACTGCACTGCCACACTGAAGACTTTACTTGCAATTGCATGCTAGTAATTAAAACAATCAATACTCATATTCTGCTCCATTAGCACATACCTGCATCTCATTCCTGGCTGGCATTTTTGCAATTCACCAACTCAGCTGCATAAAAGGGAACAATCGTCACTTACACTTTAAAGAGGTTTTGCAAACACAGTGGGAATCAGTCAAAACACAGTACAAACTCCAAAGTTTGTCAGTAGTATAAATGCTATATAAATGTTATTTAATGGGGATATAAGACAACTTTCTTGCATTGATAAACAATTACTTAGAGCAAAAGAGAGGAAGGAACAATCGGTTTCATGGCTGGAAGCACAGAGGGGCCTGGGAAGACCCTCAGGCTTTCCTAGCAAGGATAGAGCACAGATGGTCAACACCAGGTTATTCAGGACAGGTGAGTCAACAGCAAAACTCCATAAAGGCCTTGCCATAAAATGATAAATTGAATCATTTAACACAAATATCACAAATGATGCAGGGAAAAAGACTTCTTGATTATACATGCAGTGATGGCAAAGTGACTGTCACCAGCTAAAAGCAAGATCTGGGTATCAGAGGTTTCTGAAAACAGTGTCTGAAAAGTCAAGGGCAGGCAAAGTATTTGCATTGTTGAACATTTAAGAAAAGCAATGAACCTGTTCATGCCTTGTATGAATTATTTTACACCAACCGAACCATGTACAGTCAACGATGTGCAGCTTTGGTCTCCCCATCCCAGACATTATATAGACCAAGCAAACAGTGATTAAAGGAATGAATGCTGTAGAATAGCAACAGGGAACACAGCCTAGCTATTCCCGTACTAAGTAATACAGAAATAAGAAATACAGGGTGATTTTTAATTACTTTTTCCACCACAAGAACGCAACGGCCTCCGCTGAGGCCTGTGCTGGCACCTCACAGCCCTCCTGTCTCCGGCGCGGTCAGATATCCCTGAGGAGGAAACCAAACCCCCTTTCCAGCACAGGAGACCTCCACCCCCGCCGAGCACCGAGCACCGAGCAGCCCCACCCGCGCTCACCGCCCGCCCTCAGCCGCGGGCCCTCAGCGCGGGCCGGGCCCCGCCCCTCACCGCCCGCGCGCCCCGCCGGCGCCAGCCAATGAGCGCCCGGCACTCGGCGCGCGGGTCAATGGCGCGGGGCGGGGCGGGGCGGGCGCTGCGGGCGCTCAGCGCGGCCGGCGGGAGCGCCCTCAGCGCGGCGGGTGCAGCCTGTGCACCGTCAGTTGTGTTCGTCTGCAGCCCGTGTTTAGAACCAATTTCCGCGCGCACACAGAAATTACTGGGTATGAGCTTGCTAAACCGGTGTAATCCATTCCTATGGTTAATTCAGAAACGCTTTCAGTGCCCGAGTAGGTGCAAAGACACGCTGGGTTACGGACCTGCTGTGGGTAAATGGCTTCGACTGACGTCTGTTGTTTTTATTATACAGAGGGAACTGGATAACGTGTTTAAGTGGAATCCAGCAGTGAGTGCACTGGATAAATGGAATCCAGCAGTGCACTGGATAATGTACTTAAATGGAATCCGACAGTGCCAAAGGGCTGCTTCACCTGTACTGGTGTATCTTTTGCCATACCACAAATAAAGATGATAAAATTTATAATGAATCTCACATACTCCAACAGTCTCCGTTCATACCTAGAATAAGCAGCAATAGTGGAGCATCTAGGAGAGAAGTCACCTTTCACAGCAGGTAAACCTGCAGCAATTGTAAATAAAATAACACCGCTGAATTCCTGAAATGAGAAAGTTAAAAACTCAATACTATAAAAGGAAAAAAAAAATCTGTGCTGTACAGAAAGTATTTTAAATACCACGAGATGTCACTGTAAGGCAAGAAAATGACAAGTGGTGTGAGAAGTGGAGTATCTGCACTGAGGAGCTGGGAGTGAGCAGTGCTAAAGCAGATTTGTAAAACAGCTTTACTGAGAAACCTACTAAGGACAAAACTGCATGAGGAACTTGGAGCATCAGAAGTTTTCTATGAAAACTGAACCCTGAATTGTACTTTCATCGTATGAAGCAGAAATAATCAAAGCCAGTTTGAAGTTGATGTTTTCCCTTACCAGTCACATGAGCAAATACACAGGCTGAGCCTGTCCAGCCTTACTCATTCTATAGGAAAAGAGAGACAGTCCAGAAGTGGATCACACACTTTCCTTCCTGCAGTCTACACCGAGATTATTTCAGCTCATTTCTCATCCTCTAACATTAGTCTATTTTGTTTGGTTTAGCAGAAGGGAAGTCAGAGAGCAGAAGTTTCATTGAGTTACGCGTTAAACAGACCAGAACCAACAGTGAAATTATTTGGCCACAGTTATTTCAGGCACACATGAAGACACCAGAGAAAATGGAACCAAAACTCTTTAGGGTAGGGTAGCACTATTTACACTAAGGGACCCTTGTTCACTACAGTAGTATAAATATTTATCCTTATTACAGTTAATGGACAACATTGTGCTGGCCAAGGTATTTTCAGTCTTTGGCATAGCTGCTCCTGTGTGTGAAACTGAGAAGGGTTAAAAGTGTTGATACCAACAGTTTGAGTATCAAGTGTCAGCTGAAATACTTGCAGATCTGAGATCACAGGGAGAAAGAAGTTGGGAAAGAAGTCAGTACTAACGTTACACTCCTGCTGCCAAATGAATAATCACTTAGACTTGCAGTTCTAAGTCTTTACCAGCTGTAAAGTACAACTGAGCATGGATGATACACTACATTAAGTGCTGTAGTTATTGACTGTAGAGGCATACTACTGTCATGACAAGTTGCAATTTTTTCTTTGTAAAATAAATAAACTATGAATTTGATACTAAATGTAAAAATACCACCTATATTAAAAATAACACTAACAACCTGTAAGATAAACCTGA
Organism: Lycocorax pyrrhopterus obiensis; assembly: GCA_014706295.1. Taxonomy (NCBI): domain Eukaryota; kingdom Metazoa; phylum Chordata; class Aves; order Passeriformes; family Paradisaeidae; genus Lycocorax; species Lycocorax pyrrhopterus. Next base: position 13,882,885 of record JACSVZ010000022.1, on the reverse strand, counting down.
CAGTTGGATGTTTGCATAAAAAACCCCAACCTTTTCTTAAATAATCTTACATTTTTGAACAACTTAATATAGACATGCCCATGTATTTAAACTGATTTACAATAATCATCTTTCCCCCAAGCAACTCTGACAATGCAGTGTTGAAGTTACTAGCACTGATTAAAAAGTAACTGGTAATATATATCTTTATTAATTCTGTCTGCTAATTAAATGGCCCCATTTTGCTTTAGGAGAAACCTGGCAACAGGTAATTCCAATCTTGAACTGTATCAAGTCAATGCCTGACCCCAGAGGAGAGGCACTTCACTTGGAGGATAAATCAGGCACTGCATATGGACACTCTTAACATAGCACAGGTAGATACTCGTGAAACCTGTCAGGGAAGAGAACCTGGTTTGAGAGGAAAGGCTGCAGCAAGGAGATCTGAAAGGAAAAAATAGAACAAATAATAACACAGTTGTGTGGCCCAGAAATGAATGTGTTAAGTACAGTCTAGCACAGATTTGGAAAGTGCAATTTGAGGAAAACCCCTCTCTCTTCTCTTTCATGAAGCCATATTAGAATCAAGTCACAGCAAGCCTTTTTCCAAAATTGGGTCTCAATCCTGCAGGTGTTGCAGGCACAGAACTCTGAAGTGAAAGGACAGCAGATTCCATGTAGAAAGTGGCAGCCTGATCATCTTTGCAGATCCATACACTAGTCACTGCATCTTTATCAAGTGCTGTTCATTGTTTACCAACTCAAACCCACCTTACTTTCCTGAGTATGTTGCTCTGTAAGTGACAACTCAACATTGTTTCTTCATGAGCTTTCTTAACATGAGTACCATTGACAAAAACAACAGAAAATTGTGAAAAGCTTTTATTTTAATCTTCTGTATTACAATAGCCATAGTTTTATTATTGCTTTTTAAAATTAATTAAGCACTTTGCAATTTTACAACTGCTAGACCTTTTGTCCAGTGTATGTGCTTTATTGATACACTGTGTAAAGTACTTTATTCTGGACAAGACATTTAATCAGGAAAAACAACCCCTTTTCATTTACATGGATTTCATGTTTCTTTAAAAAACATGCTTGAAAGAACCTTAAAACTGTGGACTACTAGACATTCATTTACTGTATGACAATAATAAATACATGTTTTTAAAAGTGCATTATATAGTGATAACCCTTTTGAAAAAATCATTTTTACAAAATCCTCATTATAAGGGAAGTGCTCAATTTGAACACAGTGCAAGCAGTGAAGTTGTCCTGAGAAGATACAAATGTGGTGTAAGTTTACCTTCATGACAGGTGCAAATTAGCACTAAACGCCTTAATCCCATTTTTGTCAACCAGAAGCCATTTGATGTTCATTACTGAGTGTGGCAAGAAAACCTAAGTGCAAGTATCAGCTCTGCTGTGACAGGTGCCAGTAGTGGTGTGAACGTTTAGCAGCTTAACCTAGAGATGGCTCTCAGTTCCACTGCTCCACTGAGCCAGCAGAGCCAGAGAACTGCACTGGCAGGAGCAGAACTGTCAGTCCTGCAGCAGTGCAGAGCAGCAGAGAGAGCTGAAGGAAACCTGGGATAATGCTTCAGTATTCAGTATTCAAGACCTTGCATATGCCAATACCCTGAGAGGTTGTGGAAGGACGACAATAGAAGCCCAACTGAGACTGCTGAGACATTCATTTCTCACCCCTCTCACACTGTGCTACACCTGGCATGAACTTTTCTCCTGACAGCCTCAGCTTTACAGAATCTGACCTGGCCAAGGGAACACTCAGGTCTGACATTTGCTAGCACATGACAATCTCTTCCAGAAGACAGCAACATCCTTCTGCCAGGAAACCAAATATTGCTCTGAGCTCCAGCAACAGCCACTGTGAACTGGTGTCTGGTAGAAGAGGGGTTTTTATGCTGTGCTGTGTTTGCTGATGGAAGAAATACAGTAACGTGGGAGGGGAGAAGAGGGGAGAACAATAATTGAAAATAGTGCCTTTTATTCAGCACAAGTCCTTCTGTGCATGTGTGTGCACATTCAGATGGGACTGAGCTTTCTGAACACTCTGCAAAAGGTGCTCAGCAGCTTATGGAATCCTCATTCCTGACTTTGGTTTCTCTAAAGCCAAAGACCAATGGAATAAGGCAGCTTCCTCACTTGAAAGCCCAGCTTTGCTAAATTGGTATCACAACAAAGAAGCAGCATTCAGTTGCCAGACAAATTAATTTTCTTGGTGTTTCTGCACTTCCAAAATTACTCAGTGGACTTTTCAGACTAATATATAATTGGCCACAGGTTGCTTACAACTGTGATTTTACAAACAACTTGTGATTTCAATAAATAAGCACCAATCCAAAATAAGATGCCAAATAAGTAGCCTGATTTTCATAGCATAGTCCTAAAACACAGCTCTTCTAATATTTCTAGCTAGCTCTGAAAGTCTCTGCTACACATATAAAGCTAAACTTTCCATGCAGCAATGAATACGTATGGAAACAATTATGGACAAGCTTTTATTTAATAGAGTTAAGCCTGTTGCAAATCTTAAACCACACGAAAACCACAGAATGAAAATAATAGAGCAAGAAGCATGGGAAGATTATCTAACAGTGTTCCTGTGCTCTCCCTGCAGCAGAAGGGATTCAGTTTATGGGTCTGTGTAAGTAGCAGTTTACTGAATTAAGTGCTTTGAAGTTCCAACTTGTGTTGCAAAGGCTGCAGTCTTGAGAGTTCAACTGTTTTATAATGGCAAGTAGTTAAATAAAGAAGTCAAAGTTAATTCTGCAGTAGCACTGGACCATTGGGGAACAGCCAGGATTCAGGGTTCTGGAATGCTATTCCAAGCCTCTCTACCCCGCTCCCCGTACTATTTTTTTCCTTGTATATATTTATATCATATCCATTTCTTGATTTATAATTTTACCAGTAACAGTGATAAAATAATGAGCATTTATACAGTGCTTTGAGATCTTCAACTGCAATTGAAACACAAGTCCAAAATTGCTCACGTTTCCCTTAGTAAAAACAGGTGCACCAAGAGAAGACAATTCCTGTACCACCACCTTGAGAAAAACCTACTTGGGCATCACTTGAAAAGAGAATTTCCCCAAGCAGATCTGCCTTACATGCACTTTGGTAACAATCACTCCTGCTGCAAGGAGGAGATAAGAAAAGGCACCTTTTACTTTTTTTCCCAAGGGAAACAGAGGGGCTGATGGCACATTTTCATGTATGTTTTGCTCATAGTAGCATTTAATTTTGAACTCAAATATTAATGGAGATATTTAACGTGGTTACAGCCTTAACAACATACACATATATAAAAATACAAGTACTCCCTACAATGTCTGCCATCCAAATTATGCATAAATGGAATAGTGCCCTGACTTGGTGAGGTAATATAAACAAAATTAGAAACAAAACCTGTAAAGCCACACTGGCCACTTAGAAAACAAACAGTAAGAAAATGGTTAGAAACATTCTATGCAACCAAGAGTATCACTAGCAACAAGAGATGTGTTGTTTTGCTCTCTGGTAGCCTCACAGCATTCCCTGGAACCATGCTGCAACGACTCATACACTCAAAAAAACCACATGGCCTTCCTATGATTGTATCTCACTACAGATTTTGGCCCTTTTAACCTTCCCAGAGGTTTAGAACAGTTTGTACTGTTGGGACACTTGGCCAGGTTTGGCAGGTTTCAAAAAGACTTGTTGCCATAGGAGCAGAGAGCCATGCCAAGGGACACAGTGCCACCGAGACCACGGACACGCTGCTTGGCACCACTCCCTTTGTTCAGATGAAGTGGATCCAGCTCTCCTCACATTCCCTCGGCAGCTTCAGGGGGTGAGTCCGGCAGGTGAGGGTGTAGTTCTTGCCTCTGTTGTTATCCCAGTACTCCTGGCCGTTGACTCGGTACCTTGCTGCAAACTGGATGAGAGTGCTCAGGTGAAGAAGGAAAGGAGGCACAGGAAGAAAGAAAGTGAACACATCAACCTGATCCTTCCCGTTTTTCTCTGGGATGCTCTGGTGCCAACGAGCACACACCTCATGGAGGCTTTCCCACTGGTTGAAGGTGTAGCGCACAGACACCTGCTTCTCAAAAGCAACATTGAGAACCTGGATGGTGCCACTGAGCCCCAGATGTGAGCTGGTCACCCGTTCCAGACACACCTGCTGCTCCTGGAGTCGGGACGAGAAATCCAGACAGTCTGCAGGCTGCTGGAAGTCAGGGACCAAGCATTGCATAGTAAACTCCAAGTTCAAGCTGCTGTACCAGAGGTCTGAGTTTATGGAGAGCCTGGAAAGGACATGCAAAGGGATGGATGGATCCTCCCCAGTCTGGAAGACTTTCACTTCAGTGAGCTCCAAGCCTAAAGCATCGGCAAACCTCACCCGGTTCATGCGGCTCTGGCAGCCGGGCTCCTGACACTGCCGTGCTGCTCTCTTCCTCCTCTCGGGTGATGTAGGCAGGGATCTCGCTCGGCGGCGGATGATGGGCCGCAGGGCTGGGTCACAGCTGGAGGGGGTGCTGCTCGGAGGATGCTTTGGCTGGGGGCTCTCCTTGGCTGGGGCCCTGCTCCGAAAAGTCTTGCTGCTACTTGTGCGGACTGCTGGGGGCTGCTGCTGCCCTCGTCCCACTGCTCTTTCAGCCCTTAACATGTTCTCATAGAGATCTGAGAGGTAGCTGGGATTCCTCCGAGGACCACGCACTTCCATTCTTAACTGGTGACAAAAAATCAGCGTTAACACTGCAGGTAATAATGAGCACTGCCCCTCTGAAGCACTGAATTTGGGAACGGCACCACAGTAAGGTCTGAGGTTATTGCACTGAATGCAGCGATCACCTGGAACAAAATCACATTCGAACGAAGGGCAGAAGCCCGGCAGCTCTCACGGCAGCTGGCAGAGCCAGCAGTAAGGCGTGGTGTGGGATGCTGAAGGCAGACTCAGTGCCCGATGAACTCGAGATCGCTGTGCTGGCTGGTGGCCCCGAGGCTCAAGCTGGAAAGAGATTCAAGGCTATCACCGCTGATACTGGAGGAGCTCACACACAGGCTGGAGAGAGACTGGAGGCTGTCGTGCTGGATGAAGGACTCCAGGCTGTCGGAGAGGTCGCTGGAGGCGCGGTGCGCACCGAAGCACCGTGTGCCGGAGCCCCGGGCGAGAGGGGCCTGCAGGCTGTCCTCGCTGGCTGCGGCCGAGCCCGCGCTCCGGCGGCAGCAGCAGCCGCACGAGCAGGGGGGACACTCCAGGCTGTCACACTGGATGCTGGGCGAGTCGAGGCCGGGGAAGGCTTGGAGGCTGTCGGGCGGGAGGGAGCCGGGGCTGCTGCAGAGGCTGGAGGGCGGGGGAGGGCTGTCGGGCGCGGCCGCGGCGCCAGGCTCGGTGTCGCGGCTGGCGGGGGACGGATCCGCGTTCGGGGCCGCCACAGCGCCCATGGGCGGCACGGCCCCCGCTGCAGCCCGACCCGCCGGCCGCGGGAGCAGCACCAACCCCCAGGCCGACACCGCGGCCGCTCCGCTCCGCCCCCGCAGCGCAGGCGCGGGGCCACTTGCCCCGCCCCGCCCCGCCCCGGCCCGGCCCCGGCCCCGCCCGGCCCCCCGGCTCTGCGCTCCGGCGGCGCTGCTGCCACCGCCCCCGCTGCCGCTGGCGACGGACGCGGAGGAAGGGCAGGTATCGGGCTGGGGGCGAGGATCGGCGGGGAATGCGGGGGCGGCCTCTGAGTGAAGGAGCGGCCCTTGCGGAGCGCGGTGACAGCGGCGGCGGGAGTCGCCGGTGCCTCCCGGGAGGGAGCGGAGCGGGCCCGGCTCGGCGGGCGCTGCGGGCACAGCTGCCATCGCTGCGGGCACAGCCTGCGCCTGCTGGCACTGCTGCCGTCCACCGCCGGCACTGCCTGCCATAGCTGAGGACACAGCCTGCCACCATCCCGGGCACTGCCCGCCCGGCGCTGGCCCCTCGCGGCCGCTGCTCTGCCCCGTCCGGGTGCGGGACTGCGGCGCTCCGGGCCCGGCTCCGCTGAGCGCGGCTGGGGCAGGATGCGGGGAAGCGTTTGAGGGAGAGGACGGGATCAAATGTAAATAGATACGAACATTAATGTGACTATAAATACATAAACAACACTGCAGTAGAAGTAAAGGTGGGTTAGGAGACCTGTTTGTCACCTGTCACATTTGCAGACCATTGTGCACCCCTGGAACCGTGCAGTTCCCTGGTACACGAATGCAGCTCCTGGGAAGTAAAAGAAACCTATGGATGCTGCTCTGAGTATTTTTAGTAGGAGCTGATGAGACATTTGTTTTGGAAAAAGAAAAAAAGTATTGGATACAAAATTTGCATATAAGAATATCGGAAGAGCGCGTTTTGTGACAGAAAAAGGACAGCTCAGCTCGCACAGCACGCAGAGGGTTGATCATCTGCTCTCCATACATTGGGAGCAGGAACACCCACCCCGTTGGGCTGTGACGCCCGGCTCCAGGCAGCACTTGGAACTGCGCAGGCTGAGCGGTGGGGATGGGGATGAGCACATGACACGGGAGCTCTGGGAGCACAGCCGTACCCTCAGGTATTTCCATGGACTGGGAATAGTAAATTGAACGATGCTGCTTCCCACTAAGCGAGTGCTGGGGGAGGGGACTGTTTTCCAGTACCGTTTGGTAGCTGATTATGTTTATCTTACTGCTTTAAAAATAGAATCACATCGGGAGGATTTCGTTTGTTGCCTGCATCTCCAGGACGTGGGGATGTCTGCATTGGATACACTGTGTCTTGCAAAGCTAAAAGACTGGAGCCGTTTGAAGATTATGTAACAGTAAAGGTGCAGATACCCTTTGGAAAGAGGAATAATGGGACCAGGCATTCAGGAATATCCCTTATTACTGCACAGAGAGACACAGCAGAAGGAAAGCCACAGCCACACCAATGAAAACCACAAAGGAATGGTAAAGTAAGGAAATTAATTTCTCTTCTTATAGTTCCAGAAATGTCAACATAGTGTGGCTTAGTTAATAAGTGCCTGGCTGTCCTGTTCCCACTGCCATCCTCTCCCCTGATCCCAGTGACAGAAATGAGTGTGCAGGATGATCGTGCAGGTCACAGAGGTGACTGCAGCAATGCTGGAGGCACAAGACTTAGTTTCATTCTTTTATAAGCTCTTGAATTTGTGAAATCATGTGTTTTTAAAAACAAAATCTGACTATACTGACATAAAAACTGAGAACGAGATGTACAGCCTCGCAAATTAATTGAACTGCAGTAAAGCTAGATTAGACAGGAGGGCACAGTTTGATTATTCTTGTTCTGAAATGATATTTTAAAGCTTTCCATTTGGAAATCAGTATTATTTCTTGTTTGTAGAACAAACACTGTTCTTATTCATACAGAATATACTGATTTATTTATTTATTCTGTGTGTTTACACAGAAATGTATCTGGTTTAATTAAGGAAGTATGTTTTAGTTCTAAGCTGCCCAGATCAGTAATGCCATTCCTTCTGCTTGCATATGAGCTTCTTCTCTTAATAATACTTTCACAACCCCATTATAACATGAAATAGTGATTTTTTTAATGCCTTCATTGTGAAATAGTTCGTATTAATATCAGAATAGACCTTATGCTCCCTGTTCACTTCCACTCCTTCACAGGAATAATCCTTTAAATTTTGTTGAGAATATGCAAATGAGAAAGACAAGCAAGATTTGGCTTGCAGTGACCTTCATATTGTAATTTATAATTAATTTTGGTAAATTGCAATAGGAGCACCTATCAGATACTATAGAAATCAGTAGTTAAATATCTACTCTGTAGTATTTATTATCTCCAAAGGAACTTTGGGATCCTCTGACAGAGGATTCTATATACGGGCTACATTCTATTATTACACTATCTGATACAATTACTCACTTTTGCATTAATAATATTAAAAATACAGCAGTGCCTTAGAAAAAGTAGTAGAAAAAGTAAAAAGTGGCCATGGCATAGTTCTGATGAACTTTAAGTCTAAGAATAACTGCAATCAACCCTTTTTTAAACTCATTTGCACTCTAAGCTTCTATTCTGTTTCCATTCTCACACCCATATATGCTGCTATTTATATCTGATATTCTATTTAATCCTTTGTGGTTACAGTAATGGAAAAAGCCATCCAAGCACCAAAGGACTAAATAAACCAATTTCTTATGCGAAATCTCCTCCTGGAAGATTAGGCAAAAATGTATCAAGTGCCATTGAAAAGGTAAATAATCCCTTTTTCTAACATAAAAAGGTACCTACTCTAAGTCAGCTTCTTACTAACATCACAAACTTCCACATCCCTTCAGATTTCCCATGACACTCAAGATGGTCACCAACCAAGTGTTTTTGAGAAGGGAAGGAACCAGCTGGATGGCAATAATCAGTCAAAAAGGTACTTTTATGTTAAGATTATCTGTTTAATTTGTAGTCATTTCAAATTAGTGTACAAAATACTTGTGATGAAATTGTGGCTGCTATGGTTTGCATTTGACTTCACTGGCCCAAAGTTCAGAATTTATGAGAACAACAAATCTAAGTTATCAAGATGGAAACTTGCTATCCTGCTTTCGTGAGTTCTCAGGCAAAATCAGAATTAAAAAAACACCCCAAAAATCAGTAGTAGGCACTGTTATCTCTACCAGCAATTACTAATTTTGCCTCTGTGCCAGTTTTAGCTTCAGTCTTGTAGATCCCAGTCCTTGAAGGGGTGGCAAGGCCTTTGTAAGCTGCTGTTCAAAGGCACTGACCATTCTAACAGGACATGATCTTCCTTTTCCTTTAGGATCCCGAGTGTTTGCACCTCATTGCACAGTGCACAAGGACCAAAGAGGAGTCTCCCAGAAAGAAGGCAAAACGAATCCTTCCTGAACAGGATCCCCCCTGGCACAAAGGGCAGCACACAAGGAAGCTTCTGTAGGGCTAAAGATGTCCCAGTGCAGCATTTTTATTGCAGTAAAAAAGAACAGTTGGGAAAGAATCGTGAAGAATATGCTGCAGCCAGTCCAGGCTCTTCGAAATGGCAAGAAGCATCTGTAGGTGAAATGTTTCTTGATTTTGAATCAGTACAAATTATTAAAGAAGATGCTGAAGATGATAGTGCCAGTGACCTCTCTGACTCAGAAAGGATTCCCATTCCCCCCTCTCCCTGCACACCACCAGAACTCATCCTCAGAGCTGAAGAAATCGACCCAGTTTGTTTGGAACACGTCCCTGAAATGGGATTTAAAGAATCCGAATATTACTACCCCGACTTCCTCCCACCCCCTTTCAACTCGTGGGACCTGAAGCAGCTGGCCATCTTTGTCCATGTGGAAGGGAAGACGGATTTCCGCCCCAAGCCCACGGGATCTCTGGAGAAATACATCGAGCACCTGCTGCAGCTGGAGTGGCTGCAGATGCAGACGGTGCAGAGTGAGAAGGGCAAAGCTGCCAAAGCCCGGCCCCAGACTGCCCCCGGCTCCACCCGTGCCCTCAAGAGCCCTGGAAAAGGCAAAGCCTTGCTCAGCCCTGTGCCCAGCAGGCAGGCAATGCCCCAGGAAAGTGCTGCCAGGCTGCCCAGGAGCTGTTTGGGGCACAGGGCAGATCCATACTCCGAGGAGAGTCGCCAGGTACGCTCCCATCCAGGTCACCTGAAACTTCCTGAGAGAATGGGATGTGCAGCATCTTCTCAGAGGCAAACTGGTGATGTAAGGAGTGAACTGAAAAAGAAACCAGCTGCAAAGCAGCAGCTTCTCAGTTTGCAGTCCCCTGAGAGCAGCTCTAAAATCCAAAGTGTTGGTAACATCAGACCCCCTAAGCAAACCCCAGCATTCCATGGTGCAGCTGCTCCCATCAAAGGCTTAAAAACATACACGTGTACAAATCCAAAGAAAAATGGCAATGCCAGCAATTATGTTCCTCCTAAAAAACCAACAGCGGACAGGAAAATAAAAACAAATGGCACAAAGCAAACGCCACGCAAATTTCAGTGAGGGAAAATTCATTAGTGAATGTTGATGCTTCTTGACTGCTGGAAAGCATCTGGCCAGTGCAGAAGAATTTTTTGTTCTTCCTAGGAAGATCCTGAGAAAAATGTGTTGCTGACATGTGGTTCTGAGTCAGCACTGTTCATTTCTATACATTTGATCTTAAGCCAGCAGGAAATGTTTTCCCTGAAGGCAAGTGTCTTCCATTGGTCTTTCCTCAAAAATATTTACAATTGCTCAATGAAGAAAACAATAGCACAGTGTGAAGTTTAGAGAAGCATAGAACGTCCTGTCTGCACCAGTTGAAGTCTGAGGTGTTCCTTGTGCTTACCCTGCTGTGTGTGAGGGAATAGGGTTTACACTCTTTTTCCTTGCCCACATGTGCTTTTTGTAAGACAGGTTTGGTTGTGGTGTTTTATGATGGAAATGGCTCAGCTGTTTTTATAAAATAACGGAGCCTGTTATCTATGCAAAGTCAACTCTTAATTCTTCACAGAAGATGATGAATTGGATGTTTTTTATGAAATAGATATTATTTTTTGAGAAGAAGAAGAATGGAGATAATGTTTTGAAATATTTTAATGCAGAAAGAATTCTTTTTAAGACAAAGTATTAGGGACCAGACAGCTTCAATAATGACAGATTAAGAAAATGGAATGTGTATTTTTATACCCTGGAATCTTCACTGTGTTTACAGACAGTTTTCCTGGAAGTTCATTTTGTAGGCCTTGATGCTTTTTGTCATTTAGGGGAAATGACCAGATTTCAAACTGCACATGGATATATTTGAGTAATGCAAACTAAGGCTTTTAGCAGAGACTGTATGGCCTAAATTGCAGAACTGGTAGCCTCTCAAAACATAAAAAGCAGACTCTTAGGGAAAGAATGTAAAGGTTGTAAGTTCAAGTAAAGATATATTTTGATACAGAGGATACATGTTTTCAGTCACCTGAGATGACTCTTACCTATCCTGTGGTCCTGTCTAGCTTGGCTTCTTAACATTTAGGGAGGTGAGATGGGGAAATGTCCTACACAAAGAAATTGTACAACCAGGATTGGGTCCTGTCTTTGGGCCTTCTGTCTTCTCTCGTGTCTGAGAGATCCAAGAGAATACAAAGGACAGTTCAGAGAATATTCAAGTGTCAGCTGATCTGTTATGATTTCAAATCAATCACAGCAGCTGGGGACAGGATCTTGTTAACACGAAATTCTAGAGAATGCTTTTTACTTTCATTTTAAAATCCTGGTCAGCATATTTTCCTCCTCAGCCACCAGTCACAATCTTCCTGAGAAGTGAGCTGAGGTCTGATGGACCAGATTCTGCAAGTGGATCCTTCACGTTGTGATAAAAAAATGAAAAAGTAGCAAATACTGAAGAGGACATTATGTATATAGCTAAATTGCACTTCTCTTGGTGAGCTCATCTTGGTTTTAAGATGCTTAGCTGTTTCTATCTTTCATTGTGCCTACCAAATCTTCAGCTTTGTAAAATTTCAAAGCATGGATTTATATGTAGTTTAAAAAGTGAGAATATTAAGAAATGTAGTAATAAAGTAGAGTATTTTACAGTACATAAGAACATTGCTCAGGAATAGTCTAAGAAATATTTTTAGGTTTTTCTTCCTAGTCTACTGCAGACCAAATGTGAAATTTTGAATTGGTAAAGGAAACAAATGTAAAAGACAGTATTACATTTCCAGAATCAGTATTTGTAAAGTTACACTTAATATGAATTGTAGTTGCATGTACATTCAGCTCTATGCAATTCAAGTGAAACTTAATCTGACGTGCTCAAAGACCGGAGAAATTGGCTGTGTCAGAGGTGTGGTGGCACTCAGGATGGGACTGAACACCAGCAGCTGCAGAGGACCAGCACATCCCAGTGTGGCTGTTTCACCCTTTTGTTTTGGTCCAGCCTCATGTATTTCACCTTTTTTAGATGAAAGGTTCCTGCACCCAGTGCTAGTGTTTCACGCTCTGGCCAAATTCTGCAAGCCTGCCTTAGCCAAGTTTTCCTTAATCACATGAACAGTAGTGAAAAATAGGAGAGCTGCTTTGTCAATAACCAGCCATTTAATGCACTGTTCTAGTTCACTGCTAAAAGCACCAAACCTGAGGTGAGCAGGATCCAGGCAATAATCAGAATAGCAGTTTTTTAAAACAAATTCTGTTAGATGCAGTAAATAATTCAGCATGTTGTTATAGCATTGAATATTGCTGGATGCTAAATTATCTAAATTGAAGCTTTCCTGGGTTGTAAGGAGGGCATGTAGATACAGGCACATTTTGCATGAGCACGTCTTAAAGGATAAATAAATCCCATTTCAACCAGCTGTGACCAGAGCAAAGGTGATTGGCACTGGGAAAAATATTTTGTCACAGAGGTAGGAAGGTTTTAATGTAGCGTTTGTCATCTTATGGACATCAGTCTGTCGTCAGAGAGTAAAAAGGGAAGCAGGTGGAAGTGGTGATGCCACTTTAAAGAAGTCTGAAAAACTTGTTCATCTTTGGGCTCTGTGTGGGATCTGGCCAAGGAAGTTTGTCTCACATGATAATCACACCAGTCTAATTTCTGTCAGTGATTTGCTACTTCTGACACGCTTGTCTTTATTCACACGCAGAAACAGAAATTCTGTGTTTGCCTCAACAAACAGCTCTTGGCCTGAGCAGACCTGCAAAGGGTTGGGTTTTATCCTGTTTCCATTGTAACTTCACCATGTCCTGGGCCTACAGATGAAAAGAGCTCCTTTTATGAAGAGGACTATGGTTTATGTTTCTTTCAGTTCGTATTGCTGGATATTGTCTTTAGAAGCACTTCTAAACAGAGCAGAAAAATTCATTGCATCAAATATATTCAGTTTAAAATTAATTATGTCCACAGCACAGTGTTTGTGTGGCTATTATCCTTTTTTTTTTGCAAGGTTTAGCAATATGATCATGTGGATCTAAGCCTAGCACTGGTGATGCTTCTTGAAGAACAGATTACTGTGATGTGAGATATTTAAACAGAGTGACTTATATTTTTTTTGCTAGAGAATGTAAAGGTTTTGTGTTCTGCAGTATTACCTGCAGAACAAATATGCTCAGGTTGCATTTTAAATAAACAGGCAAATTTTACTTGAGTTACATGCGTATAAACTTTGAACAACTCAGTTGTTTTCAGTGAAATGACCCTGTTAGAAGATGTGAAGAAACGAATTTTACTCCAATGTGTATAAACAGTTTTCCTTAGTAATGCTAATGTATTTTTAGTGCATCACACGAAGAAGTTTAAAGCAATACTGTTTTTCTCTAGACATGTTCCTTTTCCCTCCATTGCTTGCATCTCATACTGAGAGCAGTTCATGTTTTACCTGCCCTGCACCCTGTCCCACCGCGTTTTCAGTTGGACACAGCAGGATAATGCTGCGAGGAGGCTTGGGCTGCTTTCACTGGGCTAAACTGCCCTGTTTGACTCCAGACTGCTGAAATCTGCCCTATCCCGTCGCTGTTCATGTCCTTTCTGTGTTTCACTCGTTGTTTGAGGTAGCTGTTACCTTGTATTTGCTATTTAAAGGACTTTGTTAGAATTCTGGGAGAATTTTGACAGTTGTTTCAGCCAGTATGTGGTATCTTTTTTTGGAGCTGATATTATACTTTAAATTTCTACAGTATGAAATTGCCTAGAATGTACTGTTTTTTGCCTTATTTTAAAGGTATTGAGCCTTTATTGCTCCCATTGCATTAGTGGTTTTTCATCTGAAAAATAAACAGACCACGCTGGAAAGACTGAATTTGATTAACTGAGGATTTGCAGCATTTGATGTTGGTATTCATGTATTCTTATTTATTTGAACTTTTTGTGGATATTTTTGCTAGTAATTCCATGGGAAAGTGATCTTGTCATTCAAAGGTACCGTATATTTGCTACATTAAAAGTGAGGTACTGCCCTGTTTGTTGCCGAGTTGTGTTTTTTCTCAGGATGGCACCACTGAATTTTCTTGGTGAAAATTCCAGTGTTGCAGTGTGGGGTGGAGGGTGCAGCTCAGCACACCCCGGCTCCTGCCGGCCACGGGAAGCCATGAAAAAACGGGATTTTCCTGCGCCTTCGGTCAATTCCATCCGGGAACCGGGCTGGGGGAAAACGGCATGGGGGGAAACCCGGACTGGATTTCCCCGGAGTACGGAATGGATTCGGGGAAAACCCGGACTGGACTTTTCCCGGAGTACGGAATGGACTCTGGGGAAAACCCGGACTGGACTTTTCCCGGAGTACGGAATGGATTCAGAGGAAAACCCGGACTGGATTTTTCCCGGAGTACGGAATGGACTCCGCGGAAAACCCGGACTGGACTTTTCCCGGAGTACGGAATGGATTCTGAGGAAAACCCGGACTGGATTTTTCCCGGAGTACGGAATGGAGTCTGGGGAAAACCCGGACTGGATTTTACCCAGAGTACGGAATGGACTCGGGGTAAAACCCGGACTGGATTTCTCCCGGAGTACGGAATGGACTCGAGGTAAAACCCGGACTGGATTTTTCCCGGAGTACGGAATGGACTCGGGGTAAAACCCGGACTGGATTTTTCCCGGGGTACGGAATGGACTCGGGGTAAAACCCGGACTGGATTTTTCCCAGAGTACGGAATGGACTCGGGTAAAACCCGGACTGGATTTTTCCCGGAGTATGGAATGGATTTAACTTGTTTTCAAGTGTTCAGCTGAGGTTAAACCAGAGGAAAATAAATGGAGATTGAAAGGGGAAACCCCAGAATTTTCTATTGCTGAAAAATCCCTTTATTTTGCTATTTCTGTAGTCTTTATAATAAGCTTTACAAAGCTCCTGTGTGAGGTATCAGACAAGAATTTTACATTCAGAACGTTCTGCTATTGGAGGTTTTCCTGATGTCCAAGCCTTCCTGTTCTCCACTGCTATTTAACCTGTTGCTGTTTTCTTCTCACCTGAACAGGAGATCAGTCCAGAACACTAAATTAATTATTTTCCCCTTCTAAAAGAGAATAAACCTTATGCCCAGTAGAAACAAATCAGGAGAATGGAAAATACTGCAAGAGGTGTTTTCAAAGAAGCCAGAACCTTCCCCCTGCTCTCTGCCACCCTCTGTTTCTTAATTTTTAACTTCCTGCTTTTTTATGTAGTTTTATGTAAGGCATATTTTTGTTCATCCTTGCTGTCCTAGTATAGTGTGTATTCTGTTATCACCTTCACCAGCTGTTAAACTGGGTGGGGCACTGATTGTTATCTCCTACCATGACTCATCCCTGATAAGCTCCCTCCAGGTGCTATCTCTAATGAGCAATCAAGGACACGCCATGTGACTCAGGGAATGACATCATCCCATTGTGAGATGCTCCGCCCAGGGGGAGGAGCCAAGCATTCCCACCTGGATCTAATCAGGGGTTTGGAGCTGCATGAGCAGCCCTTATCTATGGGACTCCCAGAGGACAGGAGCTACCACTGGACCTTCAGGTGAAGAGCAGATCCTTTTCTACAGGATCCCTGCTACAACAGGGCCACTTCATCTGGACTGCTACCACCACCCTGACTAACAGAGTGTCAGGCTGTATCCTGACTCTGTCAGTGTTCTTGTACCATTGCATTTATTTTCATTTTCCTATTAAATTATAATTCTGACTTGCGATCTCCCACTGGTTTGTTTTCAAACTAGCACACTTGTGTGATGGCTTTTGGGTGGAACAGGACGCTCCAGGGTTGTTATATCAGCTTTCAAATAAGCTCGGACAGAACTTGCTCTCATTTCAAAGTCTGAAATCCTAGAGAAGCAGCTCTCCTGGGCATAAACCCGGATAAACCCAGCTCCTATTGAAAGTAAAGTTGTGTGTTTATTACTCGCAAACAGCGATGAAGTTATTAGGAAATGGCATTTCCAAGGAACTGTTGAATAAAGACACGTGTTTACTGTTAGTTGTAAAACAGCAATAAAACTGCAGCCATAGCCCGTTTATTGCGTGTGGAGGTGGCAGGTGCAGCCTGACTGAAGCAACCCAGCACCACAGGAGGACTGATCTTTGCTTGGAGTCAGTTCAGTTTGACAGAAACAACAGTTCATTTTGACAAGGTGGAAATACCTGCGGTCCTGTGGGGCTGCTCACAGGGCTGGACCCAGGTGGAAATGCTGGTGGAAAAGCCCTGGGCTGCAGGGAGCCATCACACAGCATCCCACAGACCCAGCTCTGCTGCACCTCGATGCTCCCACCTTCCACAGCGGGATCTTCCCAGATCCCCCATGGTCCCGCTGCGCCCCTTGGAGCTGCTCATCATCCTGCTGCTCCTGCAGGTGGGTGTGGGCTGGGATGTGGGCAGGGGGTCTGGCTGCACGGGGGGCACGGCAGGAGGATGGAGCCAGGACCTTCTCAGGGGGGCAGAGCTGCAGGACGAGAGGCAACAGGCAGGAGATGGCAACAGAACATTCCACCTGAACATGAGGAAAACTTCACTGTGTGGGTGGCTGGGCCCTGGAACAGGCTGTGTGGAGAGCTGATGCAGTCTCCGTCCCTGGAGACACTCAGAATCCATGTGGACACAATCCTGAGTAGTGCTCAAATTTCTTTCTAACACCCTTATTGACTTTCTTTTTAATTTTTTTTTCACAAAGCTTAGCATTCTGAGCTTTTCCCTGGGTATAAACAGCTTCACAGCTCCAAGGCATTACCGGTGAACCCAATTCATTGCTCAGCAGGTTTATAAAATGACAATTGTACAAGTGTTTTCTTTCTTCAGAATAAAGTCACAGGGTAAAGGCCTTTGCCTGAGTCCGGGCAGGCAGAGATCTGTTCCACTTTTGGAAACATTTGACAGGATGAGTAATAAACCCCAAGATTTTCAAGGACAGTGTTGAGAAGGAGGAGAAAGGTGTCCAAGTTACCTGTGAGCTAGTGGCAATGGTTTAATTTGAGCGCTGTCATAGTCCTTGGAGGTGAAAGATTTCCAGTAAAAAGCAGTGTTTGAGGCAGGGAAGGAAGCTTGCATTTATAAAAAGGCAAATTGTGCCAATTTGGGTGAAGCCACCATTCTCAGTGATTTTTTTTACTCATCTGAGTTAGAGATTTTGGTCCAGTGATCACCTTCTGGTAAATCAGCTGTGCTTGGAACACTTCAAGTCACACCACGGAGTCCCTGAGACTCTGAAATACCCCCCAGACTTAACTCTTTGTTACAAAAGTCAGTTTGTGTCCTGTCAATACCAGACAACCTCTAAAGGAGCACTGGACACAGAGAGACAGGGGTGAACATGTAAAAAACTGGAGATACTTGGTTTGGGAAAAGCCACAGAGATGATACCATGGACGGATATCTGCATGGACACAGCATTTTTATGGGGACTGGCATCGCGTGACCAGAGGAATTGCCCTTACAGCTGTCATGGCATTCATTTGGGATGAGATGGATAATATTTATGATGATATTTGTGAAGTTAAGGGTTAGATACAATTCAATACAATACTGTCAAAACTGGATCAATATGTTTCCATGAAAGCAAATTCCTCACGGACAAGACATCAAGGTTTTCTAGTGACCCACACTTGTCACAATCACTTTTCTTTTTTTCACAAGGTTCCTGCTGCTGACAGTTTTTCTCATGAAATTGAAGATTTCAGTTTAAGACAAGCCATCAGAAGGAAGAGTATTCAGGTTTGTAGTCAGTATTATATAACAGATACACAACAGCTAATGTGCAAACTGTGACACTAAACCCCCTTCTTTATCCAACAGGGGATGGATTCTTATCAGCCAGACAGTCTGCGACCTCTGAAGCGAGCAAAAAGGGCCTGGATTATCACCACCATTGGTATTCAAGAGGAGGACGAAGGACCATTCCCCAAATATGCTGGACAGGTACAAACCACCTTGTAGGAAAAGTTCTGCTTGAAGCTCAGTGAGGCATTCATCACCTCAAATTGTACAATAAAATACAACAGGGAGCAGAGGGTAAGAAGTGTGCATTAAACAGCAACTTTCTAAAACTTACTTGTCCAAACTTGTCTAATTTCCACAGAGATGGGGAGAACTGTGAGGCGGGAGGGATTTACTGGTCCTTCCCGTGGGAAGTTGCAAGGACACTCGGGGGAAAGAAGATTATGGAGTGGGAATGGTAAGAGGCTCCCCCTGCACACTGTGCAGTGGTGCTGCAGACAGGGAGCTGTGGGGTTGGCTGAGACCAGGAGAGGCCCCATCTGCAAAGGGGAGGGGAGCAGAAAGAGAATTGTTCTACATTATTTTTATTTCTCTTCCATCTTCCCTGCTCACATTGCACTGTCCTACTTCTCTCTTCAAAAGCTGTTCAATAACAGATCATATAATACATCACGGAGGTATTTGATCAGTGGACCTGGGGTAGATGAGCCTCCAGAGGTCGGGTTGTTTTCCATAGAAGATGATGCCAATGCACACGTGTACGTCCATCGCACCATTGACAGGGAGAGCACCCCAGCTTTTCAGGTAACACACTTGGACAGGACATTTCCAGCTGTCTGCAAAGGTTAATGGTTCTCTCATGGCTAAATGCTTCACAGGAATAGGACACACCTGTAATAATGTTAAATGTGTGTTTTCATGACCTGCTTTTCTTATCTTGCACCTACAAATAAATGCTAAATCGATTGGCTCAGCAGAGACCAATTAAATTCCACGTCACTGCTCATTATATATCTCTGCAGCTTCTTTGAACTTCCACAAATATCTGCACACTCCTTTTCGATCTTTCTGGTATGACCCCTGATCATAACCTGAAAACTTAAAAAGCTGTCCTGAAATTCAAAATATGTTACAGCTCTAGTGGCCAGAACACTGAGTTGTAAACACAACCTCCTAATCAGGAGAATGCAAGCAGATTAGTCATGTGTTACAAAAAACCTGGGTGATCCTGGAGGAGCTGCAAAGATCTATTACTGGAACTTTACATAAGACGAAGCATATGTTTCTCCTTAAAAAGCAGAAAAGTGTTCACAAGCAGGAAGTGCAATGAAAGAAATGTGATAACAAGTTTATGAATGAAATATGGGAGTGTGGGTTTGTTTTCCTCCTGAAAAAAAAAAATCAGTCGTGGTCTCCTTATGTTTATTCTGTAATGATTTCTATTTGTGTCTCTGTGGATTAACTGTACCCAAATTATAGCTCTCCATGTGGTATTCTGTACAACATCTTGCCTTTTAGGCAGCCCTTTCAAATAATCCAGCTCCAGTAAAAATCTTTTTTTACTTTTAAAAACCTTGTTTGAGGCCCAGGATAACCATTATGAGTCTACTACCTTTGAAAGGTGAAATAATGATTTAACCATGTGATTGAAAGCCAATGCTAAGCAAATTTGATGAAAGCAGCTTCAAAACTGAAGGGTTTTTGTTCTATTTTGGTATCTAAAGGGTGCTGTTCGGTCCACTCTGATGTCTGTGTTGCTACTCATTTAGATTCGTTTTGATATTGAGAACAGAAAATCTGGTGAGCTGTTGGACCGCCCTATATTTTTCAAGATAAAGGTCAAAGATATTAATGACAATGCACCTGAGTTTTCCAAAGAAGAATATGGCACTACAATAAGAGAGAACCACAGTGAAGGTAAGTGCCACCCCAACAACGATTACTGCTGGTTTGTGTACGACGGTTCTTGTCCTAATTCCTTCACAGTTATTATCCCTTTCCTACTAAATCTATTCCTCTCTCTACCTTTTATTTAAACACTCGTGAGTTTAGGGACAATTTCCTGTTTCCTACATTTCAGCCTCTTTCCTGATTAACCTCGATGTACATTAGAATATCCCTGGAGACATTCTGGAAAAACTTCCAAGATACTTTCTCTTAACTACAAGCCAAGACTGTAGCAGGCTGATCTCAGCTGTGGATCTGGAAGCTGCACAAGCACCCAGCATCACAGGAGCTGTTCAGACACTGCTCAGAAATACAAAGACAGTCTGGGTGTGTACTCACGTGGTGTCAACTCCTCGGGAGCTGGCATGAAAAAATAGTATGTGTTTCTGATGAAGTAAATTCAGGAGCGTGGCAATTCTGTTGTCTAACAGCCCTTTAGGCACATTTGCCACCCAAATGAAGTAGTGACCAGAGTCTGTGCAGGGATAACCACGGCCACAGGAGAAGCTGAAGGTTTTCTTAGGAGTTGTGTGTTTAAGAGCCTGCAGACAGGCCTGAGAAGCTCCACACTGAGACTAAACACTCCCACTAATATCCCAATTCTTCATCCTAGATGAGCCAGTTATCCAGGTCACAGCCTTGGACAAAGATGAAGCTGGCACTGCGAACTCACAGGTGTCCTATTCTATAAGTATGCAAATGCCCTCTCCAGATGGACTCACATTTAACATTGATCCTACCACAGGATCAATATTTCTGTCAGGATGCCTGGATTATAAGGTGATGTATATTTAGCATCTTCTCATCATTTAATACATGGTAACTGTTCACTGCACAGTTACCAGGTAAAAGGGGAAGGAGAGTCTCACATCCAGCTGTGGCTGGCAAAATGGGGGAACTGCTTCTGAACTAAGTTTCACGAACTTCCTTGTTTCTGCTTTTCAGACTGCCAACTCTTTCAAACTTCTGATTAAAGCCAGTGACCATGGAAGTCCCCAGCTGTCATCTACTGCAACAGTGACTGTAGCTGTTGAAGATGCAAACAACCACCTCCCTGTATTTACTAGTGATAATGTAAGGGAAAACATTATTACTTCACTGAGCCTTTCTAAATACAGTTCAGTCTTTCCAACTGCTAAATGCACTCAGCAATGGAAAGAGAAACCCCTAGAACTGCAGAACCAGGCCAAAACATGTGCAAATGAGATTTATCTGTCAGATGAAATACCTCTTAAAATGCTAAATGTTGTTAATTTTCTGTGTACGGCACCAGAAGGTTTTTGCCTCACTGGAAGCATAAGGAAGTTGACAGACCAGCTTATTCTGACATCTGGGAAGCTGAGGTGCTGACTGCCCAGAGCAGTGGAGGACGCTCCACCCCTGAAAGTGTCCAAGACCAGGTTGGGTGGGGCTTTGAACCACTTGGTCTCGTGAGAGGTGTCCCTGCCCATGGCAGAGGTTGGAACTAGGTGGCCTTTAGGGTCCCCTCCAACCCAAACCATGCTATGATTACAATGTGCTCTCTATTTTACAATCCTAAATAAACTATCCCAGCCAAATCCAGCACACGTATCCAGAGTGCTGAGTCATGCCAGGTACTGGTCTGTGTAAATATTTGAGGCTGTGACGGGCAGGAAGAGATACAATAGGGTTACACCAGTGTGTACAGTCACCTACAAAAGCAAACACCTTCACCAGTGTCTCCTGCCTGGTGTTTGGAAGACCTGAGGGAATAATGTTAGATCACCTGCAAAAATATGTTTACACAAGAAGCCTGTGCTTTGTCATCAACTCCTATCTAGTAAAATTCTGACCCTTCTCACAGCTGTGATTTGTTCCCTCTCTCTGAATATCATCCTTGATTGCATTTCTAAAAGTTGTGATGCAAGGACAGTGCTGTTTATATATTAGAAGGCAAGAGTCTGAATTTTCAGCTCTCAACCAGTGACCAATTTATTTTAATAAAGAAAGACAAAGAAATTAAGTATTATTGCTATCTCATCACTCCTTAGGTGGTTTAACTGGCATTTCTCAGTCTGTCTATGGAATGCTAGTTAGGCAAGCTGGTAGCTACATTGCACCATCAAAAACTTAAGCCATTGTGATGAGATTACATAAAATAGATAGATAGACAGACAGACAAATAGATATCATCCTTATTTCCTTCCTTTTCCTTTCCAGTACCAGCTGCAGATTTCAGCAGGAGAAGAACACCTGGCTGTGTTACGGCTCCAAGTGGAAGATAAAGACTCTCCCAACACTCCAGCATGGAGAGCAAAATACAGAATAGCAAAGGGCAATGAGAAGGAGCAGTTCACCATCGAGACAGATCCAGCCACCAATGAAGGCATTTTGAGTGTCATCAAGGTGAGGAGACAATAGCAAGAGATAAGCAGAGCACAACAATGTGTCACGTGATCTTTCTTATTGTGAGAATCAGAGTCACCTGAGTTGGGTGGGTGTTACCAAGGTGAGGAGACAATGGCAAGAGATAAGCAGAGCACAACAATGTGTCACGTGGTCTTATAGTGAGAATCAGAGCCACCTGAGTTGGGTGGGTGTTACCAAGGTGAGGAGACAATAGCAAGAGATAAGCAGAGCACAACAATGTGTCACGTGATCTTTCTTATTGTGAGAATCAGAGTCACCTGAGTTGGGTGGGTGTTACCAAGGTGAGGAGACAATAGCAAGAGATAAGCAGAGCACAACAATGTGTCACGTGGCCTGTCTGATTGTGAGAATCAGAGTCACCTGAGTTGGGTAAACTCATCTCACCTGTGTTCCAGGTAACAGAGGTGACTGCCAAAACAAAAGTCATAACTGCTAATTAACTGGTAAAAGGGACAAAACAAAAGTCATAACTGCTAATTAAACTGTTGTTGTCTCGGGTTTTCAGCCTCTCAGCTATGAAGGTGACTCTGAGATGAGACTTGTCATTTCTGTAGCAAATGAAGAACCTTTCTTCTGGTGTAAAAATGGCATTGTGATGGTCTCTAATCTGGAAACCACAAACACAACTGTGAACATCAAGGTTTTACAGTCACAACGTGCTCCAAGGTTTCATCCTCCTATCCTTATTGTCCAAAAGGAAGATTCAATGAAGCCTGGGAGGATATTTAGAAAGTACCCTGCCACATATCCAGATGATGTGCCAAGTAAGATAAAGTAAGTGGAGATGTTCCAACTCTCAGAATAAGAATAGGACTATAAAGATACATTGTATAGCTATTATATAATAGCTTAGGAAGATAAAGAGTCTTGCAAGTGTAGTTTGGTACCCAAAATCCATTTAAAATAATAATTTGTAATTTTTCCCTTTCTTTTTCAGTTATGAACTAGCCCATGACCCAGGTGGTTGGCTGAGTGTGGATGAGAACTCTGGTGTTCTTACTGTGGCAAAAGAATTTGATCGAGAATCCCCCTTTTTGAACAACAGCCTGTACACCATTATTGTTCATGCTACTGATCATGGTAAGCAGCCAGTCAGAGAATATTCAAGCAGTATTTGGACTGTGAGATGAGGTGCACGTTGAACATAAAAAGATAGCAAGACTAAGGATCTAAGTGGTTAATGGATAATAAAACACCTTAAGTTCAGAACTTGTGCTGTGTGTGACTGGTAGGATAAACCAGGCAGATCCTGCCCATGGACTGGCACTTGCCAATAACCTGTTGTGAGTATTTTTCTGTTTCTTTTGCTCCTACCCAGGCATTCCACCACAGACTGGCACTGGCACCATCCTGCTTTACTTGTCTGACATTAATGATCATATGCCATCATTGGTGGCTCCTTCTTTAGACACGTGTGACAAAGAAGAAGGGACACCTCTCGTTATAGAAGCCAAGCCTGCTCAGGCCCATTCATATTCGGGGCCGTTTACATTTGAGCTGACTGAGGACTCTGAAGATGTGAAGCGTAACTGGACATTAGGAAGGAACTTTGGTGAGTTCCTCCTTCCTGAGTTTATTGTCAGCTGTGGGCCCTCTGGTTATTTCACTGTCTCTTGCCTTTATGGTTTGTTACTGATGAGTCTCAGTGAGACTGAAATGATGGGAAAGAACAGCCTTCAAAATATGAAGTTATGGAAGTTTGTAAAAAGTGACATTGCTCTTCATCTCTGCTGAGGGCAGGACCAGCAGCAATGTGCTCAGGCTGCAGAAAGGGGGATAATTCAGCTGAGGAACCACTTCTTCATTTGATTAAGTGCCTAAGGAAATCCAGAGGTTATCAGGGAGCTGTGCCAGAGTGCAGCCAGACTGGGACAAATCTCTGTCCAGAAGGCTCAGAGAGGTGATGAAGTGGGATGTAATTTAATCCTATTTACTATGGTGCATTAAGGCTGGAAAAAGTATTTGAGATTGGGGTGCAAATGAGCTTCATTTATCAACACAAGAGACTGTAGAATATTAGAGTTCTTACTGTGAGTCTTGAAATGATTCACTTGTGTTTTTAGGGCAGTCAGTTGAACTTCTGATGTTAAGAAGCCTCCCACAAGGCAGCTACTTGGTGCCCATCGTTATTCAGGACAGGCAAGGATTTTCCACAAGGCAGAACCAGCACATCAGGCTCTGCTTTTGCCCTGATGGACACACATGTAAATATTCACCAGTTCTACAAGCAGCAGTGGGAGCTGGAAGTGGTGCTGTTGCGATAATACTGATGGCTTTGTTATTACTACTGGGTAAGCAAACTCCTAAGTTGGACATGCAAGTTCTCTGCCATCTGCCCACTGGCTCTCACTGCAATTGCAGCTGATGAGCTCAAATCTATTAAAATCATGATTGTTTTGCATCTAGATGATGACTGGCAAATGTAAATTGTCATTAAGCTAAACTCTAGTAGAACATAGCAAATATTTTTATTTGCATTGAATACAATTGAATACTTGACTTTTTTGACATTTACTGTGTCCTGGCAAACTGAAAGTAAACAAATTTTCCCATAGGGTTACCCTTGTTCTAGAGCTGGTTCCTCTGTACCAGCTCGTGTTGGCTAATGCTGGAGAGAAGAACTGCTGATTCCTTATCTGAAGAAAAATTAATAGATTATCTGAGCACTGTTCCTCTGGTTCCCTGTGCATGATCTGTTCTGTCTGCCTGCTCAGTCTCACCACTCCAACCAAGAATTCCATCTGCACAGCTGCACTGCTGCGGTGTCCCAAGGGAGCTCCTTTGGAATTGGGCTGGGAACCTCTCCCACCACTGTGTTTAGCCAAACCCATCTATTCCCAGTGCCAAACTCTCCTTTCCCTTTCTCCTTTACAGTCGCCAGCATTGTGCTTTGCCAGTGTTACAGGTCAGGGGCTAAAAGCAAAGCCATTGCTCCACCCCAGGAAGGTGAACAGACTTTAATCACCTACAATGAAGAGAGCACAAATTCTTTTTCTGAGGTGAGTGTGACAGCATATATCCACACTACCCCACCAGTGTTGTGTGGCTGAATGTGCTAGTAATCATCTCTTTAATTATGTTTCCTCTGGTTTTGGTATTGAGCAAAATAAAGCTTTTTTTGCCACTAAGCCTGTCTGGGGAGCTGTGCTCTGCATGGGCTGGATAATGCCACTCTGGTGACAGACTGTTACCACTCCTACCCTTCTCCAGTATCAGCAGGACCTTCCCAGGTGCCTCATCCTGCTGGTGAATCTGACAGGTGAGGAAGCACAGCACCTCTTGTCACTCTACTACACACACATGGTGTGTGCAACAAGGAACCAAATCAAAGTGGAAAGTGGAAAATGGAAAATAGTCTGCAGAGGTGTGATCCTTCTTGGTTCAGTTCCTTATTAACACCATCCCTCTCCCTGTGTGCAGGCTGGGCTGGATATTACATATGGTGCTGCTCTACCACCTGTGTCTGTGGAGGCTGGAAAAGAAGTGATTGCTGAGGTAACTGCCTGGTTCTTGATGAAAATGTCCTTTTTTATACCAAGGGAAGTGGTATCCCAAGAATTAGGTCTGGTACTAATAGCAGTGGGAAGAATAATGCAATATAATTCAGTTAGAAAATAACTGTCACTTGTGGGAGTAACTGGAGAAGGCAGAACAAAAGAAATGGATGTAACAGAGAGAAAGATAATTGGAGTTATTTGTAAGTGAAAGAAATCTCAGAAGGTGACTTTATGCTGGTCAAGCCTGAGCTGCTGTGTCTGTCTTCCAGAATGGCTGTTTCACTGGTTGTGGGACATCCCAAGCAAGACACCTGGATTGCTTCATAGAGAGAGTGGACAAAACACTGGCTCAGGTAAGAAATCAGCGTTGAACTCATAATCTCAGAAGCACTGCAATTGAAAGCAAGGGATATATTTGATGGGAAAACATGCAAGACTTTGTTGAAAATACCTTTTATCCTAGACTGAATTTCCCTTCAGGTGAGAGAAGTAGGCTAAAATGCTTTCTGTGCCTAAGCACGGTTAAAGTCTTGTTGCCTGCTCTTGCACTTCTGTGCTGTCAGGGAAATTCTAATTCCTCTTTCCATGCCCTGTCTGATTGCTGCATGTTTACAATCCTGTCCTTTGGCCTCCTTGGCCAGACTGCAGGCCCTACCAGCCAGGGTCACTTGCCAACTCTCTGGTCCAAGACAGATCAAATGCCCTTTCCTGCCTCATTGGTACCCTGGGGAAAGTTCAGGCTCTGGAGCTTATGCAGCTGGAAGTTTCTGTAGAACTTTTCCTTGTCAGAAAAAGACTCATATTCTTCCCTGTAAATTCCTGCCTAATTTGAATGCCAAAATTTCCTTTAATTTTCAAAAGGGCAGAAGGAGCTTTTGTGCTGACTTGCCTTGTTTCTTGCCTTCTCTAGAAAGTGTATTACCAAAGTACACTGGAGGATTACGGGGACATCTGCGAACCTTGCAGATTCACTGAGGAAGGGGAACTGGAACCCAGTAACTCCCCCTGCTCCATCTCCATTGGCAGTGAGGACTTGCCTGCTGATTTTTTGAACACTCTGGGACCGATGTTTTCTGCTCTGGAAGAAATCTGCCAGAAGTGATTTCCATCATTCAATAAGGTCAGAAGGCTGTGACTATGGTGCTGCAAAGGCTTCTGGCAGGAGCACTGAGAGTTTCAGAAAAAAAGGACCATCTGTACTTGGAAGCATTGCAGTGTTTGCACCATGAGTACCTGGCCTTTCATTCTTCCTGCCTGACCTGTTTGCATGTGGGCAGCCAGGAACCTGGCATGTCTGGAGGGTCCACTCTACTGTGCAGAGGTGATGGAGGGATTGTGGCATATTTGTGCACACTGACACAAATAAAAGATCTGATATTAAGAATCTCCAATTCAGTATGCAAAGGAAAAAAACCCAGATCTACTAGGCCTGAAATTCCAGGCAGAGTTCCATATGGAAATAAGTCAGCTTTGAAGAGAGAAGGCAGTTACCTGCTAACCAGTGTATAGTCCTTTCTCCAGTAAGTGGTCTCTTTAAATCCAAGATTAACTTTAGTACAGTGCCATATTTTATATCCTTTAGATATGACACTGAAACATCGAAGAGAAAGTTCACTTCTCCTCTGGGTCCACACACTTGGGACAGGTTTGCACCATCCTTCCTTTAGCATGAAAGAGGCACTTTTGGTGCTTGTGTGCTGTGCTGGCATCTGCTGGCCGTTGGCATCACGGCACTGCTGTAAATAGCACCCTAAAGGCTAAGAAATTGTTGTCAGACAAGGTTATTCCTTTCAGTGAAGTAATTACCTGCTCTAAATTAGCCACAAGTGCCTCTGAGGGGGAAATTCGTGGGTTTCCTCAAGCACTGTTGATAAAGCACTGAGATGATAAAGAAGGGACAGTGTTGAATTTCCCTATGAGGAAAGCACGGATGCGTTACTTCTACATTTTGAGGTTTGGACAAGTCTGACTGTGTGTGATTGACCTATGCTCAGTTATGGCACGAAGGCTGTTGGTCTCACAACACAGAAATGAGGGAAGAACAGCTCAGGAGATTGTGTTCTGCCATTAGGTAAGTTATACATGCAGGAAGTGTTGGAATTAGTTACAAATCTTGCACCTGCTCTATTAAAATCTTGTGCTGAAAGAAAAATGTTTTGCCTAAGGCAAGCACTAAGTCTGGGAGCTAAGACACTGTTTTTGTGTTTCAAAGTTTACTTACACAATAAATTATGCTTTCGCTCCGATATTATTAACTAATAATTCAAGGCTGGGAACTTCAGTCAAGTGTGATAAAAGAATTTGGCTGAGTGGCAGGCAGCTACGTGTTCCTAAATGCCAGCAGCAAGATCTGTTTACACAATAAATCACTCCTGTGATAAACTGTCCTTAATTTATAACTCCAGATGGAAGACTTCAAGCCAGGCCAGTGATTTAGCAGCACTGCTAATAACTGAGGTGACATTTTTATTGCAGATGATAACCTCATTGGTAAGATTAGAGTTATACTGTGTTTTGCTACTTCTTCTGAAAATTACGCAAGACTGAAAATAATCATGGAAGTGGTTCTGTGTGTTTATTGCTCGTGTAAACTCCTGTTGGGTTTGGAGCACACCGTGCCTGCAGTCACCCAAACGTGAGACGTGATCAGACCCACGGCTGCTAATGTTGGCAAAGTTCTCTCTCTCTTGCATGGGACAAAAAGAACTGTTTTAATGAAAACCTATTTCTTGGGAAATGAGAATGTGCCCTGGAGGTTCTCACAACTGTACACCCTGTGCTCACACAGGTGCTAACATCCAGTATTTCAGTGTCTTCAAGGATTTGAAGACTTGCACACACTAAGCTAATACAGCTTCCCAGCACCACTGTGAGATAAAGATGCAGTGTTCACACGTTTAAAGAGCAGAAATTTGGGCTGAAAGAGCTGCTTGGTTGACCACAGTCACACAGAGAGCTGTGGCAAACTAAGGAGTGGCACTTATCAATTGTGCTGCGTGTCTGTCTTGCCTTCCACCAACAATGCTGACCTTTGCAGCAGCTTTAACCCTGTTCCTTTTGAGCAGACCTGAGGGAAATGTGCTCTGCTATAGTTGTATCAAACATGTACAAAATCTCGAATATCTACAGTCTTGGAGCAAACAGTGACAGAAACAGCAAATAATTAAAAACCTTCATTTTACAGGTAAGAGACAGATGCACAGAAATTCTAAGTCAGCTCCTGTAATCAAAGAGAGACTTGCAGAATGGATCTAGATTTTCAGAATCCCCTTTTGCCACTGTAATAATCGAAGTATTATTATATTCATAATTCCCACCAAGCCCTGCCATTTATGCAACTACCTGGCCAAAAATATTCCTCTTTTTTCTCATTAAAAATTTGCAGTCAGTAATTTGGTGATTTGACACTTGAACTCCTGTTAACGATCACTGAATACTTTTATGTAGGAATGACAAAACATGGTACAAACACCCAAATAACTGCTCAAACTGCTGTTATGAATCCTGCTGCCAACACAGGGACAGGAAATCTGTCATACATCAACTGGGGGGATCTGGGACACAGCAGAACTCCAGCACTAGGTCGGGGTTGTAGGTATGTGTGTCAGCTCCATAGGACAATTACTTCTTTCTCCATCTGTGCATTAGGTTTGAGTTGACATTCTTCCTCAAAGGGGAGTGAAGAAAACATAAATTAGATTATTAATCTCCCATTGTTGTAAAACTAGAAACTTCTGCTTGAGACACCAGTAAGTTTTCAGAGGAGTTTGGCAGAAGGGAGGCCCAGGCTGACCAGGAACAGCTTCACTAACAAATGACTACACTCAAAAAGGTTTATTTAGAGGCTTTCTTGAGGAACAATGATTACTAAGAAGTGAAAATGAGGCATAAATCAGCGCATTTCTCCCCTGCATAGCACATTTCCATCAATTACACTTTTAAAGACACTATTGCAGGAAGCTGCTCAGCGAGTGGCTCTTAAACATGTGAGGCAACACCAGGAGACAAACCAAGGGGGAAGAGCTGGAGGCAGCAGGTTTACTTGTGCCACACCTCATGCTGAACCTGATAATGATACCCCAAGCAGGTCTGGGGCTCACAGCTGCTGCTGCCTCCGCGGGGTGTGAGGGAGAACCATCAGACTCCCTTCACTGAGGGAGCTCTCAAAGGTTCACAGGGAGGCCGATGCTCTGTCCCTGCTGCACTCACACCAGCCCTGCCAGTGCCTCACAGCAAACCTGGGTTCTGGATTTGACCTTAACTGTGGGCAGGTGCCACATTCCTTCCCAAGAGCCCTCTGCTTGTGCCTTCTGTCCCCAAGCCAGGCAGAGAACTCTGCAGTGCCCCCAGGATCAGCCCCAGTGCCCAAATGCTCTCTGTGCACGCCCAGCCGTGCGTTATCCATGGCCTCAGCCCAGGCTTGGCTCATTCCCACTGGCAGAGGGAGTGTGTGAAGCCTCTGGCTTGTTCAGGGCCTGCTTTAGACTAAGTACCTCCATGGCTTGCTGTTTTCCCACTGCTGTGATGGGCTGTAGTGTTTCAATTACCTGTTCACAGCCAGACGTCTAATCAGGACTCCTGTGAACCCCCATTACTTCTGGCCCCTGCTGTGCCCAAGCCAGTGGGAGTCCCAGCAGCACAAACGTTTATCTCTGCACAATCTTCATCTCTGTCTTTGTTTTGCCTCGTTTATAAAGATCTTACTTAAAAGCAAATGACACACAATCAGTAAAGGGGAAATTAATCACGCTGGAACCAAAGTTCTGGCACTGGGTTTTAAAGGAAACAAGAGACACTGATCACAGGCTGGTCCTACAGAGAGGGGATGTCAGCATGTCAGCGATAAAGTCTTTTTGTCTCAGACAGAAAGCTTTTCCCTGTCTGCTATTTCCTCCACTCTGCTGAGCAATGGGATCCCCTGGGATCTTTGGGCTGCCACAGGAGGAGTATAAGTTTTAATCAAATCTTTCTGTGCCAGTTTGGGGTCATTTTCTTCCCTCTGAAGGATCCATTTGTCCTGATTAAGGTTTTACAAGAAGTCATTTAAAGGACAGATAAATGACAAGAGATTTTATAAGTGAAGGGGAAACCACATGCTGAGAGGGTTGTAATTAGCTCCTTCTATTAATGCCTTAGGTGTTGTTGTATTTCACAATCCTAATAATTACGCACTTAGTAGCAGAGTGCTGGATTAGTGTTTAAAAAAAGCCACAGACCAAGGTGGAGGCTTTTCTCAAGGTTTTCTGAGATCAAGCAGGGAACAGACATCGTAGCACGTGTGATTGTGGCAAAGTTTCCCAACTGCGTTCAAAGGCCACGATCGCCCTCAAAGAAGCTGGAAATAGGCTTTTCCTTTTTTAACAGGTGCTGATGCTGACGACTGAGAAAAATGAGAGATTTATGCCATTACAATGGCTTTCTATTTCAGCCTGTAATAGCACTTGGACAGAAAACTGGTGATTGGGGAAAACTGAGGGAAGGCACATGCAAAGCACAGTCGAGCAGGTGCTGAACATCCCTTCCTTGTGCTGCCTCTGCTCTTTGCACTCCCATTATTTCACACTTTTCAAAAGTGGTGAGAAGGCTTCACAATGGAAACATCTGCTCCTGTTAGAGAAACATGACCCATTGACCTGGGCCTGACCAGGATCCCTCCTTAATGCCTGGAATAACATAACTCACAATGTCTGCTGCAATTACTAAATTCTATCCTGATTTTTTTTGTAAAATGAAACTTCACTGAATGTATCAGCATTGTTGGGACTGCAATTACAAAGATCTTTTTGGTACAATCTACTGATTATTCATAATAGTTGAATATGATATGTTATTAAATAATTCAGTAGTTTTTGAACTGTTCTAAATTCTATAAAATAAGAAAGAAAATTACTTCAGGGATTCAATTAGCAAATTATTTCAAGGCACTGATGGTTATTAATGCTGCTTGATAGAGGCTTTCCCTGTGCAGAGACAGTTCTGTAATTACCCAGGAGATGGCATAAGTAGGCCAGTTATCGACCTCTCAGTAGCACGGAGTAAAACCAAGGAAGGATTATTAATACCCTATTTGAAAACCAATCTGCTTACAAAATGTATATTTTGATGTGGTCGGTGGAGAGGAGGTTTCTTTCTCAAGACAAAGCCCTTTGCCCAGCAGCATCACACAAGGAAGGTAGCAGTCCATAGCTATACAGCAGCACTGAGGAAAAGGGATATGAGGAGACCAAAATGAAAATCATAGGCAGATATTCTGATTTTTTTCCTTAAGCTATGTCCATTATCTAGAAATCTGTCTATTTGTCCACTGTTTTTTTATGAAGAAGAGACAGCAGCAATGACTGATAAGAAATATATTTCTGTTTGTATCTGCATTGTCCTCTGTCTACCTCATTCCATCCTGTTTGCATTTCCAAAGGGTTTTACACAAAAAAATTCTGAAAGTATAGAGGATATGGTAGAATCCATTTAAACCTACAAATGAACACTTCCAAGCACAGAGAAGGAATTAATGTTTGCAACTGGCCTTCAATGTGCAACTTCCCATCTGAGCATTTACATATTCTGATATATTTTGTCACTGTTCAAACCTATCAATCCCACAAACAGAACAGATGCTTAGCACACTCAGGTAATGGATACTTCAAAAAAGAAACAAAAATTCAAGATCAGTTTCCCTCTCTCTGTTCAGTGCTTCAAAATGCCTAAATCATGGCTCAGGGAGACATTTGATACTGTCAAACTGCAGTTCTTGATGGTATAAATGTACTTGGGGTTAGTGTGAAATTTCTGAACTTGAAACCTGCTGCCTGTCACACTGAGGGTATTGTCCAGAAGTGAAACCACGGAGAAATGCAACCAGACAAGAAACTCTTCCTTGGATCTGGGGTCAAATCCTGAATATGCAGATGCTGAAAGGTATCTTGATAGACTGCGTTCACTTTTTTTTTCCCAAGGCATTTGCAACGTGCCCCAGAATGTCATAGTTGAAACCTCCCCTCATGAAAGGGCAAGAGCTGAGTTAGAAGAGTTATTGCAAATCAGCTCAGTGATGCAGCAGCTCAGTCATGTGGGGGGATTTGTAAACAGCTGGCAAGGCAAGCACCACAGCTCTGAGTTCTGAGTTAATTACATGGAAGTGATAAAGGTACCATGTCTAGGATTAGGGGAGATGAGCATATTAATAAAAAAGAGAAGAAAAAAATATTAAACTTGCCTATTTCTTTCAGAACTGTAGATCATCAGTTCATCACCCCTCCTGATCTCCATCAAACATCAGTGAATCTTATCTATGTACTGTGTGGGCAGGTGGCATCTTTTAGATCCTTGACAGAGCCTGAAAGAAGAGATTTTAGTCCTTAATTAGGGCTTCAAGATGCCTCTGCAAGAAAAGCAGTAACAGATAGACACAGAACTACTGTTTGTGCTGTTGAGGTTTTTTTTTGACATATTTTGCAGGATATCTGTGAAAGGATGTTTTGGGTTTTTTTATCCTGTAATATTTGCTTCCTGCCCAGAATAGCTTCTACATAGCCACAGACAGGAATCTCATGTTTTAAAGCATCCATGTTTTTGTTTTCAAATATTTTGTTTAAAAACCGTCAGCTATAGCCAGGACTGTCATAAACCCACAAAATCTCAGTCCAGTTCAGCTTGTCACCTTGCCAGGAATGCTGCTTAGATTAATATAAACACCATCAAACTACTTAATTGAATTGCATTTGGGAGAGATAAGGAAAACAATACAAGATGATTGTGGAAGCTGCACCAACCAATCTTCTAAAGAACAAGTTACAGAATTTTATATGGAAAAAATAATAGCAAATGTATTACAAGGCACTGGCACTCACAGTTGCTCCTAGCAGAAAGGCAACTTAAAGAAATGGCTTTTAGTGTAGAAACTGGAGTGTATCCTGGATCCTGCAGAGCTGCTGACACAGGCTGTAACTGATGGAAAACCAACAGAACCTGTCA
Source organism: Lycocorax pyrrhopterus obiensis (assembly GCA_014706295.1). Classification (NCBI taxonomy): domain Eukaryota; kingdom Metazoa; phylum Chordata; class Aves; order Passeriformes; family Paradisaeidae; genus Lycocorax; species Lycocorax pyrrhopterus. The sequence goes on along the minus strand of JACSVZ010000022.1, from coordinate 13,849,458 downwards.
TCCCCATGTTTCAGTACTGACACTGTAAAAGGGTTTTTTTTTTTCATTTAGAAATTCATTTGAAAGCAGTAGTGACAAGTGAATTCCTATTTCCATCTACAGTGGAAAGAATTTCCCACTCCAATGGTTGATTCTTCTTTTTGTTATTTTAGGGAAAATCAGGGGTGATTCTGGCAAAGCCAGGGCAGTTGAATAAAGCAAAAGGAGAGGATGGGGCCCCACACATCTCTTGGTCAGAGCATCCCTGACTGTGACAAGGACATTCTACTCACAGATGCCAGCAGGACACAGAAGAACCATGTCTTGTTGAAGAGAGGATGTTTTGAAAAGTTTATATTCAAAAGGAGACCCAGGGAATTGGGAAAAAACAAGCTCAACTTTCCCAGTGATCTTGGAGGATGAGAAAGTCTGGACTGTAGAATCTGGGCAACTCCTTACTCGGAGAGGCTTAGAAATCACAGCAGAAAGGAGTATCTCTTCAATCCAAATTGGAATAAACAAGGAAAAAGAATTCTGGAGTGACTCAACACTAAAGCTGAAGAGGTTTATACTGCTTGTTAGCAAAGCCCTGTCCTGGGCAGGGTGTGATGCAAACACAGACATCACTGCTTCATGCACGGAGGAGTAAAACTGCAGAATCCCTCTCCAGACACAGCAGTGGCTCCTCCCAAGAAAATCAGGACCTCAGGTGCAGGAGACAGTTTGTGTTTGCATCTTGTTCCAAGAGAACAGGAAAAGGTAACTGGAGCATGCATCCATCACAGGAGCTGGGAAGCACTGCCAAGGCCAATAATTAAGAAATGATTTCAGTTTTCTTGCTTGAAGATGCAGATGGCTCCAAAGCAGAGTGAGACAGCAAATACTACTGTGGTGTGATGGATATTGGGGAAGGTTTGGCTCCAGATTGAGCTGAAAACCTAAGCTAATGCTGCTGTATACACCCAGTCATGGTATTTAAAATAAAGTGCCCTCAGCATGAGGGGAAAATCAGGAAGGTTTGTGTTCCAGCACAGTTTGGGCTCACTGCAAATCCCACTTTGTGAGACTCCTCTGTGACCCTGGGCAAGTGACGTGCAGCCAGATTTTAATAAACTATTCTGCATGTACCTCCACTGGAATTAGTGGAAATTAAATGTCATAAATCTGTCTATTACATCTCTCCAGCTGTGAAATGGGAACCATCCTTCCTGCCTCAAAGAAATACTTCCAGGGATTCTGAAGTGTTTTGACAGGGCAGTAATAGGAAGTGTGCACGTATCCTAAACAGAAATATGAAGTTTCCTCAGCTGATGCTGTGCTGATGTGCTGAATAAATATTGTCTTTAGGTTTTTCGCAATATTCAGGTTTATGAGCCAAATGAAAGCCGGGCATGGATGATATTTTTAATGTGCTGAATAAATATTCATCAGGATATTCATCAGGATATGCATTTTTTAAGCTAAAGATCCAATATTATTTATAGTCTGTGCTTTCATGTAGAGAAGCCAGTTACATGAGAAATGAGGAGGAAAAGTGACACCCTGCTATGAGGTTGCTGGATATTTGCTAACAAGACCATGATGAGGGTGAAACAATCCTGTGCTTGACTTCAATGGAGAGTGTGGGAGTTGAAAAATCGAGATTTATTTCAGTATCTTGTTGAACTTGGATGGGTAACTTTAGGCATTCAAATAGTTCGTGCAAGATACTTGGCAAACATCAGAGTGAGACATTCACAGACACAGGTGAAAAACCCAAACACACACATCCACTGATTTAAAATCCCAAGATCTTTCAATGTAGATGGTTTTAAAATGGCAGAGGAACATCATTATCGGGATTTTTTTTTTTTTTTAGTGCTCAAGAAAGGCTTATGCAAAGCCAGTAACAACAGTGTCTCTCCTTCCCCCGGGACAACTCAGGGACTGTTTTCAGCCTGTGCTACTGTGTGCATTCCATCATTATGTGCCTCTAAAAATGAAAAATAGGTCAAGAAATTGCAAGGTGAATGAGTTAATACATAAACCATTATCATATTCAAGTGCTATACAACTGAATACCTTCTATTTAATTACGAGGCAGTAGAGTCAGTGCAGTATGGTGACATTAATCATCACAGTACTGAAATTTTGTTACCATGGTGTGTTTTTTAAGAGGAAACTATTTTAAGCTGTAAATTAACTTTGCCTTAGAATTTCCCTCCTCACACCCTAGACAAGCAGTGATCACTGTTTGTAGGCATTGTGTTGCAAGAGCAGCTCAGAGACATTGTTAAATGCTCTCATCAGAGCTACATCCATCCTCATTTTGGCCCCAGTGCAAACCTTCCCATTTCCCTGCTGTCCCTTTGAACTTTATAACAGATATTTTAGCAGTCAGGGAATGTTATGCAATGACAGCTATGAACTTTAATATCCTTTATCTAACATGAGGAGTCATAAACCAGGCATTAGTTCCCACCCATGGCCAGCCCCTCTCTCGGGGCAGCAGGATGTGTCCCTCAGCCCTGTTTGTTCTCCAGACCTCACACCAAGCGAGCTCCCTTGCAAAGGGACAGACCTTTTTGTGCACATGCAGATATCTACTAGAATTTACTCCTGCAACCTCTACCTGTAAGACCCACACATCAAACTGAATCTTTACCCTGCACTGCAGATCCATCCCCATCACGCCCAGCCCTTGGGTTTATCTCCTGAGGTGTAATTTAGGCTCTCACAGCTGGACAGCAGCACTGAGATGATGGGCTGGGGTGGTTTCTGGAATCAAACCAGCTCCTGGGGAGAGGGAGCTGGGAATAAAGCCTTGGATGAGGCCCAGGTTAGAGATGCTGAGGAAGCATTTCTGGCCTGGGCTGAAGGTCTGCTGACGAGATTTGGTCAGGGAGCAGACAAGAGTAAAAAGCTTTTTTGGGTGTGAGAAGCTGGAGCAGGTGATATTATCTTTCATGCAGAGACCTGTGATTGTAAATCTATAGTAAAGTCACCATTCCCATATCCACAGAGCTGAATTTTCCATTGGGGTAAATTTTGTCAATTATCTTGATTTTGACCTCAAAATAGTCCCTGGAAGTCAGACTAGGTTATTGTTATGGCCACGAAACAAATATTCTGTTATCGTAAAGGGCAACCATTTTGTGCTTCCTGAGCTGAAAAACTATTGTCAATAAAGTTACGAATTCAGACTAGAGCCTGAGGGACTCAGACACTCAAATGCCATTGAACTTCATAAACAGCTGAGTGCTTACATCCTTTAGGCTCCTAAATCCTTCCCTTAAATTACAAATCTGGTCTATAAACACAAAAATCTAATAGTTTGAAAGAAAGGTTTGCAATAAAGTATAGATCCAGCCTAAATCCTTTGTTCATGAGATGCTGATCAATATACATAACTCCAGTGTCAGCTCATCACTTGTAAAATCTTTTGACCTTGAACTGTTTTTACTTCTTAGTTTCACTTGTTTAATTTTTTGTTGCCAGCTATCTGAATCGAAGCTCTCTGAAGTAAGAAAAGTCATATTATTAATTCTAGGTTCACTGGCTCTAAGCAAGGTGGGCAAATCTGTATCTTTTTGCTTACAGGCAAGTCCCACTTGTAGAACAGTTGCAAAGTTTTCTGTGTAGTCATTTGAAGCACATTTTCAGCTTCTAATCTCCCGCTGGAGTGAAATTCGAAGCACAATGGACCGACTAGGATTCCTTTCTTGAATTTGTTTTGCTTTTAGTCGAACTTCAGCATTTCTGCCTTTTGATTGGAATGCCTTTGTCCTGTCCCACCCATCAGAGAGGTCATGCCTAGCTCCTTTTGGCACCGAGACACCATTTTGCTGTGAGAAAAGGAGCTGCATGCAGCACACTGGGCATTTGCATAACCTCTTTGGTAGCAGTTTGTCAAGAATCCCTCTCACTGTTATTTCTGTATTGTTCTCTGTCTCGCTGAGAGAACAGTGCAGTTTCTAAGGATGCAAAATGATAGCTCTGTCTGGAGTATTATAGAATACTAAATACATTATTAAAATCCAGCTACTCCTGACAGGGTTCTTCTAGTATTTGTCACTTAAGGGTTTGTTGAACCCCCACAAAGCACATTTTCTGAGAATTGACCACAAAGTTTTTCTTGGTAAAAAAATTTTGAGGTGCCTTTATAATCTCTTTTCCTTGCTTTGGTTTACTGAGATGATTATCAGAAATGTAAACAGGTTTTATTTTGCTAAATATCAACACATTCAACTGCTTCACTACTTTTAGCTTTTGATCTTAATCAGGGTTTGATCAGAGCATATCTCCGGAACCTTTAGCAAAATACCACGTGCCTTTGAGATTCCCTGAACCTCTATTTATTAAAACACCTTCATGACCATGTAGGACAGCTGAGGGTGATGCCTTAGGTTTTAACTTTTATATTTTTTAAACTCTGTACTGCTTAGTGTGCAACTTTGAAGCTTCTTGTAGCCTGTTACTTTCTGCTCTCTCATGCCTGTTAGACACAACAAAGCCTCTCCGGACTGCTCTTCAAGGACACCTGGACCATCCTGAGCCCAAGGGGTGTAAACCAAGGAGTCTCTGAAGGGGGGGTAGCTAAGGGGAATTACATCATTTAACTGGGATTTTAATTGGAGAATTGACCCTGATATGCAAATGAACCAAACCTATAAAAGTGTGAAGAACTCGTGACCTGACGTCCATCTTGGGGTCCATCTTGGCAATAGCCTCTGGCTCCCCAGGGTGTACCTTGAAGGCCCTTCAAATAAATACCTACTTTTGTTCCTTTACTCTGTCTGGTCTCTGTGTCTAGGAGGCCTGATAAGGCATCAAGGGAAGAACCACTACTTAACCAAATTTCCACACACTTACGTAGAAATTTCAGTCCATTTTCTATCTGTTCTGAGAGGTGTTTTGCATATTTTAGGTGAGCCCAAGGCGCTGGCTCTGCACTGCTGCAGAGGGTCCTGTCTGTTGAGGTGCGCCCAGGCTGAGGTAGGAATTCCTGGCGGCTCCCGGGCTGTGGGTGCACGGCAGGTGGCACTCGGTGTCTGGAGGAGACAGACGGTGCCAGTGCCTCTCTAACCGGGAGCAGAAGGCAGCCAGTCCCAGCGCTTGCAGCATTAACCGCGCAGGGTGCGTGATCACTAACTGCGGAGCAATTTAATTAGTGTCCTGTCAACGTGTGCAGTCACCCTTTTGATCTATATCCCCACACACATCTCTGATGTGTCTGTCTCAGGGTTTACAAACTAAAAAAGAGAAATCAGAGTCTGTGACTGGAGCCCTGGCTGTGCTGGGAGCAGGGGTCACCACCGCTGTGAAAGCCATGAAACACTTGTGTTATCGACGTGTTATTGCCCAACGCTGGCGACGTTCTCTGTTATGTCTCCCCCGTCAGAGATACTTGCAATAAATTTAGACAACACCAGAATATAAAAAGATAAAAGCCCTTTGTTCCATCTCAAGTGGGTGCTGATAAGCAATCACTATTAACAACACGCTGTTGGAAACCTGTTGTACAGACAACATTCAGCAGCGTGTAAGACACTTCCCGGTTTCAACCACTTCAGATTTAAGACACAAATGCCCCTGTATCTTAGCAATCGTTGCCTGACAACTCCTAGATTGTTGGAAAAATATAACAGAGTCCAGCAACAAACACCAGTGGCTCTCACTTACCTTGACTTTCCGGGAACCTAATAGAAAAAATAAATTGTATTTTGTTTGATAGATTAGCTGATAAGTCTGGCATGAAAGGGGGTGCACAGAGTTGTTTTGTTCAAAGGCATGAGAGAAACTGATTTTCTAAATGTTGCATAAAAGGTTGGTCACCAATGAGAGTGGATACTGATACTGAAAAGGTAATATCAACAGAAATAAATAACAACTCACTAGGCATAGTTTGATTTAAGAGCAATGCACATGAAGATACTGTGATTTTTTTTTTTCAGAATGTCTTAATGAAAATGTGGATTTCAAAAGGATTCAATTGCTCCATGTATTGAAATTAGCAGGAGCTGAATTTTCAAACCTGTAGCTGTGTTTCAGAATTCTACCAGAGCAGCTGGACCTGCAGCATCCTTTTCTTATCAGTGATGAGAATATTTCTCATGCACTGGAAACATCAAGCCTAATAACAGGGCAACAAACATCCTTTAATCCACACTAAACCAGGGAAAAATTACTTGCAATATTATTTGGCCACAGAAATTATTTTAACTTCCATTTTATACCAAGAAGTAAGAAAGTGGTACAAAAAAAATGATTTCTCAGGAAACACTGCAGCAATTTGCCCACTGGCCTGTGGGGAAGCCCTTGTGCTTCTGGCTACTCATGTGCAACCTGTGACAGCTGAAGAAGGGACATGGGTTGTTGGAGCTGTCTCCTCTCCCCACTCCTCTCATTATTTATGACACAGATTTTGAAATTGAAAGGTGGACCAAGGGTACAGGATGGAGAATGGGATGAGATGAAGGAGCTGCAACCTGGCTGTCTCACAGCACTTGTATTCTCCACAGGCATTTGGGAGCATCACTCTCTGACATAAAAACAAACCACCAAAAAAAAAGCCCCAAACCAAACCAGCTGCATTGTTAGATGGGGACACAAATCCCATTTGGAAAATATACAAGTTCTGATTTTTACACAAACATGATTATACTGTCTGACATTATTGATGTTGACAGCAATTGTAAAGTGAATTTGGAGAGATTAAGTGTATAGGGGTATTGTCTGTAATTTTTAATAATCCTCTTCTCCTACATCCTGAAGAAAAGGAGCATTATTGTTGTGGATGTATTAATGGAATCTGCCTGTCAAAATAATGAAATTGAAAAAGCTTTTATTGGGTATGTATATCATAGAAATGTTAGCATTATATATGTCCCTTGTGCCAAATGTATTACCACAGCAATAAGTGGAGAAGCATCAACAGGAATACAGTATATAATGATGCTTAAAAATCCCTCACATATTGACATTGCTATAAATCTAAACAGGTCTAGGAGCCACATTCCCCCAAGTAATTTGCAACAACTTCTATTAGCATTTAACTTTTATTGTTTTCTTCATTTCAAGCATCATTCTAATAGGAAACTACTGAGAGGTCTGGAATGCAAATCCAAACCTTTCATGTCAGGTGCAGCATTACAGAACCCATTTCCTCTCCTTAGCAAACCTGATCATGTGGAATGTTATATATCCTACCCCTTTCCATCATGAGGCTGAGGTTTTCCATGAATGATTGGCCAACCAGATACAAGACAAATACAAGATGAAATCCATTTGAATAATTGCTAAATACTATAGTCAGAAAAGTATGTAACATGCATCATAATGCAGAAGTTTTGTGGGGGCTATAATGGACTCTCTCTGTGTATCTGCCACCATAAACTCTGTGGCAGTCAATAAGGCCATGTTATTGCAGAAAAAATATAAAATAAACACAATCTTGGTAAAATGCAGGCAGTAATTATTTGTTTGTTTCAGCTGAAGTAAATGATCTCTGGATCTGAAATTCATGCTTTGGGAAAGCTGTTGAGAAAAGGAAGTCAGAGAAGAGGGTCTAAAATGGCAACAGATGTGAACAAAACACCTGGACTGCTCTGCTGAAGCAAAGGCAGCACTGAGGGAGAGATGAGGACTACAAGATATTTCAAATATGTTTCCATCAAATTGTTCTCCCTGTGTATTGAGACCAGGACAAGAAATGCAGGATTTCACCTTTATGAAGGGAAAATAAAAAGAGTCAGTTTTCTAATGTTGGTAAGAGAACAGATTACCTAAGGATACAGTGATCTGCAAGGCCACTGCAAGTGGCTTAAAGGAAATGTGGAATCCCAGAGTGAAGAGCACTTTTAGATGTCTTTTAATGCAATGATTTTTTTGTCATGGGTAGTGGACTTCATACAGGTAGAACTATAACATTATACACTGGAACACAGCTTCACAAATACATTTAAAACACAGTACTATACCAGAGGTTTAAATAAATGGTAGGAATCAGAAATGTTTGTTAGGACAGGAAACTGGCGATGGGCATTAAATTTTTTTAACTTTTGGAATGGATTTTTGAAGCAATGACTCAACTATTTTGTGTGGTTTTGGTATGCACACACATAAACTGGATCATATATCTGCAGGAAATTTGCATTCCTGAAGATGAAGGATTTCTTGTCAGTGTTAAACAGCATGTGATGTACAACACCACCACCCCATCTCCAGAATTTATGTTCTAGTTAGGGAGTCTATGATCAGGAAATTCTAAACAATGTAGGAAGAAATGAAAGTGTCAGCCGTTAATATCAGGTTAGAGAGTCAAAGTCAGTCTTGGTAAGGTAGGAGACGCTTTTTTCTCATCCAGCACTTCTGAGAAAATGAAATCAAAAGTTGGTGCTGCAGCTGTAAATTGACAAGTTAAAAGTGCTGTGGAGCTGCAGCAGCAGGAACGGGGAGGGAACGTCTCCTTTGTGGCAGAGGCTGCTTGGAAGGAGAACCTGTGTGAAGCACTTAGCAGTGTCTGCAGGTGGGGTTCTTCAGAGACGCTTTTGTTTTCCCTCCCTTCCAAGAATGATTAATTCCCGCCTCTTCAATGCAGCCCAGCTGTTTCTCCTCTTTTGCAATGACACCAGGGCACAGATGGGGGCCTGCAGTCTCTGTGGGCTGGACCGGCAGCGGTGGCTCCTCCTGGGCTGTCGTGCTGAGCCTGAGGAGCTGGGAAGGGCCGTGCAGTGGGAATGTGCTTGGCTGACTCTGCTTTCCAAGTAGGAGAGGATGCACAGGGAAGTCCCAAAGCTTTCCATTCAATTAGTGAACATCCCTGCCGCTGGCAACGGGGCTGAACCACAGCTGGTACCAAAGAGGGAAACTCAGATGTCACTTTGCCACTCACGTACACGTGTAGTGATTTGTTCTTGTATATGTGAATATTTCAGAAATGCCTAAAACACTTGAAAGAGTTACTCTGCCTCAGCCTCGCTCCAGCTGCTGGCAACCATTAGGCTGTTTGTCTCCTCTTTGTTGAACTGGCATTGCTGGGAGCAGCACCACTGGCACGGCAGTGACTGACAGGAGATGCTGCAGGAGAGGCACTAATTGGGGGAAGCAGGAGCAGCAGACCACGGCTCACCGGGCAGCTCAGGAGAAGGAAGGGGCTTGGGAAGTGACCTGGACTGCTGCTGATGGGGAAAGGGCAAGGCAGGAGGGCTGAACAAGAGAGAAAGGACACGCCTGTGTGAATGTGTGACACTGAGCAGCAGCACAAGGTCGTGTTATCAAGTCAGCTTTTTGCCACAGAAGGAAATGATGTGACTATTCTTTTTGGATTAAAAAATGAGAATTACTGTGGTGCCTACAAGCATGAGAAACTTATTTGCATGCCCTGCCATCTGGAACGTTACCTCCCTTTCCATCCTGGGTGCCGTCACATTTTTCATACCATGGCTCAGTTCTTACTAGAAAACCTTCTGATGGACCACTTATTTCTTTCTTTATCCCATCATGGACTACATTCTGCCTTTCTCTTGGAAAGACATTATCCAGATCTCTCTGGCAATGGCAGCAGCTGCTTAAATGCAGCCCAGAAGGTCCCTCTTCAAATCCAGTTGTTTCAGTAAAAACATGGTCTCTTCGTTGCCATGACAAATACAAAAGCACAGAAACAAATAAAATAATACCATCATCAAGAACAAGGCTTTAAGAACCTCTATAACAACTCATTGTAAACACAAGCCTCAATGCTGGGCTTAATCCCTGTTATCTCTCTGAGTTCACTGTGGAAACACAGGCAGGAAGGTTGCCCTTGCTGTGGGAAGAGAGAGATGCATGACACAGGAGAAACATTGTCATTCCCTGTGCTCACAACCTGATTTTCCTTCCATGTGGACAAACTTCTCTTCCACAATGTCTCCCTAATTTCTTTATTCACTTCAGACAGTAAATGTTTTTCAGCAGATATTGCATCTTTGTGTTTGCTAACAAGGTAGCAGGACAGATGGCACGCCTAAAGTGTACCACAAGACAAATGTTTTTGTGTAAGTACGTGCAGGTTTTCAGTATGCAGAAATGTGTGTTTATTTTTGTTAGTAGAACCTATATATCTACATTGGTCAGCTGATGATCTGGCTTGGTATCCATGTAAAGTCACAAGACAAAATTTCCAAATTCCAAATGTCTACGTGACATTTAAAGGTTTAAATTAACCTCAGGAGGTTGATGAGGTGTTTGAGATCTTGTGTTAAAACTCAGAGCCATATGATATGACTTGAAGAATGGAAGATTCCTGTAAATAATTGGTGTACAGACAAGAGTGGAAGATATTTAGCCTTGCCTGTCAGGTTGCAAATACCTCATGGCAGCTGAAAAACATGCAGGGCAGAAATTCTGTAAAATGCATTTGTGGCTGTGGAATGGATTGGGAGAGAAAGAAAAAAAATACGACAAAACAAACCCACAACATGCTTTTGGTTGGGGAAAAGATCAAAGGTATGGCAGTGCAGTTGCTTTTGGAAATCTCTCCAGGAGCAGGATTTCATGCAGACACCTGCTGGTGCCGTCTGCTGCTCTCTGTGTTTGTGTGCTCTGTGCCAAGGAGACTTTTGGGGAGCGTCTGCAGAAATGTGCAAGTTGCTGATAGAACATTGCAGAAAGTGCTAAGTTTTGTTATTTAATTTACACCAACCTTTTTTTTTTTTTGGATGGATCACGTTTCCCTGGGTACTCAGAGCGCATGGGAGCCTGAGCACTGGCAGACCCTTGGAGTTCTCCTGCAGGAAAAGGAATGACTGTCTGTAGGGGTTTCTTCACAGTTTATTAAAACTAAACCAATGCCTTTCAAAACTGCCTTGATGATCTCTAAGCTCTTGATGCTGGAGTCACTGGATTTCTCAAAACATGAACCTGGACTGGTTTTAGGTATCTGTCTTCCAAGCAGAAAACAGAAGCATCTGTGAAAAATTTTACTACCTTCCGACCTCATGTGAAATATTTGACCTAGAGGACTTGCAGTCAAAGTGGCGAAACAAATTTGTCTTCTGTTTTCCATATGCTTGGTTTTTCCTACTATTGAAATAGCTTTAAGCTAAAAATGCTCAATAAGAAGTAGATTTTAATTATTCTTCATCAGTGTCCCGATTTTGATTATTACACAGTATTTTAAAGAAAATGTGGGATCTGGGAGCTATAAATTTTTCCAGTTTCTGGATGAAATAGAGACACTCTGCAACAGGGATGCTATGCATGAATAGAAAAAACTCTTTTAAATTATAAACAAAAGCTGGCCACACAACCAAGCCTCCTTTTCATCTTCTTGTCAGTCCAGCTCAGGATGCAAATACCCTGAGTGAGTAATACCCTTAGAGTGACACCACTGGGCTATCACTCACTTGGAAAAGCCACACAAGCTGCAGCTCTGACGGGCTGCAAGAGGAGATGGAAGCTCTGCAGTTCTGCTGAAGGCAAAGCAGTAAAAAGTCATCTGAGGTGCAGAGGGATGGACACTCTGAGCAATGTGAGGGGTTTCAAGTCTTCATGCAGAGTGCTGGGAGAAGGTGTGGGAGATGTCTAAATCCCCCAAAAGGAGCTCATGGTCTCTCTAGCCTAAGCACAGGAGGACTCTGCTACTCAAAGATAGCACAGAGGAGAGAAAAAGTACCTTAATTAAATGAGTGGTTCTTAGAGCAATGCATTAGGGTTCAGTAGGAGACATAAAATAGTATTTTTTTAATACTACTTATTGTAAAAACACACTGGAAGACCTAATGAACCTATCCATAGCCATGGGCTGCCACAAGGACCTATCTGATCACAGAACATAAGACCTAGCACTCAGTCTGGTGCTGAGGGAACCTCTTGTAGTAGGGATGGAGGATTTTTCAAGCTGGTCTTTGTTAGAAAGGTGTGACACAGCATCTCCCTGTAACAGAAACATCAGGGTTTGCCATGTGGTTTATGCCAGACCTTTTGAAACATCCAAGAAGATTCAGTCTTTAGTGACTGACACTCACAAAAGTTGTCAGGGCCTAAAGGAACCCTTCCAAACAGACAAGAACTGAGATTATTCTGCAGGATCAGGATGTGGTTGCCCCACAACCATTAGCACATAACACCTATCCAGGCCCAGATGAAGCAGCTGATGCAGATATCAAGAGGCTGAAAGGTATTTGCAGCTACACAGCTTTAGAATCTCAGACTTTTTGCTATTTTTTTCTCTCTGAAAGGAGCATTATAGCTCTTCCAGCAATTTTAGAAGAATTATCTAAACAGCCACCTACAAACCTGTGAGGCCTGTGACAACTTCCATTTCCTTTTGCACAGGGCCAGCATAGCTCCTCTGCCCCTCACAATTTGGGGGTTTATAACCCCTCCTTCCTGCTTCTGGACCCTCTCACTGTGCCCCCTTGCCAGCCTCGTGCTCCCGTTTGTCTTGCCCATCTTGATCTCCTTGCCAGAGCACACTGAGCAGGGCAGCTGCCTCTACACAAGTCAGATTGATGCACATGATTACATGGACTGTTAACTTGGGTTTAAAAAAATTATTTACCTGCCAGCACTCACAGACACCTTCACAAACCACTTGCTGATGGCACTTGTGTTCACCTTGGAAAGGACATGGAGTGAAGAGCAGGGTGTGACACCCTTAATGGATTGCCTGGAATTTGCCGCCGTGCTCGTAGCGTCTGACTCATGTCGTGTCTGAGAAATACAACTCCTCTAAGAGACCCAGAAGATTTACTGAGGAAATAATGTCTATATGTCTGCATTATTGAAGACATTACGTATCTCAATTTTATAGCTCTTCTCTCAATTCCGTGTTCAAAATACATTTTAAAAAGGTAGCAAAATATCTACTCTGAGGTACAGAACTACTTATGACTCAATTTTTCCACATTTTGTACGCTCGTTGAAAAAGGAAAATTTTGGCAATAATGGGAAACTTTATGTCATTATTTTATTCTGATCTGTCTGTGCACACTTGCATAAGCGGACAAAAACTCTCAGAAAATTCAGCAAAGAGCGTGGCTGAACACAGAAATTTTCCGTTTTCACTAAAGAAAGTGTTCAGAAGTCTCCAAAATGGTTGAGTTTTTCTAACCAAGACAGAATCCACTGCCTGGTATTGGTGGTGTTCGCTGACTGGGACCACTTATCTGATTCTTTCCCCAAGGTCCCCAAACCTCCTGCTGAGCATTAGGGGGTTTTGGTGGAACTCATAACTATTGTTTATGCCAAATATTACATATTCCATTGGGAAGTAAAAATGAGGTTAAATAATGAACTTCAGCTTCTCCTTTTTTTGACCATATGAACCAGATTCTGAAACTGTGAAGACCAGAATTTTCTGGTGAAAACTGATGAATTCCCCATTCACTTAACTCATATTAATTTGATTTACTTGACGCTATAAAAACCCAGAGGAACAAAATGATGTGTCTCAGCCTTAGTGAGCGCTGGTAACCCTGGCTGTTCCTTGGAAGTGGAAGTGTAATTACTCACATGGCACTTACTTTGCATAATAAATAAATAAAGACATGTAAATTAATAGATGCTCTGTAAGACAGCGGAGGGAAGTGCAGCAATGACCACTTCACAAACTTTGTTCTAATAAGTAACTTAACAGAAGCTCAAAGATCTCACACCCTAAAATGGGAGCTTCTGCAGAGAAGTTTCTACAAAGCTGGAGTCAAACATTTTAAAAAGGTGGAATTGATGCTTTTCAAATGCGTTCCATTTTTTTCACTATTTTATTTTGATCTTATAAGGTACAGCTCTATTTATGGAAACTTCCTGATATTCTAAAAATGGGATGTGTTCCTGCGCTATCTCAAATAAAATGTGCCATGTTGGAAGATGAATGTCTTGGATCTTTCTAAGAGAAAACAAACAAACAATTGTTTTGCCTTTTGAGAACAACATTTCTTTGTCACAAAGAGATTGAACTCTGTGGATCTTTTTAATCCCCATGAAGAATTTTGTGAATATTTGCAAGATGTCAAAAATAATTAGACAAAAGCAGTTTCCCCATCTCTGGTATAAATAGTACATACATTGTGGAGATCAAAGGATTTCAGTTTCTCTCTTGTAAGTCTAAAAAAGAAGGTTTCTTTGAAGAAAAAATAGAAAACAATGGTAAAGAAAAAAAGAATGCAACACATTCATCTAATAGAGTAACTACTGCTATTAAAACTGTGTCAGAAATAGGTCTGGATTAAAGGCGGCTGATCTCAAACATGATGAAGAGCTGAGCTCCCGCAGTGCTACTGTGCACACTCAGAGTTGCTGATTCTTAGCAAATATTTAGAATCACTCAAGATTTGTCCACTGATTCATTTGTTCAGGGTTAATGTCACACAATATTTTTTGAAATGATGCTTGCCACTATGAAGTATTTCAACAGAAACAGGAATGATTAAAATACAAATTATTTTAAAAAAATTCTGATATGGTAACAAAGAGTATTTACTCTAAATGAAATAGAAAAAGGAGAAACTGTCTGTTGTGCCTGCCAGCTGACTCTGTACCCCTCACAGCACTCGGTGCTGGCCTGTCTCCTGTTGGGCTGTGCTGCCACATCCCCTCTGCAGGCACAGGCACAGCAGCAGAGACACAACCTCACTTTAAACCAACAGCATCCCATCACTTAGTGTTGTTCAGTTAAAAAGACGAAGAAAATCCAAGGGGGGATAAGGCATCTGAAATCCCTTTTACACTCTCACTTTTGCTGCTTTCTCTCCCTATCTCTTCCTTGGTCTATCAGTTTGCATTCGGATTTACCATTTAAATTTACCAAAATGTGGTTTCTCCTCACCAAGGCATGGCTGCTGCAAAACCTGGCAGCACACTTGGAGTCCTGTTCTCATAGATCAAGAAACTGGGTGAGACCACATGAAGAAATGATTTAGAAATACACATTTTGCAAAGAAAAACCCCTAAGCAAACAAACTCAAACAATAACAGCAAAGCATACCAAAGAAAATCGAGATGAGATGTAAAACTACTAACACACACTGATAGGGCTGCTTGTATGTGTCACATTTAGTGCACACATCAAGGGAAAAGAAAACCCACATTTCTTTCTGCCTCTGATCCGTGTTCATATTTGTGAGAATCAAGTGGACGTAGTCCTCTGCTTAAAGTTAAGCCAGGTACAAACCCAAATGTTTGCAGGAACTAGTCCTTGGACTTGACAGAATAGGCAGCTCCTCCTACAGTAGGTTCAAGTTCTCGGCCAGGCAGCTCTTAGGTAACAATATTCATTATCAGAACCATCTTATGATAAAATATTGAACTGCAGTGTCCTTCTGGCACCTCTGCCACTGACACTTTGATGCTCATGGTCACATCGGACATTTTCTCTGTCTCCCATGTAAAGAAAACCTATCCCTGCTTTTAATGGAACATAATCTCTCATGTTCTGAGTACTTTGACGACGTAAAGTGCAATTTAATTGCTAAGTATTGCTACAAAATACAGAAGCTTCCAGCGCCTACAGCACAAAATGCTAATTCAGACACCACCCATTTAAGCAACGTTAATCATGCACACATCTCTCAACTCATCTTCAGTACATGGGTGGAGATATGTCAAATCTGTCAAGGTAGTAATTTATTACTACATCTGCTCTACTTATTTTCTATTAACTCACCCATCACAGCCACCTCATCAAGACAGAACAGAACCAAAATATCCACTGCTTCCCTTTCTATTATCAATAGCAAATGAAGGGCCCTTTGCAAGTTGTAGTTATTTGAGTAGCATGGGTCTAATGCTTCTTCTCTAAAATACAACAAAAGATAACAGAAGTGAAGGGCAGAAGAGCAACACCAGATAAAAATCACATAGATCTCTAAAGCTAAATAAAAGACAAGCCAGGGGATCCATTTTACAGGAGAGGTGATGAAGGCACAAGGTGGTCTGTTGGTGGAGCTACCTGACAAACCACCAGGACCTCAAGGTTCTAACTCATCTTCTCTCAAATGTTCACTTCCCCAAAACCTTCAAATCACTTTGATCACTGTGCTTGCCTGCATGACTGGCATAGGAGGCTGCATTTTAACTCTAGCTAGGAAATACCCAATTCATGAGGAAGAGTACAATCATACAGGTTGTGTTCTCCTTGTAAGTCAAAGAAATGTCAGTGTAATGACATAACAACATCTTCAGAGCACAACAGGATTAAACAAAAAGGCCACACTGGGCAGCTACACACAACTGCTTAGCAACATTTACAGACAGTCATGGAAAATCCTCTCCAGGTGCACGTGTGCTCATTTCAAGTCTATCTATTTATCCACTCCAGGTTATGCCTCCTGCTGCTCTACTGAATGTGGGTTTGGCTCAGGCATGGCTGAGAAGGAGGACAATAATAGCAATAATCAGGACTCTCACTGCTGCCTTTAGCTCTGGCATCTTAATTTATCTCTACTTGGTGACTTTGTAAACAGTCACGTGGACACCTATTTCCTATCCTGGCACGGTATTAAAGCTGTAATAGTTGGTGTTTCCTAACCTCCATTTTCCTCCTGTTTTTACTGTCACTTCCCTCCTTCTCTACCATTTCCTACTTCCATTTCAGTGAAATGCCCTTTCCATTTATGAATGACATTTAAATTTGAATTGAGGATGTGACCCTGCCCCTAGGAAGGCTTTGCTGACTCCTGCAGCATAAGTACAAACAAGGCAGAAGTGCAGGTCACCAAGTAGATGGTTCTGCCCAGGAGAAAAGGAGAATGCATTGAATGATTGTGTCATAATTCGTTCCACTTTTCTTTCTCCTGGGGAAAAAGTAAACTCTGATTTCTTCAGCAAGTAGAGACTCCTGGGGTATTCTACCCTTTGGATATAAAGCAGGATCAGAGAAGGTTTATTTTAGAGGCAATCTGGCACTAATACTGAGAAAAGCTTCGGGAATATCTATCTTTCCTCTGTAATTATCTTTTAAACAATCATGATTTAATATGAAACTTTAAATTATTTTTACAGATGTTATGAAAATTATCGATTCCATTTGTTGATTTATGCATTTTCACAGTGGAAATTAGGCAAACATGGGAAGTAATTGGGGGGTTTCCTAGGCTTTATTTTGCTAATTTCAACATCTGACAAAAAAAATCTGCAACATGTTTTTGTGAGGAGCAGTGTTTTTTTCCCTGAAATAAATGGACCAACTCTAATTATACATTTTATATTAATGAAACACTTTTCTAGGTGTTCATCCTGCCGGCACTGTTTTGCATATCAGGCAGAGACAGCCCAGCACCTGTCTCACAGAGGAACATCAAGATCCATTATTCTTTTTGCTTTCTCCCAGTACCCCAGGTCTGAAATGATGAATCAATTAATAAAACAATCCAGTTGAAAACTATGAACATTTGCCTCTTATAGTTTCTGTGCAGTTAGGCATCACTGCAGGGGGAAGGTTCTGGTTTCTTTGAAAACACCTCTTGCAGTATTTTCCATTCTCCTGATTTGCTTCTACTGGGCATAAGGTTTATTCTCTTTTAGAAGTGGAAAAGAATTAATTTAGAGCTCTGGAAGTTGTGAAAAGAAGAATTATGGAAGAACTGATCTGTTCAGGTGAGAAGAAAAGCAACAGATTGTGTCAAATAGGCCACGATGGTACCTGAGTGTGGGAAGGCAGGCAGGAGGGATCTTCTGAGACTCACAAACAACAGCAACAGGTTAGATAGCAGTGCAGGGCAGGACATCAGGGAAACCTCAAATAACAGAATGTTCTGATTGTAAAATTCTTGTCTGATACCTCACACAGGAGTTTTGCAAAGCTTACTATAAAGATTACAGAAATAGCAAAACAAAGGGATTTTTCAGCAATAGAAAATTCTGGGGTTTCTCCTTTCAGTCTCCACTTATTTTCCTCTGGATTAGCCTCAGCTGAACACATGAACATGTTGTGTGTGGAATTAAGTTATACCCATTCTGTACTCTGGAAAAATTCCAGTCCAGGTTTTCCCCCATTCTGTATTCCAGCAAAAATCCAGCCTGGGTTTTCCCCCATTCCATACTCCGGGAAAAATCCCTGTACAGAAACATCTGGCAGGACTCTCATCATGGTTTAACCTGCAGGCAGCTGAACACCACACAGCTCCCTCCCTGCCTCAGTGGGATGGGGAGAGAATTAGGAAAAAAAAGGAAAATCCATGGGTTGAGATGGAGACAGTTTAATAGGGCAGCACCCCCTGGCCAGATGTCCCTCATGCTGCCACATGGTCTGGAATAGCCCTTTGGTCTGTGGGATCAGCTGTCCTGGCCCTGTCCCCTCTCAGTTTCCTGTGCCCCCCTCCAGCCTCCTTGCTGGCAGGGCAGCATGAGAGGATGAAAAGTCCTTGGCCACTGCTCAGCAAAGCTCAACCATCAGTGTGTTATCAACACTGTTCTCATCCCAAATCCAAATCACAGATACTGGGAAAAAGAGTAACTCTATCCCAGCTGACACCAGGACAACATTTTAACAAAGTAAGTTGCTGATTTTAAATTATTGCAGTAATTTATTTTTTAGTTAAAATCGTGAGAAACTGAGTTGATGAGCAGGTGCTTTATTAAGCACTTACCAACCACCTGTAGCCTGGACAGGTATCAAAAAAATCGCTAGAGATTTAGCAACTGCTTTTTGAACTCACTTTAAATTAATAACAGCTTGATTTTTTTTTCCTTTCCTTTGCTTCACTGATTTTAATCACTTGTCACCAAGTTGTATATGTGTCACTGTTTTTTCTGAACAGCTGAACTCCCCATTTCAAGCAAACTGTTTGCAGGCACTTGTTTGAGAATTTGGGGCAGCAACATAACCTGATCTGCTCTGAGCGGTGGCGATGCACAGTTTCATGCCCCAGGAGCACACGAGATAAGAAACAACAACTGCTTGGAAGAGATGCAGCTGCACCACAAGGAAAATTGCTTGTTATTCATATGGATCAGTCTCAAGTGACTTCCCTGTCTGAATGAGTTTGCTGTTGCTGGGCTTCTTCACAGGAGCTCTGGAGTTTGTCTCCAGTGCTGAGTGAACTGAACTGATAACATCCACATCTCCTGCTTTGGTGCCAGCTAACACAGACTGCCTGAGCCTGAGTGTTTTCGACTTGCATTGATTGACCCAAGGTGGGTTTATGAACCAGAGCCTCATTAAGCACAACTTCCCAGCCTCTCACACGAGCACAGAGCACAGACCTGGCCTGGCTCATTCCAATGCAGCTGAGCTCCTTCCCAGGACCTTTGCACAAAGTCAGAAGCAGAAGGAACAGCCTCATCTGTCCCTAACACGTGTGAATTGAAGTAGAATCTCCAAGCTTTGTACTCCAGGTCACATAATGTTTTATCATACATTACACAGAGGGCATTGTTTTATAAACTCAAAGGTAATACTTTAAAAAAGTGGCTACAAAATTCTCGTCTCTTTCTACAGCAACACAGAACACCGAGGGGGTTCATTTGTAGTAATTAAAAAAATATATAGTCCAGAAATTGCTTCTCAAGAGCTACAACAACTTTCCAAATACAGTATTTCTTGAGAAGGATGACATGATAAATAACATGATAAATAGCGTTACTAGAACAAACACGAGACGACACAAACATGCTCTGGAAGTGGATATTGGATTCTTGGCCCCTGGCAGCAAGAGAATGATACCTGTGGAGCGAAGGGCATAAATCTTTCAGGTAGCAACTGCCAGCGGCTCTTTGTCCTCTGTGCTGACCATCTGCCTGAGGGAGTGCAATCCTCTTTCTCAGCATAAGTTCTCAAGATATTTTTCCTGCACCACCCATTAACTTGTAATTTTTTTTTCTCTTTTGCCTTTTGAACTGGTTGTTTTGTATCAGCTGCCCTCCATACCATTAGTAACCCACTTAAAAAAATTCTTATTAATATTGCTTTAAGCAATCTGGTAATTCAGCTAGAAATAACATTCTTTAGTATTCGTTTTCACTGATGTCCTGTTCTGTAACTTGTCCTGCTCTGTGAGGTTACAACAGTCCTGAATCCTATACTTTTCACGGACACGACAGGGAATTTCTAGCCAAGACTTGTAAATCCTGGCTGTATGAGGGAAGATGGTGCTTTTTTAAAGTAGGAGTTTCTAAAACATTATGTTTCCATAGTGACATTACTGGTGTTCTCTATTAAACCTTTTAAAGGTGTCCTTTGGCTACTTGGGTAAGCAAAGAGAGAACTGAAAGTGTGTCATGGTCACAATCTGTTCAGACTGGGATACTCAGCTCTGCTGAATACATCAATGATATAATTGGAGGGCTTTAATCAGAACTCCTAAAGAGGAGGCTATGTAAATGTTATGCAACGTCAAACTAATCACAGAGTCAGATATGAACTCACACTAGGGTGTCTGATCCTCCAGGGCACACTGCCCTTCCAGTATGATTTCATCTCCTAGAAAGGATCTCTGGTGTGAAAACAAGCTCCCTGGATCCCTTCCAGTCCTCCCCTGCATATCACACTTGCTGTAGAACAACTGTAATTTAGCCAAGTCTTTATAGACTTCAAATGTCTTCAGAAACCATCTTGATTTTTGGCAATGAAGGAAAAACCCTGAAATTACTTAACCATCTACTGATTGCAGCCTTTGGAGCTGGCTTTAGTTCTCTTTATTCAGTCGATATCTTAGCTGAGGCAAACACAAAATGCAGTTGTCTGTGCTTTGTTGGAATTGCCAGCACAGGACTTGTCTGTGTGCAATGGTCTCTAGCAGCGTGTGATTAACTCGGAGCAGCTTCTGAGTTAACCTGTCACCATGGCACATTTAAACTGTATGTCAGGGCAAAGTGGGAGGGTACAGGACTTGTCAGCATGAGAACAGGATGGAATAAAGTTTGTACTGTAATTAATACAGATCATTTAATTGTTAGAGCTTTTCACTGAAATTTCTAAAGATAGGGACAGTAATGGCACAAATAATTAAACTATGCTATCTGAAATATCTTCTACCAGCAAGTGCCATTTACTGTAGAATTAATTATTTAAATAAACCTCACATGAACCTCAGTGAAAGCAGGGAAATGTGTTCAAGACCTGCAACTCTTCAGGGAAGCAGAGCTCTTTGTCACTTTCCATCACAGAGTATGGGGAAATATTCTAAATAATCAAGTGCCTTCACAGGCATAATCAAATTGCCACCACAGTTTTATATAGGCAATGTCCTCTGAATACTTCTAATGTCAGGTAAACTCTCACTGGTTAGTAACACATTTGAAGTTATTATTAAAAAAAAATAGCCAGCTTCCTAATTTGACCATTTTAGAGTAACATTTAGTGATATCTCTGTTTGCTGTCCTCCCATGAATAGTTACCATATGTTGGAGTTAATAGAAACATTGCATCATCTTTTACGAGTGCATCAACTCATCTGCAATTAAGTTTAGATTGTCTAATAAAGTTCTGTGACATTTTAGCCTACATTTTATTTCCCAGTAAAAGACTCCTCTGAATGTTATTGCCATAAGAATTCTTATAATGAGGAAAGATAAACCATTTCACTTGAGGCTGGACAGATGAATACGTCAGCAGAAAACACAGCAGGTGATAGATGAATATACAGTGAGTGAAGCAGCTGAGATGAGGAACTCCCTGAATGAGGTTCAGCCAAAACTCCTTGATCCAAGAGGCTTCAGAATTGTTTAACAATAAAGGAGAGGACTCCGTGGAGTTGGCACTTTCAGCTTTGTGCTGCTCCTAATCTCTGTAGAATTGCTTACGCATATGAGAGAGAAGGACAAAGAATTTGCTGAAGGAAGACTCAAATCCTTCTGGCAATTTAATAACTGTTTCCACACCTTTAGTTGCAGGAAAGGGCTGTCTAAGGCACTTAGAGCTTGAGGTGAATTCCTACAAACGTGGAAGTTTGTTGTTGACCATTATCTCGTGTCTTGGAAGGGCCCACCACAACCTATCAGATCCAACCCACCTTGAACTGAAAGTCCACTGAAAACTATAATTTTTTTGGGCTCCTGTCCAACTTGGTAAAAAGTGTGTATGTTGTGTTTTCTTTCCCTAAACAGAGCACTTCATGGGAAGGGATAAATTCAGTGTTCCAGTCAATCGTTGGCCTTGTTGAAAGCATTCCCAAAATTGCTAATTAATGCTTGTGCAAACAAAATTGTATTTCTGGATATGGATATCCAACATGGCAAGGCTCCAAATTTCCCTGAGGATATTTAGAGTCTGAAAGCACAGAGTGCTCTAACAGACCATTTCCCAGCACTCTTCACTTTCCAATTAAAAAATTCTCCCTCTTTGCTGTAAAATTTGCCTTACTCTACCTTTTCCTGAATGTCATGCATTATTTATTTAATTTAAAACCCTTGTCTTCAAAAAGAAAAGGATAAGAGATGAGGCTACTGGAGTTCTGGAAAGGTTGATAGACAAGGATGGATTGCAGCCAAAACCTAATTGAAGAAAATGTGTCAATTCTCCATTTAAAACTGAAAGCAACTTTCCAGCTGAGGATTCATCTTCAAACACAAGCCTGGTTCTTTAATGAAAAAGAGAGCAAAACACACTTTAAATAACTGTCCTGAGAGACTTTCAAACACTTTGAATTTGTCACAGCAGCCCAGGTTAACAAATGTTATGGATGAACCTTTTGTTATAAGACAGAACACGTGAAAAATCCTCCATGATTTGGGGTTTTTGAAAACCTCTCTGAAACTGTTTCTGAAGCAATTTCATACATAAAATATCCTCCTGGCCCTCACCCAGTGGCATTTTTATTTTTACCCGAGACACCAATGTCTAGCTTGGAGGTAAGGAAAAAAAAGGACAACTCATTACAAACACTGTAGGATCAGTTTTGCTGTGGCATGTTCGTTTAGATCTCAGTTAAAAGTGAAAAGAAATTGAACATCATGCTGGAATTCCTCATGCAAAAAAAAAAAAAAAAGAAAAAGCAGATATGTCACCTTTCCTTTCCAAATAAAAAGAAATACTACTCCATGGAGAAGAGTAAGACAACTCCAAACTTATTCTAATAAGACTAGGTAGAGGAAACAAAACAACAGCACAATGAATTCGAAGAACTCTTAGTGCTTGTGAGAAAGTTTTTCTACCACATTTTGTGACTCCTCTGGGATACTTTTCCACTTGACTTAAACTTCAAAAAGATGGACAAAAGTTGCCATAATTAAACTTCCCCAATCCTCTTTATTTTTCCATAGTATGGCACAAAGAAAACATCACTGGACACTGCTCATGGATGCATTCATGTGCCTTCAAAAATGAAATCACAGCCAACAATTTGGAGGAAAGTAACATTCCCAAGTAATCGTTATATAGGAATGGAATGTAATTTTAAAATGGGTATTACTTGACTGAAATGATGTGTTATTATGTACCCTTAGAGGCAATTTAGTATATTTACTTTAATAAAGCATAATAGGTGTTTGAATCAGATATGCAATTTAATAATATTTGCTAACAAAAATGTTTACAAGGTGTTGCCATTTAGAGGGAAGATATATTAGCCCTAGAATTAATAGACTGTCCCTTCCCTTTGCTTTATTCAATACAAGATGACAAAGAGAGGCTTCCTTTAGTTCTTAATCTGAAATACTCTGTTATTCAACTTAGAATAATGTATCCAAATGATTTTTACACAACAAAGAGCTGCATAAGCCGAGCACTAATATTTAAAAGTGATGGATATAAACAACCCGTCCATATTTCATCCTCTTGCAATATTTATTCAGCAGAAAAGAGATGCCGGGTGGGAAATGAACTTTACAAAGTAATTACTTTGGATCTCGACAAAATCTATTCACAGGCTTTCAGGTGAACATCAGCCTGATGGGTGCACTGTGGTTTGCCACAGTTACATGTCCTGCTTAATGGAAATGGGATGCAACTTAAGCCCAACAGCTGGCCAAGGGAGGAACAGAAAATATTTAGAAAAAATGTAACTAATAATAGGTGAGAAATGGATGAATTAAAAAGACAGCTGATGGTAGGACTGGGTTCCTCAACACAGCAGTTACCGCAGCTAACACACGCCTGTATTTAGCCCCATTTTTTCAAAAGGACTGTTTATAGGCTTGTATATAACAAATATTTTATGTATTCAAATATTTTGAAAGACAACTTGGAGAAATCCTCTAGAATTATAGACATAATACTTGATAAACTATGAGGAAACAATATCACTATTAATATGTCCCAAGCCCCTTCCCAAAACGAAAACACAAAAAAATTGCGGTTGATATTCAGAATATGATCAGGTCTCTAATTTTTCTGGCAGTGAGTTGTGGGAGTTCAGACCTTGCTGTGAAGTCCCACCCTCAGTGCCATCACCACTAAAGATTTATTAATGCCTTTATTAGAAAGACATTCTCTTGGAGATGATGAGACACCAAATTCATCTCCCAAACATCCCGGGACACAGCACTGGACGCTCACTTTCCATTTGAAGCCACATGTGTGACTGCTGGATGTCACCAAACAGCCCAACAAGCCACGTGGAGGTGGCTGCATTCTACATTTCTTGATATAAAAGTCTGGAAAGCACATTTGGATCACCCAGAATGAAAGTCATTCTGTAAATGTGATTATAAATGGATGCTGCTGCATTTGAATAAAATTTTCAGGGAGCAACAACAGACTTTACATCTCTTTCACACTTGCAAAGAAAACTGAGCGTAATGGAACATTCTAAGGGGAATAATCTGTGTCAAACAGCACCGTAAGAAATTGAAAGCTCCATATTACAGTAAGCAACTCTGGAGAAGATGGTAGGAAATGTTTTATATTCATATTTTCCTTATTATACTTTAAGCACACAAAAAAAGTAAATTTTTTTACAGCAATACACTTAGTGTGGAGGTTGTTTTACTACTCTACTGATTTTATCTTCTCATTTCTTCATAGATAAGCGGCAATAAAGAAAAGACGGTCAATAAAATGTTACTTTTTAATTTTTTGCATATTGCTCCTACTCTAGGTTACATTCTCAGTGTTCCTAAATAAAAATCTTATTTAATGATCTCTGTTATCGGTTGTTATGTGAGGAAACAGAGCTGAGAATTTGAGAATGAAGAGTCTTCCAGATGGAGCTTACACATTAACATTTAATATTTATGGCATGGAAAGGCCACCATGCAAAACTTTATACCAGCTGAACGAAAAGTAAATTTAGAAATTAGGACTGGCTGATGCTCAGTTCCCGCTGTGGATGTTACAGTCTGGGAAGTGATAAGTAAAATTTGGGTTTCAAGGAAGCTGTAAGAGATTCCCACGTGGGATAAAAATCTTGGTGAAAATACTATTTAACAGTCTGTGCTCAGCTGGGGTAGGACTTTCTCAGAAGCTCCAGCATTAACGCACGAGCTGTTGTGCAAGTGTAGAAAAACCACCCATGTCCGAGGAGTCTGAACCTAAACAGGCTGGGTTTGCTTTTGTCTCTCCATTCCCTCCATTCTCTCTTGATATTTGCTTTTCTTTGGCAGCCACGTGAATGCTGTAACATTTACTTTGAGCTGGTTGGGAAAAAATGATCCACAGCTTACAAACTTAGACTGGTCTAAATCTTCAGCTTCTATTTTCTTTCTTAGGTACATGTGTCCCTCCAGTTTATTTGTTTTTCTATGTTACATTTAGTTCTAGTTTTGCTCAAGTGAAATCTTGTAAGAGAAGAAAAAGTGATTGTTTTATAGATAACTTCCAAAAGATCCTTTCCTTTGTGTAAGAGATCTGGAATAAGCCAACAAAGTACAAAGATTTGTCTCGGTCTCACTTAGGTGCTGTGGTTTTCCTGATTTTCTTGTTTCTCTGTGCAGAAGAGGATGGTGAAAGCGAGTGGGGAAGTGAAGAAGAGCAGGATGTTGGGAAACAGCAGCTTTTGGCTGAGGAGAATCTCTAAGTCTTACATGTTGTTAATTAAAAGCAACAACATGCAATATTCATGGAAGTGATCACTGTGACTTAGTGCTTGGCCACAGGAAGGTCCCCCCTAACA
Source organism: Lycocorax pyrrhopterus obiensis (assembly GCA_014706295.1). NCBI lineage: Eukaryota > Metazoa > Chordata > Aves > Passeriformes > Paradisaeidae > Lycocorax > Lycocorax pyrrhopterus. Next base: position 13,823,533 of record JACSVZ010000022.1, on the reverse strand, counting down.
CAGCCCTTGGGAGAGGCTTCTCTACGGTTTAAAACACCAACTTGCAGATGACCCTAAAAGGAAATTAAGCGTTGATATTGATGCATCTGTAATGAGGCAATCGCTGACCTACTGGTCTGTTTTGCTCTTAGAGCTTGAGAATTCTTCCCTGTCTGCCAACATCAGCACCAGTAAGACTTTATCAACTTCTCTGTATCAAACCTACAAAAATTCAGCTCTGCACATGGAACTTCCCAGCTCTGTGCTCACTTCTCCCCAGGAGCAGGAGAGGGGCAGAGCCTGCGAAGCCCTGGAGGTGAAGTGGTGGGAGCCCCACAGGCTGTGCTGTGCAGGAAGATGTGAGAGGGAATGTCACAGCATGGAAGGAGCCTGTTGGTGCTGGCGAGAACATTCGGGCTCGACATGTTCCTGAGGTGTTGCTAAGAGGTGACAAACCGTGGCAGTACTCCCCAGCAAGCAGGAGTTGTGTGTGTTTTCAAGTGCAGAGGAACACACAGATAATGAGCACAAACTCGTGACAGGAATCATCCAGGAGCACAATGGGATGTGCCCGGTGAGGTTTGGGAACAACACTGGGGATCCTCTCTGGGTCTAGAGCGAGGAGTGCCGGGAAGTTATCAGGGCTGTAAGAGTCAGCAGTGGGAGGTAAGCAGGGGGAGAGGGAGGCAGGGAGACAGGGAGGAAGGACTGTACTGTGAAATCCCATAATAGGCTTGATATTAATTTATAACTCCCTAACCATGCGAACATGATTAGGTAAACACCGCAAGGCAGTGAACAGCAAGTCATTCTCAGCTCTCAGTTTTATGACTCGGATCAAACCAGGCCAGCTTGATAATCTGCCTTTTTCTGTTTGCTGGCTCAGAAATGTGCATTTTTCCATGTAATGTTCTCTCAAACCTGGTATTAAAAAGGAAGGACAGAGATGTTTTGCCTTTCAGCTAGTTTCAGAACTCCTCAGACAAGAAGGTGAGAGTTCTCCCTACAGAGTCACTTTTTCAGAAGAGCAACACTTTGAAGGATAAAGAGGTTTTCTCTCTACTGGGGGCAGAAGAGCCTTGCAGGTAGGAGCTGCCACGTGTCTCTGATCAGTCAAAGCCCCAAGCCAGTGCCACTTTAACCTCGCCCTGGTGACCTCTCTGTCTCTGCTTTGTTCCAGTACCATCAAAATGAGAATATGGCCGTGTGGACATGCAATCCTCTGATAGAGGCTATATGGTTATTGCCATTTTCACGATTTACACCGAAGGCCACGAATTTCTGCTCACCTGATTAAAAGAAACTGTCTGGGAGCAAATTTTATATCATGAAGCAATTGCAGTAAATGGAGATATCCTGTTAATGCCATCATTTCTGCTATTTAGACACCCCTAGAAAACAGCTTGTCATTGAAATGAGCTACCTGGAGTGCTCAATAGAGGAGTTTTCAGAAATCAATCACATCTAGACCTATTTGATACTCTTGTCATAGTTTGTACCTGAAATAATGAACTGAGTAAATCTATTCAGAATTGGCTTCAAAATTACACAGCAAATTAGTCAATAACCTGATTGCAGTCCTCTTTTCCGCAGCAATGTTGCATTGACATTTTCAGGTTATAATAAGTGCCTGTAGCTCTGAGTACACAAAACCAGTCACTTTTGGCGATGACAATACTTCAGTGGCTGGAGTGTTAGAGACCGGGATCAGCTCAGGTCCACGATCAATGCAGCAGCAAGCATTAGTCAGTTCACACTGAGAACAAACTGCTACAACATCCAAATATGATGTTTTTGCCTCTTTTGAAGGTAATTCATGCTTTTCAAAAGATAAAAATAATAACAAAGTACAGAAGAAAATAGTAAAATATTAAGCTGCTCCTCTGGGCAGCTCAGTCTAAGCTGGTCTGTAGTCTCACGGGTCACCTGCTCCCATTTTCCTGCCTACACTCACATTTCTTATCATTCCAACATCCTCTTGACCTGGTGCTTATCCCCTTCTTGTCCACTTTTCAGTGTCCTGCCCCATGCTCAGCTCTAGAGGCAAAGCAGAGATTAAAGCACTGAAAATCTGGACCCAAGTAGTCTCGAACAAACATTCATGAGTGGAAATAAAACTTTTTTTTCAGTATTCCGTGTTAACAAAAAAAAAAAAGTTTTATTTAGGCTCAATTCAAGCAGAATTTATTTTTCCCTCAGTTTGGCAGCTGAACCAAGAAAAAAATCAATTATTCAGAGAGCCCTAAGAGCCTTACTGAAGCCACCAGGGACCAGTGCTCCACTAACGATTTTTTGTGAGTTATTTTGGTTTAATAGTAAAAAGCCTGCATCTGAGTTGAGCCAAGGGCCTTTTGTAATGTTTGTGTGTCAGCGTTACACGGCCTTTATTTTCTCTTCTCTAAAGTCAGATTGTTTGAAGCCTAATACTGTGATCATTTATTTACACATAGCCCAGGAGGAAGCGGTTGGGCTTGGTTAATATTCAGCACAGATTTCTGCAGTGATTGTCCGTGGGCTGCAGCTTCCACATCAGACAGATGCTCTAAGCTTACTGTGCACAAAAGGATGTTGTTCCACCGTGACATTATAATTTCGTAATGGACTAATTTTCATCTTAATCTACTCATGGATGATCTATTGGTGGGGAATACAACTGTCAGGCCCTTCTGGGCTTTTCCAGAGCTATCACAAGAGCACTTTACAAGTACCAGACCACTGTTTTCATGCACATCATGGGAGCAGAAGAATGAATACTGGAGGAGAAATAATGCACATGTACCTTCCAGTGGGGAAAAAAAGGTCTTTTTAAGAAACAGAATCATTTGAAGATAAGAAGCTGTAATGAAACACTCACAAAAAATATATGACCAGTATTTTATCCAGTATATGCTGAAACTTATGTAAGGTTAATAAATAATTATTTTGTTTTTCTCTTCAACCTTTCCAAACACAACTTCAGCAGGTTCTCTTACAAACCATTGCCTTTGAATTTCTCCCTCCATGAGTGTACAGGCATATTTGGAGAGTCCAGTGTATTTTGAGAGAGATCCCAGTAAAAAACTACAGAATATCTTCCTCTGCAGCAGCAACTCTCTGAAAGCAGCTGTGATAATTAAATTTATTAAGATTATAAAGTAAATTACACCAGTTTCATGCACTGATCTGTTCCTTTACACTACATGTATAAGCTCTAGGAAACAAGGGTTTGGCCAGTAAGTGGAGCATCTGTACCTGATAAAATGGCTTTAAACACTTGTGCTGGAGGTTAGAGCCACAAAGCAGATTTTATTGCAGTGCCATTGGTAAGAGGTGCTACCTTAGCTTGAATCTTTTATCCAGTGTACTTGTGGTATTTCCAAATACAAAACTTGTCCTAGCTGATGCTTGCCAAGTGCAAACTAGAGGCAAGCTGTTAAAACAGAGCCTTAAGGCACGTGTCAGGGTGCTGAGGGGTGTGCACGTTCCGTTTGTTTGGAAGAAGGGAGCAATTACGTAAGGCAGTTATTCAATTTATATACTACAGCTAATGCAGCATTAACTGATCTTTTATCAGCTATTCCAAGAGTGCACCCCACTAATGGAAACGATGTGGATTTTAATCCCAAATCTGGATTAAACCCTGAGTAAATCCTCTAGAGAAGATTGTAAACTCCCTTTTCTCTTGGTGCGGTTCAGCAGCCTTGTGCAAACCAGGACTCAGAGAATTTGTCTAATAACCTCCTACCATTGAAACCATAGAGAGAATGGAATATTTTACATTAAAAAAACCCCAAAAAACCAAACAACTTTTTTGTTTGCAGGAAGAAAGTAGAATTAATTAACTATTACAGTGAGAAAGAACTGCAGTTTTTTGTTACCTTCATCTTGTGTCTATAAGCACACAGGTCATGGCATGGCCTGTATAAGCTGCATGTGTTTACTTTACATAATTATGTTATTTCTTGGGAAATTGTAACCTTCACAAACCATGAGATTTATGGTTTGACTCAGGGATGAGTCAACTCCTTGCTAGACATTACCAAATAATGATTTCTAGGACTGCAGTTCTGGATAAATCCAACACACACAGTGTTACTGGGGGCCTAACAAGAACAGGATTGAGGTCACCAACCAGAAATCACATGTTGGGATCATATTTTAAAGTCTGTGGGGACTTTTGTAAAATGCAGCACTTCTGAGGTGGAGATTTAGGTTGTTATGTATGGCCCTCTCTTGAGTAATCTTTTGCTCGTTCTGCTGCAAACTCATTACTCAGTTTGTTTAACCTTTTAAATTCCATTTTAATTTCTCTAAAAATGCTGTTTTCCCCCCTTTAACAGCCAAGCCATGTCACCTCCCCCCACTTCTGCTCATCCCAAACTATTTTATTTTGACATATATCTGTCGAGGATCTGGCTCATTATCTCCTGAAGAACATCTTTTTCTCAAATGTCAAAACAAAAGTATGCTCAGCTGTTCTGCAGAAATTTGCAAACTAATGGACCTTTCACTCCAGAAATAAAGGACTTTAATTGAGTATTTTAATGTGTTTGGGAGGATGTGGTCGATGGATGAATGAAAGTGATACGTCTTTTACCAACAAAGACTAATGTTGCAAGAATGTAGGGGGAAGTGCATAATTAGTTTCCATTTTCATCAGAGCAGATATTCAGCTTCCAGAAGGTCTGAACTAAACCAATTTGGATATGTAACCTTTTCAAAAGAAAACTTTAATGCTCACCTACTGCAAAAATATGGTGAAAGATGGTTTCCACTGCTTATATTAAAAGTACAACAAGTTGGATGTTTTTTGCTAGACTTTCGTCTGAAATGTTTCTATTTTCTTCTAAAGGCAAATTATTTTAATTTATATTTAAGTGCATTCTTATGCTCATGGCTTTCAGGAGCAGCATCTTTCTAATTTCCCGCTCTGATAAGTCTTTGCCACGGGATCTCCTGCCCATGAAATGACTCCTGTTGCTACCAGCGGCTCTGATGTATCATAGCAACAGCCACCAATGTGGAAAATTCAAGCAGAAGAAAGACACTTGACAAGCACTCAAGTGATATTCTAGAAGACCTCGTAGGAAGTTCCTCGACTGCTCAGGTTTTTTAAAAAAATTCAAATTTCAAAAAACCAATTTCTGCTCCTACTTTCACAGAAATCTTACAGCTAAATTTTAAGGCAAATATCACTTTCTGTGTATACAAAAATTTGAACATCAGGAATTTTACCTCAGTGCAGAACAGGGGTGCGAGAAAAGAGTTTTCCCAATGTTGGAGTGCAGGCTGCATGTGGGATCCCATAAAACAAATATCTCAATGATCAAATTAACTTGGGGGAATAGAGAGCAGATAGCTCCCTAAAGTTTCCCCTGTCCTTTTCACTGTTCTAAAAACTATACCCAAAATCCATGAAGTTCAAATAGTTTCTGAGTGTTGAAACCTTAATCTGTGTTTTTCCCTTATTTTTTGCCTATCTTTATACTTCATTCTGAGATGAATTGGAGCACAGGTGTGCTGATGTACAGCCAAAAGAAGGCTTTTTTATGCTACTTTTCATCTAAGAGTCTAAAAGTATTTTCTTTAAAATTGAAATGTGATTTCTGCTACCTATTTCTTAAAAATACCCCCAATTATTTGAACCTACCAGCACTCCAGTGACTCATCTTAACTAGCGGTAAGAAACTGGAAGAGACAGAAATGGGAAACTTGACTCCTGTAGTGCAAAATTCTAACCATTAAAGCCTATGCAAATCCATATGGTTTTGTGATTTATTTTGTAGGCTTTATATTCCTGACAATTCTGCAGCAATTCTGAATCCATCCAGCCATGGAACGGGAGAAAAGAAGAGGGTTTTGTGACTGATGCTGTCATGTAAGACAGCAAACACAGAGAGAAACACAGGCTTTCCCCAAAAACCTTGCAGCCATGTCCCATGCCATAAATGTTTCCGTGAGTGACTCACAGCAGGGCAGCAATAATCAGGCAGACCACAGCCCAGAGCTGCAAAATCCAAGGAAATGTAGTGAGAGACCCTTCTCACCAGTGCACCATCTGTTCTTTCCCTGAAAGGATATCAAATTGTTTTGTTGTTTACATTAAAAAAAAAAAATCAGCAAAGATCCAAATGATGGTGATCTGGGTCTATTAAGAGCTGATGTAACATCAGGAGGATTTTGAGCATAACTACAATGCAGATGCTCAAAATGTACTTTAGAAAAAGAGAGCCCTGTGTGGGTCAGGGATGCACTGCATGGAGTGGAAAGTGTCATTAATAGGTTTGGCTGGTTTTTCCCTGCAGTGTGCTGGTTAAATAAACCTGTTTATGCTTCACTCCCTTTTGGTTTAGCAGGATTTCTCTCCCAATCATATAAATGCTTTCAGCTGTTCTACCACAGGTCCATACTGTCCAGGCCAGAGGTATAACGTGGGCATAACTGGGACTCCTGTATTCCTTGGACTGTTTTATCTAATTTTTACTGTCTGTGAGGGCCTAAGTCCTGGAAATGCCCTGAATACTGATGGAAAGAGCTGCAGCTCTATCCCTTGGTTTAGGAATGCTGCATTTTCCCCTCATCCCATAGTTTATTTTCTCACGTTACTGTCATTTTGATAAAATAAAATTTTGGTGTTTAAATCACGTCTCAGGAAAGTGGTGGCAAATTGAAAGTGAATACAATTTGTTCGTTAACACCTCATGTTTTGAAATAATTTATCATACAAACATTTCCTGGAAAACAAAAGCCACTTATGTGCAGGCAACTTATAAAATGTTACTTGTTTATCTAATAAACTACCCTGGGGCCAACAACTACATTAGCATTGCACAAACTTTCTAACTTATTCATCATCACTATTTATTATTAAAACTTTATCTGTTTCAAGTTAGTGAATAGCTGCCTTGGGATACACTGCTCGGAGCAGAGGCAACCGAATAAAGTTTACACGATTTGCATAATATTGTACAGCGGATATTAGCTTAGAACAATATGAATCCCCTGGATCATTTGCACAGCCCCTTTGGTGTTTAATGTTGGTAAATATTTAAATAACAGCAAGCCTATATAATTATGAAGATTCCTCTTCCTAATCCGCACAGATTGAACAAAATGTTGTAAATCATGTCCGCTACACAGTCTTGGCCAGGCTGAGAATGAAGAGATGATTTAGAGATGCTTAATGACTTTTCTGGGAATTTTGTGACCCATCATTCAACACAAGTTGGCTGCCAGGCAAGAGGAACACGTGCGAGCACTGCCCACTGTGGACACTGGGTGTGATGTAGGACGGATGCTTTGAAAGCTGACAAAGATTTCATTGCTCTGTTGTGTTTTTGTTTTTACTACAAATCAGATGTAAATCAGGTGCCTGAGAGGTTTACACTCCCTCTGTGTTATTTTGTACTGATGTACAAAGTGCTGGGTAAAACAGAGTAGGATGAATTTTTTTTCCACAGAATTGGTAACACTCCTGAAGGAGATGTCACCTCACAGTGTAGATTAAATTGTTTAATGCTGGTAAACTACTCCCAGCTTGTGAATGCACATTTAAAGGCCTGATTCCCAAAACTGCAGAACACCTTGGGATTTATGGTGTACTGTGGAACAGCAGAACTCCTTAAGATCTTCCCTGAGATTCTGATTATGGAATTCACAACCTTCATAAATCACTTGTTTGCACATTCACTTTTTTAAAAAAACATTTCTGTCTGTGTTATGTTCAGTTAAAATCAGTTCCATCCACTACTGAGCAAAAGCTACTTCTACTAATGTCAGAGCTGGAACGTGTTCTACATTATGTAAAATTCTTAATATCTGCAAGGATCGAGTTCAGTTTTAAGGTCTAAAAGTGTAGCCTGGTGGGTGATGTCCTGGATGAAGATACATGAGACCTGGGATCTATTTCTAACTCTGACACCAATCCACCACCCATCAATCAAATGTTCTTTACATTCCCTGTCTGTAGAATGACATTTAAAATTATAGTTTAAACTCTTTAGTGCAGCAAGGTCGTGGATGTTTTTGTGTCTACAGATCATTGAATGCCCCCCCTATTATTGTAACAAACAAAATTAAAATCAAGCCAAGATAAAACCAAGTCAATTGTAAATTTATCAGTGCTTCTAAATTTATCTAGACCAACTAATAGCTAATTTCTAACCCACCTCAGAAAGTAGCCAAATATCTCTCTTATATTTTCGTGACTGGTACAAGATACAGATAACTATTTTCAAAACACAAGTCCTCTTTTCCATGTCGCTCAATGGCCCATCCCAGGCTTTTAGCAGTTCAGTAGAGAAGCACAGTTAGTCCACTGTTTCCATCATGGTGCTCAGGAAAGTGAAAATTAAATAGAGGGACCAAGAGATATTTTGATGACTCCAACACATTTTTTCACCTTTTCCCCATAGGACACACACCAGGATTTAAATAGATATTATTTTTGATGTTTTTTAAAGAGACTAAAATGGATATCTGTGGAGTTAATAAAACATCTCACCCCTGAAGAGTGATTACATTTCTTTCACTCATGAGAAAGTGCTTCCAAATTCATTTATACCTGAGGGTCTTTTGAGTTTTGGATCGTTCACACTTTTGAAAGACACGTAATACCCTTCATGGGTGACGTCTCTTATATGTATTGAAATTGTAAAATTAAGGCGTGGAGATTTTGAAGGCATATTCTACATGTAAAATATAACTGCAAGTACAGAATATTCCCCTCTCCTTTTTGAAGGGCCTGCAAGACCTTAGGAGAACTTGACAACATGAAATATTATAGTGGAATCCGATGTAGGATGTGCTGCATGCAAGACAAGGAGTAAGAAATTGAGTTTTGCATCCATCTATGTCAGCAGAATGCACTGTATAGCTTTATTTGCAATGCTTTAGATGTATTTCTTTTATACTTTCAAATTACTAACGGAATATGAGTATTTCACCTGAAAGCATCAGCATTTTGTCAGCAGAACATCCTGATATTGAAGAAGCATTTTATACACTAAAAACCTATAAATTCCTGTGTAGAGGAGACTGAGTGGACGCAGCAGGGTGACAAGCACTGCGTAGATTTGCAAATATAATACTGTAAATATCACACAGGTGCCTCAAAGAGATTTGAACACATTTCACCAAATTTCCTCTGTGTTCTACTTAACATTTATAGCTAATTTTTAATTAACTGTCACACAACACTATTTAGGTGCTTAAATTGGTACAGTGTCCTTTAAACTAATTCCTGGAAGCTCTGGAGAAGAGGGAGATAAAGAAAACACACATTTTAAAAGGATCACCCCAGAGATGCTATACAAACATGTCACAGTTACTGTCTGCTTTTCCTCAGGGTTCAAGATTATGTGGACGACCAAAGTATTTAAAAATCATCGTTCATTTGTCCAGTCATTGCAACTGTGCCAGGAAGGACCTTCTCCATCCAGTCCCCCAAATCCTTGTAAAACCTGAATACCCAGGGAAGGCAGGGAGCTCATTCTGCTGTGGTGTCACACAGAGTCCCATGTGGGCAGAGCTGTGGGGCTCCAGGTGTGTGCAGAGCTCGCAGCCTGAACCCTCGGCACAGGCACAGACCCCCTTCTTTCATCAGCTCCCCACCTGCAATCTCAGGTGATTTCACCACCCTGAGCAGCTCCTCTGATGCCAACTAACAGCAAAAATAGAATTCTCAAGGCAATTAAGCACAAATATATTTGGAGAGCTGTCCAAACAACATTTTACCGTCAATAACATGGACAAATGTTTCCTTCAGGTACAACTTGACTGCTCCTGCCTCTGCATGCACCACTAATCATTGAGATGCATATGAAAACACGGCACGTAACCAAGTGACAAACGAGCACTTGGTTTGGAGTAAAAGATGAAGGAAAAAACGGGGACAGATGTTGTGCAGAAACATTGTAAATAAATGGACAAAGTGTCACAGTAGAAGCAGAACTGTCAGCTTGGAAGGATATGAGATTAGAGACAGAGATCAGCCACGGGGCTTCCAAAGACACACATCGGTCAGCACGAGGCTGAAAACGTAAAGTCATGAAAGAGTGGTGAAGTCTGGAAGGAACTCCAGAAATAAAACAATTAGAAGAACAATTAACTCATCTATTTTGTGGACAAGTCTTGTCAGCACATAGCCCAAGTAACATTAAAATGGTAGTTAGGAGTGATTCTAATATATTAACGCAGCATAGAATAATTCTGTTTTATTGAGCTCATTACAGCGCATCTGTATTCCCAACACTTTAATCTGTTACTGGCAGAAGATATTAATGTAATCCTTTAGGCAGAGGAAATCAGCATTGTCCTTTTCTCATGCCTGAAGTCCTCCAACTTCTCCATATCCACAATAAAAAAGTGGACCTGTATCAATGTCTGGCTAAAGGCACAAGACAGGGTTTGTCTGGGTAGTTCAACTCTGTCACACAGAGTTGTGGTCATAAGTCACCATACCAGAAACCAGGACTCCCTACTGAATTATCTTTCCCTACCTCCTTAAGATCAGGTAGAAGAGCCAAGATTAAAGACTGTACTTTTCCTGCCTTTTCTTTCATTTATGGTGTTTTTAAACAAGAGATGAGTTAATGAGGGGCATCAGCGCTCTGATCCAACAACCTGGTATTGCTAGTGACCAGGAACAAAATGTGTCCCCTTTGGATTGTATGGGGAAAAAAAAGGAAAAAAAGAGAAGAGAAGGGAGTGTAACCCCAAGGCTCAACATGAAAGAGTAAATGAAGACTGAAGCAGTCTTTGGCTCAACTGATGGGAGAAAACAAAAAGTCTTTTCACTCAAGAGAGTGTTGATAAAAAGAGGGAGGAGAAATAGAAACTTTTGAAGATAAAACAATGTGCTGTAGTTTTCTAAAGGAAAAGGGCAGAAAAAAGTTAGGTGAAGCATAAATAATTCCTTCTTTTCTTATTTCCAAGGAAAGAAAGTCTACAAGAATATTCCATAGTCCTTGTTTAAATGGGAAATGATTATGATGGACTGATGAGCTGAAATGACCGAGATCTTTTCTTTTTAAAAACAGAAAGTGTTTAAAATGAAGGCAGACAAACTATGGTGGTGTTTGCTTTTAAATAGGAAGGCTTTTGGCTCTCAGATTTTCTAAGTATTATATAAAGAACTTATTCAATTTTTAAAAAATATTTATTCTTCTAACAAATTAACAGAATTTTCTGTACAGAGCAGAGGCAGCAAATGTTGCTTTGGCCTGATTTGAAAGGAAAATGGTAGTGATCCAGAAGCACATTTTATATATGTTAAGGCCATAGAAGATGTGTCATACAAAATTTACAGTTCATCATTTCTTAAGACATTTTGCAGCCTAAAAGAACCTGTGAAAGAGTTCTTTGGTCTCACCCTTTGATTGTCTCTCTATTGCCTCACTCCGTACTCTCTCTGTAGGGTCTCTGAGACAACACTCCTTTCATTAATCTTTTTCTCATGACCTTTCTGGAAATAAAAACGGCAAGATGAGGCACAGTACGGAATACATATTGTTCTTGGATGTGGATTAGAGCAGGGAATGAAAGAGGAGTTCCAGGATTTCACTGGGCACTATTTGTCTGCGAAGCTGCCAGGAGCAACTTCTTCAGCCACAGAGTCAAGTAAGAAATGATCTTCCTCCAAGAGAATTCCCTCAAAGTTTGTTTCTTCCCAAAAACATTAAGTGAGAGGTTTTTTTGGATCATCATCTACCTTCTCTGTAGAAAACATTTCCTAGGTACAAATTCTCTTTTTGGTCTGTGTATGCATTTGCATTTTCAAGCAAAAGAACCTTTTTAGCTGAGCATTGCCTAGAGCAGAAACCCACAGCATTCCTGAGTAAAGCACATGGCAGAGCATTTCGAGAGTATTCCTGAGGACACACATAGATAATGAGCATCAAAACTTTCCTAAATCTGTGCCAGAAGTTCTGAAACAAAGTAGACACTGTAGAAAACTGAAAATTCAAACCTAACCAAGTTAGTGCAGATATTTCCATTCACTGAATTAATCTAAAATTTATGGGTTATATTTTGTTTAATAACTTTTTTTCATATATCAAGTCCCAGATTATAGTTTTTTGCAAACGTATATTTAATAAAAATTATCATCACATAACTCTGAATTTTGTTTTTTTATAAAAAAAATTAAATTACAATTTACCAATACTAAATAAAATTTCCTTTTTTACTTAGTAAAATGAACTGAAGAAAATGAGCTGAAAAAATTCTAGCAGAATTGATCAAATGCTTTGGTGTTGTAATGCAAATATTTTGCCTTTCTAATTGAACAAAGAAAATGATGGTGTGGAAAAACTACTGAAACCAGAACTGGGATGGGAAGAATCCCACAAGGAAGGGGAGTGAGTCTGTCCTAGAGATGGCACTGTTGCATTTCTGTCGTTACTGGTGGATTGGCAGTGGAAAGCTCCTAACTGGAGAAAAAGGAAATCAATCTATGCATCAGCTGTCATGTTACAGCATTTTCAATGGTAAGTTGCTCCCAAAGATCAAAATCCCCTCACCTTTTTTCCTGTCAAACTCAGATAACTCTGTTGGTCTATGTAAACCAAGAAAAAAGCAAAAGGTTCTATTTGTCTGTATAACAAATTACGGCATTTTGCTCTTCGAAAACTGGATTTCTTCAAATAACTATCTTAATTTTTATACGGAAAAAAACTTAGAAAGATGAATTTAAATACCAGGACTCCAGTTACATTTGTTCTACTGCTTTAGACATTCCATTTTATTTTTATGCATGTGTGGGAGTGGACATGCAAGTGTTACATTCTGGGAGCAATACCAACTGAGCACACGAAGGATGAGGCACCCAGGAACACCAGGAGCTGAAGCTTCCCACCTTGGTGGTGTCATTTAGTGCCTGACAGAAGAAGATGTAAAGCAATGCAGAAATAAAACGTATAACTTCAGCTCTTAAAACCCCTAAATCCCAAACTTGACAGTGTGGGTTCGTGTTCTGTGAGCTGCCCAAAAGTGGGAGAACTCTCCTTTGGGAAAGAGGCATCTCCTCAGGTGGTTACCACGCAAAGTCCTTGCTCTGAGTGAGGTGGGACCAAGGTATTCCTAGGAGTGCCCTGCTCATTCCCAGACTTCCCTCATGGGCTCTTTGCTGACTAAGGCAAGGAAAGGTGCCAGAGTTGGATAATAACAACAGTGGGGAAAGTCCCCAAACCCAAACTGCTTCCTCAGCAAGAGAAAGGCTCAAATCCAGGCCTCTGCCTTGTGGCTTGTGTGAGCAAAAGTGGCACAGCAAACAGAGAGAGCAGATCCTGGGAAATCTTGCCTTTGCTTGTCAGGACGGCAACATTTGACCTTGTCCCTTGTCTGGAAGTTACCTTGATAAAGCTGAGTTCCTTTGCCAAGAAGAAAAGATGAATAGTGGGCATGAATTGATCAACGCAGCTGCCTCACCTCAGCCAAGCTGTCTGAACAGGTACAGCTATTGCAACATCTTTCTTTAAATAAAAGGTACCATTGGAGGCCTATATTTAAAAAGGAATTCAGTGATGAGGTGACCTTGTACAGCCAAGTCAAGCATATAAATCTGTTCGAGTATTGAAATCCTTGGAGGACACACTTGTTCCTGCTCGCATATTCTTACCTTTTTCCTAAATATGATTTAATGGGGCATTTACAGACTGAGAGCAGCTCTTTGTTACAACTCAGTGTACAAAAATTAAATACCTGATTAACTGCTCTGCAGGACCAGATCCTCATTTCATACTATTTTAAAGGAGTAGCTCCCGTGGAGTAAAAAGATTAATTCGAAGTTTTGTAGAATCAAAAATTTGGTTATAAAATCGCTATGCTAGAATTATACGTGATTGGTTTGGATAATTTTAACATATACCTAAGATGTTAAATAGAGTATTGTAAAAGTGGTGGCTTTGCCAATTAACGTTTTTTTGCCTAAGAACTTAGAAGAATGAGTGTATAAAAACGTAATTTTTAATTTGAGAGTGAGCCACTCTCATTAAAGCTGAAATGCATCATGGAGTAGGCAGGTGTAGGAAAACAATCTGTGTTTTCTGGCAGACAAGTAATAGGTGATCCTTCTGTGCCCTTTATCCTGTGTTCATGTTGGAAAACTGCTTTTGGTATCAAATTAGGACTCCTGAAACAGATTATTCAGCCTTAAAACATAACTCCAATGTATTTTTGAATGTGTTTTAAGTAGCATTAAAACAAAATTTGGAATATTTTGTTCACAAGATCTGTCTGAGCAGTGTGTCCTGCAGGAGTACACGGAAGAACACGTCTGTAGGAACAGCAGTTCCACGTGCCATGGAATATGGTGCCTTCCTGCTCTCCTTAGGGGTGGAACAGGGAACACAGCGAACAACATCTATATTAGAAAGGTTTGTGCTCTTCACTTTGTATCTGCAGATCAATGAGTGCAATGCTTGCATTTCAGAAGAGCTTACAGCCAAAGTTTCATAATGAATTGTCTGAGCCACTGCAGCTGACAGACATTCTCTTTAAAGACAAAGGCAGATGAATGGCTTCGAGGCGTTGTGCCCCTCTAACCCGTGTGCCCCTGTTCCCCTCACTGCTGAAGGCTCTTTTGTCCACAACAAATAAACACAAGCCACTTGTTAGTCCCAGGAAGGGAGCACAATTCAATATTGCACCTGTAAACAGTTACACATTCCTATAGCAACTAATGTTTGCCAGCATGGCCAAAGAATTCCCTTTATTATAAAAACCCAAGCAGAACAGTAGGGGGAAAATCCATTACTGAAGAAATATCCAATTCCAGGCAGAAAGGGCAGAATTGGTCCTGGGTTCTCAACACCGGATGCACATACCTCTGGGCACTTCAGCAATCCACTCAAGTGCTCAAACTGCATTTTTTTATACCACCCACATGCTGCTGCTTGAAGAACAAGACTTTTAACAGTCTTAATAAGAATTAAGTTAGAGTGAAATCCAATGGACTGCACTGACCATGTAATTTTTTCTCTCTTCTTAATATTGAAGAGGTTCTTGAAAGTGGTAAAACTAGAGCTGTCCCAGGGCAGCCTGGGAGGTAAAATTTTGGGAAATAATTCTCTGAGAACCCCTAAGGAAAATCCCTGAGTGCCTGCTTTGGATACAGGATAAACAATTCTAGTTTGGTAGCACAAGTTATTAATTATTAGCCCCAGGACTTCAGGTGTTATCCGTATGGTTTCCAAGGAGTTTACCACAGTGCATTTCAAGTCCATGGAGGATGCCAGGGGTGTTTTGATTAGAAGTAGTGCAAAACCAAAAAATAGTAGGGGATGTTTCCAAGTTGGATTCAGAATCGGTACAAATCCAGTAAGAAAATCCTTCTGCCATAATAGATTACTCGGTGCCTCCTTGCCTCATCCACATCCAGGAAAAAAAAGTTCTAATTACTTGAAACACAATGCACAGGTCCTGCCAGTTCATGTTAATGATCTGTGCTGGCACTCCTTGTAGGGCAGGAAACAGCAATTCTATTATAATATGCCCTATCTATTTCCCACTCCTCTTCTACTTAGAAATAGTTTTAACTAGTCTGGTTTCCTTCTTGCATCCTACCTGTTGGTAAAATTGCTGGGCAGAGTTAAAATCATGTTACAGGTGTCAGTCTAGGGACTGTTACTTAGAAGGTATTGCATGTAATGGTTCTGAAACATTTTCAACACTTTTTTGTATTCAGGACTGCGGTTAAAATGGTTTTTGTTGGGGGGAAAAAAAATAGGACAAAAGTGTCTGCATTGTCATAATCTGGAAAAGAAGTGTTGATAAATTGGCTGGGCAGCACTGTCAGGACTGAGTGACCCTCGGAGATCTGGGCTCTGCTTGTGCCATTCAGTCCCAGCAGTCCTGGAGTGGGGCAGAGATCAGGACAGGTGCTGGGTGTCTGAACTGAAGTAGATTCGTTGCTGAACTAATGATGGGTTGCTGTAGCGTGCTTTATGCTGGCAAAACCACCGTCTTGTGCAAGACCCCGTGAAGCGTCACCTGATTTTATTAGGACTGTGAGCAAACCTCTGCCCTGCAGAATATTATGGTGTGGCTACAAAAGCAGTGCAGTTCAGCCAGGTGGTGTCAGGAGCAGGATGATTTGTCTTATCAAAGCCTCCGTCAAGTGCCAGGCTCCTGGTGCTTGAGTTAATTCGGAGAACTGTGAGACAGAAAGGCTTTGCACAGTGTTGACAAATCCTACACTCATAGTTCCAGTTTTGGAGCGAGGAACCCAGGGAACACAAGTGACACGAGTTTGTTCTGTAATCTCCACAGGGTACAGACAAACATCCCAGAGGTGCAATGCCCCTGCAGCCATGCCCAGCTCTCAGGGAATGCACATCCTGTGCAGACTGGGAAAGGCAAAGCCTGGAATTTCTGAGGTAAATATGTGTAGAATGGAAATAAAAATCCAACGTACTTCACGCACTCCAATTTCTTTCTATCTAAAAAGTGGTGATACAGGTAAAATTTTCCATGTGGACAAAGGTGTGTAAAGTATTCTCGATTAACTAGGGTGAAGGATGAAATGCTGGATGTTACGCTGGAAACAGTTTATAAATGGGCTCTTTTTCCAATGCAGTTGGCAAGTGTTTCAGTAGGAAATACTTTGCCTCAGATTTTCAGCAGTGCCCATCACTTTAAAAATCCAGTGATAAGTATGCTTTGCTGAAATTGTCACTTTTATCAATTTCACAATATGAAATCTCTGGTAATAAATTATGTTTCAAACCTAGAAATAATTCCAATCTAACTGAAAACAAGTTCAGCATTCCCTAATTTTATGACAAGAAACTACAATACAAATAGACAAATAGAAAACCCCCAAATCCTCCAGTGAAAAACCACACAAGTTGTGCTCTTAAAAGGTGTTGCCATGAAGAACTGCTTTGTCCCTCACGCTGTGCAAATCCCCAGCATCTGGGTCCATATAAATGGCCGTGAAGATTCATCATCCTCTCCTGAAACGTCCCTGTAAGAAACTGCAGTTGTACGAGGTGTCTGCCATGAGATACTGCTACAAATAAATCTGACAAGCAAACAGCTCCAGCAGAATGGATTGCAGCTGATGGAGTGTCAGCTGGCTCAGTATGCTGGGCTCTTTTATGGCTGCAAAGAATGAAAGACCAGTCTTTGTGGAAAAGTCGGGCAGCTGATGGAGTCAGTGCTTGGGCACAGCTGTTTTAAAGCACCCCCGAGAATTCAGTGTATTCTCAGCTGCCTGGTCACACAGGATGGTCAGAGAATCCTGATAATATTGAGGTGTGAGTGCAAATCTGATCGGTCCAGGTGTTAGTTTGTGTGTCCTGGACACTGTTTTGGAGATGCAAACCCTCACTTCATTGTGCAAAGATGATGTCTGGTGTTTTATTTGTGATCACTTCCCAGGAATGGAAATTTGAAAGCATTTAATAAAGTGCTAAATGATCTCTGAGCCCTGGATAGTCTCTATTTTGGAAAGATTAACCACTGTCGTATGTACAGTTAATTGTATGTGTACAATTGTCTTTTCTCCCTTTTCTCCCCTTTTCCCTAAATAAAGCTTCAATATTTACTCTAATGAATGAATTTAAATTATTTCCATTGAGCTTGTAAGTCCATTCCCATATCAGATATTCAAATAAGTAATTTGATTTAAATTAGTAATTAAATTTAAAGTTATTTTATGCTTTAAGAAAACCAGTGAATATTAAAATTTCTTAAAATATATTATAAAATGAATGTTATGAACGGTCATTTCTATGAAGGAAATATTATTCCAATAATAAGAGTATGAAATAGGCTATTGGAATATATTGGATATTTATGCAACTATTCTTACATCATGACTGTGCATTTGTTCCTATGATTACTGTAAATTATTTAAATGTATGTTAGATCAATACAAAATGTTTGAAGATCAAGGAAATTCAAAATTCAGAACCACTCTTAAAAAAGCCTGGAAATATATGTATCCTCACAGAAGATTAAGCATTTAAAAAATACAGTCTATAAACCTGAGATAAATTCATAGCACAAGATTAAAAGCTTTGAGTATATGTAATTCTAACTAGATCATACACAAAAATTGTGTTCTAGCAGCCAAGTATTAATTCAATGTATGCACATCTGCAAGATTATTTAACAAGAGGAGGCAGAAAAATAATTCAAATGGCAGACAGTGTGTTTTCCTGGCTATCTGTGTGTACAGTGCAACTGTGTGGGAATGAACAACTATTTCTGCTTTTTGGGAAAAGAGACGTCCCATTTTCCACTCACTGAAGTTAATTCTACCCACAATAATCTGGACTCTTTTTGGTTTGCTTCACAAACAGAAGTCTCCTGCACACAGTGCGCTTTGAAGGCAGAATGTGCTGTTCTTAAGTATTAGAAAATAACATTATTTCAGGGGCAGAACATCACTCACAAATATTGGCTATTTAACAAGGAGCCTTAAACATAAACCTGCTGAGCTGCTCTGGGCCATTTTTCCAGAGAAAATGCGCACTTGCCAGTAAACTGCATAAATCAGATTAAAGGAAATACATGAAGACAGAAAAAATACAGCCCAATTTTATACCATTACATAGCTTTTTATATGACAACATATATGTCAAAAGGCACTGCAGAGAGGAACATTTGCATCTCAGCTGTAAAGGAGCAATCTCCCCTGACTTCCATTTGCTGCCCTGGAATCAGAGGGATCCCCTGAGCTTTTAGAGGGGGTGACATTATTTCAGCTGCAAGGCTGTGCAGCCCAGGATGTTTGCCCAAGTTTCCTGCAGCAATTCCCCTCCCCTCCCCTCTACCCCCACTAAAGATTATTTGCTTGCAAGTGTCTAGACAACAAAAAACTGCTTATGAAAGGAAATGATCAGCAGAGAGAAGCCAGCAGTGTTGAGTTGTTGAAATTTTGTGTGATTTGGGGTTTTCCTCTGGACTGGATTTAGTCTGACTTTAGGATCCTGCCCATCACACACAGACCAAAGCTGCCTAAAGGGGCAAGGGCTGGTTTGGACTCAGCATCCCCACTCACTGGTGGGTGGCCTGAGGACGCTTCAGGGACAGAGATTCTGATTGATTTTTCTCAGGAAATTGTCTGCTTTGAACTTACCAGAACCCTTCTGCAACTGAACCAATATGTGGCAAGTGGGGACAACAGAATTCGTTTATGAACTGCAGCTCTGAACAGATTCATGGACGTGGCCCATTAGTGTGAAACAGATCATTTTTTGGAGGCTGGGAAAATTCCAAACCCACCTTAAATTCCATGTTATATTGTCAGCAGCAGCCAGTTCAATGAAGCAACTTATATGGTGCAAGAACTGAAACCACTGGGGTAATTCCAGTTTGAGAAAGTGACAACAAAGAAGATGCAAGCTGAAAGCAAAGACCTCATGTGGAAAGGCTCATTCCTCTGGCAGGAAATAGGAGATACTTGGTGATTGAACAGCGTAATGCTGTGAGCTTGAGACAAACATTTGGAAGCAGGTGAGGGAGAAGTCTTTAAAATAGAATAAAAAACAGCAGGGAAAGCATTTTTGAAAGAGTTACATAGAAATACCATAGTATTCCACTAATCTGAAGCATGCCCTGGTTTTTCATGTAATAAAATGTGAATGGCTTTTTCCTTTTTTTTAACTTTATTTTTTAAAATTCATTCCTGTTTGTTGGATTCCATATGCATACCATGCATCCACCAGTACTAACATTATCTTTGTTTCTCTGGTGCTGATGCAACAGGTTTTCCATTTCCAAGGTTAAATTTCCCTCTGTACAATAGAGCAGGATTATAAAAGTCTCAGAAATGTTAAGACTGCACTGAACTATGACAGCTGTTCTTGCTAACTTTGCTGCTTACCAGTGCTGAGGCTTCTACTGAGCAGAGAATTAACATCTGCTGTCACAAGCTGATTCCAGAAGTGACAGTAAGTTGCAAACTGAAAAATGTTGGCACAATTTCTCTGTATCCTTTACACTGAAAGCAACCTATGGAATTCACTGGCTATGTGCAAGGGAGGCAGTGTGCAGTAATTAATGGCATATTTAAAATCTGTGGCACACATTTGCATTCGTCTCTAGAGAAAGAGTAAGATGACAGCATCTAGGTAAATACTCAGCAGAATTTCACACTCAAGATTCTTCTGTCTCAATAATCTGTAAGCTTGCTGTAACCAACTAAAGATTGTATTTACCCCACTGGGAAAAAAATTCTCTACTAAAGAGTGTCCCAAGGCAAAGAGTTTTCTGACTGTTTGTGCTATTCCTTTTTTCCCCCCCCCCTTTAAACTAATCAATATTAAAATTCAGGAAAAGAGTCTAAAAGAAGATTAGAACATCAGCTTCCAGGGGATGGCAGGGAGACAACTGGCTGGTTCCTCTCTGTCACTTTTACTTCTTGTTTTGAAATCAGCTGGTGGTGAGCGAATACTCGCAGCTCCCTGTGAACCTGTCAAGTTTGCAGTGGGCAGTAAAGCCCTCACGTCTTTCCAGGTGAAAAACTGTTAGAGAATGAGAAGTGACTTAAATGATCAATGCCCAGAAGTGGGAGCCAAATTTGAAGACTGACATGTTTATCTTCCTGCATTTGGCTCCTCGGTGCCACGTGACTGGATCTGAGCTAACATTAATAATGGAGAGCACAGAGCCATCTGTTCAGCTGTCTGTCGGAAGTGACTCAGTAGAGAAGCCCGGCTCTAAGTGCTCAAAACACCTACAGAAAACTTCTAGGAAAGATAATGAGGCAGTTGTAACCCCAAAAGGCTTCACGACTGCCAGGAATCCACAGGTACCTCACAACAGTTACTCAGCCGACTTGGACACGCTGCAGCAACATCAGAGAAAAACCCAGCTGAGGCTAAATCCCATCTCCTCTGCCAGGGTGGTTTTTCTCTTTGTTGCAGCTGTTTCAAGAAAAATACGGAGAAACATCCCAGTCACTCTCTTGGAAGGAAGAGGGAAGTTCATCTTCATCTGTTTGCTCTCGGAAGATATGGCGAAGTTGTCATTGCAAATCATGTTTTAAATAAGTGTGTGGGAGTACGTGTGAGACGGAGGGAAGATGAGAGAGCTTACGCTCAGATAAGACAAAGACAAGCTCTTCATACACAAAAGCTATTCTTTTGTTGCTCCTACTAGTCCTACCTCCTCCTCCCTGAAGTTTCCACTTCCTTTCACTTGATAACATTTCCTACAGCCTCAGGTAGTGCACTGTGGCAAAATGCTGTGCTAACTGAGATCTAGATTTTAAGACACTCAGAACACATCGGTAATTTCACACAGGAAAAACATCTTCAGCAGGCAGCCTTCACCAATAAGGAGCATTAAGTAACAGCTTCTGAAACATTCCTGGTAGAATAAAAAAAACCCCCTGACTGACAATTCATTCGTCATAATATGGTAAGATTGATTGCCTCAGAAAGCCTATGAAATCACATTCCCAGTGATGTTATTTGAAGGCTCTGTATAATTCATCGACCGCTCTGTCATGCATTGTGCATGTGATGTTATATTTCGGACACACTGGGAAGTATCAGATATAAAATTACTTTGTATGATGCAGCCCAGACGTAAAAAAGTGCATTGCTTGGGACTACATGATTCAGTGAGAAAATATAAATGGGAAATTACTGGAGCTGAAATTTTATTGCAAAGTTATTTATCTTTGTTATTACTTTCTGAATCCTTTTGTGCTTATGGTTTGCTACAACAGATAGAAAAACTCTTACTTACACTTTACACTGAGGATTATGAAGGTGGAAATAGTCACTACATACCAAAAAAAAAAAAAAAATTAATGTGTGGTCCAATTTTGTGTTTATTCTCCTCATGTCTAAAACTGAATTTTGTGTATATTTATATATATACTTTTGCACCTACAGACACACACATTCAGTCTGACTAAGCAGTTCTAGAATTAGACTGAATGTGAATAGTGATGCATTATTTTAAGAGAGAAAGATGTGAAGATGACTTGATTTTAAAGAAAAGGGAGGGTTTTTCATCGTGAAAAGACGGAATTATACACATAAAAATGCCTTGGCTACCCACATATTTCACAGGTAGAAAAGCAAGTTGCCAAGGAAAACATATCTATTCATAAAGGTGACTGTACCCATCTGTAGCTTCTAGAAAACAGAGAATGCTTTCAGTTCCCACCTCTGCAATGGCAGCCTGGCTCAGGACTTCAGTCAAGGTGCATCCCATGTACCATTTAGTTTGTCAAATTAATTTCCTGCTCATGTATGCAATTAGAGCACTGCTGTTCCAGAAATGGGCTTTCATTGGCACTCTGG
This sequence comes from Lycocorax pyrrhopterus obiensis, assembly GCA_014706295.1. NCBI lineage: Eukaryota > Metazoa > Chordata > Aves > Passeriformes > Paradisaeidae > Lycocorax > Lycocorax pyrrhopterus. Next base: position 13,801,307 of record JACSVZ010000022.1, on the reverse strand, counting down.
CTGTAGCCACTGATGGCCATGGCTGTGCTTGTAAATCAGTCACATCCTGCACCACAGCACCAAGTGTGCACTGGGTGAGGGAGGATTTAACTTTGGTCTCTGCCAGCTTCAGTTTCTGACCATTTAAACTTCTGAACTTTCCTTTCAGGAGACTCTGGCAAATGACACACACAAAAAGCTGGAAGAGAACAAGTTCTGAGGGGAACACACACACTTTGCAGGTGACTGCAATATGTTACCAAACCCCATCTTGGCATCACCAATTCCAAAGCCATCATTAGTTCTCTTTCATAAAGGTTCCCACCATGTGATCCATCCCTCTGGAAGAAGATGGAAAGAAAAAGGACATCTGCATTCCAATATCATAATCTCCAGCTGGATTTCTGTACTGCTAAGAGTAAAGGGAATTAGGGATTTCCAGAGAAGGCTTCAGCACCGTACACCTCTCCAAAGACTTGCCCTTTGCTCCAGCTCCTTCCCCTGTGGAAGCTGAGCAGGATGGATCTCATGCTGGTTTAAAAGCATTTTCAACAAATATGAGAAAATGAATCAAAACCAGGAGACTGAGAATCCCATATGATGCAGCCAGCTGAGCTCTTTGCATTATTTCTTATTCTCTGTAGTCTGAAAGGATTACAATAATGCTAATTTTTGTGAGGACTCATCGTGGCAAGTTGAGGGGGAAGCATATCCTACGTTGGTTTATGGGGCTGTAAGAGAACTTTCTGTAACTCATAAAAAGAATCTAAAGATTCCATGACCTGCACAATTGTTCACATACAGGATAAGAGCAGAAATCCTAAAATAAATGAAGAATCAGATTTACCAAAAAGTGGTAAATATTCTGGTCAAGACAGGATCTGATAAACATGTAAAATATAAATACAATCAAACAAGAAATCTCATGTTTTAAGCAGTACATTTGCAGAGCTGCTCATGCCCATAATTTCACAAATTGGAAACTTCCAGCTGAAAATTTTATTGTGCATTAAAATCGTTGCTCTTAATTGTGGTTGTATGATAATAATGTTAATTAAATGATCTTGTAATTATCTCACATAGGTATCTCTAAGGATCTACATGCCAATATGAAATTGCAATTGCATTCCTGATAGTGATATCTTGGAAATAAATGTAAAAATTAATTTAAATCCTTACAGAGGCATCTCTCAGCTTCAAACAGAAGAATTTTGAGATGTTCAGAAACAGAAACAATTTTTTTTCCGGTGGAAAGGTCCAACATGCTGATTCAGAGTAATTAATGAACAACTAAACTGATTCTGCTTCTAATTAGGAAACACGTATTTGGTGTGAGAGGGTATTTTGAAGGTAAAGAGCAGAGGGGGAAAGAATTTTTCGTTTGAAGAAAATAATATCATTTAGTGCTTAGCAGCAAAAAAAAATTATTTCTGGCTTTTCCCTTGTCTTTCATTTTCCTGTGCATGTCAGGTTGTGTGCAAGCCTCCATAAATCAGCTACAATAAAATCCAACTCATAGAAATGATATCAGGTTATTTAAGCACGCCCAGAAAGAAGACATGGGAATGACAAATAACACTTTTATAAGGTAACACCTGCACAATGGCTATTAACTGGGGCATTTAATTTGTGTTTTTATTTAAAAGACAGATTCATAAGTGCATTTTCATTGTCCCCACATCAAGGGATATATAAAAAGAGAGAAATGCCTGTGTTTGGTTAAGACATATAATTTGCTCAGCTCCTTAATCAAGTACTAAAGTAAAGCATTATTTCTTACAATTCAGTGAATATTAATTTTTTGCTAAAAAACTCATCTCCTAAGTTTTAGCCCTGCATATATCTGCTGGAAAAATGCATTAGAACACTGCTTAATAAAAGGGAACTATTTTAACCTTTTGTAAAGTTAAACCCATTTTCCAAAGGTTAATATTTAACGTGGAATGAGTACTGAACAAACGGAGATTTTACCCCAGGCACCGTTAGCCAAGTGTTTAAAAATCACCTTTTCTGCATGAAAGGATGATTCCAAGTGACTAAACCCCAGACATTCAGCTGGTTAAGTAAATTCTTCCATCTATCTTTGCTGAGCAAAGACTGAAACCTGCTCACCCCAGAGCCCCTGGGCTGGGCTGCTGGACTGGGGCTTTTCCCACTCAACCCAAACCATCCCTTTGTGCTCTCTGATACCATTTTTATTGGAACTGAAAGAAAAATACCTCTCCAGAACAACCTGACTGTTTATTTTGTTACAGCAAACTATGCTCCAGTCTCCACAGGAAACCAAAGCTGGACCCTGCATGGAATTCCCAATGTTGTAAATATTCATTGCCAGGTAAGATTAATTTCTTGCTCTGCACACAGAGTCTTTCAAAGCACATCCAAGTGCCATGCAGCTAAAAAAATTAATTTCTCTTTATTCTTCCTCTTTTGCTTTCGATTTATAATTTTTTTTCCTCTTCACTAAATATAAAACAATTTTTAATTGAACTATCTCAGCATGGTGGGTTTTTTCTGTATCACCACAGCCCTGCAAGTGGTTACCTTGTGAAAAATTGCTCTACATTGATCTAACCTGAGCTTGCACTGACTCCCTCTGTATCATGAGCCAGACTGGCACTGTAACCTGAACAGACATGTCCTCTAAATGTGTTCTTGCTGTGGATTTTTTGAGATTCTATCCTGTACAGAGAGCTTGGTAACATGTCCTCAAATCCCATCTAGCTCATCCAGCCAGCCTTATAAACACTGACAGTTTTAAGAAAGAGACACAACTTTTCACTGTCTAGCCACCTCCCCACTGAAAGAAAGCTCTTCAGCTACATCTCCTATATTTTATAAATGTTTTTGGATTCATAGCAAATTGTATCAGTATTGTGAATGAGCAGCATTTGGAAAATGCAACTATTTGAGTTAAAAAAATGCACTTTTGCAGCATTACAAACTTTCTTAATTTTGTGCCACCTGTAACTGAAGGGCCAGGAAATCGGGCTGTAGGCTGAATTCCTTGAGTTCACACCCTGTTTGTGGCTCTGTCCTGATGTAGCAGCTGACCAGAAAAAACAATTTCCTCTGTGCCAAACCCTGCTTTCCCAGTTCTGAAACCCTGAGCCAGCAAAAAACTCTAATTAAAGCTTCAGGAAAAGTACCAGTAACCACAGGCCAACCTACCTGCACACCTTACACTATAGACAGCCTGTGACTCACGGTCGAGACGTTATGATTTTGTGCATGAAAAGCAGTAGTTGCTCTAATTATGCTCTAATTAGTTCGCTATTGACTGCAAAGGAAAATGCATGTGCTCCTCTGACAGGTGTGTGAAACACAGAAGAGAAGAGTAGAACTACAATCCTGTCAGATATTCCCAGACATGCTAACCAATATATCATCCCAATAAATTTCGGTTTTGAGATGAATATAAAAGCTGAACACATTCTATAGAATAGCTCTAGACAAACTGCCAGGAAGGAGAAGATCTTGAATTCACAGTGTTTAATATGTGATCACATCTCCAAGTACGGTAACTCAGAAGTGGGAGGGTACTGAGGGAATGTTAAATGTAGGGCATTATATATTAATATAATTTCTTTCTTTCCCCAAGATAAAGAATATTTTTGCTCACGCAGCCTTAATTTAGATGTCCTGTCAAGTCCTCCTTTCTGCAGTGTCATGATGAAAGACACTGATGTGGGCCAGCAGAGGCAGTGCCGGGGCTTTTCAACTATTACTGTATAGATGCTAATGAATCTCCTCCAGTGAAAGGCCCCAGCCAGCTTCCTCAGCTAGACCCTCCTTACAGCACCCATAAATTATCCAGTTGTTTGCTTGTGCTGAATCTCAGAACACTTTGGGATCTGCTGAAATCAAGGCAATGTCTCACTCTGATTTCAGAAGGCGCTGTAGCAGTCCTTAACACCTGGATCATCCTGCCGTGAGTCCATGCTCGTGTCCAGTCCTGCAATAAGGCCTGTGGGCTCTGCACCAGCTCAGGGCTTGTGCAGAGCCTGAGCAGTGACAGAGGATCTGTGGTGAAAGGGAGATGGGAGCTCAGCCTGCACTGGGTACACCCAGCCTAACACCAGCAGGGCCGTCCCCAGGCTTAGGGCAAGAGCTGGATGCTGGGAGGCAACAAAATTCCTGGGATGCTGCTGCCTGTTTTACCTGTTACAGCCTTCCAGAACAAGGCAATCCCAAATGGCTTTGGGCACAGTCTGTATGGACTGTGGGGCAACCACCTGTACTGGGAACCAGCTCACCAGTTCTCCAGAAATCTTTCCATTTCCATACAAGCAAACAAAACAGCTTTCCATGGGGCTCTCCTCTCCCTGTTACTCCTGTCAGGTGAGATCCCATGTTTCATTCTCCCATGGGACAGGAATGCTGGGGCCCTTCCTCCTCTAGGGACTCATAATCCAATTTTGCCTACAGTGTTGAGAAAACCTGAGCCTGTGCTGAAACACCGAAAACTCTGCCTTCATCTTCACTTGTCATTACACAGCTGTGTTATCAGGGCATGCTACAATCACACCTTCATTTCTCAGGGCAGGCACACCTTGCTGTTTTTCCTGTCAAATTACAGGAGACATTTGCTGCTCTGACCATCCTCATTAAGCAGCTCCTTTATAGCCGTGCATTGCCACAGTGCAAAGCAGTTTTAAGCTCTTACAAATAAAACAGTTTATCATAATTAACTGCATGATGGGATAGAGCTCCCTAAAGACAACTGTAAATATTGCTTCCTTGCTTCTGACAGCCTTGCAATGAGGATTTGCCACGAGGTGAAAGAAGCATCTATATTTTACTACCTCAAGCAGCAGAGTGGGCTAACAAGAGCAGTAATTGCAATGATCATAGTCTTTACCACTCTTGACTGTGCAGAGAAATATGCAGTGACATCACTCGAGAGTGGTCTCTGCTGAGCGGGATCGGTGGGGATGCAGCCAGGGCTGGAATGTTAATGACTTGCAGTAAAATCAGCCGATTTATGTTCTCCTCAATCACAGACAGAAGAAATGCACTGAAAGAACGTCCATTGAAAGACCAGCTTTAATTAACTCTCACCCTCACCCAGCACAGGGAGGGCCGTGCCTGGCTCAGGCTGCTCTAAACGTGCTTTGCCACGCCTGCAAAGGGGTTGGATTGAGCGGTGAGCGCGTCTCAGGTGGCTCCTGCAGACCTGCGTCTCCCAGCTGGGAGAGCCACTAGAAGGAATCAGAAGGGTCAAGAAGCTTTGAAATTTTCACTGTAACCTAAATCAAAGGAAATCATGTTCATCCTCTCCCTTTACATCTTTCTATCTCAAGGTCAAGTATTTTCTGTAAACTTTCCCCGGCACACACAGAGAAAACGACGCACGCTCAGCCTTGTCGCAGAGCCACTTTAGCTCTCCCAGGGCAAACGTAAAGAGTGCAATGAAAAATGCAATGAAAAATGCAAGGAGGGAAATGGACAGTCAGTGGGACCTGGGCTGCTCAAGCAATATGTAGCACAATAACCACTTTCAGTGTGGAAAAATTTAAACTAGAAATCTCTGGCTGTCAGCACCTTCCTTTGCAAATGAAACTCTGATGCCTCGCTCCTACAGGATCTGGACGCAATGAAAATGTCATCCAGTGTGCTCAGACTGAGAGACAGTTCCCCAAATGGTAACTTTGAAAGAATAAGAAATCTCATGATGCAGAGTTGTGAACTCAGCCCCAGACAATCAGGAAAATGGACTGACTGACAGCAGAAGACGCAGCAGGCTAAGCCTGGTCACAAGCCACAGTTGTGTTGTGCCTCCAAGACAGAAAGTGCTAAAAACCAAATAAAATCTTAAGAACAGAAAGTCATCGGCTCAAGATACATCATGTGTTCACTGAATCAGATCCTTTCCTTATTTTTATGCCACAACCCTTAATCCCTGGTGTCAAGAATCTCATCTAATTCTTTCAGCTTCTTGACTATATTCTCTCACATTGTTACGCAGGGGTGCAGGCTCATTACTTGCTACATGAACCTGCTCTGCAGAGTTTGTATTTGACTCCTGATTTTGTAAGCCTTCAGATTAAGTCCTCTTATTGTTAGGCTCTTCTGGATCAGCTTTATAAAAATTTTTATTTCTTCCTTGAGTTATTACTTTATTAAATTTAAATCTTTAATAAAGTCTCCTTTCCCCCATGACAATAAACTTAGCATGAATAAACTTTTCTCACAACTTTTGCAATTTTCCAAGCCTTTATTTTCTCACTCAAATCTGAAAGATTTCTGCATAAGGTAGAAATAAGGCATTATTTCCTTAGTGTTCAAAAGAAAGAATAGAACCCCCCCTACATTAAATGTATGAGTTGTGGGTGAAATTCCTACTTGCAGCACACCACGTTCTGGGATTTACACATATCTGGTCTGCCACTGGAATGCCTGCACTAAGTTAGAGGTAACTACATTTGTGGCAGTGTCATTCCAATTCCTATTGGTTCTATACCCTTGCATAAGCTAAACCCCGCTCCTCAGTTATGTTTTGCTTGGGTGTGATTATTATAGTCCTGTCACTGATTCTAAATCTGTGCTAATTGATGATGGCTTCATTTTGATTGTGAGAACAGAGCCAAGCAACTTCCTGAGATCTTCTCTGCCTCCCCTACTAGATCATGAACTAGGGCTTTGTTTTGTTTATGCCTCTTCTTTAACAGCACCTACTTGCACAACATCCCTGCTCAGCTGCTGTGTCTGGAGCAGCAGTTCCTGATCAATCCAGGGGAGCAGGCAAAGACATCCTTCTGCAACTGGCAGGCTGTACTTCTTCAGGAGCACAAAATCCATGTAAGGTCAGGCAAGCAACACTTGTGGTGCTGCAGACTCCATTATTCTTTGGCTGGTTTCCCATCAGCCTCGCAAGTTAACCTCCCAGGGATGAGCTAATTAGAAAATGGCCCGTGAAATTATCGAGACTCGCACCTCACACCTCTGTATTGCTCCTTCAGACTCTCTCCAGAGGGTGTTGTCTGAATCTTGTGCTTTGCCACCTGGAACTCAAGGCATGGTGCCTTTAATTAGGGATGTGCTGAAGCACCTGGGTTTAATGGAGATGCCGAGGGCAGCTCTCTCCTTCCCACTCCTGTGCCACCGGTGTCGTTCCAGGGAGTGGCTGCAGCGCACAGAGCGTGGAGCAACTGATCCCCTGAAGTGCTGGGGTTTGATCTGTGTCCCTGTTGTGCTGCACCACGTCCCAACACTTCAAACTCCCCATTTAGCCGGGCCACACAAAGAGCTGCTGTGATAGAATGTGGCATGACACTGGATAATCAAATTAATAACCTAATAACGTGACACCTGCTGTCCACAATTACAGTGGCCACTGCTCATGAGTTTGGTTCCTGGAAAAGGGAGGGATAATGAATCATTCATCAGCTGCTCTGATCATCAGAAAATTCATACCTCCTCTGTCTTCAGAAAACCTTTCACTCTTATTTATAAGCAACCTTTTACTTTTCAGTGATAGATGCTAAGTACCTGTTAAATATCTCTGCCATTTCGTGAATAAATGATAGATACTGAAAAATACTAACAGATTTGCATTATAGTAATTTTTTAATATTGGAACTAAACTAAAAAAAAAAATAGAAAAAGGAGAGAATACAATCAAGGTCAAGCAAGAGGCCCTGATCAGTGTAAAATGAATGCCTTGATAAAGAAGAATAATGATTTGTTGACATCAATATTTTTTTCAAGTCAGTAATGGTATTATTTCATTCTAAATAAGAATGAAAAATGCAGTGGCTCTTAGCCACAGATTAGATGAAATGGTGGTGCCATCTGCTTTAAACTTCTGTAACTATTATTTGGTTATTTCAACTAATACATCAGCCTGAGATAAAATCAGTAACTGTTGCATATACAGCTCCCACAGTGAATTTTCAGGAACAGTCTTGCTCTGTGTATTAACCCAAAATATACTAATAAAAAGTCTGAGTAATGGAATATTTTATGAAGAGTCTCATAAAAGTTGGAGAAAATTTTATTCCAGCTCGCTGTAGCTGTTTCTATGCTAATCTTTGATGCTATTGTGCTTCTTCCCATATACTGCAAGCACACGTGCATTGCAGTGGAGATCCTGGGCAACAACAGGGATTGAAGCGTTCCCTGCTGTGCTGAAAACCTGTCTTGGCCTTTTGAAAATCACATTCCTCCTGCCCTCGGTCTACAGAGATCACAGACAAGCTAGTAACAATGCATTAGAAAATGCACTTTTTCAGCTTGTTTCTGGCTCCTTTAAATTCCACATTTAAGCAGCTACTTAAGCCTCACTGTTTTCAAAGTCATTGCCTGTCTGGGCCTCTTCTATCTTGCTGTGAATATTTCATTCTTTGATATTTTGTTTGACTCAGTACTCAAATTTTTAGCACCAAGTTTCTAAGTATTTGTCCAATTCTACTGGTCATGACCTTTGTGTGTCTAACCTGCTAAAATAAACCTTCAGTCCAAGTTATAGAAGCATAAGATAATATTTTTATCGAGTTCACTAAGATTTGGATTAGGGTTAAGTGTAAAATAATTTAAGATTAAAATAATTTAAGTAACTTAACAAGTCATAACTTTCAACCCATATGAACTTTGATCAATTCAGGCCTGACTGTAAGAAGTTCTGAGCAATTCTTGCTTACTTCAAAATCAATAAGTGGCACAGCAGCTCTCAATCTCTCTTTATTTGATCCACAAGTAAGAGCTTAAGAATTTGACCCCATAAGGCAAAATTTTTCTACATAATCAATATGCGAGACCACAGCCATATCCCAGCCAGCTCTGCTGCCCTAAACCCTGCTTAAAAATTGCATCAGTGTCTGTGTTGTAGATAACCTCGGGCTCTGTGGAATTTCAGGAAAACAGCTGGGATTATCGAGTCTGTAGAAATGGTTTTCAGAAATGATACAATGGAGTCTTTCATAAATAGAAACTTTCTGCAGTACTGAAGTATAAATTACTGTATGATAACATCTTCCCAAAGACAAAACCTCTCAGCTCTGGGTGTTTGGGGCTTCTTTATTCTGGTACCAGAATCAATAACGTCCTATCAAGCCTAGGAGAAAATGAAGGGAATTTCCAGGACCCACAGCTGAACTCTTTTCAGGATGGCTTAGTCTTCGATACGACGGAGTAATAAGGTTTTCTACATTGATGCAAATGCATTCCTAAAGGTCACCTTAAGTTTAAAGAAAGCGTTGTGAGGAAAATCTGATTTCTCAGTGCTGATTCAATAGCACAACGTGTTAGCACTTTCACAATGTGCTAGCACTTTTCAGGAGACTTTGCCACTGGCACTTGCTATTTTTATCTACCCACCAGGCAGCTCAGTAAAACCCAAGAAACAATTTAACTTTGTTCATTCTTCCCCCTTGTGTATATAATGATACAGGAAGAAGAAATAAGGTGAAAACATAAAATGGTCATTAAAAATGAATGAGAAGAGTGTGGATAGAAGACTTTTGGGTAAATGGACTGTATCCTCATTGGCACATGGCTTTTTTTTTTTGCTTTGCTGTAGGTTAAACAGAATATTAACTATTTGCTCTGATTAAAGTGCATCGTGTTGTTGCACTGAAGAAACAACGGGGGAATAAATTCTGAACAGGAGATCAATACTGTCACTGCTGCTTCTCCCTTGCTCCAGGGGAAGGGAATTTTGTATCTTTTGCTCTGCAAGCCACTTCCACTCCGTGCTCAGTTGTTACCTGGCACTTTAGGTGGAGCTATGACTCTCTATTCCTTCACTGCCTGCCTGCTCCTCACCCTCCATGGAAACTGGACAAGAGGACAGTGTGGGGTTTGCAATATTTCCACACATATTCAAGTGTTCAGTAATTTATCAGTCTGATCTGAAACCAGTGCATGAAAAGATCCCTGTTTTGCGCACTGACTTCTATATTGCATGTTCCAGTGGCAATATTGGTAATATTGGAATGGTAATCCTCTATAATGTAACTTCACCTGCAGAGTGGTTCTGCTGCCATCCTTGGGAGCACCAAAGTCTTTTAAATGGTCTGTTGCACTGCACACTAAGGTTATATAAACTAATTTAAACAGGAACAGAGGTCTGGGATAGCCATCCCCCACTACACTAATTAACAGCCTAAAGGCTCTCCTCCTTGAAGGACATCCACAGCAAGGCTTAGTGTGCAATATTTTGTTCACACCTGAGCTCATTTCACAGCTTTCTCACACAGGTAAGCAGAATTCATTCTGATAAATGTAACTAAAAAGCCTTTACATAGCTTTGTCATAAAGGGGGGACTAAGACAGCCTTTGTCTGCTGAAAATTGGAGTAGTCACACTTAACACAGGAGACTCTTGGTAAAGTGTTAGGTCAATCTGCACCCTAAGTACGCTGAAAGAGACGGTCACCAAACAGGGGCTGTTTGGATTCCTTGTTGTTTGCTGTGAGACCCTTGACTACGACTGCTACAGCTTTGCTGCTGATGTACAGAGGAGTCCAGGCACGAACTGTAAGCCAGGGAGCATTTCTAGTTCAATCTGTTCTACAACTGCATGATCATATTTAACACTTAGCCAGCATTTAGTTCTACAAAGTGACCTTGCTGCAGCCGTTTCAGAGGTGTTCAGACAACACTGGTGTTACAAAGTGAAATTATAATTCATGGAATACACCGGTAGCTTTCAAAGGCACTCATAAAAGCACTGAGACAATAGAGCAGCACCACAGAAAACAAAAAACCCCCACATTTAAGGCTGTTGAACTGCAGAGTTTTAAAACTGCTTGAAGTCCAGGTTGATACTGAAACAACAGATGGTTTGGCAAACATTTTCCAGAAGTGCAGTTATCTGTCAAAGTACTATTCTCCCCCCTCCACAATGTTATTGTCTTATCAACACGAAAACAACAGAGCTTACGGTGACACTCCCCAAGGAGAGCCCTAAATAATACACAGGGTTATATCAATGCCCTAAGAACCCACCACAAGCCTCCCTTCTGCCCCTGCAGTGGGGCCCACTGCCTGTCCTGCAGACCCCGTGCCTTTAGGTCATCTCAAAGCATCCCAATCCCTTCATGGCCAGCAGCATAGAAGCTACCAGAACGTTCTGTGTGGCAGGATTTCTGCCAAGCAGGGATCTCAGTAGGAATTTTTGGGAATGCAGCAGCGGGATGCAGGCCATTACTACTTCAGCCAGTAAGCAGATGGCAGCAAGAGTTTGTCTCAGGAATAAGTGACCGGAACTGCTCGGTGCTGAGCCTCTTGCTGCATTACTGCACAAGGAGGAAAGCACCCTACTTTTCACACATTTGTTATCCTTATTTTTCAGAGAACAGCAAGAAGGTACGTGGGAGGGAAGAATACGTTGTTGCTTAGCAATGAGATGCTCATAGCACGGCTGGTTTTTTTAAAGCTTTCGCTAAATATACACATACAAAACTAAGATAAAACCACCCTGAGTACAAAGGGGAAGTAAAATTGCATTCCTAATAATGAAATTACTGAGGCCAAAGATTTCATTTCTCTCTGTATCAGGTACACAACCTTCTTAATACAGATACACTTAAATGTACAACCATCCCCAACAATTTATATTGAAGCACCAATGAAGTTTTGGGTCCAATTTGTACTTCTTTTTGCAAGAGTTTTTTTTGAACCTAAAGTCCATAGAATTTTAAAAACTCTAAGTTTGTGACTTGTAATATATTTCATAAGTTTCTTTTCTGCTATGATTCACTAATATTCATGCTGATGAAAGAAAATCTTATCTACTTTTTCTGCCTAATTAAAATGTGAAGAATGCACAAAAAAGTGAAGAAATAATCAAGCATATTTTTCTAGTTCTTTTTTGCTGGAGTAACATTTTGAGAAGAGGTCCTTCTTGTTTTTAAGCTATTAATAATCCTCCATTTGCAAAATCATCAATGTCTGCACAATTATAAAACTGTAATTTCAATTACTGGAGTATGAACAAGTGGGATGAAAGCATGAGTTATGAGGGAGAAACACTGCTTTTTCTTCAACATTTCACTATTAAATCAGGAAACTAACAATCTGTGAGTGGTAAATGGACTTATTTCTAAACAGAACATTGGGTAAAATTAGATTACACAGGCAAGTAATTTCTGAAGCTAAGCAGATTTGAAGTGCTATCAGCTGGGTGGACAAGTTGCACAGCTGGTGTTCTTGTGGGAGACTCTAAGCCCTGGCAAAGAGGAGATACTCAAGTGAATACACAGCATTCCAAGTCTTTTGGCTGCTCCCGTGCTGTGATTTTCACCAGCACCTTCTGGCCTCTCTGATGGGAAGATGGGATGAACTTTCTCACCCAGGTTAGCAAAAGGCTTTGGTACAAGAGCTTTCCCTTGGGCACTTCAACCTCTCTCCTGCAAACAACAACGAAGAGGTGAGACCATCTAAAACATGATGGTACACAAGCCTTTGGAGCTGGCTTGCCATGGAATACGAGGGTTTTCTTAAAAAATGACTGAAGTCTGTCTTTTGGGAGAAATCAGAGAAAATCTCCAGAAACGGTTAAAACGAAACACACCACTCAGATCCCCCTTGTTTTCTTCAGAGCTGTCTGTGGACTGGGAAGAGCAGAACTAAGAGAAAATGTATTTAAATAATACTGAAGTTCTAAGGCAAACAAGGATTTCACTGCCTTTGGAAAGCACAAACCATGGCATTTGTGAGACTCCTGTTGCACCTCTCTGCTGATGGAAAAAGTTTTGCCTGAGGTCTGTTAAGGAAGAGAATTACAAATCTCCAGAACTGTAGAAGCTCAGGATAAAATAAGAAGTGATAAAAATTTCAATTGTCTTATGTAACTGAATTTTGTTTTATGAATACACCAAACATATTCAAGCTCCTGCACACAGTTTGTTGCTGCAGCTTTTCTTGCATTTGTTGCAGCAACTTATGAAAAAGAGAGGACAAATTTACTCTGGGGTGTGATGAGCTATATACTCTCACAGTCAACCTCTCTTCAGGGGAAGCCTTGGTTTGAAGTGATGTATTGTCATTTATTCCCGGCATGGTTAAAAAAATACAGGTCTAAATAGCCTGAGTGATTTTTGTACCAACTTCCATTTCTAAAATATCAAGAACTTGATAAAGTTGTGAGAGGGAAAGTACTGTGAGTTTGTTTTAAAAGGAAACATCACTATTTTTAATCCTTCACCCTAACCACAAAACTTTGCATATTTGAAAATGAAAACTGCAGCTTTGCAAAACTGAGCTTACAACTTCCAGCCTTCTAAATTCTGCTGCTTCTCCTTGCAGCGTTAATAACCATAGAGAAGACAGATAATTAAACCATAGAAATCACTGCATTTCCACCTCCCATCCCTTCTTGGTTAAAAATGTAAGAAAAACATAGCAAATGAGATTTTGTCTCAAGTGTTTTTCCCCTGCTATTAAAGATGCTTCTCTGAAAGGAGCACTTGCTGTTTTTCTGCTATTAATAATCCTCGATTGGTGACATCAGCCCATCCCCACAGCAACACGCTGTGTTCAGCTTCTGCCTTAGATCCTCTGGCTGCTTCTAACCAGAAGATGGACAAAAATCATGGAAAGCTGGATGGCTTTTCTATGTAGGTTGGAAATTTGGCTCGTGGTTGTTTTTCCTCAGTAGGTCACTCTTTCATTAAGAAAGGGAATGCTCACCTATTTAATGCAGCAAGTCTGCACCAAAGCGGGGTAATTTGGGCCCATTTGCCCTCACATAAGTAGAGGTGAGTTGGACCATCTCTATAAGTTATTAGGTAATGCTATGAATAGTCTGGTAATAGCAATGGAGGAGATTGATGCACCTGAGTGGAAATTTGGAGAGCTTCTCACTGCAAACCTACTGTGTTCTGCACAAAACAAAAAAGAAAGGAGGAATGAAAAACAACAACCCCCTATGTGATATTCAGACTATTTTAGTGCTGCCACTGTTTAAATCTCTGAAATACTGTGTTCAGGAGTTCTCATTAACATGGATTTTAATGGGAGATATTTGTCTGAGCAGCTAAGTCGTTTATGCTTACATAAGGCTGCCATTTACAACAAGAAGTATAATAGCATCTTTGAGCTTTTTAATTAAAAATTAATTAGGAGATTTAAGAACAAACTCATTGGGGGTTACTGTACAATAACATGTTTACAAAATTAGGTCTGGGCTTTTTGTTTTTGTTAAGTGTTTCAATCAATTCTGTGTCTATTAAATATAATTACGTATGATGCTTCCTCAAAATTATAATGTAGCATTTAAAGAGCAGCTGGGAAAAGTCTGTAATTTTAACTTCAGAACTAGGGTAACCATTAAAATGCAAATAGGTGCAAACAGCAGTTTGTTGATGAAGAGACCCCTCAGCATAAACATTTTATCCATTAATCTTGAGATTACGAAGATTCCTTCTGTTTTATTACTACTTATTGCTTTTGCCAGTCAGGTTTCCTAGAAGATGTTAGGTTCCCTCAAGAATAATTCACTGTTAGGAATAAAAGCCCGTTCTTACTGAGCAGGATAACACAGACACAAACATTCCCTGCTGTACATATACCTATGCTAAAAATATATTACGTGGAAATGTCTACAGTGAATTAAGAAAGAAAAAGAAAGAAGAAAAAGCTTTTGTTCCCTTTTCTAATAGAGTTATCAGTTTGAAAAAGAAGCTGTGTTCCACTTCTACCCCAGCTTAAGGAAGTAGCTTAAATGGATCAGACTTCAATCTTCTCCCCTGATTTAGAAAGGCATTCAACCATTTGCTTAATTTTACTTTGAACAAGGGAAAGAAAGAATGAGCTCAGTTTTCAGAGATGTATTTCTGGCCTAAGGATTTATTTATGTTAAATTTATTTATTCCTAAGCTTTAAACGGAGTTATTCTAATTTGCTACTGCTTCTCTAAGAAGAGAATTTGATCCACTGTTCTTCAATGAAACTGCATGGATGAGGAAGTAAGTAATGTATATCAGATTGAAATAACTTATTTCACAAATTTAGGTAAATTCAGTTTAACAGCAGTTTATCCAACAGAACTTAATCAATGCAGCATTTTGAATAAGATTGCAGTTATGGATGTCATGCTGTGGTGGTAGAGAGAGGTTTTCTAAAAGGTGAAGTGTGCACGGGTAATCTCCAGACCTGGCCCCATGACAGCTCTGTTGAATGTACAAGCAGAAAGTGCCATGTGAATCAAACTGCCCCTCCTGTGAATGACAGCAGCACAAGCACCAGCGGCTGGGCCAGCAGCGTGGGCCAGCAGAGCTTCACCCACCCTGCAGCTCTACAGCTTCCCCCCCAACAGGATCGGGGAACGTGTCATTATGTGGTTCCAGCCGTCGGGATTCCTCTGCCAGACAGCTCCCCTGCCATGCACACAGCCTTGGTCATTCAGAGAGGGTCACACACTTTGTGTTTGATTGTTTTCATGCCCAGCATCACAGTCTCCTGCCCCCTCACACCCATTTCTGGGTATTCTGTTGAAAACATGATAAAGGATTCTACCCCATTGTTACCAAAACCCCCAAACCTCTGCTCTTACAGGGGATTGAGGAAGGGTCCTAAACACTGTCTATGAAGAGATGATGGTATTACTTTGTATTGCTGTAATCCATATCACACACTGGAAAAGAATAGGTCACTCACTTCACTCTCACTGCCCCAAGTATGTTCCTATCAACCAATTCCTCCAAACAGTCCTTTCCTGCTTTTATTTTATGGAAGTGGTTTCTCCAATTATTTCTTTTCTTTTCCTGTGAGTCGTAGGTATGGTTCAACAAATACTGCATCCCACTAACATCTCATACCAGGCTACTCATTCTCCGAGAGATCATTTCTTTGCAGGAATTTCTTAGACTTGGGATATGAAAAAAACTAAGTGAGGGCTGGGCAGTGAACAAAGGAGTTAATTACTCAACTAACCACAATAGGTTCCACATCTTTGTGACTCAGTTAACGATTCATTAACAGACAGATGCTTGTATTAGAGGTTTCTGGGGGATGATGAATCATTATTACACTTGTAATGACAATGGTTGGCTGAAGGCAACCAGCCTGAACATTTCCCCAGTTCTGGGTTCAGAACAACATCCCCCAAAAGGATGAGGAAAGAAAACAGATTTTGATGTAGAAATCCAAATTTAGACTAAAACAAGACAAACTTGTTCAGGGAGAGAATGAATTTTCCTGAAATTCAAACCCATGATTTCAAAGCGAAGATCAAGACGCTGCCTGATTACAGGCAGTGAGTACCCAGAGTGCCAGAGGGCTTTAATCGATCAGGAGAAATTACCTCAAACTGAAGTTGGCTGCTGGCACAAAGGAGAAAAGACACGGAACTCTGGAGATCAGGGGAGACTGCTGAGGATGGGAAGAAAGCGAGAAGTACAAGGAGAAGGATCAGAGGAAATACTGGCCAGTCACCCTCACCTCACCGAGGACAAGAGCCCAACTGAAATGCAGGGAATTCCATTTAAACATAACAAAACTTTTTTTCCCTAGAGGGATTGTGGAGTCTCCATCCTGGATATTGAATCTCTGGATGGGCACAGTCCTGAGTGACCTAAATTGACCCTGCTTTGAGCAGGATGGTTGCATGAGATGCTTTCTAGAAAGAAATCAGATTTGTTATGTGACTTAAATTGTAGCTGTATATCAGACTTCTTTATTTATGAGTTCTTTACATACTTATGAAAAGATTGCTTTTCCCTCTGACTCTAGTATGTAGATAGTTCTATATAATCAGCATTTTCACTACAGTAACTATTACTGAATGATACATTGTTGTCCAAGTATGAGCCTTCTGTCTGTCTTCAGCTGAAAATCAAATTACTTCAACAGCTTTATTGCACTTTAAATGAGGCAGAAGTGAAAGGACTATTTAAAAAAACTGATTAGAAGAACATGAAGATAAATCTAATTTTTAAAGTTTCTTTAATAATATTACATTTTGCCATTTTTACCAATTTTGCTCTCTACTCAGAAAAGACCTGTCAACATTTTCAGAATTTCTATTAAGAAAAGAGATGGAAATCTGGTGTTGTCTACGTGTGAAAATTATATTTTTGTTCTAATTAACAGTAATTTTCATGTGGTTGTCACCTTCTTACTACACCAACCTTTGAAATTAGAACTTGTGGTTGTGCCTTTAAAATAGCTGTAAGACATTAGTGTGAAAGGTTTACAAAACCGTCATCAAGGTGCAGAACAGGGAAGGTGGAAGAGTAGAGAGGAGGCAGAGGTGAAGTGCAGGCCCTGTGGTGTGTGGAGCAGGGATTTGTTTATTCACAGTTTAAGCAGGGGATGGAGTTTGTTGTTAAATATTCTGTTTTCAGAGCAATATCTTGAAATCAAGGCTGAGCTTCTCGAGGGTACTGAGTGACTTTGCCATACAGTCAACTTAATTTGTCACACTTAAATAGCTACCATAATTAATAGTTTAACTATAATTTGTTTAACCACAGAACATCCAGGAAAAAGCAAAGTTTAATGGTTTTGCTACCAAAAGGTACTGAGCCGTACGACCTGTCACGGGAAAGTGGCCTTCTAGAACGAATCACTGCATGCAGAAAGCTCTGCTGAGCTATCAATACTTCATCCCCTTTGCCCACAGATTTAATTCCCAAAACACCACTTCTGTGTGTGCCATCATTAAAAGTTTTAACAAGTTTACAAATGTGTAAGTACCGAAAATGCATTTTACTTGAGCAATATTTGATGTACATTTCTGTTCACGCAGTTCTGCTATGCACAAAAACATTGTGAGCTTGATAAAGATAAGATTAAAGACTGCGGTCTTATACCAGTCCGTCAGAAACTGTCCAACAAAGTTTTAAAACCCTGATAAGCAACAAGATCTCAACCTACTTTCCAGCCATAACAGCACTGCAGCTACCAAGCCATTCCACTCAAATGTGCTGCCCAGTCCTTTCACCCACCACTCGACACCCATCTCCTGCTTCTCACCCCACCACTGCACTTGCAGACACGAGATGAGGTATTTCACACGTTGTGTGAGCCTCTGCCCTCTGGCACTGTGAAGCACCTGAGTTCAAGGAAGCCCCTCCACACAGCTCCCTCCAGGCACTGACACGAATCCTCGCTTTGGGAACAGGCAGAGTGCAGACAGACCTACCTGGGGCTGGACGTTTCTGCCTTGCAGCAAACCCATGAAGGACAAAGTTGGTCACCCAAAGTTTGAAGCTGCTGCTTGTTGAGCTGGAAGGACTTGCTGTGTGGAATGATTGATGCTTCAGCTGTATTCGATTTCACAGCTCCTGCAGAGAAAACCAGTAAGGTTGAAAACCAGTTATAAAAATATGAGCTATACAAAACCAGCTAATTACTTATTTTTTGACCCATTGAGACTGTTATGAATAAGTTCAAAGGACTGGAATATCTTTTAATAATGGTATTTTGTGGTATGAAACTTGCAACTAAAGACTATGAACAAGTCATATTGAAAACCACTAGATTATTCAAAATTATAGAAAGTAACTATGAGGAAGAACCACCCAAGTCAGAGAGAATACTTGTCTTGTAATACTTTGTTCCTGCAAGAAACAAATATTATGACATATCAGTGTTTCATCAATACTCTTAATATGTGCTCATATCCATTGTAAAGGAACAATTTTAACAAGATTTAACCTTGTAATTCACAATAAGATTCCACTTTCAGACAATAAGATTCCACTTGCAGCCTAAGTGTCTGGAAGACTTAGCTTTCAGGAGCTGTCTGATTACTGAATTCGGGGGTTTTTTTTGCCTCCTCTATAATAAAAAAGATACATACAGCATCGAAATGCATAATTTATGGGAGCACATAAAAAGAACACGTTTTCCTAGCAAGTCACCGAAATTTAATTTAGTGATGGAGGATTAGGTCAAGGAATATTTTTAATGCCATATTTCACTTTTTCAAGATTTTTACATCCGTTTCTTTCTGGAAGCAAACAGTGCAAAGCTGTGTTTTCACATCCTGTATAGAGCTGGAGAGAGTTCACACAACTGTTTATGTTGTGACTGGGATAACATTATGTGGTGAACTTATGGATGCAAAGTTTCCATGGTGTTCAGTGAGAAGTTATCTGGTGAGATATCTTCAGTGAGAAGCATTAGACTGGTTGTATTATTCACCAGAACTTACAGACAGCTTAAAGAGTCTGGCTGCACCTCCTTCTACCTTCCCACCAGGCAGCTGTAGACAGCAGTAACATCTCATTGCTCTTACTTTTTAACTTATTTTTGTTTGGATTTATATATGTGAGATAAAAACACATGCAGCGTGTAATCATTTATGAGTCTCATCAGGGCTTGCAATGAAGTCCTACAGAGAGCTGAAAATTGAAGCTCAGTCTGAAACTCAGCCCTTGATTCTCTGTAGAAACCCTTCTGAAAACAAAAATAGGAGCTTCACTGAAGAGCTGTAAACACAGACAAAGGCTTTCAATGACTATTCAGAGATTCATTCCACAGTCAGTGCTCTGTGTGTGCAGAGCATTTACTCCAGAAATGGCTGTAAGAGTGCCAGGAGATGGGAGTGTTTGGGAAAATGTGACTGTGTTTGGAAGATTTTGATGTTTTGTTCCCAAAAGTATCACGTGAGCTGTGATGGTTTCCAAGTTCACCTGTTACAGTCTCTAAAACTTCACTATTTGATCCATTGCCTTTTCTTTGCAGAGAAATAACCTTAACAGGCAAATAATTATATTTTCAGCATGCCAGAAGTGATGTGCTCTGCTGTCTGCTTTAGCAAGGTCAGATATTATTTCAACAGAATCAAATTAAGATGTGATTTTGGAGTGGCTTAGACACCAAATCAAATTCGCTTAGATGAATCTTGGCTTTTTTAATAAACCTATCAAAATAAGTTGAGGAATTAATGGAAGGAAATAATTCAGATGAAGAACAACTCTCATGCTAGCGAAGTTTGTAAGGGGTTTTTAAAATTCCTTTCACCATTTGAGCCCTACACATATTTCTCCCTGTGATTCAGGCTGGAGAAGATCATTCTCAGACTTCCTGCAAACAATGCTCGTGCCTTCAGAGAAGTCATCAAGAATTCAGATCTGCCACAACATTTTTGATGGGTGTTCATATCACTGTTTTTCTGGGCTGAAGAACTATGAAAACAGGGAACAGTTTTATGGTTTCCTGGTGCTTGATAGCTTTTATTAATCTCACATCACTTTCCTGCCAGCACGTGGGCTGGTACAAATTAGAGCAGTCTCATAACTGTGCTGAAATGTGTTTGGTTGTAGGAAGCCACAGAAGGTCCAGAGGAGGGAGATGTTCCAACCAAGTGGCTCTTCCAAAAGATCTCCACTTGGGCTGGGCTTACACAAAGAACTAAGAAAGGCACATCAGAGAATTCAGAGAAGCCTCTGCTGGTTTCTCTCTCGCTACTATTGCCCCACTAAGACCAATGAAGAGTGCAGGAGTTCCTCTTGGCACCTTTTCCCTCCAATTCCATTTCTGCTGATGGCCAGGACACTGAAATTTCCAAAGAGATGCTTTCCAACCCCAAAGACATCCTGGCTCAGCCTGCTCCAGTGTCCCCTGGGAATGCCTCTGCCCAGACCCTTGGCACAGCACGTTTTGAGAAGGCTTCACAGCATAAATAAGCCATTAAATGGTCCAGCCCCAGGACACCCTCCAGAACTTTCCAAGCAGCCATGAGGGCATTTTGTGCCAATCTGCCCTGTGGAGACGTTTATAAAGGGCTTTTTTGCAGAGGACAATGTAACAGCTCCTTCAGGGAGCCAAAAAATGAATAAGATTAGTCACAGCATGGAGCCTTAAGAGTATAAAAGCTGACATACATTAATACATTATGATGAATTTCCATGGAGGAAAAGCAGAGAATATCTAAACATGTTTTGGCTTATGTTAGATTTTGGTAAAATAATTCTATAAGCATTAATAAAATCACCTATTAGCTTACAGTGGACTAAATTCTAGGGTTTGAAGGTTGCATTTTTTGTTTTCTTTTTTTTTTTATTGTAATAAATTTTTAGAAAGCTATGGTTTTGCTCATTTTTTACCCTGGATATCATCAATCAGAGAATAATTAAGAAACCTGAGGGAAAAAGTATCCTTTATGTCAACCACTATTAGGCTGCTTTATTGAAAGTAATTACAATGAAACTAAGCAAAGAAAATAATCATTTGTTTGCCAAAAAAGCTTCTGGCAGTGGCCTTCTTGAGAATTAAGAGATTAACTGTGAGTAAAAATTAAAAAAAGCTGTGTATGTTGGTCTAGTAATTTTCAGTTGGGGTTTTTATGTGCAATTTGCAGAGGAAAAATGTTTACTTTAGCTCAAAACTCACTGTCACAGGGATGGGACTTTTTCTCAAGGAGATTTATGCATGGAAGTCAAACATAGTTAAAAATTTGCTTTTATGGTTTATGTAAGCCATGTGCAGAAACCTACATTTTCAGGTGTTAACTTATTCATAGGTATTTTTAGCTTCTCATTGGATGCAAGGGAACGTTTTCAAAGATACAAGTGAGGTTTGTTTTAAAATCCACCCAAGATGTATCACTATGTACTTTTTTGAGGTTGATGAAAAAGAGACATGCCAGTAGCTTTGTGTAAAAGCATTTTAGTTTGAAATATTGCACAGAATTTTTGAAAGCCAGGAAGATTTTGCTTCTTTGTATGTGACAGAGAATCTACCCTTGAAGATGCAATACGAGGGGAAAGGAAAAGCAACTTCCTACACAGGAAATGAGATTAAAACCTTGCAGGATGCTACCCAAAAATGCCTCAGACATAAGGCACATGGCAAAGGTGAGGCATCTTCCCTTTCCTCTGCAGAACCATCCTGTAACAGTAAAATTCACATTTTTGACACTGACAGATCCTTCACACATTGCTAATTATCTAAAGGAAGAAATGGAGACTCTCATCAGGCAGGAGGGTTTTCTTTCTGGGTCTTCCTTTCCCAAGCCCAAGTGTGGAAAGCACCTCTGCTCACAACAGGTCAGAACAGGAGATTTCTCAGGGAGGGGGCCCAGCCTGCCAGTCAGAGAAACAGCTTCCCCTTTTTATTAGAGTGGAGAAAAATGACAAGAAAATGGGACGTGAAGTAACTGCAAAACATTAACAGCCATTGTCCTTTCCCACAGACAGGGAAAGCACACACAGCATCTCCAAGAGACTCTTGTACAGTGTATTTTTGAAAAATAACAGCCAGAGACAGAGAATTCGTAACCTCCCTGCTGAGGCCACTGCTTATCTATTCTCACCACTGAAAAAGTTCTTCCTAATGCCTGGTCTGTGCTACAATTTCAGCCCATTATTTCTTGCCATTTCCAACATGCCTTTGGAAAACAATTTACTTATCTCCTGTTTGCATCATGTTAAGGTTAAAACTTCGCTTTCTAGACTAAACCTTTCAGTTTTTCCTGTACACTTTTGGTTTTTCTAGCTCCTCTCTGGCCCATGTACCTTTTGAAGTGCTGTGGCCAAGTTAAACACGTTACCCCAGGGGTGGCTTCATTAAAGTAAAAGCTGCTGAAGTGCTGTATCAATGTTTGAAATCAGCTGGGCTTTCCATCAAAGCACATATGGGAGCATACAAACTTTTTCTTTTCATCTCTGTAAGCAGAGGCTTGAGGATGGAGCAGACAAAGGCAAAACCTGCATTTCTGCACAGCAGAACAGGAGCTCTCTGCACCAGAAACACAGAGTGGGCTGGAGCACTTTCTGTCTCTATGATTTTTGTTAAAAAAACAGCAAACCAGCAAAATGCAGCCTCCACAGCCACAAAGATCCTTCATTCACCTCCTGCTAAAGGTTTACCTGCAGCAACTTAGCCATTAGGAACAAGGACTACAGGTGACACAGTCTTCCTCTAGACAAAATTAATTCATACTAAAATGAAGCATTTATTTGGGACAAAGTTACATGAATTAGGTACCAGTTTAGCCACTGTGCTGTACAGAAACAGAAAAGCAAACAATGCCCCATTATTTTACTCTCGGTAATAAAAAGTCAGCTAGCCTTTACTTTTCCTATAGCTACAATTAAGTTGATAACAGGCAGGGTGAAAGATATCTATCCCTCTATTGCTACAAATTAAACAAAAATCACTTACAGAAAATTGTGAATAGAGCCCTGGAGAGCCAAAGAGCAGCTTAGCACATTTCAGAAAGTAATTTTCTGCAAGAATATTGCATGGGATAATAAAACTGCAGATAAGAACCTCATTTTAGTGCATATCTTTTGCCTCTGCCGTGTTGTTACCTCAGGATTATGGTAGTGTTTTGGGAAGATAGGAGACAAAAAAGAAACCCCAAAGAAGATATGTGTCCTCATTACTCAGCCATTGTGATGAGAGGTGACATAAAAATGCCTCTCCACAGTGAATGAGAGACCCGCTGGAGCCCTTGTGCCAGGTGTTGTCAGGTTCAGTTACCCGGAGGCTCCAGCTGGGAAAATAAAACTGCTTTGGCATGAGCCCCCACCCAGTGAACCTGAGAGAACTAAATTACCTCCCCCAGGTACCCTTGGCAAGGAACAGTTCTGAAAGCTCCAGCTTTACAGATTTAAAACAAATCACGCTGCATTGAGAACAAATGAAATTTCACGTAAACTGCAGACAAAAATTAGCAAATTCCTCTAGGGATAGCCAGCATTCCTTTGAGGATCCTGCCAGCAATTTTAACCCCCACCCTTCTCACACACTGGAGCAGACAATGAAGTGATACTGATGACACCAGTCCCTGTTTGTCCTCCAGGACTGCTGGGTTACCTGCACTGCTGGGAGCCTGCGGTGCCCGGGCAGGGCAGCGCTCCTGTGGGGCTGGAGCAGCTCTGGAAGGGTGGCCTGCAGCGAGCCCACAATGGGTCAGAGCCTGCCATGAGAGGAGCAGCTTTGACCTCCTCCTGCCCCAGCTGGGGAGGGCTGTGCTTGATTCACTCGTGTTGAGGCTCACAGCAAAGCTGCCACTGCTCAGGTGTTTCACGTTCGTAATCTCTCCACTCGAGAGGCTCCGAGATCAAGGTACGCACATGAGGGCAGCCAGAACAGGAGTGGGAGAGGAGATACAATGTCTGTCTCAAAACCACACTATAGAAAAGGGGTAAGGAAGAGCATCTTCCCCTGTTCTTTCTCCACCTGACCTCTGGTTTTTGCTGCAGCTGCTCTACCATGCACGACGTGGGTGATGCACATCCACCCTGAGCCTAAGCTGTGCTGGAACACTTTTTGCTCTACCTCATCATTCCAACTTCTCTTTCCATCTCAATTAATTAAGGCAGCCCATTCCCAGGACAGGACTGGCAAATAAATCCTTTGGACACAGAGATTGCTGACAGTCTCAGGCCAACATTATTTTAACCTTTTTACTGTGCATTTCCATGATGGCACTGGGCAAATTGGCAGCAGCAAAGCAGCAGAACACTTCTCCCCTGAAAAGCTGACAGGAATTTATCTCACAAAACCCACACCCTTTCTTCCTGGTGGCTTGAGTCTTGGTTCAGCTGTTACAGTTAGTGAACTGTTTAAGCTGTAGTGAAATACAGGGTATAGATAAAGAGTGTGTGTCCAACATGATACAGAGAAAAGGGACTGTTTGCTTTCAGTGCCTGCCCAGAGTGCCCCAGGAGTAAGAAATTTTCTTATTTTTCTCCTTTTTTGCTCTCTCAGTGGTGTATGTAAAGTTCCTAGCATGAAGGGGCAGGAGAGCTGTGCTGTGCCAAATAATGCACAATATTTAGGACGTGAATAGGGGTAAGAAAACTTGTCCTGGACAAGAATTCAGGATTTCATTTTAGGCAATGAAAAGAATTCACATTCAATGAGCAGCAAGATTCTGTAATGAACAAAGGGTTATGTTACAGATATAAGAATGCTTTTCAGAAAAAGCCTGAAAATAATACCCCATACATTAGTAGACACCTGCTCTAATTTTTGTTAATTTAAACACATGCTGGATTCGACTGACTTGATCTCCTGTTGGCTTTGAGAGCTGCTCCACTGACAAGAAAACCAGTCACTTTTTGCATGTCTTCTGTCTTTTATCATGGGAGTAACTTATTAATGTCAGGTTAGATTGTAACACATCTATTGTGTGATTCTGTGCAACAGATTGCAGCTTAATAAGCTAAGTCAGGAAATTCAAGATATACGTAAGGTCTTTTGTGATTTGGCAATGTCTTATCTGTCAAGCTGCTGGATATCTGAGCTGAAATAGAAATGACAGGGAAAAGAGGAGGGTGGGACAAAGATATGGGTTCCATAATGCTGATTTAGTAAATATCAACCCGCAGATTGCTCAGGCAAAGGCAGTGGGAGTGCAGGTTAAGTCTGCCAAAGCACAGAAGAAAACCTGTGCTGCTCCTGTTGCTGTCAGGAGCTGACAGACAGCATCAGGGGCTGTGTCTGGAATCAAGGTACAGACACACAGGGAACAGAAAGAAAAGGGGACCTGAACTGCTGTTACCTCCACATTTCTCCCACCCTACTGATGTATCCCATTCCCTCGCACACCCTGAATGCTGTTCCTTGCAGAACAGGAGTATTAGGGGTGGGATGTTCACGTGTGTCCACGCAGCAGGAGGCTCACAGCCTGCCCAGGCGGAGCAGAAAACTTCCCAGGATGGGTGTTTTGTTCTGTGACAGAGACGCAGCTCCTGAGGAAACAAAAACCCCGTAGTCTGCTCCTGCCTGAGGCACGGCGAGCTCTTCTAACAACCCAGCAGTGGGCAGATGTACCAGCCCAGCTATTTAATATCATTCATAGCTCTGAAGTAATAGAATGTGCCAGCCTTAGCAGGAGAAGTGTCTGAACATTGGCATTCCCTCTCTCCTGCTCCATCTGCAGGCCCTGTCCCTGCTGCCAGCTGCCTGTGTGGAGAGGTGCTGGCAATGGTACCTGAGGGCACCTTTGGGTCAGCATCCTCCTGAAGAATAGGTCTGCCTCAATTTTATCACCTGGCTCAGGACAGAAGAGATGCAAGGAAGGAATGTGGCGAATAAACTGACAGATGTGTCAGGAGGACTACAAAAAACCCCCTTAAACTATGCTATAAGCTGCTGAGAAGGAAAATATCGGTTATATATTAGAAGGTTTTCAATGGCTTGTGACTGGGTGCATGCAGCTTGTTGATGTAGCAGGTTTCTGTAGTCAAAGCTGTGAATGACACTCCTGCTTTTCCAACACTGTCCTGGAAACTGGGAGTAATTGGCTTAATGCAAATGAGACTTGGATGATTGTGTTCCTGCAGGAATCTATTATGGGAGGACAGATTGCTGAAGAAGTGTTTTATAACTGATCCAGTGAGGATCTGTAGAATACCTATTTAAAGAAGGTTGCACCACTAGCACAGAGAGAAATCTTACATGAAAAATGTGTTTGCAGTTACTAAACAAACTTTAAAAATTAATTCTCAACAAAAGGGTATCAAGAAACCAACACTACAGGACCTTCTAAGAAGAGTAAATTTGCATTTTGTTCTCTGGTGAACTTTTAAAAAACAGACCCCAGAGCTACTGATTAACTGAATTAATAGTACACACCTATTCTGCCTATTAAATCCTCATCACTGTGTGTCAATTGATAGACATCAAAAGAAGGACATATACACTGAACAACTTTCTGATACTCTGAGAGCTTGATTCCATAGGTTCCCTAAAGTTCCTTATTCTGTATTGATCTCACACCATTTTAAAAGATAACATGATGCCTCTGTTTGTCACAGTTTAGAAATATTTTTCCTACCATGGACTAATTGTTTGTATTTATAAAAATGATGTATTCTTTGTGTGACACACCCCCATAATTAAATAAATAAGTCAACTCTAGCACATATAACTGTCTTAATGGAATTGTTTACTACACATGAGAAAACACTTCCAGAATATGCTCTAATGATACCCTAAATACCATTTTACTTTCAATCTGAGAAACACAGTTGTTCCTGGTATGAATTCAAATTAAGATTAGTGACCAGAATTGCCAATAAAATAAATGAATAGTTGGGGAATATTTAGATCTATCAGTGGAGTGCATGCTGTACTGAAACAGCATTATGTCCTCGCAGGTATAGAATTTTAAATCAAAGTAACATTATTATCAGTGTCTGGCTTCATGCACTTTGCTTCACAGACACTATTATGCATTGAGCAGCAATTAGTGAGTCACCAGGGATACTTTCCTAGACTCTTCAGGTCAGAAAAGCTAATTAACCTTCCTCCTGTATTCTGAACAGACTTAAAATAATCGGTGCCAAATCTTATCCTTCTTTCTTCTGTTTTTCTTTTTTTTAAACAACTTTTAAAATATTGGTGGCAAATTAGGAAAAATGTAAAGAAGCTCTCCTGATAAAACCAGGAAATCCACTGAAGAGGTCAAAGAGCTGAAGTTGTGATCCAGATTTGTTTGTTTATAGCAGCAATTCTTTGTTTAATGGATTTCTTACAGAGCTCTGTGAGGGCAATTTAATTCACTGCCCATTTACACTCCAGGTAACTGCAGACACACAGCAGTGATGTGAAAACCACTGTGTTTGTTCTGGTCTGGGGTGCAAATGCAGTGACATTTGCAATTGCTGCCCTTGGACAGGGGTAACCAGTGACGACGAGAGCCAAAGGCACTGGAGGATGTCAGCGTGCACCATGTCGTGGAGGGCAGTGGGATGGCACCTCTGGAGGGGATCTGACCCCAGGCAGGGCTGTCGTGCTGGACCTGCTGGTTTACAGGAGACTTTTGGGATGGGTTTATCAACAGGCCGACTGTAGTGCCAGTGCCACCAAAAGGTGGCCAGAAGGTCACTTTAAAGCTGTGGAAATACTGGTTGTGTGTATTGGAATTGAGTGGGGGACACACAATTTTTAATGAGTTTGGTTCTAGGTTTGATGCCTCACGGGAGGAAAGAATGTACTCGCTCATGAATAAGCACTCCAGAGAAGCAAACTGACTGCCGAAGCTTTCCCCATGTAATATCTGATTCCTCACGGCCTCTTCCCTTGCAGTTTGTTCTGAAAATGATGGCGCATTTATTTCTTCTACAGTTGCTGTTCTGGCCTCCCTGCAGATCATTCTGTTAACCCATGATACAGTGATTTTCCTCACGCGAGAAAGGGAAAAACTCGTGAATTTCAAAAGCAATGCTGTGGCCCCGTAACAACAGACCAGCAAATGGATCTCATTCTGACCATAATTCCAGCACCTTTTGCACAAACTGCTCCTTGCAGTTTATTTATCTTTGAAAAAAGCAGAGGGAAAAGTCAAAGCAAATCTAGCAACCATTGCCATCTTGGCAAGGCACCTTTGTGACAATGGCCCACGTCCAGCTGAGTCCATGAATGAAGGGAGGAGTTGCAGTTTTCCCTTGTTTCCCAGGGTGTGAGAGGCCCATGTAGGACTCTGCTACATTTCACTGCCATTACAGTAATCAAACCTCGGCCACGGGTGCATTGAGAAGGGTGAAGTACTTTGCACATCCCTTGAGCAGGTCAGAGGATGTTGTCATGAATTTGACCTAAAAAAGGAAGGAAGAAGTAATGTGCATAAAGGGAACAGGTTAGAACAGTTTTTCTGCAGCATTTAAATATAGGAAAAACCTTCAGATCCTGGTGTCAGGTGTACTTAGGGAAAAAATTCAATTTAATATTTCCAGTGTTTTGCCATGCATTGAGTGGTGTAAGTCTCAGGACTCGAACTGTACTAGAGCAGTGTGGCATATCTGTAAAACTAATGTTTCAAACTGCTGTGTGATAAATTAAAATAATTCCACTCATCATACTGCAAAAAACTAGCTGCTCAGAAGCCTTTGAAAAAGTACTTTCAAGATAAAATATGTGCTTGTTGTTTCTGTGTCTTTTAAAAAAGATGTTGTATCTTCTTCACAGTTTCAGTGGTGAAAAAACATTTCATGTAAAATGTGTTTTTCTCTGACATTTAGATGTCTTGCAAAGTGGTTTATTATAGATCTTCTGGACGTTTGGATATTTAATTAAATGTCAGAAACATATTCTCCGTACTCATGTGAATGAATATCAGGAGTTTATTTATTCATAGTCTATTTGTTATTCTTTTTCTGTTTCTCACAAAATTATCAGTTGGAAAGTCAGTCATCAGGGACACTTAAAATTTTTAGGGGTCATAAATCTAATTAACCTCAGCAACTGTGCTTAAAATGGTGAATAATCCTAGACAAGTTCTTACAGGAGTCCACAGAAGCACTCAGACTCAGAGATACGTTTGCACCTGTTTTTTCAAGTGACCTTTAATGTAATTCTCAAAACATCCACGGAAGGCATGATGTGAGAAGCTGGGAAACAGGAGCTGGGCTTGTATGGATCTCACTGCTTAGCAAACCCACCTAGGAGTTCACTCTGCAGGCCCCACACTGAACTGGGCTCATTTCCAGGAATAATCCTGTTAAAGGTGTGGACCAGGGCTGTGAGCCCTGCTAAGGGGAAGGAGTGGAACACACCTGAGAGCTGTGAGAGAGCTGTAGTGAAGTGAGATCTTTGGGTTGGTATTTTCTTATGTAATGAATGAATAGAGAAGAAGCAATATGCTGTACAAGACTGGAAATTAATAATCCGAAGAGAATTCATTTTATTTAGGCTAGGTAGATATGAGGAAAATTTTCTGAATATCTTTAACTTGGATAAATCCTAAATTCTCCTACTTTGCAGGGTGTAGAGTGGGAAAGTATTCCTTTTCTTTTCTGTTTTCATCAGAATTGATCACTCTATAAGGATGACCGGGGAGAATATCTGTATTTTTTGCCTACCAGAATCAAGAGTGGCCTCTGGTTAGTGCTGCCTGGTACCATGCTGTGGGGAAGAACACCCATCTCAGACCTGAGAGGCTGAAAAACATGAAATATTGAACAAAGTGAACTGTAAGAGACCATGTGACTGTAAATTTCCCAGTAGAGCAGTGAAAGAGTGTTTCTTGTAATTTAAGAGGAAAACGTGCAGGTGGAAAATTGAGCAAAGTAGATACATAAAGGGGTAGAACCACTGATGAGCTCTTGGTTTTGTTTCTAAATATCCAACATTAGCTCAGGGTAACACGTTCTCATGGGTAAAAATGAATAACGTTGTGTGGGAGCGTCACAGCTCGGGCCCTGAGGGGGGTTTGTTCCCCTTCAATCAGGGTTTTGTTATTTAAGAACTCCTGGTCTGCCCATGGTCCTGGAGGAATGAGTCCCCTCAGACACGACCTGAACTTCAAAGCCATCGGTTCTGTGTCTTATGTAAGGGAGCTTTTCTGGTTACAGACCTCTCGCCTCACCATGGGCTGGGAAATGGGATTAATCCAAAGGAGGGACACACATCAGTCTCCGGGCTGAAAAGCTATTCTGATGAAACTGTCCATGAGCAGAGATTTACACAATTTACACCAAAAAGGTAAAAATGTCAGCTGGTATCTCTGCATTGATTGCTCTGGATGAAGTGGAAGGATGGTTAAAAAGTACTGTCAGTAATACAAAACTTCTGTCAGAGGTCCTGAAAAGAAAACCCAGAGTGCTTCCAAAAATGTCAAAACCCAAGAGTTTTCCTTAGATTATCTGCTCAACATTGCACTGTGTTTGCTACATTCTTGATAGAAATCTTCACCAAAAAAGATTTCCATTTTAATCCTCCTTTTTACTGTCTATAATGAAACGAAATTCATTCTAATTTATGCAGCTACACACCCAAAAAAAAGCATCCAAAGTCTGCCTGGAATAGTTGACTTACTTTTGCATTATTTTGCCACGGCGTATTCAGTGAGCACAGCAGAATACTTAATTGTATTGAACATTAAAATCTTGTATAGGTTACACCGTAATCTGCATTGTATTTTAAGTGAAGATAATCCTTCACTACTTGTTTGTGTGTGAGGGGTTTTTTTGTTCTCTGTGGTGCAGCAATAGTTTAAGACTGATAATTTTTAGAACTTGTTATTGTTATTGTAAAAGTATTGAACAAAACCCAACAGAGCTAGATATTGTTGGGTATAATTTTATTAATTCTTTTTTTTTTTCCACAGCAGCAGAAGAAACCATGAAAAGGAAAATTCTAACTAAGCATCTACTGAGGCACTGGTGTGTGTTTTTGTGAGGAGATTCAGCTGCAGAAGATAGAAATGTAGTGCCTGAATTCTGTTCAGATGGGAATTATCTATTTTGTGTGCTTTGAGTTTCCTTTATCTTTCCAGAAGTAGTTAAACCTAGGAAGTTTTAGGCATGTAGGACCTGTGATCTGAGTAGAGCTGAGGATCAAAGGCTGAATCAAAAAAGCTTTCTGCAAATTTTCCTTCAAGTCTTCTTCAAGCTGGATCTGTTACAGGTTTGCATGTGGGCATCAGATTGATGCCATTGCACTGCCTTTCACTGCGTATTTCAGATAAAAATGTTCATTATTGAACAATTAGCAAAACCTGTAATATTGGATGTTGCTGAGGAATCCTGTTCACTTTTCCCAACTAATTTCTGGTGTGGGGAAAACAAAAAAATCCATATTCTTATGAAATAAGGAAAATAGAATTAGATAAAATTGGTCTGAGTGCTTAAAAATCAGAACTAATGTACACATTTCTGTCATTTCTGAAAGCAATAGCTGATCTTTGCCACTGTACCAGGGCTGGTACAGGTTGCTCTGGCAACAGGATGCACACTCAAGATTCCACTCAAGGCAAAAAGTTTAAGAGGGAAATTTTCACTCTGATATTTATAGCTGAAAAGTTGAGCACATACTTAACTTTGGGCACCTCAGTAGTCACCATTGGTTTTAGCTCTCCCTTCTCACAAGCCTGGTCATTTACTTTGACTACAACAGAATAAAAATTACCAGTAAGAAAAGTTTATTCCTCTGGCTCCAGAGAGAGTCCATCTGCTCAGGTTAAATGTCTAGTTAGGGAGGAAAACTGCTGGTGGAATTTTTTATGGATTAGTACTAGTGCCCATTTTATTTAACATTTTAATTACTGAGCTGACACAAAGTTTGGGACAATGCTTGTGACATTTGGTTCTGAAACGTAGTTGGGAGACATCATCAATGTAAAGGAAGAGTGGAATACCCTACAGGACAATTTGGATGACATTTAGAACTGGAGTAATGGAAATAGGATAAAATGTAAGAGCACAAAATGCACAACCATTCACTCAGGAATGAGTAACAAGAATTTCTGGTACAACCAGGGAGCTCATTAGCTTGGAAATGACAGAGGGTGAGAAGGACCTGGCTCTATTACCTGATCACAGAACGGCTGCGAACCACCAGTGTGACTGAGACCATGAAATGGCAAAGGTTATGTCAAGACATAGCAGGAAAAAATCCCTGCTGGAGTTTGAAAATGGAACTTTTTATGAATAAAATATTAGCCATACTGAGGAAATCTACCAGAACCTGCTCTTTTGTCCACACTTTTTTGTTATTTTTCATCATTTAAAGATACTTTTCTTTTTCATGGGCACAGATATTTATAAAGGCATTAGACTAGAGTAAAGCTACCAAAAAGTTAGTAAAGAAGTTTTACACATGGATCTCAGAGCAACGGAAAAACTGAAATAAATGCTGGTTGCCTTTGACCCTGGCAACCCATTCTCAGGGTCGATATGGTGTGAGAGAGCATCAAGCCAGTCCTTCCTTAAATCACAACTGGCTGTTCGAAAATAAGATGTGGAGTACAGGGCAAGACATGGCAAGTTAGATGTTCCAATACCTTCCCTGCCTTCCAGAAGGAGCAAAGGTGATACTAATGCATGGCTGGGCCTCGAGTTCCTTGGTTAAATCTCTTTATCAGATCCCTCCTGCACCCTCTGCACTCATATCATCGCAGATTTCCACCAGGACGTGCATTTTGAGGACAGAATTTTCAAAGCAGATTTCACCACCGCAGGAAAAGCGATACTGGAGTTGGTCCAACCTTGCCAGAAAAAGCTGTATTCCCACATGTTTCCCAGTGACATACTGAGCATAAATACAAAGTGCTGAGTACATGAGCCAAGCAAATTATTATACCTCTGCAAATGAAAATTGTCTCTGACAACTGCTTTTTCCAGCCATGGGCTTTCAAATCTTGACTGTTTCAGGTTTTTATTGGCACACAACAGTGAGGAACTAGAGATCAGCTTAGAAGTTTGCTCTGTGCAATGTTCACGCACTTTGAAACACTGCAGGGTAATGACACAGCCCTGATGATTATTCATTCTGTGTTTTCAGTCACAGTATTAATTTCTTTGACCCCTATGGTCTGTGTGGTGAGCTAAATAAAAAGCAGCCATAATAGCTGAAAACTGACTACTTTAGGACATATCCTGGGAAAATAAGACCACAATGGAAATAATGATGGGAGGGCTAAAAGGTTTAATGATACAGATTATGGTTTAGACTTCTGGAACTTTAGATTTCCCTACATACGAATGCATGTAGCAGTTATGAAAGAAATGCCAGTAGATGGCACTCAGAAGTGTGTTGCATGCTTCAGTTTTGTCACATCAATAAAACCTGCTGCTGCTGCTCACGGCCAATCTCTTCTTTATGCATTTCTTAGCATCAGTGTTAATAAAGGGTTTGCTGTTTAGGTCCATTACATATAGCCAGAGAGCAATCAGGCATTCAGAGTGTGCTACTCTATCTCTATAATGGCATTGCAGTTCATACTAGAAACGTTTAGGGCTACATATACAAACAAATTATCTGTATTCTCTTCACTCTGTTCCCTCAATTCTGACCTAGTGGCCTAACAAGTGAATGTAATTTGCCATTTCACTAGGCTTGGTTAATCTTGGTGGATGTGTTATGGTTAAACCAAGTATAACATAAACCAAATTACCAAAATCCTCAGATCTCCTGCAGTGACTCAGTTTTCTGCAAGAAGGCATTTTTATCCCCTTTGAGCATGCCATTTTTCTCAATCTCTGTCCTTTTTTTTTACGTAAATAACATTGGCAATGCAGCAAATGTTGACTTTGATCACTAAATTGCATTACATGCTCATTCCCATGTGTTAAGTAGCAAGATTCGAGATTGGAAGCTACTTAAAATAATGCAGAGTCACATCCAGGGGTGGATAATCCCTTTGTTTCTAACCATGAGCAGGGTTACAAAGGGAGATCCAGCTGCCAGGTAACTCGAGCCATGGAAATTTTTACAGAGCACTGCAATAACTTTGCTGCTGGATTCAGAGAAGAGACACCGCCAAATGTGCAGCCCCAGGGCTCTGCTCTAATGGCTACTGCTGCAATGGAAGAGGAGTAAGGGATGAAATCTTCCTTCAGAAAAATAAACCATGTAGAACACCAAATTAAATAAAGTCTTTTTGGGACACCATCACCACCATGACCCCCAACACAAAAATCCATTGCAGGATTAAAAGATAAAGGCTGAAGAAAAATAAAAATAATGCACTAATAGATATTAACAGATGAGAATGCTTACATGCTAAACTGAAGAAGGATTTAAAGCTTACATATTGTTCTCCTAAAAGCTGCTTGGAATACTAACTAAACACTTTATCACAATCATGCCTATAAAAATGTTTTACCCTTTAAAAAATGCAGCATGAAAATAATTTTGCTTCCTTTTCACACACGGGGGTGTAATACAATAGGCAAAGGAAAGCCACAATATGTTCCGAATTTTGTTGAAGAGGATCTGCGTTTTCAAAAGCTGGGTGCAACGTTCTGTGTGTAACAGGATCCTGCATTTCCTGGGGCTTCACCTTGTCCCAGAGTTGCAAAGGTTAGAGCTACACCCAGATCGTTGTGTAGATTGCTGACAAAACACATCAGATCCAGCTTTAATCGAGGACAGCCAGAGCACAGCAGCTCAAATGTTTGGGAAGTAAATAAATAAATATCCAGGGTGTTCTGTGCTGAAGCCCACATCTCCCTCAGCAGTGAATAAGGACAAGCATGGACCTTTCTTATATTTGCTACACACAAAACCCATACCCCCAACACTCAGAGATAAGGGGGAAAAGCCATTCTTAGGGTGTCTGGTGAATCTACGTCAAATGCAGTCTTATTAACCACGCAGAACTCAGCTGCAACGGAGGTTTAAAAATTGCGTTGAACAGGTATTTGGATTTGGAGGTCTCAGTAATGGCCTTCACCTTTACATTAATGTAATTTTAAGATATCTTCATTGATTTGGATGATGAGTCCACAATCTGCCTTGTCCTGCCCTCCCAGAAAGGAATCTAAAGGATGGGTGGGTGCAATACAAGAGCTTTGTGCCTGTGCTGCTGCCCTGGTGAAGCATCGTGTCCTTGCCTTGGAGAGCAGAGGAATGGGAATTACAGCAGAGGAATGGGAATTACAGCACCAGTGCCGTGGTACTGAGGGAACAGCTCCATCCCACCTCACCCTATTTTCCCTGACTGCTCCCAAAAGAGCTCTTTTCTGCACAGGACTGTGTGCTCTGGTGCCACTTGTCCTTAAATAGGTGAGCCCTCAGAGCTTGTCAGGTCGTGCAGTCAGATGGATGATATTTGAAAATATTGATCAATTGCTCTTCTTTTAGCCTAATTCTTGCATAAAAATTAAAGCAATGTTGCATAATAGTTTTCAGCCCCAGTTTGATTTCTGCAGGTTTCAGTCAAGGAAAATCTGTAGCTTCTCCTCCCTCACTTAACAAAGGAGTAAAGACAAAATAACTTCTGTTCTACAACTGAACGAACCCATCAGCTGTCCTCAGTTCAGCTCTTGATGTGACTTTGAGGATCATTTGTATTATGCTGTGGTAGGATGTTGTTTCCTGATCTTGAATTGGGACCTCCCTTTGCTCCTAGTGTGCAGACACTGCAAAAAAGGCTTTGCCTTTACCCCAGATGATGCCAGCATAAATCAACCTTCCATAAAAGCCCTTTTCCTATAATTTTATGAGCTTCAGCTCCACTTTCTCTCTTCGTCATAACCACCTCAGAGTATCTAGAATGGAGAAATGACATCAATATATCAGATTGTATTTTGGAAGAATGCATCGAGAGGTTGTATTGGGGTTGAGGATACAAAAGAATGAGTGCGAGAGATATCTTTAAATTTTAGAGACAAGAACTGGTTGTATTTGTACACAAATATTGGAACAAATGTGAGTGAATATCTCAAGTACTCCATCCTAGTCATTTTAACTCAGAGAAATTGACTGGAAAATCAGCTCGTGTACTAAATTGGGCTAGCAGATAATAACAATGCAGATTTTAAATGTGTTTCATCATTCTGAACATGTCTAGATTACAGCAATTCTGGTTTCACTGTAATTATAAATCTGCATTTTACCCTGTTGCATTTTGTATTCTGGATTCTGCACTCACAATTCAATTGTCCTGGGAACTCTGTCCATGGACGTTAGTGTGCAAATCTCTTTTCCCTCCTCCTGATTACTGCTGCTAGTGCTAAAGTTGGGGGCTGAAGTGCTGCCTTCCCCACAGCCTGTGAGGTAGTGGTGTGAATATTCAGACACCATCAGATCTGGCAAGACACAATTTAATCCCAAATCCAAAATTTAGACCAAATCATGGACTTAGTTTTACCAGATGAGATTTAAGCCCGCAAAAGCTGGGATGCATGATAGAAATGCACACAAATGAATAGAACCATATAATATAAAAGAGCTATTACTGAATGAAACATATCTTTTATGACTAGCTCCTTATTTCAGCAACTTTTTCTTTCAAGTATCTGTTCTATGGTGGAATAATTTTGCATTCAGCAGTAATCTTCATGAATTCACTTGGTATTCATGTAGGTGTCACATGTATTTGCACTGATTTTCCACCACGGTTTAGGATTAGTTAATGGGCACTTAAAATAGAGTGTTATCCCCATGGGAGTAAAATAATTTCAGTCTTGGTGCACACATTTCCAAGTCAAAATATAAATGATGAAATTATATTGAGAACAGCTCAGGCAGTTGTTGGCTTTTCAAATAACCTACCAACGGCCTGTTTAAAAAAATCTGGGGAGGGCAAGTGGAAGAAAGCCTTTTGTCTCTGAGAAAAAAGTACTTAGGAATAAAATAATTGCTCAGTCTCTAAGTATGGGGAGACAGATGCTGCTGTAAATCCGGCTGGCTGCACTGTGGTCAATGAGGCTCTGTTAATTTACAGCTATTTGTGAGGAGATGTTTGCTCAGTCACTTTCTGATGGTGATGGCTGGTCTACAAGCAATTCTATTTTATAGAGGGTTCAGCCATTTCCCTTGTTTTCCACCTTTCTGATTGGTGTGCATTACAGTGGTAGCAAATATACTTTACAGCCAAGGAAAATGCTCTCCCTTGTGATTCACTGATTACTTCCTATAATCTGAATTCAAGCGTGATGGAGAATTCTTTTCAGGCAATGCCAAATAACTAAGGAACTCAAATTTGTCTCACACCTTTTCTTAATCAATAGTGTACATGACTAATAACTACCTCAAGATTTTTGCTCTTCTATTGAATGGTACAGCAGAAAATTCATGCAAGAAGTGAAACAATTCTAATGTTCTTCTGTAAAAGATTTTAAAGCTAGTTGCTTTAAGCATTGCAGATGCAGTCTTTAAATAGGTTGTCATTAGTTTTGTGACATAATGTTTGAGACATCAATAGGAATTCTGAAATAACCTTTTAAATTTACAGATCAAATTCCCTGGTGAGTAGTCCAGCACTCATTGTATTCAGGCTTCTAGGGGGAAGACGGTGTAACCACAGCCATCCTGGGCACTGGGACCTGCCTGAAGGTGCTTCCATGTGTTGCTGTGGGTTCAGGAAAGGTGGGTGCCTTGCCAGCTCAGGAAATGCTCCAGAAAAAGGGATCAGCTTCTACTCAATTCCTATTCCCAGCACAAGGAAAGGAATGATGCCATTATTGAACTCCACAAGTTGCCCATGGCACAACAAGGCATCCCCAGAACCCTGCTGCACCCTGGCTGTTCCCTGAATACCCTCTCTTTACCCAGCTTCTGGGTTTAGTTTCCACTTCAGGAGTCACTGCTGACGTGAATAAGGACAGGGGGAATATAAGCATTTATTAATGCTTTGTGCTGAATTTCAAATGATCCCAAGGAATCTGGCTGCTAGATGCCCATTAAAATTAATAGGGATTGGCATCCAGCATGTCCCTGTGGTTTTGATATCTCAGCTGTAACATTCTGTTTGTTTGTTGGTTTTTTGAAGTATGCAGACCCTGAGCTGCAGATGCTGCTGAGATCTGACGTTGTTCTCAGTGAGACACGAGAAGTCTTTCTGTATTTGCACTGATCTTTCCTTTATTATCACCCTGCACACCTTGGGTCAATTCTGCCACGAGAGTTCATTTCAGATGACAGATCTTTTAAGCTGACTCTGTTTTTTTTCTCTTAACAGAGCAGCCTGGGGATGTCATTGTCCCAGTGTTTTGTTATTCGGGTCCTGTCATCGCTTTAAACACTTGATAGATGAAGCTATGGAGAATTGAAATATTATTTATATTCACACCCCTGAGAGTTACAAACTGTAAATTGAGACAGGAAACTTTGAAAGCTCTCCCAAGAGGTAAAATCACTTCTTTTTACTGCTGATTATAAAGAAGATTGGCTGGCAGATGTTAATATTGGCAGTTACTCTCTGACAAATTTTCTCTAGGTGCGGCTAATCAATTTTTGCTGCATGGAATGAGAAATGGAGCTTGAATATTCAGATGTCTAGACATGTAAATGCATTACCTTTATAAATAGGTTTAAATGATTAATTGCTATGAAAAAAACAAACATGAAAAATGGATAAACTAGAAGTGTAGGGTGAAGATTCATAGATGATTTAGATGATGGATAACAAAATTTGTCTATGCATTAGGAGGACAAAATGACCTGTGCAGTCATCATACAGGTATTTATAGACAACACTGGTCTTTCTGAAAAATCTCTCTGAACTTATAAACTCTTTATCCCTTAAGACAGTTTAAGGGCTGTTATTTGAAACAGACCTGTTCTAGACAGAGATGTTATCAATGGAATAAGGATAATGCAATTTGATCCATTAACACTGCAGAAATAGATGCTTTCTCTGTGCAGGGTCCTGCAAACACTTCAGGTAATTTAATAGACACCTATGGGATGCTCTGAAGGCAAAGGTTTCGGGGAGTGACAGGAGTGATCCCGTAATTGCAACATGATTATTTCATTCATAAGCGTTCTTACTTCATGGCAGTTTGAGTACAGATCTCTGGAGGAAAAAGATGGAATTTCCTCCCTGGAGATAAGCTGTGACCATTCCCTGGGGTGTTACCAGCTGCTTTGCTCTGCCCATGGGAGCAGCTTACAGCTCTGTGATGCACCCACAGCCAAGCTGCCCTGGTAGTTTCACACACCGAATCCCAGCAGCTCCTGTAAGTGCCTCTGACAACCCCTGGCGAGCTGCCACGGAGCAGTTGTATCATCCAGGTACCACAGGAGATACTCCCTGCTTTCCCAGCGTATCTGCTCACTTAGCTGTGGCAATAGGATTAACCTGATTATTTCTGAATCAGTCCACTGTGGCAAATGATGAAGTGCCATATGGCTTTTGGAGAATGAAAGCAACGTGTCTGTGTGGTGCAAGAAATTTTTCTGGATGGGTGGGTGAATTATGTATTATGATTCATAGTTAAATACCAACCTAAAAGAAAATTCTTTCTATGGAGACTATTTAGACTGTTTCTATATTTTATAAAAGGCAATGGATCAAAGAAGAAGTCTAAAGCAGCAATGCGTACTTAATGACCTGTTCCAAGGAGTAAATTATGGCTGGGATTGTCAGGGTATTAAACTTAGTAGAGCAGAGCTTAAGCAACAGGGATGGAAATTTTCAAAATATAGTTCATTCTTTTACAGTGACACAATAGCAAAATAAAGGAACCTCTGACAATATGATTTATTGAAGAAACTAAACAAAATATGTTGGAGTTACTGCGTCCCAAAGTCATTTAGCTGTTCTATTACTTTTAATGAATAGCCAAGATCAGGGAATATATTCAGTGAGATAAGGCTCAGTGCATTTCTGATAAGGGGAGAAAGGTAAAAAAAGAAAACCTGCATCAATTTTTCATTCAGAGGTTTATTTACTGGAGGTTTATATATATAAAATCCCAAACAAGCACCAAAATGAAACATCCTATTTTCTCTCTGGCCCTTTTATCCATTTAGAACCAAGGCTTGACTACAGAAATATATTTGTGTGATAATGTTTCAGGAAAAGGTCAGATAAAAATCAGATGAGAGTTTCAGAAATTCACAGGTGTTTGTGATACATTTCTCTGTTCTCAGCGGGACAAGAGGCTAAGACAAATCATGGCCTCTGCTTGTAGCGAGCGGCTGAGAAAGACATTTTACAACAGCTTTACCTGAGCAATGACCTATGGGTCAATCAGGAAAGGACCATCAGTTTTTTTGGGCTAAGCCTTCAGTGCCTGAACAAGCCTGACTGAGTGGTCTTGCTGCCCTCAGGCTGTGCTGTAGATAAAGACCATGACAACATTCACAATTTGGGCTTGTTTTGCCAATTTAAACCCACGTAGCTTTCCCAGAGTTAATGAGGGTGAGGACATGACTTGACTCTCTCCCAATGATGAAGGACTCCGTAACTTTTTTTTCACCCTGCTTGAGAGTGGAAAATTCCTTTCCTTATGGTTTATTTCCTTCTTTCCCTGTGTCCCAGGGAAATATTTGTTGCAGGTGCTAGGGGGGGTATCAGGAATGAAGCATTCCTGTTGCTCTCAGGTGCGTAAGTGTATTGGATGTTTCATAAGCTGACTCAGGAATTATTAACAATGATGTTTTTGGTGAAAAAATACAGCTGTTAGCACTCATTTGGGTCTCCCGAAAATATATGTGTGAATAAACACAGTACACTAACAACTGCTTCAAAACTGCTCAAAGATAAGGAGTAGCACATTGACGATTAACTTAATAAACAATGACATACCATTAATTTAATGACTAAAATCGGCACTGATCACAATTTTAGGAAGGTGTGATGGTTCTCCTTCAGACTGAAACCACCCAGTCCCTCAGGTACTTTTATGTAATGAAAAGATGGTTTTGGCACAAAGAGTGACGGATTTAGGAACAGCAGTGACAGCATGGCTGAGATCTTTAGGTGGAATCAGAGTAGATGGAAGCTGTGAGGAACACTTAGAAAAGGGCACTATAGAAACTTCATTCACTTCCACAGGGATCACATTCTGGGCATGCAAGGAACCAAGACACTTAAGGGAAATTTTGCTAAAAATCTCTTAAAGCTGGCATTTTTGGGGAAACAAAGGGAGAATCTGATGACAACATGAAGATCTGAATAGACTGTATTAATAATCCATTTTTAAAGCCTCATAAATGCATAAAGAGCTCTGTAAGGTCTAGATTAATAGACTCCTTCCTCCAAGGAGATCATTCAAGTGCCTCAATTCTTCTCCGAACTGCAGCAAATGGCAAAGCTCTCTTGAGTTCATGCCCACTCTGAGACATAAAAGCCAAAGAAAGATACAGTGTGTTAGAAGAAGAAAATCCTTTCTTACTAAGAAAAAAAAAAAAAAGAGGGGAAAAAAAAGAATTCTTGGAAGTCAGAATACTTAAAAATATATCCAACCCAAGAAAAGAGAGCACGAGGAAGACTTTCTGAATCACAGGTTAACATGAAAGACAGATCCAAGGGATAATGTGAAAGAGCTTAGGAAGTTACGTGGTTTAGAAATTCCAAGCTCTCTGATGCCTGTGAAGTTCTCTGTTAAAATCTTGGCTAACATTTGTACTGGCAGATTTTTTTTCTGTGCTTGTGAGACCCAAGGTCACACGTTGACCAGTGTGATACAGGATGTGACTGTATTAATACTGCCTGCTCAGAGCAGTTCATCTCCTCCAGCCCTCCAACCCCCAGGGAGCAGACACTGCGATTATTCCAGCAGAGCTCAGACCCTGGGGCTGTATTTTGCTATTGATCCAGAGCTCTCACTGTCATTAATGGGAGCTTCTGTTCATCATGGATGGACTGCAGCACTTGTCTTTGGAAAATCTTGCCAATGAATAAAACCTTTTAAAACCACAATAAAATAATGATAAATAATGTATTTAAGGAGCTATAAAATAAGGAAACAAGACAAATATGCAGATACATCTTTGATCATTTATATTCCTGTGTCATGGGTTACCTGTAACTTTATAATTAATCTTAATTCTGCATTGAGAATTGACACTGTCAAACAGTTTAAGTCAGTTAAATGGAAGAACAGAGTATTCTGACTGTTTAGGAAAAGGCTGGCAAAGACAGCGAGGAAGAAAAGGTGTAAAAGATGTGCAGTGGACAGCAACTAGCTGTGGTAATGGCTCTGTAACACTGCAAGGCAGGGCCTTGAAGGGTCCTTCACTCCTCAGACACTGAAAGTTCAGTGCCTGTCCTCTTGTCCTCAGAAGCCAGGGTTCAATGGGCTCAATTTTGGGATCAAGGTACTTACTTGTCTGAGTCTGTTCTGTTTGAGTGTGACTCTGTGACACTGAACAGGGGACTCCACTTCTCAGTGAAGAGCCTCCCTGGTCTGGGGCCAGCTGGGGAACACACAAACTGAGAACTCAGTGAACACGGAACGTGCAGTTTCTTGTAACCTTTCCTTTAAAAAAATCTGATTTGACTCAAACAACTGGTGGTATCTTTGGGAAAATTTGGCGTATTTTTGCAATCTACCCAGGTAGGTCCATTACTCTGACTGATACTGCGATTCTTCAACTTTTGGCCTCTGCAATGTCCTTCCAGCTCATCTGTCTTTGTACAACTGCCTGAACTGCTGCCACCAATTAATGATAGCTAATAGGTCCCTGGCTACTGAGAACACTTGAAGCCAGTAATTACAGCCTGTTCACACTCTGCCCTGTAGGAGCAGAGCTGCTGCTGACTCTGCTGAGTAACATTTTATGACCCCTTTTAGAGACTTGGGAAGGCTGTGATTGAGTATCTGAGAAAACACTGATCTAGTATTTATAAAAAGGTATTTGGTAGGAGTGTGTAAAACACGTTTGTGTCCATTTATACTCCTGCATAGTACGTAGGCTTACCAAGCTTTCACAGTTTTATTTTTAAGAAAAAGTCTGGCATATCTAAACTATGACTCTTTTCCTCCCTCTCTGAATGTGTCAAAACCAAGCAGTGGTGTCAAATTGCATCACTGCAGAAGGAGAGAAGAGGAAGCTCTGTTTTTTTTCTTGTTGCTGCTTTAAAGCCAGATTCTGAACACTGTGGTACTGCTGTATTGCTTAGCAAAGAGCTTTCTTCCTGCCATGGATTTCCTTTTGCATGATGAGACGGTGTTTAAGGAAGGGAGCAGACAGTGGAGTTTATGTAGCTCTGCTCCCTCACATGGTAGCCAGCTTGGACGGAGCAGTCAGCAACACTAAAATGTTACTGGCAGAGCTTATTTCTCCTCCCACAGCAAACTAGAGATTCATGGAATGGTGAAAGCACAAAATGGTTGTGGTTGGAAGGGACTTGTGGAGGTTGCCAGGTCCGACGCCTCTGCTCCATGGACGGAGACTCCACGAGCTCCCTGGGTAAGCTGTTCCAGGGCCCAGGCACCCTCACAGAAAAGAAGTGCTTCAGGAGGTTCAAACAAACCTCCTGTGCTTTGATTTGTGCCCTTTTCCATGGAACAGAGTCTGACTCTGTCCTCTTTGCACCACGCTTTCAGGTGTTTAAATGCATTGACAAGGTCTCTCTGCCCCAAGCTGCTTCTACTTTGGGCTCATGGACAACAGAGAACTTTATTTCACTGGGGTTTATACATTGCATTTCCTTCCTCAGGTCAGAAAGAAACACCTCAATTTTACCTTTGGTGTCTTGGGTGTGCAGAATATTGCTCCTTATGTATCTGAAAT
Organism: Lycocorax pyrrhopterus obiensis; assembly: GCA_014706295.1. Taxonomy (NCBI): domain Eukaryota; kingdom Metazoa; phylum Chordata; class Aves; order Passeriformes; family Paradisaeidae; genus Lycocorax; species Lycocorax pyrrhopterus. The sequence continues at coordinate 13,757,562 of JACSVZ010000022.1, read as the reverse complement.
ACACAAACCAGTATTGTTTCCTAATTTCTCTGTTGGTTTGAAGGTCAGGGAACTTGGTGAAAAAGGAATTAATATACAAATTCTCCCTCCGTTCTTGGTTTTACAAAACGTTCCTGTTTGCCCAGCACAATGACAAAGTTTTCTCTCTAATTTCCCTTCTAGAACAAAGGTGAACACGACAAAGAGACCAGGATGTTCTGGCATTACCCCACTGCTGGTTTGCTTCCCTCTCCCTGCCATTGCTTATCCTCTCTGGAACTTCAAAGCAGCATTGCCCAGCTTTATCTTCCAAATTTTACACCCTGCTTCCTTTCTCAGTTGCACCATTATTAACTCCATAGTTTTAAGAACGCTGTACAAATTATAACATGTTGCCTTTGTTTTCCCTTTCTCTGGAGACAAGAACTTTGTGGGCATAAGGAAAATACTGCCAATGTACATTTATTTTACATAGGTACAGTGAGGCTAATGAAAGCAGTAGGTGTCCCTTTTCCAATTACCCAAACATGTTCTGCCACAGAGGGCTTTACTTCCCAACAACAGGCAGAGAATTAGGAGTCCTGAGGCTTTTGACAACCTTTCACTGCATGCTCTTTTTCCTCTCCATGTAATTACATGCTCCAGCAGCCCCAGCCACAGTGGCTGTGAGGGGAAGCTGTTTCCTTCAGGGTTATTTTCTCCTGCCTCTGGGTTCTAATGAGGAGAGGCAAAAGAACAAAACACGTTTTCTCCTGTGGTACATCCCTGGTTTCCACCTCCACGTTGCTCATAAACTCTGGTGCCCAACAGTATAACTGTTCTCAGAGGAAAACTCTTTCTCACCTTATGCACAGGAAATTTTTTGAAACCCTGGATACAAAATCTTCAGGAGACTACAGGCAGTAGTCCCTACTCAGTAAGTGCTCATTGTAAAAGGAGAAAGTTCACAAAAGTCACTTCCTTTTAACCAGAAGAATTCACAAGTGACTCAAAGATATTCACCATAACAAAGTGATCTACGCTGAGGATACATTCCTTACTGCCTCAGTGCACATATTTCATTTTCTTGATTTACTGATATAGAACTCGGGGAATTCTGTGTACAGACTGGGCTGCTTCTGATTTAAACAATTTTGGCAGATGTGTAGGCTGACTTGTAGAGATGTAAACTTCAGAGAGTGGTTCATAGGCAAAAAGGCTTTTAGGAGGTCAGGATGTTCTTGGAAAGGTCTAGAAAAATAGATGAAAATTGGAAATAATTTTCCAGGAAGGCTGAATGGAAAGGTGCCTCAAGGTGAGCAGGCTGAGGATACTTCTCCTGTCCAGAGGGAAGAGCTATCCCCCCCCTACATGACCCTATTTTTAACAAAGAGACAGCTTTATTCAGAAATCATTAACAAGTTAATTACCACTTGATCACCTCTCCTTTGCACTCATGGCAATGATGATCAAAACTTGCTGTAGTCAGAACTACTCAAGCTCTCTAAAGGTAACAATTTATGCAGGAGCTCTGTGTACTTTGGTGAGACTGGGCAGCACTCAGGAAGCAGCTGCACCATCCCACCTTGCAGCACCACCAGAGCAAAAATTTCACCCTTCTCCAGAAACACACCCTGCTATGGCTGGCTGAGAGCAGGCAAGGCCAGAGGCCCACACACATAAACCACTTTCCTGCCTTCTGTCTGACTGTGCTGGGGCTCCTAAAGGCCAGCTGGGGCATGAGGGACTGCGAGAATCCAGCCTGAAGCCTTCTCCAGGATTCAGTGTTTCTCGACAAGGTATCACAGGAAAGAGCAATGTCCACAAGCCACAGCACAAACCAGCTGTTGTACACTGTTGGCATATTTGATGCGTGAAGCTCCCTGGAAGTGTTTCTGGAGTGAGGAAGAAAATAAAGCAACCTCTGGATTTATTATTTCTATTCCTTAAAAAAAAAGAAAGAAGAAAGAGAGTAATGAGTACCCCAAAACCCCCATCAGTGTAGTAAAATGAAGCATGAAATGGTGTTCAGAGATGAAATCCATCTCATCAAAGGCTTTTGATGGACGTGAATTAACTGTTCAAGTTAAAAAGGATAAAACTTTGGAAGTAATTTTTATCATTGAATTGCTCAGTAAGTTCACCATGAATTATTTTTCTACTTTTTTTAATTCTCCAAGGATCTAGGTCACCACAAACCAGGAATGAAATGCCTCATCACCAATTTATTTGTTTCAAAGAACAGACAGACGTCTGAATAGCTTGTTTTACTTTCTAGAAGCCTAGTGACAAATCAGAAGTGAGTCTTTCCAAATCACCAGGAGCTGAACTTTCTCTGGAAAATTCATATTTTGCATTGGGAAATCATTTTGAGATCACGTTTTCCGAAATAGCTTTATCAACTTTCCTGCCCTTCACTCCTTTGCACACTTGTGTTGCTGATTAGGTGCCACAGAACCCATTAGCACCTAAAGTGTCAGGATTTTTCCTTCACATTCCACATTTATCCAAATCCTTGGTTTTGCTAACACACTTCTACACCCAGCATCTATTCTGGGGAAACGGCTTCTTTCCTACTACTATTAATAACCTTTCTATGCTACTTATTCTATAAATATCTGTGATGCTATAAGTAAAGTGTAAAAACTACTCTCTGTATATGCCAATTTAGAGCTTTTAAAGAGTCTCCATGATTCCATGGAACTGCATGTGACTCTGGCTGGTGCTGAGAGCAGAGAGCGAGGCAGTGGCTGCACAAGGGCAGTAGAAACATCTTTCATTTGCAGGAGCTGAATTCACTTTTTGTGGATCAATGGAACCTGCCTTTGACAACTTTTTAATCCTTACAAGCAGTTTACCCGTGGCTGCTGCTGCATATCAGCACCAGGGGCACCTGGTTGTAGCCCAGTGCTCTCTCTGGTTTGTCACCCAGGGGCTGCCAGGAGCTTGCAAATCAACTGCACAGCCCGGTGTGCTGCTCCCTCCTCCCAGCAGCGCTTCCTCACCGAGGCACTGCTCTCCAGCTGTGTCCCACTGCAGGGAAACAGCCACTGCCAGCTCCAAAGTGGCCACAATAAATGGGCACCACCGTCCCCGGGGGAGGTGAATTCTGGACAGAGCTGGGAATGGGGCTCAGCTGCCACAGAGGGGAAGAACTGCAGCAAAGCCCTGCCTCGCTCCCTGCAGCAAGGGAAAGGGGATGGGGAGGGTTTCCTGGGGGAATTTGCAGTGCCTCCAGTGCCTGCTGCTGTCTTCTGCTCTCTTCAGGTCAGCCACTGAAATCATCTTTACTTCTTCAACTTATTTAAGCCAAAAGTTATCAAATCCTGCTTTACGATGCATTTCCTTTTACTTTAGCAAGCCTTTTGGTTAGTATTTTGCAATTAATTCCAAGCGTGTAATAAAACCTCAAGGAAGGATAGTTTCACGTCATTTAGCCCACAGAGAAGGCACAATACAAATACTTTACTCAGCTCTCCTCCCAGTCCTTACTGCTAGATTTTTATAAATGCAACATGTAGGATTTTTCTATGGAACCTGTGAGAACAGACAGACAAGATGAATCACGAGTATTTTCCTGGGATATTAAAATGTGTGTATCTTTCTAAAACTCATTTAATAAATGATGTGAAAAACATCAGCTTGACTTGCTAAATGCAAATGAAAGTGGGTCTCAAGTTGTCTCTTATCTAACAGTCACTTATTTCAATGATGTGCAAATGAGTAGTTCCCATATACAAAAATTATGGATTGGCAGAAAAACTTAATAAATCAAACTACTCCAATAAGACGTCTAGGTAGTGTCATCTGTGATAAAACTGTTGATCTGATTTACCCTTTTTGGTAAAGATCTTATGCTAATGAAATGGTAACTAAATTTGAGAGGTTTAGGTCCTTACCACAAACAGATCCCACTCCTTAGTTGGAATCAAATTCATCCACTCTGATAAAGCAGCTGGAGAATCAATCCTATCAATATATTTCAAAATTCCTTCCTAGTTTATTCCCATTTTAAAGGCTAAACCTTACCCTGAGAAGGAGGCGTTTTCAGGGAGAAAAAAAATCTTCAAGTGTTAAAGAATTATTTACCTTGCAGCACAAATTCTAAGCAGGACCCCAGAATAATCTATGGAAGAAAGTAGCTCAGGCCATGACAAGGTTTTAATCCTCCTGCATTAGCAAGTCACTTTCTCTTTTCTTACACTTGTCTGGATTCACCTGCTGCTGAAGGTCATTACGTTCTGCAATGGGACAATGCTCCCACTGTTCCTCATTTGCTCAAGCCAAGGATTGGTGCCTGGCAAAGTCAAACGTGCACGACAGGATTGCCACGCAGGCTGTATTGGGGAAGCCACAATGGGAACTTGTTTTCAGTAAGAATTTGGGTAAGACCGAAGCACTCTGTTTTATTTCGCTTGGAAACCAAAATATCAGCACTTTCCAATAAGCAAGGCTTTTGTCTGGACATTCTTTATTTCAGCCCAGGAAGAATATAAAATTCCTGATTTCAAGTTCCACAACGTAATCTTGTCTACAATAAAATCTTCATTAGGGCAGTGTGGATCCGCAGCAGACATAGAAACACACAGCTCCCCAGGCAGGCTGTTTGCCACAGCATCAACCATGCCATGGTGAAGGATGTGTGACAGAGGGTCATCCAGGATCTCCCTCAATTTCTGTGCAGCAATTTTTCCACAGGGTTGGTTGTGATCTCTTACTTTGTTTAAGGAAGAAAACCCCTCTCTGAAATATTGCTTGCTGTGGGAGCTCATGTCACCTTGTCAATGCATTCATCACCATTATCATATTCTACTAAAAGATTGGCAAATTTGCTCAGCTGTGTAAGACAGATGTTGTGGCATTTGACAGACGATTTCCGCATTGAGATGAATTTTTTTGGATGTGCTGTATACTTTGGCACTGCATTATGCAGCACAAGAGTGAATTTTCTCATTGTTATCAGCCAAACAAGCCTTGAAGAGTGGGAATCATAATGGAAGAATTATTCCTAAAGCCTGAAAACGGATTTTTCAAACACTGTGGTTTCAGTTCTAATTCCCTAATTATGATATGACTGTGGTCACTGATTGGTCACATTCCCATTCTGATTGGCTGGAAATGGGTTTGAGATGATGTCTTTCCCTCTCTAGCTCTCTAGAGAAGACGGTGTTTGGGGAGGATGTCTCCTAGTTCACCAACTCATTTCCATAATGGGATTACGATGCCTAATGCAGCTAATGAGGAGCAAAGAGAGAAGCAGAACAGTAGAGAGAAAAGCTTGTAAAGGATTCCTGCTCACAAAGAAATACCTTTTCACTGTCTCTTCTGTCTGAGACCTGAGAGAGAAACCCAGCTTTCAATTAACTAAAACAGTTTTTATGATTAAAATCTCAGCAGTAGAGCCTCAGACTCCACAGGTTGATCCACTGGTTGGGGTGAGAGCTCTGAGAGCTCTGAGAGCTCAGAATTGCAGCTTTGTTCCAGTGTAGGTTTTTTGTCCCTCAGTTACCTCTGCACTGCATTCAGTGCTGCTCCCCTGCCTCACTAGGGGTTTGTGATGGTGAATACATCCAGCACTGAGTGCTGCACAGACACTGTGATGAACTGCACGGACAAAAGATGGGAAAAGGACTGAAAACCATCCCAGCAATCATGTGAGAAAAGATGATTTGATGGTGCCTGTAAATTTGATAATCACTCTGGTGTGAACACTGGAATATCTGGCAGTGAGAAATGACTGTCAGCTTTGGGAACTTGAAATTTGGCATTCATAAGCTTTTCATGGCTTCACAAAAACTGCTGGAGTGGGGAGAGGCAACTCACCTCACATTTTGGCTTTTGCTGAGAAAAATGAAGGTTCTAAATAGTCTTGTTTGAGGTTGGAAGATGGAGGGTGAACTCAGGATTAGGACTTCAGCTTTGGGGAAAATAGGAAGTATGTGAAAGAGAGGTCCGTGTAGCTGAGCCACCTCATCACAGAAGCTACATCTCTTAATGATACTGTTGTGATTAGAAACCTCCTTAATTTTTACTGAGAAGTAACATTTTTCAGAAGCAAAATGTATTTGGAGGTAGGCAGCACCTATAATATCTTCTCTTTGACATGTTTTTTTATAGAAGGTTGTCACATTGAAAGCAGATGTTCAGCCTGCTTGTTTGTACCTTACATTTTCCAGTGCAGGGTGCTCTGGCTTAAGTGATTCTTCAATTATTTTCAAGACGGAGTGTTTTGTTTTGTTTGGTGTTTTCAGTGTTCCAGTAATTAACAAATGTCGCAGAATATTTGTCTTAATTGCACAATGAAAGCCCCTCACAATAGTAATTACTCTAGGAAAGTCCCATAAAAAAATCTACTTGGCCTGTGAAAAAGCATTCTCCAATAAAAACCTGATGGAAAAAAAACTAAAGAAAGCCCCATGTCCTTATCAGAAAACTTCTGTGTGTACACAGCCAACCCTGTCAAAGCAGACAAATAAAAAGTGTTCTTGAGAAAGTGGGGGTAGAAGGTTAAAACCTGAATGATAATTGGGATTAATTTAAAAAAGCTTTAGGGAATGTTCCCAAATCACAGTTTTGTAGCCAGGAAATGAGTATGCAGATGGAGAAAATAAGGAAACTGATCACAAACTACATTCCAAAAGTGCAACATTACCTCAGACATATCTGGAAGTCAGAAGTTATCCCAATAACTTGTAGCTGCTTTAAGTAATGATGCATATCCCAGCATCACTAAGGCCTCAGCCCAGCAGCCTGATCTGTACTGGGGAGCCCTTGTGCTCTCCCTTATCCTGGCCAATTTTTTATCAAGAAAAGTTCTGTAGTCAAAAAGATGAAATAAAATAATCTGTCCTGTTTACAGAAAAATTAAGGGGTTTTTTTATGGATTAGTTCCAAGTCCATCAGGCCTGTGTGGCCTTCATATTCTCAGGAAAAAGGATTTCTTTAGGTGCTGGAAAACCTTGTTATTGATTAGGTACCAGCAAGGACTGTAACCTGAGCTGTGTTAGAAATATTTTCCAGAATGCTGTTTCTCATGATTAGATGTGATTTCAAAACAATTATTTAACATAATTTGTACATAGATCTATGACACAACTGTACCTGATTATGATAATGCCTAACTGTAGGTTATCAAGTGCCATGAATCATGATTAAGGTGTTTGACACACAGAGCTGAAGACTCAGAGCAGACTTATCTGTGGCACACCTGTTTATCAAGCCAATTTTCCACTTTTCGAAGGCACTGTATATTATGTACTGAGATTGTGTACAGAGGGTGGAGATGGAATGAACAAACTGTATTTTGAGCATGAATTATATATGTGGGTAATTTATTCAAAGTCTTTCACTCCTATAATTTTAGCTGAGAGCCTCAGAAAGCTTCTGCCAAAGTTTTTTTATGTTGGCTCGAAGGAGTTACCCAGGAATATTCTCTGGGAGGGGGAGAGGTGCAGTCACTAAGCACTCACAGCTTTCAGCATCCTGTGACAAATGTACCTGCAAATTGTTGCCTACTGACTGTACCATGCACTGGTAGAACTCAATCGAGGTGCCATCAAAATTCATGGAACAATTCTATTAAATTCAGTGCACTGCAGACCAAACTGACAAGGTAGTTAAATCCCGACTGAAATTTGTAGGGCTAACAGCTACAATTTTGCATTTTTTATTATTTTAAAAAAGGAAAATGTTGACCTGCTTGCCATGATTTTACCTCAATGTCTGGTTTTAACAACACAACGGTAATTACTTTTCCTCTTTCTCTCAGAGACCGAGTTGTTTCTATTAAATAGTCCAAATTAACAGGTTATTCTGCATGCTCTGCCTTAATAGCTAGGATTTGGTTCTTTTGAATGTCACGAAAACAACATAATTAGCAAATCCAATCTCTAAGCCCTGCTAAATTTTGTTTGATATTACATATTGCTGTATTGGGGCCTGCTAAGTTCATGTGCTTCCAGTCACTATGTACACACAAAATCACAAAGCTTAATACGTGTACCCCGAGATTAACTGGTTTAAGAGGATGGTTATGGGTACAGATAAAGGAAGTGTTTGCCTGGATCACACTGGCACTGGGTTTGTGTGGGGCACTGGGGTCTGTGGGACACGGAGTGCTCAGCAAGAGTCAGAGACCGTGAAGGACTAAGAGAGAAGAGAGAACACAAAATCACTCCACACTGGTTAGACCACAGCTGTGTGCCTTGTACTAGGAAAAGCCCAGGAAACAGCACCGTCAGAGATGCTGGGAAGCCAGAAACAAACGTGAAAATGGCTAAGAAATAGAAGGGAGGCTGGATACCAGGAATCTGCACAGCAGCCTCTTGCCAACAGCTGCATTAGAAACACAAATTTCACAGCAAATCCCGCTTACAGCGGGATAGATCCCAACGTGCCACAGTCTATAAGGCACGAGAAGATGAAGTTTGCAATCATGTTGATTTATTCAGTTTGGGAGTTGCAGTGAAATGGAAAACTGCATCAGATACTGTCATGTTGTTGTGGGTTTTTTCTTCTCTATAATGGACTATTAGAATTTGTCTTTTAAATAGACCTACTCTTATCAAGTGAGCGCATCTGTGTTGTCTTGGAGTTGATTGCTGGCCCTTTATTAGTTCTTCCATTGTAAAGTTCTGTTTTTCACCAGCTAATCCCCAGAATGACAATATTCCAGGAGTAATGTCTATTCAGTGAGTGTGGATGTTGACTCGCACTCTCCTCATGAGCTCTACTTTAAGCATTTGTAGGCCTTAATGATCCATATGGTGCTGTAAAGTTGTAGGCAGTAGGATAAAATACCCTATTTTTACCAATAACTTTGCCTGAAAAGAAAACTGATTTCCAAGGGAGACAGGTGAGAAAAATGGGTAAATGATTTAAAAAGAGTTTGTCACGTTGTCGAGAAACAGCAGCTACCACAAACCCAGCTTTGGGCCACATAGCTGTAGTTAAAATTTGTTTATGTTCCTACCAGACCTCAAAACTGGCTGCAAGAGACAACAACCTATTTCAGTGTGCAGAAATCTGTGCAATTACAGCCCCATCCAGCAATAATGACAGCTCTCCTGCCTCTGTTCCGTACCTCACAGCTATTCACAGCCGTAGCCAAACTCCAAACCAAGAACTATTCACACATTAAGTCTTGCATTATTTCTCAGGCATAACTCACAGTTTTGAAGGAGACGGAAGTAAAATTTCAGCACCTTAAGCCATGAAAGCAAAGCATTTCAGTATTAGAGAAAAATATCCCCAGAACACAGGCTGTAAATTGATATCTTGTGGTGGAAGTTAACACCTGCCCACGTTACATACCCAGACATTTGTTCTGCTTTGTGACACACACCGTCATCTAAACAGCAATACTGACTGTTCCTCTCCTACTTTGTAACTCCTGCATCCCTGCTACCACAGATTCCATCTCTGTGCAAGAAAATTCCGCCAAATTCCCATCGTTGCTTCTCTACTGCTGTATTTACAGCCTGGTGGTAAATGCTGCGTGATACGAGCCTGGACGGATCAAAGTCTGCTGCTGTCGGTGATGATGCTTGCACCAACTTCAGTGGGTCAGGCCTTCAGAGAGGAAACCCAAAATATCTGATGGCCCACTCAGACTAGGAGTCCTTCTCTACAACCCATGGGGGAGCAGAACTCAGATCTCCAACGAGTTCAGCACTTCAGCTGAAATGGAGCATTGAACAGCAACCCAGTTACGTAAATATTTCACCACAAAGTCAGACACCAAATGAAATCTGACTGATTTCTGAAGATTAAAATTAAAGTAGGTTAGATTGACTTAAATGTCTCGGCGTGATGGCTCTTCAGAAACATCAAATTCTTGAAAAGTTGACAGAGGATAGGAGGAAAACAAAATTCTATAGCTATTTCAGCTGTTGTAAGCAGGTCCCGAAGTATAGTTTCCTTAAAAAAATCTGGTTTAATATTTATAGAAATGTGTATTCAGCGCTGTAATCCCTTCCTAGACCATCAGCAAATTATTCATACTTAAAAGCCTTGCAGCTTTTTCATGGCTGATTTTCTTTTTTTTTTTTTTGCTGTGACAGAAGGAATTAATCATGGCTCTAATGGCTCTCTGGCAAGTGCTACTTAAAAGCAACAAATGCATTTGAAAAATCATTAAGTTTGCCTGTCCAGTTTAGAGTTAAAAAAAAAAAGAGTAAAAAAAGCTCTTGCATCCTAAAGTGTTTGGGAGCTGGAAAACAAAAACATGACAAAAAGAAAGAAAGGAACTAAATTGTCCCTTACAAAAAATTCCTATCAACTTGTGCAGTCTCTTTAGGAGTACCAGGTTGTGCTGCAGGGGCAGCAAAGCTCCTTGGTTGGGGAACAGTAAAGTCTCAAAACAGGGTTAAATTGTCCCTGCCCAAATACCAGCAATATTTGCCTTCCCACCGCTTCAGCTTCTGGTCTGCAAAATATGATGATATTTTCTGTATGAGATGTGCTGATGAAAATCTCTGTATGAGGGGCAAACTTCAGTGGTTTTGCTTGTGTTTTTTAGTGTTTATTTGCTTGTATTGCAAAAAATAATAATCAATGTCCACGTTCATGCGCTTTTCTTGTAACTCTGTATTTAAACTCCTTCACTATTCACTGGCATTAATACAGGCAAAAGTCTTTAAACAAAGCTCCTTTTCTTAAAGTCTAATTCTGATGCTCCTAAACAATTCTATTCCAATAAGAGGAATCTGAAGTATCAGATTTTAGTTGATTAATATGGTTCTTAGAAGCCTTTACACGAACATGCCACATGAGGGAAGTGTAGGTACTCTAGACTTCTCCCTCTGAAAATAAGCACCCAATTTTATTTTTATCTTGTTAATGGATTATGAATGACATGTAATTATTTTCCCTCTGAAAATCATGTTAATTTTCGAGAGAAAAGGCCCAGCGATAGAATTAGCTATTGCAATGTGATAATGTAACACTGTTTATTGGTAAAACAGAACAAGATTCCCTAATCCTCTGTAAATCATTTCCATCAATCCAATCCTAGGTGACACTGCTGTATTAATGAGGATGTGCTCTGTCCTCCAGGCACAACATGCACACAAGAGCATTGAGGTTTTTGTGTGGGCAACTTGAACCCGAGTGGTTCACAAATAAGTCATTTTGGATGAGGCCTTCAACTGGAGACTGATTTCAGGAGTGTAACAAGCACCTCCCAAAAGAACTTTTGTCTCTTATGATCTGGACCTGCCCCTGAAAGACTCTGGCTCAACAGAACAGCGACGTGCCAGTCTCCATTCAGTCTCCCTGCATTGCAAACCCACACACAACCGGTAACAATAAGAATAATGATCATAATCACCACTGTCCCTGTGCAAACCCCACTGTACTTCTGCATGTCCAAATTTCTTGTATTGAGCACAGTGACCTGTCCAGCCCCTCACAAGATTATGATAGAAGGGTTTTCATGTTCTATCTTCAGTTTCCCTTGTTCGTTGCCACCTTGGTGCTGTGAAAATCTCCACTGATCTTCATTTAATGTTTTAGAGAGTGCGTTGAAGATAAATTTTGGAAACTATTCCTTACAAATGATTACACGCAGTAACATTTCACAATAGCACAAATAGTTAGAAAACTAATTTCCTGTGAAGTGCATTATTTTTTCTTTATTAATAATGGTGCTCCAAGTTGTATATATTACAATTCCTTCTTAAGTCATAATTCAGACTTGTATTCTGTTTCTTTATTTTTAGATTTCAATAAACTTGACATTACTGAAGAGGATTCATAAATTTTAGTGAAATTCAATTACTATAACAATTGGTTTTTGCACAGTGTCCTGACTGAGCCAGTGGTAGAAGTATGAGGATTATATATTCTCACCTCATTTCACAGGCAATAATGAAAGAGGATGAGAGTAAATTCCTCCTATCTAAGTCTTTATTTAAAAAAATAACTAGAGCTTGTGAAGATTTCTTTCCGCTCATAGTTGTTTCTCTGCTTTCAGAACAATGAAAACAATTAAAAGAATTGTTTGTTTAATCAGGAAAAGGAATTTCAAAGGCAGTTTTTTTCCTATAGGAATTTTAGCTTATTTTAAAAAACTTGAAAAAAAAATTGGGAATAGATGATTCCACATGTGATGATCTACCTTTCAGAGGCAGAAAACACCTTTGAACAGTAATTGCTTTATGCTAAATCTAAAAATTAACATCCTCCAAACCCTCATCTTTGCTCCCCTAAGGTCCAAGCAGGACAAGCCTCCTCACAGTGCAATGGGTTTGCCAGCATTGCTCCCTGAAAAGGACCAATTTGTCTGCAAATTTAGGAATCAGTCACTGAGGCACTCCCAGGTTCGAATGGTCACTCAATTAACGTGTGCTGAATGAGGGTGAAGCTCGAACCTTGGCAACAGCAGTGCCCTGTTAACACCCAACCTCGGAGCAGTGAGAGGACTGGAGGCAGTGCCAGAACAGAGCTCTGTCTTCTAAACTGCTCACAGCTTTCCTTACTTTTCCTCTTGATAACTTGTCTCTTATTTATTTGTTCTCAGCAGATACTTATAATACATGTTAGTTCAGTCTAGGAAGATTATTTCAAAGAAATCTGTTAGTCAGTACACAGAAAAATATGCCCTAAGCATATTAGGAACAAGGAAACAAGTTCAAAAAATAATAAAATAGAATCTCATTACAGTTCCTCCCTAGATATAGAAAATTCAGGCCATTATAAGGTAACTCTATAGAGAACAGCCGCTAAATTTGCTGATTATGACCCATTTTGTCAAGGAAGAATGACAGTCTCAGCTTTTTGTCAGAAATAACTGTGGACACCCTTAAGAAAATCCTAAACCAAAATCTTTTGGGGTTATCTTACACTGAAGTTCATCTTTACTTATTCTTACTGTAGAGACTAAATAAAATCAAACAAAACTCTAACACTACTAAGTGAGAGAATATTGCCTATTCTCGGCTATTGAATTAAATATTAATTTACTGTTCTTATTTTTGACATTAGATTTCATTTTCCAGGACATGTGGGTCAGAGGATGATTGCATTAATCTGTCTGTCCCTGAATGATAACTTGCCATTATAATCACAGGGCACAATAGAGAGCAGGATTTAAAAAAAAAAAAAAAATCATTGTGTTTATTATTAGGACACCCAGTATAATTTTTTTTAGAAGAATTTGCAATCTATGAGACTCTCTCCAGTAGCAAAACCCTAAGGGAAGTTCATCTTTAACAACACATCTGCGTGAGACATCATTTTCTGTTTTATTAAACAACACCTATTAAGTTAGCTTTATTTTATTTGATACGGCAAAGAATGTCTGACCTTTCAAAGCTTTTCATTTGCTGAAGTTTAAGAGAAACATTAGAAATGCCGTAAGATACTGCTGCATGGGAAACACCAAGGATTCAAAGAAATTAAACTTGGATGTGAATACAAAAGACAACTCCAAATGTCCCCGCTCCTTGCTGTTGCATTTGTTTCCTATCAGAAAGCTGACATTCAGAACATTCAAGAAATATGACTGCCCTTTCAGACTTCAAATTTGGATTTATTTCCTTCCCATGAGATGTTTATTTGACCCTGTATTAATGTCAGACAGAAAAATCATGTTGTGATGAAAATGAAATACGTTGTTTGACTTTTTGATTCACATATACAGCCCAAATGTCATTAGAAGGAAATGATACTCCAGGTTTGCTGATATTCTACAGCTGTTCTAAACATTCTGGGAGTGCTTTGGAATCTAAAGTTTAGCAGCCTCACCAGTTTGGAGGGGATACTTACGGAGGTAAATGTTAACAAACTATGATAAAATACATAATAATAAATTTATTTCCTTCAAAGATCTCCAAATGTTTTAAGACGGAATGTGCTGTTAAATGCCTGCTGGGAAAGATCCCACCAGACACACAGAGGGGCTCCAGTGTGGCCCATTCCAGACTCTTTTCTTGAAACTCCTGGAGATTTTTAATCCAATTTATTATTAGAATTCCAACTTCAGTAATTCAATGCTCTAAATGCTCTGCTATTATATAGCAGATTTTTCACATCCTACTAACCCAGGGAGAAGTGTTTCAGTGAAAATATTTATTGCAAGCATCACCTTGACTTAGAAATCTTTCAGTTATTCATTTTGGTTTTCATTTATTACTGCTTAATAATTTATGATACAACATTCCATTGGCATTTTTCACTATATTAATGTTCTCACCCCGAATATATGTACTGAAATTTCTGTTAAGGCTACTACATGGTCACATAATTGTTAACCACCAGCAACTAAATTCTGATAGAATAAATAAATATACAATTTTCACAATTTCCATAGAGGAAAAAAACCCTCCCAGAAATTGGATTAAGTGCTGAATTTGCCAGTTTCATCACTGTGGAAAATAAAATGCTATTCCAGCATTCCTGCTGATACAGGAACTCTACATTTAGATGGCTGGAGCATAATATTCCAACTCATTTGGAATTTATAATTTCTCCATGAATGGCAATATGTTGGATTTTTTCCTGCATGTAACCTGAATTTTGAACACTCTTAAACGCAGGATGTGCCCCTTTAAAATAATTTCTTGCTGCTGCATCTGTTGGTTTGTCAGCTGATTCTTCTCCCTCTCTTTGCCAGGTATTTCAGCTGCCCAAATAACAAAAACCTCCTCAGAAAGCATTTGAGATGCACAGCACAAGAGCAATTAATTGAAATCTCTTATTTTGGTATTATTTAACGGATAATTTGCAAATGAAAGCAGATGTGACTTGCACATGTTAAAAACCTGTTGCTTATTACACTCTGCAGTGCAGGCAGTGCTCAGAAGATGTTGTGTGAGCCCTTCTTTCCTTACTTGAACTTAACAATTCCAATAATTCATTAAATTATAATAAATCATTATGACAAACTTACAAAAATTAGTATAAAACCCACTGTAATGTCAAAGTTTGCATAAAAATCAGCAGCAAATGACACATGGCATTGGTTCTGTTGCTGGAAGGGCACCAGCACTTCCCTGAGCCCTTGGTGCCCCGCTCTGAGGAGTTTCATGAAAGCCACGCAGCAGCTGCCGTTCCGTGTTTTGTGGATCATCCACGATTCCTCCCGGCAAACACATCAGTTATTTATAGGTGAGTGTGTGCATGGCACACACAAATTCCTGCCTGGCACCTGACAACAAAGCCCAGCAGAGGAGACCTGTCAGGGAGCTCGTGAGCAGCTCAGAACAAATCTATGCAGTGCAGCTTCCCCAGATCTCAACTCATTATTTATTCCTACATGTTAAGTGGCACTTAAAGGTTCTGATTTCTGGAGCTGAATAGGCTTCCTCTGCCCTTCATCTGTCTTCACAACACATCAGATACTGGTTCAGGCTGCTGTACGTTGCACACAGATAATACTGTGCAAAAACACGAAAGGCAGACAAGGCACAGAGCTGAGGTCTGCCCTTGCCTCGGTGTCTGACAAAACCAGCAACTCCATCCTGCCCATTTATTTCAGCTGAGTCCCACTTTCTCAGTGCTCCTGAGATAGTTTAGAAAACTCAAAATTTTCCACCAAACTCAGGGCCAACATCTGCTTCAAATCCCCCCGAGCAGACATGCCCGGGGAGCTGTTTCCTTTCACATCCAGAAAGGTCCATGGTAGAACATGGCACTCTGAGATTCGGTCTCTGAGCTAAGATACTTGGTCTGTTACAGCTTGCTTAGCAAATCCCAGGATGTAGAAATAAAATCTATGCAAAAATATGTTCCTGAGACTAAGAACTCACTCAACTGGAAACTTCCAGGAATGTGGGAAAGCGATGAAGCTTTTGGTTTGCTTCAGTCCCAACTTCTAGTGCTGGTCTCTTCATCTTCAGGCATTCTGATTTACAACTAATAATTACTTCATCATTAATTTTGAACTGAGAGAATAAAGAAAAGGTAATTAAAAAATCTCTGGAGAAGAATAAAGTAAAGAGACAGAGCGACGTTAACTGAGTGGGAGGCAGAGATACTGAGCTACTGCAAATTAATATATCCTGAGCAACTGTCTGCTCTCCCTTCCTGGTCTGCAGTTAATAGACAGTTAATCTTCCATAGAGCAAGTTCATTTTCCTTCTGTAATGAACAATTCACTTTGTTTATAGCAATTTCTCCAGCCAACCTTTTCTTCTATCCCTTTATAAAATGATTTCAACCTTGCTGATTTTCCAGTCTCATGTTTATAGTTAAAACATTACAGAAGGCTGCACCAGGGCTATGACAACTGCAGAAAACCTTCCAACAGCTTTAAAATACATCCAGATACAGAGAAAAATCTGCCTTAAAACTTCAGGTACACAGCTTTAGCATGGCTGTCTAAAATACCATTCTGACAAGTATTAGTTAAAGTGGGTCCAAAATGACAAATTCTTCATGCTTTTCCCAAAAAGGATGGGTAGACTAGAAAGTACTTCAGAAAAAAAACCCCAAAAACCAGCAGATAAAGGAACCTGAGACTGAAAATACATTATTTCTCATTGTTAACCACCTTTTCTCCAAAAGAGATGTTCACAATGAAGTGTGTATTAAAAAGAGTAACAGATAAATTATTAAAATGGAAATCTTTGAAAGAAGGGAACTTCTAACCTTAAGAGCTCCAGGATCAATTAGAATAGCTCGAGGACCTTAGAACAATGACATCAATTTAATTATAGATACAAAAAGAAAACCCTTTACTTACAGAGATGCTTACAAAGTTACACTAAGTCCCTAAATGCACAGTAGTGCAAAGTTTATTTAAGAAATAGGACAATGATCATGTAGTGAGAGAAATAATATACAAAGAACCAACAGGATAGGATATCACAACCAACCACAGCATTCTTGGCTAGTTCTTAAAACACAAGAAATCACTCACTGAAGCCAAATTAGGCAGAGTCTGCTGTTCAGCTGGGGGTGCTGATGGAGGCAGACTGAAGCCTGGGGCCAGCCTTGCCTTCAGAGTGTTTGGGAGAGCAGCCTTCAGGAGGAGGAGGAGGAAACTCAAAGGGAAACGAGCAACAGCAAATGGAAAAAAGCCCGGCTCCTGCATGACACAGTCCTGGAGGGGGGAATTCTTGCACAAGACAGGGCTCTTGGAGCAGAAATGAGTCGTCCCATCCAAACTAATCTTTCCTTGGCACTTCTGCCCTATTAGAGCTGGCATTTCACCTTGGGCAGGAACAGTGCCATGGTAACAGATGGGAACAGCACAGCCATGCAAAAGCTGTGTGTGAGCATCAAGCGTTTGTTGAAGACAAGATCCCCAGCCAGCGCTGTCAAACGGCCACTCAGAATCCCTCTGTGATGGAGCAAGGGCAGCCTCCAGCCACTTCAGCAGGGCGTGACTCCAGTGACTCGGATTAAGTCACACACAGGCACCACTGATGAAGGAAGCCCAGCGCCTTCCCTTAGCTCCCACTGTAAAAAAATTTCTTCTAATAAGCTCAGAACTGCATTGCACAGAGAGAAAGAAAGAGGAATTTTCTTGTTCTTGGAAAAGGAGGTAAGAATTTCCATTGGACGAAAACCTTACCCTCCTCCAAACTATTCCCTCATCTCTGCCCTCTCAGAAGAACCCACCAAAAACCAACCAACCAAAAATCCAAGCAAATGAAATTAGATGAATGGACACACAAATGGGACAAAGCTTTCTAGACTGGTGGAATAAGGAAACAAGGGATATGAAAGATCAAAAATAAAAAGAATTTAAAGTTTTTTGCTACCAGAGCTACACAAAGTCAGATCCAACTCAATCTTACCGGTGGGCAAGAAATTCCCCTGTGTTACACAATCTGGTTTAATTCAGCTATGAAAGATAAATTAACACCCTTGCAGTGCAATGCTGCTGCATTCCTGTGACACAAGTTATTAATGTTCCAGATGTTCTTGAGTTATTTCTGCAGAAAACCAGTGACAAACCAATACTCATGGCAGGTGATGCTCTCTGGTTTTGTGCAGAGGAGAGGTTAAGAGTAGTTTTAAAGAGGACAAAACTGAGGAACAGTTTCCAACCAACAAATATTTGGCAGGTTTGGAAAGCAAACCTGTTCCTTTGAACGCCAGGGGTGCATTCAGACTCCCAAACTGTACAGCCTTATCTTTTCATTGATAAGGATACAGCTCTTGGAACCAACAAGAATTAAGACATCCAGGGAGCTTTTATGGGAGTGAATTTTCCTACAGCTTCTTGCAGGAAAGCAGCCAGCAAACACAGTTTATACCCACTGCAGTCCCATGGAAGTTGCTGGCTGTTTTTGTGCATAAACTGGAGAATGTGATATCTTTACAGAATTAGGGCCTTGGTTTGCACATCATCTTCCCAAATGCCAGTGGGAATCATGCAGTCCTTGACAGGGTGATGACTGAATAATTTCTACTCTACTTATTGCTTAGGCAATACATTTCAAAAGATAACCTTATTGGACAACCTGAAAACATATTTTTATCACAAAATGCAAAACCAAGTTTAGGTGAAACTTTGATTCATTTTTAACCAAAACCTGCAGCAGCCTTTCAGCTTTCTATCAAGAGTTATTTTGACCAAAAGAATCTCCTCCCTCCTCAAAATGCATAACATGAAATGATTTTGATTCCCCATCTTTAAATCAGTGTTAGTCCACCATTTGAAAAATAAATTTCCTTATGACTTTCATAATTTTGCATTTTAAAGCTCATCATTTCAGTAACTCATGTTTCATTTGATCTTTTTTCTCATTGGATTTAGATCAAAAATCCAGTTATTTTGCTGAACAACTTAATCATAAAATGGGTTGGATTGGAAAGGAGCTTAAAGATCATCTAGTTCCAACTCCCCTAGCATGGACAGAGAAACAGAATTTCTACAAAAAGTTCAAGCAAAAATGCGTAACTTTATTGGAAAGAAAAGATGAAAAGGGAGTGAAAATAACTGACCACCAGAAAAGTCATCAAAAATTAAAATAGCTGCATGTTTTGCAAAGATCATCACATGTCAGAACACCTATGAAGAGACAGGATGAACAGATAAACTTTAAGAAGCAGCAGTGGTGGTGTGAATGATACCCTTGACCTTAACCCCAGAGTTACAAGATTAACTATTCCTTGACCATCCATTTTCCAGACAAGCTTGACAACTTGGAGATAAAATGTGTGAAATGTACCTGTAAAAACCCTCAAACTTCACAGATAATTGTACCTGACACCAGGGGCATTAGACAACCCAAATACCCATCCAAATTCTTCATGTAACTCATCTCACTGCCACCAAGGTGGCTTTTGCTTAGGATCTGCTTCTCCATAAAGAAATAGCAGGAGCTAATCCAAGTTGGAAAAAGGCTACAGGGTGGACAGAAGAAAGGGCTTTGAACACTTTGGAGCCACAGTGAAGATTTTTCTGGTTGATGGAAAAATATAAGTAATAGCCAAAGAGTGCTCCTGGATTTCTCAAAAATCCTAAGTTTGAATGCCTTTCATCCATCCCTAATCAGTATCTGGTACAGTCCTCTTTGAGAAAGGAGCTGGTATCTGATCCAACTGCTGAGAACTGTGTGCACACCTTGGAAAAGCTGTACCAATAGAAAGCTTATTTAATTCACCCTTTTCCTGTGAGACCATCCCAGGAACAGTCTCAGGAAGGAAAATGCATTCCCCAGACAGAAGTTCTCCTCACGGTTTGATGAGAAGACACCATCTTACCCTGTGTGCTGTGAGATTTGTCACTGACAGCAGTGCAGGGGAAGTGGTAATGAAGCCATCTGTCCTTGGGAAACACAAAGCTCTCAGGTTTACCAAAACCTGGAGGTAAAAAGCAAATGCAGCCTTTTCCCAACACAAACATACTGTTTTATTTATTTTCATTCTATTTACACAAACACAGCAAATCCACTGAAACACAAATGGCTTCCAACTATGTACCTTCAGTTCATATTTATCCCCATTTTTCTAGATTTTCTTGGCAGTTTGAGCTCACTACTACTCCACTTACTGGTCAAAAACTGGTGCAGCAAAGCAGTAAATCAGAGCCGAAAGTTTAATTTAAAATTCCATGTTGATCCAGCTTTAAAAGAGCATGTTTCATCATTCAGGGCATGGATGATAAAGTCCATTCACCTGTTCCCCTTCCCACCCCTTGAGTTGTCTTTAGCAGCCTGTGAGTCAAAAGTGTAAGTGCAGCTCCTGCTGACGTACCCAGAAGAGCTTTCAGGGAGCTTTGATGTGCCCATGTGGGATGCAGCACCACACTTGGACAGCAATTCTTCGTGTCTGGGAAGGAAAGTGTTAAATCTGAAATTCTCTTGACATAAAAGGGATATTGAGATGAAAGAATAATCAATCTTTCATAAATAATATACATGGGTGGATACATTATATATTCAAAGCTACAGTCAAATGGTTGGGGAGAATGATAATTTATTCTGTTGAATTTCTTCAGAATGAATCCTGGAACAGATCAAACAAAAAAGTTATAAAATAGGAATTACAGGTAATGAAGGGCTCCTTGTAGCACAGGAGATCTGCTAGCTCTTATACATAATTAAAATATATGAGGTCAGGTATAAGCTTAAAGGTGATTATGTCAGGAATCATTTTGTTATTCTTTTATTAAACAATACTAGACCTATATTTATTTTACCTATATACATATACAATATGAAATGACTGGGATTGAAATGCATATTTTAAATTAACGTGCTTTGATTAAACACAGAACTAGCAGAGAACTTTAATATTTGTACCTTGTACCTGTAGCAGGCTTGCTCTAGATATCTAAATTATTTGCCTTATTGCAAATTCATTCCAGGAAGCAACATTTCCAAGAGGAATCTTTTGGGGAATGATAGATACCATCAAGTATCCCTTTTTTTTTTTGCTAAGTTTTCCAGCCATCATGTCTTGGTGTGGGAGAACATGATTAAGCAATGGCTGCTGGGCCAAATAACACTCACTACACCTCAAAAACCTACTTTGCATAACTTTTGCCACGAATATTTTTATTATTTAGCTACCTGTTTATAATACTTGATGCAGGACAACAATGGTGTGGGTCCGTGTCTGTACCACAAACACTGCATAAAGCAGCACACACATCTTTAACATCACATATAATGTATAGTTGGAGCTACAAGCACGCTCATGGGATGGTGAATAATTGTGTATTACTCAACCAAAATGAAAGCATGGGTTTATGTTTATTTTTAGAACACCTGTTCATCTCCTTCAGCTGTAATTAATAAACAGCTGAGAAAATTTGAAACCTGACAGAAGTTTTGAAACCTGACAGAGACAAGTAACTGCTGACAGTATAAACCTAATTTCCATGTGAAAGCAAAAGAAAGACCCAAAAATGAAGGCAACACTGGAAGAAACTTTTTAAAAAAAACTCCACTTTTTTTTTTTGTCAAAACAGCAAAAGAAAAAGTCTTGAAAAAAGCAGGATCTACAAAAGACAGCAGTAAGAATGAAGGTAAGGAGGGTGGATGATGGGAGATGGACAAAAGAGACGGGGGGAACCTGAGTTCACATCCTCTCACGAACAGCAACTGTCAGGGAAGAGCAGTGATTACTGTGCACAAGTGCTGCAGACAGAGGCACAAAGGCTGACAATCCTTATCTGGTGGCAGATGTTCAATGGCTTTTGAGAGAACAGAACTGTGATGATTTGTCCCATTCAATTTTGAAGAGAAAACAAAAGGAAGAAAAAAGTTTCTAATATGCCTCCTCTTATGCTTTCAACCTAGATTATAGTCTCTTCAAAGGCTGGTGCATACTCAGCTTCCCCAAATAGTTTTAAAGGAAATATATAAACTGAATTTTTAAGATTTTTCTGCTTCAGTGTGACAGACTGTCAGAAAATTAAAGTAGCAAATTCAAGAAGGGTTTAGGCTTTGTTTTCTGGTTCTTTTCTTCTTGGCATTCACTCAGAAAAGCATAAACAATTCTCTTTGTACTGGCCACATAAGGAGGGAGGAAAAAAAAGCAACAACCAGGGAGATGAGGAGTTCTTGGATCCTTTTCCAGCATGAAAAAGAAATTGGTTTAAGAAAGGGTATCTGTGAGATAGCAACCACCTTTCCAACTTTAATTGAATTAAATTTCATCTACAAACATTTTATTCTCAAGTGCAAATTCAGGGAAGGACCTGTCTGTGTTTCAGATCCGGGTCATGTTCTTCTGAGTCACCTGCTTCTGTGCGAACAAAGAGAAGGGAAGGGAACACAGGTGGCTGCACCTTTGGAGGTTTTAAATTATTCCTGAAGTTTTGGGTGCTTCTGGAGTTCTGATAGGAAAGTATTGACTGCCAGCACCCCTTCAGAGAAACAGCCCGGGAGCAGAGGAACAGAGGGGTGGAGTGACTGAGAGAGCAGAAGTGGGAGGTAAGGAAAGTGTAGGGAATGGAAACGAAAGATAAATGTTACCATTTATTTGTAACTACAACAGCGTTATCAAAAATAGATTCTACAGGATACAACTGGCTTTTAATATAAGAGTTACAAGAAAATTGCAAGTTTTAATGGTGTGTTCAGACATCTGAGGGATCTATATTTTTCAACTGTTTTTTCAATATAGAAAAAACTTGTAATTATCTAATTAAAATACGAAAATTAATTCACTGCTCATGGGCAAAATAGTTTCATTTACTTCATAGCTGAAAGTTAACAAAAAGGTTATAAGAAAATCTTACCCGATGTAGAACTGGTTATATATCCTATTTGAATTTTGATAAACCACATTTATATGACAAATTCCATTTTAATGTTCTCTCATTCTCTACCTAAGAAGACGCATTTGATGTGTTTGCCCAATCGTAAGCAAAAAATTATTCCAAAATATTTTCTAGTACTTCTACTTTGATTACATTCACAGATCCACAACCCAACCCTTTAGAATACAAGAATTCAAAGTGATTTTCAGCTTTCTTCTTCACACCTATATTTAAGAACAGTGGCTGAATGACACTATAGAGCCCTAATATGATTTTTGTTATTAAGATAATAGGGAGAGAGGTGATCTGAAAGTTTATCAGAACTTCTGGGTCTAACTATAGCAGTTCTTTGGTGTGTCCATTAATGTGACCACTTGCACTATAAAAAAGCATTTCATGGGTCAAATTAAGAACTGAAGAGAACATTGCATATTTCAAGGGGTAAATAATCACATCAATAAAAGTTCATTTAAAAACCAGGTATACCAAAATCTCCCTTAGAGTGGCAGTACCCCTGTAATTACAATCTCAGTCCCTGGTTGGATGCACAGCCCCTGGAACATCAGAGGGAATCCACCGTACAAACCCCAAATGCCACAGTGCCAGATAAGCGGCAACACAGAATGAAGAGAACAACCACAGAAAGTATATTCTTGACATATCCTTTAAGTAGAAATAATTCAAAAGATTTTCATGAGCTGCTCTTTAAAGGTCACATTGCATTGCTGCTGTTTATTTCCTCATCAGTTAATCAGGTGCTGTTTCTTTTTGTAAGGTCGCCAAATCCTAGTAATTGAGTTTAAGACTTTTTCTAAAATGTTCTGAGCCTGAGCAGAGTATGAGTGTTTCTTTTTCAGATCACAAAAATGTAGAAGTAGCTACTGTGCTAACAGAATTCTACTTATCTGGGCTCTCATCCTGAAAATCCATATACATGTCTGTAATTCACATATTTGAGTAAAATTGTGCTTGACGCCAGACATTCAAACCCGTGGTATTGCAAACAAATGCAAGAAGAACTCACAGGGAAGATGTCTGGGAGACTGCTCCCAAATTCCTCTCTCAAAAAAATACCCCCAAAGGATCTATCTCAGAATGAAAAGAAATAGATATTGATAAAAGTGCAGACTTGTGTTTTGCTGCTTTTCAGGCACGTTTTTTCGAAGGATTAAGATCCCCAAATCCACCAGACTTTACACCTTTTACATCCTTGTAAAACTCTGGTCCCTCTGAGTCTCTAATAAACCTGCGTTTCCTGCTTCTTTCTGAACCAAACCTCACTAGCCCCAGATTGGAGGCTAAAGAGAGAAGCCAGAAACCTGCAGCACCTGACAGACCCCCAGGGAAAACCTCCCCAGGCACAGCCCTGCGTCTGCCACCACTCCAAGAATTCAGATCCTTTTTTATTTAGATTTCTAGAAATTGGGAGGAATACAACAAAATGCAGAAAATCGTGATCTGTAGGTTTAAAATAACATTTGGAGAACTAAAAAAAAAAGGCAAATAAAGGTAAATTTGTGCATCATTTACCATAAATTCATTTAGGTCTGAAAAATCCAAAAATCTCCTCATGCTGCACTGATTTTTCTTGCACAACACTCACTTTATTTTGACAGGTTCTGTCTTTCAGACTAATGACTACTGGCATCAAACCCATTTAGTTTTCCTCAATTCGCTTCTGAATTGATTCTTTTACATTTTATTTCTGACTTTTCCCTCACTTTTTTATTCTGCCTAGATTTTGATAAAATTCTAGCTTGCTAGAGATTATTTTTGAGAATTTTTCCACATTCTCTTTCAAAATAGACTCCAGAAGTGGGAAGAGATATTTCAGACTGTTCTTGCTGCCCGTTACCACCTGGTTTAATTCTTCTGACTTCTGAATTTTTATGAATGGTGCTGATTCAGAGTTCTCAGCGACAAACACACCCTGACCCCTGGATTCTGAGCGAACACAGGGCCACTGTGGCACAACAATGCAGCCATCACCTCACTTTATTTGTGACTACCGTGGTGTTAACCCTCAATTTACTCCAAATTTACATAATAAGAAAAGAATCAGAGCCCACAAGCTCAAAACTCAATTAAAAACCCCATTGGTTTATTTTGTTGTTAAATAGGCGGGACCTGTTACCAGGTCAGAGGAAAACACCTATAAATTCTGGGAATTCCTCAGCTCTGCTGCTACTTTCTCCCACTGCCTCCTCCGCTGTCTCCACACATTTATCAAGTTGTTGTTTCCACTCAGCCCCTGTCAGATAAAACTACAGCATTAATAGGAAGTGTAGCAATGAAAAGCTTCCTTCATGCATTTTTTTTCTCCTCTAGACTCGCTTGCAGAGGCACCAAAATGGCCCCAGAATGCTGCAAAATCTCCAACACCAAACTGACAACAGCCATGGTTCTGAGGAAGGCTCAGCTGTAGATGCTACCCAAGAGGATGACGTTGCATCAGTGGCAGCTACAATAACTATTTTAATTTTAAAAGTATATCTTTCAAAAAAATTGTTTAAATGCATGAACTCTTGCAGGAATGAAAAGCAGCATTAAAAGTTGGGGTTAATGAGGGTGTTTTTGAATTTTTAGAACATCTGTTCAATGTTAAATGTATGCATCTTTGCGAAAGCTTTAAAAATTCTCCATTCCTCTGTGATGTCTTTACCAATTCTTAGTTCATCCTGTCACTGGGTGAGGAGCAGAGAAACCACAGTGATCACTTGGTTTGATCTTCTCTATCAGTAGGAGGAAATGTCTTTTACAACAGGCGTGCACTTGCTCGGATATTTACAGGAGGAGGGAATCCAAGGAATCTGCTGCCTATGTACACAATAGCTGAGAAAGGGTTTGATACTCATTAAATGAAAATATTCATTTAATAAGTAGTATTTTCCTGCTAACATTTAAGAATTATTTGGAAGATTTAATACAGTTGGGGTTTTTTGCAATAGAATGGGGGTGCACTACGATATAAAATAAAACCCTTTATTCAGAATTATTCATTGAAAGGTAACTTCCCTTAGAGCTCCATTGTCTCAATTTCTGAATTTGGATACTGGTATATAAAAGTTAAATTCTTCTATTTTCTAGCCCTTGTTTTTAGGGGAAGTGATTATAATCAATTTTTCATGTTCAAGAGTTTGAAGCCAAGAAATATTGACTGGAACAGAGACATCTTTTCTGTACTGGTGCTGATTTCCTGATTTTGAAAAGTTTCTGCTTTGTGACTTCATCTTTAGGAACTCAAATTTCCCATATTCTTTCAGCCAAAATGACTGAAGTATTACACGAGCAGAGAGGCAAGCATGTTTTTAATGATGGAATATTCCTTTCCTGTGAGATATTTTCCTAATTGCCATGATTAGTCAGTATAGTTATTTCTTACATTTATCTTAATATATATTGCAAGCATCAACACCCCAACAAGCTGAGAACCACACGTAGATATTGTAGAGCTATTACCTTCCTTAAATATTGTTTATGTGTAAAATTAAGATGCAAAATGAGCTCACAGAAAAACATAAATTATCTGTGGACATGAGATCTGATTTTCCTATGTTTTTAGAACATGAGACCAAGGATGAATGCAAGATGTGTCTACTGCAGTCCTATTGAAAGCTCATGCATTTAAAGTTTGTCTTTTGGTATATTTCAATATCCCATCAGCAGAGACCATTCATTTAATTTGGACACAATGAAAATTTATCTTACCGAAATAGCCCTGGGGAGTCTCACACTGGTCCAGAATAAACCCAGTATATTTCTTCACTAAACCAGTTGCCAGCACTGCTGTCACATTAATGGCAAGAGAGAGATGAGACTGGGGCCACTTTTCCTTCTGTGGCTCCAACCTGAAGGTTTTATAAAGTTTTTTCACCTCCTTAAATCCACCAGAGTGTTGAACAGAACTCAGGAGTTCTAAGCTCCAATCCACTGCCCTTTACAAACTCTGTTCTACCATGGATATTGGTTTATATTGTGTTAAGTTTCCCTCAAGATAATTCATACACACATATGCACACTTAGGTACGTAAAACAGTGCTTAAAAGTAGCATTTACAGAATTTTATAGCAATTCATAGCAGACTAATGAATTCAGCCATCTTTGGGCAGGAAGCACTGCCAGCCACAAAGTTTTTATGTGGCTATCTTTGCTGCTTCAAGATAACTAGAAGGCATTTTTTAGCTAAATGGTTCTGTGGTGCTCTCATTGATGATGTATAACTCCATTTACAGTTGTAATCTGGGTAACAAAATGAATAATCCATCATTGTACTATGAATAGTAAATTAACCCAGATAAAAGTGTTGAACATCCAATCAGAATCATTAAGTAAGCAGAAGACTAAGATTGGTGAGGACACATTGGAAGCAATTATAACTAATGAATACATTAACTTCAGGCTCGAGAACAGCATGGCTGATATTCCAGTCCATCAAAATAAAATTAGATTGGGGGCGAGCAGACACAATATGGAACAGTCTCTGAAAATAAACAATTATCCAGGAATGTAATTATTTTGAAGAGAAAGCTTCCGAGCAGGGATGTATTTTACATCACAGAAGACCTGCTGCATCTGCTGAAGGTGGTGCTGTGTAAATAACAGAATAAAGACGTATACTTAAAAATGTGCTGCAACAAAAACACGTCAGAATCACCGGGGTGGGGGAGAAGCAAAGACAAAATAAGTTACAAATGCTTTTGCATATAAACCCGAAACTGCTGATTAGCTGCTGTGAAGATCGTGGGCTCTGCATTATGCTAATTACATTAGCTAACCTGCGAGGCAATAATACAACAACACACTGACTGTAAAGTCTTGGCAGAGTCAAACTTGCTGCCAAACCCCAAAATATTTAAATGCTTTTGCCTGTACACCTAATATATTGTGAAAAAGGATTGCTAAGCCTGTATTAGAAAAATAAGTTAATCTTGCACAAAGCCCTTGAGTGTGAGATACTGCTTTGCTGTCCCACAAACAGTGCTGCTGGTGACACCAACATCTATCTATTCACTGGACCTCTCACTACAATCTCAAGTCCAATGTAACTACTTTTTTTCCATGAGGAAAAAAATAATCTTTGAGATTGCACATGCAGCTCTTCTACTTAGTCCAACAAGTTGTGACATCTGTGCAGACCCTGTGGGTAACACTATATTGCGTCCATGATACTACAATATTCATGGAAATCCTTAAATAAGCTCCAAATCTGGTTCAACTCGTGTGCCACAATTCCCTGGCAGACCCCTCTCCTGGCTGCACCCTGCAGGCTGGGTGGGGTTGAGCCAGTTCCCCAAGCATTGCATTAAATCATCCCTCCATCCAATTAATTCCCTGGTCCTTCCACACGAGTGCAGGCAACAGTTTATTTACATAAAAATCACAGCACTATGTTTTAAGGTAATTTTATAATAATAATATTAATTTTCCCAGCATTTAAGAAATGAGATGGTGTTCACTTGTTTATTATTTTAGTCACTATAAGACACCTCGAAGATGGAACAAATTCAGGGCAAGAAATAAAAGAAACTTCCACTGGAAGAGACACAGGCTGTATCTTCATACTTGCAGTAACTTAGCTATAAATTAATTTAGTTTCATTTTTAAATAGTTTATATTTGTGGCAGGTGCTGAAAATGAGACTTTAAGGCATTCACAGGGAAATCTGGAATCCTGTTATTTTCACCACAAAACTACACGTCCAGCAGCCTGGAAGCTGGAAGTGCTCTCAGTGACCACTTCAGCAAGGCTGGGCTGAAGTCAGTGAAGCTGTGTCACCTGTTAGAGGCAGCTCACTCTGTCTCCAGTCCGTCCAGAATCAAAGAAACCCACTCACAATCCAGCACCAGATTTTGACAGGCTTAGAATTTGGCAGCCCTCAGATATCAATCTACTCCTGCAAGCAGATCTGAAAATCTAGCTCATACCTAGGGCCTAAGTAAAGTGGGAATTTCAGAAATGTTTGCCATCTGATGCCTTTCGTCTCATCATGAATGGCCATGAGCAATCAACTATTAACTCTTTAGATGCAGAATGCTGCACAATACAGCAGTATTCCATCTTTTCAAGGCTTATTTCTTCCCAATTCCAACTGAGTTTTACATCAGAGCCAAGCTGGAATTACTTTAATTAAGCATAACAGTGAAAGATTGATTTTACTTAGCTGAAAGAACTTGACAACGTCTTTCTTGTAACTGGTTACCTGTCAGTATTTAATGGGCTGGTAATTACTCATTTTATCTTAAGCCAAACACTACCAATAAAGTTTTAAAAACATTGCTCTTGCAGAGCTATTTTTTTCATTGTGGGCCTAATACACAAGTAATTATGTCATAAAACTGGAAAAAACTCTCAACTTGATACATTAGCTTATTCTGGGTTTGACAATATGATTAAAATTGCTTTGAATCTTTTTCCCCCAACAATTTACTCTGAAGTAAAAGTGCTGAGCATTACTATTTATAATCTAAGGTTTCAGTGAACAAAAATGAACAGTTTATAATATGGAAGGTGGTAAAAATGTCTGAAGTGAGACAGAGGTAAAAAGCTTTACTGATTTGACAACGATTGCAATGCAGCTGGAGACTTGCAGGCTTTAGACCTCCTGCAGAAGCAGGGATCAAAATCTTTAGCAGTTGAGTCTCCAAATCTAACACTTGAATCTTCTGATCTTTGTGTTTTTTAAAGGATTTTATGGATTAGCTCCTACACCCAAAAAGAAAAAAAAAACAAAACCAAAACCCCAAACCCAAATAATATCTTAGCAGATTTAATCCCAGATGTAAATAGATCTGGTTGTATCAATTGCATGTTTGGTTTGTATCTTGCTCATGAGGCAATTAAAACTGGTTCCATCCACCTGGTTGCTACACTCTATAATTATGGCTTTCAGTTTTAGTGACTACAAAAACCTAGGCTTTGTAGTCTTTTCTAACCTCATGACTATAAAAAAAAAATCAGCCTTTTCTACCACAACAAACCAGAAAACTGACACAAATCACTTTTCACTTTGTTCCATCAATCCAAGTATGAAATATCTTGACTTTTAGATTAATATTTCAGTTTGTACAAGTGTCACCAAATTCTTGACTTGTAAATCATATATAGATCTGGTATGAAGGTCACAGAGAAGGAATGAATACAAGACACTAAGCTGTCATTTTTATAGCTACTTTTCTGTTCATTACCATGCTTAAAATAAAAAACCCATTGGTTATTTTTCTTACTCTCAGCTAACACGATTCATTTTTTAAAGCCTAGTCTATGCACATTTTCATTGTTTTTGCATAATAAGCCTTTTCTTCCTCTCATTATTGATTAATAAATTCACATTTGCTGGTTTTAGGAGGCTATTCTTCGTATTTTTGTCTTTCCTAAAGTTTGATGAACTCAGTTACAGTCTGATAAACTCAGTGACAGACCCACAAAGTCCAGCTACTCAGGCCTTTTCTTTTCAAATGTCCTTCCCATCCAAAGGGAGAAAATGAAATATATTTTATAGCAGAGATCACATCAAATTAAGTAACCCACATTATCCCAGAAAAGGGTAAGAAAGCTCAACACTGATCCCATACATCACTCACGAACTGCTCCGCTGCTACCAAGGAACACATTTTCCCTTGACAACTGGAATGAGCTCTGATGGTGTGTAAGGAGGAAGCCTTACATCACTGAGAGAGCAGAACAGTGTGAATCTCCTAATGTTTCCATGGCTCTAAGCCAGGGCTTCCTCCTTCCACTGCCTGCATCCACAGCAGTGAATATCGGAGCCTTTAAACACCATTATTTCTGCTATGCCACCTATTCACTGTGTGCTGAAGAAAAGAGTCATCCAGGCAAGGTTGTGGCCCACCAAGGAGTGTTTACATGTCTAAAATAGAGATGGGCAGAGCAGAAGATTTCTATAGTGAGAGAAAACGTCCACTTCAGTCCAACACTTGTCAGGCTCTGCTGAGGGGTAGCACTCTCTTCAAGGCCGTGTTCTGCTGTTAAGGTGAAGGACACTGGAGCTATCCACAGAGACATTGTGATAGCATTAAACTGGTGAAAAAAAACCACAAAAAACCCCTTTTCTCTTGTGAAGCGAAAATGAGGAGAAGAAAACAAAGAATCTTCATAATCTTTTACAGTACAAGTATCAGACACCCTCCTTTCCAGCAGTGGCTGAGTTGTAGATAACAGATTTATGCAGGGAAAGTAAATGCAATAAAGGAACCAGCACTCTTCTAAATTCTCATTAAGGAGACCTTTCTCCCCAGTTCAAAATAATGAACTATTATTTTTATTTTCCCTCCTGCAAATTACATAAATACTAAAATCCCACTGGATTCCTGCTACTGAGACTGTTTGTTTTTTTTACATATTGACTTATTCTGCAAACACAGGTGAAATATCCACCTGGCTATGAGGCAGCACCCAGCAGAGCAGAGCCATAGCAAAGCCTGGGTGAGCTCAGGGGACGCTGTGTTTAGGGATGTAACTCCTAAGTTTGGGCAGCAACTTTGGCCCCACTGTGGTTGGTGAAATACAGAATAGCCTTGCCACCTGCCACTGCATCTGGTTCAGTTGGTTTTCTCCAGACAGAAGCCCGAGTTCTACACCAAAATATATGAGAAGCACTTCAGACACCCTCATTTGCCTTCCATAGATCTCTATGGAATGAATCAGACCCTGAAAGTCCTTTTTCTTTTCCTAATACAGCTCACTGGCTCTATGTGTACAGGCAACAATGGCCAGTAGCAGCTCTGCCAAACTCATCCTGAGTGTGGAAAGGCATCGTTTCACCTTAATTCAGGAACAAACACAACTCATTTCTCATTCCTTTCACTGTAGTGGTGCTCCTCAGGCCTAGGATTTTGATATTCTTGCACAAGATCAGTTACCAGTTCACTGTGCAAATCTGCCCCAGGGAACTACAAACCATCATTATCCTTTGCATAATTAACACACTGAAGCCTCTCACTATAAGGAAAGACAGTAGCAGCAGTTAACACTTATCCTTAAATCTGTGCAGGAAAACTTATTCTTTATAATTTCATATTTCTTGCAACCTCCAGGTAATGTAACAAGGGTAAGTTTCATTCTAGAATTTAGTTATATCTATTGTAAAGAAAAAATTCAATGGAAATTTAAGGAGAGTTTGAGAAAATGTGAGACAATTTGTTCTTAGATCTCCAATCAGAAGTTTCAACTACTTTAAACTCACACCTCTCTCTTTCAAATACGTAAATTGGGATGAGGCTTTGCCACTTTTTTTTTCAATAGCACACATTTTAATTGAAGCTTATTTCTTCTTCAAAAGGAAATGTAGCTGCACAGTTCCAGTTCCCATGTAGTTCTACCAAACAAAGGTAGGGCTTCTCTAAAGCTCTTCTCACACATGAATCAGGCACTGGAAATCTTTCAAGAAAGGCAGACCCAGATCTTCATACCCAGGTTGCTTACATGAAAGTCTGGATAAAATTACACCTTTATTTCAGCAGGTTTGAGATCTGCCCCTAAATATCACATCCACACTGCTTTGGACTGCACTGGATCAGGAACATTTAATTTGAAGCTGTGCTGACGTCAATGAAAATTCTTCATTTTTCACAACTTAAAATGAACCATTTTCAATGGACAGGAGCTCACTTGGAGAATCACAGCATGAATTGCATAGCTCTATTCATGTACCATTTTGAAAGATTTCCTTGACCTACCACAATTAAAAAGTTGCCACTTGCCAAGCATCATGTAGATGTTCTGCTTGGAAAGGTGATTTGAAGCACACTTGACTCTTGGTGTAGAAAATAAAATTAAAAAGTCCCCATAGAAATAGACCCATGTCTGCATTTTATTGCAATAAGCCAGAAGACAATCAGAGAAAAACGTATTTGTCTTTTCTATACTTCTAATCATAAAAACAACCTTCATTTGAGGCCTGTAATTAACCTTTTTGTATTATTGCAATTTGCTGAAAATCAGAAAAACTGAAACATGAAGCTGAGCTTAAAAACGTTCTTGCTTATGTAAAAGGAAATGCATCATGCAGCATCAGACATTTCATTATAGTAATATTTTCCTTCTCTCTTTTTCTCTTTGGATCTTTGCCCTTCTGTAATTACACAACATTAATTCCTCCTCAAACAAAAAGCCAGATGTTTGCAGGCTCTGAGCTCAGACTGATCTGCCACTAAAAGCACCAAGTCCAGCATTAGCTCCTAATGGGTGTCTTCTTTCCATTAACCTGGACACAGGTAGCACTCCCAGAAGGATCTGTCAGCATCCAGCTTTGAATTCTATTTTCTGGGAAGACAAACTATGAGACCATGGTCAGGGTCTGGGCACATTCTCAAATAAACATTAAATACACAACCAGACAAGATTTGGGTTAGTTTTGTTTTGCTGCAAACCAATTCTGGAGCAGCTAAAAGGCTGCTCCTGTGAATTAATTTAATTATTACTATGAAAGCTAATTTGCAAACCCTGTTTTTCATTACAGCAGTGACGTGGAGGGAGGACCCAGAACACTGAGATCTGATCCAGCCATTGCACACCAACAGCTGCTCTCCAGGGCTGTCTCAGGGACAGAATTCCACTTGTCTGTCACCTGTGTGGGAGAGCACTGGAAGGGGGTCCCAGGGCTCTGCTGTTGGCATCCTGTAGCAGAAACCTGAGGTACAGCTGACACCTGGTCCTTTTTCTCAGACATTCTTATCTTACCTGTTCTGTGGAGAGTCTGAGTGGGCAGCCACTGTCTGCCCTTGCCAGGAAGGATCAGTGGGAACAATCCCTGCCCCAGCATCCTCCAGGGGAATCTGACACAAGCTGGTTTGCGGGCGAGAGGGCACCAGAACTTTGTCAAGGGATGAAATAAAGGCTCGGGGCCAAGCCCAAACACCACACAAGTATTAACTGACTGATCAGGCCTGGCAGGAACACAGCCAACAAATCTCAGGTAGAAGCCAGGCTTCTCCACCAAACCAGAACAAAAGAACTTCATTTTCCTTCCATACTTTTCCCATATCTACCAAAATGGAATGTCATTTAAAAAGGGGAAATGACATTTCCACTCTCCATTTTCTAGACCTCTCTGAAGTGGTGATGTATGAAACACCACATTAATGACACAGACTCTGTTAATGGCAGCTTTTTAATGCTTTTAAGGAGGCTGTTTCTGCTGTACTAGCATCTATAAATACAAAGGAATGCAGCAGAAATAATAGAAATATAAGGAAACACTTAAAATTAAACTGTAGTGGATCAAGATTAGACTAGTGCTTCTATTCCCTTGGGGTACATTTGTAACATTTAATCTAATCATCATTCAGCAGTAGATACAATTCCAGACTACATCAAAGCAACTAAAATACTGCTTTGATGGTTTAATAGTAGCTGGCAGTGTAATGACAGGTGGCCAGAACCACAACCTAATTTGTAACAAGCTGCAAGGGTGGTTGGAGACACAGCTCTGAACTCTGTGAAGCATATTTCTTTGAATAAAGTGAGAAATTAAGTTGAGATCAGAGCACAGTAAATTTAGAGTGCCGTGCTTGCTATACCTTCCTCATTGCTACTGCCTTAGGAGCCTGCTGCAGTGAGTGTATTGTTCAACAGCAGTAACATTGCTGCTTGCTTAGGACTCTTTTCAGTACCCTTAGTACTCTTTTTGTGCTAATTTAAGAGGATGAACAAAAATTCTCATTGTAGGAGTTCTAAAAAACATCACACAATTGCTTTAGCAGCTGGGCACGGACTCACAAGAAGCTGAATTAGGATAAATCCATCACATGCTTTGTTGTGGCTTTCATTGCCATGCCCTCATCTCTGGACTTCTGGGAAAATCCCAAGCACCCATTTTCCTGAGAATTAGTGAAAATGCATTTCCTGCTGTTACTTTTTGTAAGTAAGACTGCTTTGGAAATTCTTCTCTAGCAAAACCTGTTACCTTAACTGTAAGATTGCCAAAACAGGAGAAGATTAATTACATGAGCTAGAAGCTAAAATTACAAGGTACAACAAAAAAATCGCTCATCTGCTTCAAAGTTCCACAGTAGATGAGGCTTTCAAAATATTATGGGTTTGTTGTCTGTGGAAATAGCTGGGGTTTTTCGCATGCAGAAACAGTGTACATCATTTCTAAGCTTAATCACAACAAAGAACCATTAGGTAGCAAAGGCATTACTCAGATATTCAGAGGGGCAGAATCCAGCACTCTGCTGTGCAAAGGAGGCTCTGAAGTCACGAGAGGTCTTTCATGATTCTTAGTGCAGCACTCAGAGCAGCTTTTTTTATTAGGAAAAGATATTCCCCCTTCACTAATAGTAGCAAAATATACTTACCTTTCAAAATATTATCTGTAAGTCTTTAAAAGACACCTGCTTTGAAATTCAGCAGGTTTCTTCAGGGAAAAAGTGTAAAACATAACAGATTAAAAGGCCCTTTCATGAAGCAATGAATTCCAGCTACGTGTTATCAAAATTCTCTGAGCATTCACATAGCAGAGAAAAAAATTGCAAAGATTAATTGGTAGAGACAAAAACTGCTCTTTAAAAAGCTGTAAGCTGAAGTGAATCAGGAAATCAATTTCTTACATATGTTTTATCAAAACAACAGGAGCATATTTGTAGAAATAGGCTGTAAAGAATAAATTATCTTGGAAGGTTAGGCTTCTTAGCTGGACAATTTTTCTGGGTGTAATCATCAACTGTGAAAGGCATTTTTTAATAAAAATAACTGCCCAGCAACACATTGGTATTTACTGCAAGTCAATTTACCAAGTCATGACACTGAAATAAAGTTTAAACTTCAGCTAAATGAGTTGTCCCTAAAATTGCTGTAAAAATTAATGACTGAACAATCTCTGCCCTTCTGAAGTTCCTTTCTTCCTACTATTTTTTGCAAATTGTGACAAAATAGGCAACTTATGAGATCAAGGATCTTCACATTTTTGCTCTGTTCCCTACTTCATCAGATATTTTTGCATTGTAACATTTAAGGGTTTCACCATGGAGGCCAAAAAAAAAAGGCAGTTTTTCCCCATGGTTTGATTTTGAAATGGCATGGTTTGACATTTCAGTGAAAAAGTATGGACTGATCAATATAGTTACATTCACTAGAAACAGTTCAATGTGTTTTACCTTAAAACAACTTTGTTTTGAAACCTACCTTGTCCTTCAAATCACTGCAAAACACATCACCTTGTAACTAAAACATTTTAAAGGATTTTATTGCACTGTGCTATATAATACCAAAAAAGGGATTTATTTGAAACTCTTCAAAATCCCAGTGGATGACAAAGTGCACACAACAGAGGAGGGGTTATTATGCTATGAATTACACAGCTTTCCAGCTCAGGAGTTTGTGACTAATTAAGAAAGCTTTAGAAGTGTAGAAAGGCCAATAACACTGCACAGGATGTTAAGGGATCAATATTTTTGTTAAGGGATCAAGTTTTTCTGTGCATATTTTCAGCTGGTTGGCAATTAATGATTTTGCTCTTGCAAGAAGCCTTCTGGATCACCTGGGAATGCTGATCTTCAGCCCTTGTTTTGGAGAAAACAGCCTGCAATTTCTAGCCCACTGTCAGAGGACTGCACTGTGCTTTGGCTGATCCTCACCTCGAATTCCTTCTCACTGGCCATATTTCATTTATTCTCTGATGTATTGGAAGACAGGAAATAAAGTGACTTATCCAGACAATGAAAAAAAAGAAAAAAAATCCTGCTCATTTTCTTTAAACCTAAACCAAAAGAAAACAAAGGCTCTAATAACTGGAAGTCTGGCACCACTAAAACTCAAGTGGTGCCATCCTCCCATAGCTGGTAACAACGATTATCCCAACACAGAGCATTTCCACTCAGCTGGAATTACAGCTCCAAAGGAACCAATAATTTTGCAATCCCAGCAGTTCACCACGTGCAACAGAGATCTTTAAACATACAATAAACTTCCATTCTGTTTTCTGTTGCATCTTCAAAGACTGCCACCACAGACCTGTGGAAACCTTGGGCTTCGCTTAAACTCTGAAGTACAGGATAAATGTTCACGCCACATTTTTGATCTTTTAAAGTGCTTTACTCAAGAACACTCACAACTGAGGGCGAACCACAGGGGTTCTGACAAGAACTGCAGAAGTTTAATTGTTACTTAAAATGACCAATTAAAATAAAGCAGTTTCCTAAAGCCTTTTTCTCCTATACAGACAGAATTACAGTTAATTATGACATGTGCCCTCATTTTCAACCTGGGGACCATAACCCAGATCCCAGCCCATTATCTTCTTAGACAACTTCTAACAGAGAACTTGCTCTGAAGTAAGCTGTGTACTCAGCTCTTTACATACCTGCCAGGAAATTATGATATCAAATTTACAACCTCATTTTACTGACAGGTACTTAATGCCAATCTTGCACTTCCCAGAAAAGCACCCCAAAACAAACCCCAAGAACCTTGAACATTAGTTATATCTTCTTTGCTTAATTTTCATGAGCAATTAGCAGGTTACCCTTTGTTTTAATTTCTTTCTTGAAATCTAATTGTTCCATATGTCCTTTCATATTTTGTCTGATTTGCAATTGTATTTCTCATTATCATTTTGTGAGGATATGCTGCTATTTCCTCCGGTTTCATTCTCTCTTTTGTGTCTCACTTGTACAAAATTAATTACATTGTACCTTCAAGCATAATTTTAACAGTGTCTCCCTTGCACTGTGTCTGCCTTTAATTAATGCTCTTCTAATGCAGGTTTTAGAGCCAAATGGTGCAATATTCTGAGCATCAAAGAAACAAAAGATCTAACAAAGCTGAAATGAAAGAACCAGACAAAGCAGCAGACAATGTATTCTCATTTGAAAAATGTCACTTCAATTTTATTTTAGATAGTAGAACCAAAGAAGATTGTTTCTACTTTTTCCACATTCATCACTAAACTTTGTGGTAAGGCTCACTCCAATCTGGGAATAAATCTGTAACTGTATGAAATGAGATTAATTTCTCAATTGTCTATCTGTTACAACTCTGTAATCCACATCTCTCTGGTAGGATTTATTTTTTGTTTTAAAGACCCAGCAAGTCTTGGAGTTCCCCCATCAAACAATATTCATGTGCTCTCCCCCCAAAAACTGAGGCAAGTTACACTCCAGTTCTCTCTTGGCTGTCAATTAAAGAGGGCAATGGGAAAGGAATATTCCATGGATTGGACTACATGCCCTTTTTTTCAGAAATGCAGTGTTTGCTCACCATTGATCTAACACTTATTCAACCAGGAACTTAAGCTACCACAGGCTGAGGTAATAACTGTAGTTGTGCAGGGCTCTGGGTATTTTAGGCTCATTCTGATCTTTGGGTTTCAGGGACTTCAAAGCCAAGCCTTGGGTGTTTCCTGTTTCTATTAGGCACGAAATAGATTTTACTGAGGTCAGGAGTTTTCTTATCACATTAAGTTTTCAAAATTAATTTTCAATATGTAGCAATTATGAGCAAAATGGAGCTTTTATAACTTTCTGATGGTAAAAGCCAATCTTTCAGCTGGATACAGCTATTTACTTAAGTGACCTGAGCTAAGTTTCAGGATCTGAAGTGCACTTTCAGTTAGATATTTAGATAAAAATGGCAATGGAATGAACTAAAAATAAGTATCTTTCACAGTTGCAGAACCTATTGAGCAGCAATGCTTGTATGTGTACATATATCACAGTGACGTTATTATGCACGAAGGTGGTGCCTGGATTTCAAGAAAACCATTTTCTGGGCCACAATAAGCAGAACATTCATGAAGGAGATCATTATAGGTAATTAAAACATTAGGGATTTAGTTTTGTTAGATGGAGGCACTCAGATTTAAAACAAAAGTACATTACTCAATTTGGGGATTTACGTCTGTGAGTTAAAGGGGTCAAGTTAAAATTATTTTCACTTGAAAAGGAGGGGGGGTTGTCTGAGGATTATTGCAATGGGATATATTTTTAATGGGGACAAAGCCTGTCCAGGGATTCACATGAATGGCTATCAACGACTTTGATCAGTGCTGTATCCACACATCAAAAGACATAACTAATTCTAAACCAGTTCTGCTCATTGTTTGATAAGCACTAGTCAGTTAAAATAAAGTTTGCATGCTTCAAACACCTGCCTACATTGATCTGAATTATGCAAAAGTCACTTGAAATCTACGTACCTGGATTTTTATTTGTTTAATTTTAGGAAGAAAGGCAAGCTTTGAAGCACTGTATGTAGAAAAGAATCAAATAAGCTTCGTAACAGAATAAGAGGTAAAAAACCCAAAACTAGATGGGTCATATTTAGAGCTTAGCAAACTTGACAATGTCTTTAAGGTGAAGGAATAATACAGTTAGTCAAAGTTCTCCCTTTCATGGTCTTATAATGTCAAGAGAACAGCATTTCAAAGCATGACATTACACAGGCTCATTCTTTTCAAGAACACAAAAACTTTGATTTCAGAAACAAATGAAAGGAAAAAAGTGACTCTGAAACAAAGCACTCCCCACATGTATATTTTTAGTGCCACGTGTTCAGACTAAAGGACCACATGCCCTCACATTACTTAATGCAGGAAAAAAGGCATTTCCAAACCACCTTTGAAATTCCAGTTCTTAGACGTAAATTTGAAACTGGCCAGTAGGCAGAGGCCAGAGCCACATTTTGTAACATTAAATAACTTTAAAAAAATCTTTTGTGTTTCAATTTTACTTTTATCCCTGAATCTTTTTCTTTGAAGATTTAACAATGTACCATCTTTTTTTCTCCTGCAGCTTCATTCTAAATCCTAAAGGGCACTTTCCATACAGTCAAAAATACAAAGATCAAAATGTTCAGAGAAAATAAAGATTGAATTTAAATGGCTTGCATACACTGTAGATGTGGTTGAATTACACTATTTTGCCTTTAACTTCTGCTAATATTTGTTCTAACAAAGGCAATAGTCATAAGTGTTTTATCACTCTGAATCCAGAATATATTCCTTTTGCCTCAGCATCACTGCAATGAGAATATTCACATAAATGCATTTTGTGCCTCAGTAACTTCTGCTGTTTGTGGAACAAGCATCAATAAAAGCAGCGTTCCACGGGAAGAATGATGTTCTTTGGGTAGGATTACACCCCAGCTTCAGAGTGTTCTCAGAACAACTTCCTGTCAGAAGGAAGATAAACCCCAAAGCCTCACGTGATCCAGCACTGATACTCCCTGCCACAGTCTGACAAAGCAGGCAGGTCCCCTTGCCATCTCTAGGAATAAACAGTGCCATAAGCACTGCTTGATTTGTTTGTTTGCTCAGCCAGGCTCATTGTACACAGCAGCTCAACTTTCTAGGTCTTGCATTGCACCAAGCACAGATTTTCAAAAATATTTTTAAAGTGCCACTGGCTTTTAACTTTCAGCTCTTTTTCAAGTATTGCTCATGTCTGAGCTGCAAAGTTCAAGATGCAGATGTTCTGTTCTTCAAGTCCCATGAATGCTGATTTCTGGAACTGCAAAGCCTGCTTTGACAAGAACAGAGATTCCACAGGCAGAACTTTAGATTTTCTTTCTGTGAATTGAATAAGAGTAGAGAGACATTGCAGCTTTCAGAAGAAAACTGTCCAAATTTGGCTCTAATTGAATGGTGAAAAGTCTAAAGCAAAAAAGCCAAGTGGTTTTACCTGAACTCAAACCTCTAAGAGGACTACAAATATATTCAGCTTTTACATTCTCCCACAATGACAAAGTGCTTGTATTTCTACGCCTACAGCCCTTGAGAATGCACACAAATATTTGGACCCTCCAGCCCTAAGAGACAAAGCAAGGGCCATCAGATTCTATAGTCATTTTTGCTGTTGATCACTTAGTCAAACTAGAAATGAAGAGTGGATTACACCTCTGGTAATCATTTATTTCAAAACCCCACTCAGTTTAACTCCATAATCTTACAGTATTTCACTAGAATGCTCTTCAATATTCATTATTTTAACATTGTGAATTGTTTTTCTTTTGATGATGCCTATGAGACAGCAAATATAAGGACATTTTGAAGATACAGGGACACGTGAGAGCAGCAGCAGCTGTGTGACATTATTCACTTCAGTAAATGAACCAGTGTGCACTCTCTGATGTAGCACTGTGATAAGGTCACTCTCAGAACCAAGGGACAGGTAGATGCCTTCTTAAGTACTTGCTGGAGTTTTTGAGACTAAAGAGGACATTCTGTAGCTCCCTACTTCCTATTATTTCTTGAGTCACTGAGTCCCACCAACAATGCAACGAGGCAATTACCACCCAGCATGAAAAGCCAGATTTAGGGTTCTAAAGGTCACTAATTATGGCAAGAATCCTAATTCCATCTTCATGGTCAAACATGTCACAATACTCCTCACAACAAAATAACTACCAGTACCCAGTGATACAAACATCATTAGTGGTGTGGGATATGAGTCATTTGTCACCCTTAGTACTATCTAATTGAAACTGTTCAAACACATAAACCTCCCTTTTGTCTAGCTTAAATTACATGTTGGAAATACAATTGTTTGGCGAATGAGTTAACTTTGGTGAATGTTCACTTGCTCCAAAAGAGAGATGGAAATTTGTGGTCTATGAGCTGTGTTAAACAAGCATTTACAGGTACATGATATCTATATTACCCAAAACATTAATGATTCTGTGATGTAAGACATTAATTATTTGTCTGCCTATAGAAGGGGCTGATTTGACTGCACTCTCTCATATTTTCATCTCTACTTTTTCACAGTAGCACTGTGGGCAAGCTGTACCTTCCTTCACTGAGCCAAATTTCTTCATATAGGAGTCTAAAATAAGAAAATGAATATTTATTTCCAATATTGAATCATTTTAAGGTACTGAAAACACCATATATTTGAACCAAAGTTGTCTATATAAAACACAAGTGAAGAAAAACTACTTAAAACACACAATCTGTATTTAACAGGCTTCTGAGAGTATTTAGTTGGCAGATGTCTATATCCCAGATACATGCAAGGAGAGGTCCAAAATAAATAAATAAATCAGGTACATGTCTTCACAGCATAGCTTGATTTTTTTTTTTTTTCAGTAACGATTTTGCAGGTATTATAGCCTTGTGAAAATGCCTTTTAGCTACTATTCTGTGAAAGGAAAATGTTTTCATTGGGGCCCAGCTCAGAAGTCAGCTTTGCCTAGTGCAGAAATACTTCAATGTTA
The DNA here is from genome assembly GCA_014706295.1 of Lycocorax pyrrhopterus obiensis. Lineage (NCBI taxonomy): Eukaryota > Metazoa > Chordata > Aves > Passeriformes > Paradisaeidae > Lycocorax > Lycocorax pyrrhopterus. The sequence continues at coordinate 13,715,768 of JACSVZ010000022.1, read as the reverse complement.
CCAAGAATTTCCTTTAATCAGGCACAGCATGAAAACATCTTCTTAGCCCTCCCAGTACTGGTGTGAACTCTCCCCCCTGCAGCACCCAAGAACTCCAGACTGCTCTGGACTGTCTCCCACTCAGCTGGCTGGGGCAGCTCTGCCCCCATACAGTTCTAATGAAGCTGTCTGTTTTTCCACAGGGCAGTACCACCGATTTTGTTGCCACTGACTGAGTGGCATCAGGGCACCGAAGGGAAAGTCAGAGGATGTGGATGGCTCAGGCCGTGTTTGAACATGGAGGGAAAGAGAAAACAGAGAAGTCAGTGCTCATCGTAGCTGTGTGCATCCCTGTCTGCATTCCCTGCTCCTATTGATCTGCTCTTACACATGCACATTTCCGGCTCTGTGGAATAAGATACCAGAGAAACACTTGAGGAGCTTCAAAAATACACCCCAGCAAAATACCAAAGCTTCATAATGAGTGAAGTAGCCAACTGGATATAACTGTACAACTTCAGCACAACAAAAAAAAATGGTGTTGAAGCTAAATCCAGTCTTTCTGGCTGCAGTTAATTGAACAACTGTGACTGTGCTTTGCACTCAGCAAAAACAGGGTCTCAAAACAACCCCCCAGCATGAATTACTTCCAGACAGTTCAGAAAACTTGCAGCACTTGGGAGTTAATTTTTAACTTTCTCACATTTGGTACACACACAAGTTCTGGTATGCTTTGATCTTTTCCTTTACAAGATAGAGGCTGATATTACTGCACAATTTCCAAAAGAAAAATTAAAGGAAATTAAAGGCACCACTAAAACATGGATTTAAATTTTTTTTTATATTGAAAGAACTCAACTGGGATAAAACATCTCTTTGGCTCAAAATGGGACTGATCAATTGTTCAACAGTTGGAATTCATGCAGTCTTATTTAATGATGTGCTCTAATGGCAGCCTTTTATGCTTCATTTCCCAATGGCAATATACAATGACACAGAGGAAAAGCCATGTAATGTGCTGTAACAATATCATGGATTGTTGCTAAGATTTAAGGGAAATAAAGTAGTGCCAAACTGTTAACACTCCTAAGGAAGCAGACTGATGGATGGACAGTCTGTGCAAACTAACCCTGAGTGGAAATGAGATCCATTCTTCTGTGGCTGCACAGAGACACTCACTTGCATTTGAAAACAAATTAATTTCAGGCCCTATGGGCTCACTTTTCCGAGAAGTTTTACAGGCCTGGCAATTCCTACATGTTCATCTTCAGCATGTTCACTACTGTACACATCAACGAAATTCTGTTTCCACATTTGGATGTTCATCCAAAATTATCTGATTTGCTAATTGCCATGAACATTTCAACGTCAGCATAATATCAAAGGCCAGTTTACTACAAAGAGATTCTGATACTTGTGGAGCATTTCCAGATAAAAGCTGAAATAAGTAGCATTACATACAACTTCTGTTACTCTGTTTTACTCAAGACATGTAAATTCTTCAAGCAGCAGGGATACATGGAAAGATTTGGGTGCTTCAAGTTCAGCATTTACTTTTCAAACCCACGTATAAAACCGAAAACCACGCTGTTGATGTTAAGATCACAGCAAGCTAAAAAACTTAACCAACAAAAGGAAAGATCTTGGGTATAATGCTTTGAAATGGTGAAATGTATGCTCACTAAGTACAAAGCTAAATAATAAAACCCTTGCTCACACTGCAGAGGGTTCATACTCAAAGGTTTGCAGGTTCTTCTGGGGAGCGCTGACAGGCAATCTGAAGTTGTATTGCAATGACAATATCACACAGATGATCGTAATTCCTTTTTCTTAATTCTGATGCTGTTATTAAAACCCATTCCCCCTTTGAAACAGCAGTGGTACTTCAGCCACTCCTCCTTGCACAACATTTTGATCTCTTTACAGAAACCAAGCATTTACTGCTGTGTGCTCAGAGCCCACACTTATTTTGACTGTGCAAAAAATGAGCTCTCTGCCATTAAGACACTCCCTTCCCTCTGCAGAATGGTCTCACAGTCCTCTTAGGGGCTGCTTTTCCTTCAGGCCCTCTCCTGTTTGTCCCTGGCAGCTGAATAAAGCACATGAATTTTCATGTCCTGAATAAAGTAAAAACTCAATTTCTTATCTACCTCTTTGTAGCAGTGAAAGGTGAGCACCTTTCTGAGCCCTTGTGCCATACATGCATTTATTACATGTACAGACTTTAAAGCACATCAATCTGTACATGTAAATGAACACCCCACACAAGCAATGAGCTTTCACTACGAAACTGCAAAGTTAATCATCCCTTTGATAAATCAGTCATATCACATAACAAAGAAGTCTCACATTTTGTCTAGAAAAGGGCTTTTTACTTTTTTATTTGAGTTCTAATTGGCCATTAAGAGAAAGATACATTCTGCTTTGTCAAACTTAGATTTATATAACATGCTCCCATTTTAAATCTCTCTAAAGGTGTCTTCACTCAAAGTCACAGTACATTTAACTAACAGTTTCATTTCAGCCCAAGATCTAAAGGAACTAACATATTTATTAAAGCATTTTGATCCTTCAGAGACAGATTAATAAGAAGCTAGTGACAGTTCAGCATGATAAAATGAGCCAATAAACAGCAATGTGTGCTGACGTTAGATATACTGATCCACAAATAATATAATACGTATTTGGTTTGTCACAAAGAAAAATCACTTGAAAAAGCCATTGCCATGATTAAATACTTTCTGCTATCTCAAAATTTCTGTATTCTATACAAGTTTTCCTTACAAATTCCCTCGACAAATAAACCCAGCAAGTCTTTTTTATACATAAGGAAATCACAGCTTTGTATGATATCAATATGGAATAATGAGTCAAAACGCAGCATGAAAAGGGTTTAAATATTGTATGGATTTTTGGGGTAAAAATAGAGCACTAGAGGCCAGAAGTGTTCAATGCTCATTCACTCTAAAACAGATGTTCAGGCTTGCTTGACTAGCTGTCATTTACCTACCTATGAATTATTATTTGTATTATGCATTTGTTTTATGGTAACATCTCGGAAATTCAAATTTTTTAGCGCAATTGTCAGTAACAATAGGGGCTCAAGGTTTAGATTTGGGATATTCTTTCCCATCCAACAACTTTCTCTGTTAGAGCTCATCCTTTGTCACTGCTCCTGTTCATCCATTGCTTTGTACCAAGTAAGGGTGAAGCTTTGGAAATACATACACACACATGCTTCAGACACATTTCTGCCACTAAACATTGAATAATGGAGTCAATTGTTTTCTCATTTTCACTGTTTATACATCAGTGCTGCCAAATGACTTTCCTGATGTCCATTGTGATTGATGATGTGGGAGAACACTAAAACTAATTTATACTAATAAATGCAAACAGCCCCATTAACATCAATACATATCCTAATTTACACCACCAAAGAATCCATACTGGTGTACTTAGAGCAATTTCAGAGTATTGCCTAATGAAGATAAAAGGTCATTGTGCAAACCAGCAGTGATGGAAAGTTTACAGTGGCCATCCCAAGGTTCCAAATGCTGTACATAAAACTTAATGTAGTGTACTGCATTACACACTAATGCTTAAAATAATGGCTCCTGAGATTCTGGTTATAATGATCCTGATCTAAATGTGAGAATAACTTAATACAATTTTTCCTCCAGTCATTACTTCCTAATCTACTTTATCTCTCTTCATCCAACCCATCAGACTGATGGGAGCTTCGACTGATAGGAGGAACTGGAATGGACCCTACAAGCAGCAAGCCTACTCATTGTTTCTCACAACAAGATTCCTGCTTGTTTTCTCTGGCATGGATGTGACAGTATCAGTTAATTCTGTTACATTGAAAGACTCACCACATAGCAAAACAATGCACAGCACACAGGAAGAAACAACAGCAGTTCAAATTGTAAGAGAATAATTGAAATAATTAACTCCCCAAAATGATTTCAATTTTGTTTACTAACTAATGTTTTTGACTTAAGCCCAAAACAAGTATCAAATTCATAGTCTAGAACTTCAACTTTCTCTTGGGGTTTCTTGTTTGTTTTCATTTTTGTTGCTGGTTTTTTCCCTCTATCTGAGTACCCAGAAGAGCACAGACAGCCTAGAAGGTGCCGAGCTGATGCTGGCACACAAACCAAATTACCTTTCTTAAACAGCTACAGGTGTATCACCACAACCAGCCTTTCCTGAGGGGAAATATTTGGATGTATTTCTTTGTTTTGTTCTAGTGGCATAGAAATTAGACATTTTAAAACTATGTGACAGTGTCTTATGCTTTAGAGACAAGGTAGAAAGTTGCTAAGTTGTCAGCCTAACACACTGCATCAGGAAAAGACAACAGTAGTATTAATATTTTGCTATTTTATTGTACTAAACATATTTCTGTACTTAGAAAATTCTCTTATCTGGAATTTCTCAGCAGGGCACAACATTAATTAACACATGCTTCCAATATCCCAGTTAACCAGAGCCTGGTTCTCCATAGGAACATTAGGAAAGAGAGAGACAAAAGGGTGATCCAAAGTCAACTGCAGCTAATGCAAAAAGTCCCATTGGCAATTTCTCAGCTGCACTGTACTGGCAATTAAAAGCAGATGGGTGCTGGAAAGCCAGCCCTGGTGACCAACACCTAACCCAGGGTCATATAATGAGGCTGGCTCAGACCTGAGAATGGAACTCAAATCTACTGAATTTCTACCCAGGGGTTTAATCACAAAACCACTACTCTTAATTCAAAATCAAGAGGTTTTGAAAGAAATATTAGTAAGGTGCAAATTTTTCACTTCAGGGGAATATATCATTATTCAGTTAACCATTTTTTTTAAATCTCAGACCAAACAAGTAACCAAAGTTCTTTGCTATGGTGTTAATTAAGGCTCTTTATTCATATCTCTGAGCAGTATAATAACCTCTAAATGATGTTCCAGCTGTAGCCTGAACAGGAGCAAAACCAAAGTACAATTAAGGTTTGCAGAAATGCCTATATTATAGCTATTTAGCTGTAACCTTTCCACCCTGTTCTGTAATTAGTGAACCAGCTCATAAGTTCTCCAGACACAGACATTTGTGAGGAGTTCAAAGCTTCTTCACAAACTCTGGAGCAACAATTCCAAGAAAGTAAAGCAATTCTGAGCCAGTGAAGCAGCACCACCACATACAGCACCTGCCTACCTGCCTCCCCTTTGCAGAAATCGAGATTTTTTTTCCCCCTCAATCACTCTTGCTTATTCAGGCCACAGCTTTCAAGTCAATAAAACACAAAGATTTTGCCTTTCAGATTTCTCACACAGCCCAGTTCTCTTATGTTTGTTTTTACTCCTGTTCCCCACTCAGCAGAATAAACCAGGTCTGCATCTCTTTTGAACACAACTACAGACAAAAGCAGCTTCCCTCACACCTCAGCTCCTTCTGCAGCAAACTCCAGCAAGGACCCACAAGTCAGAATAACCTGAACACACACAGGGCTGGACATGCAATCACCATTTACAGTATTTCTGTGGCAGTTTGTGAAACCAGGGCTTGTAGGTTAAAACCCACGTTCCTTTGTGTCTCTAGAGCTTATAGCCAGGGATTTACAAACCAGTTCCCACACGAGGGAGGCTGATCAAAAAACCAGATACCTGTTGCACCATCCCCAGGCTCTGGCTGCCCACCTGTCCCCCCAGCAGTGTGTGAGCTGCCAAGAACCCCATAGCAGCTCATTATCACCAGGAACATGCCATATTCCAGCCAGGAATAGAGACTTACCCTGTGCTGGGGCCAAAGATGGAGCCATCGGATCCAGGACATGGCCAGTCACAGGTATGGCTGAACGCCCATGCCACGTGAAGCTGTTGTTGGGCTACCTACAACCAGGAGAAACCCCTGCTAGGCTAAAAGAGTAGGCATAGAGCCTATCTCAGCTTTTATAGCTCCTCACAGCCTGATGGGTAATGGGTTAAACAGAAACACTTGTGCTGAAAAGCCACCCTTCCCTCAAATGAGAGCCAGCTGGTGCCAGCCCACCTGGAGCTGCACCTGGGGGAACGTGGCCACTGCTCCCTCAGGACCTCGCCAGTTCCCACAGCACTGAGGGCTACCAGTGCCCCCTGCTCTGACCCCAGAGCTATTTAGGATTTGATTTCCCACCCTTTTATGGCTTTTTTGTGCAGCTATAAATTCTGGAGGGAGAAGCTAGACAGACTTCTGTGCAGAAAGTCAGAGGTAAGTCTGAGAGGGTTCCCCCTCAGGGGCTGCTGGCCAGCTTAATTTCAGTCAGTGTTCTACATAGAGTGTATTGATTATGCAGAAATTCAGGTGATATTCCAGATTTTGCTGTATGAAAGTGTGTGGAGTGTTCTTCAGTAGCACTCTGCTGTGGTAAAGGCAGCTCTGTTAAGTTTCCTGGGGCAGAGCAGATTATTTTCCTGTGCGGGATACACGCGAGAAAACTTTCTCTGGAACGTTCTTTCTTGTGGGGTGTTTGCTGGCCCGAGGAACGGGGCCATGTCCAATGACCCCAAGGGCAAAATGGGTGGTTTTAGTGGGGGACACTGTATGGGAATGGCATTGGCAGGCTGCAGAATGAGTGTGAGCAAGTGGGTCATGTCACTAGGGCAAAACCTGACCTGGTTTGCCACCCTTTGTACATCAATGTCGTGAGAGAGTGGTACAAGGAGATGATTTTACTGGCCATTTAATACTGCCCCTCTGCTGTTCTGGCAGTGCTCCTTGGAAATGCTTGGCCTGTTATACACCATACCAGGTTTGTGCTGTTTATATGAAATACCTGTTTGTGATCAGATTACGGCACTTACCCATAATTACTTCATAAATCCTAGCAATTAAAAAAATCTCCAACAAGCAATTCTGAAAATGCATTGAGAATGTAGTCTCTGGTTTTTTTTGTTCAGAATAAACCTTTTCTTTGCCTTTCATATAGAGCTTTTAGAGTACACTTGAGTCATACTTTCATACAGTTCTCCAGAACCTAAGAGCTGGCAATATAAGGATTTTTAAATTGAAGTTGGGATTCTCAAACAATCTTAAGAGCCTGGGAACTGGGACTGTAGGAGAAATAAACATCACCAATCTAAATATCATGAGTCTGATAACACTGAACAGGGATAAACCAGAGATTTATAGGTGAAAGGAATAAAGGAGGAAAGCACAAGCTAAAAACAAAGATGTAGCTTTCTAGTTTATTTAATTTTTCTGTTTAATATATCTATTAGGAAAAAAGTGGAAAGTTGCTGATGAGAATATGGAGGGAGAACTGATGCTGTTCTGTAAACAAAGATAGAGTTACTGCACGGGTGGCTTTATGCAAGCTGTTTTTTTGAACCTGTCAATGTGCCATTTGGATTTGTGGTAACAACTGGAAAAGCAGGAGCACCCCTTTCCCAAGTACAGGGCAAGCAGACCTCCAGCAGGCTCCTGTATCCCATGTGGCCACTACAGCCAGGATTTTGTCTTCAATCAGACCTAGTGAAATAAGCTCTGCAGAAATGATAAAACTTTTAAAATATGAAAGCAGCCATCATTGCATGAGGCTTGGGTTTTACAATACTGCTTGGTAATACCTCTTTCTTGGGAAACCACCACACATCCAGGCCAGTTATCTCAGCCTAACATAATTATTTTTATATGACTGAAAGTGCTGCTTACATAGTACTTAGGCAGGACAATTGTATTGCTCTTTAGATAGAAACTCTCCAATTTTGTCCATCAATGGATTAACAGTGATGGTGAAAAATGTAAGGGGTTTTGTGAAAAATGAAGCTTCTGTATTCTTATCATGGCTTCTCTTTTTAAAAATTGTCAAAATCCAGATGTTTTGTTCTATGCACTTTTAGATCAGCTATTGGAAAGTAACTTGAATCTTGATAGGGTGTCCTGAGGTAAGGACTCCCTTCAAAATTGAGGGCAGTAGATGAGAACTCCCTGAGCAGCCTAGAGACAGGTCTTCCAAAACTCTGTTTGCGCGTTTGTTATTGAGTTGCTGTAATTGCCCAGACAAATCATCTGCTTGTCACTTCACCTGACTACAAAATTGGAACAGTAAGGGTCTTCAGATATTGCATGTGTGAATTTTACTGATTTAACGCTCTAAAAGCCCTAAGTATTTTTATTGAAAGTATTTTGAAAGCTGAATTACTTTATTTGTGCTAACTATATAACTTTATGGGAAGGATGTGCTGTATGAGACAAGCACTGTGGCATAATACGATTTAACTTTTCTTTACACAGCTTTTGCTATTAATTTGATTATTTTCCACTGAACAATGTAGTTCACTGTATGTTAAAATAAGACTAAATTTGCTTGTTAGGGGAATAAAAAGGAAAAGGTCCTTCAGGCAGTGGCCGTGGGGTTATGCTAATTTCACTGGTTTATTTTATACCATTTAGCTGGTAAACCGTTCTGAAGAAGAAACTTTTTAATCTTTTGTCCAGGGAACTTAATTTTCCATTGTTTTTACACCTTTAGAGTGATTTCTAAGAAAAGAGGACTGCACCACATAAAACGTTTCACAGTTAGGGACCAGCAAACATAGTGATCCTAATATGGTTGGGCTGTGTAGACTTGCATCTGATAAACACAAATAACCCCCCTTTCAAATTAACATGTGCCAAAAGTCAACTTAGTGATCTGATGAGGTGCTGACAAATTCAAATCCTAACCTAAATGACATTTGTCACACTGAAGTAGAAACAATTATTAATAATTTTCATTTCATTAGGAGCACTACAATGAAATGTCAACAACTTCAGAAGTGTAGCAGAAGTGTACAAATTAATTTTGATTTTCTGAAGTGCAATTATTTTTGTAAGTACCACACTGTGTAATCACTTTTGGCGCTATTACTTGTGCAATCAATAACACTTAAATGTACTTAACTGTTTTCAAACATGGTTTCCTAAGGTCACCCTTTACTGGTGAGGACATTTCGATGGAAGAGTGAGTAGAAGGAATGGTTTTTAGCTGGTCAAAGACGTAGTGAAATTAAAAAAATATATATTAATTATGTATATATATTTTTTTATGTTGATTGCCATGAAAGGTTGCTCGATGTCTGTGCAGTTTTGATGTGGAAAAAGCCTGTCCTGACTTTGCTGGCGAGTCCGTTCTTGTGCTCTGGGTGGCAGCATTAGCTCTCGCTCCTGTGCCTTCACCTCCTGGGGCTCGTCCTTCTTGGCAAATGCAACCTGACTGCAGAGTTAATTATATTCCCTTGAGCCAGGCAGTCAGGCCAGATTTGGCCTCACATTAGCCAGATGAATGGTTGGTAATCATCTAGAGAAGTACATCGTTCCCACAAGCTTAGTCAGTCCTCAAGTGCCAGCATTTGTAATAATTCACCAGCCTGTAATGCTCGAGTACAAAAAGACCACAAGAACACACATCTTGATGGAAAGTTGCTTTCCTACCTCATGGCTTAAGACTTGTGTGATTTTTATTTGCATTCTGATAGGCTTCCTCCAGGTTTGGACAGGAGCATTTTGATCACTTATTTGTTCACTGTTTTATCCCTTTTCTGGAGATCTCCAGGATCCTCTGGGAGTCTTTGCCATCCCCTTTACAGCAGGGGAGGAGCAGAGATGGTTGGCTGCCAGTTCAGTGCTCAGGTTGGTTTTGGGAATCAGCAGCAGTCCCTTAAAGGATCCAGTTTATAATTTAGCTTGAATGGCTCCTGGAGTCTCTTGCTGTAACTCAGCTTTAAACCCTAATTTAACTTCATTTGTAGAATGGCATCAATGACTTATTCATACTGGAAGATAGAGCAAAGCTGATGTAACCAGAGAGAGGAATGGAGACTGTACTTAAACTATTAAAATTACAAATCCCCCCCATTAAAAATGAAAACCCAATAAAAACTGATTGAAATTTCCTGTCAGATGAGTAAATTATCCATTAGTATAAAGAAGTAAAAACAGGAAAAGTGACTTTATGCCACAAGGTCAAGAAAGTCAGAAAATGTACAAAAAAAGAAGTATCACAGTCAGCAGTAACATCTCTTGACATCTACTGCTAATTGTCATTAAAAATAGTGATTTAGCCATTTATAGTAACATGACAATTTAAGAATACAGCAGATAAGGCATTCCAGGCACTAACTTATTTAGAGGCTGAATATAAATATCATTCAGAATCCAGAATGATATTAGCATTAAAAAAATACACTCTATTTTAATGTTTCTAGCTTTCTTGCAGTAGTTATTATCCGCATTTGTAATATATGTGGAAGAATAACTTCAGTACATTGTTGGCAAGTTAGTTCTGCTATTTAGAAGTGCATATATTATACAAGGAAATGCAGTTAGAAATGGAGGAACTGTGTGTGAATGTACCTACTCAGTAATTGCACCTGAAAACGTGTGTTTGAATAATACACTTGGTCTGAACTTATGTGCAATGTAAATCTCGGTCTCAAGTTTCAATATTCGGAAATTTTGTTTGATTTTTGGGACAACTGAAACATTAAATTCTTCGCCAACACTCCAGAGCCCACAGTTTCTAGGCAGTTGTACTGGAACTGTGTTACTGGGCTGACTGCCAGGAAGCCAGGTAGAGTTTGTTCTGCTTGAAACTCAGCTACTCTGCAAAAACGTTTGAATTTTGGTGACACAGCAAATGCTGTTGCAAAGTATTTTGCTGGAATTTTCACACTAAGTGCAAGGTCCATATATGAGTTTGTTTGCACCTGAGTTTGACATCATTGCTGCAGGTACTAATGGATGAATATGTTTTAAGCTCTCAATGTCAGTGTATGATTTTATTGTTATTTAAGCTGTGAATATGTTTGTGTTATTCTACTATTACTGAAGTAATCCTCATTATACACCAGTGACTTCAGTGTAAAAGAGAAAACAGTGGAAAAATCCCTACCAGGCTTGCTCAGCTGTGCCCCATAGCCTTAGTTCCTCATCCATCTCATTGGATCACAGCAGCAGATCTCCACACCTGTTCTCCTGGTTTCTTGGGAAGGAAAACTCCATCACATGTTCAACTATTCTGAAATATTCGTACACCTAAAAACTCTTTGGTTTATCTTGCAGAAGATGTAAACACAGAATTTGCTTCAAGCAGCCAACTTTTACTAAATAAAACCAAAATCAAACTCCAAATCTAAATATCTTGCTCGTTTGAAATGTCTGGGCAATAATTGCCTTCATCTTCATGTGACTATGTTCAAAATCTCATAGCAGATAACAATTTTGTGTTAGTTCCATGTGCCAGAAATACTGTTCTATTGAATTACAGCTTAATTTTCATAGCAAATCAGGTTTGGTTAGTTATTAAGGATATCTGGGATTGTGGGTAATTAGCTAGGTGGGATTTGGGAGTTACTCTATAATTTGGATTGGATTTTTAATTTTGTCTAGATTAAGATTTTTATTACTTGAGTAGAAGGACTGGAGATTAATAAAAAAGTCTGTGCTAGATAACATGTTTATTCTTTGAGGAAAGAGCAAGTTAATTGTGTCTGTCTTACACGGATTGCATCTGTTTGCTTACTCTGCTTGCCAGCAGATGACTGTGCTAACCAAGAAATGTTTCATGCACTGAAATTTGGTTCAGGACAACAGATCTTAGTGAGCAAACCCAGGAACAGTTAACACGGATCTGCCTACAGCCCACCAGACCACCCCCAAAAAGATGTCTGAGCTGTATTCAGTAGATGAAATAGAAAAATTGTTTGTGTGATCTGATGGGATGCATTCTAAATCCCACAAAATTATTATGGGATGTTTTTGTCACAGAGTATTGGGTTTAAAAGGCAGCATCCTTAAGTCAAAACTGGAAAAGAAGAAAAAAAAATGAAGCAGACCTTGCCAGATGCAATTACATCTTCTAGTCACTGAAATGTAATATAATTCAATGTCTGTATTAGCATTCAGCATTGTTAATTCATGGGCAAGTAATTTAGCTGAATTCTCAATGAGAAATTGAATTTGAGGTGACTCAGCAGGAAAATCAGTGTGTTCTGTAATTGAATGGAAAATAGTTGAGTTATCGCTGGCAGCGAGCTTGATGTAACAAGCCTTTGTATCACATGTGCCATGAATAGACTGAATGGCTCGACAAGGATTACATTTATTTCAGATAATGAAGCACAATAAAATGTGAAGTAATTAAGTACTAAAGAAAACTACATGACCCAAATCCAATGTGAAAGGTCTCAATTTAGGGAGAAGTTAGGAAGTATCCATATAAGAAATGTTTGTGGTAGAGTGTTTCAATTTTGACACAGTTGGTTCTGCCTTGGTACAGGAGATGGTTAGACAGTGTTTCTTACCAGGTCCTTATCAATTTATTTTTTATATTTCTGTGGTTGTTTGATTGCAACATTTACATCAACAGCCAGCATGAATTTAAGTGGAGGAAGCAGCGTGATAAATGTCCTCTGAAAGATAACTCACCTGATAAAAGAGCTGGTAGAGGTGCTCCTCTGCTTTAGGGAGCTGCATCACAGCGCCTCTCTTGTCTTACCTTCTGCAGGATGTGATGCAATAATTTACAACAGGCTGTTCATTTCTGGCTCAAGCTTTCTGCTGAGGAAAAGGTGACGTTCAGCTTTGTCTCATCCAAGTATGGGACAAGTGAAACATCCTTCCAAAGGAACAGGCCTGGGGGCTCTTATTCAGGTTTTATAGACAGTCTCAAAGCTTAAACGTGAAGGCTTCTGTAAAGGATTTAATTCAAGACTTACTCATGTCAGTAGATTTGCCTTGAAAATGTTTTTTGTACACCAAATGCAACTTCTGTAATCTGACTTGTCAGGTGATGCACTAAACATAATGATTAAACTTGTGGTGTATTACCACAGGTTGTTTTCCTCTAATGTCCATGTTTTTAGGCTAATATCCATTATCTACATCAGTGTTTGGACTCTCCCCTGTGGAATGTGCAATTGTGGAAAATGTACTTGTGGAAAATATACTTAGCTCCAAATAACACAGCAAGCAGATCATGTGTGACAGCTCATCACAAAGGTGTGCTGAGGAACAGATGAGTATCAATAGCATTACAAGAACTCTTTTGAATGTACAGATGTCTGCATTTTTAGTTTGTCAAATGCTTTAAAAAGGCTGCTAAAACCTGATTTAAACATAAAAGCAGATGCATTCTTTTGAACAAGGATTAGAAAGCAAATAATTAATCATACATACCTGAGGATTTATGTAAGCAGCTGCTTAAATAAGAATCATAAACCTACAAATGCAGTCTCTCCACCTACTTTGCATTCTCTTGAATTTAAAAAAAGTGTGGATTTGTTTGGTAGATAGCACTCGACATCAAAAGAAAAATGCTAACATATTCTCCTGGTACCATATAGAAATAAAAATATTCTTAACAAACATACTGTGCTGTTTTTAACTAGGTGGTAAATGCTTTACAAATGCTGAAGCTTGTAAACTGTAGTGCTGATTAGGTAAATTAGGATTGGGGTAACTGCAGGCTGTGTAGGCCTTCTACACAATGGAAGTTTGTTTTCCATCCAGTAAAAAGATGGAAATTTGCATGAGGGTCACGAAGAAAAGATTGGCTGGTCTGAAAAGGCTTCTAAGTATTATGGGAAGTGTATAAAACTGACTGGTTTTGACTTTAAGTCAGGTGAAACCAAGCTGATTTCACAGTTATGTTTTTGAATCCGCACATCAAACCAAAATCAAAAGGTCTGGATCTGAGGGAAGTGAAAGAGAAAAACAATTTTTTGCATGAGCAGGTACAGGATGAGATCACCAGGAGTCACACAGCTTTAGTGTTTGGTGCCAGTCTCTACCACATACCATAAGAAAGGTCTGTACTCTGTTCTGCTGAGTGACTTGCTAGAAGTTCATCACTTGCAGTGAGTTCTATGGGATAACAGAGTTTTTATGAAAAAGGATGTGTAATTCTGGCAACACTTCTGGGATATGAGGGACCAATACTTTATGTATCAGTTTGTTGAATTTCGACTGAGGTGCCAGAGCTGTAATAAGAAGTTTAAGCTTATGGCAATAAAGCTACCTGCAGTAATATATTTAGGCAGGAGGGCCCAAACTTCTGCAAAGAAAAAATGACTCACTTTTATTCAAAATTCAGCTCTCATTGCATTTGTGTCCCTGTTACTTCTATTGTCATACTTCATGAAGCTTTTACTCTCCTTGCACTCCACTTCTCTGCCTGTTAAACACTCAAGACGTAGAATTAAAATTTGTTGTGAAGATGGAGGAATAAACAGAAGCAGGAGAGAGATGGGTTGCCTTGTCAGCTGCTCTGAGGGTTCCTACACGTGCATGGTCTCTGGTGCTCTCTCTCAATTCTGCTGGGGATTGGAAATTACTCTTTTCCTTTTCTGAGCAACATTTTAATCTTGTTGCTGCCTTGTCACCGTGTTCATGTATTGCAGCCTTGCTTTTATTGCACTGAGCTTGTTTTCATGGGTTCCTTTTTCAACATATCTACTGATGAAATTGAACACTTGGGGGTTTGAATTTGACAGCTGAAGAGGAGAGAGGGTGTCTCTGATCCCGCTTCCACAGAATTCCCACAGTGCCCCCTACACTGAAAAGCTTTAAATGTATCTCTCCTTTGAACATCTGATGCTGCTAACAGTAATGCTTCTGTAGTGTCTACATCTCACTTCATCTTGCTCCAAGAACTGACAGTGTCCCTAGAATACTTTTAAAAGGAGAACTTCTTGGATGAATTCTTCCACTGGTATATCTTTCCTTTTTTTTCCAAGCTGCATCTTATGAATATATTCCTTGAACAGCATGTTTCAACAACTGTTACCTTATAAACTTTTAACCCTGTCCCTTGATGCAATGGCCTCTTTCAGGCACACAGGACTGTGGAGGACAGACACTCTGCGCTAACTAAAGATAAAAATGCTACAGCAGAGTATGACAGGTCTTTTTTTAAGGTACAGCTGTGAATCTCTGCTTAAAAAAATCAATGGGGTTCAAGTACCACAGGGTCCATGTCCTGTGGATCCACACGGATTTTTAGTTGACTTGTAATCTCCTTGGTTTCCTTCAAAGCCGTGAATTTTCATGCCTCCTCCTCAGATGCTAAGCAAGTCAAGGGTTCATCCTACCATCAAAGTTGAAAGATTTAGTGGGAAGAGATTTGCATTGAAACATTCACAGCAATTGCTTGTGGCTCACTGCAGTCTATCGAGCCCCTTTTTAAACTTCGCAGTTGTAAACCCATTTTTAAGCTTGTCGTTTGGAAACAACTCCACATGAGAAGGTGAAAGGAGCATTTTCCACAGCGCTCTGGAATGTAACAGCCAGTGAGAGCAGCAGAATGGGAGAACTGCTGTGAAAGCCTTCAATAAGTGGCTGTGTTGCAGCAACCATTGAGTCTTGCATCTCAAAAGCTGCCACAGAGCAGTAACTCCCACTATTGCTCTGAACTTCATTGATGAACAGCAATTTGCCTTGCAGCGTTTAAACCTTCACACACAGTGGAACACCTGTCTGAGTATCCTGGTCTAGGTTGCTTTCCCTACCTGGAAAACACCTTTGGAACTGTGGTGTTGCACTGTTGAAGAGCAGATAAATGGGGCATGTGTTGACCCTCTCAGTACTGGAGGGTATTCTGCAACTGCATCCTGAAAGGATGAAACCAAACCTGTAAGAATTAAATACATCACTGCAACAGAAATTATGGTATTTTTTATAGAAGCGAACAGGTGATGCTTTTAATCCAACCAAAATTAACCCATGTTCAATAATTTATGCACTCAAATTGACTCTGACAAATGCTGCTTAATTATGCGTTCTTGGAAACATGCTTTACATTTGGTTTCAAATTGAAATTTACATCCAACTATGGTTATCTTTCCAGAGCAGTTTCAATATGTAATGAAGTAAGGAATTCAGGATATAAAGAATATTCAAAGTAACTTTGCTCTGAATCCAGCTGCAGTTGTCTACATAGTGTAATTGTTATATTTTCCAACAATGAAAATTAAAAGAAAAACCCTATCTTTTAAAAAAAGTTGTTCAAAGAATGTTCTCACAAAAAAGAGAATAAAAATAGAGCAGCTCATTAGATCTGTAGTTTGACTCAGGAAAACATAAATACAGGAGTCAGTCTGTGTTTGAAGTTGAAAAAAGGAGGACAAATACACAGGTTGTCAGTAATCTTTAATGTCTTCCCTTTGTCTCACTGAAGTAAAAACAACTGAAACTGTTGAAAGATAGGTTTATCTAATTCATGCTAACAGACTCTCTCTTTCCTCCCCCTGATTAGTACTTGGAATAATCTTTCTTTATTGATGTGTTGCACACTTTTTTTGTGTGCATATCTTGCTATTTTCTTCTGAAGAAAAAGTGCTGCAAGATGATCAAATATAACTTTACTATGCAGTTTAGAGGAAGCTCTGAAAATTATTTTCTTCTGCTCTTAGTGTTGCCATAAAGAACTATTTAATGTATTTTTCTTATAACAGGAACTGGAATAATACTGCACGAGTGAATTAGCATTAGTTCTAATCTTGCCTGGGAAAAAAAATCAATCATGCTTTTAGCTTTTTGTACGTTAGACATCAATGAGATTGTTCACATGAATAAAACCAATTTTTAATTTTTACAAGATCAAGCAGCAGCACAGAGTGCTGGACAAGGTAGTAGTGCTTGTACAATTTTTAGTGTTCAGCTGATGAATTTTCAGGGAAGCTGAAATTTTCCTTTTAAGCCTCTCTTGTAATGGGTTCTCCGCTGCCACGCAGGATGCCGTTGACTCTGTATTTGCATTGCTACAAGTAGATGTATTTATTTTTACTTGTAGAATTGAGGAAAGAATGCAGTGGAGAAAAATCAAAGCTTTTTCTGAAAATCCTGGTCTCTACTCAGTTTACAGTGTCCAGCTGATGTGTCCAGGGTTTGAGCAGGTTTGGTGTCACCCTCGTAAAGTTTCTATCTCAAATTGCAGGGAGCTTGTTGATGAAAGTAGAAACTTCATCCTGAGGAGCAAGGAAAGCTCCCCCTGAGGCTGACTTGAGGGAGAAACCCAAACTGAGTGAAAGGTCTTGGGTAGTGTGGAAACCTGAAGGACATTTGGGAAACTGAGACAAATGACAAATACTGAACTGAAACATAAAAGTTCTGACTTTCTCTTCATCCTCAGCATAAGCAAAATCTTTGTTCCTGTTCAAATACTGAAACACAGTGAAACATTGCTGCTGTAAAGCAGTCACTGAAGACCTTTCACAAAAGGTCATGAGTTGTTAGCATGAGGAACAGCATCCAACCAGAAGCCTTTTGCTTGTCGTATCCTGTTACATTTTTCTTAGCTTGTTTCTATACAGAAAGGTAGGCGAAAGCTCCCTTCTGCCAAGGGATGATCGTAGGCAATGAAAAAATAAGATCCTGGGTGACATCTAGGGGATGTGGTGGGTAGGGAGCCAAGGCTGATGTGGAAAACTTGGGAAAACAGTCCACAAATCTGTAGTCACCTGTGTTTACCTCTATTTGCAGCCCTTGTTTTTGTAAGTACTTACGTACGTAAATAATGATATGTGTGAGGAAAACTGCAGGGACAGTTTGGTTTGCAGTCCCAGGAAAGCTGAGGGAGAGCAGAGTACAGAAAGCAGCAGCACTGTGTGCACGCCTCAATCTGCAACAGAAACAAAAGGAGCTAAACACTACTTTTGCTTCCACAAATAGTGAACTGGAATTCTGGCTCTCTATTTGTCTGCAGTGTCTGAAACAATGCTACAGTAAAGAACTTTGTTATGTAATAATTACTAAATAAACTTAGCAGTTACAGTGAGCCTTCAAAGGTTAGTGCTCACATTGTTCGCTGTGCAGGTCAAGGGAGGCAATTCTGCCTCTCCAGTCCACTCCAACGAGATTCCCACCTGGAGTATTCCTTCCATCTCTGGGGCCCGCAGCAGGAGGACATGGAACTGCTGGAGTGAGCCCAGAGGGGCACAGAGATGATCACAGGGCTGGAGCACTTCAGCTCTGGAGACAGGCAGGGAGAGCTGGGAGTGGATGTTTAGCCTGGAGAAGAGAAAGGTCTGGGGAGAACTTAGAGCCCCTTCCAGTCCCTAAAAGGGCTCCAAGAGAGCTGGGGAGGGAGCTGGGGCAAGGGTCTGGAATGACAGGACAAGAGGGAAGGGCTCTAAACTGAAAGAGGTCAGATTAAATAAGATGTTAGGAAGAAATTCTTCCCTGTGAGGGTGGTGAGGCAAAGGTTGGCCAGAGAAGCTGTGACTGCCCCAACCCTGGAAGCATCCAGTGGGGCCATGAGCAACCTGGCCTCGTGGAAGGTGTCCCTGCCCATGGCAGAGCATTGGAACGAGATGATCTTTAAGGCCCCTTCCAACACAAACCATTTTATGACACTCGTAGTGACTGGATAAAATGGAATACTAGGGCAGAACAAAGGAAACAGGAAATGAGACTGATCACAGCTCTCTCCTGTTATTCCTGTGGCCAGCAAACAGTAAATCTAACCCAAACCCCTTTGCCTCTGTAGTACCCTCCAGTTTACAGTGCAGAAGTTCAATTTTTAGTCTCATGAATTGTTCAGTACATGCTGTTAATTATCAGCCAGTATGAATCACCAAAGTCATAACCTGACTCCTAAATGAGTTTCCCATAAATCTGCTCTATTCATTAGAGGTCAAGTTGATAACTGCTAAGAAGGAATATCAATGCTGCATATTAGTCTGTAAGGGTATAATTGTGACTACAAAAATCCCAATCTTCCTCTCCCCGTGCTCTAGATAATTGAAGTGTGCAACTCAAAACCCACAAGTAGCTGTTATTTCTTAACAAGATGCTGTGAAAGAGGAGAACAAGTGAAAAAACCCTTGAAAAATATTTGTGGACATTTCTGAATATCTTGTATATCTATGGAATAGAGATGTCAAGGTCTAAGCATTTGTTTTCAAAATCTTAAAGAGTTATGACCAAACCTTTTCCGAAATACATTATCCATTATAGAGGATAATTATCCTTAGGAAATATCATCCATTATAGGAGACAGTTATGGACAAGCTTCATTCTTGGAAGGAGACAATAGGAGGAATTAATATCGACATTCAGATACTTTATGAAGATCTACTCTTGTATCTCCATATTTAAAAAATCCCCAACTTTTCTTCTAATTTTTAATGGTTGGTTGATTAGGAAAAAAAGTAGTTGAAACTTAGAGCATTTTAAATTAGAACAGTTCTACTGTGTACACTGTAAGGTCACATCAATTTGAGAAAAGCTGCTGAAAAAAATCAAATTATGAGCTAGAAATGTAATATAAACATACTCTGAAACTAAATTATATACCTCATATATACCACATTTTTGGGAAGTTACATTTGTGAGCTTTCAATAAGGAATGGAACGCAGTAGAACTTTTGGGAGCAATTTTAATTTATTATCACTTCCAATATGTGTTTAACAAAAACATGCAAGTTGTCTTTGGAAGAGCATTGATTCAGGCAGATTTATTGGTCTGGGCATCAAAAATAACATGCCAATAATCCAAAATGTCTTTTTTGTTAACAGGCAGATCCTTCTTGGGTACCTAATTGTCATGTGATGTACTGCCCCATACTTCTGCTGAATTTAATTAACCTGACAAAAATGAAGTTGTTCAGAAGTAGTTTTTCCTTTTCATGGACTACAATGCTTTAATTCCTGATATTTTTGCAGATAGGTACAATTTTGTACCAATGTGAGGGTTTTTTGAAAAATCTGGGGACAACTGCTGGCTAAATTCCATATATCTGAGCAGAGCTACATGGCATTTCTGCTGCTGCTGTGAAATGGCAGCCAAAATAGAAATATGTAGAATTTTCATAACATGTGAATGGTGAAACTTTGAAAGAGATATTGACAGAGGAGTTTATTTTTTTTTTGACTAAGATTGCAGGATGGGAGGTGAGGCAATGAAACAAAACCAAGGAACTTTGAGATGAAGAAAAATCTGACAACTGAGGTCTACAAATTATTAATAAGATTATACTTGGTTTAATGGATCCAATTAAATATAATTGACCTAATTTTATCAGCAAAAATTGTTCTGTTCAATTAGCATAAAATCAGGACAGCACCTACATCAAAAGCTCAGTAGTATTAACACTTTTCTAATATACAGCATCTTACAGAGGGTCCAAGTCTTCATCTGTACAAAATTGTCTCTATTTGGATTGTTTTAAGATTTCCTAAAACAGGGCTGGTTAGGTTTGAGCCACATGAATGAATTGTTAAAATCTCGTTTTACTGACAGGTGTGACAGTAACTGCATAAATTGTTTATTGTATCGTGTTCATGTGTCCTACTCTAAAACTCATCAAATTAACTGGAAAGTCATCAGTTGACTTCAAACAGGCTTTTAAATAATGCCCACAGATAAATGTGCACACTTTGTACTGTAGGTCTTCTCAATTTTAAATTTTAATCTTGTAGTGCTGTCATGGGCTGAAAGTGCAGTTCTGAGATTTCAGAGCTTCTTCACCAGACACTTCTCTTGAAGATTTTAAATTCGTTTAATCCTCCGACACGAAAGGATCAGAGGCTCTCCCTCAAATTTGGACTGTGCCATTTGGGAGAAGAGGAATAACTTGTAATTTTTGATTCTGTTCCTGAATTTGATGGGAGATGAATGAGGCATTTTGAGATTCTGCCTCTTCCTCATTAAAGAAGAAAAAAGAGGTTGTGAGAGGTGTATAAATCTGTTAACTTAAATCGGTTAACTGTGAGTGATGTTAAGGATTCAATCAAATCATATATTTTCTTAATCAACATAAAATCTGTTATTATTTAAGGACAACTGCTGTTCACCAATACCTGGCTTGCATTTTTTCTCAGTTTTAATTACAAGTTGTTACTCTTGTTGTTTTCTTTCTTTAGTAATTCTTTGTCTATACAGAAATTTATAGCAAGTTTAACAAAGTCCTAGTTCAAGGAAAGTTATTTACATGACCAGACCCTTCTCTAAAATTTATGGTTCTTTGTGCCTGGGTTTGTCCAAGGCACTTAACCTGTCTCCCACCTCCAGAATGTTTAAAACACATCTCTGGTAACTTCATGTGCTTCTCTTTACAAAGAGTTTACAAAAAGTTTCCTGTATCTGGAATCCTTTTTTCCCTAGGTTGCTTTTATGACAACATTTCACTCTTCTACCACAATTCACTTCAAATTTGTCCTCAGTTTCTGTTGAAGATTACAGTGACCCAGCTCCAATCTTAGAAAACCCTTTTCAGCTGAATTCTTAGACTCTGAGGAAAATGTCTCTGTATTTTGCTTTAGGCTTTTTTAGCCATCAATGGCAGGTCTTTCACAAAAGATGCTCCAAGGCCATCTTTAACCTCTTTCTCCTTTCACTCTCTGGGTGCTGCACAGCAGGTGAGGGAGTTTTAAATACATGCCAGTACGTGTGGAAAAATAATTCCTGACAAGTAACAGTCTTTATGTATTCCATTTGTGTTCACAACAGTGAACATACATTTTAGGGTCCATAATTATTGGTTAACAGTGAATTTTTGAAGCTGAGTTAGGAATATTTGACTAGATGGGTTATCTATGTCGCATGTTTTATTTTTATTCCAATTTGAAGTAGGATAATAGTATGAAGTTTTCTCAAAAAAGCAACTCCATACTTATAGTTAGAATATTTTCTAGCACATCCAAAAATACTCCTTCCATATCTGTGCACTAAAGTTTTTCTAACAAATGTATATTGGAGCCAGGAACACAAATGAAGTGAATGTTAAAATTTTGACGAGTATTTTACATTATCTCTTCTGATCTACCTCTATAGCAACTTCTGTAACACAAAGCAAACAGCACTTCTCAGAGGAAAAGAAAATGAAGGAATTTGGTGTAGATCTGTTGGATGAGTTAGTAAGGGGAGAAATACATGTTTACTACTAGAGGCTCCCAGTTCTTGCAATAATTGGTGATGTTCCTAAGGGTTTACCTTCAGGAGTCGTTTAATGCCCATAAATCACAGCTTCCTTTCCAGGTAAATATCTGGCTGTCAAGGCTGCAGAAAAAAAGCACGAACCTAAGCACACCCTGAAGTTAAAAACCTGACTAAACAAACCCTTAAAAACAGGTGAAGTAGAAAGATAAAAGATCAAAAGGAAGTGAATTTCCATAGTTTTAAAAACATGGGGTTTTTTCAGGTTCTACTACTTGTTTTCTGAGCACTGGGTTTATTAATGCTGGGTTTTTTTGTATGCTGATGGCCATAACAGCTTTTAACTCTTTAGATTCCTGTGGGATGCTCTGGATCCCACTACCAGCAAGGGATCTTGCTTTGGAGGCGTTATAGACTGGACATTGAAAAGGATTAAAGGGCTTGGAACTCTTGATGTTCACATAAAGTAAACCTTGAGCAAGGAAGATGTGCAACAGAACAACTGCAGTTAGTCAGGTTTAGTTTAAGATGTGTTTTGTTCAGCAGTAAATATCTCTTGTTGTCCTTCAGAGACGTTGTTTTCTCCCTTGTCAGCATCTTGTTCCTTGTGTACTTGAAAAATATCCTTAAACCTCAATCCTTTTAATTCTGTTTTCCTGCCTTGCTGTGTTTAAAATGCCTGTGACTTACCTGCTCCTCAAGGACTGTGGTGTTTTTGTACCTTCAAGTCTTCTCTTCTTCCCTTCACATTTTCATCGTCGCTTCCCCAAAGTGCCTGCTCTGGACAAAGACACAGCCTGGGAATGCACAGAACCCTGAAGTGTGTTGTACAGGAGTACATTCCTGCACTAACTCAACACAAAGCAGAGGGATAAACACGGGAAAAGCACTGTTTTCACATAACACTGAGCAGGGAAAACAGGTTAAAGCAAAGGCTAAAATGAACATTTCTGCCCAACGCCCCTCTTGTCACCTAAATAGAAAGAGTGGAGGTTGTACTGGTGTCCTGTGAGGAACAGAGTCCTTCCAGTGGGACTTTGGTGTTATCATCTAAAGGTCTTGGGCTGGACAAGAGGAAATATCCTTTATTGGAACATCTGATGTAGTTAGAAAAATTAGGTGTACTTGTGGAAGCACAGACCCTTGTTCAGGTCATCTGAGAGGATTTTTGTATTTTTAAGACCTACCTTGTCAATAATCAGTGGCTAACTTGGGAGATCCCTGAGGGAAGTGTGGCACTGCTCTTAAAAGACTTTTCTTTGATATCAGGATCCCAAGCTGCTGGTGTTGTCTTTGACTGTCTGCTTCCCAAACTCAGACCATGTAACTGTGCCCGGGCTGTAAATCTGACTCTCAGGCTCTACACTATTGCTCATTTATTTCCAGGCTTCATGATCAACTAAATCCCTGCGATGAACCTGGACATGGCAGAGCCAATATGAAACTTCTCAAATTGGTACCCTGCAAGTGTTCTCTCCTGAAAACCACCCAAAAAAATGTCACGTCTTGGGGACTCCAGAGCAGAATCTGGGACTGAGAATGTGACCAAATTCTGTGTGATGTGGGTGAGGCCAGACTGTCCAGAATGTGCTAACTCTGGCCCGTGTGGACATTACCAGAGTTCAGCTGAACAGCATTTCCCTAGAGAAACCAAAGCACGGAGAGTATAAAGAACACTGCTTAGCTGCACACTAATACCCAAAAAAATCAGGGCACAGAGAAGTCTCAGAAGCACCATATGCTGATTAAATGCCCATAAGATGTATTTTCTAATGTATTTAAATCGAAAGATCAATCTAGATTTATGTTAAGTTGCTTTATCTTATTGTGAAAATAAGAGAAGTCTTTAGAGCTGCTTTGCATGCAAATTAACGCTATTTTAAGAGTTCTGGATAGCTGGATCAGCACAGTATATATAGAGGGGGGAAAAAATTGGGTTTTACATCTGTACATACAGAAATTAGGGTTTTACACCCCGTGATTCACTTCATCAAAGTCAGTTATTTCCAGACCTCTGTTCAGAGCAATAAAATATGGGGAAACATTAAGTAAGGGAGGAAAGAGTGCATTAATGTCAGAACAGTGGTGAAATCAATGTGGCCCTAAATAATAACCCTTTAGGCAGTACTGTTCATACAGTAGTGACCAGGGCATTGCCAAGAGCTAAATTTGCATTGCACATTGTGTTACAAAACCAGTGTTCAGCAGTTCAGGTGATGTTAAGGTTCCTTTTTTATTTCCAGAAGTAAATAAAAGCAGAAACCCAAATCAGAACATACCCACTCACCCCCATGGATCACAAATAAATAGTGGATGGATGTGTGCACGTGTAAAACAAATACCTGTTTATGGTCTGGGGGAAAAAAAACCACATCAGTTTCCAGTAGCATCAGCAGTACCTGTAAATGCAGTAGTAATTGTTTAACAATTAGGAAGTTCCCAAAATGTAGATAACAAATGTAATTTTAGTAATGGGAATTGAATTGCGGGTTTTGTGAATTTGTTTGCATTTTTTTTAAACCAGCAGTCTCAATAAGTGAATAAATTTGTGAGTTAAAATACACTGCGAAATTTCTTTCATTACCTGCACAATTAAGCAATACTAACTTATTGCAGAATTATAGCTAAATAATATGCCAAATATTCTCTGACAGACAGCTTTTTACTCAGTGAGGCAAGAGGGAAGTGAACCTTAGTGTATGACAAAGCGTAGAGAGAATTCTCGACTTTATTCTTCCCACATAAGCGTTCAGACATTAATACTTCTAATGACAATAATGAATACTTGTTTCTTGTAATTCTCAGCTTAGCCAGACTTTTAACCATGTGTTCAGGCTTTGTCACCTGCAGTAGATGCGGGAAGAGCTGGTTTACACTGGGAACATGTGAAGTGTCTGAAGAGCAGCTCTCAAGTTGATGAGATTGTAGCTGGAACAGCGGTATCCGTACAGCAAAGCCTCTTTAGAAACAGCTCAACAAACAGCTCTTTTCTGTAGCTTAAAAAGGAAAATAAGAAGTTGAGTGTGATTCTGTGATGCTGGCTAAAAGAATGTCACCTGCTACTGTGACCTGCATTTCTTTAGGTCTGATTAAATGGCCAAAATACCTAAATTTTTTATTTGTATAGTAGTTTGAATGCTGAAGTTTGAAATATTTTGGTTGAGAAATGTTACTATACTGCCTCGTGGAATTTGAAAATTATGCTTAAATAAATCTATGAATTTGTGAAAGGGCAGCAAAGCTGATAAAACCATTAAAAACCCCACCACTCCTCAGTGTTTCTTCTGTCAGGAAATTTTTTTCATTCAAGAACCGAATTCAGGAGCAGGGATGAAAGGATGCAGCTCTGCTCATTTCTCCTCACTTTGTGGAAAGAAACACCCAAGTTTGTTCATCTTAATGATAGCAAGGAGAGCCAGATGTTGTGTTTTAACCCACATTCTACATTTAATTTGTAGTTTCACTAGACAGATCAGCGAACAGCCTTTTCTACCTCCTTGTAAATTCCCTTTCAGTAGCTTTCCAAGAGCTCCTTGTTTCTTTTGCTTTTGTGTTACTCAACTGTAGAAGGCTGATAAAATTTTGAGGGAATGTTTGCAAGATTGCAAAAGTCCTCTACTCACTATTCAAGCTACTGCTCTGAAGTATGACTTGTAAAAATACGTGAAAATGCCTTCAGATCCTAAAGGTTTTATATGCAAACTGTCTCTGGACATATCTGTTTAATAACCATGCTAATGAAAAGATGCCAGTCCCTCAAGATTGCAATCTTTGAGGATGACAATTGCGTAGAGGCTTTTAGTACCTGGGTGTGTTCTTCCCTGCTTCTGCAAAGGATTGTTGCATCAGGGAGGCTGTTAATTAAGGTTTTTCACTGAAACAATGGTGAATGACTTTCAGCAGCGAAAAGAAAAAGACACTTTGGAGGTACAGAGATGCTGTAAAAAAGAAATAAAAGCCACCAAAGCAATTTCCCTGCTGATACAGTTCTGTTAGTGTTTTGCATTATTTCGAACGCACAAGAGCTAAATTGCTGTGAAAGATAATTGGTGTCATAACAGGAGTTTTGAAGGCCAAAAGATGGTTGAAATATTTGACAGGCTTTTCATTATTACCCTTAAGGTTATATTGTCTGAAAAGCAAGCAGACATTATGTCATCCTGCAGCAGGAGCATGTTCTTCATTTGACTGTGGTAACAGTGAAACCACATTTATAATAACCAATATACACGTGCCTGTATATCTTAAAGGTATGATAATTGGGGGTGTGGCTACAAAGTTGTCAATGGCTTTTGCTGTTTTGGAATGTGTTACATTTTAAAGAGACTGCAAAAAATATAGGTATTTCTCCAGCTGAAATAGTAAGGAAAAACTGCAGAGGGACTTAGTGCAGCAATTCCAAACAGAAACCTAAAAAAATACCTTTGTTTTTGCCTGTTTGTAACACTGTTGCATGCACAAACCACATATCCTAAGAATTATTATTTCCTGCTTTCATGTATAAACAGCTTTTCACGATGAATATGAGCCAAGCTTTAGAGATGCAGTCATCTGCCCAATAAAAATAGGATAAGAAAACTCAAGTCTTTCACTGGATAAGTTTATTGTATGTTTTAAATACTCTCCAGGAGAAAGGTTCAATGTACAAAAGCTTTGAGCAGCTGAAGGCTTATGTGAAACATTTCTAAAGAGTTAGTAAGAGCACAGAATGGGAGTATGAAAATCTCCTGCAATATGCCAGGGAGAATCTTTCACAATGGAGTTTGACAGAACACTGTCAAATTAGGGACTTTATTTTTGATGTTAGGTGCTTTCTATGCATCAGGTTTGCTCCTTCTATCCTGGTTCTAAAACATTCTGCTTGGAAGACTCAGTTCAGCCAGTTTTAGCCCAGAAAGAGTCTATTACGTTCACAATTTCCCATGTTTATACTTAGGGCAGGGGGAAGTATGAAATTAAGTGTTGTTATAGGAAAATGAACCGAATTCCCAACTTTTAGAAGTGAGTTTTCCTCCTCAGATTTTGCTCTGACTAAAGAGAATTCCGATTTGGGGTGAAGTTGTTTCACTGTTGCTAAAATTGCCAATATTGTTCCTCTCAAGCTCATCTGCATGGCAGGGCAATGGGATGAAGTTAATGTTAGATCAGGGCTGTGGATTTTAATACCTTGAAAATAAAGATCAGCTTTCAGCCAAAAGCAAACCAATTCCCCAGGGCACTGTGAGGGAGCCATGGGTTGGTCTGTTGAAGTCTCCCATCCCGTTTTGCTGGGAATACCCTGCCACCTCACAAAGGTGCCCCCTCCAGCAGGAGCCAGGAGCAGCTTTACACCAGCCCTAACGAGCAGCAGATGAAAACCTGCAAATACCATTGACTGTCTCAAGCCATCCAATTCTCACCCCAACTCTGCACATGTTAACATGTTGATAATGACATTTTCTCTGGGTTCAAGTGCTTCATTATCAAGATTAACCTTCATTTTATTCTTCATTCTAATATACATCTTCAATGTTAAATCTTCTTCAGGGATCTCTTATCGTTTTCTGAACCCTCAATTTAGTAAATCCTGCTTATTCATGCCCTTTTATTCTATTCATTTCTTTTAAGGGTATCTATTCTTACCTAGAATTGTCAAGGAAACCACCATCTTTGGCTTAAACAACATCCCCAGAGCTTGAAGGAGCAGTGCTATTAGATGGAGGAGTGAAATTATATTTTAATTTGCTTCCTAAATTACATTAAATTATGTATGATCTCTCTTTTGCTTAGTGCATCCTTTAAATTAGAAAGTTTAAACAGAGAAGAACTTTGTTTTTCTTTAATAATTCCCTGATAATTAAGTATATACTGAGTTTGTCTCAAAAGCCATTAAAGGTTTGAAGTAGGGTCCCTGAATCACCAGATCTTGTAACAAAGCATAAGAGTACATCCCATCCTGTATCAATTATTATTTTAGTTATTATTTTAACATAAAATGCCACTTCAGTGCTGCTTCACTACTCACTCTGAAGGCAGGACAATGATAGCACTTGACAAGAAAATAATAAGTATTAATCTGGGAGGTCTTCCTTTGCTCTATAAAGAAATTTTTCCCCTTTTTGACCCATAGCTGGAAAACACCATCTGTCCTTTGAATAAAAAATAAAAATATCAAGTTAATGCCTTTTGAAATCCAGAGAACAGATCAAATACACTGAATACTATAAATCTAATCTAAAACTGTAGGTGAGTAGAAATAGAATGCATAAATGATTGTAATGTTATCACGTCTCTTCCAGGCGTATCTCATCTTGCTTATTATCAGAGTTATTTAAAATGTGGCACATGGGGAGCCTCCAGCCAGGTGTCAGCCTTCCCCTTCCCTGAACTCTGACTTGGCTTTTAAGGAGCAGAGTTGTCACAAAGAGATTTTAATGGAATGAACAGGGCAAGGGGACCAAGGGACACAAAGACTCCAGGGAAAGCACAGGAGATTAAAGAGATCGAGATAATTGCAGCAGCTTGGCGAGTTGTCCATAGCACGTGTATCTGTAATATCTCAGAAAGGGGAAAGCTTCCTTCTCTGGGCTCAAGTGTAAATCACAACCTTTGAAACACACCACAGAGGGGGTGGCAAAACGCAGAGCAGATCCTTGTGTGTTTAGGAATTTATCTTCTAATCCACATATCCTTCTAATCCGGGCCCTGGCTGCCTCCTGGGGCTTATTGCTTCATCTGCCTCGCTCCCAAACTACAAACAATTCCCATGCTCTTCCTGGAGCCCTCTCTGGCAAAACTTTGGGAGCACGAAAAGTGTGAATTTTACATTACCCAAAGTATAGAAATAGAAATTTTAAAATTCCCTTGAACCCATTTATTTGTTTTTTGGTTTTGGGATGGTGTTGCTTTGGTTTTTTTTTTCTTCTCCCTGCTTAGTGCAAGAGACCAGGAAAGAAGATTTCTCACTTGTTTTTCCCCTCTTTTGGTTTCATTAAATCAAAATGCTTTTGGTCTTTAGCAAGCATCAATGTTCCAAATGTTTTGTGGAAAGGAAAAATGCGTTTATGTCTTTGTAGCAACATTAAACAAGGCAAGAAAAGTGACAAACATCCCATCAGGCTGTATAATTATTGCCTATCACTCCTGCAATGTTTTCAGCTCTGCATTTATCTTCTGTACTTCTTTCTCCAATCCTCCACTGGAATGAATAAGATCATCTACACCTACACCTGAAGAGGGAACAGAATTAAATTATAGACATTCTCTTTCAAATTTAATGAGGAGTAACATGTGTGTTCCGGAGATGGAACCTGGATCTTGTTACCTATAAACATGAGAAATATCTTAAGCTGAAGACAGGACTATTTTTCACATCCTGATCCCAGCTACAGCCCACTTGGATGAATCACAGAACTACTTAATAGCATAGAGAAATGACAGGAGTGACAAGTAATTGTAGCAGCTTATTTCATTTTCCTTTGCTGATAATGCAGTAGCTGAGGACTGCATGAAGCTACTGTAGCTGTCCAGGAAAGAAAAATAAAGTATAAGCGCGGGCTTAGTGCAGGAAGTCATAGGCAGCTACATTGTACCATTTGCTTTCTTTCCATTTCTGGTGAGACATCCTGATCCTAAAATAACATTTCCTGTTCCATTGGCTTTATAGTGCCAGACTCTTGGACAAGTGGAGGGGAAAGAGGTGGAATTCAAACTACCAAACAAAAAAGAATGCTCCAATATCCAGACATTTTTAATACTACTCCTGGCAGGATTACAAATGAAACTGCTGCTGCACAGCTGTTGTGAACTGCCTTAATTCAAACCCAAAACTTTCCTAACCACAAACAAAATTGAAAGATTTGCTTTAAAACTAGCTTAACATTTTAATAGCACAGTATGTAGTAAAATCCTGACAACGTGAATTCTAAATTGATTCTTCTGGTCTTAACTAACCTCTAGCTGCATGTCTTTATGATCTGATGAGGTTTGCACAAAAGATTTGCAAGTTCATTCTCTGGTGTAAAACATACAGAGAAGGGAGAGGAGAAACCCTTTTCTCCCCTCTCCAGCCTCTATGCACAGGTATGTATGTGCATGGTACCTTAGGCAGGTTACACCTCAAAGCACAGAATTTTGCTTTCTGCCAGTCTGATGGTCCATGAGATTTTCCTTGGTTTATTTGCTAAAAAATTCTCCAAGAACCAAGTTTGTAGCTGCTGCCGTTTCACTTTCGGTCCAGGGCCTTGTGATGGGGGTCAGACCCTTCCCAGGGGCACTTGTCCTTTGCAGAGACACCAAGGAAAGTGCTCTGGTTCTTTACCTCAGCTGCTCTGTACTCGATGAGCTGCAAGGGGAGACCTGGTGATTGAGCGGAGACAGATCAAAATACATGAGAAAGGAACATATTGTCAATACCCGTTAGGATGAAGAAACTAGATGGGTTTTTTTCCTAGTTTTATCTCTATGATGTTTTTATTTTTATTTTTTTCTCTAATGAGATGCAAGGTTCTGGCCTGAAATACATCCCCTGATGTCACTGGAAACAATCTTAGGCCTTAATTCTGGATAAATTGAATTAAAGTGTTTTGGGTCATGTTCAGCAGCCTGGATGGGCCACTAGCCAAAGGCTTTGGATTGGCTCTAGCACAATAATCACCTGATACCCTGATTTGGAAAAGAATTGTGTGAAGTACTTCACTGACTATAACAGCTGAGCTTCTCTGAAGCCCTTGAGCTCCCAGGTGTGCTGCAGTCCCGGTGAGTGCTCGGCACGGCCGGGATTGGCTGCTCGGGCTGGGTGCACAGGTGGGGTGGGCAGGGGCCGGAAGAGGTGAGCACTGACCCGGCAGCGCCGGGGCTGGCAGCAAACGGGAGCAGGCTCTGCAAGGTAAGGGGAGCTCTCCGGCTTTGTAGGGTCTTTACTGAACCTCACAATATTAACGGGGTTAAAGGGTCACGTATATTTTGTATCTTAAACTCCCTTTTTTCCCTTCCCAATCTGTTTTGTCTGTTACTCCAAGTCATGAGTGGTGACCCTCGGTGCAGAAATTGGTGTTGTTGTGTCACAGTTGTGTGCTTAAAAGCTCTCCCACTTTTTGTGCGTGTACGGGGGGAGTTTAGTGTTTTATATCTGCCCCTCAGCTTCCCCAGTACTCAGGTTAGCCTGTTAAATAGTCTTCTAAATATAACAAATATTTGATATATCGATATTTCCCCTTGGTCTTCCTTATATCAGATATTCTCAAAAGCAATATCCCATCCTTTCAGATCACAATTCTCCCTTTGTACCTCCATTTCCTTTATCACTGCTATCTTTAGGATCTTTTGTATCTCCTACTTGAGGGTTTTTTTCTATATTTATCAGATTCCCTTGTTCTCCCAAGAAGGGTTTGGTGGTTTTCCATTTTCATTTATTATTTTGTGGATTTATTTCTGGTTTTGTGCTGCCTTAATGTTAAAGATAACAATTAATTCAAATAACAGAAGATTACCTGGGCCAGTATCAATCCATGGTATTGGTAAATGGTGACATTTCTGTGTTAATCTATAGCTTACAGCAATCTCAGAAAATGGATTCTTTGTTTTGCTTTAGTGCTGCCTTCTAGAATTTGCTGTGCACTTTTTGACAAATTTTAAGTTTTTAAAAAGTCAAGAATATTTCTCTAAAATTCTTAGGAATGAGTAGTTTACCGTGATTTTCCTGGTGGGTGTTTACGTGGGTGCAGAGATTTTTAAAATAAAATAAAGAGAGCGCTAGCAGAAACTTTTCTGTAACGAATGTAACACCCATTGTTCAAGGGCACGATGTGTGCCTGGATATTTTTCTTTATTGGGATATTTTTCTTTACTGAAGGCAGACAGAAAACTCTCTGAGCCAGTGGGTGGAGGTCAGAACAACATCTGCTCTACCCATGGAGTACAATCTTTGCTGCTGCCCGGAGAATCAATTGAGCCTGTAATAAGGAGAGCTCCAATATAGACAAGATGCACAGAACTTATTGATCAGAGCCTAAGTAAACCCGGCCACGGAGCCTGTGCCGAGGCTGGCTGTACCTTGGGCAATTTACTGCCCGTGGAACAGGTATTAGCAGCAGCTTTCCTGCCATGTTCAGGGATAAAAACATCCCAGACTGCAAAGCCTTTAGTTAACAAATGATGTTATTTGTCTCAGTTTTAGCCAGGATCGTAATAGTTGTAATTATGGAGATGTAAGGGAAGGCACACAAGTTATTAAAATAGCCATGTATATAAAGATTCCTGGTGCAGAAGAATTGGCAAATAGAAAATTCAAGTTTCTAAAGTGTTTTTAAAAAACTAATGTTTTGAAAGAGAGCTTGTAAACCGATGAAATTAGGAAGCCAGCATCAAATAGCAAACACTTCAAAACTGGCTAGTTCTGGCAGAACTGTCTGGATCTTGAAAGAGAATTTCTAGTGTGACTTTTAGGAGTATTAAAACATCAGAAACTTCAAATGAATACTGATTATTTATCAAGGACATTGCTTTTGACGTCAACCCTCTAAAATATCTTCAAACAGTATGTTGTGCTGCTGGTGTATTTTAAACACGCTTTTCATGGCTGGTGGTGGTCGGGTTTTTTTGGTTGTGTTTCTATTTTGCTGGGTTTCGTGCTTCTTTTTTTTCTTTTCTTTTTTTTTTTTTCTTTTTTTCTTTTTTTTTGGCTTGTTTCGTCCTGCCTTGCACCCTAGAGAAGAACTTGTCCATCTGAAGGGACAGAGGTTATGGGAACATCCGTAGGGCTCTGTGTGCTCTGCAAGGCAGCACAGATAAGCCCTTGCTGGGCACTGTCAGTTTGAGAGGTTTTTGTAACTCAGTGAGAGGAAAACACCAACTTCCACATCATGCACTGGTTGCTCTTCATCTTCCTGCTGCCAAAATGGCAAAGCATGTTAGTTTTGGCTGTAAAGATGAATTTATGGGAAATCAATTTTGAAGCAGTTGTTCTGGGCAAGCAGTGTCTAATTCAAACCTGCTTAATTAGTAGCAGTTTTGCTTTCATTTTTAAACCCTGTGACTGCAGGTGGAAATGGGAGAATGTAAATCCAGCACCAGTCCCTGTTTGCGTGCTCCTCTAGAGAGAGGAATGGAAGCAGCTGAGGGAGGCTGTGCACAGCACGCCCAAATCCAGAATGATTTTTTTTTTTAACCTTCAAATTTCTTTGTGGCTGTAATAGGTTCCTGTTACTTAAAAGATCCTATTGCTAAATGCATTTAACTCTCACTAAAGCCAAAAATGTATAACTGAAAAATGCATTCTCCTTAATTGCTACGGTAAATGTTGTGTGTTTTGCTGTTAAGTATCTGTGCATTTGAAATTGTCTAATACTCTTCTGAATACCCACTCAAGTGAATCTGTTTCTCAGAATTGCTTGCTCTCTATCAAACCAATTTTTTTGCAAAAAGGATGAAAGATTAGCTATATTTATGTACCAAATCTGGAATATTGAAACATGATTTAATTAGTCCATTTTAGAGGCTGTTAATTACAGAATGATTTTTTTTTTTTAAATTCTCTGTAACAGTGCTTAATTTGCCTGAAGGGTTTTGAATGAAATTTAAAAGCAATATCAGACAATGTACTGGAATTCAAAGAAAGTCACCAGTGTCTAGTGTACATTATAGGCTTTCATTTTGAATGGCTGCTGAGCCTCTTTAGGGACTGACCCTTCCTGATTCCATGAAAAAGGGCCTGCCTATCCAAAAAAGTCAGGAGACAAAGCGGGAGAGGATCTAGTGCCTGTCTCTGGTCCAGAGTAGGTGAGATGAGAACTCAGACTGGGTGTCTCACAAAGCAACCACGCTCAGAGACCATCACCCCTGCGTGTTTCAAGTCTCTGCATGCACAAGAGTATTAATACAGCAGTTGCAAACTAAATATCTGAGGGCACCAGAACATAACCAGATGTGACGTGCACTTTACAGCTCTACATAAGCAGAAAAACAAAAATCTAAGCTATAGCATATAATCAAGTTGTCAGACTGTTCCCTTCTACTTCACAATTTTAGGATATGATGCAAATGAGCTTTTAAAATCGATTTGGATTTGTCAACACTGTTAATGAAAATGTTAATGCCTTGTTAGCTGTCGACTAATGATAGTGGAGGTTCTCATTCCTCACTTAATGGTGGCACCAAATGTAAGAAATCCTGATTTATGGGCTGCAAATGGAATCACAGAGAGAGCTTTCCTGCTCCGAGCGCTCCCCTCGCGCCTGTGCCGTGCTGCACGAGGTGGGATGTTGATGAATGGCTTTGTGACTCATTTGGGGAGATCTATGGAGGCAGTGACTTCATAAGGTGCCATTTTAGCACAGTTGTGTTCGACCCACTGCAGCTGACTCATTGATTGGAGTCAGGGGAGCGAAAGGCACAGACTCGGGGAATGCTGGGGAAAGTGCTGATATTTGTATCTTTTTTTATTTCTTCCAAAGACTCAACTTTTGACAATGTTCCAATGATTGCTTTATGGATGCCTAATTATTCTGTCATTAGATGAGGTTTTGTAATTCTGTTCGGAGTGGCAAAGTCAGAGTTTAATATTAGCAGATGCTGTTTTTCCTTTTTGGTGGGTTTTTTTTCCCTCCTTCTTTGGCAGTGCTTTTTGGATTTTTGATTGAAGAAATTGAACTTTGAATCCATACACATTCATGCATCATTTAGTTTGTAGACCTCTGCTCAATTACAATGCAGAGCAGACGTAGAGAGATGTGTGTGAGAACTCCTTTCCTGAAGAAATAAGAACCAGCTTTAAATGCTGGTTTGTGGATGTGGTTTAGCATTACTGGCAAGATGAGCAATTAATATTAAGTGCTCTGTTGGCTTTCAAAACTCCACCTCATTAAAAAAAAATCTAAATTTAATGCTGAAAAATTTTTAGGTTTAATATACCAACAAATTATTTTGGTCAGTGTTTGGCTTTGTTTCCACACTGTCACTGACAGGTAGCTGTTGCTCTGTGTGTGTGTAGTTAAAAACCTTCTCAGCTCTGCATAGCTCCTAAACTTAATTTTGCCTTTGATTTGAACAATTAGAGTGTGTGGTTTCTTCATTTGCTTGTTTTGCTTGTGGTTTGGGCTGAGTTCCTGGGTTTTGCAAGAGAATGTTTCTCTCATTCAAGAAATGAATTAAGATTTGCTGGATGTTTTTTATTTACTAATTCCTGATTTAATGTGCTTCTCATTGCTTGTATAAATGGTAGATGTCTGAACTAAATATGAAGGTTGTTTCTCAGGTTTTAAAATTAAATATGTGGCATAAGGAGTGTCAGAAGTTACCCCAGCATGAACTGACTGGCACTCACTTCATGAGTGGTGTTTGAGGGGAGAAATGAGTAACTGTATTCAGGGTGTATATGGGGAACTTTCCTCTGGAATCTTCATTCAAAAATAAAACTGCTCATGTTTACGTCCCTCAGAAATAGTACATTTAAAAATACATTAGTAAAGAGCTGAATTCTGTTCTTCTTCACTTGTCCTCTAAACTCATGATGTACTGGAGCACTGAAAAACCAAGAAAAGAACGTTCCTGTTCACAGTGAATTGATACTGAAAACATTTGATGAAAGAACTGATTTGTCCTTTTCCCTGCTGGGTTTAGATTTCAGTTAACAAAAAGCTGTGCAGAAGTAGCTGGTCATATATCAAAGAGTTTAGATCTAATAGGTCTTTGAACAGATAGTGTAAACATCTGGGAATAGAGGTTGAAAGCAGAGATGTTCTTTTATAACAAGAGATGCCTTTTTAATCCTGGTCAGTGTTGTAAAAATGCTGTCAATAAGCAGAAACTTGCTGTAGCTGGTGACTTTATTAAGCAGCAGATTTGATGCCCATTTTTCGTTGTGTTACTATGTGAAATGCTCTTGAAGTACACCCCAAAACAGACCTGTCCTAAATGGATGTTGGAAAAGTCCTGAATTTTTGGTTGGACTTTGCTTCTATAGTTGATTTTGCTAATGTAAAACATTCTTCCATACAGGGGCTTTTTATTTGTTTGTTTTTCCTGTTCCCGGCTGGGAAGGAGTTTGCAATCAGCAAAACTTCCAAAGTTTAGTAGAAGAATGAACTTCTTACTCTTTGTAATGTTGTGCTAAATTATAAACTTACTTCACATAAATACTAGGTTTTCTTATGAATATTATTTTTATTATATTGCAGATTTATTTCCCAGATACTTTTTGCTGCTGTGACTAAGAGACGTATTTCTATATGATAAATCCAATTTGTAGTTTGTAGAAATACTTTTTTTTTTCTGTGAGGAAATATTAGGGCTCCTCAATGCTTGGAGAAGAGTTTTATTGAGCTTGATCTCCTAAATAGAGGACAATTTAATGCATAAGGAAATCTAAAAGCATCAGATTAGTGTAATAGCAAACTGGAGTTCTCAGAGGGAGAAGCACACACATTTACTGATTTCTAGCAATGCCTCAAATGCATTCTCTGTACTTTGGTTTATTATGAAATAATTTTCTCAGTACTATGATCTAATCTTTCATTATTCTCCTAAAGAATTCAATTTAATCTAACTGTAGCTTTAATATAATATTTTGATCAAGAACACATATACTTTGTTAAACTGGATGCTTTGCCATTTCATCCAATTGTGGCAGCAAACTGTTCTTGCTCATCTGATGAAAGTTGTTCAAAAGAAGTGCTAAAGGTAACCTAAGGCCTCTGGTTTGTTTGAGAGTGTTTGTCTTCTGCACAAATGTGGCCTGATTTATATTTAGAGTTTGCTTGAAGAAGGTTCAGATCATCAGATGTATCTAAAAAAGTGATTCTGGATAAAGCCTCTTTTGTTCTTTTTTTCAAGTGGACAAAATATATTTCAAACTAATCCCATGTTTAGAAAACTTTGCCATTGTCTGATGACTCAAGTAGCCAGAACCAGTTTTATAAACATCCCAGCACAAGCTCCATGTCTGCCCTGAGCTGCTACATGGGACAGCAGGAGCACACAAAGGGTGGAGTCCTGCTCTGAGCACTTCCAGGATTCTTGCGGGGAAGCACCTGGGCAGGAGTGGAGCTGTGGGCAAAGGCGTGTTGCTTCTGCTGGTGATGCCATAATGATTTTTGTTTTTTCTTTTATATCTCTGTTATACCTTTTTAAAACTTCTGTATTCTTAATGCTTTTTGCCTACATTCTTGGCCTTGTTTGTCAAACTCGGAGACGAAACATTCTAGAAGCTTCGTAGTTAGGAGTCAGTGTGCCCCAGACCCCAAGGTCCTCTCCAGAAAACATTTTGTAAACTGAGATAGAACCATCCAGGGGAAGGTTCCTTGGGGAGGGGGGCTCACTCGAGCCTCTCATTGGGGAACCTTTGATAGAAATGCTAATTAGTAACACCTATAATATGATACCAGATCTATTATGGGTGTGCATTGTGGTGTGCATGGAGGTGCATTCGACCTGGACGTG
Source organism: Lycocorax pyrrhopterus obiensis (assembly GCA_014706295.1). Classification (NCBI taxonomy): domain Eukaryota; kingdom Metazoa; phylum Chordata; class Aves; order Passeriformes; family Paradisaeidae; genus Lycocorax; species Lycocorax pyrrhopterus. The sequence continues at coordinate 13,678,498 of JACSVZ010000022.1, read as the reverse complement.
GTGCACCTAAGGATTCTCAAAATAAATACCAAGGTAAAATCCCTTTTTCCCTTCTAACCATGTTTGACTCTTGATTTTAAGACCAGGAAAAGGAGTCACTGGCAGTGCCCAGGGAGGGGAAGGGGCAGTGGGACGTGTGTCCCTGCCTGGGGATCTCCGGAAGTTACCTGGATTCAACTATTTTAGAGCTGCCCTGTTGTTTCCTCCTTTTGCTAAGAGTGGCTTTCTGTCTCTTGTATGTTTTGGCTCCTCACATCTTCGCTCCTATTTGTCTGTTACCCTGCTGTGAGCCTGGGAGAGGTGAGAAGAGAGAGAGGCAGAGGAAATTTGCTGTAGATCCTACAACACCCCTTGTTTGAGAGCCACAGTTTGAGCATGAAAATAATCTCAAGAGAGGGCAGCTGAGCCACTTGAAAAAGAACCTAATTTTGATGCAATCCAAGTGATAATTGGGCTACTCAGGAACAGCAAAGCACCAGGTGTTTGACAGTGTTCCTGCTGAATCAGGGAATGCATAAGGGGCTAAGGAAGTCAAAGACTTAACAAATGAATTCTGTTGCTTTAGGGGAGAGGTGTTGGTGAAAAAACCCAAAACAACTACCAATAAATTAAGGCAGGCAGGTGTAAACATAAATACTTTTCTGTTACCTTGCAGAGAACTTCCCTTTTAAAGGCCTGTATTTCTAAAACGTTTGTTATTATATAGAGGAGCTGAAATCAAGGATTCTACCACAATAGATTCTTGTAGAACAAAGCCTTTCAGTTTATCAGCTAATCAAGGCAGGCTGGAGCTTGAATACACATATTTCTCTTAAGTTATAATAAAATATATGTTATATATAAGCAGCAAGGAATCTTGGGCTGTGCCTGGTCCAGCAGAGTGTACAAAATCAGCTTTTGTAAGGCCACCATGGTGTGTTTCCCCTGTTTTGGGAAGAATCTTTAATTGTGTTTTCCATCTGCTTTGCCTCTCCTTTGACTGTTACCTTGTGCATTAAAAAAAATACACATGTACACAGCTAATATTTAGGAAAAAAGCTTTTATGAAACCAAAGACAGTCAGCTGGTATCTCTTAAAAACAGCATGTTTGGAGCTGCCTGTGTTGGGTATCACCGGATTTAAAGTGTATGGCAAGAAAATAACATAAAACTGATGAACCAGAAAATAAAAAGGGTTCACATGCTTTATTTTGTTAGTCAGCACAGAAGTAAAATACCAAAGATGTTGAGATGTTGTCTCCTGATATAAAGCTAAAAATGCATCACTCACAACAATATCACGACAAGGCAGAGAGAAGGTTTGTCCTGTGCTCCGTGTTCATATTTCACTGCTGACTTGACAGCACACAATTATTTCAGTTTGGCTGGGTAGTAATATTAAGATCCCTTCCTTTCTTCAGAGGTTTGGGCACTTAACACAATCTATTCTCAGAATGTACCAGGTGCTAAAATATACCCTGTACCTCGAGTGCTGTGGCTCACCACATCTGACACATTGAATGTGTAGCTTTGAATGCAAAGGTCTGATGAGGTGACACAGTACAAATCACAACCCATGTTTTGGGAAGAAAGGCTTTCAGATGTTGTTTTCCTGGGCTTATGAGTTTTATTTCCAAATCCTGACTTCCCCTTGTGGTTGGTTTTAGGGAGTGGGTTGGCAGTGTAAAGGTGTCACTTGGCCTGCTCTAAGCTTTAATTGGCAGTTTAGACAGGTCATGCATTACAAATAAGTAAATAACATAAAAACTTACATGTGTTGTTCAGTTTTGACCCCTGAAATTCTACCTTCACAAGCACATTATTTTCTTTAAGCACTATAGACAGATATCTTTTTGTTCTGCTGCTTAAGGTGAAATTTAAGCCTGCAAGATTGAACTCCTAACCACTTAAACCAGCGAAATCATAGTGCCAATAAATTAACTGTGGTGCTGAATTCACAGAATTCTGCCACTCTGTCCTTTTCCTCCGAGCTCAAGGACAGCAGAGGGAGAGCAGGCAGCACCAGATATCAGGGAAGCACCTTTGGAGTGTCCATGGATATATGGGGTGCTGTTAGTGTGGGAATGTTCTGCAGTCAGGGTGATGGATAGACGGCTGAATATGATCTACCTGCTCTCATAGCTGGACAAAATCACCTGAAGCAGGAGAAGGTTTTTTTTTTTCCTGCCATGATGTATAGTTTATAGGCAAAAAAAAGATGTATTTGAATGTTTATAAGTGGGTGTTATGAATGCTCCTGGCCTTAAACACTGGCAAGTTACTGCTGTGTGCAAACATCCTTTACTGGAGGCAATGTTTGCTTCAAAATAAAGCCTCCCACTCTGTCTTGTGAGCAGTCCAAGACTGTCTTCTGCAGTGAGAGTGGTGATCTGAGGAATCTATGTATAGCCACAAGCTTGGTGGTGTTTGGAATTGTTGGTATTAAAAAGGCTGTAGATACAAAGCCCGTATTATTTTCTGACTGGAGTATCTGAGTGATGCTTTCCTGATTTAATAAATTATTCAATTGGGAGAATCCATATCCTTGAGGAGTCTGGTAAATATTAAATTTTTGACAGGCTTTGCAATTCTACTTAAAAGGACAGGATTTTTTTTTTTAAGTAAAACAAAAGGAAAAAAAGTGGGTTTTTTTTTCTTCCTTCTCTCACATTTCCTGTCACATGCTTTGCATTTATGTCTTTTATTTAGGAAAGGTTTTTAGATTTTGCTTAAATGCCTTCTGTTACCATGCTCCTCTCTGAGAGAACACCTTTCATCTTTGACAAAACTGGAAGAGCATCACCAACTGGGACTGGTGCTTGTTTTCTTCAAATAATGCTTAATGGGAACTTAAATCACCAGGTGGATGAGTGCAGAAATTATGGCAATTTGCCCAGTTGCAGGAATAGCTTTAGATTTGTCCCTAAGTTTGTTCTGGCGTAATTCCGAATTCATCTGGCAGCTGGTCAGCCATACCCTTGATTGCTGTTTCTGCAGGTGCCAACTCCATCCCTGCTGCTGGTATCTCTATTTATTTACCTATTTAAAGGTTCAGTTGCTTTAAGCCTTTTTCTCTTAGGATGTGATACTCATTTTGCAAAGGTGGTTAGAGAGAGCAGCAGAGCCTGGTACAGAGCCCATGGAGTCCACAGGAAGGTGAATGCTTTGCTCAAAATATAGATCTGTTATGATTCTTCTGGTCTTCCTGGTTAGACTAATGTTAATCTCCCAGGAAGGCTTATAAGGTTATTTTTCATGTTTGATTTTCCTTCTACTGCCTTCTTTAAAAGGAGAGGAAAAAAAAATACCCCCAAATTATTTTATCTACTTTATTCCAACTTTAACAATTTTATACAGTGGAACTCTAGAGTATCTCAAGCTGCTCATATTTGAAATGAAAACCCCTGCAATTTGTAAACTGTCAAACTTAATACAACATCTTAGTGTTAATAGGATTTTATTGACTTCTACCATCAGCAGAGGAAGAGGTTGATAAAGTGCCACAAAGGAAATGAAGATACAATACTCATTTTACTTGCATCTCCAGAGCTGTGTAAATCTGATTGCCGAATTTATGGTAATCCAGCTCATTGGCCATTGCTCTTCTGGGGAAGTGGGGACATGAGAGGATTTCTGGGAATGAGAGTGACTTTACAGACCTGCAAAATCAGACTTTGTGGAGATTTTGTGAGAACAGATTAAAGTCCTGCTGTCTGGTTGCTGTGAGAGAACACAAGGCTGCACTGTATTATTTATTTCATATGTTTTTGCTGATATCCTGCCTGCTTTCCTTTTCTCTGCTCCCACAGGCAGCTTCATTTGCACAGCTATTTTTGAGTGTTGTTGATAGAATTAGTGCAGTAGAATGAACAAGACTAAGAATATTAAGAAAGTGAAGCAAAGTGACAGCGTGAACCTTGTGACACTTGCAAATTAAGCTGCTTTTTTTCCCCTCCCCCCTCTGTGTTCACTGAAGGCACAGCCAAATATTTACAGCCTTTAAAATGTGTGGGGAGTGAGGAGAGGTTGTAAGTTAAATACAACACCAAGGCCCTTGGAGATTAGAAAAAACTCCCATGAGGTGAAAAGTACTAACCATGACACCAAGCAGTTCTGTTTGCCAGGGACAAAAACATGGTGCTTTGCCTTTTTAAAGAGGACGTGTATTTGAAGTGACTGTTACAGCTTTTTGATGTTTTGACCATTCTGTAAATGCGGGATTGAAGCAGCTCAGTTGTTTTAATAGTAAATTTTACTTGGCTAAAAGCAATAGCAAAAGTTTACTACACTTCATCATTATTTTGTTTGTTTTCTAGAGTATTTAAATGTCAAAGATTTATAACTTATAAAGCCAGAAGTATTTCAGGTTAAAGGAAATCTTTACTAATGAAATATCAGTATACACTGATATGAGTATATACTCTGCTGATAACAATAGCATTTAAATACCCATTTTTTTGATACCAAGACACAAGTTTTTGTTTTCTAACCCCTTTAATTTTGTCACTAATTCTCTCAAAGTCTCTAGCTCTTCTAATTTAATCCATATGAAGAACCATAAACTTTCCTTTTAAATAAAAAACGCTTGAGGTTTCTGAAGGAACTGTTCCCTTTAAAGCTTCTTGGAGACATTTACAAGGGGTCTCAGTTGCAAGAGGGGCTGCTGGCATTTGTTTTCTTGCTTCTCCACATTTATTTCCTCTTGTATGTGCATCCTGGAATCTCACATATTGATTCCAGCTCTGATTGCTCTCATGCAGGTACTGCAGCATGACCCTGACAATATGTGAATATCCTGATGTGCTTTTACACACATATTCTCTTGTCCCCAGTGTGATCTAAAAGCCATACTGGATTTCCTGTATCACTTCTGGTTTGTGGGATAAGTTCATTTAATAAGGATCAGAAATTAAAAAAAACAAACCAGGCAGCAGATAAGGCATTTACTAACCTGACTTTCCCCAGTTATAATTTCCTATATTTATTCAATTTCCACAAGTGATCTCCAGTCCTACTGAAGGAAAACATATGTTACATAATTCATTGAGCCCCAAAGGCTTTTTGCATATATTATCATTTGTGTGGGGGGGAAAAAGTCCGTTTAACACTCAGGGCAAAGATTTCAGTATAATTAAGGAAATGAATTGTGGCAGCTAAATTGCAAAAATTGAATAACTAAATCACAATGATCTCTCTCTTTTCTTTTCTGTTTTTTTATTTTATTTTTTATTTTTTCCCCCTCTTGCTTCAGCACAAATTGCAAATGGCCCAGGCAGAAACTCCATTACTTGACTGGTCTTTTTCAGTCTATCACATGCATTTTGTGACAGAGTTTTACCACTTGAACTAAAATTACTGTGTGTAAATATTGGTACAACTTCCCCCTTGTGCTCCTCCAGAGCAGATGAAATCTTCTAAAAGGTATCATGGCACAAAGAATTCTTAAATCTGCTCATACATAATATTTCTTCAGAGCCCTAAGAGGGGGAAGTGAGTCAAGCACTTAAACACAAATATAGGAGGATTCTGGGGGATGAAGCCAAAGATTCTCCATCATTCAAACCATACAGGCCTCCACAAGGAGCTGTTCAGGTCTGCATGAGGAACTCAACACGTTACAATCCTCTGAGCATTCAGGCTCCCAGGAAAAATCCAATGAATTATTTACGTAGAAAGGAATTATGGTTTGGAGAACATTAACACAACTGAACAAAATGAATTAGGAAAACAATTAATTTATGCTGAATATAGGCTTTTTGGCTAAAGGGAAATTTCATCCAGCAGCTATCTCACACTAAAGCAAATAAGTGGCAGATCACCACTTTTTTAACATTGAGACATTGCCTAGCCGTGTTTTAATTCAAAGGAACATGTAGCAATCAATAAAGGGAGCACTTTTATCTTCATTGATTCTTTCTTGACAAATATCAGTTTTATCTCTCCACCTAATGTTTGCTGCTTGATAAAAATGGAATGCAATTATTTACGTAACGTGAAAGACTGTTAGACTGGATTTATTAATACCCATGATCAGGTTTTTGCTTATCTCTTTACAAATGGAGGCCACTGTCACAGGCTCTCCTGTATTTGCTGCACTCTGACACAGACAAAGCATCAAATCTGTTCATCTGTCAGCTTTCATATGGAATATGGACGTGTGAACGTTTGGGACATAATGGATGACAGGCTGCACTTAAGAAATTCTCTTGAACAGCAATGGAATAGCAACTCTCCTAACAGGAATCAATAATTTGTTTACTGTGTATGAGTATGAATGAAACGGGTTCAGAGAGAGAAGTCTTGCTCAGCTTGCTCAAGTTTCAGTGACCTGGTTGATGGGATGTTTGGAGTGCATTTGAGCATTATGATAAAGAAGAGGGATTAATGGATTGTTTTTGAGAATCGTTTTCCCATTCATGCAAATTTTTTTTGAAGTTGATGGATTTTACAATAATGTGGTTCTTAGAACTGGATACATTTTTTAATTTGAAAATACACCTCATTTTGAAGCCAACCCATCCTCCAGCCCACACGTCTTAATATGGTGCATTGAATGTTAGATATACTCAGGACAGTATTCATCTAGATATGAGAATGATTCATAACCCTGAGCTTGTCTTTGAGATTTGTTTTGAGAGCTCTGATGGAACCTGCAGGTGAGACATTGTCTGATCCAACAAAGCCACAGTGCTGCTGCTGCTGGCACTCAGACAATGTGAGCAAGGACTGTGGAATGGGGGCTGTGGTGGAGGCTGGGTGAGGAACAGTGAACTTCCTTCCCTGTTTGGCAGGCTGTAAGGCTTAGGATTCTTCCATTTTCATCGTGTATGGTCTTTACATTTCCCAAACAGAACAAACTTAAACAATAAAATCTGTATTATTGAGGGACACAAATTTTTCCAAAACATGAAAAGTTCTGCTAGGATTTGAAGGAGCTTTGCTGGGAAAAGATGCTGTCCTTCCCAGGACATAGAGATTCTTGCTTAAAATGCCAACATAAAATAATGACTTGTCTGTGTTACAGTACTGCCAGCTGCCTGGCACCCTGTGGGTACTGCAAGGTCAATCATGTGGCCAGGGAGGTGTTCTAACTGTGCAGAAAACGTGCAGAGGAAATTCAGGAGTGTGCATTCAAAAAATGTTCCTTGAGTGGCAGATGAGCGTGCAAAATGAAAAAGAATGTGTTTTGTGCCTTGCATGTGACTTCTCTTTTAAGCTGCCTGATTTTTTAACATAGGATTTTCTTGTGTTATTAATGGTAAAGCAGTGTAAACACTGTGGTCTCTTAGGAAAGTTCAGCAATGGTGTTATAGAACTCAGTACAGCACAATCTCATTACTGGCTACATCTGATTTATTTTTTGTGGTTTCAAAATGCCTTCTGTGGCTCATTCACAAGTTTCTCTCCTTTCATTTCAGGAAATTAGTCCACTTTAATCAGACAAAATCGTGTATTTCATGAACAACAGGGTATTACTTAGCAGATGGGCTTTTATTCCTTTAATTCAGAAGAAAAAATGCCTACTGAGATGTGGTTTAAGATTTTCATATAACCTAGTTACAATCTATTTTCACATATTTTATCCACCTGGAGTGTCCTTTTACTCTGGCTGCCCCTGGTTGCTCCGTTCTTTGCTGGAGCAGTTGATCCCTGAAAAAAACAAAGCTTTCTACAGTAAAGCCTATAATTAGACTGTAGTATTGCTATAATTAGTCTGGGATATAATTTGGGGTTAAACTTTATAGAACCAAGTTTTTGCTGGAGCCTTAGTTTCAGCACTTTTCATTTTAAAATGAAGCAACAAACCCTAAAGGAAAGAGAACAATGCAGACCAAGCCAAGGCATAAGTTGCTATTTCAGTCCTTTCTATGCAAGAGCAAAAAGTGCATTTCTCATTATTTCAGGAATAAACATGTCATCTCCAGGAAAGGGAAGAGGGAGGTGTAAGCCTGGGAAAATGAAGACTGTAAGCAAGTGATTAAAGGTTAAGCACATGCTCTGAAGTTACACAGACAGTTCTCCCCTGGAGCTGGTTTGACAGATTTTGGGTCGGCCAAGAGCTTTTCATCAAAGGAGTTGGTTCTTCATCACTAAAAGAAAACGAGTTCTTGTTTCTCTCAGCTTCCTGGCATTTGGTGGTTTGATAAGATCATCTGGCATGGCCTGGAATAACCTGTGATGGATTCTAATTACCACCATCCCTGAGTTTTGTGATCACTTCAATTTTTAGTGAGAACCTCCCATGTGATCAGGAATGCTTTTTCTTTACTGCAATTCTTTTTAAAAGTTTCCCCCCAACCAGCTCTGCAATGCACTTCAAGAAACAAATTCCCTGGTTTTAAACTCTGAAGCATTAAGAGGAGTGAAGAAATGTATCCTAACCTCTTAAACCAAGAGCTGAATATATAAACTTGATTTATAGATTTGAAAGCTTTGAAATAATACTTACGGTCAATACGTCAGGTTTATGTGTAATTCCACTGGAATGCCTAGCTGTTTGTTTGGGGTTGGTTTTTGTTGTTTTTGTTTAATGTAAGAAATCCTGGTGGAGTCAAACTCTTGAAATGCAAGATTTGCTATGGGAAAGTGAGGGCCATGAACTCTGTGAAACAATGACCTGTGCCAGGAAGGGGCTGCTGCAGTCCCTGTTAGTTGAGTTTGGGTGAGCTCTATTATCATGGACATTTGTCTCCACTTAGAGAACATCTGAGAGGGAGGGCTGTGAGATTTTTGTGTCAGACACGAAGCCTACAGCGAGTATCTGCCAAGTTACTCAAGTGCACATGTATCCACTGTCTCCCACTTATGTCACTTTTATGCAGAAAAGACAAGAAATTTAGTAATTCTCAAGTTATGCTACATTTGCTGTAGTGTTTCAATTTGTTTCATCTCCCTGAGCAAGACTTTTAAAACAGAGGGTGCATATATCTGTGTGTATATATGCATACATTGACTATTCTCCTTTTATATAAACAATATATTGCTCTGAAATTGAAAAATAGAGTGAATCAATGTTTGGAACACACAGCTTGAATCTGAAATAATCTGTGGGTGACTGGGTTCTTGTAAAGCATTCTGCAATGTTTCCATCTGTAACTGCTTGTTTGAGAGGAAGCAGTTCTGTGTCTGTGAAATCAGCACCCAGAAAAAAAGATTTTTGAAAGTGCTGTAATGAGCATCAAATTGTCTGCTTATGTCCCTACTCTGTTCAGGTAGTCCTGTGGCCTCACAGTTAAACAACCAGCTTGGGAAATTTCATTACAAATAATAATAATTCTTCTGTGAAAGTACTTAGTGATTTTTAACTTGAAATGAGTTTTCATTTTTGTATTGGCCAGAGCAATTCATGGGGCAGTGCTGTAACTCTGGGCCCTGAGATCTTCAGTAGGACCCGTGCTTTGGTCTTTGGGTTGTTTGGTTTCTGGCTGTTGGATGTGAAGTTGGTAGCAGAGAAGCTGAAAATCTTGCCAGAATCAGACTTAACCTCCTTCCCTTGGAAACTACCAAATTCACAGCATTTGCTTCCTTGCTTTCAAGCAGCAAAGCTGCACAAGTAGTTTGAGGGAATTAGTTCAAGGTGAAGTACTAAAAATTTGAGGGCTTGTTTATTATACAGAACACATCCCAACAAATTTGGTCTAGTTATGTCAAGTAAGCAGAAGGAAAACTCCTAAAGAAAAGGCATTTTCTTGTGCTTGGTGGTTTGGATTTTTCTCCCTTCCTTTCCCCCCTGGTTTCATAAAACCAGAATTCACCATTTGTGTGTAACCCCAACTCATCGTCACCCTCATGACCCCCAAAAACACGCTTGTGAATGTTTTAAATGAATAACCTTTTCCCCATTGCAGTTATTCTGGTGGAAGTTTAAAGCTGAACTTTGTACTAAAATGGTAGTTTTGTTGAATCAATAAGCTTCTATCCATTTTTCATCTCTAGTTCTAGAGGAAGCTTGTTTGCACTGTTTGGTTTACTTTGAATGTTAAATATCAAATCAGCTTGACATACAAGCTAAAACTTGGGCAACACCTCCATGTTTCTCAAAATGAGTTTTAAATTGTTTTCTTTAAGCTGAGATTAAATATGCATTGCTTTAGGTTCGTTGTTCTGTACCCTATCTGGTTTTTTTTTTTCCTGCCTCAACTCTGAGAAAATGGATTAGAAAATTTACAAAACAAATCACAAAGTTTCAAAAAGACTCACGATTTGCATCTTGGGTCTTGTTCCACAAAGCATAGGTTGTTTTTTACATATATACACACACTTATAAACATGTCGCCTGATGACTGTGTTTGATTAAAAATACTGATACAATATTCTTCTATGTTTTAATTGTTATTTTTATAGACTATTCCTTGCTTTGGGTGTTTGTTTTTCTGTGGCTTTAAGTGTCATTTGCACATAACACCATAAACCCCAGCATAACATACAGGACACAATGTCTCTCAACAGCAATGCCTAGAAAAATGTTTATCGAGCTTATAATGTTTTAAAAGCATGGGAAGCATTTATTTTCTATTAATTTAAGACACATCTAACAGTTCTTCTGATATTCATTAAAAATGATTAAACAAAAGACAGGAGTTTCATGGTAATAGAAGCAAACACTGAGGTGTTTCCCCAGTTACAACTGTTTAGGTCCTTTCAGGTCATGCTCTCAGCCTGAGCAGACTTTCCTCAAGACATTCAGGAGACTGAAGCTCACTGCCTTATTTCCACTGAAGTGCCTGATTTTTTTGTAAAATGAAAATTAAATCAGGTAATTTAGGAGTCTAATCCTTAGCACTCGTGGAGCAAATCTTCTGTGTCTTAGTGGAACAAATTATCCTGCCTGTTTCGGGTATCGCTTCCTGCTCATTGGGGTTAGATGAAAAATAAATGCTGCTGATGGATGGGGAAGCGTCCCTGCAGGCACAGGAGTGAGGCCAGCCCTGCACCAGCTACCCAGGCATGGCTGTTTCCCTGGCATCCTGTCTCGGCAGCAAGGTTGGAGTTTTCTGCTGAAGAGGGGCCCTTTTCGTCTCTCTGGTGTTTCATTTGATGCATATTTTAGGAACTCATGTCACTTACAATACTGAAGATGGATTTCTTATGCTCTTCATCTCTCCCCAAAGTGGTGAGTAGCACCATCCCTGCTTTAGACGTTGCCCTGCCCTCCGTGAACTTTAGTATGTGTTCCCACCCCAGCTTGTTCTATTCCACATTGCAATGCTAATATTTATTGGATTATTTATTGTAACATCCTCGCACTAAATTTTCTATCAGACGATACTACACCTTACAAAATAATTTACGGACTCTGTGTGTTTTTCTTCTCTTTCGAATTCTTCTGTTTCTCCTGTGCTGGCTAGGTGTATATCACTTTGGTTTATCACTGTAACTGAGCAATGTAGTAAAGCATTCCCTTGTTCCACTCCTCTGTTTTCTCCTTTAAATTATACATCCTTCCAGTTTTGTTATTCTCTTTCTAATGTCTTCTCTTTCAGTTATACCTGAGTGATTCACCATTCTTTTTCTGCCCACTCCTCGCAGTTCCTCCCTGAATACTCTTTGTATCCTGGCCTTGTAACCTTTTTCTCGATTCTTTCACTAAACGGAGATTTGAAATGGGTCTGCCTTGGCCCCTTGGCTTGGTGCAGGCAGGATTTTGGGTCTTGGAGCACTGGGCCAGCAAAACTTGGTCAGCAGAACAGACTGCATGTGCACAGGGAAGAGATCCGTTGAGTAAGACGTTGCCAGCTGTAGTTTAAATTCTGCCACTTCTGGTTTGTTCCCCCAAAAGTGAGAGGGTGTGGTGTGGTTACAAAGGGTGTAACTCAACAGCTCTGAGCACTGACACAGGAGCTTTAGGAGCTGTAAATTAATTTACTGTAAATAGGCTTTATGCAAGTATATATTGTTTTCTTCAGTAAATACAGGAAAGGATTCTGCTGACTCTGGAGATTATCACTGTTTATCCTCAAGCTTCTTACGCACTAAAATTAATATTGTTTGTCAGGTTTCTTCTTTTGAATGCCTCTCATTTGTAATTCCTTCAATGTACAAGAAACAAATTAATAGAAACTCTAGACAGTTTAATTTCTTTTGACATTTATTCTTATCTTGAGTAATCTGACGGTCAGCTGTCTCATGGAGCTTATGTTTTCTTTCTCTTCTTCCTGGTGACAGAAATGAAGCATATTAGAAAAGCATTCTTGATGTCTTTGCATTCATTTAATATTTCTGGTCTGGTCTTTAAAGGTTTATTTTAATACAATCTTTAAAATTTGGCCAAACACTCCTATGCAGACTTGCTTTTAAATGTCAAGAAAGCACAGAATTGATGCGAAGCCCCCTGTTTTTCCAGCAGTGTTGGCTCCATACAATTGCAGTTTGAATAACTTTTCAAAGTCAAGATGCTGTTGGGTTGTTTTCTTCCAAAGTTCAGACGAGGAAAATGAAACAAAACTCCTTCCCTGTGGAAGCACAGGTCTTGTATAAAAACTGTAGGATTTTTAGGAGCACTTCTGGCAGTGTGGAGACATTTCATGTTCTCCCTGAGTTTAGTTTAACCCTGAATTCATAAAATGTAATTTATGCACCATGTAACTGTGCCTTGAGATGTTTTCCTAATTCCTCCCTAAGGATTTCTTAAGAACCGGGTAAAAGCTGTCACCTTAAATATGCTGAGACAGAAAGGAGGTGTTTTAGCATGTATTCATATAATTTTTCCTCTTTTATTTTCTTAAAAGTGTATTTTGCTTTCAAGTATTTGTTGACTACATAAAGTCATTTGACAACAAAGGCCTGAAGTTCACCACTTATCCTATGGACAAGAAAATGGCTGTGCATTTTTTGTGTGTCTCATAATGCCAGAGGTAAGGGATTCTCTGAGCCAGACTTCTGAAGATATTTAACATATCTGGCTTTTGATATACCCGTGCATAAAGTGGAGATAAGAAACCTTGCATTGGCTTTAAAAGTAGAAGAAATATAGGATGTGTTACAGCTACTTCTACAATGCTCTGTGGTCTCAGGGGGCTGCGAGGAACGAATAAGGCTCTTTTGTAAGGCTGGAGATCTACCAGCCTCAAAGTGTGCAGTGGGAACTGAGAGCTTTTGTAGTGCATCAGTCCCATTTGACTGCAACAAGAGCCATTTTACAAAAGAACTCAAACAACCAAGGAATTGCCGCTACTTGGGTGCTTTTGAAAACAGCACCTCGGGAAATATAAAAGCAAACTGTGAAGAGAGAACTTGGTGGTTCAGAAGTGGAGCAGCAGCAGGTGATAGATTCACGACAGGCAACTTCTTCCCCTGAGGTAAAACACAATCAACATCCAGGAAATGCTAAATGTGAATACAGGATTTTAATGAGAAAATCAGTTATACCCAGAAGAAAACTGGGTATAACTCAATACCTCTGTCCATCTTGGATAGATTTTCTATTTTTTATATATTTTATACACTTAAAACCCTTTAGTATTTTTATATTTTTGCATGCATGACGCATGAGCCCTCCTTGTAGTTTGAACACTGAAGTTCAAACTACACTTGTAGTTTGAATACTCAAGGAAGATGGAGCTGATTTCTTTTGGCCTCTTACTAAGGCGTCACTGAGACAGGCTTTAGTAGCTGTCAGGCATTTCAAAACATCCTACAAGGCTTTGATTTTAATTTAATGACAATAAGGTCACGTCAGTCTACGATCCTGAATATTTTGGATAATGCAGCCAAAATATTTCTGGCCATGCAGTTAAATTCACCTGGGCACTACTTTTGCATGAAATTAGGAACATATTTCTGTTGGAATAACTGCTATGGATGAGTTATTGGGCTTGACTTTGATTCCAAAAGAGCAGGAAAATTGAAGATGATTTTGCTGGATTTTTTCCTCTGCTTTCTTCTGGAAAATCTGATTAAACCTCTTTCTAACCACTCCTCCCTTGAGGTCTCATTTACTACTAAGAAATTTTAACATTGCTTTTGAACTGCAAAAAAATTGCAACACAAGCAACATTTTAATGATTACCTGGTTATATTTAACATCCATAAAAATTCTCTTGTTTAGGGAGCTCAAAATAATTGAAAATATATTGGTTTTAAATTATGTATGGACTGTTGAAGTGGAGCACAATCAGAAGAAAGCTATTTCTTGTAAAACAGCTTTGGCTGAAATAAGCCTCCCGTCCACCTCAATTATCATGGGCAATTTTTTGAACGTTGCATTGAACTCGGAGCGTTGTGCACAAGAGGTCCTTCATCAAATGCAGTAGAGCCTTCTGTAGTTAAAGGTAGGATTCTGTACCTCCAAAACCCAGCCACTCAAGGGACTAACACTGTTCATGTGAGCAGTTAAGGGGAGAGGGCAATTTTTTGGCTGCTGATGAGTGTGAGCAGAGCAGTAGCACCGAGCAAACTACTCCCAGTCCTGGTGGTGTGGGATGAGCAGCTGGAATTCTTCCCACCCCTACTGCTCCTATGTGTGCACTGTTCACTTTAAACTCCCTTACCTGCAAGGTCTAATGCAAGCCAGAGCAATGAAATGGAACTTTCCTAAAGTCATTTATCCCCAGCACTAGGTTTTGGTCACTGTATCTTGCCTTTCTTGCACCCAGTAAAATGTTGACGCGTTAGCAGGTGGCATTAAAACAGTCTGTGGGCAACTGTAAGGCTTGATGTATGTCTTGGTCTGATAGGCTGTTATCAGCATACATTCTTCAGTAAATATATTCTGTTTTAACACCTAAAATGTGTAGCCTGAGAGGCCACAAGGTTTGAATTTGTGGTGTGGTTTGCTGTGACTTGGACACATCGCGATGTTCTGGCCCAGGGACCAGTGGAAGGTCACAGAGTGCACGGTGGTGCCTTTCTGGCCTTGCTTGTGACTTTCATGTTTTGTGCCAGGGTGGCAGTGCATCTGTCACAGCAGATGGAATGACAGAAGTGTTTGTGCAGGGAAACCAAAGCTTTTGTGCTGGGTCTGAACTCTGTTCTGCTCTGGGGTGGGAAGATGAGAGGGAGAGAGAGAAGAAGAAAAGCCCCAGTGGCAGAGCACTGACCAGGGACATGGGGGGCTGCTGGGACAGTTAATTCCAGCATGGACACAGACACAGCAGTGACAGACACAGCACTCAGGTCTCCCATGTCTGATGTGTGTTGATGCTGGGGAGTCTTTCAGACCCTACTCCATGACAGCTTGAGTAAACAGAGTGAAGAAGCTGCAAGTGTTTGGGTTTTTGTCTTTCCCTCAAACTTATAGAATCACAGAGCAAGACATCTGGTCCCGCCTCCCTGCTTGAGCAGGGCCATCCCAGAGCACCTGGCACAGGATTGTGTCCAGATAGTTCAGGAACTTCTCCAGTGAGGGAGACTCCATGCCCTCTCTGGGCTGCCTGTTCCGGAGCGTGGTCACCCATCCTTTTTTGGAATGTACTCCTGTTCAATAAGGCATTTTGCATTTATGTCTTAGTTTGTAGAGGTACATACAACTTGAAAAATCTCAGGTTGATCCAGTATTATTTTAAGGAGACAGTGTTCAGATGGATTTTTTCCACTTGTATTTCTCTACAGACATGCAAGTATATATTTTAAACTTTAGAGACAAGTTCCTTTCTTGTTAAGACAAACTCCTTTTATCTATGGAAACAGTCCGTAATCGCAAGAAAGCACTTGTATTTGACATTTTTTAGGAGGAAGCACTATACTAGAACTGAAATAATGCATTGTGATGATATCACATTGCACGATAAATAACACATCGTGGTGGTGTAACGTTAACACGAGCGTTCCCCCACTCATCCACACACCCTGCTCTGCAAGTCCAGCCCCAAGAGCTTCTTTTGAAGGATGGTGAGTCTTAGAAAGCCAACATACTCGAAAATATCTTGGTAAATCAAGATATTGTTTTTATTATCTTTTGTGTGTGTTAATTTTATTTTTTTTAAACCAAGTACTTTATAAAGAGTACTTGAAATGATTCAATGAGAAATGTCTTTCATCAGAGAGATCTGGATCACTTTTATCATTCACTTCTGTGATGAAGTTTTCCATGACTTGATCTGAATCACAATAAGATAGCATTAAGTCTGTGCTTTTTATGTTCAGTGGACTATGTAAAGGTCTGGCTCAATATTTTTTTCATATTCACAACGTTACAAAGACTTGGCATACAAGAAAAACTTGTGAAGTTGTTACAAATTATGTTCTGAAAAGCATTTCGCAGCCATCATTGTGTTTCTGTAAATATTTTTAGTCTTGACAAATTATTTAAAACATCCAAAAAACAGTCACTGAAAAATTTCTGCTCTTTAGTCACTTCTCTCTGGCCTTCAGCTGAAAGGGATGAGTGGGAGAATGTTCCTGTTTTTCATGCATCCAGGATTTCATTGTGCAGTCTTCAGGAATGTTGCAGTTGAGAGTTTTCCATCTGTTTTTCCAGCTAAGTTGGGCACTGCTGTTACTACAATTTAAAAGAGAGAAGTTTCTGATGTTGAGGAGCATTCAAAAACTCTTCAGGCAGAGTCTAATGCACACAGATGAAGTCAAGACAAAGTGACAAAGACAGCTTGTTCCTGAGGAAAGTTAAATATTTTTTCTGGCTAATTCATGTGACACCTAAAGGAAAAATGCAGAATGAAATATTCCATAACACTGGGTCTGCCTACAACCAGTGCTAATAGAAAGGGACAGTGACTTGTACACTGTCTGATGCAATTTATGATTTTATTCTGCACTATTCAGATACAAATAGGGTTTCTCATTTGTATTTTGTTTTTCTTGTGCAGTGAAGCCGCACTGACAACTGAGTGGCATCTTTGAATCCTCTTTGTTTTTTATGGCAAGTATCAATAGCGAAGTATGTGTTGAAAGACTTGATGTCAATTTGTACTTTGGAGACAAGTTCTGAAGTGTTTTATCAATTCTCCCAGTAAATGATGTCAGCACAGATCTGTGCTGAGCAGAACTGCTGTTCCTTGTTTTCAGAGCAGACACTGTCTGTGCTTCTGCCACCACCAAAAAGGCAAAGGGCTGACTCAAGCCAAGAGGAGCGGGAAAAGAGAGGTTAAAATAACCTTTGGAACTCTAAAAGGATGTACTCACTAAAAATGCATGTAAACACCCTGCCACTCCACCCCAACCCTACTTGACTAGAGTTTACTATAATATTGTCATTTTGCAGAATACGAGACTAATTGCAATATTCTGTGCTCTGAATATTGAACACAATCAGACACTTCTGTATTTACCAGTCAATACATTTCCCATCTGCAGGGGCTGTGTTCCCTGGGGTGAACACCTTCTAGATATAATTTAGGTGCAGTTTGTAGAGCCACTGCAAAGCCACCCTGGAGATTTGGCTGCTGCCTGACACAATGGGAATGCAGCTGACTGACAGGAGACCTCCCTGTGGCTCAAACCTCCCAGAGTAGCTGTAAATTCAGCAGCAAGAGGAGGTTTAAACAGCATGGGCAGACCCCGTGCTGCTGGGGAGAAAACTGCTTTATCCTGATCCTTCTATTCCTCCCCTTCTGGAGAGACTCCAGCAGGAATGTGGAGAAAAGCCACACACCTTCCCTGACATCACACCTATGCTAGGGGGGCTTACTGCTCCTGTTTTGTGTCAAAAATGCTTCCTGCATTCATTGAAATCTAAAAATCACAACTTGCTTGTTAACTAATCGCCCTAAAACATCTTTAAGGGTTTTCGAATTGGGAGAAAATACCTTTCAGCAACCGGGTAATAGCTGCACTTTGTACCTGTTTTTTCTTTTATGTTTAAATAGAACAAATTGTGTTACTGTGCTGTATAGCTGGGCACAGAATGCTTATTACCAACAGGAAGCTTGTGGAAGAAGATTTTATTCTTTTAAATGTATCTCGCAAGTGCCATATCAGAATGATTTTTCATTTGTATTTCTTTAAGGCAGCACAATAAGGAATCAAAATTTTTCTTACTTGATTACTCTGGGCATTTCTAATTGTGTGTTTGTTGGCATCCTTTCAGTGCACTTTTACTAAACTTGAGAGTAAGAACTGGAACTTGCTAGTGAAAAAAACCCCATGACAGAGTTCTCCCTAAATGATTGCCTCAAGTGCAACCACTCAACCTGTATTTATTCATCTAAATGCAGACTTTAAGGATGCCATTCTGTTTTTAATAATGTCACAATTTCTGACACAATACAGGAGCTGCTGCCAATCAGGTTCTAGGAGGTGTGTGAAAGCACAACCCTGGTTCTGCCGTTTGTGGGATTAATTCCTGCTGAAACATTTCAGTGCCCTTGTGTTGTTTGTGCTCATGTAGATTTTATTGTTTTCACTTGCTAACCCAACTGCTCTTGCAGCTTATGCAGGTGCACACTCCCGAGCACATGAGTGCTGAAGTGGAGAGGTGGAAACAAACCAGTTTTGTTTTGCCTCCCAAATGACCAGCAGGTCTGTAGGTGACCTAGGTCATTTTAGTTGCTGAAAAATATTTTCGAGGAGGGAGTAAATCCTGAACATCTGAATTATCAGACCTGATGGACAAGAGCATATTTGACTGTGTGCTTCAACATTTTAGTGCCCTCTTGACCGCATGCATATGGAGCACCAGGAGAATGTCACAGGCTTTCCTACGGCTTTGCAATTCATAACTGTGCAAAAATGTGCCTCATTTTCATATGCTGAGACACTTCAAGCCAGGGCACCAATTTATTGGTGCTCCTGAGCTGCTTGTTGGGGCACCAGCCTGGTGCAAAGTGTCACCACTCCTCTGCTTGTAAAATTTCTACTCACCCAAACTTTTTGCAGCCCCTCTTGAGCTGTGGCCTGGCCTAAAGGAAGGAGAACCTTGTTGGAGGCTTGTTGTGGGAGTAGGATGTTTATGATGCAGCACAAAACTGCCACATGTGATTTTTCAACTGATATAAGTCATCTGGCTTTTGATTGTATTTTCCTGGGTTGGTTTTATTATTTTCTTTTAGTAAGGAAAACACCCATTCGTTATTGTTTGTTTTTATGCACTTTGATACAATCAAATCTTGGGAGTCCTCCCCCTTTAAACTTCAAGGATCCAACTTCCCAATTCACTTCTACACCGGCCATTATGGCCCTAAGTCTCGTTTTTAGGGAAGTTGTCTATTACTGGTGTCTTATTTTGACATGAAGAAAACATTTTTGCAAGCACTTGCAGTCAAAACATTTCAAGTGCTCTCTTTGCCTCTTTGCTCTCTATTTTTCCAGCATTCTCTCACAAAAATCCTGTGATTACAACAAACACAGGGATGTGATTTATACCTTTTAATTTTTAAATTTTTTTTCATGTTCTCTTAAATTAAATCTAAGCAGATGACAAGGGGCAAACACCTTCTCTAAAGAATTTGAATTAGGGCCATTTCCATTACGGGACCTGAAATGAAAATCTAATTCGTACCACGAGACACAATCATGTTTGGAGTCCTCTCTGGACTCAGCACTGTGATTGAGTGGGAAAAAATATTTAAGTGGCTTGAAAATAATTTAATTTTTAAGGTTTTTTTTCTTTTTCTGAAGGTGCGTTTTTTGGTTTGCCTTCCCATCAGTTGCAACTTCAGTCTTAACCTCCCTCTACACGTGGAAGACTGGGGTGTGCAGAGGGAGGATGTTTGTTCTTTGTTTCCAAATCTATCCAAGGGAAGGAACAAAGGGAATTAAATCGTGCAGGTGTGTTAGAAAAGCATGCAAATTAAGTGCTTCCATCTAAGACTTACAAGCTGGAAGCTGGAGGAGCTGAGCAGATGGGAGGTATCTGGCTCAGATGATCACCTGTCATTGACTGAATGGTTAAATAACGTCTGCTAGAGAATATTTGTAAAAGAAATCTGTGTGGAGAAAGTGGTGAAAACAGTACTTGCTATACTTGTTACTCAGTAGGAGAAAAGAAAACCATGGAAAATTGCTAAGGGAAGTCATAGAGTGATTTACCTGAACACATAAACCACTGTTGCTTTCAAAACCACTTTTTCCAGATGACAGATTCTGCCATGGGTTGTTCAGTTCTATCAGGGATTTCTTTTCTCCTCTGTACAATCAGGAACATTTTAATTATTTTTGTTGTTGCAGAAAACAATACTTTTGTCTCACAAACAAACAAGAAATGGAAAATGAGACCAGAACAAGCCAAGGTGCATTCCCACCTGAGCTTGGAGAGTGACGGAATGAAAATTTTTCTGTGGAAGAGGAAGCATGGGCAGATTTTTCCTTCTGTATGTTGCCAATAGTTTTGGTGTTTGATTTTTTTGTTGTTGTTTGTTTTGTTTTTGTTTGAATTTTTTATTTATTGAGGCTAACTCCCCATTTTTGTGGCATTTCCAATTGAGTGTAGATCCTGTGTTCCAGTCCTAGAAATAGCTGCTTGTTTTCCCTCTGCAGAATAAGAGCAGCCGAGGCCAACGCTGCATTCGCTGCACTGGGCTGGCTCTGAGCAAGGCAGGGCAGTGCTGGACACCCTGGAAATGATGTTTTGTGTGTCAGACATAGGAGCTCACGGGGTGGGGAAAGGCACGTGGTGTCCGCAGGACCAGTGGTTTGTAATGGAGTCATAGAATTGCATAAGAGATCAAACTCTAATTACTAAATTATACGATATTGGTGACAGAGGGAAGCCTAAAGTGTGTAGTAACACTTCATATTTCCTTTATTTCCAGCTCTCTCCCTTTCTATTCCACCTGTTACTCTTGGGATTTTTGATTTTAATTCTCCTTGGGGGTTTTTTTAGTTGGGTTTGTTGTTATGATGATGGTCGGTTTTGGTTTGTTTTTTTGTTTGGTTTGGGGTTTTTTAAGCCATATTTGTATCTTTTGTGCAAGGCTTAAGAAGGGAAGAAATTAGAAAATTATTTCATAAGGGAAGTTTTTGAACACTTTTTGTACCTTCAAAGGCAATCGTATTTGGCTCCTATCAAGTTTTGGAGGCAGATTCACTCATCCCTAAAAAGATATAAAGAGGAGGATGGTGGAGTTAGAGCAAAAATTCACTTGAAAATGGTCTTACTAATGCTGCTCTGAAGTGTAGCTACTCAATTAAAAGGAAAAATAATGATGCTTTTATTAAACAAAAGAGCACCAGCAGAGAATATTACTAAAGCCCAAGGACAAGTGTAACTCTTCTACCAACAATAATGCAGATTTTTTGCATATATTATGGATTATATTCTCTTTTCAATGCACATGCATTAGCATTAATGGGCAAGAAGAAAATGATAGATCCATTTGCACTTCTACCCAGTATCAGCAGCAAAATTCATTACATTCACACACTCTGACTCTTTTGATTCCTTTTGAAATAAATCCAAATATTCATCATTCAAGGACGTTAGGGGATAAATTATTTTCCATTTCTAGAATGTCCACAAAAAGATCAAAATTATTTCATTTGGTATTATAATTTACTCAACAAACTTTGCAGTTTACTTTCCTCTAATTCCATGGGTTGTGGAAAGGGTTTGCTGTAAAGTCAGCGCTGTAGATGCTGCTGGGTAAGGATTGATTTTGTAATATTGTTTTTTCTCTCCATTTAATTATCCAGTTCATGGATAAGAGGAATGATTTTATCACGTGATGCGGTTCTCAGTGAGGCATCTGATAATAACTGTTTGAGGGAGAATTCCTTCTCTCCTTTGCAGCTGGAACAACGGGAGTTCAGTGTCCAAAATCTCTTTATGGTATCGCCTGTGAATCTCTGCAATTTTCTGTGCCTTTCAGAGCTAATGGTGAAAAAAAACTTGCTGCCTCCTCTC
This sequence comes from Lycocorax pyrrhopterus obiensis, assembly GCA_014706295.1. Taxonomy (NCBI): domain Eukaryota; kingdom Metazoa; phylum Chordata; class Aves; order Passeriformes; family Paradisaeidae; genus Lycocorax; species Lycocorax pyrrhopterus. Next base: position 13,656,783 of record JACSVZ010000022.1, on the reverse strand, counting down.
AGTGAAAACCATGGTTTGGGTTTTGTTAGATTGTAGTCAAATACCAGAGAAGGGTCTCTTTCCCCAGAACCAGGCAGGTGCAATCACAGGGATTTCCATGTGGGGAGCTGTGGGTTTTCTCAGGATGCTTTTATCAGCAGCCTAAAATCCTCCCCTTTGCAGTTTTCCATAGGAATGTGGGAGTCAGTGGGAATTGGCACATTACAGATGCACTTTAAATCTTTCCAGGTTTGAAGTCAGTGGTTGTCTTTCTACAGTTTGGGATCCATCTGTTACTATATCAAATAAAGTCTGGGAGAGAGAACTTATTGGTATGGGCTTGGTTTGCCAGGAAAGGCTTTGAGGTTGGAACATTGGAGCTGCTGGGATGAAAATATCTGAGCCAAAAGGAAATATAAGGGAAGTTCAGCTTTTGGGCTACTTAATGCTGGGGAGTAGAAAAATGCTCAGAAGTATTTGGAGATAATATTGCAGATGTTCCTAACTTGAGAGACTGGACTGGAAGGGCAGGTATAAAGGGACAGTGGTAAAATGTAGTGTTTTGGGGTTTTGGTTTTTTGGGGGGTTTTTTGCATAATTGACAGGTTTCTATCTCTTTAAAATCCCCACTGGCAGAACCATAGAGAATTCCCTAACTGGAGATGGGGGGGGTGTGTGTGTGCGTGTATATATATAGATATATATCCAAAAAAAAGTATTTCCAAAAGCAGCAAGTGGAAAAAATGTGAATATTCTGTAAAATTTAATTGCTTTATGAAGTTTTCCATTTCTTTCTTAGCAAAAATGTGTAATTTTAAAGTGATGTAGGCCTCAGGCAATGAATATTTACTGTCAACAAATTATGCAGGATTCATACATCATATTTTTTGCATTTTCTGCCATTCAATACAAGTCTTTTTGTTCCTATGGCAACCTTGATGCGATCTGAAATGTACACACTATTAGATACAAAGGGTTGAATTCAGGCCTGGTATCTTGTCTGGAATGAAAACTCCTCCTTATGCAACGAGACTAATCCAAAGCAAGGGGATCAGCCAGTGAAATAAAGTCAACCCACTCAATTTTTGGCACATTTTTCACAGCAACACTCGGACTGGAGCAGGAAAGAAGGGCCATGCATCAAGGTTGACCTTTCTTTGTACCTCAGATGAAGAGCCAGTATTGTCCTCAGCACGTGGAAGTGATGAGAGTGTCCTGAAATCTGGGAAGGTGCTCTGTGTTCTCAGATCTCTCAAGACTTGTTGCACATCACCACACGTAGGCTGTGTTCTTTCATGGCTTATCAAAAATGTAAAACTACTGAATGACTTGTCTTGAACTCAGGGGCAAGTCCAGGACTAGATTATGGGGTTGCCTACTCTACCCCTTTGCGTACATCACAAGTTTTTAATTAGTGGATCTATTGCTACCGTTATCACATCTAAATACCAGAGGCAATGTTTTCTCTTGCAGAGCACGAATAAGAGCAAGGTTTAGCACTAAGCTTGTGCCTCCCTCTAATACAGATACTAAATGATTCATGTTCCAGATTTGCTGTTGGGAGAGGGAACATCATAACCTCCTTAAGTTCTTATTAACTGGTTTTACTTTCTTTAAAATGTATTTTGTTAAGCAAGCAAAACATAAAAACTTCACACGCTCCGTGATTGATGACCTTTCTCACAGAGCCCGTGAACAGCAACAACTGAAGAATATTGGAGCAATTAAGAAGTTTCTGCACAGGCTGTACACTTATCAAATGACTCAGACAGGCATTCAGCTGGATCATTGCCCCTTTTGCCTTACCTACTGTCAAATCAGCTCTAACAGCACCCACGAAGACTATTTTAGGCACATCAGCAAAATGCCACTGTGAACTTTGAGTAGCAATTATAGGCATAAAATAAATTGGCCTTGCAGTGATTTAAGATGAACTCCTCGATAGCACCTGTCCAGACACTAATATCTGACCATGTAGTATTTTTCCTCACCTTACAGGTATTAGCTGTTAAGGAAGCATTCACATTCTCCCAGACAAAACCCAGACTTTAAAATGTAAAAGCTGAACTAATCGTAGTGGCAACAGAGCATTTGTGTGCAATGTCTCCCTTTGAAATACCAGTTACTAATGCAAGAAATCCAATGGAATGGAAAGAAATTTAGGCCAGATGGCAGTGCAGGGAATGTCTATTGGATATTAATGTCTGCTGTTCTGGAATTGTTTTTTAAACATCTTTTTTTAGGACTACAAGAAAGAGAATTTGGGCACTGAGTCAGGCTCTTTTGCTGTTGACTGCATTGTCTTCTAAAGTCTCTCTTGTATTTAATGCAGCTTCTTGATGCAGTGAAGTTTTTATCCTTATGACAAAGCTGTTCAAAAAAACATTGGTTTTAATAATTATAAACCTTAAAAAAAATCCTAGAGTAGTTGACTGGAATGACCCTCTGGAGGTCACCTGGTTGAGATCCCACTTGGAGCAGGGCCGGCCTAGATCAGGGTGCTCAGGGCCTTGACCATCAAGTTTTGAATATCTGCTGGGATTAATATTTTTTCAATCGAAATCTCAGCATGTCAGTGTAAATTTCTGTGTTTTGTATGCTTGAGTCTTGTCCCTGATCTCATGGTAACTCCTCACACTTCCTGGGGTTGCATGAATTCAGCCCAGGAACAGAAGGGCTAAGTCTGCAATAACCACGGAACTTTGTTTTTTCTCTTCTTTTTTTGTTTGTTTGTTTCTTTGGGGTTTTTGTGTTTGTTTTGGATTTTTTCTGTAAAAAAGGTTTTTAGTGGACTGGCAAAGTAAGTTACCTTCCAGCTTTTCTCAAATATTTTTGTGCTACCATAGTGCATAAATTGAGATTTGAGGAAAAATTTTTTCAAGGGTACAGTGTGTTTCAGCCTAAAAAGAAGTCAGTGGTATGTATTAAGTATAAAACAGTTTCCAAAGAGTGGGGTGCCATAAAGTGGATGCCAGTTATGTATTTTTAAATTGTCTGGGCTTTCTTCTCCTTCTTTTTGTCCCCTTATAACACTCTTACTTTCTTTTGAAATAATGTTATGGTTTCTCCTGAAACGGCACAAATTGATTCATTATATTTGAGTGGTTTTTAAAGCAGGCAAAACGACCAATCCACTTTTCATAAAGAAAAACAGGACTTTCAGTTTCCTTGTGGCCTTTAAATCCTTTTTCCCCAGCTGAAGTCTCATTGCAGTTTATGGAGCAATGTTCTCTGAGCGTAGGTGAAAGCCTGAAGTGGCAGAAAGGAAAATAAACTCTCGGCTATGGAAAGCAAAGTCCAGGAAGATCTTGGCTGGTGAAATTAGAGCAGATTGAGGAGGTGATCGTGAAACTCCTTGTTTCTCCAACCTCACAGGAAAACCAGAAGAAGGAAGAGGGACAGTTTTGTAGAGAGAACAGCAAATGCCGATTTGAGTAGGTGCCCCCTGAAGTCGAGGAATGAGCATTGCCCGGGTGCCAGTGCTGCTGCTGCCTCCACGGTGCACGTGGCAACTGTGCCCTCATATCGGCAACTTTGCACATTTCTGTGCAATCCCTGCATCCTCCCTATTCCCATTTTACCTTTTCCACGATCCACCTGTTCTTTCTCTACAGAGCCAAACCCACAGCTTCACTCTGACTCCTCAGTGGCTCTGTCTGGGCTGAAGGTGAAACATCTTTATCCGCTAAATGAGGGAGCCTGCTTTCCACCAGAGACAGGCTGTTTCTTTGCTGAATGCATACAATATAAATCAAAGTATGTGCCATTATTAATGAATAAGGTATTGGGTAGGCTTTGTCTGGAAGTCTGGTTGAAAGCACTGATTATGATCCAATAACTTTTGAAAAATGCATAGTTGCTTTTGGGATATTGAAGCAAGGAATAATTAAACTGCAAGTTTGCAAAAGCAGAGTTGTAACTACAGACAAGGACTATTTGCAGCAACTGATTCACTTGTAGGGTTAAATATTTTTTTTCCCCGATTTACTGATAAATATCCCATTTAAGGTTTTCAAAATAAAAAATGAATTATCGAATATTTTCAGTAGATACATTTCTAAACTGTGCTAGTTATTGAAAATCAGTAGTAATTGACTCTGCACTTGGGGTTTGTGGTGCTGGTATTTAGGATTTTAGGACTATTACGGGCCAAATAGAAAATGAATTGACTGCTATTGAGAGGAAACTTTGTGCAGCAATGCTAAATTCAGATGCGACATTTATTGTTTTATTGGAATCGAGCATCTCTCAATTCTCTTGAACTTTAATCGTTGCACTGAAAGTGTAATTGTGCTGTAGCTGATTACAGACAGGAGAATTATTTCTTCTGGTTATTACTAGGAAAGACTGGAGCAACTGTGCTTTTCTGTCTATGAAACCTTCAGGTCCTGCTCGGATGCTTCCTCTGTCACCAGAGAAAAGGAATCTGGTCCCTGAGACTCTGTCTTTTGTAGGATCAATCACTTGCAGCCGTGGAGGTTACAGGAGAGGGAGTCTAACGTTTTATCCGTATTCTTTTCCAGTTCCATGTTTCAGTCACATCTGTGTACTTCTATTTTTATACAAACCATACATTTACTGGGGACTGCATGGGCCGTGGATAAAGGTGTCATTAGAACAATCTGCAAAATCTGCAGGGAGAAGCACTGCCCAGTCCCTCTGTGGTGTGATTCACAATCCCAGTGCATCTTAATCCATCACAACTTTATGAGAGAGTGCGTTACCTTGCCTGGGAAACAGATAATGCTGTTGTAGGACAAGAGAGGATTTAACACTCAGCAATAGCGTTAAGAGGAAAAACAGCATAGAAGTGCAGAATAAAACAGTTTTCTGTCACAGCATCAAGCTAGAAGTACATTCCAGTCTTGAAGTTTAACAGAAATCTTTAATTAAGGACGTCATTGGCACTGTAATCTTTGGGTTGGATAGCCTGGAGACTGACTTTTACAATATGTTGGACCCTTTAGTTTGCAGATTCTCAAACTAAAAACCTTTCAGCAACACGTACTTGTTCTTCAAATCTCATCTTATCTCAGAAGAATGAATGTTGCAATTAACAATTCAGAACTCTTTATATTTTAGTAACCATGCATAAAAATTAACTCAAGCAAATGTAATTTAGAATAATAATAACATGTTTTCCAAATGTTTCCCACATTAATCATGGTGAAGATGGTTTCTATAGTACTGCTGCTGGATTTTATTGAAAATAAAGTAATTCAGTGTGGTACATGTTCTCTTGAGAGCGTTTCTGTGTGTTTAAAAGAAGTGAAGGGTGCGAGTATGAGACAGTAAGAGAACCTTCTGTTTTTTGTTGAGTGAGTGCTTAGTAACATTTTGATACAAAAGCAATAGAGCAGTGTTTATTTTCAGGAAAAGGTTCTGAACTTTGCTATTTGTCAATGGATATTTCTAAAATTTCCGTACATATGAGAGGCAAAAAGAATAAAGGATGTGTACCAAGTTTTCCGCCAAAATAAATATTAGACCCAAGACAAATAGTTCACCCAGGTTATTAACTGTGTGGTAAATAAACCCATTGAAGTTTGCTTGCTGATGTTTACCCAAGGTATTTTGCTGACATGAGGCTGAATGTGCCACCCAGACTTCTAATTAAATGTCACTGAGGAGCCTGTAAAAAGGTTTAACTCCAAAAACACACACAGGAGCCGTAGGCCAGATTTTTTGGCAAACGTGCTTGTAAATTGTTTACGAATTTCCCAAACCAGGTTCCAGAACAGTTTATACACATGAGCCTTTAAGGATATGTAAAGGCTTAAGCAAAGAAACTCTCCCTATTAAATGGGTGCTTCTAGGTAAGACAACTTCACTCACCGAGTTGCTTGAGCGAGGATAATATTTGTGACGTGGGTTTGATGTCCTAGATTCCCATAGTCCAGAGGGAATCTAATTCAGTGCATCTTGGGTTTTGCACTTTTCTGGTGGTTTGTTTCTCTGCTTCCCCACTCTGTGGAAATGTGCCTTCACCTTGTTTTCCTGCTGGATGTGAATTCGATGCACCTGTTTTCCTGCTCTGGACCCTCATTTAGTTGGGGCCTGATATTTATATTACTGCTGAGTAAAGCTGAAGTTGTTACTCCAGGTCCACCATCAACATTTTCCCATAGTCAAATTATGAATAGGTTACTATCAATAATTTAGACCCGCAGCCATTTGCCAGTATGTGGTAACAGGAAGTTTTACGTGAAAAAAATTCAAAGTTATTGATCTCTGGCCTGGCACACACTAAAATTCGAGTCAAATTAGAGACACAAGACTTTGTCCTGTCTCTGTAGGCTCCTAGAGGAGCTCAGGAGAGGCTGGGAGCTGTGGTGTGAGAGGCAAACTGGGGAGTCTTCCTACGGAAGGAAAGGGTTGAGGAGTTGTGCAAAACCAGCTTTCAGTGGATAGGATGTGATGAGGGAGAGGAGAAGAGCCTTGGGAAGGGTATTGGTGTGGCTGGAAGCCAGGATGAAAATAGTGCTCCTGACTGTCGGATGGGTTTGTTTTTAGCACCAGACCAGCTGGATAGATGTCTTTCCTCCTTCCAGTGGGTTGGCTTCTGCATATGTTGCACGGCTGTAATTTTGATGTAAACTGCTCTATTAAATTAGCAGATTTGGCACAGAGGCAAAGGATGAAGTTAACCTTACTTCCAGGTTAAGAAAGACTCCTTAGATTTTGGTCTAGACCCTTGAAATGCTAAATTTCACCTTATTTGTTAGGGAGGAGGTACAAAAGCCCTTGTTTTCTTTCCCACTGCAGGCAGCGTTCAGTACGGCGAGGCAAGAGAAGGCAAAGGAAACTCGAGTGGCTTTTTTGGCACCTGGGTTACACATGAAAAAGAACTGCTAAATTATATCTCACATCTCAGTGTTAATGACTTACTTTGCCGCACATTAGCACATTAAATGTGTAGCCCAAATATGTTTCTCTTTAGCTGCTGTGGATGATGTGGTTTGCCAAGTGTTTCTTGTTGCGTAATGTAAATTTTCTTTTTGTGGCCATATTTTATTCAAAATTATGCACCAGGTGCCTCCAGTGGGTATGTGAGTCTTGAACTGAGACTTTAATGCTTATTTAACTTCAATATGTGAAGAACACATTTCACAAAACCCAATTGAATGAATGTTTTAGGGTCAGGTGGAATAATCTAATTCATGGGAAAAATATATCTCGGTGTGGAAATTCCTGGAAGAAGCTGTAGGAGGATGCTGGGGCAATCCTGCTTCATTCTGCTGTAGGAATTTGGAATTGATTGTCAGATCCAGGCCTGTGTGGCTGGAGACATCTCATTATAGAGATATGTTTATATAACAGCAGCCCTGTACAAGATTTTGTTCCTTTGTTTTGTCTTGTATTCATCGAGCTTACTTTTTCCTTCTGGCCACAATCAAAGCTGGATCTTTCCTTTGAAATTTTTTTTTTTTTTTAAATCCTGCAATTCACATCTGTATGAAATATCTCTTAAGGCTCATGTGACATAGAAGCAATCGTAGATAAAAAACAAAATGGATAGATTGCAAAATAGCACCCAGAAGAAAAGTAATTTTCTGAAATTCCTAAATAAATTGCTCTCTAATTCACAAATAATGCAGTACATATTTAGGTTGTTAGAAAGAATGATTACTGAATACAGAGCTCGGAATACATAAGAGAGAAAAAGCATATATGGAATTGGTGAGAAAAAATGAACTATGAAAATGCAGAACTTCTAATATTTAACTGAGTTCCTTCATAAATCACTTGCTGCTAAATGCAAAACAGTGGGGTATCAGAAGCAAAATAATTTCTTTAAGGAAAATAACCTTCAAAAGCAGTTGTGTCTACCATAAATTCCACTACAAATAGTGTAAATAATGTCTCTGGTTTGCATATTAAAGAACACCTCAGAATCTGCCTCTCGTTTTTGTCAATCAGAAACAGAAATCAAACAATTTCAATAGATTGAAGATAAAGTGTTTGTCTAATCTTGATGCAGATAATAATAAATGCTGCATTAGAATACCGTGCTTTCATCCCCAAAATACAGCATGGAAAAAGAGGAAACCGTGCTAACGTTGAGGTGCGTTGGAACATGCAGAGGAGTAGAGCCAGAGTGTTCAAACACAAAATACTAAGGCAAAAAATCTGTTTCATGGTTTTTTTTTCTTTTTCATGAAATTGACTTTCAGATTAAAACTAGTTTTTTGAAACTAAGCTGTTCTGAGATTTAAATATTTGGTCACCCACAAGAATATTTTGGCACTTTGAAGTTGTTTGGTTTACAAGAATTATTTCCTAACCTTATCCTTTGGATTTGACAGACCTACTTTGCTTACTGGTGTCCAAAATACTCTGCTTTCACCAGAGAAACCTTTTCTCCAGAGATAGCTAAGACAGAATGCCTCTGAAAAGTCTCAGGAAGGTAGAGAACTTCACTGGGATATGGGGAGCACAAAGGGATGAAGTATTCTCTGCTGTATTCTGATGAATCAGCTAGTTTGGCAGCTGATGACTTTTGGCACAATGCTGGTTTTTGCCTTTTTTGCGTTACTCATCATGTTAACGGTGATTTCATCAAAGAAGGATCAGAAAACCGAGCTCCATCAACAGCCCCAGGTTACTGTTGATTCTCTGACCTTGCTTCATCTAAGCAGGTGTTATCAAAGCATATTTCTCCTATTTTTTTCTTTGTTTCAATCCCCTTTATAGGATCCTCTGTCTCTGATGTAAGGGCTCGTATATTTTTGTTGCTGGGAGGCAGAAATTTTTGAAACTCTTTGTGCTCCATCTTGTTATTGCTGCTCCAGCAGCTTTTGTGGTGGTCAATATTATATGGGTGGAGTAAAACAGACACTTTCCAGACTCCATCGAGTGCACAAGGACACAGAGGGAGTGGGAATAATAGCAGTGGCCATCTGTGTTCTTTGTTATTGTCAGTGCAGAGACAGTGAGCCCGCTCGCTATTGAGAGCTTCATATGCACCATGGCAACAGAGGGATGATTATAAGTGGTGCAAGTCAAAGGATATCAGAGATGTATAGAAATGAAACGAATTCCCTGTTTCTGAACCCAAAAGCCAGCCCTTAAATAGATGTTGGTAGTTGTATTTTCAAGACTCTCAGTTCTTTGTGCTTTCCTTCCCATTCCATCTCTAGGGATAAAGCCAGGAAAAGAACTGCCTGTGGAAGCTCAATGTAGGCAGTGTTAGCAAAGTTTTGGGGAGAGAAGTGGCTTTGAAAGGCCAGAATAAAGACAGGGTTAGGAAAAGCAGAAGCTACATGTCCAAATAAGTGAGGTATTCAACAAGACCCAAATATGTAAGCATAGGTTTGGCATAAGTAGAGTTGAATTTATCATTCTTTATTTCTGGCTGATTCCTACATTTCTGAAAAGTTTAGGGTTAGAAGTCAGCTCTAACTAGCTGCAGTTAATAGCTCCTGATCCTGGATGATTCCTGGTATAGGAAGTTCCAGAAGGGTAAGCAGAGAATTGACATAAATGTCTTTTGAATCCTTTAGTCTCGATTTCTGATTTAGAGGAGCCCATGTTAAATCCAAGGTTTTATTTAGGATTAGGAGCAGTGTGGCTCCCAGCCTGAATGACTACAAGAGGTACATTCTGGGAAGTAAACTGAGACCTAGAACCAGGATTTTCAAATTTCTTGGCCTTATTTTTTTGCTCATAATAGTTGATATTACTGGAGTCAAGAGCAGCAAGACAATATAAAGAGAGCTTTGACAGCATTTGCTGTATTCCAAGGAGGGTAACAGAGACTTGGCAACAAGGACTTCCAATGACTCACTCTTATGAGTGACTTGGAGCAGGTTCTTATAACTTCATGTCCCTATTGGAGCTCCTCAATATCTCTGAAAGGTCTGCTCTCCATTGGAAAGCAAATGTGCACAGTCTTGAGAGGTAACAGGAACCAGTTCAGCTGAAATGAGCCTTTTTAATTCAGGTAATTGCTGATTTTTCAAGAATGTATTTCTTACAAAAGGCTACTTGGAGTTATTTGGCTCAACTTTTCTTTTCTGAAGGAAAGAGAGCCCGTAGGTGTTTCCAAATGTTTTTAATTTTAGTATGAGGTAGATGTTTTCCTGTCAAAAGACCACGTTCTCACAGCTTGGAAAACAGCTTTGGTAACTTCTGCTTCCTAGAAAGTGGAATGAACGTTGGGCACGAAATTTTTGTAAGATGTAAAGGGCTGCTTTGAACAAGAAAAGCCTCTTCGAGAATAAACAGTTTATAGTGTGTAATCAAATGAATAATGTGATTCTTGGGGAAGAGGGACTTTTCAGCTGCCCCTTCCACAGAAGGTAGAGAAACATTAAAAATGCATTTGCCACTGATAGGTTGAATTCATTTTAGCTGGCGTAAATGGGACAGATGAGCTATTCAAATGTCTGATGAGTACTATATAATGAAATATTTATCATCTTCTCATGGTCACTGCATGAAAAGCCAATAATTTGTTTTCTCTCAGCACTGGTATTTTGTGGCGCTTATAATAAATTATACATTGCAAGCTCCCATCCTTCACCCTCTTCCTATTTACCTATCTAGTCTGAGATCTCATTCATCAACGTGTAGCTGGGTCGGGGACAAAAGTGAGGCTATAAATTCATGTATTCTAAAGAATCATGGAATTTATAATGCATAATGGTAGGGGGCAACATGGCTGGGGTGTGACTACTGGGAACAGGTGACATTTGGAGCTGTAAAGTGGGAACTGAGCAAAAGTTTTAGAAATATGTAAATATATATATATATATATATAGGCAAATGTTAGCCTTAGTTGTGCTGGCTGCTGATTTGAATTTAGGATAACAATCAAAGCTCTCCAGATTTTGGCCCATTACCAAGCTCAAGCTGATGCCACAGATTTAATTCTCCTCATGACTGTCAAGTTCTCTAAAGCAACTTTTGATGTCAGAGGTATAAATTATCTTTTCTTTGCTTTGCGTTGATGCAGAGTATTTAATGAAGGAAATATTAGGATGAAAAAACTATTCCCAAATGTTAGTCTTGGTAGCATTTAGATACAAAGTCTTCAATGTTAGAGGAGCTTTTGTTTCAAAAATTGAAAACTTGACCCTGGGATTGCTTCAAAATATGAAGAAATTTAGCCTTTAGTTCCCAAACATCTTTTTTTTTTTCAGTGTGGAGGGGAAATAAAATTCTTGCTTTGCATTGCCAGATTTTAGCCAAGGTCTCCTGTTTATAATTCCTGAGAATTCCTGCTGAAGACATTCAGATGGAGCTGCGTTCCTGTATGAGAGAGTGATCTGGTCTTGTGCTGAGCTCTGGTGTGTCAGAAGGTAGAAACTTTTGTCTTTTATTCTTGCTGCTTCCAATCAGAAATTGTTTGACCTCAGCACAAAGATAAGACCACCACTTGCCTCACTTATTCAGGAAACTAAATCAGTCAGTGTTGAAGAGGCTGGCAAAGTTCATTATTCACTGCTCAAAAAGCCTTTAGAAATCTATCATTTCTGCAAAGTCCATAAGCCTGTAAATTAATTTCTCATGACAAAATCATTTAAAATGCACAGCCTAAAGGATTTTTAAATGACCTTCTACTTGGATGATACAAGGAAAATAAACCTAGAGCCTTTCTCAATCAATCCAGTTGAAGTCCTGTGTACGTTTTAGCCACACAGACCCGGCGTCAGGTGCAATTTGGGGGGGTTGCACTGCCTGAAGACAAGTGAAATTTGATTCACATTTTGTGTTAATGAGAAGCTTTGGCATCCAGGTTCCTGTGCTCCTGAACCTGGTGCTTCAGTTCAATAAAGTCCTCTCTGAGGGGTCAAGATTGCAGGTCTTGGAAATCCACACTTAGAGTTTAGATTTCCCCAAATGTTTAAAGGCACAGCAGAGTTACTGATCCAAACATTTTTATAAGTTGACAGGGCTAACTTTTAGTTCCATTTTTTTTTTCCCTTGGAACAATTCCCAGCATTTTCACCAAACAAAGTATTGGTTCCTTTTTTGAAAACACTGTTCTAAACACAATATACCAATAAATTCCTCATACCTATACTGAAAGATTCTTCTTAATGCCATTTTCATAGTGCAGAGATAGTTCCACAAAGACTTTTGGAATTAAATCTATTCTTACGAAGAGAGCAAAGGAAAGAAATGACAAAGCAAAGCAAAGTAAAATCTGTTATCAGGATCCCTGTGTACTGAGTAAACACAGAGATAGCATGCGTGTTCTTTGCATATTTTATTAATACATAAATTAGAATCACTTTCATAACTTTTCATGGAGTTAGTAGAATAATTTGTTGAAAAGAAATTACCCAGTAAAATAGGCTTTTTCCTTTAATAGCTTTGCTTTGTATATACATGTGCAGATAAATACACATAGGCATAACTGCTAAATGTGTTTATCTCTATAGACAAGTTTTGAAATTATGCAATTTCATTTTTTATTTCTCTTGTTATACATGGAATAATTTGATTAATGTAATAAATATATTGGTAGATTGTATAAATGAAAATAATTTCATTGGATCCTAAACTAACAATCAAGTTCTGAAACATCAGTATTTTACCATACTGCACAAGTTTAACATGGAATTTTAATCTTATAAGTGGCTGTTCCTTTCCTTAGTCTGGATAACAGAAGTTAGTTTAAAATACAGCAAAATACAAGTTGTCAGCTTGGCCATAGTCCTGACATCAAAAGGTATTAAAATGTTTCTAAGAAACAAAATGGGAACTAAAGCATTATCTTAATCAGTTTTAAATCTTAACAAAAGGTAGGGAATATAAACAGGAATTTGAAAAATAAAGCCAGATGTTTGCATGTAGAAAGGTATCAATATAAAATAGAGGTATTTACTCCTCCAGTAAATACAGAAAGAAGTAAGCCTGGAAAGATTACTTGTTAAATTATTTTCTATAAAATATTCTGTTACAAATCAAGGACAATATTTGCGAGATTATTTTTTTTAAAAACTTTGTGGGCTGTGTGTTTATGTAAAAAGAACCTGAACTTCTTGCTTGAATTTTGACTTCAGTTTCTATATCTACACACCTGTATATTCTTTATTTGTTATTACACACTATTTTAAATATATATTGCACTATTACATTATGCAGTCCCTTCCTGCCTGTTTCTTAGGAGCAGTTTGCTGGGAGAGGGAGGCTGTGAGGGAATTCCCTCCTGCAGTTAGAGTCGCTCTGTGCAGCCGATGCCTTCATTTATTTGAGTCACCACTAAGTTGCCACCTCCCTTCCTAACAGCACATCCTCAGGATTATGCAGCCCTGACAGATTTTGGTGAGAAATTGCCACAGTGCTCACTCTACTTCATAAACACCTGCCTGGGCTGGCCTCAAATCTGTGTTCCCAACTCAGTCCCTCTCTCGGGAAGGGGAGCAGCTCTCCTCAAACACAGCCTGGCAGAATTTCATTTTCCACTCTGGGCGCAGCGATGGAAGAGCCTTGGTCTGTGTCGTGCAGTTGTGCTGATAAATTATTTAATGACAGAAAGGAGCTGACTACTTGAACTTTCCTCTTGACCTAAGCTGAAATACCAGCCTGGGTGAATTTGTGTGTGAGGCCGTGTAAACCGAACTTCTTATCTTACATGCAAAGCCAGGGTTTCCTAATGCTTGTCACCCAATAAGGGAGGCTTCCTGATCCCTTGCAAATATTTGTGCTTGTTTCTGCTGGCATAGAGGTTCCAATATCCCTGTGTTCTGCAAATCCATAGCTCTTGTGGGAGCTGCGGGTGAAGTTGTCAACAGCTTGGCAAATGTGAAATTACTCAGGGTATGCTACAAATAGTAGAGGGCGTGATGATACCTTCAGCAACAAAGGCTGAATGCAGACACGAGCAAAGACTCGTAGAAGAGAGGCTATTGTTCCAAATAGGTTTCTAATTACACATATATTTTGCATATATAGATAGGAAGGCTCTTTTGATGATTGACTTGCGTGTAGTTGTACAGACAGTGCTTGTTCCTGCTTTAGGGAGGAGAATGTGCTGCCACAAAGAAGCAAAATGAAAGGTGTTCCTCCCCAAATCCAGTAAAGGCTGTCTGTTAATGAATTAACATGCTGTAATTTTGGTAATATAAATGTTTAAATACCAACCCCTGCTATCTTAAGTGATTGTGAAACTTCAAAAAGAGCAACAAGAAGCTGAAGCACTCACTCATATGTCAGGAGAAAACCAAAACTCTCATTTTCAGGAGTACAGCAGAGGGAGTAAGTAAAATATGAGACTGTGGCTTTGTGAGATGTCACCTATGTGCTGGTTTAACATTTTTATAAAAAAAGTGGTTTTAATTAAAAATTGTCTTCCTGTTTTTTTGGAAAAGATTATTGTTATGGTAGAATTAATATTAAACTGTTCTAGTTAGAAATTATTACCTCTATTATTATTCTGATGTTTAAAAATTGCCAGACTGCTTTCTATCTGTTTTTTTTTTAATGTCCCTTAGTACCGAGTGTATGTGATTAATGCTAAAATTTACTTAGGGATGAACTCATCCAGCCAGTCATTTCCAGGAGCAGTTATTATCATGTTTTGTGTATTGAAAACATATTAAAACTCTAAGAGTTCAGAAGCATAAAACGGGCACAAAGCAAAGCCTATTATGGTACTGTTTACCAACAGATTTATAATTACAAAATAAATTAAGCATGAAATGGAACACTTTTCATTTTCTGCCATAATGGTATGAAATATTTGATGTTATTTTACAGATTATTCTGGAATAGCTTTGAAAGTGAATAATTCTGAAGGTTGTCATGGTATTTTAGCAGAACCCAAACATATCTCCTTTAAAACACCCATGCCCTTTTTCGCTGCAGATAATCAGAATGCCCAAGGAAGGGAGAGAGGCTATTCCAGAACTCAGTCTTCCAATCAGAATAACAATTCATAAAACAATTAATTTCATAAGAAATACAGAATTCTAATATTCTGTCTCTCATAAATATCTTGAATTATAACAGCAACACAAAATTATGGAATACCTCTGAGCGGTTTGGAGTTTTTTTAGTGGGACAGCCACATCTGAATGCCTCTAGTTCTGTGTGCCTACAATTCTGATAAAGTTCTGTACCTTGAGAAAAACAATTTACTAAACTTGGCCATTGAAACCCTGCACGAGCCAAATGTTCCACCTGAGCAGTCATTCCTAGTTGTGTTTCTCAGCATCCTCTTCAGCACCACATCCTGCATTCCTTCCCTTCAACAGCTGCTTTATTTTTATCGGTCACACCTTTGTTTGAGAAGAGCTTTAACAAACATCCTCTCCAAAGCTGACCCCTGACAGCTGATCCTTAAGATTTCGGTTTGTTGGTCAGGGTTAAAAACCCCAGCACCACTGACTGGAGCCTTGGAAAGGACCTTTCCACTCTCTCAGGCTGTAGAACCCCTCCCAAAGCTGCCTCTTCAGGGATCACAAACACTTCTCCCGCGTTCATGGCTCTTGTCTGCGTTGTTCATCCCCAGAATCAGCAGGGATCTCCACCTAACCCCACCCAGTGTGAACGACTGCTCTGTGCGTCCATTGGTAACCACTCCCAACAGCCCACCGCAATCAGGAGCTCCTCCAAGGCCAAATTCCTGCCTTCCCACGTGTGGGATGATCTCTGCACCCCGTTGGAAGAGCATTGGGATCATTTATGTAATTAATGCCTGAGCTGGTCCCGAAGAATAGGCTGCAGGGAAGGCGAGGAGCTCGGTGTGAGGTTTGTACGTGTAAATAGTCACCCATGGGCTGCAATCTGAAGAACTTCTTTCTCCTTATTTTTCAACAAAACTAACACATATGTTTCACACAGAGGAAGTCTGGCTGTTTTCCCTGTTTCTGCCATCTCCTGATTTTTCATTTTCCAACACTCATTCCAATTCAGGAAGATAATGAATATTCAATAATTCCTCTCCTGTTAAGCAGTAGGATTTTAAGAACCTAAATGGTGTTTGTTTTTTTTTTTTTTTCAACAGTTCCAAAAATGCATTAAATGTCCCCAGTTTTCTTAAGAAGGAATCTTTTCTAAAAGTTGGGCTACACCACCTGAGGGTGTTGCTCAGCCTTTACTCCTGCTACCTTCTGGCAAACGCTCTGCTTGTTCAGGGGCATTTTTCCCTGTGTCAGAGTCTATGTGTTCGCCTCCAGAATCAGTGGAAATTTTCGAATCTGGTGTTTTGAACACGGAGGGATACCAGCGTTGCCCAGCTCAGTGTGAGGTGCTGGGGCAGCCTGACTGTGGTTGCCAAAGGCTCCTTGATGACCTCTAGGAGGATGTGCTCCTCTCCTCCTCTGTGCTCCTTCAAGCTTCCTGCTGCAAGAAATTTAGCACTAGTAGGGCTTGCTGCAGCCCCCACTAATGCTGTGCTTTTGCTTCCTTTTTCCTTGGATTGTAGTGTTCATTTTTATCCTTTTTTTCACTTTGATTGCAAGATCCTTGGCCTGGGAGTCTTTGTGCTGTATCTGCCTGACACAACAGGGTCAGGTCCATTGCAGCCTAGTGGTGGCTTGGGTTTAGCCAGGCTGAAGTTAAATCAAATAATGTAACAGCTCTCTGTGTTCTTTCTTGGAGTCTCTGGGATTTACTTATCTCCTTGTCAGAGTTATTTAAGTTGGACTGGCCAGTCTTTGGAGCTTAGTAACTTCTTTTGTTAAATGTAGATTTACTGTAAGGATTCATTGCCATAGCTGTCTCCCACAGAGATAGAACAGAAGGTTGTAAATCAAGCAGATTTTAGTGTAAATTATTCAGAGTTTTTTTCTCTTCATTGTGTAAGATTCCCTGAAGAATATCACAGCCCAGTGAGCTACTGCTGATTATTTCTTGAGGTCCAAAACTATACGTAGTTCACATATATTATATATGTTCCTTTAAAATCAAACTAGAAGGAACGTGTTTGACTTGGTCTCCTCTCTAAGGAGAGGTGCATTAATGAACGATTAGCATGCACTGGAAGCCTCATTGCTGAGCTAATGAAATCCAAATATTTTGAGACCTAAGCCTGTGATGCAGCTTGATGGTTCTGCATCATTGTCATTTTTCAGTGGGTCTAGTACTGTAAAACTTTACATGTGAGTAGTTGCTGGCTTTATAATTGAAATGCCGACTTTATTAAGAATTGCCTGAATTGACCTATACACAAAAGAGTTTGTAGGTTCTGTCTTGGTTTTTGTGGAGGTGAGGCTTGACTGGGAGACACAGAATGTCCTTGTGCTTTGTTTCCATCTAAATTTCTAAAGTGATGTTGGCTGTAATTACTGGGTAGAAAGAACAGGCAGTTCTTCTCACTTGAAAAGCATGAGCAGAGAGTCCCTTGGCCAAGGTAGACTCCAGGTGTTATGTCTGTGTGAAGTTTTAATTTGCAGATCACTGGGGCAGCCTTTATTCACTGTCCTGCTGCCTCAGCCCCTTCCCCGCCTCTCATGCCTCTTTTCACTGCTGTGCTCTACAGAACTTTTTTTTCCCCCTGACCTTTCCAACTCCAGTGCTACTGAATGGTTCTTTTCCCTTGATATTCCTGCTCCCCACACCCTCATTATGTGTATTTCATATTATTTAAATAACAAATCCTTTCGTCGCCTCTATCCATGTCTACTCAGCTGTTCTTCAAATGACTTTGTTTCTGTTTCCTGGGACGTGTAATGTGTGTAGTTGGATGCAGAATTTTAACTCAAAAACAGAACTAGGAATCAATTAAGGAAGAGAAATTACAAAATGGGAATCTCTGCCTCCATACTAATTAAACCTGTGGAAAAGAGCCATATCTCAATCTGCAGCCACATAAAAAATATTGTTTTATTTCCGTCTGTCTGAGTTCTTGCTGCTTCCTCTGACAAGGGGAGCACACACAGTTAATCCTCCAGGTTGGTTTTCCACAACCACTAACACAAATGCTGTGCTTACAGTTGGATTATTCCTTCAATTTGTGTTTCCGGTGGGGAACTCCAAGTCGTCATCTAGCAAGGAGATTGGGACTTTCTGCTGGAAGGTGGGGGAAACAGAAAGGTGCTTTGTTTGAAAAATGAAACCTAAATTTCTCATTTAAAAGCCAAAGAACAACATGGAAGTAAAATAGCGATACTGAAAAGTAACAACTAAGCACTTGATTGAGCCAGATGCAAATGTTTTCAATAAACATTTATCCCTTTAAATTATTTATTTCTTATTTTAGTCCAGATGTATGCTTTTGGGGATAGAGTGTTGAGCTAAATCATTTTAAATGTGATTGCAAAGAGGGTAACTGAATGTTTCCTTAATGAATGCGTGTGTGGTGCCATTGCTGTGATTATAGGCATGGCGTGACTGGAATTTGAGTTCCTCCTCCTCCCCAGACTTTCATCCTCATCTTGTTTCCTATTATATTCAGGGCACCTGTTTTTCCTGTTAAGAATGCGAAGTGTTAGCTGAAATCATAAAAGGAGCTGCAGGAATGTATGAAAAGCAGCCACCTAGCATGATTTTAATAATTCTGTAGCATTTATTACATTCTCTGTTGAATCACTTCTTGATATTGATGGCATAATTTAAAGTGACAGAAAGGAAGGAACATGACCTTTAATGTCATGACATGAGTTGTCACAAAAAAGGAAGGATGAGCTTAATTCAGCCAAATGGCTTCCCAGGAAGTCTTGATACATAATAAACTGAGATTTATCTTTGGCGAGATTACACAGCTCAAGCTGTGATTTTTCTTTTAGATGAAACAAACTGACTGAAGAGAAGATGAAAATATTGTTCTAATTTTGATCTTCATACTACATTACAGCAAATTAATTCTAGTTTATAAGAGGGAACATATAAAATATGCAACAGAGGAGAGCTACACATAGCGATTGCTAAGGTGTTTTCCAGAACAGGATCCAGTGTTCCTAAATAAAGAAGTGGTTCTATTGCTCTATAAGCTTTGTCATTAGGCACAAATGTGCAATCAGCTGTCTAGAGGCACCACATTTCCCTTCTGCTGCTTAGAGCCCTCTTGTACTGATCAGTTTTTGTAGTAAATCCCAGAAGAAGGAGCACAGATGTTTTCAGTGGTTGTCACCAATGATGTCCAGTTGGTTTATAATTTCAGCAGTGAGGTGAGTCATCATTCAGTTTTTAAGGTGTTGCATTTAAGGCGAGTTGTTTTGTTTTTGGGGGGTCTTTTTGGATGAAGGAAAAGTCAAGGCGTTTAAAAAATAATTACATTCTCTTTTCAAATATAAAAATCACTTGGAATTTTCTTCCAAAATAAGTCCTCTATTTTTAATCAAGGTTGCACAGAAAGTCAGCATAATTGGTTGGGAAAAGAATCCTCTTCCAGAGATCACATGGCAGCACCATAAAAACTCTTTTCTAAAAAAAGTGTGTATTGAATTAACTTTAAAATGTTATCCCTCTTGATCCTCTTTTTTGGCTCAGTTTGATACAGGCTGCTTCAGCACTGTGTTTGTAGAGAATTCAGAGAACAACAGGGAAAGGTATCAGTGGGCCATTGCACCAACTTTTATCTTTGATGTTGAATTTTGGCCTGGGTGGGTGTCATCTGTCTGAGTCTGGGATAGAAAAATCTGAGCATCTGATGGTGTTTTCTAGATCCAAGCAGCAGTGTGTGCTGTGCTGAATTTAAACCAGAGTGCATCACTAGCACAGCCTCCTTCAAGTATCTGGTTTTCCATGTTAATGAAGTTTCTGGAGTTAGCTAAGCCCCAAGGATTTTTGGAATTCCTTGGTCAGCAGGTTTTTTGTCACAGTCTAGAAGGCCAATTTTATTGTCAGGTTGCCTTTGATTTGGGCAGACATCAGCAAAGGCCCCAGAGCTGCACTCAGGGGGCTCCCTCCAGACAGGGTGGGCAACCTGGCCATGTGCTCACTGCCCTGCTGGCACTTCCAGGGAATTCTTTAAACAGCATTTTTCTACAGCTTAATTGGGTAACAAATGGAGTCCATTTCAACTTGACAAACCCTGAGCAGACCCATGATCTCAGCACTGCATCAACCTAGCAAACCCCATAGCACTGTGAGAATTTATGAAAGTTGTAATTATTCGAGTGGATTAACTGCCAAAAATATATACAGGGGGCAGGGGACATCCCTTATCTGGACTGAGAGAGTGTGAGTTCAAGCTGAAGTTTAATTTTCTGTGAACCTCATTTATAAAATAGTAGTATCTATTTTGCCATACACTCTTCCCTAAAGAACAGTAACATGGGGAATACTGAAGCATCCATCGAAGTAGAACTCTTTACTAATTACTGGTTTTCTTTTCATGAAAAAATCCATTAAGAATAAAATGTAAAATATATTTATGGATGCACAGTTACCGAAAGCAAGTGCAAATAAAAAAAAATATTGCAAGAAAGTGCTTTTTAAAAATAAAATACTATGTTCGCTTAACTTAGGCAAAGTAATTATTTGGGGATTTTAAGAGAATATATAATTTACACATTGCAGGACATTAACAAAATTTTTCAACCTATCAAATGCTGAACAATAGTATTATAAATTAGAATAGGAATTTAACTACTATGTAAAAATAACGAAAGAATTAAAAGAAAAAGATGGCTTGAGGCAACAAGAAGTGCTTCTAAATGACTCTGTGAAGCTTCTGGATCACGGTCAAAGAGCTTGAACTCAGTTTGAAAGCTTTTTTACTGCAATGAGTGTAACTCCTTCTGTGAGTGCCATGGTTTCAAAAGGCACTGGTGACTGAAAATCAGAACTGGAATATATGGCTTTGTTTCAATAGTTTGTTACCTGCCATAGAAAATCACCCATCACACAGGGCCACAGGTCTCGAATCAATTCATCCATCAATAGATTCCTGCCACAGCCTCTTATTTCAGAACAATCCATCGTTTCCTTAAGCAGGTCATTGCTTTTAGAGGAGTTTATCCTATCAGATGGCTTTTTTTTTTTTTTCTAATTATACCAGCACATTGATGAGAAAAGTAAATTGCCAGCTGAAATCCTGGCTAGTGTATGTGGCACAGGCGCGTGGCTGGGTGCTGCTTGGATTTCTGTATCATTTTAAGAACAGTGCCAAGAGCTAATGACTGTGATTTGATCCTGCATTAGCAGGGCCCTTGTTATTGAAAGGATTCATCATGCATAGAAATTATTTGTGCTCTAGCTGGAGGCCATATTCTGCGCTCTCAGCACTCGGCGTGGAACATGCTGTCTTCATTTCTACTCACTTACCCGTGAAACAAATGACAGAAGGGAAGGGACAAATGCAGCCCATTTGTCATTTTCCCTCTGTGCCTCCTCTCCCCCTGGATCAATAGAAGGATGGAAGGAATAAAGAACAACCCTGCTAAATGCAAAACTAATGAAAAACAGGGAAGTGGGAAGTGACCTTTTTGGTGGTCTGCTTTTAAAAAAGGCACAAGCCACAACCCCAAAGCCTGATAATAACAGACTCAGAGCAATTTAAGTCACTCTGCTTTTCAGGCCCACTGTGTATCTGTTAGCACTAACTATTAACAAGGGAGTCATAGCTCTGCTTCCTGACAGTTCAGAAATCCTAGTAAAGTTCCAATATCCTCATGCTGTTCGAGGGGTAAAGCTTCCCATGAGAGGCATTGACATGTCCCTGGCAATCCCTGCTCATGTTAAAGGGAATTCCCTCAGAGTCACAGATAGACTGAGCCAAGAGCATTCCTCCTGCAGGAGCAGGATAAAGAGCTCCTGCCACCAAAAAGCACCAGCACAGCCCAGGCATGGGTCTTTCACAGCTGAGGGACACAAAGGGTGGCTGAAGGGCTGGTCTTGGCTGATGTGACCTTTGTGTCACAGAGCCTCCCCTTGGGAATCTCCACTGCTGGTAGTGCACTTTCTGTGGATCGTAGGAGTTATGAGAGATGAAATTTTAATATTTATTTTCTCTAGGGGAGATTAAAAAGTTGTTTTAGTACAGCTTCAAGACCAAATTAATAAGGAAATATTGTACTCAGAGTACAGGTATCGACAGTACCTCACTTTATCTTCAGTGATTTGGAATAAGCTAAGGGCCTGGCACCAAGAGCACGTGTATTTAAATGTAGCAAAGTTCCACTTAAGCAAGCTAAACTAAGCTGAGGTGTCAGCAAAGCTTCACTACGATGGATGAAATGGCAGGTTAAGTAAGTAAATTTAATAAAGAATTGGCAGGTTTTAAGTGTAGATGAAAAATGACTCAATAGAGTCACCCAATAATTCATCATGCCCTTGCATATCTACATAGCATGGCTATTGCAATATTTGTTGCTGGAATTTTAAAAAATTAAACCCTTAGGCTTTTGAAAGGACTGTAACTTTTTCCTTTCTTTAACTTAACCCCTACAAGGTAATAGAAACTCACATTTTACAGTAATCCATCAACAGAATGCATTCTGTTCCTGCATATTTAAGAATGGCAGCCTCTGGTAGTTCTTGGTGATTTTGAATGTTTACTTCTGATTGTCAAGAGAGTTTCTGTTTCAATTTAATTGAAAGGTGAGCTTGTATTTTGATTGAATCCAGTCATTTATGACTAGAAAATAAATGTGATAAGGCAAGATTGATCAGAAAATAGGAGCTTTAGTCCACTGTGTTTGTCGTGGCTAAGGAGAATCTACTTTTTCATACGGCGTGTCTCCAAGTGACTCAGTGCCATTTTTCCTATTCTAATTTTCTCATTACTTCTATACGTTGAATTTTGAAAATCTTTCCCCTAATTAAGCCCATATTTAGCTGTTCTTGCTTCCAGTAAGTTCACTTATCACCAAAGCAAACCCTTCCTCTCATCCCCCACTGTGAGTAATTAGTTCTATCCAACTAAATCTTGTTACCACTTCATCACCATTAGTTTTGTCCCTTAGAAGTGCTTAGGCTCATGTTTTCCCCTTGCTCCAGAAGCCACACTTCTCTGGAGAGCTCTCTATTACACATTATGTATTCTCTGGGCACTGAAACTTTTGCCTTGAGCCTCAAAATAATGTCTGAGATCCCAAACAAGGAATAACGTTGGAAGAAAGTGGGTGAGAAGGTTGCCATTTGGCACCCATTGTAGACCATGGGTGCTCTTTGTGCTTTTGGGGTTGTCCTCTATATGCAGGAGAGAAAAACATCGCAACTTCTCAGATATGACAGTGCAGTAAGAAATGAGAGGTTTTGGAGTTGGTGCTGCTGCTGTTTTCCCATTTCAGGTGCTTTGTACTAAAGAACAGTGTTTAAAAAAAAAAAATCCAGTCTTTTCTCCCTAAATCTTGCATTCTCAGGAGAAGAAAAAGACCCCAGATGCTTATAAAGGAGCTTGAATAGCCCAGGAGACAATATTTCTTAAGATGTAACGCAGCAGTGTCGATCCTGAGCTGTCCAATTCAAGCTGTCACTGTTTTTGTGGGTCCATTACGGCACTGGAGATTAAGGAGGGCTGTAAAGGGAATGAGCAGTGCCTTTGCAGGTGTTTACCAATCATTCTGTTTAGGTGAGCAGCATGGGAGGAAAGAAAAGCTTTTCTGAAAGTTTAATATTTGAGTCATGAAGGCTTTGCTGTAGGTTATCTGGGACTGGCAAAGCCTGACTTACCAGCACTGTTGTACTCACTGTTTCCACACCAGCCTAATTTTCTATGAAAAGTCATGTCTTTCTTGCCACTCAGTTAAAAATCACTGTATCTATATTCATATCTAACAATATTTTGTCTGTTACATCTGAAATTTTGAGAGGTTCGGGGTTTTTTTTTTAAAATCTGTGAATGTCTTTTTCAGCTGATTTCATTTCCTTGATTCTGTGCAGAGCAAAACTTCACGGGGAAAGGAGTATTTCTAAGTTGGCATCCATGATTTCTTCAACTTTGAACTGAAGTACTTGCTTGGCCCATTAAGCAAAGCTCTATGGAATTTGCATTTACTCAGTTGCTCGTTAAATAGGGACATGTTTTGCTGGAAGGGCTTAAGAGTTTCCTTTACTGGAGGAGCAAAAGGACATTATCATCAGAAGGTTCTTTTTGCACCTTGTGAAAAATGAAAGATGCTGCTCAGCAGGGAAGGAGAGAGACTGATGTTGAAAGGATAATTCTATTTAGGGAGGCACTTTTCACAAGCCAAATCTGCAAGCATTAGCACACAAACTCCTCCTGGGTATAATCTAGAAGTGGTACCAGGGATATAAAAGTACAGAGCCAGAAATGCTGGATATTTGTTAAAACACACCCATTTCTGTTGCAGCTCCCTCTCTTCTCACAACAATTGTGATCAGAAGTTGGAGGGCAAGGGAGTGAATGTTCCAGTATTGTCCTTCTCCTGTTCACAAAGATTAAGCCAGAGATTCACCGTGAATCCAATAAGAAAATGGGATAAAGAAGTGTAAAGGAGGGAGGAAGTAAGAGGTAAGCAGTGCTGAAACACCACTCCAACCCTAAAACCAACCTAAAATACACCAAACACAAATTAACCCATGTTTTCTCTTCCAGTCTCTGGCCTTTTCGGCTATTGAACACAAAATCTCTCAAGAACAAGGAACCTTACACTGTGTATTTCTATTGCACCAGGTTACTGTGAGTATTCCATTTCTGTTTGGAATTTTGGGCGTTATTGTGTTAAATTCAGCAAATTATGTGTTATTTGAATATTAATATTTGCCATTACGTCCTCCTGCTGAACTTCAGGACGTTTGAGGACAATGTCACGAGGTTTTCTCTGTAAAAAACAAATGAAAAATAATTCATAAGTCAGAGGAGCAATCCAGCTCCTCTTGAGCTGATTGGTGTGGGCATCTCCTAGAGATGCACAATGGAAGGAGCTGTTTCCATGTTACTTTCACGGAATTATGGCCTGAAGGTGCCATAAATCCTGCTGTTCCAGATGTGAGCCTCGTTAGGCAGTAAAGTCAGCCAAATGGAAGTGCACCTCCTCCCCATGCAAAGCAGTGTCCTCTTGTAAGTCATTAAAGGATTTGTGATTTATGATCAGTTTATACGAGCATTTATTGTGCCTTTCAAAAAGAATTATAACGGGGACGCTTGGAGCAGATTGACTTACATGGGACCACGAGTCTTATAATGCCACAAGCTGTTGTTCACTTCTCTGTTACAATTCTTTGGACACAGTTTACTTAAACTTCTTGAAGCCAACTATTGTGCTCCTGAGTCCTGGAAGGGAGAGGAATACCCAGTGCAAATCCTAGAAATTCTAACACATGATAGAATCTGGCAACCCTGAAAATAAGGTCACTCTAGGCTTGATAACAAGCAGAGTCTATGAGATGACCCAGACTTTTCAGAACCACGGGTACTAAATATTTTTATTTACAGAAATTCCTCTTGGATCCACTTGGGGCCAGATTCACATTGTACCAATTGTTTTCAGGTGCTGTGAGGGACTTTGTTACAAGAAAGATGTACATGGAAATTAAGTGCTGGTTTTCTAAATTAAAGGCCAGCTACCTCGAGGCTCTGGTAAATACCCTCTATATTTCAAGTGCTGGATTGTTGTGTGGTTCCAAATTGGAGATGATGCAGTGCTGTGACGAGAGGTGTGATTACAGCACAAGCAGGATACCTGGGATAGCTTTTATCCAGCAACTCTGGAAGTGCTGGGACAGTCTGGATTTCAGAGCGGGCTGTCCAGGGGTGTTAGTGAGGCATCCTGGACATGAAGTGAAAGAAAAAGCAATGAGTGAGGTCTGTGCTGCTGCAGTTTCATTGATTTCTGGCACTCTAGGTATATTAAAGATAATCCAGATAGGACTATCTGTGTGGCATTCTCTGCTTGTACAGCAGCACACCATATCCTAAATAGAATGGTAGCTTGTCATATGGAGATAATGGTTATTATTCAGCATATCTCCTCTATAAAGACATTCAGGCAGTGTCTCTCCCCTTATGAGATATTCATCTAATTCTTTCCTGAGGCTGTGAGTCATAGAACATCAGATTTGGGTTTAAAATTCAGAACCAACTGTGCTAATATCATATAGTGTCTTTCTGGCAAACACTGCAAATTCTCAGAACACACATCTGCAATTCTAAACACGCAGGAGACTTGGGTTACAAAGTTGAGTTTAGAAGGAAGCTGCCAATATGCACAAAAAAGTTAGTGCGTCACAGGAGCCATCAGCCCGTCCCTGAGTGATTGCCAGTTCTGCCCAAGCGTGGCCTAAAAGCCTTCATGCTCATCTGCCTCTTCAGGTAATGTTATTTTTCACTTATATACCAACCACTCTCGAAACAAGCGTTCTCTCCAATGCCCGGATCCCACCAGGGCATCACAAAGATTTTACATGACACATTTTACCATATGTAATCTCTGTGGTAAAAATTAATCCTTGTGGATTAGATGTTTGTGTTCTGCTCCAGAGCTGCTCAGATAAAGTGTCTAGGGAAGATACTAAAAAATTAATGATCCACTGGTTTTAGTACTGCAATTCTCTGTTAAAATTGTATTTACTGAGCACACAGACAAAAAGGAGGCAGGAGATGCCCATGTCCCTCATCTGGAGAGCAAAATTACAGGACTTGCGTGGACGTGGTAGAATTGTAGCAGGTTTTTGAACCTCTGCCCCTGAAGCACCTAGAGAGGCAACAGGTTCATGTCCTCGTTACCTGGGCTGTTGTACTTTGTGAAAGTAATTAAATATTCATCAAAGGATGTGCAAGTGGGATCCAAAATATTTGAGGGAAACCACTGAAATTATTTTCACTAAATTTGACGCTATTGTGAGAAACAATCCAAAGACTAAAAGACAGCAGCTGAGACTCAGGCTCCTAATAATCGGGAATTCAAATAAAATGGTGCCATATTGTGGAGGGCTTCACCTTCCTGCACTGAGGAGAAGGTGAAGTCCATGACCTGATCCTGGAGCAGCAGTTTGGCTGGTGGAATAACTGTGTCTCTCCAGTGACCTGTGGTGTCCTTACCTCTGAAGCAGGTTGGTGTCAGCTGTAATGTGGATCAAGCTTATGCATATATATATCTATATCCCTGCACATTGTATGTATAATGTGTTTAAATTAGGGCTTTGTTCATGCTCCAGTTTAAATGAGTGCTTTTTTCAAGTTCTAATTTTATTGACGCAGAGAAAATACACACGGCTATGTCATAACAACAGGATAACCATATGCCACTCAATCATCTAATTTACATTATGAAAACAGAATCAGGGTTTTCTGAAAACTGTCATTTTGGGATGCCTCAGCTCACAGCTAAGTCATTCTTATCACATAGTGTAGTTCCCCAGCCTGGAGTATTTCATCAATGACACTTCAACTGAAGAATTTTTAAAATATGCTGATTTGTTTGAAGGGGAAAAACTTATTTAAAAATATCTGCAAAAAGAAGGTTTGAGGAAGTTTTAAAATCTGTATTTTGCCTTTTTTGAGCACATATTTGAACAGATGAGCTCTCGTCCTGAGAATCTGTTTTATAGATGGGTGGGGCACGTGTGTATCTAGAAATATGTAAATATGTGTTTATGCAAGTACTTATACAGATGTTACACCACAGAATGTGTCAAAGTAGGATTATTACGGGTTTTTGGTCAAGATCCAGTGATGCATCTCTTGCTCTCTCATATCCAAAACAGCTTCATGAGTGGAATGGATCCATTCATTGTTTATGTCAGGCCCAGGGATGCTTGGTCCTCTATCAGTGCCTCTGGCTTTGAGGTGCAATTAGAGTCTGTTTAGCTCATGAAATGAGCTGCTGCCTTCCGAGGAGAGTGGGGAGTTATTTCCTACCAGCCTAGTTCACTGCAAGACAAAGGAAAACATCCCTTCTCCCTCCAAAGCAAACAGTCAGGTTGCAGATATTTATTAGTTGTTTGTACTGAATTCCCTTGGACCTTGCACACCGCACAAATCCTGATTCCCCTCATGGATTTGTCTCCTTTTCGGCTTTTTTTGGTAGAGTAGGGACCAGGCCCTGGGTTACAGAGCTTTGCAGGCAGGGATTTCAGGTGAGTGGGGTGTGCTCCTGGACTTTTCAGAGATGTTAAAGACTGGAAATGCTGGTTTGCCCCTTTATTGCACCTTACAACAACTCAGGTTTGTAATTGCACTTCTGGCTGATGAAGATCTGCCCCACATCTTCTCAAGCAGAGTATTTAACTTACGGCCTTGTTTACAGGAGCTGGAATCCCTCAGACAGAGGAAAGTCTTTTAGAAATAATGCTGTAGGGAATGTGAGTCTGCTCACTGTGTAACGAGAGAGGAAAGGAGGAGCAGGTACAACAGCACCTTTTATATGGAGCACTCACCTGGGAAGCAGGAGACCTAAATTTAAATGCCAGCTCTGTCTTTGCACCCCTATGTGATGTTAGGTAGTTGTTTAATTGTTTTGTGTCTCACTTCCCTGTCAATAAAATAGAGGGAAATGCAGTTTACAGGGAGACCTGGAATAGAGAAAGATTGAGAACCGTCAGAAACAATGGGAGAAAGGCCCACACAAGTAGCACAAACAGACAAATACATCATCATTATGGATTTTCCCCTCACAGCCCAGCAAGGTGGCTCTTTACATGTACAATTCCCACAGTAAAAATCATCCAAGTGAATTAGATGTTTTTGTGCTGTGCCAAGAAATGCTCCTTATGTGAGAAATCTCTACCTAAATAAGAATCCTCTGGAGACACTTAAGGTACAAATAAAAAATGGTTATGTCAACTACTGTGTATCTTTTAAGCAAGAGAAATGTTACTTTTTTTTACATTGCCTCAGTCTTTCTCCTCATTTAACTGCCAAAAAGTCCTCTGATCACAAGAGTGCTGCTGTATAGCTTGACCTGCTGTGCTGAACCTAAGTACTGCAATATATTTTAAGGTGGAATGAGCTGTGAGCATTTTAAATTAGGTTATGTGCCTTAAGGTGGCAGTTGCTGCTCCCAGGCACAATTAGAGTAATGAAATGAAAGCTGATTTAATGGTTACAATAAAAGAAATAAAATAGAGAGGTTTGGCCAGACCGGTTTTTATTCAAGTTTCTATTAAGAAAGAATGGATCTCATAAAAATAATACCAAGCTGGAAATCATAATGGTTTTTTCATATAATGATAAAGATTGGATATGTTCTTGCTGAGAGTTTTTTTTTAAATATTCTTAAAAATTTCTTAGCTTACAATCATCACCAGAAATATATTTCAGAGTGTGTTCTTCCATAAGGAGACTGGCTTACATTTATCTGAGCTACATTTTTCCAACAGAGAGGTTATACTATATAGAGAGACACACGTGGAAATATCTAAATGGACTATTTGTCTATCCTATCATCTCTGATCTGCAGTGAGAGCGATTTTCAGCTGCTGATCTGGGGAACAAACACACACAGGAGCACTCCCAGAGGTCCTTCTCCCACAGGAGGGGCTGTGTGGTTGTAGCTGTGCACCAAGCACAGCCCAGCAGAGCTGGAGCTTTATCCCAATTTCCACCCTGGGTGATTTTTCCAGCCAAATGCTGAAGTCAGTGGAGCTCTGTCAGGCCTGGTCCTGTGGCCCTGTGCACCTGGTGCCATGCTGGATAGGAATCCCAGCCTGCAGGAATATCCTTTAAAATCTCTAATTACAGAGGGAGATGTTGTGTAAGTGACAAGTGGGGCTCGTCCCCATTGCTGTCAAGCTCGTGCTGTTAGGGATGATTTCAGTTGTGATCCTGGGACTGAGGCCAGAGGCAGCAGGTGCAGAAAATGTCTGGAATTCTAATTTATTATCCTTTACCTTCTGAACATCAGATGTCTTTAGCAAAGAGAAGTACAGCAGTTTCTTTCACAGTCTGCAGTGTAGCCTGTGTTTTCCAGAAACCAATAAACCTTTACTTCCAAAATTCTTTGGGAAATTATATAGGTAAATTCCTGATAAACATGGACTCCAATAGTGCAGAAAGAGAATGGTGTGCTTTTCATGGAAATCCTTACTTGCTAATGTACCTTTCCCTTGAGAACCAAAAATTTGTCACTTTTCTTTCAACAGCAGATAAAGTGACTGGATAGTTTTGGGAGTTAAACATGTCCTCACATCTTTTACCAGTTTTGCTAGATAATAAAAAGCAGCCTAATCAGGCCAACTCCCAAAAACTGCTGCTGGCTTTCAGATATTTGTAACAAGGATGGAAATAAATTAAAGCTGGGAGGAGAGATACACAAAGATGCAAGTACAATCTAGAAGCTATATTATTGTGGAACTGTAAAGAGAGAGGCTGTTGTAAATGAAGAAAAAAAAAGTATTTAGTGTGATGTCTAAAACTCTTACTGACTTTGGGGTTGGGGGAAAATTGGACTGGTTTCCAAAATATGTGAATTCAAGAGGGTGTTGTGGGTTCTTGTTGAGGTTTTTTTTCCCTATATATTTGTCTTTTTTGGTAATGTAAGTTTTCTGGTTGTTTGTTTGGGCCTGGATATTGCACTAATAGTGCACAGTCAGTGTGCCATTAATACACAATAATTTTGGATTTGTGTCATGTTTGACTGGAATCATATCTAGCCACAAACAAACTGTAGTTTTAAAGGTAATGAAGAAATAAACTACAGGAGCTGAAGAGATTCCAGGAAGCTGTCTTTTGTGATAGAAACATCTTTTAGTATAGAAACTGTGTCCTAGAGCCAGGTGATCACAGACCACACTGTGTCCCCAAACAGGTTGTTAATGGAGGGTCACCTTTGTCCTTCAAGGAAAACTCCAGCCACACTGCTTAGCTCAGAAGTCTAAAGTTCATGCAGATAAGGAGACCTTTTCTTGTGCAAAACAATGTATTTTAAAGGAAAATATTAATTAAAATCCGTATTTCCTGCAGCAGCAGTGCTAGGGAGTATTACCATTTGTAATGCCAAATCACTGTGGAACACATTTATCTGCCTTATGCCTATTTTACATTCATCAAAATGACAATTAGGAGTTTTAAGCAGCTCAAAACATTCCAGACAACTAAATATTATTTCTTGTGCAGAACACATTAGCCTTAAAAAGATTAGTAAAGTCTAAGCTGCAAATTACACCATTTCTTTTAAAATCTGCACAACTCACAGTTGTGATGCTTTTAGGGGAGTGATGGGCATCAAACAGAGCAGTGCAGAGGAGTTAAACTGCTGAGGTCAAATTAAACTC
Organism: Lycocorax pyrrhopterus obiensis; assembly: GCA_014706295.1. Lineage (NCBI taxonomy): Eukaryota > Metazoa > Chordata > Aves > Passeriformes > Paradisaeidae > Lycocorax > Lycocorax pyrrhopterus. The sequence goes on along the minus strand of JACSVZ010000022.1, from coordinate 13,625,790 downwards.
AAACAAAACTCCTGAGGGTTTGTCCAGACAACAGGCATAGAGCCGGTTTAGTGTGGAACCATCCAACTATTCTACTGTCAGACAGACTGGCCAGATTGTGATTCAACATATTGGACATACATTTAGACATCTGGCATTTTAATATGATAGAGAAGAGTTGAAATATGTCGTATTTTTACCCTGACATCTCTTTAGTCGTATGAACAGATATAAATATATTTGTATTTTGCAATTTATTTCATAAAGAATACCAATGATAGGACTTTTCTTAGTGAAACACAAGTTAAGTATCACGCAGATAAAGGATCACTTTGTGTCTTGATTAGTAGTGCAAATCCTCTCCTGTGGTCTTGACCAACAACATCACCCACTCATTTCCATTCAGATAATTGCTGCTGAAATATTACCTCTGATTCTGTGATTGTCTTCTCCACTTGATGAAATGTTAATTATTTTTCCTTCTCTAAAGCTATATCCTACTTCTTCTGTCATCTTCTGGGATGAAGAGGTGGTAGCTTGACTTCCCCCCAGCCTGACCACTGCCCCATAGAGTACATGTAGGATTTTTCCATGCTGCCCTTGAGACACCCTCTAACCCTGAGTGGAACAAAGCCATTTTCTCTTTAAAGCTCTCCTGAGGGAGTCAGGCTGCCAGTGTGCTGAGATCTCTCCCTAAAGTGCTGACCAAAGCTGTGTCATGGTTTCCTTGAACTGTCCCTGTTTTGTCTGCCTCTTGTTTGACATCTTCAGTAGTAAACCTTGTCGGTCAAGGGCTTTGATTTATTTTCTTTGCACAGTGTGTTAAGGCCACAGACTGTAAGTGAGACAATTGCTTTTTCACAGTAGTGCAAAAACTAAATGTCTGAGGTAGGACTAAGCCATGCAGGTCAATACCCTTGAAATCAGTGTTCCACAGGACTTTAGGTGGAACTCAACAAATAAACAAGTTTTAACTTAACAAATGCATTCTCCTGTGTACAAGAACCCATCTCCTTGCACCCTGTGCAGTTACTGTGACCTCAACTCTAACGAGTTTAATGAGAGTTTTTCCAGTATCCCTGGTGTGCTAGTTTTGTCTGGTTTTGGCAATTAAGAGATGATCTGATTTAATTTGCATCATCAGGAGGCAGGGGTTGGCGACTGCTCCTCCTCTGTCTGCTTTCATACTTCTTCCTGAACTTTGAACAAGCATTATTGAAAATGTGAGTCATGATAGCACATTAAATATTAAAACCAGTTTAAGATTTAATCCCAATTTATAGTGCAGCTTTGTCTAATTTACTGCATATTACACAATTTCCTTTACAGATAACTTTTAGTGTGCTATATAAATAATGAATCAGCCTCTCGTGATTCTCAATTGTTCTAATATGGTTTTATATTAAACTTACATTTGCCATCATTTAAATGTTGCTAGACCAATTTATTTTTTCTCCTTTACCTATTCAGATTGCACATTAGTTCTTCTATAATGTTGTAAGTTCCATGTAGAAAATTACAACCATTCAAGCATTTTGAGTTCTTTGTTATCTTTTCTTTTAAAGCAGGATGGAGACAAGCTTGGCATGCACAAATGACAAAGCAAAAGCACGGGTTCAGTGGGTCACAGCAGCTCATCCCTAATCAGTGACAGTAATTCTGGTGTCAGTGTGTTCTCTGTTCTGCTCACACAATCAGCTGAGAGATCCTCATCTTGCTCCTGCTTATGCAGCTCTTTGTGTTTGGTATTGAGAATTTGCAGATAGGAAAGAAACTTTGCCACAGTATCAAAACTTTGGGGTTTTATAACAGCCCAGATGAAAGTTAAACATTTTTACTTAATTTCATCAGGTATTTAAGGATTTGTTGCGGTACCTATGACCTATGAAACATTATCAGCAATGTCTCTTTTTCTCTGGTGGATATTATCAAGTGTTTCTTTCAAAGACATGAAGAGAATCTGTTTCTAAGGCTGTTTTCTAAAGGGTGAAAAAAATTATCTTTTCATGAATAAAAAATTAGGAATTATTTAACCAATCTTAATTTCTGCATGGTACGAACAAGAAAGTAAATATAAGGGAAATAAGCACCTTAAAGACAGAGTTTGGATGTTGAAAACCATTATTGAATATTAAAAAAATTACATTGTCTTTGAGGCAAAAGAAAAAAACAATCATTAAAACTTGCTTTTCTCCCAAATCAATTGAAAAAACTCTGAAAGCAGAAGAAAGAAACAGTACACTACACAAAGGGGTTACAGCCTATGGCTATCCTGAGAACAAAATTTGGGACATAAAGGGAACCAACAGAAATAATGATGTGTTTAAGGCTTAACATCTCAACAGTTTTTATTTTCTCTTCCCTCCCACTGATAGTATGTACATTAATGTTTTATTTAAAACATTCCTCCAGCCCAAGTGTAAATTTGGCGGGGGGAAGATGTTAAATATTGAACACCAACTATTCTGATAAGCTCCTGCTGAAGAAAACGAGGGTCTATAAACTTTTACTCTGTTCAGACTTTCACAGGAATGTGACCTGCTCGTAGCAGCAAGGCCTCCTGCCTTGTTCCTGCAGTATTTTTGCTTGGCATTCAAATGGAATTGGGATTCAGGACCATAAAGGTTCACAATCTCCACTGTCTAGTCAGAGCAGCTCTTCTTACCTTAAGAAAGCACAGTATTTAATTCATAGAAAAATCTGTCATGAGATGTGATGCAAAGGTCTAAATGCTTCAGAATACCTGGCCTAAACAGAATATATTTGTTAAAAGGAATAATGATTGTAAAAAAAATCATAGCCTTTCATACCTCAGCATTACTTGCAGAATCTGAGAAACTTGGTTCCTGTGTACAAGGACTTGCTGGAATTCTTTTAAACAGGTCAAAGATCCGAATGAAACTTTGGTATTTTCCAAAGCTATGCAGTGGGGTATTTACCTCCTTTTGGGAGCTGTGGCTTGAAACAGTACAAAAAAATCCACACACAAAATAAGAAGGCATGAAGTTGTCAGTGAGGTTCGTTCTTTTCTGTTCCCTGGTTTATGGCAAAACTGCTTAGCAAGCAGGGCGGCTCCTGTGAAGAAGAAAAATCATCTTACTCCAAAAATGACACGCAGTGGTTGGGAGGAAAAATTAAGCAGAGAACATTTTCTTCCAGTGGCATTTGGAGGTGCTGTTGCAGGCAGGTCTGGGTTAGCCCATTCATCACTTCCAGCTCTGAGAGCATCACGGGATGATCCCCGAGCTCCAGTTTCTTCGGTGAACCTTCAATTTGAGCTTTGCTTTTACTACTTGTGCTCATTTCACATCCTATGAAAATGGGAAAGAAGCCTTTCTGTGCTCTTCCCCGTTGTTCTGAGCGTGGCTGGTTCATGAAAGGAGGGAACTGAGTCCTTCCACACTCTCAGCCACCATCGCCCTTCCTGCAGAGCTCTCCTTTGAACCGCCAGAAGGGAATGGGGCTCTCTGCCCTTCCTGATGTGCCTTGGTAAAAAGAAGTTGTAGGACAAGGTGAGAGAGGATCAGAGTCAAGAAACCTGATGATTTAGAAGAGGGTCTCAAGACTGACAGGCAGAGACAAAAGCAGCCCAGAGGGTGGAATGGGTGAGGGGATCCAAATTTCCAGATTTTTAGGGGAGGAAACGGATCTCTCATCTTTGACATCTCTCTTAAATGTCAAAGCATATCTCTGAAAATTATAAGCAAAGGACTAGTGCATTTTAGTGTTGATTATGGGGAACTGGAAGAATAATACAACTCTACAACAGTTTGTGACATTTTAAATTTTCTAGCCATGGAAAATAACATAATAATTGACAATTAAATCATCATAACACTAAAAACCTTCCACAATCTGTACCTCTTATTCAGAAGTATCAGTGTACAACATTATAGGCAGAAGCAAAAAAAAGATTTTAGACAACTCTTGCATTGATTGAAAATATGAATTGCTGGGTTTAGTGATGGGCTATTGATTATTTAACCAATAAATATAATTGTGAATTTAAGGTTTTTAGAATTTGTGGAATGAATTACCTGAGGAGGTTTTTTGAAGGAAGCACTGAGTATTTTTGGTTGTTATGACAGAATCTGGTATATCAAGTTTGATGTTGCAATGTTTAGGATAACTGATGTAAATTCAGTTCTAGGCAGGATGAATGAAATATCTCATCTTTCTGTATAATTGTAGTATTGGATTGTGAACTCTGTAATTGACCCATAGCTTCTGGTTATCATGAATAAAACAGCAAGGCCAAACCAACTTTGGGGGAGTATTTAGTATTGCTCCCATTTATGATCAAGGTTTTAGGTTTGACATTCTAAGTTTATGAGTATTCTTCCTCATTTTTTAATAGTGTAGATATGAAAGGGACTGGCATTGCTACAGCTGCTATCCTTAAAGGTGAAAAGCTTTTTCTAACTGAGTTAACAGTGATTTTGAGGACAGGTCTCTTCCAGGGACAAACCTTCTCCTTTCTAAAGAAGTTTCCCTGTATCTTGGAGTTCTACCTTTATTATTTAAATCTAAATATTATTTAAATTATTGGCTAATATTACACAAAATTTATTTATCTTGCACAAAATTTCTTTATCTTTCTTTGTACTTTTAAAGTATCTGTGGAATTGTCATGTTTTCTGTGGGCATCTCATGCTCAGCTCCTCAGGCTGCCTCTCCAAATGGTCTGCAAATTGATCAATATTTTTTATGCACTAGAGTAGGAGCCAGCTGCAGCAATATCACAGAGCTGAATTCTGCTTTTGCATCAGCACAAAGTGAGTGAGTGCTGATCATGCTTGTTTGAAGGCAACTTAGTTCGGCAAATCTTGGAAGGCTGCAGGATGAGTGGCCAGATTTTCTAATAAATGCAGGCTTAGACTATACATCCTTCAAAACACAGCGCTGTTGGTCTCTGAAGGGTTGTTTTGTTACTGTCTTGAGCCAAAAGGCACTTTAGGGTTAGATTTAAGCGTGGCTGTAGCAGTGTTATGTTGGTATTTGTGCATATAACCCCCTGTGCAATGTAAAAGGCACCGTCAGGTTCAGTGTGTGCGTCTAAAGAAATGAAACCCATTTGTCAGCAATCCCTGCTCCTCCCGCCCAGGGGCTCGGGGAGGGCCTCTGGAATGTGTTTGTGGCTCCTGGGAGTGCTGCAGGCAGGGGCTCAATCCCTTGCACATTTCACAGAGCTGCCAGCAGAGACCTTGGGTCTGTGTCTCTGTCATCTGGAAATCTGGATATTCAGATTGCTTTTAGTAGATGTTCTTCTGTAATTGCTGAGCCCAGTGCTGCTGTTTAATTCCAAAAATTGTCTTGCTAGGAGGCATTCCAGCATCAGCCCATGGAGCTGATCTGTCCTCTGTGGATACCCAGCTTCAGAGCTACCCACACCTGAGTGGAATGCATCCCGGCAGCATCCCAGCACTCCTAGGTAACCACAGCAGGTATTCAAGCCACGTGAAATCTACGGTGAACACCCTTGTAAAAGCTTTTAGGCAGCAACCCCCACAGTGTGATTGCCTCTGATCATTTTGAGGGAAACTTTGCTCAAGATTTTTCAAAGGCTGAACATTGATCGGGTGTGTTATTTGTGATGCAGAACCAGTGTGTTTACATCGCGATGCCCAGAGGAGACTGAACTACAGTCAGATCTTCTTTAATGTCTCTGCTATATTATTTTCAGGTTTGAAAATACACACGACATAGATTCTTTTATTTGGACAGACCATGGCCTCATTCAAAGTCTGTTGATTTACACTGGGTTGGTTTGTGCTCCTCCCTAAATAGATCAGCCATTAAAAATTGGGGATAAGCAGGGTATGGGATTCCAGGACAATCCCAGTCATACAAAAAATCAAGGGTCACAAATATCCTGTCACAGCATTTTTATGGTTTCCCTTCAGCTTTATCTAAACTTGTTTCTAAAATGTTGTGGCTGTACCAATCAACCCCCCCTCATTTAGTTTCTTACGTGATTTCTGTCTCCAGTGTCTCTTGCTCAATGGCTCTGGTTGAGGTGTTCTGTCTGAAAAAGAGCCCACAGGGTGTTTATAATGCATCCCTAGATTTCTGAATCATATAAATTAAGTAGATGCTTGCACCTAGAGTTTTGTTTCATACTAGTATTTCCAATTGAAGTATTTATTGTATTAAGTATTCTTGTACAAATGATCTTTAATCTGCATCATACACTGAGCATTGAATAGAAAAGTATCTGCCTCTGGAAAAAAAAAATCTGGGAAAATAATATTTTCATTATAAAAATATTCCTCAGTTGTGCTAGAAGAGAAATGATCTAACAAATGACAATTGGCTCTACAAAAATTCTGGTATTTTAATTTGCAGCTTCCAAAGTACCTAAAGGTGCAACAGTTCTTCATTACATTGCAATGGAGCAGGTGCAAATTAAATCAAGAGGTATGGACATGGTGTGGGAATCATTCTTGATTTTTGTGGATATAAAGCAGGGACAACCAAAGTGGTCTCTCTTAGCTCTAGTATTCTGTAACTTTTTATTTTGACTTAATATTTTCATATATTTCATATAACTATTTACATATTAGAGCTGCTTTGTGTAATTGCCCACAAGATGGTAAAGATATTTCTTTTTCTTGGTGTTTTATTTTTTACAAATTACACTTACAAATAGCTCAGCTTGTTTTGAGTTTTATAAAAATTCTATGAACAATTTTCAGGCAAGTCTAGGAGTGACATGAAATGTGTTACTGGAAACCATCAAGCTGGAATAAGACCCTAAAGGAGGCAATGCATTCTCACCATTCAATGGAAGGAAGCAGACACAGTCAGAAAAGTCTGGGATTCATTTTGTCTCTGCTGTTTGCTCCTAACAGAGCTGAAGAAAAAGAGCTTTATCTGAAAAGAACAAAGAAGAATTCTGTCATTCCTGTTTAGAAAATATGTCCAGAAACCTGACCAGTTTATCACATGTTCCTTTCACTGAATCCCTGAGATCCATGCACCAGGCATGGCACAATGTGCCACACGTGCATTAAACTATCAGCCAGTGACAAATTACTCCCCAAAATGTGTGGCAGAGCTGTGACACTGAAATGGTGGGGAAAGACCAGTCACACATTGTGCTCCGCTACTTTATACAGCTTTACCTTAAATCACACGTAATCAGAAAAATGGCAAGGTTTAGATCAGTGTCTGCCACGAAGGGATTTCTCAGGCAAACAGTTTTTTTTTGCCAGTTATTTAATCATTCTTCTTTCAGCACACACTTGCTGAGAGACCTTCAGCAAAATAATTCCAAACATTAAAATCAATGTCCAAAAAGATGCATCCAAGTCATCCAGCAGGGTATCGAGCTATGGAGTCAGCCCTCACTTCTAGTGGAGGCAGAACAAAAATACATTAAAAAACCCAAGGACTCTACACTGCCTTTATGACTCCCAAGGCCTGGAGCAGCTTGTATCCTGTTTATCCCAGGGTGGAAAGGAAAACAGCCTTAAGTCTGTTTGTTTAGGGGGTTCCAGGTAGCGATAAGGTGTGGATCTGTCATTAGCACACGGGCTCATTCCCTGCTCACGGAGGCAGGAATGAAGCAGGATCCACGCACAAAGCGTTGGGCCAGCAGGCCACAGGGCAGGAAAGCAGGTCTGTTTTTTGTTGGGGGTTTTATTCCCATTCTGCCTTCAAGACTTCTCTAGAGATTTCTCTTGAAACTTTTCTTGTTTCATGGTGGACTAGTAATGTGTAGAGAGCATTGTTCACTGTGAGCAAGAGGACAAAAAGCAAAGCAAAATTGTTTTACATTAATCTTATTTTTCAACTTTATACATTTTTCTTATCAAGTATTCACACTTTGCTCCAAGTGAAGAACAGTACGATAAATTCATTTTTCTTTTGTTTCCTTCATAGCACAGCACTTGCCCTGCAGGGAGAATCAGCATTTCTGGATCACTTGTTAGCTGCAAGTGCATTCATTTGAATTTTACCATCGATCTGTTCTACCCTATGACTCACTTTTGTGGTGCTTAATTTCTAACACACTGCTTATATACTCCAAAGAATGTTTTTTTTTTTTTTTCTCTTGCCCACCTTAATCCTTCCCTAATGAATAAGTTCAGAGCCAGGCACTGCCTGTATGGATCAATATTCTAAGGAGTAATTTTGCAAGCAGACAAAGTGGAATGTTTCTGAAGGCTAAACTGGTGAAATTGTGGTTAGCAGAGACAGAATAGAATCCTTTTTACTTGGAATTAATTCCCCCGTGACAACCCAACATGGGACAGGGCATTAGAGGTTTATGGTGTAGGTGCACAAGAGATGGTGGTTTTATCTGGAGCTCTCCTGCAGTGCCTCAGTCACTGAATATTCACCCAGTGCTCTGCTCAAGACCTGCTCCCCCCGAGCTGTGCCTATCTCTCCTTGCTGGACCAGGATGGAGGAGATGGAGAGCTCACCTTCACCTGCCCACTGCCAGCCAGCTCTGAGACACGGCAATCCTCGAGCCCAGCAGAGAACAGGCAACCCCCTTCTTCCTGAGGGAAAGCAATCCCTGGGGACTGCTCTCCAGGAGCAGGAATTCCACGTGCCGAGGAGGTTTAGCAGTAGTTCTGTCAACACGGTGGTGTCAGGGCTCTGCTGTGGAGAATTCCCCCGTGGCTCAGCTGCAGTGATTGCAGAAATAACCACGAGCCTGGTGAGGAACTCCCGTGGCTGTTTGGGGGCTGTTTTGCATGGTGGGTGTCAGGGCTGTCTGGAGCCTTTTGAGAGCCACAGAACTCCTTTAGCGGGGCACCTTTGCTGTCCCAGCTGAGCTGGGGGCAGACAAGCTTCTCCTCGCTGGACAACTTGACTTTCCCTCCCCTCACTCACCTCTGACGTGCAGAGCAGTTTGAGCAGAGACACTGATTTAGAGTGAGCTCCTGGGGTGAGCTGCTAGCCCTAAAATCAAACCAGTCGTCAACCTACTGGGAAAAACGTGGTTCTCGTTCAACCTAACTATGTCTCAGAAACCATGTTCATTCTCCTCTCTGCCTTGCAGTCACACGTGCCTGTGTGCTGGCATTCAATGGAGTTGTGGCCTCTGAGCTGTGACATCCTTACCTTGAGTTCCAAGGTTTATAGGATTCCCTTGGGCCATCACAAGGTAGAATATTTGCTATTTTACTTATCCAAAGGAGCTTGCAGAAAATTTTAGCTTTTCCTTTGTTATGGAAGTAAAATTAGGAAATATGGTCATGCTCAGGCTATTTCTTGAAGAAAAAGGAAAAAAAAAAGTGGCCTGACCTCCCCTTAGTTTATGTTCTGCAGGAACTCTGTTCTTTTGTAGGGCACAGGTGTTGTTTTTCTTCTCCTATCACGCTTAGAGGAAAAACTGAGATGTGGGGGGGATAAGAGAGCTGTTCTGAAACCGAGTCATAAATGCAAATGAATAATAAGAACACAGTTTATCTTACTGAGAAACAAATATAAATATTGTACAAAGAGAGATCTGTGGCATTGGAGTGCATACAACAGGCTATCAAGGCATCATGTAGCTGTTTCATTTGTTCCAACTTCTTTTCATCCTGGGAACAGCTGTCCCTTTATTTCTAAAAGCTATTTTAATGTGGCAAGGGTGTTTTTTGTTTAATCTGCTACAATACTCCTTTTGTCTCCTTGTCGTACTTCCAGCTTTAAAATATTAATCCAAGCTAACAAAGAGAATTTTTGATGTATTCTAAAATCCTGAATGCAATGTATAATTCAAAAATGAAAACATTTTATTAGGTTATGTTCATATTTAGATTCAGATATGTTTGGCTTGAGTTAGGCTCCTACTTGGAGATGGTTTGGCAGAAATAAATATTTATTGGGCATTAACAGTCTCCCTAAGCACAGCTACATGCTACAGTGTGTTAAGTGCCCTTTCTGTGCCAGTCTAATGCTGAAGCTTTGCATTCTCAGACTCAGAGTTTAAACTCTTTGCCCAGCCAGCAGAAGTTCATATTCTAAGTTGAACATTTCACATTCAATTCCAATAATGAAGAAAACTCATATACCCTGGGGTTATGCTCATCTCCCCTCCTGGGATTCACGTGCCAGAAACACTCCTCAGACCCAAACGCAGAAACTTTTGGACTAGTGACAAATAAAGATATCAAATGGAAAGAAAAGCACTCATCAGTAAATATTTTTTAATTCTTATATCAGTGAGTGTTTTGTTTTATTAAGTGAAAGTCAGTCTATTCCTAATCCTGGATAATTGCTGAAAGGTGTGGAATAATTTGTGAGTCCCAAAATTTCAAATACTTTAGGATATCCCAGTTCTGGTACACAAGTTTTACATACCTATGTGTTTTCATAGGAAATTCTCTACATAAAACGTAACACGTATAAAAGCCATATGGCTTATTAAAAGCACTTTGAAATTAATCGTTCAGGAATATCTGATATGCTACATTTGCAACAATTGTGTCTACCTGGAAAGTGATTTACCAGCCCCCCCAAATGGTGTGGTTTAGCTTTAAAGTTTAGGGTGATATATTCCCTTTCAGATACATGAGCAACTCCATTATTTGTAAACTCATCTTTTGGCACTTAGATGACAGTATTTCCCAGTGAAAGGATTTCGCAAACCATTTGTAATGCCATCTGCATGTTTCCAACATGATAGCAATTAAAAACCACAAGGAAAGAAGCAGTTTGGAATTCTGTTGTGCTGCAAGTCTTGACTTCCCATGTCTGATATTTTTAGGAGGAAAAGAAACAAAGGGGAAAGCGTGCTGGGATTAGCTATTTGTAGCGTTTACCCGTGTAATTGTTGTGCAAATGGCTAATGTAGGGTAGGTCACCTGAGACTTGTTAGGGAAGGGTTTCCAGTGGTGGAGCTGCACGATGTGATGAGCAGAGGAGCTCTGCTGTTGCAGGGCTTGCAGGGTGATCCAAATCCTGCCACGGGAAGAAGGCAGCCAGTGGGCTTTTGGTGCTGGCACCACTGAGAGCCGGATCCGTGTGGTGACAGCTGGGGTCAGGACAAGCCTCGGGTAAGATGTACCTGCCAAAATTCTCCTCTTGCCTCAGCTTTCCGAGGTTTGCATCCTGCCTCACGTGTGGTCTGTTAAACCTGCTGCTCCTGGGCTAATACTGGACCAAATACATGTTCTAAAAGGCTGGACTAGAAAGCCAAAGAAAGAAATGTGACAAATTAAAACTCCAAGGAGGAGATCTGATTTCTCACCTGAGATAATATTAGACTCAGTAGCTGATAACATTTCAAGATTGGCACTTGGTTGAAGTGTATTCTGTCTGGAAGTCAGGAACCATAACACATTCAAAGATATATTTAGGATAGAAATGGTTTTCTGCTGAAGTGCAAGCACACAGTTGAAAGAGTTTTAATTCTGCTGCAGCCAAAGCTGTTCCAGGAATTATCATCCCGGTTTCAGTGTTTATATCAGAGCATGTGCCAGACTGTCTCTACCTCAAAGTTTCCTCTGGCCTATTTGGCCTTTAAGCCAGAACAGTTTCTCCCAGGCAAAGGTTTGACCTCTCTTGCTTTCTGTGGCTGTAATATTCCTCGGGAAAAGCCTTTCCATTTGAGCTGTGTGTGCCTTTCTTTCAGAATGGTATCCAGAGCTGCAGAACTGACCAGTCCATCCCAAGCTGAGCAAGTACCAACTGAACTGAGCTGTCAATTTGCAAAGGCTCTGACTTCTGTGTGGGTTTTGGATACTCTCTCATAAGACACCTTTGAATGCAAATGCTTTGAACAGGCTGGGGTAGCACTTGCACTTAAGCCGCTTTCCCCACCAAAAGTTACAGTGCAACTGTAGTGGAGAGAAATGCAGAGCAGTGTGGAAGGACAGGGAGGGAGAACTCAGCAAAGCAGCATCTAAAGCAGGGCTTTCCAGCTCATTGGAGATCTATTTGCTGCATGCTCAAGAGACTGCTGGAACAACAGAAAGCTCTGCTTGAGTGTGTAGGAAAGGAAAAGACAGCTGTTGTGCTGTCCTCAGCTAAATGAAACCTGATTGCTGGGTTGGTTGCCCTTCTCCAGTTATTAGAATGACCATCTGGGAAGTCAGTAACAATTAGTCATTGTTTGGCCAGATAGTGCCAGGAATCAGCTGCCTACATGGACTTGTAAATAAGCTGGGGCTTGGCGTGAAATGAAAGGAGAATTTATTTCCATGATAGAATGTGGGTCTCTGAACATGAGAGAATAGTTTTATACCCTGAGGTAAGAATCCATGAAGAACTCTAGCTCTTAACTACGAGCCTTGACTCTTCCTCCTGTGATTTCCTTTCCCCCTTTCCTGCCAAAATAACCATTCTCATCCCACACCTTCTTGTAATGGCCAAAAGCTCTGACTTTTCCTTGGCACAAGCGTGCCCCTGCTCCATCAGAGACAGGGAGCAGAGGAGGGTTCTTGTCCATGCACCTCATGCATGTATCTTACACACCAGCACACGTCAGAGCTGGGAAGTAGGAGCCAGAGCAGGTGGAAGAGCAACAAATAGAAAGAAATGTCAGATCTATGGCTACCTGGATCTATTGCTTTTAGCCATTCTCTGCCTGGCAAGGAAAGCATGTGCTGGAGTATGCTCATTTGTGGATGTGAGGAGTGCGTTAGGACGAGATTCCCAAGGCCCCTTTCCCTGCAAACACAGCTGTTTCAGCCTCGTGCAGGAAGGGATGCTGGCCCTTTCCCTGCCTGCATGTAACACAACACTTATCCCAAATAAACACATCAACCCTGCTGGAGAGCTGTGCTCTGCCCACCCGACACCAGCCTGTTCTACACAGGTACAGAATGTCAAAGGATTTTGTGCTCATCTCAAATAAAACTGATTGTTTTGCTAATGAGATAAATTAACAAATTTGAAAGGCTTCCTTACAGGAACAAATTGCTGTGCAGCCATCTGCAGCACAGTGGCCTGTGCTGTTTGCTCTAGATGCTAAAGTCAATTAAAAACCAAAAGGGAAATGTGCTTTATGGATGGGCTATTGTTTTTAATCCTTTTAAATACTATTGATTTCTATTTTATTCCTTTTCATTTCTTTTTGGACTTGAGGTGGCTTTACATTGATTTTGCTTGTTATCTTGTTTCAAGTAGCCTTTTATGTTGTTTCTTCATGCAATTTTTGTTGCTTATCTTTCAGCTGTGTGTGTACACAAACCACAAAGGTGCAAGTTTATTTTCAGTTCTGTTGCACTTCTTCCCCCCTTTCTTTTCTTTTATCACTGTGTTATAATTGTGCTGCCCTATCCATTTTATCTTCATTTTAATGTCTCTCTCCTGTGCCCCATAAATTACAAGCTTTTGGTAATATCTTGTTATGAGTTGTTAATTTTTTAGGGGTTTCTCCTTTTTTTGCAACAGAAATGCAGTTTTTTTGGAATAGAAGTTTTTTATTGCAGACTGTTGTCACAATTCACACAATGCTGTAGTTGCCAAACACAATATTCTATACCTACAGTTCCTAAATTTAAATACTCTAAATTATTCCATTTTAAACTTAGATGTCAGTATTCAAATGGGAGCAATAAAATGTGCCACCCACATAAATGCCCTGATTGATCAATTTGATTGATCAAATTGATCAATCTCTACACGAGCATAGGTTTTGTGTGTTCACTGGTGAAGCTTTGAGAACCTTGGTGTGAGTAAGAGCCCATTGGTGATGACCTAAAAGCAGGAAAACTCAGTGATCAGGTGCACATTCAGGGCTTTCAGGATGACTTGCCTTGTTTGAATATAATCAAGTGTATGAAGGGAAAGAATGAAATACAATTCAGGTATGAGAAATATAAAGAAAGTGAAGCAACCGAAGTGTTCACGGCAAAAAAAGCACTTTTAATCTATAAAGCAGGTTTCAAGGTTAGTCAAGTGTGCCAGTTCATTTATTCTAAAGCTCCTATTGCTTAGATTTTAATAATCATTCTGCACTATGATACTTTATTGTTAATATGAAACATATTGGAGGAAATGAATAGCTAATGGTATCACTTTTTAAGTGCCGTCGAACGCATTCTTCAAAATGGAATTAAACAGCCTGAACCTTATATAATTTTTCTCAATAGGCCAAGTGGCAGCAAGGAAAAGAAGAGCAGAGATTGAAATGTTTGTTGCCTTTCCCTAAAAATCAAGTGTTTCAGTATTCTAACCTCATTAATTAGAACCAGAAATGTAAGGCTGAGCCTTCTTGTATCTATATAAACAGCAGAGGCTTGAGAGAGAGATTCTTTAGGATGAAGAGAATGCTCAGGCTGCAGACAGCAGCCTTGCTTTGGTGGTGGCTCATCACATTTGCTCTCCCTGTCTGCCACCAGCTGAAGTTTGTGCTGTCAAAATCAGCACAGTGAAGGTTGGTAAAGAAAATCCTTTTACATGGCTGCAGTTCCATTGTCCCAAATTGCTTCATTTTCCAGAAAAAGGAGTTATGAAGGACGGTAAAAGTAACAGATAAAATACCAAGATAGGTGCATCTTTCAAAAACTGTCTCAAGGTATCTCAGCTGTTCTTGTATGTTCCATTTCCAGTTCAGGTCCTAAATAAGTCAGCCTTTTATACCCTTTCTTTTCCTCCTGTGGGTGATGGAAGAATCTCAGAGTGCCTTAAAAACCTCAGCTAACTGGGAACTTCCAGATCTGCTGAAAATGGGGCTCTGCAGCAAACACCTCTCACAACCCCATCCCCTCCCTTGTGTCCCACCAGCTCTGGGTCTGCAGAGAAACTGGAGCAGCCCCCACCCAGGCATTGCCAGGAAGGAACTGGCCTAGGACCTTGGTTCCTCCTTCCTCAGAATTTCTGAGGCCTTTAAAATACAGACACAGCAAACAGGTTGAAGAAAGGAGGGAAAAAGTGCTGGAAAACAGCCAGAGAGGGAAGGACTTTCCCAGAGCAGCCACTCGAGGGGTTCCCATCCCACATCCCCTTCTCTGAGTTTGCAGGGAGAGGCAGTGGGTGGGATGGCTGCCCTCCTTTCCTGGCAGACTGGAAACGAATTAAAAATCTGAAATTTTTGTGTGTCCTCTTAATGAGGCCTAGACACAGCAGGCAAGGCACTGTCACTTTGTGAGCGCAGCTTCCTCGAGGGGAGCACATCCCAGGTGCGGGAAGGGGAATTTCAATGAGGAGATTTTCTGTGCCAGAGCTCTAATGAACCCAACCTGCTGCAGTGCCTGGTGGCTGTGGGTGGCTGTCCCTGTTCCTCACCTTCTACCTCCCTGATGGGGAAGGAAGAGACGAGCAGAAGGTGGCTCTGTGGGATCTGGCTGTACGGAGAGGCAGGGAAACATCTGAGGAGGGAAGAGTGTGGACCTTCAAGTTTGGTGTCAGGACATCGGGATATTGCCTCAGCAATTTACAACTCACTGCAGCACATTGTGCTGCTGTCTGAACACAATACCGCATTTTTCTTGGCAAAATTAAATTATTCATTGAGGGAGTGGGAATTTTGTATCTTTTTTTCCTTTCTGTTAAAATGCTATTTTTAAAGGGAGTTATATCTACCTAAAAGCCTTTCTGAAACCACCGGCAATCTTCTGTGCTACAAAGTGAGATAATTCCTTCAAAACTAAACCCCAGCAGCAAAGGATAAAGCAGTGAAAGGTGGTACATGATGTGCATACACGTGTGCTGTGTCATTGCAAGTGCCTACAAAGGGCTCCTTTATCTTTTCTCTTGCTCAGCAATCCCGTTGGGCTGCAGAATAACAGCAATCAAGGCACTTGTCTGGGGCAGATTCCCTGTTTGTTGGCTTGCTTTTCTCTCAAATTCTTTTAGTGCACAAAGCCCTCTATGGTACTTGACGTGATCAGAAGTTGGTTTTAGGAGCGTGTCTCTGAGAGTAAATAATCTCACTAAAGCACCGAAGGAAGCTGGTGCCAATTTCCCTTTTTTCTAGCTGCCTGTTTGCCACATCTGCTCCTCCTGGATGAGCCCAGAAATCAGGGAATGATGAAGTGCAGTGGGAGGCAGAGCGCTGCCTCTTGGTGGCCCAGCAAAACAGGAGGCAGCTTTTCATCTTCAGATTTAGCTCTTGCTATTAACGAGCTCACGGGCCGAGGTGTGTAAATTACACAGAGCAAACTGCTGGGAACAGATCTTTTAAACCTTTCTAATGTTTAGTCATGCTGAAATGACTAAGTTTTCAAAAGCATTGAACTTACGGGCTTTTGACCAGGTCAAAAAAAAACTCTGGAAGAATGACCAGCTTGCTCTCCTGACGATCAATTTGCTGCCAGAACAGAAAATAGTAGGTGTTTAACAATTTGAAAGGCCAGCCCGGACTCCTGACGAGTAATTTAATAGTCTGTCGCGGTGGTTCTTGGTTGTCAAAGAAGTAGATTTTTCTTGGGCAACTCAGATGTCTCTGTGAATCAAATTTCAATGATGTCAGGAGAAGGAGCCCTCCAGTGCAGTGTTCCTGTAAGAACAATGCAAAAAGGTGATTTTTCTTTTTTTTGGGAAAAAAAAGTCTTTTGCATAGAAAACTAGGTGTTTTTTTAGTCCCTATTATTTCTGCCTTTTATGTGCCAGAGTATTCCTGATGTTTCTTTCTTTGTTCTTCTCTCTCCTTAATGGTGCCCCTGGACAAAGAAAAGAGTATGTACAACACCTGCAATCGTACTGTGAAATAGAAATTATTCTCATTAATCTGTGAACCTTTTCCCCTTAAATTTAATACAGGGGATCCAGAGAAGCAGCTTTTGTAAAAATAGGCTACAGGAATATTTCCTGTGAGTGAGGGAGCAGGGCCATAGCGTGGGTTAGCCTGACCTTGTTGGCTCGAGGCCAATGTTCTCCCTAAATGCTTCTTTTTGTCATCCTTCTTCAAAGAGCCAAGGGGAAACCTTGTCTTGTTTGCAGTCAGTGGCAAAACCCCCATTGACTAGAGTAACATCCAGTTTTCACCCTTGGAACATTTCAGCCCTTTGAGAGGGTTTGAAGCAGTTGCAAACACAGAGATGCAGCTTCCTGAAATGCAGAACAAGAAGCCATCCAGCCATCTGGAAATATCCTTACAGCTTCTTCTTGAGTTTATCTAAAAATGATACCATGCCTGCTGTAAGGTTCAATTCTTCTGCATCTGTTAAATTGCTTTGCATGAAACTGTAGCTCTCAAGTACCATGGCAACCATGTTTTCTAATCTGATTCTAAATTTTTACGGTGCAATGCATAACATATTGGTACCTTTTCTAGTTTTTGATTTATAAGTGGGAGTAAAGATAGGGACAGCAATTTAAAAGGCATACGAGTCCATACGGTTAAATGCTTGCTTGTTTTTGGACGGTATGTAGAAAATTGTTTCTTATTTTATTATGAAAAGTAAATATTGATCGGCTGATTACAGATGTCTAGATTATAGATGGCATTTGAGGTCTTAATAGCAAGTAGTATTTCTAGGCACTACGTGGGACATTTTCCACCGAGTTCATGTAGATGGTAGAAAATTCAGTTGTTTCCTGTGTTTCCCCATATAGAGTAGGTATCTAAATATCTGACAGATTCTGCCTCTTACTGAATATATTTAGTGTGGAGATAATTTTACTGCTTTAAAAACGATTCTGAAAGACCTGCTAAAACACATAAAAATTGCTCTTTTCCCAAGAAAGCTAAAGATAACACTTAGATTTTAGCCGTGTATTGTATTATGCTCTTAATATAATCTCTAAGTCATTATGTTTCCAGAAACATTCTAAGAAGAAAATCCCATTGTGCTTAAATGCCTGTACGTGGGAAACGTGTCGTGGTCAGTGTGAAGCCTCTGTTATCAATTGAATTAAGCTGGCACAGAGCACATTCTGCAATTCAGATGTGCAAGAATGTCCCTGAAAGATGTCAAGCTCAATTCATCTCAACATTTGACCCGATGCCCATTGCACCTCCCTGCCATGGAATCACAGCCTGTGTTAATACACAAACTTTGAACTTGGCTTCAGTTGAGTTTTATAATTGGAGAAATTGTGGGTTTAGCTGGAGGGAGGACACAAAGGAACTTTTTGCATGAAGAGAAAAAAAAAAAGAGCAGAAATATTTGGGAAGTGTTATAATACATCAATTAACTTTTTAACTAGGTAGTGTGACTTGCTGTTTTGACCGAATAGCCGTCCTGTGAACCCTATTCCAGCCTTTGCATCACACCTGATACCATAATAAAGGTACAGGCAGCATCCCAAAGAGATAAGAGGGAAGTGAGCTTCCCATTTCAAAGATCAGTGGGCAAGAAGCCCTGGAAGAGCAAGAGAAACCAGAGCAAACTCCATTGTGGGTATTCCAAATAGCCTTGCTGTATGTAGGAACCTCATTAACAGGAATGATTGGAGGTGATCCTTGATCTCAGCCCTTTCTGGAGGAGCAGCTTCTGATCAGTTTAGGAAGCGGGGGGTGCACGTGTGTGCTGGCAATGGTCGCTTGTGTTTCTACTGAATTAGATTTTCATTGGCTTTGTGTGCACAAAGGCACTTGGCAGATGACAGAAATGTGCAAAGTTTGCCCTAGAATGTGTAGATGACACAGAAAATTAAAAAAATCCCTGGAGTCTCCAATGTATATATTGTTCTTGTATGGTTTATAAACATTTTGGCCATATCCTTTTATCTCTTTCTTTTTTTACCTTCCATTTTGAAAGTAGTAAATTGTCCTTCTTAAAAGTGGACTTGTCTTAGCTATAATGTTGATAAAAGTAATTTGTTTCAGTTTTTTTAGCTGACATGTTGTCTTGTGCAAAGTCACTTTGGATTGTGGCACTCCTCGTGAGTTGTATCATAGAATAAAGCAAGACTGATGCAGCCTGACATCACATGCCACAATGTGATTTTTCAGCTATAATTCTGAGCTAATTTGTTTTTCTCTAAGCTGTAAATTCCTAAAACTCGAGCTTTCTTGGAAGAGGGAAGCAGCTTTGAATGAATTTCAGTCGTTAAAAGTCAGTTTAATGAAGAAGAATATAAAGCTGTTTCCCCCCTACTTTTCTTAGTTTCATATTTTATTTTCCATCTTAGTTACACATCTGCAAACCAAGAGTGAATACACTGCAGCCAATGGTTTACAACTGTTAAAGCTGAGCAACTGATGCCCAGTGCAAGTCCTCGGAAGGAAACAGAAATCCACGTTTAGCTACAAAGAATTCCAGCTTTGCAGAAATCTCAAAGTATTTGCTTAAAGAAAATGGAGGCCTAAGTTGTTCACAGAATACTGAGAAAGGAGGTGTACACTGATTTTCTTTGTACTTTAAGAGTGATCTTTACATGAATGTCAGAAAAAGTGGATGGCTAAATTCCTCAGCTCCTAAATACTGTAGCAAAACGAAATTACTTCACTAATCAAATGTTGTCCTCCATTCCAAAAAATAACAATGTTGCTGAAAATCTTTGTTCAGAGAGCAATTATAATAACAGAATCTGTGCAGTTACCAAAAACTGTTTTATTTACTGTTCTATCAACTTAGTGCAAACGTGTTTGTCCAGAAATGAGAAGATACACCAACAGAAAATCCTGGAATAATTTGTGGTGGAATTTCAGGGATTAAAAAATTAAGACCTTTTCAACTGTCTAAAGAGCTAGGTCACAACTAAGGCGCTGTAGGATAACCGAGCTTCCATTAAAGTAACAAGAAATAAGTAAAGCTCTGTACCAATTTATATTCTATTTTTTGGTTATAATATATTCTTTGGTTAGTGTTTGAAAAGAATCTGTGGCCTTGACTTTCTATTTCCATTTTTTATACTGATATAACTGGGAAAACCTACCTCTGAAATCATGGCATATCAGATGATTGAGTAAATAAATTCTAGAAAATATTTAGTGACAGTTTTTGGTGTTGTTTATATAAATATGGGCATTTCCTCTTAGCTGTGGCAGTTTTCCTCCAGAGCTCAGTGTATTAATCAGTGTGATTTGCAGTGCTTAGTTTTGAAACTTCCATAAAACTTCAAAACTTGAAAAAAAAAATCAAAACATTGCCAAGTAATAGGAGAAAAGGAATTTTTACCCCAGCCAAATGTAAGCACTGTTATTATTTTGAGTGTTGGCGTAAGTAAACAGCAACAAAAATCTTCACTCTCCACCCTTCTGCCCGGGAAGGATTAAAGTCCAGAGTAGGATGTGCTTCAAAAGCTACTTTTGTGCATTTTAATCAAACAAAATAGGTTATCACATTAGAAATGGGCTGACAAAGGCTTACAAGGACAAATGTAATGTGTCTCCTACATCTTCTCTTGGCAGTGACTGCTGCAGCTGCCAGGAGAAAATGGATTGAGAGGAGTGAGGAAAAGGAAAAGTGTGCAAAGATGACTCCATTATTGCTTTACACAGCTGTTCTAGGCTGCTCTTGCTGTTTTCAGGTGATTCCAAAATACATCCAATGCCTATGGTTTGATGATTAGAAAACTTAGAATAATTGCCATCTGAAATCCTCATGGTGGTATGAAGTTAGAGGCTCCCAGAGTAGATAAAATTTTAAACAAGGCAACCCAACCCCTCCATCTTTGTCTATATATAATCTCACATATCTAAAATCATCACATCTGATACTGCCACACAATGACTTTACGTTCAGAGACCAAAACTGTTGATGCTACTCTACAAAAAATAGTGGTGTGTGTAAGCAATCTAACAACAAAGAGTAAGCTGTGGCATGAAAACCTGTGTATAGGCTTTTCTTAGGGAAAAACCTGCATTTCAGACGACTTTATAGAGATCACAGTAGAAGTCTGTACTTATGAGTCATTATAGACATAAAGCATTTCCCACTAATATAAAAATATAATTTGTTTACAGCCGAAAGAAATATTATTGGTTTATATATATGTAGGACTCTGGGTGAAGCGTTGAAAATGGCAGATCTATCTTTTGATGTGGTAAAGGATTATTTGCTCCTATCTCTTTTGTCTCTCATCCAGTGGCAGTTTCTGCTGTAACCATGAGCTTTTTGTAACATGCGAAATTTTGATTACTCCATGCTCGATGTTCTTCTGGAGTCAGATTAAAAACAAAAGACTGTTTAATCCTGAGCCACAGTTTATGCAGCATCCACCTCTGTTAGTAACACCTCGTGGTGCTCCACGAGTGTGAGCACATTGAAATTTTCCATTCAGGTTGGGCGCTCGCAGTTTCCCTCCCCTGTAGATGTCACAATGCCAGCTCTGGTGTGAACAGCTGAGCACATACTTTGCTTTATGGCTTACCTGGGAAGAACCTGCTTGCAGCTCAACCTGGGGATTATTAGCTCAGCCTATACCAGCTTCATTTTTTTTGCTTCAACAGCTCCACAGTTCAATCTCTGATATGTCAGCAAATATATGACAGCTGTCACCAATATGCCAGGTTTAAGATAAGATACCTATTTGCAGATCTGCTAACAGTCAGGTGTTGGAATTTGAAGTAGTTCAGATTTCTAGTAAAGCAGACAAATTGTCTGAAATTATTTGCATTTTCCCCCAAAACTGCAGATTTTCTGTAGGAAAAATCCCCTGAATTCAGTTTGCTGGAGTGTGACACACTTGAGTCCCTCTTTATAAGCAAAGCTTTCTCTTTGCCCTGTATTTCCAGTCCAAAGATCACTAAAATTGCTGCTTCAAATACACCCTCTAGGAAATCAATAACAAATCAAGTTAGACTCAGTGAGATTTGTTGATGTAACTGAGTGAGGCTGCCAAAAATCTCTAAGAATAAGTTGTTGATATCAGGATGGGAGCAGATCTATCCTGGGGGGGTCCAGGCTGCTTTGATCCCTTCTCTTACATCATTGGGTCCTGTGAGAGCTGCCTGAGCCCTTGGTTCCCTGCGATGCTCCGTGGCTGTACCTGCTCCTGTTTAACGAGATTCAGGTCAGGCATGTGAGATACCACACGAGAATATTTTCATCTTGTGCTTTATACAGTCCTAACTACATCTGGAGAATTATTTCATGCTTGGATTGGTTGTTATGTACCAGATTACAAAATATTTGCTTTCTTTTGACTGGATGCCCTTCATGGCTGATGGTGGCCTGCAGGTTGTTAGAAGTTGGAGAGGTAATAGGTGCATGCACCAGAAAATCACTGAATATTTGCACACTGAGTTGATATCCTCAGCAGAGATCCAAGAACCAAACTGACAGAAAAAAAAAAAGATGTTTTCAGGAGTCAGTTCAGAGCAATGAAATAATCTGCCAGTCTATGGCAGAGTTTTCCAGGGTCAGCAGAGAACTGCATCAGCATTTTGGGGGAGGAAAGCTCACCTTGGCATGTCAGAGCCGTGCAGTTCTGGATGAAGTTTTGGAGTTTTGGAGGTTGTGTTATTTTCATTAGTGCTGTAGTTCATTTAAGAGAAGTCATTATTTTTTGAAATTTATAGCTGTCAGTTGTCAGGGTAAATCTGCATTTTTTCTTATTCATATGAGGAAATATACGAATTTACCTTATTAAGATTTCAGTCTACTGCCTCTTAATGTACTTGGTCAGAGAAAAGATTTAAGCAAGAATGAACATGTTCCTCTAATGAGTATATCTATACATTGAGTACTGCAACATATCTGAGATATAATTAGTGCATGCTTTCCAAATTTGTCCAGTTAAGAACTTTGAATTTCCATGGGAAAGTGATCTTGTAATTCAAAGGTACCGTATATTGGAAACATTAAGAGTGAGGTACTGTGCTGTTTGTTGCCGAGTTGTGTTTTTTCTCAGGATGGCACCACTGAATTTTCTTGGAGAAAATTCCAGTGTTGCAGTGTGGGGTGGAGGGTGCAGCTCAGCACACCCCGGCTCCTGCCGGCCACGGGAAGCCATAAAAAACCGGGATTTTCCTGCGCCTTCGGTCAATTCCATCTGGGATCCGGGCTGGGGGAAAACCCGGCCTGAAGATGATAGTGCCAGTGACCTCTCTGACTCAGAAAGGATTCCCATTCCCCCCTCTCCCTGCACACCACCAGAACTCATCCTCAGAGCTGAAGAAATCGACCCAGTTTGTTTGGAGCACGTCCCTGAAATGGGATTTAAAGAATCCGAATATTACTACCCCGACTTCCTCCCACCCCCTTTCAACTCGTGGGACCTGAAGCAGCTGGCCATCTTTGTCCATGTGGAAGGGAAGACGGATTTCCGCCCCAAGCCCACGGGATCTCTGGAGAAATACATCGAGCGCCTGCTGCAGCTCATGAACAAATCAGAAATTGCACGCCAGCATTTTGATTTAAAAAAACATTTTTGGGAGATCAGAACCAGTTCTTAATGATTTAACAAACAGGAGCGAAAGAACCCAAAATTCCCAATGTATGTAATTTGCCAGGCCCGGTTTGACAGGCTCCCAGTAATTGCTACATGTTCTCTGCACAGTAAATACCAGCCTTGGAGTCACACTGTTACTTCTGTTTGGAATGAAATAATATTCATTCCAAACAGAATGTAATCAGCAGTGCTGATAAATGGTACTTGATAACATCTTTGCGTTCAGCTGATAACATCTCTTGGTCTTTGGTTGTGAGAACAGCCAATCCTCCATGGAGGTCACAAGCTCTGAACTGCAGTGTCTGCTGTGATCCTCTCATAAATAGCACAGCTCACCTCAGGGATTCAACACCCCTGAGACCAGAAAACTTTTAACTGGGGCACAGTCACAGTACATGACTGTTGTCTCTGTATGGGTGAAGTCTGTCTGACAGCATCACCTGATTTAGCCTAATCAAGTGTCGGATCTCCTCAGGCATGAAAAAAGGTGTGTTTAGAATCTCGTGAATATACATAATACCCTCTTTTTTCCTCTACAATGTTCACTGACACTAAAAAGATCTTACGAGACCTTTTTTACTTTAAACTGTTTGACATCACAGACAGAAAATATGAAGTTTGTGGGTGAAGTACCTGCACACAGTAGTTCAGGTTCACTTCTTGCAATTGTGCTTCTTTGCTGTCTCTAGCAAATCCCTTGGTCTTTCTGCATTTCTATATTTCTAATACACCTCGTGTGGATTTAAAAGAAGTAATCTTTCCAATATCCTTAAGTTCTGTGTTTCTCCATGTATCTCTGATTTAATAAGAAATACTCTGAGAAATTTATGAAGCAAAACTTATTGTGTGGTTACCTAAATGCATGATTCTGTTGTATTTCCCAGCACCTTGGTTCATGACAACTTTCAGTTTGATATTGACCACTGACAGACATTTCTTCTATTCCTGGTCTCTGTGGTGCCAGGACCCGAATGAAGAGCAGGTTCTCTTTTACCCTGTGGGATGTCAGAACCACCTCCTTAGAGGCTCTGCCTCGCCCCGTGCTGGTGTGTGTTGGGCTGGATTCCATCATTGCCAAGCCCTTCCCACCACAGCTCCTTGCTGGCTCTGTTTGGAGCACTTCAGGGGCACTTCAGGGGAGAACTTGCCACTGCCCCACATCAGAGAAAGATTCTCCCGTTTATTTGGGGCACGTGAATCCATCAGATCAAAGCATTACCTGTGTATTTGGCTGGTTAAGCAATGCCTTCCTGCTTCAGCATGAGGGACATTTCCCCTCTGCTTCCCTTGGGAGTTCAGTGAGCATGGTTCAGCATAAAGTATCTTCATCCACTGAGTTTTGCGTTTCAGAGCTGTCTGTGTGTGAGCAGGATGGTGATTGTTCATTTTAGGGTTACATTGGGCTGGGGTGAACATATTCCTCCTAAGGACTATTAATAACATGTATCAGATGGCTCTCAAAAAATCTGAAATGATGAAAACTGGCAACAATCATCATTCCTTCCTAAATTTATGTGCCATAAAACAATTCTCTGTCTCAGCCTTTGTGTTCTTGGTGTGTTCTGCCAAGGTTAAATAGTTTGCTAAAAAGGAAAAGAAGCCCCAAAACACACTGGGATATCAAACCAATAGAAAAGAGATGTTCATCTCTATTTTTTTGCTCTGAGTCAGTACAGATTGACTGTTCAATAATAGCCTTTATTCTCTTCTAAAAGGTGCTCAGGAGCTATGGAAATGATTTCTCATAATCTTGTCTTTTGTTTCCCTTTGCTTGTTTATATTGGCAGACTTTAATTTATTAATTGGAAAACTGTCAACATTTGTTAATGTAATATTTGAAACAAACTTATAAATAATCTTAATAAGTTTGGATAAATGGGCTTAGTAATTATTTTTTTTCTTTGAAAGTTTAATTAGAAAGGGATTTATAGAAAAGTTTATACTATCTGCCTGTAATAGTAAAACTTTGAATACAGGTTGTGTTCTCTCCTTGGTAATTTTGAATATTTATGGCAACTCTCTGGTATCCTGATAAAGCTTTTCTAGCACAACCTAAATCATCACAGGTCTGTCCCATGTGCAGGCCTCAGACACTTCTTGATCTGCTGATATGCAAATGCCAAAATATTGCTTTAATCTACCTGTGCACCAAACCTCTGTTATTTTTACTCTAGAATAAGCCATCTCCAGCCTTTTGGAATTGCACCTCATCATCAATGGTTAGAGACATTTAAGGAACATGTTTCCATCCTGGCTGAGATACAGCTTCAGCAAATTCGGAAAGGAGGATATGGATTTAGCACTTGCAGAGCTGGTAACCTGGCACATGCTCATAAATCAGGTCATTTTCCATTCAAATGTTAATATTTGCACCAGCAATTCATGTGCAGATGGAGGTATACCTTCTACCCCCAAAATAAAGCCCAGAATTTGAAACTGTACATTTTATATGCAAGCAATTATTTTTTATCATATTCCATCTATCCCTGGTGATACACTGGGAAAAGGAGCAAAAAAGCACTGCAAATTATTTGGATCAATTCTGAATAATGCAGCAAACAAGTTTAGGTGAATAAGGTAAAAACTATCATTCTGCAGAGTATTTATATGGTTAGATGCTGATCATTCTCAAATTCTGGCTCAAAGAGTATTTCCCTATTTTCTTACAAAATTATCTTTTTCTGGCTTTTAGAATTGTGTATTCTCTGCTATACAATTGGTCCATTCTTCTTGGCTTCTTTGTTCAGCTTTTGGGAACCTGTCCAGCTCAGATTTAGACATCTGTGTGATTTTATACAGTGAATATTTCCCTTGAAGCCAAAGGGAAATAGCATCATTTCATAAAATAAGGCATATGCATAACCCTCTCCAAGTTTGTGGCCTTGATCCCGGAGATGATTTCCAGCTTCACCTGGGTCATGGAGGTTTATAATGACTGCAATTAATGTTTGCTTTACTGGGAAAGGGATTTTTCCACCTTCTTGGGATCTACCTCTCTTTAAAACATGCAAACCCAAAGGTACCAGGACTTTCAAGTAAGGCTGTCCTTGACATGCTGTGAGAGAGCAGTAGGGTGATGCAGTTACAGCTGCTAACTGCATAAAGGTTGTTTAAATTCTCTCTGAGACCATCATAATTCCAGGAATAACAGTTGAAGTCTGTGTTTCTCAAACATTTAAAGTCAGAGGACTGGCTAAACTTTTGTAAGAGTATTGCAAAAAAAGTCAAATAGCAGCAGATGATGCTGGCTTGTTGGCACTGTGCTTTCTGTCCATTAGCTAAAATGCAAACATCCATTTATTGCTTGAATTTTGTCCCACTCGTTTTCCTTGCTTGCTTGTGGGACTTATAAAGTGAAAAGCAAAAAAAAAGATGGCTTTGTGTATCAATTCTGACTTCTTACAGGATGTCACTGGGGTCCAGACAAGGAATACTGGCTTGCCTGGTTTTTTTTCTTTTTTTATCTCTGATTTTATAGTTCTGAAGAAAATCATTAGTTGCTGGGTTTTGCCTAAAATACAGGCTGAAGTCATACAAGCCAGGCAAGGTATTTGTTTCCAGCCATTCCAGAATGCAGATTATTGTGTTTCCAGTCTGACCTGCCTTAGGGACCAGGTTCTATTATGTGCCAAGTGTCCTCAAATTCTGCTGACACCAAAGAGGCTTTAGATCTCCCTGCACCTTCCCACACCCAGCCCTGGGTTTTTAAGTCTCTGTGCAGACCCCAGTCTATCCCTCTGTTTGATGACTGCTCCTAACAACTTACAGCATCTGCTACAAGTCTTCAGCAAGCGAGCGAAAGCGCTGGAGACGGAAAAATGAGGCTTAAAATCCACCTCTCTTACAGGAAGCGGAGCCTTTCAGGTGTGAGATAAATGGCAGCTGCACTGAAACCTCCACAAAAGCTGTGGCTTAATGAGAATCCATCAGGCAGAGCTGCTTACTAACACCCAGCTCCAGGCGTTCAAGGAGAAAGGTGGGAATAGACTGAGTAACAATCGTGCTATCAGCCTCTGCCTGGTAAGAGATAAAAGAGAAAGCCTGAGCACAAGATTTCTTAAACTCCTCGAGTGAGGAGGCCAACATGCTGGCAGGAAAATTCCACTTGTTCTACTGATTTTGTTCACAAAACCCATTCAGTTAATTTAACACTGCAAGGAACTTGGAGTGGCATGACAAACAGCCACAGAACAGTTTGAGAGTGATTGTTTTGCCTCAGCAAAACATGAAAGTTGGATCCTGGTTTTGCTAGGAAAAAAACAGGTCAATTTGGCATAATCTGCTTGACATTATCCCTGTACTTCAAAAGAATTAAATATTGTTTTCTTGACAGCAACAAACATAGCAGCAAAACAAGGCATTTTTATCTAATGACAATAGCAAAAGACCAAGGACAGACAAATTTGTGCTCTGAATCAATCTTGGTGAAAATATGTTCAACATCAATATGAGAAAACTTCCTCAGTGAAGGCTTTTACTGCACTGTTCTTCCATCTGCTAAGTGGTAATCATGATATGTATAATGCTGAAAGGTTATAATTGAAAATGTCTTTGGATCATCACTGGTGGCAAAATTTGTTTGAGAGTTATCGGGTTAATCTAATAATGCCTATAAGGAAAGCATGAAACCACATTAGAGACAAAGCTGTGATTACCTCCCTTCCCCACAAAAGAGGAGATGAATATAAACATTTTCTGAGTTTCTTTCATGGTAGATTAGGAAATAAACCATCACGCATGCTGAATATTTAAGAATGGGACTAAATTAAATTTCTGAAACAGAGGAGGCAAAAAACTGTATGGCCAACAGCAGATATTTTAAAAATCTAATTTCTTGAAGCGAGATAAATGCATAAACAAGTGTTCTGCTTAAGCTTATTAAGCATCTTGCTACATTTCCCTTCTGGTGTTTTTTGGCTATGATTTTTAACAATCAGTGGTAATTTGGGCTGTGCCCACTGCTTGTGTTTTCAAGTCGAGACATCTCAAGAAAACATCTTTTTTAAAAAGAAATTGCACTGTGTGGGGGGGGTTTGTCCTCAGCTACTTATATTATTATTATTATTATTATTATTACTTTATCTTTTATTAACATGTTTAAAGCACCTCTTGTGGGCACCTCTAAAGTGATCTCTTCTGGGCAATCACTTGCATCTTACGGGGGTATCAGCCATTTAGGGCTCTCCTTTAAAATGTCTCCTGGCTGCTATTCTGTTGCTGAAAATTATTACAGCACAAAGGGCAACTGTAGATATTGTTCAGTGAATATCAACAACATTCCCTTGCTAATCCTTCTTCTGAGCTGAGCCACCAAAACTCAATCTCCCCTTTAACCTTCTCCTTTGCAAGAATACAATAGCCTAAATTGTATTGTTTTGTCCTTGTGCAGTGTAGTGTTGGTACCTCTTGTCAAAGGGCACCCACAAAAATGTTCCTCTTTAGCTTGCAATAAATTCTTTGTCCTCAGGATGCGTGTGCTTGCAGACAAGGCAGAAGACGAAAGGCTTTAGAGTATCTCTCCTATCCCTTAAGCAGAAATTTTCCCCGATATTAAGATGCAGTTCCTGGAGACAAAAGCTCTCAATGTGCTCGGGGGAAGTACTCGTACATGTTTTTGAAAAGAATGCAGAAAGAAATTGAATGGTGTTGACCTAAAACTGCTCCCTCTAAGACTGGGGGGGTTTGTTGTTGAATTCAGTGGGTATTGAGTTAAACCGAAACAGAGTCTTTTGAAAATCTGGCTTAGAATTTCATTTCATGATGTGGATTTAGCTGGGCTATTGACTTTAGAGAGACATGTTGTGAGAGCCTTGTTGTGGGTGCTTCATCTCTCCAGAACACATTCTCCAAGCGACTTCTGTTCCAAAGGCAAGCAAAGAAATATTTATTAAAACCCCTGATGTATTATCTGTAAAAATGAGTGGTTTTCCCCTTCTGCAGCTGCCATTCTGACCGAAGCAGATCAGGCAGCTAAAAGCTGGACACTTTGGGACCCAGCAGGGCTTGTCCCACACACACCTCAGGGGGACAGAGATTCAGACAAGAGATGGATCAGTGTGGCCACGATGCCTGCAGAATGTGCCTCCTCTATTCTCCTTCAGCTCCCATTCATGGCAGGAAGATTCTGGGACTGTTTGTTGGTCACTGTTTTCAGGAGCTCACACAGAAATTGAAAGCCTTCCTTAAATGCCTCTATTTTGGAAAATCATGGCCCTCAGTGTTTTTCTTTTCATTTTTTCTAGAATCACAGAACTGAGAATAGAACCCATGTCTGCTGAACCATGGAATAAAATTTATATCCATTTGAAGGGCTGATAGAACAAGGTCATGAGAGTCCCCTGAGAAATTTTGAGTGTATCCTCCAATCACTCTGAAATTAAGACACAACAGTTGAGCAACTTGGACAAAGTGACTGGGCTTGCTGGAGCCATGGATGTGACTTGAGGGATGGGGAAATTCACAGTTGGTAACAATAGTTTTTTCTAGCCAAGGAGAAAAGACGACAGCTGAAAGATTTGTCTTTTAAGCATGACAGAGCTTTTCAATAAAAATACTGGTGTCTCAGTTGGGTGAGGTGAAAGGGTTGGAATAATTTCACAAACACCCTTTTGCCTCCTGTTACCACAGTGTGAGCCTTAGGTTTTAATGTTATTTATGGGTGAGTCATCACATGTGCCCCTGACGCTTTAAAAAAAAAATCAAGACAAGTATTCCTGTCCACTAGAAGTTATAATGCAAATTAATTCTAATTTTTCAGTACCAGATGAAGAGAATCATAGTGGAAAGGTTATCACAGTATAGAGAAATGGTCATTTTGTACCCCTGGATGTCAGAGAGCACTAAAGTTATAGATGAGTGTGGAATAAAGCCTGGTTTGGGTGTATTAGCAGCCTGAAATCAATCAGATAGAATTTCCTATGAAACATCTGTGTATTTGAGTGAGTTTCTTCTTACGCATGGCATTTTCTAAAGAGCACCAGACTTCCCTTTCAGCAGATTATAAAGGAATGTTTTAGGGACCCACCACTTTATTTGAAATCACATGCACCAGAAATACTAAAATATTGAAGAAATATGGAATCTTGAACTAATTTGGGAACCACTTAGCTGTGGGTCTCTTTCTTGGCGTATTCCTGCGTGAGGTGCAACCACTCTGCTCTCCAAGTATGTCCTGCAATTCTCTGTAGATATTTTTATTTAGGAGGAAACAATGCGCTAAGGAAAAAACCTTAATGGATCTACTCTTGCTCTTCTCCTGAACTCAAATGTGTGAAGACAATTGTTCAGAAGTTAAATAATCTCCAGCAATTGTGACACATGAATTATATGATTTTTGTGAGGGCTGTGCTAATCTTTTTCATTTTTATATGGAAGACATTTGTTTTAGCCTTAATCTATTTTTTTTTCCTGTGGACTCTGCCCTTTTTAATATTTAAATGTCTGAAAAAGAAATAGTCTTTTCAAGCTAATTGATAATCTAAGTAGTTTGGCTGTAAAAATTAAACTGAAGCTAGTGGGCAGTTTTCAGCTTTTTCATACCCTCTACTCCATCTCAAATCTCTTAATTACAGGACCTCATCATAAAATATCCCTAACAGAGTAAGCCAATTAATTTTATACAGCAGCATAAAAACTACGCAATGTGATGAATTAGGGTATTTGCCCTGCTGCAAACTCGCACGTGAGCCTGGCACCTTGGTCCTGATAAACCTGAGGTTTCCAATGTATCCACTGGGGTTTGAGTTATTTCTTTTGTCCTATAACGCTGTGGGTAAATGATTTGGTGCTCAACAAAGTAGCAACATTACAAAAGCAAAAAAAAACCACCCTAAAATGTCATTTTCTCAAAGATCTGTGCTTTTCTGGTACAATGACTGCATGAGTTGAATGGGAATTTGTCACTGAAACAGCAAGAAGAACAGAATGTATGCCTGAAATTTTAGGGGAAATGCCTTGAAGTTGGGTGAATATTGATGCTAATACTAATAGATAAGTATTTCCAACATGAAAATGAGAGAAGGGACAGGAAAACAGCACGAAATTCAACTTTTTACTGCTATAGTAATCTGGGGAAGTTCAGATCTGGGGCATGACACAAATTTCTCAGCTTTGACCCCTTCTAATTCAAGTGTCATCTCACGTAACCGAGGCTGACAATGGAGTGTGTCTGGGTTGAACTCTCTGAGCTCTGCTCCTTCCTCACACTGAACGCTCTGAGTGGATTCCACCCCGTTGTTCAGGAAATCTCTCGTACCCAGACCCTGTGTAACCCTTGGGTGGCTCCTTTGTAGGAGGGGGACAGGGGACACTACAAAGAAAAGCTCCAAGCCCTCTGAACATTGCAGAGCTGCTGCTTCCTAAGGACCAACAAGGGCTGGGTGGACAAATGCTGGCTCGATGCTCAGGATGAGCCATCACCTGCGGAACGAGACCCTGAAATCTGTCCAGCACCACTGCCTGACTCAGCCACAGCCCAAAGTTACATCCCCCCAAAGTTAAACCCCCTTGCCCCCAGTAATTTCGTGTAGCCACCACTTTTGTGTTCTGTTTCTGTGACAAACACAGTAACAAACACTGATGGTGAGGAAGAGGCTCGTGTCACATGGATCTGTGCTAGAGGGTATTGTTACTGTTTCTATAATAAACACAAATATCTGTCTATGCACTTTCAGACGTGTATATTTTAATTAATCCCTGCTCCCGAGTTTAATTACAAGCTATTCTATCTCCAGAGTGTGGCTTATAGCACAGAGATAAATTGATACGTTGTCAGGGTACCCAAACATCTTCAGGAAATTGTAAATCAAGTGGCACACAGTGTGAGGTTTTGTGACTCAGCCTTTCCTACCAAATTATAAAGGGAACAATATACACACCTCTCTCTAGACTTGAGTATGCTAATGATTAACTGAGAATATTTTCTGAGTGATTTGTTACATTAAAAAGCACTAAAATTACTTATGCCAATAAGTATGTTATAGTTAAACTCTATGTATTATTTAAACAGTTTGGTTACTGCTAGCATGATTTATAAATTCAATATAAAAATGCTCAGATTTTTCACTGGTTATATTATTAGTCTCTGGATAAAAATTCCTTGCTTTTCTTCCATCTCAAGGGAACTTAATTTAAATATGAATAATGGAAAAAAGCCCACTTCCAGAAATTTAAACTAATCGTGCCTTTTAAGGCAGAGAAACCTTGGATTGAATTTTGGAGCTAGCATAAAAGAATTAAACGGTAACAAATTGTCTTATAACTGGATGTGCGATAAAACGCTGTACGTGTTTGATGCAGCACTTGTGTTTTGAAAGTCAGATATGTATCTCAGTAAAATATATTTATGAACATGCTAATAGTTGATAATTAGTGAAAAAAAGTATAAACTGACAAACCTCAGAGGGGGAAAATGTCTTTAAGTTATTTGCAATATTTTCCAGTCACATATTCCAGTAATACAGAATTGAAAGGAAGTGCAAACACATGGTGGTGAGAAAGGAGACTCAATATTTGTGAATAGCTGAAGCTTTGGGGGCATTTTATTGTGGGGAAACTGTTGGAGCCCATCATTGCCAAGGGAAGGGAGGCATTGTGGTACCTGTGTGCTCTCTTACTGGAAACAGTGCACCTCAGGTTTAGGGAAGTTTGTCATCAGAATCAGCCACGGAGGCTTTTCTTACAAAGTCTCTTTGTCTTCAGAAGTTCTGCATGAAAGGACCTCAGGAGCTTAAGGCAGAGAGCCTTGGGTTAAAGTGGAGAGCAGTGAGCTGGAGCTCAGCGCTGCCCCAGCAGCACTGAGGAGTCACATTGCTTTGGACACAAAGACATTCTTTGGCCTTCTGGAGAAGATGGATTATTGAGAGCCCTGACTAAACTCAGGGGTGCTATTGCATAATGATCTGTCACCACTGGGTTGGTTTGCAGGAAGGTCCTGATGTTTGGGACGTCTTGGAGAGAGGGTGGGGAATCAGCAGCAGCATGAGTTGTCTTCTGAGTTCCATCAACCTGAGCCTGCTTGCCACCATCCACACTCTGAGTGACACCTCCCAAGGTCATCAAGTAACCAAAAACCAGCTGAACTTAAGGAAGGAGGAATACAAGTACAGAAAATCATCCAAAGTAGTGCTTCCATGCTGGCTTTGATACCAGAATCTTTCAAAAGGAGCCGTGTCAAGCACATCCTAGAGCTGACCTTGCTTTTTATGTTAGGGGTACAGATCTTTGCACCCAAAGCTATTTAACTCAGGGCAGAACATCTTTACTTTTGCATGTCCTGATTTCTTTTCATCTTTACCAACTTCTTTTCTATTGCTTTGACATAATAAATTGAATTGTTGGGATTTTCAGAGGTCAGCTTGAGGTACATCGTCTCCAAGAATTAAAAACGTTTTGTTGAAATGAGAATTATTTGGTTTATTTTCACTGGAGCTTAAATCTGGCATGTTCTACAAGCAAAGAAGAGTGTGATGGGTGGTCCCATGTGTGGATGCACTAAAACAAACGTCAATAGTGGTTTAAAGAGAGTGCAGGAAAATACCCAATGGGTTAATTAGGCAAGTTCCATAGCAAGATTCAAATTAAGCTCAATGGGTCATGGAAAAATAGTTTTTGTTTATCCAAAACCAGAAGTGGGATTCAAATCTTGATTGTGAGTTTCAAGTGAGTGTTCAGGCTGCAAACAAATGACACATTATGAATAATTTAGGAAGGTCACTGACTGCTCTGGCTGTACGTTGAATTCTCTCTGCAGTCCTACTGTGTGCTACACTGGCGTTAGTTTACAAACATTATTGGCACTTTGGCATCCCAAGTTTCTCTTTTTTTTCCCATCTTCTCCCTCTCCAGGATGTCTCATGCTCTCGTGAAGGTTTGGCACATGTCCACTGTCCAATCCTCACAGATGTTGCCCGTGTATTTCCACAGCTGGTTAATAACATCCCTCAGGGTGGGAACCTGAAGATTTATCTGCTGCTGCCAAAGTTGTCTTGTTCCTCGCTCAGGGAGGGATATGTGGCATCCTGTGTCTCCCTTCTTTTGCCTTTGTTTCCTCATTTCCAAAGGACATGGCACTTGTTAAGAGAATGCTGGTAAAGAAAGTTAGAAATCACTATTAATGAGCCTTCTGTATATGCAAATTCTGAAATGACAGCTTATTCTCTGGTATAATTAGCAGTATTATTTCTGCTACCATGGATAAGGTTTTGTCAGGTCTCTTATCCAGTAAAATTTCTGGCGGAGCTTAAACCCCAGGAAACGGATCAATTTATGAGGAAGCTCAGTTTCTATATATTCAGTCAAGAATAGGATACTTCATCAAATTCTATTTAAATGACATTCAGTTATTTTCCATTAGAAGAGGGTTAAAGAATACTTTGCTTACCAATTTACCATTATTTATTTTTCAGTTTTCTAACAGGAAAAATATCTGTTCCTGTTAGAAAGTATCTAGCCATTATTTTTTAGCAGCTATTAGTATATTGTAAAAGACTAAAGAAGTAAATGGCTGTGACATTGCAGGTCATAGAGTTATTCTAGATACAGAGAAAATATTCTGTAACCTATTCCCTGTGTTTATCCTTAAACATTCATCCTCCCCAAGTGCCAAATTCAAGCATTAGTCTGTGGCTGTTGCATCCTTCCAGCAGCCTCGGAATCTGAATGCTCTGGCTGCATTTTCTGCCTGTAAATCCTGTCACTTAATCTTGCCTAACTGAGCAGTGAAGTCAGAGTTCTTCATTAGCATACAACAGGTCCTGGGATGAGGATGATTTGTGCAGCAGCGCTCTCAGATGAGCTATTGATGATCCCCAGTGAGATCCCAGCAGAGGGAATCACTCTGATTTAAGACCGTGATTCAACAACTGCTCCTCCCACCTAAGATTTGTTTGTTTAAAAAAATGACAACTTGCTCTGGTGGCCCAGAAGCTTCCCAGCAGAGGGGTGGGTCCCATCTTTCATTGCAAAGCTGTCTTAGGAAAACTGAGCCATAAAATGGGCTGAATTTCTTGGGTTTTGCCTTCAAACTTTTTGGGCTAGGTGGCAAAAAGCACCTGTTCTGTTTGCCCTGAGCACATCTGTTACCCTCCTTTGGGAAAGCTGTGCCTGGATCAAGCAGGGCATTTTGGAAGCAGCAGATAATCGGGGAGTTGTAGATGATGGGCGGCTCCAGCTGATGGAGGTGGAGGAGGGGAAGGGAAGTTACAGCCCCAGTGTTCATGGGGATGGAAGGAGGTGGAGGAGGAGAAGGGAAGTTACAGCCCCAGTGTTCGTGGGGATGGAAGGAGGTGGAGGAGGAGAAGGGAAGTTACAGCCCCAGTGTTCATGGGGATGGAAGGAGAAGCATCCCAGAGGCTCCATGGGACCAGGTCTTGAAGTGAGAAATTCCCCCTGAGAACATGGCTGGGAGGGCAATTGCGGCTTTATACACCTTTATATATCTCTTCTGGTTCACTTTTTAGTTTTCTGTTCCAGAAGTGTAATCAGCCCAGTTTGCATCCTGAAAATAAACAAGCTTTGGTTTGCTGACAGTAAGGAAAAGGTCTCGATGGATGCACCTCAAAGCCCTGGCTGACTCTGGGAAGCAGCAGCTGCTGGATTGCTTTGGGGGCTGTAAACAGAGGTGGTGTGATCTGGATAATGGGGAGGAACCATACATGGATTTCTGTTTAATATTTTCTGCTGGTATAATTTCCATTCAAAACTGAATATTTTGTTTGGCTTCAAATTCCATGGGCAACTAAGGATTTGTTTTGTGGCACTTGGCAAGGAGCAAAGAATCTAAATTCGTGGGATGACTTGAAAGGATGAAATACATTTTAAAGTGCATTTCTTCCTCACCAAAATAAATTCACCCCATTGTTGTCACCATTTAGATGGACTTCACTCCCTCACCTTTTCTTTACACAGACAGACACCTCTTACAGCCTTGAAAGCAAAACACGGATCAATGCCGTTTTCAGAACAACAGCTAAACTCTTTCAGCTGATGTGTCACTCCAGAAGGTGCCATTTCAGATGTGATTAAACAAAGGAGTCAAACATGCTACAGTACGTTTAAGTTTGAGCCCGTCTTTGGGGATCTGTTGAGTGATAGTGAAAAAGAATTTAGAAAATCACACAGGGATTCAGGATGCTGGTGGTTCTACATGGTGTTTTGGGCTGTTTTCATTAATTGCTTTGTGCACTTGTGGTCCTTTTTGTTTTTGAAGCTTGTTATATTTATCAAGTAATGTAGCAAACAGGCTGTATTAGTGGCTGTTTAGTGGAAATAAATAACCATATGTTTGTGAGCAGTCCTTTGGCTACTTGCCATGTCCAAATTATCGTGAACAACCAATGCTTTGTAAGCTGCCACATGGTCCCTGCTCTAAATGCCTCAGATTAATTTGATCACTTAGTGCATGGCTTTTGATAAAGTAGACTAATATGGGAATTACAAAAAATCTTAATGGTAGATTTTTCTTGCTTTAATTATTGATTTCAGGTCCATAAGTATTTATATGATTTGGGAGAATTCCTGGTTTGACATTTAAGTTGCCAGACATGTTTTCTTTTCTTTCCAAACAGTATAAACATTGACTATCACGTCAGTGGGTGAAGTTAAATGTGAGTGGGAATAGCCAGTAGGAGAGAAAGGGATGGGAGTGGGGAAAAATCAAGAAATAGTTTAAGCATGGGTCTGGTTTAGAAGATTTATGAAGTCCACAAGCACATACAGGTGACTCCATGGACTCCACAACAGGATTTTATTGGGATCATACCTGAATTGTTGAGTGTTTACTTTTCTTCTGAATTAAGAGAGGCTACTCTTCATATTGCATTTACTAAGGCCTCATACCTGGCATAACTCTCCATCTGCAATGAACTCTAAATACAAAAAATGTAGAAAAAAACGTACATCATCTGCATTTGCAATATTTACAAACATATTCAGTGTTTCATCCTCTCTTCTCCCATCACTTACGTATAAAGCTCAGAAGAAGCAGTAACAGCAGCAGTTTCTGCTGAATTCACCTCGAATTCCTACCCCTATTTCACACAAGCAGTGTTTTTAAGGACGTCAGCACCTATATATCAGCGTAGGGACACCTGAGCAGAGTGGAAGGTCTCTTGCACAGGCATTTCCATATTTCTCCAAACTCTGTGAGGGAAGGGTAGTTTCTCTTCTACAGATGGGCAAAAAAATTGTAAAATATTAAGCTGCTAAGGCTACATAGAGATTTAATAACTGGGTCCAGGTCTCCTGATCTGTTCCTTCACCAGCTGGCCAACCTTTCTTTCCAAAAACCTGCAAATGTGGCTGGTTTGAGGATGTAGATTGGGCAGCACTTTACAATCCCTGCTTTTCACTGGCATTACGCCTCAAAAATATTCAGTTCAATATTCTTTATGGGTGTGTTTGTCCCCCTGAACTGCTGTGTCTGGGACATTGGTGGAATTAGACCTCCAGTAACTGCAGATTTCAGTGTGGCTGTAGCTATTTACTGAGCATGGAAAATGATACAAAAATGAGACCTCTAGAATGATGCCAGACTTCATTCCACTGTTACTAAATGAAGGTTCATTTTTACAGAGCAGTTTGCTCAATTTTACTCCATATTAGAGGAGATCAATGAAATAATATGATATTTGACTAGAAGTGACATCTGGAGTTGTACAGTAATGTTTGCTTTTCTTAGCAAACCGACTTTTCCAAAAAGACTTTGATCCTGCTCTTGTATCCACAGACTTTGAGGAGTCAGTGCCTCTCAGGTACTTCAAAGTCTAACCTGGTGACATTATGGTTTAATAAATATATAGCTTTCCACTTTCACTCTCACTGACAGAATACTCTTTTCACATTTCCTTTACCTAACTTTCAGTATGCCTTTCAGCACTGAGCTGGCCTGTAGCTGCTCCCATAACAAGAAAATTTGTTCTCCTAATTCCAGCCACACTGTCTCTCAGGCATCAATTCATCACTTAAATTTGTCGTAAGTGCGTTAAATAGAACACTGAAATTGTTCTTGTCAAATAATCTCCAAGAAGTATAGAGTATGACTCTGCTACATCCTTGGATTCTGCTCTGACATTTTACACTGTCAAAATAAAGCAGACGTTCCCCTCCTCCCCAGTAAAAATTCTTTAAGCCATTAAATTACATTATCATTTATACATATTTTTATCTGCTGTATTTGCATGGCTATAGTTATGGATCTGTCAGTATTTTCACTATAAACCCCTATTTCCAGGGATTTAGACAGTAATTCTGCCTTAATAATTTGCTCCAGGCTAAAGCTTAAAATGCAAAGTCTCAGGCTGAGAATAGTATTTTTTTTTTCACCATTTTGAAAAGCAAATCATTTTGCCTGGTCTTAAGTATGGGAACTGCAGTTGTGCCTTCAGGGAAGAGCTCCCTGGAGGGGGCTGGGGGTGTCCTCCCAGGCAGAAGATAAGTCTGCTCAGCTCTACCCTCAACTTCAGGGTATTAAATGCTTCAAGCAGGAGAAATCTTTCCTACCCCTCCTGAAAAATACTGGGGTGTCTATGCAGCAGCCCAAAGATTGACTGCAGCTTGCAGAGGTTGGTGCCAAGTAGATTTAAAGTGGGGAGTTGCACAGTAATAGCAACAGCTCTGGTAATGCAGAACTCAGCACAGGTTTTTGGATGGTTTTGTAGGGTTTTTTTTTTCCCACACTGTTCCCAGATAGCTTTTTCTGCAACTGCTGAAAACTTGGCTGTGCTTTGGTATTCAAGTGGAAGCAACCCCCATCTCTTGCCAGCTGCCATGGTAACAGTCTTGCCCTACTATTGAAAAATCACCCCAAAATCATGAATGTCTTTGAAATTATGAAATTTGAGGTCTCCCTTTTAAGATTTTTTTGGGGGGTTGACTTTATTTGGAGCTTTTAAGCATTTTAGTAATTTCGAACTTCTATTGAGAACATGCTTTTTGCTGTGTGAGAAGCTGGTTTTATTTATTGTTGTAATTAATAAACGAAGTCTGGATTAATCAGATTCTAGGACCGGTGATTTTAACAAAAATGTGTAAAAAAAATTGCAGGGCCTGAAGTAAAATTCTAAGTTGGCACAGATAACTTAAATACTTTCTGACACTTTACACATAATTGCTGTTTAATTTCTCTCACTCTCCCTCCCCCCTTTTTCTCTCTCTTGCAAAGTGCCACAGACACAAGAGGCTACATTCGAGTTCATTGCCAGAGAAATCAGATGGAGGGTGAACAAATTGATCACAAGAAGAGAAAGCAGCCATTATTTGCCTGATAATTTTTGGTAATCAGCAATAATGAGAACAGAAATAGAGAAAGTTCTTGCTAATTACATCATTTTTTTTTTGTGTGCAAAATGCTAATGTTTTCATGAGAGGCAGTAATCATTCAGAAGAAGAAAAGGGTGCATTTTCTTACAGTATTTGTTGCAGGTGGCTATTGTTTAAAGAGGTTTCTTTGTACATCTCATGCTTGTTAATTATTTAAAATGAGCTGCTAAGATATCTAACTGATCCTGGATTGCAGAAATTTCTGGAAAAAAATTTTGCTGTGAAGTTTAAAAAATGGGAATGAAGGTAATGAAATAACTGTGAGGAATAAGGAAATAAGATTAGAATTGACCTTGCTGCTGTGAAGACTCCTCTCAGCTCTTGGGGACGGGGAGGAAAAAAATCAAAGATGTTAACCTTATTCTCTTTCTTCCCTTGCCTGCAGAAGGCCTCTTGGCACATACATCACATTTAATCTTATTTCTCCTTCTTGTATATATTGCATTAACCTCAGTTTGCATTTGGCTTGTTTTGTGCCTTTGAAAGATGATGTGTGGGGAGCTGTACCTTCCATTTGGTAGTCTCCAGCGATTCGGATCTTCATTTTCACCAGAAAAATGATCTGGTTGCAGGGCAGGCGCAGTGGCCTCCAGGCTAACTTGCAATTGGTTTGGAAAATCCCCCACAGGCAGCAGCTGACAAAGGGCTGGCAGTCCCTGGCTGCACCAGGCACCTGAGGGGCCTGGAACAAATCAGCTCCCAGGTCAGCTCGAGCTGCAGCACCGTGTTTTGTGCTGTGTTTTATGACTCTGTGGACGATGATGATGATGGTTTAGAGAGATGCTGGTTTAGGACTGTGCCTTGGTTGGCAGAGGTGCTGCACTTTCCAAGTAGGTGCAGCAGCAGTGCTTTGGGAAGTGGCTCATTGGGCAAGTCAGAGACATCCCTGCTCCTTCCTCTTGTCTTTGGTGTCACTGCTGCTGTACAATAATTTGCTGGTTCTCCAGGATTTTGTTAATTCTGTCCAAAGGCAGAATCCTATGGGAAAAGTTCCATGACCTGGTGTGTGCTGCTCCTGCCCCTGAGCCCTGGCCCAAAGCACTCCCCAGTGCCCGACCCTGAGGATCAGCAGGAAGCAAAGCAGACTTTGAAGCCTTCTTCCTATGCAGAACCTTGGAGAAGCCCCAAAACCCAAACCAAAGCCAAGCTGTGATGCCATTTAATGACAGACTCCAGGGTTGTACAAGGGCAGGAGAGAGATGCTTGTCCAATAACCTGCAAAAGCACCACTGGAATGGCAGAGCTCAGTCCTGCCAAGGAAAAGGCTCTGGTGGACTGTCTGAATTGTATTGGAAATCTCACGACAATTGGATAAGTTTTTCCTTAGAGTTCCTGTGCTCCAGTGAATTTACCTCTCTGATAACTGGGAAGATGTAAATGATCTCAGCCTTCTCTTCACCTCTCTTATGTACTTAGTGTGTCCTGAAGCTGAGAATTTTGGCAGCAGGCAAAGATTTTGTCTTGCTATTTACTTGATTGCTTGATTGCTACTTCTTGACAACAGCTCACTTACTGAGAAAAAGATCCTTGATCTAGAAAGTGTGTGTATACATATATTTTTTTTTTAATTTTTTTTTTCAAAATAAAAACATTGTAAAAGCAGAACTGAATAGAAGATTCAACAGAGTACCTGTCACGGAAATACTTGGGGTTTGGTCTAAGAAATGAGAATATACTGCATTTGTGGTGGAGAAACTGGAGAAAATATATTTGTATCATTCTATGTGTATTTAAAACCAGAAAACCGTGAAAACTGACATCTCCACTTCCCTCTGCATTTTTTAAGTGACATTAAATGCAAATCTCAAGCTAGAAAAGTATCATAAACAAATAATATTATTTTTTTCTCAGTATTTGTAGCATATTTACAGTTTTTCTAAGCACTCCTACACCATGGAAATATTGAGGCGTATTTTTTTCTATACAGAAATACAGGGACGTTGTTTTCTGTAAGCTGAGGAAGGGAGGACTTTCCAAGACAGATTTTAGATATTTAAGTATGTATTCTTCATGATTTTCCCTGTTATGCACATAAGAGCTTCTTCTGAGGCCAGTTATTATCGTGACAGTCCTTTTCATGAAAAGAAAAATTAAACCTGCTGCATTTCCCCCCTGAAAAACCTGTAAGGCTGAAATCTTGCTTTTCATACCTGCTGAGGTAATGGTATTTTAGAGTGCTTCAGCTTTCTTTAGTGCTGCATATTGATTAAGTTACTCAATATTTGACAACACGGAGCTTCTTTTCCCAAGGTATTTGTTAGAGAAAATCTATGTTTTTCCATTTGCGAGGAAAGGCATTAAACACGCTCCTCACTGTTTATTGTGTTCCTAATGTGCAACCAGCACTGGGTGACTGAGCAGGGTGGGGTCTGCTGGTTCCTCTCACTCAACAGCTGCTGTCAAGTAAAGAAGCCACCATTCGAATAAACAGTTATTTCCTTCACGTTTCCCCTAAACTTATCTGCAGAATTTTCTTTAAAAAGCGAATCAACTCAGATAAAATGATGGTTTAATGCATAAGTATTGGGTTTGTGTATAGATAAACATCTGTAAAAAGCAAATCAACTCGGATAAAATGATGGTTTAATGCACTTGTATTTGGTTTGTGTATAGATAAACATCTGGGTTTATATCTTGCTTCATAAATCTCCCTTTTTCAATCTGAACAGGTTCTTTGCTTTCCCAACCACCACCACATACAACTTTTCAAGAATTCAGTGGTCTCAAAGTCATTCTGTAGGTCAGCCCTGCTCACAAAAATCTGTAGGGTTGCGTATTTCTATATATTTCTATTTCTTTTAAGGATTTCCAGAGAAATAGCTAATGACCATCCTCACTTTGTGAAGGACAGAAAACCTTCTGTCAGCGTTACTCTGGCTGCTGGGGTGAAAACTATGTGAAGTAGCTGTATATGAACTGTTGCAGTAACTTGTAAATTATAGATGAGTGCTGTGATTCCACATTCTGTAGCAGTCAGGTGCTGCACATGATCCTTTCTTCCATCCCTGCCTATTCCCTGACAAAATGAAAGAGGGGCTTTCAGTATAACCCCTCTCTTTTAGCTTTATTTTATAAATATGTCTAGCAGATATTAACTGATTTTGACTTCTTTATAGTCCACATGATCAGCACCTAAAGGAAGAGCAGATTTCTCTTTTTGTTTCTTTAAACAAATCCCTGAAATATTCTTCTGGGAGCCATCAAACCTGTCTCCAGCTCAAGGTGACAGTGTATGGACCTGCTACACATTTTTGGGGATTTAGCCAGTCCTTTTCTTTCAAGGACGAGAAACCACACTCAACCTTGTCCTGAAAGCCCTCACAGAGAGACACAGCCCTTGTTTAGTATTAAAGACACAGGGATGTCTGCAGACATCCTGGAGGGCAGGATGGGAAGGTTATTTGCGATTTTTCAAGATGTTAAAACTACGCTAAGAATTAATTCCATAAACTTTTGCATGCCTGTGTGTGCAGGCTGACATAGTGGTGACTTCATTAGCCAGTCATCAGAGAGCTGTGATTCATGCTCTGGTGGCACTCAGCTGCATTGCAGATCTATGTATTAAGTAAGACTTAATTAATATTTAATTGGCAATTAGGAAGGAAAGTTTTGAAGAAGTTGATTTTCACTTTTTTTTTCGCCTTCTGGGCAATAGTAGACTCTTAACCTCTAGTGATGATTATTGTTAAGTAGGTTGAAGGAACTGAACAGGAAATATATAGAGAATTGAACTTTGAATGATTTGAAATGACCCATTTCTTCTACCTCCTTCAACACATGTGCACAAATTCTTCCTTACAAAAATAGCAAAAAATGCTCAGTATATCATTTACTATCATAAAAGTAAAGGCTGAAGTTTGATCATAAAATGCATTTCTGCATCAAGAAACCTGGCAGAAGAAATCAATAAAAAAGAATTGCTTGTCTTGTTTTTTTTTTTTTTTTGGTTTTTTTTTTCCAAAATAATACTCAGAGAAAATATGATAACACATCTTGAAGGCAGGTCGGGAAGGGCAAGTTTAACCGAGCAGAGGCACCGCATGAACAAAGCGTGTGACTAATCCGTGGGTTCCTTTATTGTCTGGGCACTCTCTCACCGTCTCTGTTGGACCAAATTAGAGCAAAACAACTTTTAACATTTTGTTTAGCCAGCCTTTTCCACTGCCAGCGTTCACCACTGAAATGGCAGCATTTCAGCGGTTTGCAAAAAGTCAGGGGTGTTTATTTCCACCGCCACTCGTTTGTGAGCGCTCACGGAACGGGCGGCTCTGGCTGCTGTGGTGGAAACAACAGCGAGTGACAAAACCCCCAAGGGCAGATTTGTATTAAATTTTGTTCATCGCTTGATTTGGGGTTTGCTAAGACCTACTGTATGTGTGAGAAGCAAGGGATTTTTCTTTTCTTTTGTTGTATATTTTGGCAACATATGTGCATTGTGGACATTTTATATGACACAAGAATGCAAAGCAGGATACATCATGCAAAAAGGGCTGAGTTCCACTTCGGACAACTTTACCAAATTCGTCCCCACTCTCTTTCTGTTGGCTTCACAATCTTTTCTTGAGAAACAATTGCTTCTTCACGTGGAAACAGGTATATTAGTGGCAGCTCCAGGCTCTATGCAGCATATGATGTTGGAAGTTTAATTTAGACTTGGAGAAATGAAAAACTGCGGAAGAAAATTTGTGGGGGTTTTCATATATTGCAACACACTAAACTATATTAACTTTATCAATGACCTTTGTTCAGCCTATGGTTTCATTTCGTGGAATTGCCAACGATTCCTTCCAATCTACAGGAACACATAAAAGATGCTTCATAATAAATGCAGTCACCTCACCACATCCAGTTTCCCGGGATAATGATTAGCTGTGTTCTTCAGAATTTCTTTACTTCAGATTAGAACTCAGTTCCTTGAAGTGCAAACTCCTTTTAGTAAATATGCAGCTAATTATAGATGTACTATAAAAATTTTAAAGCCTTGCTGGTTGGGTTTTTTCCTTTTCAAGTGCTTGCAGACCTTTTGGCATTCTGTAATTCCAGGACCTTAGCAAGGTATTTTATCATCCTTATTTTGACAACCAGAAGTTAAAATAGAGAGGAAAGTTTAAGCCAAATGTCTGTGGTCACCCCTTGAATATGTAGCCACCCTCTGACCACAAAACCATCCTCCACCATTGCATATGCAGATTTCTAATGACTTCTTGCCAATAGGGTCAAGAATCCAAAGCTAATGAAGACTTTCTCCAATGGTGGTAAAGAGATTTTTTTTTCTTTATTTTTAAATTTCTGCAAGGATTAAGCTCCGTACAGAGCCATGGAAACCTGCAGAGCTTTAATTACTTAGCACGGGAAAAGCTTCGTTTTGCTGAATAGTCTTTCTTGATTTGGTATGTTTCTGATATGCCCTTGAAATATCACTCACTGGGGAAAAAAAAGTAGACAAAAATAAAATTGCAAAATTTTAATACACCTGCAGTGAGTTTT
The DNA here is from genome assembly GCA_014706295.1 of Lycocorax pyrrhopterus obiensis. Classification (NCBI taxonomy): domain Eukaryota; kingdom Metazoa; phylum Chordata; class Aves; order Passeriformes; family Paradisaeidae; genus Lycocorax; species Lycocorax pyrrhopterus. The sequence continues at coordinate 13,580,835 of JACSVZ010000022.1, read as the reverse complement.
AATGAAATTCAGTAAAAGCACTGTGAACATGTCCTAAATTAGCTAAACTATTCTGTATGTGATCCTGATGTTTTAATTAAAATATCACTGGAAGGATTCAGTTCGTTCGGGATTCTGTGGAACTACTGAAAATTAACTGTGGATGCAAATTCTTAGAGGAGTGACAAAAATGTTGAGAGAGATGCTTGTCATTATTTTAGCAAAAATGTGTGATTGTAACACGTTCCTGTAGTTTGCATCAGCTATTTTGAATGAGCAGGTTCAATATTTGTCTCTTTTTCCAGTGTTATTGAGCCTCTTGTGCCACATCCTAGAGCAGCCCACGGGTTGGTCATTTCCCCCTTTCAGATTAATCTCCTGTCTTTTGGCAAAGAGAACAGAAATACAGAAATATAAAAGCACAACACTCTGCTTTCTTTGGGGCTTAAAAGTAGGTTTAAGATTTATTTGGCTCTTGATTATCAGTTTCATATTTTTTGGAGGTTGTTTCCATTTGTTCCTTGGAATCTGAGTTTCATCCTATATCATTGTATGATCAGTTGATGAAATGATTGAGAGGGAAAAAAGTAAAGAACCAGCCTTTCAAAACTGCACGTCTGCAAATCTGAAAATCTTAAAAGAAGCTAAACAAAAGCTAAACTGAAGGGGAGGACCCTTCTTGAAAGAAAATTAAATGACATTATGGATACTATTATTTTCTAAGAAACTATTTTTTTTATACTGAAAAGAAACTCTTTTCAGCGGTATAGTACATACAACTTCTGACAAAAGACTGGGAAGCAATTTAAAATTTCCCAAAAAGACGTATGACAATGTATTCCGGACCTCTGAAAACTGGGGTGACGCTGTGGGGCGCTTAATTATACACCAAAGTTTTATCAAAATAAGAGAAATAGAAAGTACTAGACCAAGTATAAAGCTGCAAAGAATGTTCAGTAGTTTAATTCTCAGAGCGAAGCAAATTTTTTTATTCCCTTTTTTTTTCCCCTCAAGACCGGCTGCAGGACCACTGATAAGAAGTGCAGGGCAATAACAGCCTTTGGGCTACTTGTTCCATTATCTTTGGATGAAGATGCCCTCGATTGTGGATGAATGCTGTATCCACCTCTATGTGAACAGAGGGAAAATATTTTTCAGAAGTATTTTAGACTGAATAATGAATGAACATATATTTTCAAAATACTTTTTTAATAAAGAAATAATCTCTTTGAGGGGGAAGTGATGTTTACCCCTAAAACAAAGTGTAGAAACATCCATCTTCAAAATCTCTCCCAGCTTTCCCAACCACAAAAACTCATCTGCAGAGTAGGAAGATGCTGCAATTCATTCCCCACAGGCTGGGAGGGGGTGTTGCCTGGCCTCTGTCACTCGTTATGCCTTGCATCAGGGAGTGTTCCAGGCCTCCTGGCTTTTCTTCCTGTCAGCACTTCATGGCTGTATCAGCCAACTGGAGAAACGTCCCAAAACCAGATTTTTCATAAACTTGGAGGGAACCTGAACCTAAAATTCCTGTGAGTGTTACTCTGTATATTAATGAACCCAGAACACCTATGTGTTGAACTTTAAGGTTTTATTCACCTTGAGGTGTGGTTGCTCAAAGGATGTCTCACATTCTAGAGGCAAATGCCTCCTGCTCTTCTCTTTGAACAGCCTTCCACAAATTTTAGCTTTGCACTTCCTGAGAGACACATGGCTGGAAGCCCCAGACGATGACATCAGGTGGAGTCCATCCTGCATGTCCTGATGTCATTGGGGCAGGAATCATTCCAGTGACATGGCACCCAGCCAAGGGCCATCCAGCTTTTACCTCAAAGGAACCTGCACGCTGAGAACTTCCTCTGCTCTCCAAAAGGCAAATATCCCTAAGAGACCTCCAGTGGCTTTTCTCTTTATCGTCTTGTTCTCTTTCCACTCCCAGTCCAGGCTTTTATTTCCTGCCCATCCTACCCTCTCTTAACGCTTTTCTCACTTCTAATGTGCTTGTGTCCCTTTCTGCCTGCCCTCCTCCCTGCTCAGTAGCTCCTGTCCCGCTCCTGTCCCTCGGGTCCTGCTGCTGATGTGCTCACAGACTCCTCCATCCCTCTGCTGCAAACCTGAGGCTGAAGGAAGTGACAGGCGGAGTGGACAGCTGGAGTTTGTCTGACATGACAGCTTTCCCCTGTGCCAAAGATTAGTATTGCTGCTGTGGTGGTGCAGCCAGATACGAAATACAGCCACAGCCTTTCCCTGAAATATGCCCTATATAAATTCCAAGCCTTGGGTGAGAGAAAAGTTGACTATATTTGGTGCCATCTTTTTTTCATGAACATACACAATCTATATATATTTTTTATATCCAAGCTTTCTTCCAGCCTTCCCAGTCGAAGCAGCAGCTCCTAGGCTCAAAGTGAATTGCACATATGTAACTTTTAAAGCATGGTTGATATTCTGTGTGAATTGGCAAACAATGACAGAAATTCCTGAATCGTGATTTAGCACAACCAGACAGTAACTATCAATGTTTAATCAGGAAAATGAGTTAATCTATAGAGTCATAGAATCATAGAATTTTTTAGGTTGGAAAAGACCTTGAAGATCATCAAGTCCAATGGTTAAATTTATCTGTAAAGGAAAAATGTTTAATTTATCACTCTATAAAAATATGGAGTGGGCTACAATATTAAAAGTCAAGATGACCTGGATTTTGTCACTAACTATAGATAGCTATAGACAGAATAATAATAGTAATAATAATAATAATAATAATAATAATAATAATAATAATAATAATAATAACAATAATAATATCATCCAGTTCTACTAGATAAAAAAAATTATCTACTGTGTAAATGTGGAAAAAATGACAAAAACTTCAACACTTTGTGTTGTAACACCTGCTGTTGCTCCTGGCTTACAGCAGCAATAATCTACCCTGTGTTTGGCAGTATTTCATTGTTTGGTATGACAATTGTCATGTTCCAATTCCAGAAAACAGGATTTGGCTATTCTCTGACTGACAGTCATATAAAACAGCACATTAGCTTTATTTTACTCATTTTACAGAATTCCATCACAAAGGTAAAATCAGAATCTGTCCCATTAAACAGGCATTGAAAATCTGGACAAAAATCTCAAACCCATGAAACAGGTGAAAGTGTTAACATAAGATCACGTGGTTTTCACAATCACTTTGCATTAATTTTAGGGGTTTTTCCTATGCCTGTCTGAATTTTCCTGGGTCTGCCATGACTGATCTAAATTAATAACTAAAATACCAAAGATTTATTGCCATAAAAGGATTTCTGTTTTCCAAGTGATAAGAATGTTATGACACGTATTGATCTACTGAGGTGGTAGTAGTCACTGAAAGATGGATCTTCCCATTTATTTTTTTGTCCTTTTTGCTATTATTATATTTATTGAGAACATGTCAGAACAATTGGCACAAAACCTTGAGATGCTGATAAACTGATAGGCCATGCACATATCTGAAGCAGTAGTTGATCAATGTATATTAACTAAGGTTATTTGGACAAGGAAATGTAATACTTTCCACATCTCCTCTTGGAAATAAATTTAATAGTCTATCTCACCTCCCATGTGTGTCCCAGTAATCGCCTTCAGTTATTTTTTTCCCAATTAATTACAGCCTTTTAGATGATGAACAGAGTCTCTCTCATGGGGACATGAAGTCAGAGTATTGCTTGGAAAAATTCTTCTTTGAACAATGCAACCTTACATACAGATTATTTCTAAGCAGATTTTTTCCCTGTGTCACACTCATCTTAATGCGTATTTGGAGACTCCAGAATTTATTCCGAGCTAGTTTACAACTGAATTAAAGGAGGGGAAGGAAACACCAGAAGGAAGATTTCATGCAGTTTGTCAGTGTAAGCTCCGAGCTACTGAGGATTATTCCCTTGTTTTCATGGGGGTTTTATGATCTTTATTGTGATTTAAGGAGGAAAGTGCACAGGATTTTTTTTCTCTGTTCTCTTCTGTTTGTGTGAGCTCCCTTCCTCATTGTTCATTTACAATGCTCGTTTGGAGAACACACAACAGTGGCAACATTTAGGAGCAGGGGAAGATTTTAATTGTAGTCTTCCAAGGCGACGACGAACATAAACCATTCCATGTGAATTATGTTACAGCAGAGAATCTCACTGAGGAATAATGAGGAAGCAAACAGAAAATATTTGCTGGAAGGGAAAATTGGAGACAGGCCAGATTGCAGATTTCTATAGGAGCTTTTTCCTTAAGCCATATACCAGCCATGCTACAAATATATCCTAGAGCAGGAATTAACTGCTTAAGAAGGTGGTGCTAATGGGGATGGTTTCAAAGCATGAGAAGCTTTGCTGCTTGTGTTTCAACACCAGTGAAAGAGGCATCGTTTGGAGTCCACTAAAGTAAATCTTCATGCAGACATCTCCTGACAGGCATGGATATGTGGTGTGCATAAATAAATGCATACTGTGCAACAGAATTCTTCTGGAAATTGCCACATTGCAGAGAATATATTTTGGAAATGCTCAAGGTATGAAAGGTGCATCACCCCCTGTGCTGTTTAGCTGCTCCTGGGATATTGGGGGAACTCTTGACATCTCAGTGTTCCTAATTCTGTCAGTGGGCCCCACTCCTGGTGTCACTGAGTCCAGCTTTTGACCATCACAGGTAATTTCTCCCTTTAGTATCGAGTTACAGGCCTGAATTTAATTTAGACTGCTGGTATGATCAAGTTCTTTCAGCGTGGGCTTCACTTAATAGATGGGCCAGGGTTACCACATTGATTTGCATAGAAATTAGAATTGATCAAAACTAAATTATTGATTATTTCAAGCTGAAAAACATCCTCTTCAACCTTTCATTCTCATAGAGCACCTCCTAACTGATGAGCTTTTATCATTACAGAAGCGGTAACATAATAAATGCAGGTAGAGTGGGATTTTCTGGTCATTTTGAACATTGTAGAATGGATAATAAGTTTGAATCAGAAGAACTTCCCTTTAAATGCTATGAAGACCTGATGACATGGTCTGATATTTTCAATGTTATTTGCAAATGAAAAAGGCTTGATTTTCTGCTTCACATTAAAAATGTGGTTTTCCATTTAAAAATTAGTTAGAAATATTCCTCCCTCTTAGGTTTTGTTTGTTGGTTTGGTTTTAGTGGTCAGATTCATTCATTCATTAGAAGTCCCTTACAGCACTTTCCTACGTTAAATTGCAGTGAGTTTTCTTCCTCCTAACACTTCCGATTCTGTATCTCTAGTGATACAAAACTCCTCTTCCCTTGCCTCCTCTTTTTTTCTTGTTAAATGCTTTTTATTTAAAGAACTCACGAACAATGGCATTTATTGGAGAGCTCTGAGAACAAAGTTTAATTCTCAGCTCTGCTGTGTGATCCCTTTATGACACTGAACAAGTTAGTCAGGCTCTCTGTGTGCTGTTCCCTATCTATAAAAGACAGATAATAGCACTTTCTTAACTGGCAAATCTTAACAACGAAGGTATTAAAGGTTATGTGTACTTGCGCTGAGGCATAGCCAGAACTTTAAAATATATACAATTTTTGAGGTAGGTTGAGAGCCATTTCCTTCCTTTTATTTTACTGCTAACCTCTGCAAGGTTTTTCTTCTTGTTCCCTAAGAAATGTGCTTTTCAGAATTTGCTGCAAGTGCCATATCCGATCACAGGTATCAGAGATCCATTATGAAATGGTCTGATTTAGAAACTGCAGAAACAGAATTCCAGAGTCACTTTTCCGCTACTTAGTTTCCATCTGAGGGAAGTCTGTGCAGATGGGTATCTTGCTGGAATTCAATATCCTGAATATTACTTTGATTTTCTTTGGATGGAGAGGAAAAAGATAAGTTCATTAGTATTTACTTTGCTCCAAACCTCTCCTGCAGAGACTTTCCTTTGGTTATTCAGGTAGGTGATTTCTTTTTTTGCCTTTTGAGCCACATTCAGGTCATCCAGCTCCCTAGTAATTTGAATACCAACAAACTGGGTCTTTCTGACAGCCTGAGCTTGACAGGCTGCTCTAAGTCCCTCCACTGAATTGTTGGTCTGTCATGTTATTTCCCCTGGAAATGGTATAAGAGCTGATAGCAACCTGAACACCTAAAAATAGATGGGCAGAATAGGCCTCAGAATTCGTAGCTGGTATTTTATCACCTTGGCTCCCTCTGCCATTGCATGGTGCAATGTAATAGCTTAAAATAATTAAGTACCATTCTTGTGCCAAAAATATAAAATGTCATTCAGTATTACAGTATCCATTTCAGCCATGAACACACTCCTAACACTTCCTTCAGACTGTCAGAGTGAAGACTCTTGCAGGTAACCAAATTTATCCAATCCAGAGACAAATTTATTAAACTGGGCAAGACACAGTTCTCCATCTGCCCCCCTGGGTTTGATTCTTCTAAACTCTCCATGTGGCCTAAGATCCTGTACGGTCCCTACAACAGCTGCTTTGTCTTTCCTCCACAAGTCAGGGACAGAGTAAAAGGATAAAATCTGCCTTGCCAACTTGTACTTTCTTATAGCCAAGGGCTAATTTTGTTGTTCTGGGGGGTAGTGATGCATATAATGCATGTACAGTAGATTTGATGAGCTGGAGGCTTCTGCTTCAGATGGTGTTTCTGGAGTTGTTTCGCTGCTTTAATGCGAGCAAAAGGTTTCCTCTGTTTGACAGAACGGGTGTTGCTCCCACAGATTTTTAAATGCCTCTCCTGAAAAACACACCAAGTGCTGGAGTTACTTTATAGAAAACCAAGCAGCAATTTTTAATCTAAAAGATACAGAATTGTGTTGTCATTCGTTTACCACTTTGCCTGAGCTGGAATGGGCAAAACCCAGCTGAGTGCTCATCAGCTGCAGCGCCCTGGTAAGAACCAGAGAGGGGAATGGGAAGAGTAAACCCAAAGAGCTGTAATGCAGATCTAATCTTAAATCAGATAGAGGGATTGTTTCAGCTCTTAAAATATCCACTCACATCCTGATTCCGCCTTGCTCTTCCTGTAGCTTCCACAAGAGCCTTTCCCAGTGCTGGGGGCTCTGCCACGGCTCCCATGGAGGGGAAGCGCGGTCACTGACACCTCAGGTGTGTCTCTGCAGCCGAGGGCGGCATGGAAAGGACGAGATAAATTTTTGCTGCTGCCAAGGGACGGCTTTTTTGAACACTTTTATCCAGTTCTCTGGCGCTTGAGAGGCTTGGTTGAGCTCTTCGTCATTCCATATTATGACCATTATCCAGTCCAGGTTTTCCACCATTCCGTATTCCAGCCCTGAGTCAGTCCGGGTTTTCCCCCATTCCCAATTCAGGGCTTTTTTAGTTTGTTTAAACTTTTCTTTCTCCTCTTGGAAAAGCACAGTTCTCTCTTTCAACTATCTGATGTTTTTTCCGTAGTAAGGAATGAGCTAAGAACTGGACAATGTTTATTTTATCATGAGAAATAATTAGTGTGTAAGAGTTGAGCTGTCATCAATTTTTATGCCCATGTTAAAGCAAAATGAATTGCTAGAAAAAGAGAGAAAATAACATTGAGAGGGTCCTGTGGCATGTGTATTTTTGATACTTTTGCTTCCAGATAGTTTCACTCAGGTCCTCACTTCATCCTTTCTCCTCTCATTTCAATTGTTTTGGAAGTGCCAAAAGCATCTTGTTTGATTTAATAACAGTTTTGTCAGTCATAGGCAGATTGTTTGCAGAGCTGCAGTTCTCTTAGGTATGCGTTTATGAAGTATACAAGCCTGTTAGTGATGTTTTTTCTTTATATTCTCTTGTGTTCTGTGTTTCTGTGGAGCTGAACAGAAACCTCGTACCATGATAAAGTCGGGCTGGTGGCTGACTCACCTCCCTTCTCATCCTCCCGAGCTGCAAATTTCTGTGTTTGCCTTTTTTGCTCAAGTTTGGCAAAGAGTGTGATCATGCACTTCATCCTTTGTGCTCCAGAGGTAATGTTATGGATCTTCATTCTGCCAGGAATGTGGATTCAGTGCTATTCTGGGCCAAATATTCGGGTTGTCAGAAGTGTTTGAAGGGTGGCAGGATGGTCGTTTCATCTCATAAAAATGCATGTAAGAACCAATGAAATAAAACACAGGACAGAGGCAAGAAGTGATTCATTAGAGTGGACAAATTGGCTTTCAGAAGACAAAGTAACTGCTCTCCAGAGGGATAATACAGCAAGTTGCTGAGCAGTCTGGCTTGAATCCAGAAAGGCATTTAATTGTGTGCTTAATTTTAAATATTCAAGTAGTCTTTTAGCTTTACAGGGAAAAGCCATGTGTGTAAAGTAAAACAGAATAGAATCTTCACACAATTAAACTCTTAATCTTGCTCCATTTCCCTGAATTTTGCTCCAAGTCATGATTTGACCTTGGAGTGATCTTGTATTTCATAGCACATGTGTTCTCAGCTGTGTGCAACCCCTGGTTTCAGATCTCAGCTCCTGTCTAGGGGGTTTCGGGATATTCCCATACAGCATCCTCAGAATGAAGTTTACACACACTAAAATAGCAACAGAATACTGCTGGTTTTGACAACAAATCCATTCTCTGTCCTTCTCAGGGCAACAGTTTTCAACTTTTCATTGGAGAAAAAGAGGGCTGTAGGAAAGGGCTCCTCGCTAAGGACAAAGGTTCTGCTGTAAGTGAATATATGCATCAGCAATTAGCTGCTGTATGATGGCTAGGAAAACTCAGAGGAAAGTTTTGGGTAAGAAGATGAGTTCAGGAAAATGTTTCTGAAAGACCTTAAGGCCAGATTCTAATTAGCAAATGACAAGATAGTTCAGAAAATAAGACTAGTACTGTAAGAATCTTGCCATAGTCAAAGCCCACCATCAGCAAAGATGCTTAATTACCCTGCATATGATAATTCCCTTGTGGAGTTATATGATAAGTATAAAGGGCATTGAAGTCAGAATTACCCTGAAAGTCTTTGGCCTGAAAAGCAGGAGCAATGAAAGAAAATGTAACAATGAAAACAGTTTGAAACAAATTGCATATTTTCAGTAACTCCTTTTTAACCACTCTGTAAACAACATGGCAGGAAAACAAGGAAAAAAATTGTGGGCTGGAGTCTCCTCTCTTTTACATGCGCTTAATTGTGTTTCATTAGTCCTGATTTTCATTATTGCAAGCAAAAATGAAGCCAAGGCTTGCTGCCTCTTAAGCTGCTCAGCTCAGATCCGTGCAATTCTTTGGAAAGAACAGGAGCAAAGCAATCTTTGGGTAACATAATACAACCCCTGAACTATGATCTCAATCAAGGCACTCTGAAAAGAAACAATAATGTCATAACTCCTTGAAAGCTTGCAACACCGAAAAATAAAACCTCCATCAGAAACCTGCCCACGAACACTGAGACATAATTCTCCTGACCCCACAGCACTGCTCCATATGTTGTATACACTAAAGAGAAAAAATGGGTTTTATTTGTACCTACACTCTCACCAATTATAGCTGAAGGTGTTGGCTCCCTGTGTGTTGTCATTGACACAGATGGATAAAAACAGATACAGCGTGTAAGTGAATGTTATAACTCAGAGCTCTCGTGCTACACCACAGACAGGATTGAAATTCCTCTGTACCTCTTAGCTCGGAAAGTTCTCGGAGAAGTAACCTCACAGATTAGGGTCTGTGTAAAGTAAAACTAGAGGCCTTTGTGTTGGCATCCAGGCTGGAAGGCACAGCAGGAAGGGATAAGAGATCCCTCGGGGCTCAGGGGTATTTACTGTGGGTTGGAAGCTGCACGTGGAGACAGGAACCTGCTCATTATGGGGAAAGGATGGAGGGGGTTTTGTCTCATGGAACGGACCAGTGAGTGACAATGTACCCAGCCCCCTCCAGGCAGCAGCCTTGTTTGTGCTGGAGCCGCACTGGTTTAGGGGGCAAAACCCTTTCTTTGCCCCCTGCTCACCCACGGAGAACAATGGCTCGGCTGTAATGCTTCCAGCTCCCAGATGCTCAGAGCCCACATTCCCGTCCAGGGGACTCACTCCTCGAGGTGGGGACACACAAGGTCCCACCCGCGGGGCACTGCGGTGCCAGCTCCATCACAGCCGCGGCACAGGCAGCGCCTGGAGGAGCCAACTCGGTCATGGGTGTCAATCCGGACCAGAGTTTTTCCTGGAATATGGAATGGGGGAGCACCCAGGCTGAAGATGATAGTGCCAGTGACCTCTCTGACTCAGAAAGGATTCCCATTCCCCCCTCTCTACATCAGGCAAAACAGAAATTGGGTGCTTCTCACAAGACTTTTTTAGCATCATTGAGGACACAGGGATCTTTATAGAATTAACTCAGACATTCTGCAGATTCCTCTGCCCTCCCTGTAGTTCTGTGGGATTAAAACACATCCATGCCATTGACAGCTGCCTCATTATCTTCAAATGGCAGTCCCTGGACTTAGTACCAAAGTAGACAGGTTAAAAATGAGTGTTGAGCCTTAACTATTACTTGGCTGCCATTAATGTTTGTCAGTGCTCTTTGCATTTGAACCGACGAAGGGGAGATTGCAGGGGGCAAGAACGGTGCTGATCCTGCTCAATGCTACCTAATTGCAGGGTCACACTGAACGTGTTTTCTATCAGTTTGTTCATAAAGCTGGAAATGCTTTCAGCAGTCTGTGGTTGTGCTGCAGTGAGGCAGCTGACCTGCCAGCCAGGGGAGATGGAAAGGCCATCCCAGCCCATGCACTTGGAGAGATCTTAACAAAAAATCCCTTTTTTGTGTGTGCGTGACTGTGGGGATATTTTTGTGCACTGAAAAAAAATCAGTTTCCATGAAGAGTTCCCGGAAGACACCTTATATGATAAAATTTTAAACATTAAAACTTATGTATAGACACCAACCCTCCAATGATGTGACTTCTCTGATGTTCTCTCTTGGATTCTGTCCACAGACAATGCCACACTGTCGTTAGAAAAACAAAGGGGGTGATAAAAGGAAAAAAAATCCAAGGGCATTTAATGATTAATTCTAAAATCAATTTCTTCCCTGTTCTGTCCTCCCCCCTTCAGACACTGAATTATTTAATGAAAAGATCTGAGGGCACATGAAGCACATTACAAAGGAAGATGTGAGCTGGAGTCTCCATTACTAAAATCTTCTTGTGTGGTTTTTTTTTTTCAATGACAGTCAAAAACCCAAACTAGCCATATTATTTGATGGAGTTTAAAGAAGCAGAAATTTTCAGGAGCAGGGAAAACAGTCTTCGTAATGAAAGATAAGCTAACTTGCTTTGGAGTTTTGAATTGCAAGACACAGAGAGTGTGGTAATACAACATGAGCAAAGGGTCTAGGTATTTGTGATGGGTGAGTTTGTGATGCCAAACTGGTGGCAGCAATAGTGGATCAGAGGAAGAAGGAGGAGTTACTGCACCAGAATCTCATTTAGACAGTGCATTTTTGGGATGGAAACTGTGGACTGGTAGATCTCTCCAGTGAGAAAGGGGAATGTCCTGTGTGCTGAATCAGGGTTTGGTGGCACATTTCTGTGCTGGTGCCTGTTAGTGCAAGTGAGCTGGGAGTTAGGGTACTTGGGCCTCTCTGAATTGTTTCCATTAGAAAAATCAATTATTTGTTGATTATCAGTGATAGTTCATATTGATTATCCATTTTTAATACATTAGGTATTGCTTTGACACGTGCTCTTCCTTTCTGAGGAATATGCCAAGCCCTTTTCCACACTGAGCTGTGACTTTTGGGTGGGGTCTCTTTACTTTTCACAAAGCAATAACTCATGTTTTGCTGTGGCTACACAATCCTCTGGCTGTGCATCTTCGTGTCTAGTATCAGTTCCTCTGTTTCAGAGAAAAAATTATTTGAGATTTGCAGAAATATCCACACACCAAACAACATTTACCCCTTCCATTAGATGGAAAGTGGTTGCAGTCACCTTCTGCTGAATTACTGAGCTAAGAGGTCACAAGTAACAAATGCAATAAAAACCCATTTTCTTTAGGACTATTAGCACATTTTGGAGATAATTATATTATTTTTCAAATATTCTCAGGTATTTATTTTAGTTGTACAATCATGCATTTGAACTTGAGCAATGGAAAGTGTAGGAAATCGCTGGTTGTTTTGGTTGTTTCTATAGAAATTGAGGGTTTATTGATAAACAGAACACTTGTTCTGATAAATCAAGTTAGGAGAGCCTCTGAAATACAAAGCACTGCTAAAGAGCTGCTCTCGATGTTACCCAGCTGAGTTTCTATATCCTCTCATCTGTGATGGTGTAGCAGCCCTCAGCTTCCACTGCTGTCAGTGAAGACACACTGGTTTACCTCACTGAAAGATACCACTGGTGTGTTTTAAATACATTAAAAAAAATGTACTTAGATATTTCCCCTGTTTTTATTGTGTATTGGTATTAGGGGTCTATCAGCTGAAGTATAGAGATATTAGAGCTCTAGGTAGGTCCCATTTTGTGGAAATGAGAAAGATTCAAAAATGCATAGGTCCCATTTTGTGGAAATGAGAAAGATTCAAAAATGCATTTGACTTTTTCTGAGTTTGCTTTATTTAATATGAATTTTTCTCTGTATTCCTATTGCTGGGAAGATTGAAACTTGCTAGTGAGCTGTCTGTGAAAGAAACATTTATGAAAAGCAGGCAACATTCTGTGTAAGTTATTTAGTGTTGGCACACACCTGGCTGGAAAGGTAGAGCTAGAGATGAACTAGATTTACTCTGAGGTGGGACAAAGCCACATCCACTCATCCTGCAGATCTGAAAAAGACTTAATTTATGCTTTAGGCTCTCTCCCCCAGTGGAGCCTCTGTACTGGTGTCCGTGCTGTCACAGCCACTCACGGGAAAGGGCTCTGCTTTTCCTGCCATCTTCCCTGGAGGACAGCCATAAATATTGTGGGAGGTCTGCATAAATAAATACTTCTTTAAGCCCAGAGAAATTAAGGAAAAAAAATTCATGGAGTACAGTTATGGTCCAGAGTCAAGTCCATAAGTTTAGTGATAAATTTTGGGGTTTACCAGGGTAAATTGCTGCCTGAACTCAGAGCTGCATTTCCTGCACAAACCAAGGTCCCGCAAACATGGGAGGCTGATTTAGCTCAAATCTGGCTCATATATCAGTAACAGAATTGTTAATTGGCTACAGAATCATTTATAGCCACTTACACCATATCAAGGACTCTGATACTAGATTTACAAGTTTGTTTATCAGGCTGGTGAGCAGGAAAACTCTTTCCTTGGAAGCTATTGCAGTTTTAAGTGAATTCATTGATGTAAAGCTGCTATGTCAAATCCTCAGCAGTACACTCCAGTTCTGCCGAAGAGAATGAATCTGTGCCAGTTTACAGTGTCTGAGACTTTGGTCCCATGGGTCCATTTTTAGATTCACGTTTTGACTATAATTGTATTTTAAAGTGTAAGACAGAATATTATGTGGCATTTTCTTCTACTCTGTTAAAGTGATCCCAGTATAATGGAAACAGGAAAAAAAATTCACTTACTTAAGCAGTTTCCAAAATTGCAGCTCTGCAGAAAAGAGGGAAGTGAGTAGTTATATTTAAAAATGTTGGTAAATTGTCAGGAGTACGGATGGAAGAAGAAATGGAAGCAGGAATGTCTGCACAGCTTTAGCAATGAATCTGTGTTTGTGGGCACTGTGCACACGTGCAGAGCCTCCTGTTTGCACAGCCAGCTCTGTGCTCTGGCAAAAATGGTGTGGGTTTGGGAAAGTTTTGCTTTGCATTACACTCACTTGACTTTACTTAACTGTGCATGCGTCAAAACTCTTACTCCTCTATCCAACAGAAAAATGACTTTGAAATATACACAGTCATCTTTCTTGGATATATATGAAGATGAAGATAACGTCAAGCATTTTGGTATATTCACTTATGAATAATTCATCCAGCTGCACACAGTTATTTATTATTATTATTATTATTAATTATGCATGTGTAGCTGGAAAAGACAGGAAGGCTGTAACCGCTGCCTCATGAGAGATGCTTAATCTTAAGAATTTGGTTAGACCAAGATGTGTGATATGAGAAAAGGAAGACAGACAGTGATAAATAGATCTGATGACACAAAGGCTTTAATAATGTTGATGGGGAGAAATGTCATTTGTTTGAGATGATTGCCTTGGGAGCACAGGCTACGGCGAGTTCCCTTGGCAGGAGCTGAGCTTGTCTGCTGCCCTCAGCGAGCTGTGGCTGTTCAGAGCAGCAGTTTGTTAGAGCACATCTGGATATTCAGAGCACCAACTCTACATTAGAGCACATCTGGCTCAGCTCTGCAGTCTCCATGTGGCCATGGGAGCTGAGCTGGGCAAGAATGTCAGGAAAGGGCAAGAAGTGCTGTCCAGGTTAGACCAGGCATCCAGGGGAACCTGCACCGGCCCAGAGGCAGCCCTGCTTGAAAACAGACTGCAGAATTCCTGATCTCACATTATTTAGCTCTCTAAGAGAAAGAAAAAAAAAAAGTGTGGAAGCAGAAAACAAAGATGCAAAGAGGAGCTTCACAGCAAGAACGCACTCTCAGACAACATTTTGCTTTTATATTCCCCCTGCAATTCAGAGATGTCACAAACACCTCATTGAAATTACATCAAATGTAACGCCGTGATTTACTTCTGGCTTAACTCAAGGAAAATATTTACATTTCCTGACAGAAGCGAGTAAAGTCTTAATAATAATTAATCTCTACAGAGATAATTATAATACCTACTTGCTGTGTTTAGACTTTTAGGAAAGCATGTAAGGAAATAAACTGAACTTAGTGCTGGTGCAGAGTTATTAATCTTGAATTCTGCATTATGCAGTAAAAATGGAGTACTATAGGACTAATGTACTGTAGGAGTACATCCCCTTTGGGAATTTTATTTGGTCCTGTGCTAGAATAATTGAAAACTTTTCCAAATGTAGCTAAAAGGAACAAAATATTTCAATATGGTTTTGTCACATTTTACCAACCTTTAATCCTATACTGGGCATTAGAATTCCCTGTGTCCAACCCCTTCCAGTGCTCTTCCCTCTGCAAAGACACACACAGGCCTTGCTCTGCACACTCTCCGTGTACCTATAGATGGGGAAAACAGCTGTGCCTGGGTTAAATAAGTTTCTAGATAAGTGAATTTGAGTTCTTATCAATTAGACTCTATATTGTGGTTTTCAGGCTTTTGGAAAAAGTATTATTTAATGCTATTATAATGTTGTTATGCAGTTATTACGAAGACGGTTTTGTATTTAAAATTAATTGTGTGTTGCAAATTCAGTAATTCAGTGCTCTGGACAGACACTTTCTTCACACCACCACCACCCCTCCTTTTTTTTAGTTACCCATATTTGATAAATCAAATCATCACAATGTCTTTAATTTTCCCTTTTTATAAAGAAAGGGTATCTTTGTGTATGAAAATGCTGCAGCTGCTAAATGGCTGAAAGCTTGCCTCAGTCTATCAACAGGAAAATAATAATTTTCCTTCTCAACAGCCTAGGTGTTGAAACCGTCTCCAGCTTCATGAAAGCATACCGTGGAAATAATTTTCTAGTGGGAGATATAATGAATGTGTGAGGCATTTTTACAACATGCAGGAGGCTATAAACTTTCAGAGAGCTTTTATTATTATTTCTATGCTGTAAGTCATATTTTGCTACATGTCATAAAGGTTTGAAAACTGAGAATTGCTTTATAATTACTCAGAAAAAAATTGACTCGTTACACCTTAAACTCAGGTAACAAAAGAAATGCATTGTTTGAGCAGGATGTTTACCAGTTCTACTTATTCCAATGGGCCTGGGCCAAGGGCAAACAGTTATAAAGCTGTAGCTGTGTAAAGCATCCTTTGCGGTTTGAGTGCACACAAACAATTACAGAATTCATCTGAAAGTGAGGGCTGATGGGATTCAAGGTGAAAATGTCCTTAGTGAGGATGTGTTGTACATAGCCAGACATCCATCTTTTGTTTTGTTCTTAAAGCTCTTCACACATTTCTGCTTTGGCAACATGGTCACTGCCTTTTCCTGCAGAAATATATACACATTCGTGCAGCAGAGCAGTGAATAAAAAGTGCATCCTCCTTAATAAGCATTAATTTCAGTGTTATAACACTCTTCCAAAATCAACTCTCTGGCAGAAGAAAAAATACAACAGAATAACTCCTGTGCCAAATGTACAGAATAAGTGTGTGAGGACAGTCATGAGGAGCTGCAGGCAGAAGGTGCTGCAGACACTTAATGCCCCGGTTCTCTCAGTGCCAGGGCTGCCCAGCTCTGAGGCTGGGCACCCTCCTGCCAGTGGTGGAACAGGAGCCTCTCCCACGCTCCTGTACCACGGGCAGGGCTCAGGCTGCTGCATCTTCTTGGCTCCCTTTATGTCAGAAACAAGTCAACCCTCCTTTCTTAAAGAAATTAAAACTGTGTATTAAGAACAGAAAAGAAACAAAACAAGTCCAGGACCAAAACCAGAAACTAAACCTAAAAATCCAGGTCTGCAGCGATCAGAGACCAAGGCTGCCGAACCGGCTTTGCTCCCAGGGCAAGGAACCTGCAACGCTGGGGTGACTCCAGCTAGTCCGGGGTCTAAAAGCTTTGCAAGAGCTCTGGATAGGGACAGAGGCCGGACAACCCAGCGTCGAGGTGCACCACCACCTAATCCGTGGCGACTACCACCTTCTTCCTTGTGGCAGGGACTTTTATAATGTCCTGGTCCATGACCGCCCACTGCCCAGCCCCCAAAGACTCTGTTGATTGGTAAAGTCCAGGAATGAGGTGACATCTTTCCACCTATGGCTCGCTGGCTGCTAGGGGACAGCTACTCGGTGATGTCACTCGGTTGGAAAGGCGGGAAAGTTCCTCATTAAAATTTGGGGTTTCCATGGAGCTCAGTTGCATGGTGGCAGTTAGAAGCTAAAAGTATCAGGTGGTCACTTAGGAAGGCTTGCCTGTCAGCAAACCTCAGAACTTATGTAAAAACTTATAGGGGTTAAACACTTGTTAAAAACATGGATTTTGCTGTAAAACACAACTTTTCAACTTTAAAGGGTCTTAAGGGGTAAGATAACAACATTGAACATTCATAAAAAGGAGTGAAACATTACACTTTTAACAATTTTGGGGGTTAAGAAGGGAAAAAAGGGAACAAACTTGGGGATCTTGTAATAATTAGGATTTTAACCAGGAAATATGCAAACATCTTTAATTACACTATATGACTTTGTGAATTATTAATTGCAGATGGGGAATTTGAAGATGCAAAAGGCCAATTATTCAATTTCATATATAACACTTTAGATCATCACGTGGAAGCTGGAGCATGTTTAGTGCTCTTCCCTGCTGGAAGAGCTGACCAGTCTGTTCAGGGCACTGAATTTGAGAGCACATAACTGCAAAGTGGGTTTGCAGCTGTGGTGTGGGTGAGGAGGAGCCATCACCATGCAGGGACAGTGGGCACAAGTGTGACACTTCTGAGAACGTCCTGGAGACTGAAAGGCACTTCTCTATAATGCCATTCTCCTTGGAACACACTTGTATGAATTGCACATGCTGATTTTGTTCTGTCTCTAAGCTGTTTGTTTTTCTCTTTGCACGGATGTCTGAATATGTTGGCTTTTGTTTTCAAGGTGCTATTATCGTTTTTTGAAGCTGAGAAGTAGTACTTTAAAAACAAAGTGGAATTTAAGAGCCAGATTGAAGCCTTCCTTATAAACCTGTTTGGAAAATAGAAGACAAACCACTTGTTTGTTAAAAACAGCTTGTTGTATCGTGTGTGACCCCTTATAATCCACCATCTGCAGTAAACATCCTTTCCAAACTCTCATTTCTTTAAGACAGACCTAAAATAAGTGTAGCAATATTTCTGAACAAGTTCCTGCCTATCACAGAAGTTCCAAGTCCAGCTGAAGAGGAGGATATGATGCTGCCAGGCCTTACATGTCAGAATAAGCTGTCGTAAATACCCCGTGAGCTGATCTGTTCCTCAGTTTAGGGCTTGGGAACAGCAGGAAGCTCCTTCTCTTCCAGAAATTACAGCATTGGGCCTTGGAGTGTAGAAAAGTGGAAATGAGCCCAGCCTTAAACACTCTTAATGTGTGTTGGTACAAATGAGCCACAGAGAACCTTATTTCACCTTCACATCTGAGGCTTTAAAACTGACTTTTTTTTTTCTACTTTACAACCAAAAGAAAGAAAGGAAGGTATTTGTGTTGCAACATGTAAATTCCTGCCAGCCAAGGATAAGACAGTCTGATCAGTCAAGGATATTTGTCCAAATGTGAGTGGATTTTGCTTTATCTGCTAATGAAAAAAAGCAGTGGTTGCATAGGAAAAAGTAGTAATATAAATTAAAAAAAAATTAAAGAATATTGTCACGAATAATCCTTACCCAAAACTAGACTTTCTCTTCTATCGGATTAAAAAAATCCACATAGGGTTTTATGCCAGTGAAGTACAGATTTTCCAGGGAATGAGAGAGAACTCCAGGGTCAGAAAGTTTGCATGGTGTGCCCTAAAACGTGATAGGGTGTCACTATCCCCATTTAACAATTCCATTCTGCAAATGAATGCTTTTCATCAGGTTAACGATTTTTATCTTTGTTTATTTGTTTGTTTGTTTACATTGCAGCAAATGGGAAGCCATTGCATTCTCAGAATTGCAGGTATTTTTGCTGTTGAGTGTAGATTGGGAATATTTCAACTATAAACCAAAGAAAGCGAGGCTGGAGTGATGGGTTTTTCTAATGGCCCTCCTGAGGAGTTTTTTGGCGATAACAACATATCTGCACATATCTGTATTGCTGTCTACTTAGGGCACAAAAAGCTATCATTACACGTGATGGAACATCAAACAACTATTTCATTAATGGTCCTATTACGAGGAACCACAGTGACATTAGAATACCAGCATCTTGTTACTATAGATACCTGATTTCCCTGTAACACTGGTGTTTTTATAAACTCACATGTATCTGGCTCTGTTTTATATAGAACTATGTATAAATGTATTTGTAGACATAATTCCCTCTCCTTCAGGGAGGAAAATTTTTGCTTTTCAAGTATTTAGCACACTTTAGTTCATCATTATCCACAGGACACTACACAAGCTGTATGTGAATGGCTTCAATTAGATGAAAGAGTTGTAAATTTAAATGCTCAAGAGAATAACTTTGTAATTCATCTTATCTAACAGCCAACATATTTAGTGAAGACTCTCAGACTGCCCTGGTCTGTTTTACACATTTGCACTGTAATGTTTCCCTGTTGAAAGCAATCGTTTGAGGGAGATCAGGTTTGGGTGTGATCACTTCAGCTGAGGCACAGAAAATTGTTTTCAATGTGCTGGAAAGTGAAAACTATGGGCAATTATCATTCTCTCCCTTAGTTGTGCTCAGACAATGTATATTCAAAGCATTTCACAAATGGTAATTGGTTCTCACAATTTGTGTGGGCTAGAGAAACATGGGAATAGTACTTTCCTGACCATGTGGTAAAAAAAAAGTGACAGGGACTGCATAATTTGCTTGAAAGGAGGAGGGGAGGGTCACACAGTAAATCAGCAGTGAGATGAGGTGTTCAGCCCTATTTGTGTGCTTTAATCACTGGATCTTCTGCCTCTGGGGAGAGACCATCACCACTGGCATCAGCTGTGTGTCACTCCAGTACTGGTCTGGGTTTTCCACAGGGGTTGGTTTGTTTGTTGCTTTATGAACGTTTTTAAGATTCTGTTGCATTTAGAGATAAGAGCACATCCCTCACTACCAACATGCTGCATATTGATATAAAAAAGTGCTGGCTTCAGTTTGATCTGACCTTACTCATTAACTCTGTAACAGGACAAGAGAGGAGAATTTGTCCTCCAGCTAATGAGAAAGCTGTAGAGTCCAAATTGTCTCTGATTCAGTACATATATTTTCTGGAGCCTTGACTTTCTTGTCTTTGAAGCTTATTTGCTTTGTATGTCTGCTGATTTTTTTTCCCCCCTCTCTTTCCCAAAAATTGTTATAAAAATGATGTGGCAACTTCTAATGTGAAATATAGGCACTGTGCAGAGCCCACGTCTGGGGCGTGCAGAGATTTACGTTCTCGGCATCTCTCTGACCTTGGAGTCATTTTGTTCTCGTGCTGTCACTTGGAGTCTGCTCCGTGAGACGCTGAGCAGCCCTGGCAAGCTCTCTCCACTTGAGCAGAGCCCGTGCTTTGCAGGATTAGCCCCCTCACTGAATCCTTCTCCTGAGAAATTCTGTCAGTAACTGCGTGCACAAGGGGTACAATCTTGGTCAGGAAAACTTTTTCTGCTTCTCCACCTAAGCCATGGAAAGGAGCAGCTCTGTCACAGTTTCAAAGCAGCTCATTTTCTTTTGAACACAGCTTGATTGGGATGAGTTGTGTGGTGGTTTTGTGATGCAAGGAAAAACCTTCTAGAGGTACAACTGTTACCGAGCTCCCTGGGGAGAGGAGTGGGGGTGAGTGTTCCTGTGTACCAGTGCAGGACACAATTGTGAGGTTTTTTTTTCATTCAGCAGGTACGTGGCAGAACAGAGAGAAATATGTTATTAATTTCGAGCCTTTATTTTATTCTTGCTAGTTAAAAGTTGTGACATTAGAGCAACCCTGTCACCTTACTCTGATTTAAAACCATTTCCTTTCAGAAGTAATGCAAGGCCTCAGAAATTGCATGTAACAGCTATTCTTCATAGCCTGTACTTTATCCAATGTCAGACAAGAAAGGGAAGGTCAAATATTCCATCATACTTACATGTACAAAAATGTAAATATTTTGTTTATGATTAAATATACCTTTGTGTTCCGTATCACTGCTGAAACTTGGAGATCTGAAAAATGAGAAAGACAATATCAGTTTGGATGATAGCTAAGATTAAACTCCAGGGGGTTTCTTACTGAGATTTACTTATACTCCTCTCTAAATGCTACCATTTCACACAAAATTGGGTTCTCTTTGGATTAATATATTTGAAAATTAAGTTGATTTATAACCAATTTTCTCCTCATTTAAACAGCGACCTGCAAGTGTTTCTCCAGGGATCAAGCAGGATCAGAGAAATTATGTGTTGTTTGAGTTGTTCACTGGAGCAGAATCCCTCACAAACATGTGCATATGGTGCTGGGTGCTTTAGGGATCACACTAATACATTTACCTTGTCGTACATTTTTCTTCTCATCTTGAACTTGTGTGTTCTCCTTACTAAGAATTAAAAAAAACAAACAAAACCAACAAGATATTGCTAATTTGATGGCTGCAGAAATAATATATTGCTTCTTATTCAAGTGTCAGCCATTGAAAGTGTAAAATGTGCTAATTCTGAGCACATCTGTCGGGTGCCCTGATCAGCTGCTTAAGGAGAGTTGGCAATTCCCCACCTCAAAATCAGATGAAACTGGGCAGTTAAACTATCCTCCCTAAAGCTTTGAAATAATGAGAGTGTTTTCTCTTTATACAGTCAAGGTTTAAACGCTGGCTGTATTCAGAAACCACGGCCATATGTCATCTGAGAATGAGACAGAAAATAAGTGACAATCCTAAATTGTTCTCTGAGCAGCAGAATTAATGGGTCGTGATTTCTTACAGTTCAGTCTCCTTAAGACATTTCAGTCCCTCTGGTGTTTTTATCTGTTGATTAGCATTACCATGAAACCCCCGTGGAAATGCAGCCTCTGTCTCTGCCCTGCAGAGCCTTCCTGTGCGGGGGCATCTTCCTACACATGGAGGTGGGGGTCGGCCTCTTCTCCCAGGACAAGAGGACATGGTCTGAAGCTGCACCAGGAGAGGTTTAGGTTGGACATCAGGATGAATTTCCTTGCAGCAAGGGTGATTAGACATTGGAACGCCCAGGGATGTGGTGGAGTCACCGTCCCTGGAGGTGTTCAAGGAACAAGGATGTGGCACTGAGCACCATGGTCTGGTTGACAAGGGGGTGTTGGGTTATAGGTTGGACTCAATGGTCCCAGAGGTGTTTTCCAACCCAAGTGACTCTGATTCTGTGATCTTACTCTGTTTGTGTGTCCATCACCCCAACCCAAACCTTAGTGTTGTTGGGAAATGACGGCAGCGAAATTACAAGATTTAAAGACTCGTCAGTGTAATTCCTCAAACAATCTAATCAGCTCTGGTGCTATTGCTGTGTCTGCTGCAAGGTAATTCCCCAGCCATAACTCATCCAATATGCTCCTGCACTGCACCTTTCCCAGGGCTCTGCTGCATAATTGCCGCGCATCCCGAGCACGCGGGCGCTCGCTGAGCGCAATCACAGCGGGACCCGCACTCGCTGCTCAGCTGCCTGAGGTGATAATGCATGCCCCAAAAAATGAGTTTAATGAAAATGTTTAGGATATCAAATTCAGCATCAGGGATGCTTAGAAAAGCACTTACCCATGGAGTAAGGGCAGCATAATGTGCTAAGCTGTTGTAGGAAAGGTCAAGGTTTAGAATTCCTCCCCTAAGTTTCATGAAGAGCAAATTAAAAATAGCTATAAAAAGAAAACTCATGAGGAAACAACTCCAATTTTTTTTTGCTTGTACCAAAGCTGTAAGAAGCTTGTTTTCATTACTGAATATGTTGTCTAATTAACATAATGAAATGGTATCAAACATTGCAAAATGAGTCCACTGATGTGATAGCATGAATTATCTAAACCTTCTGCAAAATATTTATTTACCCTCCATGTTAAATATTTCCACTGTAATCACACAAAAGGTTATTCATGTGTCAAAACTCCCTGAAGGCACAGGATGAGATTTCCCAGGCAATTCCCTAGGCTTATTTCCCTATTGGAAAACTAAAATGAGTAGTCAGGCTTTCAGATGTCAGACCTGTGATCACACCGAAGCGTTCCATTGTAAGGTGCATGATTACATTTAATGTTAATAATACTACACAAAACCTCTCTCTGGAACAAATGGATTTTGATTATCCCACTGTTGATGGGGAATGATCACATGGAGCCATTAATGAGACAAGCTAAGGGTCTGCATGGTTCAGGCTGTTACATAAAGCAATAGTGATGTCCAGTGCCAAGCTCTCCCATAAGGACCTGGTCCTTCTGCCAATTTTGGATCAAACTGTGCTGTAAGAAGCCTCTTTGGGGTAAAATGAAGGGATTTAGCATCTCAACCAAAAGAGCAAACAGGGACAGGCTTTGCCATAGATTTCAAGTAAAGTGATTCGCCAATGCCTTCTGCTGTTTCTTACATCCATCTCTAATTATTTCAAGACATAGGAAGAGGAAATAGGGAATGACACTCTTTATTTGTAGGAGGATTGAATTTATGAGTGAAGTTAGGAAAGGATATGAGGTTCAGAGTTATTATTTGAAGAGAAAAGTTAGAAAATAACAAAGAATGAAAACTGGCTGGGTAGGGTTAAATTTAGCCTCAAAGTTAAATATTTAAACCTGAATGAGGTTAGGCTCATTAGGCTTTGAACAGGTCATCTCCTGCTTTCTCTGAGGAGAACAGTGCTGTTCCCTGGTGCTCCAGTGGAAGAATGGGACAGAAAGAAACACAGAGACAATGAAATCACAGGGAGAAAGCAGGCATCACTGCAGAATAATATTTCCGGATTTCAGAAGCTGCTGACTCAGGTCAAGAGCCAGGGAAGAAGAAAAAAGAACTCAGAAGCCAAGACAACTGGAGGCTTTATTTCAGGCCTCAAAGTTTGATTTCACTGTTTCTGATATTTTAAAAGAAACCTTTTTTTCCCCAGTGTGCAGAATTTTAAATGGCTGCTTTTGAAGGTTTAGTGCCTCTCATTCAATTCAAATTGCAGAGTCAGGCAAAAGGTGCACACACCAAAAGAGGCATTTAGTGAGGAGAGAGACAGGGAAGGGACTCCTGAAGGAAGTGCCAGGAGATGGAGCTGGGCCAGCACCAAGGCAGAGCCCTGGTGAAGATGAGCCCATTCTCTACCTCTCAACGCATCACAGAAAGCTCTGGTCAGGACAGGCCCTTCAAATTCAGGGTTTCTGAGTCGTGGCCTTGTTCTCTGAGCACATCAAACCCTGTTTGCCATAAAATATGAACCATTTCCCAGAGATTTCCAGGAGGAGGTGGGGAGGTAGCAGCGCTCTTCGCTCCACATCCCTGTTTGATGCAGACAAGGAATTGCAAAGGAAATGGTTGCTTATGCTCTTTATATTTTCTTTAAGAAAAATAAAGTTATATTAAAAAGACACTCTTAAAAGGAGATACCAGCAATGCTTTCTTGACAGCACTGTGGCCTGCAGTGCGTTCTTGAGGAGGCAGGGAAAGGTGAAGCCAGTAAAAAGTGAGCTGGTTTATACCAGATAGAATTCGGCCCTAAGAAATGAGGTTTAAAAAGGTATTGCTTTTGCAAGTTTCAGTGGAGCTTGGAGTATACTCATTTTTATTCCTTATCTCAAACACCACAAAAAGAGGAGAATTAAGGGGGACCCTCCCAACCTGTGGTACTTCCATGTTCCATTCACTCTCGAGGCCTGTAGTTGCCTGATGACAGATGTTGGTTTCGCTGCAGTTCAGTCTTTTTTTTACCCTGTACAGATGTGATTTACTAGATCATAAATCAGCCACTACTTTTGGAATTTCAACTAACAGATGTCCTCTTTAAAGATTTTAATATAAACACTGTTAACCCACTGATTCTTTTTTGAGGAAATGCCAGTTGCATATAAGAATGCCAATTGGCAGGAATGTTACTCGAACATTTGACATATTAATAGATTTTTTTTTCTGAGTGAAATCAATTTATTTTTTATAGAGAAGGCATGGCTGCTTTAGTTCTCCATTAGAGCCCCAGCTTGCAGTATCTATTTGCTTGCAGTGATGTCATTAACTAGAAAACAGATGCACTCATGAGCATCAGAAATCAATCATAGCTGTTGGCACTTTAATAAACAGCTGCCTTCTTAAATGGTTTGGAATAAACACTGATCATCACCAGCTCTTTTTGAAGGAAGAGCAGTAGGTTATAAAACTGCTGATTAGAGGAGGGGAAAACCTTGAAATTACAAACTTTAGTGGTTGAAAACCCCTGATTGAGTTATTTTGGACTGTCAAAAGATTTACAGAAGAAAATAATTGCAAGACACTGGCTGCTCTGTGCAATATCAGTCATATGACTGAAGGAATGGTGCCTGATATATTTTCATAAACTTCCTCCTTCAGAAATAGATTTTGTGTATTAATAAGTCATTTATCAAACTTGAGCAAAGCAGGATCTTATTGCTTCCTTGTGCAGTTCAGAAGGAATTTGTTTAAAGACACCAAATCCCTTCCCTTGCTCTCAGATGCAAACTAAGAGAAAGTGTTTTACCCTCCTTCTGCTCAGGAGGTGCTTCTGCTTTCAGGTCTTTTTACCACCTGTGCATGGGCCCAAGGATTTACCTGTGAGATAGCAGCTGCGATTCACAAAAGGTACCTGGGAAGAGGCGACGAAATATCAAACAGCAGCACAGTGCAACAACACATCACATCTCTCACACAGCACTCAGATTAGCTTCAACTCCACCTTGCTAAGTAGCTTATCAGCAGAAGAGATGTAAGAATAATTCTGCAGCAAATGCTTCGTATGGCTTAGTGGCAGGAAAAGCAGAGATATGTTACAATATATGCTGCTGCTGCTGGTAATCTGCTTGTTCTGGCTGCTGCTGCTGGGTGTAACCTGCCCCTCCGCAGCTCCTGTGATTCTGGTGTGCACTGTATTGTGCCATCAGGTCATCATCTGCACCTTTTCCAGTGGCTCTGGGCCCTGCTAGTGCAAGTCCTGGCCCTGTGGCACAAAGTTCCTTGTACCTCCTTGTCACGGCCCTGTAAAGATGTCTGCACAGGAGATTAGAGCTGAGGAAAGGTGTTTATCTGCAGCTGAGGCTGGAGCTGTGTGAGGCACAGGCACGGGGCTGGCACGGGCCCTTCATGGAAGGCTTTGCACTTTGGGGTTGTCACCTGTGGCCATGGCTTTGGGGAACTTACACTGGTGATGATGGAGATAAAAAGGCATTCAGGAAAGTCATCCTGGATCCTCTGGAAGTGTTACTTATCTCACCCAGTGCACCCATGGAGAGAGAATCCGTGCTGCACTCTATTACGAAAAATAACTGCTCTAGAGTGCTCACAAAGGCTATTTGAAACCATATCCTTCCCTTCCAGACTGTGCATTATTTTATATTTAGGTCCTGTTTCCAAATGGCTCACAGAGGTCTATTGAACGATTATTCAGTGGAATCAACATCAGAACTCATCCTTTTCCCCCGGGGTCCTCATCTCTCTCAGCTCCCTGTCCCTGAGAATTCCACTGAGTCTCTTCCCTTGTTCTCTCTGTGCCACTTGGACTCTGCCAGAGGGACTTTTTCTCTCAGATCTTGTGTTCTGTACTGCTGCAGTCCCCGGCAGTCAGGACAAGGAAAGAGTGAAAGTCCTTTAGCTTCTTGTTGCACTGAGGAAAGCCAGCGCAGGATGAATCATTAGAGATTTTTACGTGCCAAACTCATTAGAGTTTTTATTGGCCATATACAAACTGAGATTTTAGGGGATGACACTCGACAGAATAGGAGAAGATCTGAAAAAGTGTTGCAAGGAGTGCTGATGCCACGTATTAGTTCAACCAGTACTCAGAAAAAAGGAACCAAACCAAACAAAAACAACCAACCAGATATTAAGGCCCATGAATTTAACCTGAAGAAGGAATATCCCAGAAGCATCTTCCCTCTCACTCCCCGTTTCTCACGTTTCCTCTAATAAAGGAGCATTACTTCTGGCAATGACTTGTCTGGCCACAGTGTAGCTGTGATGTTCTTCTCCTGGGAAGTTATTCACACTTTCAGTGCTGCATGGGAATGACCCTGGGACCTGTAGCTGGTTGATTTGGTGTGCAAATCTCATCCTTGCATGTACACACGCTGGGAATGGGTTTTGCCTGTAGTTAATTTTGTGGACAACATGAGGCAAACATTAACAAGCCAAGAAAAAATTTTCCCCCTGCAGGAGTAGAGCCTTACTCTGGGAATTCCTGGCACAGCTCACTAACGCCCATGACAGCAGCTGTCATGCAATGGATGACAAGCAAATGCTTTCCTTCATTACTGAATATTTGACTATTTTGAATCCCACTCCACTTTCCTTACAAACTGTCATGTGAATGCTTTGTCTTTCTACTTCTGTCTGTGTAAGTGTTTCATGGCTGGCTGTGCTGTCTGTTTGGGTGGCCATTGTCCCCACTGCTGACTGCTATGTGCCTCATTTACTCTCCAAGAACTTTCCAGTATGTCTCAGAAATCCACTTAAGATCACGGTGCGTAGTTTCTAGGTTTCATTAGCTTTCATACAAAAGCAGTTTATGCTCCTTTTTTGTTGCTGCTTGGACCTTGGTTCCCACTAAAAGCAGCTCTCCAGGAAATGAGCAGCGCAGGGAGCTCACTCTGCGTCCTGTTACTGACACGGCTGTGTGGTGGCATGGGAGAGGTGATTTAGTACTGCCCCAGATGAAAAATAACTTCAAAAGGGAGTTGCTCTTGCTGACTTCTTCAGGTCTGCTTGTGAAAACCAGGGCTCTGAATTTCAGCTGTCTCAGAAGAGCAGGAAACAAAGGAACTGGTTTCTACCTTTGCCTTGTGCCCACATTATCAGAATGCTAAGCTTGCTTTACTACTTTTGATTTTATCCTTTCTCCAGAATGTAACTTTTTCAATTTTAAGATGAGTGGCATAGTCTAGAAAATTTCTATGCATATTTTTTTTAATAACTCTAGATTTAGACCTTCTTTTGTGGCGTGGTTGTCAAAACTCAAAGGTATTCACAAAGGTAGTTCTGAAGTTCAGGACCGGGTGCATACATTACTTGTGTGTTGAAGAATCCATGGGAGGCAGAAGATATTTTATGTTTGGTCTTGCTTTTGTGTTACAGACCTGGATTTAAACCTGACTTCTAGTAAAAAAAAAAAAAAAAAGCATGTTTGCTACCCCTAGTTCTAGGGATATTTTATGTTGGAATCAGTATAAATATCCCAATGATAACATAAGCATAATTTGCTGTCATTTTGGCCTGAACAGGGCAGCGAGCTTCCCTGGATTTCACGGACAATGGAGATAAGACTGTGATGTGGAGGACTGAGGAACAAATCCCCTTTTCATGTAGTGAAGTTCAGAGTAGAATTCAGTTTCACAGAGACTTGTGTGCACGAGGAGTGCAGCGCACTCTGAAGCGAGCAGTGACATTCTGGAGGCTCGGTGGCACTCGCAGTCCCAGCTGCCACTGTGCCCTTTGCCACTGCCCCCACACAGCCCTGGGCATTGAGGCGCTGCCAGAAGGGAAGAAGAGTGAGATGGAGAGGGGTTGGCAACAGAGCAGTGCATAATACAATAGCTTTTCCTTCACCCACTGCCCCTATCCGTAACCTCCCTCAATGCCTTTGAAAACTTTACTAAAGATCGGCCCAAAACTTCACAGCTTTTAACCTTGGAAAGCCCATTCAAATTTTATGGCTTTTAGCCTGTATAACAAGCCAGGCCGAATCCTTCTGCTCGAGGAAGCTTTGGAGCTGAACTCTCACCTTGTGGCTCAGATATCCTCCCCTCTGTTCTTTAATTTCATCAGTAAGCAGGGAAGGAACGGAGTATTAAAATCTGTAGAAGATGATCACCCCACATTTCTCTGTGGCACATATTTCATTTGTCGAGTTTTCATTTGCTTGACTAAAACAGGAAAGTTTCCGTCCTAATCAGACCCAGAAATAGCCATTCCCTTTTATTAAGTCTCCCTTCTAGCACTGAACCTGCAATCCATTCATGGTGGGTGTATAGCAGGATCCTGGGATGTGCAAAACATTTAATTAACCAATTACAGCCTAAAGTTGTTTCTCCCTTTTTCCAACATGTTTAATTACCTGTTTTAAATTACCTGTGTTTAAATCACTCCTGTTTTTAAGCCATCTACCTGAGACAGAGACATGGCTGAAGGATATATAGGTTAAAGATCAGCTCTGTTGTCACACTGCACCACTTTAATAAGGCAGCAGAGATAATTCATAGCAGGGTGTTAAACAGCCACAGGTACCTGTTGCTTTGAGATTTTAGCTTTGTTTAGCTTATCTTACCTGCATCACCATGTTACAATGCACACATCAGCATGTGAATGTCATGCATGGCTAATGAATGTCTCTGAAGGGTTTCTGTTGCACGGGGTGTAAATGACAGGGACACCACACTGCATTTTGCACACCAGTTTACTTCAAATGAAACAGCTTGAAGATTTTTCACGTCAGATTTGCTTAACTTTCAGATATGCACAATAAATGTATTTCTTTATTAGTCTCAGTATTTAACTCCAGCCTTTTCCCTGTCACATGTGAGCCACACATCAGGGGGTGGATGTGCAGAGAAAAAGGTGAATATCCTCTTGTGTTCCTGAGCACAACACCACTGAGAAACGTGGCCAGAAACTCACTGCTCTGTGTGCAAACTGAGTGTCACTGGGATCCAGATTAATAAGGAAGCATATTGCATGTGACTGGAAAGAGAGAGAATCTCAGAAATCAGGCCAAGGGCTCCACATTATGAATATTGCAATTTCACCAGTCAAATCCAGGTCAAAAGTGGTCAATACAAACATAAATCTATGCACCTGTCCACAGCATTCTGCTTCTGTTCTAGCAGCAAGCAAAGCATTTTAGATGGAGCAATAAAAATTCCAGCCTAGGTAGTTCTTCTACTGGGTTATGCTGCCCTGGATCAAAGCAGCCAAACTCGCAAATTCCTGAGAGTGGCTGAGAACAGTTTGGACACGCTGTAATTCATGGAGAAAACCAAAACTTAGGATAATTAAGCTGCAGATCCCACCCCTCTAAATCAGTAAGAAATTATCAGATATGTGTCTTCTTCTATTCTTCCCACAGGAGAAAGTGGCATAGTTGAGATCAAAAGAGCACTTTAAACTTAGCAGGGTGGCTTTATTCACTCATTGTTCTTTTCCACAAGCCTGTCCCTCCAAAGCAAGCAATATTGTGGAGGTTTTAAACCCATTCATTTTCCTTTTTTCCTATCCTTCTCTCTAACTTTGACTTTCTGGCATTTCAGTACATGTGGTCCTGTCCCCGCACTCTCCAATGTGCAAAGTCTGGACAGCAAGGCACCTGCTATCAAAGCAAACAGGTTCCCTCCCTTCCCACTGTGATCTTGCTTTTTCTGTCTCCGAAGTTCCCAGTGGTTTTGGAGACAGGAACACACATCCTGCACTCTGTGACTCATCTTCAAAGTCACGTCTGTTTTTCCAAAAGCCTTTTAAGATGCTTCCTCAAAATACTTTAAAAAAAATGAAATTCGTACCTAATGATCATGAAGTGATTGAACACAGCAAATGTGTATAAATCCCCTGCTTTATACAACTACAGTCTGGAGAAGGAGAGAAGGCTGGTTTGTGTCCTTTGTACTTACAGCCAAATTCTGGGCCAGGGGAGGGATTTCGGTGGGAAAATGGATTATCTCCCAGCTCCTCAGATCATCTGAAGCAGATATTGGTCTTTCAAACATGCACTTCTGGACTTAATTATCCCTCATTTCAGCTTCCCCTTCGCCTTTTGGCACTTATGTAAAGCAGGAGGCAGAATTTACTGCTGCTGGAGCTCATTAACATGGCTGCTATTGCTCACAAAGGATGACAATGCAAAGTATGAGATGGGACTGTGCTGTGGTGTAAACCAGCAGCAGTTTAGTGAAGCCACCAGAGGTGGGACAGTTTGCATCTGCACAAGGGCTTCTCCATCAGGCCATCCCATGACTGCAAGTTAATGGGCTTCAGAATCCTAAACATAACTGCATCAACAGCAATGTGAGCATCAGGGACAGCTGTCCCTATCTGAGAGAGGCACAACTCAGTGCGGGAGGAGAAAAGACACTCAGCCTTGCCCAGGCAGAAGCAGAAAGAAATCCCCTTGGCATTTCCAAAACTTTCACTGCCAGCCCTGAAATTCGGCAAATGGGGCTCGAGGGTTGCTTTTTTCCCCCTGCACATAGAATATTTAAGCTGATACTGGAAGTAGGAATAGCAGAGTCTTGGCTGGTAACTAACCTAACTGAACACTGCTGCAGCATTACAGATTTGGTTTCCATGAATGACTGAAATTTTTGTTTGCAAACAGTGGCTTGAAACCTATTTTGGCTGAGAAAACATTGTTCAACCTCACTCACTGCAAGCCAGTCCGTGTCAGGCTCTCACACATCCCAGGCTCACTGTCGCAAACCCTGGACTGTGCTTATAACTCCCTGTGATTTTACAGTTCTCAGCAGAGTAACTTGGGGTGGTTTACTTTTCCTCCTCGCTCCCCCAAATTATACCATTTTCACAGAGCCCCCGGGGAGTCAGACACTCTGAAACCCCCACAGCCCCTCCAAGCTCCTTTGGGAATGCCAGCCTAAATCCCAAGTCCTTTCCAGGTGGAAAGCTCCAAACAAGTGAAATCAGAGCCGGCACTTCTTACTTTTACACACCTGGAGCTCATTTTCTCACAGGAACTGCTCACCACAAATAGCACAGAGAATGTAATTACATGTAACTTTTTCTATTATTTTTCTATTAAGGGATTTCTTAATGCAAAAAAAGTCCCACTTTTTAAATAACGAATGAACAGAGAGATGTCTCAGCATCAAGAGGGTTTTAATTAGAAATGCTACCTGTAAGTACATCTAAACAGTTGGTAGCAGCCATGGAACACTTCTAATTATAATCATCATTTTGTTTTTCTCTCAGGTAGCTTAGCTCATTAATTACTTTTAAAAAAATCAAGTCTAGCATTCAGTTCTACTGTGCAATATAAAATTCAAATTAGACTGATATCACTACCAAAATATTATGAGCTGATTTGTATTAATGGTATTCCGTACGCACAAATATCTGTAAGTTATTGTCTATAAATAAATTGAATGGAGTAGTCCAGACCTTTGGATTCCCAAAGTTCACCTGTGTTTAGGAAGTCATTGTCTTAAAGAGGTGTTTGTATTAAGCACCTATATTTCTGGGGTTTCACCTGTTTCATACTGATTACAGATGCACTGTGGGGCAGGATAAATTTTATCAGCACAGTAAGCTTAGGCCATGGCAAGCAGCACAGGACTCTTTTCATTCCTTGTAATAACATCCTCCATGGACAGTCTCTGTGGTGATGAACTTCAATTTCAAAATTGTGATGACTAAAGGAGGTCCAAGTTCAAACTGCTAAAAATACAGCTCCTACATTTTTGTTTTACTTTGCTCCTTTATGTCCAATTGACTTAAATGAGGTCAAAACAGAAAACTGCTTTGAATAAGACCCAAACAAAACCTCTGCTTTTAGAAAGACCCAAGGTGCTCACAAAGATGTGCTGAAAAATGGGAGTGCTCAAAGCTTCCCACCTCTCTGCTCAGTTTTAGCTCTCCCTGAGCCAGCACACTCGTGGTGGAGCCTTTGCCTTGGGTTGCTTTTGGAGGATTTTGATACCTGTGGGGATGTGAGGTGAGGCTTTCCTCCCCTGGAGGCACCACAGAGCCAGTGCTGAGGGTTCCATGGGAGGGAGTGTAGCAGCGTTAAGGAGCCCGACCTTCCTTCTAAGGGTGATGTGCTGTCTCTTCTTCTTTCTGTGCTTTATTCAGTCCAGTCTCATGTAAATGTGTTGTCGGGATGTCTCTTCCATGACCCCATTATCTTTACACAGAGCATCTTTTCTTTCAAGTTCAATATTTTCAGAAAGCTGTGCTCCTTCTGGCGCTTTGCTCAAGTTCACTTAGTCCCATGAAGAAAACTAACCATGAAAAGTCACTCTACTTCAAGTGACTGCACTGGGATAATTTTGTGCCAGTTTTTCTTAAAGGAGAAAGGAAAGCAACACCCTCAGCCCAGCGTCAGCTGTGCAGTCTTTTCTCCAGCTCTGTAAATGTTTACCCTCTCGTTTGTTCAACAACAGCTTATTTTCACACTGTAAACAAAGGCCTTGTGTTTAACAGCGTTAATTTGACAGTGTACAGTGTTGGCAACATCCCACTAATATGTAGTGGTGCTTGTTAAGAGGTGTGTTGAGCAGCAAAGCCGTATTAAGCTTGAGAAGAATGATGCAGCAGCAACAACATCCTTTTGACTCTCTGGGTGGAGGCAGGTCAGAGCTGCTTGGCTCAGAGTCCTCTGGATGTTTGCAAGCCTCAGTGGATGAGCTGAGCAGATCTGAGTGCTGAAGCGCCTGGAAGGAGCACTTGGCTCTTTGGGATTTCTGTTCTGACTTACAAGTAATGGGACAACAGGAAAAAAATATTTTCCTAAGTACAAAACTCAAAGTGTCAATTTGGTTGGGTTTACCTGAACAAACCCTTGAATAGAATGCTTCAGAGGTGCCTGCATTTTGTGAGTTCACCATATTGCTCCTCAATTTCAAACTTAAACTAAGCCACTGTGGTATCAGAACCCTCTCACTGAACCCACGGTTTACTTATTTCAGTCACATTCAGCTGGCATCAATGTTCTTGGAAATCCAGAAGAATTTATGTGGGAGATGGAGTGCTTGCTCTTGAATAAACCAGGCTAAGAATTACGACTAAGGCTGGAATATAAAGAGAAATGAGGTCTCAGGCTTAGAGCGAGAATGTTCTGAGCTATTTTCTGTTTCCAAGTGCTTGAAATAAGTATCATATTAGAGAGGGAAAGTTATTATTGTAAACTTCTTCCAATTCGGTGTATATAATAGAGATGTCATGGAGGAGATAAACTGTATTTAATTTTATGTTTGAGTTCTGGTTGTTTGTTGCTGTCTCAGGGGGGAGGGAGCAGAAGGTTGTTTCTCAAGTCCTTTAGTCTTTAAAAATGTCAGGATTTGATGCAGTGCTGTATAGTATGCACAATTTTTTCTCTCCGTGATACAGAAATGATTGTGTTGTGAAATGCTGAAAGCTTAGGAGCTTCAGAGTAACTGGAGGTAGTTTAAGCATGAAGGACTGAAGTATGTTGTGTCTTAGATGATTTTATATTGGATTTTTTTTGCAACAATGATGCAGAGAAATTCTGTAGTTCATTTGCAAATCGCACACCGAGCTGAGGAGCTGGATCGCACCCAAAGTGAAACGTTGCTCACTTTCTCCTCTTCTCCTCAGGCCCGTTCTTCACATCGTGGTGGCTGCAAAAGCAGCTGCTGAAGGCAGTGTCTGATGCCAGCAAGAAGCAGCTTCTCTGCTTGGCAGTGTCTGGTGTGTTTGCACTTCGCTGCCTTCTACGGGGAGGCACCGGAGCGCCACAGCTGTCTGCAAACAGCAGCCAAGAGCCAAGGGGGCTTTTTCGAGTGTTTGC
Organism: Lycocorax pyrrhopterus obiensis; assembly: GCA_014706295.1. Classification (NCBI taxonomy): domain Eukaryota; kingdom Metazoa; phylum Chordata; class Aves; order Passeriformes; family Paradisaeidae; genus Lycocorax; species Lycocorax pyrrhopterus. The sequence continues at coordinate 13,546,588 of JACSVZ010000022.1, read as the reverse complement.
ACGTCTGTGATTCAGTAATTAGAAAACCAGGGGTCTGTATCTGGTCCTCCTGCCAACACAAAGTTCAGCAGTTCAAAGGGCATCAACAGCTGAAGTACATTTTGATGTTAGTAAAAGTTTCGTGATAAATATTAGTGCTCCGAGGTTTTTTGGTTCTATTGGCAGCTCGTTTCAGAAGTCTGAAAGACTGTGGGGTTTTATGACAAATATTAATTTGATTATGTGCCAGTGGGGCTTAGCACAGCCCCAGCATATGTCATTCCTGTGGTTTACACTGGGCAGGAATGTCAGAAGACATCTATACAGCACATGCTGTGTCCTGGTAATGGCCAACTGACTCGGACTGGGATTGTGTGTGAGCTGTGCTTGAGAAAAACTGCAGGACTGAATTGACTTTGAATTGTCATTTCCCCGGAATTGCTTAAACCCTCCCACCCCACTCCTGAAATATAGTTAAATGATTAAAATGACTGCCTAGACACAGCTGTTAATAAAATGTTAATGAAATCAGATTAAATCAGACCCATTATAGTTTAAACATTAATATTCCCCTATTGAAACTCTGGTACAAAGCTGAGGATTCCAGATGTCCTCCAGGGAGGGGCTGTGGTAAAGCTGAAACCTACACACCATGGAAATCAACCTACAAAAGGATGTGTAAGATCTGATATGCGCCGTTTGCTCTGCACTGATCTCTTCATGCTGGAAACAGTTTCTAGAAGGTGAAATCCCCCCCACCATGGCATATTCTGAAACAGAAAGCTGAATCGTTGTGTTAAGGCACTGATTGGGTACACTCAACACAAACATATCTAAAAGGACGTTGTTGGAGATATTTCGGACTTCAGCCATGAGTGAGGACAGGCACCCAGATTGTTTGCGCTGCACCCGTGAGGCCTCTCAGTGCTGCTGCTCCGTCCTTTCTGCCCCTTGCTCCCTGCTGATACTGGACCCATCACAGGGAAAATTACATGAAGTTGTCTTCCTCTTACTTTATTGACACCTTCCTTTTCCTGGCTTGGACCTGAGCCCAAGCTGTGGCCAGAGTTTCTGGCCTGGAGGGAGCTCTGCTGCTGCATTCACTTGGGACAGCACATGGTGCTAGAGCCAGGGCTGGGGATGTGCCCCCCCTCCTGCAACTGTGCCTCTGTGGTGAGGCTTGGGGAGGACAGGATTAGCCAGGGATTCATCCCACTAAGGATCAGTGCCTCTCCTTTCTCTCCAGAGGGCAGGACACACGGGAAGCACTGCCACTGATACATTTATGGATTATCTTACTTTGGGAGTTTTTCTGGGATGGTCTTGGCACCCTTAGAGACTGCTATGACTGAATCACAGCCTCCTGGAATTTGTGTTTAACTCGTGGAAATGCACTAATCTGTTGCTGGAGCATCAGGCAGTAACCTTCAGTCATTTGTACACCTGTAACCCGTCCGTCCCCTGTTTGTCACTGCTCCTCCATACGGCACAGATCCATTTCCTTCAGCCTGACTACCTAGGACAAGCACTGTGTCCACTTCATCATTTTTATTGCTCTCTTCAGTAGTGTCTCTAGTTTATCAATGTACCTTCTATAGAGGAGAGCCCTAAAATATATATATGCACTACATCAACCTTGAGCTGAGTTTGTGTAACTGGGAATTAATCACGCCCATGGCCTCATCTCCTCCCCTCAGGTGCTGGATACCTTCTGCTGGCTGCTAATGCTCCCAATTGCCTCCCAGTTCCTGTGAGGAAAAAGTTCTCAGCCCACAACATTTAGTTTCCTGTGTCTAGAGTTTAAATACCATATACTTCATAGGCGGAATGATTGTGCTGCTCACTCATTTTCAGTCTTTGCATTTCTTTCCTCCTGTTACAGCACTTCTCTCTGATTTTTTTTCCCTCTGATTGACAGCCTTCATTTTTATCTTTGTTTGTAGAATTTTGTTTCCATTATTTTTTTCCTGTTCCTGGAACAGAACTGCCTAAAATAGAAATTTCCCTAGATTTCCTCCCATCATTTAAAATTTATTTCCTGTGAGCTTATTACCTGTTCTCTGTTGTAAGTGTGGCAATTTTCAGAACATGCCCAATTATTCTCTGTAGATAAACCCCAATTTGACTGGGACAATAGTGACTATGACACTGCACCATGAATATGGTTATTGCTTTCATCAGCTGTGTTTTCAAACACAGCAGACAGAAACGTGTCAGAGTGCATGTCCTGAGGACTCAGAAAGGTAAGGGAGGGTGTGATTCACCACCACCACATGCCAAAGGTTAGCTGAGCAAAAAGCAAAAAGCCTCAACCTCTTTCTGCCAGAGAAGAGCAGAAAAACCCCAGTCCTTTGTTGTGTGTGACCAGGGGTTTGTGTTACTTACCTGCATTATGGGTATTTATTGTTGTAACTCTTTTATGGGTGTTTTGCTAGTTCTTGTTCCAGACTTATAGCAGCAATTCAATATGGATCTCATTTCTTTAAAGAAAAAAGAGACCTAAATTTCCATCCCACAAATCCAGATCAGGAACCTACTGCCTGTGCGTGTGCATGGTACAAACCCCTCCTTCCCGTCTATGAGATGAGCGCACACCTGCACAGTGAGGCTGATGACAGGAGCTCCAGCTCTCATGGTCAGAGAATTACACATCTGGAAACCAAAATTCTGCACTCACCATTTCCACAACCTGTATCCTCCCCCCCAAAAAATTTGTTGCAGTAACCCAGAAACCAGAGGAGGAAAGCAGCCGTAGCATCAGGTAAAACAACAATCAATAAAAGCATAGAGCTGAAGTACTCTGGTTTCAGTACTGCATCAATAAATTATTTGATCTAATATATAGAATATCGATGATATATAGAATATCACATCAACAACAGGCAGCCCTGAGTTTGGTGATCTCTGGAACTGACTTTGATCACTGCTGCCTGGCAGAGCTGGGGCTCACTGGGTTGATTAATTCACTTCTAGGAGGGTTATGACTTCACTTCTTTAATCCTTTCTAACTTTCAGTCTGTAGAGAAAATGATGCTGTAAGTTTTAATCCAGTCATGAGGATACTCCTTTTAGGTTGGGCCTTTATCAGGCTATTCCACTTAATGTCACTAAATAAGATGATTGGGAAACAAAACAGCACGGCATAAATTTTCCCTGGTTCTTTGACAACTCATGTTGTATTCATCTGTGCTTAAACACAGTTCTGAACCATAACTTTAACTGGGAGACGTGAGAATATTATCAGGGCATGATTCATAGCATTAGATATCACCCTCCTCTTGCAAAACATCTTCTGTGTTACACTGTTTAGTTTGGGTTTTTTCATTTGTCGCATTAATGTGAGTTGTGAGCAGAGCTCCAGAGGCAATGCATTGCATACAGGAGTTGTTATAGAACATTAAGTCCATCTCATAATTAAATGCTCTATCTATTTTCTTGTAAACAATAAGACCATAAAAGAGGTAATAGAAAAAAATGATGTCCCGAGTGTAATGGCTTATACAAAATATGGCCAAAAGAGCTCAGCATTGCAGCCTGCTGGAGGTGCCAAGTCCTCTGGCTTTGTCCTTAACCCAGTGGAGAAAAGCTACTCTCATCCACGGGCTTTTGAGCACAACAGATCGTCTCTTCATGGGCTTTGAGCATTGCATGGCGAGGGTTCCCCAGATGATGAACGAAAGAATGCATTTTTCCAGAAACCAAAGTACTTTAAAAAGAGAGTTTTGTAATGAATTTAAAAGCTAGACCTGAATTAGTATTAGATTTTCCTTATGTTTAATTAAGTCTAATTAAACAATGCAGACATCTTCCTGTCACCTGTGGTGTGATTATGTTAAATATTTAATGCATGTGAAGGATTAGGCTGCACATCTAATCTATAACTAGCAATCTGTTCTCTCTCTGGAATATTTTTTATTTAGTTCTGCTTTTGTATAATGAGCTGCATTTCAAAGGAAATTGTTAAATACTTTGGTGGGAAGGGGATGTGTCATGCTGCACCGTGTGCAGGGAGAATATTGCTAAGTAGGCACGGAGTGTGGGGGCTGCAGTGCCCTGCCGAGGGGGTGTAGCAGGGACAGCCCACTCTGCCTTTCTGCGAGGGGAAGGCATCAAAACCAAACCTTTCTGTTTGTTTTGAAGCTTCAGTATATCCCTCTTCCCCAGCAGAGCCAAATGATTAAGGACTTTGTAAATCCCAACACAGGGTTCACATTGAAAATATCCCTTGCAGCGTGCACACATTTCAAGGTTGCACATTTCTTAGACTTGTTTTCCCAAGGGGCTGTCAACTGTGTAATAGAAAAATGTATTTTTACATCTCCCCCTTCCTGAGCATCCCCCACCCCTTCCTAATCTTTGCACTGCCTTTGAAACACGGGAATGCATCTGTATATCTGTGGTCACCTCTTGGCATGAAGCCCTTTAAAGGAGAGGCCAAGGATGTGTTTCTGGGAGCAAGTGCTTTAAGAGATGGGTATTTGCATCTGGTCCTAATAATTGTCTTCTCTAACAAAACCAGTGGAAAAAAAAATAGTCAGCTATTCATCAAAAATGGGTTAAATGTATTCTTATTCACGCTATAAAAGGCACATAAAATACTTCTCTGGCAGTTTATTTGCATTAGCCATTACTTGCATCTGAGGACAAAAGACAAATTCACATAATTATTTTTCAATTGGTTGGGTCTGTGTCTGTGTAATCATTTTTTCACAGTGTATGAAGCCCTTTTTTCAATAGACCATAACAGTAATAGCTATTTCTTATTTACAACTGGAGGAGAAGATCCAGCAACCAGATTTTATTATGCAGAGTGAACTTTTCAAAATTAAATTAGCAGAGCTAACGTGGTGGCCCATAGTAAACTAATTAGTTGTTAGACTGTTGGCAGAGATAGTATCAACTCTTTCAGACTTCCTAACAAACATCCTCAAAAATTACAAGCAAAGGGTTTCTATTGCAGTTTGGTTAAGCACGAAAATATTCTTTCTCTTTAGTCAGAGAGAGAAGGTGATGGCAGAAGGAGCAGCTCAGGGGCAGAGCCAGGCAGCAAATGGCCCCAAAACCTTCCTGATCAAAAGCAAAGCCCAGCCAGACGGATGAGAGGTTTTCATTGCCACAGTTTAAGTGGTTTGAACATTGGTATCTTTATGATCTCTGGATAAACCCTGAGGCTTTGATCTACAAAAGCAGCGCAGGGTCCAGGGGGGTTTGTGGAACAGAGCTCGATGGGGTAACCTGGGCCAGACAACAGTGCTCAGACAAGTGAACACACCCACCCACCTGCTGTGGGGCTGAGGCTCCAACAACACCTTCCTGGCACCTGTTGGGAGCCTTGGTCCTCCCTGTCCCACAGCCTGCCTGGCTGCTCAGGAGGAGCTCTGCACTTGTGTGAAATTAACCGGGCGTTCGTTATGAAATCCACGCCGCATCTCATTAAAAGCGCTCTGTCATTGAGAGGAGAAGGTGGAGGCTTTTTAAGCTGGGGTTTTGTTGCCCTCTAGTGAATGAGGTCAGCATTATGCATGGGAAATTATTTTGATCACTGCATAATTAATGCGTTCTGAATTGGTACAAGAGTGCAGCCAAATTGCATCCTGTTCCCACTTGAATTAGTTAACCTACGGATACTCTTTCCTACAATGTGTTGCTTCCTTGCCTGAGCTTTATTTTAATTTATTCTTGCAATAAGAATGCACGACTGTGCGGGTATCATGATAAGGCAAGGAAGCCAGAGACAAAGAATAAATCCACTAAATGGATCTGCAGCACAGGAGCTTTAGTACATTGGTATATACTTAATATGTCTGCTGAAAAGAATGTCTAATTATACTGTCACGGCAAAAAATGCATTTTCAATAGTGATAAATTATGCCATCATTTACTTTCTGAGAACATGCTGAGATTTATGAAAGATCACTGCAAAATTATCATTTGGCATTAAAAAAAAAAAAAGCCAAACTCAGTTATCACTGGCATCAGGAAAGAAAGAACAGGGAGAAAAGCCCTTTTGGTAGTGAAATAGAGAGTAGACGTGATAAAATGTTATGCAGTATGAAAATATGCTGGTAGGTAGTGAAATTCAGCCTTAAATTGCACTTTTTTCTGACTTTGTTACCTGCTAGAGACTGTTTTGGGGCTTAGATGAGGAGGCTGTCCCAATCTTGTGTGTAACTGGAAGCCACAGGGCCTAATTCTTCAATGACTAGAACCTGACAGTTTTGCTTATCTGGTATAAAACCAGGAGGAAGTGAAGGAGTACCAGGGCCCAGAACAGCACATTAGGTAATTTGAACTTACTTCACGTGGTCTTTGCTCAAACAGCCCCCAGCTCAGCTGGCCTGGAGTGCACAGGCAGAGGCAGCTGTTATGGACATGCTTTTCTTACATGTGGCTTGAATTCTGTTCTGCAGGGTTTTTATCCTTATTCCTCACTTATTTTCCAAAGAAGCCTATGGAACTGATGCCATTTTGTGTTCTGCCTTTGCCATGGGCTGTATTGCGCATCCCAGCCTGTGGATGTGGAGCCGCTCCTGGCTGCAGGCTCAGCTCTGGGCCATGAGGAATATCCCCTGCTCCATCAGCTCCTCTACTTGCAGGAAGAGGAGCAACCCTTCCAGGCAGTGTTGTAGTCCCTTGTGCTTTTTTCTGCATCACACACGATCCAAAAATAAGCAAATTCTTTTCCTCTCTCCACACATCCTCCTACCAAGTCCTTTCTGAGCTGATGCTTCCTTCACTCGAAGGTATGGACCTTTTTTGGGGATGGGATTTCTCTACTGTTTATTCTAATGGGGTTGGGAACAAAGTTAATGTTTCTGGGAAAGACAGTCCTGGATGTGACTGGAGAACACAGAGGTGAAACAGCGGCTGCCAAGGATGAAGGGAGCCCACACTGGTGTGGAACTGGGTAACCCAGTGAGGTCAATCAGGGGCTTTGCTAAGGCTCAGAGAATGACAAGCAAGTCCTTTATCGACCACTCTGGGAGGAAAACACAACTTAAAATCAAGGCGATAAATAAAATGCTGTGGTGCTTGCTGCACTCCATGAAAAACATCTATAAAAACATCCAGTCCGATTTTTTGAGGGTGCATGAAGAGTTCCTTGTTTTAATGCAGGTTGGTTTTTCATAATTACTGAGTGTTTAGACTGCTCCTGACAGGCTGGTTGGGGCAGTTGGGAGAAATGGGACATTTGGTGAAAATTCTTATTTGGAATAAGAGAAATACACTCAGTGCCACGCAGCACAGCCCGAGCAGTCTCACTGAATTAAAGAGGCTTTCCAGTAAAACCAGATAACCATGAATATAATGATAACAGCCGAGATAAGTAATCCATCTACCAAAAAAAAAGTCTTGTTTAAACAAATAAAATACAAACATAACTCTTAAGAGCATGAGATGCTGTTAAATACCCCAAACAGCAATGCAACCTGTCTTCAAGTACCAGTTGCCTTCCTTGTCTGCTGCTGAGAGATTTCCAGCAAATCCTCTGTGGTCCCATTGTAATTTTCCACCTATTGGCTGTTGTGATTTGCTCAGCTATTCCGTGTACCAGCACTTCTCAGTCCTGTCACAGGACAGCAGCAGTCCCAGTAACGTATGGACACAGCTCATGGCCAATAATGTCACTGCCTCCGTTTGTTCTGCAGCATCTGTGGTCTCAAACCGGGGATGGGCAATACAAACAGATGTATTATTGGCTGAGGTGCTGGGGCACGAGGACAGATCCCGATCCTCGCTGCGCTGATGTGGGTGTGAGCGACAGAATTGACTTCAGAGCGGCTCAGTGACATTCTGTGAGCGACACCTGGGGGAGTCCAGGCACGTTTTATCAGCTGTGATTGTTGTATGCAGCATATTCCGTACCTCCAGCACCCAGCACCGAATTGCCTTTTAACTTTTTAGCTCTATTTTAGCTGCTGCAAGACATTTTCTTCCTAACAAGCATGATTGGCAGTTGCTTTCATTAGTCCAAGTTAGCAAACACAAATCCATCTCTTCTTCCCAGCAAACTCTTAATTTTTTAGAAAGTTTTTCCCTCTAGTCATTAGCAAGTACTTTTGGCCATAAGAAAATTAACATCTTTGGTGTATTTTATAAAGACATTTACATTCGTCTTCTTCATGTTTTATACTTGTTCCTTAACACTTTTTCTCACATGGTGAAATTTTTATAAATATTGCTGTCTTCCTCTCTGAGTCTGCACACTCTCTGGAAAACACTATAAATAGAGAGGGTTCCATTGGAAAGAACTATTTGCTGTTTCTAAAATTCAACATTATGCTTATGCTTAAATTCAAAAATACTATTGCAAGTTCCACAGTGAGGGTTGAAAGTGTTTCCTGAATATGTGGTAACTACTTCAGGGGGTGTTGTTGCTGTTGACATGGCAGGAAGAACAAGTCCACAGTTATTATTTTGCTTTTCTTTCCCTCTTTATTAAATACAGAGGTGATAATTGCTTGGTTTTGTTCACAGCTGGCACTAGATGATAAGTTTTCTCCTCATTAGACATGTAAACCACTAACAGACTTGCTCAGCTTCTCCGTTTTCACCAGATAAAATCTCAGCTGACTTTAGTCCCTTTAAAATGAAGGCCATATTTGGTCCCAATATGCATATTAATTTTGATTTTTTTTTTTTTATTCAAATCCCATTAATAAAATTTTCTTGGATCAAAAGAGGTATTTTAAGGGAGGTGAGAAATGATGTGACCTGCCAGTCACTGAAGCTCTCCACTGCAGGAACCTGTGTGCCATGAGGTGAGAGCACATCTGTGACTGCAAAATTAGATGAGATCCTTACACTTCTTATTTTAAAATTTCTGGGAAATCCTACCTTTAAAACATAAAGCAATCCCGCATGCTTCCACACTCACTAATATTCACTTTCAGTTTATTTAAAAATGAATCTTCATTTTCTTCACATTTATTGAATTGTATTTATTAAATTGAATACAATTTATGCAGAACAAATATTAGCTGTAGCACAAAATGACCTACTGAGCTCAAAGTCTGCAAGAAGAAAAGGAAAATAGTTGTGCTAGTAAGATCTGGCTTCATTTACAACACTCCTGCAACATGAATCACTAGAAAAGAGACTTGTTTCTCTGACTGAGTGGACTGAAAACAGGACATTGCCAACCAAAGAGAGATAATTTTTGCGCGTGTGATTGCTCACAAATGGCTTTGATACAATGAGTAATTAAGGGCGTTGTCTCTCACCAGGTTATTGCCAACACCCACCTAACCCTTCTTTTCAAAATGCTCAAAACCATCATTTCACTCTCAGTGAACTTCTGTACCCTGAGTGCTGCAGAGCTCTGCGGAGTTTGGGTGTCCTACAAATTATTCTCCATCTTTGGCTGGTGGGAATAACAGAGGAAAGACTTGGGCTTCTTTAATCCCTTCAGGCATCATGGTCCTGACTCATGGTGTGTATTTCCATCACGCATCCCTGCAGCCTGCTGGAATTTTGTCGCTGTGAGCCCAGGGAAGCAGATCTGATCTGATGGCTCAGAGGAATGTGTGCTGCTGGATTCTTGCTTAGAAAGCCACACCCTGGCAGTGTAACAGCTGGTGCAAAATGGTTTTAAGTCGATGGAGATTCAAGATTAACTCAGAGAGTCAAAAAGTCAAGCGCAGCATTTGATTTCAGCAATAGTTACAGCTTTGAGGGGGAGAAGCGTTTTGGAGCTTTCATGGGTTAGCGGGACTGCTCTGATCTGAGCCAATGCAATTTGGAGGCAAAGTTTTACCCAATAACTGATTACTTTGACTGAAAACAGTATTTGGATTTGCACACACAACCCCCTCTTCGAGGACGCTTTCTCTGGGAGGTTATGGGAAAGATGGTCAGTGATAAAAATAAATAACACTTGAGGATTTAATTTTTTTAAGGATACCTGCAAATTTGAAGGGCAGAAATAATTACCTTTCCTGCTGTAATACTCACAGATTTTCTCAGTCAAGGGAAAATCTGCAGTTAGATTCTTTAGAAACTGCAGTAGTACAAATATAGGAAATGGATGTTTGCTGTCATCTCTTCAAACCTCCAATGTTTGCTTCATTAAACTCCATGCAAAATGTTGGTTCATGTGTGGGTCCTTTCCTTTCTGCAATATTTTTCTGTTTGTTCTTCCTTCTTATTAGTGATTCTGAGGATATTTTGTACCTTGTGCACATTTTTTCTTATTAAAAATGTAGAAGTAAATATTGCTCTTAGGGGTTTTGGAGTAAATCCAGAATTAACTTAATGCTGTCATGGAGCTTCCTTCATTTTTGTAGTGCCATATATCAGTGCTCTGAGCCAGAGTCCCTGCATAACATAAAATTTAAAATCTACCCAACAAAAATATTGCAGTGAAATGTTTTTCCATCTTTCCTCATTAATCAAAATAACATGTTTCACAGAAAAACAAGCCCTGATCGCTCTCTTTGTGAAAAACTGAAAGTGGATTATCTTGTTGGAAAATGTAAATCTCTGGAACCTGAATGACACATTTCAACTACCCACAAATCAGATTTTCATTCCAAATAAACTTCTTTTCTGGTTTTGTTTTGTTTAATTATAAAAACCTAAAGCCTGTCAAAATCTCAGAATGACACATACAACAGAAAATCAGATTGCTGCCCACCTCTATTAGTTTCTATAATAGTCTTCAACTACAAGGAGGAAAAATGAAGCATTAGGAACAAAACTGTTTCGATGACAAGATGCATCTGAACTTCTTATTTTCTGACAAATAAGAGGAATATCTTCACATTTCTCTTTTCTGCTTTCCAGTTTTCTGGCAGTTATTTCTCTGCCTTCTCCAGTGCCAACAGAAATGAAAATATAAACCTTGATTTCCAAACTGCCAATCCCACTCTGTGGCTGTGGGACTGTGCACACGCATGCTGGGGACATTTTTTTTGTCTGGTGCCAATTAAAACACATATACCAAGGCTTGTGTTTTTATCTGACCATGCCTTGATGTTTATTTATAATAAGGTGTGCATTTCTGGGAGCCCTTTTTTCTCCCTCAGAGAAGCAGGAGATTGGTGTGTGTCTCACTTGACAGGTAACGGTGGCATTGACTCGAGTAGGATCATCAAAACCAACACACTTTGACAGAAAAGGCTTCATAAATAATGTGCATCAGTTTTTACTCTGTCAGTGTAAATGCATCTCCTCCACTACTGGTTTCCACTTGTTTTATCCAGAATGTCTAAGAATAATGAATAAATCATAGTCCTGTATACATGGATGTATGCATATGTATGTGTATATATTTATACATAATTCATGCCGTAAATATCTATTTTGGTCTGGCACAGAGGTCACATATGAGTGGAGGTGTGTTAAAACACTGCACCTAAAGGATTAATCTAGGTTCAGATGCTGCAGATAATTTCATTTAACAAGAGAAACAGATGAATGCAGATCATCTTGATGCAGTCTTTTTTCTTTTTTTTTTTTTTTTTATCCCACAAAGAACACGCAGCGTTTGTGATCCCCACTGGAAAGTTCTTTTGCTTATCACTCCTGGCTGTTTCCAGTCATTAATCGGCCCCAAATTGCTCATTAAGTTTTTCTGAGCCTGCCAGTTCTCCTAAGCTGTATGTGGTGCTTCCTTCTGCCTTCTCTCTTTGGTTCTCTTGTCACATAAATCTTCATAAACAAGAGTCATTGCCTTTCCTTCCACGTGTGTTTAAAGGAGTGGCACAAGTCAGTGTCTTGGGTTTGTTTTGAGTTTCTGGCTCCACACAGGAGCATAAATTGTTGATATATTCGCTTTTGTTTACACAATATATTTGAAGAACATAAACAAAAGAAGAGACATATTTTGCTTCGAGCTCCATTTATTGGGCAGATTTTACACCATCTTACTTCTGTGATATTTAACCTGTTTGTGACTTAGAACACAAAATTGATAACTTCAGCATACAATTTAGCCTCTCCAGTTACCACATGGCCTTCAGCCTGTTCCATCTCTATTTTCTCCACAGGATAAAAGACACTCTTTGTTTTCTAAATCACTGTGCAAGTCCCCATTGCTCATTTGCAAACTGTAATTTACACAGTGTTGCAACACTTCAGTATTGAAGCACCTGGAAAAAAAAAGAGCTGCATAGAAAAGATGCAATATTGCCTGGAAATTAGCCCCCGGGATTGTGGGGTACAGAGCCCATTTTTGTCTGTCATTTGCAGAAAAAGAAGATAATTTAGACCTCACTGATGTATAATTAGTACCCAAGGAGTAATATCTTCATTGGACAAGAAGAAAGGAATGGAGAAGGGTCCTCAGGAGAAAGGTCTTTGAGTAGAGCTGTTGGCATCAGCCCTGGATGCGATTGGATTTTATAGATATGATACACTAATAGAGGCACTCGTCCCCCAGTACAGGAAATGCCTCTGAGCTGGGGCTCCCAATGCACTAATTACTCTGTTTAACACAAAGACAGTTGTGAAATGGTATTCTGGTAGAAAAGCCACGTTATCTGTATGCCCTGGGACTCCTACTGAGTCCTGGACCAAGTGCCCTCCACCTGAGAATAAATGACAAATTACTTTTCTACTTTGCTCTTTCTCCATTACATCTGAAATGCAGGATGTGGTCTGTGGAATATTTTCAGATCACCTTGTTCTCCCCAAAATATCCAAAACAAGGCTCAGTTCATGGCACTCAGAAAGTGCCAAGTCTAACATGATTTTAGTGTATTCTAGGACGTTTTTGCCTTTCAAATGAAATCCAATTCTTTCCTGGGATTGTACACTCCTGAGGAGAGAGTTTGGGAGAAGCTTTGTTTAAATTGCTCGAATACATTGTAAGGGAAGAGGAGCAAATGAGAGGAAGGGATCAGTGCCTATGGAACACGAAATTCTCTCTCTGCTTTCTTTGCACAAACCAGCCTTGTCCACACCCCTCAGAGTGTGAATGCACCATTGTACCCCGTGCTGCTGCAGGGTGTGAGCCACCAGCCCATGTCCAAGGACATCCAAAGGGAGAGCTGGCAGGACTGCTGAGAGGGCAGTGAGCTCGTCCCACGCTGCCCAGAATCCACTGGTTGCATTTTGGAGATGAGTTTGAGTTTGGGCTCGTCGGTATTTTTTCTCTTTCCTTGGGTTTTGCTACTGAGGGAGGGAAAGTAGGTTTAAGTTATGGTCAGAAACTTGACAAGTTTAGAATTGGCTGGCAAATCCAATATATTGCTGGCAAAGTTTGTGAAACATCAAAGTGCAAGAGGTTGGAACACCTACAGGAACAAGTAAGAAGCCAATGATGACAGAGTGAGTGACTAGGGTGTTAAATAAAGTCACAACAAAAGCTGTCACGGGTTTTCTGACAAGCTTTGGAAGAGCACCTGACAAGGTGTTCTCACATTAATAGCAGCAGTTATTGTTTGATTACATTAGTACTTTGAATGCAACAGGGCTTTTATTTTGTCTTTCAGTCTTCATAAGAAACAGGTTTTTGGTCACCATATCCCAGTTTGGCAAAGTTGTTGAGCAGTTTTGTTTTCGTATTAGTTTACAATGTCCCTTTTCCACGGGGAGAGGATTTTATTTTGACAAAGAGCAGTAGCACTCAAGAACTCCTGATATTTAATGTATAGAGAAGGTCATGAATTTATGTCTGTGCTGGGGCAAATATTACAGTCTCACTGCCAGAGATGGATGGCACTTGATCTATGCCTCACTGCAAAGGGAGACAGTAAATCACAAGATGTTACTTCTCACCTTGCTGAAGTTGTAAAGTGGATATAGCATTTCTTTATATTGAATGATCCAGTCAGGGACGGGGAAGGTCAGGTCCCACAGAGCTGGGCTCCCCAAAAGGCAGAGTTACCCTCCCAGAGTAACTGAGACACCTTTTGAGACACTGAGTACTACATTTTGGTAGGAAAACTTAATAAATACCTGGCTGTCCATCACTGTCTCTTTGCATTGTCATGATGAAGCTTCTTCTTGACATCTGATTTAAAAAGAGATTGAATTGTCACTTCTGTTAATGCAGGGTTTATGCTGCTCTCACCATGGATCAGCCCAGAGTGCAGAGCTGGTTAGGCAGTCCCTGGGAAATCCCATCAAATTATGTTTGGGGAACCCGTCAGGGTTTGCAGGATGAATTTTTTTTCCTTTCCTGTGCTCTGCTCCATCACCTCATGTTGCTGTAAGATTTGACAGGCAAACCTGAGGCAGCAGCTCCTTTTAGGGAGCTCCCCAGCACATTTCAGTCGGTGTGAAGGGGAGGTTTGGGCAGATGTGGCTTCGCCTCTTCACCTCCCAGCCAAGGACAGAGCAGCCTGAAGCCTCAGGGGCTTCTAAACAAAACTGCTTTGCTCCCTGGGAGCTCAGCAAGGAACTTGCCTTTTGGGACAGCAGACATTTAATGTGAGGTTAAAGTGTTTCTGTGGGTTTGTGAAGAATATTTCAGGTTAGTCTAATCAGCTGATGGACATGGAGAGCTTCCCTAAACTGGGAAAGTGTTCTAAAGATTGTTCTAAAGCTAAGATTGCACATTAACTTCTGAATTATTTCATAAACTTGGATTTTTTTCATTCATTCTTGCTTTACTTTGCAGGGTATTCACTTTGTGGTTAAAATTTGTGGGTTGCTCATCCATCTCACACCTTTTGCAAGACTCCACCTTCGACAATACTCAAAATACTGCAGTGACACAAACAAAAACTGGCTTACGAAGTCCAGAGATTACACATTCAAGCCCTGATTTTTACATTACCATATTTATTTGCTGAAATAAGTGGGAACTAAAGGAAGCCAGTGCCACAGGCAATCTGTGTCACCAGCTGCAATGTGCATCTTCACAGGTAGTTTATAAACAAATTCTTTTAAATTTTTTTTCTAAATAGTTTGAAGGTTTTTCTTCTGCATTTGGATCCGTGCTTGATAGTATAAGAAAAAAAAAACCCACAAAACAGGCTCTCTGATAATATAATATAAAATTATTTAAATTTGTTTAGCTGTGGGCATGGAATAAGGAAAAGATGGAAAGAATCCTGACGAGTGAGAAGAGGATTGGCTCCTGGAAAAAGAGTGAGGGTTTGGCTTTTATGTTTGGTGCAAATACAGATCATTCAGCAGTGAAATGTGCAGTAGTTACAGCATCAGTTGATTGGAGAGTTAATAACTTCCAGGCAGAGGAATTAACAAAAGGAAGTAGATGGCATTTCTAATAGCAGTTAAGGGGAATAATTGTTCTATCTAACAACTGACTGAATAATATGTCAGGCAATACCAGCATCAAAAGGAAGGCAAGTGCCAAACAAGTAAATGAAACAATGATAGCTTTAAAGCTGTAATATTTGACTGGGAAGCAAACGAGGCTGGCATTCTGTAAGGACTTGTCTACATGGGGAAATTCCTCAGTGTAACTCTCTGGGTACAATTGTACCTTCCAAAGCCACAGAAGCCTCACAAAGAAAAGACACTTTGAGTGCAGAGTAAGATTCTCCACGTGAGGAGTTGTAGAGCTCTAACTCCAGTTACACCGGGCTGGTTCCAGGGGTCAGTTTGCCCCTGAGGACAAATCCTGGAGCATTTGATGAGCTGTTCCCACGTGCCTGCCCAGCTCCCTCTGCCCCAGGCTGGGCCATTTTTCCTTGCCCTGCAGAACAAGGGCTGCAGTGGTGTCGATGTCGTGGTAAGATGCAAAGCCAGGTGAAGAGCCCCGTTGTTGTTCAGGCTGTGACACATCAGGGAGCAAAGCGAGAGCCCCACGTGGGAAACATCTTTTCAATGCATTCAGGCTTCTCACACACGAAACAACCCCGCCACTGCCATATTTTACTATGGCATATTTCCCAATTGTGTTAATGTAATTTTTAACATTCTTTAACCTGCATGCTAAGAAGAAAAATGAGAGTCTGATGTTCTCTACACCTTAATTAAGTTGATAAATAGTATCTTCGTGACATGTGAATAAAAAGTTAACTCAAAGCTTTGTGTTTGCGAAGAGTCAGTAATTTTCATGACTCAAGTTTTAATAAGCTGGATTTGAAACTCAGTTGACTGGGAAGCAATGAGGTAAAAGGAAAGATCTAGCACTTCTTCCTCAGCACCTCACACACTTGGCTCTGAATCTCTGAAACCTCATTCTGGTGATCACAGAATAAGTCCTTAAATGGGAAAATTCATATCTAGCAGGTGAAAAAGCCTAAATTAACAGGTCTGAAAACCACTGCTGTCCAGGAAAGGAAAAATTCATCTCCCATCCGAGGGTCTGATCTGATTAAATGTGCAGCAGTGCCTGCTCTGTCCTCTGCCTTTGAGAAAAGCACTAACAGGGACTACAGCAACCATAAATGTGACCAGTGACACCCCCCAGGTGCACATCCTCGTGTTTCCATGAGCTCTGGGCCTCCTGGAGCCGCTGTGCTACAGCTGGCAGTGAGGAGTGAGTGTCCAAGAGCACAACTGGGAAGTCTGCATCCCTCCCACCCCTCTCAGCAGCTCCAGCTGAGCAGCCCCCACCCCTGCGTGTGAGCCTGCATTGGGTTCTGCACCTGCAGACATTACAGCCTGAAGGAGCCCAAAGACAGCACTGTCTGGAGACCATTTTATGATTTTAACACACTTATGTACTATTTGAGTCTTTTTAAAATCACTGTAAATGCATAAAGATTATAGGTGCTCATGTAGGCTATACTTCAGAAGAAGAAAAATCAATTTTTCATTCGTCAGCGGTGGCTTGCAATACAACTGGAATATTACCTGAACCAAGTAAACAGAATTATCCTCTAACCTGAATAAGAAAAATGTAGCAGAAAGTCTTTATCTCTCTATTTTCAACTTATATTATCTAAGTTTGACTGTGATTTAAAAGAAAGAAGGGAGGGGAAGATGAGCCAAACGCAGAATTGTTATGAAAGAAGCAAAACTGAGCCCTGTGAAAGGTTCACAATGGAAATGATTTTCAGTTTAAATTACTTTTGCAGGACTGTAATGTGGCAGTCAGGAAGCTTCTGTGAAAAGTCCATTCTTTTTCCTTCTGTGTTTTTTTTTCCTTTTATTGGTTTGTGTTTGTATGAACTGCCTATGGCCCTGAAAAATACATGTTTTAAATGTTCATCCCTATGTTCCTGGGATATCTGAACACTTCACACACGTCAGGAGTTTTTCTTTTATAAATCCTCTGTAAACATTCTATTGTTGTAATTATTGTTCTCCTGTAAGAGTTGTAAATTCCCAAAAGAAATGGGAATTGCATTTTTGTCACAGAACTTTCTTTTCCTTGTGTGCTTAGGCCCGAGATCTGTTTGTAAAAATCTACCCACAAAACTCCAAAAAACGGTACCCAGATTGAGGATCACTCCATGGCCAGCAGCAATATCCTGCAGTGCATTTTGCCCCCTATGTCCCACCCCTAAACGCTTCCCAAAGGTGTTGCATCCCATTTTCCCACCTGGAATATCGTTTTCAGATGTTGGATGAGTCTCAGTGACAGATACAAAGAGCAGGACAGCCCCACTTGTGCCACATCAGAACATTTTGGGGATTAGAGGTAAGAACCTGGATGCTTTTTAGATGATATATATTGTAATTACTGTGTCAGAATTAAGAGAACTGCACCAGTCCATGTGAGTGGAGTGTTTTGCTCAGGGGATTTCCTGTGCTGTGTCCATATCCCACTTTTTTTCAGGAATATTCATCCCCTGCTATAACACAACAATGACCCAGGGCTGCACATGGAAACAACAAATGAGAGTCCATTCCTGCTGGGATCAGATGACATTCCCAGCCATAGTTTCCCTCCTTCTGAATGAATAAAGAGAAATGTGGAAATGTCTTTAAAACTCACATTATACTGCCTCTCATAATTTACTCTCCCTTTTAACACCTAATTATAGAATTTGGTTTTGTGAGCTTTGTCTTGCATTTGTGAAGTCCACACAGATTGAAACATTCCTTAAAAAAAAAAGTGCAGGTTTAATTTTTCAGCATACATTGGGGAAAAAGAGGCGTAATCCTAAATCTAATAATATAATATAATATAATATAATATAATATAATATAATGTAATATAATATAATATAATATAATATAATATAATATAATTTCTGTTCTTTCCATGTGGAGTCATACACGGCATTTTACAAACAGGTAAATGGTTCTAAATCAGGGGTGATGGCCATGCACTGGGGCCAGCAGCTCTGCTGGAAACTCCTCTGTGCTCCTAAACCTATGGACTTAGAAGTAACTAAACTCCATTTATGTATCCAGATTTACATCTCTTAATACCTTGCAATGTTTTGTCTTCTCTACTTCGAGATTTGTCTTTAATTTAAGGATTTTAGGACAGTGTTGTTTTCTTTTCCTAAATTTCTAGGCAATGTTTTCACCTCCTTGGACTTTGATGGTTTTATTTTTCATCTTGGAAATAGGACTGGATTGATGTGAAGCTGATAATTGTTGTGGGGAAAAAAAATAATTTTATTGAGCCTCAGGTTATTTCTCCCTTGAAATATCCTAGATAATTTTCTTTATTCTAAACTCTTTAATATGTTTCTTGAGTCAGCAGAAGTTTATTGTGTGAACTTATTAGTTGCCAGTGATCTTTCCTGGAAAATGGATAGCATCTGGTTTTTTGTAAGACCGATCTTGTCATGTTTTTTAAAGACACCATCTGCTTTCCAGTGCTCCAAAGGGGACTGTGGTGTCCAGTGGGATTTTCATCATATGTTTACCTCGTTTTCTGAACATCTGAATATTTTAGAGAGCAGCTAAAGGCATAATTCTTCCTCTCAAACAGTATAATTCTTTATATATTAAAATCACATGGATGTATTTTCAGCGAATTGAGGTTGAAGTCATAAAATGCTTTTTAGAAATGCTGTACTTAATGATATACTTCCGTATTTAATCATAGATATTTAGTGTGTACTCATCAGAAGCAATTTTTGGTTCAGAGTCTTTGCAAATATATTAAATTAGACACAACAGACCCATTTTCTGCAATAGGAGCTTTGGATTTGGTCCCCTACAAATTGCTCACCAAAACGCTCTCAGAAATGCCTTTTAGTATCACCAATCACATCTACATTTTGAAAAGAACAAACAAAATCTAGCTTTATTCAACTGTGAATTCTATTGACCTGATTGAGCAACTTCTGTTCCTGTGAAAATCCGTTCCTTGCATGCTAATTACAGCAGAACCCTTTCGTCAGGATCACGGTGGGTGTGGGTGAGGATTCGCCTGACATTTTATTTCCTTTAAGTCTAACTCACATCCCAGGCCCTTTCAGCCACCAGCAGCAAAGCACACGCTCAGCTTTAAGCAGGAGCTTTAGTATTTTGTTGAAGTAGAGATTTGGCAACTGGTGGGAATATTAATGGGAGTGAAGTCATATAGGTTCTTAGAGAGATCCAAACCATAGAATTAGTAGAAAAATAAAATAGAATTCTTTGCATCATTTGAGGTCACATTCTGTGTCTCAGGACTGAAACAACAGGACTGTTTTGCTTGCCACTATTGAAAAAAAATTTCTATCCATGTTGTGCAAAGTCCTCCACCCTGATCCCTGTTTTAATGTCTGACTGTGGAAGACCTGAGGCAGTGGCTGAAGCACCTGAGTGTGTTGTTAGCAGGGCAATTTCCTTAACAAGGCTCTTGAATTTACTGGGCCGTTCTCATGCAATTTTTCTCTGTTTTCCTGCATGTTCAACACGTGCCAGATGTCACTCCCAGACTGGTTTTTGTGTGTGAGTGAGAGATGCTCAAATGAGGGGCAGCCCAGCAAATGCAGCAGCGGATGCACCTTTATTGATGAGCAGCAGTGCATGGTGCTCGATGGCATCAGGCTGCATTCCTCACGGATAATCACAGGAAACGCCATCCCAGCCCCATCTGTTCCTGTCAAAGAGGTTTTACAAAAATAGGGAGGGCACATCCCTGCCTTGATTTATGACATTGAGCAATGCCCCACCACAATGTCCTGATATACAGAACACTCCGTGTTTGACCTTCTTCATCCATACTCATCCCACGTGTCCTTGTAGCTTTCTACATTTTGTATGTGCAGGTGCACACCTTAAATAATGTGTAAAATATTCATGCCTTCATACTATGTTAAAAAGAAGGACAATATTTTTCTGCATGCCTTAAAATCACATTGCTGCTAAATAAAAACTCTTCCAGGGAAACGAGGTGCTGTATAATACTGAATTCTCTCTCGTTGCCTAGAATTGAATTATATCTGAACACTTGATTCAAACACAGCTGTAATACAATGAATAGTAAACTCTGTTTCAGCCACTATGAATAAATGAGATTATTTCTATTGAGGTGGGACTTTATCACATAATGTCCATAGATGTTTGTTGGTCCTTATTTTTTAGTACAGGTGTTAAGCAGGTGATTAAGAAGTTAAGCAGGTTAGATCTCTGTTCAGTGACATCCTGTCAACAAGTGCTCCAGCCCACGGAGATCCTGGCTGAATGTTGCTCTTTTTAACTTTCCAGGTCATGCCACTCCTGCTGTCAGACAAATACAATAGGAATTACTCAATTTAACACCATTTCAGTTCTAATTGAATTCCATTTGCTAAATCCTGAATAAATACATTACAACTGCTGCTTCGGTCAAACAGAGAGAAATAGCCATCTTATAATGACTCCCCTGTGGATTTAATGCCTATTCTATCTGTTAGAATAATGATTCCTACATCACTGGAATATATTTAAAGGATAATAGTTATTTAAACATGCCAAGTCTTTATATAGCAGATAAGTATTTTTAATTTGCATTTATGGAATGAAAAGGACGGCTAGAATAGCTGGTTACCAATTTGTCTGTTTTCTAAAGCATCTTGGTATCAGAGCAAAGACACAGGATTATGAAAGGGCTTTATGCTTGCTTTTAATAGAAGTCTTAGGTGGGGAAAAAGGGCTGCATCAAGGATGGGATTCACATCACCAAATACAGAAAACTGACATGGAAATGCACCCCCTGCTCATCACCTCTGCTGGTCTGCTGGGGAAATTAAACCCCCTACATGGGACTCACCTTTAGGGCAGCAGATACGTGGAGTAGCTTAGATGAGTAAGTGATCTCAGGAGGATTAAACTTGAAGGTACTTTGTCTATTATAGGGACCTGAAGTTAGGTGAGATGAATCCCCCTCAAGACCACAATGAGAAGTCCATTTGTTGGAATCAGGAGACTCACCCTGGAAAGGAAGGTAAATTTAAGGGAGAGGAGGGAGTGAATTTGTTCCACTTGAAAAGAAAAAAAAAAACCAAACAAACAAATTTGGAACTGTTCATTTGTTTCAGACAAACCAGTTAAATATTTCAAAATATCACCCATTTTTTTCTTTCTTTTCATAAGTGATACAAATCTTTGTTGCTGATGATGTCAGCATCCACCTGGACATGAGAGGCTGCATTCCCCAGATCCTGCTCTGAAGCAAGCAGAAGGAACACTTGAACCCCCGTGTCCCTGTGTGAGATGAATGTCATGGTCCCTGGGACAAGGTAGGGAGGCAGAGATCTCTGATTGCAAGTTTTGTGAATGGTCACCTATGTCCCACTTTCTTTTTTTTCTTACTCAGCCCAAGTTATTTGCCAAGCTTGACTCAAAATGGTGAATAATTTCAGTTCTAATTAACTTTTTTTTTGAATAAACTATTCACAGCCTCCCACTCGCTCTGCCTCCAAAATTCCATCTTTAGCGTAGATCTTGTTAAACAATGTAGATCATGAGAAGGGAGAATCTAATAGAAATCGTGCACTTTCCAGAACTTCTTTTAAACATAACGTGTCAAGCATAAGGGCCTTAAATATATATGGTTGTAAAAACATATCAGTGCCTGATGATTGTTTAGGGCTGTGTTCCAATTAAATCCATTGAAGCTTGAGTTGGAGGTTACAGGTTGAAGGTTCCCCGAGGCCGTGAACGACTCTGGCTACAGAAGTGGGTTCCACCCCTGCGAACAGACACGGTCTGATCCAATTGCAGGGTTTCTGCTCCCTTCACCCCTCCCACCCAATTAGCCAGCTGATGATATTTGTGTCTTGGTAGCAACACTTTTATAAGGAAGCTCTTTGCCCTTTCTGGTGAGTCAGAGACTGACTCTCGACAATGAAGAGTTCAAAGACTCATGTAATGTTTTGTCTCAGAAAGTTGCCTCGAATGTTAAATGAGGAGAGAGAACACTGAGAGAGAGAGAGTTCCCTTATCAACAGAACAGAGAGGAGAGGAGTTACCTCCCCTGCTGCCTCCAGGCACGATGCCCTTTCTTCTGTACCAGTTCCTCTTCTTCCGTACTGTTTTCCAAACATTCAAAATCTCCTTTGATTTTTATTTTACCCTGAAGAATTTTTAATGTTTCACTAATGTTCCAAGCGCAGATCACCAAGTGAAGGTAAATCACCCAGAAATTAGCTAAAATGTAGCTGTGGCAGAAGTACCATGCACCAGGAAATAGATTTTATGAAGCAAAACCGTTTGATCTGCTGTGTGTGATTTATCCTGTTGTGGAGTTCCTGCCCAGTCCTTTCAAGGTGAATGTTTAAAGTCGTGCAGGTGGCAGAGGGGCTCCTGCTTTCCTTACCTGCGGTTGCTCGCTCGCAGCTCTTCCTCCACTTCCGAAGAAGAGTTGTTTTAAAATATATTCACAAGAGTGCTGCAGGAAGTTATGCTTTTCTTATCCCGGCTCTTGGTAAATAAGCACCCTGGGGTGAGTTGTCACCTGGTGGTATCACCATGGGTGGTGAAAATTTCTCGAGTTCAGGATTTTTAACAAGTGAAGAATGCAGCAAGAGAGTTTTATTTTTGAGTTGAATGAAAGGGTGAGATATGGAGCCACTGAATATGCCAGACTGCTTATTTTCTGCTAATTTTACCATCTTTGAGGACTGAATTATTGACAGAATAAGTGAATTTCCACCCCCCTTTTAGTTATTTTGGCATACTTGTGTACTACCTTACAAGATCAGAAACTGTCGGTTTCTGTGACTGTGTTGTTTCCACGCGTGTTGGTATTTCCACTGTGGTCAATAAAGAGAATAAAGACAATAACCTGCAGTGATTTTGCTTCTTCAGGAATTAAACACTGGCCAGGTATAAAATTAAATATTTATTTAATTCATTTAACCAGGTATTTAGGATCATCTGGCTGTACTACCTGACCTTTTGAATATTATGGCCAAGTGGTGACAACGTGTCTTTGGAGAACTGCCAAGAGGCAGAGGATGGGCAGGTGTTCACAGGATCCCCTTTAAGGTTGTCTACTTTTGCTTCTTGTATTCCTAGATTTGAAAAATCAGTAAGAATGATTTGAAGAGGTGGCTAGGTGTGATACAGGATGATTTACATTAGAATATATGGGTTCCATTTTCTAACAGCTTGCATTACTCTTGTTATTTTTCCCTTGCTTTATCCTTTATCTCTTCCTCTTCCTCTTCCTCTTCTCTTCCCTCTTCTCAGGGTGACCTTAAACTAATCTAATCTATGTAGATAAAAAGCCCCATCTTCTACCTAATGAAAAGATAAGATAAACCCACATAGATTTGAGGTGTATGATACACTGTTATGTGCTTACAAACCAAAACGTGTTGGCAGCAGCCCAAAAGTGTCCTAGAAGATACACAGAAATAAGATAGACAGGTAGAAACAATTATTGATCAAGACTTTTTGTACTGGGAGCTAAAGTTAATAACATTTTATATCAAAATCAAGTGTGGATCCTGAGGGTGAGAGATGGATTCTGAGAATATTTGCTTGTACTTTGCTATGCACAGGCTTATAGGGAAGCAATTCACACTCAGTAGCATGGGGGCAGAGAAATGGAAGATCACAAAAACTTTGAATACATAAGTGCTAATCAATCATTATTTGGTCTTTTTTGAGATAATGCGGCTACACGTGGCCAAACACAACTAGACTGGATTTTTTTTAATTTAACATCCCTTGGTACACACAGCAACCATTGCAGGAAAGAACAGCCAGATTATTATATTTGCAATACACATTTTAGTCACGCTGTTTAATTAGCGAGAACAAATGTAGTGTGTGGTCACAGCGTAAAATGAGGAACCTCAGTTAAGAATGGGTTGAGAAAACAAAATAAAGCTGTAGGCTTTTCAGAACAGAGCTGTGTTTCAGCTTAAACACTGTTATTGCAGCCACAGAGTTGCAGGCACAAGTCTGCTTGGACACTTGGTACATTTTGTTATTTATTTTGTGTGTGCAGTCGGAATAAGTAAATGTGGAAGTCAGCAGGAAGATCAGGTCCGTGTGGGAAAGACGACAGAGGCGATGCCACAATTCCTGTACTAGAACACAGGATGAGTTTGTGACAAAGCAGGGATGTGAATTGGACAGACTCCAGAGGGTCCCTCCCGTTGCTGAGTGCAGCATATCCTGGGTGCAGGAGGCAGACTCGTTCAGGGAAGGTGCTGTGTGTCACATCGGACTGAAGGAAGGTTTCACCATGAGTACTTCGGGTGTCTGTGCCAAATAAAATCACCACTACAGACTGAGACAGCTGTGAACAAGGAACAAACCTGAGCATCCTGGCTGCATTTACCCATTGTCCCTGTGCAACAGCCGCTCCTCCTTTCCTAGGTGTCAGGAATTGTGCGTAACCCTGAGCTTGAATGTTCACAGCAGGAGGTTTGGAAACAATTTTGTCTGCTCCTTTGTAGGCATTCTCACTCTCATCTCAAATTAATGAACTCAGTGTCTTTTCTTTGGGTCTGACCAACCACAGGCACGTTGCTCCTGTAGGGACAGGTACACGACAATGTTTCTTTAATGTACAATTATGACTGGGCTGGGGTTTTTTTTCCAACCAGAATTATTTTATCCTTCCCATTTCCTACCCTGAAAAAACGTGTAAAATATTTTATTCCCTTTCTTCTTCCAAGATTTGCTAATTATGCTACAAGTAGGAACCTTACTCTTTACTTCCTGTTACATTTGAAAAAGACAACATTACCTGTAGGAAAGATTTCTAGCAGAAGAAATTTCTATTCTCATAACAACACTCAAGGCTAAGTTTGTTTTGATTGAACACTCTTCAAATGTTTTGTTGTTTTGTTTTCTTTTTTTCCCTTTATACAAAAGAATAGCTTTTCTTTGAAGGAGAAATTATAATTTAAAGTCTCTTTCATACTTTGGAGGTTCCCTCAGATGCCATAAAGAATATTTCTTGTTTCAGAACAAAAAGGGAAATGAAGATGTTCTCTGTTTCCCCGAGTGTCTGATCTGCATAACTGAAAACTCTGAGACAAATGGCCACTGGGAAAAAATCCCAAAGTATTTCAGTAAAACACGATTTCATTTCTTGTGGAAAATTCAGAGAAAGTAGATTAATAAGTCATATACATTTGAAAAATATGCTTTTTACTTTTTTTTCTTCTGTAATCCCCCTCACAACTGGTGATTCCACTGCTCTTTTTTTCCCTGAAGGCATTTTAAAAATAGACTAATATCAGGTCCCCATGAACTTCAAAAGTCCCTCAAAATGCCATGAACTCCACAAGCAGAGCAGTATCCAGTCTTTCAAAAGAGTCCAAACACTACGGTGGACCCCAGTTAAAACTCAGTTCTTACTCCATCAGCCACATCATTCACATTTTGGAACTGCGAAGCATCTTGCTGCCATTCCATCTCTCCCCCATCATTCCCGAGCCTGAATTCTTCCTCACCTCATCAGAGACTGCAAATGTAAATACATCTGTACACCCTGAGCTGCTGCCACAGGACACAGCCCAGACCACCCAGCCTTTGGAAGCTCAGCTGTGGAAGGATGGATTTGGCAGCCCAGCTCCAGATCATTATTGCAGTAACAACGTCTCTTCCTTCACGTACAGGTGGGAACGCTGCATCTCCTGTCCCGGTGTCCTGTGCTGAGCAGAGTCCCCTGGGCTGAGCAGAGCAGAAGGTGAGGGAGCAGCAGACCCTGAGGGGAGCTCAGTTTTTCTCAGCAGTTTTCAGAGCAGGATTTACAGCTGCCCCGGCAGCTTCACGAGGCACAGCTGATTGTGACAGGGATCCGCGTGGAAGGTGGTCTTGTGCCTTTAGACCTTGGGAGAAGTGTCCTCAGATCTTCATATGTGGTTTTACCAACTTAATTGACTTTTCTACCTTTCATGCAGGTAAGGAAAGTGAAATTCTCACACTTAAGCTTCGTTTTCCACTACAAGGTTTTTACACAACATGAGACAAACTGGCTCATGACCTTGGATATTAAAATTAAAGAGCACACATGCTTGCATAATTTGCACGTGTCTCTGAACATCTGAGCTAACCTGCATTAAGGATACCCCTCAGTAACACTGGATGCCGAGATCACCTAGTCAGGAGTTTCTAGGAAGTATTTGTCATGAAGCTGTGGCAATTACTGAAATGACTGTGCATTTCTTCTATTGATTGTTGGCCTACCAAAATAAAATTACATTTGGCTCCAGATAATTCATTTTCTCCCCTTGAATATTGGTTTGCTCTGTGCTGAGACCTATCAATAAAAAAATACATAGTTAGTGGGCTGGACGTTACCATTTTTCTTATTCTGAAAACATCTCATTAGAGACTAAAAAAGCAAAAGGCAACCACAGTGAGATATAGACATGTAACTGTCATTGCATGTTTGTATCTTGTGAGCCTTATTTCTAGGAGCCAGGCTACTTACAGGCACCACAAATATACCGAGAGGTGTGTTTAGAAAAGTCCTTGTGCAGACACGGAAAGGCACAGAAGGTAAAAGGACCAACATTGGCAGCAACCGGGTTGAAAGGATGCGTGGAAATTTGGATGAGGTAATCTCCTGCCTGTTGAGTCACTGACTGTCTGATTTGTGTCATTGCTGCCTGGTAATGTGGCACTAACAATTTAGAAGGCTAGGAAACACGAGAGGCATAATTTAGGACAAGATGTTTATCTCTGTGCCTGGATTTTTTCTGTGTTATCCATGTTTAATCCTGCAGGCGCCTATTTCTTGAACGCAGATGCAAATCTTCAGCATTAATAACTGTACATAGGTGGCAAGGCTGCCTGCTGGAAATTTGGCTCTGTGTTCATAAGGTGGTGGCATAAAGGAGGCACCACTTAACTATGATTGTGATTTGTGCAGGGAACTTCGAGGATTCCTCACACAGAGAAGATGCCTTGGGTTGATAATGCAGACAGGCTTATACCAGCCATTATAAAAGAAAATTATAAACACAGTGAGTGTTTATCAGCAAATGTGCTGATATTTCAGTGCTTGTAATGAGGCAGAATTTTTTAAACGTGAGGTATTTGAATGCAGGACTGTAATACAGTGGTTAGTGAACAAACCCCCACTGTCAGTGCCTCCTGCACAGACCCAGTGATCACACAATACTATAGATGAACAAATCAAACACACTCGAGATGATTTGGAGCAGAGGCTTTGATTCTTCTTTATCTTGTGGCCATTTAGTACCAGTCTAACCCCCTCGGAATCAGGAGAGCTCAAACTCCTCTGTGCGTATCCTCCCTGGCACGATGCTGGATGCTTCCCTGATTATTTACAGTCGGTTGTGGCACAACCATTTCATTACACCGAGAGATGCACGGAGCTCCTCAGATAGAACTGTACATGTTTAACAGGTTCAAATCATTTTCCCTTGAGGTTGACATAATGATTCCTGTTGATTTCAATGAGCACTGGGCACGGCCCTTCGTGCGGCTTTCACCCCATATGTTTTAAAATGAACATTTCTTGCCTGCATTTTCAGGTTTATTGTAGCTTCCTTCTGCCTCAGGCAAGGAAAAACAACAGGACACAATGACAGCACATTATATTGGAAGTAGCATGATAAATTCTAAATAGATATAATTAGCATGTGACCCCAAAGAGACCTTCCTATAATTAATATTGAAATATGGTGCATGCATTATATAGGAAAACATATTGTGTATTCAGAGGGGAGCCTTTGGAGAATGGAGGTCTGTCTGTAATGGCTTGTCATTTTTTCATTTTAATCAGAATTGAAATTTCTGCACTTGAAGAAATAGAGAACGTTCATTAAAAAACACTTGGACTTTAGAAAGACACCACCTGCTTTGTTTTCCTCTTTTTTTATTGTGACAGTGGGGGAAAAAAAAACCCCTTTAAATCTTCAGCTGAGGAAATGTGCACTAATGGGGAAACAGACCTCTGAGGAGCGAGCAGACTGACAAGCTGTTCAGGAGCATGAGGCTTTTCAGCAAATAATATTCACTCCTCTAGTAGTTTTTGGTAGATTATGTCATATCTAGATGTCCATACTTATTCGAATCCGGCAAAGTGGATGAGTAACAGATACATAATGAGCATCCATGAAAAAGGGAAAGAACATCTCAGATATAAGGTGAAGATTAAGAGGGGCAAAGCCACCAGTGTGCTGGGGATGTGTTGCCTTCTGAGTGACATTCAGCTTCTATCACACAGCAGCTCATTACACAGTCTGTTTATACCAGAGGGAAACAAATATAAAAGTCAGTCCTTTATATTTCACATTAAATGCAGGGAGTTCAAGGGAACCGAAAGACCTCATTATGGGATCTGATACCACACTTTGTATTTTGCTGGTCCTGTTTTAAGTAAACTGAGTAATTTTTGTGGGTTTTTGAAAGGCTTTATATCAAATATTTAATTAACATTCATTCTGCAACTTTGGAAGCTGAAGCTTTGGATCCAGGATATAATTTTTTATCAGAATGAATAAATATAAAACAGATCTTAAGCAGAGGCAATAAATTTCATCTTAATAGTAACTCTAGAGATGGCTTTCATCACCAAAACACATTTTTTTTCCTCAGTAGCTTTAATTCTCAGCTCTGTAATTGCCAGTGCACTGTCCAGTTGTATTTTCCCCTCTATCAGTTCTTCCAGTTATATTTTTGCTCTAAGATAAATGTGAGTGCACAGCCACACTGTTGAGTAGTGGACTTTGCAAACAGACTGTGCCATGGCTCAGTAGCTGCAAATTCAACACTTTGGATGTTGTGGCAGTTCTGTCTGATGAGGTTGTTGCCACAGAAGGTATCTGGCATTTCTGCTCTGTAAATGTCCCATGTGTGATTGTACAACAGACTAAAGGATCGCTGGTGTCTGCAGGCAGCCTCTCTTGCTTTGTGACCTTGCTAGAATTCCTTAGTTAAATGAAGTTTGATTTGAAGCAGAGCTGAATAGAAGTTCTCGAAGACAACCCCAGATTGCAGTGGGAAGTGCTGTCAGTCAGTTACAGTCTGGCACTTCTCTCTGAGCTCCTGCCTGGGACTGATGTGTCTCTAGGTTTTGAACCATTGCCCAGTGTAAAACTGAGCTTTCAAATGGGAGTTCATTACAGGCAGCGTAAAACATTCACAGAACTGCCACAATTGGGCCTAATTGTTTGTTTCACCATGTGTTCTGAATATTTTCTTCAGTTAATAATTATTCTCCATTATTCTCTCCCTCTGCTAAATAGTTGTTTAATATTGTGGTTGAAAACAATGAAATTCTTTGCTTACTGTGCTTTCCAACCAATTAGTTCTGGGCAATGGGTTGCCCATGAAAACTCCTGATGTTGCCTCACGGCCAAGAGAAATTTAAAAAAAAAAAAAAAGAAGCAAACTGAGGTTATTGTAGAGGAAATTATAGATTTGTGCACAATATTGCTCAGTATTTCTGCCTCTTGGCAAGTAAAGCCTTGCATGAGCATCATAGAAAAAAAGCTGAACTGTCTTGTGTGTGTTTTATTCACATTAAATGCTTTTAGAATGAACCTGATACAGATTTAAAAGAATGCAGAAGAGGTTACAAACAGAGATTTAGGTGGGGGGAAAGGGATGGTGGAAAGGTTCATAGTGCTGGCCATAATGATAATCGAACTTGAATTAATTGAGCGTTGGAGCTCCTTGAATCTCTACATTTCCATGCTGTTCATTATAGGAAAATCATATGAAAAAAAAATGCAATTTTATTTTTTAATTGCTGCAGAATGTTTGATTAGCTTTATTTCCAGGCCTGTGCTGTTGTTTTTCAGGGCTGACAGCAGACAGCTCATCTTTGCAATACCCTGCACAACAAGGACCCTCAGACCTCAGCAAAGACAGGTGTTAATACATGAAAGGAAAGGTTTCCTGGGCCAGTGTCTGACCCACAGCACAACCACTCCAACTTTTTATGATGCTTTGATAAGTGATTAAGTACAGAACATTATATTTCAATCCAATCCTATTGAAATCTACAGAACCAATTGGGGGACTGAACTGGACTATTCCTGAAGACCACCGAGATTCTAGCAATAATCTTCTTTATTCCAAACAGTTATTGCAGGTCACTTACAAAATGCATTTTTGAGCTAAAAGTGCAGTGGCCTCTCAGTTTCCCTTAATTTTCAAGCCATTTAAAAAGTCCACTCACTTTTCTTATTCTGTTGTTAAATAATAAGCACCACAAAAGGATCTCTGTCAGTCAATATTGCAAGTGGTTTTATTTTGCCCTTTTCAAACAGTAAACACCATTTTTAAGTTGTTACAAGGTACTAGCTGTATACAAACTAATGTTTCTGATGGTAAAATTGCCAGTTACACGTTGTAATTCCTTCATTGACTGTCAGAGCTGTCATGTTGCAGAAAGGTAGGTCAGTTGAATTGATGATTAATGGATCTATTCAAAAATAAGAATTTAGGGTTTTCACTCCCCCCTCAAAAAAGGAGTAGCTACATCATTTATTTATGGAAGTGACTAATGTCTTTATGCTTTTTAGCCAAATAATAAACTGTGATCCCTAGAACAGTAATTTCAGGATCATGCCATTATTTGCTAATTCTCCATTTCTTAAGAAAATATTAAAATTGCAGTTGGCCACAGCAGGACAGGCCCATGCATCATTGAAGAAACCAGTAATTTATGATGCTTTTGGAACTCCGTATTAACATTCCAGGCGGTAATGAAGTTTCATATTGAACAAGGTTAGGCCTGATTGTATGATTAAATAATTTGAAAATGTTATTAAAAGTTTGCATTTCTCCTCAGCTTTTCAGAATAACTATTTTACTTTGGGGCACTCCATTAATCAAACCCCCAGAGGCTTTGTTGGGTCGTGTTCATTCCATCACCTATGGAGACATGCAGCGATCAGGTTAAACAAGATGCAGAGGGCTTAGAAAGTTTTCACAAGTGGTTGATTTTCTTCTTTTCCTTCAAAGCTGGAAATCAGATATGTGCCAGTTGTTGTGGCCAGGTCTTTTCCACGCCTGGGCCATCACTCTGGGAAGCTCCTGGCTTGCACCTCAACCAGGTGTGTGCAGCGTTCGAACAGTTATTCTATTGTGCTTCCAATTAATCTGCCATTCTTCTCAAGATCTCAGGGGACAGAGCAGTGGACCTGGAGCACATCAGGAGCTCCAGCCCTCAGTGATCCTAGTTATGGCAGCAGCCAGTCCTTCGGAATCTGATGGATTTATCCTGATGCCACCTCGCAGCCCAGCAGCCCCTGTTTGCACAGGGAGAAGGAGACACCGAGCTGAGAGGACAGAGCTGAGCTCTCCCTGAGCTTCTGGGAGACAGGGACTGGCTAAACTCAGCTCTCCTAAATCCTTGAACCTAATCAATGTTTTGGGAAACATGTAGAAACCTTTTGCATCTTAATGAAGTGATGTTTGGTAATGGATGACAGCTCCAAATACAGGGTTTGAGCACAGGATTGGGCTTTTTCTCCTGGGATTTAAACATTAGTCTCCACAGCCCCTTAAACACAAACCAGGGTACAACACATTAATACTTTATGTACTTTTAATTGACTAGGGCTGTTACTGAGTTTGCTCTTTGCAAACCTCCATTAATATCCACATTTCTTGTTTGGAAATCTGTAAAACTGAATCCTTCTGCAAAATTACACTAAGCCATCTTTCATCCTGCTACTTAGCAAGGACCTTTGGTCCTTGTTTCTCGCCTCTTTTCCGCAGCTCTAGCACTTGTCAGTTTGTATTATGCATGCCTGTAAATAGCAGAAAACGAAAAAAGATATTATCCAGGTAGAAGGTTGTGGAAGTTTTAAAACGCAGGTTTTGAATAAGCCCAAATTATAATTGCGGTGTTAAATTTAGTGTGTGTGTGTATAAATGTACAGTTTTATAGTGCATATACACATTTTATATTTATTTATATGAATATATGCATATAAATAAACCTTGTAAACATTTCCTCCCATCGTTGGAGCGAGACTCCAACGATGGAAGATATGGCAGGAGATTTGCCACTGATATCAGCACTGTTGGATGATGGCAAGAGGTAAAATATCAAAAACAGTTGTCATGTATGTTTTGTTCTCTGAATTTGCTTTCTTTTGCTTTGGTGGTAGAGCTGACCATCCTCCAGGAGATCTCAAAGCACCTAATGAGGAAAGAGATCCTGAAGTGAATGCTATTGTTTGAGTCAACCCTGCAGATGAGAGAGAAGAAGGATGGGGAGGCTGCGTGCAAAAAATAGAGCAGCTCTGAATTTTCCCAGAAAACTTGTCAAGAAAAAAAAAATCTTCACTGCTGGTATTTTTGCTTTACATATTCAGCATTCACAACAAACTCATAACGCCAAGAAACGGGGAGTGCACTGTGAATGAAATGAGATGTGGAGTGTTGAATGGCCGGGTCCCTGCCTGCTCCCCTCTCCCTGGGAAGGTAACAAAGGTTAAACGGAGCACTGGGACAGGGATTCCTCTGGCATAATTGAATTCCCGATGCCTGTAATCCACCCACCAACACCAAGCGTGTCAGGGAGCGGGAAGGGAGTGCCTGGAGAGTTCAGCAATGCAGAGCCAACAGGATGGTTCCAGGTGCTGGCTTCCAGCTGCTCTGCCTTTCATCACACCCCAAACACTCTGGCCCCAAACCCCGAGCAAAACACCCGTGGCGTGACTCGCCGGGGACTTGCTGTACTTTTGGATCTACAAGTTTTGTTCTCCTTTTAACAGTCTGAACTGTAAAATAATAAATGTGCATTTGCAGACTGTTATCTGCGGGCCTTGCCAGAGATATGTCATCTGATTATGCATGTAGGTAGCATTTAACATAATCTGCCCTGACACATTCATAAGATAAGACAAAAATAGTGTTTTATCACCGCGCTGTAGCAGCCTCTTATCAAACTCCAAAGTCTTAATTAGGGATTTCTCTCCAGGTCCCCACTTGCCTGATGACCATATAAATGTCTCAATTAGATAATTAATACAGGCCGTAATGCATGATAGTATACAGCAGTTTAAAGCCCTAGGCAGGGAGTTCAACACAAATATTTTCCTTTAATATTGCTGGGAATTCAGCTGGATATGTACATGGAGAAGTTCCTCTTACAATATTGATCCTACTCTTTAAATTCTTTATAGTTTCTGTAAGGAAATGCTATTGTCTCCATTCTTCACAAACTCTGAGAGATGAGAGGATATCAGGTTTTTTATGATGCTTGGCATAAATGACATTTTGTATTTTATTTCAAATTGCAATCAATATTTGGTCTGTAGTTAGCAGAATAATGAACAAGGTGTACACGTTCTATGGGGGGA
Source organism: Lycocorax pyrrhopterus obiensis (assembly GCA_014706295.1). Classification (NCBI taxonomy): domain Eukaryota; kingdom Metazoa; phylum Chordata; class Aves; order Passeriformes; family Paradisaeidae; genus Lycocorax; species Lycocorax pyrrhopterus. The sequence continues at coordinate 13,513,109 of JACSVZ010000022.1, read as the reverse complement.
AAGCCTACCCACTGCTTCATTTATATTACAAATATATCATCCCTATTTTTCCTTAACAGAAAGCTTCCTGCAGGTTTAAACTGAGGTTTTGAAGATCCTTATCCATTTCTACCACTGTGGGAGTTATGTCTAATATTTAAACAAGTTTTAGTGAATCCGACTAACACTGAGAAATCTTAGTCTCTAAGTAATACAAAGCCACATTTTCAGATTTTTCCCTCGATTGTTCTTTAAATACAAGTAGTTGTATTTGTTTTTTCCAAATAATTGCTGGAGGTAAAACAGTCCATGGCAGGGTTCACAGTGTGTGTGTGACTCGTGTCTCCTAAATGAAGACATTGATATTGAACATCCTTCCTGGTCCAGCCAGGAACAAGTGGGAAAAATTCAGATTAATTTCCCGGTAGGAGGCAGCTGGATAGGTGGGACCATCCTTTTGGAAGACCTCCATGTTTGCTCTTGGGACTGTGGGAGCAGTGTCTGACCCAGGCTGTGCATAAACAGGACAAAAGGAGCTGAAAATTGAACATTTTCACTCTTTGAATCCGACATGTTCATAAATGGTGATGTCAAAAACCAGAGTTAATTGTACATAGCAAGATCCAAGGCCAAATTTACAGCTGACAGAATACAAAGAAAATGGCTCTCAGAGAATGTGAAGTTTAGCTGAAGAACTGAGGTCACTGCTACTGAATTTGTGATATTTTCTTGGAGATACAACAGTAAGATTTCAGCAGCTCAGAAAATTTGCTTACAGTTGGATTTGTCTGTTAAAATAAAAGAAGTGCATGAACAGTGGGGAAGGCAGAGGGACAACCCAGCCAGACTGATGCCACCACACAGACCTGGCCTTGGGAAAACAGATTTCAACACTTGGCAAATATTGCAAAGAACTGTAAAATTCTTGCATCACAAGAAAGATATTAAAGATGAAATACACTGATTAAATCTTGGAAAGCCTGAGGATGATTGCAGAGGGGCCAGGATTTCTGGCGGTGAAGCTACTACTTGCTAAACTCAAAAACTTCCCAGGGAGATTGGAGACCACTCTAAATTTATTGCTAAATATGTAAATGCATGCCTACGAAATGTAAATGTCAGAAGAATCACACTGTTTCTGGACTTTCACCTGACCCTGCTCATGGCATTTGAATTTTGCATTTCTGCTGCTCTCTCTAGAGGACATTTTGGAGAGCTGCTGTTCCTTACCATTGTTTGGAGCTCAGAAATTATTCTATAATATAAACAACTCATACAAAGTTCCTTTGGGTACTTTGGCCACTTCTCCTAAAATTGAAAATGGTTCCTTCTCCTGGTAAGAGTTTACTTATTTTATAGCTGTTATCCTCATTTCTATCAGGTTTTCTGGTATAAAGCTGATTTACCTGTGATATTCCTTTCTCTCCTGAGAAATTCACATCTGTCTCTAACATCTGCCTCGACTCCATTCAAAAAGGGAGGGAAAGGGGTCACATGACAATAATTTTATGGATATACAGGTCTTGTTTTATATCTATCAATAAATCATTTGTTTTTTTCAGGAAGAACCTGCAATCTCTACCTCAATATTTTTCTGAAGCAAAGCTAATGCACAGCAGCTAAAAATAATCTCATGGAACAAAAATGAAAAATACAGAGAAGTCAATGCTGTGAGTTAACACTGACATATTTTTACCAGAAAAAGACCAAAGAATCAGCAAAGCATCAGCTTGTTTCAGCAAAATTTATAGTAGTAATCAGTTCCTGTACAGCTTTGATACCCTTTCGGCTTTTGAGTCTTGATTTAAAGCACTTCTCGGGGAATGTTGTGAATAAACCAGCACCCTGCACACAAACACAGTTCACAAAAGGCACTAATCCTCTCCCCAGAAGTTCCACCTCCTTTTTTAAAGGATTTTGCTCAGCAGAGCAGCTCACATAGGCAGATATTCATTGGGTTTCAGTGCAAGGCAATGTTTTAAGGTCCTCAGATCTGCTAAAAAGTTCTGGCTGCCAAGGCTGAGCTGGGCCTGGCTGCAGACACACCACCTGATGGGTGTGCAAATACAGAGCACTGACCTTGCTCTCTGATGAGCCAAGAAATCCACCAAGAGACCATGTGGGATCCAAGAAGCTGAGCGTTCATCGATCCACCCTTTTTCTCCATCCTTTCTCATTTTGTAGGACAGCCCCACGGCAGAGAAAAGGAGTAAACTCCTTCACCGACTGTGGTTAAACAAATTCCTCCTTCTATAAAACAGGACAAAAGCTTCCCGACTCCTGAACTCGAGCCTTGGCATTCCTGGGATTGCACAGCTTTGCCCACTGACCCTTCCCCAAGATCTTCTGCTGCAGCCACGCCTGAGAGGCACCACGGATGCAGAACTGCTTGGGGCAAAGGCTCACAGCACTGCAGAATGTGGAATATGTCGAGATTACCTTAAATCAGGATGTTCCTTCGTGTAAGATCTTCGTGCACTTCCAAGCTTAATCAGCAAGAAAGGAAACCTGAACAGTGGAACCAGAGCAGCTGCATCTCTTAGCCAGGACATGCAGGAATTAACAAGCTGTAAGGATGTATTAAAATCAAGATATTTATGTATCTCTGTGTATACATTGCTAATTTAGCAACACATGCAAGGTCCATGGATCCTAGAGCTGAATATGTCCATTATAATAGCGAAAATCACACCTACAGACCCTGCCCAGGCGCAGACCCTTCCCCTGAGCATGTGTAGGTGTCAGCTGGGGTTGTGTAACCTGCATGGAAAATACCAACCGACCATAACAGAGGGGCTGCACTTGGAAAGTCACTAAATCCGAATTTCTGTGTACAAACAATGGCAAGCCCAGTGGTGGTGCTTGATTTGTGGAATACAAGGAGCATCCAGGCTTGCACAACTCTCAAAGAAATAATCAGTGTCTCTCTCTTGAGTGTGTAATTATTGGCTTGTTGCACACCAGGTAACCAACCCAATTTTGTGGGCAACAACAAGGATGTCAAAATGCCAAAACAGCTGCTCTGCCTTCTGTGTTCCCACTTCTCCTGGGACTGAGGAGAGCAGAAGTTGCAAGCTTGCATTCTCCTTCCAAATTTCCACCCTGTTTTTAAATTGCATCTTTTTTGGAGAGTGGGAAGGATTAAATCTACATGTAGATATGTACTCCAGAAAAAACATTTTCTACCTTTTTGGTTTTTTTCAATTGATAAAAAGACAGAGCATCTGTTTTTAAAAATAAGTTCTGGGATAATTGCAAGTATTAATTAAGTGTTTTGCTTCAGTATTATCTGGTAAGTACTTCAAGTTCTAACAACCATAAACTTGGAGAAAACAATAGTAATAATTAAAAAAGGAATGGAAAGAAGCCAGACAAAGCTTTAAAAAAATTAGAATTGTTTTCTGTGATCCTCCACTTCAGATACTGTATACCAGGGCTCAATCTTTGGATTTCTTTAATCTTTTGGATTGGCCTGTTCTTCCCCCCGATTTATCCAGTGGCACAGAAGGATTAAATCAGCGTAATGGACACTTGTTAAGTGTCTGCATCAGTCTAATCAGCTTGACAGTGCTGTGAATTGTTCGTCCCTGTGAATTGCAGTACCAAGAAGATGCTGTGCTGTTTAGAGCACCACTTAGTGGCAGAAGTCGACTTCAAATCCTCCCTTCTGAAATCGAAGGTGAGGAACTTCGTTCCGAGTCAAACCATCCTGGAACAGCGCATCCCTTTCCCCTGCAGCCTGAGTTCCCAGGCTCGGAGCCTCACCAGGCTGCCGAGGCTGTCCCTGCAGCTCAGCATCCCCTACTGAGCCAGGCAGTGCCAGCGCATCCCTGTCCAGCCTCTCTTCTGCCCCTTCCCTGTGCCTGCTCCTCTTATTTGACTGTGCCCACAAAGACATTTTGCCTGTTTTAGTGGCTGATTGAAACGTTTGACCTCGAGTTGTGGGTAAATGAACAGGTGCTCCCCTACCTGTTATGCTCAATATCAACACAATGACCAGAAAATAGGAGAGTATCACAAAGCAGGCTGAGGATGTTCCCTGCTTTCAGGAGCCAGAGCATATCCAAACAATTTGGACAGGTATTTTTCTCTGCAGGACATAGAAGTCAGGGATGTTTATCACATCACACTGAAAGAACTTGTTCTCTGTACTGAATTTTAACAATGTTAGCATGAACTTTCTAACTTTGGGGGTATAAAGAGAACCAATCTGTGTTTAGAGATAACAGAACTTATAATAACATCAATGCCTGCAAAATTAAAACAGACAGATAGATACCCCTTCTGTCACCAAAACTCCCTGAACCTTCCAGAGGGATATTGTGCTGCCATACTACAAAGCCTGCTCGGATGAGACAAAAGGGAGCTTGATCAAGACACATAAAGTAAAATTTGCTGTTTGTTTTCAAAACACATACTGGACAGGCAACAGCAGGCTACAGACTTCAGGTTTAGTTTTAATGGCACCATCTCTTGTGCCATCACACTGATTTTATTTTTCTTATTGTGCTTTACAGATATGACTCTCTTCAAGCCACAGATTAGCACAGGATGGTTGTAAGTGAACACAAAAACAGTAACGGCAGAGATGGCAAATTCTGCTCTTACTGTAAAGCTCCTCACAAGCTTCTGCAGTTTCTTCCCAAAGCCCCCTCAGCTGTCCTGCTTCTGGCCATGTGCTCCACATCAGTTATTCCAACACAGTACTGAGAAACAATTTTTTCAATCAGTTACGTGTCCAAATTGCAAAGGCAATGGCTCACAGAGTTGTGTGTACAATTACTGAGATTCCATGCGTGCATTGGGTAATTTCTCACATAAATGCACTTAATTAGTCATCTGTGCATGAGTTTTCCTATTTGCATACATACTTAGGGCAATTTTGCATGCAAATTAAGCACTTTATATATATATGTAAAAGTTTGACTCTCATCATGTTTACTAAACAGAAGCTTATGTTAGATCTGGAAGAAAATAATTGAGTTGTCTGACAGCACACAATACAATGTGGTAGCTTGCATATGGATCATTACAGTGTCTGCATCCTGCTGAGGTTTCCCCAGAAAGGTTATTAGATTTATCTCTCATAAAGTACTTAAGGATCAGCTTGCAAATGACTGTTCTGGTGAAATATCTGCATAGGTGAAGCCCAGGTTACCACATTCAGCCCACAGCTCGCACCAGATGTAATTTGTATTTACTGTTAAAACCTTACAATTGTCCCATTTAATCCTGTGCTGCTTCTGGCCTACAATCAAACCTGTTCCATGATCCTGCCATTTCCTGTTGATGGATTAGCACAATCAGAATCAGTTAAAATGAGCTTTAGTAGAACACGAGTCTGCCTGTAGCTCATACCGAAAGATGGTGCAGGAATATCTCCCATAGATTGCTCCCTCAAAGAGATCAAAACCACTCTTTAGCTGGGGCTTACCCAGTCTTGGATGTACCAGTATTTTTAGCACCTGTTTGTGTGTCCTGGACACGGTTCCAGTCTGACTTGAAAGCCTGTGGGCAGTTGGGAACGGATTAGGGGATGTGAGGCCACAGGATCTGCTGGTCAGAGTTAATAGGATAAATGCAGATAATCTCGTTAGATGAATGCATGAACTTGAAAAATTAATCTTTGGAGTTCAGGCATTTCTAGACACTGGCAAAAGCAGCAGTTATTTCATGTACAGAACTCCACCAACATCAAAAACCGCCTTTATCAGCTGAGCAGGAGTCAGGTGGTGACTACCAATGGTAGTTAATAAAACTTTAACCCCTGTGACTCTACACTTTCTCTTCCTTTCTGTTTATGCATGTGTGGAACACTTTGGTTTTTATTATTCTTGGCTTGCAGTCAGTCCATATTATTCACAGATATGGTGTTCCTAAATAGCTCCCTTTCTTTTATTTCTAGGCTTTATTTCACTTAGGCATGTAATATTGTTAGTAGAACATCATATTATTATCCTCATTTGTAGATAAATCACTGATTCGGACATTTAAATAAATTTCATATACATCTTTAATGTGACAGAAGCTGAAAGGACGCAAACATTGTAAATTTCTCACTACTTTTCCTTATTGGAAATACGCTGCGTTACTTTGAGTGTGGGATATTCTATCACAAAGTAATCTCTTACAAGAGCACATCTCTTCCTCTCTCCCCTCTCTCTAATTTTCTTTTCTTATCCCTTCAATTCCACTATTAAAATCCATAGGTTGTCAAAGCTGTCTCTTGCAAAGTGCTTTGTCTTCCAGGTGGTTTTTGACCAAAAATGCTGACAGCCCCAAAAATTACTTTGTATTAAACAGGTAACTGGGGCTTCCTCTGAGGAGTTCTGCCTCAGCATTTACCAGGCACACACACACACAATTTAGAGTATCTGCTGCAGTGGTAAAACTGTTGTTGGATATATTTGTGAAGAAAAAATATTTGTGAGGAATACCAACAAGCTGGGTGCCACAAAAGGCTGAGAGAGCTGAGAACATCACTTCTATTTATGCTTTACCAATCTGTGCAGAGGAAAACATTTTTTTTCACTGTTCAAGAAGAAAAGAATGTAGTGTCAGTAATATTAGAAAGGCTGATCTGGACCTCATGTTTCTGCTAGGTAAAAGAGTGATAGTTTATTAATATTGCTGCTTGTAGCAGGGTAACTTATTTTGAGGTTTGGACTGGAATAAGTTATATTACTGTCAACTTTTCGATGTATATGGGGCCATGTCTATCAGAAGAAGGCAATGGTGATGAGATTTGCTGCTGTAAACAATAATAGCACAAGCTGCACATTTGAAAAATTCTCATTTTCCCTCAACAGTCACTTAAAAAAATATTATTTATGTTGCTATTAATTCAGAGTTTTCTAGTGTATGATGAGTAAAAATTACAAGACTGTAGAGTTTCACAGGTCAGATGCTGGATCACAGATCCTGCCCCCTTCCCCTGGTATCTCACTGAGTGTGTGTGAGTGAGCATTCCAGCAGCACAGGAAATCACAGGCACAGGACTTTTTAGAAAAGGCATCTCCTCCTGAGCTGCTGAGGAGGGTGCACGGAGAGGGTGGGGAGGAAATCCCTGGGTTTATATTGCCTTATATTATAGTGCTTGATTATATTCTCCTCCCATTGCTGTTCCAGGTAAAGCAGGTGATGATTCTTCAGGCAGCTGTCTGCTCCTGAGGTGATGGCACAATCTTGCTCAAACACATGCTCATATGAGGAGAGTCTTAAAATCAGTAAGTTTGTGAAGGCTTTGGGGAAAATGGGAATCTGTGGCCTTCCTCCTGCTTGTAAAATCACAGACTGGCTATTCATCTCTTTTTTTGTACTAAATCTGGTGAGATTTCATTGTTTCCATGAATATCAAGCATTGCCTCACGGAGCAGCCTGGGAGCTGCCTGCCTGCTGTGTCAGGGAGCTGTTGCAGTTTATTCTCCTCGGTGACTCTGAGAATAAACCTAATTCTGTTTTTCTGCTTTTTTTTTTTTTAATACCCCTTCTTTAAACTGCCATCCACTGCAAAGATACAGATCTATTAAGCCTCTCGGTCTGCTTTTCTTTTTTTCCTTTGTTTTTGCAAGAATACAAAAAAATGACAAAAAAAAAAAAAAAAGAATAGAACCGTTAATTGCTTTGTATAGGTCAGTTTTGCTGTACAAAATTTTACAAAGAGTTCCATCAGTATAAGGTGCGTTACCTCACCTGAGGTGAAAGAGACATAGAATTGGGAGTCTCAAATGGATTTTAATATAGCCATTGCTGGCATGCTGCCACTAATGCCTGCACAGCTCAGTGAGGAGACCACAGCGTGGCTCATAATTGGAGGTCAGGCTGCACCAAAGTTGGCCTCCCTTGGTCAGTGTAATTAAGTGAGGAGGAAGGGTTTGTACAGGGCCTCTGAAGTTGTGTTTTCCTCATTGCCTCTCGTGTGACCAGCTGGGAAGAAGAATCCCTTGGACCCACCATGTGCGGATGAGTAGGTAGCGTAAAAGAGAGAAGGTTAAAATTCCTTGGCATTGCAGCCTGTCTGGCAAGACTGAAAATGTGATTTCAAAAGAGCTGTTTAACCAGGGAGATAGCTGTGCCATTCCCACCATTCCAGCACACAGGGAACACGTGCAGGGATGGAATCAGCTTGGACTAAAGCACATCCCATTCCTGTTCAGTGCAGCCTTTTCTTGTGCATTCTTTCTTCAAGTCACTTTCTCCTCTGTGATTCATCATTTTGTCTTTAGATTTTGTACTGGAGCCAGATCATAAGCAATCCAGAATGTTGAGCTGTGCCCAACCATTCATGTAGTTCCAGTCGCTGTTACTTAAAAAAATTACATAAATGTACCAAACTCTGGCTTTTACCATTAGTTATTTTCCTTCTGTCGTTGTGGTGTTCTTACTCAGCAGCATCCTTTGTTTCTTCTGCTGGTTTCCATCAAGATCTGGTAGAAGTTTTTCTTTTCCTGGTCATTAATTTCTCCATAGCTTTGATTTACATTTGACTTCACTGTTCAGTTTCATCTTGTCCCCTCTTCCCTACACATCTTTAAAGGATCCCAAATGCAGATTAAATCTGAAGGCCTTTCTCATTCATCTTATTTTTGAACTGCTGTCACAAACACATAATTTGCCATTATCTTTCAAACTAGGATCATCATTATTTCCTGTTGTGTCCTTTGTTACTACTTCTGACACAAACCCAAATTAGTAATAATGACTCTGAACCACTCACTGGTCATCCAGCTGTCTCCTGCTTGAAAAGCAAGAATCATCAGATCACATAGAAGAAACCTACAGTAAGGTCTGCACACTGTATTAATTTAAATTCTTCTTGTTTATCACACTTTTTAATAAAACCGCTTTTTATCCTTGGCATCTGGGTCACAACTATTTACTCGAGTTCAGTGAAATATTTACTTGTCAGAGAATTAAACGGGTTAAGCCAGCGGGAATATTTCCCAGATAAGGAATTCAGATATCAGCCCTAAGCTAGGAAGGCAAAAGCCTCTTGAGACCCTGTTTTCTCACCTCCTGTCCATTTAATTTGTTATTCCCATGCTTTCACATACTTGATGGCTGCTTGACAATTTTATTGTGTGTTGTACCGTCCCTCAGTGATCACACCTCCCTCTCCCTGGTTCCCTCTCCGTGGTCACACAGCTCATATCCGATACTCATCTCCACCACTAAGGGCTCTGTTGTCCCCTTGGTACGGATGTGCAACTCCCACTGCTGTCAATAGGAATTACATGTGTGCATCAAGGAGGGAAAAATCCCTCGTGTGCTCTGCGCTCCTCATTATCCTGGCACAGTCAGCTCTGGAGATGTCTCATCTATGAGCCTTTTATTCTCTTGAGTGTTGTGCAGTACAGCAAGTTGCCTCCTAGGATCAGCAGTTTTGCTCTTGAGGTGTTTAGCAAGTTGATTTACTGTGCATGTGTACACCCCTAGATGTCTTCATCCCGCCAAACCCACATCTTGTGGCATTCCTGTGTTAGATGGTGGAGCTTCCTATTTCCTTTTTGTGCCAGAACACCAATTCCGAACCAGTCTCCCAGCAGACTCCAAGCGAAGCAAACCCTCCCAAAGAACATATGTTCAGGCCCAGCTCAGGCCTGCAATCTTAAAGCTTGGGAAAAATTCAGTAGGTACAAAAATGTAAATGGAATCTTTTAATTTTCCTTAAAGATCTGAAGGAAGACATTTTATAAGCACTTCATGTGAAGTGCCACCAAACAAGGAGGTAGTTCAAATAGTAGCTAATCAGTTAGAAAAACTGTAATTCCTTCCAAAATTAATTGGAGTGTCAAGAGTTGAAGGCAAATGGTGGAGTGAAAGCAAGCACACACATAAACCGGAGATTTCCACTGTCTGAACATGGATCTGGATTCTCCTCTGCTCCTTCTGGAAACTCCTCAGTTTGGGAGGCAGCTGCTGTCTCACACTGGCCACTGTTACTGGAAACGCAACTGAGAATTCACTCCACTTGCAGACTCATTCCTTGAGCACAGAGTTTGTTACCACAGCTTAGAAAAGCGGGGTGGCAAACTAGTTTGGGAAAAAAATCAATTTGCCATCAGATTAGAAATCAACTGTAAACATGTTGAAGAATTCTATTTTTTTTTCACTACTGCTCTGCCTTTTCTTCGCAATCTGTTGCGGTGTCAGACTTATTTTGACAATACTTGTAGAACTTGTCATATTAACAAAGTTATCAAGCAGAGCGAGCACTTGCACTGCAACAGCTGTAGTCCAGCAAGAGTCAAAATAACTGGCCATAGGTATTCAAAAAGGAACATCCACACTGTATTTTGCCCAAGTCCAAAATATCCTCAGTAGTCTCCAGAGAGTACTTGTAGTTTTATTTAAATAGCAGCTGCCCTTAAACCTGGAACAATCTGCTTCAAGCTTTGAAACTGAGGATAAAGATAAAAGGAACAAAAATAGATTTTTTTTAGATATATAAGGATTTATTTTTGCTGTGATAGTGTCACTCGATTATTTCTGCCTCTGTAGAAGTGCTTCATAAAAAAGGGTCTGCATTAAGTTCAATACAATGATGGGATTTATTTCATGTTATATAACAAACTCAGAAATACTTATTTAAAAACAAAATAAACCCCATAATCCACTAAGACTGTAAATTGGTGGGGCTGGAACAATCTTTTCATTATTCTTGTCTACAGAGCTCAATACAATGAGGCCTCAGTTCTTCGCTAACGTCTCTAGGTGTTAACACAATGCTATTAAATCTACTCAATAGCCAAAGATGCAGCCAGTGGATTTATGTGTCTCATTCCTTGGGAAACGTGTAAATCCAACAGAATAGTTTAATGGCCAGATTTTTCAGCTGCAATGTCAGATTTTGCACGTACATCAGATAATATGCATCTATTTATGCAAATTGCTGTCGGATTCATAAGCACAAAACACTCGTGCCTGGGAATTCCTGTCTGTGGCGTTGAGCTGGAGAGGAAAAGGATGGGGTTTGGGTGCCAGGGTCCTGCTGTAGGAAAAGAGCAGGAGCCACACTCTGCTTGAAACTGCTGCTTTCAGTTTTTTGTGAGACTGATTGAAGTTTTGACTTTCTGCCCCTGCACTGATCTGCCTTTATTTTTACACCAGGAATTTGCTAGTTTAGTGGAGTCAGCTTCCCCTGCTACTAATGTGGATGTGGATTAGGCCTGACAAGCCTATTTTCCTCTAAAAAAAGCAGGGCCAGGCTCAGGCTGGTTCACAGATACGGTTGAGGAGGCAATACTGGCACTACCCATTTCTCTACCCTATCCAGAGATTTTTGTCTCTGGATAGATCAGTTTTCTCCTCCCCAATACATAATTTTTTGTAGATTTGCACTACTCACTCACGCCACCTTTCCCTCACAGGCTGAGCTCTGTTCTCCTCACGTGATACGCTCATCAACCCCTGGACAAAGATCTTTTCTGTGGACACACTTATTTTTCCTCATGGGATACACCTGGTTTTCACCTGGGCATGTTGGTTTTTTGCCCACTAAGCACATCTTTCCAGGGCTCTACTAATTTTCCCCTGGATATGTTACCTGTTCCCTGTAGATGCTGAAAAAGCTCCAGCAGAGAATTTCTTCAGCTCTCCGCAGCATTTTGTGAGAGTTCTGTCTTTCCCATGCAAGTAAGACAAAACAATGTTACAGTTTTGTAGACTTCTTGCAGCTGCGGACTGTTTTGAAAGGATTGTTATGATTCTAACTAGAAAAACATTCAGAGATGGGTGTCTTAGAACTTAACCAGTCTCTTTAGGGGGTAGATAGCAAAAACCAATTACCTTATGCCACTTAATACACTTTGCAAACCAACATATAAAAGTCTTCTAAAAATTCATTAAAGCGCTTCCATTTATCCCTGAGCCTGGACTTCGTGTCGTTTCTCTACTCGTCCGTGGAGAAAACAGCGACATATTCCCTTGTGGGCACATGCAGAGGGCACTAGAGGAAATGACCTTAAACTGAGACATGGCAGATTGAGATTAGATATTAGAAAAAATGTTCACTGTTAGGGCGGTCAGGCATTGGAATAGGTTGCCTAGGGAGGCGGTGGAATTACCATCTCTGGAGGTGTTTCAGAGGCATCTGGATGTGCCACTGGGTGATGGTTTGGGGGTGACAGTGGCAGTGCTGGGTTAATGGTTGCACTTGATGGTCAGGGAATCACAGAATCTGAGCTGGAAGGGACACAGAAGATCTTCAAGTCCAAAAGTCCAATATTTAAGTGAATGGTGGGGATCAAACCACAACCTTGGCATCATCACCGCCATGCCCTAACCAGCCTCAAAGCTCTTTTCCAACCCTAATGATTCTATGATCTCCCTCCATCATCTCTGGAACTGCTGGTTGGTTTGTTTGTTTGTTTGTTTTCCCCCACGAATGTACCAGCTTTTCGCGACAATTTACACATGTAAGTTTCTCCTCCGGACAAACGAGGCTCCCGCGGGCCGCGGAGCTCGGCAGGGCGCGGAGCTCAGAAGCGGCGACGCCGCCGAACCCCTTTTCCCCCCTCCACCATCACCACCATCATCATCATCACCATCACCACCATCATCACCATCACCACCATCCTCTCTATCCCCCCCGCCCCGCTCCCCTCCCGCGGGGGGCGGTGCCTGTCGCTTTAAGCGGCGCGTGCCCGCGCGCGCGGGGCGGGGCGCGGCGGCGGCGCGCGGCGGGCGCTTCACCTGCAGCCCGGAGCGGGCAGCGAGCGGCGGGCGCGGGGCGGCTGCGGGACCCGGCCGGGCTCGGCGCCCTCCGCACCGCATCGATCCGCACCGCACCGCATCGAACCGCACCGCACCGCCCGCCGCGGACATGAGGGCCGGCCCGAGGCGGCGGCTGCTGCTGCTGCTCTTCCTTCCCGTCTGGGGCTCGGCGGCGGTAAGTGGGGCGCCCCGGGTGAAGCGGGCGAGGAGCATCCCCGCCGCGGCTCCTCCGCTCCCGCCGCGGCAACTTCGGGGTCGGGTGTGAGGATGGTGGTGGCTGCGCGCAGCTCCTGCCGCTGCTCCCGCTGCTCCGCCGTTTCGCCTCCCTCTTTTTGATTTCAGATCGCCGCTGAGCAGTTTTTAATTGTTGGGTTTTTTGAGCCGGGACTCAGGTGCCGCCGCGGTACCCGCACAAGTTGCCCTCTGCGCTGCGCCTCGCCGGAGAAACTTCGGGGGCAGCGGCGCGTCCCGGCGCGGAGCCGCTCCGAGCCCCTCGGAGCCCCCGCGGCCGCTCCGCGCTCCCCGCCGAGCCCCGCGGAGCCTGCGCCGCGCTGCAGCCCGTAACTTTTGTTTTTACAAGCCCGTAAACCCACCGAGCGGGCCCGGATCGTGCTGGGGGATGATGCTCTGAAAAGTTCGGGATTTTTAGGGTTTTATTCCCACGCCGCCTGAAATTGAGAGGTTTCTGTAGAACATCAACAAGCGCCTGAACGCGTGGCTGCAGTGTTACAGAGCGAGCCGGGCGCCTCCTGGGTTTCGGGCTGGGCTGGCTGCAGGAACAAGAGCCGCTTATTCTTCTGCCTCAATCCCCCGGTGCCAAGTTGAATCTGTGAGGATGTCCCGAGCCCTGGGGAGGCTGGTGGGTGCGCAGGAATACCCCCGAATGCGCTCTCGCCTAGCGAGCACCGCTCTGATAGTGGGGCGATCTCAGATTCAAAGCCCACTATCCTCGGTGAGACCCTTTGAAATGTTTCCTAATGGCAACATCTTGCCAGCCACGGTCAGAGTCCAACAGAGCCGCCGCTTCCTTGCGCTTCCCCTGCAGTAGCTGGCATCCGTCTCCCGAGCGTGATTTTAAGCCGAGTGCATTGGCTTGTGTTCTGCTTACTAAGCTCATCCGAAAGGACCCTTCTCTCCGCTTCCCTTCTGTCTCTCTAATGCAGCGCTGTCTGTGTGCAGGAGTGTTTCGGGGGGCCCAGGGGGGCTGCGATGCTCCCCCGGGGAGGCAGGTGCACGCCTGGAGTTGCACTTTGCCGGGGAAGCGCCGCTCCCGGTCCCCCGGCTTCAGCCGGCGCTGCCGGGTCTGGAGGCGTCGGAGGTGCCGCCAGCATCGCTAAGCGATGCTCTGGCTGGCTCTGCCGACAGCCCGGGCGCGTTAGAAATCCCCTGCCACCAGCACTTGTTAGTGCGTAAATCACCTGGCACTCGCTAGGCATAAATCACGGGCTTGTGTGCTGTCAGCGAGTTCCTTTGGAGCTGAGGTCTGGGACCTTCCCTGCCGGGGAATCCCAAGGAACCTGGGCTGTTGTGACTGGACTGCCCTGTCCCTGTGGCGGGGGCTGGATCCTCTGCTCAGCCCGAAGTTGCAGCTGAGTGTTTAGTTGTCTGCTTCTGTCTGGGTGCTGGCAGGTTGTGCACGAGACTGTGCATGGTTACGCTTTTAATTGGGATCCCCTCCATCCCCTCCCACTGCCGGGGCAAGTGCAGAGCCTGGACGGTCCCAGAGGCAGCAGCAGGCAGAGCCTGGGATGCTGCTGCAGGGTGAAGGGGAAGGAAGGGTGTCCTCACCGCGTCGCAGGCTCCTGTGTTTCTCCCCCTCCCATCCTGGGGTCTGCCCGGTTTCTCAGTAGCAAACCTCAGTGATTTGGATGTTGCAACATCAGGCCTTTGCGTGTCTCCAGTGCGAGCACAGCGCCTTGATGAATTGCTGCTCTTTGTTTCCTCCCCTCTTCTGACAGTGCCCAGTATTCCAGCCTTCCTACAAACAATGCTCTCTTGTAGTCAGGCAACTATTGCTGGCCCATTTTATTTTTTGCAGCTACAGTATGGATCCACTCCAACAGATAGGCACTCTAACACAAGCAACTTCTACTTGCACACTGCTTTACTGTTCAGGTTTGCTCATGCCTAAACACTTCATCACTGGGTGCAGAACGTTTTCCCAAATGACAGAAGTCATGGTGTGCATTTTCCTTGTTTTGTTTTTGCAGGCACACAATGGGGATCTTACAGTTAGACCCACATGCAAGCCTGGCTTCTCAGAGCAAGACTACACAGCATTCATCTCCCAGAACATCATGGAAGGGCAGAAGTTACTCAAAGGTAAGTGGAATAAAAAGCTTAATAGCTTCTGCAATAACTGTATTTTCAGGAGGTGAAAGGAGGCTTAAAGATGCTGGTTTTGATGGTGAAATTGTCAGCAGAATTATGTTTGTAGGAGGATGAAACACTAAGTGGTTTACCTGAGCACAGTTTTGAATACAGATGAATCATTCCAAGTCCGCGTGCTGTCTGCTTCAGGTGGATTGTTTGTTATACTATGCGAGGTCATCACTTCACTCTTGAGTCTCCCACTCCCACCCTGTCTGAAGGAACTCTGCATCTGATATTTTAGAAAGTATTTTTATGTATGAAATTCAAAGATCCCTAAATTATCTCTGCTTTGAAATGGATGATAAAGCAGACGTTGTTGTTGGAAATGTGGTAAACAAGCCTACAGACATTCTGTTCACAAATGTGGCATTCATTTTCATTACTGCCCCACTGACAACATGAAAACACAGGCAAAAAGAAACTACCAATTAGCTTTATAGTAATTGCAGGATTATAACCACTTTTGTGCTTGTAAACTCTAAGATGTCTTCGTAATCCAAATAACAATAGATTATCCAGTGTATTGATCTGTCTCCCTTTCAAGTTAAAAATAATTAAACTTTATATTTGCATGATACAGAAAAATATTTTATTCCAAGAGAATTTTCGAAGATCAGAATCTCCTCCCAGCACCCCAGGAAGTTGGAAGCACATCAGGACTTGGTGCTCCTCTCCAGGCTTTATAAACCCTTTGTAGTGTTTTCCTGAGCACATTTTGCTCACATGCATGTCCCTCTGCCAGAAAGCCAGGATTTCTGTCTTCCTCCAGAGCAAACACCTGCTCCGTTACTTTGATTTTTCTCAGAAGAGAGGGAGAGTTGTCATTGTTCTCTCTGGCTTCAGCAGAATCCAGGACTGGACATTTTTGCTCTGCATGAGCTGGCAATCACTTTTGTTTCTGTGCCCAGTTGTCTTAGTGTTGCTGTTCAGGAATTCTCTTGACTGGCCTGGCATTAATTAGTAGACCTTGGGGAGTTTATTTTTAGTTTGAAGGGTAACCAATGAGGGAATTGAGATGGACAAGCCCGAGAATATGCAACCCTGAAGAGACCAAATACCAGTAGTTTATACACTTTGTAGCAATTTTTTCCCAAATGTGAAGGTGGCTTTACAGGTCAGCCTGGAAACTGAGTAGATTTCATGCTCTTTTAGCTCTGCAAATTATTTGATAAAAAATGTTCTCTGAGTACTGTAGAAAGCCGTGCCATAAATACATTTGCTCAGAAGTGTGTTTTTTGCAGTTTAGTGCTTGATAAATTGCGCTGTGTTTATGGAGGTGGACAACAGGGATGGAGCAGAAGGGTCTGTTTAGAGGCATTAGATGGTTGGGACTTTCAAAACAGCACAGTGGCTGTCATTTCATTTCTGGTTTAACTCATAATTTTTAAATATGAAATTATATTTACACAGGCTGTCAAGTTGATTTGAATGGAAATATATTTCTATTTGATTTTATCCTTTAGGGACCGATTGTAGTTGTACATTAGTCATGGCAAACCTGCCTCTGATTTAGGGCTGAACTCACCCTGGGGACATTATGTATCCATGCCCCACTTCTAAGATTCATGTCCTGGTAACATTGTTGCAAGTTCCGTGATTTATAAGTGTTTTCTCAACAAAAGGAGGAAGAAAAAAGTGCAAGCACTGTGTTTGCTAATAAGTAAACTATCATCTTTGCACCTTTTAATCTACAGTCAAATACATGCTGTTGTTTATCATAGGAAGCAAATATATCTAATTAATTTATACAATAATGGGCGAGAAAAGTCTTCTTCATGGTTGTGTTGTTCTTTATATATACTCTAGCATGTAAAATTGGTAGTTTTCCAGTTTAGGTTTAATTTTACTTCCTAGCACTTGATGTGTCTGAAGCATAAAATGTTTATCTCTTTCTTCCATCTGGGTGAAGCATTGTACAATAGTTCAGACCAAAAATGGGTTCAGATTGCTTACATTATCATGTTTGATAGATTGACATATGTACTATTTCACACCATCTTACCACGCAAAGCTTTGCTGCCAGCTACCACCATCTTATTCATCAGCATTCAGTAATTCATCTGCAGGCCAAATGGGACTGTTTGCCTGAGTAAAAAAAAAAAAAAAAAGTAGGCAGGAGTTCACCTGTCAGTGCTTTCATGGAATTTTGGGGGTGGAAAAAGCGTGCGTGTAGCTGGGATGGCTCTCGGGGGATTTCATGGAGCAAACATGAGGTTTTTATGGATAATGCTCACCTTGTCCTTAGGAAGGAGAGGTGGGCAGTCCTGGGACAGTTTATGCCTAAAGGTTTGTCCATCAGAAATCAGGGAGCGTGCAGACCTCGGCATGGTGGTGAAATTCCTCCACACGGGGAAGTTCGGCTGTTCCATGGCTCAGGATGAGCTGCGTGGCAATAAACTCAGCATTTCCCTTCTAAGCTTTGCAATATCCAGCTCTCAAATGTATGCACTGTTATGAATGCATCAGAATGAAAGTGTTTATAGTATTCTAGGTTTGAATCAAGTTAAACAGATAATGACTGCTTATAATTGGTTTATTCCAATGGAAATAGCTTAGCCTTAATTTGACAACAAGAGCTTTTACAGAGTCATTGTTTTATTATAAGTATGCCGTAAGCTATTAGCTACTACTTTGTGGTTCATCTTATTTGCCTGAGTCAGCTCTCTAACATGCTCAAAAACATACAGATTCTAGCAGGAGCTATTTGTTACACAGTAATTAACTTGTTTATGATAAATGGATGGGAAAAATGTCACGGCATTTTGTTTTATGTATAAATGAAAAGCATCTGCATTCTAAAAATTTCATGTTAATTAGACTTAAAATAGTTTTCCCCAGTAGTGCCACAAATACCACACACTGCACATCACTGCCAGCACTGTGGCCTGGTGATGGGGTGTGAGCTGAGGTGATTTGTGGAGCCATTGCCTTCCTTAGAAATGCCATCACTGCATCCCTTAATGAAAGTTACTGGGGTGTAATCTGTTCTACTTTTTTTGTCTTTGTTTTTGTTTGCAGGATAATAAACTTAGTCTTGATCACTGATGCATGATAATGTTTAAGATACGTTCGTTAAGTATTTTCTTCTTTAGCCTGAGGGAAAGATCTCTGTGTCTGCAGTATGGCAGAGGACGATTGCAGCACGGGGATCTTTTCCTCTTTGTTAATTATTCATTTTAACTGATCGTGGTGAGAACATTAGTCCTGAGGGGTGGGGAGCAGGGACATGTGGGGCTGCACTGAAGCAGATCAGCAGTGTCCCAGGGGATCTGATTCCTCATGTGAACTCAGTGTTTGGGAGTGATCATCACCAGTGGCCTCTTGGGGAAGGAGGGAAAGAAGGAGTAGGATGCTGAAAGTGGTGTGCAATATGATATTCTCGCTATTGGCTTTATGCCCTTTTTTATTTTTTGGTAGTGTTTAGGATTATAGTTAATAAAAAAAGATGTTTTTCAAAATTAGAAGGTCAGGTTTAATTGGCATGCTGTGAGGCTGTGGCAACTGGGAGTGGGTGGAATGGCATCAGGGTGTTGAATGTATTATTTGTCCAGTGTAGTCCCACCACAGCTCCAGCGCCTCTCAAAGACACCTAAACAGAACAACTCACAGCAGCCAGCACAAGCAAATGAGAGGTGCAGCCGCTTTTTTGTGTTTCTGTGCATCTCTTCATCTGCAGTGATTCATGTTTCTTTGCCCAGCCCAAGCAGGCCTGTGCTGATGGAGCAGGGTAACTTCACTTGCGTAGGCAGCTACGTTTGGGGATGAGTGCGTGGCAGCACAGCTTATTTTCATATGGGAAGATGAATAAACTCTGCCAGCGTGTTCTGCTCTAAGCAAGTGTATGAAACCAAAGGTAGCCAAGCTCATGCAAATGTATAAAAATGTAATTGCTTCCATTCTAGGATTTTTACTAGCACAATTTTTGGTTAAAAACAAATAAAACTCGTACAAGCTTTATTGAAGTACATCTTTTTTCTTTTTATAAGAATTCACTGTGGAGACCATCTCTTGTAAGTTTTTTAGAGGTAGGATATTATTCATGGTCAAAAGCTCTTTGTTCTCCCCACGGAGGTTTCAAAACCTCCATCCTCTTCAGCCCTCACCACATCCAATATTAAAACTTAGGAAGGCTGTGAATAATGTTTAGAAAGTATTGACTGCATAGACCAAAGAACCCCAGCATCCACAATCCCATGGGATAGTGCAGAACAGTGTAGATGATGTAGGCTTCCCACTTTTCCTGGGTTTAGAGTCCAGAAAATACCCAGGTACCCCTTTGCGGTTAATTTTGGCAGGAGCTTGGTTCCCACAGGCAGGCCAAGGTCTGTCTCTGAAGAGTGTGTGGGGATGTGTGAGGCTTCTCCTGCCCACAGTCATGCCTGTGTCTTCCAGATGCCCTTGGTGTCTCCTATGGGTGCTTTTGGAAAGGGAAGAGCCTGAGGAATGTTGGGATTTGTTCTGGTGTTTGGTGGGGTTGTTGAGCACCTCTGGAGGGTTGCTCGGTGCTTGCAGCAGCTCTGCTGCAGCCTCCTGGAATAGCCAGTACCTTCTCCAAGCTGCTCCGAGTTGAAAAAAAGCAGAGAGGTTTTTCCATTCATGTTTTTATTATTTTCTGGTCTGTGATTCTGCATGGAAAGCAGTTACTGAGGTTATTGTACACGTAATTAGCTTCACAGCTCCCTAATAAAATCTGAAAATAGGAGAACATCCATTGGGAACCCAGAACTCTTTCCCTAATCTTCCTTCCTTCCTTTCTTGGAGGAAGGAGAGGCAGACAGGCATCAGCTCTCTGTGTTCAGCTTGTACATGCTCCAGTGAAGCTGCCTCTCAGAAAACACTTCTCGCATTCTGCAGGACAATTTCTTTCAAAAGCAGTTTCGTGTGATGGGCATGTTGCAAATCAAAACCATAATTTCCATCATGAGTTCCAGGGGAGACCCCAGAAAGAGCTGCTGCAGATCGGGGAACTGCTGGTGCCTATGTATTTTTAATGTTGTTCTTCAGATCTAACTTCTGACACAAAAATGATGTTTAAGATGACATTTTTATCTAAATAAAATTGCAGTTAATGAGACTGGAGTAGTCAATAACACTCTGTAGAGTTAATCCCCTTACACTGTTTAATAACTGTATATATTGCTTTCTAGTTCAGAGCTTTGAACCAAATTCCTCAAACCCAAGCAAAATTACTTTTTTCTGCATTCTGGGGAGTTGACTGATTTTTATCTGAATAAATCTGCTTCTCCAAGAACAGACTTGAAGCTTCTCTCTTTTTTCAGGGATTTGTCTGTTAGAGAATTGTGCTGCTTCAAATTAGGCAGTCTAAATAGGTATTAAGAAAGAAAATGAAACAATAATTTCTGTTGAATAATTTATTCATTTCTTTATTTATGCTTAGGCTTTTAGGAAATAAGCTATGTCTGGAATAGTATCAGTTAGTTATTTATTGTGAAATACCTGTTGTTTTGAACTCTAAGCAGATCATTTTAGGTCTTTTAAGGTCAGAAAATGTTAATTTTAAAGTCAGTTCTTTGTACAGGAATTGACTGTCACTGACAGAGCTCATGAGCTCTGATCTCCCCGAGCAGATGCTGAAAGCATTCTGGAAATTACGGTTTTTGCATGTGGCAATTCAAACTTATTTATTCTAGCAGTGAAATATTTTCTTGCTTAATTTTCATTGACCTAATGCCAGTTCTCATTGCCTAATTTCATTGATATTTATGTTCAGGCCTCCTTCTGCCTTAATTTCTACCCTGGAAATGAGTCTCAAGTTTTTTTAGAGGGAGCTCATTTCATTGCAGACTCAAGCTGGGGAACTTGGTTCGACAGCAGCATGGGCCATGTGCACAGCTCATAGAATATTTTAGCAATATAGATAATACTTAAAAGACTTATTTGGAGGGCAAGAAGAGATTAAAACTACAGAGGATAGGATTTCATTGGAAATCTGCTGCTTAATGTTTCTCATAGAATGAATTTGAGTAATGTAGGGAAAGAAGGGAGTTTCTGTTTGATTTGAGGTTACTGGTATATTCAGAATTAGGGCCATCACTGTATCAAGTGGAATTTTTTATTTTCAGGCAAATGGAAGTAGTAAGAACTAAGACCATAAAGTGGTATTTGAAAAGCAAAGACCAGTCCTTGCGTCTGGGAACTCCAGCTTTGCGTGCTTTGACAAGGGGGTTGGGATGAACCTGTGCCAGTGATTCCAGACAGATTTCTCCAGGATCCTGATGTGGAGCACTGCAGGGGGATCTCTGCAGGCTCGATGGAATTGATCTGTATCCCTTTTTGTGTGTGTAAACCTTTTGTGCCCTAGCCAAATGTTCTGAAAAGGATTTGGCTTCACATTCAGTTTTCCTTTTGGTGCCTACATGAACCTCAGGGTTGCTTTTCCAGGTAAAACCCAGAAGCGTCCTTGGCCAGCTCTGCCATGGCAGGGTTTTCTTACTGCTCAGGATGCCGTGATACATTGATATTTTGAGATTTGTTTTAGTATTTATTTATTAGTATTTCTGAAAGGAGAAGCTGAGAGCGCTGGGATTGTTTACCTTGGAGAAGAGAAGTCTCAGGGGGAGACTTTGTCACTGTGTATAAATTCCTTGTGAGAGTGTGTTGAGATGAGGTGCACAGAGCAAGGGCAGAAGAAAATGGGCACTAACACTGAAATGCAGGACATTGCACTTAAGTGTGGGAAGAAGCTTTCAGTGTGAGGGTTGTCACACTGGGAGAGGTTTCTCAGAGGTGCCGTGAAGTCTCTGTTCTTGGAGATACTTGGAACCCAAGTGGACGTGGTCCTGGAGCCTGCTCTGGCTGACCTTGTGCTGAGCAGGGGCTCGGGCAGGCAGCTCTGCAGCCTCCACTGGGCTCTGACCCTGGCAAGCACTTTGCAGGTGAATGGATGAGAAGGCAGAGGGATGAACTGAGCTTTTCTGCAAATACAAATCAAACAGCTTTAAATAAAAGCATTGCAACAGCCTGCAAAACATGATCCTTACTGGGAAATCGTGTTTCTTTAATTTCTTGGAAGCACAACCTCTAAAGAGAGAATAATTGAAACACCAGGGACCAGCATTCAGCTGTTTGCTTCCATTAATGTCCAGACTTAACCTAGGCAGAGTTTGTCTCCTGGCATAAGGAAATGTTACACTTGTATTGAAAAAGCATTCAATTTCCTCTTTAGTTTTAGTAGAATGAAAGAGAACGTGCAGAGTTTCTGTTTTCCCAAAATATTTGTCTTATAACTGGCTACATCGTTTCTTTCAGGAGGATGTTTGTTTCCTGAGCAAGTTCTCTGCAACATGAAAAATACTTGGATTGAAAGAGATCTCTCTTTGCCACAGGCTTGCCATTTTTCTTGTTTATGTTCATTATCCCTAATTTATTTATTAATTTTGGATTGCAGTTGCACAGAGGGAGCGGGAAGTGGCAAATGTTCTGGCATATGGGCTGCACTGTCGTTGGGAACAGCCAGCCGCGCTCGCTGCCCCATGCCTTGTGACCCCAGGCTGCAGCATCCAGATTCCTGTTTCCTGCTCCCTTCCAATACAAAATCCTAATTATTTTTTGCTGTGCCCTCGCTACTTTGCTGCCGCTGTTCCTCCCCACTTGCCAGTGCTCTGTAGCAGAGAGCCAGTGGCAGTAATTCAGCCT
Source organism: Lycocorax pyrrhopterus obiensis (assembly GCA_014706295.1). NCBI lineage: Eukaryota > Metazoa > Chordata > Aves > Passeriformes > Paradisaeidae > Lycocorax > Lycocorax pyrrhopterus. Next base: position 13,490,387 of record JACSVZ010000022.1, on the reverse strand, counting down.
GTGCTGGTTGTGCTGCTGCTCGGAGGGGTCGCATCAGCTGCAGCCCATTAACACGAGTGTGGTAATGGCAGCCACTGTGTGCAACGCACTGTGGGGGTGTTGGAAGCTCCTCCGAGGACCCTGAAGAAATGTATGGGCCACCCATGAAGGAGAAAAAAATAAAATAGATGCCCTTTCTGCTTTGAAATGGGCCAGTCTGTTTTCATTGATACCCAGAAGCACTGCAGTCATTAAAGGCTATTACTATGCCTATTATAAATCACAATTTCCTAGCAGTTCAGAGGTTAGTCACAAAAATTACTTTTAGTCTAAAATTTTCTTACACTGAGTTTGTCTCGTAGTAATTCCAATCCTTCTTAAAATAATTATGAACGTAGCAATTAGCCGAAGAGAAATAGTCAAGATTACAAAAACTGTTCCATACAAAGCTATGTATCAACTCTCTCTGTCAGTTCATGTCTAGAGAATCATGAAAGGCAGGTCAGTGAAACAAATGTCTGTTACTTCACCATGTAGCAAGAAAAGCATATTGGAACTATTGGTATATGAAAGAAAAACATACGAGCTGGGGAAGATGGTGGAAAATAAAGAAATTGCTACAGGTGATAAAGTGCAAGTCAGGACTATTTTAAAGTGTGAAATTTAATCACCTGTTTGTTCCTGATCTAGTCAGTGGGGATGAATAGATAACTCCGTATAAATGCCACAGCTCTGTCAGCGAGTCTCAGTGATGTCACCGAGAGCTGTTTGTGGTGTCTCCTGGACCTGTGTGTTGGTGTTTCGTGGACTCAGAACCAGGGCTGGAGGAGCCCAGGAGGATTCTAGTGCACACTCCTTCCCCAGGGCATGAGCAGCTCCTTTGGAACAGGTTTGTCCTTGATGGGGACTTGAAGATCCATTGGTGGGGACCAAAGCCAGTATATTACGTTGCTTCCTTTTCCTTCCTCTGTGTTTAAGCTGGAGCTCTCTTGAAGCAATTTAAACCTGTATTTGTCATAGGCACAGAGAACAGTTGTTGATTTTTTTTCTTCTCCCCCAACACACTTGAAAATACTTTTTTCAGGTTCTGTAGGCTGAACCTCTCATTTGTTCCTTTTTGTGTGTCATGCTTGGCTCCCTCTTCTGAGCCCTTATCTTTGTTACTAACTTGATACTCCAGGTTGATGTGACGCTGCCAGCCAAGTCTCACAGTGCTGAACAGACAGGGAATATTACTTTGCCTGTTTTGCAGGCAATACTCCACTTGATGTATCTAATGTGATGATTGCTTTTTTTCTTAACAGTATGATACTGTTGACTCATGTTCAGCTTGTGATCCAGTATAACCTCCCACATCGTTTTTTGATGAACTGCTACCTACCCAGTCATTTTCTATATGTGTAGTAGATTAATCCTGCTGAATCGTGTTACCTTGCTCCTCTTCTGTTGAATTACACGTTATTATTTTTTATCATCAGCCTTATCGAACTGGTTGGGGTTGTTTTGAATTCTAGTCTTGCCATCCAACAGCGTTGCAGTTGCATCGTGCTCGTGCATGGCTTGCAGATGTAACAAGTATATGCTGCATTCCTTTTTCTGTTCTGTTAATAAAGGATTGAACAAACCCAGTTCAAAACAGGCTGTGGCAGAGCCCATGTGATAGAGCCTTCTGCTCTGACCATGCACCATCAACACATGCTCTGGGTAAAGTTATTTCAGTAACTAAAGTTGGAATGGTGGCTTGGTGAACTGAGCCTTTAAAGCCTTGATGTTGTCTGTCTGGGATCTGTAGGAACACAATTCCAAATGTCTTCAGTTGTCAGTGCTTTTCCTGACTTTTATAAGAGTTACAAACACTGGGACCTTTGAATTTTCATCATCTAGAGACATCCTAGATTAAAAGCCTAGGCTAGGTTCATGGAATTTAAATAAAATGCTGTTGCTGTTGGGGAGGAAGGACTGCTGGAATTCTCTGCCAACTGGGTTGTTTAAGTGCCCCAACTCAGCTGCTGGACCAGAGGTGTGTCCAGGCTACAGGACAAAATTTTCCGGTTGGTTTTCCTCAGGATGCTGGAGGTCTGCTTAGTAAAAGACATTCTTATTGACAGAGCTGTTACTAACCCAATGTGAGCTGAAAGAACAGGATTAAATTAAAGCTGAAGCAGTAAATGGCAGTGTTGTACCTGTATGTGGAGTATGGACTGTGATATAATCTATTTCCACTGGTGGCTGGGGATTTCCGTCTTTGCTGTGTTCCCATTTCCCAGCTCATCTTGGAAGGTGTGGAGAGCAAGGTGTTCACCCTACACAAACGAGCTGGGTGTTGCACTGCCTGTTTTTACAGATCTATATTATTCACAGAGCATTTTAGGAGGCCTAGCCCACACTTAAATATTTCAGTGTTTAGTATCTCTGTTTAATTTTGCCCATCATGCCCGTGTGTTTTGGTAACTGAGGAAAGGCAGATGCCTGCTGCTCCCTGTGCTGGAGGAAGAGACTCTCTCTGCTAAAATCTTCTGGAGCATCTCAATTTAGAGGGGAAAAAGAGCTGGGCTAGAGAATTTCCAGTGGTTTGCTCCCAGTAAAAGTCCTTCCCTGGGGAGGCAGAAAAAGTCATTGTTTCAGACCCCATGTGCCCTGCCACTTGTCTTCTAGGAGCCTGATGTTGCTGGCTGGTTGCTTTGCTCCCTTCAAAACAGGTTTACACAATTACACACAAAAGGCAACTGTTCTGCTCATCTCCATAAGTCTTAAATATTTTTATTTTGTGCCTGAATTATTTTGGAAATTAAACTTTCACTTATTTACCTTTTTATGGGCTTCTGAACATTTTTCAGTTGATTCAGCTTCCTTTTGGTTCTCTGTAAAGGATAAAGCAGTGTGGGTAAATGGCATTATAAAACAAAAAGGATTTTTCATGTTGTTTGGATTTTTCCTTTGCCTGTGGAGGCAAGAGACAGGTTAAGGATGAAGAAAAATATGTGTATGGTTGATAGGATGAAGGAGAATCTATAGGTCAAGGCAAGATTTGGAGTGATGAAATATTTAAGGGTTGCAACTATCAAAAATATTTGGATTGCCCCCAAAGATTTCCCCATCCTCTTTTCAAACTGCACGAAGAGACCCTCATCAGGACAAGTTCAGTGATCTCTGGAACGCTGAACTCTAGATGCCTGTTCAAATAACTGAATAGGAGATTGATTATCTCTGTGCAAAGTTTACTGAAAGATTTTTCTGCTTTTTTTTTTTTTGTTTGCCTGGAGTCTCAGATATAAGAGAAATTCGAAGCTGAAAGTCTGGTTGCTAGATCTGCTAACGAGCAAACTACTCCAATTGTACTGGGTGGTTTTGAGACCTCCTGACGAGAAGAAAGGGAGGAGGTTTAGGTTGGGCAGTAGCAAAATTTCATCACCGTGGGGGTTGTTAAACATTGGAAGAGGATGCTCGAGGCAGTGGTGGAGTCACCATCCCTGAGGGGATTTAAGAACCATGAGGATGTGGCACCTGGGGGCATGGGTCAGTGAGTGGCTGATGATCTTAGAGGGCATTTCCAACCCAAGCAATTCTGTGAAGCCCCCCAGAAGGGCTGTGTGGGCAGTTAGAAATGTCTGGGCTGCTGTTAGCAGAGGTTTAATCCCACCCTGCTCACTGAACACCCAGGGCATGGCACTGAGGGAGTTCCTGTGAGTGCTGAATTAACTGTGGTGTTTTGGCAGAGATGAGACGTTTTACCAGAATGAATTTTCCTGGTATTTCCAATAAACCAAAGTTGTATTTTCCCTTTCTGCTGTGGATTGAGACACGACGTTGGCTGTATCCTGTTAAAGAGAAGCAGAGCCGAGCAATGGCGGCACAGCCGATTTTACCTGTGCCATAACAGAGCAGGTTTCATTGCCTGGAAGATGTGACGATGAAGCAAAGTTCTGTTAATGCAGCAGTTGTGTTCTTTTGCAATGCACCTGTACGAGGGAGAGTTCAACATCTGTGGAGTGGGGCTGTTCTGGAAAAAAAAATAGAAAATTAAAATAAGGGTGGGGGGGGGAAAGAGATGTGGGTGCCTTGAGTCCTGGAGACTGCTGGGCCAGGGCTCATGTTGGGTCTGGACAATGCCAGAAGTGGTGCAAATTATGGAGACCTAAAGCAAAGGCAATATTTCTGCAACAGTTTATTAACAGTCTAAGTGGTTTTTTGACCTTTCATCTGCATCGGGGTCTCTTGTGAGCAGTCTTTTATTGCAGTGTATCTGTCTGCACTTGCAGGAGAAATTTGTAGGGAATCCACTCACTGAGAAATCTGTTCTTAGGAGAGCTGTCCTGAAAAGGGAAAAACAAACAAACCAAACAAACCAACAAACCCAACAACAAAAAGTAAAGAAAAAACCTCAAGGTTATATATCAAAATCTGTAACACATGCTCAGAAAAAGTTAATATCTGGTGCATGTCAATTAAGTACTTCCTCAGCTAATAAATAGCTTAGGAGGTATAAAATTTAATACTCCTAAAATTGCAGAAGCCTTTGAAGAACACGTTTAAATTGGACTCGTTGGAAGAAGGAGATTTAAAACTGACCTGTTCAGAGGTGAGTAGTGAAAAAGGCACGATGGAATGAGGCTGCATTTCTTCAACACAGAGGCATTTGGGCTTAAGTTTTGCTTTCCTGAGGTGGCTTCTGGAACAGTTTATTTTTAAGTTCTTGTGTAACACACCAGCTGAACTGCACTGGTAACAGTGGCCTGTTTATTTATGAGCCTATTTTTAAGTGTTTCTGAGGGCTCAGCTGGGCTGGGAGTGGGTCACTGTGCCACAGAAATAGCTTGAAGAGCATCTGTGTGTAGTTCTGCCCGTGGCCATACCTACAGGTCCTGCTCACCTGCAGCCTTAAAGCATCGATCTGTTCCCCATTTCAGGATCTCAGGCACCAGATCCCACTTTCCTTCTATTCTCTCCCCATCATGGTCATCTACAGGAAACAAGTGAGATGTGTGCATGTTTCTGAGGGTGGTTTTAGGCACATTTTATAAAGTTTGTAATGGATCTTTCTTTGAGAAGTGAGCAGATGAGCAATACAAACTGCTCTGAGGTCACAAGACATGTTGTACTCGTTCTGAGTTTATTTGGAAATCGGAGCAAGCCAAACTTTGCCTAGTTGGCTTGCTTCCTCAGGAGCAGTACCCCCTCGTTTTTTTCCACTTGTGTGTTTTTTCCTGATCCCAGTGGCAGTCATTTTTTTGGCACTTGCAGTTAGGAGAAAAAATTAAGTAATACATGGCATTTGTTTTGGCTCTGGTTGTGACTCATAAATAGGGATAACATCTGTGCTGATAGTTTTTCATGGTATATAACCAGATTGAATGAACAAAGTTTTCATTTATTGCTGTTCTTTTGCCATTGTTATATTTAGGGAGCTCCAGTGTAAAGAGTGAAAATATATGCTTATGTATATTGCTCGTGTGTAGACCAGAATTTATATACATCCTGTGAATTTCAATTTGGCCACTGTATCTTTTTAAACTAAAAATGGCTTATTGCCATTTCCCTGAGCCTAAAACTTTTTCAGCATCCTTCCCAAATCTCAGTGTCTTGAAGGCTCATACTGCTGCCAAGTCTACGCCATTCTTTTAATTAAAAGACCAAAAAGGAGAAGTGAAACTTCCAGTGGATGTAAATCCTTATAATCCTGAAATGATGTAAATCGGTGCAGCTCCTTAAGTCATTGGAAGTATTCTGACTTACATCTACTGAAAATCTGGCACATAATATTCCTGCTGGTCCTTTCTTTTGCCCAATAGTTGCTCTACACAGAGTTGGCACCGTGGACAAAGCACTCTCTTACGAGCTGATAGAGGGTGGCACGGCTTCCAGCACTGCTGATTCAGCACAGCAGAGGCCATTTTCCTGATTTCTTTGTGAGTTAGATTAAATTACTCTGCAGGCTGGACTGGAGCCACAGGCCATAGTTTTACAGCCTTATAACATGGTATCCTAGCCCATGGCATCTGAGAGGTCTGGCTGTGTGTAAAGCTCTTCTGCTTCGCTGCAGAGGATTTTTGGATTTGGCGATCGGCCCCTTTGTGAGGCTCACGGCAGCAGGACTGAAAATATTTTGATTGTCTTGTTGAGATACACTAAAGTGGGGCTCTTCTAATGGAGGGAAGGGACATCATGTGGATCAAGTTAGTATGAAAACTCCACTGTGTGCATTTGTCATGGCAACGTTTCTTTAGATTTGCCTTACAGAAATGCAGGATAATAAATAACGAATGTGGGATTTAATGAATATAACGCAACAGGAGCACCAGTGAGGCTGGGGGCTTGTGCCATCAGGGCTGTTCCAGCTTACCGAAATTTGGGGAAATCCATTTCCGTTTGTGTCTCAGTACAGGTACATTTCTCATCTAATCTGAGCAGGTTTGGAGTTGGACCAAGGGGGTGCAGCGGGGAGATGCCCTTTGTGGTGGGCTGTGCCCTGTTCACATCCTACAGAGCTGGGATGCCTGTGGCTGCTGTAACAGGCACATGGGCAGAGGCAGAAGCATGTTTTCTGTTCTCTGGCAGCTGCTGGCTTTGTGTATTTCCAAAGCAGAGCCAGCTCTGCTGGGCTCTGCAGTTGGGCTCCGTGACTGCTGCTCGCAGTGAAATTGCTCCGACTGTCTTTGGCCAAGTGGTGCTCTTGCTCTGATTTACCCTTTCCCCTCCAGCCCTCGTGATTGTGAAAGGGACTCTGGCAAATGGAGAAAGCAACTGTTAACGAGGAGAGAAAAGGTCAAACAGATCAAGTAAAAGCCATCCTGCTTCCAGCATAGAGAACAATCTAAGCTGATCCTGTCCAGGCCAGGTGTTGGAGTGAAGTTGAGATCAGGCTTAAAGAATTTTCACCATAAGTTTAGAAGCTTCACTCTGTCCCTTCTCCCTCACCTGACTTCTAATCACATTGTTTTACAGCTTTAAGGGGCTTGCATTATATCAGGATGGGCACCCCACATGTGGTTATCTTGGAGTTGCATTATTGCCTTTCAGCTTTAACTCTGTAGTTTAAAAATAAAAAAAAGAAAAGCACCACCATACAAAACCCTCTGGTTTTGTTACAAAGATGAATATATTTTTGCAAATAAAAAGTATTCTTGATTCAGAACATCAGGCAATAATTCTCTGGGTGTGATACAGAGGTGAAGTTCATGTTGCTGGTGTCAGTGCAAAAACAAAAGTGGGCAGATTAGGAAATTTGTTTCTGAGTGGTTTGTTCTATTTTCTGAGCCCTAGTTCAGTCTCATGGACTCGGGTAGAGCTGCTGCACAGAGGGTTTATCTATTGATTTCTGAATGTACTGTGCTGTTAATCTAAAACCTCTTTCCCCTGTGGAATTTCTATTCAGAAGGCTCTAGCCAAGCTCAAGAAAGTTATTTGATTTGGGAAGTTTGAAAGAATAATAAAAGAAGGATTGATGCAGTTGGATTTTCATGAGCTCAGTCTTCTAGTAAAATAGACAGGCTGCTTTCTCCTGTGTGTGTCTGTGGTGCTTGGCTCATTATTTAGGAGGAAAGCAGAGTATGGAGATCACTTAAGTTTTACTGTCTGAGAATTTGCAATTATGAAACTTGTTCAGAAGAAAGTAATGAGAGCAGTTTTGGTGATATAACAAAATATAAAAATTAATGGGTTAGTGCAGCTTTATCTTTCCATAAATTTGTGTGCTTTATTTCTTAGCAATTGGGCCTTTTCTGCTAATTTTTTAACTACTAAAAAATTCAGTGCCAGTATTTGGGAAATCCATGTAATTTCCCAGTAAGACATATGTGGCAAGGGAATTGCACCATATAAACCAGGGAACTTTGTCCCTCAGATATTTCCTCCACCCTTTAAGTGTTGAAGATTAACTAAGCCTTTTAAAAGAGCTATGGCAGGAGAGAAGATGGTGCTTTATGAATTTTCTTGTTATTAAAATGTTCATTACTTTTTCTGAGAACTAAACATGGGAATAAACAGTCTTGTATTACAATAAAAAAATCCCCAAGAATACTTTTTGCCTTTGAGTGCCCTAGTGTTGTCTGTAGTGCAAGAGTTAATGAAGCAAACAAATGAGATGAAATTGGTGGTGAAATGAAATGAAATGAAATACAATTGAAGAGTTATTTTGACATTTTGGGACTAAGGTCCTGTCCAGCTGAAATCAGTTCTCTTTGACTTCACAGTGCCCATGGCTGGTCCAATAATAGGTTTATTCTGTTTCATTAGGACGTTGTCTAGTTAAGTCAAGGTGGACCTGTATCTAAAAAGAGATTCCTTGTGAGTATTCCTTCTTTCTGGAGCACTGTAGTTTATTGGACATGATTATTTCTTCCTTGGGTTTGGAAGCACACTTGTTGCTCTTATTTATGCAAAAAATGCAGCTCTCTGGAGGTATGTGATTAACCTGAGGCATTATTTTATTGCAGACCCAGGTGGGAAGCTGGTAGTTCAGAGTGTGCATGAAGAATTATCTGGGTATGAGGCAAAATGTTGCATTAACTGTGCAGTTAGTCTTTGTCAGCAGCATTTAGAGTTTCTTCAGCCCTTGTGGTGACTAACCTAGCAGAATTTACTGGGGAATAGTTCAATTTGCTTAAATGGACTGATTTTCTTGAGTAGGCAGAAATTACATCTTATTTCATGTCTCAGATTTAGTTCAAATGAAAGGCCGAATCCAGATTTGACTTGTTTTTCTTCCCAAATGCCTGTTTAAGCACTGGGTGAATAGGACACCCAGGATTTGGCTGAGGGAACTGTTCAGAGGGACTTAATTTGCTGGAGCTGGGGTAAAGAGTTGCATTTAAGACCAGTCTAAAAACTCAACTTTGAACCAGATAGGAAACAAGAGATGCTTTTTTTTCCTTTTTTTTCTTTTCACCCCCATGTAGAAATAAGTGCTTTAGAATATCTGAAACATCTACCAGTATCATTTCACTGCTGAGAATTGGGTAACTGTGTAAAATTATATTGACCTGAGGGGATTGAAATATAGAAGTGGCCATGCGCTTAACTGTGCAGGAATCAAACTGTTTTACTGATAACATTTTATTGATTCATCTTCTCTCGGTGTTACAAGTAGCCTGAAGCCTGGCAAAATGAGCTGGCAATGTTTCTGTGTTGTGGACGTTGCAGTATTGCAGCTCTTCATAGGTATTGAAATTTTATATATGGGCTGAGAGCTCACGTAATTATTGTGATTTGTAATGACTGAGACTGCAGATGGGGCTTCCCAGAGGCTTCATTTCAAGCTAGATAACTGGTAATTTCTCTTTTCTGTTTAAGAATCTGTTGTCCCTCCTTTTCTCTGCAGCTGCTAAGGTTTTTCTCTGTGAAAAGCTGAACCGTATCTCTGACTTAATGAAGATGCGTAAAATGATTGAAATTGCCTTAACAAGGTAGTGCTCTATACAGAGCAGCAATGAAAATGTGTCTTGCTGTTTGCAAGGGATACTTTGTCTTTTTCATAAAGGAACTGTGGTTTCCCACCATATTATAAAAATAATAACAATAAAAAAATATCCTTCTTATGACAAGGCTTTAAGAAAACGAACGGCTTAAAAGACCACAATGGCAGATTGTGAGTTCAACCTGCATGTGTTGACTAATTAAACTCTTTTGAAGGAGCTAATTTCATGTATTTTATTTAATGAAAGCTTATTTAAGATTTTAATGATGTGGGTCTTTTCTCTTCAGTAGAATGCCATATTGACTCATGACATATTTTTACACAGGCTTCATCCTGCCGTGAACAACAGTGGATGGAAATGTGAGCGCTTGATAAAGTATCATTAAATTAGCTTATTGTAGTTGCAGATTTTTATTACGCTACTTCACCGAGATATGAATTGATCGTGTTGTACTCGCTGGTTTTAAAGGTGCAGCATTGTTATTGATTATGCTACTTTATCTCAAGTGTTTCATCAGCCTGCTGGCAGGCTGGTTCCCTCTACAATTTTAGAAAGTACTGGCTTTGTGTCATTTTTTTTTATTATTATTATTCTGTGCCTTTTGTCTGTGTGCATGTCTTTTTCTGTTGTAAATACCCTAAAAGAGATCCTGTTTTGGGGCTGTACCAAGCCCTTGTGCTCAGCAGCTCTGCTCTGTCTGGGGCTTTGGGTGCTGCTGGAGGCAGGTGGAACAGTGGGTGATCTGTGTGGAAGCGCTGCTGGATGGGCTGTTGTCCTCAGCTGATTTCCAGGGAATTAGTGAGATTTACCAGTACAAAGGGAAAAATCAATTCTGCTCAAACTCTATCGCATGTACGTTTGGAACAGGGGTTTCATCTGTCGGTGTAATTGTTTGTAATGTGATGTATTTCACAAACAAAGTCAGAAAAACAAAAGCCTACATCTTGGTTAGTCAAAACGTTCAGATATTTTTCCACATTAACTTGAGTAGTGGATTTCTTCTACAAATCTCGGAACTCCCAGACCTATTTCAATACTAAGTGTATTGGAAATGGATTGCTGTCAAGGCTTGTCCATCTAATTAAATTCCCTTATTAGCACCAGATCTGCGGTGTTCCAGAGAACACATCAGTTGAATAATCTTTCCAATTTATCTAGGCCAAAACGAGATGGCCTTTAGTAAAATGCTGAGCTCAAAGTCCAGCAACAAAATATGTAAGTTCTAGTCCCCCTTTTTGTGTGATCCGTGGTAATTCAATATATTCTTTAAATATAAATTGGTATTTCAGCTGTTCTGTGAAGTATTTTCAGACTTCAATTATCACAAGCTCTCGATGCCGCCAGGACCCTGTCACCTCACGCTTCAGGCTGAGGGCAGTCCAGCAGTGATGGCTTTTATGCATTAATAAAGTTTGTCATGATTCATTTTGGCATATGCTTAGCCAAATATAAGAGCCTTCTTGTCATAAATGTAGTAGCTGACCCATAGAGGTTGTTTGAGGTCTAATTTGGTGATTGTTGTATCCTTACGAGAGAAGGGAGATTCAAAATTTTGACAGAGAACCAAAACACTCGAGGTTTAGTAAGAGCCCTGATGGATTTTCCAGCAGGTGGGGGACTTGCCCTTGGAGGGAGCTACCAAGTGAAATGAAATCTGCTTTGACCTTTGAGCTTTGCAAATGGGCATTGAGTGACTCCCAGCAGATGTGCCTTAGCCCGGTAGAATCCACTGACCCTCTGGAATGTGAGAGCATCCAGGGCTCCCACTGCCCCTCCGCTCCCACGTGGGTGGGCAGGGATGGTGCAGGTGGGAATGCCTTATTTCCTCCCAAAAATGGAAGAGAAAAGTGTCTTTGCGTCAGACAAAAGACCCGCAGTTGCTCAGGGTTGGGAATGGAGAGCTTCATAGTAACACTGAGCAAGAGATGTTTAAAAATTGCTCGAAGTTTCAGGAAACAAGATATTTGTGCTAATTAGAGTATTTGCCTGTCATCTTTATTCACTATTTAAATAACAAAAAGCCCTCGAGTGAAATCAAAACGTGGTAGAACATATTTCTTGAGTCTCCTTGATCAAAGCTTATAGAAGGAGGGGAATACTGCTCATAACTATTTCCTCGAATTCAGATGTGAGATACATTCTCTACTTTAGTCCTCTCTGTCGAGGACTTGCGTATAACCTGTGGCAAAGTGGTGAATGTCTGTCAGGTATCAGACATCCTGCTCCGTTCCAGGTGTACATGTGATGAATTGCTATTAGTTCTGTAAGGATGTGACAGAAATAAATGTCTTCAAATTAAAACAACTCGCAAACTAAATGTGTAATTTTTTGTTCTTACTTATTGACTAATCCTGGTTCAGTTGTGCACTTGTCTTCCTCTGGATCTACCTCTTGATCTTTTCTTAGATTGCAAATACTCTCTGAGATGGAGATCACCATTTTCCTGACCTGAGTTTATAAAGCAAATGGATAGTGGGATCCTGGCCGTGTATGGGGTCTCCCAGCTCTTATCATGAAGTCAATAATTAATAAAACAAACAGGAGATGCCTTTGGGTGGCTGTTCAGTCTCCTGCTCAGATGATGTTTTAGAGCAGGGTGATACGGAAATCAGTTCAGGACGTTTTGGTGTGTTATTTTTTGGTTTTGGTTTGGGGTTTCTGTGTTATTGTTGTCTTTAAGGATGTGGTTTTTTTCAGAAAGGGCAGGAGAAAGGCACCCTCTAGACCTGAATAATTGAAAAGGAAGATTCTTCAAGCCTGAACATCTATGAATGGGGGAAAGTAATAGAAGAGAAATGGGAAGCTTACACCACTCTGGAGCCAGGTGGGAGGCAGTGGTCACACACGTGGCCTTTAGAGCAGGACAGACAACCCGAGCTGGCTGGGGCACTGCCCAGGTCCGCACAGCTGCTCCTGAAGCGCTGGAAGTTTTTCCCTGTCTCGTTGTGCAGTCCTGGAGGAGGAGTAGAAAACACCGAGGAAAACGGAAAGAAGCGTGCCAGTATCATGACACGAGATAAGGGGAAATAATATCTGCAGTGGCTGTCAGCCACTGATGTACATCTTACTCCATTCTCAGCTTCATAATTGGCACCGGAACGTTTAGCAGAAACCAGCTGATTTCTTTGTTTCTTTTCATTCTGCGCCTTCTCGATAAGGGAATGAAAGGATTCCTCCCTAGATGTGTTATTCAGATGTCGACGTTGAGGCTCATTACAGAACCCAGCACAGCCTACTGAAGAGAACAAAGCATCAGCGTGATGCCCCATCTGATCACCCACCCAGACACACTTTTGTCAAGCTCGGGAATGCCATCAGCCCGAAGGATTTCCTGCTGTGGGAGTTCCTCACCTGTGCTTGTGTAGCTGACTCCTTCTGAATTTGCAAGCCACAAATTGTGTGTCATTTCTGCACAGGTGACTGTAAAGGATTTTTTTAAATTCACATCCTTTAGTCCACTACTCCTACATCATGTTTTAGATATCAGTTCAAATCAGGTCAAATCAGTTGGAAGAAGAGTAGTCAGAATGTGTTTATTAATCTGTAAAGAATAAAACATGAAGGTTCAAATTTGAACCTAAGTGGTTTTGGACTGGCCACAACCTGATTTTTAGATCTGTCTTCTGAAACTTGTCACCATTAAAAACTTTAACTAAATGTCTTTCAAATTTATGGATTTTCTCTTCTTTCCCTTCTTTGCTCAGCTAGATGAGTGCTTAGAGAAGGGTGTGCACTCCTGCTCAGAGGCATGCCTAAAACTGGAGATGAAAAGGAGCAGGGGGAACTAGGAGAGTTGTTAAGTGTCTGCTGGGTTTCAGGAATAGTTTAATTTATGGTGATAACTTCTCTTCAGCAGTTGACTTGCTGTGACCTTAAAGAAAGCTCTTGCAGACGGAGCTTTCACTATTTCTGGGAGAAGTTATGTACTTGGTACATGTGTGGTTTACTGCCACAGATGGGTCCCCCTGAATTTGGAGGCCAAAGGCAGTAGCAGAAGGTTACGAGATGGCACTGCTGCATAGTAAGTTTCTAAAAACAAACACAGCAGTTTTTACCAGCACCCTGTAAGGTCTGGTTCAAAAGATATTTAAAAACTGTAAGAAAAAAAAATGAATAAACCACAAACACACAAGAAAAGGAAAAAAGGATGTGTTTGCCTCCTTGCATTCAAGTATCCCTGAAAAGCTGATGGGTTCATTTTTACTTATTTATGGGCAAATTACAGAGGTGCATCTGTTCCTTCTCTGTATACAGCCAGGCATCTCAAGTTTCTAAGATACTTTTTGACATTCTTTGAAGATTTAATGCCAGGTGGAAGATCAGTTAGAATTACAGATATCCTGAACTTCGAAAATAATACTTCTGCTGAAAACTTTTTTACTTTTGCTCCCAGCTTTAATGAGGCACAGTCTGAACATCATAGTAACTGAGGCAGCAGAAAGGGGAAAAAAAGCCAACCCGACAATTCACAAGAAAATCTTTTCATGTGTTTACAGTAGAGCCAAAATATTTGTGCTGTGTTTATTTAATTCAAATGCTTAGAACTATGTCATGTTATAAAAATAGTATTACTGGAATAAAACAGTGGCCTGCAAGCCAGATACCTGAACAGAGAACACTCAGCTGGAATCCAGTTTTTACAATTTTTACAAGTTGCTTATACTGGTGTCAGTAGAGAGGGCAAATAACTGTAGATAAAGCTCACCTTGCCTGCCATTAATTGTGAGAGTTAAGCATGTGTCTTTAGATAGCAAACAGCCTGATTTGCATGTGCAGTCAGGTACCCTGTAGCCCTTCTACATCTTAATTGTGTCTGGTAAGGGGGAGTTTTGGTTTAGAGATCACACCTCTAAAGGTGGAGAACACCTAGGCTGTGCCTCACTGGGGTTTTGCTTTGCTTTGCTTTGTCTTTTTCTCTTAAATTCAGTCACTCGTTCCAGTAAATGTATATATGCACCCTCTAAAGCATGGCCTGAGGAATCTGACTCTGGCCATCAGTTAGTGGATTTTGCTTAGTAATTGTTTCATCTATTCAATACTATTGAAAATACCCTTGAGCAGAACATTGCTGCAGGGGAACAACACTCTAAAGCAGCAACCTAATTAATGAATCTTATTGCCACTTAGATGAGCATTATACAGTTGGCCTTGGTTGTCAGGGTGGATCTGTTCTTGCGACGTTACGTGTTTGTCCAGGAAACTGGTGCCGTTATTAGAGAAGTGAATGAAGTGGGATTGGGGTGTTTGGGTCTGTGGAGGCAGCAGGTTCACTCTCAGTGTGCAGTTGCACTCGTGGTGGTACAGGTGTCACCAGCATCTCGTGTCTGCGTGGGACAACAAATGAATTCTCTTGGCTCTTTTCTCGGCAGCCGTGACCGAGATTTTTCACTGCATTCAGATGAAGTGAAAACAAAGTAATCACAGCCAGAGTCTGAAAGCAGGCAAATTGTTTTCATACCGTAGAAGGGAGAGCAAAACAGAAGTAGGAAAGGGTTTTCTTTTACATTTAATATTAAAAAAAACCCAGAAGCTGTTGTGTGTGTCCAGAGAGCGCCTGGGTTTTTGTGGACGGTGGTGTGGAATGTTTGTCTCCAGTAGAGTAATTCAAGCAGCAATATCTGCTGGTGATGTGCCTTTTCTGAAGATCTTTTGAAGGAAGTAATTTTCATAACTAATTCTTAATTCCTACCTTTAAAAATATTGAATGCTATGTTTGAGACCTGTATTGCTGAAATCATTCTACCAACAAAAAATGTAGCTCTGGATGCAAGTCAGAGCTTGTGTTTCTAATTGAAGTTATAGACAATTTACTGAGTGATCAACAAATAAAAATTCTGACGTTGCACCAGCCCATTTTTTGATGTCCTTCCAACCTTGGTTATTCTGTGATGCTGTGAAAAAGGCAAAAACACTTCTAAGAACTTTCTGTTCTATCAAGGACTACAATAACTTGTTCTTCTTTCAGAAGATCTTTTCTGAATGATGCTGAGCCTTTTGCAGAGCCCAGTTCTGCAAGTCCCCACTATCACACAGCCCCTGTGCATATGAGACCCCATGTTAAGGGCCCCCATATTGCTTATAAATCCTTTAACTTTCTGTGGTGTTTTAAAATGTAATTTTCTGCTTCTCAGTGGAGACTTGCTGAAACCTGTGATTTCTGCTTGGCCTTAGGAGAGCTCTTCAGATAAAATAGTTTTCATTAGTAAATTCCTCTGATGGGCTTATGAACATTTAATGTGAGATCATCACTGAACCTTTTTTGTGTTCTCTGAAGCGACCTTGGCACGTGGTGAGTTTTGATCCTGGAGCACCTTTCCTGGCTTGCATGTTGGTGATTAATGTGGCAGCTTCTCTGCTTCAGCCTGTTCCTGCTGCCCCAGCTCCTGCCTGAACTGCTTGGCCTGGCACAGATCTGCCCCACTTCTGCCTTCCCTTTATAGCTGCTTCAGGCATTCCTTGTCTATGTTGTGGTGTCAGCTCCTTACTCTTTTTTTTTTCCCCTTTTTTTCCATGTAGGGCAACACATCAACACACCTCAATGTGAAATTTTCTGAAGAATTTTTAATGCCTGCAAGTGGCACTTGAGTGGCTAATTCCAATAACTCCGGCAGTCAGTTGATGAAGCATTCTTTGCCTTATGATTTGAGTAATAGAAGTAGTTGCATCTGTGGTTATATATCAGAAAAATAGCTTATCCAGCTCTTTTCAGTCCCTGTGATTCATTGGACGTGGCCACAACACTGTTTAGTGCTGGTCAGTCGCTTTCAAGTCAGTGAGCATCTGGGTTGGTCATTAGCCAGCAGAGAAATCAATTAGGGCTGGTGGGGTGTGTTTGGAGGAGAGGATTGAAATACAGGGATTCTATTGATCCATTGTCCTGGATAATCAACATCCCCACGAGCAGATCTTAAAGCTGTGTGAGGACTCCATGGAAGTTCTTTTCTGCTCTTGCGCCTCTGTTCAACCAAGAGCGAATCCTCCAGTCAACAAAGATGGTAACTCTCCGAGGTTCCGAATTCCAAATTTTGATAAAGCAATGAGCTAATTAATAAAGCATAAATTGTTAGCATTTTTCTGTGGAGCACTGCCGAGGATCCATTATTTTATTTAGTGTATTTGTCTTAAAGTGATTATGTTACTAATTACAAGGCTCACTAGTCTGTTTAACAGGAGTCCAAATAATTATAATTTGTTTGCATTCCCACCCTGCGTATTTTCATGCAATAAGAAAAACATTTTGTTGAATGATTAATCTTGTGCATGCCTCTCTGTATGTTTAGGAAAATTAAATGTCTCATTTTTGTTCTAAATGAAAGATTTCCGGTTTCGCTACTCTTGTTCTCAAGGTGCATTGGTAAATTCGGAAGAAACTTGAGGAGAAAGCCACAGGGGGGATGATGGACTCTTAGGGAATGTTCCCAATAAAGTCCATAAAAAATTCCTTTTGGTGTCAAATTCTTTTGCATAATTTATTTTGTATTAAAAAAAAAAAAAAATTGAAGTTCTTATTTAACGGCTATCTTGAAGCAAAAGAAACCCTTCAGCCTTGGAAGCAATTTGGCAGCCAAATTCCATTGCTCTTACTGGAGTAATTTGAAGGACAAAATTCATAACAAGCTTTTCAATAAATGCTCAATTTAGGGCACCTTGGAATCAGCAGCAGCATCAGAAAACCCTGCGTGACCTTGGAACATCCAAAGAATGTGTTATTTAATGTTAGGAAAAAAATTTGTCAAGATTTTATAAAAAGCTCAGCAAATTGAGGCAAAAGTACTGAAGTCACTTTCAGAGCTGTACTTCAGAAAATGGCTTAAATGAGAAGTCAGCATTGTGAAGTTAACTCTTTGTTTTATGGCAAAAAAAAAAAAAATAGAGCTGTGTCTAGGAATCTACTTGGAAGTTTGCTGAAGTTTAGGTAGCGAAATGCTTGCTTGGAAAAAAGACCCAGCAGAAAAATCACAATTTCAAACTCAGATAATAGTTTCTGAAAATAGCTGGGCTGCCAGAATGTCAGAGTCTGGAATGAGAAGATTGCTGAGGGGAAATGGCAGAGTAACAAGGGGCCTGAGGAGACGTGGGGAGCTCGCGGCTTCATCTTGGTTTGAGGGAGAGAAAATTGCTTAGTGCTACTTAGAGCAGCTCTCATTCAAAGATCTCAAAGCTTGCTGAACCAAACATAATCCTTTGAAGACAGGTACAGACTGATGATCACTGTGCTTGTCATCATGGTGCTGCTGTCCCTGCCCTGGGGCATCCTGATCTCCGGGCACGATGGCACCGCGGAGCTCAGCACGGAGGGAAGAGGGGAAAATGCAGTTGGGAAGAGGGAAAATGCAGTTGGGAAGAGGGAAAATGCAGTTGGGAAGAGGGAAAACGCAGTTGGGAAGAGGCTGGAGTGAGAACACACTGAAGTGCCATCACTAAAGTCTGGACACCACCATGCTTCTAACGAATAAATAAATAAGTCATCAAGTGCAGGTGAAGATATTTCCTTTCTTCTGACATTCGTGTTTGTTATTCTGCCAAATGTTTCCTTTACTTGGAAGAAAATTGGAGCAGCCAAGATTCTTAATATTAAAAGACCTCAGCGGAACTGTTAAAATTCCGTTCTGTTCAAAATTTTAATGCCAGTTGGCTGTATTATCTCTTTATAATTTTCTTCTTCAGTGCATACGTAACTGCATTAGTTGGTCATTTACCAACAGACTTGAAAGACCAATGCTATTAGCTGGAAAAATAGCTAGAATTTTTTTTATGTAGGAGAAAAATGGAAGTGTTACTTGCTTTTTGATGATGGTAGCAGTAGTAGTATTTATCTTTTTTCTTTTATTTTTCCCCACACTTCCCCCATAAAGCATGAACTCCAATTTTATCTGCATTAGTGTGAATAAAAACAGTGCATCCTCAAGTGAGATGCATAAATATAACCCCTTTTACTATGCAAGTAATAACTGCACTGGTAACTCTCGTAAGAGCTGTTACAATGCATGAACAGGTCCTGAGAGCGCATTTGTCGTGGTAATTTCAAATACAGACCTTCCCTCCAGAGTCTGCAGCCTGCAGAAAGACCTGGTGTGCGCAGGGCCCTTGCCGGCATCGCACTTGGGGTGCAGGGAGAGGACGTGGAGAGGGGGAGCAGCTGATGGACGCTGGGGTCAGTCTGAATCCTTTTCCCGAGCCTTGGAAAGCCCTACAAGCAAAACCTTATTTGATCAGTGCTGATAATACATTGTCAGGCGTTTAGGCAACATAAAACTGCTTATGCCGAGCTCCCTGAACCAGAAGGAGAAGGAAACTTCCTAATGAACCTCCCGGAGAGCCGAGCCCCGAGCGTTGGGTCTAGCACTGTTTTTTCATCTGATGCCAGACGGCTCTAAATAGGTCTTAAAGCAGCTCCAACAGTTTATGCTATTTAATAAATCTAATCTGTGAAACAGGTCACGTAAAAAAAACCTAAAAACTTTTCTTCTAATTACAGTAAGATTTTATTGAATGCGCATTATACATATAGATCATAATACTTATTAAAAAAAAGACTATTAAGATTTTACAGTTCAAGATTTTACAGGCAATGGGAACAGTGGAAGCCTAATGCTTTCTGAGAATCATATCTGCATTAGCAAGATAAAGGACAATTTAGGAAGATTACAAAAGCAATGATTTAGAGTACAACATAAAAATCTGCTGAGAACTAATTCGCAATGCCAGCTGCTGCTAAGCTTCTTAATCTTTATCTAGTTCAATTAAAATCTGAATGTTTGGGATTTCATTAACAACTGGGGACTTGGAAATTACATGCACTTTTACACTGTATTCAACTGCTTGTACACGTTACTGGAAGTTGCCTGAAATGTCTTCAGGTAGACTTGAGATATAATTAAAACTTAAGTACTTAAAGGATAATGCAGAGGTAAAAGAGGATTATTTTAATTTTTCTGTCAGATCCAATTGACAAAAAAAGAATCTCGCACGAGCTGAAACGAGTTGCAAACCAGTCAGAATTTTAATGCAAGGGATATTTATGGACGATTGTGCAATCAGATGTGCAGATCAAACAGCTTCATTGGAGGGCGGAGTGAATCGGATATTGTAATTGTGCCCTGTGCTGCTTGTGTTTTTTTGTGGAAAAACCACTTCACATCTATCATTCACTTCTGTACTGATGTAACCACGCTGCTATCAATTAATTATGCATTTCAAAGAATCTGCAAGTAGGCCTTTCTAAAATTAAACTAAGCAAAGTGATGAACAAGCTTTTAATCACTTAATACTGTGTATAAAAAATAGTTTCTTTCCATTAATTCCTCAAGAATAATTCTTCTAAAAGTTTTTCAGAAGTAGAAAAAGGCTTTTTTTTTTTCTTTTCCCTTCTTCATTGCTTGTCTCCTATTTTCCGTGAAAAATTTACCCTGCATTGGCATACCTGCTGATTTAAAGGAGGGAAGTGAAACAGCATTGAGCAGCTCTGTATTTTGAAGCAGTGCATTGAAAAGGCTGAAGATTTGGGTATTTGATGGTGTACAAGAACACTGGCTTTTTCTTGCCTGCATGATGGAGTGGATGTCATTCTGGCTGTGGATGTCGTGCTGTATTTCCAAGGAGAGCTGGCTGCTGATGGAAGTGCCCCTGGGCACTTATTTATTTATTTATTCATCAGGGGCATGGTGGTGTCCAGGCTTCAGGGTTTCACGGGGTCGGGGGCAGCACTGTGGGTTCTGCTAGTTAAGCTCTGGGTCAAATCCTGAGGAGCTGGTTTACATTTTCAAAGTTTCAAACTGGAATGGATTTCTTTCTCTTTAATTATTCAGTTCTCATGATCTTAGGTGCCACGATAGGACGTGGAGGTTAAGAATATTTCCAGCATGAATGAGGATATTTAAGGTGGTGATGTTTCTCTTGGAAACATTGAAGAGGTATAGTGCTGCAGGATAATTGGTGCAAGACCTAGAGACAGCCTGGACGGGTTTAAATGGTGTGTTTTGATCAAGTTAACTTTTAAATGGTATAATGATAAGAAGAAATCGTTCAGTAGCAAAATTTCTTAACACGTTTGGGGAGTTGGTGTTAACTTTAGTCATGGTGCTGTTCTTAGCAAAGACAGTGAGGTTTTGCCTGCCTGGCTACTTAATGCTTTTTTTCTTTTCCCTTAAAAAAAATGCTTAGAAAGTAAAACTGGTGTGTAGGATTACTGCTATATATAACTTTAAATAAAAAACCAAACATTTTTCCCACCTCCCTGCTTCCATCATACTTTTAAGTGAAAACGTGTGACCAGGTAACCCAAGGCAAGTGGAGAATGCAGGAAAAGAAAGTGAATTTCGAGTTGGGCATAATTTGGCCACAAGGGTAGCTAATGTCTTCTGCTGTCCTGTGTCCTACTTGTGCCTAGAAACTTCTTCACGTGCCAGAAAAAGGGATGCAGATATCCACTGAAAGTTATTTTTCTAAGCAACTTAGTATCACGAAGTTATGTATTTGACATGAAGGGAAACGTATTGGCAGAAATTTGCATTTGGTGGTTTTCTTGCCCCTTGCACGTTTGGATTTTGTGTTTTATATAGTGGTGCCTTTTATATTATTTAATAAGGTAAACTGTGGTTTCAGAATTAAAAATAGGCCTTTTGCATTCTCATTTAAGGACTGAAGTGAAGATATGGAGATTGCAGGAGTTAAGTACTCCTGAAGCATCGCTTAAGTCTGTCTAGGGCTGTGTGCTGGTACTGCAGAGGGAACCTCACAGCTGAACCCAGTGAGATATACGGTATTTCCTCTTCAGAGATCTTAATTTGCCCTGCTGCGTGCTGGGATAGTTGTCCTCAAAGAAACAGAAAATCTGCCCTTTCCTCTTGATTGTAGAGTGCATTGAGGCTTTAGAGGCATTTCTTTAACTCTAGAGTTTATTGTGTGCCCTTAACGTGGATCAGCCATTATCTAGGGAGCCTGGTATGCTGGTCTGGACATGGGCTTTTACTCCTTGGATTTGGGTCCTGTCAGAAATGGAGGGGTTGTTACGAAAGATTAAAATCAGCTTCCTTCTTTTTTTTTTTTCTTGTAAAGAGAAAACTGAAATAAATAAACGGAAGGGTATTGATATATCACAAATGGAAACAGTAAATGTGTCACTGGGGAGATGAGTGGGAGTTGAGAGCGAAGATAACTACAGACATGAGAAATATCTGTATGTTTGGCTTCAGATATTGAAATCTGTGCCACGGATTGATCCTGCAGGAATAATAAATACACATTATCTGTAATTATTCTCAAACTTCATAAACCTTACTTTAATAGCATCCTTTGAATATTTTTTTTTTCTGAGACTTTTTATTTTATGACACTGTCAGGCTTTTTAATTTTAACTCCAAGAAAATTGCTCCAGCTCTTACGGATTTTGTCCCACTTCTGTTCTCTGGAGGCCGGGAGTTCCCTGTGCAGAGTTCAGGTAGCAGGTTGGAAGGTTTCTATGTCTGAGATGATTTTTTTTTTTAAAGAAGATCACAGGCAGTGAATTTGCAACTTTTATTACAAATACAGTTTTGGATGTAAAAAATATTTTTTTTTAACTTACATCCTACAGTTATTATTTTTTTATTTAAAAATGTGATGTCAGATAGGAAAAATGTTCTCGTTGCATGTGTTGTAACGTGTTCTTTTATCAGTGGACACAACAGAGTGGTGTTCGAGTTCCCAGCCCTCCCATGGTTGCACACTGAGCTGGGATCAGCATGGATATTGAAACTGTTTATTGGGTTTCTTCTGCTGTTATAAGTGTGATCACATTTCATGATGTCCTGAGGTCCTGAAATATGAAGAAACAACAGTAAGCAGAATTTCAAGTTCAGCTTTTGTGAAGAGCAGGAATTAAACATAGGCCAGTACACTCTGGTGCATTCCTGGTGATGTGCTGGCCACGTGTCGTGAGCTGGGGATGCAGCTGAAGTTTAGACCAAAATTGGAGTGCACAGTTGTATTTCCTAATAGCAAAAGAAATACTCAAACTTCTGTCATTCCCATCACTCGGGTCTCTCCCCCCTTCCCTAATTAGGTGGATATCCAGCTGTGGGCTCTAGGCCACATCTGCCCAGGTAAAACTGGCCGGGCTCGTGGCCGTGTGAGGGGCTCCCAAGGGAGCAAGAAACAGGAGTTTTAGAGGAAACCTCAAATATTTCACTTGTCCAGAATACAAGATTCAGTTTTCTCACTGATGTATGTCTCCATACTGCTCTTTCTTTAACTTGTTTTAACAAAAAAAGTTAATTTTTAGGATAAAAATTAAAACCAAACCAATAAAAAAAAAACTCTCTGTCCTCTTTTTGTCTTTTATAAAATGAAACCTGAGTGATTTTGAATAACTTCTGAGGAATTTCAGCCCTTGAGCTCATTTTTTTTTTCCTCTCCTACAGTTTTAATTTGAAATTTTCCATTTGCTAATGACACATTTTTACTCTATCTGAAGATTGCCATCTACTGGCATGTAAGAGCTTTTGGGGTCTGTTATTGTTCATAAATTTGAAAATTCAATAAAGTTTGTTGTTTTCTCCGTTGATTTTGTTGATTGCATTATGCTTTGCAGGGTAGGGGCAATAGCAGAGGAAACATTAGCAGCATTTACTTGATCTTACCAAGTGCTGTGCAATGCCTGCTTAACTAAAAGCACATTATAGCAACATATTGATGCTTCCCACATGAATGAGCTCTCTACTCCTCCAAATGAAGCCATATTTCATATTTCTATCCTGTAAGAACAGAAGAAAGCATTAATAAAAGGTTAAAAATACCCATTTTTTCTAAGCATTTGAAGTGATTCTGACCTTCTGGCACCTAACAGTTAGGTAGCTCAATAAACTACAGGGGGTAGAATTTAATAGCGTAATTCCAAAATTATGGGAGACACCTCTTCCTCCTCAAGTAAATTCAT
This sequence comes from Lycocorax pyrrhopterus obiensis, assembly GCA_014706295.1. Taxonomy (NCBI): domain Eukaryota; kingdom Metazoa; phylum Chordata; class Aves; order Passeriformes; family Paradisaeidae; genus Lycocorax; species Lycocorax pyrrhopterus. Next base: position 13,467,080 of record JACSVZ010000022.1, on the reverse strand, counting down.
AGTTAATCCTAAAATTCTTTAAATTTTTAGCTCCTGATGCCTCCCAGCATCTTCCCTACTCAGCAGAGCACAAGGATCTCCAGAGGAATTTAATTTTCTCCCCACCAGCTGCGCATGGGCTGATGCCAACCCCCCACCCAATCTCTGGGGCAGTGATCCTCTGCTCCAAGGCTGAACATTGGCACCTGGAGCCAGCATCACCTCCCAAATTGGGGGCAGTTGGGGCATTATTGGGGTGATGGACTGCAGGTGTTTGACCTGGCTATAAGGAGGCTGGTGGGTGCTGGGAGCCAGAGTTTGCTGTGGGTTCAGTCTCTGTGTCTGGCGGGGGCCGTGGCTCTGGAACAGGTGAGAACACCCCCAAGGTAATAATAATTCTGTTTTCTTTGTCTAGGTGTTTGCTAGATCTTGATGGTGAAGTGCTCAGTGGGCTGCCTTGTCTGTATTTTGTATTTAGATGTCTATTTTCTGCAAGGAAGGACTTAGGTTCCTTGCATGTAGCTTTGCTCTCCTTCCCAGGGATTTGGCACCTAAAACTCAGCTTTAATGGAGCTGGCTCATGTCCTGGCCTGTCACTTGTGACCTGTGTGGAATTCCAGCTCTGTAAATGAAGGTTTTGTGGTTGTGTAGAAGGGACCGTGCTGTTTTTTGGCGAAGGTGGTGGGGGTGTTTTTGCTTGTAGCAGTGCTGAGCACAAAAGCATCAGCACTGAGCAGGTGAGACTGGAAGTGTGAACGTGCTGCTGCTTTTTCAAGTGCTCTGAAGAGTACAAAAACCTGCCTTGTTTGGGGAAAGTGTCTGTGTCTTTGGGGTGCGGTGTGGGTAGCACGTGATGAGGGAGCTGTTGCTATGTGGAAAGTAAACAGTTGTGTAAACCCTGTGTAAGTTGCTGAGATGATGACTAAAGTTGCCCTAGGGCTGCCTTCACACATGTGCACTATGGTTGTTGATTTCCTATCTGCTATTCTGATTTTATTTGGGAATTTTTTGCATTTGTGTTCTAGTCATCTTGATGGAGTTCACTCCTCTTAGTATCTATGGTTTGTTTCTTATATAAGAGGGCTGATCTGCAGGGAAGGATGAAAATAATGGTAACACAACATGTACATTTACATAAAAACATGTCTTGAGGTTCTTCTGTGTGAACTTCATGAAGGGTTTTTATTTATTCTGGATGTTGTTGGCACTCCACTTTGATTTCTGCTGGATAGAGAGTTGTCAGTTACACGCTGTAGATGCATTTGCTGCTAATTATAAACAGCCTTCTTGGCTCCTAAAGGCAAGCAGGCTTTCCACCATTTGCTCACATAAGCCTGTTTTACAGTTCTTTGGTGTATAAGTATTTGGAGTGTAGAAGAGTGGGGAGATTTATTGAGAGGCCATAAGGCACAAGCCTCCAACCTGCAGCTAAGCTGACTGTGAAGATAGCTGGATGCAAAGAGTGAGAACAGAAAGCTGCCTTATCTGGGGTGGATGGAGGGTGTTGCTGGTGTGCACCAGCTTGTGCAAGCACCAGGTCCATGTCATGGTGCTCCTGCCTGGAGTCCCTCGTGCCTGAGGAATGTGGCAGTGTGAGCCCAGCCATCAACCCAGCTGCTCCTTGTTCCATCTCCCTCCTAAAGAGAAAATTTACCTCAGCTGTTTTTTTTTACCTCTCATCAGATAAATATTGACTTTCTCAGTTCTTCAAGCAGCACCCTCTGAGAGGCAAGTGCTGATTCCCCTCCTTCTGTAACAATCTCTACAAAGTAAATGCATGTTTACAGTGGAAAATGGAGCAGCACATTAATGTGGTGATTGATTGATGTGAAAATGCAGTTCTGTGACTGACGAGACAAATGCATGTTGCTCACAAAAGCTCCGAGGAAATGTGGTCTATACCATACTCGTTGTTACAGATTTTTTTAGTGTGGGGATTTTTTAAATTTATTTTTATTATATGCAGTCAATTTACTTCCAATTATAGAATGAGCTGTAGTAAATCTTGCTGTGGTGGTTAATCACAGATCAGCAGGCATAAATCATATCAGACAAAAGTCTTGGCTGTTAAGAGATTGACCATTCATTAACAGAAGCAACTGCATTGTTCTGGACTCCTCCATGGCACACACAAGTCTAATTTCCCTTAAGATATTCACGGTGCTGGTGTTGGCCTGTAATCCATTTCAGTATCATTAGATGTACTGTGGAGTGAAAATTCCCTTGCCTGTGTGAATTAGAGGAGTAGCTTGAAGTTTCTCTGCTGCTGACTTGCCCCAAAATTCCTGTTAAAATGCAGATCACGAATCATTCAGACATCCACCTCTTCTGTGGATAAGTATATTAAAAGGTGGTAGGATGAGAACATTAAAAATGGAGAGAGTCTCTTTTTTTTCTTGGTAGTGATAGAATCTTACCCTTGGTGTGTCCTGAGCTGAATCTCAGCAAAAACTTTGCACAGATCATTTCAAACTTGTGGATTGCTGTTGCTCTTGTTTGGTTTTTTTTCCTAACAGTTGGGATGATTTTGCATGAAACAAATCCAGTTGTACTCATGTCCGCTGGATACTTAGTTCTCCTAAACAGTCAGTGCACAAGCATGGTTTTTATTTTAAATTAAACCAAATAAATCTTTGGCTGGTGTGTAGTAGGGGGAAGGGTAGAAAGAGGAAAAAAAACCTCATCTCCTTCTCAGCTGTGTGATTTTTTTTTTTTTTGAGAGGTCTTGTTTTTATTGAGAAATGCTCTGTCTTCTGAGAAAACAAATCCCTGTGCTTGCTAAAGGTACAGCAGGCTGCCTTTGGTGGTGATGATTTAGCAGAGTAGTCATGTTGTTGATGGATTCCAATGTTTGATAGTAAATAAACTTGTTAACAAATGAAATTAAACAGGAAACTGAATAACTGAAGTATTTTCCCTTTGTTCAATGCTGTGAAAAGGGATTGATCAAATGACTGTTGCAATCTATGGGGGGTGTGTGGCTGAGGGATTTTGGAAAAGGTTTAAAGCTGTTTACAGCTTTTGGCTGAGTTTATTTACAGGAAGGTGTGCTCACAGGTCGCTGTGTGCTTTTCAGGCCCTTCAGATGTTTGACTGGTGACTGTGCCCATAAAAGTGACCTTTAGTAACAAGCAGAAAGGTGGGGAGGGGGAGCTGCTTGGTCTCCAGTGCCTGGCCTCTCTCAGTAATACTTGCAAGAGCAGGAGCACTTCTCTCAAAAATAGAAGTTTTCTTGCTGTGTGTTGTCTGCCTCAATAGCTCCTTATCTGTGAGCCCACAAAAAATGAGTCTGTCATGGACCATTTGCCATTTGTGTTCGGATTTGCATTCTGGAATGTGGCTCGGATCTGATAATGGGCTCCTCCTCTGGCATGGCATCTCTCCCTGGCTACACACTATTACCTCCTTGCAGGCTCTTGCTGGGTGGGGATCTTAGGGTTGCCCTGAACACTCCCTTTTTGTGGGTCTAGAAGTTACAGTGTGGCCTTAGGAGGTTTTTGTGCAGTTCTTCTGTAAGCGGCAGAGATGATTAAGCTTCATTTTCTCATTGTGGCATTTCATGGATAAATTCATATGTCAAATAACCTCCTTGCTGGTGCTGCTTTGTTAAACAAACCTGGCAGTGTCCATCTGTGTGTTTAACTCTGTTCCATGTTTCCTTGGGTGGAGGTTTGTTCAGTGAAAGCAGTTTGTACAATCTTCTACAGAACAGACATCTCGTTCTGTACAAACCTGAACAGCTGTGGTTTAAAAAAAGGAATAAAGGATTTGAGTGACTCCTGTTAAAATTAGGAACTATAGCAAGTTATGCAGCTTTGTTCCTTTTACTGGTAAAATAGAAAAGTTGACTACAGTATTTACCTGTTGATGAACCTCCCATCCCTAAATCTGTGAAACATTATTTGCACTGTAGCATGTACCCACAAAAGGACATCCCAGGTCATGATTTGATAAATCTATATTTATGCAATATATTGTTTATTGTATGAAAATTTGACCTCGTTAGCTGTAGTCCCTTTCCATGTCAGTTGTTATCTGAAGTGTATAATAATGAGGAGAACATCATCTCAATCTATCAGTGCAATCAGACAAAGAGATTCTGTTGCAAACTGGGGGAAGATTGCGTCCCAGATGGGAACAGCAAATTTAATTACTGACAATGGAATGAGTATGAAATGTTTCTGCACGCACAGTTCTGGACAATGCCCTGCTTCAAACCCAGGCAACTTGGGGTTTGCAACATTAGGCTGGGAAGAGTCAGAGGATGGTAATCCCCTAAACTGAGGCTGAGAGAGAGTGTGTGTGTGTGTGACTGGAAAGCTGGGGAAATGCTAATGAATTCATTGAGCCAAGTCGGTGAAATAGCTAAACATCTAAAGAGCAAATATCAAGCACTGATATTTATGTAGAGATAGCACAGGAAAACTTGGCCTTGGAGAGGACCTGCAAAGAAGGTTTGTGGTTTTTTGTTTTTTTTTTTTTTTAACAGAGAGCCTTGTTCTGGGTGTCTGCCTTACCCTGAGAACTCACCTTGGTGGTGGTGCTGTGGTTTTTCCTCTGTAGGAAATGAGTGTGGGTGTGTAAGGTAGGAGTCACTGAACAAATATAAACCCAAAAATCTTACAGAGCTGCTACTTAAAAGCTGTAGTTGGAGGCCATGTGTCCAGGCTACAGCTGCAAAAAGAAAACCAACTGACCAGAAGTTGATTACAAGCTCTAATTCTTCCAGGACTTGCCAAGCAGCTGCCTGTTGGCATCTCTCTTGCAATCCAGGAGATGAATCCCTCAGTGTGCTGGAGGTAATGACCTTCTGGATGCTTTCTAATAAAACAATGAAGAGCTGACTTTATCATCCTTAAAGCAAATTACTTCTGCAAAACACTTTACAAATACCAAGGGTGCTCTTTAGATAGGGATGTCTTCTATTAAAAAGTCTTGAATATTTTTCTGCCTTTAAGTGGAGAAGCTTTCTCAGTCCAGTGAGGTGTGTAGGAATAGCTCATAGAGAGAAGGCAGGGATGTTTTCTGTCTGGATCTGTCTGCAGGGGCTGTACCATCAGATTGGTTTGGTTTGAGTTGTCTTAAAGAAGGTGCAGTAAATTAAGATTTATATTTTTACTTTGTCCTCTTCAGCTAATTACATCACTTTCATTTCTGTATATAAGTGATATTGGATAAAGATGTCGTGATAAGTCCATCAGTGCCTTAAATAATAAAATGTTTGTGTCTCTGTGTGATGGGAAGCTGACAGTGATAACACTGCAGGGCTGGGGTTTGGTGGGATGGAAATGGAGGGGTTTCCTCACCAGCTGGAATGCCAGAGCCAGCCGTGTGCCCAGCCCCTGTCTTGGTGCGGATTCTGGTTCTGCTGGTGCTGCAGGCAGCTCCGTTCCCAAGTACTTCACTTATCTGTTTATGTTAATATTGGATAACAAGGAAAACAAGAAGCCTGGCCTCCGTGTACTACCGTGGGCTTCCTGCTGGCTTGTTTACGCCTTCTCATCCCACAGGTTTGTCTGTTGTCATAGTTTCCATTTTCTTTCCGTTTTCAAAAGCAGGACAGGAGGTCTCTATGGAGACAGGCATCAGTTCCACTCCGTGCACTAAACTGTAGGGGTTGCTGTAAGAGCAGAGCTGTGAACACGCTCCATCCCCTGTGGAAGCCACGAACATTGCCATGCTGACATCTCCTATCCCCGGAGTCACCGGGAATTAACATTTCAAGGTCGCAGCAGCTTCGCTATAACAGCACTGTCTGCTATTACCTTCATTGGAGCAGCAACATGGTCACAGAAACATCATCTCTGCACAGCACAACTCCAGCTCGCAGGGCTTTTTCACTGACTGTGGGAAAGACACCATCCCAATGTGTTCTTAGAATTAGTACATGTGCATTTCATCTGAAATTAGGAAGTTAAATGGGATTCCAGTGACTGGGTCAGGGGAGAAGAAATTTTTAGAGATGATTTTGCCATAGAGGAGGATGTTCATGAGATCTCTTAGCTGGTGTGTGTATGTAGCTGCTCTAGATCCTACCCAGAGGAGCTGAGTTGCTGAGCACTCTTGTGTAAAAGATGTGATTTATGTCTCCAAACCCCTCTGAGCAACAAATCACTGGAGACAGGGAGGTATCTGTCTCACCTGCTGTCCTTGTTTGGGGCTGAACGTTGTTGTTGTTGTTGTCAGCCCTGTGATGGATATGATGGGAAATGCTGTCAGGTCTGGCTCCAGCACCTTTTATCCCTGTAATGATGTGGTAGGTGTTACAGGTGTAATTTTCAGAAGTACCCAAGCAACTCGGGAACCAAAATCCATCAGTGCTGTAATCACTGGAGTTCAGGTTCCTACATCACTCACTGCTGCAGGTGTTACTGTGTCACAGTTTTGGTTTGTGCCTATCTTCATCTGAAGCAGAACTGAGGACCTAGAGAAGTGTGTGTACATAAATATGTGTATATATATACACACACGTATTCCTCCCTGACCGCCTTTTGTGTGTGCTTATCTGTAATCACAAATAGCTGTACAGGAAAAGCCTTTGCTCCCAAGGCAGATGAAAAAGGGAAGTGATAGCTGCAGATGCTGTGAGAACAGAAGGATTGAATTGAGGAGGATGGGTAGAATCTGGAAACTCCTCCAGACAAGGAATGAGAGTTACCTATTGTTACAGGTTTCATTCTTTGCTCCCAGAGGGAATGGTACTGACCTATGACATTTACTTTGGGGTCCTGAATGAACTGTTAGTCCTGATGCTGACAGAAATATAATTTCTTGTGAGTTTACAGCATGTGCTGTGCAGTTGAATTTCATATCCAATTTCCTGGATAGCATTCACTTGACTACTTTGGTGTGGTTTAAATAGTACTGTGGATAAGTGGGAGCCTAAGGAATGTTTTAAAAAAAAAAACAAACCAGTGATTGGAAGGTGATATACTATTTTGCTCAGTGTTATGACTCCAATTAAAAAAAAATTAAGAGGTCTAGGCTCTGGTGTCACATAAAGCGTCCAAAACTTGTAAAATCAGATCAGCAGTTTCCTGAGATATCACCTGAAGCTGTCACTGGTACCACAAAGCTTTGTAGCACAGTGCCAGATTCAGAGGTAGAACAGACTGACTGTACAGGATTGGCTGTGAAGTAAAGGTTAGGTTCTGCTGTCTGATAAATCTGCTTCCTGTTAACCTCCTTGTGTGCTATGAAATTAAGGTTAATTCAGATGAAGTCATCAAGGAATATTTAGGTGGGCAGAGGGTTGGTGTAATGACTCCAGGCTTGCGCACAGGTCACGAGAGGGAGCAGTCCCTGTGGGCTGCTGGCAAGAGATGAAATCCTCCTTTTACTCCTGGAATGTCAGCTTTGTGCCTGAGTTCGTTGCCTCCCACCAGGCACAGGTTGTTGGGGCTGTCTCAGCGTGGAAGTGGATCAGGTTAATTCCAGGTCCCTGGGAGCTCAGCTTCTTGGCGTGTTGTCATGAGCAGAGACAATTAGGGGGATTAAAAACACCTCTGTGTTGTAATCCAAGTGCTCAAGGCTCCTGTTGTAGTGCAGAGAGGGGAGAGTCTCCAGGGGGATTGGTTTTGTCCCGAGCTGGGTGTCCAGTGTGGGTCATCCTCTGGGAATGTCTATTGGAAAGCTCCACTGGGAATGGTTTTTATTGTATTTCTTTCTACTTTTAGGATATCACTGTTCCTCTGCTGTTGATGAAACATTATTTAAAGTGTGATGGTTGCTTTAGGCAGTGACTTTGGCCTGTGTATGGCATCGAAGGAGTGTCATAGGGTTGGGTGGAAAAAATGGACAGAAAACTCTTCTTACTGGCATACTTCCATTTTCTACTCATTTTTATAGATATGATCAAATATAAGAGCTGTAGATAGGAGCAAATAAAAATCGGCACCAAATCAAATAACAAAATTTTGAAAAGGTCAAATTAATATATTTTTACAGCTGTCTCTCCTGGAATGAAGGAGGCATTAAAATTCTGATTATAAGTTCTCGTGAGAATGGATTGTAATGAGAACAGGAACCAGCACATTATAAATCCACTCTCCTGGTAATAATTTAAGTAGAACAGTAACTGGTACAAATGTAATTCATTAATTCATTTTTATCACAACTTAAAGGCTGAAATCTGGCTGTTATCGTGTGGTCTTCTTGTGCCATATCTGGGGTGGGTTTTTTGTCGCTGGAGTTGATCCATCATAAATCAGATGGATGCAAACCTCCTTGGAGTTTACCTTGCCACAACTGCTGCCTTCTATGAAGTTCTTATTTCACTTAAGATTGGGTTGAAAGAATATTAAAAAGTAGTTCTGATTCGTGTTTATTTAGGACAGATGGCTAATTTAACTAGGCTGATCTCAGTTTTTTTTATTGGACTTCATCCAGTGGTCCTTGATAGTCTCATATCTGAATTCAACATTTCCCAGAGTCATCAGAAGCAAATAACAAAAGTAATTAAAAGACTGCCTCAAAGTGTAAATATCCATTAAAAAAGTGTGAAATTTTTGCTAATAACATTTGTTGAGCTTTCGATATTTTGAAGAGTTTTAGTTGCATTGACAGTAAAGACTGACACCAAATATGGTGAGTGGTTTTATTTGTTTATTTGCTTTTTTTTTTTCCCCTGCTGCTTCCAAAGTATGTTGAAAAAGATGCTGTAACGTGCCTGATGGTCGTAAAACTTCTTGCCCTTGTTTTAGCAGGGTAGTGAAGGGAGGGATGATGGGATTTCTGGAGTCAGAGTTGTTTCAGGATGTAGGACTGATGCCCTCAGCATTGGCTTTTACCCTCTGCAGCTCCTGCTTGTGGCCTTTTGGCAGGTCCTTAGGGCTTCCTGTGCTCCTTCTCAGGAGCTGCTGATGGATGTGGCCTGTGTGACTGTCACAGAAGACATTTATATGACAAAATTATTGTAATCTGTCAATTTAAGACAGCTAGTTTTGCTTTATGGGTTTTCAGGTTACTTTAGGATGTGTGCTTTTGCTGCCTTTGCCAAAACCAAGGAGTATAGCTTGTTATCAGTAAACACTTGTAATTGGGAAAAACCCTAAAACAATTAAAATCTATTTTAATCTGTAGTGCTTGGACATTATGAGCAAAACTTTGGCTCTCAGCAGAGCAAGTCAGCAACAGAGCTCCTTATTGATTTGAGCTGGTTTGTTATTTATGCTAAAATAGGAGGATGGAAGATAGAAAATTAGAAAATCCCTGTTCCTAGATTCTTTTTGTTGTTCAAAATGTCTCTTCCCCACCCTGCCTGTGTCAGGTCCTCACCCTTTATTTGCTGCTGGTTTGCTGTAACTGGATTTTCTGGCATCTTCACCAAGGGATGTGGAGCTTAATGTTAATAAAGATGTCCCCAGGAGCTCCTGCCTGAGGAGAGCTTCCCTTTAACACCCCTCTCACCTGTACCAAAAGAGCAGTGCTTCCAGAATCTTCATTAATATTATCAGACATTAGTGATGGTCCTTGTCCGAGGCATGGGCTTAATAGAAGATTGTGCAGATAGTGCAAGAGATGTTTGTACATGGGGTGTTTTTACAAGGATTGCTTTAAAAATTGATTGGAGAGTAGTAGATGTAGTTTTAATTATTAACTGTAGATACTAATAGATCTTCCTTGTAAATAAAAAGGTGTTTTCATGAAGTGTCTCTTTATTGTGCTCTCTGGAAGCTTAGGTTCTTCATTGTCTGCCATGTATGCAGTGCTAATTTCATCAGTGAAAGTCTATTTAGACTACAGAATTCCCTAGGTTTTATATCCAAACTCTTTTGTCCTTCCCACTCCTTCAGAGACAGTCTGTTTATTATATTGCAGGTTTTCTATTTGAGAGATCTTTTTAAATATGATAATGCTGAGTTCCAAAAAAAAAAAAAAATTAGAAAGGAAACATTGCAGTAAACAAAGCTGCAATCTGAACATGTGCTGAGGGATGCTGAAGTTCTGAGTGGAAGCAGTAAATATTTCCCATGAGCCACAGACTAATGGAGCAGGGGCTGTGAACTACTTGTGGCTGCAAGATACAGCAGTGGTGCTTGCGTCAAGAATTGTATGTGCACATTTCCAGCAGCAGGGAGGGGTGGTTTGCTGGGGGTTTTGGTTTTGCACTGCCTGTCAACAGAACACTGGTGGTTTTGATTTAGATTTTTGTGGCCCAGAACAATTTTTATTGCCCAGACATCACCCCAAGGGTAACTCCTTAAGGTCCTTTCCAACACAAACTGTTCCATGCTGGTGCTTCCTAATGCTCAGCTTCCTTTCTCCTGTAAGTCAACATAACTTCATTGAAATTCAGGTTTCCAGATGGACAAAGTGGGAAATGGCTTAGAATGGTTGATTTTGGCTTATGGAGAGTTCCAAATTCTGTGAAGGTCACTCAGTTGCTGGGAACTGGTGTTGGCTTGGATGCTCCAGCCGGAGGAGCTGCAGAGAGAACCCTCCAGTAACACCTCTTGTTTTCAGCCGTTTTCACAACGAGAGGAACTTAACTGTGGACTATTTCAGTGCCTCAGAAGAGCAAGGGAAGGTTTGTTTCTGTCAGATGCAAAAAAAAATAAAAAAGAAATGTTTGAGCTTCCCCTCCAACCTCAAAAGATCTTACAAGGCATTTTTGCCATGGCAGTGTTTTGTCACATCGAATCTCCCACAGTTTTCTACAGAGTACAAAAACCGTTTGTATTTTAATAAACATGATGGCTGAGATTTGTTGCAGAGTGAAACTAATGAGATGAAGGATGTTGACAAGTCATGGATTTGTATTGTTCAGCCTGAGTATAACTTGAAAGCTCAGCAGTACTGGACAAGCACAACTACTGAAAATGTGAATATATTTACATGATTTGAGATGAAATATTGAAGCCAATTTGTTAATGGGCAACTTCAATGCTTGTTTTTATGTATTGAATAAAAACCAGTAGGTCAATTGTAATGTAAAAATGCACACTTTATTTTGGGTCTCTGTTTTTAGTGCTAAGCCACATATTCAGTATAACAAGAAGAGAGCAATAACCTTTTGATTTGATGATATACAGCACCTTTTATGTAAACCCATGAAAAGTGATTACTGGTATCATGAGGAAACAGCACCTTAGGGAGATTACCAGGCAAGGCAAACAGCTGGAACCCATAATCTCTTAAAACTCTGATTGTCTGTGGATCACCACGTCTACCCCAGGGGGCTATAAGTAATACTTGTTTTAATTATGCAAAAACAATAAATTCTTTGAAAATTTTGAATTTAAAAATTTTTGTAACCATGAAATTTAACTGTGTGTTAAGCCAGATGTTCAACAGAAGCTCTAAGTTTAGGACTCTGCAAAATTTGGTTTTATAAATAAATTATACATTTCCTATTGTTTTCTTGAGATTTAAGATTAACTATTCTAGCAGTTTACCTGAAGTTTAATTTTACTGGAGGAAAAAAATATTTGTAATCCATTTGAGGGTTTTTTTTTTAACTTGAGTTAGAAGAAATATAGTTTTATTTTAACTGAAATAGGCCTAACTTTGTAGGTATTTGTATTGATGTGATTTGATAAGCTTAAAAAAAAAAGGGGGGACAGCTTGAGTGCAGATAGAGCAGTTGTATTTTTTTTTCTAGAGTACAAATCTCTTGAGAAATGTTCCTGCCTGTCTGTTGACCTGATGATTGTGCCCTGTTGTTGCTGCTGTGTGTCAGTGATTGAGAGGCTGCAGTCCGACTTTCCTGTGGGCTTTAGTCCATGCAAATTTCCTGAAGTTAAGAATCATGATCTGTGCTGTAAAAGAAGTGAGGCCATTCTTAAAATCCTACCCCAATTGTATTTCAGTCTGTTACTAGGAAGGTAAAACACCCAGATGGCTTCTGGCACATGCAGTGATCTGAATGGCGATGTTTTAATCATGACCTGGGGCCCGTGCAGTGCCCTGAGCTGCATCTCTGTGTTCCCAGGGATGTGGACGGTGCTGCTTCCGTGGAGGGAGCATTTCCCTCGGTGCTAATCACAGAATATCGAGCTCCTGGGGTGGTGACACAGTGCAATGAAACAAAAATTACTATTTTCAGCCAGGCATCCTGCTCCCTGTTGACTTGAAAGCCCTGATGTCAAGCTGCTTGCTGCTGACTCCAGAAGTGCTTCGGAGAGGGATTATCATAAATTCAGATACCTGCTAGAGATACCTGCATGGTACATTTGTGTCTGTCAGCTCTTTCAGGATGCTAATTTTCCTGGCAGTTCATATCACTTCTTTGGATCTCTGAGGGAACTGTCCAAGAGGCACTTGGGAAAAAAAAGGTGTTGGAACTTCTATTGTTAAAAATTTTTCTGAATCTTCCAGGAGGGTGTTCCATTATCTTTGCAGCTAGAGGTGCTACTGAAATCTTCAAAGCCAGCTGTTGGACTTAACAATATAATTTTCACCTGAAACTTTTTGTTCTAGCAGGTGATAATGATTAGGAGTTGGATATTAAAATTTTTGCTTTTTTTATCCAGAATGAGGTTTTAGCCAGACATCAACACAGACAGAATGGCTGTGTAGCTGAGTGCTGCCTTCTCTCATCTCAAATGCCCTGTTGCAAATAGCTGCATCATTCTTAAAATGTCATCATAAAGCTTGTCAGACAATTTCCATCCCTCAAAGGCAAATTCGAGGTGATCTAAGTGTATAATTTGCATGTTAATTTAAATGTGTGAACTGGTTTGGGGTCAAACCCGCAGGTTTGATGAAAGCATTGAGAGAAGGTTATCAAACATTGAAGATGAGTGATGAACAGGCATTGTGTAAGGTAAACATCCACAACTTGTTGTCACTTGTGGGAGTTTGTTAGGAAGCCTCAATTCCAGGCATTTACATTATCTGAGTAAAACTGGCATTTCCTTAAAGGCAACTGTCTAAGCATGTTCTTCAGGAATAGCTATGGTGAAGGACAGAGCATTTCCAAGTAGCCATCTCAGTTTACGATCAGTAGGTTTGACAGTTGATGTGTAAATTTAATTTCAAATGCAGTTTTGGTGTGTGTGATTCCACCTTTTTCTCACTGGTGAATTATCAGTTACTTAAAAAAAATTTTGAGCTTTCTTTGTATTTGAAGTTCCTCTGGTTATGTAACACTGGGTAGAGAGAACAGTTGAAGTGCTTCATCCTGTGTCTTTCTGTTGGTAAATTATAATACTGAGAAGTTAAATTTTCACTTAACTGTACTTAGAGGTCAGGGTAAAAGGTATTGCTATTGTATGTTGGGATGCTGTTTTTTAAACAGTTTAAATCCATCCTGTTTTGGTGGGGAAAGGATCATTTGGCCTGATTATTCTTGCCTGCCTCTAATTTCTCTAGTTTTATCATAGCTAGGACATTAAAAATTATTATGGGCTGAAACTTCACATGCCAGCTGCTGGGCTACTCATAAATTCTACTCTGGGACCAATACTTTTCACTCATCTTACTTGTAGTCTGTAAATTTTGTTAATTCTTCATTATTCTTGCTTTTAAGTGTTTCTCCTTTCTTTTTCAAATTCATGCTGTGTGACGTCCCAGTCGGAATCATTATGGGATGTTAGAGGGATCCTGAGGTAGAGCAGGACAGACACTTAACCTCAGCAGGAGGGATGGGTGGTAATGGTGGTTTAATGGCAGTAACACACACGGAATTTTAATCAGTTTGCTCCAGGTTTAGTATGCTGCTATTAAGTAACAATAATTCATACAGTATTGAGTTGAAATAGCACCGTAGGGGTGTCGTTGCTGAGCACAGAACAAACCCCCAGGAAGATGTGCTGTCTCTGGACTAAAGGAGCACTAATCCAGCTGTGAGATCTCATGGATACCAGCAGAGGAAAGGCATAAGGAAAGGAGCCAAAGCTGGAATGAGTCCATTTCTTTGTTAGGTTCTCAGTTTTAAATATTGATAGCTAATTGATACCATCACTTCACAATAAAATTCAGTTCTTTCTGGCGTTACCTGGTGAGCTACAGAATCACCAAGCAAGGTTTCTTTGACGTTTTGATGCCTGGAGTTGAGAGAACACTTAAAGGAATGGAATTGTGAGTTACAGGTTTTTTAGTACTCCAGTTTTTCTTGCTTTGGAAGGTCTGGAAAAATAAAGTAGAGATGGGGAAATAACTGTCCCAGAGGAGCCCTGAGCAGCTGCACTCCCTTTACAAGGGTCTGCAATCCTGCTGAGATCTGGGATCACAGAATGACTAAAGTTGTGTGGCACCTTGAGGTCATCTCACGGCACTGCTGCTCAGTAGTGCAGGTGGTGGCTAAACTAAAGCTGTTCCACAGGTTTGGGATTGTTGCTTCCTGGCTGGGTAAACCAAGAAGGGTCTGCTCTCACACCCTTTGTGTTGCTTTGAGGTTGTCTGCAAGGCTGAGATTCGTGGTTAATGCAGACAATGGGAATGTGGATTGCAGACATGGATTGTGTGCATCTTTTGTATGCACAGTGTCTAAAAATGACTGGGATTATGATGATGAACATCTGTGCTGTTGTGAAAAGCTCCTGAAGTTTTGGTGTGACTGCAAGAACTGGGCATTTTCACTCTCATCTTGGAGAGCAAGACCCGGCTGGGAGAAGGAGGCTCAGGTGGTGCCTCAGCCGGGGTGATGCCATGAGCTCAGAGGTGCAGAGTTGTCACCAGGTTTCCAGTGTGTCACACTGACCTCTGGCTGTGTTTGCAGAGATGTCCTTGCTGCTTACAGCTGCCAGGGCACCAGTGTCCCTGTCTGTAAGCTCATCCAGGCTCCCCTACATCTCCCTGGAGCCTCTCAGTGTGCTGAGGTGCCCGAGGGCTTCAGGTGCACTCACTATTGGGTGTTCCTGGTGCTGTGTGGGTTTAGGGGTGTTCTGTACCTGCTGCAGGCGCAGCAGGGCTGGTACAAAGCTGTGACATTGCTTTCCCTTCAGGAGAGGCACTTCAGAGGGTGTTGGGAGCAGTATTGATCTTGTTCAGTCTCACTCACTTGCTTGGTTCATGTGATGAGATTTTAATCTCTTTTAAAGAAATACTGAGGTTACAAAGCTTGAAAAAAGATGCATAAGGTGTCTGTAAACCACTCTGGAAATTTTCCATCTGGCAGACTACGTGATATGGTGCTACTATTCTTTTTTTTTATTATTTTTGTATCTATAACCTTATTTAAAAAATAATCTCCGTATTTTACCTGGAGAAATTGTTCCACAGCACAGTTCTTGTGAAATGTTAATGAAATACTGTCTGTGACCAGCTCTGTATTTCTCCATTCAGGATCACAGCAGAAACTCTCTTTAAAAACTAATGTTTGATTTTTATGACAGCATTTGGAGAAGAAGAATCCTGATTAGGCTGCTCCATCCTTGCCCTTTTGCTTTACTCTTTGCTTTACTGACTGAAGGGCAGTGGCAAAGATAGCTGTGTGTAAGGAGCTCCATGCTTCCATATTCTTAGAAAATAAACAAAAATTCATGCTCTTATGCTAAGTGGAGCTGCATCAGCTTATTAAAATAACCGATAGGCTGTTAAATGTTTTTATTTGGGGCAGGGAATTAAGCAATTCTGGAGTCAGGTTGGTAAACACTGCGGCCTGGCAATTAGGAAATTGATTGGGGCCCTAATTCACTATAAAACAGTCCATCTTTTGCTGGGCCTGTAAATATCTCCTTACTGCTTAATTCTGCAGTCTCCTTAATGGGAAACCTGGTCATTTGTGAGGAATCAGCTGTACATGTGGTAGGCTCATCTGTTTGCCTTACTCTTTTTCCAGTGTTGATTTGCAACAGAAGCAATTTGGTGCAGACAAAAAAGAGCAAATGGTAATGGGCTTGAAGCTGAAAGCTCTTAGCTTTTAACACTCAAGCACTCAAAGTGGAGGATTTGGGGATAAAGAGACTTTACTTATGGGTTAGAGATCCTTTGTTCTGTGCTTGACTGGTTGTTTTTCTTTGGCTTGGTTTTGCTGTACTATTAGTAGATGGCGGGTTGCTTGCGAAGTGGAGATACTTAATTCTGGGGTCTTGAGCTCATAAAACATTTTTAAAAATGCAAAGGCAGCACTCACTGGAGGCCCTTTGGCACCCGTGACACTGTGTCAGGATTATGGATTACTGCCAGTCGTGCATTTCAGTCTGAAAAATTGCAGTTTAGCTTTCTGAAAACACGCTGATTTTAAGAGCTATCCATGCTGCTTAAACTGCTTGTACCAGGACCCTGGGCCTCCTGCACTTGTGGGAGCTATACCCATTGCCTGAGTTTTGCAGTATAACTTCCAAGTGATTTCATGAGAAAAGGAATAAAATTAAAATGTAATCCTTGAAAAATATATATACCAAAAAGATCATGTGTTGCTTATATATAATGCTTTTTCATCAGACTTGAAAGTGGCCAATTTCAAGGTTAAGCAAAGCTTATTATTGGATCCAAACAGCATCTCAGTCAATTGTAAAATGAACTTTTAAACCCTTGGCTTTGGAAACCTATATTAAGCAACAGGGAAAAAGTATTAATTGTTATGAAAATGCAAGCATGGGCTTCATTGTTCAGGGGCAGGACTGACATTTGCAGCATCTTTTTAGACCTTTAGGAGAATCATTACTGCCAGCTTTAGGCTCCTGGTGGGGTCAGCTCTGCTGAGCTGGGGGGACGGTTGCTCCTGGTCAAGCAGCAGTAAATGAAGTGGTGGCTCTGTGTTCCTTTGTTGTCTCTCCTCTCCTCTTGATGGCCCTGTGGGCAGCATTAAAAATGGTACCTGATACAGCCTGAAAGGTTGGCACTCATGTACTTCACACACACCATGTAAGGAAGAAATTCTTTACTATGAGTGCTGAGGCCCTGGCACAGGTTACCCAGAGGTGATGGCTCCCCATCCCTGGAAGTGTCCAAGGCCAGGCTGGACAGGGTTTGGAGCAACCTGGGATAGTGGAAGGTGTCCCTGCCCATGGCAGGGGTTGGAATGAGATGACCTTTAGAAGTCAACTCAAACCACTGCAGAAGGTGCACCCCTGTCACTCTGTGGAAATACAGGGAGAAGTGGTTTTTGGAGAGGAGTTAAATGTGTAAGATGTTTTTGTAACATTTGACACTTACTCTACTTATCCTTACCAGAGGAAGAACAACACAGGATGTGGACTCCTACGATCCATCTCAGCGCTGCCTGAATATAAATATCTGTGACAGGCTGCACAAGGATGCTTTAATGGCAGTTGTCAGAGCCATTTAAAATGGATTAGACCTTTTCAGTTTTTTTCCTCTAATAATGAATATTTAGTGAGACTTTTAAAGCTGTTAGCTATTAATTATAGAACCTAAAAATATGATCGTGTTCAGTCAAGTAGGAATCAGCACATGACTGTATGCAAAAGTGTGTTCCCTGTCTACCTTTTGTGACATAGCTTACTACTTTACATTTGCTTTATAAATACAAGAAATGATTTTTTTAACGATGACAGCTGGTGATGAAGCAGACGTGCCCTTGAAAGTTGTAAGCAGGCTGGGAATATTAACACTAAGGAGGGAAAAGGAGAGATTAATAGATAAATGTCCTGATACTTAAATAATGTATGATAAAATTAGGTTACCATAAATTTAGTTCCATTGTAGATAATGATATTGTTCTGAGGCTAGAAATCCAAGTGTGGCAATAGAAGGTTAATGTCTGCATTAATAAAAATGCAGAGCATTGTCCTTTGCTGGTGTTGTTGCTGCTTCCTGCAGATAAGAAATCGCCGTTCTCTTTAAATTAGTTTATACTACCAAGGGTTACTTTTGCATATTGGAAATAAATAGGGTTATATTTCTACAGCTAAAATAGATGTTTCTACTGTTGAAATAAATGACTTACTCCAACAGTAGAAAGCTGATTATACCACTGATAAAGAGGCCGTCAGTCAAATAATTCTCATTTGTGTATTCAAAAATCTTAACTAATAGTGCAATGAAAAAAGCTCCAGTGGCTTTATTAAATTCTTGCTTTTCAGGGTGGTATTTTTTCTTTGTAGCTGGAAATCATCTTGTATTTGCAGCTTGCTGTCATTTCCCTGAGTAAAGTGTTAGAACAGAGTGAGCAAGCTTTGAGTCTTTGTTTTGGTTTAGTTACTGTTTTGTTGTTGTGTTTTTTTTTTCTTTTCACCCAGGTTATTCAGGTGGTAGGAATCCAGCTTGTGGGATCTAGTTTTAGCCTTTGCAGGTCTGTTTCTTTGGAAGAAATCTTATTTTTAAGAAAGAGCTTGGTTGTTCCTTTGTACTCCAGGGAGAGCTGGCCCGCTGACCTCCTTTAGTGATCCATCTCAGGCCCTGCAGCCCATCCCTCTTGGATTTCTTGGCCTCCCAGCTCCACGGGGAGCAGGAACTGCTCTTGCCCCATTTTCCAGGCTGAGGGATTGATTTCCTCTGTCACTGCCATGAGAAGTTAGACACGGAGCCAGCGTCAGTTTGGTGAGCTCCCCTTGGTCAGCAGGGACAGGGAGAGATGCCCTTGAATGCTGTTTGTCCTCTTCAAGCTCAGATTGAGATGAGCCTTCATTGAGACTTGCACAAAATCACATCAGAAATGTCTGGTAGGCCAGTGTCCTACACTTGATGATTTTTTTTTAATTTTTTTTCCCCTTCCTATCATGGTTTGATGTCCTGGCCATGGATCTTCACTTTGCTGTTTCCTGAGCTGGGGCTGTGACTGGAGCAGCCCTTTTGTCGCATCTTCACTGAGGGTCAGCATCCAAAGAGCTCAAATTCTCCCTTCCAGCCCTTTTTATCCATCAGCCTTGCAAGTCCTGTCCAGTGTAGTTACACCTTGGGAGTGGGCAATGACCCAGACTGAATCCCTTCCCAGATGTGAAGCCAAGGTTCTCGGGTGTTGGTGGGAATGGGACTGGAGCCTTGCCTGGCATTCCAGCAGAGCACCCTTCTAACTTCATGTGAACTATCACAGCTCCAAGAAGGGTGGGGGGTGACATTTTAAACTTGTCTTACATGGATTGGATTGCTTTTCTCAAGTAGCTTTTACTGTAAGAAGTTTGAGAAAATAAGAGCAGAGATCCTAGAGGAGAAATTTGATGGGCAAAGGAGGGGGAAGAGAGCCCAAGAATTCATTCTGAGTCCACCTATGTGCATGTGCATGCATTTATTTCTGCTTAGGCATTGACATTCCTCAAAGTACTCTCAGTTGATAGCTCTGAGTGCCCTAATGATAATTGCATTTACACTAAATGTGGAGCAGCATCAATACTGATATACAAATAATTTAAATCTGCCTGCCAGCTGTCCTAACTAATCAAATGGAGATTGCCCCCTGTCTCAGTCAGGAAAGACAGGGAAGAATTCATCTTCTTTAAGCAAGAGCTTAAAGAAGGATGAATATGGGTGGCCCTCCTGTTAAAGGTGTTCTTCTAGGAGAAAGGATATGAAGAGGAACAAACACCATCTTGGGGTCTGGAGCATAACTCACAGCTCAAATGCTTAGTTTTTAAAAATGTAAGCAGGGATTGCATTTTTTCAGCTCTCAAACAGAAGCACCTCAGATTCCATCCCTTGATACAGTTACACCAAAAAAATATTTAATTGCTATTATTAATCGCTATTATATTTAGAAGGAAAATAGGCTTTAACCTTGAGGTGCTGAAACAGCAAATAAGATACTGTGTTCAGGTAAGGATCTGTGACCTGTAACAGGTGTGAGGGGCTGCAGAAGTGACCTGCTTTTACTTCACAGCATAGAGTAGAGGGAACCTTGCTGAGTGCTAATTAATTGTTGCTTTCATGCAAAATAACTTTTACCTTCAAATAGCCTTGAAAAGAGTTCTCCCAGTTTTCTCGTCTAGGAAAAGTTGATACTCACTTACAGCTTCATAAAATAGGATCTAACCCCAAGAACTGAGCTCTTCAACATTATGGGGTTGGAACTGAAACAGGTTTGCTACTTTTTAAGCAAGCCATACACAATTTGAAAGTAATCCTGTCTTCTTCAGGGCATTATTGTGAAGGGTTTTTGTGAGTTTTTTGTGGGGTTTTTTTTTTTAGGGGCTTTGTTTTAACTATGGAAATAAGTATTGCAGGTGATTGTGTTTTTTCTGCATGCAGTATTTCTACTGAAATAGGAATATTCCCTGACCCTTTCACTCCTTGCACAGACTTTCCTCTTGCGATGGGATGTGGGGTGGGAGCAGTGTTCTGGGGGGAAGCTCATCTCTGCTGGGATGGATGTATAAAATCTAACAAACACCTGTAGCACAGGTAGCACCGTTCCTCTGGCCCCTGGAGGGTCCCAGTTTCCCTCTCCAGGCGTGTGCCATGAGTAGCTGTGTGGGAGAACCCACGTTTGCATTTGTTCATCCCCCTGCATGGCACATTTCATCCTGAGAAATGGAAACAGCTTTGTACAAAAGCAACCACCCACTCAAAATACATAAATAAGGCTCTTGGATATGTAACACTTTAAAATACAGCACAGGGAGATTTCCAGGGAGTGTTTATTATGGTGACAGGTAGAACCGAGTGAGTAAAAGCCTCTTTTGGCTCTCAGTTCTGGAAGGTGCCCATTTGTGATTATAGTTGTGATGATAAAGCAATTAAATGCCAGTGAACATATATTTTCCATGGCTGTGAGGCTTCTGGCATAATTATATAATAAAAAAATCCCATTAAAGTGCAATAATGTTATTAGTGCATCACTTGGAAGAAGTGCACAGCTTGGATGCTAAGAGCACAAAACAACCAAAGCCCAAAACAGGCCTTGATGTTCCCAGGCATGGAATTCAGAACAGAAACCTGCTCTGTGCCTGTTGGTGTATGTACAAGATACTCTACTGCACCAAAAAATATTTGCATCTCCAACTGGCCAAATCCTTTTTGCTTTGAATCCTTTTAGCTTAAAAAAATCTAAACTTCAGGTTGTGTATAGTCAATTAAAAGCCACAAGACATGTCAAGTGGTAACTCCTGGGTCCTGACTCACATCACCTCCTTCATTAAAACTTGGGAGAATAAAGCTTGCAAAAATGTGGAAATATATTCCTGTAGTGAAAAGCCTGTTTTATTAAAAATTCTGTGTGGATGTGTATCTCTGTTTTTAGATTTTATACATCCAGTCACAAGCACAATCCTGTCTTGCATTGACCAAGATGTGCTATGTTGTTAATGAATGACCTAAAGGCTGCTTTGGTCCCTGGCCTGGCTCATAATTTTTCAGTGCTCTAGGAGTTAGATTAAGGCAGCAGACCTAGGATTCCTAATTCCATTTAATCAAACAGATTGAAGAGTTCTTGTTTCATAACTTGCATTGTATTTCCTGTTTTAACATTAAGGTAATTAATTTGCTCTAAACAGTATTGATGAAAATCTTCCAGAGGTAGAAGCATTTCAATAACAGCTGAAACTAGTTATGTAAGAGATCTATGAAATATAAAATGTGTATGAAGATCTATCTGAAGGAAAAATGTTCCAAAGTTCATCTTTTCTGCTTTGATACCTGAGACCATGGATTGATCCATGGCCTGGGTCACTGCTTGCTCAGTATCACTGTGCTTTTGTACAAGAGAGGGGCACTTGGGGATGTCATGGCTGGTAAGTGACTCTGAACAGATGCCCAGAAGGTCAGGCTGTGACTCCTGGCCATAAACTCCAAATCACCTCTGGAAACTTAATAGTAACCTGCATGAAAGGGGCAGAACGCTTATGAAAGAGGTCAGGCGTGCCCTTAAACATAATAGTTTTGCTTACAGTCTTTTTGAAGCTAGGATTTAAAAATCTATTATTAAAAGGCAAGAAACAAATTACAGCTGTAATGTTTTGTTTTCACGGGTGGCAAAGTGCCTTTTCAGAAATATTTATTTTAGGAAGAAACCCACTGCCATCCAAGTGACTGCATGTGTTTATTTCTTTTGTCTGAAATGTTTTTGGATGTTTGAGAATAACACAAAATTACAGCACAAAAAGAGTGCAAAGAGTTAGAACAATCTTCCATTAATCTGTCTCAAAAGTCCCGGTAATATTTTTGTGGGAAAGGTGATTTTGCTCAATTCCTCACTGGATCCCCACCCCTTCCACTGCGTGTGGAGTCTGGGATTGTTTCACCACTGAGTGGAGAATGTGCTGCCCCTAATCCACTGCTCTGAGCATACTCCTTGTCAAGGAAAGCCATTGCAGACCCATCAGGGACACTCCAGCCCAGCCTTTGGAGAGGATAGTGAGCCCTGTGTGGGTTTGGAATAGGGGTGGGTGCTCTAGCTTGGGTTTATAACAAGCCCAGGGCAAGCACCAGCTTTATTTAGACAGCACTCACTCTCACATGTAATGAGCCCTTTAATTAGGTTTTCACAATGTGACAAAAAAATGTCTCATCAAAATATTTATAGTTGGGTTTTGATTTAAGTCTTCATTTCATATATAAAACAAAACTTGTCATCTGAGGTAAAGCATCTGGCAAGTTGGTAAGTGTTAGCTCATGAATCGAGCGTGACTATTCTGGGCCTGGGGAGTTACTCAGATGTAGTAGGGATGCATCTAAGGAGGGATGTGCATAAAAAGAGGATGTCAAGTTTAGGGTGTGATATTTTTTTTTTCCTTTTTTTTTTTCCCCTTAATGTTTTATTCAGGCCAGCAGATTTATACACAGCTCATCCTGCTGCTTTTCCAGAGATTGTTTGGAGTTGATAGGTGCCCATGGAAGCATCCTGGTAGTTCATGGGTGGCATTTATGGGAATTACGCTCCTAAGGTGGGCTCTCTTAGGGCAGTGGAGATCACAGGTACACAAACTTGTAATTTGGTTCCTTCCAAGTTGGTGGTCCTGCAATGATGGGCAAAATGTAGAATTCTTAATTGTTTAGGGTTTGAAATCTTGCTTGTTTAAGCTGGTGGCAAAAGTTAGCAGAGGGAGAGGGCAAAGAAATGTGCTGTGAAGTTAAAGCTGAGGAGCAGCATGTGGAGACCAGCTCTGGGCCCCCAGGCTGTGTCCCCTGCTCCAGCTGCTTGGATCTAGCTTGGACATTCAGGTCCCCAGTAAGTGCTGGAAATCCTGGGAAAACGGAGACCTCCTTGGGCTTGGTGTTTGAGGAGGGAGGGGAAGAGCTTATTTTCGTCTGGAGTTTCCCCAGACTGATTTTGCATTTTGAAATGGAGTGGATACCCAACTGCATGGTTAGTTTTAATTTTGGTGGAAAAGTTTGCCAGTGTTTCTGCTTTTTAAATTTTTTAGCATTATTTGTAAACCCTTGCCAAAAGCCTCTCTCTTTCCCACAGCTACTCTTTTAAGAGAACTTCTTTGATCTGTTGTCTTATCTAAGATTATGGCTAATTACTCAATAAAGCACTTTTTTTCCAAGGTCTTTTTTCCCCCCCTTTTAAGTATCATCTCATGGGGTGAAATTTCTTCCTCTTTTGATTTTGCACCATCACAACTGAGCTTTCATCAAGACGTGTCTCAGAATCTGAAGGGAGCAGTTAGTGCGAAACGAAGCCTTTAGATTTTCCCTTTCCTTTTTGTGCTAAAGCTGAAAGATGAAGCATATGGAAAAGAAAATAGCATTAAATCTCCCACTCCAGAAAGGAAAGCACTGAGGATCTGGCCGCTGCAGGAGAGGTTTGAGCTGCATGCTTCATTTACTACTTTGTGCAGACATAACAAAGAATTTACTTTAGTCCCCCTGGTACTCGCACAACCTATTGCGTGGCAGGCAGAGGGAAAGCAATGAGCCTTGTGTTACAGTACAGCAGCAAACTGGGGATTCAGGTGGTTTAAAGACAAATGTTTCCTTAATAATCTCGTTGTATAGACCTAGTTCCTTTTCGGTTTATGTTTCCCAGTTCTGAAAAAGGAGCTTTTGAGCATTGTGCAAATAGTTTTGTTTGAATGAATTGTACAATGGGGCTCGTAGCAGAAATTTTACTTAATAATTCAGAAAAGAAAAAACTCAAAACCAAAGAAGTCCTGTCAGAAGAGATCTGTCTTTTAACAAATGCAAGGCAGAGGGGAAATGTCAGAGACCTCAAGTCAGATCTCACTTGGTATTTGTGAACCAGTTCTGTTAAGGGTGGGAAAATGCTGGCATGTTGCTTAGCCTAAACTAAATTTTGGATTTGAGGTTTTGTGATTTTGATATGTTATGAGCCTCTTGGAAAAAATCTTGAAGATGGAAAGTCCCCAAAAGGGGCTCTCCCTGTTAAGGACAGAAGGGGAAACCTGTAAGATTCCAATCGAAACCCAACCTTAATACGTTGGAACATGGAAATGCAGAGTGTGGCTCATCAGTGCCATGTATTGTAGCACTGTGCTGTTGGGTCACAAAACACAGCACTGCCACTGAGGTAATGGGAGTAGATAAAAAGGGTGCTTAAAAGGCAGAGGTTTTTGTGTGCACACATCTCCTTATACTGACAAGTGGGGAAATATTGAAAAGCGCTGGAGCATTTAATTGAGTTTGTGCAGAATGTCCAGGTATGTGTGGCTGGGCTGTGGGGGCAATTTAAGTGTTTGTGCCTGCAAATGGAGTGGGCACAGCTCTGTTTCAGGTTGTTTTTGTGCTGGATTTGTGGCATTAGAGAGGCCAGGTAAAGAACCTGCTGCTGTCTCACCCCTGCCCCAAGAACCACACCAGTTGTATGATTTTTTTTAATGAAACATCTATTCAGAACTTAGAAAGCAACAAGGAGAGAAAAATGGATTTGTCTATATCCCCTTGAGAAGAAAGAATGATGGAAATAAGGGAAGTTTAATTAAAAATAAAAGCCAAACAGATTCAGCTTTTCACCTGCCTAGGCTACAAGTGTATCTTGGGTCAAGGCAGGTTTTGGGGAGGGAACTTTAGTTAATTCACACACAAATGGAGTCAATAAATGCTGAAGATAAAAGGAAGTTATTTTAAAGCCCATGTTCATTGTCTAATCTAGAAATCCTCTGTAAAATAAATAAAGTTTTGTTTTCTTTGTATTCTGGCAGTTCTGAGTAGGCAGTGTTGCATCAAGAGCTTTTCAGCTTGCTCTAAGGAGACAAAGCTCGAGTGCCCCTTGTCTCTTTCCCTGACTTCCCAGGAACTTTTCAACCAGCGGGGCAGCTTCACTACCCTGTTACAGAATTTGCTGGCAAGAAGTAGAAGTGTCAAAAATAATGAAGTACCTGCAAGGGTTATAGGTGGGAATAAGAGGAAAATGCTTCTACCAAAGGGAAAAAATCTTTAACAATCTTATACCTTGTTTGACACTGGAGCATTGAGGCAGCAGGCAAAACCTTATTAAAAAAAAAAAAACAAAAACCCCCTTCTCTGACCAGAGGAACTGTTGTTTTAACTCGTGTTAAAATAATATATTGGCATTTCATATGTAGGTTCTGCAATGCAGAATATGGAAATGATTGAGTTTCAGTGTATTGTCTTGTCACAGCAATACTGTGATTTTACCAGCAGCTAAATCTACTCCCAGGGCTGCTCTCTGATCTGAAATGGCAACATGCTTCTTAATTTATATGAAGTTCTCTTTTAAATTTTCACACAATTTGATCACCTGAAGAGGTCTTTTTCTCGGAGGGAATATTGAGGTAGACTTTTGGTCTTGCCCAGTCCTTCATTGTGATATTAGCACTTAATTAGTTGTGTCTGTGTTTCAGTAAAAAGAATTGAAAAGCTGCTGAATGAAATGAACAGAAAAAGCAGGTGTGGAATGTCCTTTGTGGGCAGAGAGGTATTAATGGTATTTAAATTGTAAAGGAATTTTTCTGGAATAGAATAATGATTGCTCTCAGCTAACATCACTTCATTATTCAGAGGACTCTGCTGTTCCTATCAGCCTTATTTCTTAAAATTTTACTGTTTTCTTGCATATTATTAGAAGCCAGTCCTGTTTACTGAGGTCTCTGGGGTTGCCTGAGATCTTGGAGGTGTTGCTTTACTCAGACTGAAAAAAGCCACAAGTCTGAGCATAAGGACTTGCAAACCTAATTATTGCTGAAGTGTCTGTTTGCAGAGTGAGACCTGGTGAATAAAGGCTCCTACCCCTCAGGGAGTGACTTTGTGACAGGAATGGGGGCAGGATTTAGCTGAGCCTGGGGCTGGGTGGTCACCAAGCCTGAGCCAGGTGGTGTGGCAGGAGAGCATCTGATGCAGAACTTCTGCTGGTCGAACGTCTTGAAGCACACGTTGGTACTAGGCATGGAAAAATCTGCTTCATTTTTGAGCTTAACCAAATTAAAGACAGTGTAAACTTACAGTTGGAGTCGGGGAAAATATTGCCTCTTTAATTGTACCCATTTTTAGCAAGTGAAATCTGCGTTTGCCTGTTCAGCCCAGTTTCAGAGAGATGCTTTCCCTTTCATATGTGAAAATGAAGTTGCATCCCAAACAGTTCTGTGGACCATTGTGTTGTGTTTTCTAGATTAAACACTGAAATTGTTTGGGTTTTTTGTTTTTTTTTATTGGGCAGCTGGTGTTTTTTCCAGCCTAGACTGCAGTTTAAATCTTTGTTTTATGACCCTTTGCAACAAGAAGGTTAAATGTCAGAGGCCTGATCTCTTACATAACTTGGAGAACTACTTGCAAAAAATGTGTATGGATTTTAAGCCTCCTGTTTCCTGACGCTTCCCAGAGTGGTCTTTGGCTTTGAGAATTTCTCACTTGTTACCACCAGAGTTTCCTTCCTCTGCTGCAATACCATTATCAACTTGTGGGTTAACTCCACTAAAAAATAAAGAGTTGAGCTGTGGTGGCATCAAGACTGTGGGCCAGATGTGTCAGACTGTGCCAGGAACCTGCCTGAGCTCAGCAAAACCACCTCAATTTGCTTATTCAATTATCCAAGAAAAAGACTAAATATGATTATTTCCTCCCAAATCATAACTTGCATCTGACACACAATTTCTTCTGATTTTAAGCTCGAATGTGTGGCCAGAGACAACCCAGGCTGTGGGCTGCTGGAGCAGCAGCATAGATATCTTGAAAAGCGCTTAATAAAGTGATTATGGAAAGGAAATGCGAACTCCACCTGAATTCTGATGACGCCCCGTGGTTTCTGTTGTGACGGTCGCGGTGGCAGCCGGCACAGACACTCCTCTGCCTGATTGTGAGCTGCAGGAAGCTGCTGTTCTCATTTATCTGCGTGCCACCAAGTTTCCCACAAACACTCCACACCTGCGCGAGCTTGTTCAATAACTGAAAATTAGCTAAAGCCAGCTGTTGGGCTAAGGAAAGGCACTTTGTCATCCTGCCTTTATTTTTGTCGTCTTGTGGTGGGAGCTTTCTTCAGGCAGCTACTGAGGAAATATGTCAAAACCAAAAGATGTTCAGCGTGAGCACTCAGGAGTTTGGGGAGGTTTTTCAAGGAAAGGAAAATACATCACCTTTGTGGAGATGGCCGTGTGCTCTGTATTTAAATACAGGTACCTGTATTTATTATACCTGCCTCAGGAGTTACAGTAGCCAGGCACTGCTGATTTGGAGTAGGAATTTCACTTACACATGTGCTTAGGGCACAAGGAATTTGTCAGCAAAAAGAAGCTCGTTCTGGTGGTCAGCAGGAGCTTTGTCTCAGCTCACTTCTGACAAAACTGTTCTTTGTTTTGCTCCCTAATTTTGGTTGCTGAGGTCTAAAGAGGTAACTGTTTAATTTAGATTAAAGTTAGCTAAGGGAAAGCCTTCTCGTGCCATTCCTGTTCAGGCATCACTGTGGCATTCCTGAATTTCCTGAAGTATTTTGGACAACCCCTATTTACTTGCTCTTGCTCTCAGAAAACTGCTGCTTCATAGATGGAGCAGTTGGTCCTGTGAGTCATCAGGATATTTTTTTTATGAAAGTTTTTTTTTTGCTCAGATTTCAAGCATGGCTGAAGGTTGAAGCAACTCATATTGAGTGGTGAAAACAAGGCCTCAGATAAGCTCCAGAACTGCTGATTGCATTGATTGTTTGGAACCTTTTAACAATGATGTTTTACCACAAATATAATGAAGGCTTTCTTTTTTTTACTTCACATTAAGTCTTTTAATTAGAGGACAAAATTTAGTTGCTAAGTGTAACTTACTGTACCACAAGCTGTGCTGGAGTTAATTCTGTATTAAACCAGTAGCTGTTTCATTAACTGTATTAACAGACCCATAATCAGAGCGCAGAAGTTTGATGTCTTCCTTTTAATATCACTGCGTTCCAGCTTTGTTTACAGCTTTATTGCTGTAGCTGGTGTGTCAGCAGGTATTCTTACTTTATAGGATGCAGACCTTTTAATTGCCCTCATTGTTGAGAAATTAATTTCTATTGAATTTTGAGAAGTGATAGCTGCTGAAGCGTGTAATCAGGTTGGGATGTATTTTGCAAGCATGAGCCCACGGCCCCTGTTGTGACAGCTGCTGGGCCACCTTTGTGTCTTGCTGTGTTCTGCAGAGATACGGACACGGTGAACATCAAGAAAAAGGAAATATGTTGGCTGGGTCAGCAAGCTTTGCTCCTGCATTTGATGAGTAATTAGGTGATGTTAATGCTGTTGTGGTAGTTGAGATTACTCTTCCACTGAATGAAAGTAAACACCTATTTATCCTGCAGCAGGGTTGAACTCTGTGGGTTTATCTCCCCCTAAAATTACTTTTCCAGAATGAAATTTCTAGTGCTGAGTCATATTTTTTGAGATTTTTTTTTTCCCCTTCATATGAATTTGTACATTAAATGGTATTTGGTTTTTTGGAGCACGCAATGTTATATTGCTGTGTGTGCCTCGAAAGTGAATTCCCCTCCTGCTGTTGGTCAAGGACAGCTCTCCATCTGAGTCAGACAGTCAGAACTGTTGTATTTTGCTTTTGAGTACAAACCCCTCAAATTTGGGTGATTACTAATACCATTTGTAGCACTGTGACTGGTTAGTGTAATGGCATTTTGTAAAACTGAAAGTGCCTGGAAGGTATCCAGTGATTAAGATGTTTGTGTGAATCTTTTCTAGGAAATGACTTAAGAAGGGATCTGAATAATTGACTATAAATACCTTAAGAATCCAAGAGGCCTCGGAGAGTAGTCATGGGTGGCTGGAAAGGCACACTGATAAGTTTTTCCAGGCAACTTTGTAGCTGATGAATAGGTGCCCTACAATAAAACTTGCTGGATTTTGAACTTGGTAAAAACCCAAGTTCTCTGGGACGCCGTGGGGAATATACACTCGGTTAATCTTTATTCCTTCTCTTTTTGCATTGAATATGTAGGAGTTCTGGGAGCCAGCGTTCACAGTAATTCATCAGCTTTTCCATTTGATTTCATGCAGCCTGGCTGTGTGACTGTCAGCACATCCCCTGCCGCCCTCTCCCATGGGGTGACCTGGCTGAGCACTCTGCTCTGGGTCACTTTCCTGCTGCTTCTGGAACTTGTGGGGACTCAGCAGAGGGGATCAGCGACTCTCAGGCACCACTGAGAAGGGTTTTTATCTCAGCCCGTGAATTTTCTCACTGTTACTCCTTGGATTCTCTCCCCCCAATCCCGCTGGGGCAGTCTGAGCTGCGGCCGGGGTTAAACCACGCCACGCTGGGAAGATTGTTCATCTCCTTCACCCACTGCTGCTGTTCTGCCTTCTGTCACTGATAAAACCTCCCTTTAATACCAGAGACAGGGAAATAACCCCCCAAAATGCTTTACTGTCTCTGGAGGAAATAGGGGTTTTATTTTCTGTGTAAACATCGGAGAACTGTGTGCACTGCCCCTGCGAGCAGCACCTGTAGTTAAATGGCTGTTGTTTCTGCAGAGAACCAGGAAAGCTCTGTTTTCCAATTACAAATGGGAAAATCCGCAGGGTGATATTGGATTAATTGACAGGCAGCCATGCATGAGTAATCCTGCACTTCCAAATGTAAATAACAAGTGCTTTGGAACAGTTAGAATAAAGATTTTATATTTATTGAAATTAATCCAAAACTCTGAGCTGTGTCTGTACACAGTAAAGAAATAAGTGATCATTAAACAAAACCCACAGCCTTGTCTAGGCTGCACAGAACCTGTGTACCAGCCTTTTAAAAAAATCATTGTTAGAATAATTGCTTTTCTTTCTGCTTTAGCATAGAACAGCTCCAACATCACAGGTTAAAATGGGAAGAAAAATGTGCTTTAAGTGGTTTTACTTAACTAATTACATGGTTAGGCACGTAGTTTAAATAAAATGGCTTGATTTGTTAATAACTTGTTTAAATTAATAGGGGGGGGAAAAGTGCTCCAGCAGTTCATCTTATACCCCTGCAGTTTCACATGGAATACCATGTTTAATGCGAGAACTGACTTTGAGGGAGTAATATGCCACCAGCAACAAAAAACCAACAAAACAAAGAGATGTTCTAGCCCTGGTAAGATGTATTTCTCTTCCTCACAAAAATAAACCAAGGGAAGGAAATCACACTCCGTGTGCACAGTTTTATTCTGTTTACTTTTATGCAAATCAGGCTGTTGAGGGGAAGTTTGTTGTAAACTCCAAGACAGACTAATTTGATATTGTCCCAGAAAGATGTACACTTGAATATTTAACAAAAGCAACAATGCCAGTGAATAGATGACATTAAAAGTATTACTTTTGCATAATTTATGTTCAGTGGTGCCGATATCAGGCTTCACTTCATCACCTGCTTACACAGAGAGTGCTGGATGTTTCAAATCTCATTAAGCTATTTATTCATTGTAATGAATGATTTTAATGTACTGTATTAAGGTTATGCCACACTGCACTATTCAAAAATCCATCTTACTGTACATATTTTAATGTTTGCAGTCAAATTAATACCTTTATTACTGCCTCAATGGTTGAGTGGACACTGTTCATACATTAATCATTGTTGTCTCTGCTTCATCCCACTCCTTTGCTTAAGATTGTAATGCCACATTCCTGATAGAGATGTAATGATCTGCCCATCTATGTGCAAAGCCTAATGCCAGAGGCTGGCCATCATGTTACTGTGGTGTTCTTAGATCCACAAAATGTATGGGATTTCCATGCACCTTGTCAGAAATACATTCAATTTTAAGGAAATAAAAAGTGCACATCCTCCAGCAGCCTCTGCTAACTTCCCCTCCAAAATCCTTCATATTGTTGTCTGTGCACAGCAAAGACAGCCAATAATACTTCATGGCACCAACAGCAGGCAGTTTAAATTGAAGTTCTTCTAGTCCTACAATAAATCTGATCAGATTTTAGATTTAGATGCATTTTAAAAACATGCCAAGTGCCAATATTAGTGTGGATGATAGGGATTTTGTACCTTACTGTTAACATAGCAAAGGGCAGGTGTCAGCCTTTACAGCTGAACTTGCAAATTATATATGTTCACTTGATATGCCTTAATAAATAATGTCTTTTGAGTTGATTGTCAGTCTCTTCCCTGGAGTTTTTTCACTCCTGGTTCTTTATCACCCACTCAGTGTTTGAAATTCCAACCATGTAAAAGGTGATTGAAAACTGCTCATCTGGGAGGGGGGAAAAAAGAGTTAAAAGTTGTGTTTTACTGGAAAATGATTGTGGAAAATTTGGTTAAATGGGCTTCAGATAACTAAATATTGATTCTGGTCCTAAGACTGTGAATGATTGTGATGGCAAAGACTTTAAGAAGGCCAGCAATGTCAGAACATGAAAAGCAAAGCTTTTGTAGCTAAATTGACTGCCCAAATGTTAATTAACCAAAATCTGAGTTTCTCTCACAGTAGTTAAAATTAGTAGTAGTAGCAGCTTTTAGCATAAACGAATTCCTTAATAACTTCATGTAGTGCTTGTGTGTTATAATGGTATGAGTATAATGAAGGTTTTTCCTCAGAAGTTGTTTCCCATCATTAGGCAGCAAAATAATGCTGGAATGGGTGCACTGCCCGTGGGACAGCATATTCCATCCCTGTGCAAGAAGCAAACGCTGCTTCTGTCTCAGCTCCTTCCAAGGCAGATTATCAGCGCCTGGTGCCTAGGTTGCGGTGTGGCATACAAATACACTGCTGTAATTTAACAGAAAATACTTCTGAAGAGCACAAGGAAAACCTTGGAGACTGGCAGAGGTTCCTCAGTTTACGTCTCACTTCCCGATGTGTGTGTGAGTGTTGGTGATGCTCAGCACTGGCAGGTTGAAATCGGATCCGTATCTGTGGTGGTGTTGCCCATTTTGGTCCAGGAGGACTGCAAGCCACTCCAGCTGGGGAAGGACAGTGAAATTCCTGTTCTTCTGAGTGTGCCAGTAAAGTTTGGAGGCACAGAGGTGCAGCTGGGCTGGCATTGGTGTTTTCTAGTACGGTGTAATTTATGCGTTTAAAAGACCAAAGAGAATTAAACCTCTGCCCAAAAATTTCTCCTAATTTCTAAGCAGTGTGCTGCTAAGAGGCATTAGTGAAGTTCTTGGACTCCTGACAGTTTGCAGGATCAGGCTCTTTGGGAGTTTACCCTGGGCAGATGCACACAGCATTGGCATGCTGCTCAGCAAGCTGAAAGAAATCCCAGCGATCCCAAATTTGGGCCAGGTTTTCTCCTAGTTGACAGAATGTCAGTGAGCCAGGGAAGAAATTTAAGGGGGTTATCTTCTCAAGATATTAAGCTCTTCCAAGCTGACAGCTTTGTTGCAGAGGTCAGCTAGGAGGAACAAGAAAGAGGCCCTGTGATCCAAAGATGGACTGACAGATATGATTTCTTTTCCCTTTATTGAATTATAATGTCACTTGGTTGTGTCCCATTACTCCTACGAGACTGGAAACCTCCATCTGAAATTGGAAAAAAATGGATTTCACTTGGTAAAGACAGATTTTATTTTTTTTTTTGTTCACAGCCACTCTTCAAGGTAGCTCAGGTGTGAGGCAGCGTGTGGGCTGGGGCTGGCATACGGAACAGAAACGGAGCGAATGCAAACCCTGAGGATGGGGTGTTTTTCCAGTGATGAATCTGCAGAGTCATCATCCTTGCAGCCCCCAGACAAAGGGGTTTGTGTAGCTCAGTTCAGGAAAGGCAAAATGACAAAGTTTTTATCTGTTTGGTTGAGACGGTGTTTGAAGGCAAACCAGGTACAGTTTTCCTATGTAGAGTTTCTCCCTGGTTGCATGGTTGATAAAAGTCTTTTCCTAGTCTGGTTTTCTATCTCATTTCTTTCACTTTAGTTGCTGCATGTACAGCAGAAAGGTCATCTTGCCTTTTGTACTCTGCTTTTGTTGGTGTTGGCTCCATTTTGACAAAGCTGCATCATCAGCTATGAGCAGCAGCCTTCTAATGTATTAAAGAGAAGAAAATCCTTAGGAAAACTGCACTGTATGTCCACAATTACTTTGGTGACATTATGTTCATCAAAGATAATGGGCAAGTTTGACAGTGCATTTTTGAGCTATATATGGAATGTCCAGTACAGAATGGCTAATACAGTAAATATGTGTAGTGTTTAAGCTTTCCCAGTGACAGCTCTGCTCACTGAGTAATGGGATCAGAGAAGATCGAATGGAACCACCTAATTTCTCTTCTCCAGTCCTAAAGTCTCTTCATAAAACTGGGAAGGCAATTTCAGCCATCAGAACAAAATGTGTGAATTAACTAGTTCTATGTCAGAACCATTTTTTATGACCCCATTTGTTCATATTATGGTGTTCTTTGAGTGGCAAAGGTGTCAGAAGCTTGCAAGATGAGGCTTATCTGGTTGGGTGTGGTGGTAATAACGTGTACAGTGGCTGTCTGGAGCAGCTGAGCTGAAGGCAAACTCATTCTGTAGGGTTCCTCATAAGAGAAGAATTCATTAAAGAGAAGACTAATAAATACACAGCATGTTGTTGTTCTTGAAAGAACCTATATAAATATTGGAAATAACGAAGAATAGAGAAGCTCATTAGAAAAGTAAGTCGTGTGATTTAATTCTGAGACCCAGGATTTGTGGATAGGTGAAAATGTCCTGACTTTTCATAATTACCCCACTACTCCCAAGAACATTTTGTTAACCGTGTAAGTATATGATGTCCCAGCCTTTGAGAGCTCTTTACTCTCCTTTTCAGAGAAAAAACCCTAAGTTGTTTCTGGAATTTTCAGTTATCCGATCACCTAACGAAGGTAAACATCCCCCGAGAGCTGCAGAGAGAGGCCAAGGTACAATGTGTGTCACAGCATTTTCCGAGGGAAGCGTTGCTGTCGGAGCAGCTCGTACAAACAGACAAGAACCAATGCTGTGGAACGTGGGAGAAGGTGCAGAGGAGGTTTATTTGAGGGGAAAATGGGAAGTGTAAGTGCTTGGCTTTGGCTCCTGGAGAGCACATTAACTCTGACAACAGCAGGTGATGGAAGCAGCCCCAGCACGGGCGCGTGGCTGCTCTGGATTGTTGGCAGAGCTCTGCTGGGAACACCGACAGCTTTTCCATGGTGACTGATTGGGCACAGGCACTTGTGTCATCCCTGCAGTGGACCAGAATGACAACCTCCTCTGTCCTGTAAAAATGGTGAAAGCTCTTTTATCAGAGTGAGAAAAAAAATGAGGAAATGGTGAAATGAGTCCTGTGTAAGCTGGAACGCTTTTCATGGATGCTTTCAGTACAATTTCACCTGTGTCGCTTGAGAGACACCACACAGAACTTTTTGAAGGCAAGGCAGTGGGTGTTTGTAGTTAGATTTCAGACAGATATTCTGTAGAAGAAAAATCTTGCTTTTTTTTGTGGGGAGCCCAGTAAGTTTGATTTTAGGGAAAGATGATATATAATTGTTTCTGATACGTGCAAAACTAAAGCAAGAAGAACATTATTGCGTCTGTGGAGCTTCTTCTCATGAGAAGAATTCTTGCATAACTCTCACAGTATGTCCTGGCTGCTATTTCAAGCTAATAGGGATGTTTTACTAAGGCATGCTTCTGGGAATTGAAAGAAATGTGGCATGAAAGAGGTTAAATCAATACCCAGATTTTCAGAAATGTATTTCAAAAAGAATTGTAGCAGTTGATTTTCTCCATTTTTCAGGGAGGTAATGAAAAATAAATGGGAAGACTACTTAGTGCTTCATGTCTGATAACTCAGAGAGCATATATACAAAGCTGTAGTCAATTCTAAAGGCATTTGAGGAGTGATATATTTATGGATGAAGGCAGCATGGACGGTGTCCTTGGCTGTTCTGTCTTGAGCAGGGTGTGTGGGTGTGGCAGTGTATGCTGAATTCTGGTTTTTTGATACTTTCATGCCACTGACCAAACCTTCCTGATGCTTTTTTTATTTTCTATGATATTCCATCTTGATGCAGGGAGTTATAGACAGAGAATTGGGAGCTGCTCTTGAACACCTGCAGGCAGATACTGTTTACAGAGCTAAATAAAAGTGCTCTGAAGTTGAGATGACTGACAACCTACGTTCATAACCTCGGTTTTAGTGCTTCCTACCTTTTGAGTGTTTCACTTTGCAATTTTTACATTCTTTTAATGCATTTCTTCTGGATGTAGGTAGACAGGAATAACAGACCTTACAGGCATTATTTGGAAGTGATGTTACTCTGAGGGTGGCTCGGTTTTATTTTAGTGTTCTTATAGATGTAGTGTCTTTGTTTACTCTAGCGTGGATATTAATTGCATATTAATGCATTATATGCACAATATAATACATTACTGTTATATATATTATTATATATACTGTTATATACAGTAATGTTATATTACATATATAATGCATTAATATGCAATAATTAGCTAGGTCTTCACTTTGAGGTGCATCACAAATTCTTTAGCTACATGAATTCAATTCATCAAGTAATTTCACAAAATCTTAACCTCTATAGTGACTAAAGGAAGCCTTGCTGAGAGCTGGAACATTTTATGGATAGGACTATTTATCCAAAGTTCTATTATTGGCCTAGAAAGAAGGGCTCACCATGTATTTTTATTAAAAATGACAACGTACTTAACATCTTTAATGAAAACTAACCATTGTGATATGAATTTAGAAACCCTGACACCTTATTTTATAGAAATGAAGTCCCCTAGTATATTAAAATTAACATTTTTTAATAACAAAAAGTGATATAGTCCACTGGAGTAAGACTAAATTTATCTTATGATTGTACTTGTCATGGCTTTGAGTATTTATTGAGTAGTTTTAAAAGTTCATTAAACTCAAGAGATTAAATATTGCCCTGAGCAGTGCTCCATAAAAGAAAAAATATAGTGCTATTACTTGGTAAAATGTTGTGCTATGTTGTTAATTTAACTCCCCTGAGTTCTCATCTTCTGACTCAAAAGACATTTTTTCGTGCTCTTGAATGTGACGTTTTCCGTGAGTCTCGGTTGTCCTGGGCTGTTGGTCTGTCTGGGCTCCCAGGGCAGCTCCCTCCTGCAGGTGCCGTCTGTGGAGCTCCCGGTGGGATCCTGTCCGTGGGGTGGGATGCTGAGCCTGCCCCATTCCCATCCCAATCCCAGAGGGGGATTGTGCTCACCTGGGGAATGCCAGCCCTGCTCCGTGGTTGTGGGAGCTCTGGCCAAGCTGCAGCTTCCCCAGGACAGCCCTGGGTGAGCACAGGGCACACTTGGCTTTCCTCGAGCGCTCCTGAGACTCCTGCTAAGGACTCTGCTCCTGCCTTGACAGTTTTCTCCAAGAACACACCTTCAAGGCCCTCCACAGGCATTGTGTGGCAGATTCTCAAACTGAGAGTGTGTGTGTGGGGAGCTGTGTAAAATGGCTTTAAATGATGCAGCTGGTACTGCATGGGGTCACTCACTCGTCCAGAGTGATTGAGTAAGAGCAGCCGGAGCCTGAATTGACGTGCTCTTCTTTGGCTTTCAAATAAATTTCAGACCAATCATAAACTCCTTTATTTCTAAACAATTTAATGTCACTTGCAAGAGATGGTTCTGAGTAGAAACCTTGTTATACTTTCTGTAACTTAAGAAAATAATTTCTAATACATATTGGTTTTAAGAGATGTTCTAAAATAGAGCGTACAATTTCCGTATTTGCTGATGTGCTTTGTATTCTCTGGGCCCTTGAGTTTCTCTTCCCTTTCTCCTTATGCAGGTGGTTGAGGGCTTTCTTTAATCATTATTTTTAACCCCCAGATCCATGTGTGTAGACATGAGGTAGGTGGGTATTTTTCCAGTTCTGTGTGTTTGTGCAGCAGTCCTGCCTGAGGATGTGCCCATTACGCATGCATGCCAGGCAGGATGTGTGTGTAAATCATGGATTGATTTGAAAATTAAACTTGCTGACCCTCTAGCAATATCTAAGTTTACAGTGACAAAACAATAACAGGGAATTAGAGAGAACCTCTCCTAAAATCAAATCAGGCTCTTGTTTTGCAGCGAGTAATTAGATTGCGGTTTGTTTCATTGCAAAACTCACCATGGCCAGTAAATTAAACTATCACTTGTCTTGCAAAAATAGTTGCCTTTGGACTGTTTGACTGTGGCCTTTCTTTGCCCATCTTTTCCGGTTTTGTTACCAAATGAAATTAAGTTTTACATTAGAATTGGTAGCAGCTGCTGCTGTTAAATTTGTAGTCTCGGATCTGTTACACAGTTTACTTTGGGCTTTATTATGAAATTTAACCTATTACTGATCTGTCTAATAATGTTATGTGTCTTGGGACAACCTGAATGCACCAGAATGAGCCCTGAATGAATTGCCTTATACACGAGGTAACGGTCTAATAGAGTTGCAGGATAGAAAAAACAATGTACAGCTCATCCTTTGCCATTGTATGCCTTCACCTCCTCTGAGCAAAATTTATATATCAATTAAAGGAGTTACACAGAATATTCCCATTTATCAACCAATTGCCCTTTTCTTTTTACTGATGCATTTGTTTGAGCCTCAACATGTTTTTCCGTTGTGAGATGCATCTTCTGTCTGTACAAATAAACACGAGCTTTAGCCTTTAGCGAGATACTTGAAAAGGAGATAAATACATGTTTAACTCACTAAGTTATGCAGAGAAATGACAAAACAAAATTGGATGATGTTGTATTGTCTTTATATATGCAGGGGGCACAGGAGATGCAGCTCTTCAATGTGCAGCTAATGAAAGCTGATGTTTGGCCATTCGATGTTTCAGCTCCTGTGCACCTTGCAGGCTTTAGGTGGCTCATGGAGAGTTTGGGAGATGTGCAAGTACATGATAATTTTTTGAAAATGAAGCATTTCACAACTGCTTGTTGCTGTGCTGAAGCTTTAACCTCAGCACAGACGTATTTAGAGGCTGATCTGGCTTCCTTCTCCTCTCTTGTTGACCTCCCTTACTGTCCCATCTGCAGAACCATGGGGCTGTTGATGCTCACAGAACCCTCCTCACCAGCACCATCAGATGCTGACCATGACTGAGCATCTTGCAGCCCATGGGTGTGCTACCAGTGATTAGCCCTGTGCTTTGTAAACTCTGGCTAATTAGTCCCTGGGGTTTTTTTTTTTCATTTTTACTGTGTATGGACTCGAGTGTTGGTCAGCCTTTGAGTGCTGTGCCAGAATCGAGGTCAGTCCTATTTGATGATCACTCCTGGTGTGCAGTTTTACACAGTAGCAGTGTTTTTTCCTTGGAAATGGCTGGGGGAGAATTTATGCTGTGAAGCAGGGGGGAACTGAGGCTTTTATCAAGGTAGGAGAGTTGTTTGGTTTCACTGCTGGCTCTTTCTATTATGAGCTTATATTAGAACCAGATAGCTTTGTGGGAATGGTCAAAGGATCAGTAAAATTGAATAGTAAATTTTGCTGTGGTAAAATCAGTGTGGAACAGTAGTTATGATTTGATGGCATGCTCGTCGCAAAATACAGAGGTTTGTTTCAGCCTGATCAAAATACAAGCTTGGAACCCTGTTGGAACAAACTGCAGGTTTATGCTTGTTATTCTATGATTTATAATATAAAATGAAAACTCTAGTGCATAACCTTTCAGGTGAGAATTTATTTTCATGAGTAACTCCTCGCAATGTAGAGTAAGTTCTGAAACGCCAATGTACTCATAAGTTAAATATTCAACTTCTCAATTGGCTTTGATGTGCTAAGTAAGCAAATTATTTCTGCATGCTTTTTTAATTAATTTAGCTCTTGCCAACCCTAGCATTGAGAGTTGTGGTTCCACCCCTGGCAGTGTTAGGTTCAGAAAAACAGGAGCCCCACTATTTGAAGTGGAAGGACTGGTTTAAAATAGGATACCAGAATGCAGGTCCAAACTTCTATCAGTTGGTTCTCTCCACTTAAGTAGTGCTCGACTATTGGTTTTGCTCTTTAAAGTAAAATATGAATGTTACAGAAGGCAGCCTTTAGAAAATATGGATATCTTCGTGTTGTTGGTTTTTTTTGATTATTTTCTTGAAATATATAAATGATTGGCAACCACGTAAAATTAAAATGTTAGGGATAAGTACTGCTTTCACTTACTATTGACCATGAAGCTTAAGGAGTTGTAGCAAATATCAAGCTGGCTTAAATTGGCAGCTTGACAATGAGAAGATATTTGCTAGTTTATTCTTTTGCTTTATTCCATTCATTTGACTCAATCTTCTGTGTGGCAGTAAGAACAAGAGAATTCCATTTTACTTTGAAAAGTGAGCTTTCCCTTTTTTCCCCCTCCATGTCGGCAATAACATTGCAGTGGCTCAGTATCCTTGACAATACCATCTTTGGAAGATTGAGCTAATTTATTCAATTTTCACAGTTAGCACACTCTGTCACAATGGTGGGTTGCTGTCACATTCAACATCAGAAAGATTTTATGCTTCTCAGCATTTCGGAAATGGTCAGTGATATTAAAACTGTAGATAGCACCTGGCTTGGAGGTAATTCTTTGAAACTTAATTGTAATTATGATGGTTGCAAAGAAGCTACATGATGACTCTTGGTGAGAATTGCACAGGGAGATGGTAAAGCTGTCAGGTGTGGGACAGCTTGAAGGAGAATTTGCTCCTTTATGATTTTCTTCCAGTTTTGTGGTTTTACTGTTTCTTTATCATCTCTTTAGTGCCTTACGTGTGTATAGCCCACTTGAGAGAAAACTGCAGATGTAGTCAGAGATTAGGATGCTTCAAAAAGTCCATGGTGTGCAATATATCGTGGGTGCATGAGATTTTTTTTGAGTGGGGACCTTTTGTGGTTGGTTTATGCTGAGTTGAAGTCAAAAGACCCAGTGCAGCTCAAGTGAGTGCACTGAGAGAGAGATATCATTTATTTGTATATGCCTGTATGTGTATATATATATTGTGCTGAAGGAATGGTTATCTTAGGGAAGCACAGGACTGATGATATCTTGGCTTTTATCATCAAATTCCCCTGTTGGAGAGGATCCTTGGAAGCCCAAACGCACTGGCTGGGCAGTGTGGATGGTGAAGCAGCCCTGGCACAGGCTGCATGGGGCAGAATGGAAGCAGTGGTGTTTGGAAATGGATTGCAGGGGATTTGGAGGTCAGAACTGAGCGTCCAGCACGGGCATCAAGGATGGTTTTCCCAAACAGCTGAGGCTGGTGATGCACAGCAGGTGTGGAGAGCAGGAAAGGGCAAGGAGTGACGAGGATCCCATGGGCAGGACGGGCTCTGCAGCACCCGGAACACCGGGTCAGCGAGCCCAAACTTTGCTGGGAGTGCAGCTCACACGTAGCCAGAGAGGTGGGAAGCAGCACATGGATGGATGCACAGGAGATCAGAGGTGTGAGAGGGCTGCTGAAGGCAGGAAGGAAAACAGGCCTGAGGAATTGCTCCTTGGCATTGCCTGTGGGCAAGATTGAGCACCTGTGTAAACACTTTACACCGTCGGGGCCCACGTTTCATGTATTATTTTCTTAAAGGATGGGTTCTAGCAACTTTATGTGGGAAGAAGCAGCATGAGCTGGCAGCACCGTTTTTGGTGCAAAACTGTTAAACAAATAAGTGTTACAGAAGTAAACCTGTGAGAAATGAAACATCTTTGTACTTTACTGAGCCAATTAAAAAAAAATCAGGGAACCCTTCCTACATGTATTAGAAATCTGTTTTAAAATCTGTTAGGTGGATATTTTCAGTTGAGGGAAGTTATGTTGCTGTAATGTTTTCTCATTCGTTTCATCTCAAATATGTGAAACCTGCTGTTTCCTAAATAAGTAAAAGCAGATGGAGCAGCCTCGGTGATAGGTTTTGCTGAACACTTCAGCTCTGTTAGTTCAATTCTCACTTATTTAATGCCTTTACATTAGAGATCTACTTGAAGTTTGCAGTGTGGAATGTCTCACAAATACAACGCTGATTGGGAAAGTTAGTGCAATGTATAAAAATAATATTTATCTAACCTGTTTTATTCTCCTTAGTATCTTTTACTCCAAAGGATTAATTTAGCCAAATCATAACATCAGAGTTGTGCCAACCTTGAAATAAAAAAAAAGCTAAACCAACAACCCAAAACTCATGAGTCAGTCTCCAGATG
This sequence comes from Lycocorax pyrrhopterus obiensis, assembly GCA_014706295.1. Classification (NCBI taxonomy): domain Eukaryota; kingdom Metazoa; phylum Chordata; class Aves; order Passeriformes; family Paradisaeidae; genus Lycocorax; species Lycocorax pyrrhopterus. Next base: position 13,425,867 of record JACSVZ010000022.1, on the reverse strand, counting down.
TTTGTGAGATTGGCGAAGGGAAATGTGTTTTCAAGTTCTTTATTTATTTCTTGGTTTCCGGGACTTCAGACATACACTAATTTCCAGTTTTCCAACATTTTTAGTGTATTTTTTTTTGTATTGTATTTATTTGTTTTAAAGGGAGTCTTTTCCAGTAACCTAATTTCCAGGATTTAGAAGAAAAAATAAATGTTGCAGAGTTTTTGATGTCAATGCTGACAGTGGTTCTCAGAACCACAAAGGGAATTTTCCTTGATTTTATTTATTTGTTTTTCCTGCTTTCCAAATGAGGTTGGGTCATCAGTTATTGGAGTGTCAAGGTTAGCAGTACGTTTTTAGTCATGCACACTATGATTTGTACAAATTAAGGCTTTGACCTTTTGATTTTCTTTGCCTTCAGAGGGGGTTGCCAATGAAGGTGTTGGGAAGTGTTGTAGAGGAAATGCCAAAGGTGAGGAGAGAAGGTTTTCCAATAGAAATCAGCCTGGAATCGTGTTCATCGGTCTTTGTAAACACCTCGAATCCAAATGTTGTAATACTGCCCAGGCCAAAATGATCACATTCCCATTGCTTCCAGTAGGTGAGGATTTCACCCCAGAGTGCTGCTGGAGTATTTTGTGGTTTGATGAAAATAGCTGCCACTGTCTGACATTGATGGTAAGGTGAATAGAGTGAATGTTGTGTAGGATAATGAATTCTTCCCAGTTATATCTCCTCTTTCTTCAGGTACAGCAATTAAATTCATTCCTGAATTCTTGTGTGCTGAGAAAATCTCCTCTGAGTTACATAAATTTCCTCACAGTCTTTATTTACTGTATTGAACATGTGTAGTAAAAATATCAACCCTAAAATTCATCTTCCTCTTGGAATTTGTTTTGCCATCTGGTAGTCGTGAATGAGAGAGAAACTTTCATTCCTGCTGGGAGAGCTGTGAAGGCCTCCCTCATCCTTTCTTCTCTCTTTTTGTTGAAATCCAACACTTTCCACGCAAAAAAGAATTTGCAAATGGCCAAGATGGGATTGGGCTTCCATCAGCAGGACCTTGGCTTCATGTCTGGCCTCACAGCAGGCGTGGAGAGCGTGGTGCTGCTCTTGGTTGTGTTTGTTGTAGGAACTCAGTCTCGTTTCTGTGCGCAATGCCCATGGAACTCATATATTTAAGGATAGTGGAGCAACTTGCATTTTCTTAATGAGGCTCATGATAGTCGTCATTGTGGGCCTTTTGGAAGTGTTAGTGCAGTAGCAGCTTTCTGGGATGGGTATTGCATCTTCCTGCCTGCCTTAGAGGCTCTCTGGCAGATGGACTACAAGGAAAATATTTTACATGGGGACACGGGTTCAGAATAACTCGCCGTTTAATTGCTCTCTTTCAAAATCATTGTGTATCCTGAAGGTTTTACCACCAGTTAATGTTGCATTTACAGTTCTTAAGATGTTCATTATAGAAGCAGAGTCAAGAGCCTTTTCTGAAGGGAGCTGGCATGAACATTCCCAAGATATTGTAGGCTGCGAGGCACAACTTTTTGTTTGGTTTGAAGCAAGGTACCAGTGCTTTGCGATGAATTTTAATTGATTCCAGTTGCAGTTCATTTTCAGCTTGTCATTGTTAAGGAGAGACTTGTTTAGCGTGGGGCAGAATATCTCTGTATATTTCATCGTGACGTATAGGACTTCATCCTCTTTTGGTGTAAATGAGCCTAAAGCCGCTGATGTAATGAAACTGCGCCGATTTCTACCTCTTGAACTCCTCTTTTTGCTGCCTGACATGCAGAACGCAAAGGGATTACCGACTGTGGAGTGCCTGCAGAATCAGGCCCTTCAAAATAAATTAGTCACATCTCTGTCCAAGCAGATTGCAATAAAACAAGAAATATGAGTAGTGCTCTTAGAATTTTGAACATAAAATTTTTTTACTGTGTTTCTTCTCAAAGGAACTAAAATGTGGTCTCTTACAGATAAATATGAATGAGCAGACCAGTGAATTTGGATGAAATCATACCTTTTTAAAGATGCAAATTGAAAATTAAGCCTCAAAACAATAGAATCCTCCTGGGCCTTTCAGGAAGGATTGTATATTGCTCATCAGACACTGCTGCCAGGTTGCAAATTTTATTTCACAGTGAATTCCATGGGAGAGCTGCCGGAGCTCGCTTTTATGATGAAAAGAAAAGGATCTGTTGAAAAGATGTATAGCTTTTACCACAATCTGGATCATCTCTTTTAGGAAAGATACTCTTTTATAGGGAAGGAGCTGTAATGGGGAGTGTTGTGCTTACCAGGTTTTGCTTGGGCCTTTACATTAGAACTGGGAGTGCTATGGGGATGTTCCTCCTGATAAGGAAGAACCTCTTCTGTTGGCCCCAGTTTGGACCTGCAGCTATAGCAGATTTTTTTTTTTTTTCCCTCAAGCCATTTTAGACCCATCTCCTTTCTGTCTCTTGCTTCCCTCTGTTCCTTTTTTTTTCATTCCCATTTTTTATCTTGGGAAGATATTTTCTTTTGACCACCATCATTCAACTTGAAAGTCCCCAAACTGAAAATATAGAAGGGGAAGAATCTGTTCAGGAACTGTCCTAAACGAAATATAGTCATGATAAAGGAGGTTAAAATTAAGCAGTTTACTCAGTTGGTAAACTCAAAGTGGAAAAAAGACTATTTAAAAGAGATGGGAAATTGTCTCTTTACAAAATTATGGGATTCTAAGTAAGGCAAATTCTGCATTTTGAGTCACTCTGGTGGGGACACAGCAGGGCTTTCAGGAGGGATTTTGCACTGATGTCATCCTGTTTCTGCCTTTGCTGCTTTTTATGGGATATGAATACTGGCCAAAGGTGGGAAAGGTGCCAGAAATGGATTTACAGGCATAAATCCTGAGGGTAACCTGGAAGTGTCTCACAAACCTCCAGTTGGCCATTGGCTATGTTTGAAGTGAACCTCAGACATGGACTTAAATGTTTGCAGTGATGGATCTTGGGAGCATAGTTCTATTAAAATAAGATACATATAAGAAGTATGTTTTGGGTTTGTATGGAATAGAAAGAAATCATGTTTAGTACTACAAAGCTGCTGGTCACAGAAAGCAGCCTAACTTCAAGAGAAGTCTAATTGTGATTGTGAAGGAAATATTTCCATTATTTCCTATGCTGCAGTCAGAAAATTCTTCTGCTTGTGGCCAGCTTCAGTTGATGCAGATCAGGTTTAAAAATGCAGTTTTACTGGGCAACTCTGGAACAAAGTCAATAGTTAATAAGGCAGAGACCTGCTGCTGGCAGGAAAGTGTTCAGAGCAACTTGAATTCAGCTGTTATAGATGTTGTTCATGGGGAGTTTGACAAACTGACCCCCGTACGTGGAGCTTCAGTTTGGGCCTGGTTGTAGTAATTCTGCTTGTGCAGCTGCAATATTAATAAGCTCATGAAATAGTAGAAGTGCAGCAGTGAGCTGGCACGGGGAGGAAATAGCTTAAAAATGTGGCTTTGCATATGTTTTCAGTGCGCTAGAAATGTATTTTAACTTGCAAATTTCCTACTGCGGTGGTGTTACGAGCTGAGAAGGGGACTGGACCTTGCATTACAAACCAGCTTTTTTTTCAATAAATGGAGGCTTCAGACCAGCTTTAAAACGTGTTTGTGGGTTGATTTGGGTTTTTCTCCTTTTCCGTTGTAAATCAGTTTGTATTTAACTGCCAGTCCCGATCTGTCTCTGTACCCATGCTGTATGCGGGCAGAAAAAAGCACATTTGTATGAAGCTGTGGTGTTTGCCCTGGCTGTGAGAGTGGGATCAGGAGGTTGATCATCTTCTGAGTCCACACAGTCAGTCACAGCCAGAGTGGGATGGACAGAGGGACGGACTAGCCGTTCTTCAGGTGGATTCATCTCAGCAAGACTGTTAAGCTTTTATTAATATTACATTTTAAAAGGCTCAGTTTGATGCAGATAACACCCTGCAATTAGAATTTAATTTCAGAGAAGTACTAGAGAGCATACCCTGACATGCCTCCCCCATAGAAAGTTTATTTCAAATTGTTGGGAAGATAGAGCCTTAAGTAAATGAAATGTGAGTAATACCTCGCAGCTTGCCAGAGAAGTGTATGCCTAGGCATTTTAAAAGTAAGGATAATATTTCACCAGCTCCTGAGAAATATATCAAAGGTGCATAGATTTTAAGGCCAGGAGGCACTGTTAGATCATCTCTTCTGACAACCTGCATAACAAGCTAAAAACTTTTCCAGTAATTGCATCAAACATACACAAAAAATATAAAAGAAAACAGTTCTGATTAAACAGCAAGAAGTGCACACGTTGAAGGTGTTGTCGTTTCTCCAGCCTTCAGTTTGCCCAAGTTTTGTTTGCTTGCCTGATGCAAATTGGATCCACTGCCTGACTCATCCAGCAGTACCTCAACTTTGATTCCTTGTTTTATCATTTATAACCTTTAGGTGGATTAGACGTTCTTAAGATGAAGAACGTGTTTCACACAGAGGTGACTGAGTCCTGAAGGGGAGAATCATGAGCTGAGCAGCTGGAGTTTCCCAGTAGTGCCAGGTCTGGGGCTACCCAAACGTTGCCCATTTTGTTGGCATGATTTCTCCTCAACAGAAAAAACTACCCAAAGGGGTTCTTTTTTAGAAACAAGCAAGTAATGATAATTTACTTGCTTGTTTCTAAAAAAAACCCCCACTAATAAAAAAGCCTCTTTACTTTTTAGAGTATCAGCGGTCTGTCTGATTTTGGAGCCAATTCTATTATTTCCTGCAGTTTAGGTTCAATTTGAGCTCTTTGTCTGAATTACACCGTGTGCCAGCCTTCCCTTTTTTTTGCCCTTCACCGCACCCGCAGTGATTTTATTTTGTTTGCTGTTGAAGTATGGCTTTACACAAACTCTGGGAATGGTATGCATATGGATCACTTACAAATAAATCTGTGTACAGAAAACATAGATTGCCAAGTAGGCAAAACATAAAGATGTCTGTGCACTCATAATTTCCTAGCATTACTGTGTACTGCACTTAGCAAGATTAAGAGCTGTGTATCTTCGCTGCAGAACATACGTTCAGGCAGGAAAACCACCTGCATTAATTTTTGTTTTCAGGTGTCACTGCACGTGAATCTTCACTGCCTGTCGGGATTCATATAAGTGGCTGATGTAGCGTCTGCAGATAACACGTTGTACTTGCAGGAAATACTCTGTATGAACTTAGATGCTCTTTATATCAGTGTTATTTAGCTTCTCTGGACTCCATCTGCTCAGCTACTCTCAGCGCAGGTGTCCAAGGCTACTTGGGTACTCACTTGGCTTTAACTGTAGTTAAAGGGTGAGTTTAATACAGGAGAGCTGTCAGATAGGAGCCATATCAAATTTTAGATTTCACACAGGGCACTTCATAAAGTGCTTTTCGTTACCAGTAGTGGTGTGCTGATGGTTATGATGAGTTTGTACAGTGATAAAATCGTTCAATGGTGCACTTGTCAACAGTGTCAAGGTAATAGAAATGACTTGAGCATCATCTCTTGCAATTTATGCTTTGAAGGAGCTGAACTGTTCTGTAAGTATACTTGAATTTCAAATAATTATCGTATGTAAACAGCAGAGAAACAGCATTTTATTTTGCAGAACATTTAGTAGTTGGTCTCTGCAGCTTCATGTAGGTGCCATCTCTCTAACTCTACATCCCATTCAGCTGGTGGGGTTTGCTGTCTCTTCATCCCCTCCTCCTGCCAGCTTTGTTTCCGTGTGCCTGACATAATTGTTCAGGCAGATATACTGCAGATGGATCGGGGAAAGCTCACATTAGGAAAATGTGAACAAAGCTACTCCCTGAAATCACTTACTGATGCGGATGTGGTGAGTGATGTGCTTGCAAATGCTCGTCGTTCCTTGGTTAAGTGAGTGATGGTGGTTAAGTTTTCCTCTGTATTTAATAGTCCATTAAAGACTCTTTAAAATACAGCTTTTCTGAGAAGCCGGAGATGGGAGGATGCTCTTGTGCTTTATGCTGATTGATACCAACTTGACCAACATCCACAACTGAAAAGAACTTGGAGCAGCAACCACACTACTAACTGTGGTGGAGCAGGGTTATTCACAGATGATATAATCTAAATTTAGTAGAGGCTACTTAAATTCTGACCATGGTTTGTTTGGACTCCTGTTCGTAAGGGGATCTTCAGGACTTAATTTTTCTCCTTGATCAGTGAAGCTTCCCTGTGGGAGGATGTGTTGTAAACAGCACTGAGGTCTCCTTCACGAGGTTGGACCCACTTCACATTCAACATATTCAGGGTGGTGTGGCTCTCATTGGTTTAGGTTTGGCACTGATTAGAGAAGTCCCTGTTAAACAACATTTCATGAGGCTTTTTTAAACAAGTATTTAATCAGTGAGTCCTGATTTGGTTTTTTGCGAATGGATTTTATGCAGAAACAGCTGTTAATACATACAAAATTGGTTTGCTTTAGTCCTTCTATTGGTAGCAGCATGGTCTTTATTTCACGTTGGTGTCCTCCATCTGCACCTTGTCACAGAATGTCGCCCATTTTTTTGCCCAAAGAATTCTCTTCTTTGTAGTTCTGAATGGAAGTACCAGCAAACCTCTTCAGACTTAAAAAATGACAACAACCCAAAAAAAATATTACCAAAAGAGTCTGCCCAGACACACTTAAGTAGTTGCTTATTTTTGGAATTTTGAAGAGGTTTTTCCTATCCTGGATGAGATTTCAGTCTGGAGCAGCACTTGAGGATTACAGCAAGTATTGTAGCAATGCCACCTAAGAGAAGATGCCAAGAAATAAGGAAATAGTCATTTTATTACAAACAGCATGTGGTTAAGTTAGTGTAGCAAGCAATGCCAAGCATGTCTGAATTTGCAGTGAGTATGAGGAAGCATATCATCATGGGATGGCAAAGGAGGAGTCAGAGATGCAGGTAGCAATGATGATAAACGTTCAGGGCAGATGCTGCTCTTGCCAAGGTGTAGATCACCATCAAACAGGTAAATAAATCTTCCCTGTGTTGACTTGAGTTTCCTGCTATGCCAGCAGTTCTGCTCCCATTTAGGCCCATTACTGACTTGGTTCACTGCTCTTGTGTTTTACTTACCAACACACGAATATTCAAAGCTTTATTAAGTTTTATTAAGGTATTGAACACCCTCTTCTTCCCTCCTTGCTGTCTTCTCTCTGTGTCCTGGCAGTGAAATTGGTTTGGTTGGCAGTGCTGATGTTTTTGGAGTCGTGTGTGTGCTCTCTGTGCACAAATGGAGACACCTTGGAGTCCCAAGTCGGATCATCTGAGTAAAGATTTTGCTGCTTTGGATGTGCTGCCTGAAGCTGTTGACTCCCTCCTGAAAGGTCTTTGCTGTTCAGGAAGCCTGTTTTAGAGTGGATACACTGCAGTCCTGGTTGGGAGGGTTGACATACCTGCATATGCTTTGATAATTGATTTAATAACAAAATCAGGTGTATGTTAAACATAATTATTTCAGAATATTTTGTTTTGTTTTTTTTTTTAAAGATTCTAAAGCCCATTTTAGGCCACAGTGACAGCTGAGAGCTGTGATTTCTGGGTGGGATTTGTCCCCTGCCTGAGTCCACGGATGCCATCTCGGTTGTTTGGCTTATCCTGGGATTTGCTGCTTTTATGTGGTAAAATATCTGAGTTTGAGCAGATCACAGTGCCAGTATGATTGAGAACAATAACTTTTAGCATTGCCTTGTTTCCCTCTTAGCATCAGTGTGAGATATCCATACCAGAATGTATGAATTGCTTTAAATGGAGCAACAGGAGAAAGATACATTTCTGGCAGCATTGACAGAACTGTAGCAGGAGACAAGGTTTTGAGTGTTTGAGAACCAGATTCTTCTGCCTACTGTCAGTCTGGAATTCCAGGTAGTCTTATAGGAAAAAAATAGAAGGTGGAGCTAAAGAAAAATCCCATTATGTAGAGACATAATGCTGTGAGCAGGGTTCTTGTGCAGACGGTGGCTTGCCTGGCTTTCACCTCCTCTTAGAGGCAGCTCCAGTTAATGTTGATATAAAACTGCCTGTTAATTTGAGTACATGGAGATAATGGTAGGTATAATCTCTAAGTAAACTCTTAAAAGCTCTGGAAAAAGGGTATTTAAAAAAAAAAAAAATCTTTCTCCCCAAAACCGGAGTTTGCACTCTGCTTTGAAGATAGACTCATCAGTGTGCGGAGCAGACTTCTGCCTTGAGGCCATTTATAGTGCCGAAGCTTGTGAAGCTAAAACAGTTTGATGTGTAATTGCAGGAGGAAATGGAAAACCTGCTGAGCATGGCAGGATATAGTGCCTTATCACCCTTTATGTGCATCCAGTGCTTGCTGAAATTGCCAGCGGATCCGCAACATCGACAGAACGGTGACATTTTTCATGGGCCGCCGTGTTCTGAATCAACACTGCAACAGCGCGATTAGAGTAGGTAAAGTAGGGGGAACAATCAAAGAGTTGCATGTGACAGATCAGGTTTTAGTCATTCCCTGCTCCTTATTGCCTGCTGTCGTGTGTGATATGCAAAACAGCTTCTCCAGACGCATTACACCTTCACATTACCTGAAAATTGAATTTTATTTGGTGGCCTGCATATAATTTATAGCACTCTTCCAATGCACTTCAGTTCTCATTTAGCTAAAAGTGTGTTCTTTATTTCCTACTGGCAGGGAAACAGAAATAAAACTGAATATTCAGCACCACTTACAGTATATAAGAAACCAGGCTATTGAAGTTTTAAGCTGCTTGGATGTGTTATTGACAAGAACTGTCTATTCTGGAGTTAAGCACACGATGTATTTGATTCCCAGAGGTATAATCTCTCCATAGTAATTAATCAGGGAAAAGGCACTGACTCTGAATAGCAGTACTTGAAGTTATGGGCCACTATTAGCACTTGAAAACTAAATGGTAATTGAACATACCATATGGAGGAGAAACGGGGGTCCAGGCTAAGGACTTGGGATCCAGCCTTGCAGGGCAGAGAGGGAAAAAGGGTTTTTTAATTATTCAAATAGAAGTACTACTTCTGCTCAGCACTTCACTGCATGGAAAAATACCCTGTAAATAATTTACTGCTTGTATTGTTGTGTGTGTGGGGCTGTTGGGATCAACTCCTGGACCAGCGCATATTGTCCACCCATACATAATAAAGTAGATAATGCTGCTAGAGCAGTATCTCTGTTACAACATGTTACTTGAATGCAGAGAAAACTGGCTGTGAAAAATTCCTTTGGATTATAAAAAAAGATTTGCAACGAGGATTTAGGGTCTGTTTATTTCTCTTCCACCTTAAAGCACAATGCAATGTGCTGTGAAAGATCCTGGGAAGTTTACTCAGCGAGCAGGAAGTTAACTGACTATCAGGATCTGTGGAAAAGCCTGGCCAAAAGGCAAAAGGAGCTGTCAGAAGCAAGAGGTAGGCAGCAAACTCTGCTAGAGAAGCAACAAAGCTTGTGGCTGGCACAAAGTCATGGATGAAAACTAAAATAGCCCTGCATCCCTTCTGCACCAGCATCCCAAAGGACTGGCACCGCCACGGCTTTTGGAGGGAGGGTTTGGATTTCCAGCTCCTGTTGGGGAGTGATGCAGTTCATGCTGATTTCTGCAGCCCTTGGAGAACATTTAAAGGTGCACCCATTCCCTTGGCATGTCTTTAAGTCAGATGTAAACTGCTCCTGGTAAATACAGCAAGAATGGGGCTCTGGTGTTGTACCCCTGAAGTTGGCACTGGGGGTGTCCCTCACTTGCAGTGCTCTGTGATTGGAATTTTGACTAAGGGAATATGTTTTAGCTGATGGTTTCTCAGCTCTCTTGCAGCCATTTTGCTTTTAATCAGGCAGGTTCCTTCTTATGGTTTTCATTTTCTTAGGTCAAATCTGAGGAATAGGAGTCTGGGGGGGTATTTTGGTGCATGTTCTCTGTTTATAATCCTCTTTGAGCTTGATTTATGGAGCAGGTCATTTGATGCAACCAAACATTTATTTCAATCTTGTCCTTACAGTTTGATCTTTCAAATAAACTCAATTTAGTTTTATTCTTCAAGAAAAATTCATCTTATCTAATAGGCTTTCAAATTTGATAGTTTGAAAAAATGGAAACAGCTTAAATGGTGTTTTCAGGCAAAACTTGTGCCATGTAGGACAGCTAATAGCAGTGTGAATTTCAAAGTCTAATTACAGATGTTATCAACTATGAAATTTATGCTGTTTGTGGGGAATTTAACTGTGCAAATGTATGTTTTAAATGAAAAAAAACCCCAAACAACCAAACCAACCACCTCTGAAAACACTGAGTGGAATTCATTTGGTAGAGGGAGTCCTGCTTCCAGTGGGGCATTCCATTAATTTCTCTCTCCTGTTAGAGGATGAAGATGAACCAGCTTTCCCTGTACCTTGCGGACTCAAAGGCTTCCAATTTTGGCAATGTTTTCTGATTATATTTATTTAGCAAAGCTATTGCTCCCACAAGTGCAAGTGTTGCTGTTCCTCGCATTCTTAATCTGACCTGTTTGGCAGCGCTGCTGGATTGATGCACCCTTGACTTTTAACTTGTTAAAACTAAAGAATTCCTATAGCAGTGTGAATTGCCATGAAGAGCAGAGGCTGCACAGACTGGGAGGGGTGGCAGGAGTGACTGGAATTACAGTTTATCCAGAATTCTCCTGCGTCTTCTGGGGCGTGTAACATAAATCAAGGGTAATTAAAAGCGCTCCCAGTCAGGGCTGTATGTACCAAGATCTCTGCGAGTTCAGGAGTTAGACCTTTCTCATCTTGGAATATACCACCTAAAAATTCCTACAAAAAGTCTTCAATGTGAGATTTATACCTTGTATATTTGTATTTAAAGAGGGTGAGGCTTTGTGGGTGATGTTTCATGGCTTTGAGCCGGAAAGCATGGCTTTCTCTCACTTGTAATTATTTTGCTAGTCCTTTACACCACAGTTGTAAACTTAAACTTTCCTTAGGATGTGAGTAGCAGGGCTATTTTATCTGCACAGTCTCTTTGGCATTGCTCTGGGTTGTTTTACAATAAAAGCCCTTTCTGGTGTACTGATGTGCTAAACACAGTAACACATTTATATTGTATTATCATGAGAACAAATGCAGTTACACTGGAGGCTTGAATAGCATCGACACAGATCTCTTCCCAAGGTAGAGATGATTTTTGTTCCTTTGCACACACATAAACGTGGCTTTGATGGAATAACAAGAATCGAAAACATTTTTCCCGTACCCATCTGTGAGTGACTCCTTGCACTTTAGGTCGATAAAACACTTTGTAAACAAAAATTTATCTAAATAGAAGTTGATGTTAAGAAAAACAACAGCAATACCGTTCTGGATTACAGTCCTGTGAAAATGTGGTAAATTATTTTAAAAGTTCAGTTTCAAGAAGAGCAAGCAACTTGGTTTCTTCTAGTGCATATTTAAGGCTCACATCCTATTCTGTAACACTTTTAATAAATGTATTTGAACAGCTTCCAGTTTACTAAATAGCAAGCTTTGTTTGAATTGTGTTACAGCAGAAGTACTTTTACACTTTTAGTTGCATTTTTTGTCCTTTATTTCCTATTTATCTGAACAACTGTAGAGCACAATGTGTCCATCAGAAATCATGAGAATATATATCCCTGTCCCTAATGGTATGGAGTTTCCTTTACAACACTTGTGCTTTCTCCTAAATTTTGCTTTTATAGACTAGGTTTTGTTCTCCTTGAGAGTACATTATAAATCAATAAGATGCATTTTACAGCAAAAGGAAAACATTGTGTATGTGGAGTACTCTTTGGGAGAGTTTTATATTTTATTGAACCCTTGAAAAGTTGCAGAGTGTCATGCTTGGAGTAAGAGAAACTTGGCTTTCCATTGATGCTGGCTTGTGATTATGGTTTATCACCTTCAGCGCAAATTTATTGCGGATCTGGGTATCTGTATTTCACTAATGTGTGGGGAATGTTTATCGGAGTGAGCTCTCCTCTGCAGCAACCACAGCAAACACTGGCCTGAGAACTGATCAATATATATGGAAAACCAGAGAAATTGGCTTCTGCAGAACCCTCCAGGGTGAACTCTTAACCCATTGAAGGGTGTGGGAGTTGTGGGTTGGGCTCTAAGGAGATGATGGTGTTTCTGCTGTTGGGGAGCACAGCCAGTGCTCAGTGCTTGCACTGTGGCAGTGCCTGAGGCCCCTTCCAAAATCCTGCAGGACAGCCCTGATCTTTACAAGGAAACCTTGAGGATGCAGATAAAAAACCCAAAAAGAACCCTGGTTTTGGATGCACCTCCTCTCCCACACGGCTCCCAGCTTTAGTCTGTCCCCCAGGCTATCCAAGGTCTTACTCTGGTTCTCATTCAATAGAGTACGAAACAAAAAAAAAAAAATACTACTGTTCTTACTGTTTTTGAAACACGATGTCCATGCCCTGAAGGGGAGAAGAAATAAATAATTCAGGCACCAGAAAAATTAAAACATCTAAATGAAGCCAAAATCCCAAATCACAGCAAAATACTTTGACTGGTTATTTCCTCTTCTTACTTCCCTGTGGTGATTTTTTTACTTCCCTGTGATGATTTTTTTTTTAGCCACCAGTAAGTCTGTCAAATCAAAGTGTTTATTTAAAGGAAATATTTACAGCAGTGTTTTCTTTTAGGAATCATATATTCTGAAATTGGAAAAGAATCCCTTTTATCTGTGTGGTTGAAGACAGTTCAGCAGTGGTAGCATGTTTTATTTTGTTTCAGCCAGGTGACACATTGCCTCGCTGGCTGACAGGGTTCAATCTGTGTTTGAATCGTTGACCTTTTCCTCTGAAACATCTGCTATATTAAAAACCTGTGTTGTTCTGTTTCCTGTTGCTCTCTCATAAAAGGATGCAAGTGGAGAAGCAGGGGAAGCAGGATCCAAGAACTTTTGGAATTGCAACTCTTCCTGGGACACTAATGTCACTGAAATGTAATCAATTTATATGTTTTCCATGTTATTTATTCAGTCTGGCTCCTGGGGCAGTGTGGTCATGGGGACTGATCCTGTGGGTGTTGACTTCTGCATTGCAGTTAGGTGGAAAACACTTTGGACATGCACACATTTGTATTTTTTGATGTGGACTTGGAGTTTCTCCTTTCATGCAAATAATTGCCATTTTTGCTACTGTTTCATTCTGTGTCTGTCTCAAAAGAGAGTGGGGAAAATGCAGAATCCCTTAATCTGAAGCAGATTGCTGCCTGTGTGGCTCTGGAGCCACCAGCATCAGTGGGAGGATGATCCTCTTCAGAGGGAGAAGAGTTGATAGGAGAGGAATTCTGCAACATCTTGGAAACAGTTCAGTAGCAAAGCAGTTCATTTACACCTTGTCCTGGGATAAAAGCAAGTTCTTTTCTTTAAAATATTTGTTAATCTAGATAAATCAAACTGTTTTCAAGCAGAATCTTCCATAGGAAGGAGAAGTTGGCTTTTAATGGCAAAATCAAACTTTTAGAAGTTTTGGTTGCTGCTTGAGTGGAGCCTTGTGTTTCAGTGCCAGACACTTGTCGGGCGGTAGTTGCTAATCTTTTGCCATTAATGTCACCTGACTCAGAGGTGAATACAGGTACATCCCTGTGCCATCCCCACTGCCTTGGAGTCTGTATGAGTTCTGGGATGGTTGTTTGATGGAAAGTGGAGCCCCTCAGCAGTGGGAGAGTCTGTGTTAGTCCTCTCACACACACGGTGTGCTCAGGGCTCTGCTGTGCAGTACCACAAAGTAGCTGCATGTGAAAAGACACCTAAATAAAGTCCAGGCTCACTGTTTCTCTCATTAGCTTCATTTCCAAGGATGCTTTTTTAGTGGAATAAACGCTTCAAAAGGTTGCAAAGCTGGATTCATCTCCAGTGCTCTCCTGGAAGCAGTGGTGCTGTTTTAAGGATCATCAGGCATAATCTGCTGTTTGGTGCTCAGACTTGCACAAGTGTTACTTAGGGCTGGTTAAGAGACGACAAGCTGTCAGAGCTGGTTGGGAAGGAGCTTCAAGGAGCCATTGTTCTTTCAAATTAAAACATTTAAACATTTAAATCCAAAGCCAGGACTGCAGGCTCATTTTAATTATTCCTTTTGTCTTGTGGAAATACTTTCCTACTGATGATCACACAGCTGTCACATATACATTACCTTTAGTCAGGCTACATGACAGTGCTTTCCTATTAGCTGTCATTGTTTTACAAGGAAAACTAGAAACCACTAAGGCAGATATATTAATTTCAAAAGAAGACACTGCTGGTGAAGTTATTAAAATAAAAATATCTGAAGACTCATATTCATCTGATATACAACAAAGGTCTGCTGTGTTGCCTCATGGCAGCTGAGGTGACAGGATTTTTTTTGGCTGTGTTACCGAGATGTCATTGCTGTCTGATCCCACTCCCATCAAGGCTGAGGAGCACTACTCAGAGTAGCTGGTTGTGTGTTAGTCATTCCTCCTTTGTGAATCAGTTCTGTAACAGATAAGTTTATTACTTCTCTGCCACTCTCCTGTATTACTATGATTAATGGATTCTTTGGGAAAAATTTCAGGTAGTGTTGTTTTGGCTTAACATCTGTTTATAACTCTGGCTTCTGAGCTGCAGAGTTTACTTCTAAGACTTAAAAACCTACCTGTTGCTGCAGTTAGGCATGATTCAAAATATTTTGTCTTTTTCTGAGTAGATTAAATAGATGCTTTTTTAATTGTTTCCCTAGGAGATATTTCAGCAGGTAATCCTGGGGTCTGATGCAGCAGGAATGTTGGTTTTTGTGAATATTTTGTTATTTGTTATGAGACATTGCGCAAAATAGAAAATCGAGAGTTCTATACACAAAGGCAGGCTGGAGCTATTTGCCATTTACTGTCCAGCCAGGTACAGTTAATTACATGTGCTTTTTTCATGTCTGATCTCCCAAAATGTATAATGTCATTTTATTTTCATTTGTATTTGCTACATTGGTTTGGAAATAAATGAATGCAGTATGTTTTCTGAGAGTTCCAGAGTATTTTAAAAAGGGCAAGCAAAATTGATTTAATCACAGATATTGTTAAAAGCTCCATTTTAATGGAATATGCTGTGATTGCTGCTGCGAACAGCAGAGTTTCATTTTTGAAGTTGTTATTCAAAGAGAATATGCATGTCCTGAGAATGAACTACAAAATGAAAATATCAAGCCCAACAACAAACACGTCATAGGAGGAAAGTATTGTTGTATGGGAATAGTTTTATATAAGAACATTGGAGCATCTGAAATAGCTTTCCTGCCCCATAATTCATGTGATAAAATCATTAGGAAACACGAACCTTCGGACTCCTGTCAGTTTACTTAAAGTTAAGTCTAGGGGAGAGGAGATGATGACTTTTCCTGGGAATCACCGAGCTCAAATAGAAACCTTCTGATCCCTTGTAATTTGCTTTTCACTGTGGATGTGACACGTGGAGTGGTTGTCGCTAACAGCTTGTTAAGAGGCCTGGCAGAGCTGTGGTGGGGGCTGTGTGCCGATGGATTGCTTTATTGCAGCGCAGCGTTCGTGCCTCACATACTCCAGGAGGGAACGTCCCCAGCCCTGGGGTTCCTCGGGGAGCTTCGGCACAGGAGGGGGGTGTGTGCCGAGAGGAGGGAGGCGTGGGTTTGACAAAGGTCATGCTTGATGTCTGCAGGTAGATGCCATCAGACTGGGGGAACGGGAAATAATTAAAGCTTTTCATATCCTATATTACAAGTTTCCACTTTAGCCTCATTACCCAGGACAGGCTGCACTATGACAGGGACCATTTTCCACTTCTTTCTTTTCCCCCATTGCATTAACTGAGTTGGAGAAGACGAGCAGCTCTTCAGGTAACAACTGTTCTGTCCCACAGTGTTTGCTTGGCCTAGGCTTTGTTTTCCCAGACCAGTCAGTGCGAGTTGTATTTGTTAACCCTAATTCCAGATATTTTTTTTTAATTATTTTTATGCACAACATTCCGCCTTGCCCTTCTGTAGGTGAGGTTTCTAAGGAATTCTGCTTTGAGCATGAGAGGCAGCCAGTGAGGACTCTGCTAGGGCTGTGTGCAAGAGGAGTCATGCTTGTAATCCTAAAAATAGACCCCAGTTCTTCATCCAGCTGGAGCACCCAACCTTGCAACGCCTACAAGCCAGCTCATGTGGTCAAGCTGGAGCCTGTGTTGATAGGGAAGGATTTTGGGATTGGGAAGTGCTCAGTTCAGTTTGACTTTGTTGTCCACAGCAGGGCCCATCAGGGTCTCCAAGCAGCAGCATGAGTGAGTCCATCATGTTTTGAGCTTGTGCAAAAAATACAGGAGAGAATGAAAAGGCAACTTCGTGTGCACTGAGATGGTTTTCCTGGGATGACAGAGAGAGCAAAGTATAAACAAATGCTAAGATTCCTTTTCTTAAATGTGAACATGGAGTGGTTTGTGGGTGTAAAGTCAAAGTGAGTCAGAAAAAAACCACATTTGGAGTATGGCCAATGCTGAAACATTTTTAGCTAAATGTCTGGAGTAAGGGTGCAGCATAGGTGGCTGATAGAGACCGTGATCAAATCCCTGCTGGGCACTCCAGCCCTTACTCAGCATGGACAACAAGGGGCTGACTTAATTTGTGTAGGTATTGTTGCTTATCATCATCGTGACTTCAAGTAGATTCTGATTTCTTTTCATGTCTTTTCATAAAAATAAAAAACAATAGTGCTGTTAGAGGGATAATATGTATGGCTTTGAGCATCTTCTGCCAACATGAACTTGAGGTGCTTAATGAACCACAGAAGTCAGATATTACAAGGGCTCTTCACTGGTAGGATCATTATTCTTTTTGTGTTGTTCAAGAAAAAAAAATTGAAGAAACTGCAGTGTAAGGGTAAAGAAACCCTATTTTCTATTCAAGTGAAGGTTTGGAAATCATTGGTTATTTCTCTGGGTTTGATTTTCGTAACTGCTGAGATGGGAGCATTAGCAGGTGTTGCAGGGCAGAGCAAACAGAGTGCATTTTCATTTTGTGTTCTTACAAAGCATGTGTATCAGAATTGACATCCACTTCTTGCATACAGATGCATTCTCCTTTTTTTCTGGTGGAAACACTTGCATAAAAAAGGGAAGACTTCTGTCATAATGCATGTTCTGAATTGTCTAATACCAATGTACTTGCAAGTGTTGAATCTTCCCTGGGCAGTGCTGGTACGAATTTTAATATGATTTTCTTCTGACGCTTGTTTTGGCTTTGTTTTGCTGCTGGGATGCTACTTCTTGTGTTAGGACACTGACATCTGCGTTGGATGTTAAGGTTCTGTCTCCTGTATTTGGAAATGTCTGTGTATCTGCAAATGTTCATCAAATTCTGAGCCTATATTAAGCAAGGAAATGAAGAGATGCAAATGAAACTTTGAGAAATAACCGTGTCAATTTATAATAAATGGCTAAATACCACAAAGAAATCAAGAAACACAGTCAACTTAGCTAAAACCCAACCTGAGTACATTAAAATATGCTATGCAATTTATGCAATTAAAATGTCACTGTAACATGAGAGAATATTAGTGACTTATATCTTATACATAGGGCAAGATTCTGACTTGGGAGGTAATCCAAGGAGCTCACTTCGAGACCTGACCTTCCACTGAAACGCATCTCTTGTTTTGCTCTGATAGAGACCCTTTGACATAAAAGAGGGAATGATAAATTCATGGTTTTTTATTTTCTTGTTACATGTTGGTGCAATTCCTGGCTGCCCATGGCATGCTTCAGGTTCACACAGGCAGGCTACAGGCAGATGCAAATGAGGAAGAAGCTTCCTTAGTCTGAGCTAAAACATCTCACTTGTGCATTGAAATCCCTCTGGAATTCCAGCATTGAAGTCTCCTCCTCTGGCTGCCAGTTCTGCTGAGTTGTGCAAAGGCTTTGTGATGTACACAAATGGTCACTGGGGACTACAGTAGATCTTTTGACCTAAGGCAAATAGAATTTAATCTCTGGCCCTTGGAGGTTTCCTTTTTAGTTAGAGTGGCCTCTGTGTTCCATCAGTGCCTCCTGATCGTGGGGAAATGGGCTCACCTTTGCCGTGTGCCAGGTGACTTGGATGGAGCACATCTGGACATACCCAGGGATGGGTTGTTCTTTTGTTGGTGTTCTACAGCCTGAAGGAAGAAGTACTTAATTGTGCATAATCCTGTCCTTTCAAAATTTCTTGACGTTAACTACGGCAGCTGCTTTTGCAACTGTTGGCCAAGTCCCGACCAAGTAAAGTTTTACACAAATGTTCAGCTTTCTGCACTGACTGCTCACATTAACCCACACAGGTAAATTAACACTATAAAAAGGTAGTGCTGGTGCCACATTTGAAGTCATTCGATGCTTGTCCCCAAGTAGTCCAGGGCTGTAGATCCAACTGCTTTCACTGCACATTTTAGTGACTGGGTCCACAGGAGAGAGATAATGCACTTGAAAATATGTTGCTTTTTAACTGGGATGTAAGAATAGGAACTTTTTTTTTATGTGCATCAATAATTTTGTAGAAGATCCAAGCTTAGAGTAGTTAAGCTTGTAATACACAGTGAGAATTGTTTATATGCACATATATTGAGCTAAAATCTGATTACCAAAAATATGAAACAAATTGCTTCAATTGCCAGTAAAATGTCTGGGAAGATACTGTATGACAAATTCTTTTGTTTTCACGCAGGATGCCCTCCTACAAATTGTGTACAGGGTTCGTTCTTATCTTGGCTATCCCACTTCAGGCTCTGAAGGGGGAAAAGCCCTAAATGAATTGCCCAAAGGCAGAGTTTATATGCTGATAACCACGACGGATTCTGCACTAAGCAATTAGTCATTGCCACCATTCACTTTTCTGCCTTTAGCTGAGCCTTTCTCACATCCTTCCAGAGGTTAACAGCATCTCCAGATCGTTTCTTTTGTCCCCAACAAGGTGTAAGCCACGGGGAGCTGTCTCCATGGGAAACATTTTTATTCAAATAATCACGCAGCGTTGCACTACATGAAAGCCAGGGCTTATGCAGGGCTGGGATGTCTCTGGTAATGACTGCTACATAATAGGGCCACCTGGTGATTTGTGTGCTGCATTGCTCGGTAGGAACTGGAGTTTGGGAGCTACTTTGGGCTCTGGCTGACAGGGAACACGCTGGGCAGGTGTGTTCAGCTCGTTTGCTTTGTCTCTGAGTGAGGTCATGCTGACCAAGCAGCACTTTGAATTTTCCTTACCTGCTGGCAGATGTAGCAGCTGTGAGGAGGAGGGAGAGTCATTCCACAGGAAACTGTGCAGGGTAGATGGATACTGGAAGCTTCGTGGAAATGAAGAGCCAGCACAATAGCTGGATGTGTTTTTCCCATGTAGCACTTAACAGGAAGGTTATTACACCTAATCCCGTTTACAATTTCTGTTGGTTGTCCCTCGTATTCCTACATCCAGGGGAAGGTAGTAAACAAGTGCTGCTGCCTGTGAATAAATGCATTCAAATGGTATTTTTTTTTTTTGTTACTAGAGGCTGCATTTTGATAACTGTTGATTTGCATGCATTTCTTTCCAGAGTTCATAATGCTAAATATGAGTTTTAATTACTCTGCTTATCACCCGTCATCAATCGTGTGCTCTCTGTTCGTGCAGCAAACCCCACAATCGCCTTGTGCCGAGAACACTGCAGAGAGCAGAGCAGACATGAAAAGAACCACATCAGAGCAACATTATCAATTTATACCAGCTGAGAATCAGGCTCAGAAAGCAAACTCGAGAACAGTGGCTTTCTAGTATTGGAAACATGTTCTTACACCCCAACTAGCTTTGCTTTGTTAAAACCCCCCACCTTTCGGCCATTGCATCTGGTCAAATTATGCCAAATAGGTGAAGATGTCTCAAAAATAGTAATATTTCTGCAGAAGCGAATTTTTTTTTTTTTTTGGTGCCTCTCTGCTGCTTGGTCCCTTGAAGATCTGCTGATCCACAGGAAAAGTCTCTTTAAGCTATGGGACTATGCCTCTTCAGGAGTTTGGGAACAGGATACCGAAATATTTGCCTCCTACTAGGAATGAGCTTGGTTGAGGTCCTGTACCTGTTCACTTACATCTTGTGTCAGCCACGACACATTCCCTGGGCTCATTGGCATGCTGTAAATGGAAGATAACTTTTCTTTCTATAGGAATATGTCTAGGAGAAAAACATAAAGTATTTGTGAGCATTCAGCAAGTAAAGCTGTGGGATCTGTGGATTCTCTTAGAATACACACCTACAGCAGTTCCCAAAGCTGTGCTTTCTGATTGCTGTGGGAATAATCCCTAAAGGAGTGAAACCTTCAGGACTTGCCCAACTTGCAGGAACTTTTGAGTAATTTTTTTTTTTTTTTAAGAAAAAAGAAAAAGAAAAGAAATATTTTTCAGCATTCCCTTATGTCATAACCAGAGGATAAAATAGAGCATGCAAAATTCACCACAGCTGAATTAACAGGAGAGGAGGTTGTTATACTTAAGCTGTGCATTTTTCTGTAATTAAGTGGGTTTCATAGAGAGAATGTTCCTTCTTGAGGAGAAAATCTCTTAATTGGCAGTTTTGTGGGGTTAATGAACTACTTAAAGTACAGAGGGGAAAAAAGTGGGCAGGGGGATGGGGAAACAACCCCAAGTGTCAGAATGCTGAGTGTCAGAACTCGGCAAATCCGTTATCAGAGAGAGCTTTAACCAAGCTCTGATGAGATGAGACTGGCCCTGGAGAGGGCCCTTCCCGACAGGAATGCTCGGGGAGCGGGGAGGCTGCGGATCAGAGCAGTTGCCTACGAAATGAACGCTCGAGGCAGAGCCAGTCATATTAAGGAGGCTGTAAGAACAAAAATCTTAAATAAATAAAAGGCACGGGGTGCAGATCTGGAAGGAGATGGTAGATATGATTATTTTCTTGGGTTCTTTTTTTTTCCAAGTGCTACTGTGGGGAAATTGGAACAATCTCAGTTTGTGTTATTTCTGCATTTGTGAGGTTGTTCACTTAACCTGTGCAGTGACCTGGAATACTCAATGCCACTGAGACAGAAAGAGTAACTGAGAGACTTGTGATTTCAAGGAGGAATTTTATTGAACAGCAGCAGATTTACTTTACACTTCAGTAGTAAGTGATAAGAGAGGAATTATTCAACATGCTTTCTTATTTCAGCCCTGGGAGGTGGTGTAAATTTTGAGGGCACAGAACATAGTGCCGCATATCATGAAAGTGAAAACTGTTTTAAAATTAAGATGAGAAGTGCCATGTTTCATAGATGTTGCTTAAGTTCCTCTAGCATTCCTCTGAACTTAAAGTTTTTAAGTCATGGTAATGCCTTTTGACAAGACATTTCAACAAGAGCAGAATGCTGAACTGATTAAGAGACTAAAACTGAAATTTACTTAGAAATTTCAGAGGGCAATGGTTTTGGCAATATACATAAACACTAGTTATGATGTGTCAGTCTGTATTAGACCCTGCTTTTCCTATCTTTCCATAGGCAGATGTTGCTTTTTTCACTTTATAGGTTTGTTAAGGATTTTGGTCTGCCTTTTTCACGCCCCCAGGCTTCCCATCTACCCGACCACAAAATGCATGTCATATAGGATTCACCTTTTCCTGTTAGATTAGATACTCCTGAATGGTTAGCTGGGAGCTTTTTTTTTTCCCCCCTCTGGTTTGGTTGTTTCTCGGGTTTGTTTTTTGAAGATGGGGAGGGGTTTGAAGAGGGGCTGGGAAGCTGAATAGACTCGATGATTGGAATTTGACTTGATAGCTGATAAACATGAAGAAAACAAACAGAACAGACTGTTATAGCGAGATAATCCCTCTGACAATTAAAACAAGGCTGATTTGGGAAAACATACATACCCAAAATTGCGTATTTATGTGCTGGGTACTTCTCCACGTGATGTTCTGTGCCCACATAATTGATGATAGTTCTCTGTGTAGTTCTGTGCATGCAGGAGATCATTTATACTGAATCTTAAAATTCAAATCAGCTTTCTGCAATTCAACATGGAGTTCATACATGGAGTGCTTTTGGTTTTTCTCTCAGAGATGAAGCATGATGAAAACCTTTTTTTGTTAAGGAATGGTGACATCCTAAATAGAGCTTTAGTAAGACACAAAAATATCGCTGTGATTTAACCAATTTACTTGTTAAAGGGAGGAAATTGGGTAATTTCCTTTTGGCAGATCTGCTCTAGGTTGTGTGCTGACACTGCTTTGAGAGCATACACGCTTCAGGTTGTCCAAATGATCTCTTGGCTCAAATACCCACTTGGTTCATCGGGCTTCAGTCTGCCTTTGCAGGCAGTGTAACTTCTGGGGGAGGTGTGCCATCAGTCGTACCAAATGTGTGCCTCCTGGTCCTGGGGACGTGGGAGCCTCCTGTTTGAACAGCCTGGATGTATTTCAGTGTTTTCTAAAGCTGTTTACAGAAAGAAAACGTTAAATGTTGATGGTTTTCGTCTTCTGGCTATTAAGTGTATTGCATATTTTTTGTCAATACAGTGAGATACATACCAATAAGATATTTTATCTGGCACTGCCAGGTGTCTTTCTTTCACAGAGAATCCCATTAATGTCTTGCATGCACATCTTTGTATACAAATTCAGACATCTTTTCTACCCACTGTTCTTTCCAGTTTCTGAAAGACTAAATATACACATTCTTTGTTAATCCAAAAATGAGTAAAGTTTTGAATACACATAAATATATACGTGTGCTCAGGGTAGAAGTGAACGATTCTATAAGATGTAGATTAATTTTTTTTGAAATTTCATGTACCCTCTATGCTTATTTGTTAGTTTTATCTGCAGAAGAGTTAGCTAGCCTAGGTGAAACAGCTGCCAGGGTTTGGGCGTGGTTTTTTGGAGCTGAGGGAGTCTAATTTGAACCTTATAGAGCAGCACTGAACATCGTAGTAACACGCTGTGATTCAGTGCATATCAGCTCATAACTACCTCTGAGAAACCACTCTGAGTATGAATTAAACAATACTCTTAAAATGTTTTATTATATTTAGTTCTCTACAGTGCGTACCGCTGGCAAAGGTTAATTGGTTTGTGTAATGCCAGAAATTATAGTCCTTGATACATCTGCTAGTCTGAGTTAGCACAAGTGCTGCAAGATCTTTGCTAACTATCTAATAGCTAATTTGAATGCCTCAACCCTCAAAAGAAGTGCAGAATAACTCTGAGTGTAATCAGAGTTCTCTCTAGAGCAGAACTGGACAGTGGATCCAAACTAGGTCGAGTTTCCATGACACAGATTTTCATCCAGTGGAGACAGAGTAGCTACCAAAGTAGTTTGCTAAGAACAAAGTTTCCAACTTCGGAAACTTGGGAACACAGCAGAAAAGAATGGTACTTTCATCCAGGTCATGCATTTTTACATTTTTCCCTATTTAATAAGCTAAAGCCTGGAGCTGTAAAATTTGGTGCATGTATTAGGCAAGTGTTTGGAGTTACTCTAGGTCTTCAAAACACGAGGGGTTTGGGTTCAGTGGTTTTTATTTTTTTATTTTAACACTCCTTTACATCTAAAGGTTGTGCTTCCAAGTCCCCACTGAAATCCAAAAGAAACTTTGATCATAGACATGGAACACTGGCAGGGTGTATGCTGAGGGAGCAGAATGGGCGTTCTCTTGCGGGGCACGGAAGTGAATGCCCAAGAAAAATATTCAGGGGACAGGCTTTTTTCTGTCCTGTTTAAGTGGGAAAACCCAGCATACTGGCCTCCAAATTATAATACCTTTAGGTAAAAGTTAATAATGTATATGTATGGAATACACTGGGGTGCTCTCCTGTCTGCTTATCTGATAGAGCTGAGATCAGAGTGCTGGCAGGTTTCTCTGCTGGTCTGAGGACCCTTCTAAAGTAGGGCAATAATTCTGCTTTTTCTTCAAGAAGAGTTTTGAGGTGCTCCTGGGGAGCTGCACTGCTCTAGGTTGAGGCCACAGTTGTGCCCTGGTTACTTTTACCATCATGCTTCAACCTTAGTGTTTAACACAGCTTTAATCTGCTCTCAATGTAGGACCTGCTTCTTCTGATGGCTCTTGTGGCCAGTTTCAAATGGGGTTTCTGAGCTGGGGTAGCACTGGGAATAGGCCTGTGGGCAGTTCATCGAGAATGCTCAATTTTTATAGAAGTCTTCTAAATACTGTACGCATCTTCATTCTTCCTTTCCAAATTTAAATGGCACCAAGCTTGGGCTTGCCACCTCCTGTGAGGGAGTAGATGTTCTCCTCGGAGTTTCGTGTGCTTCTCTACCCAACAGAAGGCTTCCTTCAGAACTGAATGAGGACACAAAGCAGCACAATGAGCAGGGCTCATTCAAGTGCTGAGATAGCATCAGAACACAGCTAAAGACTCCCAGCGCTGCCCAGGCATGAATGAAGCTATTAAAGGAAAAGTGTCCAAGTGTGACTGCCTTTGATCCAAGGTTGGTGAGATCTGGTGGAACTGACAGCCGTTTAATAGGAAGCAATCACGTTTGATTCTACCTGGCTCTTTCTTGGCTTCTTTTATCTTAAGTAATTCAGAGAAGAATTATACGAGTAACAAGTATGCACTTAGCAGTGGTTAACATAACCTCAAAGGCACGGGTCGCTGCTTGTATCTACAAGCTCAAAAAGAAACTTGAACTGTCACTGTGCATTTTAGTACCATATAAAATTTCCTAATATGAGCCAGGAATTAAGACTTACTGTAATTTAGGCTTTGGTCCACTTTTGGAGCTGTTTGTTTGCCCTGGTCTCAAGAGCCACATCTTCTCAATCAAGGAGTGCCATGAGCATTGAATTGATTTTCTGCTCTGGATGGGGTATTTATTCCTAATAACTTTTAGGCAAAGAGTCACCTGCTGCAATTGATGTGTTACACACGCCTACTTCTGCCTGTCTGCAAATCTATACTTAAAGGCACCTTTAGGCAGTACTTTTATAGTGAAAAGAACTTAACTGGGCAAAAATGTGCTAATCTTTCCTGAACCAGGGAAATGACTTTATTATTCTTCCCATCCTCATGCCATCATTATGATCTAGTGTTTTCCCTTCATAAATGAGAACAGTAGCCTTGCCTCTGACCTCCATTAATGTGTATCATAAAAGCTGCCTTTATAATATGCTCCTCAGGAAGACCTCATTCCCTTGCAACCTGTTCTTTGGTGACAGTTCAGGGGAATGTTATGGATTCGCATGAAACTTATCAAATGGATGTGATTACCCTGTTGTCAGAGGCTGCCTGAGCCATTATTAAGCACATATTGGATGGTCCATTTGTTGTTATATAAACTCTTTAAAATAATATTAGTAGGAAAATAGTTGGGTAAAGTCAAATGCTGCTGGGTCCTGTTGTAGTAGGTGAAACATGCAACTCTCAGAGCTGGGATTTGGAGAAAAAAGAAGCTTTGGTCATAAGCAGAACAGGATGAAAATGTTCAGCTGTTGTGGTGTGTTGTAGTAGGTACTGGTCCATCCCTGAATATCTAAAAAGGAGGAAATCCAAACAGAAATGCTGCTTGTGTGGAGCAACATCGCTTCATGACTGCACATCTTTGACGTGATGGACACAGCTTGTTTGTACTTCCAGCTGCATAATTTTGAGCTATTTACATATAATTTAGTGTTGCAGAACTTTGTGGAGCAGTGAAACAAGAAGCAAGCAGGTACAGAGCAACACCTGACACAAAACGCCGACAAAGGGTCGGGACTGTACATGCATTCAGAATAAGAATCTGAATTTTCCCTTCAGCTGTAAGTCGTTGAAAGAGTTGCCAAAGCTAATAAAGTACTTCCATGGGTGTGTGTTGTGTGGAGGGTTTCCTATTGTTGCCATTTTAATTTTTTTCCATTAATACGGTGTCAGTTATTACCTAGCTGCATATAACCTTGGGAAAATCACATTATAAGCTGTCCCCAAGTTTCCCCGATTTTTCTAATATGGGAAATAGATTCTTTTCTTTTGCAGAAATGTTGTGAAATAACTTTATATATATAGATATACACACACACACAGAGCAGTTAAAATGGTATAAAACATGTGTTCTCTTGGCACAATTTATTTTCTGAGAACAGAAGGAAGCAGTGTGGGTAATGAATCAGAGATTGTATTGACCTTACTGTCACTGTGACGACCTATTAAAATATAGAATGTTTTATCATTCTCTTAAATTGGATTCAAAATCTATATGTAGCTAAGGATACAGTTATTAAATATTGTGCTGGTAATGCTCATATATGTGAACAACAAATGTGTTGGAGATCACAGAACCATGAAGTTGTTGAGGCTGGAAGTCACCTGTGGAAATTGTGTGGTTTCTTATGTTTAAATTGAGTTTCTTGTGTTTCAGTTTGTGCCTGTCATGGTTTAACCCCGTCCCCTGCCGTGGGATGGGGAGAGAATGGGAAAGAAAACCTGTGGGTAAAGGTGGTTTAATAGGGAAAACAAAAGTTGTGCATACAAGCGAAGCAAGAAATTCTTTAACCTCTTCCCACGGGCAGGTGCTCAGCCGTGCTCAGGAAAGCAGGGCTCCGTCTCATGTGACGGTGGCAGGCAGATGCCCTAACTCTGAACATCCCCTCTTCTCCCCCTTCCCCCAGCTCTGCATGCTGAGCACGAGGCCACAGGGTCTGAAACACCCCTTGGGCCAGCCGGGCTCAGCCATCCCAGCTGTGTCCCCCCAACCCCCTTGTGTGCCCCCAGCCCCCTCGCTGGCGGGGCGAGGAGCAGAGACTGCCTCAGTGGCGTGAGCCCAGCTCAGCACTGACTGAAACATCCCTGTGTGATCAACACTGTTTTCAGCACAACTCCAAACCACAGCCCATAGCTTATCTTGAAGGCAATCAACCACCCCAGCCCAAACCAGCACCGTGCCCATCCCCGCCTGCCCTGGCACTGGGCGGGGAGCAGCCTTGGCTGAGGGGACCGTGGGGGTGCAGCCTGGGATGCTGAGAGTCCTCGGGTGTACTGAGGACAGCACTCACCTCTTTTAAGCTGTATTTTGCTGTTTCCACTCTTCTAATCCGTTCTTTCCTCCAGACAGTTCTAGTCAGAGACCAGTTGTGTTGGCTGGCCTGGGCTGTCAATATTAAGTATCAAGACACTGGTAATAGTAACTTTTCCACTAAGCTCTGCATTTCTTGGAGGAGATTTTCTATTGTGGCAGAAGTGCCGGGCATGGCAAATCCTGCTTCGGTAAGGCAGAATGAAGTTACTGTGGAGTAAATCTCATTTAATGCTTTGAAACGTAAGAGCACATTCCTATTTGGATACATATGGACAATAAATCAGGTCTCATGAAGCCGTTATCTGTCTAAGAATAGCAAAGTATAAAGAGAAACAAAATGAATTCATATTGCCTATAGATTTAAGTGTTAGCCCTCTCTGATATCCAGGGTCTTTTTTTCTTTTACAGTGTGAAATGACTTCTCACAATTGCACAATAATCAGTTATTATTCTAGAAGGTCAGCAGTGCTGCTTACAGCTCGTGAGGTACTGACTTGATATGTTCACTTCAATTCCATAGGCCTGCTTTATGCTTTCACTCAGAAAATTTTGGGGGCAAGAACACTTTCTCCTTGGCTATCTAAAGTACACTGGGCACAGTGTTTTTTATTTTTATTGGTAACACAAGTAACACTTTTTGCTTGGCTGTGCCAAATATCTGTTGCTCGTCTAAATAGGAAATCTCTCCTTTATCAAAGCACTTGAAAGAACTTGTCTTGGTTGACTCCAAGTTCAGTAGCAGCCCTGGTGGACTCCGTGGCATATGCTGGCCCAGGATGGCGTCAGGCCCATGTGCTGAGCTTGATTTTAGCACCGTCTGGAATTTGCATCGTGCCCATGATAGCCTTCAGCTGAGGTGCTATTTTCATCCTTGAAAACAGGGATCGAGTTAGATGCTGATTTTTTCCAAAGGAGAGAGCTAAATCTGAGTTTATATGTACTTAAATTCCCATTATTTGAGTTGGCTGACTGCTTTACTAAGTATTTAAAAGTCCCGCTAACAGGATGTTCAGTAGTTTGCAGTTGCAAACACTTGGATGTCAATGCCATGGTAACCAGGCCCGTTTGGGTACCTTGCTTGGCAAGATCTTTGTAGGTCTTTTCTCTTGGGCTCTGCTTTATATAGTTAACACAGAAAGCAGAACACAAAAGAAAAGATTTCACAAAATTAACATCTCCTGTTAACAGTAGGGTAGGGATGCGTTGTCCTCCATGGCATCATCTGCTGCTGACATTCAAGCAGTTCTAATTACTTTAATGACTCCCACTGGTCCCCTCTATCACTGCTGGATGATGCCTGAGGACACTCTTCAGAGGTGGGAGAATAAAGCCAGGGAGCAACCAGAGAGTGAAACTGCTCTTCTTGCCGGCAAAAAATTGTTCTTTGGGAGGTCTGTGGAGTTAACAGGCCAGGCACTTCCCTCTTTGCTAGTCTCTTTTCTCATCCTGCTTTTAGGGAATGCTTGTACCTTGGAATTACTTTAGATTCCAGAATCAATGCAAAATCTTTGCTGTCTTCTGTTTGTTTGTTTTACATATATATTTGTATATATAAAATTTTTAATTTTTTTTAAGCAACTCTAATTTGCTTAGGATATTTTTTTTGTGGAGTTTGGCTGTGAAGTTTTCCTGTCAAACTCTGTAAAATGTCTTGATAGTTACCAGTCTCCATTTTTCATCCCATTTTTATACGATGAGCTACAAACACATGAGATTATTTGATCGTTGCATCTGGTGGGAGAAGATTGACATGTTTTCTTGGGATCACAGGCTGAGTTTTGACTTTCTCCCTTTTTGTAGTCTTAGACACAGTGCTCACTTTCTCGATATGCACTTCCATAATGGACTTGTACGTTATTATTGGTGTTCTTTGATACAAAAGAAATTCAATACCTCTGGGGCTATAAATATCATTGATTCACTCCAAATAGAGAAAGATACTGTAATATTTTTTAGATTATTAAGACTTTTCCATTTTCTCTCTGATGGGGAAGAGTTATGAATTTGGTAATCATTATGCCCTAGGTAACTGAAGTTACGCAATCAAACCCTCTCTTTAAAACATAATTATGATTGTTTCCAACATTTAATTCTTTTTCAAAATATTATTTTTAATGCCTTGAGTGGATTTTTTGTTTACTGTTTCAAAGAATTGCTCCTGTTGCTTGTGTTATAACAGAGGAGCCTTAGTAGCAGAATAGCAGATTATATTTCTCACCTACAAAGCTTTAATGGAATTATTGAGCATTTCAAGATGTTGCAGTAGGAATCCAAGCTTGAAATAAACGTATGGATTTCTTTTTCCCTACTGAATGACTAGGACGAAAAATCTCAGTCTTTTCTGTGTGGAATTCAGTTTCTTGGCCAGCTTGTTTTAAAAAAATTAGAAAAACGTAGAGAAAAGAAGGGAGAAAAAGAGTTTTGTGAAGATGCTGGCTTGAATCTTATTAAAATAGATGTCACTTGTGTAAGTGATGTAAAAGTGTATGAAATCCTATAATTATTCCTTGTGTTTATTCATCAGTCACTAATACATACTGAGATAAAATTAAGGGAGAAGCTGTGTATATGCATGCACATAAATTCAAAGTAAATTTGAGTTCCAAATGTCAAAATCACCTCATTTCAAAATTCACTCACACTTCTAGGAGTTGTGATTGGGAGGGATGACCTGTGATGCACCTGCCTTGGTCTGTGCTGCTCAGGGGAAATGTTCAGGGTCAGGGCTGCACAGGGGATGTGCAGCTGCCTTTGCAGGCAGGGGTAAAGTTCCTTTTGAATTTTATGGGGATAAAGGTACAGATATTAAAAAAGCCCAGTCAGAGTTTGTGTTTTCAGCTCAGCTGCTATTCACCAGTCCTGTGTCCAGAAAGTTCTGCTGTGTTTTATTTCAGCTAGTGCTTGTGGAGCCTGGGCTGCAGAGAGCTCTCAGGACAGAACTGGTGGGGCTGAAGTGCTTTCCATCACATCTGCTGCATGCCCAGCAATGCCTCCACGACCAAATCATCTGTCAGGGCAAACTCGGCTGTGGAGAAAACAAAAACAGCACTTGAGAGATGTGCGCTGTAAAACCACCGGCCTTGCTTGCTTTGAGAAGTTCCAGAAAGTTTTCCTGTGGTGGGTGTGCAGCACAAGTTAAAGCACATTAAATGGTGTGTGGATGTTGACGCTCAGGAGAAAAGCAGCTCTAAAGCTAAAACCCAGGGGGGTGTCTGTGCTCTCCCGTGGGAGCGTTCCCACTGGGATTTAATGTGCTGCGACTCCTGCACGGTGTCTGCACACCATTAGTGGATTTGCCTCGACTTTCCCGAGTGTCCTTACGTTGTTGATGTGACTTTTGGTCCTGCTCTTGCTGCTGCCTGCAGACTGAAAGCCGTGGATTTCCATGGGCAGACCTTACTCTGCAGATCCTGCACCGTGTCGCCCTTACGTGTCAGTCATTTAATTAACCTTTCAAATTGTCTCTTCAGTCCCAGTTAGAAAGGGCAAAGTCCTGTGGCCTGTTTTAATATTTAAAATGAGGAACCGATGTTCATCACTGGCGCTTCATTTCCTGTAGAATGATGGGCCTCAGAGCCCTTTTATCTGCTGGACCTGATGCGCATGATGATGCCTCTGCTACATTAACACACGCTTTTCAGCAGGACTGTTCCCACTTTAGGCTGATTAGGTTAAAAGAAGATCATCCAGAATACGATGATGATTCAACATTTATGGTTTTTAGCCATTGCAGGCTAAATATATTCTCAGCAGGTTATGTGGGGGTAGGGAGGGACAGCAGAAATGCTCTGCTCTGTTGTATTTCTAATGGGTTTAGTAATGCTCAGTAGAAATGGTATCTTCGGTTTTCTCGGTGCAGACATTTGTAACAGAGTACCCTGTGCTATAAAGGCAATTAATTGTCTGTCTGATGCGCCTACTGTACATCAAAATCTGCTTTTTAATTATGAGTATGAAGCTGGCTGCATGAAGGATCAATTTTTGATTTCCTAAGATACCTAATGTTTTATGAATAGGAAAATAAGCTGCAGTCAAATTGAGCATTTTATTCCTGTTTTAAAGTAATTGTCAAAGTTATGGAAACATTTATGTAGAAACCAGTGTTTTAGTTGTCTGATTACATAAAAAATTGTGAACCTGTAGAAATTAATGGTAGAGAATGAGGTTCCCCCCCCCTGCCCCCCCCCCCCCGGAGATCTAGCAGCTGTAGACACTTTTTTCCAATTAATCCTGTTGAAAACATGAGACACTGACACGTCTCAAAACAGGTGTCTAATTTAGGAGTCTGTTGGGGACTGAAGTTCTTGAGATAGTCCAGGAAGTTTCCTGAGGACTCTGACTCATCACTCAGAGTCTGCAGTAGTGAATTGGAAGCTTGAGTTCCTGTCTGTGCCTCTCAACTTCCCACCCCATAAAAAGGTGTGAACGCTCTCCTGTGTGTCTGAGGCCACCTCTTCCAGCTTTGTGTCCATATGGGAATATAAATGATTAATGTTTGGCTGATGGTTGGAGATAAACATCATTCTAGAGCATGGAAGTGAAATCTGAAAAAAGAATTGGCATATGACAGTCTTTTATCAAACTGAAGGTTCTGTTATTGTGGGTTTTTGCATGAAATTTGCCAGTGGTACACTAAATTAATTTGCTGTTAGGTTTGAGGATAGAGTGGCTTCAAAATTATTAATAAACATTGAAGGGAAAAATGTGATTTTTAAGCACTTTATGATCTAATTTTGAAGAAGGATGAAATGCTTTGTTCTTTTTAGTTTTAGAGTTTCTGTTGATATAAATCTGTGGACAATTTGCCAGCATAGAATCAGAACATGATCGAGTGGGTTTGACCCGGAACAACGTGAGCCAACTGTGGTATAAACTCTGAAAGTACTGAAAAGTGCTCAGCAACACTCATGGCTATCCAGAAAAGAAAATGTATGTGTTTATCCAATTAAAACTCCAGGAATAAATAAGCACTTTAGACACAATCTAATTATCCAGCTGGAATTTGGCCAGGATTGTAGAAGTTGGCAGCCCTTGAGTTAGAGGTGTCAACAAGGGAATTGATAGTGAGGGTGAGAAGTTGAGTTGTTCATCCCTCATGTGGGGTGCTGGGCAATTCTGACAGTGCCCACCACAATGAACTGCTCCTTTTTCCCTGCCCTTCATTACTGTGCCCTGAAAAAGCGTGAAACGTAATTAAAATAATCCTGAATTATCATTATTTTAAGTGCTGCTAATGGCACTATTGGAGACAATGAGATGAAATAGTATCTAATTTTTCTCGTTAATATTGTGCTTTTCATTCCTCTTGCATCAAAGGCTTTTTCTGCATAAAATTGCTCTTGAGGAGGATGGGGCTGCATTAAGAGGTATCACAGAGTTTTGGGTTCTTCATCTTCAGGTCTTTAAGAAGGAAAGATTTTTTTTTTTGGAGCTTCTCTGTGGGGCAATCTTTCCAATAGAAAGTCCTGTTTTTATGAAATAATAGCAAATGTTTATGCTAATAGTACCATGTTTGTAAATGTTTTTGCAGTTATAGCTGTGTCCCAAAGAGCAGCTGAGTTATAGAGGGAAAACTGGCAAGATTAATTTTTGATGTGATGACTTTGTCTAGAGTGTTATTCCTTAGCAGTGAACACCTATGAACTCGGGGGATGTGTGTCTCAGTAACACAATTTCAAAACTTCCTTCTCCCCTTCCTCTCCCCCAAAAATAGGGGTAATCAGTGTAATTCAAAGGATCAGAGAGGTTGTATTTTTATTTTTGTGCTTTTCTTTTTTCCCCTCCTGCTGTTTGGTGTGGCTGACATGCACAAGTGTGTGTTTTTTGGGTCCACTTTTGAATTGCAGCATCAGTAGCTGCAGGTGAGTCTGTGGGCTGTGGTCACCAAACACAGTTCTGAGCTGTGGTTTCCAAGTGAACTGGCACATCCTTCACAAGCATTTTTATTTGACAGCTGATGGTTGCTCAAAGTTTCAGGTGCAAAACCTAATCTGCATTTTGTTGGGTCCCGAGCTGGCTTCCTGCCTGCTCCAGCCCTTTGGATCCCTGTGGCTTGGTCAGCAATAAAAGCATTTAATTTCTTGCCTTGCTCTTCCTGCGGCCCTGCTGCTGTGTGGTACTGGTGGGACTGGGAGGAACTCTGAATGCATTCCTGTGTATCCAGAGCCTCGTATTTAAGGGCTGTTTGCTCCAGGATCTGAGGTGGCAGTGAGGCACTGGTAAAACGAGATGAAGTTGTGCTCACAGTCACTGCTTCAAACACAAAACTGCTCTCGAGGCTCGCTTGGCATCTCCCAGAGATGTGAACCAAGTACTGGAGCATCTCTCTGTCTGATATTCTCAAACCCAGGCTTTTGTGCATCTGTGTGTAATGAACTGAAGTGGTGGGACTGCAGAGACTTTACGGTGGTTGTCTAGACAGGGTGATGCTTATCCATAGAGATAAGTTCCTTTTTACCAATTAGGAAAAAAAAAAAGGATTTATTTTGCTTAAGCAGTACCTAAGAGTAATAAGAGTAATGCCATTCTCTCGGTTGGTTGCTCAACTGTTAAGGAGATGTTGGGGATATTACAGAACGAGACCAAAGTAAGTACCAAGGGAGAATTAGCTAATTCAGCTTAATAACTGAGCATTTCTGATTTGGTGGGAGCAGGATTCCACATCTCTTCCAGGAGAAACAACTAAATTAGGTTTTTATTAAGAGATTAGTCCATGTCATGACTTATATCCTACAAGATTTTCTGTCACAGCAGAGACTGGTTCTCAGCAGGCCCAGTTCTGGAGGCTCTGCCTGCTCTTTCCAGTCTCCTTGTGTTCCCTTAATGCTGGGAAATGGGCTGTGGAGTCTCCAGTAGTTGACATAAATACCTGAGTGCCATCCATTTTGTCCTGCCTCTGGCACAGGCGTTTCGGGATGTGCTGCAAATCATGGCTGTGATTGAGGGGCAGACACCATGGGGATGGTGTCAGGGATAATTCAGGGTCCTGACAGCAGTCTGTAGGGAACCGATTTCTGCAGACCCTGATAGCTACTCCAAACTGGAGCGTGGTCACTTCTGGACTGAGGGAGCGGCTGCTCTCTCTCCACTCATTATCTCATTTGTTAATGAGCTGCTGCGATTCTGCACTGTTCTCCTTCCTCTCCATAGGAGAGGGAAACCACTGTGTTCAATGTCAAACATCTGCCCAACAAACCCGTCCTTCATGAAGGGGCTCCCTCCTTCAGTTTCCCTCTGTGTGATTAATCCATCCCAGTGCTGCCTGCTTTGGAAGGAGCAAGAAAATGAGCCTTTTCTTTTTCTTCTCTTAAGGAAAACTGTTAAATACTTAAATGCAGGCTATTTTTTTTTATCTTCCTGTGAGATGCCTCAGGGCAAGGTTACAGTAATTGTATGTTATGCTGCCCTACTATAGAGAGTCCCATTGTAATTTGGCTCATTTTTGTATCATCTCTCTCTGGAGAATCAGCTGGAGCAGCTCTTGCAGAGTGTCAGTGTGGTTACAAAGGGGTCTGTTCTGTGTGCCTGTTCCTTGGGAGGATGTCTGCCAAGGTATGGTGGTGAAAACTGCTGTGGGGTTTGTGACTGACGTGGTTTTTTTCCTCCCCCCCTTTTTTTTTTTTTTATGGGACGTTGAAAAATTAATAGATCTTTAAGCAGAAAGGGAATTTTTTGTAGGTTAGGTAGAACATTGTGGTCTCATAACTGTGGAGTAGTTTATTTTTCTCTGGAGGAATACACGCTCCTCCAGGGAAAAATGGCACTGATTCCCTGTGATGCTGCAGTTTTCCACTCAGCCCTCCTATCCACGTTTCCCCTCCTAACAGCTAATTCTGGTCAACCTGACCCGTTTCTGACCAGAAGTCTGATTCAGGCACAAATTAATCAGGCATTACATATAAAATGTCAGTTCTTAACACAGTAGTGAAATTCCCCTGAGCTCATTTTGTATCTTACACAGAAGTGTATTGCTGCTGGAATGGGGCCCCTTTTTAGACTTTACCATGTCTTGGTACAGGTTTTCCTCTGGGGACTGAAGATCTTTCAGGGCAGACAAAAATCCCAAGGTGTTTTTTTTTTTGTAATGGTTGCTAAGCCTTTACTGTTACTGAAGAGGAATTTAAGGAGTTAGAACAAGATTGGTTTAAAATCTATTTGTTTTCCCTCAAGTCACTGCAGGTTCAGAGAATGGGTTGGTTTGTGCTTTGTTTCCTGGCAGGAACATGTTTTCAATATAATCCAGCCCTCTCTGTAGGTCTTCATTGTTTGGATTGTGCTCCACAATGTTTCAGACATGAGAGCAGTTTATATGGATTGTTCCTCTTGACCCTGACCACATTTATCCCCAACAATTCATTTTATTCCAGTGGATGATTCCCTTTTGGCTGAGAACGAGGTGCCTGGAAGCTTTGCTTTCCCCCAGTGCTTTTATGACCTATTTCAGATGCCAGAACACCTTTATACCATGTCACACTGTTCTGTCCTTCCTGCCTGTGCTGGATGCTTTAATGGAAGGACAGCTTGAAAAATGTGGGGTACAACCCAAAATTTTAGCTTTTTCTCCAGTCGGTAGGGGTTAGTCTCCTTGTATTCAGCTCTCCTGACCTATTTTACCCTAGCAGCCAGAAGCAGTCCAACTTTCTTGACGTGCATCACCCAATTCGTTGCAGTTGTTAAAACACAGAGATGGTGCTTTTCAAGATGTACCAGCAGCAACATTGCCTAGAAGCTCCCTTTTAGCAAAAATAAAAAATTCTGTGAACATTGGGGTGCATTAAAAATTTAAAATGCGACTAGTGTTTTCCATATTGTAGGCACAGAAAGGTGTAATAGGAGCTTTTTCTTGGGGATTGTGTCTTTGATATGTGTGTGTGTGTCTTGACTCCCAAAGCTTTCCTGTCTCTGCCTGTTAAACTTGGCCGAGCTGCTTTAGAAATCCACCCCACACTGTGATAGCTCCAGCATCTCCAGGGTAATCTGGGATGCTGCATACAAATCCTTGTGCAAGTTTTCAGTCTGACAGGCTCGAGCTAGACCAGGCATATCTGTGAGGGGTGTTCAGCACCATTTGTACTGCCACTGGACTGGAAACTCAGCTCAGATGTTTATCGCCGGCGTCTCCAGCCCGAGTCCGCTGTGTTCCACACAGCTTCTTCCCCTGATGGGGTTTTTCTCAATAAAACTTCACGCCCAGCAGCTTCCCTACTGTCTGAGGATGTGTTTGTTTCTTCGCTTCTGAGCCTGTGGTCAAGCTCTGTTGAAAAAGAAAACGTTCAAATGCGGACTTGAGTCCTTTTTTATGAAACTGTAAAAACACGGAAAAATATTTATCGAGAATTTTTCTACAAAACGCAACAGCTTTTGGCACTTGCTTTTGGCTCTGCTGCACTTTCACTGTGACTTTGCTCTCTTGTCTCACTTCTGACAGGCTGGGTTACCTTAGCAGGGAGCTGAGTCTGTGCTGCCCAGGTTGGCCATCCTCCAGGGAGTGGTTTAATTTATAGAATCTCAGAGTCCTGGAATGGTTTGGGTTGGAAGGGACCTTAAAGAACATCTAGCTCCAACCCACCCCTGCCATTCAGAGAGATCCCAGTTCACTCTGCCTTTTTGTTGTTGGTTTTGTACTGCAGAGTGGTTTGTTCTGGCTCTCTGTGCTAGGGAGGCACAGATGTTGGAGCTGATGCTCTACAGAAATGCCAGGAGAAAAACAGGGTCCATGAAAACTGAACCTGGTTGCTCCAAGCCCCATCCAGATGGCCGGAGCTCGCTCTGCAGTGCAGGGTGCTGAGGAGGTGGACAGGGCTGGCGTGGGCGAAGGAAGCTGAGGCTGGACAAGGTCAAACCAGGCTCCACAGCGAGAGGGGGCTTGGTCTGGTGAGGAGACAGGAGCAGGACAAACTTTTGGGTGCAGAATATGGGAGGAGAGAACAGTCAAAGCCAAGCAGAGCATTCAAATGAATTAAACAGAGAGCCATTCTCTGGATTTGCAAGTTTTCAGCTGATTCTGGTCTCTAAGTACTCTGCAGAGTGTGTGAGGTTGTTCCCGAGGGACCCCAGGGCTGCTCCTAATGAATTACAGGCCTGCCAGGCCTCCAAATTTGTTTAATTTGTTTTTCTTTTATAAAGTGAATTTCCTTTGGTTTTGTACAGTGGGTGGAATAATTTTTTTTTTTCCGATGCGCAGAGCATTATTTTATAAACTCTATAAGAGGATTGGAGTATCAAAGCTCTGGATAAGTCTTGCATTTGAATTTTTGTGACTTCTTTGCAAACGGAGCATTATTCATTTTCACCTTTACGGCTGCTGCTTTCTGTATGAAATGCAGAATAACCAGCTGCTAAGTGAGTTTCAAATGGAGCTTTTCATTTTCTTCTGAGGAAATAACATGAGCAGTGGTGGTAATAGATCATCTGTATAGGAGGCAAATGTATTTTTTATGAGTGTGAAATTTTGATGGCAAGTGCCAAAATCATATAAAAATAAGAATACATATTGCAGATAATTAGTTTTGAGGGTTTGGGGTTTATTTTATTTTATTGTACTAAATTCAAACTTTTACGTGGGCAGAGATGAAGAGCTGCTTGCTATTGTCTACTGGAGTTTCAGCCAAATGGGTACAAGCTGAGTGTCAAAGTTCTCAAGATTTAGCAGGATGGTTGATGTAGAGCAGAGAAAATTTGAGCCAGATTTTGGAAGCAAGTCTCCCAGCTCCAGCTGGCTTCAGTTGCAGGGTGGGTTGTGTCTCATGCCTCGTAGCTGGAATGAGAACAGACTTTTGCAAATACTCATCCCAGCTGTAAACTCATGCTGTCACTACAACTCTTGTTCTGCTCTCCTGGAGGGACAGAGGGGATCCAGCAGCCAGGAGTCCCTGGCAGTGCAGCAGGAAAAGCAGTGAGGATGTCACTGGGAAGAGGTGTCTGTCCGGGCTGTTGTTGCTGCCCTGAGTGCAGAGCTGTCACGTTCAGAGAGAAAAAGGCTGAAATAACACTTGTTACAGCCACTGCAAAATACTAAAAGTTGCTTAGATGCAACACAGAAAAATACAATCTAGAGGATGCCATTTCACGCATGTGCCCCTCTCTAATTTGTTCATTGTAGTGTGTTTTATTTGCCAAATAATGAAAAATATTATTGCAGAAGCTGTAAATGAAAATTAAATTTCTGGTAGGATATACTGGAGTAATGAAGAAAAAGAGAATGTAAAAAGGATTCTTCCATGATAATTAAGAATTATAAAGTCATTACTTAAACTTGCTTTCTGAATTACAGAGAGAATTAAACTGCTTGTTTCAGAGCAGAATCCTTGTAGCATTCCTTCATTAAAATTCTACATTGTCAAAACGGATAAAAATGCATATACAATGACTGATTTTGTTCCGGCCTTGCCTCTGCTTTGGGCCTTATCTCTCTTCACAACAAAGCTCACCTTGAAGGGACTGAAGTAATGATATATATTTGCTGAGCTGGAAAAAGAAAGAAAGAAAGAAGCATCTACTTTTTGCAATCTGTGTTCTTTCCCTTCCAGATACTGAGGAGGAAAAGACCTGTGGGGTACTAAAGCTCTCATGTACCATAAAGTGGTATTATAATGAAAAGTATTGCTTTTTATGGCATCCCTGCAGTATTAAGGAAAGGCATTTTTCTATAAATGTTAATCTTTAATCTTTATAAATTGCACTCTGTAAGACTAGAAGGTCTGTAAAGCATTTGTCCCGAAGGCTTAGAAGGATCAAAATAGCATTGCAGACTTTCTACTTTTTCTTTTTTTTCCCCTTTTTTTTCCTAAAACTTAGAACTATTACCTTGTTTGGAGGAGGAAGGGTGAGAGTGATGTAAGCCATTAGACTTTTCCTTCCAGGTAGCCCTTAAGCTAATGTTCAACTTTATGTACCTGCATAAGTCCAGTTGAGTCACTGGGACTTAAGTCTGAGCTAAAATCCTGTCTGGAATGGGAGGATTAAGGACTGGGAGCCCCACACACAGTGAACTCCTCTCCCAGATTTCTGCCAGCTCCCATCACAAGATGCTTTGGGTGTGTGAAATGTGCTCTGTAACTGGAGCTACAGGGAAGCTTTTTACAGGCAGGAGTGGAAATGAGCAGGTTTGACAGATAATTAAACCTGGTTTGTGTATTTCCTGCCTACAGGTTTCTCCCCTGTTCTTCTTCCCAGTGAATTTTCTGTTGTGTTTTATGCTCTGCCTTGCTGCACTCAGCCTTTGCTCCACGGGCTGTTTCTGAGGGTGCTGGTCTTCATTGCTGAGATGAGGTTTCCAGACGTGGAGCTGGTGTTTGAAAATGGTTGGGTGGGGTTGCACCCTGAATTTGAACCTTAAATATCTAAGTTTTACTTTGATATAACCTGGCCTCGTGTGTATGGATTTGTACAAGTCTGGGCTTGGGGCTTGTTTTACCAGCTGGTGAGCAAGGGGTTGATTAAACCTAAATTGAGAGTATTAACAAATCCCTGCTGAAAGTTGTGATAAGCATCAGCAATTTCCAGTTTTGTTGAACTTTTTGAAATTGGTTAGCCATTCTGAAAAATACGCATTAATGGTATATTAATACTTGATATCTGTTTATCAATGAAACCTTGCTATAATAAAGTATTTATGAGATGTAATTTTAATCTATAATGAAAGTTTGTCCAGTAGACTCTCATAATTTAAAAAGCAAAACTTTCCCAAAAGTTTTAGCTCTGCCTAATGTGTCCTTTAATACTTTTTTTGTTGTTTTTCTCTAGGTAAGTGTCTCCATTCTGAAACTGCAGGAAAGTTCTCTGAATTCAGAAAAGTTGGATGCCTACTGAGCAAGTAAAGCTCTTATGCTTCAGTTTTTGGTAAAGTCTTTTACAGATTTTCAGTCCTTTCTGAGTTTTTAAGGACATTTTTACCTCTGAATTTTGTCATGTTTGATGGGTGTTGCAGATTCTTGAAGAGGAGGTAGACTTGTGCGCAAAACATTTTTAATTTAGATTCAAGTTTGAGGCTGACTATGGGTAAAGACTGAATAGAGGAAAATCAAGAATATCACATTTTTAATGTTTTTTTTTCTCTGTTGTTGTTGGGTAAAGTCACATTAATTTAAATTGCCTGTGAGTGTGCAGACAGGCTGAAGCAGTCTGGTGCTTGTTCATCTCAACCCATCTTGATGGTGCTACAGAAATATTATTGCATAATATCTGTGATTTCAGCCTTTGTAGTAAAAACCTTGGAGAGGGGATTAAGGGCTATCATATAATTTTTCTTGGACACAGTTTGGTTTGGAAAGAACTTTGTTTTGGTAGTGGCAGAGATTGGTTGTCCTGGAATTCAACCCTCCCAAAAAGCATCGAGCTGACAGTGGCTGGGTTAGTGAGTGGAGAAAAGTATCCTGGTGCAATGCTATTAGATTTTCTTTTTTTTTTAAGTGGGAATTGCTCCAAATCTGGGAATTCAGTGAAGGTTTTTACTGCATCCAGGTCTCAAAGCCTTAAAGAGCTGGTGCTCTGGTTTCCCTCCTGAACCCAGATCTCTGAGGTTTCAGAGCAAATCCCGTTGCACTGTGTTGTTTTCTGACTTAATCTGAGGGGCTCAACTACATCTTGTTTCAAGATTGAAATAATGAGGATGTGTGTGTGGGGGGGAGAAGGAAAAACAGGGTTTTGTTCTGTTTTTTTTTTTACGTAAGGTTAAGGGGTAAATGCACTTCTCGATGCAGACGTAAATTGTAATTGTGGCTTTACAGTGTCTGTATTAGAATATTGACCTGAATTGATACTACAAATATAATTACATTGATTCTTTCCTGATGGCTATAAACAGTGACATTTCCCTTGATCTCTGAACAGAGTTAGTTATAAAACACATGCTCCACTTTTGTATTCACACATTGCATTCTCATCACTTTTGTCTCTTGCTCCCCAAGGGCTTGATTTAGAAGAAGTGTCTGATTTAATGGAAAAAATGATGAAACAACACAGACAGCAGTTCGGAGCATTTCTAATGTAGAAGAAGGTGTTTCTTTTTGATTACGTTTCTCAGACTTCATTGCTTATATTTGAATATTTTGCTTAAGAAAAATACGATGCCAGGCTGTTTTCCCTTTTTAAATTATTTTAAACCATGTATCTATCTTCACTGATCTCAGAAATGACTGTTACTGAAGTAAGA
Organism: Lycocorax pyrrhopterus obiensis; assembly: GCA_014706295.1. Classification (NCBI taxonomy): domain Eukaryota; kingdom Metazoa; phylum Chordata; class Aves; order Passeriformes; family Paradisaeidae; genus Lycocorax; species Lycocorax pyrrhopterus. Next base: position 13,384,719 of record JACSVZ010000022.1, on the reverse strand, counting down.
GCTATTGCTCTGATCTGATGTAACAAATCGTGCTCCAAACTTCCCATCAGGTTACCAGACTGGAGAGAGCTCTTATATGAAAGGACAGAAATGAGACACAGAACCTCGGACGCTGCGGTTTTTCCTAGTGGCAAATATAGCTGTCATAAAACTAAGGACTAAACATTAGGGAAATGGGGTTGGTATTACTGCTTCTAATGTAGCCTGGTGGCTTCATTTCACAAATCATGCAGAGAACCCTCCAACTTCTGCCTTATTTTCTTTCAAGTAGATACCAAGAAAAATGCTCACGGATAAGCATTTAAAAATGGGTATTTCATTCAAAAATACTGTTCTTTTAACGTGACTTCTTTTGGCTTTCCTTGTTCTGTGTTGCCAAGTTGTGCTTGTATCTCTGGAAACAGTTCCTGAGTTCTCTCTTAGCATTCTCAGAATCATCATCCCGAGGATATTGTGAAATGAGACCAAGTAATTGTAACTGAGATTGCTAAATGTGCTGTCAGTGCTAAGATTATAAGTGTGATTGTTCTGGCAGTCTGTTGTGATCAAGCCACCATGTTGTTTATCCTTATTTAGAGAGGAGTTTTTCTGGAATGTTATTTTAGTAGGCTACAAAAGGAATGATTATAATGTCTTGTTTAAGGAGACAAATGCTTCCAACTGCTTAAACACAGAACAGTTTTGTTCCTCACTCCTTATGCAGGAAGTCAAGAGATTTTTCAGTCTGAGCTAGAAAAATACCTGTACTGGCATCATATTAAAACATTTTTAAACATCTCTTTGCAAGAGGTGCCTGTTTGACTCACAGCAAGCAGAGCCAGTAGAGCTGGTGTTTGTGGCAGGTGTATGTGTAATCCAGTTAATACATAAAGAAGTAAAAAAAACAAAAGGGTTTTTTTCTTCTCCACAAAATCTGGAATAACATTTGCCAGTGTCTCTCATTAGGAGATAGCAGGGTAAAGCAGAGCTGTCTTGATTATAACCGTCTTTCAGATAATGCAGCAGTATATCAGCACTTTACACTGGGTTTGTAGTTAGATTTATTTTATTTTCAGTTCCTAGCAGAAGCCAAGTGAAAGTGGCTGATGCTTTTGACCAGAGCAAAACAACTCCACCCAGTCTTTGCTGATTTTAAAAAATGTTCGATAGTTTTGGGGCAGATGGTGTTGGTAAGGGACTGGGTCGGGGAAATGGGAGTCTGGGAAGATGGGGAGCCCTTCTGGACAGGTTTTAGCGGGCTGGGTGGTCCATTGGGCTGGAGTTCACTGTTTTCTCCTGTTCATCTGTGTAATTCCAGAGCAGCACCTTGTTCTGTCTGGGTACAGACACTCTCTGAAGTCTTTCACTGCTGTTCATCCAGGGCACAGATCCTGCTTTTATCTCCCTGGCTGTTCTGTAAGTGGTTGAGCAGCACTTCAGGATTTCTGAGAGTACTTGCAGAGCTGTTCAAAGCAGTGATTGCCCCTCCTTTGGACATTTGGGAACGTTACCCATCCGTGGGCCTTGCCTCTGCTTGTGTTTGTGCTTGTGCTCTGTGGATCCCTCCCGGTGATGGTGCCTGTGGCCAGAGGCACTGCCAGGGCTTGCCCTGTTGTGGTTCAGCTGCATGCATCCTGTCACCCCTCCCTGGGAATGCTGTGGGTTTCTCTGTGAAAAAATCCACACACAGCATGTCCCAGCCCCTAGAAATAGTGCTGAGTCTCTTCAGACTCGAGTGGCCCATTTTTGTGTCTCCTGAGATGCCCTGTTGAAGAGTCACACAGGGAGCGTGAGGGCAGGTGGCAGCTGGTGTGGCACAGAAGGGCTTGTAACTACATTCCTGGTTTAAGTGTAGCATAAATCAGCCACAACTGAAGCTCTTCAGTGCTGGCTGAACCTCAGAAGAAGCAGGAGGTGTGGTGAAATTCATTTGGTCCCTCACCTTGAGAGAAAGAATAAAACATGTCTAGATGGGCGCAGCACGTGTTGATTTGTATCAGATTGGGCAGAGGGGTTGGGGTGGACAGGCTGCTGTGCTTGATTAAACACATTACTTTTGTCCTCAAAGACTTTGCAGGCACCACCTTGCCTTGGCCTTGAACCCTGCGTTTGTCCTGGTTTTACTCTTTTAAAGCACCACCTATGGGAATTACCACTAAGGAAGTGAAAGCAGTTGGAAAGTAAAGAGTACATGTATATTCAGTTATAATACCAAATTAGGTGAGAAGAAATCAGCATGTTTCAGTATAAAGCCCTTAAATCAGGGGGGAAATGCATAGTCTCAGTTTCAGATAGAGCACTGGCTGGGTTACAGCAGCATTTTGTACACTGCTACTTTAAATACCTGGGGCAGTTATCACTGGGGGTTTAATATTGCCTATGATGTTACTGTACTGTGATTAGCTCAGTGATATATTCCATATATATATAACCTCTGGGCTATTTCTTTGAAATGTATTTCCATTTTAAAAGTATATTACTATGACCATACTAAGAGGAAAATTACCAAGTTCAGAAGTCGTTGCTGCTGAGTATCTTTAATGGCACATATAACACTGTGCTGCCACAGTTTGCAAAATGTGCTTTAAACATGCACCTCTGCCTAATTGAATAGACACTGTTGTTTTTCATGTCATGTGAAAATATTGCCCTTACACTTATGTCAATTCAGAGGGGCTCTTGTATAGGTGGTTACTTGAATTAGCTGATCAGAAAGCACCAGGAGCGTGCCTGGACGTTTAAAGCGTTGCATCTGTGTAAATCATGTGTCAAATACACTTTCCAGTGGCACCGGTGTGGGTGAGGTTAGCAATTGATTTAGCTGGTGGAAATATTCAGCCCTTTCAGCATTCCCAGAGCATGTTTCTCCTCAAGTTGTTACCCACAAAAATACCTGCCTTAAAGGATATTAGAAAAGCAGCTAAACAGAGCACACAAACCTTAAGAAATCCTTAAATTGAGATTGTCTGTGCAACCTTTATTTGCATCTTATATGCATCTGCATTACAATGAAGCCTTTATATGGTCTCATGCTATTTCTGCACAGGACCCTGGCCTCATTCAGTGCACAGAAAGTTGGAAGCTCAGTTAATGAGAGGCTATTCAATATTTTGTTTTCCTTTCATTAATCAGTGTTTCCCCCATGCCTTATTTCTGCTTGTAATTCAAACCATGTTCTGGAGACAGAATTATGAATTTCCTTTTGGGCTCCTCTGTAGTGCTCATCATTTGACTGGATCATGAGCACCTGGGAGTTTCGTTTTTGAATTAAAACTCCTTGTGAGGTAAGGGAGTTCCAGTTTTCCCCCACCTTGTAGGATTGAATAGACCAACAAGGGATTAAGGTCAAAACTACCCATTAATTTCAGGTGTCCAATCTGAGATGACTTGGACCTGTTTTTTTCAGCTTACTTAGCAATGTACAGCACTTTACACAACCAGATTGCGTCTCCCACTGAGTCCATTTGCAGCTGTGAATATTTAGCCCCTGCACTTAAGATAATGAAATCACAGACAGGAGTGGAAAGATTGCCTTCCTCCGTCCAGGCTGGCACTGGTGAAGGTGAGGAAGGACTCCATTCTTAATTAGGTATGTCCTGGAGACCATTTGATTGGACTCTGTGATCTTTAACCATCAGCTCCCTGCCTGTTTCATCCTTTTCACCTCTGTGAACATCCTTTGCTTCTCCAGCCTCTGCCCTTCCTGGCAGTCTTGTCCTCCTCACCTCTAACCTGCCTTTAGCCATGCTTTACCTGACTTCTTGCCTTACCCATTCCTCCTTTCATGTCCATGATCTGTGTTTTTCCCCGGAGCTCTGACCTGTTCTGTGTGAAATATTGGACAGTGAAATACAGATCAGCATTTTGCTGATGGTGTGGGATCCAACATCCCAGTTTTCAGGGGACTGGAGGAAGGGCATCTCTCGTGTTCAAAGTCCTCTCTGGTAAACTCCCAGCTGTTGCTCAAAACTGTGCAGATGCCACATCTTTTCAAATAAAAGGTTGCCAGATTGTTTTAATGCATACAAATGTTTTACTCACCCTGATCTTGAACCCAGCTGACCTCTTTCAGCTGGAGCTTTCAACCTGGAGCAGGCAGGCACTTGGAAAGACACATCTTGGCCAGCCAGGTACTGCTTTGGTTAAAAACAGCTGAGAAATTGGGTTTTACAAAAGAAACATTTAATTCTAGTCAAGTTGAAACACATCTGAAAGGTACCACATGCATGAGACATGAAATAAAGCTTTGCATGATAAGAGCATTTCTTTTAATTATTTATAATGCACAAAAGAAGGTACTCTGATAACCTGACGTTAAGGGTGACAGCAGATAGTACACATTAGTTTGTATGGAAATTAAATATGATCATTGCATTTTCTTTCTTGTGTCTGTGAAAGAGGCTGTGATGTTTGCTGTCAGAATGACAATATTGGTTGGGTTTCTCAAGGATTCTGGCTGATGAAGAGTTGTGTCTCCACCTCGAAACCCAGCCCGGCATAAAATGCCAGTTTCCATTTCCCTTCCTAACGGAAAACATTCCTGTTTTCTCAATCCTGTCTTGCTGTTATTAAGTAAGAGAGACAGTCACACCTGTAGTAGATTAGAATTGATCATACACAATTCCTGCTCCACTGTGAACCCTTGTGGCATCATTATTTCATGAACTGCCACGGTCTCTGAGATGCATTATTACTACTTTTTAAAGAACACCTGTAACATCCATTTTTCTTTTGTGTCTGACAATGCAACACTACTAAGGATGTGAAAGGTAAACGAGGCAGCAACCACTGTGAAAAGGTAATTTTGTTAATTGGTGATTGTTGCAGTGAGAACAGTTCTCTTTGTTTTGCCACAGAAAAAGCTGTACGTTTTTATCCTGGAAAAGGGTTGAAACCGAATGGATTCTTGAAGTTTAGGGCTGGAATTCTTTTTGGCACCTACTAAATGTATATAAATATCCTAATATATACATATTGTATACTAATATAAATGTGTATATAGTAGCGTATATATAAAAAATGGCATTTTAAATAAGAAAAAAACCCCAAAAGGCCCCCCAAAGACTGAGTGTCTGTGGTGTTTTACATCTCAAGACTCATCTCCCTGCATAGTGAATATAAAGGCTTTTCCCCTCTTCACTGGGTTCTAGAGAGGGGCTCTTGAAGCTGTTTCATAAATGAGAGATAAATGAGGACATGCAGCATTTCCATGTTCTCAGAATATCTTCTGTGACTGTGGCTATTCCATGCTACTTGGGGACCTGTTCCAGTTTTAACAGTTTCCACAAGTACAACGGGCAGAAGGTATTAAAAAGAATTACAGACTTTTGCAAAGATTGACAAAATAAAGCTGATGGGATTTTCTCTTTCCTTGAAGACTCGGTTGGGTAATAATACCACTGTGTGATGTTCAGAGGTAACATTAATTTTAATCAAGCAGGGATAAGTAAACTTTTCCCTTTCTGTCTGTGATACCAGCAGAGCTGAGAAGTGGCAGAAAGACATTTCTCTTGTGTTCAGGGAAGAGGCTTTGCTGGTCCCTGCGTGTGCTTGGGGTGGTGGGAGTGCTCTGGAGGTGCAGCCTTGGGATTGAGAGCAAGAAGTTGTGGCAACAGAGAGGGATGGATGCAAACCTGTCCTGGTGGTGTTTTCAGGAAAGGAGGAAAAGAGGCAGGGAGCCTCATAGGTACAGACTCCCACATCTCTGTTTATGTGCTGCCTGACCAGCCAGGGTTGTGCTGGAGTCTGTGGGGGCTGCATGCTGAGAAAACCTGTATTTATCAATGTTTGTGTTCGGCAAGACTTTGTTGGGTTTCTGGTCTGTAAATCAAGAGGAGGCAGACTGGTGGTTACTGTACAAATACTGTATTTCCTTCTCATAGAATGAGCTGTGGCTAGAAGGTCCGAAGAAGAAAAGAATCCCATTTTCAGTGCCGTGATGGTCCATTATCATCATTGCATAAAGTTAAATACCAAATGCACTGGTACAGCAGCAGCAACTGAGCATTCAATTCATCTAAGCTGAGTGAGTGTATTAAATCTAGAGTTAACTTTCAAATATTGCCCTTCAAATTATTATTAGCAGATGAATATGTTCATAAATATTATAAAAATACAAGATACAGCCAGTGAAAGATGCTGGAGAATGGCAGTCTCCCAGTGAAGCATCAAGTTTGGATGCAAAACTTCAGCTTCACTTAAAGGTCTGATTGTGCAAGGATGCCAGCGTGCTGTGAATGTTTTTTATTAGCCCTCTGAAGTGGGTGAATTCACCCATGGTGATGAATTTCTATTTGAAATGAAATTCAAGCAACTTCTGAATAGCAGCCTCTATACTTCATCTCCCCTGTACTCACTGGGTTAATTGAGGTGGATCTCACCTGGAAAAAGAAGTCTTCAGAAGGCTCCCTGTGCCAGAGTTCTTAATAGTATTCACAAAGACAGAATCTATCACCTAAGGACATTGATACTACAATAAACTGGAAGGAACTATTTCCACATCTCTCACGTATATTGTATATAATGAGTCTCAGGGATGTCTCCACGCTGCTGATAAGCAGCCTGCAGCAAAGTAGATACAGCTCGTTTTATCTTGATTTCAGACTGCAGCACTTGACTTCTGGGACTTGGGAACTTAGCAGCAAACCAAATAATGCCCTTCACAGGCACTGATTTTCCTGGGCTTCATCCTCAGTCCAAAGTCGGATGATCCCAGGCTGTTTCCATGCTCGGAGCTTTGCAAGGACACTTGTCACTGGTGGTGGAGACTTTTACGTAGCTGATTCAGTTCCTTGGACTTCCAGCTGAAAAGAGAAGTCCAATTTTAGTGCTCCTGCCTCACTGCAGGTTCTGCTCTGAAATTATTCTGACCATTCCCCATTGGGCTTCAAATGACCTTTTTTTCCTCTCATTTTCTCCATGTCTTTCCTAAAACCTTCCATCCTGCTGCTGTGGCCACTTTGGTCATGTCTATGTTCATGCAGGAGCACTGTGGGGCTCCCTTGGTGGGACTGGTTTTGGTGCACTGGATGTCAGGGTTAAGGCTGTAAAAATTAGGTTGAGTCAATCCAATTGACAGAGCTTTATCCAAGCAGTCCAGGTCCAATTGGTGTAATAGGCTTCATTCGGAACAGAGCAGAAAGGAATGAGAGGTTTAATAACAGGGTTCACCAAAATGTACATTACTCTGCTGTATTACTTATGTTATGACCCAGTTCTGCTATTGTGAGCCTTATAAAAGATAAAATAGGTCATCAGATGGAGATAAATCAATGAAAGTAAAATTGAATGTGTTCATAATCATTTTAAGATTTTTATATGGGCAAAAGATTAATTAAATAGACAAAAGTAAATAGACAAAATAAATAGACAAAAGAGCCTTTTTAATACGAAGTCTCACATAAAAGGACAAACGTACTGCAAATCTTGTAAGTGTGGCCTAAAAGTTCTTGTTTGTAGTTGCTCACTTGAACAAGAGGACAATTGCAAAAGGTCAGGGGACTGCTGGGATCTGTTTTCTTGGCTTTGCTCTCAGTTTGGCCCCAAAATATGTGACTTCTCCTTGCCCCTGCTAAACCCAGGTGAGCAGGAGAGCTCCTTATCTCTGCTTGGGGCTTGTGTGCTTGGTGTCCCAACAGTGCTGGGCTGATTGCAAGTGCAAGTTTAGCATGAGGGAGGAGAATACTGTGTGACAAAAATGTGTTGGTGGTGATTTTCAGAACTCCACCCTGTGCGTCATCCTCCTCCTCCTCAGGACGATTTTCCATGTGCTGTTCACAAAGTCATTTGAACGTTTGCTTGTTAAAGTACCCAGTGTGCCAAAGGACTGTTCATCCTCTGTTTGTCATCTTGGACATCCTGCCTTGGAATCAAACAACCCTACCCTGTGCTAAAAGGTAAACAGACACTTAATCTCCAACAATTCTCCATGATGTGATGATATAAAATAGAAAATGTTGTGTACATAACTAGGAACGTGAAATTGAGGATTTTCTGATTGCTTAAGATGGTGCTTCTTTCTGGAGGGAGGAAAGCCAAGGTGAGTGGTGTTAAAAACTGCTTTACAAGTGTTGATATAAAATTTAAATTAATTCACCTTGGCCACGATTGCATCACTTTGCTTTTTCCTTTCTGGACGCATTTGGGCAGTCAACTTCCACTGCTGAAATTCAAAGCCAGGCTGCATTTGTCATAGTGTGAAATCAACTGCATAGGCTGTGGAAGAGGAGAGAAAGCATAACTAATTGAATTTAGACGTTTCACAAAATCGAGGCGGGGGCGGGAAGTGGTTCTTTCCTTGATGCTCAGGCCCCACTCTTGTAGTAAACACCCAGGGAAGTCAGTGGGCGCCCGTGCAGGCATTCGCTGTGGGAGCTGCTGTCACAGCACGTTTGATGGTGGGTTGCTAAAAATCCAGCAACTCCCATGCTCGGGAGTGTTGGTTCTCAGCACTCTGTAGGTTTTCCTGCGTCCCAGATCTGCAGCCTTTGGTTGGTTGTCTCCATCTTAGCCCTGGAGACTGTGCTTGTGCCATGGTACAGAGTGAAAAATCTCATTTCCAGGGAATGGGGAGAACTGTTTCGTGCATGGCGTGAACAAAAATGTGATGCATTCAGCTGTGTATGTTGTGTGTGTAAATAAGGTTGAAGTAATAATGACTTTTCAGGAATAATAAGCTAAATACCCTTCACCTCAAGCAGCCATATTTATAGTGCCTGCTGTTGTTGTTAGACATGAAGCTGTTTGTCCCCGGTTAGCATTTACATAATATGAGGTCTTACTGTTTTCTGCATATTTGTGACTTCTGCTAGCAAAAGAATTCTGACATGGTGCTGGCTATGATGGAAGGTGTCAAGCTGTTCATCGTGTCTAAACAAAAGGCCCCTTACGTGGCTTTGTGTTTTCATTACAGACACGTTATTACAGCACAACTTCAGCTGCAGCAGTTGGCACTTTGCAAACCCAAAGTTTTTCCATTGAGTAGAAGCTGTAGCTCTGGAATCTGGTCAGAAATACTCCTGAAAAACAGTTCCTGGCTTTGGGAACTGGTTTTGGTGTCAGCCTCTTCCCCTTCCCCACAGGTACATGCGAGGTCGTGGAGAAGCGCAGGAAATAGTATTTACTGTTCTGAGGAAGGTTGAAAAGTGAGTTCAGGCAGAAGGAAAGGATATACTTTATAGTCACAAGATGTTGTAAGGGAAAGTGCTGCTCTGTCACCTGCTGTTGCAGTCACAAAAGTTTAATTTGATCTTTTTTAATATCATACCCAGGTGTGCCTGCCTTAAAATGAAGTGGTTGGCATATATCTGCCATGTGCATTGGTATTTCATTTTTATTGGCTTTTATTTAACTTGGTAAAAGGTAATCTGTTTTTATTAATTGAATCCCTCTCCCTCCTCCTTCTGGCAGGGGCAAAGCTTCCCTTGGAAATTGTGTTTGAGGGGGAAAAGAAATCTAACAAACAAAAACCCAAAACACTGGCATGACTAAAAGCCAGGGGCTTTCTGTGTGTTCCACCCTTGTCTCTGCTGCTGCTGTTGGCTGCTCCTGTCTCTCCAGGCAGCAAACAGGTAGCCCCCAGCCTGCCATGTGCTGGCCTTTGGGCTTGTTTCGAGGTGACTCTTGAAGAGCCACCAGCTGGAAGGATGCTCTGGCCATCCGCCACAGTCCCTGGCCGTCAGAGCTCCACGTGGTTGGGATGGAGGTGCCTTTGAGCTGTTTGTTGTGTCTGGATGTTTCCTTGAGCCTTGCTAAATGCACTGCACAGAGCCTGATGCCTGTCCCAGGTAGCTGGTGATAAATTTAAGAAGAAATGTCTTTCAGAGGGAACTAGCTTTTGGATGATAATCTTCAGGTTTGTCCAGTGCCTGAGCTGAGCTATTATGAACCCTTCAGGAGTGACTGCTACAGCTGATTGATTTTTTTCTGGGCAGCTGAGACCTCTGAAAGGGAGCGAGGAAGATTTGAATTCCAGCAGTGGTTTATTGCCTTGTCCAGAGGGAAGTAAATATTGATAGAGAATGCTTATTTACTGAGCGGGGTTAGTGTCAGCAAAATTAAGGTGTGTACTTTGCTCTTCATTGTACAGAAGAAATAAAGAAATTGATAGAGTTCAGAGTGATGGATGTGGCAGTGTAATTCAACCTTACTGCATTGCTTTTCTTCTCCTCTGTTGAGAGGTGTGACTGGGCAGGGATAGGAAGAGATCACCCTAAAATGTGCTGATTTTTTTTTCTTGTGGGCCAAATGCCAAGTAGTACCAAGCTGATTCTGTTTCTAGAATGTGCAGCCTAAAGGGATGTGGATGCAATAATCCTTCTCCATCCCTCCTTCACCTGCCAGGAGCTTGGGTGGCATCACTTCTCCAAAGGGCTTCACAGGGCAGAAAAACTGATAAGGATCCAAGTGGTGCTCTTGGTTAGCAAAGTCCACTGACCTGTCTGAAAGGCTGCCCTGCCTTGGGTTTGGTGCTGATGTGGCCTTTTTACCCCAGTCTGGATCGCAGGGAGGAAACTGGGGCAGAGCTGGAGCACAGCCCTGAACCCTCCTACTCCCGGCGCTGTGCCTGCGGTGCCAGGAGCACATTCCTGCTGGCAGTGGGGTCTGCACACATCCCCAGAAACCACCCCAGGGCCCCAGAAACGGGTACCCTGCAGCACAGGGGGGAAATTAAGACCAGGAATGTGGAACTTTTCTACCACCCAGCCAGCAATTGCTGCTGGATCAATGCCGTGTATTAGCAGGACTGTGCTACAAGGGGAGTTTCAGCAGCATTGCAGTGTAGGCACTTCCACTGGGAATTAGCACAGTCATAAATGTAGGAGAGCTTAAAAAAGGAGTAGCAGGGGAAAAGTATTGTATATCTGTTAATTATAAACCATAGATTGTACTCGCAGCAGCGGTGTCGGGAATGAATAGCTTATATTGTGCTATTTCCAGCAGCACTTTAGACTATGAAAACTGATTTTATTTTAAATGGTTATTTTATTTTCAGCACTGCTCCGCTCAGTTTGATCAGGGAAGGTTCACCAGCTAGTAAGCACGTATAAAACAAAGCTTCTGACTCAGTGCTGGTGGTAGTAACTGTGGTGGTTTTATGATGATAGCCAGTAATTAAGGTCAGGGTTTCATTGTGCTGAGCACAGTGAAAACACATGCAAACAGACTGATAACCTCAAATTGCTTACATTGTGATGAGCTGAATGGTGCAATTGTCCTTTTAAAAAAGACAATCCATGTTGCTCAGATTCTGACTTTCTCCATGTAACAGCAAGAATCTCAGTAAGGCGAATTCGGTACCAGTGGATGGAGTGGGAAGAACACCAGTGAAGGTGATACTTGCACTAAAAATGAGGTTTTAATTATGCTGAAAAAACCACACCACTCTCCCCCCTCCAAAAAAAAAATCTGCCTACAGTCAGAATTTCAAAGGCACTTCTTTTTCTAACAACTCAGCCTCCAAAATTGGGCTGGCAATTAATTGTATTTGTACATTTTGAGGCTTAAAGGCTGATGTTAAGCATCTGCTCCATTACTATTTAGCTACCCAAACGGCTTCATTGTAGAGCTGAACACTTTATTAGTGTTTGTTCGGAGTACGTGCAGAGGAGGTTAGATAGCCTAGAAATTTTAAATGCTAATTTGTCATCACAGATTGTTTATGTACTTTTTTTATTCATGTTAGAAGAGCATTTTATGGAGGCATAAAAAGAGATATTTATCACACATGCCCCTTCTTGGCCGTAGCCCATAATCACTCTAGTAGAGTTGAATATCAAGAGCTGGTTAATTCACAAATTGAGATATTGACAGAATTTCATACAACTTTTTTTTTTTTATTATTTCAGTTACATCTTTAATATGATTTTAAACAGTGCTGTCTTTCAAAATTTCCTGAAAATAATTCCCTACCAAATTGTACGACTCCACTAAGAGGACTACTTTTCTGCAAAATTGAAATTACTCACATGCTTATTTCGGTGACTAACTGCAAAATTATCAAATGATGTGTTTTAATCCAATTACATTCCTACTGGAGTGAAACTTGCCTAACACTTCCCATGTATACAGCCAGGGCTTTGGATTCTGGCAGGAATTCTGTGTTAGGAGCTCAACAGCATTTAAAGGCTTGTCAAGTTATCTGTTAATGCTTTTTTGAGGTCTCAAAGCGAGCTCTAAGGAAAAAAAAAATACTCTCATGGATTTCATATTACACTAAAGGAAATTATTAGCAATACCAAAGTGTTACGAAATTATTCTAATACTCTTAACTTTTCCGGCATCTATGTGAAAATACTCATGAGGGAGGTGTGGACAGGGAGAAAAAATTCATAGTAGTGGCAAGATCTCATATCTTTAAATAAAGTTTTAGAGTAGAGGAAAAATAAAGGTGAAACACTGATTTTTTCAGTCTTGTTTGAGAGATGTGCATCTGTCCAGGGTGTATGGTCACTAAAAATCGTGGGATGCTTTGTGAGGGCTTCTGGTTATAAATCTGTGTGGTCAAAAATCCTCTCCGGAAATGTAGAATATTATTATGTCACATTATTTTTTAAATAGGTCAGTGTATGCACATGCTTTGCCCTTATTTTCAGGGCTTTTTAAGGGTTCACGGTTTCAAGGCTATTTTAAAGATTTTTGATACTGTCCACTGGTAACTTTGGCAATTTGAAGTCATTCATGTGCATGTTTTGTGTGTTGTGTGCCAGGTAGTTTTTGGAAAGCTTCAGTAGCAGTTGTCCAGTCATACTCAACAACGTGCTTTGCTGAAAAAGAGTCCTTTTTTTCCAAGCTTGTGTCATGAATTTGCCGTTTTTAAGGTCTCATGTAACCCTGCTTTGGTGCAGGAACTTGACATTTGGCACAAGGTTGGAGAAGGCAAAAGATCGTCTCTTTCTCACAGAAGTTGTGACCAGATTTTCTTAGTCTTTGAAAGAAAAGTGTGTTAACATCATCAGTAGAGATGGGTTAAACCATGGATTTGGTTGTGAACATAAATTCAGGACAGAGCTTGCTTTTCTCGGATTTTGCTGTCACTTGCTTGGTACCAATGCAGGGCCTTGTGTAACCGTGGTAAGGAAAAGTAACCCAGCGAAAATCCCCAAACCCGCCTGTCAAACCCATCTCTTCCCAGTTTAGGGACAAGGATGTTGTGCAGGACAGCGGCAGATGCTTTGCACGAGCACAGGTAGATGTGAGTCACTCTTCCCTCACCCACCATCCCAGTAACCCCCTTGCAGAAGGCCCCCAGATTTGTCAGGCACAATTTTCCCTTCATGAAGCCCCGTTGGCTGTCATTAGTCACCTCTATGTTTTCCGTGTGCCTTAGCATAGTTTCCAGTATCTGAAAGAATTATAATGAAGAAGAGCTAATTATGAAACAGGTAATAAAATAGCTTATTCAGGTGATGCTGTTTTATTACCATCTCATTATGATTAAATAATTCCTATTAAGTTCTGGATCAAAGAGAAATTTCTCACAGGAGAGTTTACAGAGTAGTTTAATGGAGTCTATTTATTGTGTAATCCCAGGGTGAGTATTGGCTTTTATACTGTCATATTAACTTATTGTGACAATTCTATGCAGCGCTCCCCTACGAACACTGGAGAGTGCAAGGGTGAGATTTTTTCCTTTCCTTTTTTTACAATACTGCTGTCCAACAGGCTGCAGAATGGTTACTTTGCAGGAATATTTTGATCCTGAGCTTCTCTGGCTTTAAACAAACCGAACTGACAATAGGCTGTCTTAAGGCTCAGATTAAAGAAAAATATCTGGGCAGCTTTTCATGTTGTTTGTGCTGATATTTGGAAGGGTAGAGGCATGGGTTCTGCCTATCAAGGAGACAGAGAGCATTTGACTTTAAATAAAATCCCTGCAGAACTCTGCATTCACTTACTTCCTATGCATGATGAGCTCTTGGCGCTTTCTTTTTCATGTTGTTTGGAGGGTTGGTGTGGTGTTGTGTTGGGGTTTGGGTGTGAGGCTTTAAGCTTGTGAGGTTTTAAGCTTGTGAAAGCTTCTTTTAGGCTGCAATGTCACAATTTTGCTGTTTGACATGTTTAGGCAGCGTGGCTGTCTCTGGCAGTCTGGAGGTGGAACAGCCTGGCAAGGCTGGACAGGAGATGTGGTGGTGATGGCTGCTGAGAAAATGCCATAAGCAAAGTAACGAGCTAGAATGTTAAAAAGAGAAGTCGGTGCAAAGACATAACCCAGATTAAGCAGGAATAGGAGCTTGCCCAGGTGTGTTTGCACCCTGACATGCCACATTCCAGGGATCTGTTCCCCTTGCCAGGAGCATTATTTACCTGGCAGCTCAATAACTTGGGGTGAAGAGTGTCACATGCAGTGCCAGTGTCATCGTGGGGTGACACTGGTCCACTGCCTGCTGGATTTCAACTCCTGCAGCCAAATAAGTTGAGTGGGAGTCTGGAACGTTTCAAATCAGCTTCACAATCAAGGAGCAGCAAACTGACCTCCAAGATTCCCTCATCATAAATGGTGTTTTAACCCTCCAGTTCATGGAATAACATAAATGTGAGAACATGGCTCTTTTCACATTTAATGTGTTAATTTTTGTTGTAAATTCTATACCTTCTTAGTGTTAGAAAAAAGCAGCCTGAAAATGAGTGATGTAGATTCCTGTAAGATAAAAGGCAGTTTCAAATGAACCCAAGAATTATGTATGTTGTGTCTCATTTTAAGTCACTGAAATGATTTTGAAGGGAACTGACTCATGATGTTTGAGTACTTCAGGCTGAAACACTGGGCCTGGAACCAATACCATGTGATGGATATGAACCATCTTCAAATGAGGAAGAGCTATTGAAACACTTGGCACAAACATTTCACAGTCATCTTGATTATTGGAAATGTTTGCACACATTTTTAATGTAGAATTTCAAATGTATGTGCAATTTGCTCTGTTTGGTTCATAAGCTGAGAAACAAATATGTTTTAATGGAAAAAAAAACTTCTAATGTATTTGCCTTGTAGATGAATTTGTTTGGGAATAGATCTTGCCTTGTTGTTTATACTCCCTGTTTCTGAAGATCTGGTTTCCCTTATTCCCTGAGGAGGAAAGGAATTATTCATTCATTTCCTTTCATTTTTTTTAATTGAAGATTGCAGCAAGGAGATTGTTTAACTGTACTCAATTTATTTTCAGAACTAATTATTGTCTTTCATCCCCTGTATTACAATTACAGCTAACTGGGTTGGGGCAGAGAGAGGCAGGCAGAGGTTTTCAGATGTGAGGTGCTGTGGTGCTGTTCTCCACCCTGCAAGCCCTCCAACCACATTTGCACACCTATGAGTGCACTTCTTTTGATGTGGTTGCATTAATTAGAGACACAGCTCCAGGAGCCATGTGAGGACACAATGTGCCACACCGTCAGGAGATCCTGCTGAGATCCCACGTCCTGCATTGCTCCTGGATCGGCTCTGCCAGAGCAGAGCCAGCTGGAACAGGGTCCTGTGCTGCACAGTTAATCCTCTAAAAAGGGCACAAAATTAAAACTGAAGCCAGGCAGAGTTTCCACAGTGAAAATGTTTTCAAGCTGTAGTTGTGCTCCAGCTCTCATGTGAACAACTGCGCTGCCACGGCAGTGACACGCTGAAAGCTCTGCAGGTCAGCACGTACCTCCACAGCACAGCTCAGTCCTTTCACAGCTCTCCTGCCTCACCTTAGAAAAGCCCCTGTTTGCTTCCTGTAAAGGACAAGCTGTGTGGTGCCCATTTCCCCCCTCTTTCCGAAGGGCAGGTCCCCGTGGAGCTGTTAGGATTTCATGAGTCAGATGTGTGAGTGTGGCTGTGCTGCTGTGTCACTGCGACCGCCTGGACAAATTTGGAGCGGTCAGACACAGCTCAACAGCTGCTGCTTGGGCTCTTTTCTGGATTAATAACTTGTGCATTGTGTTACTTGAATTTGTCCTCTGGATTTGGGCTCTGAGACCCACTCTAGCTCCTCCTGTTAGAAGAAGTGCATCACTTGGACTCAGAGTTTGATTGTGGGCTGTGACAGGTTTTGTGTGGATGTTGTTGTGGTTTCCTGGGGATCTTATCATGGAGCAGTTCTCTCATAAGACTGTGTTGGGCGTAGATAAAGAAAAAAATGCCTTTCTTTTGTGTGTGCGTGTCCTGCTGTGAGGCAATGCTTGCTGGAGGGTCCTTTGGGGAGTGTTTTGCATTCAGTGAAAGGTTTTGGAACATGTTGATTAATTAACTGTTGTATTTTGGATAAAGCTTTGCTTCCTCTAAGAATCCTGATCCATTCTCACCTGGTGCAAGTGTGTTAGCCCCAAAATGCCAGGTGGGGAAACAGCTTCTCTGTGAATGGAGACAAGGGAGCCTCGGGGTTTCACTGAATGTTGTGGGGCTTGCTCTGGATACTCAAAAAAGGAACTTGTTTAGTCAAAGCTGAGGGCCTCAAAATATAAGTGTCTTTGCAAATTTATCTCTTCACCTTCGTTTTCTGCAGCTTCAGAGCCATAAAAGCATAATTGCACTACTTTGCCTCCCAAGGGTGCTGAGAGAACAAGTATTTTGTGATACAGCAGATGGGAGCCTGCATTAGGGCAGCCTGTGGGAGTGGGATACCTGGCACCATAGGGAGGCAGCCTGGAGAGAGCTAAACCTCAGATTGTCAGGAGAAAGGATGAGGATGAAACTCCTGGCAGCTGAGATGAGGAGGACCGAAGAGCCCCCATGACTCGGCAGGAGCTCAGGTTAATACTGGCTGAATAGAGCTGGAAATTGGACGTGGAAACTTCCTTCCCCCAGCATCACTCAGGGAAGCACGATTTTTTAAAGGAGGATTTAGATAAAATTGCTTATTAGTAAAGTGAGGATTATCCAGGATTTTAAAGTTTGTTCTTATCTCTAGTGTTGTTCAAGTGTGCAAAGTTGAGGATATTTCAGCCCTTCATCATGGATCTTCAGCTGTAATAAGCCACAGACAGTCTTACTGGGCTGAAACCTGTCTGTAGCTTGAGGGCTTTGCAGCTGTGGAAGATTCAGGATAGAGCAGGAAGAAAAAGGACTACAGACTTTGTAGAGAAGACAGTACAATTATAAGCCAGAGCATCTTTCTTACTGTTCTTTGATTCTTTTCTTCCTTTCTTCTTTTTGGCATCAAATGGATTATTGCCATTTTAAAGTGCATGAGTAAAATGGGCCTTTTTATAATTGAACATTTTCTTCTCCCTTGAAGTGTCTTTCACTTAAACCATCAAATCCTGACAACCTCTCCCCACACCCGCTTTTGCCATCATCAGTCACTGAGTGTGTGTGACATCAAAAAGACCTGGTGGTTGTGTGAGCCCGAGGAAGTCTCTCTGCTGCTGCTGGTGTTGCTTTGCCTTGCAGTCCCTTGGAGCTCTGCCCCACGCTGAAATAAGGGTGGGGTGAAGTGGAGGTGCCCTTGTTCCCTTCCTGAGTGATTTTGTGGCTGCTTGTGTCTAATGGAGCTGTGAGTCTATCAGGGCAGGGTTTCTTGTGCCCATCCCTGGAGGTGTCTGAGATGGGCACGGCTGGAAGTCATCCCTAATGGAGCCTGGAGTTGGGGTCAGTACCTTTGGTGAAGGGTTTGTGGGACAGTGCGGCATTTGTGGTGTCCCATCAGGAAATTCAGCTGACAATCCCTTTCTGCCTACAAGTTTGGCTTCATGAATAACATGAATAATTGATTTTCCAAGTTGACAAACAAAGCAGATTCTCTGTTTGGACTGATACACTTTTAAAGTTTTTTCACTATCTCTGTTTTTCCTCATTTGAAATGGAGTGGGGGGAGAGGCCAAAACCAACAAAATTTGCAGGAAAAAAAGTTGTCAAAAAAAGTTGTGTCAGACAAGCCGTTCCATCAGAGCTCGTCCAGGACAGCCATTTCAGACACTTGTGAGAGAAGTGGTGAGATGCTAAATGGGAGGAGCAGAGCTGTGGAAGGATGTTTGTGCTTGAAGGATCTCTTTGTTCTCTGTGTCACCTACAAGCACAGAGTTCAAAATGTGAAAGTCATTGACTCACCTTCCCTTCTGCTGCTGTAAGTCTGGAGCGCAGCTCTCTCGTGTCCTAGCAGATCATTCTGATTTCCACATCCCTGAGGATTGGGGAGGAGCAGAGGGTGCTGGTGGCTTCTCCTGGTGCCACTGCTCTGCTCAGATAAAATAATCGAATATACTCGCTCAGGGGTCTGGGTGTGTTGTATTTGGACGCATCTCAGTGGGCTGAGCACCTCTCCCTCGGGCTGTTCCGCTCTGCCCTGGATGCTGAGACAGGAGTTCAGGCGTGTTTAAAGGCCAAATTTCCCATTTTGCCAGCCCTTTTCCGAGAGTTGTCCTCGCGCCGTGCGCGGGCTCACAGCTCCCGTCTGGCGGGCGAGCGCAGGAGTTCGCAGCTCTCTCTAAAATGATGTGATGCACAGAGTGATGTTATTTCAGCCTTGGCAGCAAAGCAAGCTAGAAAGTTAGGACAGGAAATACTAGGAAAAGAGAAAACAGGGATGTGTCTTTTTTAAGGCTGCAGCTCCTACTGCCGCAGCTGCTGTCGTGGGGAAAGCTGTTTCTGCTCCTCGCTGGCCATCTTGTGCCTGGAGGGAAGAGTGTGTTGAGAGTGTCCTGTAAAGAACATCTCCTCCCTCCCACCTCTCACCTCACACTCCTGCTGCTCGTCTCTCCCTCTGCCTTGAAGAAGAGCAGAGCTGGTGGCAGAGCCGCTGCCGTCTGGGCTGTGCTGCTGGTGCACACGTAGAATTTCTGTGTCATTCCATTCCATTCCTGGGGACACTTCTTGCGGGGCAGGAAAAAAGAAATCTCCATTTTTCAAGGTAGAGAAGTAAGGGTGAATTTCTTTCCTTCATGTGGCATAACCCAACCAAGTGAATGTTGCACTGCCACTGTCAGCTACCGTTCAGATACGGCTGCTCAATACATGACACTTCTAAAACGAGAATTTTTTCAGAAGAATAATTTGAATTCTGTGTCTGTGCTTCCAAGAGTAAGCTTGAATTTTTGCCTTTTTTTTACCTTTTAAAGCTAGCTCAGACTCTGTCTGATTTAAATCCAGTCTGCTTCATTTAATGAGATGCACAAGAGAATGGAAGCAGTTATACTTTTTGTTGTTTTTTAATTTTTGTTTATTTTGTGTTTCAGCATTGTCATCCTGTTTCTGCTTCCAGCTGATAATATTGGGGTTTTTTTCAGAAGTTTATATTTCATGTTACATGCAAGTGCATTGGCACTGCACTAATGTAGTATTAGTGGATTATCTGTGGATGGTGGATTAGAAATATTATTTAGATTGTTATTCAAGGAAATGGTAGATAGTGGGAATGAAGGTCCTGTTGTCTCTGTTGGCAGAATTAACAGTGCATCTCTAAAGAACACTACAGCAGGAATAGAAAGGGAAATGCATAAGCTGAACAGGAAATAAAATAGATATGGAGAAGGACTAGCCTGCTGATGTCACAGGGACAAAGCTTAGCCTCAACAAAGATGAGAAATTAAATAATTTTCTGAGTTCATGTACACAATCCAGTTTTGTAGAGGCAGCTACATAGAATTTTAGGTTGGGTTATTTGATGCTGCTCCTACTACTCCTACTGCTATTAAATACTGCATTTTACCCTTTACTTCCTTCTCTTGTGGGATCCATTCATAAAAGCAGGGTATCTGCAAACTGCTGTGTTCTCTGAAGCTGACCTCCAATATTTCATTATATTAATGAAGTTATATGTAAGCCATGTGTTTATTTCTTTTTTACTGTGCCTTTGTGTCCTGGACACTGAGCAGGATCTTGAAATAGTGATATTCTCCCCCCTTGCTCCAAATCCCAATTTTTCAGCTCTGTCCAGCAGTAGCGATGTTACATAGACACGTGCCTAAATTTGATGATGTAATGGCTGGAATTCCTCAAAGCTTAAGCTTATGCTTTACTTAATCATGTTTTTGGCACCGTTTCTGCACAGCTCAATGTTTTGACACGTGCTTTTTGTCCCATTAATGCAAGCGGGTTTTAGGCACGTGCTTCAAAATACTTTGCATGGACATTCAGCTATCAGAGAAATAGTGATTCAGGGCAAAACCAGGGCCTGGTTAAAAATCCACAAGCGAACAGGAAAACCCACGGGTCCTTACATGCTTATCATGGCAAAGGCTGGAGTGCGTTTCTCTCTCTTTCTCCTTGTAATAGTTATTTAGCTGGTTTATAAATTGGGAGCATGTTGTAATTTAGCAGGGGAAGTGCTGACCATCAGCAGGCACTTGAATTAGGAGCAGATGTTGCCGTGCTGATGGGAGAGTTTGCCTTTGGTCCTGCCTGTCAGCACTGGAAATGAGGGGCCTCTCTCCAGGCAGAACTCACCAACAAAATGCAAGCGTTGGCCAGCGAAGGTCGCCGGCCTGCACAGCACTGGCCAGCAGCATAACTTTGCTGAACATTCAAAATAGGAAACAATAAATAAAACATTCCCTCGGTGAGGGTGGTCCCATATCTTTCATATTCCTTGGAGGTAACAGTTGCTATGGCAACTCCTCATTTACTTCTCTTTTTTTTCCCCCTCCATATATTGATAATTATATTAAGCAGCACATAAAGGCTGCTGGCTGGTGCAGAGCTCTGCTGCTGTAAACTCTGCTCTCTTCCGTTTGAAAATCCACCCCTTCACGTGTTTGTGGATCTGTGCTGTCCCCTCATCAGACTGGCTGCTCACGTAGCCCAGAGCAATCCTGGCTGTGCAATAATTGTGTGTCTGGGGTTGTGTTCATGCAGCCCTTCCCAAAGGCTGCCCCAGCACCTGCTTGTTTCTCTCCTGTGCTCACTCCAAGACTTAGAGAGTTGCTTTTGGAGGTGTTCTTGGAGCTGTGCCCTCCATACCCCTGCTTGCTGCCTCTCCATCTGCTGGGCTGGTGAATCCTACACAGCCTCACTGGGAATCAGTGCTTGGGAGGAGAACATGAAGTTTAAACAGGAATCTAAGACAGGTGGAGCTGGGCTGGGAGATGTGTAAACTGAGTGTACATTCCTACATCTGCATCCCCAGGTTTGTGAGGCTGTGCCCTCAGCGTTGTATCTTGGTGCTTGCTCCTTCTGGGGGCATTCCAGTGAATACATGAAAGAAAAATCCTGCCCTGGGCCCCTCAAGACCCAAACCCTTCCCCAGTTTTGGGGCTGCACTGGTCGCAGGGGTTTTACCTCCCACTTGAGAGCCATTTGCTCTTGGTAAAAATTCTGTGCATTGACTTGGACCACACTTTACAGTGTCTCTCCCTCCTCTGTGGGTGCAAGTACCCGTTACCACAGTATGATGGGGTGTAAAATTGTTGTGTGTATATTCTCAGCTTCACGGCCAAGTCAGCAACCTTAATTGCTTTGGCAGCGTTCCAGCAGCACTGGGATTGAATGGCTCTGGCATTATCACACTGACTTGCAGTTGCATGAAGTCGTAATCAAACAGGATATTCCGTTTAAAGCTTTTTGCCAATCTCTTGAAAACCATTTTGTCTCTGTGCATCACCTGCCATGACTAACTTCTCCTCCAAAAGGAGGTACTGGGAGTGGGAGTGTAGGAAGGGGATTTGGCCATTTTACTTCCACAAAATAAGTTGTTAATTGTGTGTACCCGAATACCTTTACACTTGGAAAAGTTGTGGTTTCGAGCTGAAAGCCTGTCAAGGGGGATATAAAAAGGGGGGGTGTGTGTGTGAATTTTCACCTGCTCATCAGAGTCAGCAAATTACAAGAGGACTATTTATAATCTGTTTGGTTTGTGGGATTTTTAGTATCAAGTTGACAGATATAAAAGTGGATGTTTTGGGTTGTAAAGTTTCTAGCGGTGAGTTTTAATAGGGAAGATGATGCTAATTTCATCGGTTTCGGGTTCCTTTGTTACTTTCTCAGCCATGATACATTACCCTTGTGACAGTGTAAACACAGCACTATTCTCTTTAATTTTAGTGATAAAAATAAATTGTAAAACATTTGTGATTTGTTGCTGCTGAGAAAGACGGCTGGGATATTTTCGTGAATGGCCTACTTACAGCTACGTGGCAGAACAATGCTAGACTGAAATAATTTCTTAAACATTGTGTCATTACACATAATCTTGGAAGTGTAAATTGGCCTTTTGTAATGTTTATTTCAGTTGAACTGCAGAAATGGTACTGTCTTTTACCCTAATCCTGCTCCATTAGAGATACAAACACTAACCCATTTATTGTAGCATGCAGCACTAATTTTTTACAACTGCTTGAATTATGCTAAGTGGTCCTGTGCAGTCTGAGGAACAGCAGCAGAGGTCCTGACCTTGCTTCTTTCCATGATCAGCAAAGTTGAAATTAAAATATCACGAGAAACAATTTCTGCAGCAAAATTGTAAAAGTTAATAGAGTTGAATCTACTTTTGCATTCATGTTCCCGTTAAGTCAGTTCTATTCACATTATATTTCTGAAGCACATGAAAAAAATAAAGCCACTACTTTTTTGCTATCTTTGATGTAACAGATAAAAGAAAACAGAAGAGCTTTAAATTGAATTTACTAAGTGCATATTTA
Organism: Lycocorax pyrrhopterus obiensis; assembly: GCA_014706295.1. NCBI lineage: Eukaryota > Metazoa > Chordata > Aves > Passeriformes > Paradisaeidae > Lycocorax > Lycocorax pyrrhopterus. Next base: position 13,362,198 of record JACSVZ010000022.1, on the reverse strand, counting down.
ATTTGCATTTAATGCAGCAGGTATTGTATGTTAATCAAACTGAAGATTACTATTAAAATACGTATTTAAGAATTAGGTGCTTTGTGTTCATGACAGCTGTTGCTCCATGTATTTAGAAGAGCTTTATCATATAGGCCAGGGGACAAATCCTGTGCTGGTTTCTATCCCAGACAAGTTTGATTTAGTAGCAGCGTGGTTGAATTTGCTCATTTGCCATATTTTAGCAGAGTTTCTTTTAATTAAAATCAGTGGCTGGCTCACAGGCTGGTACTTCTCAAAGTGGGCATGGGCACGAAGGGTTGGTTTGGGCTGTGGAAGTGCCTGTGTTCTCTGTAGTCCTTGCACAGGGGGTTTAGGTGCCCTGAGCTGGTCCCAGCTCAGGCTGAGCCCCTCCTGCCTGCCCACCTGTGGGTGATGTTCAGCCCAGTGGGGAGCTCAGCACCACCTCAGAGCATCCCAAAGCATGGTCTGTTGGGTTTGATAGTGTTAGTTCTGCTGACAGAACACAGGGAATGGATGTTTAAGACTCTTCTCCATCCTGTATAGGCTACCGTGTGACCAGATGCAAAAAACATGCAAAGCTGTCAGCTTTGAGTAAAGGACAGTAAATTTTGGCTCATGGATAACAAACATTATCTTTTCACCTCATGCAATTGGGCTGAAATAATTCTGGGCTATAACATATCAGGCTGCTGCTGATCGTTGGAGCAGAATATTCCAAGAAAAACATGTTTTAAGAAGACTTGGTAATCTGATAATATGTATTTTTAAGGATATTTGCGAGAAGGGGAAATTGCACTTGTCACCATCTGGATCAATACTTTCAACAAATCATAATAAATGCTACTTACTGCTACTTAGGAGAGCATAATTAGTATTCAGTAAACCAATATTAAAATGTATGCTATGCTTTAAACTGTTTGACTGTATTAGCATTTAAATACCCTATTGTGTATTTGCTATTTCTTCTCTTCTTATAAAACTGTATTCTCCAGAGTTCAAAATGATTAATTTCCTTTAGAATATGTACAATGCAAGGATTTAACAATTCCTTGTATTTAATAATTGCTCAGTAGCCAGGCTTATTATTTCACATAAGCACTTGGGTACAGAGTCATCCAATATTAGGTCAATCATGCTAATAGGGAAATCTGCATAGCACATTCCCTGTGCTCTGGGCCCAGGCTGGGGAGGCTGGGTGGAGCGTGGGAAGGGCTGCACCACACAGGCACCGTGCAGATCCATCTCACGTGCCAGCCTTCATTTTCTGCCTACCAGAACAACTGACAGCTGGATCAGGGGCTTGACATGTCTTTGGAGAGATTTTCCCTCCTTGGCATTTGCAGACAATTGTATAGCTCTGTCTGACAAACAAAACTTTTTTTTTTCTATTTTCCTTTTTTTTTTTCCCCAGCAAACTGACTTTCCCTTCACTCGCTTTTGCTTACAAGCAGCGATTCCCTCCCATGCCCAAGGGGCATCAAACACCAACATGATTTTAACTCTGGCTCCAGGTTTAGCCCCTGCAATGTGATGAAGGGGCTTCCCTCCACCATAACACTGTAAAAATTTATGGAAGGTCTTGTATAACTCCTGGAAATTATATTCCCTCTTTGTCTACCCCCCATATAATCTCACCTTTTTTTCCTCCTGTAACTGTGAATAAGTTATTAAATACATGGCAGCTGAGCTGGTAAAGTGATTTACATCCTGCTTGCAGGTCTAGCCTTGAATATGATTAGTGTGCCTGTCTGAAAGATGGAACTGAAAAGGAAAATTCTTCGAAAAAATGTGATGAGGCAACTTTTTTGTTAGCAGAGGGTGCTGAGAAAATCTGGTAATAAAAATGAATGTTGAGTTTGGCTGGCTTGAGGGCAGATTATTGTACCTACAGGCTATTTTCAGAAGCAGCTTTGTCATCTCCATATGGCTTTCCATGAGATGGAGACAAAGCAGTTGGAGCTGCCCTGCCACAGGTTCCTGGCATCTCTTGGTGCTGGAGCACCTGCTGAAGGGAGGGAACAGGGGCCAGGCAGAGGTCAGCAGTGCTGGCATTTTATCCTGACCAATCTGTTGGTGCACAGGAAGAAGCAATTAACCAAAACAGCCTCTGCTTGCAATGCAGGCTTTGCTCTGGTGGAAGTTTAGAGATGGGAATGTTTCTCCTTCCTGCTATTTCTAGGGGCAGCAAGGAGACTTGTTTCCGAACTTCAAGAAAAGTGATTCAGTTTTTTTAGCTAGGTACACTTAGTAATTTTTAAAAACAGTTTCCAAGCTCAGCAGTTTTTAAAATACACTAAAATCCATCTTTTCTTTGATCCAGACACATGAGCTGTTGAAAAGAAAATTAGGGATGGGATTTAGAAAGAATGGCCAGGCTTAATAAAGCCACAAATTTATTAAGGTCTCCTACCTAGCTTTTTTTAAAGGATGATATGTGTGAGTTAGGTGCTTCTGCTGTAGCATGGCACAGGTAAGTCTCTCTTCCCAAGCCAGGCAATTCATGTGTGTCCGTGAATCCTTCACCCTTCCAGCTGGAGGGAGAGGCCACTGCAGGGGACATCACTCCCCTTTTTGCAGACTTTTCCTTTGACCTGGTATCTGCAAAGGCCCCCAGGCAAAAACGATTTTGTATTAATGTTCTCCTGAATGATTGAATAATGAACCTGTGTGTCTGCACCTTTTAAGGTGGTTTCTTTCCTGGGCAGTTTTTTGGAAAACAGAACTCTGCTTCACCCACATGGGGACTGTGCAGAGCTGGGGTGTCCTGAAGATGCTGTCCAGAGGGGACATCAGAGAATCAGGGCCTCAAAACAGCCTGGTGAACATCAGCAGTGTTGAGGGTTGTAAATGAGTATGGAAATGTTGATCAAATCTCCTGCCCTGCTACAGGATATTTGCTGCTCCTGTGCGTCGTGTGACAGGGATATGAGACTCCCTGCTCAGATAAGCCTCTGAATTTGACTTTGTGGACTGAAAGTGTAGCTGAAAACTACCCACAGCCTTGCAGTAATACTTTGTTTTCCATAAGTTCAGGCTTCCCAGCCTCTGTCAAAGTGTGCTGCTCGGAGATGGAGAGCCTGGGCAAGCCTGCTCTCTGCTGCAGGGGCAGTATTGATAAGTGCTTAAAGAAGCACCGCGCATCCTTCTTTATCGGGGGATTGCATCTCCAATAAGGGCAGGAACAATAGGAGTTGGACTGATATTTGATTTGAATGAGAGGGATTTCTTAGATCCCTCGGTCTAGCTGGGAGATGAGAGATAAGCCTTACAGAAGAATCACACACGGTCTCTGAAATACCCGACAAAACTCCCGTCCCTCTCCCTGTAGGCTACTTAGCTGAGAAACTCAGCCCTGCATCTTGTGTAGATAAAATTGCTGTCAAATCTGTCTGAACTCTCTCTGCTTTCAGAAAACATGTCACTGAGGTGGAGATTTAAATCCAGCTTTTAAACTTCAGCAGGACTGGTAAAAACACATTTCCCAATACCACGTTAATTGGTGAATAACAATTAATTTCTGATAGAAGTGCATGTTATGTTCTCAATAATGCCACATGAAACACCATAATTAGTATTGTTACTCTTGTATTATTAATGCCTTGGTGCCTGTTTTAGTGCCTCTGCTTGGGTCATTTGCATCTGTCAGGAAGCTGGGGTTCTGGTCCTGCCACTTTGGCTTTACTTCCACTGTGATTGTATCAACTCTTGGTTGAGGATCTGCTGGAATTGGGTTTAACGTTTTCCTTTAGGAAAGAGGAGGAGCCTGCTTGTGGTAATGGGCTTTTTAAAGGCAGCGAGACCACCAAGACACTGCTTTCCTTGGTTTATCTGAATTGTTGAGATAGACAGTTGATGGAAGCAAGAAATGACTGTTATGCATACAGTACTTTGTACTGATGATGATCTTTTGTAATACTTCGCACTGTTGTAAAATCCCAGTGTCTGATGACATTTACACCTGACATTGCCAGTTCTGGTAGTTTTTCAAAGATATTTTAGAGGTAGTGAACTGAAAAAAGTAAAATTTGTATTTGACTATTAAGGACACAGATGAAAAATGCCAAAAATATTCACCCTGATAATTTATTATTAAGTAAAAAATATTTAGTTTGATGTCAGGACAGAAATCCATCCTTCCAGCCAAAAGACTGGAACTAGCCATGGCTTTTGTTTTGCTGCAGCAGCAAGCAGATTTATCAACTTAAAAATCAAGCTTCTGTACAGAGTTAGTTCTCAGTGTTCTTAAGCTCTGTGTCTTGAGACTCAAAGTCCTCATTACCGTTCTGGTCTTTGGTACCAACATCAGCATATAAGACAAGGCCAATATATTTTAATTATGTACTCCTCATCATAACAATGTTCTCTATTCTCCTGTGGTTGAACGTGGCACAAAGCATGAAAATCACATTGTGTGATATGTTCATGCACTGTTAACCCTGAGCAGGATCTCTAATTGAAGGCAGTAATTAGTATCAGGTTTTTTATAGATCTGTTGAGTATGTCTGTGGATATGTGAAAAGGAGAATATGATGTTGACCAAGTATGCATCAGTTTTCAAAGAAATATTTCTCAGCCTTCATAGTTCACCACTTTGCCTGTTTGGATTGTCAGCCGCAACAATTAATTTGGGCTTCAGGTGAATTAATATTCCATATTTAATGGACAAAAAAACCAAACAGGCCCACCAGAACAAACTCCCAGACTCGGCTGTTTCCATCCACTTTCTGTCTTTCCTCGATCCTGGCTGAGCTGGAGAGCCTTGCTGACGTTTGGCTCTGCAGCTCCTGGTTAGCAGGCTCTGCTCACAGCCCAGTGAGGGCAGGAGGAGCCCTCTGTGCCCAGGCCGGGTTCCTGGGGACTGGCTTGTCCCGGTGCGGTGCCAGCGCCGCGCTCCGCGGGGCTCCTGCGGGCCAGCAGCGCTCCCGCTCTCCTCTGGCCCTCGGGAGGTGACCCTGCCATGGATATTAATCCCTGGCTTTGAGATTGCAGCTCCTAATGGGGAAACCAGTTCCATGCTCTCAACAGATGGCAAATGTTTTCATCTACTTTTTTTTGCTAAGTAGGTTTTAGCCGTAACAGTTTTTTTTATATTATTTCTACCAGATTTTCTTGGATGCAAATACTGTGTTTTTATTTCATTTTGGTTCTTACTTGGCTGTAAAATTCATCTTAAATAATATGGGTTATGCTTGTTTTAATTTTCCACTATAATTTCAACACGGCAGCTTAAAATATATTTATGATGCAATCCAGTGTTGGAAAATGAGCTGTAATGTACATTATAGTTGGTTTCCTACAATGTAAAAATATCTTTGCAGTTACATTCTGAAGGAATAACTGTCCTTAGGGGCTAAAAAAGCACACGCAGTTTACTTTGTTTCTTAAAGTTAATCATCAGAGCTCAAATGTAAACTTAAAAAGCATTAAACACTGAGATAAAATGGAAGGAGTATTTTGTGGTTTAAAGCCATGAAAGATAATGCAAAACATTTTATGGTGGAGAGAGCTTCATGTTTCCTTTTGTAGAAATAAACCCTGAAAAATGATGGTCAGACTCTTGTGTTGGCCCCACATAAAGCTGCCGTGGCAGAACACCAGCAGAGATGCAGTGAATGGCACCATTCGGGCTGAGCAGCCAACCGAGGAGGAATGTGCTGAATCCCTAATTTTTATCCAAGTGACTTCTTATTTTTCCAGCTCTTTGCCCTATGTCTTATCCCCAGTCTGTTGAGAATGGAAATTTCACCGCTGTGGCTTTTTTGTTCAGTTTTATTTATATTTGAAGTATGTTTTGCAAATAGAGAGGAAAGAGCAGAAAGATGGAGCAGAGCAGGGATTTCACTTCCGTGTTTTCACCCCGTGTGTGCATTTCCAGGGCTGTTCATAGAAGTCCACCCATGCAGCACTTCCAGTGTTGAGCCTCCTCCTCTGACTTGTTTCCTTCATGATTTGTGACTCATTCCTTAGTGTGAATAATTTGAATTCTGCTTCTCGCCGAGAGAATTTGGGTGATGTGCCTTCAGAATGGGCTCAATTCTTCAGTGGGGAAATACCAGCTAAAAGAAATAGCCTTTTGGTCAAGACCTGCAGCTCGTGTGTCACAAAATGCTTTATTCTTGGCAAGTTCTGCACAGATCAGCTGTAACAAGAGTAATATAGGATACAGAGGTTGGCTAAAGTATATTTAAAATAGCATATGAGGAAAGGAAGGGAATAATCTTTCTCACTAGATGAGCCCAGCAAGCAGGATGGCATTGTTAGTGTGGTGAAAGGGATATTTTCCATTATTAACTGCATTTGTATGACATGAAATGTCTGCGACTAAAAGCAATTTATGTGTAACTTAAGGAATAATCGATATTGATTTGGAATGAAGAATGTTATGATCTTGTTTCTGAAAGATTCATGCAACTTGCAATTTTATGAAAACTTGATTCTATTACACCTTCTCTGCAGCAACAGACCATAAAGATTGATTATACATTAAAAGCAATATTTGGGTGAAAAAATATGCTAGGCAGATTTTCAACCGGCTTTTCTCAAGCTGCTTTTGCTGTCTCCTCTCACATGTACAAAAATGAGTGTTTCCAAGAGGGACCACAAGCTTAGACACTGGTAGTATAATAATACCTAACACTTAGGTGTTGCATATTTTGCACCTTTGTAGCACTGCACAAAAGAATGAATTCATTCTCAGCACACCTTTGAAAGAAGAACTCTTTGAATATTGCCTATGGCATTAATGAACAATCATATTTGTAACTTATTTTTCATTTTCCAGGAATACTTGTTCAAACACGTTCTTGCTTACAAGGTGGCTCATGAATAAGAAAAGCATTTGTAAATACTCAAGCAAAATACTCTGTATGTTCAAGAGTTTGCATCAGTAGAATTTGATTGCTTTGAAATCTCTTGGCGATTAAGGAACAAAAGCAAATCCTGTTTTAAAAGGTTACTAGCGCACAGTTCAAGGTGTAAAGATAGATACTCAGAGTAGTAATTGTTGCAAGTATTCTGTCATGGGAGCTTTGGCTGGTATATGGTAGTGCATAGACAGACTTTTTTCTATTTGCTGTAACTTGTGCTTTAGAACCTACATTTTTATTAACTGCACTAAAAACCTTCCCCCGACACCCAAATAATGATGTGGTTTGGCTTGAAAAACTCACCTTCAGAGTGGGAAAGAGAAATGTGTAATGATTCGTTTTTCATTTCTGCAGCCAACAAGAGGTGAAAGTTCTGGGAACAGGGAATTTTGTGTCTCGCAGGTTTGGGGGTTCTTGTTCAGGGTGAACTGAACCATCAGTGCAGCTTGAGTTGAGTGTCAGTGCAGAGTAACCACAGCAAGGCAAGGCAGCACAGGGATGTCACAAAAAGCTGCAGAATGTGGCGAGTAGCTTTGGTCCACTCGATTTCTAGTTAGTGGTGCTGGTAGGAGGACACTGTTTGGGGCTTCTCCCACAAACCATAGTCACTGCTTAGGACCGACTGATGAAGCAAAGAGAAAAAATTACTTTAACGTCCCAATGACTCTGAGCGAGCAGCCCAGCCCTGCTTCAATTAGCACACAGCAACAGGGCTTTAATTTCTCACCCTTTGAGTGCACACACCTTCTTTTAGTGCCTCAGTGTGTTTGTCCAAGAAGGTTTTTGATGTCTCCTTTTTTTTTTTTCCCCCCAATCAGTTTCAAATTTTCTGTGTCTGGCACTTGGTGGGAGTTCCCTGCGCAGCAGCAGTGAGCAGACCTCCCATCCAAAATCCATCCAGCCTTCTCCAGTCAGTTTATTACAGGAGAACTCTTCCTGGGGGGCTTGTGTGTTAAACAATTCATTTGAACATGCACCGTAGGGCTGTTGCTTCCTGTGAGGTACGTACTTATTTTGGGGCAGATCTGAACAGAAATATGGCAGCTTTACTGCACAGCAATCCCTTGGCTGGAGCCGGGGTTTGGGTTATTTGTTGTTGCCGCTGAAGTAGCACAAGTTTCTGGGTAATTATTGGGACAAAACATGGTATTAGCTGTTACCACGTAATGTGATGGCTGGTCTGGGTCCACCTGTACCAACAGTGAGTGGGTGGGAGCAGAACTGGTGTGCAGGAGGCATTGCCCATGTGTTGAGGAGGATGAGGGTTATTTAATAACTGACACAAGAAGAAGCGAGAGCCTCAAGTAAATGTGGAAGGTTTCCGGTATCGCCAGGATTGCAGGGAACAAGACATTTGTACAAAGCCTAAATTGAGAATGTGCTTGGGAACTCAGCTTGTTCTCAAGTCTTCAAACCACGTGTGCTGCTCCTGCTAGTGCAGCATGTTGTGTAATAAAGTTCATTGGTATTTTTCCAAAGAAATCCTGCTGACCACTTGCTGTAGATTGTGCTGTGCAATTGCTTGAAGCCACAGTACTCAATACTTGAAAACATTTGAAGTCCTAAATGTAGTTAGATGTGTTTGTTTGCAGTGGACAAGGATTTTGCAGCAAACATCAGGGAAGATTTTTATCGGGAGATGCTGTTTGGCTGGTTCAGGACTCAGAGGCAGCAAGTGTTACCATGGGCTCAGAATCCAAACCAGCCACTGCTGTGGTAGTAGAGTAGGGTATAATATTAAAATGCAGATTCTCTAGGATGTATAACATCCTTTTTTCCCTGGTTTTGGGAACATACCTGAATATTTTTACCTGACAGAGATGCTGAAGGGTATCCATGCTTAGGTGATAAGAGGATGGAGTTCAGAACCCAAACCTCAGAGATCCATCAGCCACACTGAAACTGCACTGCAAAGACAGGAGCTATGCTGCCATCATGGTAATTCCAAACAGATTTCAAGCTGTGACCGTAAAAGAAATCTCAAGAGAGGTTTTTGTTATTTTTTGGTTTTTAATGTGCTTCTCTGATATAACTTCCCAAATTTCCTCTTTTAGAAGTCCAGATCTTTCATTTTCGTCGCCTTAAATTCCTGAAGAGTCTTGTCTTTTACATTCAAATGATGTATTGGCTTGGAAATAAATGCATGAATGTCAAAACAAATCAATGAAATAAAAGAATAATAGGAATGAATGAGGCAAACATCGCTATAAATGGGAAACAATGAAGCCATGGTCATTCCAATTTGACATCCATAAATTCATAGTGAGGCTGTGTGTATGTTAAGTTAACCATGCATGTAAGTGTTTGTAGGGTTGAAATCTGACTTAATTCTGTCACAGAAGTGCATAATTAAATGCATATGAAAATTATAGCACATGTGAGAAAATAGATTAAAATGGAATCAAGTAAGCAATACTTAAAAGTGTCCCCAAACTAATATTGTTGTGTAATTTGAGAACAGTTAGGAACCTATTTTTGTGCGTGTAGTACTGTAGCTAAGCAACATTCTTCATAGGATGGACCCATTCTTTATAGGATGCTGTAATCTGGGAAAATAAGATTGTCTTCTTCAGAAGTATAAAATGGTTGTTATATTTTCCTTTATTTTTTGACTCCCTGAAACAAGGTGACTGCTGACAGTCGCTTGCTGTTACGGTGCAGATGGCTTTGAAGACACTGAAACAGGGGTCAAGAGACTGTGGTTCTCACTCTGTTAGTGACTTTCCAGGTTACCTTCAGCAACTTACTTCCATCGACTTTTTTTTTCCCCCCCTTCTCTTTTCCTGTTCTCTGTGTAGACACAAGTTTGGAGGGCAGGGCTCCCTGTGGTTGGTTTGTATGGTATGTACTCTATGCTTGGCTCTTGTCCTTAGAATAGCTCTTGCTGTACTGCAGTAGCATCAGAAATGGTGTTTAAAATTCCTCTAGTACAAGAGCAAAGCTTAGCTTTGTTCCTTCATCACCTTTCCGAGGGAGAAGTGATTCTGCCCTGGGATCTTACGGCATAACATTATCATTGTCTTCCTCCTGTGGCAGCAAAACCCTACTGAAACTGGGAAAACACCAGGTCAAAAACAGAACACACACAGTGCTTGGCAAGAATTGGTCCTCACGTTTTAGTAAAAATGAGCACCATTTAGAGAGTCCACAATTGTAAAGCTGGGGCTCGTTTCTGGTTTTTATGTGTGTAAATTCCATGATTATCAAGTCAATGCCAAAACTTACCTTTGAACCACATCAGGAGGAAGAAGATGGATGCTATGCTTAGCCATAGTCCCAGAAGCCTGGCCCTGGAATACCAGCTTGCGTTCTACAACCCCACCAGCTTTTTGATGTTTTTAATCTTTCCACTCTCTTTTGTTTTCCCTTTTTTGGGGGAGGGGGATAAAAACAAACCTATGAAAAGAGAGGTGGCTGTTGTCGTGCTGATCTGAGGTTTGAAAAATATTAGTTGTGGGGACTGGGCAGAGTCAGGATGGTCTGAGTTTTTATCATTCTCTGCCACCACCTCTGCCTGCCCTCCATTTCCTGCAGAAGTCTATACCGAGTGACCTGAAGGCAAAAGTGATATTGTAACACCAGGCAGCAAAGTCACAGGGATATAAATTATATATCAGGCGAGCACTGGCTGTACTGCAGAGAGACCTGGACATGTCCAGTAGCATTGCTGAGCGTGTCACCTGTCTGTAGTGGTCAGCAAACTGCTGTCCCCGGGGTGACTGCAATAGGCAGCCCCCGGATGAGGTTTTTTGGCAGCCCGCTGACCCCCGGCTCCAGCACTAATCTCTGATCAGGAACCATCTGCTCGGTGCAGCCTAAGCGAGTAAGCACTTTTCTAACTGTCAGGGATGACCTGGAGAAACTCGTGGGGGAAATAAAACCATCAGCCACTGATTGGAATACTGATAGCCATCATTTGGAGTGGTGCTGCAGGAAACCAAATTATGCCTGTGCTCCCTGCCTCGCTGCTCAGCAATATTGTCAATTTGAAGTTAAATCTTCTTGATCAATCCAGGCTCAATTTTGCCACCTTTTGTTGTATTGAATTATGTTTCCTAATGGGAACAGTCTCCTGTAATCCAGCGGCATGCATCACTCGATAAGAAAGTGCAGTTACAGGATGTGGTGCTTTAAAAACAGCTTGTGTGTTTTCTTGCCTGACTTGGAGACAGCTCTGATCTGAGTTATTCTGCACGTCTGGAGTTACTTCTTCAGAGTGCAGGGAGTGGTGGTAGCTGCACCTGTGCAGCACAGGGAGAGCAAGCTGAGTCACTTCCATTGTATATGGAGGAGAGATTCAGTTTTTACTTTAATTTGCCATGCATGCAAAGCACAGGGGCTTCTGTAGTTCCTCTTCTTGGAGCAGGGGACAGACTTTTTGGCAGTCATGTGTAAACCCATGGAAGCCAAACACCTGAAACAGGGATCCTTTGTCAGTCAGCATCTGCCAGTGTACACAATTTCCTAAACATCTGTTCAGTCATTACCATATTAAATCTGCAGTACAGCAAGTGTCTGCATGTTAAATCACAGATCCGTATTTGAGATGCCCTAATTGAGTTTTAAATGTTGTTTTATTACCTAGGTCACAGGACGTGGGGAGAATTAAAGTTGTTTGTGAAAACTCAGAGCCAAATACTGCAATCTTCTCTTGGTGTTTGCTCTGGCAAAGCTCTGGCTGGCTCCTGCTGGGGTTCAGAGTCAGCAACAGAGTGTTTGCTCTCATGTGGCAAGGGTTGATGACAGTCTGTTGACACCCCTAACGCACTGTCACGGTGGTACCAGCCAACACAATCATGGTTCTTGGTACATATGGGACTGGTTGTCCTCATCATCCCTCTGCTGTCCCAGGAAAGAAAGTTTAAGAAGAAATTCTTTTATCTATGTAAAATATACTTTTCTGACATCTAATTCTAGGCATGGATCTTGGAAATTTAGTTGGTTCGTGGATTTATAGGGTTGACTTATAACCATATCATTTTACTGTGTCTTGTTGATGCAATGATTACTGATTGCAGGTGAAATAGTTTCCTTTTCCTGTTAAAAGAGTCTCCTTGCAACTTGTGCAATCACTTGTACCTTGACGTTTTTTCCAAGATGTACTTAATACCTATTTATATATATATGGATCCTCTTATCCTGAATAGGCCTATGAATGCTGAAAAGGGCACAAAAAACCTCTTTGAATTGGGAGAAGAGCTGAAAGATGGACTGTGTTTTTCTGGCTGTTTGATGGCCAGTGAGGGGAATGCATGGAGAAGGGATGTGCATTTGACAGAACAAAATGATGAGGAGAGATGCAGTGAGCTGTAGTGGGGAGAAGTGTGATGGGATTCAGGCACTGAGCTCAAGATTAAAGAGGGTATGTGGTGGGATAAGCAAGAACTAAATTGGAACTGGGAAGAGTTTTCATGCAGGACCCCTCTGTTTTCCTGTTCTGGTGCTGTCTGGTGACCCCGGTCCATGATTCAGCTCCTGGGTGGGACTGACCCAACCTGTGCCCTGAGCGAGTCTCGGGCAGCCTGGGCTGAGGCTGTGCTCAGTCCTTGCTGGGCTGTGCTGTCAGCCTGCTTGAGCTGAGCCTGTTCTCAGTCCTTCCTGAGCTGAGCCAGTGCTCAATCCTGCCTGGGCTGGTGGCCAGGGGTGTTTGGATGCTGGTTGTTCCACAGGGCAGATGGACCACAACTCCTGTGCCTCTGTGTTTCCATCACAGTCAGGGCATCGTGTACCTGGCTCCAGTTCCCTTGTGGGGAGGCGCAGTCCACTCATTTCTCACTGGGGCTCCATCTGGAGGCACGACCTGGCTCTGTTCCCATCTCCAGCGGGCTGGGAGTGACGGGATTTCTCTGGTGTGCCTCAGCCAAGGGCTGGGAGGAGGCTGGTGCCAAGTCAGCACATCGGCAGCTGCAGTTTGAGGATGCTGACCCATATATTGTGCTGTGGCAGCGCCTTCCTTGCCTGCCCTCCTCCGAGGACACCGTGCCCAGCTCGTGTGCCGTAGTGCCGGGACCCGACGCTGGGCAGCGAGTTTGCAGCCACAAACTGAGCAGCTGGAATTTAATCACTCCAGCTATCCTTGATTAAGCCCCTGAATGCCCCTCTCTACTGGCCAAGTCAGTGTTAGCCTAGTCCTGCAGATGGTGAAACTGAGACACAAGGAGGTTAAGCAACTTGCCCAGGGCTGTGCAGTGAATGGTGACAGATCTCGGATTAGAGCTGCGAGTTCTTGGCTCGTAGAGGCTCCCGCAGGCTGCTGGACAGCGCTGCCCAGCCCAGCAGAGTGGCCATGCGTGCTGCTTGCAGCAGAGCTCTCCCAGCCAGAAAATCTTGTCTCCCATCTCCAGGGGAAAAGCTCTTGTCCTCTCAGCACAATCTAATCATTTAATGTTTTGGGTTTTTTTCACTTATGGGTTTAGTTTTAACTGGTACTTCAGCTTTTCAGGTGGTTTGCCCAGTCCTCCCAGGATCACCTAGCTGATCATGAAGGATACTTTATCGTTTATGCACTACCAAGAAAGCCACAGGTGTGGAATAGCTCTCATTGTTCAGATGCTGTCTGAAAGCCTTCTCTGAATTATGCCATTAGTGTGAAATCACAGGCTGGCCGGGGAGCAGGTTTTTCATGTACCTTGTGGTCAGTAAACAGGTGCTTTGCAAATGGTGGGTGGTACATTGGTATCATCATAAGAGGCTGACAAAGAAGCTGTTACTTTTCAGAGATACTTTGTGCCGAAAAGGCCACCTCCTCCTGTTACAGGCGGTTTCGTTTTCCCCCAGTTAAGTTCCCATCTCTCTCCAGAGATGTGTTCCTCCTGTGCCGTTCGGGGCAGGCTCCATCAGCTGGTGTGCGATGCTTTCCCCAGCCCATCACAGCTCCCCCCAGTGCAGCAGAGCCTTTCCATGCTCAGCTTTGTGTGGAGATCCTGGTGGCTCCCAGAGCCACCGTCCACCCCCCGTTGATGTGGATGGCCAGGGAGCCAGGACTCCTGTGCCAGCTGCAAAGGCAAGTCAAGGTGCCGCTTGTGAAGCTGCTCCAGCCCTTTTTTCTGCCAGGTACCATAGCTCAGCTGGATCAGGCTCTGTCCCACACTTGCTTTGAGTGCCTTGAGCCGTGTTGTTTGAACGCAGTGGGATGCACCCCTCAGGTGCTGGAGAGAGGCACCATTTGGCCCTCAGACTTCCCACTGCAAAGCAACTTGTTTATGTGATAACCTCCTCAGGATTAGAAACACAAAAAAAAAAAATATTTAAGTGATTTTAACACCATGGGAGGATGGCAAAGAGCAGAATGTGGCTCCTGGCTACCAGGCTTTCCCTGCAAACTCTGCTTCAGGTGGTTTAAATGCTTTCCTCTTTCATGCTGCATGTTGTGCATCTCCACACTTCCAGCCTCCTGCCACTCTGACAATAGGAGATGTCAAAAGAGAAGGATTATTCCTGCAGTATCTCCAGCCCCACTGGAAGCAGTGAGTGCCAGGAATGTTAGGCAGACGCCTGCGCTGATGAGAGTGCCAGCTCCATTTTGCTGGCCCCAAAGGTTCAGGTAGGCTGAGTAAGCCTTGGATAAGAACCCAAGCTGCTGGGTGCTCGTCTGAACCGACAGCCAAACTGTCTGAGGTCTGCCTGGTGCTTCTTGAGACCAGATGTAAATCCATATTGTGCTTACAGGGCTGGAGGGAGAGCTGGCCCGCTTGTTCCTGCGTACTCAACAGCTATGAGGATATTCATTCCCGTTATTTACCAAAATTTTACTACTAGAACACAACTTTAAAAGAAGCGTTTCTGATTACTTGTTTTCATCTGCTTTATTCACTTCCTTGGGGCTGAGTAAATAATTCAAATATTTTTCTTTGAGGAATTCTTTATTAAAGATTTGACCACAAAATCCTTAGAGTGGTTCTATGTTTGAAATTATTTGTAAAAGTCTTTGATGCATCTTTCCAGGGTTTGTTTTCTTTTTGCATCACAATTACTGCTGAATTTTGTAGTACTGAATTTCTGTATTATCCCATGTTTAAGTTTCCTTTTCTGTATTTGACTCTTACACAATAACCCAGCACAGTATAAACTGAAATTTAAAATTGAATACACAGTTGACAATTATTTACAAGCTCAAAATCTGTTGCTGTGTTCCTCGATGTTAGCTGCAAACCCTGAATGCTTGCCTGTTTGTAGAAAGTGGGAACAAAAGCTTTTTAAATACTGTTGAGCTGAAGCTGAATCTCAGCATTCAGATTCAGAAAATCTTTTTCCCCCCACTCTCTCTCACTCTAATTTCTATTGAAGTCCAGGTTTATAGAGGCCTTGAGTTTATCTGTAAATCTGATTGCATTTACCCTGCTGCAGTTTTCTGTGTTCACAATCCATAAATATATTATTACAGCAGCAATATATAGATACCCATCACTTTGCTGCTGGGGAGCAGAGAGCACAGAGGGGGAAGGAGAAGAAGAGAGAGGGATGATTCTGCCCCTCAGCAGGCAAAAATGCAGCTCTTTTTCCCACTTTTTATCCACAGCAGCTTCTTCCCCGTGTTATCTCAGTGTGCAATGACACAGCCGTGTCAAGGGAACCAATAATATTTGCTGTCCCCAAAAAAAATACATAAACAAATAAAAATCCCTATCTAAGAGCTTGAGATGGAAGGAAATACAATATGAAGGAGAATTAAATTCCAAGCCCAGGTATGCTTCAGACATTCCAGGGCAAAGAATTGCTTTGTTTTGAATGGGACTTGAGGGAAGCAGAGGCCACCATTTGTCATAGTCAACACTTGGATTGAAGTTTGGAGAGTGAAAATGTTTTCAGAAGGGAAGTGGTACCATTGCTGGTTTGGCAGAGCAATAAAAAGAATGCTCAAATGTACCAATTAAAAGGTGTGAATGGCATTTTTATGGCCTTGTTCTTGTGCACTCTCAGGGCTGGATGCAGCCTGTATGGTAAGCCTGCTCTGGTCTGACATTATTCACTCTGATTTATGTTCTTTAATTAAAGGCTTTTAACATTTAATTATATTGGGAAAGTAGCATTGGTGCTTAGGTCAGTTTATGGCACAGGAAATAATCTTATTTTTATTTTCTAGGCTGTGATTGCAAAACAGAACTTCAGAATCTCCCCAAGTGGGCAAACCTCCCAAAACATTAGGTGTGCAGAATTGTGCATGCACTTGCACAGCTTGCACAGCAACCCAATTATTGCACTTACCTGCTTTGAATGCATAATCACATTAATTACTTGGGCAAGCTAGCTATGCATTATGCATATTTTTACAATCAGTGGTTGAACTGTATGCTTGTAAATATAACTGAGCTTTTCCTAACTGTAGTATATAATGTAATGAGAAAATTATCTGTGGAGTGGTAAAGTGGTAGCTTCTATATTGCCAGGAAGGATTTCCAGCATGCAGCAATTCTAGCTGTGAACATATCTGATTAAATTACATGAGTTTAGAATGAAAGTTGAATCAGTAAAAAGTGTTTTCATCTTCTCACTGAAGGCCAGAATTTTCAAGCTGGGTGTTCGTGATTCTGTACCAATTTTTCTCTTCATCATAATCCTCCCAAATAATATAAATAAAACATCACGTAGAATTGATACATACTTAACAATTGAGAAGAATAATCCAACTGCTGACCCTCCAATTGTACAGTTCATGTTTAGCTTCCAGGAGGTGGATGTATTCTGCAAGTCTGCTTAGCTTTTTATCTTAAATTCTTGGATACCAGCCTACCCTTCCAAAACTCTCAACACGAAGCCATCACACAGGTTGTCTCTATCCAAGTGCCAAAAGCTGTTGAAGCAGGAAGGGGGGAAGATGAGGACTGCAAAGTATCCACACTTCTGTCATTCACTGGGACCAGGGTGATTATCTTTGTTCCTGGCACTGTTATATTTCTTACCTTTGGTTCCATTCCTCCTTGCTTATCTCTGTATTTTCTCTTGATTAAGTATCCAGTTTGAATAGTAGTGCAAGACTTTTTCATTCATGAGATGATGTCACCATTTCCAGGCACTGCATATGCTGCATTGCTAGGTAGCACTTAGCAATGTTTGGATCCCCATCTGTTACCTCAATTTGGCACATTGTGCCTGCACTTTAAACTCTAAAATGTTATGACACTGCTTCCTACGTTTCTGGGTGCCAGGTGGACTGGAGCCATTCCTCGAAGGATGTGCATGTGCAGTGTGAAGGAGTAAATAACTTGGAATGGGCATTTGTCCTCGCTGTGAAGGTGTCATTGTTCAGTACCCAGCGCCACCCGAGCCGGCTACTTCCCCGAGTAATACTCCAGCTTCCTGCTGATTATTTACTGAAAAGATGACAGCTATTTGGACATTGTTGACTGTGTTGTGGTTATTTCAGTGAGCTGCTCACGTCTCTTACAGCAGAGGTACTTTCCCACTGCTACACCTTAGAACGTGGCAGAAGTCCATGGTTATATTAACAGTGTAAACTTGCCGACACAAATTTTCTGGTTTGATAATCCCCCACAGCCAGTGTGTTGTGTCTGTGTTCTCCACGTGGAGTTAGGAAGAGCTACATTCCTCCTTGTGTCCTTTCTGCCAGCTGATGAGTGACAGCTCTGGGACAGTTCTCTCTGCTTCCTGAGGCATCTTTGCCATTCAAGCCATCTTTCTCCTTTTTTCTTCTCCCTTTTTTCCCCTGGTCTGAGTGGAGGGTTGGGTCTGATGGACTCCCAAGGTCCCTTCCAACATCCAGGATTCCGTAGTGTTCTTCCTCTCGTGCTCTTCTTGCCTCTCCTCTCCCTGTGAGTACCTCATGGGCACCTTGTCGGCTTTATGGAGCTGTCAGCACTGGAGGGGGGAAGTCAGAAGGAAGTATTTTCATTATTTTACACAAAAATGATGAAATCCCCTCAAAATAACTTCACTAACAGTGACCTAAATACTCAGTTCTGTCTGTATTTCTCTTAAAATTCATCAGAATTTAACTCCCTGTCGTGTTGGTATACTTGAGAATTGGGTTAAAAGAGCTTGAAACTGGAGGAGATAATAGACCAGTTTGTAGAGAGTGCAAATATTTCAGTACTGACCCATTTCCAGCACATTATTTTTAGTGTACGACATTTCGCATCACTTTGCATTGAGATTTGATGTGACAGTATTAATAAACTTTAAACAAGGAGAAGAAGAGGAGGAAGAAAAAAGCCTTTTTTTTTTTCTGGGCAAATACTACTTGAAATCTGATGGTCTGAAAGAGCCGTGGGATAGGGACCAGGAGAGCAGCACCCTCAGGTGCTGGAGTTTCCCTTACCATACCTATAAAAAGCTACGGTGTAACAAGATGGCACATCTAAACAAAGCTCTTAAAACCATTTTGTAATTTAGCAGTCAGTCCCTGGGGAGCCCAAGGGGTTTAAGCACAAAGAACAGTGGAATAAGCGGAATTCCATTAATGGAGAGATTAACAGGGCTGGAAGAAAGGAGTGTTTTCCATAAGCTGTTCGGGGTGCTCTGTCTCACCTGCATCTCCTGACAGCAGAGTGGTGATTCCATCCTGCAGGGATGGGCAGTGACAAAGCCAGACCTGGCTGTACCAAGCAGGGAGCAGCAGCAGGAAATAAGGGGGAGACATCTGCTCTTGGGCAGAAGGTCAAATAGGGACTGTGCTGCCACTGCAGCACCAGCTCCTGGTCCAAAGGCAGGAGGCTTTTCCTTAGGAATTCAGCTCTTGTGTTTTCACCACTGCTCTGTTGGGATCTTATAAAACACAGGTCCTGAGGATGACTTTTTTCCCCATGGTTTTTCTGATTTTTCTTACTTTTTAATGAGCCGTTGAGCAGAGCTTAATGGTGGTGACAGTAAGTTTGAGAGTTTATGGGTGAGAATTGGGGAAGGCCAACAAGGCAGATATCCTTGCGGGAGTGTGCTGTAGATCACCCAACCAGGATGAATAGGTGGATGAAATATTCTATAAAGATCTGGGAGAAGTCTCACAATCCCTACCCCTTTTTCTCATGGGGGACTTCAAGTTTCCAGATGTCTGCTGAAAGTACAACATAGAGAAACAACAGGGTTGGTCCCTTCTCCCAAGTAACAGGCAACAAGTATTTGCTCTCCCTTTTCTTCCAAAGGAAACAGAGTCTAAATTATGTTTATTCCCTGCAGTCCAGGTCATAATTGAGATACAGTTTTGAAAAATTGAAGTGATTTGTCTTTTTCAGTGTTTGGTCTTTTGCATTTTTTTCCAGTTTGCACTGTGTAGATGTTCACTCTGCAGAGAAAGAAACAGAGCCCAGAAACTTGACTCTAACAGAATTCTGCTTATAGTAAGTGTTTGGTTTGGAGTTGTTGCCCAATTAACCTTGTTGGGCTTTCTGCCCAACTGTGGCTGTCACCAAAACCAGAGAATGAATGCTTGATTGAATTGAAAAATCTTATGATTTGGGCAACAATTGAATTGCTGTCATCCTACCTTGTTGTATCTAAACGGTAATTACTTTCTTCCTGTAAGTTTGTGATTGGAAGCACTTTATGTTTTAGCTCTATGGAGCTAAAAAGTGGACACACACCTGATGCTAGAAAAACGTGACATTTTACAGGAAACCATTTTTTTCTAGACAATTACAAAGGAGAAGGGATTTCAGCATTGAGAGGATTCATGTTATTGGCTGAACAAATGCATATTATTAGCTAGAGAACAGGCCGGTGTATCCAGCATTTTAGCATCTTTTTAGTTTGACTGTGAAATACCAATTTCTGTTTCCCTAAATGCTAACACTGTCCGTGAGTAGTATTTAAGTCAAAGAGATGTGTTACAGATACTGATCCAAAGCAAATTCCTGCTGTTCCAGAGAGGAACTTTTCCATTTACTCGACTGCTCAGCTGTTTGCTCTAACCTGACCAGCTGTGTGTTTCATGCTGTATGTGGGGAGGAGCATTCAGACAGAATGTACAAAGAGATCTCAAGTTGCCCAAAAATGTGAGCAGCTTGAAATTTTGACTTGCCTTGCCCTTAACTTATTCCTTTTGAGAAAAGAAGTGCCACTTTCTGAATGATAAAACTGCTCAGCCTGAAAAATACATTAGAAGAGAAGAGATTTTAGGGGTACCTGGCTAAGTATACAGTGGAAAAAGTTTTGAAAGTCAGCTTCCAATTGAAAATATTTTTTTTGTTTTTATTTTTTGAAAAGGGCCTCTGAAAATACAGAGCTAGTAAATACAAGCCATTATGCGGTTGTTTTTATTTGTTAGTGGTGGGGTTTTTGTGTAACTGTTGTTGACTTCCCTCTGACCTGCTGTTCTCAGTACAGCTTTTGTCTGAGCAATGGTGATACTGAACTGGTGCAGTTTCTGCCTCGTGTATGTACTGTACATTTAGAAACCACTGAGCCAGATTAAATCCAGGTTCACAATCCAAGTGTCCGCATTTCCAAGGATGTGCTCAACCTGCCTCTAAATGTATTGCAACTCATGGCTTGTTCCAAGAGGGTTTTTTTCTTGTGGATTGCTTTTCTGTGGCACAGAGGCAAATAAATTGTCAAATGCCCAGAAGAGTGCTGTGAGCACAAGCACGTAATTAGTTTTAGGTAGAGCATTCATTAAAGCCAGTCAGTGAGTTCCTTAAGAACCACGTAACTGATCCCCAGGATCCTGGGCTGCTGGAGCATCCTGATGTATCCAGCCTGGATCTGGGAGAGGAACCAGCTGCAAAAACGGTGTGTGAGCTGTCCTAAAGGCTGCGGGCAATGAAAAGCTCTGCTGAAAAAGGAAAAGGGTTGTCTGAAGTGATAGAACATCTCGGGGACTGCAAGTGGTTTCAAGCACTCTCTCCCTTACTTAGATCAGGTTAAATTCACTTTCTACCTTTAAGTAAGTAGGAACTGAGTTTTAATTGTGGCTGCCTACGGGTCAGCTGCAGCTTGGGCTTGTGATTGATTGGGTTCTCCAGAGCAAGCCCAGATGAGCACAGGACAGTCAGCGGGAGCAAACTCAGGCCAATTAGTTCCCAGTGCTATCGGCAGTGCTATGGGAAATCCATTTTTTTATCAGTAAGACTGCAGCTTGCATCAGCGGTCTCCATTCCTCATAAGCAGATCATTGACTTATAAATTCTTCTGGTATCTTTGGGATGTTTTTATCCTCCAGCCTATTGCATGTACTAAATTTGAGGGGACATATCAGTAGCTGTAGCAGTGGCAAAGCTAATATTTTCTTTCGGAGTGTTGTGTTATATGTCAGCTGAAACAGCAAATGCATTTTTGCGGTGTGTTTCGCTGTCAGAGAATTGCATATAAAAATCAGCACATGCTCCCACTAGCAGCCTGTGTTCCTCCTTCTGATTTAATGGGGTAAATGATCAAGGTTCCTAAAACCAGGCTGAAAACTGGGTTATGTATTGCTGCTCATTTAGAAAGCAGTAAAGCTTAGTGAATCAAGGCAATTGATTAAGCATCTATCCTAAATTATAACAGAGCAGATCTTCATGCAGTGTCACTGGTAACGTGTTTATGGCATTGAGTATTCATTGCTGCATTCTTCAGCTGAAACACATCCGGCTGCCTGGGGAGTGGGTGTGGGACTCGGTGTTGAAAATCGCCCTACCAAGCACGGGGCTGGAACTGGTGTGGGCCAGGACTGTTGAACTTCTGGCACACTGTCCCATGCTGTTAATTCTATTCTTAATGTCCTGTCTCTGCTGGGAAGTTGGGCTCATTCTGCAACTCTTTTCCGGCACTCAGTCATGCGAGGAATACGAGGAAACCCATCACCACTCCCCTTCTCACAGGTGAAGATCATGACTCCTGCAAAAGTTTCACTGTCCTGAGTAACCTTTCTGTTCTTCACTCAAAAGGGTTTTGTTTATTTGATACTTTAAGTATCTTTAGTCTCTTAAAAAATGCTTGTTTGCATTGTCTTTCTGAAAATTTCGCTTAAAAAAATAGCTAGGAAAGAGAGCAAGGAACTTCTGATTGATGGTTAAAATTGTAAAGGATGAAAATGGAACAGGAAAATTAGAACCTCCTTGGTCTAGAGAAGTTTTAGAGCAGAGCTGATAACAGTGTAGAAAAACCGTTTCAGCACATCACCACATCTAATAAATGCCCAGAGCCTGTGGGTATTGCATGTGCACCACTACACACCAACATTTCTGTGCCAATATGCTTGAGTTACTCCTGCATAAATGATTAATAGGTAAATTAACAAGTGTATTTAATGTGTGGTCATAGAAAGTGTTTAGTGAATGTGCATTTGATGTGTTTTCCAAGAAAGTTGAGATTTAGTGGCCAGCACGCTGATGTGACTTTGGACAAGCATCTTGTAAAAGCAGGTCAAATGATAGGAGAAGTTCTGATTCCTTCCTCATCTGCATGTTCAAGTGCTTAGGTTGTTATTTTTCTGACAGCCCCGTCATTTATTATCTGTGCCATATTTTTTTGGCAGTAGGATAGTGCTATTTCCCCATGATCAGCCAGTTGTTCTGTAAGGACTGTCTTTCATCAAATCCATGTACACTGTCAGACATGGGAGGCCTGATCCGGGTTGGGAGCCAGTCATGTTGCTGCTGGCAATAAGATACACAATGAGATTTACTATTCTAATGAGAAGAAATGAATCCATCAACACTGTAAGAGAAACAAATGCACCTTCTTGCATCATCAAGGGGCATTCATACTTTCAGTAGTGATAGATGGGCATTTGAAGTACAAAGGTATTTTATCCTTATTATCAGTCCCTGTCAGTTGGGGCTAAATGTCATTTCCTGAGAGTTGGATTAAAGCAAGGACGAGCAGAAAGAGGTTGAGGTTTTCAGCAGATTAGACGTGTTTGCATTCACAGATCCTTTTAAACAAAGTGCTTATTGTTCGAACATTTTCAAGATGTTCTGCAGTGTCATGATTTGCCTCAGGTTACTCAAATTGCACTTTTAATGCAAGAATTGATGGAAGTAAGCACTGGTTATCCCATATCCCTGGTGGGGGTTCACAGCCACAGAACACATACCCTGATTGTTGCTGGGGTCTGTGCTTTTGGATGAATACAGCTGTGGAGAGTCAGCCCTTCCCTGGTACTTTCTATCCCATCATGATGAATGTAGGACTGCAGATTATCCACACAGACCCTGGGAGTTAAACAGACTGTAGATATTAGGTATGCAGCTGTTCTATGACTAATTTATGCCTTAATACTTTGCTTTTATCACGAGTGGTGGCGTGAAAACAGCGAGTAAGATGTTAACAAGAGGCTCTGCCTTGTTTTCGAAATCTCCTGGTAATGTCTCAATTCAGGCATTTTAATTTGGGTGGTTTTCCTTCACATTACAAAGATAAGGCAGAGGAGGAAGGGCATATTTTTGTCCTCTGGCTGTGAAAAAAGTTTTTCTCAGAAGAGAGTTATGTGGGAGCAGGATGCATCTTAGCTCCTGCTTAAGAGCTGCTTTGGGTCAAGTAGTGAGCAGGTCTGTATCAGCTCTCTAAGCACTGGCAGATATTTTATCTTGGTGCTTTTAAAAAGTGCCTGCTTGACATTTGGCTCCAGAGATGAGATGTTTTTGTTTATCCAGATGTCTTGGATATATTTGTGGCCAGGATGTCTTCCCTGGGGTGTTGGTGCTGCCGAACAGCTACAGACACAGGAGTGTAATTGCTGTGCTTTCCCTGGCAAAGTCTGCACCTTGGATAACCCTTTAACAGTGCCGGTGCTGGGAAATGAGAAGTATCATAATCCACGTTCTCGGGGAGCCAGATAAAATCAGAGGCAGAGGAGCTGCTACAGGAAAGGGCAGGCAGAGCGAGATGAGGAACCAGAGGGCTTTGGGGAGGGAGATGGCTCTGTGATAACGTCCCGGGCGCTGCCGCCAGTCGCGGTGGGCTGGGGGTCAGCGGTGCAGATAACCCGGGGCTGAGCACACTCTGCTTTTCCTGCCTCTTGCTTTCTCAGCCTTTTCATTAAGCTGGAATAATGCTTAGGTGCTCCTGCTAGGCACTGTCAGTTTTTTCTTAGCTAGATTTAAACGTATTTATAGCACCTGAAATGCTCAAATTGGTGAAGTAATCTCCGTGCAAGTGTAGCTCAGCTCTGCTTCCCCATCCTAATGTCTCTGAAACGGAAGCATAATGCATATTTTCCATGTGCCTGTCTGCCTCCCCCATAAGGAAACTCCTTGCCTTTGAGTTGTTCCAAGTCCAACAGTGCCAAAATGTATTTTTGTGAAATAAAATGGCTAATTAGATCACATAAACTTTCAGAATGTAAAAAATGAAACTGTAAAACAAGCAGCTGTGCACTTGAGGTTCATCCAACCCCTTCTGCACAAGTTGCATTTTGATCAGCCTGAAGACTGGGAGTTCATGGCATTCTCCCTTTCTGTGATCCAGCCTCAGTGATGTTCTTGAGGAACTGTCTTCTTTAAAAAATGGAGCGTTTAATTTTGTGTGTCAGCAGCCCAGTTGTGGGAGTTTTTCTGTAGCACCGTCTTGTAAACATCAATACAAATTCACCTCTCTGTGCTATGCAGAAGTCATGTCTCTTTAAAAGATTTTAGAGCCATCATGTCTCTAAAGGAACATTCTCCACAAAATGAGAATTCAGAGCTTAGTCTCCTTAATGTGGGAAGGAAGAATGCATGGGGAGTTTCTTAAAATGCAGAGAGGCCCCAGCATGTGCTACCCAAGCCCAGCTTTCTCTTTTCTTTTCCGGAGGTTTATGTGCTTGCTGAAAAATGATTACTGTTCTTAAGAGTTTGCATCATCAATATTTGCATTTGTTTGTAAAAGTATTTTAAAAATGTAAAAAAGGAACTATTAGCACACACGGCAGTTACTGTACTGAGAGGAGGAAAATAACTTGAAAGATACAGTTATTAGTGTCAGGATTTGATTTTCTTCTTTTTAAACAACTAAGCTTCTGAAATTATGAGGAGATGTCAGCGATAATTAGAGAATTCTTAGATTCACAGTGCAATCAACAAGTCATTTGTGTAGTTTTCCTTTCCATTCTGAACAGTTTTAGAAAAACAGAAAATCATGGGTTTATAGAGATACATGTATAATATTACGTATTTGTGCTTAATGTCTGCTAATCTCCATACTTCATAGAAAAAAAAAACCACCAAGTTTTTGTGAACAGTTTTCTTCCTTTGCGGATTTTTGCATCTGACACAGAACATCCCCCCGTGTTTTGCAGCTGTGATTTTTTACCGTGTATTCATTTCCATTCACTGACAATGTGCTACTCTGAGACCTGTGCATGTAAACTGCTCTTGAAAACACTCAGTGCTCAGAAGTCCTATTGAAATCAATACGAGAAAAGAGAACAAATACTTGCCAATTTGAGCTCTGGGTGCTTACAAATGCAGCTGTAGTGTGGTAAAGATTAGAAAAGCTCAAACATTCCTGCTATTACAGCTCTACAGAAATGTGCTGTAATAACGTGGAATAAATATGTGGGAATAAAATCCATACTTCAGCTTAACTTCCTCAGGTAATTAATATTATCATCATCATTTTATGGATGGAAAAAAAAAAAAGGCAGTAGAGGATCTGTAGTTTCCCCAAGGCAGAAAGGTACATTTGGAGCTGATGCTGAAATTCAGGTTGGCTTGATCTCTGCTCCTCTTTGCTGAGGTCTCTGGAGCCGATGCTGAAGCAGATGCTGTACTTAATTTTCATGTTCTCTTTCACTTGAGTGAGGAGCACAGTTCCTTCTCAGCTTTCTACCTCGTTAGTGAGAAGTGAGAGATGTTTCCACCGGGCAGTTCAATCCATTGAAAATTCGAACTGTCGTTTTTCTCTTCCTTGACTTCACAAGCAACCTCCGTGTCCTTCTGCTCTTTTGAAAGTGTTTTAGCCTAAAGTGCATGGAAATTTCAGACTTGGGGGAAAAAAAAAAAAGCAGTTTGACTTACTATCACAGATATCTGGAGATGTGAGGTTACAATCTTTCCTGAGCCTTTCATTTCAATTAAAACAAGAGGAATGTGCCATGTTACAGTGCAGTTCTCATCGTGGCTGCCCCACTGGCACAGGTATGGCTGCGTGATGTGAGCATCCCAGGGCTTTGCAATTCCTGATGATTGATCCAGGGAACATCTCTAGCAGTATCCTTGGGAATAGTGGCATCAGCTCCTGGCACTGCTGCTTCTTCCCATGGTGTGTGCCCAGCCCAGTGGAGGCTGCAGAGCAGGTTCAGTCTGCTGATAGACAGAAATGAGTGCAAGGGCTGGATTGTGTGATCACAGAAAAGAACATTGCTACCCCAATAAGAGCGTGGTCCTTCCCCATTCTTAATACTTGGAGGGATGCTGCTGCTGGAACAGCAGGTGAATAAAAACTAGAGGGAAATATCAGACTCCTGTTGAAAAAGTAAGGGCAAGAGACAGAAGTTGGTTTGCCATAGGTTTCACACTGAGAAGTCTCAAATAGAATGTATTTCTCAGTATGTTAGGACTAATAAGAGTATTTAGTTATTTATACAGAAGAGCCGAGAGTGGTTCACAAAGAAGAATAAACATTAAATTACCATAATTCTTCCTTCTTTCTTTACAATAAAATGCGTAAAGGAGCTCTAAGAGCCCAGGAGAAAACACCAAGAAAGATTTTTAGCTCAAATGAGAGCAAGGGATTTTTTTTTTCTTAAGCAAAATTTTAAAAGAAAATACTATTTAATATTTACACCTTGAAAAGTAAATGCATTGCTTTGTCACAGTCAGTTCAGCATACCAATGGCAGTCAGCTTTTACTGTGAAAATGTCCACTCTGAGTTACATTAGGGTTTTTGTTCCGGGATACAGTGTTGTAGGGCCAGAGTGTAACTGGATTTTGTCTAAGGTGAGGCTCTAATGAAGGAATTTATCTTCAGCCCTAGAGCTGGTTTTGTTTCACACAGTCAGTATTCCAACATTTCTTTCAATCTTTGCCTTCACTTCTGTTGCTGACCCAGTGAAAGGGAACTTGCAGGCACTGGGCACTTGTGCCTGTCGGTGCCATCCTCGTTCCTGTGTCCACATGGATACATAGAAAGGCTTCGCTGGATGTGAAAGGCTTTGCTGGATGTGAAAGGCAGCAGGCTGCTTGTATTGAGTGCTAGAAGAGAGCAAGGAACAGAGATCATTGGTGAAGGGTCGGGAAGTTCCCTAATGAGCACTTTGGTGGAAGGGATGCTTTGAAGCCAGGAGTGGAGGAGTACAGTCCACATTAACTTGTGCATCCTGGCGCTGTTCAAGAGGACACAAACAGACAGGTGAGCCTACTTTGAAAGGTAGCCAAGATCTTCTCTTCTTTTTTTCCAGTAATCCCTTGATGTGTTGGAGAAGAGGAGACAGGGGAATGTAATGTGTTTTAATTCAGCCAGTGTTGTGCAGGAAGAGCAGACTATGACCTGATTTGACTTAAATACGCACAAATGTTCACCATTTCCCTGATAGGCATTAGTCCAACCATTACACAATATGTTGAGTTGAGGGTGGTAGAATATATTGTATGAATGCAGGTTAAATAAGAGCATATTCTATCATTATTTTTGTTTGTACAGCTCCTAGCACAATGATTATAGGAGTTGCCCTCATTTAGTAGCATTGCAATGGGAATTAAAAAAAAATTTAATAAAAGAATTTCAAAGTAGAAGGAATAAGGAAACAACAAACTTGCAGAATGTTAAATTACTCTTTGTTTTCATTATATGTTTAAATGCATGATAAGCTGAAGGTATTTGAGTCTTTTAATCATAAAGCATTGTCAAGACAACTGGGTCAATGTGTATCTTTGATGACTGCCTTTAATTGGGGAGGGAGGGCAAATCAAGAAACTCTCTCCTTCAGGAGTACAGACAAGAGTAGTAGCAGAATAGTCAAAAATATTTTAAATTGATTTTTTTTCTCTGTTTAAGAGACATTAGACAGGCTTCTTCAGCACTGTGCAGGCTTGAAGAGAATGAGAATAACAGGAACTCATTTATATTCCGAATGCATCCCTGTCTGTGTAACCAGCTTGTTGTTGTACTCTGCAGAATTGTTCGATGTGGATTAATATTGTTGACTAAATTTACAGAGTGCAGGGAGGGAAAGATTGAACTTTGCTGGGGTCTGGATTTTCTCTTGTTTCTTGAAAGGAGGGCAATAGATGCAGATTATTTGTGCATAGAAGGAAAAATTAAAAAAAACAAAACCACTGACTATTTGCTAAGGGCAGAGAGAGGGCACAATTTACTTTAAGTGGTATCTCCACATTTAGCTACTGGAGGAGCAAGTGCTTGGGAAAAACCACATGGTGCTCAAAGCTCTCTCCTCCTATTAAAATAAAATAAATCTGTCCGTGCTCAGCAGTCAAGATGGAACATTAATTAATGCAATGCTGAAATCACTAGGAACAAAACTGAAATTAATCCCTTAAATATGCTATTTTTATTCCAAGACTTTAGCTTCTCTTCCCAACCTGGATGTGTGTGTTTCTCTGCGAAAATGGAGCAAATGTATAAATGTTGACAGCATGAAGACCTCCCCGTAATGCTCTGTCTCTCCAGGGGACAGGAGAGCACTGAGCCTCCCTTGCTCTCCAAATGAGCCTTCAGGAAGAGCTGTTTCTCCAGGGCTGGTGATGGAGCATTTGCCCATTGCAGCAGCTACAGCTGGGTCTTGTGGATGAGTTGGGAAACTTCTCCAGGCTTGGCGAGTCAGATGTGGTGAGGCAGGGAAAGCGATGGACCCAGCTGATTCTAAAGTAAATAGACTACAAAGTGTAGGTGGGGCTTCAGGAACACTAGGTATATCTGCTAATTATTTTAATTTCTTATTGCTCACTGGAGCCAGATCAATTAAGAGGAGAAGGTGATAGTAATTACTGTCTGCAATGTAGACTATCTAATTCCTTCTGGGTTGCAGGGAAGGGGGGGATAGTCAGTGAAACCCAAGGCACCCCGAAGGAAAAGCCTTTGTGCAGTGTCTAATTAGTCTGTGGAACTCGCTGACACACAACACCATTGGGAAGTTTCCCAAACCTACTTGGCCGGAGCAGCTGCGACAAGGAAGATTAACAAATACAAGCAGGTGAATTGCTGGAGCCTGGTTTCCTGCTGGGACATCTCTTGGAGCTCCCTTCTCCAGAGCCTGTGCTGTGGCAGCAGCGCTGGGCATTCGTGGGGTCTCTGTCCTGGGAATTCGGCCGGAGCTGAGCTCGCACTGCAGCTCTCCTTGGTGGAGGTACTTACAGAGTTTTTTCTGGAACTTGGTGGAAAAAGTTCTCGAGATCTCTGTCTGTCTGGCAAGGTCAGCTGAAGTGGGCTCAAACAGAGCTTCTGGAGGAGAGTGAGTGAGGGGAGCACAGAGACACTGAGAATCTTAAATTTTGTCTCTTTGAGAAATGGGGCTAAAGCACCAAACAGCCATAAATCCAGAGAAAGGCATCATCTCCTGGGCTGGTAAATCTGCAGATTGTGCTAAGTGGTCATGAGGACGGTTGTTGGATTATTCCATGACTGCCAACAACAGACTCTTTTGAACTTTGCTCCAAATTCCATGTTTTGAAAGAGTATCACAGACGTGATAAGAAGGGAGATGACTGTAGTGCCCTGTTCCTGTATGATAATTCCTGCTACTCCTTATTATTTCTTGTAATTCCTTGCAAATCAGTATCTTTGGAAATCAAATATTCCTTGTAAATCAAAAAGAGGGAGAAGACATGAGGCAGTGATGTTCATATAGGCCGTAAAACAAGTGCCCTGATGGACTCTCTGCCAGGAAAGCCTTCCATAAACTAAAAATCCCCAAACACAATTTTTAGCCCTTAACTTCTTTTATTTACTTTTGGAGTGCAAGGTTCTTCCCATCTTTTCATTCCTGCAGCTGCAATATTACTTTTGCGTCTGTGAACTCCAGCTCTCCTGTTTTGTGCTGGTAGGAGTGAGAAGTAATTTGTTTTAAAAAGAAGAGCAAAGCAATGTAAATGTGTCACCTCTAGCTTGTCTCAGAGCTGATCTGTACTGTGGAAACTATGAGAACTTGAGAATTGATTTGGGTTTTGGTGCTCCTCATGTCAAATCTGATTCTTTCTCATTCTCTCCTCAACTTAGCTGTTTCCACAAGGTTTTCTCCTCCTCCGTGGAGCTCAGGCTGTGTCAGTTCTGCAGCCGCCTCCAGTCGCTGCAGATGTGGTTTCGTTACAGATGGGCCTGGCAAAACTCAGGGGCCAAGCAATGTTTCTTTAGCGCCATTACTTTAAGGGTCATTTCAACACCCTAAGTTACCTCTTGTCTTGTTGATGGACCCCTGATCTGTGAATTTGAGCAAATCTATGTAGATTGGTGGCCAGAGTTGTCCTTGTTTTGTTTTGTGGGTGATTGCAGTTGTTCCTCGAGGACTGTGGCAGTACTTTTTCCTAGGCTTGCCATTCAGCAACATTTTTTCCTGCACTTTTTTCCTTCTATTTCACAGCTGCTTCCAATAAAAAACTTTCTCTGTTATCTGTCTTGCCAAAATGAAATTCTGTCCTGTTGCCACTTCCATGTGTGGTGCCATGGAAGAAGGACAGACTTTCAGCTCCTGCACTGTCTTGGAAGGAGAGGAGAGCAGGCTAATGGTCATTTAATGAGCTCTTCCCAGCAGATGCTAATGTGCCCAGAAATAACGTGGCACAAACACAGCTTTAATGAATGAAGGATGTGGAGCAGGCTTTATTATAATTTTCAATTTGCTTTTGAGTTGAGCAAGCTGCATGAATACCCAAAGACATTTCTCTCTATTTGTCAACAGATGAATGCCCTCCGAATTGTTAAGGGCAACATTTTGTGAGCAGAGAGATGTTAGCCCCAGGCGTCTTGGCTAAATTGCAATTTGGGTAATTCAGTTTCACCTGCCTGAATTCCCCCTGCAGTTTCTGTTGGATGTGGAGCTCTTGCCTGCTCCTGCCCCGCACTGCTGTGCAGTCATACCATCCGCTATTAAACAGCTGCTGCCCATAAGTAGCTGAAACATTTTGGGATCCTCTGGGATGAATAGCTCTGTATAAATATAAAATGATACCGTTACCATGTTTGAAGTAAGATTTAATATAAACAAACGATTGTTTCAGTAGATGGTGCTCAGCTGAGTTACAGCAGCTCGGGGCTCTGGGGAAGCAGTGGAGTACCAGCAGTCCTCCCCTCACAGCACTCTGTGTATGAGGTTTTTCAAAGGAGGGAGTAAGGAGAGAAAGCTTTTTCTGCTTTCCAGCTGAAGAAGGGAATTATGCCTCTGAGGCAGTGGAAGTGAGCGAGCCAGCTGCTGCTTCCCAAAGCAGAGCCCACAGACTTGGGCAAAAACATCTCTTTCCCATCGCCAGAAGGGAAGTTGGTAAAGGGATGTATTTTCTGTATCTTTGGGGAGAGGTTCATTGCCACCTTCTCCGTGTTCAAGGGGATAGATGAGTATGGCCATAGGAGACCATAGCTGGTTAACAGTCTCTATACCAAGTTATAAAGTGCATTTTTCAGACTGTGCTGTAACTCCTAGGAAGGAACCATTTCCAGGGATGCTCTCGTAGGTCAGTTTTTATGGCTGCTATTGAGTTATCACCCAGTACAGTGGCAGTAATGACCCTGTGGTTACGTTCCAGACACCAGCTTCTCTGATTTCTTGAAACATGTCTTCCCACAAAAGTTCAAAATGTCACTCACTTTACACTAATGAGAGGAAATTGTGCTGTAATCTCTGGTCAGGGATTTGCTTAATGCATACAGCCAGTCAGGCTGGACAGCACCCAAGCTTTGTGAACGAAACATTCTTTTCAATAAACATCCTTTTTGCTCACAGCATACTTGGTTTAATACAGTAGGTGCCATTAAAAATGTGCCATTCAGTGACAGAATCATTAATATTTTCAATGGTATTTTTGATAATTCCACAGTCCAAGCATTAGTAAGGATGCAAATTCCATCACTAATGGCAAAGTTATTAAGGCACTGAGCTGCACGTCAAATAAATAGGTCATTTCCAGGTATTACAGGGAAAAGAGAAAGTGCTGATATAGAGCCAGGTCAGTGGAGATGGAGGAAGCTGTTCTGCAGTGGCACAGCCACATATGCCCCCTGCCCCAGGGATGGGAACTGCTGGAGTCAAACCTCCTGCACCTTCTGTCTGTAGAACCGATGCAGCGTGATCCTGGAGCTCCTGGCTGGAGCTGCGACTGTGGTCTCATTACCCAGAGGATTGGAGAGGCTCCCTTGCAAGCATGTAGCCTGTGCAGCCTCACTAAAATATTTTTACTGAATAAATGCAGTATTTAAAAGATTACCCTCTGTGTTTCCGACGGAAACCTCTACTTCAAACAGCTCCTTTTTTGTTGCTTACAGGAACTCCAGGAGAATCGCTAGATTTACCATCTCATTATCGCCTTCGTGGGGATGCTTCTTTTCTATTAGTGTTTTCATGTTGCCTGGCTGAAAAATGAGAAATAAGTATATAGAGACCTCTGAACAAAAGAAACCATGAGATGGATCCTCAGCTCAAGTCTAGTGTTTAACTGTGATTGTAATCAGGGGAGCTGTGTTGAGTGACATCACCAGCAATGCTGGGCAGGACTCTGGGTGGCTGCTGTGGCTTATCATTGACTCTCTGAAAAGCTTCTGTTTCTGAGTTGTCTGAATTGAACATTAAGTGCTCTGCAAGGTGCACACTGCTTCCTGATGTGTCATCCTCTGAATTGCTGAGAAACCTCTCATAATACTGAGTTACTGCCTGACAGAGGTTCAGAGCAAAACGTTGCAGGTTCAGTGGCATAAAGCACCTTTCTTAGGAAGCTCCTGTCACACAGTCCATGCCCCATTTTTCAGAAGAGAGTGCTTCAATCCCTTAGCATTGGTCTCCAAATGAGGTGATGAAGTCAGCCCCGTTCTGCCCCCATTCTGTGTGTAGCTGGTGCAGACAGAGATGCTCCTTCTGGGTGACTCACCAGCTTCAGGTGAGCCTGTCTTTTCCCATTACAGAAGAGCACAGAAGTGTCTACAGTGAATGGAAATGCTCCCAGAGGGCATTAGAATATTTCCATCCATGGCTTCTTGCCTTGTCTTTATCACCAGCATGACTTCTGCTGGTGCTGATGCTTTTAAGAATCCTGAATGCTTTATGTACTGGGGGTTTATGTGATTTGTCACTGGGAGGTCACAGTCTTTTTCATCTAATTATTTTCTGCTGATAATTACTACTATTATTTTATGCTTACTGTTTTATGATGCCACATAGGGACAGAGTCCTACTGTGCTAAGCAGAATGCAAACCATAATAAGGAAATGGTGCCTACATTAAAAAATTCACCCATGTAGTATGAGCTATGTTCCATCATTGGAATAGGCAGGAGGAGGAGGAGAGCTTATGGTGATAATTAAATATGATGGGCAGGATGCAGCCTCCAACTCCCAATTCTGAAACAAGGGCCACCCACAATTATCACGACTGGGCAGCAGCAAGCACTGAAACACCTTTTTACCATTTCAACCAAAATGGGACTGTAGTTGTCAGTTCGATGACTCAAGAAAGTAAAAAGCTGTGCTGTGAAAAATGAAAGAGAAAGATTGTTTAGGGTTCAGCTTTAAGAATGGTCTGATTTCCTTTTGAACAGTCAGTAGTTAAATAATAGTTAAATAAGGGAGAATATATCAGATTTATTGCAGAGAAAAGCTCAGAGTCCTCTTCTACGTGGTATATTGCTCATACAGAAAGATGGAACTTGGTAAATGAAAAATAAAGAATCCTTATTAGCCTGTTTGTCACAGATTTCCATAAAATGTAAGTCTGGCTGCAGTTCACCACCTTACCCAAGCAACACATTTAATTTCTGCGTCAGGAAGTACAATTTATTTATAAACCAGGAACAGGTTGGTAGGGCGTTCCTTAATCTTGCTTTGGAAGTGGTGATGGTAAATTTACCAAGTGTCTCGAATTGAATCAACATTTTATAGGAGTTACAACTGTCATTTTTATAGTGAATAAAGAACTAGGAGAATGAGGGGGAAAATACCAAGTAATTAGCTGTTG
Organism: Lycocorax pyrrhopterus obiensis; assembly: GCA_014706295.1. Taxonomy (NCBI): domain Eukaryota; kingdom Metazoa; phylum Chordata; class Aves; order Passeriformes; family Paradisaeidae; genus Lycocorax; species Lycocorax pyrrhopterus. The sequence continues at coordinate 13,328,366 of JACSVZ010000022.1, read as the reverse complement.
AAATCACCAGCAATGTTTTGCAGACTGAAGGCAGCGCAGTGATTTACGAAAGCGTACAGCTGTAAATATTTTGATGTATATATGTTTGTGTTTATATAGCTATAGATATGTTCCTCATTCAAGTAATGCTGCCTTCTCCTCTTTCCATCGCTTCAAAGCACCACAGAATGCATCCAGGATCTGTCCTCACACGGGGTTAGTCCCATTGTTTGTAGATGTGGGGCTGCAGTTCTCCCCTCTTGCTGTTACATCAGCAATCCCTCTCCAGTCCCCCCAGCTTTATTCTCCACCTGTGTAATGGAGCTCATTCCTCTGCCCTCTGACGTACCCTGTGCTTCAGGAGGTACCAGGCATGTGACAGTCACCAGGTCTTTGATCTTCAGTCTGATACAAATGAAATGGAGGAAGAAATAGAGGAGCTTTTCAAACAGAGAGAGCAGCCGCTGACTCATTGTCTTCTCAGGGTGTGAGCGGGGCCTTCCTGAGAATTCCTGTGGACTTCAGGAGATCCAGCACTGCTTTAATCTGGCTGTTTGATTACAGTTCCCAAGGCAAGCCTTTCAACTCCACTTTCTGGCAAACAGAACTTTTCTTGGCCTTTCACTGCAGTGTTCTTTCAGCAGTGCCTTTGCATTGCCTGCTACCAGAGCAGGCTGCTTTAAAGAGCCGGAAACCTCATCCTCAAGTTAAAAGGGAATTTCAGATGATTTTACTGGCACTAAAATTTGGCAGAGTTTCATGGGCCAGGATAACAAAAGGAATCGATCTGTGTAGTCAATAGGTCGTCTGCCCACTTCTCCCTGTTCAACGACATATCCTTCACAGACAGAGCAGCTCTGGAGAGCTCCAGCCTGACATCCTGCTCCCCAGCCAGTGTGCTAGAGAATGTAAACCAGGTGCACTGGGACACAAATACTGCACTGATCTCAGCAGGATGCCAAAGGTCCTCAGAGATTTTTGCTCTTCTACCACCTTTAAACAAAGAGATCCCCATTATTTTTGCCTCTGAACAGGGCTATCTGTTGACCTTCCACTTGCTACTAACAGGGCTGCTGTTCCTCTCGAGGGATTCAGCCTACCTTCCGTGTTCTGGCTGGAGTAATTCCCCACACAGTCTCTTTCCCAAACTCTTTTTGCTTTGAATTGTCCCCTTTAGCTCCGAGCTCTGGTGTTTCACCACTTGATCCGGCGGCATCAGGGTGAGCAGTTTAGGTGAGGAAAGTGTCGCTGAATACCATGTATAGCTGAAAGATGCTTAAATGGATATTTGCCTTCTGACTGCTTCAGGTTTTGTATTATATCTCCAGAGATAAAGAAATGTTCATAAATGGGTATTGGGAAATGGTGTGAAACAGGAAATTTTGGGAGGAACCTATGAGGCGGTGGATAGAAAACATTCCCATTTGATTCTGCTCGACAAAAATAGCCTGTTTTTCTGTGGTTCTCTTCTTTAATGAAAAGTAGAGCACTGGAAACATGTATTCCCATTTGTCACAGCTAAACAGCTTGCTCTGGTGGTTAAATGTAAGAAACAGGTATGTCATGTACAATAATAGTCTGCATAATTAATTATGATACTTATGGCTGTGAGCATCATTTCAAGAGGAATAGAAGTAAGCAGCATCTAAGAGTTTGAGAAAGGAGTCGGGATAAATGATTTATCGAGTTGTTTGTATGGAGGAGGGGTTGGGCTTTGCTCTGGAGTAGCGAGTGAGTGGCATCCAGAGATCCAACCTTGCCCTTGGTATACCTGGAAGATGAAGGGAGACACAGGTCAGGGCTGTTTGCCCATCTTACCTGGTTTGTTAATTTGTCAGCTCAAAGACTCACTCTAGTATGGCACTTGTCCAAGTTACAAGCTAATATGTGGAATTACTTTGAAACCAGTGGGAATATTGCAGTTAGATTAAGAAGGAGAAGCAATTTTCCTGTTGTAGGATTAAATATAGCAGCAGAGCACTATTTTCATATTATTTTATTTATTGATGACTTTTTAAAAAGCCCACTTAAATTTTAATGGTCATTTTAGTGCTGTTAGGTCATCAAGTAGTTAATGGTTTCAAGAATTTTAAGAACCGTTCGAAGTTTTTTAGACTCAATATTGCAGAATATCAGTTAACACGTTGCCTTGCTTCAAAAATGTAGCGTTTCCAATGCGTGTTTGACATGCTTGGGGCTATTCCAAGTCTTGATACTCAGAAGGAACCAACTGCAATATTAGGCTTTAATATTTTATGATGAGATTCAAGCTGTTTACAAGGTATGTAGGAAAAGTGGATTATATTTTGTCACAGTGCACGTTTTTACCCAGCGTTAGGTACCTGACTGTAATGGAACAGGTTTTGCTCCTCCCCAACAAAAGAAATATAATGCAGCTCTCAAAAAATTGAAGAATAGATTGCCTGTGTTGAATAAATTGGATTGAAAAATATAGCTGGGGGGAACCATCAGATTTTCAGTTCTGATCTAGCAGAATGTTACTCTCTGGCCTGCTCCTCTTGTCCCCCATCCTGGAAATGTGCAGGAATTAGGCCATCAAGGATGAGATTTGTCCAGTGTTACTGCATTAAGAGCACTACATACACTGTGTAAGCGGGATCCCAGAAATGTCAATTCCGTTTATCAAATGCATGCTTTTAAGTCATTTCTGTATGTTTACTTCAGCCTACCCTAGAACCTTCCATTCGTTTCTCCCCAAGAAAATAAATAATTTTAATAATTATCTATATGCACTATTATGCATAGTTTGGCTTTTTACCATACTATTTCAGATAATTTGGATTTCCCGTAATAGTTCCTTAGATGATTATTTAGTTGGATGTTAGTATCTTCATAAAACAGAAGAATGATGGCTTGATTTTTTTTCTTTTCTCCTCTATAAGGGGTGACCATTCAAAATGGAACAGCTGTAGTGACTGAGAACTGTTATTATCCAGGGTGTGAATTACATCAAAAGGACTGTAAAATGCGATAGAGTTTCAGACTTTGATAATAAAGATTCATCTCAGATCACCCGAGATTATAAAGGTGTTAAATGACTTCCTTTCTGTGCCTTTCTAATATTTCAGATTTCATAGTAGCATCGCTGTCAAGATCTATTTGACATTCTGTAACACTTCCTCAAACAACAGCCTGTCTCTTCTCCTGACAGGGAGCATGCTTTGAATGAAAGTTCATTAGTCTATTGAAACATCTCAGTTAATTGCTAAGCCAGTACCCAGAATTGTCAAGTTCATATTTCCATCTGTGCCACAAGCATAGCAATAAAGAATTTTTTTTGGACAGGTTAATTTGCCTAAAATACCGTGTAGTCAATCAGAGGAACAAAGTTGTTGATGGGAGCATCTGTCAAACTGGAGCTTTCATCAGAGCTGTCCCTCTCTGCGAGACGAACATCTCTGGCTTCCACGAGTTGGCAGAAATACAGCAAACAATAACGGCAGCTGCACTAGAATAATGTTATTCCGCTGCTAAACACCAAACAGCTGGGTGTTGCATTGGTAAGAATGCTTTATAGTTTAGCTTCTTATGAAAATAAAATCCAGTCATTCAAACATAGCATTGTTTTAATATTTAATTTAGATTGTTTATATTATTTGCATTTTGTTAATTTTACATTTCATATAATTTGCTTGAAAATAGCACTTTCTTGGAAATTGTGCATGTGCGTGCATAAAGATTCCTAATACGTGGTGTTTTTCTTTAAAAAACAAAACAAAAGCAAATTAAATGTCTGCATAAAGAGCAAATTAAATGTATAAGCTGAAATTATTTAAATGAGCTGGGAACTTGCACTGAGATTTCCAAGGCATGCACTACATGGCCCACAGTGTGCCATTAATTTTCTGACAATCTGAAAGATCATTTAACAATTAAGTTCTGATCTTCTACTCATTTCCCTCATCATCGGTGGTGCACACAGTGACTACATCCAGTATTTGCTACATGAAACACATCAATGTTAATGGAGAGAAAAATACAATAACTCATTTTACCACAAATAACATTTTCATGCTCTAGGAGATGAGCTTGAAACGCAAGTAATTCCAGCTAAATCAGTGGATTTAGCCTAGATTTACTGTAGTGTGAAAGAGGGTAAAATTTGACCAGCACATTCAGAGCTGCAGACCATAAAGGGCTGAAATGTGATGAGCATTACAGTATCCAAAATAAGGTTTCATCTGTACGTTTTCACTGGTTTTGAGGAGAAAAGATGTTCCTTGAAATATTTCCTTGAAAGTGTCTCTTTGTTGTTGATGACTATAAATTTGAAGTTCACCCCAAAACAGAACCAGAAAAAGAAGGGAAAAAAATCACGATCCTCTGCGTGGGAGAGGGTTTCTTGACTATTTTGTAGTTTTTATCTTTGTGATACAGTGTGAGGCTTGACCTTGAAAATTAAGAGTACTTAACCATCCAAGAGAGATGTTGCAGGCTGTTGATTTGCAAAGCACTTTTAACATCCTCTTCTAAAGGATGGTGGAAGTGTAACCAGCATTAATCCTATTTTGGTCCTTCCTTGAGAAGGTGTCATTCCTCCTTCTGAATAGATTTGCTTTTCCATCATGGCTGGGTTCCCTGGCAACTTCTTCAGTGAAGTCAAACATATGTGTGTTAGAGAGAGAGTCTGCTGAGGGGGGGAGTGTTACAAAGCTCTTCCATGGGATACCGAGTCCCTTGTCACTGCCTCATCCTGATGTTCCACAGTGGGTGGGAAGGGAAGAGAGGACCAGGTGGGCAAAGATAAATTTGTGCAACATTTGATTCCATCCCCCATCCACACTGTCCTGCTTCTCTCCAGGCCTCTTAGATGAGAAGGGAGAGCAGTTGGCAGGGGAAGGACTTGGGAATAAGAAAATCCATCAATTCTGGAAGAACATAAGCCTATCAGCTACTCTGTATTCTGTCAGGCTGTGGGGGAGAACTTAGCTTGTCTTATTAATGTCATATCAACATGTCTTATTAATAATGATAGAATCACTCGATACCATTGAAAAAGAATATAATAAGACCAGCTATGATAAGAGGTCAGGGCACAGAGCTGTTCTTTTCTGAATACAGACATCCATAAAAATGTATAGATAGGTTTTCTGTCTCCTTTTTTGAGAGTTTGTGCTCTTAGCAAAGTCAACAGAGGTTTGCAGAAAGCCTCTGCTATTTTCACTATCCTGAAACTGTGGCTTTTGCCCTTTGAATTGACCTGAGCATCCAAATCCACAGATGTTTTCAGGCTGGTAGCCAATGCAATGACTGAAAGTTTATCTGTTTGCCCCAATTACTGTATCTTGTCATTGGAATCAATCTTGTTCTGAGAACCATTTCCTTATTGAAAATCTTGCCAATAAACCCCTGGTTTCATTTACTAGCAGATGGCAGAGTTGGTTGGTTTTGGTTTGGTTTTTTTTTCAAATTCACAGCTTAAATGTAGAGCTTTGTGCGTGTTCTAGGTTTCTACAGTGCTTTGCAGATGTGACTGCAGTGAATCCAGGCTGGGAATATGGGGCTGGAAACCTGGATGTTATTAGGAATCAGGACATGCCCCAGCTAAAAAGTCAATAATGTTTATTCAGGATGTTGCCAGAGAAGACCTCATCCCAAGAGTTTTCTTATTTTAGCATCCATCTTCATAAATCCACCAAGTTGGAAGTGGTTACTTTCAATTTACTGTGTGAACAAGAGTGGATCCGGGTCACACCATTTTTTTCTTGTTTAGCTTATTTTAACTTTTTGTTTTAAAAGAGGGATGAATTTGAGGCAGTTATGGAATTTTCTATGTGTCTTGTGTAAATTCAGTTATGATTACTCATTTTATTTAAAAGTAGAATAATTGACCAGCTGTTAATGGCAAACTTCTGAAGAGAGGTCTTGATCCTGTGTTAACTTTTTACATTCCTGGAGGACAATTTGTCATGAAACCAACATAATGTGCTGCTAATGATTACTTCATCGAGTCCATTGGCTCCCTGGGAACCATTAAGCTGGAGGACCATCTGCTCCTATTAGTCTGTGCCTGCCATTCCTGTGGTCTGACCTGCAGGTGATGTGCAGGGAGTTTGGCCAGCATGTGCAGAGCAAGTGTTGAAAGCTGGAGGTTTGGGGCAGGTGTTTGCCGTGGTAGACTCTCATCCACAATGATTGAAGCAATGCTGAAGATCATCAAATCAGGCTAGCTGTGAATTCAAGAGGAATCTGGAAACAGTTATGGAGGCTTAGAGGGGTTGCGAAGTCTATGATCAGAGACACAAGCTAGAGAAAGTTAAACAGAAAACAATTTCCCAGAGAACAGGAGTAACAGGAGATGTAGAAATTGCTGGAGTCCCGTCTTTGAACCGGCAGTGCTGTCTTAATTAGCTCCTTTTAGGAGATGAACTGCATGTGGTGCCTGGACTTGCACGGCCCTGGGTGGTCACAGGACAGGCAGAGGTTAACACAGCCCAAGGCCCTGAGGGACTGGGAAGTCACAGAGTGACTCCTACGGATCACAGGCTGCAGGGTTTTACCCCATGACTCCGTTGCTCCTGTAACTTCTGTGCAGTTAAAATGCTCTTTGCAGACAGGCAGCTCATCATGATTTCAAAGCGATGGGATAGGGAACGTGTTCCTCCTTGTGACCCTTTGTTCCGTCTCCTAAGTGCCTTTGCTGTAAAGACAGTCACACCCTACAGCTTACTTTCTGCCTTCAGTTGTGGCCATTAATTCTGGCTGTTTCTTTGGTGGGTGGAGTTCCTTTGTATCTCTATTTTTGCCTTTTGGTGGCACGGAAGCCTTGAAGCATGCTCGTTTGAAGTTCAGAGATCTCACAAACACATGCCATGCCAGAACGCTTGCCTGCTGCTGTTCTGCTTATCAGCTGATCTGCTAAAACACGTTACCTCTTCTATCAACTGTGATAACCCAACCTAGAAACCATCAGGGCTGTGACAACATCCACAGTGTTGAATTATTACGTTGCATCTCATGTTTGCACTAACATTTTAGGTGTGCAGGTGTTTTTTCTTCACTTATTTCTGTCTGTGAGCATAAGCACTTTGTGGCATAGCTATAAGTTATGTCACAGAAGAATGTCAGTTTTATTTGCTTTTATTGTCCACCATGGAAGCATTGCAGGTTTGATTCTAAATTAATCTTTATTGTGTTTTTAAATTTCTTCTTATTCCTTGACATAACCCGCTATCTTTCAGACTTAGCTTTGCTGGCTACAATCAATTTATTATTCATAAATTCCCTGTTTTGACAGCAGTAGTCTGGATTCAATTATGCCGAAAGGCCCAGTCATACCAGGCTGCCGTGCTGAAAATGAATTGTTCAATGACACGATCTGTCTTAGCGAACGTTAAGTGATGCTTTGATAATTATATAGACATACGTATGCAGCCAAAAAAATAAAAAGGCTTTGGGAACATTTCTTGTTACCCCCCCCCGTGGAAAGCAGTAGAGAACAGTGGAGGAAGATAAATTGACAGATTATTAGCTGAGGCATCTTGTAAAGCCAGCCAGAGCCCACTGCTCCAGCTCCGCTGCCTGCGCCGCTGGAGGCTGGACCGCAGTGGAAGACTGAAGACTGCAGCAGTACACGGAGCAGCAGATAAAATTAACACCATCATTTAGTTTTATTTGTTAGAGTTTTAAGTGAGCTGGAAGATAAAAATGTTTAAAATAACCCCTCGGAGAGAGGCTGTGCTGGAGAATCCCAGAATCTTCATATTTCCAAGTGACAGAACTGTACCTCTGCTGGTGTTTTCGTGGAGGAAGAGAAGGGAAGAGCACTCCAGGTTATCTTTCAGGCTGACAGGTGAGAGGATTGACTGTAGGAGTTTTGAAGGCTGCACGGGGTGTCTGTCAGGAGACAGCAAGTTTTGCTGACAGCATCAGATTTACACACTTGCATGGGCACGCACGTATCCTGTACACCCAGACAGTGACTAAATGCTGCTTCCTTCCCCAGACTACATTTCCCTGCCAGGGTAAAAACACTTGCCTGCTGAAATAAGACCCTGCAGACACTGTGGTAAAAAAAAAAAACAAACCAAAAAAAACCCACAAAAAACCAAACCAAACACAAACCACCCTTTTTTTGCCCTGAGGTCTTCATTGTGTCTTTTTGTGAGAATTAATTTCTGTTGTTAGAGCTTTCCCTGATCAGAGTTGGCCTGTAGGATTAAAACAGGCACAGGAGGAGGACAGCCATCTCCATGCTCATTTGTCATGTGGTCAGGCTTTTTTCTGGAGCAAGAGTGGAGCATTTTGGCATGTGCTGCCTTTTTTCCATGTGGAAATATGCAGGTTCAGATGCACAAATCAGCTCTGTGGTCCTCACGAGGGATGGAGGGATTCTCAGGAGAAGCCGAGTCCCCGTTCCCAGCAGTGAAGCAGAGTTGGGGGAGTTTAAGAAGAACCTTTGTGCAAATGTTGGGATCCATTGTGGGAGAAGCTGGCCTGGAAATGCAGTTGTTTCTTAGTGTCTAAAAATGGGCCAGAAATTGGAACTATGGGGAGCTGAATTCTTTTGAAGGTCACGTCCTAAGTGTTTCTGGTAACAATTTCCTCTGACACCTTGAGGAGGAAACCTGGCTTTTCATTACTGAGTCAGCTGATTCACCTCACCACCTTCCAGAGACGGCTCAGAAACTGATAATTATGCTCAGCTCTTGTAATTGTATTTTTCACGAGGAGGTACTGAGGCAATGAGGCATTTCAGGAAGTCAATATAGGTGCAGTTATTTTACACTTGGAGAAACTGAGGCAGAAAGGCGTGTGCAAGGTCATTCAGTACCCACTGGTAGGGCTGTGGATACAGCCCAGCACTGTGAGCTCCTTTAGCTAATAATCATGCTAAATAATCATGCTGAAACAATCAGATGTGGGCATTAGATCTTTTTTCTCCAGAAAATGGTCTGGAAAGGTATGAGCCGACCTGGTTTTGCTCCTTTTCCTTGCTTTTATTCCCATTTTTCTTTCTTTCTATGTCTTTCCTTCAGAATCAAATATTCCACTGGGAAGGAGAAAAATTCTCCTTCTGATTTTGTTTAAAAATAATTAAAGGGAGGAGTTTACTAACTATTTTTTATAACAGTAGACAGACAAACTACCTTTGTACTTTTAGGAGAGCCCAGCCTAAACTGGGCTCCAGATGGCTCACTGGGTACCTCTGCAGCCACTGGTGGCTTTTCTTTTTCTGAATGACTTTCATGCTTGGGCATTACAGACAGGGAACATGTGTCATCCTTTCAGTGAAACAATACACCCCTCCTGTGATTGGGAAGAAAACAGCAATGCAAAGCTCAGTTCTGTAAGGGCTGAATATTCCTGGGGGTCTTCACACTGCCACCAGATCTGTCTTTAGTATTCCGGCAGGAGAACCACTTTTGCAAGCTCAACTTTTCCCTCTCCTGTTCTTCAGCTCACTGTAATTCTGCTTTCCCTACTGCAGCTGCCACTTCCTTTTGTGTGTTCAATTGTAATCCAAATTTCACGCTGTCTTTGGTCACCCACTTTGCTACCTACCAAAGCAGTCTCTCAGACTTCATGATAAGGAAATCTTCATCAGCATAAAGTTGATTGCAACATCTGCACTTCCCTCTTCTTCCCCCTCCCCATCAGTGACACCATCAAGTCTGGCTCTGCTGATAATGAAGCAAAAAAAAAAAAAAAAAGAAAAAAGAAGAAAAAGGAAATCAGCAAGAATGAATATTGGCGTCCAAAAAAATGAAGTACATGCAGTACATACCAAGGTAAAATTGCTGCATGTGAGATTTGGAAACCCTTCATGGAGTTATCAAAAGCAATGGACTAAATATGCCGGATGAACAATGATTTATTGTCTGTCTACCTGACCCCTAACTGACGTAATCAATATGTTTATGATGCAGACTGCAAAGTGCCTAAATTAGATAGAGCACATCCTGTGCCATCCTCCTCTAGCAGGAGCAAAGGCAGTTACTCAACAGGCTATTGATAATAACCACTGCCTACATCAACTTACATGGTAATTTACCATCTTCTGTCTCATTGAATTAATTGATTTCCTTTATTGGCTATATAAATAATTTCCTGTGTTTTGCTACTTCCCCCTCTCAGTGAATGCTTTGTGTCTTACCAGCGTTCTGTGGTAAAAGAATTTGGCAATGGAAGTGTTTGGGTCCTGAAGGGCAAGGAATGGGATGTTATTTCATAACCTATGATAAATGTACTAATAAACAATAATCCTAATTGTGTCTTGAGCGTGAAGCAGCCGCTGAGATGGGTGAGCAAACCTCCAACTTCCCTGTGCTGCAGGTTGAGAACCTGCAAACTACAAAGGGATGGTGTGCCTCCCGTGTGATGGAGCAGTGCCCATCCATAGGGTTTTCTTCATAGGGTGATCAATGGGACTTTGGCAGGTAAAGAGGTGGTGGAACACATGCGTGGGGTTGTATCTGCTGATTGCATATAATTCCATCCCTACACCTCCACCCCCAAAGCTCACATGCCACCCTGGCAGGCTTTTTTTTTAATAGAATTCATTGGAGAAAATGATGTTTTCAAAACACATCTTTTAAATAGTGTTCAAAACCACCCAAACCTGGTTTGTGGGGCTTTTCATCTTCAAAGCAATTTGTAGCGCTGGCTGATAAATATTATGTTACAGTTAATATATCAAAGCATAATGTGGTCTGTGACAGAATTGGTAGGTCATCCATCTGTGTCACATGAAAGGAACTGTTTTTCTGGTTTGGTCTGCTAGTTACCTCTTTACCAAACTAAAGGAAATAACTTTGTAGTGAATCTTCAAAGAGACGTTAGATTGCTTTCTCCTTTTCTTCTCTTCGTAGGGATTTGGAATAGTTTTAAAGCATCAAAATCCTGATGTGTTTGAAAAGGGTTTCACATGCTGACCATAATCTTTGTGCTGTTTCAGCTGTTGGGTCAGCTCTCTCACCAAAGCTGATGTCAGTCTCTTGGGAAACAAATGCTTTTCTGGGAAAAAGGGATGATATTTTATTGGGTTATCCAGATTAGGTGCAGGTGCTGTGTGAAGAGGCCTCTATTTTTCAATTTCACATAACTTCAGCTCTGTCTCTTTCAACATTTGCTGAACATTGTTAAAAGAATGTTAACTTATATATGAAAATCGAGGAATGGCAAGGTCACAGAGTAAACAGTTCATCTGAAAGAGCAGCATTTCTCATTTGTGGTTTTGCACCCCATTAGATTTGTGGCTCTAATCAGTCACATGAAAAAGCTCTAAAGGCACCTGGTGATTGCAGGCACCTTTTCAAAGGTGGCCTCTAAAAAAATATACACAGCAATTAGCCCACTAAATTGACTTGCTTCCTGAAACATATTAATTCTCTCTGAATTACTTAAAGTGACTCCTTTTTAGTTTATAAACGTAAAGATTTATTGGTGATTTCATGCTCTGTGTCCTCAGACTCTGGATTAAGGATAAAATTAAAGACATTAAAGCCCATGGTGAAATGGGAACAGCTTCCAGCCAGGGCTGTGAAGAGTTTGTACAAATGGAGGCAAAACAGTGCCCACACCCACTCTGTCAGCCTGGAGGAGTTCACTGTGACCCAAACTCTTATCTCTGTTTACATCTGTAATCTGATATTCTTGAAATGTGATAAGGAGTTCTGAAAGAAAAACACTGCTTCCGTCTCCAATTACCATCCTAAAGAAAGCTTCCAAATTTCAGCTACAATAGTCTTCTTGAACTATCCTACTATTGAGGATGCTTTAAAAACATCCTAATCCATTTTGAAGCCTTTAGTTTGAAGAATAAAAAGGAGTATAAACAAGAAGGTTCAGCTGTAAGCACAGAGCATATATGAGAAGTGAGAGCTTGAGAACAAATCCTTGGGAAACAGATGGGGCTTGTGCTGTTTCTCTTTCTTGTAAAACCTCAGTTCTCAGCAGATCATCTCGTGGTCTGTTAACTCCAAACATTTGAAGGGCAGATGCTTCTCGGCCTTTCAGAAAACACAAGCAGTGCTAGTGAAGGAGTTGCCATTATAATAGATACAACTTTATCTCCAGCCAAGTGTTTTGTGTTTCTTACCAGCATTTTTTTGCTGTGGTGAGGGAGCAAGGAAAATGGATTTGATAGCCAGGTATCTTGTCTTGGACTCGTTCTTGTTTCCACTGTTGCCTTACACACATTTCTCTTCTATCTGATGAAAAGTGTTGTGCTCATTTTTATTTCCTTATTATGCTAAGAATTAAACTTTGAGAACAGCGGCTGTTGCATTCACTAGGAACTGAATTCTTTAACTATAAAATTATGTTCTGCGTATTCATGAAAATGGATCAATTAAAGTCAAGGGGACTACTCACATGAGCAAATTCTAATTAACAAAACCGATGCTCTAATGAAGAGAACACGATAATGTTGCAGATAGATTCTGAATATTAAACATACTTTGCTCGGCAGCAGTAGAGGTGTTTACTCCGTAGTATATGAGCAGTTTGTTAAATTTCTGGTTGGAAATAAATGCTTTGGGTTGGTTCTCTAATTGGTAAATGTTCTGTACTTTTAGACTCAAGTGCTGTCTGGAGCAGTTACGATGCATCCTAAGTGTGCTCCTAAGTCAGTGCTGATCCACAGATTGCTGACACCATCTAACTAAACCCGACAGGTGGCTTTGCTGCAATAAGAGCTTAAGATATTTCTTGCCCAGCTGGTGGGGGGGAAAAAAAAGAGCTGTCTTTTTTTTTCCCCTCTAAAAAAAATAAAATTAAAAAAAGCTCAAAAAGCCTAATAATATAAAGAAGGGACATCTATTACCACATGTAAGTTAGTGGGAGAGAGTCTTTAGAACAGCCTGGTAGCTGGATTTTCACATTAATTTATTTTCCTATTCATGGAAATTCTACTTTCATCACCAAGTGAACTTGGTGCTAATTAATTAAATATGAACTATTGATTAATGTATGAAGAACAGTGAAAGCTGTGGCTACAGGACTGGTCTATTTTCAGAGACTTTTCTGTATTCTCCCTAATATCATCTTAATATTTCATAGTTCAGGTCTGAATTAGGAGACGTAAACAACCCCTCCAAGGGAGATGGGAGGTGGTCCCAGCGATGTTTTTGCAGCAGGGCTGGGAAAAGCCCAGAGCTGAAATGGGGCCCTGGGGTGCCCTGGCTGTGGTTCCTGCCCAGCCCCACCTCTGGACACTCCTGCATCGATGGCTGGGTGCCTCAGCTCAGTGGGCAGGGGTGGCACCAGGGAGAGCAGGACATCCAGGAATAATGCCTGTGACTGGAGGAGGAACTGGAACAGATGCGTCTCATCATCTCTTGGGTCTTTTGGGGCAGGATTGGGGTGGGTGGAGGCAGGACAGGCAGCAGAGAAAAGAAGCACTCAGGAGGCAGGAGGTGGATGCTCTCTGGTCTTGCTGCTTCCCCTCCTCTGTTCATCCGCCATCCTTTACTTCTGATTTCCACACGTTTTTTTTCAGAGAGGGAGGTGGGAGGGGAAGAAACTCAGGAAGTCTTGTTGACCAAACCTTCCACGTGCTGCTGACATCACCTAAATCCGGGCTTGTCCTTCTGACCTAAAGCCTGGTTGAACATGGAATCATGAAACCATGAGGGAAGTGCCTCGGGCAGAGGCGCCTCTCTCATGCATCAAGCAGGAGAGATGGGATCTGTTAAAGAGGGCATTCAGCTGTGACAGACCCTGAAAATTGGGATCCTGGAAAGAAATTCTCTCCATTTGTATTTAAAACAGCAGATTTGTTTGAAAGGACTGCTGACTTTGGGATATTACAGGCACGTATTATTTGGGCACCAAATCCATGGGAAATGTGACGTGTACTGTTGCTGAGGAACCAGCCACAACATGTTTCATGTTGCTTCTCACATAAATAGGTTGTTATTTCTGATTTCTAAAATAACTTTTTTATGGTAATCCAAGTCTTTTACAGCCTGAGCACTGAACAGAGAGACAGAATGGGCCATAATGAAATAAATTGTGGGAACAGATTTTTTAAAAAGCAAAAGTAAAAAAATACCCAAACTCCTTGAAAAGCTAGGTTTTGTCAGTAGGTAATGTGTTCCTGTAAGTTTAGGTATTGACTTTACATTTTCTTAAGAAAATAAAATATTATAACACAGTGCAGTATCAATCAAAATTAAATTATCCCATGGCATGCATGGTTAAAAGTGTATCCTGACTGCTGTCCTGGCACATCCACATTCTTGCAAGCCCGTTCCCAAGATGTTCAAAGCATTCAAAACACTAAAGAGCTACGATTCCATTGATGTCTAATGAAGTTCACCACACAAAGGCTTTCCTTAAAGAAGTTCTTTGAGTCTGAAGTGACAGACAGATGTCAAGGTGATGCTGAGTGTGAGATGAAAAACTGAAAGCAAACAAATTACTTAAGTCGTTTATGGAATGTGATCCGGCCCAACCGTGAAGTCTTTTGTGGGGGGGGTTGGAGTGCTATCAATCACCCCTGACACAAGTTATTTGTACATAATTATAAATTATTGACCCAATACTCAGTAAGAAGGGCTCTGTGCATGCTTAGCATTGTTTGAGCCCAGCCTCATCTGTCGTTGAGACATAATGTACCAAATACTGCATATTTCTGTTCTCCATGCAGATAGGACTTACAGGGATCTCCACTAGCATCTCTAATTGCCCTAATACCAATCCACAGAAGGCTAAACCCCTCTCTCCAAGCTAATCCATCCTAGCACTGTCAGGAAACAACAGCCCTTAGTCCAGGAGGAGAAATATCCAGCTTTGAGCAGGGATTTCCGAGGTGATACATGGCGGTGTTCTGCTGGTGCTGGCTCTCATGGTAGCGTGCCTTTGATGCATGGTCTGTCACGGAGCTGCCCACATCCAGGGTTTCAGATCTTCATAAGCCTGGGAGATGAAAGGTAATTTCAGGGCTGTGATGAACAGCAGAACCTTGGCTGGTCAGCTCCGAGGGCCCTGCGGTGCTAATTAAGATCTCAGATGTCTTGGCGACCTTGGCTCTGCTTCCACGTGTGTGAAGGGACACAGGTGGGGTAGACAGAGGGGTTGTAATCTGACATACTGAGTGTCAGCTCGTTAAGAAAAAAGGCACTGGAAGGAGTTGGATGACCAAAAAAAAGGGATTTGTAAGTGAAGTTACTGAATGAAGTAAGGACACGGGGTCTGAGCCATGATCTACTGAAGTCAAGGCAACCTTGACCTAAGGAGGGTTTTGTTATGGTTCAAGAAAGAAAAATTAAATCTTTCTAATCGCTGCTGACAGTGATGGTGGTGCCTGTTTTTCCAATGATGGTGTTTTGTGTTTTACAGCAAAGCCTCTGTGCCTCTTTTCAAGGAAATCTCAATAGGAGTTGAACTTTTTATATATTTTACAGAGTTTTGGGGGATGAAAATACCAACTTTTTTCATTTGCTGGGAATGCTCTGTCTAACAAGTACCCTTTTCCATTTTTTATTATTT
Source organism: Lycocorax pyrrhopterus obiensis (assembly GCA_014706295.1). Classification (NCBI taxonomy): domain Eukaryota; kingdom Metazoa; phylum Chordata; class Aves; order Passeriformes; family Paradisaeidae; genus Lycocorax; species Lycocorax pyrrhopterus. The sequence continues at coordinate 13,312,931 of JACSVZ010000022.1, read as the reverse complement.
TTACAGTAACATCTATAAAAAAAGCAAATTAAAATATTTAAACACAACACTGAAAACATTTGTTCATGCCTGCTGGCCGGCTTCCAACTTGTGTAATTAAATCTTGCAGTCTGTTACCTAAATACTTCCTGCAGTTCCTACTCCGTGCAGTCCCTTGCCTGAGTTTCTGGCCCCAGCCAGTTTTACTCCTGCTTTGCACTGCGGCACAGCTGCCACTTTGGATCACAGGGATGGCTGCGTTTCTTTGGGAAAACTGACTCTCATATATAAATAATTGTTAAAGTGCTTTGGAAACCTCCCTGGGGTGAAGAGCGCCATTGTAAAATAATAAGCTTTTCAAATACATTATTAATATTGATCCCGTTGCTGATCACGTTCCAGCCCAGGGACAGGGAGAAGGTTACTCTGCAGTCTGTGTCATATCCTGGCACCTGGGAAACCTGGCTGTGATGCCAAGCCCTACCCCAATGTTCTCTATGAGACTGGACAGATAATTTATTTATCCCGTTGTGCCTCACCACCCCCCATCTTGGACTTTCTTGCTCCATGGCTTATTTAATGTATATTTTTATTCTTTTCAGAACAAGGGGTTTTTGTTAGTGTGGGTGGCCCATTCTCTGACTGTGCCGTCAAGGTGGAAACCGTGAAGTCAGACTGAAGTGAGCAACCAGAAAGTCCTGATATCTGGGCTCGGTTTGTGATACCCTCCTTGTCACTACGCTTTGCAGGTGAACGCAGATATTTTTCTAAATTAGAAATGACAAAGTATTTCTCACGTTGAACACAGAGGATCACCCAGCAGACTTGTTTGTTCTGCACTCATTTTCTGTTGCACAGTGTAGGCATTTAAGTTGTGTCCACTGCCAGGTTTTTTTATCCTTCGTCACCCCTTAGATGCTCTTTTGTAACCTTGGAAAGCAATTTGTAACGCTTGTGAATGTGCAGAAAATACTCAGTGCTGATTCCCATACAGCAGAGCAGTTACTTATAGCTGTCCTTTAGTTTGAGTGAAGTCCTTCACTTCATGCTCAGATTAACCAATGTTCCAACTGAATTTGATGTTATCTCTCTTTTATTGATGTGAATTATTTATAGCAGAACTGTTGAATCATCAAAACGCGGTTCCTGAGACTATTATTTATGCTAAGATATTAATCCCATGTTCCTATTAAGATTTATCCCTCTGTTCCTCGTATTGGATTCCTGAATTAAATTTAATTATTCCATCTTTCTCTTTTGCAGTTGAAGTGCAGTTAGGTTCGTAAAGTAGAAGTATTAGCTTGTGGGTGACTGTGTTGAGGTCAAACACAAAATCTGTCTTCCCTGCTTTCCCGTAGGTGTGGATTTGAATTTTTATCACAACCAGAGGCAGCTCATGGGTAGCAGCAGGGTTAAAGATAAGCTTTGTTTATACGTGGGATTTTTCTGGACATGTGGATGCAATATTTGGATTGCTCCAGATGGAGACACTTACATTCATTCTCTCCAAAGGGGACTTTTGGTTATTGTTGGGAGAGAGCTCAGGTGATACTACAGGTGTAGCCCTGCAGTTTTGCTTCTTCCTGAACATCCTACTTGTGCTCTTTTCTTTTCCTGTCCTCATCCTGCAGGATGAAGCTTCAGGAGATCCGTGCAGGTGACAGTTTTTTCTCCCCAGCACATAGTTCCATGGTTATTTTTTAAGTAGCTTCTTGGAATAAGTGTTTCCTTTCTCCCTTCTGTTTTCCTCCTGCTCAGCACCAAGGAGGAATGTGGCATTGGGTTTAGCGTTCAGAAATCCCTGTGCAGCCTGGAGAGAGCATCCACAGCCTGTGAGGTGTCAGCTGTGACAAAGGGCATTTGAAGATCTACCTGAGGCAGAACACATCCTGAGTGTGTCCCTGGTAATCCCAGCAGCCAGGAGGAGCTGTGTTGGGTGAATGAGTTTGGGTATTATGGGACCACTGCAAAGGGAGGTGCCAAACTGGTTCTCTGGTAGCCTGAAAGATTTTGCAACTTCAGGGGGAAACATGGCAGCTTTTATTTTCCTACATTCACTTCCCATGAGCAGAGGCCAGTAGAAGTGAGAGCTCCACGTGGAGCTGTGGCTTCTCTCCCTCTCTTCGGCAAGGAAGAGGGGTGAAACACAAATGAGAACATACTGACATAACCAGATAAATCAGAACCCTTTGAGGAGGTAATTTGTCTTTCCAAGTTTTGCAGGCTGGACCAGGCAGCTCAGCAGCTCTGGGAATTGCCCCCAGCCCAGTTCCCCATCTCCATGCATCCTCCTGCCTTTGCTCTGCTCCTTTGAAGTCAGATCCTGCACTCGGAGGGGCTGCAGCTTGTGGCAGCACATTTCATTTTGTGCAGCTACAGCTACTTGCCGCAAGCCCTCCTGCAGTTGAATTTAAGACCTTTTATAATAATTACTGTTATTCTTGCGGGCATTTCTCCATCTTTGTATTCCAGTCAAGCCCCCTCTCTGACAGTAATGATGTCATGGCAGAGAGATCCCCCTGGCTTTATTAAACTCAGATTTATACAATGCTTCTGTTCTTGAATAATTCAAGACAAGGCCCAAAACAGGGCTCCAGATAAAGACCACCCATAAATGTAGGGCAACGCAGGTGTAAAGTTTGCAACCAGGGTTCTAGTTCATCTCTGGCCTTTCTTTGTATTTCTGATAAAAAAACCCCAAAAAATAGTAAAAAAAATTGTGATTTCAGTATAAACCGATTCTCTCAAGGATTCTTCCTTCAGCGTAAGTGTATATTCATATACCAGGGTTTGGAAAACCTTTTAGCTTTAGGCACCTACAGGTGGTTCCTCAGAAAGCAGACATCCAAAGCAGGGGTAGGGCCTTTTGTTTGTGTATGAATGTCCTCTAACCTCTGGTGTTTGCCATTTATTTGTTCTGAGAGGAGAACTTACCTCATCCCCCTCCAGGGTGACAGGGTTAAACAGCTTCTGATGCCACTCGATGGAATAGCAATAGTGGCAGCCAATAAAGTGCAGCCCATTTTAGACCATTCCTAATGATTTAAAGAAGGAAGAATGTCACTCAAAAGAACCATTTCTGCATTTTAAAAGATTTTTCTACAATATTTTCCTGTGACTGATGTGCTAGATGCAGGCCCTTGATCTTCAAATTGCTGTTGTCTTTTCAGTGATAAATGGCAGAGTTCTGCTGCCTTTGTGTGTGAGCACAAGTGTTCAGGGGTGGTGTTTGGGATTGCTGGAGTGGCAGATTCCCTGCACTTAGAGAAAAAACTTAAGGATTCATTTAAATAATCAGGCAGAATATGCAGGTAGTCATATCTACTCTTTCTGAAGGATTTACTTGACCATTTGAAGCAGGATGCAGGACGGCGTTTGGATTAACTTTCCTGTTAGTGGGACTTCCTTCAATTACAGGGTTGGGTTTTCATTTGCCTTGTTTCGATTGAGATCCAGGATACAGCTTGTTTGCATCGTCATATGCAAATAAGAATAATATTTAAAACATATAGTACTTTACATATTCAAAACACTGTGGAAACCTCTGCTGTCGTTATTGCGACCCCCGTGTGGAGTGGGTAAATAGCGGTGTAGGTAAATAGTGGAGTTGTGACTTTAAGGCAGTTTTGCATGGGAAAAAACGTGTCATAGTATTGCTGATGGAAAACAGGCATCAGACCTCCAAACCCGAGAGTGATGTGAAGGGACCTGACACATTTAACGTTGTTTATATTTGTATCTCAGTTTCAGAGCTTTCAGAGATTACTTCTTCGAGTTCTCTTGACAGGGAGGAATAGTAAAATCCACTTTGCTTTTAATGAGCAATGAAATGATGTCACATCTTTCCCGAGGCTGGAACCCCTCAAAAAGCTAAGAGAATTTCACAAGACTTACAGTCACAGGCTGGGTTGTGCATCCCTGAAGTTGGCAGAGATACTGTCACTGAATTGGGGAGGATTTGTGTAACACTTCTGTCTCCTGGGTAGAGCTGACAGCATTTCAGGGGCTGGTCATGGCAGAAATACCAGGTTTCATGATTTGCCATAGGTTCTTAAAAGAATCCTATTAAAACCATGTGTGTACATTAAAATTTATGGAAAAATGAAGGCGATAAGCTGTTATCATTCTGCTTACTGCAGGGGTATTTGCAAGCCTTTCTGTGGCCCCAGGCTGTTGTCTGCTCACCTGTTGGTCCATCTGGTTGTATCGAGTGAGGAGGAACCACGTATCCAGTCATTCTTTGTATTTCTGCACCTGACAAACCTGTCAGTGTAAACTTATTTGGGTGGAAAGGATGAATCATGCTGGAATTAACATGCTGATTGAGTGGGAATTACATTTACAAATGTGCAGCACGGTGTGATGGAGTGTTTATGCCCCTGTGAAAAGGCATCTGGTGGCTGGAGTGGCAGCTCTTGAGCTCTCTGCAACTGCTTCTCAGCTCTAGCTGCTCTGTGCCAGCTTTCCTTGTCTGTACTGAAGGAAGGATAACCTTGTTGTAGAAAATTACCCTGAGATTCCCAGCAAAAGATGGGGATTTTCACAGTGTCACCCTCACATTCCTCTAACTGGATTCCCATTTCTACCAGGAAAGAATAAATGAAACAACAATTGTTCTGTTTTTGCACTGCTGTCAGGGAGGGAGCACGGAAGGAAACCAGACATCCTGAAATCTGTGGTCCTTAGGAGCTCTTTATTAAATGAAGAAGGAAGATACTTATCCATGATGCTGCCCTCCTGTATTTACAGGGATTTGAATGCATATATCTAGTCATTGGTACTAATGAGCTTATCAGAGTCTTTAAAGTGTTTTCTAAATCAAGTAGACAGAGCTTACCCAGGCTGTCCTTGAGGCAGTTTTTTTTTTTGCTTTTTTTGAAATAGATTATTATATTTCTCTCTCTAAGGTATTTACGTGATCTCAAATGCAGAGCACTGATCTTCAGTGCATCTCCAGGAATATAGATGGCACAGGGAGGAAATGACTGATTGGAAGAGTGGGGAATTGAGACCTGCTCTGATATACTGAATCCTAAGCAAGTATCCATCCTGCTGCAGTTATTGCTGTCTGCTAATGTTCATGTGACTGTTCAGAGGCAGATGGGCCTTCCCTCCTGTGCCACACGCTAAAAGTAATTTAAGCTTATGAAACAAAACAAGTATTCCACAATCGTTAAGAGTTTATCATTTACTTTTTGTAATTCCACCCATCACAGGGAAGGATTTCAGCAGCTCCGCAGAACTGCAGCAATTTGAAGGATGCCACACTCTTAATACGAGTTTTAGCAGACTTAATATTTTGCTCCTCTAATTCCTAAGCCAGTCTGTAAATGCGAGGTGCGAATTTCTGCAGATTTTGTTCATCACTAAAATAAATAAATGAAAAAATTGCCCCATTCCTCAAGGACTTTCAGCTCCATCTACAGCAGAGAATGTAATTATGCCCATATCATTGATCAGGGGACTCCTCCCCTCGCTCCAGTCTGTATAGAACCAGGATTTAGCATTTAAACTATATTTAAGTAACTGATGTATTAGACAAAGGAAACCATGCAGTAAGTGGATTGCCATCTACTTTTAGCTCAGCACGCTTGTTGAACGCGGGCCAAACTTCTTCGTTTCCTGGCGTTTCCTTTATTGTAGCCTGAGGAGCAGCGAATATCTGTGTGCAATTGGAGGTTTCTAGCATTTCACTTCACTGAATTCTCTGTTCCCTGTTGCCTCGTACAGACTGTCAACCATTTGTATTTCTGGGTTGGAACTAATCAGACCCATCTGGTCTTGCTGACAGTGCGAGCCAGGAGAATAGCTCTGTATCATGATACAGGATCCTGGAACTTGGGGCACGGAGAAATTTACTGCCTCGCCTAGTCCTGCTTTTTAATAAACTCAACAGTGCCATAGCACAGCTCATTTTCTCCTTTGTTTTAAATCAAAGACAGCAGTTGTCTGTCAGACCACAAATGTATAAACACTAAGCAATCCATAGATTAAAACATTTCCTTCTTGCTTAACCTGTAAGTAGTTCTTTGCATCTGTGCTGGATGGAAGATTTTGTGCTGGAATGAGTTTTTCAGCTACAGAATAAATTAGAAAGCAGACAAAGAATAATGATTGTCTTTTCAGTGTTTCTTAATATCAGCTGCTAAATGAAGGTGAGGTAGTGTAAGAGCTCCTGTTGCCTAGTCTGCTTTGGAAAGAGCATCCAGGCAGCTCCTAGGTTGCTAAAAGAATGCCAAATCAAAGGCCAAGTGGGGCACTAATGCTGCATATTGTATGAAGTGTGCGTACCTGGGAGTATTTGAATTACATCTTCATTGTACGTTAGGGAGAGAATTCAAGGCAAATCAAAGTTTGTATTGATTTTGGGACCAGGGGAGGGGTTGTGGAGGATTATCTGAATAATTCTATTATTCACCTTTCTGTTGGAAAATTAAAGTGGATAGTGCAAAGAGCACTACTGAGAGAGATAAATGAGCTGCTTCACTTCAGAATGAACTCTTGTCTCAGCAAACTGTTGACATTATGTTCCTAAATTCCTTATGTACTTAGTAGAGTCATCTGCATAAAATATCCTTTAAATTCAAGAATGACTTCCATCAGCCCTGTAATGATATCAGGGGATGATTGTGCTCCCATTTTATTTCAGCGGGTGTACACAAATACTGCTATTCTACAAGATTATTAAATCTCAAAGGGTGCGTTTTGTGATTATTTAGGACAGATTCCATTTCAGCAGTTCCAAACCTTGCAGCCTTGTTCAGAGCAGTAAAATAAACGTGTAAGATGAAGAAAGACATTGTTGTCCTTTGAGCAAACATACTGAACAAGGGATTCTGTAATTGAACTTCTATCAGCACCTTTGCCAGTGTAGTATCAAAGGTACAGAATTTGATATAGCCAGTTACAAGCCTTCTCACAAATCATGAGGCAGAAATGCTGTGCTGGAGGATTTAGGGACTGTACCTGAAACGTGGGAGCTGAATCACATCTCTGCAGGATCCATGGGTGCTTTGGTGTCCCTACTCCATCCTGGCCCTGCCAGAGAGCTTAGAAATCGTTTTACTACCAGTGAATTTAGTTTGGCTGTGTTAGTGTTTATTACTGACAAGCTTGAAAAAAGACAAAGTTAAAAAGTCCAAAATCTCAGTCACCAACAGACAGAAATTCTAACATGCAGAAGGGAAGGAGAGGAGAGGTTGCAGGGAATGCAACTAAACAGAACTCTCACAATGTCGTGCACCATTCAATTCACAGGCACAAAGGGTAAATGAGGCAGAGCATGGTTTGCTAATCTAGCATGGAAATCAGAAACGAGAGCATCAGTTGCAGCTATAAATCTGCCTCACCAGGAATTTCTCAGTCTTTCTGTTCCTACCCCAAAAATGAGTTCGGGAACGTGAAGAATATTTGTTCATGCTGTAGGAAGGGGTGAAAAGAAGGTGTTACATGGGTGAGCAACAGCACTGGTGGAAGCGGCGCTGAAGGAAGAACTAAGGTTTTTGCAAAAGTTTTTTGGCAAGAACACATCTTTAAAGGTTTTCTGTGATGCAAATATCCCACTTTCCTCATCTTAGAGAGGAAAAGGTATTGAGGATAAAACTTCAAATTACTCCTGAGCCATCTCACAGGGTTTTCACTCTGTTTCTTGAGTCTTGTCTCAAATAAGCTCCTACTCAATCGAAATTTGCTTTAGTCCTAACGCTGTAAAAACCGAGTAAGCACTTTGAGATCTGCCCCATTGATTTTGCCAAGTTTTGGTTGAGTGAGAACTTAATAAAGGTTTTGGATTGTGAAGATAAAGAACTGACTTTTGACATCCTGATTCAATTTCTGGCCAGTCATTTTAGGGATTAACTCCCATTGAGTTCAGCAGGAGCGTGTCAGTGTGCAAGGGCTGAGTCAGGATCCAGCCCTGGCTCCCCTGCCAGGAGTCAATGTCTGCCTCCTTTAACCTGCCCATCGATCCAGAAGTTCAGAACTTCAGGGAAGAAACAACCACAGCTTCTGTGATGAGTTTGATCACAGGGCAGGGGTTATGCTGGCTCCAGCACACAGAAAGTTCAAAGGAGTCCAAGCAGAGAGAGAGAAGGGGAGGACATTTGGTCCCAAGAGGAGAAGAGGGTTTTTTTGGGCCGTGGGGCAAGCTGTGTTTATCAGCAGAGGAGAGCAGTGAATTAGATCCTGCAGTTGCAGGCGTGGTGATTGGCTGGTGTTGGATTAAATCCCAGCAGGCAGAAGGAGAAGGAAAATGTGGGGCTTGTGCCTTGTGTTGGTGGTGATGGACAAGCACCAGTAAGGTGAGTTGAGTTCCTTGCCATGGTGAGGAGCATTTACCACACAGAACTGCACCGCCAGCTGCAAAAATGGGTCCACATTTGGAGACTGGTGGGCTGAGAATATTTCATGTCTCTCTAATGCAAACGTTGCAATTTCAGAGGGTTGCAGACCCCAAAGCTCCTGTCTGGGTGTGCTCCCTGCAGTGAGGGGCAGTGGTGTCCGTGAGCTGCACACGGCTGCTGTGGCTCTCCTGCCTCAGAGGTGCCATCCACGGACACCCCCACAGCAATGCAGCAAACCCGCACCCCTCTACTGCATGATTTACACGCTTTGAAAGTCCCACTCAGCCTTCTCCAAAACAGGGGAGCAGTGAGGAAGCAGCCACTCGTGCTGTAAATATCCCTTCTTCCTTCAACAGCAGAAATCAGATGGTTTTCGTATGATATCCTGAGTTGCTGTCATCATTATTCTTCCTTTTCTATTATTTTCTTTTATGTCTTTCTTAAATCACTTATGTCTACCCACTTGAGCACAGTCTTGACGTATCCAGGATATTTTCTGTGAGATGCCTGTCTGAGTTTGTTGGGAAATATGTAGCACTTCTACAAATTCTCATTAATAGAGGATACATTTGGGAAGGGTGGAAGATTTCTGGTTTTGAGGGGAGTACATTAATTTTAAAAGCAAATCTGCTTGATTTATGGTGGAGATTAATAAACTAGCAAGATTTTCTTTGGAAACATGAAGTTTCTTTTTTTGGGTTGCATAAGCACGGCACAGTTGCTTAAACATTTTAAATCAATTTTCTTTGCACTCTTAGAATTCAAAAACCACAAAATGGATTTCTTTCAAGTTTCTTGTATTCCAAGGTTCAGCCCAGAGGGATTTTTTTTTTTTTTTGTGGCTTAGAATAGGGTTTTGTAATGAAAAGCTTGACAGATCCTTTACTATACTGTCACTAGGTACAATGCTCTAATATATAGTGCGAGATTAACTTGTATTTTAATAAAGTATCTTGAACAGAATAAAGGGAGCATTTTAAAAGTATTAGTTGAAATCTGTGTTAGTTTGGTTTGAACCAGTGTTAAGAGAATACACCTTCTTTAGTTTCTCTGGTTCAGTCAAGAGTGTAAGCAGCAAAACTGTGATGTAGGGAGCCTTTCAAATGGTTAAACATTTCAGTCCTCTGTTCCTTACAAAAGTTGATGCCTTTTGAAAATGTAGCTGCTCTGTCAGCTTCTCAGAATGAAAAAAATGTGCTGAATTCCTTTGTGTAACACATCCCTTCTTCCCAATTTCTTGCTAAAAGAAAAGAAATAATAAAGGGCATCATGGCCTTTCTGTCCATTCCAAACCTTGGCCATTATTTGCTCCCTGCCCCTCAACACACATGGCTCTGGAGCGTGGCCATTCCCGGACACAGCCTAAGGGGCATTGCTGACACAGCAGCCTGGGGTCCCATCGCCACAAGAGCAATAACCAGCCTGCAAAACTGTGTGGGTTCATTTGCTCAGGTTCTGCTTTTACTTGTTTTTCCCTGCAGACGTGTGTGATGGGAGCTTTTCATGTGTGTTGGATTACTTGAAGGAGTTAAAGTTGTCCATTTTTAAAAAGTTTGTTTTATATGCATTATACACATTCTAGTTGTATGCACTGGCACACTCACATGGATGTATTTATAAATATATGTATGTTTATTTATGTCATAAAGTACCTCAAGTATCTCATACTGGCTGTTGGCAAGGATAAGATGTAATTCATAGCAGGACCTTCGATCTGATCCCATGTGTTACATCTTACAGGACATAAAGCTTGATAAGATTTGTGAGAGCCTTGATTACTTAGGTAGGAAAGATGGCCAGAGTTGGATTAGTACAGACTATAAACCTTTGTTCTTCTGAGCAAGCTCTAATTAAGGGGGTAATGAGCAACATCCTCGTGCTGATAGCAACTCCCGTAGTGACTGCTGAGAGGCTGTGGGATGGACTGCAACTGAGGAGGAGGTTCTAGACCATTGGCCTCATCTCAAAGGGCCATTTCTATGCTACAGTTCACATGATGCACTCAAATAGAAACTGCATTAACATGTCTGTGGAATAGCTTCATACAGAGTTATTTCAGTTCTGCCCAAACCAGAGTCTCGTTCGTACTCAGTGGAACAGGAGCTTGGGTGCAAAACACTGTCCTGAGTGTCACAGATGTGTCACAGCCATGGGCACCAAAGTGATTACACGTGCACTGAATTGATCTTCAAATTTTTATGAGTGCTGTAAAAAGAAGAGCCCCTTTTCCATGTTTCTGCTAGGGTAGTTGTACACCATGGATGTCTGATCCCTGTTGCACATCCACATTGACTTTGAAAGTGGAAACTATAATATTATGTAATCTTGGCTTGAAGGCAAATATTAGCTAATTTAACCAGATATAATCTACCCCCAGATGTCTACACCACTCACCACTGAAGCAGTGTTTTTAAAAGGTTTCTTAAAATAAGCACAAATTTAAAACTGTATGTTTACCTCTCAGGGAAATAACCAGTATTTAACTGGAGCATTTGTTTCCCTGTGCCATGCCCTGCTGATTTACTGAAGCTGGACAAAGTAATTCCCATCAGCATTGATTGAGAATGTCCAGGTTTTGCCTTTCAATTAATTATGAAACAATCTGTTGTCAGCATTCCCAACAGATAGTGAGACTTTGCCATTCAGAGTTAATGTGGATGAATGTGGATGTAGTGGGGCACTGGAAAGAAAGGCTGTAATGAAATTCAGACTGAGCTGAACTGGAGAAAAAGGGCAGAGAGGAGAAGAGAATGAGCACATTGAGATCCTGGACAAACAGAGAGGGGCTGATGAATCTTTCAGTTCCAGCAGGCTGAGTGGCTGCTGGGCTCCAAGGGAGTGGGCATGAGGAGCAGATAACACAGCGTCTCTCATGGAGGAAAGTCCATCTGGGCCCCATAAATGAGCTGGGCTGGGGATGGCAGACTGAGAGCTGCTTTCCTGAGCTGTCACCAGGACACTGGGGTGTTCACACGTTCTTTAGCTGCAGCTGCTCATCTGTGGTAAGGACACGGCAACAGCAGCAAAAACTTCTAAAGCTGGGAGTGTGTACGTAGCTCCATCCGCACCATCTCTTTTGTTAATGTTTGTCACTGCTCCTCCCTCAGAGTATGGAGGACTTTACATGACTGCAGATGTGTGAAAAGACCCACTGATTGGCAATTCCTGGTCTGCTCAAATGTGTGAGGCCCAGAAGGGGCTGTGTGCGCCACGGGCACTTCTGTCCCCACTGTGCGCATGGGTGTGTGTCCCTGTATGAGTGACACTGCTGTGTGGACACATTCAGTGTTCATCCAGCTGTCTGGGGGGATTCAGCTCCCCAAGGATGCAGGCAGGTGTCTGGTGGGATTTGCTAAATGCTTGAACCAGTTGGCTCTTTAGCACCCAGTGAAATGAGTCTGATCAGGTGCATAATTCACTGAAGCAAAGCACTGGGAGAAATCTTTGCACCAGCAAAAGCTTCTTTGAAAACCCCCCAAAAAACCCCATCTAATATATGGCTATAGGAAATTTCAAAGATTCAGACTGTGACACAGCACATAAGTTCACTTTTTGGTAGTTTTCCCTCAGTAACTTTAGAATCATTTTTCGTCTGTATTTTGAATGCCACAGGGGTTGTGCCTGCTGAGAAATTAGCAGAAAGCCATGCAGTCCATCCATCATTGTTGGTGTGTTTGTTGGTTTTTTCCTTCCCACGTTGTATCTTGAAACCCATAATTAAGACTAATTTTTTAAATGCCTTTGTAGAAAAAGAACACAGCAGGCATGGAGTGGACTTTTTTATTAAAATTAACAAAAGAAGCAAGATTTTTACATAACATATAACTGCTGAACATAGACTTAATAATTAAAATGACTTCTGTAAGCCTGTTCTTACAGATACTGAGTAAATAAAATTGCTGTTGCTGGCAGATCGATATTTCTATTCACAATAAAAATTTATAATTTAGGATAAACAGTTCTTCCATTATAGGCTATGGAATTCATTGGAATATGTCCAGCATGTTAACAGCAACAAAAGTAATTAAGAATCACCAACAGTTGTCAAGAACTGTATATTTATAGTTATCTCAAGACAGAAGAAATTCTCTTCTGAAGTAGAGGATGCTGTTCAAACACTAAGGTGTTACTGTATGCAGTGGCCAGGTTTTGGGAATTAGACACACCCTGTTTTAAAGCATGTGCTTATCTGCTGTCCTGGATCTAACTAGTGACCTGTGCTGAATGAATCAAAGCACATGCCAGTGCATTTTATAACCGTGAAAATGATGCTATTTACAGCTACCAAGGGAATGATGCTGTAAATAAGCATTGATTTGGGGGTTTTTAACCTCTCCAATTCAGCATTTAACAGTCCAGTTTTTCATAACCAATAAAATTGGTTTGGGTTATTATTGATATTCATCATTCCAGATTGTGCTTTAATATTCTGGAAGAATTAAAATATATTTTTATCCCTCTTTGTCTGTAGCTTTACTTAAAAATCAACTGGAGTTTTTAATCTCCTTAAGAATACATGAATGTTCAAAAGAGGGATTGGGTGATTTCTCTCTTGGGTGGTACAAGTTGATTATCTTCCTGATTGCCATTTCTCCCTGTTAAACGGTTTTAGTGACTACCTAGGAGCTGGAATGTCCCAGATGTAGCTTCTTAGCAGATGATGAATGCCTTTTATAACATGCCCTTCATAGGGGCTTAGACAGTCTGGAAGGATTCACAATAATACCTCAAGATTACTCTGAGCACACAGACACAATAGCGCAGCAGCTGATGTTTATTCATCCTCCACGAGGCTCGTGTAGGCAAAGAGAGCAAGGTTGCTTCCTGATTTACTGGGGTCATTTGGCATCAAACGTGTCCCAGATCTTTGAGAGTGTCACGTTAAGGCTGTGCTGCACTATGTGCAAAGATTACATTTTTAACTGATGCTGTCTGCTCCCATTTTTCCTTTTTCCCTTTCACCATCTCTTTTTCTTTCTCCTTCTGTCCTTCCTTCCTTTTTATCCTCCAAGATGATTCTAGTTTACAATGAGCTTTATTTTTGAATGGGTAAGGTAGTGTTGACAGAGGGTCAATGTGATGAGGACAGGGACACCTTCCACTAGACCAGGTTGCTCCAAGCCCCATCCAGCCGGGCCTTGGACACTTCCAGGGATGGAGCAGCCACAACTTCTCCAAGCAAACAGTTCCAGAGCCTCAGTACCCTCACAGGGAAGAATTTCTTCCTGATATCGAATCTAGACCTTTCAAAGCCATGCCCCCTTTGTACTCTCATTACGTGCCCGTGTCCAAAGTCCCTCTCCAGCTCTCTCATAGGGCTGCCCATGTTTCGGAATTTCTCTGAAAGGGTGAGGAGAAGAAAGACCATGGCCCATAATTGCAGCTCTATTAACTAAATTACTAAAATTAAACACATTGTTATCACTGTGACTGGGCTGGGCCATTGTGCACAGTGATTTTGGAGATGAAGCATCAAGAATGATTTTTGGAGCTCTGTGGAGACCCTAGGGGCTAATTGCTATAGTCTGGCTAGGGACTGGGAACAGACCCAGCCGTGAGGACATCTCACCACCTTTTCCTACACCATTTACAGTGGGGGACCCTTGCTTTTACTGGGATAAAGCCTCAGAGTCAGTGAAGTTGCTATTATTACTGCTTTACAACTCTTGTCATCTCTTGCTAAGGATAAATAGGTGAAATGGAACTTTTTTGCTTGAATGTCTCTTTTATCTTCCTGGGGTGAATATCTGCCATGGCGTTCCCTTGTTCCGCGGTATTGTCTGGGAAGCTTTTCCTTTCTTCTGCATTCTTGATATTTTCTCTTCTAATAAAAAAAACCCCAGCAAAATGCAAGCAAACAGAAAAGAAGGCATCTCAGAACCTGACCTCCTTCCCCTCCCAACACATTGAAAGGCTTTAATGAAAATAACTTTTGGCAGCTGTGTTTGAGTGACCAATGTGGAATGGGATGTGACATCGGTGCATAAACAAAACGTATAAATGTATGCAGGATGCAATACTACAGCTGGAATAAAAGATTCAGATGCCTCTTCTTTTTGACACATCGCATTGTAAGGTCACAGACTGAGCTGAAGATGCAGCTTGAGGAATGGAAATGTCTAGGTTGATGTAAACTGGTTTTAACCCCCTCAGTATTTCGAGATAAATAGCGTTGACTTGGAGAAGGCACATTCTCACTTTACATTCAACCTCTCTGCTTCCTGTAGAGCATTTTAAATCTTAGGGGCCTGAGCCAGCCACAAATTAGGGAATAATGGGGGTATCAGTGAGGTTGTTCCATGACTTTTAAAATTAAAGGAATTCTTCGTGAATTACCAGCAGCTTGCTCTGCTTTTATTTTTTTTTCTTGCCATCTTTTCATTGTATTCACTTTAAAATTCTGCAATGAAGATTGGCATGGTAAGATCAAAATCAGTGCTGTGTAAAAAGCAAGTTTTTACAGTTCCGTCCTTTTTTTTCTTGTACCTGGTAAGAAAAGATGTCATTAGGAGGACTGGCGATTTTCACCTCAAATGAAACGTCAGATCCAATATTCCCTATGAGTCTCCGTGTCTTTGTTAAGGTCTCATTATCTTGTGAACATGTGGACCAAGTCCAAAAGAATTATATCTTTAATATTTGTCTATCAGTCTTATGTCCTTTTTGCTTCTAACAGAGCTGAGACAGGGAGAGTTTGTTAGTGCAGGGATTACTTCATTAGTTTGATTTGGCATGTCTTGGATTCACAGTGCTTTCAAGAGACATCACGAAATAAATTCAGAATGTGTTATGAGGATGCCCACAGAGCAAATAACATGGGCAAATTACCTCACTGCTAAAGGGAAAATAAAAATCACATATCTACTGCAGACAATATGACAAAATAGAGCAGCATGCAGGGAGGAAATCTCCTGTAAACACTGCACATTCATATTCATGTGTTTTACATTAAAGCAGTAGAATCCGTATAAAACTGCACTTATTAAAATAAAGCATTTCTAAGAAACAAAACAAATAGCTAAGTGCTGGGGAAGCAAACTGAAGCTTTTAAAGTACTGTTTCCTAAAAAAATAATCTTCTTATGTAACTTAGAGTGGCTTTTAATTATCTGCACAGCTCCAGCAAGCAGAGCAGTGGTGAACTTGGGAATGTGTGGCACCATTTAGGTTTTAAGTGTTACTCATTTTGTAGCCACTGTGGTTTAAGGGAGGCAGCACCTTTGTGAATTTTACTACAAGGAATGAATTTGGATATTCTCCTGTGCCCTGGTAGCTGTTCTGAAAATGTATCCATATGGATTAGCACTGGGTGTTGGCTTGGATAGAGCAGCCTCCAAAATCAGTTGTTTTAAATAACATTTATGTGTGTGTGTGCATTTTGAAAGGAATTGATGAAATCATCATTTCTGGAAGGATGGATTAGTGTATCCATAGCTTGGAGAAACTGACAGTGAGTTTGGAGTTTGAGAAATGCTATCCTGCAATGATAAGACTGTAATATTTTATTATGGGTCTGACAAATTCAGAGCATAATGAGGTTTATAGAGATGCTGCTGTTGACTTCAGTGACTGCAAGATTAGGTCTTCACAAGTTTCTGTGGGAATAATCTCTATGGATAGCTCATTTACAAACATGAGTGGATCATTTAGACTCATGGGACCTGTTTATTATTCACATATAAGTAATTAATACTCAAGCATAAGGGAATTTATTCCTCTTACTTATCTGTCTTCTAGGAACTGACCTTTTTCTCCATCCAAAAGACTCCCTTCCCACATGTCCTGACAAAAGTGGCACACGTGGTGCAGTGGGCTAGAGGGGTTCATATGGCAAAGGAAAGGGACTTTGATAGGATGCAACTTACAAATTTCATTTAGACCAATTATGCACATTAGTTCCTGCCTAAACAGCTTCATTTGATGAGTTTTCATGCCGGTTAGATACAGGCCTTCTTAATTATATGTGAGTAAACATGGCTAAACACATTCCTTTGGTTATTTTATCATTGAAATAAACTCCAAAGCAAAGCAGGACACAATCATCTATAGCAAGGTTACCTCCTCCTATTGCAGGCACTGAGCATTTGTGTATTAGAAAGCATTTATTTAAATATTCAGTTAAAACCAGGCACCATTGTACTGTAAATAACATTTAAATTGACAGAAAATGGAAAGTGTTTAACTACATGCAAATTATGAAGGATGGTTTTAGGGGCAGAAATTTCATTTGGGGCCTTGCTTTGGGAAATTGCATTTTTATACATATCTTCTAAGTGACAGAATCTCAGGAGGAAGAACATCAGGCACCCCAACTGCTGGTGTTTTTGAAAAGCTCTCCAAAGACTTGAATTCTTCGAATTAAGACGTTAAAATCCTGCACTCGTTAATACGGGGATTAGTTAAGTGTGAGCCAGCATGTATACACATACCGTAATTAGGGGTTTTATTTGATCTTTATGTATTTGATGAAAGCAGTGTGAGGAAAAGAGTCATCTCAAAAAAAAAAATACTCCAGTTTTGCAGTGGTTGTTCCTCTGACGGTGCTCACAGGGCTTTCTGGAAACCTGTGCTGCACCTGGGGGCAGCCATGGCCATTGCTGAGATCTTACAGGCACGTGTGCCCACTTCTGCCAGGGATGTGAGGGGGCTGACGGCAATATTCCTCCTCACGTTCCCACTGGGATCCTTCTTTCTTCCTCCTTCTCACCAGGGAGATAGAAAGAGCCAGGAATTCCTTTGCAGCAGAGTCCCCAGTGTGGATGTGATGAGGCGGGTGCCGCCCACCCGGGGGTGGATGTCTCTCATTTGCTTTTCTAGACCAAATATTCCTCAGAGAAAAATTGTTGGAATGGCTGAGGGCTTTGCTGTTCACACTGGGAAGGGCTGTTCCACTGCTCTGGTTTTTTTACTTCTGTCTTGTTGTGCTTTGGGTCTCTATAAAATCCTTCTGATAAGATACCATTCTGCTTTTTTTGCCTTCATAAAAGGAGAGGAACAAAAAGTCAATGTTTACCCCAGCTCAGAATGTACCTGTGCCTCAACTGTGCCTCCACATGTGCTGAAAACTGGGTATTTGCAAACCCTCACTTAGCAGGTGCAAGAAGAAATCTGCTAACGTTTTGACATTTTTTGGCAATCCTTTAAATAACCTCACACCTACGTGGCCCAGAATTTCCTCCTGGATTAGTATGGCACACAGTTTCTGCAGCTTTTTGTGCTTATTTTGGGGTTCCTCCACAGGTTGGTGTTATTGGATGTGGGAACACAGGTGCAGGTGCGTGCACACTGAGGCTGAGGAGTGAAAATGCATCCCTTCTGCAGAGTAAAGTCTTTCATTTCCTCCAGACCACATCTGAATGTAATACAAAACATAATGGGACTTTGCACTTCTGGAAGCCAGTCCATACCACCCACTTGGCTTTTTGTTACAGTGTGAGGGAAACACAAACAAAATCATATTTCATGAGGTGCAGAAGAAGCTGCAATGCCCTGACACCCACATATCAGGAGAAAAAAAATTCTCCACATCTGTAATTTTGCCCTCCTAAAAGTGTAAAGAAAGACAAACAACTCCACCACCGTTCCTTCCTGTGTATTTTGTGGGTTTATGTTCAGTGTAATTGGGACAGAAATTCATCTTTTGTCCTTTTTGGTGGCAATGTCCCATTGACATAAATGGTGTCAAAGTTTGACCCTGGATTTAGGTCACCCACATTTCCACAAGTGCTGTGTGGGAAGAATGTGCCTTATTGCCCCACACTCACAGATTCTCTCTGCAGATGTTCTGGTGTCACCTTTGCTGGCACATCTTTTGTTCTTGTACCACACAGTGGAATGGGAGATGCAATTTAATGTGAATTACCTACAAATCACATACAGTGCCACTAAGTAGCTCTTTGCAGTACCTGGTGTGGGTTTTCTCTCGCTGACAAACTGAATAATGCATCTTTTCTGAAATTCTAAAAAAATAATAATAAATTACAAATCTGATGCAATGGAATATAGTTGGATTGTGAGGCAGCAAAATAGATTAGAGAATCTATCTATACGATAGATTAGAGACTGTGTCTTGTCTATCTATTTCTTCCTCCCTCCCTGTGTGTTTTTATATATATAGACTTCTGATGTTAATTGGACACAAGCAGTAAAAAGACATCTGAGCATCTTTTAAAATTTGGGTACAGATGCCCCTAAATCGAGAACTCCCATCTGCAAACATCTCTTAACTGCTGCCTGACAGACACTGGGCACACAGCTCAGGGTTTTGCCAAGAGGACTGTCGTCCATGAATATACAGGAGCTGACTGCTCGGTGTACGTGGCACTGCACGCATGGAAGGGCTGAATCCATTAAAACGGAAACAATAGTTACCTAAAAGAAGGCAGGTTGTTCTTCCATTAAAGCATACGGTGAACTTGTAAATTCCGAAGAGCTGGGTGAAAGAATGGGCGTTAATATAATCAGATTTGTCATCTTGTCCCTGCTGCAATATAAGAGGGTTACTGGAGCTGAAAGTGTTTCTGTCGCGGGTACAACCGGCTGCAAAACGGCTCCGGAGCCGCTGCTTCCCCCGGGATGCCCCTGGGACACGGCTGGGGAGCTCGAGCTGTGGCTCCATCCTGGACCCACCAAGAAGGGCCAGAGCTGGGGGTGCTGTGCCGGTGGCAGGACAGGGGTCTGGGGACTCCCCAACACACAGAGCTGAGCTGCTGTGGGTGCTGTGCCTGTTCCGCTGCACAAAGGGGCAAAAGGCACCGCCAGGCTCCCAGGATCTCGTGCTGTGATGTGGAGTCATCCAAAGCACTCCAGCATGGCACTGGGAAGTGCTGAGTTCAAAGGGGTCTGTCTAAAGAGCAAGTTCAGCACTCCCAGGGCATGGAGTGGCCCTGTGGACAGGGGAGAGCCCCTTTAGGATGTGCTAACGCCGGTGTCCCTCCTGGACCGTGCACCTGGCCAGGACATGAGTTCACATCCCAGATCTTGCAGGCCAGTTAAATGTGCTGCTGCCGTGGCTGCAGCACTTCCACGTGTCCAGATGTTATCTGAGACTGCCAAAACGGTGCTGACAAAGGGAGAGAACAAAATGGAGATTTTCGAATCATTACCCCTCAAATCTGAAACAAATTTCATGGACCGAGGAAAAGCCTTCAGGGCATTTTCTGAGTTTCCAAGGCTAGCTGCAAAAAAATACAGTGTTAAGAACTCAAAAAAGGTCACAATAATATTTTATAATAGCAAGTGTTAGCCTAAATGCGAAGGTTGGAGCCAGTGCTCCCCATAAATAATAGATACAAACAGAAAAGAGGGGGATCCAAGAGGTCTCTGTGTTATTCCTGTTAACATACAGCCGTATCATTTTACAGGAGAAAAATACATCTAGAAATTACAGAAAATGTTGAATACTTTTGCAAGCTGCTTTTGAGAAACTGAGTGTCTTTGTATGAAGATGGGAATGACAGCTCATAGTACGTTAAAGTGAATAGAGTTCCCAAGTCATTCAGCAGCTGCAGAAATTCACTTAATCTCAGTTTCATACAGGGCAATTTTTTTCCCCCACCAGAATGATTGTCTGGGTTTGTATGTCTCCTCTTTCTCTCTCTGCTTCCCTCCCCAGCTCAGGTGGGAAGATGCAAGATTCTAGGAAATGTTACAGTTAATTTCACTTGTTCTATTCAAATTTACTTGTTTTAAACACATTTCAAAAATAACATAAGAAGACAGTTGTGAAAGACTCATGTTTATTACCCAAACTAAGAAAAGTAAGATGACACTGCCTCAGTTCCTTAGTTTGATTTTATTATATCTCTGATGGAATCATAGAATGATTTGGGTTGGAAGGGACCTTAAAGATCATCTAGTCCAACCTCCTGCCTTGGGCACAGGGTCATCTTCCAAGACACCAGGGTGCTCCTGGCCTTGGCACCTATTGCTGATAAAAGTATCTGATAGAAACAGCATGGCTAAGACATGGTTAATGGTTGAAATAAGTGTTCAGAATGGTTATGAAGCCTGACAGATAGCATGAGTCTGAAAAATCTTTTCCTTCTAGCTCTAGGACCAGGAAAAGCTCCTGGGAAGAATGGACATTTTGTAGATTCTTCATTATTTTTTCAACCACAGCAAGAGATGTGGAACCTCATGAGATGCTGTTGTAGGCAGACACACTTTCTGCCTTTCAAATTCTGCTTAATCTTGAATGTAGAATCTTTGGCTGTCCTATTTGCATTTGTAGAAAGCCAGCTGGAATAAATTCAACTCCGTTACAATAAAAATTTGTAGGCAAGGCTCCTCTCCGATAACGTTCTTGCTGCGCTTCCCTAAATAAAACCTTGGCAATCCACAAAGCTGGAGAGGGGCTAAACCTGAATGTAGGATTTGGGGCCTGGGGTGTTAAATGACTTTGGATCACGAGCTGACCTCTGTAATTACCCCTGCCCCAGGCTGGTGTGTTTTGGGTATCCAGGTGTGGGGTTTTGCCCACTGGACCCACAGCAGCCATTGGCAGGTTGTAGACACAGGAACAGGTGCGAGTACAAAGCACACGATGACTAATTTGTAGGATGCCCCTATAATTTCATGCATATTAAGCCAGTTATGCAGAACAGTTTCAGTGCATTTGGAAGCACAGATCTTGCACATTCACGTTGATCAGTGAAAATGAAGCTCGTAGCTGTTTGCGCCGATTAGCATTTGAATACCAACCTTCCCAGTTTTGGGGCAGAAAGGGAACTATCCCGTGGAATTAGTCGTAAAAGTAATTCTTGGTGGTTATTTATAAAACTCCAGTGTCAGTAAGTTATTTCAGAAACAAAGTATTTCTATTTTAATGGTTAACAAAACTGCATTCACGTTCTGTTGCTCAGTTTTCAGTATCCTGCAGAATTCATTTGCCAATTGCTTTTAAATATCAGCAACTCTTATCCATTCCAACATCAGAGGAATTTGAAAGAGAGCTCCATGCAGAATTGATCTGATCCAGCAACATCAGGATTATGTTTTGTGTGAGGGTTTTTTTCAGGTGTAAGTAGACCAGAATGTTCCCAAATCGTAATTTTATTTTTTTTTCTTTGCCAAGATCAAGGAGAGCTTGCCAGTTTTTACTGGAAGAATCAGAATTTTCAGAAAACTCCTGTAGATCTCCAAACTGTTCATAAATTTATTGACAGTTGGCAGCCCTGCTGTGTGTGCTGTACTGTTATATATCTGCCTTCTTCACATCTGCTTTGTCGAGGTATGAGACAGCGAGGCAAAAGTAGCTTAAGGAGGCTTAGCAGTGTCTGTAAATAAAATGGGGAAAAAAGCTTTATTTTTTTCCCTTCCTCAAAAGATTTTCCATTTTTTAACGTGAAAGGATTTTAATGAAATCCTTGAGTTTAAGAACAGCAAGTGCAAAACAAAGGGGTCTAGCTCTTGTGTTTCCTGTGAGTAATTCCCTCAGACAGGAGATGAGAGAGTGGAAAAGAACATCCTCCAAATGGAAAAAGCAAAGTCTCCGTTACTTTTACTGCTGATTAAAATCTTAGTGCAATAGTAGTGCTCAGGTCCCTCTGTTCACAGGTGATGTTTAGTTTGTAACACCATCCCGGCTATTTTTTTGCCTTTTTCCATAAAAAGGCTCCCAGTCACAGCATGACAGCTCAGGGTACCGATGCGCTTCCAAATCTTTGGTTTTGCAAGGAAAACAGGCTGCTCTGTTTATCCCCTGCGAGGTTGTCCCTCGCAGAGCCAGGCCCAGCGCTGCTCCTGGCACTGCTCACCTGTGATGCATCGCGCTGTGTTTTGTGCTGACCACGCGGTATAAATCGCACCCCTCCTGCCCAGTCCTGCAAAGTCAAATTTAACTGGGGAAATTGAAGTACAGTGTCTGGGGTTTAGTGAAGCACAGCAAATCCTTTCTATAAGCTATAGAGGTGACCTTTTAAACCACCTCCCACACCAAGCCTCCTACTTTTATTTTTGACAGTGAGTATAAACCATAGGAAGGGCTAGTGAGAGGGCTCTAATACTTGTGCTCTTCTTGTGACTTTTAAAAGAATTCCAGAGGACCTACAAATCTCTCCTGTTTGTGATTTGACACAGTTAGAGGGACTTCAGTGCCATGAAAAATGACAGTATTAACTCAACACCCTAATTCAGGTGAACAGAGCCATTGGCCAGATTTGATCCTTCCATAGGCAGTGGATAAGCACAGTGACAGAGCTGCTGAATCAGACAGTAGTTTAAACATCTACTTCACTTTAATTGAGCCTAAGAAGTATTTTTAGGGAATCTTTAAAGTACAAAGGAAAATTTTGTTTAAAAATAGATTTTTGACAATGTAAAATAGGTTAGTGCTTCCTTTGAGGCAAACAAACAACCCACTTAAGAATTAAAAATTTCCAAGCAAATGATTTGGAAATCCTTCCTTCTTGAAGCGTGATCAAAGAAAAGTCTTGACAGGTAGCATTTATCACAGGTAGTACCTTCTGCTCAGTAAGTACTTGATGAGGCAAAAAGAAAAATTAAAATGGTGGTTGATGGTTACATGAGTATCTATTGTACTTAAAGCATAAAAATCCTCCCTTTAGGAAAAACTTCAATTTCCACAGAAGCCGCAGCTCTGTTTTGAAACTATGGGTTTGTCATTACATAACGGGATTTTGGGATAGACGAAGCAGAAAGGGAGAAGAGGGGCTGGATTGCTCTTTGCAGGCTGCCCTGAAGAGCAGGATTGGCTGGGCACCCTGGTGCCTCTATCAGGATGCTGTCCTTTGAAATGTTTCACATGGTGGAACTTCAGCCTTGCCATAATCCTATGCAAAGCACTTGAGTGCTTAATTTTCACCCTGGAAATGGACCAAGTGAAGTGAATAAGGATTAGTTAGGGTCTGAGGAGAAAACTTCCAAAGGCGTAGAGGACAGTTAGAGCATCTAATTCTTTTCAAAAGCCAGAGGAAGTCAAGCACCTAGTACGCACATTCAGAGATGGTAAATCTTTCCATGAGGCAAAAAGCCTGCGTTGAAGTGATGTGCTGCATTAAGAAGCCCCTCTATGATGAATTTCTCTTCCATCTCAATGTTCAGCCCCAATTTCCCTTCATTACTTGAATCCCTTCTCTCCTAGGTATAGCAGCTGACACCCCTCTCTACATTCACTTTCTTCTTTTTCACTTTCCTTCAGGTCAGGCTTTGAACCAGTGTGTTGTGCTGTAGGTGATGAAATGATTATGTTTTTCCCCCCAAAACTAAGATTTTGAAAAGAGAAATTTTTCTATCCTTCTTCTTTAGCTTGGTTTAGGTGTCATGACATTCCCTATTCACAGAACAATTCTTCCTCATTTGAATGGTTAAGAAGCAGAAACATTGACACTGATCAGGGAGATAACATGGTAACTGAGATCTCGATGGGAATGCAAAGAAGGGGTCCAGGTTGTGTTTTTAAATATTTCTGAACTGCCATCATGCCTAGAACTTTAAACTCTCTTTCCATAAGAGTTCCAGTGCAATAGCAACAGATTTCAGATCTTGCTTGTAGTGCACTCAGCCTGATACCTCTTGAGTGGGAAGAAGGTGCACAGTTAATTATTCCCCCATGAGAAGTGTGTTTTCAAGAGCAGCCATGTCAAAATTTAGTGAGCGCTGCAAGTGGTTATGAAATATAGCTGCAATGTGTGGAAGGCATCCAAATATATCCTATTTCAGCTTCTCAGATCCACCATTCTGGATTTATGGGCACTCTTTCTGTGCATGAAGGACAGGATCTCAGAGCAAGGAATGCTGATTCTGTTTTCCTGGGGAGAAGTGATCCTTCTCTGCATTTTACTGAGCAGCTGATTCTTAAAATAAATGGACTACATTTAGGGGGAAGATTTATTAAGCCTATCTGACAGCTCACAGCCCCACCCCAAATACAGTAAAAATACACAGCCTAAGTGAGCTCCAGCCTAATGGATCCAACTTAAAAGAATTTATTTAAAGAAATTTTTAGTTTCTTCTCTGTCCTGCACAGCAAACGGCCCTCAGTCAGCAGTATTCCCTGCAGTGGAAGTACAGAGCTGCCTTGTGCCGGGATCCCATGGGACCCCACAGTGCGGAAGGCACATGTTCCTTGGGTACCTATGCCTGCAGCTGATGGCAAACCTTTAAAATATTTAGGAAGGTACAACTGCAAATTGCAAATAGGAGCATTACCCGTGCAAGGCTTTTAGTATTTTTTGCTGGAGGCTGCAAGGCTTTGCAAGGAAGGCGTTCAGGCTGTTGTCTGCGCTCAAATACCCCAGCTTGCACTCGCAGTGAAAATGAAGCCTGTGAGCCAGCTGTTTTCTTTTGCAGATGTAGACACTTAGCTACAAGCCACCTGATTGTCAGCAGTGGTGAACAATCATGGCTCCCATTCATCTTTTTGAGAGCCTTGGTGCTTGCTGCTGTTGGAAATAAGACCACTTGTGCTCAGGTGCCTGACAGAAAGTGAGTTCAAAATTGTTTTGCCTTGAACAGGAATTACAATGATTTGCCTTCTTTAGGATGACTGAGCCAGGCTAACACACTTGCCTTGACTCTGGAATCTGAGTTTTTCCTGAAAGGCTTCGCAGGTGACTTCATAGGATTTGGCATTCTTCAGGAAATGATGCTGCTTTTCTCTTTGTCACATGTTTACTTTGCGTTTCTCTTTGACCATGATGCTCTGGTCAAATCTTGGCTGTTGTCTGGGCAGATGAAATGCCACCCTTGTGGTGTCCCTCTGGAGTTCTCCAGGAAGGCAGTGTGTCCTGGTTCCTGGCTCTGGCACATCCCTGCAGCTGCTGTGGTTCCTGCTGCATGCAGGCACCCAAACCTCTCGCTCTGAAGGTGTCGGGCTTTTCCAGCTGGTGCCCTGGTGTTTAAGGATGAACACATGCAAAACAGACATGATCTGGCATGGAAATGAGTGAAAAGCACCCACAGAGTTTTGGCTTTCTGAAGGCATGGGGCTTCCAGGTTTGTGGTACCAACATTTCATCTTCTGCCTTTTGTGAGCTAGGAACCCTTCCAGGGATGGATTACATTCCTTCATGATTTCTGATAAGTGCAGAACAGACACTTCCCTCAGCACTCAGAAACCCTTCCTTATCTAGTTCAGATATCTGTACCTCATAGCAAAAGTTCCATTTTTAAGGGTTTTTTTCCAACAAGAGACTCTACTAAAGCCATATTTTACAACTGTTTAGTATAAAACCTTCTCTGAGTCACATGAAGGACTGAGCACTTTGAATTCTGCAGGGAAGTTCGGGATCAGGTTATGGATAGATATATATATATTTTTAGGAAGTTGCTAACCCTGTTTATGACATGAATCATCAGCAACCTGGCTTTAAATCCAGTCAGTGAACTAATGTTGACTGAAACCGTGTATGGAAGTGATGCCCCAGCTCAGGAACCCTTTGGCTGACCTGGGCCCTCAGAGACAAGAGTGTTCAAAAGGTCCCTTCCAACTCAATCTCTTCTGTGATTCTGTGGTTTTGGAACAAATTGCTTGCACAGGGGCCCACAGTCAGGTGGCTTTAGGTTTTTTTTAGGCTCTTGATTGCTGGGTCTGCAGAAACACCTCTCTAACCGGAAACATTAGGTGTGGAGACTCAGGTGCAATTTTGGGTGTCTAAATCAGGCTCAAGTGCCTTCATTTTGCAGTTTTTCAGATACACAGTAGAAAAGTAAATTGGTGGTAACATGTGTAAAATAGCACAATTGCTTTTTAATTACTTGTCTAAATGGGAAACAATTCTCAGGAGAGCAGGCAGGAGGCTGAACAAATGTTTAAATAGTAATTGACAAAAATTTTTTGTTTTGTCCAGTGCTTTTTCCAGAACATTCCGTGTTTTTTGAGACGAGACTGCAGTTAGAAATGAACATCTCTGTTTCTCTGCAGCACATTGCTGTGGGATTTCCAGAGCCCGAAATCTGTGTTAGACACTGAGCCAGACCATTCAGACGATTTTCCAAATGAGAGATACTGAGAGGTACTGTCAGTTATCTAAAGCCGTGCCATTTGCCTGTTAAAATTTCTTCCTCTCCTACCCTTTTTCTCATCAGGCTGTAAAAGGCTGGTTGTTGTCTGTCTTTTGTACTTTACACCACCAGTCTGTGCATTCACCAGGATGAAATCACCCACGTATTTCAGAGACGAGTCATTTCCTGTGACCTTTAGCAATCTGAACACACCTAATTACCTTGTTCCAGTTTGCTGGGCTTCTCTTGCATCTCTCTGGTCAGGATCCTTCTTTTCCCCAACTTTTAAAATCCCAGGCAAGTAACCTGGATTAGCAGTGCTGAGATACGGAATTCCCACTGACAGCAAAGTGCTGACACGCAAAGATGTGTAAATAAGCTGAATGTTGTGAGTGTTTGAGAAACAACCACCATGCAAAAAACAAAATACCCCTCTGGTTAAGGCTATCAAAGGGCTTGGCCTCAGATATGCTGAGAGTAAAGAAAAGTCCCACATGCTTGAGCAGGCTGTGGAGCAGCCATAGGCTTTTCAGTGGGTTTTTTAGACTCACTAGACCAACAACACGAAGTGAAAGTCTAAAAGAGAAAGTATTAGAACAGAAGGAAATAAAATGCGGCTAAAGAAAATTGATTTTGTTTCATCAAGTACTTTTTGAAGTTATGAAGTTGCGGTATTTATCTCAGAAGTACTTATTTTCTGCATGGATTTCAGAGCTATAAAAATATACATTCTCCTTTGTCAACATTTTTTCCTAAAAAAAGCTCAGTTTAGATAGCTGGACATGCACTAATCCCTTTTCATTCTACAAAAGAAAGAACGAGAAAAAGAGAAAACAAAATCATTTGAGTCCTTATGAACTCAAACAATTTGTTTAAATGTATTTTATGCCCAATTTGCATTCTGAGCTGGGAAGCTTTTGGAATGATTCATATGGACTTCAGAAGCCCGGCATTCAAGCAGTACAAAGGACAAGAAATGTGAAAAATCATGTCTAGTTCCAGGGGTTGGTATAATTCCTTCCATAATTTTAACTTGGATTGCCCTTTGTATCAAGGGCTGTAGCCTGAGCAGGGTTAGAAACTTGGATTGGTCAGGGCTGAGCTTTGCCTGGGACAAACAGGGACACAAGGGGACATTCCATTCCCAATGCTGCCTGTCCCTGGGCTTCTGCCTCTCCCTCGTGCTGGCATTTCCCATATGCTGTAGCAAAGAGTTCATTGCCACAAGATGTCACTGACACTAAGAATTTAGTGAGCATCTTCAACGGGAAATATGGCATTGAAGTGGCTGCAAAAGCATTCGCAGCTTCCAAATACCACACGTGGTAAATAAAAAGCAGCTTGAAACTGCTTGGAACTGAGCTGATCTGCAGTTCCCATGGTCAGGATGAATTTCCCACTTTCTCCACTATTTTCCCCACCGTCTTCCTCTGCCCCAGGTAGGGAACAGCGTGCTGGGAGAGATTCCTGCCCGGTTTTATCCTGTGCAGCAACTCCCAGCATCTCATTCCCAGTTCACTTTAGTCAGCAACTGGTTTTTGCCAGATCCTCGGTCTGTTAGATGGAAGTGACAATAATTACTTGTTTCCTAGGCATGGGGAAATGTTTAATTGCCTGAAATTGTAATCTTGAGATGAAAATACTTGGAAACAAAAGCATTATTGCAATACTGAATTGCTGTTAAAACAGCTTTCCCCATCATTAATATATCCACCATTTTCTGGAAGGAAATTCATATGAAACACAACAGAAATGACAAATAATGACAAACATCCTAAAGAGTGGGTCTGTGCTGTGTTCAGTGCTAGATTTGTGGTGAGTCATAGTGGCAAATAAGACAGTAGCTGCTCTAGTTGGAGCACAGCAGATTCAGGGAGGGATAAATGTCCCAGCCTTCTGTGCTGAGGGTCCCCATTGCCTCTGGCTAAACCCTCACAGCTGCTGGCGTGGGCTAGTGAAATTGTTACTAAGGTGCTTTTAAAACTGCTTTCCAGTCAGCAGGATTTTGGAATTTCACTCCCAGAAAAGGAACGGAAATGTCTTGTGTGATTGCATGTCTGAAAAATTTCAACTGGAAATGTTTACATATTCCCTCTGTAAGGTTTTATTTCGATGAAGTCAAAATGTTTCATGGCAGCTTTGTCACATAACATTTATTCTTCAGGTTCTTTCAGAATTTTTCAAGCCAGCTTTACCTGTTGGGGTAGTTTGTAGCTGAATCTCCTCTGTAACATGTTGTGATGGCAGCCACTGGAAGGTTAATAGGAAACTCCATGTGGCACTTGCAGCAGGTTACAACTTTTTGATTGGAATTTGGGATGTGTCAGAAGAGAGCCTTCCCTGTGAGTTAAGTTTCGCAGAGGAAACTCTAGCACTTCCAAATGTGTCTGCTAAGTAAAAGAGTAGTGAGTCAAAAACACAAGACAGGATCAAGCACAGCTTGATGAAATGCTTGATGATTGCTCCAGCATCCCTGCCTGCAGGGTTCTTCCTCTCAAAGGCACTGCCAGGAGTCTTGTATGGTCTTCACAGAGACTTTTCCTCTGGAGCCAAACCTTCAGCACAGCCTGGGTTTCTCCAGGTGTGTGGTGGGTCAGGCAAAATGTGCAGAATCCCATTGAAGATGCAGCCGGGTCTCCCTGTGATTGCCAGCTGGCCTCTGTTGAGAAATGTCCCTAATTCCCGTAATAGTGTGCCTATTTCATGGTACTTTAAAGTGAGAACTCTCGGGTGGCTGGCCACATAAGCAGCTTTCACATAAACACTTCAGTTCTGCTCCACCGCGAATGGCTTAGGTGCTGATAACGCTCGAACGTAGCAGAGAGCTTGGGGTTTGTGTGGTACAATTAAATTGTCTCAGGCACATTAGACCCACTTGGTGTGCACAGTCCCATACAGGTGCCTTTCCAAAGAACTCCTCAATTATCTCCTGGTGCTCTGTCCTCTCTGTAAAACCATCCATTTAGGTAGAAACACAACTAGACACCACGGGCAAAGCACTGAGGGCATTTATTTAAGCTGTGCCTTTTTGTAAGGTGTGCAAATTTGCAGTTGGAAGTCTCTGCACAGCTGTGCATCCATGGGCTGTGATCGTTCCAGGGGATCACTGTGTGCAAATGGCAGTTTGATGCCCAGAACAGTTGTTCTGGCACAAACACGCTGAGCCTACAAGAGCATCTGTCATTAAATTTGTACATCAGTCAAATCCTTGCTTGGTTGTTTGACCTTTGTAAGATGGAGTGTGTGAAGATTTAATATAGAGGTCTGAGGCTTCAAGAGATTTTGCTTAAAAAACTTTTTATACAAGTTTCTTACTACTTTCTCTAGGGCTAAGTCAAGTGGCATTTCTTCCAAACTCCAGTTCCAGACATTCTGTGAACTTAGTAAGGAGGTACATCAGGAGGCAGCTGTACTGTGAGGTCTCACTCTTTTCTTCCCATGTACCACTCACAGGCCGGTCTGAGCCTCTTGCACATGGCAGAATACACAAATATTGTCATTGGGTGATAATGAGACACGGATTTAGCAGATGTTTTCTGTCACTTAAAGTGTTCTTTCAAACTGATGTGGTCCTGTCTGCTGGTGTTCCTGAAATGCTGCGCTTCCTTCCCTGTGATCCCAGCCAGGTGGTAAGTATGGCAAAGCTCCATCCTGAAGAGTTTGGCTGGGCAGGTGATCACCTTCAGAACTTGTGTGCCTTCTTTCTCAAGCTCGTGGTGAGCAAAGGGTTCAGGGGCTTGGTGGCTCAATACCAAATTCCCTGCAGTGGGATTCCTAAGGGAGGTGTGGTTTTAGCGTGCCCTTTGCTAGTGCACATTTGACACCTTTGGTAGCCCAATGCTTATTCTTGCCAGATGGTCTTGGGACCGGGAAATTAGGAAGGGAAGAAGGGAATGAAAGTGGAGCATTTTTCAGTGAAGACTTGGAGATAGTTTTGCTCCTGGTAGAGCTGCAGCACAGCTACAGGGCTTGAGCTGTCAGTCAGCTGGCACAGGGGGACAGGACATTTTTGCTGGAGAGCCTGCTGTCCGTGGTTTATTCCCAGTATCCCGTGTGTGCCGTAGGGCACAGATCACAGGCGCTGCCAGAGCCTCTCCTCGGCCAAATTTCTCCAAAGCAGATGGGTTGTGAAGGGTACATGCATTAAGGTATTGGCAGAGGGGAGCTAACACCAAGCTGTGAGAGGTTGTGGCTGAATGTTAGTGCTGAGAGAGGTCCCCTGGTACAGTGTACATGGTTTAGGCTTTTCCATTCATATGGGATCATGGCGTAGGTATTTTTGCGTGTTAATAAGTGCAAAGAGCCAAATGTAGAGCAAAACTTGCTTTATCATGGGAAAAAAAGGCATGGGCATTACTGAGAGTGAGATGCTGCTGTTTCACAAGCACGAATGGAGTCTGAGGAACATTTTGGGGTAAATTCTTTGATTCATTCATACTTCCCTGCGAATGAATCATGGAACATCTCTCCGCATCTCTCCTGCGGGACCTCAGGTAGACTCAGAGTTGGTGCAGTCACTTTCCTTCCAGCCTGATTTGAAATTAAGAGATTTTGAGGCTTCAGCAGGTTCTGCTGTGGCTGATCATTGCAGGTTTATGTGACTGTGTAGTGTAGTGATTGGTAAGTGGGCATGCCAGGATTTAACCAGCATAGCTACCTGGAGTAGGGGTATTTGCAGAGTAAAATGATGAATAATGCTAAAATAAGTGACACTCAATTCTTTTATTATGGGTATCGCTTACAGTATAAGTCTGTCTCGAGAGAGAGTGGTTGGTCTCTTTGAGATTTTGTTTTCTTCTTTGGCTTTTTATTCCTGATAGAATTATGCTGGAAGATTGGAAGACTTCATCCAAAACATGGGTTAGGCTTTATTATGAAATGCAGCTTTCCAGCTATTTAGTGTGTTGCACTATGAAGCCAGACTCTTATATGAGCGCCAGTATAAGCACAAAATAGTTTAGCAGTAATAACAAATTGGAGGAAGTGATTGATAGTCCCTTGTCAAAATAAATTTCATATCATACATTTTCCGCCCAGGGAAGCTGGGGGGGGGGGGCAGGGTATTATTCTGTTTCATTTTATTGTTTTCTTGTTGCTGTTGGCAAATGCCTCACCTACTGCCTGCTTCTGCTGTATTAGGTTGCAGAGGGAGAAAAATAAATAGTGAATCTTTAAAAAACCCAATCTTTTATTAATAGGGAAGGGATTAAAAACAAGCAAAAATCCATATTTTCATTAAATGTTTCATGAAGTGTCCCTGTTTTGTGGAAGCATTTTTAAAATATTTGTCAGAGAACCAGGTTCTTGCAGACTGAACAGTTCCTGTTAAACACCAAAATATTCAAGCATGGGTGGAAGAGCAGTTGTAAAATCACCCCATGCATGCATTTCTTGAGGCAGTTCAAAAGCATCCTTTCAAAATGCACCTCCTCTGTGCCGGCGAGAGGATTATTTCTGTTTGTTGTGAGACAGGGTTGTACCCTGGGGCTGGTGACCAGCCACAGGTGCCAGCACTGCAGGGGGATGTGGGGGTGGCAGAACCCTTCCCCGGCTGGTACCCGGCGGGGCTGGCGCTCTGCAGCATCGTTCGTGTGCCAGTGGGGCGGCAACACAAAACCCACTGGGAGGAAGGAGATTTTCCGTGAGGAAAAATGATGTACCTAAAGCAAACAAACAGAGCTGAAACCGCTTCAGAAGCGGCTTTTTGAAGGCTCCCTTTACTGGCTGGGAAATACAGCGGGAACATCCGCTCCGTGCGGGAGCCGGGCGTGCTCTCTTTAAGGATTTACCACCCAACTTCTCAGTTCTTTAAAGGCAAGATTAATGAGCACTTTATCCAGCGCATATGAGCTGCCTATCAAGAATATTTTCAACAGTGCACCAGTGATACACTGCAGATAGTGCTGACAGAAGCTAAAGTGAAATGTCATACTTTGAGATCTGACGCCGTGTGCAGTTGGAAGAGGGCCTGTACTGCCTTCAGAGACTGACAGCTAAATCCTTCATTCTTTCAGCTTCCAACATATGGCATGAAGTAGGGTGTGAAAGATAAATTTCTTTGGATAGGTGCAGAAAATATGTGCAACATTTTTACTGGTTGGCTGCATAGAAAGATCAAAACAAGACGTGTTTTCCGAGAGCAGGAATTTCAGGCTTTGAAATCGTACCTCCAGACTGCCCATATTAATGATGGGTACCTGCCTGGAGAAATTAATGGAATTCTCCATAAGCCTGGCAGAGGCTGCTTGAAAGAAAATGGGTCAGTGAGGCCACGAGAGTTCCCTGTCTGCCCTCAGCTGCCTTGGGCCATATTTACTGTTAAAACAGAGGGTTGGAAGAAAAGTTCCAAATATGACTCAACTTCTCTTTACATCACTGGAAGGTGTCCATGAAGCCACGCTGTCTGTCTGTATAAGCATCCCCTGTATGGCTGTGAGTGCCTTTCATAGATTCTGAGTTATTTCAGGATGTTGGGATGGGATTGGCTATGAAGCAGAGCACTCAGTCTTCATCATCTATTGCCCTGATACAACCCTGTCAGAAATTTGGTATGTGCTTAATATTATGTTGCTTGAAGATTTCATCCTTACAGCTGAAGCAAATTGCTTCACATAGGTGGGTGTTTTAGCCAGACAGAAGATAAAATATTAATCTTGATTAACTCAAAGTAAACAGATGTTCTCTGATGCCAATATTGCTTAAAACTGTATTCATAACTGTATATTTTAGGATCAATGCAGTTTATTCTCTCAGGAGATCTGTGCTATTGTAAGTTTAGAGGCAAAGTAACCAGGCAGACATGGAAACCAGTACATAAATATGCAATGAAAATCTAGAGAACATGAAAATGTGGAATTTAGGAATGGAAAAAAAAGCACTTTTATATTGTCATTTTATAAGAACTAAGGGGAAAAAAAGACATACTGATAAAATATATCCTCTTTTTCAAGCCTCTTCCCTTACCCATCTCTCCCTGCCCATCTGCAGTCTGTTCTCTTAATTTTGTGCTCAGTAGGACAGGACTGACCTTTTGCTCTACCTTCGAGCCATCCCCCAGGTAACAGCTCCCCTCCCCCAGCACTGTGCAGTGTGAGAGTGGGACAAAGGATATTGTTTGTTTCTGGCACAGAGTTTAAGGACAGTTCTCTGACACAGTCAAGTCTTTATTTTAACTCCTCAAATCGTTACCCAGAACAAGTTAAATATGTAATGTTCCCTTTTTACCTGCAAGTTGGTGACAGAAGCACCCAGTGGGAAAATTCCCAATAGGAAATGCAAATGTGAGAGGCCTCATTTGTGAGTGTGGAAATCAGATGCCTCTGGAAGTAGGATTGCTGTTTAAAATGTCATATTCTGAAAGTATGGCCAGAAGATTCTACATTTCACAGAATACTGGAAAATGATTTTATTTGTACCTACATTTTGCATGTCCTCGCTGCAATACATAAGAGTGAGGTATTTGGATTTTAATGTGAAATGTGGTCATCTGGGACACGCTTTGGCCTGCTCAGTATTTCCCTTGTTACCTGACTGTTCCACACTGCCACAAATGTTACTCAGGCTGCAGGCAGAGGAGCACGTGGCCCAGCCAAAGAAATTAGAGGAATAAGAGAATGTGGAGAAGCTCAGATTCAGAAAATGTGTAGAGCATTCAAAACCTGATGTCCTCCTGCACTGATCCATACTGTAATGGCAACAAATCTGGCCCCCCATGCTAGCAGTCGTGCCATGGATAGTGATAAGGCTGGAAAGAGGCAGGAAGTTAACTTGCTTTCATTACAGCTTGAAGATTCATTCTGCTTTTCTTCTGGGCTCACACATTCCATCAAACTGTTTACATTTTAAAATAATCTTCAGATTTATTAAGGTGGCATCTCTGCAGGATGAAATCTAATTCAGAGGCTAATAATAATAGCAATAATCTATACTCAGAGATGGTTTCTAACACAGGCATTCCCCACATGCATTTCTCCTTGATCTTGTAGCTCTGCTTGTACAAAAAGATAGACCATCTATCAACAGAGAGACTGCTTTAAATTGCCAGCTTTAGGGACAAATGTGTTCTTTCCTCTCCTCCCCTGTGTGAAAGCAGCTCTGCCCTGGGGCCGTGGTGCATATGGATCATATGGATCACAGCCTGTGCTTTAGGCAAGCATCCATTTTCCCAGGTGTGGAGACAGGACTGACCCAAGAAGTGCAGCCTCTGCAGGGATTTTTGGAGTCCCAGACCTGTGGTAACTCTGCTCCTGGAGGGAGGCAGGGAATGGAGATGGTACAATTTACAGGAATGTAAATTGGGAGAAATGCCAGTGAAATCTGTGAATGTGCTATTATTTAAAACAAGACTGAAATTAGATTCCAGCTGCATTTATGGATATGTGCCCTGGCTATTTGCTGTAATAACCCAAAGGCACAGGCACCTTTGAGTGAATTCTTCTTTTTATTCCTCCTTTTTGCTTAAAACCCATCTCATTTATGTGTAGTTGATTCATATTATTTCTCTGCTTAGCATGTTATGAGCAAATGAAACTGCCTGCAAAGTTGCCAGTTAGCTCCAGCCGAGCCTGGCCGCCCGCCCGTCGGAGCCAGCTGTAATTCCACATTGGCAGCCACCATCAAAGGGGACTCGCCCAGCACCAGCTTTCAGCCCCTGCTGATCCAGCCTGGCTCTCACTGGGCAGATAAAGTAGGAAAATGTTTTATCCCCGTGCCAATTCTTGCAACCTGATGCCTACCTTGATGTTTAGTTTAACAAATCAGGTGTAAGCCACATTAACATCCTATATCCACTTCTTACCTGTGATAAAACCTGTCTTTCAGCCTACATCCCATCTGTTTGGAAATGGTTTAACCTAGAGCTTTCTGCTTCTGGAAAAAAAAAAAAAAAAAAAAGCAGAGGCAACCCCATAATGTTTCTTAAAAACCTTTTATGATGTGCCTGCACCTTACTCTGGGATCCAGTCTCATTTTGATTCTTTTCAAAACTGTGGTCAGGTGAAGGAGTAGAAAATCAATATTGGATAAAAGTGAATTACAGCCTGATCCTCGTGTCCTGTAACAGTGATAAATAAATGCCAGTCTTTTTTGTGTGGCAGAAGGGGCGTGGTGGTGGCAAATCTGAAGTCACACCTGCCTAGGGAAGTTTGTAGGCAGAAGGGGAAGCGGGAATCTGGTAAACTTCAGGCATCTCTGCAGCAGCACTGGATTAGCTCCATTCTGGTCATGGCTCCAAGCATATGGCAGCCTGGAGAAACTGGAGTGCTGCTCCAAAAGAGGATCAGATGATTTGCTTGCAAGGTTGTTACCCTGCCTAGAAAGTGGGATAAGCAGCTTTTCATTCACTTTCCTTACTCGGCTGTAACTTTAAGAACTAATGTAACCAATAATTAAAACTAGAATTTTCAAAAGATGCTAAGCCAATTAGACTCAAAATACAATGGAAAGTCAAGGTGAGTTAGGCTTCTAATTCCCTTAGGGTCTAATTTTCAACAAAGTCTAAGAGATTATGTTAAGCTTATTAATGCAATATGAAATTATGAATGTTTTATAAAAAATTATCTTGTGGAGCTATCAGTTTACTTCAACTCAGCAGTGCTGATTCTTTTAAATAAGGGGGAAAGATGAGCAAAAGAAAGGAGCAGAAATTTCTGTTTGTCAGACCTGTTGGCAATAGAGAGGAGATTTAGACATTTTCCTTTAGAAGACAGAGGTCTGGTGTGGAAGAAGTTTATTATGGCTATAATGGCTCAAAGTAATTTGTAGTTTTTCAGTCCTGGATTGCTCTGGGGCTTGAGAGCATCTCAGCCTACATTATATGGCCCCAGTATCTCTTTGTTATACAGTATTCTGTGTTTCTAAAATGCATGGGGTTTTTTTATTTAAATACTGAACTCTGAAATCATCCCTCCATATTTTATCATAGCATGGAGAGCTGCATTTGAGCATAATCACTTCTTATGTCGAAACTTCAATTACATGATTTACTCTTCTAAAATTAAACATGCAAGTACCAACAATAATAAAAAGTGTTCTGCTTAATTCTAAAATTACTTCAGCTACCAAACAGATTAGTGTCTTCTTTCTTCAAATTTGGGAAACATTTTGCATAGAGCAGCTAAGGGTGAAGAATGTCATCTGTAATTTCATTCCTAAATTGTCTGTTGTGTCCATGTGTATTTAAACATCCTGTGACTTTAGTCTTAAAACTATGCATAATTGTGCATTAATTAGAGGTACTAATGCATTTATTCCAACACATGGATGCAGACATGGGCTGCATATGAGATGCAGCAAGTCTTGCATTGCTGTAGCTCTGGGTGTAGATTCAGCATCTGTTTTGCAGATGCTGACGAGCTGAATTCCTCTTTGATAGGGAAGCACAGAGTGGAGCACAGGGTGTGATCTGCACTGCAGCATCCCTGCTGTCTCCTCATCACTCAGGCAACCTGTTTGCGGGACGTGGGTGCATATGGGAAGGTGAATTTGCTTTCCAAAATCTCCTTTAGACCTCTCCACCAGAAAAGAGGGTTGAGGGTTTTCGGGAAACTGGGGATACTTCCCAAAGATGCTGTGGCTGGAAATGACCTGTTTCGGTTCTGCAGACTTCAGGGACCCTGCTGCAGGTGCAGAGCCTGAGTACCTGGAAGGGCTCTGTGCAAGCTCTTCACCTGGGTGAAATTGCAGGATTAAGGGCTTTTGTTTGTTTTCCTCTGTGATGAGAAAAGTAAAGATGAGAATTTAATGAATCTGGATTTGGATTATATGAGAGGTGTTGACACCACAATCCTTACCTTGAGTTGGCCAGCAAAACAGCTTCATCAGGTGCTTATGACTTTTCCTTTTTTGTCTTTTACTTTTTAACTTTGTAGACATTCAGATTTTGCAGTTATTTATTCCAACGTACGCAAAACTCTAGTGCTGAATGGATTTGTGCTGCTGAAATTAAACAGGGAAACAAAACAACTGTGGGTAATTAGGCACATTTCATGTATCTGTGTACGCATCTTAAAACAACAGAAACTGTCTCTATTTGCACTGGAGCCTCGGATTTGATGGCTTTCAGTAAATCTAATTATAGGCTACAGGAATTTGCAGAAGTCCCTGAATGTTTATGTAGAGTTTACTATTTTTCCCCACAGTACTTTGATGGATTTTGCAATTAATCTTCAGATTCATTTGATTGGAATTTAGAATTCTTGGGTTGCATCTGTTGCTGGTTGCGTGGTGTGGGTTTACCCTACACCAGTTAGTGTAGGGTGTTCTTTGCATACTGTTGTACATATGGTTTTTCTTACATACCAATAATATTGCTCATATAAGTTTCAAATGAGAAAGGAATCAAAGAAATGGAGCTTTCTTAAGTCCCGGAAGATTTTAAGTACTGCAGGCGTTGTTGAGGTGCTGAAGATAACAAGAGAACCAAAAAATCCAATTAAAATAACATTTCGGCCTCCTCTCTTACCTGTTTTCTGTGAAATACACAATCTTGTTAATTTTCTACTACATCACCAGGACCTATAAAATCTGAGTCCCTTCACTTCTGGCATGTCCTTTAGTACAGAGGAAGTTTTTTTCTGTTTTATCTTTGTATTTGCTCTCAACAGTCACTTTATCAGTCACTGCTGGCTGCTGTTGCTGACCCCGGGCTCTAGAGCTACTTCTGGAAGGAGGAATTGCAGAAGAATAAAATATGCTCCAAGGCAAATAAGCCTGGAAATTCCTCTGGCTTCTGCTGGTCTGGAAATGCAGGACACAGGCTGATGGGGGAGCTGGACCTCTCTCTGTCCTGGTTTGTTATGCTCAGCTCTTCCCAAGCTGCAGCACATTCCGTATTCTGGGGCCGCTGCCGGGGGCTGGAGGGATCTGTGCTTCAGCTGAGCATCCTGAAGCCCCAAGGACACCTCTCCCATCCCAA
Organism: Lycocorax pyrrhopterus obiensis; assembly: GCA_014706295.1. NCBI lineage: Eukaryota > Metazoa > Chordata > Aves > Passeriformes > Paradisaeidae > Lycocorax > Lycocorax pyrrhopterus. Next base: position 13,274,733 of record JACSVZ010000022.1, on the reverse strand, counting down.
CTCTGCCTCCCACACACGTGCATTTTCTTGTCTCACATGTTTCTGGATCTGGCAGCATCTCTTTACTGATTTTTCACAAAGGCCTGTCCCGTTGGCTCCTGGCAGATAAAGTTTTCCCCCACTCCTTTACCTGACTCCAGCTGCATCCCAGGCCCCCGGGGGAGCAGCGAGCGGTCGAGGGGGTCACTGCGTGCTCTGCTGGCAAATTTCTGAGCATCACAGAACTTCAGACCACAGATTCCCGACAGGCTGGCACAGTGAGCCACCAGGTCTGTTCCCGGGGACTGCCTTTGCTGCTGGCACTGCTAACTCCTGGAATGACCTCCAGCATTTGAACACGGTGTAGAAAGGCACTTGTGAGTGTCTGTATAAACCTCGGCAGCACATGACAGACTGCTCTTAGCAGGAACAGCAGGCACTGAGTGGCCTTTGAGACACTGCAAAGGGATACTCTGACACCTTATCCGTCAGCCGGGGGAAGTCACTTGGGAGATGCTTTTGTATCACTGCAGGGGAGTACAAGGAGCTGCAGAACAAAAAGTGGGTTTAATCAGACTTACTTAGTGATATCCTCTCACCTCACCCTCCTGATTGTATCTGCGCAGTGAGGAGCTGGTTAATTTTAATGACAAAAACGGAGCATCTCCTTATTGAAATTTAAATTAGGTTAATGACTAGTGATATGGCTAAAGGGTATAATTTACAAAACACAGATCCCTAATGCAAAAGTGTGTGTTCAGTATCACACATGGAAATCCCTTAATTTTGATTTGACTGGTGTAAAGGCAAAAATCAAACAGAAAAATTTTGTTAGCATTTCCAAGACTGAAAAGCAGCCCACTTGAGCATTCGTTTCCCTCTTCCAAAGGGGAGTCTGCCTCTGAGCAAGCCAAGCTCCTGCCAGAACACTTCCCCCCTCCTTTTCTCCCCAGGATAATACCTGCATTGTGAGAAGGGATCAACCTCCATTTCCAAAGGTGCCTGGGGTCGGCTGCTCAGCTGTAGCCTTCTCATGGCTGAAACCAGATTTTTAAGGGTAGAAGTGCCTTTGAATCACCTGATGGAGTTGCCAGGTTTACTGCAAGATTTGAGTCGCTGGGGGATGACCATGTGTCTGTGTGTGTTGTAGTGGGAATGGAGCACCTCTGATACCATGCCCTTAGGTTTTTTTAACCCATGTTTCAGCAGGAGATGCTGGTCTCTCTTGGCAGTCTGGCCCGGTGTGTTTGCACTGGGCTTTTACAGCATTGCTTGGTACCAGGAGATACTGAGAAAATGTGATATATCCTTGTTACGCTGGCAGCATCCAGCTTAAATCACAGTGCAGGGTAGTTGTACTCTGCCAAGCTCATCTAAGTGCAATCGGTACACCCCAAAATTTCAGGAATGAGTGGAGCAGTGTAGGAATAATGAATCACTGGCCTCAGCCTCCTTTTCTCTTCTACTTGCAGTCACCCACCGTACCCCGAATGTGTTTCCTATCTCTCCTCACCTCCCAGCTGTCTGTACATTCCAAGTTACACTTCTGTCAAGTAGACAGGAATGAAATGAAGGATGTGGAGGCGAGGGAAAGAAGTTGGGGGACTCAGGGTTGTATGTGGGAATACAGTGAGTAGGGGTTTGTCTGACTGATGGAGTAACAGCATGAAGGGACATGAGACTTTACACACAGTGTTTTTGAGAAGTATGTGAGTTTCTCTTCCCTTGGCACTTGAAACAACGCAGAACTGAAGGCTGTGCCTGTGCTGTGCTGGTCAGCTGGTGTGTGGGGCTGCTCAGACTGGCAGCAGAACATCGCTCAGACAGGTACTAATGGGCACCACGGTGCTGAAAGGAACATCAGTTTCCCATTAGAACCAAATGTTTCCTGTGTCTCTACAAGCTGTGGTGTGCGTGAAATAAAAACCTCTGACGTTTATGAGGTTCTTTACAACATGGGAGCAAACATTTACTTTTGGTGTCTTAATTTCATATGAGCATTTTGCTTGCCTGGTGCATTCAGTCACATCCATGAAGAACAGGAATGACACTAAAGCACCGCACTGAATTGCTGGTAATTTGTAGAACAGAACTCATTCTTTTCTTATCATTTCCCATTTTGTGAACGTGACTTTGTGAATTGATTTGACTTCAGAGTGCACTTAGGAGATAGCAATGCATGCAGGCTCTTCCAAGTCATCTCAGAGTAGAGCTGTGCTGCTTTCTATCCAATAGGAGTCTGGAAAAAACATTTTTAAATAAATTAATTAGGGGATGCTGCAGCTTAAATGAGTACAACAGCAAAAGTAAAGGCAGGTACTCTGCAACCTACAGCAGATAATTGCTGTATAAATAAATGGCATCAGAAGAGGGAAAACTGGAGGTATTTCAGAAATAGAAATGGAAACGGGTCAGTTGAAGAAAAGGTTTGAAAGGTGAAACACCAAGTCCTTGGACTGAGAGCAAAGACTGACTAACTCACCCATGCCCCTAAGAAAGTTACAAAATGAATAAGAAAGAGTTGGTGTTATAAGACGGTCTAGTCCCACTTTTAATCTGAACCATCTGTACTAGGTAAATCTATGAGTGTTTTAAAGAGAGTAGGTGAGTCAGTATTGCAGTAGCTCAAATCAGAAAGTACAAATTAGAAAAAAATAAAGCTAGAAAGTACAGGTGTTTTGTTACATGAGTTACACCACAAAATTTTGTTGGGAGTGGAGATTTCTCAATTGAAAAATGCTTTCAATTGCTGCTGTCTCTTCCCTCGCTCACCTGTCCTGGTTTCAAGTCACATATGAGTAGAGAGAGGGGTTTTGCAGGTATTAAAAGATGTAACAGATAAGAGAGTAAAGACTGTGCATCTGTATATTTGCAGCTGCAGGTATCCATGCTAGGATTACAAGGTGAGCACAGGATGTATTTTGTATTTTAATCTTCTCTAGGTGTCAGGCTGTTCGGGGCACATCCTGGATCTTGCATTGTACCTTGGGGTCTGTTACCAACATCCAACAAAGTAATGATAAACCATTAAATAATAACAAAACATGGCATTTGTTGACTCACTGCTCAGGAGTGTTTTGGAGCTCTCTGTACAAAATGCTGTTGAGAAAAGTAGCAGGTTTCCTTAGCAGCTGGGAGGCTGAAAGCTGGCTGCCTTTTTATCTGTGGGAATAATGTAAGACAAGTCCATGAGTGGAAGGGCACTAGGAATGGCAGTGGCAGCAGTGCAAACTCTGCTTGGCTCTGAGGCAACAGCGTTCCAGCTCTCAGCACTCCATGGAATCAGCAGTTGCCCACTGAACATCTTTTGCTTTCACTTAATACGAAATGAAACCCATTGACAGGGGAGTACAGGCCTCAGAGAGAGGAGCTGAGTGGCACATGGAGGATATTTCACACCAGTGCCGGCTGTGGGAGACAAGAGAATGAACCTGGGGGAGCAGCTTCTCCGAGCGTATCTGGTCCTGGTGTCCAGCAAACGTCTGTGTAATGTGGGCTCCATTCTCAGCCCTCCTGGCTGGGTTTCCTCTTTCTTAGCCAGGCTCCAGCCTGAGGACAGCTTGTGCAGTGCTGTTTAACCTGCTCTTCATTCTGTGTGCAAATGACCCTTTTGCAGCAGTAATGACAGCCTCTCCCCGTGCCGTGGGAGTGCTGTGAAAACAAGCGAGGACAGCCTGCAAGACCAGCCTGCCTAGTCACTCCCCATTTTTATGGAGGCTGAGGGATACAAGTTCTGCACCCTCAGCATGTTTAAATGCCTCCAGGGGATGTTATACAAAATCAGGTGAAATCCAGTCCTGGATGCTGATCATTTTTCCTGTTTTCCCTCTAAGGCACTCATCTGTATTGGCTGTTCCTCATTGGATGCTGAGGGCATCCATTCCCAGGCTGCTGCAGTGCTGTGCCCATGCTGCCAGAGAGCCCAGACAAGCAGCACTGCATGTGCAAGGACAAAGCTCAGCTCACCACTAAATTCGGATTAGAAAGACCTGGGAAGTGTGACCCTGTCATCAAGCCATGTAACACTGAGGGGTACAATTCCTGCTGCCTTCGGTTGTGAGTGAGCTATGTAGACTTGATCATGCACCAACACTCGTTAGCGGGGCTGAAAACTGGGTAAAATTGATGTTTTAGCTAAGTATGTTCCAACCTACTTCAAAATCTTAAGAATTAATCAGTGGGTTGTCAGAGAGCTTCAGACTTATTACTTTTTAATAGCATTTTTTATTACTTGCTAATTATAAGGTGAAAAAGGTGCGAGGCACAGCTAGTATTATAGTTCCTTAAGTAAATTGGAGCAGAAGGTCACAATAAATTGAAAAGTTATTAAGTATGTACTTTGCTGAAGACATAATGCTTATCATTATAAAACACAGGAATACAGACACACTGGGTTTTTTTAATGTCCACAGATGGCACAAGCTAATTATTCTCATTTGTATAGCACCTTACACCTCTGTAGATTTTTTTCAGAATGTTGAAAAACAGATGATCACGTCTGTTTTTGTAGCTGTGTGAGAGTTTTTCATTAACAAGATCAGGCAGGACCATCTGTGTGTTCTAGTAAAAAGTTTACCACCAACAGTGAATTCAAAACTTTCAAACAATGGATGAATTCATAATTTGTCATGTGTAGATACAGAGCTTTGGCTAACAGCCTGTGCAGCTTAGGCACAGGTTCCTGAATGGGTTTCTTAGGGAAAAAATGCCAGTCATGTTCTGCTTTGCATTATTGACCAAAGGAGGTTTCTAGGTTTGTGCCTTTTATGTCAGTGCAGGCACTTGCCTGCTCCACCCGTAGGCACCTCATTCAGCGTTGTCACTGCAGGGGAGTGACCCCAACGGATGCTGGTGGAGCATCTTTCCCTCCCCTCTGTACACAGAAATGTGGGAAATAGCCAGGGAATCTCAGGGAAGGTGCAGAGGTAGGTTTTACATGGATTGGGTGATAAATCCTCTCGCACAGAGCCCAGCAGGACAGGCAGGTCCACGCCCACCCTGCACTGCACCCTGTGACTTCAGCCTCAAGATAAAACTGATGGAACACATAAATGTTGGATACAGCGGATGATGGAATACAATAGAGTATGGAATTGTCTGCTGTCTGTGACTTTTTGAGTGTTGCACTTTCACACTTCCCGTGCAATTTCATTCTGCCCCAGCCTTCTTACCGTGCCTGGCTGCCTCTCCCAGTTCCCTTCCCTTGGGGTCAGTGCTTGGAGGCAGCCTTATAACTGCATGCAGGGCCTTGTGCAGTACAGATCCCAGCTGCTCTCCATTCTGTACCAGGGCAGCTGCCCCCCAAAATGTGGCAAATGCCCTAAAAACAAGGCACTAGTGAGGCAAACCCCTTGCATCCCTGAACCAGAGTTGTTTTGCAGAAGGGATGGTTCTGTGGGGCACAGCCAGGCTGAGGAGATGGAGCTCAGCACAAGAAGTTGTTTGGAAAGGACAAAAATTGTTGAAAACAGATGGGGGCAGAGATGTCTGGGTATTTTAATTTTATTTTGTCACTTGTAATTTCTGTTGGACACAGCCGGGAGCGTTGAATGGGTGCTTGACGAGTACTCAGGAAATCAGTGATTTCTAACCCTGAGCACTATCAACTTTCCCAGTGTAATCTCTGGCTCGTGTGCCTCCCATGTGAAGTTGTCAGCGCTCGCTCGGAGGTTGTGTGGCTCGTTAGCTATGGATGGATATCGCTCGTTAGAGGTAGAAATGTGTCTTGTCTTTCCGAGGGAAACATTAACAATTCCACTCTGCAAATTAAGGTCTTCATTTAAGTCTCTTCCAACATTCCCATGAAAAATTGTGGCTCGTACACGTGTCCTCAGCCAGTCCTGTTTTCACCGGAGTACACCAATCAGAGAGGGCTTCATCTCAGAGTGTGGTTCTTTTAATGAGACATTGCCTTTGTGTCTGACATAAGTCATGTACTTGGGAGTCTGCTCAGGTGGGATTTTCAAAAGTCAGTGCATGGGCTAATTTCAGGTTTAGTTTTACTGAGAGACTTAAAACCTACCCCAGGCTAAAGTGGGGAGCTGCCGACATCCCTACAGCCAGTGTGAGAATAAGCAGCTGATGTTGCTTGCAGTGTTTTGCAGTTTATCAGCTGGATTTTCTTGGATGAAGCATTAAACTTTTCCCCTTCTCAGGTTCCCAGTTTTGCAGAGAAGGAATGGTGATGCTTTTGTATCGCAGAATAGCTTTTCTGAGTTGTAATTAATGACTGACATGTTTGGGTGTTCAGGGAGGAAATCTCCCTTGAATTATTGCTTTGTGAGATTATTGTTTTTAGAATGGCATGTGAAGAATTTCTTCAAATGTATTTCATCTTTTCTTGGTATCCTTCATCTTCCTTGTTCATATGTCCAAAATGTAATTATAAAACGTTCCCTTAGGAAATAAAAATTTTAAGTGGACTCTTTCAAGCCATACTTGAAATTTGGGGAGGAGGGGTAGGGGCTGCAATTGTTGCTTCTTTTATTTCTTGATTTGTGCTGCACTGGTATTGAGCAGCTGCAGTTACAGACACCAGAGAAGTAGGAGTTGTACAAAATAAACATTTTAAATATAGGTAGATTGTAATACATTTTGCTATTCCAGCACCCAACCCCAAAACAATGATGAAATGATTCATTTCTTGGCTGGCACGTGATTTTGTTTTAAAAAGTAAAACATCTAAAAATAATAACCAAAACATAGGTGCATTATTCTCCAGCCATGAAGGATGCAAGAGTTCATTTTCAGATTCTGCCATATTTGAAAAAAAACAACGAACTAAACTTCAGGATATAATAATGCTTCCTACAACTTGGGATTTTGAGATCCATATACAAAAGGTGATTTGCTACACATTTTTGTCTTGCCCTGTGTCTGCATTTTTAATGATAGGTGTGCTTCCAGCTAGCACTCAGCTTCCTGCTTTCTCATTAAAAGCAAACACCAAGGAGAGACCAAGGGTTATGGTGAGAAGACGTCACAGGAAGAAAAGTAACTGAGAGAAACTCATCCCAGTTTGACACTTCTCTGTTACAGCCTGAAAGGTGTTTTTAGCTGAACTATCATTCCTGTAGTTATCCAGAGGCATAATTGAGAATTATTTTGCGGACCGTGGTCTTTGGTATTTTAAATTAATTAAATAAGAGCTGTTTATCTGCGCCTTTACCCTCACTGGACAAAAGACCTCTGGTTATTTCTAGCCAAGGTTCCCAGCCTCATAGTTGTGCTGTAAATGATCAATAGCCTGGTAATGAGGGAGCTCTGTGCCTCCACGAGAGCTGAGAACATTGCCATGGGTGGGATCGCTTTAACTCAGTATTGTGGGATGATAAACTACCTTTTAATAGAACATTAACATTAATCTAAACAAGATTAGTGGAGCAAAGCATTGCACGAATAAGCTTGCTCAATTAAAACAGATGGTCTTCCACGCTGAATCCCATTATGTTCTGAGGCCTCCCTTGCATTCCCACACGCTCGGGCGTGAGCTCCCTCCTTCCAGGGGCAAGGAGTGTGGCACGTACAAATGTGCTCAGCTTTGTGCCACAGCACTCGCTCCATCATCTTTTACTCCAAGAGCTTTTCAGGATTTCATATTTATCAAATTATTTCTGAATTATTAACGCAAGATCTTTACATTTTCTTCTAATTACGCGTCTGTCATTAATCTTCACTATTTCTTTTGCCCCGAGCATTTTAGAGAAGGTGGAGAGTGATATGATTCAGCAATCAGGATTGGCTGTAAGCATGGTTAAGGCTGTCTAAAACCAGGGGAGAAGGAAAATATCTAAGACTGCAGCAACCCTAATGTGTAGTGTTAGCCAAAATTAATGATCAAACATTGCATCTTAGCATCTTAATATTGTCTCAAGTAAAATGGCTTTACATTTGGAAGTAACACACATTCACAATCTAATCACTGGGTTTTCCCCCAGACAAGCTTTTACTGTTCATTACTAGAAAAAACAGAGTTTTGTTGCTTCAATAATTTTTTTTTTCCAGGGCAGAAGCACAGCAAAGTAGTCACATGTATTAGGAGGCCTCTTTTCAAAATTTTTTAAAATCCATTGCTTTAAAGAAACCTCTTAAGGAGTAATTCATCTCCAGAGCAAACCTTTCAGTTCAAACCAGCTAAATTAAAAGGTGGTGTAAACAGGCATGATTTGACCTTGTGTACTCACACCCTGCCTTGCTGCTAAGAAAGATAATGTTTTAGTAATCTAGCTAGAACTAAGCAGAATAAATCACTAAATACTGTGTAGTTTCAGTGTTAAGGTTTGGAGCAAACAAGATGTAACAATAGAGTTACTGCTTTGTCCTTGGCTTATCCTGGAGTATTCTTTGTAGACTTGGTCATCTTTTGGCCCTCATTTGCCAGGTGAACAGTGCCAGAAGAACTGCCCAAATTCCAAACTAATGGAGATAAACCCTGCTTAGGAGGCTGCAGTGTAGTTGCCTATGAGTCCTCTGGATGCTCGTGATTTAGAGTGGCCCCAAGTTGGCCAGGGCTGGGTTGGCTCTTCTCTGTTCCCTGGTAGACCAGATAGAGTTTCAAAAGATGAAGTGATGCTTTGTTTGCCACGTGATGTGAGTCCATACCAAGTATGATTTAGGCCAGCCCAGGACCTTCGTCCTTCAGTCTCCCCTTTAAATATTGACTTGAAATCCAGACAGTGGATAATGCGCAGTGGAACCGAGATTTTCAAGACAGTCACCACCAAGCACTGGGATGAGAGGCTGGAGAGGGCACAAGCACTTTCTGTGGCTCTTCTGTGCGGTGCTGAGTAGCAGGTGAATAAAATTCATTAATCCTTTAGTTTATTTCCTGCCTTGTCTGACGTACTTGGCACTGCTTATTTTGAATCTCCCTTTCAAATCAAAACCAGAGTGTTTTTCCTGTGCCCAGAAACAGAGAGGTGACTTTTGGAAAGGAACTAAACCGTCACTGAAGGAATGGCTGTCTGTGCTGGGTTGCAGGTGCGAATTAGTTTTTGTGGAAATCAGTATTTCCATCAGACAGTTCTGGAGAGCCAGTCTGCCTGGTGGATGTCAATCTGGATTTGGAAAACACCCCCACAGGGTGAACAGAGGCTGTTAATTATTGGTGGGCACTGGAAACTGGTTGATGGATATGTACACCACTGCCCAGTCCACTGTGACTTAAATGTAAATGAAATTTAATGTGAAATTTTGATTGACAAGCCATTAACTGTAGTCTTAAACCAGCTAATATGCTGGTGGGAGTGTTGGCTTTTCATTTCTCAGGTTTCCATGACTGACTTTTCCAGAAACGAGAGCCTCAGATGTCTCTAGCCTGTACACCAGCTTCCCAGTAAAGATAAATGAACAGCAAATCACAGGAGAAAGGAGGAGGTGTTTTCGACAGGAACGTCTGTTCCAGAGGATAAGCTTTCTACCCTAAAAGCTCATAAAGTTTGCGTGGTAACAGGCAGCTCATGGAGAAAAACCCATTTGGTTCCTGGTAACAGGGCCTTGGTGTCAGTCATCAATCACCGCCAAAAACCAGCGGCGCCACGCGAGGACGGAGGTGTGGGAAGCGAGCGGCAGAGCCATCGCTCGCTGATTTCTCCTGAGCAGAGCTGAACAGGATATTGGTCCTTTGCTGCTTAAGCAGCCAGAAATAACAGGGTAGGGAGCGAACATATAATATCCCCCTCCGCAGGGGCGTTGTGTGGCACCGATACCCAACTGGCTGCCTGAGCACAGGACGGTGTTTTAAACAAGATAGCCTGTATTTTTCGTTCTGAAGCTGCAGGTTGGGTGGATCTTGCCCAGATGGCTGCATTGCTCCCCTGTACCTTTCCATTTCACAGCTTCAGTCCCTTCGGTGCTGGAGGAAAGGAGTGGTTTTCAAGCCAAGGCAGCTGCAGGTGGGTGCCAGGCAGGTGTCCTGGCCACAGGCACACAGAGGGAGCGCATCAGCATGGTGCCCATCCCAGCCTCCAGCCCAGCCTCCATCCCTGTGCGCTGCTGGAGGCTCCTGGGGTGCTTCCATGACCTCAACTTTACCACGTGGGATCAATGTCCATGGTGTTTTGGGAGGTGCATCCACAGGGAGAGACCTACAGAGACAAAGGACTTGCCTGTGGCAGGCAGGTTCAACAAAAAGATTTGCTCATTTTTGTTTGATTTTTTATAGACATTCAGAAAAACATTAAGGTAACAGATACAGATCAGGATTGGTGTGGCTGGTTGGGGTTCACTGGAGCTCAGTGTCTGTCCCCTCCTCTGTGTAATGACCTGCTTGTGAGATGGGTTGAGAGTGGCTGGTGAAGTTTTGATGGCATTTTATTTTTTACAGAGTAGAAATGTTGTCGTACTGGAGCTGCAGAGGATTCCTCTTGGGTAGTTTCTCTTTTCTTTGCTGGCTTTTCTTGTTACTTCTTCTATTTGCCCAATGGTCTGGGTGAGCTGTTCGTGCTTTGTGTTTTAAAGGTCAGAAATACCATTAAAACTGTACGAATTATGGACTGAATAATATTTTTTTGTTTCTTACTTCAACTTTTCCCAAGTTTTCTGTTGGAAAAAGGTAGTAGATGGTTAATTTTAGCAGACATTTGGGGTGTGGGAAGCTTTGGTTTTGATTAATTCAGGTATAGCACCAGTTCATAGACATGAAATTGCTGCTTGATGTACAATTTATTGCTACTGCCTTCATGGAACAAGAGGGAAATTTAGGACAATTTCATGTTTCCAGAACAATTTCAGGAAACTTGTGCCAGTCTCCATCATATAATCTGTTATTAGGTCAATTCACTGGTAATATTGTAGACATTAAAGGCAAAAAAGAAGAAAAGTTTCCCTTATAGGCTGAGTCAATAATATGAGCCATCCCTCTAAATGAGTATTTTAATTGGTTTATTGGAGTCTATTCATGCAAGTGAATTTTGTAGAATACCCTGCTTTTTGTATAAAGGGAATCTTTTTTTTTTTTTTGGGTGGTTGCTGGTTGTTTCTTTCCTTCCTTATCACATTGTAGAAAAGTAATGTGATTACTGAACAACTTGAATTAATCGGAAAAAACTGAAATAAACAAGTGCCCGTTCTCCCTCATCTTTGCCTATTAGCTTAAATTGAGACCTGATCCAGGATGAATAATTAAATAGTAAAAATTAAAACTTGTGGTCATAGCACTGCAGTACAAATGAGTGCATACTTGTTCTGTGCAAAGATTTATTTCAGTATTTAGAATAAACCTGAGGGTGTAATCTCATCACGTTCCTAACGAAGTGTTTGCACTGAGCTAGACATCACTGACAGTGGTAGCTGACAGTCCTTACTGAGGCCTGCTCTGGAAAAAACTGCAAATGTGTGACTGCAAAGTGTTGAAGTGCTGCTCCCTGTGTTGGTAACAGGACACGAGAGCCAGTGCAGTGTCCTCGTGGGGTTGGTGCCAGCTGTGCCTTTCACATCTGCACAGGCATTTTCAAGATCACCTCATTCTAATCCCACTGCCCTGAGCAGCCACCTCCTGGACCAGCTTGCCCAAAAAACCCCATCCAACCCAGCCCTGATATCTGTGTAGTTCATAAAAGAACTGGGGATTGAGGTGTGGTAGGACTTCCTTTGATACCATTCATCGCATTTGTTTAACCTTTAAAAGATACCAGCCAGACGATGTTTCTTTTTCAAGCCCTCAATCAACAAATAAAAAATAAAATAACAGCCCTCATAACTGACTTTTATGCCTTCAAATGGCCTGACTTTTTGTTTTCAGCTTAAAGCTCTCACAGTTGAGCTGGTGTGAAAGGGGACCAGACGGCCCGATGACGGGCAGTTCTGAGATCACTTCCATGGAATATGGTATTTTTTTAATCATGTTTCCTCTAGCAGTCACCTCAGAATGAGGAGTAGTGGATGTCAGTGTGGATTTGGAAGAAGAGAACGTATCTGTTTACATGCAAAACTTTTTAATTAAATAACAGATACAGAGCCAAGATATTTCTTGCATTCCTATTGCTCTACCTGGAGGGTTTGTTGGTCTGCAGATGGTTCAGCACACGAGTCGTGCCCTGTGCTGACACTGGGGGAGGGCAAACGCAGCTATCAGCCCTTTTTGCCTTCCAGTTTCAGCAGTTCAGACATCTGGGGCAATTTCTGGTTTTCATCATATTCCCAAAACTTCTGTGCCACGAGCAGGACAGGATTCTGCATAAATGCTTGGACCTGAGCTGCCCAGTGGGTGTGTTAGGCTGGCAGAGATGAGATCTGCTGGTCCTCGGGGAGGGTCTGTGTAGGACCACTGAACATTTTCAGAGGACTCAGTCATTCAATAGGAACATTAGGGCATTTCCAGAAATAGTTTTCAGCCTTTTTTTAAGATGGGGAGAAAGGCTGGTTGGGTTTGTCACATCCTTTTTTTATTTTTTTTTACAGAATTAGTTTTGGTGGATGGTATGGTGGCAGAGAAATCTGAAGTTTGCAGGTGGTATTTATTTATTGCACTGTATGTTCTGTTGTGGGGGTAGTTGTTCAGCCGTAGAAATTCAAAAGTCATTTCTGAATCAACTTATATCCAGAAGGATCAAGAGTTTTATCAGAAAAAAAAAAAACCAAAAACCCAAAAAACAACAGAAAATTTAGCCAAAAAAAGTCTCAGTAGGAAGGCTTCCAACAGTTGCATTCCTGACTGTGTTACTCTTACCCAGGGCATCTGTCCCATCTGCTGAGGAAGTGCCACCCCATGGAGGTGCTTTAAAATGAGGACACCTGACCACTGGAACTGGCTCAACACCCCCAAAGAGGCCCTGGGGGCAGTCAGAGTGGTGCAGCAATGAGGGATTTTTGCCTGCCACCACACTGCATTAGGAGCAGCAGTTAGTTTTGTACTCTTACTTTCTTTAGGATTTAATTGTTATAAAAAGAAACTTCTTAATCTCGTACTGTTCATGAAATAAGGTGCAGGCTTGCCTGCTAATCAGTGGTTTCAGTGGTGCTTTTACCTCATCTAAAAATTCATTATAGGGATTTCCTTAATAAAGGCCATATGCATATTTTAAGTATGTTTTTGTACTATTTTTAGAAAGCGCTTTCAATTTATAGTTAATAGTGTAGAGAAATATCTAGATGGATAAAACAAATACAAATATAATACTTACAAGATCTACTCGTAATTAAAACCCAAGGGGAGTGAAGACAAGCAATAAATCAGAGTTTGTACGAACCAGATGTTGTCTATTTTGGGCAGTGGTGGAACTCCGTGTGGCTCTCAGAGGTGAGGCTGAGACTTTGTGGACAGTAAAATATGCTTTTCTAGCAGCAGCTGTTTGCCTTTGTGTCTTGTGCCAGAACTCAGACACTTCTGTCATTTGCTGCTCTCCAGCCTAAAGGTGGGCTCGGTTCAGCTGTCTGCAGTTGGATAGTTTATGGAGCTTGGGTGTTTTAGATGGTTTTAAAGGGAGAAAGAAAGAGGCAATCTGTGCAGGTAGTGAAATGCTGCTGAAGAATCACATCCTGTGTCAAAGCAGTGTGTGTTGTAAGTATTTTGCAAAACCAAGTATGTTTTAAAAGCGAAGTGAAAAAAAAATCTGATATATCCAGGCTGATGCTATCTGCTCTCAGGAGCAATTTGATCATAACCCTCTTTATATCAGTCTCTTCCGCTGCTGAAGTTCCCTACCTTAAAATGAATTTGTTCTGAGACTACTCACTGGGGGAATCTAAACCAGTCTTCTCTATCAGTGACACGTGTTTAATGACATTTTACTGCTTGTCTTACCCAGCACGTCTGAGGAATCCTACTGCTAATTGTTGTACTATTTTATTATTATTATTACTACTATTATTATTATTATTATTGTTGTTGTTGTTATTGTTATTATTACTATTATTATTATTATTATTACTATTATTACTATTATTATGATTACTATTATCTGCCCCTGCAGCCCTGGAGGGAGAAGTGTCACTGGGGCTGCCAGGGCTGGAGCTGGGTTTGTACTGGGTGCATGGGAGACTCATCCCTCCCACATCAGCTCCTAACTCACCCTTCCCTTCCAAAATACGGGAGGAATGCGGGGTGAAGTGGGCTCTGCCCGACCGCAGGCTCCGCACGCGGGATGCTGCCCATAGGTGGTAAAATGCAAATTTTATTGCGGCAAGACAATATTTTCCTTTTGGATTCTGGGTTTTGTGTGCTTTTGGAAAGCATTTGGCAGCCACAGCAAGTATGTTTACAAAAAGAGCAGAACTGGTAAAGTTCAGGTTCGTGTTTGGATTCAGCCCCAGCAAACTGAAGCTGAAGCTGTGCCAGACGTTTGAAGCTGCCAGACGACAGTTCATCTCAAACAGAAAGCTGAAGAGGGGGAAAGAAATTTGTCAAATGTATTCCATGTGGAATTTCAGGCAATTTAATTTGATTCACTACACTCTGAAATGTCTTGGACTTCCCTATTGTTTCTTTACTTTTACACTAAATTTTATACCTTCTGGGATCTTCAGTGCTTTGTGCTGCATTTGTCACGTTCTCTAATTTACTGGCTTCAGTCTCTCTTGGTTTTAATTGAGGGGACTGAGCCCTGCAAAAATTTAAGGTTGCTAGTTTAATCCTGAGGTTGTTCCTCAGGTGAGGGGACAGCCTTTCTTTTGGACACCACTGTAGTAAGAAGGGGCAGAGGGGATGAATGTAAAAGAGGAGAGGGAAAGTTGCAGTAAACCTCATCCCTGTGACTCCATCGGTGGCAGCAGCAGCAGCCAAGCTCTGTGGCTGCGGGGATGCTGTGGTCAGGACATGTTCCAGGGTGGCTGCAGAGGCCAGGAGGTTCTGTTTGGGTCAGTGATGACCACCACCAGACTGCCTGGATCTGTGTTTTGTTGTGGTTTTGCTTTTCCAGTTAATTTCCTGCTCTGTGGGTGAATTTCCTGTGGTCAGTGGACACTGGAGCCCAGCCCTGGGGCAGGATCCTCTGGTTCTCTGCAGCCCGGCAGCTCTGACACTGGCCAGAGTTTGTTACCCCCATAAGTGCAGTTTGGGCACCAAGGCCACTTGTTCTCCTCCTGCTCCCTCTGATCAAGTGCCAGAAACAGAGCCCAGCGCCTCCGTCTGTAAATAAAACTCGCTGAATTTGTCCAAATGTCAAAGCACTTGAGCCCACCAGGTACCAAACAGTGCTTTATTCTACATAATATTAATTTCTCTTGAAACCTGCAGACTTGTGTAGGTTATAGCTGAAGGTGAAGGACTGCTGCTGCTTTTTGTGCAGGCAGAAGAGCAGAGGTGCACAGCAGCTGCAAGTTAAATATAGCTACCCTGCCTTGACTCTTCCAGGTAACAAAGTCTTCCATTTCTAATATTCTTGCCTGAAACATCTATTCATTTACTGCATTGGGATCCGACTCCCTGGATCAGCGTGCGTTCACACCTGAGCCAGGCTGAGGAAGATGAGAACACTCAGCCCCAAAGTTGTCAGTGTTTACACACAAGTCAAGTCCGTAAGGAGTTCAGTGCCTTTACTGGTGTGTCTGATTTTTTTTTTCCCCTGACATGTGCAGCCTCTGTTTCTAGGTGTTGAGAGTTTGTTTGTTTGAAGAGTGTGAGGAGAGAGAAGCCCGAGGCTGTCTGACACAGCTGCAGTTGGAGCATCTCTTTCATCTTCTTTACCCAGGCTGCAAATGGCCTCTGTTCACTTTTTTTTTTCCCCTCACTAAAAATCTTCCTACAGCTCCCCATGTCTTCCGAATACACTTCTGGCAAGTTGAAAAGAGATCCATGACAGAGAGGAAAACCCCCCAAGGCCAGGAGGTTGCAGTCAGTGGGGCAGGTGGGAGCTGACAGGGGTGGCTGTGCAGGAGCTGTGTCCTTGCCCACTTCCCACCACTGCTCTCAGTGTTGGGATGTTCCTGATACCTGCAGGGCTGAGCTCTCTGCTCTGCCCAGGAGGGCTCCATGCCTCACATGGGGTTTGTCTCCAATACAATCCCACTCCCTGCAGGGATGCTGCTGCCCACAGGCGTGATGGGAGAGCAGCTGTTACAACCTAGAGATTGCCCTACCATTACACAGGCTCCACCCTTTATAATTATCACACCAAGCTTCCATAAAACCTGCAGTTCTTCCTCGAGAAATGCACAGTGGTGTTTAAAGTCTTTTCCCACACAGGTAGTTTGACAAACATGAGAGTGTTGTGGAGATCATTAGTGCTAAGAGTAAAACCTCCACATAAAGCGCCCTGGGATTTATGTACTCTGTGCTGGTAATAATAATTAGAACATATCCTACTGCAGGTAACTCCCACAACTTGCACTTTGATCTGAAGCTGGGAAACTCATTGATTAATCCATGGGGTCAATCAGTCCATCTTGTTTGGAGAGTTAATCTCTGGTGTGCGCCAGGACCAGGAGTGAAACGGGTTTATTTACTGCTGCTTAATCAGAGAACCCAAACTCTCCTGTAGAGTGGTGAGAGGTTTGTTTCTACTTAGCCTTTAATTGCAAAATGATCTCATTAGTGCCGTAGTGAATCTCAGTACTATCCTACAGACACGTGGAATTTAAAGAGCAAAGAACAAAAATGGTTGCCTGTAAAAACTCAGCATCTGCCACAAAGTGTGGTGCAGTTGGCATTTGCAGGATTACCCAAACCAGGATTCTCTTTATTACCCTTTTAATCTGAAGCTGTAACATCAGCTGCACATCCCAGTGGCTTTCTGTCTACATTGCTGTTAGAAACAGAGAGGGACTGTCATGCTGAAACTTCTAGGAAAGGTTTTTTATCCAAAGATAAAGATGCTGAGAACAACATGGAAACCAACAGCAGAGTTGCTGTGGCATTTACCAAAGAAAAGGGCAATCCTCCGAGTTTTCCCAGCAGAGAACTTCAGACCTTGTAAGTGTCCTTCTTACCTCTGTCATCAGTCCCTGGCTCATGTGTTAATTAACCATTCCGGAGATGCCTCAGTAAGGCTGAGGGAGAGTGAGTGGATCTCAGATGGGCAGTGAAACCCCGAATAAAGCAATTCTTGCCAGAGCAGGTGCTGGAAACCCAGAGGTGAGGTTGCATATTCACAGTAAAGCCCTGAGCATGAAAATGTGGAAAGCAGTGAAAAATTTCTTTAGCATGAGCACCAATAGATGCAGGTTCATGTTTCTGTGCTGAAGAAAATGCTTGAATGTGAGTCCACATCCTGCAAATCCAATTCAAACTCGCTGCCCTTTGAAATGTGGGTAGTATCTCTGTGCCTTTGTGGCAGGAATCTTCTGTCTTGAATGTAGAAAATCAGGGATAAAAAAGGCTTCTCTTAAACCAATGCTAAATACCAGGAAGAGAATAGAGGGGAATATTCCCTTTACTAATACTTGTTTCTAATCAGATAAAAATAAGTTGCAGTGTAGGAAGAATCCCTCTACTAACTGCCAGAACATGTCGATTTATCAAATTTTTCTACCGTTGCTCTTTTTTTGCGCTCGCCTCGGAGCTGACAGTGTATGTTTTACAGTGCAGCAAGGTAGATTGATTGATCCTAAATAGAAAAGCCTTTGGGGTCTCGAGCTGATGTTTTAGCTTCAGAAAAAAACAGAGTAAAGCATGTTAATGTAGAGAAAGGAGCCTGGCTTAATTGGACCAACTCCTGGCTTGCTGAAAATTAATGGCTGGCTGGCTGTTGCCGAAGTGATTCATCTTTTCTATCATGTTCTATAGTCCTTCTCTCCAGGGGTCTGTACTCCCCTCCAATTCCAAACCAAAAGTGAAATATACTTCTTCATTTTTTTCTTCCTTAAAAACATGTATTTTAGTTGAATTGGCTTCCAGTAAATGAAAAATGGCACGGGTGGGAATATGAAGGAGGCACTCAGTGTCTGGGATTTAGATTTTTGTTTTGTTTGAATGGGATTTAGATTTTTTTTTAATGTACCCTTGACTCCTCATTGCTGCTGGCTGACTGCACACGTGACAGAGTGACTTTTAAAAGGATGCCGATTTGTCTGTTGAAATGTATTGTTCCTTTTCTTTTTCTCTGGCCTTGGAAACAGAAATTCTGTGTAAGCAAGAGCTGATAAAAGTGAATATAAAGCTGGAAAAGGTGTTGAAAGCATTTAGGTGGCTCTGGAAATGAAAAGATGACTTTTCCATGTAGTCCCATCAAGCCCGCAGAAGTATTTTATATTTTTTAAATAAATGACTTGTGCACAAAAAAGTCTTGCCATTTTCCCCATAAAACCAACAGTCCTGGCTTTGTGGAAGAAAAACAGCTGCAGATGAGCACGAGGTAGTCGGGAATTCACTAAAAATCTTTATGTGCCTAAAACCCACATGGATAATCTGATTGTGGAGGGGGTTGAGCTTTGGAACTTAAAGAGGGCACATTCAAAATGTGCCTTTAAACATAAAATGCTTCCATGTCCCTTTTGAAATCTGTCTGAGTTTCTGCTGGAGGCAGATTGCTACTCGTTTGCTAATTCCGAGGTGTCACCAGTTGAGTGGCACATGGAGTCATTTCTAACAAGCATGTAATAGGTTGGGAATGTCATGAATGTTGTATTATTGCATATTCTGAATAGGAGGATTCGCTGTAACTGAAGATTACAGGAAGATAAATAAAGATAGATTTTGTTTAGCATAATTACATATGGTAAATTGTTATGGTAATTTACTATTGTTTCAGTAAGGCAAATATTAGCAGTCATAGCTCAGAGATTGTAAATAATGCACTGGAAAATTGGATGTAATGTTTCACATTGACCTGAGATTTGGGAAATGGGTAGAATTGCCGCAGATTTCTGTGCCATTAATTGCAAGAAAGTAACATTAAGAACATGGTAAATCATGCTAAATGTTTTCAGCAGATGATAGACTGTGGGATAGTTCATTAATTCTCCAAACTCATTCATTATATTTGTTTTTTACTCCAAGAACACTTAATGAATAGTCAATGCTTTGTGAAGCTGAGGGTGTGAGCATGCACATGTTTATATACATTCATATACCAACCAACATCCTTCCGCTTATTTCCAACAGTTTTTTGTACCAAAGCATTTTTAAACTGTATACTCTTAAACTCAATCACTAGGGATGTGTTTATTAGTCTTTGAAGCAGCTGTTTGAATTGCTGTTTTTACCTTTTACTGGTAGAGTTTGGTTCTCCCACGGTGCTATAAATATTAAATAAAGACACTAAGAGTTTATTAGTGTGATATCTTTTATGGGAACATGGTGGAAAATGTAACCTATAAAATTAGTAATGAGAGGATGAAAATTACACATTGTCTTCATCAGGTTTTACAGCCATCATTTTTTCCTATATATGTGTTGTTTTTCTCGTAGAGAAGGAGAAGGGCTCTGAGCATTTAATGAACTGCAGGAAGCAAATCTGGCTGTGTCTTGTGTGATAGCGTGGGATTTACTGTAAGTGGGAGTGGGATAGGAACAGGAGTCCAGGCTTAGATGTAGCATTGTGTGTAAGTGTGGTGGCTCAAGTCAGTTTTAATTTCCACAAAACACTGAAACACCATCTCTGAGAGGTCAAAATGCCTGTGGTACCTGGACACATCCGTCCTTTTAATACAGAGAAACAAAATAGGACAAGATAGGACAAGAGGGAATGGCCTCAAGTTGCACCAGGGGAAGGATAGGTTGGATAGGAGAAAAAATTTCTTCATTGAAAGGGTTGTCAAGCAGTAGAACAGGGTGAAGTGATGGAATCACCATCCCTGGAAGTGGTCAGATAACATGTAGGTGTGGCATCTAGGGACATGGTTTAGGGGTGGACCTGGCAGGGTTAGGTTAATGGCTGGACTTCGTGATCTTAGAGGTCTCTTCCAACCTTCATGACTCTATAATTCTATAAAAATCCTCTTGCCTCCATTTCAGCATTTGCCTTTTATAGACAAGATTATTTCAGTCCCAGAATAATTCCACCATGTATTTACATGTGCTCATGGGACTGCATTTCACACAACAATTGCAATAATTTGTGTGACATCCCTTAAATTTTTCACCCTGCACTAATTTCGAAATGCCCAGTAATTTGTAGGGAGAAGGATCTGCCTCTTTTAGCTTTTTCAAAGTCCATCTTTTTCATTTTTCTGTCTTCCTTGCTTGTATCTGGGCGATGGAGGCAGTGGCCTGGCTGTTTGAATTTCAGGACTCAAATCCCAGCTTTGCTCCAGGTTTCCAGGGTGGCCATGGGGAATTCACTCAACTGCAGTTGGTTCCCACTGCTATAAAACAGTTTTCTCACAGAATCGCAGAGGGATTGCACGAACATAAAGAAGGATGCCTCGAAAATGTGGCCATGTAAAATTTTATGCTGCGTACTTACTTTGCCAAATAAATGCAGCTTCCCAACAAGGCACAGCACGCTCTGCTTCACATTAGCACTTAATGGAGAAATCACTTTGTGAGGCTGCAATGTGCCCGTGCATTTTTGTGGTTAACTGAATGGTTTCACGCCTGTTCTTAGGCAACAGGAGCCTCTCCACACAGGATATGTTTGGGATTTTTTAATTCCTGGTGTGGTGACATGCAGGGAATGCTGGCCGGGACTGAACCCCCTGCAAAAGCCGGAGGAGATGGATGAGTGCAGACATTTGAGAGCGTTGGGCCAGAAGTGCCAGGGCAGGAACACAAGTGATTTTACCCATGATCACACAAGAGGGGCATTTCCGTGCATGCTGAAGACTCTGCAGGTTACCCAGACATCAGAAATTCCCAAAGGTTGCAGTTAAGCCATCCTCACCTTAATGGTGTTCACAGAAGGGGTGTGAGGGGTGGATTTGGCAGCTTAGATTTATCACAGTGCACGGGGTGTAAGGGAGCTGGTCAAGAGACACAACTTGAAAAGCAGATGGATCCTGCTGCACGTAGTGCTGTGTGTTTGCTGCTTTAAAGTTCATCATGAAAGAAACATCTTTTGCAGCGATAATCCTCAAAACCATGGTGAAAAACAGAGTCCTGAAGGGACCCATATCCTGAGCTGTGGGCTGATGTCCTGCCAGGGGGTTTATCCTAATAAACGAGTATTATCCCTCCTGCTTTTCCAGCCCTATGCAGCTTGCCAGAGGGGGCACTTTTTAATGGACTAGGAGAAGTTAAAGGAAAATCCAGAAGGATAAGGCTAAAAGTGAGTTCTTTGGTTTATACCATTTATAGTCCTATTAAATTCAGTATTTCTCTCAGACATTTGGGGGGCAAGAAGTTCAGTGTATTCCTACATCTTTCAAGATCCTGGCTTGATCATTTGACTCTGTCCAGCCAGCCTAACAAGCTAAATAATAAAAGGGAACAATGCAAAACTTGTTGAATTTTTTTTTTCACCCTGTGTCTTTTTTGAAGTAAAATACCTTTTTTTTTCTTAGGTGCCCAGCAGTTTGCTGCAGACTCCTGCAGCTTCTCTGCCCATCACTCAGTACCTGTTTCAGCTTATCAAATTGTTGTACTTCCTCCTTTCATAGAGAAGCAATTAAAAATGATGAGGGTAAAGGGTTAAACCTAAAAGCCTGCTAATGAGGGTGCTTTCTTGGTTTTCCTTTCATCAGGCATTAGATGCTGTTTTCAGCATAAGCTTTCGATAAGCATCACTGAACATTTTTCCAGCTTATTTTTTAAAAAGTTGGGGGTTTTTTGCCATTCTGTAAAAATGATAGATGTGTGACTCTGCTGTTTATCCGAAATCCTAATTACTGATGCTGCAGCTTTTGAATGTTAAATTCATGCAGTGTTCTTTAGGCTTCAAACTGGTCAAAGAAAGATTGATTTGTGTCCACAGAGAGTTCTAAGTCTAATAAACACAGCCAATGTTTGTTTGTTTATTTATTTATTGCATTATTTGAAAGTCAAGAGTTGCATCAACTGCAAATTACGTAGACTTGGAGATTTCTAAAGGAGAAAAAGGGGGAAAAAAAGCAGAAGTTGTCTGCCATTGAATGAAATTTTAATTTCTGTCTCCATAGGAGCAAAGAGTAGGGGTAAGAGGTAGGATTTGAAAATATGGGTGAGATTTCCTTTCCTTGAGCTATGCCATTTTTCATAGAACAGTGGCTTGATTTTTTTTTTCCCCCTAAACCTATACAGATATATTTGGGGAAAGTATTTTATATATAAATATATCTAAATGAGATTTATGGATTATGTGGATCTTTGCGTGTATATATATATATATATATACATACATATAGAACACTGCAGCTCAGTAGTCGTGTAACATCCCAAGGTCTTGTTTTCAAAGGGCAGCAAAGAGGATGATTTAGGATTTATAATCATGGAATCATTCAGGTTAGAAAACACCTCCAAGATCATTGGGTCTGACTGTTCATCCAGCACTGCCAACCCCAGCACTAAGCCATGCCCTTCCCTGTGATGGAAGTGGGAGCAGCTCAGCTCTCCTGCATTTCCAGTGTGTTTCCTATGCTGTGTGAGAACAGTGCCTGGAGCCAGAGCAGCTCCTCTGCCTGACAGAGCCGAGCAGGGTCATCCCTGTGTGGCTGAAATCTCCTGCAGAGCCGCCCAGGTGAGCCAGGGCCCGTTGCTGCTGTGCAGAGTGACTGAAAACTGTGGAGTCTTTGTGTCCTTGAAGCCTTTCTTGCAGTTCCTAAAGGCTCTTAGGAGAGGAGCTGGTTGTGCTAATCCCTTGCTGAGCATTCACCTACCTGTGCTACCTGAGAGGAGCAATGTGGAGCAGAGACCGTGCTTGTTTTAAAAAAAAAAAATCAGACGATTTCTCTCAGGATTTTCTCCGTCTCTAGTCAAGTTTGTTTTAAACTAATGGAAGTAATTAGCAAGTCACAGAGGGACTTTGTCTACGAGGTAGCCATTTTTAGATAATGGAGCATAAAAGTCGACACAGTGACATATGACACCAGAGCAGCATCTTGGAGCCACGAGCTGGGTCTTAAGCAGATGTTTAAGTACTTTGAATACTGAAATCGCTGTATACTCATATAGAAAGGGTTTGGGTTTTTTTTTCTCTCAGACTACTGGTACACTGTAGGGCTTTCTTTTAATCTCAATAAAATCAAAGTAAGCTCTGGGTTTTTTAATGTGCAGTCATTATCACTCCTTTCTCTCTTCTTTAAATGTGTCTCAGTATATGATACGTGGGTACTTGGGGAGCAGGGATGGAACTTGAGTTCTGCGTGGCCATTACACAGCAGAGGGGTGCAGCAATACAGCAGCTGATGTGCCACGTTTCTAACAGCGCCCATGGTGTTGAGCCGAAAATAAATAACATTTAGAAGTGAAGATGCACTTGATATGTTCACACGTTTTTATTGTAGCTGTGAATGCAGGGGAGATTTGCAGAAATTCCAGAGAGATTAAAGTGGTCTCCCAGCAGGGTGGTCCCAGAGGTCTGGGGTATCTCCCCTCACAGGTCTCAGAGATTGTCCCGGATCTTGTAGGTTCCACCAAACCATGTGTGTGCTTACCCTCATCCAGGGCTTTCAGGTTTTTTTATATACTAGATAACTTTATCCATCTTATTTTTTATAAATCAGTGTGTGACATTCGCTGTTTGTGCCCAGCAATTGCTGCAGCATTTGGTAACACTTCCCACCACACACATGAAAATGTACCAATGTGGTCTAAATAAACACACAGCACAGAAAGCCTCTGTAGATGTGACACAACCACAGCACCCCAGTTATTGAGAGGTGCAGTTTGCTGAAGGAGGGGAAGGATTTTCCCTTCCTCTGCCACAGTCTGCTCCTTATTTCTCTGTACTTTGATGTGGCCAGGGGCTTTGGCAGCCAGATGAGTTGAGCCATTCCCTGGCTGCTTTTTTCTTTCACCTGTGCCACGGTTGTTTTTTTCTTTATTTAGATCCAAATTAGTCCTTGATTCAGCTCAGAGCAGCGCTGCAGAGCTGTGGTTGGTACAGGGGGAAAGGGACAGTTGGGGTACAACTGTCCCAGAAGCTCCTGCTGGAGTGCCCTGCATCCCTTCTCCCACCACAGCCAGTCTAGGTAGGATCCATCTGACCCAGCCCTTCTTCTGCAGGAATTAAGTGCCTGCTGAAGCCCACCAGAGCTGGCCCAGCAGGTTCTCCTCGTCTCGGGGCAGGCTGGAGCATCTCAGCATGAGAACCCGCCTAACAATCCGAGCTGGAGTGCTGTGCATCCATTCTCACTCACTTGAGATGTTTTTACGGGTACAATATGTTTTCCTTCACCACGTGTGTTCCGCCCCGTGGATTACTCGAATGGCAGAAAGTGTTTTGTTTCCTGTGTTATTAGCTGCAGGTTCAATTTCTATCAGATTTGTCAATTCTGTCATATAATAGGGTTGGTTTTTTTTCTGGTCTAATGTGTGTGACATGTTTCATAATGCCAATAAAAATAGTTTTCAAACTAGACTGTGAAAGACTTTGACCAAAAAAAAGGCGAAAATAAAAATATCAGCGACTGGGGAGCTTTGATCTGACAAAGTAGGCTTTCAAATGACACGTTATGGTTTATGAAGCACAGTTTTACAGTTCCTCTTTGCAGTAGCTGTAACATGTGAGGGCTTGGCCAGGGGTGGGAATGCAGCTCGGGATGGGGGGTCCAGTTCCAGCAGCGGATGCGTGCTCCAGAATGGTTTAAACTTTTATTTCTGTGTTTAATTTTTTTGTTGTTGTTTTTATATTTCTGCTAATGGAATTGTTATGGGCTTTTGAATTTCAGTTAAGAATGTGCAAATAGGCTATCGGGTAAGTAGGTTATTGAAGGGTTAGGGAAATGGAGAACATTTCCTGAAAAAAAATACCCACAGCGTGGGTAATAGACTCCAGTTGAATTTAAAAGATAATGGCGACAAGGGAGAAATCCACTTGTAGAAATGGGGAACAGCTGTGTTTGAGATCTAATGAAACTGTATCAAATACTTTAAAAATGGCTTACAACTTCTTCCCTGGGGAACAGAGATAAAGCACAAGAGCACTCCTGAAAGGTCGAAGAAACAGTTAAATCATTTCCTTGATGGTTATTAGAGATATAGGAGACATCAGTGAAAATTAAATGTCTGAAACTTGTATTTGATTGCTTTCCTTATCACGCCAATCTCACACATTTCTCCCATCTCTTCCTCTCTGTTCTAGTAAAATTTAATAACTGTGCGGGTAACAAGGGCGTGCGGTATGAAGCCAACAGCCTGGACTTCAAGGTGAGGGCGGACGGGACCCTGTACGCTGCCCACCACCTGCAGGTGCCCTCCAAGCAGCTGATCCTGATGGTGACCGCCTGGGACCCCCAGACCCTGGGCAGATGGGAGGCCATGGTCAGGTTTCTGGTGGCAGAGAAGTCCCAACACAACGGACACAAGGTAAGAGTTTTTCAAAGCTCTTTTTCTTACTTTTTTCTTCTTTTGCCCCAAACCATCGGAAGGTTCACGCGGCATCGGAGTGTCCATGTTGCCTGGTCTGTGCTTCATAAAGAAGTGCCCAAGTAGGAGATCCCATGAGCAGCATCAAATTCCTTGCAAATGGTCCTTGAACCTCTCTGACAGAAATGCTTTAAGGTCACCAGTGAGGGAAGCGTTCTCGAAGTTCATACTTCCGTATTTTTAAAGCGACCACTTGTCTGTTACACACTGCAGGTCATGTGCATCATGTTTGCACGTCACTGCTGATAACCTCTCTTAACTCCTAGTAAAACCAGCAGATGAAGGGTGCAGACTCAAAGTCAACCATCTTGCAGATGGCTGTAAGTTCAGATTCTTTTTGCGACAGCACAGGCCTGGAGTCACGCACTGGCAGCTCTACCCTGCTGCTCATCTCTCTGGTTTTCACAGTTGCTCTTGCGAGCAATCTGCATGGCCCTGCAGCTTCCAGAGGGGAGACTTGGGCTCGTTCCTTCCCTTGCAAGGACAGGGAGCGTTGCTGCTGCCTGATAAGGGGCACGTGCTCGCGCGCGGTGCGGGCAGCGAAGCACAACGTGGCACTGTGGTGCCAAACGTCCCCTCTGCTCAGTGCCAGCATCTTCCCTCGCCCACCCCGACAGAGAAAAGCCAGAGCCAGCGTTTCAGTCAGAAGGGTACAGATGGTTTCTTTCTGCTTTAGTTCCAAATGCACAGCTGAAAAGCAGGAGGGCTCTGTCCCTGCGCGGCAGTCTGAGAGCAGCGTTCCTTCAGTGAAATGCGCTGGTGGGCTGCACAGAGCCACCGGAATTGGGGGCTGCTCCATGAAACACATTTCTTCTGGTCTACCCCTGGTGTAGCTGCCACTTTCCTGCCTTGTCCATATCATTTTTGGCAGCAGCAGTTCACCTTTTCATTTTCAGTGTTAGTCTGAGCTGAAGATCCTTTACTACACAGAGTAAGTGCAGTTGTCTCATCTGGTGCTGCCTCAAACAACACAATACTGGGATGGTTGGGTGGTGACATTTGGGCAGGATTTGGCAGGGAATTGGTTCAAGACCTTGATTTATTGCTGGATCTTGAAGACCTGCAGAGTAAGGATGAAGGTGTGAGTCCTGGGAGCAGCCATGGCTCCTTCAGGGAGACATGGGGTCTCTTGGCTGTGGCTGTAATGTGGATTAATGCCCGACAGTAATGGTCCAAACAGCAAGACTGGCCTCTCCTTTCCTCCTTTCTGCAGTGCTTGGACAGAGAGGGCAGGGCAGGGCAGGATGGGGAAAGAAGGAGAGACTTTCTGTGTCAAACTGTTAGAATTCCACCATGTGACTCTGTGCCGTTTGGGAGTATTTTTGCCACATGTGAGAGAAAAAGGAAAGGACTTGGACAGGCTTAAATCTCTCACTTACCCAGTGGGTTGACCCCTAAGGTTTTGCAGGGCTTAGAGTCATATAAATACACTTCTGCTGCTCTTCAGTAAGGCTTGGGCTTGTGCAAGATGTAATTATGCCCCGTGTGTTATGTCAACTCTATTTGCCATTTCTAACCAAAGAAATACTGCTTCCTTCTAAAAGTAATTAAATATTGAAGGAACAAAGTAAGATGTCTTATACACTGCTTTAAATTTCTTCTTAGTGTAGCAGAAAAAAAACCTGAATAAGCACACATTTCTGTTTTAGTAGAATATTTGGTTGGAAATTCATCTAATGTTAATGTAATCTGAACTCTGGTTGAAAACAGAGAGCTAAGCTTCTTAAAATTCATATCCCTCCTTTCTAAAAGCCTTATTAGTGTGTAGTTTGAGGCTGGAAAAATACGGAAAACAAGACTAATGACAAGGTCATAAGCAGCGTTATTGTGGGTCCCTATAGCAGGCATCCGACTTGTGTTTTATTTAAATGCCTGTGGTTTTTGCAAGCAAAATAATCCTTTGTTTACTAAAGAAATAAATATGATTATGAGATTATGTTAAAAAATAATAGTGTTTGTGCTGAAAAAAGAACCTCAAACCTTACAATATCCAGTTCAATATGTTTCAGGCCATGACCCTTATATGTTTTATGGCTTTTACTAGAAGCAGATTTCACATTTGGTTTCGTGTAGTACAATATGACTCAAGCAGAACTATATATATATTTTTTTAAAGACATTTCAGACTGTTTTGTTATATTCAGGATATAGAGATGGCAAATATGGGAGAGAAAGGAGGTGACCTGAGAGAGGGAGAGAGACCAGTTTTCTTCTGGTGCATCCATTCATTTCCATTTTACTTTGTAAATTTGTGACTGATTTTGAAAAAATGCTGAACAGTTCCCAGACATTATAAATAATTGGCAGGAAATTCGGTTACTGCACCTGCTGATCACTGTTTGTTGGCACCTACAGCACAAAAAATGTCCTTTTGCCGTGTTCCTCCTCCTCTCCGTGAGCAATGGCCCTCAGCGAGAGCAGCCCCTCCTTATGGGGGGCTTGGTGCCCCTCAGAACCCCCTCTGACAGGATAAATCAGAATTTAGTTCATGATTATCCAGGGATTAAAGCTGCATCAAAACCAGCCCTCCTGGAATGGCCATTATTAGATATTTGGTTTATATTTGGTTTATTGTGGAGGTTATAATACAGAATAAATGTTAGAGGAGAAATCGTTGGTTTTGGGATGCTGGCTGAGGTTTTGGGGGGCCAGGAGTGAGCCTGCCTCCACAGTGGGGGCAGTGGGCTGCTTTCCAGTGGGCTGAGCACAGAGGATTAACCCATCAATAAATGATCCTTTGTGTCTGTGATCCTTTCTTGTCGGAATATGTAAGACTGAAAATCTGTGTAACAGGCTGAGAGCACTTTAGTGGTGGACAGGGGCTTCCAAGGCAGCAGATCATTTCTTGCTGGGACACTCCTCCCCTTGTGTGCTTTCACTGCAAAATCAAAAGGTTTGGGGTCCATACCTGTGCCCCAGATGCCCCAGCTGAGCCTTGCTCTTGATGCAACCTGACATTTTAATGGGGAGGGACCCAATACAGTGACAATTTCCCCTCTTTCACAGTGTCGGCCTTATAAATGTGCTGATTGCTTCAGATGACTGAATAACCTGGGCAAACCTGCCAGTTTTCAGTGAGAACCACTGTAATGAAAGAGTTCTAACTACTACATTAAAGTGTCATGCTAGTAGGATGAAATGATAGAAAAGAAGGCAAATGCTTTAAAAATGTATTTTATGATACATGAAGCTTACATTTCCCCTCCTCCCCGGCAAACACTTGAATGTAAACTTTTTTTTCTGGTTGATATAAGTGATGTTAGTAACTTGAGGAACTTTTTTGTTCAGTCTTGCAGGAAACCTGATAGCAATTCAATTAGAAAATGCAAATGAGGTCACATATTTCCCACAAGAGTGCTGAATTATCCCAGAGGAAACTGAGTGATATTCCAGCATAACAATAAATACTTAAGATAAAGTTTCTTCTACTGTTCTTTTCTGGCTGCCTGTTCTTCCAATTGAAAGTATCAATCTGGGCTGTGGGTGAAGTTTGGGGAGAAGAAAAGACAAAAGAAAACAGAAAAGAAAAGAAAAGAGACAAGAGAAAAGAGAAGAAAAGCAAAAAGAAAATAAAAAAGAAAACATAAAATATGCTGTTTTATGAAATAATATAAAGTCTTTGTGGCTTGTGTCAGCATTTGTGAAAGATGAACTTGAGTGGGATAATGCTCCAGAAGAAAACAAAGTAAAGCCAGGCTTTACTTATCTGGAATTAGCTGTGTAGTGTCTTCTTTTCTAAGAGTGCATGCTATTATTTTGAAAAATTGGATATTGATTCAACCAAAAGTCTAAAAATGAAAATTCTGTTTGTGAACAGTGACTTTGCTGAGGACTGCAGTCTTCAGAGTGTCCTGTTTTTTAGCTACAGAAACTCAAGTCCTTCCAAGTGCACGAGTAGAAATATTGTACCACTTGTCCTTCACACCCCACCCCTACCCTCTGTCTATCAGTCCAAGCTCCTCCTCATGATTCCTTGAAAATCAACTTCCTCCACTCCCTGTGTTGGCTCATCCCATCTGAAGTTCTGACCCTCTCATTTATATTGATTGTTTTCTTTAATTTGCAGTCCTTTCATGTGTCTAAGGCACATCTGGCAGATTTTCTTGTGTATTTATTTAGCCATCTATTTTTCTGTAGCACTCACCTCAAAATCCAGATCATAGAAATACAGCATAGAAAGGAATTCACAGCAGAGGAGCTTAGAGGTACAGGATATATTCAGCACATGTAGGATGTCAGTCATCTGCTGCCAGTGACTTAGTCTGGAAAAAAAAATACCGTTTTCTTTCAATCATGTTTATGTCAACCATAGTTTCTCGTTGTTTGAGCTTTTCAAATTCCGAGCATGGAAATATGTAAATTTTTGTAATGTTAAATCACTGGGAATTGTGCAATTAAACTTGGAAATATATGAGGTCTGCAGCTAGTGTTTAAAACATTGAGAACTGCTGTCAGAAATCAATTCTTGCTTAAGCCCAGCTTGCGTTTTATTATGTCTCATCTTATTTTGGGCTACTTTCATAACCCAGCCATGAGTCCACAGCCATACAATGTGAATGTGAAAAGCTGATTCCTACAGACAGAGGGTTTCTTTTATTTAAAGCCTTTAAATAATCATCTGTGGTATTTTACCTGGCTGAGATTTTAAATTCCAAGTACAGCCTTTTATTGCTGATCACAAGCACAAAGGTCTCTGGGCAAGGAAAGGCTTATTCAGCACTGCTCTCATTCATGACCTGGGTTATTGTGCAGCCAGGATGCTCTGCACGAGGCTGGGGAGCCTTCCCTTGAGGGAAGAAAATCAGATTTTAAGCGGGAGCTGTGCTTCCAGTGACTCCGGTCTCCCTGATGCTCTGGAGTGGGTGCACCTGGAGGAAACAAGAAAAAATGTGTTCTCTTCCTTTCTTCCTTCTTTTTCCTGCACTGAGATGTTATCTATGGCATCAGGGTGATGGGAGTTTGCCCCATCAAACTGTTTTATCCCTAGAGAAGGGCTGAAAAAAGGAGGTTTTAGTTGTCATCCTGCCTTTTTCTGACGATACTGATGCATATTTTAAGTACTGGGTCATTACACTGACACTGTCCTCTTTCACTACCTCTGTGGGGGACCCAAGGCAGTAACTAAATCCAGCAAAATGGCAGCTGGAATAATTTTTATTTCTGTGTCTCATCAGTGAAGCAAGACCTGGATTTATCTGTCAGGGAGGGTACATACAGAGATTTCTGTTTCCTGCAAATAACTTAGGAGGCATTGTTTGGGGTTTTAACAAATCAGATCAGTGGAAAAGATGAGAAAGAGGATGACTAATAAATTAGTGTCATATAATTGTTACCAGTGAGACTGCTCATGATAATTGTGCAAGTCTGATGAAGATGCATCTGCTGGACTTGCCTGACCTCATGCTTAAGTGAATTTGAACATCTCACATGCAGTCATTGCAGGAGGGGAGAGTGGCGTTTGTGAAAACACGTGAACTTCCCTGGCCTGATTTTCCGGTGTGCTGAATCCCATTGCCTTGTGCTGGAGCCAAGATAAGATATGACACACAGGTGCTCATTGCCTTGGAAAATCAGCCCACTACGGGAAGTTTCCAAGCACTGCACTTGCTGCATTTAGTTCTTAAGCAGTCAGCATCATACCAAGGGTCAGGCTCAAAGCCATGCTCGAAAGACCATTTGTAAGTGAAATTCACTCCAGATCTGTCTTCCTTCAAACAAAAAGAAGTCCTAAGGATTGAACTGCCTACACGGAAATAAGTTTTTTTCTGATAAAACAAACCCCTTGGACTGCTGCGTGCTCCTGCCTGTGATGTGTGCCTTGCCCTTGCCAGATCAAAGCTTTTGACCTCCCATTTCATGTTCTTTGTTGGTAACTGCTGAAGTCTGACTGCCACTTCAAAAAAAAATATTTTGGACTGGATATCCTAAAAATACCTTCAATACCTTCATCGCTGTGATAATCTGTTGACAGCTGCTTGTAAACAAGTTTGAGTATAGACAAAAATTGCTTCATGCAGGCACGCCCATTAACATAAACTTTTTTTTAGGGGCTTTGGGTGTCCACGATCTTTCCTTTAGCCCAGCAAGCTGAGACAGATTGGGAGAAACAAGCTCAGTGTGAAGGAGAGTTTTGGTTCCTCCCAGCCTCTGGAGGCCAGGTCCTGGATTGTTGGATGAGGTAGTGACCCTGTGGCATGTCCAGCTGGAGGAGAAGAGCCAGGGATGGGTGTCCAGCAGGGTAGGGTGGCCTGAGGGCCTGGCAAGGAGTGGGATCTCAAACATTGTCCCCACCCAGCAAAGCATTTAAACTCAGGCTTAACTTTCATTTTGCAAATGGAGATAAACTGAATGTGTCCTCATGGTCGAATTTGAGCATTTCTTAGGTGCACTCTGGAATTGGAGAAAAAAAAGAAGAACAGTCTTTTCTCAAGAGCCTCTTGAAATAACCAAAGGATAACTTGAAAGGGCAAATTCTCACGCTAGCGCTGAGGAGAAGTACCAGACTGAATTACTTTGCTTTGTGCTAAAGTAGCAGCAGCGCCTGTGATCTTTTAAATCTCTTGTGATCTTTTTACTTGCAAACATTATGAAGAGGAGGAGTATTGTTACATTTAATTCATTATGATTATTTTAATTCACATATCTTTTGAACCTCACGGCTTTAGAGAAATAAAATGAGATTAAATTTTTTCACAGGCTTTTTAAGGGGTAGACTTGCTCCCAGTTCTTTCTGTGATGAAGAGCACTTGTAGTAGTCTGAGTTTTAGAAGCAAAAGAAATGTGTTTTGGAACTATGTTTTCAATTATTTGTTAGAAGTTTTATTGAGGGGGAAGAACTCAGCTTGCTAGCCCAGATATTTCCTGCATTTTTCTCAAGATTAGGTGCAGGATGAGAGAGGTAATTCCAAGCTGCAATGGTGGTGTTCACTGTATAGTATGTGACAAGATCTACCGTCTTTATTCCCAACCTACAGGTAACAAGTATGAGTATTTTGTGATTTAATAGCCCTGCTCTTGAGAAGTACTTGTGGTTCTGAAGCCATTGTGTATGGCTTCTCCAAATTATGAGAATGACATTAACTTGAAGATAGAAGTGTCTCCTTGGAAACACTAGAAGGTAGAGTACAACAGTAATTTAGATGTTTCTTAAACAATCCTACCTGAGAAGTACTGTGAGATTAGATCTTACAAAGGGAGTGTGAAAAGGTCAAGTTGATGTGGGGAGCTTTGCAAGGAAACAACCTCATCAGAACTTTTCTTGTTGGGATAAGATGTTCAAGCCTTAAACTGAAGAGGAAAAGTACATCAAGAGCTGTGCTTTGTGGATGATGTCATCTTCTTCTGTCCATTGAAGGCTCTTGCAATATTCAAAGCCTGACAATGACAAGAAGAGTATCACAGGTGCTGGAAACCTGTGGGAGCCATGAAAGATTTCACCAAAGGCAGATGGATTTCTAATGTGCCTGCTTTGATACATGATTCTTCCAGAGAATGGAAGAGGAAGATCATTTGAAACCCTGCCAGCAGTGCACTGGCCAGGAGGTGCCTCTAATCATCCGTGTGGTACCACAGAATAAGTCTGAGCACAGCTCTGCCTCTCCTTCCCAGCTGAAACTCCCATCCCTTAGAGATCCCGTGGGCATTTTGTGTCTGCTCAGTAACGAAGGGAGCGCGCTGCCCGCGCCCGTCCTGACTCTGCAGCACAAAAGCAAAGCCTATTGAAGTGCTCTGGTGACTGGGCTACATTTCAGCTTAAATTGGTGATAACTTACCCAACAGAAGGTGTGGATGAGTTCAGGAGATTTCTGAATTTCAATTAAATTCTACTGGAAAATCAACACTTCCTGTCCCAGCCTGGTCAACAGGCACCCAAAAAGCCCCGTTCTGGCCCCAGGGGTATTAGCTGCAGCCTGTGTCCACCCTCACCAGCCTTGTTAGGCTTTCTGATCATAGAGAATAACATGTATTTGTTGGGTTTTTTTAAGTAAGAGCCTTCTGTGGTAACCACATGGGTTATGCCCAGAGCTGATGCATCTCTTTTCTCTGGAGTCCAGACTTAACTCAGCATTTAATTACAGTTACCCACAAAGGGCCCTGCTGCACCTTTTGCAATGAAAGGATCTTCTCCTGCCTGACTCACAAGCCAGTGTGTCGTGTTCTCCCTATTAAAAAATTCCCTGGTTTTACCTGCTACTCCTCTTCAGCTTTTTTCTTGCTTTGCAGCCCTGCAACACCAAGGAACATTTGGATTCCTTGGTCATGCTGATCACATTTTATTAGTTCTATCGGGTAAAATTTTCCAAAGCCTGCAAAGCCAGCCAGATACCTAACAACCTTAAATTTGCATGCATGCCTCATTTTTCAGCTCTCAAGGAACACGGCATGTAGAGCTTTGACACTGACTCCGTGGGAACGAGGGGTTTTGGCATGGCTGATGCATTTGTGTGTGTTACGTGGCTCATTCTCCTCCTCTGAGGGCAGTAACTTGGTTAGCTTTTAGTCAAACTTTTTCTTCCCTGTCAGCTGATGTGTTCTGGAAGCTCATGCACTTGCCAAATCTGACAATTTTTCTTACTAATTGACTCTAATGTGAACTGCTCTATGCAGCCCCACTGCTAGCTGATAAAAACAAAAAGTAATGAATTTTTGCTTAACTAGCTGATTTAATTAAAATGTTTTATACTGTACTTGTATGGTTTCTATAAATAGAGAGGTAATTTTGTTTAATGAGTTCCTAACCAAACATAACATTCTTGACTGTACGTAGCCAGATTTGATAAAGGTCACAAACGCTGCAATTCCACTGTTTGCTTTTGGAAGTCATGATGATCAAACAGCTTGCTTGGGTACTGGAAATATCCTGTCAGGATTGGTTCCCCCTATTCCTGTTTATACCAGAAATTACTTGTATAGTTTTAGGAGCAGAGGGGGTTCTTCTCAGTATCTGAACACCGTTCATTTTCTTTAAAGTGGAAGTGTACTGCCAAAATCCCATCTCATTGTCAATTAGTGGCTTCTCTGCAAACACGTTAATTTAATGCCCCTGCTGAAGAGCCGTGCATGTTGGAACATCTTGCTGCTAAAACAATAGTTTTCAGAGCTCTTTGACACAAATCATTCATGAATGGCAATTTATGCCGTGATGGTAATGGGATGTGACGTGAAGCTATCTTTGATTAAATTTACCACAGCTTACAACTATTAGTAAATAAAGCTAATACAGACAGTCATCGCAGAGTTCTAGAGGGTGGATAAGGAGAAAAACAGATTATGGATTCCTTACCTGTGCGGTTCCTAAATAATAGCTTCACATAGCACAACTATAATAAATTAAAGTCTAAAATAAAAAGTCTGATCTTTTTAAAACTACTTTTTTTCCTGTCTCCAACTTCAGCAAATTCAGCAGTGACCTAAATAAAAAAGGAATCAATTACCGTAAAATAAATAAATTTGCTGTTTGTTCTGCAACCCTTTTATTCTACTGTATGAGAACACAAAATGGAATATCTTTCTATACTGAAAGATCAAAAACTGGAGAAATGGTGCATTTTGGGAAAAAAGGGTTCATTCATCCTCCACTGCCATCCCTGATGTCAGCAAAATGTTGTTTCTTTAGAACAGAATTCATGCAAATGTTTATTTTGCAGCGCTCTCATGTTCCCTTTGTTAAAGAACTAAGCTCTATTTTCATTGTCTTATTTTCTGTTTGGTAAATATCATTTTCTCCTGTCCTTTCCGCAGCTACCATGGAAACAAGCAAAAATGCTTCAGATTAAATATTTTTAAATAGATTCTTTTTTCCTTGGTAGAAAATGGTACCAGTTTTCAAAATGTATCTTGATATAGGAGATGAAGGGAAATATGTTTGAGCAATGGACTAAAGGTGGCTTTGTATCCCCTTGTATTGATAAAAATATATTAAAAACACATTGCCTCAGTTAAACCCTACGAGTGACATAGAAACAAAGCAACCCAAGTATTATTTCTTTTCTGAAAAATGTGTAGTGTGAAGTGTTAAAGATCCTATGAAAATAATAAGACTGGCATATAAATAAAACAGGTTAAATCATAAATAATTTTGATACCTGGGAAATAAAGGCCTTATTTCCTCTACTTCAATTGCAGGTACTTTTTATTGCAAGTGCAAGAATAATATATTTTAGTGCTGAATCTGGAGCATTTCATTTTTCGGGTTGAGCCCTATGAAATTATTAATCTCCACCAAACGTACCCTAAGACTCACTTGTTATTTACATGCGGGGAATGGTGGCTTATTTACCCAAACATTAGAGTGATCCAAAATGCTCAGCTAAGCAGGAACACAAAATATGATATTATATTATGTAAATGGGTTTGTGATACGCTCTGCTGGATAATAACTTCCAGATGTCTTCGTAGCCAGAGGCTGACGGATATCAAAGGCAGGTTGGCTGGGAGGGGAGACAAGCCAGCTGGCGAGACTGGCTACTGCTAAGTGTAGCGGAAGGTGAAAGCTGGTGTTCCTTCACACTCACTGGTTTTATTTGTGGACTAGTGAAAAGTCAGCGGCTCGTAGCCTTCTTGTCACGAGCAGGATAGGGCTGGAGGGGCTGCTGGCATCCCACGTGTCCTGTTCTTTCAGGTGATTATTTTTTGACCTCTTCCGTGAGCAGAGGTTGGGTTTAGTCTGAGTCTCCCAACAAATGAAAGGCTGACCAGTCCAAGACCAACACTGACAGGAGCTTATGGACTCGCTAGATGGCTTTTCCAACTCATCCTTTATTCTCAGTGCCAAGTGCAGACAAGGAATGTCCCTGAGCTCTCAACATCGTGGTGTAAGTGGAGTTAGTTGAAGCACCCTACAGCCTCACCAGTTTGGAGTAAGGTGTCCTAAATCTGGTTTTGAAGTCTGACAGTCCCTTTGGGGTTTAGCTCCGTGTTCTCTTCCGAATGCAGCAGATTGTGTTCCCCATCCTTAAAGGCAATTCTAGACCGAAAAGGGACTGGAAATGACTCCTGGCAGAGGCCATTGAAGCTGCTGACATGGACTTCAAGACATCCCTACACCTTCTGTGAAGCAGCCTGGGAGAAGAAAGTTCTTCTCACAATCCTTAGAGGTGAGGCTGCACCTCCTCCAACCTCACATTGCTTTCTGAGAGCTTGATCTCCCATCTCAGTGAAAGGTTTCTGATTGACTTCAATATGTTTTTAATTGATTTCAGCTAATAGCCAAAAAAAACCCAAACCAAAAAAGTGGCAAGGGGAATTACAGGGCAGATTCTGCCGCACTGTGCTGCAGTGAATCCTCAGCTCTTCAGCATGACTGCCTTATCAAACACAGGAAGGATGGTCTCTGAGAGGCTCTTCCCCTGCCCTACAACTGCTCATAATAAATATTAGAGTTGCACGTTCCAAAGAAGCATTTATCAGCAGAAGATGCAATGGCTGCGTTATGATTTTGCCAGCACTGGTGTTGTCCATGTGTGTCACAGTTATGGGCCAGAAGCCCACTGGAAGAGACATGGGATAACTCAGAGCCAAGTGTCAATCCCAGGCTTGCAGAATTTGGGCTCTAAATAATGCAGCCAGCGCAGGACTGCTCAGCTTCATCAGCAAGCTCTGAAAGATTCAGCCCCAATACAAATACTAAGGCATTAGGCCCCACTGAATCCAAACTCTCCTAACAAGTTTACATCCCAGCATGGGCTCTTCTCCCGTTGTTTTTCTTCATCCCATACTTTGTAATTACTTTTTCCCCTTGATCTTGAAGGTTTTCATCTGTTTTGGCTCAGCTGTATTTCTCTAGCTTATCAGTGTCCTGAAGTGATAGACAGGCATAATTACTGAATTATCTGACTATTTTATATCCTCCTTTAATTATCTTTGTATTACCAAAGACTGTGCTCACATGTTCTGTGTTTGGAGTTTGATCCTGTTGTAACAAGTGATAAATGTCACCGTGTAATTTTTGGAATGGAGAGTGGATTTCACTTTCCACAGGGCATGTGTTTCATGCATTGCCTTCCCTTGTGCTGCACACCATCACCCTTGTGCTGTATATAAGAGAGTCACAAAAACAGTGGGAGGGAAACCACCCTAAAGCAGCAGCACTAGAGGTGCTTGACTTGATTTTGTGAAGGGCTATGGACAGTTTGTGTTCTGGTGACACTACAAAAGATAGAGGAATATTTTATCTTTCGAAAATGTTTCTGAGATTCCGGAAAGCATATGGCCAGTGAGGCCATGAGAGAAGGAGCAGTTGTAATCTCAGTAAAAACTGTTATTCAGCAAAACCAGAATTGGAAGCTGTATTTTAGAATTAATTGAATTTGGTGTCACATTCTGCTTTTGAGATGAACTTTAGAGTCTTGTAAACTCGAAAACACAGGAGAGTTTTCTGGGGCTCACAGTTAGACGATGCTGTTATTCCAGATATGTTCTTGGATGTTTCAGTCAGAGATCTGAATAGTTCTGGCATTTATACTCACCAGACTTTGTTACTGCATTTGTCTCACAGCTTTTAAACAGCAGAAAACATGTACAACATATTTAAACAACACCAGAGAAATTAAGGTCATGAGAATGCATTGTCAACAAATGAAGATAAAAAAGAACTGTTGTTTAAAAAAAGAAAAAAAATTGTTGTTGCAAGATGCTTTTGAAATTCTACATATCAAATTCAGAGTCATGTTGATGATTTATTCTAATATAGGAAAACATCATCAAGAGTGACAAGCAAGCTAGTCACTGTCTAGTCACCTGCCAGCAAGTATTTCATACAGACTAAAAAGGCTGGTATTGCCTTGCTGAGCTGGCACTAATTATTTCAGTATACACGGAGCTCTGGGATTCGTGTTAATTCTCAAGTCTGTCTTTAGTTCAGACTCATTCCACTGTGTAAACTCAGCAGAGCACAAATTATTTGACCATCCTTTCATAATCTGTCCCCATGCTCACTTGCCAATTATATAAACTGATCCAAATACCTGCTCTCAAAGGATTCCCATTTGGGAATCACAAGCCAATTAAAAAAAAATAGGGGATATCCACTTTTCTGTGGCTCATGTCTCACAGTCCTATTTCATGTTGTCATGCATTTCTGGGTGTCCTCTTTAGATAACATTGTTTTCATCAGTGTTCAGAAAAGATACCTTTCTGGCAATAAAACCCTCTTAAAATGAACCCTCTATTGGATATAGCATATTGCATCCCATAGGAAGGAGGAGGTCAGCAGTGCCTACCAATATCCTGACTATCCCAAGAAAGTCTCCCACTGCCACACCATGATTCTGTTTCTTTGTTCATTACTTACTTCAGTGAGCATTTTAAGAGCAACATCTAAATATTGAACGTGGTGCTGTGATCTCATTGAAGGTGTGTAAACAGCACTTAGGTGAACACAACCCACATCATGAGTGTGAGACAGGACCGGAGGAATGTGCCTCTGTGTGTGACTGAAAAGACCATACTTGTCTGTTCTGTGAAAATTCAGCTCTGGAACAGGCTTGTTTTTAAGGTTTGCAGTAAAAATAGCTGCATTTTGGCACAAGTGCTTCCAATCCTTGTAGCCAGCGGATGTCTGCCCTCCACAGGTAACAGAGATCAGAGCCATGATCAAGCAGTGAGAATGGGCTCCTTGCTGCTGTGCCCAGCTCTCAGCATCTCCAGCCTTTGTGGAGAAGGTCCACACAGCTCTGGAGCCACAGCTCAGTGTAACTTTCATACACTGTTCAGTTTATATATACTGCATAGTCTTGAGGTGACTGCCTATTTCTTTACCTCCCGATCAGGAATTGAGATGTGCTAATAGATGGGTTTACATCAAACTAGAAGCCCTGAAGCAATGATTCCCACTGAAATCGGTGCCTACAGATAACTGCTTGGAGGGTGTTTGGGTTTTTATATTTGGAGTAAGACAAACAGTGAATGTGGCTTAAAATGGCAGGAGCCTCAGAAAGTGCTTTCATAGCTTTTCCTACAGTGTTCTTGTGTATTGGGGCACTGGTTTTGGGGTGAGAGGGGTTTTTTTTGAGAAAAAAAAGCTGGAAATAGTAAAATTCAGAGAACAGTATTCCCACTGGATCTTACCTCAAATGAAGAGAATGTCTCTTGCAGTCTTTGTGATTTATGAAAGTTTAAACATTTTCTGGTGGGAGTGCAGGTCACCATATGGTAACAAAAGCCCTTGCTAGTTATCTTTTCTGCAGACTTTCAGAAGTAATTGCTGGAATCCTAGAAGACCACAGTGTATTTAAGTATTGGGACTGCATAACCTCTGAAGAGCATTCCCAAATCTGTATTTCATTGATTCATCATTCTATAAGGCATGAATTTTCTAATAGTGAGCCAGTCGCTCTAAGTCAAAACCATGGTCCCACCATTTCCATTTTTATCCATAGCACTGTAACATTTCCAACACCAAAGTATGCTATGCAGAGAAGCCATAGTTTTAAAAAAATACCACAAAGAAGGACTCAGAGTCACACCAAATAATGAAAATTTACTGTGCCTGAGATGCATTACACTTCCCAGGGCAGTGTGGGGTGTGTATTTTGGGATTTGTGTTCAAAACCCAGCTCTCATAAAAAGATTTTTTGTCATGAAGAGCTAAGAATCTGAACTAATGCACCTTTGCAGCTATGGGGCTGACTCTCCCTCTGGCTGGGGTTGGGTTGGTGTGGCAGAATACTTTTGCAGAACCACAGACTGCACGTTCTTTTAGCCCTGCTCGTTCTCAATACCAGACTATGAATCTGGACCCATAACATGAGCTGTAAAGGAATCCTGTCCCATTTTTTGTGTTCTGGTAAATTGTACTTATAGGAAATTTGCAGCAACTTCTTTACTCCAGTGTTCTGCTGCTTCCCCTTGCAGCGGGTGTAATGAAGACAATACATTCTGAGAGGCATCTTGACTTGGGAGTGACAGCTCCATATATTTGGGAATGGTTTAGTTAATAAGGTGGTGTTAGGCCATAGGTTGGTCTTAATGATCTCCAAGATCTTTTCCAACCTAGCTGAATCTGTGATTCTGTGTTCTGTGAAAACGAAGTGGCAGCAGAGCTGCCCATAGAGCACGTTGTGTCTTTGTTCCACATGACCATTTACACCACTGTTGGGACAGGCCCTAAGAAGTGAGGAAGAAGCTAACTGGCCTTGCTCTCTTGTTTCCAAAACAGCCCAAAGGAAGGAAGGCACTGCCTGGAGAGCTGGTGCAACAGCAGAGTGACACCCTGCTGCCATGGCGGCAGCACCAGAGCGCCAACGGGCTGCGGCGGCAGAAGCGGGACTGGGTCATCCCACCCATCAACGTGCCAGAAAACTCCAGAGGGCCCTTCCCGCAGCAGCTGGTTCGGGTGAGTTAAAATAAGAAATAGTGATAATAGTGCTAATAACAATGGTGGTCTTGTAGTGGGTCTGGTGAAGCCTGGTCAAAGCACAGGCTCTCTGCTCTCCCTCCCTCCTGCAGGAATAGTTGCCTCTTCCATGCTGCTCCAAAGCGCCTCACCCCAGTTTCCCTCCCCAGCTGACGGCAGCCTAATCGCCTCCTTCCAGCCAGTCCCTCCCGAGACGCTGGCGCTGCTGCCAGGATGGCACTTTGCCCACGCTCTCATCCAAAAAACGGCTGCAGGTGTAAAAGCTGGGCTCGATGGCACCCAGCGAGGAGGGTGCTGCATCCTTCCCTGCCCTTCCCTCCCTCCCGTGCCGGGCCCAGTACAGATGCGCGGCGGCCCCGGGGAGGTTGGCTGCCTGCCGCCGCTCCAGATGGATCCCGCAGCCTCCCCGTGTTGCTACTTTCTTTCTTCACGAGGATAATCTCTGAGATCAAGTTTACCCATGTGGTTTTTTGTGATGATTATGGGATGACAGGAAAAGAAAAGGAAGGGAAAAGGAGTGTTTTACAGAGACGTTTGGTTGATTTATTGTTGCTGTTAATAAGTGTTAGTGAAATACAAATACATGTTGGTATTCCTCTTGTGGGTGCTGGTTTCAGTTTTTTGGAGCAGTCGAATGATTAGCTGAAAAAAAAAAAAACCCAAAAAAACCTCCTTGGCAGACATTTGCAGCTCTTCTCTCGGAAGAAAATGGCAACAATTATAAAATTTCAGAAGTTATTTTGAGTAGCAGTGCTGTGTCCTTGGCATACCTTCTCAGGAAGTTCATTTAGTCCTCTTGAAGCAGTGCCTGGATTCTCATGAGTTGCATCATTACCTGTTTCACATTGATACTCTTGTGCACAGCCTGTGTCTGGGAGGAAGGAAAGGGCATGGTTCCCAATTCACCGAGAAGTGGATAAGCTTGGATTGTTGGTGTCATTTCTCTGTGCAATTAGGCAAGTACAATAAGGACTAAAAAAGTACGAGGTAGCAAATGTTTTTATGTCTGCCCTGGAAAAACAGGGAGGGAAACCGAGGAGTGTTTTTGTGGTCAGCAGTGCTGGGTATGGAGTGACCCATTAATGTTTTTCCTACTAAGCTGAAGAAATGTCTGAAGAGGAGAATAACCTGATGTGTCAAAAATGCCTTTCTAAATTAATAATTTAGATTGAATCTTGAATTCCTGTGAAAAGTAAGGGTAGTACTTGCAAAATGAACTTGTGCTCTCTTCTATTCCCTACTGATTTTTTTTGATTTTTGACTAGACAGCGAGAGGACAACTTGGCACCAGCTTACCATGGCAAATTTGTTGATTTATAAGGACTGAAATCTCTGTGGCAGTTTTTACCCTACAGTCTGGAGATGAAACAGAAAGACTCAACTATGCAAAATTCTAATATTAATGGAAATGACAAACAATAAATTTTATATAGGTACAGAAGAATTTATATTCATCACTTAGACTACCAGTAACCTTGGAAAGATAACCTGGCTTATGGAAATGCAGAACTCCCAGATTTTCAGCAATATATTCCATTGCAGTTTTTGAATACGGATGCTAGAGGAAACACTGAAAATGGAGTAAAAATGGGATGGGAAATAAAAAAAAAACCAAACTGGCTTACAAAGGGTTGTTTTCCTCTTCACCTGACATATAGAAAGCATCGTAATGACAGGGAAGATCAAACAAAGTGTGCAACTTGATTAAGCGTGAGACCCCTGATGTTTCAGGCTTGGGTTGAGTTTTCTGCTCCTCTGCAGCATCTGGCCCTTTTGCTGGCACCTGAATGTGAAGCTTGGGTGATTCCTATCAGGGGTTACAGCTCCCTCCGTTAGACTTTGCTCTTTAATTATCCAGAATAGGACAAATCAACATCTTCCAAGACCAGCACTATCTGATTATTTCCATCCACATAATCTTCAGATTGCCCTGGAGCATTCTGCTGTCTCCTAGATCTAGGTAACAGTTTTGATCTGATTTCCCATGCTTTTGCTCACTGGGCACTGAATATTTTTGTGTCCATCTGCTCACAAACTGGAACCAGAAGTGCACATGTGAAGTTGCAGCTCAGATCCCATTTGTACAGAAGCAGGTCTGTCACAGTTTTATCTGCTATTTTATATAAAACCTTCAAACCTACTGCTGGTTCTTGGACGCTGAACTTTTTTTGGTCCCGAAAGCCCTGCCTGAGCTTGCATTTTGTAGGTATAACTAATGGAAACCAGTCCCTCCATAGTGCTGTCTTTGGTTTTGGCTTCCTCCAAGGAGAGGAAGGGATGGCATGAAAAATTTCAAAATCAAAGAACCAAAAAACCCTACCAGAATTACATTTCCATAGAACCACTTGCTGTTTGCGTTTTTATAGGTCAGACTAATTTAAAATGCATAGGCAAATCTTTTGGGTTCCCTCCTACTCCTGCTTCCTATTGTGAAGGTGAAAATTCCATTTTATGGAAGTTGATTAGTTACTTGTCAGTATTTTTAGCAAGGCTGTGCCTGAATGAAGTTTAAATCATAGCAAAGGTGAATGCAGCTTGATGGGAGCCACATACCTCGAAAGGTAGCCCTATCTGGTTCAGCTGGGATCAACTATAATTCTCTGCTCATTAAACCATTTCATTCTGATAAAATACGTTAAATGAGAAAGTTTTTAGAGAAAAAAAAAAGAAAAAAGAAACATTATCCCTGCCAAAAAACCCGTCTGTTAATTACAGGGCTTTTTCTTTCAGAGGAACATCCGTGTCTGTTCATATACATCAACCACACTAACTAGGAACTGTGTTTCAGAAAAATAATAGCTGAAAAAATAATAATAGGAATTTCTAATTAGTTTTGGCTGCTGAAAAGATTTACTTACTCTTCGAAGAGTTTAAATAAACATCTGACATTTATAAGCTAAAAATAATTTGTTAGTACAAAAAAAACCTGTTTTGTAAATTCTGCTTTTGTCTTTGAGCTGAGAAAATAGTTATCAAAATTTATTGATATATGCTTATTTATTTTGGAAACATTTATGAAAATCTTGGGTTTAATTTCCTTCTGCTTCACTTCCACCTTTGTACTCGGAATAATATTGTACATGCTGTGAAATATTTCACTGTAGTGAGGCTAATTTCATTACTAATTGTCAGGTACTCTCATTATTATAACTGAAGTCCATAAAAATGCCTATTAAAAATACAAAAACAATATGAAATCCCCCTCCTTCTCCAAGCAAATGACTCATGCAGGCACACTGATCAGCTAAGATAATATATTAAATAGTTGCACCCTTGCTGAGCACTGTCTATTTTCCCACTGACTCATCCTTTTTAGCTACACGCGTAGCTAATTCTTAATTATCTATTATCTAATTATCTATTAGCTTATCTTGTATTTCATCCTCTTTTGAACTTCAAAAAGAATCTCAGTTTTGGATCCACAAGGCAGT
Source organism: Lycocorax pyrrhopterus obiensis (assembly GCA_014706295.1). NCBI lineage: Eukaryota > Metazoa > Chordata > Aves > Passeriformes > Paradisaeidae > Lycocorax > Lycocorax pyrrhopterus. The sequence continues at coordinate 13,230,653 of JACSVZ010000022.1, read as the reverse complement.
CTCCAGCTGCTTCTAATGGGAATCTTGACTGAGTTTTCAAGGCAAGTCTTGGTCCATCTCAATGGGCTGCATGAAAATAATTCATTTAAAATACCAGGTCTTGTGCAGAACTGGCCTTTGGTCATCTTTGACGTGCTTAGATAATGGGCTCCTCTATCAACCACTGCAACTTTGTTCCGCTTTGTGAGGGCTCCAAACTTCCAGTTCATCTCCAGGACCTTTCCAGAGCTCTTAGAGCCTCCCATCTTGCACTTCATAGACCCTAATTTTTCCAGCTTGCCTTTATTAAACATGGAACTGAAAAATGTATTATTTTCCTGTTAGATCTCTTATAATAAACAGTTTGTTCTCATTACACCAGCATGAAAATCCCCTGAGGATGACCAAGACAGGATCTTGGTGCTCTCACAAACTGCCTTGATTGCATGCTACAGGCACAGCATGGGCTCCCGCATCCGAGCACTGGTGATCTCAGCCACAAGAATACTAGAAATAACCTGATGTGTGCAACGGGGAATAAGAGGGAAGGATGAATTTTATGTAAATTTAATCAGAAAGTCATGAAGTGGCTTGGAAAGTTGGCAGAATATAATGTACCTGAAGACTCTTGTGTTGCTGCTCAGTGGAGGTGTCGTTGTCAGGTCGGGTTTCCAGCGGCACGGGGCACGTTTAGGGAGCAGAGAGCTCCTCTTGATGCGCTGCAAAACCCTGTGCTGGACTCCTGAGTGGGTTTAGCACATCTTAAGCTATCCAATGACATTGAATATTTAATACGAAAAAAGTTGATAGCACACTCTCCAGCTGTCTGTGAGCCACAGCCCACCCTGGTGCAGGAAATGGGTGAGACATCTCTCCCAAAGTCTGAAATCCCGGTGCTGGAGACACACAAGGCACACTGAGCTGTGAAATCCCTGCCAGCTTGGACCACCAGCCCTCAATGCTGCCATCTCCTTTGCTCCTCGTGGCTGTTTCAGCATGTGCCTTTGCACTGTTTTAAATAGTTTTATTGTAGGAAATCCCTCTTGCCTCCTCTATCACAGCGTTGCTCACTGCTGTGAAATTGGCAGTGCAGAATCCATTAGTTCCCAGCTGCAAGACAGATGGCATCTGTCTGTGGTGAGAGAAGGTTTGTTGAGAAAAGGCCTTGCAAATGCTTCCCAAAGGACATCAGACCTTACTTTTCCTGAGAGAGACGCAGACAGCCTTGATTACAAATAGACCTAGATCTTCCTTGTTCTCCGCAGGAACAGGTGTTTCTTTTGCCTTAGCAGCCACACACACACTCAAAGAAAAAAATGGCGAGTTCTGGCTCTCAGTGCGCCTCACCTTTGTGATGCCCTGTGAGCATCATCAGCTGAAATTCAGGAATGAGCGGATTTGGTCTTTACTGTGAGAGCCAGACCAAGATAAGAAGGAGCAAGCCCAGAGGGTGGAGAGGAAATGGGACGTTGTGCAGGTTGTGGTGCTCTAGAGAGGTACAGCCTCTCTTTGAAAGCTGGTTCGAGGGTGTAGATTGCCACAGCTCTTGGCTCCTGGCTGCAGTTTCACACCACAAGCCAACCTGACACCAAAGAGAGAAAGATGAACAGGAAAATGGTTCATTAAATGTTTGTGTTGCCACAGTCTTTGCTCTGGTATTGATGTCTCCTCTGTGTGTGTGTGTGTGTGTGTGAGTTACCAAACCAGGACTCACACATGGCTCACAGAATGAGTGGAGGAAGGGAAAAACCACACAGCGCTACTTTCTTGACATGTCCATTTGAAATTCCTTTAAAACCTGCAGTCTGAAGCAAGTTCCTAAACATATTCCAAGCTGTATGTACTCCTCAAAGGACATCCCTTTGTTTGCATTCTCCCTGATGATGCCTTTCTCAGTTTCCAGCATTCACAGAAAGAGAAGGGCAGATCCTGATGCAAATCACACATCTCTGCCAGAGCTGGTGGGACTACCCCAGCATGTGCCATTTGGGAATCTAGGTCGAAGGAAGCAGATGCCCAGTGCTTTATGGGCTTTCCATGCACGCTCACATCCAGCATTATGGATTGAAAAGTGCAGCTACAGCATAAATGCTCCATTTAAAATTCTCTTACAACAGCATTCAAGCCTATACTGTAATTATACATATTGTATTTCCTTGTATTCAGACCCACAGGGAATTTATATTGTCCTTGCTAAAGCCAGAGGGACTGAAGGAAAGCAGTCATTTAATGATTCAGCTGTCTTGGGCTCTATGATTTAATCAATCATATGAAAGAAATTTTTAGATTCTTTGTGTTTAGAGTTCTCTTGTCTGAGCAGAAAATGTTCCCTTTTTGAATTGCTTTAATAGCTGTATTTATGCAGCTGAAAGTTCCTTAAGAAATGAAAGTAAAATCAAATTGCTGAGAATGCCTAGATAATTTATCGGAGAATATTCAATTAGAATATATTAATATTTTAGATTTCCATCATTAATTTAATATTCAGAGATTTAATTTAGTCGTTGAATTGCTGTAGTGCCATGCGTGGGTAGATTGTTAGGCTGAGTGCTTAAAACACCTGCCACAAATGGGTGAATCTCACTTTGATTCCCAAGAGCACAAACGCCTTTCTACTGACATAAGTCTTGCAGCAAAAACTCAGACACTAAATCTTGCCTGTGCTCTGCATTTTTCCATAATTGCAGAAAGGAATAATACAATCTTCTAGCAGAAATAAATGCAAGAGCCTTATTTATTTATGCATTCAAATCCAGACTGAGGGGAATTTGGTGCTCTGTGGTTCTGAGTTTGTCAATGTATTACTGAAGAATTTCATTTTGCCAGGCTGGCCTTGTCACTTACTCAAGGAGAACCGTCGTAAGTGAGGTTGGGATTTAAAGGTGATTGACACTTTGCAGACAGATATCAAGGACTCCTATTGCCCAGTTCAGCTAAAAAAGCTGCCCTTGAGTTTTTGCCATTTTCCAGGATGCTTTGGGAATAGTAACATGAGTGGAAAAATGCCCCACTAAATCATAAAATGCTGTGTGATTGGGAATGATAAATCTCCTTTGAATACAGCATCCCAGTTGCATGAAGGAAATGGAACCATTTTTAATTTCCCACACAACATAAAAACTGAGATTCTCAGAAGCCATTGGCAGCAGTGAGACTGCTCCCACTGATCGGGAAGTATCAGCATGCCATTTCAGAAGTCTCACTAATCATTGATAATATTTCTGATTAACTTCAAGTCATTAATTTGGGGTACAGCACATCACACTGGGAGGAGATTGGGATAACAGACCTGTGGTCTGACCTTGTGGTTGATGTTTCAAACTGTTTTGCAGTCACTCAGCATCCCCTGAGGTGGGGAGGGATATACTAGCAGGGATTTGGGACCCTACTACCGATGACTGCTGGTTAAATACAAATTGTAAGTGAGAGACGTGGAATGATAGAATTGTTTAGGTTGGGAAAGACCTCTAAGATGCTGAAGTCCAGCTGTGATCCATATAGCATTTGCTTAGGTATTTTTCTGTGCAGGATCTGACTTTTTCGGCCTGCTTGCATCACTGGGGATGGTCTTTCTCTCACAGATAGGAGGCCGAGGCCAGGAAGCTGAGTGGCTTTGTTTGAGACCGCAGAGCTGTTGCCATGGCCATGGGCAGCACTCTGCAGTTATCGGCATCGGGGCCTGTCCTTGGGTTATTTGAAGACTCTCATAATGGACCTAGGTTTTAATGGAGTAGTCAGAAATTTCTTGCTGATGATTATATTCAGTCACGTTATTCCATGTCTGAGTTCACTGCTACACCTGTGCATCAGGTCTGTTAATGTGCAGGTCTGTTTTCACAGCCATGCAAAGGTGCTTCTCTGCTCTCTGCTGGCTCTCCACCAGTTCCTCCACCACCAGCCTCGCCACCACCCCCATCCAGCCCACACCTTTTAGCTTCAGCTTCACATCAGGAGCAAGAGATTCAGGAAGCACAGAAGGATAACTACCCCTCGAATTGTCATGCCAGGCATAATGCAAAAGAGTTCATCAGTCACTCTAAAGAGTATTTAGCTATAATACCCCATTGCACATATTGCAACATATCATTACCTCCCATCCCCTCCAGAAAGTGAGATAACTGTAATAGCTGCTTGGGCTGGCTGTCATTACGTGAACAGGCAGAGGCAGGAAGGCACAGTCAGATCTAATGCACACAGCTCATGAAAACTATTGGAAATCTGTAAAGACAGTGTACACAAAAACAGTGGGTTAATTTGCTTAGAAAATAGCTTTGGTTTTGCTCATGCCTTTCACAAAGTAAAACACTAATAATGGAAAAAGCTGAGACAGGAACAGACAAAGAACTCGCAATCTGCCTCTTTGCTGCAGGAGTTCATTCTTTAACACTCATCACCCACATTAGGTGACTGTGGAACTTGGCTTCCTTGATGAGTTGAAATGGAGTCCCGAAGACAGAGTGGTGCTGTGTGGGTGTGAGTTTGGATTTGCAGAATGATGGTGCAGATATAACCTTGACAGCTAGGCTGTTGCTGAAATTCACTGTAGCAGGCTCGGATGAGATAGGAAAAAAAAAAATCTACACTTTTTATTTCCTTACTATTGCATATGTTCTTGATAGTCTGCACCAATGAAGAATTAAATACAGCACCCTGGAATTTCAGATGTCAGCTTTTAAGATTTTAGAGAATTTACTCTTGGACTAATTTTAAGCTCTCACTGCTGTGGTTAATTGTTTTATTTATAACAGCTGAGATTTTCGGTGAGAAAGGTGTCACCATCCAAATCCTTTCTCAGCTGTCTCTAACACAGGCTGATGAAAGATGTAAGCCATGGCTACATGATGGGGCAGCAAAGAGTGGATATGCAGTAGTTTACCAGTTTCATTAAAGGCCCCATTTCCTTGCAGTTTGTCCTTTCCCACAATTCTTACCATATTTTTAATAATTACCATATTTATAATAACATTCATATTTGTTGCTAATTTCCTTAATTTAAAGGACATTTTCCTCCTATCTGAACAGTTAGACAACTTAAAAAGCAAACAAACAAAACCTTGGATTATATTAAGGGAAACATTTTGCCCAAGGCAATTTGGATATCTGCAGATGGTGGTACTGAACATTTTGGCCCTTGTTCAGCAGAAATTTTAAGTATGTGCCTAAATTTGAGCCTTTAAGTAATTCTGGTGGCTCTTCAGAATTTATTTGGTGACTGGAAATGAAGGACATTAAGAATGCCTTACTGGATTAGTGTACCCTGCACCGTGCAGTACTAATCTCTTTGGCCATGTTTATAGTTTTTATTAGAGTCCCAATTTTAATTACACTTCTCTGAGTGTACTGGTAGTGTACAGAGAGCACACTTCCAGATGTGCACACACATCAGCCTTTGCATATCTCTTTTTATTCCTAGTAGACACCGGAACCTGCCCTGAAAAGCCACCCAGTAGACCTTGGTTGCATATTTTTGGCTCTGGGTAAAGAGAGCTGAATTCTTTCCCCTCCATGAACCAACTCATGCATCCCCTAAGAGCCCCTGCAGCTGCTGGGCAGGTGAGCTCACCTGGGAGAAGGGACAGGGCCTGGCCACAGGTGAGGGAGGTTTTGTCTTCCTCTCCATGGACAAATAAGGTGGCTTTGACTACAGCTGACTCTGACTGTGGGAGTGTGGGGAAAAGGCTCTAGGGAGAGCAGGAGCTGTTTATGCTTCATGAAGGATGAGGGATATGTGCTGGTGAAGGACCTGAAGGTGAGTGACTCTTGGAGCATGGTACAGGGCTCGGCTACAGGTGGCTGGAGAGGACAGCCAAGGACTTGGCCAAAGCTCAGGTGCCCTGTGGAAGAGAGCAAGCCAGCAAAAGAGTGAAGAGAGGGTTTGGTGTTGCTTGTGGTGATGTTTCGTGTTGCTGGAGGGTTCACCCACCCTGCCATGGCTGTTGTGGGGTTGTGCCTCGTCCCTGCTCTGCTCCTGGGCATCCGGAGGCAAAGCGGGGAGGTGGTAGCAGGGGGATGATGGCTCAGCACAGGCTGTTATTCCAGCAGGATCATGTCTTAGAAAAGTTTCACCTAATGCTCCTCTGCCTCAGGTCTGTGCACAGTTTCTGAGATGTGTGTGTATGTAGATATAGAGATATGTAAATACAGCCAAAAAACAAGTCATGCCACGTACGCACCCTTCTCATAACAAACCACCTGGCCATGCCCTCACCTTGCAAAGTTTTACCTGAGTAATTCCCCTTTGGGAATCAGGTTTTGGAAACCAGGACTTATCCTCTGTGATTCAAGTTGTAAACTCCTAAACCTAAAAGTTTCTCATGGAAATATCAACAGACCCCTAAATGCCATGGTGCTGGTGGCATTGCTAGGACAGTCGCCTTCCTGACTCCTCCTTCCACTTGTGATCTCTGCTCATTTTAATCAAAACATCATGACCTGAGGAGGGTTTTGCATCTGTGCTTGTGTTTGTAGCCCTTTTGGGCTGTTTTGCAATTGACTTATTTGTTTGATTTGCATTTCGAGGCTTTGTGAGCTATGACATTTATTTAGGCAAAGAAGCTCATTTTCTTGTTGTTAAAAAAGGGACAGTTTAAGGAAGAAGAAAAGCTATGTGGGGTGTTTTTTTCTGTCTAGAAAATGAAAGCCATGCATTGTGTTGTGAAAAGATTGGACATGGAGCCCGTGGTTTGAACCTTTAGGGAAACTTGCAGTGCATGTGCCCCTGTGCTAGTTAAACTCCTCTGTGGAAAAGGCAGAGCTGCAGTGCCCCCATTACTGCAGGACTATGAAAAATTCAGTGGGAATGGCCAATTTTCCATATTTCCAAGTCACTGAAAAAAGGCACAGCAGCTAAAAGGCAGAGTTTCTGACCACACTGTGAGTTATTTGGAGTTATTTCTGAAGTAACATCACTGGTAGGGAGCATGTTAGTACAGAGAGAAAAAGAAACTAAGATTAAGGATCTGCACTTAAAAGTGTTGCTAGTTAATCCAAGCCCTCGGAAGGGATTTGTGTGAGTTGGAAAACAAAAATAAATGTTTGGCCAGCTTACATTTTCAGTGGTGCGGTTTGCAGTGAAGTGATGACACAATTTACTAGCCAGTAAATGGTATTCAACTGCCTCTAACAAAAAGAAATTACAGTAGAAGAATCAGACATTATCAGAGCATAAGTCTTTTATGGAAGATTATAGCAGTTATTTATTATTTGAAAGCAAAGAATTGAGAAGCAAGGTGGCAGTTTTCTTTCAGTCATGGGAAATGCACCCTGTAATGTCTCCATGGAAAAAAGGAAAATGCTGCACCAAAGTGTACCCATTCAGCTCAATGGCAAAAGCACTATTCGTTAGCATCTGTTTTTGCAGGGGAACTCCTGTTAAGAGAGGAATTTAAATATCGGAGGAAGCATTTCGAACAACTGTCTGGGTTTACCGAATATTTTTCAGACAGTGTTATGTTCATGGCACAGGTTTTTGTATGCTAAAGGAAAAGGCAATTCAGAATTTATGAAACAGCTGCTGTGTCTTTTGAGCACCTAAGGGACCGAATGACACAACATATATGTATTTCTGAAGTCATTGGAAAAAAACAACCCAGCAACTTTCTGTACTTCCTTTTGAACCATAACCCATGGTATCTGCAGGCATTAAAGCATTTTCTTTTAATTTTTTAATTAGACATTAATACAAAATTTAACATTTGGATATAACATGCTATTAGGAAATCAGCTCTTTTTCTCCTCATTCTGTATCCATTCAGTTGTTAAATGTCCCCCTCCCTTCTTTTTTTTTTAACCTCTTGTTCTTAATGAGACTTCCTCCTTCTCCCCATGAATCTTTATGTAGGCAACCTTAGCTCTTGATTAATCAGTAATTAGGGAAGAAGTCATACTGATTTCAAGTCTTTAGTATCATACTCTCCAGCTGAAATTCAAAACTAAAATCTGAAGGAAAGCCATAATGTCAATATTATGCTGTGTCTAACCATATGATGACAAAAATCACATCAGAGTCAGACCAGGCATATCTATTTATATAGGCACAAATCTGTACTGCTTGGTATCGAGTGTAACACAATCATAATTCTCTCCCACGGCTGCTTTCTCACACATTCCCTGCTATTGCCTGCCTTTGTCACCATCAGCATTCAATATTTCGCCTTAAAGTTTACTACACCCTCTGTCATCTCATCTGACACGTACTGTTTCACTTCACTCCGTGTTTGCTGAGCAGTTAGGGCTCAATTCAAAGTTTAATGAGCCCTCATTAACCTCCATGAGCTTTGGATCAAACCCTTGTAGTCTAATATGGAAATAATGCCGGGGTATTATGGAGTTAAAAGCTGCCATACAGTGGTCTGAGGATAAAGTCACCGCGGGCGGGCGACTTAATGGGGTATTAATTGGATAGAGGGTATTCATAAGTACTGAGCACTGAATGTGGATGTTGTTGAAAGAAGGGAGGAAATGCTGAATGGTATGATCCTAAACTAAGGAAAACTTGAGGTTCCCTTTGCATCTGTGCTGTAACTCTGCATCAGGCATTTGGGGAGTTAATGCTGATGGGGGAGATTTTTCAGGCCCAGGTTGGTGGGTGCTGTCACTCACAGGTCGTCTTCTCTCATTGTCCTGAAATTCTGAAGTCCTGCCTGCCTTGGCTCCATCAAAATCGTTCTTCCAGAAACTAAGTATTAGCAAAAAGGTGGTGTCGTTGGAAAGGAGAGGCTAATTCCACACCACAGCTTTTTCATTTCCTTTTTTTTTTCTTGTTCTCTGAGATAAGGCGCTTTCAGCATTTAATCAACCCAAAATGTTGTGTCGTCTGAGCTCTTGGTGCCAGTCAGCCCTCCAGCAAGGCCTGCCCTCTATTCCTATGGACTGCTTGGAATATCCCTTGGGGCTCTGCTGATAGAAGACCTCCACCAAGTCACATCAAAGCAGCCCATGTTCAATATTTCAGTCTGTTTCCTTTTTGTACCCAAAATACTGTTAATTCTTGGAGAAGCTCCATTTCTTCCTCCAGCAGCGTGCAGAGGATGATCACGCACAGCGAAGAAATCGTCCTTGTTGGTAGGGATTCCCTCAAGGTCTGAGGGACAGCTGGGTGCCTTAGCAGATCCTGCCACATGCCCAGGGCCACCATGGCAGGGACACCAGGCTGCTGCCGCCCCTTCTGAGCTGATACTGCCTGTGTAGTGTGGAGGGTCTGGGAGCTGTGACATCATCTTTTCACCAGAGAAGTGGGACTGATTCCTTTCATTTATTTATCTTAGATATTCTCTGTGCTTCTTGCCTTTTTTGAAGAGCTGTTCCTTTCCTTCTGTGAAGCCACAGATGCAACACATCCTGTCTTCCTCCATGCAGCCAAGTGCTTTTCTCTTTGGGCTGGTGACAAGTCACTTTTTCCTCCATACAGCTAGGAAGAAAAAGAACAATCACATATGTAACCATTACAGAAATGTTTTTCTGGAAACTCCCAATCCATGATGGCTCCAGAAGACATATCCCCATTCTGTCTTATTCCTGAGCAAAAGGCTGTGTAATATCTGTCTCTGTACTGCCTGTGCCAGCCTGCAGTTCCTGCCTATCCTAATCCCATATGGGAACGAGGCTTGAACTAATATGCTAGGAAGGGCTAGGAAATTCTCCTTGATTTAGTGCTCTCCTTTTTGTTCTTCAACTGATTAAGCAGCTGCTAAAATGAGCCTTCCATTAGAGGAGTTCCATAATGCCCTCCCCTCCAGGGCAATACTGCAGCCTATATACCTCCCTTCTTTGTGTCTTCACATTTCCAGTTCTTATCTCCTGTTCCACCTTCTTGGGTCTTGCTTTCACGTTTTCTTTTTTGCTATAGTGTGTTCCCAGGGAGATCTTTCCATGTATTTCCTTTTTCTCAGGTGGTCCCTGCACTGCTGCTCAGCCATTCGGGATCAGGAGTCAGTCACAATCCCTGAAAACTGTGAGGTTGGCTGAAGTCTTGTCTGTCTCTAGCTCTTGTACCTTCATTTTTTTTCAAACCTTTTTTCTCTGTTAGAAATATTTAAAAAAAAAAAACCCACAAACACCTAGACTTGTGGTGTCTCCAGAAACTGAGGATGTAAATACAGAGCAATCTGTGGTGAAACCTGGAGCATTCCCACCGTTGTGTCTCCATGGATTTGTGTACCAGTTAAATGTCACCACTACCGTTTTCTTGAAAGGCTGCTGTGTTCTCCTACAGGACAGTGTGGGTGGAAGTGTGGACATTTCACAACCAAGTGTGTTGCTTTAAGGGCTGAATCAAAGTGTGGGAGATTTCATTAATCTTTTCCATTCAGTCTTTCTGATTGAGCTTTATTTATTTATAATTATATGTCTGTCTGATTGAGAAAGCTATTTATTCATTCAATTTGATGATGAATGATCAAGAAGAAAGGATGGACAGGATGCTTTTAAAGCCTTTCAGCCCCGTAGTTGTAGCCACTTATACTGATAGCTTGCACTGGAAAATGGAATGTGAATCAGAGAAAACATGCGAAATAATAGGAGGAAAATTCAGAATCCATTTCTGATGAGTTATATTAAACCCAAAGATCTTCCACTTCATAGAGAAATTATTTAAGTTTTATGCAGCTTTTGAGATTATGACAAGCTGAACAACTTGTTCTGGCTTGGTGCTCAAGCGCCATATGGTACTACTTCAGCAATTTGATGTGATATTATGAATAAGAGTGCATGAGTAGTGAAATGTTTGGGGTTTTTATATCATATTGGCCTTCTGCAATAGACATTAAAAATGAATTCTGTTTAGAGTAAGGGAAGGGAAAAAAACCCCAGACCTGCAGGTTTCAATAGCATAATTGCAGCAAGCAAATGGAAAATGAATCTGTGGTGATTACAAAACCAGTTGCTGACAGAATCTCTTGTACAGGTGGGGATAACCCATGTTCTACAGACCCTGTTCTCCTATTAGGTTTTCTCTGGTGCAATGCTTGTATTATCTTTAAGGAAAAGTCTTTATATGCTGTTTTCTGTGTTCAGGGCTAGTGGTTTGCCAATAATAATAATTGTTATGCAAGTGGAAATTGACTCTGTGTGTAAAAATAAAATCTTAGGCTAAGCTTGTAATCTCAGACAAATGTATGAAAGCAACAGTCAGCAAAAGACAATGATAAAATCTCAATGTCCCTGTCTGAAGAAGGGCCATCACTCTTCCTTGTGTTACTTTTCTTCTAGTTATAGGAAGTTGCTTCCTTACATTTTGTTGCTAAAGACAGTTCATGGATAGCAGGATGTGACTGCCAAATTTTGGAGGGTGAAGTAATGTGGAGATGGGAGGTCTGGTACGATTCTCAGGCAGTGGTCTCTCTTAATGTGTCACTGTGTACTGAATTCTAAAGATAAAACAAATCCCACCCTTAAAAATGTATATGTATATTTATATATATGTGATAGATTTGAACTAATGGTGTGTGTTAATCATACATCTGGCGTGCCTAGAGAGGATGGGACCGGTCCACCAGTACAGATCTCTGGGAGGCAGAGGGTGGCACAGGCTCTGTCTGAGGATTTGCTGGAATAACTAGTGGGACTGAACACCTGCCTGGAAAATTTGGCTCAGTTTCTTGCTCTGAATTACAGCTACATTAGTAGAGTTTTAAGGGACAAATGCTGCTTTGAACACAAACTGTTCATATGGAAAAATGTCTGATTTTTATAGTGATTTTGGGATTTGTCTTGTCTGGATGTTTCCCTAAATTTGTTTTTCGAATGGCTTTTGGTTCAGACTGGAGCTTTAGTTTGTAGTGTGGATACTGCCTCCATTCCACAGAGCTGACTGGTTTTCACTTGCTGTTTTACGTTGGTTTTTTTACCCTGAGAATTTCTTTCTTCTTGTTCTTAATATATTCCCAGTTGGAATTTAGTTTCTGAAAAAAAAAATTCTTCATCGCTGCAGTGATTTTTATCGGTTGTGTCCTTTTATGCATCATTCTCACACAGTGTGAACATTTTAACCTTTTCTTAATTATTAGCATTTCCATTCCTGCTGTTCATTAATCTGTGCTGGGCAAGGACCACGATGTGTTGCCCAAGGATGCAGCCGTGGAGCTGCTCAGCTCCTGCTCTGTGGAAACCTCAGCCTACAGAGATTTTCATGGAGCATCTACCATTTTGCTTTTGAAGTCTGAACTTAGGACTGATTTATTTGTTTTGTAATGGATAGGTTGGCTCGCTGTCCTGCTGAGTTATCTGCTTTAGTTAGATACGTGAAAATGTTGTATAAATCCAAGCTGCTGTTAACTGCACTCGGGTAGTAAACGGTGCGTAGCGCGTTCTTACCACAAGTACACAAAACCAATTATTTCTGACACCTGGTAACGTCTAAAACAAGAAACTGATAGAAATTAAGCAGTAAATTACCCAGCAAGGTTAAGGTCCAGCCTCTCTTCCTCTGGCTCCGGTTCTCACTTACAAATGGAATTGTGGCTGAATCTACAGCTCTAGCTACCTGGATTTTCTCGTCAGATATTTAGTAGTACGTACTCTCAGGCTTCAGTTCACAACTAAGTTGCAGGCACAAATGCTGCTGATGCCAGGGGAGCCTAAATGACTCTGCAAAAGTCAAAAAGGAAATCCAGGATATATTTGAGAACTGAGCAGACTCTCCCAAATCTCCCAAGTAATCCCTCCACCTTAGGTTTTTTGCATTTGCTTTGGGGTTGTTAAGATGTTGCTGGTGGTAACTTGGGCTGATAGATATTTCTACAAAGTCTAGTTTTAAAAATAACATCCAGCCAAACTGAAACTTACTTTGAGTGTTCACATTCCATAATGTTGTCAGTAGTATTATACTTCTCATAATCAACAAAAGTCCTAGTTTTCAAAAGGTGACTGTATTTTGGCAAAATTAAGATTCTTAATATTTATGTAGGTTTTGTTCTTCATTAATTTTCTGCAGATAAAGGAAAATCCCACTTTCTGAATAGCTTTTATTTAGAATACAGTTCAGTGGTGCTTCTGGAATATTGGTTTGTAATTCTCATATTCATTCAACCCTGGGTTTCCAAGCTATACGTAGTGAAAATATAACCACTTTCCTCTTGGTTAGAGTACAGTACTTAGTGTTTTTAAGTCTAGTACTGGGCAAACTGTGCTGGGTTTTATGTTGATGATAAAGCTTTAATTGCACTTCTGAAATCCTCATCATGTGTAAAACAGTACCACTAAACTAAATGGGAATAGCATCCCATAAAAACCAGGCAGCCTGGAGTATGATTAAGAGACAGTAATTTTTCCTTATTCGGACCAGCATGGTTTCAGTTTTCATGCTTTGCTTTCCAACACTTCGCCACTGCTCAGACACGTGTATTCCCTACCGCCGTCCAAAGATTTCCGCACGGCCCCCTAAATTTGTCCCGCTCCCTCCTGCATGGAAACAGCGAAATCTCTACAAGAATCCAAGCAGTCTCTGATTTCCCCAAGATTCCTCTGCAGCCAAGCCGTGTCTGAACAGCTTGTTGGCTTCGCGGCTCCACTGTGTTTTGAGCGCGTTGCCGTGTGCGGATGGCAGGAGGTGACGAGAAGGTGGCACCACGTGTCCCTTTCAGAGAGTAACAGTTTGACCCTCAGCTCCTCGTTTCCATGCCTGATGTGGGGAGCTGTTGTACATACGGAATATCAGCTGCGTGGCAGCAAAGCAAAACCGTCTTGAGAATTCTTAGTAAGTGGAAAATGGGAAGAGAAAAAATGTGAATATTGCAAAAAATCCACTTTCTTCAGCAGGTGCTAAAGCTGCGCCTGCCAGCGAGCGTTAATAGGGCTTAGTTCACTTGATTGAGCATTACTCGGGGGAGATTTTGGGCCAAGTTTCCATCCTTGCCAACAGTTTCTTTCTCCACTGTAATTCATTAATTAGCAGCTATACCTGTTTACATAATGAAGTGTCGGAGAGCTTTTATCAGTATGTTGCCATATGAAATGTCACAGTGTTCTCTTGATCAGATTAGAAATGTCTGACCATAAAGTCCCCAGCATTTCAGGGCACTGTGTGTGACTCATGAAAGGGAGCAGTTAATGATGGTGCCAGTGAAAAAGTCAGTCAAGGCACATTTTCTACAGTGTAATTTCCCAACGCTCAAATATTTGAAAGTTAAAAAAAATTAATACTTTCCTGCATGCAGTACGTAAGTTTAAACTTGCATTCTCAAATGAGATGTTTTAGTTCTGTTGCTCAGTCGTGCTTAGAATGAAAAAAACTAGCCCAGACTCCAGCCCTGTTAGATCTCTAACCAGTTTATAATAAATGTGGAGACACCAGGTTTACCATCCCCAGATGTGGAGCACAGCATATGGTACCTACGTAGCAAAATCACAGCTTGCACTGGGGTTCTGGTAATAAGTTTATATTGGTATGTAAGTATAGATTCCTGTAACACTGGTTGGAGAAAGATGTAGGGCTACCGTCATGGAGAATATTTAGGTGGGTTTTTTCTTTCTTTTTGTCGAGGGCCTGTGTCTGTTGTGATGTGATTGGAGATTAATTTCAGTGAATTTTAGTATTTAAAAGGATTTCCCCCTCATCTTTCCTTTAATCCCTTTTTGCTGAATGTATGCTTCATTTCATTCTGTTCTATGCTGAGATTTGTTGAAAGGGATGGAGAAGAGTTTGTATTTCCCTTTTTGGCAGCCTGAGCTCTATGTGGTTTGTGTGAATTCTTCTTTCAGGGGAGAACATTTAAAGGCAAGAACTCCTCTTTGTGCCTGTGGAAGGGTAAAATCAAGCTTCTCCTACAGCGCGTTTCAAAGTGTTTCACTAGGAAACAAGAGCATTTTGCATTCACATATCCTAACCAGGATTCGTTTTGAAGAGGCTTGAAGGCAGTGACAAATAGAGGGATTTTATAATGTGTAACTCGGCTGAACTGCCAGGGTTCTGCAGAGAGGCATCCTTTGTGCAAAGCTAAAAATGTCATAGGCTAGAATGAAGTAATAGCATAAAGTAAATTTCTGAGATTTTCCTTTAAAAATATGCTTCAAGTGTTCACAATAGAGCTGTGCTTTTAAATCAGTCAGACCTATCCTCTACAGATTAATTAGTAGTGCAATGCTTGATTTTGAAAAGGAGAAGAAGGTAAAGGAGACTGCATTGAAAAATTTGTCCAATGGCTTGCAAATGCGTGGAGAGAATCAGCAGCAAGAACAGTCTGCAAGGGAGCAGAAGGATGGTCCAGAGACACGTGAACTGGCTCTGGAGAAGGTGGCATCACCCAGTTGGTTTAGCACAGGTTCTCTTTGGCACACAGCCTCTGCTCAGCCCCTCCATATCCACTTTGTGACTCTCAGATCAGTGACTGCTTTGCTTTTCAGTCTGGGGATTGTAGCATCCCTAGGCCATCACAGCAGAGCTGTAAGGGCGAGACACCAAATCCTCCCTGTGCTCTAACCTCTGCCATCCTGAGAAAACAGGTCATGGTCTGATCCCAAAACATGTTACTGTTGAACTTTACAGTTAGACTAGAAGGAAGAAACAATATCAAACCAAATAGCTCAGCTTTGTGAAGGGTTTAACGTGCTCTTACAGTGACCTCATGTGGAACAGAGCAGACACCTTGGTGCCCTGCGCTGGGGCAGTGACACTTTTCATAAAGCCCATGGCCCCTCACCTCCTGCGTGGCTCTGCCAAAGACTCCAACACGTTTCCTTACTCTTCTCAGGGAAGATGTGGATTTCTTTCTAGCTGAATGAACTCTCACCTTTAGAAAAGACATCTCTGATTAGTGTTTTGCAGCCACGGGCTGCTTAGCGTCTGCACGCCTGCGAGGCCAGAGCCGGCTCTTGCCTTCAGCAGTTCAACTACTCAGCCTTGTTCTTTGCATAATGGTTTTAATAAATGTTATATCAGTTTTAATATCATGAGTATTTCATTTACAAGGTGATGATGTGTTTGTAGAGCATGCAATGCATTTCATTTAGCAGTTACATGCACTGAGGGATGCATTGAATAAAATATTACTTTAAAATTAGATGATTTCTTTAATTCTATATACAGGCTCTCTGGGTTAATACATATTGCATCTAACTCAAGCGGTGATGTAGCTTCTGTAACCTAGTTCTTCATGCATTGTAGTTCTTTCCATTGTGCTGTCCAGTGAGTTTTATGAGTATTATTTGTTAATATGTTCATTTTATTTGAATAAGAAAGCAAGTCATTCCAATGCAGTAACTGATCATGCTGTGAAATCAGATTTTGAGAGCAGCATGTAAAGAGAAATAGTCTGTTTGCTTTTTTAGGGAACTGTTGCCCCTGCGGGGTTGGCTTTGCCTTTGTGAGAGCGTCTGTAGTGCTAGAGCCATTCCTCAGGAGATGGTGCAGCAGCGGCTCCTCAAAAGCAATTCCCAGCCATGGCTGGGAATGTGTGGTCTGAGGAGAAACAAGAATCCCTGTGCAGGACCCCCTTCGTTCAGCAGAGCCACTGCCCCAAGAGCGAGGCGTGGAGACAAGGCAGGGGACACCTCAGATCACCCAAGACAGATGAGTTCTTCGAGCAGTGCTGGCCAGAGGCAGGGCAGAGGCAGGCACAGGTTCCCCTCTCCATATGAGGTGCTGAGGACACGTCCTCCTGCTGCCAGAGGCTACAAGGACTCTTCCAGAGGGGCTCCAGCCATCCCACAGCGTGGCATACATCACCCCAGTAGGCTTGCACGCTGAGGATGCACTAAATGGTATTAGATTGTCAGCCAGCTGAGGGCTTGCATTTTATCTTCTACCTTCTGCCTTGTTTGAGAGTGTAGAAAGACAAATTAAGGCATTCAGCCTCCGTGCTGCATGAGTCACTTGTCTTGAGTCACTTATGGAGGAAAAAACCCATCCTGGGCTTTTTTGGACTGTGCTGCTGAAGGAGTCCACAAGACCTCTCAAGTACCTCCAGGCAGTTTCTAAGCCCTTGAAAGTTTCATTGCCATGTTGTTTGATATGTTATCCAATAGAATAAAATATTTCCAGTTAATGTTTTAAACATGTGCAGCTTTAACCAGCTAGTGCAGAGAGGCCAACAGTGAGCAGAGATGAGAGCCCGCATTTCAGCCTGCTCCTGCATCCCACTTACCAGTAAGGAACTATTGGAAATTGCAGTTCCCTTGTTTGCTGTTTTCATGGAGGGTGAGAAGAAAGGGGAGAGAAGGAAAAGCTTTTTGGGAGCTGGAGCCGCCTGCCTCGTGCATATTTCTGTGTACAAAGGGGAAAGAGATGATTCAGCTGCCGTGCAATGAATATTTTGCTGGCATGAAGTCGAGATGATCAGAAGAGTGAATTCCTCCTGCAGGTTCTATTTCATCAGTTTCACATCCAGAAAATGTCCTTCTCTCCGTAAAATCCTGGTTATTGTGCAGAGAGATGAGACCCAAGCCCAGCATGGACCCTGGGAGGCAAACGACTGTGGGGTGGGTTAGGGCATTAGATCTGAAGGCAAGGTCTGAGTCCCTCTCCTGTCTGTGGCTGGGTCTGTGCTAGAGCCAGAACTGAAACTGGGAGGGAGGTTCTCAGGGCTGTGATCTGGCTGAGTGTCCAGCTAAGCCTCACAGATTTTCACGTTTTTGTTATAATTCATTGGGGGAATCCAGCAGGACTCCACAAGCTGAAGCCATCCCCACTGTGTCCTGGAACTCCTTCTGTGCCCCAGACGGTGCCTAAAGGCTCATCTTGGCAAGGTGACAACATCTCAGATTCCAAACACAAACCTTCATCTGAATAGTCGTAGATTGGCACGAGCAGCTGACGCTTCCCCGTGTCCTTGCAGCGCGATTCCTGCTGCAGTGTGAATGTGCGCATGAACAGCAGCAGGTGTTCAGCAAGTGCCAGGCAGATCCTTGGTTTCTTTGTGAATCGGTCTTGGCTGATGGAGTGGAGGGAGCGAGGAGGGTGTTTAACCCAGTAGCTGGAAAGTTGACCTCAATGAAGCTGTAGAGAAGTTGCATCTTCCGATAATTACATTAATTACATTCTGAGGGATTTCTCATTTTCCTTGTATTTAAATGAGGTAGAACTTGACTTTTCTTCCCCCATTCCATTTTCATGCTTTTTTTTCCAGGCAGGACTGCTTATCTAATCAGCCACTAGTGTTTTCTCTGACAGTCTCGCAGCTGTAGTGACACTCAGTCTCAGTCACATCAAACAAGTAAATGACTTTCATTCACAGCACCTTTTGTCTGATCAAATAGGTAATTACTACGTGAAATTAAAGGCTTTAACAAAAAAGTTCTTTATTGTTCCTGACTGACAGAAGCAATACAAAGAGAAAGCGCTGTGATTCAAATGCCATGGTGACACCAGCCCCATCGTGGAAGCAATCAAAGGCATTACTTATACACTCGAGTGAGAATACAAACCAGGCAGAGGCAGACTGACAGACTGCCTTTAATCTTTCTACCCCCCACAACTCTTTCCTTTTTTTTTTTTTTTGAAAGGAGAATATCATTTTATGCAAATAGTAAATATGACAGGAAGATCCAGATATTTGAAATATATTTGGAGGATCAGTGCAGTTCCCACCATCAGTAAGTAGGGTACTGTCTTTGATTGCTGAGTGACATCAGGCTAATTCATGCTGTGGCTTTTGGGGCTAGTGATCTAGATTTCCTTGAAGCAGGAAACAAAACAAAGGCACTTCTTTGAAAATGAAGAATTTCAATATTCATCCTCAGCATCTTCTGTTAGAGCCAGCATTTCATCCTCTGTTCTCCTGCTCTGTCCTTTAATTACTTCCTCTCTCCACTGGTGAGCATCATTCTCTGCTCTTTGCATTTTACCTCTGGGAGAGGTAGATTTTACCACCAAGGTGCTTCCAATCCAGTTTTCACAAAGGACTGATGATAGAAAATGGGATGGATGCAGTTTCTCAAAAAGTTTTTCTTTAATGAGGGCCACAGGGTTACTGCAGTGAGCAGAACTAATCGGGGAGCCTGGTTCTGAGCATCAGCCTGTGCAAGGGAGGTAAAGAGAAAGGTAAACATCAAGTAAATATGCCTGTTTGTCTATCAGTTATTGGTGGCACAGAGCTGCCAGGAACCGAGTCAAGGTCGTGTTTGAGCAGGTATCTATGACAAGAGATTGCAGGTCTGAATTATGCCAGCAGGGAGATACAGTGTATTTGCTCTCACCTTCCCTGGGTCGTAGGCCAAGTGGGTAAACTTTTAGGGTAATCTGCTTGTTTTTCACCTTAGTGCATTCCAGGGAAACTTAAATTTATGGAGCTGGTTTTATGTTGGAGTAGGTGATGTGCTGAGGTCAGTACCCCGCACGGATGTTCCCATGAGGGCATCCCATGGGTTCTGTGCAGCTACTCTGGTTCCTGTGCCGAGTCAGACTGTAACCACAGAGCTGCTCCAGTGAAATTAGTCACGGGGCTGTGTATTAAACTGACACACTCCCTGAACCCAGACGTTTACAAATATGTAAGGAATACTAGTAGCAGTGTGCTGCAAGAGTGTAATCTCTCCCTGCTCTGTGTGCCAAGGCAGAAGATGTGCTTTGTACTCGTGCTGGGTACACCTGATCAAGTTCTAGAGGTGAGGTGGCAGCACAGCCGAAGTTTCTTGGCAGCAATCACAGATCCTGGAAAGAACAGATTCCCCTCATCTGCAGGAGTAGCATGGAGCAAGCTGAAAGCCAGCCCTGTACAGTATCTGCAGGAATTGCTGGCCACAGACCACTTTGGATCAAACTGTGGGTCATAAATCCAGCTGGTTCGCAGACTCATTTGCCATTCTCCAAGCCTGCATCTTCCATGCCCTCCGCTCTTCACCGTGGTGTCCCCACTGAGCGCCGTTGAGTGGAGTTTTATTAGAAGCAGGGCTACTTGTGGAAGATCAAACGGCAATTGTAGCCAAAAATAGGATTTTTCCTCATCTGCCTGTAGCTAGGAATAGGAGACAAATCCTTTCTCTGTGGCCTGTGCTGTACACGAGGTTATTCATTAGGACTAGTCGGGAGCTAAATTAGAACACAGCTGCCACTCGTTGGGTAGTTCATCATGCAGAGCAGACCACTTTGTGGCTCCCACCACTGCGGGGGAGTCAAATGAACCTCGAGAGGCTGTTTTTAACCTACACATCACCAAACGGTTTGAGCACAGATTGCTCAAGGGGTAGAGAGCAATCTCCTTGCTCCTGGGGCTGCTCTGCCCCAGGAATCCAGCAGCCTGCTCCTGCTGTTCCCAGCAGTCCTGCAGAGCAGCCCTGTCTCACTGGGTGAGAGCAGGGTTTAGCAGAGGAGGCAAAGTGGGATGTCATTATATGGTTACATAGGGTTTCGTAAGCTTTTGAGAGTCAATTCAATCATTTGGAAAGAACATATGCAAAATATGTGCTTGGCATTGAAATACCTCCAAAGTCTGGAAAGAATTGCAGCCTGTGGATGAGGCTATCTCTATTCTTGCACGAGGTTTATTGTAACTGAGGTTTAGCAGCTTGGGGTATTCCTACCTGTAAACTGAAGCTGCTGCTGTTGCTGATTGACGAAGGCACCGCCGCTGTTTGCAGGTCTGTAGGAGAATGTAGGTTAAAAAGCTTAAGGAAAAGATGTCTGGCACACTTCTGAATGGGTGTTAGAGGAAAATAAATGGTAAGTACACAAAGCAGAAAACTACAAAAAATGACTTTATAATGTCCATTTAATGATGGTTTGGGAGTGGAATGAATAGATGCAGAGGCCATAGGGAATACAGACAGCAACACACTTAGAAGTGGCAGAGCTCCTGTTTGCATAGCTGCTGGTGTCAGAGCCCAGCCCATTACCAGCAAATGTGCGCTCCAGCAAGGGAAAGTTTGATTTCTAACCTTAAAGATACAATCTGTTTTCTTGGATTTGTTTCAAACTCTGCAGTGCCAGCTGCATAAAATACCACTAAGCTTTTGCACAGAGACATTTATAATCACTTTACCCTGTAGCAGAAAAAAATGTCTCCATTTAGACACTCATTCTGAGTTCATACACACATTAAGGACAAACTTTAGATCTTAATGAGGTGTGGGAGGGTTTTTTCCCCCCTTTAGTTCTGTTTTCTGTTCTCTTATAGATCATACTATATTTCAGAGCATTAGGAAGAGAGATGCTGAATCTTTAATGTGATGTGAAACAAAAGAAAAAGTCTGAACTGCAACAGAGACGAACTTCAGAATTGTAATCTCTTTAAATCCTGATCCAGCGCTCACTGAAGTCAATGGAAAGTCTTCGATTGATTTCAGCTTCTAAAGCTCAGTGGGTTATGTTGGTTTTTGTCTTGTTAGTTTAACAGCTTCCACTTCCTTCTTTGGAATTCTCTTCTGGTACATTTATAAATATAAAAGCCTTCCAAAAGCCACTTAAACAATACAATCAAATTCTGGTGGTTGTGCTTAGTGCTGGCTGGAGGTAGTGGCTTACAAAGAAAGGGTTAAATGGAGACCTTGTCTGCCTCTCCAAGTCCCTCCTGGATCATTTTATCCCACCACTCAGTTTTCCATCCTTCTTTGGGGGTGTGGCTGTGGCAAGAGCACTCCCAGTCTCAGCACAGGTGATTCAGATATCTCCACAGGATGTGCCCTGGTCGTTGTGCACAGCCCCTTCTGAAGGCTGAACCTGTTCCCTGTGTCCTGATCCAGCCACCTTTTCCCGGGAACAAGCTGTTATTGCATCTCTCCGTCCTTGGTTCTACTCCAGCAAGAGTTTCCCGACTTCTGAATTTGTGTTTGCTTCACAATGGGAAGATAACAAGCCACTTCAAATTACTTTAGTTTGGGGAAGCCAAGCTGGGTGCCAGTATTCATTTGTTCAATCAAAAAGTCAAGTTGTTCAGGGATTTTTTTCTCAGGTTGAATTTTCTTGTCTCTGTGGCAAGAAGTGACTAAAGAGCTCAAAACTGTGGACACTTTCCTGTAAGCAAAACGCTGTAAGTGCGGAATATTTTCATTTCACTAAACCTCACCTTTCAGCAGAGAGACGAGTTGTGAAAAGTATGTTCATGTTTTTGTTTGTAAGTGCAGATCTCGTCAATTCTATTAGACTATCTGGAGCCTGAACATAAATATTAACAAAAGGCTCTGTATAATTCAATATTTACTTGTCAGCCTGTGCCCCCTTGCCCAACTTTCATAGCTCGATACCAAAGGTTTAGGGTTTTTTTTTCTTCTAGAACTTTTTACTTCAGACCCAAGAAGCTTGCTTTGATTATTAAAAAATACATATCTCAAACCTTTATTTGCATCTGAGCATTTTGGCTATTTCTTTGTGTGTCTGGTTGGCTTTGATTCTTGCTAAGTGTTTGCAAGTAAGAAGAGAATAAAGAGTGTGAACAAAAGGCTTTTAAGGATATATCCTGCTGGAAAGCAACCTAGAAGTCATGACCATGAAGAAAAAACCTAGTGCAGTAGCTTTTATGTATGCTGCCTTTTGCTTCTGCAGATCTTCTTATCTTACATGTGATTTTTTCATTGTGCTTCATGACAGATTTTACCATTGATGGTAGAAATAGAAAAGTTACAGACCTGACACTTGTGTGCAGAAGTTAAGATCTGAATGAAAAGCGTGTTCTCCCCTAACGCTGTACCATGACAATCTTACTAGGTATGAATATATCTAGTTTATTTAGCAATGAGCCTTTTCAAATAAAAGCAGTTCTTTCTGATATTCATAAGACAATTCATATCACATAATATCCAGTTAGAACCATTTGAACATTGCTACTGATTTCAGTAGTCTTAGAGCAGTTGAAGAAATGGAAAATCGTTGGAATTTGCTATTAGGGTTGTATAAAAACTATGTTCTTATTGAACATAAGGGAACATTTGGTAAAATAAATAGGTTATGAAGATGTGTTAGTGTGCTGTGGAATGCTAAATAGTAGACATTAACTCCTCAGCTACCATGTGGACTTGTATTTTTTGTTCTTGTGTACCCCCACATACAGGGGGGTGTAACTGGTGGATGAACTTGGTTGCCTGAGCATGAAATGACGTGTTGTAGTTTGTGATGCACACCAGTAGAGTGAAGGGTCACAGAGAGCAAATGGAGAGCATGGAAAACCACATGGCCACTTTTTATTCCTGCACTGGTTAAAGTGCACAAAGCACAAAGCTGTAAAAGTGTATCGCCTTAATCTTGACTCTGCCACTTATTTCCATTTGGTTTTTCATGCAGATGACTTCAACCTCTTGGTCAGTTTCCCCCACGGAAGGAGAATTCATCCTCTTGGAAAATAATTTTAGATTTGGCTAAAGAATAAATCTCTAAAGCATTTTTTTTTTCTTCCCAAACAAATTCCTGCTAATTCCTGTGAGGAGAATAGTAAACCAGAGCCAGCTCAGGGCTTCCCAAGACTGTGGATGGATTCAAGTGGCTGGTTGCTCCCACCACAGGAGACAATGGAGAGCCCAGGAGGCGTTGAGCTGTGTCCCTGCAGGGAGAGATGGATGTGCATGGAAGTGATTGTCCTGGGCTTTGGTACTACCATTTTGCAATTCTATTTTTCCAGTCTCTGTTGTGGTAGCAGTGACAGCAGCCAGGCTGGTTTCCCAGGGCTTAGAAATCCCTGAATGAGGCCAGAGGGAGCAGAGTTGATTTTGTCACAGCCTCCCAAACCACTTCCCCACACCGCAGCCTTTGCTCAGAGCCAGCCCTGTGTAAAACTGTCACAGGAATTTCATCTCCTCACTTATAATGCAAATACAGAGCAGCTCAGCTGCCCAAAGTGGATCTTTTTTAGATTGCCCAGGTGTTCCAGAGAGGGAAGCATGGATTGTAATGTGCACTTGGCATTACCATCAGCTCCAGCAAGCCTGGCCTGTGTGGAATCTGTACCAAGTGCTGTGTTTTGCAGTGTTGTGGGCAGTGCTCAGATGTCCAGCTTGGAGCTGAGCCTTGAACAATCCCAGCAGCACAGAGAGGGGTTCAGCTGAACAGGCGGTGCCAGGAAGGGACACAGGAACACCAAGGTCAGCTCAGACCTGAGCTCTGCCTGAAACATCAGGAGCTCAGCGGTAATCCTGGAGCAACATCCTCAGTTTAGACCTGGGCACAGAAGCAGGTTTCCCTATCAAAGAAAGAAAAGTGAGATAAAAAAGTGTTACCTCCTGAGAGAGAGGAAAGCTTGCTGAGGTTATGCTGTGGCCACCAAGTCCCCCACAGTGCTGGTCTGGGGGTGCTGGAGTTGCACTTACGGGTAATCAGTCCTTGTATCCTGGGAAATTATCTCCTGCCTGACTAATTATTCAGATGTGAAATGGCTGAATTAAATAAGGATTTGAAAGTGCTACTTCTCCCCTTTCGTGAGAGAGGAGGGTTGTTCCTCTGTGCCTGCTTGTTGGGGGAACTGGCAGTGGTGGTTTTGGGGTGACCTCCTGGCCATGGGACATTTCTGTCCAAGTGGGAATCTTGGAGAAAGGAGAGCAGTCTGCTTCTTACAAGGCACATGAGAAGCAAAACCCTGTAACTCTGAATGTGGGCTGTAGTCGCTCAAATCTTGTTTAGAAAGGGCATAATATCTTTGCCAAACACATTTGCAGTGTCGAAGCTGCTCATAATTACGACCTTCATGAATTTATAACACTGTATGCTCCAGCAATGGAAAAGGCTCCTACACTTGAGTGATGAGATTTTGATAAAATAGGATTTAAATATTCTATTAGCAGAAATGTTATATTAAATGATGAGGAGGTATTCAAATACTGCCTGACTTTCACCATGTGACTGTGAACTACATTATGCCTGGGTCAATTAGGCTATTTTAAACCCATGGCTTTCTTGCATTAATCCTTTTCACAGAAAGCCAGTGTTCCCTCTGAATTTCACCATTTCTCTCCTCTGGCCTCCCCCTAATACACAGCACCGTCTCCTGCTACCACATCCAGCAGGCTCTGCTGCTTTCCCTCCTTCCCTACAATGATATGGGCTGCAGTACGTGAGCACTGAGAACGGGGTTAACCTTGATCCAGCTTGAAATAGGTTCCTCCGGGCAGACTCCCAGCTCCTGCTTGAATCTCCCTCCTCACTCCACCTGCCCCAAAATCAGGTTGTGTCACATTTGTCATAACCCATCCCCAGCTCACGCGCAGCAGCGCAGGGCCCCAGGGAGCTTGGACACAGGATGGTGCCCTTGGGGGTGTGCAGAGGAGCTGGCACGGCTGAACACCTGGGCAGAGAGTGGGGGGAGCAGCTTTGTCCACGTCTTGTAGCAGGCTGGTCATTTCTCACAGGGGAGGGGGTGGCTGTTCTGGGTGTTTTCTGTGTTCTGTCTAAAAGCCTAACAGAGATCAAATGGGAGCGTGTGGTGAGATGGGGTGGGAATTTACTGCACCCTCATTGTTTGCACACAGACACTCCTCGAGGAGTATTTCACTGGGAAAGTGGAATAAGCTGTCACCTGCAGTGACGGTTCTAATGCAAACATCACCCCTGGGAGAGATAGCAGGAAATAGCCATGGAGGGAGTTGGACATGCCCATGGACTGGCTCAGGGTAGAGGAGACATTTGCCTCAGAATTTATGGCTGATCAGTAGATTGTTGCATTTGAGTTGACTAACAGCACTCTGTGTGTGCCTTTTTTTTTTCCCCCTAGTGTTAATGGTTTTTTTCTTTCCTTTTTGTACTCCAGTGGTTTCTAAAGCAAAGCTGGCACCGCTGTAAGTCACAGGCATGCTGCAGTAATTGACATGCTATTGTCAGTCTCTCTGCTCTCTCATGACCAAGAGTTGACCCAGTCCCTCTCACATACCAGGTGTTTTCAGGGATTCAGTATTAAGACACAATCGCTTTAGTGGATCTAAGAGATAAATCCTGTAATATTAAACTCTTAGTCAAATATTTTGAAATGTGCTGAGGCCACATAATTCTTTCTCTTTTTTTCCATTTTTCAACAAGGAAAAAAAACCCTGTAGGACCTAAAAGATCACTCAATGATCTCCTTCTCAGTGATGTTGTATGGCACAGTTGGTGAGTGTACAAAGGCATTGGATCAGAACCAAGTCAGAATTAAATTTAGGCTCAAGAAACTTTGTTCTCTGATTTGATTCTGAAAGCTGCTAATCCTAAATTACCATGAGAAAACATGTAAAAAAAAAAAACCAGACATAAAGACATCAGAGCAGCTGAGCTTTCAAATGGAAAGTGAAGTCAGACCTGCTGTCTGCACCTCTTTACTCACTGGAAATGGGATGTTGTAATTGCCTCGTGATCGGGCATAATTGTGTTTACCTAAACCTGCAATGATGTTCCCCATTTACAGAACTCTTAAGAAAGCTTTTTCTGTGAGCCATTGCAATGAAACAAACAGAAAATAGAATAAATCATCCCACAAAAATCAATTATTGGGGGAACGATTATTTCTTACTGGTTTTTTACATCTGGTTGTGGTTTGTGGTGTTTTTCAGTGTGAATACCAAAGACTGTAACCATCCCACAGAACTTGAGTCTGGATACCAGCCTTGAAAAGCAGAGTTGTGGCTCAGCAGTGAGATCCAGACAAACAGCAAGGTGGAAAGTGCAACTAACAAAAAGCAGGAGAAAAAGCATGAAAAAATTAGGAAACATTTTCATTATTCTTTCACCTTTCTTATTGACATCTCAAGTAATTGTCTGGGACGGGCTTTCTGTAGCTCCCACTTAAGAAATAGTTAAAGGTCATGAGGTTTGGCCAGGCAAGATTAGCCATCCTTACAGGCTAATGAAATCAATGTTCAGACAACATCACGGCCTGCATTTAGATGTAGCAGATTCCGAATACATGTTTTCGAACAGCCACGCTGCACAGAGTGCAAATTGATGATGAAAACTTTTCAAAGATTGTTCCATTCTTACAGGAATGAAAAGAACATTGAGTTCTCCAGTTTGTAGAGCAGCCTGTTTCATTTGAGCAGCCTGTTTGCTTGTCTGTCACTGCTTCTAGTCTAAACTTCAAAATCCCATGCAGGACAAAAATAATAATTAAGTAAATAAATTATATACCCAAGAAACCACAACAAAGCCCTCTTAAATTACTAATCCTGGACTCTATGTGCGTGGTCATGAACAGACAGCAGCACTTAATATAAGTTTTCATCCTCATTAACATCTCAATGTGTAATTATTATTGTTTGTATTGCAGCAAACAACAAATGTCAGCCCCATTGCTAAAAATAAGAAGGTTACCAATAGGTCTCCTGAAAGTTCAAACATTTCATTAAATGGTTTTATGTTAGGTATGTAACTATGCTGGTGATAATATAGTGTAATGGTAATATAATAGAAGCTACAAATAACATTTTATGACTGTTTTGTTCTCTATACTACAAGTCTAAATGGTTTCCCTTACAAGCCAAGCAGAAGGTGTTTTATAACAGTGTCTTAAAACCTCCTAATTAGCAGCAGTTTTAAGATACACACTTCTTGGCAATCTTTTGGGGATCGATCGAGAATAACTGTAGCAGACTCTAAATCTTCTGCCTGGAAAGATTATCCTAATTCTTTTTCTAATTCCCTTGTCCCAAGGCACCATGACTGGAGATTTCTGAACAAAACAGTGTCGTGCTGGCTCTGCTGGCATGTAGGTCAGGCACTCCAGGACCACCGTATAGCCTGTGCTCTGCTTTGAGGGGGAAAATTCATCAAACTCATTTTCTTATCACACCCCAGAAGCTGCTGAACCTCCACATTTAACCACACAATTAAAAAAACCTTTACAGTACATGGCACCCCAGTTCTTTGGCAAGACCTTTTTTTCCTCCAGAAGAATCATCTCCCCATGTATTCACATTCCATGGGGTCTTTTGGCTCTCTGATTGATCCTGTGTCCTCAAAATAAATCATTAAGGTGATCACATGCATTTAGAGAGGCAGCAGAGCTATAGATGGAACTCATTTTAGGATGACCTTTTAGTCATTGTTTTCTAAGGCACTGTTTTGCCATGCTTTAGTGCTCGTGTGTATCAGTCATAGAAGTGTCATATTTGATGTCCTCAGTGTTTCTTTTCCTCCTTTCTGTGCTGATTGGTATAATTTATATGAATGCTTTAACACCCCACCCCCCCATGTGTTGTCTACTTGTAATGTACATATAATTACCAGACATCTTCCAGCTTTTTTTGGCTATATGGAAGTATTTTTAAATCTATTTCTGTCCTGCCAGTGGATATGTACCCACACACATGCACACACATTTTGGGAGCATGGATATTTGGGCTTTCTAACATACTGTGCCTCCCTGATAAGGCCTTCTCAAGAAGTGAACAAAATGTCTCGGAGATAACAGTATTCTGCAGCACAATGTACAGGAGGGAAAGTTGGTTTTTATTCTTGCTAGGCTGGCAAGCTGTCTCAAAGGAGACAGGCTAATTTGAATGGAGTTCAGGTTGCTGTAGCCTAAGTTTTTCTGTAGTTTCTGAAATTACGTTTTTAAGCTTACTGGCAGCTACAAGTTCTCATCCTGATGTGCAGGTGAGCCATCCTTAGTGAAGAACAAATGCTCAGGATTCAGACGACTCCATCACTTAAGGATGCAGAGATGGAGGGGTATCTGTGAATGCATCACATTGTGCAGTGAATCAGTCCTCTAAAGCAAGCAGCAAAATGTAAATAAAATACTTAATTTTTGACGGGGCCTCGAAGACTCCCATTGGCTTTGGTAGATTTGGTTTTGGTACGTATTAACAGTGTCATTGGGAGCTTGTGTGCTACAGGCTGTGCTTCTAAAACTCCGGGTCTGCTTGTGAAAATCGGATTCACAACATGCAGGCAGTCAAATCTCTTCAGCTTCCTCCTACTTAAAAAGAAAAAAAAAAAAAAAGGCTTAAAAATGAAGGAATTGGTGTCCTTCAGAATCTACTTTCAGCACTAGTTTTTAGAGGATCAATATACAAATGTTAGAGCTCTATTTCTGTGTTTCAGGGCTACTCATTTCCTCAGCTGATAGTACATCAGCCTTTAATCCCCCCAAGTGGCTTTCACTGCTGCAGAAACTGCCAAATTTGCATTTGTTTTGAAGAGTTTGTTTGCGCACAGAGGTTTCAAAAGCTCGGAAATCAAAATGTAGCCACTGGTCTCTAGATATTGCGAATCCTGTAGTTTGTTATTCCACTATGGAGACTCATAAGAAGCTGATTTTGTTTGCAGTGTAGTGAGCAGTCCCCATAAAGACCCCGAGCTCCGAGGAGCGATGCCACAGCCAGCACATCCGCATTGCACGGCAGGGCTCTCTGGGAGAGAGAGCAGTCCGAGCCTCTGAGCTGCTCCAGTGGGCTCTCCCCCTCTCTCCTGTTATTTTCCTCCCTTTAAAAAGGCATTTGCAAGCAACATCTGTCCTCCGAGCGCGGCTGAGCAATGCGCACCTGTACGGAAACAGGAGACAGATGAATGGTCTTGTCTTGCTTCTTCTGCATAAAGATGCAAAACAAATGTTGGCCATCAGGACCATCAAGTTGCTGTGGACACTCCCTGGAGTACATGTTCTCTAAAACCACGCAAAATCTGCTTGGCAGTTTGTGAAATATGTCATCTGCTTTCCATATGTTTCCTTTCCAAATTCACGGCGATGTCAGAAAATATAAAGTTGCTTCCCCGCGCAAAGGGCCCAGGTCCCCTGGTGAAATTCCCTTCCCAACTTAAAATTGCACTTTTCCCCAGAAGTCTTGGGTTTTAAATGGGTGTGGAGCTGTGGACTGTTGTTTTAATGCACATTGTACGTTGCTGCTGCAGAGAGAACGCATTGTACATCACTGCATTGCTTCTTGCTGTGGTCTGATTTCCATCCCTTGGTGGATTTTTTATGAAAAAACCAAAACACATTAGGAGGGGAACTCTGTGTTCTCCCTGCTGAAGCTCTCCCTGCTTAACTTGGTTTTCTCATATTGTTTTCTCCCTATTGAACTGAAGTCAGTGGTGACTTCAGACGCCTCAGACACACTTATTTGGGTTGTTTTGACCTTCCTGTACATATCCTGCAGTCACAGACTGTCAGCAGTTCTTGGTGGCAATGGATGCAAATCCATTGGAGTTAGAGAAGAAGAGGAAATAAAATCCTCCAACTGCCTCCTTGCCAGTCAGATATACCAGGCTGAATTACCTGATTTAGAATTATCTTATAAAAAACTTGGAGGATGTATAATAGTGTATATAGAACCTTAATAATGTCTTCAAGCAACAGCCTGATGTAGCTCTGGCCTGTGCACATGGGTTTATGCTCCTGCTTGCAGACGTGGCTGGGAAGGTGCCTTGGATAACTGAATGATCTCTGTAATTGTTTCTGTTGGCTAAAATGCTGTGTGGGGTGGGCAGAGGCTGGGGATGTGATAATGTGACATTATTTTCCTCCTTTTTAATGGGAAAGTTGTCAGCGTTGCTTTAAATCCTCATTAGAATTCAAAGAGCCCTAACATCGCCAACACCGTTTCAGGATTAGAATTTGTTAATTAATTTAATCCTCTCCCCTTCTTCATCTTCACGGATTCTGCAGCGACAGATGGTAAATCCTTAAAACTTCAGTAGGAATAAAGGGTTAAAATCCAAAGGCCTGGATTAGATGGGATTGCAAAAAGTGCACTAACAATTCTCAGTGTCTGTTTTATGATTTGCCAGCTTCTTGGGGACAGAGTGCTGAAGTGCAGAGCAGGCAGAGTCCCTGGCTATTAGCACTGTTTAGTTACAGTAGAGAAGATTTGGGGCTGTGTTTCCTGAGCATGTCATTGTAATAACTTACTTGTTTGTTACAACTGTTTTCCAAAATCACAGGATTGTTCCCTAATGTGTTGGTGAATAATGTTTTTATTATTCCTGTCTGCAGTAAAGGGCATCTCAGTGCCTCCAAAATCACTCATGTAATAAAACTGCTGCCATTTTATCATTTTAATAGAATAACAATTTTGTATAATGTTGCAAATATTACCCTCCAATATACGACGGTGACAGTAACAGCAGAAGACAGGCACTTTTATAGCACAAAATTATTACCTTGTTTAGATTATCAGATAAAAATTTTACCATCACATTAAAATGAAAATGAAATGAAGGCCAATAAAACACAGAAGGGCCCTGTCCAAGCAGGAGCCCTGGGAGGTTGGCTGCTGGCCACAGGGGCTGCCAACCTGCCTGGAGGGCACTTGGCCAAGGAAGCCATGCTGAGAGGTCGCCAGCTGATTTTACACGGAGAAATTCGGCTGCCCAAAATGTTGCTGCCAGCTGAGGATCGCCTCTTAGAAGGTTTTTAAGGTGTAGCAGTGAAAGGGAGGAATACAGAGGAAGCCTCAAGCTCTCTCCTATTGCGTCCTTGGGAATAACTGTGAAAAATAAGGAGGATCAGGTCTTTTGAAAATGTTCTTCCTATGTAAGAGTCAAACCCTTGGGGGGATCAATACAGCTCTCACTGATTTGAATCAATACTAGCACAACCTGTTAAAAAGAGGAATATGCCATGAAACCACTGGGCTGTAGGAGAGCAAGCCAGCCGTGGCACATCCCTGTAACACATTCCTGCCTCCTGCAGTGCCCTGGGCTTTGTCACTTGGCCCTGGCTCTGCCAGGAACGGCAGAAAACTCAGGAGGAGGTTGTCCCCTCGATCCCTTGTCTCCAGCACTGCTGAGACGGGGTGAGCAGGATTCTGCTCTGTGGATGAGCACCAGCACTGCAGCTTGCTTATCTAAAATCAGATTTGTGGCTGCTTCTAGAAGGTCAGTGCAAATTAAATTGTTACTTGGTGTCCAAGAGATTCAAAACCCGTTTCGGTCTCGTTATTCTCTTACTGTGTGTTTTTTCACTCTTTCATTATTTGCATCTTTGGTATCTGCTTTTGATACCTCCTGTTAGATTTGTCTGATGCTCATTAATATCTTCCCTACTGGCTTGCACAGGTTTTATATCCCAGTCTGCAGATACAGTGGGAACTTTCTCCTTTATCACGCGGCTGCAACTGATTTCTTTCCCATCTCTTCTCCCTAATTTTTCCCTGCCACAGTATCACACAGATGAATAGCCAAGTTCAGCACTGGGCTCATGCTAGGGTTTTGTTCCTTCTTTTCTTACCCCTGGGGAATATCATGTGATGCCCATTCACCAGGGAGCAAAGCACTTCTGGTTTCGAAATACTGGATTCTACAGTTCAATTCTTAATGTGTCACCTAAATCCTAAAACATTTCAAGTCTAAAAACCAGTTTATTTCTTTGGCTGATATCCCCCAGTTCTTGGGATATCACAGTGAGCTCATCAGTCTGTTGAGAATAGTATTTGTGTCTTTAACCTGTGTTGGCATCAGTGGTATTGCAGGTAACATTCTAAGCTGGGGCTTTATTAGTCGTTCTCCAAAGAGAGGACAGGTGAGTTTTCCTTGCTGAAAGGCACTGGTAAGTTCAAGGTAAAGGTTTCCAAGTACAATGCGATACTCTGTGCTAACAATGTTTGGCATATCTCCCAGCACATCCCAATCAATGCAGAATAAGATCTACCCAGCATTGGTGAGAGCTGCATGTATAATATATATGCAGATATACTCTGAATAAATCAGTGTAAACAATGCTGAAACAGTGGGACAATCCATTACCAGAAATAAATTGGCAGGGACCTGCTGCAGAGCTCCTGCATTGCCAGCTCTGCCTGGATCAAAGGGCCATGCCCTGCCTCCTCCAGGGGAGCTTGCAAAAGGTGTAGTGCAAGCTGGTAGCTCTGGGATGTGGTCAGTGGATGCAGCTTTGGAATAATGAAGCTCCTTTATCTGGTCAGAGCCTGTCGTACCCTCACAGGAGGCAGAGCTCGCTGCAGCACAGTTGGGAATACGTCAGCACAGGTGAGGCAGCCGTGCTACTGTGAGCAGCCTGGCCAGCCCAGGCCAGTGCCCTGCAGAGCTGCAGCCCTGCTCCAGCAGCCGCACAGCTCCATTAGCCTGGCACTGTGCCCTGGAGAACACCCCCAAACCCTCAGCAGGACCAATTAGCCAGGGCAGGCTCAGGCACGCGGCCTCCGGCGCTGGCACTGCTCGCTGTGCCCTGCAGACACTGCAGCCCCTGTGCCACGCTCAGTGGCCAAGCCCTGCCTCCATGCACCTGATCCCTCAGTGTTTCCTTGGATGCAGCCTTTCCCGAGCATTAGCTCCCTTTTTTCCTGTTTTGCTCCTCATACCAAGCGATCCTGCAAGGGCAGAGAGTGGTACCAACGCCTCTGGCCGTGCCCCAGTGGAAATTCCCCGTCTTCAAATGTCCCAGCTGCAAGAGTAAGACAGAATTTGCCTATCCCAGCACAAATGGAACAATATGGTCTCTTATTTCTACCCTCTCTTTCCATGGCTTTGCTCTGCTAATTTCTTAAATTAGGAATTTTTCACACGAAAGGTTTCTTTCTGACTTGCATCGGCATTTGTCAGATTCTTAGGGCAGAGGGCAAAACTCAGAACCTGCGTTGGGGAGTGCAGTTCCATTGATGTCAGCAGAAATTTGCCTGCTTACATCAGTCCGGAATTTAGCCCACAGTGGTTCTTTTGTAGCATCAGAAAGCTCTGTGTGCACCTGAGCTGAATGTCCACGCTGTAAGATCAGAGTGTGGCTGGGACAATTGGCATGTGGGTAATTGGTACATTTCTGCAAGAGAAAATGGTTCATGATCCTTATAAAGGAAAATAAAATAAAGTAATGTTATTCCCCACTGACATATTAAGTGAATTGATAGTGTTTGAAAAGGCAGGTATTAAATCTGGAAGCAGCATGAGTGTTATGAAGTAGCTAGCAGTTTTATCCCAGCAATTTAAAATTCCTATCATTCAGCTCTCGCTGATTTGAAAGTCACACATTTATTTTAGATTGTAGCCATGAATTTCTTGGGAATTACCTGACATGAAAGCATGGAAGAGTCACTTGATATGAACTGACAAGACAATATCAAAGAAAACATCTTGATACACTTAATCCAGTTGTAAGTGACTTTATAAAAAGTTTTTTCATCCAGCCCTGTTATTCATTAGGAGCATCTTGGTATTAGGAAAGCCATTAAGTTGGCTACAGACTCTGGGCATCTTGTAGGGCAATAATCTAAAGCATCCCTGGAGATCTGATTTCAGATTCCAAATGAATTAGGATTTTTCTCTCCTTGTGTACATCGTTTACTCGTGAACGTGGATCGTCTGGCTCTTTATTTCCTCGCTGTGCCGTTAATGTGGAAAATGCTACATAAACATTCAGCATGTCAGGATAAGAAACTCTTACTGGGAGAGCCTGGGACTGCACTGGTAGGCGTATTAGAAGATAGGACTGAAATTTTTTGCATTCAGACTGTATCTGTCCTGTTCTGCTGTGTTTGTTTAATGCTGCCAGCTTTCATGATCACTAAAAATTCACCAGCTGATCTGTGCTTTGAATTAGTTCAGATTGAAGGTGTGGGAGATGAAGCAAACAAGAAGCCCAGATGCTTTTGGCACGATCTGACACCACCCCTGGTCTGACGGAGATGACCAGATGTTGCAGGACACGGGAGATCACTGCTTTGCCTGTGCCTGTCCCGCTGCCCTGACGCGATGTCAGAGCGCAGAGATGTTCTGGCTCGTGCTGCTGGGGAGCTGTCTCCTCCCATTACTCCACCAGATGATTTGGAAACCGTGACCCTTTTCCCATGTGTGTGATATCCAGACCATCAAACACACAGGCTGTCACAGCCAGCTGTTGCCCCGAGGAAAGGGCAGCGTGGTACCAGAGGAGGGGGCACACGCTGCCCAAGCACCTGCAGATTCTTCTGAGGATGCAGGATGTTCTCCTGGGCTTCTCTTAGCACACCCTGATGGGACAGCAGTTCTATTCCAGGTCAGATAATGATTAATCAAGAGTTCATTCCCCCATATTCTTAGTTAAAATAAGCCATCAAGCTCGGTTCTGGCTCCAGGGTTGCTCTCTGGTAGGAAGGTGGGAGGAGCAGGATGGGGAAGGATGGATGTGTTTGCCTTCCCTCCCCTGAGAGGAGAAAAAAGAAATCTGTGTTGGGCTTTTCTTTTGTGTTGGCTTCAACTTTATGGTCGGCATCTGTCGCTGACGAGCAGTGGGAGCTCTGAAGTGCTGAC
Source organism: Lycocorax pyrrhopterus obiensis (assembly GCA_014706295.1). Classification (NCBI taxonomy): domain Eukaryota; kingdom Metazoa; phylum Chordata; class Aves; order Passeriformes; family Paradisaeidae; genus Lycocorax; species Lycocorax pyrrhopterus. Next base: position 13,195,675 of record JACSVZ010000022.1, on the reverse strand, counting down.
CAGCTCTTTTCACAACCCTTTAAATAACCAGAAAGACACACAAAGTAATAAAAAGAGAAGAGGATATGAGAATCCATATTAAAGGCATTAATAACTTGAACAGAAGTCTCTATTTAAATAATGTTTTGAAACACACTGTCAAATATTTTTCTATTGTATGGGCTTTGCAAGGCAGCCTTTTTTCCCCCTATAGACCTGAGGACCAAAGTGTGCCAGGTCACACAAGGGAAGTTGCGCATTCAATAATTTTTTATTAAAATTCTCGTAAGATGGTGGTGCTCTTCTGTCACGACTGTCAGTGGAAAGAAACATCAAGACCCTTGTACAAGGAAGGATTTAATTGCTAGCATCACAAGTGTTTATTCTCTTGCAAAACGTCCAGTGGATGTGTTTCTTTGTCGGGACTAAATAGAAATAGGACTGAAAAGTCAGTGATGTTCTCAGGAGGGATCCTGAATGTTTATGCAGCTCATACTCTTTTTTGAAAATTATCCTGTATCTGCAAAAAGATACTGCTTAAAGAATGAGCAATCAGATGTTTCCAAGGCATCTTCAAACTTCTTGCTTGTAAACAGAATTCTTTATTAAGTGAACCATTTTTAACAGCATTTTCTAGGAAAACAAATTCGAATTGCTCTGTGCTCTGGGTATGTGGCATCTCATAGACCTCACTGGGCAAATCAGTGTTTTGAAAGAATGTGCTTGTTAAAAGCAGGAGCCTGTGACTTCGTAAGTGATAATTGTGTATTGTCTGTACCATTCCAGTATGTCTGTGTGTGCCTGCACACCACGCCTGTCTCTGCAGTATCCAGGAGCCTCATGAGAATCTAACATGGAACTACACTTTCCGTAATCAAATCCAGCTACCAGTTTCTGAGGAAAACAAACAATTTCCCCCCATGCTTACTGTCATACTTTCACACATCATATACACAAAAACCCGTTGCTGCTAATTTAGGAATTATGACAGTTCACCCCTTCTTTCCTTCACACTACAGCAGCAATACATTTTGAGTCACATCAGGAGCATTCCCGCTGACCAAGATTATAGCTCAGCAGGAAAACAAGTCATTCCAAATTGTCTCCTGGCGTAAACATTTTGGATCATTTTTATATTACAACTGAAAGGGGAAAAATCTTGGGTTTCAGATTTTTTGTGTTCTTGTCATGGGAAAAATGACAGGGCTTTTATTTCTACAATGAGCATTACTTTTTCTTCTTTTTACTGCTTTAGCAATAATAACTTTTAAGGAAAAAAAAAAGAAGCTGTGTTTTTAGTCTGCTGTTTTTACACATGTGTCTGCAGATTAAAGGCTCCCTGGGTAGCTATTGACACAATAGACTGTAACAGCTCCTCTGGAGCCGTGTCAAACTGTTATAATCAACCCTGTCAGTGATCCACAGATAATAGGACATTAAGAGGGGCTTGAACCATGTCTTTCAATCCCAGCTGTGGGTATCTGAAGGGATGGGGAGGTTGCAGCTCTTCAGCCCCTGCTCCAGTCACACACTCGAGGTGACCACTGAGGTGACGCTTGGTTGGGAGCAACATGAAGGGAAGGATGAACAGCATCTCCCCTGGCTGAACATTGTGGTTTGACACGGCAGCATGGCTGGGAAAACGGCTCCCATCAGCTACTGCTGTGCTCTGCACCTGTTCTTCCCCACAGGGTTTTTATAGATGAAGGGTTTGTCTGGAAAGCCTTGGGACTGGGGCCTTGGGTGGACAATCTTCTGTGTGTTGTCTACCAAAAGAGGTGTTGATCAGGGCTATGGTAGCTGGATATTTGTTGGGTGTTTGTACTCTTCTCTCATTGGTAACAGTGGTGCTGGAATTGTCATCCATCCATATATATATACACACACATATATACATATATATATATACACACATACATATATATTTGTTGGCAGATTCTGGTACTTACTCTGATACACTTTGAGAAAAACATCCCATTGAATGTTGGTGGAAGAGGGAACTATGCAGGATGAAGTATTTAAACCCAAAATCTTCCTTTAATACTGCCCCAAATTTTCTCAAGCGCCATGTGGTCAAGAAAGCCCCTGCAGCCTCCGCTGCCATCCCAGCATGGCACAAGTGACCTCAAGTGGGATTTATCTGTTTACCTTCTAAGGCTCTTGAATGAATAAAAGCTGGAGAAGGGTAATGCTGGAGTTGACAACAATATGGTGCTGCTGGTCCTTACAAGCTATTTAAAATGCCATCTCAATTTAGTTTCTTAAATAGGAAAAAACTCTTATTTCTTCCACTGACTCAACACTTAATTACAGCAGCTCTAGGAAGAACCGAATATTATGAAGGTCACTAAAGTTATGACCCTCCCCCCGCCAGTATTCAGGCCTGATTTTTTCCCTTACAAAATTTAAAAGAAGAAATCCCTTTTGTACCTCATAGGCCTTAAGGTTTGTGGGTTTTAATGGCTGTCTGGCTGTCACATAAATATATAGCTTTAAAGACAACGAAATGTTCTAGGCAGTAAAAGAGGCTACTTTAAACAAATTGCTTGTGTCATGATTTCATATTCATCCCTCAGAGAAGATGATTAGGTCCTGTGAAGACAAAAGGACAAATGTTACATTTGTAGTGTGGAATTAAACACTGACATTTCCAGGGAAAAAGAAGAAAAACCTCTTCCTTCTCAGAGAAAATAAGTTTGAGTGGAAAGTAAAACTAAATTAGTGTATATATCTAAACAGGCACAGAATTGCCGAGATTTTTCCTACATAAGTTAGTGAAGGTCTTCCAGAACTGTCAGTAGAGCTGATACATCTGTCTGTGTGTCTCTGGTACCCTCAGCTGGCCACGCTTGCTGCTGTCAGACTTTCTTTATTTCTGGTAGCTTTGCTGAATTTTTGACCATTTGAGGTGTTTGACATTTGTCTCGGGCAGAACAGTTTCAAAAAGTTCCAGCTGAAACAGTTCTTTCATCTCATGCAATTAGAGTGAGACTCAGATGCATTTTCTCATTTTGGTACTTGCTTGTTTTCGGTTACAGGCTGTTTCAGAGCCCTTTGAAGTCGATGGAAATGTGTCCATTAACTTCAGTAGACTCTAGTTTGTCCCTAATCGATAGTAATTTGATTAAAATAGCTCTGAATGTTCTGGATCCCAGTGGATGTTGCAGTTGTTTTTTAGGTTGCAGTAGCCCCCAGCTCTTCTGTGCACTGTCAGTTCTGTTTGCCAGGGTAAGGGAAAGCACAAGGAGACTTGGGAATCTCACGTTTCTCAGCTTGCCAAGGGCGTCTTTTTCTCCTTGTAGCTGCCTCTGAATGACTGCTCACAGCCTCCCATGGCTGCTTACCCCAGACCTGTGCATCAGTCTCTTCTCTCAGCTCCTGTGTCTTTTCAACTCAATATTGAGGGGAGAGAGAGGAAAAACAGCGACAGAGCTCTGCATTGAAATTGAAGTTCTGACACAGATGCAGAGTTTTCCAAATCAAAGAGAATTGATGAGCCTTGCACTGGCAGGTGCCCCAGCTTAATCACAACCTGAGTAATCCTGAAACTAAGATTAGAGTCCATCACTGCTGCCAGGTGTAGCCACTGCCCAGTTCTGCCTCCTGTGCTGTGGTGGAGAGCCCTGGCACGGAGGGGCTGGAGCACCACTCCTCCTGGGGGAGGCACATCTTGGAGTCCTGGGGACTCGGGATCAAAGAGGCACGGAGATGATGAGTGTGGCATGTCACCGTGCACCCCCTGCTAGGTGATTCAGGGCACAGCAGGGACAGCCCCTCACGCCACCTCTTAATTAGAGGCAAAATGCCATCCCCCAGTCGTGGCCTCAAACCAAAAGGGACGAGCTGAGGGGGGGTGTCAACCTTCGGATAAAGAGATGGGCAAGAGCACAAATGCCTGGGAACGGGGCCATGGAGTAAATGAGTAAGATGCACTTCCAAAGCAACTCTTTCTTTGTTAGTCTTATTAAAAAATATATATAAAAAGTAAGCTGTAACTGGTATGCTCAACACAATGTTTTCAAAGTTTTCAGCCATACCCTGCTAAGCACAAACCATGATTCATTTGGAATTTGCTAATTAATACTGGCATGGCGTTGTCCCCTGCTGTTGCCCAAGTTCTTGCTTGAGAGAACTTTTTCTTTTTAAAGAAAAAAGAAATATTTTATCTTGGAACAGTAAGGTGCCTCTTCAGATGTGAAGTCTGCCAAGATAGAAAAGGGGGAGAAAAAGGGGATTTTCCCTTTGCTTTTACTGAGTTACTTTATCATCAGTAGCACAACCAAGTCTTTAGTAAGGTGATGACCAGAAATACATGGCAAGAAATGCTAGCCCTTTTCTCATCCACATCTTTAAGTACTAAAAGCTGGAGAAGAGTAAATCGTCATTTAAACTCTGGGTATTGCAGCAGGAGAAATGATTTTTGCCTCTTTTCTCTCTGTGAACTAATGGATGTGGAATCTTTCAAAAAGTAAACCAACTCCTCTTAATAAAGCTCTGCATATAGATATTTAGCAGCTAAGCACTAAATCCATGGAATAGGGGGAAAGTGCAAAAGTAGTGGATTAATATAAAAAGGATGCTTTTTCCCCTTCAAAGCCTCCTTAAGTGCTGACTGATGGAATAAATCCTGAAAACTTTCTCTGTGCTAATTGTCATGTTCCTTGGCTTGCATCCTATTTGCTGTCCGTCATCCTCTGCAGTTTAAGAAGTTTCACACAAGAGCTTTCTTCTTGTGTTTACAGGCATGCCGTGTAGCGTATTCAAACCCAGGGATAGTTCAGAGGGTCAGGAAATCTTCCTCCTGCTTCTTATTAAAAAGAGAAAAAAAAAATCCCTGAAGATTTAGAATTTGAAGAAACATCATTTCCTCACACACATCCAGCTTCTCAAAGGCACAAGAGCCAACTTTGAGCTTTCCTAGAAATAAACATGAAGCGATATCCCACTCTAATCTCCACAGAAATACTGGGTCAGCCTGGCAGCCACTGGAAATGGGTGTAAAGCTGAGCTAAGAGAAGCTGTGCTGGTTTACACCAGCTCAGAGAGCAAGGCACGGCTTATAAAGCAGCTGCATGATTTGGGTATGTGGCAGAATGTTTTCTTTTCATTTCCTCTGATTAAAAAAAAAAAAGGATACTGTATGAAATAATAATAATCTGTTCCTTTTTAGTATCACCTTTGGAGTGTGCACAGGATTGATGGAGGGAGATGACCTGTAATTCCATCCCAATTAAATGCCCAAAGTCAGCAGTTCACAATTCTTTCGCTGGTGGATTATTTTCAACCTTTCTGGTTCCCACAGGACCTATTCCCTGTGTCATTACCAACTTTTTTAAATTGAAAGTATTATGAAGGCAATTTCCTGCTACCAGCAACTTTCACATCACTTTCTCAGGGCCCTGCAGCCTGAGAACAACTGCTACAACTAAATCTATCAGCAGCAGGGTATTGGATGGAGTGACCTGAATTACCAAAAATCAAAATGCTCGAAAAATGTGCTATAAGAAATGGGTTTTGCTTACTCACTGCTGATGGTTTTAAAGGTTGTTGGGGACCACTGTGTTTCAGGTCCACTCCTGCTGTCACCAGGCTCCAACAAGGCTTTGGGAAGGCATGTGTGCCGGGTGGGATGGATCTGTAAGACCCGGAGAACGTATTTCTGACTCACAGCTGAACTATAAAATCTGACATGACTGTGAATGTAGTGAAGAGATCAAAGAGCAGGAGAAAACACTGAGATGTTGTAAGAGCTCAGATTTCATTAGTGCTTCAAAAAAAAGAAACTGGAGCAGGGCTTCCCAGCCCTGTTCCTGGAGGGCTGCACATGGGAGCGAGGAGCAGGCTGGGTGCTACTCAGCAAAGCCATCTGCAGTGCAACACCTTTTCTTTCAGTTGATGTTAAGGAAAAATCATGTCCAGGGCTCACATAGATGCTACAGCATCCTGTGGCTGCGCCACAGGAGCCCATGGTCCGATATTCTGCATATCCATAGTAAGATGCGCAGGAAAACAAAGTAGGAATAGTTTGATTTAGGTTTCAGGTGTTTTGACAGGAAATGCAGTTGAACTGGAGATCTGGTCCTGATTTCCCAGTGTTGAATATCTTGAAATGTGTCATTGATGCTGTCAAATGCACAGAGGAAACAACATCTCTTCCAATCTGTTTTACTTGCTGGAGTAGTGCGTGTTTGTTGTAGCTGTGCTTGACTGAAAGTAAAAGTGGCAGAGCAGCACGATCTGGGGTGGGTAGTAGCCCTCTAAATAAGCCCAGTGTGCAGATTCCTGCACTTCCTACCTGATTTGGCTGTTCCCAGCTAGTCCTGATCCTTGGTATTGCCAGAGATATCTCTATTACACAGCTTGGAAGACAACCCAGCAGCAGGTCAGACGGGTTCTCCGTGCTCACAGTCGTTCTCTATTTCATTCCTCTGGCTGCAATTGATAGACCCAGCGGTGTAGAACAAATATTGCTGCTCTAATTACCTGCTGCCTGTTAGATCCACAGGTGAAACAGGGTCAGGGGGGCTTTGGTGGCAACCAGAAGAGCTCAGAACAGAGCAATAGGTATGTGATGAACAGACACTGCCATTTCCTCACACAGGTCCCCTCGTTGGAAGTATTGATGTGCTTATTGGGCGTCACTAGCTAAAAGAATGCAGTTTGTTGTCCTTGCCAGCTGCATTTACAGTATTTTGCTAACCTATTCTTTTCGACACCACAAATGGTGTATTTCGTTGTGCTGCTTTATTGATCGAAAGAAAGATTCGATTTGACAGCAATTTCAGAAAAACCTTCAAGTTGTCCAAGATGCAGTAGAATTATTAACCACCCTAAGCTGACATATGGTAATTTAGCGTTTAATGTTTGCCCTGACACGCTGAGGAGCCGTCATACCAAGTTACCAGCTGAGGCCCACAAGTTTATGAGTACATAAAGAATAGCTGAAATAGTCTTCTGGAGCCATGTTTCAACACCCAGCCCTTTATTCACTGGGTGTTAAACTTCCTTTGGCAGGGACGTGGGGGCTGGATCCCCCCTGCACTACCCACTACAGTTGGCATAAATTAATAGGATTTTGCAGCTCTTTGCAGCTGTATTTGTACAACTTCATCTTGAAATAATTTTAATTTCTGTGCCTAGGCTTATAATTTTTTCAAGCGCGTTACACAGTTGGCTGTACATAATTATGTCTTACAGCCATAAGCACTGACAATCTGCTTACCTAAACTATTCTGCTCTAAACTTCTCATTTCACTGATGGTGAATTCATGTAATGCATGTAATTCACCAGATCAAAAATTAAATTATCAATTAATAATACTGAAAAAAAAATTAAACAAGAAATTCCGTATGTCTATCAGAGTATCTTCAATTAAAAGGGGGGTTGAGAATAAGCATCCTAGACCAGGCTGGACTCTAAAATCCTTGATGACTTGAATGCAGTTGTTGTTGTTGGGGTTTTTGGAGGGTGAAAAGCTTGTGTTTGTGATCTTTCAGGACTGTTACTGGGTTTGGAGAGTTAAATCCAAAACCAGGATGTGCCATAAATGGAAGTGAGATATGAAAAGGCTCTGTAACATGTCAGAAATTACTGGTTTGTTTGGGTTTTTTTCATCTGTGGTTCCATGTCCTCGAGCTGGCCTGTCTGCCTCTTGCATTAAAAGTGTGCGGATGGGAAACACACCAATAAATCACATGAAAAGTCTAATATGAATTCAAGTCAAAGCAAGCAGGGGTCTCAGATCAAACCCACACAGAAACAGAGTTAACAAAAGCTAAAAACTTGCCAAAAATCCAGCCCTGTGAATTCATTCCAAATGAGCAGAGTTCAGCCAGGTTTGAAATTTCCTCGAAGGCAATCTCCCACCCCTGATGCACGAGGCACATCTGCACAGACGATGGGTGTCGGAGTTGAGGACGCCCACGCCAGAGGGAAAGGTACCCTTGGAACTCAGGGTGTGTGTGCAGGAGCTGCAGCTGCTGGGGGACCCTCAGCGTGGGCAGGGGCTGTGGGAAGGTGATGGGAGGGCACAGGAGAGCTGGCTGGGAGAGGGGGTGAGCCTGAGAGTGTGTCCTGTAGCTGCTGTGTCCTGCATGCAGCTGGGTACCTGCATGCCACATGTGTAGGTGTGGGCACGGGCTGGGTGCAGCTGTGCAGGCTGGGTGTGCCAGCCTGATGTCAGCCTGTTTGCTGTTACCTTACTGGGCATTCCTGACCACAGAGGTCTTGTGGTGTCTGCCTCTGCAAGTTTATTGAAGGGAAAATACAGCTCTTGCATGTCCAGCATAGCTGTTGTGGAAGGAAACACATGTGTGCGTCCATGGGCAGAATTTGGCCATCAGGGAAAAGTTATGGAGGATTCAGTATTTTGTCTGTGTAGCAAAAGAGGATGAGTCCTAGGACCAAAGACATCTCACACTGTTCACTGGGCAATAAATCACAGAATCACAGAATATCTCAGGTTGGACAGGACTCTTCAGGATCATCAAATCTAGACCTGCACCGATGTCTTTTAGCATTGCTCCCGTGTGTACAGAGAACTTCATTTCCTGCCTCCTCACGTTGGTATTTCCTTTTACTGACCATTGAAATAACTTCTGTATATGCTGTGCCATGTAATCTACCCTACAGAACAAACAAATGGGTTTGCTTTTCCTATAATTAAACTTTTTTGAGAGACTTCGAGAGCTGCGGAGCTTTAAATCCTGCTCTGCAAGCATCCCAAAGTAGCATCTCAAACGTGAGCCTCAGCAGATTTTGTTCTCCAAAATAGACACACTGGAGGGTTTTATTGTTGTTTCCCCTTGTTAGCTATTTGCAGGCAGGTCCAAAAGCTTTATTTTATGCTGAGACCAGCACTCACAATCATGCCACGGCATCATTTCTCCATGATCAGTAATATCTGTAGGCATCATGCCATTGGGAGTTCAGTGCATGACTCTGGGAAAGCCAGAGCTCACTACAAAAGCAAAGGTCACACACACTAAGACCAATTACATCCCCTGAGTCTGGGAAAAACTTCCTTCCTGAGAACACAAGTGTTTGTTCTCCCCTGAATGCTTGTTCCCTGTGTCCGAGCTCACTGTCCTCCCGAGAGGAATGCTGCCTGTGGTAAATTGCTGTGTGTCATGTGAAGATCATTCTTCACTTGTTCTTCTGCTCTGCAGCTAAATTTTTAAACGCCATGGGCTGGATTTTCAGCTGAAATAAATTAGCATGCCTCTGTTTGAAGCCACTGAGTCTACCCTGATTTATACCAACTGAGGGCCTCAATCATTAGTTACAGTGATCAGGTTACTCCTGTGTAGGTCAATATTTGCTACCCTTATTTATCTTCTGCACTGAGCACCAAGTTTCCTGTTCAGTTTTACCCAGAAAGGTGCTGGATTCTCTTTTCCAGGCTGGCTTTGTGGCAGACATGATGTAATGACATCAGGCTTCAGGACAGATACATTCAAAAAGAAATGAGGACAAATTCCCACTGCCATGATTTGTTTTTCTTGACTTTGTCTTCATTTAGGAATAGCCATCACAGGCAGCAGTGGGGTCAGCTGCAAGAAGGTGCAGCAGGATGGTATCCTCTGCAAAGAAACAGTGGGTAGCTCTTCTCAAATAGATTATGAAGGATGATCTTCTCTTGCCTGTCACAACTCCTCTGTCACTGGAGTAAGAACAGTGTGTTTTGAACTCTCAGAGGTATTTCCTCTCACCTTTTGTCATGGAGCATCCTCTACAGCAGAGGAGGGTTTGTGCATCTGCTTCAAAACCCAGTCAGGCAGTATCAGCCCCTTGCATCTTGCACAGTGTGAACCAGCCTCAGTTCTTCAGGGCCAAAATTCACCTGATAGCAGCGCATCAGCTCCACTGGGATGCCTTCAGTCACTGCAGTGAAGAATCTGCTCTCTTGTAAGAGAGATAAGGGAAAGAGTAGTAAAAATGAGTTTTGTTGCTTCTGCTATCAAGGTTGTGGCAGTGATAAGATGCTGGTCACGTGGAGGTGTTCTGTAATCTTCTTTTCCCATCAGAGCTGCTCTCCTCCCTCTCTCTTGCCTTGCTACAGTCTGAGGCATTTCCACAGTGGAGTTTTCAGGCTGCAAAAGGCCCAAAGAAAGGCACTTATTGCTTGAGAAATGACTGTGCCATATCAATTACCATGAGATGTGGAAGATCCATTAGCATTGGCCAGTTCCTGATACAGGCACCTTGGCTTCTTGACCTTTGTAATAGCGAGTAATGAAAATTACTTAATTATTTAATCACAAAGACAATGCAAAAAACGTTGCAGTTTACTGAGTTTTTCACTGGTAAAGACAGAGACTTGACAGGAGCTGCTTGTGGTCTCGAATCAGCACTCAGAAACTTTGACCAGCTGCAGAGTTACACAGAGCAGACTGGCCCCAGGAGCCCTGCAGACCTCAGTCTCGTTGTGTCAGGACAACTCAAGCTAAAACATAAATTCTTTGCACTTTCAGCAGGTTGGAAAGCAGAGTTAAGCTGCAGCAGATCCTTGGCCTGGATGCACTGCTGCACACCAGGTACTCTGTGCTTGTAGTGTGTCATCTCATCATGTACGAAATTTGGTTTCCTAGGCAAAAGGATTGTTATTTCACTTTTATCCCAAGCAGAATAATGGTAGTTTTGAATTAGACCGTGAGCCTGACAAGTTCAATTTCATCCTGTGCTTATGTGTGGGGTCACACACAGTTACTGGCCAGAGTTGCAGGCAGAAATTCTCTCCCACTGCATTACCAGCTCCTTATTGAGCCTGATTTATATGCTGTTCTCCATCTGCTCGGTGTTACATTTTCATCCAGGTAGAGGAGAAAAATCCTGGTAAACAATTGAAAACTCTTGGAAGCGAGAGGAGGAGTGAAAACTATCAAAGCTACCCGTGGGCATGGGGAAGGCTCCAGAGGAGTGTGTCCACATGGATGTAATTGGCCTGAAGGGAGCCGCAGGGTTGGAGAGGAGCCCTTGGACAGAGGGAGCCGTGTGGAAGCCAAATGACCTGTGAAATGCTGGAAGCTGTCAGCAGCTGAACATTTGGTGCAGCACCTTAGCCAAGCGCTCGCAGGGTGCGTGCAGAGGAAGCAAATCCTCTTGGTAAGGAGCAGGAGAGCTGGATGGGAATGGCTGGATGGGAGTGGGCTCCTCTGCAGGTACCACAGAACGAGCCGGGCACACAGGAGAGGTTCTTCTCTTTTGGGTTCAGACACCTCATAGCTTTGTTTCTTTAACGCAGGCTGCATCATCAGTTACATTAATGGCTTAAAATGACATCTTTAATCTCTCTGGAGCACTGCTTGTATTCTGTCTTATCATCAAAATAAATTCGTTAGAAATCACTTTGCACAGATTTCAGCTGGAGCAGAGGAAGATCTAACCTGACATGGGAGAGATCCAGCCATTGGGGCAAAGGGAACATTTTATAGTTTACCTTTGGATTTGTATTTTAAAGAAGAGGAATAAACTTAAGCTCTCAGCAGTGAATCCCAACCATGTGAAAATTTGATCTCTAGTCTAGGTGTAGTCCTTGGTTCTCTCTTTCTCTTGGTGGGAAGAGAAAACCACTTCTTCCAGGAAATGTGACGTATACGTAAGCCTTCAGGAGGATGGATTTCACCCTTGCTTCTCTTCTGTTTATCTGAGACCAGATACAAAGCCTTTAGAAAATCATGTGTGAGATGAAACCAGTCCCAGTTGAGGAAAGAAAGAAATCCTCAAGTACAAATGGGCACTTCCATCCCTTCTCTCTTTGCCAGCAGAGGTCTTTCCCTACTTAACCTTGTTTGCAAACACCACCACCGTGGACACTTGGCTCAGACAATGGTCATTTTGTCCAGGGGTGGATGAACACTTCAGGGCAGGCTGCTGTTAAACCCAGGGCTGGAGTTAGTGAAAATGCTGGGTTTGTACAAACTGCCCTTGCCATGTCCAAGCATCCTCTTTGCAAGGCACAGAAGAGACAGTTTTCTCTGAAGACCAGAAGTGTTTTAGAGGATCTTCTGGTTTGGTTCTTTTTTTCATTTCCATCTAGGACATACCTTGGGATCATTGGCAAGTGTGATAAAAGGAGACAGAAGTTAATAAATGTTACCTTCACCTGGTTGGATCTCCAAATCTGTCTTCATTTTTCTCTGCTTGACTTTTGCATCTTTTTATTGAAACCATATGTGATTCTTTCAGCAACATGCAGTAATTTGTTTGGAAATACAAGGCTAGAGATGTGTCTCTTTACTGGCTTCTAAAACAACTGTGAAATAAGAGTTAAGAACTTTTATACAAATGAGTCCTAAACATATTGCAAATTCAGTTAAAAATAAATAAGTAAGTCCTTAGCAAAGATTTCAATAAGCAGTAAGAGTAGTTGAATTAAAATATTTCCACTAAAATTAATGAGCCAATCCTGGAATGCTTAGACTGACTCTTAAGTGTGCTCTTTTAAAGGCTTTGAATATGTTTGCCTGTCTGAATTTCTATGGAGCATTTTGAATGCATGACAGATTATAATCTTCAATTATTTTAATTTGGTTTTCTTAATGGGCAAAATAGCTAAGAGCTTAATAATAAAAGACACTTACTGCTTATCATTTACATTATTTTATGTGTTCATTAATAATTATAATGGGTTTTATAAAACAAAAAAATCAAGTCTAAGTATCCCCAGGTCATGTTAGTGCAAATGTTGCATAGTATTCCATGGGAGATTTGGGAAACTAAGTGGTTTTTGAAGGGCATTTTTTACTCCATATGTTGTAGAGCAAGACAAAGAACTTCGAACGAAATTTATTTTCTGGTTCATTCTGTGGAAGGAAAATGTAACAGAGAATAAATGTCCTGCTCTGCTTTCTGCAGATAGATTCCTAGGCACAGTGCAAGGAAGGGCAGAACCCAGACCATGGACACCTTGTGAAAGTCTCTCAATATAGTTTATTAGGTACAGGAGTACTGTTGTTACGGTCACATCTCTTCCCTAGGCTCAGTTGTCCTTGTTCATTCAGCTTTTCCTTACACACCCCATTTCCTGGGCCTCCAGGCATTTTCTTTACTGCTCTCTAAGCAGTCTCCATTGCAACACTTTTTTCTGGCGATGTCGTGCTCCAAAAACTGTATAATTTATAGTCTCACTGGTGCCCTGCAATCTGCTGACCACACAGCTTTCCACGCTCTGTACCACCCCTGCTCCTGGCTTTGGAGCACTGCAGGGATCTCTGGTGGTTCCTGTCACTGCCAGGATGAGAGAGAGGGCTTGTGAATGCAAACTCCTGCAGCAAGAAAGGGCAGTGCTGAGAGCACCAGGGTGTGGATGAACAGGAGAAAAACAGGGATAAAATCTGGTAGCTTAGAGGAGCTCATCACCTGTAATTCTGTTCACCAGTAAAGCTTGTGGGAATGGTTTAGCTACCCTTTAGTAAATCCTGATGGAGATGCACAAACCATAAGATATTATCTGTAAAAGCAGGATGCAATCCTGTGCCACAAACACTGCTCTTCTGTCTAAATGAGACATTGCTGCAGAGGAGAAGGCCAGCTTGGAAGGGCTTAGCCCTGTATCGTCTCAAGAGTTGCAATGTTCGTTTTCAAACATTTCAGTTATTAGATCAGAACCTGCAGTGGAAAATACCCATCTGTGAAATTGCACCATTTCTCCTCTTTGTGGGATTGTTTTATAGAAACAAGGGCTGAGTCAGAGTCCTGATGTTCTGGTTCCGAGTTGCAAACATTGCTGTGTTTTGCATGATGCCTCAGTGATTTGAGCTCCAAGCACTCTCTGCTGGGCTGCAAGGCCACCCTGTCCTTGCTGGCCACAGCCAAGCAGAGGGATGGCAACGCCAGTGCGGTGCCTGGCTCTGCTGCAGGCTCCCTCTGCAGCTTTGGTGGCTGATCCCACAGTTTCCAGATGGGCCATTTGTATCTGTCAGAGTTGGTGAGGGTTCCTGCATGGAAAATGCTACCTGTGTCCGTGAGGTAGGATAGGAACAAGGGATTGCATCTTCCAACATAAATTGCCTTTTGATCTGGGACATTTTCCCTCACCAGTGTATCAATCCACTCCAAGCTCCATCCCAGAGGGGTTTTTTAGAGCATAAAAGCTGCTTTGCAAGCAAATTCCTTTTATGACAGTCATCAGCCATCATCATTCATCCTGCTCACATCATCATATGCAGAGTTGAATCATGCCAGGCACTGGAGAAGCTCAAAGCTCCAAGGGTTCTCCGAGTAAAAAATGTATAAATGCAGCTAAGGAAAACCATCCCTCTGCCATCTGTTCTGTAACCCAGAGCCCTGCATACCTCTTGACTGCATTATAAAAGAAGAGATAAATGAAAGGGAAATTCATGTGTATGTTCTCCAGTCAGAAGATTATCATATGGATCTGTTACCATCTTCTCCCTTCCTAGGCTAAATGAAGGAAAAAGTATAACTCTCTTCTGAACCAGTAAATTCCCCCAACCAGTAATTTTTACTCCTGATCTAGTGAGCTCCTTGGGAATAGAGAGGGGTTTATTATTATTATTATTATTATTATTATTATTATTATTACTATGGTAAACTGCTCCAGGAACAGTTTCAACAAAAGAAGTAAACCTTGCATTGTGTTCAGATAATGCTCTTAACTTCTCAACAAGATTTACTAAATTGCACCCTGGGAATTAGGCAAATGAAACCTTTGGTCAAAATGTTACAGGATTACTGAAAAATCTTTTTTTTTTAATCTCATTAAGAGTGGTAAAATTATATGTTCCAATATAAAAAACATGTGTGTGATAAATATCTCCCTGGCAGTAAAATGTACTATGCTTCATTGTCAGTGGTCTTTGCAACTTTCTGTGACAAGTGCTACTTCTTACATGACTTTTTTCTGAACACTTCACACCCTTGTATTTTTATTGGAGATGGATTTAAGTACAGGTAGCAGGCAAACCCTTGTGCTACAATTGCAATTAACAGGAAACAAAGAGTCATTGCTGAATATTTGAAATGTATTTCCCCCATCTTTGTTTTGCTCAATGCAGTATAATTAGCTTGTGGGTTTCTCTCAGTATAATTGGGTGAGTCGTGTGGGTCTTATGATATATTTCATCTCCTAGATCTGCAAGGATTTACATACAGACAGCTTAGACCCTATTAATGCTAATAAAAGTGCTGCAAGGACATCCTATAGCATGCACTTTATTAAACTGTACATAGCTTTCTTCGAGAGCTTCTGTTTATCTGTGTTTCCCAAAAATAAAATATAGTGCCTTTAGCACTGAATATTTAAATCCAGGCTCCTTTTCCCTGTTTCTGTCTCTCTCTATGCATTTCTAATGCTTCTATCACAATGGGATCTGGGTACTATATGCAACAGGAAATAGAGCAGAAAAATGTCCACTAACAGGCTCTCCCCTTCTGTGATTCGGGTTAAAACTGCTCCTATTTTGGTTCCCTGGAGTGACTGCCTAGCTCTTTGGTGTTTGTGCTCAAGCACAGCCATAGCTGAGCCAGGCTGGGACTGGGGAGAAGTGCAGATGCCTTGGTTGGGTTGTTATGGGGTTTTTCCACCTTTGTTAAGGGAAAATTTACATTACAGGTTGTTTGGAGCTGTGCAGACGCACACTGATAATGGCACACAACTGTGTGTCTTTAGTTTGCAAGATGGGATCCCCATGCTGGCTCAAAGCTGGAGGTCCAGCAGTGTCTTCCTGTTTTCACCTACCTTAAGCCTGGCTCCAGGTGTGGATGTGGTGAGCTGGAGCTTCAACTCCCTGACTTGAGCTGTGCATTTGCACAGACATTGCCACCAGCTCCATTTCCAGCCCTTCCCTCTGGCAGGGCAGAGCCAGCCTTCTGAAAAGGGGGGCTGTGGTCTTCAACTCTTGACCTGGTGGGTCAGCTGCTGTCACCAAAACCACAGTTGTGCAAGCAAGGCTTGATTTTAATATACCCTTCCTCACCCACAGATTTGCTAATGAAGGTTTGATTCGTGGCTGTCTACTTGGGTCTCTCTTCCAAATACCCACCAGCCCCACATAAACCTGGAAAAATCAGCCTGTGCAGCGTGAGGGCACTTTCAGTGTCCCCAGGCCCTCTTTTAAGTGACTATACCAGTGGAAGTCCAATCAGTTTTCCTCAATCCTAACAGTGTAACAAGCAGTGAATCCTTGGAGAGAAGACAAATGGAATTGTCTCTATTCCCTGACCTGCAGCTCCGGCGGCGCAGGTGCCACGCGGATCAATCCTGGCAGTGTCTGTAATAACTGACATGATTAGCCATTAGCAGGAGCAGACAGTTTGCTGGGGGAAACACAGAGAAAACAGTGTAAAAACTTGGTAATGATGTGGACAAAGCTATCAAAGGAGATTCTGGGGGCCAGGGATCTGATATTGCCCTGCACTGACACGTTCAGCATCTTGTCAGCCTCCTGTGTCAGGAGAGGAAGGAATAGCAGTAGGTCACATATGGGAGGAGTGTGGAGCAGCCCACAGCCCCATCTCATTTCCTTTGCCTGACAAGAAAAGCCTCCTCTATCCTTGGGAAATAACCTTCTGTTCCCAGATCGAGGCTGTTTGGGGGACACAGGACCCCAAAACAGTTTGCTCAGGCCCCTCCAAGGGTGCAGGTGCCGTAGCAGAGATGCCAGCGTGCACTCAGCTACGAGGGCTCTATTATCTTCCCACTACTTCATTGTATTCATAGACCTGTTAGGGAAAAATTTATGCACATCGCTTTTTATAGTGCCAAGACACTTTGTGATGGTGCAGGGGGTGGTAATTTATTTGTACCTTGCACTTTCTTTTGGGAATAGTCATGCTGTTGCAAGAACTTCTTTCAGCATTTGATCAGAAAATTAAATTTGTGTTTAAAGAGATAGTCAGGGTTGCTAGGACAACATATTAACCTCCCTTCTTTTTTTCCTCGGCTCTGTATCCAAGGTTCATGGAACTCGCTGTGCTGTACTCGGCTTGCAGTGTTGTTCTCAAGGTGCAGGAGGGAAGGGCTTTTAGAAACAGTGTCCAAAACATGCTTTTCCTCAACAAATAATCACATGAAATGGTAACATCCCACTGGGCATTCCCAGCCTGGCCTTGTCAAGTCAGCAGGGTTGGACAAAGAGGAGGCAGCAGCCCCGTTCTTTGAATTTCATGGGAGTATTTGTGTGCATAGTCACCAGGACTGAGAATACGATGTGGGAGCTTGCAGACAGCGTTTTCAGAAGTGATTAATGGCTGGGAGACTCTGGGTATGGCTGAAAAATTTGGACACTTTAAGGAGACTGGGGTTTCAGTAATATGTAAACCGTGGGTTTTGTGCATTTTAGGCTCTTCCACATCTCAGTCAAAAAGTCACAATTTCAACGATTTCTCATGAATTAAAGAGGAGTAAAATAGCTGAAACTATGTGGAATATACTTTTCATGGCTTTTTCGCCAAATCTTTGGCGTTCAGCTCCCTTGTCAGGATTAACAGTGGTATTACACCTCTGCAGCCTGCAGGCTCAGATCTTCAAAGATGTTTGAACATCCATATGGCTTTTGTCCAGAACTTATGGATTCTTGTCTCTGTTATTTCCTCCAGATCCGTTCCGATAAGGACAAAGAGATCCACATCAGATACAGCATCACCGGAGTGGGAGCCGACCAGCCGCCCATGGAGGTCTTCAACATTGACCCTGTGTCTGGCAGGATGTACGTGACACGCCCGATGGACAGGGAAGAAAGAGCTTCCTACCATGTGAGCATCAAGCATCCTGACTTTTAGCTGGGCTCACCAGCTCAAAGCAGAATTGCTGGGTTCAACAAGGGACATGCTAAATCAGCCAAACCAGTGCAAAGTGCTGGTTGGTGGCAGCTGAACGTGAGCCAGCTTGTGCCCAAGTGGCCAAGAAGGACAATGGCACCTGGCCTGTATCAGCAATAGTGTGGCCAGCAGGACCAGGGCAGTGATTGTCCCCCTGTGCTGGGCACTGGTGAGGCCACACCTCAAATCCTGGGGTCAGTTTTGGCCCCCTGACCATAAGAAGAACATTGAGCATGTCCAGGGAAGGGCAGCAGTGCTGGGGAAGGGTAAGAGAGAGTTTGATGAGCAGCAGCTGAAGGAGCTGGGGGGGCTCGGCCTGGAGAAAAGGAGGCTCAGGGGAGACCTCATCACTCTCTATGACTACCTGGAAGGAGGTTATAGCCACCTGGGGGTTGGTCTCTTCTGCCAGGTAACAAGTGACAGAACAAGAGGAAATGGCCTCAAGTTGTGCCAGGAGAGGTTTAGGTTGGAGATCAGGAAAAATTTCATCACCAAAAGGGTCATCCAGCCCTGGCACAGGCTGCCCAGGGCAGTGGTGAAGTCACCATCCCTGGAGAGAGTTAAAAGCCATGTAGATGTGGCACTTGGGGACATGGTTGAGTGATGGGTTTGGCAGTGCTGGGGGAACAGTTGGACTGGATCTGAGAGGGCTTTTCCAACCTAAACAATTCTGTGATTCTATAAAAGTGGAGATAAACTGATGTCTTTTTCAGACATAAAGTTAGAGTCATTTGTTTAAAATGGTGGAACTTCACACTGCTTGTTAAATCCATGCAAATTTATGTGTAGACTGAACCACCCAAAACCATGAGAAGCCAGTCACTACATTAGCATGTCTTGGGAAATTACTAATTTAAGAATCATTACTGCATCTAAACATGCAATAATTGCTATAGTCATTTTTCACTTTAATTCACCAGGAGATGTTCAGGCAGTATGATGGGGGTGTGTCAGATAGGTTTTAAATACGCAGATAGGCTAATATTAAATATCAGGGAATTAATTAAGATTAATTACACTCAAAAGTGATGGTGCCTCATGCTATCCTAGTTCATAAAATGCTCTACCTTCAGAATGCTCACAGTGTAATTGCTTGGTATGTTTTGATATAAATCCCAGCCTCTCTGTTGCACAATGTAATTGCACAGCAGATCCAGTCCCACTAGCTGCTAAAGAATAGATTGCCCCTTGCATGATAGCCCAGCAAAATTTCAAACATTTTCCGCATCTGCGCTTTAGTTGTCTCCTGGAGTGGTTGTGAAAGGTTGTTTCATGGGTTGCTATCAGCCTCAGCCCCATCTCCTGGCATGGTAATAGCCCTTCCCAGGGATGCTCTAATGTCAGCGGAGCGCACGGGTCACTTCCACTGACACCTCATCCCGAACTGCGCCGTCGGAGATGCACATTCTGTCAGCTTTATCAGGTATCCAGTTAACCATGTTGACACAGCTTCTGGGCTGGGGTGGAAGGATAAAGAAAATAGATTACCTCTTTAGTTGGGTGGAAAAAGAGATTTCCCCTGGGTAGAAGGAGATCTGAAGAAAAATTATTTTATCCTCTGTGAGCAAGAGCAATTATTTTGTTTGTTGTGCCTAGGAAAATATGAAGAGAGGTTGTTTTGGAGAGGAAATATTTGAGATAAAGTGTGTGTCATCTCAGCATTGTTGATATTGTTTCAGCGGTGCCAGGTTATTATAACAGTCTAGTCAATAATAAAAAAGTTAAGACTTTTGATGGAGCCGCTGTGATGTCTGCGATCAGACACTCTCAGTCAAAAACATGAGATGAAACAGATTTTGTCCTCCATCATAACAAACCCTGTGCCCCTTAAAAATGAACTGAACCTCCCAGTCACGGTGAATTCAGTAAATTGAATTCTTGCCTTGTCAAAGGTGACGGGATGAGTGTGCCTTATACATACCACAGGATTTCTAGCCCTTTCCGTTCCTCACAGAAAGCTTGAACTAGTGGCATCCATATGTAAATAAGCATGTTCATACTCTGAAGGTTACAGGAAGATGTATTTTGCAGAGAGAATAACTGATAAGTGTGTTATGAGACCTTATAGACAGGAATACTGAATGATAGAAAAATCTTTGTTAGCAGAACAGTAGAAGGTGATGGAGAACATTTTAAGTTATGGCTGTAAATGACCTTTAGATCCTTCAGCCTCAGTAGCAATGGATTGATGGTCTCTTGAACCATCAATTTTTCATTTATTAACCCTTTACAAAGCATTTACAAATACACCATGCACAAAACAATGGCCCAAACAGTGGAGCAAAAGCTTACAGTAGGAATGAATAATGATGGAAATTGGAAAAAAATTGGCCAGTTTCTAGACAGACGATAAAGTCCAAAGTCGTGGCTGGTGGAAGGTTTGAAGAAGTCAGTGAATTTATGCCACTTCATAGAGTCCAGTCCCTAACTGATAGGAAAGGCAACATGGAGCCAGATTTGAAGTGAGTGCTGGAAGAGCAGTGACTGAGGTGTAGGCTTGGATCTGAGCTGGACAGCCTGGCCACCTTTAAACTGATTTGACATCTGCTGTAGTTCCCTTTAGCTTGGATTAGTAGCTTTGCTCTTCAGCTAGGGTAGAGAATGCCAGTGGAGCTGCAAGACACCACTGGTCCCTCTGACCCTGCAGGACATGGGCTCTGTGTCTGATGCAGCCTTGCTGCTCCTACACAGCTTCAGGTTTTCTGCAGCTCCAAACAGAACCAAGTCTTTTCAGCATCTCTGTCACTATCGAGTGTTGTCCTTGCTGCTTTTGTTCCCAGGTAATCTAAAAGCTAATTATAAAAGAAAGAACAATAATTTGCAAGTGTTTGTGAGGCTACGTATCAAGAGTTCTGTTTCATTAACTCCCACATTTTCAACACATATTTTCTTATGCATAATTATCTGTATTGCTTCAGGACTACCATTTTTAAAATACTAGTGTTTTAACTCTCCCTGCATTCAGCAAGCCATTTGTCTGATGAAACCTGCCTCGTTCCCTAAGGTGAAACAGGTTTTTTTCTAATTAGATCAGGAGTTCTGCAGCAGAACTTCCCCTGTTTTTGTGATCATTCTTGAACTTTTAGGCAGGATCTTTCTGAGCTTGAGGTATGCAGAGATGTATGCGCCTCTGGGACTCACAGCCCCTGCCCAGGTGCTGTGTGTGCTGGCACTCACAGAGATCGCAAGTTCAGCTGCATTTTGGCCTCATCTGTTTTTGTCTGCACTCCAAACCAGAGCACAAACTCTCCAGGGACCTCTCAGACATCCCAGACGCAGAGTCAGCTGAAAAAACGAGCAGAGAAAAGCGAAATGGGCTCTGCAGCCACTTAACCAATGCCACGTTGTGGTGTGGAGGTGCACAGGGGGCATTGAGTGATGCCTTGGGAGCCACCTCAGCAGCGTTAGTGCTGTGGGACACACAGCCATAGGATGGACACACAGCCATGGGACACACAGCCATGGGACACACACAAGCATGGGACGCCTTCCCCACATCTCTCTGCCATCTCACTGCAGCAGGTGTGTGCTGCATCTCCCCTTGCAGTCAGCCCTTAAAATGTTCACTGCATGCCAAATAAGTTTCAGCAGGTAGTAATATTTAATATGCATGAGTTCTCTTGGCCTTATTTAACTGCGCTCCCCAAGTCCCGTTTGTGCTGCTGACAGAATTAGTGGCTCTGAATGTCTTTTCTGATCCAGACACCGGTTTCATATTAAGCTGCTGTTAGGCCTGGCAAGTACAAGGGATAGAAAATTGGTAGGTTAGTTTTCCAAGATGTTTTTCAAGCTCTGTTTTCAAAAGACATCAGCATAAACATGTCAGTAAGTAATCATTGCTTATGATACTCAAGTAATACGCATTATAGGGAAACTTTGAAGCAAGTCCTAATCCAGTTCCAGACACATGTGTGCACTGTCAGCATCAGGCTGATGAAATACTCCCTCAGAAATGGCTGGAGCAGAACAGGTGCTCTGTATAGACTTATAGACTCTTATAGACTGACAAAGAGTTGTTTTGAATGCAAAGGAACAAAATAATTCTATTACAAATTAAGGGATACAAGAGCTAATTCCAGTATTTTGAACCATGTTGAGTAATGCCAGCCATTTGTGTCACAATGCTCTAAATGGAACTTTTAATCACAATTAAGAGCACACAAATTAGGCATGACATTGTATGCTTATTGCTTAAAGGCTCTGTCACTGATTGATAATGTATATTTGTATTAGTAGTATTAGTGCCTAAGTAATATTCATATTTAACACAATTCACTGTGTTGACTTTGACTAACTACCTTCAGATACCACCAGCCTCCAGTGTAATCAATAATCATGATACCAAATCATTTGTATGCCAACAGCTACATTTACACTGGAAACTGTCAGTAGGAAAACCTCAGAGACCTGTGGTAGCTGCTGCTGAATATGATAGCAATAATTGTCATACTTTTAAGCAATATTTGTTAAAGAATATCGAGCCAGCTCCTTGGCTGGTGCAGCAGAGTGATGCATCAGCTAGAGATTAGTTGGCTACATGTATTAATTTTTCAGAATCCTTTGCAAGGTATTCCATTTGATTTTTATTCCTTCTTCACTCCTGTCATGTTCTCCCTCTTGGGGAAAATGTAAATATTTCAAAATAACTTTATAAATGTTTCTTAACTGTCTCTTCAGCCGCCCACCAGCTCCCATTTGAATCCCTGTGCATGCCCCATGTCTGGCATATGTCCTGTGGCCCAGATGATGCTCGCTGACCTTTCACTGGTGTGTTCGCCAGCTCAAAATGATGTGTGTGTCTGATGGAGCTCAACCATCACCTTTTGTTCCTTGCCCAGTGCAACACAGCACTCCCATGCATCTGCTTTTCGTCCCCTCCATCACTCTACCACCAAAATAGAGGTGGCAAAGGTGGCTTGGTCACAGGTGGGCGCAGATGGCAGCCTGAGCTACGGAGCACCACGTGGACTCCGACTGTGCCTCGCAGAAATGAGCCCCATCTCAGCGACTGAAGAATGACTCCAGAACGAAGTGTGTTGTCCAGCTTGAGGATGCCTCATGAATACCAAAAGTAGGACAAGAGAACAAGGGAGAAGATGAATTAAGGAAGGGAAATGTAGTATAGATCTGCCTCAGAGACCCAGCTAGTTTCCCAGCAGACAGATTGCCCCCCTGGAGTCCCTCCTTCCTTGGCTTTCTCTGCTGAGGATGGTCTCTAATGAGGAATTGTCTCTTAACAAGGAATGTTTTTTAACAAGAAGAGCTCACGTTGAGCTGAGTTGAAATTCAACCCTCTGGCTCAGGGCTCCCTTCTCCCTCTGCCGCGGCTGGCACTGACCACAGAGAAGCAACGTGTTGTGGAAGATACGGAGGCGCTGGCACGTGATAGTTGTTCAAATTAATGCAAACGAGCACAAAAGGAAAAAAGTAGCAATGTTCACTGAAGCCAGGCCAAAAAAAGGAGCGGGAGAGAGGGTGCCATCCTCCTGGAGCCCCAGATGCTGTGAGTCAGGACACCAGTGACCACACCAGTGTGCCCAGAGCTGCCCTGCCTCCCATAGCTCAGCCTAGTGCTGGTGCTGGGCTCAGGACAGGGGTGACACTTGAGCATGTCACCACAGGTTTGATGAGATTCCTGCAGTCTTGCTTATTGAATTTTTTTTGCCTTGAGTGCAGGCAGTAACGCGCTGATGGGTACATGTGCTCAGTGAGTGCAACAAGCAGATAGATGTGCATTGCTGAGAAATCCCTTACTCCTGGAGATTTCAAACAAAAGCTATCAAATGTAATTAAAAATTTGCAGGGGGAGAGTCAGATCTGAGGGGGGAGATACCAGCTCTGCTCTCTGCTTTATCTCTGAATGGAACCATTTCCGCTGCTGGAAATGCTGTAAGAGAGAGCCCAGTGCTACCTCAGTTTGAAGATAATAACTTTAATTTTAGCTCCAAATTACTTTTTTTCAAAGACAGTCTGACCTCTGACTGTAAAGTTATTGAATTGCTCCATCTGACATGATGAAGGATAGCTCAACAGGTGGGAGCCAAAGCAGTTCCTATGCAGGAAAGAAATGCAGATATTAAGAGCATTGCAAGTCATGAAATACAAATGGTACATCCTGTATTGAAAGCAAAGCTGAACTTCTTCAGGCTTTAAAGAAAACGTGCTGCTTAACTTCCTTTAAAAAAAAAAATGTTTTTCTCCCAGCTCATTTCACATGGCAGTTTGTTCTCTTTGCTTGATTAAATGTTAATCCAGCCCATCTTAATGGTGTGCAGTTCCTTTTGTTAAGCTCTGGACTTCTGAGCACCATACATGAAGGGGAAAGTTGCATCAATCACCAGCACAGCGAGGGTGAAAGACAAGAACCAGTGCTAATGCAATTAGCACATTTATTTGTCATGCATCAGAGGAGCTGGAGACCTCCCTGGCATGTCAGCTCTGACTCCCAGCAGTAGCCCAGTGGTGTAGGGAACTGCTGGGAGGGACCAGAGACCTCCATCTCTCTGGATGGCAGGAGCTGGTGTGTTCCCTGTCCTGCAGCCCCACTCTCCCAGCCAGCCCTGGCACAAACAGGCTGCCCAGGGAAGCTGTGGCTGCCCCATCCCTGCAAGTGTTCAAGGACAGGTTGGATGGAGCTTGGAGCAACCTAGTCTAGTGGAAAGTTCCCTGCCTGTGACAGAGGGCTGGAACTAGATGAGCTTTAATGTCGTTTCCAGCCCAGCCCATTGTGTGATTCTGTGACTCTGTGAAGCTGACGTCCTCTGAAGCCTTGGGTCCTCAGCCCAGCAGCCCCGTGGGATGTCACGCGGCCATCCCAAGTGCTGTCCCCAGCTCTCGTGGCCGGGTGGAGGCTCAGCAGTGCTCACAGGGGCTGAAACGAAGAGGGATGATGGCCAAAATGTGCAGCACTCACAGCCAGCCAATGCCTCCCCACTGGCAGCCGTGGTCGGGGGCCGCGCAGCTCTTCCCTCGCTGTCAGAGTTCTCCCGGAGCCGGCATCGGCAGCGCGTTCAGCCACACACCATTTAGAGTAGCCATCTGTTCCCTTTAATGAGAAAGCTATCCATTTTTTTCACCTGGTTACTGATTGTTCCAGACTATTGTTGATTGCTTTGTTTTATTAATTACTCATTTTGACATGCTGTATCTGTCTCTTTTGTTCAGAAAACAGATGCTCTTGTGTCTGGGCATTATTACTGATGGTTATTGCTAATAAGATAAAGCTGCACTTCCAGTTTAACTGAGGGCTTAGCACTGTGGCTCTGGTTATTGAAGTGCCTCAGCACTGGGTATTTTATTCAAGCCTGAGGAAATTTCATTCTTAGTGCCGTGGGGGCTCCCATTATTTGAAGGAAAGGGACTTTTTAAATGTCTTTTAGTGTGCAGAGCCATGGGGTTGGTAGCTGTTGCTGTTCCTGGAGACCATGATTAAACAAAGAACAAACATTACTAATGTCATCCTGAAATCTCTTCACTTATTAATCCCTCTTAGTATGGGTGTGAAAGGCTGCAGGTTCCCATAAGAAACTTCTCACTCAAAATCATTTCCTCAGTTTATTTGGAACTAAGAAAAATTTGCTTTTCAGATTGTCAGACAAGGTTCAATATGTCTTAAAAATTAAAATAGAGTGGTCTGTGAGCTGTGAAGGAGGATAGCATCATTACACCACAGTTAAAGTGTTTCCACTGACAATCACTGTTTTAAGATATTATTTCATTATTATATTAAGCTCTGAAAAACTGTCTGTGGGTCGAGTGTAGATGGAAATCATGTCAGTGCTTTCTGCTGGAATTAGATACTGGCTCCATTCAATTTTGAGGAAGTATTTATGATGTAAAGTCAATCCTTGCAAAACAGTCTCTCATTCTGCAACAAATGCAAGTGCTGATATTGTGCTTTCGTTGTGCTTATTCCCAGCTCCGGGCTCACGCTGTGGATATGAATGGAAACAAGGTGGAGAATCCCATTGACCTTTACATCTATGTGATTGATATGAACGACAACAGGCCGGAGTTCATCAACCAAGTCTACAATGGATCTGTTGATGAGGGCTCCAAACCAGGTACAATTGAAAAAAAAGTCTCCAAGTTTCACAGGTTTTCAGCCATTCATCTGGTGTGGTGGCTTGGCCTCTGCTGGGAACACAGAGGATGAGGGAGAGGTTTGCTCTTGCTGCTCTTACTGGAAGACTGATGGAGGTGAGAACAATCTGGTGTCTCTTTTTCTGGATGAAGAGAAAGTGCAGACTGGGGCTGGAGGGAACCTGGATCCTGGTGGTCCCTTCCCAGCTGTGAAATTTGTAAAAGCAGCAGTTTTGCAGAGTAGTGCTCTGTAGCGCCATTCTCATACACTCATTGCACACATACAGGGCTGTTACTCTAATTACAGAGCACTGAAAGCCAGTCTGGCAGTGGCCTTTCACTGACCCTGTGTCTCAACTGCTCAATATCCTCCTCCTTGATATTTAATTCAGTCATTTGCCAACTCAATATCTGGCATCCAGTCAGACTCCAAAGGCTCTGTCTCAAGAAAACACTTTGTTACTTGGGACCTGATGCAAACCTGCAGAAGCGGGAATATTCCCATTGAAATCACAGGCTCATCATCTGTCCCCACAGACTTTTCTAACAGAGGGTAAAATGGGGAAAAACCTGAAGCAGAATTTCAGAAAATTTGTGGGTGAAAAATTAGTGAGGATGTAAGCAGTATAGGGAAAAGTGATGAGTTTTACATGAGCACATTTATATGCTTGGGAAAAACAGAGCTGTAAAGGTCTTTCATGTTGTGTTTCTAACTCTGTTGTTGATGTGTTATTTAAGTGTGGTGTAACCCTGCAGTTTCCAATATGGGAGCAGGGTTGGTTTAGCTCATTGCTGAGCGTAACTAAAATGAGTCTTTCCATTCTTTGGACAGAAACTGTTCTATATCACCAGTACAATTGGAAGTCTTCTGAAATCAGAGGAAGATTTTTCCTTGATTCTCTCCTCAGTTGTTTGCCAGCCGAGGGGTTAAATACCCCGTGACTTTGGTTTGTGTCAGCAAACATTTATCACGGCGGCTCCGCTGCCGGAGGTGTGACAGGGAAGTCTCCGGTGGGCACTGTTTTTAACAAGGTGATTCACAGTCGTGATTGATTGTCTTCCAGCACTGTGAGGGACGGGCAGCTGTGGGGGACACGTGGTGGGGAGAGAACGTGACATTATTTCTGAGCAAAGAATAGGTACAGCTCCCTTCCTGATTCCTTTGGGTGGTGATGTCCCAGCTTCAAAGTCCTGATCCTGGTGCTGCTTGGAGGAGGGAACGTGAGAAGTCCCTGAGCTGACGGCTCTAATGACATCTTCCCAGAGAATTTTTCCAGCTTTCATTTGAAGGCCACTTTGGGGCATATCAAGGTTTGAAGATTGATACAACATTTCCATAGCAAATCAAATTTCTTACATCTTATTCGAGGACAGATCAATATTCAAAGTGTTCCCAAATGTTTTAACTAGCTCTGTTCATCTGTCAAAGAAGCAGTAAATTGCATCTTCTACTTGTCTGAAATCCAGATAAGCCTTTGAGCTATTAAATCAGAAAAGGATAATTTTGCCTACAAAATACTTGTGCCTCTGCTTCTAGCAGTGATTTTTGGTATTCTCTATCCCAGGCTGGAGTGCTTGCCTTTAAGGCAGGAAGGTAGAAAGCAATCTGTTTTTATTCAAAAGCAATTACATTTGTCTTTGATGTATTTGTCAGGGTTTTTTTTCTCTCTTTCCTGTTTAATCGGTATTCTTTTAAAGGTTTGTATTAGTATTGAATTTCTCTTCCTTGCTTTTGTAGAGCCTCCTAGGAATTTGGGTATCGGAGGCCCTCATTCCGTGTGCTTGGCAAGAAACATGATCTCGTGCCTTTGAGAAAGTGATAGAGAGGTCATGGAGTTAAAGGGAATATCTGTGTACTCCTTCTTTGCCTCAGAGTTGCGTGTCCCTCTTTTGTGGAGAAACAAGCATAGACTGTATTTAGCTATGGGTAGATCTTGCAAAGATTTAGAAACTTTTTTATAATTCAAGATGCCTCAGAACATTATAACAACTAAGGAGGTACCACACCAGCCATTGCAAGAGAAGAGATATGTGACCAGAATTCATGATTATTTCTGGCAGCGGTTGACAAATGAAAGACACTGCATATTCTTTGAGGTAACAGCAAAATGTGTTCAGTACTGATTCAACAGTAAGTTAGATATGTGTATGCATCTATAAAAATATATCTGCATATCTGTGAATATCCATGCTTCAAGCAAACTAAAAAATCTTGTTATATGTTACAGGAGTTCAGCATTCATTTTTCTCTACTCGGTGCTGCTGAACTGTGCCTGAGGACTGAAAATGCTTCCCTGGATATCCTGGGCAATTGTTATTTCTCACATCTTCCATATGCCCATTTGTAATGGCTGTGATTAAAAATGCAGGATTACTTGATTACGGCAGTATCTGCAGTGTTCTTAATAATTTTGCACACCCCTAATGAGAAAAGTATTAGAGTATCCCAAATAAATGCTGACTCTGAGGGCAGCTAGAACGAGCAGCCCATGGCTGTTTGAAATCAGTCGGAATTTTGCCCAGATTTAATAAAAAAAACCCCCAGATAAAAAAAGGACATATGGAGCTCGAGCTCTACCCATGGAAATTTTGCAGAGCAAGACCATCAAAAATGTGCTGTTGAGCAGAGGCTGAGCAGGGCACCGTGACCTTGAGCTGCGGGGAAAGCCCCGGTAAGGCTTCAGCAGGATCAATTGAGCAGATCCCGTTCTGGTGAGCAGGAAAGGACCCTGTGGTGCTGTCCCAGCACTCCTGGGGTCCGAGGTGGAGCAAAGGCAGGGCTGTGTGTGCACAGCAGGCAGGGCTGTCCCTCCGCAGGATCCTGCGCCGCCAAGCGCAGCCTGGTCCCCGCTTGGGGCTGGGGTGTGGTGACCTGGAACAGAGTGCGGGGCCTCATCTCTGAGCCTGGCAGGGAGCTGCAGTTTGTGCCAGGGCAGGGCAGGGCATGGAGGGAGGCCAAGTAAGATGTGACCTACTGACTCAACAGTGAACAAGCCAAAAGAAGATAGAGTGAACCAAGGAAACGGGAACGCAGAAGGAGGCGTGCTCCAGCCTGCGGCACGGTGTGACACTGCTGGGCACTCAGCCTCCCGCAGAAGCAAGTTTGCTTTAGCCTGGAATACAGATAATACAGAATTGTCCAAGAGCTGGAAAAATTGGCAGCAGTGTGAAGAGACTCATTAGACAGTCTGATGGGGTCTAAGTGAAGGGGCTTCCCAGCCTGCAGAGCACTCAGCCTGGGTTCCCAAGGAGCATGCTCTCTGTGAGTCACCTTGAAGCAACCCTTGACGGGAATAGAAAAGAAATCATCAAGTATTATTAATTATAATAGGTTGTTGTTGCTGGTTAAGATTATAATAACTTAATTGAAATAGTGTCTTGAGCAGTAGTATAGTGTTCTTGAAATCAGGAGCTCACTCTTGGTGAAGTTCTCTGTAGTGAGGACTGGCCCCTGGACACCCTCAGATGTGCTGGCTCTTGAACTGAATTGCATCTTTCCTTTTCTGATACTTTCTGGAAAAACAGTTTAATGCATTTCTAGCTTATCTAGCCTCAGGTCAAGTAGCTGGGCAATTGAAATGTGTGAATGCAGGCCCTTCCAAAAATGCAGAACAGGAGTAGTGATGCAGGATTTCCTTTTCCACAGCACCATCTTTCTTCCTCACTCTCCCCCTTCACGAGTTGTTTTGATTTAACGCGCCACCGTTTGAAAGTGTATCTTAAAAGACCATGTTTTACTCATGTTGAATAATGTTCTGCCTCTTTGAACTTCGCCTCTATGTGAAGAACACAGCCAAGTTTTAAAAATGCAGCTGCAAGCTGGAGCTGAAATTCCCCTGCTCCCTCTGGCAGCCTTAATCAGCAGAGCTCTCCCGGAGCTGCGCGTTGCCTTTCAAGCGCTGACAAAGCGGGACAGGTTGCAGAGCTCGGCTGCCCAGCGCTGCCTGCCCTGCGAGGATTCTGCTGCCTTTTCCAAGCCTACATCTCTGAGCTGCACCACACCAGCTCCTTACAGCAGGAAGGACCTGGAGCTTGGAGTGGGATTTTCCCCCCTGTACAGCACCAGTTGCTGCCTGCTGTGAGCACAGCCCCTGAACTTGTACTGCCGGATGTGCAGGATCCTAGTGGTGTCCTTGGGGAGGGCTCTTTCAGGAGAAACTCTACAGTCTCCAGAAAAAAATTGCTCGGTAAGATGGCATGAAAATGCTTAAATATAAAAGAAGAAAGGGAATTTAATCACGAAACAACAGTGTGATGGAGAAAGATTATTTCCATCTCTGCAGAAGCTTAGTTTTGCTATAACCACCGCAAACCCTTCCTCACGGAAGGATGTGGATGTCTTACTTAACTGAAGCGTTCAGTTCTGAAAAGGTCAATGTGAAATGCTCTGCAGCGACTTGAGTGCTTTGCTCTGCGTTGTATCTATTTTGTTTTAACAGAAAGATTGTCAAAAATTAACTCATCTCTCCAAAACAATTTGTTCCTGTCAGACTGGCCTTTTCCATTCCCATTCATCCTTTCCACTTCACTAACTCTCTGGATACATCTTGGTCCCTTTCAAGTCAACAGCACAAGTCCAAGTGACTTCTTTTAAACTCCAGCCCCTTCATTCTCCTGGAGTTCTGTAGGATAGTTTATTCCTACCACCTTCCTTGGGAGTGGTATGAAAGAGTGCTGAGTATAGAGAGTCCTCCAAAATAAAGGAATATTAGTACTTCTTACATGAGAAATGTTGTAATTTAAAATTTCTCCATCTCCTCCTGAGTCCATGGAACTCTGATAGAATAATTGTTGATAACATGCCACGTGAAAAATGAAATAGCTGGGAGCCAAATCTATATGTGGCAAATTGAGTTAAAGAAATCTCATAAAAAATAAGCATTATATAAAAAAAACCTAAGGATTTTAAAAGCTGATTATTCTACTGGTGTCCCAGTTTGTTTATTTTATTTCTATGCCAGCAGATTCCCTCAGAGATTAACGCCATGGACTAATGCACAGATGGGGCCAGAAACTCGAAAGTCATCTGAATATTAAGAATTTAAATCTTTAGCCTCAGTGATTTGAACAGAAAGCCAATTATGAGGCTGAATTAGTTTTCAAATTAAACTGCAATTTAAGGTTTGTGAAATTAATCTTTTAAGGCATATAGTTGCATTTGTATATATATTCATGGGGAGAATTTGGATTCTGCAGTTCTGGCTTGTTCCTCTTCTCCAACCTGACAGTGCAATTCATGAAGAGATGCCTGGCGTGCTGCAGGTTGTTTGTTCAGTGAAGGAACAGAGCAGTTGTTGCTGGGTGGCAGGGTCTGAGATCTGAAGAGAAGATGTTTCATTTTTAAAAATTAATAGGACACGGAGTGAATCCCTCTTCCTGCCACTGCAACCCATTCCAAAAATGCCATAGTGCTGCTCATAGTCAAAATATTCAATATGTTTTTTCCAGCTTGGAGGGAAGTTAATTTTAGAACTCTTCATTTAGGAAGGTCCTAGTTCGAGAGAGCACCTGAACAGGTTCATGGATGGGGCTGCCACACGTTCTGGTTTGTGGCACTGAAAGCTAAAATTATGCAAATGCTGAATGTATCAGAGAGATCGTGCACAGGTAAAGTATTCCAGAGGGCCAGAGTAGGACTCAACAGATTCTTCCATTCATCCCAGAGCTCTTCACAGGTTAGATGCATTACTTCTGGATCCATCCCAAGACTGAATGTATTCATTGATGGCAGTGCCTTCTTCTGCACCCTGTGCAGGTGCTGCTCTTACCCTTCCACTTTATTTGCTATTAAAAATGGCTTCGTCCAACCTGATTCCATTCTCTCACATATTACACACAGACTTAGGATATATAATATTCTTTTTCAAGTTCTTTCGCTCAGCAGAGCACAATTTTAAGATAAGAAATTGTTTTTCTGCAGACTCATGTGGTAATGCTTTCCATTTTCTTTCGAGGTGAGTGGTTATGAAATCTGTGCTCTTAATTTCCTTTTCAGAAGCATCCAGTCCCAAGAGCAAGGAAGTGAATTATAGGACTGTGAGAAAAAAATGCAAATCCCCAGACTTATGGGTTTTCCCTCTAAAAAAATAACATGGCCAAGTTGATGTAAAGGAAAAAAATAGAGAAATCGTGGTCTGAGACCACTCTAGGAGGGAGTTACAACTGAACACTGTAATAGTCTATTCTCTGCCTCCTTTTAACTACAAATAGTGTAGTATGATATATATATAATAATGTTTATGTTATATTACACCACTTCATATTATATTGTATTACCTTACAGTGTCAAATTCAGGGATTGGATTGAAGCCTTGTGGAGGATGTGTTCAGTGTCAGGTTCTGTGCAGCTGGGACTGCATGATGTCTGGAGTCATGTGTGCCTTCAGTTCAGCATGAAACCTGGCTGTGCTGTTCACACAATTCAGTGGGAATGTTCAGGATATCTTGTCATAAGTATTCATGCTTTCCCCCTTCTTTGAATTAGCCCTGGAAATCGAGAGGATTCATGTGCAGGAACTCAGCCGAGCTGAACCTCATGAATTTATGCAGCCAGAACCATTTGCTCAGAGGCTGGATGTGCTTTTGCCCATCCTGATGTTTGACTGGTGGGATTTCTCTTGGGTAAGGGGGTCTCAGTAGGCTGCAGGCTGCTGGAGGGGAGTGATCTTCAGATCTGGCAAGGACCATGTGTGTGCTGCAGTCAGTGCCTCTGCTCGTTGGCTCTCCAGAGGTATTTATTCCATTTTTAACAGTAAGGAGATCTTATTTCCGTTCTGGGTGACAGCAGCCTCTTCAGCTCTCTCTGTTGTCTCTCCAGACCTGCTCACTCTCTTTATTCTCATTAGGTTGGCTCTTGCCCTGTCTGAAGCTGAGAATCCAATGTCTCTGCTAATTAGGAAGTGGCATCCGTTATGAATTAGGTTAGCTGCTTGAAAGGTCAAAATTTGCCAATGATTACAAAAATTACGGTGAAGGAGAATGACAGTAGCTATCAGTTATGACGGAAGGAATATAATTCGGAAGGAAAGTGCTGCTTCTATTTAGTTTTTTATCCAGAACATGTGAGATGCAGTTTAATTTAAGTATATTTGCAATTTATTACATCTGCAGTACTCGCACTCACTTCTGTCATCTTGATGTCTTGTCCGTGTTCCTGTTCGCCTCTGTGACTCCACTCAGCTCCATCGCTGGGTCAGCTACCCAATTTCATTTGAAACCCTTAACAATGAGCGTGTGAAATTCTTTCACATCACCCATTGAATACATTAAATTTTTTTGACTTGAGGATGCAGGTTTGTTAGATGAAATACTTTAGTCTTTAACACTACAGAAAGTTCAGTTGTAACCTGAGGACTTTTTCAGGATCCCCTTCTACTTGTCGCTGGAACTTGGTTTTGATGCCTTTACTTTTCTAGGGAGACCTTCTGTCCCTGAGACCTCCTTGCAATGAGTGAAATCACCTAAAGGGTGAAGTGTGCCTGCCATGAGTAGGGGCATGAGATTCTCATCCTCTGTGGGGAAGGAAACTAATGTCAGGAAACTCTTCTGAGTGGTAAATTTGGGGTTTAGGAAATATTGTAAATTTTACACTGTTCTTCAGTATTTAATCTTCCCACAACAACTCTTATTGTCTTCTCTATCTAGCATCGGATGCAGAGGATTCACTAAGTGAGCTTTCCAATTTGGGGGGAAAAAATGAGGAGTAAGGGGAAGTTTCCATTAGTACAAAGCCATTATTAACTTGGGTTAATGAAGATCTAATGTAATATGGCCATCACCACATGTCTGCACGTAATGATTTCGTCCTTTTCTATGGGGAATGATTAAATTAAGCATCTTGTAGGTCAAAATTAGACTGAGAAGGTTAACCAACCTTTAATGATTCTGCAGCCATTTACCAGCCATTTAAAAACATAAACTGTGAGATAAAGCTCGATAGAGAAACAGCATTATCAGTAAAAACTGGGTGAAGTTTTAGCATTTTCTGTTTATATCATAGGAGAAGACAGAGAGGAATATGTGTTTTTGCAGTGACATGTGGGATAAAGTGCAAAGTGAAAGGAGTTTTTATTTTTATTTTTTGTTGGCTTCCTGATAAGTGCCCATTAGCTCTTTATTTTAACATGCATTAAATCTAACTAATGGATATCAAACCAGCTTAGAAAAATGGCAATTATAAAGCAATTGTAACAAAGACTTTGGGAGCACAACTGTGCCAAAATATTGTTTGTGTGCCTTAAACTCTTGAAAGCGCCGTCTTTATGGAGAAATGAAGTTGCATAGATGGGAGAGCAGAGTTTGCTGACAACCTGAGGGGTAAATTAGCAGCCCTAAGGATGCTTTGGGACTGTCTGAGCTACAAAGAACTAAGCTGAATCTCAGATTCCACAGTGATTTGGGGGGGGTGGGCAATTTGTTTATGACTGTGCTTATCTGCTTACACATGCTCAGGGCAGCTATCTCTCTTGTTTTGCTTTTCTTTTTCCTTAACGTGTACAGATGGAATGAGATATGGTGAACCTAGCAAAATCTCTTTGCAGTTTTTTACAAGGAGATGCAATTCATTTTAAAATTGACAAACAAAACTGAATACACAGGTATAAATTATCTCCCTTTGCGTCCATCCTCCCAGGTTTTGTAAGGCATTTTTTTGCCTATCCTGTAGAAACCTTAATTAATCCAATGGGAATATTTTCCATAAGGGTTGCTTTCAAGCATTTCTCTCGTGTCTTATCCATGGTTAGAAACAAAACCATCTCATTTGACAAAATAACATCTGGGAGGTTATGGTCTCTGGGAGAATCAAAGGGAATGCATTGGGAAGTTACAGATTCCGGAGGTCTTGCCTTTTATTGATAGATCTCCTTCATCATGCCACCCATTAATTTTAACTCAGGTGATATATGAACTCTGCGCATTAGTTAATGAAGGCTAATGCACAGTAATCTTGTCATCACTAGCTGTGCATGGTAATTCAATCTGCTGCTCTGAAGAGCTGTTCAACATGCAGCAAATTTGATTTAATATTGACATGATGTACTAGGTTTGGTATTTTATTTAACATACCATGTGCCTTATTTGATGAGAAATGGTTTTCTTTCAACAGGTTACGTACCTGAGTTAGGCAAGGTGTGTAGTTTAATGCAGTTATATCAGATGTATATCTGTTATATCTGCACTGGGTATTCATCCTGTGATACACTGCACAGGCTGCGGCAAATTCCTGAGTTTGGCACTTTACGCATTCATTTAATAATGTCGGTGTGCTTGAGAGCAAGCCCTGAAGAGCAGAAAAATAAAGGTGATGCTTTTCTCAGACACTGAAAGCATAAAGTCCCTCTTGCCCTGTTTACACTTGTTTAACCTACTCTTGTAGCTTCATCACCACCAGCAAGGTCTGATGCAGAATTGGCAGAGTACAGTTTGGGAGTCCTGAGTGTGACTTGGAGGAGTTTGCTCAGTGTTGCTGGTCTGTAGTAACTGCTACTAGTCTCTGTTTGGGTAGGATATAGGGTTGTAAAGATGGTGTGGTTAATACATTGATTTCCACAAAACACACACACCCCATGGGCCAGATTGGGCAGTCAGTGCTTTCTCACTTAAAACCAAACAATGCCAGCTTCAATCCTTGAGTGCATTAGAGCTGTGCTCTCTGCCACTGTATATTTGCCTAAATTGTGTGGTATGAGGGGCTGGATATGGGGATATATTGCCTTTATTTTAATATAAAGTACATGAAGATGTATCTCCATGCAAAGGACATAGAAACATGACATTATTTACTTTTATTGCAGGTAAATCATCACCAACCATCTGAGCATAGTGCAGGAGTTTATACAGCACCCAGAGGATGTTAGACACTTTATCTGTGTATATCCACATCGCTCTGTTGAATACTCTTGTGCACAGATCTATGTTTATGTCATTCACTGCAGCACACAGGTATCTGGAGGATACATCTTGCTTAAAGACAGGCTAAATGCAAAGCAAACTCAGTGGAACACAGAGAGCGGTGTAGGTTACCCCCGCTGGTCCCTCGGGAGCTGTCCCTAGGGATGGTGCCCTCAGCACGGGGAACAGGAGATGCTGTCGGTCAACACTGCCAGGTGGGAAAAGTGTGTACACAGGAAAGGGAGAGGAGACACCAGCCACTGTCCAGACTGTGGAGAGGGAGAAGCAATTTGCAGCCAGTTTACAGCAGACTGTGGTCAGACAGGCAGCCCCAGGGAGAGCCAGGAAGGAAGCGGCTGCTGCAACTCCATCATGTGCTGCACAGTGCTGCAGCCACACAGGGCCCTTTGCAGAGGGCATTTTATTAAGTTACAAGATAGTAATTAATGCCAAGTTCCTCTCTTTATTTTCTCTGTGGCTGGGTTTCAGAATCGAAATTAAAGATAGGAGATAGGGAGCAGATTGCCTCTTGAAATACAGCTCCGTGGTGCTCAGTTCATGACTTTAGAGACATTTGTCCAGTCCCATCTCCCTTTATGGAGATGTAGGTCAAATGCTGTTGAAATAGTCCTTTTTCTCTAGAGCAGATATGCTCACTCCAGTGCTACACTGCAGGAAAGAAGCCAAAAGGTCAGGGAAAGAGTGAAGGAGACCTTCTGTGCTCTCCATCCATGGTATAGCTGCTGTCCCCCACCCCCTCCCTCCACAGCTGCAGCCTGTCAGGTTCCTCTACCAAGTTGGGAACCCACCATCTCACACATGTGCTGGTTAATTTTGGAATCTACAGTACAGTCTGAGACATCCCACAAGGAGGGACCACAATTGTGGGGTGCCCTTGTCTGAACCTGGAAGTCCAAATGACTTTCAGAGCTGTTTTTTTGAGCTAGAAGCGCATCATGAAATACCACCTGTTTTTTGGAATACATCCTAAGACTGCACATGTCCTAAAATAGATTCTGTTTTCCTCTTCCGCTTCTGTTTTCATTAGCCCTAGGTTTTGACATTCTGTTCAGAGATATTTTCAGTATTGAATGCATTAAGATAACATAAATTCCAAATCAAACATTTCATTCAGCATATTTCCTATTTAAATTTCTCCCGTACATTTCCCCTGTAGTTATCTAAGGGTTGGTTTCATTATTTGTATCAGCTGTCTAGTGATAACTGGTTTTGCAAAAGAGCAAAAAATGAATGCTTGTAGAGAAAATAGAGAAAATTTGTTGCTTGCACAGCCTTGTTTCAATTCAGTGTTCCTTCCGTCTTCTGAAGTTTATTGATCGGGAGAATGTTAAAGTTGTTGAATAGTTTGTTTTCATTTCACAAATGTGAATCAGGATTATTGCAGAAAAACAGGAATGTATTCATCATTAAGATTTGCTTTACACATTCATTTATTTTTCAATCTATAATTCTTATTGAACTAAGAAAACTCACAGGAATATATGTATCACCACCGAGAACAAAAAGAGCCTGATTGAGGCAGATGGAAGATCAGCACAGCACTTCACACAAGTGAAAAAATACAAACTTCTTGCTAATACTGAGAAACGTTGGTTTCCCAGAGCTGGGAAAGGTCCTGGGGGGATTTCTTACGTGCTGAGTGGCTTAAAGACACTTGGTTAAGGTACAAAATGCTGCAGCCATTTCTAGAGCTGCCCATTTAGAGCACGGGGTATTTTTAAAGTCTTTTGCAAACAGATGCAAGCTCTCCAGCTCTCTGGTATTCCTGAACTGGGAGTGTGGTAGCTCCCAGTGTGACCAGGCTGGGGACCTGGGCGTACCAGAGGAGACATGGCACGATGCTGTTGTGGCCACATGTCCTCAAGTTTGCCAGTGGCTCACATCTAAGCCAGAGAGCAGAACAAACTCAGACCTTTTTGTAAAGCCATTTGTGGCTCCATCTCGAGTCGGCTCAGGTTGTTGATGGGACCACTTTGCATCTCTCCAGCACGGCAGGCTCGTAAGTTGATCCGTCTGCTCAGACTTCCCAAATGTGCAGTGTTTGAGCTGCACCTTCCCTCTTTTCTTGGATGCTGTTGGGTTTGGTGATCACAAAACGAGGTTATGTCTGGTTTCGCTGTCTCTCTTTGCCTCCCACTCCTCCTCTCAGGTCTCATATCATTAGATTCATCCACCGTTGCAGATTGCCTTGTGTGAGCAGTGTGTGCCTCATTCCCTCCTACCAATAGAACAAGTGTAAAGCTGGGCCCTACAAGCTCTGGGGGGTCACAGGACCATGCAGCTGCAGGAGTCCATCCAATCAAGTAACATCTTTTACCCTCATAATGATAATTTCCCACTTTAGCAAAACACCCTGCTGCCAAACTCCAGTGCTAATGAGCCTGTCAGTGCATCAGTGCACTCCCGACAGTACCGAGAAAGTAGGGATTGTTTTTTGCAAGGCAAATGAAGACACTGATGATTAGCAAGAAACAAACCAACAATTCAATACATCACTGGCCACACATACCAAATCATTGATTTTCTGTCCTGCTGGGCAGCAGCTGTTGTATTTGCTCTGCAGAAATGGATTTTTTCATCCAGGAGGGACCAGAAAGGTGGATGTTTCTCCAAGAACTGGAAGCAGCAGGCAGTTGCTCCCTGCACTGGGCATGGGCATGTTTATGGTGTCCTTCTGAAGCTGCTGAGAAGTCTGATGGGCTTTCTACTATTAAACTCTACTTCTGAATGCACATGAATGCAGTGATTGGATGGAAAAAAAAATCTCCTGTGAGAATCTGTGAAATTGCAGGACAAAAAATGCTGCCCTAGAACTTACAATCACTGAAAGAATTAGAAGTTAATCATAGATACCCTCACATGACTTCTCTCTATCTACCAGTTATGTGTAATCAGCATCCTTCCAGATCATCTGTCTCAGCAGTGTTGCTATTTCCATAATCCTCGCCTTGCCTGGCTGGCTGGATTGAAGTGGGATGTCTGTTCCATAGCATTTCTGAACAAAATGCATGACCCCAGGTCAATGGGACCACAATCTTCTCTGCAATGAGATAGCACTGATGATTCTTCTTCTCTTGTTCCCAGGGACCTACGTGATGACGGTGACGGCGAACGACGCAGACGACGGCACCACGGCCAACGGGATGGTGAGGTACCGGATCGTCACCCAGACCCCACAGAGCCCCTCACAAAACATGTTCACTATTAACAGCGAGACAGGGGACATTGTCACCGTGGCTGCTGGACTCGACAGGGAGGTGAGTTTGAGACCGTCTTACCAGGTGGTGTTGAGGGTTGTTGACGTGAAAAGCCCAAACCCTGTCTTTAATCCCAAGCCTCTAAAAGCTTGAGTTGAGGTGCGGAGATCACAGTCTTTGCTGCTGCAGCAGTTGTGGGGCATCGTGGGTTTGATGTGATATTTTTGTCTTAATCCATATCAGTCGATGAAACCCTGAGAGAATCTTCAAACTCCTGGAGCTGATATTTTCCTTTCATAAGTTTGCGAAACTCAAAGATGTAGAAAATACTCTAGGAGGTGAAGGGG
Organism: Lycocorax pyrrhopterus obiensis; assembly: GCA_014706295.1. NCBI lineage: Eukaryota > Metazoa > Chordata > Aves > Passeriformes > Paradisaeidae > Lycocorax > Lycocorax pyrrhopterus. Next base: position 13,156,376 of record JACSVZ010000022.1, on the reverse strand, counting down.
GATGAATAAATAGTCATTTGTCCCCCTTCTTTTGGGGGACAATAAAGTTCCAGGCATCTATAGCCCTTTCTAGAGCTGTCTTGCTTAGTTCTTTGCATGTTATCCCTGGAAAAAGGAACACAGCCTGCACTCAGCACACTTTGTGTCCTTGTGTCATTTCCAAACTAGTAAAATATCTTCCAGAGATTTTGGGTTTGTGGGATGTTCTGCCTTTAGTGCCTCTTCTTTCTGGCATTTTACAATGTGCAGCTTTTCCAAATGCAGAAGAAATTTCACTTTTACTGACAAAAAAGTACTCTGTCAGTGTAAACTATATAATGTGATTCTCAGAGCTCTGCCTCCTTTGGTTGTGGGTGTAGCTCAAGGACAAAGCATTTATACCTCAAATATTAAACAGAAATCAATGCAGTGTCAGTGGCAGGATGGAGTGAGTGGGGAAGGAGGGGATGAGGTCAATGGGTGTACAGGGAGAGAACCCCAGAACTTCAGTTCTGATTTTATTCCCCCATTGGACTGTGCAGGTCATGGAGTGTCACCCGCTCAATGCAACTGGAGGAGCTCGGTCGACTAAATGTTAGAAAGGATCATTTGTTCATGGAGCAATGACCACAGACAGCATGGAAAGAAGGACTTGCACAGTCTGAGGCTCTGATATTTATATACAGGCAGTCCCCAGAGGTCACACATCCAGTGGGAGAGTTCATTTTGAGAGAGCCCAGTGTGCTGCGTTTCTGGGAGAAGGCACCAGGACCCCGTTTTGTTCTTCTTTCTCTCCTTTCCTCCCCTTCGACAATGGCAGGGACAGAGCAAGCAGGAGTCCCCACACGTGGGCTTGAGACCCAAACTCTGAGGGGTGAAGCCTCCAGCACCTTGGAGATTTTTCCCGTGCCCCTCAGGCCAGCAGCACACTTTTGGCCCCACTGCTGAGTGCTCTGCCAGGCTCCAGTCAGGAGACATTCCCTGCCAGGGATTGTGCCTGTTTCATTCCCAGGTCTGGGGCTGCTTTTTTGCTTCAGAGCAGCTCGGGAAGGAATCCCAAAGGCAGCTGCTGAGAGCAGATAAAAGCCCCGGCAGCAGCTCAGCAGCACGTGTGGAGCCCCAGGGCAGCTGCCAGAACACTCGGGATGGGATGGGAACGCTGGCTGGGAATGCTGGCTGGGAATGCTGGCTGGGAGCAGCGCAGGGCTTGCCCTCGGCACCGTTTCAGGGCGAGCTGGCCCGGGGGGCCAGCTTCACACTGTGTGAAACAGCTTTCCAAGGAGAAGGTCAGGAGAGCAGAGAGCTCTCCAGGTGTGAAGACAGGAAGCACAGCTGGGGGAGCAGGAGGAGCTCCAGTGCCTGCTCCTTTCCATCTGACGTGATAGACTCTGCAAGCAAAACCTAGGGCAGATTTGACCTTTCCCTACTCCTTTTATTCCTGGAGCTGGGAAGTTGGCTGAATCTTAAGCAGGTAGATTATCCCAGGCAGTGCTGGAGCCTGCGGCAGGCTCGCAGTGGAAGTGGAGAAACAAGTGCCGGAAAGATTGCTGGCAGCGCCTGGGGGGACGGTAGCAATGTACTCGGAGGAGAAATTGGAATTCTGGAAGGAAAATGCTGATTTTATGGGAATTAAAGAACTATTATTGCCCCCCTGACATCAGTGGGGCCCAGCATTTTAATGTAGGGCTTTATGGGCAGAGAAAGGTCTTCGGTTTTTAGTAATTTCAGAAACACAGATTGGGATAAGTTGGTGGGAGAGAGGTTTTAATCTCAGCAAATCAGCTGAAAAAAGAGGCAGGTAATAATTAAGGGGAAAGGATAAGGCAGAATGATTGTCTTTTTTCGTGTTTCTCTCATTGCATCTGAAGTATTTTAAAAAGTTGCAGGGGAACCATGTGCTTCATGTGAGTTCCCCCGTGCACGGGGTCCAGGAAATCACAGCTGGCACAGTGTATGTGAAAATCTGGTGTTGAGTGTCCCAAGCTGAGTACAAGGCTGGGCAAGGGACACTTGGATCGAGGCAGAACAACCAGCTCTGGGCATAGTCCTGGGGCTGCCCTGGAGCTACGGGGCATGCTTATTCCCAGCTCTCTCTCCTACTTTCAGGATTATATCTGGAATTGGCAAAACTTTCTGATTTATTAACATAAAGTTGTAGTGCATCTAAATTGAAAATTGTGTTTAAACACCCCCATTACTGTACCACAGATTGTTTTTTTGGTTTTGTTTGTTTTTCCTGAAAACTTGAGGAAGCCATTAGAGGAGTGAATTTGGGGTTGCTGCTGACATTTCCTCGTCGTTAGGAAAAGGAGACGAAGAGCAATATTTGGAATGCAGATTTGTGTAAATTAAAATGTTAACAAATCTGACCTATTCAGCTGAAACTACTATAACCAAGATAAATTCCCTGGATACCAGTTATTTCTCAAAATGCTTATTGACACATTTATCAGTGCCTGAGACACGATTACGTTAAGGTGTGGTGATACAGAACCAGGTTTTCAGTCTCCATTGGACCCTTCTCCCTTGCTTCTGCAATGCAAAGCAGGCATAAAAATAACTTCCAGAGCTGTTCCATATCTGAGCGACAGATCCATGTTCCAGATCCAGCATTTGTCTTTCAGAAGGGAGAAAAGACACTTCGGAACTGGTGTTCCTAGCTCAGCATTTCTGTTGCATGCTCATTAAATGAAATTTCCTGATGTTCTCAGCATCTCCACTTAAGTATTGGTTCTTTGCTGTTTTCCTACATTACCTTCAATCCATGAAGGAATGAACTGGAAGACGTTTTAGGTTGTTTTGTGTCGTGAGAAGTGTTTTGTTTTACCTGCAAGAAACCTATTTTAAGACAAAGTCATGTATTTTTGCTGCTGTTTCTAAACCCCCTTTTCCACAAACCATGGAGGCAATTAAACACTCATACTCTCAGATTTTGCTGGTCTCTCCTAAACGTGTCTGACACTGAAGATAGCACACTCAAAAGCCAAAGTATTAAAATATTGATGGCTTTAAAGTTATCTTACCTGGTTCCCATTAATCTGGATGTAAATATGGTGACAATGCTCTGTGTCCACTTGCTCATTATGACTGCACTTAATTGAATGGATCCCCAAGGAAGATAAAGTTAATTGGACTGCACTTCATAAAAATTATGAAAGGAAGACAGTTTAGCAACAGCCTGATGTAAGCCTGGATGCCTGAGGGTGAGAAATGCCAAGGGTGGAACAAAGGAACACCTATCCCTTGAACTAAGAGGGAAAATGATGGGGATTTAGGGTCGTCAGAGGTTCAGAAGTACATTCAGACAGCCAGGTTTTGATGAGAAGGTTAAAAGCAGATGCTTGCTGTAATGCAGGAAAACATCAGAGTAACATAGGAAATCTGTAGCTGATTTAATGAAATTAGGAGGAAAGGATCATGTGGTGGTGGGAGCACAAAATGTTTGGATTGTCGGCTGTGAATGCATGAGATGAACGGGTTGTGACAAAGTTCAGGGGTAGGAAGGGACCATTGCTGCTGATTTAATTTATGGCAGGCTGCTGCAGAAGTGGGTGGTACTGCAGGAGATGCTGCCCCACTGACGGCTTCATTTAGCAGCACATCTGAATTCCACATTTTATTGAGCTGGGGTGTTTTTTTTCCACTGGGAAGAAAATTGCAAGAGGTAGGAAAGGGTCAGCTGGGTCTCAGAAACAAGCAGAACATTCATATTTTTGTTTTCCATCCTGAAAAGTAGCATTTCTCTGTATAACCTTGCAAAAGCGACCAGCTCTGTTCCACGTGTTACTTCGTTCTTTCCACTCAGCCCAGTGTCCCAGGTGGGATCAAGCCCAGACTGTCAGTCTGATGGTGCTCCTGGTGCAGTAATTCAACCCCATCACCAATTTTGCTTTCTCTGGTGGCAGAATATCTGTCTCAGTAGCACAGTAAACCTGCACTGAGGGCATAGTATAGGTAGTATCATCCTCTGAAGAGCTTCCCCTAAATATTTTATGAACACTGACTTTGAGCAAGCAGGAGGGAAAAAAAAAAAAAGAATGAGAGAAAAGTAGGTGGTTGATCCCAGGCTCTGCTGGCAGGCCAATAAATGTTGAGACATCTCAAATGTCATCCAGGTTTATTTGAGATAATAAGTATTTCAGCACTGCGGTGCGTGTAGTGTAATGTTGCTAACTTTTTGAGATGTCCCTTAGAAAGGAGTCCCTTCCCAGAACAATCATCTGGTGTTGGAGAAATGAAGGCAGTCAGGAGCACTGAGTTACTTCTTCCAAATTTCTGTATGTTTGTCTTTCTTTTAAAAGTGATTGGATCTCTGCTGCTGCAAATGCTTTTAAAAATACATGAAATCCGATTCTATGATTACTGCACTTGGCTTTCCAAAAACGTGATGTTGCTGGTCCTTCTCAAGTGAGTGAAAGATAAAAGGGAGAGCCTGCCAACAACTGAGTTAGAGGTTTATTTTATTTATGAATGAAATGGCAGGATTTTTGTGGGGAAGGGGAGAAGTTCTTCTTATTAGCAGAGACAGTTGATTTCTTTTCCAACACTCTGGTTTTGGTGCAACTAGACATTTCTGATAGTGCAGAATTTGAAATGTTATGTTAAAGAAAAAGAAACAACTGTACACTGCTCCAAACACTAAGCAGGGATGGTTTTTACCATCTGCAGTAACTATTTTGGGTACATTTATCTCCAGGTCATTGCAATAGCTTTTCAAAACCTCCTTGTTCTTTCAAATGCTGGCTGGGAGTAAACAAGGCATTGCCCTGGTACAGGAATGACTTTAGCCATTGAGACTGCTGTGAAAGACTCCCACAGACAGACATCCACTGGTCTGAGATTATCCAAATACAGTGGGTTTAATCTGGGTTTGTCTCTTCCAGCCAGACAATTATCTAAGTGTAACCAACAGGTAACTCAGGCTGAGCCTGGCTTTCTGTACCAGAAAACCTCCCTCTGACAGTGGAGTCTGGCAGCTTTCAATCCTTCATCCACCCCTGGAAAACAGCAAAGGGATTATTCTGTTCTAAATTACCATGGCCCATGTTAATTATTTCCCTCACTGCATATCAATGTGATGTTCTGCAAAGCTGCCGCTCCTCCTCCGAGCAGGGCTGGAGGAACATCTGCTGCAGTGTGAGGCTGAAGGATCCCACACCATACGAGTGATAGATGAGTTTACCTGGGCAGATTGTCACTCGTGTGTGTGCGTACTGACAGAATACAAAGAACGAGGGAAAGTGACATCTAAATGGCTTGACTGCATCCTGAGAGCTTCTGTTCCCATTTTCCTCAGTCAGATTAGCCTTCTCCAAGGAGCAGGGAGGAGTAATGCAAAATTGCTACAAGCATGTCACCTTCTGACAAGCACCATCCAGCATCCACCCTACTTGCTATTTGTATCTATTACAGGAGTTCTTTAGAGTGAGGGGGATTCTGGTTTTCATGTTCCTTTCATTACTTTTTCCAGAGAAGAACTAAAACAAGGTTGTTAGACTCTGCGGAGCCACGAGTATCTTGCTTTTCAAGATGAGCTTCCCATATCACTGCATTAAAACATGTGCAGAAAAATGCCTCCACATCTGCCCTCACAAGAGGAGTGAGGGATTAGTAATTATTTTGCCAGCGAGGCACATCCATTTCTATGAATTTGGACCACAAGTCCTTGTGTTTAGCTTCCAGATTTGCAGGCTCCCAAAGTGTTTTCCAGTGACTGAGATGATGAAGGACTGTAACAGATTTCCAGGGTTAAGTGGCTTTTCCACTTCTCACAGCATTCAAATGGTGATTGGGAGTCCTTGTGGAACCTGCCTTCAAGCCAGACAAACTACTGGAGTCTTAGCAGGGATAAGCAGGTAAAATGCTTCAGCATCCTCTGTCAGACTGTGTTTTACTTGTCCCTCCCAGCCTTGGCCCTGGTGTGTTTCTGACACATTAGGAATCGGTTCCCCTCTGCCACTGAGGAGCAGTTTGCCCCTGTGCTGTCACACCACAGGCTCTGCCCTCGCTGTCTGCCTGGCAGCCACGTGCCATCCCAGGGATTTGTGGAGCACAAAGTCACTCTGAGGGATGAAATCCACTCTGTGCACGTCGTTTATCACTGAATACTACGTTATCCCTGATACCTTGTAATTTTTCAGGGCCATGTAACGAAAATGTAAATACTGAAGCTTTATGTATTAATATGCCTGAAATCATTACTTAAAGATAAAACTGGTTAAATTATTCAGTTATAAAATTATCCCATTTCCACAGCAGCATATCCTGTCAAAGGAAGAGCTGATTAGCCATAAGCTGAATTTAGCCAGTAGATTTATGCTGGATTCTGGTTTATGTTTCTACATTGTACATAGGACTGATTTGAGTTTGCTCCATCATTCCAGTGCATTTCATTTTCTCATTACAGACAAGAATGACCTTTTCCAGCAAATTATGGTGAGGAGCACCACCACTCATCAGTGAAGAAGATTCATTTTATTAACCCTGTTTAGTGCTTTGGAAGTGTGTTGTGCACTCAGTGGAGGGCCACTTGCAGTAATTTGAGGTACCAGAAGTTAGCAGAGGGGAAGGGCTCAAATCTGCTCTGAGCACTGTTGGTCCAGCACTGCTTAAGGGATCCCTCATAGCCTTTTGCTGCAGGGTGGGAAAGATGTGAGCAAAGCCTTGTCACAGAAATCACACCATTTGTTTTAAATGAGAAGGGAATAATGCCAGTCACAATTCCCAGAAGGAATATGTCTCCCTGTTCGAGCTCCTCAAATTGCAGTGCCTGTGTGTCTTTCTGGTGGGTGCTTTTGGAATGTTCTGTACCTTTTGGTCTTCTGCATGATTGCTGCAACTCTCTAAATGAGACGCTGACAATCAGTTTTAGAGCTCCTGTGTATGGAAAGGGTTTTTTGATTACTTTTCCTTTAAAAAAGCCTGATAGCTAGATAGACTAGTAAAACTGATAGAGGAAGGGCTCTGAGCCGTGGCCTCAGAAGAAAATAGCATGAGTAGAAAAAAAAAAAAAAAGTGGATATAATAGGAGACACTTTTAAAGAATAAAAGAGCTTTCCAAAGAAAGAGGCTGGTATATAGCTTGGAACCCGTGGGAGTCCTGTGAGCAGACAGCAAAACAGCCGTGGTATTTATCTCCCAAAAAGGTACACCAGGAGGATGATCAGGACACAAGTGTAATGGGCTGGAGATCATCTGGCTGTACAAACTGAGGGCATGTGGGCACAGTTGGGCTGTGAGTTTGTGTGAGCTCAGCCTGGCTGTGTGCTCTGCTTGCACTCGTCTTGGCCCTGTCCTGTCCTAAGGCCTTTCGTTCCCTATCGGATTACATTTTTAATAAAGAAGATCAAACAGAGCAATAGGGCTGCTTTTATTGGTCTGGTTGTTCTGTGCAGTTTGTCAGCTCTGGTCCCAGTGCACTGTGTGTCCTTCCTGAAGATGTGCACAGGAGGATGCTCCAGCCTCAGAACTGGGCTGTGAATGGAAACCTGCAGCCAGTTTACATCTCCCATGGAGCCGATTCCGCCAAGAGTGAGTCCTGCCCTTTGGCTGAAATGAAGTTTCCTCCCACTCAGGCAGTGTCTATGACACTATTTACTGCTTGCCAGAGTAGCTCCCAATTTGGTTTTTTAATTCTTTCTCCCATCTGGCTTAGACTCTCTTTGTACACCTGGCTTGCTTTTGGTATTGCCAGCGTTCAGATGCTGGAGCCTGTGGAGGAGGTTGTACTGGCTCACATGTGGAGCTGTAATGACTTTTTATTCATATTTGGGTGAGCTATTGAAGAGATGTTACCAAATTGAAAAGCTGCATGATTTGGGGTTGAACTATTCAGATAAAACAAAGCTTTGAGTTTAACTAGATCCAATCATAGAGTCTGAGCAAGAACAGGACTGGTACCCCACCTAATCAGTTCCTTTAAATGTGGAAATCTTCAGAGCCTCTCCTATAAGAAAATTCCACATATACTAATAGTCTATAGATCCTTTTCTTTCTTCACACACATTTTAATGTGTTCAGAGAGTTCTGGTACAGTCTGGTTGCACTTGTTTCAAGTTGCTCATGAAATCCCACCTCTGACTACAGTGGGTTGGGTTATACATTATTCAGTAGTAAAATCCCAGCTGAATAGAGAGGAAGGAAAAAAAGTTGAGTATCGGAGTGGAAAGCTCACCAGGTCCTTAGCATAATCTCTCTGGTTCAAACCTGCATTTCTTTTTCTATTTGAGCTTGTCTTACAGTGGAGAAGAGTGTATCATTCCAATTTTAGATAGAAGACTACCTGCTCAGCTCAGGCAGATTTAAAGTTTTTGTTTTGGTACATCACATACTTTCCAACAGCCCCTTCCCCTCTCTAAAGGGATTATTGTCTAAATCTGCACCAGGTCAAGTGAAATAATTAGACACAAGCTGGCTCCACTAATTAACTTATCCACAGACCATTGTCTGTTATTAGCATTTTAAAGAGAGGCTTTGTTAACTCCTTCTTTCTAGACCTAGCACTACTTTTTTAATAGTAGTATTCATTCCTATGAGCATCTTTGGCTACATTTTTTACTTTAATATTATCTTCAACACATTTGCCAGAGCATGAGTGAGTTTATGGGATGTTTCACCCTGCATCAGTGACTTTCCTTAACTGGGCATTAAGAAGAAGGCAGCTTGAATGCGAAGGACTGTGATTGTCAGAAGACTAGATACAGAGTCTTGTATTCTGAAATATTCTTAAAATAGAAAGGTCTCAGTGTAACAGCAGAGAGGCTGTTACATGCTTTGTAAAGTATAATTTAAATTGTGATGTATCTAGTGTTTTTGTAGTACATCTCATCTGGAGCAGTGTCAGGATCATGGAGTTTGTATTTGCAGAGGGTGTCATACTTCCAAAAATACAGAAATGTGCACACAGGGACCAAAATATGGGCGTTTGCTGTTCTGCACCGTGAATACTGTCTATTTCATTGAGTTCTGTACTAATTAGTATCCAGAAAGGTGGCAGAAGGTGGCTCTTTGAAGGGGAGGACTATTCTTGTTAGACACTTGCGAGCATCGCTAGGCTGGCTATAAATAATCACAACATCAGGTACCGAGGTTTGGGTTATTCTCCATTCACTGCAGGCTGAGAGAGGGCTTGTGGAGAAGGCCAACGAGGTGTCACGTGCAGGCAGGATGGAGATGTGTGCTATTCTTCCCAGAATTGCACATTAAAGCATCTAGGAGCCTGTAGTAGCAGAGCCGAAGCAGTGAGGCAGTTTGTTCTTTTGTCATGGTAACCTCACCATTTTTCTTCCAATTTTTAGGCTAAATATTTTCCTTTCATTGTTGTTCTGTTATTCCAGTTTTTAAAAAATTCGGAGGACTTTGTGTAAGAAATCCTCATTAAATAGAGTACATGTCAGTACAACCATGTTTTATTCTAGCTGTTAATTTTTTGCACTTAAGATGCTTTCTGTTCCAATGCCTTTCTAGAAAAATAAATGTGGTTTTCAGTTAAAGTGAACAGGTCACTGAGTGACCTTAAATCTGATGGCTCAAATTGAGAAGGGGAACTAATTGCATAAAAATGCAGTGACTCATATTATCCAGATGTTCAATAAGTTGGTCTTTCCAGTCTTATTTATACATCTGTCTGAAAACTAAATAGACTGTAGTTTCATATTCATACCAACATGGAATTCACTTCAGTTTATGGGGGAGAATCATGTTTTGTTGGTTAAAGGTTTGGACAGATGCCCAAAGAGAGGTAAACTGGCCAGACTGACTTCTGCTGCCTGAGGATGAGAATCAGGATTTCTAAGTCAACAGCAAGTGACCCTTGTAGAAGTGGAAAGCTTTTCTGCCAGGTATCTGCAGTTCTAAAGGGAGGGTTCGATGCCACCCAAGCAGGCACACATCAGATAAAATGCCTACTTTGGATGCACTGTGATCACCTTCTGAAGGTGAATTTCAGAGTGATTGGAAGAGCAGCATCCTTCTCTCTTGAACTCAGGGCAAACCCTGTGGTTTACTTGCAGCAGAGTAGAGCTGGCCCAACCACAGAGATCTGCTGTGATTGAAATACCCTACCCTATGTTGTGTGTATTTTGCTCACAAGGGGAGCCTGTGCTGATGTGAAGTAGTAGATGAGAGGATGCTCCACACATTATTCGTTCTGGAAGTGGTTTATTGTGGAGATGTGTATGTTTCTGCAATTATTTTAGCCATTAAACTTCAGCCCTGGAAATGCTTTCATCTTGGCTGATTCCATCTTTTTGTGGCCATGGCAATGCAGAGGAGTGTGATGGGAAATGCATTACTAGATTTCTAAATTATGTGCAGTTCTCTCCCCCCGTATGTTTGATATCAGAAGACGATGTTTGACAGAGAAGGTAACGAACAGTATTTACTGGGAAATCAGCAGCTAGGTGTGGTTTGAAAGCAAGCATATTTGAGCATAAAGAGACAATCTGGAAGCGTTACCAGTGCTCTGCACTATCAGAAAATCTGCCCTACAGATGTGCAGCAGAGCAGCTTCCACCAGTGAGAGCTGGAGAGGCATTGGGTGCCTTCATGACTTCAGGGTATCAGCTCTTGGCAAAGCAGTTGAGCACAACTCCCTAGAAAAAGAGCCTGCAGGGAAACCTGCAGGACATTGGATGGTTCTTTGGACAGGTAGCCCACCCCCCGCTCCTTTGGCCATGGTCACATCTCTGAAAACCCCTAAAGCAGAAAGCAGGAGAATCTCTCAGCTCTATCCATCAGATCAGAAATTGAAGCATTAGCAGTCATTTATGTAAATTATCCTGATTAAGCAAGAAACGCCCCACAACATTTTCCCCACCCCCGGATTAGGACAAAATATTGACTTTTTTTAATTGTAATTACCAGTCAGAAAAAAAAAATCTGGAGAGATTCAGTATTTTTGTTTTAATAGCTGCAAAAATGTCATATTGATATTGGTCTTTTAAAATTATGTTTGACATTTTAGAAGATCAATCTTTGTCAAAGCCAGCTCAAACCATTAAAACCATTTTTAAAAGGACTCTTTTGCAATGTAAAAATCAATTCCAAGTGAGGGAGAGCTTTCAAGTGCCCGTCCTTGGGAGCAGTTTCACTCTCAGCGTCTCGTGATGAAAAACCACTTTGTCATAAAATTCTCCACCAGTTTTCATCCTCAGGCCCCTTCAGCTCTCTATATGGTCTCTGCCACTACTGTCATCCAACCATATCAAAATGGGTATTTAGGGATGTTCTTCTGAAAACTAATTCCAGTGTTTGCAGGAAGAGCTGTTAATGTAACTCGGAGTGACCATTGCCTGCAGTATCAGCATCTTCAAAGGCTGACTGACACATTTGAGAAATGGATTTTGTGTTACTCTGCTGACCCCAGACGCTGTGCCCAGGCAGTTCAGAGAGGGGCACAGGCACAGTCCTTTCCAGGCAGCTTCCACAGGGAATGAGGAAAGCTGAATTACAGACTTCATATCCAGATGTGCAGGGGAGCGTTCAAGGAAAATGCATCAAAACATCTTGCAAAAACTCATTTAAAGTTACATAAATTATTGTTTGCGTTTTCACATGCAGTTATTTTCAAGTTTAACCAGCTGTATCTGATTGAAGTGGCCCTAAATAAATACATCATTACATAAACACAACATTTGTTTGGGGATTTTTTCCCAATAAGGTCCGGGCCCTGTTTGCTTCGCAGTGTTGCACAGACTGTGAGAAGGAGGTGTCTGAATTTCAATGGGACATTTTGACACAGAAAATCCCATTCTTAGTATGTTTGGAGTTTCTAAGTCGTATGGTGACAGCTACCTTAAAAGAAGACACAGTAAATAATATGGCACATATTTTGCAGAGAAATTAGAATGCAAGCAGAAAGTCCAAAGAGGTGACCACATTGCTTTTCACGTTTTTCAACCCGTTTCAGTGCATCGAGCCAATGTCTGGTGCGTGCTGATGCACTGAGCAGGCGTTCTGCTGACAGGCTTCCCAGCAGCATCTTGGGTTGCTGTTTGTTGGGAAGGGCTGGTGTTTGCTATTCCAGGAGAGCTCTTTGTCACCATCCTCACTCCCTCCACCCGCGTTGTCTTTTCACAGATCAATTACCTGATAAAGGGTGATGCTCACCAGAGCCAAGCATTGGTTACTCACTGCTGCAAGTCCAGTCCACGAAGTCCAAAAGTCCTTGAGCACCACTGAGGTGCTCTCTAGCAGATCCCCAGGTTTTATAAATGAGGAAATAAACCAAGTGACTCAAGGCGCAGAGATGCTCATCTGTTCTGTCTCTGTTCCAAACCAGAATAAAACATGGAAGAATAATCTGAAAGACGTGACGGTTTTTATTGAAGAAATAATCAGAGAGTCGCTTATCAGAATCTGGAAACCTGCTTTATCCTTTGTTGCATTATAAATAAGAATTATATTTGTTCTTGGGAAACAAGTCTGAAGTACACTGCAAGACGTTATTATGAGTGACGCACCGGGAGCAACTGAATAAATACTGCCTGTCTGCCCCATTAGGTGGTTTTGTTTCTTACATTTCCCTGATTCCTTTATCAGGAATGAGTTGTTTTATCATTTCAGAGGTGCACTCAGAGGTGAGCCATGATTGGTTTGCTCATGACTGGGCCTGAATTCCAAGCTGACAGAAGGGAGGATGCCAGGCAAGGAGCATCGTGGTGGGAAAGAGGCAGGGGCTGGGGTCTCCGGCTGTGCCACAGCTGCTCACTGTCCAGGTGGGCTCTCCTGCTGCAGGGAGAGCACTGTTGGCCAGAGGAGCCCATGGTGGTGTGGAGGAAGCAAGAAGAAACAGGGAAAAACACAAATGAAAGGGAGAGAGATTTGTAGGGATAGAAAATTAAGGAGGGTGGAAGAGAGGAGTTTCCTTTTTCCACTCTTGTAAACTCTTGCAAGGGCTGTTAGCTCTGGATTTGAAGGGTTATAGAGAATGCCATTGTAGATGGAACAACACACATGGTGCAGCATCCTCTCATGATCCAGGCATCTGTCAGAGCTGCAGGCACGAGCTCTTGGAGCTGTGTGTGCCGGTTATGTCTCGCGCTAGGTGATTAGATGTAAAATTACACGGTATCATCCGAACTTGGAACATAAAACCACTTCCATGCTCTGTCTTGACTGTTCGTAATGTTTCTTGGCAGAAGTTGCTGCAGACACCAGCTTTCAATCCTTCCAAATTAAATGTCAGTTGATGGCAGCACCGTCGTCAGCGGGAGCATCCTGCTCATCCCGCTTCCCCCGGCGCTGGGAGCGGCTCTGCACCTCCTCAGCTGGCTGATGAGCAGCTCAGCTGGGAGCAGTTTCGAAGGAGATCTTTGACTTTCTTTGGCTTCCCAGAGGAATTCATAATTATTTCCTCCTTTATCATGGAGTGCAGCTGGAGGCTTCAGCTCCGTTAGAACTGCCCTGGTAATTTCACAGTGTGAAATTTACAGCAAACTAGGGACATTAACGTTAAATAAATTTATGCAACAGCAACCCTCACCCAAGTCATTAAAAGTGTGTGCAGTTTTTAATGGATGCTTCAGCATGGCATTTGATAAGTTTGTTCATTTCTTTTCCCAGTCTGTTAAATATACATACACACACACATTCTTCTGCCAGAGGTATCGGGGGAAGCTGGCTGTGGCCTCGGATGTCACCTCCTTGCAAACACTTTACACATGGCTGTAATCCCATCCTCAGTGGAGTGAGGAGAGGCTGTCACTGAGAGCAGATTTAGGGGGGGGTGGTGTGAGTGTGGGTCTGTGTGCGACTCCAATAATCCAATTAACTATGTAGTGATTCTGAATCACGTCTGTTTGAAAAGACAGGATATCATAAAGGCTGCTAATATGGTGGAAAATTGCATTAAACTGAGACAGGACAAAGTTGATTATGTGCACGACTGGTGCAGATGTGCCTGGCACTGGTCGTTTATGCATATTGATTGATCTTAAACACAGCAGAGCAGGGGATGGGATGGGGTTTCTATGGTTATTGATTTTGTTTCAGCTCCTTGGGCTGTCATCAGAGGCTCTCAGATCTGACTGCCTTGACCGATACAAGCCCTGATCAGAAAGCTCGATAAGAAAGCAGGCACAGGGCTGATGTCCTGGCCAGAGAAAACGTGCTGGGTACGTCCTTTGAGAAGCAGATATTCAGGAACACCCCTGCTCTTCAGGTCCATGGAGCTGGAGCGTGGAGTTCACTGGGAGGCTGCAGTTGGGCTTTTGGGCTGCCTTGCTGGATGTTCCCGGTGTGGGCTGTGCAGGAACAGCCTGGAGAGCTCACAAGGGTCAGTTTGCTGCGTGATCTGCTTCGCTTCAGTTTGCTGAAGGAGGAGACTTGGTTTCCTAATTGTTTAATTTTGGCTTCTATAAACCTGCTGGAGCAGAACTGTTGTTTTTCCACCTCTCCCACGTTCCAAGCAGTGAAGCTGGAAACAGGAGGTTTTCCTCCTGTTCTTTAGTTGTTTTCTCATTCCTCAGGAGTCTTTATTAAGACTGTTTTCTTTAGTGCTGCTCTGCCTGCAACCACTGACCTCTGCCACCTGGCAGCCTGGCTTCCAAGGGCTGTGTGACTTTGCTGGCATGAGTCATTTAATGCCTTCCAACTGAAAGAGAGCAGGCTTGGATTAGATATCAGGAAAAAATTATTTATTGTGAGGGTGGTGAGGCCCTGGCACAGGTTGCCCAGAGAAGTTGTGGCTTCTCCAGCCCTGGAAGGGTCGAAGGCCGGGTTGGATGGGGTTTGGAGCAACCTGGGATAGTGGAAGGTGTCCCTGCCCATGGCAGGGGGTGGAACAAGATGAGCTTTAGGGTCCCTTCCAGCCCAGGCTGTTCCATAATTCCATGATTCTCTGATCATTGGCATGGAGCTTGAAACATGATGTGGGAGTCAAATAAGATGCTGGTTTTCTAATAAACAAAGTATTTAGGAGTAGAGTTAATTATACATCTAGCAGTCAGTAAAAAGGATTTGTGGATGTTTGCCCTGGGAATTCCCTAATATTCCAGTCCTGAGGGTTTATATGTAGGGGCATCTCCACCCACCTTGGCTGCAGCCTGAGCTCTGTGCGGGTGAGTTTTCATGATGATGGTTTAGTTCTGAAAGAGGAATTTGTAAGCACGTTGAATTGAGTGCATATAACTTACTTTGATTTATATTTGAGTTGAGGTGAAAGAACTCTATCTGTGATTATGGACATCAAAGACAATATATTGAAATTCAGTTTTATAATGTACACATCATTTATCAAATCTCTGCCCAATAATGCCAACATTTGCTGCACAGAAATACAACGTGATGGATTACCTGCTTCCCACCAGCTTTCTGAAGGCCAAGGAAGATAAACACAGGATTCTTGTAGAAATGTCAAGTTCAGGCGGGGAAGAGGGACTGAAACAAAAAACCCCAGGGCAGTTAGAAAAATTCATAAGCAGGGTGAGAATTTCAGGGACCTTACAGTTTTCAAAGGAAACAAGTTTCTTTGTTTCTTGCTCTCACCAAGAGCACAAGCGACCCACCTGCTGCAGGCAGAACGTGTCACCTTTTGCAGAATTTGGTCTGGTTTGGTGCCTGCTCTTGAGATGCTGATGATCTAAAAAGAGCACATTTTTTACATCTAAAGCAGCAGTGATCTGGACTCGGATCCATAACAGCCAGAACTTGCCTGGAATCGGAAAAAAAAAATCTTAGAAATATGAATTTCAAATTAAAACCAGGAAAAAATAAATAGCAGAAAACACTTTTATTTCTTGCTGAGCTTCTATTCAGTTCCTGCTTCCTGTGTTGACAGTGTAAGTTACACTTGGGCAGGAAAAAAAGGAAGCCCACAAACATAATTGCAACCGTGTCTAATTAGGCAGAGCTATGTAAATTTAGCGTTTCAACATGATTATAAATGTCAGGAGAGCCTTAGATAAGACATGAGAGTTTTGAGTATCTCTTGTGTACCTAGTCTAAAATGTCCTTATTGCTAATCCTATTCATCTGGAGTTGCTTCCTAATTAGAATATTTATGGGCTAATAAGGAGGTGAACAAGACACTCCAGTTCAGTTCCAAAGGTGAGAGTAGGGATTCATTAGACTCGGCGTCTCTGTTTTGATTGCTGTACAATGTAATTAACATTGTGCTAGACAATCATTTTAGATTTACCTTAACAACAAATGTTTGAGAAGATTCCTGTTGTTCTGTCTTTGTGCCTCGGTCTGCTGAAACCAAAAAGCAGTGATGTCAGCAGCTTTGAGAGATTAGGGGGTTCCTGGATGGTTTTTTTCTTGTTTTATTCTATGAACTGTTTTGACCTCAGTCTGTCAATTACTGATGTTTCTGAGTTTTGGCCGTGCCAGCTAAAAGTGAATATGTTTTGCATATTTTATGAATTCATGTTTTATAAATTTTATATCACTAGGACCTGTTTTATAGGAAATGCTTATTTTGATATTTTGGTGGGTTTTTTCAGAATTTTCACTCGCATGTCTATAGCCAGTGACCTGATATAAAACAGAATTTTTAAAGTCAGACAGAGTTTAGCTGGTTTTATATTATACTACCATGAAAGCACTGTGAAAGCACTGTGAGTGCCTCATGTTCAGTGTCTGACTCTAACTTTTCTTCTGGAAGGTTCTTCCCCACCAGGAGCCCCACTGAGCCCAGGCACAGCAGCAGCAGCAGCAGGAAAAATGCCTCCTGCATCCAGACTGAGAACCAGGCAATCCTGAGTTCCACCCCACAGGGTTATAGACCTTACTGATCCACCACTGTGTGAGGATTTGGATGCTTCCTTAGTGGGATCATCCCCTCTCTTCCTCCTTGAGGGAGGGTCCAGTCCTTGCCCATCCATCCAGCCCAAGATTTTGCAGAAGACATCTTCCAGATTTCTTCCTGCTGCCTCCTCTGGCCTTTGCAAGGTTCTTCTCACTTCCTGCTGCCAAAGCTCCCATTGTGAAGGGCCCCTCAGCACCGCCCAAGGGGAGATGCTCTTTCTCTGAGTCCAAGGGGGAGCTGGGAAGATTGCCAGCCCCAAACCCCTGGGGCACTGCTGCTCAGGATAGGGGAGCTGGGGGGCAGCTCCTGAGGGATTTTAGAAAGGACAAGACACACAGTTTCTGTTCTCCCTCCCATGTCTCTACTTCAAGCCCTGCTTCTGTCTGCAGAGCACATCTGAGTTCTGCAAAGCAACGTCCATAATAAATACAAATGCTAAATTGTCCCTTTATTTTTGCCAGTGCTGTGGCCAGTCTCAAAGTCAACTCCTTTTCGAGGGCAAGCTGATCAAAGTGAAACGTGGGGGGCTTGATCTCCTCTCTTTACTTTCCTTTCCATACTGAGAAATGATCTGGTTGTCCAAGAAAACAGCGTTCTGTGGCTTTAAAGGTGTGATCAGAAAAGTTGTTAAGATGTCAAGTCACGTTAGTTCAAGTCTTCTCTGTATAAATTACGGTGAGCTACGGTGATCTCATAAATAATGATAAATATAGCAACATTCTACTGCTGATGGAAATCATTATCAGCTATTATCAACTTTAATTAATATATTCACATTATTCAAATCCAGGTAGAAAATGTTCTTTGGCATCAAGTCTAGAGGAATATGGATTATGGCTTTTGTGCAGCTTGAAAAGCAGCACAGGCAACACGGAAGCAGGTCTGGGGAAATACTTTGTTTAGACTTAGGGTCCAGCACATTGATTGTCCCATAGATGTCCCCCCTTTTCCATATTTGTGTGCAAGGGCTGGTACATACCATGTTTTTCAGGGTTCTTTCTCTCCTTGGAGCACTGCTCCTGCACCAGAAGAGCTTCCTCTTGTTTGTGGCATCTCAGTTGTCTCCATAGCAACCAGGGTAATGCTGGGGAATACACGATTGAAGATGCTGGAGATGAGTACTGGTAGCAAATGTTCTTTAACATGAAAAATGAGTGAAAACAAACAGAAAATATGGGCTAAATAAACCTCTGCTAGTTCTAAATGGAATGGGTCTCGAAAATTTCCATTAGGACTTAACAGCTCTTTAAATAAATAACCAGTGTGTCCCCTTCCATCTGAGGGTTTCCATCTGTTGATTGTGTTTGTTTGCTTTTCTCCCGTTTGGTGAAAATCCCGAGGCCCAGTCCTGCTGCACACCCAGCCCCTGGGTACGGGGCTGAACATTCCCTTCCCTTTGGAAAGGGATCTGAAAAACAACATCAGACAAATGCACCCCACCTGCCATTCCGGGAGCAAACCCATAAAACCCTGCACCCACAGCTCCTGCTGCCCCTGGAGCTTGGCCAGAGGCCTGTTTGCAGCTTTCCAGGAGAGAGGAGGACTTTTTAGATCAGGAATTCCCTGTCTGTCCACTGTGCTCAGCCTGCCCCACACAGCCAAGGGCAGAGGGCTTCTGCTTGATGCCACAGGAGAGCAGGTGGGAAAACTGCCTGGAGAGATGCTCCTGCATCCAGCTTATCCCTCTGTGCCCACCCCTGCCCTCTCAGCGTGCCAGGAGCCTGGCTCATGGCATCTCTCCACAGGCAATGCAGACTCTCCAGGATAATTCCAGTCCCTCAGACATGCACGTTCTAATGCTTAGACCAAAGAAGGTGCCAGCCCAGGATGGTATTTTCTGTTCCAAACAGAGTGGTGAAAATGGGATCTCTGTGGTGTGTGTTGTGTTTTCCATGGGAAAGGCTCCCATCAGTGATTCCCTGGGCTAATGGCTTAGTTAGAGACCTTAATGACTCAAAGTAAGGACGTGTTACAGCTGGTGTGAGACAGCACTTTGTTTCTGCTGTCAGATAATACGTCTCTAAATCTGGCCTGTTCTGACATTTCCTATGAGGAAAAAGAAATAAAAAATCCATACAGCTCCCATTAACCGAGAGAGAGAGGTAAACACTGCTGTTAGTGGGGTGAGATAAAACCTTTTCACTCTGGGACACAAATGTGAGTTCAATGTATGATAAAATTAAATGCGTTTCATGATCTCGCCTTACTCCCCACAGGGAGTTAATCCATCTCACAAAATTCTTGACACATACTTATCAGAGCCTCCAGCTTCTTCTGAGAGAGACCAAGGACCAGAGTCCTCAATCCCTTTGCATTCTGCCTGAAGAGGATGGTCTGGAGCGTGGTGTTACAGCCCTGCTTCTTTCCTGCAGTGAAGTACCTCAGCTTCTGGTTCTTCTACTTTCCCAGCATGGTTTTGTCTGAGAAGTGGAGGAAGTACAGCATCACACATACAACATTTACTTAGTGTAAGTTCATACACCTGAACCTGAGGTGAGCAGCTCCACAGAAGTTTAACATCACACACTGCTGTAGGAGAAATACTAATTTGCTTTTCCAGAAGCACACATCTCACCAGTATGTTGGAGAGTATTAAACTTAGAATCTCATCAGCTCCTTCTGAATCTCCTACAGGGGTAAGATGTTAAACTGGATTCTGAAGAAAATGCCGGTGCAGTTTTGGGGACGTTGCCCTTGAGTTGTACAGGCAGCTGAGATTTTGGAGCATGAACCACAGATGAGATGGTTTCATTTGAATTCCACATCACAACCAAAGCAAAAACAGTTTGTTTTGAGGGAATTCTTTATCCCACAGTGTCCCTTTTCCTTTGTAATTGCCACAAATTGTCAGTACTGGCAATAAGGACTATTGTTTGCAACTAACATAGCCTGAACAAATTCCAGCTCACACGTGGTACCCTGAAGTGGGATAAGACACTCCAGGTTTATGGCAGGTGATGGGTAGCATGAAGCAGATCCTATGGATGGACAAAAGCACTGTAAATCCGCACCCCATCTTGCCTCACAACAGTTTTTTTTATGTACCTAAATCCTTAGTCTGCAGTTACATTTTTGGACTGGTTCTGTCTCTGAGCATAAAGCAATGAATTGCTGCCCAGAACTTACAGTCAGTTTATTTACAGATGCAAAAAGTTTCTTTTTGGAATAATGCTGCTCAGGGAGCTGGTGCAACTCAGCAAAAGGACTGTCTTGCACATAGAAACAGGTCTGAGCTGAGGGTGGGGGGAAAGGAAGTAACACTGTGAGGGTGGATTTAATCAATACAGTTTTACTTTTGTGCATAAAAAAGGCTTAAAACTGCATTCAGCATCTCCAACTGGACTATCCAAATGGATGAATCCCTCTGGAAAAATCCTCTGCCTGTTCCCTATTTGAGAAACAGGAATAATTCTCAGCTTGCAGAAGTTTAATGAGTATGAATTTGTCAATATTTATGCCTACAAAGAAAATAAAATATGCTGGCATTATTTGTAGCATTTCAGTAAGCTCGTCAGAGCAGCATCATACATGATCAGGTCATGGGTTAACAAGGATTAATTATCTTGGCAGAATTATGCTTTGCAATTTTTCATTTCAGTCTGTTACTTTTGAGTATTTGATAATGTAGCCTACTAAATTCAGGGTCATTTTGCTTCTTGTATGAAATTCAGCACTTCCCTACATAAATGTTTTTTAAGAGGAAATGTAGCCAGCATTGGAGAGAGCTGAAGTGCTGAAATTCCCTCTTGCAGCTAATAGCCAAAAAATGCTACATTCCTCCAATTTTGTAACTGCAAGAATTGCATTTCATCATGTAAAGGTGGTTGGCAAGTTCCTCTTTCATACCTCGTGGCAATGTGAAGTTAATTCCATATTACAGGAACCTGGGAGGTTGTCAAGGGGGTCTCTGCGGTGCCAGTTCCTTTATAAAATTTCCCCTGCTACCGTGGAACCTGCTCCCGGTCACCTAAAGGCCTTTGACACTTTGCAAAGATCCTGCACATCCCTTAGATGACAAAAAGCATAGAAATTAAATGCTTCTTGATTAAGGCCCTGATCTGGGAAAATTAAATTTTTCCTTCAATTATTGCAGTGGCTCGTGGCTGCTGCTCCATCCTCTTGTCATACACAGTCACCAGAAAGGGCCCGAGGTACCCTTCCAAAGGTCTCCCTATACAGCTGGGACAATTTAGGATTATCAAAAATCCTTCTTGGTCTACTCCCTTCTCTTTCAAATTAATAAACAGGGCATTTAATTTCACACTCCATATATCAGTCTGCTTTTTCTGGAGCTCTGCTCTGACCGGACCCTCTCCGGCCGCTGACATGGAGCAGTTTTCCGACTGCTCTCTTTGGAGTCTCACCTGGATGTACAGAGACTCTGCTAAGGCAGATCTGATTAAGGCTGACAGGCTCAGTATGGGAAGGAAAACGTCCCTGCTCATCACAGCAGCTCTCGCAGTGGCACTCTGCCAGCCCGGCGTCTCAATCATTTCGTTTATCAGCAGTTTTTCAGTTTATCATTAAGTCATTTGTTCCTGTTCCTCACTTGCCCGGTTTTATCTCCTGTCTGAAGCCCTGTGAGCAGGCAGTGTAGTGAGTTGTACTCTCCAAAGCAGAGAGCAGGTACCTGGAGGGCGGTGAAGCCCCACTGGGGCTGGACCACGGCACCCTTCGAAAGGCGTCTGCAAAACCTCTGAGTCACCAGAGCTTGGGGTTCAGACCTCACTGTGCTGTTTCTCTGCTTGGTCTTTGGGTATAATGGAACCCAAAAGTAAATTTGCTCAAATATCCTGCAGCCACTTCCTATTGCAAACCTGGGATGGGTCAATATAGCAGTCAATATTTTCCTGGGATCACAGTTTCTCACTCCCCAAATGCTGTAATCCAGAGAGCAGTGAGTGCTGACAACCATCAGGAAGCTCCATGGGAAGCCCTGTGCTGTTAATAATGCTCTCTGCAAATAGTTCTTCATTTTGGTGGCCTTTCTTTTGTAAGAGTACACATAATTACCCATTTGTGACTTCACTCAAGTCCATTAATACAATGTTTAACAAAAAATCTTTCTTTTCAATTTGTCTAATACAGCTAGATATAAACATCAGGATCATTAGCTTGTAAAAAAAGCTGAGATGCCTCCTCTAGAAAAGTATAGCACTTTATCTTCCATTAATCCTAGATCCTGCTCAGTGAGTGATTTGTACCATTGAAGTAATTGTAGCTGTGTAGCATTTGATAAGTTATCACAAACTGTAGTACTGTATTTTGCTCTGGACCTAAGTGTTTTTTCCATCAGATTCAGTCTGAATTCTAACCCTTCTACACCAAGGCATAGAACAACAGTCAGGTATTGAATCAACTGCATGTCTTTATTTTCTGTGTGTTACATCTTTAACATTATTGATAAATACACAATTAGCGGGATCAAATATTGCTCATGTTCAAATGCCTTCATTTCTTGTCATGGGTCAGCATTTCCAGCCAGAAAAAAAATCCTTCACTCACAGGCTAAGCTTTCAGTTGATTTTCCCACAGCATTGGAGATCTTTTCCCTTGCACCTGTTTTCATGTAGCCCTTTTCCAAGTCAGGGAAACAAAGCCTTTGCAGGCAGAGCTGGTTTTGACAAAAGCCCCCTTTACTATTTCCAACTTCACAACCAAACTGAATTTCTTTTCTAGAAGTTGTCAATCACATCCTCCCTCAGCAAATCGACACAACATAACCCTGCCCACACTGGGTGAAACAGCTCTTAAGAGAAATAAAATAGGGGGCATCTCACATTAATCTCTTCTCTGTTATTTGACTGTTTTCCACTAACCTTTCCTTCTGCCAAATTTAATAAATCAGCTGCTTTTGTGGCTATAACCTGTTCCTTCACTGTTTGGACATTCCCTTCAATTCATAAGGCACATATGATATGCAGCCAGCAGGGACTTAGCCAAGCTATTTTCTTAAAATAATTCTCAGCAATGAATAACGAATGACACCAAATGAGTTTATTTTATCCAGACCATAAGGAGTCAACGCAGTACAGATGCCCCAGACTTGTGTTGTGCTCCTGACTGCCAATAATTTTAAAATCCAGGATCTTAGTGTTGTACATGCCACATGTATACATATAGGATTAGACAAAATGGTTTGAATATATTACATTGATTTTGGTTTTTTAGTTGCTGCACTGATAGGTTTTAAAAAACCTCATGTTCCTCAGAACAAAAAGGTCTGGCTACAGCAGTGGTGTCACAAGTGTGGAATTTCAAGCTTATCTTCAAAAATGAGACCAAGTATAAATAATGAGCAATATTATGAATATTTATTCACCTACACTGATCCTCCTGATGATCTTTTTAAAGCTTCCAGCCTGACACAGCTTAAAGAAGAAGGCAGTTATACCTGAATTGTGAAAGGTTTTTCTTCCTCTTTCTAATCAAGCGTGATATACCAGAAAACAAATCAGGCTGATAAAAACAGAAGTCAGGCTTACAAGAAAAACATCTGTAGCAGCTAAATGACTTAAAGCAGGGAAAGTAGGAAAACAGCATGTGGGGCTAATGATGGGTGGTTTTCAGGTTTCAGAATACATTAAGGCATTCTCCCTGTTTATTAAATTGCTCTGGCAGCATTTGACAGCAAAGGTTTTGTGGATTATAAGAGTGCAATGGACATAACTAGGATATTTTTTTTATCCTAAAGCCTGGCCTTTGGGTAATCACCAAGAAGTTACACGCTGTAGGAGAAATTTGCTTTGCACCAGTCCAAAGAAGGTTGTTTTTTACTTTAAAAAAAAAAATGTTTCTGAGATTGTTGTTTACTTTCCCTTGTCTGCCTTGAGATTTTGAGTTTTTTCTGTCTCAGCACTCACTCCTTTTGTCAGTGGGTGGCAGAAACCACCTGGAAGCAGCATCAATTTATGCTGGCATATTTACCAAAGGGCACCTCTCTGCAGCACCAATTGCCGTGTGACCACCCAGACTTTGAACTATTGCTCATCTCCCTGCCCAAGAAAAGCCAAATGTAATTTCATGGTTTTATAGAAATTGCCTCAGACAAAAGTTAGAATGCTTATTATTCCTCAGGTCTCCTTTTAAGTGCTCTTTGTGAGATGGCCTGGAATCTCTGGGGCATAAAGGCTGGAAAGTGCTGATGGGAGTTGGGTCGGAGCTGGTTCCTGTTCTGAGAGATGCAGATGGACACCAGCTCTGTGCTAGTGCCCATGCAGAGGGCAGGGGCTGGAGATGGGAGCTGTGCAGCCTCCCTCATCCCAGTGGCCAAGTGCTTCAGCCAACAAAAGGGATTCTATTCTCACGGTATCACTGTTAGATAAGAAAGAGTTTTTATTTCATTTTGAAGTGTTATTTTCAATGTCTTTGACGCACGGAAAAATTAAATCACCTGCTAAAGGTCACCTGGGGAGTGTTTGGGAAAATGCTAAAGAAATCCAGGTCTTCCAAGCTGCAGCCTGCAGCCTTAATCACAACACTCCTCTGTTTTGGCACAGTGGCTGTAGTCAGAATCAAAATACATTATCCAAGATATTCATCACAACTCTTTTTTTAAATGAAATTTATCTGTAGCTCATGCCAGCTCACCCTTGCATGGCTGTCAGAAGCAGGTTATTCAGTCTCCTTATTTCTCTCCTGCTTCCTTGTGGACTTACATCTGATCTGGACTTTGGATCACTGAAAAGAGAGATGCCCATTTCTAGTGATTCTGTGATTCTAATGTTGGTATTAAATTAGAGAAGCATATGAGAAGCTCATTAACTGACAGTCTTTCTAAACAGAAAAGTTGATATTATCCAAGGACAGAGATACTGTAATAACAGAGTTTCTGACAATAATTTTCATAATAATTCTAATAATAGTTTTGAAGTCAGCTCGTAGCACCTGAGTAACTTCATTCAAGTTTTGACAAATGCCTGTGCACAAATATCTGATAAGAAATGTTGTGGCCTCTGTTGCCCACCCTCTGCAAGTCGAAATCTAGAACAGGTATCAGGTTAGTAACAAACCCTACCTTGCTATTAACCTTGGACACAGCACACTTCCAAACATGCTGCTGCCACCAGTGCTGGCCAGCTGGGGTCAGAGCCTGGCAAGCCCTCTGCAAGGTGTGTTTGGGTCACTTTATAGTTTTGGTGGATGTATTTTCCTTGTAGGCCCCTTTCTTTGGGCAGAAGTGGCTGCACTGAAATTCCACATTTTCCATGGCAGCTTAGGTATTTTTTCAAAACCTTGATAGTCCAGGCTCAATGTCTAATCCCTTAGGGGTAAAACTCCAAAAAAAAGAAAAAAAGTGTCTATCTCAGATGAATGTGGTTGCAGCACATTGCACTCAAAGCACCTCTGCTCCAGTTTAATACAGCCCTTCCTATGCACAGTATTGCTGGCACCAGGCATTGTTAAAAGAACCATTAAAATGATCCATCAGGATCCCCAGTCTGTGTTACCATTTCCAGTTATTTATCTGCTGTGGGTAGGTTTTGTTTCCCTTTTTTTTTTTCCTTTTTTTCTTGTTTTGTTTCAGGGCTTTTTAGTGCTTGGAGTTGCTATTTCTGAGCTTCCCTGTGTATCCCTGACAACTGGCAGATCTCTCTCGGAGCTGAGATGCTCAGTCAATAGCCCTGCTCCTGGAGCTGTTCAGCAGCATCCTGGCACTCACCACGAGATGAGGTGCACGAGCAATTCTGTTTGGTTCATGGACCTTCTGTCTGGGGGGCTCCAGGGAGATGTGGCCAGGATGCTGGAAGGCTTTTGGGATGCCTGCTGGGGTCTGCTCTGTGCCTAGTGCAGGAAAGGTTTCCGCTTCACCACTTCGCCTGTCGGAATGACACAAGAAAAGGCAGCCGTGGGCAGCAGCCACTGAGCTGTTTGGTCTCACGCTACTAAAAGGCCAAACAGAGGAGACTCCTGAAAGGCTTTCTGGCATTCTTTGATGTTGTAACCTCTGTGTGATAAAAAGATCATATTCGCTTTCTTCCAGGTAACTTTTAAAGCACTTCCTCGTGCTTTCATAGGAGAGCTCAGCTCACTATTGCTGGGTGTTGTACCCACCACCAGAGGCTGTTTTGCTTTGAGAAGCTGCCACAAAAAGAGGAAATAGCTGCTATAAGCTGGAGCAGGTCCCATTTACACTTATGTGGGAGGTTCAACACCCTCCCTGCGAGAAGCTGGAAAAGTTAATGGTGTGTCTGGTGGTTCCAAATGGGTTAAAAGTTGTAAATTGTAACACATTAATACACTGTCATAAAGTGCAGTAGCTTAAGAGAGGATGAGTCTTTGAGGTGTGACATCCCCCAGGTTACAGGTCCCAGGTGCAGAGAGGGAAAGTGTTAAAAAGAAGTTTAATTGCTGGTTGTTAATCAGACTGCCAGGAGAAACCTGTCAAAGGTGGATGTCAATATAGCTCCAGTGCCAAGTGAAAATCCTGAGCTTGGCTATGGACCTTCATTTGTATCAGAAAAAATGTGTTTTGAAGGTGACTGGAACAGCTCCTCCACACTGGAGGTGTGGATGAAACTGCTGTGGGTGCTGGGACTGAGGCTCTTCCTGACACAGAGGAGTTCATTGGTGTTTGGGTGGTGGCTGGTTTGGTCAGAGGGTCACAGGAATGCACGGGCTCTGACCAGCACATCACAGGCCAGGGTGTCACATCGACACCTTTGCTGGGAAGAAAGGCAGCCTGGTGAGCACAGGGCTGTTCCCAGCAGAGGAACTGTGCCTTGCTGGACAGGGACAGCCCAGCACTGCCCGCGCCTGGGGCTCTGTCACAGGTAGCTCATAAAATCAAATACCTCAGAGGCTTGTGGGGGAGTTTGTTTATTTGTTATTAAATTGGCTTTCCGAGCTCTGGTGCAGTATTTATAAATGGTGTGCTTGCCAGCTCTGATACCCAAAAATGTGAACATCAAGTCTTCACTAGCATGCAAAAAACTGATTTAGAAAACAAATCACAAGAACATCTCATATTCATCTCATTGGTGTTGCAAAATTAAGGGGAGATGAAAAAACACATAGATATAAAGAAGATGTGAGGATAACCACGGGAGGAAATAGAATTCAGATTTTCTATCTCCTTCACCAGTAGATTCCTGCTAATACATCCTACATCCTGGTAACCTTATTTGCTTTACCAGACGTGATGCTAAAATTAGCTAGTCATACATTTCTCAGGAAGTAGTAATTAATTGGACAATATTTGTACAGAGCTTTGAAAATGTAGGTCCTAATTTTGCAAACCCTTTGTCCATAATGCAGATTAATTTAATCACATAATTACTGCATTTCTGGACTTTGGTATACACAGTTCCCCAGCTCGTGTGTGATGTATAATAATTGCCTGTGTAAACTGGCAATAGCCACATTTCTCAAATACTGTGCGTGCACGTTTGAAAATTGGGACCACAGGTAGCACTCCATTACTAGGACTTGGTTTTAAAATACTTTGTTCTTTTCTACTCTGTCTCTGAATATGATTTACTCTTGTTTATACCCTCTCTCAGCAAGACCGCGCTCAGCTCAGCCAGGGATTTGAGCCGGCGCTTTCCGTGCCAGCCTCTGTCTCGATGGGGAGAGCCACTTGCAATAACTGTAATTTTGTTTGGGGCACCTGGTCCTTTGTGTGTGCCAACAGCATGGACTGGTTCAGTGATAACAACCAGTGTTAAGCCTTAAACCATTTTCACATGAACATTCCATGCTATTTGGACTGAAAGGGGTTTTCTTCTTTTTCTTTTTAGAAAGTTTTGTACGCAGAGAACGCTGAGAAATCTGCCTTCTGCTTTAGCTCAATTTGTCATAATTTCTACCTAGGCCAATGGGATTTAGCCCTAATTTAATACATTCTTTTGAATGTTTTTGCTCACCAGACCCTGTATTAGATTGCTCCAGCATCTCACTCCTTTAGTGGTGAAGGACCTACTAATTTCCAGCCTAAATTTATTCATGGCCGGTTCATACCCATTTGTTCTTGTGTCAACAGTGTCCTTTAGTTTAAATTGCTTCTTTGCCTTCCTAGTGTTTATCCTCCTGATGTTATTTATAGACAGCAATCATATCTGCTATCAGCCTTCATTTTGCTAGACTAAACAAGCCAGGCTCTTCCAGGCTCTTCTCCAGTGATGGGCTCTTCAGTGCCGGCACCTGGTTGGATCCAGGGGGCTCAGCAGTGAGCACAAGGGCCTGGATTGTGCTCAGCATCCCGATGAGCTCTGGGTGCTTGGCACAGGGAATCAGGATTTCCAGATGTGCAGTGCTAAGAGCTGCACACAGGGTGTTTGCCAGCAGTGTTCGTGCCTTGCTCGGCAGCAGGGAGCTGGTGGGACGTGGGGACAGCCCTCCTTCCTTATGTCCAATAAAACAACTTCCAGGGAAGTTTTATTTTATTGGTGCCTTGCTGCATTATCCTGTATTTTGTGCTATTAAATCACATCTTTCTGTTATCTAGTTGCCCTTCTTCCAAGCTGCTGTTCCTCCTGCACTGCTACCTTTTTAACCAAGCCCTTGACTAATTTCCCATTAACCAGCTTAACAAATTTCTTCAACTAATTCCCATCTTCTGGAATTTAGCTGATGTGTTTCTTTGGGGCACTGTATCAGATGACTGACAGAAGAAGAGCAGACAGATTAGATCTGCCACAGTTCCTTTAATTATTCCTTCCTTCATAATTTTTTCCTTCAAATGGCCTTCTTAGTTTTTAGGTCAGACTAAAAGCTCTGCACTTACCAAGATGAGGTTTTTTTCCTTGGCTGAAGTAGAAGCAGCACATTTGCTTTTCTGTAGCATGAAAGTTTGTTAGATTTATTAAAAATACTTGCCACAGGACCTCCCACAGGCTTCATTGGGGCTGGGTTTTTAGTGTAGACCCCCTTGAGCCACAGGCTCATTTCTTGAGTTCCACAGCATCACTGTCAGAGCAAACATATAATAAATGTTAGGACCATTTTGGTTTACCTCTGCCCTGTAGCTTCTGCCCTGTGCTATTTAAAATGTCATTTTTGTAAAGAAAGAGAATAAGAGAATTATTCTGTATGATCAAAATGCCATTGAGAAAATGTCTCTCGTGCTTGGGGGCATGAGGCTGCTTTTTTTTTTTAATAGTGGTAACAATAATAATACTATTAGGATAACAAACTGAGATGCCCCTGGAGATGATGTGACAAATTGGAAGGACATGATGAAATTGAAATTGATTGAATAGTTCAATAAAATCAGCTTAATGCACAAAAGCAAAAAGATTAGCTAGAGAAAAACAAAAAATCAGTAATTTGTTGTCTGCTGGGGCCAATCTCACTGGAGATTGAATTAGTTATAAACTAAAACTAGGCGCTTGAAAGGAGCACCCTTACATGCCCACAGTGCTGGAGCCTTTTGGGTGGAGCTGGATGTGGATGGCAACCATGTGCCTGAAGGTTTGGCAGATCAGATCTCAGACTGTTTCCATTTTGTGGACTTGGCAATGTTGGCTTTATGGCTGGTCTTGATCTTAAAGGTCTTTTCCAACCTAGATGTTTCTATGGTTTCATATATCTGAGTTGTATATAACTTCCCGCACCATTCTCCATGTCAGAATCCTCTTTTGCTCTAAACACAATAGTTCTGTGTTCAGTTGATGGAAAACTGCAGCTTTGGGGATGTGTCTAGGATTCCCCCAGCAGCTCACTCGTGGCATGTACCCGATGGCTGCAGCTGCCTCTGGTATCCTGAGATACCATCCTTCCCTTCTTCCCGTCTTTCTACAGCAGCTCTTTGTGGCTGGTACATTGGCACATTACTAAATTCTGGCCATTTTCCTTCTCTCTCTCTTTTTTTTTTTTTTTTTTTTAGTGTTATGATCTTGTCAATATCTTTCTTTCAAGCTTCTTTAGTTTAGCGTTCTGAATTTGTGCAGGTTTTTGGGTTTTTATTAACACTGGGCTACAGAGCTCAGTGAACGGTGCTTTGTTAAATAAAACAACTCTGTTGTGAACCTAGGGCCTGTGAGTACACACACGCACACTCACACGTGTTTTTCTCATTTATGTGAAATCTGATTGCTGCTACTTTTTTAAGTATCCTCCCCACTTCTGTGATTTAAACCTTCTGTGATTTAAACCAAAGTATTCAGCCTGTTAGGAAATACTTCCATCAGCCTCCCAGGTCGTCTATAACAGAGAATAAGGGAGGAAAAGCTAAGTATGAAATAGAAATTACATTCACTAATAAGGACATTTCAGCCTTGTGCAGTGCTTTACAAATGGAGTAATGAACGGCACCTTCTTGCATGAGGCAAAACAAGGGCTAACAATAGTTTCTCCCTCATGTTTTATGATACACGATAGGAAGAGATAATGAAAGTGCATTTCCATAATATATTCCAGTTGCAAGGTGCTGATGGATCCCTGAGTGTGATGTCTTGTCAATTTAGCAGGTCAATTAAAAGCCCTGGAATCAAGATAAAGCTAAAATGCAGATCTCTTATTCTGGCAATTCAGAAGAATTAAAGAATTGAGCCAATTACAGCACTTCGAGGATGTTTATATGGGAATATAGAGACCTAATTGACCTAATTCTTGCCCTTTGAAATTTCAGAGGACATTTGACATTTTACACACACTTGTAGCATGGGCACCTTGAAGGAGCAGCCCTGGGTACCTGAGCTGTGTTCTGGGAGTAGCTGGTCTTTCCTTGCATCCAAGTCCCTCCACTTGACTTCCTAAAAAAGCTTTTCCTGCATGAAATTCTGCCTCCACTTGGTTTACACACCTTTTGGGCTCTCTCATGTGCCACCTGCAGCTTTAAGGAACAGACTCATGTTGAGCTTTTGGCTGGGTCCTTCCCTGGTTCTCGTGCATCCCTTTGCCCACGTTTCAGGAGAGGAGCTTTGCTTTCCTATCTGCCTGCACAGTGGTCTCTGAGCACGACACGTAATCAATAGTAAATTCTGCAGATCCAAATGAAAATTTATTGCTGAGGCCAGTTGTAAAGATCAGGAGACTTTTCTTGGTGCAGGCAGATATTCCTAAATAAAGAGACGTCCCAGGGAGATGTGTACACATGCAACATCAGATGGCCTCTCCTATTTTATTCAGGTTTATTTTCCAGTTGCATTGACTTACAGTGTCCCTTAGAACTTCACTGTGTGATTTTTATGGCTGGCTCTGTGAGGTTTTTCCTTTGAGAGCTGTGTTGTAGGGGGTGCTCAGGAATTTAAATTAGTTCTGCTGAGCTGCTGTTTATTGCATTGAATTATTTTTTTCTTCCATACAGGACTTAAATTCTCCTTATTTACCAAGATTGTGTTAAGGATTGAAACATGGAGAGCATTTTAATGCTTTGTGGGCATCAAACTGTGTGAGCAGAACGAGCTGGAGGGCCGCCAGGCAATGTTGATGTCAATTTTGGGGGTATAATGTTCTTAGCAATGTTTTCAGTGAAAACACATGAACAAAACTTTTACTGGTTTTCAGAAGACAGAAGCTAATGTTGCAGAAAATGCTTTAAAGTTAATAAAAATGTCAGCTTCAACCAGGGAAGTTTCCCCATAAGACTTTTATTTTCCCACGAGACAGGTGATGTCCACCAATCTATGCAAAAATCACTTCAAAAACGTTGCAGAAAATTTTATTGATTTTTTTTTTTACTAACATTTTTAATCCAATTAACTTTTTAGTCCACTTAAAGATCGCACTTGAGCGTGGAAAATAATCCAAGGCATTTTACAGGGTGCATTTTTGTTTCTCATCTTTTCCTTTTCTTCTTTTTCTTTTTTCCAGAAAGTTCAGCAGTACATAGTCATTGTTCAAGCAACAGATATGGAAGGAAATCTTAACTATGGTCTCTCAAACACGGCCACAGCGATCATTACAGTGACAGATGTGAATGACAACCCTCCTGAATTCACCACCAGCACTGTGAGTATCGACACATCAGCAGGGTGATGCATGGACACGGTGTTTGGAATTCATGGGTGTTGCTATCTGCTGTCTCTCCGAGCTGGTTGGGCAGATAGGAGGAACTTTGATGGATAGCTGTGGAATAAAGACTTTCAGGGGAGAAAAAGGAAAAAAGGAGAAGACTGATTCATGAAGCAGCAAAACTATTTGGTGACCGATTTGGCCAAGGTGCTGAAGGAGCTGAAATAACATGGCAAACAGCCCATATCTGATTGCACTAAAAGGCATGCAGTTGTTTCACAGCAACTGGCTGTAGACATATCAGAGTTATTAATACTTATGAGTGAAATCCTGAGCAGTGAGAGATATTTGGGGTTCATAGCTCGGATATGATTTCAAGAGGGCTGTAAGAAACAGGTAGCTGGTAAAATTTGAATTTCACTGTTAGCTCTAACAGGTGTATTTGTGTGTGCTGGCAGTAAATGTGTAGACATTCTTCAGTACATCTGGTTTTAATCAGTTAAAGATTTTTCTTATATTTTATTAGCACAGTCTTCTGTTCTGTTCTCATGTGTTCCAAGGTATTACTGGAGGGCAAGGGGGAAAAAAACAGAGATTGCAAATGACAAATTTTTAGAGCTGGTTAAGGTAAAAATGAAGAATTGAAAGGTAAAATGATGTAGTCTGAAATGTGCATAGTAAATTTAGGAATCACAGAGCAGTGCAGCGGTCTATATGCTAATGAGTGAGAAATGCTTGCGTACCCCCTGTCTGTATTCATATGAGGGTCAACAAGGAGCAGTGAGTGACGTATCTTAAATGGACATCAAATATTTACAAATACAGAAGGTCTAACTTCTTTGTGCTCAAGTCCCTGAACATCCTTGGAGGAATGTTTTTATTATTTATATTATTCTGAATTTTCATTCCATCCCAAAGGGTCTCTAAATATTTATTAGCATAGGACCAAAGTTTCCCCTTAGTTATACTCTTGCAAACTGCAGATATGTCGCAGAACTCAAGGAAGTCATGCAGAGTCATCCAGTTTATGCACCTGTGGGCGCAGGTTGGATTCATGTCAGTTATGGAGTCTGGGTCCTTCCTTCCTATCTCCATGGGGAGCTGGGCTGGGGGCTGTGATGTGCTCAGTTCCCAAACCCTGCCCACATTTTCTGATTAAGTGACTTGGACCTAGCTTCTAAGGAGAAAAAAGGCGCTAAATTCCTCCTGAGTCACAGCAAAATGGGCACCCAACACGTGTTCAGGTCTGGGCATCAAACCCCAGGCTGCGCTACTGCTCCAGTGGATGTAACAGCACACGTGTGCTTTGTGTCCATCATGGATACTCCAAGCTTTCTTTTGTAAAGTTGTGGTTAAATATCTCCTTCAGTACGGTACAATTATGAAGAGCTGTAAAAGTACAGCCCAGGTCTTGGGCTCTGTGGCCCTTTCTCCTGCCAGGACAGGATTATTCTCTCTGGAAGGAGGTTTATGTCTGAGGGCCACGGGACCTTGCACCACAGCGCTGCCGCTGCTCCCTGGTGTGTGGGGGGGACTTTATTCTGCCAGGTAAATACTCCTCTGCCCTCCATTTGAGTGAAAAAGGAATGACATCTAGTGGCCATGTCACTCCAGCACAGGTTGTTCACATGACCCAGGCTGCAGGGTCCTTGTCTCCAGGTGCAGGTGGGAGGTGAGGTTTTGGGGAGCAGGGTGAGCCGGGTCAGGGTTACTTGCATGAGCACATTGGTGCCTTCTGCAGGGCAGCATCGCTCCAGATGTGGTGTATTTTAATGGCTTTCCAAAACACTTCTCAAAGCTGATGGAAGGTGGGATAATGGAAATCTGCTTTCAGGTGAATTCTGAGTGTTTAATGTCTCGGTGTGTGTTAAACCTAGAAGGAATAAAAGCCATCAAGAGAATTACCCACAGAATTGTGTTAAATGGATTAGAAAGTGCTACTCTTCCTCTAAGCAGAGTTGATGTGTGCTATTATTTCTCTAATTTCAATCACCGAAGAAAGAGTTTTGCAAGGGCCAAAGGGCTTTACACAGTGGCGCATGGGACTTCTCTATAAAGAGTTGAAAACCAAGGGTGTTTTACAATAATACTTTCTGATTCTGTGGAAACAAATATCTTTGATATACTCCTGGGTATAGCCAGGCTGAATTTCATGTGCGTATGAAAGTATAATATGTTTTTTCCCTTACTGGCAGAGAGAACAGCATCAGGCTGATGAGTTTCTTTAAGCCTGAACTGAATCTCCTCGCTGTCCTCAAATAGTCTGATCTGCATTTTAACACCTCTAAAAAAACAGCAAAAATCACTTTCCAGGAAATCTACAGCTCCTCAGAGAGTAAGAAAGCCCATGGTCTCTTTTAAGTCTGTGGACT
This sequence comes from Lycocorax pyrrhopterus obiensis, assembly GCA_014706295.1. Lineage (NCBI taxonomy): Eukaryota > Metazoa > Chordata > Aves > Passeriformes > Paradisaeidae > Lycocorax > Lycocorax pyrrhopterus. The sequence continues at coordinate 13,122,380 of JACSVZ010000022.1, read as the reverse complement.
GTTTGGAGAGATATTGTATATTTTTATTTTAAATAGTTGTATTGAGATGCTGCTGTAAAAACAAAAATAGGCTGAATAACTGAAACTGTGGCTTGCTCTTGGCAAGCTGCCAGATGAGAGGAACTCAGGAGCTGTATTCATCCCAGACAGATACAAAGGCCCACCCCATAGCGCTCCTAAATTACCTGTCATTCAGCCAGGGTGGTTTTAGACTTAATCGTTTCTGGATGGGAATGTAGCTCAGGAGGACACTGCACCACGCTGGTGTCACAGCTCATGTATTCAGCAGCAGGAATTAATGTTGCTGTGTAAAATTTAACAACGGGATGGGAGAGAGGAAAACAGCCAATGCGATGGTCGAGAGAGTCAGGGCACGTCTGTAGCTGAGCACAGGGCAGGGGGGAGAGGCTGCATGGATGGACCGTGTGGAAGTTCAGGCACAGGCGCAGGAATGCCAAAATGACATCCAGCAGAGTAGGTGACCTGCAGAGGTGTGTTGGTGAGTGGACGTCCAAAATACCTGATGGGCTGGCATCAAAGTGCAGTGCTGGATGAGAAGTGGTAGAAGAGCAATAAAATTACAGAGAAGATCCTTAGAGGTATAAAAATGAAGATACCTCAGTAAAACACCAAAATGCCTGGATGCTTCCTTGCAAATTGATGTCAGTGGGTTTCACATCCTTGGGCCGACCACCTGAAAGGCGGGAGAAGAAGCAGCCCCACCTTCTCAAACAAAGGGTTCTGAAATTACGTGGGAGGAAGGAAATCAGAGTCTCTGGATGAAACGATTTGGAACTCAAGTCTGCTGTTAACTGTAAGGCCAGTCCCCATCAGCATGGCCACTCCTGATGGTTGTGACCAGTCCTACCTGCATCGAGCTGCAAGGCACTGGAGTACAGCGAGGACAAGGTGCTTCTTCTGGTCCTTTCCAGCTCTTTTTTGTGGTGGTGAATGTTTCCTTGATCTGCAGTGCTACCTGTGCCTGTGCTGAGAAGCATCAGAGAGCAGCCAACAGTGGGGAAGTGTCTCCTGAGAGACACCACCAGAGTGGAGCGTCCCCTGAAATGCTGTAAACATCACTGGCAGCTCTTTGGGGCATTTTTAATGATTTAATGCAGGACTGTGACCCAGGGAATGCTCTCCTGGCTAGATAAGGGACTTCAGCCTGTCCACAGTGTCGTGTTCTTCATGTGACATTGTTGCTTGCAAAAAAAAATGAAGGGAGGCAGCTCTTCCCTCTGCCAAAGAGGAGAGGTAGTGCTGACTCCTCAGTGTGCCCTGCCAGCCCATGCCCACAGGCTCGGGGTCAGATGCCATAGAAAAAGGTATTTTAAACCCCCCATGACCAAGTTTTCCATGGCTCTTTGAGAGTTTTTAGCTGTGGTCATTCAATTCTGTGGAACTTTTGGTGGGTTTTGAACCTGCCAAGTCACCAGCTGTTGTAAAATATCGAGATTTTAACTGGACTATGTTACAAAGGCTTTGTAGGAAGTTTTACTGGAAAACTGGCTCCCTTACTGTTGTGAGATAAAGGTATCAATGTACCCTCCATTATCCAGAGTCCTTGTTACTTAACAGGGTCATGTCCTCTAACATGTCTTAATTATGGGGAAATTCCTCAGTCTCCCTTCAAATATTTATCTCCTGTGTGCAAGTGAGTTGTGGGTTTTCCATATTAATATAGATCCGTGGCCTCTGGCCAGATGCTCACCTCAGATACAGGGGGTGCAGTGAAATTAGTGTTGGTATTTCAGAGATTAAAAGTCAGCTGAGACAGAACAATGCTGGATAGTCTCAGGTGAGGTTTTATGTAAGATTGAAGCATCTTTCTTGCTCACAGAAGGAACACCTTTAATTCCAGTGGAATCTTTAACTCCTCTCAGGCAGGATGCCCTTTCCAGTCTGACCCATGATACTGTTAATAGCCATCCAAGGATTTCCACTTTGTCTGAGAAAATGCATAATCAGAGGGGAGGAGAAGTGAAAGAAATCCATGCCTACACTTGACTCATACAAAGTCTATTTTTATCATATTCAATCAGGAACAATCAGGCTCAGAGAGGAGACGCAGATGAATTTGCATGATCAGACTTCTGTGTCTGAAATGTTAATTAAAAGTTATTTTAAATTTGCCTACTGTGCAGAACTTGTTTTTATAGTAGCCCATGTAAGGGAAATATTATTTCACAGGGCTAAAGTGCTCATGATTGCCTGAGCTTGTGGATTCTTGGGAAAACCTGCCTGGCAATCAACCTCTCAAAAAAAAAAAAAAATTAGAGGGGGTGCAGAAAAAAAGGGAAGAAAGAAACTGGGCTATTCAAGTTCTTTAAGCTCCTGAACCTTAGGAGGTCTTATTTAAAGCTACTTTAAAATTTGCCCTTTGGCACTTCTTTGAGAATCTCCTCTTCCAAAGCTGAATCCGGTGGAGTCTGGTTTAAAGAGGCAGCTCTAGGACAGCATCCCCTTCCCTACCCCACTGCCTGATCCTGACACTGACACCAGTTAGGAACAGCTCCAAAGGTTTAGGACTGGACTATCAGCATGTGTGGGTGCTTCCCAGCTCACAGGGCAGTGGTGGCATGTGCTGGCCTGGGAGAGGCTGCCTGGCCAAAGACTGGCTGAACTCAAAGCAGAGTTACTAGTCTGGAGTAACCTGAATTCAGAGAGGCGGTGCTGGAGCAGGAGGGTGTTGCTGGGTGAGGTTAATCTGGTTACAACACAGACTTGGCTGATCAGTGAAGGAGCAAGTCCTTGCTGCAAGTGCATTGGGAAAAGCAGTTCTTTCCAGTTTTTAACTGGCCTATTTAATTAATATCAGACCAGGCTCACCGCTGGCTGCTGCAGTGAGGCTGAGTTAATGTGGCTCGTGCTGGGCTGGATCGGGCAGCACTGGAATCTGCAGAGAAGAGCTCGGCATTTCCTGAACAAGAGAACACGGAGAGAGACCCAAGTTGAAAGGGCTTCTTGGTTTTGGCACCACACTGCCAAAAATGTCTGACCTTTATGCAGGTGTCCTGGTTCCTCGAGTACTATGGGAGATGTTAATGAGCCCACTCCGAGACTTTGGAATTTGAGAGTGAAGATGTTCTCCGAGCATTGCTGCCATCCTGGCGTTGTCTTTTAACAGAAATAGTTCTTCCTTCTCCCGTTCTGATGTTTCCTTCCCATTTTCTCTCCCCTCTCCCCCTTGATTTATTAGTGTACATCATTCTGTGAAGCAGAACAAGTCAAGGTCCTCCAACCCCTTCTACTTTTCAGCTTCCCTTCCCTGGTTATCTTGGTAGCCCTGCTGTGCTCCACACTCTGCTCAGTTTTCATTCTTCTGACCCAGTTTGGATATAGTAATCCAGTTTCAGTGCCTTGAACAAGGGCACTAGTATTTCCTTTTTCACAGCCATGGTGTAGCTCTCACTTAGCCTCCTGCTCTGTAAACTTGCCAAAATTGTGGAAACAAAGCAAACAAGCATAACCCAAAACTGTATTCCCTGTGCAGTATGCATTTGTTCTCACGTTCGTTGTTTGTTTGAGGAGAGGATATAGCTGTGCAGCAACATGTGCAAGAGCAGCACTGCACAGAAATAGCTGATGTGAACTGTAAAAATGTGACTTTTTTGCAAGTGGGGTGAATGCTTTGCCTGGGCTCCAGCCCCCTCAGTCAAATCCTGCTGAGCTCCGTTTTCAACGGTGAGTTTCAAAATAGCAAAGTAGCAGGGAAAACCTTCAGCTTTTCCTTCAGGCTGAGAGATTGTGAATTCCAAGTGACTGGGATGCAAAGATGCTTTGGAGAAATGATATTTAATGGTTGTAGGAAACCAAAATTGGCATCCACGTCAGGCTGCCTTGGGCTTTCCTAAACACATTTATAGGCAGATGTACCCGGAAGCGTTCAGAACATGGGAGTGTTATGAGAAATCCCTTTTACATGCATGCTCATGTTTTACAAATTAATCTTACACTGTGGAGGGAGAACCCAGCAGGAGTGGGATGTCGCTGGGATTTCCTGCAGACAGACATTTGCACCAGGATGCCTACGAGGGCTTCCTAAAAGGAGATCTTAAGAGGCTGATCCAAGAAAAACTAGTGAAGGTGGGTAGCTTACTATCTCCCAGGACCTTGGCACATGTCCATCTGTCTCCTTCCTGTTCATAAACCCTGGAAAAGATCAAGGGCTTAAATCTTGAGCACTGTGTGCATGATTTGCCAGTGTACAGACTAAAGCTGCCTGTGTAATGTCCATTCAGATCTCACTGTCCCCGTCACTACACCTGTGCCATTCAGAAAGTCTGCAGTGACATTTGAATGTAGATTAGCCCGGATCATACAGCATTTATAAATCATCAAAACTGTGCCTGTGGCATAATTTAGAGGCAGTTGTCACAAGAGGCAGAAATCAAGTAGATTGCATGGGTCAGAGCTGGCAAGGGGAAAGACCAGGTGCTGTGGTAAGGGAATGTACAGGACTGTGTTGTTTTACAGCTGAAGACAAACCCAGGAGTTCTGTACAGTCCTGCAGACAGGCTTTATTGTTAAAAATCAATTATGCTTTCATGGAAATTCCCAGATGGCTGTGTTCACTTGCAATTTTCCAGTCAAAACGAGGCTCAGCCAAACTACCCAGCAAAGCCTGGGCTGTTATAGAGCTGTCATCCTCTAACTGAAATAAATTATTATATTCAAGTGAATCGAATATGCCCAGTAGCATTTGGGTACATGAACATCTACCTAATTCTGTGTGCATTTCCATTAAATATATAGTCAGTGAAGTCTTAAAAACCACAAATCAGTCTAGTTTTCCTAAATAAGACCCCAGTGCTTATAAATTGAAATGGGCTTTCTGCCTCTCATTGCACGTCCCGGTGAAAACCTTTGCCATGAACAATGAATTAGATTAAGGATGTTAGGTTGGGAGGTAGCAGTAACAAACAGAGCACTAGGAGAAACAATATTCATTCTTTCCATCCTGTTTCAGCCCTGTGCTGAACTCACCACAATAATTCCAGAGGCTTTGCACCTGCAGACATGCAGGTTAACCATGGCATTTACATCTGGATCTGCCTTTGGAGTCAAACTGACCTTTGGAGGTGGATCCCTGCCTTGGTGCAAAGCCTGTCCAAGGGAGCTGAGGAAGTGTGAAGCCCACACAGCCTCATTGTTAGAGAATGAGGGTGATCCCCAGCTCTAAGTGCAGATTCCCTGGGAGCTCTGTGGCTTTCCCAGGCACAGCATCTCTGAGTGCCTGGAGGCCCCTTCAGTGCAGTGCTGGGGAGCACAGGACACGCTTCCTACTCTCTTGTGGATGCTCAACTTTTGTTCTTTATTTTATCGCCTCTTTCATCTAAAATGAAAGATACTTCTCACTTTATGAGAAAAAAATAATTCCTCATGTCTTAATGAAAAAAGCATCAGCCTCTTCTGTGATGTCTGTTAGGCGTTTACACCAGTGTAACATATGAGAGAAAGGATGAGATACCTTTGAGACTGCTCAGTGTAGTCTGCAAAACAGATAGAGATACAGAGATGTAAATGTATAAATACAAAATATAGATGTGCATATAGCTGGATCCAAAGCATAGATAGATGCTGATACAAGGCAAACAGTCATCAATCATATCCAAGTCTCTACTCCCAGATAAATTGTGGTTTATATGAATTATTCCATTACGTTGTGTGGGTATGTATGCATTGATTTTAAAAAAAAAAGTCTTTGCCTTGATAGAAGTCTCTTCTTAATAGACCCCATTAATCAAAACCTAAATTTACAGTGCCTTTTGTTTCGTTTATTTCCTTTCAGTACATTCATTTTCAAATTATCACCAAATTAATCATGTACAGAGCTTTAAACCGGCTGCCACGTGGTAAAGCAGTTCTGGTTCCTCTCCATTACACTGAGCATTAGTTATTAAGGCACAGTTCAAGGCTCTGTTTAGCCTGATTCTGCCCTGAACCTAATTGGAATCAGCTAGATTCTTCCTTGTAAATGGGTCAGTCACACAGAAAAAGCATCAAATGTAATCTTGAGATTGTGAAATAAAGCAGAGGAAAAGAAAAAAGAAAATAATTTCATTTCTCCTCATTGATACCTGCCTGGTGGTTAAAAGAAGGATTAAAATGAGGTCATTAAACTTTCCTTGGAGACAAAACCCAGACCTCAGTGGTAATATGATTAATCAAATATAAAAGTGAAGCCATTCTGAATGAATAACTCATTTTTATAGAATATCTAATTACTGAAATGTCGTCTGCTGCAGAAAAAAAAATGGGGGGAAATTAATTGCAATAACAATTCAAGAAGATAAAGTTTTTCTGAATTAGGTCTACACAAGAAGCTAAATTGAGTTGATTAAGTAATTTTGGTTTCAGGAACACCCTTGATGGAAGTTAGTGGTAATGAATTTTTCAGACCTCAGAGTTTAAAATTGCCAGAGACCAGTGATTAAAAAAAAAAAAAACCAGGAACGATAGTTTCATTACAAATTTCAATTTTCTGTCACAAAAAAAAAGGGTGGGGGGGAGGATATAAAAAAATATTCTATTGGTCCCTCTCAGATTGGACACATGTACTATTTGGTGTAAAATCAAGAATAATACAACCTCCTCTCCATGCTGGAGAGTGTAATCTCAGTCAGCCGGAGCTGCAGCACCGCGTGGGAGGCAGAGCCAGGAGGAGCAACACGGATTCCATGTGCTTCCTGCATATGATCCACCTGGAACGTTCAGCACGAGGCCCTCCTGTCTCTGCAGTGCTTTCAGCAGCTGTCACTCAGGGGGTGAGTGGCACATCCATCCTCAGCACTGCGGGGATACGTCACAATACACGCGTGTGACGCAGCAATTGATTCAACATTCGGCTTTTCTAACCTGCTGGTTTGCAGGTTTGTGCTGCTGGGTTAATGGTATAATTAATATTGTAATATAATTATATTAATAGTATAATTGTAAAGTTTTAATTAATATTATAATATCATATAATGTTATCAAAGCACAGACAACCCCCGGCCCATGACAGCGCCCGTCAGCCATCACTCACTGTCCCCCATTTGTCATGAGCCCTCTCATTTGCAGCATCTGGCTGAGCTGTCTCCTGCTTCAATGTCTCATTTAGCGGGGATTTCTCTCCTCCTTCTCCTCCCCTGTTCAGTCTGTGCAGGATCTAGAGGGAGAAGCCGTAGACCACATCCCCATCCCATGCTTTCCATGGAATTGTCCAGGGAGAAGGAGGTTCCAGGCAGGTGTGAGCTACCTGTGTGCAGAGGGGTGTGACAGGGACATGTGCCGCTGACAGAATCTCTGGAGTCAAAGGAAACCTCAGAGGGAAATGCCCTTGTTACTCTGTGCTGTGTTGCCGTGGTAATCGCCGAGGGCTCCGCCACCAGATCCGCGTGTGGGGATCAGACGCTGTTCCCATCATCTCTGGCGCGTCAGTCAGGCTAAAATTTCAAGGAGAAATCAGACATTGATGCTCCTATATCACATATCTACCCACGTTTCTTGTCTGACGTTTTTCCACCTGTAGCATTTCCCTCAAATTTGAATGGTTTCTTGTAGATTTTGTGCCTCTTTCTGCTTTTGGTTACATATGAAATATCCTAATTCTCCTCCTGAACCCAGACCTGGCCTTGGAGAGCCCAGTTCAGTTCTCTGAATGTAGATACCCAGCACCATCCTGGTTAGGCTGGATGTCCACACAACAGTGGCATGTCCATGTCTGCCAGATGTCCCAGGCAAACACCCATTTGTGCTGGATTACTTCATTATCATAAAAGTCCACAGCATCTCAGGCACTGGTGTGAGGCTGGGAAAATTAAATACATTCTGTAACTCCACTATTGCAAGGCACTGAAATACATCCCCTCCTGAGATTGGCCTAACTTCCTTGGGTGGCAGGTTTTTAATTCTTCAATATTCTGTTGCCTTAAAAACAGTTGCTTCTGTCATTCTAAGAGGATATATATCTGGAATTTCATTAAGTACATTTCACTTATGAAATCTTCAGTGACATGCTGGGGGTGAAAAAAAGGGAGATTTAGCAAAGGATTTGGGAGTGCTGTGAGTGAGTTTTCTCTTATCAAATCTTTCTAACTGTCCAGGATGTCTCAAAGCTTCCCAGTTGTAGAAGAAAGGCTTACAACACCGAGAACAAGCAGTTAAAATCAGAGAATGGTTGAAAGGTTTTGCAAAGTTTTCTTGAGCATGTTAGAGTTTTTCATACTGCTCAGCATAGTGCAATAACAGGTTTTAATTCCTAAAAAATAAAAAGGAGAAATAGTATTGTTTTCTTTGCTAAATTTAGAAATACAGAGTGACTCCGTGTTTTCTTTGACCCAATATCCTGCGTTTCTCACTGCATTTCTCTGCTCCATTCCACAGGAAATGTTGAAAACAAAATTTCAGCGAGAAGCCTGTTTTTCATGGCAAGGCTGATTAATTACACAGCATTTAACTTATTCTTTTCTGTGCTCTGAGTTACTGTAAACAGGCAGGCATTTCTCCAGAATGCCGGATTCTCACCTAGGTGAAGGTGGCAGGGAGTTGGACTAGGTGACCTTTAAAGGACCCTTTCAACACAAACCATCCTATAATTCTGAGATTTTAGGGACTCCATCCTTTTCTGTGGAAACCCTGGCACAAATCTCCTGTGAGTGCAAGTTCTCACCCTACTGGCAGACGTTGCCATTATATTTTAAGCATCAGTAAGGACATAAAAAATTGGCCATTGTGGCACCGGTGGAGAAGATCACGTCTTTAAACCACAGAATAAACCACACTTTTAGAACAAAACACCTGCTTCAGTGGCTTTCTCCTACAAGAGTTCTCTGTCCAGTCAGGAACCCTTTTTATGGCCAGACCAGAGGGTATTCCAGTGCCTGATGATGGAGTTCCAATCTCCTCACTAAAAAAACACAAAAACCCCCTGTGTGCTAATTCTGAGACTAATCTGGAAAAAACAGAGATTTCAATTGCAGTTCAGAGGAGGTTTGAGCAGGAATCAGTGTGCAGAAGGGCTGAGCTGTGCTGCACAGGAAACTTGTTAAAAATCTCTATACCAGGATTATAGCATATGTAAAAAGTCAGTTTCAATACTCTCAAAATTGTTCCTTTCCCAAATACCCATCTTGAGATCCCAGAGGCACATGAGCAGCTTTTATATGCCTTAAAATATGAAAAAAAAATTAAATTAAAAACTCATTATGAGGAATGGGCAGTTAATAAGAAAATCCTAAACCAGATTTATCAGCTTAAGGCCCTTCCTTATGAAACTTTATTACAGGTGCCTGAATTGAAGCATCCCCTTCTAGACACATTTCACCAAGAGGTACAGAGCCAGACCTGTGCAGTACGTTTTGCTCGCTTAGGAGCTGAGCTCTCTCACACAAATTTTGCTGCTCTGGTTTACATGTAGATCAGGAAAAACATGTTTTCAAAGTGTTGTTCAAAGCAGCGTGGTTATTTGCTGCTTTGCAGTTTGCAGAAGGAGAAGGAAATGCGGGGATTGACGTGCCAACAAATGAATTAATTGCATCCACTTTTTGGGGAGCTGGTTATTTTAGAGAGTAGAAAAGCTGCCCCGTGCCGTGGTGGGGGATGCAGGGGGCCCTGCTTTGGCAATTTGAGTTCAGGGTATCCAGAAGAGTGGTGGTTTGATTTGAGGTGGTGGAGCTTCCCAGCTGGCTGTTCTTTTGCCCTGTTTTTCCCCAGCCCGTGCAAACCTGTTTGGGTTCCCCAGTGGAACTCAGAGCCTGGGAAGAGCCGTGCTGTGATCCAGCTCATCCCAGTTCCCCGCCAGCCTTCCCGGCTGGGGGCTTTTCCATCCCAGCAGCTCAGTGAGGATCACAGGGCTCTGTGACAATGCACTGGGGAGATCGATAGGTTAATCCAGGCTGACCTAATGGATTTATCAAGTAACACATGAATTAATGATGTTCTCAGGATTCTGCCCCAGTGCAGGGCACGGCTCCAGACCGTTCTGCAGCTGCCTCGGGAGACAGGTGAGTCACTTCAGCCTTTGGTTCTGCAGCTGAAGGGAAGCATAGGGCTGTCAAGCACTGTAAAGCCATGATGTATCTGTGCAAAAGGGTTCTGTTATATAAATGTATGTATATAAGGGGTTTTTTTTAAGAATAAGGCTTTGTAGGCAGTTCCAGCTGTTTTAAAATCTATGTCTCTATTTAAAAGAGAGCATTACTAATTGCACCTGACAATCAAATAGTCTGCAGAAAAGTATCAGCCACCTTTTCCGGCTGTTCATTCCGTAGGCAAGAAACAAAGGTATGTTAGACAAGAGAGCAAATGAAATGTTCAAAGGATCCTTGTCTAAAACTGGAAAATAAAGGGCTGTGCTATCAGATCAGAATTTTAATGTATATTGTTTCCACTGGCTCCTGACATAAAATCTTTCATGGTTGGGTATAACCATTGTTAAAGGTCACTGTTGCAAAGGCTACATCATTTAGACGAGATGAGATCCCATTTTGGATAAATTCACAATTTTAGTTCCTAACAAGGAGATAGTATCAGGATTTGAATGTACAAGAGTGTCGGTTTACGGATTAAAGGCTTTTGTGTTCGGGAAACCACACTATGCCAGATTTCATGAGTTTCAGTGAGAAGTGCAAGTCCCCAAAGTCAAGCAGGTTGATTAAAGTGGTTCTTTATAGCCTTTGAAATAGAGATAAAGTACGACTTTCCTACACAGGGTTAATGTATAATTTTTTTTTTTTCTTGACAAGGCTATATGCCTTCCAAGGACATAATTTTAATCTCTTTTTAAACCTTTCATATGAACATTGTAAAAAGCCCCTTTGTGTTGTAATGCATTTTTATAAAATATCTAAATTTCTATGCAAACTTCAAAGCTCATTTCTTAAGATATATTTATTTGGAAATGGTTATCTTGCAGCAGAATGGTGTCTTGTGTCATCATTTCTGCGGCATCTTTTCATGCTATCAAAAGAATGTAACATCTGATAATGAAAACAAAATTAGTGCTCTTTGTTAGACATGCAAACTACTTTTTTTTTTTTTTAATATCCTTTACTGTTATGTGCTCTGAACTCCTGGCAAGTACTCAAACAGTCTTTGAACCAAGGTGAAACCTACACGTTCCTTCCTCACACCAGAGTCTGAAGTGAGAGGGTTTGCTTTTGCTGCTTCAGAAAGAGAAGGTATTGCTTTATTCTCCTCTGCTCCAGCTTTGTCTTCACATTCAAAGAGTAGAACTCATATATTGATCCAGAATTAGTCATTGCTTGAGATTTTGAAAAAATAACACCAGCAAAGACAAAGTGTAAAGCCAGTGGCTGTCACCTGTGGCAGGAACACGACAGAGGTTGTCTGTGCTCCAGCCTGGGATCAGCTTCAGAAGTGCCAAACTTTAAGCCTTGCTGTTGTTTTTCAAACTTGCCCAAAGAAAAAGAAACCAGCACACGGAGACCACGCTGAGCATCACTCAAGCTTCCTGCACAAACTCTCTGTGAACAGGTGGGTGCCTTGTCTCCACCACGCCATGCAAAGAGCTGAGAGGGCTCCTTTGCAGGCAGGTGAGGTGCTTTAACAGCACAAACTGCTGAGGACAAAGGCAAAACTTCCAAAGCATCTTTTCAAAGCTGGTGAGCTCACTGTCATGCACTTCTTGACTGGCCTGGGCAAGGCTGACTCCTGCCTGACCACCACGAGGCAGTGCCTGCAGCCCGGGCAGCTCCTTTGTGAAGGAGCACCGTGACAGCTGGGTGTGAGTGCATCCTTGGATGGACTGTGGAGTAGATCCACGTGCATGTGAAGCTGAAGCAGGGACGCTGCAGTGCAGGGGATATTGTGGTCGTGAACCTGGAAAAACCACAGCCAAGAGGTTTATGGAGGGGCTGCTGGCTGGTGTAATGCAGAGCAGCCTCAAAAAGGAGTGAGGACATCGGTGCTCATCACTTGAGACCTCACCGGAGTGAGTAGTTGTTTAATAAAACCAGAAACGAGCATCTCAAAGCCTGACTTGCAGAATAAGGCTGACTTTACAGGGGTTTTGTGGGGATTTGAGCCAGCTCACGGTCTCCTTTGCACACAGTGGAGGGAGAACCTCGCAGTCCCTGTGTGACTGTCACAGCAGCCGAGAGCTGGGGCTGAGCCGCACCGCGCAGAGGGGCTGGGGTAGCTCACAGCCCCAGCAGAGCCATCGTTACAGCAAACAATATTGGAAATTAAAGTCATAGAATTGATAGTAAGGCTTAAGAAAACAGCAATTAGTCTGCTAGGAAGAAAAGCTAAATTACCAGTAGTAGGAATAGAGGTGGGGGGGAAAAGAGCGTTATTGATCTAAATATCAAGTTGGCAGATACGCAGAGTACAATCTAGAGGTTTTTTACACCTCTGGGCTTACTCAACCCCCACAATAAAAAATGCAGGCCTATAAAGATGGAATAAGAAGCAATCAATTAGGATGGCATTTGCTTGTTTCCATGCTGCAGTTGGGCAGGCACATCACAATTAATGATTTATTAGGAGATTTTAATCTTTTTTTTTTTTTCTCCATTTTACACAGATTGCTGCAACCAGACCGCAGTTGTTTATTAATTTGCCTGCTTTTCAAGCATCTTTGTTAAATATCATGCGGGAAAGGTAAACCCTTGCCTGGGATGCCAGCACGGGGTTGGGTGGATGCCCTGAAGCGTCAGGAGCTGCGGGTTTTATTCAGGCTGGGTGCCTGCTCCCACAGCTTGCGTGGGCCAGTGAAGCCCCCTGAGTGCTGGGATCCCTGGCTGCACATCACCTCGTCTCCAGAGCCTAATGGGGCAGGCTGGCAGCAGGAACTGGGGAGGGATGGGACTCCCCACCACCACGTGCACTCACTCTCATCTCAGTTTCTCCCAGCCTAAGGGACCCAGAGAGAAGATTCAGCACTTTGCAGCAGCCATAGCTGTCAGGGGAAGGGCTCAGAGTCTAATAAGAGGACTGAGATGCCCTTATTCTTCTGTGTTAATCCATAGCTATAGGTCATGAAACACTATTTCTCCAGGCAATTCTGCCTTCATAAACCTGGAACAAATGTTGTGTCATCATTAGCGAATCTTGGAGACAGCAGAAAGATCTTTCCTGCAGACATTCGTGGGAACAAGTCCCTCCCTTCAACCAGCCAGGGAAAAAAGTAAGAACATTGGAAAAAAGGAACTCCCTTTAGAAGGAAGCCTGAATAATTATCTTTGTGTTCATCTGTCTCAATCCCACACCTCCCTAGGAGTGGCTGTAGTAGCTAATTGGTTTTACTCAGCTGTGCATGGCTTCACTGCCCAGACTCCAGATTTATTGCACAGAGTCAAGTCATGGTGTGAATTCATCATTTGTCCCCCACATCAATCCCTTTCTCCTCCAGAATGATATTTGTCTGTGTGTTTATGTGCTGTCAGGTCCAAATGAGATGAAAGACAAATTCCAGGATTAACCAATTTTAGTACCAGCGCAAAAATCAGAATGAATTATTTCCTTTTCAGCAAGGCATGATTTCAGAGAGGCTGGCTCCAGAGGAGTGGGAGAAGGAGTTTTGCCAGCAGAGGCTTTTATGGGAGGGGAAGAAAAAAAGACCCTACAGAATTTAAGGATTTAAGAACATGCCAGTTTCAGAAGGAATCCTTATCTGAGAAGGGAAGCAAAGTGTGTAACAATCAGCCATAGAAATCCTTGTGAATGGTCTTTAAAAAAGCACTCTGGAAATAAAGGACTTCAAATGCAACAGTTGAAAGTGAAGCTAAATGAAATACAGGGGAATATGAGTAAATGCTACAGGTATAGGTCAAGCACTGCTTTATCAATCTTGTGTTTACTCCAGCAGCTCCTCCGTTGCCCATTGTTTTACCTTGTTTGAATAGATATGCTTCTCTTTATTTGAAAATCAATTGTAATCTTATGAAAGAGAACTTAGAGCAGAGGGAATGCTGGAAAGCAGCATAGTGAAAGATGTTCATTATACTGAATTACTCCAGGGTAGGGAGGGAATGACATTAAAGAAGTGTGGGTAGCTTTGAGCTGCCATCCTTCCTTTAGCAGGTGTAATTTAATGTCATTACTTAATTTTATTAAAGGTAAAGACAATTGTGGACAATACGCATTACAGCATTTACCTATAATAATGATAGTGGGGGAGTGTGAGAGGGAGGAAAGGCAGACTCCAGTTTGAATTCCCAGTAGCTGATGATCTGTAGCTGATGAAAATTATTCTTTTCTTCATGGCACATCTCTCCAAGATTTGCTTCTTACCCTGAATAGCTTTGGATGGCTCCTTTGATTCCCGTGAAGGTGCTCTGTTCTCATCAGAAAAACACTTTGCTTTATAAGCACAGTAGGCAATAGCCACTCTCAATGCTGCTTAGGACTGATAATTTCCTAGCTGGACCTAACAGAGGTCAACAACAGGTGGATGAACTCCTGGATTGCCCAGGATGTGCTGAGCACTGTGGTATTTACCCCAATGGAAAAGCTTTATATGCTGCTGTGATCTTCCTCCCAGGCTTCGTATTGGCATATGCTTGTGTATTTATAATTTTTAACATAACCTCATGTTTTAAAATGTGTAAGCTCTGTCACTGTGGGCTGAAAACAGATGTTGTGATGGCTGTTGGAGGAGCTGCTGTAAAATCCATTACATGGGACTTCCATGTAACCCAAATTCATTGGCAGCCCCTGGGTTTTGAGCTACTAAAGGTGTTCAGGGATCATATGGGACTGGCCCTCTTAAATGGGTTAAATACAGCTGATGGTTTGTTCTTGATGACTTAATTCTGTTTGGTTCTGCAGGGCATAAGCCTGGGAGTGACAGACAAAATCTGTGGTCCTGGGTTAAGATCTGAGATGGTTTCAGGGAGTGTTTAACTCCTTTGGAATTACAATATGATACCTTGTTGTCGGCGGTGCAGCCTAGAAGAGGCTGGGGGCTCATGAGCTTGTCACTGCTGCTGTGCCATACAACATTAATTTAATGTAATGGGCAATAACTAGTGTGGATTTAGGAAGAGATGATCCTGTTTAACTAATCTCCTTCAGTTCAGACAAGGTTGATAGTAGAGTGTACATATGACATAATCTAATGGATTTTTCAAGAGGCTTTTGATAAATTTCCATATATTTCCCTTGCTTAAGCTGTGTGCTGCAGCGACTACAAATTGGGTGAGAGAATGGGTAAAGAAAAAGTGAAATCAGGGGAAATAAAGAGCAAAGAAGAGATGTAGCATGTAGTGGAATAAGAATTATCCTGCAGCTTCCCACTGTTCTTCCCCACCACTCGGCATGGCTGGAAAGAGATGCCATCTGCATTCACTAATGAAAACTTGTTTAGGACAGGTGCATAGCAGAAAAGAGGGCAAGGTGCCATTCAGGATACCACTAAAGGGCAAATTTAAATTTACATTAGCATAAGGCAGATAGAATATTTTTGCTGTCAGCGGTGAAATAATATATACTAAATATAAGCATCCGTAACGGAGAGATGCCGAAGGATGGGGATGGGTTAGGAGGGGAAACGGACTCCTGTGCTAACAAAGGAATGATTTATTATCATTTACACAACCTGGCATTTGTGCACACCAAAGGCCAGATTTTAGAAGTGCTCTGCTCCTGCAGTTTGGGGCCAGGATTTCGGTTGCAGACTCCGAGCCAGCTGCTCCCGGCATTTCCCCAGTGTTTAATTTGCCATATGTCACTCAGAGTGTTGATTTGCAAGTGCTGCTAATAGGCAATGCTGAGACATGAGGACAGTTGAAAATTTGGGAATGTGTCTTACTGGCAGCTTTTGAGCCCCGAACACTGGAAGCATTCACAGGCCAGGATCCCTGATCAGCCATGTGATAAATTAGGGACTGGAAAGCAGAAAAGAATGCAGTTAATGCGTCAGGATGTGCCTGAACAGGACATGCTCCATGGAAATCAGTGCTAAATGAGAGAATTAAGCACCAGGAAAGGCTGTGGCAAAATCACAAGAAACACTTCAAATAATGAGACAGAATCAAATCAAGGGCAAGAAAGAAATAAAATGAAGTAAAATCACTGAAGAAGCAATAAAATGGCATCACTGAAATCTGAGTGAGGCAAAATACCTTGGGATAAATGGAGATAGTCATCCTCAAAAATTTAGACATTTTAGTCTGCCATTTTCCCATGCTGTTGACAATTAACTCTCTGGTTGCTGTAACTGAGCAAGGATATCAAGAATGTTTTTTGTTAGTTTCCTTGGAGCATTTGCTGAATCTTGTGCAGCAGCTGTGTAGTAGTGGGTTTGTTCTCCTTTGGGCTGAGAGGTGAAGTTAGGCTTTGGGGAAGTACTCAAAGGAGAAAAATAGGAAAATCAGAATTTAGAAAGAGGTGTGTTGCTCATTACAAATAATTCCATGGTCCTCTTCATGGGACTGGTTTCCCAGTGGGCATGGTGATGGAAGGGAGAGGGGAGGGAGGTGTGAGGATGGACAGAAAGCTCCCACTGTGACCACTCCTGTCTTTCTTTTGCAGTATTCAGGAGAAGTGCCAGAGAACAGAGTGGAGGTTGTGGTGGCAAACCTGACGGTGATGGACCGGGACCAGCCCCACTCTCCCAACTGGAATGCCATCTACCGCATCATCAGCGGGGACCCCTCCGGCCACTTCACCATCCGGACGGACCCCGTCACCAACGAGGGCATGGTCACCGTGGTGAAGGTAAGGGGGAGGCCAAAGCACACCACGTTTGTCACCCTTACAGCTGCAGGGATTGCCAGGAGCCTGCAGTTCTTTCATGCCTTCTCTGCCTGGAAATACGAGTGCTGGGATCTGTTGTTTCCCGTCTCTCTCCATGTGGGAGTCCTGAACACTCTCACCTCCAGCGGATGGCACTGGTTCTGGGTTTCCCAGCTCAGCCCAGCCCACCATGAGCTTTTGAAAAGCCTCACATACTGAAGGGATTCCCAGCACCCAAGCCTGACCTCCACCTCCTGCTTCTCCTCGGCTCTTTGAGCTTTGTAAGAGGGAACGGGCCTGGGCTGGGCAGCCCTGCCCTTCTTGAGCCAGAAAAGCCCCTGTTTGCTGTGAATCAAGGGCAGTGTTTCACTGCCTGGGTCAGTCAAGTGATCCTCTGTGAAAGCAGGGAGTGCAGGAGAGAGCTCATGAGGAGTGAATTTTCTGGTAACAGAAGGAAAGGAAATTTTCCCTTCAATTGAGTTGACTGGCAGGAAAACTGCTGGAGAAATTTTCCTTTTCTTGGTATTAAGCAACAAACACACAGAACAGGACAGATCCTCAATTCAGGAGAGCTCCACTCAAGTGAAAGCCACCCCCCAGGTTGGATCAGCAGAGGATCTTGTCTAAAGACTCCAAATATCCACCATCCTGTCTTCCCTCCATGTGCTGGGAGAGCTGGAAGCCTCAAGATACCTGCAGCAAGTATCAAATTGTGTTTCCTTCCTTGCCTCCAAAGAACATGGCTTTATCTTCATTGGAGCATTCGCTTCTTTTTCAGTTTTGAGGCCAGTGAGTGTTTCTGCAGTCATTACACACAGCCAGGACATCACTGGATCCCTTCAGCATTCACCAAAGCTCTTCCCAGATAAGATGCCTGTGGATGCTCCCTCTGACTACAAGAAACAGCAAAGACGTCACACACAGGCTGTTGAGATGTGTAGGAGCTGCACAACACACACCATGCACTGCACGTGGGAAGGATTAATACCTGCTGGGGTGGATAAAGCCAGCACCTTCTGATAAGTCTGGCCTTCCCTTGAGAAAGTTTCAATCAACAACATAGGTAGAAATACTAATGTTTAAAGAGCAGCATGATTCAAGAATAGCTCTGTACTGAGCCCCGTTTCCTTGTTATTAGCTAAACAAGTTGCAGTCATTCCTAATGTGCACAGTTTGGGTCTTAGGAAAAATGACATCAGTGAAATGCCAATGAGGTCAGGCTGGCAGGAACGTGTGGGCCTGTCCTGTTCCCTGACCCCTGGGCTATGTGTGTGTGTCTGCAGATGCTGCTCTGCTGAAACTTCAAGGGAGACATCATCCTACCTGCCAGATGGTATTTCAGCAGGGTCCTCTTATTTATCACTTTTTATTGCTCTGTGATGATGGTTGACAGCCTTACCTGGTGCAACATTATGAAACCTCTTCAAGCTTAGACGTGTATACGGTTGCATATGTGTGTGTAAGTACACACTTATCCATATCTGTGTATTTTCTGCTTAAACAGAAGATATTCAACTAAGTAAAGTGCAAAAAATTTAACTTCCACTGACATCAGCAGCCAGTCTGAAATCGAAATGCCAACGTTTTCACTGCAAGCAGGGGAGGACCCCTTATTCTTAATCTTGCAAAGTGTCAGGACTGTAGTTTAAAGGCACATCAAAGTGAACAACAGGGGATTTGCATGATCAACACTTCTGCACAAGGACTTGTGCATAATGAACCATCCCTTATTCACAACTTGCAGGCAAAAAGCAGGGCAGGTTTGTCAAGACACCATTGATGCTGATGTTGACTTTCCACTGCTGTGTAACCCACAGTGATCACAAAGCAGAGAGCCACATGAAAATCCAATCTCATCAAGCTGAGCCCAGAGCTTGAAATTGCATTGGATGTCTTCAGTACATCACCTCACCTGATCCTCCTGGGCACCAGGGTTCTCTGCCCCTATCAGGCTGGGAGGCTTTTTGGTGTATTTTCAGCAAGGAGGATGACTGAAATTGCTTGTGATTAAATTTTCATGGTGAAGAAGGGAAGACTCTTAGGATTCCACCTTCTTCTTTGAAATATTTCGTTCCCTGTTAATAAGTGAATATGCTTAAAGATTTGGGGGATGTACTCTCATCAGACTGGGTGGCCAGTCAGAGCTTGTTCTTTGTGGTGTGGGAGAAGTCTCTTGCTGGTTTGATCACTGATGTGGGTTGAAAACACAGGTAAAAAATTAAGTGGAGTAATGAACCATTTATTTACAGACCCTACACGGCTGGATTTTCACATGGCTCTTCAAAGCCACTTATCCATAACTCCTGCTGCAAGCAAAGGAGTCACAGCAACAGCACAGGGAGTGGGGCTCTGTGCAGAATCCCACCACTTCACCAGCATTTTAGGGACCTGAAATGGAGGGCCAGAAATCCATCCAAACCAGATTTCCCTTTGGAGTTCAGATTATGCTCATGGGGGCCATTTTGCAGCTGCCCTCAACAAAACCCCATCTGTAGCTCCAGTCTGATCACCAGAAGTGTAACATTTCCCTTTTCTGTTCTTGCCTTTCCAAACCATTTCCATAACTGTGCAAGACCCTAATCTTCAAAGAAAGCCTTGATCAAGGGGAGAGAGGAACTTCCCACTCAGATGAGACACCGCAGAGTCTGAAGACAATCTCCCAGAGCAGCAGTGGCTGCCCTGTGGCAGCCAGCTAAGTAACATGTTATTATAAACTCTGCATGGATCAGAGCTGTGAATTTATAATGGAGATGCTGCTGAAGCTTCAGTTATTATTTGCATCGACTATAGCACCAGGCAAATTTGTTCACTTTAGTTAAAAGTACCCCGAGAAAAGGAGGACACGTGGCAAGCCCTCGGCATCGCTCTGCTGCACCCAGGTCGGAGGTGCTCGTGAAGGAGGAGGACGTGCAGCATCTCCAGGGGGATATTTCACAGCCAGATCAGACACCAAACATCCAGCAAGGAGTATCTGCAAAAGTGCTGCTTTTTAATTTCATGTCAAGTGCTTCTTGGACATAAAAGTGAAAAGTAGGCAACAGTCTCATGTGTCCTTGTCCCAAACGTAGCAGTTCTGTGGGCTTTTTCAGGACCCTGCTGTCATAGCATGAAAGAATCATTTTGGTTGGAAAATACTTCTAGGATCATCAAGTCCAACTGTTAACCTAGCAATGCCAAGTCCACCATGTCCCTAAAACCACGCCAGATGACCAATATACAGCATTTTCAGTGAGATGCAGGGAGGTGGAAGGGGTGAGTGTGGTGTGAGGAACACAGAGTGCTCTGTGCACCATTATCCTCAGAGGGAGGCAGCTCTAGGGAGCAGAGGTATGAACTGTTCTGGTATAAATTGCTTATTAAGGTGTGGAAGAAGTTCTTCCTTAGGGCTGGACAGTGTCTGGCTGCAAGGGGCTGCTGTCCCACGGGGTTCAGTAACCCAAACACTGCTGAGACAGCACAGGCTCCCGATTTTACCTTTTTTTTTTCCAACAAAATGTGTGAAATAGGACTCAGTGGGCACAGGAGAGATGGAGGCAGATCAGCTCTGTCTTGCAGACTGAAGTGTGCTGGACACTGTATGGGGACACTGATACCTCCTGGACAACCTTTGGGGTGGCTGATCCCGGTCCAGCCCCGCTCCTTACACGATTTTTCTGCAGCCCTGGTTTTGTTGCTCCCAGAAGAAAGAGGAAGAAGCTGAGAGAATAGCCCTACATTTTGGGGAGGGAAAAATAACCCCACTACTTTGCATCAGGCCACATCCTAGCAGAACTGTGTGTGGTCAGCGTGTCCTGAGCATCGGCAGCAGGGAGTTTCCCACATCATTCCCCGTGGAGCTGCTCAGCTCAGCCCCCAGCTGCCCCTGAGCCGCTGTGGGCAGGGAGGGGCACAGTGGCTGCGGGCAGGTTAGCAAACAGACCAGCATGAATGAAAGAAAAAAGAAGAAAATTGGGGGAATATGAATTAAAGGGGTGTGAAAAGAAATTGAGGAAATGCATTAGTCAAATTGTTTCAAGGCCTTGAATAGTGCTTAAATGGGAACTTTTACCATGCATCGGTTTTGAATGCAGCACAAGTCCGTGAGTCAGCACGGGTGGGTGTACTGGGAATCTTTATGCTTCCTTTTATTTATTAAATGTTGGCCCTGCCTGTCAGGAAGCCATTTAGCATCGGGAACATTTGCACTTCAATTGAGTAGAGATTCCGCTGTTTTACCTTTTGCCCCTGAAATTTGTTTCTCTCGCGTAGCCTCCTATGATTTGATTTCCCTCCTGACAATACTGGGTTTTAAACAGGACACGGCAGCCAGCTCCTGCTGCTGTAAATCCCTGCCCAAGTCGGTGTAGCTGTAGCGTTTTACACCCTGAGTGAGCGCTTTGCAGACTCAGCTCTGGAGAAGGTATTAGGGAGGACGGATACGCTTCTAAATTTATAAATCACGGCAAAGCAGTTTTTAACAAGCAGAGGTGTGATCCTGCATAACTCAAGCCTCTCTGGCAGATGATTAGCGACTTCCCTCATAATAATTAGTGGGATGGTTTAGAAATTATTATTATTATACTGGGCTCAGTCAGTCGAGCCAGCAGAGGCTTTTCACTCCGTCTGGCTCCTGGGACGCATTGTCTTCATGTGTGTGTTGAGAAGAGATCTGTGGCCTCCCAGCAGCAAAACCCAGCTGTAAGGGCTGTAGGCAACCTCCAGAGACCACGAGGTGCCTTGCAGGAGGATGAGAGGTCCCACTGGAAGGACCACCTGCTTAACCTGACCAGGGATTGTTCCTGGCACCTCCACCTTTGCTTATAAGCTCATTTAAGAGGGAAAATAAAGAGCCCTTCAGGCTCATGAGTCCGCAGAGACCGTCCTGGTTCCATAGTCAGCAGTTTTCAGTGCTAATAGCACTGCTAAGTGCCCATCCCGTCCCTCTTAACAGGCTCCACCTGTTGCATTAGAGCAGCCCTGGGTGGGTTTGTTCATTTGATGCTCAACTCTCACAGGCAGGTTGTCTTTTGGAAACCACTTAGCACTGGAATGAAACACAGGGCAAGTGGTCCCTGCTGTTTGCAGTTTTTCCTTTGTGGAATTTTTTTAACTGTTTGCCCCTCCAAACACTGGAAGGCCAAACCCTCCGCTGGATTGAAGTTGCTCTGGATTTACACCTTCAAAAGAACTGAGCTCAGGAGGAAACAAGATGAGGCAATGACTTTGATATCATCTGCCTTCTAATCTTGCAGCTTCCAGCCAGAAGGTAGAATTTATTCTCTGCTTGGCTCTATACTTGCTTGTTTGTTTGTTTTAGGCAGTCGATTACGAGATGAACAGAGCTTTCATGCTGACAGTGATGGTATCAAACCAAGCTCCCCTGGCCAGTGGCATCCAGATGTCCTTCCAGTCGACAGCAGGAGTCACCATTTCAGTCACAGATGTCAACGAAGCACCGTATTTCCCAACAAACCACAAGTTAATCAGGCTGGAGGAAGGGGTGCCAACGGGGACGGTCCTGACAACGTTTTCGGCGGTGGATCCCGATCGCTTCATGCAGCAGGCAGTAAGGTGGGACACCAGGCAGCCAAGGGGCTCCCCTGAACCTGGGGGGTTCAGCTGCACGAGTTTGGGGAGCCAAGTAGCTGAAAGCTAATTTCTAAACTGACTGGTGGGATATGAATGAAACACTTGGCAGGGAGTGGCACCTGCAGTGCTTTGCACAGTGTCCTGCACACCTGCAAGCTCACGGTCCCCCTGCTCCAGGTAAGCCAGGCTCTGAGCAGCTGAGCCAAGGAGAGCAGACAGGGCTGGATCCCGTGTTACTGGCTTGCAGTGGGGCAGATCACACCCTCAAATGGAGCAGGTGTCTGCATTGTTACAGACATCAGGACTGCCTCGCCCAGCGTGCTCTGGCCTGTGTGGTTCGTGCACTTCATAAACACAGAGGTTTAGAAAAAGGCAGCTTTATTATTTCTTTTTTATGGGGGGAAACTGAGGCACAGAACGGGCTAGGCCTGGTTTTTCAAAGGGAATGGCTGGGATTTTTAATCATGCCTTGTGTTGCTTCCGGAGAATTTAGGTTCAACCTGGCTTGAAAGCACAGTGCAAGAGGAGCTGTCCGCTAGTTCAGAGCAAGGCTGGTGGGGTTGCAAACAGCTGCTGGGCAGGCTTTTAAAGTGTCCTGTAGTTCAGTATTGCCTGAGCAGTCAAACACCCATTCACAGGCCGCTGGCACTTGGTCTGTATCTCACTAATGCTCCCCTTGCCTGCTCGTAGGCAAGGAGGTGCAATTTGTTCCAACCTTCCCTTTCTCTTCAGAGCAGCTGCCAAACATAACCTCCTCCTTAGCTGCTTTCCCTGTGAATGGGATTCAGCTGGCTAAATTTTAACCTTGTAAAAGTGAGATTGTGATCTAAGCAGCTTAAGATGACTTTTAATTCATGCTGTGACCAAGAGGGTGTCGCTCACTCTGTTTTGTCCCACCTGGGCAGGCTGGGGACTGAATCCACAGTCCAGGACCTCAGCTCACACACCTTCCCACCAGGAAATAATTGGCCGAAAAGTGTAGGTGAAAATGAGAGCCTTGTGACACTTTCACAACTGTTTCAGCTCTGTCTGTGCAGACAGGAAGTGCATTTCCTGCTCCTGGATACTTTTACATCCACAGAAATTGGTTTCTTTTCTAAGAAAGTCTGTAAGGGCTAATAGCACTGCTGAGTCTGTGAGGGCTGCAGTATTTTTGGCAAAACCTGAGTATACAACGTGACCACAGCTGAGACCACTTAAACTTGCATCAGTTGTGACATTTCGTGTCAGGAAGAGTTTGAAATATTTCACCTGGCACAGAGCTGTCTGGTCTAGAAAATGATAGTTTATTCACTGCCTCATCTTGTTGTCTTTAGACAGGTATTGTGACTTTGGAGGAAAGAGCCCATCCTAACTAACAAGCTCATTTTTCTTATGTTCTTTTTGAAATATTGGCCTTTGAAGGGTCTTTATTTCCCTGATGTCTGTACCAAGGCTGGTTTTCAGAGGAGAGAACAACTCATTTCTGATTGAGTACTCCCTCTAACCTGGAGGGGGGTGATCTGTAATCCAAACAAGCGCCTGCTGTTCCTGTCATTGCACAGGGCGTGTGTAGGGTCTTGTAAGGCTTCCTGTGAATATGAACAGCCAGATACTTGAGTTGTTTCTTTCTAGGATGCACATTTTGTGCATCCACCAGCACTTAATTTCCAAACCCCAGTACAGTCTCTCTCCCTTTGCATCAGGACAGCCAATGCCCAGGTGCTGCAAGAAGCAGTGGGGTGTTTTTGGGGTCCTGTCTTTGTGAGATGTAAAAAAGCAAAAAAGCTATTTTATTTTTTACATCACAGTGGCATTGGTGAGTTAGGAAAAAAGATACCCAAAAGGCTAAGCCTACAGATCCATGATAAGCACTTTGCAGAGCTGATCCAGCTGCTAGAGCCTTACATACAGTTTTCAGTCTCTAAATAGTCTTTGATGAAACAGAGTTTTTACAAATAGAAGATGAGGAAGCAGGAGCATCTCCAGTAATGCACAGCTTGGCATGGCCAGTGTCACACCTCAAGTTATCCTCATTAGCCACAGACACATTCACAAAGCCAGCTTTGAAACTGGATCCCTGGTCCTTTAACAGAGAAAGGGCAGGAGCCTCACAGCAGTGATATTGAAATGAAAACATCCCAAAGAGTCTAGCTCCATGAAATGTAATTCTTTCCTTTGGCAGGGGTTTGTGCCAGCTGTGTGTTGCTTTCCTCTTCACATGGATTGACACAGCTCAAGTTTTCCTTTGAGTTTCTGCTTCAAACAGCCCAATTCTGGAAAGAGATATTCACCAGAAGCCAGTAGTGCTCTCACCTGCGTATCTAATGACAAATTATATAAAATTATCAGCAGGTCTGAGTTACCCATGAAATAAGCTCAGCTTCTGTTTGCTTATTTCAGTAATTTATAGTCTGGCCATTTATTAGCTTCCAGTTGGATAGTTATGGTCCATCTCAGTTCAAACAGTACAAAACTGAGAGGCAGAAATCAAAAGCAATGAATTAAATAAAAGCAAGAAAACAAGGCAGTGAGAAAGGTGAACTGAACACACTGATCTGGAGAACATGGGAAACGTTTACCCAAAACAAACCATGTTCTCAGCTGGTTGCGTGGGACATGAGTAGGCAACAACTGTGAGTTGGCTGAGTATTTGGGAGCTGACTCTGGTGGTGTGGTATTCCCAAACTGTTTATTTGTGGTGGGCAGAAAACAGGGATAACCTTGGCTTTAAAAACCTGTTTTCAAAAGGGCAAAGTCAGGAGCAGGAGAGAGCAGGAATCCGTCCTCTAATTCAGGCATACGACTGCAGTGGTCGTTGCAGACCCCATTTCTCTTCAGCTGCAAGACCTCGGGAAATGTCCTCTCCTAGCAGCAGGAAACAGGCATGTAAGTGCCACTTAGTGGAAAGAAAAACCTTTAAAACTAAAGAAATTGAAAAATTGAATAATTGTAAAGGTCAAAAAACCGGATACTCAATTAGCATTGTGTTTGTCAACAAAACCAGTTATACAAAGGTCCTTTGAATCACGGGTCAGGAGCCCAGAAAAAAAGGTATTTCAAGCAATATTAAGGATATGTCAGTGAAAAGACTGCCATGTATTTATTTCCTTTCTCTGTAGATACTCTAAGCTGTCAGATCCTGCAAACTGGCTGAACATTAATGCCACAAATGGTCAGATCACTACTGCTGCTGTCCTTGATCGAGAGTCAGACTACATTAAGAATAATGTCTACGAGGCCACATTCTTGGCGGCTGACAACGGTGAGCCCAGACTTCACATTGTTCATGCTTCAATGAGACTCTAATGTGATGCATTAAGAGAAATGATGCCCTGACAGAGTTGTCAGTATAAGTTATCTTTTTCCCAGGTTTTTATGGTCAAAAATGTGAAAGTGGGATGGGAAATTGCTGGAGTAAATTAAATGTGCACCGTATACGGAGAGCGTTATTAAGGGAAAGGGAGGACAAATGGAAAATTGATTTGGGGAGCTCAGTGTAGCCTGAACTTAAAAAGTGTCAAAGGGATGTGCTCTCCAAGGAGTGCCGAGCACACCGGTCCTGGTAATCCTCCCAAAGGCACTGATCAGAGCATTCAGGAAGCCTTCCATCAGGAAACCAGAAATAATTTTATGGGATGGCAGGAGGGTATTAAAAATAAGCCCATCTGTTGAACTGTGGTGGCTTTCATAAGGGTGTGTCTGTCACTGGAGCTGGGCGCTTTCTGGCCACTGCCTTCCTGAGACGTGCAGCCATCATCCGATCGTCTCGGTGCTGGTGTGCTTATTACCAAAGCCACTGAGGCCACTCAGGTCTCTTGGAGAAGTCCTGTTTGCTCTTCTCTCCTCATTGAGGATCACTCAGTGCTTTTGGTCCAGTCAGCACTGAGAACCCCTGCACTGGCCTCGCTCAAGGGCGAGCAGCCCAGTGCTGCTGCCCTGCTTTTCTCTTTCTAGTGCTGGTTAGGAGGAGTTGATGAATTTTGCTAACCGTGCCCAAATGTGGCCATGCTGGTATTTCATTCCTCAGTTCCTGCAGCTGGAAAAAGCTCAGGAGTTTCCCAGGGCAAGGAGAAGGCCTTCCTCCCCCTCACCCACCCTCACCTTCCCGCTTCAGGGTGCTGAGCACTCAAACCAGAACCCTGCTTCAGCAGCACAATTAAGTCTGGGCTTGGCTGTGAGCACCTAAGTGTATTGCTCATACTCTGCAGGTGCTTTCAGGGCAGTGTTTGTGTGATCCCTCAGGATGGAGGTGCCATGGCCATTATGAGCAGATTCAGTGGTGCTTGCAGGGCTAATGAAAACTTCCTCCCTCTGGGGCTCCATGCATCACTTCAGTCATTGCATCCCGGGTCACAGGGGTGAGGGAAACTCGTGGAAGAGTTTCAGTGCTGAGGAGTTGTACCAAGAAGTGCATTTTACCCTTCCTTGTGCCATGAATGGTAGGACTCACCCCACAGCCCCATCCTAAGCTTCCCCTCCATGAAGGCAGCCAGGACAGTGAAATTCAAAATATTCCCAAGAGGGCCTAGTGGTCTTCATCTGCAAAAGCCACAGGGCAAAACAGGTCAAATGAGCTGGCCAAGGCTGTTCACAGATGCAGTGGTAGAGCTTGAACCCACCGACCTAATCCTCACCATCTGACCTTGCTAATCCCAGGCACTTGGTGCGACGTGACGTGGAGTTAACCCCTTTCCTTGGCTGTGGTGCTGATGCTGCAGTGCATCAGCGCCTCCACATCCATCATTTCAGCAGCTCAGAAAGTGAGGGCCTAGATAAATCTCTTTATTCTGAAAAATTAATCTATCATCGGTATATTGCAGCCATTAAAATGCACGTAAAGCAACACCTTATTTAAAATTCTGTCTAGAGTGCTTAGGATAACAGCTAAAGTTTCATCTAGGCTAATAGACTCTTACCACATTTCTCCCAAGTTCCAGGTTCTCCAGCATCACATACTCATCAAAGAAAAGCTTTGGGTCAAGGGTTTTGGGGGGGATTTTTCTCTCTTTCTTGAAGAAGCAGCAGCATCTTCTTGCCTTGAAGTTCTTTTTGCTGTTCTCAGTACATGATAAAGAAGTTTAGCCAAATACTCCTTGGACATGCTCTCTTTCTCTCCCTGGGCTACAGTGCAGAGGTACTGTCTTTAAGAAGAGTCTTGGCTGCAATGTGAGGGCAAAAGGGGAATCCTAATCAACAGCATAGTTTTAACCTGGTTTCCGAGGAGAGAGTCCCTTGGATCACACAAGTGTGGAGCCTGGCAGTGTTTGAACCTCTCAGCCAATTTCAGTCAGTCTCCCAGGGAAGCTGAGAACTTAAATATATCATATTCCAACAGGTTTCATGAAGCAGAGAGCTGACCATGAAAGCCTTGGCTTATGCCTTGCTGTGGGAATGCAGACACTGGCCCTGTGAAAATGGCAGTGATAGAGAATGGAGCAGTTACATGTAGATATGGAGGCTGTATATTCCTCTTCCTTTTGTCATTAGTATTTCAATCTTAATTTCAGGTATCAGACCAGCTTCTCCACTGGAGTCAGTGATGCTATTGTAGTCCTCATCTCCTGAGGATAAAGTCCAAGGATCCTTCATTATACATCAGTACCTGCTCTATGTCCTTGCTCTCTCTGTATTAGACAGCTGAAATGATGTGAAATGTTCCATAGTTTGTAATATTTCACCATTTAAAGAATTGTTTACTGTTCGTTTCTCCTGAAACTGCCCCAGAACTGCACTCAGGAACACAAAGAAACAAAAATACCAGGGCTCGGAGCCCAACAATACTCAATGGCCCAACAAAAGTGCATTTGTATGTGCAGCAATTGCAGGTTATTTCAGCCACGTGCCAGTTAGTGTCGCTCAGGACTGAGGGTTTGTGTTCAGCCTGTCTCAGAGGTTACAGTGGGAGCCTTGCTTTTATCCCAGAAGATATTCTGGGTAACGTGGATGCAGTAAAATCACTTTGCTTGGTCCCAAAAGTCAGTTTTCATGTTCAGCCCCGGTATCCTGGTAGGCTGTCTGCCTCTCCAGAAGCTTTCAAGGCTGATCAAAAGACATTGTTTTAGAGGGAGACCTACCCCATGCTTACAAGATGAAGGGATGAGAGTCCATGATTGAAGAGCTTATGTGGAAACCATGAAAAAAGGATTTCCAGGGCTCCTTCAGAATTTTTGAGGCTCCCTTGAGAAATGGAGAGAGGAATGTAGGAAGGAAAGTCCGTGGAAGCAGAAGCCTGGTGGGGAAGTGGTTTGTGTAGCTTTGTATCTAGCACTGGGAGGAAGGACCAGAACGGAAAATACAAACTTTAAAAGAAATTGCTGAAGCCATGCTGCCAGAGGAGAGAGGCAGGCAGAGGGCAGGCCAACACAGAGCTGCCAGATAAATGTGTGGGGAGAGAAATGAAAAACACTGCACCCTTTCTGGGAAGGCTGTTCTCTCCTGCCAGGGCAGACACTACTTTGTGTAAGTGGTCATTAGTCAGACAAATGTGGCTCTCCATCAAGAAGGGGCTGGAGGACCAGGACTGCTGTTCTGTGGCATCCCTGCTGGTTGGGACAGATGTGGAGAGGATGGGGAACTGTGTATTGGGACATAACACTGCTGCTGGGGGTTAGTGGCATCACCCAGTGTGTCTGGTGATGGCTCATACCGTGGGCTTTGAGCAGGACCTCTCACCACTAAAGCTGGGGCTGGGTGTGGGGCATGCTGGAGAGCTGGGCTTTCTTTGAAGCAGAGTAATGGTCTCAAAGCTGAAAACTGGCCAGCAAGTGCTACAATAAATGCTGACCAATGGGTTACACTATGTAGGTTTTTCTCCCCTCCAAGCCCTCTTCTTCCTCTTGTCAGCTCTTTCTAGTGGTTTTTCTTCTTCAAAACAGCCATTACCAAGATTTGCAGGAGCAGTTTGGCATCACTTGCTTGTAGTTTTAGTTTGGCTAGGGGCATTGCTGCAGGCTACAGATCTGCAGAACTCAACCTCCTGTTCTGCAGGAGTGAAAAACAGCAATATTAGGAGGCTTGGGGAAGTTTTAATAATACCATGTAAAGCAAGGGACCATGAAAGTGCAGTATGTCCCTAATGAGGTCCAGGGAGGGAGGGTGAAAATCCTGGTTTATTGGAACTGGAAGGCAGAGAAGGGGCTGGTCCGTGGTGTTGCCAGTCCCAGGTGGTGGTCACAGGTCCGTGTCTCCCGCGCAGGAATTCCCCCCGCCAGCGGCACCGGCACGCTGCAGATCTACCTAATCGACATCAACGACAACGCTCCGGAGCTGCTGCCAAAGGAGGCGCAGATCTGCGAGAAGCCGAACCTGAATGTCATCAACATCACAGCCGCGGACGCTGACATCGATCCAAACGTGGGGCCCTTCGTCTTCGAGCTGCCAAGTGTGCCATCTGCGGTGAGGAAGAACTGGACCATCACACGGCTCAATGGTAAATGGGGCAGGCAATCCTGAGCACATTTGGGCTCTGGTTCACTAATGAGCCCACGTGCGGCTTCCATCTTCAAAACTTTCCCACTTTTTTTATCTGATTTTTATTTTTTAAAGCACATTACGGCTGACATTATAGACAAGATAGTTAATCAGAAATGATTTGTATCAGACCTGCAGCATAACTCTAAGAGCCTTGGCACTTGGCTTTTTTTAATGCAGTTCGTAATTATGAACAGTTATCAGTAGTGAACAGAGTATAAATCATCCATAATGGCCAAGGGGAAAAAAGCTATTATCAGTCTTCCTTATGTTCCTCCAGTGTAATTGTCATAAGCCACAATCAGGATCAATGTTCATTTCTCTGACCATAATTGCATAAAGGCAGCCTTTTAATTTACCGTGGAACCAGGAGGGCTAGGTAAGTGTGAAGATTACCAGTATGTGAAGGATTTTTATATTGCAGAGTGCAACCACAAATGGCCCTAATTGCTCTGCTTATTGGTAGTTTCAGCAGAGGATGGAAAATATCGTGGAGTTGTGGGCTGGTTTTGGCTTCAAACCTGGTCCCTCTCGCTGAGGTCTGGCAGAGGGTGCCAGACCAGGGGCAACAACTTGTGCCCTCACAGCTCAGGGCTCAATTGCAGTGGGATTGCCTGGCTGTGCCTGTCATCAGTGGGTTCCCAAAATCCTGAGGTGGGAGGGTGCGTGAGTGTAGAACCTGCACAGTGGCCAGGGGCAGCCCAGCCTCAGGGAGCATTATCCATGTGTTCCTCTTTCTGTTTGATGCCGTTTTGAACACATGCAACTGGATTCGCAAATGGCATCCAGGTAGGTTAGTGCAGCAGTGAGAACACACAGTATTTTGCAAAGCACGGGCTGGTTGTTGGCCAGACTGGTGGGGCAGAGGTCTGAAGCTGTCCTGCCCAGGTGTGTTGTTGATAACCTCTTTTGCAGGGCTCAGAAGAGGGCTCTAGCAGAGAAACCCTGCACAAGTGCAGCTGCAAGGCTCTACCAGTGTCTGTCATCTGTCTGTCTGTGTGTCTTCGTGTGCAGGGGACTATGCCCAGCTCAGTTTGCGGATCATGTACCTGGAAGCAGGAGTGTATGACGTGCCCATCATCGTGACGGACTCAGGAAACCCCCCCTTGTACAACACCTCTGTCATCAAGGTGAAGGTGTGCCCCTGTGACGAGAACGGCGACTGCACCACCATCGGGGCCGTGGCTGCTGCGGGGCTGGGCACGGGGGCCATCATTGCCATCCTGATCTGCATCATTATCTTACTGAGTGAGTACCACAGGGCCTGGCCTAAAATCATATGCTGGTTTGGGTTGGAAGGGACCTTAAAGCTCATCTTGTTCCAACCCTCCTGCCACGGGCAGGGACACCTTCCACTATGCCATGTTGCTCCAAGGCTTGTGCAATCTGGCCTTGGGCACTTCCAGGGACGGGGCAGCCGCAGCTTCTCTGGACAACCTGTGCCACACCCTCACAGTAAAGAATTTCTTCCCAATATCTGCTCTAAATCTATCCTCCTTCATGTTTCCCTGCTCCCTGTTGTCCTGTTTCTATAGTTGGCATTTTTTACGCTCCATGCAGAGGGCAGATCCCTGAGCTTGGGCTGTGGGGGTGGTTCACACATCTACATTCAAACCTCCTTTGCTGCAGCATCAGCAAAATGAGCTCTGCCTGCATCAGACCTGTCTTTCTAAGATCTCCAGTAGCTTTGCAAACGTTATTACACCTGACAACAACTTGGAAGTAGTGAGTATGATAGGATCCTCCACATTTTGCAGGAAAAGATTGAAGGCACCTTCCAAATCCCTGTGTCAGGCTCTCCCATAGCTCTCATGTCCCTGGCTGGCTGCATATACTGGTTCCCAGTACCAGATACACTGGTTATGATAGTCTGGCTAGTCCCTTGCAGAGCCAGTGCATAACTGTGCTTTTCTGGTTGTTCGAAGGAAAAGAAGAATGGTAGTTATTCCTGTTGCTTTTTAAATGACCTCAGATTGGAGGATCATGGGGGAATATGAGTGTTTTTAGAGGAAGGGTCCCCAGTTTGTCAGGAACGATGGACGACTGGGGATGCATCACAGGGAAGGACTGGCCATCCCTTTACTCAAGGCAAACCTATTCCTTTTGCCTAGGAATGCTGGCAGTCCCAAGCTTCCATAAGCATTACCAATAACCACGTGTGCTCACACTTAAAAATAAAAATTATATCATTATAACTTCAAGCAGGAGTTGGCACAGTAGGAATAGATAAAAACGAGCGCTGAAATGAACAATGAGGTAAATATTCATCAAGAAACACAGGATGAATCCATGGGACTCTCATTAAAGCTAATGGGAGTTATGGTGCTGAATCACATTTAATATTTACCCCCAACGCCTTCAAACAGAGAGCAGACAGAGCGACGTATGCTCCAAATGTCACCTAATGGGGACATGACATGGTACATTAGGAGAATGGGTCATCCCTGGACAGACATCCACATCCTGAGCCGGTGGTGGGAATGTATTGGTGTGTAATTGATCTGCTGGATCAGGATGGAGAGTGAGCAAGGAACTGGGTGTTTGTGCTGACCCTGCTCCTCTCCCAGCCCAGCCAAGCTGCTGGAGCATCCCTGTGCCCAGCCACGGTGCCCGGTTCCTGCCCTTCATTCCCAGTTTTGACTGCTCCCTTCAGCCAGGGTGGTTTTTTGGGGCACCGTGGTCACACGCCCCGATGAAGATGAAGATGTTCATCAGCCCCACCTCCTTTTGCTGTGCAGGTTTGCTGTTGCCCCTGGACACAAAGTTTGCATTGGATCCACAGAGGTGGTTAAACACAGGTCTTCTTTTTGCTGCTCTTGTATAAATCCTGTGCTAAAATACAATTTTGAACGGTTGAAAATCCTATTGACTGAAATTAACTTCAGCTGAAGGACATTTGATTTAAGAGATTCCTCTTTCCATTTTCAGATACATTATCCCATTTTAAATTACGGGTTTTATTACAAAAGCTTATTTTTACATTCATTGTAATTCTAATTGACTTTTTTTTTATCTTGGAGAGCTGCAAAGCACTGTATCAGTGATGAAAAATGTAATTTGCAATGATCAGTTTTACAGTTACATCCTTCCAGTGTTTTGCCTCCTTTCTATCTGTTTCATATCATGACCTCTAAACAATAGCTTAGAAAAAGGCAGATGGGGGATTTTCTTGTGCTATTTGTCCATTTTAGAGTCAGTAGGTCAAAGATGGATAACTTTAAAAGGAAGAAGAAGCAAGGTGACAGATCCAAGATTGCTCCTGTGAAGGAAGTTTATGCCTTTACCTTTGCTCAGAGGGGTTTTTTTCTTCTTCTTGCTACCTGATGTATTAGCTGCACAAATAACACATTTAGAAGAGCAATGCAGTAAAAATTGTGAAGGGTGAAGACAATAGATTTCAAGGAAAACTACATGCAGAGCGCAAATGGTTCTAACAGCAGTAATAGCACTTCCCATTCTGCAGAGTGAATAAAAGGAAGGAGAGTGCACTACATCCACCATTGACACTTTGAAGGTCTTTTTTTTTTCCAAGGTAGCTGTAAAGGCATTAATGACACAGTTTTTTCCACAAGTGCATGAAAAAGTATCATTAAAAAAAAAAAAGGAAATAAAAAGATAAACCCCGGTAACCATTATAATATTGTCTTTATGGACCAGTCAGGTATCTTGTTGTGAGAGACTTGAAAAGGAACAATGAGAAAAGGACTTCAATAGTCTGCTAAATAGCTGAGGTTTTATATTGCAGATAAGAGTTACATTTTCTTTCCTTTTCTTTTTTTCTTTCTTGAATAGATCTGGGATAAGCATTAAAGAAATGCTGAACTATCTGAAAACAATTCTGTTAGCTGGCAGGCAGGGATGGCCGCCAGTTGGCACACAATGGCAGTAATTAGCTGTCTGGTCCTCTTCGCTCACTTCACTGAATTCCTGTTGGGTATAAACACTTTGGTGCTGGGAGGAAGAATCTGGATCCTCCTAACCACCTCCTCCTGCAAGCTGAATGGCCCATCCATGTGCCTGGGGTCTGGTCTCAGCTAAAACCCGTGAACTTTGGGATCTCACATCCTGCCTGAGTTTGGTTGTGTTGGCTGCGTTGGTTTGGCACAGCTGAGGGTTGACCAAGATGAAATGAACCTGGGACACTTGTTCCCACCTCCACTGTCCATCCATTGATCCCTTCTCCTGCCAATTGCCACCGTTGCAGCTCAGCATGGGGCTTGCATGGGGAATGGGGAGAGGGCAGGCAGTGGGAGGTGTAACTGCATCAGCTGCCCGGGCTTAACTTCATCCTTCATGGCATTATTTGCAGCTACTGAGCACAAGAATGAAAACAAATGTGTTAACACATTCTTGAAGAAGACAAGATCTGGCTGCATTATGTTAGTGGAGACTTGAGTTCCCAGGTCGTCTTCCATGCAATAATTCATGGAGATCACACAGCCCCTGGGACAAGGGCGTCCCTTGGGAGGGTGAGGTTGTGGAGCAGTGAGGCAGTGTTCCCTGTGGGTAAAGTTGTTTAGGAAGGGAAAAATTTCTCATGATTCAAGAACTGCTGATCTCTCCCTGTTACTATACTGAGAGAGATTAGCCAAGCCTGGCATGCAAATGCTGATGCCCGAGGAGCTTGGCTGTCTGCTACCAGATATGCTCTCCCTCGTTCTGAGCAGCCAGCCCTGCTTTCTGAAAGGATTTCAGATGATCTGAGATTTGCTTTCCAAGTCAATGGCCAAATGCATGTGCTAATGTCCTGGCTAATCTGATCTCAGAATTCTAAAGAGCCTCCCTCATGGACCAGAGAAGAATAAGAGGGAGGCCAAATTGGATTACAGGATCCAGTGTTGTGCAGCCTCCCCAGATCAGTCTTGCCTGGCCAACTGCAGAAAACAGCAGAGACTGTCACAGTCAGGGCTCGTGACCTGAATGGGCTGAACCTGTGCCACGCTGCTGGAACAGCCCCTTGTGCACACATGTTGGGTGTCTGTACCCATTTCCTTCTCTGCAGCTCTCTTCCCTCCGTCTTTATGCCTCTGAATAAAATAAAGGTGGAAATCTAATCCTGAAAACTCAGCATTTAGATCAAGTATTTTCAGAAAGCTGCAGTTTTCACACTTTCTGGTTTCTTCTCCTTTGATTTTGTGTTTTACTCTTGATATATATCAGCTCGATCAGCATCGGTGATGGATCTTAAAGAAACTTTTGTAGTGGGATTCTGTCACAGTATTTACAGCTCTCACTGATCTGTCCTTTAAAAATTAGACCGTGCAATAGGTTAACATTTTATTCCTCCTGGCAGCAGCCAGTGGGGTTCTCTGCAGTGGGCAAGGGCAGGTGAGGTGTTAGGACACTCTCAGCCTGGCCTTATGCTGCAGGAGGTCCCAGCTCACCCAGCTTCCTCCCCGTTGCAGCCATGGTCCTGCTCTTTGTGGTGTGGATGAAGCGCCGGGAGAAGGAGCGCCACACCAAGCAGCTCCTCATCGACCCCGAGGACGACGTCAGGGACAACATCCTCAAGTACGACGAAGAGGGAGGTGGAGAGGAGGATCAGGTGAGATGAGCCTGTGAGTTGTGGCCAAGGAGCAGCTGCGCAATCTGGACTCTCAAAAAGGCAGAAACCGCATTATTTTCAGTAAAATTCGTGCAAAGGGTTGTGTTCCTTTATTTATGACCAGGCAGCTTTATTGGCTTCCCTGGTGTGGCGAGAGCCAGCCAGGTGCAGGAGATTCAGGATATTACTGGGACACCATGCCAGCAGGCCAGTGCCATGTGGATTTTTCTGCCCCCCATGCAGTTTCCTGGGGAAGAACTATAAATCACTCCATTGGCACTCATGTTCAAACTGTATTTCTGTTATTTAAGTCATTAAAGTTGTGTATTTTACCAGAGATCTTCATAAAACCAGCCAGCAGCTACTGCCCTGCCCAGCCCTGTGGCTGCAGGCTCTTGCCTTGGCTTGCTTGAGCCTTGAGCTTCTGTGGGCTTTCCCTGCATTTACTTAATCATCTCTAATGTGCCTTTAATTTCTTTTAATTTCTGGACACGGTTTGTGAGAAGTGTCTAAAGAGATTTGGGGATTTTCTCTTTCACCACGAAGCGCGCGGTGGCAAGCTTTGCTGGGTGACAGAGCCCTGAGCCACAGGCTGCCTGAACACGTCAGCTTTCCTCCAGTGGCTCTTCCTACAGACACCGATGCTGATGTTGCATGAAAACTTCCCTGGCCTGCACTCCTGGGATGTGTTTTTCCATGGCTACATGTCCAATTCCTCAGCTAAAATAGCAAAGTTTGGTCACTCACGTTGAAGTCACCAGTTTTTTACTTCTACCAGACACAAGAGCCCAGGACACTCTCAGATATGCTCTTCGTGCAAATTGTGTGACTGTACGTTGTGTGATGGTTTTATTTTTGCTTGTTGAATTGGACTGCGTGGTTCCAGGTCGGTGCTTAGGGATCCCACAAAACCACTGCAGCACATCCTGCCCTGGAGGTCCCAGTGGCTTCCAAAGGCGAGCAGGCGAGCCCGGTGAGAGCTGCCGTGGCAAACATTGAGGCAGGAGTTTACCCGAATCTTGAAAAGTTCTTATTCCACAGAAAAATCCTCACAATTAACATTTCTTTTTTTCTTGTCGCTGTCAAGTTATTTATAAATGTTGCTCCTGGAGATTCAATCATCCCCGTCTGAGCACAAGGATAGTTTTCCTGGTAGAACAAAGTACTGTTCTAAGCATTCCAAGCAGCTGAAGTATCTGGTTTCAGGCAACTACACTGTAGGCTTAAATATTTTAGAAAGGATTCGTTAAAAATAACAGCAAAGGAAGAGCAGCAAAACACCATTACCTACATGAATACATTTTTAATGAAATATTATCTAGTTCTCATTTCGTGATAGAAACCTATTCTGTTGGGATTTTTCACAAGCAAAACGAACATAATTACTTTGAAAGGCCTACATGCATAAATGCAATACACATTTTAATGTTTTTACTTCTGTAGAAATGTAATTGCAATAATATGTCTACCAATACTGTGTCTCTACATTATATTATGTATTTTGTCAAAAAAGTTATGCATACACCTATGCACACACAAAGAAAAGCCAGGGTTTTATCCCAAATATTTAGAGGCTGTGTGAAATATTCAGAAAATATTTAAATATTTGATTTAATTTATAAGATACACTCTTAGGAGGTCAGTTTTATTAGTTACTCAGAGGTCAAGTTCATCTGTAATTTGGATAGAGATGCTACATATCCAGGGATAAGATTTGCCATCGAACTTCAACTGAAACAGAATTAGAGCCCTCGACTTGTTTGCACATTGAGTGAGTAGGTGATCTGAACTAAAAGCTCTGGGTTTCACACTGTGTCTTCCCATTTGTCACAGGATTATGATTTAAGCCAGCTCCAGCAGCCAGAGACCATGGATCACGTGCTGAACAAGACACCTGGAGTCAGAAGGGTGGATGAAAGACCTATTGGTGCTGAACCACAGTATCCTATAAGACCAGTAATCCCACATCCAGGGGATATTGGTGATTTTATTAATGAGGTATGTTCTGTAGGGGGTCCTGTGTCACATCTTCAAAGCCTGAGCAGCCAGCTAAAGTCAGGTTTCCCTGACTGCACGGACCAAGTGGTGTTACTGCTCACACCAGGAGTCTGATGCCAGCAGGGAAAGGATTGGCGTGAGCAAAGGATGCAGGGCTTGGCTTAATGAGGGCACTGAACCAGCAAAAAGCCCAAGATTTCTGTCTTGTGGGTGTCACAAACACCATGCTTTTCAGCACCCAGGCAGAATGAGCCATTTGTGGCTCCTGGACTTGTGATTATTGCAGCGGTCTGTGCCTTCCTCGTAAGCTCTGTTTGGTGTAAGCCCTCAAAGAGTTTGCTGCACAGAGAGACAGATCAGAGAGGGCTTCTTTGTTTTATGTTAGATTACTGCTCCTTTATCTGCCTGTACAAATATCTATCCATTTGGTATTTCTTATCTCATTTTTAGTTTTGCGTGATTGAATGGTTACAAACCAATCAATGCATTATTTCCTCCGAGACAAAGCACGCTATCCATTTCCTAAGCCAGAAAAATAAATGTTACAGCCATTTAATTCTATTATTACATGCATTTCCTGCTGTGCTTTTCTCATTTTTATCATTAAAATCCCTTCTTCCTTTGTCCCTTTGCCCATCCTTCACTCACATTTACACACATCCATGCTTGTGAAGACTCGCTCTTCTTACACACGCCCCTGCTGCTGAAACCAGCTCCATCTCCCCACGCTAAGGCCAGGGCTTCTGAAGGTGGGAATGTGGAACATTTGCTTTATTGCAGGGCTATTCCACCAGGCTTTTCCTGACGCTGGGCTCTGCAGCAAAGCAATTTTTTTTCTCCGTATCCCGAGGCCATTTCCATGGCCTGCCTACGCTGCTGCCCACACCGCACAGGAGCGGCAGCGCTCCCCAGCCCTCTGCCCAGGATTCCACACCCCACGCCTGCCCTAATTGCAGAATTTTGCTGGGAGTGATTTTTTTTTTTATTTTGTTTTCCTAAAGGAATGAAAATCATCAGAATTAAAATATTGGTGGGAGAAGAAGGGTGCTGGTTTTTGTTTCATTGGCTAAGCTGGAAATCTCAACAGGCAGCCCCAGAAAAGGCATGCTGGCCGGAACAGAAAGCTTTCCAGATCCAGAAATGGATCAACAATGGAAATAACTCCCCTACCACTCAGTACGACTCCTTTTCAGGGACACTGGGAGTTACTGGGTTTTCTGCTGGGGGCGGCTGAAAGGTCTCTGCCCAGAGGTGCATCCAGGAAGCCCTGGGACCCTCGTTTTTCTCTTTTAGCTTTGCTGCAGGCATCCCAAACATCCCCCCAGCCCAGACCCCCTCAAACCCCGTGGTGGGCATTAACACCGTGTGTTCACCCCCCCAGGGCCTGCGTGCGGCCGACAATGACCCCACAGCCCCCCCCTACGATTCCCTGCTCGTCTTTGACTACGAGGGCAGCGGCTCCACCGCCGGCTCCGTCAGCTCCCTCAACTCCTCCAGCTCCGGGGACCAGGACTACGACTACCTGAACGACTGGGGGCCCAGGTTCAAGAAACTGGCGGACATGTACGGGGGAGGAGAGGAAGATTAAACTGACCTCATCTTATTACAAAAAAAAAAAAAAATTAAAAAAAAAAAAAGGAAGAAGAAAAAAATTTAAGGAAAAACAAAACCAGAACAACAAACCCACAGACAACGTTAACAAAAAGAGCCGATGCAGGAGCAAGAACTGTACAGATGTGGCAGCTTTTTTAATTAATATCCCCTGCTGACTGTATTGTTATTTTTAGTGGTGATATAGGAGGTTTCTTTTTTTCCTTTTTTTCCTTTCTTTTTTTTTTCTTAGAATATTGAGCTGTCTCGCATGAACACTTGTCTCTGCTGCAGGTTTCTTTTTGGGTTTTTTTTGTTTTTTTAATGTCAGCTGGGATATTGCTCGTTTACCTGCTTTATGACTAAAGAGAGTGAAAGGCACTCTGTCTTAACTTGAATTTCTTAGAACAGAAGCACTGTTTTTAAAATATATATATATATATATATTTGAAAGTGCCTTTTGGTGCATGTGTCAGATTCCCTTCAATCTCAGGAGTGATGAAAACAAACATACAACCATCCTGGGCAGCACTCCCTGTGACCCTAAGCCAGTTCTAGCTGGGAAGGAGTTAACAAAAAGGAACTGTGGAGATTGTTTCTTTTTTGCCTTTTTTTGTTTCGTTTTGTTTTGTTGGTTTTTTTAAGGGGGTGATTCATTCTGGGGTGGAAGAGGATTGGGGCGGGGGGGGGGGAAGATGTTTTGAGTCAAAATCTTAACAGCCATCTTTAAGCCTCAGCAGGTGGTGAACTAGTCATCATGTTGTATATAATTCAGTGTTATCAGATGCAAAATACTGACCAGGGGGCTCTGCTGGCCCCTGGTCACACTCAATGTAGCTGCATAGAACTATAGCATTGATAAAGCCTTTGGTTATTGCAACAGAAATCTCCGACAGCCCTTGCCTAAACCCTACAAAGTAAATCGTGACGTGACCAAAGGCCCATCTGTTTGTTTTTCTGCTATCGCCGTGTTTTGGCTCCCACGACCTCGTGAGCAACGGACACACCGGCGGGGTGAGGTGGTGGTGGTGGTGGTGGTGTCCCACATCCCTGAGGATGCCCAGCACCGGTGCTGCTCTCCTGGGCTGAGGCAGGGCTTGTGCGGCGGCTCCGCTCGCGGCCGAGGCAGTGCGAAGGACAGGGACAGGTTACCCACACTTTTCCCATCTGTAAGTATGGAGTTAGTCTAGTACCACATTAATGCCTTGGAGCATTAGTAGCCAAAGCTCAACAACATCGTGTAACTCAGCTAATGTGTGTCCTTTCTATTTGATGGGTAGGCGCTGCTATCTGTAGTAAATGTGTTTTTTTGGAGAAGAAGTGCAACGAGGGCCTGTTAAGTATCTTGTGGTTAATATGCTCAAGCATTGCCAAGTAAGCAAGAGGTTTCACAGCATCCAGGCATAATTCAACATCAGTATTATAAATGGTAGCAAACTACCTAGTTTATATGTAGGGTCAGTTTAACCAATAACAAATAGTTATTAGCATTTTTTATTACATTTTTCCTTTACTGATTTGGACTAGTGGGTTTATGTCTAATGTTTGTAAAATGATTTAGACTGCATGGATGTGTAATATAAACCACATTTAATGGATTATGAGCCACTTAATTAATGTGCTATGAAATCTTGGATTACCTGTGTTTTATATTCTGCAGACGATTTTGCAGTGGGTTCGCTAAAACTTGTAAAAGTGCTTAGATATATTTTCCTTTAAATCCAAGAATGTGCACAGTATTGGAAGGTGATTATCCAGGGGATAATCATGCTTTTTTTGATATCTCTATTAATTCTCAAGTTGAATGCTAAGAGTTAAAGGGGGGGAGGCGGGGGGAGCGAGCGCGTGCACATGAGAGCGAGAATGAGAGGACGAGAGCTTGTGGTGATGAGTGGGCGCCTTTCAGAGGGTAAACTGGGCTGCAAGATCGTCTCTATAGATTTTTGAAATGCTCCTAGTGCATTTTATATTTCATTGTATCATATTTTCTATAAAATGCAATTTCTGTAAATTAATGAGCATTTGAAATGTGTCTTGTATGAAGTGGAATGTGGTAAAAGTCTGCCCGAGGGGACTTCAGCATTACCAGGATGTTATTAATTACTGAGGGTGAGATCTTTCTTTTTGTCTTGGTCGGTCAGTCGGTCAGTCAATGGGTCAGTTTGTCTTTCACGGCTTGGAGAGCAAACTCACTCTCACCCAAGGTTCTTGAGGAAACCAGGAGGCAAAAGTGTGGACCTCAGAGGAGAGGGACGGCGCTGATGGCAGCAGCAAGGTGAGCATGTCACACCACAGGCATGGGCTGGCAGCACGTGACACTTTTCCAGATTCTCATTTTGTAGTTGTGAACTCAGTCATCTCTTGTGACCACCGTGAAAGTCTTGGTTTGCTTCTGCCGTGTGCCGTCCCCCTCCTCTTGACCACTGTTGGCAAACTTCACAGCCCCTGTCCCCAGCCGCCTGGCACAGAGGCTGCATGGCACCGCAGCCTCTGCTCCTTACCTATGGCACTCTTGATTCTTCCCGTTTTCTTTTGGAAAAGCCATGGGCTGGAGTATTTCACCACCAGGGCTTTGCAGCTCTGCAGAAGCTGCCCGGGCACAGGTGTAGTGAATAATAAAAACCACTTGGTGTTTCTTGCTGCTGGTGTCCATCGCCATAACCTCGTCACCGACACAGGAGAAGGATTCAGCTCGAGGGCTGGGTGATGCCGATGGTTCTCCATCCATTGGGTTGGTGCCATTGCCTCCCGGCTCCATGTGGCTCCTGGAACGCTCGTGTGGATCCCGCAATGCCAGGTCTCTGCTGCGAGCTGTGCCCTGCCATCCACCTGGCACCGCTTACCTGGGAGCAACAGCTCAATCCCTGCTCCAGAGCGCTTGGTGCTTGACATCCTCTGAGGCTGTGGCTGGGATGAGGGATTTCAGGTAGGGAAGGGGCTGGCAGTGGTGTGGGACGGCGGCTCCGGGCCATCGGCAGCGCACACGGTCCCCAGCGGTGAAAGGAGCCACTTAGCCATGAAGGGGATGTTGTCTGACTTCAGCTTGTCTAAATATTTCAGGTTTTTAAGAACATTTATGCAACCTAAGTCAAACAAAACTGCTTGAGTGATTAAAAATAAACCAACCTGTTTCCTGCAGCATTTGCAATCCAGCCATTCCAATCCCATGAGCCTACAAATCAAACCAACCAGATTATTGTGTTTTGACCCAATTCTGCTCAGACTCCCTCTGCAGGACCTCTCCCTCCTCTTCCTTCTTTTCCTCTTCCCTTTTCTCCTCCCTGCATCCTGACCCCCTGAGTCTTACAACCCCACAAGCAGCAGCAGCATCAGGCCCCTTTTCTCACAGTAGGACCAGTGTAAGGTAAGCAAGGGGCACATCCAGCAATGAAAACAGATCACCTTTTACAAACCTTTCTGCTTGCAAATATTACTGATGGTTTGTAATCCAGCTAACGTAATTTACATTAATCCAAGAGGTCCCATTGACAAGATGACTTTGCCATCACTCTGTACCCCTCTGATCCTCATGGATGTGACATGGTGACAATGAGCTGCAGCTGGAGGTGATGGTAACTCAAAAGGAGCTGCAGTGAGCAAAGAACCCTTTGGCTGAGCCTGCAGTTGCTGTTTATTCTGAGAGGCCACAGGAGGGGTTAATGCATTGAGACCAGAGTCCCTGTTGCCTGACTAATCTAAACTAAAACATTAAACTAATTGAAGAAGTGATCCCCAGTCTTTGTACACTACAAGGCAGTGGGGAAGGACTTGCTTTCAGGCAGGTGGAGGGGATCCCGTCCCTAAAACACCACTGTCCCACCCCATTATCCCACAGCGCTGCCAGGGGACACCACCACAGCTCTCCCTGCTGTCTAAGGGACGGGGACAGTGAGTTGCCAGGGCACTGGGGCCGGACACGTCTGGTGGCCTCCCTACCTCCTAAGGATGAGGCTTGCACATCCCCATGCCAGGGACCGTGCAGATCCAATGTCTCTGCTGTACCCACAGCCCCCCCTGGCAGAACATGACCCGCAGCCCTGGTGGTCTGTTTATCGTGTAGCCTAAACTGGGAGCAGCATCAGTCACAGAAATGCTTTGCAGGGCAAGGAGGAGATTCAGCAGGTAATAATGACAGTAAATAGGCAAGTCTGTTCCAGGTGTCCCACGTTCTAGTCATGGTTTCGCTTCTGGTTTTGCATTTTTTTTCCCTGTTTTTCCCTTCTTTGTTGGACCAGGCGATGCCGTTGGCAGTTCTACGATGGTGATGGGGAGTTTGCTCCCCGTGGGTTTTTAGGGATAGTCAGGTCCAAATCCAGCCTTTAGAAGTGGGATTTCAGAAGTGGCTGTATCGCCTGTAACTGCTCCACGCAGGGTGGACGCTCGGGCATTGAAGAATGGTAATGGTCAGTGCAGCGTCTGTACCACACAATATGCCAAGATTGCAACTTTGTTTAATCTAAAAAAAAGAAAAACATTAATTAAAGGTAAAATACAGAACGTTTATTTGTGATGTCTTTTGGAGCTCTTCATTGTAAGTGTGAAAAAAAAATATTGGGGGAGGGGGGGAAATGCTGTGTCACGATGAATGCAAGTGTATAAAACAGCAGCCAGACAACATAGGTGTCTCCCACGCAAATTAACTTGGTTTCATGGGAAAATAAAAGTTCTTTCCAGTCCACTCCAACCCCACATACAACTGTTCACACACAGTGTACATAATGTAGTTAGTGCTTGAAGCTACAAATCTAATAGGGGAAAAAACAACGACAATATATAGGTGTAAAATTGGAGCACTTTCTCTTTCTTTTAATTTTTTTTTTATTTTAATGATGATTTTGCATGTTTCCTTTCCAATGGAGAAGCTGTGTAGCAGCCCGCATGACCGTGGTTGTTCTCAAGGAAGACTTCTGCTGTTCTGCTGTGTTCAAGCTGAAGCGCAAAAGCAAAAGTTTGCGTCTGTTAACCCAGTTCAAAAACCTTTTTTTGTAACCGTCAACAGCACAAATATTTTGTATTGTTGTTTGTACCATTTTTGTACCAAAAACAAAAGAGGAAAAAAAAAAAAGGGAAGAAAGTAAATGTTTTCAATGTGTTTTTAGTGCCACTGCAATCTTGGTTTCCAAACTGAGTGACAGGTTTGCTGATTTATTGTGTATCAAAGCTGAACTGGCGCACTGACGCCTGGCTCCAGTGTAATAAAAATAAAGT
This sequence comes from Lycocorax pyrrhopterus obiensis, assembly GCA_014706295.1. Lineage (NCBI taxonomy): Eukaryota > Metazoa > Chordata > Aves > Passeriformes > Paradisaeidae > Lycocorax > Lycocorax pyrrhopterus. The sequence goes on along the minus strand of JACSVZ010000022.1, from coordinate 13,078,336 downwards.
CCCCCTTTTGAATAGTCTCACTTGCTTTTTTATTATTAGTACTGTTATTTTTATTTTTTTATTTCATTTTCCTTCCCCACATATCCACCCCAGCTCAGTCACTGCTCATGGCTCTTATACTCACAGTGAGCCAGCGAGGGGTGGTCTGGCTGCAGGTGTGGGTCCAGGTGCACAGACACCAGTGGGGTTTTTGGAGATCCTGGGTGCTCCTGCAGGAATTTGCATTCATTCATTAAAGGCAGGAACGTGGCTCCCCTCTGACCTGTGTCGTTGTTTGGATTATGGATGAGGTGGTGCAGGTTCCTCACACATCCCAAAGCAACCCATTTCTGCTGTACTAAATTGTTGGTGCAAATAGTTGGGTGGGGATTTCAGTCCTGCAGCACCAGGTCTTTGTGCTTCACCGCAATTCCAGCACATTCAGGGGTCTTTACTTGCTGCTAACACATCGGTCACCCCTGACTGCTGCATCAGGACATCCAGCCCCTCCACCTGCCCACTGCCCTTTGACTGCCAGGGAGCAGGAGTGGTCCAAAAAGGTCTTAAGGAATGACTGAGCACCCTGGGCCAGCTGATGGCCTGCAGAGGAAACCTGAGCTTCCTTCTCCCAGTTGTATTTCTCCACCTTCTCTGCAAGTGCAGGAGCAAAGTCACGACTGGAGATGCTGCTGTAGGTGAGTGTGCAGACCCTTGGTGTCAGCGTTGCTGTGTACAGCAGCACTTCTCCTTCAGGGCCATCATTCCTGCTTTTCTTCAGCTGCTCCTCCCTGGCAGTTTCACCCCTAGGACGGGACACAAACACTGTGGTGCTGGGCTGAGTAGCAAGTGCCGGGCACACAATTAGCAATTAGCAATTAGCGCTGGCAGCCATCACTCACGGTGCCCTGGGGACTTGTCAAGGCCCTGGGTGGGCAGTTGGGTCCACCCCAACACCAACCCACACGTGCCATGAGTTAGTGAGGCCTCAGCAGATCCTGGGGCTCAGTGGGGACAGGAGGACACACAATTCCAGCGATCCACGGAGCTGTTCCGGCCAAGCACGTGAGAAGCAGCACTGTCTCATTTTTAATAAACATTAAGATGAATGCAAATCCTATACATGGCAATTTACTTCCCCCCGGAGTCAGCTAAGAATATTTTATTGCTAGTTTTGCTAATTCTCAAGCTGTTCTGTTTCTTAGAATTATCTTTAACTACTGAATAATGCAAGACTGTTGCATCACAAATATTAGTTTCTGCTATCAGTGGAAGGCTGGGCTCTCATCATCGTGTTATTAGGCTCTTATCTGCCTGCAGAAAGTCTTGTTCCTCAAATGATTTAGCTGCATGCTTAACTTTGACCATGTGAATAGTTTTCCTAAGCTGATGGAAAGAGCTGCCCTCCCCTAAATCCAGGGACTTTTGTACCAAAATTAAAAATAACAACAGTTACTATTGCACTTATTATTGTAGGCTCTTGGGTTGGAGTTTTTCTCCCAAGTCAGATTTGAAATAGAATTTGGTTCAGATCAAACTGAAGCACACAGGGATTATGATTTTTTTCAATAAATGAAATAACTGAACTTTTCTTTGTTCTCCAAACTAAAACCTTTGCATTACCAAGACCTTTTCCTCCCCACTCCCACCGCCCACCCCCACATCTCTTTTTAAATACAGAGCAGGTTTTTTAGCCAAAAAGATAAACCCTAACTCTGTATGCCATACTGCACTACTGTCAAAACAGCCCCTGGGTGAGGGCAGAAGAGGCATTGGGAAGATGAAATGTTTTATTAATCACTGGCCAAGACGTTTACTAGGCTAAAAAAAAAAACCTAAAAAAAATAAAAAGGTAAAAGAACCCAAAAACCTCTTTTCTGGCAAATTCATTCCACATGTAAAGAAAAATGTGCTCAGCTGTAGTGATGACATGGTGAGGTCCTGTGTGCAGCTGAGCACTTTCACAGTCCCTCAGTGTGCACATCCCTTCTGCCCAGCACTAGCTGAGACTGAGCTTTGGCCTCTTTCCCTGCATTTGTTATTTATCAGCAGGGTCAAAAATGCTTCAAAAGACCAGGATGGGACAGACAAGGACATACAGACACCTGTGGGAAGCCCAAGCCCAGCTAAGTAACTCCCTTGACCAGTTCACTTGAAAATACCCCCAGCACTTCTTCCAGCCACCACAACAGCAGCACCACGCCAGGAGCACTCGGGAGTTCCAGGAGCAGCATTCCTCTTTATATTGGGACAAACCGAAAGGACGGGGCAAGCAAGGGCACCCAAAGAGGACAGGCTTCAGCAGGCACTGCCCTCTGCTCAGATGGACCTAGCAGTGCCCCAGTTATTATTTATGGTGTCCCCTGCTCCCGTTCAGGGCCGATCTGCACGGGGAAAGAGAGTTAATGAGACATTAGGGATTTGGATGGCAGTGCAAAGCGGAAAGGGGAGGGGAGCTGGGTGCTCCCAGCCTGAACCTGACCCTGGGAGCTGGGGATCCCCCACCAGCAGCAGGGCTGGAGCAGCTCCCGAGCAGACAGTGAGGCACAGGCACCCTGGGACATGGGCAGCAGCATCGTCTCACAGCAGCAAACCCTTCCTCCCGACAGAGCTGTGGGATTTTCCCCCAGTCCTCTCTCGCCATGATTAATGTACAGCTGCTCCGCACTCAGCGCCCCAGCACAATCCATCTCTCCTGCTCCTTGCCTCGCCCTCCCCCTCCCCACTTTCTTTTTTTAGTGAGAACAGGGTTTTGTTCTCTTTTTTTGCTGCAATGTTCTGTGCAAGCAGGGCCACAGCAGCAGGGGGTGGCTGTGCTAAGGGCAGTGTCTCCACCATGGGTACACCAGTACAGGGTTACAGCATAGCACAGTCCAGTCTAGAAGGTGAGAAGGGCCCTGTGCCATGGCCAGGACTTAAAGACACAAATTTAACAGACCCTCCTGGCTGTCCCTGGGGTTTTGTGAAAAGCCAGGGCTTGCTGGCAGGTTTGACCTCCCCGCTGCTGCCCTCACCCATCCCCTTCTCGACGGAGATCAGAGGACTGGGGAGGAGGGACGTCTCCATCAACACCTTTCATCAACCTCCTTGCAAAGGTGGTTTTTAAGCCAGCCTAACTCAAATGACCCCAAACCTTTGCTGAAATGCCTGGAGGCTTTGGTGAGCTGCACTCAGTTGACAGGGTTGGAAGGGAAATCTTGCTTCAATGTTTAGCGTTAATTAATGATCAGTGGCTTTAGGAAGGGTCATTTCCACCTGCAGCCAAAGGAAAATGGTCCCCCCAGCCAGCTAATTGGGAATTCACAGCCTGGGGCCTGGGTCTCACTGTGTACAGGGCTGTGAACCCCAAACCACACACACTGACCCTACAAGAAGTGCATTAAAGCAGCAGCTGCTGTTCGAGGCATTTTTAGTCATTAAATCGCTGTGTAAGCAGCTCCTGGTTTGCCTTGGCAAGCAAGATCCAGCACCATGGACTTCCCTGGAGTGGTGCTGGCCTGTCACTGGCACCTTTAAAAATCTGTCTTTAGATCTGGCAATAAAAATGCAGAAGAATCATCACCTAACACCCAGCAGCTGCTGAACTGAGCTGGGCAGCCAGGCACAATGATTATCTGGGAGGTGGGATGGGAAGGACGGATAGCTGGGCTGGGCTTGTCCAGTCGGCATCATTCAAAATAGTTCAAATCCACCTTGGTTTGGAGAATTAGCACAGCCCCTCTGGTTTGTACTTATCCTGGCTCTGTTTTAGCCTCCAAACACTCACAAATGTTGGCAAATAAAAAACAAGTTAGTGTTCACCCAGCAGTTTTCCTCAGGGAGATAAAGTCTCTCTCTACCTGTGCTGGAAGGTGCTAAAAGTGGATTGTCAAAAATCCCTGTGAGGCTCCAGAAGGAATAAGGCAGAATTGGGTCTCTGTCAATACTCCCAATCTTCATAAACCAGATTTATGATTTCTGAGGCTACATGGAATCTTTATAACCGAGTACATAACAACCATGCCATAAACCTGTGCTGTCTATAGCCAAACTCATTACTTTACGAAGTAGTTTGAGTTACCTCAAAGGGCAACCCAACTAATCCTGGTCGGTGAAAACCGTATTGATTGGGATGGAGCACTAATCAGATATACAGATATATTCATTTGTGTGAGGACTCCCTGGCCTGTGCCTCCTTGCTGCTCCCCAGCTGAGGTCCTGGCACCCAGCTCACATACTGACATACATTTATCATCACAAATCTTCTCTCACCTTGTGCCTTGAGAAGGAGTGAGTACCTTGCTTTAATATAGTGCTATCGATCCTGAGAGCTCAAACTACAACCACTGGACAATCAGAATACACATTTTACCAGGAACTGGGATTGAGTTGCTTTTAGCATTTTGTAGGGATGGAAAGGAATTCAGCACCCTGTGAAAAAGGCACATGAGGCACCACAGAGGAGAGGATGCAGGCATCCAGCCCCACAGATGACCCCAAATTCCAGACCTCAGGCAAAAAGCAGTGTCAGGAAGGCGATACATCACATCACTATAGCACTGTATAAAATATTTAACTTCTAAGTACATTACCAAAGTGGTTTCTTTCGACATTACATTTGTGCTCTTGTAAAAGGCATGAAGCCAAGAGCAAACATCCGTCCCAGAACAGCCAAACATCGCTGCAGTGCCACGGCCGTGCTGGCTCAGGGGACCTGGGACAAGTCTGACAAGAAATTCTCATTACCTCCTGCCCCAGTGCGGGATGCCACCACAGCCATGTGCTGTGCACAGCCCCCAAGCCCTGGCTAAGACACACTCCTGAGTACATCAGGGCAGGGAAACAGATTTGCACAGGAGAATCCTGCTATTTAAGAGCCTCTGATCAAAAGCATTTTATCATCTTCCCCGCCTTAATGCAAGGCAGCATGCAAATGGAGAGCAGGGCTTTGCTGCAGGTACCCAGCCCCCTGCAAGCAGGCAGTGCCTCGCTTCCAAGGCATGTAACAAATAGAAAAGGAACAACCTTTTGCTTGCTTAAAATGCTTCTCTAAATTTGTCACTGAGCATCTTAGCTTTCCATTTGTTCTGCTTCTGTTCATGCTTGTCTCTCCCGTTTGTTCTTATACTTGTGCAGCTGCAGAAGGACCATGGTGGCACTGAGGCAACTGCACATGCAGGGAGGTGGAGGGGTGGGCCTGCTTAACTTGACATTTTACAAATAAAATTATTTCAGCACAGCAACCTCTTCCCAAAAAAAAAAAAAACCAATAACACAAAACAGCCCTAAAAACAAACAAACAAAGAAACCAAAAAAAATCAAAATATTTTCACCCAGACTTATCAAAGAAACAACAAGCAAGGCTTCAGCCAAACTGGAAATTATGTCCCGTCACTGGGAAGTCCCTGGCTGTGCCACCCCTCTGCAGATGGAAGCTCAGTCCCCATCATTCAGGCTCCCTCCTTCTAGAGGGAGATTGCAGTAAGCCTGTAAACTTCAGCCCAAGGAGAAGAGGGCTTTTTCAAGAGAAACTCCACATTTCATTGCCTAAAAACAACTTAGGTGAACAGACAAAAGGTCACGTCCAGGCTGAGCCTACCTTCTGCAGGGGAGTACCAGGGCGGGGTCCTCAAGGACCACTTTTCTCAAAGCATCCTAATGAGCACAGCCCAACAACACAGAGGCTCCCAGCATGCTGAGCATGGAGCAGAGGCCAACACTGGGTTATTTCCAAATAGGAGATGTCTTTTTAGCAGGGTTTCTTAAGCAAAAGCAGCTGTGCCCTGCCTGCATCCCCCTCCCTCGCTTCCCCCTGCTCTGCACAGACAGTTGAACTCATTGACAAAGAGAAAGAAAATTGGACAAAGCCAGAAAGATAATTAAGCCCCTGCATCTTTTGTTACCTTTGTTCAGGCAGGAGAAGAGGTCTTAAACCTGCCCTAAAGAGGGATAAAACCTCCAAGAGGCTTTGCAGCCAGCTACAGGGAGCCATGAGGAACTCCACATCTATTGCACTGGCACTTGAGGGATGCCTTATTTGCTGTGAGGTCGCTGTCCAGCACCCCACCAGGTGCTCAGAGTCCCAAAATAAGCCCTGTTCCTCCTGCCAGCGAGACGTGGTGGCACAGGGCATCTGGAGGAGCAGCATGTCACCTGCTGGGGTGAGGGCTCAGCAGAGTGGGCATCAGGGCAGGGCCCAGCAGGGTTGGACCAGCCAGGCAGCTCCTGCTTTCCCAGCTGCTCCCCGAGATGTGTGAGGGCTGCCAGGCCGTGGCCCAGGCTGTTTCAAATGTCTGAAAATCATCCCATGGGCTCCATCCTAGTCATTTATAGGAGCTTACTCTCAAAAATCTCAGTGGGGATTGGAGCCCTGCTATGCTAAATCCTCTCCAAACACATATTAACAGACCCCAGACTGGGCTTGCTGCTCAAGTTGTGATTTAAAGTCTGCATGGAGATGGCAGGTCAGAAGCAATCCTTCCCCAGGAATATGCTGCAGACCTCAAAATATTCATTGCCATCTGTCCTTTTTTCTGTTGTGGGTTTATAGAGCTCTTCTCAGAGCGAGTCCTGCCCTGGGCAGGGGGATGCCAAGGCTCCCGAGGAGCGTTCAGCAAACGATAACAGAATTGCTCTGCCCAGGAAATGCAGTTCCCTGGTGGAGACAAAGCGGCCGGAGCGGGCTGGGTAATCCTGACAGGCTGCCTGCTCTGGGACAGCCTAATGCTGCTCCTTGCAGACAGAAGGTCTTTTGGACTGATTGCATTATAATTTAATCCATCCTTCAGCGATTTTAGCTCTCAAGATTGTTGTTATTTTACACCTCAGCAGAAGTTCACGAGGAACAAAATGAGGTTGCGATCCGCTAGGGGAAGCTGGCAAGAGTCACAAATCCCTCTTTGTGGATACAGATTTAAACTTAGGTCCAAATAATTAGTTCTTTACCCAGGCCTTAAGCTAAGGAGACCATGAGTTCATCTGCAAAGGCTGCAGAACAGCTTCCTGGGAAGCTGCAACACGCTCACATTTCTTTTCCACACTCATTTATAAAGCAAAGGTTCCAAGCACTGCTGAATGTGGCTCATAGTCAGGAGCCCCAGAACAGTGAGGGCAGGATGACCCAGAGCTCCTGGCTGCAATGCCAGGAGGGGCTTTCCCCATGGACCAGAGAGACCCCCTGGCTCTACACTGAAGCTCATTTGGATAAAAAAATCTCTTTTTCCACGTGCTGCCTTCTCCGGGCAGCCTCGTGCTGCTGTAGCACAGACAATGTCTGTGGCTGTTGGTTCACCATCAGAAAGCCCAGCAAGATGGGAGGAGGGAGGCTGCACCCACTTGGGAAGTCCAAGGGCATTCCCAGCAGCAGGTTTCTGCCTTTGGAAATTCATGATGAGCCTCTAATCAGAGACACAGCAAAGAAAAGCCTGTTGTCAGTGCAAAGAGCCTTGGGAGGTAGGAAGTGGCATTGTCCCTGTCCTCCCAGGAGTTGCTCCTTGCTCTCCCTGCCCTGTGGACAACATCTTTGTGGGGGAGTCCACGATGAAGAGCTGCTGTGGACCAGTGAAATGCTGGGCTTTGACTGGGCTTCAGCCTATTGCCAAAACACCCTCATTCCAGACACAGCCAAACCAAAGGCAGGGCTGAAGGATCCCCCATACACCAGCCTTAGTAACAAGTATGTGCTCAGAAAATATCATTTTTCATCATTGCTCTCCTCTGTCCTAGCAGTGACCAAATCTTTTCAGAGCAGGAGGGTGCAGTGAAATGGTGCTGGGGAAGGAAATGAGGGAAACAGTCTCCTGAAGGCAGGCAAAGGAGAGGAAGTCAGCCCGAAGATCAGAAAGTTAGCTACACGAATTTCTCCAGCTCACAAGGCAGGATAAAGCTCAAACCTCCCCTAGGCAAAGAGGATATCAACAGCCCCATTACCCTGAGCCACTTAAAGCCTTTTGAAAGATAACAGTGGTTCCTACCATCAGCTGCACACACATGGGAATGCCCCTCATATTTGATGGACCTTATTCCAGGAGCAGGTGCAGCGGCGTTTGAGCTCATGGGATTTTGATGCCTGACCATACACACATTTCTCCCTCTGCCCAGGAATCCTGCCCAGCTTTTCAGGTGGTTCCTGCACAAGAGGAAGAGCTGGATCTATGGAGAACACCTGAAGTGCTGCACACACCTTCATCTTGGACCAATTTTGGACTCAACCCAACCAACCTGGACTCAGCCTTTGGCTGAGCATCGAGCCCTGCATTACTGCACCAAACATGGGCTGAATTTACCTCTCCACAAGCCAAATCCCAGGGAAGACCCTGCTGCCCTACAGCTGGGGAGCTGCTGTCCAGGCATCACCAGGACAGGAGGTGTTTGCACCCATGGGGATACGGGGGGTGTGATGGGGCCACCTGACAGCCTCTGCTGCCTCCTGGGCTCCCAGCCCTGGCTGAGCCCTTCCCCTCCATCCGACAGCAGAAAAATCGTGAGACCTCAGAATTCCCTGTTTGCTTCTCACCTTTCCTCAAATCCAAGTGGGGCGTGTCCCTCCTGCACCCCCCTTCTGAAAGGGTGGTCGGTAAGTGCTCCATCCCACACACGGGCTGTAATTCCCCCTTGCCAGGCTGCCAGGGAACATAAACCCACCCTGCAGGCTGCCATGCCAAAGAGACCTGGCAAATCCAGCTCATGCTTCATCCCTCCTGCTCCCCACAGGATGGCCCAAACCCATCAGGAGGCATTTATACACGCCAAGCCTCCACTTCTCCTCTCCTTCCCCTCAGTGGCTGTGGGGACACCACGGGGACATATTTCTCAGGCTGCCACTGAGGAGTGATGGCTCTATCAGCCTCCCTCTGCCTGCCTGCACCTTTCCTTATTTATTCCCCGCTCTGAGCTGCAGTGTGTGGCTGCTGAAGCATTTGGAAGTTTGTGTAAAGGTTTTATTGCTTCATTTTTAACCTCTGCACAAATGTCTACATCATTAGCTTGGGCTTTTTCACCCTGGATCACATTCCCTCTGTGCTTTTCTCCTCCTGGGCATCCCCATGCTTCTGTCCCTGTCTGACAAAGTGGGATGGGGAGCTGGAGGGGGAGATTTATTAGTGCTGAGGTTCTTTTTCTCAAGGGGGGAGTTAGTCCAGATTTTTTCCATGCCATACGCAAAGATGTGCACACACAAGGTCTGGCTCTCCATCACTCACTTCATTCCCATGTCTTGACTCCTCAGCTGCAAACAAACCCACCCCAGTTCCTCTCCCACAGCCCACGAGTTGTTGTGGGGGCAGTAATGCAAAGACATGGCACACACAGCAGTATCCAAAACCTGCCCCTCGAGTGATACCTGGCACACACAGCCCACTGTCACCATGAGAACACCAAAGCCTGGCCTGGAAAACCAAAGCTGTGAACAAGATCACAGCCACGGCTTCCCTCACCGCACTGGGACATCTGCTGGAGAGCAGACTTGTGGCAGGCCATGGCTCATTCCCAATGCTGACAAACTGTGCATTATCACTCATTTGTGATGCCCTGCTTTAAATTCCCACCAGCATGAGCCTATCCACCCCATGCCACTTGGGTAATGACCACAACAAACTCTACAGGGCAGGAAACTTGAGCTGGGCTGTGCCACCAGCAGCCCCAAGTCCCCGTCCCCAAGGAGGAGCTGCAGGAGATGTAGCCCCATCTCGGCAGCAGGGATCCCTTCACCACCTTCATTTCACATCTAAACCCGCCACAGCAAAACACCTGATCACATCCCATGCAAGCAAGGGGTTAAAAAAGTGCAGGTGCTGCAAAATTTATCATGTCCTGGCATTCCTGTCTGATCCCTGTGCTTTTCCACAGGCTGTAAAGAAGCAGCACAGATTTTCTTTTTCTTTTTGAAGATGTGCTCCTGCAGCCTTGGGTACAAACATTTGCCGTTTTGCCCTCACCCTGGCTGGGCTTGGCACCATTTTCCTGGTTTGAAAAGACCCCCTGTCCTTGTCAGCAGTCTAACCCACAGCACACAGGGACACACCGGCGGTGACTTGGTATTCCAATAATCTCTTGATTCCTTGGACTTCCGAGGCCAGTTTGCTGCCACCAGTGGCAGAACTCAACCCCCAGGAACAGCATGTTCAGCGTTTCCAATCATCTCAGACCACATCTTCAAGGTGGGGGATAAGATATGCAGAGCAGAATTCTCCCAGAGTAGGAATTCTGCCTCTGCAAGTATTAGCAATGCAGGCGTCGTATGGGGGATTATCCACCGTCATGGCGTGTAGAGGGAAGATGGATTTCAAGATGATAATAGGAATGACACACGTTGCTTTTTCCCCTCTCTGCTGACACGCAATTTAACAGTCACTGCAGAATTTTCTTCCCATTTAAAATTTCCATTTAATAGCCAAGGAGCTCATGTTAATTCAGACGATCTTTCCCGCAGCACGACAAGGAAGGGTGCCTCTTCAGAAGCTTTTTTCCTGTCTCAGTGGCTGTGGCTAATAAAAAATATCTCCTGTGGCTTCACAAAGGCCATGGAGAGCGCGTCCTTTACCACATTAGCAAGCTCCACTTGACCCAAGGTTGGGCAGAGTCAACAGTGTTTAAAACTTAGGCTCTCCTAATAGCATCTCCTCCTAGGAGGAGTCCGTGGAGGTTTCCCAAGGTATTTTCTGGACTGAAATAGATGCAGTGAGCATCCTCCTGCCTGCCATCCCATCCCTGAGGCAGGATCCCCACGGCAGGCAGGCCAGGCACTGGCCAGGGGCCCTGTGGGGACAGCATGATGGGATACAGGGACACACAGCAGCAGGGCTGGAGCGCCAACAGCCATCCCCAGCTCAGGGGGATGTGCTCCCCTATCTTCCCCTGCCAACCTCACCCTCAGAGGGTTGGGCAAGACAGGGAGTATTTTACGTGTGCTTCTTGGTTTTATTTCAATTTTCCCATTTCCCCTTCCCCCGAGCGTGCCCCTACCCAAAGCCATGCTGACCACTGGTTGTGGGCTAACCCTGGCCCTGCCAGCAGGAGGTGGGAGCAGGGCTATGGCCTCCCTGATCTCCAGCTCTCCCCACGTGCCAGTGAAGGCGCTGTCTTGGCAGTTCACCCCAGATGGGAACTTGCATCCTGGTTTTTTATGTATTTTTCCCACCAAGTGTAGCTGGCGGTCAGGCGAACCCACCGAGCAAACTTCCTCCTCACTTAAACAAACAGCAAAATCATTGCAAAATTCTCTGCTGTGCATTGGAGTTGCATATATTCACTTATCCTATAGAGCAGAAACATGGGGCATTGCTTAATTAAGGGTGTGGGTGTAGAGGCTCCAGGAGCAGAGATTTCGCATGCAAGTCTCCCGGCTGTGAGCGCAGCCAGGGTACACAGGGAGCATATTAATGCTTTGTGCAGCCAGCCCCCCTGCTCAAATCAGTGGCTAAACCCAGTCTGAAGGAAGGAACTCCTGTCCTGAGGAATCCTGGGCTCTCTGCTCTTGCTGAACTTTATTTATTTACCCAAAAGCATCCCGTGGATGGAGCTAGAGAAGTGAGGGCATCTCCACACAGACCTCAGTGAATGCCAGCCCATCAGAAGTCCCTCCCTCATTCCTCTCCCTGCCCTGAAATAATGATATAAACCCAGCATTTTCAGCTTCCTTTTTTTTTTTTTGTAGGATATAATTCAGGTTATTGCCAAGAACTGCAAATTGTTTACCAGCCTTGTGCAAACAAAGACTCCGATCAGCCACAGAAGCACAGCCCTGGGGCTTTCCAGCAACCCAGAATTCTTTAATTACTTAACAAAAACTCAGTCTTTCTTTTTTCTTTTTTTTTTTTATGTTTTTTTTCTTTCCTTCAGCTGTTACCTTGGAAAACCACAGTCCTGGATGCCTTCCATACCACACGCTGCTAAAAACCTCGTTTAGCAATGATTTTGCCAAAGTAGTTCCCCAGCTGGGATTGAAGCGGGGCCGAAGCCGTGCTCTGTCAGGAAGAGCTGCCTGGAACCAGCAAAACAGCCTTGGCATGAACTTTCCTGGTGGTAAAAGTTTCTCCTGAACACACACGTGTGCTCGTGGACACACAGAATGAGCATCTCCTACAGAGCCTGGCAGCTTGCAGTGAGCATCCTCTAATTCCTCTCTGATTTCATACCTTGGTCTTTGCTCAGGTCTGGTTTTGGCCACCCCAAGAAGTGTTTTGGAGACAAGCAGACAAATGAGTTTTCACAAATGTCATAGGAAAGAAGAGCAGGCACTGGGAGTGCACAGCGAGGCTCTCACAGGCAAAACCCCTCTCTTCTCCAGCAGCAAGAGGAGGGAGAAAGGATTCATCATCCTTTAGCTCTCACCTAACACAGGCACCACCCCACCGTAGTCAGGGAACAGCAAGGCAGGTGGAAGGTAGAGTTCACTAAAATTTTGTAAGATGCCTTATTTTTACCATCTCGGAAAAGCCTCCAGCCCCTTTTCATTGAAAAAATAATCTGCACATTTGGAAAATAAAAAAAAAAACCAAAAGCTTTTTAACAAAGGAGCCAAATTTGCATTGCATTAACTGAGGAGCAGTTCAAGGTGCAGAATAATTCACTGGCAGGCTCAGGGAGGTGTCTGTGGAGGGTAAATAAGGCTCGTGCACAGCCGGCTCAGTGTAAGCTGTCATTGCAGCCAAGGCATCAGTCAGGAGAAAAACACAATGCTGGCAGATCTTGGAGTACATAAATAAAACATGCTTACCACTTGCCATCAGTGAAAAGTTTTAAAAAAATAAAAAAGCTGCCTTTTGCTCCCCCCTCACCCCCCTCCCCTTATCTCTACTGCTCCACCTTGTAGCATAAATTCAGTTTTCTACATCTCTGTTTTCAGACATCCAAATGGACTCCAAGGAAAAGGAGAAGGGATGGAAAACAAACCCAAAAGTTTGGCGAAGCTATGAAAATGCCAGCTCAGCACAGAAGGACAGCATCAGCCTCATCACAGTGTCTCGTGGTGATTCCCAGGGTTTGGGAAGAGCAGGAATGGCATGGCAGGGTGGGCCAGGATGGGCTGAGCTCTCAGCACGCTGCAAGAACCACGATTTTCCAGCCTGGACCCTGGATAGCTGTGACGCCGATGGCATCTCCCAGCCCTCTGGCAAATAACCCCGTCAATTCCCAATCAAATCCCTGGCAGCGCCAATGTCACAGTCAAATGCAGTAAATTGATTTGCCATAAGTCATATTTACTGTCTTAGCCATAAATGTGTCAAACCCAATCTCTTTAACTGTAAATAATGCCAGAAATTCTCCTTTTTTTAGAAGCCTCCACTTCAGAACCTCCAGCAGAGAACAGGAAGTGCTGTATTAAAGTGTGGGGGTGTCAGGGCTGTGTTTACAAAAAGATCTGATCCAGACAAGTTTTGCTCCATCCTACGAGATCCACTGTGGATGAGGAGGGCAAGTGGGAGGTGGGATAGTGGCAGCTGCAGGGTAACCCTGGGCTTCTTGCTGGAGGAAGGTGCAGGTGAGACCCCACACACAGCACTCCCCAGCAAAGACAGCAAGGTCAAGAGGGAGAGCTGATATTGCCTTGCACTGGGTTTGTTTATCCTCCAGTTCCTGGGGGAATTGCACACCTAGAGCTGCTTGACACCGCATTTTGGGATGATTTGATAAAGCACAAGGCGAGTGGCTCTGAGATGGAGACTGCCCGCTGCCAGCTCCTGCCTGTTCTGTCCCCGCACCCTGAGTGCTGCCAGTCACGACTTCCAGAGCTCCACAAACAGGGATTTGGGCAGTGCGTTGCTCACTGAAGCCATTCAGCTTGTTCAGGGTCTTGGTTCCCACTAAAACAGCAGCAGCACCAAACTCAGTGCACTGCCTAACACTCTGCCCTGCATCACGTCTGCGAGTCAAACACATCTGTCTCCAAAATGCGCTCCCCGGGCTGCTGCCAGACCAGGGAGAGACAGGACTGCAGTAATTGATGTCAAACTGCCCTTCCTGCCAGCGTTTCGGGGCTGATCTGACGGTACCAATGGAAATCACAGCTTAGGTTTAAGAGAAAGCTCTCCCCGAGAAGGAGCCTGAGCTCCTGTCCTCCCCCTGCCTATTTGAGCAGCAGTGGGAAACATCTCCTGCCACATCTCTCACCTCCTCCCCGTCTGTCAAGACCATCTTGATGGTGTTTCCCTCCTCCCCTCTCCTTTCTTTGCACTCATTTCTCTTTCCATCATTCTCCAGTCTCTGCTGACAGGATCAAAGCTAAACCCAAACCCAGTTAATCACAGACAATTGTTCCCATTTCTGTGGAGTTACACAAGAAAATCAGGGTGTGAGGCTGCAGGAGGGGCCCTTTGGCACATGGATAAGAGCACCAGTCCCTTCCTCCAGCCCTCCCCAGCCTCTCACTGTCCCACCATCACCAAAGCTCCATGTAAATCCACCCCACCAAATGATACACACAGCTGGAGGAAGCAGTGGGTCATGAAGGTGAGTTCTCCTCCAGCCCTCTCCAGCAGAAAGCTCAGTCCTGAGCTGAGGAGCCATGTGTCTCCATTCAGAGTGCCTGGCTGATCCCTGAGGAGCCCAGAAAGATATCCATCAGAATCCTGTCCCAGCCACGGCCCACAGCCGTCCCTGCTGGCTGTCTCACCGGGCAATCCCAACGGGAGTCTTGTTCTCATTGCCAAAGACCACCTTGGGACATGGTGACCTTGCTCCCACCCGCCTCAAAACAAAATTTTTTGGGCACAGGACACATTCTCAGAGGATTTGGGTTTCTCCTGCTGTTACATAAATGCTGAAGCAAAGCCAAGCCTCTGCAGCAAGCGGAGGAGCTGCTGGAGGTCTTGTGCTTGTGGTGGAGCAAATGGCTCAGGGAACCATAGAACATCCTGAGTTGGAAGGGACCCACAGGAATGGAGTCCAGCTCCTGTCCAGTCCTTGCTGTAGACATCAGCACTCACTTCATTATATGGCTTAGTGGGCATGGTGGTGTCCATTCAAAGGTTGGGCTTGGGGGTCTTTTCCAACCGTAATAGTTCTATGGGTCTATGATTTCTGTGTCTGCCTGACTCTCCCACCTGCCCTGGTACAAGTGAACCACCACCCACCCTGAAACCTCTCTGCCCAGCTCTGGGTTCTCCTCAGTATTAAATTGCAGGAGCTGCACACAGGAGAAGTTCACACTGGAAATCAGAAATAAGGGCACAGCTTTGTGAACTTCCAGCTCACTGATGCTCTCCCTGATCATTAAAGCCGGCATCCTTTCAAGATGAGCACAAATCTCCCATTAAAAATGCTCCAAACCAGAAGGCACACAATGGAGGCAGCAATTAGGAGCAATTGCTGCATAAACAGAAAAATAATTGATCGGTATTTCTTTGGAAAAGCAACTGGGAAAGCAACTGAGCTGGGGTGGAACAGGCTCCCTGGCCATCCCTGTGATTTGGACATTTTTCAGTTTTATTTGGGGATAGAAGTAAACAAAAAAGGGTCTGGTGAATTTTGTTTGCTAAATGTTGAAAGGTGGAATCATCAGAAAGCCTTGAGAAAAGACACTCCTGGTGGGAAGGACAGGATGACTCTGTGCTGAGTGAGGGCAATTTCACTGTCTACCTCTATAAATGCCACCTCCAAGCACCCAAAACACTGCTCCAGTGGGGCAAGCCATGGCCTGATGCATAATTTCTTTATTTTTGTAGCAGGTTTTCCAATTTGTCACACCCAGCATCTCCTGGCCCTTGTCTGGGAGCTGTTGGTAGCACAGGAGCCCTGGGATCCGCTCCTCCTGGTGGCACCTCTCAGTGGGGGATGTCCCTCACCGGAGCAGGCTGGACACACAAATTCACTGTTGCATATTCAACAGCACCAGTTTGCCCCCTGAGCTCTAATTACTCAGGGTCTCTGTGGGATCCTAAATGGACTTGGAGATATTTAATGAATGGACCATTAGTATTCCCTTGGTTTTCCGTGTTCAGCAGTGTCGACATGTTTCTAATGCAAACCCTAGGGCAGAGCTTCCCAACCGAGCCAGGCCCAGGGCTCTCTCCCAGTATCTCAAACTAAGCTTCCTGCTTTCCTCTGCTGCATCAGGCCAAAGCCCATCTGACACAGCCATGGGAGTGGATATGAAACCCCCAAAAAGCTTATGCATTAGATCCTCACAGCAGCAAAGCCTTTCTCTAAATCAAATAAAGAAGACAGCCCCTTCCTTCCATCCTCTAGCAAAGTTTAAACTCCAAGGATAAAGTCTGCCACCAATTAAAAGGAAAAATGTGCTGTGCTAAAGGATGCAGAGGGGAGGTGGTGGTGGTGGATGAAGCACAGCAGTGAGGGAAGAGCGTGCTTGGACGCTTGATTTAATTTGGGCTGAGAATTACACGCTTATCTACATTTTTTTCCAGGCTAATTGGAAATTTCACAGCTCTTCACAAGCGGCCCACAGATGATTACCAAGGCACCTGGCTCTGCCGACCCCAGCAGTGCTGTGAGCAGAGTGGCAGCTGGGCAAAGTGTGGGATTGCTCCATTCCAGCTCAGGGTGGACAGGGATGTAGGATGGCTCAGGCCACCGTGGAGCCAGAGCACAAGGACAAGGCCAGGTGGTCATCCTGCCTTGGTGTCACCTCCTGGGAGAAAGAGAAGAGCAGCCCTTCCTGCCTCCCTGCCGTGGAACAGGTTGTATGGCTGAGAAACAGCCTAATGCAAACACTAATTACCCTAATTCTGATACATCCTAAACTTCCTATGCTCGGCTTTGTAACAGTAGCGTTACTTTCCCGTCATCGGTCGGGTGTGATTGTATTTAGGAGGGAGGAAGCAGAAGAAAGCAGAGCCGAGCTGTGCTCGAGCCACAGCACGAGTGAAGGAGTTAATGCTTTGGAGGCTGCTTTCCTATTATCTCACACCTTAGTCACCATCTAATCAGACATGAATCCAATATGCAAAGGAGACACTACATTAAAAAAAGCACTTGAAAGTTGCTTATAGTTTTGTTCCATACAGACAGCATTGATCTCCCAAAACATTGGCATTTCAAGGTGCAAATGAGCCTTTCCTGCCTCTTGCAGGCTTTTCTAATGCTTGGACTCCTTGTAAGAGAGGTTAAAGAAGGTGTGAGAGGCACTTAATTACAAACACACCGAACTCCTTTGACAAGTCCAAATGAGAGTTTGCCTAAGCAAGAATCATTTCGGTCCCTGCACAGAGCCACGACAGGCTCTGAACCGTGCATGGGGAGGTGAAGCCAGAATAATTTAAATAAAAGTCAGGGAAAACAAATCCTTTGACTGCAAAGTTCATCAAGGAGAGTTGCTGTTTTTATACAAAGCTACTGATCTCGAGGGAGGGAAGAGTTTGCAGATCCAGTGAGGGAAAAACACAGAAAATTTGCTCAGAAGTCCGAAACACAGGCTGAAATTAATAGTATGGGAGCTAACGCTTGGGTGAGTGCTGCAAGAAATAGCCACTGAATTTGGAAGCTGAATTTTTAAACGAACTCACCTCATTTAGGTTGTTCCTCTCCTCACATTCGCTTCCCATGAATATTCAAGCAGAGCAGAGAATTCGCTGGCAGGAATATTAGCGAGAGCAGTGCCAATATCAGAGCATATATTAGCTGGGCCTGGAAGGGATTCACAGGAAAGTGCATTCCAGAGCCGTAATTGCGCTCGTTCAGCGGGGCCTGGCTGTGCCCTGCCAGCGCTGGAGCCGGGGCTGAGCACGGGGCTGAGCACAGAGCCAGGCAGCTCCCGGGGCCATTCTGGGGTCTGGCACCTCCCCAGACTCTGAGTATCCCCAAATGCACTGGCAGCCCCAGCCAAAGGGGCAAAACCCAAGGTGGGATAAAGGAGGTTGTGAAATAGAACCCAGGAGAGCCTCACCCCTAAAGCTCCTTTCAATCCAAGCTGTTCTATGCCACACCAGGAGAAGAGCAGGATGCACCATGGGGACAGGGAACTGATGGTCCCACTGAGTCTGTTCATATTGATGAAGATGAAACCTGCCAGTGCTTTAGCAGATCCCATTCTCCTCAGATGGTAATGGAGCACGTTTGTCCCCTCATGGCAGCAAAAATTTATTGATGCCCTTGATGCCTTTTGCTCAACACTCTCCAATTTCTTTATCCAGCAGAGTGTTACATGGAAATGCAGACCGAAAGCCATGAAAAATCCTGAGTGGGACAGGGCTGAAGGATTTTCCTCACAGCATTCACAGGATGGGGTCTGCAGAACAAAATTTAAGGGATTTTCCCGTGTGTGGTCACACCTCAAGCCCACTCCCACCCTCCCTCTCCCCCAGCCAGCTGAAAGCACATTTTTGCTGAAGAGGGAGGAGGGCTGGTCCAGCATTCCCTTTTCTTGGCAACGTCCATATATCTCGGGGAGCCTATAGCCGATGAATTACATGACAGGCCGAGGGAAGTGGCACTGAACATATGGCTCTGCGGTGTAATATATTCAGAGAAGTTTGATTTAAAGGTAGCAGGGAGGTAGGTGCAGGTCCCACAATCTGTTTAGGGGAAGCCGTGCCTTTCAAAGAATTTTGAGGCTATTTGCAGTGAAATCAGATGTGACACAGAGCCAAGCTCCGTGATACCAGTGCTGAGAGCGTGGGGACGATATCAAAGAAAACTGCAGTAGAGGCACCATAGTTCAGGTGTGTCTGGACTGGGCTCAGGTGGGGCTTTCCCACTGCTCAGAGGTCACACCACAGCAAGAGGCCCTGGTGCTGCTCATGCTGAAAGTCTGGGTCGATGTCAAGCAGTTTTCAGGGCTTTTTTTGCGCTCCCAATTTTTAAAAAAAACAAACAAAAGAATTCTTAAATTGAACAAAAAAATAAGCATCAGAGACCACGTGCAATGTCCCCACATGTGCTGACTCCTGCCCAGGAGCGGGGGGGAGCCAGTGCTGAGCCTCCAGCCTGCAGCAGGGACCTGCTGGTCAGACACAGGCTGCTCCATGTAAGGTTTAAAAGAAATAATTAGGTACAGCAGTTTAAAACACACACAGCAGCATTCTGCCGGGCGGATGACCTTAATTAGACTGTAAAGTGTGGAAAACATTAATAGGAAACAGTGCCTGCCTGGAGATGATAAATAAAATGCATTGATCTCTAAGTACCGAGCTGGCAATTCTTTGTTTAGAGGAAAACATATGATTAAAAGTAATCCAGCAGTAAATATAGCACAGCTCCCCTGTCCTCTGCTGTGGGACAGGCTAGTCAGGCACGTCTCTGCCTCCAGTGCAGGACCAGCTGCATGGAGCTACAGGTCAGTTCTGTACAGGAGCTTGTGATTGTCCTTCCCAGCCTCAAAGCTGGGGTCTGTGAGCTCACTGATGTGCTGCTAGTGAGGCACAGGGAAATTTCCTTGGCAAACTCCACTTGAACTCACAGATGCCAAAGTGGGGAGGTCTTCACTCACCTGCCTGTATCACCTCCATCTTTCACCTTGTGTCACCAGCAGCCCCGGGAAGCCTCACATGGTTCCTCCACAGCACAGCCACAGCCCAGGTTTCCTCAGTGCTTCCATTCCAGCAGCCCCAAAGCCTGGAGGGTCAGTGCACGGTGCCAACACACCCCAAGGGCACTTGGGGCCAGGTGGAGCCAGGTTTTTAACACCTGCTCATGGCCAGCCTGGCTATAAACTGATTCTCTGCAGACCAGGAGTTCATTACTGGAGTTGTTCAATGCAATTACATTTTCTAGGGCTCATCTGGGAGAGTGAAGGTGAATCTCTGCGAGAGCCAGAGGAAGGAGGATTTCAGCACTGGTGTATCCCAGGGCTTTGCAGGTGGTTTCCCCAGGAAGAGATGCTGGCAGCATATGCATCGTCTCCTTCACATCACACAGCTGGGGAATGGATTTTTCCCCTCACAAAGCCCCTTTGCTCGCTCTTAAAATGTGTCCCCCAGTGTTATTCCATCTGCAGTTAATGGGGCCACAATGTCTGGCACATCCACTCACCGCTGCCCCTGGCCTGGGGAACAGAGGGGAAAGCAAGCAGGGAATTTATTTTGTTGGTTTTGCCATCAAGTGATTTCCACACGGCTGAGGAAGTCAGAATGTCTTGGCGAAGCAACCCTCAGTGAGCAGGGCTCAGTTTTTCTCCTTCCCACCATTCCCACATCCACAGGGTGTTTTGGTGGCCCCTTCCCCTCTCAACCCTCAGTCTCCAGTGCTTCTGTGCCTGTCCTTTTCACCCCTGTATCTCCCTCAAAACTAAAGAAAACCCGGAATCATCCCACACCTCCGTTCCCAGGAACACACACTAAATGCTGGGAGATCGGCAAACACGGCATCAACATCGGATTTGCAGGCTACAGGCAAGAAACCTGGAGCAGTGTCTGCCTGGGTGTACTTCTGATTGCTCACATCCCTCCTTTTCACTCAGAAGTGTTTTCTCTGTCCAAACTGCAGTATTGGTTTTTCATGACACATGCTTGGTTTAGGATATGTTTTAAGGGACTTCTCTGCAGAACTATGTATTAAATTCCTTTCCAATTCATGCTTGTTTTGGTACCAGAAGTGTGTTATCATACACCAGATGGAGCTAAATAAAAATACCACGAGTGCTGCAGTATATTGATGTGATAGATATATAATAATTAGATGTGCTGTAAAGCTATTAAGGCTGCAAATCTGAAGTATCTATTATATTTTCTCCATTTCTATTTCCACAACATCCCTCATAGCATGGTGACAACTGGCAATGTTAACATCCACATACATCTTTTTTCAGGCACACACAGACTGTAATATCTGCAGGATTTATCTCAGTGTGACTCAGTCTATCTGATAATAACAGAATGAAAGCAAAGCCCTCTCCCTGCACAGGAGAACTCGCCGGACTCGAGGCGATTCCTCCCAGCCCGTGGGTGTGGGAGCAGCAGAGCATCCGTGCTGTGAGGATGGGCAGGGACAGAGGGACAGTGGTCAGAGCAGCCAGGGACAGCGTTTCTGATGGGGACGTCACCACACACCAGCCAAAGGTTTGCAGAGAAACCAGCGTGGGGACACTGCTCCCTGCTTGCAGGCAGCAGGAAGACAAGCTCCCAGCTCTGCCTCGCATGGGATGCCAGCAGCTCCTCACAGCTTCGTCGGGGTTTTAGGACCCTATTCCAGTGGCAGACTCAGTTTGAAGGGATTGGAGCATGTGTGAGCCAGCAAGGGGGAAATATGAGCCACCTGCCTCTGGCAGTTCCACTGGAAAAACATCCCTGAAACAAACAACACACCTCTCCTGCGTTTTCCCCTCCAGTATCCCTTAAATTAAGGGACCAGCACCCTCAGGCTTGCACCTTATGGCTCAGGCAACATCAGCAGCCAAATGTGCAGGAGGATGAGCTGCCAAAGCATTCACTCTACTTTTGTGGAGAGATGGCAGCTGGCAGGGGGTGCCCTGGCTGGAGCATCAGCCCTGGAGCATCCCTACAAGGCTTTGGTGGAAACCCACCCGCTCCCCGTGCTTCTCCTCTGCTCTCAGTCCACATCCCACACACCCGCCCTGTGCTGCCAAAGGCACCTGGACTCACTTCCCTGTGCCAGAAATGCCATCCCCCACCCCGCTGCCCCCATTCTCTGGCAGGGGGAAGCAGCTTCCCAGCCCTGGTCGGTGCCAGGCACCAGCCCCAGCACAGCCGCCCACCCTTTATCCATCGGCTTTTCCAAGTGCCTCTGGGCTGTTGTGTTGGCATTTCTCTCCTGAAACACTGGATTTTGTAACTACCCTGTCATCTGTGATGAGCGGGCTCTATTTTAAATCACTCTTTATGTTATTCAAAAAAAACATGCCACTTCCAAGAAAAACGTAACGAAAATCCCACAAAAAGCCACCTCAGGAGCCCTGTGCCAGCTCCACACAGAGCAGCAGCAGAAGCATTCATAGAATCACAGAATCATTAAACTTGGAAAATATCTCCAAGATCATTAAGTCCAACCAAACACCACCTTGCCCACTAAACCACGGTGTGAAGTGCCACATTTACTCATTTTTCGGACATTTCCAGGGCTGGTGACTCCACCATCTCCCTGGGGAGCGTGATCCAAAGTTTAACCAAATGCAGCCTCAGCGATACACAGGACATGCGGACGATGCCCAGGGTGTGCACGGCCTCAGTTCCCAGGTGCCCACACACAGCCTCCCTCCCACCTTGGAAAATGACATTTTAAGGATGTTTTGACCAGTTCATTCAATATTTCCCCCCTTCCTGGATTGTTTTTCACTGGCTGCATAGGTGGAAAAGCCAGAGCCAAGCCCCTGCGGTCACAGCAATGCCAGGGAGCCACTGAGCTTTGCCAGCAAATGCCAGCCCAGTCCATTCACCAACAAGAGCTGCTGGAATTCCACCAAGGCACTGCCAGCTCCAGCCCTCCAGCAGGACCTCCTCCAAGACTGGGTTTGACCCTGTGAGGTGCATACAGGGAGAGATGTGGTGAATTTTTTCCTTTGGTCTACACAAGGGATGAGTCCATTTCTCTGCAGTATCAGTGCTAGGCATGCAGGAAAAGCTTCACATGAGCAAGGCTGGCAGTGGCCCTTGCACTCCACAGGCAGAAGCTTTTTGAGCTCTCTGCTCTGCACCCCAAACCCCTCCTGGGTTACCCCAGCCCCACTGGAAATCCTGAGGAGCCTTGTCCCACAGGCAAGGGGATATGATGCCTGGAAGGAACGCTGATGCTGTCTGGTCTGGAAGCAGTGCATGAAGGGGCTTTTCCTACCTGATTAATTAAACATGTTCCCAAACAGCAATGGGGAGTTCATTGGACTTACCCCGCCCCCACCTCAATTCACTAGACCCTAAAACTAAGATTAACCGTAAACTCACCACGATGGTGAGCCATGGTGGCATGGGTTTCCAGATCAGAAAGACGGAGGAGCAGCAACACTGGGGCCTTGCCACAATATCCTTGGCAGGCGTTTTCCAGCCCCAGTGTTCCTGGAGCTCCAGGCTCTTTGGCTCTCTCAAGCCTAACCCTAAGCCTTACCCTAACCCCAGCTCTTTAAAAACTAAAGGGGAGGGTGGGTGTTTGCTGCAAATACAGCTTTCAAATAAGTCTTAATTTAAGTAATTGAACAGGCAGCATTTATTTTTCCTGTCGTTTTTATTTTCCTACCAGCTTCCTCGTCAGTTTACTCACAGGTAATGTGTTTTTTAATCGGTGGGCTGCCGCCATGTCTGTGTGATGCCAGGGGCTCTGGACCCCTAAAGATGTTTCAGGATCTTGGCACATTTGTCCAAGGCCCATGGGAATGGTCCCATCCTGCCTGTCTTGGATGATGTTTCCACCCTGATGGGACACAGTGTCCCCTCTCACTGTCAGTCTGCAGGGGCTGCTTTCACCTAAGCAGCCCCCCCCCTTTCCCTGAGCTGCAGCCAAACCTCCAGAGTTTCTGCTTTCAGTTTTTAAAGAGCTTTGGGATACATTAGACAGGATAAAAATTTTATAAGGGAAACATTATATACACTTTTATACACATAACCCTCATGTTTCAGGGTAAAGGCACCTTCTAACTGCCTGGGGCAAGGGGGAAACTCCTCCACTGGGTGCATTAGAGCATAATTGTTTGTTATGGATGTTATGTGGTAAGTTTTTAATAAAACCTCCAAACTTTCCTGAAGGCACAAGCACTAAAAAAAGTCTCATGGGACAGGACACATGGGCTTGGCACAGGGCAGGGCTCACCATCAGCTACGGAAGATTGGAGGGAACTGCCTGCCCACAAGCCTGGGAAAGGGCCTGGGCACTCGGGTGGAGATGGTGGGATGGGGAGCTGAGGAGGGGCTCAGGCACAGCCCATCCCTGACACCCCGAGCAGAGGGGGTCCCCCTGCTCCCCACACAACCCCCTCTGCCAGCCCCTCTAGGACACAGCGTGTTCTTCCTGTGAGCAAACACAGCCAACAAACCTGTTTACATTTGAGTTGTGAACGGTGTCACATCCCCTAAGTGTCTTAAAGTAACACTTGATGATATTCTCTCCTTCAGTAAACATATTGATTAGATCACAAATAAGATTACAACTAAACACGGCCCTTCGCGGAGCGCGAGGCGGCACCGCGGCTTCCTCCTGTCAACCAGGTTCGAGTTCATTTGTTACAGAAGCTCTTGATTATTGTGATTTAATGTGACTCTGCTCTTCCTCCCCCACGGGGACATCAAACAATTAGTGGCTGCATTTTGGGGTGATTATAACATACCTTGGGGGTGTTCAGGAGGCTAAGAATTAAAGAGCAAAAGGCTTAACAACCGAGAAAACAGCGATTCCCTGACACTGCGCTGCCCGTGGGGTGGTTTGACCTGGAATCCATGCAGCAGCCAGGGCTGGGACATGACAGCGC
This sequence comes from Lycocorax pyrrhopterus obiensis, assembly GCA_014706295.1. Lineage (NCBI taxonomy): Eukaryota > Metazoa > Chordata > Aves > Passeriformes > Paradisaeidae > Lycocorax > Lycocorax pyrrhopterus. Next base: position 13,054,080 of record JACSVZ010000022.1, on the reverse strand, counting down.
TGGCAGCCAGGGCCAAGCCACTCCTTGAGCCACAGGGTGACATTAGAGTGTGGCTTTGGGAGCATCTTGAAGGTTTACAGTGACTTGGGCACCCAGGGAGACAGGAAAGGGGCAGATTCAACCCTCTGATTGCTGCCAGCAGCATGGATGGGTGGGTGGATGGATGGATGGACAGGATGGAAGCAGGGTCACCCCACTGCTGTCCCCACAGCCTGGCCCTGCACCCGTCTCTCTCCATCACTGCATCCCTCGCTGATGGGTGAGGGGAGGGAAATCCCACTGATGCACAGCTCAACACAGATTAACTGGGATTTAAGGCCAAGAGCCACAGGGATCCTGGCTGGATTCAGGCAGCTGGGAAGCCCACACCAGCCTGCTCCTCCATGTGCAGGAGTTAGGGTTAGGGTTAGGACAGGAAGCTGCAGTGAAGTTGACTGGGACAAGAACCGGAACAGACCCTGCTCTGCAGCCCTGCTCCCACAGACCCGCACTCCCAAAGTGCATTCCTTGGATAGTTGGGATTTTTTACCTCCAGCATCCACAGCTCCTGGCTCAGCTTGCCTCCACCCTCTCCAAAAGCATCTCACATGGAGTCTCATACATTTGCAACTTGCAGGAATTGCAGCACTTGAAAGAAGGGGGGAAATTAAGAGGCAGTGGTTAAAATGTTGATTCTGTGTGTACTGTGCTTCTTGACGCTGATTTTCTTACATCTTGCTGTCACCAGAAGTTCCCTTTGAACATCTCTGTCCTGTTTGTAAATGTTTCTAATCGACAGTTTCATTTTCTTCTGCACTTTTTCCCTCAGCTTGTACCTGTCTTTGCTCTTGTAGCTCACAGACATTTGCTCCACTCAGTGACTGTGCCCTCCAAAAAGACTTAAATACATAAATAAATAGTCTGGGGCAGCCATTCTGATCAAAGCCTACTGAAGTACACAGTACCCTCTCTTCATTCCTTTTCTTTAAATTAATTTTTTTAATTGGAGTTTTGGGGTTTTTTTCCTGCCACATCATCCAAGATACATCCCCTTTTCTCCCCCTCCCACTTTCTACTGTTTAGCAGTCAGCAAATGAATAATTCATACTTCGCATTAAGCAGAAGAGCATTGCCCCCACCGCAGGCCGTGGTTTGGGCAGGGCTGTGTTTCCCTGCGGGGTTACGGAACGGGGACGGGGCGAGGATGGAGCGGGGATGGAGCGGGGATGGAGAGGGGATGGAGAGGGGATGGAGCGGGGATAGAGCGGAGGTGGAGCGGGGACGGAGAGGGGACGGAGCGGGGACGGAGAAAGGACGGAGCGGGGAAGGAGCGGGGAAGGAGCGGGGACGGAGCGGGGACGGAGAGAGGACGGAGAGAGGACGGAGCGGGGACGGAGCGGGGAAGGAGAGAGGACGGAGCGGGGATGGAGAGAGGATGGAGCGGGGATGGAGCGGGGAAGGAGAGAGGACGGAGCGGGGATGGAGCGGGGACGGAGCGGGGACGGAGCGCTCGGGCGCGGCGTAGCCGGGCTCAGAGCACCCTCTGCCGCCTGGCGAGGCGAGCCGCCCGCCCGTGCGGGCTCCCAGCCTTTCCCTGAGCAGAGGGAAACGGATACGGCTCCTTCCTAATGAAATAACAGCAATTACAGAGCGTTTCCCAGCTGAGGGTTTCCATGCCCTCCCTCAGCGGGAATTCAGCTGAGGCAGGAATGGGATGCAGTCGGTGTTAATCCCCGCTGACAGGTGAAGGCACCGGAAAACAAGGACCAGCTGCCTCCACGATTCTCACCTCTTTATATTATTTTTCCCAGGAGTCATGATGGCCTTCTCCCTCACCTCCAGGGCAGGGAGAGCCCAGCACTGACCTCTTTCCTCCCCCCACCCGGCTCCACACTGCCCCGGCTCTCTGCCATTAAACTCCTGCTGAGTGTTGAACTACTTTGTCAACACTTTGATTTCTTTCTTTCTCTCAGCTTCTCACACTTTCTCACCCCACTCCCTTTCCAAATCCAGCCACAAAATACAACCAGAGTGTTCACTGGATATAAGGGGAAAAAGACCCAGGAGCTTTCCTTGAAAATTTTCCTTAGCATCTCCATCCTCAGAGGGAGCATCCTCCTGCAGTTTCCATGTGCAGGATGAAACATCCATCCTTGCTGGACAATTATAAAATGGTTCCCTTTTACACCTTTAAGCAGCTTTGAGTGACACCTATACTCCCCAGTTCTGCAAAATCAGCTTTTGTCAGGATCAGGGATACAGGAGAGCTGGTGGGTCACAGAGTCGGCCCTACTGTGTGTATCAAAAATGTGCATCTTTCATACATATAAAGCAGATTTCTATAAATATCTATGTATGTACATAGTTATACACAAATATATATAAAATACATATACAGACACATATTACACATATTACCTGTGTGTGTATTTATATATCTGCCCATAAATTAGGTGGGCTGGGAGCAGGGGCAGCCCAAGCCAGGAGGAGCCTGGGGGATCCCACACCTCCTGACCTTCTGCTACACTCACAAAGCAACTTCATAAACTCACAGAAGAATCCATCCGAGCCTACAAACCCTCCAAGACAGAAGTTTCCATCTCAGGAATGTGATGTTGGCACTGGGGGGATGAGCCCTCACCTCCTCCACGGCCACTGCTGACCACACTCACCCACCACACTCAACCTTCCCTGCTCCCTGCCTGCTTCCGTTGCCAAGGAGATGGGGGATGCTCACACAGACCTGCTTTGTGTTGTGTAGGTACCAGGTTTAGCTATTTTTAGGGTGTTTATTTATTTTTTAAATTTATGGGCAGCCCCAGGCACATTCCCACAGGATGAGTCTGCTCAGAGCTTCCAGCTCACCCACCCTGCACTGCTTCACACCTCGGCTGTCCAGGTCTCTCATTCCCTCCTTCCCAGCCATCAGCTCCTGCCCTCACCCTGCCCATGTGAGCTCCTGGGCATTCTTCCATCAGGGAACTGAGTTTTGGGGAGTTTTTCAGGGATCAAGCTGCAGGGACAGGAGGGACAAGCCCCCCCTGGGTTTGGGGAGGAGAGAGCTGGATGGGAATGATGCCCATCTCCACTGGCACACTCAGCTCCACCAGCACAGCTCATTTAAGGCTGTACTCTAAATGGAGACCTTGAAATATCTGTATCAAGAACAAGCAAATAAACACAAAATATATTCCCACCACTTGAGTAGGAATAAGTAGAAAAAGTAGGAATTCGCACCATGCAAGTAGAATAAAAAGGATAAGCAAAAGCTACCATATGAAGGAACCCCCCCACAACTTCAAATCACACACCACTGCTGTGCATCAGCATGGAAAGTGAGAATACAATTTTTTTAAAGGAACTTAACTCTTATTTCTCAAATATAAATGATCAATCTCATCAATCCCACCTCAAGGTGAAGGGTCTTACCTATAACTTACCCCAATTTTACCCCTGTCCCTCTCAAAGTAGAGCAAAGGAGCTGAACAGTGACACACTCAACGTGACATGAGGATTTTCATATTCAGTGAAAGAGGCTGCGCCTAAACATCAGCACGTTGCTCTCCTGGGAAGTTAGATATATTGTTCTTCATATTCCAATCTGCCACAATTGGGCAACACTCCAACGTGTTTGCTCGCAATTAGAGCACCAAATGCATCACAGCAAATTAGAAAGCAACTTTTTTTTTTTGGCAACTTGATTTTGTTATTGGATTGAAAAAGTACCTAAGTGCTCAAGTTAAACCATGCAGTACTTTTACAGAGCAGTAAAAGCCAGATTTGTTATGCATTTATTCAGCACTTTCACAGCAGTGTGGTAACATATCACAGCCCAAACGCTGCTCCTGTTGTTTGTACAAGTCCTCTGTTGACTTCGGAACAGGGAAACTCCCAGGAGGAAACCGAACAGGGTGCAACCCAGCTGCTTCCAGAGAATAACAGTAAATAAGCTGAGGAGGAAAACAAAGGGAAAATAAACTGCTTCACAGGAAAGTTATTTCTGAAGGCGCAGAACAAAGTAAAATCAGGCAGTGGCTATGAGGCCTCCCTGCAAGGTGCTCCTGCTCACCCTGCCACATCTGCAGCAGCACTGGGCAAGTTTCTCAGCTGACACAGGAAAACATGACTGAATTCCTAAAAGCAAGTTTTAAAGAATGTATTCCCTTTCTCTCACAGCTCTATGGCATCTAATAACACCACCGCACAAAATGAAGGAGCTCTGGCTTGTCCCCGCTGGTCTGTGGTAAAACCATTCCCAGGACTCCAGTGGGAGAGGGGAGAGTGCTGGGTTTGGCCACAGATTTGCGGGGGAGGACAGAGCTGAGCTATTAAAATGCAGTTTTAATCCCCCCCGTTGTCATCCTGTGGGATATCCTAACTTGGGGAGCTTTTGTGTTGGGCAAATAAAAGGCAGGTCAGCATGGCAGAGCAGCCCTTAACGTGCTGTATTCATCCCTCCAACAAACATCTCCCAAATTCATCAGCCTGGCAACTTCCATAGACAGGGAAATGTCACTTGCTAAAAAACCTCTCCAAATACTGAGGAGCAAGCCTTACACACGGCACTATTGCACGATATACCCAAAAATCTAAAGATTAGGATCAACCCATACTACCTAAACCTTCTCCTCCTGGTACTTCACACCACATTTTAACACATCAGGTTGGCCTGTCCTTGCCTAAAGCTCTGCTGTGCAAAAATCCTGGCACAAGCACACCCAAGCACAGGGCTCTGCACTCACCTGGGTAGATGGATACACACTCCCACACTGCAGGGAAATGTCACTGCTGGAAGTGCCACCACCCCAGCCCAGCTGACAGCCTCCCTCACTTACCCCAAAGGTCAAGACTCCTCTCTGCAGATGGACAAACAGCTGTAAACCTAAGAAAATAGTTAAAAATATCATTGGGGTTCTTGTATCATTATTTGTAATTCAGACAATCTCAGAAATGTGGGGAAACTTCTTGGATCACAGGGAAGTCTCCAATAAAATCTTAATTACTGTGAAATTGGTGGTATTTATCACAGATGCATCCCTCACTATGTATTAAAAGGTTTCCTGAAAACATATCTATTTAATTATAAACCTGTGAAATAAGAAAACCCAGCTGAAATCAGAGTGCCTTACTATATCCTACTTGTTCTGTTCAATTTTTCTGCTGGAAAAAGAATGATATCAACAGTTCACAAGCACTACAGCTACGCACTACCCAATCAAAGGTGTTAAAAAAAATAGAGAGGCATCAAGACTTCTCTAAAGCAGGGCAGAGAGCCCACTACAAGTCACAGACTCACACGCAAGAGAGAAGGAACCTCTCCCTGACGTGGAGCTGAAAAAGTGTGGTAAAATAAAAGTGCAATAAACCCTCACTGACTTTGCACATAGAACATCCCAGCTATGGCAAACTTCAATTTTGGGGGTGCTTACAACAAAGGTGCATCAGTCTCGGTACAAAGAGACCCAAGGAAAGGAGCAGTAAATTCTCTTCCATGTTCACTCTCACTCTGGTGGAGCTGCACAAGCTTTGGGGCCAGGAAAGAATCGTGATTTCTCCCTCTACAGGTCACTAACACACAAGAGGAGTGGTGGGTGTACAAGTGTATTGCCCTGTAAACACCAGCCCTCCTCAGCTGTGATTTGGTAATGTCAAATTTCTGAGCAGTGTCAAAAATAGTTACTGGTTTTATCATAAAAAAACCCAAACCAACAACGAATGAACAAAAGTCTGCAACTGCTCTGCCATGAGAACTCCTCACAAGCGCCAGTGTCCTGACAAACAATGTGCCAACTTCCCAGTCCAAAACTCCATGAATTTGAACTACTGGAGGGAGATGGGTGCTACCAGCTTTTCTGACTAACAGAACCAGAACATTTAAAAGCTGAGACAAATCATATGGAATGAAGGGCTGCCTGTGCACTTCAAACCGATGTTACTTAAAACAGAACCAAGAGCTCTCCTCTTACAGGAGACCTCTCCCTCCTCCCTTGGTCTCTCTAGAATATTTCTAAGCTACTACTGAGCACAGAGAGCAAAGTACAGCACACCATGTAATAACTTTAATTTTTCACACAGCTTCTTCCCCACTTACCTGCCACAGCTCTGCAGACACTGTGCCCAGTCACTGCCCACGGTGATCAACAATCACAACCAGCTCTTCCTACAATTAAAGGGATGCTCTGACAGTGTTTTGGTCAAAAGTCAAAGGTGTTTCTTGCCACTTAATAACATGACACAATTTAAAGACTGCTTGGAGTTTACAAACAATGCAAGTCTCGGGGTCAGTGTCACACAGGGTGTCAGGTGAGTGCATCCCTTTAGGAGCTAATCCTCTTTTTTCAGAGACACTGATCTCCCACGGGCCTGCTGCCAGTGCCTGTTCCACAGCAGGGCTTGGGGCAGCAGCCTGTGGACAGATTTGTCTGTATGCAAGGAATAATCATCAAATTAATATATTAGCAGGATTAGGCCCTCAAAATTATTAGTTTAAGTAGCCCATGAGAGGAGGAATTAAAAGAAATACAACCCAAAACCTAAATATTCAGTACAGAACATCAGAAATGCTTCTCAGATTTTCACACTGATAATCAAGTGTCCCTGATTATTTTCTTTTATAATAGTGCTCCAAATTGTGTTTTATGTCCTACCTTCTTCTGCAAACCATTGTAGTTGTATTTGAGGGATCAGGCTGCCCTCAAGGAGAGGGTGTTTTATTAAACCTTCACTAGACAAACACAAAATATTTCAGGTGTTTCAGACACCTTTCTCTGCTTAAAAACCAAGCAAACCAAACCCACTGTCCACTGATGTCACTCCAAGACCCCTAAGACAATAATCAAATGTCAAGATTCATGAAGCCACATACCTCCAAAATACTGACAAAACAAAACAATATAAAAACATCCCAAAGTGCATCTTTAGCAAACAGCATCCCCTCAGGTAGATTCATCTTTTACTGTACCAAGAAAAATAAATCCAAGTGGAGAAAAGATTTAGAGAGAAAAATACATTAACAAATACAGATAAATTTGTTTTTAATAAAGGAGTTAATTTTCTTTCAATCCTATATAAAACAATAGCAATTAAAAACTTCATTTTTGAAAGTAAAATATTTACATATGAACAAGTAACTGTGCAAAATTTACATGAAAAAAAAAATGGAAAGACAGGATTTCCTAAAAGACAAAATAAAAGGGGTGTAACAGTTGTCAGGTGTTGATAAAAATACTGATCAGCATTCAGTTTACACGCAAGAGAGTTAAATTCTACCATGAGAGTTCACACAAAGAAAGCCAAAGTATTTACAGTCATAAAAGTACTATCAATAGACAATTTAATACAATAACCTCTGAAAATATAAAGAACCAATTAGTATATTTGTAATAAAAAAATAGGTACAAAGAAGGGACTTTGCTCTGGACATCTTTAAAGTAGGCCCACAGCTTGCATACAGTCTTTTAGCAAAATAATTATAGTTTACATAGCCATTTTTATGTTATGTGCCAAAAATTATGTACAATTACCGACAAAATACACCAACCATTTTTCAACACTTGATTCACACTGAGAAACAGTCTTTTGATGATTCCTCTCAATTTTTGATTTTATTTAATCTAAGCTTTCACTTTAGCTAAAAAACACAGTGCAAGTAAAATATATTTATGCTGAAAAGGTTTCTCTTTTTTTCCTTTTTTTCCTTTTTTAACTTTACAGCTTTACAAACTATAGCAAATAAAATGCATTTTTACAGATGCTGCTAAAACATTCAGAAGTAACCCTCCTTTCTGGGATTTCAGGGCCTCTAATAAGCAATAATGTGATTAAAATTGAGGTTATGTTTAAAATTAACTGTATATCCCTCTAGATTTTGAGCATTTGGGGGAAAGATAAATATTCTTTAAAAATCAGTTTGCTTTGCTAACTGACTGTTTAAAAAAAAAAAAAAGCTAAATGAAATGAGGTCATCTGCTGTAGACATATGCCTATATAATGGATTTAGTTGAATAAAACTGAACTAAAATGAACAATTAATGTCGAAACTGCTACAGGGCTGACAAAGGGTAGCTAGTTATTTGCTAAACGATTCCATCAGTCTTTATATATGGCTTGTTTGGCAAGAAGGCCACTCAATCAAGAGATGAGTTAAAATTTAATTGTCCTTTTATAGTATCCACAGGCCTTGTAAGTATCCTCACTGTTACAGAAATGTATTTCTCTTATACTGAAGAGTTTATTTATAAACAGGAATATAAAACTGTTCCATGTAAAGAGGTGGTTGTTTTTTAAACAATATCCCATTCGCTTGTTACAAAAAGGCGTAATTTGCAAATATATTAAAAAATGTCCTCAGGCGTCTCTCCGTCAAAAATACCTTGATCTTTTCCATTTTACTTAAGGAATGCTTTGTATAGCAATAGTGAATGGCTTGTCTCTCGCTCATTTTCTAAACAAAATATGAGGTCCCTGAGGTTCACCCGCGTTATCCTTTGTCGCGTAAACTGTCTGGTTGTTCCAACTCCAGAGCTGCCTGGGACTGCTGCACTCGAACCAGATCCCTGGAAAGGAGAAGAACAGGTCAATCAGTCCAAGCCCAAAAGCATTTCAAAACTTTTCAGAGTTATGAAAATGACCTAAAAACTGTACATAGTCAGGAAGCTGTATGCTACCAGATTAGGGATTTCCTTTTCAAATCTTATTTATTAACAACAGTTGAACAATCAGAAGTTTTCAGTGACATTCAATATAGACAAAAGAGCCCCAAAGCACTGCTTGTATTTTTAGGAAGGCGCTAAGGACAGGCAATCCCAACAACCAAACCAAACAGAAAGGACAGGATTCTTCACAATGCCGCCATACAGATGCCGAGGGCAGCTCTGGAGCTGTGGATGACCTGGGGAGCAGTCCTGTTCCCGGGACTGTGAAGCCTTGAATCATGTCCTAGGTCCCCCTGATCTCCACAGCAGGGTGCTCTCCTTGCGGTGACAACAGCTGTAACCAAGCTCAGCCCTATATTTAGGAGAAGCTTTCCTAGACACAGTCACGCATTCTCTAATGACCTCTGAATACTTCTCCACCTCTCAGCATCACTCACTGGGAGTTTCCGGAAGCGGCACGACAAACAAGCAGCATGTTATTACATCTGTCACTTAAAGGAAGACGAAAAACGCCAAAGCCAGGAGGAAACAAACGAGCGGCAGGGAAGGGACGGGGCCGGGGAGCAGCTGCAGCTCCGGGCGGCCCCCGGCAGATGGCGCGCGCAGACCGGAATCCAGGCCGCTCGCTCAGCTCGCAGCCGGGAATCCCTCGGGCAGGACCTGCTGCTGACGGGTTATTTACCTAAATAATGAACGCTTTTTGGGAACGGGTTGTATTTCTGCGGCTCACCTACGGATTCACTCTCCCCTCCGATTTCGTTTGCTACAATCATGTTCTCTTTTCTTTTTTTAATGGAGCTTTGATACTTCATGACACCAAACACAGTCCAGTAGTGACTGAAGACTTATCTACCTGGGGGTTTGGAGAATTTTCAAAATTTTTTTTTAATAAAAACACTCCAGACTTGAAAAAAGCCAAAATTTAGAGTGGTGCATGAGCCACGTGAATAAGCTACTAAAGCTCCCACTAATGTGTGAAAATAATGTATTTAATCAGTGAACATTATTGACGATCAAACCAACCTAAACCCGCACTGGAAATGATCACTCTGGTTTAGTGGAACTCTGTTCAGTGCAGGTGAACTTGCTTCACCACAGTGCTACCAGTGAAGTCAGATTTTTGACTCTCAAGTATTCTGTTGACCCAGTAAACACCAAATCACCAAAATCCTGTAGTTAGGGGCTGCTTAAAGGCTGGATTTTCAAAGGGGTATTTTAAGGCACTTGCACAATTTAACCATCTAATTTAAATCAACTTCAGTGGAAATTAGAAGATACAGGAGAGTATTGGATGCTAACTAAATTTTCTCATATACATGATTGCTAGACAACAGAAAGAATGGTTGGAAGGGGGTTTATTCTTGGTTTTTAAATATTCTTTAGTGAAAGCTCAAGCCTGAGCTTTACTATGTAGCTCATAATACTTTAAATGCAAAGGCAAAATTTCAGGAGTCTTCAAAGACACAGAATTATGTATGGAGTAAGTTAAGAAGCTTTTTGGTAACTTTCAGTAAAATCACATGGACATAAAACTCTCAAACTGACAGCAACCTGTTTTGATGAATTTGGAAACAAAACAGTGCAATTACTACTTAGAAGTGATTTTACATGTAATTAAGAGTCAGCATTTGTAGACATCAAAAGCTTCCATTTACAAATCTGTGTCTAAGTAATGACAAACCTTATTTTCCACACTTCTTGTAATATGCCTTAACCACAAACTGCATACAAATGGTGACAAGTGGAGCCCAATTTAAAAATGTCAAGTGACACAGCAGCAAAAGCACAGCTGTGAGTATCAGATCAAAGGCAGCTGGTTCTTAATTAAACAGACAGAAAGATTAGATTTCCAGGGAACCTGTAGTTAATTGGTTAACCAGTGATTAATCCAGGATAACTAAATTAGTCAGATTTAGATGAAATACAAACAAGTGTTCACAGGAGATGCAAAATACATCCCATAACCTAAGTGACATTAACAGACCATTAAGGTGGCACAGCTGAGCATGCAGGAGTAAGCAATGCTCACATTAACTCTGCATGAGATACTTCAGCATATTCCTCTGAGATGACTTCATTTGTGTACACATCTATCTTTGCAAAGTGCCCCATTCTGCAATTTTTCATAATTTTAAACCACATCTATAAACCTTTAATAGAGTAATTTGTCATCTTATATAAAAACAACTCTTATTCTCAGTAGCAGACATTTTAGTAAATTTCAAAACTTAAAATTACTTTAAAAGATGCTCAAGAGGCTTGATTTTTTATAAACAAAAATAACATTTACGAGTATTCAGGTTTTTCTCTACCATTTTATATCAAGCACGTGTAAATTATTGCTTCTAGCAATTCAGTATAAACCAAGGTGAACTCTTTTGAGGCTTTTCTACAGTATAAACGCTTTAGCACTGAGAATTCAGAATGCTAAAGGAGTAATAAACAGAATTATTAAACTATTACTATTCTGCCACTTGCTATCAGACACAAAACCCCACAGGGAAAAATCCTCAAATTATGAAGAGAGCTTTTGGTCCAATAAATGACAACATTCAAGAATATTTTGTTCTTTTTAAACATTAGAGAAATCCTACATTGAATGTCTCATGCAGAAAGCAATTTTATACCATTTCTTGTTTATTTACTTGTTTAGAAACATAGCAGATAGTCATCTACCAGAATGTAAATTAATATTAAATGGATCAGACACTGAGCATTCTGATACTTAGCCTGCAGGGAAGTTCTTAAAAGGCAGATTCAACAGCAGAATATACAAAGGATGTGCAAGAACATCCTGATCAGATGGAACTGGTCAAACTGATCTGCTGCAGAGACACGAAAACTAAGGCCAATCAACTGCTGAAGAAACAAATTAGGCAAGCTCCTGTAACTTGAGGCTCCTGCTGTCAAATTTAGCAGTGATTCAGTTCTACCACCCCACCTACCTCAGCAGCCTTATTCTGCACTCCAAGTTAGATTGGTTACATCCACAAAAATCTCCTTCCACAACTATGGAGGTCCAAAAAGCTGAGATTTGTGAGATCAGAGATGGTTTTTCTAACATCCCTCCAGTTCCACGAATCAGGGAATGAAAACTCAGATTCTATTCCCTATGCCACTGCGCATGTGCTAAAAACTGATCCTGGCCTTGGAGCGAGCAAATCTGAACACAAAACACTTCTGCTGCTCAGGGAGCTTCCACAAACTGGGGAAAAAGCTCTGAACAGAAGGATTTGCACAGAGGCTGAGGCAGCAAAACCAAAGGCGACAATTATACTGTACCTCTGTCCCTGATCCAGATCCTGGTGAATCTACTTTCCTTTTCTTTCTGGGACCGATGGCAGCTAACGCAGTCAAGTTGGCATCCCTCTGTCTCATCTGTGCTAGCTCTTGCTGCTGCATCTGCATGTGCCAGAACAAGGATGGTTCATTATTTCTCTTTCAATTTCCAAAATAAAAGTTTGTGTCAAGGTCAACACTCACCTCCTTGGCCTTCTGTTTCAACCTAAGCTGTTCTGGATCTTCTTGTCGAGATCGAGACTGTGTTGATTAAGGATGAACACGAGGTGGTTGGAGGAAAAGAAAGAAAAATTAATTTAGTTACAAAAGCAGTTAAAGATTGTATATGAAAGCTTTACTTCAACTTCAGCAGGAAGTGGGGAATACCTACCACTCCCAGAGAGGGCAACAGTGGTAAACAACTTTTAGAAATTAAAAGTTTTCCTTCTCTTAGTTTAATGTATCTATTTTTGAAAAGGCATCCCATTTTTCTGCTTTGTTAAAGATAGCAAAGGAGTAGCCAGGCAATTATGCCTTAAATGCAACCATTACAAGACACAAATTACACAGACCTGTGAACTGAATTACACACTTTGCATATGAACAAAGGAATCAGACCTGTACTTTTTGGAACAATTCTTCCCCTTGCTCGGTAACCAGGCACTTACTCAGAGCAGATCTTTCTGCTACACCTACACACACAGGTCAGGCTGCAGTCTGAACAAAGTGCACCTGAGTGACCAAAGACTGTTTACATCAGCAACTGCCCATTTCACTGGGCACCTGCAATTCCTTGTGTGTGTCATACTTTTAGAACCACTAAATCATTTAGATTAGAAAAGACCCTTAAGAACATCAAGTCCAGCTGTTTCCCCAGCACTGCCAAGCCCACCACTAAACCACGTCCCCAAGTGCCACATCTACACAATACTTCCGAGGATGGTGACTCAACCACTGCCCTGGGCAGCCTGGGCTTGACAACCCTTTCAGTGATGAAACTGTTCTCCATATTCAATCTAAACCTCCCCCGACGCAACTTGAGCCCATTTCCTCTCACCTTATCAAATCCTGAGTGCTGTTAACCCCCTACATTCTTTAGGCCAACAACAAAATAAATTCGGATTTTGACATTGTCAACTCATGCTGGATCACAAAACTAACAGAAAACGCAGGTTGTTTTGTAAATTATTTCTACAGTGCTCTTATCTAATCATATTCATTTGATATTCACTGAGTAAAACCACAGTTTAATATTCACATTCATGTTTACATCAACTGCTTCCTATTTATTGTATTTCTCCAATTTGTAAAAATCTTTCTAAATTCTATTTCTAGTCTCCAAAATACCTGTAACCTCTCTATTACATTTAAGAGTACCACCAAGCTATAAAATTCATCTTTTTTTGCCAATGCAAAATGCAAAAACTAAATTTCAAGACTCCCTTTAATTTGGGAACATGCAATGAGAGTGGCAAAGAAGCTCTTTCCCATGCTTTACAATGAAAAGCAAAACTGAGCTCTAGTTAAGAACACATTCATCAAGTTCCATCTTTGAAGATTAGTCTTTCCCTTCACTGCAAGTGTTTTAGAATGAAAAGAAACTCTGCAGTTTTGATGTCAAAAATGACACTTTGCAAACATGTGTGAAAGCCAAGCACTTGCCTTTGCTGCGCGCATTAAAATTTCCCTTTCTTGTTCATCTTTACGCTGCTTTTCTATTTGATCAAGTTGTTCAAAGAACTTGAGCTGTGCCCGAACGTCACTTGCTTGTTCATATCTTTCATCATCCTGAAAATACAGCAAATATGTTTCTCATTACTCCCTTAAAAACAAAGCTGTTAACTTGTACTGTACTGGGGAAGAACACATACATTCAAAGCTCCAATGTTCACTTTGTCCTTTTCAGACAAATAGCAGGAGTATATTTACACCAGTCAAACCAGCTAGAAACTCTTAAAAGCATTTTGTTCTACTCCATGAATCATCAGATTTTGACTTCTAAACTAATATCATCACAGCTTTAACCTCTCAAACATATTTCACAGAGCTGCGTGGTTTTTTTTAAACGCTGCTCAGGTATTTGCATCTATTAGGAACACACATCTGTCAGATAGCAGTCTCTTGGGAATTCAAAGCAGTGCTTTTATCTGTCTGACTCTACAATCACTCACACACTAAACATTTGACATAATAAATAAAGGGGAGGGCACAGCTTCTCTGCATTTGTTTTAAAACCATTTTGTATATGCAAGCTGAAAAGTTCTAGTCACCCATGTGTACTAATATCTTAATGGAAGGTGAATCAGTCAAAGAGAATAAACAACCTGATTTCACAGAACAAAGAACACCTGAACTCCTGCATTACAGTCAACACCACAGCCTGCTGAATTTGCGCAATTTTGCCATTTGATTTGAGCAATTAAATATGGTTACCTTGTAGGAAATATTCCTTTGTTGAGCAGTCTCTGATAGTTTTTCCACGAGGTTTTGTATCCTTTGTTGTGTAGCATGTGATACATAACTAACTACATCAGGGTGGATTTCTGTTATTCCATGTTTTTTACCTATAATCAGGACATAAATGGGTTGTAAAAAATCATTTTACAATACAGCTAAACACGAGTATAATCTCAGTCATAGAAATTTAAATGCCTTTTGCTAAATATGACTTTCAGGTTTTTCTCAGACTAGGATTAAACAGGAAATTACATACATATTAAAATTCCTATTAGTTTAACAAAACTGACAATCTATTAATAAATGCCATGTACTACAGTGTAACAAAGAATTCAAGATTGCTTTTTGTTCCACCCTCAATTCTAAATTACTAAGTAAAGCTGATAAAAGTGCTTCTGGATTTACTTCATTGTTTGTGTCATGCTTGTTACACCTTATCAATTTATACGGTCAGACTTTCAGCCAGGTTGAGTAGTTTTGATGTTGAATTGCCATCACTTCAGAAGGCAAATCTATGTTTGCTATTCCTTGACACTATTTTACTTTCACAAGACAAATGATTGCCCACAAGTATCTGAATACATCAGAAAATATCAGAAGGTAACGACTCCAGCAACTTTAAATTATTCAAACCAATTTCTATGGAAAATGCCTTCAATTAAACCTGAGAGTAGTGAAATTTGTTTTTATTAATGTTCAAGATAAAAAAACATACCTATTTCTAATATCCTTCTTTGTAAAGGTGCTGGGAAAAGGAAGGTTTCGTCTTTACAGGACCTTGTTAATGTGCCCACGAGCTCAGAGTTTGTTGCCAATATCCGAGCACTTTCTTCTGACAGGTTGACTCCGGCCATTGATGCAACATCATTAATGTCATCATCATCCCTTAAAGGAAGGAAAATTTATTATAATCATAAGATTTAGGGCTTATCTGCACACATTGCTACAATACCACAGTTGCATATAATGAATTCCACCATAAACCTGAATACTTAATTTTACATTTTATTTGCTTTTGTGATATGGTAAAATACAACTCATTTGTTTGTAAATGAGAAATTACTGCTTTGACTTCAAAGAGCACTAATTTTGTACTTCCTGTTTTTTCAAGATCCTTTCTTATGTAATATTTCCACATCTTGAGAAATAAGAGACCAGACAAATCACAACCACAAAACAAACATAATCTGCCCTCACCATTAAGACAGGCTGTACATGCGAGTAACTCAAGCAGAGCTGGGAGAAGCGAAGGAATGAATTCCATTTGCTTGTCTGGGCAGGAGTTGTTTATGAGGTTTAGTGCCAGCTAAATGCTAAAACCAGTCTGGCACGAGTATGTCCAGTGCTGTTTGTTTAAGTCTTTAATGCAGAAGTAAACCTGCCCCCAGAAAATCCACCTCTAGGTTATTGTGACTTTCCCCAGGCAGATTCAGCACCAAGGTCTGAGCTCAGCTGCCCAAGCAGCACAAGCACAAACATACAGCTCCTCACCTAAAAGAGCCTCCCCCAGGTTCTTTCAGTTTATTCTTCTGAGCAGCAGCTACTTGTGTCGAAACAGTGGCAATAGCTTTGTTTCCAGGTAATACTGCTGGTTTTACCACAGGTACTGCAAGAAGACAGACAGGATTTGTACTCCATCAATAAGAGTTCACATGTGCAAGCCAGTCACAGGTAGTTATGGCAACAGGTCTGGTACAAAAACTTGACCTCAATAGCTTCTGTCAGCATTTCACCGGGCTAAAAACAGGACCCTCCCACACAATTCCAGCACCCAAACCATTTCTCTGACTGTCAATGCTGCCCTGATAGATCTGTACCCCCAGCCACTATGGCACTACACAGTGGAAGATTTTAGCAGTAGTACAAACAGGGCACTTACGAACTGACATTCATAGAACCACAGAATGGTTTGGGTTGGAAGGGACCTTAAAGATCATCTCGTTCCAACCCCTTTGACACCTTTCATTATCCCAGGTTGCTCCAAGCCCCATCCAGCCTGGCTTCGTACACTTCCAGGAATGGGGTATCAACAACTTCTCTGGGCAAGCAACCCCTAAACCACACTTCAGGTAACGCTATCAAATATGGCATATCACAAGTATCTTGATCTCTTACCTGTCTGAAGCTGATTCAGTTGGATTTGAGGAGTAGTGAGCATAATACGACTGTGTGGTTGCCGCAATGCCACCATGGGTGTCTGTGTCAACGTTACTTGTGGAGGCCTTATCAATGCCCCTGCTTTTTGAGACTGCTGGATAACCTGCAAATAGTAAGGAAAAAAAAGAACTGTAAATAATCTGAGAATCAGGTGGAAAGAACAAACCCTAATAGCACTTTAATCAAGATGCAATTTAAGTTTTACTTTTTTTTCCTCAGATCTTTGATTGAGCTGAACCAGCAATACAAGAAGTACTATCAAAAAAACCCCTGTGCAGTAACAAACGCTGCACTTTGGCTCACATACCAGCGGCGTGGACTGCCCTTGTTTACTGACACCAACTTGTGTGGGCTGAGTGAGGCTGATGACGGGTTGCTGGAGGGTACTGGTGACAGTGGCAGTGGCCTTGCCCGCCGTGCGCTGCACCGAGGAGCTCAGCAGCACGGCCGCCGCCGACGGGATCGTGGCTATCGTCGCCTGCGTCGTCGGCTGCTGCTGCTGGCTCTGCTGAATGAAAGCTGCGGAGTCTGGTGTTAACTGTCTCAAGGCAGGTAAACTCCTCTGAAAAGGGGAAAGGAAAGTTTTGTTGAGTTGTTTAATCCTGGCTCACACAACATTAACTGTAAAGAAGCGATGCGTTTCAGTCCATTGGATCAGTCTGTGTGCACCTGAGGAAAGGTGACGGGTGAGCAATACCAACCTGCTCCTATTTAATAAGCAGGACAGAGGGACAATACCTTTTGGATATCGTGGGCATCTAGGCTATGCAGCCTACCTGGAACCCCTGGTACGTATGTAACAACCCAAGCCCATGCTGCCTTCCTTGACCGTCGTCCTACGGCTTAAAAGTCGCACTGGAACACCAGGGAAGATTTCAGAATAGCTCAACAGAGAGCACAGTGTTTTAGTGGCTTCTTAAATTAGTTGTTTTCTTATGGCAACAATTTTTGTCCTCAGGAACAGCTCAAGGTTGAACAAGCATTTAAGAACCCAGAAATGTCAACACACACCTACAACTATATCCCTTAATCATACATTAGCCAAGCAGTTACATTCTTCCCATTTAATGCTGTAGTACCTTCACTGATTTTCACATGGTAAATGTTTTGCAATAAATACTATTTTGAGATGTGTCCAACTACTATAAAATCTATGACAAATGTGATTTATTATTGAGAGGTGACAAATTTCCTACTTATCCAAACCAGTTTACAGCACAGGCAAAAGACCTGCCCAGAAGGTACAGTTTTCTGAATCACTGAATCCCTTGTTTTCTTTGTAAGACCAAAAAGAGAGTAATAAATCAATACATAGGTTTGTGGTTTAAGTCATGGAAAGAAAACTTTTAATATTTCTCAAAAGAGCTATGATGTGTCACCACGGTAGAAGTTACATTACTGTCTGTGCCAATGAATCACAATAACAAACTCTAGGAACTAAGACACAAAAAGTGTTTTTTAAGGGAGCAAAAGCCTAACCAGGCACCATTTAAAACTTCCTTTAACATCATTTTGGAATTCCACCTATAATAGCAAAGGATGTGCTTGTGTTCATTGCTGCTGGTATACAAGCACAGAGATAAAGAAAGGGCAGTGAAGATAAATTACCTTCAGGAAAGGCACAAGGTAAGGTTGAGGTGAAGAATTAAGTTCTCTGTACAGCCTACTGGTAAAGTCTTCTGGTTCAATTTTTCCATCCTTTAAAACAGAAAACCCAAATGAACAAACTTGTAGAAATTAACTTTTCAACACCAAAAAAAAAATTAAGACTTATTGGAAGTAAGTGGTTTTATCATCCCTCACTATTTTTAGTTACTGCTTTATGGTAGTAACTAATTTACTACAAATTTCAAGTAGCAAGACCTACAGACCTTTGGTTATTATGTGATAACATCTGGAATACACAGTTCTACCCTAACTTACAGGTTGCTAACAACTACACTAAGCAATAGTAGTACTCATTCTATGAATATTAAATGTCAAGCTTTTATATTAGCACCAGGCAACACTATCTTTTTTTTGTAAAAACCTGTGATTTCCTACACCCAGTTATTGCACCAGCCGTAGTGTCTTCCCTCAAGTACATAATACATCCTTTTATTCATTGTTTTATCAAAATGTAGAATTTAAAGAGCTACTACTTGCATTACTCACACTTCAACTGAACTCACGTTCTCATGCATGAATATGAGCAGTAATGTCTCAGTTACAAACCTAATGGAAAATTTATGCATCTATTTTAATTCAGAAGAGGCAAAGTTAATTTGATTTAGCTCAGATTTGATAAACTTCATCCCCTGAAGAAAAAACCCAGTTTTGAGTCTGAATTTGCCCAGATGCTGTATTTTACAACTTTTGATGAACTTTTCTTACCAGCAGGTTCTGTACTAATTCTTTCACGTTAGCCGCAGTCTCTGAGGACTGTTTTCCAGATGATGCCAGTTTTATTAATGTGGACAGAAAGTTTTTGCATTTCTTCACATTTTCCATAGTTTCCTTAGATGGAAGGGTAAAAGGAAAACAGTCAGAAAAAGGAAAACAAACTCTTCTTAATACGTGATCTGACCATATACTCCGTGAAATAAAGTCCTTTAGTTCATCACTGCAGAGTAGTATTTATAGATACATGCCCCTCACCACTTAAAACATAGACAGACTGAAATTATTATTTTACTTCACATATATGTATGTATTATACATTTTTATTTTAAAATTTAAGAAATTATGATTCTTCATGAAGTTAGGAAACACCAAGTATTTCAAGAACGGCATATTGTGTATGGGAAAATACATGTTTTAGCATGACAAAAAATAGTAAAGCTCTTGTTTCACAGTGCATAGTACATGGATTCTCCCTGTTTCGCCATCCTGGAAACATGCAGCTTGAATGAATCAGTGCCAACTGCTTATCCCTTCTCATACTTTTTCTACTCTACAGTGCTGAACAATTCACTGTTCTATAAAATACATCTAATATTTTTTTTTAAATAAGTGCTTTAATACTGTCACAGAAATAAAAACACTTCGACACTTATCAAAATTCAAGTGACCTGTATCCACACCTTGTAAATGATATGGTTCTATTAAAGTTTACCTTTTCAAGATCAACAGCACACAGAATTCCTGCATCTTTACTAATCTCCACTCCCATCTGTGTTTACATGTATGTGTATATATGCACATCCACGCACACGTGCACATGTGAGCGGACAAAAAGAGATGTTACATTTATCATATCTTACTGTGGCAGCAGTGGAGGTGGCTGTTGTCCCTTGCACTGTTCTCTGAGGAGTTCCAGTTTGTACAGCTGTTGCTGTCCCCAACGTGGTTGTTTGTGCAGAACCACCCAGAACAATCTGAGGCTGCAGAGAATACAAACACAGGATTATTTTCCTTGGAACATACTAACAGCCTGTTTTCCTGAGCCATCAAACAGAAAAGGAGCCACAGGGCAGTAGAACACCTTTCACAGATGCTATAAATAAATCGCTCATGTGCGGTCTGGTGCAGTGGAAGGAAACGGCCACCAGATGGCACTAAAAACATTCGAAACGGAAATCTCAAAAGTTGATTAAAAATTGCGCGATTTTTGGTCACTGAATAAAATACCATAAACATAACCTCAGCCAATGGAGTTTCAAAATACAACCAACACAAGTGCTGAATTCCTGTTTCATTACATGTCACTTCCAAAGGGAGGAATTTCCAAAAAACGCACAACTGATACAAAAGCTCGGGTCTTATCAAGGTCTTTGTCATGAACAATGGGACAAAACATTTTTCTAGTTTTGTAGACAAATTGGCAATTTGAAGGAAGAATATCAACTCCAAAGAGTCACCATTGCGAGCAAGATCTTCTCACATACACAGCTCATTCATGGGCTTCCGACAGTCTAATTATTAACAACAACGCAATCTGAGAGACAAATTCCTACCAGGCTACAACTGACACTCAGAATGTCCACAAATCACTTGTAAACTTGCTCTTTATAGAAAGATACACAAGAAAGAGGCTCCCCTGCTGCCAAAGCTAACTATATTGGTATTTTGGGAGAAACTAAGGGAGACATGGATTTAATTTGTCTCATTTTTTTGAAATCAGGATAAATGAAGTCCATGGTGTGCTCATTACAGCACAAAATATGCAGATGGAATGATTTTTTTTTTCCTGTCCTGTATAACAGCAGTGCAAATTCAGGAGACTCAGTTAGGTAAATTAACTCTCAGATCTAGAAAGATCACTGGCACAGGGAAAGGCTCTCTGAGGGGAAAAAGGTTAACTGGATGCATAGCAAAACCTGCATGTTTTAAATTAAAACTCTCTAATCCTGTCTACTCAAAGGATGAAGAAAGCACAATGAGACAGATTAGGCGACAGCAATCATATTGTATCACTGCTGCCTGGAAGCCATGTGGAGAATTTCACATTCTTGCACTGTGTTTTAAACTCTCAGCATCTCAAAAAAAAAAAAAATTCCAAGCAAGCCCAGACTGACATCAGTCTATTCTTGAGTTATCAGTCTCCAGAAGGACAGAGACCAAAGCAGAGACTCATGTGAAAGGGGCTTGGGGAAGAGAAGGCTGCCAGTGCAGTCATCTTTGCAATCATAAATTTTGCTGCAGAATTCAGAGGACTGCAGATTCATCACAGGAATAACACCACAGCCCCAAATCCAAAGGGAATTCTTGTCATTTTCTTAAGGCAGAAAGGATAAAGGTATTTTATTTTAGCTAGCTATGTAATTATATAAACTACTAACAGGATACCTTTAAATAGAGATATGTATAGGTATAATATGAAATAATAACAATATACTTATAAAAAATTATACCTGTACATCCAAAATATACACTGAGACCTGCAGATGTTTTAGAAAGGCTAATCCAGAAGGTATTTCTTCCCTGCACTGAGCAATTGCATTTCCTGTGTGCCTGGCAGTCTCAGGCACGCATTACTTCCCTGCACACTCACTTGCACAACCGGGGGACGCTGCAGCGTTGTCGTGGGTTGCACTGTTGTCTGAGCCTGAGACACTTGCTTGATGATAGTAGTTGGTGTCACCTGTCGTGCAATAATGGGCGTTCCTGGAGCCTGGAGAAGAGGAAAAAAACCACAAACACATCAGTGCCCATAGTTAAATATCATCTACTTTATCTAGTGTTCTGATTCTGCAGAGTTACCATTATTACAGATATCAAAGAATGCATCTGAACCACTAGAAAACTCTGAGAAGGATTTTCAGCCTTGAATTTAATGCAACTGTCAAAATCTCAGTGTACTTATATCCATATCCATTTTTTTTCTTATATTTATTCTGGAGAGAAGAGTTGTACACATTAACCATATATGGTCTTCTTTATATCAAAGTTTTAAGCTTAATGAGATTCAGATATGTAAAAATATTTTTGCTGAGTAACAGCCAAGCTGTAACAGAATTAGGAACAAAATGCAATGCCTATGCCATGTGGAAAGTAGATTTAGATTAGATATTTGGAAGAAATTCTCAGCTCTGAGGGTGATGAGGCCCCAGCACAGGTTGCCCAGAGAGGTGTGGACTCCCTATTCCTGGAAGTGTTCCAGGCCAGGCTGGACAGGGCTTGGAGCAACCTGGTCTAGCGGAAGGTGGCCCTGCCCATGGCAGGAACTGGATGACTTTAAGATCCCTTCCAACACCTCTGCAACACAAACAATTCTGTGATTCTATGAATCTATAAAAAAGTCTGTATATCCCCAGTTAGATCTACAGTTTCTTCAAATCACTAACATCACACCTCACTTTCTCATGTATTCTTCACAGGAAACAAAAATAAATCTTACAGTTTTTCTCACCCCAACTTCCTGGACTGACCTGCACTGTGGATATCTGCACTGGGGGTGCACTGGTAGGTGTAGCAGGACGAGGAGTCAGAGTGTTCTGAGGCTGAGACTGGGCATGTGCCTGTGCCTGCATCTGCGCCAAGGCTTGCTGGGGGATCATCAGCAGCTGCCCGTTCTCACTGCGCACGAGGACCATGCCTGCAAAACAGAGAGTGGTCACGGAACACACATCCTTTGCAAATATCAAAGAACATATTTTTCTGTTGTGTTTTTTTTTTTTAATCCAAGTTGGGTATATATGCAATTAATGTACTGCTGAAGGACTAGGCAGCTAACAAAAGAGGTTTAGAATAAAAGCAAAACACTCAGCTGCATTATGGCATTTTGTATAGAATACCTTAATTTCAGAAATACTCTATCTAAATGCTCAGTATGGTGTGCATCAGAACATAATGAGTTGTATCTGCCCCAACCACAAATATTCCATGTGACTAAAAGTTAAAATGAGCAATCCTGTAAAAATCCTACCTGCTCTTTACCAAGAAATTTGTTTTGTGAGACACTACAAATACAAGAAAATCCTGCCGTTAGGCAAAATTCTTGTTAGTTTGTCTTTAAGAAGGGAAGAAAAATAATCAAACCTAGGCTTCACCATCAACAGCAACACAATTGTCTAAGTTCTAAATTAATTTCCCATAACCAATTTAGTAATGAAAGCAGCTATAAAATCATAATCTCTCTCATGTGCATCAGCAACAGACTGCACTGTGCCATGTTACACCCCAAATGAAAAATAAAACAGAGAGGGAAATGAGGAAGTCATTCCCTGCTCAGTCACTCAGATCAATACACTTAACCCCACTGGGTAGCTGTAGAGAACCAGACTTTAACAGGCAGATTTTCAGATGAGACTCTCTCTTCCTTGAAGGCACAAACACGATCTGGACAATACGAACTGCTTGCCAAGAGCTCCTTCACTCAGCACGCCTCACTCAGTCCCTGAGAGCCTCAGGACCTCATCAGTTCTAAAAAAGCCACCTAAGGAAACTGGGCACTCAAAATTAGTTGGCTTTTCTGAGCAACTACAGGAAGAACCTTCACCACGAAAATCAAGAGGCACTAGTGAAATCAGAAAGTTATTTCTTAAGTGTTGTTCAGTGAATCAAAAGCCCATACACACTCCCCAACAATATCTGGAGATGTGGTCTATTGCATCTCAGAGCATGACTACTTCAAAAGAATCAAGCTTTTATTTGCTTTTTTATTCTGGTGAAGTGCTGAAATGTTTACAGACAATGCCTTAAACAGTTTTCTTGGACAGTTTTACAAGTAAACTGCAAAAACTCATACACTGATTTCTACAAAAATGAGTTCAAGAGAAAAGCCTTAGTTGATCTGCCCCGAATTTTTTCCTTACGTTCTCTGCATTAACTCTCTTTTAATGAAGCAGAGTCACACAGAGATGTTAAACTAGTTTACATCCAAAAGGTGACTTTCCATCACAACTTATTTAAAAGTGTTAAGGTGGGACCCACAATGCGCTATGGACAAGTGTTATATCTGGAAACAAATATCCTCACAGTGTTTTTCTGTAGGAAAGGAGGAGGGGGAGAAACTTATTTATTATCTTGCAGACTGTAGAAATAAATACTCTTTGTTTAGCTGTCAGGTCCAAAAAACTGTTTTCCAAGCCATTCCAAAAAGTAAGGTCTCTGCTTCTGTAACTTAAGGACAGAGAAGTATTTCCTTTAAAGGCACACACCACCACCACCACCACCACCACCACCACATCTTATGAGAACTTAAAGACCTTAAGAGTGAACACAGAGCTTGATCCTGTGGGCTGCTCATTAGAACCATCAGTACTTTCTCACCATCAGCCTCACACTGCAGGCAGGGGGCTACTGACAAAAGGCAGAGAAATTGAACATTTTAAAGACTAGAGAATGACCTGCTACTACATCAACCTCATTCCTGCACAAACAGAACCTGGCATCCTCTTCAATGTGCAAACATAAAATCTTGGGAAATGAACTCACATTGCCCATTTTTGTCATCCCTCATAACAATCAGCTGAAGCAGCTAAATGCTGAATCAGGGGAAATCATCAATATTAGTATGACTGAAATCATCGGTACAGTGGAAACCTGATTAGAGGAGCTATTTTCAAGTCAACATCAAATATTAAGGCTTGTTGAGCATGATTTAGTTTCTAGTAATTGAAAAGGCCCCATGTAACTACCTATGCCCAAGCTTTCAGAAGTCCTTAAATATCACAGAATTATACTGACAGCCCATAACAAACTCTTCTTCCTAAAATTCACCAGTTTGAGGGTTTCCTAGGATATTCTAAAGTTAATGTACCACCCAAATTCTTTAAAGAGTTATGTATTTTTTCCTTACAGAAGCAACATTAGCAATACTAAGTCTAGTTTTGGATGGGGGGTGTGTTTAAACATCTTTCTCAGTGCAAAAGTGACTGAAGTTACTTGAAAGCACCGAGCCAAAGCAGCTCACCTGCACATGAGAACTTTTACAGCACCAGGCAGTGGCCCAGAGCTCTGTGATACCTGTTCCTGTCTCCAGCTCAACACACACATCAGGCTCAGCAATGTGTCTGCACCACACACCAACACACCCCTTGCATAGCAGTACTGTCAACTTACTGCTTTGCTCCCCAAAATATGAATGAGGAGAGAGAAAAGAGGGGAAATAACCACAACGTGAAGGTTCAATACCCCTGAAGTGCAAGCACAACATCTGAACAATGAAACATTCTCCCTGAGCTACATGCAAAATTAGAACATGCCTACACATTAACATAGCACAACTGCTCAAACAGACAGTTGAAAAGCATATTAATGTGAGCTTTAGAAAACATATCAAGAAAGTTCAATTTTTGGCAGCAGACAGACAAAACAATCATTTGTAATTCAAACCCTGACTCTAAGCACTACCCTGTTAGATTTCTAACTATGGGAAGTCTGAAGTACTTGCTTTCAAGTATTGAAGTCATAATAAAAAAGTAACTCATACAAAGCCACATTTATATCTGTCCCTATTTAAATAGTTCTTTCATTCCCACTCAAATTTGATACATAGTTATTTACAATTTATATAGTTTCTAACACATCATTAAATCAGGCTCTACCACTGATAAATTCCTGTACACATGGGCTACATACAAACATAAAGACAATTATTACCATCTGACTAGTCTTGCATAAACTTTAATCACAGTATGATGATATGAGAAATTTTACCTGCGTGGAACGTTAGCTTGTTGGTGTATGGGTGATTTTGAAAAGGTGTAAAAATTCAGAATGTGATGAACTTGAAATTTCTGTGCAGAAATTCTCCAGTACTACAGGCAAGGAAGTTTTGACTGAACACAAAACACCCCTCCAGCCCTGCCTTGGTGGGAATTCTTTAAAAAGGGAGATGGAGCTGCTCTCTGAGCTTCTCTCCCCCCAGCCCAACTACAGACTCTTTTCCAACCCAATTAGCTAAAAAGGGAACTCACTAACCCAAAACTATACCCAAGCTGGCATTAAGTGGATTTTCAGTGAAGTTCAGAAGGGTCATTGGAGAGAACTCGATTAAGAATTAAAAACAAAGTCCCATTTATCTCCTACTTCTAAACAAAGTCACCGTAGGACTGTAACACCCCCTCTCTCCGTCCATACATGAAGGTCAGTTAACAATTTGTGACAATGGAGAAGAGGAAGGGCTGACAGCCACATGTGTAGAAAAAGAAATTTCTTTTCAGAACTTACATTTTAAATATTGAAATACAGGTAAGCATCATAACCTCAAACCCCAATGCCTAAGGCTGTAAATGCTGAATGAACCAGGTCAGAAGTGACTACCAGGCACTAGAAGACAGCTAGAATCGTGTAACCTACCTGACTGTTTCAATTAAATTCAGCAACATATTTAAAGATGGAAAGTATCTTTCTGTTTTATCAACCAGGATTTGTTCCTGGATTAATGGATTAATTGCTGTTTGAGACCAAACAGCTAATAAAGATCACTGGAAACATTCAATTAGAAAAAGGTGACAATAAAACTTGGCCATTTTAAGTATCTCTCTGCCTTCTTTTTCCTAGAAAGTCTGATCACATGTACTCTAAAA
Source organism: Lycocorax pyrrhopterus obiensis (assembly GCA_014706295.1). Lineage (NCBI taxonomy): Eukaryota > Metazoa > Chordata > Aves > Passeriformes > Paradisaeidae > Lycocorax > Lycocorax pyrrhopterus. The sequence goes on along the minus strand of JACSVZ010000022.1, from coordinate 13,027,601 downwards.
TCATATTCACTATTAAAAATGCAAACATTCAAGAATTCTTTCCAAGTCTCTCATTAAAAAACTAATTAAAATTAAAATTAATTACCATTTTTGTTAGAAGTTAGAGGCTTAAGAGAATCCTGAAAGATGCTCATATTTTAGTTTGAATTAAACAATTCATCATGGCTCCAAATGAAGGATTAACAAAACTCAGTTGGCTGTTCCTCATGCCAAAAAGACTTGTGTTCCTGTCCAGCACACAATGGTCACCTCATGTGTTCTTGCTGTGGAGACCTTCCCAGATCACTCCTGTTTACAAGACTGTTTGGGATGGAAAATGCCATCATTATATGATGTAGCTGCATGATTCTACAGTGTTGTCTTTGCCTCTTGCTTATTTGTATTCCCATTTGCTAATGACATTTCCATTTATAAAGTGTTGTGCTTTGGGGTTTTTTTCTTTGTTGGTGTTTTTTCAATTAATAAAATGTGTAAAATCATGCACTGGAATAAAAAGTGAAGAGCTCTGGCCATAGGACATATCAGAAAAACACAAATCGGACTTTTTTCCTAATGCTTCCCTCTTCCTTCTTTCTTTGAAACGTCTTTCTTTGAAACATGGCTTAACAGAGACTAAAGAAAAAAATTAACAGAATGATAATGAAGATTAATAAAATATTTTGTAGCTTTTGCAGACCACTCTGATTATCTGTGTAATTCCAAAGACATACAACTTTGTTGCTAGAGTACCCCTACATCCAAAAAATAAACCAAACCAAAACAATTTCCTGTTTTGTTACCAGTTTTTACTGGTAAATCTTGATTAATAATATTTATAGGAGCGGGACTTCCCAGTGAGGGAGATAAAACTATCTGCAGATACAGCAGGCACCTTCAGATCAGTGTTCTTAGGAAGTGCACAGTCCAGCAGTGTCCCCTCTGACAGCCACACCCAACAGGAGGCCACATCCAACAGTATCCTGGTGTTACCTCTCAGGATACTGCTCCATGTCTCATAGACTCCATCCATACCACAGGGGACACACTGAAGGACTCCATCTCCAGTTAGCAAGCACCTAACGAGAGGACACAGCAAGGTGTGCCCATGCTTGTCACTGGCTCACCAGTCTGCAAGGACAAAACTCTTGCCTGTGAAATACAAACCCTGCACAGGATCCTATCTGATCCCAAGTGACATCATCTTTCTTTCTGATGCAGACACTGAACAGAAGAACAGAAGGTTCAAGCTTACAGATTTTGCTTGTTACCCACAATATAGTTCATGGTTAATCCAGATCAAGTCAGAACCTAGACTTTTAATAAGTTGGTTTTTTCTGAGACATGACAAAAGAATTAACGGATATATGATCTTGAAGGTGCATGGAGAATATCCTCTTCTAGTCTCCTGAGGAAATTCTCTTCTTAATATAAAAAGGTAACTGAAAAACTTCCCAAGAAAACACAACTGGGGGCAGGGAGAACTGTTAGGCAACAAGGAATCAATAGACACACATGCTGGTGTTCAGAAAGAATGTCCAAGTCTGAAAAAATAACCAGAGAACTGATGCTTCTAGTGTAGAAAATCAAAGTCCTCACAAACATCTCTAGAAAAGAAGGCTATTGATCATACAGTCCACTGACATCTGACAAATCTTCAAATCCTAACTAGATTTGCCAGGGAAGTTCACTAAGAGGTTATCTTCACGTCAAAGCCCTTTGGGCCTTAAGCTCTTGAGCACACACTCATTTGTGGCAAGATGCTGCAAACATTTGACATGGCAGAAAAATCTGACAGTAATCCTAAATGGGCTGTGCCATACTAGCAAGAGAAAGCTTTATGAAAGTATCCTTTTGGTATTGTCAGAAGAGATTCTGTTGCAACAAAACAGAAAGTAAATGTGTGTGTAAGGTTATGCAAGTTATCACACACGCCACAAAAACCATCTAAAGCAAAGGGGATGAGTCCATGCTCTCTAAGTGATTGGATCACGTTACAGAGGGACCCCAGAATAACAAAACCCTTATAAAAGGACAAAGTTTCTAATATTTTTCCAATACAAAAATGCCGGAATACCAGAGAGAGAGCTGGAGAAAAATACAGCTGCCTATACAAACTACAGGAAGAGCTTTCAGAATAAGTGATTTGTGTGACAGGGTCCCTTACTGCAGAAAAGGGAGAGATAACCTGGTACCGACATCAACGCTGTCCAACAATCCACCATTCCTCCTCTTACAGTAACTGATCCACTTGGACAAATTCCCACTCTACAGGAATGAAAGCCCAAGAAAAGCAGAAAGAATCTATTGAAGTCTACTAGACCACTGCAGCCCCATGAATATCTGGGTAATTAAGGAAATCTTCCCTAACAGCAGACAATTTCTAGCAGATTTAAATTATTTACACACATTAAAGACCAGCATCTGTAACAAACCAGATGTGTAGCAGCTCATGAAGGACCATCTATACATCAACTCATGAGAAACAGGGATTACAAATCAAGGTGAGTAGCACAGAACTGTAAATGGTAACAGAGATGTGGATTAGATGTCATTGAAGACACACTACTTTGTACCTGAAGAAAAACGTGCACTGCTGCAGATATACTTAAGTTTAGGTGCTTAGAATCTCAGGAGACCTGTGCTGCACAAGTCCAGAAAAAATTTTACTTGAACTTTCTTGCCAAAGCCTTTGACATCATCAGCAATCCAAACTCTCAAGTTTCATCAACAAACGTGGTTGTTTCGTGATTTGTATAAAGACACCTTAGCTCCACAAGGATAAGCACAGTGCCTAAGGAGAAGTCTCCATAGTGCAGGAATCAGGAGGTATCAGCAAACGCACCAGCTCAAAACCACCCCATGACTATGTGAGACTTCAGCTGCTCCAGAAGTGGCTGCCCTGCACTGGCATGACGAGGTCAGGCTGCACAAACACGAGGCGGTAGTAGTAGATACGTTCCCTGCCAGGCAGTGACAGAGCTGTCCAGCACACAGGAGCAACCTGAGAGTCTGCACCAATTCCCTCATGCCTTGTTTCAGAGTAATGGGCACCCCAAAGCCATGAGGCTGAGGTTCTGCACAGAGCTGTGCTGAGCACACAGGACACACTGTGCCCAATGAAAGGGACCTGTTAAATGTTCAGCATCTGCTGCACTGAAGGTGAGCTACAACTTACCATGAAAAAACATGGCACGACTGTCAGGTGTTGCTTCAGAGCATCTCTAATACAAAATACTTGGAGTCTCTCCTGACAGGGACTAAATATTACACATAGGGAAGACTGGCACGGCACAGAGTTTTAGACAAGAACTACAAAAGCAAACTCCATTTCCTTTTCAACTCTGGAGCAAAGCAGAATTCTACCCAGACACAGTGCCTAAAAGTTTCGGTACAGCATTAGTTTACTGCAGCACTCCACTGCTGGCTACCACTACTCTTCCCAACCTGCACACCCAGACTCCAACCAGCCATTATGGTCTCAGGAACATTAATTCTTCAACAGCTGATTTATCATTGTTGCCAACACTGGTGAAAGATATGCTTGCAAATATCCTCAAGAATCCTCACTGCAGTGCACAGAAAGTGCATTTTGTACAGACCAAGTACAAAAGTTCACAGTATGAAAAACTGCTTGTTTTTTCTTACAAGACAAAAAACTCAATTTCATTTTAAAAGCTTTTCCTTACTCTTACTATGCAAGAGTTCAGTTTCAAACAACGCAACTCAACTGTACTGTCTAAAAGGTGAAGAAGTGAATCATTTGTAAAATATTGGTTCACAAACCTTTTAAGAATATAGTTAAAGGAATAATGTCATGTTGGAATGCCAAAAAGCCACTGCATTTAACAGTGATCCCATATGGAAAAAATCTTACCTGTTCATTTGAAAAGGTGTGTAAGAATTGTTCTGGGAAATACATCATTTTATATAGCAACAATTGACAAATGCTTCAACAACAATGCGATTTAAACTATTTTGACTTCTCTGGAAAGCTATATTCCTTGAAAGTGTGTTAACATTCCTTGCTAGTCAAGCATACAAAGCCAAAACACCAGAGTGCTCTGTCAAATTGCAACCCAATCATCACACAAATCTGTCTGATGTCAAAACAGCTAAGAAAAACACTATCAAGAGCTAAACCAATTGCTTTAATTATTGATCTCCCAGCAATTCAGATTTAGCTCTGCCATTAATTTCAATATACTTAGATCAAACAACAAAGCGGTTATACCAAAATCAGATTTGGGTTTGAGAAAGGAAGACACAAAATAAAGTGTCACTAATTCTTTACATCTGTTATCTTGAATAGGAGATTTTAAAACTCAACCTGTCTTCATTTGCGACAGTTTGTCTGTACCAAGGTGTGTCAACATTAGTGCTGTTCAAGTATCTGAAGAAATGGGAATGGATGAGTTACTTTGCATTTATTACCACAGTCTGTACAGAAATACTTAATGAGGAGTAATGCTCTAAATCAATGTCTTCTTCCTTCAGAACGCAACAGCCTAAAACAACTAAGCACATGAGAAGCCATAAAGAACACCTTTCTTTAATTTGTCCCCACTGTGAACGCCCTACTCTAGGTATACACTCTTCGTAATTTTCGCAGTGAGAAAACCCTTTGCTGATGCCACCTTTTCACCCAGAGCTGTGGAGACCCGAAGCTGGACAATTCCACCAACTGACAGCTCCCCTGGGCAGCCTCAGCAGAAACATTCCCTCCACATCCTCCTCTGTGAGTTCATGCCTCTCTCACTGCCCATACAGAATTACTCTGCTTTGAGGATATGCCAAACACTACGCCTGCAAGTTCAATACAAACCATCAACGGGGACATGATATTACATGCCATTTGGCTGATAGCAACATTTATTAAATAGCTCTGCTTTTGCAGTTAGTCTGAACACAGAATCAGAATTATTTTCACACCTGTAAGCTTGAATTTAGAAAGCTTTTCAACAAAATCAAGTTTCGTTTTGATTTTTACTAACCATCAAATGCACAGTCCTGAGTAATGACTAAGCTTAATGACTGGGTATGACTAACACTTATAAATAATTAGTGCCTTTTCTCCCCCTCCCCCATGGAGGACAGGGAAAGAAAGGAAATCAAATAATACACTGGTAAAAAGGAAGAAAGAAAGGAACTAAGAGGTTGAAGCTCAGTGCACGAACACTTGTATCTTCTTCCAATCCACCCTTAATACTACTGCAAACATGACTGCACGTATGTCTGTTAAAAACTAATAACTCCTCATGCCTGTCTTTTAACTTCCACACAGTTTAGTCACTGTCAGCCTCCCTACTCCAGATCTCTTCTGTCACACTGATCCCTCCACAAACACTCTTCTGGTCCCCTCCATCGACTCTTTTGCCACAGGTGCTGCAATTCCTCAGTCCTACTCCTTGGAGCTGGCACTTCTGACTCATGTGAGCACAACTGGTCCCACTCGCCACACCACCACTTAGGCTGAAAGCACCTGATGTTATTACATTCAGAGAGAGGCCCTAAACCTAACCCTCCCTTACAGAAATATTTGATTAATAAACTGAAGGAAGGTGTGCAGACAACTTAATACAGCCTTGCTGCCCCCCAAACCATCTCAGAAAGACTCGAGCATGGCACCACACCTCATTGCTTGGGTTTTGTTTATACTCTGCTATCTAGAGCACACATTTTTCAACTGCACTGGTTGTCAGCACAGTCTATCCAGCACGTGCTTTATTCTGCACAAAAGCACTGTGATAGCTTTTAACAGTTCAGCTACTCTCAGAAGCATATATTAATCAAGTTATAATCATAAGTTAGACCATTTTTACAGGAGAGGGTTACTCAATTCAATACAAATCTTAGGACAGTCATGCCAGTCATGTAAAATAGTATTACACACTGCTGTGAGTTTTATGTTATTCATTGTCTTGGTACTGGTTATGTGTTACAGAAAAATACATTTTAGTAATGCATTTTAAGGGAAAAACCATCAAAATTAAGATATGCAGCACCCACAAGTTACAATTCAAATTTATAACCAGAGATCTAGCATGGCAAAAAGTTACTTATTTTCATCAATATACTTTTTCAAATCCCACAAAAACAGCTTGGTATCCGAGTTGGACCTTGCACTAAATTCTGTACAAATATACAATAAAAGCACCATCCCTATTTAACCTATTTTATAACACATTCACGCATTTTGCTGAGAATCAGCCTCTGATGTTCAAAGTGCAACTTTCTGATTACTGGTAATCTAAGTAGAGACACTCATCTTTTTAAAATGTTGAGTCTGACAACAGTTACAGACCCAAAGATCAGATACATTTGTACAATGCCTTAAGACAGCTCTACTGAGGTGCTGAGCAGATCTCACTGCAGGTGTATCAACTCCTTATAATTATCACCTCTTTCTTGATTACTGATAATCTATACCATTATACAGTGACAATAATCAATGTTTTGTTCTCACAAAAAAATATCCTATATTTAAAAAAAAAACCTTAAAGGCATAAATAAGACCTCAAGGACAATTATTATATTTTATATTAAATATTATGCTAAAGACACCTGAAGAAAATTACTCCAAGCCAGGAGGCTTTGTGGTAAAATACTGGCTCTCAGTTCCTTGAGACATCCGTACCTCCAGAAGACAACCAGCATTTCTGGGAGGAAATTCCCACAGATTAGAACTGGGGTAAAAATTTCCAGGGTAAGCTGAGGTAAAACTGTCCTAGAAGGTTTAAAACAACCAAAAAGCTCTATTCACGTGTCCATGGCCTCAATGAAAAAAAAAAAAAAAGCCTCATCTAATCTGAAATACAGATGATCACATAATCTTTATACCTGTTTAATTACAGCCGGGTCTGTGTACAGGTTGTATCAGCAATTTTGCTTCTCTTACAAGGAAGCAGATGCAAGAGGGCTGATACAACTATTTGCACACAGGAATAGACCTGGGGCTGTGCAAAGAAAAAGCCCTTTGTCACCTGTGAGCAACTCTCCCTAGAGTTTGGCCTTCCTTCACACAGAGCTTTAGGGTTCATAATACACCTGAAATAACTGTCCATTAACCACGACTAAAATCTCCTCTCTATCATTGCCTTCAGTTGTGAGAAACAGTATTTTCAGAATTCTTTTCTTCATGCCACTACCTCTTCAAATCTTTTTTTCACAAGAGATAATGTGCCTAACATAAAGTTAAACTTGCTAACAGTCTTCCAACTAGCAAAAGCCCTTTTTTTTTACATGAAGCAATGACAACAAATTCAAGGAAAAGATTTAGACAGATAAATAGAGTTATAAACATTCATAAAGTTTCAACACGAACAATAATCTTGGCAAGAGTAGCTATTTTCAGGTAAAAGTGCTGATTTTTAATATTTCTGACAAAAAAATGCATATACTAACAAAAGATGTTTAATGTGTTAAGTGACTTCTATGTCCAGTTCCTTCTGAGCAGACTCTGTATTTGATCACAGTTTTTACATAAAGCAACCTTTCCACACACCACTACTTCCTCTTTCCTTGAACCCAGATAGTTTTAATATCCATATTTTCAACTGTGTTCTAGAACTACTTCATAAATTTTTTTAGAATTACATTTACATATCATTTTCCAAAACAGGGAAGACAAACAACAGTAAGAGTTCTCGTACACCAAAATACTTCATTTGAAGAGTTTGTGATATAATTTGTGTCTTATCAGTGCACAAAACTGACGCATTTTCACCTCAGTTTTCTAACTTGGCTGCAGCATCCTCTGTCAGTAAGGGATTCAAGTTTTGGACAACATTCAAATTTGTGGTCCTCAAACCAAGAAGGTTTCACATGCAACCTGTTAGATTTTCAGGGACGGAAAACATGTAACTTCTTACAGAGTCCAAAACAGCTCAAAAGAAATAAATCACTTCTGGTTATTGACCAACAACCTTTATCACAAGCTTAGGGATACCCAAAACCCCCAGAAGATCACAATTTGAAGGTCATACAGACATATCCATACATGCACTTCCAAAGGCTGCTGGGAACAGTACTTCTCATAACAGAACTGAACAATATGTAATCAGAGTTAATAGCTTTCATAGCTTAACAGAATTACAATTAAATTTCCATTAGATCCCACCACTTAATGACACAGTCTTATCAGATGTGCGCAACATCAAGACACTCTTTCTAATAGAACAAAAAAACCCTATTGCACAGCTCTCTGAGCCTCAGGTTCTTTGGGGTACAAAGCCAAGCATGCAGGAGCCCTCAGTTATGGAAGTTGCAATGCGAACAAACACAACTTTCAGTCTGGTGACATATGGCAGATCTGATGTAGCAGATTCCAAATAAAGCAGAATGTTCCTTTTGCTGATGCATGATTTGAACATAAAATCCACCCCTCACCCAGAAGAGTTCTGCAGAAGAGATCCACAGTTATCTTCCAGAAAGACAGATACTGCTTTACATGCCAAGTATAGGACTCCCAAACACTAATCCTGGCAAAATATCGATTCCTGCACGGTCTTGGGCAAGTCAGAACTTCTCTAACTTGCTCTTTCCCCCAGCTCTAAAGCAGAGTTCATACTACTTTATTTACCAACCACACGGGCATGTTTCAAGGATTAAGTTCGTAAAATGCTTTGAAAGTAAAACATACTGTAAGTACTCTAAGAAGCCCCCATTGTCACGGTGCATTGCAGACATTATTTTTAACAAAATCAAGCCATGCCAACACAGTTAACAGGCATAATATTGGCAGCACATGCAACATACAGGGAAACTATAATGAGGATATGTTTGAACTCGCTTACTAGTCAGTGAGAAATAGAAACAACCACATTCCACTACTTCATAGTATTTCTTCTGTTATGGAATTCTGATGACTTCCTCATCTATCTACATCCTAGTTACTTTGGGCACTTCTGGGGTACGTGTTTCAAGTACAAAGCAACCCAAAGAATGAGGTACTCAGTATGAAAAAGTAACACAAATTGTTTGATTCGTTTGATTCTTCTCAGTTGCCACTCTTCTCCATTTTTATACACTCTCCTTTGCCCAACCACCTACGACCCCAACTCCCAACTGAAGGAAACAGAACTACTGCAAAAGTTATTTTTCAGTTACTCCAGCTTCAAAAAGTATGACTGCTCAAGTCAAAAGGACCCAAAAACATGCTTTAAACCATATGTTCAGGTAGTTTTCCCATTCTAAAGCCACCATAACCATGGCCTAAGTTCGAATCCTTCTTGGGTAGTGAACACAAGCTAAAAAACAATCGGTTTCTACAAAAAAGCTCCCATTTAACACCAAATGAAGCTTTGAGCCCCTAAGGCCAGGAAGAAAACCTTGAGCGTGCATATTCATGTAGAACATCTTCCAGGATGTGCAGATGTACAGCACTGATGCTTTGTCAGGTATCCTTTGCTTCTGGAAAGCACCAACGGTAAGTTTTAACCACTGGTAGAGTTCAGAACTCTGGAATGTTCCACTGTTAAAGGGGCCCCAGCAGTTTCTCAATCTATAAAAGGCCCATCCTGTCCTCATCACAGAAGAGGCACATGAGATGCCCTCCAGAAAGCAAGCAATGAAGAAATTCATAGTCTCATCCCCTATCATCAGCTACTGGCAGATCCAACTGAATTTTGGGAAAGTAATAAAGAGGTTTTATTTTTAGATACAAGGCAAAACAATTCTGTTCTACAACAGCTGCAGAACTGCTCTACTGCTAGTGGGAAAACTGGTCATGACTGTAGAAACAAAAAAAAAAAAAAAACCATGAAGACAAGCCATCCTGTCTGCTATCTTCAAACAGGACTACATGTCACCAAATCGTAGTCAATCACGAAAATACCAGTCTTTATGACCAAGCCACCAAATTTTCATAAGTACTAACAGTCACTCAGAAGGTAAAAGAAAAGAGGGGGACAGAGGGAAGTGAAAGTTTCTAGATTTCAATTTCACCTAAGCTAATAGAGAAAATTGTCCAGATCTACCTGCTCTATGCTATTCTTACTGGATACCTTCAGCACTCACCAATCTGCTCCTTTGTCTAAGCACACACCTTAAAAATTTATTATGAGATGTTTGTACATAAAGCAGAAGAGAGTAGCAACACAAACTTGCAAGAAGAGAAACCACATCTTTGAACCCCAAGTTGACAGTACTGCTAAGTAAGCGTAAACTCACAGATGTTGGGTTTGTACTACAGCACTCCTGGACGAGACAGGATTTTCAAAAATTGTTTTAAAGCACCCAAGTTTTGCCATTTAACAAGACAGTTGTACCCTGTGTCAGCAATGACCTCTAAACACTTTACACTCTTACAATGCAAAAGACAAATTTTAGGGCACAACCCCAGTTATACTTTTCTGAGCACCTCTAACAGTTGAACACTGAGTCACTGCTTTAACAAACTCACTGATTTTCTAGCTCTTACCATATTATTGTATGTAATACATTTCTCATTACGTAAGTGATCAGAAACAACAAACTTCATTCAATTTATTTCCAGTCAGTTTCAGTAGTGTCGCATCCTTAAGGAGGCATTATATAAACTTGAGTTCCCACCCCCTTACAGAATCATCTCACAATATTTCCATGCCTTTTCTAGGAAGGTATAAATAGGGTTATTTTGGGACCTTCATTACCCAAATCTGTCCAATTGGAGCACAAAGTTCCAAACACAGGCTCCTGAAGAAAAGACTAAGCACAACAGTCTTCTCCTCAAAGATGTCAGAAGTGGAAAACCATCATTAATACACAGATACTCTCAACAGTCCAGTTCCTTGGAGAAGAAATATACCAAAAACCAGTAAGGACACAACAATTATGGCCCACTGGCTCTTCAAACATTCCAATTTGGTCAGTCAAGGTTTGCTGCACAATTGCCTTGATGAGATACAAAGCATTAATCTAAAAGTAATCTGTTTTAAAGACCATTGATGGAGTTTATTTTCCACGTGCTCTTTTGAAGAAAACATTTGAAACCTTGAACGGCTCCTAATTTTCAAGTCACAGCTTAATAACTCCTGCTGACACTTTATATTCTGCTTTCCATACATGTGACACTGTAACTGTATTTTGGAGAGCTAGAAACAGTAATTCTGGATAAGAAAATAACTGTAAAACCTGTGCTGTCATGGTCAAACCTTCCATCAGAATTTTCTTTCTAAGTGTTTATAATTCTTGGTGTAAAAAGCTGTGTGTGCAGTGCATGATTTCAAACTATTTCAAGTGCTGTCTTAGAAACTCTTACTAGCACACACTACTAACTTTTAAAAACAAACTTGTGAGCGCAAATTCGACGCATGCAGTAGGTGCACAGCACACAGGCACTGCAGCTGCAGCTTCACATTACCAAACTGCCTCCAAAAATCTGGCCTCTGATGCTGTCATTTAAAATACAATTTCAAAAGCACAGCCACATATTCTCCTTTCACTATGAATGTATCTGCACTCTGCTGAAGATCACAGCAGTAGCACGTGGCCAAACTTGCAGAGGTGCTTGGACCTTGCGCCTCAGAGACGTTTGTAAGAGCCCAGCATCCACCAGTTAAGTGTTTTGAAAGAAATGGTTTATGCAAAGCATTTTCAAAGCTGGCTACTTTTGCAAAGTATAAAAAACAAACTAAAGGAATGCAAAAGAAAAATAATCAGTTCTACTAAAAAAAAAACCTTTTCAATATTAAGTCTGTCTTATCATGCAAGAATTCAGTTTCCAAATTCTATATATCCAGTCACATATACTTGCTTATTTTAAGTCATGCTTATTCTTTTGAAGTTGTAAATATTTCTTTAAGTGTAGGACAGACAAAAAAAGTGCTTAATAAAAATCCAACTGCTTAGAACCTGTATTGTTTTACTTTGATCTATCGAGAACTCCAAAGGAACAATTTATGGTCCAATTTTGCTTAAGGACTGGCAATGTTGTTTCTAAGAGTAACACATTTCAGTATGCTGTGGCAGTCTGAAAACATCAGCTACCTGAAAAAAGGTCCCACTGGACTCCACAGTAGTATTTTCCCCCATAATCAGGTTTAATAAGGCGGTATTAACAAAAAATGCAGGTATAAATGGCAATAGACTAAACTGGATCAATCCTTTGATACATTATGGCAATAAATAAAAGAAGGCTTTTCCAACCTATCAATTTACAGGCTCCAATATCAAGTACTGGGATTTCAAGATCTGAGTTTTACTGCTATTTTTTAAATTAGCAACATGTCATTCAAATTACTCATATATGGAATAATCTTCTACAGAAAAAAAAAAAGAAAGAGGAATATTTATATCAGTTAGTACTTGGATACACAGAATGTTTGACAGACTTCATCAAGCTACATGGCATCACAGACCACAGACAGCATATTACACAAAAACACAGTGTTTAGTAACACAATATGTAATTCCTGATCTACTTCATGTGACAGGTGCATTGCTCTGAGATTGGTCAGGAGTTCCAAGAGATGAGTTTTACTAAGACCACTTGTATTTTACTAAGACCACCTACTAAAACCAGCACTGATTTCATTCAGTGTTAGTAGCAAAATTTAATTAGCTGTTCTTTGCATACTGCCCTGAAAACAGTAAGCTGTAAGAATCCAGCTATTGTATGTATTCTTAGGAGGACAGGAAGCAATGTGTAGGTTCACACAAGTATTTGCAGCTAAAAGTCAAAGTGGATACAAGCAACAAGCCTGATTCAAAATAATAGCAAATATATAACAATAAATCCCCAAATCTAGGATATTTAAGGAGGGACAGAACAATTCTGAGCAAAGAAATGCTTCTCATCCTGCTCTTCACTCACCCACTGAGTTCAGGACTAGATTCCTTGTCCAGAGATGCTCAGCACTAAGCATGAGACTAGCTACTACAAAAGCTGCAGCCCTAGACACAACAGGGTGAGGTAAGGACATAGGAAGTCTGCCTTTTGTATCAGAATGCCAGCGACTAAAAAGATGATCATAAGCTTCAAATCTGTGAGTTTTTAAGTCAGACTTTGAAGGTATTTAAAGCAAAAGTACGTAGTTTTCCTGTGTTGTATCTGCTGCTTCTCTGTTCATGAGAGCTCTGTGGTACTGGGGGCACGCAGGGACAGGAGGGAACCGAGCAGCACATAAAGGTTACAAACTACTGACAAAACCGCCTGAAAAGTCAAAATGTCTTTTGTGCTAATGAAATAACAACATTTTATTGGATAATATTCCATTGTCACACTTTGGCAGTTCGCAGCTTCATCTACACTCACATTGGAACAAAGATACCAGGCAGAATTATTTTCAATTACTGCTGAAAAGACTTTCTGGTCACCCAAAATCAGACACTAAGTAGTGGGATGCTACTATGCTACTACTACTCAACACCAGACCATTCTCATTGTTACATGTAATGCCTTTTCCACAATTCACAATTAAATGGCACGGAATCTTACTTGGATTCCTTCCTCCCTGCAAGAAATACACTTCCAAAATAAAACCCCTCAATCCTCTGACTTACCTGGTGGCAACTGAAAATTCTGAATGTTAGTCGGATTCTGAGGTGGCTGAGGCAAACGAGGTGCTAAAACTGTAGGAGTCAAAGTTGCTCTGATTCCACTCGTGGTTGGTGTTGGAGTCCTTGGCAGACTTTGTGCCACTGTATTGGCAGTGCCTTTAGCCATTCCTGTGGGGGTGCCAGGAGCTGCAGGAGGTATCCCACCAGGATTGGGAGCAACATTGGAGAGCCCAGCTTGCATAGTTTGCCCAATAATCATGTTACCCCCTGTAGTACTGGGCTGGCCACCAGTAGCCAGCGTCTGCTGTTGGGATACTGCCTGGACTATAGTTTTAGGAGACTCAGATTTGATGACCTGTGTGGCAGGAGCTGCTGGCACAGAGGAACCAGACTGGCTGTTCACAAGTGACGTCTGGAGAGAAACTCCAGATCCCACAGTGGCTGTGGCAACAGCAGGAAAACTCCCCACACTGATGGTTGAATTGATCACAGTATTGCTCCCGTTCTGAGTGGCTGCACCAGCTGCAGCCACCGTGGGTCCTGCTGTGTGGATCGGGGGTCTCACGAGCGTTACCGTGGGCGCCCCGGTGCCAACGCTCGGTGGTGGCTGCGAGGAGATCACTGTGGGCGAGGAGGAGGATGCAGAGGACACAGCAGTATTAAGGAAAGAAGTCTGGATGACAGTGTTAGAAGCTGAGGGCAAAACAGCATTAACAGCGTTTCCCTTCCCCACGGATCCAGGTCCATTGTTAACGAGAGGGGCAACAGCAGGTGCAGGAGCGGGGTTGGCAGTCACAGGAGTCCCAGAGAAAGCAGCACTTCCTGTGTGGTGAGAGTTCATCACCACATTACTCCCATTCAAAGTCTGCACCGTCGTGGTCCCAATCTTGCCATTCCTGGTGGACAAGGCAGTTGCCATGGTGCTGATAACCACCGATTTGCCCTGACTGAGGGTCCCTGGAGCAGCAGTGACTTCAGATCCTCCTGCTGCTGCAGTGGTGGTGCTGGTGCTCGTTGTGGTGGCTCCATCCAGAGCTGAAGTCTGGGACCTGGTGTTATGATTAATAACACCCCCCTGCACTCCTCCTGCCCCTGCAAAACAACAACAAGGTTAAAAAGAGCAAATGAGCAAGAAGAGAAGTCCAGCAAAGACAGAATGTTCTCCCTCATCACCAGGTCTTCTCCATCTCCCAAGCTGCCTGCCTGGAGCCAAGAAAACAGGACAGAATACAAACTGAACATGGCTTTGAAGACGTTATCTTAAAGCCTCCAATTTCCCACCAAAGACTGGCAGATTCAGTATTAAATGTAACACCCCTGCTTTTGACATTACAGTAAGACAAAATAGGGAAAACAGATTTAATACGAACCAAGGGAAGGGAGGAAGATCATCTAAGACCTCTTCCCTATTCTAGAGCCTGACATCCCATTTAGCAACAGGACTGCAACTGCGGGGGGGGGGGGGGGGGGGCGCGGAATGGCCATGGAAGACACATTATTAAGACATGGTCCCTGTACTCAGCACACATTACTCTCTAATCCTGTCATCTCCTACAAAGTAAGTCAGTCACATCAGGAGGCTCAACAACAGCAAAATATGAAAAGTGAAAGGAAAGAAAAACATTGGCCTGGCAAGATAAGAAGTACTGCAAGGCCTGGAGTCCGTTTCTAGAAGACCCCTCTTCTTTATTACAGAATTTGTTCCGATGGATCTGAAGTTCCCACTGCCAGAGAGAGTTAAAAATAAATAAATAAAAAGCAAAGCTGGTTTTCAGAAGGGACAAGATGATGTAGCTTCTTGTCCTGAATAATCCTCATGCCCCTTGATAAGGCCTGGTGTTAGCACAAGTACAATCACACAGAGTCCAGGTTCTGGCCCTAAGGAGACAGAAATGGGAAAAGAATAGTGACAGGCAGACACTGAGATGCACATTATAAGGGTCAAGGAGATCCTCCTAGAAGAGTTTCATCAATCATAACAGAGGGTCTGTAGTATCTTCTTACACTTCAGCAAGATGAAATCAAAAATAAAAAAGGGGGGGAGGGGAGGAATTGCAGAGAGATTCTGGGGAGACATTTCTTTCAATCCCCCTGAAAAACAGCTTCCCTCCATTCCCACGTAGTGAGCCCTCAGTCCCAGCCTTCACAATTCCCCCCTTCAACCCTCACAACACGAAGGGGGGAATATTCCCAGGCAGCTCCGGGGGTGGGCGGGTGGGAGAAGGCGCTGTGCAAGGTGGGGTGTTGTGGCCTGAATTCCCCCCCTTCCCGGGACCCGGCGTTGTGACAACCCCCCCTTGAGGGCAGAGAAGGAATGGGAGGTGTTGGATGCCCCCTCCAAGCCCCTGGAACAAGGGAGGGGGTGCGGGGGGAATATCAAGGCAGGCAGATATGGGGGGGAAGCATTTTGAGGGACTTCCTCCCCTTGAAATCCCCCCTCGCTTCCTCCTCTACAGGAAATAGGTGTCATGATTAATAACACCCCCTTCCACTTCAGCAACAGCGAAGGGGGAGGGGAAGGAGCATTTACACAGACAGCTAAGGCGGCATTATCAAGAGGGAATCCCCCCCATAACCTCCACCCCTGGAAAGGGAAGGGGAGCAGTCACAGGAGGCATGGGAGGCACAGCCATGACCAAGGGGGTGGGCTCTGCCTCCTTCAGTCCCCGAGATTAACAGAGCCCTTTTACACTCCAGCAACAAGGGCAGGAAAAGCAGAGGGGACCGGCAGAGTCACGGACGGGCACTGCCGGCTCCTTCTGCGGGGCGGCTGCCCCCACACATGATCCAACACCCTCGAGTAAGCACAGGCGAGGAGGGAAAATAAAGGGGAGGGAGCAGAGGCGCGGATACACACCGAGGGGGCATGATGAGGGGAGGCTCTCCCCCGTATGATCGATACCACCCTTTGCACTCCCGCTCCTGCCACAACGAGAAGGAGGAGAGAGGGAAAAGGGGGGAAAGCAGTGAGGGAAGGAGGCAGCGGGAGCTGGGGAGTGGGGGGAGGGGAGGGCCCCTCTCCCTCAGAGCCCCCCACCCCTGCCCACGTTACCTGCTTTTGTGATCTCTGGGGCACTCAGTCCCATCTTGCTGCCGCTGCTGCTCTCTGTTTGGGCATTAGCATTGCCTCCTACTACTACTCCTCCAGGGCTGGGGCTAGGGCTGCTGCTGCTACTGCTGCTGCTCACAACATGGTTCCCCAGCAGCCCCCCAGCGGCCCTCAGGGGCTCCTGCGCCTTGTGGTGCTGGTGGTGGTGGCCGGAGGCCGCCAGCTGGGACTCCAGGGAGCCCACCAGGTCGCTCACCACCTTCTCATCCACCTCCGTGTTCAGGAAAACCTCATCCAGCAGATCCGAGCCCGCCGCCATCTTTTATTCGGAGGGTTCCTGTGAGCGGCTCCCTCCTCCCCCCCCTCCCCTCTCACAGCTCCCTCCTCCCCCCGCCCCGCTCACACTCGGCCCCCCCGCCCAACCGCGCACGCGCGAGCGCCCGGCCCGCACATCACCGGCCGGGCAGGGATTCCGCCCGCCGCTGATTGGCCGGCGCCCGCGCTATAAAAGGCCGTGCAAATGGCTGCAATCGTTTAGTTGGGAGTCGGGCGGCGGCTCCGCGGCGGCCGCGGGCGGGCGGGGGCTG
Organism: Lycocorax pyrrhopterus obiensis; assembly: GCA_014706295.1. Classification (NCBI taxonomy): domain Eukaryota; kingdom Metazoa; phylum Chordata; class Aves; order Passeriformes; family Paradisaeidae; genus Lycocorax; species Lycocorax pyrrhopterus. Next base: position 13,010,510 of record JACSVZ010000022.1, on the reverse strand, counting down.
TGGCCCTTCGGTGCGGCCGCGCCGCGGGTGCGGGGGGTTCGGGGGCCGCGCGGAGCGGCGGGGGCGGCCGCGGCCGCCGGCGGCTCTTTGTCTGCCTCGGCCCAAAATGGCTGCATGTTTTCCCTGCTGCTCCCTGCGTCCGGGTCTCCCCCGCCGGCGCGAGTCTGAAGGGCGCCCCGCACCTGTGCCAGCTGCGTGTAACTGATCCACCGGCGGGGCGGGCGGGGCACACGCCCAGCCCCGGGCGGGGGCAGCGGGCGAGGAGGAGCCCCCACGCCTGCCTCCCTCCTTTTGCCGCTGGCGGGGCGAGCCGGGGGCTGCAGCCCCTCGGTGCGGCCGGGCCGCGGGGGCGGGCGCCGGGCGCGGTCTGACTCAGCACGGCCGGGGCCAGTCCCGGGAAAGCGCGCCCGGCCGCCAGCCCAGCGCCGGGGAGGGAAAAGGGAGAGGAGAGAGAGGGGAGGCGGGGGGGAAAAGAGAGGGAGACGGCAATTTTGAACGGTCCAGTCGCAGCTGCGAGCCGGAACGGCGGGGCGATCCCCGCCCGTGTGTCAGCCCGCGTTACACCCCCGCCGCCGCTTAACCCTTGGGGGAGAGCCGCGCTCCGCAGCGGCGCTCGGCGGGGACCGGAGCCCCCGGGGCCCGGGCCCGGCCCGCGGGGCTCGGCCGGGCGCTGGCTGCAGGTGGACATGATCGCTTACAGGAGGCAGCTGCACTTTGACCTTGTTGTGCAACCATCATAAAGGAAGTAAATAACGTAAAAATACAACCTGCCTTTCAATAAATGCGCTCTTCTGCCAGGCGCTGTTTCCCGAGAAAACTGAATTACAGGAACACTATTACCAGATGCAGTAGGAACAATATTATCAGATGGTACGATTTATCTTTCACAGAATAGAATCACAGAATCATCAAGGTTGGAAGAGACCTTTAAGATCAAGTCCAACTGCACTACCACTGTAACCCCTAAACCACTAAATTACATCACCAGCACCAGATCCAGATGCCTCTTAAACACCTCCGGGGTGGTGACTCCACCACCTCTCTAGGCAACCTATTCTATTGCCTGATTTAACTTAACTTTCAAGTTTTAAGGGGTAGGAAGCTTAAAATAGCACCTCTTATATCAGTATTTTAAAATAAGCTTTGCTCTTATGTTTTGGGAATGGGCGGCATTAGAGGCTGGAACTCTGTTGTAGTGGGATGGGCTCAGCACCTGCTGGTTGATGATTCTGGGGAACTGACTGGCCTGAAAGCTGCTGTCTGGAGGCTGCTGGAGACCTGGAAGGACAAGAGCCAAGAGTTATCTGTGAAAAGGGGATCACTTTAAATACGTCCAAGTTTTCTCCACTTAGGGTTGCCCAGATGTGGGTGTCAACACTTCCCCCATCACATATTTGTGGTGATTGCTTAACTTGTAGTACTCTAACATAAATTAAATTGATCTGCTTGACAGTCGACCCCATAAGCAATGAGAACAGTGCTGAAGTACTGTCCATATCTTACCCTGCCCCCAAATATGCAAACATACCTACAAGGGAGGTATGCCTAAAATTCACAGGGAAAACATAAAAACTGATTAGGTATTTGCTCTTACCATACAGGCGCCAAATAATAGTGTAAGTACCTTTAAATCGAAAATCTTGAAATTCAGGTCATGGTGAGGGATATTACTCTTCTAGTTTCTATGTCCTCCTCTCACCTGCAGTAGACTTTGGCTGATAACTAAAAATTACAAAGCCTTTCCCAGGGCTCCGCTCGCTTACCCCCATGGCATCACTCTGAGAAGTTTTATATTAATATTTTATTGTTGTACTCAAATGCTTTTCTCAGTCATCACTTGAAACTCAAGGGTGAGTAAAAGCTGCCTTTTTCATCTGTATGAATTTTAACTCCCATTTTATTAATTTTTGACAAATTACAGTGCTGCAAAGTAGCTGTGATTTTACAGACATCACTGTAGGTCATGTTGCCCGTTTCTTACAAGACAGGAATGCTGCTTCGAGCTGGGCAGTCCCAACCTCTTTGCTGCTGCCACATTGAGCACGTTGCTAGTTTTAGCTATGGTGAAATTCTATAAGCAACATACCAAAGAACTCTCTGGAATAGAAGCCTGGTCACATTCCCCACCCAGCGGAAGAGTTAATCAGCTGCTCAAATGATTTATTAAGGGTGAAAAGGCTTGACTTAAGCTAAACCAGCCTAAAGGTGCAGAGTGGCTGAAAGACTTTCTTTGATGGCATCTAGCCAGGGTACAGCTCCGTGCTGGGCCACAGGGCCTGAGGAACACGGGAGGAAGAGATGGAGGATGTTATCAAGTGGCAGCAGCAGTCAGCATAAAGGGGCAGAGCAGCCTGCATTCTTCCTCTGCTCACATTCTAGGACAGCTTGAATGTAGTTTACAGATGCCTACAAAACTAGAAATAAAAACCTCGAAATCTTCACGTCCTCATTCTAACACTCTCTTTAGTGTACCATATGGCACATCTACCATATTAGGTAAACAACTTTACAAAATTACAAGAGCAACTGAGATTCATTACAACTTGTGCATTATAAGTGTGTACGATTCATTACTGAATAATTTATCTTTTCATACACTCTGTCTCTTGTCTGACATTGGAATTATGTTTCTAGACTGAATTCTTCAGGACAGGGAGTCCAGCTTCTCTGTGCTGTACTGCTCCATTTTAAGTGATACAAAAAGAGCAACTTGCATAAGAATTCTAGTAATGGATTACAGGTAATTATTGATGTTGGCGTAGAAATAGTCAGACTCAATATACAATGGATGCTGTGGACTTCACCCATAAATTACATCAAAAGATCTTGAACATTACAGGCACATATGGGTTCTCTGTGTGTCAAAGAGCAGAAGCTAGCAAGAGTTATCCAGGAAAAATGGAGAAGTGTCAGTTCCTTTAACCTCCTTCCTTCAGTATATTATTATTTAAAATACTTATTTCCCCCCCTAGATCTACAGTGTAGATCATGACACAGAGACTGTCTCAGGTTAAGGTAGTGCCATTCTCCTTCTGTTTGTTTTCTAAAAATGAAGTTAGCCTAGAACTCATTACAGAAACATCTGACAGAGGTAGAGATTGGGGTGAGAAGGGACAGAATAAAGACGCCTACAGATGGTTTTAGTCTTAACTGACCCATCAGAAGACTAGAGGCCCATCAATAAATAGATGAAAAATTTACTATTTTGACTGGTGATTTCTTGCTCTTCTTTCCCACCCCTCTCTCTGCTCTTCACCCAGGATCATTTGAAATGCTGAAAGTTGGGATTTAACCAGTAATACCTTGATTTCAAAAATTCAGTCAAACAAGATGACAAAATTCACACTTGTGTCAGTCTCCACTGGAAAGTGTTTAGCAAAACCCAAAACGTTCATAAAGCTGCACTATCCTTGTAGCCAGTATCCCTCCCTACCTTTCTGCCTTGTACCCCATTTCCTTTTTTTTTTTTGGAGGAGCACAGGAGTTCAATGGACAATTTGGTAAGTAGAGAGTGTTAGGAGCAAAGGAATGAAGTCCTGGCTGAAGATGATGCCGTTCTGTGCAGAAGTTCCCCATTGAACCTTGAAAAGTCAGTGTGCTGATTATTCTGCAAATGGGTATCAGTTTCCACAAGCAAGTGTTCAGCAAAAGCAGCAAGACTTCATTTGCATCCAGAATACAACTGTTTGACAATCAATAGGAAAAATATTCCTGTTTAAGTATTTTACTTTGAGTTTAAGAGCAAATGCAGTTTTACTACAGACACACACAAATAAGTAAATAAAGACAGTTTAGTGCCCTTTGTAGACTACACTCTTGACTGTCTTCTCCCTGGAATCTCAAAATACTGTTGAAGTCTTGGTCTTCAACTCATCCCATGTACTTCAGTTGTCCTTAGGTGAATCCCTGAAGAAGTCTAATGCTCCTAATAGGGATTAATATTCGTAATTAAGTGTGGTATGCTGCAGGAAAATGTCTTAACCCTTGCACTGTAAAATAAAAAGAGATGAACAGTAGATTTGGAGAGCAACTGTACAGTCCCTTTTTATTTTATGATAATCATACCTACCTACACCTATATTTCCACTGAAAGACAGTGTCTGTCCTCATGGGTACTGGACTGTTTCTGCCAGCCACAGAAGCACCAGCCCTGTGACTGCAAATCAGTGTTCTGGACAGAAACCTCGCGTGATGCGGCCAGGGAAGAGAAATGGCAAAAGCACCCACTTTAATACGTGTTTGTATCTGCATAACAGTTACTGGAACTCCAGAAGTAGAGCAGAAAAACAAACAACTCTTCTTTTCATAAAATATATTTGATTGAATAAATATATTATGTGACAACTTAAGGGATATCCTCTTTTTAAACCCAAGGTATTTAACAATACCTAGTTATTAATTGGGAAAGACATAGAAAATATCTGTTAGAGGGTCACTACTTATGAGCTTGGTTTTCAAACCAAAAAGTTAGCTGAGCACACAACTGCCTTGGCAATCTCCTAAGTGTTTATGGGACAGAAGACTGGGCCACTAGAACATGCTACATGCAATTCACACAGGAGTTATTTATGTGTGGCTCTCCTGAGATATTCCAAAGTCCACGCAACTCAACATCTGGTGCCCAAAAGAAAATGCCTGGAGAATATACTGTGGGATAAAGGATTATTGTTTGAAACCCTTCAAGGCTTTAAAGTATAAGAGAGCTGTAGAAAGCTGGTTTTCTTTCCCAACTGCTCTTCATCTAGCTCGTCATGCTTGTTACTCCCAAGATAGGAAGGATCAATACCCAGACTCATCTGTAAGGGAATTCCTAAGGAACTTTACTTGTAGAAGAAAATGCAAGTTTCTAACCACACACCCCAGCAGCTAACAGAGATTCCTAAAGCAAACTTTCTGAAGGGGATTTCTAGCAAATATCCAGAATTCTGTCTGTGGAAGAGACAAGCAGCCGGCATGTCAACAAAGATTTGTGTTTTCTCTGTTCTGAAAAATTTCTTGTGCAAGCCTACATGATTCATGGGGAAAAGAAAAATATTATTAGAAGATTAGAGGTCCTTCTGGTCACTACAACCAGCTTCAGTAATTTCACATATTTTGAATTTAGCAAATTATTAGAACTGACTGGGCAAAATGAAAATGCTTTCCTCTCTAAGCAAATTAAAGGACTTTTGGAAAATTGAATCACTATTTCCAAGACAGAATATGTCAAGAAAATGTGCCTACTGATGGGTCTCATTACTGGAAATCCAATTTGCACATTTTACAGTCAGGATCTGTTAGAATATGTTTGAAATATTTCTTTTTAGCGAGAGGTGACTTTGGCAGGTTTTGCTTCAATTTTTCTGTGAGTCTTTGTGAGCAAAGTATCATCCTGCCAGGGATGTTTTATCAACAATATATCCTCAGACAACCTAAATGATAGATCATACCATGGATATTCCAGTAATAGATTCCTGCCCTCTCGATTCAGAGTTGGACACACTTAAGAATTGACCAGTTATGGCAATTGGTGCTATCCTCCTCCTTTATATGCTTCCCTCCACTCACTGGCCTTCAAAAATACGTAAATAAAAATAAGTGAAAGAACCAAAGATGAATCTTCATCTTGTTTGTTCTTGGTCAGTGCCAAGAACAGGTACAGCCAATGCCACATTTCAGTTGTGAAACAGCAGTTGCTGTAGATGAAAACATTTGTCCTATGGAATTTGATATCACAATGCCTAGAGACTGTAACTTACAGGAGCAGAGCTGGACACACTCTTTATCTAAATCATTCAGTAGCCCCATGGTTCCTCTGTTTTAAGATAGAAGAGTTATTTCTAAAGAAGATTCCGTGTGTGCCTGAATACACACTTTTTAGCTCAACAGTAATATCAAATGAAACTAACAGGCCGTAAAGTTGGTAAAACTTTTAGCATATGTTCAATACATAGGGAAAAATCCAGTTTCTTTTACATTTGAACTGGAAGAATAATCATCTGTGCAAGCAGTTCTGAAAGTCATCTTCAGATGACAAAAACGGCTAAATCATTTTCCCTCCTCCATCTCTAGTTCACAGTCTGTCAAATGCTCTTACCAAGCCTTAGGAGACAATAGAATTCCTGACTAACCTTAGTGAGATTATAAACAGACACAAAAGACACTGAACTGGAAAGTCAGTGTAGACAGAAGAGGTATGGAATCATCATCACTTACAGAAAAAAAATGAAAGCAGTCTAGTACAGGAGGTTTGTTTTGGTTGTAATGAAATGAGATTTTATCTAAACTTTTTGTGGATTTGGAATGCAAAAAGTATGTAAGGAAGATTTTGCCGAGTTTTTGTTTTGCTTTTTTTAATGACTCTTCTGTAATAACTGATTAAAATAAATCATGCCACAGCTTCCTTATGAGCTGCCTCAGACTTAATGAAAACACAGCTAGAAAGGCTACTAGGCAAGTTTATTTTTTTTTTTCTGGATTCTTCAGCAGTCTAAATAGTTAGAGATATGATTCTAGACTACAGATTACTTTCTTACACTACCTAAAATATATTCTCACTATCAGAGACAGAGTTCTGGAATTGCCCCTATTCCTTTAATAAGCTTTTGCCCATTTTGGAAACTGCAAACAAATGAAATAACTAACTCAGTTAAATATGGGCAGGTTCCCATAAGTTGCCTGAAGAAACTAGAGCATGTTTTGAAGCAAGTCAGACAAAGATTTTATCTCTTAAAAGACAAGATGGGCAAAACTTCCAACCCAAAGGAAATGACACACCCAGATGGAGGGCCAAGGGAGTTATGTTAAGTTGTTCCTTACCGTCAGTTTTGTTTGTATGGGGTACCTTGCAGTACTCCTCCAATGCCACAGAAGTGTAACAAAATTGCTGTCACTAGTCTTCAGACCAGTTCATGCTCCAAGTTAAACTTGCACAAACCTTCTGTCTTCGAAATGTCCTACTAGCAACTGTGTGTCCCAAACAGCCTTTGAAAGTTTGGCACAGGTGATGTCATAAGCAGAGTAAATGTTGAGGGTGCTGCTGAGTAAGATGCAGAGTCCAAGATGAAGATGTGAGGTGTTCTGGAAAAAAATTAAACATATTAATCAGAATCAAGTGAGAAAATTGAAAAAGCAAATCTCGGATTTTTTAGTTACTTTACAGAAAAAAATGTGGTTTAAAAGTGCACTAAATATCAAACACCTTGTCATACATGCAGTGATAGAAAAATGAGGTAAGAAGCACAAATAATGCAAAGGCTTTGGAACAGTAAATGTCAGAATTTTCATGTGTGTGAAAAGTGTGTACACAAATACTACAATGGCAAAGAGAAGCATGAGTTAGAAGGAGATTAAATCCCAGTTTATTTTCATACAAAAATAAATTACTTTCTGAAACTGCACTAAAATCCTATTGCTATGAATTACTTTATCATTCTTGGTAACTTTAACCTAAACCTGGATTAAAACCTATAAACTTTAAACTCCAAAGCCTCTTTAGTCTTATTTTTTAAAAGGAAAATAAGGAAGATAAATGTAGAACACCCTAGAAGATAAAACAATGACTAATAATTTATATCCTCAAAGACATTTCTGAAACATGGCTTTTAAAACAAGTCCAGGAACAATTCAAGCCATGAAAACTGCAGCAGATGTTGTGCAGGGAAAGAACAGCACACTGCCAAGGCTGGTAAAATGATCCCTTACCTCACCGAACAGAAAGAAGCTGAATCTACAACTTATTTGTAAAACAGGTAAGGAGAGGGAGATTCTTTGGCTGAAGAAGAGTCCACTGTAAAGAATTAATACAAATGAGGTCTCTGAACTAAAACATCTCATAAAGAACTCTTTCCTCCACATTCTCAGCCCAGTGATATCCGTTGTTGCCCTATGGTTTGATTTTCACAGCAAGAGCTGTGCAGCAGGGTCTTGGTTCAACCCCACTGAAGCCTCAGTGCCAAGGAAATAGTGCTCAGTACTGATAGGTGGAATGTGTTCAATCATTTGGAGAGAAAGAAAAATTCAGAGAGGGAAGAAGGAGCCCTTAAAGAAACATTGCTGTCGAGCTTTCTGGAATTTTAGCCAAACCCTGCTGATGAAGGTAGATTTCTGTCCAGGGAATAGTGACATTTGCTGGTCTGCAGCATCCAGGGGTCTGCGGTATGTTTTGTACTCTCCAAAACATTTGATTTGTTCAGAAAAGACTGGTCCCAGAGTGATATATCAGGCTGTACTCCCATCTGCTCCGTGGTCTCTCCACTGAGACACTGTCAAGTGTACCAAGTAGGTCAGTTGGGACAGTCTGGTTGTAACTTGGGCTCTCTTCAGCCCAGAAGTGGATTTAGATCATTGGTTATCACTGCAGCTCTTGAACCTCTCAGAAAGCTGGGCATGAGGCTCAATACACAGATTCTTATTCTCCCGGTTAATGCACAAATGTAAACCTCTACAAAATCTTTCCCTGCAGACTAATCCTCTGCAGCATTTCATCCCTGTAACACAATTTTTTGCTTCCTTTCTCCATTTATTACTTCCTTTTTTTTTTCATTGCAGTGTGTCTTCAATCCACTTTTTGCTCACTTCATGCCTGGAAGAACTTCATGAAATCCCACTTTCATCCCATGCCTTCACATCAGTGCATCTGCGAGGATACACCGAGGTTTGCCACACTTCAGTGCAACATTTTCCAAGGAAAAGAATCCTATGCAGCAAAAAACCCAGTCAGAAATTTCTCCTAATGGAATTTAATATCTTAGGCACTGTTCTGTGCTCCCCACTCTCCTAGATAGACAACTATATCTCTTTATGCCCTAATTATTTCTAAACTTAGGTCTGAATCCTCTTACTCTTTTCAACAGGAGATAGATGCATAAGTGCCTTTTTAAGAATGTGTCTGACTTAAAAGTCTTCATCCTTCAACTTTTGTCACCAAACTGCAAACTTCGGCTTTGTCAACCTTTTTTGTATCACATACACTATCCATTTAATTGTCTTCATGAAAGGATCTCTTAAAATTATATCCAGCTTCCACATCTGTGAATAAATTACTACCTACTCAGCCAGGATAACTTCATCTTGCCATTCATGATCCAGAAAGCCTCGGTATAAAAGGAACTTGACTTCCTTAACTGCTCCATTCCCCAATACTTCAATGATGAAGTGAACTGCAAGAGCAGGCAGGATTTTGGGCTGTGTTCTCAGTCTTATGTCTAGTACTGAGTGTGGGTTTTAGTCTCATTTCCATAAGGTAAACACTGGTGGAGTGGTGTGCGTGTGGAAAGGCTGGAATAGCAGTTTGTGTTCCTTCTAATAAAAGATGTTACACATGTCCGAGATTCAGTTTTATAAAAACAAGTAAATCTATGTTCCCTCCTTACTCTGTTGCATCAAAAGTGACTTCTAACCTCGATAGATTCAGGCAATCAAACACAACTTTTAAGTAGATTCATGGCATATAAACAGCAAAGACTGGACAGGTCAGAACAGCACTGTTGGCTTATCCCACCCATTAAAGTGGATATACTGATATACCTTAAAAAACTGAAGAGCTTAGAAGTCAGACTGGTAATTTGAATCTTCCACATGGAAGTGCTACACAAACAGAAAAATTCTCCAGCATGTTTTTGTAATTTTACCACTGGATTTTCACAAGTACAAAAGAAAATATCATTTTACATTATAGCAAGGAACTGCATTTCCCTTTAGAAAGCGGTCGATTTTTCGGGGAAAAGAATAACAGACTACAGCATGAAAAGTGGGATTGCATGCATTCATGGAACAAGAAAATAAAAATGCATCATTCTAACATGAGCGTATTTACAATAAAGCTGGTTAAAGTGTAGGTTAAGAGCCTGTAAATTCTAGTAAGTAATACAAAATGCTGCTTTTTTAATCTTTATAGGTAATTCCTTATCTCAGATACTGACATCATACATTATAAACACTGTGTATCTGTACAAAATAAGTTTGTTTTCAGCCAAACTCATGTGAGCATTTCTTTCTCTTATGTTTGTATTTCATCCAGTTGGAGCATTCAAATAAACAGTGCCCAAAGTGTGGTTTCACTTTCATGCTCACAAACTCTGTGGGTCTGGATACGAAGTTTAATCTCTCTGTCATCTCCTCCTCACTGGTAAAATATATTTTGTCTTGATTGTGCAATGCTGAGAAGTGCAATGGAAAAATGCAGATTTATGCCAGTGCCACTGAGTACACAGTCGAGGCATTAATTAAGAGAGTCAAACCCCCATAAGCCTAAAACTATGACATTTTATAAAATATTTCATTTAAAACCAGGAGTTAAACTGACTTTAAATTTGATATATGGGGGTGGAATGAAAGATGTCAAAATTAAAATGCCTGAGGCACAGACTCAAAACTGAGAAAAGAGAAAAAGAGAAGGGGGAGAGCGGACAGAACAGCATTACAGGTATTACAGTCTCTGTATTTATTTCTGAAATAAAAAAGAAAACAACACTTATTGTTTGGATGGATTTTTTTTTCAGAAGACAAACCCCTTTTCCTGAGATGTAAGACAAACTAATGTAAGGAAACTCTTTCCTCCATACATCATTGTATCTCCTTTTCTTAGACTGCGGGAAATTGAGAAAGTAATTGTATGAAGCCCACATTATCTAAATACAGGTTACCAAGTCTCCCATTTTTTCTACTTATTAATATTTCCATTTTTCGTTATCCTTATTCCATTCTCCATCCCTCTCTCTTCCCTTTATTTTAGTTTCATTCAGTTGAATTTACATGCTTTATTCTACTTCATCAGCTTTTCTTTGTGTAGAATAAATGCCTTTACAAGGATAGATCATTTTTTTCCTTCTCATCTTTCCAGAATCTTTTGTGTTTCTCCATCCTGTTCTAGCCCCTCCTTCATTCCTGGTCTCTTTTCTACTGCCCATTTCCCACACCTCTACAGAACTGTGTTCTGTACTTGGTGACTTTCCCCTCCTTCCCTGCAGCTACTATAATCTTATTTTGAAACTACTGCTCTAACATCTCTTCCTCTAGGGCTCAAACATTTCTCCCTTCCTTTGTATCGTTTGTTTTGTTTGCCACACCCAAATTCAAATCTCTGTTCCATTTTCACTTCCTCCATTTTTCCATGATTGTTTCTTTTCTTTCCTCTTTTTTTGCCACCAACTGCAAACGCATCCCACTGTCCCCAGGTGCAAGAGGTGATGCTTCAGCAGCCAGTGCCTGGCTCCCTTCTTCCAGCAGCTGGAGCTTGTTACAGGTGCTCTGCCAACTGCTGGTCTGTCATTAACTCTGCCAGAACTCACCTGAGTCAGTTCAGCTCACGTTTCTGTGGATGTGGCTATCATCCACTACACAAGTTCTCTCTTGTGCTTAGATATATGGGTGGTGACCCTCCTAAATGCCTCTAGTTGCCTTCCAGCTGCCACGGGTGTCTCCTGAGTTCTGGCAACACAGGTTTTCCTGTAAATGAATTAGCTATGCAGTTACATGGTCTGACTGTACCCTACCTCCATTCTCCATAGACCACAGTTACCTGTATTCCAAATGACTGTTATGTGAATCCTGTGTCTGCTGTGATCACGAGGCACCTCTCTGCCAGGTTTCTTCCTAGTGCTGTGATGAACTGCAGTCAGCTTCTTCATATGCAGCCAAATGTTCCCTCTTCATATGAGGGATGCCCGGGATAGCACACTTGTCATGAATTTACACAGTGAAAGATGCTCTTTCCTTCCCCCTTTCAACACTTAGTGGATGAAGAACTGTATTTTTTAGCAGAATAAATAATACTAACAGGCCACTTAAAATGTCAGGTGTCATATTTCTTCTTGCTGATCACTTATTATCTCTGACTGCTGTCAAACACAAGACATTGAGGGAATTCATTACAATAAGAGTATCTTTCAGAAGCCAGCTGATTTATGGCCATGGTGATTATAACTAAAATTCTGTATGTTTGCATATCTCTCCTTACCAGTGTATAGGTCATGCCATCTTGGTGTAGTTTTCTTTTTCCACACTGCTTTAATTAGCCTTCCTGCAGGTTCCACATCACTGTACTGGTACCTGTGACTGTCTTTTTCTTTCCTGGTATTCAAAAAACAAAAAAAACCCCCAAAAAGTGAAGGAATAAAACAATCATAATATTACCTTGTGTTGAATAAATAACAAAGTACTGGAACTACAGGTGCTTATGAACTGGTGACATTTTGGTTTGCCTAAAGAAAAAAATGAATTGAACTGCAAAACATGGAGACCCATTTACTGTTTCTAAAGAATATTTTAAGAGTGGAAATAAGAAACATCAAGTTAAACATACTGTGGAGTTGGAGGATCTAAGCCAAAAGAGGGAGTACTGTTTGTCTACCTTGGTTGCGCTACTGACATAATTTTTTCATTATAAATAATTTTTTGTGGCTGCCCCAAACTGAGCAGCCACATTTTTTCTCTTTTCTATTATTTCTTTCCCTATTTTTTCTCCATTTGAACTTTTCCACATAGCTAAACTAGATATTCCTCGTACAGAGGAACTAGAGGAGTTTTTTCATCAGGGAAGTTTCTAACCAGCAATTTGCCCGCTAAAGGGCACTGTTTACTGCAGTAAAAAATGAATCTCTGCTTTCCCTCTGTAAGTTGTACTTAAGGCTGAGCTAAAAATCTAGAAGGGTTGACTTTAAGGGCTGACTTTCTTATTCAAAATTACTGCTTTTCCAATTAATATTTTTATTTTCTTTATATTTTTTTAGGAACTCTATGCTAGAACAATTTAACAAGGAAAAGACCGCACACGTGTGCCTGTACGAGTGGAAAGGAAGCATTTGCCCTGTTCAGGCGGGGAGAGCTGCTCTTCAGGCTGTATAAACAGCATGAAGAGTAACACCATAAAATACATAAGGTCACAGGGCAGACAGCTTGGGGCATTGGGAGAGCAGCTCTCCGAGCCATGGTGTGCAAGGACGCAGGGCGTCCTGACACGGGGATAAACCTGTGGACTGCGTTCTCCCGTGTCGCTGTTGTACCGCTGATGGAAGACATGTAACCAAGGCATGGGCGCCTGCAGCTCCAGCGAACGTCCCTGCACTCAGACAATGGCTCCCGCTGTATTGTCCCCGGCTGCTGGGTTTGCATCTTATTCATTTGCGTCACACAAATTAGTGAGATCTGTGCACTCTGACCCGCTGCCCCAAATGCAACTGCCCTGCCTGATCCCCGTCCACCCTCTCGCTGGTGAGTGATTTCACCTCCTGTGGCCGTGTCTGCCAGATGCTGCCGGTTGTCTCTCATTGACCCGCAGATGGCTGGGGAGCCGGGGAGCTCCCGGGAGACGCCGCACGGAGCGGTCCCATCCTCCAGCTGCGGCCTGGCACGGGGTGACTGCGCCGGGGTGACCCGCGCCGGGCCAGCCGAACAAAGGCGCGGGGGGACCCGCACACGGCAGGGCCCGCCGGGCACCCGCGGCTCTGCACCAACCGCGGCACCGGCGGGTGAAGGGGCTCCGGCAGAGGCGGCCATGGCTGTTCTGTGACGGGAAGGCGATGATCCCTTTCTCCCCGCGCTGTGTGACAGCAGCTCTGCCACAGGAGCCAGGGGCAACGACACACGAGTGAGGAGCAGTGCCACACAGGCAGTGCCACCCGGGCGAGGGGCAGTGGCACACAAGGGGCAGTGGCACAGGTTCGAGATCACAGAGCTGCCCTCAGCCCCCCCCGCGCGCTCCCCTCAGCCGCGGCAGCGCGGGAAGCGAAGCGCGCGCGCTCCCGCCCCGCCCGGCCTGGCTCCGCCCCGCTCCGCCCCGCCCCGCGGCGCACGTGGCACCCTCGCTCGCGCTGGTCACGTGACGCGGGCCCCGGGTGTTCCCCGCCCCTCCCAGTCTGACCCCGTCTCTCCCGTCTGGTCAATAGCGCGCGGCGCATGCGCGGTTATCGCATCACGCCCCCGCCGCCCCCCCCCGGCCCGTCTCCCTCCGCCCTATATAAGGCGCGCGCGGCAGGGTCCCGGCTCCGCAGTGCGCGTGGGCGGCGCGGCGGCTCCGCGCGGCTCTGGGACGCCCGCCCCCACCTCCCTCCCCCGGCTCCGCCGCCGCCATGAGCTCGGGGACCCCCTACATCGGCAGCAAGATCAGCCTGATTTCCAAGGCGCAGATCCGCTATGAGGGCATCCTCTATACCATCGACACCGAGAACTCCACCGTGGCGCTGGCCAAGGGTGAGGCGGGGCCCTGTGGGGGGCGCGGGCGGGCCTAGGCCGGCGCTGGCTGAGGGGACGCGGCGGGGGCCGCCTTGCCGTGAACAATGAGCGCGCCCGGGGCCCGCCCGCCCCGCGGGGCTGGAGCCCCGGGTCCCGAGCGCTGCTGTTCTCCGTGAGTCAGCATTGACAGGGGCCGCGCCGGAGGGGCGGGCAGGGCCCGGGATGCTGAGCAGCCCTCGGCTCTCCCGGGGAGTTCCTGGGGAGAAGCGCTCCCGGCAGCGCTGGCTCCTATTGCCATTGTCAGAAGCGGGGAGGTGATGCTCGGCATCGCTGTGCGTGGTTCGGTTCCTCTCGCCCGCCTGTGTGTCGGCTCGAGCAGGGCCCCAGGCTGGCGCTGAGGAAAACAGTGCTGTTGCTGTGTCTTTGTTCCTTCCGTGATCGATAACTGGACTCTGCTCAGGTGAGGAGGGTGGGAGCTGCTGCACAGAGTGCTGGTGGGGCACCTGCACGCGGGTCTGGCTCGCCGACCTTGCTGGCTTCTCAGCGAGGCTTTGCATTTTGTTTCCCTGTGGAAATACTGATCATTATCTTTGAAAGAGTGTCATTTGGGTTCAGTTGTCACCTGTGCTGGGAACTCCTGTATTTCATCTCAGTAAAACCTGTCCTGTCTTGTTTAGTCCCTCAAACATGATCTTATTTCTGTACGGCTACTTCAGCTAATATTCTTCGGTGTTTTCTTTCCCTGAGTTTTGTTCTTCCTTGTTCTGGGGAGTTCGCACCTTCTTCATTGCCTGCAGCCAGCTATCGGGGTTGTCCACAAAACAAACACCTTTTGTTTTGAAAGGCTGTTTGCTGGCAGGAGGCAGTGACTTGCCAGATTCACAACTACCCTCAAGGCAGCCTGTACCACAGTGTTTACCCAGTATAATGATGTTTATATGATGCTGGACATTATTTGACACCTATTAGAGTGTTTTCTGAAGTTAAAAACGCGAGTTTTAAAAATTCACTTTTTCTCTAGGAATGTAGCTGTTTATTTAAATGTACAAATGAAGCTGTTTGTGTTAGTACTTGGCTCAAAGTACTTGAGAGGTTGCTGGAAGGATGCAGTTCCTTTCCTGTAGGTGCAGGAAGGTCTTCACCTTGACCCAGCAGCAAGCAGGAATGGTTCCTTGCCTGGCTCTGCCTTACACATTGCACTTGCTACTTCAAAGCTGAAGTGGTGTGTTTCAAAGGCATGTGTGATTGAAGTGCTTTATGATGTAAGTATATGCTCTGGATAAGATTTCTGGTGGTTCTTGTATTTATTGGTCTCTCAGTGTTCAGTTTTGATGAACTGGAATGCCTAAGAAGTAGTTGTTACAGTAGATGGAGAAAACATTTTTCCCTACCTAAAGAGCTGCTCTATAAACTTTACAGCACAAACCCTGCTTTTCATTGTAGCTCAGAGGGGGTTTTCAAATTTAGAGACTTTATAGCAAAAGTAGTGTCAGAATTACAAATATAGCAACAATGTTGAAGTCAGTCACAGCAGCATCAACCCTGTGTGTGGTGTCAGTGGTTTGAAACACTTGATCTCTGAGGCATTAGAAGGGCCATGAATTACTGACATGCTGTTGAAGTTGTCTGGACTGCAGGTAAATTGTTGTTGCTGCAGTGGTGTGGGATTGATTTCCTGTTCATCTGTAAGCAATAGTCACTAATTCCATGGGAGACAGCCCTTCCCACCTCCACAGGAACTTAAAGCTGCACTTTGTGCTGTGCCAGAAACAGTTAAACACCTCAGGTGCAGGGACAGGCAAGCTCAACTCCTACAGCCCTGTTTTGTCTACAACAAGGACATGCCTTTCCACTGTTTTTGTTAGAAGCCTTGGGACCAGCCAACTGAGAGGCTGCCTGGGCAGCTTTGGGCTTTGCAGGTCGTGTGTTTGTCCATGTGGAAGCTGATGGGCTGATTATGGTGCTTTCTAAGTTAGCTGTGGGATCCTGCAGTAGTCCCTGGATACCTTTAGTGCATCTTACTGTGAGCTGTAATAATCTCATTTTGAGCAGAGAGATCAGTGATGCAGTTCATGTCCAAAGGGCCACAAGCATTGCTTTCAGTTTATAATCTGCTTCTGGTTGACTGGGTTACAGCTGTAATATGATCAAACAGCAGCTGGAGATCTAAAATAACTTGGAGAGGTTATTTACCCTAGGAACTCATGGAAGATGGCTGTTGAAAGGAAGTGACTGACGGCTTGTCCTTGTACCAGTGAAGATTCCCTTCCTGTTATGTGCAAGCTGAGGTGCTGAGTAGTGTGATAGGGACATTCTGGCATTCACCTGCTCCTTGGGAGCTCACCTGTGTATTAGCAGGGGTGAAGACCATTTGCAGCACTAAGTGCTGCCTGGTGAGGTGAGCTACCTGCATACAGCTGTTCATCCTGGAACAGGACTCTTGAGTATCCCTGGCTACAACTGCCAACACTCCTTGTAAGTTAGAAGCAGCATGATGTGCCAGGGATGCTCAGCACTGGGTTCAGCGCATCCACTTTTGGTGCTCTTTTTCCTGAGAAGCTGTGGTGCCCCCATCATCTGTGTGACAGGAAGAGTGGCATGTTCTGGTGGAGGTGTTTCAGTACTTCCATGATAACCTGTTAGAAGAGATTGAGGGAACTCCAATACAGAATTTTTCCATTGGCAGAAAATGTGCATCAAGCCAGTGTGTGCTGGTGCTCGTCTGAACTGGGAGTGCCTCTCAAAGACAGAAAGCAGCCAGACCAGTGAACTTGGGGATTCTGTAACTTGTGGCTGAAATTTCAAGCTTTCACCTGTCAGTGTCTGATGTAACTGTGCTGTTTTCCTGTGCCAACAATCCAGTCTGACCTCTTCTTCCTTAATGGCTCAAATTAATTTATGCTTCTACCTGGTAGCTGCCACAGTCAGCTGAAGTCTTTTTTGTTCCCACTCTAATATGTTACATTGCTGGTTAGTGCCTGTTCAAGTGTTCTGGTAGCTGGCACTCAGTAAAGCCTCCTAAGCACTGAGATCTTAGATTTATCACTAATGGCTTGCTTTGTAGTCACATTAATCATAAAACCAGTGACATTGGAGTAGAGAGGGAATTTTAATAGGAAGTTTTTATCATTGATAAAGCTACCTCTATCTGCATAATAAACATATGAAACCAAGGGTGCAGATTTGAGCTCTAAAGCCCGCTAAGATTTCCCCCTGCTGCTTCAGGGGCCTCTCCTGTGGTCTGGTGCAGTTGTCTGGAGCTGAATGCCTGCATGGGACAGCTGCTGGGGAGGGAAGGAGAGTACAGCACTGTGGGGAAGTCCTTGGGTTTGCAGTAGGATTCTTCACTCCAGCTGGTCTATGGTCTTTACCTTCACAGCTTGATGTAAACAAAACTGTTTATACAGGCTGCTGAAAAAGTTGGCATTTGAGGGAACAGATGTGTGTGAGAAGGAGATTGAGGGTTCTGGAAGTAGCCGTTGTTGTTGTTGTTGTTACAAATGGCAAGTGTTGAAGGAATACTTTTTAATTGCATAAATCTGCACTTGCACAATGCTGCAATGGCAATACTGCACTAATGTCACTGTTTCCATGCTCCAGTGCGATCCTTTGGGACCGAGGACCGGCCCACAGACAGACCGGCTCCTCCCAGAGAAGAAATCTATGAGTACATTATTTTTCGAGGAAGTGACATCAAAGACATCACTGTCTGTGAACCTCCAAAAGCTCAGCATACTCTGCCACAAGATCCTGCCATTGTCCAAGTAAGTTAGCCTGAAGTGTTGCTAAAAAGCTGAGATAAAACACTGGTGTTGAAGGACTGCATTTTGATAAAAAACTTCTAAAAATGAAGGCAAGTCAGTGTCTCCAGGAATCTTCAGATTATTTGAAGCATCCTGAATTTTGTTGTAGTGCTTAAAGTAGCAGCAGCATTAAAGGCTTCAGTCAACAAAAGCCAGAGCTAGCTGAGAATGCAGGAAACATAAAGAGGTAAACTAACCCCTCTCAGAATTTACTTAAGCTCTGGTAATGCTGTACATGAAGTAAAGAATCACTGCCAAAGCAAGTTGACTTCTGGACACTGTAAATGGAAATGTACTTTGTCTTGTTACAGTCTTCACTGGGCTCTGCCTCTACATCATCCTTTCAGCCACATGTGCCTTACAGCCCGTTTAGAGGTATGCCACCTTACAGCCAGCTTGCTGCCAGCTCTTTGCTTAGCCAGCAGTATGCAGCTTCCTTAGGTTTAGGTAAGTACAAACTTTACTTGCTAGAATAAAGGTATGGTCTTGTATGCAGCTGCTGTGAAACCAAATAACAGTAACTAATACCAAACTCCTTGCCAAGTGCCAGGCTGCAAGGAGCAGTGAATAAGTAGCTAACAACTTTGTGCGATGATTTTACTACAAGGAGGCCTGTGTTTTGCTTGCACGTGCACACACACATGCACACGAAAGAAACAAACTAAATAGCTGAAGTTTCTTTCTGAAATTAATGGGAATACCTGACAGTTGAGGCCAGTTCATTTCTAACCTAACACACCTTGCATCACATGTAAAAAAGAACTTGTATTCCCAGAGAGGAGTGTAAATAAGCTGCTCTAATGCTGTTCTAGAGAATCTTGTATCTCTTTCCAAGTCCTTCAGATGTTTCACTACCTTGTATCTTATCCATATATCTCTGCTCTCTCTTCTCCCCTCTATCTCTTTAGAGAAATTGGTAAGCCCTCCAGCATCAGCAGCTGCTTCCAGCCCTAGTTCTTCTCCGTCTCCACAACCTGTTTCAGAGCCTGACATGTCTTCAGAGCCCCA
Organism: Lycocorax pyrrhopterus obiensis; assembly: GCA_014706295.1. Lineage (NCBI taxonomy): Eukaryota > Metazoa > Chordata > Aves > Passeriformes > Paradisaeidae > Lycocorax > Lycocorax pyrrhopterus. Next base: position 12,991,548 of record JACSVZ010000022.1, on the reverse strand, counting down.
TCAGCTCTCTTCCAAGGGTAACAGCAGTTTGAGGACTCCAAATATTTGGAAGAACTGCATGGCACTTGCAAACACTCTGTTCTTGTTAACCCCTCCTAGAATGATAGTGCTCGTATGGGTAATGCCAGTAGAACTAGGTTGTTCTCAGCTGTTTTTTTGCCTTTCATTACATGAAGTATGATTCCTCCTGTCCTAGAAGTATCAATTAGAGAGACAGGAGAAAAGAAAAGTCCAGGACAGTGGATCCTCTTGTGTAAGTATCAGGAGAAGGATGAAGTTTAGAGATGCTAATGTGCTGCATCGTGTCCAGGAACATGTGTCACCACAGGGTTTGGGTGAGGAATTAGTCAGCCTTTCTTGGAAAGAAAAGCACACTGCTTAAATTGTGGGTGGCCTTGTAGGCTGATCAAAAATTTGGGAGTATTTTCTGTAATCAAGGAAACAGGGTAGATTTCTTCATGCATGATGGGGCATTGTACCTTGTCCAGGCTCCCAGTTAGTAAAGCATGACTAACAGTAAGCAATTCCTGAGTCTTGGGTAGCAGAAATAACACAGTTCTGGGTGCTTGCTTCTATGTGTAAAACCTTTAAAGGAGGTTGAGATACCAGGCTGACCATCCTCAGAGCAGGGGGATCAGTTGCAGCCTGCATTTAAACATGATAATTAGTTTCATCTGGTTTTAGCTTAAGCATGTATGCTTGTGTTGGCATGAAGCTTTTTACTTACTCTCTGCTTTTGGCCATCTATCTGTACATAGTTTCTCAGTATTCTGGCTAAACTTTGAAACTTTCTCATGTTAAACTTGCACATCAGCTTTGTCCTACTCAATAATCCTTAGGATATGTCTGTCTTCCTTGCAAGTTTTCCAGGTGTACATTAACTGGGAACCTGCATGATGTAACCTACTGGGTATATCTCATGTGGACTTGGGTGACCCAGAAGTGTCAGTGGCTTGGTTTGTGTGAACTCTTCAGCTTTTCACTTTTCTTGCTCTTTTAATATATTCAGTTAAAGTTCGCTTCCAAGCAGTTCTTATGCATAACTACATAAACCTGTAGTACTCCAAACCTTCTAATTAAATCTAGAATGCAGTGTTTCTTCTCAGTGCTGAAGACTGTCACTTTTTAATATAATTGGTGTAAGGTATACCAAACCATGAAAAGTATTTACATGTTTTGTAGTGTGAATAAATAAGCCTGGATGGAAGAGCAACAGAAGTCTTGGTAACACTTTGGCCTTGACCAAGAAGGAATTTAAAAGGGTAACTTTGAGATCCTGGTCTGGTTTCAGGTTTTCTTTGTCTGAAAGATCTAACAATAAGCAATGAAGTTGAAGGACTTCTAAAAGCGGCTTACAAAAGGGGATATAGCTGAGGTGCTTAAGCTTTTACTGCAAAACCTTTTTGACAAAGTGGGGAAACTTTCTTGAACAGTTTCAAAATGGTGAATTTTTGTTTCAGATTTAAAGTTATCATATAAAGTAAAATACTGCATAACGTAGAAATTAGATTTTGGTATAAACTGTCTGAGAGACTGACCTGGCTTGGTTGTTTAATGTTTGTCTAACTTGATTTAAGAAACAAATGGGTATATTTGCTGATACTGAGGCTCTGGATGTGAAAGCCATGACTTGTATGGCAGTGGTGCCTTACCTGGTGCCACTTAAACTTAGCCTGTAATGATGCACACTCAAGGCTTTGAATCATTCTTGACCAAATGGTTTCTCCCTAGAAGTGGGCAGGGTTTGAATGGCTTTGGCGCATTTTCCGAGAGGCACTTAGTCATTGGGATTTTTTCCAGGTGCTGGCTTTCCTTCTGTTCACCCAGTCCGCAAAAGCCCCATGGTAGAGCAGGCTGTCCAGACTGGCCCAGTTGACAGCATGAATTCCCAAAAGCTGCCCCCAGTGAAGGTAACTCCGGGGATTCCGCGCAGCGCCCGGCAGGTCCCGCAGGCCAACAGCAAGGCAAGCGGTATGTACACACCACTTCAGCCCTGAGTGCTGGGCTGAGCATCCTTCCAAGGTGCACTGCAAGACAGCTGGTTGGGGGTTGTTCTTGTGCTCCTTTAAAGTTTATCCTTCTTGTTCAGTAGATACAGTTCAGGCAGCACCTGTGCAAACCCAAGGACAGGTGAATGATGAAAACAGAAGACCTCAAAGGAGAAGATCGGGTAGGTTAAGCTGACACTAAACAGTCGCATCAGCCTGTGAAGGCAAGTGGTGTTAACTTCAGTGAAGGATTATCTGACAGAAGATTGAGAGAAAGCTTTGGGCATCCAGAGATGCTTCCCAAACAAAACAGCTTCTGGAGTCGCAGAAGTTCAGAACATTCCAGGGACAGAGTTCTAGCGCCTTTTCTAGAAACTTGAAGGTATGTCATAAAAATCAATGCTGTGACTTGGCAGCAGCAACTGGATTTCTCTGAAACCTCAAGTATTTTTACTGGGAGAGACAGCCTGTTAAGACTTTCCAGGGATTTTATAACAGAGGGGAACTATGGAACACTTGTCTCCATAGAGCAGAATTCTTCTTTCAAAGTGGCAGTATAAGCATGCGTCAGAAGAAAGTGAAATTCAAAGAGGTTTCTGCCCAAGTAAAATGAGAAAAGACAGAAAACACCACTTCAGACTCTCAGGTCTTCAAACTAATTAGTGTGTAGAAGGGGTTATAGCTTTTCCAAAAAGGAGTGGATAGCATCTCAGTTGGAAATCAGAAACTTGACAAAGTACAAACTCCTTTTGTGGGTAGATGAGTCTTTTGCTGGATTTTCCGAGACCTCCTCTTTGCCATCACGACAGGTTTTAGGCTAATTACAGTGCTGTGTTTGCAGGTGAAGAGCAGACAGGAAAGATAATTTTCCCCACCTCCCTCAGCTTTTCTTGCTGTAGTGCTCGTTCTGACTTCCTCTCTGCACACTGGAAGGAAAGTTGGGTGCACTCTTAGTGGTAAGACTGACATCCAGGAATGCTGCTCAGAAAGTTAAAGTGTTGCTGTAATGTGTCTTCTACAGCCAAAATCAGAAGTTGCTTTCAAAGAGGTGTGGCCTAACCACAGGACTGGAAGCCAGAAACTCCTGAGTTCTATCCCTGGTTTCCTCTGGTCTTGAGCAAGTCATGTAACCTCCCTGTGCGTTACCAAGTGTTTAAACTCTCCTGCTTTCAGGAAACAGGAGAACCAGAAACCGTTCTAGAGGACAAAACAGACCAACTACTGTGAAGGAAAATACAATTAAGTTTGAAGGTGACTTTGACTTTGAAAGTGCAAATGCACAATTCAACAGAGAGGAACTTGATAAAGAATTCAAGAAGAAACTAAACTTTAAAGGTTTGTGCCTTCATTAAATATGAATTGCTGAGCTAGTAGTAAACACTGCATAGACAAACTCGTTCTGAGAAACTGCATGATTTCATCTCAAATCTTGTTTGAGGGAGCAAGAGAACAGATGGCTCTGCAGTGTGTGCCTCAAGGAAGTGTAATACATTTCATTATCTTCAGATGACAAAGCAGAGACGGGGGAAGAAAAAGGGGACCCTGGAGTGGCAACCCAAAACAATGATGGTAATGCAGAGGAGGACCTGCTGGGGCCCAACTGCTATTATGATAAATCCAAGTCTTTCTTTGACAACATTTCTTCAGAACTGAAATCTAGGTGAGTGTTTTCTAAAAGCTTGGTTTTAAAATGGAATTTTAGGCATAAAACTTCAGACATAATCTATGTGACATGGTTTAATTATTTAGAAATTTTGGAATAGACTTTAGACAGGGAATATTACCATGCATTTGGTGGCTCACAAGTGATGTGAACCAAGCTTCATGCAGTGGGACCAAACAAAAAGCATTTCAGCTGATATGATACACTTGCCTAAACTATGATAGAGGAGTTTCCATTTCTGTTTCCCAGTACTGACTTTGAACCTATTGATTTTAAACAAATTCCTTATCTGCTTGTGGGAGAGGAGGCATCAGGGTCATGCTGTGCTGAAGGTGCAGCTGGCAGACAGGAGTGAGCTAAGCCTGGAGTTGGGGCAGAGAGGTCAGCTCTGGCTGTGGAAATGCATTAGGTTAAATGTTGAGAATACGAAGGGAAAGCTTCATCTTTCACTGCCAACATTGATGTTATCAAGTGCCTGGAGAAATGAGACATCCCTTTAGTGTCAGCACGGGGGATTCCCTTGGCTCTGTGGCCGCAGAGGGGTTGGCTTAGAGCACATACACTGCAGCTGGTTCTTTTTGCAGTGCAGCGCAACAAAATCTGGGGTTTGAGGCTTCCTCTCTAAGTGAGCTGGTGGCTCTTTAGTGTCTGTGTTCAACCTGACCTCAGCCTTGTTCAGTTCCAGGCGCACCACGTGGGCTGAGGAAAGGAAGCTCAATACAGAGACATTTGGAGTGTCTGGACGGTTCCTTCGTGGCCGCAGCTTTCGAGGTGGATTTCGAGGTGGAAGGGGGAGTGGAGCAGCGAGGAGAAACCAAACCACTCACAGAGCTGGTACTGGCAGAGTGTAACTTCAGAGGCAAGTGCTCTAGCAAGAGTAAATACTCTCTCTGAGCCAGGTTTGTCTCTTACTCCTCGCCTGAACTGTCTGTGCAGCCTGTTTTGCTCTCCAGTCTCATGGATTATCAAGAATTGTTCCTTATTGGATCTGACTGATATTTCTAAGGTAGAAGGAGGTAGGAGTGGTTTAACATGGTGTTTAACATGCTGATTGTTCTGTTGATTTCTTGGGCTCACCTGTCTGAGGAAAGGCTCAGCTCAAGCAAACAGCTCTTGGTTTCTAGCTAAGCATTTCAGCTGATACAGGGGTGTGAGCTTTGCTATTTTTCTTCTTCTTGGGAAAAGAACCCCATAATATCAAATCTAATTCTACCTTTTTTCTGAATAGGTTCAAACATCTCTCCTGAGAGGATGAAAATGTATATAGAAAGAAAACAACCAACTGCTGCACTAACGTGGGAAAATGGTTCATATTGTTTACTGTCTCAGCTCAAGTGACAGAATTTCATGTACTACTGCTTATATTTTGGACTTACTTTGGACCAGCCACTGTCTGCTGGAATATTTTTTGGAAGAGGGAATGTGTTCAGGGGTACCTTCTTCAGGGTGTCTTTTTTTTTGTTTGTTTTTCAAGTGCAGACTAACTTTCACGGTTCTTCTTTCTGGGTCTCTCAAGGCTGCTATAGTCTAAGCTCAAAGTCAGACTCCTTTTCTGAACCCTGGAGAAGAGAAATCATGCTGTTTTAACACAGAACCAAAGCTCACTTGAAATAAACCAGCTATAATTTGTTTGTTCTGAGTAACCAAATGGATCCTTTGGTGCTGCTGGTCTCACCGATCTTGGCAGCAGGTGTGAAGTAGCACTTGGTATCTGGAGAAATGGATTCCTGGTGCTGAGGAGTTGTGTATATTGTCACTTGGGAATACTGGAGTGTTGATCATGTAGTAGTGTTTCTGACTGTACAGCTGTTTGTGGGCTGGTGCTGGGCTGGGGGTACCACAGGACCGTGGCTCTGCCTCGAGCTGCAGGGTGCTGGGAGTGCCTCAGGCTTGGGGCTCCTGGCTGGAGCGTGGGGACACTGTGTGGGATGGGAGCAGTGAATGTCCCCACTCAGATGCAGAGTTTTGGGCAGTAGTGACTGTCTGGGAAGGAGACCCGAAGCTCTGACTCGTTTGCCTCGGTTTGTACCTCGCTGGAGGCAGCACTAAATGCAAACAGTTCTCTGTACTCTAGTAGACTGTGGTGGAACTCTTTGGAATGTTTTCATTCAACTAGGGATGGGAGACCATATAATGAAGCTTAACAGCTGGGCATGTTTAATTTCTTTCCTCTATACCCCCATACTGTAAATAGTTTAGTTGTTTTTCTTTTGTTTTTAAAAATCTGTATGTGGGGAGAGGGCTGGGAGGGAGGGGTTACCTTTGTTTGCATGAAATAAGTGGGTTAAATTGCTATAGGCATGTGTCCTGTTTTTGGTTGGTAGGGAATTTTGTTGAAAAAGCACCTTGATGACTGAACCCCTTACATAGCTCAAGTTTTTTTTAGTTATGCATTGACCTAGGTTTACTGTAAAAGCTTGGATTTATTTTTGTAGGACTTTATTGCTGAGAATTAGAACATAGCAGTGGGGCTGCTCTTTGGAGTAATGTAAATTGTAATTATAATAAACATGTAAATGTTTAGTGTTTCCCTCCACCTCTGTTCTGTACATAGCTCCATAACATCACTCCCTACAACTCCTCCAGCACCTGTCCTTGCAGGGCTCCCTTCCAAGCTGGCAAAAACCTGGCTGCAGAGCTCTGGCAAACCTGGAAGTGTTACACAGGATTGGAAAAGGGCTGAAACACCCAAATCCAAGCACTGCACGTTGTACTGTTGCCCTGGTTCCCGTGCTGGGACTCAGCCTTAATGAGGGTTATGTTACCCCAGCCTTGCAGAGGGACTCCCTGGGCTGGTGGGGCTCCCCAGGAGCCTGTCAGGTGCCAGTGCTGCTGCTGCAGGACCTGGCTCACACCTGTGAGCTGGGGTGTGCTGAAAGGGCTCACTCAGAGCTGCCCTGCCTCTAATTTCTCTGCTGGCAAAGCAGCCACCGTGGCTCTAAGTGTGGAGATGGAATTGCGCTGCCCTGGCAGAGGATGGGTAAGAAATCCTCACTGCTCCTATGTAATCACCATTACTCAGGTGTAACTGTGCCTTTTTAGTTGAGTGGGAGGAATTCCCTTGTTTCCACAGTAAAGCTTCAGATCTCAGGCACACAAGCACACCCTTGTTCCTTGACACTGCTGAAGTTTGTGTCCCATGGCTATGTCCCAGCTGCTGAGCTGAGTGCTGAGCCTGGCTCCTGATGTCTGGGAGCAGAGGGGGGACTGGTGCCTGTGGCACACCCCTAGGGCTTGTTACCTGTGAGCCCTTCTTCCCCAGGAGCACTGGGGCGCTCAGCTGCAGCCCTGTCAGCTTCCCCATGGAAAATTCCTGGTGTGTGGGAACAGTTGTAGTGACTTGAGCAGGGAACCAAGTGCAACTTTTTTTGCTTTCAACATTCCAGTCCAAGGGCTGATAAATTAAACAACCCAGTATTCCAGGATCATGCTTCCTCTGGCTCATGTGGTCTAATGTGTCCCTGAGCAGCAGCAGTGCTGCTGCTTCCCTGTCCTTGACACCCGTGGGATCCTCTGCCCACACCTTGCTGGGCAGCATTTCCCTGTAAACAGCTCTGGGCTGTGTGGGAGCCCTGGACTGTGTGAGCTCTGCTGCAGCTTTGTCTCTGCTGCCCGGAGCATCCTCACCCTGGAGCCCTTGGGCCTGAGGTGTCCTGGGCAGGGGCTCGAGTGCCTGAGCTGCCTCTTGCAGGCTCCTGGGCTACATTCAGTCCTTGCTGTGCCTGCTGCCACCCCGGTCCTGCTCTGACCCTGTCACACCCTCTCTGAGTGTGCAAGAGCAGACTGAAGAGCTACTTGCAAGGGCAGATTTGGTTCCACCCACTTGGTGGATACAAATGGGGAAACTTTTACAATTAAGGGGCACCTGTTCCTATTGCTCCAGCTACGGGGACTTGGGAATATGAGCTCAGGTGCAAAGAGACCTGAGGCTCCTCTGAAATGAGGAAAAAGCTAAAAACAACTCCTGGGGTAAGGGGTAGAGAGGAAGTGTGTGAGGCCAAATACAAAAGGAGGAACTGGAGCAGACCTTCAACTCTGTTGTATGTAACATGTGCTATAGTTACTGTTTAGCTCCTGGTGTATAAATCCCCCCTGAACACTCACAACTTGGAAGCACTAGGTCATGCACCTCTGCCCTGAGCCCTGTGCCTGCAGCAGCAAGTTCTCATGCTGACCCCCAAAACACACCCCCTGGCTCTGTCTTGTCCTTCAGCAGTAAAACACACACCTGCTGTCACAGGCTGCTGCAAGGCCTGTGTCTAGACCCAGCCCTTTCACCTTGAAAGATGCCTCTTAGGGAATAAAAACTCCACCTCCATACTAGTTATGTTGCAGCCATAACACAACCCCCAAGACAGCTGCTTAAGGTAAAAAAAAGGGACATGCTGAGAACTGAGACAGTGCACAAAAGAACCATTAAACAAAGTGAAGTGTCCAGGGAAAAAAATGCAAGCAAAGTCTCTGTCCTTTAATGGGTCACTGCTGCTGTTCTGTAGCCAACCAGATCATCCTGGGTAATTAAAATCCAAGGAGCAGACAGTTTTTTTTTAAATAACAGCTTTTAAAAAAAAATCAGTAGGTTTATTGTAGGTCTCAAGAGAGCACAGTATGAGTAACTGGAATGCCTACATGTCTATACAGAATAACCCATCACTCGAATTAAAAAGAAGCAGCTAAGCAGGTACATTTCATTCATCATGATGTTTTCTTCTGTTTTTTCTTTTCATTTTCTTCCTTTTCCTTTTCAATTTCAGCCACATACTTCTCAATTTCTTCAGGGTTTAGGATCTAAAACAGAAACATGGGTGACCCTCAGGATACCAATGAGACATTTATGGAAGTGATTCTAGTTCTGCCATGGGAAGAACGTTAACTGCTCTTTATCTGGAAGCGGGTACCTGCTGCAGACACAACAACATTCCTTGGCCATTAAGAATAAACTGAAGTATTTGTCAGTACAAAATGTGAGATTAAGGGCTGGAAGGTAAGGCAGCTCAACAAGGACAGTATCAGAGATGGGCTCAAGGGGAGAGAAGCAAACAACAGCCTCACCTTCAGCGGCTGCTCCCGTCTCATGACTGCCAGCTCGATGTTCTTCCCACCAGACTGCACCACCTGGGTGAGGCAGAGAGAAGCATTACGAGCCTGGCCAGGAACTCACTCCAACAAACCCCTCTCAGGTCTCCTTAGAAGGAGAAGAGATGTGGATGGGGAGTATTTCACTCCTTAGCTCTAAGCTCTCAACACCAGCAGCACTAACTCTCAAAAGGGTCTTCACGCTGGTGCCAGTGCCCTGAGCGGATGGAGAACACCTCAGCCCCACCATCTGACTTGTGCTATTTTCTGTATCTTAAACTTCAATTAAAAAATAGAATATTCAGCATGTGCTTTAGCCCATCTTTGGTGCACTGTGTTAAGACACAGAACTGAAGTGTGTTTTCCTCCTCAGAGCTGCTGGTAAGTTTTCTGTAAACTGTGGAAACTGATACCCCAAATATTCTGAACCTTGAATTGCATCCAACACCCACAGCCTACGGTAAACAGCTCTCACAGATCCTTCGCAGTACTTCCTTGGGACATCCAAGAAGATTTTCCCATATTTACATCCAAGAAGTGAATCTGGACACACTGAAAAGCCACAGAAGAGATGTCAAACAGCCTCACCTCGAGAAGAGCCTTGATGACAAGTTTAATAGTCAGATCATCCGTTTCAATGGCCTCATCAGTGTAGTTTTTCTCCAGGAACTCACGCACAGACTTGGCTCCTCTGCCAATGGCATTAGCCTGGAAACATTGAGGGGAAACAGAAAATGAATGGGAGTTTAGAAAAGATCTCATTTGCAGAATAAGAAAGAAATACAAGTTGTACAATTGCATAATCTGTCACACACAAAGACACTTGTCTGGCACAGGTGGGTTGGTTTTGGGGTTTTTTCTGAAAGCAGGACAAGATTTCCCAAGGAAAGCTGAACTGCAGACAGCCACTCTCAGTACATTTGATCATTAAGGATTTTTGCAGCTGTGAGCCAGCACCATCTGGCCAGCGAGATCTCCTCTACCCCAATCCCACTTTAAAGGAGACATTAACTTACAAATATTCCATCTCCACCAGAGACTGAATGCACTCACCTTCCAAGCATGGTATGTGCCCGAGGGGTCGGTCTGGTACAGCCGCGGGGTCCCATCGAAGTCAAAGCCCACAATGAGGGCGGAGATCCCGAAGGGTCTGCGGCCATTGCTCTGCGTGTACCTCTGAGCACAAAGGACACACACGCTCAGATGCAGTTCTGAAAACATTTCTACGGTGCAAAGCAGGCTCTGGAGAAGTTACAACCAGAAGAGCCACCAGAAATGCTTTTAGCTGGCTCTCTCCGTGTTAGCCGGGACTCCGTATCTCACAGAGCCCCTAAGGCAGGCAAGTGAGAGGTGGTTCCTGTCCAACCCCTGTTCCTACACCTGGTTACAGCTTCCAGAAGCACCTCCCTGGCTGCCGAGTGGGGCTGAGGCAGCCAGAGCCATGGCTGCAAGCCCCAGTGTGGCACAAGTGTGCCAAAAAATACCATGAGGACACCTGAACACAGTTTTCACCAATGATTTGCACTGATTCCACAGGAAATCATGGCAGTTCCGTGGCTGTAAGTGGGTTACACTGGAGCCATGTCACAGCCCTCCTGGGACACTGTTAGCAAAGTCACTGCCATGTCACACACCAGGAGCAGGAGGGCTGACACCACAGCACCACAGCAGCAGGAACTGAGCCAGGTGTGTTTTTAACAGTTAGAGAGAAATGGTGAATGTGCCAGAAAGACAGACACAAATGTGAGATTAGAATAAAGGAAAACAGTGAAACTTTGGGAAGTGGTGCCTTGCTCTGACAGACTACTGATTATTACAAGAATCACATTATTATCATCACCACTGTTCCAACACATGTGTGCATAAGTAAATTCAATCTTTCCTAATTCCCACTAGTGGCTGAAAATCAGTTTAATACACTGGCAAATGAGTAATTTTCTCACAGAACACAGCTGGGCATATTTTGACGCTGCAATTCATTCTAAATTTACGAATATCAAACATAAAACACATTAACTACTGCACCAATTTGCTCCCCTCTTACCCATCCCTGCAATGGCTTTGCAGGAGGAAAAACTACCAGGAGCCATGAAGAGGCTTGACAGTAACCCAGGCCCACTGTTCTGGCAGTGAGGTGAGCAGAGTGTTCCTGATGACAACACACGGAGCTGTGCAGTCCTTACAAGCACGAATTAGCTTGGGGAAAAAAAACCAAACCAACTACTCTTCTTTTCCATTGCTACATCCGCATTCCCAGTGAACACCCACAATGTGTTTTTTAACAGGTAAGTAGAGTGAGGCCAGAGCACAGACATTTACACAGTTTGAAGAAGTGTCAGATATTACATGCTACACACGTGTCCAATGCTACACGTGCTACACTCCAGTCGCACATGGTACATGCCTGTTACACACCCAAGGTGTACATTACACGTAACATACGCTAACATAACAGCACATGTAACATCTGTAGCAGGTCAGGACACATTTTCAACAGCTCTGTGCAGCCCCAAGTACCTGTTTCAGGCTGGCAATGTAGCGTGTGATGTACTCCACAGTGACAGGATCCTCCACGGTGAGCCTGTGGCTCTGACACTCCACTCGAGCTCTGTTTATAACTATCCTGGCATCAGCTGTCAGCCCTGAAACGACAGAGTGGCCTCAGAGCCATGAAACAACCTCACAACACCAATCTGGCTCTAAAAAGCCCACGGGGTCAGTGTCAACAGCAAGGAAAAAGCAAAGCAGAGCTCAAACTCTCAGGTTTGCTGAGCCAAGAGCATTTGTAAGGCAGCAGAAAGTGGCTAATGCACCAAAATAACTAAAAGACTTAGTTTATAGCTTCCATCTTTGTGAGTTGGATGACACACTTAATTCTGAAGCAGGTAATGGGAATATTACTGACAGCATTCCATATCCCAGCAAATTAGCAATGCTTATTCTCACACACATTATTCCTCATGCAGTCCAGTTTCATCTGCCCAGCAAATCTCATCTAGTTAATGAGGCTACAGCAGCATGATGTTAGCTGACAAAAATAAGTGTGACCCTTTAAAAAAAAAGAATTTAAAGAAATTTAGTTCTTATTTTACTTTTTAGCTAATGCTGCCGTTTTTCATTTACAGCCTTTTTATTAGAGAATTTTTCCTCAAGTTTGTGAACACCCCTGCACATATCCCAGACCTTGGCTAAGGGAGCAAGGCAGGGGAAGGAGTTGAGCCTCTCATTCCTGCACACTGAACCTAAACCCTGTTGTTTCAGTCAGTTAAATCAGATCTCCCCTTAAAAATATTATTGACACTGCCACACTATTTCTCCATATTTTAAAAAAAAGGAGTAAGCTACTGTGGAAATACCCTGCTTCCCACAGTTCTCAGCCAGTTACACCCTGTATTTTGTATTCTCTGAATCCACAAATATGCCCAAAGGTGCCCCAGTAACTGCCAAAACCCCTGAAGGGACCATGTACCTGCAAAAGCCATGCAGACATTGTCATCCAGAGCGCAGATCTTCCGCACGGTTCTCTCATCCTGGAGTTTTGCCACTGACTTCTTCTCCACACCAAGGACAACAATATCCTTCCCTCTTACTCCAACCTTCCGTGCATGAAAAGAAGATGTAAAAAAAGTTAACCTAGGTCCAAAAATCCTCGTAGCTGCAGACTTTAGTCAAATGAGCAGTAACAAACCAAGCACAAACCCCCACACTGTAACCACTACCTCAGCCTGAAGTCAGGATTTTATTTCCCACTCAACCCGGAGGCAGGACTGATGTAACAAAAACTGCACTGCATTTCAGGGTGCAGTTTCATCACCAGTTCATACCAACTTAAATCCCTGTGGCTCCCAGGAGACATATTCCAGCTCCTCTTACAAACTGCCTTTTTTCCAACAGCACCATCAGTGTTTCCACAGCCACAGAATCAGGATGAACAAGGAAAATCCCACTAGTCCAGTGGTACTGCTCAACTCAAGAGCCCCACGAACTGAAGATCAGGCCAAGTAACACCTACAGCTGCCAAAATGTTCTGTCAGTAGCTGCCTTAATGTCCTGATTCATACCTTGAATACCCCTTTCCACACGTAACAGAGGAAAAAAACCCTTAACCCTTCCCCTTCATTCCCACTGTTTCTCATAGGGTGATGGGAATACTTTTTTCTTATGGAGTGGCCCTGCTGTCAGCATGTTCTAAATGTTTCCAAAAACATTAAACTCAACAAGAGACAAGACAGGGGTGGTTATACTGGATGCTGTCTCCACTTTTACAGTATTTTTAATTTCTGAAAAAAAGAACCTATTTGGCACCAAATCTTGTTACATTCATTCCCACCCCAGAGGTGATACGTTGGCTTTTTGCTATTGGTAATTAATACTTACTACAACTATTAATACAATTATGACTTATTACAATTACAACTTACTATTATTACTATAACTTATTACAATCACTGATACAATGTTACTTGCAAATTAATACTTTTTTCCTCCTCCCCTAAATGAAATAAAACTTTCATTGAGCAAAAGCTTGGGACAACTGGAAGATGGGAGCCAGCAATGTACTTCTACGGACGTGCTTCCCAACCACTGGGAATCTGCCTCGTGCACAAACACAAAATATCACAATCTGCAGCACGTACAGACCCAGGGAGGAGAGGATCCTTCCAGGCCTAACACAACGCCTGAGCCCCACAGGAAGCGATGGGCTTGGGGCAGCTCCACCGGCGGCAGACGGACCCCAAGGCACGTCCCTGGAAGTGGATCCCGCTGCTCCAGCGGCCTCCCGGGCCCGCCAGGCCGGGCGCGCAGCGCGGCGCAGGCCCCACCGCGGGCCCCCCTCGGCCGCCGCCCCGCGAACCCCGCGGCCGCTGACTCACCGCGGTGGAGCCCTTCTTCACCGCCTCCTGCGCGTACTCCACCTGGAAGAGGTGCCCGTCCGGGGAGAAGACGGTGATGGCGCGGTCGTAGCTCATGGCTCCGGCAGAACCCGCACCGTCATCCGGGCGGGCCGGGGGCGGGGCCGCTGCGCTCCTGCGCTGCGCACTTGGCGTACGCACTCGGCGCACCTTGCGCAGCGCTCCTGCCGTGCGCACTTGGCGCAGGCGGCCGGCACGCCCCGCGCTCCGCACTTGGCGCAGGGAACCCAGAAGGGTTTGGGGTGCAAGGGACCTCGAAAATCACCCCGTGCCATGGGCAGGGACGCCTTCCACTATCCCAGGCTGCTCCCAGCCCCGTCCATCCTGGCCTTGGACACTGCCAGGGATGGGGCAGCCGCAGCTTCTCTGGGCACCCTGTGCCAGGGCCTCGCCACCCTCACACGGAAGATTTTCCTAATATCTAATCTAAACCTACTCTTTTTCAATTTGAACCCGTTCCCCCTTGTCCTGTGCCTCCGCTCTCTTGTAGACAGCCCTGCCGCATCCTTGCTGTGACTCCCCTTGAGGTACTGGAAAGCCACAATTAGGTCACCGCGATGTCAGGCTGAACAACCCCGATTCTCTCAGCCTTCCCTCTCAGCAGAGGCGCTCCATCGCTGTGCCCGTGCCGCTGGGCTCCGCTAGCCCCTCTCCAGCGGCCGTGCAGTGTCCCCTGTCCCCGGTACCGGTGTCCCCCGGCCGGACACGGCCCCACGGCCGATGGGCAGCGCCGCGCGCGCTACGCACTTGGCGTAGGCGGCCCCGCGCCGCTCCCCGCGCTGGCGCACTTGGCGTGCGCACTTGGCGTACGCAGTTGGCGCAGCGGGCGGCGCGGCCGGGGCCGCGGGAGCCCGGCGGCCGGGACCGCACCATGTGCGGGCGGCGGGGAGGCGGCGGCGGGGCCGCTCCCGCCCCTTCCCCGAATTTTGGCCGCCGCCCCCGCCCCGCCGCCCCGGGGGCTCGGGGGGGCGCGGCGGGGGCGGTGCCCGGCGGCGCGGGGCGCGGCGCCCGCGGGTGTTCGCGGGGCGCAGATCGTACCATCTGCGGCCGCCCCCCTCCCCGTGCACTGCGGAGAATCCTCGCACGGCAATAGCAGCCAGATAATAACAATATTATTAGAGCCTGGAACCGATATATTATAGACACATAAAAAACCCCCACCATGTCGGTTGCCTTTGCTTCTGCTCGCCCAAGAGGCAAAGGGGAGGTCACCCAGCAAACTATCCAGAAGGTAAAAGAGCATGCTTTTATACAGACAATTTTAGACATTTATTCCGTCCATGCTCCTGCAGCTGGAGGCTGATTTCTAGGGCGATCAGGAAAACTCGTGAATTTGCGAGGGCTGCAGAGATGGACAGCTGGAGAGAGAGGTGGGGGAAGGAGGAGGAGGAGGAGGAGGAGGTGGAACAAAGCAAAGGTGTTCAGATCGCTGCAAAGAGAGCGAGAGAAGGACGCAGGGAATAAAATCGGGATGGCACGTTATCCCCGCTGCTCGCCAAGGGGAAACGCTGCCAAGCATACACTGGGAAACGGCAATAAAATTTGCAAATATGCGATTAATTTATGATGGTTTGTCAGCTTCTGGCCCCTAAAGAATCCAACCTAGAAAAATGCATTGAAATAAAATATTGAATTTGCAAGGGTTTTCTTTTGTATCTGGATGCAGAATTTTAATTTCACAGAAGATAGAGGGAGCACCAGCCACTGGTATTTTTCATGAACTATTATTATTTTTCTGATGTGTTTGTTGATGTTTAAGGACAAACAAAGGTTTTGAAAGATTTTCTCTGGAGAGGAGATCCCCACATGGGTCTCGTGTGGAGGCCAAAGCAGAGGGTGCCGAGTTGGGAAGTTATTGTTTCCTATTTCCTAGCAGACCCTGACACGCTTCCTGCTGCAGAAGGTGACGGTCAGGCACGACGAGGCTGGAAATGTCAATAAAGAACGTGCATGTTTTTGCTGTCACTGCTATTGTCGTTTGTACTTTGGCTGTGGTTTTGGCCGTCCCCCAGCGCTCAGGTGTTGTTCCCGTGGTGTGGGGGCAGCCAGGTGTGAGTTCCGTGCGCTCCCCTCGCTGAGAGTGACCAGCGCACAAGTGCCACTGCCAACACAGCAATTAGCCCGTCACCAGGGGCTGTGCAGCCAAGCCGTGAGCTGGTGCCAATTTATGACTTCTAGGGAAAAAAAAAATCCCCTCGGTGGCAGCCTGTGACAGAGCAGAGATTAAGGCAGAACAAACTGCCACGAGAGAGGCTAGAGAGATGACTTGCATCTCAGGAGACTGTTTGGAAACATCCCATTTTGTGGAGCTCTTGCAGCACGTGGCGTTGTGAACCAATTCATTTTAAATACTGAAATATTTCGGACTCTCGGAATAAGTTTTCCTCTAACTTCCAAATCAGTTGGAATTATTTCATAATTCAGATAGTTTGTAATTAAACCTGTGACTGTGCCCACAGACAAAGGGCAGATAAAGTATCTTCAGTTTGATTTTCAAGCCCTTTCCTTTTTGCATATTCATAAACTTCATGGAAGCTTCAAAATGTTCTTTCTTTAAAAATAATGAGTGAAACCGTTTCCCATCTCAGGTGCATTTGCTGGCAGGTTACTTCAGGACTGTTCATCAGTGCTGGGCTGTTGGCAGTGATTTTCTCTTTGACAAACAGCAATGCTGAGGAAGAGACTTGCAGGCACAGGAACTGGATGGGATTTATAGTCAAGGAGGGAAATGGAGCAGAGAGAGCAGGAGCAAAAAAACCAAACCTCCAAAAATCCTCATTAAAGCGAGCTTTTGAGAACACATACAAATTTCAATGAAAAAGATTAGTCTTATTTGCATTCATATTATATAAGCAGCTTATTTTTATTTATTAACTCAATTTTAATAGTCTTTCAAAGCTGTTCTTATCCCAGTACCAAGTAGTCCTAAAATAGATTTCGCATGGAGGAAGTTAGAGCTTTTGGCAATAGAGTAGTGGTGGTGCTGCTCTAAAATAGTTCATCAAATAGCATTTTCAGGGCAGTACAATTCAGTGTCTCCTGTGTAATGGTTCTTTCCTCAAGAGCTCTCCTGTCCTGATGACGCCGTGGTTCAAGGGCCCAATCTTGCAGACACTTCATAGCAGTGGTACCTACAAGCTCTATTATGCCAGAGGCAAATCTAAATTTTTAAATGCTGGTGTTATTTATTTTTATTCATTCACCTGCAGAAAGTGTGCTGCATTCACAAGGAATCTGGAGGGAAGAGACAAACTATTGTATCTGAAATTTCAAAACAAATCAAAGGATATTTTAAGCTTTTAATGGTATTATGAGTTCATTAAATAAAGGTAAGGACATATTGGGTTGTAATTCTCTTAAACGTGGTTTCAGTAGCTCCAGTGATGCAAATTTTATACTTCATCTGAAGTTCAGCTGTCAGCACGCTCTAGTCCTGGGCAGGAAAATGAGTAGGTTTAATTGTTTGAAAGTTTGTTCCTTACTTAAAAGTAGGCATGTTAGTAATACCTGATGTTTTGGAAAGGGTTGGGTGATATTTTGGGATGAGGCAGAGATATTTCATAGTGAAAGTGTTTTCCTTCTTCAGCATCAGAATTTATCTGCCATTTAAGGAACAAGGTAAGTCCATTAATTCTTCTGTATGGGTATTTCAAGGAACTACTTTAAAGATAGCTGTTTATAAGTGAATCAGTCTTGTGGCTCAATAAAGTCACATGTAGGTAATTTACAATAGCCAAGGCAACAAAACAGCATCCAGTGCCAAGGAAGGTGGAGAAGCACAAAAATACAGGACTTTTATACGATTCTCATAGTAATGTGTTTTGGTCCTATTTCTTTTATGCAGATGCTGGATGAAAATCACCACCTAATACAATGTATTATGGATTACCAGAGCAAGGGGAAAACTGCAGAATGTACTCAGTGAGTATTACGAATTTGGGAGTTTGTTAGAAATGTTTCCTGAAGTCTGACTCTTCCCTTTGCTCAGTGGTACAGCTGTTGGTTTGCTCTTGGAAACACTCCTGTTCCTTTTTAGGAGCTTTTCCAGCTCATGGAGAACTCTGAAGAAGCATAAATGATTCTGGTGGTGCTTACTTGAGTAAACACTCCAGTTAGAGCACTCTTGAAAAAAATCGTGTTCTTCTCAGCTTGCTGGCGGGGAAAACAGGGTTTGGGTTTTGGAATTCTGGAATTTCATTCCTATCAGGGTCCTTGTTAGAGAGAGAAAGGAAAAGTGTCTGATCGTTGGAGCAGCTGACGGGGTGTCAGTCCTCAAAGGTTTACAGCTCCACAGTTCAAAGTGCTTTCAAAGGAGAGTATATTTTACCTCTCCCTTCCCCCACGTTTATCCTTTTGTAAAAGAGGGGTTGAGCACACTGATCCTTGATGGAAAACATGACAGCACAGACACAGGTCATTGCTACTGCTATTTATTAGGACAGATCAAAAATGGGTTAAGGTAATTTAACTAACCATTTGTAAATAGGGGGAAAAAAAGAGAAAGGTTTGGAATTTTGTGTATTGTTAACCCCTTCCAAATAAGCTTTACTCTTTGTTCTGTAGATACCAACAAATCTTGCACAGAAATCTGGTTTACTTGGCAACAATAGCAGACTCTAACCAGAATATGCAGTCCTTGCTTCCTGCTGTAAGTACCAGTACAATTACTGTAACTAACAATTAGTTATTAGCATAACTAATATCATAGTTTTTTCCCTCAGATACATTAGCTATGCCAGTGGGAAATGTTCTTTGATTCTGTCACTGATCACTATCAGTGAACTGGTTTTTAGTATTTTTCCAGCTAAAAGTTTTGAAGTGGCCAAGTAGACTACCAAACAAAAAGTTACTTTCACTGTGTTTAAATCATACTCTTTGGGACAGTTGTGTTAATCTCTGTCCCCATGGCTCAAGGTTTATATCCCATAAATGATGCAGTCATATAGATCTGAACAGCTCCATTTGTTCTAGATTCAATATTCTTTACCTATTCTTACTGTATTCTTTACTGGGGGGGGGGGGGGGAATGCTGCTGTTTTACATCAAAAATCGAATTCAGCGCTTGGGCATTGGTTTGTCTTTACACATGGTGTTATTCCTGCTCAGTGGATTGATTTGGGAAGTACCACACATAACACAAACGACAGCATCGCTTGGCAAAGGTCAATCTGTCACCACGCTCCTGTGGTGTCGTTGCTAATGCATTCCCCGCAGTGGTTGTGTTTGGAAATCCATGTGAGTGCAGAGGAACGAGCACAGAAGCCACACTCTGTGACAAACGCAATTTTAAGCCCTTCACTGTGCTGCTGCCTGCCAGCTGCTCTGTCATGCTCAATGTCATTCACACAGAGGAGTCAAACCAAGAAAGGTTTACCCAAAAAGCAAAGGAAACACGTATTTAGCCGAGGCAGTTTTTAGTCTTAGTCAGGCTAATTTGGGGGCTGCTATTTTTCTAATTAACAACCTAACCAAAAATTTGCTTTTCCTCCTTGTTGTTTCGCAGCCACCAACGCAAAATATAAACTTGGGCCCGGGAGGGATGAGTCAGAGCGCATCCAACCAATCCCTCCACTCCCAGAGCAATCTCAGCGATGCCATCGGGACCGGCCTTCCTCCTTCCTCCCTCATGCAGAGTCAGATTAGCAATGGTGAGCTTTGGTCCCCTTTGTGCTGCTTTGCTGTTGCCTGGCAACAAAATCATTAATGCAGAATATACTTAGAGAGCTGGAAAAGACCTCTCCTAACTCACCTTTCAGGCATATGGGGATTTCAGGCACATGCTGAAATCACCACAAAATGGCTACAGGCAGGAATGAGGGTGGCTTCTGCAGAGTGCTTTGTGTTTCTACAGAGGAAATGAAAGACTTTTTTTTAAAAAATGCATGATGAAAATCACCAAGTAAAGATGCATCCAAGTTTTTAGTAAGAAAAATTATATGTTGTAGTATTTTTCTCATGAAAGTGGCAGGGTTGGCCAGGGTAAAATGGAACTGCTTGCATGACTAAACACACAACCAAGCCTTCAGATTGCAAAGACCTTCCAGGATACATTTCTCCCTACAAATCATTTGGTGTTGCACCAGCCTTTGTCCTCTACAGAAGCTCACAGAGATTGTACTACACAGTCAAAGAATTTGCACAGACATTTCATATTAATAAATTAATATAATCTGTTTGGTTTTGTTCATGCAACTAAACTAATTGAAAAACATTTTTTTTTAATACGTGCATTTTGTATTATGAATAATCTGTTTATTTTGTAGGTCATAGTTATTCAGACAGTTCTTGTTTCTGTGGGTGTCTCCCAGAGTGACAGAGAGCAAAACCAGTTTCTATAAATAGAAATATCTGATTGTAAAATCACAGACCTTGGCAGGGGGACTCAAGAGCAGACACAAGCCATGAAATTACTTCTGAGTTTTTAAAAATCCCTTTGTGGTCAAGCCTATAGTACCTTTTAAACGAATGGATGAGGGACCTGTTTTAAACAGCTACAACTTGTAAAGTGAACTTACTAAATTTTTCAGGGCCTTCTTGTTGAAAGATTTAATACTGAATATGAGTAATATATTAAGTCACTCAAAATATTGTTCTGTGTTATTAAGAATAGACCTTTTCAGTGCTACTGTTGCTGGTTTTTCTGATTTGCTCTCCACCCTCGAGGTCTTTGCAGTAATTTAGTGCTGACTGAAAGAACCTGACTGGAAGTCCTGAGGACTGGACTCATCCACATATTTTCCCTTACAATCACAAATTAGCCAATATTTTTTTTTTCTTAAAGAAGGCCAAGAATCTCTAATTTTTCCCATGCAAACAGGGCCAGGTTTACCAACACTTGCTTCACTCCACCTCTCACTCAAGGCAACTGCTATCTCCATTCACACACTGTGTGACCTTGTGTTGCACAGGGATCGGCTTTACAACTTAAACAAACTAGAGCAAAACACAGAGATTATTTTCTGTAGCAGCATTTTGACCCAGCTCCGCTGATTTTAGGAGAGCTGGCTCTCTTTATCTCTTGTTGAAAATGCTGTTTGCATTTCTTCATCAGAGAAAATATCATAATTTACTGCAAATGTTCTCATTTTGTTGTCTATGAAAACCATTAAGAGTAATTAATGAGGTTTGTACTAAATGAGTTAGGCATGTTTTTCAGAGGCTGCAGATACACTTAATAACCCTGAATTAAAATATCATTATTTAAACATTACAGCATAATTCTGTCTCTTCTAAGGATTCTGCATTCTACCTAAATGAACTGAGATTGACAACAATATGGCTGAATTTAGATAGACAACAATATGCACCATCACAATTTGGATAGTAACAATATACAGTGAAAACAACTTTCCAAAACTCATTCATAAAACTATTTACAGCAATAAACACAAATAAGAACCGGATTCTCCCCAGTATTAGTTACCCAACAGCAACAGAATTTAAAAAAATAAGCACACTGCCAGATAAGCAGGATGATACAAACCCAGGATGTATCTGGAGCAGTCTCATGATTACATTCTGATGTTGGAAGGGGAGTAACAACTGAGGTTGTTATGGTGACTTGGAGAACTTATCTTCCTCTGAGGTACTTGTAGTCAAACTTCAGGAAAGGGAGAGACAGGCTTGTTCTCTGAGTAGAGGCTCCCTTTGGTACTTCAGAAGCCCCATCTAAAGGTGAGCTGGTTATAGAGGAACCCAGTGGATGCAGCAATGTGCAAAGTGTCTCTCAGCCACTGCTGGGTCTTCCCATTGTCACCGCCTGTGGGAAGGGAGAGAAGGAATCAACTGCAGGACAAGAGGAAGGAAAGGACAAATTTCAGAAGGCTGGGATGTTTCCAGAGTCCATGTATTTTCTGAAGCACCCAAAATTACTGGCATTTGTTAATTCTGCTGCCTGCGAGGAAGTGGTTGTAGGGCACTGCTGCTGGTTTTGTTCTTCCCATCTGCAATCCTGTACAGCCTGGATTTGGCTGCCAGGAAGAGGAGGATCGCTCTAACTGTGCAGTAGGCAGTTTTAATGTGTCTGTAGATAACAGGGAGTTTTAATAATGAGAATTTTTTTGTTTTGTTTTGCCTTATCATAAGGTATTTCAGAAAGGCCACGAGGCCTCATGCTCACTGTGCATTGCAATAATAGCCCAGATTTTCTTGTTGTTCTCTCTGAATTTTGTAGGTCCTAACCACGTGTCTATGCAGCAGTCAGGCCAGAACACCATGCCCACGACCTCTCTGAGTATGACTGTCAGCAGCCACGGGACTGGCCCTGGTTACAGCCACACGGTGCCTGCGTCTCAGAATGTGCCAATGCAAGGCCAGGGGTCAATAGGCAATTACGTCTCTCGAACAAACATCAACATGCAGTCTAACCCAGGTAAACTCCCTCTTCCTCCTCCTGGGCCACCTTGACTTTCCAGTGACCTCAGAGGTTTTACCACACATGACTGTGTTCTGTAAATATTTTCTGTAGACAGTGACAAACGTACAAGAGGAAAAGACAGCTTTAAGACATCTCTGAATTTCCAGGTGTCAGGCACCAGCGTTAATCAGAACAGTTTCAGACTTGCTTTAACTTAGGCTGGCTTGCCATGGTTAGGGCTGAGGTGGGGAAAAGTGGGTTAGGTAGAGGTGCAGCAGCACTGTCTGATAGCCCTGGAAGCAAATCCCACAGCCATGGGAGGGATCTGAGCAGCACCTTTATCCAAGCACAAAGAACCTCCCAGGGTATAACACATTTACTGTTTGTACATTACTACCCCAGTTGGTTATTTCACTGGTACTTCACATTGTTTGCAGGGCATAAAGAAACTAGCAGACAACTCAATTAATCTCTTAATTTCAAAAAAAGTTTGCTAATGAGTATCAAATGGGATGTCTGATGCTTTAGAATTCTTTACAACAGCATGAAATTTAGGGATCAAATAAATCCTACAATATCAGTTTATTTAAACTCTATAATCATTAGGTACACGAGAAGATGGACACAGAAGAAAGAGTATATTAGAAAAGAAATGCAGCAATTAAATAGTCAGGAGGTAGAGAGGAACAAGCATCAGTTCTTGTTTCTTTCTTTAACCCTACTGCAATAAGGTTTACATTCTTTTAAGTAAGCTAATAATAATCAAGGCTAGATGTATTTTTAAATATCTGCTGAAGCAAATGGCAAGAACTGACCATGTAATAAGATCCTTTCTGGATTCCAGTGCAGAAGAGTTAAATGAATCCAGTAGGAAAACATCTCCCCCTGTGGAAAATTCACAGAATTATCAGGATGTGTGCTAGTTAAAGGTTTTTAACTTGCTTCCAAAGAG
The DNA here is from genome assembly GCA_014706295.1 of Lycocorax pyrrhopterus obiensis. Taxonomy (NCBI): domain Eukaryota; kingdom Metazoa; phylum Chordata; class Aves; order Passeriformes; family Paradisaeidae; genus Lycocorax; species Lycocorax pyrrhopterus. Next base: position 12,968,600 of record JACSVZ010000022.1, on the reverse strand, counting down.
CCTTGGGAGAGACCTGCCCCATCCTTGTAGAAAACAGTCTTTTCCATGTCCATTGTAGTCTCCATGATGCACCAGCAAGCAGCAACGTCACATTACAACTCGGCACAAGGAGGGAGCCAGCACTACCAGGGACAATCCTCCATTGCCATGATGAGCCAGAGCAACCAAGGCAACAGCATGATGGGGCAGCGACCCATGGGCCCTTACAGAGCTTCACAGCAAGGTAAAATCTGCTATCAGATTATTGATAGAACTCTCATTAGGTTGGTGATACTCAGTCTGTCCTGTGGTGTACGTAAGTCAATAAAATTTCCAAGTCACATTTACAAACAGAGAATCCCACCCAGGAGCACAGGAAATCCTGAGTGGTGGAAGTGTGACGATGAGATGAACCTGAATCTATTTTCAAGATTTATCTATTTAATTATTTCAGGTGTTTAGAAAAATAATTCTGTCTAAAAGGGATCATATATCTCTAAAGAAAAGATGAACAATTTGATATACAGCTCATTCAAGCCACTGGGAATCTTTTCAATTCTTTCACATGGTGTTGGATCAGCCCTAACATGGCACAGTTAGCAAGGAACACATTTCTGGAAAGAAGATAAAGTTTGCCAGCAATTAGAATGAAAAATTAGGCCAAGGAAAGGAAAACACCAGAGGATAACTACCATGCTCTAAGACCTCTCTGGATAAAGTTCTAAGAGGTAATAAAGCTGCTAGACTGATTCTCAAATAAACTGAATTTTACTAAGAAACAAATGAATGTATTAATTAAAATATATTTAATTCTGACTGTGCTCTTGAGCATGGAATCCATTACTGTGCTTTCTAACAACTCAGATTAGTAGATGAAATGTAGCCTTTTTTCTCGGTGTTGCCGCAGAAGTGAGTGATTCTGGGATGTGTTACTGACTGTTGTGTGATTTCAATTTCATCCACCTTTTTCTGAGAATACAAATTTATTTCCTTTTTCTAGTGAGCAAAACATCTGTATAACTGCTCTCAGTTGTTTGCTTATCCAGACGTAAACTTTGTTTTATTTAAAAAATAAATTAGATAAGAAAACCCCATCCCCTGGGAGTCCACAGGCTCAGTTTGCTCTCTCCGGTCTGTGCCTTGCAGGTTCCTCGCAGCAGTACATGGGTCAGGAAGAATATTACAGTGAGCAGTACAGCCATGGCCAAGGCTCATCAGAACCTATGAATCAGCAATACTATCCAGATGGTAATTCCTCTGAGCTGGGCTCGCTGTGATACTGATAAAGTGCAGAGCACCACGACTGCCACATCCAAGGACATGGCAAACCTATTATGCCTCATTTCCAATTTAAATGCTGGAAAATTCTAATCCCAGGGGATGGGAGCCTGGTACAAAACATGCACATCAGTGCACCCTGCTATCCAAACTGCTCCAAAAAGAGCCCAAAGCCCATTTTGGATTAGTAAATGCAAGAGGTTTATCCATTGGTGTGACTTTCCCTGCCATGTGTTTGATGTTTTCCCTAAGGGGTCTGTATTTGCCCTTAGCCTCATCTTGGTGCATAAGCAGCTTCATAATATATATTCAACACTATGTCTGTGGTTCCATTAAGAATGTAACTGACGAATCTTTGTGACTCCTTGCAGGACATGGTGATTATGCCTATCAGCAGTCATCCTATACTGAACAGAGCTATGACCGGTCGTTTGATGACTCTACACAACACTACTATGAAGGAGGTAGGAAAATACAGCAAAATCTTACCAGTGAATTCAATATATTATTAAGGTATCTGAACTCTAAATTAACTGGAAATGTTAACTTCATTATGATACAGCAAGGTGGCATTTAGGAGAAGCGATGTCACCTACAGAGCCTCTGTTCATTTTGTTGTTTCAGGATACAGAAAATGGAATTTCCACATGGGTATTTGAAAAAAAAAAAAACAGTAACAGCTAGATAACTGGTCTTTCTGAGTTATATGAATAAACATCATTATCTAGAAGAAAATACAATGAGAGGGCTTCTTGAGAAAGCAGCTGTTTACCCAGGCACCCTTATCTTTGTGACTTTTTGTTCTGAAGCACTTCTGGAGTAAAAAAAATCCTTTGGGGAACAGGTTTTTTGTTTGTTTGTTTAGTGATTTGTATAAATAAGTAACTCTCCTATTCAAAGGAACTAAAAATCACTGGAGAAATGAACATCTTGCTTGGCAAAATCCAATCGTCTCTTTGTAAGAAAAGTATTTGTGTATGAGTTTCAGACCAAGGCTCCTTACACCTTTGTTTTCCTTAAAATCCACATGTACAGTGAAATACCAGCCTCATCTATAACCAAACAATTCCAATGTTTCCCTCTCCAGGAAATTCTCAGTACAGCCAGCAGCAGGCAGGATACCAACAGGGAGCTGCACAACAGCAAACATATTCCCAGCAGCAATACCCAAATCAACAGAGTTACCCAGGACAACAGCAAGGATATGGTAAGAAAACTGCCAGTGGCTGATCGAGTGTTTGCAGTGTTTCATCCTGTTGCCTCCATTCCTAAGCTAAAATAGGCTGTAACTATTTCCTTGATAAACCTTGGATTAAAAATGTACCCAAATTAGCCAAGGATCTAGTAAGGGGATTCTGGGCAGTAACATACATTAGTATAGCACTGCATTCCATCCCGAATCCCTCTCTCTTCTGATAGAAGTTAGAAAATACACATTTGCTTCATGTTGACTTTGTGTTAAATGTCATCAGGAGATCACTGCTTGGGTTCCCAGGCCTCCTACACACCTAGTCCTTCTGAACTGATGTGAAAAAGAACAACAACAGTCCAGAGAATCACTCCTCTGTCGCTTATGGTGGCACAGCCAGATTAGATTGGAATTTAAACGTGCAGTTGTTACTAAAATAAAGGCCAGGTAGTTTGCATAGAGGTCATAACAGCTGTGCCAATACAGATTTCAGAGAAAATCTTTCAGAGAAGGCTTCAGAGAGCCTTCACTTAGAAGTATTACGACATTTTTTGAGCAAAGTTTAAAACCTTAACTGAAGTTTACACTGCTGCAACTACATCATTATTAGCATTAACACCTCCTAGTGTAAACCCAGAGGGGAGGTCTGAGCAGAATTTACTCACAGTTCTTACTCACAGTGTTTGCTTTGTTAGCATCATGTTTTAGATTGTGTTAACCCCAAGAACTCCCCCAGCAAATCAAGCCCGTAATGGATTTTACTGCCTGTAATGGATTTTACTGTCTTTTCAGGTCCTGCACAAGGAGCCTCTTCACAGTATTCCAGCTACCAACAGGGACAGGGGCAGCAATATGGAAGTTACAGAGCTTCCCAGACAGGCCCATCCGCTCAGCAACAGAGGCCTTATGGCTATGAGCAGGTAAATTGCCTAAATCTCTGCTCTGAAAGGGCAGATCTGGCTGTTAGCTCTGTATACAAATCTGTCTGATAACTTGGTGCAGGTATATGGGTGATACTTCAGTGGATCTTGTAAAATTCACAGACCAAAAGAAATTGCCCAACTCACTGTAAACCTCCAATATATTATCCTTCAACATTGCTATTTCGTTTTTTTTTTCTTTACAGGGACAATATGGAAATTACCAGCAATAAAAGAATACAGTGCTGTGTCAGATTCCTTTCAATAGTATCTCCATCTTTTGAACTGGATGTACAGGCAGTTTTGATTAATTGTAATATGTTGGTTACCCCTTAGCACAAAGCAGCGTCTGTATGTGAACAGTGTTCATTTCATGCTGGATATGAAGCAGTGCACTACTGGTAACAAGACAATGCTTTAATGGTTTGATATTTGGTGCTGTGTATAGTACTGTATGTTGATACAACACAGAAGTTTTCCATTTACCCCCTCTTGTCCCATTCTTGATGTTTCTGAATAGCTTTAGCATCATTAGATCACAGTTGTGCCCCGTTCTGGAAAACAGCCAGGTTGTTCTGCAGTCTGGCTCAATGCAAAGCCCATCAGTCACATCTCAGTCCAGGGAAGTTCCCTGTGGTAAGTTATTGATCTTTTTTAACTGAATGCATTGAAGAGTACCTGCCAGCCTCCAAAATCCATGGCTCTTAACTTTACTTCTACAGAACAAGGGGATGGATACATTCCTTATAAAAAGACAGTTCTATGCTATATGATAAAAAATAACTGCAACTTCTGTAATACCTACCTACCCAAATCTTATAATTCAATAATCTGCATAAGTCCACATTTCTGTTGTGAAAGGTACAGAAAGAGGATCCAAACCTATGATCATAGAAATGTTAATAACTAGAGGCACCTTTTATATGTCCGTGTAAACAAAGGTATTTCTGTCATGGAAAGGAAAACAGAAGGGAGCTCTGAGATGTGCAGTGTCAGCCTGCTCGATGTCAATATTGCTTCATATCGTGCTTAGCTGAGAAAAACATCTGGCAGAAGTCCCGTCTTGAATATCCTACTACAAATTTTATAACTTGCATATACATTTTCATGCCAAATTTTGCAAGCAGGTGGCTGGCATCCTTCTTTATTCTGATTCTTGTGCTGCCCTTGCTTAGATTTCCCAGCAAGCATTATAACCATAAATATTGTCAGATTTGTTGGTCTGTTGTTCTTACAGCTCATCACTTTTATTTTCCTCTTGTAGCTCGACGGAAATAGTTCAGAGGTAAAAGAAAAAAAAATACATCTTTATTGCAGACAAGCAACTAAATTCAGCTTTAATTGTGAGACACTATTATGCATATAGAGAGGGGAGCTATTAATGGGGTCAACCAGTGAGAGAATACCTAGAGAGGGAGAATTTAGAGAGAAAAACTAGTGGTATGTAAAAATCAGTATGAACAATGTAAGTTGCTTCTATTCTGTTTTATATGTTCTTATAAAGTCTTGGGGGGTGGAAAAAAAGCACTTTTAAAGTGCTTATGTAAGTGTTGAACAAAATACTGTGTCCAAATTTCTCTGAAGCAAAAAGCTGGGGTGACTGTAGCCCACAAACATTTTTTAATACGAGATTAACTGCAAATTTACAATCTAAAGAAAATACACTCTGTAGGATTTTCTCCTTTTCTTTGTCTGACCTGGTGTTATTTATGGGATTTTGAGTACTTTATATTTTGAAAAACCAAGACCACAAGGAAAACACAACATCTCGCAAATCATTACTTTTTTTTCCTTTAGAAGAAAATCTTTAACTGGGCAACTAGAGAGTTTACTATTAAATGTTGTCCAAGCACTGCCCTTCCTATGTTAATAATTTCAACTACTGGTGAAATACAAGATTTTTTTTTTAGTCAGACCTCATTTCTCTCATCTTTCCTGCTGGTGTTTTCATACAAGTACTCTCAAATAGCGAGGAACAGAAAGGAAGTAAGATTGTTTTCTTTAGAATAATTAATATTGCAGGTAGCCAGAAGAATGCAATATTGCTCTTTGCCAGTTTGGAAATATGCCTTTAATGTGGTTTTTGAAAGTGCTGAAATGCTTTTGAGAGAATATGAACAACACTTAAACCGAAACAGCAACATTACATCAATCTGAAATGTCTTACATTAAGAACTTCGTGAATGTTGTGTATATAATGTATTTGAAAGAGCACTTTGGAAATAGTTTGTACATTTATTTCCTAATTTATACATGATTTTTGGTGTTAATATTTCTAATTGTTAATAACAAAATGTTTATTTAATGTGTCGTCCATTTTTATGTATTAATGTGGAAACAAAGTGATGCCAGCATTTTGACTTCTTCCATGAATTGTATCATTTTCTGTTTTGTAATACAGAATGCTTGAAAATTGTTTAGTTTAAATATTATCTGAAAGTGGAGTTGGTGGTACTTTTCTTGTGGCAGATGGAATGGATACCACAGGTTACCTTTTAGTTGGGGGTGCTGGTGGGTGAGAGCTGGACATGCCCCAGCCCAGAAATCCCCCGTGTGCTGGGCTGATCCCCCGGCGTGGGCAGCAGGGGAGGGGGAATTCTGCCCCTCAGGGCATGGACCTGTTGGAGACAGTCCAGAGGAGGCCACCAAGTAGATGAGAGGGATGGAGCAGCTCTGCTGTGAGGAAAGGCTGAGAGAGTCGGCATTGTTCAGCCTGGAGAAGGCTTTCGGGTGCCTTAACTGTGGCCTTCCGGTGCCTGAAGGGAGCTACAAGAAAGTTAGAGACTATTTACACGGGCCTAGAGTGTCTGGAAAAGGGGAATGGCTTCAAACTGGCAGAGGGCAGGGTTAGATGGGGTATTAGGAAGATGCTCTGTACTGTGAGGGCGGTGAGGCCCTGGCACAGGTTGCCAGAGAAGCTGTGGCTGCCCCACCCGTGGAAGTGCTCAAGGCCAGGCTGGACGGGGCTTGGAGCAACCTGGGACAGTGAAAGGGGCAGGGGGTGGAACGAGATGCTCTTTAAGGTCCCTTCCAACTCAAACCACTCTGGATTGTGTGATTCGCGGGCTGGCTCAGCCCTCCCGGGCGCCGCTCCCGGGACACGCGGGCCGGAGCCGGGCTGAGGCGGGGCTGAGGCGGGGCTGAGGCGGGGCTGAGGCGGGGCTGAGGCGGGGCTGAGGCGGGGCTGAGGCGGGGCTGAGGCGGGGCTGAGGCGGGGCTGAGGCGGGGCTGAGGCGGGGCTGAGGCGGGGCTGAGGCGGGGCTGAGGCGGGGCTGAGGCGGGGCTGAGGCGGGGCTGAGGCGGGGCTGAGGCGGGGCTGAGGCGAGGTGGCCCAGGGCTGCCGGGGGTGCGGCTTCGTCGCGGCGGCTGCGCCCGGGAGGCCGGGGCGGGCCTGTGGCTGTCCCCGCCATGGCGGGGCTGTGTGGGGCCGGGCTGGGCGGCTCGGCGCTCCCGGCCGCTGCCGGGGCCGCGCTGAGGCGCTGCGGGGCCGGGGGGAGCGACCGCAGCCCCTGGAAGCCGGTCCTGCTCCTGCTCAGCGCGCCAGCTTTCTCCACGACCTGCGCCAGGTGCGCCAAGGACAGGCGGCTGAGGCAAAAAAGAGCCATTTCCGAGCGGCAGCTGGTAAGTGCTGGGCTCTGTGCGAGTTCGGGGCGCCTCAGACACAGCTCCCGCCGCTGGCGCTTCTGGAGTGAGGAAATACTGACTAAAATATAGTTAACTTTCAGAATAGCGTGGAAATGAGTCTGCCCCACGATGTTCTCGGTGTTCGCAGTGATCGTAGTAGTGCTCACGTTCCCTGTGGCCTCTTTGGGCTGGAAGCATCCATAAGTCAAGAAAGCAAAAAGTCTTTTTTAAGCTAAAGCTGTACAACGGTATTTTAGCTTTAAATCTAAAATACTGTTTTGTTTCTCACTGGTTTTTTAGTCTTGCGGTGTAGTCAACTGCCAAACAAGCATCACTATTTGTCCGAGAAACTGCAGGGTCCTAGAATTTATTCTTCATCTTATTTTTGTATTTACACGTCTCCGAAAAATCTTATTTTCTAATGATCTATAAATCACTTCCCATTAAAAGCAATAGTTTACTGTCTCGCCATGTGGTGGTGCCAAATACTTTCTAAAAGAGGCTCTTTAGTAGTCGTATAAATTTGATTACCCGAAGTTCAGTTGCGAGGGGGTTTTTTCAGTTGCTTATCTTTGGTATTGTAACTCTAATGAGAATTTTTCTCCCTCGAGTGCTATTTGTGCAGTTTACTTAAAGTGACCCTTAAAGCCCATTCTCATTATGAAGTCCCTTAGTAACTGACAGAATTTGAAAGTTACCGTGATCACAGTCATGCTTTCTCTTTTCATCCCTCTGTGTAAACAATTCCACCTGTCAATGAATGTACTTATGTAATATTTTCCCTTGGGAATTTCAGCCCCTTTTCTGGAGATAGATAAAGTCATATCAACATCACCTTAGGCATATGCTTTTGGGGAAGTTCTTAAAAATACTTGAAAGATGAGATCTGTTTTTCTTTATTATTACACTCAGTACACTGCATTTAGTTGATCTGTGAATGGCAGTAGAGTTCTGATTTCTTTGTTTTTTTACAGTTGAATGGAATTTGTCATGGCTAAAAATAGCAGGTCTGCCTATTAACTAAAATTTCTTGGAAGATGAGTTCTGATAAATTGTACTTAAAGGCTACAACCCCCACCCACCCTTGTTGCAGACACGTTATTTTGTGGATCAGCGCAAAGTGCGTGTGGTTGGAGGACAAGGAGGAGGAGGAGGCCATTCCTTCTACAGTGAGCCCAGAAAAGTATTTGGAGGTCCTGATGGTGGAAATGGAGGTGATGGGGGTCATGTAATTTTGAAAGGTAAACCTCATTAAATCTGTTTTGTTTCGTGTTGTTGTCTTATTGCTTAACGCCCCACCCCAGTAAAAGCAGCCTCACATGGATAGTAAGAAATGGTAAATGTCAAAAAGGTTAAAATGGTTATTTCTGTATGAGATGTCTTTGCTTTTTAAGCTTTGTCCCGAGCTGGTAAGGGGGACATAAATGACATTGACAGCCCTAGGAAGAATTTTGAAAATCAAGGTATTTTGCAGATATTTTAGTACCTGGTGCCTGACTGTGTTGTGTTAAGGCTGGGATCTGATTAAATTTTCCTCTTACGACGAATAAAGCTGCTTCTACCACCACCCTGCTGCAAAATCTAATCTAGCAAATTAATTTTGATTTGGAATGACCACTTCATTTTAAACTGCATGGTTAATAAACCTAAGCAGTTAAGTAAAGGCAGTTAAATAGATTAATATTGGTCTTCCCTGATATGTTATTGTTGAGACAGTACATAGGATGTGCACTCATGCAATATTCAAAAAGGGAAAGAACAGTCAAGATGTTGCTCTTCTGTGCCTGTTCCACTGAAGCAATGTGTTCAAAATGTGTGTATTTTGCTTTACAGCTGACCAGCAAATGAAATCACTTTCTTCAGTGTTCCCCTTCTATCAGGGTTTTCACGGAGAGAGAGGAGGAAGCAAAAACTGTTACGGAGCTAATGGTGCACACATGTATGTTAAAGTAAGTCAGTGGATGTTGCCTGCTGTGTGGTAGCTTGGTACATGGCTGATTTTCAAGGTGGAGAACCTTATTGTGAGCAAATCTCACGTGTATTGAAGGGTAAATGTCTGACAGTGCTGTTTGAGTTCAAAAAGTGAGCTTCAAGAAATACAATTCTCTTTTTGGGTTCCTCACCTTGACAATATACAGGAGTGGTTTTCAGCAAATCTGAAATTGGTTGGTGGAGGATCTGCAGGCTTTGAGCTTCAGTGTAATACTTGCATCTCTTCACTTTGAGGTCCCTGTAGGTACTTTGGTGAAGGAGGATGGCAAAGTTGTGGCCGACCTCACTCAGCATGGAGAAGAGTACATTGCAGCTTATGGGGGAGCTGGAGGGAAAGGGAATCGCTTCTTTCTTTCCAATGAAAACCGCGCTCCAAAGTTTTTTACTCCAGGAGAGCCAGGTCAGGAGAGGGTCCTTCAGCTGGAGCTCAAGACAACAGCTCATGCAGGATTGGTGAGTTTCTGTTGGTTCAGCTTCCATATCGTTGCAGGATGACGCTTGACTGGAGCAATAATGTGTGTTAATATTTTCTTAGCCTCTGGCTTGCTTGTTTAGAGATGCAGCTTGATGCTTTCTTGCTCTTACTTGATAGAAGGGTGTCCAAAGTGATTCACAGAGCTGCCACTCTCTTGCTACTTGGTGTTGTCCTACTTCTGCTAATATCCACACTATACATAGCAAAATAAGATTCATCAGTGATTGCTGGTGATGTACAGCAGCTTTGTCTGCTGGTTCTGCAGATGAACAGTACAGCATAGAGAATTCTTCTAAACTGGTTTGTTTTCTTGTTTTTTGGGGTTTTTTTTCTAAATGATAAAGTTCAAATCACCTTCTATTTCATCACTGTATTTCTCTTTTTACAGATATTAAATATTTGACTTTGTTAGAGCCAGGTTTTCATCCTCTGAAATGAAAAATGCTGAGTCAACTTTAAGCTTAAGCTATTTTTGTATTTGAGTATGGACATATCCTAACACCAGCTGGCAAAGCTGTGAAAGTTATGCTTTGCTGCAAAATGTTCTTGATGTAGTCCAACAACTGCAGAATAACTGTCTGGCCTAGCAGAATTTTGCAGATTTGTTTAAAAATTGAGAAATTTGGGTGTTTGTATTCCAGGTGGGCTTTCCCAATGCTGGCAAATCCTCACTTTTGAGAGCCATCTCCCGTGCAAAGCCAGCTGTGGCTGCCTACCCCTTCACAACCCTTAACCCCCACGTTGGCATTGTCCACTATCAAGACTATGAACAAGTGGCAGGTAAGAATTTGGGGTTTGTTGTGTCTACCTTGATAGCAATTTGTGTCACCTGGGTAGTGCTTTAAAATGCTGCAGAAATAGGTTCAGGAGTTCTGTAGACTTCTTGCTAGTTCTAAAGAACTTCAAACAAAACTCTACTGAAAGCCCGTTTCATGTTCAGTTATAGGCAACTTTAGAGCCAAACTGGCAATCTGTATTCTGTCTGCACTGGAGTAATCTAAATTCAGGTGTTTTAAAAGATAACTGCAGCAAACTTAGCATGAGTTGTGCTTTACTATTGATGCACTGAGACATAATTCTAAAAGTACTCACACTGGCCAGTAAAAGACTGGGGGTATTTGTTTGGGGTTTTTTTTTGTATTGGATCTGTTGGATTCACTGTGAAATTTCTCTTGTAGTTGCTGACATTCCTGGCCTCATCAAAGGTGCTCATCAGAACCGTGGCCTGGGCGCGGCCTTCCTAAAGCACATTGAGCGCTGCCGCTTCCTCTTGTACGTGGTGGATCTCTCTGTGCCTCAGCCGTGGATTCAGCTGCAAGACTTGAAAAGTGAACTGGAAGCATATGAAAAAGGCTTGTCTGAGAGGCCCTGTGTTGTGATTGGGAATAAGATTGACCTTGCTCAGTCCAGGATCAATCTGCCACTCCTGAGGGAGCAGGTAGCTGAGAGGGTCATCGCGTTGTCTGCGCTGACAGGAGACAACTTGGAGGAGCTGCTGTTGCATCTGAGAGAACTGTATGACATTTATGTGAAGACAGAACAGTCACGAGGACAAAGCCCAGTCAAGTGGTAGGAGCCACAACTGCTGTGAACTGTGCTGGAAGGAGAACAAAATTAAAATAGTTTGATTCAACTGCATCTTTGGTTTGGGCTTCTTGTGGGTTGTTTTCGTTGTTAAAATGGAAGGGCAGAGTGTGGGGATTTGTTCTGGACTGCTGCTTTGGAAAGATTGTTCTGTCTGTTAGTTCACTTTTGAGGTATCTCTGAAGTTTTACAACCAAGCTTGAAAATTGTAATCGTGGTAGGTGTTGAACTGGAAACCTGGCTCTTGTTTGGCATACTTTGGAATGAAGAGAATGCTGTCTAGTAGAAATGACTGAAATTCACAAACTGCAGGAGATGCTGTCTTGTTTTATGAATTGTAGTGAAGTGACTTTCTCAATTTTCACAAATTAAAAATTCTAAAATAAAAAAAAGTAGTCCCATGTTTATCTGTTTCTATATCATGACCAATTTCAGTTGTGTCTTAAACTTCTCCCCTGCTCTGTCATGGTTTGGTGTGGGTTTTTTTTCCTCAGAGGAGGCACAGCTCCTCAGTAATTTTAGGGAGGAGGAGCATGAAAGAACTGCAATTCATGACTGAAATGATTTCCTCATTAATATAAATATTTAACTATCTTTAAATGCTGGCAGCGGTTAAGTAGCTGAATAAACTGGCCAGGAACCAGCCATTTGAGAGTCACATCTGAGTTCTCCCATTTAGGAATCTCAGGCAATGTTCTGAGAAATTCTAGGCTTAGATACTTCAAATGAAAGAAAAATACAGTTCTTTGTCATCCCTCCCCCCTGCCCCTTTTATTTTTAACTACATCATTTAAAGAACTGTGTTCTTAGACTTTATTCTTTAGGAATTCAGGAATCTTAATTTAGAACAGTGGTCTTTGCCCTCTCCTCATACTGAAAGAAGAGCTGCTTCTGTATGCTCTGGTTATATTGTGTGTAAAAGATTATTATCTTAATAATGGAAAGTCGAAATTCATCAAAGTGTATTATTAAGCTTTTTCATAAGGGACCTGAACAGGCTTGTGGGGTGCTGAGACACAAACACTGTCAGAAGTAGAGGAAATTACTGAGTGTTTTTGGAAAAACACTCAGCTGTAGCCTCTAACCACTTTTTCTAATACACCACAGTGAAGGTGGTAATTCTCTCTGCTTCCTTCACTGCACATTTTTTATTTCATCCCTGGTCGTCTAATGCTTCTGCATGGAACATCCTTAAAAGCAAGTTTATAATTCTGAAAAAGTACAGGTCAACTTGAAAGCCTGAATTGTTTACTAAATTATGGCAAACCAAGTAGTTACCTCTCCTAAATTCACATTCTAAGTATTTCTATTTGTGATCAGGTGTGGGAAGCAATCTGTGCATTATAAGCAGCGATACTGGTATAAATGGGATCAGGAAAAAATTAATATTATCTCCTAAAGTCTCTCTCATGTTTTTGCTTCATCCCTGGGATTTACTGAGTTGAATTAAGTAGAAGTTAATATTCAGTTCTGTCCTTCTGTTTGGTTTTGTGCAGCATTTTTAGGCTTCACTGCAGTTCTTCCTTCTATTGCTACATGCTTTTCAGCCACATTTAATAAAACCAGGGGAAGGTTGCCTGAACACCAAAGCTGGTGCAGCTTCTTAGCAGATTAATACCCACAGATACTTTGCACTGTCTCTGGCTGTGTTCGAGAATGCCGGAGGCTGTTCTAAAAGCCTCAGTACCACAGGAGCTCCCAGCCTTCCTTTAGTGCTCAGGTAACCTCAGTCCTTGCAGGGAGAGCAGTGTTGTTTACTGGTGTGAGAAAAGCACAGCAGGTTTCCTGACACCTCCCCCGGAATGTGCCGTTCATCCTGGAGCTGGGTTCTTTGTTCTCAGCATTTCAGCCACCTGCTTTGAGGTGGCAGCACCAAGATCCTAAAGCCGTGTTCTTAACAGGGTTCAAAGAGGCTTTCCAGCATCAGCTACTCCCTCATCTGGCAATGAAGAGTGCCAAATAGCTCCAGCTTTTCTGCTGGAACAGCTGTTCGTAGAAACTTCAACTTCCCGTAGCCTTTAATCACTTGGTTCGCATTTCTCCAGGGTGCTCCTTCAGAGTTAGCACGAAGATCTCTTGGATCGCGCTCCAGAGGAGGCAGAGGGCTGAGGGGGAGCCTCTGGTTCTGCTGAAAAGAAAGGATTTACAAAGGAAATGCATTTTGCCTCTAAAAACAGAGAGGGGAAAAAAGAATCAGTTTAACGGTGAATTGTTTCGGGGAAGAGTTGTGTGCTATAGGATTTCTTTCCACTTTTTTGGCTGGGGTTGGGGTGGGTGGGCTTGTTTTTGTTTAGGTTTTGGTGGATTAACTTCCTTTTGCTTTCCTCTGCTGAACCCTTTAATGCTGGCCTTGTTTTTTAAGCCGGCAAGAGGAAAGAGATGGTAGATTTTATTTCTCATTCCGACAATAAGCCATGGGAATCTAATGTGATTTGAAGTCCAGTCAATTCTCTATTTCCTGGAGAGGCTTGAGCCATAATTTTGTTTAGCACTTTATAGTTCTAGTACTCTTTAATGCATTTTTTTAGTGCATGATTACAACATTATTTCAGTGCTAATTGTAGGGGGTTTGTATTTATTTGCAGTCCTCTTCCTCTTTGTAAGTCCTTGGAAAATGTAAGTGGTATCAATTACACAAAAAAAAGAAAATCAAATGCTAATGTAAAAACAAACACTAGAAAGGACCACAATTTTAAACGTGGATACTGAGGACTCATTGCAGTACATTAACTAAAGCATTGAATCAGGGTGTTTAAGCATGAAATATTTTGCAATCTGCTTTACTTATGGTTTCCTAAAGCACTTTTTTGCATTACCTAGTATTTTTTTTGCATTAGGGAAAGATCTTCAATTATTGTCTGTGTATTTACTAGGAGTCTTCATAGTGATTTCTGGTGTTCAGTAGATTCGTGGTAAGTGAAGAAGTACTCTTGACTTGACCATGCTTAACAACTTGTTACTTGTTTTTAAATATTAATTGAAATTAAAGAATGGCAGGAGAGGCTGTGAACCAGAGATGCTCATGCTGGTAGAGTGGGATCCTGTCATAGTTTGTGCTGGACACAGAACCACCATCCAACTGCTTTTCTGTCCTGTCTTCCTTGGGATACTGGCCGATATCTGCACTGTGAGTGCACCATTGTGGAAAGGGCTTTGGTGTGAATTAAAACTCCACCCTGACACAGCTAAACTGCATCCCAATGTTGATGTGTGCCTGGCCTTTGAAGAACAGTTCTGTTTGCTGGTTGTCTTCCACGCTGCAGTTTCTAGTGCCATCCCCCAGCAACAATTTTTCTATTTTTTAAATAGGGTTTAAATGTGACTGCACTGTAGAGGTCTGGAAAGACTGCAGTTATTACTTGGAGGGGAGTATTACTATTTGGAGGGGAGGTCACATTTGCATGCCAATAATGATAAGAGATGATTTTGCAACTCTTGATAACAGAACAAAGCTCCCTTCAGGCTGCACTCTTGATTTTTCTTTAAGCAGTTCTGAAATTTATCATGTGGTATGTGTCCATTATTCTGAGTCATAAAACCTAGTTGGTAGGACGACAAAGGCAGAGATTTTCATCAACCTTGTTTTAATGTTGAGATTGTGTTTGTCCTTCGTTTCCCCACTGAGAGTAATTTTTCATCTCCTCTTTTCTGATTGAAATAAAATTGTCCAAGGAGGACTTAACGGCATCTGATTTGTCATCCATAGGGTTTGGGGTTTTTTTCTCTGCCCTTGTATACATAAAATATAGCTTTGACTCCTTGGAGCGTGCATTCCTTGCTCAGCTCTGTTCTTTGCATATTGCTATACTGTTATGCCACCAAGGTGGGGACATGTATTTGTGTGTTATGTACACATTTCCCGACTGATGAAAGAGAACAAAAGCCCAACCATACTACAAATCAATGTAATTATGGTTTAATAACTCACTCGTGTCTGCATGTTCCATTTCAGTAAGAAGTAATGGCTGTGGCTGGTTACTTTATTACAATCTGTTTTATTCTGGTAACATTCAATTAATTTAATTGGAGTGGGTGGCATAATGCAGTGGTGACCTGGGCTCAGTTTGGTAGGCTTTTAGCCCGACTGGAGCACTGTAGAAAACTCAAATGCTGTTACTTTATGTCGTGATGAGTGAGTACGACATGACACAAAACATGAAGAGCCTTGTGCTTAATCAAATACACTGAAAATGTTTCATACAGACACAACCACCTTTTGAGATGCAGGTTTAGAAATGCATTTTAGATCCAGACTTATTAAGACCAATTGAAAAGCTGAAAATGAACTGCTGAACAAATTATCTTTTGTTATTCAAATCCCACATGGGGCCTTTTTGTCTTTGGAACTGGAGAAATCGATAGGCAATTAATGTGCAGGTAACAGTCAATATTTTAGAAAGCATCTGATGGTTTGGGATCAATTTTTGCATATGGAAAAGCTTTGTCATGGTTTAAAGATTTCTCATTTGAATTTTGACATTTGGGTCCTCAGTGCTTAATTACCTTTGAGGCTGGAACATCATTGTTTCCCAAAGACTTGGGAATCCCCACCCAGTGCTTCTTTTGTGCACACACTAATCAGCTACTGACAGAAGTTACTATTCACTCTCTAAATCCAGATAAATTAATCTTCCACTAAAAGTGGAAAATGCTTATGAAGAAAAATATTTGCATGAGACAATGTAATTGCTAAAACACTGGTTGTCAAGAAGACATCTGTGATATTACGGATGAGGTATCCATATTTTGATTATCTTATTCATTAAATCATACTGGTTTGTGGCTATTCATTTCCTGTTGTTTTCCTCTCTTATAAATCAGGAAGATGAGTTTGGGCAGCTAGAGTGCTCTGTCCAGACAGGACTCACATTTATCACATTTAAAAAGTAACCTGGTAAAAGGTCACTGTATTAAATCAATATTTTCTTACTGCATTGCTTTAGAAAATGTTTCTTCTCTTCACTTACCCACCCCCAGAGCAGACATATAATGGAAGTTTAAAGCAGTGGTGCAAAACAGCAATTACCAGGATGCTGAGCTCTGTCTAAAAAACCCAAAATCTGATAACATTAAATAACTCCAGTGCCAGGAGTTGAGGGTTTGAAGCTTGCCCCACTTTGCAATGGGTTGGGTGCCCCATTAGCTGTGCTTGTGCCCCTTGAATCTATAGGCTGAAAAAATGTATTTTATTCTGGTAAGCTAACACATCTCTGTTTCTAAATCAACCAACATTTTCTAGCTTCATGAATTCATTTATGGCCATTAGGAAAATGGTTTTGATGGATGAAAATTTCATGGGTTTAAGTTTGTTTTTTTTTTTTTTTTAATTACAGTACCTTATGTTTCTGAGTGATTTTTTTAATCTTCTTTCAGTGGTAGAAACTGAATCATGGAAGGCTGAGGTCCCAACTTAGCCGGGTTTGGAAAAGCTTACATCCCACTGAACTTTAAACATTTTGAATTAAAATATCTGTCTGGATTCGGACCCTAGCAACTTGCAGAGTCACATAGAAATTCTGTGGCAAGACAGATGACCTGGAATTTGGAAAATAATCCTCCAGTATCCACTTTACCCTCTTCATGGAACTGCAGTCCATGGCAGTGTTTAGGAGCTTTAGAAGTGCTCACTCACACATCTCCTATTTATCTTTTAAGGCATTCAGAATTTCTTTCAAAGTAAATAAAAATTAATCTGTAGATGGATAACAACAATTGCCATGTGAAACATGTACAATTTACTAACTGGTGCTACTAATTGATGTAATTATCACTAATTAAATGTTCTAAAGATAGTGATTTTTGTAATTGTTATTCAATGGCTTGGAGTGGCTTATGAAGCTTAGACAGTTCTAGAATTGTACGTTAAGACTAAATTAAATTAGTGCTACAGAAGTAATTCTCCTAATGTATTTAGCCTGGAATAAAACTGTTATCACATTTAGCTAACCAGGGCACTTGATGAATGGGTGCACAGTAGAAGATTTGCTTTTAGTGAATATTTAAGCTAAAAATTAGCTATATTCCCTCTTCCATTCCAGGAAGGCCTGAGTGCTTGTACACTAATGGAGAAAATTATTGCAGAGGGTCACAAATGTGATTGAATAAAGAAGGAACTTGTTCAGATTTTCTCAGAAAATGTCATGCTTGTTCTGGTCTTTCAGTTAATATATCTGCCTTTTCAAAGGCAATTTGGTAGATTCTGTCAGCGCACAAATATCTCTTCGGAGTCTGTTGTTAAAATGGCATTTAGGCCAAATAAAATTTATGTTCTGTGTTTTTTCGTTGTGGAGGAGGCAATTCTGATTTGATAACTTGTTATGCCACAGTTGGGAGTGATTAATATTGATTACAAATATTTCCTATTTACAAATGGTGACTGGAAGGCACTTTTCTGAAGTGGTGCATAGTGATGGTTCTCAGTGAAGTAACTGCTGAGGTGAAAACACGGTTATTAAGATGAGTCAATCGTAATGACCTTAAATAGCCAATTTCCCCAGTTTTTAGTTGTTTGATTAGTACTGCTGGAGCATCTCTCAAGAGGTGAGTGAAGGAAGTTTGAATTTTTGGGTGTTTTCAAGGGAAATCAGTATAATCCCCGTGTTCTATGGGATTATCTCATTTTTGAGATTGTCAGTTTGTAGCAGAGGACAGGAGCATGTGGGACTTGTGACGGGGAATTTCTAAGGGATTTCAGCTCTTCCTGAAATAAAGATGAACTGTTCTGCAGGCTTGTTTGCATGAGGTCTTCCCAGTGACTGCTTCAGGAGGGACGTGTTGGGCATTTTGGTCCTCTGCTGAGGTTTTATATTGCCTTGGTGCTGTATTCTTCCAATGACAGACATCATATTTGACTTCAGACTTTTCCATACGCTGGTATTAGCTGTGTGTCAGCATTCCTCTGCCTATACAGTTCCGTACAGTCTTTTGCAACCTTCAGTTTGATTAAGAATTTTAAAGGCAGCAACAAAAGATCTTGTTCCTTTCATGAAAGCTCTTGGCTAACAGCTTAATTCCCAGAGCACTGACCATAGGCTTCATAAAAGTATCACACATATTATTTTATCCCTGTATATTTTGAATACGAGCTGTATCAGAGATATTGAATGGTGTTTTAACCACAATGGTCTACTAAATTTGTGCTTTTTAGAGTATAAAGTATAAATGATTTTCATAGTGGAGAGTGATTGCTCTGCTTTGTCAATCTGTCTTCAATTCGTGGACACTGCAGGGTGTACTTGCAGTCTCGTGTTCAAGGGGTTATATGCAACCCCCATTATTGTTTGTTCTTCAGTAAACAGCTTCTAAAGACTGAAGCTGTGTGTGAGCTGTTAGTTAACAGCTAAAAAATTTGCCAGAACTGTTGTTGCCCTCCTAGCAGAGAACGTGTTGTTTGTGAATGCTCAGAGATATCTTGAATGAGATTATTAACTACTTTGCAATCAGTTTTCCTCCAGTGTTAATTGTGCTGCTAAATCCTAGGGTAGTGTGATAAAAAAATTCCAAAGTCAATGTCACATCACAGACACATTTTTGTGCTTAAAAGAACAGATGTTTAAGTTATGGGTCCAGTCTGTTTTTAAAAACTCCAGTTTTGTCATGAAGCCTTTACAACACAACCAAAGGTCTTGCTTAGTGGCTCTAAGTAATTTTTTATAAAAGTCAGGTTGTAGCATTTTAAAAATGGAAAAATAGTCTTGTTCTTCCCCCACAGATGTGCACACAGCTCTACCTATGATATTTGGTACTTGGGTTAAGTGTTAGCTCCCTTTTGCACCCAGACTGTGCAAGCAGCTTGCAAATTATGGAGTAAAAGAGTGGGGCTTGTAAATAATAAGTAATGCTCATGCATCCTGGACTTGAGCGATAAAAATGGTGCTGATTGAATGAGTCATCAGCATTCCTGAGCTTGCAACAAGAGGTGTAGGGACAGAGCTGGGGTTTTTTGCCTTTGAGGTGTGTACAAGTCTTCTTCCCTCAGGTGGTGGTGGGTTTGTTGGAGTAAGTGCCAATGATAGTTTTATATCTCAATAAAATGGCGGTACTGGGTTATAGGTAAGACCTTTCAGCTGCAGAATTCCTAATTGCTTTTCTAAACCCCCCTAATTCCTTAATCCTGCAAATGCAACTATATTGACAGAAAATTGTTGTAAGGAGGAGAGGAGGAGATTTAAAGGTTAAGGGAATGGAGAAGTGCTGTGAGTTCCCTACTGTCCACAGGAACATCTGTGCAATCTTGCATGAAAGGGTGGCTTTGTGGTGTCAGAAATTGAGAGAGCTTTTCTATTTTGTGGCACTCATCCAGGGCAGCCCGCAAAGAGTTTTTATTCCTGTCTGCAATCTCAAATCAGAAGTAAGGGTAATAACACTCCTTATTGTGCCACATCTATTTGCAGAACAAGTTCTGTAGAGTGCAGGAGGTCTCTTTTAGGACCAGGTCTGTACTGCAAAGTTGTGCTGGTGTCATTGCTCAGGAGCTGGGGTTATGAAAAATTAATCCTCCCTCACAGAAACCATGTTGTTAAAGTTCTTTCCTGCAAGGATGTTAACCCCTGGTCTTTACACCCTAGTTCTGCTGTGAAAATGAATGGCCATTTACAAACATGAAGGAAAACCATTAGCATTCTTTCAAATCAAAATATAATCACATCTTGCTAATTTCAAAGCCCTTCCCTCCCAGCAAATCTCATTAATTATCCCAGACAGGTGTTTTTCAACAAAAGCTCCTTCTTGCGTTCTCTCTTCTTCTCCAGCGTCCTACTTGAGCTAATGAAGCTCCAGTGATGTCTGTGGAACAATGGAGCAATTTCTGTAACTGCAGGTTGGAGAGAACAAATAAGGGATGGTAATTGAGGAAGGGCTGGAGGAGAGGCTGCAGGAGCAAAGTTCCTCTGTCTGTGTAAAGAGATCTCTAATTATTGGTGGTTAGGGAGGAAGCATTTACAGAGACAGAAAGAAAGTAGCTGTGCTGAAAAAAAAATGGTTTTTTTGTGGTTTATTGATATGCAGGTGCTGCTGTAGGAAAAGACCACAGACCTCGTTAGGGAGGCCTTTACATCCTCGAGTTAAGGGAGTGTAGGGTTTGTATCAAGAGAGGGGAACTGGCATCACCTCCACACAGCTCCTGTGGGAAGTCACTTATTCAAAAAGCTCCCTGGGCATGACTTGCAGCTGCAGGAATGCTGTTTACTAACACTCCGTGCATAAATTGGATGCTTCTCCCTGGAACTAGCCGGCTTTCTTTCCTCTGTGGAGATGTGCTGTGGAAATGAAGCCTATGTGCCACCCCCAATATTTGAATCATGTTCATAATTCCAGCAAGTCTTCTTTCATGGTAATTGAAAACAGGTCCTGCCTGCTTAGCTTATGCCTAGACAATAGGAAAGAGGCATTATTTTAGCAGGTATGGAAATGAACTATACACAGGTGTTTTGCTGGGCTGGTTGACGAGCAGCCCTACCTTGTCTAGTGGTTATGCATTTTCACAATTCATATTGGATTATACCTAGAATCTCCCAATCCCTGCCTCTTCCAAGTACATATAGACATTTATATTCTGAACACTAAAAATCAGCAGAATTCAAATACTCTTTTAAGCGTATTTGAATTAGTCATCAGCTACTCTGAAACTTCAGAGCAGCTCCCAGGTTTTTCAGTATGAAAACCAGGCTCAGGTGTGACCTCATGTCCAGGCATAAGTAATTATTTTTCTTTTTTATTTGGCAAAGCAAGAGCTCTTATTCCAGGAAGGAATGTAAGTATCTTCCCTGCAAAATCCAACAAAGAATAAAATTTCTTTCAGTCAAGTGTAGATAATTCTGCCCATGTGGAGTTCAGATGAAAATACTGTGCAAAAGGCTCACAAGGAAATATGTCCTTTTCTTCCCTCTGGGGAAGGAAGGTGTAACAACAGGCACCTTCTTTTCTCAGAATGAAGGATCTGGTAGTTCCACCTCTCCTGATGAACAACTGAAGAGAACCACAGATGGAAAATGGTGCCTTGGCCACGTTATGACTGTCATTTTTAGGCAGACCAGTGGGGCTTGTAAATTACAGGAAGAGTAATTGTTGATGTAACCTCTCCAGATCTCAGTTGCATGTAACATGCTCTTGAAAAGCCCTGAAGCTGGAGAGAATTGAGTGATGTGCACTCAGCACCCTCAGGGGGCTGTCAGGAACCCGCTCACCAGAGGTGAGGGAAACTCAGCTGTTTCAGGAGCTGTTTTTTCTGTGACGTGTGTATCTGCCTCCTCAGGCAAATCCTGATGTTTTGCTTCCAGTTGGATTTTATGATTTCTGACAACACCTTGTTCACCATAAAATATTCTGCAAACTTCTTATAAAAATACTTTATTGAGGTTTTCAGAAGGGAGCAGACACAGGGAAAGGTACGAGTAGGCTCGACAGTTCATCCTGTCAATTCATAGCACACATACTTCAAGTGGTTTATTTTAACCCATATATAACAGACTGACAGAACATGTCACAGGTCTGAAATATCACATACACAAGACAAGACATCATTCAAAACCTGACTTCAGATGACAATACTGATCTACTTGACAAATATCACTGGGATACAGTTGGATGGCATTTTCTTTTACTCATAGCAGCAGCCAAAAAGCAGTTTGCTTGCAACAGCAAAATGTAATTGGCAATCACAACATCATAAGCTTTTGGGTACTACTTTACAACATTTGGGTTTCTATTTGTAAATGTAGTTTTCAGACTTAGGATCTTGAGCTTCTCTGTGCAATACTGTTAAATAAGAGCATTTGCCATGGCAACTAATTACTCATTTGTGTTACTACATCACTGAGCAGTGCCAGCAGTGGAATTAATCTGCTTTTTGGTCATAATGCCCCTGTGCCCAAAGAGGTTACAGAACAAATGGGCAACTGTGATGGGGAGCAGAGATAAAATGTCCAGGATTTCATGGTAAGACCAAGGCTAGAGCCCTGATCTCCTGAATCTGGTGCTCTATCTGTGCAATCATTTGACTGTTCAAAAAAAAAATTTGAAAATTAAACAATAAAAGAATTGATGCTTATGTTGACTGAATCAGCTCAACCCAGGTCTCCAGCAAAGTGAGGTATTTTAAAAGGAGGAATGCAAGAGTTCTGAAACTTGATGGATTTAAGACGTTTGAAAGGAACACCAAAAAAAGGAACATAAAAAACACAACACAAGATTTGCTTCTCTCTGAGCTTGTCATTCCCTAACACAGTGCCAGAAGAGTATCTTTGAGATCCTGCAGAAGAGATTTGAAAATGTCTTTGGGTTGTCATGGTGGAGTCTGTGGAGAAGCTGGTACTGTGCTGGCACCTTTCATGTAGGCACAGGAACCCTTTTCCTGCTGCGTGGCTCCAGGCAGGAGGGAAGCACTCCCATGGGAGCACTGGGCAGTGTGTGGCAGGACCCAAAGGAAATCAGAGCAGTTTTGAAGCAGGGAGGGATCAGACAATGCCAACAGGGCACTTCAAGATGCTCAATGCCTCAGAGTCTGGCTGTAAACTCCTTAGGGCGGAGATCTGTCCCTTCCTGGGGTGTGGAAGGGACATCTATTGGACCCCATGGAACAGAGATCCAGATTATGGCTGCAGCTGCTGTAGCAGAAATGATGAGTGAGATGTTTTCCTTTTGAGGTTTGTTCTTTTCTTTCTGTATCATCATTGACATGTAATAAGTGTAAGGAAAAAACGCTCCCATTTATGGGAAAGATCAGGTCTGCAAACCGCTAAGCTGTAGGTTAGTGCAGTAGTTTAAAGCCAGATATTTTGTTAGCTTTTATTTTTCAGTCTTCAGTTTATTGGAGCAAAATGCTGGTGCTGCTCAGGCTGACTAGGTGGCAGCAGAGCTCTTTTGTGGCACCTGCAAGTGGCGGACACAGATTTCACTACCTGTGGTTAATGTCAATAAACGTCTTTATCCTTCTATGCGGTGGGATTTTGTTGTTGATGAACTAAAATAAGTTAATAGTGGGCTCTTTTCTGCTTTCCTCACCTGCCCCAGATCACTGCTCCTGGGTTCTTCCAAGGAAACAAGCTGCAGTCCCAATACTGCAGAAGTAAACCAAGGCTTTTCTCATCCTCACACTGGGCTGGCTTCACTTTCAGTAGCTCTGAAGGGCATTGTGAGGCTGAATCTTCAGCTTCTTGGGACAAAGGAGTTTAGTAAAAGCCCTTCTGAAGCTGGAGTGGCAGAGAGGGTATAGGACAGGGTTGACAGCCGAGTTGATCCACAGCAGCCAAAAGGAAGTCTCGTACCAGAACTCAGAGATGCACTGGCCGTGGCAGCCAGCACGGATGATCATCAGCAGAGTGTACGGTGCCCAGCAAATCCCAAAAATGCCCACGATGATTGCCAGTGATTTGGCCACTTTCTTGTCTCTAGAGAGCCTGAAGCGTTGAGTCGTGCTCTGGGACACGATCTTCGTCCGTTTCTCTGAGCACAGAGTGGAGGCTGAATTCTTGCAGCTCTTTTTGTTCCAACACTTGGGTTTCCTGGAGCTCTCCGAGCTTGTTGCCAGCAGATCTTTGGCATCCAGGCTGGAAGTGGAGGCTGCTCCTTGAGCTTTGTTCTTAGAGGGGTCGAGGGTTTCAGCTGACTCCTTCTGCTCCCACTTACAGCATTTCAAAGAAAGCTTTACTTCTGGGCTCCTTTCCATCTCTTCAGTGAAGGACTGGTTGTGCACTTCATGGAAAACATCCAGGCGCATTTTGGTGCGCTTCCGTATGTTCAGGTAAATGCTTAGGTTGAAAAACATCACGCTGATGAAAGGAGTGAAAAACTCCAGCGTGGAGGCTGTCATGAGGAAATACCAGTTGTAGAAGAACTCAGCATAGCATTCCCCGGTGGGGATGATGCTCCGGCCTGATATGTACTCCCAGCTGATAATGGCAGGTCCGTACAGCAGGAAGGCCAACACCCACACCAGCACCATCTTCAGCACTGCTTGCCTGGTGTTGCCTTGCTGGGCTCTGTAGGCGACCTGCAAGAGGAAAGCCTTTTCTTACACACAGCCCCACACCCCAGCTGGCTGAGGCTCCTCACAAATGGACTGTTAGCATTCCTGGTAAAGTTGCTAGGCAATATCCCAGCAGTCCAACAAATTGATATGCCATAGGCAACAGGAGCAACTGCTAGATAAATCTCACTCTTAAAGGGAAGATTTAGAACACTCA
The DNA here is from genome assembly GCA_014706295.1 of Lycocorax pyrrhopterus obiensis. NCBI lineage: Eukaryota > Metazoa > Chordata > Aves > Passeriformes > Paradisaeidae > Lycocorax > Lycocorax pyrrhopterus. Next base: position 12,944,378 of record JACSVZ010000022.1, on the reverse strand, counting down.
TTTTACAGCTCCAAAATGTGGTGTCTGCTAAGTGGAAATGTACTGACTTGGGTGGAGCCTGGCAGTTGTCTGCACCCACCACTTGCCTGAGTTGTCCCCAGCTACTCCCTGTAAGTCACAAGGAGAGGGACTTGACAAACTCCTGGGCTGGATCCGTGTTGTATTTGCAGCAGGGAACAAGCAAACAGCAGTGGATCAGATCTGCCTGTGAACTGCTCGTTACCTCCTGCAAAAGGCTGAGCATTTTGGTCTTCCCACACACCCAGGGACCTCCCCACATTCCCTGCCAAAGCTGGCAGTGCAATCTACTGCCGTGGCAGCCAGGGAGAAGCTGCAAGTCTGACTGCAATCCACTGGTTTGTCCTGGAGATAATAAGATCTTGCGAGTTAGTTAGAAGTCTGCTTACCTGGCTGGCTTGCTTGTACGCTACTGTCCCGTCACCTGAGAAGGGGACACCTGCACAACGGGGTCTGAGCCTTAAGTGATTTAATTATGCCAGGAATACCAATCTGAAATCATCACTGAATTATGTATTTGTGAATGATTATTGCTTTCCAGGCTGAAAGATTCATAATTTCTGGAGGATTCAAAGAGCTTTTAATTATTGCAGAGGATCTGGAGAATAAAGGAGGAGGAGAGTTATGTCCCTCTCAGCTGCCATGAGAGGACTCACCGCTCTCGTCACCGAGAGGAATCTGTCGTAGCTAATTAGTACGATGTTGAAGACCGAAGAGGTGCAGAGCAGATAATCAACCACCAGCCAGAGTTTGCAGAGGCTTCTCCCGAAGATCCATCTCCCCGTCAGCACATAGGGCACGTACAGGGGGATGCAGAAGGCACCTGCAAGCGGAGAGGCCGTTCCCGGTGAGACTCGGGCTCTGCACGGTGGCTGCCCCCGGAGATCCGCGGGTGCCGGGTGGGTCCTTCCCTGTGCGCGCCCGGACGGAGGGAGCGGCCGGGGGACAGCGGGAGGGGACCGGGGACTGCGGGAGGGTGTGGGGGCAGGAGCGGGGCACGGCCGGAGTGGAGGCACGGCCCGGGGCGAGCAGCCGGGCAGGAGGAGCCCCGGGCGCGCTGCCCGCCCCGCCGCCGAGTTGCTGCCGGGCCGTGCCGGTGCCGGCGGGCGCGGCGCCCCGCGGGCGGCACTTTACCTACGAGGAAATCCGAGATGGCCAGGTTGAGGAGGAAGAAGTTGTTCTGGGTGCGTAGGCTGGAGTCCGCCACGAAGGCCAGCATCACCAGCGCGTTGCCCGCCACGGTGACGGCGATGAGCAGGGCCATCAGCGCGCCCAGCGCTGCCGTGCCCGCGGCGGCGAAGCGCCCGGCGGCGGCCGAGCCGTTCAGCGCCCCGCCGCTCTCCATGGCCCGCACCGCTCCCGCCGCGCCGCCGCCGCGGGGCTGCTGCCCCTCCCCGCCCCGCCCGCTCCCGCCTCCGGCTCCGGCCCCCAGCACCCCCGCGTACCCCCCGAGCAGCCCCGAAACCCCCAGAGAATCCCTGAATCTGCCCAAGCATCTCTGCATCCCACTAGAGCATCCCTGAGCATCTGCACATTCCCACGCACCCTCTCAGCCCGGGAGCATCCTTTTATTACCCCAGAATATCCCTTCATTCCTCCAGAGTACCCTTGAGCATCCACACATTCCCCTCTCAACCTGGTAGCATCCTTGCACTACCCCAGAGCATCCCTGAATCCCCCCAGAGGGTCCTCTCCTATTACCCCTTCCTTTCTCAACCCTGGAGCATCACTGCATTACCTCAAAGTATCCTTGCTACCCTCCAGAACACCTCTACATTCCTCTTTCCCCTCTCAGCTCAGGAGTAGCCTTGAATTCTCCCAGAACATCCTTGCATTCCGCACAGCAACATTCCTGCATCTCTCCAAAGCATCCACCATGAGTTTATTGCTCCTGCCGTGGAGTCTGCGCCTTAATGAACAGAAGTGAAGGTCAGAACTTCATCTGCCTTTTAATCAGTCAGCGAGGAGAGCTCCCTGGGCCGGTGAAACATGGAGGGTGATGATCTTGCTCCTGCTCCTCATGGGCAGCAGGAGGAAGAGGTAAAGCTGCCCAGGAGCAGGCAATTCTTGGTCTGCAAACCAAGGAGTCCTTGCCCCAGGCCCCAGCTCCAGGGAGGTGATTAATGCTCCTTTCTTCCACCACTTGTTCACTCTTCATAGCTAAAGGGAATAACTTTTGTCTGAGGACTTGTTTCAGCTGGTGATTCTGCAGGGTGAAGTTACCTACCACTACACAATCCCTGTGCACGGTGCCTGCTCCAGGTCTCAGGAGAGGAAATATCCTCACAGGTGTCGTGTCACAGGGGCAGGATCAGCTGCATTACCACCACTCTGGAGAACAGCACAGGGATGTGCAGAGCAGCAACTGCAAAACAGAGAAGGGTACTGGCTGGAGACCCTGGCAAAGAACATTCTTTCTGGGAAATTCTGATAAGTTGTGAGGAACAGAGAGAAAATAAGCAAAGCGAGAAAATTGTACAAACCCAGAAATAAGCCTGAAGTTAATGCTCAGGGGGTTTGCCACCTTCTGATTGCTCCAAAAGCTATTTTCACCTCAGGAACTCACAGAATTCCTCTTCAAACACTGCCACAGCCACTGTCCTGATAGCAGCGGCTGATCCTGCCGGGAGGGGGCCGAGCAGTGGGCACACTTCTCATCACTCCCGCAGGGGTGGCCTTAGTGGCACCCACCAAAGGGTGGCCTCAGCAAGAACGAGCCTCATCCTGTCCCTTAACATGCCCCGCACTGGGACAAGGCTCTGGCTCTGTGTTGAGAGCCGGGCTTGCTTTTCTCGGCCGTGTGCAGGGCAGGCAGGCTGTGCACAGTGAGCCGGCAGCCGGGCAAGCCTGCAGCTGCCTGCCACGTGTGTCCCCTTCCTCGGGGAGACGAGTGTCCCCAAGCCGCTCCGCTGCGCGGATGGCTCGGGCTCCGCTGCTGCCGCATCCCGACAGAGGATGTCACTGTGGGCTCGTGGAGCCGCGGGCGGCAGCGCTGAGGATGCGGCGTGTGCGAGAAACCGCTGGGCAGGGGGAAAACGGCTTTGAGGTACTTCGTGCGTGGCTTCAGCCCTGCTTTGAGGATGATCAGACTTAACCACACACCTGGCCGGGCCCGGGTTTCACCACAGCCCAGCTGGGCAGCCGCAGCACGGCCGCAGCAGGGAGGACATGAGTTGTATGTCGATCGCCACAGACGTGACGGAGAAACAGTTTTGGTTTGGGGTTTGTTTTTTTTTTGACGCTCGTGATGTTTAATGAACCCACAAACCACTTTCACTGTGCGGCTGTTCGTGATCTGGTGTTATTTGAAATCTCCGACTACTCAATCAAGTGCTCACATTCATTGAAATGTTTACAAATTCCAAATGACGGGGTGTGTGCTGTGCAGCTCCTATCCCCAGGAGCAGCTTGCTGTTTGTTAGCTGTCATCCATTATTCAGAGTTTTCACCATCCGGATAGAAAGCAAACCTCCTACTTTGTACCTAAGATAATTTACAAAGTGATAAAGTACAATGTGGACAAATCACAGTTATTTTTTATCCAGAGTAAATTGCCAGGCTTGTTAGATAAATAAGAGGTGATAGAGCTCAGATTACAGGTTTCCTGGTCCTGATGTTTCTCTCTTGCTTCAGCAGACAGGACAAGTGTATTTCTAATATATTTCAGGAAACATGCCATCTTGGTAATAAAGGAAACCACACAACCTGTAGTTAAAGCAGATCACACACAGACATGCAAGCAGATGGTCTGAGAGCTCACGTTTGGACCTGGCTTACACACTACATATGCCATGTGTAGATATCCCATATGCTCCTAAGTGCTTAGAGATGCTCCTATAGGGTGTTCTGATCACCCTGCACGAGGCCATGGGGTTCTCTCCTGGGCAGGGAGATCTCTGGAAGCTCGGAGCCTGAACACTGCTCAGTCCTTGTGGATCTGTACAGTGGAACCCTTCCCGAGGGTCAGAGCTGTAGCTCAGCTCCAAGCTCTCCTGAGCCAGGTTTCTGTTTATTCTGAGGTTGTGCCTGAGAAGCAGGAGCTGGGGGTGGCAGATCACGGAACGGTTCAGGCTGGAAGGGACTTCTCGAGGTTTTCTAGGCCAACTCCTCTGCTGAAGCAGGGTCAGATACAGCAGGTTGGCCAGGACTTTGTCTGGTCAGTGTTTGAATGTTTCCAGGAATGAAGACTCCATAACCCCTCCAGACAACCTGTTCCAGCTGCCTTACAAAGTGCCCTCACAGTCAAGAAGTCTTCTCTTGTCTGCACCACCTTCCCACAGATAGCTCTCTATAAACCCAGAACTAGGAGGATATGCACAAATTGTAGTTTTTCCACTGCTTGCTTCTGTCCCATGGAGGCAGGATGTCTGTGAGACAAACTTTAAAGAAAGAGATGATTAAAAAACCTTTGTGTCCATGTCTTTACTGATGGGGGTTGAAAGTGCTCTAGCATCCACACAAGTATCTGTCACTATGAAACCCATCCCTTTATTTTATTTCCTTTTCTTCTGCCTTTCATTGTGGGACATGTTTATTCTGTTTGGAAAATTCCCTTTTTTGAGATCCCTTCACAAGTTACCAGAACACATGGGTGATGGGAAGGGCAGTGTGGCAGAGAAAAGAGATTCCAGAGTGGCTGAGGGCAAAATCTTCAAAGAGCCCTTGAGCTCCTGCTTTGCCAGACGCCCAAGATACGGCACAAACCCTCAGCATAAATATTTTACATGTAGCACCAGTGAGTAGGAGACAGAAAATGCCAGGGGAGCATTTCTCATGCTAGAGATGCCTTTGCAGTGAAATGTTACTCTTTGATGTATATTTCTCTTAAAAACAAACCCAACAACAAATTGTCTGTCAAAACTTGGGCAGCTATCAGGACTGAAAACCAGCATGGCAATCCAAACTGGGCTGGGACATGATGAAATCAGTTCCTGGATGTGCTTCATCCAGGTGTCAAAACAGCTTCTGCTGGTGGCAGAAGGTCTCTTCCTTCAAGGAGATAGGGAAGGGACATAACTGAGCAAGTTTGATGTTGAACAAAGGCAATGAAGACCAGAACAATCCTTGAAAATGCTAAGAAATAACCTGTGAGCCAGCTTTCAGATAGGTGGGAGGAGCTAACATCTCCACTCCCAAAGCAACGCCTGCTGAGAGCTGCAAATGGCCACAAAGCCACCATGTCCCTGAGAAGGATCACAAATTCTGGAGGGGAACTGTCCCCATCTGGGCACAGTGTGTGTCCACCTGTGTCCAAAAATGCATCCTTTAGTACAGGGAGACTTTTCATAGTTGGACCTGTCCCAAACTGCCATGCTGCTTTCGGCTTCTTGGGAACCAGCTCCCTAAAATTACAAATCACCTTGTCACCGAAGAAAGCCACATTTCTATCCTTGTTCAATCCAACAACACTTTCGTGAGCAGGAAAATGTTTAACGACTCTGGGGGAGGAAAACACCGCAGAGCAGGATGAGTAATGCCATTAGTAATGAAGTAACTGTCTGATCAGAGTTAACACCTGATTCGTGTCAAGGCCAATTCAGTATTGTGTTTTGATATGAAAATTTCAGAGCACAGTGGGGAATGAAACCAGAAGTCATCCTACATCTGTCAGCTTGGACTGAGTTGGCAGCTGCTGTTCAGACTGAAAGATGTTTTCAGAGAGAGACAGCAGGGTCTGAATATCAAGATGTGATATCCATGTGCAGCTGCTGGAAGCATTTTGCCACATGGAGGACTGAATGTTAAAGCTCTGTTGAAAAAGTATCCCTTAAATTTGGTACTCCATCAGGGGATGGTTTAAGAGGCAAGGCTGGGCTTTGTTTCCAATACTCTTAATGGCAGCAAGCAGTGTGAGTCAGGGGTGACAAAAGGAGATTTGGGAAGGACTAAAACATTTCTGATCAAAGCCAGTGCTCTTCCCAGGCAGATGGAAAACAGAGCAGCTGTAGAGAAATGAGCTGGGCTTCTCTGGGCCGTGGTGCAAGCTGTGGCACAGTGGGCTCCTTTGCACTCCGTCAGACCTCATACAACTTCAGGTCACTAAGCAATTAGAGGGGGAGAGTTTAAGGCCACTTGTGGAGTCCATGGATTTCTCCAGAGCTACCACCAGGTTCTCATGTGAGGAGACCTACAAATGTCAGGTCCCTCGCTTCCTGCAGGAACTCATTGGTAACCTCATGTAATATTTAATAGACTTCCTGGGCTAATTAAGTATATTACTTTATATAGTAACTAACATATCTCCAATATGTATCAAAATTTAATTCAGTTTGATTCATTATCGCCGCTCAACGTGGGCCCAATTCTCTTTCCCCTTACAAAGATGCAAATCCATTAATTCTTTGTGTGCCAGGGATGATGATGGAGACCTGGGTTTGCCAGATCACTTCCAAACACAAACATAGACAACTTTGCTCTTGTCTCTGCCCAACTTAACTGAACTAGGAGAGTTTCTTCTGAGTCATGCCAGGGCAGCCGAGAGCAAAAGCTGCCCCCACAGACTCCCATCAGGTGTCTTACAAGCTGGAGGGTCCTTCAGGCACAGCATTTGAGGGATTTTTCTGTAAGCCAAAGCTTGTATTTCCTGTATGACACTTCTTCCCCAAGCATATGTGGCTGTATATGCAACATGGAATAGAGGGAAACACATTTCTCTGGAGAGCAGAGGGCAAACAAGATCTCTGTGTCTGAGATTAGGAGAATCAGCAGTCTAGCTAACTTTTTCTTCTCTATTTGACCCTTTGGCTCCTGTGAAGCCCCTGATAATGAAACCTGGTGCCCCCAGGTGCTGGGCAGTGTCTAGCCAAGAGGGATTGAAGCTTGTTGTTATTCTCTCCCTCTCCAATGGTTCCTGTGAAATGATGCAGCAGCACCTGCCCAGGCCCTACGGGCAGCACTCCTTCACCAAAATACTACCTCTGTTATGTCTCTGGAGATGCTGCCATTTGAGGCAGGAATTTCAAGAGTCTGTGTCTCTAAAAGCCCTCTCAAGGTCCAACACTTCAGCATTGGTTATCAAGTGCATTTTCTCCAGAGAAAGGTGCCCTTCCTGGGGAGAGGGGAGCACATCCCTCTGTCCTTCCAGCCCTTGTCAGCTCTGCCAAGTTCCCTGTCTCACCCCTGTCAGCCACTGTGGCCACTTCTCCATTTTTGAAGGGGCTGGATTGTGTCCAGCTCCCTGGTTATGAATTTGCTATCAGTGGGATGCTGCTCCCCCTGCCTGCCCGTTGCCTTCCAAAGCCTGACCCGCAGTCTCCAGATCACTCTAGTTTAGAAAGACCTTCATCTGTGCAAGGATTTTCCCTGACTGCTGGCTTTTCTCATAAAAAAACCTTGTCTCAGCCCCATCTCTGGCTGCTTGAGACGATGCCAAGCCTGCCTTTAGATCTGTGTAACAAAGGCAGATGGAAAATATATTTCCTATTGAGCCGTGGTGTGCCGAATATATTCCCTTCTATTAACGATTGCTCTGGGTCCTGATCTCGGATTCATCATCTTTTCATTCTTTTGATGTTCATTACAAGGCAGCAGAGCCTAATAGAGAGTATGTCAGGCATCCAACTACAAAGGCATGGGGAAGAGGAGTGAAAAGGGACGCAGTGACAGAAGGAAGACAAAGCATCAGCTCACTGCAGGCAAAGCTGTGACGATGCTCAGGATGTTTTTGCCCATGCTGTTATCAACTGTCTTCCTCTTCCAAGCCCAATTCCTATTCCTGAAGCTGGTTTGGTCTCTAGACAAGTCATTTGGAATCAGATTTGTGCAAAGATAGCACAGGGCAAAGGAAATAGAGCCCTTCTGGTTCTGGAGAGCTGAGACTCCAGCAGGTCTCTTTATTGGTCTGGCTGCAGCAAACAGGGTTTTAGCAAATAAATCCATCTCATCTGCCAGCCTGGGCTTTGCTGAGGCTTCTGGCCTAAAGAGAGGGAGTTTGCTGTGGCTGTAAGTAACAGGATTCTCCTTGTCCTGACTGTGGTGATGAGATGGCTCTTCTTGTGAAACCACTCGGCTAAGCTGTCTTGGGGGACTCCAAACGCTACAGAGCTGCCACTGGATGTCACAGCTGCTGTGGTCTGAGGAGAGCTCAGACCATCCTGAAACAAAAAATGGGAAAAAGAAAAACTGAAAGTCCTTCCCTCTCCAATGAGTAATCACCTCCTGCTGGTTCTGACCTCTGCCTAACCAGAGTGCATCTGTGCTGGAAGAAGAAGTGGAGGACAAGGAACATTAAACACTTTCTCTGTAATTTAAGGAGCTGAATAAGACAGGAGCTGTAGCAAAACAATATGTGCAGGAGCTAGGTCTTCCTTCTGAAGGGTGTTTGCTGTCATCCCCCTGGCTGTTCTCTGCCTCAGCACGGCAGGATCACTGGTCAGATCCAGCACCTCCAGGGCATGATGGTCAATCAGCAATTTTCCTGCATGGTGTGGTGCCAGACAGCAGAGGAGCAAGAATTTGGGGGATGCAGAAGCCAGATCTCCTTTTAGGCTGCATGACAAACTGTACTTGCTTATCTCAAAACCAGTGACCACAGAAACTCCTCTTATCCTTTTGCTTCCCACACATCTCCTGCCTGTGGAGGCTGAGAAACATCACCCTAGCAGGGCAAGGGAAGCAAGAAATCGCTCCCACCTGTCTCTTTCCTTTCTTTCACAGGGCCTGCAAGACACTGTGAAGCTTGAAAATGAATGTCAGCCACACAAAAAACTCTGCTGTACAATTTTTGCAGGCAGTATTATATGATGAAGGTTGGGTTGGTTCTTGGTGGGTGGAGGATTCCTCAGTAATTTGCTTGGAAAAAAGAGAAGAGTGGCAAAAATAGGAATGAGATGCAGACCTGAGCATGGAGTGAGGATGCCAAGAGTTCCAGTGGTTATACAGCTCCCCTGCAGCCCAGGGGTATCTCTGGACACTACAAAGACGGAGTTTTCCTACTTTCCAACCAGATGTTGAAGGAGACAAAAAGCAACGATGCCCCATGAGCAGAGAGGTTCTCCCTGGAGCTGTGGCTGGAGAAGCAGACCAGCAGGACACCTGGGAATAGAGGAGGGCACCAAGCTGGAGCCAGGTACCATCAGCATCTTCCTCGTGGCTAAAAGTTTTGGCGGTAAGTGAGGAACCAGGATATTCACCTTCCCTACAGGGACCCAGGTCCCACCACACTGATACCCCCTCCCATGGTGCAATTCCTCTTTTAATCTCCCTTTGTTTTTCTCTGCTTTAACTCTGTGAGCAAAGTGCTTTGTGGGAAAGGCTCTGCCTCTCATTTCAGGTGCTATTTCCCTTTCTCCTTGCTTTCTGTTGTCCATCAGCATTGTCTGACAGCACGACATGGTTCATTAGAAAAGGGAGGGATCAGGTGCAAGACTGATTTTCCAAATAATTTTGCAAACGACTGTGTGTAGTGGCACAGAACAGCTTTCTGAAACAGAGTTAATAATTCCAGTTGTTAATAATGCACCACTCACAGCTGATGCTGTTCCCAGCGCCCACGGCCGGGCTGTGCAGATCCCACTTGTTTGCAGGGAGGTTGGGGAGGAGAGAGAAGTGATTCTGAATAATATTTCATGTGACACTTGGCATTTAAGAATATTAAGGCATTGTTTTAAAGCACTTCACCATTTCTAAGCAATCCTGCCTGAGATTGCATGTATAAAAATGTGCTTATTTGTTTCCATACTACATTTTCTTTACACATGTGATCTCCCCAGCCTGTCACAGCCCTTTTTTGAGCATTGGGACACACCACAGACTTCCCCAAATTAATTGTGCAAAGCGCACAGTGTTTTGAAAAACAGTTCCTGAGTAGATACTTGGTATTGAGCAAGAAAGGTAAGGGGGTTGGGAAAGTACATGAGCTGTTATTTACAGCAGCTGGGTTTCAAAAAGTTTTAGCAAGTTACAAGCCCTCTTGGAAACAAGCAGGAAATATTCCATAATAATTCTTTAATTCAGTTATCGTTATTAAGTTGGGGTTCTTTAATGACACTACTTTTAGCAGCTCAGACCACCGAAGTGGACCTCCTGCTTGCTGCCCTGGCCAGCCAGGCTGCAGAAACACGGCATGAAGGGATGATCAGGGCTCATGGAACTTCAGGGGTGTGCTTCAAAGAGCTTTTTTGTTACTCTGCTTATCATCTTCAGAGCTCTGGTCGCTGTGTCAGGCTCACAGCAAGTGTGGAACAGTGGAAAAAACACTGCAAGGACAAGGAAGAGGGAAGATTGTGTCTGTAATTGCTCGCCTGTAATTATCTGCCATTGTGCATTCTGTTCCTGCTTCTCATTAGCATAGAACCGGGAGAGTATTTAATTGCAACGCGGCTCTGTCCATGGCATTATCTTCAAGCAGAGCAGATCAAATCAGCCTTGTGGGGCTGAGGGAGTGACAAACTGCTCTGGGGCAGCTGATGGAGATCAGGAGGGGCAGCAGGGCACAGCTGCTGGAGAGCAAGAGGCAGAATACAAATCGCAGGGTGCTGGGCACCAGCCGGAGGTTACACGAGTGCTGCCTTGAGCAGGCTGTTCTCTCTTCTCCTCACTGATCACTTGGTGGTGGCAGAGTCCCACATGCCAGACAAGATCCCAGCGCGTTTTGCACTGCGAGGCTGATTTCCCAAAGCATCCGTGGCTGGCTGTGGGGACAGGGAGCTGCAGGAACCTGGATTTGGGATTGCACACTCCCGGCTGTGCCTCGTCATCGTGTCCTGTGCGTGGTCATTGCACAGCGGCACTGAAATTCAGCCCTGGGGTTGCACAACGGCAGCGGCTGCGCGGAGAGGAGAGGAACGAACAGATCTGTGCTCTTGGGAGTTGTGTGAGGAGAAATGAGGCTGAAGAGTGCACTGAAGTCAAGCCATGACTTGCGGCAAAGAGGCTCTGTAGCAGTGAAATGTACCTGGCCACGGACTCGCTTTGTTGATGCACATGATGGGGAGCGACATGAATTTGAGCTGCTCCGTGTGGAGCAGCCAGAAGCGGAGGGAAAGCTACCCACACTTTACCTGCAGTCTGGCCTCCAGCACAGCGAGAGATGCTAAAGCTGTCCCTTCCTCAGTCCCTGCTCGTGTCACCCGGGCTGGAGGCTCAGCTCAGGCTCGGGTCACGCCGGGACAGCCCGGTGGCAGCCCCTGAGGTGCGGGTGCCCCTGTGCACAGGCTGCAGGTCAGCGAGCTGCCGAGCCTGCTGAGCTGGCTCCCTGCTCGTGTGGGCACACACCCGGTACCAGGGGACTTCAGAGAGGGCTCTGGCAGCGCTTTTGTGCCATGAAGTGAGAGGTGGGGTTTCAAACCAACGCTCTCTGCTCCCAGCTGCCCTCTTCCCTGCAGGAAAAGGAGTTTTTCTATGGCCTGGCCGGATCTGTGCTCACGAGCTCATCTGGCCAGTGAGGATGATAAAATCAACACTCTTACTTTGGCGAAGTGTTACCCTGGACATCCAAGTCACCACACAGCTCTGCAGCCACCTCATCTCCCACTCCCACAGCCTCTGCGCTGGTGCCCTGAAACGCTGCCACCAGCATTAGACATAACAGCAGACTTAATTAAAGGGTGGCAGCCTGCCAGCATCCAAGAGGCAGAGCTGAGCTGGCTGCACTGCTTTCAAGGGGATATTTAAAAAAAACCCAACCACACTGGGAAACAGCAGGGCAAGCCTTGTCACACTGATGTTGCCGTGGGTCAAGCATCTGTTTTGCCTCAGGTCCATCCCCCGGGAAGAAGTGTTGAGCAGGGGCTCTGTGGTCCCTGACCCTGTGGCTGAGCCCACTCCAAGGATGCTCACAGGGACCCTTCCCAGAGGGGTGCACAGTGTGGTGTTGGGTCACATCTCCATCCTGCCTCGCTGGAGAGGGACATGGAAAAGTGGGATCCCCCCCATTTCTGCAGGCTGGGGTGGAGCTCAGGAGTTTATTCCCTTCTGTGACAAAATGAGATGACACAATGTATTTCCATGGTTATCAGAGATCTAACCATCTCCCCAGAGACCCCAGCAGGAGTGAGGCTCTGCGACCACCTGAGCTGTGTCCCAGCCCTGCCATTGGGTTGTCATGGCATCTGCCCCTCCATCTGGTGGTCTCAGTGCAATCCTGATGCCAGAGATCCCCGTGGATGGATACTGACAATCCCTCCTTGGAGGACAAAAGCACTTTTGCATCTGGAGCCAAGTGCCAGCAGCTGCACAAAAGCAGGACAAGGACGAACCCACTGTGGGAGGAGAAAGGTGAAGTCCTCGGGTATCACTCTGCAGTAGGCAGATCCCTGTGGCACCTGTGCTTCTCAGCTCGAGGCAGATAACAGACAATACCCTGATTATTGGAATGCATTTCACACTATGCAATGCCTGGGTAAAGAATAGCTACTCCAACAAAAAAAGAAAAGACCACAGAAAAAGAAATCAGCCTTTAGCTTCTGAGTCGTCGCTTTGCTTCACCCTCAGGATTTGGTCTACTGTGTGTCCAGCATAATGATTAAGCAAGTTCTGACAGAAGAATTTTATTTACTCAGTCTCAAAAAGGAAGAAAGGAATCCTTAATAGTGGATTAGATCAAAAAACCCGTAATTTATTTTTCAATAAGTGCTTTAGATGTAAGATCAATGGCTCGAGGCTGATTGATAGGAGCTGTTTGCAAAGACCTTATATCTAATTGTACCCAGGCAATCACACAGACTTTTTCTTTGACCAGTACTAGACACCATCCCTCTTGTGCAGATGGGGGGAGGGATCAGAAAATAGCAATACTTTGCATTGGAGAGTTGCTCAGCAACTGCCCCATATTATTTTTGAGTTACCCTTGAGCACAGCCTCTTTTCCCTTTGATCATCACATAATTTTTGTTGCTGTTACTTCTCAAAAAAGACAATGTTTTAAAAGAATTGCATCTCCATTTGCCACAATATTTTTCTTTTTTTTTAAATATTTTTTCCCTCAAGTACAACCAAAGCCTGATGACATCAGGGAAAGCAGTGCATTGCTTTGCAGAGGAGAGGAAATTAAGGTCCATCTACTCTGCTAGAGCCTTTCATAGGGCACTGGGAGACAGAGATTTAGCATCTTTTTCTGTACATGGTCCACAGATGATATTCAGAGGTGAAATAACTGTGTTCAACTCTTGCCACCAAGCAGCCTCTCAGCTGGGTTTGGGCAGGCGAGGTGGTGTTAGAGCTCCTATTTTGGCAGCCTTTGATTAAGAAATGGCAGTGGGGTGATTTGTCAAGGGAGAAGAGTGCCAGGGCTGGGATTTCTCACCAGGCTGTAATTCCAGACGGAGCTTGGCATGGAGAACGTTACTCTATGGTCCTGATTTGGAAGGACTATCACATCTCATCCACCAGTTATTGAGCCCTGCTGATAAATGCCTTTAATGTGACACAAAAAAGTGATGAAACCCTGAGCTGCTCAGCCTGAAGCAGAGCTGTCTCTGTGCTCTCTATGACACAGATCCCTCATGGGGCCCAGCAGAAAGGAGCTTCTGATTATGGGGGTGCATCTGATCCTTTTCTCTCTCTCATTCATTTTCTGCTATTGCCACACACAGTGGAAAACAACAGTTTTGCACTGCTTTGCTCTCTCCTGGGTACCACGCACAGAAGAGCAAGTAAAACACCAAGTCCCTGAAATATACATTAAAAAAACCCCTTAAGAAACATCGAGAAGAAAATAACCCAAGATTTTAAATGGCATTTGCAAATATGAATCAGGAGCATCTTCTGTGAAACTGCTGCCAGCTACATGGACTAAAGATGGAATGATTCCAGCACAGCCCATGCTCAGGGAGAACACCCACCACTCCTGAGCCAGGTTACAGCCCAGCCAGAGGATGTCCTCAGAGGAACGACCAATTTCATCACTTCTCTGCCTCAGAGTAACCCTGTTAGGCAATCCTTCACCCGGGCAGAGCACGGGGATTTCTTCTTGCACTCCTTACCCCAAAAGCAGCTTGTTTGCTTTGCTGCTGTTTGACCACCCAAACGTCAGAAAAACAAAACGCTGAAATTCTGCACACGAGTTAACCCCCGAGGCAGCAGAAGGGAGCAAATTTCTACATCTAGTAAAAATCTCAGCTGTGAAGGTCTAAAAATAGACTTTTCTTGCCTCGGGAATTCTAGCCTTGCCTTGTGAGTGGTGGTGCTGCCGATTATTGCATTCATAATTTAAATGTTGGATGGGTATAAAATTACTGGTGTGGGAGTTATTCAATTTCTGGTAAGTACATTTACATTAAATAGTGGCTGCACATACAAAAGAGAGGAAAAAGTCCTTCCACTTCTGTTTGCCTGAAGCAGTGAGAGCATGTGCAGCCTCACAAGGCTGCTCTTGTGAACAGATAATGTTTTTTTCCTACTGAAAAACTGATAAAGTTCACTCTGACTGAAAGGGCACTTGTGTCTCCTGTCTTGGCATAGGGCTGCTCCAGACTCATCCCTCTCCAGGCTAGAAGAACTCCCAGGGCTGATCTGAGCACTGCCAAGGATGGGTAATGCTTTTAAACTAAAAGAGGATTGATTCAGTGTAGATATTAGGGGAAAAATATCACAATGAGCGTGGTAAAACACTAGAGCAAGTTGTCCAGAGAGGTGATGGGTGTCTCATCCCTGGAAGTGTTCAAGGTCAGGTTGGACAGGGTTCTGAGCAACCTGGTCTAGTTGAAGGTGTCCCTGTGCATTGCAGGGGGAATGGGCCAAAACTTCTAACCCAAACTATGCTATGATTCTATGACTAATTTGAGGAAATCCGAGGCTCATTGGTTCCTTCCTCACCCCACTCCTTCCTGCTTCGGTCTTCACTCCTTCTGCCTCCATGCTCCCAGAGAAGGGCTGTTTTTCCTGGCCTGTGCAAGGCCGCTGCCAAAACCAAAGTGGCTGCATTTGGAGAGCCATTGTTGGACCCTGTTTGAGCTGCATGTGAGGGGCTGAGCAGCTCCAGCCCTGCTGCACCTGCAGCAAACTGCCCTGGCCATCCCCCACCAGCATGTCAAGGCTCCTGGGGCACTGGAGCCAGACAGCCTGGGGGTTTCAGTGATTTTTGTTTAGTGATGCTGTTTTAACTCAGAGAGTGCGAGCCTCCCAATGAATCACATTGTGGTCAGTTAGAGGTCTCCTGTCAGTCGTGCCTTCTTGGACATTATTCCCAGCAGTGTAAATGCCATGCTTAGAGCCAAAACTGAGCTCTGTCAGCCAGGGAGAAACCCTCACTCGGTGTAGATGAGGAGAGAGGACCTGCAAAATCCCCTTCAGAATGGCAGGGCTGGAAAAACCCAAGTGTGCTTCGCATCCAGAGTGGCCGCGCACAGGTAAAGCAGCTTCTCCTCCTTCCAGGTTCCCATCCCTGGTGGCAGGAATCCATGGAAATGTGGAAGGAGCCCTGGGCAGTGCTGCAGGCAGAATGGTCCCTCGCTGCTGGGAAGCCTTAGCAGGCAGCCAGCTGGCAGGGCTCCTTCCTGCTGCCATGGGGCCGGATGGCCGGGAATGCGGGGCTTGGCACTTGGGAAACGCTGGCATGGCCAGCCCAGCCCGGCAGACAGTGGGCATAAGCCCTCCTGCCAAAGCTCAGTGCCTGGATTTTCACCCGTGGTCCAGAGCAGGGCTGTGGTTTGGGTTCAGGACATGGTTTATTTTGCATGGAAATGGGGACGAGTGGGGATTTTCACCATCAGGGTGAGCTGCAATTTCCACCAACCCGCCTGCATCGTTAGAGATGTCTAATTTGACATTTAGCTTAGTTAGGGTAAAAAAAGTCCATTTTTTCAGGCTGAGTCCACCTCACTCTTCCGATACCCAATATACAAACAGAAACCAAAATGATTCATGGTACTTTAATACAGAATAAAACAAACCCCTTCCTCCACAACAGGGTCCTTTCTTCCCCTCTGAAGGCCATTCTTCCACCTCATCACTTGTTTTCTCCCATTTTCTGAAAGAGCTTCCTTGGACAAAAATAATGCTGGACATGTAAGACAACATTGTGAATATCAATGAAGGGTTTTTTTCTTTTCCTTCTGCTCCCAGTTCCTTCTCTGGGCTAAAAGTAAATAGAGTCAGCTGTAGCTGACACAGAAGCTGATGAGGGAGGCACATTAGTTTGTCTGCCTGTCGGGGATTTCTTGTGTAGCAGCCTTCAGATCCAGAGCCAAACTTCCCAACTCCATCTGGGACAGGATCTGGGACAGGATCTGGTTTTTTTTCTTTTTGTTCATGCTCAATATTTTATTTACTTCATTACCTTTTTTTTTTGGTGGAATTTCATGATGAGAGATTTTTTATACCCATTTTTAAAACCAGTCTGTAGATTAATATAATTAATTTATTTTGGGAAAGTTGACATGCTAGTTTTTAAACTCAGAAAATATGGAGGTACCATAAAATTAACCTGGATCTTGTTTTGATGGATATGTGTGAATTTGTAGATTACTAATTAGTTTGTTCTAGTGGTTGCCTAGGGACCAGTGGACAGGGCTTCGTTACATTAAGTACAGGAGACTATTCCAGAAAGTAATATGTGCATATAAGTATTTGCTGGATCAAAGGTGTGAATTTTACCAAGCTAGAGAAAATTACATGCTAAAACAGTCTATAGTGTATCAGTAAACACAGCTGACAGTTTTTACATGGTGACGAATTTTCCTTTTTGTAGGTGTTGCTGGTTGTCCCAGGTCACAGGGTTAAAATCCAGGGATTTTTTGCAAAATTGCAGGGCTGAACTGTCCTGAGCCCATTCCTGGGGTCAGTAGGTGCCTGAGCTCTCTGCTGCATTGTGAGGAGGTGGCACCCTGGCTGTAAGGGCAGTTGTCCTCGTGCTGTGAACTCTGCCAGCCCTGGCAGCTCTGCCCCATGCTGGGGGGCACAGTGCAGATGTGTCATCAGGAACACTTGGAAAATACATGTGCATGCCACAGAGAACACTTCTCTGCTGTCCCTTCATCCACAAAGCTAGCAAAATGGAGAGGGAACTGATGCTGCCTCAGGGAAAAGCTGTGCTACTGAAACAACAGTATTGAATTCAGTGAATAATTAAATTAAATTAAACAACATCAGTAACATCTAACCTGGGCAGTCAAAATCTGTCTGACCTGGCACAGGGAATATCTAAAAGGAAATATCCCTTCCACCGTGGGCTGTGAGGAGCTTCCCTTCACTCTGCCTTGTGCACACCCACCCTGCTCAGCTGCTTCCCTGAGTGAGATCCTGGGGACTGAGGGAAGTTACCAAGGCAGCACTCAGGTTAAATATTACTCCCACATCAATTCTGGTCTTGCATCAATAAGTATAATTAACTTCTATTGACTTGAGTTTCCAGAAAGAAGCCTCACACGAGCTGCTGAATTGATCTACTGCCATCACAGAGGGAAATGTGGTCCCAAGAGTACAGGGGTCACTTGCCTTGCTGCCGTACACGTAGCTCAACTCAGATGTGGGAATTAATTCTAAATAGGGTGTTCTTGTGGCCAAGTTTGGCAAATAAACATCTATTAGGATATAAAGGGTTGCTGATTGATGACAGATCAACTGGCAGCAGTGGTGCATAGGCTTTGGGAAAATAGAGTTTCTTCAGATCTGCTCCTGGAACTCAGGCTGAAGCTCACATGTACCAGCCCTCATTGGGAGGGGGTTCCTAAAAGTCAGGTTCCACAGAAACCCCGTAAGGAGCTTCCCAAATCCTATACAGGTGTGTGAAGGATTGTAGCTGTGAGTTAAAACTAATCTACCCCCATCTTCCCTGCTATGGATATGCAAAAAATCCATGGACTTCCATCCTGGGGAAGATGGGGTATGAAAGTGAGCCAGTTTGGCCCAAATATTTTTATCCTGAGCACATCCTCCTGCTCATCTCTACTCAGCTCCAGGAACAGGAGTTTCCAGCACTAGGAATTCAAATTCAGGATTCAGCAGAGGGGTACATCACACCTTCCAAAAACCTGTGGATTTGGCAGTTGAGGATATGTTTTAATGGTGAACATGGAGGTCACGGTTGGATTTGATGATCTTAAAGGCCTTTTCCAACCCTAACAACCCCGTGATTCCGTGAGTGTGTCTAGACTTAGTGAGAAAACATGGTTTTTAATAGCTTTCTGGCTTCCTGCAGAAATCCCCTTGAAGTCTCAGATTTTTAAGCTTTCACAACTTTGACCACAGAGATTCTCAAAACTTTATTTTATATTGAAGGGAAGTGGCTCAGCCCCTGAACTGCCCTCAGCTGAATGGGTGCAGCTCCCAGGGGAATTATCACTGAAGCGGAGGATACAGGCTGTTGTGTCTTTTCCTTTCCATGCCATTACAAAGAACATGCTTATTCAGCCTTTTAACAGACTGGCTATTTTTACTTATTCAGCTTTTGCCATGTTCCTCATTATTTACGGATTCCTTTTTCTCTTGAATTGCTTTTCTTCAAGGTACTGGTTAAAATTCATGTGGTTCCAGCATTACCACGTTTTTCATTACAGCCTTATCAGTATTACCAATGTCTGCTTTTAAAATATTTTTTATATTAAATAAATTTCTGTGACTGTAGCTCTTTCACACTATCTTCCCTTTTTCAGTGCCAGCAGCTCAATACACTCTATTACTGCCAATACAACTCAAAATTCCTGTCTTTTAAGACGAGCTAGATTGCAGGAGGAAATCTTTATTATTCGGATTATGGAAGATTTGGATGTTTCCCGTTTTGCAGAGTGGCGTCTCTCACTCTCACTCTTATGGGGATGCAGGAAGAGAGAGATCTTGAAAACTCTTTAATCAGCTGCTTTGATAACTTGGGGCTTATTTGCCCAGAGATATTTTGGGATTCCCATTCTGCTTTTAATTCACACTGTCCCTTAATCCAAATTATCTTTCAAGTGTGGACAAGCCCCTCACTCCTCTAAGGTGAAGCTGTTGGTGAACAGGAGCGTTGGGAGCGTCTCCAAGGACATTTGGCACAGAACCGTGAGGACACTGCTGTGTCTCTGAAAGGCTGTGGAGGCATGGGGTGCTGGGAATTCCGGCCTGGAGGAGGGACAGGCAGCACCGAGCCGAAGATGCTGGAGCCTTCACTAAACAAATGGGTTTGGTTTTGAAACTCCCTGGCAAGGAGTCACGGACTAAAAAGAGCTTCCCATGGCAGAGCTGAACAGCTTGCCCGAACATGCTGGGACTGAGTGACTGCTTTGGCTACTGCATGATTTGGAGGAGGAGGGAAGAGGCCTTTGTCTCTGCCTACATACAACGGGTGATGGATTGACTGCTGACAATCAGTATTTCTGCTGCAACGTGCCACATCTCCTTGCAATATCTCTGCATCAACATCTCTAGATTTTTTGGTTTTCCATTTTGCCCTTCCTTCTTCCTAACCCATTTAGGTTTCCTAAATCTGCTGCAATGACAAGGTTTGCTGGGATCAGTTTTCTACGTGGATTGCGTTTCTCCACAGGAGGGAAGCAGTTGGATTTATTATAGGTGGAGCTGATGGTTACACCTATGCCTGAGACAGTTGCCCAATACTTTCCACTGTAACCCCCCTGTTTAATTACTTTAATGTTGCAAAACTTTGCCAACAAGGCAAAATTTCTGTGCCATCTCCTTTAAAAGGTAACTGCTCCCTCCCCTCACTGCCAGGGCAGGAGGGAGACAAATACGGAGTCAGATTCTTCTCCCTGTCCAGTTTTGGGGTTTTATGGTGTCAGATTGCTAGAGAATAGCCCCTGAATATTTAACAAAGGAAGAAATTGTCAATTATCCTCATTTTTGCTAAGCATGGAAATCTAGCTGAAATGCTCACAAACTGGCCTGGAGAAGGATGCCCATGCCTTCAATTAAGACCTGAAAAAGCTCTAAAAATTCAGTATATCTTGGTCATCTAATTGGTGGATTTCTCTTGCCATGGTCCTTTTGAAGAACTCTTTCAGATGAGCTGCTTAGTCATGACAAAGGCCTGCACCATCAGAAAATAATAATTCAAATTCCCACTCACTTTCTGTTTATGGGGCTTTGCTGAAAAGCTGCAGTAGAAATATTTCTGTGCTTCATGTAGAGCCTATAATGTTGAGCAATCCAAGAGGGTCGCTGAATTGGGGCTTACTGGAAAAAAATAACTTTTCTGGGCAAATCGGGAAAATATTACAAAAACATTTGGGGTGATACAAATTTTCCTTTAGTCCCAAAGATTTGTACTCCCTAAAGATGAGTCCAACAACTTTGGGTAAATGCAGGGGCAAAACAACATGTGGGTATGGCAAGACAGGATTGAGAAGGACCAACAGACATCCTTGGAGCCAGCTGTGCCCACCTCAAAACCCTCCTCAATCCCAATGCGTGTGAGAAATTCCCAGTGGAGATTTCATTACATCCTTACACTTGTGCCAGAGCAAGGAGCATTATCACTGTTAATTCGTGTCCCATACATTGTCAGCACGTGGCTGATGGCCAGGAGCCGTTAGCCCATTTAGGGGTGAGTAATACTCCAGGATCAAGTGTGCCGGCAAAAGTATTTGGGGATGGCAGGAGGGAGCTGTGCAGCAAAGGAGTGGTTCAGATTTTGTGATGATTTTCCCCACTGCCCTTGCAGCCATTCCCTTGTTAAAGAACATTTGTATCCACCTCTGATGAATGAGTTTGTGCTGCAGAATTAATCTGCTCATCCCTATATTTGCTTTGCACTGAGAGCTGATTCAATGGTAAGAGAAGATAATTTTGAGGACAAGTATTCGTGTTCCAACTCCCTCCTTCACTCCCTATAATTTCCTACTCATACATGGCTGTGTGGACTATTTCTCTGGGGTCTTGAGGTATCCATTGACCTGCTCAGAGTGACAGGGCATGAAGGATGTCAGTGGGATGAAGGAATTCATAATCTCAGGGATGCTGGTCTGAAACTGA
This sequence comes from Lycocorax pyrrhopterus obiensis, assembly GCA_014706295.1. Classification (NCBI taxonomy): domain Eukaryota; kingdom Metazoa; phylum Chordata; class Aves; order Passeriformes; family Paradisaeidae; genus Lycocorax; species Lycocorax pyrrhopterus. Next base: position 12,923,517 of record JACSVZ010000022.1, on the reverse strand, counting down.
TACAACCCTGCAAACCTGCTTGACTTCACATTCGCCCTCATCAAACTGGAGCAGCTACAAGAAAAAATGTGACTGAGGGTCCCCCCTCAATAAACCACCTGAAGATTGAGACATTGAAAATGGTACTGCCTTCTGCCTGTCCTTGAGAATGGCACGTTCTCCTACAGAGGTTACGGTGAGCCTAATTTAGGTTCTGAAATCAACTGCTAGCACAAGTATCCCACAAATAACATAGGCAAAAGCAGCCACAGTGCGATCGTTCGTGCCGGAGGGACCCCAACACTCGCTGGGAACGAGCCCGGTGAGGCGTCCCCGCGCCCCGGGGGCTGCCGGTACCGCTCATCTGCATAACCACGCCTTTTCTGCATATCCCCTGCGCCATTGGCCAGCGGTCTCCCCAGCGGTGGCGCGGCCCCGGGCGGTCTGGCTCGGCGTTCATTAGCATTCGCCCCACCTCCCAGCGGGCGACGGGGGAACTGATTCGTAGTTTTTGCAACGACGGGGCGCGGCCGCGCTCTGCGATTGGCGGAGCCGCCTGTCAATCCGCCGCGGCCAGGGCCGCACTTCCGCCTCGGTGTCCGCGGTGCCGTCGCTGGAGCCGGTGCAGGTAACGCCGCGGGCCGGGCCCGGGCCACCGCGCTCCGCTTCCCGCTCCGCTCCCCCGGCGCTCCCGCTCCCCTCGCCGGCCCCAGCGCCCCCACAGCCCCGCTCGGGCTCGGCTCGAGGATCCCGTCCCCAGCGGGCCGCGGACCGCGCTGTCAGTGCGGCGGGGGCGGGCGGGGGAGCGGCTGCCCCAGCGGTGCGCTCCCGTCCCGGCGGCCGAGGGGGCCTTGGGCCGCCCGGGTGTCTCTGGGCGCTGCGGGCCGCAGGCCCGTGCTGCAGCGTCGGCAGCGTTGGGGTGAGGTGCTGAGCCCGTGCCCGGTGCTGTGGTTTCTGCCCGGTGCAGTGAATCGTGCCCGGTGCTGCGATTCTGCTCGGTGCTGAGCCGTGCCCGGTGCTGTGATGCCATCCAGGGCTGAGCCCTGCCCGGTTCCACGCCGTCCATTGGGATCTCTGGGCCCGGGGAGGGAGCGGGGTTTGAAGGACGTTGCTGTGCAGAGGGTGCGGGTCAGTGCAGCTCCGTCAGCCCCAGCGTTGGGCTTTTTCTGATTTTACCATGTTTTTTCCGATTGCTTTTGCAGCTGGGTAGTTTAGCAAAGGAGTCTACGACACCCGGCTCCCCAGAGGAACGTGCTGGGCTCAGTTTCAGCACAGTACAGGAGCCTCAAGGGGCCTTTTAGGTCACAGCTGAAGCACAGCGAGCAGTCGGGGTTTATTTGGCATTGGCTTTTTTGTTATTTTGTTTTTCACCTACTCGATGTTTCTCTTACAGAGCTCCTGAAAAGGAGACAAGCAAGATGGGAAAAATAGCAGGAAAAAAGGCGTTTTTTTAAATAACATGCCACCAGAACTTCTGCATGGTAATAAAGGTATAAGTTGCCATTTATTTGATTTGGTTATTGATCATGTTTGTGCTCTCTTTATGTTTGGATTCAGGACTCCTTTTGGAAGCAGTTTGTTACTGTGCAGCACTTGCAGGCCAGAATTTTAAATGTAGGTTCAAAATCACCTCCTGGCTTTTACGTGTGCCATAACCTTGTGTTCCCTCTCAGAAGTATTTGCCAAGCCATGTTGAATGCAAGCAGATACTTCTTCCATTTACAGTGAATTTTCTCAGCTAAATTACATGGCCTTCATTTGAGATTCCAGGAAAAGTAAAAGGGAAACATGGATCTGCAGTGTTGGTTTGCACCACTCTTCCCATGGTGTTTTCTTTTCTAAGGCTTTGCATGCAAGGGAAAATAGATTTGATCATTCCAACTTAACCTTCCGAAGTTCTGTAAATCCATGTTCACGTTGCCATCTGGGGGTAACCGCATGTGTTATCATCTTAACAAACTTTACACCAGCGTGCTCAGGGACTTCTAAAACCTCAGGGCAATTTCTGGAAGCAGTGACTTGGGTAACTTCCAAACATGAAGCACTGTGCCGTGGGACGGGAGTAGGAGAACTGGCTAAACTAGCATGGAAGCAAGAAATTCCGAGCAGTGATTTTTCCCCCTAAGTAACCCCTTGGGTTTTCAGTTACAGTAAACACAGCTTTTTCTTAAAATAGTTGTCAGGCCATACAGATGTTTGACCATGTGACAGAAAGCTGAGGTCTGTCTGGGATAGGATCAGGAGTGGTTTTTATTGTTGCTTTCCTGAACCAACAGCACCTCATGATGAACTTGTATTTTCAGGAAGTCCTCAAAAGGAAACACTGAGATGTCTGCTGTCCAGGAAAAAATATGACATTTTTCCTGCAGAACTGGCTCTTCAGTCGTGCCAAAATAATCTTAGAAACAGAAAGCAAAAGTTTGAGATAGAAAGTGGTGATTAGACAACAAACCCTGTGCCTACAGGTAGTTGAAGACTAGATGGGATAAAGGTTTCAGTTGATGCGATACTGAAAAGCAGTGTGGTTATTAGTTATTTGTTTGCTGACATCTTTTGGTAACTGATCACAGAAGACAGTTTTCACTCTTGGATGGTTTCTTTAAGTCAATTTTAATACTGTTACTGCTTTCCATGATATGTACTTGCTGGCAGGTCTTATGATTGAAACTGGTATTTCTTTCAGTCTTTCTTCTTGTGAATTCTACTGTGTGAACTTCACACATGCTGACCTAGAACAAAGGTGGAAAGCTTTGCTTTCTGTTATCTTAGTGTTGGCTGGAAAACGTCCCAATCAGGCTTTTTTTGCTTTGATAAGGCTATATTTTTAAATCACTGTTTGTAGTGCCAGTCAGATGACTTTTTTTTTTTGCTGTTGTTTGAAAGCAAGATTAGCCTGCAAGTACGCTGAATTTTTAAGCAGATAATTTATTGGCTTTGGTATTTGAAGTAGCTTGTCCTTGAACAGATGCAATGTTACATCATGCTGTTGATACCTAGGCCTTCTGTTTACAAGGTGCCATTTTTCTAGTCCTTCCCTCAGCATCAGTTTTGTCACCTGCATCATGGAGATATAAGAAATGTCTGTATTTGACACTGCTACAATGTTCTAAAATGCTCGGTGTTTATCTCTTCTTTGTGAAGTAACTAAAATGTTTGGTTCTTACAATTTTTGGAAGAAATGCAGAGAATATGTGTTAAATATGAAGTGCTGAAGAACTTGAATGTTGTTTCTGAGCTTGAAAATATGCAGCTGATCACAGGGGCATCTTCTCCAAGCTGAATAAATTGGAAAGTGAGAGCAAGGAACAAGTTGATCACCCTGTATCTGCCACTTTGGAGACTGGGAACTTGGATGTTTTTCCTGTTGCAAAAAAATAGAGGTTATGCTTTATAGCAGTTCTTTATTGGGTTTTACTATTTTATGGAACAGACCACCACAGAACTTGGAATTCAAGAATTCATATCTCAATCCTTGCATCTTAATAATTACTGTGCAGGCAAATGTATGATGATGTAATTATTTACTTTGTATCCTTAAAGGCTTGTAGTAGCAAGTTGCAGGAGAGCAACAAGCAATTAGAATGTGTCAAATGTGGTTTACCATAAGTTTCAGTTATACTCTTTAAAAATGTATTGTTGATTCAGTGCACAAAGATAATGTCTTAATTTTCAGGATCAGTAAGTGACAAGAATAGACTAAGCTTACTTAAACTTGATTTTTTTTTTCTTTCCTTAAATACAGTTACAATTGGAAAATCATTTGCTGGTCTAGACAGATCATTTAGATTAATTCAGTGTATTTTATTATGCACATAATTTAATGAGACAGGTTTGTAGTAAATTGCGGCAGCTCTCCATTCAGAAAATGCAGAGGCTGCAGAGTGTTGTCTTCCTGGGCTTGTTTATCCATCTGGTGGGAGGGAGGGTGCACAAAAGGTGAATTGTCCCTGCAGCTGCAGAAATAGAACTGGACCTTTTAGTCCTGGCCCTCTTGGTTTTATAGTCCCCAACTTGAACTATCTTTTGCTCTGTTGGACACGTAATGTCTGTGCTTGGTGTTGGACCAAATGGAAACCTTGTCTGTGGTGTTCCTGCTCCAGTCCAGTTCCTTTGCTGGTTTGGGTCAGTTTTGGGTAAGATAAAGGCTCTTGGGATGCTGTGAACCTCTGGGGTGTTGCAAAATTTGCATGCTTAGGGTATTTGTCAAAAAAAGTGTTTTCACGACTGGATAAATAACTTCATTGTATTTTTACTAGCGTTATTTTTACACTTCTGAGTAAAATTTTTTTAGGGCTCCTGAAAGAATCTGTTGGTAGATCTCACTGTGTTTTGATTCTAGTGACAGTTAGAGGCAGTGGAGGTTGGAGGTGGTAAAGTGTGTGAATTCTGAGGTGTCTGTGGTTCACGTCACTCCCTTCAGCTCACTAACTCACTAACCAGCTCCCTCTGCTCCCTACAGCATGTCAGGGCAATCAAGTGAGGACGAGAATCCCTTTAATAGCTCTCAATTATGAAACTTGTGTGTATTAAGGCTGTAGAGAAATTCTCTCACCAGCCTGTTCATAAGGGGCTCTTCAGCAGCGTGTGCTGACTGAAAGGAGAACTTTTTCAGGAGAGCAGAACTGCCCCGTGCATGGGTTCTTTCTAGGTTTTGCACTAGAACAATGAAACTGTTGAGTGGTTGTTTAATAGTGGAACAAAAATGCCACTCATCTTCAGAGGTATAAATAACTTTGTTTGCGTGCTCTTGTTTTGTTTTAAACAAAGTGCTGTGCACATTTTGTTACCCAAGTGGGTTAATGTTACTGAGCAGATAGCTGGGTGGATTCTTTGTTAAAACTGGACTCCAAATGGAGATATTTGTCCTGTCTTGAGGAGTCAAAGTTAATTTTGTTTTATTTTTTTAATGTCGTGGCAACAGCAAACGTAGTAGCAACCTTATACTGGAATCCATTAGGTATTTACTATAAATGCAGCTTTAAAGGAAATTCAATCATAGCATAAACTCTGACTTCCTAAAGCTTTTGCAAATTTGTGATATCATCTTAAAACCCCTTCACAAATGGTCTGTTAGCTGTGTGCATGAGCTCGTGCTGTGTGAGGAGTTGGTGGTAGGCATAAAAATACAGTTTCTTATAGTGTAGGGCTCTGCACTGGGTTAGTCACTGTCGTCCTCCTGCTTTATTTGCAATATAATTGCTGTCATAATTGTCTAAGAGTCTCTGTGAAAATTCTTTGCAAAGTATTTTGTACAGAATAAATGTAAACCTGCACCTGTTTGGAGAGGATGAGTCCACGGAGACAAAGCTGCCTTTGAGGAGGAGGCTCTATAAACTTAAACATGTAACTGTTTTTGCTGTTCTAGGGGTTTTCTCCAGTGATATTTTATGCTGTAACTGTCTTCACGTTCATCAGCTTCAGTGATCAATTTGCAGGGGTGGTTGCATTATGATGAGAAATACCCAAGCAGCCTTAATTTTGCCTTCAAAGAGAAGTGTTCATAAATGATTAATTGTATATCTACTGACACTTGTGTCCAAAGCCACTGTGCTTGGAGTTATTGATTACCTCCCACCTTGTCTCTTACAAGTAAGATAAAACAGATCCCCAGGAAGCAACTAAGAAGTAACTTGCTTTACAATAGAGTATCGAATAATTTATTTTTTTAACCAGTGTGGCTAGAAATGAGCTGATTTATCACTCCTGATCAAACCTAGCATTATGCATCATGTGTGGAGAGGTGTGCAGAACAGAATTTTGTCATTTTTTACAATCATGGGCCATGAAATAGTTTCCAAGGGGAGGTTACAGAGTCTGAAAAATGCTGTACCAGATGCTCTTGGTGGAAAAATGTCTCAGATATTGAGGTAGTGTTAAGAAGGGAGAACATTTACAGAATTTTGCATGAATTTCAATGAGGTGTTTTGCATCAGAAAATATTAATCTGCTGGAATCAAGTTTCCTTGGTCTGTTTGTTAGATGTGAAGGAAGTTCTGCAAGCCAGTGTCCTTGGCTGTAGAACAGAATTTTTGGCTGAAATGAAAGTGGGGAATAGCCATTGGTTCCATAGGTAATTGAGCACTATTCTGGGAAGATACTTTCTGTCCAGTTTCATCTTTACAATTTTTATGTTAAATAAATAGTACTTCTGGTAGCATCACTGGAGCTTTGTGCTGGGGGCAATGATTAGTGTGTAGGACAATTATTGTCATTTGTTCTGATGAAGAAACAAGTTTTGTGACCTTCACTCCTTTGAAAGCCAGACTTGTAGTGTTTCAGTTGTCTCTTAATTCCTGTGAAGCATCACCAAAAATTGGTATTTCTGAGAGAACAGAACATGGTTCTGCCTGCCATAAATCATTCAGCTCATTTGTTCAAAGCTAACCTTTCAGATGTTCAGTTTGTTGTATCATTGTTTCAGGTGCTGGCACTGAACTGTCCCCAGGCCATTTAATAACTTGCAACTACATAAAAGCCTGTGGTAGGGACAGCTGCAATCTCCAAAGAAATGGAAAAGTGACAGTGGGCTGGGTGTTCAGCTGATCCTCTTCACTCAGCCTCTCTGCACTTTATTTAACAGATTTGAGAAGGAAGTTGCCCTTCTCTTGCTGTGTTCGCAGAGAGCTTTATCTTGCCAAGACATCTGGAAGATGGTATTACATTCAAACTTTGGAGTAAGAAACAAATCTCACTTGGTAAAGAAAATCCTCTTCTGGATTCTGCTGTTCTCTGGCTGACGAAATTTTAAGTGCGTAACAGTTAATCTAAATTGCCAATTAAATTGCTTCTTGGCTAATTTTTGTAGATGTTTTAGATCCTATGTTGCTGGTAACCTAATTTCATGAGTCAATTAAGATTCATCCTTGATGAAGCTTTCATTCAGAGATGAAACACTGCAGTTTGATGTTTTCAGGAGATGTTTATGAATCAAACACACATGAATATTTATTTTCTAGTTCAAATTATTTATTTCTATCCCTTGAAGTACTACAGCTATGTTTTATTTCGGCTGGCAACTCAAGAGACAAGTCAAGAGACGATGGGGTTGGCTCTTATTCCACCAGTCATGTTGTAGATGGTTGGGATTTTTGTTCTCCTTTGTTTCCCCATTTCATATTTTTGGTGTTAGTGTGAAGGGTGTAGATGTTTGATCTTCTACTGGCTCTTTGGGCATCTCTTTCTGGACAGAAGGTGCATCCTGATCCCAGGATATCACAGAATGGTTTGGGTTGGAAGGGGCCTTAAAGCTCATCTCATTCTGTCTCCTGCCATGGGCAGGAACACCTTCCACTATCCCAGGTTGCCCCAAGCCCCATCCACCCTGGCCTTGGACACTTCCAGGGATGGGGCAGCCACAACTTCCCTGGGCACCCTGTGCCAGGGCCACACCACTCTCACAGGGAAGAATTCTTGTCTAATATATAATCTAAACCTGCCCTCTGTCAGTGTGAAAGTTCACATTCCCCCTTGTCATATCAAAGTAATGAAAATGGTTTTCATCAGGAAGGTCCCGAGTGCCTGGGGTTTTTTCCCTTTCTTTAATGCTTGCGATTTTTCTCTTTTCACGTTAAAAAGCTTAATTTGCTGTGGAAGTGCACATCCAACAAAACCTTGTTAGGCATGTGAAAAAGCTGATGAATGTGCTAGTTCATGAATTCTTTGGTGGCACTCTAATTCCAGTGTATTGAACTCCTAACACCCTACCTGCTCGTGCTGGTGAACCTCTGTGGTTATTTTCATGACTGCTTATTGATTCTGTTCTTGGTTTTACTTAAATGCTCCTGGATTTCACAAGTAGATTCAGTATCTGTGTAATGAATAGGACCAAGTGTTTTATATGTTGTGTAGAGCTAGAACATGTGCTTTCAAAGCAAAAAAAAAAAAATAGGATTTTTAATTTAGCAGGGTGATGTCAGCAAAGCTTTCCAGAATTGCTGCATGATGAGAAATTTCAGCTTGAGGTCTGGAGGAAAAAGGCACTGCAGCTGTCCCCAGCCAGCTTCAAACCTGAGCTTGCTGAGCCACATTCCAGCCCAGTGAGCCACTCATTGTAAATGCTGGTCTTTCTATAGAAATGTAAATGTTTCTTTAAGGAGGAGTAACTTTCAGTTATCCAGCTGGGTCTTTGTTGAGGTTTAACCTGGAAGAACGAGTTAGTATGGAGGAACTAGTCGAATTAATTTAGTCAGGGTCGGTGCAGGTTTAAACTCTTACAGCGCTACAAGGTTTTGGGGTTCTGTAATTGGTGTATAAGTTCCTTGGATCCAGGATCACGGTGACAGAGGAATAAGCTGGTTGTTTTTATTATTTTTCTCCTGAAAAATGAAATTTGAGAAGGAACAAGCCTACGAGGTGACAAATTGAGGGATTATTAATTTACCAAGATAAAGGCGGTGGATTCCCACACGCTGGTTTTGGAGAGCAGCCATGAAGGTGGAATGTGCATCTCCTCTCAGAGAGATGCTCACATGCACGTCACAGAATGCGTGGAGCAAATTAGGCAGTTTATAAAGCGATTTGCAGAGTCTTGCACTTTTGTTGTCCTGGTTTTAAAAATAAGTTCAAGTGGGAGGAAACGGTTTTAAATAGGAACTGTGCAAAGTCTGGGGCTGACGTATTTCTGGAAGAGAGTTCGTGTACCTTCTACTGCTGGGGACTGTGACCTTGTAGGGGGCACTCTGACCTGCACAAGAGCTTTGGAAAGCAGAGTGTGTTACTGGCAGCCGGATCACCTGGTACGTGTCACTGCCGAGTGACAGGTTCAGCTCTGTGCCTGACAGACCACTTTGTGTGACATTATTCACAACCAGCTGATTGATAGATCCGCTACCACTTCTTCTTCCTTGGTCATGGGACCTTGGCTGGGACTGTGGGTGGCGTGAATGGTTTGTTACACTCTCTGCATCAGGGCTGTGGGGGTCACTGGGAGAAGGGAGTTTGCTCCCGTGCTCCTCTTGGGAACTGTCTCATGTTTAGGAACAGCTCTTTCTGTTTGTTCCCTCTCCTGTGACAGTTCTGGAAGGCAGGATGTCAATCTGAGTAAATCCCTCCCCTCTGCAGAACCTATTTCAAGGTGTGCTGTGGATGTGTTTCTGCAGTTTTTACTTCAGCTGCATGCTTCGTTTTGTCCTTTGCCTTTTCAAAATCCTCACGTCCTTTAAGAAAGGGGCTGTCCGTGGTCATCAGTCAGGAATTGTGACCATTTCTGGTAAACTATGAGAATTTAAAGGAGTTTTAATGATTATCACAGAATTGTAGGATGATTTGAGTTGAAAGGGGCCTTAAAGTTCATCTCATTCCATGCCCCAGCCATGGGCACGGACACCTCCCACTATCCCAGCTTTTTCTGAGCCCTGTCCAACCTGGCCTTGGACACTTCCAGGGATGGGGCAGCCACAGCTTCCCTGGACAACCTGTGCCAGGGCCTCCCCACCCTCACAGAGAGGATTTTTTTCCTATATTTAATCTAAACTTGCTCTCTGTCAGTGTGAAGCCATTCCTCCTTGTCCTGTCACTGCATGCTCTTGTAAAAAGTCCCTCTCCACCTTTCCTGTAAGCTCCCTTCAGGTAACCTGCTTTTGAGTTGTTGTGCAGTACCAATGACACTTTTTAACAGCAAAAATACAAAAATAAAAATAAATGTAGCCGTTTGTACTCATGCACACAAATCCCATAATAAATCAAATTAGTTCGTACCAATCCGTAGCCTTAAAATACGAGGAAGTAGATAAGCTTTGTTGCTTATTTCTGTAAACCACAAAATCTGTACTGGTTGTGGCCAGGGGTGTGTTGTCATCATTAAATGAAGAATTTCCAGTTCTCTTAAGGTGCCTCTTCTTTTCCCTGTTATTGATGAGATGGTTTGGTGAGTGCAGCTGGGCTGAGATCCCCAGGAAAAGCACATTTCTGGGTATCTGTGCCTTGGGGACCCAGGCTCAGCCCCTTGGCCCTGCCTGGAAAGTGAAGCCCACTAAGATAATTTTAGTTTGTAAACCAGCGAACCTCAGCTGGTGAAACAGCGTTCTCTCAACAAGTGAAGTCTGTGTGGAAACCTGTTTGTTACATTCCTAATGATTACTGTGTAGGCAAGAAAATGTCGAAATAGACTTTGTGTTTCTATGGGACTGAAAGGTGAGACCATGATAGGATGTTTTTGCTTTATGAAAGATTTTCCAGGACAGCAGCTGGTCCTGAGCTCCTGAAGGCCTGTCTGATACAGGAGTGTTGCACCCTTCCTTCTGTGGCAATTTTGATAAAAGTTGCTAACCACGCTTGCTGGTGTGCAAGTGAATTCTTCTGGGAACATCAGGGACATGGAGGAGGAAATACAGATTACAGATACTGAATGTGAAGCAACCAGGATGTTTTTGTCTTTTGGTATTTCAGCCTATTTGAAAGTAACTTTTGCTGTTGCTCTTAGTAAGTGAACAGGATTTAATCCCAACTTTTTGGCTCATGAAATCTGAATGCTGTTATCACTGTGTGTTCAGCTACATGCAAATTCATGTTAATCTCTGCTATATAAAAGAACTGAATGTAAAAGAAGTGATATAAGCGTGAAGTTATTCCTAGTTTAACTCAGCAAAATATATTCTTTTATCCTTTTTAAAATGTTCCTAGCACTTTAGGATTTGTGACTGTTATTTAAAGTGACTTTAATGAATATTTTGTATATAACTCACAGGCAAATGATTGAACTTTTCATTTTCAAGTAGTGAGCTTCAGGTGTGGTGTGAGGTGGATGTCAGGAGAGCACAACATAACTCTCCTTTTCATTTGTCTTTGATTCTGGTCACTTCATTTGTACTTGGTGAGTGTGTTTATGGGAAAGCTTCGTTGCCTCTGCAGTGAAACTGCACACTGTGGGATGTAGTTCCACTTCACAAGGCCTTTTGTAATGCAATTATTATTGTGCAGGAGAGGGGAGAGGAGAAAACGGCATTCAACTGTATGACCTTATTTATTCTAAGTCTCTTTAATGATATTTGACAGTTTTTTAAGTCATAATTTTTTTCTAAGTGCCTTCCGTACAACACTAAACATGAAAAGGAAAGATGAAAGAAAACATGGAGAAAATAATATAGTTGTAGTGCTGATCATGAGAGGGCTGTATCTTGTACATCTATAAGTTCCTTCTGGAAATACTGGCTGCTGTTTTGCTAGAAGGATGCTGTGCTTGCAGACAATTGAAACGTAAATGTCTTGCATCTTCAAAGATACTTGGAGGGTGAGGACTTGTAAATATGATATTGCTGGTGCACAGATTGATATAAAATCTTATAGTAGCAAGGAAATGGGAGGTTCCTAAGGGAAAAGTGACAAACTGAAATACCTGGCCTTGAAAGATGTAAAATAATTCAAGGCAAACACTGAATTCATTAACTTAGGTGAGTTCCATAATGGGCTGGTTTAGCTCCTCCTTCTGAATGGACAGTTAGAAGAACTGTATGTATGTGAGACATTCAAACAGCTTTTGTTCTGGGCAGTCAAGGGAAAAAGACTTGAAACACAGTCTGGTTTCTTGCAGAGAAAAAGAAGGAATTGGCTTCAAACATGGTAAACTTCTCCTAGGAGCAGAGTGCGCTTCTGGCTTTGTTTCTCTTAATTAGAATGGAATTGTGCAAGTTATAATTACTCTGGAGAAACTACTGTCACAAAAGCAGTGGAATCTTCAGGATCAGAAAAAATTGAGACTGACAGATTGAGGTTGTTTTGGAGGAGATATTGATAGTATTGCCATGCTGTCATTTATTGGTGGGTACTTGGCTCGTTGTTGGAACCTGGTGAACATTTGTAAGAGTAGAAATGGAATTTTCTCATTCTTCTCCTTAAACTAGAATTGTGTGAGGTGAAAATGTTTGCGTTACACCGTTGCCAACCATCTGGAAAAAATCTAATTTAGTGTATCCATAAAGTAGAGCTGGAATGCCACATAAATCTCTAAGTTATTTGCAGAGTGCGTGGTTCTACTGAGGAGAAGTTTGTTGGTTCTTTACATTCCTTCTAGAAGGAAAAATCTCCAGCTGTCTCTTCAAGAGTGCACAGCAGTAGCCTGATGAAACTTCTCTCAGGGTCACTACATATTGATTGCATGATGTACAGTCAGGCCCAACGTTTTCATGCAGTGGTCAGATTTTGAGATACAAAGGTTCTTTCTGGTTCCCAGCTTTCTTGGTTAAGGATGCAGGAAGGCTTATCCTCTTGCTAAGGAGAATTTTTGGTTTGCCAGCTGGCTTTTTCTTCTGTCAGTTCTCTGCTCCTTCTGGCTGTACTCGCCTGAAATTTAACTTGCTGTAAATAAGATATATTTTACAGTAATGTATATGAATTATTTGTACAGAGAGAAGTGTGGCACTTCTGTCAGCTGCTCTTGTGGCAGGTAGTAGTTGTCTTCAAAATTACTGTGGTATCAAAGATAGCTGTTTACTTATGAAGGCAAAAATCCATCTTTTGCCATGGGAAGAAACAGGAAAATTAGTGTTTGTCAAGTGTGAATGTTTGTACACAGGAGAACTGTGGAAGCTGCTAATTTTGTTTCCCTGTCTTGTCAAATAGATCCTCTAAAGCAGCTGGGTATTTGCAAAAGAAGACCCTGACAGCACACAGATATTTAATCTCTAAATCAAGTTCAACGATGCATTAGAGGAAGCTGCACTGGCTGCACAGAGATTTCACACTGAAGGATGAACAGTGAAGAAGAGTTTTATGATGCCGTTACGGGTGAGTGATGGGCACAGTGCCGAGGGGAAGAAAACCCCTATAAATTGCATTGTGTGTGTTGTAATATACAGCTGTTAATAGTAAATCAAAAGTAAACTTGTGTTGGTAAAACTTGTAGTGCTGTCTTCTGAAAGTAGAAAGGGAAAATTATAACTCATGTTCTGGCTTGGAAATGAGGGTTTTTTTTGTTAAAGCTTAATGCTGGTTATTATTTCATCACTGTAACAGTCTTTTAGTGGCTAGGTCTTGCTTTCGTTTTCTGTGAAAAGCAATTTAATAGCAGCTTGAGAAGTAATGCTTTTAAGACCCTTTGAAAGGTGAAATATTTTCTGTGGGTTGTTTTTATTGTTATTTTATTCTTTTTTTTTTATTTTAATAAAACCCTTATCCTAAAGAATTGAAGTAGAAAATGTTTTTCTGGTCAGAAACAAATTACTGTAAAAGTGTGTTTTCAAGATAGGGAGCAAAAAGTCTTTGCAATCCTGCTTTTTCTGAAGAAAGCAAATGTGAGGCACTTCACACTTGAGCAGTGTATCAGATAGTACTTTGCTTTGAACTAATAAGGATGAATAGTTATTTATAAGAACTTTAGATGGTTTTAGTGGTGAAATAAAATGCTTGAAATATTTTAATAAACAAAAAGGAGATCCTCTCAAAGATCTCGAACAATTTTAAAGTCTTCCGCTGAAATGTCTCTTGAGAAATCGTGTAGCAGAGGTGAAATGAGAAATTCTGAGTGTACATTGGTTAATGTAAAATCACAGGAATGAAAAGAGAATAATGGTAAGTGTGAAAGCTGAAGGAATGGAAGTAGCATGGTAGATAGAAGTGGGTAAGGTAGACTTAGGCATGGTTGGTTGGAAATTCATGTGAGGAGTAAACAGAGGGGGCTGGGTGAAGCAGTGTGACTGACAGCAGACTGTACAGGACTTGTCACAACTGTGTCACAGAGGAGAGAAGGAAATTTAGTTTACATTCATGCCAGCTAGGTGTGATGGGGACTAGTACTCCAAATTCATCTGTGAAATCAAACCTTTGCACCACTGAAGTCTTGAAAACACAATGGATTGTTTCTGTATGTCGTTAGTAATCTTTCAGTTGCAAGAGCTCAGGGTCACTGCCACAAATGAACTAGATTTTTTTCTGCTGAAAAAGGTGTGAAAAGAAATGTGCCTCTAAGCATGAGGTCTGTATTGTACAGCTTTGATGGTGATGCATTCCTTTGTCCCTTGCTGCAGAACTGCACAGCCCTTGGTGTTTGACTCATCTGCATTTAGACACTCTGGTTTTGTCCTCTTTCCTCTTCTTTTTCCCCCTCTACCTCAAAAGGTTGATTCCCCCTGCAATGCTCCAGGTGGTGGTGACTGAGCTATTGTGCATGAGCTGTTCTTGTACCTGCAGTCGTGGCTGACTCTGCTCAGAACTGGGGTGTTGTGTATCAGAGCACTCCTTGTTCCATCCTCATCTTACTCTTCCTCAGCTGGGAATGTGCTGGCAGGAGATAGGTTTATATATATATGTATGTGTTCCCTTGGAGCCTGGTACTTGGTTTAAGAGGAGTGCTGAGTTTGGAATACTTTGCTTCAGATTTGTTCTCCCTGTCTGTCTTTAAGGACAGGTGCTCAATCCCTTTCTCCTGCTGGATTTTAGGAGATGTTGACAGTTTGATGAGTTACTTGCACAGACCTAGTGAAGTCAGACCTAGTTCTTTGTAGCTGTGTCTTGTCCAGGTCAGAAATGTGACGCAGAGAACAACTGTAAATGGGCCTCTCTGCATTCATGTTCCTGGCTGCTGATGTCTGTAGTAACTCTTTGCTCCTGTTAACACTGTGTATCTTTCACATGGTGCTTTAGTGAATTTTTTAGGTGTTAATGGGTCCTGGTAGTGCCTGCCTGTCTCTTAGTTTTTTAATGGTCTGGACATGGTAGGTGTAGGTGTACTCCCAGGAGATCAAGTCCACAGTCAGGGTCTCTTCTGAGCTTCCAGTTTTCTCAGTGAAAACCTCAGGATTTGGGCTTCCAAATTTTGATTTAAAAAAATGAAATGCCCTTGGGCAGACTCCTCGGTCTGCTCTTTCCAAGGATGCTCTCCTTGTTTTTAGGTCAGATCAGTAGAAGGGCAGAAGCTGCCTTTAGATGTGCTTGTTCTGTTCAAAGTCTAGGATTGGGATGTGGCTGCCAGGAATGAGCACGTTTTCCAGCTGTATTTTAGTGTTGAGATGAAAACAGTGTGTGCACCATACTTTTCTCTTGCTCCTGCTGTGTCCTGGGCCCCAGTTTCCCGAGAAGGAGCTGCGATGTGTTCCCAGAGTTCACTGATTTTAGGAATTGGGTACTGTGGTTTGTGTCCTGTAGGGAGTAAACCAGGCTTAGAGCAGTTGGACTCTGTGGGAGTTTCTCTGGAATTCTGCAGCACTCTCAGCAGCAGCCCAGATAGTTTCCTGCCTCCTTTAAGGTAGTATGGACTCCTTGAGGAAGTCACAGCTTTTCTATAGTTGCTAATTGATGATATCCACTTCTGGAATATGAATCTCTCCTAAGGAGACCCCTGAGTTTTATTATGCTGGATTTAACTCCTTGGCTGAGAAGTTTCCTGCTTCTGACACTGTCCCCATCTCATCCAAGAGACATGCTCATGGGAGGGAGTTGTGTGCTGTGTGGTTGGGAATCATCCCCCTGGCAGATGGTTTGTCCCTGACTGGATGATGATGGCACTTGTGGAGGTGCAGCATGGACTGGGGTATCGATGAATCGAGTTGGTGACAAAGAGAGTTTCCATGTGGAGAAGTTTCTTTGCAGTCAGAGGTTAATTAACACTGCTGACACTTGACAGCCTTACCTCATAAATGAGTACTCCCCTTGGGAATCCCTTGGGAATGTTACCTGTGATCTCACTTAATTCCAGACATCACAGCTGTCAAGAATCTACTTTTTCTCAAATTCCAGTGGAAGCCTTCTATGAGGCAGGATCAGGAAAAAGGTGGTCAATCCTTTGATGAATTTCAGATTCTTTGAAATTTTCTGTGAGACAAGGAGCATATAGCTTTGATCTATGTCACCTTGGGTGTGTTAATGTCATCACAGACTTTTTAAAGACTGTGTACCTCTTTTAGAGCTGTATCCTTCATTAATATTGTCAGGTATCTTTTTGCCAAAGTGTTTTGTGAAAGGGTTGCCACAAAGCAGGAAAATGCCTGGCTGTTTACCAGGGTAATTTATTTTTGAGAACATGGATAGTTTAATTTTGCTTTTTTAAATATTAGCCTGCAGTTCCATGGAAGTCTGTCCTGCGCCTGTGAGGCTCAGCTGGTTCATCCAGCCAGGTGTATTTGTTGTTCTCTGTTGCTTTCTCGTGGGGAGCAGGAAGTGAGGTTATCTGCCAAACGGATATATTTTCATTATATCTGGATCAGACTGAATCAATGGCTGTGTAAGTATTGCAGATATTGTGAAAGGGCCAACCTGCCTCCCATGAGCTACAGCTTGTGACAGTGGACTTTGGAAAGTGGAGAATGGTTAATTTCTGGTAAAGAAAAGTAATACCTCCTGCTTCACTTGCTGCCTACACTTCCAGCTGTTTATCCCTATTCCTTATGCCTTTTTTAGATCTGAACGCTCTCAGCACCAAGGTATTTTGATTCCCTTTCTTCCTTGGCTGACAAGGCTTAATTGGTACTTAGGGAAGTTGCTGACTGTCCAAAGGGGAGGTCTCATGTCTCTGTCTGTGACTCACAGAACCAGGGCCTCTGCTGCCTTGGCTGATGTACAGCACAGTCTGAGTGGACTTGTTTCATTTGCAGGATGTGGAAGAGGAAGGCTAAGAGAACTAAAGTTACTGGCAAGTCACTTTTCTTTAAGCTCTTGAAATAGATTTATGTTGGCACCCAACTTCAGTATTTTACTTTGAAAATTTAAGACTTTTTAAAAGCTTCTGTTTCACTCTTAACACCTGTAAGTGGAACTTCTGATTAAGCTAATTGTTGACATTGTATTTCTGTCTGTAGTTCCCTATCCTCCTCTAAATCTCCATTTTTATCCCCACTCCCAGTGGCTTTTCAGTATGAAAACTGTCCTGTAAGTAACTCTTACTTACTCAGTTTCTCACATTCAAAGCTTTATTGGCAGCTGGTGTAAGGCTCTTTTTGGAACTTAGAAACAACAAATCATTTCTGTAAGCTGTTTTTCTTCCAGATCTACTTCCTCTCTGAAGAACAGTGTCTGGATAGTTCTTCATAGCACTGTAATACCTAGAACTTCACTGAGAAGCATCTTCTGAAACTTTCTCAATGGGCTTGTAGTGGATAAGTCATGTGATGCTAAGGTTGAAAGTGTAGTTGGCAGTCTATGATTATCTGGCTGTGTACCACAGTGGTTTTGTTGTTTTGGTTTTTTTTTTTTTTAGTAATGAGGTGGAAGTGCAATCTAATAAAAGCAAACTTACCCTTCTGATGTACTTCCTTTTCTGGAGCAAGGATTTAATTTTTGTTGTTTGTCTGCAAGACATTCATTTGAATTGGCATTTATTTACTTACCAATGTCACATTTTTGTCCATAAATAATATATATACTTGAATCTAAATTCCTGTTGTGCTTTACAGGAACAGGACAAAACAATTCTGAATCATAGGAAACAGACAAACTAATGTGGGTAACACAGTGACCATTGATAGGATTTGCAGGGTTTCAGGTACAATGTGAAGACTGAAATTACAGCAACATTTTTCAGAACTATTCCTCTATAATCAGGTGGACTATTCCTGTTGTGAAGCATTACTTTTACATTTAGGTGTGTTTATCTCATTGAAGTGCTGCTGTTCCTTACATTGTGTGAGCTTGATCAGTTTTTTGGGTGAGGGCACATGTACCAGAAAGCTCATTCTTTTTTTTCCCCCAACTTTATAGTTAAACTAATAAGTTATTTTGCTGCTTGTACTGTAACAGGTTCAAACAAAGCTAATATATGGTTAAAAATACTATTTTAAAATCATAAATATTTTGTTGTGAGTTGACTGAAGGTTTTTTTAAGACAAGTGTTTCAGGGTATTCTTCATTTTAATGACCTGAATCTGTATGTGACTGTCATGCTTTCCAGTTGAGTACTAAGACTGCCAAGGTGTGACTATTGCTGTGTAATTACATTCTTGTGACATCAAAATGTAGGAGACAGGGCAAGACATGACATCACCCATTACACCTGCTGTTTACCAAATAATATCATATCAGTGGGACTTCCTGGTGCAGTTCTGAATGTTATTGCTGTGGTCTTGATCCCTGAAAAAAGTGCAGCTTTTTGTTTCTGGAATGTGTGTCTTGCACTAATTGGTCTAATACAGCAAAAGCAGCCATTGAAGAAGTTAAAACAAAGTTGAAGTACTGCTTTTTTTAAAAGTTAATGGCAGAGGATCACAGCATTTTAGTCTATTTAAAATTGAAATTGAAATAATCTTTGTCACAACTGATTTCTTTACTCCATTAGAGTGTTTACAGGCTTTGTAATATTTCGGAATCCTTCTGTACCCACAGCTGGACTCTGGGACAGGCTGTAACTGAGTGTGATGGCAACTCAGCACAAAGACAAGGGGCTGCCCAGGTTGTGACAGCTGAATGAAAGGAATGCAAGAATTGTTATGTATTCCTTCAAACCCTGGCAAAAATTGTATGCCAGCAAATACCCACGTTTTCATGTTGCTTTTTGATTCTGACTCTTAAATTGGAAGCTGGAAACTAAAGTCTTTCTTGAGAAGGTATTGACCCTTTTGGCACTCAGAAAGGACTTAAGGATCTTAGAATTAATTTCAGCAAAGATGTTCCTTTATTACACTGAAGGATCAGCAGTGTTTTCTGTTGTAATACTGTGGCAGTTGTGAAGGATTGTATTAATTGATCATTTTAGGGTGCTCTGTGGTGATGCTGTTGTGGTTTACAAGTGTTTTGTTTCTGCAGTCAGTCTGGGTGGCAGCACTGAGGGGAGGCCTCTTGCTGTTGATTGAGACAAGGGTGTGTGTAGAGGTGCACAGAATGCTTTTTAAATCTTCTTATTCAAAGCCAAATGCAAACTTTGTCATTATTTATATTATTTATATTACTATGTGTAATTTACATGACTAAAAAATAAAATCATTAGACTGGAATCTTAGATTGTTGCTTTAGTCCAACTTTTACTCGATACACAAGTTTGTGTTCTACAGATTCCTGGTGGTTTAGCATTTTTGGGATTAAAGCTGTTCCAAGCATGTTGCTGCAAGCTGGGGTATGGTTACAATGGTGTTTCCAGTAGCTCTTGACCGAGTGGATGGAGTTGGGACACGGGAAGTGCAGCCACCTCCTGTAGGTCATGCTGTGGGTCACTTGTAGAGCTGAGGGAATGATTCATCCTGGTCTCCACATGTTCCTGCTGCAGCCATTAGGGAAGTGTTACATGGTTTGCACATATGGGTGGCAAAAAGAAGTTCGAAATCCTACATTTCTGTGGTTCCAGTTGCCTGGGTGTTTGCCCCTGCATTGTGAAATGGCCATTTTCTCTTTCCTTTTTTTTCTTTTTCTCCTTGCCTATTAGCAGCGTAAGTTTAATTTATTTAAGGTCTTTGAGGAAAACAACAAAACTGAATCAAATTATTGTAATTACACTGCAGCTCTGAAAAAGAGACAATCCAGTTAATCTGATTAGGAGCTACTTGAGGGCTTTTAAGATTCTAAATTAGTTTTATATTCAGCAGTGTGAAAAATGATAATTCTTGATTCTAATGCAATAATTGGCTCATAATACTCCTGGGAATTAGGTCACTTAATAAAGGGTTTTCACTCTGATACTCTTTGAAATAAACTAACCTGGTGTAAGTGTCCTTCAGGTGTGACACTTGCAAAATGTGAGTGGCACTGTGGCATGGTAAGGTTCCTAAGAAAACTGTTGCCTTTTGGTTTTTATACAGGCTTTGATTCTGACAATTCTTCAGGAGACTTTTCAGAAGCAAATCATAAAGTTCCAGAAATGCTTGATCTAGATCCACACCAAAGCAATAATGGAAAGCATAATGGAGAGACAGAGATACAAGAGAATGGGATTAAGAGACACAGGTAAACACATAGAGCTGCATAGGAGATGAGAGGTGAGCATGTGCTGGCTCATAGCTTTTGGGGCGGTGCTGTTCTCATGGGGGAGGGTAATTCTCTGGAATTGAAAAGTCATTTCACGTCTGCTTCCTGTCTGGGGTGATGCTTTGCTTCCTTTATGAGTTGCTTCCCTACCTACAAAAGGAAGTAGCTTGTTGTTAAAGGGCTGATAATGACAGCTGGATTTTTTTTTCCATTACAGGACATCATTACCTGCCCCAATGTTTTCTAGAAGTGATTTTAGTGTGTGGAGCATATTAAAAAAATGCATTGGACTGGTAAGTTAGCTTGGATGAAGCATCTATGTTAGGTGTTGTAATGTCAGCTGGTTAATTTTATTGCTTAAACATCAAGACACAGAATAACACCTGGTGCATTTTTCTTTCTTTTCACTAGGAAACAATTTTAAACTGCAACTCTCTAAATCTCAACGTTTATTTATTAACAGTACTATTTCCATATCTTCTTTAGCTGTTAGAACATGTGGACTGGCATTTCTGAAGCTGTCCTTTAAGAACTAGGATAAAGCCATTAAAATATAGTCAAATATGTTTGCTTGACACAATGCTTCTTACCTGCTTTTTTTTATTCTTTACTTAGTAAAATGTGATTTAGGGCTTTATTTTATTAATTCATGTCATCTAGGAGATACAGCTGTACTCTCAAAACTCCTTTTGGTGGGATGAGTGACCCATCTACTAGAACGTTTTGCTTGGACCAAATCAGTTTAAGTCAGTTAAGGTTAACATTTTTCTTCCCTTACTGCCTGTGTCAGGGTGAGGAAGATGTTACATTAGCTTCATCTGGTGGCCTTCTGCTTTCTCTTAGGTTTTCAGCACTTACATTAATGCTTTAATGGTCAGTCATGAGTGCAACTTTGTAATTAAACAGCCAAATTTGCTTGGATATAGTAAAAGACTGGGGGAATTGGAAATCTCTGCGTGAACTTCGTGTCTGTCTTGTATCCACACATGAGACTGGAAACGGTCTGACACAAATAACACGTTACTTAAATAAAGTCACTAAAATCTGTTAGAGCAATTCAAGTACTATTCTTTATGTAACTGTTCCTTTCAAAAAATAATTTGTGGTTGCTGTAGTACAATAGATAGATTTTATGCAAATAAGCATGTGAGGGTTTCCAAGGAGCGTGTGGCACTTCAGTATCAGCACGGAGCTGGGTTAGCACATTATTGCTGCTGCCTATGGAAATTTTAACCTCTTCTGCTTTACACAGACCACAGCAGAGAAGGTAGCATTCTCTGGGAATTTATTAGGTTAGCTGGATCAATGTTTTAAGTTGTTATTTCAGATTGCAAGTAGGGTTCTGCAGTGCTTCCAGCCCCTTCCAGCTGTAGCATTTGGAGGTCTGCTCCAGGCTTGCCAAATATCCTTTGAGGAATACTATAAATAAACTCCCCCACAACTTATTTTGAAAACTCTTGTTGTTGCCAGTCGTTAACTTAGTGTTGTGTCTCAGAAGTGAACCTGCCCTTTGGTTATATAGGAGCTGTCCAAGATTACGATGCCCATTGTCTTCAACGAGCCCTTGAGTTTCCTTCAAAGGATAACAGAATATATGGAGCATATATACCTCATAAATAAGGCTTGTAGTCATGCAGATCCCCTGGAAAGAATGCAGGTAAGAACCCCTACCACCTTCTGGGTAGTTCAGAAGTTTGTTTTTTTCTCACAGTATTTGATTTTAAGACAATTTCTCACTTCAGTGTATTTCTTTCTCAGGGGCTAGTGTAAGAATGCCCAATTTGTCTGTCTAGATGAGTTTCTTCTTTCATAATGGCTGTATCAAATACTTGTGACACTTTCACACTCCATGCTGTGCACAGAGTTTGAAACAAAAGTCTAGAGCAGGAAAGTGCCACAACTGACCATGCCCAAGGATCTCAGCTCATTTCTTTAACTGTGACCCTTTTTGTGGTTTTATGGTTGTGAAGATGAAATCTTGGCTTTATGTCACTCTAAATTGGTTTGTTGAGTGACCTCATGATTTTGAAGTTAGTGGATGAAAAATTGTTGTGACAGAGCCAACTTTTACCACTCTTTTCTTCTCCAAAACTGGTTGTTACTGAGAGTAGGATATAGTACCTGGCTGGTCTCACACCAAGGAAGCGGATATGGTGGCACCTCTGTGCATCAGGTTATGCTGGTGTTGCTCACAGCTCTGATTTATTTAAGTGAAACTGGAGCTTTTATCTTGGATCCTGTGTTTGTGGGGTCCATACCTCTGTTTCCCAGCCTGCAGGAGCTCCTCAGTGTCACCTGAACCTGCTGGCATGGTTCAAGAAGTCTCATCTGTGCTGAAATAGTTCTTACCTGGCACTAGGAAAGTGAGGCTCTGTTCCCAATGAGCTGACGGTGGGGGGCAGTCAAAGGGGGGGAAAAGTAGATTTAAAAAACCAGGCTGATCTCCTAGAGGTAGGTGGGGCAGAATGTAACCTGGCAGAACTTACCACAGAAAATAATTCCTGTTGGAAATGAGATTCTTAATAAGTGCTTATATTTCCCCACTTCTATATCATTTATCCCATGGCTTACAAATGTTTTGGCCTTAAACAATATAAAGCAATTCCTTTTTGGAATAATAATAAAATACTGTCATGTGCAACAAATATATTATATTAAACTTAGAGTTTTAATGCACTATTCTCATAACAATGTGTTCTTAATGTGCTTACAGGCTGTAGCTGCTTTTGCAGTTTCTGCTGTAGCTTCTCAGTGGGAGAGAACTGGCAAACCATTTAACCCACTGTTAGGAGAAACCTATGAATTAACCAGGTAGTAATTACTTTAAATTGGGAGCTGGGGTTGTTTGTGTTCTTGAGTTAGCAGACTCTCACACTGGTTTGGTTGTAGTAAAATACCACTAAAATATATTTCTGAGTATAGCTAAAATTCTTTTCTTCAAACTACCTCAGAATTTCTGAGAAGTTGTTGTAAAAGCTATAATTTTATTTCTAAGTTTAGGCAGAGCATTCTTACAATTATTTAGAGAAAAATTGGCTCATGTTCTTCCACCAAAGACGCTTCCTGAACAGACACTATTAATTAATTTAATATTGTTTTGTTGATCATGTCAGATAGAGAAATTAGTCTGAAGGACTTCCAGCTTCCTCAAATAAATGGGTGATATGTCTGCAGTGGAGTAAAGAATTTTCAGTCAGACCTTTTCATGCTGCCCCAAGGGTTTCTGTATTTTCATGAGTTATTTCAGTGAAACTTCTTCAAATGCCTTTTTGAGTAGAAATCTGGTTTGAGGTATAAAAAGAAAGTGTTCAGAGTAGAAATCCTTTCATTTCATTAATTGTAAATGTGTCATGGAACTAGAAAAGGAAAAGTCTCACCTTCAGTTTAATCTAAAAATACTTCACATTTTTTTAAAGTATCAACTCTTTTCTCTTGCGATATTAAAAATATACTTACTGTTTAATGCTCTTCTTTTGTTGTTGCCAGGGAGGATTTAGGATTTAGGTTTATATCTGAACAAGTCAGCCACCACCCACCTATTAGTGCATTTTATTCTGAAGGCCTCAATAAGGACTTCATATTTCATGGATCAATCTATCCCAAACTAAAATTCTGGGGAAAGAGTATAGAAGCAGAGCCTCGGGGAACAATTACTTTGGAGCTTCTGAAGTGAGTATGAGAAGTAAATAACTTTTTTTACTTACTGGTGATAACCCTGTCAGCTTTCCAGAGGTGATTACCTAAAAACCCCTTGCTGAAGAGGTTGTAAGAATTGATTTACAACTTAATTTTCACTGCTTAATTTCAGAGCTGTTTTTTAATTTGTGTTATGCTTCCATTGCTGTAGCAATTTGACCCAGTTTTTCCAGCATGAAAATTAGCATTTCTTACAAACTGATTGCTACTGAAAGCTAGTTCTGTGAAGGCATGTAAAATTTAAATATAGAGATAAAATTCTCTTACTGGGCTGTTCATGCTCATCTCAGTTTTCAATATTGCTGTTGGGTTTGGTGGTTTGTGTGAATGTTTGTGTGGAAAGAGCTGCATCTCACAATAACTGTTCTGTGTGGTAAGGGAACAGGAGAAACTTGTCAGGATTGCCACTTGCAGAGAAGGATCAGCTTCGTGCTGAAATCAAGAATGTCTCTCCAGATTGCTCCCAGTCTTGTCTCATAAATTATGTGACATGCCATGAGTTGTTTGGTGCCCTGATGGCACAAAGACTCTGGAACTTCCCCAGGTGGGACACGAGGATGCACTAGAACAGTTGCAAATAAAGTATTCTGCAATTGGTGCTTTTATAAAAGCCTTTCTGAGGCCTGACTCTGAGGTGGTTTTGAAATGTTGACTTAAGATAAGTTCTAGGCATTTGGTTTCAATAAAAAACCAACTTGCCTGCCGTAGCAAGCATTGACTTTTCCTGTACTTTCTTTTGGAAGTAGTTTAATTTTTGAACTGTTGGCATCTAATATTCCAAAGTTCATAAAAGTATGAACTGGTCTTGGAGGTAAATGGTGATGGAAGTAAAGGAAATTTCTTCTGAATATAGAAGAAACTGTGAATGTTAGTGCAGAATGCAGGTGTTACTAAAATAATGTTTGTTCCTTCAGAGCCTTTATTTAGAATACTGTTAAAATTCTTGCTGAGCCTAATCAAAGCTGAGATTTAATCTGGAATATAAACAATTAAAGCATTTATTTTAAATAATTGCTTCAAGTTAGCAGCAGAAGTTAAAATCAAATTTTGAGCCTCTCAGTGTTGTGATTCAGACCATTCTGTAGCTTTGAGGAGTCTGAGAACAGCTCAAGGCCTGAGTGAACAAGGAGCTGTTTGGGAAGCAAAGCTGTGAGTCAGTATTAAATTGTGCCTTTATGTTAACCGTGACTGTTTTTGAGAGCATTAGAAGACACTTTTCCCTCACTTCTCCAACACAAAAAGTGCTTCAATTCAACAGCACTTACCATAAGTGCCTTGTGTTGTGTTTTGGTTTATGCTATAAAGCTTCTGGTGTCAAAATAGTTCAGGAGTAAAACTGTGTTTAAAGGCTGGGGCGAAGAATTGAAAACAGGCTTGCATTCCATCTCAAGCTCAAGAAAATGATTTCTTTCTCTTATTTCCTTGACAGGCACAACGAAGCTTACACATGGACAAATCCAACCTGTTGTGTACATAATGTAATTATTGGTAAACTGTGGTTAGAACAGTACGGAGTGGTAGAAATTGTAAATCACAGGTAATGCTGATCATGAACCCAGGGGCTGTAGGGGTTGTTGTGGTCATTTGTGTTACAGAGCAGGTTTGATTTTTGTCAGACACACAGGAAGCTTTGTTTTGTAGCTCCAAAGTCTCGTGGGGGGTTTTTTTGTCTTTTTTTGGGGTTGTTTTTTTTCTTCTCATGGCAAATGCAAATTATCCCTAGGCCTGGGCTTACTATCATAATGTTATTAATGAAAAGGCACAAAGCCAGATGGCCTATGGAGTGCAAAGGTTTTACATCTGTGAGTTACCCATCCGAATTCAGCCCCATTGACAGAGAACAGAAATTAAATTTAACTCCAGAAATTAAAATTAACAGAGAACAGAAATTAAATTTAATTCCATTAAATGGAATAATTGTCAGAGGCAGATTGGACCTCCACGGTGTTGATTGTGATTTGTCACTTTTTTTAGTTTAAATAATGGAGAATGTCTTAAATCAAGGGCACAGCACAGAAAAATGACTGTGGAGTTGGGAAATGTGAATTTAGAGCGCGTCAACTGCTCTGCCGACTGCCTGTATAAAAAGCTTTTTACTTATATAAAATAAATTACCTTCTAAATTATCAGGGAGGGAATTTTGTGAGAACTATTACTCCTGCACACATTGCTCTGTCAATAAATGAGAGCTTCAATCCAACAAGCTGCTGTTCGATACTTCTCATAGCATCAAATCTGCAATCTTGTCTCCTGTACTTGCACAAAATTTGTTAGTTCTGTGGCATTTTGAAATTTGTGTGCCATTTTTAATGCCTTGGTCAGATAATAAACCATAGTTAAATAAAAATAATTATATATATAACTAACCACCAGCTAACTGTAACTATATTAAAAAAGCTAAGTAAGTTAAAAAAGTAAATTTTTTGATGTATTATGGGGCTTGCTTCTCTAAGCATGTACTTATTTCCTCCACAGTACTGGAGATAAATGTGTCCTTAATTTTAAACCGTGTGGGCTGTTTGGGAAAGAGCTTCACAGAGTAGAGGGATACATCCAGGACAAGCAGTAAGTGATAAAAGCCTCTTGGTCTCTCTGTTTTTGAACACTGGGGCATTTCTTTTGCTGGCATAGTGACCACAGCTGATGTGACTGTAAAGTTGCTACCAATGTAATTTGTAACCCATTTTTGTTCTCTGTGTCAGTATTAAACCCCCTGACTCCAAGATGATAATTTTTAAGCATTATTAGAAAAACTGTCCAGCCCAGGATTTGGAAATAAAGGGAAAATGCAGAGTAGTTGCAAATGATTGTAGAGTCATAATTCAATCTTCAGTTTAAAATAATGAGAATGTGGTTGTTAAAAGTTTTTAATTAACCCAAACCTGTTTTGTGACTCTGAGTCTCTGTATTATAATCGGCTTTGATGTACCCACATTCATTTAACAGTGGCAAAAGCATGTGACTGTCATGAGGATCTGTTCTGGAGGGCTGGAATGAGCTGAAACCTTTTCTTTGCCTTATCAAACATCTGTGTTTTCTAAGAATCACCCATTCTGTGATTCTGTGAAATCTGCAAATAGAAACATAAAATGTGGTGAAGTAGGAAGCTGGGTATTTAATATAGATCAGAATCTGCAGGGCTTGGCTTAGAAGGCTCAATGAGAAGGAAGAGCTCAGTGTTCTTTGCTTTCTCTGCAGCAGGAAGAAGCTGTGTGTGATCTATGGCAAGTGGACAGAATGTTTGTGGTGCACTGATCCCACCACGTACGAGACCTACAAAAAGAGTGAGAAGAGAGGTGGTGAGCAGAAGAAGAAGTCGGTAAGGTGAAGGATTCTTTAGGGAGAAAAGATACTGGAATGTCAGAAATGAAAGCCAAACCTCTTACTGAGGTGAATGAAGGGTTAAAACTTGTCATTTGGTAGGGGCTGGATGGGGCAGTGAGAAGGCACTTGGCACTTTGAGCTTTGCAGGCTGTAGTGTGAGCTGCTGGCATGGAAGGGAGCTCAGAGGAATGGTGTCTGCTAGAGATTGATCAGTTATCAAATATCAACCCCCAAGCTGATGTTGTCCAGTCCTTGAATGAGGAAAGTGGCCCTACGGCCAGCTCCAGCCATAAAAATACTAGGATTTGAGCAGTAAAAAGAATAATAATTTTGTTTAAGTCAGATACCCTTTTTGGTGATGCAGCTTTTCAGAATTTATGATGTAGAAAATCTTTACAACAAAGAGGTCTGGAGACATGCAGGGTTTTTACTTCACATGAAAGCAGTGTCAGGTAAGTTGCTGCCAAATCCTCAGTGTCACATAGTAAATGGGAAATATTGTATGGTGCAGCAGAGGACTTTGGGTTTCCTGATATCAACAGTTACTCGCTGAAAATGAAAAGTTAAACAGAAGCTAATCACTCCTGATGTTAAGAGGCTCAAACTTTAAAAGTATTCACATCAGAAGAATCTAGAGCAACAACAGGCCTTGCTTTTGGCTCTGTATTCCATCACGGTACAAGCTTATATTTTGACTTCTTTTAAATAATAAGGTTCTGTTCATCTTAAGAAAATCAACTCTTTCTTTCCTTCCTTCCTTCCTGTTGAGATTATATTTAGATGGGGAACTGTCTAACAGTAAACCAGATGTTGACATGGAAAGTAGCCTAGAAGTGTCTTTCAGAATAATGAATACTCAAACCAAATTATTGAAATTAGACTCTTAAACCATATGGAGCTGTTTTCTAGTGTATAAAACAGGCCCTGTTTAACCTAGTAGGGTATTTTTGATTGAAACAAATGACCCATGTCAGAGAGGGCAGAAAGAAAACAGAAAGGGGGCGGGAGTGAGGAAAACTGTTACTGTCACTCCAGGATGTTATTGCTTCAAACTTCCCTTCTGGTTGTTGTGGTTTTAAATGGGTTCTCATGGTGAAATCCTCTAAAGTTCCACAATGCAGCTGTCTGTGTCCTGCAGCAGTCAGATTCTGAGAGCAGCCTCCCAAACATTGGATTTTTATATGTGCAGCACAGCAGTGCAGCTGGTAACAAAGGAACTTTGAAGGAAAGACACTGTATTCATAAACTTAGGGACACAGTCTTCACAGTGAGAAAACTGGCAGTGATAATTGTGGTTGGAGTCTGGATCATAGGAAATCAGACTGAAACGAGGGCCTGTCTTTTTTTAACCACACATCCGAATGTTTTGCAAATGATGAAGCAATATCCAAAAACGGGTGTGCCCTATTTATGACTTAAGAACTAACTTGGGAGCTGGTTTAAATTTCAGTCTTGGCTCATTTGCACCTGAAGAAATCATGGTCATGTGAGGTGAAATTAAGTTATGGCATAGGATAGAAGGGGCAGCTGGAGAAAACACTTCTGAAAGACATTATTTTATTATTATTACTGTTACTGGGGTTTTTTTAAACAGATATTCAAGTTATATTTAAGTGTTGGGAGACTATCTGGGGGTATCAGGAGCAAGACATAAAAATGAGAGGGACTGTATACAGAGTGAGGAAAAGTAAACAGGAGGGGTGAGGCAGAAGTACAGGAGTGTTCAGTATCTCAAATGTGAACAGATTCTTCAACAGTCACTGCAGAGCTGTAGATGAAACCATCCAGTGTTCCTTTGTTCCTCTGCCAAATGTTATCTCTGTTTCAGAGTGAAGAAGATATTAAATCTGAAAATGATGAGGCTGATGATATGCCAGAGGTTCAAGACACGGTGCAGTTCATACCAGGCAGTAAATTGCTTTGGAGAATAAATTGTAGGCCACCAAACTCATCACAGGTAACTGTTCCAATCAGCCTGTGCCTTGCTCTTGCTGGTGACTTATCCAGGGGAACATGAGTAATGGTCCAGGGAACCTTGTTGCAGTGTCACTCCTTGGCATAGGGCCAGGCTCTGGCAGTTCTTGCTGCAGCACTGAACTTACACTCCAAGAAGCTCTGCTTCAGTCCCGTGCTGAAAGCAGCCCTGCTGTGCCTGAGCTGGCACAAGGAATGCATGCTCCGAGTGCAGCTGGGAATCTGGGCACTTAGGTTAACCTGTCTGGGAGATCTTTGCACTGAGAGTGGCTAAAATATGGATACACATTCGCTTCTGGCCCTGCTGTTC
This sequence comes from Lycocorax pyrrhopterus obiensis, assembly GCA_014706295.1. NCBI lineage: Eukaryota > Metazoa > Chordata > Aves > Passeriformes > Paradisaeidae > Lycocorax > Lycocorax pyrrhopterus. The sequence continues at coordinate 12,894,419 of JACSVZ010000022.1, read as the reverse complement.
CAAGACAGGCTGCCACAGGCTGCAGTAACTGGGCAGCTGGATATTAATTTCCATAGTTTCAACGAGACTTTTTGGTCTTTTAGGTGTGGGTGGTTTTGTTTTGTTTTGCTTTTTCCTAAAAATCATGATGTTAAATATCAATATGGTAGAAAATCTGTCTTATCCTCCCAAGCAAAGACTGCTTGAAAAATGAAAGCTGTGATTCTATCCCCATCTGCCCTTTCTTGTTCCTTCCCTCCAACAAAAAATCCAGCTGGTGTTGTATGAACCTAACCTTGCCTTCAGGGCAGCCAGTGGGAGAAGATTTGACTCAGCAGTTTCTCTTGGAAGTTTTGTTGTATCCATTCCTTGTAGGGAGCCCAGCACTGCTTTGCTGGAATAACTTGTTTGTTCTCTTTAATTTGCTTTTCAGATGTACAATTTCACCAGTTTTGCTGTGAGTCTCAATGAGCTGGAAAAGGGCATGGAAGCGATACTGGCTCCCACGGACTGCCGGCTGCGTCCGGATATCAGGAACATGGAGAACGGGAACATGGGTATGTGTTTGCTGCAGGAAATACTGGCACATGAGAAAGGTTTGGGAGGGATGGCTGAAGGGAGATTGATGCAGGAAACACTGCCCTCAGTTTCTCGTTCCCAGAGCAGCCTTAGCTCTTTTTCATCCTGTGCCATGAACATACTTTTGAACGGTGTATGATGTCTGTTTTCTCCCAGTAAAGCCTGGGAGAGCAGAAGCATCCCAGGTGGATCCCAGGGCTGCTATCCTGTGTTATGGTGTGTATGCATGTTTGTTAGCTTGGGAGGAGCTGCAGACGTGCTCCACTTGCTCTGGAGTTTGTCTGGAGAGACATGTGGTGAGCAGATGTGCTCTGCTGCTCTGGTGTTTGTCAGAGGAAACACATGGCCAAATACTGAAAAAAAAATCACTCTCTCTCTCATGTCTAATCTGAGTTTGCTCCTGCTGCCTCAGTACATTGTTTCTGAGAGATAAAATACCAACATTTCAGTTTCAGCTGTGTTTGTAGCAGCAGCTTTTCTGAAATGAGTTTTAGGTTTTTGTTGCCTGAGACTGTGTACAGCAAATGCTTTCTCATGCTTATATGAGCACTATTTCATTTCTCTGGTCTTTCCTGTGTTTTCTGCATTTTTGTTTTTGTTTTGCTAAGTAACCAATTTCTCTTGAAACATTGATTAGATGTGGCAAGCAAAGAGAAGGAGAGACTAGAAGAGAAACAAAGAGCTGCTCGCAAGGAGCGTGCGAAAGACGAGGTGGAGTGGCACACACGGTAAGGGGCAAGGAAGGGGGAATTTGTTTTAGCTTGGAATAGTTGGATACTCTGCTTGGATTGTTTTTATTCAGGACAGCACGTGTCTGATTGCTTCCATGACAGCGCAATTTGTAGTGTCACTGAAAGCATTGCTGGGTCAACAATTAAATATGCAGCTGGAAGCCAAAATTGCTGATAAGTCTGTCCTGGACAAATTATCTAACAATAAATGCTGAAACCTGTCATAATTAAATACTGTGGTAATGCTGGATTTTTACATTTTTTTAAACCTACAGAGGTAATGTTTTTCTTAGAATTAATGAGATACTAAGTCTCATCTCTCCTTTAACCAATTCCTGTCCAGCTTTTGGTAGTTGAGCAAGACATTGTGGCCCTCTAGGGCCTTTTATTTTCACACTCTTTGTATTTCTTGGCTTGGATACTTCAGAAATTGCTTTTTTGATTGCATATTCAAGTGATTCTGAGTCACAGAGTGCATCAGGGAGTGATGTGTGATTTGGCTGCTGCTCCCACAGAGTGCTTTTCACAGCTGCCAGTGCTGGGCAGTCAAGTGTGTGCTCATGGCCAGTCGCTGCAGTTCCTTGCTTCAAAGGCAAGAACTTTGGGATGCTCCATGATTTTATGAAATTCAGAAGAGAAAGCATTCTTTTCCCAAAGCCTGGCGGAGCAGCTACAGATTAATTCCAGTTAATGCCTTGAAAAATCTCTTCCAGAGAATATAAAATTGTTTTTGGTCAACGTGGTTAAAAAGCGAGCAGCTGTTGATGTTCTTTGCAGGGCATAACTCCATAGAACAGAAACTGTTTCCTCTTGGGACAAATTTCCAAAAATGATTGTGTAACTGATTTGGCATCCTTTTAAAGTAAAAATTAATATATATATAAAATTATTACATTAATTATATATATTATTACATTACAGATATTAGTATTAATTATATATATTATTACATTAATTATATATATAAACTAGAGTATCAATGTTATTTTTACTTTGAATAGGACAGCAATTTTAAAATCTATTCCATACTCCTTGACTTTATGCTAAAAAAAAAGGTGCTCTACAAGGTGGTGGTAATTGTGTAGGAAGTTAAATGTTTTTCATGTTCAGAATATTTCCTGAGAATTTTTTTTGAGAAGAAATACCAGTGTATTTTTAGAATGTTTTGTGAAAGAAGCAGCATTGGGATTTTTTTTCTCTGTTAATAACTGTTCACTCTGTTCGCTTTTTTCTTTTATTGTTTCTCTCCTTTTTCTTTTTTGTGTTACAGATGGTTTCATCAAGGCACTAACCCATACACTGGGACTCCAGATTGGCTGTACTCAGGTGGCTATTTTGATAGAAATTTCTCAGACTGTCCAGACATATATTGAGATTCCAGAACTAATTGCTCATCTCATCCGGACATCTAGTTACTAGATTTCATTCCAAGCCAGTTACTCTGGTTTTGTTGATAGCAAAAACCAGCTTTTCTAAGTAAATTTTAACAGAAATTCTATCAGTCAACAATCAATGATTTAATTATCACTAACGCTGGATTGCCAAATATTTAAATACTGTTGCGCTCATTCCATAAAGCTGCACCTGGAATCATCAAGTTTTCACTAATTTTCAGAGGGACCTTTGGTTCTCCATTTCCTCCCCTAGTTTCTCTGGCAGGAGGATACGCTGTATCCGTAGAGCACATAACATCCTTGAAAACTACGTAAGTTAAATAAAATAGAGATAATATCTTTGTTACTTAGTACAATAGTGAAAAAGCTGAAGTTTTTGGCACTTGGAGCAGGGATGAAAGCCAACATGGTACCAAGAGGATCAAACCCAGACCTGTCACACTCCCCATACTGTATGTAGCACTCCCTGGGGATGGGAGCTCTCAGCCCCCTTCTCAACAATTCCGTAACTGAGAGACTTGGGACACAAAACCCAGCCCAAGCCTCTCACACTGTAGTTGTCTGTTACAGAGTCTTCACAACTTTGGGACACTGTGAGCATTAAACTGTATACCTGTGATAAATCCCATAGAGCATACCTTAGGAGAAGGGAAGGGCACACCCGAAATGTGCTTTTCCTGAGGTCAAATGCTGTTCTTACCATAGGAGAAGCTTCGGAAGCAATAGCAGGAATGTCGAGGTGGTTACAATGTACAATATATTGCTTGCTACCACTTGGAGGCTTAACTCTTCTGCACTACCTTTGGCAGCTTTGGCACTGTGAATGCTTCTAGACTAAACTTTCCTTTGGAAGCACTTCCGTGTGTGTATCCACACAGGTTCATGTTTTGGGGAAGTTTTGGTTTGCATGTTTCTCATTACTAGGTCATGTCTGTTTTGTATGTTGTGAAAAAGCAGAATCAGTTTAAAGCTTTGGCAGAGTTATACCTATTACAAGTTTCCTGTGAGCACGTGATGTCAAAAAGTGGGATTTTTTTTTTTTTTGCCTCCGTATCAAACCATCAAAGCCGTATAATACTGGAAATAATCAATTACTGAACTGATGCATTCATTTTCTTTCAAGTGGTACACTTCAGGGGGCAGGGTGGGGAGAGAGGCTTGAAAAATTAGGTCCAGTAATTAAAACTGATCCTAATGTTGCTGCTTCTTTTATGAAAGTTTTTAATTGAGTAATCAGGCAAAAATGGAGAGCGGCTGTGCTGCTGTGAAGTTTACAGTAATTTAGAAATTGTTGGTGTTAAGTGCCAGCAACATGAAGAGTTCAAGAAAGAACTGGTCTGTTTAATGTCCAAAACATCTGGGATTTCATCCAGAAAGTAGATTTTTGAAGTGTTTCTCTCTCAGCCACAGGATTAAACAGCAAAAGAAAATTAACATATTCATAGAGAAATTCTTCTATCAAATTGTGTACAACAATTAGATTAAATTTAGGGGAAATTTAGTTGTCTTCATTGGAAAAATAAGAGAAGCCGTAAAACATCAAGGCAGTAAGGAAGAACATAATCCAAATCTTGTTCATGGCAACTTGATTCTGTTGCCAAAATTTGTACCTTGTGTTGATGGAAGTGCTCAGAACTTGAGCTGGACGTAGTGGCACGGTTGGGGTTGTGTTTGTTCCCAGTAAGGGCACAGACACTTCTGTAAAGACAGTGCTGGTCCACATGGAATAGCATAAAAACAGTTTTGATAAAAACTTGAGCTTTAACGATAGTGTCAGGCACTGTAACCCCTTTCCAAACTCGCTGCACATGCCATAGGGAATTTTTTGTTAGGTGAGGATTGAAAGGAATCACATATTAGACCAGTGGGAGTTTAAAACTTGCTTACACTACATAGGATGTTTAATGCTGGAGTGGTGGTTTTAAAACAATGCATATAAATAGAAATTGCCTGAATGGAAAAAAACTGTACAGATGTTGTGCTTCTAAGAGGAGGTGTACAGGTTAGCATCCCTTTTGTCTAAGCCAGGATTTAAATTCAAAGACCTAAAGCCTTGTCATTATGTGAAAGCATGAAGCAATTGTACCAATGTGTTTAATCCAAACTTCAGTATAGAATCTTCATGGGATATAAAAAGAAACTGGGAACATTTCCAATGTAAAAGCACTTCATTAGTTACATCTTCACCCCTTCTCCCCTTCCTTTAGTCTAAAGCTTTCAGTAAAATTTCAGATTAGTTCCAAATCCATTCTTCTAATTTATTGTCCTTCATTGGCAACACTTTCAGAACCCTTTCCCTGCGCTGCCCACACGGCTCTGCTTGGCCAGCCCTGGCATTCCTAATGCTCTCAAAGTCCAAAAGTTTTATTTTCGATGCAGATCTCGCCTCAGTAGTTTACGTGTCAAAACATTAATAACTTTGCACCTTTTGAAAGAATGTCACTTTTATAACTTGATTAAACACTGTATATAAGATAACTGTGTTAGTATATGTTAATACAGCTACATAGAGAAACCAGCTAGAACGAAATTATAATAAATACTTAATAAATACCCTTTGGGCCTCTGGATGGTGACAGAGATTTTTGTGAGACTTGTACAAAGCAGCTGGTGTGGGGGCAGGAGGACTCTGGCTTTGCTCAGCCAGCTCTGGGGCTGTACCTGGATTTTATCGTGATGTTCACTGGACAAAGATGATTTAAATTGGAGCTTTGGACACTTGCAGCCCTGGGTGGACGTGTCCAGCCGTGCTGGACTCTGTTCCTCAGCACCTTTGCCCTGCAGGCTGTGGGGTGGTTGGGGTGCAGGACAGCGAGGGCTGTGCGGTGCCGGTGGGGCCGGGTTGGAAACCTGCAGTGGCTGGGAATTGGCGTCGGGAAGAGCCTTGGGAATGCTCCCAGCACAGGCCTCACATTGGTGTGACGATGGAGAGGCCCTGTGCGAGCTGGAGCTGGGGAGAGAGTGGACTTCTGGTAAAAAATGTTACAAATGTGAAACTTGACTTTGTAGTTGCTGTACAGCATTTGTGTCTTGGATGTGACATCCTCTTGTAAATGGGGAGCAGCTTTTCACACATTTATAGAGTTCTTGTCACCTGGATTAACAAGGACAGGAATCATCTATCCTGGATCAACCAGAGAGAAGAGAGCTAATGAGAAGTATTTATTCTTGTTTAATAATTAAAAAGAATTTCCTAGTAAATTTTTCGCCGAAGACCGCTTTAAAAAACAAACCCAAGACTCTTTCCCAGAGATGCTGCTCCTGTTGGGAATACACCTGTATTGGCCAGGCCCCACACTGCACACCGCCGGCCCCTTGGAAACACCTGGCATTTGGGTCAGGAAAGCAATACTGAAATACTGTGAGGCAACCCGGGCTTTGGGCATGGGCCCGGCCCGCCTCCGTGGAAGGGTTTAGTTTTTGTAACCATTCCCTGCCTGTGCCGGGAATGAATGTGCTGTTGGAGCAGGGGCTGAGAATGGGATGGGGGTGAGCGCGTCATGAGGGTTTGAGGGGGGGGTGGGGCGCCGCCATGTTCCGTGACACAGCAGGGGCGCCTCGCCCCGCCCCCTTTGATTGACAGCCGCGCCAGCCAATCGCGCGGAGCCGCGGCCGCGCGCCCCCTGCGCGGGGCGGGGTTCCGGCGCGCGGGGCAGGAAGAGCTGAGGCGGCGGCGGCGGCGGCGGAGGAGGCTGAAGGTACCGGCCGGGACCCGCCGCGGCACCCCCGGGACCCCTCGCCCAGCGGCGGCCGGGCTGGGGGTCTCCTTCCGGGGGAAACCGGGGGGGAAGGCGGCACGGCGGCCTCGGGGGGCCCGGCAGAAGATCGCGGCCTCTGGGCGGGCGGGGGGTGCCCGGGCCGGCCCGCGAGCCCCCCCCCGTCCCGGCTCCGCTCCGGTTGTTGTCCAGCGGCGAGGCCGGGGCTGGCCGCGCTCTGAGCCCAGCGCGACCCCGGGAACAGCCGCACTGTCCCACAGGGCTGGCCGGACCCGCCATCGCCGCCAGGCCCGCGGGTCGGTCAGTGCGGGAGGGGAGGGCCGGGGGGTCACCGTGAGGGTCAGTGGAGCACGGGGCAGCCCGCGGGGCTCTGCGGGGGTGCGGGAGCCGCAGTCTGAAGGTACAGCAGGGCTTCCTGCTTTGAACCATGGTTCGAACTGAAGGAAGCGCCGGGGGACGTTGGCTTCATTTTCAAGTGCCTCAGCACACAGGCTCTACTTTATTAGTGGAGGGCTGTAGAGCCGCCTGTCTTCATCCAGCGTTCCGCTTTAGCTCAGTTGAATCACCCTGGAATTCTGCTGGCAGTGGGACAGATTGCTTTTGTGAAGCCACCTGGTAAAGGTTGAAATTTGATATTGGGAAGGGAGGATGTGGGAAGGTTTCTCATCACACCTGCTGCTCTCTCTCCTTCAGGATGTCTTCAGGTGCATTATTTCCAAGCCTGGTGCCGGGCTCTCGTGGCTCCTCGAGCAAATACCTGGTGGAATTTCGAGCAGGGAAGATGTCCTTGAAAGGCAGCACTGTAACTCCAGACAAGAGAAAAGGCCTTGTTTACATCCAGCAAACCGACGATTCCCTCATTCACTTCTGCTGGAAGGACAGGACTTCGGGGAATGTGGAGGATGTGAGTATGAGCTTGTGTTTCAGTGCTGAGGTGTTATGTCATGTTCTGATCTGCTGGCACTGTGGAAAGAGCTCCTTCAGGACAAATGAGGGTGAGAATGTCACTGACAGACTTGCACTGCCATGTCCTCTCTGCTCTGAGGAGCAGATGGAAGAAAGTATGTGGAGGAGGGCAGAGGGCTTCGGGAGGTGAAAAGGAATATTGATGTATTTTCTCAAACATTTGTTTCTTCTGACACACTTTCCAGGATTTGATTATTTTTCCTGATGACTGTGAGTTCAAGAGAGTCCCGCAGTGCACCACGGGCCGTGTGTATGTATTGAAGTTCAAGGCAGGATCAAAACGACTCTTCTTCTGGATGCAGGTTTGTGGGAAGCCAGTGACAAAGGTCTTGGATCAAAATACCCCCAGTATGACTCATACCAAGAGCAATTCTCTTGCAGGAGCCGAAGACAGACAAGGATGAGGAGCACTGCCGTAAGGTGAATGAGTATCTGAACAACCCCCCCATGCCAGGGGCATTGGGTGGGAATGCCAGCGGAGGCCACGAGCTCTCAGCGCTAGGAGGTACAGTCCATTCTCTGCTCCTTCATGTCAGAGGCTTTTTTTTTTTTTTTTAATTTATGTCTAGAATAAGCCCCTAGAGTTCCCTAGGAAGAAATCCCTGATGGCTGTGGAGGGTGAGCTGGGGACAATGTTAATACAGAAGCGTAAATGTGCTTTTAGCAGAATAAACTGTGCTGTTAAAATAGGTGTAGGCTGAAAGTTAAGACTGCCAGGAGAAATCTCTTTGTTTCCGGTAGATTCTCTGGAGTCTTACCTCTTTATGAAGCCAAGTTACATTTATCTTTTATGAAGATCATGAATCAGTAAACACTTGAAACTGTTTTTCCATACAGAATGTGATGCCAATTAATCTCCTGCTGTTTGAGCCGGAGTGCTGTGAAAAAAACTATGTGAATATGTTGTGTTTCAGAATGTTTTTGTTTTTAGGTGAGGGTGGCTTGCAAAGCCTTCTTGGAAACATGAGCCATAACCAGCTCATGCAGCTGATCGGACCAACGGGCTTAGGAGGACTTGGTAAAATGCTTTAATATCTTTATGCCAAAATGGTATTTTCTCCTGCCAGGTTAAATCTTACCTGACAATATTTTCAAGTAGTGCTATTGATCTCAATAGCGCTTCTTTCACATGAGAAGGCAAGGCCCTGCCTCAGAGATGAGCTCAGGGACAGAAAAAGGGTACCAGATTCTACACAGCACTCATCTCAGGGCTTGATCTGCAAGGAGCCTTGGTTCTGCTCCTTGCTGCACTGAATCTTCTGCTTTTTTTTCCCTTGTATTTTTCTACTCCTTTTCTTCCTCCTAAATATTCACTAGAGCAGGGGCTGAAAACCAGTGATTTGTTCCTGATGACTGTGCTGTTTACCATGCTGTGGGGTTGCCTGTGTGGTCTCTGACTCAGTGAATATTTGTGTGCAAAGTAGAAAGAGTTCAAGAGGAAGGTCGGAGTGGTCCCACCCCACAGCACTCCCCAGTCAGAGGGGCAAGGCTCAGAGCAGGGATTTCTCTCCTGGGCAGCCCTGGGGAGAGCTGGAATCACTGGTTGCTGAAGGGGCTGAGGGGTGTGTTGGAGTCCGTGCTGTGGTCTGTTCTCAGTGCTATCTGTGCTCCAGGAGCATTTTCTGAGAGGTCAGACCCTCGAGTGGAAGTAGGTAAAGGAACACAGATGGCAGTGACTAAGGTTCTGTGCTTAAGCTCAGAAGTCCATTTTTGTGGATCTGGCTGGTGTCTTTTTAGCTTCAGATGCAAGTCGTATTGGTGGGATGTTCAGATGCAAATATTATGTTAGTTTTGGAAGGTTCTGGCCTTTTAGGATGTGTTTGGAAATGATCTTCCTCTTGAAGCTTCACCTAATCCTGAGACTGTCCTCCTTTTCTCAACACTTTTCCTCAGCAATTCTTCTTTCTTTGCCTTTACATCCAGCCGTAAGCCAAACTGACACGTAACAGAAAGAGAACCATCTGCTTGCCTCTGCAAACAGTGGTTGTGGTGAATCCCTGGGGATCATTTCCCCTGGGAGTGTTGTCTTCACATCTGGTTTGCATCTCTTGGGGCTCTGCAGAGCTCCAATGGAGCTCTCTTGCTCCTGGGTCACTTCTACCATGAAATGCAGCAGAGCAGTGTGTGGTGCAGCCAGGTGAGCTTCACCTTCTGTGCCTGCTGTAGGGGAAGCTGTGGGATGAATGACAGGAAGTGTTGGTTCCATGGGATTGTTCCTCTACAAGGAGGGACTGACCTGCACGGTCTGCAGCTGCAGTTGGCCATTGGTTTGCTCACAGAGTGCTGTTGTTCTGTCCTCTGTTCCCAGGTGCTCCCAAAGGTGGGTGAGAAATGCAGGTGCTTTGTGTGTATAATCAGGTGTGGTGCAAGGAACCAGTGATGGGAGGCGTGTGGTAAATGGAGCGTTTGGCTGGTGTGGCTCAAAGGAGTTGTAGGGGGACAGTCGAGTCCCTGACAACTCTGGGGGTCCCAGCAGCCAGGCATTTTCCCAGCTGAGGTTCTTGACCCTGCAATAAGTCCTTGGTAGTTTGGATGTGTGATGGAGGAGGCTAATTCTGGTTTCTTTGGCATAGGGGTTTTGGTCCTGCTGGCTGCTCCCTGGGAGCACTTGGTGCGTGGAGCTGTCCTTTGCCTGTGAAGTGTTTAAGAGCTTGGCTGATTCTGTTGCTTCATCTCTGCATTAAGTTTGAAGCTGCAAACCCCTGGTCTGTGGGTAGAGAGTGGTGGTGACTCAAAGATGCCTGTGGGATCTTCTGCTGGGGGCCTTGGCTTTGAAGTCCATAGAAAAGTTGGATTTTTGGGATAGCAGATAAGAGGAGAGGGCTGTGATGCAATGATGTACGTACGGCACAAATGGAGTGACTTCATCCTTGTGTACACCTAGAAATTGAGTCATTTCTGAGATGTTCAGCTCTCTAATGGGGATGCAAGATCAGAAACAAGATTCTGTTAATTTACAGAAGGAGATGGGAGGGTGGGTTGGGCTCTTTCACCCCCTCCTCTAATTTTAGTAAATAAAACCTTTCAGGTACAAGAGCAGCCTCTCCAGAGAAGAGAGGTGCAGAAAACCTGAAGAAATAAATGTCTAAACCTGTTCTTCTTTTGTGTTTATGGAAGGTGGGCTGGGCGCGCTGACGGGGCCTGGGCTGGCCAGTCTGCTCGGGAGTGGGGGACCCCCGACCAGCAGTTCATCATCAAGGTAGGAGGCCTTGTCTGCCCTGGGCCTGCAGGGCTTTTGTAATGTGAACTTGCCACTTCTGTGGGAGGAATCATGGCTTATTGAATGGGGAGTACGGTGGGAATCAAGGCTGCTTATTACCTCTCTAAAATGAGGTAGGAGTGTTTCATTTTGGAAGGGTTTGTAAAGAAGCTTTTCAGAATATTCGAGGTTTTTGCAGGGAATTAATTATCCTAATTATCTTGCCCAGCTCTCGCAGCCAGTCGGCTGCAGTGACTCCATCTTCCACGACTTCTTCCACCCGTGTAACGCCTGCCCCGTCTGTTCCTGCGGCTGCCTCCGTGACCAGTCCCAGCCCCGTTCCCAGTTCGGGTAATGGAACCAGCTCAGCCACAAGCCCAACCCAGCCCATTCAATTGAGTGACCTTCAGAACATTTTAGCTACTATGAATGTGCCATCTGGAGCAGGAGGACAGCAAGGTAACAGTGTTCTGGCCAGCCAGCTGTTGGATCCAGGAGTCCTTTGGAGCTGTTTTACTGTCCTGTCCTGTTCCACATTGGTTTGAAACGTCTCTTAATTTTTTTGTTCCTGTTTTTTGGTGGTTTTTTTTTTTTAAATTTCAGTGCTGTTCTTGGCTGCTTCAGGAGACTTATTCTCACTCCAAAACTGAGAGGAAGAAAAGATGGTGGCAGTGTGCTAATAAGTTTTAATACTGAGACCCTGACTAGATAATTTTATTTACAGGACAAAAACATGGGGTTTTGGGTGTAGCCTAATGGTCAGCCCTTTGTTTTCTTCTAGTGGACCTGGCAGCTGTTCTGACTCCCGAGATCATGGCTCCCATCCTGGCCAATGCTGAAGTTCAGGAGCGATTGATGCCTTACCTTCCCTCAGGGGAATCCCTGCCGCAGACTGCGGAAGAGATCCAGAACACCCTGACGTCTCCTCAGTTCCAGCAGGTAGATGCCTGGCTCTGGGGGGAAGTGCACTTCTGCTTCCCCCTTCCCCATCGTCCTGATTCCCCTTGCCCTGCTTTTCCAGGTTCCTGGCACTGTTCAGAGTGGGAAGTTGCTCAGTACAAGTGGAAGGGAGGAGGGACATGGTTTAATGGAGCACTAGCTCTTCCTTCCTGCAGTCACTCAAGGGCAGATGGGAATGGTTTTTACTTTTTCTTTTGGAGCTGGGCTTTACCTTTCTCTTTACTATAATTGCTCTGTGGCAAATGACAGGAGTAGTAGCAGATTCATTATTCCCTTTAAACAAGTGGCTCCTTAAAGGTAATTTCAGGTGACTGAAAGGAAGTGATGCTCATGGTTACTGCACTACATCCCTTGAAACACCAGTCTGTAATTCCAGGACACTGTGTGTGATAAAAGCTGGTGTCTTACAGAACTAATGAAATTTGTCAATTTACAAAATTTCAGTAGCTTAAATGATTTAGATTGAACTGTAGCAACTTCCATGCAGACAAAAGGAAGTGAGGGACATTTAACTGGTGATTATTTTATTGCATATCTGTTCCCAAGCCCTGCCCTGACAGGACTGCTCTTCTCCTGGGGTTACTGCTGGAGGAATCTGATGCAAACTTTCTTTTGATGCTGTTGACTCCAATTCACAGGCTTTGAGCATGTTCAGTGCTGCCTTAGCTTCAGGACAGCTGGGCCCACTCATGAGCCAGTTTGGGCTACCTGCAGAGGCAGTAGATGCAGCAAATAAAGGCGGTGAGTGCTGGTGTTGGTGGGAGCAGGATGGAGGGGGTTGGTGGGGATGTTGGCACTGCACACAACCACTGAGTGTGGGGTGTAAGGATCAGCTTATCTCTTAACTCTCCAAAGATGACTCTTGCACTGATGTTTACAAGGAAGAGGCAGGTGCTACAGGTGTTCCCAGCAGACACAGAGTGAGGTGTGATGTGCAGTTAGAGAAACCGGGGTTCTGCAGAGATTTGTTGGCCTTGTTTTTCTGCTAGAGATGTAAAGGACTCTGGAGGTGTCACAGTCACCTTGTTCAGGAATGCCTTTCTTGTGGGAGTCTTTACTGATTCATCTGAAATCAGTGAAGTCAGGGCCAGCTCTGGAGGAGGGGGTTTCCCTTTTCCCTAATGAACTTTTAGCATCCCTCCCATTACTGCAGGAATTCTGGTCTTAGGATGCCCATGCACAGTGAAAGTGCATAAAGTCCCGTGTCAGAGAGATCTGGATCTGTGTTGCAGTTTAAAATTTTCCTCCCTGCTAATTCATACTGAAGCAACTGTTTGCTTTCTAAGTAATGACGCTTTAACCTTGTGTGGACAATGAGCCCAGGAACTGCAATAACTCGCGTTTTTAACTTCTAGATGTAGAAGCCTTTGCCAAAGCCATGCAGAACAGTGTCAAGTCAGACCAAAAGGAAGGAGACTCTAAGGACAAGAAAGATGAAGAGGAAGATATGAGTTTAGATTAAGTTATTTGCTCTTCCTTACAGATATTCCTAGATACTAACTTAAGCAACTGCAGTAGGATTACTAACTTCATATTATGCTTATATAAATCTACAAATAAAGGAATTTTCTTTTATCTGCCATACTGTTCCTTCCAATCTGTACAGTAATCCCTGTGGTGCTGATTATCCTGCTTCCAGCTCATCGGCCTCATGCTTACTCTTCCCAGGTAAACTGAAAGAGAGTAACATAAAACTTTATTTGACTCCAAAGTATGTACCAGTGATTTACAAAGACCATCTTTAATACTACAACTTAAAAACATGTCGTAATTACATTTGTTTAAGATGGACATGTTAAAAACCCATTTTACAATATTTACCCCTCATAAAAAAACCCCACAATATAACGATATAAGTTACAAGTCCATTTCAGAAGCAAGATTTTGTCCCCAAGTGGCCAGAGATATATATACACACACAAATATATATATATATATGACGTGTAAGTGCACGAGTGAACTGGGTGTCTTGAGAGTAAAAAAGCTGCTTCAAGTGGAGACTGCACTACACCAGGGCTGAGGGAGGCTGAGCAGGAGCCAGAGTGGGTGAGGGCCAGGTGCCACCTTGCATGCCTGGCCAGATGTGGAGGTAACCTTTCTATTTCTTCCCTTTCAAGCAACAGTTTCTTGCTTCACACAATAGGACTTTTGTCAGTGTACTACCAGTGCTGAATTCAAGTGCGGAGCCAGTGGTGGTTGTGCCTTTCTGCTTTCCCTCGGCAGCTCTCCGAGCCTGTTCTGTTCTTTTTTTGATTCTTATAAATTATTCTGATAAGAAGATGCTAATTCTGAGAACAGAATTTTGTCCAAGTTCCCCCTTGCAGAGCTCTTTGCGTAGCAGTAGCAGGTGAGCTGAGACTGCCCTTGGGGGGAGGTTAAATGTGCCCTTGCTTATAAAACCCCAAAACCGATAGAATTAATCCAGTTTGTCCTAATTGCATTTATTATAGAACACAAACTGCCTGCAGCCTTTAGCAGCAGACAGTCTGTGACAGTTTATTAATAGCCTCAAGTGTTCGGTGAACTAAATCTATGTGCGTTGTACGTGTGGGGTGAAGGGAACAGGATTCAGGACGTGCTGTAGGGCTGCTCTGTGCTCCAGCCTACGCTCCCACCACGAGCCACGGGGCAGCATGAGCCCTGTTGCAGATCCTTGACCATCCAGGAAGGACTCACCTGTTGCCATATCCCGCTTTGGTTCCATTTGTGAAACATCCCCAAAGTGCCCCCTTCTCCCCCCAACCGTCCTCCCATGCCCTCCTTCCCCTGGGATTTGTGGCCCCTCTGGTTTGGCCCAGACTTGTGCCTGCAGTCACTGGAGATAAGTGTGTCTGAGCACGGGCAGTGCTCTCGAGTGGTGACACCGGGGCCGGAGCAGCGTTCTGTCCCTCAGGCTGTCCGTGCATGTGGCGCTTAGAGCACGGGGCAGCCCTTCAGGCTGACAGAGCCCCGGGCAGTCCCAGCTCGAGGCAAGTCCACGTGCCTCTGGTTGATCAGCAGGTTCCTGACACAGCCCATGTAGTGAGGGAGGGGAGGTAACAGCAGCCCTGTGCTGGCCTTGTCTGTCTCTGCAGAAGGAACAAGGAAAAGCAGGCATTAATCTGGCAAATGCTTAAATACCTCTTCCTCGCACCAGGAACAGTATCTCCCTTGTCCTTGGGGTATTTCATCCTGGAGCACATGTTTCCCAACTCACCTGACAGCCCTCCCAGGGAGAAGGTCACCCTTGTGCTGGGTGCAGGAGGCTGGCTGGGTCCCACTGTGTGGTTGCCTTCTGTGTCCACATCCACCTGGATTATGTTTTTCCATTTGGTAACTTCAAAAGAAAACAACAGTCAATGCTTCTTCCTTACCCATGCAGCAAGCCCACCTCTGTCCAGCCTAGACCAGTGCTGGAGCAGAGCAAAACTACTGGGAGAGTCAAAGGGCCTGGCCTGGCTCTTGGGAAATGCCCAGAGTCTGGACAGTCTCCCCCAAAACCTCACCCAGCGCTGGTTGAACAAGATGAGGGTTTAAAATAGAACTATGCTGAGGTGGGGCTGCAGCTGTGCCCCCAACCCCAAAAAACAGCACCTGCTCAATGGCAGCTACATTATAGGCTGAGTTTCCTGTACAGGTGTGAATCCTGCAATCCCTGCTCCCAGCTGTGGGCTTGGAGCCCTTTGGACACACGACACCAAAGCAAACTGGACTTTAACTTGAAGCTGGACACAGTCCAGGATGGATCAAGTCCTGTGGCACATCCTTGGCCTTGTCAGCTGCTCCAAGATGTGGAGAAACAACCTGTCTCTCCTGCCCACCAGATGGGACAGTGCTAAGATCAGGCAAGAACTCTTGTTAATTAGGAAATTGACCTCATGGCAGCTACAAACTCCCAAATTAAGTGCATACAGCAGGGGCATAGGGTTTAAATCGCCAAGCCTGGGCTTGCCCTGAGCTCCCCTAGGAGGTATGGCCTGAGCAGGGCTGGAGCAGAGTCACAGAGCCAAGGGAGCTGTCACCTCACCTGCAATGGTGTGCCACTGCCCGTCGCAGAGAGCTGGGCACGTCACCGACGCAGAGAACTCATCAGCCCCAGCGTTCGCTCTCACAGTGACCTGGGGTGAGACAAACCCATCAGAGCTGGAGAGCTGAGAGGGACAGGCAGGAGACTCCCACTGACTCTGAAAACCTGTGGGGAAGCCACCCTCCCAGTACCTTGGTCTCCTCCATGTAGAGCAGGAGATGGTGGCTTCTCCTCATGCCGATGTGGAAGATGAGGCCAGAGGCACTGCGGGGACGGACCTCCAGTGTCACCTCCAAGTCCTGCTCAGTCATCACTGCATCAGCTGGAAGAGAAATGCCATTGGTGAGGAGAGGACCAAGGGGATTCCCATGGGATTTGTTCCTCCTAGTCCCAGCCTGCTGGGGGGTACCTAAGGTGATGGACCCGCCATCTGCAGCAAAGAAGACCCCGCTCTCCAGTGTGCCCTCGTAGCACGGTGTCACCCCAAAGGTGCGTGAGGGGGGACCCAGGGGCCTCCCGTCCAGCTGGGGGTTCCTCAGGCAGCCGTCAAAGCTGGAGGCCGATGCAGCCTGTGGAGAGAGGCCACGGGACTGAGCACAGAGGGGGCAAAAAGCACCCAGCATGAGGTGATGCCATGGGACTGGGAACAGGCAGAGAGGATGATGCCATGGGACCGCCAAGCCCTTACCGGTATGTGAGCCTTGGCTTTTCCAGCTGGAACTCCCCCCACATACAAGGGGGTCTGGGCCATGAAGAGCGCTGTGGTGGCCACTGCAGCATCCTGGGCTCGCAGCCCATCAATGACCAGCTGGGCCCGGCTCTGGTCTCTGCTGAAGAAGACCTGCAAGCACCAAAGGTCAATTCCAGAACTGGGGGCTTCCCGGGTTGGGAGGAGCCCCAGGGCTGTGCCCAGGGAAGGGAGGCCTCAGCTCAGAGGTTCAGCCAGCCCTGGCTGTGTTTTCGCTGTCCCCTTTGCTCCTCTGGGACTGCAGTGTCCCATGTGCAATCAGGAAGTGATGCCCAGAGCAGGGCTGCACTGAGCCAAACCCTGCAGGGGTACCTGGTGCAGGAGGCAATGCTGCGGTTTGGGGAGGTCCTGCTGAGCCCTGCCCCTGCTCACCGTGTGCCACCGCCGGTCGCGGTACTTGTCCTTGCTGCGGATGCGCAGCCGGCGCCTGCCGATGTCCACCAGGAGGACAAAGCGCCCGTTGGAGACAAAGAGAGCCATGGAGGAGCCCCGCTCACCCGCCACGTAGAACAGCAGCCCACTGGAGGAGTTCAGCTTCACCTCCAGGGAGAAATGGGACCTGCAGGGACAGAGAGTGATGGGAGCACCCGGCTCTCACACAACTGCAAGGAACACGTACTTGCAGGCCGTGATCCCAGGGCCAGGTTTGCATGGGGTGGGCATGGGGCGAGGCTCACCTCCACCCAAAGGAGGCTGGGATCTCATCAAACTCCCAGCGGCTGCTCGGGGCCCCCCCGAAGCGGAACGTGCCCCTGGCTGCGCGGGGCTGGGGGTGCAGCTGGCACAGCCCGTCCTGGTCGTGGCGGCGGCCCTTCGGCGCAGGCTTGTCCGGCACCTACACAATGTGCACCAGGGAATGGAGTGAGGGGAGCATCCCTGCACGCCCCAGCAGAGCAGAGCAGGGGCATCTGAGGAGGATGAGGAGGAGGATGTGGGGAGTTCTGGCAGCAGCCAGTACCTTGGGTTTCCGCCTGTCCTTCTTTGGAGTGACTCTGAGCTGCTGCGACTGCTCACCCAAGGGACAGCTCATGGTGACATTGATGCTCTCCACATTCTGCTGCAGGTCCACCACCATCTGTGGCTCTGACATCCTACACACGGGGAGAAGAGGTCCTTGTCACACCAGCTGGGAGGTGGGAAGGGGCCGAGCCCTGCTGTCTGGCAGTGGCACGGAGTCGCTCACCGCTTGACAAAGACATTCCCGATGCAGCCGGTGAGGTTGCTGAGGGCACCTGGATCCGGTGAACCCCCGAGCTGGAAGAGCCGACGCCCGTCCTGGCGCCGCTGCCGCCGGCTGGGCCCGGGGCCTGTCCTGGCGTCCTGCAGCTCGTCGTCCACGTACAGCCGGACCCTGGGGGTGGCAGCAGGGGCTCAGCAGGTCCCCATGGCTGTGGGCACCCCGGCCCCCCAGCAGCACCCACAGCAGGACACGTACCCACGGGCATCGCTGTAGAAGGCCACGTAGTGAGCCCTGCCGTCCGCATAGGCACCGTCAGTGGTGACTTCGCTCCCCAGCAGGTTCAAGGCCAGCTGGCCCCTCTGGAGGGACACCTGGCACGTCCCCTCCTGCAGAAAGCATCACCCAGCAGCTCAGCAGCTGAACCCCAAGGAAGAGCCCACTTCCCCACTGCTCTCCAGGAGCTCAGGGTGCAGATCTCACTGCAGATTCACACCCTGGCCCCACCGAAATTCCCTCTTTTCCAAGGGGAAGCAGCACCCTCCCCAGCAGCCCCACTGCTGGGATATCTGGGGGCCTGCGGGTGCCCACCTGGGTGGAGTGGTGGTAGAGCAGCCCCTCGCGCTGGCTTGTCTGGAAGCTGAAGCCGCTGTAGAAGTCCCGCAGCCCCGGCACGTCCGTCAGAGCCAGGGTCAGGTAGCCGTGGCCATGGACACTGACCGAGCGGGCAACCTGTGAGGGACAGCACAGAGGCAAGGTGGGAGACTGGCCCTGGCCTTGCTGGGGTGCTGGGAGATGAGTGAGGAGCTCTGTTCCTTGCTGAGTCTGGCTGGTGCTATGGCCAACCACGTGGAGCAAGCACCTCACCATGACCCCTCTGCACTGAGGACTTGGGGGGTTTATGCTTGTTTCTGTGTCAATGAGGGGAGATGGGGCCTGTCCTGGGGGTCCTGTGCTCCCTCTCCCTGACAGACCCTTCCCCCAGCATGCCGGCCAGGCTGCCAGGGCTTTGTGCTCACCAGGAGGTCCGAGGTGCACCCGTAGCTGACGCCCACGGTGCTCATGCGCTTCAGGTCGACGTATTTGCCAAGAGCCTTCAAGCCCTTCATGCAGCCTCGGATGGGCCCACCCGTGGGGAAGAGAGCTCTCAAGCTGCAGGAGAAGCAGGCAGTGTTAACAAGGAGAGACAGACAAAGCCCTGGGCAGGATCTGGCCCTGCAGCTCTTCAGGCAAAGTGCCTGGGAAAGAACCGTGATGGTCACAGGTATCTCCAGTGCCAAGACTGCTCCAAAGCACCCAGCATGGCAAAGGAGGACTTGGTGACACCCACCAGCACCTGATCCCTCACCAGAGATGGAAAAGTTACCATCTTTAAAAAGCTCAAGATGATAGACAGGAAGAGGAAATCTTCCCCCAGAGTTTCAGCAGGGCTTCAACAGCCCTGGATGTGGCTGAGAAAGGGCCAGGGCCACCACCAGGGACTCTGGAGGGGAACATGCTGACTGTCCCACCCCATTGCAGGCTGGACCCACCTGGGGGGCAGCATAGCTGGAGGCACACCCCCCAGGTAGTAGGAGACAGCATTCTCCAGGGAGTTCTCCTGCTCCACCACAAAGATGGTGAGGCGCTCCACCCGCACCAGGATGCGCTTCTTGTTATTCATCTTGAGGAGAAAAATTTGGATCTGGACACAGAGGAGAGAAATGATCTGTCAGTCTGGGGCAATTAAGTCACATCACAGAAGGTGGGACAGGGTGTCTAGTTAATGGTTCAAGTCAAAAAACTTCTTGCAGCTCTTCCCCTCTCAAAAACAAGGGTCTGTGTGCCTCCCCACCCCAGATGAGGAGCCCTCTCTCCAAGCGAGCCCTGTTCCCTCTTACCGCTTTGTTTGTGGTGCTGCTGATGGTGAGAGAGGAGGAGTTGATCTGTTTTGCCATCTCCAGGCCAGAGCTGAAATCATAGTAAAGCGCCAGCTTCCCATCCTGGATGGCCAGACACAGGAATTGACCCTGGGGGAGGCAGGATGGACACTCAGCAGGTGCCCAGGATGCAGCTGTGGCACTGAGCCCACCTGCCCTTTAGCACTGACGGGAGCAGATCCCACTGCCAGTGCCCTGGTCACATTATTTGGGATTTATCTGTGAACAGCAGCCCTGTGCTGGGGCACAGGGATAACACTGCAAGCTGGGAATGCTCCTTGCAGCACTGCCTGCCCCACTGAACCGTGGCCGAGCATCTCCCAAGTTCTGGGGAGCCCCTCTAACACCAGCCAAGTGACTGCTCTGAGGTTTGGGTCCAGCCTGCTCATGGCTTTTAACAATAGTGCTGAGATCCTGCTCCAAGCAGCCCTGAGATCTCCGAAGCCCTCGTCTTCCCAGCATCCTGAACTGGGAATGCCAGCAAGCAGGCCTGGGATTGTCCCAGCCCACCCACTGAGGGATGAAGGCTCCCCAGGGCAGCAAGCACCTGCCTGGTTCTCCAGGAAGAAGATGATGCCGTTGTAGGAGACCACCCGGATCTCCTGCTCGAAGCGCTTGGTTGTGCCGAACTGGCTCTCGAACTTGATCTCCGCGTAACCGGTGCCATCGAAGTAGGAGCCGTCAGTCAGCCAGGGGTCTCCTGTGGACTTGGACCTGAGACACACCAGAGGCATCAATCCCAAGCTGTCTGCCATGCCCTGGAGCAAGCAGAGCTGAGGGTAAGTGCCCACCTTGCGCAGGGTTTCTCGGCAGCGGTGTCCAGCTCGAAGGTGTGCTGGAAGTTGTACAGGCTCACCACCTCCTCGTTCAGCGTGTCCAGCTCCAGGCACCCGCGGTAGTTGGGATAGCGCAGAGCGGGAGGAGGCTGGGAATGAAACACAACAGTTAAACACGTTTCCCTCCTGTAAGAACCTCCAAAGGCATCGCTGACACCTCCCCAAACCCGCTCCCCCCTCCCTGCTGCCTGTCTCACCGTGAAGCTGGAGGGGTAGCCACCCACGTAGAAGACCACGTTGCGTGGGTCGAGGTTGAGCAGGCCTTGCTCTCCCTTGGCCACGCTGTCTCCCTTGATCTCGTGCACCCTCTGCCTCTCCACGATCACTGACATGTGCCCATACTGCAGGATCCTGCAGCAGGGAGGGATGGTCAAACCAGGGGAGACCCCCAAAGAGACGCAAACCCTGTCCTCCCTGAGCAAAGGCCCTACCTGTTAATGCTGATGGTGACAAACTGCTCTCCAATATCCTCGTCGACACTCAGGGAGGTTGGCTCCTCATCTCCCAGTTTGTAAATCCAATGCACTCTGCGAT
This sequence comes from Lycocorax pyrrhopterus obiensis, assembly GCA_014706295.1. Classification (NCBI taxonomy): domain Eukaryota; kingdom Metazoa; phylum Chordata; class Aves; order Passeriformes; family Paradisaeidae; genus Lycocorax; species Lycocorax pyrrhopterus. The sequence goes on along the minus strand of JACSVZ010000022.1, from coordinate 12,873,675 downwards.
CCTTGAGCACAATGCCCAGGTAGTCTCCAGTGGCCTGAACTCAGGGAGAGACAGGGCCACGTGTTGGCATTTGGGACAGGCAGGAGCTCTCCCTGGTGCTCCCAGGGCTGCACTGGACAAACACTCCCTATCCCACTCCCCACCCAGGGTGACGGCTGCATCCAGGGGCTGTTTGTGTTCCCCACAAAGATATTCAGGGAGGAGGTGAGGGGTTGATGTCCAGGCACGATCCCCTATTGGTGCAACAAGGGCTCCCTCCACCCTCTGGCCCCATCTCACCTCCTGGCTGCCCAGGTACAACACAAACCGCCCCTCCTCTGCCTTGTCCTGCTGGCTCCTGGGCTCGGGGTTTTGGATGTAGAATTTGAGGGATGTGTAGGCTGCCAAATCCTGCAGATTGCTGGGCATCCGGACCTGCACCCCTGAGCTGCCGTTGAACTTCATGGGCACTTTCACCTGTGGGGAGAGAAATCCAGCCCCGTGGCACTGAACCCACTGCCACCTGTGTGGTCACTGCCAGTTCCACCAAATCCCATGAGAAAGGGACCCTGCCTCGTGGCCCCAGACACCCTCCCCTTTGCATGCTACCCTCAGGTAAGCCCTCCTCCCCCCCAGGCCCCCAGCACACCATGCCCAGCTCTCACCCACCCCCGAGCTCACCTTGCTGGCAGCGTTCCTCGCCTGCGTGATGAGCTGCCGGATCCTCACGATGTTCTCTGACACGGTGGCATTTTTGTTCCTCCTGTTCTCCAGGCTGCTCAGCTTCTCCAGCAGCAGGGGAATGGTGCTCTCCAGGCTGGACACTGGGGTTGAAGGGGAGCCAGGAGTTTTGGAGGTTAGTAAGGAAGGGAAATGTGAAGGTCAGGCAGTTTGAGACATGCAGGTCAAAGGAGCGGTAGCTGGGAGCAGTCACAGAGAGATCCCCTAAATCCATTAGCCTTGAGAGGGGTGTGAGAATGCTCCAGTGCATGAAACCTCCTGCAGTAAAGCTACAGGTAATACAGACATTGCAAGAGACCAAAAAAAAAAAAGAGCTAGGACTTAAAGCATCCAGTATTGGCCACCTCCCTCTGCTCTTGACCTGGAGCTGCAAAGCACAGCTTTCAAAAGTGCTCTTGGGATATCTGTGCATGCAGTGGCTCATATCAGACTCAGCACTCACCGGATTTCCTGGCATCCTGGACTGCCTGGTTTAGGTCTTCATTTCGGAGGCCTCCATACTGATCTTTCCACTCATCCAGGTTCTTCTTCATGGTGCTCAGGGTATCCTCCACTCTCGCAGCTGTTTCGTCGGCCTCAGCAGCAGCTGCTTTGGCATTCTGGATCGTGTCCTTTGTGTCCTCTGCAAAGAAAGAAATATCTCTGAGGTGGTCAGGAGCAGGGAGGAAGCACCCTTGGGTCACAGTCGGTGCATGAAGAAGGGAGAAGAGAGAATCAGTCCCGCTACCCCAGAACAAACCTTGCTCCCTGCCCAGCATGTCCTGCACAGACTGGAGCTGGGTCAGGAGCCGCTCCTTCCTCGCACGGAGGTCAGCCAGCTTGTCCCTTGCTGTCTGCAGAGTGCCTTTAATAGCTGCAATTAAAGAAATGCACGTGCTGTTTGTTGGAGCTCAGTCCAGACCGAAGGACATCAGACCCTGCGAGGAGCCTCTCTCACCCCCATTGAGTTTGCTCTGCTGTCGCCTCACAGCCTCCTCCAGGCTGCTGCTGTTCCTCTTCAGTGTTCTAGAGATGGCCCCGAGGTTTTCTGATATGACATTCTGTGAAACAAACACGGGACTCTGAAGAGGAATTCAGACTGCACACAAAAATGCTCGTTCAGACATTTGCAGCAGGGTGTGACAGGGAGACCCAACCACTGAGTCTGGCCCCAGCCCTGGCAGACTCTGCTCTCAGGCACAGAACACGTGTCAGAGGGAAGGGAGTTTGGTTTTTGCCCATCTTCACAGGGCTCCCCACAGCACATACCATCAAGGCCTCGCTGGCTGCCTTGTCAGCATCGTGGGCTGCTTGCTCTGCTTTCCTCACCGCTTCAATGATGCTGGCGTAGGCATTGGAGGCATCGATCGCCCGCTGGATAAAGCCATCCTGGTTTGTGTCCTGGATAATGCTGTGTTGGATGATGAAGCCATCAAGTCCATGGAGAACGCTCAGGCTCCCCATGCCCCCACAGACAAACCCTCAACACAACGTGTGCTCCAGTATAAAACTTTGGAGGTGACACCACGCTGTTCCCCTGCCATGGTGGGGCTGCAGTTTCCCATCCCCAGCTCTGGCAGGAGACAGCCTGCCTAGCGAGGGTCAGGACAGATGCCTCACCCAGACAGGTTCCTTGCGAGCTCATCCAGGAGCCGGGCGTGCTCCTCCGCCTGCTCCACAATGGGGATCTTGCTGCTGGCCGGGGAGAACTTCTTGACGTGCTCGGTCAGGGGCAGCTTTGCCCCGTCCAGCAGCGCTGCCAGCTTCTCGTACGCCTGCAAGGACACCTGTCACTCCTGAGGGATGCCAGCCCTCACCCTCTGCCCGTGCCAAAGTGCCTCTGCCACTCACTCACCTCCTTCGCACGCTCCATCATCTGCAGGAAGTCAGAGACCTGGGCAAGGGCGTCCTTGGCCATCTGCAGGGTCTCCTGCACCAGCGCGTGCTGCTTTTGGAGTTCCTGGCTCTTTTGCTGGACACAAAGACACAGAGTTAGAGACCAGCAGAGCTGGGACAGCCCCCCACATCACTGATGGCCATGGTGAACATCTACCTGACTCTCCTCCAGGTTGTTTCGGTTCAGGCTGTTCAAGTCCTCTGTCTGCCTGGTTTTGTTCACGGCCTCGTTGAGGGCATCGCGCAGATCCATGAGCTGGGAGCTGTGCTGTGCCAGCCGCTCCTGGATGCTGCTCACCAGGTCCTGGCTGGACTGCCAGCGGGCGTGCAGCTCGCTCTTCACCCGATGCAGCACTGGGGAGGGAGGGATGACAACTGTTGCTAATTCCTCTTCCTGTGTTAAATAGGCTCTTTCTGTGCCTGGCTGCCTTAAAGCCTGGTTCTGGTCTCACTTGGCAGGTACCAAGGCCAGAAGTGACCATCTTCCATCCCTCCCTCCTTTTCAGCCTGGATAGCACAGGATCTTGTCCACGACTGTCTCTCTCAGTGCTGGTTAGAGATGGGATCTCTTTCAAAGACACACAGCCATGCCTGAAAAGCTCCAGATGATGGAGAAGCCCCACTGAGGCCTTGATTACTTCCACTGTGAAAAATTACTTATTTCCAACAAGAGCCAATTTATAATTCCAGCTTTCAGGTGCTGAGTTATGTTTTGCCAGGGCCTGTTAATCAGAAGTGCTCTCTTCCTGCAGTGCCAGGTTGGGCTCACTGCTCTCACTGCTGCAAGGATGCCCTCAGGACAGCAGAGCTACTGGGGGTGAAGGCTGCTGGCTGTTACTCTGAACCCCTCTAAGGGGACAGCAAATAGGAATAAACATGGTGTGACTTAGTCACATCCATGTGTGGTGTGAATACATCACATAGTAACGGTGATTCCTGGTTCTAAGTGTTGTAATTTTTGTTCATCAAACAGAACTACCCAGTTAGTTCTGCTCTGAAGTTTGCCTTAAGGGAAAAGGAACCACAAATGATCCTGTTAGAGTGTCACAGGGGACTCTGGAACTCCTATAAAAATTGCTGGGGGTGCCTGGTTCTTAACAGCACTCTCTAAACACGACCATGATGTGCAGTGTCTGCGTGGGCTCCAAGCCAGGAATAGCCAGACCCAGCAGGATCTGGGCAGCCCTGTGCCACTGAGCTCACTCACACTTCTGAGCCTCCTCGTGCTCACGCCTTGCCAGCTCCTCCTGGGCTCCCAGGCTCCTCTCCTTCATCTCTCTCAGCATCCTCTCCACCTCGGCCAGCTTCTGCCGGAACTCCTCGCCGGACGCGGTGCTGGCGTTCGCTGCCCCAAACCTGGTCATCTGCCGCACCAGGTCTGCAGAGAAACCCACACCCAACATCAGCACTGACCAAACCAGGTCCTTCATAATCCCTTGAGGTTTTTCCCCTCACAAACCACAGACAGCTTTCAGGCAGCACTCAGAAAACAAATTGCTTGAGATCACCCAGAGGCACTGCCCCATGTTTCTGCCTCCTTGGCCACTACCAGTAACACATTCTACATCCTGAGCATTTCTGTGGCTTTATCTCCTCTCCCAGAGCCAGCCACTCTGTTTTGGTCAATCCCTCCAGAGGCTGCAGTGCACACTGCCCCCGTTTTATGCATTTTAATAACATTTGTGGAAGTTTAAAGTGTTTTTTCCCCACGCTTGTGTTTAGTCAAGCAGCTGAGACTCACAATAAGCCTGGCCAGAGTAAAAGCGGGGATTCTGCAGGGATCTTCATTTGTATTTTCCCTTGTTCTCTCCATGGCTTTTTCTAAGCAATGCAGTGCTTGGCAGTGGTTAAAACCAAGAGCATGGCATATCACAGGAAAGAACCCTGAAGTGAAGACCCTTCTTTACATACCTGCAATGGCCCTCTGGATGCTTTGGATGTGCAGCAGGAGCTGTTCCCCCCTCTGGTACATCTCCTTCGTGTGCTGATCAACACGCATTGCTTCTCTGTGAGTCATGGTCATCTACAACAAAAACTCTGCCTTAGCTCAAGTATGAGATGACATTTTATGTGATTTGTCAGTGGGACTGTTGCTCCCAAAAGGCACACAAGGCTTGGGAATGTGCTGCTTGTGAGGTCCAGCCTGCCCCATGCTGCTGCCCTATAATGCACTGAAGGATGATCTCGTTTAGCATCTTCAGAGAAGCACAAGCAATAAATGCAGCTCCAATGCAACAGGCTCTGGATGCTGGAACAATCCCAACAGCACAGAGGACAGCACTGTTCTGTGCTATTAACACAGGAAAAGCCCCAAAGCCTGGAGCCAGGCACACCTGTGTCCTGATCAAGCGACAGAGAGCTGCAGTCTGGTACACACAGAGGCAGTTTGTCTTTGCAGCTGTCTGGGGAAGTATGTCATCAAGTAGAGATTTTTCCCTCTCCCTCAAATTAGGAGCAGGCAGTTTATAAATCAAATCAAATCAAATCAAATCTTGCTCAGTTTCTAAGTTCTCTGAAGACGCAACTGCTGGATTTTAGACTGGATATAGACTGCATCTATGATAGACCCAGATGTTTTATGTTCCTTACTTGTATGCCCCTTCTATAAGTTATACTTGATTGAATTTATTTTTACTGCTTGAAGTTGGAGCCACCTCAAAATCAAGAAAAACTATCAGTATCATGAGATGTTTAACAGCTCTCCAAGGGAGAAAAGCAGGTAATCCAGCTCGAGCACCTAATGCTGCAACTTAGTACTGGTCGAGCAGGAGATCCAACATGCCTGAACTAGGCTCCTCACAGCGTTCAAAGCCCTCATTTTGGTAAAAGGGGGACTTGTGCTCTGGCAAAGAAAGATGGAGAAATACCCTACTTTGTGCTGCAGCGTGTTCAGGTCCTGTGTGAGATCCATGTTCTCACCCTCCAGCTCGTCAGCCCTTTGCCTGACCCTGCTCATGGCTCTGTGGTACTCACGGAGCTGGTTCTGGGGGAAAAAAGAGACTAAATCAGGCCAACAGGCCAGGAAACATGGGCAGAAGGTGATGCTAAACCTTCCACGTACAGCAACGGTCATTATGGTGCCGTTGAGGCCGTGGAGGCGAGCCCAGGCGATGGAGCTGGCGTTGAGGGTGACCAGCTGGCTGCGGATGGACGGGAAGGACGTCTCGATGCTCTGCAGGTCCTCCAGCAGGAGCAGGACACAGCTGTCACACACTGCAGGGAAACGCAGCAGTCAGCACAGGCCCTCTGCCAGGCTTCCCTCACCTCTTTCCCCAGGACAGGGGGACACAGACCTTCACACTTCATGCTGTCGGGGCCGTTTGCCACCAGGACCTCGTGCTCGCGCAGGCAGACGTCGCACTGCTTCCCCGTGAGCCCGTTGGGGCACGTGCACTCCCCGGTGCGAGGGTCACAGGAGCCCCCTTTGCACTCGCACTCTGCAGGGTCGAGTAACAGAGAACCATTTTGTGCTTTTACCACTCCGGAGAGAGGGGAGCGAACGGTTTTATCCCAGCTGTGCTTATCTGCACATCACTGCCGGGGGTTTCCCTGTGCAACCCAGCGACGCGCACATGCCCTCAGACAGCTGCCTGCTGTTTCCCGCCTTCAACAACTGCACCAGCACCACAGCCCTGTCCCTGTGCCCCTGGCTGGGACCCCACACTCACTTGTGCAGCCGCCCTGGCCGAAGCCCCAGTAGCCCGGGGCGCACTGGTGGCAGCGCGAGCCGCTGACGCCGGGCAGGCAGCTGCACTGGCCGCTCTGCACGTGGCAGCTGCTCCCCACGGCGCCCACGTCGCAGTCACACCTCCGGCAGCCCGAGCATCCCTCGAAGCCATAGTATCCCTCCTAGGGAAAAGCAGGACATGGATGCCCTGGTCAGCAAGTGTGCCTCTCTCCTGGGTCAGTGATGTGGGACGCCAGCTTTCCTTTCTAGGTGTGTTTTGAGCACCACAAAACTCAAAGCAACTTGGTAAAGTTGTGGAGCTGCAGTGAGAACCCACACACACACACCACAGCTCTGCCCTGTGAACCTGCCCTTGCCCAAGCTGGATGCACTCAGGAAAATGGGGTTTACTGCAGTTTCCCAAATGATGCCCCATTACTGGAATGCTGCCTCCACTGCTTGCTGCCAGATCTTTAACAAGTTTTTGCCATGTACAGGACAGCTCCGGTAAATGCAGCCTTCACTAGCTGTCAGCCAGCCCTGCTCTGTTCACAGGCCTGGGGGATGACACACCAGGGCTGCCCCTCATCCCCATGACAAGGACAGGCACCATCCCAGGGCCCAGGTGATCCTCACCTCGCAGCGATCACAGCGCTGGCCTGTCACTCCAGTCTTGCAGAAGCACTGGCCAGTTTGTGGATGGCAGGAGTCAGTCCCACAAGGTGAACAGTTGCACTCTGCCAGGGAAAAATACACCCAGTATTTCACTGAAGAGCCTGTCAGCCACTCACAACACTTATTGCTAACAGGGAATCCTATTTCCCCCTTATCTATCAGTCAAAGTTAAGACAGAGCCTCTCTCCTCTTGGATTTGCTTCTCACGACAACTTATTCCCTTGACCCCTTTTGCAAGCTGCAGTTGGGCTGCTGCTCCTCAGAGGGAGAGGAGCAGTGCTGGGAATGGGCACCCTCCCCTTGCCCCTGTGCTGGCTGCCTGCCCCACTCACGTGTGCAGTTCTTGGCTACCACGGCGTCCCCGTAGTAGCCGGGCGCGCAGAGCTCGCAGCGCGCGCCGGCCGTGTGGTGCATGCAGCCCGAGCAGGCGCCCGTCAGGGAGTCACAGCTGCTGAACAGCATGTTGGGATCCGTGTTCCCGCTGCAGTCACAGGGCTGGCACGAGCTGCCGATCACCAAGGGATTGCCGTAGTACCCCGGGGCACACCTGGAGAAACACGGCAAGTTACAACAGGGTGAGGATCCTGCAGCTCGCGCCTGCACCCTGCACTGGAGTTGCGCAACTGGAACAGTGTGAGCATCCAACACCTGTAACTGCTGCAACCCTCGGGGATCTCAAAGCACTTCGTGTTTTGCCTCGTGATACCTCAGAAAGGTGCTTTTATCACAGGGTGCAAGTCAAGGCAAAGCACAGAGAAGTCATACACCCACAGTAACAGAGTTTCAGCAGTCGGGCATTGGCAGGCTGAAAAGGACTGAAGGAAATGCTGCCAGAACAAAGCACACAGGGGCAGAGCCAACCGTTTCTGCTACAGTCCTTAAGGACTTAAGAACTTCTCTGCCACAGCAGTGGCTGCACAGGGCTAGTGTGGTGTCTGAGGCCCCCCAAACATGGGTGCCACCCCCCTTACCGCTCACAGTTGGGTCCAGCATAGCCTGGCTTGCAGAGGCACTGCATGTTGGAACCCTTGTGGACACAACCAACAGCAAAACTGAAACGAGAAGAGGGACACAGAGAGGTGCAGTTACCCCTGATGTGGTGCCAGGGGAGCTGATCACTCATTGTGGGCTGTTGGGGCCTTGGGTAAGAGGGCATGGGTATGGTTTGGGGACAAGGACAAGGCTGGCACTGGGACACCTGCCCTGGTGGGGGCACAGAGTGGTTCCAGTGGTTAAAACAGTGAGGCCAAAGAGGCAATCCCATCCTGGGGTTCTTACTTGTTCGAGGCAACTGAAAGAGGGCACGGGCACCCAACACACTGCAGGGGTTCTTGGGCAGAAGGGCTGCCCATGTAGCCGTCCTTGCATCGCTCACAGTGGTCTCCTTCTGTGTTGTGCTGGCAGTTCTGAAAAGAAAAGGCAAGCTCTGGGCTCAGCAATGACAATAAACGGTAGATGCACTAAAAACTCCCCATCAGGATGCCTCAGGCTTTCCTCTATCCCAGAACTGCCTTGCACCTTAAGCTGACTCAGGCATGGTTCTGCCAGCCGTTAGTATGTAAAGAGCTTTTGAATCACGTGCTACAGCCCTCATAACTCCAAAATACCACACTGCTCCACTGTTTACTTACAAGGCATATCCCAGAGCCTGGCAGGCACTGATCTGAGTGGCCATTGCAATGGCAGGGGATGCATTTTCCCAGAAAGAGCCCCTTGGTGTCCCTGTAGTAACCTGGAGCACATTCCTGAGGAGACAGAAAAAGGCAAAGATCTGAAAAACAGCCTGATACTTTTGGGAAAAGTGAAAAAACTAAATTAGTTTCCAAGACAGAATTCCCATGGGGTTGTACTGATGGAGAAGAGATTAAAAGCAATGATGAAGATTTTTCAGTGCAGTTCCTTCCTGCTCCTTTTAACCAGGAAAGAATTGGCCAGAGAGAAGGACCCATTCCAAGGTACTGCAACACCTGAATGAGCTCCCCATCATGCCCCTTCCAAGAAGGCAGATGCAGCTATTGCACCTCTCCAAGGTGTACGGTGGTGTGGTGGGGAAATGTTCCTTCCTTTGGAACAACCTGAGCTGTCATTTCAACTGAAGCCCTCAGGAGCCAGCTTGGAGGCTGCTGGTGCCTTGGCACCAGTGCTTTGCACAAACATCCAAACCCCACGGCCGCCACACACACCAAGCAGGAGGGGTGGCTGACACACAAAACGTGACTGTCTGACTCCCCTCTGACTGGAACAGCACGTCCACTTCCCCCTGACCTGGCAGGAGTCTCCCTGGTAGTTAGCTGGGCACAAGCACAGCTCCACGTTGCTGGCACGGACGCCTGTGGCCGTGGCCGTTGCCGTCTCCAGCACCACGCGGCGCAGGGACACGGAGGAAGAGAGCTGGGAGAAGAGTGCCCGGATCTGCAGCTGCTCCAGGTTTGCCAGCACCATCATGAGCTCCTCTCTGGACACAGGGTTGTGAGTCTCTGTGTGCCTGAAGTTACCCTGGCAGGAGAAAAACCTGGCATTACTGGCAAGAAGCACAGGCACCTGAACATCCAGCCCAGCCTCCACGTTCCTGCTGCTGGAATCTCCCCCCTTTGCATGGGTGAAACAGCCCTGGCAACACCTAAAATGCTGAGCTCAAAGCCTTTGTCCCTCTGTCTGCATGAGGTCTTGTCCTTTCCTGCATGATCTGAGCACTTCACTTGTGTGTGCAAACTCACCTCCACCAGCTGCAGCCGGCCTTCGTGTGCCTCCCCTGGGGACGGGTAGGCACCTTCCAGAAACATGATGCTCATCTGATTTCCCTGGGAAAAGCAAGGAAGGCGTCAGCCATCACCTCCTCCTGCTCCTGCATTAGCAGGGGGCACCAGGGAGTTTCTTGGGCTGCACCTTCAAGATCACATCCGGGCGGGACTCCATGGGAATGAACACGTCACCCCTCCGAGGGTTGGAGTGCAGCTCATAGCGAAGGTGCCCTCCATAGGAGGAAACCTATGGAGAGACAAATCCCATACGTTGCTGCAAGCCCACGCCACTGAGACAAGACAGACATGGCCGTGTTCAACTGGAGTGTGAGCAATGCCTGCGTGTCAGGCTGCTGGCACACGTGTGTCGATAGCGTCAGGGTGGTTCCCCATCCTCTTACCTGGTCCCCAAGGTAGGAGCTGGGTGCAACCCAGTAGAGCTCCTGGTAGGCATCTAGGAGGTTCTTGAGGTCAGCAGTGACGAGCTGCTCCCGTGGGTTCAGAGCTGTTGGCACTTCCTGGCGGTCGCTGCTCAGCAAGAGCCACCCGTTCATGTCTACAAACTGGAGGGGAAGAGCAACTGTGGGTCTTCTAGTGGAGTTACAGAAAGTATTTGGGTGTTGATGCTCCAGAAGAACAGGTCCCAGAGCAGTAGAAAGGGGAATAACAGGCTCACACCTCACATGCATCCTGATGAAGCCACTGGAAGGCTGATCATCACCCCCGCCCAGCACATGAGACCCCAGAGACCAGGAAAAGGGGCTGAAAGCAGGAGATGGGCACAGGGAGTCAAAGATAACCCTCCTCATGGTGTATCTTCAGTAGGATTAACGCAGGACAGAGACCCGAGTGGAGCAGGAAGCCAGGTGGATGGGAACACACCTGACCTGCAGGCTCTGGTGGCCACAGCCCCTCTCACCTCAGCTCGGTGCTTCTCGGCGCTGCGGCAGCGATCGGTCGCACCGAAGCAGAAACACTTGGTGCAGCCCTTGGGGTTGGTGGCATCCAAAGAAAACGTCCCCAGGCGGCACTGGTCACACCTCAGGCCCTCCACATTTTCCTGAAAGACAAGCAAAGCTCAACAGCGTCAGCAGCTTCTCACAAGGCCTCAGTGGAGGACAAGGATGGCTGGCTGAGTGACCAAAGCACAGCACTGTGGTGCTGGAAGATGTTGAAGCAGTCCCCCAATAGATTTGCTCTGTACAGCACCCATCAAACGTTAAATTCACCTGAAGAAAGCACTTGTAAGCCCTACAAAGAGGCTGGAGCAGGCAGCTCAGAAGCTGTTTGAGTTGCTCTGCTGCCATGGAGCCAATAGGGCTGACAGCTCTACCTCCAACAAGCTCTGATACAGGGCTGGACTCAGACTGGCCATCTTCCCCAGTGACAGCCCAAGGAATGAGCCTTCATGGCCAGGAAGGATGAGAAGAGTTTTTCAGGGTGCTCTGAACCCACCACCCCATGGGGCAGGCTGGCTGCAGCTCAGGCACGCGGGCACTCTCCTTCTCCAGCCCTGCTCCCTCCGGCACGCTGGGCACACTCAGGCCCTGCCACCCCCAGCCAGAACAGGAGAGTCGAGCCAAGGAGAAAGGCACCACATGGAGGCATCGAGGGACTGACCTTGCAGTGACACTGCCCCGTGACCGGGTCACACACGCTGGCTTCGGTGCCAGCCTGGTGGCAGTCGCACCGCCGGCAGTCGGGGTAGTGGTAGTAGCCAGGGGCACAGAGGTCGCACTGTCGCCCGATGATGTTGGGCTTGCACCTGGGTGGACACAGGAGCCAGAAGAGCTTTCAGAGCTTTCCTCACCCCCATTCTGCACATTTCCTCCCTTCAGCTTGCTAACGTGTCCCACCACTCCAGCAGGGACCAGGGATGCTGCCAGATGTCCCCAGCGCCAGGACAAGGCTCCCTCACCTGCACTGCCCGCTGTCCACGTCGCAGCCTGGCTCCGTCAGCTCCTGCACGCCGGGCCGGGAGCAGTTGCAGTCCTCACAGCCGATGAGGGGGTGGCAGCCGAAGGTTTGGGGCTCGCAGACAACACACTCCGGCTTCAGGGTGTGGGGAGGGCAGATGCACTGCCCCGTCACCTCATCACAGAGACGTGTCCCGCAGTCACAGGCTGCAAGGGGCAGAACAGCGCTGGGTTTGGGGGAGCCAGACCCAGGAACCCAAGGCGAGTGTGGGGAACAGATACAGAGCAAGTGCTGGGAAGGCAGAGACAGGAGAACTCACGCCTGCAGTTGGGGAAGCCCCAGTAGCCGGTGGCACAGCGGGAGCACTCGCGGCCGATGACGTTGGACTTGCAGGGACACTGCCCGCCGAAGGGCTGGCACTGGCTGCCCCGCGCCCCGGCCTCGTGGCAGCGGCACGGCTGCGCCCCGTTGTTGTAGAAGAGGGACAGCGAGATGGCAGAGTCGCGGCAGAACCTCGAGGACGTGCTGGGGCTGTCGGGGAAGGCGAGAGGAGTCAGTGCAGCACATCCCCATGGCCTCCCCACCACCCCAAATCCAGCATCTCCTGCAGCGATGGGTAGTTAGTGGCAGGGAGAGCCCTGTGACACTGAGATTCCCCCAAATACCCACGTTTGGGCAACGGAACAAAAGCCTGAACCAGCCCCCTCCTTGCCACACATGAAGGGAAGTGGGTGTTGCTCCCTGAGGAGTGTGCAGCCTGCAGACAGCAGAGCAGGCACCCAAAGCCAAGGATCTCACTTGATGTAGAAGCTGTTGATGCCACAGCTGCTGATAAAGTCATAGGACTTGTCCAGGGGTTCCTCCTGCAGGTACTGGGAGGTGTAGCTGTCTTCAGGCACCACAAGGATGTAATCCTGCAAAGCAAGGGCGAGCTAGGTGAGCCAGGTTCTCAGCTCAGACGGACAGACACCATCCAAAATGACTCCAAAGTCCAAATGCACCTTTAACCTTTCATCCCTTACTGGGACAGAACATAACACAGCAAGTACTGCAAAGACCAGGAGTCATCTCTCTATTGAGGTCTGTCCATCAGGGTCCATCTAACCTAAAGCTCCACATCAGGAACAGCCCAAATTCACTGGAGTAGAAACAGGCAGAATACCCCCAGAGCACAGCACTGCTGTGTCTCAGCAGAAGGCAGTCTTTATCACCCTAAATTTCTATACATGAAGGCACCTGGGTTCCAGTTCTGTCTTTCAGCCATTTATCCCAATTTTGGTCAATCTTCTAGTCCTGTTGCCTGAGAATAACAAGGGCTACCTACTCCCATGATGAGGCCTGCCTGAACAAACAATATTATGCAGGTGTAAAATATTTCTACGGCAGGAATAAGGCTTATTCTGGATTATGACAAACTATGTATGCAAAGTAACAGCTTCAATTTCTGCTTTGTTTTGATGTCAAACTAGACAGGGAAAGACAACTGTCATATACAGAAGCTGCCCCTGTGAATTCTGCCTTCAATTCCACACCACTAAGGTTGGAGACTGCCACTTTCTAGGGTAGTTCAGCGACCGAGTGATGGTGGGAAACATTCCTGCGGTCACACAGTGACAAAAATCCAAGGAAAAACTCCCTGCTGAAGCCTGGTCCAGCATGCTCTGGGAGCTTCCAGGAGAGAGGCTCACCAGCCACAGCTGCTTGCCCTCTGGCACTCGAACAACCACAGTCAGATCATTATCAGTAACATCCAGGACGATTTGGTCCTCAGAAACCACCAGGCTCCGGCACCCGTAGCCATGTGGGCAGAAATTCGCGTTGGTCTGACCTGAAAAGACAACAAATGTGTTGGTCCCACACGTGCCTCGAGTCCCCACCACACCCTCCTGGTTTGGAAGGGGTAAATCAGTTTCTCTTCACTTTTGCAACCCCCAAAGAACCCACAGTTATCCTCTGGCATGGAAAACTTCCAGGGCTTCTGCCAACCAGCAGCTTCCCCAGGCCCCTGCCCTTCTCACCTTGCCAGATGCGCCCACCATTGATGAGCACTTCCACGGGGAAGGTGGGGTGGTTGGGCTGGTAGAAGTGCAGGATGAAGGCATAGCGTCCCAGGGTCTGGATCTGGCTGTTAAACACCACTGCAGCCTGCCCCAAAACGGGAGAACACAGACAAAAATCCATGTCTGATGCTTGCACTCACAGCTGGGATGTTTTTTAATTATTGCGCAAATTTGTGCTCTCATTGCACAACTGTGAGGTCTTGAGAATTCAGTGAATCAAACCCCCCACGCCTCCACATCCCCCCCTCTAATTGCTGCCACCTGAAAAGCTTTTCCTGGGATCCCAGAGAACCAAACAGGGTTGGAGCCAAGACAGGCGAGTCCACAGGAATTACAGGTTCAGGGACAAGTTTAAAGTCCAGGTTAAATTCTGAAAATGCTAATTGATAAAGCTACTCAACAGACAGGGAAAATTTCTCCCTCCTTTCTCCCAGTGGTCCAGTGTCACAGCACCAGCAAGCCAGCCCAACCACTACCTGTGGGGACTGCAGCAGGATGAGCTCTGCAGTGGGGTCCATCGCTGTGGGAGGACGAGGAGCAGGCTCCACTGGGACCCCAGAAGGAGCCACATGGACGGCCTGAGCCAGGGGCACCTCTGGGGCGATGGGCAGAGCCTGGGCCCCCTCCAAAATGATTGACTGAGAAAGCTTCAGGAACCTTGAGGGGACACAGGAGCTGCTGAAAAACAAGGAGTAAACAGGATGTATCTCCAGAGAGAAAAGAGAGAGGCTCTGGGGTCCTGGCAGGGAAGCACACACTGTAACTCCTGGTGGATTACAACGTGTGCCCACTGAGGGAAAGCTCATTATCAGCACCCCTGGGGCTCTGGGACACGGGCTCAGCAGGAAGAACAGGAGCCTGGCACAGGCTAATTCCCCTGCAAATAGTTATTCAAAGCAGTGTCAAAAATCTGGATACAGCGAGTGTCTTGCTGTATGTGAGCAAGCACAGGAATGCCTAATTGGGATGACACTTGAGTGTCTGCCCCAGGAGGCAGAGCAGGGCTCAGGTACAGGACCAGCAGCCTGACTCCCAGTCCGTGCTCAGAGCACACAGGCAAGGAGCTTCACCTCAGCTGGAGATTTCTTTCTACTGCATCAAGAACTTAAAAAGTCTCTGAGCCTGAGGGAAGCGAGGGAAGCAAATATTTTTGGAAACAGCTCAATTCATGCTAAAGCTAAGGGGACCCGAGACTCTCACCTGTTGGATGAGAAGGTGCCATGGACACTGATGCAGTGCACCTTCGGCTCGATGAGCTCCACGGTGAACTGAGCAGCGGGGATCAGGTACACTTTGTGCTGCCACACGGAGAGAGACACCTGGTTAGGTGACAGCCTCTGCCACAGGGGCCACAGCAGTGCCTGTGCCCACCAGGCACTTCAGCTAATGCATGGCAGTCACATCTCTGCTTACTGCCCCTTCTTCCTCGGCACAAGCCTTATGCATTTAGAAGCTCCACATATTGATGGGATTCTCCTATCCTTGGCTAAACAAGGAATCTCTCCAAGATAAAAAAGGAACTGCCCCACTGCTGTAGAGCTCCCTCTGCAAGAGCAGCTGCTTCTCCCCATCTCCTCCCCACTCCCAGTCCCATGATCTACTTCAGAACACCCCACTGACCACATTCTCCACCTGGACTGGTCATGACACAGACTAAGACCCAGTATCCAGTCAAACAGGACTAGAAAACCCTTCTACAGGCTGGCTACCAGTCCAGCCTTTCCTCTCTGTGACCTGTTGACAGAGCTGCCCTCAGAGGGAGCCTTACCAGGAAGAAATCAGCCAGATCAGAGGTGAACCGAACAGTGGCTTCTGAGGTGAGTTCAAAAGTTGCCATTCGACTCTGGGAATCTACAGCGATCCCTCGACAAAGGAAACTGTAAGAGAAACACACATTTTGAAGCCAGCCTTGAGCAGGGTCATGACCCATTTCTTGTCCTGTCAGCTATATGTCCTGAGGGGATTTACACAAAGTCCCTGGAAATCTTTTGATGTTTTTTCTGGCTGCTCGTAACAGTGACGTTTCCCAAGGACACCCCAAACATTTGTTTCCTACTGCAAAGGTTGCAGTCTGAAGTCAGACAGGGTTTGACCTGTCTCCAATAAACCTGCCTGTAGGTCATTCCCTAAGTCAAGGCCCCTACCAACACATCCAGCTACAAACAGATGCGAAAGATTATCTCCTGGCAGAGGCATTAGAGGACTGTGTTGGCACAGGCACACACTATCCTGGGATGGAATGGCCAGCCACCAAAATCTGTGTCCAGCTAGAATGAGTTTGGACACACAAAGCGTAGATGGACAACACTGAAGCTTGCTTTGTTTATGTGATAAACCAGAAAAAGTTCAGCTGGAGGGAGGGCTGTCCTTGCCATGGCAGAGAACTGAACCCTTTCTCCCTTGAGCTGCCCATACCTGTAGACACAGGGGTAGAAGGTGAACGTGCCCTGCTGAGTGGCCGAGTGCGGCGAGCTCACGGCGATGCCCACGGTCTGCAGAGCGTTGGTGTTGGCATATTCCACCAGCAGCACGTACTTCCCAGGCTGGGCCACGGGCAGGGACAGCTGCACTTCCACCTGGAGGACAGAGAGATGACTGAGGGAGTGTGTGCAGGATGCCCGTGCTACAAACCAGCCTCCTCTGCAGCTCAGGGGATAACGCAACAAATCTCATCAAATCCTTGCAAACCTTTACACGTGAGACTCTGGGTTTGGGTGCCTTGAAGAGGGCACATGGGCACACAGCTGCATGGGTGTAAAGCCTTTCTGGTCACCTGCCTAGGTGCAGGTAAAGCTCCAGATGAGGGGGCAGAGGGGTGAGCATTGCAGTGTCTGGGAGAGGGACAAAACAGAAATGCCACTCACGTCACTGCCACTGCAGGTGGCCATGCGGGGGTGGGAGGGGGTGAGCTGCTCCGTGGGACACAGCCTGGGGAGCCGGTTGTCCAGCCTGCACACTGCATCCACCCCTGGCACGGCAGGGAAGCCTTCCACAGACAGGTACTTGTACAAGAGGCAGCTGGAAACACACAGAAAAAAATTGCAAAGTACAAATGGTAATCTTTAACCCCAGGCCAAGAGGAGCTGAGCAAGCCCCACACAGCACACAAATGTGCAAATCCTTACTTCTGGGTGGCTTGCTCAGGGGCTGGCTGGTAGGTACAAGGCTCCGTGACCTTCAGCTGCAGGATCGGTGCTTCATAGTATGAGCTGGGCAGCAAAACCAGATAGTCCTAGGAGGAGACATGGGAGAGGTGTGATGCTTGGGACACTCGTCCCCAGGGAGCTGCTGAAGCCTCCACGGTGGGTGGAGCACAGGGCCTTACCAGCAGCACACCCTCTGCTTCAACGACCAGAGACCAGGTGCTGGGGTTGAGAACGAAGGGCTCCCCGAAGCTGTTCTGGGGCACGGTGACAAAGGCTGGCTCCGTGCTGGGAGCAAAGACAATCTGCTTGGTCTGCTCTGTACCTGGAATGGGAGGGATGAGAGGCTGTGAAGGGACTGGAATGGAAAACCTGGGGCTGGACATGGGAGGCTATGCTCAGGGAAGCAGCTCTGTGGTGCAGTGGGGAGCGACAGGCTCCCACTCTCTCGGTGCACCACAATCCCACACCGTCCTGGAACAGAGACATCCCCTCTCACTCTGCTCAACAGCCTGATGGGAGAAATAAATATAAATCACTGCAATCCTTAATGCAAATCCAGAGCTCTCACAGTGTGCTCTGCATCCCCAGACTGCAAAGCACAGAGTGTTGCAAGCCAAGGAGCGTTTTGCCAGCTAGAATAGGAAAGAACTCATCTGTGAAGAGTTAATCGTGAGACAGACAAAAAGAATTGCCCAGATACACTCTTCCTCAGGGAAATTCTGACCTCAGCTCCACAGGCAAGATACCTGTCTTCTGGCAAACTTTCAGGCCCCCAAGGTGTGCTCCTGCCTTTCTTCCTGCCAACCATAGACTCTGCACTCAAGATTTAGACATTATTTTCAACTGACAGGACAAAATGGGTGCAAGGCCTGATCCTGCTGCTGCTGAACAGCTCCTTGGCTCAGCTGGCAGTCCCACAACCTCTTCATTAACAGATGCAATCACAATACAGCACATAGAAGCAGACTCTGTGCCTGCCCCAGCAGTCTCAGGAGCTTTTGAAGAGCACAGGTGAGAGGGATTCACCGGAATGGCTGCACGGCAAGCAGGTGAGATGAAGAAGGAAGTGGAGAATGTGGCACGTTGACTGTCCTGGTGTGGTACATGGACATCAAGGCACAACACGGATGGCCAGAAGCTAAAGCAAGGGCTTGTGCTATGGCTGGGATGGATAATAACCCCTCCCCATGTGTGACATGGCTGGCATCAGCTGAGGACGGGACCTCGCTTTTCCAGATGGGAAGCAGAGGTGAGGATGCAAGAAGTGAAGAGATTTCCCTGAACTGGCACCGGGGTAGATTTCTTGACAGGCTGAAGTTTCACATCCCTTTGAGGTGATCCACAGCTCCAATTGAGATGGCTCCTGGAGGCAGAGTGGAAGAAACCAGGCTGAAAATCCCATACTTGGAAAAGGCTTCCCCTTTTGCAAGCCGCATCTTCCAATTTCTTTCCAAGCTGCTTGACCTTTGCCATGTGAAGCCCTTTCCATCCAGACAGGAGGTGGCTCAGCACTCCTGAAGCCTCCCAAGGATGCTGCCCTCCTGGGTCCCGTTGTTGGTGCACCAGTCTGGCTGCTTGCCTGCAGCACCACGAAAATCAAGCTGCTTCTGCACAAGAAGTGAAGCACTTTTTAAGGCAAATCAGCTCTGCTGATGGATTGGACAGATGAAATACTTCCTGACTTTTGGTGGGATCCTAAAGCATGACCACAGCTTCTGCTCTTCTTGTTCTTCTGCTGTGTAATATGACTGGACATAAAAATAGGCCATTTTTCCTCTCAAAAAAAAAATAACAGAAAAATAGTATTTTGGCATTTCAAACCTTGCGTATCACATCAAAGGCAGAACCTATGTCAACTCAAGACAGAGGAGAGAACTTCACACACTGATAAATTAGGTAGCTGGTGCTGACAGCCTTGTGCTGTGCATGTGTGGTATGGAGAAGAGCTTCAGCAGGATGATGTGGCTGTGGCATCTGAAGGGCTAAAATCAACCAGCCAACCACCCACGACAGCCTCAGGAGCGTTCCCATGCAGTCTTCCTCAGATTGTTTCCCAGAATATTTGCTGTCCAGGTTTCTAGGCTTGTTCAGACATCTTTTGGTGGCTCTTGTCCAGCAGCTCGTGGCTTGCTGAGGGGACACTGCACCAGAGTGCAAAGCCTGTGTAACGTGTAATTCCATGGCACTTCCAAGCCCCACACCACGTGTGAAGCCAGCAGCCTGGTTTGGGAGAAGCACACGGAAAAGGCAGGACTGCCACGTCAGGGCATCTGCTAAATAAAGCCACATCCAGCTGCCAAAGTTTGGATCCACTTCCCAGCTCTTGGCCCATTCTGGATTTGTGGAAAGTCAGCGCAGTTTTGCCTGGGGCACTGGGGTGATTTTGTCCCGTGCTGGAAAGGTTGTACGGAATTGTACAACAGCCTTATCTCCCACCAGCCTGGCTGGTATCAGTCCTCAGGGAGCAGCCCCGGGGCTGGGCCCACCTTGCTGCTGCTCTGGTAAATAAAGGGGGCTGCAAACTCAAATCAGCCTTTCAACTGGGAGGGCAGGACTAATGGGTAAAGCCATATGGAAGCGTCTTCTGGAAAGGATGATGCAGAAGGTTGCCTGGAATGGGGAGGAGGTGGCGATGGCACAGGGAAGCAGAGCAGTCTGGGATCCTTACCTCTCCTTCGTGGCTGATAAGCTGTAATTTTGCCATACACAGTGGCCCCTCCTGAATTAATATACCTCAGGATGACATGGAACAGATAGAGCTCTGCCTCCTTCACGTCTACAGTGACTCTGATTTTATTCTGCAAAAAGCAAAAGAGCACACGGGGCACACGTCACTGGGGGGGGCAGCTCCTGAGCGCCCGCCCGCTCTGGGGAGGGCCTGACCCGCCTGCCCTACCTGCCTGCCTGCCTGCCTCTCTTCCCCCTCCCTCGCCAGCCCACGGCACGGCTCTGGCCGGCCACCTGAGATGGGCACACTTGGGACGGACACACCTTGGGGCAGAAGGGGCAGAGGAGCAGTGTCGCAGCGTGGGATGCTCTGAGTTAGTCTAGAAGTGAAAAATGCACTTACAGTTGCCACAAACATTAAACTTTCCTTCCTCAACGACCGAGACCCTCCCTTCCACACTGGCGGGCCCCCGGCTGACGTAGCGGAAGACGAGGCGGAAGAGGTCGGGGGAGGTCACATTGAGAGTCACCACTACCTTGGGCTGGTGGGAGAGAGAAAGGGGAGAGAAGCAGAGCACACCTTCAGTTACCTCCACCACCCACACTGCCAGCCCAAGCGCAGCCGCTCGGCTCACTGCTCCCAAAGCATCATGCCACAGCGCAAGGAGGAGACAAGCACACGGACCCTGCTGCTCACGGCACCTCGTGGCACTGTCCCCTTGCTGGGGCCAGACACCGAGGGAGCAACCTGCCTGTGGAAGGGGCTGGGAAGGCTGTGATCACATCTGGAAGACGCACAGCACGGTGGTTCAGTTCTCCTGGGGCACACACCACGACAAGGGAAAGGTTATAAGAAGTTGCGGCTTTTGGGCTTAGTGTGCCATAACCAGCCACCAGGTACCAAACTCCTGCCCCTGTGTTTATGGAGCTCTGCCCAACTGCCTACAGAAGAGGCTGGGGATTGAGCTGGTGCCTCATCCTCAGGAATGTGCAGTGCTAATGGACCATACCGCTGATGGCACATCTGCCCTCCACCCTTCTCTGTGTCCTTTGTGTTTTTTTTTTCTCAAGCTCAGTTTAAAGGCACAGAAAAGGCACAAAATTACTTTTTGGGCATAGAGCATGATAGCAGATACACATGATAGAGTCACTCCAAGACAACCCGCCTGGACACTGCTTGGCAAGACCCCGGCTAAGGAGATGCTTAATCAAAGAGATCTAGGCTTAAATAACCTCCTGCCTATAGGGCAAAGCTGGGCTCTGCCCAAGGAGACTTCTAATGAGGGCTGTGTTCTTCAAAGCTCCAGTTACACACCATCTTCCCGCTGGAGAGCAAACTGGAAGGGTTTTGATGATAACAAACTACAGTGAGACCTGCCAGCAGAAAGCCACGTGCTAGCCCTTCTATCAAGGTCTATTTCTAGCTCAAACACCAACACTGGATGTAACACTGGAGCTATGAGCTCCACCCTCAAGTTTTAAGGATGGGATTTTCTCAAGGGATCCTACAGGAGTTCATTGCTTAGCTCCCACCAAAAATTCAGCAGTAGACAGCCCCTCTGTTATTTCACCTAAGCACAAAAATGTGAAGAGAACTGAAAGTACATGCACCAGAGTATGGAGCATCTCACATGGGACAAGACTATCAGAGAATCACTGCCCTGCACTCCATCCCCAAACACGCACACGCTTCCGCAGGGGCCATGCAGAAGAAACCACCAAGGAGAGAAAAAGAGTCAACAGATGAAACAGCTTCACTCCTAGGACTTACACAACTCCAGGTTAGTGTAAACCATTGTTACAGCAAACCAGCTAACAGCAAGGGCAA
The DNA here is from genome assembly GCA_014706295.1 of Lycocorax pyrrhopterus obiensis. Classification (NCBI taxonomy): domain Eukaryota; kingdom Metazoa; phylum Chordata; class Aves; order Passeriformes; family Paradisaeidae; genus Lycocorax; species Lycocorax pyrrhopterus. The sequence goes on along the minus strand of JACSVZ010000022.1, from coordinate 12,852,379 downwards.
AGGCTGAAGGGTAACAAGAAGTCCAAGCTGAACATGGCAGCTGAGGAGGAGATAACTTATTTTTGGAAAAGGGAGGAAAGGTTATGCAGAGTTATAGGAAAGAGCAGAGTCAGTTGAAAGAGGAACAAGGAAACTGAGAGACAGTGTTTATAGACATCCCTGTAAGTAATCACCATGCTACCACCTTTGTCTAAATGGATTAGGATGTCACGGGATTCCCAATTTAGGATCCTTCCCCTCATCAGTCTATGCCACCCCCAGCACTACAGGAAATATCTGCACAAACAGGCTATATATACACTGTGCTGTTTATGTTGGCCATCCTGTGACTTTGGGGGTTTCAGGAGCACTTGGGGTGAAAGATGTGTGCCAAAAGTACATCAGTCCTCCCCAGGGGGAGCTGGGCTGGGCTGCAGCCCCCAGGTGTACCTGGATGGAGGACATCTGTGCGTATCCTCGCCAGCTGAAGCCCTCGAACTCCAGGGGGTTGTAGCCAAAGCGCACGGCCCGGCCGGCCGGCGTGGTGCCTTCCTCCAGCTCGAACTTCAAGTGGTGAAGGTCAGGGAAATAATGGTCCTGTGCCGGTCTGGGGAAAAGAGAGAGCACCGTTACCTGCTGGGCTACCCGGAGGGAGTGGCAAGAGGACACCTCCGCCGGGCACGCGGCTGATGCGACAGCAGCCCGGACGACGAGGTCCCCATCCCCATGGTGGCAGAGGACACCGTGGGAGGCAGAGCACGCCAAGGTGCAGCTTACTGGGTGCAGGTGGGACCCCGTGTGCTCTGCCGGCAGCGACAGGCTCCGCTCCGCTCCTCGCAGGACGGCCCCAGCGCCCCGCCGACGTCGCACCGGCAGCCTGCGGGAGGAAGCGCCTGTTTACATTCCCGCCGTGTTAACGAGCTCCTGGTCGCTAATCAAAGGCACATCCCAGCGGGTGGGGAGCCTGGGGCCACTATTTTTATTCCATTGTATCCGTTTTCATATTTGGCCCCGGACCCACTTGGATCGACTCTTCTTCCACCTCAGCGCCGAGCTATTTCCAGGCGGCTGAGGGAACAAGGTCTGCAAACCCTCACGGCCGGGCGCCGCAGCCCTGCCACCAGCCACAGCCTCGCTCCCTCCTCCCAGCCCTGCCAGCACTGCGTGGGATGGCTCAGAGCAGCCGGATCTCCTCCTTTACCTCTTCCCATGGACATGGTGGAGAGTGGCCAACCCCGTGTATCCATGCCCGCCCTCTCCCAGCAGGAGGAAGGGGCACAGCTGCAAGGATGTGACCAGTGGTTCAAACACCAGTTTCTGGTACCCAAAGGGGTACCTTACCCGGCTGTTCGCTCCCCAGCCTGACAGACCTGTGTCCAGTAGTGGAAAAACATGACCTCAGGTCTCCACATCCACAGTAATTCCCAGCCCATGCTCTGGGCTGTGGTATAGAATCATAGAATCAAGGTTGGAAGAGACTTTTAAGATCATCAAATTCCAGCCAACAACCCAGCACTACCACTGAAACCCCTAAAGCACTAAACCACATCACCCCAAAAATGATGACCCAAAATAGGAGGTGGGACATCGCTTGCCCCTTCTCTCCAAGGTCACCAACCAGTCAGTCTGTGCAGTGGGGTCAGTTCCTGTGGCCCCCCTCACTCACTGGATACACCACAAAGGGGGCTCACCTTGGCAGCCAAAGTAATTTGCGTTCTCCATGTTGAAGAAGCCGTCCCTGCAGGCCGAGCAGAACTGCCCACACACATTGGCTTTGCAGAAGCACTGCCCATCGCCCTGCGAGAGAGGCAGGCATGGAAACTCATTCCCTCCTGTTGCTTGTCATGGCTAAGCTGTTCCTCAGTTATTTGGGTTCTGGTCTGAGACACTGCAGAAGCATTTTGAGTTTCACGCTCCACACGGCTTCCTGCGTGTGGGTGGGCCAGATAAGGGCCAGATAACTTAAATTACCCAACAATGCAGGAAAACAAAAATCCAGGCATCCTGGGACAGACCCAGAAATATTTAGGTGCCTAATTTATGACAGGTCTTAATCCCACATTCTCATGCAAGCCCAGATTGTGGTGCAAGCACTGGGAGCTGCGTCAGGGCGTCTCCAGCAGCTGCTGTGAGAGACAGAGCTGAACACTCCCAACACAGCACGCTCAGAGGAGCCTGGAAGCAGAGGAGCAAACCCACCTGCCGGCACTCCGAGATTCCGCTGATGGTGCCCTTGGTGTCACACTTGCAGCCTGGGGAGAGGGACATGAACAAGAAAGCCAGAAGGTCAATCAGCTCCTGAGAAGATGCCTGATGGGGTCAGCACCCACCACACCAGAGGATACTGGTTGGGTAAGAGGAGCCAGGAACTGGTCAAGTAGAAGGTAGCCCCGCACAAGGGCTCACATTCCATTTTGGACAGCTACTGTTGAGGACACAGCTACCAAAGACATTTGCCTTTTCTGCCTATTTGGCCATGAAAAGTTAAGTGTCTGCAGGGTGGGCTGAGAATGGCAGAACTCATTGCATGAGCCCTATGTTTCATCCCAAGCAAAAAGCTCCCACTTTTGTGGGCTGTGCAAATGCCATTTCCTTACTCAGGCAGCCATAGGGGTTCTCTGGAGTCAGGTTCCAGTATCCAGGCTTGCATCTGTCACAAGCTGGGCCTTCAACGTATGCCAGACATGCACAGGAACCCTGGGGGAGAAAAGAGCAGGTGAGAATTTGCAGCACAGTGGTTGAACGTGGGGTCTGCTGCTCTGGATGCTTTCGGGCTGAGCTTAAGGAAGGACCTGATCCAGCATGAGATAAAGGGGATCACACAAAAATGACCTGCAGGGGTTGTGGTGGCTTCATTTAATACTCACCAGGGCCAGAGAGGGATCTGCAGTCTCCAACCCTGCTGGGTTACAGGAGCCCACTAGAAAAGAGGGGTAAAAGAACAGATTTATAGAGTCAGCTCTCCCCTTGGCCGTCCCTAACTGGGGTTATTTCTCCCCTTGCAAAGCTTTTGGGGGATGATAAATGCATTTACCAGCACCCAAGACACTGGAGTGTGCCAAGGGATCAGGGAGAAGGGGCTACCTTCGCAGTGGGGGAACCCGTAGGCGCCAGGCACGCAGCTGTCACAGCGCAGTCCCGTCACCTTGGGCCGGCAGCTGCACTGCCCCGTGTCCTGGTCACAGGTGCCGTGCAGAGACCCCTCCCGGGAGCACTGGCAAGCTGCAAGAGAGCGGGGAGAACTGCTGCAGCTGCATTCAGGGCTTCCCAGCAGCAGACTCTTTCGTCTGCCTGACCTTCACCAAAAGCAGCCAGAAATGTGGGTTATAAATAAAATTCTCATTCTTTGCTTTTGGTTAAAACCACCCCAATCTTTTAAGAAAAACAATAGAAACCTCAATGTTTATCACACCCATTCACATACATTTACGTGTATTTAGGAGGCAGGGAAGAGTTTTGGTTGAGGAGAAGGGGTAGGTGTGATCTCATCCCCCCAGGTCAGTCGCCAGTGATGTATCAGACCCTACAAAATCCCAAACACCCAAGAGCAGCATTCGGCCATCAGGGTCTGCCCTGATGTGGATGTTGGATGTGGGCAGCGGGGTGAGGGCAGGGCAATGGTTCCACAGCTTCCTGCACGACCTGCTGCCCATGAACGCACAGAGATCCCACTGCCCTATCACAGGAAAGGTCAGCAAGCTGATGGGGAGCTGCCCATGCCTTCCTTGCTCAGCCAGCACACCTCAAATCCCTGCCAAAGGAGACATTCTAGGCTGACAGCCCCATGCTGGCTAACAGCAAAAGATTGCTCATAAGACAACAGATGGAAAAAAAAATATAAAAATCAGGTGGATCTTTTCTTTCTTTACTGTGGGTCTTCTACAGCTCTGCAATGTGGACATGGCTTAATGAGACAAAAAAAAAAAGTGACTACTGAACTCCTGTGAGACCACTTCATCTCTGCCTCCAGCCTCTTCAAAGGCATATTGCCGGCATCAGCATTTGGGAGGAGTGTTCTGCCAACTGGCACAGCTCAGGAGTCCACATTTAGTACAGTGCAGGAGGGTGATGATGCTCTTTTGTTGCTTCAGGGAAATTGTAACATGGATTACTTTTTAATGAGCAGTAAATTCTTGCTGGGAGACATAAGAGTACATCTGGCTTCCAGTCGGGACTGCTGACAGGGAGGGAGATGAGGACACTCTGCCTGGAGCTGGGGAGGGCTGGTCAGAGAATTTGGGGCTGCAGGCACCTACCACAGCCATTGCTCAGTCCTGGCACCAGCAGCAATAGTCCAGGAGAAATGGACAGGATCAGAGACTCATTAAGGTTGGAAAAGACCTCTAATATCATCATCCAACTGTTCCCCCAGCACTTCCAAGCCTACCACTAAACCATGTCCCCAAGTGCCACATCTGCACGGCTTTTTAATCCTCCCAACGATGGTGACTCCACCACTGCCCTGGGCAGCCTGATCCAATGCTTGACAACTGTTTTGGTGAAGAAATTTTTCCTAATACCCAACCTAAACCTCCCACGGTGCAACCTGGGGCCGTCTCCTCTTGTCCTGCCACTTGTTACTTGGGAGAAGAGACCAACCCCGGTCTGGCTACCCCCTCCTGTCAGGTAGTAGAGAGCAGTAAGGTGTTACTCACGTGTGCAGCTGGGGTATCCGTAGAAGCCCAGGGCACACTGGTTGCAGGTGTGTCCTGCAAAATTCTCGTGGCACCGGCACTGCCCCGCTGGGCTGCAGTTGTTGTCCACTGCACCCCGGGAATCGCAGGAGCAAGCTGTAAGAGCAGGACTGTGATGATCCCTGTGATCTGTGGCCAAGCACTGCTGGTCTGAACCATCGTTCAGCCCCCCAGGAATTAGCCATTTCCATCAGAACTAAATTAATTTCTTAATCCCTTGGCAAATCATGCGGTATTATCACAGCCATATCAGGAAAATGCCACTGAGGGGTTTTTACAGCCCATTCAATGTTCCCCAGCAGTTTAGTAGGTTAATGCACTGAACTGACACACAAAAAAGGCATAAGCTGAGACACCAGGTCATGGCAGGGTTGTGATGAGGAAGTGTGACTGATAAAAACTGCTTTGTCTTCCAGGCTTTGCTATGATCCAGGACCTCCAAAACAAGCCTGCCAAATTCACAGTGCAAACCACATGGGGTTGATTTTGAGAAACACCGAAGTCTTGCAAGCACAGGTATGCTTTTCAGAGCAGCAGGAGCTGAAGGTTCAGGTGCTTACCGTAGCAGTGGGGGTAGGAGTGGTGCCCAGGGCTGCACTGCTCACACCGCGGCCCTGCGAACTCGGCTCTGCAGAAACAATTCCCGGCGGAGTCGCAGCCTCCCGGCAGCGTCCCGACTGAGCTGCAGCCACACACTGCAACACACAGAAACCACCCTCCCTGAGCTGCAAGCCTGGGGCACAGCTCATGGCAAAATGTCTTTGTCCTGCGCTTCTCAGATAAGCATTAGGTGCTGTTCTGAGCGTTCAAACCATCAATCTGCCCATGGCACAAATTCTCCAAAACACTCAAAAAATCACTGTCCGGTCCTTCAACCCCCTGCCAGAGCACTCTGGCTGTGTGTCCCCACCCAGGCCTGTGAGGGACAGATACTTACATTGGCACAGAGGGTAGCTGAAGTAGCCTGGAGCACACTGGTCACATGAGTGCCCTTCGAATCCCGTCCGGCACAGACACTGTCCGGTCTCGCTGTCACAGGTGCCATCGTACTGACCAGGGCCAGAGCACTGGCAGGCTGCAAAGCAACAAGGGCATTACTAAATAAGCAGGTTTTTGTCTTTAGCCTTCCCAGGAAAGGAACCAGAGTGCTTGCTCCTCTGGGGTAGAAGAGCAGTTGCTGGAGAAAGCATGGGGAACAGAGCTAACAGCAAGCATGCCTGGCCCAAAGCTCATGTCCATAGGGAATTCCTTAAGAGCCCCCCCCCAGAGCCTGGGAGGATGCTGGAGGGTCAGGGCTGAGTGGAAAGCAACAGCAAAAGTGCAGAAGTCATGGGAATTTGTCACTTGGAAGTGGAGCTGTGGAATTCCTCCTCCCCAGCATGGGTGGAGAACAAGGAGAAGCCCAGCAGGGAGAGCCTGGGGACGCTGCGCTGGGTACTCACGCTGGCAGCTGGGTCCGTAGTGGCCTGGGGCACACTGGTCACAGTGTGTTCCCTGGAAGTTGGGCTTGCACACGCACATCCCCACCCGGGGGTCCTTCCGACAGGCGTTGCCTTCGGTCCCACCCGCGTAGCAGTCACAGTCTGGATGGGGACACACAACAGGCGACACCACACACGGCCGTCAGTCGAGCTCTGAGGGCCCTCAAGGACAGGGCAGGAGTTGCCATGAGAGGCAACTGAAATGCTCAAGCATTTGCCTCCATAACCTTTCTATCAGATGCAAATGTTTTAACCAAACCACGCCCGGCTCACAGGGTGGCTGGGAGGCCTCAGCACCACGCAGGTGTGAAGGTGCAGGGTGGGCAGCAGGGCAACGCACAGGGCAGGCAAATGCTGCTCCCACAAGCCCAGACAGAGCTGATTCAGTGCAGTGTGGGAAAAATCAGAGCCTCTGGCTAACCAGGGTGAACTTTGGGCTTTCTCTCTGGTCACTCCACGCTCAGCTGCACCCGAGACCTTCCCACTGCCAGGGCAGGGTGTTCCAGGCAGGCAGTGCCCAGGCTCCGAGCCAGCCCTGCTGTCACCAACAGCAGCGGTGTGGGGTGCTGGGCTGGGATAGGGAAGGACAAACATCATCCAAAAATCAGAGGGAGGGGGAGGTGGGGAAATGAGAAGGGAAGTGAGAAATTCCAGCTCAGGAAAGAAAAAACCTGTCTGGAAGACAGAGACTTCAAAATATCAGAAGGAAGGAAAAGGTTATCTGGAGTGTGCTGGGGAGCATGAGACAGGGGAGGATTCGGTGGGAAAAGAGACAGAAAAAAGCACAAGGGAGTAGATGAACTGAGAGGAGTGAGCATGAGAGAGGAGGGAAGTGAAGGGGAGCAGGGATGAGAGCATGGATGAGCTTTCTGAACAACAGAGGAAGTGACACAGAGCAAGTGGCTGCCTGTGCACAACTGTTCAGAGGCGCCCACAGCAGAGCTCCCAGCTCAGCCACAGCCCCTCCACAACCTTTGGGAGAGGCTTCCCACAGGGAGGGCATAAGGGACATCCTCATATGGCCTGGACTTCAGAACAAAAATCACACTGTCACTCTAGGCTAGAGTTTCCACGTCTATAAAAAGGGGATCATAAAACTTCCTTTCCCCCACCCTCAGCTGCTGGTTGTACTCTTACAACCACTCAGCGCTGCCTCGTATAACGTACGTGCCCAAGAATCTGAAGAACTGATCTTGCATTGGATGGGAGGTGTAACAGAAATGACAGCGTTGCCCAAGCATCAAGGAAAATTGCACTGCTTACTTATTATCTGTCCTGCAGGCAGCACTTGTTCTCCAGTATTGTTGTGAGAGAAAGCTGGAACGGCTGTGCAGAGAAAGAGACATTGCACAGGTCATCACACACATTCAGAGAAATCCTGATGGAATATCAAGGGCTTGACAGTCCCAAAGCTGAACAGACTGAATGAAAATATGGAACGTGGAACAAAGCACAGATGTCCCACTACACAACGATCCATTACAGCCCTTTTTAGCCTGTCTTTCACAGAAAGTGAGAGAGAAAACTCCAGCCAAATGGGAAAGAGTCCTGTTGACTCTGTGTTCAGACCAGTTCAGCTCTGGTCCAGTATCCACCCAAGCCAAATGTGGATTTTTGCCCACCTGGAAGAACTCCTCCTGGGACAGGAGTGCCACATGGCACAGGGAAAAGACAACCCAAGAGCCACAGCTGGAGCTGCTGGCCCTTCCCACACCTGCTGGGTCTGTGGGCTCCCAGATCTGAGCCCCCCACTTACGGTAGCAGTGGGGGAAGTTGAGGTAGCCCTCGGCACAGGCGTCGCAGTGCTCCCCGGTGTAATTGGGTTTGCAGTAGCAGCGCCCAGTGAGGTCCTCGCAGGTGCCATCGGTGAAGTCAGACTCACAGTTACAGCCTGCAGAGAGGGACAAGCCAGCAGCAGTGTCACTGACAGAGGCCTCAGACTCCCTACAGCAGGAACCCTCCAGAGCGCCCTCCCCAGTGTCACCAAGTCCAGGAGGATGTCACTGCAAAGGAGTTCACACTCACGGTAGCAAATGTACGGAGAGTCGATGGGGTAGTCGGGGGATCGATAGTACCCTGGGATGCACCTCTCACAATTAATGCCCGTGGTGTGATGCTGAAAGACAGTGGGTTAGAGAGGCATCAGTTCCTCTGCCTGCAGGATTGACATTCATCTGCCAGATTAACTAACAGCTCCAGGTTACAGAGAACACAGCTCAGGAGTGTCAGCACACCAAAGACCTAAATCTGCTCAAATTTCCACGTGCACCGACTTGGAAACAAAGCATTTCCCACAAACTGTATCCTCCCATGAACACAGTGTGAGTTTCAGGTTCATACCTGACCTCGAGCCCATTTCACTTCCTTCAGATGGTAAAATGTCCTGACCACTTTGTGCTTGGAGGATGGCAGCAACCTGTTTCCTCCCAGCAAGAAGCACAGCAAAATGTTTCATGCCAGTGCGTGATTTAACCACACCACAGTCACCGTCACCTTGGGAAGGGCAGAGCTACTTTCCCACTTTCACAGAGACTGAAGACTGGCATTTTGGTGGACAGAGAGACATCCATGGAGATGCCAGAACACTGTGAACTAGGTGGGGACTTCCCAATGTGCTGGGCAGCAACCTGTCCCTCCCAATTCCAGTGTCTCAGCAAACTAAAGCTTTAGGAGATAGTGGTACCACCAGGGGACAGCTAGAAACCCAAGTGCTGTTCTCATTGCTGGTGCACACTCCTTTAATCCACGGCAAAGACACTGAATTTCCAGGGAGAGACCTAATTTAGGTAACAGAGGGGCCTGGTGGAGGTCCCAGCAAGGCTGAACTCCAGGCTGACAGCGGAAACAAACACAAACATTTGCATCAGCCTTTTCCAGAGGAGCTCTTCGGGCCTACCTGGCAGTCAATACAAACACCTCCCCCTTCAAACTTGTCCTCACGACTCCTGCTGGCTTTGTGCCGATCCACCTCCGGGTCGTAGTAGCAGTCGTAGGCATGGCCATTGCAATTGCAGGCTGGAAGACAAAGAGATGGGAGCTAAACCACCCGTCCTCAGAGCTCCTTCAGTCAGCAGCTGGATCTCAAGATGTCAGCTCTCCCTCCTGGGTTTGATGTTGCATGGGTTGCTTTTCCATGAGGAAAGATGCCTGAATGCATCTGGGGGATTACATGATCTCCCAAGCCCTCTCTAAAGTCCTTCAGTTCAAAAGCACAGAAGCAGCAACTCCCTCACAGAGTCTGGTCTGCAACCAGGACAGCGCAGCATGCACAAAATCACAAGTGAAATATGTGCAGGCGTGTATGGACGAGAAAGAAAAATTACCACACTGTGGGGCCTTGAGTAGTCTGGTTTAGAGAGCAACATTCTTGCCTCTTTTATCCCACCCTGGATAGAGGTGAGCTGTAAAATCCAGCACCCGGTGAGGGGGCTTTACAAACTCACAGGATTAAGAACCTTTGCCACCCTGCGTTCCTAAGACACCGTGTGGTGCAGCTCTGTGCTCTGCACTCCCAGCGCAGCAGAAATTCCACTGTCGGCACTGACCAAAGGTTTCTCTAGACAAATAAAGATGTCCTGTACGTAAACACATCCAAACCTAATTCATCTTGCAGACGGAGTTGAGCAATGAGACTCGTCTGCACGAACCCTTGGACACACAGCAGGAACTGAAATGCAAGCAAAGCCAAAGTCCCACACGGACCTTGGAGAATTTCCTATGTGAGCCTCACCTGAACACCATCACCCGCTGTGCAGAGCCCTCTCTGCTGTGTCACTGCCCTCCAGTTCACACAGTCCCACTGAGCACCAGCCCCACCAGCCCAGTGAACGGCCTCTCTGCACCAGAGCAGAGCCGTGCTTGGGGAGGAAGGAGAAGCCCAGCTCGCACTTACGCTGGCACTCGTTGGCGCTGTCGGCAGTGGCAGGCTTCCAGGGGAACTGGTTGTAGCCGGGGCAGCAGCGATCGCAGGAGCCACCACAGGTGTTGTGCTGGCAGTCACACTGCAGCCTGCGGGGACAGAACGGGGCACAGACAGGGTTGGGGCCATGACAGGGACGTGTGGGATGGGGAGCTGCTGTGTGACCCTGCTGTGCATCACTGTCACTGAGCTGGTACATGAATGAGCGGTATTTGCTAATCCAAATGTTCTGGAAAAGACGCTTCTAAGGCTTCTTTTTCAACTTCTTAATTGATTTATTTTTTTCTGAGCCAAACACCAAACTTTGCTATTCCAGCTCTGTTCTCTCCCTTTCTTCTCCTCCACCATCATTCCTTTTTTTCTTCAAGGATAAGAGAAAAATCAGTGTGCCACTGCCTAGCCAGCTCTGCAGAGAATAAAATGTGAAATGGTTGGAGTGGCAGTGGTAGAAACCTGAGCTGAAGCAGATTACTTGAGAGAGTGTAGCGTGGTGCAGGGGCAGCATGAAAGGACAATATGATAGCCCAGAGCTGGAGAAGGATGGGGCCACACAGCTGCTATCTGCTCTTCCAGGTATACCTGTGCTGCAGGGAGGAGGGCATGAAATTTGAATTAAGCATTTTAATAGATGCTGGCCCCACGCTCCCTGTGCAATGCACCTCCTGCTTTCCAGGCAGGGCTGTGCTGGGTAAACAGGCGGCTCCGGAGGCGCCAGGCAAGGAATCTCGACAGGCACCCGATGGATCTCGTCCCTGCCCGACCGCAACGGTGATTCATTAACGTCGGTGACATCACCCCCAAAACCTCCACTTAGCACAAGGCGATTCCCATCCAACACAAACGCTTTCTGTTGTATTAGACTTATGGATAATACAGCATGTTCCAGCTTTTATCTGTGCAATTACTCATTTCCCCTCAGGGCCAGTCTGCCACTCCCACCTCTCCCTCCCTCCAATGCTTTTCCATTCAAAAGCAGTGTGTTTAAAAATAAATGTCATTTTTTTAAAACGTTAGAAACAAAAGGAGCAGTCATTCAGGGTGAAGTGCAGGAGTGCAGACACACACTGCAGGGAGCTGAATGCCAGTTTCCACCTACATGTAATTTTAAGATGTGAGACCTGCAAGTTTATGCATAGTGAATTGCCAGACAGAGGCAGCAGCACTGGACTAGTGACCTCATTTTAATAAAATACGGGATGACCTGAAAGTTTGGGGGAATACAAGCAAGATCCACACTCAGCATGTTTGCTTCAGGCAGAGGGGTTGAGAGGCAGGAGGTCCCACTGCTGCTCCCAGCCCTTCCCTTGCAGATGCCATGGGACACACAGCCACAGTCAGTTCTTTCAGCACTTGTCATGCCCTGTCCCTGCCCACATTCACAGGCTGGGCTGTAGCTGGCAGAGTCCAGGCATGAAACTGAACCCCTGGCTAGAACTTAAGTGGCAGAAAACAGCCCTGAAACATTCACTAGGAACTTTGTTCTCCAAGTGTTTTGCAGACCCAAAGAGGAGTCTCAATGAGAGGCAAACCTTGGCCCCGTGTCTCTGGAATGCAACCACCCACAGACCTCTCACCTGGCTGACTACCACTCAGCACTTTCAAGGAAACAAAATTTTACTGTTTCTTTCCAGGGCAGCAGCTGGAGATCACGATTAAGATCCATATACATACGTGTGGAGAAAGATGGTCACTGAGTCAGGGAACTTATAAACCTGCTGAGCAGTGTAAACCTCCCTGAGTGGAGGACGTGGCTCCAGCCACACACCCCAGGCTCCTTCATGTTCAAGATGTTTGAAAAGTACTGGTTCAGTTCCCAGAATGCAAAACGATGGCACTGCATGAGCAAGGATGCTCGTTTCACATGGAGAAGGAGGTATTTATTTAGTCTCTGCTGTTCAGAGTTAGCAATGACCTCTCAGAGAGCTCATCTATCTGGCTTTACTGCACCTTGTGCCGAGTCCGTGCTGCTAATGAATTATGGACAAATGTGCATAAACCACAATATTTACATGTTTCATTGATTGAGTATACACAAGGAAGAAGAGGGAGCGGCTGTGTTCACATAGCACATATTTCCTGGTCATCCTGCCGTAAGAAATGAAACCGCAGTCTTCCCGCTGGAACTGATGCTCAATAGCAGAGACTAAACAGTTTCCAGCGAGCAGCTGTGGCAGAACTGAGAGCAGCACACAAACACTACAGCATCTGGATTTGGCAGGGACATCTGAGGAGCACAATCAAGAAAAAAAAAAAAGCCCCTTCCTCTGTTTCTGACTGTACGGAGAAGAAACCACCTGCAAAAAGAGACTGACAGATGGCACACAAATCTACTAGCACACATGGTGCTCTCCCTTCCAAATGGGAAAGGGGAAGCTGGAGTTCAGGATCCAGCAGTGGGAAAGCATCCTTCATCTGTGGATGTGCTTGTGACCAACGAGGCTGCTGCAGTCTTTCTTCAGCATCAGGCACAGTTGTCTCCCCTTTGCTTGTGGCATCTGTAACAGGGCAGTGAAGCCATGGAAGGAGTTGCTCTTACAAACAGATGCAGAACCCTTGCAGGGTTCTCCTGAGCTCACTCAGCCTGTTAACACACGATTCCTGTCTGGGCTCTCCAAGCCAGGTTCCTGCTGATCTTTATCTCACTGCTCGAGGGTTTGCCAGGAGAAAGGGTTGTGCCTCATCCTGCTGGTGTTCACCTTTAACCAGGAGAACATTCCTTCCCTCTGCTTCATTCAGCCCATTCCAACTTGGGGCAAAGAGAGAAAGCTGTGAGAAGTGCAGAGAGCCTTGAGGAGGCTGTACCTGCCCACAGGGCCCTGCACATACACAGGGCCCAGATGTGCTGCCAGATCAACACAGAAGGATGTGCAGCCTCTGTAGCTTGGCACTTCACACAAACCTTCCAAAGCTGCACGAATACTATCATTTATGGGCAGGAAGTCAGCTCATGGACATGCTTCATCACGTCCTGAAGCCTTTGCCAAGATTTCTAGCTCACCTCACCCCTATCGAAGTGCTCATCCTGCCTTTCTGAGCAACGGGCACGAGAAACACAGGGATGTGCAGAAGAGAGAAGTTAAAGTGAGCAGCAGAGACCACCCCAACAGGCTGAGATTGTGGGATTTTTAACAGGGCCAGGCCAATCCACATCCCTCTATTTGCATTTCCTTGCCCTGTTGCTGTCACATGTCAGCACCTGAAGAGGCAGGACGTGTGCAGAGGGACATATCACACAGACTGCTGAAGACGTGACAAGTTTCTGGTAGCTGGGTCTGTGTCTCAAGGGGACAGTGTGTCTGAGCCCCAGCTGCTGTGGCATTACAGATATACCCAAGCTGGCTCTGTGCTGTGTCACGGCAGCAGAGCTGGGATCCTGCCCAGCAGTGCCCACTTTGATGGGAAGGCTGAACACAGCTGCTCCCAGAGCCTGGAGAACAGCAGCATTTCACCAATTACTCATTTTCTCAACTGAAAGTATCAGATTTCTGCTGACTTGCCTGTGCTCCTAGACTTGCTAAAGGGTACAGCAATGCCATGAGAAGATCTGTTTATCCAGCACCTCTTCCCGCTGTATCCCAAAGGACTTACAGCTGTTATGTGCTGACTGTACAAAGCACCCAAGTAGGAAATGTTTTCTCCCTCAGGCCAGCATGATCTGCTCTGGGTGAAATGCAACAGCTGCTTACCAACATGTGCTGCAACATCACAGAACGGGCTGGGGCCAAGAGTGAAGATGCCAAATGCATCCAAGTGAGAGTGGAGGAGAGGAATTTCAGGAGACAGAGACAGTTGCAAGCAAAGGTGGCACTGAACAAGGATTTCTAACGTATCTCTCCTTGCTCAGTTTTTCCCTCCCTTCTTGGAGAGCCCCAAGCCATCGAAACACCCAGGACCAAGAAAGGTCCTGGCACTTCCATGTTAAAGAATTACTTGTCCCCATGAAGCCTTTTGCCCTGCACACAGGTCTACTGTGCATCCAGCAACAGCAATGTCTAAAAAACAAGGAACTGTACGTTCAAATATTTATGAACTTCCTTTTGTCAGAGAGTTTGGCACATTAAGGCAGGCTTGCTTACCAATACATCTTTGTTTTAATACTTAACAGCTTTAACCTTGGCTGGGACTCACTGGAATTTTATTTTAGACGATCCAAAAGTTCTACATGATCCTGATGAGAAAGAAATACAAGCTTCCCTCGTCCAGCTGAATCTACCCATCCTTTTCATAAAGGCAACATTCAAGCTGCAAACAGATGGCTAAAAGCAACACTTCCATGGTCTGAAGCAGCTCTTTGGCATTCCAAGTTGCCAAGGCAGATGGGAAGTCCCATAAGCCAAAATGTAACTTCTTTGCACGCTCTTGTTCTTTTGCAAAGAGTTGTTCAGATACAAACATGACCAATTTATGGTTCTTGTGAGTAGAAATGGGCAGCAGTCTCTGGTTTCATGGGAGACCATCTATTTATGAGAGCATTGTCCCAATGCTTAAGAAGCCATGTCGGGAGCAAGAGACTTCTCTGCACAAGTTCAGAAATGATCCCTGGACTTTGATGGGAAACCTCCCTGTTCCACATCAGTATCCCACCTTCTCCTTCTCACAATCTGCTCCAGTGGGATAGCAAAGTTGTGGACAGGGAAACTAAATCAGGGAGCTGATCTGGCTGAAAAATAGTCCGACAAATTGTGTAATTTTTGCTACTTTGTCTGGAGCAGTTTCTGCTTCTTTCTCAGGGCAGAGCCACAAACAGCAGTGACAGCACCATTACTAGCTCAGGACAGGACACAACTAACACTGGGATCTTTCATTCTTAGAACAGTAATTCAACTGCTCTCACACAGAACTGGGATTTTGCAAAAGGTACCTGTAAGGGTCGTTGGGGTCTTTGGCATCGCAGACGTCTGCATGGCCGTGGCAGACACAGCGCCCTCCGATGCTGATATCCTTGATGCTGTAGTAATACTGGAGAGCACAAGAAAGGTTGGCCATTACTATCTTTACAAATCAGATTCGTAACCGTTCTACTCAGGATTCAGTAGGACTTTATCCAGTAAAATGATGCATTGGGATACTTCCCTTACAGTGACATTGCAGGCTGCAATATCCACCTATGGTAAGATCCACAACCTCTAACAGAGCCCATTAGCTGCGAGTGAGGGGCTCCTGGCACAGCCAGAAAGCCACGTGTGACACCAAGAGGTGTTTCACATTGTTGGTGTCTTCCCAAGCAGACTCCAGCTCCAGCCAGAGCAGCATCTGCTGCGGACACCTTCAGCTTTAGGGAGTGCAAGAGAGAGGAAAATCCCCACAGGCAACACCCATGGATGTGCTCTCCCCAGAGGCGGCTTGCACAGCCCTCAAGCAGTTCCACCTCACCAGCAAGTGGTATCAAGGCCTGCCTTACCCTCCTCGTGACCGTAGGGTCCCTCAGAGCTTTGCCCATCAGGTGCCCCAGCAGAGTGTTCGTCTGCAGGAAGCGCAGTCGGATGTTGGTGGCTTTGGTGAAATTCCGCAGGAGAGGAGAGTAGGAGAAGTTCATGGCTCCTGGGCGCCCGTTCACCAGAGAGACAACAATCTGTGAGTGGGAGGAGGGAGAAGGCCAGGCTGGAGTGGGCATTGAGCAACCTGCTCTACAGAAGGTGCATCTGCTCACGGTAGCGGGGTGGAACTGGGTGGTCATTAAGGTCCCTTCCAACCCAAGCCATTCTGTGAATCTGTGAGAACAAATCTATGAGTAATCCTTCGGGGTGGGAGGAAATTAATCTCTCCCTCAGCTGAACCCAGTCATCCAGATGACTGAATCCCTGTGAATCTCATTTGGTTTAGCTGAATACTTTAAGTGGTATCTGAAAATCAAGAGGGAGCCAATTAATAGAGTACCAACAGTCACCGAGTAACCCTGGAAACTCCAAGGGATGAAAACAGGCAACTGCTCACCTCCCCATTTTCCAAAGGCACGATCCGGGAGTATTCAGTGGTGCAGATAGCATGGTCATCCCTGGTGATACGGTCCACAGTGTGCTGGCCAAACTTCTCAATGCAGTCCCTCTTGGAAGCTGTTCATCAACCAGAGATGGGAGCAGTAAGAGAAAAGGAGCAACTCCCAGCCCTCTGTGGATTTTCCCACGCTGACCACAGGAGAGATGGGTGTACAATCTTTGTTAAGCATTTACTACCTAGAGATTGCTCTGTCTCATTAACTCTGTCATGGTTAAATACATGTCCTCCACTAAGGGAGGGAGTCACTCCAACAGTTACAGGCAGAAAAACCCCCCAAATCACCTCCCTGCAGTAAATGAGCAACGTCAGAACAGCCACTGTACCTACTGCCACCACCTGCAGAGAAACCCAGCCCTTCATTTCGGCATTAAGCCCATATTTTAGCCAAACTGAGATCTAACTCTGGTCTCAATCTGTTGCCTTGCTGGCAGTGGATTTGCTACACTGCTACCACTGAACTGCAGAAGGGCCCTTTGCTGCCAGGGCTCTGCTCCTGATGTAGAAGCTGCATCGCCATTTCACGTGGCTCCCAAACTTCCCAGGTCAGTCCTGAAGCCAGCACAGGACCCACAATAGGAGCAACCACAAGCCACAGCCACCACCAGGGACATCTCCCACCAGCAGAGAGGACACACAGGTGTGGGGTACCTGCAGTATTTGGGAGAGGCAGAGCAATGGCCTGCAGGATGTCTCCTCCTCACACCATACTCTGAACTCTGCTCTTAAACCACTGCTACAAACCAGAAATGCCAAAGCCACCAAGAACCATCTCTTGGAGACAGCAAACGAGGGCTCCTGCCACTAAGTGGCAATGCAAGGCTGGCTAAAGTCAGGGACAGGCACCACCAGGCAGCCACTCTGCTGGCTCGGTGACCTGCTTTGGGGATGCTGCATGCCAAGACTCTCCTTGCAGCTACAGGAATGGCCTGGCTTCCCTGAACGACTGCTCCTGCAAGTCCAGCACCCTCATCCCCAGGATGTGTGACAGCCCTGTGCTGGCAGAGCCAACCCAACCATGGCTGGGGCAGTTCAGGGCCTGACTGTGCAGGGTGGTGAGCACCTACATCTACCTATGCAAAAACCTATACAGTGCTACTCTCAAGGATTATTCCCTCAGCAAGAGCCTGGACAAAGGCTGCTGCTCCTTCCCACTCCCTTTCCACCTGTGCCAGGAGCTCACAGCAGAGCGTGCTGAAGTGTGTGTCACTGCAGTGCTCCTGAGGGTGTTCCCATGGGGAGAAAAAGGAAGAAAAGGCAGCCAACACAATCTCCTGTTCCTGCCAGCTCTGCTCAGCTCACACAGGAAACTGAAGGGGAAACGTTAACCCCATTCACAGGAATAATCCTCCAAAATCTGTCTCAGTGTGCCTCCAGAAGGCAGGTCCCTCACTCCATGTGCTGCATGGGCAGGCTGAGCCAGGCAGAAGGAACAGCAAAGGGGGAGCAGGGAATTTCTGCCTCCCTGTATTCACCTCTGGCTTGCACCCACCCACACCTTGTCTCCAGAATGTGGCCTTGCTCCAGGAAACACTGTTTTGGCAACAGCAAGAGCTCAGTTGCATCCACAGGAAGATGTGGAAACATTTAACATCAGGTCTCTGGCCGCCAAGGTTTGCTTCACCAGGTGCTTTTTTAAAGGCGATTTATTTTTAAAGCCCCAGGCGAGGAACCTGTCACCACTGGCTCAAGATGATTAATTTCCAGAGCACTGCCACGGCTGCAGGGAGACAGGATGCTCAGTCCAAGGAACTACTCAGGAAAACCAAAGAACTCCTCCAGTTATTGCAAAATCTGCACAACCATGTGAGCCAGAAGCTGGGCATTCTGAGCTAAAACAGAGTAACCCATTGACCTTAAGCCTCAGCAGTACTTTAAGGAAAAAGACAAGGACAGAGCCTCACCCAGCAGTCACTTCTCCCTCCTCCCGCAGAGCTAAGCCCAAAAGCACCTTGGCACCTCCCGTGACGAGCAGCACTGAGCCAGGGTGGACAGTGCCACAGTGTCACCCCTGGCAAGGCTCACTGGCAGCTCTGAAGAAACCCTGCATTTCTGCCAGCTGCTTTTAACCCTGGTACTGACCTGGCAGTGTTTCTATTAGACCACCTACAGAATTCCCCGCGACAAAAATAAACCTCCGCAGAGGACTTCTTGTGCTAGCAAATCTGGCAGGTTTTGGAGCAGCCACCTCTTTATTTCCATGGGAATTTTCCACTGGGCTGTGTCACTGCATGTCACTTCTCCAGGGGAGTGGTAACAGGGCCTGATGTTTTGGGAGCGAAGGGGACTCCAGAGGTTGCAGCACTGCCACTACACACAGGAACAAGCCAGTGGGGCAAGAGCTCCCTGTGCAGCTCCACATCACACAGGAACACGACTGTAATGGGCCCCAAGAGAGGCTTCAGAACTGGCAGAGAAATTCTCAGAGAAGACAGAAAAAAGCAAAGCAGGAATTTGACAGCAGTAATTCCCTACTAGCACACAGCAGAGAGAAAAACATCCGCCCTGCAGAGGAGCTACCACACTAAGGCAACACAGCAGTAACATGTCTGCAGTTCTTTCTTGCACAAGAAGAGGCCAGAAATCCAAAGCACAGCCTGACAGGTAAGCCAGAAATATGAGCCTTTAGGGACAGCCCAGGGCAAGGCCTCTGAGTGCTCCCAGGTCCTCTCTTGCCAGGTTTTAAGCTCTGGCTGTAGATCTTAACTCACATCTTCTCCCAATTACTGCTGCTGCTTCTGGGAGGAGCTGGTGGTTAACAAGTTCCTCAGCATCCGGCTACCCCACAGACCCTCTGGGAGAAGAGTTTTGTAGAACCAGCTGTTTCTTAAGGTTTTAATCAGAGAATGAGGAAGCCAAATGCACAGGCTAGATCTCCTTTCCAGCCAGCTGTCTCTGATCCCACCTTGCACAGCGGCAGGACAGCGGTTCCTGGCCCTGCACAGGCTGGATCCAGTCTCTGGTACTGATAAGCACAAGGGAATGTTTTCTGCATCCAGACTTTTCTGTGATAGCAGCCACTTGGAAGCAAGCTGCTGCTTGGCTTCTGGAGGAGCTGAAATACAGTCTGGGATGGTACAGAGCAGACAGGCAGGAAGAGGAGGGCAGGGAGGAGATGATAAGAAATCTCATGTTCAGATCTAGATCAACAACATCCAACTGCAGACGCTGGTGCCGACTTTGGCATCCCCACACATTTCACGACAGTGTTTTAAAAATTTCAGTACCAGAGAGCAAAACAGTTCTCCTGCCCCGAGGAGCATTTAACCTTCAATTCTTGCAGCCTTATTGGGCAGATGAAACAGAGGACATGGGCTGCATCACAACAATGACACAGGAACAGCTCCAAACCCAGCCTTGTATTTGCACAGAGTCATCTTCACCCTGCCCTCACCACCTGGCACTGAACTGCAGCCCCCTGTCATACTCACAGGCAAAATACTGCCAGGGCTCGTAGGTGAGGCCAAAATCAGTCGATCGCTCCAGCACCCAGAGGTCAGGACGAGGGGAATTGGCAAACTTGATCAGGACATAAGCTACATGGAAGAGCTGAAAGAAAGGAACACAGAGTTAGTTGGCTGCTTGAGGCATCCTGAAAAGCAGAGAGAACTTCATGGGATCCAAGTGGAATAAATGAGCTGGCACTTTGCAGCTCCTGCTGCTCACAAGCAGCCTGTGGAGCGAAATCCTCCGTATCTAAAGGGATGGTGATAGGACACGGCTGCTGCAGAGAGCCAGATTAGGGAGCTCAGCTCCCACTGAATGCAAACAAAGCTCAGACTTTGTGGCTACAGGCTGTACTCAGGCTGTGCTGGGAGACACCTCAGGCTTAGCCTGAGCAGGCTGCACTACAAACCAGCTCCGATGCTGCCCTGGGGACTCGGCTTTTGGGCTGTTCTTGGGGTAACAGGTGACACACTGGCCTGCCAGCCAGAGAGCATCCATCTGCACCTTGCAGATCACAAATTCCTTCTGTTTTTTTAAGGCATTCCATACACCAGCCCTGCTTCACCAGCACAACCTGTGTTCTGAAGCCTGTTCCAGAAAAACCCCAGCACAGCTCCTCTTCCCCAGGTGCCACCGGGAGGGGAGAGCAGGAGACCCATTTGGCTCCAGCACAGCTCCAATGCTGGGCTGCTCCCATTTGTCTGGACACTGACGTGTGCACACGCTCCTGCCAAGTATAAAATAAACGCAGTCTTTAAAGAGCTACAGTGTCAGTGTTAGAGAGAAACAAAAGCCCCAGCAGAATTTCCCTTCCCCGGCTGGCACAGGCTCGCTCCAAGAATCCCCACTCCATCATCCTGTCACAAAGTGATATTTAAAGGCAAATAAAGTTCTCTTATCGGAGAAAATTCCTAACGTCAAAAACAACCCAAAAGGGAGTTTAGTGCTTGAAAGGCAGAGATTTATAGCTCAGGAGTCCCTCCTCATGCAGAGATGGGGCTGTATGAGCATACACCCCCGCTAAAGACCGAGAAGTATCCAGAGGGACATTTCTGCAAGGGGAGGAGAAGGACTTCTCCATGACCATCTCTGCCATGCAGGAGGGCCAGAACAGCAGCCAGCACCTCAGCCTGCCCCGGCCACACGCATCGCTGAGCCAGAGGACGAGTATTAATAACATGCCTCCAAAATAGCCCTGATCAGCCACAGGTTGGGCAAGTAAAGGGCAGAAGAAACACAAAAGAGGTATTTAAATCTACCAAGCCACCTATAAAGCACAGATCTTGTTGGGGACACTCAGACAAGGGGTCTGAGTGCTGGTGGGCAGGTATGGACAAGGGGATGCAGGCAGCCCTGAGGACTGGCACCAGCTCAATCCCCCCTCAGCAGGACATTCAAGCAAAAACCTCCTCAGGACACTGCCAAATGCTCCCCTGGCTCTGGGGCAGCCTCTCCTCCACTTACCAGGGGGATCGGTCTGGTTCCCACTGCAGGCTGGTGGCACCCGAAACCACACCTGGTTTGAGGGAGATGCTCAGGGAGGAGTGAACCAGATCCAGCTGGGAAATCCACATGATCATCAAGCACAGCAGGGCAGAGGCTGTTCTCCAGCTGGGAATGGGCAGGAGGGTGGGATTTGTTACCACTCTGAGGGTTTGCACTGGTAAGGACTTGATGCCATCCAGAATGAAGAAACCAAAGTGGTCACCCAGCTCAGTTCCCTGCTGCCAAAAGACTTTCAAGCCCAGCCAAGGGGGAAACAGGCATCCTTTTCAAAACCTGAGGGAAAACAGACTTCAATGCTGCCCTAGTTCCCCTCTGCAACATGGGTGTTTTGTCAAGGCATACAAGATTAAGCTTTTTTGGAGGAGCAGCGTTTTCTGCCTGCTTACCCTCAGCAGAGCTGTTATTTGATAGTGAAGCACAGGAGGCTTCAGCTCAGGCAGCTGCTTTCTCTGCAGGACCAGTTCTCACAGCTCTACATCTGCCTCTTGGCATGAGAACAGGGCTGAACACCAGCCTGTGACGTTACACCTTCCCTCCACTCTAAACCCTCCTCCAGCTTTATTCTGCAGGGAACAAATTAATGCTCCTTCTGGAATCCAGCACTGCCTTTAGCTGGACAAAATCCCCTGTGGCTCCAGAATACCTGTATATGTTCTGCCCTCAGGCACAGGGGGATTTTCTGCTCTGAATGAACAGCAACCACAAACGCAAATTTAGAAATGTGAGGTGCATCCCTCTCTTCTGCCCTTCTTTTTGCAAAGCCAGTAAGGAGTTTACTGCCAGTAAATCCCACGGAATTTCTAGGGGGTCCTCCTCGTTGTTCAGCTTTATGCTGGAAAAAAAGTGCTGCTAATTAAATGTCCTGGAGTCCAACTCCTCGCACGCTTCTGGCTCTCAGAAGTCCCCTCCCTCTGGAGAGCACGGATTACCAAGCAGTCAAATTGGTGCAGCTTTTGCCCAAACAGTGAAACTTGACACAAAATCAAGCCTCGGGCTCGGTGATTCACAAGTGAAAACAACAGCCAGAAAAAGAACTCAGGGCTGCTGGTTGCAAGCTCTGGTGTAAATGCCCCTGGGGCAGGGAGAGCCAGGGTCGGGCAGCCACAGGCTCCTGACCCCTCTGAGCCCTCTCCGGCTGAAAGAAGGCGGCAGAGATGGTTTCAGTACATTTTGAGTCATGGGAGACACACACACACACAACTGGGCACAACTGTGGCCATGCTTGCTGGGAGTTCTCTGGAAGGCCAGTCCCAGCCCCGCTGGCAGGGTTAGATGTCCCAGACCAGGGCTAGCACACCTTTTATCTTCTACTGCTGCTTTCACAGGTAAGCACAAGAATCTCTGGGTTCTTGCTGGATATGTCTGGATCAGCTGCAGTACCTCAGCTGAAGCCCAGGGCAGATATTTGCTCTCAAAGCCAAACACAATTCCTCTCTCCATACCCGAATCCATCTGTAGCACTGCCGTGTGCTTGTACTGCTGCTGAATTCTATTCCAGTCGTGACCGCAATTTTGGGACACAAAGAAGCCAGCCAACACTGCACAACCACTCCCCTCCAGCATGCAAGGGTCATTCCTAATGGAGCACAGAAAATATTCAGGAGTCTGTGACCACAGTGACCCCAAACCTGGAACAAGACCCATGTCCTGGTATTCAGGGGGATTTCTATCCAGTCTGGCGAGTCCCCTGTCCCTCCATCCAACATCCTTATCTTGCAGAGTATCACAGCCTGGCCGGAAAAAATAACAGCAAATTGCCTGTTTCCAGTGCATCTGCTGAGAAAACTCAGATGCAAAGATGGAGCAGTAGTTCTAAAAATAGAGCTGGCAGAAAAGCCAGACTTTTCATTCCATGTTTAGTTCCAGTACAGTTCTGCCCAACCAATATTGCAAGAGAAATGGTTGGGTTTTTTTCCAAAGCCTGTATTTAGCTCCTATTATCAGTCAGATGAATAAAAACCTCTATGCTCCCAGCCACTTATGACAATTTTTTCCCTTCTTGATGGAGAAAAGAGATGAAACACCAGATTTGATGCACACACTTGTCTCCAGGGAGGCAGATCCCTTGCTTTCCCCACCTCCGAAAACACGCCACGTACAGCTCAAGCTTTGACCAGCCTCTGGGATTTCATAAAACAACCTTCCAGCCAGGAAATTCTGACACTGCTTTAATTAGCAACCAGATTTCTTTGAAAATAGTAACATCCCTACATGTAGTTGATGTTGCTGTTAGTGGTTTTGAAGCAAGTTCCCTTAGTAACAATCACTTGCAGCTGCCCCAGTGCCTGGAAGGATGGAGCAAGTGGGGGAGCCCGGAGAGGAAGATGGAGATGAGGGCATTTCCTCTGTGTCCCACACTCCATCCCTTCGTGCCTTTAGATGGTGGGCAGCTTTATCCAGCACCAAAATCCCATGAGAATGTAATTCTGCTTACTGCCCAGTGTGACAGTGCAAAGACTTGAAGAGTAAAAACAGATTCCAGAGGGGCACAAGAAACTCAGCTGCTTTTGGAGCAGCACGTTCTGTCCAGTTGTTCATCCATCCTTCTGTGTAAGCAGCACATGATGGCAAACTCACACATTTCTTCTCCATTCCTTCCCTCGAGACACTGATTTCAGTTTTCCAGCTCTGGGAGGTACACGTGGGAAGGAGACAAGCTGGACCAGCTGTGTCCCAGGTTGCCTTGGTGAGGGAGTTTTGGGGAAGTCTCACTGATACTCCAAGGCACCACAAAGCCACACAGAGACATTCAATAACCAAAAGAGATCTTCACACTGTTGTAATATTGGCAACTACATTTTCACCAACAGCAAGAGGGGCTCTTTTTGGTTCTCGGATTAAAAGGTCTGAGCAGGCTGTGCTGGCTGGAGCTACACCCAGCTCTGCTCCCGGCCCCGGATCCCACAGGAGGAGTTTATACAGTAAACTACTGGCTAATTTTCCCCAGGACAGATTTATTACCTTCGGTGCTGACTTATGAAAACAGCACCATGTAAAAACAAAGCAGTTCATCTCTCCCTCGCCACTGCTCCGTACCCCGTGGAGCTGTGTGTGGATAGCATCACCAGCGCTGCTCATTCCCGCTTTTCTGGATTTCCTGGAAGGATCGCATGGACCTGCTGAGCAGGTGCAGCTCAACACCAGCGCATGGGCAATAACTCCCACTGTTTAGGGGCACATGAGGCCTCCTGGATACGCACAGCAAAGGGCTTCAGGACACCTTCAGCAGGCACCTGCAGCGTTTTGGGGGCGTTCTGCACCCCAGTCTGGGTCACTGCACAGCAGTTCCAGACACCTGCAAAACCCAGAAGCAAGGAAAGCAGAAAAAGAGCCACTATGGAAAGTGTCAGAGAATGTTAATTATTTTGCCCCAGTTTCAAAAACCAAATTATTTTACTCTCTCCCAAGCCCATCCATCCCCCAGGCACTGCCTGGTCCATCACTGCAGCCACAAGCCCACCTGGAAAACGTGGAGATGTCAGAGGCTGGATGGGGTTATCAGTCCACAGTGCCAGGGAAAAACAGCTCTCTGGGAGCACAGATCACCTCTGTCCACAGCCCAGGCGAGAGGCTGCTCAGCAGCCATGAATAAGCCTTGGAAACACTCGGCAGTGCTGGCACCACGTCAGTGGCAGCAGCTAAAGCCAAGAAGGTGCCTTTTTGTGCACCTTTTATCCCCACAAACAAATATGCAGGAGGTGGAAAAGCCCTGGAAAGGCAGAGAGCTTCTGACTCACTTTGAATTTCTCTAGGTCAGCGATCTGCTCCTTTTGCATCCTTTGCCTGTAATCATTTATTCTCACGGAAGCAGTGAATTTACTCATTAACAACTGACTGTCCCCCTGCTGAGCTTCTGCTGTCCAACAGCAGATTTATTTCTCCCCAGCCCATCCATCAGAATCCTTTAATAAAATCTCTCACATTTAGTGTGTGCCTACTTTTTATTTTCAATCACACAAGAACTACTTCAACCTTTCCAGGCAGCAAACAAAGGCGCTTCCCCTCCAAGTGGGCATGGCTTTTTATCCAGTCATTTTTTATAAAATACTCTAGTGCCTGAGAGCAAACAAACCCCACACAGAAAAGCACAAAAGTCAGTGTTTGAAAGAGGGGTGTGCACTGAAATATGCTTTGCCCCCATTTTGCTCTTTTCCTCACAGCAACTCCTGGCTTGTTCTTGTATGTCTGTGTCTCAAATCCTCACTCCTAAAAATGATGTTTTTCCAACTTGTTCATGAAGGATTACAGGGTTCTGAATGAGAAGGTTCCCTATGCTGGCATCTCAAGATTTTGACAGCCAAGCTTTAGAAACAACAACCCATCCCTTTCACCACGGGGAGAGGACAGAGGTGCAAAGTGGCAGCTATTAAACACTTCGGTGAGGCTGGGGAGAGAGGTGAGCACTGAGACTTAATTTTGCACCAACCTGTTTTCAAATTTTCCTCTCAAAACTCTGGAGTTTTATTGAGAGAGATCAAAGAAAACACTCTCCAGGAAACCACAGATTCAGAGCTACCAGCCAGCATGAAACCTGCTCAGTGCCATAACAAGCAGCAGCAGCAACCCAATGCTTTATGATGTTATTTTCTAAACAGTGCCTATTCCCTTCCTAAGCAGCTTGGCTTACGTGAGCAGCTGATGGAGCATTTTCAACAAAGGATTTTTTCTTTAAACACCACTTCTGAGAAGGATTTGGCTCATCCACCAATTTCACACACAGCACTGCTTTATCTTCACAGCATCCTCCTGCGCAAGTTGTCCTTCCCCTGCCAGTGCCACACACATCTCCTGCCAAAAATCCTTGGGGGACTAGATCTGCAGCACTTGGCACATGGCAGGGCAGAGCAGCGCCATCACTTGTGGCCTGCACAGTGCTGAACCGAAGATTTGGATAGCCAAGTTTTAGAAATGACCTCCAACAGGGCAGCAGCAAGAGCCTGATTCGCAGCAGGTTCAGCCAGCTGGCACTAAGGAGAGGCACAGAGGAACATCCTGTTAAATCCCTGCCTACCTGGAGCTGCTATCAGCAAATGCCACACAGCTACAGGTGCAGCATTCAGGGATGCTGGCACACCAACCTGTACATGTCAAACACAAGCCTGTGCTTAAACCCCAGCAAGGGGGGGTCCCTTCCAAATTCAGACCAGCCCTTTGTGTGTGCCCAACAGCCACTCAAAGGTCACTGCAGCCAGACTTCGGTAACCAGAGGCACCACAGCAGAGCAAAACTGGTCAAGACACAGGGGGATGGCTGGAATTCCTTGGAATGAGGCTTGAGTCACTTACAGAGAAGGACTTTGCCCACACCAGCCTCTCACTGTGCAGTAGGAGATTCCCTGCACTTGACTTGAGATGGCCTCCGCAACTTTCTAAGCAGCTGGGCAAAGTGTTAAGCAACCCATAAAACACAAGACTTAAATATTTGTCTTTTAGCCCAAACTTGGATCTACCACACCCTCAGGGAATGGATAAGTGGACTCCCCTGTCCTTGGGCACCCTGTAAAGGGGTACAAGCACTGGTCTGCAAGGCCAGCCCAGCCCAGGAGCTGCCTGAGGCCAGAGAGTGTGGAGAGGATCAGGTGCCCCCACCACAAGTACTCCCACCCTCCCTAGTTGCTTTAATCCTCCTGCAAACACCATCAGAAACCCAGCACAGAGGTGGCTGTAAAGAGGCCCTTAAAACTTCCTGGTGCTGCAGAGATAAGACACTATAACTACATTCAGGATTTCAGATTCTCAGACTATTTACCTTGAGGTGTCAATTGTCCTTGATGGTTAAATGCTTCTAGGAAGCTTCCGGGAATGTTTGGGGTTTTTTTTAGGAGTGGTGTGTTCTGGGAAAATATGTGCATCAATAATTAGCTGGCAGGATTAGTGGCAGTTCATAGCAGGGTCTTCCTCCCAGTAAAACACAGTATTACATGAGAAGTGGGGTAAGGAAAAAAGTGACTCAAAGGAAAAAAACCTCTTTTACAGAGACACAAAGTGCCCTGATGGCCCTCACTGTGAAGTACCACGTGCTAGTGCCATGCTGTCCGATGTGCAGAAGTGAGAAAGCCAAAGTTCCTGCAAGCAGCTTCATGCAGACAGCTGAGCAATAAGCAGGTGTCCCAGGAAGACCTGGTGTTCTAGAGGAATTTAACTGCAAGTCACTCAAATGCAGGCAGCTAAATAAATCCAGCCACCTACTTCATGAGAGAGAAAAAAACCCACATGGTTCTCAAGGCTGATTTTCAAAGGGCCTTGGGTCCACTGCCTTAATTCTCCTCCCTTAAACTAAGAGGAGTTTGAGACTAATTTTAGCAAAATGAAAACTACACCACAGCAGAAACTCTTGTAATTCCAGAACATACAGAAAAAAATGTGCTTTCCTATAAATAGAAAAAGCAGGGAATTCCAGCTTGCTAATACTAACTGGTGTGCTTGCAGCCTAAATCTGAAACTGGTAAGAAAAAGCCTGACTTGAGGGATGTCATGTGACTGCAGTTATTTGAGACTGCGAGAAGCAGAGTCTCTTCAGGGAGCTGCCACTCCACACACAGGGAGAGAAGGTTTTTTTGTAACTAATGGGAAAGAACTGACTGAGTTTTTAATACCAGATAGACTTTGAAATGAAATTAAAAAACCTCCTTGGAGTGCCCCGTTCTACCCTGGCAAATTCTAGACAACGAGCACATCTCTGTCCTGGAAGGAGATGAGCAGTCCCTGTGCCCAGGATAAAGGGCTCAGTGCCTCACACTGAGCTCCAGCACGGCACTGACCTGGAAATGAACCTTTTAAGTCCATCTGATCATCCTCCAGTGCCCTGTTCACATGAACAACACTCCTCAAGAGCAGCTGATCCCAACGCTGCCTTTGCTCAGGGAACAATCTCACACCTGTATCTCAAGGACATCAACTGGGTACTTTGTGAAGAAGACTGGAACAACAGACATGAAACATGAAGGAGAGGATGGCACTGCCACAGCCTCTCCCCACGTGGCTAAAAAACCTGATCTGTCCATTAGTTCATGGGGAGAAGGTCCAGCTTTAGAGAAAAACCTGTCCCTCTTCTCTTCCCCAGTGACTGGCCATTGCTGCACAGCAAGCACAGCTGGGAGGAGAGCCCAGTTCAGACCCTTCCTACTGCCAAACTGTCCCAGCAGCTGTAGATATTGTCTGTAAGGGCTCCCTGGGCATCTGCTGCTGGGACAGAGAGAGAATGGGCTCCAAGTCAAAGAGCTGTAATACTTTTAGTAACAACAGCCCTGCCTGGTACCTCCTGTTTATCAACGTGCAGTCTAACAGGGTGGAAACTACGACCTTGAGCACAAGGAAAAGAATTCCATTAGAAGTCCATGTTCACTCCTCTACCTGCCAATGACATCACCACTGTGAGAGGATTTCACCAAGAGTTCATCAGTCGCTGCTGCTCATCTTTCTCATTTCCTCAGAGAATAATTTAACAGCTCTGGGTTAATTTGGTTTAAGTGTTCCCCCAGCTGCCTGCGTGCTGACACACAGGGAACAGTGTCCGCAGTCACGGATTGTTTGCTTTTAAAACATATAGGAGGAATCCGTGACTTTGGCAGCGAATGTGATGAAACCAGGCCATTAAACCATGGCACATTCCAGACCCAGATGTATGGGCACAGCTGTGACAAAGCACAGGCCCACGTCCGGACCGCAGAACTCGGAGCCTCTGGTGTGCTCAGGTCTTCTCCTTCTCCCCGAGCCTGCCTGGAAGGAGGCAGAGGGGCTCTTCCCCACACCTCCTCCAATTCCCATTCTTGCAAGCCACCAGAACACAGCCTGCAAGGTACAAACCATTCGTGCCCTTATAAATAAAAGTCCAGGCGAAGCCTCAATGGATTTGCAAACGGAGCTGCCTCCCCCAAGAGCTGAAGCTCCCACACAACCAAGCAGGAATTTCAGCCTGCGCTGGGCCAAATTCTTCAACTTCCTCCAAACAGCTCCTCACTAAAAAATCTGTTCTGACCTTTCACACAGCTTCATTTCTTCTGCTCAGCAATTAAAAAGCGGTACAGCCCGGACATCGATTTTTGCACCATTTCTGTACGGAAGCAGCGTGGGTGGCTGAAGATTTGGGCGGGCTGAGGTAAATCTGTGTGGCAGATTATGTGGCACCTACACTGTACTGCTGATGTCTAAGCTCAGCAAACACTGTCTGTGGGTAAATTACACCCCAATAAAAATGGAGAGCCTACAAATATGGAATTACACCCCAAAGGCATTTCAAGCCAAGCAAAGAAATTGGCACAGTCAGAAAGGAGTCTACCTGGTTCTCAGTTCGGGTTCAACATGAGAACTGAGGTCCTGAGAGATGTTAATACTCAGCAATTTTCAAAACTATCCTTCAAGACATTCAAACAAAAATCTTAAATCCCCTGGAGCCAGCATGACCCTGCAACCAGTGCCTGTAGCTCACTGTATCTCCCCATCATCACTCTGCCTTCAACACCTCCCAAACCCAGGCATTTAGAGAGAGAGAAACCTGCAATGCAGACAGGAAGGAGACCTCTCTCCACAGGGTTAGCAAATCCCTAATGATATAACACCAACTTCCCAACAAGCTGGGGTGGGAGGGTGCAAAATCAAGATAAAATGCAGTGATTAATTTCTCCTCATTGTAGAAGTGTCAGGTATCACAAGATGGATTTGTACAACAAGAATGCAGGGGAGGAAAAGCCGAGGAGGGTACATGGGAAACCTTTTGATTTAGGCCAGGTATTAAGAGCAAAATCCTTTAAATGGACTAATATTAAAAAAAAAAAATAGTGAAGTAACAGATACGCTGTCATACAACTCCGAACATAATGAACTTGTATCTAACAGATGCTCCCAGTTAAACTAAAAGCTGCCTCAGGTACATCACAAGCCAAGGCTGTGCAGAGCAGTTGGTGGGAAAAGTCATCATCCTGAACGGCCAAAAGTTCTAATTTCCTTGAACTTTCCAGTCTGCCAGTTCACCCATATTCTCTGAAGTACATTATCTCTGCTTGCAGGGTTTACTCCAGCCTTTTATTGTCGTCTTATCTCCAGCCTCTTCCTGCCCCAGCTTCAAAAAGAACATTGAGCATCACAGAACAATATGAATGAGATTAAAAAAAAAAAAAAAAATATATATATATATATATAAACACCAGCCCAAAATCTTGGTCAACCTGGCTACCCAGCACACTTGGAGAGGCAGGATGGGGCTTTGCATGAAGAGATGAGGAGAAGTAATCTATCTTGGCTGATGAGGGTAACTATGAAATTCCCCCAAACCAACCTATTTGCAGCCCATCAGTAACGTCAAGCTAAGCAGCATTCACTGGGATCACAGGAAGAGGGAAAAAGGCAAACATATCTCAGCTATGTTTGTGCCAGGAACATAAACTATGGTCCATTCTTGGGTATGACGGACTAAGCACCTTATCTACAACCCACATGGCAAACTTTATGGACAACAACCCTGCAAGCAGTAGATTCCTGCACTTGTATTTGTGAGAGTGCACTGAGAAGTGTTTCCCAGGAGCTGGAGAAAACAATCTTCTCTGTCTGGCTGAGGAGAACATGTCCCAAAGAAGACCTTTTCCTTGGACAGCATCCATGCATGACTACTGGGAGAAATCCCCATGCCTTGTCAGACCAGCAAGACAGATCCCAGGTGGTGGGCAGTGCTCTCCTGACAGCACAGCAGGATCCACACATCTGCAGAGACCGAGAACAGCAGCCAGGCATCAGTGAGATGCCTCAAAACACACCTGAGCTGAGCCTCTCTACAACGTCCAGGACAACAGGCCCTGCAGCTCTTCTCTTCTGCCAGTTTAAAAAAAAAACACAAAACCACAAAAAACACAAAAACTAACCAAAAAGCCCCAAACTGCCTGGTCCCAGCACCTCCCACACAGTCCAGGGCTGGTGAGTCACAGCCACATCAGATCTCAGGCTGCTGCTATGGGATTTTTTGCACAAGCCTCTCTATCTGCCCAGGAAGAGCACGGTTATGACACCAGAGGCTCCACTGGAGACCAAGGCAATCTCCCGAGATAAGGCTTGTCTGTGGCGAAAGGAAATTGGCTGCTGTGTTTCAAAGCAGAGCTCCCTCGTAAGCACCTTTCTGCGTCCGCCTGCATCCCCTCCCGGCCCCGGGGGTCAGCACTGGAGCCCAGGAATAAATCACTGAGTGGGCTCGGGGCCAACAGAGCCGGCAGCAGGGAGGGCCATGGGCTTCTGTGAAACAGCCCTCCCTGGGACCCGCTTAATTGGGCCCTTTAGACTCGCTTCACATTTCCAAAGGAGGCCACTGTGCCCCACCACTATTTGCTCATTGCAGGAGCAAACCCGGGAGCCCAATCCATCAAAGCCCGATGCTAACGAGGTCCAGTAACCAATTAGCAATCCCCCAATTGACTCATCAGGGGTTCCTGAAACCTGGATGTGCTGCAGGGTGTTCACCTACTCTGACTACATTAAAAGTCTCTTGAAAAGCAGCTTCGAGGTCATCCAGGCTATTCAAGTTTTGGACTATTTTTAGGGCTCCAAATTATGCCAGGACATCCGGGAAGACTTCACAGATTTAGTCCCATTCCCACAGAGTTCAAGACCAAATTGCTCCCAAACTCATTTTATCCTCAAGGGTTTTTTCTTAATGCTTGGCTTATGCCCTCCTACTTCTATTGGTATTTTAATTCATTTTTAAAAAAATCTTATTAAACATTATTTTAAAGGGAAAATATGCTGCAGTTTTTGTGGCCAAAGCAGATATTTTAAAGCATTTCCCATATTGGGAATAAAGGTCTAGAACATCTGAAAAGTCCCATTCTGCCCTTCCCGTAAGTTTTGGGCTGTTGCCAGAGAAAATGTGAGAAGCAAAAAAGGATGGAATAATTTTTAGAGGTATACAGGCAGGAGGGAGCACAACAGGTGATGTACGCTCCAGGTTAGGCTTTGTAGAGATGCAACTACACCAACAGCCAGTAACTTGCCCAGCACTCCCATATGGATACCTGTGTCTCCTTACTTCCCCAGAGGACACATGGGCTGCATGAGAGCTGCCCATGCCAGGTGCAGAACAGGGATCACAGCAGAGACCCGGGAGAATTCCCACTCTGTGAATCAACCACCTTCCCGCCCGCTGGGCTGCTCCTTCATTTCCTGTCCGAGAAATTTTCCAACTCTGCTCCTTCAGTCATGTCATCTCCCTGTTGGGGCCCATACTCCTTCGAATTTTCACCAGCCCACAGCATTTTTCATATTTTTTCCTTTCACACTACAAGTTATCATCTACAGCATCAGCCGCTGCTGTTCTGCTCCCAGGGCTCCTTCATGGATGCACCCTGATTTCAACACCACTTCCATGAGCTGATTTAGGTCATGGGTTGCTGTTAGTATCAATGACAGCCCCCTCTCTCCATCCTTCCCAAGAAAATCCCCTCAGATCTAGACACTGCCACAGCTGTCCCTGGCATCACCATCCCTTGGCACCACCAAGCTGGATGCAGTGACTACAGACAGAAACTCTTGCAGATGCCAAAATTTATCTGTTCTATCCCTGTGCACCTTCTTGACCAAAGAGGAAAGTACGTGCCAAACTTTGGCAACTTAATTGCCTAACATTAGCTGGAACAAGTGCTGGGTGATACCCTGCGATTCTCTGACCTGTGGAAGTGCCCAGGCCACGCTGGCCAAGACCACTAGAAGCAAACTGGAGCATCCTTGCTAGCAGCAAAGCTAATGCTGGCAGAGGATGGAGTAATCCACAAAGCTGGAATTCACCCCTCCTCTTCTTAATCCAAAATAGCCCCATTGCCGGCTCATCAGGCTCAACCCAGAACTCAACTGCTTTGGGGTCAGATGAGGAGAAAGGAAGCGTAGCAGGCGAAGTGTTGGCTGTAAGTAGCAGCGCTGGAAAGTTAATGCAGAGGGGCTGCTAAGGATTGCTGCTGATTTCTGCTGTGGGGCCTGGTTCTGAAGGCAGAAGAACTTGGTTATGGAATCTATAATCCCATAAAGTGACCATGCACAGCCTGGGGACAGCTGAATCCCTGCCCCGTCCATCACACCGGCACTGGCTCCCCACGGCAGCTGCTGGGGCTGCTGCCCAGAGAACAAACCACACTAACTCACTTGTCCACAGCATATTATGTTGTGAAATATTTATTGCCTCCCCAATCGGAAGAAAGAAACATTTCTCTCTTGGACATAATGAAGAACACATTTCCAGCACTTAACAGCTGGAAGCTGGAAAGGTGGCCAAAGAAAATCCCTAACTATTTTTTTTTTCTCTTTAAAGTAAACATCTGGAAAACTCATTTCTGGGGAAGAGGAGGCTTCCCAAATCAATCCAAGGAAAGAGTCAAACTTGGTCACAATCTGCAGGCAGGGGCTGATAAGATCATATCGTGAGTGTGATATCAACAACGTGGTTTTTGTCTGCCCCTATCAGCTCAACTCCAGGAGGATGAAGAGAAGCTGTTTGTATTTAATGAAATGCAGAAACTCCCGCAGGCAGAGATTTTCAGTATGGTTTCAATCAGCCACTGAAATACCAGGGAATTTTTTCATCTCCACCCCACATCACTTCAGCTGATACGCTCTGGGTGATGCTGACACGTCCCCGACCCCCTGGGATGGCAAGCGAGGTCCCTCCACTCCCTCAGCTTGAGCTCCAGAAATGCTCCACTTTGGATGAGATGTCTGGGAAAATGTTTCTCCTCTAACTTTCATGACAGGTTCAAATTCTTTCAGAGGGAGGGCTAATGCGGGTTGTTTTTAAACAGGCGCTGTGTTATTGTAACCAATAACAGGAAATTGACAGCGCGCTATGTGGTGGGACACAAGGCAGTCCCCCTGGGGCAGGCTGCTGACTGTCCCCACCGCGGCCATATCCTGTGTGCTGCCTGTCACTGCTGGCTGTGGAAAGCACCAGACACCCTTCGAAGGACCAGCAGAAGATATAAGGGAAGACGGAAGGCAGAATCCAGAGCCTTTCCAGATGCCCCATCCCATGCACTCTGCCCTGCAGCTGTGGGGCAACTGAAGCCTTTGTCCAGGTTTGGTGCAGCTATGCTGAAACATCAAAGGCACTTCCACACACACAGAGGTGTGCTACTGTCCCTGCCTTGGGGACAGGCAAAGAGACTCCCCTCCCTTCCTGAATCCCTGGCTTCCACATTCCAGGCACTGGGAGAAAAGACGCTTCTAACAAACGCAAGGCTTCTCTTTGAGAAGCAGGGCTAGCTCACACTGTTTTCCAGCATTATCCACCCCAGCGTGCGCCCGGGCTGTGCCAGAACAAACAGCACATCAAATAAACAACACATTAAGACGACGCACGCTGCGGACACGTGCGGTCACTCTGCTCTCCAGCCCAGCAGCCCCCGCGGCTCAGACATCCACAGCAGCTTTACGCTGCTCTCTGTAGAGCCCCGTGTTCCTCTGACCTGCCCCAGGGCTGCCCAAAGCGAGTCTTGCTGCTGACAGAGAAGCCCAGCCCAACTGCAACAGCTTCACTTCACTGAGGACTGATGCTTTCAGCACACCTCCAGCCACCCTGGCCAGAAAGGGCTCGGCACACAAAGAAGAAAGAGGCCAACTGCAAACCCCACCACTGCAAGTGCTTCTGCTCAGTCAGCACCGAGCCAGCGGCAGCGCTAATCCACCTGCTCACATTTCTCACACCGAATTTCTGGCTGAGGCAGCAGCCAGGGCCGGGAGGAAGCGGCGCAGCCCAAGACTCCCCGAGCCCCTCGGTGTGTTTCAGGTCGTGCTCCTGACCCAGTTCCAAATGCGGGCGGTTTTTATTTGCAGAGCACAGGGAGCCGCGCCACGGCCCCGGCTGCGCCGCCGGCCACGCACCTGTCACCCCTCTCCCTTTCAGCAACCTGACCCAGGGCCACCACGCCACAAACGCGCTCACATCCTGTCCCAGCCCCGGGGACACCGAGGCACGCAGGGCAGGAACGCTGAGCTGCACCAAGGCTCAGCGCTGACGCCGGGATGTGGGGAAAATAAACCCCAAAGCCTTTCCAACACCGGCACCAAAGACAACAAACACCCCAGCCATCTCATGTTTCCTCCTTTCCTGGTAGGGTAGGGACATGATAACTGATCAGTCCCCCCACTGCAGAATCCAAGGCCTTATCTGCACTCGCTGCCCAGAAAGTAACAGCACCAGGGGTGATTTACTACCCCTCAATACAAGAAAAAAAAAGGACCGGAACTCATGTACCAGTTATGGATACAGCATAAACAGGGGATGACAAACTCAGCACGCCTGGAACACCCAGTGTATGTCCTCACTGGAGATGCGTGCAACCATCAGCACCACAGGCACAGGGAGTTCATCAGGTTCTGGGATTTGCTCTGATTCAGGCAGGGACAGTGCACATTACCCCACACTGCTGCTGAAATTTGGAATCTGCGCTGCTCCTTGGAGCAAGAACCAAGGACACGAGGCTGGTACTTTGGAGATGGCAGTAGCATTGTTGTAGCACATCATGCCACTAGGAGATTAACAAGAAGCGTTTATTCATCTTTTATTAATGTGAATGTTCCAAAACACCTTTAGAGCAGCCAAATAACTTCTACCCTTTGCTAAACACTTGCAGTTCTTCTAGAAGCAGAGCCCTCTGAGTGCTGTTTAGCATTGAATACAGCCCCGTGTGTAACAGCAACATGAAACACCATGGGGTCTGCAATAAGTGGCTGTTGGGAAGAAGTGGGATCTCAGCAGGACACCAACCTGAGCAGGTCTGGCTCATGAGCTGTCAGACTTCAGTCCATAGGAGGCCACTGTACTGTAAGGCTCTGCTCCCAAGGGGAGCTTTATAAATATTTTCCAGGATAAACATTTGTAAATAGTGTCTTTCAACACGTCTTGAGACCAGATTCTTGATCTCCTGTTTTCAAAAGAGAATCATCCTCTTCAAAGGAGGAGAGGCAAAACCATTCATGCAAACAGCATAGCTACAAGCAATCCAGTTTGGCACTCGTCCTCCAGAGCTGCTGAGGTGGGTGTTTGCACTCAGTGTGTGTCTACCAGGCACAGCCAAAGCCTCCCCTGCAATGCCTCCCAGCCCCATTCCCAGGCACAGGGTACATCACCCTCACAGCCTCCAGAAATCGGATCTGCCTGGGGAAACGTGATCGCCTCCATTGCTCTGCTGCTGAGGGACAGGGGTCACATTCTGCCAAGATCACAGCAAAGCAGACTGGCATCTGCCTCGGAGCCTCACGGTTCATGAAATCAATATACAGGCCACGGGAGTAATTTCGTCTCCTCTGTTCTTTGAAGAGCTCCCTCCCTTCCTTCTCCTCGGCCACAAAACCAGGCTCTGGGTGGTCCCTTCCAAGACTGTAAATTGACTTGTTGAAAGCCTTAGCAAAAGAAAGGTCAGATGCCTTACAAACAGCAAAACTGACAGTGCTGTATAACTACCCAGACATTATTCCAAGGATATATGCATATCCATCCACACAGCTGCTCGCACCACAGTAGGCAGTCATACCTCATCCAGGTGTACTCACATTGCACAGGTTTCCCCCAAAACAGCACCTACAGATGCAGTTTGGTGTCATGGCCCAAACCTGCACCTCCAGCTACCAACTGGGGTACAGGCGGGGTGAGCTATGGAGCTGCTGCCCTTCCCTGTGGATGGCAAATTCCCACAGGATTTCACATTATCCTGATTCTGGTGGTTGGGAAGAAGGACAAGGGGACAGAGAGCAGAGACAAGACCATAGATACACCTGACAGCAACCTGCAAGACAGGTTTCAGTCTTTTTCTCTGACCTGCCATCCACAGGAGAAACTGCAATTTCGGACTGCATTAACACACTGCAAACCCCACTGCCTCAGACCCTAAAAAATAAAATCACCTTGCAGAACCCCCACTGCCCAGCAATTTGGGAAAACCCAACTGTCCTCCAGGTGCTCTCAGCCTTGTCTGTCGCTGTTAAGCCACACAGCATCACTGCAGGGCAAACAGGCATTTACAGTGTGCTCAGCCCCTCCTGCTTCCCTGCTCCCACTGCCCAGCCCTGGGAAGGAACAGAGATAAGGGGAGTGCTACGGAAAACACAAGGGCTTAAGAAAACTCTGATTTAGTGGAGATAAGAGGCCTGGGTGAGTAAGCACACACCACTGAAATAAAGACCACTGCTGAAAGAAGGGGAGGCATACGGGATGGCACGTGTCCAGGGTGGGGGCACAGCACAGGTGTGCCTGACTTGAGAGGTTAAAAAAGTTTTTAAGCAATAACTACATTGTCATTGCCAATGGTACCACATCCTGATGAAGGGTGTCCAGCTGGCCTTCATGGAGGTGGCTCTCTGCAGATGGCTCGTGGATGTCAGAGCAGCCCAGCACGGGCAGAGTGGGATCCTGCAGCTCCAGTGAGTGCCCTGCTCCTCTGTCCCCTTGGCCTGGGGTAACAATCACACATTTCAAGCAAGAAGCAGCACTGGTATAAAATACACAGTGTAGAGCAGCATCCTCCCCCTGAGCTGGCTGATGGTGTATGAGCCCAGCCTCACCAGAAGCTCCCAGCACACTCATAGCAGGTGCACAGACCTGATACCAAAGTTGCTGGAGAGCTTCCTTCAGCAATGAGACACATGAACAACAAAGTGGTGAGGGAAGAAAAGAAGGAATTAACTGGATAGAAAAATCCCATCTCCGAACACAGGGCTTGCTGTATCAGGAGGCCATCCCATTCTCTGCAGCAAGCTCAGGGCCAGAGGGAGCCTGCTAAAAACAAAACTGCAACAACTGGGGCTCTGCAGGGTCCAAATGAGCTCCACTCTCCCACCCAGTAACTCCAAACCAAGCGTTTCAGCTGCCAGCCCCAGGGATAACACAAGCCAGGAGTAATAGCTCAGCACAGCCCTCACTCTGAGCACACAATTCCCCAGGCTCCTTAATAAGACACACTAATTTTTCACACTGTTAAGGGGAAAGCAAACAGCTCAGACATTTCTGTTCCTACATTAGGCTTTCAAGCACATTTGCTGCGTATCTTATCAGCAGCTTCAGCAGCCTTTCTAAGCCGTTTCAAGACTTTGGCCTTCAGAAACCTGGAGAGGGGGTGGAAAAACCCTCTATTCATTCTTACCAAAGCACAGCACATTTTCAAGAGGACATTCCTACCATCCAGAGCAAACAAATGTTCCCAACTGTATGTTCTATGAGCTGTTTGAGTTGTAGCAAGTAAGATCAATACAGGTTCACTGCACAAGGTATTTAAATATTCTTAGAGGAGTTCCTGGGCCAGTTTAGAATTAAAAGGGAGAAGCCAGACAAAAGAATACTTGTCTGTGCTTTAGACAGCTTGCAGGCTGGTTTTTACACCCAGAGTTTTACAAGCATAGCTGCAGCAGTCAGGACCACAAGCTTGTTGGGACGGGCTCTCCAGAACGGGCTAGGAGCTGTACAAGTCTGGGACCTGCTCCATCCAGACATCCTAGGCTCTGCAGCACTAAAAATAAAACTTAAAAAATACTATAAAAGAGCTATAGTAAGACCGTTTTCAGTACTGCCAAAGCCTTGCTGATTTGCTAAGTTTGTTCAGGAAGCCATTGGCTAAATCATGGGCTGAAAAAAGAAACACTCAAGTCCCCTTCCATAGGATACAAATAGGATTTTGTGCTTTGGATGAGACTCGAAACAGCATCTGCTTCTTCTGTGGCCAACACAGTGAATTAGATCTCTGTGACATTCCCAGCTTTCTGGAGGTCCTGGGCAGGGATGTAAGGATCCCACCAA
This sequence comes from Lycocorax pyrrhopterus obiensis, assembly GCA_014706295.1. NCBI lineage: Eukaryota > Metazoa > Chordata > Aves > Passeriformes > Paradisaeidae > Lycocorax > Lycocorax pyrrhopterus. Next base: position 12,813,608 of record JACSVZ010000022.1, on the reverse strand, counting down.
AACACAGTCTGTGTACACAGATAAATGCTACCTGATCTGCTACGACAAACAGGAGCCAAATCTTGTGTCCCAAAGGGCACAGAGGGCAGAGCAAGGTGTTAAGAGCACATGCCCAGGTGCCAGCCCACCACAATGGGGAAGAGCCGTCTCACCCTCTCTATACAAACACCCCAGGGCCTTTGACATCATTGCTTCAGCCACAGCAAGGAATTAAGTCCCAAACACTGAAATTCACTACTCTTCTTGCCATTATCAATACAGCTCTGAATTTGTGGCAAAAATGACTTATGCCTTCACGGAGCACTCGGGAGTCGCTAAGCAGAGCCTCCAGCTACAACACACTGAATGGTGCGTGGTCAACCAGCATCTCCACCACAAACTGAATTCTACTAAAAACCCCAGGCCTGTTGCAAGCTCAGCTCTTAATTCAACTAAAAAAAAAAAAACCAAGAGAGATTTTAACCTTGACAAGGCACAGCCTGTACGTCCGTGACACAGCAATTTCCCATCAAAGAGAGGATTTCAGACCCAGCCGTCTGTAACCTACCCAAGCCCTCTTTTTCCTTGCATTTATGGGATTTAAAAAAAAAAAAAAATCCCTATGTCATACACTTCACTTCCAGAGCTGCAGGAAATCCACTCTAAGTCACATGCCAGCTTCAGCTCCAAGGGTTTCCTTGGGCTGTTCTTTCAGCGACAAGGAGAACAAAGCAACCTTGGCAGCAGGCCACGCTACAAGAAAGTATTTCCCCCAATTCCCTCGGATGAAGTGGATATCCTGTCACAAACCTGCGTGCATGGGAAGGGTGAGGAGGGGAAGGAAACGGAAGAGGACGAATTAGCTAAAAATTGGCACAACGTGAGAGGTCTCAGCTTGCCACCAAAGCCCTGAAAGGCTTTTCATTTCAAATGGCCAAGTGCCAGCGATGAATGACTCACACAAGCCTCAGGAACCCCAAAGGAGTATACCTAAATCCCCCCTCCATTGGATTTGGAAGGGGATATGGATGCTCAAGCCCTGATACCTTATTTCTGTCTGGTTCTGAACCCAGTTCTAGGAGGTGGCAAATGCCTGCCTTTCCTTGTATTTCTTACTTCACCATTCCCAGGGCCAAGTGGTTTTGGTAGGCCCCTCTCTAGGCTCCAGATCCCACATGTACCAAGACGACCCAGCTCCAACAGGAAAAGAGTCTCCCTTGCACCTTGTATTAGGTCCCTGCACCAAACCCAAGAGCACCCAGCTTCCAGGCAGCACTGCCTTTCTGTAACTCCTCTGTGTGGCTCCTGCAAGCCTTGACAGCGCTGGGTTTAAAGCCTGGTCGTTAGCAGATTTCAACAAAGCCAAACCTGACGCATGCAAGCAGGTTTATTCTTCTAAAAATCTGCATCCCAGCCGTGCACCACGTTAGCATCTGTCAGCAAGTTTCCCCACCATGACACTGCCATTCAGAGCCGGGTGAGCTGACCCAAGAGCAGCACATACCAGGGTCACAGCGGGATTAACATTCCCAACAGCACTGCTAACACCAGCACAGATCCGCAGCTACACTGTTTGTGTGGAGCTCTTGCTGCTGTTCAGACCTACGAGGCTCACAAGAACACATATGGACTCACAATCCCCTCAAGACCCCCTTCTATTTCCAGCCCTATTTGCAGAGACTTGAAGCAAGCCTGCTCCAAGGCAGAAAACGACAACTGGTAGAGAAAGAAACAACCAAACCCCTTCCTGGAGTCCAGCCAAAATCTTTGTGCCCACTAAGTTTGGGTGGATGCAGACTTTGCAAAAGCCTGGAATAGGATTAAGGAACAGCTTTAGCAAACAGCCAGGACAACAACAGTGAAGTCATGATGAAGCCAGCGATACAGATTTCTGTTTGCAGTCATGAGTCTGTGTTTACAGTTTGCAGCTATGTGCAAATACCAGAAAGCCATTCTTTTCCTCTTCCCATCGGGACTTGGCATTGAGCACATTTAACTAGATCCAAGAGATGCCTACAGCAGCATGCCAGCTGGATTTTGGGCACAGGGCATGCTCCAATCCATAGTGATGGGAACTTGCAGAACCCATAAATAGAGCTCAGCTGAGTGAGTGTGTGTGTGTGAGGGAGAGCTCTGTATCAAAGCAGGCAGAGAAAGAAACGAGAAAGAGAAACAAAAAAAATAATTGTGGCAATTCCCAGTTTGGCTGTTTGCTTGTCCCTGCATGGGTCACACAAACAACCACTGGCAAGGCTCAGGATGCCAAGCTGAAGATGCAAAGTGATTCTCAGGCAGGGAACACCAACTAGAGCAAGTTACAAATACCACCTCTGCCAGGAAATCTGCTCCATCAAAGATGCAGTTTACAGCACACAGCTTCACAGAAAAAGCCATCAGTGATATGCAAATCTTCCAGGATAACGGCAACTTCTTCTAAGGGAAGCTGTTCCAACTTCCAGATAACCACATATATCATGCAACAGAGGAGCTCAGCTGGTTTAACCCCACTGGCTGAGCCCCAGCTTCTCCAGGTAAATGTGGCTGGGAACAAAAGGAATGATGCTTTCTGCCACATCATGTCCCATGAATGTTCTGTTGTTTGACAGAGGGAAGGACAAGAATGCCAGACTACCATCCTAACACTGTCCTCCTGGGGCTCTGACTGACAAGTCCTGGCAAGACTTGGTGCAGCAGCAATTGCTGGCCCTGTTACCTGCTCATCCTCTCCCTGCCTCTGTCTGGCTGCCTTGCCAAAGCACAGGGGCCAGGTTGGGGTGCCTGGAGGAAACAGGCAACGTGGCTTCCTCCACTGTACAAACAGGAGCTGGCACCATCCAGACCCACCTTCCATTAGCAGTGACCTCATGTTAACAAAGGCTTTTTTATAGTCATGTTTGGCAAGTCCTTCTGGGGGGGAACAAAATGTCATTCCTCTCATTCTTGTCAGAGTTTCTGGTGGCCAAAGTAGCCCCAAACCACTGCCCAGTCCTTGCCTTGTGCAGAGTCATCCATGTGTCACTCTCAAGGCTTTGTTCTCTTCCTCCCTGGATCTCCCAGTATCTCTCATCCCTGTTCCCATCTCTCCTGTCCAACCTCCAGGATGTCTCCAGAAACAAATCTTCAGTTACCAGGTCTGTGTGAATAGGCCACATTTCCCTAACGAACTGTCACTGATCTGGAGTCTGCTCTTAAGCCATTTAGGAAGATTCTTCCACCCCGGCACACCAGGCATGTGCCTCTCTCCTTGTGTCTTCCTACTGATCTCCCTTTTCACGTCTATCAAACGGGAAGCAGTGTACTATTTATTGCACCGTTGGCATTAAACATAGGAGGGGAGGTCTGGAATTTGAAGAGCACTGAATCCAGAAAACAGGAAACAACTGAGGATCAAGGCTGGGCACAGCCTGAAGGCCCCACGTTTATGACTATAATAAAAGGATATGGCAGAGATGAATGCAGGGCTGAGCCAGGCTTGGTAAAGCATCAAAAGAAAGGTGCAGGGGGCTAGAACAGGCTTGAAAGAGCAGAGGAGCTGACTAGGCAGATGATCAAAAGTGTATTCAGCATCCTCCCTGCCAGCCCTGTGGATCTGAGCCAGGACATAGCTGTGCTGGAGCTGTGGAGGGCAAGGACGGCTCCTGGAATCGTGCCCCAAGAAGCAGGAAGAGCTCACTTGAGGGGCTTCCCATCCTGACCAGGACAAGCGTCAAGAACTGAACTGGCTGTGCAATGCCACAGGATGAGCCTGTCTCCCAGTCCCACACAAACAGCAGGACTGGCCGCAATTTGAGGCTCACAGGCCTCAGCTTCAGCAGCTTCAGCACTCGGGGATGTGTGCAGGACACGAATTCATGGACAGATGAGCACCCATAGGGCTGAGGGATGCTCTCGCTGCAAGAAGTGACAGAGGAGAAGGGCTGCACAGAGCCAAGCCAAGAGCTTGACTCAAGAAATCATTCTCTTCTGCAACAGATTTTGTACTCCCTGGTCTGGTGCTGCGCAGGCTCTTGCATGCAGGCCGTGCACAGAAAACGATGGAGATAAAATGCAGTGTTCCCATTCTGGAGGTGGGACAAGCCAAAGCACAGAAAATGCTAAACCACTTAACTGGGATGCCAGCATGCTCTGTGTCACAGCTGTGAACCACTCTGCTTCCACTGGGTAACCTGACCTGCCCAAAAAACTCCCTGGAATACGTCTCTGAGGGAGGAGAACAACACAAACAGGGGCCTGACCCAGGCGGTCCCGCTCTGTTTTAACTCGCCTGGTGCAGCCACGCACGGCCCGGACAGCGCTGACCCCGGAGCACGTGTACCCACACACACCCCAGCCAAAGCACGCTCTTGTTTTCCAGCCCAGCCAAGCAGACACTTTCCAGGAGAACAGCAAGAAATTACCACGCTTGCCTTCCAGCTATTCATTACAAACTAAAGCCTCCCCTACGCCAGCCTGACCTCTCCCCAGCCCGCGCTCACCCCGAGGCTCTCTCCTAATCTTTGAAGAATCCCAAGGAGTTGAGAAGGAAGGGACAGCCTGGAGGGAATAAGAAGCTCCACGGCAGGAGACCTTACCATCAGCCTCTTTGTTTCTCATCACACCGACATTATAAATAGGCAACAACACCTAGGGAGAAACTACAGTGGAAATCTCGCATGCATTTCTTAGAACCAGCAATTATCCTTTCATCAGTCATTACCTGGAGCTGTTCTGGGGGGAGGGAGGTTCAGGCTTATTTTAACACCTGGTTCAGGTCTAGGCAGAGCAAGCACAGCCTCTGGGAAGATTAAGCTGTTGAAGCACAAGGGTCATTGGTACGAGATGCAAAGGACAGGCAGAAACAACCTCCTTGAGGCCACAAAAGGTGCCACAACGCTGAGTGACCTGCCCAGAGCCTCCTGCTCCCCTGCTCTTCCCCGTGCTCACATCCTGGCAGACGTGAGGCAGGGCAGGTCTTTTGGGAACCACATGTTACAAGTGAAATACTTTCTAGTCATTGCAGCCCTGGAAGACTGATTTCAAGCAGTACTGGTTCACGACTGGAATAAACATAACACACAGCTACAATTCACGTGTCACCCGATTTACCTACACAAGTATTGTGCACATCTTTTCCCTTAACAGCGACCAACAGCAGCAGCAACAAAGAGGAAAGAAGTTTCAGCCTTGGCTGCTCTGGATCCTGGAGCTTGGCATCCAGTTTGGCAAGGCTGTTTGAAAAGCAGAGGATGGGTCTGCTCTTGCTGCCAGAGGAGACAGATCCCCAGTTGATTAACAGCCAGACACTCCCTTCCCGCTCACCTGAACGGCTCCCACACAGCCCTTGGAGCCAGGAATCTGGTGGGAGTTGGCAGATGGCCCTTCTCGACCTTTCTGCACTAAGTAAAGGCAAAAATCTCACTTTATCAGCACAAAAAAACCCCCCTAAATAGCTGCTGGTCCAGGTCAGGGGAACCACAGCTTTGAAGCAAACAGAAGAGACTTCACAGCTAAGTTAATTTAAACAATAAAGTGGGAAATAAATCGGGAGAGAAGAGAGGATCCATCCACTTGGGCTTGGTTCCAGCGTCCAGTGCTGCATGCTCTCCCAGTCACCCTTTTCTGCTTTTCCCAGAGAAGCATTACAAATATACACCCTGCTTCCATTCCACAGCCATGGCAAAGGACAGCAGCACTGAACAGGCTCTGTAGTTAAATGGAGCCCACAAACCATTTCAGATCAGGAAACTATAGTTTTGAAGCACATAAACAAAGACCTTGATCTGCTTTTGAAGGATTTTATGGCAGTCGCAGAGGACTCTACACAGGAGAAGAGACCGCAGGCTCAGCTGTTGAAAGTAAAAAAGATTTCTGCTCAGCCTACTTAATGTGCTTTATTTTTAATACTGCTTTTGCTGCAAGAGCCAGAGAACAATTTGGAGAAAGAACGTCTTTGTTAGAGATTTTACGCCCCAGCCCTTTATTTAAGGTGCAAAAGCTCACAATAAATGTCACTAAGCCCTCCTACCCCTTTCCCACAGTGGTGCCCCAGCACAGTGAAGACCAAGTAGGAGTAATTACCAAATAGTTACTCCTCAGCATTAAGAGGAGAAAAGTAAAAACCATGTACAAAAAAATATCTTGAATCCTCATCCATTCTTGCAATGCTCCATGAAAAACATGCCAGGCAGGTAAGGCAGCCTGTGGCCCCGAGAGAAATGGGCACTGCATTTTCCAGGGATGTGTGCTGGGGAAAAATGCTGCAGGAGACATCCCCAGGGAGGGGAAGGAAAAGAAGAGACTCAGTTCAACTTTCCCCCTGTGTACAGCAAGAATGAACAAGAGTGCCCTCGAGGGAAATGTAAGCAGCAGCTTCATCACCCGGAGGCAGTAAGGGCTCTCACAGCAACGGAAATGAAGCTGCAAAAGGAACAAGGTGAAAAAAGGGAGAAATTTAAATGGTTTTCAGCTGAAAATGCTTGTATGACCATCACCCCCATCCCACATCAAGCCTAGGGAAAGCAGCCTCTAGGACATCATCTTTATTCATGAAGAAACCTGAGTGTTCTCTCAGAATTTCATGAGTTTACTCCCTCAAGAGGGATTTTTCAATTAATTATGCCAGGAAATAAACATCACATTCATCTTCATGTTGAAGGCTTTTGCTGTGAACAGCGAGGTGAGCTGTCAGCCCATCAGTCTGAGGGATTCCCTTCCAGTTGCCTTTCAAAGGGGGCTCCTGAAGACCTCCACCAGCAGCTCCCATTACTATTTCAACTAAATGAAAATAAATGGGAGGTGAGAAACTGAGCTGAAAGAAGATGTCAAAGTGTTGTTACACAAAAGGTACTATGCTCTGGATCAGTGGTGTTCTTTTAGCATTAGGCCAGGTCTAATGCAGCTCAGACCTGCCAAAGATGAGCAGGATTTTAATATTCATTAACAAGAATACAGTTCACACAACAAGGATTGAGCTGTTCATGCAAGTCAGGCATTTAGCTACACTCAAACATTTGCAGGCATCCTGCACATCAAACCACTGTGCAAAGCTGGTCCTGAGGGGCCACGTTTGCAGCGCGAAAGGGAAACGAAGTAGGTTTATGCCTTGAAAATCCCCCACGGGAAAAACACCCAGCTCCTTTTGAGCCAAGTTTCACACTGAAAGACCAGCAGCCTGTTGGCCAAGGGCTGAAGCACCTCATGTGTTTTGTGTATCAACACCTTTACTCTGGAGCTGGAAGAGCCTGGCAAGCACAAATTAATCAGTTCAGAGGCCAGAAAAAGTGGCAGCTTTGGCAGATCCCACTGTAATTAGCAGGAAACTCAAGAGGTGCTTCTCAAAGCACCCAGAAAGTTATCAATCTACTCCCTTGCTGAGATACATCCCACAGTGACTACAAAACACACCTTTGCACTGGCCTGGGAGCTTGGCTCGCAATCCCTTTCATTTCCTTTCCATCTCTGTGAATTACCAACGAATGCAACTTTTTCTTTTCCTCCTTCTAACTCCAAAGGGAGCTGCATTTAAGGAGCTCTGGAGGTCTCCAAAGGAGGAGGCTTCTCTTCTCTCCTCAGCAGAAGTGAATGGATGCTGGTGTTTCTGTCAGGCACTGCCCAACTAAATACCTTTGGGGTGTAAATCAAAACTCCCTGCAAAGCTTCAGTCTGAAATCCTGCTGTTCTCTAGTGTCACCAGGGCCAGCAGACAACGCAGGGGGAGATGGGGGCTGCTACTCAGCCACCTTCTCACTGCAGTAATTAACCTCAAGCAAGCACTGGCACGAAGCTCCTGCTCTTGCATGACTGCAAGCATTCCTCCCCCGGAGTTTATCATAAAGCACCAACTACCCATAAACATCTCAAGGAAGGGCTGGCCTGGGTTCACCTTCATGCAAGGAAGATGTCAGGCTCTGGCAGGGAGCCAGCCATTCATGTTTCCTTAAACCTTGTCAGCTCTGACTCAAACGACCTTTTTTTGGGGGGGGGGGGGGGGGGGCAGGGAAGAATCTTCCATCACACCCCTTCCTCCCCCTCCACCCACTGTGGCACTTAATCACAGCAGGACCACAGGGGACAATTCCCATGGTGGCTGTGAGTCATGGTCTCCTGTCCCTCTGCTCTCTGCACAGCCCCTTTGCAGCAGAGGCACGTTCCCATTTCCAGCTGGCCTGGAGCCTCCACCCAGGAGAGGAAAGCTTGGAGCTGAGCAGCAGTGGGGTGGGTTTAAGAGCCTCCACCACAACATGCACCTTTGCCCTAAGAGCCAGGTAGGACAGCCACTTTTTGGGATTTTGACAAGTCCACACTGTCCAGCAACAGCAGTGTCCACCCAGCACACAGCACCCGCAATTCTTCTGTCTCCAAAACCTGAGCCGTGCTTCATCATGGTGCCATGATGTATTTTACACCGAATTAATGCAGCAGCCCAGCCATTCATCCTAAATATACTAAGCACAAGGTCATGATTAAAAGCAAGGAAAAAAAAATTCCCTCTCCATACTCCTCAGCATCTCCTAAAACCCATTTAATTTTCCCCTCTGGAGCTGTGTGTCATATTTCTGGTGCTCACACCTGGGTCTGACATGGAAACTTTCAAGTGACTTTTCCTCCTCTTGCAGCCTTTCTCCCCTATAAATTCTGAAAAGAAAAATCACTTCTCCCCAAGGAGGCCGGAGCAGACAAGGTACCAGCAGGAGCAATTCCCATCCAACCCCCCCCAGCAGATAATAGGACACAGCCCCTTCCCAAACCATGGTGGGAGCCCTGATCCGCCTTGCTGATGAAGCCATTAAGATTAGGCTGCTGCTGGCACAAAGATGACGTGAGGAGAGTGTTTAATATCCTCACACCAGCTGGGTGGCCAGCCCAAGCCATTCTGGAGCTTATTTGCTGGCTGTGAATATTCCTCCTTCTCTCCTTCCCACAGGATTTTAACACCCCTGTGAGGAGAGCAAGCTCCCGGCCAGCAAAAAGCAAAGACCAACAGGCTGCTTAATTAACTGACCCTCTCCCAGTTGCCACAGCCTCACCAAATGCTGGAGAAACCCCATTCCAGCTGGTAATTAAGCACTTATGGCTGGAGAGGGATGAAGCCAGCAGGAGCAAAGGAAGGGGCTGACACCAAAACCCCCTGTGCCAGCCCCTGCCGTGCCCCCAATGCCATCAGCACTCCAGGCGCTCATGAGCCCCCGGAGGGACAAAAGCTTTTAGTGGCTGTGAGTCCCTTAAATTAAACCTTAATTGGTCCAAGAGCTCTCTAGATTGATACACAGAGGAAGGAGAGGCCTTGTTTGCCAGCCAGAAAAAAAGCCCTGCTGTCAGACATGCCTGTGAGGGTGTTGCTGCCTGTGCTGTTTTCACTGGTATCCAAGGAATTTGGGAAGCCTGGCTGCCAGGTACACTGGCCTGATCCTGCACTTGCCCTGCTGACCACACTGGGTCCCAAGAATTTCTCTTTCTCTCTTCCATCCTTTCAACCAGAGTCAACTTCAAAAGGAGGAAATTAGCGATTCCCTAACATTTAACCTTGTTTCTATTGCCCGACCTACCAAAACAAAGGAGTTAAAAGCAAAGAACTGACTCTCCCCAGGAGCATAAACAGGTTATTACAGCAATTATGTGCAATAAGGCCATGTATAAAGGGGAAGCCACTAAAACCCACTGAAGCTTTAGGATTGTGCTGCTCTTGGGACCAGCTGGGTTTATGATGTATTGCAAAGATGACAAGGAAGCAGAGGGTCTGTGAGCCCAGAGAAAATCCACACCAGGTGATGCATCTGCCACCAGCACCACACATGCAAATTCTGGTACCAAACCTGCAGAAATGATGGTGCAATCCCATCTCCCTGGGTACTGAGGGCAAACAGACTTCAGAGACAGAAGAACTTAGACCAGCTCAGTTTTAACAGTACTGAAGTCCTCCCAAATTATTCCAGGCTCTGGTTCCCAGCACAGCAGCTCTGAAGGCTGCAAGTCCCCAGGTGAGCCAGACTCAGCAGCTTGCAGGCACACAGGGCAGCTGGGTTAGCTCTGGCCTACAGCCAGAAAGTTGCCACAGAAATGACAAAGAGGAGGAGAAGCTCCTGAGGAAAGCTGATCTTTGAAAAATCCCTCTCCAGAGAGGCGGTGAGCGACGGAAAAGCCACACTGCAGGCTGGCCCTTGGTCACAGGGGGAGTGAACGCAAAGCAATCCACCCACCAGCACATCCCTGCCAGCTGGGCTGTTTCTAAGAGACACAGCAGATGCCACCTACGCTGGTGAGGGCTCAGCGGCCCCGAGAGGCTTTGCCCACACAGCTCCTGTGCCCCGGGCAGCAGCAGATATTTCACTGCTGCTGGTACAGCACAGCTTTAGACAGCTGGCACTCACGGAGAGAACAAATTCATGAAGGGTGTTTGGCAGACTCCAGACGAGTGCTGCAGCAAGGCAGGGAGCAGACCAGAGCCAATCCTGCGGTCTGAAGTGTGCGTTTGAGGCAACAGAAGGGTATCAGCATCAATACAGTCTGGGTATCTATGGGTGTAAATTTGGAGTCAGGCACCTTGCAAATTGCAGTGACAAATGAGCCTTTACTCCAGCAGAGAGAGCGAAAAAGCCACCTGTGAAGTCACAGAACATCTTTGATGCTGCTTCCCTCTGAGCTGAGAGAAGTCTGAGAGAACACTCCATGTCCAGAGGGACATTTTGCAGATGAACAGGAGCAGCAGAGGAGGTGGCAGAGAGGGGGCTGGCAGCCCTGCTATTGCAATGGTAATTCCCTCTGACTTGCCAGCATTAGAGACCAAACATCCATTGTCACCCTTTGTCTTTTATAGGAAGACCTTCACGACTTAAAGAGTTTTAAACGCACCAGTTGAAAGTTTTAGAGCGCAACCTTGAATTTCTCATGGCTGTATTTCCCATTTCGGGGTGAGGCCTTGCTAAGTGTCCCCCTTTGAGAGGCAGGTACCCTCTAAGGGGAGTGGCACCTACATAATGGGATGAGCTTCCACATGTGACTCAGCTTTTAGGGAAAATCTAAATAGTAACAGCAAAGAGCACAATGCAGTTAATATTACAACAGGCAAGAGGTTTTCCCTTCCCTGTTTTAACCAGGGCCTCCTGCCCTGTCATTAAATGAGTGGATTTTGTTCCACACTTCCAGCAAGGTCCACTAAAGGATCTTAGAAGCAGAGCAGCAGTTCCTCACTAGCACGGTCTACAATATAATGAAGAAAGGATTCGTGTTACCTGTCCAAGGTCCAGGGTGACGTTGACCTGGTTGAACTCCAGTCCCCGGGAAAGAGGGGGGCTCTGCCACCAGCGCTCTGTCCCATCAATGGCATTTGTGATGGGGTGGGCCTTGTTGCTGTTTGCAGAGGAGCAGATGTCGCAGTACTGGCCCTGGTGGAAAGAACAAAAACAACATTTAACTCTGGCCAGAAAAACGTGGTACAAAGCAGACTGGTATCACAGCAATCCAGAAAACACAGGGAGTAAGCCTGCTAATGCAAATCAAGATACAGAAAGTTTTGTTTGCACCAATTTAAAGTGTGGATGCAAAAAGGTACATGAAAAGGCTCAAAACTGCCACAACCACCCTGTGCAGAATTTGGGCTGCTCTAAGCAGCATCCCTCCTGAATGGCTCAAACTCCACGGCCAGCAGCTCCTCTGCTGAGGCTGCCACTCACACCCACCCCTGCCGAGCCCAGAGATCCTGACCTGAACCATTCAGCCACTTCTATGGGCTCAGACTGGCAGCTCCTCTGCCCAGCTCCCTGCAATCTGTTTCTTGTCCACCTATTCATTTCACAATATAGTTCTTTCAGCTATGTTTTCAAGCTTAGTCTGCAGCCAAGTTCCTTTTGCTGATGATGCTGCAATGCAAGCCCAGAAAGGGACAGCCCCAGCTGTCAGCTGGCCAGGGACTGCCATCACTTCTCTGCCTTGCTTTTGTGCCCCGGGTGGTTTTGTCAGCTCCATGGACACGCTGCCAGAGAAAACAACCCCCCCCCGCACCTTTAACAGCACCTCCTGAGCAGGATCAGACAAAGATCTGAGCTGTTAGGGGCAATTCTTTCTCTCTCATTAATGGACAAATGAATCTGACCCACGCTCAAAGAAACCTGCAAAGAGCCCTGAAAACTGGCAAATTGTTTTGTGTAGCCACTGTTGTGTCACTTGAATTGCTGCTGCAAACAGCCTGGAAGGGAGCTGTGTTACAGGCAGTTTTCCTTTTAAAGGCGCAGTTATCCCCAGGCAGGAATGCTGCCCTTGCCTGTCCCAGCTGCAGCCAGCGTTAATATTACACCAGGTACAAGATCTCAAGACAGGCAATCCCCTTCCCGCCCCTGCAAGGGCTGAGGCAAGGCAGAGCCACCGGAGAGCGTGTGATTTTCCAGATGCTCCGAACTCTGGAGGAATCTCAGTGCAAAGGAAGCAGATTTCACAGCATTATTCCCCACTGCCATCTGCTTTGTTACTTGCAGGCAATTATGCAACACAAATTGTCCTGAACAAGAACACTTTAGAATTAATTCCTCTAGAGATGTGAAAATAGAGACAGGCAAGCACAAAGCCAAAGAAAAGGGGAGCTGAAACCATGCAGGTAACCCTGACATTCATGCAGGGAGCACTCAGTGTACAGAGAGGTCACAAGGCTGGTTTGGACATGCTTTGTGCCAGGAGGGAGAGCAGACCAGACAAAACTGACCCAACTCTTCAGCTCGAACCTTTAATTGGAACCGGTGCAACAGGTTGTGTGGAAATTTCTGCTGCACAACACACAACACTGAGGTGGAGGGGGGAAGTGAGGCAAGATTACAAAACAGGGATAAGTAACAAAAAAATAAAGTCCTTTCATGCTTTAAATTCTTGCCACAGATGTAAAAACCATTTTGAACCCAAAGCTCACACTGATGGGAGACAGTCAACTCAAGTTGAGTAAGAGTGAAGTAAAAATTAGGATCAGCTGCTCCACATTTATAATGCTGCTGTTGTCCCTCCCTGGGCAGCCTGCTGGGCTGGGAACACATCAACAGCTGAACCAGGTTTGCTGTTCAAAGTGTGATTAGCCTCTCTGATGCACCAGTTGCTCATTAGCTGTTTCATTAGAGCCAGATCTAAACCTGACCGGAATAATTTCCAGCTATTTGTGTTTTAGAGCAACTCAGGCTCCTGCACATTGTGTTAGGTTCTCTACAGGGAATTTCTGACATCACCAAGAGGATTTTAATTAAAAAGCAATTGTGAGCTGCAGGCTTAGCAGAGACAGCAGGTTGCCAGAGCAGGAGAGGCGTGGACACTACAAAGGTATGGCCAAAGAAAGAACTTCAGCAATGCAAGGAGTTGCAGGGCAGCTCAGACAACATAAAACTGCCACTATCGGAGCAAACTGCAAAGAGAGAGAGATAAGGAGGAGGTTTGAATGAGGGGCAGCTTCCAGAGAGCTGCAAGGCCTGATCCTTCACAGGTCAGTGGGAACTTTGAAGTTTCCTCTGAGCATAAAGACAAGCCAGGCACCCTGCTGGCACCACTCTCAGGGGACGCAGGTGGCTTTGTCCCAGTTCACCTGGCCCTGCCGTGACCCACCACCAGCTCCCCTCACCTGATTTATCAGAAAGCCACAGGGAGCATGGGGCTGCTGGGAATGAGGTAAAAAGGGCAGGAAATGGGGTGTAAAAAGTACTGTTTCAGACAAAGTGCCTGCTTGCTCCCTGGGCTGTCCCTGCAGATCAGCTGCTCACATGGAGTTAAGCAGGTGCTGTCACACCAGGTGTCTTTTCTGTGGGCAACAACAACTTGTTCCAAAACTGTGTTTTCAGCCACAGTTAAACCACTGAAATCCAACACCATCATAGATGCAAACACAGAAGAGACACGTACAGAGAGCCACAGCACCAAATGTCACCTGGAGCACTGAGAGCCCTGGGCTGAGCCCAGTTCCCTCTGCCACACAGAGCCACACACCAGAGACATAGCACGGGATAAAGAGGCACCAGGACAAATGGTCACCAACACTGCAGCGTATCAAAAGAGAATGTCACTTAATTCTGAGACACTGAGGAATGAAACAGCTTCAGATTTCATCTGTTACCAATACCTGAAAGAGTGAGAGGACCAGAGCCCTGGTCAGTGCCCACGCTCCTCAGGCAAGGATAGCTCAGGGCTGCAATTCAGCATGCAAAGCAGTGCTCTGAACACAGGGCTGGGGTGAAGACAGGCTTCAGAGGAAGGCACAAGCAGCACTGACTTGAAATCGGTCAAATTTGTTGTACGTTCTGAAATTCTGAGGTCTATAATTGCTTCAATTAATGCCAGTAACCTGCCTCACTGTTACACTCCTAACCTGAAATAATCATCTACAACCCTGCCCCACCCCAGGAGCAGTGCATGATCCCTGCTGGCTTTGGAACAGCCCCCAGGCACAGGGGTGGGACGGGGAACATGACCACATGGCTATGTCTTTGCAGAGCTGCCTGTTTTGGAAGACAGATAGTTACATGCATCTCCAGTAAAGCTTAATCAAAAAAAGAAACCTGTGATCCCTCTTTTGCCTCATCCTTAAGACATTATCATTAAGGCAGGGCTGCCCACGCTGAGGAGTGAGTTTGACAAGGGAAGCAAACCTCCATGCAAGTCCCTTTCAGCACACCTCAGCATCGCTGTGCCTCACATCCTTCCAGACTGAAAAGCCCCCCACAGTTGGAAATGCAGTCTTCTGCCAAAAAGCCCTGAATAAAGCAAAGGAAACTCCTTGAAAAGGTTTACAGCCTTCCCACAAGCTGTGCCAAAACCACTGCAAGCGTCTTTAGGGCAGCATTACTTCACAAAACTTAATGATTATTGACATTTTAAGACCATCATGTTTAAAAGCCAGTGAACTCTCCTTTCTGAAGTCTTCTACAATGTCAAATTAAACCAGCAGAAAACAGAGAACTGACTGAACTAATTTATTAGATGATTGTATTAATGTTTATCCTAGGTCTTTAATCAAGCAAATGTCCCTTCACCACCAGAGCCTGCGAATGTCTCTTGGAGGGTCCCAAGTAGCACTGTTCCAGTATTCCTGATGAAAACTCCTTATGCCGCAGCCACATCACACATGAGCAGCACTGAGCAGGTGAACGGAGAAGGGAAGGGACTCTGGGCTGGTGGGACATGCAGGCAGTGAGGACATGCATGTGGAGTTCATTATTGCTGTTTCAGTCTGCCCAAATTGAACATTTCCCTCCCACCTCCCTCCTTGCTTTAGTCACCGGGTGGTGCCAAGACCCCTAAAGGGGATGAATTGAGAACTCTGACCTCTGCTCTGATGCCTCCTGTTTCCTCCCCTCCCTTTTAGGTGCTGCCTGTGGTCATGGAAAGGAGCCACTACAAAAGGATTTTTCTAAAGCTTTCAAACTGAGCGAATCCCGCCAGCCTGGGAAGTGGTGCTCAGATCAAAGCCCCCCCTGTGCCAGAGCTGCACAGGGGACAGGAGGGGGTCGCCGCAGAATTCCACAGGTCAGGAGCTGTGTTTGGCAGCAGGGGGATGCTGGGGCTGCCCCCAGAGCCAGTACAGCCTGAAGGATTTCCTTCAGTCACCAGCATCCTTAGTGCTGCGTGTCATGCTGAGCTAGCAGGGTGGCCAGAGCACAGATGGACACCTGCGGAGTGATAAATGCATACCCACATTTGCCAGCTTTTCCAAGCAGCCTTATCCGCCCAGTTTGGCTTCGCACATCATTCACGTGTTTGTTTGCAAGTGCACCGAGCAGCAGTTGCTTCTTCACCTTTCCTTACTCCTTCGCCTCACTGGAGGCACAATTACTGCATCGAGCTCCCTGTAAGCCTCCTGCTACTGGGACTTAAAGCTTCCTCGAGTTACACTATTCTACAGTGCAGTGCAGTGCAACATCACTTTAAAAGGTGGCAAAACTCGGAGGAGGATACATCAGGTTTTTGCCATCCAGTGACATCTTCAACCATTTATACTACACAGACAGCAAAATTCCATGTCATAACCGCACAATAGCCGGAAAATTCCTAATGCAGCAATAACTCAGGAGAATGCGGCCAGAATGAGAAAAACGCTTCAGAGACGATCTTGTAACAAAGCCACCCCCACCAAAAGGCCGAGAAAGGCTCGGTCTGAGAAAGTGACAGTTTTCCTTTGCTCATCCATGTTGTTACATACAACACGGACAACCCCCTTGCTCCACTGCAACAGGTGACTGGCACCACGACCCTCACAAGCAGCACACAGGAAACACTGAGCAGCAGCTGGTGGCTCCGTGGCTGGCTTGAGGCTGCAGGAGCATGTCAAATCAGAGCTGCTCTTCCCAGCTTGGGCTGCCCTCAGGGGGGACACTGGCTCCGGAGTTCCTGCAACTAAACCTGGTGTTTTACAAGCCCGTTTACAACTGTTCTTTCCTCCCTTCAAGGGAGCCATAGCTGTTACACTGCACTGCAGCTTACACCGTCTACATTCCTGGCCGCAAGCTCCCTCTGGGCAGCTTAAAATGGGACCCCTGAGATAAGTCACCTGACGTTCGCTTGTAAAAGCCACCCTCCTAACTTTCCCCTCTGCTCATCCCAGTGCCCCACCGAACACACGGGGAACGGTGGAGTTAAAACTCATCAAGGTAAATATTATCACGATCAAGACACATCAAGGTAAACATTGAACATTATTCCCTGACTAGCGAAGGGAATTTGGGTGCTGGTTTGCCCGGGATTTTAAAAACACGAAGAACCCACAACTTTAAAAATAATGCCCCGGGAACTCAGCGAGCCGCGTTTCATGCGAGCAACTCCTGGCAAGGCTGGGACAGAGACCGAGCACGTGCGTCCCGGGCAGGGGGATGCCCTGGGACCACCCCTCCCTGAGCCCCCAGCACGGACCCACCCGCGGCTGCTGGCGCAGCCCTGCCCGAGGCAGCCGGTGATGCGTGGGAAAACGCGCGGAGCGGGGCCCTGCCCGCCCAGCCCCGGGCTGCCCCCGCCGCAGCCTCTGCGCTCCGCGGCGACACCGAGAACGGGGGGCGCACAAAGGGGGCTCGGACCCGAGCGCACCCCCGGCCGCGCCGCCCCGGCCAGGCTCCGCCAGCCGCCCGTGCGTGCGCGGGGTCCGTCCCCTCCTCCCCCGCCCCGGCCGTACCTGGATGGTCTGGTTGGGGTCCCCCCCGGCCACCGGGCCCCCCACCAGCTTGCAGTACAGATCCTCCACGGCGCGGCGGCCGCCGGCGCCCGTCGCCTCCTCGCCGCAGGTGGCGGTGGCGGAGATGCGGGTGCCCTCGGCCAGGTTGAAGTAGGGCGGGTGGAGGCTGTGCCCGTTCACATCGCTGGGGAACGAGGCGGGCGGCCGGGCGGCGGCGGCGGGCAGCGCCAGCAGCAGCGGCAGCAGCAGGAGCCGCGCACCGCCCCGCTCCGCCGCCCTCGCCATCTTCGCTCGGCGGGGCCGGGCAGCGCTGCGGCACCGACACCGGCACCGGCTCCGGCTCCGCTCCCCCCGGCTCCGCTGCCGCCGCGCTACTTCAGCCCCGGCAGCGGGGAGGGGCCGCGGCAGCCCCGCCGCCCCGATTAACCCTTTGCCGCCCCAGGAGCCCCCCTCTGCCCAGCCGGCCTCGCCCCGGCACCCCCCCGGCCCCGCCGGAGCGAGGGGAGGCCGAGAAGGGTGAAGCGATGCCCCCCTTCCCAAATAAACGGGGACGGGATCCCCCGGGAACAATGTGCCCATTGTATCTGCGGGGCTGCGCTGCCCGCGGCGGCTCGCTGGTGTTTTAGTGCGTTAAACTCCATTAACCGAGAGATCGGGTTATCTACAGGAAAAACTCTATTACTAATTAACAAAACGGGAAGGCTTGACCAAACCGCGTTCGCTCTCCTCGAGGTATGTTGTGCGTTCTCAATTAATTTGAGCAGTGAAAATTTTACTTCCACTTTCCCCGGAAAGGATGGCTTTGGGGAAATGACTTTAACTTCTCACCTAAGGGGGAAGGAAGCAGCTCAGCCATAACTCAACTCTCTCCCATCCCTCCGCTGCCCATGGACAATCCCTCCGTGGTGTGACTTGCAAGGACACACACACTGTCAGGTCTTTACATGCTGCTGGGGGGAAGACATTTTACAGATAAAAACCTGAACATAAATATAGAGCAACACATAAATTAACTCATCAAACCACTGCTTCGATTTTCCGGCAAACACGGACTCTTTTTAAATCCAATAATTAAATGATACACACAAAATGTTGTGCCTGAACTGGACAAGACTTTCTTTAAACTAGGACATACCAAGAGACCAGGTCTGGACTCCAAACAGTTGGATTGCTGCGGTATTTGAACCCCACAGGAAGCAAAACAAGCTCTTGAGCGTGTCCAGGTCTTCACAGGTTGCTGCGGGGCATTTCCTCTTTGCATCACATCATCCTCTTTGTTTCCTTTTTTTTGTGGACAACCTAAGAGGTACCAGTCCTCTTGGAAAAGTTACTGTCTTAAGTATGAAAAGCTTTAAAAAAAAACCAAACCCAATAAACCCAAAACCACTTTGTGATGTGTGTGGATCAAACATGTAGTTCCACAAACTGAATTCACACATGGCGTGTACCAGCCAGGCTCTGCAATTACCCTGATTTCAGCACTTTCACGGGCTTTTGAAAGATGCCTCTCACTGTGTCTGGAGCACTGTAAATGTATCTAAGTGTATATATCGATTTACTGTAACGTTTCCACAGGGTGCTGCAGGCAGTGGGACTGTCCCAGCCCTCCGGCCGGGTGCCGCTTGGGAATGCTGGTGGGTGCCAGCATCGGGAGATGGAGCGGTGCCGGAGCCCTCATGCCCTCGGGAGCCAGGGAGCCACCCAGTGCCATCTGTTTCTCGGGGATCACATTATCATGACATCAGGACTTGTGAACGCGGGGCGGTGAGAGGTGCCTGGTTCCACATGGTGAGGAAGCACTGAAGCACGGCCGCCAAGCCCATTCACTTAGAAAGACTTCCTAAAGCGCTTTCAGACATCTTTTTAACCCCTTCCTGCTCGCCCGTCTCTTTGGAGACATTTCTCCTGGTTTCCCCACTTAATGCAAGATCTTATCACTCCGCGGATGAATGTATCCTTTAAAACCTAAAGAGAACCTTTAAAAACAAATTCTTATCACGAGAACAGGCAGTCTTTGCCCTTTAAACCGTGCTTGAAAATGGGTAGGTTCCTCTGGGAACAGCCACCTTTGAAAATACTTGTGCTCTACTCCACAGGACAGGAATTAAAACTTCCTTAAACTTTATCAAATGCCTTATTTAATTAGCTACTTACACCCCACGGCACCTGTAAATATGTAAAAAGAGTTAACAAGGAGAGCAGGGCACAGATTAGGAAAATAACTTTCTCCCACCCCCACAAGAGTTTCAGGGCAAAACACTTGGGCCAGTCTAATTAATATCTGTAATCCCTCTAGTGGTAATATAATCAATCTCCCTTCCAAAATGCAATTAAGGAAAGTGAAATCACAGTTAGCACGTGGGTTTTGTGGCACAGACTCAGGAGCACCATGCAGAAAAAATGACCCTCTGCTGTCTGAACTGGCCTCTAGTCGACTGCAGAGCTTCTTTCAAAGACAGTTTGAAGACTGAAATCATACTTAGGCCACCTGTAACTGAGGGGATCTGAAGCTGTCCGAGAAGCAATGGAAATGGTTTAAAGAAAGAGCATTCTGAGGGTCTATTTCTAGCTCAGGAAGAAAAGGACAGAGGGTTTCTAATAATGCTAAACATCCAATTTAGAGGTTAACCAAAAAGTTGAGGTTAACAACTCGAACTCCTTCCCTGATGCCATCTCTTTTCAGCCACACTCAGGGAAAAAAGTCATATTTGCTAATTTGGACTGGACACGAATCCCATCTGGTCTAACATCTCACCTGAGAGTCACCAGCAGCAAACATTTCCAGTGAAAACCCCCATGGGTGGGCAAGAAATACTCTGCTCCCAAAAAAGATGTTGCCTGATTTATAACAGCTAGAACTTAGCTTGAGTAGTGAAGCCTTTCTTCCATTTAAGAGGTTTTTCTAAGCATAAATTTCAGCATCCCTGGACATTTGCCATTCCTTTACTGCTCTGATCTCTCTTTGAATTTTACTAGATTCCTGAGCCTTGCAGTGGTGCTTCTTGGCTCGGCTTCACAAAGCTGGTCACAGTGACATGCTCTCAAATAAGAGGTGTTGAAGCAGAAGAGACTTTTCATTTTAAATCAAATCCACTGCCAGTGAATGCAGAAAGAACTGGGGAAAAAAAATCCAGCCAGTAGCATTCCTACTCCAATCTTCTCTGAGCCTACATGTAGTAACACGACCTCAGCCGTGCTGTTATCCATCTGCATCCGCTAAAGGCATCCGAGTCCCACTGAAGGTTTTACTT
The DNA here is from genome assembly GCA_014706295.1 of Lycocorax pyrrhopterus obiensis. Lineage (NCBI taxonomy): Eukaryota > Metazoa > Chordata > Aves > Passeriformes > Paradisaeidae > Lycocorax > Lycocorax pyrrhopterus. The sequence continues at coordinate 12,793,280 of JACSVZ010000022.1, read as the reverse complement.
TTGCCTCCCTAAAAACTGCAGGACCATGAGGAGCTTGCTTGAAGCTGCCACCAGAAACCACAAGCTCTTTCTTTCTTCAAGCAAGCTGTAGAGTGACAGAAGGGGTTTGGGGGCATGGAGGGACAGAAAGAGCTTAAAAAAGGTCTGAGAACAAATTGAGTGTATGGGCTCCAAACAACTTATCTTGATGAGGGAATGCAGTTCTTAAATCTGAACAAAGATTCTGCAAGTTACAAGTGAGAGTTTTCCTCTCTACACAGACCCTTTTAACCTACAGCAGGAGCACAGGGAAGCATCCCACAGCCAGAAGCAAGGCCTGCCGAGTAAATCAGTGGTGACACAGACACATTCTGCTTGCTGTGAATAAATTCTCTGGTTTTATATTGTCTGTTACACAGAGAAATGAAAGGACTTCTCCTCACTCCAGGAAAAGCAACATATGGCCAATGCAGAAAGACTCGTTGCCTTCACTTACAGTATTTCCTACCAAGGCACCACCACAGCCAGAGCCGTCACTGGGAGCAGGGCCTGAGCCCAGAGAAATAAGTGAGCATATGGTTCCTGTGTGGTGTAGGGTCAGCAACATGTTATCTTAGGGAAGATTTAATCACTTTCCTGCTACCCTGCTGCAGGCTGTGTGAAGGAATGTGTTTCCTGAGCTGTGCTCTGTGCTGGCCCAAGAACTTCACGCCAAGCTCACCATTTATAAGCGTGTTGTGTCTTGAGTGTGTCAGGAGCAGCTACCAGGAGCTAAGAACTAATTCCACGTGAGCTGGAGTTGGACTAACACAAGCCAGAAGTGCAATCAATAACCTTCAAGCACATCTCCAGCTTTATAATTTTACAGTCTCCACAAGCTCTGCCTGAGAAGGTTGTAAAACAAACCCACAAAAGGCATGAACAGGTTCCATGCGAGGTTTGCACTGCGTTCGCTGAGTTCACAGAGGCTCGGGAAGGAGTTCCCCTCCTGTTCACACAGACCCCCACACATGCACATACAGACAGTTCTGCAAACAGCCCCCAAACAGAGACCCAAAGTACATTTCCCCTGTTTGTTCTTCAAACTGACAGCTCAATTACAGCTTTTTAAACCCTTCTGCATCGGGGGAGCTAGGGCACAGCTTGAATCTACAGTGGGAAAGGACTGGAGGGTTTTGTTGAAGGCATGAGGAATTTGACCAGGATCTGCCTTGATTTCTCAGACTGGTTCTTATGAATATATAAAACCAAAGGCCAGAGGGGATGATCAAACTCATCACACTACCATCTGCTGCAGTCTGCTTTTATGAAAGTATTCCTGGTGCTGGTTTTGCCATATTAACAGAAATAGTTAAGACTGGACAAACCAGGCCAGACTGATAAGGTGATTCAATAGGAAGCAACTCTAGGAGAGACAGGATTCTTTATATCTTTTTTGGAATTGAATTACACCATGTGAAAATGCAACCCCCTAAAACTGCCAAGTGCCAAGGAGCATTAGCAAGAGCTGAATTAGGGCACATCTGGAATGAACAGTTATTTTTCTTCTCTCGGTAGAATTACTTTAATGTGTTTTATGTTTGTTTCCTTTATAGTGTTCCTCCTTTAACATTTATTCAAAATTGAAAAAGACTGTTTTGAGACAGAGCTGGTCAATTTGCCATGCCCAAGCAGCACCTTTTAGTTAAAACCAAAAGGAGCAGACATCTGTGTTTTGTCTGCTGTGGACATTTTCACGAAGAGATCAAGAAGATTCGTAATGTAGCAGGACATGTTACTCTACACCAGAGAATTCAATTCACTTTAAGGTCAGCCTGTACCTTCTCTGTAATCAAATGGTTCCAAAACCCTCCCAAAGCCAGAACAGGTGTTTCATTCATACTGTCTGTCTACCTGGCAAGGACCCAAATACTTTCTTTTAAAGCCTAAACTCTGCATTATTCTGGGGCACATGGAAAACACACGTAAGTGCTGTCTCCCAGGCACGCTTCGGGCTCGGTCATCATTAGCTACGTGTTTTTCTTTGCACAGCTCAAACAGGAACACAGCTGCTTTTATGTTAATAACTAAATCATGCTTTAAATGTGCCACAGAGCCCTGCCTTCAGCCAGAAGGGCCCTGCAGATTTAACAAGCTGACATGTCAACAGAGATCAGTTCACCCACCAGAAAAGTGCAGCTACTCCTGGGGTGAGCTTTGGTAGCTGTTTATCACTGCAGGAGGACCAAGAGCGCTGTGTCAAGTTGAATCCACGGAGGAAGCGAGGGGATGAGTGAATGCGCTCGGGGTGAAAAGCAGTGCAATGCTGGGGTTAACACACCCGCTCGAGTGTGACAGAGCACGGGGGGCAAACTGGAGACACTCAGAACATGCTTTTGCTCCTTGTCTAAAAGGTGGGACACATCCAGCAGTGCGGATGGGAAACTGACTCAAGCCTGACTCAGAGAACAGGACTTCTCCTACTATGTCATTGTAACTTCTTTGAATGCCGGGAAGTTCATCCTCCCACAGATTACTTCACCCGGGGTTGTTTCTGTGCCCTGTGGTTATGTGCTCATAAATACTCTTCAGGCATGGGGTCATGACATACCCTTGCTGGCTTCCACCTACATCACATCATATCCAGTTTTTCAAAATCGAGGTGGAAATTACTGGTACCAGATAAAAACCCAGTAGCACTTCTAATCTCTGTCATACAGGATAGTTGTATTGCCATTTTCCTATGAAGTCCTGTTTCATTAATGAGAAATAATACACAGCTAATGAAAAGTGTCATTAGGAACAAGCAACAGACCCCAGCAGCATTACAAATGCCAAGCTGGCCCAGAAGAAGGAACATCTCAAGCAATATCCCACAGGAGCAGATGCCCTTTTATTTTCACGTGTGTTTTCCCAGAGGAAAAGGATGCCCAGTCCGACACACCGTGGCTGTGGCTCCCCAAAGGAATCAGCAACAGCTCTTGTGTCAGTGGCAAGGAACACAGCTAGAGGAAGGTGCACAGAGCCAGCAGACACAGCGGTGACAGCCACAGCCCTGAGGTGTGAGGGTGGTCCCTCTGGCTGGCACTGTCCCCCAGTCTGAGGGCACCAGCCTGTACTGGTGCAGGTTGTGCTGCAGCCGCTCTGAATGGAACCTGGCACAGCTCTGCTGCTCTGCATCTCAACACGGATGAGGATGAGTTCATACCTGCATTTTCCATTTATTTCAGAGCTGGAGAGAGGGAGATTAGTTGCTACCCAAGACTCTTCTCAGGGCACAAGGCAGTGCTGGATGACAGACGGAGTTTAGCTCCAGCTGCGCATTGTGGGCTCTGCCTATGGGAAATGCTTTACCTTTTTTTTTCCTCTGGGATACATTCAATCCAAGCACAATATTGACAATCAACTCTTCTTTCTGAGATTCCCAGTCCTAATCCATGGGACTTGCGGAGGGCAAAAGCATTGTAATGAAATATTAGCAAGAGTTGCCTTGGTAACTGGCCAGATGAAGCCCTCTTATATTCACTGAAGTCCTCCCAGCGTGACTAATACCTCCTGGGCTGTAGTTACACCAGTCTGAATGTCCTGAATGCATGACCAAGTCAGCAGAGCAAACACACTCAAGCCCCATTTATACAGTTATGGCTTAATCTGATTATTTGTAGTTTGACCAAGTGCAAGAGAAATTTGTGGAGCTTCACTCTGCAGCTCCTCACTTTCATCTCGCCCCTCTCGATAACACAGACTAGGCTTTCCCATTCTGCAGTTCCTAAGACAGAAAAGGCAGCAGCCTAACAGCTGAGTGCAAATTGCAGTCATCTGTTAAAATGCATTTGGTAACATTTTCTTTATCCTGTTAACCTTACCAGAGAGCGGAACACGTGGGGAATGCTGAGGGCCTTCATGCAATGCAAAGTAAGAAACACTCCGTGCACAGATCTCAGCAGCCCTTCTGCCACAAAACCCAGATCTGACCAAGCCTCTCCCCTCACGTCCCTCCCAGGCTCCCTGGCACTGCAGGCAGCCTGGTCCCCATCTGCTGTGTGCAACCTGAGGTGCTCAGGTACGTGCTGCTGACCATGTACAGCTTAAGCCTTGCACAAAAGAGAAATTCTCTGTTCGAGCAGGTGCCTGCAAAGAAAGCCCTGGATTGCAGCCCTGCTGTCCCCAGGAAGGCTGGCACCATCCCACCCACAGGGCAGTGGCAGCAGGGGAAACTTCAGCTTCAGCTCCTTTGTAAACTGCAGCTGACAGCCCAGAGTGCCATCACTGCTCCAGACCTGGGCTTGCTCCTTGTGCTGGCTCCCTCCATCCCAGCTGTCCACCCAAAGCCTTGATTTTCCTTTTGTGAAGCTCCTTTCACAGCCAGGACTGAGGATTTATAGGTCCCAGAGAGAACAACTCAGTGCCCTGACCCTCTCTACTCCTCACTCTTGCTCTTATTTCTGGAAAAACAATTCATTTCCCTGAGTGGGATCAGGGCAGAGTGCCTGCAAGAGAGGAAGGCTTGCAAGAGCAAGAGTTGTCATCTTTCACCAGCATCAGCTGACTCATCCACTAAATGCACACCACAGGCTGGGAGCTCTGCGTAACAGGGATATTTGTGCCTTTCTTTAGTGTTTGTTCCCCGTGTGCAGCACAAGTCAGATTTCACACCTGTGTCCACCATCGATAAGAACAACCCATGGTTTGGGCTCCGTATCAGGAAAAGATTTTATATATTTCTATTGTCACAGCCATTAATCTGAAATCTAAATTACTTCCTATTTGGGAAAGCATCTGAGTTTTTTTTTCCATGCAGATTATTCCTACAGTAGCTTAATAGGAGCAGACAGCTGTTTTGTGCTTAAAAATAATTCCCTCCAGTAGGAAGAGGCAGCAAATAGGAAAATAGGTGCTTTCTCCACAATAGAAGAGCTATGAGCCTGTTTCAGACATCACAGAGAGAGATGGTGCCAAAGCCAAGAACTTAAACTACGTCTGAGGCTCAAATCCCTTCACTGCTTCTTCCCTGCATGGCCTTGGACACATCACTTAACTTTTTCTTTGCCTCTCTTCATCAACTCAAAATGAAAAGGAGCAGCAGTCATGGGGTACGATAAGAATAAAAGCTGGAAGATGCTCAACCATCCAATGTAGGTGCATTTTTAAGTTTGTAAAAAATGGATTTAACAGCTAAGCCCTGCTTGGACCCCGTAGGTCCAATAGACTTCAGTGAAAATCCCACACATTCTGCCCAGCCTCTCCAGTTCACCTTCCAGGAGATCGAACAGCAAGCACAAGAACTGGCAGTGTGTCAGGGGATTTACACAGATCAGAAACACAATGGGCCCTAAACTCAGCTCCAGGGGCTGGTGAATGGAAAAGTCATGAGCAGCTCTCATCCCAGGGCAGCCTGAGGGGTTCTCCAGGCTGGGAGTTCAGGAGGCTGCAGTGGGACATTTCTCTACAAACAGCCTTGCTATGCTGGAGAATCTTGGATCATCCCAGAGGATGAGCTGAAGTGCAGAACAGCTGCAGCCCTGGAGGTCAGGTACCCTTTTTCATACCAGGGGGAAGCACTTTGGGGTCCTTCAGTACAAAACTGAGTGCAGTTTTCCAGCCGTAACACTTCAAATTAGGCAGCTGGAAACATAACAGAGCGTAGCCCTGGGCTTGTTCTTGGGCTACTGGTTTTCCCTTGCCATAACCTCCAATTTCCTCAGCACTTTAAGGAAGGTTTATGCTGTGCATTACATTTGTACAGTCCAGGTAAGCCAAGAAATCTTAAACTCAAATGCCTGGTTTGCTGGGATAGATCCTGTTACTGCTTTTAAATGCTTTGCATTCATATAAAGGATGATATTTTAAAAAACGAGAAAAGAAATCTCATAATCACAGCCAGGCTATTTGTGGGAGGTTTCTTCTCAGTTTTCAAAGATCCTTGAAAAGCTGGCAAGGAACCCAAAAGCTATTTTACTTTCTTTAGGAACACTAAAGGGAAAAAGGTACTTTGCAGATTAGGAGATTAAAATTACAAATACATCGTCTGATAATTTTATAGTAATTAAAGTAATTAACTTGATTGTGTGCTACCATTTCAGCTGGCTTGGGCTTTTAGAATCTTATTTAAAGGAGCCACATTATTAAAGAACTTCAGATGTGGAATTACTGCTGAAAGGTATCCACTCTGGACTGATCCATAGCTCTGAACTCTTAAGGACTCCCAAGATGAAAGCCATTTGGAAACTCCTTATGTGATTTATGCACGTAGTGCCTGACATCCTCATCTTCATGGCAGGGGATTTATTCCTTGCCTAATGAGGTGAAGGTCAGGCCTGCCACGCTCGTTGTGGAAGCAGAGAGGGTATGAGCGTGTGCCCGTTGGCATTCCTGCCTTGGGCTCTGCGCTTCAAGGATGAGGTATGAAAAAAGGAATTTAATTAGTTCTTGCCTGCTTCTACTAAACAGCTCTAGAGGGAGGGATGCAGAGACAGTGTAATAAGGAGAATCTGTGATTTGCATGCTAATAAAGGCGCACACACTTTCTCTGGACAAGCCTTGACTTGATACCACGATTAGAACTTGCATTAAACCCAACTGTGTTCCAAAGTGAGCCTGCCACACACAGCAGCAGGAGTTTCACAGGGGTTTAAAGTTAATTACACTCTATTCTGCTTCTGCTCTTTAATGTCTCTCTGTTCCCTGGCCTGCAGCTCCCTGAAAAAGCAGAGTAAGTGCTTTGGGTGTTTATCAAATCCTTATTATTACAGGCCCTCGCTGGCTTTGGGAGAGGAAGTGTCAGAGTCCCTTTTGCTGTTTGTTGATGGTGTTTGGGGCTGCAGGGAGTGGAGGAGACCTGCTCCCCACACAGGAGGGACCGAGGCCGTGCTTCACAACATGTTGTCTTTGGCACCAGCACTGACACAATCAGTTTTTGCCCTTTTTCCCCCTTCTGGTTGTGCCAACAGAACCATTTGTGGAACCAGGTTGGGAACTGACCCAGCTATAAAAAGGGGTGTAAACAATTCTTTCACAGTTTATTTTTTTAAGCTCTCTTAACCCATTTAAGGAATAGCCCTCCCTGTGAGACTGCACAAATCAGGCATCTGGAAGCACAACTATTTCTGTGCGAGGCTGTTAACACAGGTAAGCACTGCAAGCTGCTGAAAGGGACATCCAGCTCTTGCTGATTTAAGGCAGGAGGTCCTAATATTAGGAGCAATGATGTATAGCCAAGTGAAGTGTCATTAGGACAGAACTGAAAGTGATCCATCCGTTTTGCAGGAGAGAAAGACAGGTCAATGCACTTAGAGCAGAGTTTTTAATTCTTAGAGCACACATAAACTGTGCTGTTTCAGCCAGCCTTACAGATCTTGTCAGGGCAAAATCCCAAATGTTTTGTTGGAGTAGTCTCCAGCCAAATCCAGATTTTCAATGGGGTTGGCTGAGTTAGTCAGGAAAGATAAATGAGCTGCAGTAATCAGCAGCAAAAGAGAAAAAAAACCAAAATATTTTAAGTGCTTATCTGGGGTCTGGATTAAGTCCTTGATTTTCATGAGTTTCCTACATGGTCTTGGAAGGATTGCTTGCCTGCACCCCAGTTTCCCAGCTGGAAAGCAGATACAATCAGACTGCAAACACATTGAAGTAAAACACTCCCTTAGGATAACAGGAAAAAGACTCACCAACAGCACATGGCATCAGCAGAGGACAGGCAGCTTGTACCCACTGCAGGGACAAGAGGGCAGTGAAGTCTCACAGGAGTTTCAAAGCACAGCCATGTTCTCAGGGAAGATTCTGGGTGGTCTCTGATGCAGCTTACATTGATAATTTGCAATAAAACACCGTCTTGGCAACATACCTCAAACACCTTCCTACTAAATGAAAGCCTGACTTTGTCCCTGGAGCTGTTCGACCTGACACAGCTGCTCTGAACACAGTCCAAAGGCCCTGCAGAGGTGGGAGGTACATGGGAAAACCCTGCAGAAGTGTAGGTGAAACAACCTCCTCATTTCCCCCAAATCCCTCAGCTCACAGCCCAGGCATGGCTTCTGCACTGGTGGTTTAGCCACAGCACAAGTGCTTGATAGTTTTGTTCCCTGTCCCACTGAATCACCTGCACCAGCTGGACTTGGGGCCTTCATCCCCCAACCACATTCCATCCCGGGGGATGGGACCTTCTCTTGTTGAGTACATTTTCCCCTTCTCCAAATTGCCTTACTTAATTTCAAATCCAGCAAATCTCTCATGTACACAGTGGGCTGGATTTCTCAAAGGCTGCAGCTATCATAACCCAGTTCCCAACAAAAATATTTTGGGGAGATCCACCTTCACACTTTTAACCCCAGAGTATTTTTCAAAGCGCACTAAAGGACCGAGTTTAGAGGTTTGTTTTGAGAGAGATGTGACTTGCAATCGTCATTTGTACACGGTAAAATGGTTCCATTTTAAGGTAAACTATGAACTTCTGAAAATCTGATGTGCAGCACAAGGCACAAGATCAATAGCTATGTTTGGATGTGCTGCCCTGCATGCAAAAGGTTGGGAAAAAAGGATTCCACATGAACACTCTGAAATGCATAGGATGACAGAGAGCTGCTGTTCTGCCAGAGAGCAACGATGCTTTGGAGTCAGAGTTCCTTCCCTGAGAACACCACAGCACCACCCGAGCCAGCAGTAAATCCCTGAATTCTTTGACAAGTACATACATCCTGTTACCCAGCTTCACAACTGCGGAAATCGGGGCGAGCAGCAGTCGTTTACACGAGGTTACAGGGAATCCATGCCAGACTTCTTCAGAGATACTTGAAAATCCTCCACAAACATCTCCAGACAGCAAGTTTGAAAGGAGATGAGCTGGGGAATAGCACAAGCTCCACCAAGGAAAAGGAATCCCTGCAGAATTCCTCAGGAATGCAGAAAAACCTTAATGACTCTTCCCAATATTTTTTCTACGCTTTTGGTGATTACTAATCTTTATGGAGTTTACATTCCATCTATCATTTTTATAACCAGAGATCAGAGAGGGATTATGATGGGGGTTGCAAGCTATTCACACAGAGACCCTGTTTATCTAAGCAAAGAGAGCAGCTCTTCTACTTTAACCATTTATAAGGTGGCAGGAACACCATCTGGGACATGTGCAGAGCTAATGTGTTGTCCTGCACCAGAAATTTAGGTGGTGCCATTTATATTTTGTCAGAAGCATCTCTAATACACAGCAGTCACAAAAAGGACACGCCCCAGATCCAGTTTACATCCAGCTTTTCTTTTTTTCTTTTAAATCAGCATCAATAATTGCATCCCTTCTCCCACACTGGGAGTGTGCTGGGAGCTGGAAGTGCTCTGACGATGGAGAGCTGTGACCCCAGGACCTCTGGCAGTCGTAATTTAGAGAAGTCACAGCGCAAATCTAAATTCATACTAAAGGTCAGATCATCCCTTGGGGGCTCGCCGCGGCCAGAGCTCGGCTACAAGAGAACTGGGCTGCCCAAATTGACCAGAAAGGAACTGAAATCCAGCCCCCCCAGCTGGGTTTGGTGTGTCTCAATCACCCATGCCTCGGATGAAAAGGTTGGTTACTTAAGATGCGGCTGCCACCTCTTAATGGCAACAATGATGTTTGAAAAGGGTCCTTTGATCTTCAGCAAACACTACAGCCCTGATACCAGAAATACTTGAGCCTCCCAGATTCCACTTCCCGCGGAGCTGAGAGGTTAAAAGAAAAAAATTTAAAAGAAAACAAACACCAACAAGCAAAACAAAACAACAACAAAAAGAGGAGCAAGAATTTAAAAAAATAAAATATCTGTAAATATTCAGTGGCTAAGAAATGAAACTGATTCCCTGATGCACAGCGACATCCTCTTAAATATCAGGAAGAACTGTGTCTGCTTTAATCCATAAACTAACAGGTAATGAGAACAAAGCAACTGATGAAGGGAAGGAAAAGGGACCTGGGTGATGTTTTGGAAGAGAAGGGGGTTCCAGGTTGCAGCAAAAAGGGAGAGTCGGGAATTTAATGCTTGTAAGGTCATAGTGCAGACTTCCTGAGGAGTGGATTTTCCCCCAGTATTTTCTTGCAGAGAGCCCTGATTCCTTTGAAGTGCTATATAAATTATACAATAACCATGAAGAGTGGGACTTACTGGCCTGATGGAAAGTCCTTTAAGTAAGTACTTTACCCTAATTTAAAGACCACTCCCTCTATACAGATACTCGCATGTTACTTCAAGAGAAGCTGGCACCCAATCGTTTCTCCTACCAGGTGTGTTTTTTATCTCCTGCCTAGCTATTGCTGCTGTTGGCATCTTGCAGCTCGTACCCTCGGAGGAACAAAGCCTGCCCAGCTCACCTTCAGTCACTCCAGCTGGGTGGGATTGCAGCTTTCCTGCCTGTGCACAGCCAGGAATGGGCATGGGGCTCTTCTTTTGTGCTTTGCTTTAAGATAAACCACAAGACGAAGCTGCTATAACATCTGGAAACCAGCATTAAATAGAAAATCTGAACATCTTTAGTTGATGGGGAGAGGAAGAGTTACTTCAAAATAGAACCGGAGAGCCCCAACATTTAGGAAGGAGATGCCTGCTTGCAGGTCTGGGAGGTGCTCTGCATCCCACAAAGGTGACCAGAAATCTTCTGAAACAGCTCTTAACCACCCTCAGCATGAGCAAATCCAGCACACTAGGGATCCCTCCCAAAAACAGATCTTCTGTGGGTTTGGGGTGCAGTGTCAGGGCTCCCGGGGCAGGGAGGAGCTGTGCTGCTGCTCCCTGTCAGGGGAGAAGCGTCCCTAGGCTGCAACACACCCCCACAACAGAGAGCTGAGGCTTTCCAGGGCACCCTCCACACACTCCCCACTCCCAGTCCTGCAGGTATGAACACCCCCAGCCCCTCCCCACCTCCCCCACAGCCCACTGTTGCCTTTGCAGTCAGAAACCAGCCTTGGGGACAACCGCAGACAGCTCCGGAGGCAAAGGTTACAGGTGTGCCCCACGCTCCCTCCTGGGTGAACCCACGGAGCCCGGGGTGACAGCTTGATGAATGACATGCCACATGAAGGCTGGCAGCTTCTTTGCCTGGGAGGAGCAAAGAGGTTCAGGAGCATTTTTCTCGTCTGAAATCATTCCCCTGCCTGCCTGCCATTTCTAGCCCCTGCAGCTCTGGTTTTTTCCCCTAATAAGATGTTTTCAAGGCAAAATGTACCAGAAGATCCCCTCCTTGAGATGAAGACAGTCAGTGTTCCAGGGATTTCCACACTTCATGGCTGGTTGTTTTCCCAGTCACCTCCTGGCACGACAAGGCAGCTGTGGTAAAAGGGACAACTGCCACAGGTGACCTGGCACTTCTTACACCTCTCACAGCTGGGCAGGAGAAACAGGAGGGAGAGGTCAGATCCTCATCCCACAGGTCCCTCCTGGTTCTACAGAGCACTATAATCTGTGCATATCTGCTCTACCTTCTTCCCAGTTTGGACACTGGCTCTTTTTAGCTCTGAAAAGGAGCTGGAGCCTGATGATTACCCTTCACTTCCAGAACAGGTGGGAGCAGAAATCCCAGAAACAGAAGCCGTTAACTCCAGTCCCATTCATACTTCAGGCAAAGCAGAGAGATCTGCCTTATGAAAACATAAGAGTTTCACTTCAGAATCCTTTTCTCCTATAGACAAGAAGCATTCTGTCAGCAAGAGACTCCCCAAGCATGTCAGCAGCTATGGATCAAACCCAGGGATCTGCACAGCCCCACCATGCAGCCTCAGTTCCTCACCTCAGCTCAGTAAAAAAATTACAGAAAAAGCCAGGTTTGCATAGAAAAACAGTATTTTTTTTTAATTGAAGATGTGAAATAAGCAAGACTGTAGAATTCTTTTTACCAAGGGAAAAAAGCCAAGGCAAGAAATACCAAGGAAGAGCCTAGCACCTGAAGCTGCAGGCATCACTCAGACAGCTGTGTTGTAGCAGAGACACAAATGGATGGGAAAGGACAGCCTACAGCTCTCCACCACATCCAGAAGGACCAGTGCCCATCCCCCTCTGCTTTGGCAGTTTCAAGTGACATGTCCGACCATGGCTCATAAATCTCAGCTAAGCAGGGCATTTCCTTAGGCCCTGTATCTTTGTTTAATCACCGTCTCTAGACCGTGCTGACTTCCCAGGTCTTGCATGCAATAGCTCAGCAGTTCCAGCAAGTGACAGGAATGAATGATGCCCCCATGAACCACCCCATGAACCACTCCAGGGCCCCAGGATCCACCCCATGGCCCCACGATCCACAGCTCAGGCTGCTGCTGCCTTTGCTCACACACAAGAAGAGGCATCTGCACCCACCCAGTGCTCCTGGTCAGGGCTCACAGCCATGCCCCACACCAGGGGCTGCCTGGACAAAGGTTCACTGTTCCATACATCCTCTTGTGTGGTTTGCCATGCACCATCTCCCATAGTGACAAAGATTAAATGAGTCATCCTCTAGCAAGGGTTTAGCTGGTCAAATGCAACCTCACAGGACTCTCTGATTGTAACTCAAGCTACTTAAATCTGTTCAAGATTCCCGTCAGCCAAAGAGGGTTAATTTAAAACTTATGTTGGGGTGTTATCGCACTTTTCAGAGCAGATTTGATAAAACCCCAAGTGCTCCAAGACCCAATGTGGTTAAAAATGAGTTTTCAGGAAGGTGCCTAAGTCTGCCAGCCCAGCAGTCTGCTCTTCTGAGAGGGGAGGAATCTGACTCAAAATGCACCTCGCTTAGATCCTGCCTGATACTAATCCATGGGAAAAAGTTGGTATTAGCACAAGGCCCAGTAGTGAAGAGTTTAACTTGTCCAGTTCTGGGGACTGTTCTTTGAGTTTTCAGTGAGAGCCTGCTATTAAAATCCTTGTGCTATAAATAGTCCAAAATCATCTATAATTTTAGCCTGTGACTCAAGCAGAATTTAAAAAAAAAAAAACACCACAAAAACATTTTTAAAAGCAAAACAAAAGATGCTTCACTTTCATTTCTGAGTTCCAAAGCAGCTGAGACTGGATTGGGGGAGGGGACACTAATTCACCTACAGAAGTAATGAATGAGGCAGTAGCTTGTATTTCATGAGTTTTAAACATATTGGCCTTGAAACTCCAGGGAATACAGTGTCCCATGCATCCTGGCATTTCCCGTCATTGGAAGATTCCAGCCTAACATTTAAAAATTAGAGGTTGGTGTTTGCATGGGATAATAGTTTAATCTTTTTAACAATGGAACTGCCTGGCTGGCAGCAGTGGGGAGGATTAGGTATTAAGATGCAGTTTTGTGAATGGGGACAATCAGTCAGAGCTGTCAGGATGGTTTTGTTGGGATTATCAAAGTAATATCCAGAAGTGAAGGTGATCACAAGAAACCAGATGCCAAATGCAGCAGGGCTTTGCCTTGCAGCAATTAGCAAACAGGTGAAGATTTGTTACAAAAGAAACTCACCGTGTGCAGACATAGACACAAAAATACTTGCAAACAGAAATAAAAAAGTCAAAATAGACTGTCCTAATGTCACTTTCAGACAGCAACTAGTACAGATCTCCCGCTTGTCCCAGTCCCACTGGCTACCCTAACCCATGCTGAATATTTACCCCAACATAAACCCATTAGAAGTGGTGCCCTGTGTGCCAATGAACACCACACCAGGACGTGCTGAGCTGCTTGCACATGCACAGGACTCCTGTTTGGGCAATAGAGTGCTCAGGCTGTTGTAGCACCTTTGCCTCCACACCTGCTCCTCCTCTGAGTGCAATTGCTTGGGAGGGGCTGTGCAGTCTCAGCTAAGACACAGCCACACCAGGATGAGGTGCACTCAATATTAATTTCTGACCTGTGTCCCCTGGATCAGTTCCTGAAGCAGGCATCTCCACTGAGCTCAAAGACATCACACTTGTCTGAGTACAAGTTGATCTTTCAGAACCCTTGGGAGGGAAAAAAACCACCACAGATGGTACAACAAGGATATTCTCAATTGCCTCCATTCCCAACACTACAGCCAAACTAGAAACACATGAGCAGGTGAAGTCAGAGCACACAGGCAGACACTGTCTGTCATCAGCACAGCACAAATGGCCCCTACAATTAAGAGCACAGGCTCTGTCTGGTTCTGGCATCATTCATTTCTGATAGCTGCTGCCATGCAAGATGCTGTAGGTGAAACTAAACCTGGAAAACCATCATGATATATCACTTTTATCCCAATATCTGAAGTGAAAAGTATGCTTATGCTGGAATGTGACAATTTAAGTGTTGTTCCTGTCAATCTCCAAAAGCATTTGCAGTCACATTGAGCTGCCCAAACTTCTTTACTCCATTTGAAAATATATGAGTAATAAAAATGGTGTTAGGTGATGGGCAGAGGGGACAGGTGATGCTGAAGTGAATTAGCATGTGAAGTCTTGGGGACTTCTCCGTACCTCCTCACCCTGCAAGCACCTGTCCCTTGTAATATTTTGATATATGCGGTCTTGGTTCAGAAGAACAGAGGCAACTGGAAACAGCAGGAAAAATGTGTTGTCTGAGCATGTCTGTGTCTAAATAGTGTGAAACACTGAGGTGGAGGCAGGGAAGAGAATAGGTTTAGATCCCTGGGGGAGTTCCCTGATGGGTGACCTGCAGAGCCTCTCCTGCACGATGGAGGTAACCGAACAATTCCCATGACGTGGGGGAACGACTTCTCCTTCCCTCCGCACTGCCTCGCTCAGAGAGCACACTGTGTTCACAGCCTGTGCACTCCCATCCCCACACACCCTTTTTCCATGTGGGAAGCCTGAGGGCGGCCAAACAAAGGGATTTTTCAAATTTCATGTACTGTAAGTGCCACAGCTACAAACAAGATGAAAACAGGACCCAGCCTCTCTCTCCTCTCCAAACCCACTCCTGCAGAGGCACCGCCTGTGCCAGTGCGGTGGCACATCCTTTATCTCTGCAAACAGGGTCCTCAGCCGCCCATTCAGCCTGGTACATCCAGCACAGGATTTAGTTAATCATACACAGCAAGAACACTGCCCTCTTTGTCAGAGACCCGCGGGTGTCAAAGACTCTTCAGGGAAGGGGTGGGCATCCCTTGAAATTATGACACTAACGAGGGTCAAACTCTGCTTGTTTCCCTTCCATTAGTCCCAGTGAGCCTGTGCAGCACAGTGGAAAACCTGCATCTGCCTCTGGGCACCGAGCAGGGCAGTGCCCACAGAGGGGACCCTCCCCACAGTGCCAGGGCTGGGCTCTGGACATGGACAGGCTGGAAGCAGTGGCTTGTGGCCAAGCACACTGTGGCTCTGGCTCTCTTCCCCAGCAAGGGACATCTGTGCATGGCCCCAGAAGACTGGTAGAGGACTCACCAGTCACTCCCAGTACACTTGTCTTGGAGGGAAATGCCGGTCACCAGTGCTACTGTGTGGCTGTCACTGAAGCCACTGGTTGTCACTGGTACCTTGGGTGTATAAAAATCTGTATCCACATGTGCCTGGCAGCACCCCTCCAGCACAGAGGGGATGGAGCAATTGGGATTTTCCAAATTTTTGGATTGCTGTCTCGAACACTGCAGTGTTCTTTCATGCCTTGCCTTCCCACTGCATATATGGCCTCCCTCCTTTTGGCGTGGGGCTTAAATCCTTCATTAACAGAGCGGGGTTTGATGTAAACTCCACCAGCCTCTTCTCAACCAACTACACCGTGACAGCTCCTTAGCTCAATATCTTCTTGAAAACTTAATTATTTTGCCTGCTAAAGTGCAGCAACTCAAGCAACAGTTTCTAGAAGTGCCTCCTTTAGGACTGAAACTCAAAACAGCCCAAACAACTCCACGAATGCTCCCCACATTGCTTGTGTTCCATCACAAATCTCATGGGGAAAGCCCACGTCACGGTGGCCTGAGGCAACGCCAAAGTGGACGTGGTGACACCAGAGTTGTGTCCACCCCCAGAACGGTGTTTTCAAACTCAGACATGAGGACTGAGCTTATGTTGTTGTGGGCTGGTAACTGACCACAGGCTGCCCTGTGTGGGCCGACCCACTGTCATCCCAGGACCTACAGCAGCCAGAAGAAATGTGCGTGGGCAGAATTCCTGCACCCACAACTGGCCTCAAAAATCAGATAATACCATGGGAAAATACAGGGATGACCCCTGGGGAAGCAATCCTGTGTCCCCAACAGCCTTCTTGAGAGTGGCTCTAAGCTGTCACCACTGCACGTAATGCCCCTGGGTTTCTGTAGCTGCAGTAAATGCTGAGTTATTTGAGAGCTGAATCCCAAACACACTGCCTGGATCTGAGCAATTAGAGAGAAAAAGAAGTATATTCTACCAGCCAACTGTTTAATTGTCGAGGGTATTAAGCCCAGTGTGCAGCTAATGGCAAAGCTTGGGATTTTCAGGACAAGCCATTCTCCCTGCTCTGTTTGTTGGAAAGAATCAGAGGAATAACGGGATCATGACTCATTCCCGTCGGTACCGCCCCTCCTGTGGGGTGAGATGGAAATGCCACTGTTCTGGGTACATGCTCTTTGCTGTGCTCCCAAGGGAAAGAGTGGACTTTCACGAATCGGGCAAGATTCCCGTTACGGAGAGAATTCCCTTGGTAGGTTTGTACTACCCTGTTACCATAGTTGGCTTTCTGTCATCTCCCTGAGCCTGGGGATGTGCAGAGCAGAGGTTTTGGTGGTGTGGAAGAGGGCAGAGCTGGGCCCTGTGAGATCTGGGGGATCTCACACTCCTCTGGCACTGGAAGCTCTCCAGGGAGATAATGCTGTCACTGAGCGATGAGCCCACTAGCACTGCTAACACAGCATTTCTTTTCAAATGTAAACAGTCGTTCACGGTCCAAGAAAGCATTTCACGCTGCCCAGCCCAAACATTTTAAAAAAAACCTCTCCTCTCTCCAAGTCTTGTTTAAGAATCTCAATTTAATTTCCATTAACGAGCTTTAGTGTTAGTTATCTTCATTTTGCTTTCTGGACCATCTTTGAAGTGTATCTCAAGTTTTCCCCTCCAGACTTCATGAGCAGAAATGCAGTTTTTTTTAAAAATGCAAGAGGAAAAGGAAGCTAAAAGTAAAACATCTGATATTGCAAGACATGATAAAATCACAGGAGCTGGCAGAACTGGCAGGCTGCCCTCTCCTCCTCCAGCCCTGGCCTATGTGCCTTTGTGAATTGGCCTTTGTTTGCTACAGATTCACTCTAGCGGTTTCTCACACCAGAAATTAAGCCCTATTTTATCCAAACCTGGCCCAGAGGGCCTTTGGCTCCCAGCCAGAACATACAGAGCATTTCTTTTTATTTGCTCTTCTTTTCTCAGTCTCTCTCCCTGCAGGGTACTGCTATTATTATTTTTTTTTTAATCTTGCATTTTACTGATTAAAGTGCTTACACTCATGTTGATACATTTGTCTTGTGGTGCCTTTGGGGTCATAAGGAAGCACAAATTATTCGGGATTGAAAGGGAGGTGGGACAAACTGAGGAGAAAACCGGGATGTTATCAGGCATTCCTTTGGTACTGACATATGGTCACTGATATCAGCCTGGTGATGATTCAGAGCTGGGGGGGGGGAAATGGCATTTGGATAAAATGAGATGGGCTGTGATGTGACTGTGGAGGGCTGAGGGAACAGGCTGTTGTCATCAGGGCTGTGCCAGGGGATGGGCTGTGTGTGGTGGGACAGGGCTCCTGTCACAGCCGCTGCAGCAGAGCAGGGACATCGCAGCCCAGGGGCTCGGCCAGGCTGTTCCCTGAGCCCACCACAGCCCGCTGCCATTTCCCTCAGTGCCACAGCCTTCAAATGACAGCAAAACAGCACCCGGAGGGCTGGTCCCAGCACAAGCCTCGTGTTCCAGGAGGGAGACATGCCTGACACCAGGACCAGTCCCTCCAGACTTCTGCCAGATATAATGCCTGCATCTGGACCCAGGTTCATCCAGTCTGGACCAGACCTCTTGTCCTACCTGGACATGTCCGTACTGCAACCTGCTTCCCACAGGGCTGCTCCTCTCCTGCTGCAGATCCTTGGTTTTTTGGCTTTGCTCCCAGGGAACTTCCAGGCTGCTGCTGCACATCACCGCCTTCCTGAGAGCAGGCAGGAGCCCTGTGTTGTTTTGCTGCTGCCCTGAGAATTAAGGAAACATCAGGTGAGGAATCTCTAAGTGGAGACTGGCTGAGGAAAGCTAAACCTGCCCTCTCAGCTGGGTGTAAATGTAAGTGGCTTCAAAAAGGGGTGAAGATCTGCACCTGAGAGACAGCGAATTCTGACAATGAACCCAGGTGTGGAGGTCTGAGAGCAGAGACCTTTCTGGGCAGCATAGAGATGCTGCCACCTTCCTAATTCACAAGGTTTGGGGAAAGCAGTGCCAGTGGGGTCAGGAGCATCTCAGAAGTCACTGACTGTCCCTTGCATACATCTGTGCCCCCCAGGGATGCCAGCGCCTTGCTCTGCCTCTGGCCTGTCTCTCTGGCTCTGGTTGGTCTCAGAGACCACAAGACATAGGGTGAAATCTCTAATGGGGGAGAATGACCAGAATCAAATGGGGAAAAAGGTTTTCTTGACATCTTACAGATATTCCTTGCCATCCTTCTCTTATCTGCTCAGTTCCTTCTTCATATCTAGTTTCCATTTCCACCTTCAAATTCTCTTTCCTGATCCTAGAGATCTGTGTGCAGGCTGTTTCCAACAGATAACTGGCTCCCCCCTAACCCTAACTGAGCCCTTTCCCTTCCTTCTTTCCCACCTGTGAGATGAAACCTTGTGCAATTATCTGGTTTTTCCCCCTTAAGGGCTGTCTGCCTTCATCTGATAAGACCTGGACCCTGCAAACATTTGCTGAAAAGCATGGAAAAAATAACTGCATCTACAACGACCTCAAGCAGGTTAGAAAACAGTGTCTCTATCCAAATCTGGAGTCGACTGTCTTCTTAAATCAATTTAAACTGAAATAAGATCCATTTCTCCCTCGTTCCCTATGCAAAAGTCAGCTGTAATCACAGGACACTCAGTCTTGCACAGCCTGGAGACCAGAATGCGCCTCTGACACGAGTACCGGGCAATTTATCACAGGAGATTACACTCGAGGGTGCTCATGTGACTGGGATTTAACAGTCAATTAAATAACACCAACACTTCTAACAAAGGAGCTGGGATTAAGGAAGGACTCCAAAATTACTCCTTTTCCTTCCCGACTCTGATGCCAACCTCGGGAATCTCCCCATTACTAACCCAGATGTTCAATTAAAGCCGACCGGAACAAATAAAATTGTTCTGAAATGTCACTACAATGGGAATCAGATGGTCAGGTCTGCCCCTGGGCAGTTTGTAGGAAGCTGTCCCGTGTCTTGGACTTTATCAAAAGGATTCCAGCCATGTGTTTAGTGCAAGTGATTACGCTGCTGCTGCTCAGGTCATTTCTAAGGAGCAGACAGGGAAGTGCTGCTTCTTTTCAGGATTAAGCAGTGCCAGACAGGGCAGATGAACACGGTGCTGCTGGTTCAAAAGGACACATCCAGCTGCCCACGCATTTACAAAGAACACGTGGCAGTGCAGTGCTTGCACAGTGATCTCAATGTCTGGGCCCCACAGAGCGTATAAATACACAAAACCTCTCCCTTCCCCGTCGCTTCCAGCAGGCAGCAGTGCCTCCCTCCAGATCTCTTATGGCTTTCCTTGAAATTCCCCCCAAGCCATGAGCACTGAGCACCTCAGTCTTGCCCGATGTCCTCTCCCACTGCTCCTGAATGTGCCCATTGCTCCTGCAGTTATCCTGCTTCATCCCTCCTTGCAAGCAGAACCACTCCAGATGCTCTGATATCTCCTGCTCAGCATTCAAGTGAGAAGCTCCTTTCAGGACAGTCAGAAGAGCTGCTGTATTCACCTTTCACTAACCACCAAACATTTGTATCTGCTCTTATCTTCCAGTGACTTTTTACAATAGTAAAGGAAAAAAAAATTGTGGTGCTATTTTCTCATTTTATCAATTTCTTCCCCTAAATGCTGCTCCCCAGGGCTGTTCTTTGGGAATCCCACTTTGCACTGTGTCACCTCTGGAGCCAGAGCTGTTGCAGCACTGGGTCTCAGCACACAGCTACCCTTCTGCTTGGGCACAAACAGCTTATTTAGAAGTTACCTGATGGATAGCAGGACACAGCTTTTGTGACCCAATTTCCTCACCACACAAGTCAGGAAGGGGCTATTACACCCTTGTGAAGGTAGCCAAGATGCCGAACTTTTTCCCATAGCAGAAAAAACAACCTTCCCCATTCCATTCTCTCTCTCTCATGGGGTAAGTCCAGAGTTTTGTTTTATAGGTTCCTCTAAAGCATCGGAGTTGTTCCCAGCATCCTGTTCTGCACAGTTCGTCCCAGCAGTGTATGACACGGTGTTTCCCTAAAAGAGTATTTTATGAGGCCACTTTGTCATCTGGTCCTTGTTCTGGGAGGTCGTTCACAAGTCACAACACTGGAGGCAAAATCCCCTTATGCTCTTCTTGGTGTATTGGAAACTACCAAACTGTTTGCTGGAAGAGACAAAATATGGCTGAAAAAATCCACAGATTTTCCCCTAACAGAGTTGCTAGAATAGTAGCAAGGTCACAACTCCCTCTCACTCCTCATAATTGCTGCAGCACATCCCTAAAAGGGGTGGCTGACCACAATACAAATATTTTTTTTCTCATGTAGCAGGAAGCAGTTGTTGAGAAATCACTTGGAGCACATGAGTGTCAGCCTGATATTTTACTTGGGACCAACTCTTTGACAGGGTGCTCATTTTCTCACATCTACATCATCCTTTCACACCAAATCCATACCTTTCCATGAAAAAGCTGCGGGATTTTTTTCCAAACAGTAAATGTATATTTTCTGCCTTGTTTTTATTAGGACGTAGTTCCTAAAAAAAAAAAAAAGAATAATGCTTGAGGTAAAACTGGAATTAAGAGACAAGACCACAGTGTGGTCTTGTGTCCTTCTCCTCCAAGAATCTTCATCTGCAGTGGCAGTGATGACACCAGAGGGGTGACAGTGACCAGAGAAGGTGGTGTTATCCGTGTGTTTGTGCTTCACAAAGGGCAGGGCTATCAGGTGTCTATTTACAATTCCCAGGAGAGACACTGATGCTGTGTCTTAGTGAAGACTTCATATTCCACCAGAAACTTGAAAATCAGACCCAAAAGCCAACATTTAAGCAAGTTCCCTACTTCTGGCATGTTGTTTTTGCCAATATTTGCTGCTTTAATCACAAGTGACAGCCAAACAGTAATTTGGGCTGTTTATTACAACAGCAACATGGTCTGCTCCTTCTAAGGCCACACAGATATTCAGAATTAGCACTCCCACAAACATTTTCCAGGAAGTAGTGACTTTTGGGAACCTGAAGGACAGAATGGAAATCGCTGATGGGAACAAGAAGCTGTGGATCCCTTGAGGGGACACACAAAGCAGCACGGGATGCTGCTGACACTGTTTAAATTGGGTGGATTTATGAGCTTTTCTGATAAGAACTGCTATCTGAGGCTGGAATCAGTCACCGCCCCCTTTGCTGGAATTTCTCTTGGTTTGTTCTGTTCCCAACTCTGAGCACTTCTGGAGAGTGTCCTGGTTGTCTTTTGCAAATTCATGAAGATGGGGATCTAAGGCTAATGGTATCCTGTGAATTTGCATTAAAGGCTGCACTGCCCTTAGAGATGCAGGAAGTCTTCAGGCTGGGCCAGAGCAGTAGGAGCAGACATGGCAGCTCCAGCTTTGTGCCTTGCACTGAGCTGGCAGTGACCAGTCCTTTGTGGGATTCGCACTCCTGGGCGCCAGCTACTGACACCAGAAAGGGGTGACTGAGAGCAGGCTCCCCATGAGCACTGCTTTTTGCATTTCAGAGTCTCCAAATACCAGAGGCATTATCTCGAGCTGCAGAGCATTGTAAATCAGAGTTAATTCTTTCCAGCAGCCAGCTTTGATATGGCCCTCCCTCTCATTACCCACTCCCTACAGGAAGAAAGAACACTCTAAGGGTCCTACCCCTATAAATGTTCCTGGATTCAGAAAGACAAAAATGATGCTATTTTATTTGCACATCCAGAAAATCAGTGGTGTAAAATTCCCCTGCTGGATAGAGGATAAAACCAGGGTTGAAATAGTAACTTAGCACACCTGCCTCTGGCTCAACTCTACTGAGTTCACTGCAGATCTTCTTTAAAGTTTATATTCCTTATATAAGTTATTTAGAGAACTATGCCACCTCACACTGCATTTTCTGAGCACTCCTTACATTGACTTAAAGCTTCCTACTGTTTTAATCCCATTCATTTGAGAGAGGGGTAAATTCTAGTATAGCATGTAGCAGTTCACAGGCCTTGCTCAAAACCAGTGTCACTGCTGGAAGCAGAAATGAGTCTCCTAAGCCTTGGTCCCGGTGCTGTACAGTGCTGTAGTTTTATGGAATGCCTGGGATGCACACTTAATGGGAAGCACACCAGGAACAGTTCCCTGCTCTGCAGAAACAAACAGAACTTTTTTTTTTTCCTATTTCTTTTTAAAGGCACTGAAAGCAGTGAAGGCTGAGTAGCAGAGAAGGCATGAACCACAATGACATAGTTTGAGATTTTTACGTAACCATATGGAAAGCTGTGATATGTGTATGAGACTTTCCTGGATATTTAAAGTTTTCAGGGAATTATGACTTGCAGCAGTGGGTCAGCACTGTTTCAACTGAGGCAAGGATTAACCTTCCTGTCAAGACAGTCTCAAACAAGCTTGAAAAAGCAAAACCACAGAGATAAGTGAAAAATAATACATTTTGGGAAACAAAAGATCAGCACCTGGGGCCTTAAGACCAAAGCAGACCTGTTGTCAACCATTCAGCCAAGATCAGAAGTGAGCACTGGCCGCAGTGTCACTGGCAGGCAGGTACACTGCCACCTGTCCCACACCTGCAAAGCCTCCTGTTCCCTCGGCAAGTCCAGCATTTGGGAGAAGGTCAGAAAAATCTTGTAAAATTGCCTCCCTTTAACCTGAAAGGGGTTTATCCCTACTGTGGTCACACTTGTATCACTCGCCAAGAAGACTGCGGAGATGTTAATTCCCTCTGTAATCAAAGGACCCCGAGTCTGGCTCTGTTATCTTCTGCAGGAGGATGCAGGCTCTCCAAAGGCAGTGCTGTGTCAGGAGGTGCTGGGTTCCCAGATGTATGAGCTCTGTGCACAATGATCAAGCTCCCTCTCAGGTAATATACATCTCAGCCTGAAAGCTGCTTCCTCAACCTCCCTTTGTAGTCCATGTTTTAATCAGCACCATCTGGGATTAGCTTCCTTTTATTTACTTATTTTTGGGTACAGGCGGTCTTAGATCCTCAGATTTTGGTCAGCCTGCCTGGAAACTCTTCCAAGTTTGAGATTACCAGCTCATGAACTGGAGACTGGGATAAGGGCTCCAGGCACTTGAGAGCAGACACAAGACAGGAGCAAAAGTGACCCATCAGCAGACACTGAACTCAGCTGCAGCATCAACTCTTTAAGGTTTTTTTCTCAGCACAGCTGGCTTGGGGGCTGTGCTGTCACACATCCACGCTTGGCTGAGTGATCCGGCACAAATGACCCCATTTTCCCAGGAATGCAGAGGGAGTTTGCTGCGAGCATGGCTCCATTGGCCAGGACAGAAATCAGGCATGTAAATCCCTTTCTTTTAGCCTCAAACTGGTCAAAGGGAGAATTAAATCCCCAGCCTTTCTAGCCCTTGTAGGGGAAAGAACTGAATGAAGCAGGGACAAGCAGCAAGTAATGATCTCTGCCACCTCCCCTGTGCACTACCCAATTTATTTTGAAGTGCTATTTTTGTTCAGCCTCAGACATTTGTAACATTTTGCCTGGAGCATGAAATATCACATTTCCCAGCTCGATGAGTGACCTGCACAGAGTTGTGCTAAACACTTTATGAAAACGCTGCCGTGTGAGATAAAACACATGGTATTTTAGCATTTTTGCTCAACCTGACTTACCTGACAGGCTCTGCAGCTCACGAGAGGGTGACAGCCTGAGTGATTTCACATCAGGGCACCAGTGCGTTGTATTTTGGTATTGATGGATGGATCAAGGTGCTTGTCTGGGCTCTGGTGCCCTGTGAGAACAGTGAAAAGATTATTGTGTTTAGAGCCAGATAAGCGACACCTTAATTTAGATGGATGTGTTGTGTCTCAGCACACAGCTTACAACTGGCTCACCAAAATGCATATGTGACTCTCACTTCCATCCCTGAAGGAACCCCCAGTCAATGCCCCACAAGCCTTGGCTCCCTGCACAAGGATTGGTCTTCACCTTCTTGGAAGAGCACCTGAATTAACAGATAGTGTACGTACAGCTCTGGAGCTCCCACGATCTGCAGCCTAATCCTGGTGCTATCAATCCAGTTCTGTTTTAATAAGCAATACATGGATTTTCCTGTTTTGCTCATGATGGTGATTGGTAAGTGCCCTCCCTGCTGTCACCCATGTGCTTTTCCACCCTATTTTCTGCCCTGTTGTGGAGGGGGAGTGGGGAGCAGCTGGGTGGGCACTGGCAGCTGGCCATGGTCAGCCCAGGACTGCAAACAGCAGCCAAAGGGGCCCCAATCCTCAGCAGAACAGGCACATACCTGCTCTTCTCCATGGTCCCAGTCCTGTAGAAATAAGCCATGGAACAGGATTTGTTAAAAAGCTTGTTCAGTTTGCTCATTTGTTAATACGCTCAGCTGTGTACCTTGCAAAAGACACTTGGTTCAGCCTGGTCACAGTAGTTTTACCCACTATCAGGTATCTATAAATAGATGTTAAAATAATACCTTTTCCATAATAATTTATTAAAAAAATAAATCCCACATTGACCTTATCAATTGTTCTTAATTCTTAAAATCTCAGTACCTGCAGTTCCTGTTGAGGATTTAGCCAAGCAGAACTCCTCTCTGATGTTAAACAATAGTGTGTTTCCCAGCAGGAAAAAAAAAAGGCCTAATTAGTTTTCTTTGTTTTTTTCCATGGCTGATTAGTTCAACATACATACAGGGAAGCTGCCTCCCTAGGGATGCCTCAACACAAACAGCCAAAAATGAATTAACTAAAATCAAAACCTCCCTTAACCTGCTTAAAGTACTATTTGCAGCAGAGGTGTATTTATCTCTGTGTATCACTCAGAATGACAGCAATTGAACAAAACAGGAGGTGGGAATAGACAGCTCTCCATAACATCCAAATGGAAAACAAAACTGCTGCCAAATCTAGTGGAACTAGATTATCTCAGTCCTCTAGGTAGGCTTTCAGCAGCCTCCAGCATCAGCACGTGCTTTGGGAAAATAAATGATATCCCGGAGAGCTGTCCCAGGTTCCCTTCTGCAGGGAGCACTGGTGAGACAGCTCTGCTCCAAACACTCCTCTGGAGCCTGAGGGGCACACATGGAGGCAAAGGACACTCCTGGCCTTTTTTTCCTCCTCCCCTGAGTCTGTGTCCCCCGTGCAGTGAACCAAGAGCAGTGCCAGGGGAGCACTTTTGTTGCCTCTTGTCCCCTCCCAGCCCTGGCAGGGCTGTGCCTGTTTGGCACCTGGAGCAGGGGCGATGTTATCAAAGCTGTTAACTCTGTGCCCAGGGCGACAGGAGCAGCAGTGACCTCCTAACCCCGGGGCTCTGGTCACAACAGGCTCACAGCTGAGACCCACTCAAGAAGCTTTTCAGCACCGCGTAGTTCATGAGAAGAATGTCAAGGCTTAGAAAGAAAAATCAGTATTATGAGACATCTACAAGCTCCTACCAAGCCCCCAGGTGTTTTCAGGAATTTCAGGCTTTTGTCCAAGCAGCAGAATTTTGGCCAAAGATACTAAAATAGCCCCAGTTAAATCAGATGTCTTCAGGATGCCACTGCCAAGTCCTCGTAAGTAACAGCAAAGAATTTCACGACTTGGTGCAATGTAACCATGTAAGGGCAACTCTGTCCATCCTGTACAGTACGAGTACAGTTCATTCCCTTTCATGGCCCTCGAACATCTGAACTATTCCTGTTCCAGCAAAACAAAGAACATTTTACATCACAATACTAGAAAATGCAACTGAAAGTGGATTTTTAAAGGGACCCATGTCCTCCCTTGATAGGATTCTGCAGAAATTTTGGTAGGACTCACGTGCAGTCTTCCTCGTGACGATGGTGTGAACTCCAGGAAGCCTTTAGCACAGCACTAATCCATTCCCAACTGAACTGCTTTAGGATATGGCACCATAACCTTTATTTTGACAATAAATTAATGAGAGGATAATTTGTTTCAATTTTTCTAAATTCCAAAAACCAAATGGCAACAATCAGTGTTACAAAGCACAGAACATTTTCAATCACAACAAAATGCTTAAATACTCAAACCAGAAGTGTAAATTTGGGTCAGCTGAATGTTAATGGGGCTGTACTGCTTAAGAAGACATCTGAGAGACCTCAAGTTCATCTTGAACTTTTAAGCTGTCAGTTCACTGTGCCTTATGGAGGAATTCCACTGAAATCCACATGGATGAGGAGAGTCTCAGGGGATTAGGAACAAGTCAACATTTAAACTCTTTGGTAAACCAGGCATTTATCAGCAATAAACAGTTAAGGGTTTTATTTAAAGTTCTACTCTAATGCCAGGGCAGAAGCAGCTAATTTAAGCTATGTCAGAAAAAAAATATCAAGTCCAATTAAAACTTATCTCCTCTTACTGTGTACAAAGGAAAGTAATAGGATTGGACATAAGCCAAGCTGAAATCTCTCTGGTTTGGAGACTCTATTTTTCTTTCCAGAAAATGTTTTCACAGATTTATCTCCTGGAAAAATGAATTATTTCTAGGAGAATCACAACACTGTCATCCCCCCTCCCCTTTTTTTTAACACATCTTTCATCGTTAACTTAGATGTCAGAAGAAAATAGCTCAAAAATAAAGTATGGATTAACTTTCCCCCCTTAGTATTTAAAAGGTTTCTCTCATGTGCTTTGTGTGTTAAGTTCAACAAGAATTCAACATAAACCATTTTTTTGGCCTTTTTAGCTGAGCTCCTCCCTACTTGCAACATCCAGGAGTTTATCTTTTGAAAGTTCTATCAGCTCAGAGTAGTAGCAGTAGTAAATTCAAGTGTTATCAGTGGGAAGGGAGACTGTGCAGCCAAAGATGTTTCAGGTTATGGCTCTGCTAAAAAGGGCTCACAGCCTGTTGAGTTCTGACTTCTCTGCTGAAACTGCTCCTGGAATAAAGGTTTAGTTATGACTCCATTGTACTTATACAGTAGCTTACACTCTAAATCCCAACTTATGATTCGCAAAAAAGCTTACTAAAATTACAAAAAAACCCCCACACCACGCACTAACTACACATTAGCATGGCCTGATTTGCTCTGCTAATATTCAGTAGGTATCCCTGGTGCCAAAACCAGGATCTTCCAAACAAATATGCTGCACTTTGACATCTGAGAAGCAAGAAAATACAGATAAGGAGAAAGATACTACACTTGGGCAGTTCAGCCATTCTCCTTAGTCCAGAGGCAGCAGCATCCCTGCTCCAGGCTGTCCCAAGAGAGGCCTGAGCCTTGTTTCCCACACCCCCATGCACCCACAGTAACCTGCAAACACGTGAGAAGTAAAGCACACAGTAACCCCCTCTCACTGGTGACAGCTTGCAGCATTAACAGGAAAGCATCACTAAACAGCCTCTGTCACTTGGAAGAATGCTGGGGGGGCCCATGCAGAGATTTGAGGATGGACAACTGCAAATGTTAACCCAGAGACGATCACAACCAGGGAGCACAGTGTAATCTGGATATAACCTCTGAGTAAATGCTTGAGAACGTGCAGATCAGGATACACCATCAGGACAGTCCCTGTGTAGCTGTGGGTATTATGAAACTGGTAAAATGCGGCTGACAGGGGAAATTTTCCATACAAATCATACCCTATTACCTTATTTTAAACCCAAACCCATATATGACATGTATTTAAATGATAATCACAAACTGACAAACCTGCTGTGTGCAAACAAAATCTACCAAGACAAAAGCAGCATCAAGAAGAAAGGACAGACCCTTTCTTGTATCCTAACAAGAAGAATCCCCTTAGCTTTTCCAGTGAAAAAGCAGCAAGCTCACTTAGACTGCAACACTGCAGATGTTCCATTACAGATGCAAAACTTACTAGATCTGGAAAATAACAATAACAGTGAATCCAAGAGTAAAGTGGAGATCCTTGAATTTCAACTCTGGCATTGCTTTACAAGCTGATTTGCTTTAAGAATTCACAATCAGAATCTGAATATTTTTAAGACACGATTGTAAGTCTTTCAAGACTAACTGTAATAAACCCACTCATGTTTATGACTTGAACAAAAGACACAGCACAATATAGTTTTGAACTGTTTATTTCACATGTTCCATACCGGGGTTTCTTCAGTTAAAAGTTCCTAGAAGAAAATGAAACAAACATTGTTACAAATCAGTTTGCTTCAACAGCTCAAGTAAATATCTTTGACGAACTGTGTAATCATCCTATAAATACAATGCACAGATTGTCATCCTAAAAGCTGGATTTGGGAATGGAAGTTCCCCCTGCAGGAGTTAGAGGATAAGATAAACATACGTACTTGGAAACAATTCCATCATTTTTTGCCAGGCGCAAAATGGAGTCATCTGATTCACCCTGTAAAAAGGGAACAGAAAATATTCTCAAGTGTCCAAATAATTGCTGACACACATGGAAGAGAGGCAGCTGCAGCAGTTAGGGCAGATTAGTGTTTTCAAAATAAAGTGTTAATTCTTTGTCATCCTTAAGGGTAAGAAATAGCTTTAACTTGATAAAGTAAGCGTTTGCACTAACAACGTATATTTATGGTTAAGTGGACTTGTGATGAACTCCTCACACCATCTTTAAGTCATAGTACTATCATCTTCTGTAATTATAAACAACGGATGGAAGCCAGGATTAGTACCTTGGTACATTCTTAAAAGAAAGAAAATCACTTGCATCCTTCATGGATTTGAAAAAATATAAACATCCCCAGAAGAAATTGATTATTCCAAGTTAATCCAAGGCCCTGGCACAGAATGCCCAGTGAAGCTGTGGCTGGCCCATCCCTGGAAGTGTTCCAGGACAGGTTGTATAGGGCTTGGAGCAAGCTGGGACAGTGGAAGGTGTCTCTGCCCATGGCAGGGGGTGGAATGAGATGAGCTTTAAGGTCCCTTCCAACCCAAACCTTTCCGTGATTCTACGAATTTGTTCACATCTTCACTCTGCCTTTATTATCCCCCGAAACTTCTTGCTCTACAACGAGCCGAGGGCACACTGTGTTTTCAGGGCCAAATACACATCTAATTAACTACCAATGAACAGAAAAAGCAGCACAGTAATTCTGCAGGAATTCTCAGGAAGGCACCCACCATTCTCCGGATTGGGCCACAGATGGCATAAGTCTTGAACTGGCCGTTCACTCTGCCTGTCACCTTGTCCACCTGCAATCACAGCAAAGTTGCTGCACACACAGATTCTTACAAAGTTTTAAGCTCTCACATCACACTTGCCAAGCACCCAAAGTTAAAAACTGCAGAAATTGAAAAAACAAACTACAAAATCTCAAGGCAAATACTGAAGTTAGAAAGTCAACTACAATGATCTTTGCACAGCAAATTTACGATTCATTACATAGTGCAGCCATAAAACTTAGTGGATCACACAGATTGACAAGAAATGGTAGCTGAAAGAAAAAAATATTTGAGTTCTGAACAAATGGAAAAGATCAATGTAAAGTTTATTTGTGGATTTCCCTGCGTTCGCTATTTTTTTTGGTTTCTTTTAACTAAGGTTGTATCATGGAAAATTGAACTGAAGGGGGAAGGGGACATGGGTAGGAAAATGTCCAAGCTGAGAGACATAAATTGTCTCACTTTCTCAAGCTGCTGAGAAATTTTACAGGGAAAAGACTCAACAATATAAATCATTAAATTTAACAGCACAGTGAAGCCTGTAATACCAGCTGGGTTCACTTCCATGTTCTGCTAATCTCTGATCCCTTGAAAACAAGAAACAGGGATCACTGAAGGAATGAAATATGGTGAACAAGAAAAGTATTTGCCTTAACAATGACAGGAAATCATACATGGCATTTTTAAATGATTTTTTTTTTCAGTCAGGTAACTCAAGAGAATCAGTTTTTAAAAACAGCTGGAAATGTGGTCTCCCATTCAAGAATGAAATCAAGGTCTACAGCTCATAAGCTACAGTAACATTGTGTCCACAAAATTCCTGAAAGCTGAATACTAATAAACAATTGGGAAAAAAACCGCAAACCATGCTAAAAGGAGTTTACATTAACTGGAACCCACATGCATTAACTGGGATCCTGCAGGAGTCAAGGTCTACTGTGGCTTTCTTTACTGAATTACTGCAGATGCATCACAAGCTGTTTAATTCTGTAACTTTTATCAAAAGTTTAAAGGTTTAGCTCTCTCATCACATATTCTATTAAAAAACTTACCTCAGAAATGTTTATCTGAATGGAAGCATGATCCTTAGCACCAATTATTCGGTTGCTAGCAGAGCTAAGGAATGAAACAGGCTAGATTTAAACAAAAGGAAACAGGCAGTGGCAATGACCAAAAAAGCTGTTAGAGCCAAGTCTACAGGCCAATTAAAACTACACAAGAAATTTAGACAGTAACAGTTTAAGCTTTCAGTATTTAGAAGATTAAAATGCAGTTTCAAGTAAATTTAAAGGAAATTTTCACTTGGTAGCATCACACTAATTAGCCAATTATCCCTTCACTTTGGTTTCTGTGCGCCCGGTTCACCCTTATACAGTGCACAGGGCAGCACAGGCCTTCAAAACACACAAAATGTTATTTTATTTTCTAAAATGCAAAAAATACAGTCATCAATGTAATTAATAAGATTAATTTCTATGCCTTTTTTGCTGTGAGCCACTACAGCTGTCAAAGACACTCAGGTTGCAAATGCTCAGGAATCACAGGCTGTAAAACATATTTGATTTAATCTAATAAAGTTCATACAAATGGCTTATTTTTAGTGACTCTTTTGACACAGACACACACACTTACAGAAAGCTTCTAATTCCATTTACTACTGTACCAAAATCACACTTAGGATGTGCCATCAAGACAACCTGTGATAACCGAACAGGTTCACTACAACAACTCACAGCACAGACTGTAGGAACACTTGTATGCTACAGACACACATTTATGTTCGATATGAACCATTTTAGGAAGAAATTCTTCCCTGTGAGGGTGAGGAGGCCCTGGCACAGGGTGCCCAGAGAAGCTGTGGCTGCCCCATCCCTGGAAGTGTCCAAGACCGGGTTGGACGGGGCTTGGAGTAACCTGGGATAGTGGAAGGTGTCCCTGCCCATGGCAGGGGGTGGAATGGGATGACCACTAAGGTGCCTTCCACCCCAAACCAGTGTGTGATTCCATGTGCTGTCAGTGCCAGTGTTACGCTGACAGTTTTGGAACAAATGGTGCAAAGTGTTCTCAACTTTACTCTTTGCTTCACATACTTTACATAAAGCATTTAAAAATACAGAAACTGACAGGAAACAGGTTTTTTTTTCTCCCCACAGATAATCGTCGCTACAAAAAGCCCCTTTGCACAGGCTGAACCGGCCTCGGGGGCGACTCCAGTCCCGGCCCGGTCCTTCGGGCCCCCGCTCACCATTTCCGAGGGACATAAAGGTCCACGAACTCTCCGGCGTCGTTCTGCATCTCGTCCTGGTCCCTGCCGAGGCACTAAGCAGAAACACCTGGAAGAATCATGGAATATCGCGAGTTGGAAGGGACCCACAAGGATCATCGAGTCCAACTCCTGGCCCTGCACAAACGCCCCAACAATCCCACCCTGTGCCTCCCTGGCAGCGGTGTCCAAACGCTCCTGGAGCTCTGGCAGCCTTGGGGCCGAGACCATTCCCTGGGGAGCCTGGGCAGTGCCCAGCACCCTCTGGGGGAACAACCCTTCCCCAACATCCACCCTAACCCTCCCTGACACAGCTCCAGCCTTTCCCTCGCGTCCTGTCCCTGGCCACAGGGACCAGAGCTGCCCCCGCCGTGAGGTGATGCCGGAGCCCGGCCGGGCCCAGAGGCCGTGCCCTGAAGCCGGACCCCGCTGCAGAGCCGCCTCCGCCCTCAACATCGCTCCCATCGCTCCCGCCCCCGGCCCCGCCGCCTCCGCCCTCAGCATCGCTCCCACCGCCCCCGCCCCCGCCCTCAGCATCGCTCCCGCCGCCCCCGGCCCCAGCATCGCTCCCATCGCTCCCGGCCCCAGCATCGCTCCCATCGCTCCCGCTCCCATCGCTCCCGCTCCCATCGCTCCCGGCCCCGCCGCCATCGCTCCCACCTCGCGCGCGGCCGGGCGGAAAGGAAGGGGCGGGGCCGGACGCGGAAACGCGTCACAACCAGGGGAGCGCTTCCTGCACGGCCGCGTGACGTCACCGCGCGGCCATGGCGGCGCCGGGACGCGGCCCCGGGGGCAGCGTGGCGGGGGCAGCGTGGCGGGGCCGGCCCAGCTCCGGCCGGGAGGATCCGCCCCGCAGCGTCCCGCCAGCGCCCCCAGCACCGCCGAGAGGGGATGGGGCCAGGCGCGTTCCTTAAGGGGCGCGGCGGTCGTCCCCCTCCCCGGGACAGCCCCTCGTTAGGGAGGGTCCCAGCGCCGCACACCTGAGGGCGCCTCTCAGGACACATTCCAAACCCATCCGGGCGCGTTCCCGTGGCACCTGCTGCAGGTGACCCTCCCTCGGCAGGTAGGGTGGAGTGGATAATCTCCAGAGGTCTCTTCCATCCTGAACCCTCCTGTGATTCTATGACCAGACCACCCCGGCACCCTCACAGAAACACAAAAGACCAGTCCGAGCTCCCAGAGAGGGTCCAGTGGAGGCCACAACGATGAGAAGAGGTCTGGAGCACCTCTCTTAGGAGGAGAGACTGTGGAGGAGCTGGGCCTGTTTAGTCTGGAGAAGACTGAGAGATCTCTCAATCCGTACAAATAGCTCCAAGGGCTGCCAGAAGATGTTGCCAGACTGTTTTCAGTGGTGCCCAGTGACAGGACAAGGAGAAATGCCCATAAACTAAACCACAAGAAATTGCATCTTAAACTGAGGAAGAATTTTCCACTGAGGGTGGCAGATCACTGGAGCAGCTGCCCAGGGACATCAGGGAGTCTCTAGCTCTGGAAACATTTCAAACCCACCTGGACACATTCCTGTGACCTGCCTTAGCAGCGGGGTCAGACTGGATGATCCCCAGAGGGCCCTTTCAACACTACCCATTCTGTTATTCCAAAATGAGACATTTGGTTACAGCCCTTCCAACACCACCCATTCTGTTACTCTAAAATGAGACATTTGGTTACAAACCGTGTACCAAAACAGGTTTTATTTCACAGCATCTTAATTTCACAGAAGAAAAAAAAAACCCAAAAAACCAAAACAGGCTACAACTCAAGACTTTTAAATAATGGAGTATGACAAAACCAGAAGAGATTTTACAGGAAAATGTACAGGCTCTTCCCAAGAGAGTTCATGCTGAGCCACCCCAGCAGCATCTTCACAAAGCACCAGACCCCCCCTCGGTGTAAACCTGTTTCTCTTCAGAGCAAGAGGAGTTCAGCTGTGCAAACGTAAACCGGCAGATGTGGGTCTGGCTTTGGGTCCCGCGTTCCGTTTGTGAACAGACAAGGTACTGATAGTTCTTTGCCACATGGTGGCAGCTTTTAGGTGAAAAGAGAGAGATTCCCACACAGGACTGCAAGCTGCGCTCTGGAAACGGGAAAACAGCAGGGAAACGCACATGGAAGTGGGGTGGATCCCTGCAGAAGGGCTGTTCCTGCACAGACACACGAGGTACCCCAAGGACAAGCCCCAGGCTCTGGGCAGCATCACCCCAACGCCAAGCTCTGCCAGGCAAGGCTGGCACAGCCCTCGCTGCCCTGCGTCATCCTTGGCCCGTGCTCCCAGCAGCTTCCGAACTCAAGCGTGTGCCCAAGCCAAGTTCGAGAATAACTATTAGACAACATTCAGCATTCTGTAATTTAATGCTCCTTTATCCCAATTTGTTCTCCTGGAAGAAAACAAAAGCTTGCCGGTTTTATGACGTAAACCCGCAGATTCTGGGAGTGTAATTACAGCCCAAATGGCCACTTGAACTAGACAAACTTCCACTGAATAGAGACTGCAAAGTGTTGCAAACCAAAGTGCATTTTGTTCCCTTAGATGGTGAGAAAGGAAAGTTAATGTTGTTACAGAAAACACTTTATACACTAAATAAAGAAGTTCCCAGAGAAAGACACTTTCAGGTTTCATTCATACTAATCAAGCTGTTCTGTGAGAAATTTCTATGCTCTGTTGTACCTCTGTCCTCTCCACAATGCCTTGGGAAGTGGTGGATCACCTCAGCTGTCTGCACCACTGTTTGCTAATTTGGAGGCTCATTACACACTAGATGTTTAGTACATCACTATTTCTGCATGCAAGGACAGTTATATTCAGTAGAAAGTTTAACTAGTAGGCAATTTTTTTAAACCTTTTGGAAGATAACTGGCAAGCTTGTTGTCTAAGCTATTAGCTATCATCTCACTTCTGGAGACTGGAAAGTCCTTTTGTGTTAGAGAAATCACAAGCATATTAAATTTTACACAAAGAATTTGAAGCTACATACAGCTGAACACAGTTACAAAAGATTTGATAGTCACTGTAATTATTATATATGAAAAATACACTTTGAGCCCCACTCAAAGAGGAAGGGGCTCCAGTAAAGTTTGCTGCAGTTCTAATGAAGCCAAATTAGCTTCAGACAAAACACGGCTGAAGAGCAAAGTTCAGCTTTGGTTTTGGCTACAACCCATATTTAATACAAGGAACAGGAATTTACATTACTTTACATATTAGATAGCAAGTCCCTGACCTCAGCATGAGGTCTGGTAGTTTATGAGTCAAACTTAAATTACAACTTTCTCAGTCGGAATAACCGAGCGCCAGTTTTGTTCCTTGCAAACGGTCCCAGTAACTTGTATCGTAATATTGCTTCAGAAAATAAACCCAAGAGCCAATACCACAGAAGGTTCCACATGTAATCAAGAATTCATTCCCAACCTGGATACTGTAAAAATAAAGGAAGGAATAGCCAGTGGGCAGAGAAGTTATTTAAGCTCTGTGTATGCACTAGAGCGCTGCTGGGCACCAGCCAGGAGTGGCTGCTCAGATGTGCAAGAAATGCCAGTTTTATGAGGACCATCACAGTGATGCAACGCTTGGAAGAACAGAGAGTAAAAAAAGTAGCATTTTAAATACCGAGCATGCTTTGTTTCATTGGCTTCCTTTGGCAGCAGTAACTCTACTGGCTTCATATTTGCTCAGATAAGACCATATATAATACAGTCATACTACAAAAGGTGCTTATTTCAGGCTATGGAACAGTGAAACAAATAAAACCCCTAAATGATACATTTGACAGCAAATTGCTCTTAGTCAAGTGCTCATCTTCCACTCAGGAGTGAATTAGGATGGCAATCACTTCCCAGCTACTTCACTCAACGTGTGGTACTTCCTGACAGGTTTTCAAACCACCTTTCCTTCTTAAGTAAAATGTATATTTTTAAGGTATTTATAGTAAATAAATTGAAATGGAGTAATTTCAACCTCGTTACTTATAGATCATAGAATAGATGCCCTGTATATTATTAGTGCAGATACACTGGAATTGTTTTCCTTGTATGCAAGGCCAATGCAGGTAAAGAATAAATGGCTATACAAATTCAGGATTCCCCACTAAATAACAGAACTAACTTAAAAAGCACTGGTACCAGACCAGCCAGTTTTAGGCACATCTTTAAAAAAATAAAGTATGCATTTCATTAATGTAAAAATGTGAGAAGGTTCTTAGAAACTTCTGAACTTTATGGTGCACTGGAATGGAAGTGATGTTCCTTCAGTTTCAAGGAATACAATAAAGACTTAAAAGAAAAAGAACCAATACCATAGTATTCTTCATAGGGAAGAACAGTTTTAGTAAAACCAGGAAGATAAATAAGGAATAATAAGCAGCCATGACAGCTGACTGGTGAATATTTGTGCTTTAAATGTCCAAAAGAAAACAAAAGTTCAGTAACTCTTCTCGTACCATCCCCCAGACCTGGCATCTGTGTCCATAGATCTCGACAGTTCCCAACACCCTGCAGCCTTCCCAACGAGCTGGAGCCAGTGGCACCTCCACCAGCAGCATCCCGGGATGTGATCCCAGCACGGCCGGATGCCGGCTGGGATGGAGCTTTGGTTAAGACTGTTGTGTGAGCCGTCTGTAATGAGGTAAAACTTGGTTTTCAGGGAGATACAGAGCCAGTTCCAAAGCTACGAGGACGGTGAATTCGAAACCGATGAGATCCCTTCTGTTGAATCTGAATCTCTCTTCTAGTTTCTATGACAGTGATAACAAAACAAAACAAAGGAGGGGAGAAAGAATCGGTTAATCCAGGTGATTTCAAAGCATTGTTAGATCAAGTCAGCGATGCACGGCCTGGGCTGTATCTTCAGAATCAAAACGTATTGGCAGAGATCAGAGAAGTAAACCAGCTTATCAGCTCAGCTGTGACACCCACACAACAGTTACTGTGTCTCAGGCAAACACAGGCAAGTGCAAAAATAACTTTACTGTAGGATCAGTAAGACACTGGCCCGCACCAGGCAGATAGTTTTAATGAATTAAAAAAATAAAGCAAGGAAGAGCCCTAATGAGACAGAAAATGGGCTGAAAGAGCTGGTCTTCTATGCAAGCATGTGCCACTGAAATCTTGGCTTTAATCTTTGCCTATGAGCTAGGGAGGAGGTTCTGACAACAGATGGAACAAGGCTCATAGCACTTACATCTATTAGGTGTTTAACTTCGTGTTTCCTGAGGTCACTGCTGATCTTGGCTGCGAGCAGAACGCAAGCACCAGCACACAGTTTGCGGTTCTGTTTGTTGAGTTTGCCTTGGAGGACGAGCTTCTCAAAGTAAACATAAGCCATGGAGACAGTCACCGGCTCCAGACTGCACTCCTCACTCAGGTTTCTCATCTCTCTCTTTAAACTGAGAATAGGAGAAAAGACACCCCTCAGACATGACAGATTTTGTTAAATGTTGTAGAAATACTGCAGCACAGCAACTCAGAGGAGCATATGGGCAAGACTCCTATTTGGAAAACCATGACAAGTATTGTCCTAGAGTGGAAAAGCCCAGCTGGCAGCAAGCTGGTGCTGATGCACAAACTGATTTCACCTGGTTGGCAACATCCACTGTGGTAGAACAATTCCTCATCTGCCCATAAACACCAGGGCTTAGCTGCCTCACTGACACACAGGCTAATGCTGTAGCATTCCTTCTGGGCTCCCAAGCTGGTTTGTGATTCATATCATAAGAGTGAACCACTCTGACCTACAGAAAACCACATCAGAGCCCTGCAGATGACAGCAGCTGGGAGATCTGTCTACTACACACCTTGAGTAAGAGCCAGGCGTGAGGGGGAAGGCAGCCTGCTTTACACACTTCCCACAGTGCCAGCCCTTCACCTCAGCATCAAGGCAGGCTTGGGAGGTGGATGGTTCCTCACAGGGCTGCCATTCAGGCTGCACCTGCATGATCTCTGCATGAACACACTGCTCTGAACTGCTTCAAAGAGGAGCATGCAGGACTCAGACAGAACAGACTGCCCAAGCAAATCTTCCCCTGGAGCTGAGCTACACCTGGCCCTGGTGACTCAGCAGAATCGTGTTTAAACTGGCTATTTCAGCAGGCTCTGATTGCATTAATCTTCCTGTAACACCAGCAAGGTTACAGCTCTCTGAAGGTGCAACAGTACATCTTGCTGAGGAGCGACCAGATGCATTTACTCAAGGATGAGAAATTCTGTGTGGCCTCCACGAAAAGCTTTTCTTTACCAAGTTTCCCCAGATCGAACACTCTTTATCCTACAATCTTGTTAGAGTCTGTGATCATCAGTGAGTCTGGTAATTGAAAGGCAAAAATAGCCAGAGGGCCCAGAAAGCCAATCCAATTGGAGTGGGACTGCACTGCAGCCAAGCAATCAGGTTACAAGTGTTTGTTTCAAAGCTAATGCTGCTGCACTGTTAATTGGCTCCTAGTGTTAGTACACCACAGTTGGTGAAACAAAACCCTTTAGGTGGAACTATAAAAACCAACTGTTACCCTTTCTCAGTATCCTAAACATTCCAGTACAGGGCTGTCATCCTACAGTCAGCTCAACTGACAACAGGAGATTAGTGTTTAATCATATATGCTATTAATAGATGTAGGATTTGCTCCATACAAGTGCAGCCTCAGACAGTGTGGATGATGTTCTCGTTATTCAAGCCTTATTTCTTACCTCCTAATTTTACTCAGTGTCAACTTGATATGAGGAAACTTCTCTCTAAAGGTTTCATTCATATCCTTTTTAAGGTCCGAGGGTTTCACATACTCTATGACTGTAGTCTGAAATGCAAGAAGCAAAATTTATCATTTGTCTTGTGAACATGACTGACAGCCAAACAAGTCTTCCAAAAACACAAATGCAAAGGCAAATTTGAGTCTTATTATTCACAATTCAACATTTCTGAAACGTCCGAAAGTTGAATCCCAACTACAGACAAAGGCTTAAAAAATAGTAAGCAAATGGTTACAAGAAGTAAATGACAACGTGAAGACAGGTGTCAGATAGGCCCTTGACAAGCTCACTGTACAAACTCAACTGCTTATATTTTTCCTGATCAATTATCAGAAAAGCCACAATTTTTTCTTCCTACAGGACTTTTTCCTCAAGGAAGCTCTTTATAGGAGGATCTGTCAGGGAGTCTCTCCTCTGTTCAGGTATGCCATCACTCACCATGTAAGAGGCAAAGATGAGAACACGTTTATGTTTCCCACAGGGCCACTGAGGATCATCCAGAAGATTTGGATCATACTCTGCAGCCTCCCCAGCTTCACTTCCTGAGGGAATGAGGAAAGCATATTGGGTCACCAGATAAAGAGCTTTAAATTCCCTGTTTCCTCTTTAAGAAAGTTTTCAAATAGCAAACATTAAGTGTTGGCAGATCTCACGGTACAGGCAAACTGCAGCTACAGGCACATGTTTGCATTTCATAAATGCACCAGTCACAAATTAAAACCATTAAATAAACCACACAAACTCTTTCTCCACCACGTACCTGACACATTTTAGATTTAGTGCAAACTGAGTTTGCATCTACAAATATACCCAGAAAACAACTGCACAAGACTGCATTCTTTTGCCTATAGTCTAACAAGACAGCAGAGTTGTCAGGTTTGCTCTTTTACAAAAGAGAAGGGATTCTTGGCACAAACTCTGGCTTATGCATTGTTACTGTGCTAGAAGGCAGGGAGAACCACCTGGATCCATGAACACCAGATGTTTCTTGGTGAGTTAGATAAAACTTTACATTCCCAAGCAAAAGCTTTGTGCTTCTTGAATGGCATAAACAGAACTAGGCCAGATATATGGAGGATGTAAGGAGTTTGTGGAAACCTCAATCCTAAGACTCATCATTTGCACTGCACTGATGAGCTGCAGCACATCCATCCCAATAACACAATGACCACTTGCAGGTGTCTCAGACAAATCTCTGCCTTTTCTGCTGTGTGCACGAGTGATGACAGAGCTGGCTCCTGTCCTTACCAAGGTCTGTCCCTGCTGGTATCGTTTTTGCTGTCACAGGTTTGTATCTTGATCCAGGAAGACTCCGGGGAGCACTGGCTCGACAGGGGGGAACAGCACCGTAGGCGTCGGCTTTGCGAACAACCAGAGCATTGGTCGGGTACAAGAATTTTGCATAGGACACAACCTTAAAGAAGACAAAGTTGTAGTAGTTATGGGAGGAAGTTTACTGAAAAGCTTATTTCCAGGCATCTAAGATTTTCCAAATCAGAGTCCCCTAGAGTTTGGATTTGGGAGTGGGAACCTTGGAACTGTGTAACTGAAGGAAGGGAAAATTTGGATGAGGAGTACATTGTTTCCACAACTTTAAAGTGAAGTGTTGTAGAAGATTTGGTGGGGTGGCAATGAAAAGGCGAGAATCACAAGAGTAAAATTCTGGCAGCACATAAATTTAACTAAAGCAGTATGAATTTCACCCATATTTCTATCAAAACTTCACTCACATGTTGCCTCAGAGAGCAAAGCCAAATCAATTCTCCAGAAACGGAGGCAGAAGTGATCACGAGCTTCAACCGTCTCCTCAGAAGAAGCATTATCACAAGCCACAATTTCAAACTATGGGTCTAAAACTTCCACTGCTATGAAAAGCCACAGCTCTCACATAATGGATAGCAAAGCATTGCATAAATCAATTTGTCCCAGCATGAAATGGTCCTGGAGTGAAAAAAATAAATGTCCTTACCTTGCCATCAGCACCCAGCTCTACGCCTTCCAGTCCAAGCACCATCTCAGTAGAGACTGAAACTCCCCCAGAAGGATGTCGCTGCTTCTGTCCTTCCATTTTCAGATCACTAAATGCAGGTAAGAAAGAGCACTATCACAAAATGCAAGCCCAGCTTCCCATGGTAAACACCAGCCAACACCACGAGGTCGGAGTTCTCCTGCGTAGGAACAAGCCAACCCCTCAATGCCACCTCCAGGAGAGCATTAGTTTTTAACTACTCTTTTCAAAATGTGGAGATGCTCATTAACCAAAGAATCAGATTTCATCTCCGTTTAACACAAATCTGTACCAATCTACCTCCCAAAAGTAAACTGGTTTTAATATGGTCTTTCTGCACAAGACCACAGCATTCCCAACCCTCTAATGCACCTAACAGCAAACATGATTTACATTACTTGTTTTCTAGGATTAGAAACTTGCCTTTCAAGTGCAATTTTCCAACCCCCGTGCACACAAGCTCAAGTTAAGAATGAAGCTGCAGATCTCCGTGTCAGCGATGGCAGCACGTGGCTTTGTCACCAATATCCCAATACCAAAAACCAGTTTTCAGGTGAAGAACTGCCCTGCCAGCTCGCAAGCAGAACAGCACAGTGCTCAGAACTGCTCTGAAACAGCTCCAGTGACCTTGCTGCCTTTCTATTATGTGGGAGAATATTTTCCCATCAACTATTTTTATGGCATGTATTTGCATACAATACAATTCCCACCACTAAGCATCCGCTTCCTTTGTCCATAAGTTACGGACAGGACAGAAGTGACAACACAATTGTTTTGCCAGAACAGAATTAGTGTTTTCTATGGTATATTTGTAGATAACAGACCTTCATAGAATGGACTTAAACTTCTCAAGGGACTGAGGAAAGATGCAGGGAAATCCAGTTTGCAGGCTTTGTTTCTCATAAATGAGCATACTGACAGTTGTATATAAAAATGTAGTCCAAACAATAAAAGCAGTTTGAATCAGTCCAAACTGTTTCTGCTTTTAGGTTGCAAATAGCGACATTCATGGCTTAAAGCTGAGAAACAGAAGAGCATCTTAAACTTATTTACGTGTAAATTCACTATAAAACCTTGAGGATTTCCAGTGAAGGCAGCAGCACCCTTCCTTGAAACTCCCTGTGCTTTTTTTGCTGACACCACTGTTTGTGGCACTAAAGGCAGTTGATTTCTGATCACCTTAGGAATACAGAAAACCTACACAGCAGCAAATCACATTATCTGTTCAAAGTTGATTTCAGAGAGTTCACAGGACTGGAGTGCTTTAAAATGTGAATAAACACTGGAAGAAAAGTCTTCCTTTTCTACTATTTTTCTCTAGAATGAACACTTTGACACTGTGGTGGAGTCTGGTTTTACTGCTCTGATAGCAAGGTCTTGCCCTTATACATGAATGGCAGGTTAAATAGGTTCACTTGCTTAAAACAAGAGACCCACACCAACCACATTCATTTCCAAAGAACTTTTGAAGCAACAGAGCAGACATTTTACAAAGCAGTTGAAGAGACTCACCTGATCCGTAACCCCTCCCCGTAAGGTAGGATAGAAAACGCCACGCACAGTGTTCGTTTAGCACAGATTAACACAATCCTGCAAGCAGATGGAGAAAGATCAGGATATGAATTAAGATCCAGAAGTTACAAAGCAGCTTTTTATAGGATATTCAGAAAAGGCTCTTCTTATCTTGCTCTTCAAGTCATACAGATACTGCTATGGATTTCATGTTTTCAGAAAGCAGCAGAACAGCAGAGGTTTCACACTGACCCTGCAGGTCCTTGGAGTTCTCTATCAAACCTCAGCCTTCAGGACCTGCCATCCCCTTGGGAGCTCCTCGAAGGTGATCCTAGCCTTTAAATATATATCTATGTTTACATAATTTTTACATAAACCTCGTGAAAAGATGTAGATAATATTCTACATTTAGATGAAACCTCACACTTCTATTAATAATAAACAAATGCAGCCTCCCCTTTCTCTTCTGCTCAGCAACCATGAGCCAAGAATTTGGCTAAACCAAGTCATTCTCCTTAAATCCTCCTCAGCTCTGACCTCTCTGTGTGGCAGAGATAAGGAAAGTGAGAGAAATAAGAAAAGTGAGAGAGGAAAAGAGAGAATGATTTAACCTCCTCAGAGTAGGGTGGCAGAATCATGAGTGTATTGCTGCAAATGTAGCAGATATGAGCACCTACTGCCTTTGATAGAAGTCTGGATAAAACTAACAAGGCCCCAGGGGCATCCCCTAATTCCCACTGGTATTAAATGTCTTACTGCACGGAACTGGAGGCTGCTTCCTATTGACACAAGTACAGGGGGAACCTCCATCTCCACACATTACCTGCTGTTCTTGGTGTCATACTGCCTCATGTTCTTGATGAAGTGCATCTTCTTCAAACTTTTGTGTCTTGGAGACCCAGATATATGCTTGGTTCTGCAATGATAAAAAGAAAAACAAACAAAAAAGCCAAATCTGTTAAGTGTTCTGTGAAAAATTCATGCCAGTTGTATGATCAGATGGCAGCACTAGCATGCAGGACCTCAGATACTGGCGTGGAAGAGGGTGGAGGGAGGAGAGGACTGCATGCAACGAGTTGAGGTTAATGCTGCTTTTGAAAACAAGTACCTTCGTACACTGGCATATTCCACTATGTCTTCTAAAAAGTCTAGAGAGCAGCGCTGGGAGATAAAACGCCTTCTGCAAAATGTACAACACCACGAAGAGTGAACAGTATTAGTTCATGGCCTCTGAGTTTATGAACTGCAACAGATCTATGAGCTCTTAGGACACATGGCAGGTTTTCTTGACTTTTGTTTTGTTGCAAGAGTGCTTAACTAAGAGTTTAAAATTCCTAAAAAGGCCAGGAACTTGTCTCCCCCTCTATGACCCTTGAAATACACATTTATACCA
This sequence comes from Lycocorax pyrrhopterus obiensis, assembly GCA_014706295.1. Classification (NCBI taxonomy): domain Eukaryota; kingdom Metazoa; phylum Chordata; class Aves; order Passeriformes; family Paradisaeidae; genus Lycocorax; species Lycocorax pyrrhopterus. Next base: position 12,750,005 of record JACSVZ010000022.1, on the reverse strand, counting down.
ACTTCATCAACAAGACCATTCACTATCTGCCACACAGAAGAATGCCTACCTGTAAGTTAAACACCTAAAAAGCTTCCAAATACTCATGTAAAATCTGACAGGAATGTCACAAAAAGATCCCCTCATCGAGGCAGGGGAATAAGTCATTTTATATCAATTTTAGTTCAGATACAGGTATATCTGTATGATGACCAAACATCTGTGTGCATTCTCCATTCAGAAGAGCTGTCTCCAGCTGCAGGAGTCAGCAGACTGAGAGTCTGTGACTGCAGCTCCATAAAACCGACAGATCTCTGAGAAACAATAGAGAGGGTTATTAGAGGAAGCAAAAAGTATTTGGCACCCATGTTAAGTCCCAGAATGGAAGATGCAAGAATAATAGTAGGACTCACGTGAGTTAGTGTAACAGTAATAGGATATTACGTTCAAGCAAAAAAAAATAGACTTTGCTAAAGTAAGATACATTACTATTGTCCAAGTCAAGTCTTTCTTTGTTGGTAAAGATTTACAAATGAATTGTGCAACTCTGACTGCAATTTCCATAGGAACAATGCACTCCACCAGCAAAACACTGACACTGCAACTATCAGAGTCCATATTTTCTGCCTTTGTTTAAGCATGCATTGTGCTACACTTTTAGCACAAGCCATGTGTGTTCAAGTCCAAGGTTTTCTTCCCAAGTGACACAGGGACTCAGCTAATGGGCAATGCTGCCATGGAAGTCAGTGTAGAAGCAGCACACGAGACAAAAGTTGCAGGACTCTGGTTTGACAAGACCAGCTTCTGGCAAAAAAAATAGAAATCAAACTTCAAACTGCAGCAGAGCAGACTGTCAGCTGCACCGTTCAGGCACTCTTAAAAGGAAGTAAAGCCCAGAACTCAAACAGGTAGGAGGATGAAAAATTAGTGTCCCTTTCTGCAAACACAAGAGAGGCAAACCCTCCCACAGGACTAACACCTTCAGTATTGCTAGAGACTGCCTCCTACAAATCCACAGGCATTAAGGTGCAACGGGAGAACATTCCTGGCACAACTCCAACACCCTCCACCAGCACTTCAGTTTTAAAATTATTACTGGTTTGCTGCTTTTCAGCAAGAATGGCACAGGAACGTTTAACACTTTCACATATACATGGTTCTCCAGTCTAATCTGGCATCTAAAATGCAATAAAAACCCCTTCATTAAAGGAGGAGGTGACTGCAAACCTCCTGGCTCTAATGCAGTTACTAACATCCAGAGTCTTCCTCCCCTCCCAGGGGAGACCTGGCTGGATGGAGACAGAAAGACGCCGTGTATGGCAAGCAAAGGAAAAACACAGCTAATGCCAGTGGGCACTGGTACAAAAAAAGCACATAGTTCTGTAAAAGGATGCTGGGGTGAGTAACAGGATGGATTGGGGAGAGCCATGGCTAGACCCTCACTCCTGACTCCAGGCTGGAGACTCATCCAGGGTGTTACACCTTCTGAATACCCCCTTGTTTTCTCAGTAACAGGGACAAGAGTGACGAACACCTGAACCGAGAGCAGATCTGGAAGTAAAACCCTGCTGCAGTGAAGGGAAGATCCCACCCCTTGACTCAGAACCACAATGACTCATCCCCACTCTGCCAACAGGAAACTTCATTTTTAGCTGCACTTGTAAATAATTTCTGCCCTCAGCGAAACTGTCACCTTGGAGGAATCCCTGACGCTGAGCCAGACACTCTCCCTCAAATCTCAAAATGGGGTGTATGTAAAGAATTATCACAAATCCAGAGTACCTGAAACAGTTTGTAGGCCCAAGCCAACATTAGGGCCTACAAACCTCACCACAGTCCAAGAGACTCACTGGTGCAGTACATGGAGAATGCAGCGAAATTCAACACTTTTTGAGTAGTCTGCACTTATATATATGCACACACATACACACACACACACACATATCTATTTGCTTTAGTTTGAGTGCTCTTCTCATGCGGCCAACGCACACTTGCACAACAGGCCACACAGGGTCACCCCAGTGACTGCTAACTTTGATGACAAAAAAAAAAAGTCAAGTCACCTATCCTGTGCCAAGCAGCTTCACCTAGGATAACACTTCTTGCTATGGTCCACGGAATTCGAAGGATTTTAAGTAGTTTACACAGTGTGTTTGTTGCTGAAAGCAACCTAAATCCTAAGAATACCAACATCTGTACATAAGGTGTGAGTTACCTCATGCACACCCTTACCCATGTGTGACCTGACAATTAAAAATTGAAATATCAAATATTAAAATGTTTATGGGTTCCATGGAGCAGGCTGTAATTCCAACAGAAAGTTCAAACACGCCTGTTTGCCAGCACCAGCCATTGCCCTGACAAGCTATAGAGGGTTTGGGTGCTTGTATGTCCCTGACCAGGAGCTCATTTTTGGGTGCTTCCCAGCCTTTTATTTCAGAAGCCAATAAAGGCCAAAGCAGGACACTCCCAGACCATTAAAAACAGCAACTGTGTTTACAGAGCCAGCACCTCGAGGGGACCCACCAAGAGCAAAAACACACACAGCACATGCCCAGACATAAGGGGCTATCACGTAGAGGAATTCTGGATTACGCCTTGGCTCGTTATCTCCATGTGCACACATGGGCTCACACAATCCAACACCGCTGCCAAATCCCTGACGAGCTAAACACGCGCTTAAAAAAAAGCCCACAAAAACCCCTTATGTTCAGAAAAAAACACAGCAAATTATCTTCAGAGCTACATTTTGACTCTTGCCCTGAGAAGCGGTAGCCAGTCCATACATTTATCCTTTCTGATGGATCTCCCACTGAGGAAATCCAACTTTTGAGTGTTTCTGGCTTTAGAGTTGTCCTCTTCTGGTCCTGCCAGAGTCCCACTGAAACTCTCTGCAGAGAGTGGACAGCGGACAAGCAGCAGTGGGATCGCCTGCCCCGAGGTTGACACAGCTCTTAAGTGTTCCCAGCAGGACAGGACACAGCTACGAGCAATCTATCTATAGCTCTGGTAATCCCTACATGTCTCATCTTATGAATGGAAAGGAGAAAGCTGGTTAAGTCACTGCTCCAGATTAAAGAACACTGACCTTTCTGATGGCTTGCCAAGAGGGTTTTCCCCCTGCCCACCCACACTGGGCTACCTGCAGACACCCAGGAGGACAAGGGTAATGCTTTGGGGTGTTGCTGCAGTTGGAAATGTGCAAGTTGACCATTCTTTAGCAGGCACTGAATGCAAGAGATGCTGACCCTGTGCTGTCAGATGTGGCTTCAGGCACAGACAAGCCTTGTCCACTCCTGCTCCTGGGCCACTCACAGTCCTCTAAGGCACTCCTTTGGGCACCCATGACCGCACTCTGCACTTGCAGGTTCTGCAACATACAGCCCTCACAAATCTCATTTTAACCCTTTAATGTTGGGCCTTAACCCCCAATACTGGGCCTGACAGTGGCCAATGGTCTTTCTTAAGCCTGCATGCAGCTGCCATTTGGCCATTTTGAAGCTTCTCTCCATTTTGTCATTCTGGTTCCTGCATTTCTGCCACAGCAGGTGAACAGACCAGCTGGCCTCCTGAAGGGTGAAACTGGAAGTTTCTAACATCTGTGATTCTCCCCCATGCTGATTAAACCCCATCCCCCTCAGGGACAGGGCTGCACTCTGAGCCCACCACACAGCCAGAGTTCAACCAACATTCAGCTGTTCCCACCAACACAGCACCCTGAGTTCATTTATGCTGTGATCTCTTATTCTCATCACCTCCAGGATCACCAAGCCCTGTGACGGGAGTGTTCAAAGATGCTGCCAAGGCTGGACATGACCCGAGCCCTCCTCTGAGGGGCCCGGCAGTGTGGATTTGTTTCCAACGGAGCTGCATCCATGGCCCTGCTGATGCTGCATGCACACACAGACACACACCCCGGGCACTGGGCTAAAATTAGCAGCAGGGCTGATATCCTCTTTAGCCATCCATACTGCTAATAGATGAGTGGAATGGGGGAGGTCAAGGATTTTTAATTACTGTGTAAAATTAGGGCCTAATAGAATTTGGTTTCCTATTTCTCACTTGAGTTTTATTTTAATATGATGCCCCTTTGTAATGTCCTTTACAGGCCTCAGTATGATCACATCTGTCAAGAGGCTGAGTTATTAATATAACAAGGACAAAAAAATCATTTACTGGTTTTGGGAAGTACTAGCTTAGAAACAACTGTCAAAGGTAATTTGCACAAGAAATCCAGATCCCAAATCCTGTTTACAATAGGAAGACATACCTGTCAGCTTTGTTTTTCCAAGACATATTTTAAAGATTAAGCTGTATTGTTTTCATTCCTTATGGGCAAAACAACAAAAAGATATGAACTGTGCTTGGGCTTCACTAGGTAAAATACAGGCATTGAGGGATTAAGAAAGCTACTCCTGGTTTTTAAGCTTACTTTTTAGCAGCTGCAACCCAGGAGACATTCACTGATTTCAGGCTTGCATCCCAGAGTGTGTGAGTGGGAGCATCCCTGTTCTGCTATCAGTGCCCTGTGCCTCACCACCCTCGGCGCTCACACTAATGAGTTTCCTGCTCAAAAGCAGATTGAGTACAGCTCACCGGTAGCAACAAGTTCTCAGTAATTAAAGCCAAAAGAAGCCAGAGACTGCATTTACACTGAATCACATCAAAACCATGTCTTTGGTAAAACAAATGACTTCACAAAGGATCTGTGCCATGAAGTGCCCAGCACCAAGCAGGCCATTTTCATGGGTGGATGGTTTCAGCTCAGATGTTCCTTGAGAGGCAGAGAAGAAAGACACTTTGCATCACAAACATTAAGTGTACAGCTCAGTGCTCCTTCTTCACAAAGTCAGCTACTCGCTGTTTTATGGCACCACAGACGTGCATTTGGATTGCAGGCCAACATCCCAGGAGCTCTTTCTGACATTTGTTTAAGTACCAGACTGCCAGAGAATAAATACAAGTCTCACAGCAGGGCTAGTTTAACTTATTCATCCAGTAATCGTCATTTTAAAGGGTAAGCTGAAATCAGCCACACGAGCATGGAAAGTACTTTTAGGCTACAGAGCAGGTCCCTCTGTGAGAGCCCAGGATGAGGCCTAATTCCTTCACCTTTGTGTTCCTACTCAAGGTTTGTTTGCAAAACTGAAAGGGCACCAGGGGCTTTCCTGCTGGTCCCAAACATCCAGGAGAAAATCCTGCACTCCTCCAACACCACTAAAACCACATGCAAGGGAAGAATGTGTCACACAGCCTATGGAACAGATGAGAACGAACAGAAATGAAGTATAATTTGAATGAAGGTGGAGGCCGAGTAAGTGGGAAGCTCATTAAACCTGGAGAGTTTTAAATACTAACAAGGAAAGAAATTAGATAATCTTCACAGCAGCTGCTACTTCATTGCTGATTCACAACCACATATGATTAAGACCTAATAGAGAATGAGCTTTATATTCATTGAGTTTCATAAATCACATTGTTTTGGTGCTCAGAGTGTTTAGACAATGCAAGGAGAAAATAATGCCTTCCAGTAAGTATTGTGAAAGCCCAGCTGTTGCGACAGAACCACCAAACCAGATGTAAGGTTTGCTGTGCCCACGGCCCTCTCCTAAAGCTCACTCCTGAAATCCCTGCTGCATCTCACAAAGCAGACTAGATGTGCTGGCCAGGACATCACCAGCATTTCTCCAAATTTCTCCTGGTTTCTGGAGGTGTTCCTAGCTCACCAACCTGGTTGCCCCCTGTGCTTTGTGCTCTGCTTACTCAGCACTGAACTGCTGACCAAACCAGGCACGTGAAATGCAAAGTGTGTCCTTGATGGCACTGTGGGCATTATGCTAGAAATATTCATGTACTTCACTGAGAGATGATGCTGTCATTTCATCATGTGCCTTGCTAAATAAAAGCCTTCAGCACAATAAACTCCCAAGCTAAAAAAAGAAAATAGGAAGAAGAAAAAAGGAAAGAAAAAGAGAAGCTTTTAACTAGAAAGGAGAAAATTAAAACAGGTGACTGGAGGAAACCCAGTCAAAGCAAGTTTAGAGAGGTCCCACAGTGTTTTCATGGGCACGTGGTTTTTCCCATTCCATCAGTCATCCCCTTCTACTCACAGTCAAGGGGTTGTAGCTTCACCAGGGCAAAATTTTATGCTTAAATTGCAGCAACCACAACAGAGCAAGTGCAAATCTGTCCATGCCATTGAGCAAGCAGCCCTGACCAGCAGCAGTTCAGCCCTTGCTGTAGGGACTCCAAAATGAACCAGGTGCCCAGCTCTGAGGCAGGTCTGCAGCTTGGGTACCACCACCTGAGCAAGAGCTGGCAGGACCACAGCCTCAGCTGTGGGGTCAGCTGTCAGTAAGCTTTGAGTTTTAAGGACAGAGCATGTCTTGTGAAACAAAGGGCCAGCTGAAGGTTCTTCATTTAACACCTTTTCAGGGAACAGGTGAATTCCAATTACAGTAGGTTAAATACACAACAGCTGTAAACCAAAGGTCAGGCGTTTGGAGCTCTGTCTGAAGAACTGGGTTGACTGAGTGGCTTTAGCTGAGCACCCTCCATCTGCAGTCACCTGCTCTATCAACAATACTTTGTGTTCATTAAAGAGCCCAAATCTCATTGTGCATTTTTAAAACTCCAAGTACAGAGCCAGAAACCTTCAGAACAACCTTCAAAAGGCGGCTCAAAAATATCTTCAAGCTCGCTCAGCCTGACAGCCTCACAGCTTTAACTCACTGACAGATGGAAAACAGGAGAACACAGGATTTAATATGCTATATATAACTAAATAATTACTTTTAATATACTATACTGTAACACTCCTACAGGACTTGCTCACTGGAGGTCTGAATAGGATCCCCAAAATTAAGTCATTCTGGTTTTTGTATTTAATTTAGTAGTGTTTTCCTTCTTGGCTGATGAGTCCTTGACTTGAAGCAAGGTAACATCATTCCGACCACCCTCATCCCCTCCTGTGGAGAGGAGCTGTGAGCTGGAAGCATGGAAAATGTGGAAACAGCACTTCCAAAGCATCCCAAAACCCACAGCATCCCGAAACCAGCTGCCAGGCCTCCTGCACAATCACTTTGAAAAGCTGCAGAATCCATCCACAGGTAAAATCAGCTGCAAGTACAGTTAATTGTGCACAGACTACTCCTGTGTGGAGAGCAAAGGTACTTTAAAGCCTCTGGACTGTCTAAATTGAAGAGGTCAAATAACCTTGGTGTTGGAAGTGTCTCGGATTGCCTGACCCAGACCCATTCACAGGGGTGCACAGGATACAAGGACATGGATGTTCTGATCTCCAAGTTTCCTGCCAGGCATACAACTTACTTCTTCTGCTTAATATACCTGGCTGGGAATGTCTACAGGCAGCTATAAAACACTTAATATTGGGCACATGCAATTCACCGGCAGTCGAGAATGTGAGAGAAATCTGCTGAAGCAACCTGGGGAGGAGACTGCAGCCTTAACACTTCAGCTGACTTTTAAATGAAGTGCACGTTTAGAATATGTTCATTTTCAGTCCCGAGCAGCACATTCCAGTCTACTGTTCACCTCTGAAAGGTCAAAGCTTGCCAGCTTTGACAGAGCTTGCTGCTTCCTGAGAAGCACCATGTGCCCAGCTTATTCCAAATTAGGTTCAAAATTTAAACTAAGACTTTTTATTTCATCCATCTCAACAATATCTGTTTATTAGCAGAGAGGTTTTTATAAAAATATTTATATTTCTTGAAGTGACAACAGCAGCTAAGATGACAGTAGGACAAAACAACACATTAATCACCATAAGTATAAAATCCTGACGAAGCATTTCTGCTGTTCCACCCACGGAACTAATCTGATCACACCTATGTCAGCAATCTGGCATCCAATTAACACTTAAAAGCAGAGCAGGTCCAAAGTGTTGCTGTTATCAACTACTGTTTAAACTCCCACTTTCAAAATGACCTAAATTTGCTGATAAATCAGAAATGACTGAGCTATCACAAACACTCAGTTCAGCTCCCTGACCACTGAACTCCAAGGACATTAAAGCATCAGTCACAAATAATTTAGTCTCTGTGTTTATTCTTAGGCCCAGCAAAATGCAGCAAATTATGGCAAAACCAGCTGCTGTACATTACACTATAATGAAACCTCAGAAGCACAACAAGCATTGACATTCAGGGCTGTTGTTTCCATTTTTCATGCTTTCATAACCTGGCTATTTCCAGGGCTCTCTGCTATCTGTGTTTCCCCAGAAAGCTCTGCCAGTTTCAGACCCAGCTGCAGAAATTCATTAAAAATCTGTGAATGCCGATTTGTTCCCTGTTTGCTGCCTCCCTCCACTGCTTTCTGTGAGGCTTGTTCTTTGAAAGAACAAAAGAACAGAGCAAGATGGAAAAGGAGAAGGGAAGAGGGATGGCAAGCAGATCACGCAAGCTGGTATAACACAGCATTGTAATTTAAGATCCTGTAAGCAGAAGATTCTTTAGGAAAATGGAAGTGGAAGGTTAAAGTCATTAAGTTTATAATGCTCAGCCAGCAGCACAATGAAACTGAGCATCCAGATTTGAATGGTGCCTCCTCTGCTAAGCTCCCATCCTGAAGGACCTGGCAGCTATGGAGGAACTCCAGGGAATGCCAGGTTACATCAGGTGAGCAGATCTTTCATTCCCTGGGCTGTACTGCACATCCTGCCTGCTGCCAATAACTAACCCCCAACTCGAGCAGAGATGCCACCACGCCCTGCCCTGAGCCACGCTGGCCCGTCTCATCAGCTGCTTGCAACCTCTCAATCAAGTCAAACAGGACCAAGTTTTGTAATAAAACTCTGCCCAATGATACTGTCAGTAGATAGAGATACTGATACTAGAGAGATATCTCCATGGATCAGGGCAAGCCCCAGCACGATTAAATCCCCAGACATGGCACAAGACTGGTCACTGAACACAGACAGAGTGAGCCTGGAGATCCTGCAGCCAGTGCTGCTGGTGCCTTTAAGGGAGGCTCCACTGAGGAAAATTCAAAGCAGCTCTTGACAGTGACTCAGAAAGGACTCTGAAGAGAACAGCTGCCTAAAAGTGGGCACCAAGGATTAAAAGTCCAGGATGGCAGTGCAGATTCCACCTCCCCCTTCCCTCCACCAACTTCACTCGCCTGTACCTCTGTGTGATGCAGGCAGTTAATGGTCTAGAATAGCAACATCGCTGTATGGCAAAACAATTCTCAGATTCCCAAGTCCCAATAAAAGAAGATCCATTTTGTAATCGCTGATTTCAGAACCTTATTTTGCAAACAGCTCACCCAACACAGAAGGGGAAGGAGTAAAAGCACCACTGTCCTGGAGGACATTCCTCCCGTGATTCCCTGAATCATTCCTCGTGTATTTGCAACAAGAAGAGATGCCTCTGCTCAGTGGGGACAGAGAGATATTCTGTCACAGACCAAAGCAGAAAACTGTCCAGTGAACAGTAAAGTCCTAAGTCCTTCATCTTGTAAGTTGACAATGAAATTGTATTTGTCCATGTTACCCACTCCCAAGCCCAGTGTGACGGGGATGAGATACATTGGGTCTAACACATTCCCACAGGCAGCACAAAACTGTCCTTTTGTCAGAAGATGTGTGTATCTGTGTAAAGATGTGGATCTTCTGTCTGATGGTTTCAGCAGATGCTCTTTTTCTTTCAAGATGAAAACCAGATGAACCCTCACTCCAAATCACCCTCAAAAGTAGTACGCAAACTGATCAATACAATATATCCTTCCAGCCAACTCTTACAAGCAAAAAAATCATGGTTTGTTTTGTCATTACTCAGACAGAAGCCTTCTGATTCCCTTGATTGCCGCTCGCACTTCTCTCTACCTTTTATTTCTGATTCATCATTCTTTTCAGCCAGATTGATTTGAATTACTGTAGTGGAACAGCTCAAACTCGATGCTAAAGAAAGAGGCACGAAGGACATCAAATGAGAAGATCCTAGGAATATTTTCTTAGTGTCCTATTGACTTGGCATGGGAAGGGGAAGGATCATAGCTCCAGAACTCTGTACGCACAGGCACAATGAAGGCCACATCCACAAAGTGAACTGTGCTTAAAAACTCTTGATGCAAAACTTGCCCTCAAGAGCTTTGCCTATTAATATTAAATCAGTGAAATTAAACCACACAGCACCTCCTGTGCTGGCTTTTGTGGACCAGGAGTGCTGGGAAGGAACACAACACACAGCAACACCCTCACTCCAGGCTTTCCTGCTCAACAAGCGGCACACAACAGCACAATCTGTGCATACAGGGCACCCAGCTGGCAGCCCCAGCTTCAATTTCTCCAACAAACAAGGAGGGAAAGGTGTGTTCCATGACAAGAAAAGCAATGAGTGGTAAATAACAGTTCAAGAAGGAAAACACCCCAGGAGGGATAACACATGAGGACCCGTGCATTACTGACAAACACCTCTTCAAATTCACCTGAACCCCCGAGCTGGGGATACACAGGACATCTCCACTGTGAGATGCACACTGAAAGAAAATACCCATCAACTGCATTAGCAAACTCCCCAGCTTCAAAGCACTGACATCTCTATTTCAGCTCACTAAAAGCTCTCGAAGCCACTGTAAAGACCACGGAGACTTAAAGCCTTTGATACCGCTGCCTATCTGCAGGCTCAGAGGGCCGGCTCACTTTACAGAGCTGTTTATGCAAGAAACGGCCTGAAAAGAGTTCTTTCAGAGCTCAAATCCCCAAGATCTGAGCAAGAGCCTGCCTTCCAGTCGATTAGAAAACCAGCACTTTCAGCCTGACAGAAGTCCCTTGGAAATGCAACGGTAATCCTACTCTGAAGGCCAGAGCATCCTCCCCCGAGGCTGATTCCAAGTTCCCTGTGCACAAGCATTCATTAATACACAGTTGCAGAGACAAGCAGCAGAGAGCAGGAGAAGGAACGACACCAGCAGTGTGGCCGCTGCACGGAGGAAGCGTCCTGCCTAGCAGCGACCCTGTCAGCTTCATCTGGAAGCACAGAAATGCAGAAACTGGGCTGGGGAAAAGCAGGAGGCAAGGTTCAGGGTACCGCAGACCTGCAGACAGAGCCTCAGCGAGCGATCCCCTCCGCACATCCCCGTCATCCGCCGCTGCGCCGGCCGGGGCATCCTCCGCGTCCCCGGGCCCGAGCGGCGCTGCCGAGGCGGCGGCAGCGCGGGCCGGGCGTGCAGCGCTCCCCGCCCGGATCCCCGCGCACCTCTGCCCGGGCCGCTGGGGCAGGTGCTCCCTCCCGGGGCCACCGCGGGGCCGGCGCCGCCTCCCACGGCCGCTCCCCCCGGGGCCGCCCGTTTCCCATGCCCCGCTCCCCCCTCCCGGAGCTGCCGGCCGGCCGAGGGCCCTGGGAAAGTCCGGCTCTTCCCAGGGCCGCGGGGGGTCCCGGCGCTTCTCACGCCCCGCGGGGTCAGCGCGACGGGGGCGGGGGTGTGGGCTGGCCCGGCGAGCCCCGTCCCCTCACTCACCTCTGCCGCTGCGCCTCCAGCGCGAAGCCGCCGCCCGCCGCGTTCTGCGTGGGGCTCAGCAGCCCCGGGGCGCCCGGCTTGGGGGCCGCCAGCATCCCCGGCAGGGCGGGCGGGGCCGGGGGCGGCGGGCACAGCGGGCCGCCCAGCAGCAGCTGCGGCAGGAAGATGCCCCCACGGGTGGGGTCCGCATCCCCCTTGGCTCCGGCGGCGGCGAGCGCGGGCACGCCGGGCAGCAGCAGGGCGGGCGGCGGCTGGCATACGGGCGGCGGGGGCAGCAGGCGCGGGGGGGCTCCGGCCGGCTCCGCCGCCGCCTCCTCCCCGTCGCCCGGGCCAGCGGGCAGTGGCGGCTTCTCGGCGGGCGGGCAGGGCGGCCGCCCGTCCAGGGAGATGTTGTTGAGGAAGAAGAGGGCGGCCTGCCGCCGCCGAGAGTCGCCCCGCTTGCGCGGCGGCGGCTGCTCGCGGGGCGGGCGGGGAGGCGGGGAGCCGCACGCCGTGGCCGCGGCCATTCTCCGAATGAGCCGCGGCCGCCCGGGCGGGGCGGCTGGAGCGCAGCGCGGCCGGCGGCTCGCGCGCCCATTGGCTGCGTCGCGCCCGAATGCAAATGAACCCGGCGGCGGCCCCGCGCCCATTGGCTGCTCGCGCGTGGCCCCGCCCCCGCCCCGCCGGCCCGCGGGGCCGTGCCGGGTCCTGGCGCCGCCGGCGGGGGCAGCGCCGGGAGCCCCGCGGGGACAGGGCGGTGCGGCCCCGGCACCCCCGGGACCCTTCCCGGCCTCTCCCTTTCCTCCCTCGGCTATTTCCCTACCGCACCCACGAGCCCACGGTGTCCCCATGCAACCACCCGCCGTGTCCCCGCACGACCACCCACCGTGTCCCTTTGTGTGACTTTTTAAAAACTTCTCCCCTCATTTCCCCACCCGAACCATCAGTAACACTGGTGGCCGTTTGTTCCCAAGAGGTCCTGGCCTTCCTGCAGGCAGGAGGACACATCTGCTAAACCCATCGCAGGCGCTGGTGCACGTCAAAGCGCTCCTCTAAAAGCGGATGAAAGTTGTCCATCCTCTTGCTCCATCCCCCGGCCTGGGACCCGACCCTCTGGCTTGCAGGGCTGAGGTGGACCCCGATCCGCCGACCCCGAGGGCGCAGACCCCCGTGCACAGCCCTGAGACTCACCAGCAGCCCCGAAACCCGTGCGGAGGGATGGATCCCCACGCTTCCAGCTCCTGAAGCAAAGCCAAGGCAGTGCTGATCCTGGGCCGTATATGGGCAAGGCAGACCCGGGGCTGGGAGGACATAAACTTAGTATTTATCTCCACAAAGTGACTCAAGGCATCTCTGCGCAATACGTTGCTTCCCGGACTGGTGTGTTTATACTGCACGGGATAAACATTCCCCTCAGGCACTTGAACCCGTGTCTGTCACATCCCTGGATGATGCTCTGACCGCCTGCCAAGGCAGAAAGCTCTGCCCTTTCCTTTCCTCAGGGGACGTTGATGTGCACTGACAGTGTCCATGCCATTGGGCCTGGAAGGGGAAGTTTGGGAGCTGTGCTGGGCGTGATGAAGCCTTTGGAGCTGAGAACAGCAGTGTGTGGGTGCTGGTGGCCTCTGTGTTCCTCTGAAACCGAAATGAAGACTTCCCATGCTTCCCACCTCTCATGCCCTGAAGCAGCTTGTGTTCCCAAGCAGGATTTTGCCCACACAGTACATATCTTAAAGTACAGACCAAATTTGCCATTCGAAATGTTTGCATTTAAAAGTTGCAATTACTGTATTTGCAACACTGGACCCTTGGAGTGGTGAATTCTTTTGCCAAATAGGCTCAAAGAAGCCACATGGCGACTCTTAATATTGCTTACAGTCTACACCAGCAACCAAACTGATGTCCGATGATATGGCCTGAAATATGGGCACTGAGTAAAAGATAGGTTTTGAAACTGTCCTATAACGCACATAGAGGTTCTATGTCTTTTCATATGGCTGTTTCATAAGATTTGTTTTTGTATGCTGTTGCAAGTGGGCCATCAACATGTCTTATAGTATTAGTAGCATATAATAATAATATTATTAATAATAATGATAGTAATAATAGTAATAATAGGATTAAGATAGGAGATGTAAGACAATGTTTTCTTGCAGGCTTCCATTAAAAATCCTACAGTGAAATACAAACACTGCCCTTAAAATCCCAAGAACATGCTCGGCATCTTATGCTATTCAATATAGGTCAGATTTTGAGCCTAAATTATTTGGCAGAACCATTTCCTATCACAGCTGTGGAAAAAATAATTTGGGATAAAAAGGAATTAAAATCCTTCCTGCTGGCAAGCTCATCAAATAAGCCAGGGGATGAATAGGCATGGAAACCTATATAGGCTTGCTGCAAACAATTCTCTAGAACCCAAGATTGGATTTTGAAAAATAAATGTGTGGCTTTTTTCTCATTCTTTCCCTGTAAAAATAGCTGTGGGATGTAAATCGTCCCACTGAGTCAGCGCAGAAAGGAGCAGCCTCCATGGTTTAGTGGGTTGCTAACTTCAAAGCTGAATTTAGCGGTTGGATCATTGCTGCTGTTAATGCTGGGGAGCTTTTATCTATGTCTGACAGCTCACAGTGTTGGAGTACAGTGAGCACAGTGCTGTGTTTCAGGGGATCTGATGCTAAAACAGAAGAATGGCACATCAGCATCACTCCCACAAAAATCAGTGGCTGGGTACAACCCTGAACAACCTTTTCACCCTGTCTTCTGCAACGAGGGAATCCCTGGAGCGGGGGGATGCAGGAAGCCCAAGCTCATATATGTTCTCTCATTCATGCACAGGGAGGCTGTTTTGGAGAAAGGTTGGACTCTCCACCCTGCTGCTGCACAGCGGCTTCAAGTTCTGGCTGAAGCCTTTTCCAGCCTTAACCATCACAAAATCCCTGGACAAAGAGGAAGGCAGGCAGTTCTGCATTTACAACAACATTATTGCACAGATGTAAAATGTTACTCTGAATCACCAATACTCAACTCACACTCATTCTGCTCCTGGACCTTTTGCTCTACCTTAAAGGAAGCCCTGGGATGTTTGGATGCATGTCTGAGCAGCCAGGGGCTGCTGGAATAAGGAGCTCGTGTGAAACAGGACAAGCCTGCAGATCCTTATTCCAATACTATCTGGGGAGTAGAGTCACCAAGGTCACAAGGATTTTTCTCCATGCAAAAACTGCAGGATTTGGTCTAAGCATCTGATATGAGACAGCATTTTAAAGTGCATATGTGGGCTGGCTGTTATATTTTTTGCAAAATCATGGCCCCAAATCAAGCAAAGATAAACAGGTCATAAGTATATTTAGGCTAGGAACCAGAAGTGCAGCTTCCAGTTGGAGGAAATGCTGGTATTAAGATAAGGCACCAGAAATTGCTGCACACATTTTTCCAGCCTAAGCAGGGTGGGGATGGGGGTCCAGGAGGCCTCACAGGGGACCAGGATGGTCTCTGGAAGTCTTGGAAGATGACATAGAAGTGCAATGCGCATCCAGACCTTACTGTCCCCTCTCTCCTGAGCAGGCTCTAATCCTTGTCCCAAATTTCCCATCATAGTTTACCCCTTTTAAATTCTCTCCTGAAGTCAGCACACCTGGGAGCACCAGCACTCTTTGGAGCTCAGCCTCACACTCACCACATCCATATAAAGACCAGCCACTGAGTTTATGGGACTGCACACTCTCCTAAGCTCGTTTTCCCCCTCCACTTCCGTCTCAGAACACACCCGGACGTGCCATTCCCTCCTTGTGTTACATGTGTAGGCAATGATGAAACCCTTCCTAACCAGGTTCACACACTGGACCGCTCCTGCTCCCTGCTGGCACATGCATCCCCGTCGCTCTCCTCCTGCATCCCAAACCCGTGAGACAGGTTTGACTCAAGCTGTCAGTGCCACCAGCTGTGCAGCCTGCGATGGTTTTAATCTGCCTCCAGTGGGTTCTGGCTGGGAGTCCTGGTTTCTTTAGGCTGCTTCTGGAGCAGAGTAGCAGTATTCCCTGGATTGCCATGTGCTCGCCCTGGTGGGTGACACAATCCTCTGCTCTCGCTGCAGATTCACAGTTACAGCAAAATCAGCTGCTGCTCCTCCGGAGGCAAACATTGCCAGCAGCCCTGTGTGCCTCGGAGGGTGACTCAGGTTCTCCTGCATGACACAGAGTATTTGAAAGACACAGAGCTGGTTGATTTAATGACATCTCTCTGCACTCAGGAGAGCCCTGTGCTGGAGTCATGAAAATGTTGTGTGGTGTTTACAGGAGGATTTGTGAATGAATGGATCAAACTCTCTTCCCTGAAGCACGTGGTGCTGCACTAAACGCTGTTATTAATGAATCAATAATTTTCATGGGAGAATCTTGGAGAATGTGCTTTCTGGAGAGATCCCACTGGAGATCAGCACATCCAGCAGCAAGTTTGGTATGAGCAGGGTGTGCAGCACAGCCTGGGGAACTCCTGAAGTGTTGGGGGCAATGTTCAAGGCAGAGCAGAAAGCTGTGATACCGAAGGGATGCAAGAGGAGCCTGAATTTTGGCTCAAGAATTCCTACAGTAAACTTTGCTTGAGATAAAGAAGCAAAGGAACTCCCCAAATTTCTCCCTTCCAAGAATTGCTACTGCTTGCTGGATTTGCTAAATCTATCCACAACTTCACAGCCTCCTTTCAAAAGTGTGAAGGCTTGTCCCTGTGCTGTTCTGAACACCCAAGCTGTCCCTGTCCCCATTCCCTCTGAGCTCCTGCCTGTGCACATGTGAGACTGCCAGGGTCATTTTTCTGCCTTTTTCACACATTCAGGGCACATCTGACCCTGGGAAGGACCTACACAAAAAGCCCATCCCACTTAAATCCCCAAAACAGGATTGAAGCAAGACTTCAGTAATGCTTGGAATGAGTTTTCCTGTGGTGGACTGAGGAGGGAAGCTGTGTTTCCAAAGCCAGCACTATAAATGGGCACTGCTTACAGACCAGATCTCAGCTAAAAGCATTTCACTGCAGAGAAGGTGGTGCTCAGGCTCATGAAAAGGGCATGGATTAAATCACCTTCAAATTATCTATTTGCTATGAAGGCAATGCCACAGCAGAAGGTTGTGAGGGGGAAGAATCTGATGTGCATATCTCTATTTCTGGAGCTTTTGGTTCCTGCATTGCAGCCAGCTGAGTTCCCAGCACAGTTCCCTCTTGCTTTGAGCTTGTGGGACTTCCTACTTTCCTGCCCAGAACTGTCTCCCTTACATACACAACAGAGGAACCTTTGCGTGGTGGGAGATTTCTTTTTCCCCCTGAGATGGAGATTTATACTCACAGCTCAACTCGCACAAATTTACTTCTTCCAAAATTTTACAAATTAAGCCTAGAGAGAAGCAGAAAATGTCATTTTACTGGTGAGTTTGGTGGGAGGGTGATGCACAGGGAATCCTGGAGAGTCTGAGAGCTGAGAGCAGTGCTCTGTGCTGTGAGGATGATTCAGCATGTGCAGATTCTTAAGGATCAGGAAGCAAATGAGTTGCAGTGGTCTGTTACTGGAATTGTTGGGCCTGACAGGCATTAAGGGAACCACTCGTTGCTGTTTCTGATGGACCAAAAGTGAACAGAAACTGTGACATCATAGCTCTCCCAAATTTCTGTGCAATATCAAATCCAGCCCCTGACCTGGGTGGACCCAAGCTGGGCTCTGAACCCCTTCCTCCGGGAAACCACTTCACTGGCCCACATATCCTACCTACATCACGTCACTGGTGGCATCGGAGCTGTAATCTGTCTGAACAAAACAAACGTGAGCTGCCAGCCTCCCAGAAGTACTGATCTGCTCTTGGGACAGCTTCCCTTCTGCTCTATTGCTCTGTGGGATGTAACTCATGCACTCTAAGGGTAATTTCGGTGCATTTTTGAAGATTATTGTGTAAAACCTCCTCATACTGAACAGAAGTGTGGCAACAAAATGGATTAACTCTGCAAAAAGCAGAGACTGCTGGGTCTGGTACACAAATGCCGCTTGGAGTCATTAACCAAACTCCTGGGGAGTTATTGAAAGGCTGCTGTGCTCCAGGGAAGGCAGGATCAGCCCGTGGGGCTGAACGCTGCCCTCTGTGTTCCTGCAAACACGGCACCTCAGGCAGGACTGAACCTTCACGTGGAAACCTCTGCAGAGTTCCAGAGCTGCTTGCAGGGCTCAGATTTCTTCCTTACAGCAAAATAAGTCAAGTCTGAGGCTGCATGCATATCACGAGATCAATACATGCATTTACCTGTCAAGAATGACTTGAACAAGAGACTGACAAACATAATTTTGAGAATTAATGGACCTCAGCAATTATCCATCTTTCTGTAGCATGGTGAGGAGGTAACAGCAAGCCAGGGGATGGTAGGAGCAGAGAAATTCCAGGGCTGGATCAAGTGCAGCATATGAAGTTTAATTTACTTCAACAATTTGCTCAGAGGAGAACTTTGCTCAGAGCTGACAAAAGTATTTTTTGTTTTTTCAGATATGGGATTGCCCTAACTGTGAAATCCGTCCCTGCCAGCCCCTCAAACCCACCCAGCATGAGATACGGGTGAAAATGTCTAATGAAAAAAGGCAACACAAAAAGTATTAAAAGCCCAATAATTTAAGGTGGATTCTGTGGTGGTGTCGTGCAATGTGAAGAAAAAAATCTTAAGGGGAAAAAAAATAAAACTGAGTACTTCATTATTGTTGGCAGGTCTTCTGCACATTTTGCGTATCAAAGGATTGTCATAGGGAGGCGATTATTTTATAGTCCATGAAATTTCCCTCCCTTCTTCAGTTCTCCCATCCCAAGCAACCTCCCTACAGTCTGAGGGGCCTCTTTATGGGTTTACATCTCAACTTCTCTCCTTTTTTTCCCCCAGCCCCTCATTTTATTTTTTTCCTTGCTGGGTTATTTTTAAAAGACAGATTTATTCGGTTCACCACTGTGTTCAGTGGGTTATTGCTCTCCCCTATAAGCTGGTCTAAGAAGGGACAGACATTGTGCTGTCTGCCCAGGACAGAGAGGGAAAGGCGTTAGTGGTGATCCCGATTCATTTCCCATGGACACAATCCGATGAATGCTTTGAGCTGGGATAAATCAGCCCTGCAACCCTGGTGACCCCACCACTCCCCTGGGCAGCTTGTTCCGGAGCTTGATAACCCTTTCAGTGAAAAATTTTTACCTAACATCCAATCCAAACCTTCCCTGGTGCAACTTGAGGCCGTTTTCCCTTCTTGTCACTTTTTACCTGGGAGAAGAGACCAACCCCACCTGGCTACAACCTCCTTCCAGGGAGTTGTAGAGAGGGAAAAGGTCTCCCCCGAGCCTCCTTTTCTCCAGGATGAGCACCCACGTGCTCCAGACCCTTCCTCGACATCCAACGAGCTCTTCCAAACCGTGAAGACAGGAGGAAGACGGCAGCTGTCTCAATTTTTCAGCCTGGGAAAGTTTCGCTCCTGTGAAATTCCCTGACAGCAGCAGCAGTCCCGCGGGACATCCCCGCTCCATCCTCGGAATGCCGGAGCTGCCGGGTGTCCTCGCTCCCCTTCCCGTGGCTCCGCAGCCATCGGGGGCACACCTGCTGTGCCCCGGGGAGGCTGAACCGCATCCCCCTCGCTCCGGGAGCGGCCCCGGCCCGGCCCGGTGCTGCCCAGCAGGCGGCACTGCCCGCCCGCCGCACCGCCCGCACCGCACCCGGTCCTGGTCCCGGTCCCGGTCCCGGTTCCGCACCGCCCCCGCCCCCGGTCCCGGTCTGGCACCGTCCGCACCGCTCCTGCTCCCGGTGCCGCACCCGGTCCCGGTCCCCTTCCCGCTGCCGCTCCCGGTTCCGCACCGCCCGCACCGCTCCCGGGCCGCTCCCGCTCCCGCAGCGCTCCCGCCCGGCTGGGTGGATGCGAGGCTGCCCCGTGCAGTGCTGGACGCTCCTGCCCCTGCTCCCCCGCAGCCGAGGCTCTCTGAATGAGATTTTAGGGTTGAGGAGACTGGAAGGTGCTACAGGCAGAGGATGCTGCTCTTGGCGGGCTGTGCTCTGCCTTCGTTCTTGTGAACGGGCAAACAAAACCACGTTTGAATAGAAATAACTGCAGGTAATCGGAGGACACCATAGCAGGAATTGGCTCTGGCACTTCTTCACTGGTCTCCCTCTGTTTTGTCCCTGTTCTCCACCTGTGTGCCAGGAACAACCCAGCCTGAATGCTTGGATCGATGTTGTGCCTGCAGGGATGCTCACTGCAGCCCTTCCCATCTCATCCCATCAGAAAAAAATTACTAAGAAGAGTTTATCCATGTGAAAACCAGCTCCCAGCAGTCCTGCCAAGGTCAGTGTGAACTGCTGAGCTGGTGCTCTGCTGTGAGCCACAGCTGGGTCTCACACACTGACCTTTTCCAGGCAATGCAGGACATCTTGGGGAGAGGGAGCACCCAAGCCCTCCCTTCCCCTGCTCTTCTCCCTGCCCTCTCCAGGGACACATCCCACCTGTCTGCCCATGTGCTTGCTCCTCACTTAATTAGAAAAGAAAACCATGGACTTTCTCCAGGTCAGAGAAGATCCACATGTATATGAAACCTGGGTAGGGATTTAATTGAAGCAGGTTTGGGCACGGGGCTCTGCAGTGTTTGGTTTGGTCACCACCCCTCAGCCAGCCACTGGGACATCCTTCATGGGGAGAGGGGTCTGCTAGTCCGTTCTCCAAGAGTGAAATCCCAGAGAAGAACATGGTTCTGTGCAGGGTGAGGGTTGCAAAGAGACATCTCTTCTTGCTAGCACAGGTCTGAGGGTCTGCTCTGGCACAGGCCTGGGGTCACTGACTGTGCTGCTTCACCAGCAGTGACCTGGCTGCTCCTCGTGTCACCTGCACGGCTCATCCTTGCCCAGCCTCTCCTGGGGCACTGAGTGAGGAATTTCAGGGTGCTCTGCTCATTAATGAGTCCTTATGAATTCCCCACTGCCTGGCCCAGCATGACAGGAGGATTCACTCTCCCAGCGTGGGTGGGATGCTGAGGTCTCCGAACACTCTCCTTTGGTCTGCAGTTGCTTCATCCTGCCCTGCTGTTAACTCTCCTTGGAGGGATCATTGTGGGAAGCAGAGCAATCCTCCAGTTCCTTTGTGATCCCCACTGGGCATTGCTCCACTTTGATTTTCTTTCTTCCTCTCATTGACTTCTTAGCTCCTGTAAACAGCAAGGTGACAGCAGGAGTTAACCACAGAGAAATGGGTTTACACTTCTGGAGTCAGCATGGCCTCATCCCAAAATAGGGGCAGTGCAGGAGGAAGCAAAGCTCAGCAAAGCAAAGATGAAGAGAAACCCCTCTGGTGTGAGATATGTGGGTATCCAGGGGAGGCTGTTGTGATCCTGGACACAAAACAACATGTGAAGTGAAATAGGCAGACAACTGACCTGGTGTAAAAACGTCCCTGAGAGGGTACCCAGACCAGTAGGATGCATTCAGTGGATTTCTTCCCATTCCAGTGTGGTTCATGGCCCACACCACATGCTGAGAGAGGTCCTACACCCCTCCATCATCCCATTCCTGCCACAGCTGTACCCACCCCTCACTTGGGACATCCACATCCAGTCCCGGAGGGTCGTATGTGTCTGCCCTGGGCTACACAGGGCAGCTTCCTCCCCACTGCTCCAAGTGCCTGGTTTTGTACAGCAAATCCTCTTGTCCCCCAGCTGTGGTGGTGTCCCCTGAGTGAGCAGGGCCCTCTGAAGATCGGGCTGTTAAACAAATTCCCTTCAAGCTTAAGCAACAGCCCTCTCTACATTTATGGCTGGGCCAACCCTTCCCTGCTTTTACCACCAGTACAGAGCGGGTGAGCAGCAGGGTTTTTCTGACAGAGCATTTTTTAAGGCCTGACAGACAAACTGTCTTATCCTTGCCCTTATCAGGAGCAGTTTTCTGCTTATTCACCTGTAGGAAACATGGGTACAACACATTCCTCTGTCAGCAGGGAAACCTCCACAGCCACACTGGAAGATCAACAGAACTTGCAGAAACCTTTCTCTGAATGTCAATAACTCACTCCTGGGAATTTGGCCTTCCCCAATCACCGCCTCCCTGACCAGATAAGCAAACACAAGGGACTAAGCTCTGTTAGCTTAGGTGCTTGGAGTGCTCTCCTGGTCACCCTGCCCAGGCTGCTCTGGCTAACCATTAGCAGGGGCTCCTCTGGCTGGAGATATAAGTGTTGCCAAAACATGGCTCAGAGGAGCACGGAGGAGGAACCTCCACTCCCTCAGTGTCCTCAGGCATTTCTCACAGGAGTCCCTCTGGAAGCAGCAGAAGTTGTAGCCCTGAGCTGATGCCCCAAGGAACTCCTCCTCCCTACCTTTTATCCAGGGATCCTGTCCTCTTTTTCTCTTCCTCTGCTGCACATGACCTTTGTCTTTGGTGCAAAAGAATTTCCCATCAGCCTCAGCTTCTTGTAGGATCTCATCTTCATATTTCTCCTACACCAATGAGAAGAACAGTCAGTCTACAAACTACCCTGGCTTTCCCAGGGAGCTGGTGGCATTGCCAGGGACCTTTGTGACCATTGCTATGGAGTGATGACAAGTGCTGTTGTTCATAAACACTCTTGACTGGCTGGAAAGAGTGGCACTTCTATCCCTCAGCAGCAACTTGTGCAACAGGGTGGGAATGAGGTTTGGCACCTGGTGCAGGAAGAGCCATCACCTTTTGGAGGGAGCTTGGGCTGGGACAACCTGTCTCATGTCTCTGGGAGCCGGCAGCCTAAGCTGATGGCTGAGGAGAACAAACAAACCTCACTGTCCGTCGTGTCTGGCTCATCCGATTCTTGCTTCCCAGACTCGGCATCATTGTCATCTAAGGAAACAGAAAAAGAAGATTTTTTGGCTGGTGAGAGGCTTGACAAGCTCATGAGCAGATACAGAGCCACTGGCTCAGGCTCACAGAGCCATTGAGGCAGAAAGCAGCTTCAGCAATAAACTGTGTTGTGCAGCAGAGGCACTGCAAGCTACGTGGCCTGGAACGAATGTTTAGGGGTGATCCAACAAGACTCGATTGGGAAACCAGCTCCCAGGAAATCTGTATCCATAGAACTTTGCTATGCCAAGGTCACAAGAGCTGTCCCAACATCTGTGGCTGTATACAGGTGGGTATTTAAGCCCCAGACTGCACCTTCCTGTTTGAGTCCCAGGCGGGGAGAAGTGTGTTGGGGTGAAGAGGCCAAAAGGGACAATCCCCACGTTTGCTGCTGGTGTCAGTCAGTGGCTCTGGCAGGGAATGTGTGCTGAGGAGCAGAGGCAGGAAAGGCAGGGGAGATACTTCCCTTCCCAGCAAAAGCATTCTGCTGTACACAGACCCTGGGGATACACGGCCCCAGACACATGCCTGCACACACCTGACCTCTGCACGGGCTGAATCTGCATGGGTTGGGGGCCAAGCCTTGCTGGTGGTGGCATCACCCTGTCTGCACACACAGCAACACACCTGGGCTGGCCACGGTGGGCAGAAAGGGCTGTGGCCTTTTCCGAGGGGCAGGGGCATCCCAGAAGCTCAATACTTGTTGCTCATGACACCCGGGTCTAGCCAGGACGGAGCTCAGCAGGGCAGCCCCCCTTGCTGCCCCTGCAGATGGTGCTGTTTCCAGGCACTCCTGGATTCTCTGTAGCCTGATCCCATCCTCACCTTATCCTTCTGCAGGTTAAGGCTCACTAGAAAGTGCAGAAGTATTTGTGTATTGTTTCCTGGGCTTTGTGTCAACCTTAAGGTGAGAACTGAAGAAAGTCCTGTATTCCCACACCCAGAATGTAATCAGTTGAAATTCTTCTGCCATGATGATATCTCCTTAGCGTGTAAATCACAGAGGACTCCCTTTTTTATTTTTTTTTTCCACCGTGAAAAATCCTGCTCCGGAGAGTGTTCCCAAACCACTCTGACACGCCCAGACCAACTAATCCAGGCGAGCTCAACTTTCTGGCCAAGCCAGTAAGGCTGGTACTGAGCAGCTCCCAGCAGACGTGCTTCCCACTCTGATCCCCATGGCTGCTGCTTCCCACCCACCTGGACAAACCTGGCACCTGTGTCCCGTGGGGGTCAGGCAGGGAGAAAGCCTTGGAAAGGCTCTTATGGGGAATGGAGCAGGGAAAGGGAGGAAACCATCCTGATCTACGTGCTAGAGGCACCAGCATCCCTGGCTCCGTGCTCAACCCTATGTGCTGTGTCATCACAGGACACACTTTGGAGCAAGGGGACAGGCAGGGATGGTTTTCCAGTGCTCGTCCTGCAAGCCTCTTGCATTTTCCCCATCTCTGCTGGGAAATTCTGAGCTTCTTCTTCCCTGAGAGGAGCAGGAAATGCTGGCGCAGCAAGGCTGGCTTGTTGCTGCTCATTGTGGAGTGGGTTTTGCCAAGAGGTTGGAGCTACACTGGCTCTTTAGCCCCTGGAGAATTCCATGCCACCCAGCGTGGAGTGCAGGGTGCTCTGCTGAGTGTGCAAGGACACCCACGGGTGGCTTCTGTCTGTGCTGGACAGAGACACTGGGCTTTTCTCCAGAAGAACTGGGATTGCTTTCTCCCTGTAGATACTGAGCCTGAATTTTGGACATATCTAGGGTGGAAAATTGAGCTCTCAAGGACAGAAATGTGAAACCTGGAGTTCCCCTAAAGGCCCAGAAGAGTTGGGAGCCAGGAACACTTTGTCCCTGGAAGGAGGCTTTGCAGGTGTGTGCAGAGCCCAGCAGAGAGCTCTGGGCTGGGAAATGCCTTCACCAAAAGGCACCTTTCACTCTTGCCTTCTCAAATGTCACATTCACCTGGGGCTTCTTACCTGCTTCTCCCTTCTGTGCACTGACATCCCGTCTCATCCCAGCCTCAGGAAGGGCCTCTGGGTCACTTGGTGTGGAGTTGTTTGTCAGATATGCCCGTGAGAGCGTGAGCTGTGGGATAAAGGGGGACAGGGGGCACAAATGCTGCTGTCACCAGGCAGGAGAGGATTGTCCTCAGCCCTTAGTTGATGACTGTGACACCCACAGGGACGAGCATCACAGAGATGTTCCTGTGCACTGTGGTGTGTTTGCAGGGAGCCCAGCACCTCCTGCAGCAGCCTGTGGGAGGGGGCACAGGCACTGTCTGCCCTTGGGCCTGCATGGAAACCCTGTGGACACTGGAGGGGAGGTGAGGAACGAGAGCCAGGACTGAGCACTGTGCAAATTGGCTTCACACATATGAAACCCATCCTCCCACAGGACATTACTGCTGGTCACAATAGCGCCAGCAGCAGTGCTGGACACCCTGGGGTGGGTAAGGGGCTGCAGTCGATGCCAACACGAGCTGTACTCACCACAGCTGCATCCTCCTCCTCCTCTTCCTCCTCCTCCTCCTTGGCAGCACCAGCCAGTGCCCGGGTGGCACTGGGCCAGTGGTAGAGACAGCGCGGCTCGTCCCGCTGTGCCCTGTGTCCGCCGCCGGGGCCGCGGGCTGCCGGCACAGCCGGGCTGTCCCCGGGGCTCTGCCGCGGGCTGCCGCAGCCCCGCAGCTCCCGGCGGCAGTGCCAGTCTGTCTCCCTGCCCCGGCCGGAGTCGGACAGGTCCAGTGGCGCGTCCGCATCATCGTCCCTCGCCTCCTTCGCCTTTGCTCGGAGCTCGGAGCGCTCCCGGCTCAGCCAAAGCTCCTTCTCTCCCTTCCCACCAGCAGCATCCTCCAGGAAGGCTCTCTCCTCCTTGCAGCCTGCCGCGATGCCGAGCCACGGGGACAGGGGCCGCTCCCCGGGCGGGAGCTTTGTGTCGCCGTCCGCCCGCTGGCCCGGCTGGCGCTGCTGCAGGAGGAGATGCTGCAGCCGCTCCCGGTGCTTCAGGAGGTGCAGCTTCTCCTCCAGCTGCTGGTCCCTCACGTACACCATGGTGGCAGGAAGCTTCAGCAGGGCTGCGTGGTCTTCCCAGCTGTCCCGGGATCGCGTCCTGCCGTCGGCAGCTTTGGTCCGCAGCAAGTGGCTGGGGAAGCTGCCGCCGTCCCGGTCAGCCGGGGCGCAGTGACCCGCCAGCCCCAGCTGGTGCAGGGAAAGGTGCTTGTGGAGGAGGCAGAGCTGCTCTCTCCGGGCACTCAGTTTTAGGTTTTCGTAGGATGGAGCAACCTTGGGGGAGTCCAGTTTGCTTGCTGTTAAATAACTAAAAAAAAGGGTGGGAAAAAAATTACATTAGCTGTATCACATTAGGAAAGAAAAAAAAAATTAGAGCATTAGAGTTTTCCCATGGTTTCCCAGCTCTGCAGGGATGTGTGTGGTCTCTCCTGCTCTTTCCATGCCCTGTTGCAGCTCTTGGCCAGTACATCACGCTTGTCTTTGGGTTTTGGGCTGGGGAGGAGGGTCCTGGTGGCCAGGGGCATCAGGCAGTCAGCAGTGGGTCTCCACATAGGGCAGGAAGCCGTTCCCATCCCACCATCCAGCAGCAATCCCCTGTCCTTGGGCCACGGCAGCTCAAGGCAGGGGCTTGAGTGAGGGTAAGGATGCAGTGACCTCTCACATCAGCACTGCTGCTGGGAAGTCACTTTTTGAACAATGTCTTACAGGCAGCAACATCCTAACCACCACCCTGGGCTCTCTTAGTGCCTGAAGACCCCCCAGGACAGAGGAACAGCCCACCCACCCCTGATGTCACTCAGCGGGAGACTTTTACAGCCATCCTAGGAAGGCTGGTACAGTGCAGGAACCTGCCCTGCAAGCCCAGTCCCAGCTGCTGCTGGTTATTTGGCAGCTTCCAGGAGTGCAAGCTGTTCTCAGGAATGCTCAGCAGAACTACTCACACCCCGGGAAACTCACTGTCTCTACAGACGAACTCACTGGCCTCGCTCTGTGCTCCCGAAATCGTTGGGGAGGATAAGCCTGGGAAGTGCTGAGCCCTGCAGGAAAGCCCATTAGAATAGATAAGGAGGAGCAGGAATTGCTGCCTGCCTGGGACAGTCCTTCTGCCTGGATATGGGGGCATCTGGTTCACTTTGTGGGTCTGTCTGAGGAGCTGGAATAACGAGAGGCTGATCTTGTTGGGCTGGATTCCCGTCATTTTTTACTGGTGCAAACTGGGAGATCCCCGTCCTTCCCAAGGAGAAGAGAGAAGTTTGGAGAGAAAGATGGGCAGACACAGTGAATACTGGCCATCCATCCATTGAGGGCCAGCTGCAGTGGGCCATGGATCAGGCCCACACCACGACCCCCAAGCTGGTACTCACGCCTCGAGGCTGGGGCTGTGCTCGCGCTCTGGAGGGAGAGGAGTCTTCCTCGCTGGCGGAGACACTGCTGCCCCTGAAGGGCTCTTTTCCAGGAGGCAGGGTCTGGAGCCAGGTCTCACCAGGGCAATGGTTCCGTGCAGCTGGTTGGAAATCCTCTGGGATGCCTGTGGCAGAGGAGAGAAAGTCCAGGTGAGCCATTCTGCAGTGTGTCCTGGGTTCCAGGGAGCCTGGCTGAACTGGGACACATCTCCTCACCAGTGGGAACAAGACAGACAGCTCCTGAGTGTGCTGCTTGATATGGTTCTGGTCAACAGCTCTATCAAGTTTTTTATTCATTTTTCCAGGAAATTTCCTCTTCACGTACTCTCTATTTTCTGGCTGCACTGATTTGTAGTGCAGGAGTTTTTTTGTCTCCTCTTAAGTCATGATTCAGTGGCTAAACCAAGATAAGACCCTGCAAATTCCTTGTCCCCTAGTCAGGTCTTTACTCATGCAAGACTTTATTCATGCAAGAAGCTCCTGGCACACGCTGGTTTGGTGGGTGTATTTCTAGTGGAGTACCTGGGCCAGGACATCACTGTCTCCATCAGCTGTCATGAAAGGCTCACCACATGTTCTGACTTGACTTTCCCCTGCCCACCTGGAGATGTCACCAACCCTTCCTGTGATCCCTATTAATTATCCCCACAGCCTGCCTGCAGCCTTACCAAAACCCCTTTTCACCTGCTCTTTCAAGTTTTTTGTGGAGGTCGAGTAAGCAAAACCTGTGCCAAAACAGAAGAATCTGTGTGGGTGTGTACATGGGCTTGAGTTCCCATGACCAGGAACAAAGTCCAGATCCTGCAGTCTCATCTCCCAGTGCCCAGTGTCACCATATCACTCAGCAAACCTCGGCTGACACCCTCTCTGTGTTTGTCCTTGCAAACACTGAAAGCCAGGCCCTCTGAAAATGCCAATATTGATCATACTGCAGGTGGAGAGACATCTGTGATGCTCCTGGGCAGGGCTGCTGTGGTGCATTTGTTCTCGGCACCCACAACTCCCACAGTTTACAAGTTCTCCAGCCTCTTCCGACCTTCACTATGCTCCAGCTCCCTGCTCGCCCAGGAAATGGAGAGCTGGCTCTGTGGCTCAGGATAAGCTACACTGAAATGTGGCTCAGCACGATCTCCTCAGGTGTTTCACTCCTCAGAGTTTTCCCCAGTAAGACCTCTGAGGGAGGAACCAGAGTGATGAGCAGAGGACCTAAGGATGCTGGAGGTGTCGTCATGGAGGATAAACACAGGAGCAAACAAGGACGTGCATGGTCACAGCAGGGACAGGAGCCTGTGCCAAGCTTTGCTTGCAGCAGTGGCAATTTCTGAAGAGAGGATGGACCCTGGCATTTGGTAGGTGCCCTCCTTGGCTCTGGCAGTGACAAACTACCCAAGTCTGGCTAAGTGTTCAACCCCCCAAGTGCCTCCTACTCTTTCCCTATCCAAATCTGCTTGTCTTGATCCAGTTCAGATGACCACAGCAGTGAGGAGAAGGCCTGAGCACATTGGGCTACCTCTGACAACTCACCATTTCTGCAAGGCTGATTTCTTGGAGGACAGTGCCTGGAGAAGTCCTGCTGCTTGGAGAGCTTCTCTGGAGCTTCTCTGGAGGCTTTTCTGCAAAAAAAGGCACAACCAGCTACTGTGATGGTCCCCCAGAGCTGCTGCTGCAGCCCTGCCCTGCAGCGTGCTGGAGCCTTGCAGCCTCCCAGCGATGGCACTGGCTGGTACCAACCACGTCTCAATGAAGATTTTGAGTAAAAATTGCCTTCTGGCTCAAGCCAGCACCTGATGGAACGTGCCCTTCGTTGCATGTGTGGGTGGCAGGAAGGGAATGCCATGGTCTCTGCATGAATTGCCTTACAGTGAGGGCACCCCGCACTCTTTTGCCCTAGTGCAGAGCAGAGTGTTTCTCCCTTGACCTGAATTTCCCCCCCATCAGCTTTTCTGCCTGTGGCAATGTCCATCTGAGCTGCCAACAGCTTGGTCTTTGCTCTCCAGACCCTTTCCCAGGGCAGTTTTGCACCATGGCTCAGTGACTCTTCACAGCCGCAGGTCCCTCAAGGGTGGCAGGAGCCAGCAACACCCACCTTCATTGAGCTCGAGGTCTGGCACATCCTGGTGGGCTTCTACTGCTTCCCTGTGCTCTGCTTTCTCTGTGCTGACATTCCTGCTCACTGGGGACAGTAAAGTCAAAGGGGAGCTTGGTGTGGAGCAGCTTTCTCTGGAGGTGACTCCTGGGGTCTTTGTCCTGTCCCTGTTGGAAGGCAAAGGACATGAATGAATGAGAAAGGGCAGGAGAAGGAAGGTTTTGGAGCCACTGTACAGAGAGCTCTGAGCCTGATACATAAATATACATATTTATCTATGTGTGTATGTGGATATACCAGATCCTCAGACTCACCTCCTTCCACTGCAGCTTATCAGTACCCAGCTGCAGTCTGGAGTATGGACAGAGCCAGCACGACAGCCCAAGGTGTGATTGCCCCACTTGGTCGTGGGTAACGTTGCAGGAAGCCACGATGTTGGGTAAGCCAGGACCCAGCTGTGGCTGTTGCAAAAGCTCTGTGGGAACCTGTTCCTGGCTGGGCTTTTAGCCTGATGGAGGGGTGGATTCAGCACAGGGATGTGGTGTCTGTCCCCTGTCGCCATATCAAGATGGAGGGGCTGATGCTCTCGGTGGCTACAAGGGAGTGACTGAATCTTGGAGATGCACACAGAGTCCTGGATGGACTCTGATGCTGGGACATGGATGGCTGGAAGTCTTCCTATCCAGCATCTCAGGGGAGAGCAGAGCAGGGCAGGATCACTCAGTGCTCAGCAAGCCCAGCCCAGCCTGCAGCTCTGGAACTACTCAGCCCTTGGGAAGCATTGGGGAGTAAAAGCCAGGGTTTCTCTTTAAGCAGATGGTGGTCCTGTGCTCCAAAGAAAACACATTTCTAAACTAATCCCTCAGTGCTAATTCCTCTGGACTTTAAACCCTTGAGGAATGAGCTGATTTGTATATATTGGCCAGCCTGGCAGGTTACTTGGCTTCCATCACAGTGCTCTGCTGGGCTATGAACCTGTTGGTACAGATCACTTTTCCCTCTTTAACCCCATCACAGTCCCTTGTGTGTGACTCTCCTTCCCCCAAAACAACCCATTTCCTGCAGACCTTCTCTGGCTGCTGCAGAAGGGGAGCTGGCGCCATGGAAAAGCCGTGGAAGCCCAGACTGAGGTCCATGTAAGCTGCCCATGGCTTTGTTTCTGGGATGTTAAATATCTTTCCCCAAAAACGAATCGTTGGATGCTGGTGAACAGGGGAGTGAGCAAAGATCGACAAGGATTTTGAGACCATTAAGGGTTTTTCCGTGTCCAACATATACAGGAATCTACAGGAATTAGATGCTAAAATACCCCTGAGGATGCCGCAGTCTGGACGTTGCCCTGCTCGGCTGTGGGGATGCCCTGGTTTGTTACCAACACCCCTTGTAAAGAATGAAACCAGGAAAGTGCTTACTCCAGGCTCCGGAGCCTCTTCAGTTCCTCCTTGAGAGCTTTGTTCTCTTCCCTCAGGCGGTTGGTCTCGTTTGCTGCAGGGACAGAGGTGGTGCTGTGAGTTCAGGCGCTGCAAAGAGAGAGCTGATGCTCCTCACAGCTCACTGGGGTGCCCGGGGGAGGAGGAGGGAATGGCACCGGGTTTTGGAGGGATCCCGAATTTCCTTCCTTCTTTGTAAGCATGCTGGGGCTAAAGGATAAAAGAGAGCAGCTTTCTGACTCAGGTTTCATTGGGATTGGGTCTGCTTGCAGCTCGCCCAGCTCAGGGGCAGAGCACGACCCAGATGAGGCCGTGATGGGTTGGACACAGTGAACATCCTGCCCCTGAACACCAGGGCAGGGTGAAGAGTGGCTGCTGTGTTAGGGGAAGGGCTGGGAGTCTGGGGGGGATCAGACAGAGGTCAGAGGGAGCTGTGAGCACCCAGTACCGGGTGCTGCAGCAAGGAGGCCACGAAGAGCATGGGTGGGCTCCCAGCCACGGTGCCTTGCCTTGCTCCTGCTCGAAAGCAGCACTCGGGGAGCAGTGGCATAGCAGGGGAGATAAGCCAAGGGCTCTTGGCACCTCTCCATCCCTCCTAAATGCCTTATCTCCTTTACCCCATGACCCTCCCTGGGCTGGTCAGATCCCCAGGGAAAAACACCCCGCGCCTCAGCGGTGCTGGGAGCTCTGCCAAAGGCTCAGGAGAAGATCCATCACACATGTTGCTTGATTTCGTTTACCCGTGCTGAGCTGCTGCTGTGACTTTCCTGTCTTTGCCAGAGTGTTGCTCCTGCCGTGCCAAATGCATCCTTTTTCCAGGCAGCTGACATGGCCTGGAATCTCTCATTTTTCTGGAGGTGCAGAGGGCTGCAACCTTCAGCTCTGATGATTTGTGTGAAGGGTTATGTCTGCTTGGGGGGACGTGAACTGCCATCCACAGTCCTGCTCCCTCCCTTCTCCCCAGCCCCAAACCCTTCCCAGATTCCTGCTCACCACAAAGGCTCACATGCAAGTATCTGGGAGAGGGGTTTGAACAAAGACTCAGCCTGCCAAAGCCGAGCTTACAGCAGGTGTCAGTACGTACAGAGGATGAAGATGTGCTGCAGGCTCTGGAAATGAGAGGTCTCGTACTCATTCTGCTTCTTTTTGGCCAGCTCCTGGGTGACCATGCATCTGTCACAAAGACCAGCTCGCAGCCTGGAGGAAGGAAACCCCACAGCTTGTGTCCACACGGTTTCCATGGAGAAATAAGTTCCTGCCCTCCCCACGGAGAAGTGTGAACACCACACCATCACCCAGAACCACCCCTGCAGCCCAGCACTGGCCCTTCCACCCCTCCAGATCCAGTCCCACCACCACCAGCCTAGGAAAGCTCCTATACACGTGCCCAGGCTCCTCCAGCTCTCCCAGCAGCTGAGTGTGGGAAAAACAGAGGTTCATGTGCTACATCCCACTCTGGGGAAGACAGCAAATCCCAAACTCTCCCCCCAGGAGGGTGCAGTTGCTGCCACTCAGCAGCACCCTACTTAAAAAAAAATCCTACCTGTTTTCTAACACCTTTACATTTTCTTTAAGGACCTTCTGTTGTTCCCTTAACTGGTGATTTTTAGCAAATAGCTCTTCAATTCTCTGAGCATCGCTAGTTGAAGAAACAGAACAAAGACAAGAGAGTTATTCGATTTCTCCCTAAAACCCATGCCTTCATCCACAATACCCTTTTTCTTGTGTGTCAGGAGGGGAAACAAATGTGTTGGAGCCTGGATACTGCCTTGTGACACCCTCCTTGGAGTCAGCAGCCTAATTCCTCCCAGTTATTGCTTGCCAAGAGGGCAAGAACTGGCTGGCATGAGCATCACCTGCCAGAGGGAAGGCAAACTGGAGCTGGACTGGGATCCCCCAAGCCCCGCCTGGAGCCAAAAGGCTTGAACTTGGCAGTGCCAGAATGGCAAATGGTGCTCTCTAATCCATCAGTCTTGGAGGATAACTGGGGAAATCTGAAATTCCAGTGGTGTAAGCACCCCTCTGCCCCCCGCCCCGGCATCGCTCACCGGCACTTCTCCGTCGTCAGCTCCGTCACCTTGCTGTGCAGACCTGGAATAAGGAACAGAGGCGGGTGTTTATTGCCAATTCCCCGGCACTCAGGAGCAAACAGCACTGATGGAATTTCAGGAAGGTGAGTGGCTTTGCAGAAATCTCATCCATTCACAAGCCTTATCTCCGATGAGGAATAACGCACTGCATGTGTTAAACACTGTCACAGTTTAATGTAACTGGGAAAGTTGTACAAAGTTTGAGCTCGTTCTGTATCCCCACTATTTAATGAGTCTGCATTTCCTTCCCAGACCCAAAAAGTCTGGTTTAGTTTTGTTTCTACTTATTTCTCACTACAGCCCGCATTTCCCAGGTGGGCAGTATTTTATAGCTTTCAGGGTTGGAAAGCATTTTGGAGAATATTTACAGCTGAATGGCTTTCCTTGATAGATCTGCAGACATTGTATCCTGTCAAATCCATTTTATGCAAAGTAGATGTAAACATGTGGTTTAAATTGCTCAACAGTTTCCTCTAACTCTCACACGGCTTGAAATTACACAAGAGAAGAATGAATTCATAAGCCAGAATCATCCAAAAGTGCTGAAGTTTTGTTCATAATATTGATACTGGGAATTATTCTAATAGGAAAACAATTGGACTTGGCACTTGGTCACTTAACCTAATGGGTTTTATTTTAATAATGTATGACCTGAGAAATAATTTATTCCCTAGAGGAATAAGCTTTCCAACCTGACTCAAACATTTCCTTTAACAGAGCTTCATCTCCTGCTGCTTCCGTCTTATAGATTATTGCATCTTTCTGCTTTCCCTTTGATCCCTCAGCATCCCAATACACTCCAATGCTCACTGCTCGGAGCAGATGCCCAGCAGGTGTGTGTGTCACCTCTGCAAAGCTCCCGATTCACCTTTGTCACAGACCATGACAGCAGGGGCAGGAAAGGAGCCAAATCCCCCGTGGTTACTGCTTGCAGCAAGTGGGGTTCCTGCGGGGACTGAGCACCTCCATGGCTTGCTTTCCAGGACCATGGAGTGCAGGAATGTCCTCTCTCTCTTCTGCTCCTTCTCATCATTTAAAAGTTATTTTTTTCTCAGTATGTCAGTGAGAGATACCAAGGTGCCATCAGAGGGTGTTCTCCCCTGAGGGACAGGCTATGGCCCCATGTCCCAGTCCATCCCCGTGGGTGCTGCTTGCTCAGCACTAATCCCCAAAGCTCCCTAATCCGCACCTGCTCCTCCTCCCTTCAGGTTACGTTACAAAGAAATGGATCTTGGCTGGTTTTTGATAAGACATTTTGTGTCTCCCTACCTTGGACCTCTTTCTCGTGGATTTCCTTGAGCTTGTTCAGGAACTCTGCAAAACTCTCTGTGGTCATGTTCAGGGCTGAGCCACACACCAGGTTCTGTCCTTTTGCTTCAAATTATTCAGGTTTCAGCCTAAAACAGAAAGAAAAAGTCCAACAAAAGAGATGTGTTGTGTGCATGTGGTGCTCTGGAAAGGACAAGGCCCAAAGCTAGGAAGGGAAATCATTTGCTAAACCGTGGGATGCGTTTTTGTCCACCCTGCCTCCGTGCTGAGCATAGCAAAGAGCATGTCTTAGATACCGGGAGAAGCCCAGCTGGAAATTCAGGCTTTTCCTCTACTTGTTGAGCTGTTTAAATTGCATTTCTCTGGGATGAGGTGGGGCAGGGCATCTTCTCGAGCATAAAGAACTCGTGTTGGGACCACATGGGGACTGATGATGGGGAAATTCACAACAGCTTTGGTGCTTGAGCCTGATGGACTCATCTCCTGCTGGGATGCTCCTGTGCATCCCTCCTCCCTCTGGCACCACACACAGCTTTTACAGAGGCAACATGCAGCACTCGGCCACCCCACTGTCACTGCCCAGGCTTTCTGCATGGCCTCGCTGGCTGTAGCCTCTTTGAACCCTTGGGAGACACCCAGCAGAGCTTTTTCACCCAGTGTTACAGAGAAACCAGGAGAGGTGGTTAATGGGTGGGTTAATGAGTTGAGGCGTGTAATCCTGATCCCAACAAAGCACCTGGACACTTGGCTTTCAGCCACGAAGAGATGACCAGGAGGAAAACCTCCCCTCTGTTGCTGGAAAGTGAAGAGTGGGCTGGGACCTGGGCTTTGCAGCCCCAGGGGAGAGGTCTGTGCAGGGTTCCTGAGCTCTCCCAGCCCGGCTCCCGCCCGTGCCTGTATCTGCATGCGGAGCAGGGATGTGCCAGATCGCCTGCATATGCAAGATGTGGGCACGCAGAGCTGGAAGAAGAAAGTTTCCCCTAAAGCATCTGATTTTCAAAAGAAATGAGGCACGCGCCAGCAAGCACAAGCAGCGAGCTCGGCACGCTCGGATCAGCGGAGCAGCTGCCTGAACATGAACCATCCCAGAGCCACTTCGTTTGGCTTTTGAGCAAATCTGATGCAAACAGAGTAGAGATCTCACTCTCTGGGGAAACAATTAAAAAATATTCATTGCTCCCACTTCCCAGGGCATAACCCACCCATTCCCAGGGCTGGGTGATCTATCCCAGCAAATAAAAGCATGGTGTGGCTTGTCCAGCTTGTGATCTGCTGCTGTGAAATGGGATTGGGAACTGACCTCAGGGCCAAGAGCCACAGCTGAAAAACCAGCCAGGGGAAATAACGTGCAAAACAGAAAAAAACCCTCCTGATGTTAATGGGATGCACTTCCCAGGATCACTGAGTCCTAAATTTGGCTCTGCCCTGGGCAAAGCACCTCCCCAGGGCTGAAGGGAGGTTGTGAGATCAACCACTGCCATCACGGGACTGACACCCTGGGCGCCAGCTGGGAAGGCTCTGAAGCACTCAGGCACTGATTCCCCTTGCATTCTCCAGTGCTGTAATCTGGCAAGGGATTGCAACTGGGAGCAGAGGAGCTGGTGGCTGCATGTGCTCCTACTGTGCTCACTGCTGCTGGATCAGGTCCTGCCCACCTGGTACTAAAGGGTACAGCCCTTTCCCCAAGGCTGGTGTCTCCGAGGGCTGAACCCAGCATTTCGAGACACAGGGCTCCAGCCCAGCCATCCTGGGAAGGTGACACCCCGGCTGGGAGCGGTGCCAGCCCGCTGCTCAGGGAGGTAGGGCTGGGCTGGCGTGTGGCGGGAGGTGGGAGGCACGGGGGCAGCCCAGGTGCTCGGTGCCAGATCCAGATCCCTGCAGCTGTGACTCAGTGCTGCAGGCAGAGCCCGGCAGATCAGGATTTGGGGCTGGGGTGTGGGCAGCAGCTTTGCCTTCTGTGGGTGGCTGAGGCCGTGATGCCACCAGGGTTGGGGCTCACTCCTGGTTTTCTTCTCCTCAGAGTCCTCAGGTGAGGGGGAACCTGTGACCTGCTGCAGATCCAATCAGCAGAGAAAAGCTGCCAGTTTTGGTGATTTTTGAGATGCCAGAACTCATCTCTGCCTGCAGATGGAACAGCCACTCTGTGGCAAATCTGGCTAGGACCTCGGGTCCCGTCTGTGCACACACATAGTAACAGAGACCCTGCATGAGCATCACTCCCCATACATCTGTTCCCAGGATTCAGCCTTTTGCTGCAGCAGAACAGCCCCACCAACAGCCCAGGCTCCCCGAGGGGCTCAGCTTTGCTCCCTCTCACCCGGTGTGGATGGTTGAAGGTGTAAAGCTGCAGCTCCCTGCTCCTCTACCCTGCTGCAGAGGATTTATTGAGGGAGATATATTGCTGAAGCCCAGACCACAGAGTCCCTCAGTGTGGAGCTCGCTCCCTGAGACAGGGATTTCATTTACAGCCCCGAGCCCTTTGCAGAGCTGTCACCGTGATATAGAGCCCGCGGTGCCGGATGCGGCCCCGTGGCGGGGCCGGAGCAGCCCTTTGGCGTCCTGGAGGGCTGGGTGTATTTCACAGCGACGGGTGCCCTCTGCAAACAGAGCCCCAGTGTCGGGGACCAAAGGAAACTCCTCATCCAGGCCCTAAATCTAGAGGGTTTGGAGAGCCCAAGACCTGGGGTAGAGCTGTTGTGGACTGCCGTGGCTTTGCTCACCTGCTCTCTGCATCCCTCGATGCTCAGCTCAGGGTGGGACAAGGGCTCCAGGCTGGGGCACAGGGATGTCCCTGGGATG
This sequence comes from Lycocorax pyrrhopterus obiensis, assembly GCA_014706295.1. Lineage (NCBI taxonomy): Eukaryota > Metazoa > Chordata > Aves > Passeriformes > Paradisaeidae > Lycocorax > Lycocorax pyrrhopterus. The sequence goes on along the minus strand of JACSVZ010000022.1, from coordinate 12,713,641 downwards.
TCTGCTCTCATGCACGGGGGTGGGGCAGCCCCCAGCATCTCCTGGGTACCAATGGCATCGCTCCTTGGGCAGGATGCTCCTGTTGTGGCTGGGGAAAGGAAAAGCAGCAGGGAGGTTATTTTCTGTCCCGTCCGAGGGGACTTGGACAGCTGGCTCTGACAGCACAGCCAACCCCCATTCCTTGGTCCCCAGAGGTTTCCTGACCTCTCAACACCATCCCCAGCACTGTCTGTCACACTCACAGTGAGCCACAGCACATCCCCACCCTCAGCCGTGTCTCCTTTCAGAAGGATAAAGCAGCTCATTAGCTAAACGAGCTTAAATCATTAAAAAAAAAAAAAGGCAGAAAAGAAAAAGGCAGGACTGTGACATTCTGACACTGTGGGATCAGTGAAGCTTAATGGATTTACCAACAGATATTTCCCCATCAGCAGTGCTGGAGTTGCTCAGCTCCGGGCTGGATTGATGTCACACACCTTTCTGTGGGCAATTGCAGGGCAGAGCTGTTTTAACCGGCCGAAATTTCTTTACTTGGCTACCCTACTAGATTCCTGGTCTAATTTTAGAATTATAATACAAGTTTGTACTCAGAAAAACCGCCTGATCTCTCATGGAAAATCTGCAGTGCCAGGAGTATTTCACAGGCCAGGGTGGAGCTAATGCTCTTTGCTGATGTACTTTGCTTGGCAGTTTGAAGAGGGCTTTTTTGGTGTGTTGAGGGATTCTTTTTTTCTTGCTGGGTATTTATTTATTTGCATGACTTAACATGGCACAGACTGCCCTAAAATGGAGCCCAGTGCCTGCTCTGCACCGTGCTGGATTTGCTGTGGGTGCTGCACAGGGGCTGCCAGATTGCAAAATTACCTCCCAACAAGTGAGACAGGAGGAGCAGCCTCGGCTCTTGCCTCTCCAGGGAGGAGGATTTGGTGCCTTCCTCTACCTCGCACAACCTGAAAATCCTCCCCGGAGCAGGGCAGCTGCTCCGTGCTGCTCCACCAGCCCAGGGGCCGGTTTGCAGCGAGCCCCAGGGTTGCCTCTGCTGGCTGCTGCAGGAGGGTCCCGCTCAGGTGATGTGGAGCTGCAGCACGGCTGTGAACTGCCCCAATGGCCCTTTGGGTTCGTGGGGACTGTGCTGGTCACGGCCCCCTGAACCAGTTCAACAGGATCAGCAGCACCAGGGAGATGCTGCCCCTGCTCACGTGTGCACAGACGTGTCCCACTGCAGGGAGAGCAGAGCTGGAGCAAACCCTCCAAGATGCAGCTCCAGACTCAAGTCACAACCTGCACACTGATTTACTTCTACCCCATAAAGGCTCTGTTGCCATAATACAGCACAGCCCTGGTGATCACAAACCCAGCAGCTCAATTTCTCCCCCACCACCCTGGCCCTGTGGAGGCAGCTTCTGCTTCTCCAGCTGCTGCGGCAGTCACCAAACCCTCAATATGGGTTTTCTTCCATTACCTTGTTTCTGCTTAAGAGCCCCTATTCCCCTCAAGAGCCCCTTGCAACAGGGGCCTTGCCATCCTTGCAACAGGGACATCCCTCCTCCCAACTCCAGCCAAAGAGTCTTGGCTGCCTTGGGCTTGCAGGATCACTAAAGCCAGAGCTGTTGGTCCTCTGCAATGCCTGAATATACCCAGGAATCTGACTTTGGCTTTTACATAGCAGGGTGAGCAGTTTGGGGGTCTCTCCTTGCACCGTCCCCAGCTGGGAGGGAGGTTTTGTCCTCCCACTCCCCAGCTCCTGCTGCTTTGCTGTGGTTTAACAGTAAATATTTGTTCTGCTCCCCACTTGATGAGGAATGAGGTTTGGACCCACCAGCTGTGCCATGATGCTCCCCGAAGTGCGGTGGGCTTTGGGAAGATCTGTGGGCAGGCCTGTCTTGCCCACAGGAGGGTTCAGAAGAGGATTAAAAGTAGCCACTTATCTGCCCCTGCATCTTGGGGTAACCACAGGTTCTATAAACATTACTCAATTAACACCTCAAAATGCTCTGGGAAGTGGGTAATGAGGCATTATCGCGTTTTTCGGATGTTTTAATTGCAAAGTGGTGAGGCTCAGGAATAGCTCAAGGCCCTGTTGGGACTGGAGGCATGTGGTCACTGCCTGTCCAAAACACTCCCACTGCCACCCCCAGCTCCAGAGCCCCTGGCTGGGCAAAGTGGCAGGAAAATACCCTGGGAACTCTGATAGATGGTGGTTATCATCCCACTCCCTCCTTGTGATCTTGTTATGGTGCTCATGGTGCCAGGAGAGCACCTTGGTCTCACTGTCTTCTCCTCCATGGCAGGAGACCTCCCCAGAGGGTCTCCTCAGAGCCCACACTGCTCCTGACACGGGGAATTCATCATTCCTGGTCCTGCATGGGAAAGCAGGTCTTGCGTGGCAGAAGGGACACAAAGATTCCTCTTAACCATGCTTCCACTAGCTGGCACCTCTGCTCCTGCTGTGTGAGGGGTGCACGGGTAACCTGAGTCAAGAAAATGGCCATGCAAACAGAAAGAACAGATCTCTCTCCTCTGGATGTCCCCAGATGGTGAAGTCTTGGATGGGATTAGCTTTTCTCTTCAGCACTGAAACAGGAGTAACATCCTAGGAAGACCCAATCCTGCAAAACCCTCCTGGTGTTTAGCCCTGCTGCAGCACCAAGGATGAGCCTTAGCAGCTCAGCCCCACATTATGCTGTCCAACAGCTGGGACAGACACAGTTGGGCATTTTCATAGACTGAGGCATCTGTGCATGTCCCAAATGCCTGGTGACATGCTGGTGTTGGGGACACATCGCTACCTAGGCTAGGTTTTGAATCAATGCATCAGTGTCCTGCATCCTCCAGGGGTGGATCTGTGGCCATCGCCCCTGTAAGTGCTCTCAGGACATTCCCCATCGTGGCACTGTCCCAGCAGAAGGGACAAGGAGCAGGCAATGGGGACAGTTCAGCCCACAGCAACAGAGCCCTGTGCAGGGAGGCAGCGTGTGTGGGCACAGCCTCTCCCCCGCAGCGATCCCACCACCACTTCCTTCCTCCTGGATTTAAAGTAGGGAGGAAGGATGCCAGCCCTCGGTAGCATTACACCTCATGCCTGGGGCTGCTGGAAGCCCAGCGAGCTCCAGCCTCTCTGAATATTTGTGCTGCCTGGAGGAACATATCTGGACAGCCCAGGAGGGTACCGTCAGCATGTCCCACAAGAGACACAACTGGGACAGAGGTGGGGGACTGAGGGCCACCAACCAGGTAGCAGGGGTCACCACAATCCAGTTCCAAGCTTCCACTGAGGGAAAAAGGAGCAAATTTATTCTCAGCTTTGGCAAAAGTGATGAGTTCAAGGTGTGAAATGGGGTGGGAAGGGAGACCCACAACTCCATTGAAAGTTATTTACTGCCCAGCATGTGCATGGCTTGGTGCAGGTCAGGGCTGCCCAGGATGCTGCATGGAAGGTGGATCAGGTGTGGAAGGGGCTGATGCCCCCCCAGTACCCAGCACCAACACCCAGGTGCTGCCTGCCCAGGATGGGCACTGCTGCCATCCCACACAGTCCCACAGTCCACCCCACATGGCCACAGCTCTGCTCCCCCATGGCTGTCACACTGCTGGATGTCTGCTCAGAGAAGTTTTCTCTTCCTGCCTCTGGTCCTCGCTGGCCAGATGCAAACGCGACTGGGCTCCCCGGTACTCACATAAACCCTGACACCCACAAATGGCTCTGACCCTCCACAGCTATTTCACTCCACCTGAGTGGAGCTGGATGCCATTTCTCAGCATTTCGGATCACAGGGATATCCCATTACCTTTCACGCTCAGGTGGAAAATGGAAAATGCCAGAGGAATAGTTTTTGTCAACAGGAGAGCCCTGAGGTCCCGGATGGGCAGCAGTGCCCAGCCCGGGCAGGCTCAGGTCAACTCTGCACCGACCCCCCAGAGCTGCCACTGTGCCACAAACCATCGGCTCCCCGGCTGCTACACAAATCTAAATTTCCTCCTTGAACTCTGAGAGAGGACAGAAAAGCAAGCAAACCCGTGACACACCAACCTCTGCCCATCGGATGGGAGCTGGACCAGGCTCCGTCAGCCAGCACCGAGTGACAGCTCTCCCGGCGCTCTGCTGAGCAAATTTCGGGCAGCTCTCCACGCGTGGCTCACGCCAGCTCCCTTCCCAGCTACACAACACTGCCCGGGATGCTGGGGGACAGAGAAAAATCAGTGCAAGCACAACACTCACGTTGGAGGACTGCGCCTGTGTCTCTTCCTCGGCTCCTGGAGCTCAGTTAGGTCGTGATCAGCAGACGGTCATCTGGGACATGGGAGACAGGAGTGAGCAGTGTGGGTGAACTTGCACAGACAATAAGCCATAATTTTTCCTTGCAGCCTGACTGGTTCTACTGGTTTGCATTTCTTTGCCCCAGCAGCAGAAAGGAGGCTCAGCTTAGCTAAAGCTGCCCGACAGGTTCTGCTGTAACACAAAAAGTGGTGAGACCAGTATGGTGTGAGCCCAGATAGAGATTTGATTGTTTTCCCATAATTACAGCTCAACCTGCGCTGTTGGTTGAAGTCGATCACATTAGCAAACAGACCCTTTTAAATAATTCATCCACCATTAAGTTGGGAAGTTTTTTTGTTTTATACAACTTGGCACTTTTTGAGAGGAAGAGGAAAAAAAAGAAAAAGAAATGTGACAGGAGCAGCATCCTGCTAAATTAGAGTGGCACAGCCCAGGGCACACAACAACCCCCAGCCCAAACACTCAGGAGAGGGAAAGGGATGTGCCCAAATTGACACGAATGGCTGCTTCAAGTGCAGGGTGAAAGCCCATGATCCTGGATTTTCTTCTGGGGGCACTTTGCAGTGGCTGGGGATGCTTTAGGGACCAGTGAGGAAAGGCTGGGTGACTTGGGTGCTGATCCTGGCCAGCAGCCCTGGCTTAGCCCGGGTTTCCTCCCAGCTCCAGCTGCTGACACAAGCAGCTTTCACCCTAAACCGTGGGCTGGTGGAGCCGAAGGCAAAATGGACACTTCCTGAGCCTTTGAAGTGCAGCTACTTCAGCATCCCCTGGGGGAAACGCTGGCACGGATTCCCCTGCCCAGGCTGGGCAGGGACAGCCTTCCCCCGCAGTGCTGCAGACAGCAGCAGCTCCCAGGAAAAAGCAAGAGATGCTCTTGCTCCCCATCAGCCTGGCACTCATAAAAAGGAATGGAAAGTTGTTGCCTACGTATCTGGGACCCCGACAGCACATCCTGCTCTGCCAAAAGCTGCCCTGCGAGCGGGGCCCTGCTGTGCTGGCACAGCCACCTCCGAGCGCGGCTCTGGCTCGGGAGGGACGCGTCCCTCTTGCTTAATAGGACACGCAGCCTGAGGAGGGTGGTTTCCCTTCGACAGTTCCAGGGCCAGCGGATAGGGAGAGCTCCTGTGGAAGGGGATTTGGAGCCACTGAGGCTGAGCTGCTCCTCCTCTGAGCCATCCCATGCCGCGCATCCCCAGAGCTCGGTGCCCAGACGCTCTGCTGGTGTAAAGTCCCCTCCATCCACCAGCAGTGATGTCACCAGGCTGCCTTACACCCCAGCTGCTGAGCTGGCTCCTCAGTCATCCCAGCAGAGCACGGAGCATCCTCGGCAGTGTCTCCCTGTGGCAATCACATCTCTCAAACGGTGGCTTCGAGCTTTGCTCCCGCGCACGGACAGGTCGGGCAGGTGGGGGCAGCCGGGGCTCCCAGGAATGCGGCTGCACACCCATGCTATGGAAATGGGCGGCAGGTAAACAAGCAGCTGCTCGGCAAGCTGTGGTCCTGGGCAGACCTGTAGGGACTGTTCAGTGATTGCTCTACGTGCGTGAAATTCCTGACTCATTCTTCTGCAAGAGGGACGCAGCACAAGGTGAAGGGGGTGTTTTCCATCCAAGCCTTCTTATGAGCCACCTGCAATGGGCAGAGGGAAGCTCTTGGCCTTAATTTTCCCTCTTTCCTTTTGAGCCCTTTGTTTTACTGTCGGATATGACAATTAGAGATCAACTGCTTGATATGGTCTGGTATCTCAGGCTGATGCTTGCGGTGGTGGAATTAATGGCAACCACATGGAAGAGACATCCTTGCTCAGACCAGCCTGGTGACATCATGGGAGGGGCAGTGGGGTAACTGGGAGGTGTGGGGCTTGGGGAGATCACCTGCAGCAGCCAGACCTCTGAGCAGTGACACTGGGACGTGCAGCATGAGCCATGGGGACACCGACACCATCCCACTCCTGCCCCCAACAGTTCAGTGGCTGCTCTGTATGGAGCATCAAGGAGAGAAACACCAAAAGAAGGGCTCAGTGGGAGCAGCTGCTTGTGGGACTGAGGAGGCTTGAGGCAGAGCAGCTGTCTGGAAGTGTGGTGCTGGTGCACAAGAAGGTAGAACGGACATTTCTGGGAATCATCTCCATATAAGCTCCTCTTGTCTCGCAGGTGTCTACTGATGATCACACAGATTGCTCACAGAAACCACGGGTTGTCTGCTTCCTGGCTGAAGAGCCAAAAGATCTGGGCAGGAATGGATTTCTTCACATCTAGGTACTTGAAAAAAATTTTAAAAAATAATTTCAATCCATTTGTCTAGAAGAAAAACTATAAAATAAGGAAAGCAACACAAATCCACTGATGCAGTGGGGAGATATTTGATCAAGACTGAGACAGGTCTTGATCACCCAAAAGCAAAGCATAAGAACAAGTTAGGATTCAGGAAAAGCTGGCCACCAAAATTATCATCTATTATGGATGCAGCTTATCCTTCATTTCACAGGACCAATAGAATGGAAAAAATCCCCCCAGGTGATTTCATGGTGACATGGCCAGAGCTGGAGACCAGCATCCTGCAACATCCCTGGGACAGGAGCTGCTGCATCCTGGGCTGAAATGGGCTCCTGGGCCATGGATGTGGGTGGAGGCCCCAGGTGAGGATGCTGTTAAATCCCATTAGAGTGCTGACAAAAGCATCATTAGCAGTAACTCATGGGCACGAGGGATCAGGCAAACAGCTTCCTGGGCAACGTGTGCCCGTGCCTCACCAGCCCCACAGTGAAGGATTTCTCCCTGATATCTAATTTAACCCCGCCCTCTGACAGTTTGAAGCCATCCGCCCTGGTCCTGGCACTCGTCACATATCAGCCTGAGGACTTCAGAACCTGATCCTCTTGGGCTTTTCATCAAACCCCATCAGAGCAAACCCAAAAGAGTTCCTGCAGCAAGAACAAGCACACGGGAACAGCATCGCTGGGCAGACGCTGCTCCACAGCAGACACAGAAACAAAGGCAAAAATATAAAGGGGAGGTAGATCAACGTTGCCAGGCGGGTGCTGCAATGAGAGAAGGAAATATTCCCTTAATCAGCCGCCCCATCCCGCCAGGAATACCGAGCGGGCTGTGGCGGGACACGCACGGAAGGCAGCACACACATAGCAGGCAGCTTCCACCAGAGGCTGCTCGATGGCTTCGAAACACCTCCTGCCTGCAGCTGCCTGCGCAGGACACAGCCCCGGGACATCGCCCGGGTCGGGATTTGGGAGCCCATAAGCTCGGAGTGCTCCCGTCCAGCTGGGCAGTGCTGGGTGTTGGACCCGAGGGATGGAGCATCGTTACCTGCAGGACCAGGGCAAGGAGGTTGCTGGCTGCTTTTCTCACCTTGAAAAGGTGGAAAGGCTCTGTAAAAGTGAGACAAGGAGACGCTTAGCTAAACCAGTAGTTTTGTGGTGTTATAAGCATTTAAATTACGCTCAATAACAAAGGCAGCGGGCTGTGGTTGTGCCACTTCTCCCTGGATTTGCACGGGGTGGCACTGGGCGACACAGGGTGCAGGTGAACAGGAGATGCTTTAACTTCGGAGGTCACTCACAGATCTCAGAAATCTGCACAGAAAAACCTACCTTAAATTTTCATTACTAAAAGATACAAAACCAGATCAGCTGGGAAAAGGGGAGCCAGTGTGAGGGTTTTCTCTCAGCTGGAAGGAGAAGCAGATGAGTCCTTTCCACTCTGGCTTAGTTTTCCTTCACCTTCTCCAGCCTACACCATCTGGGCTGCAAACGCCCTGGGTGTGCAGCTCTTGCCTTCCAAGGTGCTGAGAACGTGCAGGAAAGTACAAAGACATCCTCAAACTGGGTGGCAGCTGTTCTCAACGAAGTGCAAAGGGGTGGTGGGAAGGTAGCTGTCGATGTCAGGCTTTGGCACAACTTGTCTAGTCAGGAAACACGTTGTAAGTTTTCGTGGTCCCACCTAAATTCACCTGTTCCTGTTGCTGTTTCTCACATTTTCCCAAGAGACAAATGTTTAAATATTTTATACCCTGCAAAAAATAGTCTGTGTGTGTGGATGGTGTGGCTTGCAGAGCTCAGGGTGCCTGGCTCCCTGCTGAGGATGGTGAGGGCTGGGTGGGCTCTGCCAAAAGTTGAAACAAACACTTCTTAAACTTTACAAAAATGTTCTTTTTTTGACTCATCCGTCTTCATGCCAGCTCTCAGCCAGCAGCGGCTCAGCCCAGGCTGGGGAATCACAAATGGGTTGTGCTGCTGGGGTTCTTCTCTTCACCTCTGCCTTCCCCTCCTTCTGCAAGGAGGAGATTAATGCAATTCGGGTTTTGTAACCGTTCCCTCTCTAGCATGAAAACACGTAGGGGGAGTTCACAGCCGGCTCCCACTGCCCAGGGATGGAGGACAGCCAGGCAGCCCCTCTTGCATTCCTGTCCAGGCTGCACCAGGATGCCAATCTTGCCCAAAATTTATCTTTTTTTCCTATGGGGAGAGGGGAGCCAGGTCTTTTTTTCAAAGGCTAAACCAAGGAGGATCCCACTGTCCTCTGACACATCCTGGCTCTCTTTTAAGGAGTCATGACCCATAGTTTGAGAAACTCTACACTTGATAGTCCTTCCTGTCTCTTACTCCTCCATCTCTGCTCTGTCTCCTGCAATATCCATTTTCCCTTGCCCCTCCCTCCTCCCCTAGCCAAAAAGAAGTAAAAAATTAAGTGTGAATTTCAGAGCAAAAGATGCTTTTGTGTTTTTTTAGAGAAATGCTGAGAAGTGAAGGAAAAACCCTTCCCATAAATTATAATCCCATGAAAATGGCTCAAATTGCACAGAGTTTGCAAATTACAGAAGATGCAAATGTCAATGGAAGAAACTCTGGCAGTAAATATTTTTCACGACTGGTTCGTTAGCAAAGCTTTTCACTGGAAAGGCTCCTGCTCTCGAGAGCTGGGGAAGGATGACAGCTCTTAGGCTTTAAATGGTTTACCCATAACACACGACTATGTCATTTATCCCTCTGTAATTAATTAATCAATAATATTTCAGCATTAAAGACAGGAAAACTTACAGGAAAGCTTCATTTCCTTGGAAAGAAAGATGCTCCATAGCTCTCCTTGGCTCTCCCTGATGTGTTATCTCCAGTGTGGCAGAACCTGAATGCCCAACATAGGAACTGTGAATGTGCCAAAGTTGGGCTTTTTTCTCTGTTTCCATCTTCTCTTTCCCATGATGGAAAACCAGAAGCAAAGTGCTCATGCCACAATAAAAAGCAGGAATGAGATGTTCTGCTTGAGTTCAGTAGAAGTGGAAAGAGCAAATGTCAAACCAGCTGTGGAGTATCTAATCCACTAATCCATCAGTGGTTTTTCACCAATCCCTAACTATATAATAATTTTGTTTTAAAGGAGAAAACACAGAAAACCAAATTCTTTGGTTTGCAGTGGTGGCTGATCAACTTTTAGGCAATCCACAGTAGCTCTCCACCAAGTCAGGCTGCAGATCTCCCTCCCTGCTCTCAGGTTCTTCCCTGGTGTGGCACTGTCAGCATGGTGTACATGGCTGTGCCATGTCTGGGATTTATGTCCCTTCCTCCAGAGCACAGATAAAGGCGACATCATCCCAAGTATTTAAAAGAACTTCTGCAAAATCCTTCTCCAAGTGTGAAAGCTCCTTTGTGGAATGTGGTAGATTTGGGCCAACTTCTCCCCCACAAGGACTTTGTCCAATTCACAACCTTCCAGGCAGGGTTTTCAGGCTCCCCTTGCCTGTCTTGATCCCTTGCCTTGGTGTGGGGTGGGATGGAGCAAATATGCTTGGCACACAGGGGTGGCTGGAGGATGGATCCTGCAAGCCTTCCCTCTCCCCTACATCTGCCCATCCTGCCTGGAGGGCTCTGAGCACACCCACCCCAGTAAAACCACTGCAGCCACACACTCCTGGGTCCCCCCCACGAGCCTGCCCCTCATGCAACTCCTTTTGGGAAGTATTTTAGCACGTTCCTCTCCATCACCTGGTAAAAGCAACACCCGCTCCGTGCTCTTTGCAGCAATGACTGTGAACCTAGAAGTGAAGGGTTTCGCTGCCTGCCCCCACGCTGGCCTGGCTGCTCCCAGCCCCATGATTTATGCTTTGATTTGGGAATGCCTCTTCCTGCCAGGTGATCACATGGGCCCTTGCCTGCACATTATTTTTGCATTTGCTTTTACTTCCCTTCCCTCCCCGCTCCCCCCTCAAAATGGTTTTCATTTTTATTAAAGCAATTTATTCTGGCGGTTGCCAAAGGCTTATCGGGTTCGGCACACGTTCAGACAAGTTGTGCCTGGTGATTTTGGAGGTGGGGGGGTGTGTTTGGGGGGAAGAAAATGAATGAAAGCAACTCCAAAAAGGCAGTTGAGCAGGGCTGGAGCGATTGTGGCCCGGCTCCAGCACCAAGATTTCGGCTCCAGTCGAGGGTGGAGGTCAGGAGCAAGACAGTCTGCCTGGAGCTGGGGAGGACCAGAAAAGGGGCAAAGAGAATGGGGAGAGTATTTCCACCCCCTTTAGCTGTTTGCCATGTGGCCACTGCCAATCTGGAGCTGTTGGTATTTCAAATGGCACGTAGAGAGGTGTCCCCCCTCCGTCAAAGGTATGTTAATGAGCATCCTGTTAAGAAACTCCTTGGAAACTTCAAGGGAAGACAAATCCTCTTGGCTGATAAACTAATTTTCTCCCTTTGCTTGACCCGTCAGTCTGTGCTGCCAGCAATGTTCCCATTAGCTCTGGTGGAGTTTGCCAACATTTGCTGAGATCCAAGACCCATAGAAATCCACTGGAGCCTTTCCATGGGTCTCAAGGAGCTTTGGGTCAAGTCTTCTGCCTGTGGGATGAGGCTTGGGGTCTGCGCATTGGCTGCCTGCGCAGAGCCTGCGGGTGAGTGATGAGCTGTTGAACAATGTCTTCATCTCTGGGCAGGGCTGGGAGGAGGGATGGGGATGCTAACTGGAACCAGCCTGGAATGAAGTCATTTGTTTCGCCACGCTGTTTCCCTTCTCCTGAAGGTTCCCAGGGAGGGAAGTGGAGCTCCCAGGCAGCGATGCCTGCAAAACCCCAGGGCTCTTGTTTCGTTGCGTTAAAGCTTCACAGCCTCAGAGGACATCACCCACCTCCAAAGATCACCCCACAACATCGCTCCCACCACTACAGACCTCCCACTGCTGCTTTCCTGCAAGCACTGCAGCTCTGCTGGGAAAGGGCTGTGGCAAATGCCAGCGGCATGAGGCAAAGCACGGCCCCCGGGGAGGCTGCCCTGTCCTGGCCAAAGAGGGTGAAAAATCTCCGAACCGACAAGTTTTTGAGCGCTCCTTGCGAGGCAGCTAAACACGGGTTTTATCAGCATACGAGAGCTTGCAAAGATAACACTTCAAAGGAAACACGTTCTAAATACACCTTTAAAAGCCTTAAAATGTAATTCCATAAATGTTTGTGTTACTCGGGCAAGAGATAAAGCCAAGAGGTATTACTGAATTGTAGTGGGGCTCAATACCTGCAAACTTCCCTCGTGTCCCTATCAGATGAATGGTTCACTTATTAATCTATACCTGGGTGCAGTGGAGCCCTTCCCTTTCTCCATAATCTTTTTCCCCCATCTCTGTGTGCTGGCCGCTTTGCTGCTCTGACATGACCCGGGTGTGGGTGTGAATCTCAGCAGGATTGTGTCTCTGAGTTGATGCAGAGACCCTGTCCCCACAGCTTCACCCCACTCCTGAAGATTAACAAAAACCCCAAGGTTGTGGAGGAATAACAAAAGGCAATTCTCACTTAACTGGTGATGCTGGTCCCACTGGATTGGAAGTGGTTGATCACTTTTTCCTCTGCTCTTGGTGGATCAGGACTGTGATGTCTCCCTGTCCCAAAAGATGGACTGCAAGGGCCATATTTGGGTAGGTTTAGATTAGGGATTAATAAGAAATTCTCCCCTGTGAGGGTGGTGAGTCACAGGTTGCCCACAGAAACCATGACTGCCCTGGAAGTGTTCAAGGCCAGGCTGGATGGGGCTTGGAGCAACCTGGGATGGTGGAAGGTGTCCCTGCCCATGGCAGGGGGTTGGAATGAGATGAGCTTTAAGGTCTCTTCTGACCCAAATCATTCTGTCATTCCGTGATTCTGTGATATTTCAGCATTACAAAAAATTCTAGGAGAGATTCCTGACATCCAAGGACTGTGCGGTACAAATATTCCATTTCATTAAAGAAATAAAGAAAATCAGAAAGACAGGACTGAAGCTGCCTGAATTTAAATCCTTCCCAACACTGTGATCAAACGAAAATGACTCCCACTAACACAATTCCAGAGAGCCTTGGCCCTGCCTGGGGCAAGAGTGAAGGAAATCCCTGAAATCTCTGCTTTTCTATGAGAGCTCTGCGCTGCTGTGGCTGTGGGCAGCTGGTGACATTACTGTAGGTGCGTGTTTACAAGGGGTTGAGAGTCTGGGGGGGACTGAGAGAGTTTTCCAATCAATTTCCCTGCAGCTTGTTTGGTCCCTGCCCTCGTTATCAGGGAAGGCAGTGCATCAGAACAAAGCATTGCCCCGGCACCTCGGGAAATGTTGAGCCCTGGGAGCATCAATCCCAAAAAGCTATTTCAGGAAGCGAGTCCACCCACACTGGCACGTGTGCGGCCCTCCGGCTGTCTGGGCTGGCAGCAGGATTTGGCCATTAATGGAAGATTTCGTGCCTGTTCGCCCAATCCATCCTGACTTCAGCTCAGCAGTTTTCCTGCAGCTCTGAATGGGGGGATCTGCCCAGGGTCCCAACAGCCACCTCTGGTCCCACAGTGACCTGTGGCACATAGGAGCCAGGTAAAGGGACTTGTGTCTGAGGGGCTGCACAGCCTCTGAGGTGTTTTTCCTGTGTGAAGATTGGAGATGAGGCCAGAAGTTTTCCAGCAGTGCCTCCAGCCCCCACCCACAGGCAGGTCTCTGGCAGCACTAATGGTCCAGGAGTGGAAATCGATGGTGGTGCAAAGGCAGAACAAATTGATCCAAACCATTGCCTGATGGACAAAAATTTTCCAGTGTCTCATTCAGTGCTCTTAGCCTTAAACACTTAACTAATTCTGAAGGTGTTTTCCTCTTTAACCCCCCACATTCACCTCTCTCTAGCCTGTCAGACCACTTTTCAATTCTCTTCTTTCTCCCAGAAGAAAACCCTCTGGATTTCTTTGGATGTCAGAAAGCAAGACTTTGAATTTTGGATTTGATCCAGAAACACTTCACTCACTGTAAGCCAAAGGAAAGGCATTTGTAATTTTGATTTTTTGCACTGCAATGTGCAGAACAATGTTTAGAGAGAGCAGGGTGAAGAGTGGCTCAGGGTGTGCCACATCCCCAGGACCTTGTCCTGTTGGAGCCACCACTAGGACCCAAAAAAAACCAGCTGTTTTCCCCCCTAAAACCCACACAGTCTATAGGAAACATTGATGATGACATGGTTTGCAGGGGAGGCTGCTCTACCCTGCAAAAAGTGTCTCTGGAAGCCCCACGACCAAGGGATGGCAGCTGGGAGCCACCCACCGAGGGGGCCAGGAGATTGCAATCAGGAGTCAACAGAGATGAAGGATGGTAGAGGGAGAAATCCAGTGTTTTCTCTCAAGGAGGTGTTTTCTCTCCTTTATCTGGTGCACAAGCCATCCAGGCTGTGTGTGTGTTAACTGTCAGTGCCTGGGACACTTCACATATTCCCTGCTGCTCAGCATCCCAGGGCAATCCCAGAAAAGGCAGAGGCTGCAGCAGCACCACTGGCAGCTCAAGAGCTTTAGCCAGGGTTGTAAGAATCTCTCCTTCTCCAAAAGTCCCTTTTGAAGCCTAATTCTGTGCTTGCCCAAGGGCTCCTCTGGCTCCTGGTGCTCAGGATGAGTCCCCAGTGTGTGGGGTTGACAGGTCAGTGCCAAAGCTCAGTAAACTCCAGTCGTTGATGGTAAATAAAGGCTTAATCATTTGTGTAATCTTCCCTAATTACCAAAGAAAAGCAACTAGTCTGAGCCCACCCAGAGGCTGCGGTGTCAAACACTCCTCCCCATGGTGATTGATGCTGGGTCCCCAAAATTCAGACTGATAGGAGCATGCTGAGTGAATGCTGATGGGCAGGAGAAGGCACTTGGAGGGGACACATCAACTCAGGTCTTTATTTTCAACCCAGAGCTCCTCAGCCCATGGCTGGGAGTGGTTCCAGGGCAGTCCATCATTCTTGCTGGAACTGTCCACTCATGACAAGAAAACACATTAAAATGCCACTCCTATTAGTTTTGCTTTTCTTTCATGCCAGGATATCCAGTTTTATTGCAAAGAAGCTACTTTCTATTTCATTTTACCTGACAGTTACATGTTTTCTTCCTACAAGAGCCAAGTGCTATCCACGGGTACTGCCCAGGATTTCGGATCTGTGTCCATTCAGTCCTCAGTGGAAATGAGGGACCGATTTCTTTAGCTGTGTGACGTCTTTGCAGCAGGAATTGCCTCATGTTTTACAGCCCTGACTTACAGCTTGCTGTGCTGATAGTTTTTTGACTAACGGTGGTATTAAATCATCAAATAAAAACTAATGAAGGAGAGAGCCAGAAGATGCGATGATGATGAGGGGGAAGAATTCAGAGTAGCAGAGGGGGCCAGGCGTCATCCATCCAGGGCTGCTGAATTTATGTGTGTGTTAATTAACATTTTGATTCATTAAGCTTGGCTCATGGTAGGGATTCATTGACGAGAAGGAAATTTAGGAGCTGGTGCCAAGCAGAAGAAGTTTCTCCATCTCCCATTCTCCCCTTCTTGTGCTGGTGCAGGATAGAAGTGGATCTTAAACTTAAGTGGAAATAAAAAGAGGGTGTGAATGGGCAGGTTTGAAGGGGCAAGGTAAGAGTGGAGGCACTGGAGACTGGCCACAGAAATATGCAAACAAGGCTTCTGCCCACATCAAGTTTTCTGAGACATGGCCATGGTAAGAGAGCTCACCAAAATCTGGCACCTGGATCCCCCAGCCTTCAGTTACACCTGTAGAAAACACTGTGCATCTTCTCCTGGATGCCATTACATGGCAGAAAGAGGTTACTGCCACAGGGAGAGCGATGACCACATCACTCATGTGCAGCCAAGTGCTGAATCACCTGGGTCACCTCAGGAGATGCCATCGATATTTGTTATGTACATTTTACAGAAGGAATATTTCCAGGATGTATTAGAGAGCATTAATATCCCTTATATATATTGCTTCTTTTATCCCTTTGCATAAAAAGCCAGGTGCACTTTTTTTGCCATGAATTCTGGCCACCGGGGGCTGTGAAGAGAGAAGAATTACAGCTCAAACATTTCAGAAATCTCTAAAATGTAATCCCCTGTAATGGGCTCCTCATCCATCGCTGCACTGTTTTTTTAAGCTTCAAAACCCTGGGACACCCCAAGGCTCCAAGTGAGCATTGCATGCACTCTCTGCACACCCTCCTAGAAATTGATAACCACAATTAAGAGGATGGACCAGCTTCTCATCAGCCCAGCACCAGCCCAAGCCATCAAACCTTGCTGTTGTGCAGCAGCAGAAGACTTGACCCTGAGATCTAGACAAGGAAATACTGATCCAAGAACCGGAGGGAAAAGAATGATTCTTCTTGAGGCACTTCAATACCTTCTCCTCTGTCTCAGAGTAGGAATTGCAAGGACTCATAAACACAGAAAGTAACCTGATTAATTCTAGCTCAAATTCAAGAAACAAGAGGGTCAAAATCAGAAATTGGTAGTTATTGTGGCCATTCTGTTTTGCCCAGTGCCTGGTGCCCAGCTTTTTTATCGATAATGCTTTTCCTTCAGAAAAAAAGCCCAGCCAAGTTACTGTGCTGGCTCACTGTACTTTTAAGAAGTGCATTTGGCCTCATGAGAATGCATCAAAATTTTGATGTTTAGCAGAAAATAAAAATATTTGCACTCAGTTCATTTATAGAGCTGCACATAAAATCCTCCCCCTCAGGGCATTTCCAAGGAAAAGACTGGAAATAAAAATATAAATTCTAAACAGCAGTAAAATGTTTATCGCTTTGGGGGTTATGAGTGTTCAGCTTTTATTACTACGAAAATCAATTTACTGATCTTGGGTTTACTGCAAAATCACAAAAGTGAAAAGCTGAATTTGTTTGGTGTCCAGGACTTTGCTGCTTCTCCCTTCCTGTGTCCAAGGAGAGATGTGTCCTGCATGTCCCTGTTCTCTTCCTCCTCCCCACCACGGCTCCTCTCCTGACACCAACAAAGCTTCCCTCCCTGCCTGGCTGCCCACCTGAGTCCCTCTCACTGCACCTCTCCAAGGAGACCAAGAGTCCAGCCTGAAAAAACAAACTGAAGTAAAAAGGGAAATGGCCAATTTCCTCTTTCAGGGGTTTTGGTTGTCTCAGGAGCCCCTCATGTGCTGCAGTTTGGGATGGGGGTGCAGGATATGGCTGAGGAAAGGGGCTGCTGAAAGCAGCCTGAGTGTGAAAACATTCACGTGGACTTCATGTGTGGATTATCTGCTGGAAAGTGCAAATCTGCATGTTCAAAATAATACTGTGATGTTGGTTGTGTTAGTCATTCCAAATGGTCAAAATAACAAATAAGAAGAAGAAAGGAAGGAAAAGTAGATGCTTAGATGTCACTCTGATGTGACACTTCACTGGGTATGATTCAGTGCAACCCAATGCTCCCACGTAGCCACTCCTTTATTTTCATTTCCGGAGCTTTTAAGGCAAAAATCAATGCGTGTTTTAACAGATTTAGTGGAAAGCAGTGGAAAGAGTTTGAACAAAAATCTTCAGGCTTGCTTCCCCTCAGCAGTGGCCCAGAAGGGACTCGTGGTAAAACTTTGCAAATCCTTCACAGTCTGACACATTTTCCTCCCGGAGTTCCAGCTCTCAGTCAATCCAAGTATTTCACATAAAGAGAATTTCAGCCCTGCTGATAATTTCTGGGGAAAAAATGTAGCAGAAAAACCATTTTTTTTTCTCCAAATATTGAAGGAGGATGGGGTCACCTCTACAAATAGTCAAAGCAAATGTTTTGGGGAGCCATGAGGAGGATGAAAGCCGCTGAACCAAGCAAGTCAGCAAATAGCTGGGGATAGCAGCAAATTCCGGGAAGGAGAGGAGCAGGAGGGTGTGTTTGGGGTGGGAGGGTGAAACTGCCACCTGATATGAATAGTTTTGGCCCACCGTCCGTGCTGAAATGTGATCAGAAAGACATGGAAACAAGGTGTGCAGGAGCGAAGGGCTGCCAAGGTGCCCCCTCAGTACCCTGAACGTGACCCACTCCAGATGCAGATGGGGCTCCTGCCCTTTCCCTCACACCTCGACACTTCCCCAGCAGTCCCACCCCAGCTGAATTTTCCAGCTCTTGCACCTAAGCAGCCTCATAAGATTTATCTCTCTATCTTGCAAAAGATGCAAAGTGCTTTACAATTGTTCCAGGGGTCATCTGATAACCCTGTCAGGCTTAATTGTGCCATAATCAAATCCCCCCCACCCCGGCACAGGGCGGGATGAATCAACTGAGAGCAAACACCACTGACAGACCCCACCAACATGAAAGGCATGAGCTCACAAATAATTCATTAAAAGTGTGCGTGGTGGAGAGGATTAATTTTCATTTCCTAAAAAAAAAAAAAAAAAAAAGGTGTCTTGGCTTGGAGGGCGGCAAATGAGATGGGGAAAGGCATTAAACTACACCCCGAGGCACACAGACATGCTGCTCTCGGCTCTGCAGCGCTCAGAACACAGATACGCCAGATCCTGCACAAACAACCCTCTGCTGGCAGCTGATGAAAGAAGGGGAGCACCCTTCTGTGCTGCTACCAGCACCCCAGCCCGACACAGTGTGAGCAGTGCCCCGATTTCCAGACTCCTTTGACAATTAACACCCGGCTGTTTATTTATCAGCAAAGATTTCACAGTAAATATCCCTCTTCACCCAGCTTTCCAAGCCAACAAGGACTCCACGATAAATCTCCCTATTAATCAACCTTTCAAGCTGCTGATTGCCAAGAAGAAAATTGTAATTTACATGCAAATTATTTAAGAGACTTCCTCAAAGCCACCAACCCCTCGCTGTTCCCTCAAGCCATGATAAGAACCACGATGACACCGAGCTGACACTGCCTTTTCCCACACAACTGTTGCAGAAGTTCCATCGGAGCGACCTCATTTCCTACAGGATCAGGAGGAGCAGCTCCCATTAAATATGGGAAGTGACTGCCACCTCCAGCCCTCCGCCTGCTACTGGAGCCAGCAGCTCCCAGCCCTCCTCGGCTGACTCGGGGAACCTGGAAACTTGTTTTACTGCCTGCTTGTGCTGGAGATATAAACAGTGGGGCTGGAGAGCAGAAACACGAGATGGCAATTAGCCCAGAGCTATTAGCTGTGCCTGAATATCATATACTCCAAGCTTCCTTGATCCACTGGAATTTATATGACTGTTAATGGGCACTGTAAATTGCCGTCAGCACGGATAACTCAATCCCTGCTTTTTTGGAGAGGTGAAGCAATGGGGGAAGTGGAGGGGAAGAGGGGAAGGTGGCCTGAGATGGACATGAGGAGCTGTACAACAGCTTTAAGGCACTGCTGTCTACTGGCACATAACAGATAATAAAAATATGCTTTAATTTAGAATGTAAGGATATGGTGTCAAAATAAAATGTCTCAAGGACAAGCAGGGAACATAAAAAAGTCATAGCCCATGCTGTGAGTATCAGCTGCACATCATAAAGATACATTAATGGTATATTTCTTTAAAAGAAATTTTCATACTTGGGAGTTTTATGAGAAATAAGATTTTAAAATATCAAAAGTGGAAATTTTATGATTGGAAGGGAAAAATGGTCAGATGAAGGTGACGGGAACAGCGAGAGCCCAGAAAAAATACACTGGTGCCTTTGGTGGTGCTGCAGTGAGCAAGGGCAGTGACCCTGCCGTGCTGAGCCTGGTGTGCCAACCCTTCCCTCCACCCATTCTGCAACCATGGAACCAGTGGGATTTTTTGTTAAATGGGAGCACGGCCGGGCCCCAGAGATCAGAGATGCAGGCACAAAGTAATGTTGGATTGTAAAACAACGGGCAAGCAAAGCTGCTTAAACCAGGTTCACTTGTGTGCCAGTGGTCAGAAATAAAATCCATGAAAGAAATGAGGTTTTGATGTAAAATTCAAATGTCAGAGATAAAATCAATTAATCCGGGTATGGATTATTCTGGTTTTATTCTGAGCTCAGAGAAATATCATAGAAAAGCTCACAGCACTGGAGCATCTTTGGTCCTGGGTTCATCTGGGCTCTGAAACAAGAAAGAATCCTACAAGTTCATTTTTATCAAGGGAAAAAAGCATTTTTAACCCAGTGACTAAAATATCCATTCCTATTGTTCCACTTCTCTGTCAGCTGCTGGGAAGAATAACCTGGCATTTCCTTCCTGTGTCCTGCAGCTAAATCTGCAGGTTTCAAGGGAAAGCTCACAAAAATGGGGAATTTCTAAAATTTGATCCCTTGTGCAACCATCAGTGGGAAGCAGCTGTTATTGGCCACTGCTTGTAGGAATGGTTCTTATATATATTTCATCGACATCCAGGGATTCTGAACAGAATCAGGGTACTGGGATGCTCCTGAGCTGGCTTGCAATCATTTGCTGCTTTAATATGTGTCTTTGGAGAGCTAAACTGAAAGAGGGCAGGTTTAGATTGGGTATTAGGAAGAATTTATTCCCTGTGAGGGTGGTGAGGCCCTGGCACAGGGTTCCCAGAGAAGCTGTGGCTGCCCCATCCCTGGAAGTGTCCAAGGCCAGGTTGGACAGGGCTTGCAGCAACCTGGGCTAGTGGAAGGTGTCCCTGCTCATGGCAGAGGGTGGAATGAAATGATATTTAAGTCCCTTTGAACCCAAACCATTATAGGATTCTATGATATTTTTCTGCAGCTCTTCTGACTCCTTAAAGAGGAAGAGATTTCGCTGCATCAACAAACCCTCATGGCCCACAAGAAGAGATCCCTCCTTCCTGGCATTTCAAACCTGTGCTCAACCCAGTTATGCAAAAACTGCAACTGTGAGCATTGGTCTTGTAAACCTTTTAGGAGAAACATCCTTAAAATAAACCAAGCCCTGTTCTCTTGGACTCCTGATGCCACAACAGCACACCCAAGGACCAGGAGGATCCTTCAGGAGGACAAGGTGGCATCTCCCTTCCCCGTGGTCCATAGAATGTGCCTACCATTCATTGTTGGGCTGCTCAGAGCCTTGTGTGGTCCATTATATTTTATGCTGGTTTCCTAAACATTCACAGTTAAATAAACTATGATAACACTTCATAAACATTTTTCTAACATGCGGAATGTTTGACATGAATTTCAGCTATTTTAAAACTAATAAACAATTGTCAATCGGATGTTGGAGACTAAGCAGAAGCCACAACTGTTCTTATGGAACATCAAAGGCATAATAAATATCTGATTTTTTTTTTTTAAGCCAGGCTTTTGTACTTTTGCCTATGAGCCTCTGTCAAGAGCGCAGAGGGATGAGTGGTGGAGCTGTGTGTTATTGACTGCTATGCTTTGGGTTTCCAGCAAGAAACAGGAGAGGTTACACTTCATGGGATCAGCCTGCACTTCAGGAATCTCCTGATGTTTGGAAAACAGGCTGAGCAGAGGCCAGGCTCCTGCTCTGCCTGCTGCAGGTACACTTTCTTCTCGCAGGTGAAAGGCACCTGTGGAGCCTCACTGGTTCTGCCACGGCTCTGGCATCACTCCTGGGGTGAGCATGACCAGTGGCACTGTGGCGGCCACAAAACTTGCTCCCCAAAGGACATCTCTGGAGGAATCTGCACTCCTGCAATACCCACACCAGGTCCCTCAGCACTCGGGACAGTGCCACCAGGCAGGGATGGCAGCACAGAATCAGGGCCCCGCAGCCACCCCGAGCACTCGCAGCTCCTCCCCGGAGCAGGACCAGCCCTTTGATCATGCCCTGATGGGTGGGAAGAGGAGACAGCTCAGAAAAATATTTGTCAAGAGAAACACAATGTCGGTGGAATATTTTTTTCTGAGGAGTGCCCTGGGTAGGAAAAAAAAAAAAGAAGAAAACGCTGATTTCAAATAACAGCTCATTTAGCAAGAGATAGTCTGTCTCCTTTAATCTATTGTTCACAACATCCCAACTGGTTAAAGGCTTCCCGCCTGACAACAAGAGCTTGTGTGCTTCAGAGAGGAAACTACCACAGCCTAATATTTATCTCTGGGCCCATCCATCAGGAAGGAGGCACCCCCGGCAGCAGAGCTATCAGGCCCGTGCTCATCTCTCCTGTGCCATGAAGGATGTGCAGTTCCAGAGAGATGAAAGTTGTTCCCCTGTTTGGGATGACGGATGGTGGCCAGCATAGGGGAGGACTGCCGGGGTAATGGTGCTGCTTTACAAAAGCTGGAGAGTTTTGGAACTGAATCTGAGGGAAAGTTGTACAGTCTAAGGACCAGATGCACTGAAATCTCCGGTTTCTGCCATGACACAAGACAGAAGCACAGGATAAGTCCTTCAAAGCCACCCGTGAGGCGCACAGGGATTTGGGATGCTCTTGCCAAGCTGCTACAGAGCCAACAATCCCCAATACAGGGCTGTCCTTGTGCCTGAACAGCTCTGCCTCCCTGGAGCCCCTCTGCCTTCACAAATCCTCCACTCAGTAAAACCCCAGAGCTCCATAAGATGAGAAAACAGGAAGGCATGAAGCTGTCAAGCAGCTCTGCCACCCTTCCCCAGTGCTTTCTGTGGGCTCCCAGGTGTGATGCCCAGGAAAACCATGCAGGGACCTGCTGCAGCTTCCACTGGCTGGATGCTTCTCCGCTCCACCTGGCAAAACCTCTCGAAATTCACACCTCAGCCCATGTCATTGTGAGCAGATGCCTCGTGCTGCTGCTCAGGCTTTATTTTAGTCCCTTTTGCACTGGGATGTCACTTCTTGCTGACCGGTCTGTGACTCTCACATCTGTGCTGCCGCTGTCCCCCTGCATCAGAGCCACAGGAAGGTTTTTGCTGGCCCATTTTCGCACCTCCTGCCCCGGCTGGCTGGGACAGGGCCGGCACCCAGCTTTTCCCACCGGCAGGAAAAGGCTGGTGAGCCCCACTGGAGCCAGTCTGGCTGCTCTCGGCCGAGCTGGGCGCTGGGGCAGATAAGTAAACACTTGCAGCTCTGACATAAATTACTTTAGTCCTTGACAGCAGGACACTGACCAGGGTCGCCTGATAAGGGAGGGAAAGCCTTGCATGTCTCTCAGTCCCACTCAGATATTTCACAATAAATGTCACTGGGAAAGAATAGACACTTCTGTACCCATTAGGCAGCGGCATGTTCCTGTCACCTTGAGAAGAAGGGACGCATTGTCAGAGCTGTCGGAGCAGGCAGGAACCAGCTGTTAATCTGCTCTGACATCTTTTTTCACAGAGCAAGTGTGAACGGGGCGTTGCAAAAACCCAGTGGAAAGGTGATTAAAAATAGGCCCTCCATGAACATCTACCGGGTCTGTCACTGTGCTGCTGCTGGGGAGCCACAGGACCAGGATGGAGGCACCAACCCCTCCTGGCTTCAGCTCCATCACACTCCGCAGTCCTCTCCTAATCGTGCCTCTGTGTCCCCTCAGCAGGAGTCACGCTGTCCAAGGACAGGCCATCTCCCTCCCCTTCTGAGGGCGGGCTGAGTGTTTCAGACACTGATTGCTCAAGCCCAGGTGTCACAGTTGTAAAGTTGACAATCAGAAGATGAGCTGGATGGACCAACACTGCTTCATCTGGTTGGGTCCTGGCAGATGTAACAGTGATAGTGATACCTGAGGATGCTGCCAGTTCCACCAGGACACGTTGCTCCTCTGCCAGACATCAGCCATGGGAACCTGCCTGTGCCTGCAGCATCAGTGTGCAGCTCTCTCCTCTGCTCTGGCTGAGGGGGTCCTGCTCTTACAGACCCTCATTAGAGGGACTAATTCGAGGGTCTTCTCACACTGATGCCAGAGATGTGGTACAGAGATGCTGGGAACATGGATCCAGGAGTCAAATGTACGTGATGTATGGCTCTGAAGTTCCTACTGAGTCCACCTGGGAATCTCTGTGGCTTCACTGCAGGCAGGCAAGAGACACAAAGTCTGGGCAAGGAGCAGAGTGTCCGTTCTTCCACAGGTGCTCTGGAGAAAGCGGGATGTGTGACTGAGGTTGTATTACATGCTCATCTAAGAGTCTGGCTTCAAATGGTTTCCTAAGTCAAAGAGCCCTGCCTCCACACCATGTCCTTTCCTTAGTGACGTTATTGACCAAGGTACAGCTTTCTGTGGAAATGGGTTTGGGGTTTGTCCCAGTGGGAGAGATCCCTGCAGGGCTGTTCCTGGGCTTGTTGCTAACAGAGAGACTTTGCTGGCCCAGCTTTCACTCCGTGTAAGTCACCTGCACACACTCTGCCACATCCTTCATCCATTCTTGGATCACCACATCCTGCAGGTCTTCAGGGCTTTGCTATGAAGTTTTTTAGATAAAAATCCCTTTTAGTACTTCAGATGTTAGGAAATGTCGTGTGGAATACATCTGCTTAGTGTCTAAAGCATTTAAGATACTCATTAAAGGGATATTTCCTGTGATGTCTCATGTGTGACCATTGGAGGAGGATGCTGGTCAGTCTGGCTGCAGGCTGCCACATCTCACCAGGGTCCCACCATGGCACAGGCTGTGCCCTTCAAGCCCCACACCTCCTTGGGGACCTGGCCTTGGCTCCTGTCCGGGTATGAACAGTCTGGCCAACGCTGAGAGATGAAAGCTCCCTCGCAATCCCATGTTCAATATTTGATTGTGCTATACTGCTTAGCCTTTTAATGTGGTTCTGCTTATTTTTACAGGTTTCCCAATCTGCCCCCTCCCCAGATTGTTTATATATTTGGAAAGCCTTCTGTTTAGTGCCTGTAATACCCCTGACGTTCTTTCTCTGCAGCGGTCTTCCCTTACCCGCTCCTCTGCTGAGACTTAACTGGGATTTGTTTCAATACTAATCTCTCAAATTGTTTATTAAACCACCTCCTGATTTATCTGCCACAGATTTTTCTTGAAGTTATAAAATTTCAATCAAAATTCCTCCGGGCAGTTTGCATTCCCCTCTTACGATCACTAAATCCTATTTGTTCTCGGCATGACCCCCCTTGGCTCCCAGCCCAGGCTGGGGAAGTGGCTCCAGTTGCCCCCCTGCCCCAGCAACCTCCAGACAAGAAGACTTCTTGAGTTGCTCTGCTGAAACCATGCCTTCCCTTTCCACCTCCAGCCACTAGCAAAGCTTCCCTGCTTGCAAGAAGGAGTTTTCCTCGTTGTTCCATCCCCTGGCACCTAGTTCCAAGCCTGTAACATGCTAAATAATTCCTCTTCCACCTTGGTGTTTACATTCTTCAGATACTTTCCGCTGCTTTTCATGTCCCGACTCATTTGGCCCTTTGCTGGGGGGTACCCGGCTCCTTTCATCTCTGCCCATGGAGCAGCTCTCAGCCCCGGCTCTGTCCAGCCCACCCAGATCAGCAGCACCACCGCTGCCCGGACTGCTTTCTCCCCCAAAAAAGACTTATCCACCCACCCCAGTCTTTCCAGGATGAGGTTGGCCCAAAGGATGGGCTTGTTCCCTGTGCCTGGATCCCTGTTATCCATCAATGTTCCTGGCTGTCTCAGTTCTCTTGGAGTAAATCAGGTCTAGATTGGATCAGGCAGTGTTTTATATCCATTTCTCACTCCACAGGGAATACAGCTGACCAAAATCCTGGTTTGAGAGGCAGTCCATGGATGCACATGGCAAAACTTCATCCTCCCGGGCTCTACTGCTCTGTTCTATTTCCCACACCAACACTGCAGCTTTTCCTACTGCCCAGGGCAGCTTTCAGACAGAGATGAGGACAGAAAATTCTTCACCTATCTGGAAAAAAAAAAGTTTGGTGGTCTGCCCTTCAAACAGCTTTTGGGATCTATTTAAAAGGAAGGAAACCCTTTAATGGTCTGAATACCAAATAATATCACATCAGGGATTCTGATCCTTCCAAGGGTTTTATCCTTGATGGAATTTAATTATATACTTACTAGAGCAAAGGAATGACAAGTCAGTAATTGGAATAACACATCTATGCAGAGAAGAAAAAACCCACATCTTTAGTTTAATAGACACTATTTCCCCCAAACACAGTTACTGGCCAAAGTTAGCCAAACTAAACAGTCCTTCTACTATACACAGGGCACTTCAAAGAGAAATTAAAAGAGACAAAACCGATATGAGAGGATGAGGAATCGCAGAGGGTCCTTATCAGGATCCCTTTCAGTGGATGTTCCCATGTTTTAGTGGGGAAAAAAAAGCAAAAACAACAAAAAAGACCCGGGAATGTGAGCCTCTGTGGCTGATAGAGGATTTTCCTCTGGCTAGACGCAGAGTCTTTAAAAAAGCTGCGGCAGTGTGGGATCATTAAACACCTTCGGATTCCTTCCCCACTGCCAATCACGGCATCAGCAACCGCCCTCTCCGTGGCGTCTGCTGATCCCACTTTGAAAACCTCCCCATTTATCACTGCTGGGAGAGATCCTGCTGAGACCGCTGGAGCCTGCTGCTTGTCAACAGGGCACCTTATCTTCTCCAAACATTTACTTAACCCTTTGTCTGGCAGGCCGGGAACAATGGGAGCCCGGCCGCGGCCCCGAGCTGGGGATCCCAATTCCAGCGCTGCCTCCGGCAGGCGCTGCCGGTCCCTGCCTGGTCACAGGCACTGGGATGGGCTGAGCAAAAGGAGGATGTTGGAGACCACCAGCCTCCACCTCCGTGGAAAAGGTTACTTGCATCCTGGTAGAGCAGAGAATTGTTTTTGAAGTGTTTTCTATCAGGCACAGATAGAAGGAGCTTTTCTTGCCCTAAGCAAGTAATGAAATCCATCATCAGAAATTCGAATAGTCCCCCAAAATCAGCTACATCAGCCCAGAGTTGGTGCAACTCTACTTGAAGGAATGACACCACCTCCAGAAGTTCTTGCTGTGTGGTTCTCAAAAGAGAATATAATTTCACTCTAAGCTCATTGCCATTTTAAGAAGATTCCAGATGTCTTCATTTAACAACTTATTTCAGAACAGGTTTTCTTATAAAAGATGGCTTTTTTTTGAGAATGTTCCTATGATGTAGTGAATGATCCAGACTTACAGGTTCCCAGTGGAGATGGGTCTGACACTTGCAAGAGGAAAATGAGATCTCAGCTCTTGGCCTGCAGTACAACAGGAGAGAAACCCACAGGTCTGACTTAGAGAGTCAGACAGCACTGATGAGGTACCTGCTGCCAG
The DNA here is from genome assembly GCA_014706295.1 of Lycocorax pyrrhopterus obiensis. NCBI lineage: Eukaryota > Metazoa > Chordata > Aves > Passeriformes > Paradisaeidae > Lycocorax > Lycocorax pyrrhopterus. Next base: position 12,687,045 of record JACSVZ010000022.1, on the reverse strand, counting down.
GAAGGATGCCTGTGGGGCCACAGATGTGGAATTTTGGCATTTTGGCTTGAAGGACCCCAAGGCTGCACATCCTCACTTGGTAACCAGCCTTTAGCAGCCCTGCAGCAGCAGGTGGCGGGGACAGACGCACTGGCCCAGCAACACAGAAGGATGAAAATCCCTAAGGAACCTCAGGACGTCGAGACGAGCTCTCCCAGCTCAGCTCTCCCAGTTGTGAACAACCCACAGCAGACTGGCCCGGGCTGAGGACAGTAACAAATGGCTGCGTGTTTGAAGCTGAGTTTTAAGTCTTTGTGTTGTCACTGTAACGCTTTGTGCCGTTATCTGTGACAAGAGCCGGGAGTTCACATCTTTATCTGGGAATAAAGACTCACAGATCACGGCAGTGTTTGACAATATGACAGCCTTGGGAAATCTGGAATACAGAAAGAAACAAACAGCCCTTCCAGCAGAGCAGTGGTGGCAGACTGATGCTCCTTTCTCAATCCCAGTCTGGATTACTAGGTTCTTTGAAGTGTTTTAATTATCTACCTTTCATGTACTTGTTACCAACCACTCCAGAAGAGAAGTGAGCTGAGATATCTGCAGGCCATCCCTCTAGGACAGGGGACCACGACCAGTCAGTAAAAAACCGGTAACACAGACAGAGAGCTCTGGTCACCTTCTGAAGGGCACCAGCATTTACCCTTCAAACACTGCTCACAGGAGAGCCACCAATGGAGTTACTGTGTGTCCTGAATTTGAGCAAGGGCTTAAATAGTACTTAAATCAGTCTAAATTTCACTGAACTAGGAAGTCTGCCATGGGCATCAGATTGGACAATATGCACTGAATTTTTTCTAGTGAGAACTGAGCCCCTCCGCATAAAGAGGAGCTCTATTCAGAGCTGTTCAGCTACTCAGAGAGCTACACGCTGGTCTTAGACCTGCAGGAAATTTTAGTGATATTTTGTTACTTTCTGTCTCTTTTTTGGACAGTGAAAGTGCCAGCTTGCTCCAACTGATAACTTTTTTTTTTCTAAAGACCTGTGACTGAGAACTGGTGTTTCTTCAGTGCCTTTCCATTTCCACCCCCATACGCTTGTTCTGCAATTTTGGACAAGCAACACACAAGCTTTGTACTGCTAAAATGGAGACAAGATTCCCTTGTCTTATGCCCTGGTGTTTCAGGGATGTTGTGATAGGGAGAGAAGCACATAGAAATAGGTCAAAGAAATGGTGTTATATTTGCCTGAGAAGCAAGCATCCACCTTTATTCATTTGCCAAAAAAAATAAAAAAAATCAAGCCAAAAGAAATGCAGGGTGTAAGTGGCTCAGATAGCTTTGGATCTAGAGGGGCTTTTGATGGAGAAGGAAAGCAGACTCTGGATGCAGCATGTACAACCTTTATCCTGGCAAGAGCTATAGGAATGTGACATATATTTAGCCAGCATGCATTGAACTTTAGAGGACACTGCTATGCAACTCATCACTTCCATTCCCTCATGTTTTTATTGAGGAAGGCTCCCAGAAATTGCCACACATCTGATGTATTCCACTGGGAGTGAAGACAGTCCTTCTGGCATGGAGACACCTTTTGTTTTCACAGAGCGTTGCTGGACTGACTGCTGAAGTGGCTGTCACGCTGCGGCGGCCGGCTGTCCCCGAGCTGAGCGACATTCCTGTCCCCCTGGCAGCAGAAGTCATGTTTCCCTGTGGTGGGAGCTTTTGGAGCAAAGCCCTGCGTGCTTTGGCAGTGACAGCTGGGGACCTGGCGAGGATCACCCGACACCGCCTGCCCTGGCTCCAGCCCACACGGTGATAACGGGAGCCCGCTGCTCCTCCCGGTCCCAACCGGGACAGGGGGAATTGCATCCATCTTAAGCAAAGGGAAAGACATCACTGCCCAGAGGGATGAGTTACAGTGTCTCCTGTCTGACTCGGGACAGAGGGGACAGTTCCCCCTCTCCAGTGCACAACCACAGTGCTCAGGTTTCAGTATGAGCAGGATTGATTGGACAAAGGCAGCAGAGCTGCCATTGCACATCGAGTTACCACACAGAGGTCCCACCAGTGCAATTAAGACTCTAAGAGAAGCAGTCAAAGATGTTTTTCTACACCCCACTACTGACGGGCAGAGATTAAACATTGGCATCGGGCTGCCAGCTCACCCAGGAATTGAGAACTAGTCTGAAAACACCTCCTGTGTTCCTCTTTCAATCATTGAACTGAACAAGTTTCTTTTCCCCATAACCAGAGCTATTTTGGTTTAGTTTAACAGAGAAGGATAACTTTCAGGAGTTAAAAACCATAGTATTGCTCTGTTCTGCAGCTTGCCTAAGTCAAATCTCATCATTTCAGAATAGACATATCTGCACCAAGCCCACCAAGACAAGAACTAGTTTTTGAGTTCCTTGTCTTCAGAGCCCTCTTGCCCCAGCCCTGCCCAGAGCAGCAGTGTTGCTCTGGTGGCGGCAATGTCAGGTGATGAGCTGGCTGCTGTGCAAGGATCACAGGGCTGACACAAACTCACTGGGTCTGAGACATGAAGGAAGCTGGAAAACGGGCATTAAGCCCATGAAACCTCAGTTAAGACACCGTGGGGCTTTGCCAACCAGTAATTAACTGGCTGCCACAGACCAGAAAATCAGCTGCAGTAGTTTACTACACACTAGAGCTGAATTCCTCACTGTCACATAGACACTCAGCTTGCCACAGCTGTGACAGGAGAACCAGTGAGAGCCCTAGGATTATATCCTACACATGAAAAAACCTCACATTATTAATTTAATTTGATAGAAGATGGCTATAAAGCAACAGGAAACAACATGAGATACATCCAAAACTGTCATCAGGAGCCACGGGAAGGATTAGAATAAGAATAATCGCTTAAAAGTGCTCAGCTGTTATCACAACAAAACTGCTAAAGCAGCCAGGACTGCCTGCATCACCCCAGTAACCCCAGGCACAGATAAATAGCTACAGGGGCAGCTCAACAGGTGAGCTTCCCTAGGCCTCTCCTGCCACAGCTGAGCCCAGAAACCCTGGAAGTGCCCTGTCCTCATCAGCAGTTTGGGAACAGGAACAGGGAGGTCACCACAAGGGAAGGGAGAAGATTTCAAGCTTCTCCAACAATGAATGAAGCACCTCTGGAAGAAGCCAAGGTTACTTCAGACCCTGAAGCTGCATCCCGGAGACAACACACAATTTAACACACTGCAGGGGCCCCGGGCAGGAGCAGGTCCATGGTTCTCACTCTCTCCCTAGTCCTGAGCTTGCTTGGACTCTGAACCTTGAACGCTGCACACCAGGAGAGCAGCAAGTGCTCACATGGGGTAAATGCTACATCACTGAAGGTTGCTGCTTACCTGAGCCCACCTGGGACCAGCAGTGCCTTCATCTCCCTGCTCCAGCAATGCCCAAGCACCCAAATAACCTCCCCCGGGGCTGGGGGACATCCTGCTCATGTGCCCACCTCTCACTTGGGCCACACAACATTGATGGAGCATCCTCTGCTCCCTGTAGGGAAGCACAGAATTAATATTTTTTGCATAATTAGTAATTTTCATTCATTGCCACTTCTATGAAGTGACTCCAATCTATGGAGAATTTAGCTGGAGTGAAAAATAATTTCAAGTTCCACTTTCATTGATTTAACATTTTTCCAAATAATCTTCCTAGTCCTTACATTGTTTCCCTACCTGTCATGGTCTTCTTTTAGACATAATTTTGTTATCTATTACTTTAATCAGAAAATGGTGAGGGAGTGTTACATGGGGGGAAAAAAAAAAGGGGGGAAATAGGCCCAGCAAATGGAGTTCAGGAGAGATAGGAAGGAGCCAGGGTCTGTCAGCTCCCCGGGGCCCCACAGGATGCCTGGGAATGACAGGCAGCATTTCCCTCAGACAGGGCCAAACACATTTCTTGATAAACTAATTAAGAAAATGTGTTGAAACAATGTGAGTGTGACTCGGTGCTCAGTCCTCTCTGCATGGCTGGGGCTGCTCCCGGGGCAGGAGGCAGCTCTGAGGGGAACAGAGCATTCTTCCAGGTACATGGGACCAAACAAAGTGCAGTTTGGGAGCAGTGCCTGCTCCGGGGAAGCTCAGTGGGCACCCATCTCTGGGACCATCACGCCACTGTGTGGAACAAGGATCGCTTTATGGGGTTTGTCTGATATAAAATGGGGTGCTGAGGCGGACTGTGGCATGTCACTGTCCCCATTAGTTGGTATAGCCCCCTCAAGAGTTCAGGCCCAACAACAGATGTGACATTTTGTGGGTCACACCAGCAGGTGAGTGAAGGCTCCCAGCCTGGGGCAGCTGAGCACTGGCACCAGGAGTATCGAGGGATGGGTTGCAGGGACTTTTGGGCAGTAGCTCTGGGTAAAACCAGCTGCAGGTATATTGAGTTACTGGTGCTGCTGGAGTCGCTGGTGGGAGCGAAGAGGAAGATGGTGGTGGTACCCTGGGGAGAAAGGAAGTCCAGTGCACCCATCAGGTGAGCTGGGATGCAGCTGCTTTGGGGTACCCTGAGCTCATTCTGTGTCCATCACTTCAGTGCCGTGCCTACAGCCTTCCTCCCCCGCTCACATCTGGGCTCTGGACCCCGACCATGGGACATTTGTACCTTTAGGCCCTCTCCTCTTTGATTACACAAGACACATCACTGAGTTCAGCTTGATGTCCCCAGCATTCCCTGCCTTTGTATTTTTCCTGCAGCCAAAAATAGCGAGCAGGAGAGCAGTGCCAGGGCGGCTGCTCTCTGCCTGGGCTGGGGACCCCCTTCCTCCACCCCCTTGGAGCCAGACCATCAGCAGCAGCAAAATGAAATATTCCCATCTCACATGCTTGCTCTCAGGATGAAAGATTACATCCTATCCTTCCTTCTCCTCCCTCTTGGTCCTCCACTGCCTTCCAAACATGACGTTGGGCCACGTGTATCCGGAGCAGTGTTCGCTCAGACATGACAACCTGGACTTGACCCCTGAGGTTCTGGCTCCACCGAGTCTTCCTGGCCATTTTGGGCAGCAGGAACCTCTGTCAGCGCTGGTGATGGATGGGTTCAGTGGGAGAGAGGCCTTAGACAAAAAGTCTCTCAAACACAGCGTCGGGGAAAAGTAAAATGGACCCTGAGCAGCAGCAGCTTGTGGCAAACGGGGTTTGTGGTTCACAGCTGCAAAGGGCAGTGACACTTGGTCGTCACCATCCTTTTCTGCAGCCCATGGTGTGCTTGGAGAGCTTTTTCTCTTGCCCAGGCATACGTTGGCTTTCAGGCTTTCCCACTCTTCAGCTTAACCACCAAGAGCTGGAAATAAAGCAAACAGCAGCAAATGTTTCTCTAGTGTGTCAAGAAGCAGAGGTGTTGAGGGACTGCTCAGGTGGAGGGACTGCCACCACAGACACAGCACCTGCCCGAGGCCACACTTCTGGTTATTCATAAACGTGCTCCCAGGAATGGAGACGGTCCATGGGTATCTCCAACTAAATGTGATCAGCCTGGCTTGTCCAGCAGATGACTTTATTATGTCAGGCAGGGTCAGGACAGCTTCTGGATGGGATCCATCTCCTCAAGGGCTGTGCTACTTGCAAGATGTCACTGAACTCAAGGTGATCTGGCATCCCTGCCCAGCAGCCACCTCTTGCAGCCCTGGCTTGGAGTGGTGGCTTGCACTGCAGGAATCCCTGGAGAGAGACAGCCTGGTCTTGGAGACATTTCTGCAGCATTGGGGAAACCAGTGCAGCCAGAAGAGGAAATGAGGGCAGAAGAGAGAGGATCCGACCTTGTGTTTCTGCCTCCTTTTCCAGATTAAGCCACTTCCTTACAAGAGGCACACACCCTGCAGTCCAAATATTAGCTGAGTTTCCATTTCAGGCAATGCCATCAGCAGCAAACCCAGCCCCAGCATGCGCCTGTACCTGCTCCCCATTGCACGATATTTTAACATTGAAACCCCATTAATTGTTCAGACAAGTCTTTCATTTGTGTATCCAGTGCAGATGGCAAGGTCATTCATAGCACTAGTAGCCTGAGCACTGGACTGGGGGAACATCCAATTGGATGGACAAGGCACAGTGACCCTTTACTGCTGCCCTGACTCCACATGGGCGTGAGCGGAGCAACTTTGCTTCTGGGGACAGCTGAATTCATGTCCTTCTTTATTCCACCACCTTTATTCCACCACCAAACCAGCAGCAAGCAGACACATTGTGCAAACCGTTTCCTCCAACCGGGAGTTCAAGGACTAATCCTTTGGGAATATTGGCTGTGACCAAGGAATAGGGATTGCTGCTGGATGGTGACTGTGCATGCTCCGAACCCTTGCCCTTATTGCCCGTGCCCCTCGTTCACCTGGTGCTTTATGACGGGCTTTGCTAACATACATGAAATTTAATTTCCGGTTATTAACCCACAAAAAGGTATTGCTGTTTTCAGAATTACTCTGCTTCCAATTAGTGTTGCCCTTTGGTTTATGGTATGTTGTTTTTCTGGAAAACCTTTGAACCAGGCTATGCACCAGCTGAAGGGCATTCTGGGGCTGTTAATAAAGATTAACTCTTTGGAGCAAGTACCTGTTCTGGTTCATTTGTGAGGATTGCACCCTCACGAGGGAAGGGGATCTCAGGAAATCCTAGATCTCTCTTTGCTTTCCACTCAATTTTCTCCATATATACTTTTATGCTTTCCAGTTCCCTTTTTCCTGCCCCGCCAAAGGCGGTATCCTTCTATCTGTTGTCTCAGTAGGATGGTCATGACAAAGTAAGAATTTTCTTCAGAAGCTGGACATTCAGCAGCTGCACTCCTGCTGGAGAAAGGCTTTGGGCTGGCTTTGTCCCATCCCTCCGTAAAACTTGTATAGAGAAGAAAACACTTGTGACAGCAAGAGAAGAGAAAGTGCTTATTCTCACTTAGGAACAGTGATACACAAATTTATTTGATGTCTTGCTCATTGTTGACTCTCACTACTCACCTTTTCCCATGCAACCATGAAATTTTATGCCTCAGAGTCAGCTTTAGTGTTTCGGCTTGCTGGCTATCATTTACTCACCTCCTCACCTTCGGACTACCAAATACAAAGACAAAAGCGTCCTCCATATATGGATTTTCACTCTGACTGGCTTTCAGCCTGTTATGCTGTAGTCTCCCATGTTCATTTATTTTGTCCTTCCATTGGACCTTCCCCAGGCAAAATATTTAAAACCAAGGGAAAAGAAAGAAAATTTACCTTAGGAAATTTAGCTCTCTTTCCTGACTTGCAGCCAAGCAGTTCTCTAGACTTCTTGCAGCTCCCCCAGCAGACAGATGGTTTGCAATGTGGGTACGTGTGCTGTACCTCTGCCAGGCAAGTCCCATCTCTGAAAACCCACTGCTGAGCTCTTGGAGTGCCAATGTGTGCAGAGCTCTATTATCTCTAATTTCAAGCAAAAAAGTGTTAATTAGACTCATTTGTGAACAGGTTTGATGTTTAGGAAGATAAGGTCCACATGGATTTCATTGCAGTTCAGGAGCATCTCACCCCGCAGACACAAGCCCAAGACAAGATCTATGTGCTGGACAGCCATGGATTGATATAATCCTTGGCCATGCTCATTCCTTATGGAAATGGGTGCTTCATTCTCTGTCTGTTTGAACAGCCTTGTTTAGTCAGCTCTCCTGGACCAGCTCTTCTCCTGAAATCTGGTCTATAAAGCAACGAGCCCAAGATTCCTGAGCGGGAAATCCGTGGCAGTTCCCTGTTTGCAGTATGGCTGTATATCTGCAAGGACGTGCAGCGAGCTGAATGACTCCAACCTTGGTGGGTCTGAGGACATTTATTGTGAAAAGCAGCTGGGGAACCATCAAAGTGATGGCTCTGGGCTGATGTACGTGTTTCTAATGAGTCTCACTGCAGAGGGACTTACTCAGTGTCTGCGTTATTTACACAGGACAGCACTATCAGTAAAAGGCCTTATTATCTTCTCTGTATTTGTTTCTGTATCTTTCAGTTTAGCAACTCTCAAATTCAGTGTGGCTTGTGTTTTTTTATTATTTTTATAGCTTGTTTCCTCTTTAGTGATATTATCATGGAGCCTATAAAACTGTTTTCCTTCTACATCTGGTCAAGGGAAGATTTTGCTGGGTACACGAGTCATATTTCTGTAAATGCCTCCGAGTGAATATAAAAAGCTGTTGGAAGCAATTGAGTTTACTGTTGCCTTATGTACTGTCATTAATTAGGAAATAAAGTGAACTGCATTTTATATCACTTGTAATCAAAATGTTACGGTCTTAATGTGAAGTCTTTCCAAGTGCAGAGTCTCAAAGCAGGCTCTGTTCTCGTACAGATGAGCAGAGAGGAAAAAGGATACAGAGCTTCTTTAAATTTTAAAATTCACGGCCCAGATTTTTAGAGTGCTGCCATGCAGTGAGGCAGGATGGAGGCAACTGCACCAATGGTGTGGGCAGGCAGGATAACTGCACCTGGATGACCTGGTGGCCATTGTGCTTTATGCCACCACTGCAGCATCCCAGTAATTCTGGTAAGTGGCTGGCTCCTGTATTGGGTACCACAAAGCACCCATCTTCAGCAACCACCCTTTTCCTCTACTTCAGATTAAATTGATGGTTTCACCCCTTAAGTCTGTTTCCACAGAATTCAGTGTTTTCTTGATCCCCCTTCCTGCCTCCCAGTTTAAAACACCGAGCAAGATAAAATATAAATAATAAAAGAAACACAAACAAAATACTTGAAAAGAAAAGAAAGCAAAAAAAGCATTTCATCAGCAACCCTTTTTTCATAACCTTTAACATTAGGTGCCTTTGTCAAGTCCATTAGGACCATATCTGCACTTTCCGGAGTTTGAATGCTTTCATATATTTGGCTCCATATGAGCAAACTGGTGGAGCAAACATATTAGTAGATCATTTGCCATGTACATGATTCAGATACCCAGACATGTACAAAACCCAGGCAGGGATTAACCAAGTCTGACAGCACTGAAGTGACTCCAGTTCAGTGTATGTATAAGCGATAATGAACCAAAGGCCCTGTTTGCCTTCAAATAACACACAAAATGATTAATTAGACAGAGGGCATGAGTAATAATCACAATATTATATGCTCCACCATAATGGAACGTTGCTCTCTTCTTGCTTTGTTCCTCTAATCTCTGAGAAGCAAATACCCACAGGGTGTTACCAGCAGAGTGGGAGGCAGATTGTAGTTGCTCACAGGTTATGAGCAGCCTTCTTTCCCACTGTGATTTTATACCCCAGGGACATACAGAAAACCTCTTTGGAAAATACACGATTGCTAAAGGATTAAAGGGATCTGCAGGGGAAAAAAAAGCAAAGAGTTCTAGTTGCAGATTACAGACTTGAACATGTTCCCATTAAATTAAATGGCAAAGTTTTCTTTGATTCAGTGCTGGATCCTGAATGCTTTATCATCAAGATATTCTTTGCTAAAAGTCATAGTTTGTCATTGACATACATAAAAAAAAAAGAACAGTTGCTCAACCCCTTATTTCCTGTTTATTCATCTCCTTCTGGTTTAAGGCAAAACTGCCCTTTAGAGTGTTTACCAAGCAGCCCTTCTGGCAGGGGGTTCCCACCCTGGCGATGCTCGCGGTGAGCTGGGCACAGGCACTGCTGGGTCTCAGCCCTGGAACTCGCCCCGGCTCAGCCTCCTGCTTGCACCCAGAGTCGGCAGAGGGAGCAGCAGCCTTGACTTGCTCCTGTCTCCTTGTCCTTCCAAGGAGCAGCATGGATGGCAGGTTTCCAGCATGGGCTGGAGAGCTAAAGATGATGTCAGGAGCCACCTTACATGTTGGTCCCTGCCCAGAGACCAGGCAGCAGCAACTGCACGAGCCCAGTCCCAAACTGCCTCTGCAAACCCAGCCCTGACCTCCACCCCTCTCCCCTACTCGGCCAAACAGCAAACAGGAAAAGAGGGTGAAATCCCCCACTAACACTCTGTCTTTATGATGTGACCCATGGTTCTCCCCAGCTCCCCCAGGAAGCCCACACACCATACAACAGCCCCAGGAGAAGTGCACACAGGTACGGTGCCAAAAAAGTGTTGTTAGGTTTGAAATTGAACCGACACTAAACCAGTTACCCAACTAAACAGACACACTCTTTGTTTTCCTCATTTAAGCAACAAAACCCATTTTTCTCTATTAGCTATATATAACTTTGCCATCCTCCAAGGTTAAAAATATTATAGGCAAATTCCTGTCTTTGCCTATTTTTAGTTGCTATTGTCCCCTCTGACATTTTGGTGCACGTATTGACTTGGATGCTCATGGAGCTGGCAGAGGTTCTGCAGGGGTTGTTCAGTAGGAAGTGAGCAGGGAACACAAGCTGTGATGCATTTCTGCATTTTAATTCATTAATTAGGGCTCAGCCCAAGGGAAGCTGGTGCACTTCCTCAAGCACCACTTTATCTTCTCCTCCAGGGAGCCTTGGGTTTGGATGGAGACAGGAGGCGATCGCACTGCCTGTGTGGGACCCGGCCCCAGACGGGGGGTCTTGTAAATGGAGTTTACAAATGAATATTTGCTTTTTGCTACTGCATTTTTCTCTTTCAAATGACTCCCATCTCTCTTTCCTCAGACATTATCTGGTTTGGGGGTGCACTGTGCAAGCCGGCTGCATTCAAATGAAACAGCATCAAGTTTTTCAATCCCCAGGGTATTTCTGCTGCTTCATCACTTTCTGGTGAAAACTTCACCAGGATTGCAAGAAGTGCTTTCTCATTCAGCCAGTGAAGTAAGATGTTTCCAACATCACCTCTTGGTGCATCTCTGCCTTTGAAGCACCTTTTGAAGCCGCTGATGGACAGTGTAAATGGAGATGTGAGAGACCACCACAGGCTGTACCAAGCTTCTGCTTGTTTCAGTAGAATCTGAGAAAATAAGAGTGAAGGTGTCTACCAGACACTCTAGAAACACTATCTGGATAAGCTTGGGAAAACTGCTAACTATTCATGATTTAACTGTTGTAACGTTGCAGCAACCTCTGAAACACAGAGCCAGGCAGCTCTGCCAGCATGACTCACGAAAATCAGACTTAACCTCACCACATCTTGATCCACATTATCCCATTGCCAGCCGCTTCCCTTTCCACAGCTCTGAAGCACCCTGCACCCCACAACTGCTCTCCTTGCCAGACAAATGTCTCCCTGACATTTGCACACTCTCTCCCGTGACTGACCTCTGCAAAGTTGGAGTCTGATGCAGAAGGGAAAATATTCCCTTCACTTGACATACCTACGTGTGAAAATGAAACAGGCTCGTACAGGGAAAAACCCTCGCCCTTATCAGTGTGACATTGTGGAGTCTCACGATCATAATCCAATATTAGTGTGTGATAGAGGTCCTGCTGGTGCTGCAGCCCATGCTGGGGGAGAGGTGGGACCTTGTGAGTGACCTCTGCCTGGCTCACCTGCCTTAAGACCCCAGCACCTCCCTCAGACAGAGGGATTGTTGACTTTGGGAGGGGAGAGGAAGGTCCAGGACACTTCCTTCCCAGTCACTGCCCCTGCGCCAAGTGCTCCGCAAGAAGGACAAGCCATGGGAATAATCAGATCTCTCCAGATCTCCTTCATGCCCCAAAAGCTTCCCCAATTTACATCAGGAAGGACTGCGGGAAATGTGGAGAACTCTGTGCTGGGGAGATGCAGAGGGGCTGAAGAGAAGGTTCGGTGCAAATCAGTGCCTCTCTCCATCAACCCACCCACCAAATCTGGCCTTTTCCCCACTCTGTAGGCCACAATCTCATTTGGGTTCCTGCTCTTTATCTTACAATTTCTCAATTACTCCAGGTTTCAAGGACCTTACCTTTTTGGCACCTGAATAATCCATTCAAGGGTAATCTCTGCACTCCATGGCCACAGTGCAGGTGATGGCAGCCCTTGGCTCAAAGGTTATTGTGTGAAGCAGAGTTTGGCCCCTGGTCCCACTTATGGATAAGGATGTTGGGCATCAGGGGGCAGCTTTCCATGGTCACTCTCTGCTCTGAGCATGTCATGGCTTTGCTGAGGAGAACAGAGCTGAAGGCCATCAAACTCCCACATCCAACTGGGATCCATGAAAGTTAACCTTGTTCCCTCATCGTGCCATCAAATCCCCAGCCAACAGGACCCAAACGGACTCTGAACCCTTCCTCTTTTTGTAAATAAAGGGATATATATGTCAAAGCATTGTACTTGGATGTGAACCTGGAAAAGCCCTGTGCCAAATGATGGCTTATGAGCATTGAATCTCTACTGGGAGGGCTGCACTTGAGTCCTTCTGGCACCCTGGCACCCCCCAAGCCTCTACCAAAACCCTGCCTGTAGCTGTCAGAGCCAAACTGGCCACATGTGCCTGTTCATAATTATTTTTATCTAATCACTCTGGCTCAAGGAAGGACATTTAACACGTCAATCATATTCCCATTACTGTAGCGATTCATTAGTGCAGTGGAATGAAATCCTGGGAGAAATTCTCTTGAAGGAAAGGGGTGGAGAAACAGGCTGGGGAGTCTGCAAGGTTAATTATCTGGGGAATTGCTTTACTTTTTAATTCAATGCAAATTCAATCATGTTTGCCAGCTATTTTAAGGAAAAAACAATTACCTCAGGTGCTAACACACTGCAGAGACAAGGAAAACTTGGGACTGGTCTGAGTTATATCCCTAAATACAAACCAGACTGGAGTTGTTCCAAACCAGGGGCAGGAGAAACAGGACAACAAATGGCACTGCTCACACAGGCAGGCACACACCACCTCCCCCGGTTTGAGATTGTCCCGTTCCACTATAAAAGCGGGAGCCGGGAAGGATGCTTTTGATAGATTTTTCGGACGAAAAATCAAGCACTAAGATGGCAATATTATATCTGAAAACCGTTTATTGAAATAAAAAAAAAGAACAAAACAACTAAGTGTTCTTATTAAAAAAGGAGGGGGGAGGGACAGGAAAAAGGAGCAGAGAGAGAGAGAGAAGAAAGAGAGGGGGAAAGAAACAGAAGGCAGGGGACAGCGTTACCACAGAACCCCGGCTCTCTGTCAGCATCGGTTCGGCAGATGGAGCGTTTGCGTAGCTGCAGTGGCAGGCTGGGCGCGATGTTTGAAGAGCAGCGGGCTGCGTGTCCCTTCTGTCGGCAGGGAACAGGCTGCTGAGGTTACAGGAGCGATTTTTAAAGAGCAGCAGGCTGCGTGTCCCTTCCGCCGGCAGGGAACAGGCTGCTGAGGTTACAGGAGCGATTTTTAAAGAGCAGCGGGCTGCGAGTCCCTTCCGCCGGCGGGGAACAGGCTGCTGAGGTTACAGGAGCGATTTTTAAAGAGCAGCAGGCTGCGTGTCCCTTCCGCCGGCGGCGAACAGGCTGCTGTGGTTACAGGCGCGCTCCCGGAGCAGCTGCGGTCCCTCAGCGCCGGGGCGCGGTGGCTGCGGGCGGCGGCGGCTGCGGGCTGGGGGCCGCGGGGTTGTGCTCCGGGCTCGGTGCCGCGGGCAGCGCGGGGAACACGGCGGTGGTGGTGGTCACGGCTACATGCAGGCGGTGGCCACTGCAGGTTGGGTGCGGGCAGCGGCCACGAGCTGGGTGCGGGCGGCAGCTGCGGGCACGAGATCCTCAGGGCGACAAGCCAGTGCCCGGAACTGGCACAGCAGGGCGAAGCAGGCACAGGCAGGGAGACAGGACCACAGAAAAGAGGGCGCGAAGGCGGGAGCAGTAGGGGCCAAGCTGACCCTTCGAGCGACCCAAAGCAAAAAGACAAGGCAGCCCCCGTGGTGCTGCGGCTGGCTGCTTTTATGTGCCCCCAAACTCCTCCTCAGCTCGGCTTCGCGGGCCCGTTTTTGGCGGGCATTTTTCGCGGGCATCCGGGTACTCGCCTTCCCCAGCAAGCGTGTGAGGGGAAGGGGTGGGGGGAGCTGCTCGCAGTCTGATCTCGGCCCTGACCGGCTGCCGGGCGAAGCCTCTCTGGGCACAGGGCAGCACAGCTTTTTATAAGGATTTTCTTCACCTCATTTGTGGCATGTATTGAGGCATATATATTGGTCCCTCTCAGAGATCTAAACCTAATACTAAAGTTTAGCGTGACAGTGGTTAGATGATGCTAGAAAACCTTCTTTTCCTTTATTTTCCACCGTCCGTACCAGATAATTCCAGCAAAACAGCAGCCCAGGCAGCAGCCCCTGCTTATTTGCACCCCACACAGATCAGTGGGATGCACAAGAGCTCCTGAAAGCCCAACATTTGTCCCTGGCCCAGACTCCAGCAGCTGCTGAGAGCATCCATTTATAACAGAAACAGTGGAGATCCCTCTCAGCACTACAGAAAGGCTCTTTACGTCATAAATTGTGTTTAAAGACTCTTTCAAGGAGACAAGCAAATTTAAGAGGGCAGTTAGCTCCTGGCACTTAGATGCATAACTTTATTTGAGTATTCAATTTCCTCCTTCATTCATAAAGTAAACAATCTGAGTTATCTGAAAGTGACTGTATACTCCTGCAGTGTTTTCTTAAAAGAGTCAATAGGAGCAAGGCGACATAAAATGCTTCAGAGAGCATGACACAGGAAAACACGAGCCTTTAAATTATACACATTCAGGAAACGGTTGAATTCAGCATTTTAGATGGAAAGGTTAAAATGTTTGTGCTGAATTGTATTAAATCTTTCACCAGTAAATCCTGTAGGAAGCAGAACATTTGAAGGAACCTACTTATTCCCAGTGTCTAGGAAAGACTCCCAGAGTTTCAAAGGAAAACGTCCATTAATCTCATTGGACAAGTGCAATCTAATAAAAGCTGTTGTTAAGTTAAGGCAACTTGGTTAAGTGTTTTCCAAATTTAGTTTATTCTCCCCCACCCCCAAAAAATCCCTTTTTGGTTTGAAATTGAGACGCTTTGTTGCTTTTCAGCCTGAAATGACCTTTTTTAGGAAGATTTTGCCAGTCTTTGGGGAACTACATCTGGGTGCTGGCAGGGGTGGCCAGGGCTCCTCAACAGCAGCTCGACTCCACTCCAGGATGGCTTTGTAGATTCAGGTGCCCCAGCAGGACTCAGCCATTGTCCCCCAGCAGTGGTTTCACTTCTCAAACAAAATCCAGACTTTATTATATGGATTGGTTTTACCCCCGTTCCATGATAAAATCCAGAGCCAAGAAACTAGGGCCATTTCTGCCACTGACCTCATGCTGGACTTTTTTCAGGTCACTTTGCCTCATGACATCCCAGCTCCAACCACTGACGAAATACGGATGTGACAGATGACTTCTGACACGAAGATGACACCAGAAAGCGCCCTCATAACTACAGGGTTAAAAGTGGGGAGCCAAGCTTGAAAGGCTGATGGAGTTTAAACATTTTACCTCTGTTTGACCAAAAAATCTCCCTGGGGGAAGGAAGAAAATCAACTGACAACAGGGCAGCATATTCACAGCCTCTATCCAAATTAGAACCAAATTAATAATTTCAGTGGAGCACTGAAAATGCACATCTATATATTTTGAAAAGGAATTTAGCACTTCTGGAGCCCGAGTGCCTGACGATCCAAAGTGTTGAAATTTGTGAGCTTCCCTATGGTCAGTTCAGCCTTGGCTGGGAAGGGAAATTCTCAGCTTTCTTACAAAACAAACTAAAAGCAAAACAAACCACTTTTCCTGGTGAGACTTTCATTCAATTCTGCAGACTCAGGAAGCTCCCGAGATAAGCCTCCACTCCAAGGATCCGCTCCACACTGAAGCCTAGACCCAAGCTGGCAATTAGCAGGAGCACAGAATGCTTAATGAATTACCACGTTTGGGCAGGAGGGAAAAATAACTTAAACCCTCACTCAGGAGGGAAAAATAACTTAAACCTTTGCCTTGTGTTTTCTGCAGACCAATTGTGCACCTCAATAAAAGGCATCAGTGGTAACAAAAGGCATGTCAGTCTCCCAAGAAACCTTCCAAGGAAGTCTCCAGATTTCCTGCTTCTGAGTAAGATTGAGAAATCACAGTGATTTCTCCCTGACATTTTTTTTTCACTCCTAGTTTTGGGTTTCAGTGAGACATTCAGAAGCACTTAAATACTGAGTTAAAAAAAGCTTATAAACCTCAAATTAGATTCTGGTTTTGTTTGGATTTGTTTTCTGATTAACAGGTAAGTAGATTTCTATTTCCCATGAATTAGGGACTGATCTTTAGCCAGCTTTTCTCTGAAAAATCAAAACTAAATTTAATTACATGAGTGGAAGGCAGCTATTTAAAAAATTGTGGCTGCTGTTGTGGTTTTATTCTTGGCTTTTGCCTCCTGCAAGGGGAAGAGGGTTTGGTTGCCATTTATCCAGGCTGCCTTCAAAAACGAAAAGCAGCTCCATCCCCGGTGACCTTGCTCAGCTTTCTCCAGATATATCTGATTTTGTGGTTATGTTCCAAGCCCCACTGACACCACTGTGGCCAAAATGATTGGTGAGGCACCAACCAAGCCACAAAGGCAAAGCAAGCCAGGAAAAATGAAGAGGTATCTCCATTTCAGAGCAACCATAGGCTTCAGAAAGCTTAAGAAAATTTTTTGTGTGAACACAGAGATGAAACCTGGAGCTCCTGAGGAGAAAGTGCCAACATCTCAAGGCAGCTCAGGGTGTCTCCAGTCTGCCCTGGCTGTCCCAAAATGGTATAAAGCAGTGCTTGTCCTGTTTGCACTTTGGTTTAGACACGTCTAAAACTTCCAGGAGTAGGAGACAAGGGCAGGCCCAGCAATCCCTCCCCATGAGCCCCCCAGGGCGCTCCTGCTCTCCCAGCCTTGTGACTTTGAGGTGATGGGGCAGATGTGGCTCTTCTCTCCCCAGGTTTGGTGCCATTAACACCGCAGAGGTATCACTGTCCCTGAAGTTGGAGTGCCCAGGGCACCCCACACAGCAGGGAAAGGGGAGAACACGAGGACACAGCTCTGCATCTTTTCAGAAGGTGAGGGCAAGCAGCAGTGTCAATGACCTCAGAGCAGAGCCCGTCCAAGAAGGAGCACTGTTATTAAAACTGGCTGCTCAGAAATGAGCTATCCATTATTAATATTTTAAATTGCTAAATCCTTTTTAACCGTGTGTTAATATGACGCAAAGCTGCATGATTTAAAAGCAAAGCTCAAGCCACTGTCAATCACTCCTGGGCATGTAGCAAAGCCTGCTGCAGGAATACTGATGAGACCAGCTTTCCTTCTGGGAGACATGCTTCTGGAACAGCTTTGCTGGGTCCTCGGCCTCCTCCAAGAGAAGCTGAGGGGTCTTTCATGTGTTGGGACTGTCCTGTGAGCCACAGACTCTGCATTCACCCTGACTGCACAGCTCAGGACAAAACTGGCACACCAGGCTCATTCTCACAGACCCTTTTCTGTGGATGCAAGGCTGGATTTAGGAGAAAGCTCTGCAATGACCCAGGAGAGAAACACATTCAGGAAGGATGTCCTTTTACCCTTTGCTTTTATCATGGGATTTCTACAGACTCTCGTGGAACTGCAAGATTCACAGAGGAAGGGTTTGCTCTGGGGGAAAGCCTCGTTTTCGGCATGAACTGAAGAAATCCAAGCTGAAGACAAGAAGTTCTGGGTTGCTGTTGACTGGGATGAACTAGGAGATGGAGGAATGACAGCCTGTGTTTATCACTTTCTCCTCCTGAAGGAAGGTGATAGCAACATGTTCAGCTACACCTGAGTGCCAACTCAATCCCAAATCTTGGCTTGTTGTTATATCTGCATTATTTAATAAGAAATATATACACATTCTATCCATGATGACATAACGCGTTAAAAATGCTTTAGGACAGCAGAAAAGCCAGCTTAAAATGCTTCCAAAGCCATTCCCATGGAGTGAGGCTCAAACACCACTATCATTCCTGACTCACCATTAGCTATCACCTTCCCTGTAACTTCCCTGCTCCTGTTTGGTGCTGTGGCATTATTAATCAGGGAGGAAAGATGTCAAGGTCAGGCTCAGGAGTGGCAATCACCCTGCAGTCCCCATGCAGTGATGGCCTTGCCAGTGACCGAGCACCCATGGCACGGGGAACGTGCTCCCACAGAGCAAACAAAGGTGGATCTGAATCAACTGCCTCCCCAAAAGGCCACTTTCTGGTGCCCTTTGAGCAGCAGCAGCTTCCCCGTTGAACATTCCTGTTGCAGATCCCTACAGACACACACGGAGTGTCTGTTACAGCCTCCAGGGGTAAATGATTAACACCGATTCCACCTTGGCGCTCACCTTAGTCCTGCTCATGCTGGAGGGGTGGGGTCTCCAGCAGTGTTTCCCAACCCCCTGGCTGAGGCCACAGCACTAAAAGTAGCTTTAGCACCCCCCCAGTCAGGTGTCACAGTGGGCTCCTGGGGCTAAATGCCCATCATTTCCATTCATTTCACGAAGTGGAGCTGTGCTTTATTGCAAGCAAGGAGTGAACAGATGGGAGGAATGACACTAACACCTGCAATAATAGTGACACCAGGGCCCTGCTCCACATCCTGTCTTTGCCCACTCCTTTCCTTCCAACAGTCTTTCAGGTGGTCCCACAGAAGGGTCAGTACCGTGCCTTTCCCTAGAAAAGGAAAATGTGAGCACAGGCGAAACTGGAGCAAGGGCTGGAAGTTTCTACCGGTGTTTGCTAGGAGCCATTTGCTTGGTTTGGAGGAAAAAAATCATAAGCAACTTACTTTGCTCTTTTCTATCCATCTTTTCCCCCACGTGTGCTTGTTTGCACTCATTCCCAATATATTTGGGAGGGCTTCCAAAGCTTTCCCAGGCATGAAACAACCAGTTTTGCACCCAAAACAAGACAGAATCTTCTACTTGAATGATAAAATTTTCCTACTTCCTCCTGTTTTCTTCTAGGTCATCAGGAAATGCAAATAGCATCCCCTTTATGAGGTTAATTTTTTCTGTGGAAGAGTGGCTGAGCAGTATTACCTTGCACCAGCTGAGAAATTGGCCCTGGAAGCAGCTCAGCCTCTAACATTTTCAAACAGCACAATGGTCAAGGTCTGCTGTTGGCCACATTTAACACTGCTCTGGAAATGCTGGCTATAAAATCTGCCTTGAAATCCCAATATTAATGCATTTCCTAACGATGTTGAGGAGAGCCTGCAACAACAGGGCAAAGGCTGGTAAACCCCAGCAGTCCCAGGGCATTAGAAAACTGTAGGTGAAGATGCTTTTTGCCAAGTTTGACCATTAAAACTGTCCAAAACTCCTCCCCATCCTTCCTCTCACCACCTACTGTATCCATGACATGTTACCTGTGGTGGTGCTCTTGGGTAGAAATTTCACTGGAACATGGGATCTGGGTTTTTCAGAGAAGAAAACTGGATGGGGAAAAACTCCCTCTAACAAGAGCCTTTTTGGAATGTGCTGCTCAACAAGCTTCCCTTCGAGGAGGAACTTCTTTGAAATAAAATCACTTTGCAGAAGGTGTTACTGCTCCTCATTAAGTGTATTCTATGTAAATTTGATACTGAACAGAAGAAATTCTTGGAGACACCACCTCCTACCAACCCCTGGCCACACAGCTTTCTCCAGGAAGGACCACCTGATGTGATGAAAGGACTGGTGCTGTTTGTTTTCTTCTTCTATGCATACAATGGTGAGATCGAATATTCAGCTCTGCTTTAGCTGCTGCACGAGTAAATAGCCTGGATATTTAATTACTGCAGCACGTTGACCTGGAAAGCAACTGAGTTGTTTCCCTGGCTGGCACATGACACCAGCTTGGCAAAAAAACCCAAAACATTGGAGAGGAGCAGTGAAGCAGCAGACAGGGACTGGGAAGGAACAGTGAATTTGCTTCTGTGTATCACCAAGCACTTCCAGAGAGATTAAAAACCAGCAGCAGAGCCCTATACCCCTTCATTCCTGGAGCACTGCTGTACCTGGCTTCCACCTTCTTTCCAGGAGAAATCTCTTGGATCCACATAATGCTTCACAGATTTTTCAACCACAGGACCAAGGAAAGGAAGTTTGATGCCTCCATCCCATACAACCATGGTGAGTGTGTTCCTCAGCTGGCACAAACCAGCCAAACCAGTGACTTGGGGCACAGATTCTCCTGGGGGCCGCGTGTCCCCAAGGCTCGTGTGAGGAACAGTCAAACCCCTCTGCCAGCTGGGATTTGCAGTTTAAGCAGAGCCCAGGTGGCAGCTGAGCTGCCACACAAGTTGCGCTGAACATTTCTGCGTGCAGCACAGGAAAAATGATGGTTCTGTGCTCCAGCATAAAAGTGACACCCCATTAGAGAGTCTGGAGCTTTGGGGGTCTGGCAGACATGAAACCACAACTTTCCATTTTCCATGTAGAAACCTAAAGGAAACAAACTTTTTTTTTTTTTAAGCAACTGCTTGGGTGAGCAATGATTTTATTGTGCTATTAATATGACCATAAACAAGAACAACATGTGTTTATAGGCTCAAGTGCTTCATTACTCGCTCGCTGACTTGGTAGAAATCACCGTGGCATCAGTTTAAAGTGCAAAATGGAGCAAATCATTGTAGTCATGTTGTAAAATCATCTGGGCAGGCAACCTTTGAACAAAGGCAATTGATAGCTCCAAGGCAGCTGTACAGCAGCAGTAAACAGAATAGTTGTCCACAAGCCACCAGACCTGCAGGAGAGCAAATACACCCCATGCCTTGGAAGGGGAGGGAGCATGAAGGGGGCTGAGAAAGGTTTGGGAAAGAGAAGTAAAAGTTGTTCTCTGAAGGTGACAGAGCTGTTGGCACAGCAGGTTGGGCAGGGTCCAACCTGGCTGGAGCTAGGAGGGGTGGGACAGTGCCTGCTCTGGGGGGAGCCCATATCCTGGTCAGTTGCAGGGTCTGGTACTCCTAAACCTCATTTTTCTGTCTGATCTTCTTCAATCCTGCCACCCCAAACATTCAAATTCATGTGACAAACTCTGTGGGCTGAGCTGGGCTGTGCCACCAGGAGGCTGTAGGAGCAGGACTGAGGATGCAGCATGAACTGGGAAGATCCAAACTTTCCCATGGTTTTTGTTTGCACCTCTTGGGGCAAATGCTCCCCTTTGCCATGTAATGGGGGGTACAAAGGGACATGGATCCCTTAGAGAAGGGCTTCAAAATGGCAGCTGGGAGGGGAATGGATAAATATTGCATGAATCCCCTGGGTGTGGGTCTGCAAGCCTGGGACCTGCACAGGGGCGCTGGTTCCTCTGTGGGTGTAAGGACCTGGAGGGAAGGAATTTCCCCTCTCCCACAGGGCTGGGCAGACACATTGCCTCTGCCATGAGGGAACCAAGGGACACAAGTCTGCAGAGATGGCTCCTGCCTTGGGAATGGGAGTGAAAGATTGGAAGACAAGAAATGAAAAAATGGCATTGTGGATGATGTCACCCAGTGAGGGCAGGGAGTGAGCAGGAAGGAAAAATTACACATGTCCCAGTTGTTTCACTTCTTGTCCCTCTGCCTCGTTTCGTCTGTCACCAGCCCCCGGAGCATCCTGACGCCCGGTCGACGGTTACCAACAGGCAATAAATAAAACCTCTGGAGCCACTGGTGTCAACATCTTGGCATTGTTTAGGTCTCCTTGTTTGCCTTTAAAATAACTCTCCTCCTCGGGGTCATGCAGATGAAAAAGCGAGGACCCCCTGCCACCATCCGTAGGAATCATCTTGCCATGACTTGTGCTGCGCTGCCTTTTTTTCTGCCTCTAGAGTTTGGAGTTTGGGGAGCTGCCCGGGAGCACTGCTCGTTACCCAGGGCTCTGCTGCCTCTTGCCAGCCTGTGCCTTGACACGTCACCCCGGGCGCCGGCAGGTCGCCTGAGCTCGGGCCACATCACCCATTTCCCTGACTCCCAGAGGCACAGTTTGGGCTGGATTTGGGGGTGGTGTTACCCTCCAGCCTCGTGCTGCTGGCTTATCTGCTGCCTGGCTGTGCCTGGCTCTGCTGCGGATGTTGGCCGGCCAGAGAGTGGAAAAACAAACGGTGGAGATGCGGATCCATGGTCAGAGCCTGGCCCTGCAAACACGGTGTACCAGTGCCGGCCTGGCACTGGAGGGATGCTGTTCTATGACAACCTTTGCCCTGGCACTGGAGCTCGGCATCATGCAGGCTGCTAGGGAAGCTCTGGAGGCACAAGAAATACTCCTCCAAAGACAGTTTTCACCCATGGGCTTTGATAAAAGGGTGTCTTGAATCCCCTCCATGCCTGCACAGACCAGCCCCTGCAGGGAACCAGTGCTCCCCAGTGCCTGGAGCATCTCCTTTCCTCCAGCGAGGGTTGCATGGTGGAAAGCATCATCCTCCATCTCAGCTGAGTTGTGACTTGATGTCAGATTCACTCTCCCTGATCCTCTTTAGCCTGTTGTTTATAATAAAAATCAAGCGATCCATCTCTTCTGACAAGAGGAAGAGTTGCTCCAGGAAGCCCTGGACAGGTCAACTTCTATATTAAGGAACTATTACTTGACAGTTTCCTGGCCATAAATAGCTGTACAGCGAAGCTGGGGATTTTATTTAGAAATAACAAATAAAGTAGGCCATAAGTTACTTCATGACCTTTATTTCCCACTCTTCTCTCCTCTTCAATATGGTCTACTCCTCATCCCCAGGTTTCTTGGGACTTTCAGGATCCCCTTACAGAGCATATCTCCCCATTTCTCACTTCTGAGATGCTGCAGAAACACACTGTTGCCAGCTTTTGGAAGTGTGGTATGGGTTTTGCATCACTGAAGATCTTTTGCTACAGCTCAGCTCCAAGAAATTGTTTTCTACTTGGCCTTCATTAAAATAATTAAAAAGCAATCTGCTCTGCATGGCTGAAAGCTGGAAATCCTCCACTCAAAATATCCCCAAAACTGGATGCAAACAATTGCACCTCTAATACACCCCTTATTTTTCAGTCCCTCAAGCCTTTCTTTTAAGTTTTGGAGGACTAACTTCTGATTTTCTAATGCTCAGACTTGGCAACATCAAAACCAATCAGGAAATACAAAAGAAAAAACAGCATTTTAGTATTCTTTTATTATTGGGAGGTTTTGACCATTTTTGTCATGTCGTTTGCCTAAAATAATAATAAAAACCTCTTTGTTTGGAGCTGGAAAGGGAAGAGCAGCGTGTTTATTTCATGTATGACTCATCAGCTCAGTGTTGATACACAAAACACTTCAGAAGCTAACACTCTATAGAGATGATCGTTTTTAATATAAAACAGTAAATGTTTAAAACAACCATTGCTTTTTTTTTTTTTTTCCTCTTCCTGTTGTGGCCAATAAAACATAAGGCAGGCCACGTAGCTTACATTTTAATAAAATTAAGTTATTTGGTGCCATGTTATTACAGTCTTTTATTGGAAAGTGGAATAAATTGCACACAGTGGAGTCATAGGAGGGAGAAATCACTGCGAATAAACATAGATTCTGGGATGCATTTATTTGCTGGTTTCGTCTCAGAGGAGGAAGTCTTTCCCCGGGAAAACGGAGGCGGCCCCGAGGTTCCGGCCTTGGGGAGGCAGCCCTGGGTCGCTCTGGGGAAGGATGAGCTTTTTGGGAACCTGGTGCCACAGTGGGGTCATCCCAGCCCCATCCAGCTGGCGTTTTCCGTGGGCATCCTCCAAGAGAAACCTGTCCTGTGGCTGTGGCTCGACCCCCCGCAGTCCCGGGGCGCTGGGGCAGCTCGTCCTCCTGCCTGTCGGACAGCCGAAAACATTGGTCCCGAGGCTTTCTGCTGGAGGCTGGGGGTTCCTAGGCGAGCGCCAGGGCACACCAGGAGTCCTGCCGGAGGGGCACGCTCAGCCCGGGCTGCGGGGCCATGCTGCTGGGGGAGAAGGTGTAGTCCTCGGGTTCGAACTTGAACTCGCCGTGGCCGCCGGCCAGCGCCTCGTCCGACTGGCTCTGTGCCTGCCGTGGGGAGAGAAGCAGGGACATTAGAAAGCCTTAACCACTGTCATTAACCACTGTCCTTGTCACAATGCAGAGGTAGGACTAGGATAGATTGTGAACAGGGTGGGTTATCCCTGATGCTGCAGTTCCCTTCAGAGCAGTCTGGACCTGGGCAGGAAGAGTGCTGCACCCTCAACGCAACCACAATGATCAGGCAAAGAGGAGGCATCCCAGGGCCCACCTGCATTTATTCATTGATTAAACATATCCAGTTTGGAGATCTTTAGGTGTGTGTATATTTTTTCAGAGCACAGCACAAACCAGATTTCTTGGTTTCAAACAAAAAATTCCCTGCCCCATATGGTGTAACTGGTGCTGTGCCAGGCCCTTGGGTGCTGGAGCTGAGCTTCCCCTTCATACACACATGTCCAGCTCAGGAAGAGCTTAGACTCAGCATAAAGACAGTGTTGGGCCACAAAATTTTGATGTGTGCTTTGATTTAGAGACTTTTCTTCCTATACCAAGATGAAATAGCAACCAGCCCCTAAGAAGAACTTGGGACAGAAGTGGGGCCTCTGACAGCATCACAGCTCTGTGGTCACTGAGCACCTCAGGGCTATAAGGTGCAGATAACACATGCCCAGGGAGCCTTTTCTTGGGAGCTACAGAGGATTCCACGCTGGGCTGATCTCATCAACTCAACAGTGTTGTGCTTTTGGCAGGAGATGGGAATTAAACTCAGCTCTGCACTGACGCCGCAGCAGAGCTTGGACAACCCAGTTCCCCACTGCAGGATGAAAAATCCAATGGGAAGCCAACAGGCTGGAGATCTTTCTCATCCGCAGCATCTTGGCTCATGCTCCCTGCTTTTCTCAGCCTGAGGGAGTCCATCAGGCTGGTGGCCACAGCACAATGAATTAATTGCTTAACCTCATCAGGGCCCCCCAGGGCAGTGGCCTTGGAGGCGTGTGGGTCATCCACCCCAGCAGGCGATGGCTCTGGGCCCTGTTCCTTACCTGGGACACCGACACGATGGTTTGTCCGGGATACTGTGAGGTTGTGCTGGGCTCTGACTTTAAAGTGACCGTGCTGTCTGAGTTGGTAATGGAAGAAGGGGAGTTAGTGGCCGAAGTAGTGGATCCTGGAAGACAATTGGTAGAGAGCAGTGAAGCAATGTAGGTGCAAATCTGCTCTTAAAGAAATTTTTATTTTAATGGCAACCATCATGTGTCACAGCATGACTCTACTGTTCTCTTTCTACTACATCTCTGTCAGAAAATGCTTTGTATTTGTCTGTCAAGAGTCTGATAGAGGAGGAGGGAACCCTTTCAAAACCTGGCAGTGTTTTCTTCCCCTTTATTTAATTTAGCCCAAATCTGCTTGAACATGAGCACTGCTGCACTGGAGCCAGGTGCCCACAGCACAGAAGAACCTCACAACAATATGACAGCACTGCGATCGCCTGCCAAGCATCCTCCTATCAAATGAGGTCTATGCATAAATACAGGCCCTAGATCTAAAGCAAACATCAGGGGAAAAAATCACATTATTTTTTAATTATCATAATATCCTGCAGAAGACATGTTGAAGTGAACTGTGCTCCAAGGCCCCAGGATGGATCATAACAGCACTGTACCTGCTGAGGCTTTGCCTTTGGTAATGTTTTTAGGCTTCCTTTTCCTCGTCTGGATGCTTTCCTTTTTCATGGCCAGAGGTCGTGGTACCTTGACATTCATAAAGTTTGGAATCATTAATATTGTACTTTATTCAGCTCCTTCCCGCATGCGTTGCTCTCCTATTTCTGTGCTGTAGCTCATGCAAAGCACTTAAAGTCCTTGTCCTTCACTAAGAGCTATTTTTCTCTGCATCAGGCCTTGGCTGGAAGATGTATAAGGCTAACAGCTAAGGCTTTCCCACAAATTTTGTTTTTTCCTTTATTTCCTATTTTTCTTTTCCTGATTTATTAGTGACCTTTATGACAGGGTGCTATTAAATTACACTGACAGACTGAGAGCCTACAGGGCTCACAGGGAATGGGCATGGGGTAAAGAGGCTTCAGCCTTTATGGCAGAAGTTTGAAGAAGCCTTATGGAGGGATGGAGTCTCCTCTTTGGCTGAAGGATGTGTCACCAACAGATCCCCTCCTCTGTGGGTAAATGTTATCAGCCTCCATGTGGGCTCTGCAGCCTCCTTCACACATTCTTAATTAGCACATAGAGAAGAAATACACTCCTTATCTCAGTTAGGGTTTGGGGAGCTTCAGTCTCCAGCTACTGGAGCCTGGTGAGCTTTCTTTTCATGGAATCCTAGGGTGATTTGGGTTGGAAGGGATCTTAAAGATCATGTAGTTCCAGCTCCTCTTCCACGGGCAGGGACAAGTTCCACTATCCCAGGTTTCTCCAAGACCCATCCAGCCTGGCCTTGGATGCTTCCAGGGATGGAGCATCCACATCTCTGGGCAAGCTGAGAGCATTCCAGTACTCCCTCGGCCTCACCCTGGAGAACCCCAGTAGACTGAGCTTTTAACTGTTCAAGGAGATGGAACTGTGGTACAGCTCTTCTGGGTCCAGTCCAGAGGCTGGTCCTTCCAGAGCTGATCTAGAGCTGCTGGGCAGTGATCCCAAACCCCAGAGGGTCCCTCCCGGTGTGGATGTGCTCCTCACCCCATGGAGCTTCATGTACAAGCCGCAGGCGTTGCAGACGGGCTCGCCCTCGGCGTTCCTTCTCCACAGGGTGGTGTTGGTGGTGTGGCAGTTAGTGCAACAAAGGCCAGCACGTCTCGATGAAGACTTCAAAACAAGCAAACAAACACGTGAGTGCACACACAGGAGTGATGAACTGGCAAGTTTCCTTTCATATAAAAACAAGATCTCCAAGTACACCATATTCCCGGGAAATGTGAAACACGCGTGAGAGCCAAATTCAGATCAAAGAAATTGCATTCAAATGAGATCACTCTAATTTGCAAGTGTTTGTTTGGTTTGGGGCTTTTTTTGTTTTGGTTTGATTTGTTGTTTTTTTTTTAGATTGATAAACCTGGAAAATATCCTTGCAACTAATTTCACAAACTTCCAGCAAATCTGCTGGAAGTGATCAGGACTCAAAGCATAGAGAACCTCCCTCCAGGAGATCCACTCTGATGGAGAAAGAGATGGAAAATGCCAGCCAGGCTTTAAATGCACGGAGAAAATTCATGCTTTAAGTGAACTCTTCTGTTTTCTTGCACTCAGAACTACCACTAAAGTTAGAAGCATCCCAATTAATCTCTGGGTTAAGACAACTGGAATCAGTTGGCTAAACTGAGCAGAACCAAACTGAACTGGTCCATGGTGAGACGAGGGAGGTTATTCTTCAAGTCTCACAGATAACCTGTTCTCTTATGGGCTCTAGAAACATCCTGCAGACATTAATTAATGACATGCTTCATGAGTGCAGTGATTGCTGGCCCTGAAACATTAATAATTCCAAATGGAGAAGGAAAATGTTCTGGCAGAAGCAGCAAACTCATTTCTGACAACTTCCCTCCAAGCCTCTGGAAAATTCCCATCTCTCTTTATACAGACTTGTCAGCTCAATAGGCATTTCATTGGAGAATCTTTTAACACCAGATATTGAAACTATTTTAATAAAAGACCTCACTAAGTGTAAGATACCTGTGGCATAAGTAATATCTCAGGCTCTCCACATTCAGGTGTCTAAATAAGTTCTTCAGCTCTCAGAAAAATCGCTTTGAATCTGCTCAAAGGCAGACAAAAGGTGGTGGAGGCAATAAAGAACTCCCTGTTTGTTTATTTTTCCATTATTGCTTGATATCCTGACTGAGCAATATAACGAATGAGGTGGGAAGAGTAGGAATAAAAATGAAATGTTTTTACAAGGTTAGCAGTCAAATAAAGATCAGCTTTGAATTTCAAGAGGCACAAGTGACGTGCCCTAGGTTTGATTCACTCGTTGCTCAGCAAAGAGGTCTCAGCAACTATTTGCAAATAATGGCATCACTTTGGGAATTATTCAGCTTGCAAGAAATAACTGGGCAAAAATAAAAATACACCAAGGTGTGAGCTGACAAGCCTGGCACAGAGGATGAGACAACAATATTTGTCCCTAATAAGGGATCTGGTGTCACAGCAAGATCCTGGGGCAGCTACAGAGTGCTCTGAGAGCCTTTCAGCTGCCAGGGCTGTGCTGCTCATCCCTGCAACCAGGAGGGACCTCGGCTCTGATGGAAGCACCTGATGAATGCAAGGATTCTGAGGTCCAGGTCCTGCTGGGCACAGAGGGAAATTTGGAGGCACTCAGCCCTGGGACAACTGCTGCAATCTGTCCTCACCTGCAGATGGGGAAAAGCCAACACAAAGCCCTTTCAAAAGTCTCAAATTTTCTGGGCCACCACAGGTCCCTGTGAGGGAGGGGCACACTCTCCCTGTTTCACAGGATGCTGTGTCCACAGCTTGCAGATAAAACAACAATGAGACCTGTAGCTCTGGTGGCCCAAGGGCAATGCCAGCCCTGCCAGAGCTCTGCCCACCCTGCCAGCACTGCATGACAACCTGCTCGTGGGCTTCCTGATGAGATGGTGACAAGTGCCTTCTACACATCCTGAATGTCACTTTGCAGGCTGGCTCCTCCTCGCACAGCCAGGGAGGGAAGAAATCGTCCTCCACCACCAATATTACAATTTAAACCTCAGGAACCCCATGAGAACCTGCCCCTGCACCACAACCTGCCAGCTTAGCAAGCAAGAGACAGTCAAGGCTACCACTACTCACTGAAGGACGAGGGTACAATACATTATTGCTGGTTTCCCAGCGATTCTCTTGAAAGAAAATGCATTTCTGCCTGCCTCCACCCCACTGCCTTTGTACCATTCTGACCTTGTCTAGGAAGTTGTTGACTTCAACATTGTGCTCAGCGTTTATTTATACAAATGCACCATACACTCAAACAAAAACTCTTCACAGACCTGGCTTGACAGCCAAGTGCTGCTGATAAGCTCAAGGAATGGTGAGTTGGTGCCTATTGAATTAACTGCGTGTGAGAGCTGCTTGGAGAGCCCAAAAAATTCAAAGCCAGCAGGGCAGATCCTTCTGAGGGAGACCAAGCTGTCAGGGACGTTGCTTCACCTCCTTTTCAAAGGTGGAAAAGAAACCACCGGGTTTCACAGGAAAAAAAGGCACTGAACCCCCAGATTTAATCAATGCTTCTCCGCCCCCATTTCCAGCAGATTCGAGGGGACCTGTGCTTTATAGGAAAGAAGTTGTAGCAAAGCGTGCTGAGATATCTGAGCTCAGCTCCTGAAAGTGGGGAGATCCGAGGCTCAGAGCCAAAGGCAGCAGCATCCTCTGAGATTTGTCTTTGTCACTACGGCTCTGGGCAAACCTGCACCTTGGAGGATGAGGGAGCAGCAAGAACTGAGGGGCAGAAGAAAACCAAGGTACACACCATGAGCACTGGGTGATTCTAGGGTCCGATTGGATTGTCCAAAGGCTGTGATCATTCCCGTCCCCACCTTCCCCAAAAGTGTCACCAAACCCACTGCGCGCTGAAAACTAAAAAAGGACGGGCTGAAAAAATTCCTCCAGGGCTGAGGTGGAAAAAATATGCTCTGAGGCAAGCTGGAAAAATTCAGATTAGTCCTTCAACTCAGGATTCTGCTGCATCTGCCCCCACTGTGCTGCAACGTGCAGGGCAGATCCCCTCCTAACAAGGAAAATAGCATGAGCCATGAAACTCCACCAGCTGCTCCTGGTCCCAAAAGTGATTTGGCTTTTCAGACTAGGTCTAAGATACCATCTTGTGAAACACACTGAGAAACTTCGGCTAGAAAAGGTGCTGACTAAAATAAAGCGCTGCCTCCATCCTTCTCCAGCAAAAACCCTTTCTGCTGAAAGCCACAGTGCTTTGAATCCAGACACAGGCTGGAGCAGAATGGCTGTCCCTGCTGTGTAGAGGATGTTGCCCTTATCTCGAAAAAAAGGAAACAAAAAATGAAGTGGAAACTGCACTACTGCTGCTCTCCCTCTCCCATGCACAAGCAGGCTGAGCTGCAAGACATCATTCAGTGTTATCTGGGCCATGCTGTGCTCTCTTCTGGGGGACTTTGCTTTGTGAAAACAGAAGTCAGAATAACTCCCAGCGCAGTGTCTACGTACAGAACAAAGGTCGTAACGTAAAGGACGAAAGCAACCATTTTTTCTTTCCTGTGTCTATATTTCACTGCACTGCGAAAGCCGATTTCACTGTTTCTACAGCCACGGAGTCACTGCATTCAGTGCTTGGCTCCCAGAGCTGGCACCCTCTTGCCCATCATCAGTAGATCCCTCTTCTTCCAATAGGGCAGAACTTGTTGCAACAAGACATTTCACAGCCTTGGGAAAACCCAAGGTTTCAAAATCTTTCGTTCCAAAGTCAGGATGGAAAGTCAAAATTGCAGCCCCTTCTCTAATCCATAAATAAATCCCCTCAAGTGTTTCAACCCTAGCAAAACGCTTCCCCTAGACAAGAATCAGCTCTTTCATTTGAGCTTTATCATTATTGTATTTATTGCGAAAATAATAAAAAAGGTTGGAAGTACTTTGGTAATTCCCAACTATATTTTCTCATCCCTGAGAAATGGTCTAATTCTGCAAACAAGCGTTTTCCATCAGAAAACTTTGGTGAAATGTTTGTTGAAAAATGCCTGATGGGTGCTACCGATGAGGCTCAGGCAGGGTGCAGGCAACACACAGCTGTCTCCCTTCCCATGTGCTGAAATAAAATACAGAATAGCAGCGAGATATCTCCAGTTCCCTCAGGGAAAAGCTGCTCAAAAATCCCCCAGAAATTCATCCAGTGACACATTCGGATGCCAGTCTGAAATGCAGAGTTGGATTTGAACTGGTTTGCACCTCTCTCTGTGCACGGATTGTGTTTGCTCTGAAGAAATCAGCAGCGTAACTCTGAGATTTGCGGCACAGCAGCGACCGGGGGTGCAGATTTAATATCATCACATTTAAGGAGACAGAAGGATTTTGGAGAGCCAGGCAAATCCTGTTGGATAATGCTAAATGTTTCACACAAATGCCTTGATTTTAATGTGATGAACAAAACAGGGGGATTTCCCATGGAGCTACTACTCGTTTCATTTTGCAAATCCGGGGCTACATTTCCGAGGGTCGGAATCAGAATGAAACATCTTGCTCAATTGCAACCTTTTCTTTTTTCCTTACTGATTTTCTTAAACAGAAAATTGTCACTGTTGGGTTATTGCTAATAATTTGTTTTGCAATTACAAAAAATAACTACAGGAATACACTGTGAGTGAAAGCCCAAGGAGCTCCCAGCTGTTCCCCAGCACGGCTCCAACAAACATCCTGTTTGTAATGACGGCATCTGATGACAAGCTCTAAAACCAAAACTGTTACCACCAAATTTAAACATCCCAAAGCGACTCCACAAAAAAAAAAAAAGGACGCGCCTTTCCTCTCTCACCATGGGATCCCAATTGGAGGAAGCCCAATATTACATTGACAGAGGGAATTAATGCCTTAACCAGCAGGGAAACTGGGAACTGCCAAACCCCAAGTTTTCCCCTTAGGCAGGAGGGTGAAGGCAGAGGGGAGCAGGGCCCCATCCTGCTTCTATTGTGAGCAGCCACAAACCCGCTGGGCCAGCTCAGGACCAGCCCTGCCTCCTGTTCAACTGCTCTGCCTAGACTGTGTGTGTCTGCATGGAGAACTAATAATAATAATAATAATAATAATAATAATAATAATAATAATAATAATAATAAATAGTAGAATACAAAGCAATGCACCCACTGCAGGAACAGAGCCAGGGGAAGCCTGCAGAGTCCCAACCACAGGCAGGACTGATTGTCCCTGCTCAGCTCTGGTGCAGACCCTCTGCGCAGCCCTGGGACCCCTCCAGTCCCTGCGGCTCTTTCTCCACTGCCCACCACTCGTGCCAGGGCAGAAACCCCTCTGGCTTCATCCCATTTCCCCTGACCCCAGCCGGTTCTGCACCGTAACAAGGGTGTCCTGGCACTTAATCTGTGGGAGGACAGGGAGTCACACAGACCCTAACACAAGTACAGAGATCCCAACAGCACAGGCACTGCGACAGTCCCCCGTCTCCTGCCCTCCAGCCAGCCCCGGGTGGAGCAGGGGATCCCGGCCGGGTTTCCCCCTCTTACCAGCCTCTTCTGCGGCTTGAGCGGCCGGTTGATGCCGTTCATTTTGTGGTAGAGCCCGCAGGCGTTGCACAGGTAGTGCCCGGTGCCGTCCTTCCTCCAGAGCGGTGTGGACATGGCTCCGCAGTTCACGCATTCCCGGCCGTCCCCGGGGAACTCCTCCAGGTACTCTGGAAGAAACACCCGCGGCGTGAGGGTCAGGAGCCATCCCCAGCGCACGGGGATGTCTGCGGGGACCCTGCGGGAGAGCGTCTCCAATCTTCTGTGCCCAATACTAGGGGAAATCCCTGGCCGGAGGGGGTTTACCTCCACCCTAGAAGTGTGACCCAAACCCCTTTATTCCCTCCACACCGTAATATTTTAATATTTTAATATTTTGTTCAAAGACCGCCTATTCCCCCATCCCTTCCCCGAAAGGCGCCAAAGGGCTGAACGCGGCTGGGGTCTCGCTGGGATGAGGAGGAGCAGGGTCATCAGCGGGAGAGTGCGATGATGCACTCCGGGGTGCAAAAATAAATGGGAGAGGGGACAAAATGGGGCGATTTTCCTGATTTCCATCATGAAACACACCCAGGCGCTGGCCGGGGGGGACGGCCCGGCCGGGGAAGGCTCAGACCTGCCCGCCGAGCGGTGCCGGGCTGGCACCCACGGGGCTCCCGGGCTCCCCAGGAGAGCATCACCGGCCTCCCGCGGCCCCAGTTCCTGCTAGAGAGGCTCTTCCTCACTTTTTCTATCCCCGGGAAAAAAGAAATTCCCGAGAAGGAGCCGCGGAGTACCGTCCGCGGTCCATCCCTGCCCTGAGCACGGCTCAGCGGCAAACGGGCAGCCCGGAGGGAAACCGGGGCACCTCTCAATCGAGAGTCGGTCTTTTTCCTCCTACCGCTTTTCCTCCCTCTTTTAAAAAATAACTTATTCTTCCCGTTCTTTTCTTACCGGGAAAAATAGCTTTTATTATTATTTTAAAAAATCTTCGATCAGATTAATAATGACGCAACGGAAAGAAAAAGGAAAAAGAGCAAAACTTTAAAAGGAGGAAAATGGAAAATAGAAATAAAATGTCAAGAAAAAAGGTAAAAAAAAATTGCAGTAACTCATTAAATTAAAAAAAAAAAAGAAAGAAAGAATAGTTTAGACTACTTGAGAGAGTTTACACTATCCAAGAGCAAAAATAAACGGCAGAGAGGACGGCAGCCGCTATCCTGGATCCTAAAGCACCGAATTCGAAGTGCAGAAAAGATTTCTGAGGCATCACCTCCCTCAGCAGGACGATCCTTTCCCGCACAACGCATCGGATTTTCACAAAGAGAAAATCCTGGAAAGAAACCGCTGCCCAGCATCTCCGGCGTGGGAGGAAAAGCCCAACTGGGGAGGCAGCTCGGTAGGGAGGGGGCTGCTTCCCTGCTTTAACTTTGTTCTTGGGGTGAAGATAAGATAATTCTGTTCACCGCAGTAAAGATGATAACGCGGCTGAGATCTTAAAGTGGCTTTTAAAGGACTTTGCAAACCACAACCGGAGGAGGCTGGTGGAGTGCCCCCGGGGTTATAAACCCCGCGCACGAAGAGTCCTGTTAAATCAAGCCCAAAACTTTATTTGCTCAGAGCTTGGTTTAAAGGGACTCTCGGTGTGGATGCAAAGGAATTGAAGTTTATTGTTCAACGCCTGAGCGCCTTTCGGTGTCTCCCCACAGGCCGCAGAGCAATGCAGCTATGGACCTGTTTGGGCGAAGGCGAATGAGGAGACCGAGAGTCTGTTCAAATATAAACTAATTTACCACAATAAATTACTTAAAAGGGAGGGAGCTATAAATCTGCCCCGCTAATTTAAACACAAGGGTAAGTATTGAAGCACAGGCACAAAGTCGATATTGTGGGAAGGAGATATCGCGGGGGTGGTGGTGAGGTGGGGAGGGAAGGGGCTGAACGGCCTCTTCTCCTCTGTCCTCGGGGGGAATTGCTCTGCTTTGAAACGTGGTCTTTGCCCTTCTTGTCACACACGCACCCCCCTCCCTTATCCCACCTCAGTCCAGGGTCAGCCGCACATACCCCGTTCCGGAACCATCTCCCCATCCCTGGATAAAATCATCCTCTCCTCTCCCGTCGGGAATGCCAGCGGGACAGCTCATCCCGGGGCCGGGCCACCGACACGCAGTGGGGATGGGGTTTGACATTGGGATGGGGATGGCTCCCACCCGGCGCCCCGAGACGTCGCTGAAGGGCGGCGGCGACCTACCGAAAGTGGACCTGCGGCCGGGCAAGGCCGCCTGCCTCGTCTGCAGGCTGTGCAGCACGCTGCTCTCAAAGTGTCCGGCCGTCCAGGAAGGCGGTATCTCGGGGGTCACGTAGGCGGGGTAGGGGCTGGAGTAGGACCCGTTAACGGAGCGCACCAAGGCGTTGCCGTACTGCTCCCGGCCCCCGCCGCCCAGCAGCAGGGGCCCCTGGTAGGCGCCGTCGCGGCCCGAGGGGCTGCTGCCCGGCGGGCTGTGCGAGTACGAGAAGCCCGACGGCGGGTGGGGGCTGCCGGCGTTGAAAGCCGCGGCCTCGCCGCCGCTCTGCCCCCAGCCCGGGGGGTTGCCGAGGTGGCTCTGGTGCGGCTCGCAGCCTTGCAGGTAGGGCAGCGTCTGGAGAACGGAGGGCACCCGGGTGGTGGGCACGTAGACGGGCGAGCCGGCCGACGAGTGGAGGAAGTTGCTGGAGTCGTGGGAATAAGCCGACTGGCCATGGTTGGGGGTGAGGGCCAGACCCTGATACATGTTCCGTCCTCGGCGGCGGCGGCTGCTCAGGGCCCGGCCGGCTGCGGCCCGGCGGTGCCGAGGGGCTCACTCAGAGGAACCTGGAGGGAGAACCGAGAGCAGCGGGCTGAGACCCGCACACACGGGCGACCCGACGGCCTTTCCCCCGCCGAAAACGCCTCTTCCCTGCCTCAAGCAGGGGCTGAAATTTAAAAGTTTGTTTTCTTTGTTTTGTTTTCCTTTAAACTTTTCTCTCAGCCACGGCTAGAATGAACCTCCTTGGAACGGGCAGCGACCCCTCCGGCACCTTCCCCCGCCCCGCCGCCCGCCTGGGCACCTCCAAGGGGCCGGAAAAACACTCCAACAATTAAATTTTTTTTCCTAATAGTATTTCCCTTCCCGTCTTTTTTTTTTTTTTTTTTTTTTTTTTTTTCAGAACCCAGGGCCTGGAGCGCAACTCGGGGCCTTGTTGGCGAGGACGCGGCCGGCTGCGGCCCCTCGGGTTCCCTGCGGGAACGGGGTCCCGCCGGATCTGGGCAGCGGTCCAGGATCGGGATCATCCCCGGTGTCCCCCAGCCACCAGCGCTGCCGCTTTCCTGTTAGAAAGCGCAATAACCCTCGGCCAGGCCTCTCCGTGCGGACGGAGAGCTCGAGCCGCCGAACCCCGCAAGAGCATCCCGCCCTGGCCCGCTCCTCCCGCACAGGTACTCACATGGCAGCGTGCCGGGAGCGGAGCCGGGCATGGCCGTGGGGGCATGAAGCTGTGCTCAGACCATCCAGGGAAATCCCAGGAAAATAAAAATAATAATATAAAAAAATACAATAAAATTCACGGGCGAAGCAGGAGAAAAAACAACCCAGCAGGACCCGATGGCAGAGAGGGTCTGCCCTCCCCCAGTGTCCCCCCCTCTCGCCGCCCCGTCTCCCGTGGGTGCGTCCCTGGCTGCGCCCGGCGGGGAAGTGGCGGCGGCGGCAGCGGCTCTGGCTCTTTACGGCGGCCCCGGTGCGGGCCGGCCCACGTGACGGCCGGCGGGGCAGCCCCGGTCCCGGCCGGGATTGGGCGCCTCCCGGCAGGGGGGGACGGGACAAGTCCCGCCGGCTCCGCTCCCGGCGGGGGGGACGCGCCCGCAGCCTCCCCCTGGCGCGGGGCGGCGGGGCCGGGCGGAGCGGGGGCAGGATGCGGTCCCCAGAGCGCCCCGCACCGCCTCGGGCCCGCCGGCCGCCCCCGCAGCGAGGCTGGAGGTGTCCGCCCGCCCCCGGGGAGGGCTGGGGGTGACTCCCTCCTTTGCGGGCCCCGCTGCGTTTCTGGGGTTCGCTCCCACACTCCATCTGGAGGCGATGCCCCCCTGCCCCGGGCCGCCGGGAGATGCTGGGGGACACACCGAAAACTTCCCGGCGGGGATCTGGAAGCCGAGGATGAGAGCGGGTGGTTTTCTGCTCCGAGCGAGCGCTCCGGTTCTGTTTTGACATAATCCCCATCCTTACGGGGAAGGGGCGTCTCAGCCTGCCCCTGGCCCGCCCTGACTTTCTCAAGCGGCCCACGGGCCAGCCGAGGATGCGGCGATGCTCGCAGCCTGCCCGTTCCGGCCGTGCCCGGGGCGCAGCGCGGCTTTGCCACGTTCGGAGAGCAGCTCTCCGGCCCCTCACGGTCCCGTCGGGGCTGCCCCGCTTCCAGGTGTTCTGCTCTCTCCAGGGGAGCAGCAGAGAGAAGGGTCCTCCTCCCTGCAGCCCCCCGGCCGAGTCGCTCTCGCCTTGCGAGGGTACAAAAAATCTTTCCCCACTGTTCCCCGTCGGTGCGAGCCGGGAAGGGACTTCAGAGGGGAAGGAGCTTTTAGTCCCAGCAGCCCGATCAGCCCGGGTAATTCAGCCCATTTAACTCTCCTCCGGTACCGGCCAGCGAGGAAATAATTCCATCATTACCGGGGTTTGTCCCCGGGAATTACTGCGCTTTTGCGCAAAGTCGCTGTGCCTCTCTCTCCTCCTCGGAGAAACGGGGAAAAACCCTCGGCGAATTTCGCCCGCCGCTCGCTCCATCCCCGGGCGGACAGAATTTTGTCGCCCGCTGGCCTCTACCGACTGCTCGGCCCCGGGAGCCCTCCGGTAACGCAGCCCAGCGCTGCCCGCCCGTGCGGTCCCGGCGCCCGGGGGAGCCCGTCCAGCCTCGCCTCCGCAGGGAGCAGCGCTGCGGGAAGGGTGGGAAATTTCAGCTCCAAAATAAACTGGTGCAGGAATGCCAGCTATTTCCCTCGGAATAATGCAACGCAACTGGCTGGAGATGTATTTATTTGCTCCCAAAAGCGGCCGTTTGCGGCTCACAGAGTAGGTATCCCTGTGTCCCCGTGAGCGCGGAGCAAAAGAAGAAAACAAAACCAAAACAACTAATTCCCCCTGCAACAAACAAAGAAAAAGAAAAAAAAAGGAGAAAATTAAGGGGAAAAAAAGGATATTAAAAAAAGGCAGAAAAATAATTTTTTAAATGTGAAAAAGCTATAGAAAAAGAAAATAAAACCCGAGGAAGCCCCAGCCCCGCGGCGGCACCGATAAAAGCGTCCCTGCAGAAAACCAGCCCCAAACCCTTCGTTGCTGTGGCTGAGCCACCACTGGAGCTTCCTTCGTTTCATTTCGCGTGGGTTTCCAGTTTTCACAATTGTAAGATGTTACTTAACTGTATTTTATTATGTATTTTTTTAAATCGCCTTCTCCGATCGCTTCTGGAGTTGAAAGAAATGTGAAATAAACGAGGCGCTGCTAAATCCAGAGGGATGTACCCGGTGAGCGTGTTCACGGCAGTGGAAACCACCGTGCGCGAAAACCTGCCCGCGGACCTGTGGCGTGTCTGTGGTCAGATCCATTCAGCTGTTGGGTTTTTCTGGTTTTTTTTTTTTACCTAGTTTTTCAACGCATTTTTTCCTCCGGTGGTGCCGGGGCTGCCGGGCTCTCGCCCCACCGAGGCCGCGGCGAGGGGCGGCGGGTCCAAGGAGCGGCTCCTCCCGCGGCCGCGCCAGCAGCGCCCGAGGGCGCGGAGCAGCGCTGGGCAGGTGCTCCAACACCGGGGGTTCCAGCACCAGCCGCCGAACTGGCCCCACATCCCAGTCCCCGCTGGGCACCGGCCCGGGCTGGTGTCACCCACGCGTGAGGACAGCGTGTGGCGTCCACGGCTTGGGAGGTCCCGTGTTTTGGGGTGTTTGTAGGATTTCGGGCTGCGATCGGTAACCGGGGGGCAGGCAGGGGGCCCAGGGGTGCTCCTGCGAGGAAGGCCTCGGTGGGCGATGCTTAAATGAAGTGGGAGGGAAGGTGCCAGCGTGGCAGCGGTGGCAGCGGCGATGCCTCGTCCGCAGCCCTCGCATTGCGCCCGGGGAAGTCACACCGGAGTGGGGGACACGGGGAGCCCGGGGCTCTCCCGGTGCTCGCTGCCCCACCGAGGGCACCCCGACCTGGAGGCCTCAAACCCCTGCCAGGCTCACGGAGAGGATTAGATACAAAACTCGTAACACAGCACCGGTGAGGGTGATGCCCGGAAACCCTGATCCCTCTTTTCCATCCCCGTTTGGCGGTGGGACAGGCGGGAAGGCCTCTCGGGAGAGGTACCCTGGCGGTACCTCCGGGAGCTTTGACCCCGGTGCACGGCCCTTGCCGGGCTCACGGTCCGGTTGCCGGGCTGAGTCGGACCCGTCTCTGCTCTTCCCGGAGGATTCGACCACTTATTTTGAGGGGGCTAGGAAGGGACCGACCTCTTCCTAAAGGCTCCCCATACCCCCTCACAGCACCGTCCGGGCGCAGCTTGACTCCGGCTGAGTTCCAGAGGGGCCGGTGCGGCTCGCCACGGCCCCGAGGGAGCCCTGACCCCTCCAGGTGAGGCTCCCCCGGGCCGGGACAGACTGCCCGGCGCCCCGGCCCCTCGGCCCTAATCCTGCTCCGGCTGATTTGTGAGTCCTGCGCGGGGCGGACGCGTGGGAGCGTCCCGCCCCGTCCCGGAGGGGGCTTTTAGCTCCCCCCTCCCCCAAGGAAAAGCCAAGGGGAAAAAAAAAAGAAAAGCCAAGTGGAGAAAGAAGGGAAGAAACGTTCCCGTTCCTGCTGCACCGGGCAGGGCAGCAAGGCTCACCCCGAGCGTGGACACTGTGGTTACCTTTCCCCTCAGTGCACTGGGAGGTGACCATTAATTATGTCCCCTTTCCTTCCTCTGCCTCCCCCGAGCTGCAGCATCCTCCCCCGAGGCTCAGAGGCGTCTCTCAGCCCCCTGCCCTCGGGGATGCCGGGGAGGGTGAGCTCCGATGTTAGAATCGACCCCAGGCAGTGCCCGCGGCTGGGCTCTGCCCTGGATCTACAGCCCAGCCGGCACCGGGCCCCCTCCGATCCCCCATCCCGATCCGCCCGGTGCAAAGGGAAACCCATAGCATATCTAGTCCCTTCAGCCCCGATGGGCGGCACCGGGCTGCTCTCTGACTCTGCACAGCAAGCGCCCAAGAGCTGCTTCCCCAGCCTGGGAAGGGGGGAGATGGACAGGAGGAGACCGACAGGGTCTGTATCTCCAGCATCCCCTGGTCTCCATTGCCGACACATCCCCAAGTCCACATTCCCCGGTCTGTATCCCCTCCATCCTCCTCCCAGCCCCTTCCTACCCACTCTCCAAGGAATGGGCTGGTCCCTGTCCAAGGACCAGGCTCAGGTACCTCCTGCAGTCGAGGCCAGGCTGATTCCAAAGGCAGTGCTGGAGAGAAGTGATGGACACAGCCAGGGCTGGGGGAGGCCCTGTCCGGAGAGAGGCTGTGGGCAAGGACTGAGCTGCCCCAGCCCAGCCAGGCAGGGACAGACGGGTTTTGTGCCTGGAAGAGTGAGAGGATGCCAGAGGGCTGTGTCTCAAAAGGGTTAAATAAACAGCAGGCTCTGCCAAAAATATTTATCTCCTGTTATATGCATGCGGCAGTGGCTCTCAGGAAGGGGGGCTGTGATAGAGGTGGGGGAAAGTATTTAATTTTTCCCCCTCTTGCTCTGAGATCCTGTTTTCTTTTTTAGCCCACAAGGATTTCATTGGCATGGGAAATAAAAGATGTCCTGTAGAGATGATGTTGCTTGCTGTCCCCTACAGATCCTTTATACTGGGATGCTTCAGTCTCAGCCATTCCAGCCTCTCACAAGCCAAAAATAGCTACAAAAATCACCCCTTTTCCTTCAATATTTAAAGGGTACAAAATGCCAACTGCAGTGTGTGCCACCCTCAGATGGGTAATTTGGCATGTGCCTCCTAAAAGTGACCTGTGCTTGCGTGATTTGGACCCAAATTGTTTAAAATTCATTTTCCTTCCAGGCGGATTTAACAGAAGCTCCAAGTTGCAGAGCAGTCGGGAAATCCTCAGGCTGCCATGGCAGGCCCAGTGAGCACAGTCTGAGGCTGCAGCTCCTGCTGCTGGGAATACCCTGTGAGGGACAGACCACATCGCTTTTTTGCAGATGTGCAAACAGCGGCCTCCATGGTTTTTTTTATGCAGGGAGCACTGAGGGCTCCAATTTTGCCCCAAACCCAAAGGACAAGGACTTCCAGCCCAAGGAGGATACACAGACCTAGGAGGGCTCAGCATCTCGCAGGGGGTGAGGGTCTGACCCCACCTGGGAAGTCCTCCAGGAGTTTTGCTGTGGGCGGGAGCAGTGGGTGACTCAGGATCCAGCCATGTGGGCACGCTGGGGGACACCTTGGGTAAACGTTTGTGGGGTTGAAGCCGGAGGGCACAGAGAGGCACCAGCCAGGCAAGGAGAGGCAAAAATCTTCTCTACTGTGTAATGGAAACTATTTCCCTGTACAAACTCCAGCCTGGTGGGCTGATGCTGGGCATGCCAGCTCGGTCCTGGCAGAAGTCAAACCACTTCCAGAGCCTTTCCAGCTCCACAGGGTTTTCACCATGCTCCCCGCTGCCATTATGGGCAATAAATGGGAGAAGAGAAAAAAAAAAAAAGGGCTATTTTGGTATATTAACCTTCTTGTGGCCAGGTGAAAGGTTAAATTCACATGATTCATTAGCGGCTGAGAGACAGCACTTTGTTGCTAGGATTTTGGGGAATGCGGAGGGCTCCAGCGAAGGAGTCTCGCTAATCTTTAAGGGAGGGAGCCAGGCTCCTGTCTGACGGCTGCAGGCCCAGCAGCTCTGTGTTTCATTTCAGACTGTCACTCTCCTATCTCTCAGCTCACTCCCAGCTCCAGCTTGCTGCCAGATCTTGGGAACTGTTAACTCAGACAAATTTATAGATGGAAAAAGAACAGTTAGCCATTGTTCCTGGGGTGGGGGAGGGAGGAAAGCGAGGAGCTTCGGCCACCAAAGTCATGATGTAACCTGGTTGTTGCTTGGTTGGGAGAAACATGCAAAGGATCTTCCTCTTTCCATGCCAGGGAAGGAAAAATTTTGGCCATTATGTTATTACTAAATGTTGGGAGGTGGGATGTTGGTGCCCAAGTCATTTGGAGATATTTGTGCCGTGTTTCCATAAAGTGGAATCTCTCAGCTGGACATCTCTGGGGTATGAGCTCATTTTCTTAATTTCAAGTCTCGTGATACTGGATGTTTTTCCTTAAAGCTTCGAGCTCTGGAGTAATGAGCTCTAGTATCAACAGCAGTGTTCTCATAAACTGAGCTCCTCTCTATGTGGGATGCAAGGAAACTGGAAATGGGGACATCTCAAGGATTAAAAAAGAAAAATCCATCTGGGACATGTCCCTCAGATTCGTTATTCCTTGGAAGTGCAATGACTTTGAGGAAGTATTGCTGATTTCATCTACCTGGGACAAAAGTGGGAGACTGAGAAGTTGTTGTCTGACTGCTGCTGTGCCCCTGCTCTCCGGCTGGGTACACTTCCAACCAGCCTTCTTGGTGGAAAGACTAATTTTTCAACACAACATTAAACCCCTTATCTTGAAAATGAGACAGCACTCACCTTAGGATTTGCTTGATAGCTTTTGGTTGGTCTATGGCTCCTGAACGTGAGTCTCTTTTGGAGATTTGTGCCCCCAAACTACCCAAAGAACAGAGGTGCAGCTTTTGGGAGCATTCACCCCCGTACACAAACCTCCCTGCAGCAGCGAGGCTGTACCTGTGTTACCTTCCTCATGGTTTCTGTAGCCCTTGCCCATCTGGAATCATTCCCAGTCCTTTGAGCATTCTTGCTTGGAGGGAAGGATCTGGAGGGTGTCACCTGCAGGTGGGTCTACCCAGCCCCTTCTGCATGTAATTCAGGACAGGAGTCCCTGCATCATGCTGGGATAAATCAATTAGGGTTTTTATAGCTGCTTTGAATCCAGATCTCCACTTTTTTAAGCCTTGCATATGTGTACAGAGTAGAAGGAAGCAAGAAATTTTTGATTTAAAATGTAAATAGTGAGGAGTTATGCACTTAGTAAATCCAACCACTTGAGAGTCTGGCTGCATGGAAGGTGGTTTCTTCTTCCAAGGTCTGAAGGTTTGCAGAAGTCTGTTGTTTTAATCAGGAGAGTGCATGGATTTGATTCTGAAGGCCCAGAATGAGGCACGGTCCCAAAACATGACTCTCCCTCATTTTACTTTCTGGAGTTTTATTTAACTCTGCACTAACAGGGGCAGAATTTCACATCTTACAAAATTTCTGTCCTAAATCACCTGTGATACTGATGCTTGTTTTCTGCTTTATTTGGTATCTATAACTAGAAGCACTTAATTTTTTCCCATTTCAGGCTTGGTGTGAAGTTCCTGACTCAGAAGCCCAGTGCTGCACAGATGTGCACTTCTAAATACAGGTCTGAATGAACCTCCGGTGGAAGTCTTCCACTGCAGTTGATACAAGTGCCCTAGGGATGAATTTGGGACACTCTCTGCATTATGGGCTAATTTTCATTTTGCATCTCTCTCCTCATGTGTTTTATGGGTCTAAAAATAATCTTCCATGATGGAGAGGTGGCACTGTGACTTCTCATAAGCAAGGTACTGAAAGGATGTGACAATGAATGGTGCAGCCTTTCCTACCTATTAGAACTAAATTTAATGTTCCCTGCCTTGCTTTGCTATGCTTCATTTGAATACACCTATGCCAAATATTCTTCCTGCCTTCACCCACTGCAGGCTGTGCTTTCCTTTCACAGCTTCTCTGCCACATCCGAACTGCCTTGGTCTGGGTCAGCAAATCTCCACCTCATGGAACTTCCCTCTTTGGCTGCATCTCTGACCTCTCCAAGCGTCATTTTTCACCTTC
Organism: Lycocorax pyrrhopterus obiensis; assembly: GCA_014706295.1. Classification (NCBI taxonomy): domain Eukaryota; kingdom Metazoa; phylum Chordata; class Aves; order Passeriformes; family Paradisaeidae; genus Lycocorax; species Lycocorax pyrrhopterus. The sequence continues at coordinate 12,644,147 of JACSVZ010000022.1, read as the reverse complement.
TCAACAACCTCTCAGCCCTCACGGGCTGCATTTTTCATCTGCTTTGGCACGAAAAGATGGCTCCAATTAGTTGGAGAGGTGGTATGGAGAGGGAGAGGTGGAGAGGCAGCTGGTTTGGCCAGAGTGGGAAGCAAAGCACTTCTTTGTCTCTCTGGGCTGCCCAAGAGGTGCATCCATGGTTGAAAGCTCTGGAGTTGGGGAGGGAGGGAGGAACATTTTTTATTACTTTTGCAAATAAAAAGTCAAGCCAGAACCTGGGCTTTGCACCATGTGAATTTTAGACCTGGATCACAGCTGGTCCTGCCCAGCTGCTTTCTTCCAGCACAGTGGAAGCCCACCAGTGCTGTGGCCAGGGAGAACACGGCAAAGGGCCACTCACAACCTCCTGATCGCTCTTGAGATTCCGCAGGAACTGCCTGAGCTAAGCCATGTGTTACCAGAAACCTCTGGAACGATTTTAAGAAAGCAGAGATATGCAGAAGCAGAAGTCCTGGCAAGCTTTCATTCAGTTCCCCATGGAAAGGAAGAAAATTATGAGCATGTATATCCCATCTGACTGTACCCAGGCCAATCTCTAGGTAGAGTTTAACCATTGTCCAGCTCTTCCAAACCTTCAGCCTCACATCTGGTCAGCTGGTCCCTTCCTGCAGCCAAAAGCTGGGGGTCTTCCTTTCAGGGGCCATTGGCCAATCTGCATACAATTGGTGCTGTGGGTTGAAATGGAGGTCACCGCTGAAATCGTGATTGTTTCCGAGAGTTGTTTGATCAAACAGAATTCACAGACCAGGACAGTTATTGACAGAGCTGACAAAAGAGATGCTCCAATGATTTACAGTCCAGGTGTGTTGTCAGAGCAATGTATTTACCTGAGATCCCAAGAACTGTTAAAATTTAATCCCTAGAGACCTTCTCTGCAGTCCCTTGAAGGGTCACACCTCCAGGACCGTTTGAAGTCACCATGCAAATAGCCCAAAGTTTAGGAACTTCCAGGGGAAATGAGAGCAGATACAGTGATTTAAAATGGTTTTAATGGGTATAAAATTGGAGAGGTGAGCTGATATAGGATGCCCTTTCCCTTAACCCAAACGTACAATTCTCCACAATAAAACTCTTCGGATATATACACATTAGTCAGGATTATCTCTGAATGTCTAGCAGGCTAAGAGTATGGATCCTGGAGATGTCAGCAGGAGGATTCATTAGAGGAGATGGCAAGTGCTTGGAAATGGGAAATGTATTCTCTTATAAACACAGCCTGCACTGGGGCTGACCTTACAACTGAACAGAATTGGCTGGAGAGATGGGGAAGGCAGGGAAGGAAAACAATGTTCATGCGCAATTGTCTGCATTTTTTTGCAATAAAACTCCTTATCGAGGTTTCTGTAACTTCCCTTTGTGTTCCAAATTAGGGGAACTCTGACCATCAAAGCTGAGACCACTGAAAATGCAGTGTCAAATCAGCCCAAGCTTATTGTTTCCTGGTGAGATAGATTTTGCAGGATCTGGGGGTATGTGATGTGACTTCTAGAGGGATTCCCCCTCTGCTGATGTGCTGGAGCTTCCACATGGCCAAAGCACTCCACACCTCTTGTCCCACAAACCAGATTCCTTGTTATTGTCTCTTGAATCCCACTGTCCATTTCAACTCTTGGATATCAGAGTTCATGCATTTGAGTCAGTTCTTGTACTCAAAGTAAAAGTTGCTGGGGAATTCGAAGCTCCTCTGTGTGTGCTTGAGCTGGTTTCCCCTTTATTGCTGCCTCTCCTTGCTCCCTGATTTGCCTACTGAGCAAAATGAGAGGAGCTAGCACTGAGTATGAAAGGAACTCAGCAAGCCAACATTGACTCCTACCTCATATCTATTAGCTGTAAATTACTTTAACATGAGTGACATCACACTTGACTCTTGGTAAAACAGTGTTAAGTTAGTGGGTAATAAAACAGCTTGACACTAATGATGGGTTCTGTGTGATAAATTACTGTCAGTGATCAGATAAGGGTTCTTGAGACTAACCTTGAACTAAATCTATTTTGTTGCTACATCTTGTGTGCAGTGTTCCACTTCTCACTGCGGGGATTAAGGGCTCAGAGCCCAATCCTGCGCCGTGCTCGGGGCTGAAGGGGCAGCTTGTGTGCAGGAGCATTTCCAGAAGCTGCTTCCAAGCATCAGGCTGCTCCCACGAGTGGAGCAGGGAGGGTTTGGCCGTAACCTTGAGAGCAGCATCCAGTTCCATGGGCCTCATGGTCACTCAGATGCTGAAACAGTTTCCAGCAGTGACTTCAGTATTCAAATCTCTGCTATTTTCAATTAAAAAAACCCAAAAAGCATTACACGAGTAAGGGGTGGATCCTGAAAGTTTCATTTTTTGGTGAGTTTTATGTGATGGATTTCAATATGGAATAATTTTTTGACCTATGCATTCGGTCTGTCCTGCGGACTGTGGATGTCGATGACCTCAGTGAGACTGGAGAATGCTCAGCAGCTGGCTGGATCAGGCCCTCATTCAAAGAACTTGTTTTACTTGCAAAACTTTGGGAGAAAGCTTTATACCCAAGAACTGGGACTTGGCCAAAGTCAATGTAAAGCATGGGATTTTGAATATTTTTTGCATGTATTTTCTTTGGACTCTAACCAGGGTGCTGCTTAGAAAAGGCTTCCCAAATTGTTTTACATTGTTATTGTTATTTGAGGCTCTGTTTTCATTTATCATTCAGGTAAGATGCCTGGGAGATGTTTTTTTTCCACTACTTCTTGTGTAAACCATTGCATTAAACCATTTACCATCGTTCATTTTCATGGATAATCACTGTTGTCCTGGCCTGCTTATTGCCTGGAATAATCCTGGAATACTTGTGTGTTATAAATGGCTCCAACAAAGAGAAGTTTTCACTGTGTACATCCAGATACCTCATTCATCTGTGATTATGACAGAGCTTATATTAAGATGCACTGGCTTTAATGCAAGTTGTAATTAATTTTGGAGAAAAAAGCCCTTGAGAGGGTGGCTCCAGTGCAAGAGAGAGGAGTGTGGGGAAATGGCTGGATCTGTCTGGGTCTTCCAAGGACTTTCCTGCTGAACCAGGGACACCACCTCAGGGATGCAGTTAACAAGCTCCTGCTCTCAGTTCTGTACTGAAACACAAAACATTTGTTGGTACTTCCAACCAAGCAGTCAGGTAATGAAGAGCCCTGAGACACCATGTAAGTCAAATTATTAATTAATCCCTCTATTAATCTATGGGCAATGGTTAGTTCTGCACAATGGGCAATCTCAAGGATGGAGATGATGGCTGGGTTCTATTTGTGTCCCCCTCTCAGGGTAGGTGGCACAGGAGCAGGGGCTGGAGGAGTCACAGGCATTCCTGCAAAACATCTCCAGTGAAGAAAAATCTATTTTGTTCCATGCACTTCTCTCATTGAATCCCTTTTTTCTCAGAATTTTCTTGGCTGTTCAGTTCCATTTGAAAGGAGTGGGCCCTTTTCTGCATGATTCAATGCAAAAATAATTTCTCTTGGCTTTTTGCTTGTTTGTTCATTTGTGTTCCTTCCTATCCTGTATCTCGATTCCCTCGGGAAAAAAAAAAAAAGGTAAGGAAAGAGAAGGAAAGTAACACTTCTGCTTGGAACAAAAGGGAGGAGTCTGTGTGGGAGATGTCAAATGGAGCAGAAAATCCCTGGACTTTTTCCAGAAACTCCCATCCACTTGAGCTGTGGATACAACCATTTTATCAAAACACCCTCTGGTGCATTGCTGTGAGGGAGTGGAGCCGTCCCTCCATCGGGAAAGGGTTTTAAATGGTCCCGTGGGTTTATACAGCAGAGGTGAGGTTCTCATCTCTATCACAGCCCCTGTATGCAAAGCAGAAAGGTGCAAGGGGAGACACAGAGCAGCTGGCACACTCTGATGTGCCCCAGTGGAGCTGGGAGGAGATCTGGGTGTGGCACTGGGGACACAGGGGACGATGGCACCGCCACTGTTTGCTGACCCTCTGTGGAGATGCAGCCCTGCTCCCTCCTGCTGTCCCTCACAAACCCACTGACTCCAAAACTCACCCATGCCCAAACCCTGATGGTCCTTCCTCTCCCTCCTCTCCCCTCTGCTTCCCAGCCAGATGCTGTCCCGAGGGGAGAAGCCCGGAGCTCTCTTGGTCATTGATAACTTGCTCCCATCAGCACTGAGGAGCAGCTTGCTGCCATCCTCCCACCACTCAGTGCTGACCTGGGTTCCTGCAGTGAGGCTTTGGGGGGCACTGGAGACATGAAATCCTCCCTGGGAGCTGGTCTGCACCCCAGATTTCCCTGCAGCTCCCCTGCTTGGAGGGGGGGAGGCATGCCAGCAACATTTGGGCAAGATCTGCAGGCATAGCCAGAGCTGAGGAATTCCTTCTTTCTTCCATTCCACCCTTTGATTTGCTGAGCACGACTGGGGGCACAGATTTTACATCCCTGCTTCTGACAAAGCAGCCCATGAATGTGTCACACACATGCTCACAGACGTGTCCGGGCTTAAACGCTTTTGTCTTCAACATGCTCCATTTTTTCCCCTTTCTTTCCCTTCTCTTCCTTCCCTTCCCAGACATAACTTACCCCAACCGACCAGAGACAGTGTGACTACCATGATGTAGGAAAGAAACAATCCCTGGATGGAGCAGCAGGCTCCAAACAGCTTATCCAGCAGATGCATGAGCAGGAAATGCAGTCTCATGTCCAATTTCTCATACCTTATCCGTGACTGCTGCACTCACAGAACACATGCAGCCCAGCGATACGCGCTGCAGAGTGGTTTTGGTGTGAGCCTTTCCTCTTCTCCTGCTCCAAAACAGGCGCTTTTTTTTGGGGGGGAAGAGGGCTCTGGAGAGGTGCTGATTTGGCTGAGATGGGAAATACCCGTGGGCTTACGTAAAACAGCCCAGGCACGGGGAGTGGAGCCGTGCCCACGTTTGCTTTGCTAATTAGGCTTAGCTTGGGCTCAGAGGGACTTGTTTTGGAGGGGTAAGTGAGATGAGATGGAGCAGAGCCCAAACGCTCTGCAGAGCTGCCTCTGGGGCTCAGGGAGGTATTTTTCTTATCCTTTTGGACCTGGATCTGGTCTCTCTTTCCCCAGGAGCACCCTGAGTCCATCAAGCAGTGAAAACACTTGATGTCACGACTTCCCAAGGCACAAGCAGCACCTCCTGTCCCAGACAGCCCAACCTCTCCCCAGCCAGCCTTATCCTAAAGACAGAGCAAGGAGCAGAGGCCCAATTTCCATAATGGCAACGCACTTCGATATTCCTGGATTTGTGCAAGGAAAATGTTATTTATCCCCATCTTCTGCACGACAGGATCTTCAGGCCAGGTACCCAAACTGCATCCTACACAAACTGTTCCCCTGCTTTGCAAGAGGAGCTTTTCAAAGAGCAGTAAAAAAGTATTTTGGTTTGCTGGGGACTCTTATGTAGTCTGGACAGAGCAGGATGAGGCAGCACTTTGAGGAACAAACTGGGACCAGTTTCCATGCCGGGATGTGGGTGTAAAACACCCTTTGGGGTTGTCTCCGTGTTTCCCTGAGTTCTCCAACACCAAGTTTCAGCAAAAATCTTTTTATCAATCTAATATTTTTTTTTCCTTATTGTACTGTGCCATAGAAAAAAAGGATTGAGTGACTAGTCTAATCCAAATGAAATTCCTCTGGCAACAAGAGCAGGAGAGCAAGGATTGTGCCCTAAAACACAGCACTGTGTAAGGCCGCAATAATAAAATCATTGAGAACTGTGGGAAAGATGAGTTCAAAGTTTTAGAGAAATCCCGCCTGGGTGTGTTTGTGTGGGAACACCTATTTCTGCATGTCAGCACCACTTGCATAAGAAAAATTTAGGAAAGCTCAGCCCTGACCACTGTTTTAAAACCTTATTTCTGCAGTTTAACCCAAATGGTGAGGTTTTTTTCTGAGAAGAGTTCACGGTGCTTTAAAAAGGTGCCCACAAATTTAATAATTATCATGACAAAGTTTCTACATTCTTGCCCACATTCCAGGGTTTTCCTCTAAGCTGGCTGGCCATACTGTAAAAGTTGGTCATAAATATCTGTCTTTGGTATAATAAAAGCAATGTTTATATTCTTGACAGAATGCATTTGTGAACTTACAGTCATTAGAGATGTAAACTGAAGGCAAGAAGATAACCTCTCTCCCAAATGTTCTATTTATTTCTGTAAAGTAATTTGTATGATTTATCTTATAGACTAAGGTTTATGGTTCACTTTGAACTCCAGGTTCTTAACTCAGCAATTGCCTGTTTGGGCTGAAGCGTATAAGTGATGGCATGACCCAAAGTGCTAGATGAAAGGAAAAAGACAAAAACAAGGCAGGCTTCTGGGATTTTAACCATCATTTCTATATTCCATTGACATCCCTGGGTTAAATATTTTCCTTTGGAGGCCAATATGATCATTCCATCTGCGTGCCATATCTCCCGGTGGCAAGGCAAAGCACAGAACACGGGCATCTTCAACGAGCCATGCCAGGATGTGTCCGGCCGGGAATGCCATGAGGTCAAACGCTGGCTTTAGTCAGAACTCCCAATTTACAAATATTCGTAAGCATTAAAGCAGCATCTATTTTGTGATTCATAAAAGAAGAATTTGATGTGGCCCCGTGTGCTGCTGCTGTGCAGGGCTGGAAAGCCCACGCTCTTTAAAGCCCACGCTTTTTAAAGCCCACGCTTTTTAAACAGGCTCCTAAGTCTTGTTTGCAGGAGATAATATTTAATACTGAATAGACACAGTCTTCCCGACTTTGCCAAGTCTGAAAAGAAACTGAGAGCTCTGACCTGCCCCATTCATCCAACACCAACCAGCAAAAGCTGTTGATGCAGCAGGAAAGCTCCTACAATGCCCAGGTTTGGGGCAGATGGTCCAGAGCAGCGCTGGGGGTCTGCAAAGCTCAGCACAGAGCAGTGCTCAAAAGGTGGGGTGACCCCAAGTTTCTGTTTGGTTTTGCATTCTTATCACCTTTTTATAAGCAATGTCTCATTCTGACGCCTTGTGAGCAGGCAGTGGATGTGCTGTGCTAAAATATTTAAGGTTGGTTTAACTCTGCCCACCCCTGAGCGTCTTCCTGTAAACAGGAGTGACATCCTCAGGGAGAATTGCTGGAGGCAGTGTAGGACCTGGTTCCCACCATGCTGTGGGTGCTGAGTGCAGTTCCCGGGGAAATGTTTGTTTTCATTCAGCCCAAATTTTAGCAGATTCCTGATTGAAGGATGGAATTAAACACAGCTCATTTCTCAGTGTCTCCACCAGTGCCATCAGAAGGGATGAAGCAATTTCTCCATCACTTAGCCTGGCAAAAATGCAAGAGACTCAAGCATATATCATGACATTTATCTTTTTTTTTTTTTTTTAATAAGTGAGAAAACCTGGAGTAGGAGGAAAATTATCACTCCCAGACCTGGCTGGAAGGTGGAGTTTATATACTGTAGGAAACTTGGATTATCCAAACCATTTTTCATTCCAAATCAGTGTCAAAAAGTCACCTCTCCTCCAAGAACAGCTCATAAACTGGAAATTTTGAACATTTTCCATTGAGAAACATCTGAACAGGTCAATAATAGAATAATATATATCATATATAGATATGAGATATAGATATGAAATATATACCAAAATAAAAGCATGAAAGTCAAACTATTCATTTTGTTGCATTCCTCCTGCCTGCTTTCAGAGCAATGGGGTATCTTCATGTTTTCAAGATGACTAAAAACAAGAACAGCTGACTTTAGGCAGATTATTGTGCTTTGAAAAACAATCATGCGAATTTTTAATTGTTCTGGGCAGCTCTGACACAAGAGAGTGAGACGGCTTTGAGAGCTGTGGGTAAATTCAGGAGTTATTTATAAAAGGTGCTGGCTCAGCGTGCATGGAAAGTGTTCAGCCCCCAAACATACCTAGGGTGCTGGGAAAACCTCATTCTCACCACAACTCTGCCATTAGTTTAGTTTAACACCAGCACTTAGTTGTGATTTTATCTGGTGGCACCAGAACGTAATTCCAGTTTGGAACTGTCAGGGTCCCTGCAGAAATCCCTCCTAGACACTGCAGGATTTGGCCCCTGGCTCTCACCAGATTAACAGGAAAAGATGCTTTTTGTACCAGATAGGCAGCAAGGCAGGAAGTTATTGAAGCCATTTAATCTCCTAATTGTTCTCTTATGAATTACCTGCCCTGCTGGGCACTTCTGCTGTCTAACCCAGCTGAATGTGATTTTTGAGAGCGAGGAAGAGCTGCGTGCTAAGTGCTGCCTGTATTTTGGTGCATTTAGTTATCAATATGTGGAATTCTGTCCAGTCCTGGACATGAAAAATTCGTATCTTATCTGGCCTCTGCCAGGTCAACATTACTCACAATTCAGGCACCATTTACTCTGCAGGGCTGAGACCCGTGTGATGCCTGGCTCTGACCAGTACTATTATTCACTTACTCTTGAGAACACTATAATTAATCAGAAATACATGTTAACACCCTGTCTGCTCTCCCCTGCCTCCATCAAAAGTCCCCACCAGCCACCCAGCTTCTGAAAACCACTGGATTAAGCCCTTACTGAAGTTAATGGGAAAAAGCTCAGCAGGAATTCATCATGCTGGGGGTCAGCCTTCTGCTTTTTCTTGTCTCCTAAGGTAGGCAGAAAGCCTGGAAAATGGGAGCAGGGTTAGGAGCTCCCAGCTGCCTGTGCCTGGTGTTTGCTGTGCTGGATGTGGCCAATGCTTGCTGTGCAGAAGTGAAACAGAAACTTCCCTGGAGTTGGGCTAATTGGAGGCAGAGTTTGATACCGAAGCTGATGTCATGTCAATAAATTATTATATAGTACAATAAAAGCTGTGAAGGGAAGGTGGTAACACACAGTTCTTTGCAGGTGTAAAAATTACCTGGTTTTTTGGTGAGAAACATAATCCACTGATATGAAAAATCATACTTCAGAGTTTTCCAGCTGCTGTAGCACCTAAGATGTTACTCAGTGATTAATAGGGCTGACAAAAAGGTCACCTGCAGGGACCCCAGGGGCTCCTGGCTCAAGGACACCCATTCCTGCCCCAGGGACCTTCTCCACCCAATTTCTTCAGCTCTAGCAGGAAAACCATCCCAAAGCAGGGGGTGACTGAGGGGCCCTCCCCCTCAGGAACACAAGCTGTGCTGCCCACATTCCTCTTAGCACATGCATTTAACCTGAAACATGGAAAATAAGAGGCAAGACCTGGCCCCAGCACCGGGTTCTTGGGAGCTGGTGCAGGCAGGAGCAGAGTGTACAATGGACCATCTGTTTCCCTCTGTTTTTATTCCCAGATTGGATCAGCTGGGCTAAAGGAAAATAGAGAGAGATGGAGCACCAGCACCGCAGCCCTGCATGAGGGGCACAGGCACTGGGGAGGTGCAGAACTAAAGCAGCCCCTTACAGAGGCAAGTGGAATGGAGACAGTTCACCAGAAACCAGGAAAAATGACAAATCCTCCAAAACACTGAGTGTTGCATTCATTTTAGACAGCTGTTTTACCCCAGCTCTCGATGATACTGAGTTTTATATAAATCCCAGGCTGCTTCTCAGAGATGGGGTTGTTTCTCCTGAAACTGTGCCCACTTGCCCCAAAATGTCTTGGAGCAGGGCTGGAGAAGGGCTCTGCCTGGATCCCAACACAGCAGGCTGTGACTCGGTGCTCCACATGGGAATAATTCCTTCAGTGTCAGGGAAACTCCTGGTGGCCTTGATGTTAAGCACATGATTAAATGCTTTGTTCTTCTAAGCCTTGAATACATAAATAGTCGCAGGTTGCAAAGTGTGTGAGAATAAAAGTGAGCAGGATTCGGAGTCTTCTATCGGGTTACCCTGTGCATCAGCAAAGCTTCACTGTCTCCTGGGTCAGGCATGAAAATGGACATAATTCTGTCTGGAAAAGCACCTTTTTTGGATGGGGCAGTGTATATTGGCTTTATAGCAGAGCTGTAAGGATGCAGGAGCTGGACACCGAACGGGATTAATCTGCCTGGAGCCCTCGTTCCCCCGTCAGAGCTGTTAGGTGGTAACCCAGGGCTGACCCTCGGGCCATCCCCGCGGCCCTTCCCCTGCTCCCACCCCACGGGTGTCTCTCCGCCCGCCCCAAGCGCTGATAAGCGGGAGGCGGTCGCTGTTTTCTCTCTTTGGGGCTGACCTGCAGCTGACCCTGCTCTTGACAGGTCACGCTGCAAAGCTGGCGAGCGCGGCGGGTCCCCGTGCTGGCACTCGGGGGGCGGTGGGACAGGAGCGCGGTGGGGCTGTCCCAGGCTCGGGGATGTCCCTCGGAGGTTTTCAGAGGGTTTGCTGCACAGCAGCACGTGGGGATGATTTGGGAAGCTGGGGCTGACTGCTGCATCCGTGTGCACCTTCCCCATCCATGTGTGTGTGTGTCACTGGCATTCTGCAGCCTCCCAAAAGCACTCGACCCTCTTTAAGGGGTATTTTAAGCTAAAAAACCCCACCGGTTCACAACATCCTTGCAGAACCCACTAATTCTGGTTCTCAGTGGACATCTCACTGCACTCAGAGGGTAAGGCCAGTCTGTGGGGCACAGGGCTGGACCCCATAGCAAATTTGGAGCCAGGAGCCCCCAGTGTTGTAGAAGAACCCCAGCACCTCCCCTGGGATCATGGAGAGGGCCCCCTTGCCCTGTCTCAGCCACGTGAACTCTGCCTCGGGACCTCCCATTTCTCAACACCTTTGAATGCCTGAAACATCAGAGTTTGCCATTTCAAGCTCTTCTTGGCAGCCACAAGGTATAAAAGATGATAACAAATAAAAGCTGAGATAATTGCACAATCACACAACTCCGGGAGTAGTGGAAAAGAAAAAAAAAGAGAAACACTTGTTGCAAGATTTGGGGTTTTATCATCAGAGCTGGAATCATTATCATTAAAAGCAAATATTGCAGAACAGAAATATCTCTGTTATAAAGTCAGATGGGAATTTTGCCCTAAAAATACCTGCCATTTCTCTTAGCTGTGCTATGGGAGAACCTCTGGACCTGAGCTGTAAATGTGTGAGGTGCCCTGTAAACAAATAATATCAATATCTCCTTTGTGGTATTTATACCCTGCATAATACAAGAGAAATTAAAGCCTTTGCAAAAGAGGGTGAGGAAGCATAAAGAGATTATAAAACGTGCAGAAGAACTCACTGGGTGAGTGTTTTATCATTAATATCGTTCCTCTTAGAGACACAGACTATTTAAATATGTGTTTTGAATGCAGCCAAGAAATATAAAGGCGACATAGCAAAGTGATTTTGAATAAACAAGTAATAGTAAATACCTTGAATTTATCAACAATGAAAGCACAACAAAAAGGCTCATATAAATGAAGGTATTGATGGCAGAAATGCATTTTGCACAATGGTGAATATGATAGAAATGCTAACACTTATTAGTAGCACAGGAAGATTTGCAGGAATACAGTTGGGGGGGCCAGAAGGTTTTTCATTTCAGAGCTTTAGATTGTCAAACTCCTTCAGAAAAATTACACACTTTCATTTCAGCTCCTGAAAATTACATATGCTTTTTTTCCCTAAAAAATAATCTCATTCATGTTTTCAGAAATGTTTTTTTCCTGTAAGTGCTTCAAACAAACTTTCATGAATAATCCCTCATTTTGGCTTGTGTTGCTCTGATAAATCACTGAAGCAACACTCTAAATTATTAGAATCAGTTGACTCAAGGAGTTTAACATTTAGAATTGAGATAAGAACGAAAAAGTCACTGAAGGCAACTTTGAGTCCAAGAGTAGAACCAAGGAAAATCTGTAAAGGGAGTGTGGAGTTAATGGAAACACCACTTGAAATATTTACCCTGTCACTTAACAGCTTTTTCCCTATGGCTTTTTTGCATGTTCAGATAAATACCAACCTCTCTGGCTAATGACCTTTTCCAGAGCTTATCTCCTCCAGCAACCCTCTGTCCTTGGAGCTCTGATCCTGCTGCCTTTAGACCCCCAGGGCACCCTCCTGTGTGTGCTGTGGGACTGCAGGGGACTGTCCTGCCTCTCCCAGGGCTGCGTTCATGTCCACCCCAGCTGGGTCCAGCCCAGAGACACCCAGCCCTTGGAGGTGGGATGCTGGGGGGCAGCTGGGCAGGGGTCCGTGGAGTGACCCTGGGTTGTGCCCGTGCCTCGTTCCTCTCCATCCCTGGGCTGCCTCTGGAGGGAGGAGAAGCCGTGTCAGGCAGCTGCTGGCAGCATGGCTGCTCCTCTCCTGCTGAGCCACCCCATGTGAGCTCCAGGCGGATGCTCAGCCCTGGATTTTGCCCCGTGAGTGGTTTCTCCCAGCCGTATCCTTTCATGACCCCATTTCCAAGGCTTCCCCCGCACCCAGGAACATGTGCGTCCCTGCTTGGGGCTCGGGAGAAACCCACCGACTTATTTGAACCAGACCGAGAGGGTGTGAGCGGATTAGGGGAGGATGTAAAGAGGCTCTGCTCCGGCTGCAGCTGTCCTTCGTATGGGACCCCATGCAAAATGCAAGAGCTGCTCTCTGTTCCTGCCTTTGACCCATCCCAAAAACGATTCAGCTGGAGGCACCTGTGGAAACCTCACAGCCCACAGGTGGTAGGTACCCATCATACCCTCTGCACTGCTCTGACTCCAAGAAAACCTAACCTAACATCATTTCCTGGCATCTGGGAAGCCTGAACCCATATCTGTTCCTGCCCTCTGCTTTTTATAAATTAGTTCCCAGCATCAAAACGTGTTTTCAGAACTTTCCAAACACTTTATTTATCCAGAGGATCATGCAGGAATAATCAATCCCCTGAGCATCTGGTTTCTTTTGATTTCTTTTGGGTTTTTTCCCCCCCCTCTAATCTGGAAACCTGCTGGGGAACCAGCGGGAGATGTGTATGATACTGAGCGACTTCATTTATAGGGCTTATTCAGTAAAAGCCCTTCCAAATGCAGCCTGCTGATAGAGGCAACAGCCAAGCAAGGAGAGAGAGAGAACGGAAGGAGGCTGGGCAGTGAAGAGATGTTCATCTGAGATGGAGGGTTGAGGACAGGCATGGATGTAGAGGAGAAATTCAGGACACCAAATGTGACTGTGCATGGGCAGGGAGCAGCAGAAAGGTGAGCACTGGGAGGGACACACAGGCAGAAGGGTGGGGAGGAAATCACGGAGTGATAACAGGGTTTTCCATTACAATCCTGGTGCACACAGTGTGGGGTGAAATGATGCTCAAAGCATTGGAGACTCCATGGATGGGGCAGATCTTTAGTCCACAGCAAACGTGACTGCTAATACTGGATGAGCTCATGCAATTTTTCTGCCAAAGTTGTACAAAAACAGCCCTGTTATGATGGCAGCACCTTTTCTAAATTTAGCTGATTTTACTTTGAAAGTGGATTAGGATAAACCAGAAAAATGCCATCATGAATATGGAAAGGGCATCCATACAGCGTGTTTGTCCTTTCAGATGATATAGACACCAGGGGTTATGCTGGTATGGTGTTAAAGAAAAGTCCCTTCTTGGGACTGTGGGCTGTGGACTTTCCACCTTGAGGAGATGAAAATGCCTCTTAGAATCTCATCCCAGCTGAGTCACTGGGTGTCTGACCCAGTATTACCCCGGGCAATGGGGCTGCCGCACATCCAGCCCTGCTCCAGCACATCATCCTGCCTCGTCCTGTCGCATTAATCGGCTGTACTTGGGCAGGATCCATCAGCCCAACGCATTTGAAGGTTAAAAAGAAAAAGTCCCACCCACTCCCTCCAGCTCAAGGGCTTTCACCCCGTTTTCTTGGAAGGTCGATCTCGGTGAAATGACTCCCATTCAGCCGTAAAATAAATACGTGTGTAAATCGACGGGGCACACTTCAGACTTTGAACCGCAGAGCCGGGGAGCCCGGACGGGTGTTTTCACAAGCTCACGATTGAGCTGTAGCCCTTTGTAAACTTTTACTGGATTGCCTTGGACGTGGCAGGAGCAAACAGTCCGCCTCAGCAATTGCAAACACGCGGGGAGGCGGCGGCGGCGGCGGCGGCGGCGGCGGCCGGGGAGCCGCGCATGGCACCGCCAGACACGGGCCGGTGACTCACGCCCTCCCCCGGCCATAAACCCCCAGGGACTGGTAGGAATTGCATCCTGGCCGGGCTGGGACCGGGACCGGGGCCTTCGGAGCAGCTCCGGCGAGAGGGCATCTGGGCGACGCTGCTGCTCCCCGCGCTGCCTTATTGACCGCTTAAATCCTCTGCAGATCAAAGCAGGGCTGAGAGTTTCTTCCTAATGCTGCTTGAACTACACTGACCTTTTCCTCTGGAACCTCTGTTAACTCCTGCCCATTACTCATTGTAAACAAAAGGGGGATCCAAAGGGTTTCCAACGGCCGAGATGGATGGGAAATGTTAGGAAGCTGGTGAAGGATGCTCAGGCAGATGACATGATTTAGGGAAAGCAAGGAATTCAGACCCACACGGGCTGGCAGCTCCACTCCCCATTGTGGCACCTTTAACTTTGTCCATGTCTCATGCGGAAATGGCTTAGAAACCGTGATGAGGTAAAATGCTGGAGTGGCTCAAATATGAACTTTATAACTCGGTCGTGGGTCAGACTGGAAGGCAATCCCCAGCCCTGCTGAGCACATGCCAGTGCCATGGCATGGTTTGCAGCTATATCTGACAAAATCATGCCATCAAGCTGGAGGGACCTTGAACTCTGGAGCAGCTCTGCTTGGAGCTTTGAACTTTGTGGCTTGTCTCTGCTTCCAACACAAATGCTGCGCTGCCTTATGGATACTTGGCACCGTGGTTTATCCTCTCCTTTCATATCTTATCCTCTTTGGGAAGTCCTCTGGTAATACCTCACATGCTCTTTTCATTGGGAAGACCATGTGTACAGGCTTGCAATGACATTGAACCCCATCATGGTCCATTATTCTTGTCATAAAAATGTCTTTTTTCACATAATGCATCAGAAATATCTGTTTAAACTTCAGGGATGTTTCTGCACTGGCTGCAGAGGGGAGGAACAGCAATGCACCCAACTCCCCACACATAAACCCGTCGTCATCCTGCAGCATGGAGGTGATAGCTGCAGATGGACAGCAGCCACAGCCAGTCCTGGACTGGGATCCAAATTCTCCTGAGCCCTTCCTAGTGGTCAGGAAATTGCTGGTAACAGACAGTGAGATGGGTTTTGTGTGTGATGGCTTCTCAGGTTCATATTCAGGCATGTGACTTATCTGACAGTTCAGATCAATTCTTCACCCTCTCCAGTGAACTGATGTCGAGCTGAGCCCAGCAGGCTGTGCTCCTGCCAGCTTGTCCTTCCTGCAATCGAAGTCCTGATGCAGGAGGACTGGGGGTGACTTCCTGGAGCGAGCATCCTTCTCCTGGCCACCTCCAGCAGCCCTGCTTCCCGGTTTGGATTTAAGGAGGCTTTGTCTTTCCCTGGCCATAACCCCACTGCCTGCGCCAAGCCCTTTATCTGCCCTCGCCTGGAAACAAAGGCGCGGGGTGTGACATGGAACCAGCGATGGCTGAGATAGCGCGGAGCCGCTCTCCCGCTCTCACTCGCCACCAGCCGAGTGGAGCTGGCCGGGCGGCTGCCCCGTGCCCGGGCACGCTGCCTCCGCCGGGCCCCTCGTGGACATAGATCAATTAATCTCTGACTTTTCAATATTCCCTCCCGGTTGCCTCCTGGCCCTTGGCCCAGGAATTTCCCCCTGGCTGCCCGTGGAGTCTGCTGGAAACCCTCAGGAAAGTGCTTTTGAAACACCTCTGCCTGGGCAACCTCAGGGTTGTGGGGATTTTTGGCATTAATGCCTGGGGATTTCGATTATTTGGGACTCACAGTTCCTGGTCCAGTATAGTGGGAAGCAGGCGATTTGCTGTGCGAGGCTGGGTAGTTTGGTAACTCCTTCCTGTTGTGGCTTGTTTTAATGGAGCTACAAGCATGGGATAGGGAAGGAGAAGAGGGGGAATAACCATCCCACCATGCTGCCCCGAAATGAGAAGGTTTAAGATCACTTCAGCACTGCAACTGCACCCTGTGAGCTTCTGCGGTGCCACTTACAGGGAGAAACTAAAATTGCTGCTGCAGTTTCACCAAGTCAGGAGCAAGACGGATGAAACTCACGAACACGGAAAGCAAGAGGCCGATTTTGCTCTGGGAAGCTCGAGTTTTGCAGCTTTCTCCCGAGGATTTGGGGTTTGTGTCTGTCGGGCACACAGTGACCTCTGCCGTCCTTCCCCCCAGCAGACCCCCAGCCCGGCAGGGGACGGCAGATGGACAGGCGTTTCGCGGGGAACAGGAGCTGGGATTTTTGGCCGGTCAGTGCTGGATTAATCGCACCGAAGCCGCCGGGACTGCGGCCGCACGCTCGCCCCAGCCATTCTGTAGTGCCATCTTCAGGCAAAGCCTCACTATTGCTGAGATCAAAGAGCCGAGCGTGGCACCAGCCCGGCAGCCCCTGCCTCGTCCTGCCGTGTCCGGGTCGGGAACGGCTTTGGGGTCCGCACAGGGGACCGGTCAAGGTCAGCAGGGACTTGCCAAGGACTTGGTGATGGGCATAATGTCTCTTGCTTGAGATTAGATGAGAAGTTTTTCCAGGAGCTGTGGCCCCCAGTGAGCTGGAAGCTGGGGCAATGTCAGTATCATTTCTGAATAAGGGATTCAGCAACAAAAACTGCCTTTGGGGTCCTGTTTAGAAAGGGAGTGGCAGAAAGGATGGGGGATTCCCACTCTGCTGCCTCCATTCAGCTGAGTGGGACCCACGGGGCGGGATGAGGGGTCGGGTAGGATGCAGCCCTGCGTGGGCTCCAAGGACAGCAGCCCTGGCAGTTCAATCCCTGAAACACTTTATTGCACTTCGCTTCGCTCAGACTGCTCCCAGGAATATTTGCTGGTGTGCTTTAGTGCTGCAGGTCCGGCTGCACAGCCTGGATGGCCGGGAGTGATCTCTGTTCCCTCAGGGACCTCCGAGGCTCTGGAGCAGGCAGGGGTTGTGTGGAGCAGTCACGCCACAACCTGGCACGCACATGCTGAGAGCAGCATCCCCGCTGTGCATGGAAGCAGCACGTGGAGCTCAAGATTCCATCCTGATCCAGAGCTTGCAGCAGCTCCTGGGGGGCTCCCCAAAGTCGCCAGGGCTCTGGTATGCTCGTGTCTTAAAGCTGTGACCAGTTTTGCCGGCTTAGGGATGCAGGATGAGGAAGGCTCCAGCCTCCCCTGCCTGCTGCACACATCTGGCACAGACATGGAGCCGATCCTGCAAACCACTGCTCATGTTCCCCTTCCGCTCAAGGATTTTTCAAAGACCAGGCTTCCTACAGCTGATTTACAGCGCTTTTTAGAGCAAAGGGGCGATTCCAGAGAAGCCACCAATTATGTTGATGAAGAGCCTGACAGTAAACAGTGTCTTTTCTCCTTCTAAAAGAAAAAGACACGGAGGGAATTCAGCATCTTCCCAACATCAAAGCTAATAACAGAAGTGAAGTGAGACTCTGACCTTTAACAGCCTGCCTGTTAGGATGGATTATATCATGTCAGCAGCCATCTGCAATATAAACTATACCTGGCTTTGATGAGACCTCTTACGGACCTTTAAATGGGTGGAAATACTGCACAGCTTTCTGCAGAGAGGAAACCACTGGAATACCAAGGCTTTAGCTCTGCGGCACATGGGATGAGGGTGTCCTGCCGAGCTGCTGGATCAGCAGGGCTGCTGGGATCCTCGTGCAAATCCGTCTGGGAAGCTGGAGCCAGAGCAGGTTGTGGCTATGCCTGCCAGTCCCAAGGTTCAGATATTATGGAGTATTTGGGCCACTATCACCTCCTTGGCATTTTCCTGAGAGCAGAATGAGGTTGTGTCCCTGCTCTCATATTGAGAGTTTGGATATCTGGAGACTGTAGGGGTTTGTCAACTCTCTTGACAAATTAGTCTGTTTGCCAGCCAGCAGCCTTCATCCCTGTTTTTTTTTAATTTTCTGGTCTTTCTTTTCTCTCCATCCCAAATGCCACCCTTCAGATGCTTTGGGGATGGACAGGCACCTGAGAATCAGCATCCATCTCCCTGCAGTGTTGTCTCTGAATCCATCAGATGCTGCAGAAAACCTCAACTCCAAATCCAGGCTTTGTCCCCACCCTGGATTTTCTGGGCACTGATTTGTGATCCTGGTAGCACAAGGCTCAGTGATGAGGCGTCCTGGCACTGCTCTAGTGCAGTGAACAGGGTGCAAAAGGTCTGAATTGAAGCTTGGGGGTGCATCAGGGCAGGGATTGCTGGAGATGAGGGCAGGAACTTTCCTTCCACACAGAAGCACCTCAGTGCATTGGAAGGTGACAGCCATGGCTCCCCAAAGAAGATCCAGAAATAGCAGGCCTGATGGAGCCACAGAACATCACTGAGAAGCTGATCTAATTTCCTAATGTGTTGACATATCTCACTAGCTTCTCAGGGGACTTATCCCTAGAAAGGAAGTTTTCTTAGCAACATCAGGAAGAAAAGAAAAATGGAGGAATGAAAAAAGTCATCATTACTCTGACACCTGGAGATAACATTCAAAGCTAAATGTTGGACAGGATAACTCTGCTCCTAAACAAAGCTGATTTATTGGGAAAACTCATCCGTTTACAGTCCATAAGTTAAGGGCTCAGGCTCTGTGCACAGAGGTGCTTCAGTCATCAAGGAATATGGCAATAATGTTTTATGGAAATGTGTAAGACTTCCTCTCCACAGAGCCCTGGCCATTGCTGGTATGAAATACACAATGCTTTAGCATCTCAAAGTCCTACACATTGAGCCATAAAGACAAACATGAGTGATCTTGTATCTTCTGGGGTTTTATGGCTTTATAAAATATGTTTTATGTTCCAATCAGCAGCGACAATTTATGAACAGAGAGGCTCGAAGAGATATAACATCAGACTATGTATTTTAATATAGTTTGAGAGAACTGTAATGCCTTGAATGACATTTGCTCTCAGCACACACGGAAAATGAATAGTAATGCAGTGGAGATTGATGGTTTACTTCATCACGAAGGGTCTTCTGTGCAAAGAGTTTTATGAATGTTATAGACAATAACTAGTTGGCTTAAGGAAAAGGATTTATTGGCCTTGTGGCCACCTTCTCCTGGAGTGCTCACATTTTCTTAGTGCCTTGTTTGTGAAATTTGTTAGCATCACTTCCAGGAGGTTTGGGTTTTTTTCCTGCCTGTAAGTATTCAAATTAGAGCCGGAGATAGACACCAACCATTTTTATTAATGTTTCATTTTATTTACACAATGTATCAGTTATAAGAATGCATTATGGAGTAACACTGAAATGATCTATTTTATATGCAACTCCTCTGGGGAATGAAAATAAAGCTGCTCAGAGGCGGAAGCAATGCAGGCGTCAGACAAGAGTTAGAGCATGCTCTTTGTGGAGCATTGGTCACGTTTGAACATCCTGTTTTTAAGATTATGCTGAGAATTTATTGCTAATGCTGGTTTTTTGTGAGTTCAGTATGTTTTGGTAAAAAATCCTCAACTCCTCTGTTGTAATTCATCTTTGGTTATGCATTGCTGCAAAGGATGGTGTCCAAAAGGATGCACAGGCTGGTGGTGGATATAGAGATTGACTCTGCCAATAGAAGGCAGCTGTTGAGCCTGCAGTGACCAGCTTGTGCTTCTGCTCCTGTGCCCAAAATCTGGGATGCACCCAGGTGTGGGGAGATTTTTCCATCTCACACCTGTCCATCTTTTTCCTTCCACTTACCTGTGCCCAAACCACTGGCCAACACCATTTCCAGGAGTCCTGTGACAAAAGAATTCAAGTCCCCAGTCTCGTATTAAATTGCATCCTTTAGCAGGGAAAAATTGGAAAACACATTTCTTTAAAGCCTCCTTGTGAGAAAGCAGGGAGAAAGACAGCAGCATTGAGCTTTTGGGGATCCTCTGAAAGGTTCAGCTCTGATTTGTGGAATGCTGGGCACCACAGATATAATTTTTTAGTCTGCAGTGAAGCAGACAAGGTTTCCATGGAGGAGAGAGGGTTTAGATACTGGTGGGCCAGGGATGGAGGGAGCAGCATGGTTTTTGTCTCCTTCTCCTGCTGCGGGCACAAGCTGCGTGCTGAGGATGGCCAGGACCTGTCCCATCACAGACCTGCCCTGGTTGTCACCTCAGATGCATTTATATGAAACTTCCAGCACCGACTGCAGCTCAGTTCTTGAAAATCAGTGGGAAATTGTGTCAGGATTCAATGAAGAGAATCCCAGCCCTGTGGTAAGGGCAGTATTTCAGGCACTGAGGGATTTTAGGCAATGATGGGCTGGGTCAACAACATCTTCACAGGAGAGAGATGTCCATGAAACACCAAAGGGCTGAGATGTCAGAGTGAGACCCTGGTGTCCCCTCAAGGCAATGCCAGAGGTGAGCATTTCACTCCTCAGTGTCCCCCTCGTTGTACCTCCCGATTTATTTTTGCTCTGAGATTTATTAATGCTGTTGACTCTCCTGTGCTTGGTACCTGCCCCTCTGCAGTAATTAAGCATTAGCTAATATCTGCTCGTTGAAAACCATAAGAAGGTTTTATTATTGGGCAGGAAAAGGCTTCATTGATTTAGAAGACAGTTCACGTGGTAATTTCCATGCCACCTTAAAAATCACTGTAAAGTGATCTCTGGAAAGTAATAAACAAGATGCAAAATCACCTTGATTACACAAATCACCTTCAACTCACTTGATAAGGACCATGCCATGGCTCCATCCAAGGGAATTGCTTCCTAATGCGGTATCAATGTCCCATTACTTTAAAGTGCTACTAAAGTAAAAGGGAAAATGGGATTCTTTATGGAATATGTGGGATTTTATTAAGCTCTTGTGTGTGGAGAGGAACGGGGTGGATGTAGCAGTGATGACATCTGCCAAGGGTGATCAGTTTGTCCTTTCAAACCTCTGTCACCTGCGTTCCCCCGTACAACAGCCTGTCCTTAAAACCAGGGCAGGGGAAGCTGAACCAGAGAAAATAATCCTGAACAAAAACCTCCTGGCTCCAGAGCCCAGCACTGACAGGGAAAGGCCTGTGGAAGCACCTCCTTCCCTGCTGCCTGCCTTGGGTGCTCACAGTGCAGCCCCAGCTCCCGGGATGTCATGAGGAGTTAGGAGCAGAGGAGATGGATTAGGCCCTTCTGGCTGGCATGCCATGAATTATGTGCTAGCTCTGCATCCAGCCATTCATTAGAGATTTACCAGCTGCTTTTTGCCTAAATATTTGCTTAAAACCCTCAGCATATTTCATTCCATAGATTATTTTTTCCTACCAGTTATGAATCAGGGCTAAAAGCGTTTTAGAAAGAAAACACACTTTGCTGGAGTCAGATATTGCGCTCAATCAAAATCCATGAGAAACTTAAGACCAGTTGGAAATATGAAGGGGGTTGTGTCCAAATTTTGACTGGGACAAAGTCAGCTGGGACAGATGCAGATGGAGCAGAGATGAGCTCATTTCTGCAATTTTCAGGCTCTTCAATTCCAGCCCAATCAATAAGAAAATTTGTAATTATTATTTTTATTTTCACTGTGTAATTTTTCCTTTTCAGTGGCCTAAGCCAAATTTTATGCCATTCCTCCACAAGGATTTAGTAAACTTTGCTGTTAGTCTGGGAACCCTTCTCCAGCAGCACTGGAGCTCTCAGCCGATGCCCATCTTTCCTCGAGAAGGGTCTCTTGAAGGCAGTTGTATTGACCAAACTGTGGTTGGAATCACTGCAATCAGGGATATGGGAAGGCTGCTCTGTTTTATATCTCTATTTAATTTTGTTTCTGTTATAAAGTCAAAATTTCAAACTTGCACTGAAGTTCTTAATTCTGCCCAGTAGTGGCAAACAAACTTGTAAGGGGTTGAAATACCTGTGCACCTGTCTCTGCTCTCCTTGGAAATTTCTCAACACAGCGAAGTTTGCAGCAACGTTTAGTTTAATCTGACTGTAAATTATTTCAGGATAATTAGATGAGTAAATAATTTTGGAAGCTTTTCTTTTTAGTACAGCCTGAATTTTTATGCCATTCCAGCAGAATGAAAAGAAATGGAGACAACTCAGAGAAACTTCACATTCCCAATAAAAACTTCCAGAATTTGCATCCAAAGTCAGGATTGATTTCCAGACTCGGTGAGGAACCAGACTTTCCTCTCATGTAAGTCAACACAACCATCAGGCAATGAACCTGGATGAATTAATTTGTGGAGCAATGCCAATGCCTCTCCAGTAAGGGAACTGGTACCAGTGTGTACTGCAGGAGCTTTCCCAATTCAAACCAGCTGCAAATCTTCTCTAAGTGATTTTTTTTTTTCTTACAGGTCCTTAATCCACTGGGTTAAAGCTTTACAGTGAACAGAGTCCTGAGCAGGACAGAGCAGCACTTCAGATTGCAGCTGCTAAAGGCAGTCATCCCACTCATCTCAGTGTTTGAAATAAATCCTTACATGGGGATCTTAGAGAGCTGGACTAACTCCCCAAAGCATTAATGGGTGTTAAGTGGTGTGCTGAGATAAGAGTACATCCCATTGTTAGGAGTGACCGATAGAGCTCAGGGGTCAAGTGAAATTGGGCTTATCTGCTGGCAATTCAGCCTTTTTTCTTCCTGTGTTTGCTGTCTAGAATTTTCTGCTGGGGGAGAAAAAAAAAAGGAAAAGGAAAGTGTAAAGGAGCCTATATTTTAATCAGGAGTCAAGCGGAAGATTCTTCAGGGCAGATGAAAGACAGACACAGCACTTTGCGTGGAAAAGCCTGGAGATGCCTTCCCTGCACGATGAAATCCTCGGGACCATCGGATATCACAGGGAAGGCAGAGCTCCTTTCATGAAAGCAACAGCGCAGGAGAAACCCTTTTCCCATTAAACACGAGCAGACAGAAGTCTCCTCACTACTTTCGTTAGTGCACAGGAGCTGGCACCTGAACTGGCAAACTTTCCTGGTGCCTGCTGGCTGGCTGAACCTCCCAAGGATGGTGTGGTCAGCCTCTGGGTATGGCTTCAGCTCTGGAAAAGCAAGGACAGTGCAGCAATCCGGAGAAAAGCTCTGCTTTCCCACACTTTGCTGGACTCAAAGGGTTTTGTAGCTGTAGCCAATGTGTTTTGGAGTGAACTGGGCGGGATCAAGTCCCTGGTTCTGGAATGGACTCTCTGTTCTTGGCACAGCAAAGTCCATTCTTTCCACCTGGGACATTCGCCCAAGATTTGATTAAAAGGTTGATGTAACCAGGGGAAGAGGACATCCTTATGTACTGGGATAGGTCCCAGCACATCCATTTCATGGGGATGGCTTTCAGAGGGAGCAGCAGGAACGGTCTGGGTCTGCCTTACCCAAGGGCACCTTCAGTGCCATTACAGGAGCACCTTATCAGTGAGGTGGCATCAGAAGAAAGGCCCATCAAAAGCAAATATCTGTAATTTCTGCTTTTGTGGAAAGGGAACAGCTTATTTTAAATGAGGAACTTGAAGTCACAAGTGAAACTGGCAGCTGAACTCTTTATTGTGGTTCTCATGACAAAAGCCTGAGGGGTTTTGATCACTGTGAAATGGTTCAGACTGCTGGGCTGTGCACAAACTCTCTTAAATAATCCTCCCTGATTTCCCAAGCCTTGCAGTCTTTCTGAAACTTAAATCAGCATTTAGCTGGCTGGGCAAATTCCCAGTCCCACCGAGACCAAGGGATGCTGTGCACCCACCTGCAGCAGAACCAGGATCTCACCTCATTGTATTCCTCTCTGTTTCCCTGCTGGTCACCACAGCAGAAGGTTCCTAGATTTGTCATGACCACAGAAATGCATTTGAACATGAGTGGTCTAATTCCACACTACCAGAGTTGAGTTTTGAGATGTAAATGTAACCTTCTGAGCTCTTGACTCTGACCCACTTTCTGCCTAGAGCACAGCGGGAAGGCAACAGCTCCATCCCTGTCTTACTGGAATCTGATGGATCCCTATAAAACATTATTGGAAGGCTAGAACCATTAGTGTTCTTCACTGTACATTAAAGTACAATATCCATATACAGTGGCAAAGAACAGATCTCTCCAACACAGTGTGTTAAAACAATTTGTTTATAACCCTGAAGGAGCCCAGGATTTCCCTGCATCTCTCTAATTTCAGCAATGAGGGAACCCTGGAGTGTTGCAAAGCTGGGTAGGGAGGCTTTTACTGAGCTATCAACTCTGAATGCAGAAATAAAAATGTATATTTTCCTTCCTTCTGATTAATAGTTCCAGTCAACATCAGCTAACTTATTCCTATTGACAGATCTATGAAATACTTGCAGAATCAACAGCCGTAAAGTGGATGGCAAAGCACTGGCACCATAAAGCCGTAACGTCCGTGTCTATTGCAATCAAGGCTTTTAAAACCTAATTACTTCTGGGTGACATCAGTCATATATTTTCATGTGAAATTACAGTGGCATGCAAGTGCCCAGCAAAATAAAAGAAAACAAATGATGTCCTGTAATAACAGAGAAGTGAGCTATCATTTTTAATCTGGCATGAAAGCTCCGACTGATGAAGCTTAATACAACTTGTTAAAACACCTAACAAGTGAGGAAGTGATTAAGTATTGTCCTTTTGCCTCTGGGAAATGGGATCTGCTCTTAGCAAGCACAGAGTGACTGAGATAGCCCTTTGGAGCTGATTGAGCTTCACATAAAGTAACTTCTAATGATCTCAGTCCACTTTGAGCCATAAAGATTTAGAAGGGACAATATTTTAGAAATGATCAAGTTCCACTCTTTTTATTAGTGAGGATAAAACACCTTTGTGGAGGAAATTAAACAGAATAAATTGCTGAAGCCTTCTGCAGCTTCCATCATTTAGTGGTGTCGGAAGAGCTCAGCAGACACCAAGCTGGATCAGGAGCTCGTCCACAACGGAGGGGACTGAGGAGGGAAACTGCCTTTTGCTTCCAAAGAGTTTCCAGGCTGGGTAAAATCCTTTGTCTGGTAAAATCTTCCAGAACACCTCCACTCACCCAACGCTTTTAGAGAAGGGAGTGAAGACACCTGACAACCTCCAGCTCCATCATTTCACTGCGTGCCTGTGTCATCTCCATCCCTGTGGGAAAACGAGGGACTCAGGAACAGCAGTGGGGTTTGGGGCTGTGCAAGGCAGACAGAGCCTGTGGCTGCCCAGGATCTCTCTGTGCAGCCCTGGTGATGGAGGAGCATCCTTTGGAGCAGCACTCAGAGAGCTCCAGGGATGCTCTGCTCCGCTCTCCAAATCCCTGTGTTTCTGCCAAGTCACCTCCAGCACTAATCCCTCCTCAGGGACAATCCCGCTGGAGCTCCCAGTTCCTGCAGCGGACCATGGCAGAACCCGCTACAGTTTGTGCTTCTGGCTTTTATTGAGGACACGTTTTTCAGGAGATGTTTCTTTTATGGTGCTTAAATTAAGTTTTCAAGGTTAATTGTCCAATTTGATGACTTTGGTTCAATAAATAATTCAGAGACAGTTTACGTCCTCCCATGTAAAGATGCCTACTGAGGTTACAGTCACAGCCAGGCACTTCCTCTGATGTGCTATTAGCTAATGTGCTGGAGGTTTTTCCACTTCAGTATGGAAGCATTTATGCTCTTCGAGAGGAAATTTGAATGGAACTGAAGAGCAGTGGAAGGGATCATAGCGAAGACAGCCAAAGTCACCAAGCTATCGATAAAGTCACTGCCAGTGTCCATTTTCCAGCAATTTTCCTGTTGTCATCCACCAAACAGCAGTAGCACAGCAATAATTTTAGGTCTTAATAACAACTTCAGTTCAGCAGGTCAAATTGAGAAGCCTTTACATGCTCTTTGGGGACTCATCCTAGAGCAGCTAACTCAGACAACCCTTTTCTCTGAGACTCTGAATCTGTGAGACTCAGAGCTGAGAGAGGTACCATTAGAAATTTCCCTGCTCAACTGCTATGTGGGATGGATGAAGTTGCTTCTCTTAGTCACATTTTTATAGCTCTCTTCCAAACAATCTACAAGACTGGTTTTCCTATTGGCTGTGTATAATGGGATCATAACCCTGCTGGGAGTCCCAGACACCAATACAAAAAAAACCCTATAAATCATAAATGTTCCTGTGGTGTGTTAGTGTGAGTTCCAGGGCTGGGAAGTCCCAGGGGAGGGCTGCTGGGGATGATGTTTGCTCCTACCCCAGGGACCTGGAGCTGACAAAAGAGAGGGATACTGCTTCTGTCGGAGGAATCTTGGGGGACCAATCAGTTAATATCCCTACCATACTACCAATAAATATAACAAAAGATTTGCAGTGCTTACTAAACACCATCTTCTCCCCGTTAGTCAAACTCCACGCTGAGTTAACGGCATCAGATTTTCAGCAAATCCACACTCCCAGCGTCTGTAGGTGCTTGGCAATCTCCAAACCCGTTGTCCCCCTCAAGCACCAGCCCAGGGCTGTGGCACCACACTCCCCGCAGTGTCAGTGGGTCGCGGTGGATTCAGGTGAGAGCTGGAGCTGGAGCAGCCCCGGTGCTGACACTGCAATGCAGCTCCAATGCAGAGCTGCTGGCAGAGGGACATTGATTCAATGGTACAGTTGCTGTCCTTTAAACAAAGGTCACATTGCAGGGGCTGGCTCTGCCTGTGTGTACCTGGAGGAGGATGGCTGGACCAGGAATTTGAGTTAGAGCGAGATGCTGTGCCCGGTGTTCGTGCCAGGGTTGGGGACATGTGCTGGGATGGAGCTCGTGGTCCATTCACCTCGTGCTGAGGATGCAGAGCTCTCCCAGGGTACCCAGCCAGAGGGCACAGGTCTGCCCTCACTCTGCAAGGACTGGGGGCTCAGCACAGCCAAAACTGCTACCTAGAGGATGCTATTTCCACAGCTGTCTGGTTGCCCCACAATCTATTTTTGATCTACTCACGGAGCAAAAATATAATCTGAATTTTGCCTGCTAGAGCAAATTGTGGCTACAAATATTCTCACTTAAAAAGAAAAAAAAAACCAATTATTGGCAACCTGGCTCAGAGCTGAGCAGGGCTTGCAGAGCAGCAGACTGCGAGGTTTGTTACCGGCAATGTATTCAGGAGGCATCTGATCAGAGCTATAAAAGGGGAAAAAAAATCATCAAGGCAACATTGTAAAAGATGATAGTTGTTAAATCTAATTTCAATACTCTGTGTGCATAACCTCTAACTCGGAGGCATCTAAGCATTCCAGACATGGCCGGTGCATTGTAATTTTTGCATCGTTTCACATTACTCACAAGGTGCATTAGATGGACACTGAAGGATGAATTATTCTTTTCAGCAAAACATTTTTGTGGAGTAAGTAAATTTATCTTGCGGGGAGAGTAAAAGGAAGAAATATGGCATTAAAATGTGCAGATCTGAGTTGAACACATCTCTCTTTTACAGGGAAACCATGATTTAAGTGCACTCTATTACTAATGTTTAATAAAAGCCATAATTCAGAATGTCAGGCTGAGGCTGTGTGCATTGAAACTATGATTTGGGGAAAAAATGACACGGACATTTTTCAGTACAGTAGCTCTTCTTTAAGCCATTTTTCTGCAGGCCTAAATTAGCTTTGAAGTGTACTTTATCTTTTCTAAAAAAGGCATTGATACAGCAATTATGCTTTATCAATTAATTTTACACACAGCCCCAGAGAGGACAGAGGTTCAGGGGGCTGGGTGCCTGTCACCTCCACATCCCAGTGCAGGGTCACATCACCTGCATCCTGCATCACCCTGCACTTCGAGGGACCTTGGACAGTCTGTGAGTGCACAGGCTGAACCTCAACCTTCCTGCGAGACATTCTCCCCAAATATTTGCTGTTCAATGGGTGTCTCCCCATGTTCCTGAGCTGGAGACCCCCTGTGTTGTCTGTGGGGTTGGCAGCAGATTGTCCATTGCTCCATCAATGCTGGCTCCAAGGGGAATGTGGAATTGACTGATGGATGATGTCTCTTCCTTTGACACTTCACAGACCTGATCACCAGCTGGCCTCCACTTGCTGTGTAGTTGATATCCATTCTTCTGAAAAATGTGAAGATTTCGGTGCAGAGCAAACCCCCATCACTACCTGGGAAACTGCAGAACAGCAATGCTGAGCTCAGAGCTGCATTGTGGTGTCGCAGCAGCTTGGTGGGACATCAGCTTGGGAGCACAACTGGCGTGCTCCATTCTCCAACCACACCGCCACCTCTGAGGGGGCAGTTCAGCTGGTGCTCCTCCTGCAGCTCTATCAGACATGTAATTAACGTCTGCATGCCCCCCTTTAGGGGTCAGTCAGGGTTATCAGGGTCTCAAGGTTCATCAGATGGTTGTCAAGTGGGAGTTTGTTGCACCCAGGCCTCCAAAGAGGCTGGGAAAGTCAAACTGGAGCCCCAAGATATTCACGGATGAGTATTTGTTAAAAGTGTTCTGGATTTTGTTCTGCTTTCTCTTCCTCCACTTCCCCTCAGTGACAGCTTTTTCTAGATTAAATAAAAGTAATAAACCAGCAGCTTGTCTGATCCCTGCTCTGCACCATCACGTGTGCAGCTGTCACTGAGCCTGCCCAGATCCTGCTTCTTGATGCTTTGCTGAATCCCACTGCCTTAACAAGGCTGGGGACAGCTCTCTCCATCCAATCCCACTGCTGCCCAGCACAGCCCTCCTGGGGCACTGTACCAGCTCTGCAGACAGCCACAGATCCGTCTGTGTTTTGATCTGCACAGCTAAAAGTCACACCATGAGGAAAAAGAAGAATAAATCTCCCCTTCCCTCTCTTCCAATTTCCTTTCCCCAGGGTGCTGGGTTCTGCCTTGGGGTGACAAGGCAGACACTGGGGGGTTCTCATGCATCTGCTCAGGCTGCTGGGAACCCGGAGGGACTGGCTGCTCGGAACTGCTCCGTCCTTGGGAGTGTTGTAAACCAGCATCAGGCTCCAAAGCCCTTCCCAAAGTCATGCCCACAGGTCAGTAACCCTGGATTTAAACCAAGCCAGAGCCCGTGCGAGCAGCACACAGGGCTGGTTTACACCGGTGGAAGATCTGGGCCATTAAATATCACTTTCATTTACAATCTGACCTGCAGCTGGGACATTTATTAGCACAAACCAATTCCCCTCGGGGCAGGCAAAGCCTCGGAGCTCGATGCTGAGCCTGGCCCTGGCTGAGCGTCTCCCGGGGAAACACTACCTGTGCTCGGGTCTGCTCCCAGGCACCCCAGCGCCCGCAATTAAACTCTCCTTAAACTTTAAAGGCACACTTAAATGTGTGTTTATGGCCCCATTACTTTCTCTTTATAGCCCGAGGTGAAGGCTGGAATCCTGTCCGAGACATCTTAAAGGTTATATGTACAATTAGCTGGTTCTCATCACGTCCTTTAATATTTCACGTCGTAAGCCAAAACCAACCCCGGTAAATCAGCCGGTGGCCGCACGCAGCGCGGTGGACGAGGGGACCGTCACCCCCCCCGGATACCGAGGGGTGACTCAGCTACAGAGAAAATGATGCTGGGTGAGAGCTGGAGCTGCCTCATCGGAATTTCAGCCGGGATTCAGGCTCCCCTCTGCCGCTCCCTGACCTGCCTGTGATGTTGGGGCAGAGTCATTAATGACAGATGTGTAAACTTTCGCATGGAGGGATGCCAATATTTTGCATACTTCGACAGTGCTGCCATAAATATTAATGCGGTGCTAATATGGGAAGTTCCACCAGCTGTGTCCATTCTCGGGGGATACTTCAACTATTTATATTCGGGGTAATGAGCAAGCTGTTATTATATAATCAGGCTGTTGGAGAAGCCTTTGGAATAAAAGTCTCACTGAGAATTAGCCAACAACAGGAGCGTGTTTGGAGCCACGAGATATCACAGATTGAGTGATGGAAGGTTTGACAGAGCAGAGGCAGGACAGGAGAAAAACAGGACAGGAGGAGAAAGGTGCTGAGACTGAAGATACTGAGGAATTAATGCTGATTGAGACGAGGGGTTTTTTGCACCCAAACACCAAAATTCTCTACCTGCAAAGTAATCCCAAATTTCTTGTAAGAAATATTAAGTCACCAAAGGAGGCAAAAATGAGAAATGTTTGCTCAGTGCTGAAAACCACACGCAAGAACAAACTTTGTTATGATGTCCTCTCTACAAGCACAACCAGCTTGCTTTAATCAGAGCTGGAATGATGCTGCTTTCATCTGACTCGAGAATCAGCCTCTCTTCTCATCCTCAAGTTGGATTTGTGTTGATTTTATTACTGTTTTGGACTCCCATAACACAAATGACTGATGAGCCAAATCTGTGCCGCATCCCTGAATGTATTAGGCTTCTATTGTCTTTTTTGCATCAAATCTATGCTTTTTATAAGGCAGACTTCTTCTTCTTGAAAAAAAAAATAATCTGGAGAACAGTTTGGAAGTGATTTAAATCCTCTCCCCCCCTTTTTTGGGGAAGGATGAATATTTAATTGAGTTGAAGGCAGATAAATGATCATTTTCTTCATCCTATATGGTAGTGAGTAGTAAATTACTTTACCGAGAAACCCAGTTATAATTGCAAAATTGATAACAGAGGTGTGAAAATTTACACCTGTGATAATAAAGACTAGCTTCCCATCGTACATCGACATTATATCTTGTGAGTTATCTCTTGTGCATGATCTAAATATTTCATATAACCCAGCAATCAGAGCCTTCAGCACGCCAGGTAAGAAATAACCTGCTTTTATATTTCATATACATATATATATATATTACAAATAACAGCACGTTCTGCATGCACCTACACACCTGCACAGCAGTGCTCCGAGGGTGGGTGTTCGTGTTCCTGAAAACTGATGGAGAAACCCAACCTTGTGCTGCAATGCAGGGTTTGGAGGCAGCATGGCAGGGAGGGGTGGGCAGAGCATCATAACCTTGGGCAGACCCAGATTACAAATTGCTATTTGGCATCCTCCAGCTCCAGCCTGGACCCTGGTGAGCTGCTGAACAAGAAGAATCTGCCTCCTCCTCTCTGTCCTACCAGCTTTTCCTCGGGAAACTGCTGAGTAAAGGGAAGCACAAAACTTATGGTCAGTTTTGGCAGGGGCCGTGGCGCTGGGGCAGAATTCAGATCCCTGAGTGCTCTGGAGTCCTGCTCAGGGCTCAAGACCCCTCAGGGGCTGGCACGATGCCACCACACGCTAAAGAGATGATACTCAGCTGGTAATTAAGCACTGCAATCAGCAGAGCTCTCAGCAGAGCCCGCTGAAATGAACCCTGTGCAGATTGAAATTAATACCGAGCAACCTAATGGGCAGGAGTGTGCTCGCCAGGATTAACCTAAGAGGAAATCAAACCCTTTAGAGAAAGCTTTTGGCAGCAGGAATCGCCCCCTTAATATCCAGCAAAAGTCTCAGCGCTAATTCTGAATTAATCCATAATTTGGGAAGAATTTCTCAAGGTCAAGGCTTTTTTTTTTCCTTTTGCTAAATCTGGTTGCATTGGATGCAAAAAGGGTTGGAGGTTCCTGGGGATTTCCGTGGATTTGGGATTTGGAGCAAGGCTGTGGCTGGGGCTGGTGGCAGGTACAGTCATTAAAACACAGGGATTAGAGCCTTCAGCCTGAATCTGAGTCTAATCCATTACCCTGTTCACAGGGAATCACTAGGACAGGAGCTAATTCCCTCCATTTAGGTTAAAAGAGATGGTCTCTTTTAAAAAGTTTGGTCTGGCTAACAGTGCTGTATCCAAGATTTCTGTTACAGAGGTGCCAAAACCATAAAACACATAAATTGCCTCTTTCTCCTCATTTTAGCATGTCATTTCATAGATATAGATAGGCTTTTATATAGATATATATTTTATTATGCACTCTGTTTCTTAAGATATCATTACTTTTATCTTGGCCAGTTTATTAAAGATAATTATATGGAAGTTCCCGTGCGTTCTCCAAGATTGCAGTTGGCTGAGCTGGATGAGAACATTATGCTAACAAGAACATATTTTGCTGTACACGAGACAATCTTTTTCGGGCAGGAAGAAGTGAATCATTTTCCTTCTCTTTTTCTGCCTTCCGATATTTTTCTTGAAGCTTATTTCAGTAGCAAGACATCTCCAGCTTCCCCTAGACTAAAGCAAGAGACAAGATGCAAGAGCCATTGATTCACCTTAGGGAATACTTTGGAGAGATCAAAAAGTGCTTGTGTGCAAGCTGTTTCCTGTGGGAGGAGCATGGCAGTACAATCAATCCATGAATGCATTGTAAAATCAATGCTCTGTATAATTAGGGCACTCCAAGGGTAAAAAAAAAAAATAGGGAAAAAAAGAAAAAGAAGGGGAATAAAAGGGAAAATTAAAAAGGGAAGATCTTCAGTGTCTACCAGGACTCTTGAAGGCTGGAGGAGTCACAAGCACCTGAACAAACAGATTTTGAGCCTGTTTCAGAGGCAGTGAGGGAAGATCTTGGGGGATTGATGCAAAAACCTTTTGCCTTGGTGCTGGCTGTAAAATGCCAAGAGCTTGGGGATGCTGATCACAGGTGAGACGACCTCCTCGGTTCTCAGCTGGGACATCTGGGGCTTCAACACCCTGACCACCACTTTAGGCTCCCACTGAGAAACCATTTCGATGGCAAAGCCCTTTGGCAGCAGTCAAAAATGGTCTGGGAGATAAAAAGAGTCCAGAAACCACCTCGGCTGTGGGTGGGGTGGCCAGGATCAAACCTTCCCCCGCAAATTCACGCCTCCCCTCCGCACTGGTGATGGCGATGGTGGAGATCCTCTCTGTCCCACCTCCACACCCAGCAGTGCAGGAAGACTCTGACCTCGAAAGATTCCTTTGGCATTTAAATATTTCCAGCCATTTCTCAGAGACCAAACGGTCGTAATTCCCAGCTAAACACAAAAGTTAACTATAGATCATGAAATACAGCAGGGTGTAAATAGTTCTCTTTTATAAGGCACTAAATTATAAGCAGAGACAATTAAGTTAGAAGACAAAAATTCCTTTAAATTAGCAGTCACTTTTGCAAGCTCTTGGCGAAAGCAATAATGTGTTTCTGCCTGAAAAATTCACTTTTTAGGGTATCTGGAGGCTCTTGCAGACTGCTGACCCTGCTGGAGTGCACTGCAGCTCTTTAACAAAGCTTGGCTTGATAAATAAGGCTTTTAAATTTAAAGCCTAAGCCACCCTTCAGCCTGATTTTTAGTTATTCAACACTAAAAGATCTCTGAAGATCCAACTCACCCCCAAAGATCCTCTCCAGAAATTACACTCCCAAGCAGTGGGGCAAAAAACAAACAAACATTCTGCCTGGAATGGCCACAGCGCTGGTTAATGTTCCTCGGATGGGTCATTAGGTCTTTTATGGATTGTCAGCGTGGAGAGCTGATCCCGGTTCCTGGGCAAAGAAAACTACATCATATTAAAATACATGGCTCTTGTGGGACACAGCACTTTCACAGGGCTGCCTGCGAGTTTGGCAAGAGCCTGAAGTTGAGAAAGACAGATAACCCTGCAAATCAGAAAAGGCAGGTTTTCATCAATAGAAAATTACAGATCCCTGGTGAGAACTCGCATCATTATCTATCAAGAAATAAATTGGCCTGAGTTTCTCTTAACTGGTTCATCTGCCAGGATGTCGTGGTGGGAAGGACCTTTGTCTCCTGAGCAGCCATCGGTTCACTGGGTGCTTTAATTGCTTGTAGGAATAACTATTGATGGAACCATGGTCAAGGTGCTTATGCCCCAGCTTCAAAGAAAAGGGTTTTTTAAGGGTTTGCTGTCCTGGAGTGCTCTGAGCGGTGACACAGTTGGGAAGGGAGAAGTTCTTACAGGGAAGAGATGCAGAGAATATCCCAGTCCTCGTCCATACGAAAACAACTCCAGGAGCAGTGCTCCGGATCAGAGCTTCGTTTTCAGAGGAGGATGAGAAACATCCTCAGGGCTATGAGAAACACCCTGCAGGGCTGCGAGCCAGCTTTGCTGCAGCAGCTTTGAGCCTTTAAATCCAATCTTTGGGAAATGCATGGATCTATTCCAAATAAAGCACCCAGGAATGTGGAATGTAGGTGTCCCTTATCTTTTAGGATACTCAAGGTGTGCTGGGTGTCTGATAGCAAGGGCAAAGCTTGTTGGCCATCACCCAGCTGACAGCACATGGGCAAGGACAACTCCTCTGAAACAGCGTTAGGGCTCCGTTGGCAGGAGAAAGCTGGCACGCCAAAAGGATTAATTATGCCCCAAAATAAATGTAAGGGTACGGCTGGAGAGAAGTACCACCGGCAGGACTTCTGGCACCGAGCCGTGCGCGCACGGGCCAGAGGGAACGGGGAAGGGGAGGAGACGGGAAACTTCACGGCTCTTAAACCTCGGCATCCTCCGTCCCTGTGTCCGGGGCGGGCGCGCGTGGAGAGGAGGCTTTTCCAGGAGAGGGCACTCGTGGGAAACAGCAGCTCCAGCCGCTCCGGCCCCGGGCAGCGGCACCGCTCCTCCCGGCCCCGGCATCCCGCATCCCTCCGAGCCCGGCCAGCGGGATCCCCCTCCCCGCACCGCCGGAACCCTCCGGCCAGTGAGAGCCCCTCGATCTCCCGCATCCTTTTGCAGCGGGCAGCGGGAATCCCCCGCATCCCTCTGCTCCCGGCTGAGCGGGATCCTCCCCCCCACCGCATCCTTCTGCCACCGGGAACGGGAATCTCCCGGCCTCCCTCCTCCCTCCGGGCAGCGGGATCCCCCCGGTCCCCCGCATCCCTCTGCCACCGGCTGAGCGGCTGAGGGATTCATCAGGAGAACATGAATCCTCGCTGATCCGTTTGGATCCTCTCCCATTCCCCGTCTACACAGGGAGGATGCCGCTGCGTGCTTCAACAACTATCAGCCCTGAAAAAAAGGGAAAAAAGAAAAAAAAGAAAAAAATCCCGATGCACAGAAAAAAAAAAAAAGCCCTTAGGCCAGCGGTGCACTACGTGAGAGGGAAACATGTTGTATGCTAATTGGCTTTAGGTACTTACAGCAAGATTGAGACTTGTAGCATTGCCACAGATTGTTGGAAATTCCTCCGATAAGCTGACAGATGAATGTGTCTCTCTCATGGAGAGGTGAGAGAGCAGCAAAATACTTCCAAGAGCACAGGCAGTGAAGCAGAGATATTTCTGGCATGTCAACACGCCGGGGCGGTGAGAACGCTGACCACTCGCTGCGGGAACGATGGGGGGAGAGAGGGAAGAGAAGGGGGGAAGCAGCGGGCAGGCACGAAATGCTGATCTGCTGGCCACGTCCTGCCACCTGCACACTGAGAAGCAGCTTTTTGTGTGAAGAGCTCCATCAACTTGAATTACTGCTTGTAAAGCAAGGTGGGAGCGAGCAGGAGTAACAGCCAGAATCCGGCCCGCAGCATTTCGTACACAGGAGCACGGCCAGGAGAGGTGTAGGCTGAGATTAATGTCCCAGCACAGCTTATTGTTGGGGCCTGTTTAACCATAAACCATGTTTATTTCTTTGGCAGAGATTTTGTGGGGTTTTTTTCACAAGTTTCAGAATTAACCTCACCCTTTAGCCACGGGCAGAGTTCATTTCTCCCAGCCCTGCTGTTTGGGTGGTGCTGGGGGAGCTCTCTGGCTGCTGGGGCAGAAGTGGGCAAGGCAGAGTTGTGCTGAGGTTTCCCCACAAGCACCCACCCTTTAGGCAAACCTTCACCTCCCCTCTGTGCTGGAAAAAAAGAGAAAAAAAAACCTGGAGGCCGAGGGGCATCACGCATCTTGCACCACAGCCTTACACAGCAGCACAACCAGTCTGCTGGAGCAACACTTTCCTGAAAATGCAGCAGACCCCCTTGGTTCACTCTGGCTGTTCCAAAGCACTGGGAATAAACCCCACAGGAGTGCAAAGTCAGTGTCACATAGACAGGGTACCCAGCTGGGCACCCCGTGCCTCTGCCCTGCTCCAGCTGCCTCCAGTTGCCCCGCCAGTTCATGGTTCTCCCCCTGCTTGCAAAGTCTGAAAAGTAATTTTTGATGGTTTAGATGGCAGTTGTTGTTCAAGGCTTTTTGCAGGATATCTGGAGCTGTTTTTGAAGCTTTAAAATGGACTCCCTTAGTATCTTTGAGTGGGGACACTTTGCTGAAGCAGTGTCCACTCCTGGCCATCGGCTGTGCCTGATGCTGGCTGTGGCTCCCTCCTCCCCATCTGTACCAGACTGAACCCTGGTTGTTGCTCAGGTCAATGTTGCTTCTGCTCTCCATTTACCTGAAAGCATTTGCACGGGTGATTTCCTGTCAGTTCTGAATGTACAAGGAGCAGAAATGATCCTGTGGCAATTTACAGATCTCCCAGCTTTTAGATTTGGGTTCAGTTTCTCGATCTCTGAGACAATTCTGCCTCTGACCTTGAGCAAGGTCACTTCCAACTTCTGTGCCTCAGTTCTCACAGCAATAAAATGGGCTAAATAACATTTCCTTTCTCCAAATTTAAGTTTTCCTCACCACGTCCTGCCCACAACTGCACACTGTGAATCCAGTGGGACCCCTAATTTAATAAGCACAAGGGAGCCTATTATCATAACCTTCGTGCCATATCTCTGTCTTTATCTCTGCCTGCTATTTGCTGTAGGAAATATCACAGCTTTCCCTTTTCAATTGCCATTAGCAATTGCAGCAGCTGTGGTACAGGACCCGGGGATTTTCGGCTGAACTCTAAATGCAGTTGACAACTGTATGAGTCTCAGAGCCAGGGTAAGTAGCTAATGCAAATATCAACATCGTAGTAAGAAACACTCAGGAGCAGTAAGTGACTGATAGAAAAGTGAT
Source organism: Lycocorax pyrrhopterus obiensis (assembly GCA_014706295.1). NCBI lineage: Eukaryota > Metazoa > Chordata > Aves > Passeriformes > Paradisaeidae > Lycocorax > Lycocorax pyrrhopterus. The sequence continues at coordinate 12,607,413 of JACSVZ010000022.1, read as the reverse complement.
TATATGGACTTTATGTTGAAAAGTAAATATTTACACTTCACCATTGACAGATGCTTCAAGCACCATAGATCTAAAAAAGACATTGATTTGCTCTCCTCCAGCCTCTCTTATCTCCTACTTATGAAAATATCTGGTGAATAGTACATCATCTGCTTGCTCCAGCCTAAGTGCCTCAGAGCAGCCGCTCAGGTAATTTATTTGGCATCCAACAGTGCAATAGTTAATTGTAGTGCTTGTGGAATTGCGTGTGGGCTCTGCCGTAGCCTCCTGAATTGCAGTCACCCAGCGCTGCTCCTGCTTCCCTTATGCAGAGCTTGGACGCTGGGCCAGCTCCTGCCCTCCTTGGCAGCCACCCAGGCATTAAAGAGCAAGAAAAAAAAAACGGAAAAGAAAAAGGTTTCGTTCTGCAAGGAATTTTATTCCTTGAAGAAGAAGTAGAAAAGACAATGACCTCGGAAAATGTGGCTGTGCTCTTTAAGAACAGGCTGGCCATCGGTGGCTGCCTGTGCCGCTCTCCTCTTTGCCCTCCTGGAATTGCCTTGAAATAACTTAAATGAAGTTGAGCCACTCAGAGGCTGTCAGGTTTGCTGGACCTCCTTGGCAATCAATTTAACCTCCTGGAATAATTTTTTTCTGCTGCCTGAAGTTGCTGAGTCAGTGATGGGTGTCTGGGGGCTGCCTGCAAAGCTGGTCCTGGTCTCTCTTCCCCAGGGAGCCACCCAGGGACATGCCTGTGGGCAGATAAGGTGCTGTTCCTCTGACTTGCTATTTTTGGAAGGGACACTCATGGATGGTGTGTTTTACAATGACTTGTGTGTGACTGTGCTTTCATCAGCTGAGGGGTGGGACCCTTTTGAGGGCAGCTGTGGCTGTGTACACCGAGTGTAAACTGCCTCAGCCTTCCTGCTCCACTCAACGGGCAGGGAAAGTCCTTTGGGATGCTTCAGCATCCCTGCCCCTTGAGTGGAGCAGGCATTTTAGCCTCCCGTTGGCTCTAAAGGAGAGAAACACGCTGTGCTCCCTCACTTTTGTCCCCTTTTTGGGCTCACCTGTCTTTAGAAGAACCCTTGCAGCTGCAGGTGGCCTTGGTTGACATTGGCAGGGCACGTCCATGCGAGCATCCCTCCCGCCCCTCGGAGCTTCACTGCACTTCACACTGCAGCAGCTTTGTCTCTACAGCTGATAATTACTCACCTCAGAAACAAATAATCACCAAGGGGAGGGTACAGAGAGTCGTTCACAGAAGAAGAGACCTAAAAACTTTGTTTTTCCTACAGAGCCTCCACATCGGCCAGAGGAATGTGCCCAAGCTGCTCCCCGACTGTTTTGCTCAGTAATTACCGACTGCATAAACATTTCTCTTTTATTTAATTTTGCCTGATGATAATTAGGTGTGAGAGCCTTGTTTAGCAGCCTCTCACTGCTTCCTGCTCCCAGTTGTTTTCAAACCTGGAGCAGAGGATGGAATCTGCTTCCCAATGATGTGACCGGGTAAGATGCCATCCAGCATGAACTCTATACCCTGGGAAAAGAAACCCAGCCTGAAAAATCATCTAGACGTATCCCAAAAGACAGCTGCAGTGTAAGGCTGCCTTCCAGGGGTGTCACTAGAAAAGTGTTCAAAAGAAGAGGAATAAGAAACACATTTGCCAAGTTCATAAAGCTGCGACCTTGAGACAAAGGTCACCAAAGCATCGCTGGCTTTCGGTGGGTTGTGGCACAAGGGGGCAACCACAGCGACCTGGAAAGGGACCTTCGATGACATCAGACATTTCTAGGAGAGATTTACTGATAACAGAGGGCCAGAGCACTCAAAGAGTGTTTGCAGTACTTGGATTCTGCTTTTGCTTTCCTAGGGCATCTGAAGGCAGTGAAGTAAATGAAGTTAAAGGTGTTCTGCATCCGTGTCGGTGCCTCAGTGCATCCGAGCCCTGCAGTGAGTCGGGGCTGGCTCTCCACACGTCCTGCACCCACATAATTTGCAGGCTGCCTGTTCCTATTGTTCTCCTCCTCCATCAAGTCCCTCTGCCTGCATGCAGGAAAATAACTCCAGGGACTTTGATAAGATTGTTCCTGTGAAGGAGACAGGTGAGAAGGAACCCCCCTCTTGCAAAGCCAGTCTTTTTTTCCTCTTTTTTGTGTCAGTGCTCCGGTGCCTGCAGTCCTGCTGGAAGTCTATGGGCCAACACCAACACATGTGTAAAGTTTCATTGGCACCAGAGCAGAGGTGTGTGGATGGAGAATATTTTCCTCACACATTTAACATTCAGGTTTCTCTTATTTCTTTTGGTTTTTTTTTCACTCTTCGTGCAATGCCAGCAGCTCGGAGAGCTGCTGCCTGCAGCCTTAGGTGTGCATTGGCTTCCATTTGATTGCTGTACAGCAACTCTTCTTATCTTTGGAAATTAACCATTTCATAAGCAGAGAGGAGGTGTCTCGCAGCGTGAGCGTAATGCACCAGGCATTGCACCAAAGACTGCAGAGTGCACCACTCTTTCAGTCAATGCTGAGTCTTTGACACCTAAAATAAAAAGTGTATTCCAGCCCTGTCAGATGTACAGAGCAATTATGCAAAACTGTCTTTAAAAAGATATTATTCTTAGGACATTTTCTCTTTTTTTTGTTGGTGGGTTGTTTTTTTTTGTAAGAGGCAGTATTTCACAAAAATCCTCACCTTTTCTTACTTACATAATTCAGTGCCACTTACAGTAAATTATATTTGTGCAGTTTCATTATCACATCTATGTAAATTCTTCCAATAAACTGTCCTCAGACTTCAAGATGCAAAATGATTTTGTTAAGATAGGGTATAAGACAAAAAAAAGGAAAATAAGCAAGGTGGTTCCTTTTTCTGCATTGACTGCATGGATGTTAATGAGAGTCATCTCCATGTACAGGTCTAGAATCTGGCTGCTATATTTATTTTAATTGTGTTGTTGGGTTTTTTTTCAGGGAGAAATCCAAATCCCTTATGTGCTCTCTTACGACACAAACCCCTGAAAAATCAGAATAAATCTATAGGTGCAACATCCATGTGCTTTTTAATTGCTCTCTTCCTGCTAACTAAATATTGTGGGATGTTTCAGGGTGAGATATGAACTTCCGAGCTTCATCTCTTTTCCACTCCTCTGTTGTCCTAGCTGCCTGCTGTTGACTCCTTGTAGGTCATTTCCAGCAACATAAGCAAGACAAGCAAACAGCAAAATTGCAAGATGCAAATGCCCTTCGTTTTTGGCTCTGAGTCAAAAAATAATAAGTTGACAATAACCCTGCCAGAATATGCAGCAAGGGTGACTGCATATTTCTTCCTGTTACCGTGACAGTACAAGGGAGCTGGTCACCAGGAAGAGACGAGCTTGTGTTCCTCTGGCCGCTGCAGCATGTGCCTTGTCTCAGGTTTTAAAGGTTTTTCTGGGTAAAGCATAAAGAATTCACACAGCCAGCAGCTCATTTCCACTTCTTCAGCAGAAAAAGCATGGGGAAGGGGGGGAGAGAGAAAAAGAAGAGGAAAAAAAGCAGGTGACTTAAAGTTATGTTAAAATAATACTAAATGAAGCACAGCTTGTTTTATAAAAGCTGCTGTGGCTGTGGGGAAGAAATGCTTTTCTGGGTGATGCTCGTGGTGGAGATGGGAGAGCAGCTGGGGAGGCACAGGGATGGAGCTGAGAGCCTGAATCTACACTGAGCTCTGAAATGAGCCTGAACCTGCACTGCCAGTCCCCAGCCCTGCACCGAGCTCTGAAATACCATCCTGTTACCTCGTGGGCTCCCAAACACCACGTAGTGGAGTCGTCTGTTTTAAAAAATTTAATGACTTGCATCAGCATCTTTGGAGTCGAAGGGTTTAAGGCGGCTCCTCTGGTGTCCTCCCTTCTGTGCAGGGAGCCACAGCTTCCCACCCATGCTGGTGCCTTCGCACAGGTGTGCACAGAGCCTGACTGCTGTATGGCCCTCAGCAATGCTGGTGGGGACACCCTCGTGCTGGGAATAAACTAAACAATTGCAGGAACTTCTGAACCTTTTGGAGGTCAAGGTTTGGAGCTCAGCAACCATCTCAAGACCTTAAGTTGAAACTATCAGGATGCTGCTATGATATTGCATGCCCGAGGAAGAAGCAGTGAAGTCTGGCCATGGAGGGATGCTCAGCTTCCAGAATTCCTTTTTCTCCCAGCTAAGCCTGTCTCTGTTTAGCTGAGGTTCAGCTCCAGCACCGGAGGCTCTTTGTCTCCAGCCAGGAGGAGACGGTGGAGGAGAATCCTGCAGTGAGCGGCACTTTGGGAGTTTGTGATAGATGCCGTCTACCTCATTACTGACCAATGAAACTTTATTGTTCCCTCTCTTCTATTGATTTTTATGTCTCCAAAGCATGCTGGTGAACTCTGAAATGAGTATCTGTCAGAGGAGGACTGCTGCTGCTGATCTGCATCTTTGAAGTGAATGTCCATGGATCAAATCCTGGATCATGTCCTGCTGCTGTGTCTGCGGGAGACGAGGGCTTCCCCTGCGCTGAGAGTGCTGAGGGTTTGTCCTTCCAGTGCACCCGGCCTGAGAGAAGGATGGATACCTACAGATCCAGCGCACCAGAACCTCTCTGCCTGGAAAAGACAGTGTTTTGGCCAATATCCACGCAACTCAGCACAGAACTTCCCAAATCAGTTTGGCTTGGAGTGTGAGGCTCCATCGGTGGGGACTTCACTGTGGAGCCTGGAGAAGGGCTGAGCCTGGCAGCCCCTTCCGTGGGCCAAGCACTGGAGGGGACCCCACAGCTCCATGACAGTCTTTGGTGTGCTGCCACCCTGCCTGCAACACCAGAGTAAATATGTGCATTATTTGTTCCCAGTTTGTATATAGCCCTCAAGCGGGGAAGCATTTGCCCTGCAGCCCCTACACATAAATCCGTGAACTTCACAAGTAGTTAATATTTTATGCATAATTCATAAAATTATACTACATTTTCTGGGAGTAATTAGCTGACTTTGTACCTCTAATGAACTGCAGGTTCAGCTATGACAAATACATCGGGCGACTCCGAGGGATAGTAACACGCAGGCGCCTTTAAGCAAAGTTCAAGCAGCTCCTAAATTAACCGGAGCAAATCCCTGAAGATGCAGTATTTATGCACTGAAGCAGGAAGGGAGGGCTCTCATCTCACCACTCTCATCAGCCATCACAGCCCAGGAAGCAAGAGAGAGAAAATAAGAGTTATTTACTTTTTGCTAATTGGGAGCTGGGCAGCTCAGGTGAGACTTTCCTCCTTTTCCTTTATTTGGTTGATTGCGTGAGTTGTCATGGAAGTGATCCCCAGTGTGGAAATGGATGTAATTGGCTCTAAGATTTTCAGGCTTAAATTGCAAATTTTTCTTAAAATTCTGTTCTCAGTTGGAGGAAAATGAAATCCATTTGAGCTGTTCTGGTTCTTAAAATAGAAGCTGAGCAATTTAATCAAAATTCTTATTTCCAGAGCATCAGCTCTGCCTCTGCGGGTGCAGGGCTGCCTTTTCCCAGGTCTTAGCCCCAGCCCCTATGGGGCTGCCCACTGAGGCAAAGCCAGCTCTGCTTTGGCAGTGCCATGCACCCAAAAAGTGCAAAATTTGGGTGCTAGGAGAGCAACGGCTTTGGAGACACAGGACACAGCCTTTTCCTCTCGCCGCTCACTTTCAGGCTGAGTAACTGGAGCAGCACCAGCGCCCAGCCACTCCCTGCTCCCAGGCTGGGACCCTGGCTCCTGTAGGATTCCTTTGTGGCATTAAACACAGCACAATGATCCCAAAGCAGGGCAGCACCTCCTGCTGCCCTGCCCAGCCTGGCTGCTCTGTCTGACCCAGAAGCAGTGCCACAGCCGGGTGGCATCACGCGGGATGCCAGCAGCACACGGGATGCCAGCAGCGCACGGGATGCCAGCAGCACACTTCTCCTCCCAGCTCCCAACTGCTCCTGCTCATGGGTGTAGACAGAAGGAAGCTGCTCCCTGAGGGTGACCTCAGAAACCTGGAGATCTAATACACTGCTACCCGTAGTCTAAAATATTAAATTTTCCCTCGACAGCATGCTCCCTAAATGAGGAGACTGGGAGAGCCCATCCTGCCGCAGACATTCCCGCTGCCGGGACACACAGATCCACTGCCAGGAATTGACTTTCAGTGGAGGGCTGCAAACTGGTAAATGTATTAACTTCAGGTGCCTCTCTGACTTTTTTTTTAAAAAATTAAATTTTCAGCTCTGCCATAGGTACAAAGGGAGCCACAGAGAAGGGCTGCACGTGTCAGGGGGTGAGCACATCAAGGCAGATGATGGTGACACCTGTCTGGTTGAGTTTAGGCTGACAAAATTCAGCAGAGACACCTCTGTGGAGGGAAGAGGATGCTTGGGAGAAGCAGTGCTGCGGGGCCCTCCTCAGAAGCACACCTCATTTTTTTAAATTAGGTTATAACTTAATTACGGATGCAAGTCTCTTCATTCCTGACAAGTTTTCCATAATCTTAATTTGATCTTATGTCAGAAGGGTCCCATCCTCTGATAACCAAGCCCGGCTAAGAGTTTAACTAGAATAATAGCTGATTAAAAGGGGTTAATAGATACACCTCAAACAGAAGTAAATTAACAGGAGACGCTGTCTCTTGGCTAATGGGATCAGAACAGTATTTGTTTAGTTTATGAATGATTAATCTCCCTCTCTCGGCATTCCTCGGATGCTAATTGCACTTAGGGAGCCCATGTTTGTTTTTACAAGAGTTGGAGGTGGCAGAAGGAAGGCGATGGTTGGCCCAAAGGGGAGTTCATTCACCCGGGTAATGGGCTCTTGGCACAGCCACGGGGAATACCGGGAAAGCCACGCTCTGGAATTGGAGATATTGTTGAAGTTGAATTAAAGACTGTATTAAAGTCACTTTGGTGTGCTTTCTAAGCAAACCTGTGAAGTTCACAAAGACACCAAGTGCCGAGGCTCGTCTCACCCTCCTGCCTGGGGAATTTCCACCACAAAAATGCTTGGATTTTTCCCTGTGGAAATACTCCAAAGGGATCACAGCAAAGCTAAAAGAAAGGCCAAAGAAGGGAAACCACTTCTCATGGCAACTTTTGCGTTTGACAGTTCAAAGCAGGAGAGCAGCAGCATTTGTCAGGAGCGCTGGGAGGGAAGCAGTAATTGCCTGGAAGCAGCCACAGATGCAGGGCTCACTCCAGCTGCTGCTGCATCGCTAAGAGGTAACCAAATCATTTTCCTCTCTACACACTTGTCAGCATTTTAATCCTCCATTATCTTTGTACCTAACAACACAAATGTGCTACCTCAGCCGTACTGTGAATTTACTAGCAAACAAACCATTTCAAACAAACAAAAAAAAACAAAAAAGAAAAGGGTTTTCATCCCAGGCTTAGCAAGCGTGAGGTGTGTGGAAGGTCTCCCTGCTCGTTGCAGGGGGATTGGACTATGTAACCTTTAAAGAACTTCTCCAACCTAAAATATTCTATGGTTTTATGATTTTCTAAATAAAGCCCTTCCAAGTGGGGGCACTGATTCAGAGAGGTGCCACGACATGTTCCACCAAAGTCAGCTGGCACCACCCAGCTCAAGCTTTTAGTGTGTTTGCAAAGGACTTAATGAATTTGGAGGCAAGAGGAGCAATTTTGGAAGGCAGGTGCCCACGCTGAGCACAGGATCCTTGCAGTGATGGGTCAGTTTATCTGTGGAGCTGTGGCAGTTGTTTGCAAGGATCAAAATTTGGGCTTACCAAATTACTGAGTTGTGATAATGGCCAGTTCTTCATTCAGTTTAGTTTTAAATGTCCCAGGTGATGGTGGGGTGTGACTATGGATGAGTAGGGCTCACTGATGAGAAAATATGTGTAGTGGAGAGGACAACTGGGGTGCTCAATCTCTGTTCATGGTCTTCCAGTCTTTGTCAAGGAATGGATGTCTGAAAGACCTGAGGAGGAACATTGGGAAGACCAAGAGAACACCACTTCTGCACTAGACCTGTTTTTAAGTTTGGGATGAATTGAAATTAGGTGAGAGGAATCTAATTTAAATCTCGAAATTCTTCTGTTCCCGAAACTGCATGCTAAGAAAGGGGATGCTCTTTTACTATTCTCCATAAATAACGTTACTTTGTGCTGTTCCCAGGTATTTCATTCATCACTGGATCGTATAGAAAGCCTGAGCTGAATAAAACTTTCTGCAAGAAGATGAGGAGACACACTCTGCCTTGTAGATTATTTTACAGCTACAGAAGCCATTTGTTTTCTCTCCCTGTTTTCCACAAACTTGGAAAATTAACCATGTACCAGGAGGCGTGACTTCTACTTTTTGCCAAATAGCATGGAAATAAATTCCTTATTAAGGGAGTCATCTAGGAATATTGATTTTAAGAACAAATTACTGGATCATTTGCTTTCCAGCTTGACAAGGCTGGGGGAGGTTCAGCAAGGCAGGTTTGGGCTGAGGTCCGAGGGGGGCTCAGAGCAGGTACAGAACTGTAATAACCTGTTCAAAGCTGGGGTGAGGGATCCAGGTTTTCTTATTGCTGGAGTATGGGAGCATCAGAGTATTTATGAAACTCCCCCACGCATCCCCTTCCTGAGCCATTCGATCCCCCAAGCCACGAGCATTTGTTATCCAAACCCTACTCCTGCTGAGGTCTCCTGAGAGCCTCTGGCAAAATTGCTGCCCACAATGTTTGTAAACCCAACGAGATGTTTGTGGGCACGTGAAGGACGTCCAGGCATGGCATCCAGCCGGCTCAGCCCTGCACCCTCTCGTCCTCAGGGACCACTGCCTGCCTCTGCCCTGCCAAGTGAAGTGAGCCTGGTGCCTGGAGGTACGAGAAGTATAAGCAGATATGGGCACAGGTGTGGAATGGTTGTGCAAATGAGATGGAGACTGTGCTAAACTCTTCTTCAAAAACTATTAAACTCACCCAAAGGCAATGTTGGAGGAGTGGGTGAGATGTGGTGACAGCTCCGTGTGCAGCAGCCGAGCTTGGGGACCCCGTGGGTGGTGGCCAGGGGGAAGCCTGGGGCTATGGGTGTTTCTTGTAAGGGACTGGCCGACACGTGGTGCCCTCCAGCCCTTCTCTCCCGTGCTGAAGACCCACGTCTGCAGCCAAAACAGCCTTTTGTACAGCCCAGGGCAGCCTCCCAGGCAGCAGTTTGAAAATACTCTGACTTTTGCAGACGCTTCCAGCGGCAGGTAGGTGCCTAGTGGGATTTTCAGAGGTGTCGAGGCATGTAAAACACCTCATTCCCAGTGCAAATGCCACCAGGTGTCTGCCTGCATCATTAGGCACCTAATGGCCTCTGAAACCTGGCTCCTGGGAGCTGGGATGCTCCTGCCAGCGGCACCCTGGAGCCGAGCGGTGCCGAGCTGGCTGCTCTGCAGCACAGCTCCCGTGGGAGACACAGCCCTGGGCCCCATCCCAACACCCTGGGGCCTGGCAGCTTCTCCCTGCCTCAGTTTCCTCATGCAACAGCTGAATTATTCACACACATCATGAAACACTTTGTGATCTCCCACAGATGAGCCAGGCTGGCAGAGTGAGGGGGTACCAAAGGCCTGATTACTGCTAAAAAAAATGTTAAAAACCCTTTCACCTGCAAACCTAGAGCACAGCATGGTACTGGCTCCAGAGAAGTGGGAGCAGGATTAAAACCACCTCCCAGCCTGTCTGTATTTCTGCCTTGTCCTTGCACAGAGGGGCTACAAGGTGGGGAAGTTTTCTCTTCTTGTGCAGTGACGAATGGTCTGGCCAGGTAACAAATTCCAGGCTGGAATATGCCTCCTCAGCAGCCCAACGTGTGATTGCAGTGGGCATTGCATTAATTCCTGAAATGTCTTTTTAAAATTGGTTTTACAGTTCACTGGGAGCGTGAGGCTGTAGCCTCTATAGCCACAAGACTGGGGGAAATAATACTAAAAACTGATCCCTGCTGCTGACCCACGTGGCTGGGCCTGGCAGCACAGAGCAGGGACCAAGCCAGGTGTGAATTAATAAATACATTTATTTGTCAGCAGAGAGCACACTGTATGCAAACATGAAAAAATACACGAGTGCATGCAGCATGACTGAAAAGGACTCCTGTTAAATTCCTTGCTCCGGTTTCGTGAATTCCACGTGTGTGCAAAGCTGCAAGATGGGACTTTGTTCCCAAAAGTGCCAGGCAGAAACCATGCCCAGGGTGGAAACAGCAATCAAGGGCTGATGAGTTGCTGTCTGCAGCACTGGTGGGAACAGCTCCTGCTCTCAGACCAGCTCAGGGGTTCAGTGGGACCTGGGAGCTGCAGGGATCATACAGGACCTGAAGCGAAGCCGTAGAAAATCCTTCTGTTTTAGAGGAGCTGAGCATCTTCCCTGAACAATCTAGTCAAAGAAATGACCCAAACAGCCCCAACACTGTGATACACTTGTGCACAAAGCCTGGAAATCCTCATTAACTCCTCTTCTGTCTGGAGGAAAGGCTTTTTCCCTGCTGTGCTGGTACTTGTTTACTCTGGGAAAGTGTTAATGCAGGTTTGTGCCATCACCATCCGCTGCAAGTGCCCACAAAAGAGCTGGTGCCTGCCACGTCCTGCTGTAGAACCCAATCAGGTTAAAGTGTGGTCACACATCAAAGGTGCCCTCAAAACCATCAGCTTCCTACAGATCTGCGTGTTCATCCTCAGATCTGCTGACTTTAGGGATAAAATGTGTTACTTACTACCTTTTGCCCCTGCTAGCAGGGTGTAGCCACCCAGCAGTGATTTCAGGGCAGGAGCTGCCTCCCTTCCCATCACTCTGTCCCACTGATGGGAAGAGTTATGGGCTCCTCTTCACCCCCAGAGCCTGGGGTGATTCTACTGAGCTTCCAGCCAGGAAACAACCAAGCAAAATAAAAAAAAATATCCCAAACAAACAAAAGAAAGAAACAAAACTCCTTCACATTTTTCATGTGGGTTTCTTTTTAATCTGGAAAATTAAGTAGAGCCTATAAGCCCAGAATCCCACAAGGGTAGTAATGGTAAGTCACTTTTCGGAGTGTAATCACACTGGGAGAGACAAATATCTGCAGCGTGTCTGCATGGGCAGGATTCATGCTTGGGAGCCACAAGCCTCCTCCAGCCCCTTCAAACCACCCAAAGGCTTTGAGAGGCCTTGGCACCCGAGTACTGAACCCCCTTGGCTGAGGTTTATTTTATTTTTTTTACTCTCAATCGGACAATGCCTTCGGGAATCGTTTGCTCTCTATTCTAATATGTGTCTGACCAGGCAGGAGGCTGTGCTGATCTCCATGCGATGTGTCTATCATCTTAGTCCAGGCATTTTAATTTACACTGCAGTAAAAAATTTGGCACCCAACGTTTTCTACTTCGAGCCACTACGGAGAGGCTGTTCCAAAGGTTTGACTGTGCTGGTTTTCCTCCTCCATTCAGGGGGTGCATGTGTGGAAGAAGGACATTGGAAAGAAAACCCCCCCAAATCTGGGATGACAGGTTTTAATCCCATCAGCCCAGGATCTCATTGCTGGAATGACTCTGCTGGATGAGGATCTCTTTGTCTGTCCAGAGGAGCTTTGCAGCACGCAGAAACGATCCTAAATAAATATATATCTGTCTATAAATATATATCTACATCCTAAAGCACTGTCAGAGACTGTCTCACTCCAGGACTAGTAGAAATTATGTGTTTCTTTACTTGAGGAGGTCACTCTGGTACATAGGGGCTTCTCTACACCCTTGCACAGACTCCAGAGCTGGGCTGGGGAAACCTCTGCTGGAGAGAGGAGGCTCTGGGGGCCCTGGGACATCTCCCTGCCCTTTCCCCCCAGCTCAGAGCGAGCTGCAGGTTGGTGCAGCCCCCGCCGAGCTCCGGGAGCCACGCAGAGAGGGGACTCCTCTGCTGCTGCAATGCAGGGCTGAGTGCAGGTTGCAGAAAACGAAGGACACACAGACACTGCAGAACCAGGTCCGGAGGCTGGAGGGGAGGATCAGAGCCCAGCCCGGTGCCGTGTTCGCCTCCCCATCTGCCTGCCTTTGGCTCCGTCCATTTTGAGCCAACACCATCCATACCCAAGCAGCCAGCAAAGGGCACCTCGGGCACTGGCAAATTTAGGAGGTGATGGGGCACAAATGCAACCAGGAATAGGCAGGGCTGATTTGTACGGTCCTACACTGCTTATCTAATGCTCTGGCAAGGAGCTGGATCCAATTCGTCGTTGTTTATCCCCAAAACAGCTACTGCCTTTGCCAGATAATGTCTGGGGAGCGTCACCTCTCCTCCCTCCTGGGGCCATTCCTGCTTTGCTTTTCAGGGAGGTAGCAGTAATTCTGCTGGGCACAGGGAAAATACACCAGCAGGAACACACTGAGCCAAAATTCTTAAAAAAACTTCTGAAAAAAGCAAAAAAAAAGACTAAAGCAATTTTCTTTCTCTTTTGTCTTGCTCATTTATCACCCCCACTGTTTTCAATATAAAACAAGGAGAGGACAAAAAAGAAACACTGTAAATGAGGAAATAGCAGCCTTTCAACTTCTTTTATGCACGTGAATTGTTCTCATGAATTAGGATGTTTTTTTGTTTTGGACAAATTCCCCAAAATTAGAAGGGGTGAAACATTAAAAAGAACTTCTTGGTGCAAATTTTTCCAAGCGGGAAGCACTTTTCCTGCTCCTCTTTCCTTACCTTAGTCTGGATTCTTGCTGTTGCCCGGTGGCTTCATTCACCTCTGTACTTTTACTGAGCAAACCTCCCTGACATAAACTAACCCCAGCTTTTTTTTTTCTAGAGACCATCTTCAAAACCAGCATAAATGCGAATTTTTAAAAACGAACACACCTTCAGAAGACAGAATGGAAGATGAAAGACATGGAGCAAAGCCGTGGACGACGTGTGTTTGCTGCTGCGCAGAGAGACGGGGAAACAACCAGCCATGAGGAAGAGAGTGAAGAATTGGAGCCAGCTCGGCAGGTCACACGCCAGCAATGCCTCAAGGACAGGAAACAAGTGATCGACTGCTGTGTTCGTAATAGGATGGAGGGGAAGGGATGGCAGGCAGGGAACACTCTCCCGTGGACCGGAGGAGTAGGAAGGGAGATGCTGGTGGAGGCATGAAAATCCACCCACTGGGTTACCCTCTGAAGAATGTTATTCCTTCATTTTTTCCTGTCTTGTTGCTGTCCTGATGGAGTAGCCGGGGTTCCGGGCATCCACAGAGTGGGATGGAAAGTAACAGAGGAAAGGATGGGAAAAGGGCACTGAAGACCCAAGGAACAAGGAGAGGAGGCTGCTGAGTTGTGGGATATGAGGCTCCTTCTGAAAGCACCTTGGAGTTTCCTGGAAAGAAGGAAGGCTGAGAACAGAAGGGACAGAAAGCATCAGATGGGGACACAGTGGCTGGGTGATGAGTGTCAGGGAACCTCAGTGTTATGGAGCACAAGGGAAGCAAGAGGGATATAGGCAAAAAACAAGCAATAATAAATATTTCAGGACCTGTACTACTCCTGACAGCTGTAACGGGCGTATATCAAGAGCTCCCACAAACCCTGGAAATTTCATTAAGAAGCCCACAATGCCTGGACACATATGGAATTATGATACTTCTCATCCTTTCCTGTGTCAAAATCCTCCAAGCCTCAGCTGCCTTAAAAAGTTGTTTATAATAAATACATCTTCTTAATGCTGCCATATAGGGTATTTGCAGCTGGATAGATTTGACTGATATAGCACATTCTTTATGGCGATCATTCCTTGATTAAAAAAAATATTTTTTCTGTGTCAGGCTCTTTCTGTCACTATCGACCATAAATCAATTTGTCACATAAATGGTAATAAAACAAGAGGTGTTTGTTCTCTCAAACACCACATGTGTGGGTTTTGCAGCAGTTATATCTGTGCTCGGATGTTGGACTCGGTGGCCCTTGCCCTGATGGTCCCGGGAGGGCAGCACAGCTCTGTGGCACTGGAGGGAGTGGGGGAAAGAGTCCCGGACTGTCCCAAGCATCAGTGGTGTCACAAGGGTCACAGCTGTGTCCTGGCACCAGGGCTGAGGACTGAGTCCTGGGCCAGTGCCCACTGCAGACCTCCCCAGACAACTCAGATCCAAACTGAATTGTTTGAAATTCTGGGTGTCCCGTCCTGGTCAATGGTGCTTCAGGGTGTGGGTTTGTACCTGCGAGTGTCTCTGTGTATCTTAATAAGAATAAACCTTTTCACTCACTGCAATGCCTGTCACAGTCCCACGAAGTGATGCTGAAGCTGCTTCTCCCTTCTGGGTGAGATTCCCAGAAATGCTGCTTCGCAAAAACCACTGTCTCCTAGTGAAACGTTCTTATATTTTAAAATTTCCTAGCCTGGAAACACGGCACAAGTCGTCTGTGCTGCAGGAAGCCAACTTGCAGGCTGACTTGCCGGCCATGCGTCTGCCACTCCTCACTTTCTGAGCGTCTCCAATTTCAGCCTGGCATCTCTGATCGTAAGTCTGCTTAACCATTATAATAGCACTAAATGGAGTCTGTGTTCCTGCCCTTATCTGCTCTCTATGTCTTCCGGGTCATACATGCTTAGTTTACTGTCAGAGACAAGTTTTTACTGCTGTCAGCACTGCAGCGTGCGGTACCTGCAGAGCAGCAGGCTGCGGGCTCTGCGCTGCGTCCTCGCTGGCAAGGAAATTACCACCCGCGAGCTGATTCCCCAACATTTGTCTTGTGGTTTCTTAATTGGTACCATCAAGGAAAAATGCCGGAGAAAAAAAAAAAAAGCCCACTACACGGTGCAAAAGAAAAGGTGATGTTATCTATTTACAATCCTTTTGTGCAGCAGTAATAATAATTAACGTAACAATGACTAATAATTAGGATTGCCTGCATTGAGTTAAGGACATGATTTTGTTTCCCTTTGTGTACATGCAAATCTGGACTCGTTTTCCTCTTGTCACCAGGGGGGAAAACGTGTGAGAGGAGAATAAGTCCAGAAGCAGGGGACATGCATTTATCCGGGCATATTTAACTCTGGTTGCCCCCAGACCCTTATCCACTGCCGGCAGGGTAGCCCCCAGCACATACCCGTGTTCCCATGTGGGATGCTGGGGCTGTGCATGTCCACTCCATCTGTATTACCCACCTAGAAAACCTGCTCAGCTGTCTTTAAAATCATATCAAACAGAACAATGCAAGTGGAGATGATAAAAGATGCAGAAAAGATGCACACGTGGCTTCATTCTCACCCCCCTTCACTCTGAGCCCTGCAGGCTGGATCTGCAGTTCCAGCAGCTCAAGAAAATCTTTGTCAAATTAATAGATTTAAAAGTAGAAAACCCCAGCCGAGAGTCCGGGCACGCTTCTGAGATCACCTGCTCGGGTTCTGCACCAGCAGCACTGATGGAATTACTTTTGCTTTACACCAGCATAAATAAAAGCAAGATCAGTTCCACTATCTGGAAGGTAAGGATGAAGTTTTACAGCCTCCTTTTTCCTTATCGCACTCAGACTTTTTAATACCTTGGAAGTATAATGAGCAAGGTTGTGCCAATGCCTGGCTCTCTGGGCTTGTAGGCACTGCTTGTGCTTGGGCTCTCATCCCCTTTTCCTCTAGAAATTCGGGATGCGAGCAGCAGTGGGGCTGGAAAAATGATCAGTTGTTTATGAACAGATCATTTATTAAATCCCCTTGGCTAAAGTAATTCCTGCCAGTGTGAAGGTACAACAGACTGAAAATGAATAATCTCTCCTGCAATTCTCAGGGGCGAGGGACCACACTCCCTGCGTGCTCTGTTGCTATATTTAGCACGGATACAGTAAGTGCATTCCTGCATGGAACTGCTCTCCCCAAAGAGCACTTTTTGGACCAGGAGTGGCTGCAGAGCAGCTGGATGTCCCTGGGTGTGTTACTGGGGTGGGTTCTGCTGCAGGATGGTGAGCACAGAGTTACTGTAAACCGAAACCTGGGGTGCAGGGCTGGAGCCCCTGAGCCGGGATAAATCAAATGTAACAGCTGTGACTTACCCCAGCGGTCACTCCAGCTCTGGAGTTATCTAGTTACAGGCACGTTGCTCCTGCCTCATCCAACCCTGGACCTTAATATAACTTTTAAACCGTTGTGAAATGGACTTTGCATTTTATTTCCTTGGACTGTGAAAAAAATACATTGCTGTATCGTGCCCTGGGATAGGGACAGAGACAGCTATTTATATCATTTCCAGCGAAACACCCTATGAAACAGGAAGGGAACTGGAAAATCAATAATTATTATTACGATGTCTCTGGGTCTCGGGTGTGGGGGGCACTGCACATCCCCCTGCAGGATCCTGCCCCCACTCAGAGCATTTGCAGCCATGTTGGCAGTGGCGCAGTGTGGGAAGGAAAGGAAGAAATAGGGAAACTGAGGCCGAGAATTATTTCTAAAGAGAAGTTTATGGTGCAGGAAAACTTCTCCATCCTCACTGCCCGAGGGCCCTGGCAGGGAGCGTGGGTGTCCCAGCCTGCGGGAGCATCTCTGCAGCAGTGCAAGAGGCACAGGGCCAGTGCAACGCCGTGTGGGGCTGGTGTTTTAGGGGATGTGTGCTTCTGGCAGGGATATAAACCTGCTCAGAAGATGCAGCTGTGCTCTGGACCGTTTTAGGACAGGCTTATGTGCCATGCTTCCCCAGGGTTAGCTCCTTTAACCCCATCCTGCTTCCATCCTCTGTGCCTGCAGACAGGGCAAGGCGAGGGAGTTTGTGCTCCTTCTAGCAGGATGTTCATCCCTTGGAGGGGCTGAAGGCCCACAGTGGTGGCTTGGACTGGTTTCACCAAGGTGGGCTTGTGTGTCACACCTGTACAAAACACCCTGACAGAGACACCACAGATCCCGTCAAGGCTGGGAGGTGACAAGGACAGCACTCAGCACTGCTCTGACTGCACTAATGCTTATCATGCTCTAAAGCCACTGAATTATGAAACTCACTCTGCCACCCAAGCACCTTCTGGGCAAAGGAAATCACTGAAGTGAAATCCCAAAGGAATTTCAAAGCTGGTGGCACTTGCACATTGCTTTTAAACAATCTTCTCTCTTTTGGGGGCAGTACTGCAGGAAAAATCCCATTGTGGTTTTTTTTGTGCAACCAGCACCCATATCCTTGCCGTGTCAGTGGGCTCAGGAGGGAGGTGAGCTCAATGGTGGTGAGTCCATGCTCTTCCCTCCCTCCTTCCCCTGCATCCCTGGTGCATCCCAGAGCACGGCATGCTCCGGCATGGGCTGGGTGTGCGAGCTGCCCCTCTGCCTGGCTCTGTCCGGGGTGTGTGCACAGGAGGCAGATAATGGCGATTGATGTGCTGCTTCCTTCAGGTTTAGGTTTCCTGTCAGCTGAGCTGCAGATAAACCATAAACACGAAGAACAAACAAACAATTAGCCTCCCTCGGACCCAGCACACAGACACTCTGCTGAGGTTTATAGCCATTTTCCAGCTTTACTGCCAGGATAAATCTTTCACCACCCACTGCCCAATCAACCTCAATACAAAAAAGTTGTTTGTTCTGTTGGTTTGGGCTTTTCTTTCTTTCTTTTTTTTTTTTTTTTGCAGTAGATATTTGACTTTTATATTTAGGAAACATTAAAACAAGGGTGCAGAGAGAGGGGTGGGGACCGACTTGTAAATTATTGATCCAGAGGATGTGCTGGCTTGATTCTTCCTGGTGTGGGACCAGACGAGAGGCAGAACAACCTCTGCTTCCTCTGAGCTGTGTTTTCCACCACAGCTGGACCTCCATGTACAGCATCCTTTGGCCCCACACATCCCCCACCACTCTGGTCACACACCAGGGGGTGCATGAGGCCAATGGATGCTGCCTTCCACAAGTCCCATAGTCTGCTTTATTACCCAAATTTATTCTTCAATCTGAAAAAAAATTAAGGTAAATCTGTCTGTTTTCCATCCTGCACTTGTATGTAGCCCCCCAGGTAGGTTTTTTTGTCACTGGGTAGAAATTCCCTTCATGGTGTCACTGGTGCATCACTGGCATAAAAGGCTGATTCAGATTTGGTGGTAAATGACCCATAGCTTTTTTTTTTTTTTAATATGACTGTGAATTTTGTCAAAACTTTGTGTGGCAGTGTCATTTTGTGTCTTTATTGTCCAGCGAGGGGGAGCTGGGAGTGCCAAATTAATTTCTGCGTTGAGACCAATAAATTCAGCTCTCCTGCTGTAAAAGATACATTAATTTTGCTACATTCCCTTTTTTAATAGGCACAAAGCCACCTGGATAAATACAGGCAGCACAGAGAGAGCAGCCATGGACCTGGGCACAGAGACTGTCAGCTAAAATAAATAAGTCAGACATTAAGAAAACAGTACACGCAAAGAAATTTCACTTTCTTTTTCCTTTGGTTTTTAGCATTTTTTTTGTGTGAGGTGAGGGAAAATGGCAGGCTGCAGTAATTTCATCTACCATAAAGACATGAAAAGGAGATGAAGAATGTCCTCTGGGTTTAAAACATTTAGAGGTTTTAATGTTTAATGCCAAATATGTTGGTTTTGATAAATACAATAAAGGAAGTATTAATCTCACATACAGTGCACTTGGACACGGGGATATTCCCTCATTATAGCTTCACTGCCAGTGGACAAACCTGGGGACCATTTCTCATGGATCTTCTCAGGGATAAGCAGGGATACTTGGGATTGTTTTCTGCAGGAGTTCAGGGGTGACTTTTTGTTGAACAGCAGAAGTTGGCTGAAGGTCACCAACCTGACTGGGAGAACAGACCTACCTTACCCATTGGCATGCCAGCTCCAGGGACAGATAAAATAGACACCCAGCCCAGCCTGGGAATGTGACTGGATTGACTGTATGGGGAGAATGAGGAATTTGGGTTTGGTGTGTGACTTGGTATTCCCATGGCATTCCCTGCCCAGGGCTGGGAGAAACTGGAGACACCAGCATTGGCATCTGAAACAAATTGAACCACAGGCAGAGGTTTTTGCTGGAGAGGAAATGCAGATAAGATGCAATTTGGTCTTTGTCACCCTTTGGGGCTGTGCAACCCGCACTGGCCAGAATTCAGAAATTATTCTGTGGGGGAGAATCATCTTTTAATAGGCTCATTGCAAAACTTTTCTTTATACTCTGAGTGGAAGGTAGCAAATCTCAGGCTGGTGACTGCTGAGGGACATGCCCCTCCAAGGTCACCCAGTTCAGAGCTCTGGATTGGTAGAAGGTTCTCAGAAAATGCTAATTTTACCATTGGTTTCGAGCCCAGTTCTGGTCTGGAGGTGATCTTGTTATTACGCATTCAGAAGTCAATCAAAGATACATTGAACAATGTTTTGGATGAACAGTTGGATGGTTCTTTAGTCCCTGAGTCTGAAAATCAAACCCAGAGGCCTCCAGAGGCTCGCTGAAGTGAGGACAGGCAGTGATGCCAAATGATGTCTGAAAGAGCTCCATGTCCACAAGAACCCTGCTCACGGCAACGCGTTCCCATTTCTTAGACGGATCTGTGTCCTGTGCTGTCTAGCCAGAGCATAGATTTCCTGCCAAATTCTCCTTGCTGTGCTATTACCTCATCCCTCTGACACACTGTTTGTCCAATTTCACCATTTTTCCTGCCCTGTCTGGAGGGTGAACTCTCTGAGACAAGGACTTTGCATCCATTGCAGCTCCCCATTCTCCCCAAACACTGTGGATGGGTCAAAGCAGAGGTTCTGCAGTGATTTCTCTGCAGGGACACAAGGGACTCTTTTCTTGTGTCAGTCTTAGCTGGTTTGGGGTAGGTAGAGTGAGGTGGGGAGCACTGCCAGGGCTTGTCAAATGCAACAGGAGAAAATCCATAGGACAGGAGGCACAGACACGTTTCCTTGCAGCTCCTAACACGGCCCCATCACCGCCAAGAAGGAAACAAAGCAGGGAAGTGGAGAAAAAAACCCACAGACCCTGTAGCCTTTGTGTGGCAGAGCAAACATCGGAGGCAGCGCATGTAAATCAGCATGCAAATGAGGCTGGCAAGCCTCTAACGAGAAAAAGTTACCACCAAGCTTCCCGATGCAGCCCCAAGGCTAAGAGGAGTATTTCACTCCACACGAGCATCCGGAGCTCAGGCACAAACTGCGCTCGCAAGGAGCGGAATAAAAAGGGCAATTTAAGACAAGGGTGGCTGTAAGTAGCAGATGAGAAAACACAATAAAAAGGAAGATTTCTTACTCTGCAAGTGAATCCATTTACTTCAAAGGTACTACATTTCTTTGATACAATAGCATAACGTTTTTATTGGGGACTAATTGAGCCAGTGATATAATTACGACAGTAAATTAAGGCCTGAAGTATACTTTGAATTTAGGAATAAATTCGTAAATACTTCCTTATCAGTGGCATGTAGGAAAACGACCAGACTGATTTAGCAAGGAGGTATCCTTATGTATTGGCCATCTCAGGAAAATGATGAGCCCTCTTTCCACATAAAAATGAGTGATACATTAACTGCTTTGACTGCAGCCTTTTAGTCCCTGCTTGCTGTGATCAGTTTTACTTGTGGGTTAATAAAATTTAATTAATAGTTAATTAAGGCTTACATTCAAGTATACCCATTTTTGATTACTTTGTCATCACAGTGTTTATATCAAGGTGCAAAGCAGAGCCCAAAACCCATCTGTCTCTGAGTGCTGCTCAGAGCAAGCAAGGGAGAGAAGCTGCATTGCCTTTGAGCCTTGGAAAGGAGACAGAGGTGGTCAGAAAAGCTCTTCTTGGGATGACAGGCTGTGCCTGTGCCTTTAGCTTTCAAGTCTGCAACAGAGTTCTTTAAAACTCCTGCATTTCTCCAGTCTGACTTTCCTTGCTGGTTCCAGCCAGGCCCATCTGATCAGCTGCTGCTCGGGAAAACAAAAAGGCAGCCATCAAAGAGCCAGAAGAGCTCTCAATCAGTTCATCATTTCCCCATCCCTATTCTGGCAATTACTGTCCAGGTATCCTTAAATAGGATTAATGAAACCAGCTCCAGGTCCAAAACCGGACCAAGCTTTCCGCAGTTCAGTGACAGTCTGGGTGTCTGATATGTGGAAGGAAGCTTCAACCACATGTACACCCAGCAGAAACTGGATATTGGAAAGGAGAAAAGCCCTTGAATAATGTGTTTAATGCAGAAAAATGCCATCAAACTGTTTTTTATGGAAGTGTATCCCTCAGAAAGTGCTGACTTCTCCTTTATTATATTTAGCAATACAGATAGCTGAGAACTGTGTTTGGGCTCATTGCAGATAAAGTGCTGGAAAGATAGTGGTGGAGTGAAGGCACATTTATTTCTCTTACTGAGACCTGCACCATGCTGCCACAGCTGGTGAATCTTATCTCTACAGCTTTTCTTGGGAATAAAGCATTTAGCCTTTGTAGCTGGGTCTTGTTACAAGAAGCAGGAGAGAAGATTCAATTTTGTGCCCTGGCACGAAGAGAGGGAATGAGCAACAACTGAGTGCTGATGCAAAGGGAAGGAAGTCATTCAGCAATCACCAATGCCCTGGGCTGCACAAAGGAGACCTGATTGACCACAACAGTGTGGTCCCAGAGAGAAAAGGAAAGATGAGGATCTAGAGTGTCCTCCAAGACAGATATGATCTTGGGAATCTGCAGATGTGCTGTTGCATGCTATAAGGATCTCTGTGGTGCTTCTCCTTGGAAGGGTTCATAGATAGAGAAATATTGCTCTCCCCGGAGAACGCCCTAGGAAACAAAAGCAAGAGCTCAGTGAACCTCCCTTCCTCAAGGAAAACAGTGTAGCACAGGCTTTGGATTTATTATTGTAATTGCTACAGGAATTACTGATATCCTCGCTGCTTTCTTGCTAACCTTGTCTCAAAACCAGTCAAGACCAGGGGATGATACTGCACGAGTGCAGCCCATTAGGCAGTTTTACAATCTTGCAGATGGGCCTGACAATCTGAAACCGTGGCCAGGTTTGGCCCAGTATGCTGCCAGCCCCTCACTGAGCTGGAACCCCGCTCAGAGGATGGTGTTTGCTCCGAGCTGCCAGCGTGCCCCTCGCCTGCTGAGCCTCACCTCCACGTCCAGGCAGCCACCGGCACATCCAAGAGCAGGGCAACCTGCTGGGCTTCCATCAAAGGCTCATTTATCTCTTGTGAAAGTACATGACGTATCAAATGTTTTGCCTTGATTAATGATGCTAATTAAGCTAATGGATTTGAGTAATTTTACAATTGATATTTTTATGTAGTTTTGCTTTTGCTCCGCGGTAGCCAGAACTTACTGCCCTGTCAGCTTCTCCCCGTCATGTTCAACATTATGCACAGACATCATCTTTAAGGTCATATAAATAAACAAAGCAAGAAAGCCCTTCAGATCTATCCCAGCCCTCCCCCTGCCACCTGCTGCACATTCCCAGGGTGTGCAACTAAGCAGATTTCAAAAGCAGGGAGCAGACTCACCAAAAGCAATATCCCAGCAGAGAAAATGATTTGATTTGGGCCTTCAAGAGGTTGGATTTGGCTTCTAGAAACCCAGATCCTTATCCCAAGTCTACTGTGAGTTGTTGGGGGCCATGAGGAAGCTACTTCCTTCTCCATCAGTAAATTATATAAACCAGTAGGATGTTGTCTTGCTGGGAAGGAGGCTGTGAACACGAACACAAAATTCTGGACCTGATGATCTTAAGGGTCTTTTCCAACATAAATGATTCTATTCTATAGCACAGATGTGTCAGAGAGAGGGATGCTGACCTAAATTTGGGCCCTGAAGGTGATGCTGTGGCACTGACTGAACACCTGAGGTACAGACCACGTAGGTCAGGTGGTGCTGCAAGGAGAAGCTGTTTGCATGGCAAACACCAAGAGCAAAGGGCAAGAACTGGGCACGCAGTTTCCTCAGTGCAGTATTGCACACACTGAGGAGGCTTTAAAAATCCTGTCGTTTTTATGTAGTGCCTGAATCCCCACAGGTGGAATTTGTGAGTCTTTATTTGTTTACAGGACACCATCAACCAGAGAGCCATGTAACTACTGACCATGTAATTACACTGTAAGGCAAGTTCCACATGTTGACAGGGTAAATAAAACATCAGGTTATTTTTTCCTGTCTGCAAGGGAGAGGGTTATCATGAGATCTTACAGCTGCAAATTACGTAGTAATTATGGCTTCAATAACCAGGCAACTTCTAAAATCATTACCAAGTGATTGCCAGGGAGACTGTCATGTTCTGGGATGCATGAATCATGGGTACTGGAGAATGAATGACCTGGCAGCTCCAAGCACCAATCCCACCAATTCATTTTCCACTCTTGTCCAGTGTATTTTTAAGCACCTCAAAGGAGGGTTTCCACAACCAGCCCTGGGAGATGCTGCTGCCCATCAGGAGGAGAAATGCAGGTCTCCATCCCTGTAGCTGGCTATTTATGCCCCACACTCCT
The DNA here is from genome assembly GCA_014706295.1 of Lycocorax pyrrhopterus obiensis. Lineage (NCBI taxonomy): Eukaryota > Metazoa > Chordata > Aves > Passeriformes > Paradisaeidae > Lycocorax > Lycocorax pyrrhopterus. Next base: position 12,584,061 of record JACSVZ010000022.1, on the reverse strand, counting down.
CACTGCTAACAACCACCCTGGCTCCTGGATCAGCCTCCTGAGAATGCCTGAGTCTGATGGCTTTGAAGGAGCCAAGCAAGGAGCCAAGAGCAGGAAAATCTCTGTGGAGCCTTACTCAGCACCCTGCTAAAGCAATAATTACTTATGCAGAACTCCAGCTCAGCTGATAGCACTGGGCACTATCTGTAAGCCTAAATCTTGGCCAAATTTGCAGAAATGTGTGATCTCTCATGCTGAGCATCCTTGCAGGAAGAGGCGCACCTGGAAAATGAGAAGGCTGTGTGGGTGAGGAAAAAGAAATGAGTAATGATTTGCAGGGTTTCATATACTTCAGGTTTTGTGCCTGAACTGAAACAGTGTTTGATTAGTCGTGTGTTTAGTGAACCTAGAAACCAGGTCAATGGGTCAGCAAGGAAATAGCTAAGAGGCATTTGGGTGTGTGCCCTGCTCTGCATTAGGGCCCAGAGGAAGGAGGCGGGAGTTAAAGGTTTGTCTCTGCCAGAACTGCAGCAAAATTGCACTGTGGGATCGAGTCCATATCGCTTGGAGAGCCCAATCCCCTTCCCAAGGGAGCTGCCCGCTGCCAGTGCAGCCCCTGGGGGACCCTGGTGTTTATGGGATGTCCAGATTTCATAGATGTTGGGTGAAGGAGGTCTCTGCCTTGGCAGAGGAACCCTGGCCAGGTCTCTGCTGAAGTTGACAGAGCTGTACCTGAACTACTGCCCTGGAGTATCCCACAGCATCAGACCTATTTCCTGAGTAGGTGCCACTTTTATACAAACAAAGCCACATACTTTTCCTTAAACTCTACAGCCCTGTAATTCAATTTTTAATTATTATTCCTTATCATGCTCAGTGTGTTTCTGCTGCACTTAGGAAGCTGTCTCTTGTGGTTAATTTAACACCTGCGAATTCCCAGAGCTGTTAACCTAAATCTAGTGGATAAAATCTTTGCCATACATTTAAAAGATCACGAGGTCAGGTCTACTTGGGGCTGAACTTTTGTTACCAGGCACATAAGTGTCTATTTTACTTCCCCTATAAGACAGACCACTGTAGGCTTTGTACTTATTTATCATCATTATCGGAGACATTCTGCAGTTGACTGAAATGTTATGCAACAGACAAAATCTCAGAAGTGAGTGCTTTTGGGAATATTTCTTTACCATAGCCTGCCTGAGAAGGACAAATATTGATTCAGAGACTTTGGGTACATCGATTATCCTTTTAGGAAAAGCATGATAGCATTAATAAATCTTGGAATTTTACTCTTTGTGTTTCTGACTGTATTCTCAGCACGGTCACATGCTGAATAACTGATTAGGGTCTCTTTTATCTGTTTTGGGGTTTCCCCTTCAACAGCACAGTGCCAGCTCTGTTGAAATGAATGCGAGCCTTTTCTCTGCCATTGCACGAATTCCTCCCTTTCCCCCTAAGCACATGTACAAGAGAGAAAGGGTCACTAATCAGAGATCATAAACCTTTTTCACATGACAAGCTATTACTTCCCTGGCCTGTAAGAAGTAAGGCTTGGCTGCCGTTTTTCTTAAAAATGGAGGGGAAAAGAAAAACTTTGAGGGGTAAACCAAGGCCAAGCATTTCAGGTGGTTTTGGATGAAAAGAGAGGAAAATTTCAGTGTCCAAGGCCAACACTCATCACAAATTTCTTGCCATTCTCATCTTCATTCAAACTAAAGAAGTGGTAATTTGATTGTCTGAGAAGATCTCACCTGCCCCAATAATTGACCGAGGAGATCCAACATTGCTTCAAACCTGAGAGGAGGAACTGTGAGCTCCCAGCACGGACCAAAGCACTGATCTGATTTCCCCCTCATAAAATGTCAGATCAACATGCCCTAGACCTTAGCTGGCCAAGAGATCAGCACACTTACAAGCTCTTAGGAAAAAAACCCAGCATAATTGCTCAAAAACCTACTCCTTCCACCTTCCCTGAGGGTATAGAAAGCAGATGATGGGTCAGAAGGGTCAGGAGGAGGCTCTGATGTCTCCTGGCAATGGCCCTAAAGGAGTGGCTGTTTTTCCTCAGATGAGGAGCCAGCAGGACAACCATCACTGTAGCAAATTATGCTGCTCTCCTTGAGCCTAAAGGAAATCTTTCAGAGGACATCTGTGACCTCGACAGATCAATGGCAGGTCAGATACCACTCAGAAACACGTATGATATTGGCACCTTCCTGGCACAGTGCTCCAAGGAAAACCACCCTTGGCCAATTCCTCCCAAAGACAAGGCAGCTAATTTGGGCTCGTAAATCACAGGTTGGGGGGAATCACATTGGAGGACCAGGCTTGCAGTTCATTCTTATCAGTGTTTCTCAGGTCTTTGCTCGCTGTCAATAGTCCTCCACTTGATGTGGCAGAAGGCATTATCATACAGCTGTAATTACAGTCCTCTCATTTTGGAGGCTCCTCAGCAGTTATAAACGTGTGTTTAAATCAAAGGAATTGCGCTGATGTGCAGTCGATGAGGATCTGCCCTTCAGTTTTAGAGGCACCACTTATAATTTGCTTCAATCATTTTCCTGCAGGGGAGCAACACGGCAAACTGTCCACACACAGATGAGGAGCAAACAGTGTTTCCCCAATTCCGAACAGATTTAAGCATGTTGGTTTAAAGCAAGGGCAAGTTAGGAGGCACAGTCCAACACAAACTGTGCCACCTTCCTACTGCAGCACAAAGCACAGTCCCTGCTCATGTTTTCTCAGCTATATGTGGCACTTTACACTCAAAACCAAAGCCAACAGAAGGCATTTCACAACACACTTGTCCTCTAAGGAAGTGGGAAAAATAAGCTGGCAGGGCAATATTCAAACGTGTCTCTTTGTGTCCTGCAGAAAGGTCCTTGGATGCCATGGCTGAATTCAGGGAACGAGCAGCACGTGCGTCCCCGAACACTTTTTGCTCAAAAACCTCCCAGATTTGTGGCCTGCCAGTGCTGGAGCTGGGCTTTCATCTGGGATGACTCTGAGTGATGCCACCACACCTGTGATGATTGAGGAGATGCCTCACAGTTGGCAGCTCAGCCCCCACAAGCGCGGCTGCCTTTCCCCAGCGCTTGCTCTGTCCCTTCCCTGGTGAGGAAGGAAACCTGAGAGCACTTTCTGGTGAGAGCAGCGAGCTTGACAGGCTCATAAATATCCGTACCCTTTCCTTTCTGTCCTTTGAAAGAAAAGACTGACACTAAGGAAGCATTTGATCACATTGGATTTGTGCCATTTCGCGGCTTACTTGAATGAGCTGAAGGCGAGAGCTGGGCGCAGCAGAGCCTGGGGAATTTCATGGGTGCAGCAGGTTGTTGATGCAGGGAAAGGGCAGCCAGGACTGAGGTATCAGTGGCTCCATCTCTCAGGCCAGCTGGAAACAGCCCCAGTGCCTGCTCAGGAGCTGAAGAGAGGAGGGAGCAGAGCAGGGCTGGGTGCTGAAGGTGCCTCGGTTTGGAGATCCCAGTGCTGGTGCATGTGGCTCCTGGGTCACCCTTTCTGGTGGCTTGAAGCGAGGGGGGACAAAGAGACCCGTAAGAGGGGTGAAGTGTGTTTTAAGCCACCTCAGTGTATTTACAGCATGAAGAGCATCGCTCCTCTTAGCTACACCTGTGTGTCACTCTTATGCACAGGACAAAAAGCAACATACAGAGGGATTTATCCCAGTGGCACTGGGTATTCAGTGTCTCTGCCCCATATAGTACGTTTCCAGCTCCATTTCCCCACACTGTATATCTACACGTGAGAGAGATCAATGCTCTGCATTTGCAAACTGGTAAAAGGCAGTGTTAGTTTTATTTTAAATAGCCAAGGCAGCTCTAACAATGTTACTAAATTCTATGTCTAATTTCTCATTTTCAGGGCTTATGGCTGTAAATTTGAGCTCTCGACACAGTCTCTAGTTGGGACAGATTGGCCTTTTGAAAGCCATTCCTGCTCTCACTTTGGAGCTCTGCTTTGCCCTGAGATATGGGCTCTTAGTTTGCAAATGCAGTGTAAATTTATAGTGCTATGTAGAAGAGAATAAATGAGTCTTTATACCGGCTCCTTGGATTTTTTACAGCTCCTATGAATAAAATACAAAGCGACTTGAAAGGCTTTATTAAATAAGAAGGTGGGTGTCTTAAGAGCGATCAGTTATAGGCATTGTGTCGGTGTTGCGAATTGTTGGTTTTAAAGCCTTTGGGGCAATCTATAGTTGATCCAAACGATAAAACCTTTGCAGGCTTCAGGGAGCTCTGACAGCTCGCATCAGCTGGGGATCTGTCCTGCATTTCCAATGAGGATTAACACAACGCTGCATTTTTGGCTGTGTTTCGGTAATGGGATGTCCCCTCACAACCTGAGAGAGAGGGGAAATCAATTTTGGTGTGACTAATTGCTTGGGCTGTGAATGCAGCATCGTGGGTCTGCTGGGCCTGGCCCTCGTGTGGGGCTGGAAAAGGGTTTGTGTGGAAGAGCCCTGGAATGTACCAGCAACAAGGCACTGCCTCTGCAGGATCTTGGGATGGAGCAGAGAAGCTTTTTATTCTTTCAGAGGGTCTAGACCCCATCTAGTCTCCTTTCCAGGTGAGATCAACTTCATCTATGAAGCTGGTTCCATGGAACAAAGCCTCATCCTGGCACTAATCCTGAGCCAGCCTGTTTGCCTGGTGCCTACACCATGGTACAGCTTCCAGCCTGCTCTTTTCTGCTTCGACATCTTTTTCTGTGCAAGGAGAAACCCTTTTATCCCTTTTCTTTCTCAACTGATATCACCAGTTGGAAGAAAACCAGTTACCCCAGCACCAGTCTGGAGCAGGATCTGGAGCTGAGGGTCCCCACAACCCTGCCAGTGCAGCGCAGTGCCAAACCCAGCCCAGCAGCTCAGCCCAGAGCGGAGATGGATATCCTTCCTGGCACATCCTGGGATGGGGTGGGATGGGATGAGGGCTCCTCACTGCCCTCCAGCTCGCCGTGTGCTGCAGGAATGCATGTCAATGAGAGTGTCTCCTGGCTCCTGCAGCTCAGAGCAGCTTTTAATTACCCACGAAGGAGAGAGATCCACAGCTATCCCATACTAATGATGACCGAGTGTCATCCTCCACACCACCTTCCTCTCTGAACCTAAGGGTATCTATGGAGAGGAGTGAGTGGGAGACAGGAATACATGCCTGGCATACGCTGTATAGGTGTACAAACATATATACCTGTGTATAAATGTATCATATAAATGTTTCGTCTGACAGGGCAATGGTGCAGTCAAATGACACGAAGAGCTAGCAGCAGTAAATAATTTTGTCATTTTTACCACCAAAAAAATATTTTCATTGGTAGATGTGGAAACACCATACAAAGACTTCACTGACTCTCCCACTCCCTTTTGGTTTTTTAATAAGGAAACTAAAGAATTGAAGGATAAAGTAACTTTGCAAATACGGTAACATGGTTGACAGATTCACATCTTACCTGAAGAATCGCTCTTTTTTTTTGCTAGAGAAATCCCAAACTAAGCTCTTTCTTACTGTGTTTACCTTCTTGTCCAATATACTTGGATGGGTTTTTTGGTGTTTTTTGCATTATTGCTTGCTAAATATATCACAACCCATCATTTACTTTGCTCTGCAGCTCCGAGACCTCCACATGCCTTTCCCTCCTCACAAAATGAATTGCAGGTTCAAATATTTAAATATTAAAAAAAAAAAATACCACCATACAGTATACAAGCAATTTGTTATCACAGTGTGCAAACAAGGTAGAGAGGGAGAATATGCTAAAGTAAATTTTATGTATAGCTACTGTGTAAATTTGCCTATTTCCCAAGAGTGATATTGTCACTATTAATCGTAATAGCGTTTCTAATATGGCATATTTCCAATATTTTGCCCTTAATTAGGATTCTGATCATACAACCCCATTTCATTCCTGTGGTGCTTCCCCTTGGCTTTCTGAAACCTGCCCAGCTCTGGTGTGAAGGGTCACGGTTGGTGGCACAGGGGAGGAGCAGGCAGGGGCTCCTCAGCTCGATGTGCCCACCCGAGTCCCTGTGCCCACCACCCCATCCAAGGACAGTCAAGGTGTCTTTGGCATCCCTTCTGTGTATGGAGCCCTGAGGCAGCAGAAAAGGGCCCCAGCCCCTGTTTCCAACACCAGAGTGGGAAGTTTCTGTGAGCTGAAGGCTGTCGTGTGCCCCTCGCTGTCTGCTAAAATGTTGTGTGCAGGTTTGGGGGAGAACGAGATTGTTTGGAGAGCAGCACTAGAGCGAGGTGGGAAGGGAAAGGGAATAAGATGATTTCTAAGTGGGCTGGGCTGTGTGGAGTGTCCTTGAGTGTGACTGCAAAGGGTTTCTGCCAGCGCTGATGTAGCGCAGCCGCTCCCAGGAGCCCGGGGGCTGCTGCTCCAGGTGAGCTCCGCAGGCCAGGGCAGGTCAGGGACTCGAGGTGAGTGTTTGCATGAGGCACCCGCCTGAACGATGAGCAAACTACTGCCTTTAACTGCTTTAAAGTGCAAATCCCCTGTTTATGGACGCATGGCTTAATGCGGGCTGTCCTTTCCTCTGCCTAAACCCTGGGGTTCAGCGAGACCCTGGCACACGCACTCACCTCAGGCTTCGCTGTTTCAAACGCACATTTAAAAGAAGCAGCATCCCTGCACACGGCTCGTACAAAGCACATGTGCCTTCCTGCTGCCAGAGTCAGGTACAGGATGCTGATGCTGCACCACTGGAGGTTTTTTTCCACGGGAAATGTATCCAGATCAATAAGCCCCAGTTGAAAGTAGAGGGAGGAAAAGGCAGCAAGTGGCCATGTGCTGGTGGCACTGAAACGGTTAAAAAAATAATCTGGTTTTGTTAAAAGCTAAAGTAAGTGCTGTAGGAAACCTTCACATATTCTCTTGGTGGGAGGGTGATATTTTATAACAAGCTTGGTGAGCTCCTGCTCTGTGGTCTAAAGCAAAACCTTTAACCTCCTCCATGTCTGCCTTCTCAGCATAAAGAGAGAACACCAACTCACCCTGCCTGGGTAAAAAGCTTCAAGTGCCACGGAAGAGGTGTATAAAAGAGCTTCTTGTATCCCCATGAGACGAGAAGGGCAGGGCAAAAGATCTTCACACACCGAGGATCAGGAGAGCTCCTCTGACTTCAGTGGAGCATCACCAGTTTTTCTCTTCTCCCGTTTTATGCCCACCTTGGAAAGGGCAGAAAATGGGTCATTCTCAGCTGGGCTTGACCCAGTTCAGCCAGGACTGGGGCTATTCCAGCAGTTCCAGTATTAACCCTGCAGGGTTATAGCTGTTCTTAGGACAGAGCTAGAGCAGATTATCCTCCTTTTCTTTTTTTTTCACTCCGGAGAAGTGTGTGAATGGAACAATTTACAAGGCAGCAATAATTACCTGCAGCCCTTTCAAACACCCAGAAGAACCATTCAGGATCGAGTAAATAAAAAGGGACGGTGTTGCTGTGGCCCTTCCCAGACTCTCTTGCTCTGAGTTCCCCATTATGCAGTAAATAAATAACTATCTCTTATATGGCTATTTTTTTTTAATAAAAACACTTCAAACTACTTTGCTTTCCCTTAATTAAAAACACATCAGGCCATGGATAAAGCATTGTGGAATGGCTTGTTGTGGCATTGCCTTTTACAGCTGGGAAGCAAATTTCTAATAAAATGGTTTTTGAAAGGAATATTGCCTTCATTCAAACCTCCTATAAAAACTACCCATCCATTAATTCCAATTAATGACACTACAGCATTTCCATGAACACTGCTAGTAATTCTTGGCTAATGGATGATTTTCAAGAAAATCAGAATCAATGTTAGTTTGGACAGGACCCTTGCAGAATTAATTTACTGCCACAATGTTAGTTCAACCAGCATATAAATCACAGTGGTTTGAACTGGTTTCTCAGTGCCATTGAACACAGCCCATGACATGAGTTTCCTGTGGGCTTTACAGGGAGGATATATAAAATATTTTTAAAAATATATAAAATAAATATATACACCCTATCCCCCAAACATATACATAATACGTAATATTTGTTGTTCAGTGGCCAAAAGAGAAAAGGAGAACCAATTACACACTGAACTGGTCAGGAAATATTGAGTAAAAATGAAGTTTCTGTCTGATAACTTCTAATGAAAACCGAGGAGCAGAGCACACGAGACAGTGATGGGAACTGCACGGGAATAGAAGGTTTTGACAGGCAAGAAAGGAAAATTTCACACTGTCCCTCATAAGAGGTTTCACACAGTGATGGGAAGGGTTAAGTCATTTCTTCCTCCTCCTGAACGACTTTAATTAACAACTGATCATGTTGCTTAATCTATGCATCTCTGCCTACCTGCTGCTGTTCTTTTGTCCTTTTGGAGAAAGGGTGGTAAAACTTAAATTGTTGACCTTGAAAAGCAATCATTCTGCAATCACCTCATTGGAAGAGCTAACAGCATCTCTGGAAGCTCCACATAAACACCAAAAAGGGTGGACAGCAGTAAAATCAGGATGGGCTTGGACCAAGTAACCCCCTTTCCCTCTTTCATATATCATCAGTTTTACACCCTTACCAGCGACCTTGCTGCAAATGGAAACCTTTGTGTGTAAGAGCAGAATGAAGTGCAATTAATGTAAAACTAGCTGTTTATGTGGGCAGTTCTGGGTTAATTTAAGTCTGCTCACCAAAATGTGCTCATCACCAGAGCACAAGCAAGGCAGCCCCTGTGCGGTGTCAGTGCAGCCCATACCCTTGAAATGCTCCAAAAATGTCGAGCACATCCCGTGACTGCTCATCTGTGGATAAAAAAATTCCCACAGTACACCTGGAAGAAGACCAAAGAGGTGCCTGATGGGATGACAGCACATCCCGGATGGTGACAGGACAAATTTCCTAAGCTCATTGACCGTCGCTGGCTACTTCCAGGCCAGCGGATGCTGAAAATGGTCTTATCGGCAAGAGGCTCAGGGTGATCTGGGATCGAAGGCTTAAGAATAGAAAGGGAGGTTATTTATGCTTTATTTCATGTATCAATACTGTGAGAAAAATGCAGACAGCAGCAACATGAGAGATTTCTGAAAGAGAAAAGACACAAAGGCAAGCTGGGGGATCACTAATGTAATTCTTTTCTTTTTTTTTCTCCCCCAAAGCATTCATTTTCTAATGATTCAGCCGGGCAATTCAAGTCAACTCCCCTTTTGTATGGTGGATTTAGGTAGAAAACCCAAAGGGTGTTTATTTTGCAGTGTATTACAGAGAAATGACACTAACAGCCAGAGGTACAAGGATGGCATTAGCCGCTCTCGCAGCAGCGCGTTCGAGGGCTCGGCTGGGGCCCACTATCACCATCCCTCCCGCCGCCACCAGACAAGAAGGCAACTTAATAGAAACAGTTTCCAAATCACAGAGCCCTGTAACCTGTCATTTTCTGGATGGCTTTATTATAGCTTTCCGTACCTGAAAAAACCCCAGGTTGATCCTTCGCCGGGTTAAAGGGATTGCGGGGTTTCCCGGCTGACGGTAACGCCGTGCTGTGCAAGCGCTGGCAGCTGAGGAAATATTATTTCAGCTGATAATAAGGAGCATTAATGAAAAGAGCTGCATCTGCTCGGTTGTAGCAGCGTGTCTAAATGCAAACAGGCTGTTGGGAAACTTCACCTTTTCCCCAGGATGGCTCAGGCTCAGATTTTGGGGACTGTGGGGTGCAGACCATTGCCTGTCCCCCGTGCAGGGGTTTCCCAGGGAATCTATTCTCACACCACATCTGGATGGTGCATTTTGATGACTTAATTCCAGCTCTCTCTCCGTGGAAAACGTGCTTAACACTGAGCCATTCAATATGACTCAAGCACTTGCTTAAAGCTAAGCAAATGCTCAAGCATTCACCTGGTTAAGGATTCTTCCCTGAACGAGGAGTGAGACATGGTGTTTTTTAAACTGATTGATATATTTGGAGTAAGTCAGTATTAATGATCATGTAAATTAAAATCTGGAAGGCAGCCAACTTTTTAAAAGCTTTGTCTGACACTGCAACTCCTTGCAAATCGACTTTGTGTTCCAAAGATACCAACATGGAAATGCACTTTCACTCACAAATATTTCTGGGCACAGGATGCTTTTTAAAAAAGCTCCAGTAATTACTCTGACCAGGTGATCACGAGGGTAGAGTGGCATTAAGACCAGTTTGGAATTTATTCAAAATAACCCAAACATGCCCATCATTAATGAATTCTGTTAAAAATATTAATGATAACATGCATGGATGTTCTCTGCCTTGTTTGCTTACTCTTTCTCACTGTGGCATGAACTGGGCTGCGTGGAGAGGTGAGGATCTGCTCTGAATGTGTTGAAAGAAAATAGAGCCAGGGAAAAAAAAACTGACGTGAAGGAAGACCTACAATTCTGTGTCACATGTTAATCTCAGTGGAAAATGATGCCGTCAGGTTTTACCCTCACTGATTCCCATTTGGTACTCATCCAGGGAAGTTCAGCATGCCAGGAACCGGCACGTTGCATTAGTCAGGGCTTGTTGATCAACCCCACTGAAGGACACAGAGTTGCCCTGATGTCTCACAGCATACTCAGATTAATTCACCTTAATAACATCCTAAGAGCAAAATGGGACTCTGCCTCCTTTGTCCTGCCAGTGCAGCAGGGAAATGAATGCTGCTAGTGATGACACAGCTCAGAAATTCAGTTTGCTGGTGGCAGGGTGTGTTTCAGGCTCCACCTTTCCTGCAATCAGTGTGACGTTTGCTGTGCTTCCCCTTCCTAAAGGGAAAAAGTGACTCATGTGGGCACAGGGATAGACAGACAGGCAGCTGGCATGGACTGCCTCGAATCAGAAGGTGGGATGGCACCTTCCAGAACCTAAAGGGGCTCCAAGAGAGCTGGAGAGGGACTTTTCATGAGGGCATGGAGTGACAGAACAAGGGGGAATGGCTTCAAACTGACAGACGGCAGGATTAGATTAAGTATGAAGAAGGAATTCCTGGCTGTGAGGGTGGGGAGGCCCTGGCACAGGGTGCCCAGAGAAGCTGTGGCTGCCCCATCCCTGGAGGTGTTCAAAGTCAGGTTGGATGGGGTTTGGAGCAAACTGGTCTAGTGGAAGGTGTCCCTGCCATGGCAGGGGGTGGAATGAGATGACCACTAAGGTCCCTTCCAACCCAAACCATTGTCTGACGCTGTGATCTGCTCAGGGCAGAAGGGGTTGGGGTCTATCAGCAGGGCAGACACAGAGGGCTGGCAGAGCCACGCACAAGAAAGCCACCATGACACCGCCAAGGCTTTGTGCTGGGTATGACAGTGGTCACCCCAGAGAGACAAAGATGTCAGGATTTGGAACAATCCACTCCTTTCCTGCATCTTTCCTGCTGACTCCACCAAAAGCCTGGATGCCCCACTAGTGCCAGAACCACCAGCTCTTGCCCCTGCACTGGGCAGGAGCACATCCACATGCCAGGGAATTGCACCCAAGGGCACCTGAGAGCCCCAAATACACCCCCCAGTGCAGGTACTTTTTGCATCATCTCTGTCCTTCAGCAATGTCCCCTTGGCTCCATCTAAAGCTTTTCCAAGAGAGAGATCCCGGGGCTGCTGCGTAAACTAATCTTGTAAACGCTCCTCATTTTTGCCCAGGCTATCAGAGTAAAATGTCTCTACAGTGCAGTACATTTATTAAAGTCCTAATGGAATTAGAGTCCTCCCACCAAAAAGCCAGATGGTTGGTGTTTTTATGTTATTAGTTAATGCAATTTAGTATTAAAGTTTTGAGTTAAAAACAGTGTGTGTTGTTTTCTTTATGACATCTGCTTATATTCTGCCAGCAAGATGAAGTTATGTTTGAATAGGGCCTTTCCTTTATTAATGAAGTCAATTAAAAGAATGACCCAAAGGAAGGGGATATTCAGTTTTGGAAGCAATCACCTTTTATTACTGTGGGCAGTGCTGGCTCCGGGAGCTGCAATGCTGAGCATGCACTGGAAAAGGCCCTCAGTGTCCATCGTGTTTAACAGCCCCCGGGAACCAGGCAGGGGGAATAAAACCTGCAGAGTGTCACAAGGGACTTCATATTTTTGAGGCCGTAAAACATCTTCCTCACAGTGATTGGCAGCTGCCAGCGGCGTGCGTGGGTTTGAGGAGGGATGTCCTTGGGCGAAGAGCACTCTGATGGCCACAGGTTTGCTCAGTCCTCATCTTTCATTTCCAAACCCATCACACACGGTGCAAAAGCAACTCCAAGACTATTTCTCAGACGAGCAAAAGGCTCGATTGCACACAATGCCACTTTCTGCATTTTATTCTCTCTCTTCCTTCTTCATTTTATAGATGTGTTTTATGATATAGCAGCAAGGACAGGTCCCTCTCACTGATTTTAGCACAGTGTGGGGAATGGAGAGGTATTTCTGATCATGCCAGGCTGCCCTGACGGTGGCAAAGGGATGCTCTAAGGGGGAAGCAGGATCCTGTGCAACAGGGACCCAGGCACAGCCTCCATCCCCAGGCTCAGGCTTAGGCTGCACTGGGACAAAGCCCAGGCTTCCCTGGCCCTCCCCTCAGGCTGGTGTCACCTAATTTCCCATGCTGGAGCTGCAGCCTTATGTAAAACTGCTGAAATTTACTGGTAGTCTCCTCTACATCAACCCCACAGCATTTCCCTTTTCATAGCGCTGTCCTTGTTGACCTTTCACATTTAGGATTAGGCAGAATGAAATATAAAATCTTCATTGAATTCAGATAAATTTTAATTTTCTTTTTACTCTCTCTCTTTTCTTTCTTTCTTTCTTTCTTTTCTTTCTTTCTTTCTTGCTTTCTTGCTTGCTTGCTTGCTTGCTTTCTTGCTTGCTTTCTTGTTTTCTTGCTTTCTTGCTCTTTTTTTTTGAAATACACATATCCCCAAAACCAAGCCATCCAAGCAGCAGCAATGCCATCAAGCAAAAGCTCTCAGCAGTCATCATAGTTGTTCTGGAATGTGAAATTGTGAAATACCCACAGCTATACACTGGAAATATTACCATAGCATTTATGGACAGACACTGCCAAGAGAGCTGGGCCAGATTTTGGCTGGGTTAGTCTCTAATCTCACTGAAGCCAGTAAGGAAAAGTCAAATTAAACCAGTGAGCACCTCAGCTGTAACTCGGTTGCTGTTTCCTGCATATTAACATTGGTACTAAGTCAGTAACTATCTATTAACTGGAAAACTGAGAAAAAAAGTCAGATCCATCTCAGACAGGCAAAATGAATCATCAGGATAAAATGAAGTGAGGTTTTTTTCATCTGCCTAAACATCAACCTTCTCCTGGCACATACAGAGTGGATTTCATGGCTGCTGTTCTTAGAACAGAAAATAGGGTGTGTTAAAAATGGGGATGTATCTGTAAAGATGTTAACCTGCATAGCACAGCTTGATACACAGTAAGTACACACAATGTTTCTATTCTATTCTATTCTATTCTAGTCTAGTCTAGTCTAGTCTAGTCTATTCTAGTCTATTCTACTCTATTCTACTCTATTCCATTCCCCACCCTTGACAGTGCTCCTTGCCTTGTGTGCACTAAGTGGTGCAGCTCACATCTGTCATGCATGGCAGGTTTCCTCTCCTGCCTCCTCTCCCCAGGTCTGGGGCTGGGTTTGTGGCTCAGTGCTTTGCATTGCTAATGATCAGCTTGTTAGATTTGATGCCTGTGCAGGAGAGGAGTCTTCTGTGGCTGGGGGTTGCGGGGTGTTGGACACTGGGGTGGCCTTGCAGAGGGTCTCTCTCACAGCGCTCTGAGAAGAGAATGAAAAAGCTCACAAGAAGCAGGAGAGCCTGTCCCTGGCTCTTATGGGCTGCTCAGCCTTTGCCAAAGCAAAGGGTGACTGGTGGTTTTAGCAAAGCATTTGGGCTAAGAGAGGTGGGACTGGTTATGGCTGCAGAGGCTCTGCATCTGGGAATCTCAAGCAGCTTGATGCAATTAAGATGAGATCCACCAGTGTAGAAAAAAAGCAGAGCTTAACTTATCGTTTGCATGTCAGAAAAGCTTCAGCTTGATTTTTCTTGCCTGTTTTCATATCCTGCAGGAGCTCACCTTGGAGAAGGCCTTGGGGAAGTGGTGGGACAGCCCTAGGGCAGGGGGCACCGGGGCTGGGGTGATGCTCAAGGTGCACAGGACAGTGTTCCCCCCCATGCAGCCCCCACTCCACCCAATACTCATCTCCATGAACCCCCTGACTCCTCGTTCCAGGAGCAAAGGCTCTCCATGAACCCCCAGTTAGCTGGGAGTCAGGCTGGAGTGTTTGGCTGTCTTGGGCTTCTGCACCCTCCAGGGGCTGTATCTTGGCAAGAGAGGGTCAGAAGAAGCTGCTTGAGCTCTCTGAAATGCCCACAGCAAGGTATGGGCCCCAGAATTTGCTCCTTAGTCCCTCTGTAGCAGGGAATCTCATCTCCACCAGCCAGGCTGCCTTCCTCGTGGTGGGGGTCAGGGAGCTGGTCGATAAAATGGAGCCTGGCCAGACGTTCAGCTGGAGACGAAACTCCCTTCTCCTCTCTGCTCCTTGGAAAGTATTCTTTTTTTTTTTCCCCTCCACTTGAAGCACTTCCTGTAAACCAGAAGATATATGGCTGTTTCAAAGAGTTTTAGTACTTTTACCAGTAACTCCACGGCGCTGCTCTGAAGAAGTGAGGCACTGCGGGTGAAGGAGCGCTTGGCAATTTAGAAGATTTAATAGAAGTCGATTTTACACTTACACACATTAACATTCACACGGACTTGATAAGAAAAAGAAAGCACTGTCCAGTATTCTTGCAGCTACATGATGCTGTTTGCCAAAGTCTTTAGTTATAATTAGTCAGATTAAACCCCATCCATAGATAGCTTCAACTCCATCCAGAAAAGCTACCGCACTTTCTATTTTTACAAGCCCTGCTGACAATAAGTACTCTCACATCTGACAGGATATATTGTCTTTGCCCATTGCCTCTTATAACCTGACAGTGAAAAATGTACACTTCAGCATCCAGGGAGTCATTTGTTACCTCTCCACTTCCTTCTAATTAATGAAAACATAAGGGAAGAAACAATAACTGGGTCTACTGTTCAGGCAGAAAATGATTATTGCTCGGATGAAATAAAAAAAAATATTTTTGGCACCTGATTGCCTCAGCAATGACATAATCAGCAGGGATTTTTACTGACTGTGCAATAAAGCTGCATATGACTATAAATGCAAAATGCTTAAAGGGTTTCCCCCCCCTCTTCCTTTGCATGGAGTTACACCTACAGTAAAGGCTATCTTAAAGGTGATAAAAATGAGGCACTTTATAGACAAATGGTCTTGTTACAGAAAAGTGAGAGATTGGACCCAAAAAGCAGTCTAGCCCGGCTTCGCTCATGGAGATGTGTGGTTTGGCATGCAGCACTTAGATTGCTGCATTTGGGCCAGGGAGCATATTTTTTGTACTGGTACATGGGAAAATGATTGATACAGATGAAACCTGGAATTCAGCAGAGCACTTCCCAGGCTTTTACTCCAACACAAGTCGGTCGAGGGGCTGGGGGCCATGGAAGCTGGGGAATGCACACTCACTGACACAAAATGAGTTTCTCCAGTGTCTCTGGGGTTTCTGCTGTGAAAGGTGGGGGATTTCCCAGCCTTTTTTTGAATTTTGCTGCTTTTCATGAGCACTAAACCTGGCCAGGGCATTTCTGCTTGAGACCTACCTGTAAAACATCTCTGGGGTATCCAAACTTGTTTCAGAAATCTGATTTTTCCATTCATCTTCCATTCCTTGAGACTTTTCACAGAAATGTCCTGAATATAATGACTGTCCTGACCTCCATAAATACAGGGCAGTATTTTCTCAGTTGATAAAAATTGCTGAAATGCTGCCATTCCATTTCCCAGAAAGCAAGTTGCAGAGAGCTATTGGGATGAGAACAGATGTCTTCATTACCCACCAGAAGTAAATGGAAAACCAGTGCAACCAAGGGAAAAGAAAGAGAACAGCAGTGATATGTTGATATTCTAGTTGTTGCTGAGTGGTATTTTATTGCCTACTCTTGAAGCCGAGTATGAACAGTGCAAGATGCTTTAGGACACCTGGGTGCTAAACTCAGGCCTCAAGCAACCAGTGACTGTGTTTCATCTTCACTGTAAATCCAATCTTAGGCTTGCATAGAAGTTTAAACAACATATCAAACTGGAAAAGTGTGATTATTGGCTGGGGACAGGGGCCTGCAAGGATGGATGCATGGCTACCTATGAGTAACTCACCCAAAAGAGGTCGAAAGTCTTTTATCCTGTTAGGAGAAGGGTGGATACTCAAGTTAATAGTTGTGATGCACAGCCAGAAATAATTAGAGACTGCAAGACTGGCAATCATAAATTACTTTTCTTTTAATAACATAACAAAGGCAGAGTTGCAGAGGTAATAGAAAAGTGCAGTTCAAGCAGAGAAGTTCAAATGAAAAAATCAAGGCCAAATCCATTTCTTTAATTCCTTTCTCTCACAAAGGACAATAAAATATTCACGGTTTCCAATTAACTAACTTTAACTATAGGTGATTTTTTCCACAGCTAACTCGTCTAAGGGAGAGGAAGAAATAAAATCTTAAAGGGGAGTTCCACTGCCTATTTAAATCTATTGAATGTGGCACTGGAAGGATTTCCTCCATGTCTGCAGGAGGATGCTCTGACCAGGTGATGGTGGTTGCAGGCAGGAGTGGCTCTGGTCTAGCAAGCTGCTTCAGGTTTGAAATTCCAGGAGAAATTCTGGACACTGGCCAGGGATGCTAATGGGAGCACCAGAAGCGTTATTGTCCTGTGGGATTTCCTTGGGACACATCAAAGTGATAGTTGTGGTGTTGCTGGAGACACACTGCCAGCCTCCTGCCCAGTTTGCTCCCAGAGCTGGTGCAGGAGACATGAACAGGCTGAACACAGGTGGCTAAGCTGGCATGGGACAAATTATCCTACAGTGAGGCTCTGACTGAGTTAGTGCCCATCTTTAGAAGCTGGATTTGGGAGAGAGGAGCCCTGAGAGCAGCAGCCTGGAGACTGGCGCTGTTTTAGTTCAGTGTGCAAAGAGCAGCAGAGTTTGGAGTGCTGAAAGCAAGACCATTGGAATCTGCTGGGTTGATGTTATCCATTGCAGTGATTTTCTTTAATTACAGCAGAAGCTGAACATCCTTTTGTCTGTACACTATGACAGACTTATTAAAATATAATGTAAGGCTTGAAATGTAACAAAAGGAGGTGAAATGATTCCTAAATCACTGTGATTCCTTTGGAAAAGAGGAAAGGCTTTGCTTCTGCTCCCAGACCTATCTTGCAGAGATGATATCAGTATTTGAATTACAGTAGTATCTTAAAGTCCTGAACTCGAGGTTCAGTTATCTTGGGTGGCATCTAGAAAAAAAAAATTATACAACCTTTCACCTGGATATAATTAAATACAGTTTAATATATTTTCCAATATGAATGTAAACATGTCTGAGCCAAAAATGGGCTCAATTTGAATTTTACAAATAATGTAGGCTGGAGGTTCCTGTGTGACTTCTAAGTAGGAGTCTGCAATTTGTTCTGCTTTAATTTGACCCATCCATCTTGATGGGTAGTCTCATTAATGCAGCATAGTTTTACATCAGAAATATCCCTTTTGAATGATATGAAGTCTAATGCATTCCTCCCACATTGGAATAAACAAAATATGTGGTAAATACTACATCTGGTGATCCTTAACATAACTGATCGATCATCAATTTTCAAAAAGGGAAACCATCATTGGGTAGAAAACAGATCAGCTATTGAGCCAGGCAATTATCTCCCTCCTGAATGAGATGCTTCCTGCCAAACCAGAAAGAAATAGCTATTTGGCAGACCAGTAAATGTAACTAATACCTCCAGGACATGTTGGACAAAATTCTGTGTTAATAGTGCTCCAAGGAGCAGAAAAGGCTCCAGGACCGAGGTACATGTCACATTACTGGCATGAAAATCACTTCACGGTGGTGCAAGGCCCTGCTCTGAGCAAAGAGCTCTCACTGCTGTGAGTGGTACCTGTCGACTTCAAGACTTCTGGGAGGACCAACAACGCCCTCCAGCCCTCTCTGCCTCCGTCTGGGCACCTTCCTGCATGGGGAACACAATGCCAAGACACATTGCTCATAGCAGCACTGGGAGGAGAGATGAGTGGCAGGAGCAGGCAGAAGTGGGTTTTCATGAGGAGATGATTCCTGCTTGGCCACCTACAGCACCAGCACCACCCCATCCTCGATGGGACTGTGATGCAGGGGAAGGGGGTTTCACCTGCCTGGGTCTCTTTTGCAGAAGAAATGAACCCAACCTCCCGTGAGCTGCCCGTGACTGTCTCCAGGTGCTGTTCTCACCTATAAGAGGAGAATGAATCCTCCGAAGTGGGTGACTGGTTGACTCTCTCTTCAGGAATTTCAAATGTATGGCTCCATTCTCCTGCCCCTCGAGATGTGGCTGCTGGGCTTGGCAACCTGCTGCTGCCTCCAGCTCCTGCTGGAGACCTCAGCCTCCAGCTAAAGGCAACATGAAAGAAGTCCTTCACCAAAATGAGATTATCAGCTGTCGCAATCCAGTTTGCTCTTTTAAAAGATGTATGTCTGTTTACATCAAACCCTTTGCTGGCTGTTGAAATGTATCAAAGGGACACTGCCAAGGGTTTTCGGGCCACAGGTTTGACCTACCTAAAATTAGCTCTTATTAAAATGGGGTAGTTCTTTAAAATCCAGATGGTTTTGTTGGGGGGGGGAGGGGTTGAGTAAATTTGCTCTTGTAAATTTGATGCCCGCAATTAAAGAAAAATGGAGGGAAAAAAATCCTGATTTAAATAGAAAGAAAAATGCTGGGTTGGTTTTTTTTGTTAGGGTGCACAGCAACCCAGGCATTTGTCCTTTAGCGGCTCCCAAGCCTGGCTAGCTGGAACAGCCTGTTGCAGGAGCTGCACTGTCATCGCTGCTGAGCCTGCTACACACGCAGAGAGATTCTGGCATGAAGCTCCCTTCCATTAACATATTTTTTTCTATGAATGGCACTGTTTGTCCTGCAGAGTGGAAAATCCCTCTGCCTGAAAAAATGGTCTCGAGGGACCACCTCTAAAAGGGGAGGAAGAAATTTATTCATCCGGGCTCGCACGGTCTTGGTCCCTCTGCTGAGAATGACAACCAGCGTGACTCTGTGTGTCAGCAGAGGTCCTGGCGCAGGAACTGGGCTGAGAAATATGGGGTAATTTGAAGTTGACATTAAAACCTGTCACCATCTAAAACAGCAGGGAGGAGGAAAAAAAAAAAACAACCCAACAATATTTGCTAAAAGGCAGGAGATAAAATCACTAGATGAAATTGCTGCTTCGGAATGACCTTCTAAAAATACCTGCGGTGATCCGTCTGCGTGGCTGGAGAGCTGCGAACCGGAGAGGAGGCGGCGACTCCGCTCTGAAGCCGGGTCCTCCCCGGAGGAAGGCAATTTGCACATTACAGAAACAGTGTCCCCAAATAAATTACCGCCATAATGAGCCACAAAGACACCAGACAAAAGGAGCCCTTTCCTTGTAAGCAAAGTAGCAAGAGGGAAAGCTCCAGCTCCAGCCTCAGCCAAGAGTCTGGTCGTTATCTCTCATTAGCGCAAAGGTTAACGAAGAAAATATTAGACTGGGGCTGCAGTTTGGGCAGACCCCGGTAGTTTCTCTTGGTGCGGCTGCCAGTGTGTGTCCCAGACAACTTCCCTACAAAACAGGCAATGATTCAGCTGCTGCTCCACTTTTCCTGCATCCAATGACACCTACTTGAGTTTCCCGGGCAGCAGCAGGAACTTGTTTGCACTTCCCACTGCCTCCCAGCAAGGGTGACATTCCTGACGGACTCATGGCAGGGCTGCACTTCCTATTCCTCGGCTAAATCCCTTTTGATTTCACAGCCTCTTTGCTTTAGGAACACAAATATGCAGCTGGGTACGGATCACCCCACAGACCCACGTACGCTCTTAATTTCCAATGCATTAGCAGCACACTCCAAAAACTCCATTCCAAGACACAGACAATAAAAATGAATTAACTGAACAGTCATTAGGATATAATCTGGTAGCGTTAAGGTGAGTCACAATATAATTGCCATTATTTCTGATGGAGTTACCATGCCATTACTGCAGAACAACACACCTCACCCCTGCCATGGAATGGGCACACACCTCACTGCGCTCAGTCTAGTGCACGCTCAATTCCAGGACAACAATCAAGGAGAGATCCAGGACTTGCTTGGAAAATTGTAGCCCCAAGTGAGATATGTGCAAAACCCACAGATGCTTTCAGAGGCTGGACATAGAAAATCTGGGTCCGTGTCACTGGCATCAAAATGACCCGTTTATTGACTGCAGTGAGTTTTGGATGATGACCCTCAGGCTTCTGGCATGGATTCCTAAAGAAAGGTGGATTAGGCATTCACAATCTGTGGACATTTCACTAGGTTTTGAACCTGAAAACCAAATTTAATCACATTCGTGGGAGGAATAGGAGACAGAAGGACTTTGACTTCTATCTATCCAGCAAAACATGTGGCTGAGGTAAAGGCATGGACTCCTGATGACCCCAGAAGGAGAAGGTTGTGGCATCTGCTCTCTGCTGCAACCTCCAAGGAGACCTTTGGCTTTAGCAGTGTCCTCCACAGGTCTGGGGTTTGCTTCTCTCAGGACTTCTTGTTTACAAAGTGGTCAGTGAACTTCTCAAAATACTCATTTAGCTTCTAGTTTTGGGGCATGTTGGCTGGTTCCTGAGGGATTCTCAGGAATAAGGAGCCAGCAAAAACAGGAAATATGGAAAGTGACATAAATGTATTCTGCTAATGCTGTAAATTAGTCATCTCAAATATGTATTTAATATAATAAATTTGGAAGGCAGCTTCTGTAGGTTAAGTGGCAAGTGGCAGCACTTATAATGAGGATTAATATACATACAGGTCCTACAGATTTGTTAAAATTCAATAAATATTTATTATAATCCACTGGTTCTTAGCTTACACTTGAATAAATTGGCTAATGTTAAATAAATAGAGAAGCATGACCAAAAGGAATGGACAAAATCCTGTCGGTGCCACTGTAAGTTCATGGCTCATGAGGGCTATGTCCTAGCTAAACCTGGTTTACTCAGGTTTGGCTCCAGTGCCAGTCAGCTTAGCAAGATGTGCATTACAGCCTTCACTTCCAGATGTGTTTCAGAAGGTAATTCCTTTACGATTTTAAACGAGATGATCTTTTTCAATCAGAACATGTCTAAGGGTTACTCACGTTCATCCTTAAGAGTAGCCTTTGTTCCAGTTCCAGCAATCCTGAGAGGAAATTTGTAATTCTTGACTATATGGCATCTTGATGCAGTCTGAGCATGAAAACCTAACCCAAATTTTGCAGCTTCAGGAAAAAATGCCTTTTACTTTCCCTTATATTGGCTCCACATTTTTTAGGGAAAAGAAACTCAGCCTGTGGTTGTAAGCTGGAAATGTAGCAAGCACGAAATTGAGCTCCCATCAAGCTCTTGTGTCTCAATAGTCTGGGAAAGCTCCAGTTGGAGATATCTGAGCAGGGTATTGGTGTGGTCTAGATGCCATGTGACCCTCTCTCAACCTGGCACCTCTGATGTGGCTCTTCCAGGACTGGTTTGGTCACAACTAGTTCAGTTCCATCATGCTTCGCTATAGGCAGAACAGTGTGCCTGGAAGGAGCAGATTTCCTAAGGTACTTGTGTCTCTTATAATGTGGGAGGAAGTTCAGCTGAATTTCAGAAGCACTTTGCCATAAGTGAGCATCTACTTCACTGCTGGTGCTTTTGGAAACCTTACCAAGCACCAACCTGTCTGCATGGTCTGGTGCCTCATCACTGTTGAAGGTCTGGCAGGGGCAGGGACCCCATTAAAATCTCCCCAGACATTTCAGACCAGTCTGGAAGGCTTTGTACAAGACAGAGATGAAGAACAGCAAATTTTTGAACTGCCTATCTTGATAAGTACAGAGCACCTTGTTTTGTTAAATTATTTTTGCTCATTGCTTCACCTATTTTTTTTCTTTGTTGATTTTTTCCTGGCTTATGAAAGGATTCTTGGATCTTTCAGTAGAACTTTTCCCCATATTTAATGGTAAATTACTCTCTCCTGTCAGTGCAACATGGTGCACACTCTGCTGTGGCACTGCTGTTCATTCCCATCTTTTATGGATCAACTTGTTGGCTTCTCCCACCATTATGTCTTTGCCCATGATAACCTCCTTGACACTGTCTCACTGATATTTTCTTAGCCTTCCTGGACCCTTTTCCTACTGCTGTCATGCACAGGTTTGCAATGAATATTTTCTCATTCCCATGTGACAGATAATAATGTTTTTCTTAATTGCTAATCACGTCTATTAGTGAGTTACTTGCAGGAGAACAGTTAATTCCGGATCACTTAGAAATTCTGCAGAATGGCTGAGGGTACGTGCTGGGCTTCCCAGGTGACTCCCAAACCTCGAGCCCAATGAGCTGGTGAGCCCTGCATCACCAACACTGTGTCTAGAAGTTCTGTGGTTTCATTCCGAGCCCTGGAATGGGAGAAAAGAGGAGAAGCTATTATTTGTATGGGTGAGGTTGGCCCCAGTCACAGCCATACATCCAAGCCCTGTATAATGCATTTTGGGTGGGAACACTGACCCTTCAGGAAAGGTGAACTTGCAGAGGGTTTGATCTGAGCACTGGGCACAAAGCTGCTGGCACAGGTCCCTCCAAGGTGTCTCGCCTGCTCCTGGGCAGGCAGCAAAGCCTCACAATGCCCCAGCTGCAGTGGGCAGCTTGTTTTTAATGCCACAGTGCAGCTGGAGTTCCTTGGCTCAGACACTGTGAGAAATTCAGAAATAGTCTCCTAGATTAGATAACGGTGGTGGGGTGACCCTCAGAGCCAGGCAGTCCCAAGAACTTCAGGAAATTGAAGTGAAGGCAGACACAAGGGCTGAGTGAGAGCCTGAGGCACCCGCAGCACAGCCTGACGGCAAGATAGCGGCAGGGGAGCGGGAGGCAGGGAGGGGGTAAAATGAAGCAGTGAGCATTTGTAAATGGGACTCCTCAGGAACTGAACATGATTGCCTAAAAACTCCTGCACTGCCTCTGAACAGCTGCTTTCCCTGTGCTAAATAAATCATGCATCTTGTTACCTTAGCCTGTACGCACGGAAAAGATGTGTTTGAGCAATAAAGTGCGGAGCCCTTCCAGCACTCTGCTTTTCCCACCAGCCTGTGCATCTCTCATGTCAGCTCCTGGTCTGGTTTCTTCCCATCCTCCCCCAGTTCCTCTGCTCCCAAACCAGTCTGTGTAGCCCAGGCTCTGGCCAGCCACCAGCACTGACCCCAGGCACCCCTGGTCTGAGACTTGCAGTGGAGGAGGAGCCTGGTAAGAGAACTGACAGCAGGTTTGTGCTCAGTGGGTGGTGTAGAGGTGCTTAAGGGGACCTGGACCATCTCCACTAGAGTGTCCCTGCTGCAGCCCTCATCCCTCCAAGGATGCTCTTCTTGCTGCTTTAAAACCTCTCTGAGGACAGTGCCCTGCAGCAGGCTGTACCTGGGGGTGCAAAGGGCAGCACTGCGTTTCAGGAATGAGCTATTTGAGGCAGTGGGTCTTCTCACAGGAACGTTGCAGAGCTCCATGACCATCAGGAGATATTTCTGTAGAGTGTACCAAGCCACAAGTGTCCTTTTTTGCTGTTAAGCAGCACCAGTGTTAATCTGGGAGGGGAGGGAGGCGTGCTCACCCAAGGAAGATGCGGGAAGCCAATTACAAGTTCTTATATAAATCCAAATGTGTCTTCCTAAATGTGCCGCCTCTCAAAATGAGGCTGAGATTTAGTCTTCACAATAAGCCTGAACTGTGAACTTTTTAATTTGCACATGGTTTCAGGAAATCTAACTCATCCTATCAAAAAAAACCACCCCACTTCGAAAAAAAAAAAATAAGCAACAGCGCTCTTTAGCTTGTTTCTTTATTCCAGGAGCAGAGTAATTTATGTACTCATTTAATTTTGTTCTGCCACAAACAAAACCACAGTATATAATGCAATTCCTGTTGCTGGAACACATATTGTTGGAAGGACATCGGAGAAGACATAAATGTCCCTGACACAAAAGAAGATCCCAGGTTTCAGAGACATCAGACAGATTGGAAAATATGGGGAGTTCAGTTAAATTTATGAGTGGTCCTTTGTTCTTTCCCTCAGAGTACAATGGCATAATCTTTTAAAACTACAGTAAGAGCCAAGTATCTGAGACATGGGTGCTTTAAAAACAAACAGAGCACTACGAAAATATTTTGTTCTGCTGCATTTTTGCCCACTGTTCATTTTGCTCCAGCAATGAAGGAATAAAACCCTCAAATAATTAAAAAACATTTGTGTTGGGAGGTGAGGTGGATAGCGTCTTCAGGGAAACACCTTCCAAAACAAGAGTATTATATCACACATGCAAACTGCAGGCACAACATGCTGGATTTGCATAGATGTGCACACAGAGAGAGCCAAAGCCTCCCAGCCAGCCCCGGAAACAGCCGTATTTCATCCTTGAAGGAGCATCCGACAGCTGGATTCCACAACTCTGGAAAAGTCGAGGAAAAACCCAACCCTTACATCTTGCTGACCAAAAAAAAAAAGCCCCCCCCAACATGTGAATGAACTCAAGTCAGCTGGTGGGTAATTGGCTCAGTTATCTCTAATGTCACTGTTTCATCTGCCAACAGTGAGAGGCTGATAAGGCCTGGAGGTGGCTGAACTGGGGAACAGCCCCAGCACCCCCCAGCTGTTCCCTTCCTCCCCAGGCAATGCAACCCCTTCTCCTGCCTCAGTTTCCCAATTAAACAGGGGAGACCAACACAACACTGTCTCCCACATTAGGATTTTGAGAGGAAAAGGTGTCATTACCATGCTGTCAGTGAACATCCCTTCCGTTTGTCATTAGTCTGGAAAGCAATGTTCTTTTCTTTCTCTTGTCAGAAACACCAAATGAAAGGAAAAAACCATGGGGAAAAAAACCTAGCCCACCTTTTTCATTATATGGAATGAATTGTGTGTGTCACACAGATGGGTTATGGCTGTGTACAGCAGAGAAGGCTGGAGTTGGCCTCTGGGAGAAGTTATGAGATGTGTTTTTAAACACTGTTAAGTTGCAAAATGGTGATGCAATTGCTGCTTTCATCTGGTGGGAGAGCTCTAAGGCAGCATCTTCCCTCCATCCTTCCTCGCCAGTGGGGATGAGATTTTCTTAAGTAATTGGAAATTTCGCAACGGGCTCTGTTACTGGAGAGGTGGGACACTGAAAAATAGGTGCTTTTTATTTAAAAAATAGAACTTAAATGACCAAAAGGAAGAAAATTAGCTTCAGGGAGATGAAATTAAAATAAACACTCTTCTTTTGGGTCAAACTGTGTATTGTATGATGCAAAAGTCTGATCTCATGCTGACTTGGGGGCTTTGCAGACAGCTCCAAAGCTCAGAGTTGGTCTTTCCCAATCGTTAATAAAAGACAAAGCCAAAAAAAAAAAGAAGGTTGCTGTTATAAAATAAAGAATAACTCATTTTTCACTAAGTGTTCGGGGTATTTTTTGGTAGAGACATGCCAAATTTTCAAGAGCTTAGTTTTTTGAAAGAATTTATCTGTGTCGAGACAACTGCCATTGGCAAAAGCTAATTCCACCTACTGATGGAATTTCGTGTCAAAGTAGGAAAAAAAAGACAAGAAAGGGAGAAGGCACATCCCCAGCAACCTTATCAGCTTGGAACAGGACAGAGCCACACTCGGGCTTCTGTGCCAATAAAAAATTAATTATTCATACAAGTTCTTATGGAGAACAGAGGAAGACCAACCACTGGGTGACCAAAAGCCTCCTCAGCACCAGAGAGGTGGGAAGGTGGTGGGGCCAGCAGGTTGCTGGGAGGTGCAGTGGGCGTTCCACGAGCTCCCTTGAGCCAGAGGTGTTTGGGGTGCTGGAAGAGAGAATGGGGTGCATGGTTCGGTCAGTTTGGCTTCATCCCAGGACAGTGCAGCATCTTCTGAGGGTTTTGAAAACCTGATTGACCTGACTCATATCACAGTGCATTGGCCAGTCTTTTGGTTTGAGATCAGCTTTTGGCCCAAAGAAAAAGAGAGATCAATTAAAAAAATGCTCCAATTGAGCCAATAATCCGCATTTTCAGTTTTTATTATTGGAAATATTTATATTACAGTAGCTTGGTATTTTAGAAGGCTATAAATGCATTTTTATATAATCAGCATTTTTAAAAGTCTATAAACATCCACTATGTTTGCCTAATGCACTATAAAAACTTCCAAAGGAGCTGTTATTATCCAACTTGTCACCTCACACAGGCTCCGAGGAGGAATTTTTTTTTCTTGTCTGCTGTTAATAAAATGAAGCAAACCATTAACAGCTTTGGAGCTGAAGGGAGAAGCAAAGGGACTTGTAATCTTGGACTCCAAAGGAAACGTCTGCAGCTTTGCTCCTCACCTCTTTGAGATTCCCAACACGCAACAACAATTTTAAACAGACAAAATCAGTTTAGGTTACATAAATTCAAAAGCCTGAGCCTGGTTCTTTTAAAGTAACATCTTGCATTTTGTTTGGAGTGTTGCAATCTCTCGCGTATCACTTTGAACTGGCTCAGTTTTACAGGCTGCCGTGCAGCTTCCTCAGGTTTCTTCGTTTAGAGGAGTTTTAATGCATAATTATTATGTGCACACATGAATATATTATTAGGCATATGTGTATATATGTATGCAAATATATATATATATATATATAAAAAGCCTGTCAGACGGTGGTGGTTGCACATCCAGGCCCCATCTCTCCCAGCACTCCCTGCATCCCAAACTCCCAGCGTTATCAGCACATGGAGCAAGCCCCAAACCAAGTCCTGATAAAAAGATGCCACGCACTTTGGAGAGAACACAGATATTTTAGTCCCTGGGAGCTCAAGGGTGAGTGTGGTTTTCAAAGCAATTAGTGAAGAGAAGAAATCTGTGTGCAAAACCCAGGGTTGGGTTTTAAACAATCTCTTAATTCACATCTCAGAGATTTGCTTTTGGTTCATCTCCCTTTATAGTTTGCTCCTGTTCCCAACATATCTTGGTGTCGGGATGGATTCTCAACCCCAGGGAACCTGTCAGGGATGTGATAACAACTCGCTCAAGCCAAAGAAGGGCATGGCTGTGCCTGTAAGAGTGAGTGGTTCTTAAGAGCTCCCCTGTGGCTGGGGCAGGGTCCTGCCAGGGCACAGGGAGCCACACACCTCGAGGACTTTGTGATTTCAGATGCACCCTAAAATAGCACGAGAACCTGTTGCTTCTGGCACTTGGGTTCTCAAAAGCCCCAGGTGCTCCCCAGGGAGTACCAGGCAATGTTCCCCTGTGCTGGCTGGGCTGGTATTTTGGGTAAAGGCTTTCCTGGGGTGATCCTGGGATGAGAGAGGGTGGAGAAAGGCTTCCATAGCTTCAGTTAGTGAAAGGGCATGAGTTGGGAAAACACTGACAGTCCTGACTGATGTCCAAGGAGGAGCAGCTTGGAAATCCCTGCAATAATGGAAAAAAAGAGGAGAAAAACCCAACAGTGGTTTATGTCATTGTGGAGAAATTCCCTGCTGTTCCACAGGGGAACGAGCTGAGGGGGCAGAAGGGACACTGGTGGTCACAAGGATCCAATGTTGGGACAGAGGAGTAGGGACAGGGGAGAGGCCCTCCTACAGGCTCTGTCCCCACTGCCAGTCCCACGAGCGACGGCAGGTTTGGTTCCTGGGGTCAGGCAGAGCTGCCCGAGGGCTGCTCTATGTTGTGGTCACTGCAGAGATGGCTCTGGCACCACAGGGACACCAGACTTTGTGGTTTTGCTGCCACACACTTGTCCTGGGCTATCCGAACACTGACGGTGTGGAACAGCCTGCCCTTGGGGCTGCAGGGCAGCAGAGGGAAATCCAAGCTCCCAGCACGGGATCAGGCTGAGACAGAAAAACCCAAAACAACCCAGGACAGAGAGCAGACGCGTCACCCATGACGGCTATTTCTGGCATCGCTCCAGGAGCTCCGAGAGTACAGGGAAGCACCGCTGGGACCTCCTGGGAGCCCTTCCCACCTTGTGGCACTATGGGGTGGATCCTGCAGGCATTTCCTATCCTTACATGTCTTGCTATCAGCTCCCAACAAGTCTAACAGCCTCAGATGAGTGTGGCCTGACAGTCTCACGTGGATGTCCTAAGTGGAGGTGCCTGTCGGGGTCACAGTGCCAGGTCTCTGCAGGTGGCTGTCCCTGTCACACGCCACTCCACATCCATGCATCACTGATAGGAGCAGAGGGTGCTGGGTACCTCATCGAGCTCATGCAAACTTCCCACCGCAGATCCACATCCAGCCACCACCACCCAAGTGTCTATTGCCAGCTGCTGGTCCCTCCAGCCCCAATCCCCCACAGCCTGCCCACAGCAGTGGTCAGTCAGCAGCATGAGGTGCCCTCAGTTTTTGAGAGGTCATGGTCCTTCTGGGGAGCCTCAATGAGGTGTAGAGACCTGGAGAGAGCAGGGCAGGGAGGAACATGGGATTCAGGAGGTGCTCCAGAACAAGGATCTGCTGCAAGCAAGCAGGACTGAGTGCAGCCGTCACCATGTCTGTCATCATTTATCCGCTCTCCCCAAGCGACCTCCCCAGGGCCCTGGACATCTTTACTTTGAAGCTGGGTCTAATTCAAGTTTCTAGGGACGTTCACCTGCTTCTCTGGGCTCAAGCCAAGGGCAGTGCCTGCGCTGCCAAAATCTCCCCTCCTTGCTGCACCGCTGGATGAAACTTTGGAGGTTGGAAAGATCCCGTGGCCTCAACACCCAGGAGACACCACTGTGTTGGTGACCCACATTAGCCCACCCTGACAGGTGGGTTTCCCTGCCTGGTGAGGAGGCTCCTCAGTGCTCTCCACATAGGGCAGAAAGTTCAACACCTTCCCAGCCTTCAGCACCTTTGGAGACACAGAAGGACAGACGCAGCCAGACAACGAGGTGCCCGGGACATTACGGTGAAGGACTTGGCCCCAGCATGCGGCGTTTGAAACGCAGTTCTTCCTTCTGTAAGGTGAAAATCAGGATCCTTTGAGCTTCTTCCCCGCCTTCTCGCCTGGAAACCTTTCTACCATGGAGGAAGAAATACACATAAAAGAAAGAAAAGGAGAAGAAAAGAACCAAAGCGGGAGAGAGCCTAAGGTTTTCCGACATGGACAAGGTCTCCGCTCTGTATCTCTCACTGCTGGCGCTTACCAAACATAGCCAGGGCCCCGCGAAACCTCGGGCCGGCACAGAGTAGTAAG
This sequence comes from Lycocorax pyrrhopterus obiensis, assembly GCA_014706295.1. Classification (NCBI taxonomy): domain Eukaryota; kingdom Metazoa; phylum Chordata; class Aves; order Passeriformes; family Paradisaeidae; genus Lycocorax; species Lycocorax pyrrhopterus. Next base: position 12,554,754 of record JACSVZ010000022.1, on the reverse strand, counting down.
ATGAGCTCCCTCTTTATTTGGCCTAGCTAAAAATAGCAGAGGGGAAAAAAAAGGCAGAGTCAGGACCCTGCAGGACCAGTAGTCAATGGGCTGCGAGGAGCGATTGAACTCCAAGCCCTGCTCGGCAGGCTCCAGCTGACGGGCTATTTTTTGCCGTGGTTGACTAAATATGGTCAGGGAGGGAAGAGCAGGAGCAGGGGCCGCGCGCCCGGGGGTGCGTGTTTGGGATGCTTCGTTGGGTATATAAGCACAGGAAAGGTGGACTCGCGTCCTGACCAGAGCTCCCCCCTCCCTCCGCCAGCCCCCCCAGCCGTGTGCATCCCCCCGCAGCCTGACCCCCAGCCCGGGCTGACCCCCGGGGGGGTGACAAGGAGGAGGAGGAGGGAAGGGGGGGGGCGCAGGCACTTGTGCCGGCGCAGCCTCTCGCATCAAGGTGTGCTGCAATCCGGGCGGGCACGGTGGCTGCTCCTTAACCCCCGGCTGGCCGCGGCGCTGCCCGAGCGCGCTCCCCGCCCGCCCCGCGCAGCCCCCGCGGCACCGCGCTGCCTCCCCGCACCCCGCGGCACCGCGCTGCGATGCGGTGCAGCAGCGGGGATGGAGGGATGGAGTTGTGGCGGTGCTGGGCGGCGGGGGCGAGGTAAGGGTGGGTGGGAGGGGAGGGTTTGCCTGGTGATTTTTTTTTTTTTTAATTTTTTTTTTCTCTCCAAGTGAGGACTAATCCCATCCCTGGGCCTGCTCTCTGTTCCCTTCCTGCATTAGAGATTGGCTATAAGGAGAAGGCTGACGGCTGCAGCATGAAGCGCATTATTACCTTGTGATTCCATGACCCTCCTCTATGCATCCCTAACTCTCGAAAGCTGATTCAGCTTTCAGCTAGTGCTCTGGTGAGTCCTCTGCTGCAACAGAAGCTCCTAACTGGTATGTCTTCTTTTTTTTTTTCCCCCCTCTCTTCTGCTCTCTGCCTTGCCTTTAACCGCTACCAGCTCAGCTTGGTTTAAACACTTTTCCTGGCCAATGCAGGACTAAGTGCCCATCCAACTTACCCGGGGACTTAAATGTGGGCTTCTGTATCCGGCAAATGTGTGTGTGTGTGTGTGTGTGTCTGTGCGGGGATGTGCTGGATGTGTGTTTAATCTGTGGATTGCTTAGGAAACCTCACCCCCCTCTTTTTTTTTTTTTTTTTTTTGTTCTGCCGTGGCATACTCCGCATTTAAAAAAAAAAAAACCACTAACAAACTGCAGAGCAAGCAGTGCACTAGAATAATCTGAACTGAAATGTTAGAACTTTGACATGCAACCGTTCTGCAAGGTTAAACCGGCCTTTAAATGCCTAATTCAGACACAGGCTGGCTAATGACACCTGGGGGGATTGGGGCTTTATTTATTTATTTGCAACAAACTAGTGCTATGAGCTGATATCAGGTAGAGCAAAAGGGTGAAATGTGGTTAAACTTAGCCTAACTTGCAATGATCTCAATGCTGTGGTGATTAACTGTTAAAATGCTGAGAAATGAGTATTAATTACAGGCGCATGGTTTGTGGACGATCAGAAAGAGAATATGGGGAGGAGAAGTTAGGTTTCCCTGCGAGGGTTTGGAATTCAGGTTACATGAAGTGTAGCATCAATTGACTGTTATTGCTTCTGCAACTCAGAGTTGACTGTGGTCATTATATTTTATATGATAGTGGTGGTACCTATCACATGAATATATAGACACCAGTTCTGCGAGCTGGGTACTGTGGTGCACACACACACACTCACGTAGATTTAAGTACCTTTTACAGCATGCATATGGATATTTTATACGCTTCTTTATGCATAGGTATATAAATGCTATATACAAGCAGGTGTAATGTATCACCCAGACACAACCCATCTCCAGGCTGTGTGTGGAGTGTGGATACAGGTGTATGTGTGCCTGTGCCGGAGGGAGTGTGCACTGTGTAATTGTATAGGCAGAAATCCGTGATTTGTGCTGTCAGTTTAATTGCTGGGTTCCTCTCGAGCAGATGGTTGTGTCTGTGGCTCCCAAGGTCTGAGCCCAGTCTCTCTGCCATGGGCTGTGCTGGGACATGCGCCTGCCTCCACCTTGGCCCCGCTGGCATCTCCCTCTCCAGTGCCCAGCCCTACACAGGGGCTGACTCCAAAGCCCCCAAAGATTTGTGCTGCACAGCTTCAGTTTGACTTTGCCACTTGGACCTGAGCAGCACCTTGAGCCTGGAGCAGAGCAGGGATATAATATACAGCATGTTGCTTTCCATCCTTCTCACCACGCTTCTTCCTCTTTCGCCTTCAGGCAATACCTCAGGCTCTTCCCTCCCCTTTTATTTGCCCCTTGGCCTCTGCATGATCCAGGTCTCCATCCATTTTTCTCTCCAGAACAGCCACAGTTTTATTGCGCATGTTTTTCTGCCAAGAGCAAGCGTAGGAGCTCAGCGAGCCCAAGTGGGTTGAGGATAGTGGCTGATGTTCACCCACCACCACTCTACTCCTGGTGGTAGCTGGAGGATAGGATCCACAGGGTGCATCTGATGTTACATTAAAGGCACCATCACTGCCATTTGTCTGCTCCTCCACCGAAAGGCACAACCCTGGAAAGCATAAGATTCCACCCAGAACCTCAAAGCAAATTTAAATTGCCACGATGAATTCGGCTGCTGTGGTTATGTCATTGTCTTCAGTTGTAGTAAGGATTTAAAAGGTCATTTTTTCTAAGCTCTTGCACAGGGCTGGCTTTCGGTGGCTGGCAGCTGCTGTCCCGCTGGTCTGCAGAAGCTGGGGACTGTTCAGGACAGCCCATGTCAAATGCATTTGAAGAAATCAAGTTGGGTACAAGGTGCAGATGTTTGACAGCCCAAGAAGTCCAGTAGCTGTCCTGTTGTCAGTCTGAAGGAAATTCAATACCACGCAGTGCTTGGCTGTGCAACGCCCCACCACCACCACTTTGTTTTTGTTGTTTGTTTGGGTTTTTTTTAATCTGAACCACTCAGACTTTCCCTCATACTCCTCAGCTCTCCCTTTGCTTTAATTTCACTGCAGTCATGCATTACACCAGTGCCACAGCTCCATCTCTCTTCCCCTTAATCCAAACTAAAGGTTGAAATTTGCCTTTAAATGAGACAAATAATGATGGTTAAAAGGGCCAACAAACTCAGGGAATGAGGGGGAAGCTGCACAGAGCCAGGACCGAGGCATGTGCCGGTGTTGCGTGAGGGGTGTGAAGCGATTTTGGGGGTTGGGGCTGAGCACAGCGGATTTACACCCGGGCTCCGTGCGGCCTTTGCTTTTCAGTGATGCTGGAAGTCGATGGGGCGCAGGGAAATACTTGCTCCCCAGCCGGCAGTGATATTTTAAAAAGCAGTGAGAAGCATCGATGCAATTAGGTATTCCAAAGTGCTTAGTTTGCCACTTGCTAAGTTTACTTAAACCCTCTTTAAAGGGTTCATTAGAAGACTGTGAGAAACGGTAAAATTCATTAACACGGAGGCAGCCATTGCACATTTGCCTGTAAATTGGTATCGATCGGCGGCCGCGGCGGGCGCAGGTGAGGAGGCACCGTGCCCGCCCTGCTGAGCGAGCAGGCAGCGCCCGGCGTGACCTCCGCCGCGCTCCTGCCTAAATCCTGCCCATTATAGTCTCCCATTCAGCCCGGGCGGCGAGCGCAGCCCTGCCACTCGGCCCACATTGTTCAGGGAGCTTTAAAGCTCAGCACGGCTGCGAGGGAGGCGAGGGAGAGGGGCAGAGCCGGGGCTGCGTGCGGGACCGAGCCCCACCGGGGCACAGCGCGGTGGCGTCCGGGGCGAGCAGCCCACGGGGGCTGCGGGAAGAACTCGGCAAGACTTTGGCCCGAGCTCCCAGCACCTCGCTTTGGCTGCCTTTTTATGTCTGCAGGTCTTCCCAAAGCCCCTTAGCTGGCGTGGAGCTCAACCGGATGAGTTATTAGAAGCAATTTGAAATTATTTTTTTATTTTTAATGCCCTGAACTCGCCGAAAGGCATGTGCTATCTTTTGGGGGTTGCTTATCTGTGGGGTAGTGGTTCGCTCCCAGTGACCAGCAGAGGAAAAATCATTGGATTCACTAGGTAAGATGCTTTCTTCTTCCTATGCTTTAATCTCTACTTACTGATAAAGCAATCGCGTGTCTGGGGCTGATGAGTTCTCTTACTCTGGCGAATGGAGCAGTCCTTCCCGGTGGTGGTTTGTAAATCAGTAGCTGGCCATTCGATTCTTGGCTTTCAGAAAACAAATTGGCTTTTTGTTTCCAAATTGTAGGATGGAGGCAATTGGGAATTGATACATATTTAACTTTCTCCCACATGGCTTTGTCTGAAATGAAACCTATATGCGTATACAGCAAAGGCTTTCCTCTAAACCACATTTTGGTCTTTTTTAAATGCTAGAAGTTTATGATTTAGAATGAAACACCTACTTCTTAGGTGGAGTGGGGGGCTGGCTTTTACCCTGTGCCGTTTACGTTTCAAAGAGCCCCTGCTAGGGCAGCTACTGGACCTCTGCTGCTTTGTGTCCAGCGAATTATGCAGTTCCCCTTCCCAGGACCCAAAATCCATCGTCTGCCGAGGGCTCAGCCCAGCATTACCGGCGGGGATTGGGAGCTGGGGTGTGTGTCTGTCTGCACATGGGCTGGGCAGGAGGAAAGTCTGCTGGTTTGAACTGAGCCGTAACTCACTCTCAGGATGTAAATTGTAAATCAGCGTTATTTTTCCTCCTGTGACCATATAAATGCGCATATTGAAACTACCTGCTTGAGAGACATACTTCTTTATATGCCCATATGAACCTGGCAAGCTATGGAATGTAAAGAAGTATGTATTTCAGGTGGGAATCCTTCTCAGAGGAGCAATGTGTGACCCCGGGCAAGGCGGGGGAGAAAGACAGACAGATTATTTTATATTATTATTTTTTTTAACTGCCTGACCCGGCAGACTGACTGGGGAGTCAATTGATGATCTTGTTCCAGCGCGTGTATTGTTCTGTCACTTTGCCTGTGTCAGCAGGTGGAAATGCTCATCAGGACATTAAATATTCAATATGCTGACTGCGGCATGGGCTTTGAAAGGCGATGCCAGAGGAAAGCTGGCTGTCCGCTCCTGGGTTTTAGCAGGGATGCAGGCCAATCGCTCCCTTTTCCTGCTTCCCCATCGACCCTTTTTACCCCAAAAATAAGGCTAGATAGCAAACAAAGCTGGCTGATCTTTAAATCTAGGAACAACAAAAGGAGATGGAGGGTGGGAGGAGAAGAAGAGAGAGGAAAAGAAGACAACAGTTGTGACTCGGGTGTGCAGTGTTTTAGCTTTAAATTAGTGTGCAAATTCCGCTTTTTGGATCTTTCCCACATTTAAACTTTTTGTGCTTGAAACTGGTGAGAAGGAGACCTTCCTTGTCAGTGTGGTGAGCCATCGAGTCAGCGGATCACAGCTAGAGCCAGAGGAGTGCCTTGAACACAGGAATCTTATTTTCCCGAAGGAAAATAAGAAAATTAGATCCTTTAATTCTGGAAGCCTTTTCCTTTGTAATGTTTTCCAATGTAAAATAGTTGGCTATTTTTCCAGAATCCTACAATAATGTGACAAGAAAAAAGAAATTCGGTTTAAATACACGTTTAACGTTCTGCCTAGGTGGGAGTCACGTCCAAGGGTTTAAAGCTTTCAGCCCCAAAATTCTTCATATTTCTGTGATGTCGCAATGATGTGCAAAGCTGAACTCCTCAAAAAGCTGCTCCCCAGTTTCCCAAACTCTGGTTTCCATCTCTGTGGGGCTGCTGAGGGCAGCTTTTGAGTGATTTCCCTGCAATTGCAACCCCGTCTTCGCCTTGCTCACGGGCTCCTCAGGCATCGTTTGGTAGGTGTGGTACCAGGACATGTCATGCAGAGGTTAATCAAGTCTTTCCCATCGCAGCATCCTCCCCCAGGCATGGGGAACAGGCGAGGCTCTGAGTTTGGATTTTGGGGAGTCTTTATCCGTCTGTATTCACGGTGAGTGCCGTCATCACTTGTTCCAGGTACGCCAAGGGGCATTGAACTGTAAGCAGGTGCTCATGAGCAGTAGGTGAGAAAAGGCAGGTTGGGCTGTTGGGGAGATTTCCTGCCTACAGGATTTGTGCGGTTTATTGAGGTGCTTTTTTAATTGTTGTTGTTGTTGTTTAAATTAAATACCATGGCTGATGGAGGCGTGGGCAGTGCTAAGCCCCTTCCCAGCAGAGGAGGAGCCTTTGCTTTTTTTGCCAGGTGGCTTTGGGAAGGCTGGGTTTTGTGCTGGAGAATGGCTGGTTTGCACATCATCCTGTCTGATTTTTGGGATGCTCTGGTTGTGCTGGGCCTTGGAAAGCCGGGCCATTCCTGTCTGGACGCGGCACAGTCCCTCAGGACCCGGCTGCAGGGATGCAGCAACCCCTGGGCTCAGCCCCACCAGCAGCCACCCTGCCTGAGGACAATCCTTGGCCCCCATGACCCCACAGGGATCGGTCCTGTGGGTGTCCAGCCCCATTTTGTGGTCAGATTTAAATTTGAAACTGGTGGATGCTGGGAAACGAGCTGAGCCCAGGCAGGAAGGCACTGGTTCCACACAGGGCTGCAGTTCCGCTCCCTTGTAAATCAGCAATGCTATCTTGAGTCTCTGGATGAAAAATGAGGACAATTCCCACCATTCTGAATATAACATAACATTATATCTAATATATAATTTATACATGAAATTCCACTCCTTTCCTTGCTGACCCTTTGTCCCACTTCTTCTCATTTTCCTTCTCCTTCCTTCTTTCCTGTTCCACCTCTTTCTTTTATTTTCTTGTTTCCTTTTTTAATTTCTTTTTTCTACTTTCTCTTTATTTTTTTTAATTTTCTTTTTTCTTCCCCTCTCTCTCTGTTTCTTTCCCCTTCTCAGCACTAAAACCCCTGTGCCACTGCACGTTGCTCTTGCAAAGGTGTTCATAGTCTGATTTACAGCAGATACCTGCATTTGTAATGCAATTTTTATCTCCTTCCCCCCGCCTCTCTGAATTAATACGCTTGTTAATCACATGGAATTGCTAACTTTAGGAAGTCGCTAAGTGCTCAGATTTATTTTTTATGTAAATATTTTCAAAGCTATAATTCTGAGCGCTGTCTCGCAGCATGGCAGCGGAGGTGGCAGGGGAGGCTTTGCCATGGGTGGTGTCACCTGGGCTTGGGCGACGTTAAAAATGAAATGGGGTGGATGTGGCCCCCCAGGAGCCATGGTAGCCTTGCTGTTGACACCAATGGAAGCAGGTGATGGCTGCAGGCCTTTGCCAACCACTTTGCACCGTTCTTCTGCTCCATGGCAGCTCTTCACCCCTTTTACACCTCTTTGGATGAAAACTGCAGCCGTTACATTGCACTGGGCCCGCTCTATTTTACAGCTAAATTAAAGCCACTTCTCTTAAACTTTTTATAAACTGGTGAGCATCTCCTGGCCTTGAGTGCCGCGGTGGGTGTGATACAAGCAGCATCCGTGCTGGACCCGCAGCGCTGGGATGCTCAGGTGCACCCATCCATCCTGCGAGCCGAGGACTGTGCAGCGCCAGGCACAGAAACAGGAGCTCTGAGAATTGTAAAAGCCATAAATCCAGTGGACCAAATTAGTTAAATTTTTCTATTCTATGCCTCACAAAATCCAGCCGTTCTGGAGATGAATTCCCCGCATGTAAGCGGAACTACCGGCAGGTATAAGATGGATATTTCGCACGTGCACACGAGAGCACAGGGACAAATTTGTGCCACGCGGTTTTCCCTGGCGGCTTTTTCTTTTTTCTGTACTTTTGTGTGCTTGTTACATTGATGATCCATTATTACAGTTGTTACTATTACTTAATGTTGGAAGACAGGTGGTCCCATAAATTCTAGCACCCTCTATTTTTTTTTTTTTAATAAAAGGGGGGGGCATGTTTGCAATTCAAGTTTAATAGTGCATTCATCAAGAGCAATAAAGCATTTTATTGCACAAGTATTTCAAGGGATGTGCTGGCCCTGGTAAAAGCATTAGTAAAGGGGTGCATCAGCAATCTCATTTAAAACTGTCGACCCAACGTGAAAAATGTTGCGTTGAAGAATAAACTGCTATTAAGCATGATTAGATTGACCTGCAGGACAGATATTTTAGCTGCAGCAGCACAAGTCGATCAAAGTGAGCATCGCTTAGATTGCAAATTTTTTTTTTTAATGCCCTAAATTAAAAATGAAAGAGCCTCAGAATATTTAGGACCAGAGAGTGACTTTGGGGGTGAGATTTGTGCATGCGATTCGAAGCCGTTTGGGAAAGTGGGGAAAGGGGGAAAAGGTATTAATTGCTGCCCCTTTAGCATACATTGAAAATATGTTACTCAGATCAACCAATCAAAAAAGAAATTGTGCTGACTCAGCACTCGGGCTAGTCTGCACGTCCGATTGCAGAAGAGATCAGCACTGCACTGCAGTATCTTTCCCTGCCTTTGACACCAGCCTAGCTGGGCAGGGCTTCCCTTGTGTTTCCCAGGACTGGTTTAGGCCAAGAACAAGAGAAGGCCCTGAAGAGAGGAGGAGAGAGTCAAGGTTGCACGAGCCTCGAGCTGCTAACAAATCCTTTTTAGTCAGTAAGAAAGAGCTTCCATGCTAGGTTTGCCCTGCCAGATGCAAGCGGCATGAATTGCTTGGGAATATATCTATTTTTAAAGACTTTCACCACATCTTGCACTTAGCAGTGACTGTGGGCGAGGGGGTGGTGTGTTCCTAGCAAGAGAAATATCCTCGCTCCTCAGCTCGGATCCCTCCCTGGAAAGCCCAGGGCTGATTTCAGTGCCGCACTGGCGGGTGCCTCCCAGAGAAGACGCTGGGTTAAATGTTCGCCGCTTGATGCTGAAGTTGCTCTTGACCTCAGCCAAGCGGGCAGCGATGCTGAGAGCTGCATTCCCACTGGGATGCGGGGGGTCACGCTGAGAGCAGCCCAGCGCTCCAAGGACAGGAGCCAAGAGAGAGCACGAGCTCCACTGCTGGCTCATTGGGCTTGCAGACAAGTTGTGTAGCTCGCCTGCCTCAGTTTCCCTCCGAGGCAAAGTAGGTGCTCTCTGGGGAGCTGTTGAAGCTGTGTTTGCACTGCGAGGCTGAAGGTGGAGGTGGCCAAGGCAGGTTGATGCAATGACCTGAGGCCGAGATTGTTCTGGGTTTGCAAGGACTTCCCTGCTTTGGTGTTGTCTTGCACAGTTCTGCCCTGCAGGTGTTTGGGGAGACGGCACAGCCTGCCTGGACTGTGCCCCTCTGCCCTCGTGGTGTCATGCAAAGATCCACCTGGGTTCCCCACACCTCGAAGCAGGTGCAAGGTGTGAGGTGTGGAGGCTGGACCTCAACCAGGACCCCACGGAGCCGTGGCTGCCTGGGGGATATCCCAGTACGATGATGGGTGATGGGGTCCGTGGGGTGCTCCGGCACCGCGGGGCTGCTCGCTGGTCACCAGCGTGGCCGCAATCACTGCCGGGCGGCTCTGCCAGCACTGGGCAGGTTGGGCTATGCCAGGCTTAACCAGCTGTACATGCCCAGCCCTGAGCACCTTGGTGGGCACCTACAGGAGGAGCGGTGTCCCTGTGGGCTGCTGTCTCCCGACCACTGCAGCACCCCGTGACGCTGTTAAGGAGTTTTTGCTTGCACTGTGTAAGCAGCACCAGCGAGCGTCCCTGGGTTAGTCTGTATTTTTCCAGAGCGGTCTGTACGGAGGAGCAGGGCTGGTGGATGACACCCTTGTGTGCAAGAGGAACGCTTTCAGACACAGATATGTCTTGACTAAAGCAGGATTTGATAGTCAAAGGTTTTAGCAGTTGGAACAGTTGCTGGTGGTGCTCAGGAGGCTCAAGGGAAGCAGGCAACTGACATCTCCAACAGATGCAGGGTTTTCCTTTTTTTTTCCTTTTCCTTTTTTTTCTCCTGAAGCACAGAGCCATGCCTGTAAATGCCTCGCCATGCCCAGATATGGCCTGTGCTGGGACCTGTGCCTCTATCTAAAAAAGCCCTGGGCAAACTGATGAGCCCGGGGGAACCGGGGAACAACTGCTATAAATAGTGCTCATTCTCAGCTGCCCTTCTGGGGGGACAGGATTAGGTGGCATCTGGGCAGCCAGGAGGCGTGGGACTCGTGACCACCAACCGCAGAAGTCACCCAGCAGCTGTAAGGACAGGAGCCATCCCTGCAAAGACCTTACATAGACAAGTCAACCCTGGCATTTGGGGAGTCGGATGAAGCCACAGGAGCAGGAATCCAGTGACCTAAGAGCAATCGAGAATAAAGTTCACCGCAACCGCCAGGACAGCGCTTCCAATCTGAGATGTGACCTGGCATTGGAGACAGGACTTGGCTTTTGGCTTTTCAAGCTGTTTGGTGCAAGGAAAGGAAGGTGTCAGGAGGGAGCTGGTGACACGGGAAGCAAAGTGTCAGAAGGAGTTGATGAGATGAAAAGACTGGTGTCCCCTTCTGGGACACTGTGGGTTAATTTGCTTGTTAATTTCCTGGCAGCGAGACTATTGGAAGCTCTGATTTAATATTTGTGTTTACTTTGGGTAAACAAATTAACAAAAAACCCCCAAGTCTTAATAATTTAAGACACCAACTTGATTGAAGCTAGCAGAAAGTAATGAATCTCATGCTGTGATTTCACTCCCAACCTGACAGGACGTGGGCAGTGCCTGGAGCTCATGGCCATGTGAATGTAGGGTAACTGGTCCCTAAATGTGAGGGGGTCTTATAGCTATGGACTACAGGAGTGTGGAACAGCTTTTGTAAGACCAGAGGAAAAGGACTGTGTTGCTTGAATGAAGCTCAGCCTTGAGTATTTGAAGGGAAAAGATGGAGCAGGGAGTGGGGAAGGTTTGGCCAAACAGAGGAGGTGGCTGTGCAGGTGATACCTGGAAGGGATGTCCTGAAATGTGTGCAGTGGGAGATTGGGGATAAAATCATGGAGCAACACTGCAGCTTGTCCCTGAGTAGGTCTGCTGCGGGGTGGGGATGGGAATGTGCAGGCAGGGTGAGATGGGTATTTATGCCCAGGCTTTGCCCCTTCTGTCCCTCACGGTGTCAGGGCTGTGCTGCACCACTTTACCTTCTTTAAATTAAGCCAGCTTTGTCCTAAAGCCTTGTCTTTGAGACAATAAGACGCACCCGCTAAAATCTATTGTGCCATTTTTGCAAAGCCCAGCAAAAGTCACCCGTGCACCGTCCCCTCCCTGTCCTCCACGCTCATTTGGCCTACTTGAAACTGAATTTATTCCTGGGAAGGTCCCCATCAATTTGCTTTGCTCTTTTGTTGACAAGTTTATTAAAAACCTGGGCAACTACATATTAAACTTTTATCAGTGTCGAGGAAGAATACGTCCTTTGAGCGGCCACAAAAGTTATGGATTGGGGCTTAATGTTTCTTGTTCCACCATTCGGGCTGAGTCAGCGCAACAAATAAAAGCTGCCACTTCTATTTTTTTTTTCCCTTTCTTGAGAGACAGTTCCCTTAACAGTGTAAGTAACTGTGTCCAGTAATGCAAAAAAGGTTTCAGATCTGGGTAAACATGAGGCTTTTTTTTTTTTTCTTTGTGGCCATAAGTCTTTAATGATTTGAATAACTAATTTAAAATAAGAAAATATGAACCCTGGAGAAAGTTATTGCTGCTTTGCTCTGAGCCAATAGTTTTGGTAAAATAACTGTTACTTTATAGTGTTTATATGAAAAAAATCACTGCAAATTAATAATTGTTGTACTGCAAGTGATGTGTTTTCATCCAGTGTGAGGGCAGGAAGGGGTTGGAGAGATGTTTGGTTGGGGATGTCCCTTCGCGCCGCGGCAATAGGGGATCTTCGCTCTTTTTCTTTAGTCATGAGATGAAACAAAGAGGAGGGCAATATGTTGCACCAAAGATGTTAAAAATAAAGCGTTAGAATTGCATAACCTAGTTCCCGTTTTGCCGTGCAGCTGAGTTTTTAGGAGTTGAAAGAAGCCTGAGAAATAATTGGTGGGAAGGAGTTTAAACTGATATAACAACAGACAGTCAGGGGGGAAAAAGCGAGCATTGGTGGGACTAAGCCACAATTCTTAAACTCTGCTGGGCAAATAAATAAATAACACAGCATCTTTCTCTGCCTGTCACCGTGTCCAAGGATTTTTTAGTTCTTAAACAGGTTTGCTGGCATAATTTGTCAAGTCCAACAGGGAGGTTTCCGTGTGACAGCCGATCGTTTTTCACCAGGCACAGTGGTGCACCAGAGCCGTCCTGCCGGCTCGGAGCAGCTCCATAATTAGACAAGAGTTAACATTCCTGTACGAGATGGCTCATCCCTCCTGCCCAGGGCATGGCACAGCCCACCAGGGCCCATCCTGCGCCGTGCCCGCGGCCGGCGGGGAGCATTCTGGACAAACCCGTCTGCCTCCAGGACTTTATCTGCATCACCATTTGCTCCAATTATAACTAATTGGACACATATTGCATTTTCATAGCATCTAATTTTCTATTGATTTTAACGGGACTGCTGGTGTTTTGTACTATCAAGTGGTATCTCCTATCAGTTGCTGTTTAAAAATGCTGAGTGCACTCCCCTGTATGGGATTATGCAGTCAGCACATGTTTTAAAACCTGTTTAATTGTTAGGTCCATAAAATGCACAAACTGTATTAGGGAATGGCTTTGTTCTCTTTTGAGAGTGTGAGTAGCAAAACAAAAAAATCCAACTCCACAACTATTTCCCTGGCCAGTTTCAGGAGGTGCAGCTCCCAGAGACCTGCTCAGAGTCTTGTGCTTCGGGAAAACAGCTTTGGAGGGACCAACTTGATCCCACATGGAGCCAGCTCCCTCCAGGTAATGATGCTCTGCATTGTCAGAACAGAGCAGGTCTGTGCTTGAAACGGGACTGTTATTTTTACAAGAGGCCTAGGACCAAAATTTGGGTTAAGACAGAGATAAGGTTACTTTAGATACTCTGTATAACTAAGGAAAAAGGTGACAACTATAGGGTTTGGGACTTTATTCCCTGCCATAGGTATTGCTGTGTACCTTGGCAATACACCCAAATAAAACCAGACCATCAAATCAGCCATTTCATTTCAGCAAGGACTCATTGAAGAAGGGTGAAAGCAACAGTCCTCTGGCCAGCACCATTTAAAAAAGAAAAGATTTAAAGGAGAGATTTAGGGGAGGAAGGGAGAGGTGGCCTGGCAAAGAGCATTTCCAGCAACACGCGGGGATCGCTGGCGCAGGGATGTTGGATAACGGCAATAACGGTGGAGAAAGCAGATTAAAGGAGATGGAAATAATGTTCTGGGGCAGCTGAGTTACCCGGGGGTGCTGGTGAGTTTGCTGTCAAGTTGCTGCCTTCGCTGCTCATTAGCAAGAACCACGTTGTGTTTGTTGGAGACAGGTGAGTTCATGAGGGTATATAAATTAAATAGACACTTTATTAAGTTCAGGTAATAGTTTTGGTTTGAAAGACTGAGTGGCTACTGCAATGTCAGCAACTGCTTTAGTGCACAAAGGAACTGAATGCTTTTTAATTAAGTCAAATAAAATCCAAGCGGAAGGCTCTTGAGCCTTGTCTGGAGTCTACTTTTTGGGCTGTACATCTTTAATTTTAGAAATGTTAATAAAACACAGTCTACTTTTTCTCTGTAATAATATAAGTTCAATTAATATTTGATGTCTGTAAGGAAAAGGATAAAAGCAGCAAGCTTGTATTTTCTGGTTTACAAATGGCACATTGGGCAGAATCCCGCGACTGTGGCATTGATTTAAACATCCTCACAAAGACACCATGCAATAAAGTTGAATCATCTGCAGTATAAGTATGGCTGTTTGGGGGAAAAAATAGCAATGTGAGAGAGTAGACATTTTCCTGTATTATCAAAAGCCACTTCATTTTGAGGAAATTTCCTCCAATTTAGTAATGTTTGGATGGAAATCAAATAACACATTAGCTTGGGAAAAGGGGAAAAAAAAAACCTTCCAAAGCTAATTACAAAGGGAATGTGCACTTCATTAAGATAAAGCTGTAGGAAATCAATGTTCTGTATTGTTGTTTTTTCCTTTTGATTGGATTTTAGAATGATAAATTGTTCATGCATTTGATCTAAAAATGATTTGTTTATTCAGATGAAGAGCAACAGTACTTTGTCTCATTTGGCCTTTTAGCTTATAATGATAATGGCTCGGAGAGCTGCTCATTTCTCAAAAGTGTATTGGACTGGAATAGGCAGGAGATTTCTGGACTCAGAAGGATGGGCCCCATGCAAGGGTTCATTGTAGGCTAATTCTATTGCATGTTGAATCTTCTGCTTCATTAGGAATATCGACAAATGCTGATAAATTCTTTGGCTTTTCTGTACTGTCTATAACATGTCTTTATTAGAATATTGAGGCTGAAGTGGAAAGATCTGCAATAGAGGAGATTCTCTTATGTTGGGTACTACTGATCCTACTTGCCACAGCACCGGGGGCTTTTGCCCGTTTTCCTGGATATAATCATGGACAGTGCTGCCAGCAGCCAGGCACAGGCACCATGCAAGGGTGGCCAGAGAGGGAAAAGCCATCATGTGTTTGTTCTGTTACTTTGGCTTTGATCCACCTCTAGCCCCTGGCTCTCACTCAGCGTGCCCATGGCTCTCCGGTGCCATCCCACAGTGCCTGTAGGCTTTGCCCAGCTCAGGACAGCAGGGCAGGAGCAGGGCCACGTGCAGGGAGGCACCAGCACCTGCTCCTTCCACACCTTTCCAGTGCAAGACCCAATTTCATGAGGAGAGGGTTGGACCTGACTTAGCTTTGGACACAAACGTGAACCTGGTGGTGTTGGGTGGTCGAGGTTTCGGGCCTGGTTTGGGGTGCTGTTGCAGGCTGCACTTGCGCAGGCACAGGCAGGAAGGGAGAGCAGCACCAGTCCCTGCCTGGCTCTTAGGACTGGCACGCTCTCCTGCCAGGTCCTGCCTGTTGAGCCTGGCAGTGCTCAGCAGGCAGAGGTGAAGCCTGTCCCTCCTGTTTCACAGGAGTGGGGGCCCACACGCATTCGGCAATGAGCACTGCCTTGCTGCAGAGATCAGGGGCTTCAGCAGAGCTCTGACCTCTGACCATATCTGTAATCCATCTTGTTTGGGGGGCTGGTACAGCCCCAAAGCCCAGCCTGGCAGTGCCTGGTCTGGCAGAGACCTGGGCCCTCCCTGCTGGGACGCTACAAGTCCCCGTGGGTTGCAGCCCTCTCCAGCTTTATAATGTGGGCTGCTCTTTCTCAGCTGCTGGGAAAGCCTCACCACCAGAGAGACATCATTAGTTTTGATTAATGGCATCCAGAAGAGAAAACCTAATTTTCTAAAAAGGAAAACCTTACCCATAACTCACTGCAGAGAATTTAAACAAAATGTTATAGAACATCCATGCCGACTCACATTGATTTCAAATATGTTCCAAGGCACTCCCCGA
Source organism: Lycocorax pyrrhopterus obiensis (assembly GCA_014706295.1). Classification (NCBI taxonomy): domain Eukaryota; kingdom Metazoa; phylum Chordata; class Aves; order Passeriformes; family Paradisaeidae; genus Lycocorax; species Lycocorax pyrrhopterus. The sequence continues at coordinate 12,539,313 of JACSVZ010000022.1, read as the reverse complement.
AGCAAAGCAGTGGGGAGTGGGGGCAGCTCTGGTCCCCAGCAGAAGATGCTCAGTGTAACCCCACACCTCTGTCCCACAGTGCTGCTTTCAAAGGGCTGACCCCAAATCAACAGGGTTGAGACAGAGCACACATACCTGGGGAGCAGAGTGTGTTTGAGGTGGTGATGCTCAGGCAGTTTGGTGCACCCTGTCCCAAAATCCATGTGCCCATCAGGGTTTAGCTCAATACAGCCTCAGTCGCTAATGGCACTTCCACCTCTACCCAGCCACCAGTAAATAATTACTTTCCTTTGCCTCCTGTAAGTCACCAAAGGATGAATTTAATACTTCCAGGTCTTCACTGTCTGAGCTTCCTTTTAGTTCCTCGGCTTGATTGTCTCTTGAAAAGGTACCTAGAGATAACTTGATTAAATTAATTGTAGAGCTCTTTTTAAAAAGCTATTCTCTCTCCCTTTCTCTCTCCATCTCTCTCTCCATTTATTTATAGGCAGCTTAGAGTAACGGGTTTGGGCAGTTAAGTGATCTGCAGTGCTTACCGTGACAATGCGAAGCCTGTAATTCTTCGGGAGATAAAATGCTGGCCCACTTGCAATATTTCTGCGTGCAGAGGTTCCAAGCACAGGTGCTTTTCCCTGGTATCGTCTTGCAGCACGGTGGGCTGCGAGGGAGAGGGGGGAAAAGTCACCTTTGCCTTATGACGCATATAAATTCTTTAAATAGGTTATGCACATGGCGATGTGCAATGTCTGCGCGTGGCTCCGGGTTAAGAAGAAAAGGCCTGACTTTATTGGCTCCCACTGCAGAAATGATCGGAGCTGCTGTGATTTTTAAATTTGATTTACTGGGTTATTTTTAGCCGTGGGGTGTTCATGCTGCAGGGCTCTCCGGGAAAAATCAGCACCCCAGTGCTGAGATGTGAACCATCACAGGAGTGGCTTGGACAGCAGTGGTGGAGTAGGGACTTGCTTTCCCCATTTGGGGACAAATTGCCAGATTATGAGATTGCAAGAAAGAAAAGCCTTTTTTTCCTTTCATTCCCTCCTCCCTTTTGTTTCCTTTCCACCACTTTCCTGTTGGTTTCTGGTGATGGCAAATACAACCGTTGCTTGAGCAGGTCTTAAACCTCCTGAAAATGCTGATTTTAATGCCAGATGAGAAAACACAGGAGGCTTCACAGTAGGGAAGCAAAGTTTGCTAAACTCTAAAAAAAGATTTCAGGTGTTCCAGCCTTTTCCCTCCCATTTTTCAAGGAGAGCCCTGAGGGAAGAAGAGTTCTGCAGCCTGAGTTCCTTGGCTGTGGGCTGGGCTGGTTGTAGCAAATGACATCTCTGCTGCTACGTGATAGGTGTCACTTCAGACACCGAAACACAGGGCATGGAGGAAGACAGCACACCATAAAACACTGAAAGGAAGGAGGCAGGAGATGATAATTAAAACATCTGGATGAAAACAATAGCCTTTACTTATGTCACACTGTAATAGCAGCGTGGCTCTCAAAACAGAGCCAAATATCAGGTTTAAAAATGCTTCAGGCTGATGGTTACTGCTGCAGACTATTCCGCTGCTGTTCAACCTGCCTCTTTAATTCAGACCCACTCTTCAGCCGTAGCCTCTAAGAAGCTTAAATAAATCCTGACTGCCTGAAAGTGAAGCCATTTGAACCAGTGCGGCATCAGGCAGCAAGTTCAGAAGAGGTCCAGGCAGCTGGGAAAGAAAAGACTCCGTGGAATTCTCTTCTCTGCTGCCACAGCCCATGAGGCCAAATGCTTTGCTAAAGCTGGTAAAATGGAACCAAATCAACTGTTCAATGGATTTGGTCCCCTTCAACCAGCTGTAGCTGTGCATTGATCTCTCAGACGCACCTTGGAGGATGAAACACTTGATCCCGACCAGGGCGGCTCAGGTAGAAGACAAATGGCCACGTGAACACTGCTGATAAGGAAATCATGATGATTGGCATCTACAGATCTATCACTCGGGCCCTAAACTGGTGGGCCGAGCCTGAGTCATTATGTGGTTGCCAGTCAATTCTGCCTAACGGAGACCACTCAAGATTGATAATCCCTATCTCCCTCCTCCATTGATCTCAGCTGTAACCCAGTGTATTCCCACTGCAAGTGCTGTGCATTTTCATATGTGTTTGCTCATGCCCACCCAGGAGCCCTGTGCCTCAGTGTTTCATCTGCTGTGAGGAAGAATAAAGGTTTTGATCTGAAGTTCCCTCCTTGTGTTTTGTACCACGCGCCGAACTGCTTCTTCAACAGCTCTAGTGAAGAAATGGACTGTTACAGGGCTACCAGAGCTGGGAGGGAGTTGGGAATACCAACTGCTTCCTCACTGCCCCAAACTGCAAGTATCCATGGTCTGCACAAGCCAACAATAATTTTTTGTTAATGAGATAAAAGCTGTGCTCCTAAAAAAGAGTTCCCTGTTTGACTTTGTTGACCTAAAAGACTTGTAAAGTCTCTACCTCGGTCTGGTCCTCATAAGCACTAATGTTATGCTAATGGAGTTAAAGAAAATCGCTCACTTTCCCATGTAATAATGATTGGTGGGAAAGTAAGCTGGGCGTGATCCTTTCCTAGCCATCGTAAATCTATAGGACTCTCACAAGCTATGAATATTGCAGCTTTAATGAGCCATTTGGATGCAAAAGTCTGATGGGAGATTATTCATGTCTTTACTTCTTAACAACACCTGGCCCAAGTTAACCCCTGGCATGAGAGTGTGCAGAGATTTGTCTCTTTTCACACGCTAGAAATTAGGTTTACTTCATTTCACATCCCTGGTCCTTTAGGTACTGTTTAAGTGTTCTTACTAGGGCCAAGTGTATTCATGTGCTTCAAGATAAGGAGTCGTTTGATGGATCTGAGGCTTAACATGCATCTAATATTTATGTCACTGGGTATTTAAAAGGCAAAGACATGAGGAGCAATGTTACTGCAGGAGCGCCTTTCCTCAGCTAAAAGGAAAATAGTGCTTACTCAATCTTGCTGGCTCATTTTTCTGCACTTTAACAGTGCCTAAGCATCCATGTCGATATCCTACTGAAGTCTACATGTGTTTTTTCTCCCCATATACTCCAATCAGATCAGGCACGTTTTCCTTCTTGCCACCAGCTGATTTCTTGGGGACATGTAACAGAAATTAGACGTTCTATTTTTTAAAATTTATTTATCTTCACAACTGCAGCATCGTTCCAAACAGCCAAGAATGCACCCAAAAGGGCTTTGACCTGGCCTGATAGAAGAGACTCGAGCAAATGCAAAATGCATTTGCTGACGTTTGTGCCTGCAAACAGAGGAAAAGGAGCAGCTCCAACAAGTCCCTGTATTAGCATGGAGCCAGTGTGCAGCCACGGGTAGTGAGGGTGCTCGTTGCTTTCCAGCTGAAGCCTCACAGCACAGCTCTGTCCTTGGCAAAAGAGTCAAGTGGCCACCAGCTCTGTAGCTCCGAGTCACCTCTTGACACCTGATCTGTCCTGGATGATTAATTGCTTTGTAGTTATCCGTGCTGGTTTCTGAGCGCTACTCAATCCCAATTCCTAATTCCCATCTCAGAAGCATCAAGCAAAGGCATCTGCTGAGGCAGGAATGACTGTCCAAGCAAACCACCTCAGTGCCAGTCCTGAGATTCCTGAACATCCTCGGGCTGAAAGCACAAGGGAAGTGGAATCCTCAGCACAAGTCCCTAATTGCTGGCAGCCTGGGCTGTGAATGATGTTGAGACTCTGGAGGAAAAGGTTGAGTAGCAACAGATGCTTCCAGCAGGTTGTGGCCTGGGTTTCCAAAATACCACGCTCCTCCCGCCTGCTCCCACAATCTGGCTTATTTTCCCTTGTTCCCCAGGGCTGCATCCAATGTAAACAACACCATTATTAACATTCTTCCTTGGTAATGATAATTAAGTTACTAAAAAATGTCAAATAGGGAAGCTGGAGGCATTGCAACTTGAACATTTACAGGGAATGTAAATGAAAATGTTTTTTCCTCAAGGAAGTGTGGTACCCCCAAAGCCATCTTGAATAGCAGGGAAGCTTCCAGTTCTCTGGAAGCAAGAGAAGATATGAAAACACAGGGATCCCAAAAGTTGGGCCATGCATTTAAGTGCATAAATGTGGATCCCACCTTCAGGCACCCATGCTTGAAGATTTCTGGCTGTGTTTTTATTGCCTAATTATATCTTTATGGAACGAGAAATTCAGTTCACTTAGCATGGAATTTCTATAACAATACAGCCATTAAGGTCTAGTCAAGGAAATATGAGGCCCAAGCAGAAAGCAGCAGGTAGACTTCAGAGGAGCTCTCTAGGGACTGATAATGTGTAGGGACAAATGTAAGGCATGCGCCAAAAAATTGTAAATATCCTTCCCAACAATTTGTGTTTCAGCCCAGCTCACTCCCAAACCCTTCCTGAGGCAACAGCAGGGTTTGGAGCAAATGGAGCTCACTGATATCTGCCCTTTGCAGCCGGGAGCTGCCTGGATCCTGAACCCATCCATGGTCTGAAAATGGGATCTGCTTCAGTCTATTTCCCATAAAGCACACTTCTGAGGGGAAGTCTTACCACTGACTTTGAAAACCCCAGGATCACGTCCTGGCTAAGTCATTAGAAACCTTCAGCCAACCACCCTTAACTACATCAAATCTAATTGTTTCCCATATCCTCTAAGAGGCTGCTTCTGATGGCTCACTGCTGGTTTCCTGGAAACCCTATTAGCTTCTCAAACAAGGCAATCCTGAGGACTCACTCCTGCAAACCTTTTGTGCAAATATTAAATAACAGCGAATAATTAGCAAGAATAATCCTTTTTGCTTGACCCTCTTCTGTAATAAAGACCTTTGTCGGCGAATGCAAACGTTATTTTGAGGAGCAATTCATAATCTAGAGCTGCTGAACACATCAGGCTAAATACACTAATACTCTAATATCCATATTTGTACAGGACTTAAGACAGACAAAAACAGGCACGTTCTCTGTCCCAAAGACCTAAGAGCATTCCCCAGTCAAGCATAGGAAGAGGACGTGGCAAAAGAGGTGGCAAAGAAGGGACCCACCTCTGCCTTTGATACATCTTCAAGTGTCTTAGGTGGTGTGATCAGATCAGCTGGATTCTGTCCATGGAGGTTTTTTCTGAGCATCCTTTTCCTTCACCTGTTTTTCTTTTATATATTTTTTTTCTGAGAGGGGAAAAAAGAAAGGACAAGCAAGCCAGCAGGCAGATAATTGTTCTGTGCTGACAGTTTGTCAAGTGATGGAAGCACAATTTTAGTTAAGAGATCTGCGTTACAGCGGCGAGCGAGCAGAAGTCTCTTCTTTTCCTCCCAGATGGCATTGACATATAGCCTGAAGGGGCTATCAGGATACAAAGCTAAAGATGGTTAAAGACATTAAAAACTGTACAATGTGAGCACCATCTACACCAGGACCATCATCCAGGAGGAAGATTCATCCTGACATATCAGGCAGAAGTCAGATCTTCTGTTGGTGCTCCATAAAGCTGTTGAGCCGAAGGTATTTTTGAGATAGACAAAAAATATCTATTCCTGCTACTAACCATGTCTTTTCCAGTAGGTCTTTACTGACTCTTGAAAAGCTATGACCAATAAATGTAATGCTCTGCCTTCCCTTTTCTTTCTGGGTGAACAATATCTTCTGCAGGGTGTTTATCACTGCGGGCAATGAGTGGCTTGAGCCATTCCTGTCTAACTCCACTTCCCAGCAAGACACTGAATGCATTCTCTTCATCACACTGTTTCCCAAATCCTGCCAGGGCTTCTGTTAATGATAAATATTGCACTCAGAATCAGGTTATAAATCTTGCCATAGGATGGAGGGAATGTGAATTCTGCATTTCTTGGATTTGGTGTGGTGTAAGTTGCTTAATTGACTTGCACAGAGAATGGGCCTAATAACATTGCATTTTTTTAATAAGCAAGCAGTGCAGCTGGAGGGATAGACAACCACGAAGAGAGGAGTTCACCTGCAGGAAAAGATCCTCTACTTCCCCCAAAAGCGATAAAAATGTCAATACATTGACACAATCCCTAATTAAAAATGACTACCATAATCACGCGTATCATAGCCGTAGGACATTGGTTTGGATTAAGCACAAACAGCAGGATGTGCTGTTCTCCAAAGGAAGGAGGGGTTGGATGATGGTATCTCCTGCACACTCAAGCAAGAGCAGAGGAAGGATCTCTCAGCTCCTACGTGCAGGTTGCTCCTCCGCCGCCCTTCCCGCTGAGCTGCACGACGGCGCCTGCCTGCACAGCCTGAGCTGCTTGCAGCAGGAGATGAACCATGTCCACGTGCCCTTTTTTGGCTGAGGTTGGAGCAGACGTCCTTCCCTTTGTGTCTGACGTGGCCAGACAGCAGGCGCGTGGCCGGGCGCAGCAGCCTGGCGGCTCCATGCATTACCTCAGCTCCTGCAGCAGTGCTGAGCTGTAGTAGCACCCAGCCTGGGGTGTGGGTACGTCCTTCTTCTCCTCACAAGGAATAAAATCCCTCATTTTGGGGTAGTCAGCAAGGAGAGGGACAACAGAAAATGGCTTGTCGCTGCTCCATGTAAATTATCTTCTGCAATTGGCCTGCCTGGATTGGATATGGATTTAATGGTTGGACTCGATGATCTTAGGAGTCTTTTCCAACCTGAACGATTCCAAGAGAGACTCCCTATTTTCATGTTCAACTGCTCTTGCCTTATGCTTGTGATACCAATGTGCACCCAGGGATCTCAGCTGGCTCTAAGCACTTGTCTTTTATTCTACAACACCAAAAATAAACACTGAGATGCTTCATGTAGCCCCGGGGCTGAAAGGTGGGATTGCACCACAGAGCTGGGGCTGAGCGCAGAAGCAGCATCTGCTACAGGGGGGCTACAAGGAGCTGAGTAACCGAGTGATGGGGCACAGCATGGCCAGTCTTTCTCTTGAAGAAACTCAACACCAAGGGCTTCTTTTCCAATTCCACGTGGGATAGTTACTGCACATCTCTTAGCATCTGTGATAAAATCTGCCTCCAGCTCTTCCTGCCCTCCCCGCCTTTAAATCATCTTGTGCAATGCCTGACAGGTGATTTCTGCTTTCTCCTGCATAGAAAGGCAGGAGTAGGGAAAGAGTGAGAGATGGAGAGATTTGAAACTGTTTCTCAAATATTCCAGTGTCCAGCTATGAGCTGATATCCTGCCGGGGGTAAGACGTGGCCCCATGCAGCACTCACTCAGCAACAAATAATGAACGATCCTGGAGCTTCTACTCAGCACAGGGAAAGGAATTAAATTCTATCCCCCTTTTGTGGATCACCTGGAAAGTACAGGCATAATCCATCTTTCCATGGTGAGGAGCATGGCCTGTGAGACCAAAAAAAGCCTGTGAAGGACAAAACCTGGGACAACCCTTTGAGCTGGGACATCCATTGGGCATAGAAAGAAGCAGGAAAAGAAAGGGAAAAAAAAAGAAAAATCCCACCAAACTTTAACTGATGTAGCTTCATCTCCTGCGAGGGAAGCTGGAGCTAAGCCTGGTGTAACTCTCACTTCATTTTGGGGATGAGCATTTCATTCCCAGCTGCCTTGGAAGTACTATAAACTTCACAATAATACCTTTTCATCATTTTAAAACTTCCATTGTGATCTCCAGCCTGCAGTGTCACACCGGACAATTTAATGTGGGGTGTGAGCAGATTTTCAAGCATAGACAGATTGATTCATGAGTGAATTAATCTGATGCATCTTTTAAATGGAAAACTGACATAATTTTCCATCAGAGACCTGCTAATAAAGCACATTTACTTCGTGAACCCATTTTTCCTGTACTAAGTGCACTACATAAGGTATAAAAATATCAAATCAATAGCCAAAGACTATATAAAAATGAGACTGACAGATCAGAAACCATGGGTGAGCCACCCTCTCCTTGGCTTCTTGGAGGACTCTGTTTCTGCTGCTGAAAGCCACATTCCCAAAGTCTTTCCAGGACAGCAAGGCTGCAAAACCCCAGGTGTCCTTGCAAGTCCCAGAGGGGACTGGCTGCATCGAGCCACCTGCTTCCAGGGGTCTGGTGGCATAAGTTCTCCTGCAACCCTCCCTATTTTTAGAAGTAGATAGTTTGAGGGGGTTGGGTTTTTCTTCTTTATTAGTTTTTTTTTTTTATTTTTGTTATTATTACTATTGCAGAAGGAACTGGGTAGAAGAAATGTGTTTAAAAGACAAAGGCATCTTCCAGCACATTTGCACATGGAGTCTGTCCCAGCCTGCCAGGGAATCTGCACAAACTCTCCTTTTTTAATTCTTTAGCTGGAGTACAGCAGCGTTATTTCAAAGGAAATGCCTGCACAGCCTTCCCTCTGCAAACACTGCAGCCATCATTCGATCAGCGCAATTCTCCCGTGTGAGCTAATTTAACAAGCGGTTGCTTTGCAGGCTGTGGAGAATTGCCTCTTACCTAATAATTCTGCTAATTTGCTTAACTTTCCCAGATTGCAAACAGCCCTGCTCTGAGCAGACAGCTTTCTAAATGAACCCCCAGACAAGTTCCTGACAAGAGCCGAAGGAAAGGTGGATGGCTCAGGAGGTTAAAGCTCACAGTCTTTTATTTTGACCTTTGGGCTAGCATTCAAATTTGCTTGTTGGGAAAACTGCGTTCAGCATGTATTTTCTTCAGGGATTTATGATACCCTTTTGCTTGTAATTATTCTCAGTTGATGTCTTCCATATATTAAAGAGGCTTCTATTAGCAAGCTCCAGTCCTCTCAATTATCTTGCAAAAGTCTCCTTATTTGTGGCTGGGAGCTACACCACCAGGATTGCCATCCCTGCAAAGCTCCTGGTCTGTGGCTACAGGCAGAGAAATAAGGAATGTACACTGGTAATACAAATGTCTGAGCAATCCCAGAAAGAAATGAAAACTGCAGTAAAGGTAAATGTCAGACTATTTAAAGACAATGTTAACTATTGATTTTTTAGAGGAGACTACCTCTTCAAAGGATGGCGAGCATGACTTCAGATACAGACGAAGCAACCTAGACGGATGGCGGAGAGAGGGAGGCGAGTGACCTGGGAAGACAGAGATTTTCCCGGAGAGCAAAATGAACCCTTGATGAAGCCTCTGGGATTAAAGAGGTGGCTTAGTTCTTTCACAGCCTCCACCCTTCAACCCATTTAAGCACCGTGCCTTTTCCAAGAAATGAAGGGCAAAGAAGCACTGATAAGCAATAAAGAGATAAGCAGCAAAGTACTCGTTTCACTGGTGTTTCCCAATGAAAAATGAACCCTCGAGCACACCCAGTGATTTGTTGTCTAAGTAGCAAAGCTCACCCAAGTTCCTGATTTTGCTTCCAGCAGAGATGCTCATTGCTCATTCTTGCACCCGGGAGCAGCTTGGACTCATTATCCAGCACCGGCGCTCCCCGCCTGCCCCTGCCTGCGTGCAGCTCCTCCGTGGACATACACATTTTATATACACCTGTGTGTGCACTTGCCTTATGGCCCGTGCTGTGCTATCCCTGCCAAAGCATCCCGGAGCAGATATTCCTGGCTGCGGGCGCCTGCATCCGCAGGGAATTGCTCCTTTCAAGCTGCAGTGCAGAGACAAAGCTGTACACGGTGCTTTGGGGGAAATAGCGCAACAAGAATTTAGTTAGGGGATTTAAAGGTCTTCCAAGGCTGCATTTTCAAAAAGGGTAACTTCTTATCTCGATGGGTGTTTTGGAACAGGAGGCATGAAGGATCTAATCCAGTGAAGTGTAATGTCAGCGAGGGCAAATTAAGTTTGCATTTGGATACAAGCCCTCTTTTAGAGGCAAATTTGGCTGTTGAAAGGAAAATTATTGTACACTTCTACACAGCAAAGAAAATGGGTGACGCTGGGGGGCCACTCCTGACTTTGGCAGTCTTTGACATGGGTACAGGAGAGGAACAGACCCTCCCAGTGCCCTCTGTTTCCCCTCTACGCGTCATTTGGATGCTTCAGTTTGAAGATCCCCACAGGTCTTATAACCCCAGCTCCCCTTCCTTGGCAGCCAGCTCAAGGTGCAGAAAACCCCAGTTCCTGGTAGATCCTAAACACAGCAGAGCAATATGGTATTACTGCCTGGGGTAGCTTTTGGTTTAGATGTATTATTTCGATAAGGAGGTCTTCAGACAGTGTTAAATGATAGATAATATAATTTTTGAATGTGACGTTCATCTGAATTTTATTTTCTGATGTTTTGACTCACTGACTTGATGTCTCTCTATTATGCACACACCTCTGGAGATGTTGCTGGCAATGATTATGCATAGCATTGAGTTAGTGAATAAAACCACTCCAGGAGCTGCTTTACAGATCACAGTATTGTTTTCCCTATAATTGTCCCACAAATGGTGGGAGTTATATGGAGAGAGCAGCACGCTCTGACAGACTGCATATTTCTGCAGTGTGCATCAAATCTCACTTTGGCTTCTGAGACTTATTTCTGATGGTTCTTGGGGATTTAACTTTAAGACCAATGTATTTTAGTATCCATATACGCTCCACTGTTCATGTCATCTGGCAGCAACTGAGGATGAGCTGTCTCCTTAATATGGATGAGACACCAATTTATCTAAGTTATCACCTCCCAATCTCTCATACATCTCTGCTGCTAACTGCTGTGTTTCTGACATCCATACCTAAACTCTCTACAACTTCTTCTCCTTCAATTGAAACCATAAGTAATTTTTTGGCTGGAAGGTCTTGGTATGTATCTAATGGCTTCTTCATCTCTCGGCTTGAATTCAACCATGAGGTGATGGAATCAGGCTCTGGACACTGCATTTTAAACCCACAACTCTGCATAGATCCACGCAGCACACTAAATCAGGGTGTCTTTCCAGCATCTGAAAATATATGACTGAATTAACATGTCCCAGGCTCATGTTGAACAGCACTGCAGTCCCGTTGTGCACAGCCCCAGCATCTGACTGCAGAGTCAGCAATACTTTCCCCCTTCCTGATGCATTCCCAAGCCAGCAAAACTTAGCCCTACTCCTGGCATTCTCTTTCTAGAAGGTCCCAGTGGTATTATGTATCAAATAAATGTCTCATTACTTAGATTCTGGTTCCTCCATGGCATTGCTCTCGTTAATCATCCTGGTCTTCAAGCCAGTGCTACAAAGCATGAGAACTGTCTCACTCCCCACTCCTAAATTAGAGATTCCCTCCCCTGCCCCTCTGTGCCACAGGGGCCACCAACCTCCTGGGGACCACTGCTGCTGCTGCTGGGCCAGTGCTGGATGGCCAGAGGCCTCTTGGCCATGAGCTCTGGGCTTGAGTCTTACTGCAAAGGGATGGTCCCCCCTTTCTGCCCAGCCTCATTTTGGGGCCCCTGGGGATGTTCCCACTGCTAAGTACCCCACACTGCCAGCTTTGTGCCCTGCAGCATCTCCAGGTGCAGCCCCCTCCCAGGCGAAAAGGAAAACTCTTTGGTTGTACCCCAGATCTGTTAACTGAATCCCCAGCTTCCCTACAAAAATTGTTGGTAACAACTGAGGGCAGGAATCTCCTCCTCCTGCCCCATTCCAGTTCCCACTGGGGTTTATTTGCAGGGAGTTCCAAGGTCTGGCACAGAGATTACCCCAAAGGGTCACACTCTGCATTTCCCACAGACAGAAATGCTGCAGCTGCCTGCTCCCACTTCCCACACCCCTGCCCTCAACACTGCTCTTTGCAGTGTGGGATCCAGGGAATTTGCTACTTTCTCCAGGTAATATCTTTTTTAGGACCACAAATGACTTGCATAAAGCACTGGAATGAGATTCTCTTTTCGCTGAGGATGAAATGCAAAAAGGCAGAAGAGCAGGGGAGAGCAGATCCTCCCTCAGCTCTATGAATTCACCAAATCTGATGGTTTATTCATTTTAATTAGCCTTGGAATTCATATATAAGTGCATATATTTATACATGTGAATTCATATAATGACACATAATTAATTTAGAATTTGGCATTTCCGAACAGGTAATTAAAATAGTTCATTGTTGATTAATCACTTGCAAAATAAATTATTAGCAGTATCACTGTTAGCATTATGTTTATTGCTACAATTTAGAGAAATTAAGGCAGTTCACTCACATTAAATTAAACACCAAAGCACAGCTGTAATATACCCTAGACAATATCTACTGACTCGGAGAACAAATGTGATGTGTGCATTACAGTACATTTGCTGGGTCATACATCTTGGATGGTCTCCTCATGTCACCACCAGAAACCCAATCCCGACACACAGCTGATTCCCGTCCCTTTCCGTAAATATAAAAATAGGATCTGCTGGACTTTAGCACTGGCTCTGCACTGCAGCGTGCTCCAGGCAGCTCAGACCTGCATGGGATGGAGGGAGGCTCTGCAGCAAAAAAAACCCGGGCCAGGGGAGTGGGCAGCAAAGGGGGGCATGAGGGGCCACATCCAATTCATAGAACCACAGAATGGGTTGGGTTGGAAGGGACCTCAAGGATCATCCCGTTCAACCCCCCCAAAAACCATTAGTGGGAAAGAAAATCAAGTTCTTCACTCCTCAGCAGGACCCTGGGTCACCATTATGAGCCAGATTATAGCCAAATTGCACAGAAATGGGATAAATCTCAGCCTGACTCAACGAGGTGCTAAAGGTTTAAACAGATCATTTCAGTAAAAGCTGAATTTAATTTTAAGCAGCTCTCTTCTGGAGTGGGAAGAGATTTTGTCCTGTGGGGAAATAGGTGTCCCTTGCTTTTGACAGCTGTTCTGTCTGGAGGGTATTCAGCCTGCAGGTTAAGGAAGCAATAGGGAGAAGCCAGTAGAGATGAAGAGGACACAGATCACCTCACGACGTATTTTCTGGATCTGTCTCTCTGTGGTTTTATGGCTATGAGAAATAATCCATAATTAGGTGTATAAAATAGCTCTCTGATCTCTGCTTCTGGCCCAAAAGAGCACAAAATTGATAACTCAATTATCGCTGCTGGAAATACAAATAAATTAAAAGCACCTGGTAGGAGGAACTCTAAGGGAGGGACACCCATGCAGCAGAGTGGATGCTGGTCTTTAATTGTGAGCTCGGAGGCAATTAAAGCCCTGGGGCTGGAGCAGGGCTGGGGACAGGCTGGGACAGTGTCCATGGATAATCCCCAAACCTGGGGCCAAAGCCATCAATCGGTGTGAGGGTGATACCGCCCTCTCAACCCACAGACAAAGTCAGGGGGAGAGCTTTGGAAGTAGTGACTCTCTTCTGGAAGAGAGGGACCCATGGAATGACCAGTGAGCTTATCTTGGTTACGGGGTGAGGGAAAGCTGGGTTGGGTTTTAACAGCTTTCAGCATAAGAAAATAATTAGTGCCTAATCCTGTCGCCAGCAAATTCCTGGGAGTTTTTGTTCTGAATTTACAAGCAGAGCAGTGCAGGATATTGAGGGTCTTCTTCACTTTTTGCCAAGTCATCTGGCATTTACAAAAGCCTCTCTCTCCACTGAGGCTTGCTTTTAATGACCCTTGTGCTGAATTAACAGTCTGCACCGGTGTGACAATGAGAACAGTCACTAATGACCACTCTGTTTGTCTAAGCCACATGCTGAGCACTGACTTCAGCCCCTGCCACAGACTCTCTTTGCAAAAAGGCTTCTGGGCCTTTTTAAGCAATTTAAAATGTGTAGGATGTACTGGCCTGTCCATCCTTGCCCCGTTGATATTCTGCTGTCTGGAAGTGTCCTTGAGTCAACAGCGAGCACCTGTAGGGAAGTGTGACCTGGAATGATGTGAGGAGCAGGAGGAGAAAAGCCTTTGAAATTACATATGTCCAGTTCTGATGACCCACACAGTGACCAGTGAAATATTTAAACAATCTGCCCTTTGATGCATCCTCTGGCAGAGCAGAAGAGCGAGTGCAGTTCTGTGGAAAGGTCTGGTTTTATTAGGCAACACACTCTGTGACCCCATGGAGAATGTGTGATGGTGCTGACACAGGGAATACGTGCAGGTATTATTCCAAAAAGGAAAAGGACTCCAGACAACTGCCAAGCTTTGTGCCAAACCCATTTCCCTGTATCACACCGAACAGGACATTTTCACTCATGGAATTGTTTCTTGGATGGGGGAGGCATCACCTCAGCCATTGTGCAGTGCCATTGCAGGGTTTGAAGGATGCAAAACCCAGCTGGGGTCACACGCACCCTGTGATGGTCCTGCTGGGGACAAGGCATCACCTGGGGAGAGATACCAGCTCTTCTCATCCCTTCCCATCCCAAGCACTGCTCCTGCTGCTCAGCCTGCCCACAGGCATGTGCTGCTTCTCTGCCAGAGCTAACCAGGGCAGCACAATAATATTCACTTTCTGGATATGACAGGGTTTTATTTAGGCAGCAGTGCTGCCCCGGAGAAGCTGGGTGCACGCCACCCTTCCTGTGCCCATTGCACGAGGCAGGTGTTAGAGCAATTCCATCTGAAAGCTTTTAGTTCCCGTAACTGATGATTTATACTTGTGCTGGAATGGCCAGACACGGCAATAATAGTCAGGGTTTAATTGTTTTGATGAAAGTGGCTTTTTCTGCACTCAAATCAGTTTGCTAAGTTTGGGTGATGGAATACGAGGCTGGATGTGGCTATGGTTTTCATGTGCCCTCAACAAAAAGGTACAAGCCATTTCAAAAAGATCTAGCTTGGCATAGTGAAACTTTTAATAAGTAATATCTGCATAACTAACGGCAATAGGAGCAGCCCAACCTGAAGAAAACAGATTTTACAGGAATTACAGTCTCGCTGTCACATTTGTAAAAGGGACACACGCATTTTTCAGATCTTTGCACATTAATGGCTGTACTTGATTCAAAATACAGTCAGTGAACCCACAGTAAATGGAATTAAATGGTATGTGTCTGATTTGAGGGTGACAATCCAGCAATTGTTTCTTGTTTGAATTACTACCTGCGTGGCTGGGCACAGCGGTAATTGAAACTATAATGTTTCATTCCTCTTTAGGTATAATTTATCTGAAAAGTTCATTCAATGCTGTTCTATTCTCCCTCCTGAAACCCCTCCCTTTACCATTACGGTGCTCTCAGGGGCTGCATCTTTTCTGTGTGCTCAGATTTTGACCTGGTTTGGGCAATTCAAGCACACAACAAAGCTGGTCCTGGAGTTTCTCTGGACCAGCCCCCTCTGCCCCCTCTACCTTTGGCCACGGGCTCATCTGCCCTTCAGGGCACAGAGCTCCATTTATCCCACCCCAGGTCTCTGCTTTGCCTTTGGCTCAGAGATCAGGTGAACGCATCCTTACAGGGTTCTTCAAATTCCCCTTCAAAGCCAAGAATTTGTAGTGGCTTTGTGAACATTTTATTTCGTGTGACCACTATCATTGGCTGCAGGACCTGGACCTGCTTGTGCCGTGTAAATGGAAAGGCAGCAAGGGTTACTCTTCCTCCTGTCTGTGCCTTGTTTTGTTGCTTCGTGTGGTTCTCTCCCGCTGCACAGAAGTGGCTGTGGCAGTGCTGTGCATCTGCAAGGGGTAACAAATAGACTGCCTTTCCCTCAACACTCCCCATTTACAAGCAATTTCTAGTCTGTTTTCACCCAATATTGATAAACAGAAGAAAATGGAATGTATTTTATCCACCCATAAAGTCTGACATTTCCAAAGATGGAATCAAATTATCCTCCTCATCTGTCTGCAGCTCGCTGGGTTGCTCGCTAGGTACAACTTCATGCCCGTAGAGTAATAACACCTGGTAATGACACCTAATTTCCGAGCCTCCAGAACGAGCTGCTCTAGGACAAACTGGGTTATTTTGCTCACAAATAATACGTAACACAAAGCCAGACTCTGTGTCCCGGGATGAGAGCACTTTTTTCTCCCACGGGCCCAGGCTGGAAATCCCTGGGAAGCCCTTGTCAGCAATGGGGCATGTTCCTGCCATTTCTACAAAGGCATTTGCACCTTCTTGAGTTGCTGCCACTGCCTGTGGTCTGATTGTGATTCACAATGATGAACCTTGGGTTTTGCCACAGCTTTTGGGGTGATTTAGATGAGAATTCCATGTGCACATTGTCTGGGAACGTGGTGGTGCTATGAGGAACTGTAGGGAGAGGCAGAGATCTCCACTGCCCGCAGACACAGAGGGTTGGAAGGAAGAACAAAGAGGAGATCATAGGAAAGAGCATAATGAGGTTTAAAAGATAATTAAGGCTGCTGGTTCCCAAACACTACAGCACTCATAGCTGGGCTGGTGAGCCCAGGGGAAAGCCAAGGGCTGGAGTAAAGCTGGCAGCTGAGGCAGGGCTGCAAATCTGGAAGTGCTGCTGCGGGGAGGGTCCTCGGCACCTCTGAGCCCCTGGTGCCTCTCTCCAGGCACAAGATGTGCAGAGATGCTCATCCTCTGGGATGCATTCGTGGCATTGATGTGCCAACCTTCACCTCCACCAGGGGATCCTGGCACCTTGACAAAGCAGTTTGAAACTAGGCTGAGCTAAGGAGATGGGTGGAGAATAACAATGAGCAAGGACAGACTGGCATCTAAATGTGGAAGGAGCCAGGCAGCCCATGAAGAAAAAGCTTGGAAAGGGAAGTCATGGGGATGGAATGAGCTGAAGCACTGGAGGACAAGTACTGAGAAGGGAACATACCCCCCAAGGGCAGAGTAGGACAGTTCCTCCCTGAGGAATTCCCTGAATTTCCAGCACCAAGAGGACCACTTGCTCCCTGTGGTGATGTCAAATCAGGGGAAGGAAGGCTCTCCTCCATCCTCTTCTGGACCCAAAGGCTCTTGAGTTTCCCCTTCCAAGGCCAGCACAGGGAAGCACAGGGCTTTTGGTGGCCTCAAACATGCTGGGCAGGGGCAGAAACACCCACCCAGCTCCAGCAGTATTTTGTCTAATCCGATTCCCAGCAGCAAAAGCAATACAAGCTGCCTTCAGTGGAAATTCCACCAAAATGAGACCTCCAGAGTTAGTCTACAATGCTCTTCCACTCCTTCCATATTTTCATGCACAAACCATTGCACAGACTGTTTTTGTCAGAGGTTGTACCTCTCCATGCCCAGAATCACCAACCCCTTGCCTTTTCAAGTTTACCTACTAAATATTTTTGTTATTTTTTTGCTTGTCTTAGAGTGCAGTATGAATAATTAGAGCAAGTGGCTGCATTTCTCATGATAAAGCTGTGATTTTTAAGTGCCAGAGGACATTTGCAGTGCTGGAAGGGAAAGGTAATTGACATTCCCTTGGGGAAACCTCTTCAAAAATTTGGGCCCTGGTTGCTTTGAATTTATTGTCAGTGGTACAATACAGGCAGGAAAGATGATGATCCATGCAAACAAACAAACAGCACAGCCAAAAGCAGCCAAAGCAGAAGTTCAGCCCTGCGTGTGTGATGGCCGTGACCTGGCTGATCCTCCAGTTCTTTCTCACAAACCATGATGCTGGGGCATGAAAATTCAAAAAGAAAAAGCCAGTAAAGCCCTTCTAAATGGAACTGAAAGGTCTCATCAGCAAAGCCAGGACCCAGCAGGTGAAGCCCAGGAGGTGCTGAGTGCTCGGCTGTCCCTGGGGTGCTGAGGAAGGTGTGTTTGTGTGGGTGACGGCCGCTCCAGGGTGTCCCAAAACGCTGCAGAGATCTCCCTCAGTGGTACACAGTGATACAGAGCTGATCGACTGCAGGCTCCCCTGGGCTTGCCAGGATTTCCAGAGAAATGATAGAGAGAGGTCGTGTGGCATTCCACACCCCACCATGGTGAGAGGAGAGCCTGTCTGCTCCCCAGCCCGCATGCCGTAGATAAATAAATACCTCTCTATAAGATATATATAGATATATATGCACCTCCTGTGCTGCAGAGGCGGTGTACATGTGCCAGGTGCACAGCACAGCCTCGATTAACCCTTGCCTGGGCCACCCTCCTCTTGCAACCAAATGTGCATTGATGGTACTCTGAGGAGATGAGTTTGCACCAGCCTCTCGCAGCTTCTGCTTAAAGGGCAGCTTAGATGTCCTGCAGTGAGCATATTTCCAGCAAGGAATGACTTGTCCCTCATCCCAGACCCCTGTTACAAACTGCTCAGCCTTTAGGAGACGTGCACTGGCTGTCGGCACTGCAGTCCCTGCAATCCAGCTTTCCCGGGATGTTTTGCTCCCAGCTGGGTTGAAGCAAAGGCTCAGCTCATTCATCAGGATTTACAGAAGCACTTGCAGTGCCCTGAAATCAAACTGTTGCAAAATTAACAAAAAAAAAAAAAAAGAATTAAAAACCAAATCAAAGCAGAGGAGCCCACCATGGCACCTCCCCAACAACCCCGTGGTGTTGGATATTCCACTCCTGCAGCACCCGGGGCTGGGGAAGGGGGCTGCTGGTACAGGGGTGCAGTGACCTTGGGACAGTCTGGGCAGGGAGCAGTGCTTGGGGCTGCAGAACTCCCCCTGCCCCGAAGGGTTTTAGGAGGTTTTCCAGTGACTCCCCTTCGTCTGCTCCTTTCCTAGGGGCAGAGAACAGCCTCATCCCTGCCCTGCTCCCTGTCCCAGGCTGTGCAAGCCTTTGACATTGTCACATCTTCAGTAGTCACGACCTGAGGGACCACACGCCTCATTTCCACCCAGCAGCTCTCTTTTCCCATTCGGTGATTTTGTAAAATCACCAAACCTTCCCTCATTGTACCTCCACTCCCCAATTGTGTGTCTTGTGGTCTCGCTGCTGCCGAGAGCGCAGCAGCTATGGTGCATTTAAATAGCTGATTTTTTCAGGATCTGATTCAGGTCTTGCCTCCAGTGATATCAGTTTGGCTGCTGCAATGGGAACACTGTGTTAAGTGTGTTGAAGTGAAGGAGAAAAACACTTGGGAGCATCAGGTGCAGTGCAGGCGCGGCTGGCAGGCGGCACCTTGGCTCCCCTCCACCCTGCTCTGCCTAAATTTGGTGCATGCCCTGAGCACAGAGCAATGTCTGCCCTCCTGGGACGGGAGCACGGCTCATCCCGGGGGTGTCACCGACACCCCCAGCTCAAATGCCAGGGTGCTGCCATGACATCGTGCCCGTGTCCCCAGACATTTTTCCGTGCTCCAGAGGCACACATACACTTGTAGCCTCCCCGTGCACTGTCCCCTCGGCCTGAGGACGCGAAGCACTGAGAGTTTTGGGTGCAGCTAAATGTCTGTGAGCAGGGGAGGGCAGAGAGGGCGGTGATCCATGCCAAGGAATGGGTTGTATCCTGACGTTTCCCCCTGACCTGAGCAGGATTTACCTGCAGGAGACCCGGAGGAGAGGGGGGAGCCCAGCATTTGGGGTGCAGCTGGTGCCCAGGACCCCGCACACATGAGCATTCCCTGGAAGACTGTGCACCTCCATTCCCCATCCGACGCCGTAGCTCCAGGTGTGCTTTGCAAATTCAATGGAATTATGATTTAGAAAGTAAATTAAGATTTAAATTGAACACTAAATTAAAAAGAAAGAATCTAGAAAGAGCCTGAGAAGCACTTAATTTCTTGTTATCTGCAAGCACTTCTGCCATGGAGAAGCGTCTGTGGGGAGCCAGGCACAGGGCAGGATGGCTCTGGCAACGTTTAGCTCCACTTGCAAAGATTGCCCGGGGACCCTCAGCACCTGCAGGCACCAAGGGCTGCTGCTGCTCAGGAAGGGGCTGACCCAGCAGTGCAGCCCCTGCCGAGATCGTGCAGCAGAGCTGGGCTGGGAAGGAGCAGAGCATCCCGAGGGACAGGGAAGGCACAGAGCTGTGGCGCTCCGGGGCGATGCAGCCGGGACACGCCGGGCACCGCTGCCCGTGGGGACACCACGGCTGTCACCAGGGGCCACACGGGGCCTGCAGTGGCCGCGCTGGCCGGGCTCTGGCCACCACATGCTCACACATAATTCCTGACCTCAAGTCGAAAATATAATTCTTTCTGCCACATCTGACATTTAGCTGTACAGCGATCCTTGCCAGGAAATTGCCATCGTTTCAGTTCTGCTCCCAGCTACCCTCCTGATTTATATTTTTGTTTTTATCCAATTTTTCTGACTTGTTTTGGTAGGGTGGACAAAATGTTCTCACTCAAGACAGATGACAGTTTGCCGATAAGAGGAGCAACTTATCACCAACAGCTCTGATTCTTTCTCAAATGCTTAGTCTGTTGGAACAGCTTTAAAGTCTAATGTGATATCACAGGTTAGCCCCAAATCTGCTTCCCCTCCTCTATTTCGTACTTTATGGCTCTAAGCATTACTCTTTTTAAAACAAAACACTTCAATCTTTTTCAGATCATCATTGCTTTCCTTCTCTTTATTTTTTTCCCCCCTCTTCTTAATTTAAGTATTTAAAAAATTCTTTGGGTATGGCAAATAAAATAAGCAGCAGAGATGAGTGACCTCTTGGAAGCTTGGTGTCCTTGAGTCTAACTTTAGAAATCATTTGTCACAGGCACAGAAATGTGCACTGCAATCAGAATTAGCTGCCAGAATTTTTTTCAAACAATGATATTGTAATTTGAGTGGCATTCTTGATAATAGTTCAGGTTCTCCAGCCTTCTCCCCATGTCCCAGCAAACCATGCACTAAAAAATAAAACTTGTCTTGTTCTGATTTTTTTTTTTTGTTATTTATCATATGGAAAATAAATGAGAGAGAAAAGAGAGACAAGGAAGTTGAACAGCTTTGAGCTCTGGAGATAAGCCCAGTAGGCCAACAGGGTATTATACAGTTGGGTTTAGTTCAGCAAAAAACAGGACATTCTATGAGAACTGGGTGAATAATTTGCAATTAGTAATTTGGGACATAAAAATCCAGGTTATTTGGAAACATGCAGCTTTACGGGGTGAAATGCCCTCTTCTGCTCGTGGTGTGCATGCTAGCAAAGCACAGCGTGCTCTGATCAGGGCTTCCACTGCCTGGTATTGTAGATTTTGTGGCAAAATTACTTTTGATCTGCAAACGTGTAATTCCTATGCAATTGTTTATCACTCTTGCTTGGGCTGAATTGGTGCCTTGCACAGGACATGGGATGCACTGGAGTTTGTGAAGGGATCAGGCGCTGGGCACAGGTCCTGTATCGATCCAGGAGCAGCTCCATTGGATTCCTCCCTCGGCCCCGCATTAAATAGTTTCAATTTTTATACATCAGCACAACCCCCAGTGGCTGAAACCACCCCGTGAGTCTGCAAGTACCAACCAAGAGACCCCTGCTGGGTGCTCATCACCTGCAGGACAGCACCGAGGGACAGGGGACATCACCTTCCCTGGCTGCAGGGTCAGGCACTGCGCACAGAAAACCCCTGAAATCCCTCTGGGAGCTCCCGTCCAGAGCGACTGCGGGTGGGTTTGCATCGCTCCAGGGTACACGGGGTGGGAAGAGCAATTCCTGATCACTGGATTTGGATTATGGATGAGAACTCTACAGGGAACTCACTTGAACTGATACATCTTTTGTGAAAAGCCTCTGGATTTGCAGCATTATGTGAGAGCAGGAGAAAGACTCAATGTGCTGAAATTAGGGCTGCTGGAGCTGCTGCACGGTGTTTGTTCAGGGGTCAGGTCTCTTGGAGGACTTTTAAATTTCAAAATACCTTTTTGGGGGCTCAAAATACAGCTGCCAGCCTCTGTCCCTAATCCCACCACTACAGACCCTCTCACGTGGATCTGGCAGGAAGGTGTCGCATGAAAGGCGAAGCTGCCTGTCCCCACTGGGGGCACAGTGCCAGGGGAGGGCTCATTTCTCAGATGTGCCACAGCACCGCTCCAAGATGTGTCCCCAGAACGGCTGCACCTGAGCAGCATTAACCTCTCCCAAAGGGGATTCCACAGCTGTGCCCTGGACGATGTGGAGCGGGGCTGAGCATCCCAGAAGGCACAGAATCCGTGGATCCTGCCACGGCAGGGACCTCGCCAGCTGCAGCCCACAGCAGCCCTGCAAACATCTCTCAAGGTCAAACCCCCCCACGCAGCACAACGGAGCCTCCAGGGACCCCTAAGACTAAGAAAGTTTGAAATTCAGCTCTAAAATGTGTACAGCCAACAAGGTGCCTCCTTGACACCCGGTTGTTACCTGGAAATAGGGCACGAGGGGTCTTGTAAGGGCTTCATTTTCCCCGTGCTTGAATCCCCCCAGTGCTGGCAGCTCCCCCTGAGACTTCTGAGCCCTGAATGTGCAGAGGGAATTGCGGGAGACACTTCCACGTCTCTGTGTGATGGAGTTATCCTCCTTCCACTAAATAAATGCCACTGTGTGCACTTCTAGCCTGTATCTGAACAGGAGGCACTGTGTGCCCGGCTCTTTCAATTTTTCATCCTCCTGGAGGAAAAATATGATAGGAAAAGCCTAAAAATTAAAAAAAGACAGAGTGAACAGCTGTACCTAACACCTTTTTCAGCACAATCCACCCAATTATTTTCCTTTCTATGGCTATTTTAGTTTTAAAGCTTCCTCCAAATGTAGGTCCCAGGTCAGCAAGGCATTAAGGCACCCCTGAAGTACTTTGACTTTAAAACATATGCCATGGAAAGGACACTAATCATCTCTTGCATCTTTAACTAAAGATACAGCATTTTATCTGGGATCCTGAGTGTGCCTATAAATATCAGGCAGGGAAGTGCTCGATCCATTGCAGAAACGGGTAACCTAAATCATGGAGCTGGCTGGGGCTCACCCACGGTTAACCTTTGTCCTGGGAGGGAGCTGGACCAAAATCTGTGCATGGCAGGATGTCCAGAGGACGTTACAGTGCAAACACCACGGAAAGGGGCTCCCATAAAGATGCCAGAATAATTCCATCTTCTCCAGGAGTGTCTCACAGCCCCATGGGCACCTTGGGTGAGAGGTGATGGCTGATCCAGAGGCGTGGGGGCAGAGGACACATCCAGAGGAGACCCTTCAGAAAATAAGACGGGCAAAAGCCTCTTTCTCGGCCCTTCAGCTGGTGGTGGGTGCTGGATGGGCGAGCACAAGGAGGAGAAAGCAGGTGACCTGTTTGCCATTGCACGGTACCTCGATCGCAGGTGTACAGCTCCTGAAATACAACCATATTCAAAACTTCATGGCATTTCCAGCCCTTTAATTTTGGCTAGCATTCTCCTTGCTTTTCATTATCCAAAAACCATAGTTTTTTCAAGGCATTGCTCCCCCCGAGAGAAGGAAAACCTCCGTGAGAGCCTCAAACCAGCTTTTTGTGAAGCAGAGTGGGCTGTGGGCTGGGCTGAACAGGAGATCTCCCTTCTTCCCCAAGCACAGCTGGGGTCCCTCTGCACCCCAGGGCAGATGCTCACCTGCAAAGGCTGTTCCCAGGAATGCGCTGGCAGGGACAATGCCAGCCCATACAGCAGGGACGCTGCTGCATGTGTTATTAGAGTCATTTGTTGTGGTTAGTGAGCAAAACCACCCAAGCTCATTGCTGTTCCATTAGAGGAAGGAGAAAAAAAAAGGGAATAGAATAACTCAGTTCGAGGTAATTTGCTGGGGATTTTGTGTATGATCGAGAGGGTTGTAGAAAGTGGGAATACCTGCAAAAGTTTGATATGGCTCTTTGGAGAAAAATATCACCAAGTTGTCAAATATGGACAAAGTGAGACCAAAGTGGCTGGTTTCAATGCAGTGTGCTTGTTTACACATCACAAATTCCCCACTCTGGTCTGCGCTGCCCACAAGCTGCTTTTCTGGATAGTTTGATGAATTTTTGGTGAAATCTCAGAGGAATGTCACTGCACTGGCTGGCAGCTCTTTGGGCAAGGATTTGATCCTGAGGTTTGGCACATGCAGGGTGTGATCCTCCTCTGTGATCAGCCACCACATGGACCTGGCACAGGTTCTGATTCTTTTCTCTGCTCCCCACATCTCTGGGGAAGTGAGAGGAGATCCACGGTGGGAAAGGGACCCTTCCCATGGGACACAGAGCACAAGGAGTCTCTCCAAACACGGACATAAAATTCCAAACCACCACCAAAAGACAGCCCATAAAGCACTGGCTGCTCTCAGGAGCGAACTGGAGATTTCTCCAGCTAATTATAAAAATGGCAGACAAAACCCTGCAC
This sequence comes from Lycocorax pyrrhopterus obiensis, assembly GCA_014706295.1. Lineage (NCBI taxonomy): Eukaryota > Metazoa > Chordata > Aves > Passeriformes > Paradisaeidae > Lycocorax > Lycocorax pyrrhopterus. The sequence continues at coordinate 12,515,331 of JACSVZ010000022.1, read as the reverse complement.
GATATGATTTCTTACATTAAACAAATTTTATGGTGGAGAAGACTTTTAGTGGCACTATTTGCAGACCTGGCCTTTCGCCAGCTCGCTGTCATTAATTCCGCTGATCTTAAGTATCAGCTGCACTTATTCCAAGGGGCTATAAATAAACCCCTAAAGCCTATTAAAGGAGCCAGCTTCCTCAGGCTGTTTGTCAAGCCTGGACAGACTGACATGGGCAGTGTCCAGGCAGCTCTGGCCAGTGCTGAGCATGTCTGGGTTCAGGTCTTTCACATGCTCACAGATTTATCTTTCACGTTGCTGGGCACATGGAACTTTTTTACTAGAAGAAAACCTCACTTTAGGCAGGCAACAAATAGTGCTGGTTCTGTTAGGGCTGGGCAAATCCTTGACCACATGCTTGAAGTGTGGAACTGTTAGACCTTCGCTAGCTGGAAGGGTTAAAAATGAACGGGAGATTGGGAAAGGATAAGAATTGGAGCTGATATTTCAAAAGACAAGCAGGTGTTTTAATGCAAGATACAGAGAAGTCACCACTCCCAGAACATTTATCAGCCACACTTGCACTCAGGGTTGCCACCATTCTGGCTCTCCCCTGGGATTTGCCAGGTAAAAATCCAGGCTAAGGGTGCCCCCCACCACCCTGAGGAGCCCATGGGCTGCAGGCAGGATGCTCCAGGATGCAGCAGCCACGCTCTGCGTCTCTGGTGCAGCTCCTATGAAAAATGGGTGGCAGTACTAATGTGTGCTTAATGACCCGTGGTGCAGAAATGACTACGATGCAGGAATTAAATTTACAATCAACTTCCTTTTTTCTTTTTTTTTTTTTTCCTTATCCCCTTGAAACCTTGAAACCGAAGTTCCTAATCAGAAAAGTCCATGTAAGAGCCTCTCTGCTCCCAGGCAGGGCAGGTGACTGCAGGCAGCCGCAGGATTGAAGCTGGGTGCTGTCACCGTGCCAGGCATGACACGGGGCTGCTTTGGTGGCAGGGTAAATTGATGACACAATCTCAGGAGAGCTCACTAGTTGATGCCAGGCTTATTTTTGTAAGTGCAAACTAATGAAATTTAGAGTTTTAATAAAAAAAAAAAAAAGGGGGGAAGAAAAGGGAAAGAAAAAAGTGGAAGCTACAATTTATAAATGGAATTCATAATGGAGCAGAGTGCCAAGTGCATTAAGGAAACGAGCAGCTCAGGCTTTTACCCAGAAGAGCCCCCAGGGTTTTTTTGGCAAGAGGCAGGGAGTCCCAGTTGTCCCAGTGAAGCTCCACACTGTCCATCTGTCCTGGGTTCAAACAGGGGGAAACCACCAGGAGGCTTGTGATGATGACCAGGGATGATGCTTGTCCTGGAGCAGGCACCGACCTCTTCTACAGATCATCTATCCTTTCCCATTCCCACACCACTCATCCAGGGTGGACCTTGCTCTTCATGTTCTGAATTTTAGAAGGTAGCAACAAAATTGTTTAAAAGGCAGTGAAAGGGATGGAAATGCAGTGAAAGGTATGGAAATGTAACCATAAACCCACAGCAGAGGCGTCCCAGAAAACAAAGGTGAGTATCCAGGAGGAGATAAACAGACATCTCCCAAAAGGAAGGATGTGCAGTTCAGAGCAACCAGGAGGCTTTTTGTAGCTTTTTTTATTTTACAGACTTTCTGCTCTCTTCTCCTGTGCTTCACCACCTCTCTACTCACAGATTCAGCCCTAAATACTCTGATGGATTAAAGAACACGGAGGGGGCTATTTCCAAGAGCAGGAATAGGCACATCCTCAGGCACGGAGCCCAGCTGTGGCCGAATCTAGACAACTGCTGTGGTTTGGTATTTTCCAACATGTACAGCTCTGATCCTGTGAGTCTGTGGCTCTAGGATTCTGGGATTCCATGTTACGGGGTCAACACAGCTGGTCCTGAGCTGGATTCAAGCCAACACAACCTTGGAGCACATGCCAAAGGCAGAAGATGAGGAGGTGAGAGGAAACCTTCAGATTTCCAGCCACACGTGCAGTGCCCTAAGCAAAATTCTTCCTCTCTCTCAGCTTGGCATTCACAAAACCTCTGGAAATCCTCCGAGGACCAAAAGGCACGTGAGATTCTACCCCAAATGCGATGTTTCCATGGAAGCCAAGTAAAAGCACTTCTGTGGGCCTGGGGAAAGGTCGCAGCAGGTTGAGCTGAGCACGGGAAGTGGCTGCCGGAAAAAATGGTGAGGTTGGAGCCTGTCAGCAGCAGACTCGTGACAGATTGTTCCTTGAGTCGTCCTGCATCCACTGCCATGGTGACCCTGGAATCTGTGCTGGGACTGGCAGTGATTGGGCTGAGGTTTTCCCTTCTACTGTGCCAGCTGTTTGGGCTGGTGACTGTTCTGGAAGGAGGGAACTTGTAGTGGATGAGCAGGAACGGGCACTGGGGAGTGTGAAGAAGCACAGAAATGTTTCAGCATCCGTCCCTATCCCTTGCCCAAGTGAGAAACGAAGCTACGGAGAAAAGAGCTAACAAATGCACCTACAGCAGTGAGGAGAAGAACTTCAATTGCCTGTACAGCAGAGTCTGAGCAATACAAAAACTGGGAACGACTAATCTATAAGTACAGATTCTTTCTGGAGAGTGTGACTTAAACTTGGGGAGAAAATCCATGTGCCTGGAATATTAAAATCAATAGTTTTAACCTATTTAGAAAGAATTGAGTGGGCAAAGAAGGCACAGGAGGGACAATCAATATCAGAAGTGACATTGCTGAGTTCTGAGCACCTTTCTCACTGAAGAGAAAGTGACCTCAAACACAAATAAAAACTAAAAGAAGGTGTTTCTGCAGACCATCAACTCTCACTAGAAAACAGGGATTACTTGCTTCTTAGTCACATATCTGCAATACTTAAGAAAATTTCCCTACGCTGTCCTGGGGAGCTTCAACTTGAATGATGTGAGCTGGAGACCTCCCACTGCTGGTTTGGGGGTTTTCTAAATGTCCTAGAAGATTGTTTCCTAACCAAAACCAGCAGGATCCTTGACAGGATCTTCCTGACAGCTGCAGGACTGTTTACAGACCCCAAAAGTGGCTACAGCCAGCACAGAGGTGACCCCATTTCGATCGTATGAGCTGGGCACAGACAAGAAAGCCTGAGCTGACAGTGGGTCCCTGTGCTTTTCAGTGCTGTGAGCCAGGTCACCTGGGAGGATTTAAAACGAAAATGGGAGTGATATTTGGCAACTCCTTGTTTAAAGACGCTCTGGCTTCTAGGAAATCTAGTAAAACCTCAGCACTGGGAAAGAGAAGGTTATTCTGGCTGAAAATTGAAGCTCAAAGGAGAGTGAAAGCAGGTAAACTCCCAGAAAGAAGGAAGGCAAAGTGAATAATAATGAACATAAACCACCCCCAAGCAGGAGGCTGTCAGGTGAAACCTGTGGCTAGCAGAGCTGAGGGCAACAGGGATGTGCTCTTTAGATATAAGAGACTCAAAGTAGTTGTCTAGACAGAATAGCAGACATTAAAAAAAGAATACATAAAAGGCAGACACTAAATATTTAATTTCTCTATTTCGGGGGGAAAAAAAGCTGAGTGAAATAGCGATGTAATATGATGATGTGGAATATCTTCTGCTCCAACTCAGGATGTCAAACAGCTGCTAGAGGATTTTTTTACAGGTAGAGGATTTTTTTTTTTGATCAGCAGCTCCCAATATTCAGTGCCTGAGAGTTTTAAAATCCATCCCAGGAGCACCCCAGGCTGGCACAGAGTTTTCCAGAAGACTGAAGCAGTGTTGACTTTGAGCCAACGAATAAATGTCGATGAGGAGGATGACTTGCGTAATTATAAATCTGATTGTTTGATGTTGATTTTGTGAAAAAAAAAAAAAATGGAAGAGCTGATAAGGGACTTGATTAATAACAATTTAAGGAGAATAACTAATTACAATCAACATGAGCTAATGGAAAATAGATCTTATTAAATGAAATTGATATAATTTTTCAAGAATGTGATTATAGATTTGATTGATTTAGTACATTCCATCAACACTGTTACGTTTGACTTCAGCAAGGCATTTAACTTAATGTTGTCTCATTTATTAGGAAGCTAAAACAATGTAAAATCAACACTGCCCGCGCTAAACGGATGAGAACCCTGGTGATAGGTTTAAACACATCCGAGGAGCATCCCAAGCGGCTGCCTTTCTGCTCAGCATTTTTAGCAAACGGTAGAAAATCAAAACTCATTACAGTCAAAGTTTGCTGATGAGATTTGGAGTCAGACCACGGCTGGAATGTGGATGGGGCTCTGCCTCAGACCTGCACTGCTCCTGAACCAGATGGAAGCCAGCTCCAGTCGGTTCCACACAAAGCCACGCTTCCAGGAACCGGGATTTCACCGCAGGGAGGAGGGATCCTCTTACACAGCGCTGGAAACTTGATAAAACAGTGGAGTGAAATATCTCTGGTGTAACACCTAATGGGACACTGCAGCTATTTCTGGTGCCTGCGACTCCAGAAGGATGGTGATGAATGGGAGAGGGCACATGGGAATGACTGAAGCGTCACAAAACATGCCTTACAGTGACAGACTCAAGGACCCCAATGTGCTTAGCTTAACAAAGGGAAGGTTAAGAGATGCCTTAATGACAATCCAGATGTATTCAGACAGGGTACAGGGATGCAGAAAGGGAGAGCCCTTCAATCTAACAGACAGAGCGATAAAAAGAGCTGGTGACTGGAAGCTGACGCTGTTAAATTCCATCTGGGAAGGCTGTGCTTTATGTCTGGGAGAAGTAACACCAGAACAACTTCCCAACAGATGGTTTCATCATCATTGGCCATTTCAGACTCATGCTGGTTTTTTTTCCTTTTGGTTTTTCTAAGCCATATCCCGGATCCACCAAAGATCACTGTGAATCGACACGCAGGCACACACAGTGCATGAATGGGATGGGTCTTTTTGGGTTTTTAATCTTCCTAATAACGAGTATTTAAGCCATCATCCTCAAGCACTGGGTGGAACCATTCCCTTTTCCCAGAGTTATTGGTCTGGCCTTGGTGGGCACTCACGCAGACACCTCAGTGCTATTGGCACTTCATCTTTGCCAGTGGAGAGGCTGGAAAAGTCCTCTAAAACCCCATAAAACAAGCCCAGCCTACATCCCCCTGCTGTAAAAAAAACCCCAAAATGCAGTGCCAAAGAGAGCAGCTCAAAGCATGAAGCACATGCATTCCAGTGGTTCAGTAAAATCCTGCTGATCCCCATATGCTGCTGTATCTTGATGGACTTTTCAGAGAAACGACACCACTGTGTTCCTCAAGAGTTGCTAAAATTGTGAGTGGAAAAGGTGTAGTTTGGTAACAGACTCATCTACGCCCAGGAAAACACAGAATGAGAGAGTGCTGCGACCTTGGGCACTCTCTGCAGGAGCTCCATCACGTCTCTGCTCTCTGGTTTGGAAGCTGCTGAAATTTCTCCTTCCATGGAAGTTATTCAGCAGGAGTCTCAGCTACAGACCCCTCAATCAGGAAACTCCAGGAGCCACGCATGGACTTCTCCTGGGACTGGTCTGCAAACCCCAGCTGATGTCTTACTGTGCATCCAGATGTACTCGGGGACCAAACAGGTATAAATACATATACACATATAATATATTTTTTTGTTTTTCCTTGTGTACTGGGACATCATTTCTGCTTTTTAAGCTCAGAAAACAGTGTCACAAAAAAATTTCCTTCCCAAGAAATACTGTGATTGGTAGAGGTGATTAGATAAGAACTGATATCCAAAAGGTGGATAACTGAATTTGTTTCATAATTGATTTCTATATAAGGGACTTTATCTTCTGGTGAGGTCTTTACCTTTAAAAGCAGGTCTTTACCTTATAGAAAAGATAGAAAAGAGAGGTCATTTGTTATCTTATCTTGTAATGAGATCAGCAAAGAAAGACTTTTAAGGCCCTCCACAGTTTATTCATGACATCAGTGTGGTTCTTCAATTGCAGAATCAATGCAGGTGTAAATTGGGATGCTGGGACCTCGTCTCATCCCTTCTGCCCACGCCAAGGAGCCAGATGGGAATCCAGGACCATGTCTGTGTGTCCTGAGCTGTGCTGGATTTACCTCTGGCGTGATTCAAGCCCTGGCTGCTGCCCCCACCACCTGCCACCTCTCTGCTGCTGTCACCACAGCTGATAATCCAGATTATGAGTGAGTGGGGAGGAGGCAGTACTGCAGGATGTTGCCTGCCACAGTCACGAACCACTCCCTAACTTTGTACCTCCTGCTCAGGGCAGAGGCCATCGCCCAGAAACTTCTTCAGTAGTTCCAATGCAGTCTGCCAGAGCCCTTTGCTCCTAATGCCATTTTATCCAGTTCCTTGTTAGCCAGCCAACAAGATTTCCACTGATATCAGGTTTTGGCCCAGGAACAGTGCAGATCCTTTTGAACTGAACATCTTAAGCGCAACACTTATATTTTGTCAGAAAAAAGCCTGAACCAGCAGAAAGTCTTTTAAAGCCAGGGCAGCATCATTACCATAGAGGCAAACACTAATTTAATGTGGTTCACAGTAACAACACACCATTTATTTAAATACTTCACCATTTAATTTATTCAGCATTTTATATTGAAGAGTATTTTCATTAGGATTCCACTGCAAAACCGAAGAAGGCATTAAATCATTTAATATACTGACAACTCGCTTAATTTATTTAAGCACAGGAGTCTAATTCAAAAAAGCCAGACCTTATGCAGAGCCCTGTCTTTACAGCCCTGGCATACAAGGGCCTATTAATTTCAGGGTAGTGCTTTACATGAATTTATTTTGAGATCCCAGTACGTGTTCCCCTGTGGTCAGCAGCCTGCTGCGGGGCTGCACCTGCCAGAGCTGCCTTTAGGAATTCCTCCCAGTGCACACCAGTCCAGCTCCCAGCCTTTTGCTCCTGCTGATGCTGGTGAGCATCCAGCCCTTCGCGTTTCTCACCTGGTTGGGTTTGGTCCTTGCTGTGCCACAGAGTGACCAGCACGGCTGGAGCAGCAGAGGTCAGCAGGGAAACAGGCAAATGAGCAAGCCCTGGGGTCACCAGTGATGTCCTCAGTTTGACTCTCATTAATTGGCATTCAGAGCACTTGGTAAAGTCTGGGGGACCCAGTGCAATGTACCCCTGACTCGGTGGTACTGAATTAACCAGAGACATTCAGTTCTCCAGCTCTGGGGCCTCTGTGGCAAGGCCCCTCCAGCCCTGCCCTGAAGGCGCTGAGTGGCCTCAGGACTGTCCACAGTTGTCACATCAAAGCTCTCACACCCTGCCTGAAGCAAACCCTCCACTTGATATTCTGGGTGCTCAGCTCCTTGGGCAATTGAGCCCTTGTGGCTTATTACTGATGTCCCCAGATGTCCCATAACAAACGGCAGAGAAGAAAATTGTCACCTATGACAAAGCTCTGGGTGATATTGGGGTCCCTAGCGGCTCCTGGTTTGGCTGCTTTCCGAGAGTGGTGCTGAAGCAGAACCTGAGAAACAATAGCACATTTTCAATAGGATGCACAGGGCCACATTAATAAACATTAGGGGGCTTGATATGATCAGGCAAAAGCAGCACAATGAAATGAGGTACCAAAAGCAGGCTGGAGAGGAGAGGAAGGCACCTGAACAGGGAGTTTAATGACTCACCCGGCTGCGAAATGCAGCTGGGTGCAAGGCTGGGATAGAAAACCTTTTAATGAATTCAACATGTGTGCACCCTTTGAAGGCTTAGCTCCCCATTCCCCAGAGGGGTTTGACCCACCTGAAGATATGGATCATATAGAAAATAATAACCAGCAAGTAATAATAATAATAGTAATAATAGGAAGAGCAGGATCCTCATCTCCAATTCATATTTATAATCCAGCAAATATCTCACCTAAAGCCACAAGATTTATGGGTTTGCATCTATAATTAATATCCTTCCTTAAGCAGGAAAGGTTATGTTTTCCTACAAATAAATCTGGTGCTCTAGACCTGGATTTTGAAGACTAATATTTAAATCCCCTGCAAGACACAGTTATTGATTGTACAGATGTATACAACAAAGACACAGCATGCACATTTATAGGAATAGCATTGTACAGCTATTTCAAAAATAAACAAAGTTTCTCTTTTAAATGCAATAGATGAAGCTTAATCAGGAAAAAAAGGAGGAAGATGGGGAGGTCGACTCGGTGTCTGCTCCAAACTGCCCCTATTTCCCAAAGATTTCATTTGCATCAGGGCCCTTGCTAAAAGCAGGGCTGTTCCTGGGCGCTGAGACACATAAAGGGCTTCGAGACAAAGGTAATTGATTTGGTTTTAGTGTTATGAGGAAAATAAACAGTTAGGCTGATATAACAGTAAAAGGGTCAAACAGGGTCAGGGCTAATGAAGTGACTCGCAGCAGGTTGGAATTAAAACACCCTTCCTTTTCTCCATCCTCCCCTGTGTACCTCCCCTCCAGGAGTGATCCCTGTGTATGCCCAAAATCACACCCGTGAGTGACAGCAAAGCACCAGCCAAGGGTCGTTCAGGGCTGGGCACTGGACTTGCCATGGCTGAAGGTTTCCATGTCCAGCACCATCCTCTGAGCTATGGAAAACTCCAGCTGAGGCAAGCCCTGCCCTTCAGCTCCACATCATGGACCACAGCCACTGCACATTGCCAGGGAGGCTCAAAGGTGCCCAGAACCATCCCTCCAGAGCTGAACTGGCCACTGGTGGTTGGAGGATCCCTTTAAGGCTCTGTGTTGTAGGCTTGGAACTTTGCAACCTCAGGACTAGCTTGGGTCTCATGGGACAGCCACCTTGCTATCCCACCGTGGGTCAAAACCAGCTTGCCCAGCATCTGCTGGCTCTGGTCTGCACTCCGGAGATCTCCTCACTTTCTGAATATTCTCTACAACCAGGTTTCAAAGGGTTTATTTGTTGTTTTTTTTTTTTTTTTCCTCAGGGGTTTCTTTTCACTTTTGTGAGTTGTAATGAGCAAAGTGGGAACGTGCTGGGTGAGGAACCAAATCTAGGAAACTACAGCTTCTCTGGAGCAAACATATCTGAAAAAATATGGAGAATTACTGGAAATTCAAATGTAGGCACTCATCCAAGGTCAAGGGTGGAAGCATCACCTCACTTAGTGGTGAACTTCCCAACAGAGGCAAAGCACTTCTGCTGTTCTGTGTCCAAAGAGTAAAGACAAGAAGAGAGCCCAGACACTTGTATTTATAGTGTCCTAAGGCATATAACACCCCCATTTATTGGAGATTTTAGTTAGTCATGTTTAAATACTATTAATCAAAAATTTTTAAAAAGCCTTTATGCACTCAGTCATTTAAGGAACTCATCAGTGACTGCATCTGAGAGCCTCATTCAAACCTCAAGGAGAAAGAGCTTCTTCTCCCCAGACTATGGGCTCCCAGAAATGAGATTATACCCAGGGGAAGGAGAAGGAGAAGGAGGGAAATGGCAACAACACTTGTGTGGTGCCACAAAGGGGTGGTGAGCCCCAGGCAGGCTGGCTGCACCCTGCTTTGGGGAGTCAGATCCATCACCCATGGGTTGGAGATTGTCCTTCCCCCAGATGTTACTTTCCAGTGTCATGAAGCCTCTGTAGAAGGAGGGAAAAGAAAAAGCAAAAGAAACCTTCTGGCAAGCACTGTGCTGCTCCAAAACCTAGCGACCGTGGAAGAGCTTTCCCTACAGACACACCGCCCAATGCACTCCCTCATGACTTTTATCTCTGTGAAGAACACGGGCTCTGGGTGCCCAGGCACTGCTCTTCTCTGCAGCTCTGAAAGGGGAAGAAATTCATGGCTGTTGCTCTGCAAGGCCAAGTACCAGTAGCAGAGAGGCTCGGGAAGCTGCAACCACTGTGGGGTACTCAGCCAAGGCAGAGCTTTGCTGCAACTTGGTTTTCATGATTTAGCATTCCTGCTGTAAATAATTGATACTAATGTAAGTGAGATAAGAGACAGACTGTCTGTGGGCTGGGAGGAAGTGGATCCTGGTGACATCCACCTGGAAATGTGCTTGCAGATTTATCTGAAATAAAAATGTTGAAAAGCCAAACACAAAGTCCAAGAGGTGGGGAGGGAGCAGGGATGGGAAAGGCAATCAGTGATCAGCTCCAAGCACTCTCATCTCTCTAAGAAAAAGCTACCAATAATAATTTCCTTAATAAGAGAATTCCTGCACTAACGAGCACTTCCTCTCTCCCTGAACATGGCTCTCACACTAGTCCATAAGCTGTGTTCCTGCACTGCCAGAGAGCCGGGTGGGTGTTAGCACAATTTAAGGAATTAAAATGTCATTAAGGGGGTGCGTGGAGCACACTCTCCCCTGTCGGACACCATGCCAGCAGGAAAATGCCAGTGAGCTCAGCGTATCTGATGCCTTTGGCTTAGGTTATCTACAACCAGCTGAGTACCAGGAAGGAGCTCTCCTGAATCTCAGGCTTTGAAACCGGAGAAGGCAAAATTATATCTCTGGTCCTGCGAGGGCGGCCGTGAGACGGGCGATGGAGACAATCCTGCTGGGTGGAGAAGGGGAGATTTCCCTGCTGGGAACCTTGGAATCCAGCACGTCCCTGGGACCATTACACCATATCCATTTCTAAACCCTGATTTGGAGGCTGCTATTGGCATTTCACATCCTCTGAGGAGTCTGTACCCGGCGGCAAACCGACATTCACTTCCCCCCGCATGACATAATGCCTGTTTTCATCCTGTCTAGTGGATATAAAAAAAGATAATGTCAGCTGAAAAAAAATGACATCACTATTGAGCCACTTTACAGCTCTCTGCTCCTCTCTCCTGTGTCTCCATCTTCACATCCCACCTGCGTTACCTGTTGCTCATCAGCCCAAGGACCTTCCCGTAGCCACTGCACAAGGTACGTGTGCCTGATGGCTTCAACTTGCTGGAGGATCCAAGTGCCAAAGCGAAAGGAATTGCAGTGGCAATTCCTTCATTTTGAACTATTTTCTTGTAAACAAAGTGGAGGGTCCCTCATGTCCTCTGTCTCCCATGCCTAGAGCAGGTGGCTTGTTGCACTCCTCTCCCGAAGGCTGGGACTTTACACATCACTCTGGTAAGCACGTATTCAGGGCTCTAAACTTGTTTTAAAATACACTTCTTATGCTAGGGATTTCATGCAGAAAGGCAGGGGAAAAAAGCTGCTTTGGAAATGTTAGGAAGGAGCAGCATTGACTCATCAGTGATATGAATGGGGAAAGCCAGAGGGACCTTCTCATCTCTAATGTGATTTTATGACTCAGTGAATAATGCATATTAGCATAATACTAACTAAAAAAATCCATACTCATCATAGAATCACAGCTATCAACATTATCCTATTATTAATTATTAACATTTACACTATCAATCAGCCCCTGGCTGACTGATAGCTTAAAATCTTGTATGAAGATTGTTGCAACAATAGCCACAGTACATCATGTAATGTGCTTCACAGTCGGGTTGTCATAGCCTCATCTATAAAGCTTTTTACTAATGCACTTTACAACATATCTTACAGTACATGGATGAAGAATGTGGCTGCACCCAGTAATAATTCCATTAATTATGAATAAAGCATTTACAAATGACATCCTTATTTAAAATTAGTGATGAACACATTTTGGTTTAATGCAGATGCACTGTGTAATTTGTAATTGCATAAAAAGCAATGCTGGCAGCACGGGGTAGGGAAAAAGGGCCAAGATCTTATGATTTTTGCATCAGCAAGGAAATGGGGAAAAAAACAGTGGAGAAAATGATTGACAAACAACAAAACATTGGCATAAAGCTGACCAAACTCCAAGGTGATGGTTGAAAGCAATGATTAAAGGTGCCCTGCAAAGCTGAAAGGGAAAAATCTTTACCCACTGACCTTGCACTGCGGTTGTGTTAATAAAACTCACTCCTATATTAATAAAGTCTATATTTTCATTGCTTTCTCTCATTTCAGTGTTTTCAGCTGGCTGGCAGCTCACCAAGACTCGTTAGCCACATACAGTTTGCCTTTGCAGTACCTTGGTACCGCTTTGTCCTGTAGGCTCTCGGAGATGGCAGAATATTTATTACATACAATATTTCACTGAGGCTACTTACGTCAAGAGGCTATAAATACATTACTCTTCCTAGTTTACTTAAGGGATAAAAAGTGAGTAGCTAAGTTTACAGAGCAGGCTCAAGCTCTATTAATGTGTGGTCTGTTCATTTTCATATAGATCTCAATTGTTTGAAATTATTTTCCAGATTAATCCTGTGAGTGATTCTTGCCTTGCTGACCATTTCCGAGCACTGCTGGTCTACTTGTGCAGTGGGCACATTCAGGTTATTACATGTATTATGGAAGAAAAGTTAATTTAAACTCATCAAGCTTTTTGGTAATAAAGCTGTGCATATTTATGTGGTCATAGTTTTCTGCTGAGAGCCTTGTGCCAAGAACTTCTTATACTGAGGTTCAACTATTTAAATGTGTCCCAACTGGGGATGCAAAAATCCCAGCAGCTCAGTTCTGGTCACACTGGTGGGGGGACAAGAGCTTTGGTGGTCAGCAGAAAGTCAGCAAACTCCTTTTAATTACTTTTTCCCTGAATTTCCCCAGTGTTTACAGCAGTCTGGATCAACAAGGTGCCTGGATAATGCACAGGCCACCGTGTCATGTGTCTGCCAGCACGGAGCCAAAGCTGTGCATGCCGCTGGGTGCTGAGGGCAGTGCAAGGTTCTGCAGACTCAGAGAGTCAGAGAAAAGAGACATGGATCCATCACATAAAGTTAAGGAAAAAAATTGCCTCAGGAAGGACCCAGTTTTGGGTTCAGGCAGACCTTTCTGCAGGTTTTCCAAGGAGATGTGATTGCAAGCCAGAGCCAAGCCAGGCAGGAATTCTGTCTGAATTATTTTCACACTCTCTTTTAATGTCCCATCCATGGGCAATATCTAATGCAAAGCATGACACCTGACATAGCCCTTTCCCCATATTTTCAAGTTAATAAACGTAGTAAAAAATAATATATAGTGTTTATTGCCAGCACTGTCAAGGAGGACACTGTGCATTCCCCCTCTCCTCCCAAACCCAGTCAGTGTAGGATAGGCTGCTGTAATTACAGGTCTCCTTGTGCAAGACTGCTTTGAAATTCCCAGTATTTCTCCAAACCACCAGCAAGCTGGTTTTCAGAGCTGCCTGACAGAGAATTTATTTATTAAGGTCTTGGCTGTTTGCAGCAGTGGCTGGGCAGCAGCCGTTCCGCAGAGTTATCAAAAATCTATTTCCTTGCAGAGTCACAAGTAAAATATCAAACCCCCTTTGAAAAGCCAAGTGCAACATTTACATTTTAATCTCCCCAAACACTTTCGTTTCTGACAAACTGGGTTTTTTGGTCTGTGTGTTATGGAGAGGAAAGGCAGCGGGGCTGGAGGAGGAAGGTTTACAGCCCTGGGAGGGAGCGTGGGCTGCCGTGTGTGTGTGACACAGCCGGGGTGGCACGGTGACCTCCCCGCGCACAGGGACAGCAAGGACTGCCACCCTTCAGCCCTGCTGGGGCCAGGCGAGAAAGAAAAGCAGCCTGGCCCCAAAATCCAGCAGTGCGGGGGCATCAAACGCTGAGCTGGGTGAGCAATCACATGTACATGTGCAACAAAGGCGCGGGGCTGCAGGAGCACCAGCCCTGTGCTGTGCTGGGCACAGCCTGCCCTGGCTACCAACAGCCCACACGGCGGGGTCAGCGTGGGCTCGTGTGGGGCTGGCAGTGGCAAATAGCCCTTGTGTCACTGTCTGTTCACACCTCTGCCTGCAGGTTAATTGGGATGGAGCGGAGGGGCCGGCTGGACCCGAGCTCTACAGCTCGCAGTCTGGCAGCAAAAGCAACTCTGCCTTTCCCTTGTTATCAGCGGGGCTGAGGTCCTGTGCTGCCTCCGTGGAGTCGCTGCAGCAAACCATGAATTATGGATGAAATGAAAAATCCCAGCCCGGTGCACAGAGGGAATATGCAAAGTGCAGAGCGATCACCTTTGTGTGCGAGCCTTGCTTTGCGCCACCTCCGCGCGCATGGGGCCCAAAATGCTCCTCTCCGCTTCAGCCTCAGACTCCCTCAGCCCACAGGGCTCAGGATTCCCTCCTCCCGAGGGACGTGGGTTTTGAAATTACATCCATTAATTTGAAAAGCGTGCCCTTGTGCTTTGTGGGATCTTCCTGGGAGGCGCTGAGGGTGCTGCCTGGATCAGCTGTTCGGAGCTCACATGCAGAGGTGCAGGCAGCAGGCAGGATGGGTGTCTGCGAGGGGCTTGCCCTGGGGAAATCCGGCCCGGTGCACATCCCTGCCCCAGGTGTGTTCCTGAGCACATGAACGCACATTTGCAAGTGAGGTGATGCAGGAGTTCCCACGCAGGCTGGCTTTGGGAGCTGAGCCTGGCACAGCCTTTCCACACGCAGAGGAGCCCTCGGAAGATCTGCAGAGGCGACAGTTCCCGCCAGAGCTCCCTTTTCTTGAAGCAAAGTGTTGGAAAAGTGCTTGACAGGCTTTGACTTTAGACTCTGTGATTTGGGGAAGCTCAGTCTCTCTACTCATAATTTCTCCTTCAGAGAAAAGATGCCTTTCAGGAGGCACTTTTAAAATGTCTTTTAATTTTTAAATGCTTTAGTTCCTCCCTTGCAAATCCTGCTCTCTTCTTTTGTGCACCATCTAATAATGTGCTTCCACACAGCCATTTCTGAGTGTGCAATATCAACATCTGTGCTAAAACCAAGCAGAAATTTTTCCCTGAAGCAATATTTTGCTCAGTATTATTGTTACTTTTTTTCCCTACTTAATGGTTTGCTTGTCATGGGGCCTCTTCAGCCTCTTATTTTCAGGAAATGAAGATTCTCTGCCTCCAGCTCCCTGTCAAAGACACCCTGGCAGGCGAGAGCATCGTCACCCCTGTCCCACCTCCTAAAAGCATTTGACTTAGTGCTCACTAAAACTGTGCTGCAGGGAAGCACCTCACTGAACTGGGTGCCTGACATGCAGCAGGTTGGCAGAATTAATTTATTGGTGTTTGTACAGCCTTTTGAACTTCTCCTGTTACGTAGGTGTCAATAACAACAATAAAAATAAAAATATTATTTGATTACTGTTTTTATTGTTATTCTGACTTTCCATCATAACCAATGATGAACACTCCCCTGTGCAGGTATTTTAGCTATCCTGTGTGAGATGCTTTGTTCTTAATTTTGATTATTTTAAGAAGTCCTTTAGCACATCAAATAATCTCCCTAGGCAAGGATTTATAGGAATGTCTTGAGAGCTGTCAGAGTAATGTTTTTCCAGCAGTGAAAACTCAACCTCCTCTTTGATTTTCATTCCTGTTTTGTCCTGGGTGTAGCTGCAGCGAGTGCTCGGTCACAGCCATCAGGATGGAGGAGATGTGTTGTCAGTTGTTTTATTTTTGATCCCATTTGAATGTGTCAGTCAACTGCCTCGAATCAAAGAAAGTGAGAAGGAGCCTTTAACAGTTGTGATTGAAAACTTCAGACTTACCTTTTTCCCTTATTTTTATAGACACTAAGTAAATGGTTGGCGGGTTCTTGTGAATCATAGCATTTCTAAATATATCAGAGGCTCTTTGCCAAGCTGCTGGAGAAGGTGGTGTCTATTCCTATTGACTCCTTTCTCCCCTTCAGATTACTTTTGCATTTAATAATTTCAAATGATAATGCAAAAAATCAGGGACTCTTAACTAGGCTGGCTAAGGCTGTGATTAATGAAAGTGTAATGCAAGCTACCGTACAGCCATTAGAAACCAGTTAGCTAATTAGTGTAATCACAGAGGTGGAAATAATTAAGAGACCATAAAATAGAGGTAACCTAATAACAACATTTTCCTGTGACCCAGAACTGGTGAGAAAAGTATGGTTTGTTAGGTTAGGAACAGAGAGGAGTGAAGATGGAATGTTCTGTGAGTAATCACTGTCAGGGAGGTCTCAGAGCACAGACAAGTAGAACAGAGCAGATTTTACACCAACATAATCCAGACTGCAGCAGAATCCTCTGGCAACGGTGCTTCACACCTCTGCATCCCTCTCCCATCTTATGCTTCGCCACAATTCAGTGACAGACAATCAAGACAGGGTGAGGCAGGATCTGGCTGCCTTACTCTTTCTTAATTTTTTTTGTCCCTTTCTCCTTTCCCAGGTTATTAGCAAATGTAGTATTGAAACTAACTTCAGCTCGCAGTGCCTGAGCCCACCAGGTTTGGTTTCAGGAAAGAGAGAAATCAGTGTCCTGAGGTGTTTAAGAAGAAAATCCTGTTAGAGGATTCCCTATGTTCATAGAGCTCCTAGTGTACTTACGTATGGTATTCACTATAGCTTCACAGGACTCTACAGCTGGTTGAAACATCGTGCTAAGAGCGACAAGTCTTTCTGGCAGAGGAGAGCAGTGCAGTGATCAATGAGGGTGGCAGTCACTGCCAGAGCTGCTCCAGGAGATGGGTGCCAAGCAGAGGTGTCACCCCTTCACCCCTCACCTGCTGCCCTTGTACCCAGGTCACTGCAGCTCTTCGGGCAGTACCAGCACACTGGATCCTGAACAACCCCAAAATGTGCCCCGGTGCTCCCTGTGCAAGACTGTCCAGGTCAATGGGAGATGTGGGACAGTGTGATGGGCTGGATCTCACCCTTGGGGATTAGAACTGACCTACCCCTGGGTGCTGGAAGAAACCGCTCCACGTAACAGGCAAAAAAATTCCTAACCTGTAATTTTCCAGTTGGAATGGGTCACCACCATGACCATCTCCATTGGTTCTTAGCATTTCTGCCACGGTTTGTGTGCGTTTCGTTTGACCTGGGTCTAATGAGCAGAGAAGAGGAACGGAGCTGCAGACACACAATCAAGGCTCAGCCGCCGAGGCTGATGAGTCTGCCGAGACTGCTAAGTGGGTCTTCATTAGCTATTCACATGCGAAGAGCAACCCTTATTTATTCTTCTTTCCTAAGTGAATCTATTTTTGAATATCTTTTGTAGTGATCTTGTCTGGGGAGGGTGGCGGGGAGATTGG
The DNA here is from genome assembly GCA_014706295.1 of Lycocorax pyrrhopterus obiensis. NCBI lineage: Eukaryota > Metazoa > Chordata > Aves > Passeriformes > Paradisaeidae > Lycocorax > Lycocorax pyrrhopterus. The sequence goes on along the minus strand of JACSVZ010000022.1, from coordinate 12,498,321 downwards.
ATGGAGGGCACCACTACTGCCGGTTAACCAGATTACTGCCCTGGAAAAACAGGCTGTGACACCAAGCTGGCAGCAAGCTGCAGAGAAGAAACAATGCGATGCCATTTACTGAAGGAAGGAATCATTTTCCCCAGTGACATCTCTGGTGGGAGGCAGAACTTTATCTTCTCTTTGCAGCTCAAATGAAGCATCACAGCAGTAGCATTAACTGTGCTTCCACGTTTCCAGCTTGTCTTTTCGTTAACTTTTTCCCTTTTTTTTTTTTTTTTTTTTTTTTTGTGCCGTAGCAGGGAACACCCTTTCCAGGGAGGGTTTGCGGGTGAGTCACCGGAACTGCAAGCCCAGGATGTCCTGGGTGGGTCCCCAGGCTGTGGCACACGTGGGGCTGTTGCAGCCAGCTGGATGAGCCTGGTGGTCTGCAGTGAAGAAGGGAAACCTCATTTATGTCTACAAGTCCGGAGGAGAGGGGATTTTGGAGCAGCAGGTCACGGTGAGCCTGGCTCCAAGTGTACTTTCATCCCACCAGCACGGACGTGTGGATCACGTCCTGGGACATCCTCGAGGATGCAGACGGGACAGTGCTTGACCCCCGGCAGAGCCAGAGGCTTCATATTTCATCGGAACAAGCCCCTTTTCCACACTGGGCACTTCAACGCTCTCCTTTAAGCTTTTCCTGGGCGGCGCTGGGCCGGTGGGGTGCGGATCCTCCCTCCCGCACCCGCCCGCGGCCAAGGCTGCCCTCTCCCGACACGCCGGGATCCGAGCGATGCGGCGGCGGAGCCGGGGCCAGCACCCTCTGCCAGCGCCCGCCCTGCTCCCCCCGCACCGCGCACAGCCCAGAGCTCCCCGGCCCATCAGCACAGCCCAGCACGGCCTCGGGCATCCCCCGAGGTGCCCCGGCCCCATACCGGCTGCCTTTGATGCTGGATCCAACCTGCATCCCTCTCTGGCATCTGGGGATGCTGCTTGAGGAACCTCCCGCCGATTTCCTTTTAACCTGACCAATTGTTTCTTTTTTACCCTTCCAAACCTGCCCAGTACCTTTTCCTTTTTGTTTCGTTTTTATAATCTGGTAGTGTAGGTGTGAATCCCGTACTCCTCTGAGTTATCTTTTCCCGGCTGAGTCTGGTTGTGCTGCAGACTGTGTGGGTGACACCCTCGGGAAAGCCACGTTTAGCAGTGTGCTGCTCCAGGAAAGTGTTTTTATATGAACAGAGATGCAAGATAAACACTTGCACCTCTGGGGCTGGCAAAGAGCTGATCCATGAGAGATGACTTTTTCCACCCCCTTGTGATTTTGACCTTATTTGCTGAAAGTGAAACATCATCCAGCCTTCCAGGAAATACCACAGATCTTCTGTCTGACATGAGAACATAAATCTTCTGTAAGGGTTCATCCAATCTGCATCTCAGGTCTCTGGAACCGAGTTGTGGACACTGGCGTGGGAATCTCAGCCTTCTGAATCCAGGGCTGCAGAACCTGAGCCCCTGCACCTCCCCAGCCTGAGGAAAAACACCTCCGTGGTGTTTGGCTCTCACTGAGCTGGTTCTGCACCAGTTTCTCATGCAAAAAGTGGGGGGTTTTTGCCTGAATCACCTTGAGCATCTTAAATTTTTGTGGGAGACGTGAAACCCTTCCCCTCCAGCTCTGTGGATCTGGCTGGAATAAAACACAGCTTTAGAGCTCAGAGTAACCCACCTTTCCATGCTTCAGCCTCCCCAAATCCTCTCCTAGGAGAGGCTGTTGCACTGCAGAGATTTTGGGCTCTGCACCCCATGCTCAGCAGTGCAGCCCCAGCTCTCACCTCCAAAAGCACATTTTCTGAGAGGATGCCTGAGGGTCCCTGACCTTGCCTGTGCACCAGCCTTTCCGGGTTGTGCCTCTCTCTGCTTTTTGGGGGACCACAGAGGCCTTTCTGAGAAGGCAGTGGAGCAGCCGTGGGGCTCACGTGTGGTTATATGACGATAAGAGGCTATTTGTGGGAAGACGTGGCTGTAAAATTTTCCACCTCCCACCCTCCACGAGCGCTTTAGGAGATTATTTTGCTCAAGAAGTTCGTGCTTTTACATCCAGACTGCTCCTCCCGGGCTGTACCCCTCAGTGTGCAAACCTCTTTGCTTCATGGCTCTTTCCCGGAGTAGGGACACCCCAAACCCCACTGGAGCCGGGGAAGGACTCAGGGCCACCTTCACACTTTGCTGTGTGTCCTTCTGCATCAGTTCGGTGACATTCCCAACCTGGGGACTATGGCTTTAACTGAGCCCACAACGATACCCCTCCAAAAGCTCCGGAAAGCGAAAGTTTCCTTTTTTCTGCCTGCACCACTTTTCCTTGTTTTACCACTAGATGGGAGAGTGAGACTGGGCTAACTTGGCTGCTCCCATCCTTATCCCAGTAGGAATTCCGAGGGGAGAAGAGAACTGAGAGATGCCCGCCGGTCATCCCGCAAATCCTCCCACCTCGGGAAGGGAGCGGGTAACTCCCAAAATGCCTGGTTGTTAACCCCAAAAGTGCGTGGTTAAGGGGCACTGAGGCTTGCCTGGTGCTTTCCCAAAATACCAGGAACCCTGTGGATCCCACTCTGCTCTCATGGAAGGCAGATTCACTTATACAAAGACTGGATATATTCTTGGGGTGAAATACTTTGTATTTTTTCTCATATCCACCTGTCCTAGAGCAGAGGCAGATGGGAGAAGCACTTGCAATTCACTCCTCTCATCCATACCCCAAATCCTGCTTCCCAGGAATCCAGGTGACCCTAAAAATTGTTTGGGGAGGTAAAGAGTCACAGAACCACAGAATGGTTGGGACTGGAAGCGACTTTGGGACATCATCTAGTCCAACACCCAACAGTAAAATATAAATAAAGCAGCATTTCCTCCTCCTTTCCTTCTACAGGATTTCCTTTCTCCTATAGGATTCTCGTGTAAAGATCCTCCCAGTGATACCATTTTCCTGCAGAAAATGAAACTGGGCTGTTGCAATGATTGCATGTGCAGGAGGAGAATTCATGCCTTGGTCTGATACCGCTCGCCTCGGGAGCTGCTGTGGGTGAGGGAGGGGACAGCCTCAGGTTCTTTAATGTCTTAGTAAATTTACTTTAACTGCAGCACTTCCCAGCTCCTGAGACTTCCCGAGGTTTTGCTGAGACTGGGTTTATCTGGGAATTATACAGTTGCAGAAGCAGTTTCTCAACCAAATCAGATTGTCCAGTTGGACTATTTTTATTATTGTTAGGTTTGGGGCTTTAAAAAGGAACATTTCTCCTTGCTTCCTGAGATTTCACAGATTTTGCAAGAAACCTCACAGTAGACAGATTTTCCAGCTGCCTGTGTGACTACATCAGAAGATGTAATCCCTGTAAAGTGGAAATTATCTTTTGGAGGGTTTTTCCCTCTGCCCAACCTTCTTAATTTGCAAGCTCTTAAGAGAAGTGACTCAACTTATTTGTGGAATGCCTGGCACAGTTGAGCAATGAGATGAAATAATTCTAATAACTTCCCTAACTGCAGTGCCCTTGTTGCCTCTGTTGGGGTCTCCTGGCTTTGCCACCACAGAAAATATCTGAATTATCCTGCTAGACAGAAATAACACCTTCTTTAGAAGACAAAGTCTGGGTTTTTACTGGACCTATCTACTCTTTACTTTCCGTAAACAACAGCCACCCCACCCTGGGTGTGCAACGAGGCCACTGAGTCACCATGAAGGAGTGACCAGCTCATTCACCTCCCAGGGGAAGACCCAAATTCCCCTCCAGAGAAAAGAAGAGACATCTTCTTTCAGTTGATAATTAGAGGTGAAAAAATGTTGCCTGGAAGCAAGAAAAAAAAAAAAAGGAGACATTCCAGACTTGGATTTTCAAAATCAGCCAGAACGAGAGTGATCAAGGTCTTCTCTGAGACAGTGATAGAGTTAAGCCTCGTGATTTCTTCTCCATGCTTACAGGGATAATATTTTTCCAAAGTTCAAAGTCTTCCTCTGCAGGAAGCATGTGATGTGCTTTGCAGTCACACCATATTTTGGTGCTATGAACAATTAAAAAAATCAATTTCCAGAGCAATATTTCCTATGTTTATAATCTCTGAACTAATTACAGGACTGGAAAATCGATAGCTATCTGGAAATCTTTCCAATACAGCCAACTGTATGCTGCAGATCATGCTGGAATACATTCTTCCCAAACACGTGCTGCTCCTGACCATCTCCCAGATCCCACGGGCAGATGATATCACTGTCAATAAACCTCTGTACCTCTCTCCACTGCAGTGGCAGCATTTACCAAAATCTGCAGGGGGCATTGGGCCGAGCAAACTGCTGAGAGCTGGAGCAATGCTTGTGCCAGCATTTTAAGCCTAGAACAAAAAAAGTAGAAAGACTCAGTCAGTTCAACATGAACCGAAAAAACAATTATGAAAAAAAGTAATTAAAAGTCCATGCCTTAGTTATAATGTTTTTTCATCAGGCTTTATTAAAATAAAAATCAGAGCCTTTGGTGACTGAAAATAAGCTCTTTCTCTAGTTTCCTAGCAAGACAGAAGCAGATTTAGATGGGCAGTTTGGTGGTGATTACACGTAAAGAGGAAGGGTGTTGCTCTGATGAACAGATCTCCTCTTGCTGTACAAACACAAAGTGTTGACCGTGGCAACCCAGGCAGAACCAGAGCTCAAACCCCTGTGCTGGTGCTCTCCACCACTTCCCACACACCGCAGGCATTGCTGGGATCTGCTCCAAGATGCTGCCGCCTCCCTCGTGCCCTGTGAGAGCTCAGTGTGCTCTTCCTTGCTGCGCTGGAGTTTGTGCTGCTGATAAATGAGGACTAAACATTCCCACGGGACACGGTGCCGAGAGCACAGCGAGTGGATGAGGAGCACGGACCAGAGCGCAGGGGATTTTCCCCACACTCCCGTTCGCACTCCTGCTTGGTACAAGAACGTGGTGAATTCTGAGCTGTCACAACGCTCTGATTTTGTAAGTTTTTGTCTGATTATTCTTCATAGCCTTTCCCCCACAGTAACCTGAACAGAGGAAAGGCAGTACTGGGGCACATCTCTGCCCTTACTTCCTCCCCAGGCTGGGGGATTCCCACAGTTCTCCAAGGGGGTGATCTTCATCCTGGGGTGCAGCTTTGGGTCTAGCAACCCATGAAGGTAAGGTGCAGCACATGCCTTGTCCCAGCCCTCATCTCAGGAGAGAGGCCATGACTTTTAGTCCCTCCTAAATAAGAACTTGGCAGGTTGGTTATGTTCAAAGAATTTAAATTTTGGAGCCGAGCACGATGCTTGCAATGATCTGGATTGTAAATATTGTTATTATTAATTTCTGTTTGCATTTCTGTAGCACTCCCACACGCAGCTGAGGAGCTCCTGTGCACATTGGGACAGAGAAGGAGCCCTTGTGCTGCTGCTGACAGCCTGCCCAGAGCAGCGGGCCCAGACCTGAGGAGGGCTGGGGCTGATGATGGCAACAGCACCCAGAACACACCAGCGCTGTGGCTTTGCAAATCTGGGCTGCTTTCTGCCAAAAAGCAACAGCTACAAAAATATTGTGCTTATCATCAGCACAGTGAAAATTTCCCTTTTAATGCCTGAGGCTGAAATGCCCTTGGTGGGGAGGTGGAGCTGCCGGGTGCCACGCACTGCTCAGACTCTGCAGGGACAGACCTACGGCGCCTGCACTCGGCTACAGCATGTTTTCCCTTCAGATGATGGTGTCTTTGGACTTTGCTACCATTCTTGACAATTTAATGGCATATTTCCTTCAAATAAAACTCAACTGGAGTGCGAGAACTCACTGGTGTTTCTCTCTTAGGAAAGGAAGACTGCGGTGTCTGCACATCATTTGCGGGGAAAGACCTGAGGAAAAAGAGCTCAGACCCTTCAGAAATCTTTCAAAGAGAAGCTCCAGCTCTCCCTTATCTCTTTCAAAATTCACACATCATGCTTTGCACACGCTGAGCAATAAAGTTCCTAACATAGCTTCCCAATAATCCACAGGCCCAGTGGGGCAGTGCTGTTGCTGTATAAAGAGGGTGAGAGCAGGACACTCACTGCCCTGGCCACTGACAACCAGCACCTCAGGGACACCCTGAGCTAGAGGTCTGCACGGAGATTATGGGGTTTAAACAGCCACCAAAGCATGTGTCACGCATGAATTTGTATAATTCTTCCTTAAACACAGTTACGCTTTCAGCTCCGTGATGCCTCTGCCACCAGTTGCTATTGTTTAATCAGCAGCTACTTTAAACCTCCTACCTCACCCTTGCATTTACAGAAACCTTTCCTCTCGTAATAAAAAAGGCAGCTGACAGAACTGAGCAGATTCTGATGGTCCAGTTTGCAAAGCCAACAGGGTCTTAAACAGGATAACACAAAGTCTGGTAAAAATCCCAGGGGGGGATTTCCAGAAGTGCTTTTCCCACTGCAAACCAGCACCAGCACTCTTGAAAAATCCCATCTTTATTTGCTATTTATTATATGTTTCCTGTGAATGGATTTCTGGCTCAAATTAGAGTTATAATAAAACTCTAAAAAAATCTTCTTCTGGGGAAAAAAAATCCAGATCCGTTCTTCCTTCCTGGAGATTCGCTGCTTGTTCTGCAACAGGAGATGTGAATCATGGAAGTATTTATAACAGCAGCATTAGGAAATGGTCATTCAGGCACCAGAAATCCATATGAGACATTATGCCTTAAAATAAATTGTTTATTGCTATGTTAATCTAATCTTGTAAATACGTGCACACTTAACTATATTAAAAATGTAAATGCTCCCAGAACTGGACTTCACATGATGAATATACAACTCCCCTTTCTTGCCTTGTCAGCTCTGTGGGTCTTGGAAAAACAAGATTTGATGGGCATTGAAAAGGTTGATGTCTGCACAGGTTTAGCCAAAAGATTGTCACAATCATCTCAGCCCCCACGTGGCTCACAGCACTGAACTCGAAGGAACATCTTTCAACATCCGCTCACGACAGAGCGATTCCAGCTCTGGGAGTGCCTCCAGCCAGTGACTTCCCTTCTGTGGCACTGAATTTGCATTCATTAAACCTAGAGTTTTAATGATTTATGGAGATTTATAAAAAATGGCAGCCCAGAGCTGCTGACACTCCCAAAGCTTCTGACAGGAGTACAACACATCATAAATCCATCCTGGTGTGAAATATTGAATGAAAACCAGTGCAGGCTTATCTGCAAGTGTTAACACGACTCATAAAATCAGGAATTCAGACTAACTAAAATTATGAATGTGCCCCAAACCTGAGGAGATAGTGACATATACAATAACAATAGTATAATAATTATAACATTAGCAATAACACTACTAACACAGTTACCAGTCTCCTTGTCATTGTTTATTATTGTCACTGCCCTGATAATTCTCAGCTCCAAGGACGGACAGAGACAGACACAGTCCCGTGCTTTCAGAAACAACCTCTGTGCTTTGGGAAACAAATTCCTGCTTCTCCTATCCCTTAGAACAGCTACCAAGATCTTTGGGATAAGCCCCGAAGGCTCTGGAGGAGCCTTTTGCCACTCACACAGCAAGGTGCGCATTGGCTCATGCTGAGCCCCAGGGTTTGAAAAACTGGTGTCCAAACAAGCATGCCCCTGGGACAGACTCCTTTTTATTTACAAGTGAATCAGCAGAGATGGCAAGGCTGATTTGCTGTGCCTGCCTAGCATCTCTTAAAGATTTTAGCAGGAGACAGACTTCTTCCAGGCGTCCTCTGTCCTGCCTTGCCACACCTTCTCCCTTGGATACCTTATCACAGTTGCTATTAGCTTATGCAAATCCACAGCACATTCTCCTTATCTTTACATCTTCCTCACCCAAGAGGTAACCCACTTCAGATGCTGAACAAAAGAAAAAAAAAAAAATCACTAAAAACTAAGTAAAAAAATTACTCTGCACCTCTGAGGACAGCTTCACCCAAAGCAGGATGGACCAAAATGAATGTGGGGAAGTCAGCAGAGCTGAGGAGCAGGATGCATTCCACTGCGGCCAGAGCCAATGATTCATGCAGCTCTGCATGGCGGAACAGGAAATGTTGGGGGGATTCCCCAGCTTGGATGCCTTTGACACACCACTTCACCTTTGCACATCTGTTATCCTTTCCACCCTGTTTATTTAGAATATAAAGGGTTTGAAACAGGGCCTTATTCCTCAGTGACTGCACAGCACCAGCCAAAACAGTGCCCCAGCTTCGGTGTGCAGGAAATGACTTGTATATAATAAAGCAGTATCAGTGTGCATATATGGAGCAAATGTTTTCTGGTTTTCCTGGCCACAGCCTATCGTAAACAACAAGCTCTCCTATGCTTCATTTTACTTTAAAAGCAGATTCAACAGCTCCCAGTTTAACCAAACCCCACAAGGATCCCATCTACCTCCAGCTCCGCAGGGAGCAAGGATGGCACAAAAAAGGCAGCACCTTCCAGCTCCGTCTTGGAGCCACAGAGGACGAGGCAGTGATGTGAACAGAACATCACCATAGCCCAGGATGAGCTTTGATGAGCTGCTGGGTCTGCTTCTTCCTCAGCCTCTGGCCCAGCTCTTGGTTCCGTGTGTGTCCCGAGCTCCGGCAGCAGCTGTAGGAAAGGTGCCACACTGCTGTCCCTGCACTGGGCAGAGAGGGGACGGCAGGGCTCGGCATGGCAGCTGGATGTCAGATGTCTGCCCACAACTTTGCCCTCCTCTCTGCCTCGTGCAGTGTCAGCTGGGCTTTTCCATTACCCAGGTTATGCTGTGCACTCCGGGAAATGGAGCGCTGATTGCACAAACATGGAGCAAAAACATGCAGGGCCTGAATTATTTATCTGTGAGCATGCAGAAATGAGCCAAATGCCCAAGTGATGTGGAACAGCTCTTGGAAGAAATGCAGAAGGGGCTGCAAAGGCTGCATGGGTGGGCATGCAGGAGCTGCGTGGTCAGAATGTCACACGTGCACATCGCATCTGCTGGGATTCTTCCTGCCCAGGTGGTTATGGACTGGAGGGTGCAGCGTGCTCAGGTGTGGGTGCTGAGCCAGAGACTCTTCTGTGAAACTGCTCAAGAGCCACCTCTGCACTTCAAACCAATCACCGTGACAGCGAGTCCCCAAAAAGCAAAGAAAAACGCCCAAACAAATGTGTTAATGCAAATGCAGGGGGTCTGGGGTATCCCACAGCTTTCCTGCTCAGCTCCCTCAACTCTGGAGGGGTTGTGCTTCCTGTGCAATCATTAACTCAGCCGTGCCCAGCCTGACAGTGTGTGGCACGTTATCGTGCCATGCAGATAGTGCCACAACAGCCGTGTTTGTCCCGGGTTCAATAATGCCCCTGCACCTGCTCCTCCACTTTCCCTCTTCCGCCAGCTCAGCTCCAGCAATAGCTGGAGGAAAGACCAAAGTCCTGTCGTTGTTCTCTGCCACCACAGACACGGATGCAGCTCCTTCAGCACTGTTTCCCCTCGGTCTGGCGCAGGCATGTACCCCAGAATTTCTCCATGAGCCTGCCGGGGGTGCAGGGAGGCTGAGATAGCCCCGGACGAGGGTGGGCAGCCCGAGCCTGGGGGCTGCGAGGCTGCAGGTGCGCAGGGGGCCGGGAAACACAGTGGGTTTGATGTGATGCCGAAGCCCTTACACCTACCCCCACCCCTGCTCTCTCCTCACCCCCCTTCTTCTCGCTCCTCCATCCCTCTCCTCCTTTTCTTCCCCCAGACACAGGACCCTCTCCCGCTCCCCAGCTCCCACCTCCGTCCCTCTCCCCGCATCCCTCCCGCCTCTCCCTGCCGCCCGCATCCTCTGCCTCTCCCCCTCCCCCGCTTTTCCTCCGGCCTCAGTTTCCCCACCACTGGCCCGGTGGGCGGTGCGTCCCCGGCGATTGGAGGAGGTGTCCGTCCGTCAGGGCGCTGCCCGCCCCCGCCCCGGCCCCCGCCGCAGCTCGGCAGCGCGGGGCGGCGGAGCGCGGGCAGCGGCGGCGGCTGCAGGTACCGGGCAGCGGGCATCGCACGGGGCACTGCAGCGGGCACCGCGCCGGCCAGGGGCTGCGGGGAGGGATGCGAGGCCGGGAGGTGCCCGGGAGAGCCTCTCCAGGAGCTGCCGGGCGGTGCCCGCGCGGCTGCGGGGGAGCCCCGAGGACGCGGGGATGGGCGCGGGGGGCGAGGAGCTCACGGGGGGCTCGGCTGGGGCTCAGCCCCGCTGCGGGGGCTTTTGTCTGCGCTCGGTGGGCTGGTGGCCGCAGCGCGAGGTCCGTGCCGGGAACAGCCCCGGTGGATGTCACCGGGGCAGGGTCACCGGAATGGCCCAACACGTGGAGGTTTTCCGCCCTGGCGAGGATGCTGCAAGGCTGGGTTGCTGCCTGCAACTGTGTTCGGACTGAATCACTGCGATTTGGGATTTTCCTTGTAGCGTGACTGTGTCTTCTTACGGAAAATTTGAAAGATGCTGAGAAAAGACGGAAAGTAAGAAAAGGTAGTAAAGTGGCATGGCAGGATCCTTACAACAAGAAACAAATGTTATGTTGACGATAAAATAATCATAGTTTCACAGGAGCAGAACTGAAGTTAGTAGCAGGCAAGATGCTGGGTGGAATTGGAGCTCTTTAGTCGCTTGCCCTATATTACTTTTATAACCCATTTGTTCAGATGATACAAATCAAAAGCTGCTATAATAAAACCATGTTTTTCAGCTCTGAGAGCCTAAAAGGCACAAGTGGACCTTAATCACATGAGTTTGTTGCATTAACATTTTATTGCCATTTTATAGGCTCTTTGGTTTTACCAGGCAACACACTACAAACCTGAAGTTATCCCAGCACCTCTTTAGATATACAGATATATATAAATATATATGTGTGTGTTTCTAGGTTCCTACTTTCTTTAGTGCCACTTGGTTGTAAAAACACACATTAAAATAGCATTTGAGGCAGAAATGAACACAAAGGAGATCTTTCGAAAAGTGTGCCAGAGCGCTTATGAACGTGAGAAAGGATGAAACTGCGGGGGGAGCGGGTTACTCAAATAATGAAAAGGAAAAAAAAAAATGTAGCTATTTATATGCAAAGAGGTCTGCCTTGCAAACTGCCAAAAGTGGTCGGAAACTGAAGGAGCAGCTCTGTGCACTGGGCGGGCTGTGGGGGGACAGATCACAGCCACCTGCCCCACCAGGACTGCACCAGAGCCGTGCGGCGAGCGATGAGCGTGGTCGGGTGTGACAAGTGCCACCTGAAGCCCTGGGAAGTGGCCACTCCACCGACACTGCCTTAGGTTGTCCTGCCCGTGGGGCAAACCTGCTGCGTGACAGTGGCGGAAACATGAAGTGTGGCCCTGGGATGAGAGATGAGACCGGGAAGCAGCGATTCCCGCGAGGGTTGGATATTCTTGGCGGGTGAAACCAGGAACTACCTGAGCAAGTACTCGCTCCAAGTCTTTACAGAGATTAGAGATTTGCAGGCAAGGGGGAAGATGGGATCAGCCACTAACAAAAGAAATACCCACCGGCTTAGGGAGATCAGCATCCAGCTGCTCGGTGCCTCATGATTTCCGACTGCAAACTCCTCCAGGCGGTTTTAATCTTTTTTTTTGTGCATGTCTTTGCAGCACGGTGCGTGCTGGGGAGGATCCTGCCCTCCCATTTGGGGCTTTACACTCTGCAGTAGCAGGGAATCGTGGCTCTGTTTTATGCTGCTCATTTTGCTCAGTCCACCCCAAAAAGCATCACTGAGCACTTGTTTTGCTTTCCTTTATTTTAATTGAGTGCACCAAGCCCAGAACTCTGCCTTTGCACGGATGGAGGTGCTCATATGCAGGATTGCCATACACTCTGCTTTACCATTTGGGTTTTTTGTCTTCCTCATGTGGTTCCTTTAGCTGCTGCCTCTAAGTTGATTATTCAGAGCCTGGGACGTTTGTATCTTGCAGAATCTCAGTGAATGGTGGAAAAGTTTTGCAAGACTCTGGCAGCTTGTTGCTGGTGGGTTAGTGAGATGCTGGGTATGATTTCAGGGAAAATGTTCCCCCTTTGGGTTTTGTGCTTAATGAATTGAAGTCACTGTGTTAAGGCAACGTGTAAGAGTTATCAACCATGCACAGGCTGTTATGGGTGTGAGCAGCCCTGAAATGCATTGGCCAGGATTTCTCTGGCCACCCTGAAGTGTGCCGTGCTTCCCCGGCACAGTTAAAAACTGCATTCTCTAGGTCTGTGAGGGGCTTATCCTTGTGCAGAGAAGCAGAATTTGGGAGCTGTAGCAGCCCAGAGCATGCCACAGGCAGGATTAGGGGCTTTGTCCGCAGGGTTGGTGGCAGCGTGGCTCTGCCTGCACCTGTCCCTCCGCAGGTTCCCAGCTATCCCTGCCCTCTCTAGCTGTGGGATCTCCTCTCCTGCAGCCACTCTCCTTTCCCTTTTCAAAACTGATTTATTGCTAGACCTCCCCGCCACAGAATTAGTTTTGTTCCATATTGGCCTTGAGTGACCTCCTGGCGTGCGAGCGCGGATGCTGGACGGCAGGATTTGAGAACAAAGAGTTTCTGCACGCATGTTCCGGGGAAAATGCTCAGAAAATGCTCTGAGAGAGGTCAAAGACTTCATCTGGTTTATGAATCCCGGACAGAAGCATCCATTCTGCTTCAGTAGATGGGATGAGTGATTGTAGACAAGTACTCGGAGAGGGCCACTAACTTCAGTGCGTTTTATGTCAGAGCTCTCGCTAGTACAGTGGAGAGCATGTGATGAGGCAGTGAAGTGTTTAATATTAGCAGAGCAGTGTTGTTCTAACCATAAATCTCCCTTCAGTCAGAAGTACCCCTAAACCTGGGGTTCTACAATGCTGCTGCTGCCAAAAATAGTGTCATTGCACCTCTAGATTGTAAATGAGCTTGAGCACTGGGAAATACTCTGTTTATTCTGGTTCACCTCGTTCAGCAAAGTGCTGAGCCTTTCCAGCAGCTCTTGAAATTCCTGGAGCAGTGAAGTCCCTCTCTTCTCTTATGCTATTTCATTGGCGTCTGTAGAGTTACACTAAAACTGAATTTAATTGCTATTGTTAATGGCATATTGCTGTATGGCACTGATAATCTTCAGTCACTGGAACTCCCAGAGCTTGGCTTGGTTGCTTCAAGAAAAAAAATGAAATGCTGGCAAGCTTTGTTTAACTGTGGCTGATGGTCTGAAGGAGTTCGGGAGCTGTTTTCATGTTGAGAAAGCAAGATCACACTTTTTATCCTAAAAAATACTTTGATTTTGTAATGTTCTGGCTGAAAAAAATCCAAGAAAAAGTACTTTTTGTCATTTTTATAGCTTCATATTTGTCGATTCAAGTGCTTTGGGTATCCTCTGTGGTAGGAGTTTATTTTTCTAGATAGCATTAAGAGATAAAAAAATACATTTAGATTCCCAAAAATATATATAGTCCCCAAAATATCTGAAGGACTTGAGCTCTTTTAGACTTTTTTTTCACTCTCACATCCTCTCCTTGAAAAACTGCATCAATCTTTTTAGCTTGCCATACTCCAAACAAATCAGATTTGAAAATTTAATTCAATATTCTTTTGCTTTAAAAGCCCCGTAGGAAACAGAGTCTCAGCCAGTCAGAGCAGTGGCGAGGCTGCTCTACCTTGCCTTGCCTGGAAGGGTTTGCCCAGGGCAGATGCTGTGGAGCTTTATGTTAGCATAAGGATTCCCAGAAAAAAAGGATTTCCTTGCAGTGCTTTCAAGCTACTTTATGGTCTCCTTGGCTTGCTGGAGTGAATTCAGTTGCTGAGGATTTAGATCTTTGAGCCAGCAGAATCAGCCTTTTCTGGAGTCCCCATATAACCCTGGCTAACCTGGGATCCTTTTAATGTTGCGTATTCTCCTCTTATTTGGCAGAAAACCTTGAAAAGAGCTTAATTCAGAGAAACTGAATTAAAAGGAGTGAAAAGTAGGTAACCTGGCTGTGATACACTGATTACCTGTCTCCAGTTTTCTTGTTTTTAAATAATTTAAATTTTGAAATACTGCCTTTTTTCAAGAGGCACTAAAAAGACTTCCTTGCCTGCCACCACAAACCAGCCAATTTTTGTTCCCTTGAACTCCCTGTTTCTTTCTTTGAGCAATCTTGAGGGCCCTGCTTGGATGCCTTGTGTGAACAAACACCACCCTGGGTGAGCAGCAGTTGCAGGATCAGGACCGTCATGTCTCAAGGAACACGGGTCAAACTCAGTCCTCAGTGACCTCCTTCGGGCCGATGACCAAGGACGAGGTCATTCTGCTGCATCCATTTCTCGTGCTGTGGGGGCTGTGGGATGTGAGCAGGTGCTTTCCAAGGAAAGTAGGAAAGTTCCTGAGCCAGAAATGGAAGCCACACTACGCTGCTGCATGGAAGGGGGAATCCCTTGAAGGCAGTTTCCAGATTTCTGAGTAAATCCATCCTCCAGCAGCTGCTGTCAGGGGCTGTGGTTCCTGATGCGTGAGAAACGGGAGGGCACAAGGCGGAGCGTGTCTCCCCACTGCACATGGACAGCAAACCCCTCCGAATCCCAGCAGATGTTTCGGGTTGACAGTGGGAACATTATATGCCTGATTGTTCCTTTATCTCAGGAAGAAACACCATTTGGCACCAATTTGCTCCCTGGCAGCTGGAATGAGTTGCTGACCTGGTTGAGCACTGTCAGATGAAGGGTGTGCCAGCCTGCAAGAGAGGCGGCCTGCAGAGCCTGTGGTGCTTGCAGGGACTGTGCACTCACCTCTGAGCACCTCTTGCTCTGTCCCTTATTGATGTGTGTGTGTGTGGAATTGCTGTTTTGTTCTGAGCTGGGGTTCCCAGAGAGGCCTCTTAATGCTGAAGGATATCGCTCAGCATTTTTCCACCTCTCGGAGGAGTCAGTGGAGTCTCACCTCTGCTGATCAGGAGGGATTTGTATTTATTTATTTAGAGGCAGCCAGCCATGGGAGAAGCCAGCAGCCGTGGGCAGCACAGCCAGGATGCACCTGCCCGTTTGCAGCCCCTTGTGCTTTGTGGCCATGCTTGAGATTTTCAGTGCTTTCTGCATGAGATGTTGCTGCACCTTCTGTTGGAACTCGCAGCACAAGGAGTTGCCATTGGAATGAATCTGAGGTTTCTAAGGAAAGCAGCATGCCAGGTTGGCTTCTTCCTACCCATCCTTGGTGGCAGTGGTCAGCAGCCCTGCACGCTGCCACTGTGCTGGTCTCGTGCTCTGCCCCACATCCCCTTTGGGCCTGAGTTCCTGCCCTTCATCTCATAGCTGCTCTAATTTTTGGTTGTGGTAGTGGTTTGGGATTTTGAGTCAGAGAATGAAGAGAAGTCATCCCTTCGAAAGTGTTCATCATTTCCTCTCAATTACACAAATGGGCATCTGCCCTCCTCCAAGAAGTCCCCCAATATGCCACAGCCAGTCAAGATCTAGGGTATTGCATAAGCAAATGCAAATTATCTGCAAGCTGACATTCTGTTTACCTAAAAGGATGAAATAAAATGAAGTGTGATGCTTGTTTAGCTCATCTTTGTGGGATGGATGGGGAGTACTTGGTGTCAGGAAACTTAGAGGCTGCAGATGTCATGTCAGATGTCCTATAGCCATGTGAGCCTGTGCCAGTGCTGGACCAAATTCCCTGTGCCACATCAGATTTGTGCTGAATGGGTTAATTTTGCACCATCTGGCTTTGTGCTAGATCAAATATTGTTTCTGTTGTGGTAGCCAACATGAGGCCAGAATAAGTTCAGGGTAATATGCTCGGCTAATCCAACAGAAATATGATTATGTACCTGTTCCTTCTCCAGATCATATCTGCAATAATGGGTGATTTAGCAACACAAAATAGTCCTTGTGGAGACAGGGGAGAAGGCTGAGGGTGGAGCACTTCTGCTGGGAGTACAAGCTCTGAGAGCTGGGGTTGTTCAGCCTGGAGAAAATACAGCTCCAGGGAGACTTTAGAGCCCCTTCCAGTGCCTAAAGGAAGCTGGAGAGGGACTTTTTACGGGGGCATGGAGTGATAGGACAAGCAGGAATGGCTTCAAACTGAAAAAAAAAGCAGTTTTAGGTTAGATATTAGGAAAGAATTCTTCCGTGTGAGGGTGGGGAGGCCCTGGCACAGGTTGCCCAGAGAAGCTGTGGCTGCCCCATCCGTGGAAGTGTCCAAGGCCAGGTTGGATGGGGCTTGGAGCAACCTGGGATAGTGGAAAGTGTCCCTGCTCATGGACAGGAACTGGATGGTCTGTGAGGTCCCTTCCAGCCCAAAACATTCTGTGATTCTGTGACTTGAGGGCTGTAGGTTACCTGAATGTGATGATGTCCTTGCAGTGGGCAACAGAGACACAACAGGAACGTCTAACTCAGATTAGGTACTTAGCTTTAAACAAGTCATTATGAGGCAAAAAATTGCAGTCCTAGTGCAGAATGGCTTCCTGGGGAGTCACCTGAGACACAGAAATGGAGGTGATTTGATTTTGCATTTTGCAAGCCGCAGTGACCTCCACGGTGCTAATCTGAGGTTAACCAAAGCAGAACAGCTGGAGTTCTGCTGCATTTTGAAGTATTGCACATTTCAAGCAGTGAGTTCATTCAAGTGCTGTCTGGGAGGCTCTGCTGTTCCCCTGCTTGGCAGGAATCTCAAGACTAATACCTAAGAGGATTAGGGAGCATCGCTGGATGTTAAACAAGATCCAGGCTAAGCGGTGTGCACCGGTGAGCTCGTGCTCCCGGGGCTGTTTGGGGAAGCTGTTACTTGCTGATCTGGAAAAAAAAGTGGATTTGTGGGGAAATACCCTTCCCTCAGCTGAATCCTTCCTGTGTGTCTCTCATGCTCCCACCTGGCTCTGTTTCCACCTGCCCATCTCGTGTTGTCCTATGCTCCCTGCCAGGGGTGAGTGTTGCAGGGGATGCTGATGATCAGAAAGTATATTTTTCTGCGATGATTTTAGCTCTTCTAATGTGTTCCACTGAGCTCAGTGTTGTCTGGTTGGACATGAATGGGTGGGCATCCAGCCCCCCAGCACAGGGCTGAGCTGGAGAACTTGTCATAGAAAGCTCAAGCAAAAGTCTGTCCTTGGCTGTTAGAGCAAAATGACCTTGTGGTACGTGAGTTTCCCCACAAAATCCCCTCAGGACAGAGAAGAGGGGTTGGAAGGCAATTGTGTCTCAGGAAAAAGTGGAGTTGTAGGTAGTTTCATGGTAACATTCCATCTGGTTTTCCCTTTTGTTTCTACCTCCATACTGATCAAACCATGAGGATAAAAAAGTGTTAAGTTCCTGTAAACCATGGTAGATGTCAACATTATTCAAATACATCTATTCCGAACGCAGCACCCTTGTGTTGTGTAACACAGGATGTTGCATTTTTTGCATCTTTAGTGCTTCTATCTTTAGAAGCACCAGAGAATCACGTGTCTCACATTCTTTATTTGGGTTTTGCTCATTTTGTTTAATTTCTTACATCATAAAGGATTTGCCTGAGTCTGCATCTTCTGCTTGGAAGCAAAGAAGGAGCAGCTGTAGGAATGAAAGTGGTAATCCTTGGGAAGAGCTGACCAGAAGCTCATGCAGGAAGAGTGTGCTGAGTATAGAACATTCTTTAATGGGTTGTAAGAATCTAAATGATGGAAAGTAACACCATGCAAGGCTAGATGTTGGGGAAATGCTGGTGGTATACCTGGAAACACGCATCTCCATGGGCAGTGACAGTGATGGAGAGCACAGTGCTGTGCCAGCGTGGAAACCCTCCCAGCACTGGCCAAAAGCATGGGGAGGAAAAAGACATTAAAGCAAGAGTGACATTAGGGAGGGGGAGTTAGGAATTATAGCATAAAAGACCCTTTTGTCTGGTTAATCTTTGCTATGGCAAAAAGCAGTGTCCGGGTTAAATCTGCTCTGTACATTGGCACTGCAAGTTTTTAAAGATGGTCTGAGCAGCTGCAGCCAATTGTATTTGCACAGATAAGCTGGAACAAGTAGATAGACTCAGAAAATCTGGCTAGATTTATCTTCAAAGCATTTTCAAGCAGCTAATTGAAAATTATCCAAGCCACCTTCCTGATTTCTTGCATATTATCACAATAATTTCCTGGCGAATGGAAAGCACTTGGAAAACATACAAAGGGTTTGTGAGTGCTAAGCTCTACTATTTGGAATTTATTTAATTATAAATATGTCCTTGCTCATGTGATAATTCAAAGCCAGTTTCTGCTGCTCTCTTCCATGCTTCAGACTCCAGTAGGGCTAATTATGTAAAAGCAGGTCTCTGACATGAGGGGTGGGTCAGGATATTCCTATTGCCCCCCATTCTTAGGAACTTCCTCCCTCATCCTCTGTCCCTGCGGCATTGATGGTGAGCACAGCATTGGGTACACAGTCAGCTGGCTGCTCTCTGGGTGTGTTTCTCATTCCTGAAACTTCTCCATGTGTGCAGGACCATGCTGTTCCTGCACACATGGAGATGGTGTGTGACAGGAATTGCTTACCGAAGGCTCCGGTCTGGTCCTGGTGCCAATCCCACAACAGCAGCTTCCTCTGTATTGCTGATCCAAAGGGATGCTCTTTAAAAGTGGGCTAAAAAAATGTGAGGTTCACACTTGGTGTGACCTTGGTGAAGTTCCTCAGCTGCCAGGAAAACAGTTCAGTGTTACACAGGAGCAACTCACTCCTCCCACGCTTGCTTTTATTTCCCTTGCACTGAACCAGTGCCCTAAGGACAAGCCCTGTTCACAGGACTGGGATGTGGATTTATCTCACTTCTGGGAGGCTTCCCCACTCCTAAAGCAGCCAGTGGATTACACTTGATCCATATGGTGTTTATCAGCCATGACAGCAGTAGTGCTGCTAATCCTCTGAAGCCAAACTCTCCGAGGAAAACTCAGTGTGTACTACCAAGAGAAGTTAAATGCACAAACCCGGATGAATTTTCCCCTTTCTGCAGTAACATGAGCTTGGTACTTGGATGTGGACTTTCCCAGATTCTGGGAACATGTTCGGTAAGGCCAGGCTCACTCACACATCGAGGAAAATAAAAATAGATGAGACCCACAGGAAACTAAAGGAGACCCATCACAGCCACCGAGCATTGCCTGGAGCTGCTCCTCCCATGTTTGCAGTACACTGCCTGATCGTTTTAAATCCCCTGTCCCTGTTCCTTAGGAAATATTTCCATGTGTGCAATAGAATTGAAAAAAAATGCTAAGTCTACTCATAAATGGTGCTCAGCTATGGAAAGCAGAAATTATGTATAGATGTTATTTGCCGCAATAATACCATATAAAAGTCAAAAACTGTAATGTGAAGGGGAAGATTAACTATTATTTGGCATGTTTCAGCAAATGGGATTATTTTGCATGTCAGTTATGAGTTAATTTGCAGCATTAATCTCATCACAGTCCTTGGCAGAAACACAAAATGTTTTTAATTGGTCCTGTGACTTTTTAAATGATCACCTGATGAAAAGCTTGTAAGTTTTACTATTACTTTAATGCTAAATGTTATGGGGGTGGGAGTCTTTACAGATTTCATCAGGAGATACAAATCATAGGCTTTCATTGCCTTGCTACTTCTGCTGTGTTGACTCGATAATGTTGGCACTCTGGAACCAGCTGTACAGTGGGGAAAAAAAGTAGAAATCTTGCAGCAAAATGAGGAAATCTATGGCAGAGCTATAATAGCATTGGGACTGGTTCAGTGTAAGCAAGAAATCACCAGCTGAGTCATTAAAAACAGAGATGAATGGGAGGCAATAAATGGATGGCTCAGAAGAATATGAATGATTAGGAAGTGCGTGAAGTTGCTTGGGATTTTTCCCCTGAAGATGATATTTTGTCCTCTAAAGCGGCATATGGCTCCTGTGGAAGCTGATACCCACAGTGAACGTGTCGCAGGCGGTTTATAAATACTTCAAGAGATGCCAAGCAGCCTGGTGGACAGCGTGGAGCAGGAGTGGGCTCCCTGCCCACGGCACCTGGGCACGAGTCATTAGCCCAGGCCCACTGGGACGTGTACAGGAGGTGGGTGTTAGGGCTGAGAAGGCTTCTGGGTTGGGGGAAACATCTGCTGCTTGGAGGAGAGTCTGGCTGCTTTCTTGGAAATGTTTCACCTTGTTTGCTGTGAACTCGCACTAAGAGTGGCTGAAGTTGAAGGGAGATGATGTGGTCACCTGGGTCCCGTGGCCCAGACTGCTGCCCCCAAGGAAATGAAACCTGTGATGAAGAGCTGTAATCTCTTTCCTGACTCATGAAATACCAAAATATCAATATAAATTCATGAAGTATCAAAGGAGGGATCCCAGTTCTGGTAAGGAGTGTTTCCTCCAGGGTGAACTGGGCCAGTTTGGGAGCTCCCGGCTCCTGGTTGCATCAGGTAATAACAGAGATGTGCTTTTTCTGTCTGCTGAAATCAGTGAGAGCAAAATCAATCCCCAGCCAAGAAACCTTCTTTACAAGTGCAGTCAAGTGTAACATCAGACACGAGTCTGATACAAGTTTGATAGGAGGAGGGTGCAGCTGCAGTCCTGGCTGCTGTGCGGGAGGCGTTTGATTTACATGAGCATGAACCATTCCGCCCCTTAGAGCCTGATTCAGCACCTAATAATCACTCCTGACTTTAACTGAGTGCTAAAGCAGGCTTATTTATTGCTCCCAATATTGCATCCAAAGATGAGAAATAGATTTAGAGCTGCAAGAGTCATAAGAACACTGGAGAGGCAAAAAAAAGTGGAAAAAATAGAGCCTTGCACCAAGGCATAATTTTTTTGTGCCAGCATGTCACAACAGTCTGTCTCTGCAGCAAAATTTCAACCCCTGCAGTCAGTTTTTGAGTTTGGACTTTACACATCAAAGTTACCTGCTCTGTACTCAGCTGGCTAAGGTAGGAGTTACCTGGAGGAGTCCAGCGTGGAGCTGCAAAGCAGTGCCCTCCTGCCCGCCAGGCTCACCTGCCCTGCACCGTCATCAAATCCCTGCTGGAATCTGGACCTTGAAATAGGAAATAGTTCATGCACTCTGCTCCCTAGACAGGGTAATTAAGATAAAATTATTTGCAAATGAAAGTTGAACCTCATTTGTTTAACCTCCTTTAAGGACCAGACGTGTCGTAGCACTACTGACTTGAAGGTTTAAGATTTGGTAGCACACGTGGGCTGTACTCTGCCCTTCTGGGGCATCACCACTGCCACATCCTCCTGCCCCAGTGCCTGCAAGGCCTGCTGGTACAGAGAAGCACATCTACTTAGCAAATGTCAGTCATTTTTTTTCACCAACACACAGGTAAGTATTAAATTCCTCACCTAAGGGTGCAGTATTCCCAGGTTACAGCCATCTGAACATAGTTCATTTTATCAGGGAAAAAACCACCCTAAACACCCTTTTTCCCTCTTCCATGCTGATGAGGCTGGCATCTCAGGGGGAACATTTTTATGGGATCCTCTGGAACAGATATTGGCAGAATTATTGAGAAATGCAGGATGCTTTGAAGATGCTCTCTAATAAAACCGTTTTCGCCGAGCATTTGTTGCATATTTAAGACCAGCATTCGAGGGAGAACCTTATTATTTTCATTATTTATAGTTGAGCCAAGGCATTTAAGGAAAAGTACTGTAGGTTGCTGGCACGGTCAGGTGCTTCAATGCACAGGAACAGGGTGAAAGAAGGCAGTCTGCATCGGTAATCAGGTTAGAGTCAGCTGCCTCTGCCCTCCAGCCTGCTCTGAAATGGCATGTAGTCTAATTAGTTATAGAAAGGATTTTACTGAATAGTTGTAAACAGATCTGAGGGCTTGGAATAAAATCAATCTGACTGTGGAAACTTTTCAGGATAATTATAAACTGTTATTGGCAGAGTGTGAAAGAGAGACCAAAGGACTTCTAGCAGTGGGAAACTTGTAGCTGTGTGGGCTGTTCTCTGCTGGGGGAAGGAGAGGGATGGAAGTTGTGGGGGTCTAACCAGGTCTTTATCAGAGGAGGGATACGGGGCTTCAGTTGGTGGGGAAGCTGCCTTAGAGGTGCTTTTCTTTTAATGCTCTTGAATGTTTTGTTCTTTTCTGTGATGTTAGTGATGCCCTGACACCTGAGGTACCAACACATCCCATGGTGGAGGGCACATGACCAGGTGAACTGCACGGTGAAATGCTTATACTTATTGGGAAAAAAAGGAAAAAAAAAGAAAAAAGGAACAGTATTTGAGGGGTTTGAGCATGGTTTTATATAAAGGCATGTAAAAATTCTCTTTTCACAGATCAGAATGGTCTTGGCTCAGACCTTCACTGTCTCCCTACTGAAGTGAGCACTGAAAATTGCATCTCCTGGACAGGCTGGTCCTCGCTGCCCCACAAAGCCACCCTGGCCACCAGCCCACCTCAATCTGCCACTGGACTCCACATTCCCGTTCATGGCAATGCCCCAGAACTCCACCAGAGAAAATGGCTTTTGCTTCACTCAGCCCCTCGACCTCTCCTGCCCATCCCCTCTTCCCGGCGAGGCCGGCCGGACCTTGGGCGCGGTGAGCGGGAGGGATGGCTGCAGCTCCCTCCTGAGCAACGGCATCGCGTCCTCGGGCACTGCCAGCCCCTCCGACTCCTGTGCCGAGCCCCTCTGCACCCCCAGAGGAGAGGAGACAGAGGAGGAGACGCCGTTCGAAGAAGGCATTAAATACGTGTCTGCTGAAGGGGAGGAACTGGCCTGCGGCTGGGGGGGGTTCACCCCCAGCTGCTTGCAGCTCTGCAACACATCCAAAGGGGTCTTGTTCTTCCTCTGCATGGCCTCCTTCCTGCAGGGCATGACGGTGAACGGCTTCATCAACACCGTCATCACCTCCATCGAGCGCCGCTTTGACCTGCGCAGTTACCAGAGCGGGCTGATCGCCAGCTCCTACGACATCGCGGCCTGCGTCTGCCTCACCTTCGTCAGCTACTTTGGGGGGAACGGCCACAAGCCCCGCTGGCTGGGCTGGGGGGTGCTGGTCATGGGCTTGGGCTCCCTGCTCTTCGCCCTGCCCCACTTCACCACGGGACAGTACGAGGCGCGCTCGGCAGGCGAGGTGGGCGTCTGCGGGGGCAACCAGAGCCTGCCCTGCTCCCAGGCTGCCTCCAGCCTCTCCGGCTACCGGTTTGTCTTCATGCTGGGGCAGTTCCTGCACGGGATGGGAGCCACGCCGCTCTACACGCTCGGCGTCACCTACTTAGATGAAAACGTCAAGACCAACTACTCCCCTGTGTACATTGGTGAGTGGGGCTGAAGGGGAGCCCCAGCCCACGGGCACGGTGATGGCAGGGACAGAGGATGGTCCCTCTGCCTTGGCCAGCCCACCCTGGGAGCACCTCTCCCGACACTGCTCAGCCTTTTGTTCCTGTTGAGGGGCGAGGTGGAAATCGGAGGGACGTGGCAGCTGTTGGGGAGGTTTTGGTTATTTACCAGGAGGAAAACTGTGAGCTCAGCTGGGTGTTTGTCCCCCCCGCAGCTCATGCCGTGTAGATGGGGAGTGCCTCCTGCTCCTGGCCTGGGGCCAAGCCCATGTGGCATTAGCATCTCTGGCAGACAGGCATGAGGCCACACCCCATCCGTGCAACGGGGCATAGAATCACAGCATGATTTGGGTGCAAAAGGACCTTTAAAGGTCGTCTTGTCCAATGAGAAGGGACACCTTCAACTTGATCAGGTAGCTCAGAGCCCCGTCCAATCTGACCTTGAATGTTTCAAGGGATGGAACATCCACCACCTGTTTGAGCAGCCTGTGCCAGTGTTTTATCACCATCATTTATATTTAATCTAAATCTTTACATCATCACCCCTTTAGGCCTCAGCACAGTGGGGATGGTCTCTGGGCTGCTCAGCTACTGCTGGTGCAAAGCACAGCCAAGAGAAGATGCTCAGCTCACTCCTCTGGATCACTGGTCACTCAGCAGCTGCCAAACACTTACAGTCCTTTTGGTGAAAGTGCCAAAAGGGTGATCTTTTAGCAATTTCAAGATGTTTCAGTCTGCCCACGCTGTATCAGGAGGCTGTGAAGTGTGGGAAGGAGATCACAAGGAGATCATCTTGTTGATGATCTTTCCACGTGTCGTGATTTGAACAGCAAACTGAAATAAGTGCCAGTGGTGCTGTGCTTAGCGTAGACATTTCATGTTGTCTGTGGAGAGAGAACCCTGCTGCTCATTTCTGTGGCAGTCAGGATGTGGCAGTGGGATCAGCTGCATCCTTACTAAATACGGTTTTCTACTGAACCGATTTTGCCTGCCCCGTACTATAAAACTTCCCAGGCTGGATGCAAAAGCTTCCCTGGAACAGAAGCGTGAGAGGAGAACTTGTTGGAACAATCTGGATTTGTGTCTTGGTGGTTTAGGGGGAAGGATGTGAAGCAGCCAGAGGCTGAGCATCCTGCATCCAGGAGGGAATCGGGCTGGGGATCCCTGGCTGACGCACTACTGGTTGTCTAACACGACTTGTTTTCCCTTTCAGCTGTTTTCTACACTGCTGCAATCCTTGGGCCTGCAGCGGGTTATCTGGTAGGAGGAATGTTTCTAAATATTTATACTGAAATTGGCAGAGAGTAAGTCGTTAAAAAAAAATCTTGTTTCTTTCCCTTTCTGCTCTGTGTTTCCTTTGGGGTAGAAAAAATAATCACAATGATCTGGAGCAATGAGCTGGTGGCTGAGTGGAGGTGTGCCTGGGGTGTTGGGTGGTGTGTCTGCAGGGAGGGAGGCTGGAAGGGTGGTTTGCATTAGTGCTGCTGCTGGAGGGAATTTGCTGACAAACCTGTCAGCTTAAATCCTTCCTCACGCTGCACTGCCTGTGCTAATGAGGCTGCGAGCAGCAGGTGAATTTTTTGAATGAGTTCCCTGATGAGGCAATGCTCCCAGCGGTGCTGCTCGCCCTCCCGGTCATCTCACCGAGATGCTTAGTCCCTCCTTGCTTTGTAGCATTTGTCATTTATTCTTGTTTCCTTACAGGCTCTTTGGTAGATCATAGAATCACAGAATGCTTTGGGTTGGAAGGGACCTTACTGATCATCTAGTTCCAACCCCTCTGCCAGAGGCAGGGGCACCTTTTACTAGACCAGATGAATGGATTAAAAAGGGGGAATGGGTTTCCAGGGGAAGAAATGGGTTATTTCCACCAGTTTTCTTGCAAAGGGTGTTTTTGCGGTGGAACAAGGATCTTGACAACCCTCAAAGCACAGCTGAAAAGGGGTGAAGTGAATGTGCAAGCCAGAGGTTAAATGAGAACGAAATGGTGTGATTTCCTGGGCTTGTGAAGTGTTGTGCTGTCTGGCGAGGAAGGCAGTGCTGTGCTGTGGCAGGAGGGATGGTGGACGTGGCATCCCCATCAGATCACTCAGTTTCCTTCGCTGTCCCCCCCCGTGTGTCCCCTGGCCCGTGCCAGCCTCAGCGAGAGGCACGCGGAGCTGCCCCGCTCCGTCTCCAACCACCGCCTCTCTCCCTCGTGTCCTTCGCTCCTCGCAGGGTCGACATCGCCCCCGAGAACACGCTGTGGGTGGGGGCGTGGTGGATCGGCTTCCTGGGGGCTGGAGCCGCCTCCCTGCTCATCTCCATCCCCATCCTGGGCTACCCCCAGCGCCTCCCAGGTACGGGGCTCCGCCGCGGCTCGGGAATTGGGGCTGGGGCTGCGCGGTGCTCCCGCTCGCCGCGGGGCTTGCACCCTCGTGCACGGGCGTAGCTGGGGACTCGGGAGCAGAGGAACAGCTTCCCGTGTAATTCCTAAATGGATTTCACCCCCTTGGCTTTCCGTCTGCCGCTGTTATGGCTTCTCCCTTGCAGCTGCTGGCGGAGGGAGGATGTCACGTTGCGTTTTCCCCCTGCAAATCCACTGCTTCAGTAGCATCCGCGTCCCGTGGCTGGCATGCTCCTCGATCCTGTTTGCCTCTCATTTTCAGGGTCCCAGCGCTACATCGTTATGAGGGTGTCAGAGGCTCATCAGCTAAAGGATGGGAGCCACAAAAAAGCGTCGGATCCGGACTTTGGGAAAACAGTGAAAGATCTGCCTCGGTGAGAAAAGCACCCCACGCAGAGGTTAGGGAGCCCTCCCCAGAGGGGAGAGAGTCATGAGCCCAAGCTGAGCTTCCTGTCAGCCCTGCCAGCTTAAAGGTTTTGCCCATCTTCAAGCAATGACACTTTCTTGCAGAGGAGGTGTGAAAGTGCCTGGTCTTACCAAGGTCTGGGAGCTCTTGGCAAAGAGGCTGAGCTAGAACTGGTGCTGGGGATCACATGGGGGAGCAGGGGACAAGTGACTGGTCTCATCTGGGTTTTCAGAAGCTCATGTCCACCTGCAGTCCTGTGCCACACGCTGAGTTTCACCAAGAGTAGCTTGATGCCAAGCTTTAGGTGATGGGAGATGCCCAGGCATTGCCAGCTCCCTCCCTGTCCCCAGCAGCATTATTTCTGCATGTCTGCTTCTGCCAGGCCTCACCTGGCCCAATTTCGTGTTTTCTGACGGCTCCTCCTCCCCAGCCCCTTGGGGTTTTTTTCCTTTCCTCTATTTTCACTTGTGTTAGATCCCTGTTTTGTCATTTTTAATGAGAAACGAAATGAAACAGGCCCTATGATTCTCACAGCTCCATTCCAAATCCAGGGAACAAGATATACCACACTGTAACTTTCAGTTCCCTTTCTCTTTTATTCTTAGTTTCCTGTTTTTTTTCTTTTGCCTTCCTGTCTCCCAGCCACCTTTTATGTGTTACTACTTCTTATCTCTCCTGCAAGGCAGTGACTCAGCAACTTGCTTAATCCTGAGCTGCTGCACAGCTCTGTGATGGGAACAAAGCAGTGGCCAAAATAAAACGTGATCTTTTAACCACAGGTTTTTGTTACGGATTTTTGAAATATTTTATGATTTTTTTTTGTGCTGTTAAGTTGTATTTAAATAGAGGGCAGGGGGAGAGGTGCTGCTTTATTTATTGCTTGGGGTTAGCTGGCATGGAGGCTCTGGATGTTGCAGAGATAGCTGGGTATTGATTCCTTTTGGAGCTTGCAGTCAGTAAGGGGATCTTCCTTATTTTTTTTTTATTATTTCTCCCAGAACTGTTCTTAGGGAGGAGATTTTATCCATGTGTGACGGCTGCTCCCTGCAAAGGCAAACCATGTTGCCAAACCCTAGGCTGCTGCCAGCAATTACTTCTGAGCTTTAGTTGTGGTCTTTGTTGTGCTGGCAGAGGAGGATGGGAGCAGGTGCTCAGAACGGGAATTTTCAGCAGCGGTCGAGCTGTGTTGTGTCAACACAATGACTCACACCAATCTGAAATTCTTGGAGACTTCATAGGAATTTTACCAAGGGTTAAAGGCAGTTTTATGAAAAATGTTACCTTGAACAGATTTCAATGCTGTTATTAAATGGCATTCTTGACTGGGTGCCATTTTCCGAGGTCATGGCTTGTTCTCCACACGGAAATTGAATTTGAAACCTGCATTTAAATAACGATAAGGCTGTGACTAAAACCAACACAAACGGGGCAGCAGCAGAGAGGGATGAAAT
Source organism: Lycocorax pyrrhopterus obiensis (assembly GCA_014706295.1). Lineage (NCBI taxonomy): Eukaryota > Metazoa > Chordata > Aves > Passeriformes > Paradisaeidae > Lycocorax > Lycocorax pyrrhopterus. The sequence goes on along the minus strand of JACSVZ010000022.1, from coordinate 12,470,884 downwards.
CCAGTGGCTGATGCTTTTCTTGCTTGTCTGGAACAAAGCTCCCATTGCTTCTGCTGTCTGACAGCAGGAACAGAGACAATCCTCTTCCAGGAGCATCTTCTTTCACACCTCGTTCCTGAATAACAAATACCCAGAGGTGGGAACTTCTATCAGACGATTCAGACCAGCCCAGATCTCAGTGTGGTTTTTGTTTAAAAGCAAGAACCCAACAGACTTTTGTGATCTCTGGTTTTGATTAATAAAAGGGAAGTGCCTTCAAGGCTTTCTACTCTGGAAACTTGCATTAAAGAGGAGATCCCATCTGTGCAGGCAGCTCTTGGGGACACGTGGACCAGGCTGGAGGGTGAGACCAAAGGACACTCACTGTTCCTTTTGTTTTAGTCAGGGATCCTGTGCACATCTTCTCACAGTACAGACAGTGACAGTCTCACAAAGATGAGCAGAAATACTGATGAAATAAAATACTGTTCCATGCCATCAGGTCCTTTCTAAGTGAGGTTAATGAATTGCTGTATTCACAGGGCTGCCTGAGAGCAGAAGCTTACAGGAATGCAGCCCATACAGCTTAATCCTCTGCCCTGGAGAGACTTCTCTCTTGACTCTTGGGTTGAAAAGGCCTGATAAAACAGCGTTTTCCTTTCTCTGGTTCCATATGATTGCTCTCATGGAGTGACCCCTCCTGTCAGAGCAGAGGGACTCAAAGGGAGGGCATGCAGAGCTGGCATGTGGAGCTGTACCAGGAGAGGAAGCTTTGTCCCAGGAAGCTGCAGGGTGGAGTTTGTGAGGATCACTCCCTGGCCTGGCAAGCCCTGATCTCCAGCACGAGGAGCTGTGGTCAATATTTCGCTGATCACTCTTGGATTAGGTGCAGGGTGGGACTTAGTTTCATTTCATGGCTTTTCTGCAGCTTCCCTGTGTTGCAGAGGGAGGTTGGTTTATGTTCCTGTGGGATGCACGTGTTGCCCTCCGTTCCTTTGGTGGTGGTGACAGTGGGTGTCCCTTTGTGCTGGAAAAGCCCCATTCCCGTGCTGTAAAATTGTATAAATATCCATTTATTAATGACTCATTAGCTTGTATCTGTACTCTGGTACGGTCTGGGGTGTCCTGGGCATGCCAGTGTTTCCCAGAGGAGCAGGCTCTCATCATACAGTGGTCCCAGCCTACCCAGAGAACCATTATGTGATGAAAGAGTTCCTATATGTGCCCATATCAGTAAAGACTTGGAGGGTCAGTGTTTTTAGGTGGTGGGATTCTTCTCTGTGCAGTGCTGGGCCTCCTGAAATCCCTTTGGCTGCAAGAACTGAGCACTACCAAGGCTGTTCAAGAGTTAGGTGATTTCTGGTGTGTTTAAAGTCCTACTGATGTGATAAAAAGGTTTGTGTTGTTTTTGGTAAGGTTTTATGTGCCATAGCTCCTCACAATTACATCTTCTGTCTTCAGACTGATTAAATGAAGTGAGTAAATCCTTATTCTTGGTGCTGAAAGGAGTTCCTTTGCATTTTCCTACTCACAAGTCCAGCCTGTAACCTTTGGGCAAAGGGCACGAAGTCACACTAGTGCCAGGGAGCAGCTCTTCTCTGTAAAAAGGTGAAGGCACTGTCTGTTTTCTGCCTCAGCCACAAGATCTGCAAGTGTTTTCTGACTAAAATATTAGGCTTTGTGCTTCCAAATTAAGCACAGTCAAAAAGATCTGGAAAATAAAATAGTACATTAAACTAATCCCAAGAGCTAGGCAGTGTAAAGCCCCCCTGTAATCAAAGTGTAGGAATGTGTGGTATTTCTGTCTTTCAGCTTCTTTGTTCTTTTGATGTAATGAAATTCTCTACTTCATGTGAGTAAAGTTGCATAAATCTGACTCTGAGCCTCAGCACGTCTCTCACTCGCTTGTACCGAGGCAGCTTTGCTCTGATCTCACATTTCCACTGGAGCAGGAGGTGATGGCTGTGCCTTTCTGCTCAGTGAGCATCCCTTGGCATCCCTGTTGCAGGATTTGTGCCCATCCCAGGAACAGGATAACCCATGGCACAAATCTGGGCTTGGCTTGGGGAAAGTCACGGGGCAGAATTTGAAGCTCGTTACAGAACGTCCCCGGCAAAGCAGTGTCAGTCCTCTTAGTCCAATATCTGAGATAGTGAGAGATAATTGAGACCATTCCCTGTGCCCGAGGGCCTTTCTGCATCTCAGGGATGGAATTGTTGCTGGATCTGCATGCAAATGACACATGGCAATTTTTCAGACGTATCTGCAGCTCTATTCTAAATCCCAGTGGGTCAAAATAAAATGGAGTTACTCAATTTATACGTTAAGCTTCAAGTAAAACCGTGCTTAGATTGTGGCAGTAAGATTGCTTTCTGCTTTTCAGGTGTATTGGAGGTGTTTCCTCCATATAGAAAGGCTTGCTTGGTATTTCCCCTGAGTTACAAAACATCCATGGTTATCAGAGGTTGTTATTGTTCTGAGAGTGTGGGGGCACGAGTAACGTGTGTGTGTGTGAGGGTGCAGCACAGCTTTGCTCTGGGTTGAGTCAGGACTCCCAAGATATCTGCCAACAGGGATTAATAAAACCTTGAAATGATGGAGATTTGGTGAGGAGTAATGTCCTTCCAGTATTGCCCCATTTCAAAAGAGGAAATACTCAGCCTGACCCTAAATGTTGGAAAATTACTGCTGGAATCATCCATGTAGAAGCCGTGGGTGCCCTTAGTGTGAATTACATCACACACATACACTCTTTGTGTCACTGCCTGGAAAAACTCTTTCCCAATACCTTTTGGTATTTTTCCTTTCGAAGAGTTGCAGGATGACGGGATGCTGCCTCGTCTTACATGTGATCCTTCTGACTTAGAAGACAGGGGGACAGACCTGAAATCAAAATGTGCCTGAAATCAGTAATTCATTTCCAATATATTTATCTTTCCCAGATCAGTGCTGCTACTTCTGAAGAACCCCACCTTCATCTTCCTCTGCTTAGCAGGAGCGACTGAAGCAACTCTGATTGCTGGGATGTCCACGTTTGGACCCAAATTCCTGGAGTCTCAGTTTAGTTTAAGTGCCTCTGAAGCTGCCACCTTTTTTGGTAAGGAAACCATGTTTTTGCAATGTTTTCCCATTTTGCCAACAAATAGAAGAGCACTTTTAGCTCATTTAGAGTGGAGACAAATGCTTTGCAGTTTAATTATGGACTGGCTATCCTCTTCAGCTGTTAGAGAGGATTATTTCCTATCAGCACACCTACACCCAGTGCTTTTCCAGAGCTGCATCTACTGACATCAGGAGGAAATGTGTCACTTCTGTAGCCATCTGTTACCCTCTAGAGGAAGGCAAAATAATTGTAGTTCCTCTTAGTGCATCACCAGGAAACACTGCCTAAACGTTTCCTCTGACGAGGGATATCGGAGCTGGGGGAGATACTTTGTCAGCATCCAGAAAATGGGAGAATCCTCATGTAAATGCCATAATGTAGACCAAGGAATGTTGTCCAAGCATCAGCACTCATGAGGTGCTCCTCAAAGAGTCAGTTTTAAGATCTCTGGGTAGGAAAAGCTGCCTTACCAGGCTCATGCCCCATGACCTGAGCTGTAACAGAGGACCAGCTACTACAGCAACATCCTCTGAACTCCCACCAAGAAGCCACACAGAAAACAAGAGATCATTTATATGCAAAACATGCTGCAATTAATGTATTCAAACCTGGAAACTCCTTGCTGACGTTTCTAAACTCACTTGTGGGGGTTTTTTTCCCCTTCTTTTTCAGGTTATCTGGTCGTGCCAGCCGGAGGGGGAGGCACATTCCTGGGAGGATTCCTCGTGAATAAATTTAAACTGCGCTGTTCAGGAATCATCAAGTTGTGTTTGCTTTGCACAGTGTCAAGTCTGCTGGCCATATTCATTTTTTTTATCCACTGCCCTAACATGCCCATGGCAGGAGTAACCCAGATGTACAATGGAAGGTAACAACAACCACTCTGTCTGTCCTGAGGGGCTCTGGTCAGAGTAAAAGGATAACTCCAAACGCACAGTGCTGGTGACAGTCATGTGTGGATGTGTTGGGGATGAAAGTTGGTGTCTGGTCAGTCCTACAGGTGTTGAGGTTGAGACACAGAAAATAGATGTCCTAAGTTTTGCAATGAGATGGAGTTTATGGAAGAGACTCCCGAGTTAGTAGGGGAGGGAAGATCAGCAGCCCCAGAATGGGAGATACTCTGCTCTTCAGCTGCCTTTGCAGCAGCCCCCATCTCTATCCAGTGGGATAAACTGGACTAAAAGTGGGAAATCTCTTCTTCAGATGGAAGTGTCACCCTAAGAGCTGGTCACTTAAACTCCCTTGGTGGCTGTGGGAAGAGATAGCTCCAGAGCATGGTTGAATTTGGTGGGATGAAAGCCTTTCCAAGCCTGGCTTTATGCTCCTTGGGGATCCATCACAACTCCCACAGTCCCTTCCCTCTCCCCATTGCCTCCTGTAAAGTGCTGCTCACTGACTGCTCCTGTGTTTCCCTCAGTGCTTTGCCAGGTGGGCACCTCAACCTGACAGCAGCCTGCAATGCCCAGTGTGGCTGCTTGCAGGAGACCTACAGCCCTGTCTGTGGCACTGATGGCATCATGTACTACTCCCCCTGCCATGCTGGCTGCAGGATGGTGTCTGAAAATGTCAGGAATGGCAAGAAGGTAGGTCTGAAAGCACTGTGGATGGACAGGGTGTTGGCACATCTTTGGAGTGACTTGGCTGGCTCTGCGAAAGGTTTGAGCTTTGCTGCAAATCAGTGTAAAATCATCCAGGGCAGGGTGGATGCTCTCAGGTACCACGTGGGATGAAGGCAGAAGGTACCCTGAGGTCACCCTGCTTTGCTTCTCTCATTGCATCCAATCATCTTTGCCTCATTCTGGGTCAAACTGTGCTGAAATCTGTGGAAAATCACCCAGGCAGGCAGGGTAAGCACCTGATTTCTGTCCTAGTGCTAATTTTGGGTGTTGAATGAACGTGATGCACCTCCTCATCCTTCCAGCATGTTGCTCATGGAGCCAGGCACAGGCTTAGGAAGGGTAGAGATGATATTCAGCACTCAAGGGCTGCCTGGCAAAGTTAATTTCCCTTACTTAATGGACCTGTTTGGAAACAGAGGTGTGTTGAGAATGCAGCTTGATTTCCACTTTGTTCTGGGAGTCTAACCAGCTGCTTTCTGCCTGCCCTGAATTTTCTTTATTTTTAAAGCTTTGACTGTCACCATGCTCTCCTCAGCAGAGCCCCCACCAGCCTTTTCTTTCGCAGGTCTACTACGAGTGTAGCTGCATTGACAAAGGCCTCCTGTCCGGCCGTAGCGAGGCAGAGCCAGGGAAATGCACCTCCTCCTGTGCAAAAAGGCCCTTGCTCCTGTGCTTCATGTTCGTGGTCATCCTCTTCACCTTCCTGAGCAGCATTCCTGCCCTCACTGCCACTCTGAGGTAAGCACGGGATGGCCTCGTCCTCTTCCAGTGCTGCAAGAAGCCTCAATGTCCTCCTCTCTGCTTTATCCTGCTGGATCAAGCGTGGGAAAGGTGTGATGGGAACCACTGAGTTAGTGGCAGCCTGGAGACATCAGGACTAATTCCCGTCCCAGTCTAGCTGGGAAAGCAAATTTCAGCATTGGAAGCTTTATCCTCTGACGTGGGATACAGATATTTACTGCAGTGGTGGGGGGATATTGCACTGGGGTGATCCTAAATTTCCAGAAGCGGTGGAGATCCCAGGTGTGCTGGACTCAAGGATTTGGAGTTGTGAGGCAGGGAGGTGCAGCCTGGCAGCATTTTTAAACAAACCCCTTTTTCCCCCAGGTGTGTCTCTGACAGACAAAGGTCCTTTGCACTCGGGATCCAGTGGATTGTGGTACGAACACTAGGTATGGAGCAGAGGGAGTTTGCACACCAGAATGGTCTGGTGGTTCTGGGAGGCGTGTGCCAAGCTGTCACCCAAGAGTAAAACACACTGGGTTGGAAAAGAAGGGAGTAGGTCACACACTGCTGAAAGGAGGATGCTTTCTTTTGTTTGCTGTCATCCAGGACAACCTAATTCCCTTTGCATGTGATTTGCAAACTGAGTGGAGGGTTCTGTAACACGGCACAGAGGTTCAATGTCCTGCCAATGTGCCCTTATTTTAAGGAAAAGGAGCAGAGGTGTTGAAGCTCCTGTGAGTGTCTTTTGGCTCTTGTGCAACATGCAGGTTAGGATGGCCAGAAGACCTGCTGGATTCTCAGATCTTGAAATTCAGTGTATTTTTGATACCTGGTGGCTCTGGATTCTGCAGGATGAGTTCTCTTAATCGTGGTATCAGCAGAGCCTGGTGCTTTTCTTCAAGCACCTTGTGACTTTCAAGGCTGGTGCAAGTCAAAGGCTTGCAAGGCTTGGTGCTGCCCAAACTGAAGGTCCCCTCTCTCTGCCCACAGGAGGCATCCCTGGCCCCATCGCCTTTGGATCCATGATTGATAAATCCTGCCTGCTCTGGCAGGACCAGTGTGGCGAGCAGGGTTCCTGCTACGTGTACCAGAACTCAGCCATGAGCCGATACACCCTCGCCGCTGGACTGGTCTACAAGGTGATGCTGCTGCTTAACAGCTCCCTGATAAAGCAACCAGGTCTTTAGGACGCAACGTTTTGCTCTGGGAAGGAATTTTGCTAAATTGGGTTTTCCTGGTCTGGCCCACCCCCAGACTAAATTCAATTTTCGCACAATAAATTTCTCAGGGAAGGCAAAAGCTCCGTTTGCCTCTCATCAGGTAATGGTGCTCCAGACACCATCATTGTGTTAAATTCCCATAATTTCCTGGGCTTACAGCTTCTATTGCACCATATGAAATACCTCCTTCCAACAGCAACCGGAGTGATTTTTGCTAGAAGTGGAGTAAAATATCTAAGTGCCGTGTGTTAGTGAGAGTGAGGGATGGCATTGTGGGCAGGCTGTAAATAACCGTTCCCCACTGCTAGAAAATAAGAGAGCTTAGAGCTGTGGGTTTTATTTATTAGCAGAAAAACATCATTTGAACTGCTCCCAAACAAGCACTTGCCCTAGATAGTAGTGTTTAGCAGCTGCTGTGATAAAGAGGTATTCAAAAGCCTTCCAGCAAAAGGCTGAGGCAGTGTTGGCTCATGCAGCACTGTGCTCCAGGTGTCCCTGTGGGGCTGAACTTTTCCAAATTCCCATTGCTATGGGGCTGGCTAAATTCAGATTTTCACCCCCTCTGGCTCTGTGTGCGGCTCTGCTGCCCAGGCTGGCCAACATCCCCTCCTCCCCAAAGCTTGGTCAGCAAAGCTCATTGGAGACGTGGGGTGGGCACCTGGTTTTGGGGGAGAGCAGAGAGTAACGGGGTGTCTCCATGGCTGCAGGTGCTCGGGACAACCTTCTTTATAGTCGCCTGTTTACTCTACAAACCCCCACCTCCAGAGTCAGCTCCAGGCAGCTCGGATGCATCCGAAAATGGCACCAGTGACCTCCAGGAGCACAAGCCTTCACTGCCAGCTGAAGAGGATGTGTAGGGCTGTCCACGTGCAAGTGACTTTCTCAGCCTCAGAAATACCATGAGAAGAAGTTATGCAGTCTCCCAAGGGGTTTTTAAATCAACAGTAATATTTTAATTTTTTTTTTAAGTTTAAGATAAATAATTTAATTAACCACTGGTGTGCTTTGCTATTTTCTTAACGGCAGAAGCACATTTAAAGTTGTGCGCTCGTGCCACGTGCAGTTACTTAATTTTATTTAAAGAAAGGGCTACTGTAGCTTTATTCTGTGTCTGTGACAAGCCAGGACCACGTTCTCCACTCGTGGAAGTAATCACTGGTAACTCCAATGGAGCATGTGGGGTTTAAACCACCAGAGGATCTGGGCCAACTGTATTGAATATCTCAGTTGTGAAGCCAACTGTAGCAAAACTCCTGTCGGGACTTCCCAAGCTTGGGAGGAGCACTGCTGTCCTGCAGTCTGCATTGCAAAGGGGTCAGCTGGCCCTTGAACTGCTGCATGCAAAGAAGACAGCCCTGGCAGTGCCCTCCTCCTTCCTGTGGCACACAGAACCACTCTGTTCAGGAGCAGTTTCTCTCATTATGCGAGTTCCTATTACTGGGAGAGGAGATTTGATTAGCAAATCCGTCAGTACACTATGGGCAGCCATCCCCAGAGCTGCCGAGCACTGTGCACTCACTGCCTCACTCGTTGCAGGGTTTACACCGTGGTGACACTTCATTTTTTTATTTGTGTTGTTTAAAAGTGATGCCTTTTGTAATGTACTGTGCAAAACTTGAACTTCTTGCTGTTTGCTGGGCGTGGGAAGACGTGAGATACAGATCTATGCAATGCTTCTCTTGGGTTGTTCTGTAAAGACAGTGGGTTTGGGTAGATGGAAAGGTTGGAGTGAATTCAGTTTGTGTCTAGACCAGTCGCCTAAGGGACAGGAAAGGGGATGCCTTGTGGAAAGGGGATGCTGGCTTGTAACCAGCCTCCTTGCAAGTAGAGAGGGCAGCGTTCCCAAAATGACCTTTGAATGTGCTGTTGCAATATTGATCAGGACCTTTCTGAGGGGCAGAAGTGGAATTGGGGCATGTGTGAGTCTGGCTTCCCTCTCAGTGCAGGTCAGGCCGGGTTCGTGCTTGGTCTGCCAGTGTTTGCACAGCCCCATGATCCAGGTGCATGCCCCGGGGAGGCTGTGGCCAGCCCCTGGAGTTGTGCGTTGTGTAACCGTGTTCACAGGGGACGGCACCTACATCACTGAGCTGCAGAGCTGCACCGAGGTGCTTCCTTTGTGCCAGCTCCGACTCAGAATTACTCTGTAGATGTTTTTGTATATTTTGTGTATTTATGCTTTCACAAACGGACACAGAAGGGGCGTTTGCTTCCTTCATTAGCAAAGGACTGACTGTCAGAGTGTTCTCGTTGCAGACAGGGATGGTGGTGCTGGGAGTGTGGTCGATCTTCAGGTCGATGGAGGAAAGCAGCTTCTTCCATTCACAGATCCCTCCCACCAAAGCCACATGATGAACTTCCTGCTTCCAAATCTCTTGTTTTCCAGCCCCTGTCGAGTGCTGGGACAGACTGCATCTCCTGTCCCATCCCTGGAAGTGCTCAGTGCCAGGTTGGATAGAATTTTGACCAACCTGGTCTAGCTGGAGGTGTCTCTGCCCACAGCAGGGGGTTGAAACAAGATGAACTTTAAAGTCCCTCCCAACCCAAACCATTCCATGATTCCACTTCTATCTCTAGTAGCTGCTGGAAAAACTAAAAGTGATGAGGGCGAGATGGATGGTGGCTTTTGGCTGCTTATGGATGGGCAGCTGGTGCAGCTTTGATGGGGCACAGTGTGGAGGAGAGCCCTGTTTTTCCAGGGAGGCAGGATTAGACCCACTGATGCAACCCCAACAGCACCCCAGCGCCTTCATCTGGGTTTGGAGCCACCTGCAAACACGAGCCTGAATTCAGGCCTTACCCCTCCCAGCTTAGACACTTTGGGTACAAGCAGGGATCTTAGATGGGGAAATGCATGAATGTATTTTGGGAGCATATTTTATGTATGATGTATTTATGGAAGGTAGAAGTTTTTCTTTATATATATATATGTATATGTATATATGTATATGTATATATATATATATATATATATGGATATTGCAATGCAATTTTAGTGTTTATGAGACGAGCTTTATCTGAGTGTGTTCTTTCCAGAGCTAAACAAAAGCTCGTGGGATTCTGGGCATTTATGATGTTGCTGTGGGACTGGCAAGTCAAGGAGTTTAGTAAGCAGCAGCATGGCATTCCTGTTCCATAAGCAGGCTGTTCAGGTGTACAGGTAACTTAAAATACTTGGAAGTATGTTTCCCAGTCTGAAATGAAGTAGTATATTGCTACAAAAGCATAGAAATATAACCACTATTTCACAGGTACTTGTGTGCGTGTTTTTCATCGGTTGTCACCCTTTCCCAGCCGCAGTTCTTGGCAGGGGTGACTCTGTGGTGCCATTTGCTGCAAGGTCATCGTGGGATCTCCAGGGAGGAGAGTTGGAACTCAGGTTTGTGTTTAATTTATAGTGTTGATAAAGCCCCTCATGGCTACAGGAGCTTCAGGCACCAGGTGACATCGAGGCCCTGTGAGTTGGTGTCTCCTGCTGACTTACCCTCTCCTCCTGTGACAGAGGATTGTTGCTTTTGAGGGCAAAAAGAGGTTTGTGGTTGCTGGGGAAGAAGAATCATTTCCCTTGTCCATCCACAGACCAACGCTGTTAAAGCCATGGAGTGTCTGCCAGCCCTGCACTGCGTAAATAAGGTCAGGAGTTCTGTGTCACCTGTGGCTTTCTCGCTGTTGGGAAATGCAAACAAACCGTGGTTGGTGTGGAGGAGACGTGAAACAAATGAGCGCCCAGAGGGAGGGCAGGCAGGAGGAACTGGATGTTATTTATTGTGGGCAGCATCCCAGGCAGTCGATGAGCCGTTTTTCTCTCTGCTGAGGAGTTTGTTTGGAAGCTTCCTGGAGGTTGTAAAATGCCAGTAAATAAAAGCTTTGAGTGGCACGCAGATGGTTCTGCAGAGCTTCCCACCCTTCTCCTGCTGCCGTGGTCTCTCCTACGCCTGGATGTGCAGAAGAGCCTCGATGCCTCCCTGTCCCAGCAGCTGCATCCTTTGGCTTCCCTTGCCCCATCCCTGCAGCCCTCCTGCCTTGGTGCCAGAGGCAGGAATGGGAGCAAATCCCGGCGATTCACTTTTTACACTTAGTTTTATGTAACAGAGGAAGGAAAAAGAAACACAAACCAAACAAACAGAACGTGACTGGCATGATCTGATTTCAGCAAAAGGAAGAACCTCCCCTTTCTCCAAGAGTCAGACCCTGCTGGGTGAGGGTTTTGTGCAGGGCCAGGTGGGACTGGGGAAGGTGCCACTAGATGGCAATGGAGCCATGGCCAGCACCTCTGAGTGCTGCTGACAGCGGGTTCCTGGTGCTTTATGGAAAGGACAGAAACCAAATCGGTGCACTGGATTCCAGCTTTGCAACAGCAAAAACCCAAATACATTTTATTAGATCCAAGTAAGGGCTCAAAAGTAAAATTTTAGTATCTAGTGATACGTTATTCTAGGGAAAATAGGCGATTTGTGAGCAGAAAGCTGTGCAACAGGTGAGGGTTCAAAGAGAGCAGCTGCATTATTTCTACAAAAGTTGGTAAATTCTCATTTGAAGCTCTGGGTGAGGCTCATAATTAATAATTTGACTGACTTGCTTTAAAATCAAACAGCAAAAAAGAGGAGCGGCAGGTTAAGGGACATGCGTGTGTTTTACCAGCCTGGGCAGCCTGAGCCCAGCAAATGTGAGGGTGGCCAGGAGGTGTGAGGGGTGGCTGTGGCTCTGCTGTGAGAGCAGAACTGAGTTTCCATCACACAGAATGTGCTGGCATTTTCTGTGGCCAAAATAATTTTCTCTGGAACAGAATAAATGCCAGAATTTTCTTGTCTTCCTTCAAGGTTTCATATTGACCTGCAAGCAGCAATTTTAGAAAAGGAAAATGAGACCATTCTGCTCGTTCTAATGAGGTGCTGCATGTCTTCTCCAGCCAGGGACCCACTGTCCAATTTCCTAGAGACACATGGAAAAACGAATCTCACATTTAAATTAAAATACGTGTTACATCTCACCTGCTTCATTACCAAGTGACATTCTGTCACTTAAGAGAGTCCTGAGAAACCTCCTAAAAGTGTATACAGTGGGATGAACCCACCACAATTCTCTTACAAACCTCTCCTTCCAGTAAGGGGGGAGCAGAGCTGCTGTAAAATGAATATTGCAATCGTTCAGTCAAACACTGATGCACGAGTAACTATAGAAACTGTAGCTCCAGACATGAGTGTTCAACATACTAATGTGCCCTGCTTCAAACTAAAATGAAAAATGTGATCTCTTACTATTCTGCCTTTCTGGTTTAAAAATACAAAATCTGTTCCAAGTGGAGCAGTGCTCTGAAAGTCAATGAAATCACAGCTGAAGCCTTCCACCTCAGCAGGGGGAAGAACTGAAAATCCTGAGCTACCCGGGCCTCTGTGGCATTGCAGACAAAATCTGCCCTGTAGTTCATAGAATCATGGAACCATGGAATGGTTTGGGTTTGAAGGAACCTCAAAGATCGTTTAATTCCAACCCTCTGCCATGGGCAGGGACACCTTCCACCAGCCCAGGTTGCTCCCAGCCCCGTCCAACCTGGCCTTGGACACTGCCAGGGATGGGGCATCCACAGCTCCTCTGGGCACCCTGTGCCAGTTCCAACTGTTCAATTATCACCTAAACAGTAGCTATGAAAGCATTTTTAATAGAAAAAGGAAAGTACTTGTTGTCTCTGCATGCCTGCATTCCTAAGGATGGATTGGCAGAGGATTCGTCTTGGGAGATGCACAGTAACTTTTGTTTTACTCTGTGAGGAAAAGAAAAATCAGTAGGGTTGAGCTTGATGCACCAAAAAAGGGATAGATTTGTGGTTTTTTAACATCAAAGAGTGTCCATCTAACTTCTCAAAAACTTGCTGCTCCGTGAGCTTCTCCTGAGAGACAGTCAAAGCTGCTAAAGAAACCCAGTCTGGGGCCTTGTGAGGTGTGGCTCATCTTTCTTTAACAATATCTTAAAACCTTATTTTCATCTTTCTTTTTTTTTTTTTTTATTTTTAAATGTGATAATCCCCAATTCCCCACCAGCAATCTGGGAAGATCATTTGTGCAATCCTTTTAACACTCCATTTGGATCCGCTCTAAGAATATTCCCTCATTAAGACATTGCAGTGTCTTTTCATTTTCTCTGTGCTGGGAGCTGGGCCCTCAGCAGTGTCTTGCCTCTCTCTGCATAAATCAGATAACCAGGAGGAAAATTGATGAAGGCTCGGTTTATCAGTGTTTTTCAGGGATCTCACACTTTGTAGGTCAGTGGACTCGAGAGTGTTTCTGGCACTTTATCTGCTTCTTGTCTTGCTCTAAATCTTATGATGGTCTTCTCTTGGAGATAAGGCTGCTCTCATTTTTCCATAGCTCTGTTATTTCGCTCTCCCGGAGATCCCAGTAGCCCCACGTGGGATGGCTCCTGGGAACGCCCAGTCGGGTTTTAGATCCCTTGGGGATCCCGTGAACGCTGGAGAACACCTGGTCCTCCCCGAGCTCCACTGGGACAACGTGCTCCAGCTCTGTGGGACTGAGAGCTGCTCAGCCTCTGCCTTCAGCCTCGGGAATCTAAAAGCTGCAGGGAGAGCTGGAAATCTCCCCGCGTCGCTGTCCTGCCCGTCCCCAGGGTGGGCACCGGGGGCCGTGGGCGCAGGCGGGACCCGGCTGCTCCCTGCGCCTGGGGAATCGCCTCCCTCGGAGCATCCCGCAGCCAGATGGGTGGTGCTCCCCGGGAGCGCAAGCTGGAGAGCTGGAGGGGAAAATCCGAAGTGGCTGTGCTCGTGTTTTGCTAATCTAATTAGGCAAAAGAACATCATTAATACTCTGTGTGTCTAATTGATTAACATTCCCGCGAAGCGCGGGGTTGCTCTCATTAGCGGCGTTTCGGAGCCGCGAATGCCTCTTTGCCCGAAGTTGCAAATCTGTTGTGTTATCTCGGAGGCAACGTCTCCTTTCTGCCTTTGTGAAGTGCTTTGCATTTTTACAGGGCTGTTAGTGATGAGGGGAAAGGGAGGAGATGGGGGAAAATCCCCAAGTACAGAGCAGCAGAGGGTTTTGCACAATGAAGCTTTGTTATCTTTTGTGCCTCATTAACAGTGAAAGGGAGAAAGATTCTGATTTTTTTTTTCAATCTCATAACAATAACATTTTTTGCCTATCTCGAACCGTAACAACAAGATTTTACATTCTGCATAGGGAAAAAAAAAATTAATTGGGGCTTCAGGAAGCTGAAAACCTGGAACTGCACAACTTGTTTCCATCGGACTGAATCAGACCTCTAAATTTTCATTTTGCAGGTCTTCTTTCTTTTCTTTTTCCTTTCTTTTCTTTTTTTCCCCTTCAGTTTCATAAATATCTGTATATCAGTTTTTGCTTATACCAGGAATTTTCAGTTCCTAAAAGGATAAATGTGAGATGATTTATATCTCTTGCCAGACACACACTGACCAGAGGGATTTCCCAGGCTCCAGCAGCTGATCTGGGTGTAGGAGTAGAATTAAATTTAGATCATCAAATTATTCCTTTTGCAAGCAACTAAATGCAAATCCTCGAGGGTCATATTTTCCCTTTTCCTAGACCTACCAGAGAGATAAAAGAAGTTATAAAAATATTAAGAGCTTCAGACTTTTTAGGGAACTTACCAAGTGGCTGTTTTTTCAGACTGCTTTGCCCTGTTTCCCAAAGGGAAAACTCCCAGGTTTTTTTCTCAGTTGTATTTACCTGGCCCAATCTTCTCCAGCAGCAGAAAGCAGTCTGCAAGTTACACATGGTCCATCTGAGCCCATCCAGGGCAAATAAAAGCCCAGAGTGAGGCCAATGATACAAAAGCTCCCTAAATGTGGACCGGCCTTTGCGTTCCCTGGCCGTGTTTGGTCTCATTCCCCAGAGTGGTGACAAATCCCCTGTGAATCTGGGTCACACGAGGACAGTGACAAAGGAGCAGCACAGGCTGTGTGTGCTGCGGCTTCTGCTCAAGGACAGCCCCTCTCCAGCTGGGAAAAACGGGTTTATTCTTCAGGAATGCACATTAAAAAAAAAAAAGGCAAAGCAGATTAACGCAACCAATTTGGTTTCATGCTCACTTCCTATAGAGTTGTTGTGGAATTTTATTTCTGTTTATTTCAGGGGAGAAAAAGGCACTTCCAAGAAGCAAATAATGGTATTTACAGAATTATTTTTGTGTTCACGGGCTCTTGGGGGAAGCAGTGGGAATGAGCTGGGCACGTTGTGATCTGACTCACAGACAAACTGCTCAATGGACCCACTTCCCAGACTGCTGCTGCTAATTTAGGTTGGCATTTGTTTATTACTTTTCCTTTCATGTTGTTCGTTTCCTCTCCAGTGCCCGCCCGCCTGGCATCGCCCACACTTCTCATTTCAGCAGGACAAAGCATCCAAAGGCTCAAGATGTTAAGGGAAGATCCCATCACAAAGGTTGCCCTGTGCCAGGAGGCAGCCGCAGGTTATTAAGGTTTATTCTTGAGTTTTTCTGGCTTCCCATTTCCAAAGTGACAGAGCTCAGGGAACCCAGACCCAGGAAAACAGTTTTCCTACCTGGATAAGTGCAGAAGGAGGTGGGACAGAGGGGCAGCAACTTTGGGAGGTGATTTATTAACCCTCCTCCTCCAAACAGCTGCCCTGGGGATCTCTCCCATCCACATCCCCTCCTGCCACCTCTCCATAGCCACAAGGCTCAGCCTGCGAGGGAGTGATCCCAAATTTATTAAAATAAACTCCTTTTATGTCTCTGCAGCTTAGAAAAAAAGCACCCATCCTATACCTGGAGTCGAGTTCTTTTAAAACACATCTTTTTGCATGTTTTCAGCCTAAAATAGGGCTTCTGTGGGTTTGGGGGGTTTTACCCACGTCTATGCCAGATTAGGTTTTTAAAGAAATAACATCTTAGCTTATTCCACCCAGGATCACAGCAAATCCCCTACCTCTGGAGAGCTTTAGTTACCAGATTTCGTAGAATTCTTATACAAATCCTGTCAGTAGATTAAAGGCAGATCTGAGTGTTTTATACCCCCCAGGGCTCCAGGGCCAGGGCCCCTGGGTCCCCTTGTAGCCTAAAACGGGGGACTACCCTCCCCAGGCATCTGCCCCTGTAACACTGCAAAGGCTAAAGCTCTGCCCTCATCTCCCCGAAATCCCTGAATGAAATAAGCCAGAGAGGAGGTTTTCAGCATCCCCTGGATCGTCTCAGCATCAGGAATGATTGCTGTGACACTGTGATTTTCTCTCTGCTCTATTAAGCCAACCTTGGGGACCACGGTCCCCACGAGGACGCGTCATCCCAAAGGTTTCCTGTCACGTCTTCCAGCTCTTCTGGGGATGCCTCAGCTACCATGGGGGGGTTCCAAAGCAGCTCAATGACGTATGTTCAGGCACCTGAATCCTTCCTCAAATGTCAGCCTCCTTCGGAAGTTTGGCACTGCAGAAATTCACCTCACTTTCCCTCTGGCATTAGGTTACATTGTGTATTGCAGGAGCCGTGAGCAGGAATATGCATACACAGGGCTAGAGGAAGAAAGAAACACTTTAAATGAAAGATCAGGTTATGAATTAAAGATAAAGGAAATGTGATTACTGCAGAAACCAACTGAGAGCAGGCAAGCGCTGAGGTGGATTAAGGAGGAAGCGCTCACTGAGCATTGCCACATTTGCTTCTGCAATATTCTGTTTATAGAGATAAAGCCAAAAACAATATGTAGTTTGAAAAGAGCAACATTTAACCTCCCCCGTGCCAAGCGTTTTGATTTAGGCTTCTCTTGATGTGCCAGATGTAATTAAAACTCCTAAACAGCTGTGGAAATAGTGGAACTCCATCCTTTGCTACCTGCAGCCAGTTGAAGGGCGTCCTTGGAAGCAGGTGGTTAAGAAGGCACCAGGGAGAGATCATTCCTGGTAACCTTTAGTCTGACAAGTTGAGTGTTAGGGGCTTCCCTTCCCTCTCTCTGCTCCACAGCATTCCCCACCTCACTGCCGGGAGCTTTTTCCCGTCTCTCACACACGGGCACCAAGTGAGACTGTGCAGCCGTGGGTGTCCGTGGGGGAATTCACCGCATGCAGCCTCCTGACAATACCCAGAGCTGCACTCTCCTGCTGTCCTGCTGCCTGATTAGGTGTTACATACCTGGGTAACGACACTAAACGGACCCAGACTGGAAAGTATCTTGGAAAAGATAAAAAAAGCTAAATTTTGACTCAATAGAACATGACGACCAGGTAGATTAGCTTAAAACTCTGTACCAGACCCAAGTGCTGCCAAACCTTGGCAGCTTCAGTTTTCAATTCAGATGAGATCATGCAAACGTTGGTGTGATCACTTAATTTTAGGAGATTTAGGTCTGAATTGAAACCCAGGAAGGAGTGAATCTTACATCTCCTTGCTCAGCACCTGTGCAATCCAGCTGACTTCAACCCCTGCAGGGTCTTGGTGCTCAGCCCCATCTCTGGCCGTCTCCCGAACTGAAATTTCTGCACAAATCTTCTCAGAATTAAGAAGTTTTACTTGACATTTTAGAAATTCACAAGAGAGAGACACAGTTAACTCAAACCATACCTCCCAGCCAGCAGCACATGTTTAGAAAATAGGCTTCATTTCACTAACTCAGGTTTTTTAAGCACTATCCCTGCTGGAGAAGATGGCAGATAGCAAAAACACGTGGTGGAACAAGCAGCCAGAGAGAAATGTTCTTATCTCATTCTTACTCATTTATACCCTTAAGTTCTTATTTCTCTCGTGTCCACCAGCTGCTTTTCTCCTAATTAATCCCCTTTGCAGGGTAAACCTTCCTCCCATCGCCTTCCCCACACATGGCTTCTTCACAGGTGCTCTGAACTCTAAGCTGCAATTAGACTGTGGTCCACAAAGGCTAAATAAACAAAGAATCGCCTATTTGGGGGATCCTGTAGCTGCAGGGAACAGAGGGGACTCCCCAAATCCCGTGTGTTTTCTCCTCCTGCCTGGGACAGCATCGTGCCAGGTCTCAGTGGCATTTGTCTCACTGCCATCACACCTGGTCCTGAAAACGTTTTCTGTGTGCTGTACTCTCAGCTGCTAATTTGGCTAATAGCATCACTGTAATTAGGAGAGGAAAAAAAAAAACCACAGAAAGAAAAGAAGTCCTGGGGTGTGTAGGGGAAACAATGAGGCTTGTTTGAGGTTCCTCATTGCTTTCTTGATCTGATCAGTGGTTGCAGTAAATACACACACACGTACATGAATTCGCACAGTCTAGCTTTTTCCACAGCTTACTCTCCACAGACAGAATGTAAAAACCATCATCATTTGATACTATAAAACTACTTGACATTTTTCATCCTGAATATCAAGATTGTTTTCTTGCCAGTGCAAATCCCTGCGGATCCATTATGCCCAGTTATCTCAGCTCAACACATTTCACAGGGGGACATGTTATAAGAGTGGCAAGATTGACAAAAATAAAAATTCACTTGAATGTAGAAGGCAAATCTATTTCTTGTTTGGCAGGCTCTGGCAACTGGTGCTTAAACAGCTCCTCATGCATTTCGGATGCACTCACAGCACTTGGGCTGAGAAATCTCTGCCTCCCAGCCTGGAGGAGAGACAGGCACTTTGCACCTCCCGTCTGATCCTGGATCATCAGAGCTAAAGCTGCACAAAAGCTGCTGCTTAGGTGCATTTCAGCCTGGGGAATTCAGAGCTGCCTTTGTGAAGCATTCTACGTGGTTTGTATCGAAGGGAATTCTGGGGCAAAGCAGAGCAACGGGTGGTGGAGTTCCTGCTGCCTCAACTAAGCAAAGCAAATGGACATTTTGCACTGCTTCTGGGCAGAGTTGCTGGCTCCCTCCACTAGGAATGGGGGCTAGGAGAGCTAAAACCCGCTGCAGGACTCAAAATATTTTAAATTATGTTGTCCAGCACTTCATTCTGGTGGGGATTTGCATGCAGCAGAAAAGAAAAACCTAACAAGAGCTGGGTAAGAAGGAAGAGCTGGTGGGACAGGCTGAATGCTTCCAGGGAGGCTGGTGGGATTTTGGTTTTGTATTCTCCCTGGACACTTCACCAGTCAACTCATCTCCTGAGCTGGCCACAATGCCCAGAGATGTGGGAGCAAAGGCTGGGGTCTCAATCCACGGCCTGAGGCAGCTGGGAGCCAGCTGTGGATGGCACGGGGGTGGCAGCTACAGATCCTCACCAACTGTTATCCGGATTTACGGGAACTGGGCAGGAGACCTGGCTGGCTCCCCTGGGTCTGGTGAGCAATAATCCCAACACTGAGTGAATCGCAGGAACAGCGTGTGCCTCATTAGAAGAGCTCCTCATAAGTTATTCATTGTTATTTAGACTCAATACCAGACAGCAAAATTTAATCAGCCGGCATTGTGAAATAGCAGTGAGGGAAAACTGGCGAGCAGCTCCCCATTTCCAGAGGCATTATGAAACGGTCCCAGTGGCTTTAGCTGCTCATTTTGCCATATTTGTTAGCAGTCCTGCTCTTCCTGTGTTGTTCCCATCAAACAGAGGCTGTCAGTTTCACTCCTCTCTGTTGTCCCCCCACGGCAGCTGGGAAGGGTCCTTGCTCACCTGCTGTGACATGTCTTGGTGGGTGAGACCTTCTAGATGGTGGCATGTGGGCTGGAAAGGAGTAACAGAGAGTTTTTGGTGAAGGATGTACTGACTACACTGTGTTCATACTCAAAGCCACCTGGTCCTTGAACATCTAAATAGAGAATGACTTTCAAAGTGACCTTCCCAGAAACACCATTACATGGATTACAATGCAAGAATATTCCCAGTCCTCCCTCCTTTTGATCACACCCGTTCAAACCAGCAGCAGAACTTGACTGCCATGAAGAAGATGTAGCTTTCCTCTTTCTCCCTCTTTTTCTATATGTGTTTCAAGTCTGTAAACCTGTTCTCAAGGCTTCATCCCCTTGACAATAGTGTTGTATTAAGATTCCCATTCACAGCTCCTCAGGTTTTTCCTTTCCCTCAGTGCTGCTGTCCTGGGTGAACCAGAGAGTTCTTTAAACTGAACTGGTGATTAATTACCATGGTGGCAGAGAGATGCTGAATTTCCCGGTTGTGACTTGATGGCTGATTTGGTTTGCGAGAAGAGCAGAAAGGACCACTGGGCTCCTCTCACTGGAGTTTGAAAGGTGACCTTTTAATTAAAGTTAGAGGCACCAAAGAGGATTACCCTGTCTGCAACGCCAGCTCTGAAGGGTGAGCACAGCAGATGAATGGGCAGGGGGTCAGCACAAGATCACTGCTAAGGTGGGGCAGAGAGGGAGGGAGACACTCAAGCTGCCCCCCACAGAAAGGCTTGGCAGCCACACTTGGTCTGCTGCAATCCTTACTTGAGAAAAACTAGGAGAAATCATAGAATAAACTCAGCTTTTGGATTTCCCCTGGAGCTCACAGGGGTTGCAATCGCTTTGGAAAAGATGGTCTTGTGTCCAGCCCAAGCGAGGCCCTGAGAAGTGTGTTTGAGTTTCCCATGCTGTTATAACGATGCACAACATCACCATACTGCCAGGGTGCCTTGAATCTCCACCAAAAAGGAAAGGGAAACGTTCCAGTAATTGCTATCATTGGCTTGTGGCTATTTACAGCACCTTGAGGGGCAGCATGCCCTGTCAGAGAGCTTTGTGATCCTTTATCTGAGTCCTCTCTTGAGTTAAAATTGGAGATATTCCCTTCTCATTTCCCTGATGTCCTTGGCAGGCAGCAAGCCATATGCATTTTAATACCTGTTGGTAACAGAATTTCCAAGTGCTCCAAAAGCCTGATATTTTTGTGTACCTTTTTAAAACGGAGGAATGGAGGGACACGTTAATTAATTCCTTCCAGGACCCAGGAGAAGCTCCTGGATTCCCAGCTACACAGTCTCAGGGCTGGTTCCCAATATCCATACCAAACGATGCTGCATCTCTGTGAGAAAGGCTGATGCATTAGCTTATTGCCTCTCCTACCCTCACTAACGCCATAATCTGATGGAATTAGGAGAGATGGC
Source organism: Lycocorax pyrrhopterus obiensis (assembly GCA_014706295.1). NCBI lineage: Eukaryota > Metazoa > Chordata > Aves > Passeriformes > Paradisaeidae > Lycocorax > Lycocorax pyrrhopterus. The sequence goes on along the minus strand of JACSVZ010000022.1, from coordinate 12,450,241 downwards.
CCAAAAACCAGGAGAGTGGAACGATTCCCTCCAAAGCCATAGGTACCCGTGAGCCGCTACCGCACATCTCCATCTTTGCTGGGCATCTCGTGTGAGGAGGGAGGCAGCCACACCCAGCAGATGTGGAGGAGCAGAGCCATATGTCTGAGTGCTTTATGGCTCCCGGGGGGGGGCTGCTGCAATCCCTGTCCTGTGGACAGCAGCCCGTTGTTTGGAAAGGTAACACAGAAGCTGAGGCAGAGCTCGCGTCTCGACAGGAGATGGTTTCACAGATGTGAGAAAGGGGTGTTTGAGGGCTCTGTGAGTGCCTGGAAGAGGTGCCAGGGTTTTCTCACCGGCTTGGCCCATCTTCCCTTCTCCTATCAGCACTTGGAGGGGCTCCATTCCTCAGCTTCATCTGCTTGGCTTCCTTCAGCACTGCTTGTTCACAGCCAGCCTTCTGCTCTGCTTGCTGCTAATGAAGTAATCCAGCATCTCTGCCAGCCACCTGGTGCCTTTGTTAAACGGGGAGTGAGCGGCAAACTGTTCTCATCTCATTTCTAAGCTGACAACTTTTCTCATGTGTAGAGTCATAAATATGTAGGAAATTCAGCGACCACATCAAATGCCTGATCCTAACTTAAAGCTGACTCTCAAAGAAAGACACGTCTGCTCAGAAATCGCTTGTCCTGGACTTTAACTATTGTTCAGTCCCTGCCCTCTCCCATGATCTTTACTGTGTTCCCACTTGAGTCCTCACTAAATGAATGAATTCATACCTGTTAGTGCAAATTGGGTGGGAAACCCTGTACCAAACAGAGGAGAGATTTTGCAAATATTTAATCAAATGGAAGAACAATGAAAAGTCGCAAGGCACGCACTGTTTCAAGCAGGAGGTGATGGAAAGCAGATGTGAGAGGCTCTGCTGGTGGCTGGATTTGGCTTGGCACACGGAATTCCATGATGGGCCATCTGAATTGCAATGGTCTGGCGGGGAAATAAGTGGTGGAGAGCAGATCTGGACCACTCCATCCATCAGGGTTCAGAGGATATTATATGTACCACAAGTCTCACGCATGCACAGGCTGGTTTCCCACGTTTCTTGTGTTATTCATGGCTTGAAGCTGTAACTATTTGCCTGAGGAAAAGACTCTGGATGGGTCCTGATCTGTTTCCCAGCCTACAGATAATGGTGTTACTCTATTGTCTCCTCCTCAATAAGAGAGAACTGGATGTGATCAGTGCATTTTGCATGCTGGAACAATGTGCATGAGCTTATGGAGCCTGTCAAAGGCCACGTATCGATGGAATTGGGAAATTATAAAGGTACTGGAGAAACATTAGATGATATCACACCCACAGGGCCACAGAGCTCTTAAAAGATTACCCCAAGCCATGACAGCATTGACTGCTTTGTGATTCATTGGCTTTGGGGGAAAATATTTTGCCTAAAAACCCACAAGACCTCTGGAACCAGAAGGACTTCCATTAAAACACAAAGGAGTTCCAGCATTATCAGAGCTTTCCTTTTTCTCCTTCCAGGAGCTTCTTCCGAGTCTAAGATGGTATTGGTAGGTCTAGTTGGAATTTGGGAATTAATAAATAAAGATGAAGAAACCAAAAGGAAATGAGTTATTAACTGCATTACACACCCAGGCTAGCCTTTTGTACTAGACGTGTAAAGAAAGTAGGTGAGTACAGATTAATTAGACTTGATCTTCTGGTTGCCAAAGAAATCTAAATTTGCCATGCCATGGATTTGCCATTCTTTCTTTTTTTTCCTTAGTTTTTATTTTCATTTGCCTGTAACAGAGTTTTAAATACTGATTCCAAATGTAATATGCTTCCAAAGCAGCATCAGTGCTGAGTCTAAACCAAACATTATCTGATTAAATCTTGACCCAGATGAGTTTGTCTACTTTCTGTGCCTCTAAATACATATTTACCATATGTTGCCTCATATGCTGCTTTTGTTTTTCACCAATACTTGGGTCCAAATGCTGTAATAATCATATGTTCCTTTTAGTCGTGAGTCAAACAAAGTTCCAAGTTTGCAACCCCATTTGCAAGTCCGAAAATTAAAGAGCATCAACATCCATGGTCAATCAACACCCCGGTCAGTCCTGATGCTGTCACATCTTCCCAGCTCCAGAATCAGTGGCCAAAGCCTCAGAGGACGTGGGTTTTCCCCTGTGCTGAGGCTGCCCAAGCACACAGCACCCTGCAGCCTCCTCAGGACCCCTTTTGTGCTGCAAAATCTTGTATTGGTTAAATTTATCTAATTTTCAAACGGGAAGCAGTCCATGGCTCCAAGCAGTCCTTGCTGCCTCAGGGACGAGGTGATGCCCGCTCCTGCCCTGGATATCTCCCTGTGAGGTTTCATCTCTTTCAGCCATGGGGAGGGCAGGGACAAAGCCGAGCAGCTCCTGAGGGCTGGAATCCACAGGTCAGGAGACCCCCATGGGCATCCAACCCCCTCCAGCTGGGCAGCCACAACATCACAAGACTTTTAGCAGCTGCTGAGCCTCCAGCCCCAGGTCACACTTGAAGCGTCAAATGAACCAACGCTGAAATGTGTCAGATTGGAGTGAGGGCTTTGGTTGGACCTGGCTGGTCTCTTTTCCAGCATCCTGCAAGGAAAATGTGTTTTGTCTGCTGGGGAGGGCTGTGTTCTCCCACCTCTCCTTCAGCACAGGTTATAACCCCTGCACACTCCCATGCAGCTTCTCTTTTTTGTCCAAATTTCCAGAGCAATCATGAGGAGGCTGTATGGATCCCATTTCTAGTCTGCTGCTTAAAAATATCTTGCTTTTTGGGCTGGGTACAAGGCTTATTAAGCTGCATATTTATACAGAGTATTCAGACTTCTTCATTGACTTGAATCAAATTTGACAGTACCTACAGAACCTCTGAGTATCTAGAAAATCTAAATCTTTTTTAATGTGTTTAAGTATTTGCACTGTTGAAAAGGAAGTGATCATAAATGCTGGTTTAATATTTATCCCAGATTGTTTGTGGATTTTGTTTCCAGAGTTCTGTGACAGTAACACGAATGTAAGTTATTGCTGATACATATTCACACTTAATTCCTTTCTCCCAAACCTCTTTATACTCATGCTAGTTATTCTTGCTTGAGCTCTTCCTTTTTTTACCTGTTTCCTAGCAAATTATATTTGGAAGTGAAGCGTTTTCTAGCTCAAGCCAATTTCTAGAATTATTCAAGCATTTAATTTAAGGAGAAGCATGCAATTATAACAAAGTACTTTGGAAAATTTTAATCCTTAACTAAGAAGCTGCCTCGCAGTTTCTGGGATGCACAGGTTGAACTGGGAGCCCACAACAAAACCCATGAGCCAACATTCTCCAGCTTCAGCCCTGGGGTTGTGTTGTAGCAGACTCAACATGGATTTTGGCTGCTGCAAAGCTGGTCCCATTAAACACACCTACGAGAAAGCCTCCCAGGGGAGTGGGTTTCTGCCTGAATAGCAGAAGTTGCTGTGTTTAATTTAAACATTTAACATCGAACATCCTCTCACCCCACGCTCAGAACTGATTATAAACCTCGGGGTTTATGTCTTCTTTCTGTGAAGGAAAATCCTCAGTGGGCAGAAGTGGGGAAGGAAAGTAAAGGCTGCTGCTCCTCTTGTGGACTCAAACCCACATGTGCTGGCCAAACCCCACTATGTATAATATTTACACATATTCTGCATCCCATCCAGAATGATCTGCCTTACTGCACTGCAGGTGCTCAGCCTGACTCCAGGAGTGCCAGCTCTGAGCAGTAAGAGCAGGTTTCCTGCAGGTTTATTGCAACCTGCACCACTAGCCCTCTACCTTAATTTACTCCAAAACAAAAGCATTCCTCTAGGTATCATCACACAAATTTAATCTCATTTGTCTGTGCCAGGTTAGAAATTACACCCATGAATGGGGTTTGCTGTTGGAGTAATGGAAAAACCACTTAATGTCATTTAAGCCATATAGGACCAAACCTCACTGTCACGACACCCTGGAGGACAAATCCACGGGCTGCAGGAACCAGGGAGTTCCAAGGGAGGTTTGCTTGAGGTGTTTGCTCAATGACGAAACCAAGCGTGAGGATTCGCTGCTCTTTAATAGGTTGGCAAAAAAATCTGCATAAACACAGGCTGTAATAGGTAGCTCAAGACAGTAAGATACAAGTGCACCGAGTTAGAGGAAGGGAGTGGATTTTGGCCCTGCTCTTCCTCCACTCTTTTTGGTTTAAGTGGTGGCATAGAATCACAGAAGCATCAAGGTTGGCAAAGACCTCCAGGATTGTCAAGACCAATCTTAATGGAAATATGAAAACACATCGGTGGTAATTTCTGAACCCAGCCTGTTATTCAGCTCCCAGTCAGCTGGGATGTGGCAAAAATCAGAAACTCCTGAATTCTGGCGCAGGTCCGGGCAGTCAGGAAGGCAGGATCAGACTCGGACGTGGAGCTCTACCACTGATTGCAGATTCTGGGAAGAAAAGGAGCTCACTGAGGCCATGTCTCCATCCTCTCTCCACAAACCAGCAACATTCAAACCTAATTTGCCTTGTGATGATTCTCATCTAATGTTTTTCAGAAAGAACAGCAAAACTTGTGATTTCATGAAGAGAAAATCAAAGATGCTCTCAGGGGGTTCCTGTTATTATCGTCACATTTTGGGCTCTGTCTTTGTGATCAAATAAAGCAATGAGAATGCTGATGATTGTTGTTGTCATTTGCAGCTCCTCTCCAGCACAACCTGCCCGTGATCAATAGCAGTGTTTCTGGATAACTGTGTTCCTGTTCAGCCCAGGCCAGCCCATCCCCTGGGATCGTGGGACAAGGTGTTGCAGCAGGTCTGGATCTGCTCCTGCTTCCTCCTCCTGATGAGACACTCAGATCGCTGTGCTTTGATTTTGCATTGCTGTGCATTGATTTTAGCAGGGAGTGGGGGACAGGAGTGCTGTGTGCACCAGACACTGGGGGAAATTTCTCATTTTTGGGAGAATGCCCTCCTGATCCAGCTGGAGGTGGCTAAAGCAAGGGCAGTTGTGCTCGTGAGGAAAACTTCACAAACCAGAGCCATGACTTCAGATCCCCCTACATGTCCTGGACAGTGGATCTCCAGCAACCTGGGGGGACATTTATTTGTTTCCATCTTTTTCAGCTCCCTGGAGCCAGCAGGATCATTCCCTGTGGCTCTCTGGTGTGTGAGCAGTTGAAGCCCCATCCGTGAGGATACCCTGGCTGGAAGGGTCACCTCCAGCAGCAGCTGCTGTTTGCCATGGAGCTGAGCAGAGCAGCTCCCTACCGGGCAGGAGAGGAAGAAAAGGAATGTCTCCATGAAATAACTGTCTCCTGGAGGAGTTATAATAGTAGGCTATCACCTGGTGAGGCTGGTGGGAAGGTGGGCAGAGCCCTGTCAGTGAAGAGTGATTCACTGGATAACTGTTTTACAGGAGAGCTCGCAGCACTAATCACAACTTCTCAGTTGCTAATGGCTGAGAAGAGTTAAATGAAGAGTAAAAATAGCTTCATGTCTTCTGAGTCCTCCATGAGCATGGCACTTGTGAGGAAGTCTGCAATTAGGCAAACTGAGAATCTATAGAGAAACGGATTTGACTTAACCTCCTTGACTTTTAGCACTTGAAGAAGAAATCCAACCTGCCAGGAACTGAACATGAGACTATTGCACCTCTCCTGGATTAGGAGCATCACTTTCTCCCAGATCCTCTGTGATTAGGTTCAAAAGCCAAACAGGATTAGGAATCACCCCTCAAGCAAAAGTACCCACTTGGGCTCCCTGTCTTCAGCTCTCTTCTGCCGTTCTTTGAGGCTGGAGCCAGCCAAAGGGCTGTGAGCTGCCATTGCTCACAGAGTGATGTGCTAAATGCCCTGGGTGAGCTCCCATCATGGGCTGCAGGAGGGCAGGGAGCAGCAGCGACAAGACCCTGCAGCTGGGTTTGTTGTGGGTTGGTTGGTTGGTGAGGGTGGGATTGTCACATCTGCTGTCTCTATGTGCTGTCAAAATCTGCTCTTAACCAATTTTGCTTAAATTTGCGAAATTGCTTCTTCATATCATCCCTTTTACATCTCGAAGCAAGCATGCATTTGATCAAAATCTTTCTTTTCATACTTGGAGCTCAGCCTGTGACATGTCACGCAGCTAATTCAATACCTCCACATGCCCTTTTATTCCAATAAAAGATGAACAGATAAAGTGATGTCCTCATATTGCAACACAAGATGGATTTCACTTCTTGCAAGTTTGCCATTTTTCCAGCGTACCTCAGATCTCTTGATACGGCAAACTATCAATTTCTCCTTCTACTTGGCATATTAGGCTTGTAATAAAATGTGTTTGCATGCTTATCAAGGAAAGCAGAGAGTCTCACAGAGGGCTGGGGTATATTTCTGAGCTCCTTGGAGGGGCTTCTGGGAAGATCTCCATTAAGGTACAGATACAAGCAGGTGGGAACTACACATCTTCCTAATGCATCCAAAGGTTAGTTCTCACAAAGAGGAATTTAGGACTTGCTCAGCTCCTTTGCCAATGGTTTCAGAGGCTCATCAGCGCTGGTAATTTGTTATTCTCCCAGTTACGATCCACTGAGGTGTCTCGTGTGCCTCTGTTTCTCCAGGGAGACACTCAAATGAGATGTTCCTCGAGACAAGCTTCTCTGGGGACAACAGGTGAAGAACTCCCAAAAATCCTTAAAAATAACTCTAAAAATCTTTAACAATAACTCCTGGCACTTATGGTCAAATTCCCACATTTTATTATGTGCCCCATATTATTATAGGCCCCAAACACTGGAAAACCATTTCCAAGCATTGGCCTTGCTGTGCAAATTAAGCTGTAGAGGTGACAGAAAGTGTTGCCTGGGGACTTCTGCCCTCTAAAAGTATTACTTATGCAAACAAAATCCGGGCAGATCCTGCCACCCTGACTTCAGCTTGACTTTTGGCTTTTAATTCTTGAATTTCATAGCTCTGTTTCCCCTTGTGCCTCCCTGGCAGAGGAACATTTCTCCTTGCACTGAGGTCAACCTGCTCTCCTTGCCAAAGGAGAGACAAGGGCTCTAAGTGTCTCTCTGAACCTCACACGGTATCGGAGCCAAGCTGACCCGTGGCTGCAAAATTTGCTGAAGGACCAGAGGAAATTCTGGAGAATCAAGTAATTTAAAGAAATCATTTTGCTAATTGAACTCTGTGCAGCTGCCTGCCACTTCATCTCACAGCTGCTTTTGTGGCAGTTTCTGTCGTCATTACTTTGGTTTGCCACCTGGTGAAATATGACTTTCTTTGATGACTGAAGAAGAAGGACTCCATCTAATTTTTCTAACCTATTTCACATCCTTGTCACCAGTGTGGCTTTGCTGATGTTTAGCAATTTCTTGTATGAATGCATCCTTCTACCCAAATCGTTCTCCAGACTTTTTTCCTGGGGCATTCAGACCTGGATTCAAGGCTGGGCGGGCAACTTTTTCTGTTTTGCTGTAAAATCATGTACTGCACTAAAAGTGAACTTGTTTTGGTTTCAACATCTATACACATGGGCTTTGTAAACAAAAGAGAAAAACTGCAGCCTGGGCCTGGGAAAAGAGAAGGCTCGGGAGTGACCTAATTGTGGCCTTCCAGTACCTCAGGGAGCTACAAGAAAAATGGAGAGAGGCTTTATACAGGAGCATGGAGGGACAGAACAAGGGGGAATGGCTTCAAACTGAAAGAGAGCAGGTATAGATTGGTTACTAGGAAAATGTCTTCCCTGTGAGGGTGCTGAGGCCCTGGCACAGGGTGTCCAGAGAAGCTGTGGCTGCCCCATCCCTGGAAGTGTCCAAGGCCAGGCTGGGTGGAGCTCTGAGCAACCTGGGATAGTGGAAGGTGTCCCTGCCCATGGCAGGGGGTTGGAGCACAATCTAAGGTCCCTTCTAACCCAATCCATTCCATGATTCTGATTCTAAGGAGCCAGTTACTAATTCTAGCAAAGACACCCCAGGACCACTCCTTTGCTTTGGCAGTAGGCTTTGGGATGATATTCCAGGTTAGGCAGGACAAGAAGCAGAGCAGGGAAGTCCCTAGAAGCAAAACCAAAAAGATGCTACAAGAGCAGACATTGTTTTCTGTAAGATGAAAAAGTCCAACTTATTTTTTAACAGTAAAACAGTTGGAAATATTTTCATTTGGAGTCAGAACTGTTTGTCTGTGATTTATGAGAATCTTTAGAAAGATAGCTATTGTCCAGAGAGTTCCCCTTCTCAGTAAACATCTTTCCATTAAATCAACCCAAGATTTATTTCCCACAAGCTGGGCCTTTTTTCCCCCCACATTTCTTCAGTACCTGCAGTTCCCCAAACAGCTCTGATGAGACGAGAAAAAAGATGTCAGACCCTGAATGCAGCCCCAGTTATCACTGAAAGGCACTGAATGAGCTCCCTCTCTAACACAGGCTGAAAGGAATGAACTTCCCTGGCCATTTTCTTGGGTAGATTTTTTTTCTTTATCTCCTGCTTCCTTTGGCTGTTTTCTTACAGTTTAATTTAGAGCAGTCTCAGGGCAGCTCTACATTATAGAGCCCCTGGATTTGGGGCTTTTACCTCAGTGTGGGAGCCTTTTCCCTTGGGTTGGCTGCAACAACCTCGGAGCCATAACAGAAGAAGGGAAAATAATCCCTCTCCAGGGACCCCCTGCTCACTCTCACAGGGTTAATACTGCTTTTGTCATCTCTGGTCCAAGATGCTCGAACTGAGAAATTGTCTGGGTAAATCTGGCCAACGGGAGGAAGCAAACCAGCACAGCCTGAGGTGTGAGATTGTAGCTGGGAGGCATCAGGGTGGGTGCGGGGCTGGGAGCTGGTGCCTCTGCAGATCTGCTGGGGTCAGCAGGACAGCGGCTGCCTTGGAAACAAAGGACCCCAGGCAAGCCCACAAAGGGATCTCTACAGTTTCCTGGCCACAGGAGTGTGAATAAACCCTTCTTCCCAGTCTCACATTCCTCATCAGAGCAGCAGGTCCTGCAGTGACATCAGTGAGGAAAGCGCAGGATGGAAACTGGGATTCTCCAGGCTGAGGTAAGGCTGTGCCCAGGAGGCTGCAGAGCGGGGATGGAGCTCAGCAGCCTCTTGTTCTTCCTTCTGGTGATGATCAGGAGGGACCTTGTCATACCCTCAGAGGCTGCAGAAGTGTCAGCACCCTCTCCTCACACAGGGATAGGGATGCCAGATTGGGTCCAGGAGCAGCCCAGGCTCAGGAGCAGCCCAGGCTCAGGGTGTCAGTGCTTGAAAAAATAGGAGGATATAGGCTCTTAAAAGGAAGAATAGCAGGAACGAGACGGATTGCAGACACCAGTAATAAACATTTGCACGGGTCACAGCATGCTTTGGAAGACAAGAAGTGCCAAGTTTTTGGGTTTGAAATGTCACAGAGCAACTCGAAACCAGTGTAGGGTGTCCCTGGAAAGTTCCACTGGGAACCTTTCTGGTGCTGACCCTGCTGCATCCCGCAGTGCTGGTCTCCCTGGAAGAGGAAAGGAACTTTCTGGGTGCAAGGGACTGAGGTGGAGAGGTGTCTGGACACGTCCTGTTTTTCAGTGACATGGAGCCAAGGAAAAAGCCCTTCCAGCCCAAGGCATTTCCAGCATTTAATAAAAAATCTCACACCAGGAAAGAGCACAAAGCATGCCCGGTGCTTTGTGTGTTTCCTGAAATCCAAGGCGTTTAATAAGGATCTGGGAGTATTTCAAACACATGGGAAGGTCACTGGGAAAAGACAGTAAGGAGCATTTGGCTGCCAGGGATTTTTGCTGTGCTGCTTTTTCCTTTGCATTTTACAATTGCCAGGCACACCAAAATTTTGGAAAATAGCACAAATTATTTGGAGGAGGACTGAGAAGATGAGGTTGATCTGTGACTCGACTCCTGAGATTTCCTGGAAGATGCTGGTGTGGTGTGTGAGGAGAAGGGACGGCGCTGAGCTGGAGCTGGAGCATTCCTGGCAGGCAGGGCTGTGCTCCGAGCCGGCTCCGCTGCGCGGAGCTGTTGGAAGCACGGCCGGCAGAGCCGCTGCCAGGGCTGCAGAAGCAGATGAAGCCCCTGGGGAGCAGAGTAACAGCCATCTGCAAGCGCACTGCTCGGGGCCACGATGGAGGGTCCCAGCCACAGCAAGTGCAAACTTCCCATTTAGACTCCTCTGTCCCTTTTCTTTGCATTCGTTCCTGGAATAAACCCCAGGATTTCCGAAGAGAAACCGTGCGTTCAGTGAGTGAGCGCGACTGTCTGTGTGGTGAGCACTTGTACTGCATAAATGAAGATAAAACACATTCATTGCCATGAGGAATCAGATTTGGGCTTGTTGCAGCACTAGCCCAAGGGACCCCAAACCCCTTTATCTCTAAGCTAAAGCAGTTGATATCTGCTGTGTGTGTCCAGTTAACGTATCAGTCTCTGATGTTTGAAACAAATATTACAGGGTCTGTCAGCCAGTACATTCATTAGCTTAGAAGGAGTTTTGCCTGAGTAAAGGACTGAATTTGACCGTGCAGTACACAGAACACAGGACCTGTAAAAGGTGCCTGGACACCTTATTTCCCAGTTCTTCCCTCCCAGAGGCTGCTCCTTCTTCAGGACGATTCTCTTACCAATAGCACCATACACATCACAGTGTGTTCTAGTTTTTGGGCTGCCTTTTTGTTTTTTAAAGCTGCTCAAGAACACACACACTGGGGTGTGTGATCACTGCTCTGCTCTGGGCATGTCTGTCCACTTTTCCAACCCACACACCGACGTACTCACACTGCAGAGCCTCAGCGGGTGAATCTGCTATGAAAACAAGAGTCAATAAATTTCCTGTGTATCAACTGGTTTGATTTAAAATACTCTCCTGAAAAATCAGTTCAGCCAAAGGCAGTAAATATTGTTTATTGCTCAGCCAAACCAACACTTTATTTTGCAATGAGTGTAGGAGTGCCTGTAAGTAATGATCCAGTCAATATTGCCACCAACAAAGCTGATCGATGTCCCTTTTTCTATCACCCCATTCTCCCTCACTTCCTTGCTTTTCAGGCACAGCATGCCCCCCAAAAATCCCTGTACGCTCCAGGATTTTACCTTCCCAACCCATCCGAGACACTCCTGACTTTTAGGGGAGAGCCTGTCTACAGCGAGCCCACTGGGAACGGATTTTAAAGGCTTCAATCAGTCCAGCATCCCCTGCCTCATGAACCTGCTCTAAGAGGGGTTTGGGGCTGGGTGCTCCATGGGAAAAAGGTTGATGCTGTCTCTTAGCACCAATCTCTTGCAGAGCTTTCCCTCTGATGCTTCCCGTGCCCTTCAGAAAAATCCCACCCGATGAAAGTAGGCAGGAATAAGATTAACATGAAAAATTCCTCGTGACTGGGATCACCTGGAATAAGAAAAGATGAAAAATACTTGAGTCTACATAAGAGGGAGTGAGGCTTCACATCTGAGGCACAGTGGGACCCTCGGCTCGAAGTCCAGGCAGTTTAAATAGATGAGGTCTTTGGGTGACATTTTCCAGCAAGATTTTAAGTAAATGCCTTGCTGTAACATTTGAGATCAGGCTTCTCTTGGTTTCCATGATTCTTTTCCTTTTTTAAGCCACAGACACACACACACAAAATGTATTAAAAGGAGCCCAGATTAGCTAAAAGGTCGGCTGCTTCCGAAACAAACAGTGGGGATTTACGGTGGAGGCTTTGGAGCACCAGAAGGAAGTGGTTCATCCCTGCCTCTGCTTTGGCTGGGAAGGGAATGCGGATTAAAACCTTGCAGGGAGCAGAAGTGAAGGTGAGAAGAGATGCTTTTGTCATTCATTTTGTAGAAAGGGAATTCACAAATCCCCAGGGCATGCGCTGGCAGCGGGGAGAGAAAAGAGGTGCTGCACAGGGAGGCAGGAAAGGGGTGGGTGTGGGATGGGAAAAGGGTGGATATCTTGGATGTCTTGCTTTGGCAGGCTCAGCCTCTGCCTGCTTGGAGACCAGGGCTGGCAGGGGCTCAGGCGTGGGCCAGCTGTAGGTGCCCAGCTCTGTAAAAGTGAGGTGAGGACAGAAGGGAGAACCTGCCTGGGCAAAAACTTTCTGGAAAGGGGAAGATCCCTGCCTGGGGAACCCAAGGCTGCATCCCAGGAGACAAGCTCTTTGCTCAACACCCTGTCTGTGAGAAACAGAACAGAACAGAGCTGTCTGCCCATGAGAGTGAGAATCCTTCACGTGTGGCTGAGGCAGATTTGCCAAGGAATCATTAGAATTTATTAAATTAATTAGCTCATAGAAATGTGCTGCTGAGGCCTTTCCGCATAGGAGCCCTCAGCCCAGTTTTGGGGTGGTCCCTACCAGCTTTTGGGGTAGTACCCTCCCCACGCACTTTTAGGGAAGGAGAGATTTGGCTGGTACAAACTGCACCATCCTGGTGAAGTGCTGATTGTAGATCAACAGCCACGTAATTTCCAGGTACCTGCTATTTCAGTTTGCAATTAGAACTATTTTTAAACTATGTCTCTTGATATTTCCTGCCAGTACTTGGCATGGAGGGAAAGTGGAGGAGGCAGCACACGGAGCACTCAGGAACAGCTGCTGGGGCAATTCTCTCCTTGTTATCAGCCGTGCCTGCGCATTGCCTGTGTGCAGAAACACGAGGCAACAAAACACAAAGCAGAGCATTTCTGCAGACAGCTATTGATACAAACGTGCACAACCACACTGCAAAATTAGACCAGCAGATGGGTATCTTGTTTGTGGGAATAGCAACTGCTTTTCACAAGGCCAAAATGAAGTTACAGCACCAGAAGGGACAATAACTCTCCGTTATGGACAAAGATCCCAAAGGAACTCGCTGCATCTGTGGGAGAGCTGCTTTAGTCCATAATTGTGGGTTTGTGCTGGAATCATGGGCCTCTGAGCTCCCCCCAGCTTGGGGATTGAGGGCTGGGGACAGTGGGCAGCCAAGAGAAGGTTTGCATCCCAGCTGCAGCTCTCCTTCAGACATCAGTACACCCCACCACCTTCCTCATGTTCCACTTTCCTTCTCCGGGAGAAATACTCTTGATCCATCCCAAGAACTTGTCCAAGGGCCAGGAACAATGGGGGAGACCAGCTGGGAACACCAACTCTGACAAACTCCCCTCGACTAACAGAAATTTCATAACAGAAGAGCTTAAATGGAAGGAACATTGGTGTTAAGAGATTATTAGTCATTCTTTAAACTAGAGTGGGATGAGTGCCGGAAAATATTTCTCTCCAAATTGGTATGAATAACATGACTAAATAAATCTGATTTTGGTTAGTCTTCCATGGTGTTCTTATTGGATGGAGGGAAGAGAAGAAAAACTGGGGGGAATATTGACTCCTGGGGGATGGCTGGGGAATGTTTGCTGTTTGTATGCAAGAGATGATTTGATTGACTGAAGAATTAGACATCTTTCATCAGCTAGGGAAGCAGTCTGGGTGAACACTGAGCCCACTGGCTGTTGGAAGCAAGGTACTCAGCATCTGCTAATGAACAGGAAAAATTATGGCTGTCTTTGGATAAACCAGTGATGCCCTGAGTGGGATTTTCCTCCTCTCTGCATTTTTAAAGATTTTATCTCAAAGACGACTGAGTGGACAAACAGCTCACCAGAGTTTTACAGGGTGGCTGAAAGGGGAACCCAGTCACAGACCACTCATCCTTGGGGAACCTTTCCCTGCGGAGGATCCCTTTGTCACCTTGAGCATCACCATGACACCCCCACTGTCCCTACAGCAGGGAAGCTCAGAGAGGAGCCCACATCCCCAAATATGAAGATATTAAGGGAAAAGTCACTGATAGGGGCCAAAGTAAAGCAGCTGTGCCACGGCACTGGGGGTGCCCCAGGCAGGTCAGGGCACAGGTGGGTATTTCTAAGCAAGTTTCCCCCTTCATTTAAATGCATTTCTCCCAGCAGCAGCCAGAGCTGAGTGGATATTTGGGAATCAGCAGTACATACAGATGTACGAGAGTGCCGGAGCACCCCTGATACCTCTCCTCACCCTGTGGGGGATGAAGGAGGGGCCTCGGACCCACGAGCAGCCCCTTACCAGCCCTCAACTTCCAGCAGTGCCTGTGTCTGACTTAGGGATGGGAGAGGGTGTGGGGGGAGTCCCGGTGGGGAGTGGCTCTGCAGCCCAGCCCGGGACCTGCTCCCTCCCTCTCTCCGTACACGGGTCCGCACTTCGGGGACCGAGCCGGGGCTGCAAAACCCCTCTGGGCGGTGGGGCCGGGGGTGCTCTGCGGTGACCGGCGGGGAGGGCGCGGCTGTGCGGAGCGTGTGTGCGGTGTGTGCGTGTGCCTGTACCGGAGCGAGTGTGCGGTGTGTGCTTGTGCCTGTACCGGAGCGTGTGTGCGGTGTGTGCGGTGTGTGCGTGTGCCTGTACCGGTGTGCGAGTGTGCGGTGTGTGCGTGTGCTTGTACCGGAGCGTGTGTGCGGTGTGTGCGTGTGCCTGTACCGGTGTGCGTGTGTGCGGTGTGTGCGGTGTGTGCGGTGTGTGCGGTGTGTGCGTGTGCCTGTACCGGAGCGTGTGTGCGGTGTGTGCGTGTGCCTGTACCGGAGCGTGTGTGCGGTGTGTGCGGTGTGTGCGTGTGCCTGTACCGGTGTGCGAGTGTGCGGTGTGTGCGTGTGCCTGTACCGGTGTGCGTGTGTGCGGTGTGTGCGGTGTGTGCGGTGTGTGCGGTGTGTGCGTGTGCCTGTACCGGAGCGAGTGTGCGGTGTGTGCGTGTGCCTGTACCGGTGTGTGTGTGCGGGGCGGCTCCGCGCTGCCGGGGCACATCTGTGCGCGGGGGAGCCGCGGGAGGAGGGAGCCGGGGCCGCGGGCGCTCGCACGGAGCGGGGGGCGCGTCTCGCACTCGCACACGCGCGGCAGCCCCGGGACCGCCGGCTCCTCCCGCCGCATTAAAACGAGCCAAGTTCCCCGCCGGGGGCAGCGGCGGGCCCGGGCGGTGCTGCCCGGCGCCGGGGATGCACCCGAACGCCACGGCCCCGGCCGTGCCCGCCGGGCCGCTGCACCCGCACCCCAGCGGCTATGCCAACGCGTCCAACCGCTCCGACCTGCTCCCCAAAGTGCCCGACGAGGAGGACCTGGACGTCAACACCGACATCTACTCCAAAGTGATGGTGACCGTCATCTACTTGGCTCTTTTCTTGGTGGGCACCGTGGGCAACTCCATCACGGCGTACACGCTGGTGCGGAAGAAGTCGCTGCAGAACCTGCAGAGCACCGTGCACTACCACCTGGCCAGCCTCGCCTTCTCCGACCTCCTCATCTTCCTCCTCTGCATGCCCATCGAGCTCTACAACTTCATCTGGGTCCATCACCCCTGGGCTTTCGGGGGGGCCGTTTGCAAGGGCTACTACTTCCTCCGGGACGCCTGCACCTATGCCACGGCACTCAACATCGCCAGCCTCAGCGTGGAGCGCTACATGGCCATCTGCCACCCCTTCAAAGCCAAGAGCATCATGTCCCGCAGCCGCACCAAGAAGTTCATCAGCTGCATCTGGATCGCCTCCTTCCTGCTCGCCATCCCCATGATCTTCACCATGGGGCAGATCTACGGCAAGGACCAGGATCCCGACTCCCTCATCTGCACCGCCATCGTGGACACCTCCACGCTGAAGACGGTCATCCAGGTGAGGGGCCGGGGGCCGGGGCCGGGCAGCCGCCTCCTCCCCCGGCCGGCCAAACTTTGCGGAGCCGGGCGGGGCAGGAGGGGGAGGCTGGAGCGGGGACCGGCTCAGGAAGGGGATGTCCCGGGCAGCCCTGGCGGGACGCACCGGCCCGGGATGCGCTCAGGAGGGATTTGTGGGGGTCTCGGCTCCACTTCTGCTCCCCTCCCCGCACCTTCTCCCGCCCCACCACGCTGAGCAGAGACCTTGCACCGGGGTAAATCCTGCTCGGTGGTTAATGCGGCCCCGGGCGGGTACAACCCTCCGCGAAGCTCCTTCCCGTGCCCGGAGCTTCCCTCGTCCCGGTCCGGAGCTCCTGGTGCCTCAGAGCCCGGGACTGCCGGCCCCGCTCCGCCGTGTCGCGCTGGGGACTCTCGGGGCCCCCCCAAAGGTGGCATTTCATCGCCAGAAACCCCCAAGTCTCCACCCTTTCCCTGCATTTTCTGCATCTCCTTCCCTTCTGCTGGAAAGCGGCCACCAAGTTCAGGGGAAATAAAACCATCTCTCCCCTTCTTCCAGTTCCTTGTGTTGATCCAGTGCCCTTTTCTTCAGTGTAGTGACAGCTCCTAATTTCAGAAAGTTTTGGACACAGGGTGTAGCACAGGCATCTGAAAAGGAGCTGCTTCGTGCAAGCCAGAGGCTGCTATTTTTGCTGTTTTGGGGAAATCCATAGCTGGTTTAATCAGCAGCCCCTCCTGACTTCAGCACGGCTTTGCTGCTCTCCACAGAGTGCTAAATCCAACACGCCCATGAGTGGAACGGATTTCAGCATCAACACTCGCCGTGCTCCAGTGCTCTGGCGGGTTGAGGCATTTGTTTACTGGAGCATTGGGCTTGAAAAATGTAAGAGACACGGAAGGAGGGACAGAAGAGAGCAAGACACCAATCTCCACAGTCCCTTGGCTGCCAGGCTTGCATGTGATAGCTGCTCAATTTTTTATTTGGAACATGAATTTCAGGTGGGGTTAATCAGCGGGCAGTTGGAATTTAAAGCTGCATGTGTACTGGAGTCGCTGGGATGTTCCCACACTCAGAGGGAGGGAACTTAAATGAAAATGAATCAGAACCATTCCTTCCCACTAAAAGCAGGTGAGGGTTCATGCATTTAGATTTAAGACCAGAGCCTGTAAATGTTTAGACATAACTCTCCCAGTTTCCCCTCTGTACTGTTCCGGTAAACAAAAATCAAGCCCTGATAGAAGCCCTGGATTCCCTCTGCATTTTGTCATGATCTCTAACTTTCATCTGAGGTGGTGAGGGCTGCATTTCTCCTGTAGATGCCTGGAAGGTTTTGTCAGCGCTGCCCAGTGTACTTAACCCAAATTCTCTACTCTCGGAGGAGACGTGAGCCGTCTGATTCGAGAACAATGCGACTGAAATGCATTATTTCCACTCATCTTCCTCCTAGGATTAAACTGATGCTCATTGTTACCATGGTAGGGCTAAAACCAGAGGATTATTTCCTATCCATATTTTTGGAGATTACACTTTAAACTATTCTCAGTGTACTTTACAGTCTTGCAATTATTCAGGCTATGCCTTATCCCATTAGCCAAGTCAGGAGAAGGCAGACATGAATGTACTACGTGTATATGAAATTCACCTGTGGGCTTTTCCTCATAAATATGTATTTAATTAACTAGTGGATTAAATTAAAAGTTAAAAGAAAGAGGCAGGTGTTGGGGGAGAAGGAAGAACCAAACCCCAAACCGTGTCAATCTGTTCCTTCTCGGGGGATCTGGCTGCAAAAGTGGCTTTGCCAGGACAGGAAGGCTGTTTCGTGGTTTCACTCCATTCCTCTGAGCACAGGGAAGCATCATACAACGTGAGGCAGGGCCCTGGGCCGGGGAAGGCTCTGGAGTGAATAAGCAAAGCAGCTGCAAGTCAGGTTTGAAGTGCGTTAATGGAAACCATCGCACAGCGTGTGAGCCGGCGCTCTCACGTCATAAGCTGTGCAGAGGTTTAAAAAAAGGCAAATGATGGAAGATCCGGGAGAGAAAGGGCAGTGCTGATGTGGAGTGTGACGTGCAGAGGTCTTGCTGGGTGGCAATCTGGAGCCCTGGTCTTTCGTGGTGCGTTCAAGCTGCTTTAGAGCATCTCTGCATCTCTTTGCGTTCATTTTCTGTCTTTAAATTAGGGAGAGCAATGTTGAACTTGCTCGAGCTGGCAAAGCACTTGTAATAAATCACTCAACATATTTCACTCCTATTCCTGTTTGGCAAACTGTCTAAAGCAAACTGGCATTTTTTTTTGGAAGCCATTAGTTCTCCAAGTGGTTTTATTTGTTGACTGATTGAAAGCCTGTCCCAGAACAGGGCAATTGTAACCATTTATATCTTCGGAGCCCAGTGTGAGCTATGGTTTTGCTGGGATCATTACAGGAGAATGATCCTCTGGAACAAGCTTCCTGGAAAAAATATTTCACAGAATCACAGAATATTCTGAGTTGGAAGGGCCTATTAGATTGAAGTAATTTAACATCTCTGATTTTCAAAAAGTTCCTCTGTATTTGCTTTGAATAGTCAAGTTTGAATGGACATTTCTGAGTGCAATTAGACTGAATGTGAACAACCAGGTTTCCTCGTAATAATAATAAAAAAGTAATTATTCAAACACCACTCAGGATATTTGGTTCTTGCACACTTTAACTCGCACCACTTAAGCTCCACATCAACTGTAAGAGGTAATTACTGATATTCTTCTAGCAATTACAAATTGTTCAGGGCAGCACATAATCAGGAGGAGCAGTGAGTGAAATGTTCTGCAGGGTGACACTGTGTGTCCCCACGAGCCGTACGCCGGGCACATCTCACCTCTTGTCATCGAGGCATAAGCCCTGTGTGGCCTCTGAGATAGAATTCTTAGAACTATTTCCCAGCTGTGCTCATCACTGTCTTTGCAGCTGCTTAAATCAGCCTGTGGATCTGGTTTATTATGCATTCTCCATTGCCAAGTTTTCATGTTGCTTCTGTCAGTCAGGGACGTCTGGTTCGGATTTTGGCATCCACGTGGGATCTGGTAACAGGAGTAAGTCCATTACAGCCACATTAGGGAGTAAACTCTTTAGCTGGCAGACATCCTCTGAAAAGCACTGTAGCCAATTTTAGGTCCTTTTTCCACACAGATTAAACACCTCTTAAAGCCATACAAGTAAATTCATGTTTTCATGGCACTTCAGCTGGAGGAGGTTGTAAAGCTCCTTGCTGTGGCAGCAATAGATACGAGAGTTCTGAGGCAGGATGAGAGGTTTCCCCTGTTCACTTGTGGGTCTGTGCCTGTGGGGTTGGCTCTGGGACCAGCAGGAGCCAAAACAGGATCTCACCGAGTGTCCTGATCTACCATGTGCAGCCCTGTGTGCCATTAACACTGCACACTCTCAGCCCTGATTTTCAAAAAAGCTCTGAATTTTACTGGCCAGATGCTGTGCAAATTGATTTTCCTGCTTATTACTTTTTTACCTTCATACCCGTTTTCTGGAGAGGTTCACAGCTGAACGTGGGGAAAGAGAGGAAGCTGAAAGAGATACCTGGAATCCTGGTGCACCGTCAGTCCCTACACATGGAGTCAGCAGCTCTTCAACCTAAAATCCCAGGATTTTATCTGAGCCTGGACACACGTGCAAGGGGAGCTGGGTGTGGGCAGCTCCTGGCACCCCAAAATTCACAGGGGGAAGATGTTTTCCCGCTGGCATGGCACAGCCTGTGCTTGGGTGGCTCTGCTGCAAAATGTCCCCTAAGTTACAGCAAGTGCCTGGGTAGAGTGTCTGACACATGCTAATGTTTTATTTGCACGGACAGCTGGTGTGATCCCATTTATTAAAACACATGGCAGCAGGCCCTGCTCCTCCATAAACTGCCACAGCTCCAGCAGCTCCAAGTTGCTCATTTGTTAGGGCAGCACTTGGGGAACTCCTCTGGAGCTCCTCACCCTTCTGAAGGATGCTGTGGATCTGCTCTGCCTCAGCCCGCCCTGCGTGGCTGCAGCTCACCCATCCCTCCAGAGCCCTCGTTTGTTGTGTTTTATGAAGCCTGCTCACAGTTTGGATGATTTGTAGAGTAAATAACTCTGCACATGAAACAAGTGCTTGCCCAAGGGGCTCCTCAGCTTTATTTCTGCCTACATTTCTTCATGCAATGCCTTTGAAGGGACCTGCCAAAGAGCCTCAGGTGTGAAGGGGATGGAAAGGAAGGACCAGGAGTCTTGACATCCATTACCATGCTCTCTACACACTCTTCAAAGGTCATCTATTTAATTCCCATCAGTCTGAGAGGCTCACAGAGTTATAAATTCCACGTATGATGTTGCAAACATGCCCTTACGCTTTCCTCTGGTGAGGAGCACCTTGGCAGGGTGGTGGGATGTGCTCACTGCTTGGTGCTGTGGAAGGCAGGGCCCTGCCCCCCATCAGATATGTGGTGCCAAGTAAATAAACATGAGAAGCATTTCTCCATATTACGTGAAAATAGCAAGCCATAAAACCACAGGGCTGAATTCTCTCCAGGTTTGCTGGCAAATCCTGTCCAGGATTAGTCAATGATTCAGGAATCCTGTGTTTATACTGGTATTGACTAGAGGAATTGAAGCTGATTTCTTTTCCTTAAGTCACAGCCAAACTCCTACTGTGGCTTTTAATCACAGTGCTGTTCTAAATCACTCACTACACCAGAGAAGTCCTGAGTGTCACTCACCCCTCTGATGGCACCACAAATGGCACCTTTGTGGCAGGACTGTGTCCCATCAGGTCACGGTGCTGCCACACCCTCAGGTAGACAAGAACATGAAGATATTGGTGTGTAAATGTGTCTGGATCCATCCCCACAGCGATGGAGAGGGACCCCCGCCCCAGCAGCGATGCCCATCTGCTGTGGTGGGAGCATCCCTAAAAAGCTGCCTTTTTTTGGTGGGCTATTCAGGGAACCCAGGGCTTTAACTCAGCATATGCACGACAGCCCAGCCTGCCTAATCCCAGCCCGTTTACACTCTGCTCTGTCTCGCAGCTAGATCTAATTTAAATAAGCTCTTGTGTTCATTGCTTTACATAACCACTTGGCCTGCTGTGTTTTGCCAGTTCTTACATAATTTCTTCTCTTTTTTTCCCCCCCAATTGGTTTTAATTCACTTGATTTCTTTTGCCCTCCCCCCTTCCCGAGATGTCAGCTGGAGAGATAATAAAAAATGAGGAAATGTGGCCGATCTGTTTAGCTCTTAGGTTTTCCTCTTACCAGCAGTTTGTGAAGGCAGAAGAGATGAAGGTAATCTCGTAGTTGCTTTTCCCAGAGAAAAAAAAAATCCAAAAACCTTCATCTGCCTTTAATCTTTCAGATCATTTAAAACAGCTATTTAATTGTCATCTCCCTGCTTCCCCCCTCGTTTCCCTTAAAGACTTTCACTCTCGTCTCTGTGCAACATCTGCTTGAGACTCACAGATGGCACTTCTGCTTCCTGACGTTTAGAAACGCTTCTGTGTCCTGCCCGAGGCAGGCAGGATGGGCAGCATCCCCCTGTGGGACGCAGGGGTGCCTGGGTGGGGGACAGAGGGGAATTTGGGCTCTCATGGTGTCCCCACTGCCTTTTCCCTGCTGTGAAATTGCCCTTTGCTGAGGGTCACGGGGCAGCGGGTGAGCAAAGGTCTTTGAGGGGTCCTGGGCTGACGAGGTGGGAAGTGTGAGCCCTAAAGCAGAGAACATTAAATGCCAAACGCATCAGTCCCAGTGCTGACACCCCTCCTTTCCCTCACATGAAGCAGACAAATCTGGGTTATTACATCCCCAATCTCTCTGGTTGCTCTTTGCCCTCACCATGTGAAGCTGGAGATGCCTCCAATGCCCAGCTCACTCATTGTGCCCCAGCAACATCTCCCCCCTGTCTTGCCTCTCATGGATACCATTTCTTCTATCCAATTGCAAAGTCTCTTAGGTGTGGGTTTTAAACAAACCTCAAACATGTAATGATGATAAATCAGTTGAGCTAATGAGTTATTCGGGAAACAAGTGCTTGGGTTTAGAAAAGGTGGTGATGGTGGAGTACTAACCCTGACTGGGGAGCAAATTTCTGAGCTCATGGTTCATTCCCAGTATTTTTCTGCATTCACTTTTTAAGTTTTCTGTGTATGGGAAGAAAATATTAGTGACACAAATTCGTATCCCATTACTCAAGTGCCTTGTCTGTGGACCTCCATCTTCCTCCTCCCTCCCTGGGGTACCAGAAACTCATCTTCACCCCTGCTCCTGCTGGAACAGAGGATGCTGTGGCACAGGGCTGTACTGTGTGACTCTCAGCCTTTGGAGAGGATGCATCTGGTGGGCTGGAGGAGCTGCTCACCTGCAGGTGGTTTCAGCATGTGAGATTTGCTCCTCAGCTCCTGTGGCTTTTCCACTTCAGTAATTCTCAGTGCAGAGTTCACTGCTGGGCACGGCTCCATGGGGGCCTTTCCTCTTCCAGGAAAAAAAAATGATAGAATGGACAAGGTCTTTTTACCCGAACTTTTTCTTTTGAGGAAAAGTTCATTGAGGTTTCTTTGAAGCTTTTGAGTTCTCATGGGCTACGGGCAGTTGTCAGCTGAAGACAGAAATCAAAGAGATGAGATTTTCCCGGTAGAAATGGAAAAAAAATAACAAGGAAAAAATGTAAACTCTCATAAAGCCTAGTATTTGAAAAGGGAGAAGAAGCATCTATTTTATGCAAAATGCTCGTGAAAAATCTGGGAGTACCTCTGAACTGGAGAGACACGGACAGAGCAGAATGTTCAGTATCAGTAAATCAGGGAGGCATTGGAGGGGCAGCTGTGCCAGAGGCCGTGCCCTGAGTTGGGTGGCACTGCTCATGGCTGTGCTGTCACCTGCAGGGGAGCAGCCCCTTGTTGTCCTGAGTCAGGTTCATCCATGGATGTCCCTGCTGCCCTCTCCTCCTGGGCAGCTCAGCTCTCTGCTGCCGGTCCCCTCCTGCCAGGCTCAGCCTGATGGTGCTCCCTGCTGCCTTGGCTCTGCTCTCAGGGCTTTGTGAGGTGTCAGCAGCCAGGGTAGGAGCAATCCCGCCCCTTAACCATCTCATTTTGTTCCTCCTTTAACCTTGAAAAAAGGGGTTCCTCACCTTAGCAGTGTCACTCAGACCTGGGAGCAGGGACCTGCTGCAGATCTGCCATGAGCACTTTGATGCAGGATGACATTTGGCTCAGCAGACCCCTATTTTTGATCAGGACTCCAAGGAGCTAATTAATACAGTCATTGCAATGCCACATGCTATTAATTTTAACTTAATCAAGAACAAAGGATGTCTGCACCGCTGAACCGAGCAAATGTGGTCTTAATATGTGGTACGACTGTCGTACCACCTTGTTCCCTTGGAGAATTTGTTTAATAAGTCCATAACTATTTGAGTATGTTCAATAAGAAATTAACCCGCTTTCCCCTCCTATTCAATGATTTTTTCAAAACCATCTTATAAAAATGCAGCTCACGCAGCTGCTGGGAAAGTTTAACTCATTACTTGCACCACCGTTGATTCCTCCAGCAAAGACCTAACATTTTATCCCCACAGGGGTAATTTATACATTTTAATATACTCATTTAATTCAAAAAAAGAAACTCAATCCTTTGAGTTTCCCTTATTTCATTTTTTATTGCTTTTATTGTCAGTCATGGCCTTGTGACACTGTCACACTTGTTCCTTAAATCCAAGTGTGTCAAGTTTGATAAAGCACTGTAGGCAAAAGGAGAAGGATAGGTTTAGACTAGTAAAGAGATTATTTGACCTCAAGGTACAATGATGGGGAGCTGTGTATGCCCCAAACACTTAATAGACTGCATTTCCTTACCCAAGGAGCAAACCCTATCTCAGGCTTGTCTCCCTCACAGCTTGCAGATGTTTCCTGGCCAATGCAGGATGGAAAATCCCTTGAAAGGGAAAAAAAAGGCAGGAATTTGGTCAGAAAGTATCTCAGAGTGCAGCAGTCCAGAGGAGCAGGGCACATGGCCAGCCTGGCACTCTGAACCCAGCCTGGAGGTCAAACCATGCCAGGAAACAAACCCTGTGATAGCTGAGGCTCCACGAGGCCGAGAGGAGCTGCAGCAGAGAAGAACACTGAAGAAAAGCAGCAATGAAGTAACCAAGAAGTTCACTTCTCCTTTGGGATAAGTCCTTTTTTTCCTCCCTTGAAAGTCTAATTGAATTTTCTTTGCTCCCATCCTCAGCAGCCCAAGGGGAGGCTCCAGCACAGCCTCCTGCCTGCTCAGCCTTTGTGGAGAAAATCCCTAAGCAGAGTGTGGGGAGGGGGAGAGGGAAGCAAAAGTGTCCACAATACTTCCAGCAGTCATAGAGCTTGGGCTGACACCATAAACCTCAATAAAGAGGTTAATTTTCCCCCAAAATGAGTTTCTCAGGGCACCAATGGTGGAACTTGCCACCGCTTTTCCCTTCAATGAGCCATGCAGATGAGCAGAGCTGCACAGTCCACTGCTAGCAGCTCTCACACTTGGGTCTGCAGTCAACAGGGGGACAGTGTTTGACTTAAACATGGCCTTTAATTTATTTATAACTGCATATCCACCACTCAGTATCATATTTAATGCAAATAACATTCAAGTGAAATCTCCGCTGAGAGGCACATTATGAAGATTAACAGCCTGGCTTTTCTGTTACTCTGGTTTATACACTGTTGATTTGTGCCCTGTGCTTTGTCGGTGAGCACTGGCAACATTTGAATCCAGAAATCTATAGCTAAGCCTGCTGTTTTGCAAAAATCAGTGCCCGAGAGCCTGCTTGTGATTCCACAGCCAAAGAAAAGGGCTGGAGGCATGAAAACCTCTGGGAAATGCTGACATCCAGGTAGGTGAGAGCCTAGAAAGGCTGTTTTTGCTGGTCACGCAATAGGGCTTTGGAGAGGGGTTTATTTCTTTTAATCACATAACCCACTTTTCTTTTAAACAGGCTGTCAGGAAAATTAATCTCGCCAAGCTTAAGATGATACTGAACATATTCTCGTGCCCTGAAATTGTGTGGAGCTGTTTTATTCCTTTGGATCTTCGTGTGGTGAATTTGTCAGGTGTAATGCCATGGGCCCAGCACCTCATTGTGGAATTTCCTAGGAGGTTTGCGTGGGTTTGTGTCTGTTTTGGGTCATTCTCTGTCCCTCCCTCTGTTCACCTTTCATGGAGGAGAAATGTGACCAACATCACGCTGTAAAATGTGGCCAAAGCTGCTTGTTGCCCCACCAGAGTGAAGCCACTTGTTCCCTGTGTCATCGTACAGGTTCTGGCTCTGTCACTGCTGCACTTGTTGCTTCCTAGGAGCTTGTCTCTTGTGGCAAAGGGGAAGGGAAACCTCTCCCCTCCTTTCTCCAAGAGGGACTCAAGCAGTGGTGAAACTCCCAGGGGCAGCTGCTGCTCGAGGGCAGCGTTGGATATCAGAAGGGAATAACCAGCCCAGCTTTAACTGGAGAGAGGTCAGTGCAATGGCAGCATGGGCAGAAGCACTGCCTGATCTGATGGTTGTTTTCCAAGAGCACCCTGGAGCCAAGGAAATACCATTTATTCTTTACTATCTAGCAAGAAAGGGATCTTGTTTAAAGACAGAGCACTAGCAGCTGCAATAGCCATTTTTCTGAGTCAAAGGAAACAGCAGAAGCCTATTAGACCTCGTGTCACTGCTGAATACTGTGCTTGGGAGCAGCAAAAAGCTCAGGGAATTTCCAGCTGAGCTCCATTATGGATGCATTTTCCCTCAGTTCATCACAAGCCAAAGTATGGGGGTGCCACAGACAGTGTGTCCCAGAGCAGCGCTTCCAGTGAGAACAAAACCACAATTACCCAAAGAAAGGGGCTTTTCCAAGGGGCCAGGGCAGAGAGGGGATAATAACAGCAAACAGAGAGGCTGTGGCACCCAGCACTCAGTGCCCAGGCTCAGCTCCCAGCCACAAACCCTCCCTGCTCCTCCCAGACCCCACCGTGTCCCACTGCTGCTTCCCATGGTCTCTGCTCCAGCAAGGTCTCAGCTTGGTGCAATCCCTTGCCAGCCTGCTCCATCAGTTCCCCCTCTGTAGGCTGGCTCCCACTGCACGAGGGGCAGGCTGAGAGCTCGAGGAGATGCTTGGAAGGAAGAGAAGTGTTTCAGGTTAAAAACAGGGATGGGGCTTTAGGATAGAGCTGTGCCTGAGGGAGCTGCTCTGCTTCTTTATGAGAAAGAGCAGGGATCAGTGCTCACCAGTGATATTAATGTTTGGGGTCCTGTAGGAAAAGAAAAGGAAGATGAAGCATGGCAGGAGCTATTTATTTTTGAGAATGAGATGCCAGCTGCATTACTGCTTTCCAGCTCTATCTCTTCCCAGCAAATGAGTCTCCAACCCCTGTCCCTCCCTGCCTAGCCCGAGTTCCTCTAAAAAGGGCTAGAGATTTGATCTGCAGGGAATGGTTTTATCAGAGAGAGATGAGGCAGAAGGTCTTTCCCTTTCATGATTGCTTTTATCTTCCCTCTTCCCCCTGTTATCAGTGGAGATATTGCAAGAAAGACTATGAAAAATACAGTGAATAGCCAGAAATAAAGCTTGCTGGTGTCTTCATTACTTTAAAAAGAGTGTGTTTGGGAAAGGGAAAATCTCTGGTCAGACCCTAGAGGTTTTCTCATATCAGGTAGTGCTGTGCTAAACTTCATCCCTTAAATATTGCCCAGGTAAAAGTTGCTTTTAAGACCCCTCAGGACCTGCCCCCCTCATTGCGAGGTTATGTCTCTGTGCTCTTCCATAAACCAAGTTCAAATAACGTTTCTGTTTTCTGCTCCAAAAGTTGCTGTTCTTTTCCCCCCATGAAATAATGGAAAACTTTGTTCGACTCATCAACTATTTAGGGGAAAATGTAATTTACTCAGTTTCAATTAAAAGAAAACACCCAAAGCAATAAAAAACCCACTGGCAGCATGTAAGAAATAGAAGCAAAGAGGCAAGGGCAGAAACAGGGCAAGAAATGAGAGTTTTATAAACCTCCTGCTGGGTAGGGATAGAAGAGGTCTTTGTGCCTGCAAAACAAAACTGTTTTTTCTGTAAAGCAACTATTGACTGGAGCTCTACAACTGCAGCTGGAGCTGTGCACAGCAGCCACACGCCTGCAAGCACACTGACTTCCTCCCCACTGAATTCAGAAGAGACAGGCAATGCTTTCCCTCAGTGCTCTAAATCAGAGCTGTGCTTTCAAATTCAGGAAAAAAAACCCCACATTCCAGGTGATTTTTCAGGAGAAGGAGTTAGTTCAGGTGATTTGCAAGGCCTTTCCTTTTTTTTTTTTTTTTCCCAGTTTTACAGGGCTGCAGCCTTTTGCTGGGGCTGTGTCTGTCAGGGTGCAATGCCTGATTTTCCATGTGGATTTGCAGTAACACCTTTCCTGAGCCAGCCTCACGGCAGCAGAGAGCAGCTTGCTTAAAAGGCCACGTGCATCGATCGGGCTGTAGAGATTATCTTGACTTGTGACCTGCGGGTACTGTTGAGACAAGATTGAAGCACAGCTGAAAATCTTCTGGGCATTAATTCCTTTCCAGCATTGGGCTTCTTTCCTCTTTGGGAGGCCGGTCCACACCTCAGGTCCTTACACGTTTGAGGGTCAGCCTCTGCTCCTAGGCAATTAGTGATGGGACGTGGGGAAAGGGCCTCAAATTGCACCAGGGGAGGGTCAGCTTGGATGTTAGGAATGATGATTCTATGAAAACATTAATAGTTAGCAGATTTCCCTCTATTTCTACAAATTTTGCACTGGAAAACCTGCTCATGCTCCATGGACCAGCCGCATCCTCCTCTCCAGACCCAGCATCCCTCAGGAGCAGTGCTGCTCTCCTGCCAAGACCCAGCCCGTGCCTGGGGCCTCTCAGGTCAGCATCTCAGCAGCAGGGAAACCACTCAGGCGGACAAAGAGTCTTTCTGCCTGGCTGCCTTCACTTATAAACAGACACCAGTCCCAAAGACGGGGTGGTGTGGTGGTGGGGTGAAGCTGGTTGCCTTCCTCGGAGCTGGGTGATCCCAGTGCTTGGAAATCGCCCAGGAATGGGTTTGGCAATCAAAGGCCTCTTCACCGATGGTGAATCACAGACTCACAGAATGGTTTTAGTTGGAAGGGTCCTTAGAGACCATCTCATTCCAACCCCCTGCTCAGGACAGGGACAACTTCCACTGGACCAAGTTGCTCCAAACCCCATCCAACCTGGCCTTGGACACTGCTGTGCCCAGCAGCCCAAGAGGCTGATGGGGAGAAAATCCCCCAACCCTTTCTGAGAATGAACTTGTTGAAAATTATTTCCAGCAAATATCGAGAAAGAAGCCTTGAAAAATTACTTTCCAGGCTGTGGCAGTGGTTGTTTTGACAGAGTTTTGATGCCTTCATTTGATATTCCATTGAAGCTTTGCTGGAGATAAGTGATCTCATAGAAAACAGGGCTTTTGTGTCTGGTCACAAAGAAGGAATTGCAAAGACTGCTGAGGGAAGTAGAGTACTTATCCAGGGAGACAAGGATTTCAGCTGAAAATAATCATGGCTTTTTCATTTATAATTCTAGCTGCAACTTGTCAGGAATCTGCCTCCATCCAAGGTGGTTGGGCTGGAAATGGGGCAAACCAGTGATAAAATGTGCTCTGGTCACCCCCAAGAAAACAGCTTGTTCCAAGACTTACTCACAAAATGCTCCCAGCTTCTCCTCCTGCTCACAACGTGGTGTGCAGCGAAAGCTGGGATGTTCTTAGGAGCACATGGTTAAGACAGTAACATAAATGTGGAGATGCTGCCCTGCCAGCCTCTCACAGCTGTTGAGTGAAGTTTTGTGTTTAAATTGTTTTAAGGTGAACAAGACAAACTTGCCTGGAGCACCAGCACCAAGCCCAGCAAAAAATGGACGGATTAAATAAACAGAGATTTCCCTGTTATTAGTGCTGTTTAAATAACTTTGAAATGCTTATTTTTCAAAGTAAATGAATTACATAACTCTTTTCCCTATTTTTGGCTCGAGAAGGAGTCAGTGAATTTTCTGTTTCAGAGCAGAACATTTGTGCTTTTCACCATGATTCAGGGAACAGTTTTTTAGTCTGAAACTGGTGTGTGGATGATTCACAGTGACACATTTTGTGTTGGCAGCAGGCCCCGCCTCGAAAGCCTCGATGCACCGTGTGGTCTGGGCTGTGCCTCTCCAGAATTTGGGCTCGAAGCTGCACTGAGTCTGGGGGAGCCAGGGTGATCCCTGGACCACACCAGAGTGCAAGCTGGCATCAGAGCTGGTCTGTGGCAGCCTTTCTTTTTAGAGTACATCCTCATACTTGTGAAAAGTTTCAGGAGTTATTTTACTTCCAGTTTTTCCTTTATTTTGTTCGACTTTCCATCATGGTTTACATGTTCTTCTCAATTTTTGATGCTTTCTGGGCATCCTTTGGTTTGGAGCTGTGGGGCTTTTCTTTCTTCTTTTTTTTTTGAAGCAAAACAGGCAGGGTTGGAGTGGGGGCTGGGTCTGCTTCCCAGAAGGCTGTCCTTGCTGCCCTGGAAGGAAAATAATTTCCCACTCTAGCTGTCCCTGGCTTCCGTCACTGCAAGTGAGAAGAGATGGAATGGTGCAAAAAGTGTTGTGGAAACTGTGCTGTTTAACTCTGCCTTTAGTGTGTGATCCATCAAAGTAATTACATGCAGCTCAGGAGCCTCAGACTGCTTCAACAATGGCATTCTCCTGTAGCTTTTCTATTTCCATCTAATTAAAATGTTATTGTTTCATTCATGCTAGTTAGCATTTTAAATAAGGAGATAGGGACAGAGCGGCTGATTGGTAACTTATTCTCTGTGTGGGTAAAGATAAGCACTAATCACCCTGTCATACTCCTGCTTTCCTTTTCCTTATGCACCTCAGACATCAAATTGCAAAAGAAGGGGAGCAAGAAGCTGGGGTTTGATGACATTGATTTATTTCCTCTGTTGGGTGTCAGGAGGGGAAGGTGACATGCCCTTGGCCCCATGCCTGAGTAGTCACTGTCTTCACAAGTTGCATTTTGAGGAATGAAGGAATGTTCATCCCAAATCAAAGCTCTGCTTTGGAATTTAATGGGCTTCCATCTCTTCTTGCCTTTAATTTTTGCTGTGTTTTATCACCTGCCTCTTCATTGTGTCAAGAGAGGGCAGGGAGGAGAGCAAGGCTGGGCACGTACAGAAATATCCCTATTGGAAACATAACTTGAAATAATCTCCGTTAAAACGTGGTGTGGCCATGATTTGCTCCCAAAGCAGCCAGGATGCAGCAGGCACCATCCCCACCACCCTGGGGAGGCTCAGCAGCTCAGGCTCCACCAGCCTTCCCCACTCCCTGGCCACAAAGCCCCTCAGCCAGGGCGGCGATGCTCCGTGGAGGTTTGGGCACACGAGCCGGGAGCAGAGGCGTGATACCCAGCCCAGCTGGGGATGGAGGTGGGATTGAGCTGGAATGTGGCCATTTGAAACCTCCCCTGCTCCAAGGGTTTCTGCAGCCCTGGAGCACGTGTGCTTTTGGAGGGTATTTTTAGCAGACTTCGGTTTACTGAGGGTCACGGAGAAGTAGAGCATCAGCATCTGGAGGAGCTGTCATTCCGCTTCCAGTCTTGCAGGAGTAACACATTGACTTATTTATGAGAGCAGTCAGCTCCCCTCTCCCTGTGTGTAACAATCTGCTTTACCTCTCCCAGCTCAGAGAAATAATTTTATTGTCAACCATTCTGTGCCCTTAATAAAACCTTAAAACAAGTTAAGCAAGCTTTAAGGGAAATGGAAATGTTCCCAGATGCTATTTTATTTTTTTTTTTCCATTCTTTCCAAAATAACCCACTCTTTCACTGTCTAAACCAGCAAGCAGTAATCACTGCTCTGGCCAAAATGAGGAGGACGAAATTACTTATTTTACAAGACAACATCCAAATACTTCACGCTCAGTAGGAAGTGCTTAATCTGTTACCTGGAAAATGCCTGTGTCAAGAATGACTAATCTGAAACCAAAATGATACCTGGAAAATGAAGATATTCAATGCTCCCTGCAGAGGAAGATCCATCAAAATGAAAGGACAGACTGCTTCATCCTCCTTTGTTTCAGTCCAGATGAACTTTCTTCATTTCTATGCTTTTTTTTTTGATGGGGATGGGAGAGGCAAAATACTCTGAAGGCACTGGTGGTTCACACTTGAAAACAAAGTTGTCTCGCTGTCACAGCCTCTGATGCCGAGCCTCACAAAAGCACTGATGCTTTGGGAGAAATCTTGACCTTCTCTGCCATGGCAGGAACCCAGAGAAATGTTGGGTAAGGAGGTTCCAGATGAGATCAGAGCAGGTGGGTGATCCCCCAGGGCACATCTTCCAGTGCTCGTGGGGTGGAGTCGCTATTTCTCCTTCCCCCACCCTTACCACTGGAGATGTTCCTTCTGCACCTGCACATGGGAGAATTATGACATTTGTGGTTTCATAGTGAAACAATTCATTTTCAAAGGAGAAAGATGCTTGGGTCAAACCAAGAATGAATTAAGAAATTTATTGGGGATGAGTTAAACAAAGCAATTAATTTGAGGTTGACCTACAGCACTTTGTGTGCAAATTAAACTTCTAGTTCGAGCTGAGGTGGACCACTTTGCTTCATTTTGGGCTTATAACCCAACTTTTTCTTATTTCTTTTTTAGCTTAGGACAGTTCTGAAATAAAGCAGAAGTTCAGCATATTTTCTTATTTAATATTTTGAAACGAAATATGTTAGTGTTTCCAGGGAGAAAACAAGTGTTTATTTGAAAACACTGAAACAGTTCAACATTTCCCCCTTTTTTGTCAGTTCTGTATATTGAATTATGACAAATAGCTTTTGGTTTCCATCCAAAAATTCATTTTGCATCAAATTCACCACTCTCTTAAGAAGATTATTTGTCTATAACTGCAGCATTCCTAAGCAATGGCTGTGTCCTGGGCCTCCAGGTTTGTAACTCCCCATCCTTCTGCCTCAGCCTTCACAGGCTGACCTGTGGGAGCTGCTGCAGCTTGGACCAGGGACCTCCAGAAGTACAAGCACAGGGTTCTACCCTCAACTTAGATTCTTCATTCTGCAGGAGGGGTCCAAAAACACACTGCAAAAGCTGTTAGAGCAGCTGTAAGTTAGAGCAGATATTCAAAGCTCGTAACACAGGTACAGGATGCTTCAAGGACCACATGATTTGCTTTCAGTTTTCCATGGCAGTTAGAACTACTTCATCTATTATAAACCCCTTACAGGACAAAAACATTTTTCAGTTGTTTTTATAAGTTGTATTCTCACATCTCCTCAGTCCCTGTACTTTTCATTGCCTTACAACAGCGTGTCATGACTCCTTAAATGCACAAAGCTCTTAAATTCTCCAAACAGATTTCCCTGGTAATATTTTTGTGCAGCTTTCACTGTGTGACTGTGATGAGTCAAAGCACATCTGATTTGGCTTCATCACTCCCTGAGCCAGGTTCCGCTTCTTTTAAGCATTTTAATTAATGCATAAGAAAGAGGTAAACTGATACCTAAGTTGTCCCCTAGAAGTTAGGCACAATCTTTTCAGCATTCTCTCTTGATTCATTTTGTTTGAAGTATCTGTCTTCAGTGTGTCTTTTTTTTTTTTAATTTATTTTGCTTTTGCTCCTTCACTGCTAAAGATCAAATGTTTTTCCTTGTCTGTGTCAGGTATATGCCAGGGAGGCCCTGGAGGAAGAGTGTTTAATAAGGTCTCTAATTGGTTCTAAATATATTAATCCAAATAGCACTCAAGTGGCTGGTGCCTCTCCCTCTTTGTGTTTGGTTTGTGCTTTTTGTTTTGGTTTTCAGGTCGTGAGACTGGCTGTATCATTAAAAATCAGACTAATACCTCTTCTTCATCCATATGATCTCTGCTTTACCAAAGGCTGTGCAGCAAAGCAGAATTTCTGAATGCCTTTGCAACAACACAGAAGTCCTCACCTGTGAAGTTTCGACACACTCGAATTAGGTTTGAACTCTGCCTTTAGAATTAAAGCTGGTCCGTGCAGGTGTTCGTACAAACAACCATGTTTTCATGCAAAAATGGCTTTATAATTACACTGGAAGGGATTTTTGCAGAGCCAACAGCTTTATCTGCTTGTAACAACTGCAGCTGCAGAGGTCTGGATGTAGCTGGATGCCCACAGGTTTGGGCTGAGTGAGGAGGGACCTGCACTCCTCAGCTCCTTTGTGTGAGCTGTGAACCTGAGAAAGTGGTCAGAGTTGCCACAGACCTGTCATTGTAGCATTTTTTTTCCAAATTAAGCAGTGCCAGGAAATAGAAGGTAAAATGTATGAGAGCTGTAAGTAATGGAGCAAGAAGCAGCAATGTGTGTTAACCATCCCCAAAGGAAAACATCTGCAGCAGTGATAGAGTGATGCTCAGCAATTCCTCTGGGCTGGCTGAGACCTGGCTTTGGTCACTGTCCTTGTCTCCATCACTCACCTCTTGATTGTAAACAGCAGCTCAGCAGGGAGTTGAGTTTTGGGAACGTTTAATTTCTATCTTAAACAAAATCCAGTGATGCCTCTCTGAGCTGGGAACTCAATGGAGCCTAAATGGAGGGAACGGCTCACATGGCGAGGCCCTGGCACAGGGTGCCCAGAGCAGCTGTGGCTGCCCCATCCCTGGAAGTGTTCAAGGCCAGGCTGGACAGGGCTTGGAGCAACCTGGGACAGTAGAAGGTGTCCCTGCCAATGCAAGGGGTGGAATGAGATGAGCTTTAAGTTCCCTTCCAGCCCAAACCATTCTGTGAGTCTGTGATTCCCACCAGCTTTACCTGCCTTTCCCACCATTTAACTGCTGTAGACATGAAGGAAGCAGCATTTGCCTCCTTGCTAACATCTAGTTTTGAAACCAATTAAAAGATAGGAGACAATTAGAAGGAAAATGTGCCATGACTCTTCTTTCTTTGCCCTCGGAACCGCCTTTGCTGAGCGCGGCTTGCGAGACTTTGTGACTCATTGCTACGCGAGACAGCTCGGAGTTCAATGTAAAACCAGCACTTTTGTTCTTGCACACTCTCATTTAATGTCCCTCCTCCTCCTTCAGCACTTCCAGTGCCAGTGGAATAATTGAGAACATGGATGTTTTAATTTCCGTGACTCGGTTTCCAAGTTGGCAGCACATGGCAACAGAGGAGTCACTTCTCCAAGGTACTGCAAATTCCTTTAACCAGCCATGACAAGGCTCAATTCTCTCTGCATTGGTGTAAAGGCAAGCTTTTGTCCTGAAATCCAAATTTTGCTTCATTCATTTATAATATTCATGCACTCAGTCTGCCAGCCTGGCATTTCAGCTCCCCCGTGGATGTTTTTATTGCCTTTAGTCAAGGCAATATTGCACAGGAGTTAGATTGAGGCATGAAAAGTCAGACTCTCCAGGGTCACTTGAAGGCTTCATTTAAAAATAAACCTTGCTAGAAAACAGAGAAAGTCACTGTGGAAATGCTTGGGAAGAAGAGGTTTAGGCCAGACCTCGTAATTTTCTGCCTCCGTCTATTTACCTGAAAAACAGGAATAATGAAAACTTTCTTGTACCCAAAAGGGAATGGATGGTTTTGCTTAATGAATCACTTAATATCTTTGTCCATAAAATGATGAATAAATTCATCATACTTCCACCATTTGAGCGCTGTGTATGCTATTCTCTCTCCATGAAAATTCATTGCAGTACCTGAATGCTGAGTGCTAATGAGAATTCTCTGCACTTAAAGGGCTGAAATTAAAATACCGCAATTACCAAAGTATCTTCCATTAGATGGAATTATTTATGAGAACTTGTCACTTAAAAGACTCACAGATTTTACTGAATCAAAAATCAAGAAGTTACAGGCCATTTTCATGTC
Organism: Lycocorax pyrrhopterus obiensis; assembly: GCA_014706295.1. Taxonomy (NCBI): domain Eukaryota; kingdom Metazoa; phylum Chordata; class Aves; order Passeriformes; family Paradisaeidae; genus Lycocorax; species Lycocorax pyrrhopterus. The sequence goes on along the minus strand of JACSVZ010000022.1, from coordinate 12,415,738 downwards.
TTTTTTCCTAGCAGAGTGGCATGGGATCATCTCTTCTACATCGCCATGAGTTATTTGGGAGAACAAAGTCCAGGTTTTCTTACGAGTCTTCTCTAACCATTGTGGCGTCTTTCCAAATAATTCGGAGCTGAATAGCTTCATTTCACCAGTTCTGATGCTCATCCTTCTCATGTCTGGTCCTTCATGGGAAGTGAATCTGGAAGGGCTTTGTTGTCCTGGGTTAAATGTAGTCCTAGGCACTGACCAGAGGGAACATCGCTCCACCAAATAATTACATTTTTCAGGTTTTCTGGCAGAAGCAGACCTGAAATTGGCATCCCTGATCTTTTATGGTCCATCTCACATTTTCAAAGCTTGGAGTTTCTAAGGCCACACTCAGAACGCAACTGAATGGGGCTTTACTGCAAGCAATTTCTTTTCAAATGGAAGAAGCAAATAATATTAGAAGTGAGTCTGCCATCCATTGTGAACCATTATTTTGTAGGCAGAGAAAATACCTTTAATTAAAATAATGAACTGAAATGGAAAGCAAGCAGAGAAAGTAAGGACCTGGGTGAGTTCCTGGTAAAGCAGGTCCTTCTTTGATCGCGGGTAGGAGCAGACACCGCAGTTATGTACCAGAAAATCAATCTCTCAGTGTAACTGTGGTGCAAAGATGCCCACACAAGAAGCCAAGGACACTCCTGGCAGCAGCAGAGGCACATATGGGGTACATATTTATTGTCCCTGGGGTGGGGGTGAGCTGGGGGTATCTAACATGCCATAAAAGCAGTGTCATATTCCATCTTGTGTTAGTTAAAGCCTTGGCAGTAGCTCATCTCAGAAGCAGATGTTTATGCTTAAAATACATTCCATGGTTTAAGGGTAGAAAGAGTCGCACTGTATCTGGATTTTTTATTAGCCTTTTGCAAATAGAAATGATTTTGAGAAATAGATAGTGATAGTGCTGGTTCTCTGTCCCTGCTTTATTGTTGAAAGAAGAAAAAAGACTGGAGAAATTAATTACATTTGAAGGGTATGTGATATTAAAAAAAAAATTGAAGAAGTCATCAGTCACTGAAAAGAGGAGGATGTTTCATTATGAAGCTGATTTGCCCTTTATTGTGAGTGATGTGTGCAGGTGTTTGCCTGCTCTATGCCTCAGAGCTGGGCTGTGAGACTCTGAGCCCTCCGTTCAATGATCCTGTCCCTCTTCCCGTCCCACACTGACCCACGTTCTCACAATATCCTGGGGAAAAAACGGAGCGTCTTTAAAACATCTTGAGGCAGAAATCGGCCACCAGAGAGACCCACACCAGCAAGGGCAGGGGCTGGAGCATCTCAGCTCTTCTGCTTCTCACCTGGGTTTCTGCTCAGGGAAGGGGAAGGGAGCTGGGCACAGCACCGCTGAGAGCCACCAGTCCCCAGCACGGCTTTGTCCTTGGTCACTGCAATTGTGTCAAAGCCTGAATGGACGTGGGGGCTGGAGAAGAGCAGCAACAGGACACCTTGGGTTCACTGCCAGAGGGGATGGGGATCCTCCCAGAGCCTGGAGCCTGCTGCCTTTACCTGGGATAGCTGTGGCCAGCATGCTCAGGGCTGGCTCGCTGTCACCCTGGGCAGGGAAGGGTCACAGGGAGGCAGCACCAAAAAGGCTCTTTTCCCCCAACCCCGGGCATTCTTTCAGCAGGCATCTCCCGTGCCAGGCTGGGCTTTGTCCTCACAGGGGCCACGCTCAGGGCAAGTGGAGCTGTTGTGTTTGTGTGGCTGTGAACCCAAAATGCTCTGCCTGCCCGAGAGGAGAGGGCTGGCACAGCCATGCCAGCCCCGGCATGTGGCACCGGACCGTGCCAGCAGCTGCCTCTGCCTTGGGCTGCCCTTGCCTTGTCCCCATGCAGGGCTGGACGTGGCACACGCCAAAACAGAGGCAGTGCTGGGCAACAGCTCCAGCCTCAGAGCAGCTTTTTGCAAGGAGATGTAAGGGAAAGGATCAAAGGACGATTTCGCTGTCAAATTTTGTTTGGCAGCATCAAACAGAGGCGTGATGTGTCGGCTCGCTGTTAGGTAGCAAAGCCAGATGCTCCCAGTGCTTCAGATAAAATGTGCTTCATTTCATTCCTTCAGCTTGCTCTGGAGCTGGTTTTTAGTAGTGAATTAAAAATTTTAAAAAATTAACAACTAAATACTCGTTTCTTGGCTATGAATATTTATGGCAGTATTGGACTTGCAAATCCAAGGTAATTTAAATGTCAAAACTGGTGTAAAGTCTCTCCTTTGGAGGGTAAGTCAGAAAATTAAACTTGATTACAAGCCATAACATTTGGAAATTAGCATCTTAGGGTATCAGTGATAAACACTTTTGTACATCCCCTTTTTAAGTAATATATTTTTAAAAGAGGAGAATTAATTTTAATAAAAAAATGGTCCCTTAATTAACAGTGAGGTAATTACCAGGGAAATCCTGGTTGCATTCACGACACTGTGATTACTTCATCTTGCTAAATCACTTCCTCTTTTGCGAGGAATCTTCCTCCACAGCTGTTTGGACAGGAATGGTTCCTACCTGAGGCAGTCTTGTGTCTGGGCAGCCTGCCTTAGGGATAAAAGCAGCAATTTTTGCACTGAAATTTTTGTGCTTCACAAAGGAAATTATTTTGGTTAATGCATAGCAAAGGCCAGTGTAAGTAAGTGCCAGCAACAGCAGCTGCAGCATCTCTGTGAGCAGAGGGGGATGTGACCAACAGCCACGCTCGGATCTTTGAACAGCATCCTGAGTTACTGGGTGTCTGCAGAGACTCAGCTCCTGAGTCCTGCAGCACACAGGTCAGGACATGGGAAGCTGACACCAGGTCAGCATTCTCAGCCATTCCTCCATGGAGCTCTGTGGTTTTGAGAAAAGTAAACCTGAAAAACCACCCTCCTGTTAAGAGCCTGAGAATTGTGCTCCAGGAGTTTGAGCTGCCGTGGGGAAATTGTTAGAGATTCTTCTAAACCTGCAGTGAGAATCTTGATTTGAGGAACAGCAGTTTATACCTTTGCTCCATACAGAATCCATGGAGTTATTTATCCCAGCACCTCAGGCTTCCCTTATCCATCAGATTTTTAGCCAACCTCAAATGCTGGCTACAGCCATGTGGGTACCCCTACCCTTTGGGTAAGGTCCAGAGAAATTTATAACAGGAAAGAAGCCATTCCACAGGCAAAACGTCTTCCTCATGCCAGTCATTTGCTGGCTGGATTATGCTTTAGAGCAAAGCAGGTTACATAAAGTCTGTACTCAGTAATGACTCCTCACCAGAAACAAATCTGACATTTGGCCTATTGGCCTCATTTGCAGTCTGCTCCGATAGCATTTGGTCTCACATGTTCATTTTGCACTTTAATTTGGAAAAGAGAAATCAATTTTGAGAAACGGGAAAGCGTTCAGGGCTTGCCTGTGCTGTGGTTCGCAGGAGAGAGCCGTGACCTTCTCGATCTGTTTTGCCTTGGGTTCATTTTCTGAAAGACCATGTGGGTTTGGGGTTATGTGGCCTTCCAGCTGCCCAGTCAGGCTTTGGACCCACAGCTCGTTAGGAGCTGACCTGTTCATTGCAGTGGCTTTTAATTGGCCAACAGAGACATTGTCACCAGAGACAGGTGGCTCACATCTGCTTTCCTCTCTACCTATTCTAGATTTAGGATTTCTCTCTCTGCTTGTGACTTGATCCAATGAGTCCTTCCATACTGTCCCCACTGAGTATTTCCCTGCTGATTTACCCTCATGGCTCTGTGAGGGGGCAGGGCAGCCACCTGAAACCAGGAGATCCTCTGAGCTCCTTGGAGATGCCAGGTTTCTCTGCAGCCCCTCTGTTTGTCTCGTCTCCCTGGCAAAATGGCTTTTCTCCAAAAACCTGCCCCCCACACACACCTCCTCAGGATGACACCTGTAATTCTACTGTAAGAGCAGCAGAGTGCATAGTATTACTGTAAAAATATTAAATAGGCCTTTTCAAGTAGTCTGAAAGCCTGTGCATGAATAATCACCCTGGTTTCTCCTCAGGAGCTCGTGGCTTTCCATGCAATAATGCTTGCAGACCCCAGATGATGTCTCCACAGCAGCCCTGAGTGCCCATTGCAGCACAGGTAGATCCATGTGGAGGGTGGTATTGGCTGTGGGTGGAGATGTCCAGGATGGCTTGTGTCCACTGGGGACCCTCTCAGAGCAGCTGTTTTTCCTGAAAACCCCAAAACCACAGTGCCAAGGTATCCAAACCATTGCTCACCCTCGTGCCCCTCTGTGGCTCCAGTTCCCAGCTGGTTCAACCCTTGTGTCCGTCTTGCAGAGAGAACGACCTGTCCCAAAGCTTCAGGCATGGGAATTACTCACTCAAGTGGAAATGCACAGTTTCATCCAGTTCTTAAGCCTCCTTTGAAAAAAAATAGCTCTGAATGTCTCTTGCTATGAAGCTTTCATTTGCATCCCTTTCCACATTTATCTGAGCCATTTGTATTTCATCCTCACAACACAGAAGAAAAAAAAGGCAGAAAAAAAGTGATAGACACATTGACTGATAGTGAATGGGCTTTTTTTTCCACCCTCTGGATTTATTCCTTTTCCTCCTCCAGCTCTTCACATCCTCAGTTCTCCAGCTCTCTTTTTCTGTAAATATCCTTAACAATGCACGGACTCAGAAAATGTACTCAGGAACACACAGTGCTGTGGAGAAGCCAACAGCCATACTCAGATCACATAGGCTGGGTGAAGAAAGCACCTAAAAATGATGCTGATTATTAAAAGTCCTTCCTAGAATGAGAGGCTGCTCAGGATGGAGGTTGTTTTACCTCCTGATGATGCTGGGGGTGCTGGGGCCAGGAGCAGGACCAAGCAGCAGCCACCACCTTCAGCAGGAGCCCTGGGAAGTCAAAGGGACACAGCTTCCTCCTGACCTCCCTGCCTCGCCCCAGGAACACTCTCTGGATTTGATCACAACGTGCACAAATTTTCTGCCAGTCTCTTTTTTCAATAACAGCCATGGCAAATGCCCTGCAGGAAAAGGAATAGCTGCTCATTTCAGCAGCTCCCAAAGTCAGCAGGAACAGACCTGGAAAACAATATAATGACAAGTCTGTTGGTTTAAGTGGCATGACCAGAGCAGAAGTACCAACACACCCCCGGGAGCACCAGAGGACCAAGTTGCTCCCATTTCACATTGTATTCCTATTTTTTTCCCCCACTGGCATTCATCTTAAAAACTGGGGGATGCAATGTAATTAATGGGTGACACAGAGCTAATGTGTGATAAAGACAAATCTGGATTTGTGTTCAGTTTATGTCTTGCCCACAGCAAGAGTGAAAAAAACCCAGAAGGATTTGGCCAGTATGAAGGGGGTGCTCCATGGAATACAAATGTGCTTTCTGACTTCCAAAACAGAAAAATGCAGGGAAGTGACTGAAATTTTATCAGGTTAAGTAAAATCACAAAGAACCCGAGACCTCCATGAATAGTGCCTTGATGATAAATCAGTAGAAGAAGTCTATAAACAAAATGTGCTCCATGATTTGCCTTGGTCACACCGCTCAAGTGCAACAAAGAGAGATAATTCTAGTCTTCCTCAAGACACTGCCTAGTCAATACCTTTCCTTGGTAGCGCATTCAATCACCCTGATTATGGGATGCGATGAGGAGCGGCGGGAGAGGGAATCAGGAGAGATGAGCGCAGCCAGCACTGCTTGACCTCGCCTCTCTGCGAGAGGTCGGCTGCGTGCGCGAGGCAGAACATCTTGAAGGAGAGCTGGAGATCTCTCCAGCCCACTTCAGAGCCTGATGAGGAGAGGCACAGACAGGTGCTGCCTCGTGGGAAGGACTGCCATGGAAATAGGGACGCCAAGAGGGTCCTACAGCAGTTCCTGAGAGAAAGCTCAAACCTCACTCTGCTAAACGTCACCGCTGTCCCGAGGTCTTTGTGTCGACTGGGTGTTAGACTGGGAGAGGTGCTGGTGGCTGCCCAAGCTGTGGGGCACTGCTTGAGGCTGCAATTAATTTGTGCAAACTGGGAAAAAAAAATAGAGAAAGAACAAAAAAACAAAGAAAAAACAAAACAAACAAAAAAAAAAACCCACAAAGAAAAAAAATCCATACTGCCACAGCTTAATAAAGCAGCTTGGGGAGGAACTGTAGCATTTTCTCTGTAAATTGAGGTATGTTCCAAACTTCAGCTTTAAAGTTCAGACCCCCAGAGAGATTGTTAGATTTTAATTGCTACCTTAATCAACATTTATTAGTGCTAACCAAAGCTCCTCATGGATTTAAAATTCAGCCCAATTGTCAACTACTAATTACTTTAAGCAGACAAGCTGTTATTTTACCAGCTCTATTAATGAGACTTTTCAGCATATGTGAAATATTACAAAAAGCTTCAGAAAATTTGATCCTGAAATGTAATTCAACTGATACTTTTTTTTTGTCATGATGTTACTTGTCTCTCAGACACTACAGCATCTCTTACCCTCCTCTGCCTCCACCTCACCTGGCAGAAATGCAAAACCAGAATTGGGTCTAACGTATTTTTCAATAGGAGAATGATCTTTTCTTTCCACTTGTTTGGGGTTTTGTTTAACTTAACTTTCCTTTGAATTCTTCTGAATTGGGTCTAACTTGTTTTTCAATAGGAGAATGATTTGTTCTTTCCATTTCCTCGGGTTTTTGTTTAAATTAACTTTCCCTTGAATCCTCCTGCAGAGTGTGCCTCATGCGTCAGGCTGAAGGCTGGTTTATAACAAAGTCTTTATCTTAAATCTTCACCATCATCCTCGGGAACGGAGCTGATTTATTAATTACCCTGTGCTCTAATGAGTTTCTGCTCCCCTGTCAGCCAGCTGCTGATTGCATCCTCCTTTTTTCCCCACAAAGGGCAGGACAGAGGGGCCACTGCAGCTTTGCCCACCCAGCCCCTGTCCCCAGGGAGGGACCTGGCTTGGACACGGGCGGCAGAGGGGAGCCCAGCACCCGACTGCTCCACACCCAGGCACATTCCACGTGTAAAGCTGGAGTCTGACAGGCACCACGTGAGCCAAACAAACCCACATTTTTCTCTGTCATGATCCACCTACCAAGAGAGTGTGGGAAGAAAGAAAGCACCACTTGATTCAACTGTTTGCTGCTCTTCGCAGTCAGAGATCTTTGCTTATTATGCTCCCATGCCTGTGTCGTTGGCTTTATTTCCCTGCTAAAGCAGACTGTTTCGTTAGAATCCTGAAACAGCCGCTGCAAGTGACTTCATATCCATGTGGGCAAAAGCCATCCCTTTTGATTATGAGGGATGAAATGACTCAGTATTGCCAGAACAAGAAAAGCTGGGGGATAATTGACTGTCACCAGGGTTTGATTATTTTTCTTGATGTTGTCTGTGAGTAAATATCCAAGCATAACAGTCTCATTCATGACAACAGCCACCCCAAGCATGAAGCAAAGAAGAATGGAATAGCAGGCACAGGTTAGAGAAGCAAGGATCTGGATATTGGCTCACAAAATCAGCTGCTGTGAGTTATTCACGTGGTGATAGAGCCCTCAGACCCACGTGCAGTCTATGTTCTCCTGAAGGCTGTGGTGGCTGCCCCTCCTGCAGCATCCCAGGCTGCAAAAGCCACACAGGAGGGTCAGATGTGCTGAGCACTTGCAGTGGTGGCCAACAGCACAGGGAAGAGGACGAGTTCCTGGGGTTTGACAAGGACATCATCAACCACCCTCAACAGAGGGCATCAGTCTGTACCACAGGGAGCCCCATGGAGACATTTTCGTTGGATGAATGTCTGCCACGTGAGCCCCCACAACTTGTGCAACCCAGTGGGAAAGAAGAACCAAACGAGGATAGGCAGAAAATAACTGCAAAATCTGGATTAGGATTACTCAGCTGTCAGGAGCATTAGGCACTGTATGAACATTTATTAAATTATTTAGAGGGCTGACAAGCAGCAGAGCTGGAGAAACCCAAATATCTTGTGAAAGGCGATGGGCAATATCCCTTTGGCGAAAACAAGCAGGAACCAAAATACCAGCAGATAGTGAGAACTGAAATCCAACTGCACTGGTAAATTATTTAAAGCGTATTTCCAATCTGTCATTTGAAGTTGAGTTATTATTTCCCCTCCAGTAGAACATAGCTGCTGGGGAGCGTGAGGGGGAAATACTAACAAAGACCTGTGTGTTCAAAGGGAAAAGTAAGAGCATTATTCACTGAGTTTTTGTTCAACCAAAAATATTGCCCTGAATAGTGCAATGGATCTGAGCAGCAAGGCTGAGGCCAGCAAACTGACAGCATATGAATTGACTTTATTCTTGTTTGCAAGCAGAATTGGGTAAATTGAATTAATTTACCTTGTAGCTCACTGTACCAACCACAGGAAATGAAGAAGGAAGGAGCTGGGCTCGATGATCCGTGTGGGGACCCTTCCAGCTCAGAACATTCTGTGATTCTGTGATTTCCTGAAGGAGGAAGGGGGGAGGATTTGAAGCTTTTGGGTTATTGATGATGTGATGGAGGATCACATCACTGCTGCTCTGTCACTTCTTCTGTCCTCCCTTACCAGGTACAGGAAGGCAGCGGCTGCCCCATGACAAAACCCTTCCTTTATAAGTTCCACATAATCTTCTTAAATCAGTGGCAGGAGGCCCTAAATTAACTGAGGTGAGACGTACAAGGCCCCAAATTCATCATCTTCATCAAGCTCAATCCTAGAGAGAACCTGGGTTATTTGTTTGGGTTTTTTTGTTTGGGATTGGGCTTTTTTGATTACTGGTTTACTCTTCCATTTTTCTAAATAAACATTTAGCCTTCAGTGAAAAAGCTGAATATCCATGATATCCATGCTATACAAGGCATTTCCAGTGCATGGTGATAAACCTTAGAACCTCCCAATTTGTCTGTTCTCTTTGGAAGCTGGAATCAGCCGAACCATTCCAGTTTGAGTTTGGTGGGCAAACACCAGGAAGGGAGGAATTTTTCTCTAAAGAACGTTTATGATGGAGTAGGTTCTCTGGCATTTATGGAGGTAATGAAAAGCTCAGAGGTCCCCAGGGAGTTCAATATTTAGATATTACCCTTGTGTACAATTAGGAATAATAAGATTTATATCAAACACTTACGGATGAATCACATCTTTTGCTGTCACTTACAATAAATCTGAAAGTACTTCAGGCCACAGCATTGTAACCATGCATAGAAATGAGTTTAAATGATCCTTCAGGTATCCAGTCAAGCTCGGGAACGCCACAATTATTCAGTGCTCTGACATCTTTCCCAACCCATCATGAGCAAGAGACCCATTTAAGTTGTTCTGCATCAGATGTTGCTTTTTATGTACAAATGTTTTCTCCAAGGAGGGAAGTTTATGAATGGGAATGTTTTTGCCATGGATATGATGGATGTTTTTTGTCAGTACGCAATTTATTTCCATCTGTTCTGTATCTGATTAACTCCTGCAGAGTATGTGATTAACTCAACTTCTCAACATCATTAGCTGCTCTGCATTCCCATTATAGTTCATCAGTGTGGGACCACACACAGGCTTGAAAATGGTACACGTTGGTTATTCTTAAAACCTTAATCCACACTGCCTGGTTATTTTCTGTGATGGCCACGGATCTACAGAGAGAAGCCAGGAAAACATCTCTACTGTGGAGCAGACACAAAATGCTAATGAAAACAGAGTTTAAGCAGATCCTCTTTCTGATCTCAATGCTAGAGCTAAATTAAGCCCTTTGGAAGAGTTTGTGGCTGATGTTATCCAGCTGGACACAGCTCTGGAGGCATCCAGCCAGCACAGAGAAGGGAGAGGAGCTCTGCACTGCCCTGTGCATGGCCACATCCTCCTGCTGTGCACCAGGTTGTAGGTACTCACACCTTGCAGATCTTCAAGCACAGCACAGACTGCAGTCAGTGCATGCTGCCACCCCAAGCCTTGTAGTAAACACAAATTTTCTTCTGATATAAATATCTACCAATACAAAACCCGAAACTCCTCCACAGCATCGAGCAGCCAGAGCTCAAGAACAAGTCTTTCACATTATCCTCTGAGTTGTCTTTGGAGGGGTTTTCCCTCAGTGAGTAAAGCAAGTAAGTGGATGTGTCAGGAACAGATGCTCACATGTCCTTGCCATGCAATTAATTGAGCTCCAGCCCCACTGACACTAATGGCTGCAGGGCAGCAGCAGCATGGGGACAGGAACCAGCCCAGTGACTTGGGAGCATCCATCAGCTCTGATAATTTATCTTCAGACTTATCTGTTCTCTTTCTTCACCTCAGCAACAGTACCTGCAGTCACCCGTTCCCAGACCACATCCAAAGCAAAGGTAAACTGAGACTACTGCAGAGGTCTGAAATACAGGGTTTTGACCAATTCCAGCTCCTGTGGCTGATGCCAGCTGAGGTCACCAAAACCTGCTGAGTTACTTAATTGACGACGGATTGGACAGGATGACCCTGTGTTCCAGGCATTTGTTTGGTATTTTGATCCCCCTGGATGAAAAGCTCTGGATGTCCTGCTCGTGTCTGTGTTTAGATCAGGCTCACACCCTCATCACTGCCCCAGCTCCTGAGGCTCAGCTGCTTGTGACTGCCATCCATCCCCGTGTCCCCACGCAGCTGTGTCCTGGCTTGAGGCTTTGCCTCTGTAGCTCAGAGCTGATCATACATTTTGACATCAATACCTGTGACTGCGAGCAACATTTCACATCATCGTAACCTTTCTTTGAAATGTCTGGGCTTGATATTCAGTGCTTTTGAAAAGGTCTCCCTGAGGCAGAGGGAAGGTGCTCCTCAGTCTCTCTGAGCTCCTGCAGCTCCAGGGGCTGAACAGGGGAGCTCTTTGGGATGAGACCAAAGCAATTCACATGGTCACACTCTGTTACCTTGGATAACATGTATGGAATGTGTACTCACCTCTAGCTGGGTAGAAGAGGTACAGGGTATACCAGGACATAAAAATCAGAGCTTTTGTGGCCATTTCTCAAGGCGTTTCAAAGAGAAAAATAATAGCTGGATTTGATATCTTGTGTTTGATTATTCATTAAGCCAATGATGGGATATTACACCCTGGATCTGCACTGATATTTGCATCCTGCCCCTCTTTAGGAGGAAAGGGGAGGGTTATTTCACTCAGCTGAGCTCAGTGGGGTTTGTGTCACTCTGGTGCTGTGAGAGGACCCTGCAGCCATGCAGGATTCCACCATAGCCTCGTGCACCCTCCAGAAGAGTCTGCACAGGGCACAGAGTGCCACCCACCAGCGTCACCAGCCAGCCTCTGTCCGAGGGTGGCAGCTGTGTCACCCCTGCCACGCTGTCAGGGCTGCTGGAGAGAGCAGCCGCCCGAAATGAAGCGTGACAGGCAAACCTGCCCGAGTTAAAACTGGCAGCGTGTAAAGGTCGAGCTCCTGCTCAAATGCACTGGTGGAGCTCCAGATCCACACACAGGCTTTGGCACTCGGCCAGATATTCCTATTTCCCCAGGATTTGTGCTCCCATACCAGCATGCACTTATCCAAGGTAAGGACCAGAGCCAATACCCTGCAGTAAAGGTCCCCTCAATAAATTCCAGAAGAGATAAATTGCCTTACTAGGCTGTAGTTGTCCAGCTTCCACGTTTTTCCCTGTGCCAGTTACTGACTCCAAAAGCAGGGGTTATTTTCTCCTATCACTCACAAACACAAACCTCTCCTGCCCTGCTGTCGCTAAGGAATGGCATTTACCTGATAGTCATGAGATACTTGGCATGGAAAGCTGGAGAGCTCTGGAAAGGTGGGGTTAATTAGATATTAATTTATTTACAGTGGGGGAAAGAAACCTGTGGATGTTTTTTTCATCAGACACATCCTGTGAACATCAAACATGAGTACATTTGCCAAATGCTCCCTTTGGCATCCCAACACTATGTATCTTCCCCTTTCCTGCTTTGTCTTGCACAGATTGCTGTATCCTGGAATGCAGTACTGTGCTTATTAATGGTTGAAATTATCCACTGGCTGGTTAAAAAAATGCTAATTCTGGCTACTGAGTGAGATAACCAGTAATTTTGTAAAGTACATTTAGTCAAATAAGATTTTTTGGCAGCCAAATGTTGTTGTAGCAGAATGTGCTTCTGTGATTGACATATGCTAACAATACTGCCTCCACAGTCAGGGGGAGGATGATTTACTTTCCATTTCCATTGGAAATGAGGTGAACCAGAATGTGGTAGATTGTTAAAATGTAGCTCTGTGGCTTAATAGATCTGCTCAAAAGAACAAATCAAACGATGCGCTGTGTCCTCAGTCCTCTCCCTCATCACTTCCAGGAAACCAGCAAGGATCCGTCTCCTCCTGAGACAGTCTCCAGCTCCTTTGGGGCTTCTCACCCATTTCCCCAGGTTTGTCCCCAGGAGTCTCTGCACTGAGAATCCTCCCCAGCAGAAAACAGAAAGGCTGCAGCCACCTCACAGCATTCCCCAGGTGGGCACAGGGAAATGAGCTATGACAGAAGCTTAGTGGGTACAGATGAGGTTTTACCAGCTCATCAGCATCCACATTTCTCTCCATTTTAGTTGTCCTTCCCACAGCCCTGAAAAAGAAGGGAGAAAAATCGCTCTGAGCATCCCAGCTCAGTGCTGAAGGGGCTGTGTCCCTGGAGAGGCTGTGCTGACAGAGACCTGGCTCTGCTGTCACCTCATTTATCAGGAAACAAGGGAACATCTCTGGTCTCTGCCACAAAACCCCTGTCATAACCCAGGGTTAAAATTATCCCTTAATCTCAGATGCCCCCCATGTCCACTCCAGGGGTCTTGCTCCTGCTGGCAGAGCGTCCCAGCTGCTGCTCCGTGGGATGCACCACACTGTGCTGCTGCTGTGACCAGCATTCCATGCTCCATTGGCCTTGGGGGACTTTATTTACTTATCTGGATAAAAGGCATGAGGGAAAACACAAGAGCTGTGTTCAAAAGTCTTTTATGTTCTCAGTATTGGAACATTTTCTATTTTCTCGTCAAAACTCTTTTCAATTAAAATGTTGTGAGTAGTTCTGGTTCTTGGCTGTTTTCATGATAAATACTTCCAGCGTCAAATTTGCTACTGTATCTCCAGAAAAGCCTTTAGCCTAACTTTTTTACTTTTAACCACTTAAGTTTTCCAAGACCTCACTCATTTTTTCTGTGCCTCTCCAAAATCTTGTGCTGATGGACCATGGGAACACCCAGCTGCAGGTGGCTCAGGTGATGGAGTTTTGCTGGAAGCAAAGGTGACCCATAAACAATTGTAATATTCATAAATTTTCCCCTCCTTGCTTTCAGATATATCTAAGAAAAAAAGTCTTGGCTTGTAGTAGGGATCCAAAACCCATCTTTTTCCAAAGTGGCCTTTGAAGCTGTGTTCCTCCAACAGTCACCTTGGAGCATAAAATAAAAAATCTTTGCAAACCCTCTGATTTACAGGACTTTGTTGAAGCCCTCTGGGGAGTCCCCGTGTGAAGTTCTGTTCTCATCTTCTCCATCACGGCTGCGAAGGAGCTGACAGCTGCTTTTGGTGGTAACCCAGGGAAACCACACAGTCAAATAATTTGAGGGACGACTTGGCAAAAGTGAATCACGTCAGCAGGAAGCTCAGCAGAGCCAGGGGAGCAGTTTTCCATGCAAAAGATTTAGGAAGAGTCACAAACCCGAGAACTGGGTTCTGCTTTTGTGTCCCTTGGTTTTTCTGGTCCCATCCCCCGTGTCTGTCCCACACTCTTCTCTGGAAGGAAGAAGCAAACTCACAAAAGGCTGAATTCTCTGTCTCACACAAAGTCTGATTTTTGTTGAGCTAACTGTGAGGCTGATAGCTGCATCATATTCCCTTCAATAAGTTTGATTTAATTCCCATAAATTTCCATTTATCTTCCCATGAGCTTATGAAGCCCCATCCCCAGCTTTGCTCCGTCTCCCGTGTCCTGCAGAACCCTGCATAATTTTATTGATTCCTATTTCATATTAAAGTCACCTTTGGCAGTAGAGAGCCAAGAGAAGGGTGGGATGAACATCATCATTAGAGAGCCAGGGAGGCTCCGTGCTGGGGCAGGGTAGGACCCCAAGGCCACCAGGATGGAGCTGGGAAGGTCATTGTCACCGCCCTGGCGACAATGAAGGTGTTGTACCTCTGAGGGCTGGGTCAGTCACAGAGGTGTCTCTGCCATGGCTTGGCATCCATCAAGTGCCTGTGGGGGTTCAGGGTCTCAGCAGAGGTTTCTGCTGGGAGCTCACCCTCAGGTGACATCCATGTTGTCACCGTCCTGCTCAGCACAGCCAGAGAAGAGTGATTTGGGTCTCTGGCTGTCCCTGCTCAGGCACTGCTGGAAGGGAAGGATGTTGTTCTGTACGAGACAAATCACAGTTTGGTCCTGAGGACTAATCCCATCCCACAGATGTTTCCAGCCTGGTGCTTGAGCAGCATTTAGGATTGCACTGATTCCGGGAGTGACAGCAGCATGGAACTGGGTTAGTGTTTCATTCTGTCCTGCCGCTGGCAAACGCCGCAGTATTGGATTTTCTTTTTTTTTTTTTTTCTGGTTTGATGAGGATTTAGCACACAGTCACGGGGTTTGTGTGTGTTGTGTTTGTGTGGGTTTTTTAGCCTAGAGAGCAGCCAGGGCTAAGCCTTTCCATGCTTAGCAGCTTAGCACTGAGCTCATTCTGCCCATTGTGGTGCTGGGCTCTGGTGGGTTCACTCTGGTGCAAACGCATCACTTTTGATAGAGAGGAGAATCAGACTGAACCATCTTGGTGAGAGCAGATGTGAGACCAGGCCCCTGTGCTTGTGCATCCAAACAGCCTTGAATACAGGATTAGTGTAGATCCAGCATCACACAGACTGTGCTTTCCATGGTGAGCCAACATAAATCTGAGACTTCCAGCTCAAAAATGAGCCTGCATACTCCCTAAATCTTCCCTCCTGTGGCCAGAGTAGTCTGTAAAGATCTGTAAAGCTCCAAAGGCTCCCATGGGTGTTCACTGACAGCTGTAGCCACTTTAGTCCACTGATGTTAGGAGACACAGTAAAAAATCCCATTAAACACCTCCACAAGTCTTCCTACTCCTGAACTTTTGAATATGTAGACCTGGGATCCCAGACCAGCTCCTCTTGAGAAAGTGGGAAATTTTTCACTGACTTTGAAGAGTTGTTGGAGGCACCAGCTCCAGCAGAGTGCAAAGTCACCTGCAAATGAAGCGTTTCTGCACTGATGTGCACAGTGTGCTGGGCTCCCAGCAAGCAGCTGGACAAAAACCAGGGAATACAAAGGGTTTGCTTGGGTAGATTTGCTTTTCTATCCTTTATATTCTTTGGGACTTTGTGTTTGCAAATAATTCTTTCAACAAATTAAAGCATTTTGCTACTGGTAAAAATATTGATTTTATTTTTTTTTTTACTTTATGAGAGTTTTGCTACAAATCAAGACAGGGAAAAAAATCTTTAAATATAGCCTTTGATAGAAAGTACTCAATATTCCCACTTTTACCATAACAATTCCTAAAAGGGAAAGTCAATGCTATTCGAGCAGATTTCCCAAGCTCTTTAAAAGACTTCACAATGCAATTATGGAGCGAATCAAGGCTTTTAAGAAAGCTCGGAAAAGACTCTTAGAATTCAGCAAAATTATATCAAGCAAGTCTAATTTATAGCTAGGGCAAAATTTCAGAATGAAAACCAATAAATCGTGAATCTCAGGTGACAGAGTGAAACATTTCCAGAGTTAAGTGCTGCATTTTGCTGATGTGCAGGCGTTGCTCAGCAGTGGGGAAGAAGGGCACTCTGCAGCTGAAGCCACAGAAACTGGAGTGAGGAGCTACAGGGTTCATTTCTTAGTCTGACCTGGTAAATCGGAGCAATCACTTCACCCCGGTGTGCACCAGCTCAGCCCGGCTGCACTGTGAAGGTCAAATAGCTGGTCTTCACTACTTAATGATCTATCTTAGCCTGTGGAAGCAACTCCTAAAGATAACTCTTCCTTATATGCAGGAGGCTGTGAGGTCTTTTAGAAGAGCAGAAAACTGCTTTATACTTAACAAAAGAGGCCATTAGCAGCTCGTAGTGGTGGGGTGTATCTAGGAATTCACTCAGCCCGCTGAGGAGCTCTGTTATTATCACCAGCACAAATGGGAGACGATGTTCTCACCATGTGGGCGAGAGACAAAACCCAGCTGGTGCTTTTGCTTAACACATGGAGCTCCGGAGCACAAAGCTGGACGGAGGCTTGGTCCATCCAAAGAAAACCTGGGCAACAACAGCACCTGTCTTCACCAAAAGAGGACTTCCTGCTACAGATTTATGGACAAAAAAGTGACGTGCACCTGCTCCCATGTGCCTATGCGCTGCTCATTTCTTTCACAGATTCCCTGTAGCATCTTGGGCGTGTGGTTGGGTGATTCCCATTCACCTCCAGCATTTCCGAACCTCTCCAGAGCAGAGAGACCACAAATCTGCACCAGACCCAGGGTGTACAGCAAACCTGGTCCACCTTGGTGATGGTCCAGTGGGGGTGGGTGGACGGAGAGGGGATGTGTCCATCCCAGCAGATGGAGAACCTGTCTCTAGGTGTGGTTTTGCAATCTGCAGAGGGACCTGTCGTTGGCCTGGAGTGCAGGGTTGTTCTGTGTTGTACATCACTGAGGTGAAAGATAAGTGGCTGTCTGGGGGGGAAGTCAGCCTGCCTTGGAGCCCTCCCACTGAGTAAATTCCCTCTTGAGTTTTGTAGTTTCATCTTTTTGTCATTTTATCACTTTTAATACAATTGCTTTCACGGCGATTTGCAGTACGGTTTAATCCTTGTCAATATTTTGAAATTCTAAAAACTGAAAGGGCTTTTGATTTGTTCCACACTCACCTGGGTGATGTGCTGAGTCTCCTCCTGGGCCATACAGCAGAGAGGAAGAGCTCCTGGGCTTAGCAGAGCAGCTCTCCATCCCACCATGGCAGCCTTGCAGATGTGCAGGCAAACTCTACACGTGCCTCTGTTTCCCTGGGCTGCCCTTTGCCAAGCTCAGTTCCACTGAGGTTTCTAAACAGCCCAAAAGCTTTGCTGCATTTGACATGAACTGTGACTTCTACTTGATTCAATCACTGCTTAATTTGATCCTCCATTTAATTTTATCAAAGCTGTAGTAATCAAATAATTTATACTAAAAACATTATAACTTCCACTTGTTTATTCTGATCAATTTTAATCCTTTACAGCACAAGGTTTATTTAACTTAGTTATGAGGTAACAAAACACTGTCATTAAATCTACAAGGAAAAGACAGAAGCCAAAAAAAGATCGTTAAAAAGATCCCAAGGAGTGCTCATAATGCAGGAAAAAGACAATAACACAGTGTTATTTAGAAGTCACGCTATGCATGATGAAAGCTAAGCAGCATCCTGCTGGTTGTGAGATGAAAAGATCAATGGCATGTTTCAGTCGAGACATTTCTGGCAATGAACTGCACTGAAAAGGGGAAAAGAATGTAATTAGATATGAATGATTTTGCCCTTTTTGGGTGTTGACCCACGTGAATGAACTTGCGTCAGCAGTGCTTGAGTTCTCCCTCTCAGCAATAAACCTTCAAAACCAGCTGAGTAAGAGGAGGGAAAGATTTCCACTGCAGGCTGCTCCTCTATTGCTTTGAGCAATAAAACCCAACCTCCTGCTCCGCTGATCCTATCCCTGACTGTGCCCCATCTCTCCCCTGCAGGTCAACACCTTCATCTCCTTCGTGTTCCCCATGGTCGTCATTTCCGTGCTCAACACCATCATCGCCAACCAGCTGCTGGTGATGTTCAAGCAGGCGGCCCAGGAGAACCAGGTGTGCACCATTGGTGGGCAGCAGACCATGCTCAGCATGTCCATGGAGCCCAGCAGAGTGCAAGCCCTGAAACACGGCGTGAGGGTCCTGCGTGAGTATCCCTTCCCTCGGCGGGGAGCGGCCCGAGGTGTCTGAGTAAATGTGACTTGAAGCGTAACAGGCTGAAATTGGTTAACACTTTCACCCAAAACAGCCTCTCCTTTTGTCTTTGCTTGTTGGTTTGCAAAGCTAAAGAGCAGACCTGCTCACTCTGGAAAAGCAAATCCAACCCAGCATTTTAATGATTTCGTCGACAGCAATTTAAGCCTTGCACGTATTGTTTCACTACTTCCCTTTTTCTGAGGAGCTTTGGTTCAGACAGATCTTAAATAAAAGTCCCTGCACTCAGGAATTGAGCTGTACTGCAAAACACTGGATATCTTGATTAAATAAGCTGAGGAAAAGACCAAAGAATCTGGTAGCTCACACTTACAGAGGATAAAGCAAAAGCTGTTCAAAAATAGTACCCAAAACAGCTAACAAAGTGTGCCCGTAGTGGTTTTAAACATGAGGTGGGGAGAGTTTATTAGCAGAAAGCTTTCTGATGTTCTGGTGGTTTTGGAAGGGTTTGGGTTAGAAGGGACCTTAAAGTTCACCTAGTCCCAAACCCCTGCCATGGGCAGGGACATCTTCCACTAAGCCAAGTTGCTCCAAGCCCTGTCCAGCCTGGCTTTGGACACTTTCAGGGATGGGGTATCTTGGTATTTGAAGTGCTTTGTCCCAGCCCATGTCTCCAACAATGAGCGAAATCCCTAGAGAAGGCACCAGGAACTCCCATGACATTTTCCCAGCTGTTTTTCACAAGGAATGCATCCCGTGCAGCGCTCCTTGCCCATGCCATAGGTGAGCCTCCGCATGCAGCCCAGCTTCCAACACCGCACTGGGAAACACGTACTGACAAAAAGGAAAGAAAAACCCCGAGGACATTAAATTGCCCACAATTATCTTGTTGGACTGTGTTCGTTTACTGTCTCTGCACCCCAAGGAACTATTATCCACGGGTGGGTGAGGAGGGAGCCTTGCTTCCCCATGGAGCCTGCAAGGACTCTGCTCCTTGCTATCCTTTTCTGGTTTTTAACACTTCTGCCTGCTGCCATTAAGTGAGAAGCTGCCTTTTCTCACTCGTGCTACACCACCACCTCACACCTCTCTCTCTCCTTTTAGTACTGTATCCTCTTTGATCATCAACGAGAGAGGGCTCTTCATTAATAATAAGAGAGAAACCTAAATTTACCCCTGGCATCCCTCAGCACTGGAGGAAGTGCGCCCCGCGCCCACAGGTCCACATCTCCTCTGAGCCACTGAGAAACAGCCCTTCTTTTTCTGAACAATAAGCATAATTTTCTTTTTCACCTTCTTCTGCTTCCTCTTTTTCTTCTCCAGGCAGACTTTTGGTTTTGCTGTGTACTGCAAAAGCTGAGAATATTTGGCCAAAGTGAGGGTTTCAGTCTGGAGCCTGAGATGGTTCAAAAGAGGGTCAGATGTGGCACCATGGGGCCCCCCAGGCAGCGATGCCCAGATATTCCAGGCGTCTCCTCAGGGCCACCCTGGTAGCAGGACTGAGCTCCCCTCCCTGCTGGGAAGGCAATGAGAGGGCAGCTGCTTGTTGCATTTCTGTGCTGAGGAAGATCCAGCAAACAAAAAAATCCTCCCTCACTTCTGTCTGTGATTCACTCCACCATGCAGAAATGCTCTCTTTATCTAGAAAATGGCAGTGAAATCCTGCCGTGTTTCAGTTTTTCAGATGCACTTGATTACTGGAGGTGCTTAATTCACACTCACTTTTGTCACCTGTTCCTCATGACTTATATTTTAATAACCCAGGTCTCTGAGCTGTCTGAAAAGTGACAAAAAATACACAAGGATGCACATGATTTATCCTGGCATCCACGACAGCCAAAATCATGAACAGACTCTGGGCTCATTTATGGAAGAGGGTGGGAAAAGAAAAATGACACTTGTGCCCCCTTATAAAACTGTTGGCACAGAATCAGGGCTTCATGGGGGTGAAAATATTTTCCTTTTCCAAAAGTGAACTTTGGCCTGAAGTACAGAGAAGGCTGATTTAGGTTTAAGGGTGAAATGTTTCAGAACTTGTAGAAGAAGTGCTTAGAAAATAATTTTTTGTGGTTCATGGTATGCAGAGCTGTTGGATAAGATCAGAGCAGCAAAAAACTTCCTTGCTCCAAATGTACTAAGTATTTGTTTACACTGAAATAAGAGCTAAAAGTGGCCAGTCTAACAGCCTCATTCAAAACAGCCACAGCAGCGTTTTCCTCCTCTTTGGTAGCAGCATTTGTGTATTTTCTTGGCTCTGTCTGACTTTAGTCATGTACAAAATAATGAGAGTGATCAGGATCGAGGAACGTGTCAGGCCTGTTGCCTGGGAGGCACCTCATTAAATCAGTGAGCATGAGATTCCTGATTGTAATTCCCTCTCTGCTGTCAGCGTTCACCAGGTGTGAGGATACAAATTCAAAGAGCTACAGCCACTGGCAGCTTCCCAGCTTTTTTCTGAGGATAACAGGGCAACCGGTTCTGTTGTTAAAAATACCTTCCACCGAGAGATTTCATACCCTCCTTCATCCTTCCAATTCCTTCCACTAAAGCACCTCCAATTTGTGTTGCTGTTCCTTGGCTGTGTTGGAGCCCTGGAATGCCGAGTGTCCCAGAGCTGTGTGGTGCTTCACAGAAGTGTAAATATTCTCTGATTGCACAGCCTGATATGCCAATCACCTGATAAAATTCTAAATAATCCTTAAACACTTGCACGCACACACACACACACACACACCCACCCCAAAACAATCATAGAATCACAGAACGGTTGAGGCTGGAAGGGACCTTAAAGCTCATCTCATTCCACCCCCTGCCATGGGCAGGGACACCTTCCACTGTCCCAGTTTGCTCTGAGCCCCGTCCAGCCTGGCCTTGGACACTTCCAGGGATCCAGGGGCAGCCACAGCTTCTCTGGGCACCCTGTGCCAGGCCCTCCCCACCCTCACAGGGAAGAATTTCCCCTTAATATCCACTTTAATCTTCCTTCTTTCTGTTTAAAGCCACTCCCCCTTGTCCTGTAACTCCGTATCTTTTTTCCAGAGTCCCTGTCCAGCCTTCTTGGAGCTCCTTTAGGCACTGGAAGGCTGCAGCAATTTCTTCCTGGAGCCTTCTCTTCTCCAGGCTGAACAACCCCAGTTCTCTCTGCTGCTCAAAAATCAGGGTGTATTTGAGCTTGGCTCGGGATGAAAGCTCTGTTCAGCCAAAATGTCTCCTCGAAAGGGGACAGTTTTGCCACACGGACTGATATCCCCACCAACCCACCTGCCTGCAGCCCCTTCCCCTCCAAGCAGCCCTCGGCACCTCCTGGCTGCCTGTCAGATCCATTCGGAAGGAAGGCAGGGGTTATTGAATGGCACAGCTGAGCTCTGATAACGACATTGAGACAAATTGATGGACATCAAGGGGAGGCTTTGCGTGTCCCTGGATGGACGTTGGCTAAGCCTGTTAAACTGTAATCAGTTCCAGGTAGCATTTGCTCTGTTACAGAAGCTGCTTAGTGAAAGCAATTACAAAGCACTTAGAGGTTTAACCAATTAAAAGAATATCCTTCAGTCTCCCACAGCTGGCTGGGTGATGCCTCAGTAAAATGCTTTCTAGCAGATGAAGTCAAGCCGCATTTTCTACTGAAAGTCTGTGAATTTTTAAATTATGATTTTGGGGCCTCTGCATTTTGTCAAGTGATACAAGACAAAGGCCAATAATTAATGATGTATCCATGTATTTCATTAACTTGTGCATTAATAATTCCCCTTCTGAACAAATACTTTGAAGAGTCCGTTCATTTCTCCTCAGCAATGCTCCAAGTCTGAGTTATTCATTTCCGGAGGAGAATATTGCCATGAGATTTAGTATAACCAGCCTACAGACATTAATAGCAAATAGCTCATACTTTGCAGCCACAATACACAGAAGAGCACCAATCTAAAACTCCTTAAACAGTTGTATTGCATAATTCCTATATTCTAAGGCAAGCAGATTTATTTGTTCATGAATCATTTCTTTTCAAGAAAGGAACAAAATTCATGGCAGTTTGTATCTCTAATAAAAAGTCTGAGCAACTCCAAGTGGAGTTCAGCAAAACCCCTGTGGCATTAAGCTTGAGTGGAAGCTGATTTTAACAGCCGAAGTGTCACTCTGAAATTTGGGAGGATGAATTACCTATTTAACAGTTGTATATATTTCCCAGAGATGTTTGTAGTTGTAGGTTTACTTTGCCATCTGCCAAGTGAGATAAAGTGAGCAGAATCAGAGCTCTCTATAAACACCCTCAGAGGAGCAAAAAGCAGGGGTGGCTGCACCTCTTGGGGCAGAGAGTCTCTTTTTCCCCCTCTCCCAAGACGTGTCCCTTTGCTGGCACCACAGCTCGGGCTGGCACAGCATTCCTGCTGGCATGCAGGCTCTCGTGGCTGCATCCCTGCAGAAAACTCCAAGATTTGCCATGCCCTGAAAGCAGATTTTCCAGGTGTTAAGCCATGACAATGTGAGTGTTTAAAAAGTTAACTGATGTGATTTTAAACACGAAGTCTGGCCAGGGCTTTAGTCACTGTAGAAGCATGCAGTGAATATAGCTCCAGGGTCCCTTTGATGAGCAGAAACCATTCTGGGAGGAACAAAGAACTCGTGAAGCTCAAAACTGGAGGGGAAAGAAGAAAGGGCTGCAGAGGAAGCTAGTTCAGGTTACACCTGATCTCACCAAATAGAAAGAGCCTTGAGCGTGGTGAGGATAAGATGGGATCCCTTATCTACCTTGCAAAGCGGAAATTTTCTTCCTTTCTTCTTCCTTCTCCTCCAAACATCCAGACATCCCCAGGGGAGATGGGATGAATGAAGTTTAAATGGAATAAAGCAACCTCTTCTCTAATTTCCAAAAGAATAATTATCTTAGAAGGAAACTTAGAAGCTTGCACTGGGACAGCAGGGATGTGCTGCTTGCTAGAGCCTTGGGCCAGCTTTAACCTGTATTTTCTGCCTTGCTCCTTATGGATGAAACTGGTGCCAGGGGATGATTTAACCACTGGTGTGAGCTGGGGCAGGAATCCACATCTGTTTTCAGACCTGTCATCTGAAGCCATTAAAAATCAGGACTGGAGAATATAGTCTGAGAGAAGTATGTTGATTTTGAATGCCAAAAGGTTTTTCCATTCACTGTGCTGTCTCACTTTCACTAATAAAGAAGAACTTAGGGTTTTTTCAATAATTTATTCAGGAGCATTAGGGGATTGTATCTAGCAAATGCTGTGTGTTTTCAGTGGTGTCTAAAGGAGCTGAGGACTTCCCAGGCTCATTGTTACTCCCAGTTTCTTCTTTGCTCTCCTGAGTACTCCTCGTGCATGCTGGTGGCCTCCAATCCCTGCCAATTGTTATCGACTTTTATGGAAATCCTGTATTCCACAGCCTTATGACCCAAATACCAGCATAAGTAGTTTTAATTTTACTGGGCTCATATCTACCCTGGCAGCTCCTGCAATCCCTACTTTGGGGCCTGCTGATATAAATATTGCCAACAGCCTGTCAGGTAGAACATCATGTTAATATAAACAGCACCTCGAGGTTTAACGAAGCAGTGCCAGCTGTGCCTGCACTTGGCCCAGATTTCATCACCTCTCATATCAAACAGCACTTTGTGAGAGGTTCTCTTGTAATGGCATCAACTAAATAAGTATATAAACCCAGGATCTTGGGACAGACAAGGATTGTTTCTCCAAAAATCAGCATTACTTTGACACGAGCCCCATAAGCTGTTGTACACCTCATCAGTACCAGCTGGTGCGTGTGCTCCCCTTGGGCAGCGTTGGGGATGAGTCTGAAACACGGAAAAGGCTGAGAGCTCTTGTTCAGGTGGGTCAGTACCTCCCCAAACAGCTCCTGCCTTTGCTCAGGAATTCCACCGTGCTGTTCCACATCTGTATGTGGCTCAGCTCCCCTTCAAACGCAGAGAAAGAGAAATAAATTGGTTGAGATAGTCTGGACAAAACTACAAAGGATCTGAGCTTGTCCGGAGACCCTATCAGCAGCAGCAGAGGTGGTTGTAAGAAGGAGCAGCATCCCTTTTCTGCCTCTCCTGGAGAGAAATGAGGACAGCACAGAGGGATACCCTTGCCGAGGGCACCCCGGGGCTGCAGGGCTGTGACTCAGCACTCGCAGAGGGGATGGAGGAGGTGCAGCGAGGAGGAGAGCCCCAGCCGAGCGCTTCGTGCCGCAGCAGCTCCCCGGTGCCGCGTGAGTCAGCGGCGGCGGCTCCTCGCCCATCGCCGTCCGGGCTCTGAGTCACCCCCAGCCTCACACGGCCCCACGGGGGCTGAAAAACCCCTCCTGAGCACCGCTCCTGTGCTCCGGCAAAGCAGAAAAACCCTGGGGTTCTTACTCGTGATGCCCTGCCCGGTGCACATGCTCACCCAGAGGTTGCCCCGGAGGAGGGCAGATCCCCAGCCCAGGAGACACACAAGGCAAAATAAAATACCCAGTGTGATCTAATAGAATTTAACTTCCAGGGTTGCTCCCACATCCACTTTAGGCTGAGAATCAAGGCTGCCACAGTTTAAATCTCCTGCGCGATGAAAAAGATGTCACTCAGAATTGATGTTTCTCTCTGCAGGACTTCCTGAAGGAAAAACAAACCGGGGCTCGTCCTCTGCCACTCTTCCTTCCTCTCCCCTTCTTCCTTGGCATGCAGTTCAAACAGGCAGAGAATAGAGCCATTATAAGACAAAGTAGAATGACACAGGATGTAATAATTCAGAGTTTAATACACATTGAAATTGGGAGTTTGATTTAGGGGGGAAATGAGGGCATACATTGGTGGAAGGATCATTCCCTGCCACCCCTGGCACACCGGGGTCATCTTGCTGGGGTCCCACCTCCCCTCCCCAGCCCTGAGGTTTGGCACCTCATTTGCTCGAATATGGGAAATATCAGAAGCTTGTGGAGCAGCTCTGCTCCTATTAGAACCTTATTGAATTAATTAGAAGTGAGGGATGTGTCTGGTTTATTTTTAGTTCAAAAAATAAAGGCAGGAAATCGCCAACCTCACAAACACGATCCTGGACAGTCACCGCGTCACACATTGAGTCAAACCCTTCCCCTGCAGTGCTCAGCTCCAGCAGGCTGACCTGCTCCTTCTTATTCCACCAAAAGAACCCATGTGTCAAGCTTTTGATGATGAAGAACACATCCTAGGAGCTCATAACAATAATAAAAAATCATTTTGGCAGCCAGTTTGCTCAGGATTTGTTTTACAGCTCAACCATTTTGACAGGCAGGTGCACAGGGAAGAATAAAACAGCAGGAAAAGGCAACAGGCGTCTGGGAGAAAAGAATATTTTCATTCTGTATTAGATGGAAGTTAACACAGTCTCACGTTTCATATTCCTCCCAGGGGAGAGGACCCAAGAGGGCAGGATTGCCACCCTAAATCTGCTTGATCCCTTGTATGATAAAATGAAAACATACGGATTAAGGGTGACAAATTCAGGTCGGGATCTCCTAATCTGTGCAGCACAAAACTGCACAGTGTGTCACCCAGCTGGGACTTCCAAATCAGACCATAAGTGTCTCCAGTACACTTCACATGTTTAATAGAATTTTAATTGCAGAGTGATTGCATGTGATATTACAGAATTTTCACAGATTACATAATTGCTGATGTTAAGCAGATACTTCTCTCAATATGTGTTTTTGTTACTATAGATCCATATTATTTGGCACAGCATTGCCTGAGCAGCAGAAGCAGAGATCATTTACAAGGAGAAAACCACTTTCCTTTAACATGTTGGTAAATTTAACAAGCAGATGTGTGAGATTCTTATAATTGGCTGTCGAAAGAATCCGGATCCTGCCGTACCTAAAGAGCTGC
Source organism: Lycocorax pyrrhopterus obiensis (assembly GCA_014706295.1). Classification (NCBI taxonomy): domain Eukaryota; kingdom Metazoa; phylum Chordata; class Aves; order Passeriformes; family Paradisaeidae; genus Lycocorax; species Lycocorax pyrrhopterus. The sequence goes on along the minus strand of JACSVZ010000022.1, from coordinate 12,389,992 downwards.
ACACAGGAGTGAGCAGCTGAGAAGTGCCAGTGCATGGAGCTTTCTGCAGAAATTATGATGTGCCTGAATGAACCTGTGTTTGGAGCCATTTGGGAAGCTGCTTTTGCAGCCTGAAAATCCAGCTAATCCTGCGCAGGCGCTGGGAAAGCAGATGGGCTGTGATGTTGGCTCGTTCCCGCTGGCCCGAGGCTGACGGATGGAGGAGCAGAGGCTGGAGAGTGCTGCTTCTCCTGTGGCCCCTGGGAGCGATCTCCAGGAGAATCATGAGGGGACTGCTCCATGCAGGGCAAACCAAAGGTCCATCCGAAGAGAAATGAATTTCTGGAGGTGGCCAAAAGCGGGTGCTCAGAAATGTGAAGGAGCAAGGCAGGCATCCATGCTCCCAGCGAGCTCCCCAGGGGATCTCCCACTCCTCCTGGGCCACACGTCATGCAGGGGCTCTCCCATCAAAGTCCCATCAAAGTTCCCCAGGGAAGGATCAGACACAGGTCAAGTTCATTCACTTGCTGGCATCTGAAGGGCTGCAGGCTGTCTGGTGATGAATTACATCTGTGTAATTTCAAACTGGTTTTGGCCAGAGAGCAGCCAAAAACAGCTTGAAAAAATGAATTCACTTAGACAAGAGAATAAAACCAGACCCTCTAGCCTTCTTTCCAAAACATGTCCCTTCAGTTGCTTAAATCTTTATTGGATAAATGGCTTTTGCAGCATTCCTGGAAGATGCTGTCATGCATCATGCAGGCTGATGCTAAAGGACTAGAACCTTCTCCATTGTTAGCTGTGTGTTTAATGAGAGAGGGAGCTCATGGAGTTGGAGTAGGGTGTGAGTATGGATCTGGACACCAGGCATTATTTAATTTCTGCTCTCCTGTGCCTCTTGGTTGAGCATCAGTGACGGGGAGATGCAACCACAGCCAGACATGTTCCTTCTAGTCTGCATTCTCCAAGGGAAACACATCATCTGCACATCTTCTCCTTGAGCTACGACAATGGTCCCTGTGGGATGACAGTGTCTGGGTTTGGGACATAGCCACATAAATATTTTCAATCCCAAGGCAGACAAAAACCCAGCCTTTGGCTCCACATGACAAATCCACCTTGTACTTATGGTACCTCACTCTGGAGCAGAGCTTTGCTGCTTCCCAGCCCCTTACAGGTCACATAAAGGACAAGAGTGATGTGGCCCTTGTTGTCTGCAGAGCAAATTTGGGACCAAAAATTAACTTCATTATTTTATTTAGTCTTTATTTTCTTCTTGCATTTTATTGTGTTACATTTCAACTGAGGTTTCTTTATTTCCTGCTAGGATTCTGCCAGGATCCTGCTGTTCCATACAGAGGTTGAAACACGTATTACAAAAAGAAAGAAGTCTTTCTCTTGATTGCCTGATAGATCTGCTTTTTAATCCAGACCAACAAATGCGCTCCATCAGCAGCACTTTTATGCCTCAGAGTTGCTGCATTTTATTTTCCATTGTTTGACATCCCTCAGAATCTGGAAAGGAAAAAAGCTGTAGTGCCTTTCTCTGCTTGCCCTTTAATTGATCATTTTTATTATGGCAAAGTCCAGACCCAAACACACTGTAATCTCAGGTATTGCACAAATGTAGAGCAAAAGGACGAGCCCTGCCACCAGAAAGAGCAGTTTAATGATGCTCAGCACTGTGGGGACTGTGGCCAGTGGCTCCACATAACAAACTAATGGGATTATGGTGTCCCTGGCTCCCTGTCTACCTGGATGAAAAACACACACCAACTGTCTCTGTGAATACCTTGGGCAAGATACCCAGTGCCACAAGGGCATGAAACACAGATGCAAACTGAGTTTCCTTTAAGCCAGTGTCTGAACAAGGCATCACCAGTCCTTCATCTGTACCTGCTGTTGTTCCTACGTCCCTGCCCCGGTGCTTAGTGCTGTTTTCTATTACTTCTGTTTTGCTTGTTTTTACAGACATTTGCAGGCTGGTTGTCCCTCAGGGTTATTAATTCTTTGCACTACAGCAATACAAGAACAAGTGGGGCTGCAGGAAAGCAGGTTACAGCAATAAAACCCACGCAGACAGGTCTCTTTTTCACCCTGATGGAGAGTTGCTCACAAAGTTAAGGGCTTTTTTTCCTGCCTTGCAGGTGCTGTGGTGATCGCCTTCGTGGTCTGCTGGCTCCCTTACCACATACGGCGCCTCATGTTCTGCTATGTCCCCTCCAGCCACTGGACAGAGTGAGTCACAACGGGGGGGACACGGTCCCCACATGCCAGGACACGGTGGGGGCTCGGGTCGGGGCTGGGGATGCCAGGGCACCCATAGGTGAGGAGATGGAGGTGGGGAGCTGGGAACAAAGGTGTTCTCCAGTCGAGGGGTTAAAGCCTCAAACTCCTAATTGCTGTTTTGGTTCTTTTCTTTTGGATATCTCAGTTTTTGCCAGCCAAATTAAGAGTCTTTGTTTTACCTAAATCCCCCAGAGGAAGCATTATCTTGAACCAAAATGCACCATCAGCCCCTCCTCCTCCTCCACCTCCTGTGGGCTGCAGCCATGGGGCTTCACCTCTGGCAGCCCTTGATGAAATTACATTTGGACAGGGGGGTTTGTACACCCAGAGTGGATTTCAGTCTCCATGCCAGAGATATTGATCCCCAGCCCTAAGATGCACCAGCTCCCGTCAGCACACGATTTAGCTCCACGAGGCCACATTTCCTCAGTGACAGGGGAGGTTACACAGGTGGGGGAATAACTGTGCTACTTACTGAGTCTGGGGTGGGTTATTTACTGGGTTTTGCAGGGAGGGGATCAAACTGAAATACCAGCAGTTGCTGCTGATTAGGAGATGCCCAGGTTGTCAGAGAATTCCGGGATAATTGCATGAACACACGTGCGCTGCTCACAGATGTGCAAAGGTGCCCCAGGAGCTCCCTGCTCCTTTCTGAGGCGCCAGGCTGGGTTCCTCAGCAAAGCAACCACCAAACTGATTATTCTTTTTAAATATGTCATTAAGAGCTAATGCTGTCTGGGGACACACACCCAGGAAGCCAGAGATGCCAAGGGATGCACTTGTGTGTCTCCTCCCATGGTGTCACATCCCTGTTCTCCCTGAGATCGGGGCTGTTTCCTTCAAGGGAAAGAAAAAATCTACAATACTAAAAAGCAGATCAACAACAAAAAACTAAAATTCCATTAACTCCAAACACAAAATATAATAAATTAGGATATTGCAGTCTACTGAATGGGACTGTGGATCCAGCCATAGTAAAACCCAAAATCTGTCTTCAGTCATGAAAGCAGAGCTCTAGGCACACACTGGGACAAACTCTTGTTTCTCCTTTGCTTTCCTATATGAAAAGCACTTAAGGCAGTGTTCAGTTATGTAGTGACTGCAGTTGCTTGGAGCAAGAGGGGTAGAGAAGTCTATCTGCAGTTAGTGGGAATTTATGCATCGTGGCTGCATTCACATAATATAATTTTCTCCTTTTTAAAACCATGAGTGATTTTAGGAAAACACTGAATTTACAGAATGATAGTGAACTATCAGTCTGGTGGCTAACCAAGAGTTTGCAGCAGCTTGGCATGTTCACTTACAAACATACGTGCCTTGCCCCTGAAGAAGAGAAATTTTCCCAATATTAATTCTTCACAACTACATAGAGAAACTCTGCTTGTAAGAGCTGGATGGGCCGTGCAGTCCTTGGCAGCGCTGAGGGGGTGTGGAGGGATGGGCAATGTTGTCCAGCACTCCTCTATTTATCTTTTGTTAGACACTGCTCAGACTAGGAAAAAGGTCTGCAATTTTCACCAAGATAAATAATTCTGAGGAACATCTTGCTTGTGGTGTTTATAAATGCTTTACCAGCTCAGGGCTGTTGTTCTCAGTTGGCCCTAGGAAAGATATTTCCAAAAGTATAAAAGATAATGAAACATTTTCGACCAGTTCTAGTTGAAAACATTAAATTGTGGTGGTCAGGATGTGTTTCAGAAGCATGCTATCATCAGCTTGCCCCCAGAACAGGAAATGCTATCCCACATTATGGACAAACCCCAACCCAGGGACCTATTGAATAAGCTGATGCTGCTCTCACTGCCAGAGGGAGGAGAGAGCTGCATCTGTTACTGGAGTTTGGCTCTTCTGCAACCTCTGTAGATCAGAACTGCAGCCAAAAAAGTCAAGCTAATGTATATGTATGACACTGAAGCAAATTTCCATCTGGCTTCTCAGTTTCCAGAATGTCTGTTTCCAAAGAAAAAATCAATGCACGAGGTAAATATTGCGTCTGGCCCCAGGACTTAAGTAAGTCTCTTAACCACTGATGAGTGGGGTAATATCTTCATAGAGGCATCTGATCCATGTTTGACCAGTTCCAGTTGAAGATGTAGATGGGTTTTGGTGGCTCAGCCACCACTGGTAAGCTCGTGTCTGCAGCCTAAAAAGGTTAGCTGGAAAGCAGCTCATGTTTTTCTCATCCTTCTGACTTTGAGTTCTTCACACTCAAGATTTTTATCTTTCATCTGTTCCTGCAGTTTCCTTTACAACTTCTACCACTACTTCTACATGCTGACAAACGTCCTCTTCTACGTCAGCTCAGCAATCAACCCCATCCTCTACAACCTGGTGTCGGCAAACTTCCGCCAGATCTTCCTCTCCACACTCACGATCCTGTGCCTGCCGTGGAGGAAGAAGAAGAAACGACTGGCCTTCACCAGGAAATCCAACAGCATCTCCAGCAACCACACATTTTCCAGCCAGGTCACAAGGGAAACTACATACTGAAGCCAAAGGAGGAGGAGGAACACAATTCATCGTGGAGTCAAAACTTGAGAGAGGCCTCTGTGACTTTCATGCATGGTCTCCAAATTCACGTAACACAAATGTGTTTAGCAAAGTCATTTTTGTTGGGAAAATAGGCTTTGTTCTGCCAGTAACTTTGAGGTTATTTTCGAGCATTGGCCTTGCCTCTTGTGAGTAATGTCTACATGTATTGTAACTTCAGTCTGGCATAAATCCAGATGTGGTGTTAACTGGGAAGCCAAAATGTGTTCAACTTAGGCAAAACCGTTCTGCATTTCATCCTTTTCTCAGTGCAGAGATGCCATGTTCACAACCAAGGGTTTGAGGTCACGTCTCCTGGTGGCACCGAGCAGAGAGTTTGATGAGGAGAAAGAAGCTTTGAACAGAAAGGGATGTGTTTGGAGAATGGACATGCTCGTCTGTGGGATGTTCAGTGAATGAGGAGTGAAAACTCAGGGAGCCAGGTGGTTATTTTAGAAATATATATATCTCCATTGTGAGAAATACGACCGAGGTGCTCAAGAGAGCCACTCTGGCTTCTTGAAATTAAATAAGAACAGACGATGCCTTACCTAGGCTGGGGTGGCTGTGGCCCGGGGAGTGGGGTCACCTCTGGCTTTAGGGCATCCACAGTGCCTGGCATCGGTACCACTGCACCGGTAACAGCAGAGTCTCTGGCAACGTCAAGAATGCAGAGGCTGTGCCCAGATGGAGTGCTGAAAATGAACAGAAATGGAAAATCTTCCTTTTGCCATACAGCCAAATCCTATTTTTCACCAGGGAGAACAGTTTGCTGGCCTGCATTAAGAGGTGAGAAAACTCCGAGCTCATGAGGGCTCTGGGCTGCTGAGATAAGAGAAATCTGCCCCAATTCACTGGGACCTTCAGATTTTTCCCATTCTTATTCCAGTTTTACTTGTTTCCTCGCCATTTCCACGAGGCTAACATCTCAGTTTATAGCAGTTGTAGGCAGCAGTTCCTCTTGTTCTACGTTTTCTTATATTACTTTTTGCTACCAGACGTGTTGGCACACTGATCTGTACCCAAACATTCAGATAGTTCAAATGCAGAGCATAATAAAGTCTAAACTGGGGAGTCTTGGCTCTAAACCCACTTTCTTTTAACAAGCCAGAGGAACAGAAACAAGACCTGAAAATTCCCTTTGGAATTTCCCAGCTGGTCAGGAGAGGTAGCATGAGCTTTTCTCCCAAATCGTTCCACCTCTAACAGCCCACTGTGTGATACAGCAAATTGCTCCAGAGTCTTTAGTACCGAAATCACGGGGCTCTGGGACAAGCTAAAGGGCTTTTTCCCCAAATGGCAACCTGCACGAACCTGGAACCTGACCAATCATCCTGTGCAACCTCTGCTGGTGGTGGCCTTGTGTCCCCTTTCACACCACATGTCATCAGGAGAGCAGGACTTGGCTCTATAGGGTGACAAAGTAGAAGAGTTGGCTCAATTTGGCTTTCTGGGCTTTGCCCATCCCATGTCACTCTTCATCTAATGAGCACCTGTGGTCCCTAACTGAAGCCACAGTGCTGGAGGTGTGGATTGGCCCCAGTGAGGGTCACACAATGATGGAGACCAGTTACTGAACCACTGGGTGACATCTTCTGCTGCAGATGTCGCATCATCAAATCACAGAACATGCCAAGTTAGAAGGGACTCACAAGAATCATCGAGTCCCACTCCCTGGACTTGTGGTTTAGGTCCTGTTGGGCTCAGCACATAGAGGAAACACCCATTTGGGGGCATCTGCTGTGAGTTGCTTGTAATGACTGACTATTTTTGGGGCATTTATAACCTGGCAGCTGTACCCAGCTGGCTACCACGGCAGCCCATCAGCCACGGCCTCCAGCCACACCTGCCAGGGGTGGGAGCTGGTTTTACAGCCTAGTACAGAACCCCAGCAAAAGAAAGGGCTCAAAGTAAAAGTAAGTGGGGCTTTAGTTTCTTCCGATTACAGCCAAATTGCAAGCTCTGTTCTGTCATGCCTTCTTGTGATTTCTTGCTCTGGTTGTACCAAGCAGAGGACAGAGATTATATTTGACCAAGCACTTTTGTTGCTAATGGACTGTTGACTCCTCTTTGACAAGGAAAACAGGGAGTGGCACACAAATAAATGAAATGAAACAAACAGGCGTAAAGGAGACTGATCTCTTCAGAAGGAAATCTGTGAGAAACCAGCAAATATTTTCTGTGTCTGGTGTGTGTGAAACGGCTTGGGCAGGCTGGAAGAAGAATCTCTAGAAGACCTGCTCATCCTGCCTTGTGGGAAAATCCAGGTACCATGAACAGGAGAGGGGAAAGGTCTGCCTTGAGAGGAAGAGGAGTGTTGATGCCACACATTTAACATTGGCCTTCCAGGCAAGACACTTCAAATGTTTCTGGAGGACCCATTTTTTTTTACTTCACCTCTAAATACAGTCAGCAGCTGGGAGGTGCTTTCTGAAACCTCCCAAGGAAGCTGTAACTGCGTTGCTTTGACTTCCATTGCAATTTAACACCCTGCATGTCTCATTTGCTTTTGAAATATTAAACATTATTACTACACTTGTTCAACACCAATCTGCTGAAATGTGCTTGATTATCTTAGGAAACACTGTACAAAACTTGTTTCACATACGATGCTTGGTTTAGATCTTCACTACTGAGATACACTGGCAGCTTACAGAATATTTGATTACAGCTCAGATAAACCGGCAGTTTTATTTTTGGTTTGACATGACGGTGAGAGAAAGCTGGAGTAAAAGTGAATTTACCATAAGCTCCTTCCACCGTGTTTGCTGGGCCACTGGAGTGCTGAAGAGCTGGGGGAATTTGGGGGATTTATCCAAGTGGTTTGCTGGCTTCTACAGCTCTGTTCTTGCAGTTTAACAGGAAAGCAGACCTGGGTCCATGGCCTTAATCTGAGATTGCAGCTCAAAGCTACCTCTTCCACTGGCCAAATCTGACACCCTTGAGCTGAGCAGTGTAAGTTACAGCTGGTTTCATCCTCTCTTCCCTCCTCACCTCATTTTGCTATATTCAAATTAGAGATGCAAAGAAGTGAGGAAAACTCACTGCAAACCCCCACAGTTTCCAGAGAATCACTGGAGAGTTTGGGATGGAAGAGACCTTAAAGCCCATCCAGTTCCAAACCCCTGCCGTGGGCAGGGACTCCTTTCCCTAGACCAGGTTGCTCCAAGCCCCGTCCAACTCGGCCTTGTAAAGGAAAGCTGATACAGTAGAGAAGAAAAAGGTACAAACTGCCCCATATTTACCAGAGAAATGGTTCTTTACATGCCTTTTAACAATGATTGAACTGCTAACCCAACAAGGTTTTTAAATTTAATCTGGTGTGAATAGTTTTTGCCATTAGGCAAAACACAAACTCCCATCTGTTGTGTCCCTGTCTTGGCTGAAGCAGAGGTGAGTGTTGGGGCCTCTGCTCATCTATGTAAATTCCCTGTGTTTGGAACTGTTTGTTTTGACTAAAAAAATAATTAAATCTGTGGAACCCGCAGATGTGAAGTGCTGCCAGATGGATTCTGAGAAATTCCCCTCTGAAGAGAGTCTATCAAGTGACCTCTTCAAACGTTATTTTGAGGTTTTGTTTCTCTTCACAGTGCTCTTGCCAGAGCCATCCGTTTGGCAGTGTGAAATCAGGTTTATAAAGTCATTTTGCTATTCAGAAATTTCTGGAAGACAGGACTTTCTCACCACAGGCCTGGTCCATCAGTGTTGGAATGCTCTGCTGAGCTTGTCTTTTTTTGTAAGGTGCATGAGACCTCACTTCAGTGAGCTTTTCAGGAGAAAACTCAATGGAAAATCAGCGAGGAGGGTTAGCAGGTCGTGTGCTGTAAACGCGACAACAGCAGGACCTTTGCATTTCCAGCATCCAGCGTTCAGTGAAACAACCCCCGAGTGTGCTGGTGCTGCAGACAGCTCGTGCTGCCGGCTTGAACCCATCATCTGTGCAGCTGCATGGCTGCTGCCCTTGGGCAGGGACAGCAAACCTCCCCAGGGCGTGGGAGCACCTCCCTGCGCGGCGCTGTGAGTGTGAGTCCCGTGTCCTCCTGGCTGTGTTGTTTGGTGACTCTCTAACCAAAGCTGTATCTGCTAGAGATCTGTCTGGTTCTTCACATCACAGCTCAGCCACTCTTCCTGTTCTCAGTCTGGGTTTGCTTAGTACGAAAACAGAAATTGCTGATCCAAAATCTCATGATGCTGTGTCCTGGCTTTGTGATCCAGAGTCCTTCCCCGGCTGTGCCACCTGATAGTCCTGCACATATTGTATTTATGGCAAATATTTTTTAAAGTGCACCTTTATTTTTTATTTTATTCTGAGATACAATATGTTGATGTGCTTTATTTTCTGTGGCCTGTTGCTCAATGGGGAAAAAATGAATGTTAAAAGTGTGTCCGTGTCTACTTTGTAATATTTTCTGTGACAAAGGGAAGGAAAAGGGTGTGGAATCCTTCTGTGTGGCAATGGGAAACACTCTTTCAATGTAACATGCTATTATTGATTCTGTATTTACTGATCAAAGTGTAATGAAATGGTTAATTCCTGATATAGCCTTTGTACTGTATGGTATTTTATTTTGTCATTTATTGATCCTAAGAAATAAATATTCAAATTTAAGGCTTGCGCTGCTTTTGCTTGAAGTGGCAGGTGTGCCTTTATCACATAGCCTGGTTGTCAGCACAGGCACCTTGGCTGGGGTCTAAACTGGTGAAATCCCACTGGCCTTGAACAGTGGGGATTTGGAGCTCAGAGGGGTTTGCAGCTCCTTTGCAGAAGGGCCCTGAGTGCTCCTCTCCCCGCACTCTGCAGCACAAACAGCATCCAAACATCAGCTGCTGCTCTGTCTTCATGTCAGCAGACAAATAGGGGAAGTAGTTAGGTTTGAAGGACACTCCCATCAGTGATGTTTGCCCTGAAAAATCCTTCCTGAGAGATGTTAAAAGCATCAGATCTGTGCTGTCCTGCTCTGCTGTTGGGCACAGCAATGGAGAGCATCTGGCCCATCCAGGGCGTGGAGCATGTGTAGTGTGGGAACGGAGATCATTTACTGTTCTAAAACAAATGTAATTTTGTGGGGACAGAATTCTTCAGTATTACCTGTGATATTAAAGTGTGCTTTAACTAAATGAGCAAAAATCAGTCACCTCCATCCTCCCTGCAGCTCCTGGTTAATGTTCTGTTGTGCAATAGCTGAGCTGAGCCATAAAATCTTCATCATTTTTAACCATCCAACCTTTTTGTTTTGATTTCTGGTAGAGGGAAATGTTGCTTGGAAAGCAGCAAGAAAATAAAGCTTAAATATTTGGAATCATACATGCCTGGAAAATCCATCTTCTAAAACCTAGCTCAAATGCACTGCCTCTCCAAAGGCTTTTTGGTGCTGCTTCCAGACGAGAAGAGCAGGAGCCTCTATTGTCCCTACAGCATCAAGTCTTAAAGGATCAAAACCATTTATTTTATGGATCCTTTTATTTGTTATTCAGCCCTGCTCTGCTCAAAGGTGTATTTTCAGTCTGCAGCTCATGCCTTCAGCAGTGGAAATCCACACCACGTGGCAGCATCCCTGTTTCCTGGCTGCAGGAGACTTCTGTGCTGGGCATGGTGCTCCCAGCGGAGCCTCCATGGCTTATGCAGAAATCCAGCCCGTGTTCAAGCTGGAGTGAAAAATGTTGCTGTCTGCTCATGGCTTGTCTAGCTCAGGGCTGACTCCTGGAAAAAGCCAAATCCTGAGAAGCAGAACTTCCCAATCCTCCCAGGCCACCATCCCAGCCGGTGTCATGCAATCGTGCACCATGTCACGCCCCGCAAATGGGAAGGAAAACAAAAGATGTGGAGAGTCAAATAATTCTATTTTTCCTTTAGAAAGGCACAAGGACTGTGCCTCGAGCCATGAGGGATGCTTTCAGCTTGGCTCTTATTTCTCATTTCAATTATAAAAGCAATTTCCATAGTTCACAAGGGGAAAATTTCAGGCACCTTTCAAAAAAAAAAGTTAGATTTTAGTAAATGGCTTCATAAAACTTAATAAACATCCATGCAGAAGTTAATTTATTTAAAATATCTTTAAATCCTGCTCGGCCTTATTGAATTTATTTGAACTGTAGATCAGGTTGGAGTATATTCATGAGGGCATTTAAGCAATAAGGCAGCACATCACAGTTATTATTCCAGGTCTCCTGTGGGCCAGGAAGCACAAAGCAGAACCTGAAGTGATTTTGGGCACTCAAGTGCAAAACCCCTCCAGAAGCACAGGCACAGGCACGGCCCGAGTGCTGCAGGGCAGCCAAACCAAGCTGCTGGGGTTGTTTACTGGGAACAAAAACATGCCAGGGTAGCTCACAGCAGCCAGCCCAGCATCCATGGGCTGCCAGCCCAGTCCTGGGCTTGCTGAGACAAATTCCAGTGGGAAAGGATCAAAGAATCATGGAATCACAGAATGGTTTGGGTTGGAAGGGACCTTAAAGATCATCTTATTCCACCCCCTGCCATGGGCAGGGACACCTTCCACTATCCAAGGTTGTTCCAAGCCCCGTCCAACCCAGCCTTGAACACTTCCGGGGATGGGGCAGCCACAGCTTCTCCGGGCACCCTGTGCCAGGGCCTCACCACACTCAGAGAATTTCTTCATAACATCTAAACTAAACAGAGAAGCAGCAAAGTTAGTTAAACATCGTATCACTGGTGATACAAAGCAGCCAAGCCAGCCAGGACTTTCAAGAAACAGGAAGAGAAAGACCAAAAATTTGTAGTGAGTGTGTAAGTGCATGTGTGGGTGCTGCAGCCGCACCTGGGATGATGTTTTGCCCAGGGTTGTTCAGCCTGGAGAAAAGAAAGCTCCAGGGAGACCTTAGAACCCATTTCAGTACCTAGAGAGGCTTCAAGAGAGCTGGAGAGGGAGTTTTTACAAGAACCAGGAGTGAGAGGACAAGCGGGAATGGCTTTAAGCTGAAGGAGGGTAGATTTAGATCTCACCAGCACCCCAAAATTTCACAAACGTAATGGAGATGTAGTAGCCATTGTTACCAAGATTTAACAGCATTAGCACACTTCCAACAACCCAGCACACTCCATACCATTCTCACTGCAATGGTGCATTTATTTTAGGGATGGATTTCAGGCACATGAACTTCTGGGATTCACCCAAGGGCTGCAATGAAATCTTGTAGACCAGAGCCTCAAACCCCAGTGTTTCCAGCAGTCAATTCTGCTTCCTCTTTCCCTTCACTCAGCATAAGCAGGTAGCTCATGAGCTATATTAAGCCTCCATCCCAAGACACATATTAGTAAAACATGCCAACATTCAACCATTAAAAAGCAGCTTCTCACTGGTTGTCAGCAACAGCAACAACCTTGTCACAGCACTTGGCAGCTTTCAGAGTGTTCTTGACGGTGCTGTTATCCTTGGTGTCTGCTCCGTGCAGATTGCAGGAGAAGGTGAAGCATTGTGTGCTGAATTTAAAAAATACCCAAACAGCGACAAACTCCATTAAATGGGAGTGACCTTAGCAGTGCCACGGGGAGCTGTAACGAAATCTGTGACACCTGACATTTTGGATGTTTTAGTTCTTCTGTCCAACTGAAAAGCAGCTACGACTGCCAACAGCATTATTAGTACAGCTCCCACACAGAGCATGAATTCTTACAAAGTTTCACATTACTGCAATAAATCAAAGTTTTTGTCTTCCTTCAGACTGGCAATTGGAATAAGATTAATTTCTCTTTACCATCAACACAAATATGAAATAACATTTTTTGTAACCAGCCCAGGAAAACGCCTTATGTCGTGGTTGGTGTTTTCTGACTCAGACCTTGAGATCCCTCTCCTTCCTCTGGGCTCGAGCCAGACCAGAGCAAGCAAATGGTACAGGGATTTTAAAGCTGGTCACCAGTGACACCACAGCAAGGTAGCCAGATTGGTTAATCCTCTTGCCCAAAGGAGTGAGCACCCTTCAGGAGGCTGATCTAGGAAAACTCGTAAACACAAGCCTGTAGGCTTTTGGGATGAAAGAAAATACAAATTTGTGGAGCACTTCTGAGCCTTTATGAATGCCCACCTGCACAACTGGTATAAACCTGCTTGCATCTGCAAAGAAACCTGGTTTGTGTTTGTAAGTGACCCAATCTAGCTCTGTTTGTTTCTCTTTTCTGAGGCTTTTTTAAAAAACATCATTTAGCAGGGGAAAATGATGTTCGTTCTGTTCACAGCTCCAGTCTTAAATGCCAGAGGTGCTGATCAGATTAAAACAGAAATCAGAGTTCATAGATTGTGTCTGGAAGGAACAAAGGCTCTGGTGCTGATTTTTATTGAATACAGGACAATAATCCTTGCTTATTGCATCTATTACAATGGCAAGGGGGGAGAGCTTTTATCACCACATGGCTCAGTGCTTTTTAATATGTTGTTCATCATTTGGAGCTTACTGGCATTCACTTGCAGATTTCACTTTGTATCTTAATAAGTTTTCATGGAATTTTGCAGACAGGGAAAAATACACTCTGCCATGTTACCAGTCTCACCCCATGGATACGCCAGCACAACCAGCCCCTTGTGACTGAATCACAGAATGGTTTGGGTTGGAAGGGACCTTAAAAATCATCTCATTCCAATCCCCTGCCACAGGCAGGGACACCTTCCACTAAATCATGTTGCTCCAAGCCCCATCCAACCTGGCTGTGAAGAACATTGTCATGAAGAGCCTTGAAGAGCAATGTCTTCATCTTAGAATGGCTTAATGGTAAAAATTCTTCTCCCCTTGCCCTAGGGTGATATGATCTCTGGGAGATCAGCCACGTTGTTATCATCTGATCCCTGGGGAAGATTTTACTGGGAGAACATTTCATCAATAATCTTAACAAAGAGTCAGTGTGTGAGTGGCAGCTTTATACTTGTGCTGAACAGGAAAGCTAAAGCTACCCATAGATGAACATTAAAATAAAAATTGGGGAGGGCTATTTCTGCTCCACTCCTCAGTCTGGAAGGAAAACACGAGATTAATGAACCTCTGTACAGGGACATAGAGGCAGAAAAGGTTTCTGCAGAGAGTAGGTCTCACTTTGGTTTCCCCCCAGCCCAAAAACTCTGAATTTTCAATGCTCAGTTTTGAGGGAGATTGTGCCATATCAGCCCATGGTGTAGGGTAAAAGGTACAAAGGATTTCAAAAGTCCTCAGAAAGTGTGGGTGCCACCAGTGCACAGTGACAATTCTATTTGCTCTCTGTATTCCTATATACATCATGCCATTAAAAGGATTCACAGATTTTGCCAGGGAGAATACAGTTGTGTTAGAACATCAGCGTGCAACAAAACACACTGGAAAACGGAAAAGGGAAAAAAAAAAGAGAACACATTCTGCTCCTGTCTGATTTTTGCATCTTCACAGATCAGTCAAAAGCTTTTCTCTTCAACCAAGATCTCACTTCCACTTGTTTACGACAATCCATCCCCCTGTGCTATTTATTTTCCTGGGAGATTGGCTCCAGGGCTCAGAATCTGCCTGTGTTTCATATCCATCTCTCCAGAAGGCACCATAGGGTTTGTAGATTGGTTGTCTTCATCAAGAGGAAAAGCCTGTTTTCTGTAAGAAGGGGCCATGAGTCACAGCAAGACTTTGATGAACCCAATAGACTTCCTTAGAGATTGGCACCAGAGTACTGGAGAACTAGGAGCTGTAGGACCACAATGAAATAATGAGTCAGATGATGTGATGGGAAAGATGTTTTGTCAGGGTGAAAATTTTTAAAGCTGAGGGTAAGGCATATTTATTTGAAATTGAGCCTATTTCTTGTGATGCACAAATCGAGTTTCTCCGGAAGGTTTTTAACTGTGCACAGAGAAATACAGAATAGGATCGTGACGGAAATGAGGGAAAACAGGGCTGGGCAGATGATTGCCCACTGCAGTGGGATGAAGCAAGGGCACAGGTACAACCCTGTCAACCTGCTCAGTAAATCATCCCCTCACCAAGCATCAGAGTAAAGCGGAGAAACAAAGAGTTAACTTTGCTCACATCTCCCAGCAAATGCCTGTTCCCACAATCACTGTCTCTTTTTGGCCAGAGTTCTGTATTTTTTAGCTGTTCTCAACTCTCTTGTAGAGCAATTATTCTGAAGTGCAACTGAGGACATTTTCCCTTCTGCTCAGATGAAATTTAGTTCAATTCAGTTTGGTAGGAGCTCCTCAGAGCACCTAAGAAAATCTCCTGTTTTTAGAGTCTTCCCTGTAGCTACCCAGCTACGGGAGAGCTGCTAAAACACTTGGGAAGTCAGAGAGAGAAAGGATTGGAGCTGATGGTGCAGAGGCTGAGGAATGGGACACTACTCACCTGGCTTGCAGGAGAAAGGGAGAAGTGAGATAGCCAGGAGAGAGATAAACACCCAAATCTGGGAAGATTTTCAGGATTTCCTGCTGCCAAATACAGCTCCAGAGAATGTTAATCTGCATCTTTACCAGTACCCACCTTCCCACATTCATATTTTCAATCAGAGGTGCTTTCAAAGTCATCTCTCCTCTCCAAATATTAAATCTGGAAAAAAATGGTCAGTCACAGAACCTTAAAATGAGTGTGTTTGGTTTGATTGCTTTCATGTTCAGTGCAAATATTCACATCTTTCCAACCAGCTCCTTTTATTTAGGATTAACAAGTAGAAGTTTCACTTGAGCAGCCGTGGTTCCACCTCATGAATGTTTAAATTGAGGATAATTTGTGTTTCTGTTCATATCAAAGTATCTGCTCTTTAAAATAGCTTGGGCCAACTCTACATTTTTACTGTTTGTGAGCAGAAATATTTCTGTCTTATTGGTGTTGTGGGCAGCTTTGTTCCTTGCTTTGTTTTCTTTAGTAAGCCTGTAATTTTAATAAGGTTTTAATACCGAGACTTAAACTACACAAATTTCAAATACATTTCTTCCCTGATCAAGGCACAAAAGAGAAAACATTTTAATAAATTGAATATTGCCTTCTATCTACTGTTCTCCCAGCAATAATGAATTGCAATCTAAAGTACAATTCAACTCTAGCCATAAATATTCATAGGTAAGAGTCCTTATTTTCCCTTAAACTGTTCTGTGCTGCTGGAGAGTCTAAAGTTTCAAAAGTCAAACACTGAGACCTCATCGTAACCAGATGTACCCAGAAAAACCGTGATCCAGAAAAGTGGAGTTCATTTCAAATAAATCATGAGCTGTGGTGGGAGCAATGCTGTGTTCTGATGCACGGTATTTCCATAGGTACAGAGAAATCAAACCCGAGGCAGGCAAAACCGGGATTGCACCCCCAGATATGGGATATCACTGACAGTGTAGCCCCATCACAGGGACTGTGCAGGCACATGTGGATCTCACCTGAAGGAAAGCTCTTCAGTAAGCAGAGACCAGCTCCTTTTTAAGCATCGCTTTGAAAAGGCCAATTCCAGTTCTGTATCAGCCCTGTAACACATCAAGAGGTGACCTGGTGCATGAACATTTCCTTCCCCCCAGATTTTCTCCTCTCTGCTCCCATCCCCTTGGCTGGGGATCACTTTTCCTTTTAAACCACTCCAGGAGCTTGCAGTTGACATCCCCACGAAGCAGATGGACACCAGGATGTCTTTGTCCAAGGCTGCCACCCCAGGATGCAGAGCCAGAGGCCCTTTGGGCTGTTTGCTCAGAGTGTTCATGCACACGATGGAGCAGGCAGGGGGAGAGGAAGAAAGGGTGTCTCATAAACCCCATGACAAATGGGAAGACAACGGTAATTCAGTTACTCTGCGCAATGATGTTACCAAAAAGGATGAAGAACTTAAGTAGATAATTGTTTATCGTTTGTTTTCATTGTTGATTCAAAACTAATACAATTACTTGTGCAGGTGATGTCTCAGTTCTGATTCACAGGGGGGAAACAGCACTTCTTGTGGTTTATGAGCTGTTAATTCAACATGACAGGCTTGACCTGAGGACACCAATAATGTTGTCATCTCAGTTGTCTGAAGGCACAATGCTGACCTGATCCATTCTGTCTCAAAGGCTCAGGGAATTCTGTGATTTTGGTGGATGCGGAAATCTCTCGGGAGATAACTGTGTACAAGGGGAGTTTCTTTCCTTTTTTTCCCCGTAACTCAAAGCCATGGTCTTCTTTCACTTTGGTTTCACCACCCAAGTCTTTCCTATATTTTAGCTCCAGTAAGGGGAGGGATATGAGCAGGGAAGTCACCTGCAGAGTGGGCTTTGGGATACAGGTACACAACATGGCTGTGGCTGGGTTGTTCACTGCTCTGCCTCTGTCTCCTACTGTCAGCAGAAGAGAACTGTTTCCTTTCTCCCCTAATTCTCCCTGTCACTCAGTGGCAAAATCCTCACCCATGCTTTCCAGCTGCTCCTTCCCATGAGAAGAGGCAGGGCTTGTTCCGGGGACCCTCCTCTTTGAGCAGTCCCAGTTTAAGTTTCCAAACCCTCCCGCCCAGCCCCTGCCAGGGTGTCCCTCTGTGCCCAAGCTGCAGCCCAAACACAGCCACCCGTGGCACCTGGTACCAGAGGCCAATGTCGTGGCACCTGGGACGTTCTGAAGAGGGACAGATCATCCCAATCCTGTGCAGAGCTGCCAGGCTGCTGTTAAAGCACCCGCACATCTCAGGCACAACGTCAGCCTAAAGGCTGGGGAATGGATCCCAGCAGAGTCTCAGCAGCACCCAAATGAAATGATTCCCAAACAAAGATCAGACACAAAATACCAGCTAGGAACCAGAGCTGTGGGATGCCTCTTCTCACAGCCTCCTCCACTCCTGCTGACAGAAATAAACCTGCTCAGCTGTCACTTTGGAGCTGGAGATGGGCCATGGGGAGGCAGGACGTGTGGGGGAGGATGAGGGGGAAGGATTTTTTTCTCTGTGAAAACATCCAGTTTCACCACTGACAAGTCTGACAGGTGGAAACCAATTAAAAAAAAATCCTACTCACAAGTGCCTGGCTTCTTTGGAGAAGTTCCTCAGTTTTGCCCACTCCTCTGTAGTAACTGCTGGGTGCTGGCACAGGGCAAGCCTTGTCCCCTTTTGTCACTGCCCTCCTGCTGAAAGAAGGGCTGGGCTGAGGTCTTTGACAGGTAAGGGGTAATATGGTCATAGTCCCTTGTTTGCACATTTTGTGGGCTCACACATCAACCACCCTGCTTGGAACAACGCTGCAGAAATGTTGACTGCAGCCTTTTGCTCCCATTTTCCCATGAGATGCTGACAAAGTGTCTCAGGAAGACATCAGCTATTTCAGTTTGATGATGGCAAAGCAAGGACAAGGATTAGCCTATCTTCAACATCCCATTTGCTATCACATACTAAAAAGGATCTAAATGAAAATACCTGAGAGGCGGGTCCTGACAATTCATCATCACTCGGGCTTGACACGAGCAGAAAATTAGTTCTTCCCCTCCTAGGGTCAAGTTTGAATTTAAACACATATATTCCTGGGAATCTGCATCAGAGATGCTAAACACCTCATAACAGAAAAAGCAAAACAATGTTATTATTCAGCTACATTTGCAAAATTCCCATGCAAAATAAATGTGCATTAGATGACTGCTGCAGCATCTCTGAATTGCAGGCACTTCAATGTTTTAAAATTCCCTCATGAGCTTTGCTCTGCCAACTACTAAGAAAGTTTCCCCCTGTACCCCGAAGAGAGTAAGGGTGGAGAGCTGCCAACATTTTGTAGGGTAAAGCTCTTCCTGAGAAAAGCTTTTCCAGAAAATCAACTTGCTTTTTGTCACTTCAGAAAAGCCCCAGGAGATCTGAACCCTGCAGGCCCAGACAGAAGCAGTCTGGGTTTAATGTTCCAAGAACAGATCAGACACCAAGAATATCAGCTCCTCCTCAGCTCTGCAGCTTTGGGAAACATCACCACGGGCTCCCTGGTTGTGCTGCATTTCCAAGCCAGGCTGCACACTAGAACCCCACAACCATCCACCCCTTTCCCAGGGAGTCTCCTCACAAACAGGGTAAAACTTCATAATGAACATCTGGGTAACCTCAGCTAACATGGTCAAGTGGCCAGGGCAGTGCAAAGGGTTTGGTTTTCCAGTAATTAACATGATGGGCTTTAATGTCAGGAGAAATCAAGTCACCGTTTTAATTTCTCCTAACTTTAGGCCAGGCAGGACAACAGCATTTTGTGACAGCAGCAACAATCCTGTGAGTTGCTCTTTCTTTAATTAGAGTATTAAATTTAAAGCATTAAATTAGCTGTGGAGACCTTACTAAGGGCAACCAGGGCAAACAGCCACTGGCTTTCCCTGGCTGACAGCAGAGATCTCACCTCAGTGGCGCAGTCTCAGCTCAAGCAGACGAGCCCCTTTCTCTCCCTCCAATGCTCTTTTTTCTGTAGTGTTTGTTCACCTCTCAGGATGCCGCCCACTCATGTGAATCCATTACAGATCTCACGCTTTGGAGCCTTTTAAAACGTTTCCCCTTTCATGAGAGCCACTTCTGTTCAAGGAGCCACCGTGGCCTGGTGAGCAAAGTTAACATCCACCATCAGCCAGAGCTGCACAGTTGCATAACCCAGCTCACTGCAGTGCCAGGACCATTAGCACAACTTGCCTTCACCACCAGTCGTTACACAAGGGCATTTGGGACTGCTTGGCAAATCACACAGCAGGGCCCCATAACCCCAGCTTACCCATTGCTGCCCTAAAAAAGTATCTGCAGGGTAATGACTGACAGAAGGTCTGATTTGCCAATGTCTCTTACCCTGCACTCATGAATTTTCATCCTGACTCCTTCCTCACAGGACTTCCCAAGAGCCAGACTGATTTTATTGAATGTGACAGGAGATAACAGCGCCTTATAATAATTGTGCTTTTTTTCCATCGTGAAAACTAGATAATGCAGCAACCTCCAGCTCGCTGACGAGCAAAGGGAAACCTGCCTCAGCCACGGGCTGTGATGTGGGCAGGAGAGCTCTGCTTGCCCTCATTCCATCCCATGCAAAGAGGATGACCCAGGAGGTTGGAGATGACATCCAAAGCATCTCATGATGCACTTATAGTCCCCTCATGGGCAGCAAAGAAGAAATTGGGATGGGAGTGGTGCACTGGAGTGCACCTCCCTTCTGAGGGACATCCTGCTAAGAGATGATGTGAATTTATTATGAATAAAATGGTTTGCCGTACCTTGTTATTCTAATTTATTCCTAGAAGCAGGCGGTTAAGTACTGGGTAATTCCAACAAGGGAACCTTCTTCCATGGGCAAGAAAAATCTTGCCTTCATTTGTGAGACTCAAAGGAATTGATGACTGAAAAGTTCTCCAAAGCCAAAGGGAAGGCTTCTGCCTACATCTGTCTCTGACATGGGCATCTCCACTGTGTGTTAAAAGGACAGGAGATGCAGCAGGTTGGACCCTGGAAGTCCTGAGAGCACAGGAACTGGACCCACGTGTGTTCGAGGTGTGTTGTTCCATGTGTCGCTCGGGCTCTTGGCTGCACAGTGGCTCCCAGCAGCGGCTGTGACTCATGCTGCAAGCAGAGAAAAAGCTGGCTGCACATTTTCGTAGCAGAAAATCAGGAAGTTTGGTGAAGATTAGAGCCAGAGCAGGAAGCAAAATTGCTACCAATTCTGCTTTTCACATAAAACCACCAGTACAGAAATATCAGTATCCTAAAGGAATGCTCACATACTTCATTTCTTCCTTTCAGCCCCACCATTCTTCAGTGACTCTCAGTTTGCTCCACTTGTAGTATTTTTTCTCCAACAATAACAAAATTCATGCTATTTTCACTACCCTTCAATTTCCTGCACATTCTAAGTAACATTCTTGAAAACTGATACAGGGAGTGTGTTGCTGTCACTTGAAAGCAAGAATTAATTAAGGGGCCTACAGCCATCCCTCAGGTGTAGTCCTCGGCTGAGCACAGCCAAAATGTGCCAGTGGAAGGATTACATCTGGAAAAGGGAGCATGGATATCACTCCTACAACCTGCAGCACCAAAAAGCTCCAAAAAGAACGTGCAGCACTTCCATGCACACACACTGGAACATGCCCCACGTGTAGAGGCACAGGCATGAATTCGGTAAGATCATGGGAAGGATTACTTAAAAAAATCCCCACGGATTCTTGCAAAGGCACGTGGCAGATTGTTCTTTCTGATTTGTTGCCCAACCCAGAGTTTTGGTCTCTTTGCTCTTCCCACCTTGCCATTCTTCGCTTGACATGGTGGAATTGCACCTTGATCTCAGGAAGGACTGATGAGCTATGATGCTTTTCCCTCATAGCAGCTGTCTGCACCAGCCTGACAACAGTAAGGCAGAGCAAAAGAGATGTAAAAAGTTTCTGATTTTAGGAAGATTTCAGACTTGCAGCTGATTCTTGGTGCACTGATCCAGCAAAACATTTTACAATGCTGCATGCGAAGGACATCGTGTGAAATTAATTGTACTACATTTAATTAGCTCTCTGTCTCCTTTTCAGGTCTGCTACACATATATTTTCCTTTCTTCCTGTTCAATTACTGTACAGTGCTCTCTTTCAGCTCGTGTTTTCATTTAGTAGTGTAGCTAATTCTGTAGCTGGTTGTTTACTTAGGAAAGTGGAACTGAGGCAATTTGTACAGGAAATAAAAAGCCCTTCTGTCCTACAATATGCATTTCCAGTGGCAGTCACAGACACAGACTCTTTCTCCTCCACCCTGTAAACCCCAAATAGCTGGAATTCCCCCTGACTGCACTGTGTGAAGCAGGGCTGCAGTCCAGCTCACATCTGTGCCATTCCTACCTCCTTGGCAGCATTTTAAAATCTGGAGGATCCAATGTCCACGGCCTTCTATCAAAGTCGTACATCTGTCCACCTCTGGATAGAGAATATGTTCTGATTCATTTGCAACTCAATACCATATGCAGCAGAGCTGTGTTAATGCAACTGTTTGGATCCTGATTTGGAGTGGTAGAAATTCCTGTTTCTGTGCTAGAATGATAATATTCTCAATACTTGTTTTTCAGCTGTACCGTGCTGTTTTTCACTAAACAGGAAGATACCTTGGCAGAAGCAGACACAAATATAAGCATTAACACAAACATACCACATTCACAAGGTGATGCAGAAACTCTTGGCAGCAGAAAGGCAAGAGGAGCCCTAATCCAAAGAGCATCACTCACAGAGCAGTTGGGAGGAGCAGGAAGGTGGCTGACGAGATGATGTCTGCTATGCAGTCAAGGACGATCACATGCTAATTTTTACCATCATGGGCAAATACTGGTTAGCAAAGCATATCCCAGTGGCTTTTCTTATAGCCCTCAAAGCAGCCCAACCTGCAACCATCGCTGCTGGATGATGGTGACACTGGAAATAGTAATATATTCTCTCATAAACTGATGGCAAGGAAATTTATGCAGATTTGTGCTTCCTCCACAGTGAAGCAGAGGTCTGGTCCCCTCCAAGCTCTCACTCATTGAAAAAATAGTTTGATGGGACTTTGCCTATTCCTTCCTTCTCTGAGTGTTGCTGGATTTCCTTGAGACGTAGATACAACAGCCAAAGCAACTCTCAGAGAGCTCAGATGTAAAGCCAGGCTTCCAGAGTTGGAATTTATACACAGGGGAACTAGTATTTGTAGTTACTTCCACCAGAATCTAAACTGTGATGTGCACAAACACTGAGTGTATTTGTTGGT
Source organism: Lycocorax pyrrhopterus obiensis (assembly GCA_014706295.1). Classification (NCBI taxonomy): domain Eukaryota; kingdom Metazoa; phylum Chordata; class Aves; order Passeriformes; family Paradisaeidae; genus Lycocorax; species Lycocorax pyrrhopterus. The sequence goes on along the minus strand of JACSVZ010000022.1, from coordinate 12,367,575 downwards.
GAGGAAGAGAAGTGAGTCAAGGTAGCAGTACATGAAATTGCACTAACGCTCTCTTTTCCTTGCCAACTGGAATTAAAGCTTCGGGCCAAAGGTCTATTCTTCACCTGATTTTATTATGTGGCCTGGATTTAATTGTGAGCATCCGTTATCAGCTCTGTTCATTCTCTTCATCAGACCCCAGACACACACACAGAGTCACACACAAAAGCCTCCCCCTGCTATTCCAGCTGTCTCCAAAACATCGAAGCACCAGTTTTCAGGGCAGCATCAGTGGATCCTGGGATGCCAGAGGGCAGCTTAAATGAAGGTGGACAAAAACATCCAGCCAGTTAAAAACCAGCCACATTATAGTCACATAAATAAATGTTGATGTGGCTGGAAGGAGAACGTGTCCTAACATCAGGGTTTAGAACAGCGACAATTAAAAAAACACGAGGAAAGGATCTGTTACCGAAAAGCCAGCCTGGGGAAATGATCACCTTTTCTGTTTACCCAGTTTTTTCTGTAGGTCTGCTTTCTCATTGCTTATTTATCACTCAGCTCCATTATGTACTTCCTGCCTCATCCCTGGAAGTGTTTAAGGCCAAGTTGGATGGGGCTTGGAGCAACCTGGGATGGTGGAAGGTGTCCCTGTCCATGGCAGATGAATTTTAAGGTCCTTTCCAACCCAAACCATTCCACGAGTCTCTGAGGAGTCCTGCTGCCTACACACCACCCAGTTGTTTTGGGGTTTTCCATCTCCGTTTCCTCACAACTTTCTGAAGTTCCCATTGAAGGCTGGGACTAAATGATAGTGAAAATGCGATTTTGTAACATAAAATTTCATAATGAGCCCCTTTTCCCACACCACTCCAAGCATATGAATTCAGAAGTGGCAGCCTCAAAATAGCACCACTGCCACGGGTTTGTACTGAAAACTGAGACCAAACACTGAAGGAGTCTTTATTTATGATTTTCAGCAACTGTTAGTAAGCACAGCCTAAACTCCACATCCAGACTGTAAGGAAAGCATTTGGAATACATAAATACCCCTGGTCAGTGGCACTGACTGTGGTACAAATGTGCCTGTAAGAGACCAGCTTGTAATTCTGGGCCAGAGCCAGCTGAATTCAAAGGATGACTTCCTATCATCTCTGATAGGCTTTGGGATCAGGCCCAGCTTGCCTTAAATCAGGCATCTGGCACTTAAATAAACTAAAAGGTTTCTTAGTTTGTGGTTTTCAGTCAGGCTAGCAGCAATATGTTGTGCAAAAAGAAAGCTCTCGTGTAATATTCCTTCCTGGCTATAGCTTTGTCCCAAGATGACAAATTGTTTCCAAATAGACTCACATGATATAATTCTATTATAGATGCTCTGGGCAAGTTTCATGACGGGTCTTTCTACTTCTATAAATCCCTTCCGGAAGCATATTTTCTATTAAGTATATTGATTTATGTGTGTCAGAAGCCATATGCTTAAAGGAAAAGGACAAACTAAGTTCACTTCTTGTTTTTTTTTTTTTTAAGGGAAAAAGAAGCAGGAAACAACAGAGGATGACATAACTCTAGTATGTGAGGGTAATTATCTGCTGAAAGAAGAGATAAAACCTGTTCCAAAACAAGTTCAGGTAGATGGGAACAGATCACCCAAGCACGAAATTAGCCCGTGTTTTATCTACAGAAATGTCCTGTCAGAGATTTGTCTGTTCAGTTGAAATCTGGTTTCGGCTCCACCCTGAGAGAACTGACCAAGTATTTGCACGACCTGATGGGCACAGATGGAGTTTTCATCTTGGCCATGCAAGAGAAAGTTGCCAGCTGTGACACAATATCCGTGGTCTTGGCCGGCTTGATAATCAGACACTCCTAAGAGTTGGAGGGATCTTGCCAAACCCCCCTCTTCCATCCTGCTCTGGGGGCCTCTGGGGCTGGTTGTTTCAGTTCCTCTACACATTGGCCCTTCAAACATCCCTCAGCTGCTGCTCTTTCATGAGGAACAAAGGGCACGGTTTGGTACAGGAAGGACTAAGCCCTGTGCTGCCACAGGACTCTCAGCTTGGTTTGTGCATCGCTGACCTGCACTTACCCTTTCTCCTGCCTAGAAATAAATGTATGCATGAAACCCCTGGCACCCAATACCCAGAGGATCTTGTTTTGGCCAAGAATTTCATGCAAGGAATTCCATTTGTTAAATTCTCTGAATCCCAATTAGAAAAGGCAGCCCCTGATATTTATCGTTTTTCATGTATACCTTTGGCTTTCACAGCCTCTTCATTCCCAATGACCCAAATAGTTTCTGTCATGTCTTGCTGATAATCTGACTGTGATAAAACCTCTCCTAGTGTTATTAATCTCTCAAGTGGAACCACGTGAGCTTGCCAAGGCCTGTTTCAAGAGCCTCTGAAATCAATTCTCCTATTGCAGATGGTTGGACTCAATGATCTTAGAGGTATTTTCCAACCTTAATGATTCTATGACCTGTCTTATAGATCAGGCTTAAATATGAGAGCAAATGTCAAGATCACGTTCGTATGCAGAGGGACTTACCGCAAATTGTGTTTATTTACCGTAGGTCAGTGATTGCCAACTACTATTACATCAATGGCACCCGTAGCTACTTCAGCTTTTATTATATTGATTAAACAACATGGACACAGAGCAAAAATTGATTTCTGAGCACAGTGAAAGGCTCTTCCTTCAGCTCAGGAATATCTGGGTAAAGATGCAGGCTGGCCCAGGCTGTGTGAGGGGAATGGGCTGCCCTTTGCAGTTTCTATCCTCTCCCAGGCTTGTCTCCCTGCGTTCCTGCCTCTCCCAGATTTGTAGTGACATCCCCAGCAGGAGCTGCTGAAGCCTTGAGCTCTCTGCCAATCATTTGTTGCTTCTGATGAGAACTGGAGGCACTGGGCAATCCCGGGGGAGGGTGGAGGGCAGGGAAGCAATTAGCAATCCACCCGCTGCAGGGATGAAACCATTTGCTCCCAGTAGCTGTGAGGGCGGCTGGAAGGAGGGTTTTCTTGGATTAGGATGCCTCTTACTGCTCTCTTTTGGAAGAAGGACTGGAGGGAAAAGATTAATTGGGATATAGCTGTGATTTTAATGTTTTTCAGTCTCTCCAGCCTCTCTTTTCAATAATGGCAGGATGTAAGATACACAGCAAGGGCAGAAATGTGGGAAATGATATCAATAAGAGAAGAGGTCAAGCCAAACCATTCTTTGGAAGAAATGAAATCTCTCTGAGTCGTCATATCTTTCCTAAGCATCTTTCTTTGTCGGATCTTTTGGCTAAATGGCCAGGTCTCCTGGCTCTCCTTCTCTTTCCCTGCTTCTGGGGAAGGTGTTTTATTCTAGCAGTGGGCAGTTTCCTGGGGTTTGGATTGGTTCTGTTCAGTGCAGAACCGGAGTCTGCCTCTGAGGTGGAAGCACTACTGGTGCCTTTGGGAGCAGAGACTGAAACACATCCAAGCCATGGACATGTGATATTTCTGTCCTGTCTCATCCCATTAATGAGAAAAGATGGCAAAATGTCAATGTTATGGTAGCAGTTCTTTCTCCCAAGTATTACTTAGTTTACTGTAGCACCTCTAGACAACAGCAAAGCCAAGTCCCTCTGGGTTTGGTGTTGCTATAACTTGGACACCCCTTGCCTACATTTGGTTTCCACTCTGGCCAAAATCCAGTGGATTTGGGAGCATCAGATCTAAAGCATCATTTTGGGCTCATCACTGTGACAGGAGTTTCCTCCTTTCATGGGTTGAAGATAAGCAACTTTTTTTTCTCAAGTATCAGCATAACTTTAATTGAGTCTTCACAAGCAAGATTCTATTGTTTAGTCAGAGTTATTGTTGCTAGAAAATGAATGGTTGTGAGGGCTGCCGGGGACTGGAACTTTCCCTGGATTTGAATTGAACGATAAATCTAAATTAACTCTGCTATAGAAATGAAGGCAAGGCAGCAGCTGTCATAAATCTGTGTCTTTGTGGAAAGAAAAGTGGAGCTTCCTGCTGATGTGCAGGTGGTAGCTCTGGGTCTCAGTGCACAGTTTGCCAAAGGGAGTTACACCAAGGTCCAATGAATCAAACAGCTGTAACTGCATTGGGAGAGAATAAAAACCCTCCATTACAATTAAAAAATAACCAGCCAAATTATTTCTACCTTGCTGCTTCCTCTGGCTCAGAGTATGGCCTCATTCTTAGGAGAAATAGCAGGATCAAGGACGACAATCTGTAAGACTCTTGGAGTATGATTGGAACAATTTCCAGCACTTTGTGCACCGTTTTTCACTGGTTTATCTCTCAGCAGATCCAGGGCAGATGTAGGAATTTCCCCCAGAGGTGTGTAATGGTGCCATTGCAGTAATGACTTGCAGTGACCTGCAAGATAGGGAGCAGAAAATTGCCAAAATCTGGGAATATATTACGGTGAGCACGCCAGGGAGTCCAGGGCCATGCAAAATCTGTCCCAGACAGAGATAAGACTGTGCACTGCTGAGCAATTCAGGCTCTGCAAGTCTAAATTCTCTGGCACACGTGAGGATAGAACACAGAAGCAAAGGCAAACTGCTCAAATTTTCCAGATAGAGTTGTCTCTCCACCTAAACCTTATCCCTAGAGAAAAAGGGACTATGGGATGGGAGGAGCTATTGACAGAGCTGGGATCTGGACGAGCCATGTCACGTGTCAGTGGTTTTTACCACAACTACAACATAAAAAGTTCATCATCCTCTCCTGCCTGCAAAGTGAGTTTGTCGTTTCCTCTGCTTAAAAAGGAAAAAAGAAAAGACAGAGAGATGGAAATGCTGTTCTGCTCTTGTAGCCCATCTCCTAAAACATCACATCAGATGTGATAGCTGAGTGAAAGTGGGTCACAAGTACAGCAAGTGACTTTAATTAAACTTCTTGGCAGGATCCAGGAAGGTGCTGTGTTCACACCTCTAATTTAATCTTTTTTGGGTGGTTGCATACAGCCACAGGATCTCCCTTGCTCCCTATCCTCTGCTGGCCTTCTCTGTGCCCTCTGCTCCCTCTGACCCTGAGCCCATTTTCATACAGAAGGTGTAAGGAGAAAACCTTACTGAGCTGAGTGGCAGGGGGCTGGATGGGTGGTATTTTTAGGAAGCTCCTCTGACAGCCTTTCTTCCCTCACTGCTCTCCTCAGAGATGGTCAGAGAGGCCAGGGTGGCACTGAAACAAGCAGCCACCACTGCCCTATACCTTGGGGTAGGAGATTTGGATGCAGGATGACAGCTTTTGAGCCAGCCCTCTGCAAAATTTGGCAAGATGATGCATCCTGCTCTGAAACACTGAGCTGTGCCGTGGTGCCTCCTCCATCACATTGGATTAGATTAAGCTCAGCAGCAGGACAGTGCATTACACAGCATCCTGGGGTATTAACCTGAATTTGTACTCAGTCTATGTGCATCATAGGATAATGGCTCCCTGTCAGCAGAGGTTGTTGGGAAAAGGAAGACTATTAATCCAGACGTAATGAAAACAGAGAGAGTGGGAATAATTACATTTCCTAGCTCTTGTTAGAGTCCTAGTGTGGCTCAGGGAGTGGCGTGCACAGCCTGACCGTGGCAAGAAGGGAAGAAAGGAACAATTAAGGGAATTCAGAAGTGTGGGGAAAAGAAGTATTGCTACAGAAATTAAGGGCAGACAGACAGCGCTTCTTCTTTTTTTTCTTCTCTCCTGTAACTGTATGCCACCAAATAAATAACTACTCATGGAGATCTCTTTGGAAACAGGTTGATTTAGAAGCTCTGTCCTGATAACAGACTTTGCTGGGTTTATAGGAAGAACAAGGTGTTTCCTGGAAAGGTCTAAAGTTTCAGGCACCTTATTTCTGTCTTCCACACTTCTCATCAGAGGAATCAAACTTGATTTAGCACTGATTACTGTCCATGAGTCACCTGTAATTTAGCCATCACTGATTTAGAGAGGTATCAAGCATAAATGGATGTGGAGGAGAAGCCGACATACAACTGAGATTTTTCTATCAAAGACAATCATTTATAATATAGAAAACAGGGCACAGCTGATTTAAAAATGATCACACTCTTGGAGAAGTAGTGAAAAACTTGTTAAACTCTATCTTCTGCAGATTTATTTTTAGCAGGTATATATTATGTATTCAGAAGTCCCTGGAGGAATAGATTACATAGAACAGGTTTTTAGGATGCCACCTGACAAGTGAGTCTTGTGGTCAAGATATTAGACTGGGAGTGAGAAGAATATGCTTTAGTTTCTGCTCTGCAAGGCCTGTAACATCATATTTATTCTCCTGATGTCTCCAATATAAATAAAATAAGAAAAATCTTGGTGTTGTCACCCATCCAGAGGGTACACAGTGATAAATGCATTTGTGCCTCTAAGGCACCCAAGCAGTGCTATGGCTGCAGCCTGATTAGAGCCAAGACAGATGCTCCACGCCCCTCACCTACCTCTGGGTCACCAAGGCAATCCAGACCCTCTAAATGGAAGTGACAGTCACAGGATAAATTGCAGGACTCTGGGAGAAATGGATCTGTCACGTGCTTCTGACCCTGTCACCTGCCCTCTGCCCACAAATCCATTTATTCCATCCTTCCCCATCTTTGCAAGCTCCAGCCTGCCTGTGAGCATTTGACAACTGAATCCTGGTTTTGATAAGAAATCTTTAGGAACTTCTTTGTGATATGTGCAAGATGAGCACTATTCTAATTCACCAGCGCTCAGGTATCTGGGTGGGGAGTGTTTCCCATTTTCTCTTTAAATTATTGCTTTGCATTTGTTGATTGCCCATCCCTGGAAGTGTTCAAAATCAGGCTGGATGGGGCTTGGAGCAACCTGGGATAGTGGAAGGTGTCCCTACCCATGGCAGGAGGATGGAATGAGATGAGATTTAAAGTCCCTTCCAAGCCAAACCAGTCTGTGATTCTGTGATTTAAAGAATATTCAAACAAAAACCCTGCAGTCTCCAGCAACCAATTTCATTTCCCGTGTCAGGGAATAAGTTACCACACATTACCAATAAATAGAGGGAGAGTGCAATAATTCTAGAGAGAAATGCTGTTCCAAAGGAACTCAAGTGGACTCGAATGGAATAATACAGCACAAAAAAAATCCCTGTGTCTACCCTCATCACCAGCTATTTGTAGCAAGCACAGCATCAGCCATACTACCCCAAGGCAGCCCTGTCAGGATCAATGACATCTTTAATTAATCCAGCCAAAACAGAAACAAAGAAAAGAAATCTCCTCGCTCAATGTTTTCCTTGCACTCCGCATACGTCACCAAGATGAACTCTGGGGAAGGCAGTGTAATTAAGGCATTTCTGTACCCAGGCATCCATCAGTGCTCCCTGCACTTCCAGCTGCCGTGCAAGTTGGATGGGAAGCAGTTGTCTGCACCACAGAGGGATCTGAGACTTTTGGCTTCCGGTCTTTTAAAAGCCCGATTAGTCACGGAGATTTTATCGGCCCTTTCGTAGGGGCCAGCCATCAAGTTTGTGGGGTCACACACTCCTTATGAGGATATTTGCTTGTGCTCATTCTGCACCTGCCCTCTGCTTCAGTTTCTCTGGAGAAATCTAAGAAAATATATTAATCTCTCAGTCTCTGGACTCCATCTTTTATTTTAAATTACCTCCTTTGCTTTGCACATGGAAGGTTTGAGAGCGAAGCCGCCCAGGGCAGCAATTTAATTTGGGTGAATCACACACCTAAGCAGACCTGAGAAACCAGAGCATTGGCAACACCACCAGCCCAGAGACAGCACTGCAGATCACTGCATGACCTGAGGTAGGCCCAATTGTTATTAAACATGATCTCAGCACAGCTAATGTTTTAGAAACTAGAAGTTTATTAGGCTCAATATTGATATTCCAATCTCCAGCAGTTGACAGAACAAGCACAAATTCATCTTCTGGCTGACTGGGCAACCCTCTGCTCCTCTCATGTTGACAGATTCAGGTGAAGCCCATTTGCAGTTTTCTTGGCAGATAAATCAAGGATTTTTGCCATTTGAGCTATCTCAGGCCAGATTAATTCACTGCACGCCCAGCTCAGGACACAGGGCACGTCACCTTGGTGCCAGGGAGCACGCGGGGTAAAATGGGACATCTCAGAGCCACGTGACCCTGTGGCACTGCCAGAAGGGAGGTGTGGATCTAGTCCTGCCCAGCTGTGGCACTGAGAACATGCAGATGTGTGTTTGTGTGTGTTTAGAGTCCCTCCATCCAAACACTCTCATCAGAAAACAGAGCACTACGTTGAAATTGACGGGATTGTGAGGAAACACTGTACACTGGGTATACTCGAAAGACAAAGGTAAGAGTACCAGAAAGCATTTTCTCTACTGATTCAGCCTCCCCAAATGCCTTTCCTATTACTCAAGGGAGTTTTGATACTATATATGGAGTTGTTGATGATTTCTAAGGATTTTCTGCTTGAGATGAAGGCTAGGGATGGACTCAGTGCTCCTGTACCATGGAGCTTCAGGAATGGTGCCATCAAGACCTTTCAGACAGCTCAGATGGCTCCAGGTAACACATCAGTTCCCTGGAGTACACAGAAATTCCGAGTCTGAGGGGCTGCAGGAGCTTCTCTGCTTATAAATATGATCATGTTTTGGCAGAAGTAGCGCCCTGTGATTATTATAAAGCACAGTTTAACAAACTGTACCTCAAAAAACCTCTTGCTACTGCCACTTCTCACCTTGTTTTTGTATTGCACAGGGTCACTGGGAGAAGCAGGGCTCTATCAGACTCCTTGGGTTTCTGTGATTCCTCAAGAGCAGACATAAAAGCAGATCTCCCTAAGGGGGAGCACATGCAGGAGGTCCAGACAAAGATTTTCTCATCAAAGGAACTGCCTGCTGTGCTTCTGCAATGTGCACTGAAAATTTCTGTATATTCCTCATAAATTCATACCAAAGATGATCCAAGGCAGACATCAATCACTTCTCATCCTAATGGAAAAAAACTCTAAAAAGCTGTGAATACCAGCTGATCACACGAGTGAGAAGGGCAGCAATTCAATTAGCCAACCCGTTAATTATTACCACAGTATTTGTTGCTTCACTTTTCCGAGGAAACGCATAGAACACTAACATAAAAATCAAAATGGATGATAAAAGCAATCCCTAAGTGTGTATTTATCAACTCTCACTTTCAAATTTGCATAGAGCTGCCACCTGTAAGAAAAAAAGTCCTGTTTGAATCTCATTTCAATCAAACCCACGCGATGAGCAGAGGGATCCCCATCCTGCTGAATGTGGGTGTCTGGCAGCCACTTCAGCTGGTTCCGCTTCCCAACACCTGCTGGTGATTCCAGCAGCTTCATCTGCAGGATTTTTGGCTGACTGCTTGGGTTTTTACAACTTGTCATCCCTGTGAGATGGGGACGGTCCAACCTGGCATCCCCATCTGTCAGAGACTCCAAGGCTTGGCTGTCCATTCTTCTGCTTCTCACGGCACAAATTTGTGTAATTCGGTCAATTTGCACCTTTCCTGCGTTCCCTGTGTAAGTCTCACTGTGACAGTCACTGCACATATCTTGCTGAGAGGCAGGACCTGCTGAAAACCCGTCAGAAGCTGAAGGCAGAGGGAAGAATGACTCTTCCTAAAGAGTTATTGCAGAAATTTTGTGAATAGACAAGGAAACAGGGACTGCAATCTCACTCGAGTTTCGCAGAACCACAGAATGGTTTGGGTTGGAAGGGACCTTAAAGCTCATCTTGTTCCACCTCCTGCCATGGGCAGGGACACCTTCCACTGTCCCAGGCTGCTCCAAGCCCTGTCCAACCTGGCCTTGGACACTGCCAGGGATCCAGGGGCAGCCACAGCTGCTCTGGGCACCCTGTGCCAGGGCCTCACCACCCTCACAGGGAAGAATTTCTTCCTAACATCTAATTTAAACCTACTCTCTTCCACTTTAAAGCCATTCTCCCTTGTCCTGTCACTATTTTATAGTTTAAGGTTTCAGCTTAAGGCTGACCCATTTCTTGAATGCCATCCCAGGGTCTTACCTGAAACCAATTTTCTGAGCTGTGGCTGTGACAGAATAAGTGAAAAATCACCCCTTTGTTATCATCACCACCATTTTGATCCCATTCTGTTACCTCTCCCCAGTTCATCTCACTTAAACTCCACAGAACAAGCAAGCCACTAATCAAGCTGAGAGCAGCCAGAATCTGGCCTTTACAAAGGGCTGGAATGAAAAGGGGAGGGCAGAGGGTCTCCAGGGAGTGTAAAGTGTCTGTCAAACACACACCAAAGCTCCAGTTAAGTGGGCTGTGGAAAGTTTAATTGGGAGGCACTGTCCCAGACTGAATTCATCTGTTGGTGTGTAATGTTAATGAACCTCGGCTGCTCTTGCTGAAAACAGAGCCTGAGTGTGCATTATTTGGAGTGCATGCATTAGCCACCACCAGGGCCTTAATTAGTTTTTCAGAGACTGTGTCTGAATGGAAAGGTTATGGAATAGTAAGTGATAATGGCCTCTTGTTTTATTTGCTGCTCTTTCCTAATTTACAGGACTTTAAAAGAGTGGTAAAGAGAAAGAAGTTCTTTTCATCAGAGTTATCCATGTCGTGGGCAAAAATGAAGCATGTATGTGTTTCATAGATGATCTGAGGCTCTCAGATGCAGAGAAGTTCAGCTTTGATGGAATTCCCTTTCCAAGGGACAATCTGCCTGCCAAAAAAGACTATTTTTCACAAAGCCTTTGGAATCTGCCAGCTTCCTGTAATTCACTTGACTGATGCTGCAGCTCTCTTTAAAGAGCAGATCTGCATGCAAACGACATGGCAGGACAAAGGAGACAGTGAGATTCCAAAACTAAAAGCCATCAAGGCTCTCTGACAATGCTTTGAGGTTCATGAAAAGATATGGACCTGGAGAGACAGAGCAGGACTTCATGAGGAAAAGAGGCTGATTGATGGGAACACAAAACAGGCCAGGATCTTAGACAAAGACAATGTCAGATTTCTTGGAGAGAATGAGAACAGCTCTTGAAAGATGGGGTTTTTTTCTTAACAAAGATCTTTGCATTTTGTTAAAGCAGATTATGGAGCAGAGCTCACAAAAGCAGAGACAAGGATCTACCTGAAACAGGAGACCCAAACTCTCACCACAGGGCAATCTCCTGACAAAGGACTGAAAGTCACCCCTCTTCTCCCCTGACTCCTAACGGGGAACCCCATTATGTCCTTTACATCCCCAGGCCAGGGAGAGATCCCCCTGATCCTGATCTTGATCCTGATCCTGATCCCAGGGCAGTAGTGGCCCTTTCTATTTCCACAAACCTCTCTTCTGCACAAGGGATCCTTGAAGACATTCTCATGCTGGAAATATGTGGAATCCAGGCCCATTCCCTCTGGTATGTCACAGCTGGTCTGTTCACATAATTTCCTTCACTCTCAGATGTAACCTCTTCTACCTTCACTCCTTTTGCTATTGCTTCTTTATTATTGATGAAACAAACAGGGGGGTTGGGGGTTTTTTTTACAAAAAAATGTACATTTCTGTGTTCCACGTAATTGTGCCTCAATTTAATAGTGCAAGGCTTGATTTTGCCTCTGAGGGAACCATTTGCACACACACAGACTCCCTCCCTCAGGTATTTTCCTTTGCTTTATTGCTTAGAATGAAATGTAAACATTCCAGTCCCTGTGTGGTTCTGCATTTCATTGTGACTCATTTCCATACTTCGAGTTTCCTAGCAAGTCACACTCTGTGATTTATAGCAATAGGAAAATAAGAGACCAATCTGTCAGCTCTGTCATTGAAAACCTGACACATTAGGATGTCTAGAGAATTGCCCCTAATCAAACAATTAGTGAAATTGCAGTGGATTTAATTATTGGTAAGCTTACCACATACTGTTAGCACAGAGAAGTCAAAACCCCGTCAGAAATTATTTTCCTTTGGAAAGCTGCTTTCTTGTGTCAGGATAATATTTGCCACATTCAAACTTCTCACCCTGGATTAGTAGATTCTTTAATGCAGACAAGGATTAGTGTATTATCTGCAAACTTATTTATTCACCAAATGCTGATGCCATGATGATACAAGCAGTACTTTCTTCAAAGTCTGGGGTATAAATTAACCCCTGAGGGAGACTAAAATCATCCAAGGCTGTTCTGAAGATCACAAAGGGACAGTGAGGCTTATAGATGCTTTTTCATTTCAACACAAAATTTAATTTTACAGAACTTTAGAACCAATGTCTGACAAAAGCTTTATACAAACTGGGTTTTTCTGCTCCTGTGATGGTCCCAAAGAACCAGCTTTTTCCACCAAAATTGTTTCTGACCAGCCCTGGCTCACAGTCCTGTCGCAAACATCTTTAAAGAAGAGAGGGGATGCACAGCATTGGCCTCAAGAGGAAGAGCCATCTGCAGCTGTAGCTGTCAGCAGGATGCAGAGCATCCTGAAAAGTCCTGGCTATCAAGAGCCTGAAGATGAATCACAGCCACCTGGAACTGGAGAGAGGGAGAGTGAAGCTGTCGCATTTAAGAATGAAGAGCCCTGTTGCAGGCTTACAGCCTTGCTCTCGTGGTTAGGAAAGAAGCCTTTTAATCAGCTGAAGGGAGGTGTCCTTATCACTCCAGACAGCAGCTCGTGAGCCTTCCACTCCTAATTCATGACTTTAATAGAAGAGGGGAGAAGAAAGAGTGGAAACAGGAGATTTAAAGAAAACCCCTTCTTAAATTCGAGTGATTCACAGATAATACTTTATTGAGGTTTTTCCTGCTTTGAGCCATCAAGTAAATGCCAGTGAGAAGTATCAGATGCTTTCTCCCAGAGTGTAAGGACTGAGAGACACAGACTTAGAGCTTATTCAAACCCAACTACAGAACCTCCTGTGCTGCACTTTTTCATCTTCTTTTGCCACACAGTAGGGAATTACTGGCAGAGGAGTAGTGGAACTGCCCAAAGCCCTCTTTGAGGGTGACCAGGGTGGGCAATCTCTGCCATCTCTGACACATGATGCATACTTGGCTCTGGCTTAATGTCCCAGAGGAACGAAACTCAGCACCTAAAAGTTGAGGTCAGACACTGCAATAGAGTAAATAAAATCCTGTTATCTTCAGATTGATCCTGGGTATCCTCCTAGTCATGTATCAGTCAGACAAAAATAGGTCAATAGCAAGGTAAATGGGTGATATTTCATGTCTGTGATGCACCTGGAAGTGAAACAAGAGGATTTTATTCCATTCTAGCTTTAAGCTCAATAGGGTTGTAATGTGTTGCTATGAATATAAAGTAGTCCTTGTTCAGAACTTTTGTATTATTTCATGTAATAACAGGGTGGGGCATGGGACATGGGGCATTTCATCCCTCAGGATCCTGTCTCTTAGTCCCTTCAGCAGTATTTCTTTCCCAGAAAATCAATTTCATTTTCTAAAAAATAACCGCTGTGCCTTTTTGGTGTGCAATGCTGAGAAGGAAAGAAACATCTGGAAATTTGATTTAACAAACTTAAGAAGTAAGGCTGGTTTTTGGGGCTGCATGTTCTCACTGGAACACCTCCAACTCCTTACTCAAAGCTCTTTTGGTCTCCTCAGGGGAAGCATTATAGCAGTACTGATGTCCTGATGGATTAGACAATTTCTTAATAATTAATGACAGTTTCCCTGTGCAGCTTGGTCAGCATCCCACTAAACAGCACAAAACAAATGAGGTAACAACAAAGCAGTTAACCAGTAGGGAACACAGGGCAAGAGCTCTGTGTCTTCCTTAATTTTGCCATTCACCTTCCAATTCCTGTGGGAAGAAGTCCTGCAAACCAGGACCAGTGCTCCCAGTTCTCAGAGCTGTGTTACGCTGGCCTCGTGGCTCTCAGCCCCTCGCACCTTTTGCCTTGTGACCTCTAGAGCAGAAGGCTCGGCCAATCTCTCCTGCTACTCAGTGGATGGGGCATTTCCAGTGGGGAGAGCCGGTTTTCTTGCCTCTAAAAGATTTCTCAAATTCTCTTGTATCACAGGTGCCTAAGTTGCCATCTCACGAATAAGTAAATACAATCACTGATTAGACAGATATCATAATTTCTGTCTATTGTTTTGGCAAAAACCAGTGCCACCAACTTTCTGAAAGCATTGGGATGTTGGAAGCTTGGGAGGAAGGAAGGAAGGAAGGAAGGAAGGAAGGAAGGAAGGAAGGAAGGAAGGAAGGAAGGAGCTGAGCTGCTGCATTTCCACTGAGGGCAGGTCCCGTTTGTGGCTGCAAACACTTTTGAATTGGCTTTAAACCACTCCAGCACCTTGAGCACTGCAGAACTCGGTGGAGGCTGTGAAACCCTGTGGAAATGTGGGACACGTTGCAGCTATCAAGTAAATTATATATTGGGGCAATGCCTCCAATTACTCCTGATTTAGCTGGTTAAAAGGTAATCTGGGCAGGACTGTGCGACCTGACAATTTTCAGAGTAAAAATATAATTAGGCATAATTAGGAAAAGATGCCAGTTGGTAGGAATGATTTAAAGGCAGGTGTCAATTAAACCCCTTCTGAGTAAGAAGAGGGCAGTTTGTGTCAGTCAGAGCTTTAATCTCCCCTGCATCCTGGCTCTTTGCTCTGTGCCCTGCATTCAGCTCTGCACTGCGCTGAGATTTCATACTCCAGTTCACCCAGTGCTCACCTTCCAAGCCTTGCCAGTTCTCCTGCAGCAAACAAAGCTCACGGGTTCCAGAGGCTGTCCTTAGCATGTTCCTGTTGTGGAGATGAATCCTGGTTCCTAGGTGCCATCTCAGGACAGCACTGAACTAAACAGCATTGCCTCAAACTCTGCAATTTGCTTTTTGAGCTTCCCGTGCACTGTCTGGGGCGAGTTGCCAGCGCTGCTCTCGAGTGACTTCTCTGTGATTGATGGTTCCTGGGCTCTGCTCTCTGGAGCAGGAGATGTGGGGGCATGAAGGGCTTAATTCACATCATTCAACAGCCTCCCCCTTGGCTGACTCAGGAGGATGGGAGAGGTCGGTGATATGGCTCTGCCCAGCCATCCCAAGCCTGAAAAACGCCAGTCCTGGGAAAAGGTTTGAAACCAGGGCTGTGGATTTTGGCTGGGGGGACATTCCCAGGATGGAGAGTCCTGTGGCAGATCCTGGAGAAGCAGAGAGAAAAGGAAGGTTGGAACAAGATGAACTTTAAGGTCCCTTCCAACCCAAACCATTCTGGGATTCTGTTAAGAATATTAACAAACCCATTTCCTTGCCAGGCTCCCTTCTGCTAAGAGGATTGTCAGACACTAATTTCTTCAGGAACTCCTCCTATCATACGAGATGAAATAAAACAAAATCTGATCATTTGGGACACAAACTCAGAGTTTTTTCACACAAGAATTCCTGTGGAAAATGAGTTAAAAGCTGAAAGATGTGAAATATCTCTGATCCACTGGAAGTCAGCCTTTCTTTCGAATTTTTCAGGACACCTAAGGTTCTCCAGTCCAGCAGGGCAGCCAGACCTCATTCTAATACCTGGCTTTATCCACCCTTTTTCCTTCAGTACTTACAGACTGTAAGCACTTGGGACAGAGTCTGTTTCTGTAAGACACATCCACAAATGACTGATGCAAAGGGATTCTTACAGGATTTGTCTTATGGGATTTTCTGGCTAGTAGCATGGTCACACAAAGAAGAAATACACCTGGACATTGAACAAAGCTCTATGTGACAGGATAAAGCAAAAGATCATTTTGAGCGTAGCTGGGGCAAAACAGATTTAGTACTTACGACTTTTTTGGGTTTTAAATTACTAAACACTTTCTTTGATAATCTTCCCCTTTAAAAAATAAAGTCACTAAAGATTTTAAAAAGTTTCTCTCTTGCTGATTGTTTGAGAGTTGCCTGGTACTGCCTCGGGTTAGCAGTAATCAGAATAGAGCATCCTGCAAACGAGCTCAGAAAACTTTCCCCAGGACATCTCAATCCATCCTCTGGACCAGTGTTTTCAGCTTCCCTGTCTGGAGTTCTGCATTAACAAGATTTATGTGGTTTTCCCTTGTCTAGGACAGGGGAGCCTCCTCTGCTCATCCATCACCGCTTTTCTCTGAGCACCAGCAGCAGCAGCAGTGGGTATCCTGTGCTGTAGGAAATAATGCACCTTCTAGTCCTTCATGGTGTTAATTCAGCAGATAAACTCAATGAAATCCCATAAGGACTGAAGTGTAGTCAGCAACAGCCCAGAGAAAGAGCTGTGGTATGGAAAAGGGCATTTCTTGTGTGAATCCATGGCTGCACTCTGTAGATAAGATAAATATTGCTTATTTAGCTGTCACCAGTAATGAAGATTTTCTTTTCTGCAGGCCAATAATAGTAAGCATTAACACATCACTGCAGCTTCTCTGGTTTATTGGGCATTTTTTTTTTCCTGGTTTGTTTGGGGGTTTTTTTTCTGGTTTGGAGGGTTTTTTCTGGCTTGTTTGTTTGGGGGTTTTGTGGTTTTTTTTTGTTCTTTGTGGGCTTGCTTCTTTGGGTTTTTTCTTGTTGTTGTTGTTTGTGGCTTTTTGTTTGCTTGGGGTTTTGTTGTGATTTTGTTTGTTTGTTTGTTTGACTTGTTTTGGTGAGGGTTTTTTTGAGGTTTGTTGTTGGTTAAGTTTGTTTATTGGTCTGGGGTTTTATTTCCAGAAAATCCTAACGGAGTGGGCAGGTAGAATAAATACTGGCAGAAGCCAACATCGAATGGAGATGAGGAAAAAGGGAAGGATAAAGGAAAATCCATTCCGAGGAGGACAAAATCCATTCTGAGGAGGGCAATTCTGTTTTCATTGATATCATAACAATTTTGGGCACAAACAGAACAGATTTGCTGACTATCCCTGCTGGTGTTTGCAGAAATTGTATTGTAATGTGAGTTGGTCTAACCCCAGAAAAATCAAGATAAATGTATAAAAATTTACCTAAAAACCCAATGAGATCTTTGCAGCATTAATTCAAGGAGAAGCTGAACTGCTCTGATTTCAGAAGAGCTGCTCTTCACACACACACCCCTGGAAGCCACGTGCGCTGTTAGAACAGTCACAGATGTCTTTTCTCGGCTTTTGGAGGAATTCCTTGTGTTTTGTAACATAACAGTTACACCTCAAGTGACCTTTTGAAATCCCTGACAGAACCAAAGGACCTCATTCTCTGCTCATTTTTTTTCTGGTAGAATTACTCACGGTTTACACTGATACATGAGAATAAACAAACCCAGGCTGTGCACCACCACTCTCCAAAGGGCTCATTAAGGTAATTGTGCCTTGATTCCAGTCTCACCTCCAGGGCCAGCAGAATTTGGTTTGTACACCCAAAGCCAACGTGGAGAAAAGTCCTGTGGAAAAGCAGAGTATAAGTGAACAGCAGCACAGCAGCACTTCCAGCATTCCCACACTTCCCTCTGCTCCCCGTGGATCTGCAGGAACTGTAATGCACCCAAAGGACTCTGTGGGACCCGTTTTTCCTCTGAAAAATGTTTCTCCCAGGAAGCCAAATCACATTTCTCCATTCAACCGCACCAGTTAAATTTGCATTTGCAGAATGAGTATTCATTTCTTCGTGATTTTTTGCTCCTCAAAGAGAGATTTCTTGTGGTTTGGGCCATTTCCACCACATGTGCAGATTTCCTACCCAGAATTGTGGCTGCTTAGCTACCACAACCTTGTGCACTGAGGCCGGAGCACATTCAATGGAGAAACAGCATTTACAGCACAAATATCAAACATCCAAATTTAAATATTACTCTGAAATTCAGGAACTGTGTGCCAGCAACTCCAATGCAAATAAACAGAAATGACCTATTTTAGTGCATCAGCTCTTCCCTGATACAGAAGGTTCTTCCAAGACTCCCTTTTTGCTCTGGGTTAGAGTCTAATCCTCATTACACATGTGTGACTATGGATCTACTAAAGACACTTCAGTAGCTCTCACATTGATCTCAATAAGAAAATTTGGATTGTATTGACTTTGCCCAGTGTACCAGAGTGGATTTGTGACAGAGATGAAATAAAATCCATGAGTTCTGATGTACTCCCTGCTGTTCTCCTCCTTACACAACACTTTGTTACATAAAACTTTTTCTGGGGAAAAAAAAATTAAAAAAGGAGAGGGAATGGAAAAAATAGCATCTTTTTGGTTGTAAGCCAGTTTTCTGTATCAACATGGCAGTAGCGTGTGAAGTGAAGCAAGATTTCCTTATAGCACCATGTGACAAAGCTAATCAAAATAAACATCCAAAAAATAAAGAAATTAAGGGTGAGGTAGCAGACTGTGGGGAGAGCAGATGGTTATTTAAAATAACAGCAAATTTTCCATGCTGACTGCAACTATAGCTCTTGTCACAAAACATTGTTGTTAATGGCAAAAGAGAAGGCAAGAACATCATCAGAGGATTTTGTGGGGCTGGGGAAAGCAAAAGGATGAAAAATATATGGGGAAGAGGGAATTTTCAGCTCTCTGAAAAAGCCTGCTCCAAATATCAGTGGCGCTAGAGCAGAGACAGGAGAAACAGCAAGGCAGCAGGTGGAAGGAAGATCACATTGATCAAATTTATCACACACAATAAGAGGTCTCTCACAAGCCCAAGGATCAGACACTGTGCTAAAGGAGAATCTTTTGTCTTCTCAGGAATGTAAAACCACAAAATTCATAGTTTATAGTAGTTTAAAGCACAGAAAAGATGGTCCAGACCCTGAGAAAGCACCTGGGAAACCAGGATTGACCTCAGACCATTGCTCAGGACCAGCCACTTGCCCAGCCTCAAACACAAATCCACAACTTGTGTTGCAAGTCATGGCTTTGGCCAATCCTGGCATTTTAAAGGCTCTTATCATGAGGAAGGCTTCCCACTTTTAAGGGCAGTGTATGCACCACGATGTGCTTTTTTACGAACTCAGATGTAAATGGTCTGCTGGAATCTCAGGTAAAAACAGGGAGATGCAGCTTCCAGGAAGCAGAGGGTGCTGCCAGCCAGGTGCCAAGAGCGTCTTGGGTGCTCAGATCCAATGGAGAGGGGACCTGGGAGCCTCCGCCTGCAGAGTTGCTCTGCCCACTTTGTACTGTGAATCCCCTTTTAAGGCTGAACAAAAGCACTAAAAATCAGAAATTGCAGACAAATTGCTGCCTCTCTACAGTTAAAATTTCCAGAAGTGAGCTGTCAGCACACTGGGAGAATGGGGAGCAGCCGGCTCCGCTCAGCGCTATTAAAGTGTTTTCAGCACTCCAGACACTTCAGGATCTTGGCACAGTGAGCAATAAATGCAGAAGCAGCATCTTTTCTGTCTCCTGCAGAGAAGGGGAAGTAGAGGGACATAGTCTAAAGCTCCAGAAGCTGGGATGACAGTGACACAGAGGATGCAGCTGCAGCTTTTGCCAAGGATGATGGGATTCCGTGGAGTTCACAGCACGCACCACGGGCAGTTGCGTTGGTCGTGGTGGTACCACCCTGAGCTGGCCTCTGGCAACGCCCTCAAATCTGGGAGACCCATTCTCCCTTATCACCTGCATTTTCCTATCCTTCCAGCTTGTTTTCTGCATGTGTAATACAAATGTTTGTGGTTTCCATGACTGTGAGGCAGCTTTTCTAGGATCTGTTTCACTCCCACAGCAAAAAAATTGGGTTTCTGAGTTTTTCCTTGAATGGCAGCCTCAGATCTGTTGCATCAGCTTCTTCTCAGGCAGATACACCTCAGTTCTTGTCTTACACAACTTCCTACTTAAAAACACATTCAGCACTCTCTCAGCAACAGAAAGGACAAAGGCAAAGGCTTGTCTGCCCAGGAACACAGAAATGTTCATCTGTCCATCCTGATGAACTACTGCAAAGGAAATTAAAGCATTTTTCTAATTCTCTTCCCCCTAAGGGATCATCCTTGCAAAAATCTACCGTGTGGATGCTCACAGTATTTAAAATCATGGTCTGCTCAAAGGTGTTTTCTGAAGAGCAAGAAAAGTTTTGCTGAGAGTCTCAATGCCTGGTGACTGGAGTTAGTGAAGACCCTTCTGCAGCATTATCCAGATTAATTGTAACTCTAATTTTCCTCAGAATTCACACATCTTTGCACTGGCTTTCCACACCCTTTTATTTAAACTCTGATATTATGCAACCATTTTATATCACCCCTCATCAGCACAGTATCTGAACACTTCCCACATACAAACTGAGAGAGAATAGAAACTTGAGTTAATTCTCTCCCTTTCTGGCACTTTGGGGTAAAACCTCAGCTTTCATGGCAGCTTTATTTTTCATTTTAGACGTTATAGTTTCTTCTTGATGTACTATTGCTTGGTTAAAAGGGTTTTACTGAACAGAAATCTTGTTTTCTAAAGAAATTTCCAGTGTTATGGGACAAAGATGGGAAAAAGGCTCTGGTAATCCAGAGGAGAATCCCAGACCCCAGTTTGTGAGGCAGCTGAGCATGGATAGAAGGACACAGGACAAAAAGCAATGAGGAAAGCTTTAGGAGAGCTGACAGAGTGAGTGCTGAATCCAAGAGGAATCCAAAGGAGGAATTCAGGAAGCCCTGTCTCCTGTGTCAGGGGCAGATGTGGTGAATCGTCCTTGCTGCTGGGGGAGCAGAGCTGCAGTACACGTGGATGTATCCTAATTCCCCATTTCCTAGTTGCTGCAAAAGCTTTTGACTAGAGCTTTTCAGTCTGTTTAATTGTGTTTTGTAAATGTATCCTACCTCAGTGGTCAAATGAAACCAGAGTTTATCACTTCCCTCGTTGCTGAGGGCCTTGAAATTCAGCACAGCAGCTCCATCCCAGATTCAATTTGTCAGATTACATTAGATCCCTTCAGACTTAAAAAAATGGGCACCTGGTGAGCTTTTCTATTACATTTCCAAAACTTCTTGCACTTAGCAGCATTTTTCAATAAGTTTCTTTGCAAATTAATTGTCAGTGTGATTAGATTCTTGTGCAGGTGCTGCACACAACAGTTGGAGTGTCCATGTGAATATGGAATGAAACACAAGATTAAACTCACTGTAAAAGCAGAGGGCAGTCACTGACTGGCAGTTTTTTGCCTTTTTTCCCTTGGTTTGTTTTTTCTTTCGAAATTAAAGTTCTTGCCAAGTTTTACAACCCCCAAAATCACATGTCTCTGCCTCTAATAAACAGCTGCTAAATGATTCCCTGAACAGTCTGTTCTCCTCCTGCAGAAACCAGGCAGGAGCCCACCTCCAGCACGACTTGGCCACTCCTCCTCATCTTGCTGTGCCCCTGCACATGCAGCTCAGAGAAACACAAAAGCATCCAGACAAAGAATTCTGACGAACTTAGTCACAGACTTGCATTTAAGGCCATGTGGGATTAACGCTTTAGGAAAATTTATACATCGGGAGTCAGATGTCTGGGGTGTTATGGTTAGAAGGAAAACACAGAAAACCAGAAAATTTGTTTTCATGAGAGTGGGGAAGCACAGCATGTACCAGAAGTGTTGACAGTAGTACCTCTCTTGCAGATATAACCCTGCACATATCACAGGGTTGGACAAATTCACCACTGCCACTTCAACTGAAAAAGAAAAAAAAAAACTAAACAAGCACTGTTGCTGCTGCTAAACCTCCAACAAAATTGCTTCTTTTCTGATAAAGGTGCACTTCTGCTTTATGAGCAGTTTAAGAAAAATCCGTACAGAGACTAAGATTCCCTTTTGAAACTGTTATCTCTACAGACCCAACATTTTAAATAAGTTGATTGTTGCTTAAAACGACTTTATTCCAAACAGTTCCAGCTACATAAGCGTTATCTCTGTGCCAGGATTTTTCCCAGAGGTAGATTTAAGCATGAGGAGAAACATCAGACCTTTTCTGATGCTAAGAGAGGTTTGAGTCTGGATTAGCAGTCCATGGTACCCGGAGTGGGGAGTGGTAACCTGTGAAAAGATTGGAGAACGAAAACATTCGGGCTGGAAATTGTTACTCCTCTGCTCTGTCAGGTACAATAATATCACAGAAGGGACATCAGTGGCATCAGCAGGGCTCCACAAAATGCTTGACCACTCTTAAAACCATTTTGCCTAAGGAAGTCAGAGCTATGTTTAATTACTTGTAAAGCTACACTATAGTTGAAAGGAAGAAGCTGTCAGAGTGTACCAAGAAGCCAAGTAATTATCCTGCATTAATCTTTGGTTGCCCCCTTCCCCTGAGATGACCTGAATTTGTAAGTTCAGTGAGCTCTGGAGTCCACGGAGCCACTGCGTCAAAGCAGAGGATTACAAAGAGTTTTCATCCTGAGGCTGAATGCAAAGGCACAAAAAACTAATGATGATTCTGAAGAACATTCAGGTTTCCAGTTGCTAACACCAAAAAGACTTTTAAAGCAGGAAAAATACAGCTGCGTCCACCCAATAACATCCATTTGAGATCCGATGCTTGATTCCACTTATGTAAATTGTAACCTTTCATTAACTGGATAAAGAGAAAAACAATTTTAATACAGTATCTCTTGGCAGAAGACTCAATTGAACAGAAAATTGAAAAAAAATTAAACTCACAATGCAGTTAATAGCCAAAATGAAAAGTTTTTCCTCAGCTGCCCTCTTGTTCTAACAGATCACAAAGTTTTAAAATTCCATTATCATCCATGATTGGTCATTTTTTACAATGTAATTGGCAATTGTTGTTTCAAACTGAAAATTAAAATCTAGGGTTTGGTGAAAAAAGAAGTTTCTTTTATTAAGACATATTAAAGAATCAGGAGTAGCTCCAGTGACTGAACTCAGTAGATTTAGCCCAGTGAAATAAAGCTTCATCAGGTTTAAGTTGTTTAAAGTACTGTTTGCCCATAACTAAAGAGTAAAGGGAGCAGCACAAATGGGGTATTCACCGTTCCAGTAAGTTTGTGATCTTCATTTTCTAGAAATATGTTTGTCAAAGAGCTTCCTGTTACGAACCTGATCATTACCTGTATCAGAAACAGGAGCCTCAAAGAGCCGCTGTCAAAATTCATTTTAGAAATTGGTCTGGAAGACAAATATAAAGGCATTTAATCAGCAATCCGATCTAATAAAACTGATTAGAAGACATAGTTTTGTATGAGCCCACCTTGATCATAGAGAGAGCAGATAGCAAATGTTCCAAATTTGAATAAATTAGCAACAATCCCATCAGGGCACAGAGATAAGGTAATACAGATATGAACTGCAGCAATAAAAGGTAAAGTGGGAAATGAGATAAGATTATTTTTCTTAACAACTCCACTAAGTTGATCCAAGAAGAATAACTAAAAGAATTCAAAGTGAATGCAGCTTATTGTGGTCTTGGATTCCTCTTCCAGATCGGACTGTGGATATAGTGGAAAATTCATCAGCTCTCCCTAAATCCCTTGAAGACCAATTACACTTCTGCACGTGTGTACACAAACAGCTACACACCTGATACATGAAGTCATTTTCTAAGGGTGGAAATATTCCCATTTAATCCCACCTTTGATCATGGAAAATATTCAGAAATCAACCAGACTCCCTTGCAATGGAGAGAAATTAAATTAAATTAAATTAAATGGATGTAATAGTCAGACTCCTTAAAACAACTTTAGAAACTGCAGCACACAAAATGGGGAGAAAGTGCCACACACAAAATGGGGAGAAAGTGCCCCTTTCCTTGCTGTGCCCAGGGCTCAAAGCCACCACGGTTCATCCCAGCGGGACAGTCAGAAAGGCAATGGCAGTGAAATGTTGTCCTGAGCAGGACTAGAGCTTCTGAAATGAGAATACAACAAAAAATCAGCACTGGGGATGAACATTTGGCAGCTGTACAAGGACAGCAGTCGTGGTAGGCCCAGGGCTAGCTCTACATCTGGGTTTCTATTGCTTTCACTGATGAAAATCCTTCCCATAAAAATTAAAAAAAAAAAAAAAACCCAAAAACAAAACCAAAGGAACACTAAAATTACAAGATCAGTTTAAAGGGCATCATTTAACAGAGCCAGTGAACGAAACAAAAATTTGCCATAAACATTATTTTTTCCACCTCTTATTTTAGGTCTTTTTCCACTTGGGCTATTGAGCATTTGGGCTTCAGATTAAGAAGTAAAACAGAGA
Organism: Lycocorax pyrrhopterus obiensis; assembly: GCA_014706295.1. Lineage (NCBI taxonomy): Eukaryota > Metazoa > Chordata > Aves > Passeriformes > Paradisaeidae > Lycocorax > Lycocorax pyrrhopterus. Next base: position 12,343,591 of record JACSVZ010000022.1, on the reverse strand, counting down.
ACAGCAGATCCAGATATCAGGGGAAAAAAGACATCGTGATTTAGGCCATTATAAAATGGAACTTCTGAGAAACTCAACTTTGTCAAAGTAGATTTGGTGGAAGGTTTTTCCACTCAACAAAGCTGGAGCATTTTGCCCCCTGACCAAGGTCAGGCGGTTCTTGTAAGGTCGCACAACCCTTCCTTTAAAAGCATCACACAAAACATTGGCAGATGCAAGTTCTAAACTTACCCCAGCTGTAACTATTTTCAAGTGGAGATTTAGTCATTCAAATGAAAAATTGTGGTGATTATATTTAACATCACCAAAAGTAGAGTGCACTTCAGGTAATAGCTTCAAGGTAGGCAAATGAAACACTGGGGATAAAGCCATCCTTTAAACCCTGTATATTTTTATTATCATCGCAGGAGCAATTCAGAATTCTGATGTGCAATGTTAATAGGGCAGATTATAGTTCACCTGAGCCCCAAATTTTCTACTGCTAAGGCAAAAGAGATTTTTACTTATTATTTTCTTAAAGTCCATTGAACTCTATTATATGGCAAGACATACCTGGATTCCAAACAAACTTTCATCGGCTTCTAATGGTGGATTAAAAAAGAAAAGCTTTTCAAAGTCCGATATATGTGATTGATTAACTCCTAGTGCAGGTCTGCTAGTGAACCTTGGGCCTAATTTATTCTCTCTGAAGTTACTGCAAAAAGAACTTTCTATTTTTTAAGGTTTTGGCATCTCATAGCAGCCAAGAAAGCTTGAAAAAGAGCTATGTTCTGAAATACTTAGAGTTAGCTCTGAGGTACAGTAAGCTTGGCAAATATAAATTAGGCATTAAATTTTCCTTCACATATATTCAGTCACTAAAATACAAAGTGAATAGAAACATGGGAGTTAACAAAAAAATCTCTGAACGAGGACAGCAGTTAACAAATGTACCGATTTTGTGTGAAAGAAGGGTCAGCTTTGCCTCTGCCCCATCCAGCCAGAACAAGACTCCTTGGCAAATGGGAAAAATAGTTAGTGAAGGATAATATTGGGGAAAAATAAAAAAGATGAGGATTTTTATCCTCATTAATTTCTTTTGGCCACGCAGCAGCATCTCCAGTGTGCTAAAGAACAGGCATGAAAAGGTTGGGGAATCACAGAACTCTGACATTGCTTGGATACCCTTAAATTATCTCTCCAAGAGCAAATCTGTAGCAAATGCTGCTTCTCTACCCCCATTCCTAAGGGCTGACCAAAAGTCTTGGAAAGGCAGGAGAAAGACCCCCACAGACATTGGCACCTTCTGTATCAGCATTTCCTTTTCTCTGGGGAATGTAAAAGTGTGAGTAATTCAGATCTCATCAGAGGTGCTTTTAAGAATGGAAGAACAGCAAGAAACACTTGATTTCTCCTGCAGGGACTGGAGGATGAGTCAGTGGCACCAGGATGTGTAGGTGGGATCCAAAGCACTGTGTGCACTATCAGCCCCTCATCCCCCACCTCCCTGTTCCACTCTGTAAAGACAGAGTTTGTGAGCTTTTAAAAGTATAACTCCCAACACTCATGATAAAATCAAATAGGTATTTTCTTTCTAAGCGTCTCACATAGATAAATGGTGAAATTGTCTACTAAGAAAGAAATTGGGGCCATCCTACCTTTTAGAAAATGCCTTAAGTTTAATACTTTACCTTTGATACTGTCTCAAGGAGCATAAAATCAGCATGACTGGCTGAGGCAATTGAGAAATCCTGAATAGGAGGAGAAGCTCTGTCTCTTTGCAAAAAGCTTCCAGCCACAGCTTGCTGGGAAAAGCTGTGGAATGTGCTCCCAGCCTCTGTCCCTAACATGATTATGCAAAGTAGACAATAGTAATAGTGCTGCCCTGCCATCACTTACAATGCATTTGCTCTCTTCAATTTTATGTAATTTTCATTGAATTTAGGTCCATCAGGTCTATAGGAGTCATGTGAAAATGAGATCCTTATTCAAAGCAATTGATGCAGTTGAAGAAATGGGAAGTGTTAAGGCTGCTATCCATTATGCTAAGGGGGGAAAATTATCCCAAAAATGCAAAGAGATAAAATCTATTTAAATGTGCAAGTTTTCAGTTACTTCCATTCCAGAGAAAAAAAGAGGTCTGTGAATCACAGCTGTCCTCAGAACACTTGAACATACGTGTTCAGGTGGGGATTATGATATATATGGAACATTGCTGACAGATCTGACCCAGCAAAGGCTGCATTCCAACAGGAATCTCAAGTTGGAGCTTGGAGTGAATGCTCCAAACTTCAATTATCCACTTCGGGGTAGAGGCTACTGAGCAAAATAAATAAGGGACAAAGCAGGACCAGTAATTTAAAGACAGACCTTGATCTTAGCAAAGCAGCAGAGCACATTGGCCAAGTCAGCCTGTGTGAATCCACTATGAACTCCTGCAGCTCTGGAGTGTAATGACGTGCTGCTCTGAGTAGGAAACAGTGCAGAACGTGGTAATTAGAATTCTGGGTGCAGTAGAGAACTGCTGATCCACTGGGCAGGTTTATGCAATTAAGCCTCTCTTGAAGATATAATACATAATTTGCCAAACTTCTTAAGCAATCGCCCATTGGCATCATTGGCTTTTACATCAAATTACAGCATCACACTACAGTTTATAGAATCCCTGAGTTTTGCCACACAAGCAGCAATGCACTGAAATAAAGTCCTGCCTGCTGAATCAGAAACCAGGAAGGGGCCAAGTGTATCAATCCATAACAAAAACAATTGCACATTCTACCTTGGTGATTTTGTTAGCTGTATCTGGGCCTTTTTACAGGAACAGATTGATATATATATAGATATTTTTTAGCATATTTTTATATAGTGATGTCAGTCATGACACTGTTGTCTGCAGCCTTTCTTTAAACCTGTTTATTTACTTGAGGGGGTTTTTTTTTGCTCCTAAGACACCCTAGGCACGCACATGGTAAAAACTGACATTTCTTTGGCTATGAAGATGGAAACACTTCAGATCTAACCCAAATACTTTAAATTACTGATACAGTTATTTCAGTTTTGTTTGGGTTTTTTTTTTTGTCTGTGTTGTTTTAGAAGGAATAACTGGCTTTGCAATATGTGCTGTAAATTATAGAAAAAAAAAAAAAAAGGAAGAGTCCCAGGCCTGAAAAACAATAACCAATTGTCCCCTGTCTCCTCTTACAGGTATCTCCTAAACAATCAAATAAACAGAAAACAGAATACTTTCTATATGGAATTCTACCTTCACTGACATCAATGGATTTTTTCCCCTTTGATTCACACTTATGCATAAAACAACTGTTTTTTTCAGTCAGTCTGGTTTAGTGTTATTAAAGATAGTGGTGGAGTCATTGAAAACGGTGAAGGACAAAACTCAGAGACTTTAGGCAACACCAGGCAAAGTTGCTCCTGACCCAGGGCTGCATCTGTCTGGTTGAAGGCAAAGTGACCCAGGTTAAGAACACCTTCTACCAATGGAACCACTGAAAATATACTAATGATTTCTGAGAATCCAATTTCTTCTCAAGGTGACGGACAGTGAGGAATTTGGTTCAACAGATAAAGCTCCAGGATTAGATGTGCTTGTTTATCAAGCATTCCTTACTGCAAGTAATTACACACTTTGTACCTGAGGAAAGACAGAATTTCACAGCTCTGTTTTGCTTCTGTAAATCAAATGAAAATTTAGAATCAAAACAGAAGTGTTTGTAAAATGACACAGGAGACGGGACAGGACTTACTTCCACGACTACTGAGAAAAAAAGGTCCAGTTAGTAGCACTCTGTGGACTCTTGTTTCAGAGACACACTGACTCTAGAGACCTGGTCCTACAAATCAGACAAATTCAGACATTCCTTGACAAGTTACTTGGCTCAAGCCTGTCTGGTTCTACAGATTTATCATCACTGCACGCCAAATTTCAAATGGCCCTGTTCCTTCCACAGCTTTCTGTGCTGTTTTCTGTGCCAGCAGCATTGCCTGCCTCGCTGTGGCTGCAGCTTGTCCCTTTTGCCCCTGCTTAGGATCCATCCTAGGAAACAACCTTAGGCATCATCCACACGTTGCAGCCTAAGGGATGGTGTTGCTGAAAGGTGCTTTTGAACACCCTCAGTAAAAATGAAATGCCATAAAAAAGGCCTCAAAAGGATCTCCCAGACCCCTGAGTAGTTCTGTGTGTGCTTAAAGGAGCATACGTGCTTCATGAAAATCTGCTGCCACCCTCCGCCGCAGCGAAAGCTGAGTGTGGCTGTTGTTCTAATATCAGCTAGGCAGAGTTAGCGCTTCCCTGCTTCCCTTCTGAAGATCCTTTCTGCTCATGCTGGCTCTTTGTTATTTTACAAACCAGTATTTGTAGGTTGAAAAAGAATTTTTTTTAAATGCCCCCAAGAAGAAAGGGATGAGCTGAGCAATCCTGATCACGATGCTGAAACTGCCAAGGAAGGGAATTCCTTCTGGATCTGTGCTGCCCAGCTGGGCTAATGGGACTTTATTTTGGCTGACACTTAGGCACTATCAGTAAAAATCACCTTCAGTAAAACATGCTCTGATGTTGGCTTGGGATAGCCAAGGATTCAGGAATTGATCCTTGTGCTCACCTTGAGCTTGCTCATAATAGATCCACTGGTCCATCTTTATGCCTCTCTGTAAGCCTGGGCTATGATGGATTTATTAAACTGAAAAATCAGTAAGATGGCTTTTCCTTCTCCAATCCCCCCTCTGCACTGGGATATTTTAAAGCACAGCAGCAGCAGTAATGAACACCTCTGTGCATGCTCAGAGATAATTATTTGCACTGTTTCCATCTACTTTTCCAAGGTTTGCCATCTGATGCCCACCTAATATGAAGCCTCTCTCCGCTGGGAGAACGAGCACAACTGATCACAAGGGAAAAAGTTCTGTTTGAGAACATATGTCTGAGCAAACAGAGCAGATCCCCTGCCTGACAGCTGCTGCCCTCAGCCTTGCTGCTGCACCCTTATTTTGATTTAAATTCCCTACTTTGCACCTGTAAGAAGCCATGCAGGGAAGATCTTGAGAGTGAATTTTCCATTCAATGCTCTTGTTTAATATAATCAAATATACCTTTGAGCAAAAAGGAAAAAGGTAATTAATTGAAAGAGGAAGAGGCAGTGCTGCTCTAAAAGGCTGTGTGATAAGACTCTAACAACAGCTTTATCTTTGTGGTTCTTCCTCCTTTACAGGTTTAAGAGGGAGAAAACCATCTCCATATCAAACTATCCCCACTAATTCATTAAAAGATATGCAAAATGATCAAGCTCCAAGTTTTGGACAATTCCCTGGGCAGCTCTGTTAAAGCAAAACTTCCCACACATTTCACACTGAAAAAAAATGGATTTTGAAAGTACAGCTAAAGCTTACAAATCACATCAGAACTCTTCTCTTCAGGAGATCCTCATAAGTCACAAAGGATATTTTATTCAGAAATACTGAAATGTGCCAAGGCACTGAGATTACTTATTTTGTAGGAGGATTTATGGATCTGAGAGTAATTTGGTGCAGGAAGAGGCTCCAGAAAAACGTACTTCTGTCTGTACTTCTTACCTATGGAAGAAAAGTCCTGTTAGATTCTATATCCAAGATGTTCTAAACTCCCCCCAGCAAAGGTTAAATGACTGGGTTTAACGCAAAAGCAGGCAGACGACACTCTTTTACAAATGTTCATGAGGCACACCAAAAATTACAGGATTTGGAATGAAATTTTTGCTTTGTTAAGGGCACTAGCACATGGTGTTCTAAAATAATGACAGAAATAGTTGTAGCCATATTGCTTATCCCAGAAATCCAACGCTTCTAGGGAGAATGCCAAATGCCAGGCGGATTTCTCAGTTGTTGAAAAGTCTTAGGAAATTACTGATCATCTTCTGGGGGGGAACCACTGATCCAGCCAAGGGCTCAGCACCCTTAGGTGACACAACAGCCAGCCTGGTTCTTAAGGCTGAAATCAGCCTAAAGAGTGGGAAGGAAAAGAAAGGAATATAATTATGCACGTCTTCCACAGGTCATATCTGCTTAAACCCAAAAGTAGGATTTAAAGTTGAACGAGAGAAGTGTAATTTTTTCTGAAAAATCTGTTCAGCGACTGAAAAAAACCGAACCAAAACAGTAAAATTTAATGAGGGAGAAATTAAACTCTGGTCAAAATCCAGGTGGAGGCTGTACATGGCATTATTATAGGCTCCCATATGTTTCCTAGAGGCATTGAACGTGACAAGGGAATTTAGACACAGGGAAATGCAATTATTTGTGATCAAAACAAAATAGCAGCCAGTTTATGCACATACTGCTCCTGTTGAATTAGTATTATTCTACTGAATTGAATTATTTTCAGATGCTATTGTATTTTCAGAGGTAGCCATAGGTTTCTTCACATTTTGTTTCACATGTTACTTTTTTTAGCCATCAGAACTTAGTGACACAAAAATTGCTGTCTGAGTTGACACAGTTATTCCCTCTTGATGTCTTTAAGTAGGAGCATAATGTGACAGATGAGAGTGCTGAAACTCAGTGTCTCACACAGGCTTAAAAATAAGTTATTCCTGCAAAACTTTGAAAACTATTCTACAGGGGAACAATTTTTATACTCTGAAATTTATTTGCTTTTCTTTCTCCCTTCATTTTTCTATGCCTAGAAACATGTATGAAAACAGGGATTTAGTTGTTGAGGAACTCATTTCCTCCTGCTGTGCAGCCATCACAGGAAATCATAACCCTTTCTTTCAGTAGCAGCTGAGGACTAGGTAGCAGCATAGATCAAATAAACACTGAAAGGTTAAACAGGGCTGAGATTTAGGGCTGGGTTTAACTGCAAAAACACGAGGACTTGAGTCTGAGATTGGCAAAGTCCTGTTGATTCGTAATTTTGGCTCAAAACGAGGAAATCAGTGTGAAGCCTGGGCTGTGTGAAGGCAGGTCCAGCACAACCAGGACACAGGTACAGTGGTGACAGCAGGCAGAAGGAATATTTCTGGAGATTCCTGTAGTCTTGATGCGGAGAAGTCATTCCAGCAAGATCTCCTGTCACTCTGGAACTCTCAGAGGAAGCTATTCCTGGAGAACTTCCACAGCATCTAAGCCAGACTGGAGTCACAGAATCCTTTCCATTCCAAGAGGCCAGACTGAACCCCGCTGGAAAAGGGGATTCATATCCAGGATTCACACTACCAACCTTCCCAAGGCTTCACACATGAGGTTTTGGGTTTAACTCATTTCAAATGTTCATTTAATGTTAGATTAACCTGTTTGGGGTATAAATCACTTCAAGGCCAAAACAATGATACAAGTCAACTCTTTGGGTATCAACAGGTACAGAAAGTTCAATTTCAGAAAATTGCATCTTTCCCTTCCTGCTTTTTATTGTTTGGATCATTTGCATTAAAATAATGTCTCTGCTTGTGTTTGCCCCCACCACTTTATTATTCACTCAGAACACTCATGCCTTGCATATGATGTGATCATTATTTGCTGTTGAAACACTATTAATGTCACAAAATGGATTAAATCTTCAAGTGAGGAGTGAGCAATTGGAAAACCCGATCACCTAAGCAACAGCAGTCCCATTTCATGCCTGTGTGTCTAATTATACCTAACAAGGCAAAAACCCCTTATCTCGGAGGGAATGATACCTTCTCTTTCTTCCCAAACAATTTTCCTTTTTTTTACATCTTAAATGATGGGCAAAGCTGGCGGGTTCTGTATTTTGTAACCAAGCCAGGCATGGTTATCTGTTAACCATCCATGCCAGGTTGATATTTGATATAAAATGATCCAAGGAGGAGGGATTGGGGGGATTTGCAGTGCTCGGGACTTTTCCCAGCACAACTTCCCACTGTGGCAGCTCCTTGGGCTGGATGAGGATGGGTCATGAAGGCAAACACTGGACTGGCCAACACTTCCCAGATCAAGAGGGTGAGCACTGGGGTGGCCGAGGCTTCCTGGGCAGCAGGTCCTGCCCTGAGCCCCCACTGTGAGTCCCCAGTGCTGGCACCCCAGTCCCAGGGATCTCAAAATCCAGAGAGCCCTACGGAGCCCATCGGGATGGCAGCGTTGTGCTGCCTCCACAACTGGCCCAAGAGACCCTGAAACATGACAGCGGTCCACAGGGCTCTTCCCACAGGCCCAAAAAGCTGTTCCCAGGGGCCCATAGGGAACTTCCCGGGGGCCCGTAAGACTTTCCCCAGAGGTTCCGAAGCCGCTTCCCCGCGGTCCAGAACGCTCTTCCCAGACGTCCACGAGGCTCTTCCCGGGCAGTGCCGCGGCCTCGCCCCGTCCCTCAGGGCTGGGTGCCGGTGCTCAGCTCCCGCCTCCGGCGCTGCGAGCGCGGGGCGGCCCCGTCCAGAGGAACCCCCCGAACCTGAGGGGCCCCCCCGAGGCGCCCCCGCCGCAGGCCCGGCCCCGGCGCGGCTGTGCCCGGCTCCCGGCCAGCAGGAGCCGCTGCGGGCGCGCCGCGGCGGGGATGAGCGAGGCGGAGGGCGGCTCGGCCGCCGCCGTGGAGAAGCCGCCGCTGCCCGCGGCCGGGCCCGGGGCGGCCGCGGCGGTCGCTGCCGCTGTTGCAGCCGCGGCGGCGGCGGCGGCGGCCGGCCCGGAGCCCGGCGCGCCGGCGGAGGAGGCGGCGGTGGTGTGGAGCCCGGAGGTGGAGGTCTGCCTGTTCCACGCCATGCTGGGCCACAAGCCCGTAGGTGAGCGCGGGCCGCGGCCTCCGGGAGCGGCGGGGCCCGGGCCGGGGAGCGGGGGCCGGGCGGGGGCTCCCGGGCGGCTCCAGCGGTCTCCGCGCCCGCCCTGCAGCCGGCCCGGGGCCGCGGGGCTGCGGCGGGGCCTGTGGGAGGGAGCGCCGGGCCCGGCCGGGCCGCTGAGCCGCTGTGTGACCGCCTGCCCTGCGCTTCCACAGCATCAGGGCGGGTCAGGCTGCAGGGATCACAGGGGGTCGTCTGCTCCGGCAGGGTCGTCCCGGAGCACATGGCACGGGATTGTGTCCAGACCGTTCTGGAATATCTCCAGTGATGGAGGCTCCACAGTCTCTCTGGGCAGTGTGTTCCAGTGCTCGCAGTAAAGAAGTTCTTCCTCGTATTTAGGTGGAACTTCCTGTGCATCAGTTTCTGCCCACTGCTTTATGTCCTATTGCTCTGCACCACCGAGCAGAGTCTGGATTCATCCTCTTGGCACCCCCCTTCAGATATTTATAAACGTTGTTGAGGTCCCCTCTTAGACATCGCTTCTGGGGACTGAACAGGCCCAGCTCCCTCAGCTTTTCGTTGTCGGAGAGATGCTCAAGTTCCTTCATCTCTGTTGCCCTTGGTGGACCCGCACCAGGAGCTCCATGTCTCTCTTGTACTCAGGAGCCCAGAACTGGACACAGCACTCCCAATACTTTCCTTAAGTTGTTTCTCACACAGCCTCTCTAAAAGCTCTGTGTGTCAGAATTACCCACAGGGGCACCCTCAGCTCCCCAGAGAATAGCACCTGCAGTGTAGGGTGAAAGATCAGCCTGCCCAGCTGCCAGCTGTCTCTCCTATAATGTATGGATTCCTTGTAACAACATGGCTTTTTAAATTCATAAGTAAATAAACTTATGGATATCTCTAAATGTCATCAATAAAACTGTTAGCAACATTAATTGCACTGGGTTCTTCCCCCAGGTGTGAATCGCCATTTCCACATGATTTGTATCCGGGATAAATTCAGCCAGAATATCGGACGGCAGATCTCATCTAAAGTGATCTGGGACCATCTGAGCACCATGTATGATATGCAGGCTCTTGTGAGTATAAAGGGTTGGTGCTGCCACATGGTTTCATTGAGTTCAGAAGTTTTGACAGGCCAAAATCACTGGGCCTATTGTACCTGTCATGATACTTAGAATTAGGTGTCGTTCCAGTGAGTTGATGGGGATTTCCATGAGTAAAAGTAGATTAGGTAGGAGACAATAAAACCTGCAGTGGCTTGTGAGGGTTTTTTGGGGTTTTTTTGATAAATACCACGTTTTGACTTTGTTTATTAAAGTTGCCTAAATGCTGATCCAGAAAGTGTTTAGATACATACATAAGTGTCAAATGAGAAAGTTATAGTGTGTTTACATAAGAATTTGCTGTGTTTGGATTCCAAAAATTATCTCAAATGATCATGAGTTGTGATCTCAGGTGTCCTGACCTTAGTAATCAGTTTGATGTCAGAAGCCTCCTGCTTCTCTGACTTCTGAAGTGTCTTGTTAAGATTTATTTAGCTCCTAATTGCATGTAAAATAGAACTTAAGAATGCATGTCAGAATTCAAATTAAAGTCTTTACCAGTCACTCAAAGAGATCCTTCTTTTCTTTCTAAGCATGAATCTGAGATTCTTCCATTCCCTAATATAGAGAAGAATTTTGCTCTTCCTGATGAAATGATTCAAGAAGTAAGAGAAGGTGAGATGTGATTGCAGTCACTGATTCTTGGTTGCTTTAATCTCATCTCAGAATCTTTAACAAAACTCTCCCTAAAACCACCTAACCTAATTACAATCCTTTCTGTAGGAAAAGTAATGATGGAAGAAGAAGTGAAAGAGGAAATTTTAAAAGAAGAGATGGAAACGCATGCAGGTCCTGAAGAAGGTAATTTTGTAACTCTCTACTGTGTAATACGAGATTAAAAACCAACTGTAATTGAGAAATTAATGTTAAAATGTAAATCCAAATGCAGTGTACTTTGTGATTTGTACTCAGACTTAGCCTGTGCTCATGCTAAGAACTTGACTAATTTAAGAGTGCACAGAGTAAGCAGCTGCTTATTGAAAAGATTTCTTCTTTGCTCCTAATTCATCTGTGCAAAGTTGTATAGCTTTGGAGATTTTTGGCTTTAATATGTATTTGAAAAACCCCTGGGAGTCTGAAGGAATATGAGGATCTCTGGAAGAAAGCTGAGTCTCATTTTATTGAACTTAAATGCTCTGTGTTGGGAACATTGTAGTCATGGGGGAAATAGGGCCTATAAATCAAAAAAGATTGTAAAACTGCGTGCTGAAATGGGAAGGTGGGCAGAGTGTTTATTTTATTTTATTCTCATTATCGTGCTGCTTTTAAATAAAAGGCTTGTTTTCCTAACACTTTGCTGTAGAACAAGTCAAATGTGAACAGTAGAGATCCTGCTGTTTATCTTACCAGACCAAGCCAACTGCTAACAATATAATCTCATCATATTTATATCACTGAATAAGTGGTGTTTAAAGATTGTAATAAAAGATCTAAAATGTATTTTAAAATATATTAAATTTCACATTTTGGGTGTTCAGTTTTAAAATATATCTATGATACCAAATGTAATGATTGCTGCTGATTATAAATTCCATAGATTGGTCCTATGTTTATGTAAATGTTCCTTTTAAGTATTTTAATATTAAGTGCTGTTTACTTCCACTTAATGAGTTTGATTTTTAGCCTGTCAAAATACATGCCTGTCTTTAAAGCAAATAATAAAAGCAAGATGTGCCTTTCTCAGAGATTTTTCCTTTAGAACTGAAAGTAAGACTTAAATGGTGGACAAGTATGCTGAGAGTTGATTGTTTTGAGAAGTTTTATGGAATATAAAGAAGTTTGATAACACACTTGTTTGCCTATGTGTATGACTCTGATCTGGAATCATTACTTTGATCCTATTTCAGTTTTTGCACCCTCTGGAAGTTTAGGAAAAACAACTGAAAAGCCAAGCAGCAAAGAGAAAGAGAAAACTTCATCAGATCCTGGATCCAAAGAAGGGTCTGATAAGAGGAAGCGCAACAGAGTCACCGAGAAGGTTCTAAATGCCAACAGCAACCCCTCGAGTCCCAGCGCCGCCAAACGACGCAGGACGTAGAGCTGAGGAGGAGCAGTGAAAAACTCTGGGATGGGAGGAGGGAGCAGGAAAAACAAGGAGCAGCACAGTTGCTACATAAACTTTTGGAGGAAGTAAAAGATACCTGAGCCAGTATTTGAGGAATCTGCGCGTTGGCTTTGTCTCTCCTGAGGTGTTTTCTGGGCAGCAGCGAGGAGCCACCTTCCTGGGGCGAGGGGACAAAGCTGGCACTGGGGAGGGTGGGTGTGGCAGTGCCAGGGCTGCATTTCAAACCAGCAACACACTCTGTGTCAGCACAGCTCATAGAACACGCTCTGTGTCAGCAGAGCTTGTGGAACGAGTGCCCAGTGGGGCACAGGGCCTCAGACCTTCAAAAGCAGAGGTGATCTCTGTAAATGTGGGATTGCTTTTTGTGCTTTTGCTGTCTGTGAGTATTACAGACCATCTGTGGGTAATGTTTGGCCATTTCCCTTCCATTTGTATCAAATGTCTCAATTTTTTTGGTTCAGTAAAACTAAAATTACTTTAAATGCAGATAACTACTGCATTTTAAGTGTTCTTTCGCTCTCTTCACTGGAGGAACCTCATTTCACCCTTTTTGATGTAACGTTTTACAGCCATAAGTTAAGTGAAAATTACAATGCCCCTAGCCAAAATAATTAATAAATGTCCTAAATGAAATATCTGGTGATGACACATGGTTTTGTAAGGGATCAGCTGAGCTGTGCATGCAAGTGGAGGTGTTGCTTCATCCATTTGTAATACAGTAGTGTATAGCAGTGGGGTTTGTACTTAATTATTTATTTTTTTAAAGCAGTTTTAGTAGATGTGAATGGAATTGGTTTTCCAAAATGTTTGTTTTGTTCTACAACTGAAGAATCTTGCTGACATTCTAATGCTTATCTTTTATCTGCTAGAACATTGAGATTTGATGAAGTTACTATTTTTGTGTTGTCGAAAGATGGATCGCAGTCAACAAACACCTGTTAAATGGTGAATGAAGCAGGTTGAAATGGTACTGAATTTGTTTCACTATATTAACTATCAGTTAATAAAAAGAAGAAGAATTACTTCTTGATCTCTCAGTATTGCCTTCATGGTGAGGCACTAGGACTCTTTGAGTTTTTGCTTTTATTCTAGGTACACAGCTAAGTTCTTGTCTGCCTAATTTGCTTCTCTTGTTTTATACAAAGAATAAATTTGACTTGTTTTTATTTTACTAAATGGCAGTTGTTGTGTGACTTGATTAAAATCTGGCCCAGCTTATTTTGAAAGTAATTTAGCATTAAAGTGCTGGTTACTTTGTCATAATCTACATAGATTTTGGCCATAAAGTGCAGATTTTGTAACTCTCACGTCCCTGTGGGCAAATCCTCATCCATGAGATTCTGTTGAAAAATTTTTGCTCTACCAGTGAAATGTTTTTGTAGCTTAAAGTAAAAATATGTCGACAATAGCGTGTACTGGTGCAACCACTCAGCACCAACCTCGAAGCAAGGAAAGCCCACTTGGGGATTTCACGCTCACTCCCGCAACGCGGATTTTTTAGGAATCGTTCGGATGTGAAGTTGGCTATCAGCAAATGCTTTAACAGAGCCCAGCGCAGCCGCTCGCTGCCGCCCTTCGCTCTCAGGAGTGCTGGCTCTCCGGGGTGCTGTTTTCGTTCCTTTGGCTGTAGCAGGGCCGTTCCCTGCCGCTCTGCCCGGGAACGCGAGCGCTGCCGGCTCCCTCGGCACGCACCGGGGCCGCTCCCGGAGCGGTGCGGGCGGGCGCAGGGGCCGCGCGGGCGGCAGCCAATGGGGCGCGGCGGCGCAGGAAGGGGGCGGGGCGTGTTCGCGCTTCCGTCCCCCGTTCCCCCCCGCACGTGCCCGGGCTTTGTGCGCGCGGGCGGGCGGGCAACCCCGCCGCCACATCCCGTTCCCTTTCGCTTTCCCTTTCTTTTCCCCTTCCCCGCCGCGCCCCATGGCGGCCTGGTTCACCTCCAGGGCGGAGGAGGACGAGGCGGAGGACGAGGCGAACCTCTGGGCGTACGACTCCACCTGGGAGGGGGAGGAGGAGGACGAGGAGGAGGATGGCGGCGGAGGCGAGCCGGAGGGAGCGGCGGCGGAGGAGCCGGAGGATGCGGGGGAGCAGCCGGGGCAGGGCCGGGCGGGGGGCTGCCGGCACAGCCAGGTGCGTGTGGGGGGCACGGGCACAGAGCGGAGCCTGCGGGCGGGACGGGACCCCTTCCAGACCTTTCTGCCCCGGCCCCGCAGCCGGAGCCCCTTCCCGGCCCTCCCTGCCCTGTTCTCCCGTGCACGGCCGCTGCCCGGGCGCGGAACGGCGAGCTCGGTGCCGGGGGAGGCACCGCGGCCCTCGGGGGCATCCTCAGCACAGAATTTGTCCTCTGAGGAAGCAAATCCCCCTGGAGGAAGGGGGGCAGAGAGATGCTCTCCCTTTATAACTCCTCAAGATCCATTACATTGCCATGAGCTGGGTTTTAATATGTTTTTCCGCACCATTGCCTATGATGTGGGTGCTTTATCCTATAAATACAGGTTCTGTTTTGTGTGTGGCACCTGCCTGTTCACTGCTGCTGATGGCCGCTGGAGTTGATATTATGGCATTGATGTTCTTGCTTTTAAGTTTGTGGTTGGTATCCTCAGCTTTGTGTGGTGGCCTTCCCTAGGCTCTTCCGTGTCATCAATAAAAAGCCATTACATAACATCTGCTCAGTTTTTAAAATGAGCTGTAACTCTTTATGTGTCTTAAACATGCTTAATTTCCTAGGGAGCGTGTGTAGAGCAACTCTGAAAACCAAAAAATACTGTGTTTTAAAAACTAGAGGTATGTGTGGAGTTTTGAGCAAGGTGCTGCAAAATATGAGCACTTGTGTCTGGTGCCTTGAAATACTGTTTATTTGAAATAAAAGGAATTTGTTAGTCTTATCTGAGGTTCCCGTTTTTAGCATCAGTGGTTTTCAGTTTGACATTGGGTGTCAGTAATTTTTTCTCCAGCACTGCTTTGGGAAATGCAACTTTTTCCTTTTCAGTAGTTCCTATGTCAGACAAAACACACTACAGTCCTTTAACTCCTCCCCTTTCTGGGAAAGGGAAACCAGTCCTTCACGTCGAGTTTCATTTCAGCAACTCATCCTTATTTTTAAAATATAAATAGGCAGGTAAAGCTTTCTAATGAATATAGTTTTAAAGGAGTTTAATATTAAGCTTTCTTTTTTGCTTAATAAGCTTTAAAATATAGAAATAACCACTCTTGAAGGAAAAATAAATTCTGTGTGCACATAGATCTGGGAAAGGCCAAAGGTGTTTTGGGTGGAATAGTTGTAATTCTGAAAGGAAGAGGCAGAGATTTCCTTTGAAGTGTTTGGCGCTGTTTGAGGGCACCCTGTCAACTTTCTTTTGTACGTGGCTGGAGTTCACAAGCTTCGATAACTCGAGAACGTTCCCATTGTTCTGTTTGAATGTGTTTGTTCTTCAGGTTGTTTTTCTTTTCTTAGAGCAGCTCTGGATTGTGACAACTGTAAAAACAAGGACCATTTTTTCACTCCAGTGAGTGGACTTTCCCAGCTTTGCCTTACAAAGGAGGGTGTTGTTGTCCCTGAGACTTTCAGCCCCTGGAATATTGTTCTGCATTTTTAAAGAGGAGCTCTTCCTTTGGTGATAAATGTGTAGTCACCTCTGTCTGACAGTGCCTGAAAACTTGTAAGGGCACTGAGAATGAGTGCACAAAGAAGCAGTAAATCTTCTGCTGGCCATTTATGCCTTTGCAGCCTGTCAAAGGCATGGATCAATTTCCCAAACTTGTTCCTACTTCTGCTTGTTTTACACTAATTCTCATTCTTCTCCCCTCAGCCTGGATGGTTTTCTTTATGCCTGAAGCGTGTAATGTCTTTCTTTGGTACTGAGTTTAGAGTTTTTTATTGTTATTTTCACTATGCACTTTCAAAACAAACTTCAAATTCTGCTTCTGTCTTTGCATTTCACTTGTGTCTCTGAGAGTGTTCACGGCCTGGTTCCTGCAGGTGTGTCTTTCCAGCTCTTTTGTGTTTCAGTGCCTTCAGCTTCCACGAGAGAGCTTTGAAAACTTTGGGGGTAGTGTTCATTTTAAAAAGTTCCCTCCGAGGCTGCTGTAACACCTAGAGTTCACGATCAGGTGTTTTAATAACAAACCCCATGGTCCTGCCTTCTTATGAATCTCCATCAACAAGAGGTTTCAATCACTCTTCTGGACTCTATCAATCTTTCTAATTCCTGTGCCTTGTTCACAATCCATGTCCCTTCTGGTTACAGCAGGTTTCCAGCTGATTTCTCAGCCAGATCCTGTTTGTGTCACCCTCTCCTGGCTGTGTTCTCTGCTTCCCTCACTCTTCCTGCAGCAGTGCACGTTCTGCCTGGTGCGATGCAGGTTTGGAGGGTGAAACCCACTGAGTTTCGCTGTGAGGCAAAAAGGTGTTTGATTTCTACAGGGAAGTTTCAGCCTTGCTGTTTCATTTGTGTTTCTTACCTGGAAAGAAAGGCCTTAAGTTGGAAGTTTGTAGAGACCCAGAAACAACACCTGCTTGGAGGAGCAAAGCTGCATTTTGCTCTCTTTGCTTCCTCATCTTGTTCTCTTGATTGCTGTGCTCCAGACTGCCTTTTCCCTGGATCTGGCTTCTTTGTGGACAAGCCTTACAGCCCCTTGCACCATGGCGTTGCATCTGTCTCTGTATCTGCACTGACTCTTCAGCAAACCACTTCTTTTCCTATGTGGGACCCAGTCTACTGTTCTCCTGTCCCACCTGACTGTCTTCAAGGATGTTATTTTAGACCCCTAAAGAATTTCTGCTAATCAATTATTTTGTAATGGGGAACAAAATTGTCATTAATGCCACATAACTGTCATCAGGGCAAGTGAATGGGTGACTTCATTACAGCAAGGTGCTACAAATGTAGACCAGTTCCTGCCTTAATAATTAATGAACCAGTGATCAGTGTTTGTTAGAAAGTGGTTTTATTTTTCTCTGTGCATGTGATGTTAAGAAATACCAAATGAGGTTATGAAATTACTTGGAGTTTTCACTGCTTCTTTCTTCTAAATTTCTTTTAATGCTTATTTTGCAAGACTCTGCACGTCTGACCCCCATTTCCCAACTTCCCTGTTTTCTCTGTGAGCTGGCATTGAACCTTCTGGCTGTGCTGTGCTTTGGGTGCCCTTTATTCATGAGCAGTCTTGTTCCCTTTGGTGGTTCTCAGTTGATAGAACACTGTAAAATGCTGTCATGGTTTGGGATAAGATGGTTCAGCACTCAGCAAGATTAAACCTGTCTGTGTTGCTTGTGAAGTGTAACAAAATCCCTTATCATTGAGGTAATCAAATGTATAAATAAATATGTGTATAATTCGGTTAAAATGCACTTTAAACTAAGTCATACTTACAGCTTCTATTTCCATGAAGTTCAGAGGAGGAAATGAAGCTGTTCTTTGTGAATTCTGTCTAAATGTGACACTTGGAATGAATCTAGCACATCTGTGATGAGAACCTGGTGCCTATTCATGTGGCACCATAGGTTTTTCTCTGTAGCAATTTGAATTATGCATAAAATACAGTGAATTCAGCTGTAACCTGGTAAATCTGTCACTTGGCAACTAATAGGGATCGTGTGAGTCACTGCTGTGGGTATTCTCATTTTGTATCTATTTTTTATTTTCTTAGTGAAGATGGGTTTCAAAATGTTCCAACTGAATGCTTTTTATTTGCAGGATCAAAGCTCAAATTCCTCACTGCTGCCTTGGAAGGGTTTTCCGGTAGGCTTGACATAAAGTTTGGTTACATGGAAAGATGGGTGATAATGAAGATTATGATTGAAAGAAAAGTCCAGTAAAATAAATATCTCATGTGACCATGTGGCTCTGTTGCTGTCCACTGTCTGAATCAGCAAGGCTGATCTTGAGCATAAAGCAAAGATGAA
This sequence comes from Lycocorax pyrrhopterus obiensis, assembly GCA_014706295.1. NCBI lineage: Eukaryota > Metazoa > Chordata > Aves > Passeriformes > Paradisaeidae > Lycocorax > Lycocorax pyrrhopterus. Next base: position 12,325,825 of record JACSVZ010000022.1, on the reverse strand, counting down.
GAAAACTTTTATTTCGGTAATGTCTACAGGGAATTAGAATCTTCAAGGAATATTTCTGCATCCTAAATTCTACAATTTTTAAGTCTAGCCTCTGTCTTCACTAGGGTTTATAGCAACTCAGAGACATGTCTTGTTTTAAAACCTCTGAGTTAAAGAAAAACAATGACATTTTCATATTTGGGATTTCCAGCTTGTTCTGATCATTTCCATTGGCAAACCCAAGTGGGATAAAATACATACTGAAAACATAAAAACCCTGATTAATAAGATGAGAAGGAAAAGAAGTGTTTTGATTACAGGAGATGGTGTTGAGTTCTCTTGGTTTAAATTTGTATTCAGGAATGCAGAGAAATGACTACAGCACCAATCTGGCTGGTTTTGGGGGTGCTGGGAGTGCAGGGCACATGCAGGGGAGCCTGTGGGAGGTGCTGAATTCAGTCAGGACTTTATTTTATTTTATTCTACTTTACAGAAGGTGATTTTATTCTGAGTCTCTGCTCTGTCTCTTCTCTCCAGTGCAGCGGGAGGCGCAACTGGACTGCGGCGAGAGACCTGCAGAGATACAGAAACCATTACCCAGTACGTGCTCCTGGGCCTCCTCCTCATCACTTCCACCTTCAGGAACACTTCCTAGATTTGGGAGCATCCTTTTGCCTTTGCATTTACAGGCTCAGCACCTTCAAAGGGTTCATTTGTGAGGGGGAAGGGATGATGTGTGTGTGGGCGCATCAGAAACAAGCTGCTACTTCCCAAAGCACATTTCGAGGATTTAGCTTGAAATGTGTAGGGAATGTGAGGGAAAGCAAGGAGAAGTGTTGGAGTGATTGCTGCTTTTTAAAAGGTTGCTGCTTGTTCATTTCTTGTTCTCGTCTCCAGGATTTGAAAGAACCAGAAAATGAGGAGGAAGAAGAGATGTGGAACTTAAGCTTTTATAAAAATGAGATTGCTTTTGTGCCACACGGTGAGTACCTTGTGTGGTGGCTGTTCAATGCCGTCTGCTGCAGCTGGTAGAATTGATGAGAGAGTAGTTTCATCCATGTGAGACAATTAATAAAAAAAACCAACCAAAAACACCACTCAAGCCAAACAAAAACCCACCAAGAATGACCATTTTAAAATGTTCCTGCTATATTTTCTTTAATACTCTATTTGGTGGTAGAAAACTAAGATTTTTTTTTTTCTGGCTGGTTGTCGTGTCATGATTAGCTAATGCCTGTGTGTAAATATCTGTGTCTGGGTAGTGAGCCATGTGGAATGACTGGCTAACTTTAATTTTAATTTGGTGTCATTTCTTGCCTGACCTTTTCCTTTTCCTTGCAGGTGTACTTATTGAAACTCTGCTTTCATCTTGGTGGGACAAGTATGAAATGCTGGAAGAAAACCATTCTTACATACAGTGGTAAACTGTCTGCATGAACACAGTGCTTCTCTCTAGTTGTGCCTCTTTGAAGTGTCAGGTGGATCTGTGCTCCTGATTTCAGCTTCACACAAGGCCCAGAATTACTTTAGTTAATTGAGTTCTGTTCCTCAGGAAGCAATGCCCTGGAACTCCTGAAAACACAGGTTTCCAGTGCAGCTGTGGCAATGGATCTCAGTCATTCGTGGTCTTGGAGCACAAAGGGCAAGGGGAAAGAGCCACATAAACAAAGTTCTTTGTTATTGGTGTAGACAATGCCTTTATGGGAGGGATTTACTAGAAAACTACTTCTGTGTCCATAAGGGTGGGAGTTCTCCAAGAGATGCCTGTGATATCACAGGTTTTGGAATCTTTTTTAGTTTTAATAAGTTGGGTACCCCAGGCTGGATGTCATCTTTGCTCATCTGGCCTGAAAATTTCTTTCCCTTCAGGCTGTTCCCTTTACGTGAACATGGGATGAACTGGCGTGCCAGGCCACTCACCTGTCAAGAAATCCAGGTATTTATTTAAAGCTTTGGTCTCTTTTTTTTTTTTTTGGAGATCTGAAGGATGTTTGAATTTCCCCTAAATACCTTCTGTTTGAAGTCTGGTGGTTTTTTCCATTGTTTCCTTGGGTTTTTAGTGTGCACAGAGCTCATGGTGAAGCGTTTCCCTGTCTTGTGTCAGCAAATGAAATGCTTAGTGATAAAATCAATCCTTGTTTATAATTCAGGTGCCACTTAAACTGGTGCAGGTAATTAGGGAGTTGCACCTTTTGCTAATTGCTGTGTCTTGTTTTCAGGCCTTTAGGAAGTCCAAGGAAGTTATGGACAGGTTTGTCCGTGCTTACAAGCTCATGCTGGGATTTTATGGAATCCATCTGGTCAATGAAGAAACTGGAGAACTTGAGAGAGCAGAGAATTGGCGTGAACGATTTGAAAACTTGAACAGGTGAATGTGTTGATGCTGCTGATCATTTACTGCAGCCAAGCACTACTTGGTGGGAGGGGAAATCAAAAATCAAAGAAATCCTCAGGCGTTGAGGAGTGGAGACTTTTGTTGATAAATGTTATCTAGTGAAAGTATTTTTAACTTTCATTCTGTTAAGCTACAAAATAGAAGTCTTTCCATGTGGTTCCCTGACTGTTTATGAAGCACCCTTAATGTGTGTAAAATGCTTTGAGTCCTTGTTTGAAATGTGCTCTGCAAATGGGATGTTTTTATATTACTGCAGGTTTTGTGGAGTAATGACCCTTCCTGGTGATATTAACCTCTTGAAAGGAGTGGGCATAATCACAAAAGAAAAAATAACTTGAAGTTTGTCAAGTATTAAAACAAAAAAAGGAAAAACCAGCTGTGTCTGGCTTTAATCCTGAGTTTTTGGCAGCATTCTTTCATGTCTGTGGTCTCAACACTACAGGCTTACCCTGTAGGGTCTCTGTCAGGAGCAGGACTTGTGTATCTGCCACATTATGGTGGCTCTTGTCTACTGGTGGCTTCAGAAAAGCCAAAACCTTTTTCAGAAAGCCAAAACCTTTCCAGGCAGTTGAGATGAGGAATCCTCTCAGCCCAAGGAGGGTTAGGAAGGATCTGCTGAAGGCAAACAGCAGCACTGGGTGCGTTAAAAGTAAGCCCACCTGTGCTCCCATTTGCATTGTCAAATAGTCTTTAATGGCTCATAGGCAATAAATGATAAAATGTTTTGCAGATGCCCCAGAGGTTCAGTGACCTGTAAGACTTTCCCTTGACAGCTTTGCTTACCTGTTTCCTTCAGGTTCAGCCACAACAATTTGAGGATTACTCGCATCCTGAAGTGCCTGGGGGAGATGGGATATGAAGACTATCAAGTGCACTTGGTGAAGTTTTTCCTCACAGAAACTCTTGTTGAGGAGACATTACCAAATGTCAAGAGAAGTGCCTTGGATTACTTCCTGTTCACTGTCAGAAGCAAAGAGAAGAGGAGAGAACTCGTCCACTATGCTTGGCAACACTTCAGACCTCAGGGCAGCTTTGTGTGGGGGCCTCGTGACAAACTCCAGAAGTACAGACCCCGCTCTGCCAAGCCACAGCTGCACCAAAGGCCTGAGGATAAACAGGACACTCCATGTCAAAAATGTGGTGATTCTGTGGGGAAGGATCAGACCCAGTCTCCAGAGGTGGAACAGAAAGCTGGAGATGCTGCAGAGTTGCAACCTGAAACGAGTGATGAGCACGTAAAGGAGAAGATAAGCAAATGTGTTTTGAAGGGAGGAGATGATGAAGAGGAGAAAGAAGCTTCATTTGCCCAGCTGGAGGGGAAGGATTTAAAAAGTGAAGCTGAGGAAGTGCAGGGTACAGCAGAGAATGATTGCACAAAGGAGAGCAAGAAGAGAAAACTGAGTGCAAATATGGCAGGTGCTACAGGGGATGGATCGCTGAAAAACTCTGCTGATATTGAAAACATTTCCCATAATCTGGGAGAGTGTGCAATTGATGCAGAGGTCCCCTCCTCAGGCCCAGAATCCCAGGCAGAAGAGGACCAGGAAGCACCGAAGGAAGATGCTTCAAGCACCAAAGAGCCGGCGGCGCCGGAGGCCACGGATGCAGCCGTGAAACGCAGAAAAGTTGATAAAAGAACATTGAGAAGCAAACCAGTCAGCTTGGCCATAAACCTGAGCATGGGGCCCTCAGCCTGTGGTGGCAAGGCAAATCCATCTGCTGCTAATGGTGAGGGTGGAAAAGAAAATGTCAGTGAGAACCAGGCAGCTGTGGAAGCGCCAAGTGAGAAGGGGGGTGGTGGCGGTGATGCAGATGGTGGGGCTGTGAGACCCCTGGCTGCTTCCAGGCTCCCCAGCACTGGCTGCACTGCTCCAATCAAGGATGGCTGGAAGTCGAGTGGAGACCAAGACTCTGCAGGGGGTGATCAGCACCAGTGCAACAGCGAACTCCTGGGGGGTAAAAGTGAACTAGATGGGGTAGGACAGCAGAAAAAGGCAGAAAATGCAGGTGAAAAAGGGCAGGCAGAAGACACAGACGAGAAGCAAGCTCCAGAGAATCATGAGCAGAGCATGACACCCACTTGTCCTGATGGTGCTGAGGTCCCAACAGAAAAAGCTGAAGGCTCTGAGAATGCAGCAGAGCCTGGTGGAGAGGAGGGAGCAGCAGAGTGAGAGCAGCATGGCGAGCGCCCGAGCCAGCGGAGATGGCACTGCCCTGTCTGCTGGGAGCCAGCTTTGGTGGCTTGGAGAACTGAATAAATTTCTTTTGGGATGATTTAGCTGGCCCCTGTCTCACTCTTCCATGGTTTTTTAATCATCTCTAGTAAACTCACTGAGATCCAGCTCTTGGTTACCATAAAGAGGAAGACTCATTTACTCATGTTCACAGACAGGCCGTGTCCTGTTCCTGGGTTTTATCTGATGTTCAGGGCTATCTTGGAGCAATGGGGATTTTTGCACTTTGCTTTGATTCTGGTTATGTCCCTACTGAAAGAGAAGAGGAGAACTGATCTGTCTCCTTGTTTGAGTTACTTAAGTGTTTATTAAAGACTTGATTTCTAATGTAAGACAGCATGACCTAATCTGCCAGGCCTTTCTACTACTGTGTGACTTCTGTTTGTTATTGTGAAAGGCTGGACCTTACCAGGAGTTTTTCCTGGCAAAAGTGCTGTTTCTCTAAAAGAGATGACTATATGGATTTCACACGATGTCAGAGTGTAGTTGCCTCTCCTCCCGTAAGGAAAGTAGGTTTGGCTTTAGACTGGGATAAAAAGCGTAGCCAAAATGTGTCTCTGACCAGTATGAACCTTTGTGTAGAGATTCTGTTCTCTGAGGTGCAAAGTGCTGAGTAATTAGTTCTCTTCATCCCCACAGAGGTTGCTTTGTAGTTCTTGTTAGAGTCGTTAAGACTACAAATTGCCTACTTGTTTCTAAGAGAAAAAGCTCCAGGTTTTGCATAAAACTCTTTATAGCTGCTGTTCCCCAGGATTTCCCACCACCTTTAGACCCTTTATAGTCTTCCACAGATTTTTGTGTCCATGACTGTTCCAAAGGCCCTCGTTTCTCAGTTGCCAAAACAGCACAAATATTTCCCAGTGCATTTTTTTTCAGCCTTTGCTGGTAATTTGGAGTGGCCTGGGGTTTTTTTTTTTCTGCCGGCCCATGGCATGAGGTTTGATGTGTCAGATCCAACCCATTTCCTACTTAGGGCAGGGTTGCTTTGCCTTTAATGTCAGGCAGCCAGGGCATGCTGCAGTGCAGCTTGTCTGGAAACCACTGGGCTTTGTGGGGCAGTTAATTGAAACGTTAATTGGAGAGGCTGTGCTTGTCTGGTTCATTTATTTCCAGCCCTCAAGAATTTACTTTCAGACCTTGCCAGCTCTTTGCCTGCCTCAGTGTTCCTAACCTGTCAGCTGTTCTGCCATGCTTACACAATATTCCACCGAGTCTGAAGGAGCATTAAAACAGTTTAGCGCCTTCACTCCTAGAAATGTACAACAGAGGATCTGTTTCATGAAGCAGAGGAAACTGTTTCCAATAGCCTGAAGGTCTGGACTTGCTGTTTGCTCAGCTTGTTTGGGTTGGGTTTGAGGTTCTTTGGTGATGTTTGGTCTGTGTAGGAGATGGCCGGAGAGCAGATGCAGCAGCTTGTGCAATGTCAATGTTTTTCCTCTCTGCTACAGCTCTTAAGAAGCTTCATGTTTCAAGAGATTTGAGGGGTGATTTGCCTTCCCAGACTGTAGGTTCTGATCCAGCATGCCACATACATGCGTGGGAATAAAAGTCTGCAAGCTTAACATCTGATGTTCATGGTCACACATGTGCTGAAAAAAGGCTTTAATGTTTTTACTTCTTTTCTTCTTATGAACAGATGGAGTTAAATAGCCAATAATAATACACTTAACTACAGATATAAATACTTGAAGATGTTGAGTGAGAATTCTTTCCTAACAGATTCCTAAGAATTGTTAATTGTGGCTTTTGTACAGATTTATAGTAATTTTCTTATTTAATGAAGTTTTCATTGTGAATATGTGCTCATTTGGGGCATAGATCCTATATCTTGTTATGGTGAGGTTTGGTTTTGTGTTTAATGGGATTTCACTGTGAGCCCAAGCCTGGAGTGAGTGCTCAAACCAGCTGCTCTCCTCTCCTGCCGGGTTTAGTTTTGGCTGTAGGTGTGTGTGGTGAGTTCACAAGGTGTTTCCCAGCACTCAGAGCTGTATCAGAGTCTGTTATGTTAATTCCCTTATTAAAGCATGACTTTAATGCATACCAGTTTCCACTTACGTTTTTTCATCTTTGAGGGTAGGATATGACCATGTATTTACCCACCACCACCCTCCCCCTGTAGCCATGAGCTGTTGCTTCATTCTCTCCAGCAGGTGGGTGCCCTGCTGGGCTCACCATGGCACACCTGCTGCTTCTTCCATGTGGAGGTGATGCCCAGTCTTCCTCCACCTCTAAGACATGCCCAGTGATGTTTTTGGGGAAAACACCCCCCTGCATGCTGCTTGTGTAATGATGTGCTTGGAAATCACAGGATCACAGAATGGTTTGGGTTGGAAGGGACCTCAGAGTTCATCTTGTTCCAACCCCCTGCCAGGGGAAGGGACACCTCCCACTGCACCAGGTTGCTCAAAGCACCATCCAGCCTGGCTTTGAACACTTCCAGGGATGGGGTATCTGGATGTTCCAGTATGTTTTGTATTGCCTTTGCAGCCACCCTCCCACCGGTGATGTGGTGCTCTGCAGACCAAACCAGGACTCTGCTTTGAGCACCCCTGGGGCTCCAGGCAGGAGGGCGCCTGTGGCAACTTCAGGGTTTTTTTTCCCCTCAGGACAAAAGGACAGGGGTGTCTTTGTGGTAACCATTCCTCTTAAGTCACTGCATCCCCTCAGCTCTGCTGCCTCTGCCTCTGGGCGTGGGATGAGAGGATTCCTGGGAGTCCTTTTGGTCTGTGGGGTGGACTTGAAGGTGAACACTCCCAGGGCTCTTCCTGTGCTGTCCTGGGCAGGCTCCACCTGCTGCAGCTCCCCAAGCCCTGGCTTGCTCTGGACAAGGTGTGGCTGAGGAATTTGGGTCTGCTTTGCCTTCCTTCCTGCCATCAGTTGGCCTTAGTGCGGAGGAGGAGGTACGAGCTGTGCAAAGCTGTCCCTGGGACTGCACTGCTCTCCCTCTTTGGGGTTTGGGGTGTCTAATAAAGGATCCCAGTTACTCTGAAGCCATCAGACTCACAGACACATGTTCCCTTTCTGTCCCCAGCTGCCTGTTCCACAAAATCATGTGGGAACTTGGTAAATCTGAGTCTCTTTATCCCTCTGCCAAAGCTCTAGGAATCCTGGCTGCTGGGGAGCTGGACAGACACACACAGTGTGCTCATACAACCCTCCGGGCATCAGAATGCCAAGCTGAAATGTGGTGTTTCAGTTCTTAAGCTTTGCTTTTCCACTTCTCCTCTCATCTTCCTAGCCAGCTGAGCTGTGTCATTTCAGCCCTGAGGAATCTTGTCACTGTTCCTCTGCACTTCCAAGCCCTGCTTTGGATGAAATTGTCTTTAATCCATAAAGGGAAGTGTGAAGCTCTTTGCAGGAGATGAATCTTAATGGCTCTGTTGCCACTTGGGATCACCTAGCTGAGAAGTGTCCTCCTCTTCCTTCCTTGCAGTATTTCAAATACTTCTTTTTGTGGCTTTGAGAATGTTTCTCATTTTTCCTTCCTCCTTGTATCTGTCTGTGATTGTCTTGTTTTCTGACCAGCATTCATCATTTCCCAAGGAATCAGTTGATGCTCTTCAGATCACCCTAAAAAAACTCCAAAACCAGATGTGAACAACCTCCAGAGCTAACAAAGCACCTCACTGAGCTGTAAGTGCATTTCTCGGTAGTGATCTTGCACCCTTCCAGGTTTGTTAATGTCCCTACTGGAGTTAGGTGGCCTCAGGCACTGCATAACTCACCCTGTGATGCATTTTACCTGTCCACAGATGGTGGTGATGGGCTTTGGGAAATGTCCTGGCTGAGACCTGAGGAACAGCTCTGTATTTGCAGCTGGAGCAACCCAATTTTGCTCCTGTGTCTGGTCTCCCAATTCCACAGGCTCCTGGAGGAGGAGGCTGGGGCTGCCCAGCAGGGCATGAATGAGAGCTGCTCTGCCTGCCTGCTGCTCCCCCTCCTTCTCCCACCTCCTCTGCCCCAAGCTCGGCCCCTCTCGCCTTGCTCCAGCTGGAGCCACAGGTTTATCTGGAGGCGAGGAGTCTCTGCTCCGTAAGCTGAGAGCCGGGAGGAGGAGCAGGGATCTGCTGGACCCTGGAGGAGAAAGGGTTTGGCCGGCCCGGAGGAAGGGAGAGAGGCAGAGCCTGGGCACCATGGCTGGATTCTCTGCCCTCGGGCTCCTCTCCCTGTGTCAGCTCTTGGCCACAGCATCAGCTCAGGTGAGAAACCTCATTTGTGTCTCCTGCTCAAGGAAAAACCTGTAAGGGTAAAAGAGAGTGGGCTGTGTGTGTTGTACCTGTGGGGTGAAATGTGGCAATAGGCAGGTTATTAGTCTAAAGTTTATTACAAATGTGCACCTGGGTTTGTACCTGTGTGGGTAGGTGTAAAAACTGTTGGTTTATGTTCCTGTGAAAGTGTTGTTTTCCCATTCAGCCCTGCAATTATGAGAGAGAAAGCCTTGGAAAGGGGAGATGTGTTGATGCAAGAGAAACAGTTTTATTTTACAATGAAGCAACAGATTTCCAGCGAGACTGATCTGATCTGGGTCTTTATCTGAATCAGAATTTCTTACTCATTTCCTCAATCAATTTTCAAATTTTACACTTACAGCATATTTAGCCCTTGCTCACTTGAGACATGAAGCTGTATTAAGCTTCCCTGTCTGGTGTTAATATTATTGTCTGGGGAAGTGACTCCTCCGTGAGTTTTTCATTGTTAGTGAGGAATTTTCGCAGCCTGGCTTGGGAATTCAGAACTCTGCTGCGAGCAGAGCTGCTTTTACAAGGAAACCTTTGTTCCCTAAAGCTACAGCAAGTTGCTCTCTGGAGCCCTCTCCATACAGAAGTCATTTATTGGACCTTTCTTTCCTTCGCCCCACCTCAGACCTTTCTAAAATCCCAGATTTTTAAGTGGCATTCTGCTCAGAGAGGAGACTTTCCCTTTCCTCTCCTGTCTTCGTTGGTGTCTGCCTGGCTTTGCCATCAGCCCATCAGACTGGGGCTATAAATTAATTATTTCTACCAAGAACTTGGCACCTTTTCCATGGGCTTTGCATTTCCTCCTATGCCCAACCCAAAATGTGCCTGTAGCCGGAACAATTTCCTATACAACCAAACCCCTTTGCTGCCCAGTGACCAGCTTGGATTCCCAGTATAAGCCACCAGTGCAAGGAGCTGGGGATGTGCTCAGGGCTTTCCAAAGAGCCTTGCACTGCTTTGAAGCAACTTTGAGCCCACCCAGGCTGGGCAGGGAGTGCAGATTTTGGGTTAAACTGTGAGACTTGGCCATTGCTTTCTGATATAGCCCACGTGTTTCTTCTGATGCAAAAATAAGCTCTTGTCTCTCACTTTTCTCCAGTCCCTTCAGAGAATTGGACCACAAGGCCCTCCTGGACCACAAGGACCCCCTGGACCATCTGGCAAGGACGGCATTGATGTGAGTGACACAGGCAGGGGCTGGCTCGGGCGAGGGGTGGAGCAGGGGCAGAGCCAACGGGGCGGAGAAGCTGCTCTTGTTCTGCAGATCCGCAGCCTCTGGACGTCCTTCGGGGGTGGATGGACCTGGAAAATCACTGTCCTCGCAAGAGACCTCGTTCTGCAGGAGTGAGAACAGCGAGTGGAGGTGCTGAGCAGCCTCAGGTTCTTTGCAGGATCAATCCCCTGTGTCCAGGGAGAGCTCAGGGGTTTGTGACCGTGCTGGCAAAGTAGAATATTTCTCTTTTGGCACAAGGTTGAGTGCAGGGGTACAATGTGTGTGGGGTCAGTGCGCATTCAGTAGTTCAGAGAGAGATTTATGTGATGCTTCAGAGCACCTACATTTCTAGAGAGGCTACAAGAGACTTAAATATGCAGCACTGGACACTGCTTTTATCTTAGTAGTTTTATTTCAATATTGTCATCATGGTTATCCCTCACTTTGGCACATGACGTGTCAGGATCTGGCTTGTGTGTTGCCAGACCTGAGTTTGTAGTGGCCCAAAATGAAATGGAGAGCCATTGTTTCAGCAGGCAGCTCCTTACACCTCCTGCAGAGGGAGAAGACTACAAAACCCAGGACTTAATGGAGAAGATCTTGTTCTGTTACTTTTAATTGATGTTTCCAGAGACATTAAAAATATTGCTTCCATGCATCTGTTGGATAAGGACTGAACTGTGTCCTGTAGTTGGCAGTGGGTAAATGAGCATCACATGGACCTTCAGTAAGACCACATCAAATGTGAAAGTCTGGGTTCCTGCTTCCATTTCCACTTTGAGCAGCTCTTGTCTCTCTGAGCTGCTTAAGGAATAGTGCAGGGGTTTTAAAAGCTCGTCTGAAGTACATTTATTGGAATTGGGCCCTTAAGCAACCTTGAAAAAATCTATTCATTCCATGCAGGTCATTTTCTTTTGGATAAGGAGGTAAAAAAAAAATATGTATGAGTTCCCTGGAACATGGGAACAAGGAGTGTTTGTGCCTGCGGTGGGGAGCTCTCCCTGCGGTTCCCTGAGCCAGGCTGGTCTGAAGAGAGACCCTCATTGATTTCCAGCTGCTCCCTCCCAGTGTCCTTTTGGCTAATGGAGACCTAATGGTTTTCCTGGGAATCTCACTCTGGTTTTGTAGTGTGAGATGTTCAGAGCTGGCACCTCGGCAGCTTCCACTGCTTTTCCTGGTGTCACAAAAGGCTCCGGGGGACACCCCAGAAGAGGGCAAAGGACGCGTGTTCCTGTTTGCAGCAGTGGAGTCCCCGCAGCAGGACATTGCTGTGGCCAGCAGGCTTTGGGAAAGGCTGGCTGTGATTCTCTATGGAAGCAAAAAGAAGAGTTTGGGAAGCATGAAGCCCTTCAGACTTCTTCAGAAGTTTCAACTTCTGCAGAGAGGAAATGGCAAAGAAACCCCGTAGTTGTTCAGTTCCTGCGTTCCACAGGATATTTAATTCTGGAACACCACCAGCATCACTTCTGATTGCTCTTGGAAACAGGAGCCCGGGGAGGTGTCAGTCATGTGGACCTCCACCCTTTTATCCACGGCTAAAAGCTTTGGAAGGCTCCCCGTGGGACAGGATCAAATAACAACATCTAATTAATGTGAAGAACTTAGTCCTAATAAATCAAATGGCTGAGTAAGGTGTTTAAGGTGCGAAGTCCTGCAGTCCCCGCTTTGGGCTGGAATTCTGGCTGCACAGGAATAGTCTCTTACTTGAACAGACTTGAGCTCCATCCCTCCTATGGACAGAGGATGTCAGGTGCCCTGGTCAGGTGAGATGGTCTGGCTGCCCAGGGACAGGCTCCAGGATGGTTCCTGCTCTTCAACAGGACATTGAGTCCTTTCAGGAATGGCACAGGAGGAGGTGCAGGGCTGTGGCTGGTGTTGAGCACAGTCAAGCAGCCTCTCTGCTTAAGAGCTGCCCTTTTTTTGTCAGTACACTCCAAAGAAGGATGGTATATAAAATTCAGCACTACTCTGCATTTTCCTCATGCTGCATGGGAGGGATCATGTGGATCCTGAGTGGCAGTGGCAGTTCTGCCACTGCAGGGTGAAAACATTATTTTATTTTTCTCTGGGTGCTGAGACTTTTTTTTTTAATTGCAATTGAAAATTTCCTGCACTGTATTCCTGAACTCTGTAAGCCCCTCCAGCCAGGTCATTTGGACAGGTGACTTTGGATGAGAGTGGTGTGGAAGTGTTGCTGGATGTCTCTGAGCTGGGTGAGTGCTGCCGAGGTGTTCAGCAGTCTCTTACCATCAGCTGTGAGCAGTGAGAGGTGCAGAACATGCAGCTGAATTATTCAGGGTATCTCCTTGGATGAACCCCATCAGCACAATTTCTCGAAGGCCCTGCTTTCATCCCCGCCTTTCAGGGGGAGCTGCCACATTAAGTCCCTCTGAAATACTTTATAATTAAAGCCTTTAACAAGCCTCTCGTTTCGTACTCGGTAACAAGCAAAATCTCTCTCTCCCAAGACTAGAAACATCTTGTTTTGATGGAAAGAATTAGTGACAAGTTCCTGTGAATTATTTCTGGGGATGTAATTCCCTAAATTGCTAATAAGCAATTGTCACTTCTCAAAAATCAAGCTTTTTTTTTCCTGCTTTGTCTCCTGGCTTGACTTGCTGAGAAAGAGTAAACTTCCTTCCCTCTGACACAGCACCAGGAGAGCATTTCCTTTTGCTGACAGCCCTTGCCTCTAATTCCCAGTGATCTGGCGTGAGGGGTACAAACACTGATTACGCTTTTGATTCAGCTCTCTGAAGTTCTGGTGCTCCTGCAGAGTGCTGCAGGGGTCCACGATGGCAGGATCAAGGTTTAAGATGGTCCCCAGCAGCCTTTGCTGGTGCTGTGACCTCGCTGTGCAGAATCCCACCATGCAGGCAAGGAAAAATGCAAGGGGCTGGCAATCCCAGGTGCTGGAGGAGGGAGCAAACCACCCCTACTGCCATTTCCAGATGCCTTTTCATTCCAAAAGAACTGCTCCTTTCATTTCCTTGGCAGGGAACCTTCCCCAGCCATGATAGTAATAACTATTTATGGAAAAGCTGTGGGCAATGGATACTGAAGGAGTTGCTTCAGCAAGTCAGAGCATAAAGATGCCTCTATTCAGGGACCTTCTGGTCGGTCAGTGGTGCAGGACAGAAATCCTGAGCAGCTTCAGGCAGCCAGGCTGGAGAGATCTGCCCACAGCCTTCCCAGTAAATATAGAAACGTGCTATAAATCCCACAGCTCTGCATACGCCTCCTGGCTCCTACTTACCAGGCCCATGGTGGGATGGTGTTATTTCCAGCCTTGCTCTGTTAATAACCACCCTTCTTCCACAGAGATTTTCTTCTTCCAGGGTACCAACTTGCCCCTTCCCCTCTGCTTGCCCACAATACCTCTCACAATATTCAGTGCACTTATCCTAAAGCCAGGAGGGCTGGGTGCCTTCTGGACTGGGACACAAAGTGTTTTTCTGTGGGATGAGTTGGAAACCAAGCTCCAGTCGAGCTCCTGCTGTTCACAAATGTTTGTTTCTTTTGGGACCTAACAATAAAATACAAATTGTTATCTGGAGTCCACACACGCACTTATGAATGGCATTACAACTGGCTGAGCTGGAAGGAGTGATTAAAGACTTTACTGTCTCACAAACACCTTTAATGGTGTTCCTAGAAGTTTCTTTTTATTAGAAAAGAAAAAAATAGAGTGCTTTTGAAATATTGTATAAAAATTGTGTTTAATCCAGATTGTGCAATTGGATTAGGTGAAAGTCAGTTGGGGGCTGTGCTCGTTTGCTTCTCCTGTCCAAGTTTAGTCACACGAAGAAAATCATTGCAGACAGTTTGTTCATTCTTCACTTCATGGTAATCCCCAGCTCCTGGCGGTACCACAGCTTCATACTGTGCCCTGGAAACCTGGAGTTTACCCCTGTATCCCTCTGTTTCACCAGAGAGATGTTTGGAAGCCGTGACACCCATCCAGCTTCCTCTCTGCCTCATTTGCAGACAATCCCAAGTGAAAATAACTCCTGACTATATCTGGAAGAAGTTGGAGGTGGTGGGGGCACTGTTCAGGAGCACTGGTTCTCTCTGGGAGGCTGGGGATGTGGATTCCCCCAAATTTGCTACTGTAGATGTTGGAAAAGGGTATCCAGGCTCACCCTGCTTAAGGGGGTAGCAGGGTTTAGAGCATCAGCTCATGAGACTGAGCGTGGTAAATCTTGGAGTGCAGCTGGGAACACCCTTGTTGGAAAAAGTCACCAAAGAGAGGTTCAGCACTAACACTGCCTTTTCTCTTTCCTCTAGGGAGAGCCAGGCCCTCCTGGTTTGCCAGGCCCACCAGTAAGTATTTCCTGATGGTATTGACTTGTCCGTCCTTCTGAGAGGATGCAGGGCACGAGCTGGCACTTACAGCCTCACTTTCCTCTTCATCTGCCACAGAATTCCCAGGAGTGGGGATGCTCAGCGCTGCCCCAGGGGACAAACGCATCCTCCTGCTTCAGTGCTATCAGTGAAATAAAATGAAAATTAAATTGATGAATGAAACAAGTGAGATAAAGCTTGTGCATCACCTGTATAATGCAATTTTTGGTGCCAAGCCACATCACATGGTTATTTCTGGCACTGCTCTGAGCCTGCTTCAGCTGCTCAGTCTGCCAAGGGGTGCTTAAAATTGTACCAGGTGGCAGAGCCCTTTGCTTTGGCCCCTTACTGCATCTCTTCTTGCCCCCTACTAAGAACAGCTTGTGAGCATGTGGGAATGAGCCAAAGCACTGAAATTTAGGATTTGGATATGGATTCATACCAAGATTTGCCTCTCTTCATGGGATTCTCCCACGTTGCATGGTGTAAAATCAACACATCAACAAATGAGCTTCTATCCTTGCGTCCTCGGCACGTTTCTCTTGTTATTTTGTTGTAAAAATTGACTTTTTACCTCATGTAGGGGCCAAAAGGTGCACCAGGGAAGCCTGGAGCTGCAGGTGAAGCTGGCTTGCCTGGCCTTCCTGGAGTGGATGTGAGTATTTTGTCATCTTCTCATAGGTCTTTTAAATCTTTCACATAGGCAGGAGTGTTTTCCTGGTGTGTCTCATCAACTTTCTCTGTGCCTACTGGGGAAGGAATGTGAGTCCTGGACTTACATCCATGTCTTGCATATCAGGAGAAATTGAAGGAGAAGCATCTCCAGGCTGAATTAAGAAATATGAGAACAATTTTGAGATGTTTTGCTGACAGGATGGCACTCTCTTGATCTTTTGGGGTTTTTTTACAGGGTTTAACAGGAACTGATGGCCCACCTGGCCCAAATGGGCCTCCAGGAGACCGTGTGAGTACCCCATGAGATCCTAAGACTCTTTAAATGGTCATTGTCACTGATTGTAGGGATGGTTTTCACATTCTGCTGTAAATTGGTGGTATTCAAGCGTTGATTTTCATGTAAACCCTTGCAAAATGTTTGGATCCTTGAAATGCAGTCCCAGGTGGCTTTTCATTAAGCAGGGCATGAGATCCACCTTTCTTTCACACAGCTTTGAACCTGCTTGGGTTGCCTCAGTGGTGGCTGTACTGGGGATATTTCAAGTATCCAAAAAGTTTCTTGAAGCAGTCGACAGCCTTAATTACGAAGTTTATCAAAGTGAAGTTATTTTGGCTTTTATTTGCAGTCTGAGTTGTCAGATCTGTGTTGTTTATAATTAACGCTACTGTGTATTAATTGTTTAAACTTTTGCCTTTTATTATTTCTGGAGCTGTCCATATGGTTGCATTATTAGTTGCCATAGTGTTCCCCAGCCAGCCTAGCAAGAAATAAGATTTTTTTTCTGCTTCCTGCATATTCCAGCTCTGCTGAGGGGCACCACAGGGACGGAGAAACAACTGCCAGAGATGTTACAGATGTCTTTCAGATCATCCCCAGTCATCACCCACACTTAGGCCTTCCTGTGACATTAAGGAAGAACCATTAATGAGCCACTCAGCACAGATTGTGATCCAGCATGGCTATTCTCCTGTCTCCCAGATGGGAATATAAGGCTTGTGTCCACAGCTGGCTTGCTGGCCTTTTGGACTGGGGGCTGCAGTGATGGGCTGGATTTTTGTAACACGTTCAGTATATCCCAATAATCCACTTGCTGCCCCAAGGACTTGCTCAAATCTAAAAAATCTGTGAGTTACTTAAAGGGATGAGTGGTACAGCCACGTATTTTAGAGCTGTTCTTCTTCCTTTCCCATGTGACAGGCAAAGTTTGTGTGGCCACTGGGAAAGTTGAGTGGCAGGGCCCAGACATCCTGGTCACAGCTCCCAGCCTCTCTCCATCACCACCACCCTAAACCCCACTCCTTTTCTGTCCCTTGTGCCCTTCTTTCTCCCCAGAGATCCAGGGCTGCAAAATCCTGGCCACTCAGACATTCTGTGGCAAGAGTCCAACGCCATCTGGGAACGGATCCCTGATTTTTAGACCAGGAAGGCTCAGGACCACCCGCAGAAGGCTGTGAGCAGTTCTGTGCCCTGTTTTGAGCTGGGTGGCAGTGCCTGCCCATGCCCACGTTAGCACACGGCTCCTGCCTTGCAGGGTAATTGAGCAGATAATTTCTGGGCAGCAGAACTTCCTCTCTGGCTGCTGGGTAGGAGTCCCCAGACAGAGCTGCCCTCGCTGCACGCTCGGGTTTGCTGTGCCTTCCCTCATCCTCTAACTCAGTCTGGCAGCACGGGGCAAACCTGGGACCCCTCGTCATTTATGGGAGCTTTTCAAGGTCAGTGGTCCATCTGGGAAATTGTTTTAATTGGTCTGATAAAAACCTAGGAAAAGGGAAAACCTCTAAAAGCTTTAGCACTCTAAGTGAACAGCATTGCCAGCCTGATTCTTTTTTTCTCCCTGTCTTTTAGAACATATTTCAGTCTTGCAGGACTCGCTGAAATAAGCTGCCTACTTATTGTTGTGGATTTGAATTCATGCTTAACACTCTGTTTTCTTCTATATAAGCTTAGTTTTTTGACCTGGAGTGTCTGAGAGCAAAGCTGTTTAGAGTAGAGAAGTGGGTTTTCAGTAATACTTTATTGCCAAACGTTTCCAAAAGGATTTTTATCCTAAATATCTCCTGCTGCTCTCACCATCGATTAGCTTTTCTCCTGATTCTGCTTACAGACTGATTAGATCAAGCCTACTTGTTTTTTCAATTTTTAAAACCCTTTATTTTCAGCTGGGGTTGAGTTGGGTTCTGACCTCTGTGTTAGATACTGGTGTCCTTCATTGGAAAGTTCTCAAAAACCATTTTGAAGTTTGTTGCTTTACACTGAAAGCAATAAGGAGAACATAATTATTCACTTCTATTTATGAATGTCATCATAATCAAGTATTTTCTATGCTCCATAATTGTCTATTCACAGAGTAAATTGCTATAAAATGAAAAATTATGGTGATACTATTTTCTAATCAAACGAGAAAGAACATTGTTACCAGGAGAGCGAGTCGAGTCAGACAATGTTATTAAAATTGAGATGTAAATTAGAGTCTCTCCTTTGCACTTAAGGCGGTCGCAGCAGCTCATTCAGGGACTTGTAAATCTCCTACCTTACCAGGAATGTTCACTGCTGCATTCTGCACCTTACACTCTCCAAGATATCAAAATTAGGGAGTGTAAAGTACCAACATTTGGCTTTTTGGGTGCTCTGCCAACTTTCTGGCCTGTTGGCCAAAGCAGGAAGCGGCAATGCAGCTGCTTTCAGAATTAGGGTGCCAGGAATTCAATGTTTTCCCTGCAGGAGGAGATCCCAGCTTGTCCCTTACAGCCATCAGTAGTTGTAAGGATTTTCAGCCTGAAGATAAAAGTGAGTGGAGGCAGAGCAGAGTAACCTGCAGCAAGAGAAATGAATGAGCTGACATTCACAGCATGGCTGATTTTTATTGGATTACAGTCCCCTGCTCACAAGACCACTCCTAACGAGGCCTTGGGTCCTCCATGTCTTTCTCCTTAAGCTGAACAAGGGAAAACATTTCTAATCTTTGGTGCACAGAACATGAGGAGGGGGCAGGCGTCGCCCCTGGGCTCACAGCGAGCAGCTGTGTGTGCTGGGATATTCTCCAGGTCTGCCCATCCACCTTGTTCCAGGGGCAGACACCGTTTAATCCCAGCTCAGGACATCATCCTCGAGATGTTTCTGTGCAGCATTTTGGGGATGCTTGGAAAAGAGGTTTGGACCGGGGAGAGGCCATGGAAGCTTTGTCCCTGTGCAAGGAGAAGTCCCTGCTTTGTCCCTGCACCCTGGTCCAGTGGAAGGTGTCCCTGCTCATGGCACAGGGGTAGAACAAGGTGGTCTGGAAGGTCCTTTCCGAGCCAAACCATTCTGGGATTCTGCTTCAGAATGATCACCCATAATTAATTTTACAGCCTGCTGGCCAGCTGGAAGCTTTGCAATGCAGCAAGGGGGTTAAGGAGGTCTCTCTGTCTTATCTCTAGTCAAGCAGGAAGTTCACAACTTCAAGGGTGACTTAATTATAGTCTAAGCCATGAGATCACCCAGCTCCAGTCAAGCCTAAGAGCAGGAATGCAAACTGGGAAAAGGAGACTGGGAATTTGCTAAGGAAGTTAGTGAAGAAGCAGAAGCTGCCAAATCTTTGGCTTTGCTTGAAAGGAAAATGGATGAATTAATAAAATTCACTAGAATAAGTCCAAAATTTGTTAATAGTTTTAGAAAACTTAGTCATTGGGTCTGCAATATGAATGTATTATGAATGAGAATATTTCAAGTAGATAAAAGTCAAGTTATGAACATTTAGATATTCATGGAGGATATTTAGATATTCATCTGATGCCAGCTGAGATTTCCAGGGTAATTATCCATAAGTTTTTGTCCATATATGTGTGAATTCAGCTGAGCATCTCCAGTTGTGTCCTGTTTCTGCAAGACGCTGCTGGAGTTTCCAAGGAGAGCAGGCCTTGATGACTCCCTATAGGGAGGTTTCTCTTTTATCCCTTTTAATTTTTATCCTGTTTTTTTCCTATAGGGTGCCTTAGGACCTGCTGGGCCACCTGGACCAGCTGTAAGTACCTCCCAGAACAGCACATGTGATGAAAGTGTGGAATATTATGCCAAAACCATCACCAAGAGAGGATGGGAAGCTTTGTTTCCCAAACAAAGGGATCAAAGCCTGAATGAGGGAATATGTTGTTTGAAATGTTTAAATATGTATGTGTGACCTGCTCTGGTGACACAGGACCTGTTTTGAGTCTTTGAGGTGCTGTAAAAGCAAACCAGCTTGGGATACGGGCTGACATAGCAAATGCTATTAAAATCATTAGACATTACCTAATGTCTAATCAAAATTAAAAGGAAAATAAAAAGGAGAAATAGATAAACTGGAATGTTGTCTTCCTCTCCATGTCCCACTCTTGTGTCAGCACACATCACTTTTCTTACAGATGTCTCATAGGTAACAGCGATGGAAAGGGAATACAAATTATTAAAGGCAACAAAAGGATTCATCAAGACCCTGCTCTGATTGCAAATTATAATAATTAGGGGCAAGGGAGTGATAAGGAAACTTGGAACAAACAAAAAAAAAATTAGCAGTGTTTTCCGAGGTTTTCTTTTCTTCCTGTATGTTCAGTTCCTGAGTGATCTTTTACTGTTTCCAATGTTGTTTCCAGGGAAAAGGACTGCCAGGACCTCCAGTAAGTAATGAGAACATTTTTTTTAAAAAAAAGTTATAAATTAAGATTCTGATTTTATTGGATACCCTGAGTGTTACAAACCCACCCCAGGCCTCAGGTCCTTCTACTGTGCCAGGCAGAAGGACGTGGAGTCCTGCAGATCATTGACCTTTTTTATCCTTGCCCCCACCCTGGGGAAGCTGGCTCTGGCTTAAAGTCAAGGCACAGCAGCCTTGTAAACACTGGAAGTGCCCAGTTTTGGGGCAGCTTCTGTTTGGTGGGCTCCTGGGAGCTGCCGTGTGCCTGAGGGATGCAGCCTGGCAGTGTATTCCAGGGGGCTGTGGAGTGAAAAACAAGGTGGGAAGCTGATGGTCTGGGGCAGGATGGAGCTCCTCGGGGGGATTGGGCAAACGGGGACAGCCAGACTGCTGGCTGCCCCTGGGCTTTGGGGTGCCACGATGGAAAAGCTCTTCTCTCTGTCAACAGGGGCCTCCAGGACCCAGTGGGCGCCCAGGTGGACATGGATTTCGGGGTCCTTCTGTGAGTTTCTCCTACCATTTAATCCCTGTTTACTGAATGTGCCACAACCACAGAAGACTGAGTTTCATTTTTGTCTCTTACCTCACTCTGAGGCGATATTTTGGTAGCCACCCCTCACATCCCTTTGCGTTTACATTGAAAGGGAATTCTTATTGTTTTTCTCTCTTTTTAGGGACCTTTTGGTCTGCCAGGATTCCCAGGGCCTCCTGGACCACCTGGGCCTCCCGTAAGTTGAGACGTGCAAATAAATGTGAGAAAATTCCCAGGGGGAGTCTGGAATTGTCTTCTTGCTGCGCTTTTTATTTGCTGCCACTGCCACAAGCATTCAGCAGGGCATAAACACCGTGCCCTGAGGAGAGCAGGGACTCTTCCCTGGCTGCACTTGGATGT
Source organism: Lycocorax pyrrhopterus obiensis (assembly GCA_014706295.1). NCBI lineage: Eukaryota > Metazoa > Chordata > Aves > Passeriformes > Paradisaeidae > Lycocorax > Lycocorax pyrrhopterus. Next base: position 12,305,206 of record JACSVZ010000022.1, on the reverse strand, counting down.
GTTGATGATCTCCTGTTTGTTATTTGTGCTCTCTCTGAGGAGGGACCCAATGACACCCCACCTTTATGGCACACGGAACACGGGGTGGGCTTGTTGGTTCTCTCAGGGAAAGTTTGTGTGCTTGCTTGGATCATGATCTGTTCCTGTAGGGCCAGCAAGTGGGGCTTGCAGTCAAGTCCCTGCTTTGGGTTTGCTGTGCCCTCTCTGGAGTGTTGAATAGTGGGACTGGGACATCTTTCCCAAGCAGCTTTCCCCAGGCCAGGAGGAAGCCAGGCACAGCACCTGTAATCGCTGCTTTCATCACCTAAGGCCCAAGGCTCTTCCCCAGCCCAGCTGTGCCTCTCCAGGGGATGGTTACACCCCTGATGTGTCTGGTTTTGAGGACTGGTGCAGCTTGTAACACTCCAGGGGCAGCACTTTAGGCTGTGGGGCTGAGCATGTGCCTTGTGCTGATCCAGCTGAGCTGGGTCTGTAAAAATCATCCTAGAAACTGTGTTTCCTCCTCGTGTTTGTCTTGTATTTAAAAGCCACCATTCCCTGAATTGCAGGGTCTTCCAGGGGCCCTTCCTGATGGCGGCGGGGACCTTCAGGTAGGTTTTTCTTTATGTAGCATGAAAATGTGCTTTGGTTTAATCCCTGATGTGACTTTTGCTTGGCACAGCTGGGAGAGTGTCAGACCATTTAACATGCACTGTTTATACCTGAAGATGTGGGTTTAAACCACTTTACCAGGATGCAGAAGAGTGGGGGGGTGTTTCCTGGGCTGAAATGTTTTTTCGAGGAGGTAGATGTGCACTGGCACAGGGTGCTCAGAGGAGCTGTGGCTGCCCCTGGATCCCTGGAAGTGTCCAAGGCCAGGCTGGATGGGGCTTGGAGCAACCTGGGCTAGTGGAAGGTGTCCCTGCCCATGGCTGGGTGTGGAACAAGATAAGATTTAAGGTCTCTTCCAACCCAAACCATCCTGTGATTCCAGTGCTGATTTTGTCCTTGATTTTTGCTTCCCAAAATGCACATTTTGCATACATTCTTCATGTGCTAAACAACTTCAGCTTTTGGTAAGAGACAACAGCTTTTCATGCTTCCAGTCCTGCTTTGCAACAGGAAAGGCTGTGAGTGCAGCACTGTTTATTTCCAGGGATGGTGGCACCGGGTTCCTATGGACATATGCTTTGTTCAGGCTTCCTTCCTTAGGAGAGAGCCTTGATCCCTTTCTTTCGGGGGAACGAAAGGAGCGCTGAGTCCACGAACGATGGAAGTGACAGTTGCAGATTTCACAGCTGTTGTTGTGACAGCTTCTTTGGTTTTCTAATTGGCGTGCCCCAAAAAAAGCTCCGAGTCAGCTTAGACTGCCTTATGGCACATCACATGGGAGTTAATAGAAAACGAGGCTATTTCTGCACGTTTAATTTAAGTTACCCTGTGGAATATACTAGAAAATTAAATTTTTGCTACAAAGGTGCTGCCTGAAGTTGTATTAAAAGAAAAAAAAAACCAAACAAACAAATTAAGAGCTATTTGTAAAGATTCAGGAGTATGGCCTTTTCCTCAGTGAATTTCCATGCATGTTCTTATTTGTTCCCAGTCAAGCTGGAGTTCCCACCAGGGGCTCTCCCACCCCTAGACATCTGCAGATATCAGCTTATAGGTATTGGTTTTTTATTGGTGCCCTTCAATTAACTCTGATGCCTGTCCTTGCTTCACTTAAGGAGTTGGCTAAAGGAAATCAATAGGGGTCAATTAATGCAGAGGATTAAATATGGTCCTAATGATTTACAAAGAAACTGATCCAGCTTCACTGGGAAACTTGAGTTCTTGGGCATTTTGGACTGTGGACACTGTCAGCCTTCAGAAAGTCTCAGAGTCCATGTTCAAAGTGGAGCAGGCCATTCATAAATCATTATTTTATGGGTTACCAGGACCTCTAGGACCCCTTAGGGAAATGTTGGTCAATCCATGATGCCATGATTCCATTAGGTTTAGTGGATTTAGAGCCAGAATCCACATGACTTTTCACCTACTGGATGAAAGCAGCCTCCCTGCATGTGCTGTGTGCCTGTTAAACCAAAGTGTTTCTGTTCCCTGCAGTGCCCAGCTCTGTGCCCACCAGGCCCCCCAGGCCCCCCAGGAATGCCAGGCTTCAAGGTAAGGAAACACCACCTGCAATCCAAGGGTCTGGCCCCCCAAATAAACAAACACCACTATGAACCCCTGGGACTGAATCGTGTCCACAGTCCATGTCTCCTGTAGGCTCCACACCTCCCAAACCAGCCATGCATTTGCATTTATTCCTACAAATGAAACTGAACCCTTGGCATAGATTAAAACCCCCTGCAAGCCCAGTGGGGCAGAGCTGATGGACGGGAACAAACAGAAGCAGCAGTTCAGGGCTGCCTCAAGAACCACGTGCTGCCTTTCCAGGCCTGCGAGCTGGAAAAACCTCACCACTTCTTAAACTGCAAAACATAACTTACATAATTAATATAATGCAATTTAACTGCTGTTTTTATAGCCAGTGTAGCACCAGGTGAGTTTATGTTTAGTTGTTGGGCTCTGGTATATACATTCAAGGTTTCAACCCTCAGGAGTTAAGCATCTCCTCCTCTGTCCCCTCTCTGGTTCACATGAAGTCTGTGCAGTTATGGGTTCAGCAGTGAGACAAAGTAAAAAGTGACTCAAGTTCTTTTAGCAGGATTTAGAAGCTGGCAGTGAGTGGGAGAGCTCCTGGGGAATGCTCTCAATTCCCCCTGAACTGACCTTTCTCAGATCTGCTCGGTCTCTGCACTGAGTCATAGATATCATTACAAATACAAAATGTTTAGGGCGTAACTGCTCAAATTCATAGCTCATGAAATGGAAATCCCTGTGAAACTCTCCAATTATGATGCAAATGACGCACAGGACCTTTGTTGTGGTGAGGAATAACGTCTGCCATGGCTGAAATTGGCCTGGGTCTCTCCCACATAATAGGAAGAGAGCCGAGACACAAATTGAATCAGAGCTTATATAAAAGCTTTCAGTCGGGACACGGATTTCTTCGCAAGCTTGATGATGCAGACATTAAAGATGACTTAAAAAGGGAGGTAAAAGATGCAGAATGGGGTTTTCAGGAGTGGCTCATCCCCATTTTCAGGGGTGATGGGAACTGAGTTCTGGTCCCCGATCTGTATTTGAGAACTGCATCCAGACCATGCGCTTAGTCCAGTGCAAGTCACTCTGGAAAACCAAATCTGGGCATTTCCTGAAACTACATCAGTTCTAACACTGGTACCTGGATAACCTCCCCCAGGAGGGATCTCCATTCACCTGGGTACACCTACAGATTGTTTTCCTTGTAAGTCATTTGGGATGTGGGGGTTTAGGTTTCACAGCTGTCTCACCAAATTTAATTTTTAAAGCAAGACTCAGGATGTGATTAATCAGAACTCTTATTTCTAGGGACACACTGGTCACAAAGGGGAGCCTGGTGAAGTAGGAAAACAAGGAGAGAAGGTAAACTTCAATTTAAAGGGGATGGGGGAGGATTTTTCTCTTTAAAAAACACTTTGAAAAAGAAATAAGTGATTTTTTTCAAGGAGCCAGGGAGGAATGAGGCTGTTGGCTGAACAAGGAGCAGTTAATTTGGCTGAAGTGCATTGGGTTCCACTGCTCTCCCTGTAGGACCCTGTGCTGACTCTCCAAGAAAATTCATCTTCCCAGGGATCGTCATGTTAAGATCAGTTTGAGTGAACAGCTATCCTTTCCCATGCAGGGATGTCAGCTCAGGAAAAGCCCTGTGTTAATCATTTGGATAAATCCCTGACTGATCAGAACGTTCTTGCATGTAGAAGAAATTGTCTGTAACGTAGAAGCAAATTCTGCCGAGAAATCTGGAAGGGAGAGAGGGAGCTCAAGGAGAAATAAGATGGGGAGTCCCTGGCTGTGTGTTTGTTTTTTGATGTCTCTCCTCTTGTCTAATCGATTTTTCTCTCCCAGGGTAACCCTGGCCCTCCCGGCCCTCCAGGAATTCCGGGCGGTGTCGGTCTGCAGGTATCACCACCCCTTCTCCTCCCACCGTTCCCATGGCCCTTTCACTGTGGAGCTCAATGGAGCCATCAGTCACCTTGGTTACACAAACATTGATTGAGTTTGAACTGATTTGTTTTCTTAATTAGGGCCCAAGAGGACTAAGAGGCCTCCCTGGTCCAATGGGTCCCGCTGGCGACAGAGTAAGAAAAAACTTCTGATTTGTTTTCCCCCTCCACCACCAGTTTGTCTTGTGAGAGGTGCCAGGGACACTTGTCCTTACTGAATTCCACTGGGAAACTTGTAAAGGCATAAAGTGTGGGCTGTTCCCTGCAGCCCCTCCATCAGAACAACCTTCCAAAGCCAGGAGAATTCACATGCCCGAGGGACTGGCAGGGTCAGGCCCAGCCAGACTGAATAACCAAAGTGCAAGACTGACAGTGTTATAGAATCTTGCAAAAAAAAAAAAAAAAGAGAAAAATTTCATGAACATTTCACTTTCTCTTCTGTCTCTTTACAAGAAAAAGCCAAAGAATCACTCATGGACAGAGGTTTTCAGGACATAAAAAGGCTCCTCAGTGAGAACAGGGTCAATCTCCAACTCACTGAGCCTTTGGACTCTTGTCACCATCCCTTGACCAGCAGCCCAGAGGCTGAATGGATTTGACTTGGATGAAGTCATGCATTTATTTAGGAATAAGAGTGTTATCAAGATAGCAAGGCCCTGAATGGTATCAGTGTATCACAGGTACAAAAGTGGGGAGATCCAGAGTAAAAACCCATTGTTCAGAGTGGGTTTTTTTGCAAGTCTGTCCTGCAAACCAGCAGGAAATGCGAGGTGTCTTTCCAGGGCTTTTGTGTTTTCTCAGGTTGTGGTACAAGGTGGGGATTCTGTTACTTCATCCTCTGCCAAGCCCAGCATTACAATGGTGTCTGTTCTCTGCAGGGTGACATTGGATTCAGAGGCCCACCTGGAATCCCAGGAGCTCCAGGGAAAGCTGTATGTATCCCAGTCTCGCCGTGGCCCTGCCTTCCACAGCCACAGCCTGGTTTATTCCTCCTTCCTGAACTCTGCTGCCAGTGAGCAGGAGGCTGTGCTGACCACCTCCATCAGATTATTCCCTTTTCCCTCCCCTTAGAGCAGTGTTATTTCACCTGGCCCAGACCTCAGGATGTCTCTCCCTTTGCCATGCCCCACACCAGAATAAGTTCACCACAAGTTCCATTGCTCTCTGTGCTTCACTGCCCTTCCCTGAGCACCAGCAGCTGCAGGCAAGCACTGGAGAAGGGAATATCCATTACTTTTGGAGGAAGAAGCAGCCCTATCGTGAGCTTACATCCCTTGAGCCTGGTCTGTTCCCAGGTGCCCACAGCTCTCAAAGATTTCTGCTCCAAGCAGGAATAGCTGTGTATTGAAGATGCAATCTCCATCCTCCTGAAGAGCTCTCTTCTGCAGCACCACCCTCTGGGGACCCCTCCCTCGTCTTGCAATTATAGAAGAAATTCATCCAAACTAAAATAAAATTAGGTGCTTTCTCACCAAACCTTTCATTACACCCAGCAGGATCTTGACAGTAAATATTAAAGCTTTTCTCCCACTCTGTTTTTGCTTAAAGAAATTGCTTCATTAAATGAAGGGGGAGATGGTCTCTGCCCTGAGGGATTGTTGGCAAAGTTCCCGCTGCAAAAAGTGTGTCAGGAATTAGAGTGTAACTGAGAAAGTACAGCCGAGCTCTCGGGGGACTGTGTGTGCTCACACCTCTGCTGACACCAGCAAACAGCACAAAAACCTCCTCATTTCACCTCAAAGCATCAATCTCTGTCACTGTCTGGTGGAGATGCTTAATGGCTTTTCCTCCTCTGTCACAGGGAGACCAAGGGAGCAAAGGACCTCAGGGATTCCGGGGGCCCAAAGGCGACACTGTAAGTGAAAACATCCTTCTGCTCCAGTCTGGGAGGTGACATTCCAAAGACTCTGTTCCACAGGTTTATTATGGCTTTGTGCCCCCTTGGTTTGCTTGAAAGGGATGGAAGTATCATCTCAAAAATGAGATGTTTAACTCTTACTAAAGATGCCTGAGCAATAAGGTGTCCAAGTGCTGCTCCAGCCTGGAGCACAGGGAGCAGATCTTACATCCCCATCCCTTGAAAGGATCAAGAATTTCAAACAATCAGGTGTTGTATCCAGCACCGGGCCGCTTTCCTGCTGTGTCCCAAAACAACCTCCATATCTATGTGGACAGAGAGGAGCCAGCTGAAATGGAATGAAATGTCCCTACAGAACCTGAGTATTGTCTTTGTTGACTGTTCTTAAGGTTTACACAGGTTAATGCAGGATTTATTGTTGTTTTCTAGGGTAAACCTGGACCAAAAGGAAACCCAGGGGCTCGTGGACTCATAGGAGAACCTGTAAGTCAGTTAAGTAGGTCTTGCTGTTGTCTTGCTTGCAGATGAGGAGATAAAACACCGTAGGAAAAAAGCTGCTTCTTGCCATCTTTGCTGTCAAATTTCTGCTCTGTGGGTCTCTGGGTAATCCCAGCTGGACTAAGCCCCAGTTGTACTGCTGTTAATGAAAAATCTCCCAGTACAACTGGAGCTGGACTCGTTGCCAAAAGCTTCTTTGATGTGAATGTGTTTTGCAAACCACAGAGCCTCCTCCTGACCTAAACGTGTGGTGTCCATGTTTGCAGGGAATGCCTGGCAAGGACGGGCGGGATGGAGCTCCTGGACTCGATGGTGAGAAGGTTTGTAAAGTCCTACTTCAACACTGCAGGGAAGATTCCTGACACTGTGCTGGGAGTGCTGCAAAGCTGCTGATGCTCATCAAGAAGCTTGGCTGGAAAGGATTTTGCTTCTAGAAAGTTTTCTAATATTGTCACTAGTGAAGGAGAGTGAAATTCTCCTATTAGCTAATCCCAGGGGAATTCCCTAAAGAAGGAAGGTGCACATGTGATGTGTGCAGGGACACTCAGCTGTGTCCTTGGATTTAGTGGTTCCTTCTGACTGACTCGAGGCCTTCAGAGATGCCTTTTCAGAGCTGTTGACAGGGTTGATTTTAATTGCCTGGAGACAAAGTGCTGTCAGGTACTGGTTGCCTGGTTCCTGAACAGTGATCCTGCAGGAATATTGAGCGTGTGCTGCCAGGGAAGGCTGGGAGCTGCAGGAAGTAGGGAAACACCTGGGAACTCCTGTCCAGTGGGTGCTGACTCCTCTAGACACAGCAGCTCTTGGTCCTGTGCATAAGGGGAGGGAGAAAAGTCCAAATGCCTGTTTGGGATTGTGTCCCCCACCTGTGCCAGGCCATTTCCCAGTGCTGGAGGATCCTTCCTAACCTCTCCCTATCCACAGGGTGATGCAGCTCCCATGGGTGCTCCTGGAGAGAAGGGACCAAACGGACTTCCTGTGAGTATGGAGCAGGACCTGCCACCTCTGGGGGTTCCAGCAGCTCGGTGTGCCTGCAGGGATCCTTCCTGGGGACAGGGGAGGATCATTCTGGGGGTTGTTTCACAAGGGGCTCTCGTTAAGCCAAGAGGAAATGCACTTTTCCCACCATGCAGACAGGGAAGGAGTGTGCCAGACAGAACTGGAGAACACCTGGAGCAGCACCACACAGTAATTCCCTGGCTGTTGGCCTCTCTGACTTTTTAAAATCTAAACTTGAGAGGGATTTTCTCTTTCACATCCCACTGATGTGCATCCCTTAAGCAGGGAGGTAAGATCTGGGATATAATACCCTGAGCTCTGTCTCTGCCTTACTCCAGTGCTTATTGGCAAAATGTTTCATCTCTCCAGTCTTCCAACTGTTTAAAAGAAATAAAGTATTCCTTTCTTCCTATTCTATTACAGAATATTTTGAACACCCCTGGAGAGAGGTTTCTGCTGTGCAAAATGTGGCTGCTGCTGGTCTATTTGTATATTCCTGCTCTTTGCTCTCATGCCCAGGATTAGTGTTCACGGAGCTGCAAGGGCAGCAAGAGAGACATTGAAGTCATAATTTTCACAGTGAAAGCTGCAGAAGTCTAAACCCTCCATTGCTTCAAGCAAAGGTCGCTCCTTGTGTGTCAAATCAGACCAGAATAACAAATTTAATCACTTCACTTCTTCTGACATTGCTTTAATATAATTTTTTTCAGGGACTGCCTGGAAGAGCAGGTATTAAAGGCTCAAAGGGTGAACCAGTAAGTGAATCTCTCTAATGATGGGGTCTGGTGGGGAAACTGGTCACAGCAAGACTTTCTAGCCTTGGGGCATTAGGAGGACTTACCCCAAAGTGATGGTTTCTGTATTTCTGCTGGGGCTGAACAGCAGGAATTAGGTAAAATAACTGGGCTGGAAGCTGGTTCAGTAACGACACAGCAGATACACAGGAGAGTCATCAGTGGTTTAGTAAACCTCATCCTTCTGCCAAAATCATAGGAGGAGGCTTCATCTTTGGGAATCAAAAGCTGAGCACCCACAAGCAGGAGCAGTATTATCTCATCTTGCCTTCTACAGATTTTCCCTCACCTCAGGAGATAAACTTCCATGGAGCTTTAGATTGACACCCACCTGTGAGATAAAAGAAAACCTCAAGCAGACCAAAGCAGTCCAGCACAAAGCTGTTCTGAGAGGGTTTTTTTTCTCTGTCCCTCTCCTTTATGAATTCTTCCCTCTGCACCTGCACCATTATTGCTGCTAATCCTCAGGGAGAAGAGCATGCTGCAGGAAGGTGGTGCAGGAATCTGCTCCTGACATGAAGGTGATGCAGGAGTGAATGTCCTGGCATCCCTGTCTCACGTGGGACACGGGAACACTGCCCTGGGGCTGGCAGCCCTCCCTGGTCACTGGTCCCAGGACACGGTGTACAGCTCACCTGTTCTCTGGTGCTGAGAGTTTTGCCTTAAAACTGTAAAAGTTTAAAGCTCAAGTTTTTAAACTCAAAAAGTTTTTATTTCCTGATCCTGGTTATAGCTCCGTCCTCCTTTTGTTGCTTCAGGTAGGACAGAAATGACTCCCTGAAGGGATGCCCTAACTGAGTGTTTGCTTTGTGCTCTGCAGGGCAGCCCTGGAGAGATGGGAGAAGCAGGTCCCTCTGGAGAGCCAGGCATCCCTGTAAGTGTCCCACGTTTACACTTTGAATGGGCTCTGCTGGGTTAAACCAAACTGGGGAGCTGGAGCTCTCGTGCTGCTTCCTTGCACAAATAAAGCTTCCAGTGATGCAGCACCTGCAATCCCATGGGATTGAGCATTCCAGGCATTCCACACTGGTGTGGAGCTCCCCAGGGAGCACTGAGCTGGCTGGGCACAGGTACTGGGCAAAACCCACCAGCTGTGGGCTGGCAGGTGGGCGAGTGGGGCAGGAGTTTGGGACTGAGCAGCCTGGGATCCAGGAATGTGTCCCAGTGGGGTGGGAAGGGTGGATTTGTGGCTCCTAAATATCACAGCTGATTTTGGTGTCCCTGCCAGGGCGATGTTGGCATTCCTGGTGAGAGAGGTCTGCCAGGACCCAGAGGAGCAACTGTAAGTACAGAGCTGGCTGTAAACCAGAGAGGTGCCAAAATAGGGTTCGTGGCGGGGGGTCACTCTCTGGCTACACTAAGAGGCCACTTTCTCTCTCAGTGTTGTCTCTGGGGAGCTTTGGCAGCAGAGAAATTCCTCCCCCGGGCTGGGTCAGATCCTGTTCTCACTGACAGCTCCATGCAAATGCCAAGTGATCCCTCCCATTTCGCTTGGCAGAGCAAACTGCAGCTGTCCAGGAGGTTTGTGGAGCTGCCACGGTCTGGCAGGAGGGACTGGACAGTCACTAAACAGGAATAAGAAGGTTCTGCCCGTGCTGAAGTGAGGCATTAGTGAAGCAGAGCTCCTGGGAAGCTGTTGCAATGGACTTTGCCACCAGCACATGACACCTGAAATCCTTCCCAGTTCTGTATCCCTTTCCTTGGAGCAGGGGAGAGGGATTCCCTGCAAAACCTGAAGCCATACAACAAAACTGGGAATTACTGCACGGCTCCATGCTGTGTCCCTGCTCAATAGCAGAGATGATAACAAATAGTTATCATCTAATAACTATATAGATAACAAATACAGAGATGGTAACAAATCATACAGGGAGGGTAAAACTCTGATTTTGATCCCACTACTAAAAATGCTTGGGTACCTTTTTCATCTTGTCACTCCCCAGCTAGTGCTGCTGTTGGGGTTGGATCTGATCTTCTAGTGGTTTTGTTGGGGTTTTTTCTTTTCCTTTTCTTTCTTCCCCCCCGCCCTCCATCTTAATTTCATTTTGAAATCCAGGAGCCTACAGCAAGTCTAATATGATTTCTGGTACGTGCCACTTGGAAGAAATTGAACTGCATGATTTATTGTTTGTGAGCAGCAGCTGCTTAAACTTCCAAGGAGAGGGAAATCAGCTTTAGAAATAAACTATATTAATAATGTTTGCTTTTATGTCTGCAATTTTTCAGCAAAGTAGCTGGCCTCACAAAATGTACCACATTATTGCAGCCAAAAAGCAAAAGCAGTTGAGCTAATTGTGTTGGTGCAGAGTTTTGACAGGGGTGCAGTAGCAGCTGAACCCGTGGTTATGTCTAACCTGGGCTTCTCATTTCTGATTTGTTTTATTAGAATCATAATTTATTAGTTAAGACTGGGCTGTTCCAAGAGAGGTGCAGGATTTTTCCAGTGTTAAGGCTGTTTGACTCAAAACAATTTGGGGTTTTTTTAGCTCTGAGTACCAAGGGTTTCTCAGAGCCTCTCAGGTCCCTCCAGCTCCCACCACCAGCTCAGCAGAATCATTTTTGATGCAATTTAACTCAACTTTCTTAGAGCTCTGTATTTATAATTCTCAAAGTTCCTTACTGCATTACAAGCAGAAAACAGAAGTGGAAGCAGTGACCATGAAAATTCCTGAGCAGTTGTTCAGCTTTTTGAGGATGATGCTGCTTCATTTCAGTGGCCAGTTTGAGGCCTATTTGTGTCCCCGAATGCTCCACCCAGCAGGGATGGCAGTGAAAGGAGCCAAAGCTGCAGCCCTGCCTCGTGACAGAAGCTTGCTGAAGGCATCTATTTCAAGAAGACAGTTTACAAAATGAGATTTAAATGCCTAAATTACTTAGGGTATATTTTTTTTTTTATCCAAGATCTTTATTGGATATGTGATTTCTCTCAGGAGAAAGCAATACAGACTCCTAATGGTAATGCTCATGTTCTGTCTGGTGAGCTCTTAAAAGCCTCTGCCCTGACAGCATAAACTGCTGCCTTTTTCTACATGGCTGGAACCAAGGATGTCCAAGCAAATGGATGCAATTGCCATTTTTCATTTCCACGGGCGTGCAGCACATCTTTTGCAGTAGTTTCCTGCAATCAATTAAAAGCATAATGTTGGGATAGCAGATCCCTCTAATGGATGTTGTTTATGCTCTATCACGCTGCCAATTTTTGCTGTCCCTGATCTTTTCTACTCATGAGCATGGTATGTTCTTAAGCACTGATTATACAAATGAGCCTTTCTGTTAATAACAATGCTATTAACGAAGCTGAGCAAACACCAGACACCACTTTGCAGTGGTTCATCAGCAGTGCCATGGGGCAGTGCTGCAGCACAGAACTGCACATTCCCTCTCTGCCAGTTTAATTACACAAGTGAATTACCTGGCCCTAAGTTTCCTCCTTACCAAAGCTGATCTTTCTCTTTCCAGGGACCACTCGGCCTCCAAGGCCCCATAGGAGCCCGTGGTGTCCGAGGTTTCCAGGTCAGTGCTGAGAGGGGTGATTATGGGCATCGTGTTTTGGCAGGTCAGTGCTCTCTGCAAACCTCTGGCCAGACAGCTGGGTGATGGCAGTGAGGGAAAGGAAGAAATGTCTTTCCATTTGCCAGAACCAGTGTGACACCTGCATAACCATGGGATGGTAGAAAGAGCACAAAGCCAGATAAGCTGCCTGCAGGAGCAATTTATATTTAGTGTTTGTTTGCAAAGGGCAGGATTGAGTTTTGAGCCTGTTCTCTGGCACAGGGTGCCCAGAGAAGCTGTGGCTGCCCCATCCCTGGAAGTGTCCAAGGCCAGCTTGGATGGGGCCCTGATTGCCATGGTCAGGTGGAAGGTGTCCCAGCCCATGGCAGGGGTGGAACGAGATGATGTTTAATTTCCCTTCCAACCCAAATTGTTTCATGATTTTTTGAGTTTGATCTTCATAGGGACACCTCAATTTCTCCTTGATCTGGGCCACTCTCAGCCTGTATTTCTTCAGTGAACTCCTCCTCCCTTTTGCTGTAGTGGGGACTCCAGTGTTTCTCCCTCCCCTCCCCAAGGGAGTGGGACTTCCACTCTCCACTGACACTGGCTGAGGGGAGCATCACTTGGTGTGATCACAGATGTTGAAGGTTTATTAATTTTAAGAGGTTTATTAATGAAAGACCCAGGCCAAAGGTTGGAGCACCTTGGCATGTGCCTGACCAGGACCGAAGCTGGAATGAGCTGTACCAAGCAACACAAGTGGTCCCCAGGTCCTGGGGGGGACGGGAGAGAGATCATCCAAGACAAATAACCTTTCTGAACACGTTATGGAGGCTGGTGAACTCTCAGGGTGTTGAAGGGTGCAGGGTTTCCTGGCTCTGTAAGCTGTAGCTTGGTTTTTGTTGTTTTCCCAACAGGGGCCCAAAGGCGCCAGCGGCGAGCCCGGCCTTCCTGGCCCGACTGGGATCCGTGGAGAGACAGGTGACAGGGTAAGGACAAGCCACCCGTGACTAATTCCTGTTTGGGATGGGAATTTAGAGGATAACAGGGGCCCAAAGCCTGGTGTAGCTGATGTGTGTTGGGTGTCCCAGCCCTGCCCTGAGGCTGCCCAAGTCACCCTAGGGCAGGGAGCAGGACTCCTGCATCCTCGCCCTTCTGTTCCTGGTTTCTGTTGCACTTCAGAAACTCCCACTCTTTTCAGACAGGGTGGATTGTTTAAAAGAAACTTCCAGGCCCCATCCTAGTCAGAATAGAGAGTGTTTGGGATTTTTCCCTGCTCCTTACACTGATTCCACCAAAGCTTCACTCCCCAGGAGCACAGGAGAGCTGATTCATTAATTTTTGTTACTCAGATGCTTGATTAGACTCTCTGGGTTTTTTTAAATTACAGTTTTATCAGTGACTTTTCGTTCTGAACAGCAGCACACCTGGCCATCCCACCTCACAATAAATGTGACTTTTTATTTAAATGAGTTCATTCTCATTGAAAAGAAGCCAGCAGGGCAAAGTGAACGGCATTTGCTGGGGGCTTGCAGGAGAACAGGAGCCGTGTGTTCACCAGCTCCCTCCTCCCCAGCTTTAAGGTGAAAGTTTTTTTTAAAAAAAAGCTTTAAGTTGCTTTCTGTGTAAGCAACTGCAGCAGCACCATGGGGGTTCCACAATGGCCCTTCTGTGCTGGCTCCAGGCAGGTTTAAAAAAGCCTCTTGGAGTGACTGTGAGCTGGAAGTGTGAAACAGGAGGGTTATTGTGGAGCTGTGGGGCTCTGACTGCATTCAGGGCTTTGCTGTGGTGAAAAATGTACATTCAGAGGGGAAGAGGCCCCTGCATGAAGCACCCAGAGAGCTGCTCCAAGCAGAAGGAGGGAAAACGTTATGCTTGAAGCAATAAAAAGTAATCTAGGTTTTATTTCTGGCTCTGAAGTTCAGTGTAGTTACTCTGAGATGTGATTGTTGATTGTTCAGAATGAGAGGAAATGGCCTCAAGCTGCACCAGGGGAGGGTCAGATTAGATATTAGGATTTTTTTTCCACAGAAAGGGTTGTTAAAGCACTGGAACAGGCTGCCCATGGAAGTGGTGGAGTCACCAGCCCTAGAAGTGTTCAAACAATGTGTGGGTGTGGTATTTGAGGATGTGGTTTGGTGGTGACCTTGGTGGTGGTGCTGGGTTGACCCTAAACCCTCAGATTGTGTTTTTATAGCCTAAACAAACAGCCTGTGCTGCTGGGGGTGGTGGCAGCTGCTGGGGACACACAAAGAACCCCGAGATCTGCCCTGGGCTTGCTTTACTGCTGGTCCTGACATGGATAAAGAGCAGAACTGCACACACAGGATCGATGCAATTACCCCGTCCCAGCTGCAGCCAACTCATCAAACTCTCCCGAAATCAATTGAGGCTTTTCTGTGAAAAAAGAAAAATCCCCTCGTGCCTGAGCTAACAGGTACTGACAGGCTTTTTCACAGTCTTTGGACTGACTGTGGCCAGGAATATAAACCAGCATCTCACTAAATATGTTTGCTGGCACGAAAAGTATGAGTGGTTTAGTGCATTTGACTGTAAGATACAAAATAACATTGAAACAAAATACATCAACCGTCTTGCTGGAGTGGGATATGGGGAGGGGAAGGATTTGCCCGTTGTTGCTGACTGAGGTAGCAACAGACAAATATTTTTCCTAAGGATTTTTATTATGGACAAATTGCTGAGGATTCGGGATGCCGGCAGCCACCTGGGGCATTGCCTCTCTACTGGAGCACTAAATACTTGGCCAAAAACATGGGTTTTGTGTAACTGATCAGATGAAACACGTGTGAAGGCATGGGGCCGGCAGTCCTAAACTCCTTGTTTCTGCTGCTAGGAATTACCACTGCAGTGAATTATAGTTTTGAATGAAAATCCTCTGGGCTAAGCTTGTCTTTGAGGGAATGTTCCTTGCAGGACTTGGTCTTTGGTGACTGAACTGTGTTTTATTGCCATAAACTTCCATGGAGCCTCTGTGAAGTCAGAGGTATAAATTTAGATGAAAATGTTCAGAAAGGAATATATTGCTTTTGCCATCAGCAAACATAAAATGGGCATTATAAGCAGTTTTAGCCACTCTTGCATTTCTACAGTCCATTGTCTGTTTTTCTGAGTTATTTTTCATTAACAGAAATCCCCCCTCTTTTTAATTTAGTGCTTGACTTGAGCAAAATAACATGTAATTGTTCTGTGTGTTTGTCCTCCTCAAGGATTCTGTTCTGCTGAGCCATCTCTAGATCTAGTTAATAAAAAAAATCAGTTTGCAGATGATAGAATGATGAGAGTGCTGTAGAAATCCTGCTTGAAGGGTAAAATGGTTGAATTTCACATGTAGATTTTGCAGTAGAGAAAAAAATCTGGGGTTCTCCTGAACTCCTTGTTGGCTCTGCTCTATGGAGCAGAAAAGTCACAAATAGGGCTGAAAATGTCTCATGTCCTCTCTGTGAATGTCAGGTGGATAAAGATGGAATGATTTTTCAAATTGCCTGGATTATTCCTGGGGTGATAATCAGTTCATCATCTCAATGTATTTTATTCCTATGGCCATGTTGTTCTGTCAATCTTTAAATCAGGAGCACCTAATTCTAAATCCTAGGAGAACTGACAGTCTAATAAAGCCTTGAAGAAACATCTTGGCTTTTTGCCCTTGTGGTATGAAAATATTCTTGTCTGTTTTATACCATGAGTAAATCCAAGCTCCTCCTCACATCACAGGCTGAGAAATTGTCCCACAACACAAACCAGGGGCTGTGGAGAGCGTCACAGAGCTAGCAGGGGTGCTTAAATCCCTTCGTATTTCTAGGAAGTGCGAATGAGATTTGTGCCCTCTCACTTGGCAGCTGGGAGACTGATTCCCGACCCCTTGCTGAGTGAGTGTCTGACCACACCAGGAATTCACAGGAAAGTTACAGTTTGAGCTAATTTGCCTTCTTTCTCTGACTTATTTTCAGGGTCCTCTTGGTGTTCCTGGTCCCAAGGGGAACCAGGTAAGTGGTAACTTTCACGCTGTTGTCAGCAGAGGCATTTAAACCAAACCTCAGGCACAGCCTTTGACAGCACAAATGGCTTTTTCTCCCTCAAATGAAAATATTCTGCAGCAGAAACCAAAATCCTCTTTGGTCCAATATTCCCTGCGTTGGCACAGGTGTTGTCTGTTCTAATGGAGACTCGTGAAAATGCTGTGATACAAACACCAGGCCCTCGCTGTGTGTTTTGTGGCCACAAGGATCTGTGCAGGAGCTCCTCACATCAAGTTCCTCTCCCGAGCTGAGTTTAGAAGTGCAGCTTTTCCTCAGCTTCATGTGCCTGATGAAGGATATTTCATCCTAACCTCGAAGCTTGGCACTCTAATGAACTAGTTTAATTTTTTACTTTTTGCTGCTCGACTTCCATGATTGGTTTAATCTCAGCAATGAGCTTTTGGGCCAGTTTTCATCAAATATATGGGTTTTATTAATGCATGACTGTGTTCTTGCAGAAAATGAGGCTTTCCTAGCAAGCCTTGCTGGTTTGGTTTATCAGTATCAGCATGGTCTCTGTTTTGTTGCTAAGGGGAAAGACCAACCTGATCTCTGTTTGTCTTGGAATAACTTCCTCTGGAAAGCCATGGAGTCACCATAACAATGTTCATTATGTGCTGTAACTGCTGTGTGATGAGCCAGCTCTGCCCTGGGCGGGGCAGCGATTGCAGGGATTTGTGTCACCCCAGCCATGCTCAGATTGCTCAGGCAGCTGCTGCTGGCTGGAGGTGATCAGCAAAGTGATGCTCCCTGGCCTGGCTGGTACAATGGATGCCACCAGAGCTTCAGCCACTCTTGCACTGCTGTCCCCAAGAGTGGAAAGGGATGTTCCTCACCAAGTGAAGGATCACTGCAGTGTGAGGGTGAGATGAAGCTGTTGTGCCTGAGACCCTGCTCAGGAAGCCAAGAGAACAGGGACACTCAACATTTGGCTGTGGCTGCAAACCCACGTTTTCTGTGAGACACAGAGCGGGGGGACCTGAAATTTAGGTTCTGTGCTTGAGGAATGCCAGTGCCAGCCTGTGGATGTCTTTCACGGCCAACCCATCAGGGGTCTCATCTGTGTGAATTCAGCCTTTCATCCAGGTCCCAGTTTGTTGCAAAGGGCACCCAGTTCTTGTGCCAGCTGCCTTGTGCCACCAGTGCCCTCATCAGCAGGGGAAGAGCTTCTGTGGAGTTCAGCTTTGGGAAGAGAGAACTTCCTCTCGCTGGAGCAGCTGTGGCTGCTGAGAGCCCCCAGCTCCCTCCGGTTATCCAGGCCTCAGGGTGATCCTTGGTGTCCGCTGTAGGTGATGCAGTGTTAACTCTAGTCTCTCTCTCAGGGCATTGCTGGAGCAGATGGCCTTCCAGGTGACAAAGGAGAGCTGGTAGGTGTCCTTAAATTCAGTAGAGTTGACTTCTCAAATAACAGATGGGTCCAGAAAACCACGGATCACTGTGGTCAGTCAGAATTAATCACCCAAGATCTCCAACCCTGCTGTGAAAAGAGGGCAACCCAAGCCTTGCACACATCACAGCAGCTTGGGAGATTGGGCTTCAGATGTGCATTTTCTGAATGAATCACTCTTTCTTATTTCCCTTTCCTTTCTGACAGGGTCCCTTTGGTCCCCCTGGCCAAAAAGGAGAGGTAAGTGTCAGACACTGGGGGCTCATGCCCCAAAGGATTTAGGAGTAAATATGACTATTGCATCTTTATATAATAAACTCTGCTCTGGTGTCATTCCCTAGAAGCAGGCTTTCCTCACAGTCGTGCTATAAAATCTGTGAGAAAAACGGGGGTTTCTGGATTCAAAATATTGAAACATATTTGATAATTCTGCTGCAACAAAGACTCCTCTTATCATGACCTATATATGCAAAAACACCCTTAGGATGTAAGAAATATGTATGATCACCCAGATCTGTTCAGGAAACCTGAAGAAAGTCTTAACTAACCCCCAGGAGAAAAGAATGGACCATGTCTTCCATTTTAAGTGGTTCTGGGTGTTTTTTTATTCTTCACTGCAGCCAGGAAAAAGAGGAGAACTTGGTCCAAAAGGTGTCCAAGGACCTAACGGGACAGCTGGAGCACCAGGGATCCCAGGACATCCAGGACCCATGGGTCACCAAGGGGAGAGGGGTGTCCCTGGCATCACGGGAAAACCTGGACCTCCTGTAAGTGTCTGCTGCTTCTGTGGCACAGCCAGGGAGCCTGTGAAGTGAACAAATGGATCGTGGGGTTTGGATGCTATCCAAAAAATAATCCTTGCATTTCAACAGGCAAAAATAAGGCAAAATAAACCCCAGATTAAATATCTGGCCTAACATTAAAATTAATCTCTGCCATTCGTACAGCAGAGTTCTGAGGGGAAGCTGTCACCTTTTGAAGAGGGGAAAGGACCCTCTGCTCTTCATGCAGGACCCTGTGCTGCTTCCCGAGCTCCTGGAAATGTGTTCTGTGTCCTGAAGCTCCTGCCAGGGCTGGTTATTGATAAGGTTTGTACAAGGACAAATTCTTCTGTTAATCGCAGGGCAAAGAGGCCAGTGAACAACACATCAGAGAACTCTGTGGGGAAATGATAAATGGTGAGTATTACTGAGAGAAAACCGACTTTAATTACCAGATGAGTAGATCCTGAACATAAGATGGCTTCTGAGATTTGTTAATTTTCTGTCTTGATAAGAATAAAATACATTGGCCTTTAACGTAAGGAAATTATTCAGGTCACCTTGTTGGGGATGTCTTTCAGTGTTCTAAAATTAGTATTTTTAAATGATTCATCATGGAAGTGGTCAAAATGCACTGAAAGCAGCTTTGACACGAGTGTTGTGTGAGACCTCCTGCCCTAACCTGTGTCATTCTGAACTTCACCTCTCCTCTGTGCACCTCATTTCCTTGGAGCAAGGCCCCAAGGAGTGTCCTTCTTTATTCAAAGTGACTGTTTTGCATTTGGAGGTTAAATGGAGTTTGGGATGAGGTCAAACTCTGAAAGTTTGCTTCAGAAAGCTTGTTTTAATTATTTAAGTGTCATTTGTTAGAATACTTGAAATCCTTTAAAGTGGTTTTAGAAACAGGAATAATCAATGGCTTAAACCCCTGCAGATTTATGATTAAATCTCCCTCCATAAAAATGGGAAAAAAACCCAGAAGCTGCAGGTGAGCTGAAAGGACAGATCCAATGTTTCCTTCTGCCAGGAGCAGTGGCAGGAAGTTCTGCCCAAGCAAAGAGTGCAAGTGTTGGAGATGCAGGTTGTAATTGTGTTTTTCAGAGCAAATTGCACAGTTGGCTGCTAACCTGAGGAAGCCCTTGGCTCCTGGAATGACGGGACGGCCTGGCCCAGCTGGGCCCCCAGGTCCTCCTGGAACCACGGGAAGTGTGGGGCATCCTGGTCCTCGTGGGCCCCCTGGATACAGAGGGCCAACAGGAGAGCTCGGTGATCCTGGACCCAGAGGCAAGTTAAGACTGAAACAATTTGCTTCTCTTCTTTGCCCACTGAAATAAATTGCAAATTTGTCCTGAATTCAGCACTGGGGAGAAGAGATCAGGCCTTGGTGGAGTTCTAGAGGGGGTTTAGGGGTGCCATGTAAGCAAAGATCCTTGCAGTGTCCAGAGAGGATTTGTAGCTTCTCTTGCTGTCTCCCTTCCTGTCCTTGGCTCCAGCTGCAGAGCACGGCTCACTGTGGAAATTGTGTTTGTGATTAAAGGTGACACTGGTGAAAAGGGAGATAAAGGACCTGTTGGCCAAGGTATCGATGGGCCTGATGGTGATCAAGGACTTCAGGGTAAGTGTGGGGAAATAATTTAATGTTCCATCACTGACGTAAAGGCTGAGGAGGGACAGCTCTGCAGGGTGGTGGCAATAGATTATCAGCACTAATTTAAAGGTGTGTGGCAACTCTGAGACTCTTGAGATTGAGGGAAAGGATGGTGCCTGCTTCCTGATGATTCCTTTGTTAAAAGATTCAAGATTAATTTATGCAAATTAATTAATATCTATTAGAAACTTGGAAGAATATTCTTTATTTTGCTCACCTGTTAAAGTGGCTTTTCTAATTGGGATTACACCTGTACAATGAATAAACTGCAGGCACCAAAAGCAGGCTCTGCACTGATAGAATTTCATAAAGCCAGAATATTTATAACCATGTTATCTTAAAATTCTTCCACAAAATTTATACCATAAAATTTTATAATATTTGTACCCCATTGTCTCAGAATCTTCCTTAAAATAATTGCATTAATCCATGTCAATAAACTGTGAGCTCACACAGCCAAACCATCCCTTGACCAAATGAGGGATAAAAAATCCAAAACATGTACTCCAGATTCAGGGTAAATTTATTGAAAACACCTTGTACTCAACAGGCCATAACAAGTGTGATGTACAGACACTCAAAGTACATTAAGATCTCTAAAAGCAACACATATATACAGATATTAAAAAAGAAGAGATGGAAATATTTCATCTTCAATATACTCTTTTCCCCTCTCTTGTTTAGGACCACCTGGTGTGCCTGGAATTACTAAAAACGGCCGTGATGGTGCTCAGGGTGAACCCTGGGCTGCCAGGGGATCCTGGGACTCCTGGGACTATTGGGGCTCAGGGAACTCCAGGAATATGTGACACGTCGGCTTGCATGGGAGCTGTTGCAGCATCAACTTCCAAAAAATCATAAACCAACAGTACAAGAAGTGAAGAAGTGACTGAATATTTAAATAAACAGTGCATTGTAAGAAAACAGAATCCTTCTAGTGCTAAAAGGACAGATGCTCCTTCTATTCTATTAAGTGGAGACTTTGACACAGTTCTATGAAAAAGAAAGCATCAGATGAAAACTTTAATTAAAAGATGCTTTATGACTATCTTTTCCTCCCCCCAATTATTTTCCAGAATTTTTACTGCTAAACAACCTCACCTTTCCTTCCTCCCTTTGCTCAAGAGACCTGCAAGAGGAAGCATTGCTCCTTTTTACCATCACCCCCCATGTACTAAAGATCACGACTTTTTGCTAAGAAAGTTTGAGCCTTTTCCATTGAATTCCTTGGTGCTGCTCTCACTGACTTCAGTCCTGCAGGTTTGTGCACTCAGACACGTTGTTAAGGCACTCAGGCACTGAGCTGCCTCTTCCATCAGTGGAAATCAGGCATTTCAATATCCTGTATTTTAACCTTCTGGCCTAAGGAATGACCATTGCTTAAATCTGTGCTGCCAGTTAGAAACTTTCAGATTGCACCTCAAATATTTGCCAAGACTAGTAAACAATAATCCTCTTGCAAGCGAATTCTGCAAAAGGAGTAATGTAAATATTTTAATTTCCAGGGAAGAATTTTTGTATATTTCCATATGATAACAAAGGAAATGAAGTAACAGCATTTTCATGACCTCTACTTCAGCTATTTGCACAGTAATTTGATGGAACCCCGCCTAAGAAAGGATGCTCTTTTAAAGTCCACCCAAAACCACCTGTACGAACTGTTGTAAAAATAAAAGGAGATTTTTTTTTAACCTTTTCTTTGTGATGGTCTAAGTGTCATTATACAAATCAAATTAACTTGGCTAAACTCCATTTTCCACAACTGGTTTTACTAGGATTGTTTGGACATAAATTGCTGCACAATTGTTCTTATCCGTGATTTAAACCGGTATTAATTTTGGTAGAACTTTTTATACTTTAAAACTTGCTAGTGTCATCTATTTAAAAAAATTAATAAAACCACTCTCAGCTGACACACAGTTCTATTTCTGTCCTATATGCCAAAGCCTATGAACGAAGCATCATATTTCTCTTTAAATATAAAAATAGTTTGTGCATTTAAATATCTACTGTTTAAAATACACCACTTTTGGTCTAAAGTAACAACACAAGAACCTGTTGGACAGTTGTGTGGCAGACATTAAAAATAGTACTGAATTTAAAAATGCCAACACCATTGCACTACTCTTTGGAGCTAATTATGTTAAATATGTATGCAAATGCCAAATTCATAATATGCACAGTTTAGAAACTATGCACTTGTCCAAATAACCAATACAATATTTACATTTTAAATGGAAAAATGGCCATTTTAATATGGTAACTTTAGTTTCTTTTTACACTGGAAGAATGAGCTGGCATCAAGCCATTAAAATAACAGGCAGATAGATGTTCTTCAACTCTTCCAATCTGTACAGCATCATCTTTAAAAAAGAAAGTAAATGCAAACAATTAAATAAGACCCCAAAGCAGAATGACAAGCAAATTTTGTATAACTAAAGGGTAAAAATACTTAGTCATGACATTTTCTTGTAGCTTCTGGTCCCAAAGCCCCTTGAACAGGGCACTGATTTCCATTGCTGGTAATTACCTTCCATTTCCATTTGCAATAAAGAATATTTTCTTTAAATCTCTATTTATATATATTTACAAGTTACACTTTCAAATTCCTAGTCAGCCTGTAAATGGAAAGAATAAAACACAGTTTGGACTATAGTCACACAATTCAGGGTGAGCAGGTCAGGCTATTTGGTCTCCATAGCTGTGCGGTTTTCCTGTGCTGGACACATTACACACGAGTCTGGTCTTCCAATTTTTAGTCTCCTGCCTGTTTTACCACAGAACACAGTCTCAAATTCCTAAAAAATTGAAATCCGAAAAATAAATGTTATATTTAATGTAGGTATTTACTTGAGATGGATGCTTTTGTTTCATTAGTGCCTTCAGTAGGAAGGAAGAGGGGCCATACCAGTATCTAGAGCAGCAGGTTTTCCAACACACACTCTCCTAAAAATTCTTGGCAGAGCCAGATTTACTCTGGAGCTGCAACTACTGCTGAGGAGAATGGGAGTTGCTTTTAAGGCACGTAGCCCTTTAACTCTGCTCACCCACTCAATCTAGTGTGGGCAGGTAGCTGTGATCCCCTGCCTGAACTAACCAGAAGCCTGTGAAAGAGGTAGAAAATAGAGAAAATGAAGGAGGGGAGGAATGATTGAAGATGACCTTAATTTTATATTGTTGTCCAAATAGGTTCATGCTCAGGAATTGGGTAACTAAAAACCATTAATTTTGAAATCTGATTTGAAAACACTGACTGAGGACACCCTGTCATTTCTCACTAGTGAACTGAACCAGCTAAAAGAAATAAAAAAATAAAAATTTAAAGGAAGGTTCAAGGATATGATGGGTCCTTCACAAACAGCATCAAGCAGAAGCTTTGCATCTCACTTATATGCTATATTATGACAGCTTTAAAACATTCCCCATTTTTATCGAGACCAAAAATGAAATGAGATTTCAAACCTGCTTCAGGGAGTCGCCATGCCGTTCCTGAATGTACTTGAGGAATGCAGTTGTCCACTGCAAAGTTGTTGCCTTGTCAGTGTCAATCGTGCAGAAGGGAACGAGGAGATTGAGCTCATCACAACAAACCCGGATCCTGCGCCTGCAGGCAAACAGCCAAGGTTATCAACCATGGGCCATAGGGAAGGGAAAAAAACAGAAAACAGGAACACTACTCACATGTGCTACCAGCCATGGACTTTGGGGACTGCTTTTTGCTTGCTACAAGCTTTGTATATTAGCTTTGTTACACACAAGTCACTTTATCTTTACAGAATGGGTGAAATGTTTTGAAATCTCTTTTTGTTTGTTTACGGAGTAAAAACACAAAGACAAGAAAACCACAATGAAACATAGATATTTTTTTCCTCTAACAAACACCAAACCCTCACCTCCTGCACTGCTTTTTCTTGGAGCTAACACAAAATATGTCAAGTTTACATTTACTCTGGATAATCAGAGTATTGCAGCACCAGTATTTTAGGCTTCAAAATGTGCTCATGGCCCCTGCTCCCAGAATTACCTCCTGTCTCTCTCCAGGCGGTTGTGCCTTTCCCTTCTCTGGGCGCTTCCATCCTGGGAACCACTTTGTGCCTGCACACTGGAGCTGGGCTGTGCTGACTGCCAGGGGCCCTGGGCAGCTGCAGTGCTCTGGTTGTTGTCTCGGGCGTTCCGAATTTCACCGAGAGGTTTGCGATCCATGTTTGGATCCAACAGATTTATTCGGCTGCAGCTTCTGTTTATGGCTTGCTTGCATAAGGTGTCTTGTTGGAAAAATAAAGATGAAAAGAATGACCTATTTATTACTCTCCCACTAACCTGAAAATAGTGATCACGGAAAGCTTTTTTGGAGCTTTATTTATGTGGAATAATCTTTGAAGCTTTACTGCCAGCCCACATTGATTCTTACAGCAAGACATGTCCTGCAGAAGGTCTAAGACGCTGCTTGCTATTCCAAAATCCACACAGCTTCTGTTTTCTCAGAGAGCCCACTGAGATCATGCCTGCCCTTGGTGAGCACTTGAGGCAGCCCTTAAAATGTTCTTCAGTTTGATACTGACTGCATCTGCTCAATCAGCTTTGGGGTCAAAGCATGTACCCCTCTGCCATGGGGTTTGGGAGTGTTTGGTCAAAGGCTGGGCTTGATGATCCTGGAGGTCTTTTCCAACCTTAATGATTCTATGATTCTAAAGAAACCAGTCGCTGACCCAAGGACCAGATTTTCAAAGCTACTTTGGAACCTCAAGCCTCCTCATTTCAGGACAGAAGTGCTAAACAATTTTGAAAGTATAGCTAAACCCATAGGTGTTGAACTTTTTTGGAGAAATCTAGCCCCATGTTGCCTATAGAGCATCTCTGCCATAAAAACCCCACCTCCCACACTCACTAAAATCATATTAATTCCAGAAAAGACACAAATCCAGAAAAAAAAATTAGATTTGAGGACCAAGAGAAAACTATGTGAGAAGAAGATAAATGGTTTACCTCCAACTTTAATCCAAACTTCCTCGGGCAAAGCTTTATTTATAGCACCTACTGTCTGTTTTGTGGATTCAACTTCCTGATAGAGAAAAGGGAATGTCTTGGGTATCCCAAGGTCTTGATGTTTGGCAGCTTCCAAAATAGTGCAAGATGTTCCACAGGTCTGTGAAAACAAAAAGGAAATGCTTACAGGACTATATACATTAAAACAAAAGAGACTACTTTGATATCTTTCTGTTACCTTCTTAAATTACTTCTTCAGGCAGAAGAAATCCCAAATACACACACCCATGAGGTTTTGACAGAGTGATGAATTTTGGGGATACCTCTGGCATTTCTCAGTGCCATGCTATCACTTCTGCTTCAGAGGTTACTACAAGTTGTGGAGGGGGAAATATCTTTATCATCAAAATGAATTAGAAAGAAAGGAACCATAGAAAATGGTACTCTGTCTCCTTCTTGTCTTGCACAGATGAAACTGAGGATAAACTGATAAACTCCAGAAAAAAAGAAACCTAATGGCCTACTGCTCATTACTGGGACGCAGGTAATTACAAACGCCACAAAAGTGACTTGATTGTCTTAAAGATTAATAAATAAATTGCATTACAGATCATTCTCATCACCCCTATTCAAACCCAGCCACACTCTACCACAAACCTTCAGAATTCTACTACACCTAGGAAGTTAATACTACCAGCATTGGAACTTGGCAGAGGAGAGTTACCTGTGCTTGGGAAGGATTAGCACTTCCAGCAGCAGAACATGCATTCATGGTAAAGAACGGGTAAGTAAATGGTAAGGAATGAGTGGCAGGTGCAGCCTTTTTTTTCCCTAGTGCAGCACACCTGTTCCCTTGCTGGTGAAGAGGAACACCCACCACTTCTGAGGGCTGGCGGATCAATGTCACTAAACTTTGAACAAAAACAAACAAACACAAAACATACCAGGCTGACTGCTTGAAAATGAGTGCAGAAAAAAAAGTACAGCTACAAATATTCTAGAAACTATCACCAAGAAACCACTTTCATTTACTGTAAACAGAAATCACTGTTATTGCCATATTGCCCACTTCAGGGACCAAATAAAAGAAAAGAAAAGAAAAATCAGCCAAGGAGGTATTTTATTCTGTGCAGTAACAAGGTACTTCATGCCTCAATAAAACATTTTGTCAGCACATTAAGGTAGGTACAGGGTTAGACTGTAAAACAATATTTTTGCTCAAAGTTTTCCCCATAGTCAGGCCTCCACATTATAACCCGAATAAATTATTATTATTATTATGATCAAAAATCTACTTTGCTTTTAGCAAGCTGCATATTATAACTAGGTAATGTTCTCTCACCTTTATTTACAGTACATGTTATCAAGAATAAAGTTGTAAAGTAATTAATTTTGGAACTCCATGCTGTACCATTTACACAATAAACAGAGGGGCCTAAGCTGAGCTCAGTGGAGTTGCAGCCACGTTTCATGGCACAGTTTAACAAAGCCCAACCCATCCTTCTCATGTAAGAAAACAAGCACTATTCTAAGGTTTCACTTAGCAAATCACTTTTGAACTACATGATACATAGTTTAACAACATAAACTAGAAGTAATTGCAACACACTTGTTAAGAGTTACTCCAGATTCTTGGGGTTCTTGACATCTGGGGTTTTCTGTCGGGCTGCTGTTGAATCTGTCTTCCAACCGAGCTCTTACTGCAGGTTTAGATCTAACCTCTGGTGCCAGTGCCGAATTTTCAACAAATATGTTTTCCTTATTCTCCCCCAAGAAATTTTCACCCTGTTTAGCTTTTACTACACTGCATCCCGAGACTTCTACAGAGCTACTGGTGGGCGCTTTCTCTCTTTGGTTCACAGGGAGGTTGGACTCGCTAAGTAACATCATCCTGAGCTCCTGCAAGTCAGCATAGCCCAAGTGTGGGTTAGAACTCGGCCAGTAGCTGTCACAAGGCAACCCTGACTGACAGGTAACTGGGCAGACCGACTGGTTCCCAGAGCTGCTGGATGAGCCCCCGTCCTGACTGGTGCTGGGGGAGGGCTGCTGCAGAGGGGGGTCTGCAGAGGGGCCAGGCGAGGAGAAAGCGCTGAGCCTGGCTTCCACTTCACCTTCACTACTCTGCGCCTCCGTGTGTGAGCAAAGTATGTGCTGCAGCTGGGTGTACTCAATGTCCATCATCTCCACCAGGCTGGCCTCGGGGGTGGCGAAGCCAAGGTTTTGCTCACCAAAGGAACTGTCACTTGAGCCTCCAGGTCCGACAGCAACGGGAGCGGGGTCAGGAACACTAGCTGGGCTCTGAGGAATGGTCTGAGGCTCCTCGGGGGCTGATCCTGACATGGCTACAGCAAACCTAATCAGTTACCAATGTCCCTTTCAACAGAAAACCATAAAACCTTCAACAATTGTCAGTACTATCCATTAAAAAAACCCAAAAGCAGAAAAAATTGCACTTAACACTGATTGGCGAGGTAACAGAGTGGGGACCAAGCTGCCGCTGGCGGAGTACCTGACACCCTGACCATGTCTCCCCCCCCGGGTGAGACCCTCCCTCCCCCTCCAGCACAGCTGCTCACGACAAACGGCCTTCACCTGTCCCCGCCCCGGCCTCGGCGGGGAGGCTGCGGGCACTCTGCGGCCTGACACCCCCTGAGACAGCGCCCGGACGGCGGCGGGGCAGCCCGAGCGGGCGGGAGCGGGGCCCCCGCGGCCGGGGGAGCCGCGGGGAGCCGTGGGGAGCCGGGCCGGGCGGGGCCGGGCGGGGCGGGGGCGGGAGGGGACGCGCGGCCCCTCAGCCCGGCCGAGCGCTGCCCGAGCGCGCCGCGCACCGCTGCCAACGGCCGAGCGTAACCGCCCGCCGCGCGCAGGGCCAACCGCGCCCCGCCCCCGCCCCGCCCCTGAGGCGGAGCCGGCCCCGCCCCCGCCCGCCCCCTCAGCGCTGAAATTAACCCGGGATGGAGCCCGGGCCGGCCGAAAACGGCGTGGGTCGGTGCGCACCGGTGTTGTGAGGCGATAAGGAAAGAGAACGTGTGGCTGCAATGTGTATTTACAGACGTACTTCAGGTTCTGGACACACGGTTTACTTTTTTAGCTGATTTGCGGGGGTTGGCTGGGTACACGCTCTTATGCCAAATTTTAACTAATTAAACCTGTTGACTGCTGAGTTTAAGGCTAAACTCTGTCACTCGGCTTTGTCGGTAACGGAAAGCTCACAGAGAGCAACGGCCACGGCCCAGCTGCGCTGAGGGGACTGCCCCACCTGTGCAAGAAGGAAAAGGCAACGAAACCAGCGGGATTAACAGGAAAAACCAGCTGGATTAACGGGAATCGCTTACTGACGTGCCCCAGCCCCGGACCCCGCGGGCAGAGCCCGACCGGGGCAGCGATGGGTCCCCGGCTCATCCCGCCCCGGGGTACGGATGGGAAAATTGAGAGAAAAAAAAGGTCCCAGGGCAGCGCGCACATGCATTTCCATGAAGTGTAGCCACAGCCCGACAGTTTCACTCGTCACTTCCCTCTAGACACAAACCCAGAAATTTTAAAAGCAGTTTTGTGCACACTGGACTCAATACACACTTTCCTACTTCTCTAATCCTCCTCCACACTCCCCTTTACAATGCTCACAGTTGGAATAGTACAGCCTTTTATAGACATAGTAATATTTCTGCTTATATTGTTCTAGACTTTGCAGGGGTTTTTACAGAAAAAAAGGTTTCTCAAAATACTCTTTGGAAAGTTAGCTTAGTACAAACATAGACAAAAGCTCAAAACAGTGTGTTCTTTCATGTTAATCAAAAGTTTGGACAAAGCCAGAGAATTGTTTTTCTCTTTCCTGCAATGCAGGACAATCATTCAGTACCATTTTTAGTCTCTGTAAATTGAGTTAAATTGTCATGTTGGTTTCAGTCTGGCTTTTACCGCCTGCTGCTGTGGAGGATACAGGAACCCTGCTGCAAAATCCAGCTGATTGTCAACTGCATAAAGCTGTGGTTTAACAGTCACTGGAGCCTGTCTATGCTGTTGATTTTTTTGCCACTTGATCTCTGGGAGGATGGATTTACCGGTCCTAAAGCATAAACAGATTCCCCAAACTACTAAAGGAGACTTTCCTAGAAGATGAAAAGCCACACATCTATTTCATAAAAATGTAAAGTCAAGAAATTCATAAATGGTGTGACCTGAATTAATACTTTTTCTTTTCTTCAGATTTTTTGATGTAAAAATGTTCAAATTCCAGGCTTCCTGATTCAAATGTAAAAAAACTTCAAAATAAATTAGGGGATGCTTTAGAACTGAGAAAAAAATCATAAGCACAGATTTTTGCTGTTTTTTAGAGGGTCCACAATCAAACATTGGGTGGCTGTGACATCCTGCAAAACGTCTGTCATTAAACTATGAGGAAATGAAACCTGTGTGCCATCAGTCTCTCGTGGTTTGTTGAGAAACAGCAAAATGTAGAAAGTAATATACACATACACATTTAAGAAAAGGACAACAGCTCTCTGTAGGTGTTTATTCTACTTACAGTAACAAAAACCTGTGAAGTCCCATATTTTAATGTACAGTGATATATTTTGCCATATAAAATACAATTTACAGAAATTTCTATCAAGTAAACCTAAACAAACACACATTTTGCATACTTTTATGCATGTCTTTAAATTAGAAACATCTCATTAAGAAAAAAAATCTTACACCGTAGTTGATGTTTGCATTTAATACGATTTCTTTGCGTGTTACCGTTTTCCCTTGGGTTCAGGACAAGAGGATCGTTTCAGCCAGCAAATCCTGGATGTGCAAGGACCTCAAGGATGTACCAATGTGACTGTGGTGACACACACGCTACCTGTAATATAGCCCTCAAGATGCAAAATGTTTACAGGAATCTAATTTTACATTTCCAAATCTATTTTAGCAAAATACCAAAATATTTACCCCAACGGTTAATTGACACATTCAAATAAATTACTGGGGTTTTATTTCACACTTTAGAATTACGTGCTTGAGGACTACATGAGAAGTAGCAGTGTGATGTATTTCACCGTGGAAAATGTCCCTCTTCAATCACAACATGATGTACCACCATAATTTAAACTTTAATGCAGCTGTATCTTTTTCAGTGGAGAGTTTTATATACACTGCCAGCCTAAGTAGGGCCTAACAAAAGAGCAGTATCATTTATTTTTCAAGAGCCCTTTTAGAATGAAAGAGCACTTCTATAATGAAAAGTTCAATCAAATTGGGACATTTCTTACATCTGTGGAAAAATTCTAGAAAACTTAAACAAAACCAAAAAATGTTCCACTAAATCAGGTCAACTGAAGTAACAGATTTAGTGGCCTATTTAACCAGATTCTCTTCCTTCCTTTGGTTTATCAATTTTCAAAATAAATGTCTGATGCTTTTATAAGTTTTGCTGGTTATAAAGGTGCTACTCTTGTATTTTCTTTAAAGACAGGTTTGTAAACGTGGGATATTTGAAACCTCATGAAAAATAACTAATTATGACTTGTTTCTTTGCTGTACACTTAACAGATGGATTCCAGACCCAAAATGCGTGTATATAAAAGGAAGATAGTGCACTTTAAGCTTATAACAGTCCATTTTCAAATCCATCAGTCACAAGTAATTATGAACACTGTTCTTTTGCAGCCTTTTCCTAAACACACGACCCTTCCATTGGAAAAGAAACATGACACCAACATTTTTAGTGTGTGCTGTAGGAACAATTTTGACACCAAAATATCACGTAAATGAGATGTAAAGGTATGGCTCCTCAGGTCTGGATTAAATTCTCCTATAAAATTACAATTCAAGTTACTGGAAAACATAACTTTATAATCTTAAAAAGCAATATGCTCTTCTTAGACTTTTTCCATTTCTGTACTGTAAATGGAAACTTTAAGATAAAGATGCAAGTAGAAAAAACAAAATTTCAGTACAGGTAACCTTGTGAATCTTTATAAGAAAAACATTATGCACAAAATGCAGCAAGTGAAAGTCCAATATGTTCTTGCTTTTCATCTATCTGATTATTTTCATTCACAGTTGTTCAAAAATTGCTAATTTGTCAGTACATCGGGTAAGGCTAGTTTTACAACAGAAATTTTTAAAAGGTGAGAATATGTACAGTATTTACAGATATGCAGTCCTTGCTGTGTTGCAAAAGTGTATTATTTGTAGGAAGTATCAGTCACAGTTCTAAGACTGATTGCTGGAAGATGAAGCTTCAGTTTCCACCGGTTTCTGGGTTTCCTTCGGTGTTTCTGGCTTCGTCTCTTTACCAATTTCCTTACTCTTACTCCTATCTTTGCGATCTTTCCCTCTTTCCCTGTCGCGATCTCGATCTCTGTCTCGATCCCTTTCCTTTTCCCGGCTTCGGTCCCGGTCCCTGTCTTTCTCTCTGTCACGATCCCTGTCTCTGCTTCTCGATCGCTCTCTATCACGTCTTCTGTAAGAGTCCCTCTCTCTGTTTCTTGTCCTATCTCGGTCTCTGCTTCTTTCCCAGTCCTTACCCCGCTCCGAATCCTTGTCTCTGTCTTTGTTTTGGCTCCTATCTCTATTTTTATCCCATTCCTTGTCTCTGTGTCTCTCCCAGTCCCTGTCTCTGCTCCAGTTTCTGCCACGGTCTCTTTCCCAAGGTCTGCCATGTTCTCGATCCCTTCGTCTTTCCTCAAAGCCTCTACCTTGGCGATTATCTGCTTGTTGAGGCTCTGGCTGATCTAAACCCTTGTCTTTATTTCCTCCCTCATATCTCTCTCTCTGTCTCCCTTCAAATGTCTGGCCTCTATAGTCAGGATTTTTGCCTTCTCGGAAGTCAGATGTGGGCCACTGTCCTTCTGACTCAGGTCCTTGTCCAGACATATTGGAAAGAGATGCAGATGGTCCACCTTCCTCCCACATCTCTTTTCTGTGAGTTGGTGGATGGCTTGGAAGGTCCAGGAGTGGTCTTGGGGGTGGTTTCATACCTTGTGGTGACTGACCCTGGTAATGAAATCTAGGAGGTTCATCTTCTTCTGGAAACATTGGAGGTGTGCCTCCTCTTGGTCCTCCAAACTGATGTGGTGCTGGACCTCTCTGGTTGGAAAATCTGGGTGGTGGGCTCCCTCTCCGTTCTTCATATGGCTGTGGCAAAAGTCCCCTTGGACCAGGCATATGATTTGGAGCTGGACCTCTCTGCCCTTCAAATTGATTTGGGTGAGGCCCTCTTGGTCCCCCAAAATGACCTGGGGCTGGACCTCTTGGCCCTCCAAACTGAGGGCCTCCTCTCTGTCCTTTAAATTGACCTGGTGGAGGTCGTCTTTGACCTCCAAAAGGAAAAGGTGAAGGTCCTCTGTTTCCCATGAACTGAGGAGAATCTGGTCCTTCGAACTGTCCTGGAGGCCCCATCATTTCATCATATTGGGAATCTGAGAATTCCATTTGTTCCATGTGAGGTTCCCTATGATCTTCAAAATGAGATGGTGACATTCCTCTTGGACCACCATGATAAGAAGGGGCAGGGCCCCTATTATCACCAAAAAGAGGTGGTCCATGCTGTGCAGAAAATAAGGAAGGAATGGGACCCTTTTGACCTCCAAACCGTCCAGACTGAGGTCCTCTTTGCCCATCATTATTTGGAAAACCGTGCTCTTCAGAGAACTGTGGTGCTGGCCCTCTAAAATTAGGTCCATGAGGTCCTCCAGGTGCACTGAGCATCATTGGAGGCCCCCCTTTCTGCCCAGACATAGAAAATGCTCGATTTTCCTCAAAGTGCTGTGGGGGAGGTCCACCCTCACTCTGAACTGGTACGGATTCAGTTTGTTCTACAAACTGATGAGACTGAGGATTTCTTTGTTCATCATATTGCACCGATGAAAGACCCATCTCCGGTTCAAAGTGTCCAGCTGCCTTTTCCTGTGGAGGAAACATTGTATTTGAAAAGGAATCCCTTCCCATTGCTTCCTTTGACTCATTTGACCATGACACTTGATGCATATCTTGCAAAGACGGGCTGTCATTTGATGTGGAGAAATTAGGCTGAAAAGATGTACTTGGAGGTGTTGGAAGCAGCACTTTACGTGTAGGTTTGGAAGCAGAAGGATCTCCAGAAGCTGTTTGACTCAAGTTTTCCAAAGTAACTTGAATGGTGTGTTCAAATTTGCTGTTAGATGTCTCTTTCTGGGGCACTGTTGATGTCTGTTCACTTGAAACCCAATTATCAGCAGTAAAACCAGGCTGAGTAGTGGAAATTAAAGCATTATCTTCCTTACCAAGTGAAGTCTGCAAAGCATTTGGAAAACTTGCTGGAGCGACTTCTCTTGTGGATATCTCGTTCTGTACCACCTGTGGCTTTATTCGAGAATCAGCATTGTCATTCTCTGTTGCCATCCTTCGAGCCTGTCGAGGATCTCTGTTCTGCCTTGGGTCACAGCCCTGGTTTAAAACTTGTGCTTGCTGATTTAAAGATGAAGGTAAATCTTTTTGTGTAGCTTGCTGGTCCTGATGGAATAATTCAGTCTTTATTAGGGAAGCTTTTGCTGGTGGAGGTGACATTAAAGCATCAGACACTGAAAAGTGAGCCATTGAAACACCAACAGCTGCTCTTTGTTGTCTGAGGGCTTCTTCTTGTTCCTCTAGCTGCCTTTTCTGTTCTTCTATTTGTTTGTTTAATTCTTCCAACATTTTTTGCTGTTCTACCAAGGAGGAGGATGCAGATAAATCAGAAACAAATGAAGCAGATGTTTCTGAAGAACTGCTTTTAGTGTCTGTATACATTTTGTTGGGTAAATCATCAACAGTAACTTTTGCTTCTTCCAAGATAGTTTCATCCTCTGGATCGTAGGCCTCATCCTCTAGTTCTGCTGTAGTAGATGGCTTTTCCACACTGTATCGTTTGTCACTTTCACCAGGCTGCATTTCAAAGGCTTTCTCCGGACCATATTCTTCCTCAGGATCATAAGGTCTGTCATCCTCCTCCTCTTCTATGGCTTTGTCCTTGGACATCTGCCCGAACTGCTGCACAATGGGATCTAACAGAGGAACCGCTGACATCCCGCTATCTGCCGCAGCTTGACTTTCCTGACTGGAAGACTGAACAGCTCCAGAATCCTTGGCAAGAGGCTCAAAAGTTTTCTTTTTCCCAAAGAGGGTCTGCAGGATGTGCTCGAGAGGTGTGGCGGTTTTTGAAGATGATGAGTGTGTGGCAGTGCTGCTTGCAGGAGCAGCCGTTGAAATTGGTGGGGTCACAGTAGTTGTGGGGCCACTTTTAATGGATGACAGTATTTTTAAAACTGAAGGTGTCACTGCTGAGGTGTCTGGAACGGGAAGTGGGGGTGGAGGTGGAGGAGGAGATCCAGGAGGTGTTGTACTCATGGCGGAGTCTCCAGAATAAAGGGTGTATTTTGGGGTTTTCTTCTCTTGTGAAGCTGGAGGCCCTTTAGAGAACAGCGATGGTTCGGCTTCCTCATGTGCTTGAATTCTGCTTCGCTTCTCCTCTATCTTTTCTGTCTCAGTGGCAGGACGTTTCCCTTTCTGACAGATGACCAATCCGAGGATTAAATTTGGCCGAGATGACTCAAGACCTGAAAGAGAACACAAAGATTGTATATATAAAAACCTGATTTTTAATGATGCTTTCCATAGAAACCTAGTATTTTACAAAGTGGCAGCTACGAAAGTCATAAAGGTAATTGTTTTTTAATTCCATCAGACCTATTAGCAATTTTCATTAGTCCATAAGCATATGCATTTGTATTTCTTACTTTTTATATCTATTTATACATAAGTTTAAAAGTTTAAATTCCTTCCTCGATATTTTTAATAAAAGACTGCTTTGCATCTTTACATTGTTTCTACTGTTCAACTACCCCCACCTCTCCTCCTGAAAAATCAAATATTTACATTCAGTTAGCAAATATACACAGAGATACTGAAAAGTGAGAAAACCTGGGCTAAACATTGCTATTTGTGTTATAATCTGTGCTAAAAGTCCACATTGACACCAGTCTATAAATATTTTGTCTGTCTCCAAGTTCAACAAACACCAGTAAAGGCAAAAAAGATCACATCACACAGCATTTGGAAACAGTGTTAAAGCTGGTAATTACTCCCAGTTTGTTGTGGTTTTTTCCAGCCAGGTATTATTTTAAGAGGCGACAGAAGCAGAGAAACTGCAGATGTCCCAAACAAGCCCAGGAGAGGTGTTTGGTTGGGCCGGTTGGGCCAGCACCTGGTGTGGGGGCAAGGTGGCCTTGGAGCTGCTGGATGCAGTGTGCATATTAGGCCTTGGTATGCAAGTAAAAAACACGATGAGCAGAACTGCTCCTTTGTGAAGAGCTTCAGACTTGAAGGAGAAGTATATGCAGAAATGATAAGGAAGTTTCAGACAAAGAGGAAAAATGCAAAGGTCTGTAGGCCTGTCTCTTGCTATTGTATTTTTTCCTCTTACATGCACAGTTCCACTGGCACTTGTGGCACATGCCCAGAACGAAGGGCAGGGACTAAATCCTTAAACAAAAGTGGTGGCAAATGTAGAAAATCTTTTAACTTCTAGACTAAATGGCCTTTAAAAGGCCCACATTTGAGGGCCAGTGTCCTTCCCCCATATGTGCCATTAGTTATGATTTGCATTCAGCAAGGAAGCAGTAATATGGAAACATAAAATAACCTGTGAAATAGAAGATAATATTGTGAAATAAAAGATAATATTCTTTGTGGATAAATGGCAAGGTGAGGACTCTGACCTACGTTGACCCGTTTATTCAAGATCCCATAAGCAGGTGATTTTTATATATATGTTCCTTGTTCTCATTAAATCAACTTCTCATTAAGCAACAATTTTAAATATCTAATTATTAGCACCAAAAACTTTTTGATACCAACACAACCCCCAAACCCCACAGTAGCTGGTACATTGCATTAGCAAACCACATCACACATACATTACTCTGCTGAAACAACTCAGAAGTTTTACTGGGACTCCTAAATTTACCCTCTAATGAGCAAACCGCATCAGCTGTTTTCCTAAATTTATGTTAATGAGTAACAACTCCCCAGTTGGTGGGTGTTGACCAGTGCAGAGCATCTCACAAACAGGAATTCACCCAGAAACTGCCAGTAGGCATTTACTGTTCTGCTGTTGTTAAATGTTTTGGTTACCAACTTTCATGCAGAGACTTGTGATTTATGCAATTAGTCACAATGAATTTCAAACACTGAATAACTGAAATAAACAGGTGTCAAAAATCCATCAGGCAGGATATCTAATAAACAGCAATTACTGAGAAATCAAGTTTGAATCCCTGTAAGAAACAGAGATCAAGTCACTAATTAAAACAGGGTAGAATTTTAATACACTTTCAAGACAAAAAATTCTAGCAGCAAGTTAATAGCATTAGTTATAAATTAGTGTGTTTAGAATTTAGTCATCATAGAATAAATCCATTAAAGCTTTACATCTCAATACTGGAATTTTACACAAATAGAAATTTTGCCTAAACTGACTTCTACACTCAGTTCAGAGAGATCAAATACTACATGATGCCTTCAACGAAGACACATGGCCAGAGCAGCTTTCAAAGGCCACAGCCCCATTTTATCTCAATATCCATAAATAGGTTAAGTGCCTAATTTTAGGAACAACGAAATGTTGACTGCAGTCTGCCACTATTGCTCGATGACTGCCTTTCACAAACACACGTTTTAAAAGTGCTGCAAGCTGTGCTGGCAGAGTCAGTAGCTCTCAGTGCTAAATTATTTATAACAGTTATTATCCTATTATGCATTTGAAATCCACAGTCTGGTTTTATTGAGTTACCTCCTGTAACTAAAGCCATTAAGACAGGATATACTAAATACTAGTATTGAATTAATACTTGTCTTCCTTAGCCCTAAATACATTTTTTCATTAGATCAAGTTTACCATATTTATGTGTATATTGGCCTCATCTTTTCCTGTCATCAGCAGCTGCTGAAAGCTGACCTGCACTGTTCAAGACACAACTTCACATCTGCCCATCCCTGACAGACCCATGGGATTAGACTAAGCACACCTGTGGTGAATTTTAAACTGCAGAGACCAATACAAGATTTTATCTGTATTTTATCAATGCCATTTAAATATTTGTCCCAATTAATCATGAGAGCAATTGACAATTGTCACCAGATTTGTGCCCCCTTAATTCAGGGCTGCAGATCACTCTCAGCACTGTGACACTGCTCCACGTTCAGGCTCCTTTGCTGAGTGGAACTGGCTGGCACAGAAAATCAGGTTTGTAATGCCACATTCCTCTACTGCTGCTGCTTTTCCTAATGAAATCTGCTCAGCTGAACACATCAAACTCCATTCACAGTTCAGGTAAAATTTTGGTCCATTTGTTTTTTTTAAGAGCATTCCAAACAGCATGAGGGGATTTCATGCCTTTGTACCTTATGAAAACTCACAGTCCCTGTCAAAAACTACCAAAAGACATATCAGCATTTGTGAAATCTTTGCTGATATATGTCTTGTTTTATTAAAATTCAGCTAGGTAAGATGTTACATTCCCATCACCACTAAATCCCTCCATAAATCACTTTCTATTAGTAATTAAATCTGATTATACTACTTTTTACAACTGGAAGTGGTAAGTGTGTATGTGAAACAGAGAAGTGAATTCACATACCGTAAGCCACTGCAAAAGGACAGCGCAGAAGAGCCCATGACACGTAAAATCTGGTAATATATATCTGAGTTAATGAAATATAAATCAGGATAACCCTCCACTTTCCTGTTTTTAAGCCGCCCACGTCACAGTTTTCTGCAGATCTTCTAGGTACTAGCGCAGTCCTCAGTTGTGTTCCAAATCCAAATCCATCAGAAAACAGGAGAAATTCCTAATCCGTATGTGCCTGATGGAACGGGCTGATACAGCTGGAATATCTTCTAACTAGGATTTCTGGAGCGGCAGGCTTTGATTGTCCTCTCCCTCCTCCCCCCTCAGCTCATATTTATCTAAATATGATAGACCATCTAAAGGCAATGCTTTTCCAGGCCTTGCTAGACTCTACTGGAAGGCACACAATTAAATCTAAGGAGACAAGGACCACGTTCCACAAAATATTTTTATTGATTGTGAAAGAAAGAAAACACAGTCAATTCCATCAGTTGTCATTAAAAAGTGTGGATTACATGTTGTGGTTTTCATACATACACAAAACAAGAGGAACAGCTTACCTGATTCTTTTCACCTGCTTTTAAAACACAACTTAGCATAGCTGTGAGATCAAGGCTGCCACAGGAGTTTCCAACAAGTGTTAATTGATGGCAGAACTCTTAAGTGACTCTTCTGTGAAACTGTTTCATCTCATGGCCTGCCTGCCCTTGGAACCTTGTTTCTGCTAACCTTTAATCTACTTGGCCTACAACTATTTATGTCAATTTGAAAACCTGACTTACAAAACTTGCCTCCATGAACTCCTTCAGATGAGACCTGAATTTGTTCTGAGCAACTCCTTCCAGTTTTGAAATACTTTTGCACTTCAAACTCAGAAAAACCAGTCTGACATTACAAAGATCTCTTATTAATAGTAAAGTTTGGCTACATTTGCCAGCCTTCAATCTAAGGTAAAGAGTTTCATTTGAAATGAAACCCATAATGGAGAAGTAAAAGAAGTGTAAAACAGAAAGCTGGTATTTCCTCAGGAATGTAAGAGTCAACAATTAGGTAAACTGAGTTATTTATCAGACCAGCAGACATTTACAGCAGATTCAATGGTCAGTCCCATCCTTGTGCTACTGCCCAAAAAAGATGGCATTTCTTTAGTTCCACCTGGAAAAACCAGTTCATGAGTTAAGACTCTTCACCTACATCCCTGTGCCAAGGTGTTCTGTATTTGGTGTTTTGACTTCTTGGCAATGAAATAGGAATAAGTTTTTGCCTACCTTTCAAAAATTCAGCAAATAACAGACTATGAAGTGCTGAGATTCAACATCCTAGTTATACTGTAATTTAGACAGCAATAATGCCTTTTTAGCTATTGCCTAAAAACAATCACCTAGTCTGTGCACTGGTCAAAGGACAGATAAAAGAGATTTGAAGTGTATGAGAAAAATCTTGTCTGGGGATGCAGAGCAAGCGCCCTTGGCCATCTCATGGAGGAAAGGACAGCACTTAACTCATGACGTTCCATTTGTTGAAAACCTGTCCCAGCCACTGCTGCTCCTGAGAACGCTTTATTGAGTTTAGTGCTACACTTGTGTCTGAGGAGTAGAGCTCAGTCAGCTTCCCAGAAAGGTGAGCTCCTTGTTGGTTGTCCCATACCTACCGTGTAGTGCCAGCCATGGCCATGACAACGTGGGTCTGCCTTCATTGCCACCTGCAGCTCTTCAGCTTCTCAACCTGGTATTTGCTATAAAACCTAGATCCTTATTTGGAAACTAAGCATATGCATCTCCTTATCCTTAGAGGAAGATGACTTCAAATTTTGTAGAAGGGTGTTTCATGGTTGAATTCATTCTCAGTTCTTCGGCCACCATGTTCAACATGGGGCAAACTCACCAAACACTATTACAGGTAATTTTATCTAAAGATAGAAGATTCCAACCCTAAGGAACGGGTCTCTTTCTCCCCAAAGAACTGATTTTCTGAAGTAAGTGATCTGACTAGAGTTTGATCCAAGTAGAACAGAACACTTAGAACACCTCGTGCCCCACAATGCATGTGCAGGTTAACTCAGCGTGGACAGTGACAATGCAGTGGAACCACCAGAAATGTTACCTTTGTCTTCACTCTGACTTCTTGACTCCTCTGTGGGATAAGTTCCCTGCTTGAATTAAGTGATGGTGAATGGCTTGTAAGGGTCTAGGGTTTGTGAATTTAGGAGTTGCTGACAATAGGGTGGGAGTTTTTTGTGGTTTTGTTTGAGTTTTTTAAATATAGTGGCTGTTACACATTCTTGATTTTACAGGCAAACTCATTGTCCTAAGACATATGAGCATCTTGTTGGAAAGACTAAAATTTGGAAAATTTTATCTTAGAAGAATTGGTTTTCCAGCTTTTCCCTAATTACGTACTTTAAAACTGGTTTTATATTAAAAAATTTAACTAATGATTACATTAAATATTCAGCAATTTGTCTCAGATTGCCTTTTGTCTTGTGATTTTACCTAGCATTGAACCTCCCCTGTTTTGTGCTTACCTGGTCCCTCAAAGGGCAAGAGT
This sequence comes from Lycocorax pyrrhopterus obiensis, assembly GCA_014706295.1. Taxonomy (NCBI): domain Eukaryota; kingdom Metazoa; phylum Chordata; class Aves; order Passeriformes; family Paradisaeidae; genus Lycocorax; species Lycocorax pyrrhopterus. The sequence continues at coordinate 12,265,491 of JACSVZ010000022.1, read as the reverse complement.
TTGGAAGGAATTGGGTCCTTAGAACTCAGGGGGATCAGGTAGAGATCCTTGACATGTCTGTTGTTATTAGCTACAACACCAAAACGACCACGACTGCTAAAATAGGAGTAGAGAGAGATATAGGCAACTTCTTCTTCTTCTGTTGCAGGATGGAAACGAATCAAACACAATTCCTGGAATACAAAAGCAAAGTGGAAAAATTCAACCTGCAACATCAACAAGGTAAAGGGCAAATTCCAGGGGTAAAATTACACTGTATATTTATCACTCCAACTATGCCTTCAGGGCAACACTCTAGATTTAAGAGACTACTGCTGTTCAATTTGCCATATCAAAATAGAATTAGGTTTGTCATTTTCAGAAACACAAATTACTTGTGTATCTTACATCAAACTGAACAGCCTGAGGCTCAAAAGAAATGGAAAATTCTTAGTTTCATGTTTATCTCTATACTGTGTATAATTTTTTCACTTCTGAAGTGGGTTTAATACTAAAATATATTAAATACATTAAATGATAGGTTCCTTTTCTTTAAAATTGGATTTTCAATCTTCAATATTTCAGTTAGTAAATAGTATGAAGACTTAACTACTGTGCAGGAAAGAGATCAAGATTTATAGCTCAATAAACACATTACTAAAATATATCAAAAATTTCAAAGAAGTGGTTTAGATAGTTTTCCATGTGAGATCCAGTATTTGCTGTTTACTACTCTATATTATAAAAAGGTTTTATTTTACATTGCTGTCTATTTCTTCTGGGTTTTGCAAAGGATTTTAAGTGAATACCTTAGAAAGCGAAGATTTGAGTTTGCCAACATAATCCCAGACTGTCTTCGGTGAGATCCTCCCACCAATATGAATTGTGTCAGGTAAATCCTAAACAAGAAGTATTACATGGTAGTGTGAGAAAATCCAAAAACGAAGACCAAAAAAGGCAGTGCAGGTTGCCCCATCCCAGTAGCCCAGTGGATAATTAAATTTTAGTAAACTTTTGTATAAATGTTTTTAAATTCAGCCATGCTGTTCCTAAATTTGGAGGTGTTTAATTATGGCATATGACCCAAAGCCAACAGGCTACATGGAACAGATACACACCCCCAAACAGAGAGAAGCAACACATCAACTAGTTCTGTATGCCCATTACTGGCATTTATAGGGGAACTATAATATGTAACATATATATTGGCTTTTATAGGGAAGCTGCTATCTGAAATACAGCTTTTCTCCACATTTTCAGTGACTCCAAGTCACGTGAATTCTGGTGAACTTCCCATCACAAGGACAGTGAAACTCATTTCAGCAAAAGCAATACTCAGAAGAACAAGCAACCCTACTAAGTCCTAAACCACACATTTGTGTTTGAAAATTCCTAAGTCATCTAAAATGCCCTTGAGAAAAAAAAGAAAAAGAAAAACCTTTCTACTGCCTCATTATTTGAATGTACACCCCCTCAGAACAGTATCATCCGACTGGTTTTACTTGAAAATTAGTAACAAGGATGATACTTTTCATAAACAGCTGAACAAAATTTTCTAACAGATCACATCAGTGACCCATCTAGTCTGAGAAGAGAACAAGGCACACACTTAAAAACACTGGCTCTAAAACAAGGAAGCTGATGTAAAGCCATTATTCCACATGAGATCCTAACATATGTATAAACACGTTGAAAGACATTAGAATTCTTCACAGATTTGTGAGGAATTTTTTAAAGGCTGAGTTTTTTTCTTGAGCTACTTTTCCTATCACTACGTGGATGTCATTTACCACTGCTCCAGTTCTAATGTAACTCTATAAACACACAGTGCCCCCAGCCTCTCCAGCAACAGGAACTGCAGCACAGACCCACTCCCAACACACACACACCTCACTAAGATAATCAAAGCACCCGGAGACTGGATACGCTTTAGTGACAAATTTGGCCACACTTTGCATGTTAATAAATCCTTTCCAAATGGTGTTGAGACGAGAGAGAAAGAGGGAAGTGTCACTGTCCTGAGGTGAGCGAGGCTCTGCAACACTGCAAAACAAATCCAAACAGAAAGGTTACAGAATGCAAATGAGGATGGGCCCTTTATTTTCAATTTTCTTCCCTCCTCCTATTGATCCAATACTTTCTTTTGAGTAAGTAACAAAATTTTTACTAAATGCTTTAATGTTTTCCATTAACTTGGTATTAGTTTAAAAAGCGAGGAGCAACAGAAAATAAACTTGCAGCTGCAGACAGGCAAAGAGATGCTAAAAGGTATGACTTTTATAAAACCAGTTACAGATTTCTCACTAATTAAGTCAGCAATATCCCTCTGAAAGAGATTCTGAAGTAAAAGAACTTGCTATGAATAAAATTATTTTAACTGCAACTGCAAGAGGATACACTCAGCAATATCTATTTTTACTATTGTATATACTCAGAATGTGAAAAAAAGCCACTTCCTTTCAAGCTGATCAACTGGTTAATTAATGCATATTTAGATGTAACAGTATTGTAATACAGGATGAAAATCTGGAAATGCCTTTAAGCAATCTCTCCCATGCACTGTCTTTCTAAATATTAATGTGTATGCAGACTTAGAAGTCTGCATGACACCTTTAAGTTTTATTTCTCTGCTGGAACACTGGAGAATCTTTGCTGTCAACATACACTGATGCTCTGAAAACTTTATCAGCTAGAAAAGCCAAATGAGGAGAGATAGCATTTTAAAAATGTGAATCAGGCTCCCTGGACTATAAACCTCAACAAGCCTTTTAGTTGAGGGAAAAGGAACAGGACATGGGACACATGGGAATCTGCAGAGAGCCACAGGAGGGACGTGGCAGCTGCTGAGGATACGCACTTGATGTTGGGTGACTGATGAACCGCCAGGTATCTGGGATCTGGTGAGGAAGACGGTTTGGTTAATATTGATTTGGGGACAGCCATAGCTGGTTTGGAAGTTTCCTGTTTGGTTTCCCCAGTTGAGACTTTGTCAGCTGCGGGCCCAGGACGTGGGGCCGGTGTCACAATCCCAGAGGAGCTGCTCATGGCTGTCCTGGGGTCTCTGCCAGAAACCGTTACAGTTGTGACAATGGAGCCAGCACAGGAGGCAGGGAAAGCAGAGACCTCTTCAGGTACAGCAGAGTCTGTGCTGTTCTGGCTCTGGCTTGTAGGAACACATGTTCTTTCTGTGGTTGGCTGGGGAACTGTTTCTGCTGCTGGTTCAACATCAATTTCCATTGCGTCGTCAGCGACGGGCTCTTTGTCAGGCTCTGCTGCCGGGGCTGCTGCAGGACTTTCATACTTGGCCTGGACTTCTGGCTTTGATTTTGACTCCACCTTCTTAGCAGAAGCTCCTGACTTCGCCTTCTTGGCTGGTATCTCATCTTCTGATGCTGAAATCTGACCTGTAGATTTATATCAAACACTTTTGATTAGTATTTAACAGTAGTTTGGAGAAACTATTTCAAAAAAACCAAATAAACAAACAACACTCTTAAGTAACAGTTCTTTTACTTTGCCCAAGGTCAGCACTGTAAATAAATACCTGTACAGATTTTGCAGTTCAGGTCAAAAAGATGGGCTCGATGCTGACTTGTTGTATCCTTCAACATGCTGCTAAAAACGTCAAGAGAAGGAGCACTGTTCAAATTGGGTGCAGTTCGAGTTGACTCCTGCTGTTCCTAGAAGTGAATAAACACAAAAAATATTACACAAAAAATATTACAGATTATTAACTTCGACAATAAAAAAATACTTTGAAAACTGTTAATTCACTTCAGTTCTTCAAAACAATACATAAAACGCCTTGCTTAAAGCATATCGTGTTAGATGGAGTTATCACATGATATGTGTCCTCATTTCATGCCACAGTGCTCCCAAGTAGCACTAATGTTCAGAAATAAAAAATTTCTCTGTAAATTGACATCAATGGCTGAAAAATACACAGCATCTTTGAAGTGCCTGCAAAATACGCCTATCACTGACTGTTGCAGTCCTTCACACTTGAAGGATGCTCATAGCACATCCAGTGGGCAATGATATCACCAGAGTTCAGTGAAAATCTGCACTTCTGGTGACAAATTTGAAGCCCTACCTGCCATTTCTCCCCCTCCACATCCTCATGCTGAAGGAACATCCCCAGTACTCACATCAGAGTCAGACACCGGTGGAGAATCCTCCATATTGACAGCAGGCACATGTTCCCGTTTTACAGCCGTTTTCTTGATTTCGTGAGATTTGCTTCTTGACTCCATCTGAAAGAAACAAAACAGTGTTGGTAAAAGCTCCATATATTTATTTTACTCTGTACTTTGCTATCATTTAGTATATGGTAGAGAAAAAGTGTATTGAAACTGAGCATTATTAGTATTTTGTTAGTAAGAAACTGGTGCATTAACGTATAATGGGTGGTAAAGGTTGGAAAACTTGCTCTTAATTTGTACTTAAGGACATAGGGAAAAATTACATTACTTACTGCCTTAGCTGGTTTCTCTTTCCACACAGACAGCTCTTTAGATAAAAGTTCTTCTGGCTTCATTCTCACTAGTTTTGACAGGGAGATTTCCTCACGAAGGACACGATGGAAAAGTCCCTGAAAACAGAAGAGACTTTTGCCATGCTGAAGAGAACTTGCTTAGGTAATTGACAAGGTTAACAGTGCTGGGCACACAAAACCTGCTCCAGTTTCTTAATGTTCTATTAAAAATATCACCTACTTAAAAGTAAACTTGGAAAGGTGCAGTGATCGGAAAACAGGGATGAAATAAATCCCAAGTATAAATACATTACCAATTGCTCAAACTGAATAAATACCAACCACCAACTAAAGTAGGCTTTGAAGTCCTACTTAGATAAAAATATTATTAGAAGCGTTTGAATGGCTTTATAATAATATTTTATAGTTTAATTCCTAAGTCTCTGTTTTGAAACTCTTAATGTTGAGGGTAGAGTCTGACATACCATTAAAGCCCAAAAGCACATTCCTATAAAAGTTTAAGAAAATCCCAAACCTGATTTTTGGGGTCCTTGAGATTGAACATGATGCTACGGTATTTGCTCTTGTATCTGTTGTCCGTCACTTGGAACAAATTAAACATCTCCTTCTCAATGTTGAGTGCCACTTTCCCTACTTCACTCTCTGTCATGACCAGGTCATCGCTGTCATTGACTCTGTTGAAAACAAGAACAGGAATGTGTGGTTAGGTCAGGTGTGAATGGTCAAGCACAGTGACAAAAAATAATTTTTCAGAGCTGACCTCGGCTGCTCCTCACCCAGCAAGGGCTCGAGAGTCCTTTAAATGACACCTCAAATCTAAAGTCAATCTCAGGACTTGAACTCAGGCAAACTTTAATTACTGCCCGCAGATGGCCATGGATGACACAGCTTTGGGAGACCAAGTCAGCCTTTACTCCTGCTCATGTCACTGACATCAGCAGTTTCTCTGCCAGGAGTGACACACAGAGCCCAAGTGCTTGAGATTCAGTCCTTGATTCCCCACTGTGACCAGGATTTCCAGTTCAGAGACAATACCAGAGGGCAGTGCTTTATGTAAGTCTTGATGGTTCACATTATCTTTAATAATCATTGTGGGAAAATCTGCATTTTTTGTGTGTTTGGGGTTTTTATTTTTCCATTCCTAAGTGATAGTTGCCCAGCGACCAGAATTTCTTGTTGATTTTTATTTTGGGAGAAGAGGGAACCTCTCCTTCAGTGAGCTTTAACCTTTCACTATGGTATTTCCTGTACTATGTTCCCTACAACTCTGCATCTCCAACACTGCCATCTCTAGACTTTAAAACTCAGAGCACCCACATTATAAAAGCTTCTATGCTGTGATTTAATCCTTCAACTGTAATTATCTCAATATAAATGGAATAGTGCGATTTCTTTTTATAAAGGCTTTATCACATGCACATTTATTTCCGATCAGGATTTTTTATTTCAAATATAAACCTGAGATGCCGATTGCACTTGTAGTAATTTGTTGCATAAATTCAATCCCTCAAAATTCCTTATCAAGACAAACTAGACCCTGCATGCTAGTTCTAAGTGTAGCTTCCTATATAAAGTAAGTGTTTTGAATTCCCACCTCTTCCATAGAATTTCTTTCAGGGATCGTCGAATATTCTGTCGAATCTGAGAGTTGGGCTGTGACTGGGCAGGACTGGCTGATGCTTTTGCTTGACTACTTCCAGCTGCAGCTGACATGGAAGACAGTGAAGGCTTTTTGAGTCCTCCACTCAAACTGGAAGACGGAGCTGCTTTCTTGGCAACTGAGGAGCCATGAGAGAGAGGTGACTGTTTGGAAGGAACACTGCCTGATGAAGGCCAAGGTTTCTTGGGAATGACACCTTTGAAACTTCCAGCAGGTTTCAGTGGTGGTTTAGTCAGTGACGTGTTGGAGTAGGATGGGGACTTCTTTGAAGGCAGATTTTTGGTGAGGGAAGAGGATTGTTTCTCCATGACAGATACCACAGTCTTCTTCGGTGCCGATGCAGACTCTGCTCGATCTTCAATTCTTTTCTCTTCCCTTTGAGCTGTTAAAACAAAGAAGAAAATACAACATTAAAGGCTTAACTCTGTAACTTCCTATTGATGAAGACCAAATACCAATCTATAAAGAAAAGTCTGTGAAATATCATATCCAGTGAATAACTACCAAGCAGGCAGTTCAAGCTATTTACTCTCACTTGCCTTGTTAAAAGTGATTTTAAAAACCATGCTATGACTGACTTGTTTGTTGAAAAATTTGTTCATAAGAAAAATAGTGGGGGGGGGAAGGCACCACCTTCAAAGATTCCTGAGTGGGATTTCATGGTTAAGCTTCAAAACCAACCCAAATTCTCACACATATAAAAAATAAGGCAATACAACACTCTACAATTAAACAAATTCTCATAGCACTTTACAGAACCAGTTAATTACAGAGGTAGACCGGATGACAAAGTCCATGAATTTGAAACTGTACTAATATTACCGTAAGCTGAGTATTACTGAAGTTTAATAAACCTATTCAGTTCCTAGCTAAAGTCTAGACTTAAAGAATATTTAAACATTAACACTGCTGCTCAGGTTGTAGCCACCGAATTCTCACCATTCTCAAACTATTCCATTCATAATACTCAGTTTTCCATTTAAAATTCTAATGCTACTACAGTAATTGATATACATCATATACAAGAAAATTTACAAAGTCAAAGTAAAAGCTCCTGTTTTCACACCTGTTGAAGATACACTTACACAGGATTTTACAAGCAAGTATGTTTTTAAATTGCATTTCATCTATACCACCATCTGGCACTGACAGGAACAATTCAACCCAGAAAAAAAAGCCACACCTAAAACCACACACATCCTGCTCCAACATAACATCACTTCCAAGACATCAAAGTTACAGTAGGCAAACACCAGCACATGGATCCTGAGAGCTCAAATGAGGATGGGTCCTGAGAGAAACTACCAAAAAACAACTCCTAAAACATTGTTGTTCCAAACCTTGTTGAATGTTTGTAGATGAATTAGCCCACAAGCCCTAGGTGCAAGGTACAGGACACTTCCTGAGCAATATCCAGGAGTTCCAGTAACTTTACCAAGGACCAACTGGTACCTCTTCACCTTCCAGGACTGCTCTGATGAGAGCAGAAATCACTGCAAAAGGTCTAAACTGTCCCATCAATCTGTCCTGAGATGGACTTGATAGGGACAAGTTCTCCTGGGGGGGGGGGGGGTTCTGGTTCAAAACACCCCACACATCAGCATAAATTCCCAATGGAATCATCCCTGAAATTGGAGAAGATTTGGAATTCTTAAGGGACAAATGATACTCCCTTATCTCATGAAGAAATGGCCTTGCAAGTTTCTGCATGCCTAGTGAAGATCAGCACTCCCCTGGACACCAGCACGTGCTTCCAGCAAAGCCCCTCCTCACGCCCCTGGAACTGGCCCTCGGTGCTGGCAGCACCCACGGACACCGGTGGGAGATGAGCCAATAAACACCTTACCTTTTGTAAGGTGAAGTGCAAGAGTGTGTGCTCAACTTCTGCCAGAAGGCAAGAAGCCAGAAGATCCAGAAACACTGTATCTTTGTCCCGAATTTCCTCCTAGAAGTTATTTTACAACTGAGGATTTTTTTCTGAGTCAGATTTAACTATTTGAAGTGTAAAACAGAACCTGCTGTCAAAGTACATTAAATCATTTCACAGGCTGTGATGATTTTGCTATAAATTAATTAGTTACTACCCAGTTTTCCCTAGATTGGCCTTGATTCCTGTCTGACTGAGGGACACCTCCTGTGTAACCAATGGTGTCTCTCCCTATGTCCCACCTCTACCCACCCTGCTAACTCTATTCCAGTTGTCAGGAGGACTCTGGCAACCCCAGGAGGCAGGAAGGAATTATTAATCCTTATAGATAAGGCACTATTGCTGATATGGTTGATTTGGTCAAGTTGGGCCCCCAGAGCCTGAGACGTAACCAGCCAACCCATTTTGAGAACAGTCTTGAACAGAGAGATGGCGAATATTCAGAACGTGCACACTGATAACGCTACAGGAATTACTCCCATTCTCTTCTTCCTGGTTTATTTGATCTTCTGCACAGAACGGTACCTTTTCAGGCAGGAGGACAGCAGCACACTCTGCAACCTGCCATGGCAAGGCAGGACAGCACAGTTTGGCTTGCAAAGCAATGACAGCAAAATTCAGTCCTCAGCACCAAAACATTTAGTTCTTTGTGGTTTACAGCAGAAGTACGACTGTAAATTTATTCTTAATCCTCCATCCACTATCTATTTAACGATTAGTTCAAAGTAGTTAACAAAAACTACATTGATAAAACTAAATATAGCAGAACCAAGGTGTTTTGTGTCCCTCAGATGTTACGTATATATAAGAACTATCCCCACACCAAACACCTTTCTGTTATAAACAGCTGTATCACAGTAAGAATATCGAGTTGTAAAATAAATTAATAAATAAATAAAAGCTACTAGAGTACAAAGCTAGATTGATGTTCCTGGGGTTGAAGGTCAGCAGAGTCTGTAAGGTCCAAGGACACACAGAGGCATCCTTTAACCTGCCAGTTGACATCATGACTATTCTAAAGGTGTGCAAATCTCTGCTTCTTTAGCCAATGGAAAACATGCAAATAGCTCCCAAGTATCACACACACCTGACAGTTTCAAGCTACAATGCTACTTTATACCAATTACAAGTGTCTCCTGAGAAGGACTTGTTGATCAGACTTGGATGGTACAGATTCTCTATGTACTAATGCAGCCAGAAGTGACTCCTTCAGTTCTCCAGAACTACCAAGGTGCTGTTCAAACTGACACTGTCCAATCAGTCACGTGCAGGTTTTGATAAAGAATCCAGAATACTTAGATTGTGTACAAACAAATAACCTGTGACAGCTGTACATGAAGCTAATCTAAAAAAACCTCTCATCCTGTTTTGACAACGAGAAACCAGAATTTCTGTCCTATCAAGTTTTGGGTTTTAGTGTCAATGTGCTGCTCCATAATTCAGCTGAAGCAACTCACTGTGTATTACAGGGGTCTTGGATCCAATGCCCAGGAGCACCCAGTGGAGGGTGGGAAAGAAGCAGGGCTGTCTTTTGGGGTGGCAGCTCACTCTCCTATTGATCTATCCACAACATGAGCACACCCCAAAGGTGACAGCACCTCCTGACAGGTATGGGAACATGGCAGGTGTATGTTTGGAAGCACTAACAGCAATACGTACTCTTTTCTGAGAGCAGTATGCCAACACATACAGAGTTTTACTTCTGAACAGATGCCAGAGTTGCTCGGCAAATGGATGAGACAGATCATGGACCAGGCACTCCCTCAGCCCATGATTTCCAAGTGCTTGGCCGTGCAGTCTATGGGCAGTATGAGAAGGCACAGCCAGTGCTACTGCACACACTGGCCACTGTGCTTTGTACCCTGGTGGGTTTGGTCCTTTACAGCAGTAGCTCCAGTAGACCTATAATGCATGCCCTAAACCAAATTTAAAATCAAAGGATGAGACAAGCACTGAACATCATCCCACTTAAAAGATTAACATGGAGTGTCACCACCAGCAGTTTAGAATAAGGCATTTGGTGGCTCTTCTACTCAGCACTTTTAACACCCAGGTGAACCTCCTTGGCTTGATGTCAGAAACACTATTTAAACAAACAAACAGGAATTCCCATTTGCCCCATTTTGTCCCATGGGCCACTTGTTAGGACAGGAACAGGATCCTTACTGACTGGAGGGAGGCGTGGGCTAAAGAGACTGAGGTGCAGCTGCAACTAATGAGCCAACGCATTCCCAGGGTGAAACCCAGTGAATCCTCTGGCAGAAAACTGTGCCTTCCTCCCGGGCTTAACAAACAGCATTACTGTTATGTGCTCACTACACACAGAACTAGAATCTCTCCCACCAGCTGTTGACAGACACAGAACCCCTCCCCTGAGGAAATTCCCCATGCAGCTACACCTGACATTACAACACACAGCCACGAATGAGGCTTCTGCATGCAGAGCAGGACAGAACTGCTACAGCATCTGCTGGGACAGACGAGCCTGATGGTTCCAGGTACTTGTGAACATCTCAAGGTGTCTCAGCACCACCAGGCCATTGTGGAGGCCCAATTTAAGCAGGATTTCCACAGTGTAGGGCTGTTAACTTTGCATGAAGGACTTGCAGGTTGTACCAACCTCACCCGGAGGTTGGGTTTTACACCACCAGCATGTACATTACCCAAAGGAAACTTAATTTCTTCTCTGATCTTTAAAGAATATTTCTGTATAGCATTCAAGTCTATTCTGGTTCTTTCCCCTTTCCCTCCCCCCCAATCCTTCTTTGGAGTAATAGCTTTTGAAAGCCACTTCAAAAACTAATCCCGACTTCCATTTAAATTATCTCATTTGTGATGAGCTGTTTTGCTGAAACTATTCTCTACTTTTTTTGATTTTTAAATACCAGAATAAATGTGCTATTACTTTTCTCTGTATAGTTTTAAAATAATTCAAATCACAGTTCTTTGAAAGAACTTCAACTTCTGGCTCTAGTTGATGTTAAAACTTTTAAATGCTGTGGAGATAAACCACGGGCTGTTATACCTGAAGAGCCCATTTTGCAATGACTGCAGTAAAGCCTTTTTTTTTTGGTGGCCTTCTAAATTAAAAAAAGCATCACAGCTCCTCTTACAGGACATTAAAAGACTTCTGTGAAATACATCTTGCAGCCATGTAGAGCACTGTTAAGTTTCTCTACAGAATTAAGATTTTGGCATATGGCTGCTCATACAGCAGCACTATTGTCTCTGGTGTCTAATATCTTAATGTTCCCCTGTGTTCTCTTCCATCTACATCAATCTACATTTTTTCCCCAGGATGAAATTCTTCCAGGCAGTGTGTGAAGAGACGATGGCTGCGTCGTGTCCAGCTTGCACAGAACTTTCTGCAGCGGGAACATAGGCCCAAGGGAGCAGGACGTCAGGAACCCAGCACTCGAGTCAGCGGCAGCCCAAGCCTGTCTGGGTTTTACTGCACCTTTTCAGACTTCTCTGTCACTACAATAGAGAGTTTTAGGGAAAAAACCAAAACCCCGTAACTAACTTTCAGTCTTATGCACGGCCTATGGATTTCTGTGGCACCAACAGTAAGAAAGCTGGTAATTAACATTTTTCTGTAGCAATAAATCTGTAAAATTCCACAATATGAATAATGCAACCTAAGCAGAGAACAGCCGCTTGTGATCCACCTGTTCGAAACTGGATCACTTTCACTACTCTTTAAAGTAGATTTTTATGTCTTTAGAGGGAAGAAAATCCACAGTAGTGCACCACTGCAGTTACAAACCCAAAAATACCTGTTAGAAACCATTTACACAGCCAGTGTAAAGGCTGGGCAGAGCTGAGCAATTCCATACTGTGACAAGAGCTGATCTCTACAGAAGCATCAGCACTGGCCCTTAGAGCAGCTGACCCAGCTGACAGGAACACAGGTGTGCCCAGCCCAGCAGAGCCAGTCACCTATGCAGGAGCTGCCCTGCCAGCGTTTTGGGTGTCACACACGACTCGGGCTGTGACCTTGGCCTAAAGTTCCGCTCAGTCCCGCAGCTCCTCGGGCTCAGCCGCAGGTGGCCGCAGTGGCTGTCCCTGCGCCGCCGTCCCAGCACACTGCAGCTTCTCCGCTACAAGCAGGGGGAGAGTGATGGCAGCCTGCTCTGGCACTCAGGGTAGCACAGGCTTCTGGCCTACAAGGGAAACACCTCACCCCTCTTTGCCAGCAGCTGAGAATTTAAGAACTGCATTTCCCCTCTGGAAAATTGTTGATGCAGAGGACAGGCAGGATTTCCCAACCTCAGAACTGGTGTGGTTCAGCAGCTTCCCCTGGCCACTCAGCCCATGAACCAAGAGGACATGTCCGACGCAGCTGTGCCATGACCCCCTCCTGTGTGACTTGTGACAGGAATAACCTGAACAGAGCAGAATTTAACAAACCCCCCTGCCCCGATGCAATGGCCAACACCGAACTTTAATCCACGTTTTCTTGCGAGGTGAAACCTTTTGGAACTGAAAAAACTGAGTAAAAGACACGGGTGAGCAGGTGCTTTAGCTGTCAGTCCTAAAGCACTCCACAACGGGAAGCTACTTACCAGTTCCGAGCCAGCTGTGCCCAGTCCCGTGCTGGGGCCGCCTGACATCTGTGCCTTGGGCACTGCTCACCGCCGCTGGGTGCCCCGAAGCCCCCTCTGGTGGCACCGAGCACCGCTGCCGGCGGCTGTGCAGGTGAGGAGCTCTGGAACCGCTGCAGCCTCGCGGCTGTTCGACTGCTCCCTCCTCATACCTGCTTTTGCAGGGCTTTTTGTCACTTCCCTCAGAGGTAACTTAGTGCTAGCTCTAATTCACACGTGTTGAGCTGCTCTTAAATCGGTTTCAGTGTTAGTTTTACAGTTACCTGCCCCATCTCCTTCCACTTTAAACTTTATTGAACACTAGTGTCTGGCATATGCTGCCTGCCCCGCTGCTGCTCTTTGCATGCCTCGATCAGTTCTAATCTGCACTGCAGTTAAGCTGCCTGTGTGCCAAGCCTCTACATTGAGGCACACAAAATAAACCTGTCTCTAAAGTTAATTTAGGAGACTCAGAGGCAAGGGCCTGCCTTTTCTGCGGTGGTTTGTGTTCAAGCCAACCTGTAGCTCTCTGCTGACACACATCTGTAGCTTTGACATACAACCTTTATTTTAATCTACATGATACTGTAGTGATCTATCTGATCTATGTTAGACAACTGCATCTTCACTCCTGCCCCCCTCCTGAGAGAGAGAGGCACTATTGCGGCAAAAAAAGGGCTTCTTATTTTCCAGACTGTTCATGGATTGGCATCATCACTCCTTGCAGGGACAGGCCATCTTCAGGTTCCAAGTTCAGCACCGATGGGACACAGAGAATCAGCAGCGAACTTGACTCAAAGTGCAAGTGATCACCTCAAAAAAATCCCTTTTATTTGGGGACTAGCAAAGAACTTTTTCACTGGCTGTGCAGTCAAGTAAGTAAGTTCAAAGAACTTAAGTAAAATTAGTAAAAGAAAGCAAAACAGCAAGAGGGTGGTGAGTGTTTTTAATCAAACTTTCATCACTTTCAGTGTTGATGATGAGATAAACCACCCTCATATGCACAGTGCCTCTGGAAGTGGTACCAGGTTTCTGCCCCCCCAACCCTTCCCCTCAGCAATGGTTCTCACACTGAATCCAAGCACCCCTGATGGCAGGAGTGCTGGCTTGCTGTCTCCGAGTGCCTCAGGCATGCTGGGTGCTTGAGAGGCACATGCCAGGAGCACATGCCAGGAGCAGGGACCAGCCTTCCTAACTTAAGAGATGGCAAAAATCTTCATGTGGCTGCCAGCCACAGGGCACGTGTAACATACCTTGTAGAGCAGAGAAGGGGAGCTCCAGTAGTTCACAGGCAGGAGATGAAAATGGCTCCCCAAGGATCCCACTGCTCCTTTTAACTGGCTGGGTCCCAGGGGACGTTGGCTTCAGCACCACTAGGGTCTGCCTCAATCCACAGGCAGGGCTCAAGTCTTGTGCCAGCCCCGGGCCAGCACAGCTCCTGCCAGTCTCACGATGGCAGGTCAGCACTGGAGCTGCCAGGTTACACTCCTGTACAACCCTTCCAAAGCCAGGTCCCCAAGGTGAATTTCTCAGAAGTTCTGGCAGACTCATCTCGGGTATGCTGATCATTATCTGGTCTGTCAGCAGCCTTTGTGAAAACTCCTCTAGTTCAACTGTTTAGGCCAGACCTACACACAGGGCAGCCAGGTGTCCCAGAAAGTGGCCAGTAACAAAATCAGTAATTCTTTTCATTTCCCTGGTACTACTCGATACTTACTGCCTCTCAGGATGGGCCTACATTGCAGAATACAGCATTAAGCAAGACACTTTGGCTTTCTAGGACTCAATTCAGATGCCAGAAGTAGTCCAGTTATAACAGTATGGAACCTGGCACAGCCTGGTTTTTCCTGTGGGGAAACACTCACACCCAAAGGAATCCAGTTTACCTACAATCAGTCCTTGCAGGCAAACATACCTACGGCTTAAGAAGCAAAGTTTAAGTAAAATGTATTTTAAGTTAAGCTAAACCAACAGCAGTATATCCACATCCACTGCACTCAACAGTCACAACTTCAGATGGTACGATCTTGCCTGAAGAGCAGCATTAAACTGGCACCAGCCTGTGTGCAGACAAGACTTTATCTTCTACTCTTCATATCAGTACTTACAGCTCCCTACACCACTTTTACCTCCTGAGCCATAACGCCTATCTTTAGCGCACTCTATTCTCCCCCTGCTCTCTGTAGAGTGGTTTATTTTCTTTCTTTCCTGCCTTCATGCTGTTATTACATAAAGAAAAAAAATATAAAGACACAAGGAAACGCACACATAAATTATGCATGCTATAATCCTGCCATTTTGATACACACAGCAGTTTCTGCCGGTGGGGCATCCCAGTATCCCTGTGTTCCACTCTCAAAGTCTCCTTATTTTGTTAGAGGTGTACAGGAACGAACAGTCCAAGATCTTTAACTACACAAGCACAGCCTATTCCCTTTGTGAATCGCTGTTGAGTTCAGCTGCAAAAGAGATGAAATAAACTGAAAGGGGATAACAAAAGGAAATTTGTATCACCAGAGCCAGGACTCCCACTTCCAGGAGGTGGCAGCGTTGTGTCTTCATAATTCCCTGCTGGGAAGCAGGAGCAGGACCACAAACATTGTGGTTTTCTCTGAAGGAAACAGTTCCCCTCCCAAACCCCACCCATTACGAACTTTTGTGAAATACTGGTACCAAATAAGGTATGACCATAATTTGCTATAAACTCACTATATCTGCAGTTATGTAAACACAAATTTAGTGGTTTGGTGTGACAAGTGCTTTTTACTCTGAAGTTCTACCACAAGAACAATAATTTAGTGGTTCCTTTTGAGTTTTTATCTAATAAACCCTCCTCACTCTCCTGCACTCTTAGTTGCTCTTCTCAATAAAAGCAGGCAAGATATTTAAACAGTTTTAACACCTGAATTACCTGAGTAAATTATCGCTTCAGGTATTTACGTCTAATAAATCAGGTGAACTTCAAAGCTTTGAAGCACGAATGAATACTTAGAATACTTAGGACTGGGTACTTTAAAAACTGGGATACTGCAAATGCTTACCCTCTTCCCCTCCTTTGGGATTCATTTGCTATTTTAAAACTGCAGACACATTTGCTGCTGACTTCTGCTTGACAATTAAAAGCAAAAATATAGAAAAAAGTCTCTTACAAGTGTTGCTGTTGTAACATGGATCTCTGAACAATTTTCATAAATCTCAACAATCCACATACTTGAATAAATGTGGAAGCCAGAATGACTCCTGAAATGCAATACAGAAGCTGAGCACTGCATATTAAATTATTACCAATTTTCCTAACAAAAGTAAAAGCAACTCTTCTGAAAGGGAATGTGACTCAGACCTAATTTCCTTTTATATGTGTACTTCAAATGCTGTCTGAAACTTTAGATTACTTGTACTTAACATTCATTTATCAAATCAAGCTATTTCCCACTCTAGTTTTTAAATTAATTAAAAGCATTATTTTCACTGGGCACATAAAGATGGAAGACAGCGTCATTAATCAGGCACCAGATTCTGGTGTACAAAGTCATTTCCAAGTACAGCCCTAACTCGTATCCCCAAAACACATAGGAAAGTTTGGAAGTGAAGAAACACAGACTAATGTGGTAACAGAAGGAAAAAAAAATATCACTGCTCTTTACAGCTGCACAGTACTAGTACCAAATATCCCTTTTTAAATAAAGGCAGAACACGTTGGGAAAAGGGGCCTGGTGGTAGGCTTAGAAGCAAATACACTACACGCTCCTACCACCCAGTACATCTTTAAAAGTGACTTGATTTTCTTGCTATTACTTAACAAAACTATCTCATGGAATAATAAAATCTTGTAACTCACAAGTACAGAGTACATATATAAGGAAATCCATGACTGAAATGAAAAACTGGCTGATGGAAAGAGTATTAGAGAGAGATTCTGTTAATCAGGTTAAGTTTCCTTAATTCCTAAAAGGCCTCGTGCACCAAAGTTGCAAACAAGGATTTGGTGAACATGGCTGGAAGCTTTGGAAGAACATGGTAGCATTCTGGAATACTGCATTTGGAAGTCCTCTGCCTCCTGTGGACTGCAGGTCCTTCATAATCAATGTTCAGAAATGCACGTTTCTAAACAGGGAGTTGCTTGGTTTTAAGATTTGCATCTAAACCAGACTATGGTTGGTCCAATAAACTTGTCTTCCTTGACAGACTAGCTCAGACTTAGAGACTTCTCACTTTTAGATACCTGAAGTGAAGTGAGACAACTCTCATGAATTTCCCTAATGCTGTAACTTTTAGGTTTTGAACAGCATGTAAAGATTTCTTAAAGAAATAAAATCTGGAAGAGTATTTTTGCAGATGGTGCATTGGCAGCTTCTCAGGAAGATTACAACTCAGACCTAGCCATTGAAAAGCAGGACACATTTTTTTCACAAATACACAAACAATTTACCTGGGCATTTAGTAATGGCAGAGTTCTCACATATCAGTGCAACTTACCTTAAAAAAAGCAATCTGAAGCTCTTCCTTGCATTTGATATGAGAGTTCTTCATTGCATGAACTAGGTTGTTCTCTATTTGTTACTAGAGTCTGGTATTTACATATATTTGGAATCAATTTAACTATTTAGCTACAGGAATCCAGTTTTCTACTGGAAGTGGTTAAATCTGTAAAACCTCCAGTGTGGTAAATCTTAAGAGCAATCTCCCTTAAAAAAACCCTCAAACTTTCTGCCTCAAAATTTGTATTCATGTCTCCTAGGAAAAAAACAAACCTTATAGGAATAAGGACATTTTAAGTGAAATGGTTCTATGGGCATCTGTAATTGTCACAGTCAGAAAAATCTGATGTAAAATAAGCCCTTATAGTTTCATTTATGTCTTTCCACTAATTTTAGTTATGTTTAAAACACTACTGTTTCTGACAAAAAAGCTAAAGTTTCTTTAAAAGAATAGTAAAAAATGGAAGTTAATTAAAATATATACCTTAAGGGGGTTTACTATAAAAAAGGGCCTAATATGCAACAAAAATACACAGAGAAAAATTACAACCATTTAACCATTTGATGTGGGTAAAGACCATTAAAATATACCTGGTATGTGCTATGTTCATCAACAGCAATTTCGGGTAGCTGGTGTTCCCTCAGTGTTTAAAAATTGTAACTAGAAAATCTCAAATATTATTTATAAACTTATCAGTTACTTTACATATAAGTGTTCAATAACTAGGTTTACTTCTTAAAATAAAATGTAAATTGGTTGAAGTGTGGTTACAAAAGCTGTGAGAACTGAATTTCTGAATTACTCTTCAAAGGAGTAAACATGAGGCACCAGAGGTCATGTAGTTTGTAACTGAAATGCCAGATTTCATCTCAAGTTCCGTAACTGCATTATAAAACTACTTAGATGGAATCAAGCAAAAAATGTCATAAGCAGACAGACTTGTTCAGGCTTCAAAGCAGTATTTACTTACCTTTACATGAGTTACAAGGATGGTACTCAAAACCTGCAAAAATACGCCAGGCAGTATCTCTGCCCATCATCCAGCTGAGATGTGCTCTTGTGTGTGTGGATAATGTGTGGAATATGAACAGAGAAAGGGGGAAAAAAGATAATAGAGTTCTGCCTCCCCCCCCAACATAAAAGTAAAGGATGGTCCTCAAGTTATTTCATGTAAGGAAGAAAAGCAGCAGGAATATACTTGACAGTTAAAAGCTGTTTGCAGAGGTGTCAAGTATTGTTGGATACCACGTTGAAGATTTCACTCTTGGCACCAGGCACTGAAAATGCAAGACCTGAGACACAGGTGCCAAATCTAAATTACAAAAATACAATTGAAATTAGTACAGGCAATTGCTGATTCACGGAGCACACTGCGCAACCTTTTCATAAAACTTAACACAAATGTATCAATACTTACCTTCTAGATTAGAAACAGACACTGTCTTTATGGGAAAGATTTCAAGCTTAACCATGTAGTTTTCATCCAGGAATCAGCTGGGTAGATCGACAGGCTCTTAATCATACAACTGTCATATGATACAAATGAAACTCCTAAAAGTGTCTCTCATTTGTGTGTATCTGTGTGTGAATCTTTGAAGGTGGAGAGAAGTAACTTGGTGCCATAGTAAGAAAAAACCCCCAAATCCTAAACTCCCTAGTTTTGTAGAGCCAAGAATGGATGGGTATTCAAAGAAAATATGATTATTCAGGAATATCCCTAAGCCATACATACATTTGAACAACAGTGCAGGTGAAATGGCAGCAGTCCTTTCAGGCTTTACAGCATTGTAATTATGATCGCTGGCCCAGGACGGCGTGACGGGTTCTGCCACTGGCTCTCGAGCAGGAGCTTGGGTGTTTGCCTCAGTCTTGGCTGTGCTCACAACAGTCTTCTTCACATTCACCTCTCTTTTCTCAGGGAACTGTCTCTTTTGGTTTGAAACTGGTTTGATGCCTGCCTGTATAATTAAAAGTAGCTCGATTACTAATAATTGTCAAATATATTGCATTTTACAAACAAGCAGAGAGAATTACACATATGTACACCAGTTTCTTTTATAGTAAACTCCTTACTTTTATAGTGCACCACTTGAAATTATCTGATTACTCCAAAACCCAGTAATTTGAAGTTTAGTTGAAAAAGGCAAAAATTCAAGTAAAATAAAAAGAGATGTAATTACCTAAAATAGTACCTTTTTTAAAGTCATTGCCATCTAGAAGGGTTCCTTGCATCCTTGCAAGGAACTATCTCCATCTAGAGGCAATTATTAAGATTTTTTAAAAATGACAGAACATTTTATTGTCCTTACCACAGAAAAAGGCAACAGAATAACAACAAAAAAATAACAGAAAGCTGCTCTTCACTGCAGGACTTGACAGTTTTATTTAAGTCAAAAAGGAGAGCACACTAATAAAAGGAGAGGAGAAATAAGCCACTCCAGTGGCTCCAGAGCAACTGCTCTGGATCATGAACATAAGCTTACCTGCTGCTGAGGTTTTGGCATGCCAGGCTTTTCAGATTTTGGTTTGATCTTCTCTTTAGGTTTTGGTTTTGCATCTTTGCCAGAACTCAAGATCTTCATGGTGGCTGCAGCGTGTTTGAGAATGCAGTCGTTGCTGCAGTACACGGAGTCCGGCTGGGCCACGTTGAAACAGCCGGGGCCGATGCACTTGGAAGCACCAGGAGCTTCAATTACCTACAGAGAGAAATGGAGTGAGGTCAGACTTCAAAGAGGAAATAGCAGGAACCCACCTCTATAACATGGAGAAATGCTTACACAGCCCACATGCAGACTACAGCTCTGACCTGCACAATCACCAGTGTGAGAACGACTGCTCTTCATGACACAACACAAAAAACCCATACAAAGGTAAGAATTTCACTCCTCTAACAGATTATTTTCAGAATGTGCTGCATTTTCAAGTGGTTGGTCTGCTAGCACTGAGATAAAGGAAGCTGGTTTCCTAAATTTTCAAATCCCGTAAGGACACAACTGCTTTTTACTGATCCTCTACATCATGTGAGAAATGTCCTTAATAATTGCACAGCTGGGTTCTCAACAGCAAGGTCTCTACTGTGCCCCCATCAGCTGCTGTCCTCAGCCATGCACATATGCAAGAGGAAGCATTCAAATATTCAGATGTACAGATTATTCTTGCACTAGAAGTTTACCAATTTTAATTTTAAAAGTCTCCAAATACCATTCTCAGAGATAACTTTCACATAGCCGCCTACTCCTTACACATTTACAGGTTTGCCTGTGCAATCTGAATTTTCCTCTAATTCAAAATCATTCTCCATTTATATCAAGGCGTTACAGATGAAGCACTTCCTCTTCCAATGTTAAGATTCAGAAAATAGCACATTCCTTGAAAACAGAGTGCATTAAGTCGAAGTCTAGAAATACTTCAAAGCTCTTTAGGCTCCAATGTACCACCTCTGGGTATTATGCTTTTAGTCTCTCTTCTAAATTACTCCTAAAAATGACAGAACCAACCTGACACTCACAACTACTGTAGTTATAGACAATCTCTCCCCATTTGTAATTACTAGTAGTAAGTTTTTCAGGAATATTTCCAGTTAAATAAATATTATTTGTATAGTGCAACTCACTTCTCTGCAATCAAAAGTCAGTACACAGCTTTATCTGCAGCAGCCCGATAAAACCTGGACTTGGGCATTTTCCCATCATGTACACACTTAACTGAGAAGTAAAGATAAAGAGCACTTGGTGATATTCAGTAGCAGAGCCAACACCAACAGCACTGGACTCTCAAAAACCTTTCTGTGTACAAAGAAGTACAAATGAATTTGAACACATTTTTGAGAATACTTTTTTCTACACTCTTCTCTTAAAATAGTAAATATTTACATATTCAGCTCAAACTGTTCTATCTATATGTTAATCTCACTGTGCTGCCATGGACAGCTCTGAAACCTAAAGGGAAATGTCCAAGATACTGGCACTACCACAGTACCTGAGGCAGAACAAAGACAACCACTGCAGCACTTGGATTTTTTAATTCATGTACATTGAGCTGAAGAAGCTTCTTTGCCTTTCCAGTTGGGCATAGAACTTTGTATTACAAAACTTAAACTTCTTTTAGATTTTGAAATAGTTCAAAATATACATTTTTAGATTACAAAAGGCAGTATAAAGAAATTCTCTATTAGCTAATAACCTAGAGCAGCATCAGGCCAAAAATCAGAACTTCAAATGCTAACTGGAAGTACAACTGGAATTAACTCCAACAGAGACTTGTCAATGTTAATTTAAAAGTTGCACAACCATTAAAAATGTCCAAAATGTTTGAGATTATTTCAAAGATAGTATTAACCAGCACAGGATTCTAATATTTTATTAAAAGAATACCTCATTGTTTGACTTCCAAAACAGTATTTAGAAAGGGCAGAATAGCACAAACTATTGCCTTACACCTATATAAAACTTTTAAATCCCTCACTTGAAACTAGCAGTTTTAATTCCTGTATTAACAGACCCTATGGATAGACTTCTGCTAACCCGCATTATTTAGTGGGCTGTTCAGGTTATATGTAGCTTTAAAATCAAGTCAGACTTATAGCCATACAAGTCACTGTCTCCATGTACTAAGTGAAACATGAAAAATAAGAAACAATTAAAATACTTACAGGTTGAAATATCTTTAGTTTTTTCTTCCCACTTGGATTCGCAGCTTTTTCAATCCTACCCTTGATTCCTTGGTCCTCAACTGATTTTTGTTCAATTGTTCCTATGCTTGTGAATTCTGTGCCATCCACATTTCCTTGCTCCACTTTAGCTTCCTGCTGGTCTAGTTCTGAAACAGGCTCATCCTGTCCCTGGAGAATGGTGCAGTTTGGACAGATATAGTCCTCACCATTCCTCTCCAACAATCGCCCTCGAGCCTCAGAAATACCCACGCAGTCACCATGAAACCATTCCTCACATCTATCACAACAAATCATAAACCTGAAAAAAAAAAACCCACCAAGGAACAGTAAAACACTGTGAAATGAAAAGACAATTAACATTCAATGGATATTTTGAGCAACGCAACTTAAGCACCCCAATAAAGCACCAGTGCATGGTTCTGCCTCACTGGTTATTTCTGTATTTGTTTATCCTCTTTTAAGTATTTGTTATAAACTCCCCGCCAATATTTAACAAACCCAAGAACTCATTCAAAAAGTAAGCACTAGCATCTGGCTTCATTATTCATCACAGAAAAATTCCAACTCCTTACACTGCGTCTGCAGCTGACCCCTTTGCCTACCTGTTGTTATGAGGCTGACGACAAATACAGTACAGAGCATTTGGGTCGTAGATCTCGGACTCAGGTTTGCTTTTGGGCTGTTCTTCAGGTTCCTCATCTGAGGCCCCCTTTGCACCAAGGGCAGGCTTTTCCTCCTTCTGAGCCTCAAGATCTTCAGTGTCCTCCTCAGACACAACTACCTGACTCGCAATCTCAGTGCTGTCTGCAGTCTCAGGCTCCTGTTTAACAGGCACCTCAGACTCATCCTGCTTTTCAGGTGTGACATCACCTGTTTCAGCAGGATCTTGTTCTGAATTCCTTTTCCTCAGGTGGTTCTGCACATCCTTCAACACCAGCTGAGGTTTCTGCTCAACGCGTTTCTTTCTTAGTCGATTCTGCAGTTCTTTTAGTGTTAACCCATCACTGTCACTATCAGAAGTAGCATCTTCCTCTTCCTCCTCCTCCTCCTCTTCTTCTTCCTCTTCTTCTTTTGTGGGTCTGCTTTTAGTGCTTTTCTGCTCCTTACAACTCCTGGTGCAAATCCTCCGAGTGACAGGTTTTGTATCTGGGGTGCTCTCAACACTGTCTTCGGAAGCAGTTTCAGCATCCGTGGCTGGACCAGAGGCTGCTTCACTGGAATCCTCCAGAGTAGTGGGAACACTCCTCCTCCCCCTGCGCCTCACCGTGGTCAGGAACTCTTCCACTCTCTCCGTGCGCTTTGGCTGCCGTCCACTCCTCCTGAGGTTTATGCCTTGTGGCTGCTGCTGTGGCTGCTGCTCACTGGAGTCCACATCAGCATCTCCTGCACCCTCTCTCTTGGCAATCGTGGTCCTCCGAAATCCCCAGGTTTTCCTGAATTCTTTACTTGTTGGCTTGACAGACTTTTGTTCTTCCTCATTGCTTTGCTCACCTTTATCATCCAACACGGATGCTAAAAACAAGGGAATAGTTAATAAAGTGGTGGTAATGAAAGATGTGTTTCCTTAAAACCTTTTTTCAACATGTTGTTATTTTCTTTGTGACGTCTATGTGTCTCTGCTTCATATGATGAGCCTCAAAACAGGTATTTTCTCGTTCACGTAATACAAGAGCAGTAGCAATTAAATACATCCATCACTGATCAACATGACAACATAATCCAGCTGTTCCTGTTAAAAACTCTTAAGTTATTTAAAATAATTTACATTTATGTAACACACATACATACACGATGGACAAATAAACACATTTTCAATTGCAAAGGAAGAACTCTTACCAGGAGAACTGTTTTCCATGTTGTCAGTATTAGGTTCAGACTCTAATGGCACTGTGTTTCCAGCTTGTTCCATAGTACAGGCAACAATGTCCCCACTCTGAAATGCTGAAAAGAAACATAAAGTTCAAAACTCTTATTCAAAAATATTCATAGCCTAAGTATTTAGTAAATATTCTGGTCTCAGCATTAATTGTAACAAGCACTTGTATTTCAAGCCACTAATATACTTTCAAATTACTAAGTTAAACATGTGGGTTTGGATACTGTACTGACATATTTTATTGAGTAGCCTTAGGATTTCTGATATTTTCTGGTATTTCTCAAAAAAACCAGCCAAACAAAAAACTCCTTCATAGTATGAACCTACTCCCCAGGGTTTGTCCAGGGAAAAACTCTACAGCAGTTCCACTCCTCTGTGGAATGAAATGTAAGAAAGGCTGAAAACGTTTTTGTAAATAACCATGTCAAGGATCGGCCTATATGATCCACCAGAATGACCCAAAAAAACCCAAACTGATTCAGCAAAGAACCTCCAACTGTCACAGACTCAGCCACAGAAAAAAAGAAAATCTGTGCTGACAACCACATCTCCATTTTCTCAAAAGCCTTTCCCAGCTTACTAGAAGACTCCGTTACTTGAGAAGGCAGAAGCAAATGAGACAAATAAATGTAGGATCTGTATTCTGATGAATTCAGGAATAATCTGGTTTGAACAAGTATTAAAGTTAATAAACTTCCAAAGAACTGCATGCCCTGGAACTGCTCCTAAGGGCACAGACACTGCACTGCAGCTGCTGCAGCGACACTGCTCCCAGGGAACTGGAACGTGCAGCAGTAACTGCACCTCAAAGAACGGGCTAAATAGAAACACTTATTTGCAAACAAAGAACGCATCCCAACTCTCCCCAAGAATGTTTCTGGATACGTGTATCCCTGCCTGAGGAATTGCAAAGGTAAGCCAAAAGGGAACATGAGCAGAATTCCTAAGTAACAGCACTGAAGAATCAGAGGTTTCTAACAGCTGTACATAACACAGCTACAAGTTTTCAGAGACATCCTTCAGCAAGCTTTTCCCAGTTTTCCAGTGCTCCCTGAGAATGCCTCCTTATTTCACATACTGCATCACTTCTATTACTGTTCTGTCTTAACACAATCCCTCCTCTGCAAATCCTCTGCTTTCAGTGTTATATTTAACACTGCTTGAACAGAAATGTTAAGGGGCAATGCTATGGAAACATAAAAATCTATGCAGATATGTTAAAAAAATTAACACCTCAGTTGTAACTGTGAATACTATAAATGTCACTGGAAAAGCAGCAGACCTCAGAACATTAACTTAAATAGTAACTGATTAGTGTTAACATTACAGACAGAATAAAAAGTGAATTTTAAGCCTGCAGTACACAGGTAAAGAGCTCAAACTGTCTCAATCCAACATGAAATTCCTTTAAGTTCCCCCATAAAAAACTTGCTAACTATAAATTTTTAGCTTTTTTTTTTAACGGCACTAAAATTATATTCATATCAGAAAGGTCACAATATAATTAAGGGAACAAGTCAAAACAGTTAAAGTTTACATCTTTGTTTACCCTGGAACATGAAGAAATGTTAAAAGCTACAAGAAGAGGTTACCCAAATCTGAGATTTAAATTTCAGCTAAAATGTGAATAACTAAGAAGGTTCTCCAATATCCTCTGTACCTGACACAGCATCAGAGGTTTGAATGGTTTCTCCCTGAAGAGCTGAGCCAGAGGAGGGCAGCACAGGATCAGAGTCATTCAGCATCCTCCAGCCAGCACATGCTGAATTTCCTGACTCAGAAGTGCCACACTGAATCTCTGAGTTGTCAGCAGGTCCAAATGCTATCAATCCTTTCTTTCCTGCTGGCTCCTGGAAAAAAAGAAAGGGACAAAATAAGGCATTGATACATTTATTAAGTCATCTTACTATTTTTTCCTGAATTTGGAATGGTTTTGCTTCTATTAGATTACATTATAAAGCAAATTCCATTATTTTGTTTTCTTGACAGTTTTGCACTTTCAGAAAAACACTGGAACTGGAAAGAAAAGTCAAAATTAAGCAATACCACCTCCCCACCTACCAACAGCTGAGACCTTCAAAAGAAATACAAAATATGACTGCACTCTCATTAATTTATTTAGATCCCATTAAGATTTCCAGAACAGCAACAAAACTGTAATGAAGAATCTATTCCATGTGCAGTATTTAAAAGCATTCTGAGAGTGGAATTAGTACAAAGTGCAGGTTGTCAATGAAAATACAGAAATGCTTTTACACTCCATTAGCATGGCCCAAGTTAGAGTAGGGCACATTTACTGATTTATACAAATTTCATCATAGGAGACACTGCAGCTTCCAGCACCTGAGTTTGAACATCAGTAGAAAATGCCTGCATTAACCCAAAGTAGTCTTCCAGACTACAAGAGCACTGGAAAAGAATTTGGGAGGAAAAGGAGGACCAGCTGGACAGGATGAACCGGACTATCAAATAAATTAGTGAAGACAAAAGAACGAAACTGAACACAGACCCTGTGTGTCAGCATTATGCAATTAAAGATGCAGGGGAACTGCCACAGCAGCTGTAGGACATAACTAAAACAATAACAATTCTCTGGAAGGAATAAAAATTGGTTATTAATACTTCAGGTGAAGAGACATACACATTTTAAAATGGGTTAGATAATCCTTCATAGACATGCCTATACATAGTCTGACTCTGACTTTTAAACAATACCTTTTTATTGTTTTTTCCAAATCTCTGACGCCCCAACTTCTAAAGCATCTGCGCTCTTCAAAAACCACTTTTTACTCCCTAAGCAATGATCGTCTCTAGGTGTTCTCCAATGTCAGTGCCCCAAAAAATAAGGAAGGGGAAAAGACAAACCCCTTCCTAAATGTGATTTTTATCAGTGGATCGTTTTATTTTGCAAACTGTAAATCTCAAGATTTGCATGACTGCGGCAAAGCAGAATTAGTAAAAACAATAGGAGTGTAGAGCTGGATTCACACCAGTACTTCTTCTTCTCCTTGTGCCTTTTCTATAGGGGATTATGTACATTCTTTGCCTCAGCCAACCACTACCACTCCAAAAACAGTAGGAAAAATAAACAACAAAAAAGAACAGAACTACTTATACTAATTATAACTACCCTGGTACTGTATCTCATGGCACTGAATACCTGCTCTAATAGGTATTTTTCTCCATTGTCTGAATCAGGGATTATATCCAGGGAGTCCGTCACTGAGTTTAAAGTGCCTCCTTCCACGGTGTAGTTCTGTAAGAATCTTTCAATCTCCCTGTTTAGAATCTCCAACTGATCACACATCATGCAATTTTTAAGTGATACGCCTAAAGGAAGAGGAAAATCAGCTAATCACTTCTTGTTTAATTCTGTTTTACAAACTATGAAACAAACTGAGCCTCTACACGGAAAGTGGCTCCTGTTTGGGTAATTTACACTGAAGAAGGAACTGTCTGAAGGGTTGTGTTCACAGTGCTGCACCTGGGCATTCAAGGCCCGGTGTGCAACCTGCTCTTCAGATTATGTTTGAGTCACTACGTATCGCTACAACATTTCAAACCCAGAATCAGCATCATCTCTTAGGAGACACAGGTGGTTGCACACAAAGTGCATTTTCCTGTGTCAGCCACTGCCCACCCAGTGGCTCGGCTGCACAGGGCACAGGCTCCAGCTCTGATTTAACAGCGAACAGCATTAACATCAGTAATACCTGAAAACAAAGATTCCATGTCAGAATCATCCTTCCTTTTGCTCTAGTAGATATTATCTAATTGCTATTTCCTATATTATCTCCATTACCTACAAGAAAAAAATTTTACGGAACTCCAATTTTAAAATAATTCCAAATTTGAGAGATATAAATATACAGTGCACTTAAAACACTAAAGTTACAGACCTCATATCTTTGCTGTAAAATGCCTGGTTGTTTCTTATTATTATTTAGTATCTCCACTCTTTCCTTTCCCATGTGGTTCAAAATATTTTTCATGAACAACAGAGAAAGTTTCAAACTTACTTTACACAAACCTGCTCTTGCAGAATTGCACCTTAATACAGGCTTAAGTGCCTAAAAGAAGCTGAAAAATCAAATAGTATCAAAACACAAAAGGATGAAGCCTTAACTCACAATTATACTTTGCACTTTTAAGCAAATGTTCTACAAACTGCCTGCAAAAATATTTACTACAACATATGGCAACTCTGCAATCTTCAAATACCTCTTTCTCTTCCAGATTCAGTGGGACTTCTTATTCATTTTGTTCTGTTTGTTCTCAAGTTCACTGTTCAACTGCAGCTGAGATATTGACAGAAATGTCAACTGAAGCAGCAAACTGGCAATCTTGTTTTAAATGAGCTGAACATCTACGATAACTTTACTTATTTCTCCTAATACAATATATTAATCATATTTCTGAAACTGGAAGCTCCAGCTGAAAACTGAAAATTATTGTATTTCCCCTAGTAGACAATTCCCCTCAGCATCATCCTCTCCTTCTATCTATATGTTAGGTAACTATATCTAGTATTCTGCAGAATATTAGAAAGGATAATTTGTTCCTCTGAAAAAACTGAGGCAAGAATCTCCATAAATGATGGGATTAAAAGGCAAACTAACATTAACAGACATATATTTAAAAGGCCCTCTGGTTCCTGCTGAGGTTCACAGCTTCTGTGAGAAGCAGTCTCCAGTGGGAAAACATCTAAGGTTTTTAGACCAACTATAAATGAATTTAGAAATACAAATCAGGGGTTGCTGCAGTAGCATGAGCATTCCAGTGAAACAGAACAGTCGCTTAACTGGAAGTGGAGCATAAAGCTGATGCACAGTGTCTCAAGAAAGAAGGTCCAGTCAAGGAAATATTTATTTAGTTTTTTCCTCCCCCATTAGTTTTCAGGTAAAATGTTTCAATTTTTCCAAAACAAGTTAGGCACTTGATTTCATTCTGGACTTAAATTCCAGGAGCAATTGAAGCACAGAGGTATTGTAGCCTAGAAAAATCACAGAACTGTCACAAGCTTTTAATTTCAATTATGGTCAACTATTCTCAAGCAGTAACAAACCCGAAATCACAGGGCTGCTACACTGCAAGAGCAGAGAGCCCAGCACGCCCATTCAGCAGCCCTGTAGATTCTCCAACTACTGCAAACCCTTGTGGTTTTCAGAAAACACAGACTGAAGAAATTCCAGAGCAGACTCAGCAGCCAATTTAATCAGAGATGGAAAAGAGAGTCCCAAATTTCAAATCCTGCTACTGCAACACCTCACAACACACATTAAAAATCTCATCTCCAACACACCTTCATTAAACAAACAAAAAACCCGCTCATAATCTCCCTCTCACATTCAGACAAAACCTCACCGGAAGCACATTCTTATCTACTGCCTTCCATTGTGACTCAGCACTTAGAAATCTCAGGTGAAAAAGGACAGATTATCTCTGCCAGTAACACAGAGCTGAGATATTCATGGCAGGATGGGCTGTGAAGACACCTGGATCTGCTGTTGCTGACTTCATTAAGTCCTAAAAAGGATGCCCAACATAACATCTGAGGTGACAGAGCAACGTTTTTCAAGAACACCAACATTTGCTCATCTTTTTGTGTTTGTATTTCTAGATAAAGGCCAATTCAATAAATCATGACAAATATTCATTCAGATCGGAGTTTCCACTTTTATTTTTTCTCATTTCCCTGAAGACGAAATAAAAAACTCAATAGGTCCTCTGACAGCATCATGGTTTTGTCTTTTCTGGAGCTGACTGTTTTAATGCATTAAGAATTCCCTGATTCAGGTAACTGGGAAGACTTCACTCCAAAAAATGATTTTGAAAGGAAGCCTAGTAATAAAACCTTTAACATGTACTAAAACCATCCCCCCAAAAGGTAACTTCATTTCTAGTTTATCTGAGGACTTGCGTACAAAAAAAGTCTGTCAGTATTCAGGATAAATTCTTCAGATTCAGCTTACATATTCCTCAAACACTAAATAAAATCCCCAGTATGAAAGACCAGAGATCTTTATTCCCTCATTCTCACATCTAGATAGCAAAATATGTTGCATCTTATTCCCCGATCTTGGATGTCAGCACTCTTCAACACTCAGCCAATCTGCTGTAATCTGCACCAGTGCTGGTATCTCATTAGGGATTATACCAGCCCCTTGCACGAATACTTTAGTCCAAATGATTACTATCTGACACCTATTCATTCTCTTATCTGCTACTCACATTGAGAACTCTACAGAAAAGTCTGTGATTTTGAAAGATCACACACATACTCACCCCTACACAAACACCCATGGAAGGAAGATTCACTCCCATTTAAGACTTGTGACAGGCAATATTGACATCCTTCAGATTTAAAAAGTCTTCATACTGAAAGGCAGACTCTTTGCATGTGCAAAGAAATCCAAAGCATGATTTCACACCACATAGGTTTTCAAAGCAAGTACATCCATCAGTGACCAATTTCATGTCCATGTCCTAACGCAAATCCAGTCTGTTCCACTATATAAGATACTAGCTTCAGTTAGAATGACTTGTACCTGGTTTTTAGTTATATTTTTCTATGGGTTTCTTCAGAATTAGCTTGATACGCAAAATACTTGGCTGAAACAAAGATATCCCAGTCAGGTTTCTTAAATACCAAAGAAACTGCAGGATGTTACAAACAGGGAAGAAAGCATCCCTTCCAGAATGATATAACAGTTATTTCAGTCACAATTTATGTTATTTTCTCATTTTATTCCCTCTAAAAGAGTTACTGGGCTTGGCCTATGATACCCTCCTTTAAGTGTTAAAAATTCCTAATCAGCAAATATAGTAATACCACATGAGGAAAAACAAAATAGTCTGAGAAGTCATATAAGGATATAATTTCTGATGCACATAAAAGAAATGTTGGTATGTGTTAGTTGATACATTCCTACTCAGAAGACTGATCCCATTGAAAGTTATTCTGCATCCCTTTTTGGCAAAGATGACAGCTGGGAAACCTGCTAAGCAGCAGCAAAATTAATCCCTTACAACAACAAGCACTGCAAAAGCAGCCCAAAAGATGCCAGTAGGGCATCACCTACTTTGTACAGGAACAAGCAGTTCCAGTGAGACCAGGGACAAAAGTGCAATCCAGTGACCCCCAAGAACAGCAGGAACAGCTTCTGCCCTGGCTCTGGAGATGTTCCCTCCATCTGCTCAGCCATGAAAGATATAAGAACAGATACTCTACTAGCATGGAAAGCAACAGAAAATCAGATCCCCCACTACAGCCAGCACATGGTCTTCTATTTTCATGTAAAACATATCCACTGCTCACTAATCTGAGTATCTTAAGAAGGAAGGTAGACATCTTCCAAACAGTTGTCAAATGGACCTTGTCACAAAGAGAGGCAATGAGAGTTGATGAACAAGAGGTCACAGTCCTAAAGCTTGTCTGGATATTGTGAGACAAGAAAATTGCTGTAGTCCTAACTCCTCCCCCGCACTCCAAATAATTTACTATCTCACTACTTGACTGTTATAGCCAAGCTGCAGCTCAAGGTCAAAAGCCCAGACATTCCTGGTAAATATAAAAATTTTATGCCAGAAGTTTACATTTGAAATATCACGTTAAAAATGGAATTTGCACAAAATCACAGTATTTCAATGCTTATTATAGTTAGACCTAAAAGAATAAAACCAAAGAGAAATAACACTACAAAAGCTGTAACACTTATCTCTAAGTGCTTTGCTGGCTATCATTAAGCACAGTAAATTAATTTCAAGATTAAAAACAAAGCCACCACCTCCTCTACCCACAATACTAACAACTTAAAAGTGGCAGATCATTCCTTCCTATTCTAAAGTCAATGTATTATTCCCATTTAAAAAATTTAACAAGCTCGTAAATTTGCAAGATGTAGACTGAGCAGAAACACAGCCATGTTCTTCACGAACAACCCAGCCTAATTTAAGAAACCTGCACTCTTAAACACTGCAGGAAGCAGTAATTATTCTAGGCCAGTAGGAACAGTTCTATACAGCCAAATTAAGACAAATATCACCAAGATCTAGTTTTAAGGTAGCTTTTAGCATCAGGATAGTATTTCAATCTCTGATGCACAGAGCACAACAGGGTATTAATTTGTCAGGGATGGCACCACGGACACCTACAGTCTAGTCTCACACCACACCTCAGTCCACTCAGACCTGCTGCTTCTGCCCTCACCTCCCCATCTCCCATTACAGAGAGATTCTAGTCCTTGTAAAGCCTCGTTTTTCAGTGTTGGGGAGTACCCCATCAAGTCCTTGCCAAAAGTAACGGAAAAGAACTCACTGGTTTGGGAGATTAGGCTGTCCCAAGATAGAAATGGTTGAACCAGAGGATGAACAATCTGCACCCTTTGAACGTGGTGGAAAGAAAGGGTGTTTATGGTACCCACACCACAGGAGGGCAAAGCTCCCCAAGGACACCTGAGCACACCAATGAAGTGAGATACCAGAGGGAGCAGGTGAGGAAAAAATTAATCCAGAGGCTTCTACACATCTGTTGAGATCCCATTCCTCAATCTCCCTGATGTTTTTTCAAGGAATCTTTGAAGGTACTGTAGGACTCTGAGGTGTAACGATGTGCTGCCAGAACTATTCAGTAGAGCCCATCGCTACCACCTCTCTGCACCCAGGACACTCAGGACATTTCAGTGTAGCTCGGTGGTCTGCAGACTTTCTGCCTTTTTTTATGTTTGGCGCTGAAAAATTATTTTGAATGTTCACAGTATGGTGCAAAACACTTGTCCTGTCTTGGTACAGGAGAGCCCATTAAGTGCACATTCACATGACACCACATACCAATGCATGGTGTTGACGCCAATGAACTAATGAGACTTAAAATGTAAACAAACATTAACTACTTTTTTAAAATTCTCAAATATGCAGAAACAAGTTTTCAATCTCCTTCTAGAATTTTCCATCATGAAAAATAAGGCTTAATACATTTATAAATTTCACAAGATCAATACTTTTCAAAAGTGGAAAATAGTGACAAGTTTAACTCAACAATAAACTTAAGAGCAAACCAACTTGACAGCTTAACTTTTTAAAATACAAGAAAATGGATTAATTCCAAGAAGAAACGGCTTCCCTTAATAACAACACACACTCACATGGTCTCTGTACTTGCAATAATAAAGACATCAACCTTTCCAAATTAAAACGTCTTTAGTCAACACATTATAAACCCTCTCTGATGTGTCTGAAACTAAAACACCATCAGGTTTTCCATGGTTCCTGTCAGGCTGCTCACTTACCTTACATAAGCCTCATAGGAGGGCCAGTGCCTCACAGGATGGAAACCTGTGCTCGCACAGGACAGCAATCCTGAGCATTTGCAGGGAATGTGGGACCTCCTGGAAGTGATGAATTTAACGCGTGTGCACAGCAGCAGATTATCACATTAGCAGCACACACAGACTGGGCCCTGCAGCAGTTCGAGAGCAAAGACAACGAGCAACTCCACAGCACAACAGAACTGCACCAAGCTAAAACACAGAGCAGCTCCCTGGTTGATGCAAAGCAAAATACACACACACTGAAGTTTATTTTGGTGTCTTTCAGGTTAAAACCCTCTTACTTCATATTGCAGCACACAGGACCCGAGCAGTCAAGGGCAGAAGGGATGGACCACTGGGTAGGTCATGCAGCAGAATGAGAACAGCACCAGGCATTACAGTAGTATTTTATTCTGGGTAAGTAGCAAAAAGAGCTTCTTTGAGCCAGACTGAAGTTCTCACAATTAAATTCAGCTAAATAGCAATTTTTCATAGAAATACTCAAGGCACTTTAGCAGCAGGCCCATCAGATATCTGGCAAACACGAAGATTCAATTTAATAACAGATCCTATCTGTACTACAGATGTTGCCTGTCACAATTGCACAAGTCAGGAACGTTAAGGGCTACAATCCCTAATCAACAGAGCTGTGCTGGCACAAGTGCCTCATATTGATGTAATCAGATCTGCAAAACCGTACTTTTACCTGTCTGTGCTGTTTGCAGGGTGGGGCAGGTGAGCTCCACCCTGTGCAGCGGGTTCTCAGTGCAGCTGCACACTTAACCTCAGCTCTGTCATGGGCCCCACCATGCATGGAAGCAGTTCATCTCAGGGGGAAAAAAGACTTTGAAAGTTCAATCAAATTCCTTGGAAGAAGAAGTTACATTGGCAAAGAGATTCTAAGGTAGGTGTGTAGGCAGGAGAGGCTTTGCCAGCATAGCTCTGTGTCAGCAGCTGGGGACAGAAATGTGACAACAGCACTGACGAACTTCAGTAACCCCTACCACAAGGCACTCATCCTCCAAGCCATAAGCCCATAACTGTGTTTGGGAAACAAAATTCATAGACTGTAGTGTTTTTTGCATTTATGAAAACATTAATTTTAAGAGGGAAGTATTACATACATGTCATTTTTATTTTCTAGTCAGAACTCCATGGGTGGTTAACAGCCTAGGCAGATACTGACTTAGCAGCAGACTGACATTTGGCATTTCACTCCTCCTACAATACCTTCTGAAGCCTTTACTCACATTATTCTGAGTAAGATAATCCCATACTTGCCCTAAAAATGAAAATTTACCCCTCAAAAAATTAAATTTTTGGGTCAGGTTTACTTCTGCTTTCAGCGTCTGACCACATTTTGCATGAGCAAAAATCAGGTTACAAACAGATTTTGCCCACTAAGGAAAGCTGTGAGCAGAATCAAAGCAGTGTAGAGAGCTCTGCTGTTTTCCTCTTCCCTTTTATACAGATTAAGAAATAACCACAACTTTAGATGGTCAAATGCTTAGATTAAAAGCTCAAGCACAGTCATCTCTGTACAAGAAACCTTCTAAAGGCTCCAGCAAAAGCCAATTTTACAAGTCATGGTTGAAAGTTTAGTCAACAGAAGTATCAATTACAAACACTGCCTGGGTATCACCCAATACACAGGACCTTTAGCACTCCTGTTCCATCATCTTGAATGAAAATATTTTGCAAATACATACTATTTATTTGCCTAATGTTCAATTTCTGCTACTGAACTTGATCTCTTCAGCAACTGTCCGGGAAACACTGCTTTGGGAAGGCAATTCACACCCTCTGGCATTCTTCCACCAGGACATCACGGAAATTACCAGTTCTTTATCAGGGCCGTTAGGAACACTCAGCTGTAAATCCAACAGCTAAATTAGAGAATCCTAAAGTCTAACCTTTCACAATCCCACATCTTGTTTATTTATAAATAATCTATAATTTCTGACCCTACCAGTACAGCTGTTGAAGAAAACAAAATCATGTGGTTTTACCATTTTTTCCCTTATTTCATTTGTAGAAAGTGAGCTAAAATAGAACCTCTGAAACTAGCTATCATTTTTATTCTTATTTCATCAAAACAGCTTCATTAAATGAAGTAAACAGAAATGAACTTCTTCCAAATTTGGTGAAACACAGTAATTACAGCATGCTGATTACGTTATTAAGGATGCAGTAAACACAGTTGAGTTTCCAGTTTTGATTAGAGTTTACTGGGAGAACACACATAATGCACGCTTAATCTGTGCGTTTGAGCTGGCTAACTGGAAATTTAAGCTTTTTAAACTCAAAGTCTATCAATGCTCTTGAGACCAGCATCAGTAACACCTGTGGAATATCCGCTTATTTCAGAAGCTGTGTTAGATAAAAACTTCCCAGCAGTGAACCCTCCAAGCACTAACTGAGAGCTGAGAAGTCAGGCCTGACTGCACATACAAACAGGAACCAGCTTTTGCATAAACTGGGGAAATCTCACTTTTATTAAAAGCCTCTCCTCAAATCTCCTACCACTGCCCTACTACTTGTAGCACAAGAGACACAAGGCAGAAAGTGAACCAGAGAATAAAACTGGTGCAGAGACACCACTTCTGTCAACTAAAGCCATGTCATCCCACTCTTGCCCAGTCCAGGCCCTACTCCTACTTCTATCAGTTACATTTTATAACTCTCAGCCCAACTCCTTTAATCCTTGTTCTTCCTCTTCCCACTAATACCTCCAGCTTAAAGTTTCCGGCTGTACAGAATTAAAATCCCACCGTTGTTAAGTTATAACTATAAAGACAATTACTGTCTTAAACCAGAAACAAATAATGTGATCAACTGCCAGAAAATCTTAGTAGTGAAGCTGGATTAAGCAGAACAAACACTGGCTTTTGGGAGCCCACTAGACACTGAAAACATATTTATTCAATTTTATTTATTAACCTAAATTTGATTCTATTTGCATTGCTTTGGGGAGTTTCAGGGTTTCAGTATTATTTGTTTTTTTTAAAATTCAAAATACATCTTTTAACTATATGAAAACACCCTCTGAAGCACTATGTGAATAGGTATTAGTTTATATTATTATTTCATATTTCAACAGTTTTAAAAACCGTAGGTATTTTTGCACTGTATAC
This sequence comes from Lycocorax pyrrhopterus obiensis, assembly GCA_014706295.1. Classification (NCBI taxonomy): domain Eukaryota; kingdom Metazoa; phylum Chordata; class Aves; order Passeriformes; family Paradisaeidae; genus Lycocorax; species Lycocorax pyrrhopterus. Next base: position 12,229,378 of record JACSVZ010000022.1, on the reverse strand, counting down.
ATATTTGCAACACAGCAAAACCTTCATTTGCATACCAACAGAAAATATCCCTTAAAGAAACAAACATCACAAAAACTTTGCAAAAATAAAGATTTAAATGTTGGTCTTGAAAACACCAATTAAATCTGATTTTCAAATCACTGGAGTCAAGCACTCTCAATGGAAGCTGAAGGGCAACATGAGGCTTTAGTCTTTCACCCAAGTGCATTAAAACACCTTTATGTCTGACATGTTTCTGGAACTGTCAAAGGAAAAAAATTTAAGGCCTAACTGAACAGCTATTTTGAGCTTACTTCTATATTTATTCCTATAGAAAGTTCTAAATGTCAAGGAACGATAACAAGCTGCTGGCACACATAAAAGTGGAGCACAACCCAGAATATCTACTACAATTAACACAGTATATGCTACACTTGGACAGTAACTACACATCATTTTTCATTGGCCAGCAATCGAATTGGTTAAACTCCTTGCAAATTTTGTTTGTAGAAGCAGCACCAAGACTGTTAAAGCTAAACTAATTCAAATTACTCCTTAAAAGAAAACTGAGGAAAATACACAAAAAAGCAAACAGTGAAAAAGTTCTCATAAAATAAGGCAAAATATAGTTTAATATCACCTGCCAAAGAATTCAGTTAAACACGACTGTGATTACTAAGTACTCAAAAGAGCTATTTCTGAAAAAAATCTCAACTCTATTATCCAGGGGAAAAAAATCCAACCAAACAAAAACCCCAGGGAATTTAGGAATGCTATACACATTATTCTGAGTTAAATAAAAGGAATCAGCATTTTTTTTCATCCCTGAAGTTCCTGGAAGGAAAACCCATGAAAGCACATGCAAGAAAAAGAGCACGTTACACTGTTTCAAATTACTGGAGATAAAAACTGCAGAGCGAGCGTAATACACATTCATTTTATAACACATTACAAGATTGTAACATTCTTTCCAAGTTAAAAACGACAAGCTAAAATAGTTAGATTTTCATAATCACAGCTAAAATATAAGCTGCCGCTTGGAGGTATAAACTGAAAACTATTTAACTGTATGAAACAAAATTTGGTCGCCACCAAATAATGGTTTTTGAAAGCCAAACAAACAGCTCCAAACTATCATCACCTCCAAAAGATAGCACTGAAGTACATTAGTACCATTTAAGTACATTAGTGCCAGGGACAGGGAATAGTTATTGGCAAGGAATTTATTAAATATTTAAAGCCGGCCAACAACTCCTACTGTCTAAATATTCGGGTTTTTCCTCCTACAAAATAGTCAGCAGAACATGATGAAGTTCAACTCTCCGTGTTTAACTCACCAATAAGGAGATCCCCTCCTTTGCCCAGAGAAAATCAACATTTCCCCAAGGCAGGGAAGTTTCCGTCCCCCCTGCCGAAGCCCCGGAACGATTTCGGTTGGGTTTGTGGGTCCCCAAGGGCGCTCCCCCGCCCCAGCCACCCCCGGCGCAGGCCCGGGGCCGGTGGGTACAGTCGGTGGTGCCGTCACGAAGCAGCTTCCCGGCGTCAGCTTGGCCATGACGGCGACGGGCTCCGAGCACACCGGGCCTCTCCTCGCCTCTCCTTCCCCCCAAGATGGAGGAGCCGCCTTCAGCCCGCTCCGCCAGGGGAGCGGCCGTTCCGCTCCAGCCCCGCCGCGTCGTGAGCCAAAGGCTTCCTCCGGGGCCCCGCACGGAGCCGCCGTCTCCTCCGGACCGGGCCAGACCGGGCCGCGCCGTGCCGTGCCGTGCCCGCGCCCCGCTGCTCCCCGGGGAACCACCCCCCCCCACACCCGAGCCGCTCCGGCCGCCCGCCCGCCTCCATTTTATAGCGAGCCCAAAGGCGGCCAGGCCGCCTTTCCCGCGACCTCCCCGCCGCAGCGGCGGCCCCATTCCCACTCTCCTCCCGCCCCGGTGCTCCCCCACCCGCCTCCCGCACTCACCGCGGGCAAAGAAGGGGGTTCTCGCCGCGGCCGCCGAGGGTCTCAGCCGCGCCGCGCCGCCATTTCCTCCTCGCTCCGCGGCAGCGCTGGGCGGAGCCGCCCCGCCCCGTCCCCGCCACCATCGACACCGAGATGGCGGCGGCGAGGCCAGAGCGCCGCCCTTGGCGCGCGGCTCCCGGAGGACCCGGCGGGCGCTGGGCGGGAGAGCGGCGGCCCCGCCCCTCACACAGAGCCTTCGGCGCCGTGGCGGCCGCTCCTCACACAGCGCGGCGGCTGTGCCCCTCTGCGCTCATTCCCCGCGCCCCTCGGGGCTCCCTCAGGCCCGCTCCCGTTTCTTCGCTTGCAAACCCGGGCTGATCCCGGGAACGGCAGCTTTAGCCATGATTCCTGAGCGTGGACGGGCACCGGAGGAACATGGCAGAGGAGCCAGGCTGCTGCTGCACAACCACCTGCTCACAGCAGCTGTGCTCCCCACCTGTGCGCATTCCACTGGGACTTGTGTGGTTTTTCTATTCGACTCACACTTGGCAAATTGCTGTTGTGATGCCTTCCTCTGGCTCCAAGTTACAGAGTGCTGAGAGTGGAATATTGTCTGAATCTGCCAATCCAACACATGGAGCCTCCACAGGAAACATCTTTTATCAATGGTTAAGCTACTCAAAAATCACTCCAGGATCCAAGCTGCTACAAATAGCTACAGAGAGTTAAATTCCATTTACGTGTTTTGTTCCTTCTGTGACTTTTTGAGACACTGGCACCCAGAAACATCCACACCTCACAGTCACTGAGGGATCCCAAGGGGTACAGGACACCCCCAACACCATACAGAGACTCCTGACCTGGGCACCTGAAGAGCCTTTAGAGGTGTGAGGTTTGGCTCTTTGATTACCCTGATCGTGCACATTTTTCCTCATGGGTTGATAACATGGATTTCAGGTGGACTCTAGAGTGTTTACTGAGATAAAGGAATGAAAACATGAGGGGAAAAAAGCTGCTTAAGAATAATTCTACAGAATTACGGGATTCTGTCAAGTAATTTGATTACATCTTTTAGGAGTCTATTCATGAGACTTCTGGTGGCAAAAGCTCAGGATAATGTCGGGAAAGCTGCTAATAGCATAGTCATCCTCTTTCTCCAGCTGTAAAACTGGGCAGTTTTAATACTTCAGCCAGGAACACCAAGAAGTAAAAACCCACAACAGATTCCTGTGCAAAAGTACAAAACACCACAATTACGGTAAAGCAGGAATTCAGATTTTGTTCTGCAGCTACAGAGCTGCTATAAATGAAATAACATGGAGGGGAAATACCTGAGGGTTTGGTAGATCAAGCTGCACTGTGATTTATGCTCTAGGAAAAGCTAATAACATGCTTTAATAGATAAATTTAGCATCTAGGGAGTGCTCAAACCCAGAAATTACACACCAACAGAAAGGAAACGCAGAGCAAGGAATTGCACAGCAGCAGTGAACAGGGGATGCCTGCCATAAGGAATCCTGCAGTGAAACAGGTATTAAATTCCTCTTACACACATTTAGTAAGAGGCTTACACCACTTTAACATAATGGTGATGCAATCTGCACACCCAGTGAGTGCCACCTGAGCATGCTACACTTTCAACCACAAAACCTCTACACCTTTGTGTTAAAGCCAGAGGCTCTACCTTTGCTGACTGAACATATGTCATGTTCATCATCAACACATCAGTTCTTTCCCTGCCTTGTTGTTTTCCTAATTCTTTTCCTGTTAGAGCCTAATTTCCTTTAATTTGGGAAATTTCCTCCTGGGTTACTGGTCTGAATCTGCATCACCCTGGCAGCAAAGCAGGAGGAGCTTATTTGGTTATAATGTGAGTTTTGTTTCACTTTAGGCCTCCTCTCCTGTAACATGCTGGTAATTTGTAACTGGTTTGAAATGAAAACTCTGCTGGGAAATCCTAGCAGGGATTAATAACCATCAATCAGCTTCTAAAACAGTCTAATAAGCACCTTGCCTGTCTCTCCTTCTTAGACATCAGAGAAGCTTATGCTGAGATACTGTCCCCAGGACAGATACGTACAAATCCCTCAGCACTAAGTCTCCTTAAAACTTTCCACTTCCTTCCAAAACCTTTTGTGTGGTCAGTGCACTGACTTTCTCCTGCAGCTGATACATCTTTCCTTATTTATCCCTTGGGCTTCCGTAATTAATGGGTTTTTTTAACTTTGGGTTCCTAAAATTGGCCTCACTTATATTTGTAGTGTCTCACACAAGGGTTGTTACGTGTGACCTATAAAACTTTGTGACAGACACTAAGACATCGCTGTTGTGTGGGACAGAGACAATGTCCCCAGATCTGGGATGTCACTTCTTACCCACCTTTCCCTTAACCGCTGTTTGAAGATGCAAAGCCCTTAAATATAAATACAACACTTATTTTACGTTCATTCCTTCCCTCAGTTTTCCCTCACCGATTGTCCTGAATGAGCCAATTGCAGCAGCCAAGAAAAACTGGAGATAAGAGCCCATGAAAAGAGCAGGGATGAAAGCAAACGAGCAAGTCCTCCTCCCTCCTCAGTCTCTGGTGATTTTGTTGTATTTAACAGATAATTAATACATTTAAGTCACAAGAGACTAATTTCTGTTGGCCGTGCTCCAACTTTACCTTTTTTTTTAGTGGAAAAAGGCCTCTGTCCTCAGAGCTCTGCACATCAGAAAAGAGACACATCAGGTATCAAGGTAATGCCTCTTCAGGATTCTTGATGCTCCAAGGCTCCTGATACTTATTTTCCAAAAAGACTAGATGAACACAGAGAAATACTTTAATGAGGGTTAATCACATTCACATAAATAAAGTAATCCCCTTCTCTACCACCTGGCACAAACTTGCAGAATTTTTCCCCCCTCCAGTTCTAGGTAAATTCTTTCCCTTCAATATAAGCATTTTTGTGACTTCTCTTGGAATGAGTGACTTTGGTTTGGGATTCACTCCACATAACTCCAAATATTAGTCATCAAAACACCTTTTTGAAATTAGGATTTAACAAATTCTAATTCATGTAAAAAAATCTATAAACTGCACTTACAGTTATTACGTTTCTTTTAATCTCAATTTTGTCATCTTGCCCCCAAAAAATCCAACTTTCCATGTTACTACTGCCCTCATTACTGTAAGATTCTTGTAAGACTGTGGCATATGGAAGCCATATTTTGGGATAATTTCCCAAGACCAAAGTAGTCATGCATTTTAATCCAACTTGGGAGTCACAGGAGTACCCTGCAAAGTTTTCCCTTGGCAATAAAAGGAAGGTTTTGTTCCAACTTTTTGGATAATATTAGGGTTTTTGACAGAAGTAAGTATTTAGTGCTAGGAAAAGAGAGAATTATGCAGGAAACCTTTTCCCCTGAATTGTTGCACAGGTTCATATCTTCCTGAAGTATAAAACATGTAACATTTATTACTCAAGATACTGCACAATTCTCCAAACGTGCAGAATTTTCATTGCACTCGGAGCATTAGTAGGGGAAAAAAAGGCATGGGTCAAGATTTCCATCCCTGGTAGTGTTCCAGGCCGGGTTGGATGGGGCTTGGAGCAACTTTGTCCAGTGGAAGGTGTCCCTGCCCTCTATCAGTTTGAAGCTATTCCTCCTTTTCTTACCACTGTGGTTCCTGATGAAATGCAGCTGGCCATGATATTCTGCATAGAATCATTACAAACTTCTTTTTTGTATCTTTATGATCAGAAAAAATACCAACTCTTAAAAACATTTTTTAAAAAAAGTAACAAAACCCATCAAATTATTTTTCATGACAAGTAAAACCACAGCTCTGCAGCTGCTTTTAGCCCATTTTTACTTTTCTTTAGCTCAGGGACAATGAAGAGGAAAAGGGAAACTTCTGCTGCAGCTGGTCAACCGTCCCAACCTCTGAAAACCAGGGGTCAGCACCACACAAACTGCTGCTAAACAGCAGCTCCCACATTTTTACCTTATTATTTCAATTTATTATTTTACTTATTAGACAGCAATTACACCTGTTCCTTAGTCTTTACCTGTGAATAGTAACTGTGGTATGGATTGCCCTCTGTTGTGTCCTCTCTGCATAGAGCATATTTCCCTTAGGAAAACCTCACAGAGAGGGGCATCCTCTTCCTCTCTCCCACTTAAAGGGTCTCCTGAGAAACTCCACCTCTTAGGGGGGAGCTGTCAAGAACAGGACAGAATACCTGAGCCAGAGACAGATTTACAAGCCAACAGGTTCAAAAATAGTCTGAATGTTTATGTTTCCCAATGAGTCACATTCACTGAGATTCGTTTCTAGATCAAAGCCTAGGAAGAACCCTCTCCAATCAAAAGGAATACTTGCCAGGCTGTAGCTTTCCTTATTTTTTGGCTACAACTAACAGCATGGATTACTGAATATGTGAAGCTCTGTGTCCAGAATTCTGCATTGTTGGAGACTTGGAGCTTTGTATAAACTTGGAGCTTTGTTTGGGGAACTAAGTTAAAATAATAATTAAAATAATAAAATAGTAATTGAGGCACAGATCTCTGCTCTCTGGTGACCAGTGACAGGACCCAAGGCAATGGCTGGAATTTTGTCAGGGAAGGTTCAGGGTGGATATTAGGAAAAAGTTCTTCACCCAGAGGGTGGTTGAGCACTGAATAGGCTCCCCAAGGAATGGTCACAGCCCCAAGGCTGCCAGAGCTCCAGGAGCATTTGGAAAAGGGTGGGATCGTTGGGCTGTCTGTGCAGGGCTAGGAATTGGACTTTGTTCTTTGTGTGTCTCTTCCAACTCAGGATATTCTATGGTTCTAATAAATTATTTATTACATTGCAGGTTTTCTCTGTTTCAACGTAAGCACAATTGTAATGAAAGTGAGTTTTGGAGCCTGGGCTTTATTGCAGTTACAAAAACAAGAGTGAAAAGTGCACGACCATGTCCATATTCCCAGTCTGTGTGAGTGAAGTTACATTTTCCTGAGGAGTATCATTTGCAGCATTTCACACATAATAGTGTGTATTTTAAGCCTGTTCTCCCTTTAAATGTACAAATCGAGGTTTTGTTGCAAAATGTGGAATATGTGAAATTTTCTGAAGGAAGGATGTTCTTTGAAGTTTTAGGAAGTTAACAAAGCTTGGGAAGAAGGATGTACCAATGACAGTGGACATGAAGAATGCAGAATTCATGGGCCACAAGACCATCTAACAGAACTCCAAGATAAGGAAGACACTAATAAAGCCAATTCAGCAATTGTGCTAAAATCAGCTCCAGCTGGGTTAAACGTAATTAGGGCAGGGGCAGATCGTGACCACTGATGTATCCAACAGGAAAGACTGAGCATGCGGAGTAATCAACTTGTAGCCAATGAACACTACTTCGTTTGCTAAAATGTTTAAATAGTAAGAAGTTTTGATTGTTGGTATGCTGGCTTTGTGGATTCCCCACGTAGCACCCATTTCTGCGCTGAATTGTAAATAAATCAAATACCTCGACTCTGTGTGTGGATTGGCCTCTTGTTCACCGGGTGCAACAACCTATTTTGGCAACAGTATGTTCTTGCCTTTTCTGCAGTGACTCACAAACCCCGCGGTGGGTTCAGCAACGCCTCAGCAACCACTACGCGTTTTGACAGAGACCATCAATCCTCAGCCAGGACAGTTCCCAGCCCAGCCGATCAACACACGTGGAAAGGACCGCACACGGCTACCGCAGGCTGTGCCCTGCCCGTTCGCCTGGCAGATGGCGGGGCCGCAGCTCCCACGGCCGCCCCCTACAACCGCTGCTCCCACCGACCCCGCTGTGTCCGCGCACGAGCCGCCGCCGCCGCCTCACACGGCGGTTCCTGTGCCCCTCGCGCCGAGCACGATCAACCCGGATCAACCTCTGCCTCCACCGCTCGTGGCGGGGCAGGCGCTCGGCGCCGTGAGCCGAGCGCGGAGCGGGCGGGCCGGGCGGGGGGAGGCGGGCCCGTCCCTCAGCGCCCCGCGCCCACCATGGCCGCCCCCGCCGCCTCTGCGCTGCCCCGGCCCCGCTCCACGGTCGCGTGTTCTCGCCCGCTCCCCGCGCGCTGATTGGCCGCGAGCGCCGCTCTCGCGAGACCCGCGCGCCTGCGGCCCGGCGGAGGCGGCGGAGGCCCCGCGTTCGTGCGTCGGAGCGGCCCCGGGCGCGCGCGGTAAGATGGCGGCGGGAGGCCGCGCCGGCCTCGGGGCACGGCGGGAGCGGGGCCCTCACCCTGACCCGGACCCGCCGGCCCGGCCGGCGCTCGCCCGCCGCGGCCACTGCGGAGGCGCCGGGCCTGTGGCGAGCGGGGCCCAGCGCTCCCGTGGCCCAGCGCCCCTGTGGCCCGCGCAGGGCCGGGCCGGGGCGGCGGGGGAAGCCGGGTTCGCAGCGGGCCGGGCCGGGCCGCAGCAGCAGCGCGGGGCGGCGGGAGCCCCGTTCCCCCAGCGCGGTTGGGGGCGGCGGAACGCGGGGCCGGGAGCGATCGGGGCCCGGGCGGGCTGTGCTCCCGCTGTCGGAGTTGCCGGGTGCGGGGCGGCTTCGGCCGCGGGTTAGAGGAGGGAGAACCTGTTGGAAGCGGCTCGCGGTGAGGAGGTGATGATGGGGAGTCGCGGTGCCTCTCGTGTTGTTTGACAGGGGTGGCGGTGCCTGTTGCTGTTGTTGTGGCCGCCTGTCCTCCTTTCCTTGCCCCCGTGGTCGTTACTTGGAGGTAGAAATCATTAAATGCGGGGTTGGTAAAGTGCTTTGCCTACCAATCCGAACAAAAATATTGTCGAGAAGAATAGTGGAGATAACGTTTTAGTAGCGCTGACAGGAGAACTTTTGGGGACAGAGAAGCTGAGCTGGTGTAAGGCTTTGAGTTGTACACTGGGTAATGTATCATGGACAGTTTTGTAGCTGTGCAATACATGGAGCTGTCCGAAGTTTTGGTGCAAATTTAAAGCAGATATTGTTTACGTAGGCATTGCTATAAGTGTTTGTCACAGTCTTTCTGGCTGGCTGTCAAACTCTGATTCACTGGTTTCACACTGAGATGCTGCATGTCCTGTGTAAATTCTATGCAAGATTTATATGGAGTGGATTTAAGAGTAAGTACAAGAAGATGGTATTTGAATTTTTTAGTCTGAGATTTCTGAAAGCAGCTTTAGAGTCTGGCAAATAGATGTGGAAGAGTGCAGGAATGAGGAGGAAAAAAAATGCAAAACTGGTTTAAGATAAAAGGGTCAGGTTTGGATTATTAATTTAAAAGAGCTCATAGGAAGCTCTAAAGATGGCAGTAATACAGTTCTTACACACATTAAACTTATTTTTCTTGAATCATGTTAAATGAGATGCTTTTCTTTTGTAGTTAGAGTCCAGGATGAGTTATGCAGAAAAACCTGATGAAATCACGAAAGATGAATGGATGGAAAAGCTTAATAACTTACATATCCAGAGAGCAGACATGAACCGCCTTATCATGAACTACCTTGTCACAGGTAAAAACGGGTGGTAATGCCTGGAGGCTCTTAATGTGTGTCACATACTTTATCAGACAGTTTGGGGTAAAATATGGAACTGGATGGAGTGGAACTAAGGGCTGTGAGGACTTTGTGGTTGCTGTTGGCTTCTCGTAGCCAAAAACTGCTCTGGTGCTCTCAGACAAAGAATCAGAGACTGAGCAGTTCTCATGGAATATGAATGACATTTATGAGCCTGAACTCTGCTGCTAAAAGATAGAGAAAACAAAGTGTTTTCTGCAGTGCTGTAGACATGACCTGCTTCTCTGTGATGTCCTTTTTTGTGCCACTGAAACAGCTCAAGATAAGTTGCTGTTGTTAAATAACAGTCTGAAAGCTGCAAGAACAACTATCAGGAGCAAGTTTTTAACTGGGCAGAAAGATAAACTCTGAAAGGGCACTGTTGTCAAAATAATTTGAGACCAGGATATTAACCCCTTCAGCACGTGGCCTGACTTTGTACTTGGAACAACCCAAACCCCGTCGGGAATTGTTCCTAGCAATTAGGTGCATGCCATCCCAGGAAGCTGTGCTAGGGCGGAGGTGTTTGTATCCATCTACACCCCTGTTTACTCTGAGTGTAGGTGAAGCCTCTGGGTTGAGGGAGGAACATCTTAGTGGGTGGTATAAATCAGTTTTGTGTCTATGAAAGCAAGACCTGGGATTTAAAAGAGCTGTTATGACCTTAAATACTATGGAAGAAAGCAAAATTATTTCTTCTTGTGTATTTTCTTCTCAGAAAAACTGCTGGATCTGTGTAAACAGATCTGGGGCTGGAGGGCGAAGCAAAACCTCCCACGTTTTGAAAATGTGACTTTAACAATCCCATTTTGTAATAAGCACAGTGCTTTATTTAAGTATAAACCAGGCTTCTGAATTCAGAGGTATTGGACTACAAGTTGTATCCCTGGAGAATGAGAGTACATGAGTTCAGGATGAATTAAGCATTTACTCTTAAATGCCTGTTGGGTAAATAACTACTTAAATAGAGAGGAATTTTTCACAATTTTGGGTTAATCTTTAAACTTCCAGATTGCACAAGCATCACTCAAATATTTTCATTTAAGCTGATGGGTTTTCTTCTAAAGTGTTTCATGCAATTCATCCTATGGGTAAAATGTTCCTATTTCAGAGGGCTTTAAAGAAGCAGCAGAGAAGTTTCGGATGGAGTCTGGAATTGAACCCAGTGTGGATTTAGAGACTCTGGATGAAAGAATAAAAATCCGCGAGATGATCTTGAAAGGACAGATCCAGGAAGCCATTGCATTGATAAACAGCCTCCATCCAGAGCTGCTGGATACCAACAGATATCTCTACTTTCATTTGCAGGTAAGGACAGGTGGCAAACTTTTATCTTTGTCTTAGAGTTTGCTGACAGAGTGGGAAAAGTAGTGAAGAAATTAAGATTATGTTGGGAGGTTTGTGACTGAACGTGGATGCAATTGTGGGTGTTCTTGGCATTTTTTTGTAGCAGTGGGAAACACTGTGGCATGGTGCAGGAGGCACCCTATACAGTTATTAACATGAAAACCTGTAACAGCAGCAGTGGGCTGTGAGTTACCAGCTTCCAGTTTCTGTTAGTCTGAATTCCTTTAGTAACCCATCTTCTCAAACCCTGTTACTCAAAAGCACCAAGTTCCCTTTTTCAGTAAATTTTGCAGCCAAGTTGCTGCTGCTTGTCTCACACATTGAGAAGAATTGACCTCAAACTGTCAAATTACAGATTAGTGCTTGTCTCAAATTACACACCAGTGTCTGAATCTTCCAGGCTTGAAATAGTGGAGATTTGTTAATTTGTTGGGCTAATATTGCTGTGTCTTTCGTGTGTAGCAGCAGCATTTGATTGAACTGATTCGGCAGCGTGAGACAGAGGCAGCTCTGGAATTTGCTCAGACCCAATTAGCAGAACAAGGGGAGGAGAGCAGGGAATGCCTGACAGAAATGGAGCGCACGCTGGCTCTGCTTGCCTTTGATAATCCCGAAGAATCACCATTTGGAGACTTGCTGAACATGATGCAGCGACAGAAGGTAGTCCTTTCTCAAAGGGAACCGATGTCTTTTATATGTATGTTATGAAAATAAAATCTAAATATTTTTGAAATGCTTAGAAAAAACTTACATAGTGATGTGCAAAAGAACAGAAGTGTTTCTTGAGCAAGATTTAAAAAAATGGTGTTAATATATTCCAAATGTATTCAACTACTTGGCTCTCTTCCTTGCTTTCTCCAGGCTCGTAGTCTGTGGAGCTTTGTCCTGGCCATTTGTGAGGAATTAGCACACTAGGTGTGATCTTCCCAGTGTGTGCATGACTTTAGCAGTGTTAGTCTTCTGAAAACTGTCACTGAAGTCCAGTTTTTCTTTTCCAGGTATGGAGTGAGGTTAATCAAGCTGTTCTAGACTATGAAAATCGTGAATCAACACCCAAGTTGGCAAAATTACTGAAACTACTACTGTGGGCTCAGAATGAGCTGGACCAGAAGAAAGTGAAATACCCCAAAATGACAGACCTCAGCAAGGGGACGATCGAAGAGCCCAAGTAAAATGTGTGCAGATGGACATCAAACAATCTTAGTACTGCACAGTATACATTTATATCAGTCTGTGACTGAAATATTTTTACTACAGTACAGCACTCAATTCAGATTTTTCAATGAACATCTAATTTGAAGGGAGAAAAGTCCCTTTTAAATGCTGCAAAAACTGCATTGAAAGGCGCTGTATCTCTTTGGAAGTCTGACTTAGGCTATGCACTATAATACATTTTTAAAAAAAACAATTAAACAGGACAGGAAAAATAACATTTTTAAAAGTACAGAACTCAAGCTTTCTAATTGGCTGCTGATGCCTAGTTTAGTGGCCAGTGAGTTAATATGGAGTTATATTGGCAACTGTTCAGTTTAACTGTCTCCTGTTTGAAATGTGTATATAGAACAGTGAATATTTTCTACCTTTTAAGTTATAGCCAGATACACATTCCCCTTAAAAGTAACTGGTCAAGTTTTCATCTATAAACTTTGCAGTAAGGTCAACCTTTTGCTTAGGAAATAGTGTACAAACTTGTAAATCATAATTTAAGGACTTTTGTTTTGTTTTGGTTTTCTTCCTTGTTTCTGACTTCTTGGTGCTTTATATGGTGAGAGCTATGTTCATAATGGATCAGTGACCCATCTTTTCAGGAGGAGTATTGATGGAAATAGGTTTTTTCTTAATATTCACCAATGACCAAAATGGCCCCAGAGGCACTTGAGGGGTTTTTTTAACAGGGGCCTTTTCCCCCCTATGTTAAATTTGCAGCAATTCCAGGTGGCTGCTCCAGCTTTGAAGGCCACTGGATGTCTGTAAGCTGAAAGACTTGTGCTAGGGAATCAAGTGGTGTAGAGAGATGCTTGTTGAAGCCTCTGATGCATCATCTTGTGCAGGATCTGCCTTCATGCTTGCTGAGTAAGAATTGTAGTTTTAGAGCTACTTGGGCTGTTTTTATGCCTTGAGCTAAGCAAAGCAGGGCTGTCTAAAACCAGAAATTTGCATTTTCTCACTTCTTCCGTACCTTTCTGAAGAGATGCAGTTCATCCTCATCTGTATTTGTTTACTGACTGTCCTCACTCCAGTTAGAACTATAGTTTTAATGTTTTACATGTGAAGTCCAGACTTTCAAGTCAACAAATTGTAATCTTCTGGGTATGGGATGTTCTGGTTGAGCGATTGCAGCGCTGCACACTGGTTTGCACCCAGTGGTAGGAAGCACTAATCTTGCCAAATCTATCTCTAGATTTTTAGGTCTAAATATCAAGTTTTGCTGAGCACAGAGCAAGCTGATGAGTGAAACAGTTTAACATCATGAGACACTGGCAGTTGTCACACCAGTCCCATACTGTACATAATCTAGTCTTGTATGGTAGATATTACCCTGTAGAATGAAACTTAGTTTCCACTTAATTTTACTGGAATACTTAATGCATTGAACTGTATAAAGCTTTGCAGATACACCTGGCTTAGGGGAACTAACAAAACCTGTTACTGATTGCATTACTGTGAACACTGTTTACTTGTGTAGCTATTTTGGGGGGGGAAGCCATTGTTTGTTAAGCAGCTGTGAGAGATGCAGAGCGCCAAGGTTAAGCGAGATGATGGATGTAACAAAATCATTTGTTCCCATTTCTTACTGATCGTTCTGTTCTCCCCTTGGAGGCATTTGTGGTAGGGAGGTCTTCAAGTTTATATATAAACAAGATATCAGTAGCCCCCTAACTACAGCAGCAGTCTGGCTTTCCTTCACCCAGGCTGGTTATTCTAACACCAAACTTTTAACAGTTGTGGGTTTGGTTGTTTTGGGGTTTTTTTAATTATTTTTTTTTCTTTTTGAAGCCGGTTGATGTCTGAAAACCATGTATAACTTTTAGTTTGTGAGAAACTGTATGGTTAATGTAACTTTGTTTAATAACAAACTGCAGAAACAAAACTGGAATAGGTCTAATTTCTTCATGTAGAACTGATCAGCTTTTCCTCTCTGTTCTGACACTTGTGTTGTTGAATCTCCTGTAAAGCTTCTCCCGGGTGAAGTGGAAAGTGGTGCGATTTTGTGGCATGATGAGCATTTTTCTCCATGAGAAATGCGGTATTACAGCCCTGGGTGAGAAGTTCACTGTCCTCCTTGAACGCTACCTTAATTCCATAGAGTATTTGGGCAATGACTGAGCATAGATTACTTGAACTTCCACTAGCTTGTTGTTTTTTTCCATTAAAAAATAAACACGTTTTTTAAGGGGTTTAATATAAAATTAGTTTAGAACTATTTCACTTTGTTTTTATGAACATGCCACATTGATAAGCAGCTTTAATCTGTAAAGTTTTTGGTAACTGCAAGAAGATATTCGAAAGCTATGCATTTTAGAGAAAGCATAAAGGTAGTGATATTGGTACTTCTAAGGATCTTTATATTAGTGTATATAAAATAGTTTGCATATACAAATATAATATATAATCTGTTTGAAATATTCTTGAATGGTAGGGGCTGTGAAACATATTATAATTTATGGAACTATTGTACACAGTAAACAGACGTCTCAGTACACAAATGAATTTTTGTCATATGCATGAGAAGTGTCTTATTTGGTGACTACTAATGAATGGGCTTTTGTTAACCCATTTTTGTTAGATAACCACTTTAACAAATACTATTAAATGCCACTTTGATCAGTTTGCTTTAGTGTAAAAATACATATTTTGTTCCACTGAATTTAGAACAATATGAAAATAATTTTTGTAAGAAGATTTGTTCCAAACTCAACATTGGCAGACAGATCTGGTCATTAGAGGTGGTGCACTCATCCTCCCCCAGCCTTGCCTTTGGCGAAAGCAAATAGGATTTTTTCATTCATGCTATGGATGTGGAGAAGCTGGATTGTAAAATATCCTGTCTTATACCTCTGCAGAAAGGCTGCATATCAAGTGTGTTTTGATTAGGCTACAAATCTCCCTCCTTTTCCCAAAGCCATCACCTCCCTATAACTGTCTTTGCTGTTCCCGTGTTTTGTTTCTGCCTGTCAAATCTAAGCTGAGCTGTGGCTGCTTCTGTTGTACAAAGGAGGGATTTGTGAAGGGTAGGGGATCACAGGCTTCCCTGAAGATGAAGTTGTGGTGGTACATTGAGAAATACTTACTGAACTGTTTAATTTTATATAGCTGGAAAAGCAGAGGCTGCTGCACAGAAACTTAACAGCAGAATTTTGAGTAAAGCATTTCCTCTCAAGACTTTTGAAGAGGCAAACATACACCTTCAAGCCAGGTGAAGTACCTCTCTCTCTTTTAAGATGATTTCATTGAAACACTTTCAGCTTCTTCCACCCACATTACAAGAAAAATTGAAAAGAATTCTGCTTCCTTTCCACTCCTTGTAAATACAGGAAAAGCCACTACATTATTCCAGGGTAATTTTATTGTTTTTAATTTGTAAAATTTATGCTTTGTATGCTTGAGTATAAGCTTAAAGGCATTACTTAAAAAAATCCTTGACTAGCTGGGTGTTGTTCGACTTATTTCAAACCACCTTGTGTCCAAGTGGGTTACAAAGCTCATTAAATGCAGTTGGATCCCTGTGTGTTGTGTCTTCACGGGAAATGGGGCTGCTGCTGTCAGCCACAGCTGAGAGCATCCTTGAGAGCCAGAACAGAACAGGATATGGAGTCCTGTTTGCCCTAAATCTACCTTGAGGCTACAGGTTCTGGCCTGCACTGTAGCTCTCTCTTCCCTTCAGAAGCCACGTCACGTCAGGAATTGTTTCTGCTCTGCTGTCCTTAACAAAAGGGGACAAGGAGGGTTTGTAGCTGTTGTGTGAGCAGTGGTGTCCCCAGCCCTGCTCGGTGCTTTGTGTGCTCAGCTGAGCAGAGACAGAACACAAAGCTCATGAACAGCACCCTCGAAAGGATTTTTACTTCTCCATGGGCACTTCCAGGTGCTACAAACTATTTTTATTCCTTTCTGCTCCCCTCCTGCCTTCATCTGATTAAATTACACACAAAGTTGGTCAAACCACTGGTGGGCTGCATGTTAATGCTTTCAGGCACCTTGGACCCAAAGCCCTGCATG
Organism: Lycocorax pyrrhopterus obiensis; assembly: GCA_014706295.1. NCBI lineage: Eukaryota > Metazoa > Chordata > Aves > Passeriformes > Paradisaeidae > Lycocorax > Lycocorax pyrrhopterus. The sequence continues at coordinate 12,213,377 of JACSVZ010000022.1, read as the reverse complement.
TTCTGACATGCACTTCATGTTACATGAGGATTCCAACAATATCCTGCTACCTTATCCCACCTGGATGAATTTCTGCATGGAAGTTGCTGTTCATTTACAAGCAGGCTCAATTTGCCAACTTCTCTGATAATTCGCCTGTTTTTCAGTGTATTGCTGCCTAGTAATTTTGCCAGGTTGGATTATTTAGCAGTAGAAACCCACATGTGTTTTCTTTGTTCTGTGGAGAAGTTGCATTAAAACTGCTCTGGGTTAGGGAGCTTTCAAACTGCAGCCAGACTGTCCTTTCAGGAGACAACAATTGTCCTGTATGGAATGTATGAGCCTATTGCTCCTTTCACACCCTTGCACAATTTGATCTTAATCTGTGCTTAGCTTCATAAAATCTTCCAATAATTCAACCATTGTATTGATAAACTACAGAGATAGTAAATGTCAGGTCAAATATTAACCCGATAATCTTTTGTTTGGTTTAATCTTTTGACAGATTAATCTGAACACGGGGAAAATGAGAGGAGGTTGTGTTCTTGTGTAAGATTGTTTTCTTTAGTCAGCACCTGTTGCCTGAGCTGATTCCATTTGCCATTTAATCAGCTTGGTGGGAGGTTTGCTTATAGAAAATCGTACAGCAGTGAAAGGAGCGATGTCTGTGTTTTTACTCTTTAAACTTATTTATGTGAGTGTGATGGATGCTGCACTCAAACACTTCCAACTGCAGGGGGTTTGGACAGTGAAAGTAGCTCCTTATCTGAGAGGCAAATTAGTCAAGCTCCTAATTGAAGGGGTGACACGGAGCAGAACAAGGAGAGGAACCAGAGTACAAAAGTAAGGAAAACTTGTGCTTGATTTCCAGATTGTCTACTAACTCACTAAAAGTATGATTCAGTGTTGCAGTGTCAGTGTTGGAAATGTTTGCACCCTGCAGCAGTGAGACTGAACACAGGATCACTCATACCCTGGGTATGAGTTCATGATTTTTCTGGATCTGTGGTTACTCTACCATGCCCAAGGCCTCTTCAGTTCTTCTCTGAGCTTATTACATGCATTTCACTTCTGTAGTTACATCAGAGCTCATCTCCCCTCCTGCCTCACATTAACTGAAGTCCAAACACACACGATTTAAAAACCCCAAAATACATTGAACAATAGTTTACATTTTTGGCTGCAATTTGCCATGACTTGGCTCCCTCTTCTGGAAATGGGCACAGTAGCAGAGTGAATAAAAATACTTCATAGTTTTGTTTCCTGCCCAAATAAAGGGAGGAAAGCCTACAACTAAATGAAAGCTACCATGTGGTTCCTACACGTGGTTCCCCTCAGTCTCTACGTGCAGGAAAGCTCCTTCTATTTGTTTTCTCTGAGGCAGCAGGTCTGTGACTGTGTCTGACTGTGCCACTGGCCTTTTGGGGAAGATCTCTTTTTTTCTGAAGAAGAAATACCAAAGTAAAGGATAAAGTATGACTTCATGATTTTTGCTTTTCAGCAACCTCCTTCTCCTGGAGCTGTCTTTGGTGTGTAAAGAACCTTTTTGCTATTTCACTCTCAAAGGTTCAGCTCAATAGTAGTGTTATGCTTCCTGATTTATGTAGCAAGCTGCTCATCAGGGCCCTGCCAAGGATTCATGTTGGGAGAAGGATGTTTGAATTATCTAAATATTAGTCTGCTAAAGGCTTAATTCCACCAAGGATTTAGAGGTTTCTGGCTGCAGGAGTAGCAGACAAGAGGTGTCTGCCCTGCACCTGCGCGTTTCGGAGCAGCCCAGCAGCGCTGGTACCTTTCCCAGGGGCCATGAACGACCTTGCTCAGGCTGTACGGGAGCTCCTCCATCCTTTGCTGACCTGAAGTTTTGCCGTTCCTGCTTCCAGGCTGCAATCGACCAGAGCATCACCTGAACGATGCCTTAACAAGGCTCCTCCGCCTCCTCGTTCATGTTCTTTAAGTGAGTCAGGAGTCCTTTTGTTGTGTGGACTGCGATAACCATCATTTTAATTATTTATTTCCATAAAGGAGTTCGATTATCTCTTTCACATGCTTACAAGGCAGCACCTCTATCCAACAGACTTAAATCAAGCGGTAACAACGCTTACCCCTATTTATTTTGTCTTCGGAAGGGAATGTCATACTCGCTTCTAGTCCTTAAAAAGCAGAGGCAGAGACTTTTCTGCCGGCAAACCTGTGAGAGCTGCGGGAGCAGGGCGCGATTCCCTGCCCGGGTATGGGAGCGGGAGGACAGACCCCGGTCGCTCCCCTCCTTCCCTGCCCTCGCTGTCGCCGATGGCGGTGTCAGCAATTACCGGAGGAGGGAACGAGCAGAACCCCGCGGTTCGCCGGTGCTGGAGGGGGCGAACGCCCCCGCCGCGGGCCGGCACCTGCCCCGCCCGAGCCCTCCGGCTCCGCGGGTTCGAGGCTGCCCGGGGACGCAGAGCGGGACCGGCACCGGGCCGGGCGGGACTTCCCGGCACGGCGGGCGGGGGCGGCGGGAGGCGCTGACACGTGGCCGCGGCCCGGCGGGGGAGGGAGCCGGCGGCCGCCGCGATGTGAGCCGGGGAGGCGGAAGGCGCTGCCCGCATGGCCGCGGGGGGCGGCGGCAGGAATGTGCCCCTGGGCAGCGGTCCCCGCGACGGCATGAGGCGGGATGGCGGCGCCGAGCCGTACTGGTCCAGGTAAGGCTGGACCCGCTCCCGCTCCCGGGGAAGCCGCTCCGCTGCTTGCGGCGCTCTCCCGGCGCTCCCCGCATGCCCCCGGCCGCTGCCCTCCCGGCCCCGGCACCCCTCGCATCCTCGGGCCCCGCCGCCCCCGCCCCCCGCAGCTCCTGGGAAAGATGCGGCTCCGGGACGGAGGGGGTCGGGCGGCCCCCGCACCGCTCCCGGAGAGGCGATTTCGGAGGTGCCTGGTGCTCCCCGTCGGGCCGAGACCCTCCTGTCTCTGTCCCCGGCGCTGCCCTCCGGGAGGGACATGGTCCCACCGGCCCGGGCGGTTCCCGCTGGCTCACCCCTCCGGGCTCCAGCAGAGACGGTAGAAGGAAGGGGAAGATAGGGAATTACTGTGAAAAACCGGGGGGGAAAAAACCATCTGTTTAGCTTATTTCTGGCCTGTAATCAGTGAATTAAACACAAAACCGCTATGAGTTTCTTATCGAAGTGTTCCAGCGGGGATGTTTGTACTGGCGATAGTCATTCATTAAGATAAAGTCTGGAATAGGAGCTGGGCAGCAGCTAGACAGCATGAACTGCTCTTGAAGTAAAGTCATTAAAATACTTAAAATACAGGCGAAGGCAGGGTGATCCAGTGTTTGGAGCAGACTGGGACACCTGGGGCAGCGCTGCTCCTCTCTGCCGCCCTGGGGAAGTCATTCCGTACCAAGACCTCAGGATCAGCCCGTTCTCCCATCTGAGGTGGGGTGAGGTGATGATTCCAAAGTACCAGTGGGGCAGCTGGAAGTCATGGTCAGGCTTTTCCACACTGGGAGCCCCTGGACTCCCTGTGCTTTAGAAATTTGGCTCGGTTTCAGCTGACTGATGCCAGCTGTGGTGGCCAGCCCTGGGTCTCCACTTCCCCCCTTGCCTTGGGGTCACACCGTGGTGAACTCTCCCTGGCAGGAGAGCAGACGGACAGCCACAGGACCACCCGTGCCAATGCACAGGAACACGAGGCCAAGGGGAGGGATTGCTCCCCTTCCAGCAGCAATCAGCCGCTGGATAAGTTGGTGTTTATCAATTGCTTTCTGCAGTGACAGCAGGCTGATAGCGAGCTTGAAACTGCCATCCCGAGGGAGGCTTTTTCTGTAGTCAGAGATTGGGAAGTCTCATCAAATCCATGCTCACCTTGAGAGTAAGGAGGTGGGTTTCAAAGAAGACCTTTGGCACAGAAGCACTTAACGTTTGAAGATTCTTTCCCCCTAACGCACTTGAGAAAATTCCTTCTCTCTGTCTCCCCCTTGCTAACTTTTCCCTAAGTCTTTGTGAAGTGGGAGTGGTGGGACCCCACACCAGACTTTCATGAAGCAAACTTTAATTTATATGTTTCTCCTCTAGGAAAAAAAAAAAAAACCCCAAAAGAACATTTGACCAGAACAAGCCCTCCTTTTCCCCAAATCTCTTCGAAAAATGCAATAGATAACAATTTCCAAAACAACAGGGATGAAGACAGCCTGTTGATCGAGACAGACATTTTAAGTGGTTCTGACCATGCTAAGTGGTGCTAATAATTGAGAGAATCCTGTTAGTGGGAAGGAGCAGCAGGATAACCCTAAGGCCCCTCAGATCATTATCTATATTGCTGTAGTTCACCGAAGCTGAGATCGTGTCCCCATTGTTTAGTGCAGACACACACGTGGTCACAGCCCTTGTTTGGGGAGGTTTTATGGAGGTTTTATGGCCTTAAGAAAACTGGGCAGGTGGAGGGTGATTAAGGGGGAGCAGAAAGGGGGAATGAGCCACCAGATCTTACGAGCAGGTTGGTCAAGTTTTATAAAGTACCTCATTGGGTGGTTTGAAATAAATTTGGTGGACAGCATATGCAAATAAATAACTTTCGTAGTTTCTAAGTAGCGAGTTATTGCCATGGAGGCAAGGTGTTATCAAGTGGGGGAAGTGACATGGGTTCTCCTTTCATGCTCCAACAAAAGACATGCCAGGCAGCCTTCCAAGATCTGTCAGTGCAAGGAGAGATAAACAGTTATCTTGGCAGGTTTATTTTTCTGTCTTTGTTCATACTGCTTCTTCTTTTGTCCTCCCTTTTTTCAACTGGCTTTTCCTTCCTCTTCCACTCTTCTTGCCTTGTGTTTTGTCCTGCCTGCCTTTCCCAAACTTTTCTGCAGGTTTCCAATGGCTCCATTATCACACATCTCTTCCAAGAACAGCACTTTGGGATTTCTGTTTGGGGCTTGAAAAAGCCCTGGTGCTTATATATGCACATCTGGACAGTTAGAGAGCATTTTTTAATGTTGATCCTAACATGCCAAAGCAGGACCACTCGGGCAGTGGATGCGTTCAAGCATCTCTGGTTTAACTGAGGGAAGATCGAAGCAGTGAAAAGAGAAATCAGATGCTGAAGGTTGCACACAAAGCCACCAGCAGATCCAGCAGTGGGTGTGAGGCTCACATTTTGCATGATGCCTCCAGGAGAGAAACACAACATGAAAAAGTCACTGTGTCCCGGGAAGCAAATGACTCCTGAAGCCACTCTGTGTCTCCCAGCCTCTGGCTACACCTGAAGACAAGGGGTGATTACAGCAGTTTCTTTAAGCTCCAGAGATAAAAGGAGTCCTACCACCGGCCGCAGTCTGGTCTCCAGTCACCTGATCTTTGCCCGGAGACAACAGTCAGTTGTTTTTTCTGAGTTCTGTGCCCTCATCTTTTGTCAACATGATGTTGCAGCTTTAGTTGGGTGGGGTTTTTTTGGTGGTTGGGATTTTTGTTTTACAAGTTTCTCACCCTGGTTTTAATCGTGACCTCGCTGAGAACTTTTTTCACGTGGAAAATGTAAGCAGGGCACACATTTCATTCCTGGCTGATCCATGTATGCCCTCAGATCAGTGTGCAAAGCACGTCTCTGCTTTATTATTATGTTTTCTCACCACCTCCACCTGGACTCAACAACTTCCAGCTCATATGAGCTGCTGAAATCTAATTTCATCTTTGCTTTTGCCGAAAGCAAGAAACGAAGAGAGGGAATAAACCCAGAGCTCACTTGCTGAACACCACTTTGTTGCCATCTGCGGCTCTGTGGAGGGAGCTTGAGCACAGGAGGCGACAGGAAGCCAGCAGCTTTCCCAGGAAAAAAAGCCCTGTGTCCTCTGTGCTGCTCTTGTTGGCTGTTAGCTGGATTGGGAAAAAAAAAAAATCCAACAACCCTCCTCTAAACCCCAAAGCTACTTTTGACAACGACAAATCATTAGCTTGGAGCTGGTCTGCAGCATGACAAGATCAGCTTGAGGCGGGGGGGGGAAATTACTCCAAGCCTCTCTCCTGACAAACATGTTAGATTTTGAAGGAGAAATTGTTGAGAAAAACAAAGAGTGAGAGGTGAAAGGACTGTCAAACAGGGTTAAAAATAACAACCTGGGTATTATCTCCTGGCGCAGGAGTGTCTGCACGGCTGCTGTGTTGGTGCCACGTCAGTCAGTCCTGCTTGTGGTGGAGGTTACTATAAATTAAAGCTATAGGCAGGTAAGCTGGAAAAGAGCTTTTTGAAGGGCGATGATTCCATGAGGCTGGGAACGGATGATGAGGAGGGAAGTGTTGACATACCATGGTTGACAGGTGACCAGGCACAGGGGGACCACAGGCACCAGCTGCCCGTGCTGGGGACATTCCCCTGGGAGGTGGCCTCATGTTTGGGCTGCTGGGTGTCCTGGGCTTGGAGCTGGTGGCGTGGCTGGGAGCTCGGTACCACCGCGTGGGCTCATCCCATCCTGCCCTCGGGTTCTGGCAGGGTCTGGGGAGTGTCCAGTGCTGGTGGCTGGGATGAGCAAGGGCTGGGGGCACTGGGGGTGACTGCACTGACATGCTTTCCGTGCACCTCCCACGGAGCTGTTTCTAATCTCTTTTTAGAGAGGGGAGCTGAGGTAGCGATGCCCTCCCCGGGAGGTGGGCGTTGTTCTCTGCTGCTGGTACCTGTGCCCATCCTGTGCAGATCAGGAGCTGCAGCTCCCAGTTCTTCTTCCAGTTATGGAAAACACCCACAGATATTGCAGATGGCTTCTGGCCAAGAGCTGTGGCTGGGACAGGCTGTTCGTAGTCTTGCTGTCTAACACAGCTCTCTTACCTCCTGAAAATACCTAGCGGCCCAGACTCGTGCCTTGGAGGGGGCTACACTGGGATGTAATTGACAGCCTGAACTCCAGAGAGTCCATCTCAACAGTGACCTGCAGTGTCTGCCAAAGCCCTGCAGACTGCGGGAAAGGAGGGAGGCGAGTCAAGAGAAATAAAGTTGAATAAATATTTGCTCTGTGGCATCTACTGGAGAAATTCCTCCAGCAGGAAAACACACTGCAAATAAAGATACCCTGTGCTGTTGGCTCTGCTTCCACTGCCAGACAGCTCAGCTTGGTTTTGCCCCTTTGGGGATCTCAGGCATCCTTGAAAATCCATCCTAACCACTGTGCCCTGAGTGGGGGATCCATTTGGTTGGTGGGAGCTGGGTCTCAGGGAAATCAGGGGACGCTTCCAAGCAAAGCCATTTCCACCCAGTGCCCAAGGCTGCATTTGGAGGAGAAGAAGCAGGGGACATCAGGCAGGGCTTCTCAAAAAGCCACCCAGGAAGAGTCATTAGGGCTTGGGCTAATTATAGTCTGGGTGGTGGTTGAAGGTTTGTGAAATAGGAAGTGTTTCTAGCTGCATGGCTGCTTTGCTCGGTGAAGAAGGTCTCAGTGACATGCAGGAGGGGATGCACCTGCAGTGCCTGTCTCTTGTGAGGAGAAGGGTATGGAAGGTCAGGAGGGCACAGTCTGGGCACTGAGGAGCCACCCCCACCACACAGCACTGAATTAAAACCAATTAGGTGGCTCCTGACAAGCTCCAGTGATCCCCTGCCAATGGTGTGGAGGGCTGGCCCCTCTCACAGAAGTGTCTATCACATATAGCCAGGGATCGGCCTGGGCTGGCACAGGGATGCTTGGTGGGAGATGCTTGGTCTGGCTGGTGAATCAGGCGTGGTGGCACCAGTGACAGCGATGTCTGTGATTTCCTGTGCTCTGACTTATTCTGGTTATGTGCAGCACAGCTTGTGTCTCCCTCCCTCCCTCATCAGGGGACTCATTAGATTTAATTTGTTAACACTGGTGAAGTTCTACTTCTTGGATGGCTGATGTCACCCACTAAAACTTTTGTTTGATTTGTCATTATTCCTTAGTTTTGGAAGGAGAGTTTTAATTCCTGTCTTTGTGCTAGTCCAGGTTCCTCCTGTGTAACCTCTGCTGTTGTTGTTTTGCACTGAGCAGAGTTGAGTCATCTGCAGCCTCTGTGATAACTATAATTAGGAGAAAATGCATTTACAAAGCTCTTTCCTGTGATGAAAGCACGTCATTGTCCTTGCAGGGAAATCATTCCTGCCGTGCTTCCAGGTGGGTGTGAGCAGCTACTGATTACATTTGACACTCCTGTTCTTTGCTTGGATTTTCCTAGCTGGATGTGCTGCCTATGGAGGAAGTGCTAGTCTGAAGCCATTGTTACATTCTCCACTTGTTGTGAGCATAATCCCTACTGATGCAATTAAACACATGGGAAGAGAATATAGAATGGAGTCGCAGTCAAAGAGAACATTGAGAGTGTGTCATATACCCAGATACTTATCTAGTGCTTTGGAATAAAAATAAAAGTCAAGAGAAAAATGTTCCCTGGAGTTTTGTCAGAACATCAGCTGGAGAGGAGACTTCTTGAGAGAAACGGAGTAAAGACTCCTTGAGGTGCTCAGGTCTTTTTCTCTCCCTTTTACACCTTGCAGAGCCATACAAGGTTTAGGAAAAGGGAAGAACTGTTGATCCAGTATTAAAATGCTGCTGTGCTCATCAGGATAACTGCAGGTTATTCTGAACACACCAGAATGACTGCAGAGGCAGAGCTCAGCCCACTCCAGTGAACGCTCATAAAGATCTCCCTTTGCTGCAGGGGAAAAGCACAATTTAAGAAACTATCTCGGTGGCTAAATAATAGAAAATACCTCCACACATCACTGGCTGCTGTGCTTTACTCTGTCACCTCGATTGTTGCAGGTTCAATAGCTCAAATTTATCAGTGCTGCTCTGTTGGAGATAACAGAGATTATGGCCTGGGACTGGCAGCAGCCCATTTGGGCAGGGCAGGCAGGAGTTGTACCTGGAAGTATCCCATCCCTGAGGGCTCTCCATAAGGTTTTCCGTGGCTGGTAATCCCCACCTGCCCCTTTGCCTTTGGTGGGGGATTTATACCCAAAGCTCCTGTCCATATTGTCCTGCTGGGGTTTCTCTGACCCCGACGTGCAGTGTCCGGGAGCCTTTGGTTTCCCTGTGCTTTTCTGTAGCCAGCTGGAGTCAGTGGAGCCACTCCAGTGCTCTTGGAGCTGGCTGGGGCTGGTGATTAATAACCAGCCCACCTTTGGTTTTGCAGCAAGTGGAGATATGACTGAAGATAACTTCCTCTCAGGGTAAGCCCAGGAGGGACTCTTGAGAGTGTTTCCCAGCCTGTTCAAATGACTGAGGCAGGTCAACCCCTGGTTACTCATTCCTCCAGCAAAGATACGTGAGGTTTGCCAGTTTCTGTGTTATTTTGTGCACTCGTGTGTGTGCACAGTAACAACAGTTCCAACCTTCTAAACACCAGCTGAAACACTTCCAGTTCCTCCTGGTGAACTGGAGGTTAGCACTGAGCTGCTTATCTGCCTTGTCAGGAAACAGCAATAAATCCACCTCCAGCGGGTTCACCTGCCTGCCATGTTCTGCTTTTTATTGTTCCTTCACCTGCCCCCTGTGACGGCCCATTTACACCTTTATAAATGAGTTTGTGCTGTGCGAGATTAACCCACATTTATCATCATTCCAGCACAGAGAAATCAACGCTCTGTTTGATATAAAAGGTGACCCGGGTTGTTTCCCACATGGAGAATGGGTGTGTTTAGCAGGGTGGAAAGCCCAGAGGTTACTGCCCTGGTACAGTGAATTCCTCTGTAGCAGAGAGTCTGTTTGCTCAGTGCTTTGTGCTCTGGCCTCTGGGCGTAGAAATAATCAAATACAAATAGTACCAATAGTGGGTGTTCTTACTCAGCTTTTAACTCTGCAATTTCACCGGCAGAGAGGGGGACCCAAAGTGGTGTGGCTGAGGGAAGGCAGAGGGATTTACCTGCACCTGGGCCTGATATTTGCTGCAAAATGTGTTTGTTTGCTCCGGAAGCACATCACTGACTTGGAGATGAGAAAATTTTCTCATGTACTTCCAGCCTGTAGGAGCCCTTTTCTTGAGGCTGAGAAGTCATGCACCACAAATATATATTCTGTTAACATATTTTGACTCTTATTATCTAAAACTTCTTATCTGTCCAGGCTTAATTATTTTGCTCCTCTCTCTGAGCTCTTCAGCCCCATCATGTCTTGTCTCTCTAAAGAATTCCTGCATATCCCTTCTATTTAGGAAGGGTAACACACAAACCACCGCCCCTGGGGAATGGGTAGGAATGCCAAATAACTAATGTTTTCTACCAAGAGCTGTGTCTCCTGCAGGTGCTTCCAACCTCATGCCCTGACCTTTCCTTTGTTATCCTTATCTTTTAAAGAACAGTTTCTTGTTTGGGGGAAGAAAAGCAAACAAACCAGGTTCCTTCCTGCCTTCCCCTCCATCCACAGCCCGCGATGTCCAAGCAGCCTGTTCCACCTTGCAGCCTATGGACAGACATCCGCTGCTGGGGTCAAATAGTGTTTGGGATGAAGTTGGCATCGTTCCTAAAAGCCAGCAGATGGGATACACTCTGTGTCAGAACCGCTGTGCCCCGGGGGGGTTGTGCTGACCCTCATTTTATCAAGACAGGCTCAGCCTGCAAAGCAAACCCGACCCCTAAATCCTCGCTGTGCACGGACCCACCAGGCCCAGCATCCTCCCTCTGCCCTTTCCCCACCTTCCTCTCCATCCCTGCAGGCCCGAGTCCCGTGTGTGGACGGTGATGCTGTTGCTGGGGACGTGCCTGCTGTACTGTGCCCGTGTCACCGTGCCCATCTGCGCCGTCGCCCTCAGCTCCTACTTCGACTGGGACAAGAAGCAGTCCGGCGTCGTGCTCAGCAGCTTCTTCTGGGGCTACTGCTTGACACAGATTATTGGAGGACACATCAGTGATCAGTACTGGAAATCATTCTCATGTTTTCTTTTTTTAATGACACTTAGCTTGGTTGTAACCCCTCAGTTCCAGTCTGAGCAGTGGCAGTGCCAGCTTTCACAGTGATGGGGTGGAGGGTGAAGCGTGTCCATGGGGAGAAGCTCTGGGTGAGAAGGGATGTGGGTGGTTTAGACTGTCCAGATAGAAGCTGTGAATGTCTCATCCCTGGAAATGATTCTAGGATTCTGTGAATACAGCCTTTTTTATTTGATCTGCCCAGATGATCTTTGTTTTCTGTTCAGCACTTCCAGTCTTTTTGCCCTATATTCTCTTGCAGTCTTTTCTCAAGCAAGTCCCCATACACTGTTTCCATCATGTTTAGAAAAGCCAAGTGTCTCCATTGTATCACATGAATTAAAAACCAAACAATTTCCCCAGCTGGCTGTAAGGGAAGATCTGAATCATTACCTGCTTGAGTCCCTTTCCCCAGCCAATCTTTTCTTAGTGAGAGAGCTTTTCTATGAAATCTTTTGTGAGGAGCACATGCCTGGAAGGGGTGCACAATCCGTGCAGTGCACTGTGCTATTTAATCAGGGTCCTTAATAGTTTGCAAGAAAACACCTGGAAAAACCTCAGTGGTAAAAGGCAGAGCTGATGCAAAAGAGCAAATGGAAAACACCATCACTGGTTAAGAGAAGCAGAATGGTGGCAGCAGTTGGGCTTCCCCTCCACCACCACCAAGACTTGAGTGGCTCAGCGCTGTGAGATCTCTGGGATCGCTGGGGTTGGATGGGCAGTGCTGGCAGGAGGTGGGAAGGGAAAAGGTCAGAGCTACTCCCCAAGGGCCAAGAGAAGAACAGGTTTGACCGAAAGGTTGCTATTAAAAACAGGCTAAACTGGGAAGGACACTTGAGTCTTGACTGGAGGACTTTGCCCTTTTGCCCTCCTGTCTTTGATAATGTGTTTTCTGTCTTCCAGAATAGGAGGTGAGAAAGTCCTCCTCCTTTCAGCATCAGCCTGGGGGTTCCTCACAGTCCTCACCCCACTGCTCACCCACATCACTTCAGCCCATCTGGTTTTTATGACCTCCTCCAGGTTCCTCATGGGGCTGCTGCAAGGTGAGACCCTCATCCTGAGTGTGTCTGTGTGTCTGTCTGTTCAGGGGCTTCCTTGCACAGAGGCTCATGTGCAGCACATTCAGATGCAAATCCTGTGGTTTGCAGTGCATGAACCCTTCCCATGGGTGTCTGAGCAATTCTCTGCCTCAAAACTGCCTCCACGTCCAGAACTTCCATGGGAAAAAACAGTGACATTTCTAGAGAAAGTCACTGACAAGTCACTCCCCTGTAGAAATCATCTCTGCCAGACAGGGGCTGCTGGCTTCAGAAATCATCTCTGGTGGTGTTTGGTTTTCCACATTTTTAAACTTCAAAGCAGTTGGAGAAAATTTGCCTTTGCCAAAACTTTTGGATAATTTGGGGTGATTTTCCTTCCCCCTTGCCAAGCTGCAGCCCTGGGAAGTGCATTGGCACTGATGGATCTACAGTAGCAGTGGTGATGATGAAACAGGGGATTACAGAGAAGGCACCAACAAATCTTTGATGGCGATGGATCCACCTAGTTTATTTTATATCCCTGTTTTGAATTCACCAAAGGTTTTGCTGCTTTGTCTCAGTGTTTAGCTCACTCTGGATCTTTTAAATTTGCTTTTGGTTTGCCTTACTGCTCCCTGCCTTGCTCCTCTTTCTCTCAGGGGTGTATTTCCCATCGCTGGCCAGCCTGCTGTCCCAGAGGGTCCGGGAGAGCGAGCGAGCCTTCACCTACAGCACAGTGGGGACTGGATCCCAGTTTGGGTGAGTTCAAAGGCCTGTAAGCAGCGAGTGACAGTCTCTGGACATCTTGTGTGATGAAATGCCATTAAATAGTTGGAGGCAAAACTCACAGCCCAAAGTAGTGTGGATTCATGGGTCCTCAAGGACTCTGCCTGCAGCTGAGGAAGCCTCAGGCAGTTGCTGTCCTGCCTGTCAAGGATTTATGTATTGTTTTCTCTTTCTTTTCAAACCAGACTTTGAAGACTGTTTGCAACATTTAATTACTATGGGAAACAGCCCAATTCAGTAGGAAGAGCAAGGGTCAGCCTGACACTGGTCACCTGTCCTCTCTGATAGATGGGAAGAATAGAACTTCTCCATCTCTGCTGATCTCCATCAGAATTTCCTTTCTAAATGGAAGGGTTGCTTAAAAGCCAAATAGAAATATTACTGTGTTGAATCACTTGGTTTTCCAGTGTGCTCATTTCTTTTGCTGCTTTACACATTCTCTGAGATACTGCACACCAGAAACCTCCTTTTCTTTCCTCAATGATCATTTTCCAGTATGGGGCAGGTGAGGGTGAGGTCCCTTTGGGATTTCTGCTGCCAGTGAGGATCTGGCCCGAGATGCCACTCAGGGAACAGGACAGGTTGCAGAGCCATGGTGGGACTGGTGGCAGCACCCACACATGCAGTGACAGAGAATTTCTCCCCTATGAGGGTGGGGAGGCCCTGGCACAGGGTGCCCAGAGAAGCTGTGGCTGCCCCTGGATCCCTGGAAGTGTCCAAGGCCAGGCTGGACGGGACTTGGAGCAACCTGGGGTAGTGGAAATTGTCCCTGGCCATGGCAGGGGGTGGAACAAGACGAGCCTTAAGGACCCTTCCAGCCCAAACCATTTTAGGATTCTGTGGTTCGGTGACAGCAGCGTTGACCCCAGGGAGTCTCCCATTGATGTGCTCAGTCTGAGCTCTCAGCCAGGCCAGTAAATCTGAGTGGTTTCCCTTGCAGAACGCTGGTGATTGGTGGTGCAGGATCTCTCCTCCTGGACTGGTACGGCTGGGAAAGTGTTTTCTACTTCTCCGGTTCGCTCACTTTGCTCTGGGTTTATTGCACCTGCAAATACCTCCTGAGTGACAGAGGTGAGTCCAGCTGCATCCCTGGGGCTGATGGTGCTCCCAAGGGTCTGGGAACGAAATGATTCCTCTCCATTATTTTCATTATTTTCTGCAAATCCTGTGTGTTTCCAAGATCAATCCTGGTTTTACACAAAGGCCTTTTGCTCAGATGTGTTCTATAATACACACTGTGTCTCACCCAAGATCCCCAGCCCAAAAACGAGGATTTGAGCTCTTGCAATGCTGATTCCGTATTTCAAGTCCCATGCTGGATTATATCATTGCTGAGAGCCTGATCTGGCTCCTCAGTAGTCTTTAAGCACCAGTGAAAACACAAAAGAGAGCATGATCTTCAAAGTGGATTAAGCTAAAGCAGGGCAAGATACTTACTCCAAACTAAGAGCATCTACACATAGAGCTTTTAAAAACCAGTTAATCCACCATATCTCTTCCCAAATAACTGCCTAGGAGTGATTCCACATATGGACAAACCATTACACCTGGCTACAGCAATATTAGGGTGAGTGTGGTTTGTAGGAGGGCAGCTCACTGGGAGCTGTGTGTGTGCCTGGTGCTGCACAGAATCCAAACCTGGTCCCTGCCAAGGGACTTTTCTTTAATTATAAAAAAGATAAAACACACAGGTGAAGGTGGCTGGGTGGGGAGGGGTGTGGAAAAATTTTGGTCAGTGTAACAAATTGTTTTCATGAGCTTTTAATGCTGGTAGAGCCAAAACAACAAGGGTTAGAAGGAGATAAAAAGTGGTTGTACAGCAGTGTCCCAGGGCTGCCTCCAGCTGCACAGACAATTACTGACCAGAGCTTTCCTTTGGGTGTTTTCTTCCCTGCAGAACTCATCATCCCCATAGACTATCTAACGAGACGCCTCTCGATATCCAAGGAGACCAAAGTTCCCTGGAAGCAGCTGTTTAGGAAGGCACCGATCTGGTAGGCAGCTGCATGCATTGGCCAGGCTGGGAGCATCCTCCCTTTTCTCCTCTCTGGGCTTACTCCTTCTGCCTCTGTGGTTTTTGTCCACTTATTTATATATTTGAGAAGCAGAACTAGTTTTCCAATTCCTTCTGTATAAATAAAGAGCTGAAAATGTGAGCTTGGCAAAGGTGGTTTATGTTCTATCCAGAGGACGGTCAGGCTCAAATGTTACTGGCAAATCTTTCTCCCTCCTAGGCTGTTCCTCCTGGATGAATCCTGTGCTCCTCTGGAGTGATATTTTCCACGAGTCTTGTTAGAAATGCTGATTGTAATGGGCTCCTAAGAAGTGCTGCTCAGGGGCGCTGGGTGGCACAGGCTGTGTTCTCATTGCTGGCAAACATCTTTTTAATGGCCGTTTTTCCTTTGGGATGCTGCAGTGGGTACTGAAGCTCATCCAAGCGTGTTCCCAAGGGCTGTTTTAAGGCGGGGAGGAGGAGGATGAGGATGATGGGGCTGCAGGGCAGCAAACCCATTCCTGCCTTGAATAACAATGGAGCTGCTAACAAATCCCTAGAAAACCCTAAACAAAACCTCTCGGAGCAGGAGGGCTCTTGCAGGGCTGGAAGGGACCGGTGGGAAATGCAGTGGCATAATTAGCACTTCAATTAACCTCGCCTGGCCCCGGGGCTGTGCGATGGGGCAGCGGAGGAACCAGCTGCAAGGAGAAAGCTGAAAGGAGTGGTTATCTGTGACAAAAATCTCAGGAAGCCAAAAGGAGAAGTTATCCATGACAAAAATCTCGGGAAGCGACTGCAGTGCTGCGAGGGATTTCTGTTAGGAACTGGAATAGCGAGTGCCCGTTTCCCACCCTGTCACTGCTGATTGTTTCCTCTCCGCTGTGTGTTTTCAGGGCTGTCATCATCGCTCAGCTCTCCACGGCCAGCACGTTCTTCACTCTCCTCTCCTGGCTGCCAACTTTCTTTAAGGAAACTTTTCCCGAGTCGAAGGTGGGTTGGCTCCGAAGCCGAGCCATTGCCGTTCAGAGGAGGCCGTGCTGGGCACCTGCCAGAAGGAGCTGGATAGGGAGGAAGATGATGGCAGAGGGATTTGGTGAGGGCAGGCTGGGAGGCAGGAGGAGGTGGGTGGCACCCCTGCACGTGCTTTTGGAGATCTCTCCAGGCTGCAGAACCTGGTTTCTAGTTGCTTGTTTAGGGATGCTGAAGGGTGGCAGAGCTGGGGCACTCTCCGTACAGGGAAGAGCAGGTTGTACTGGGTTTTAGACTGCTTTTCTTCTGAGGAAAGGATGGTTTTCAACGAGCACAAAGCTTATGACATTATGCTGTTGCAAATAACCACCATTCACTCCTAGTTTTTTACAGGGGTTTTAACTGGACTAACATTGTACAGCTCAGACCTGCCTGTGAAAATGATAATTACCACTAATAACGTGTACTTCAGAAATACTACAAAAGCTCTCTCCTCAGCACAAATGATACTCCAGTTTCTCAGAAAGCCAGGCAATACTCATCTGGGCTGAGAGCTGGTATTTTCAGCCTGTTCTCAGAAACTCAGACAGTCCTTTTCCACAATGGCTCTGTTAGGTTTTTACGATTTCCAGAGCTGCTTACAAATGCCTTTTCATATTACACATGTAAAGCTCTTTATGGCATACTTGATATTTATATTAAAATCATGTGTTAAACCAGCAAACATATTGTTGTGACAAGATCTGTGCACCTCGAGTAATGTGCTTGTGCAGCAGTAATTTACCATCTGTTAAGCATTATATCATGGTGCCCTTATGTAAGATGCTCTGTAGAGTGCTCCTGCAGCTGATAATCGCTTCATGCAGTTTAAAACAGGGTCTGAGGCAGGTTGATTTTAAAGGATGGATGATAATCCCTAATGTGGGGAACCTGTGTCATCTGCTGGCCGAAATTCCTTGCTGCAGGTGAGCTGGGCAGCTGCCTGTGGCCTCCTGAGTGAAGGTGATGGAGGGTTTGGCTCAGGGTGATGGGCTATGGGATGAGACAAGGTTGGGACTGACGTGCTGAGCAGCCCCTGCTGGTGTTAACAGACAGCAGAAGCACCGCCCCACAAAGCCCGTGGGGTAACATTTTCAAAAATGACCAAGCCCCAAATTTCAAAGGCATGGAAAGGTGCAGATGGACCCTGGTGTGATTTCCAGGAGCAGCTTTAACAGGGTTATTTAAAACCAAGATTATTCAGCCCTGCCACCCATCCCAAAGCCAGAGAGGAAGGGGAGATGCCTGCACAGGCATGAGCAAAGGGGGGATGCTGGGGGTGATGGATGCATGGAGGGATGAGTAGGTTCAACCAGCTGAGATGAAATCCAGCCCAGCCCACGCTGATTCCAGCTCCTGTGGGATCTGGGCACCGAAGTGCCCCTGAGCAGCTGTAATCCAGCTGACCAGTAATCGTCTGTGATTACAGCTGCAGCTCACTTAATTGAAAATAGGCCGAAGGATGCTGCTACCCGTAATGTTACCTAATCCTGCCATTAGAAAATCCAGCTATGCTCCCTCAGCCTCACACAGTAACGCTGCTAATGAGCTGGAAGCTGCTGGAAATTTTGCCAGCAGCTTTGCTGGGGACCCACAGGAAACCTGCACTGAGCTTCCCAGGGCTCTGTGGCTCCCTGCCGCATCATCTTGCTGAGCAGTAAACTTTGCCACGTTTAATCCCTCTTCCCGAGAGTTTTCTGCCTCTCCCCTGGATGCAGCATTGCTGGGGAAGGAGGAAAGACAACAAATCTACAAATGCTACAGCCCTGTGATGCACCTGCCCCCTCACAGAGCTTGGAGTGGGGCATGGTGCAGCTGAGAGCTGCCTCTGCAAAGGGGGTAGAGATGCTGCAACAAGTCCTGAGTGCTTCATTATTTCTCCTTTCTACAGGTACCACAGACTGTCAGAATATTTGTGAACAAACTCAGCCCTGACAGCAAATCTCTCTTGATTTTCACTTCTTTTCAGGGTTGGGTGTTTAATGTAGTCCCCTGGCTGGTTGCAATTCCGACAAGCTTGTTCAGTGGATTTCTGTCTGATCATTTAATCAATCAAGGTGAGAGCTCTTTATGGCTTTTCCTCAGCTCTTATGTGACGTGGGAAGAGGACCTGGCTGGGAGCAGGTGGGCTTGTTGGTAGGGAGAAGATCCAGCAAATAGACAGTGTGAGGTTCTGATGCAAAAGCAGAATAAATTCTCCAGTGTCCAAATCCCATCCACGTGTTTGGGGCTCCCTTTGATCTCATTCATAATATCCACCTGGAGATGGAACCTGGGCTTCTGAAATCTACTTATGTTGTGGTTTCCTGGCTAGACAACAAGGTGAGCTGTGCTTAACTCCAAGTGTCCCTTTCTTTTCCAGGGTACAGAACCATCACCATTCGTAAGTTCATGCAGGTAAGAGAGCTGAAGTTGTGGGAGAGACACCTGAGCTACCAGTTAAACTCTGATTACATGGCAGACTAGACCTTGTATGGA
The DNA here is from genome assembly GCA_014706295.1 of Lycocorax pyrrhopterus obiensis. NCBI lineage: Eukaryota > Metazoa > Chordata > Aves > Passeriformes > Paradisaeidae > Lycocorax > Lycocorax pyrrhopterus. The sequence goes on along the minus strand of JACSVZ010000022.1, from coordinate 12,195,239 downwards.
TCTAGGCTGGGGGTTATAGGTGGAGAAAGGAAAGATTTTCTGGCTTTGCACGTTAACTGGTGGTCAGGGTGTGTGTGAAAGGAAATCCAGAAGAAAACCCTGGCTGAGGAACAGAGCGTGGACCAATGGTAACATTGAGCACAGTGAGTGCTCTGAAGGGGTTCTCCTTCACAACCTGTCCCTGGTCATTCCAAACGACCTCTTAGATACTGAGGAAGCAGCAATACAAGGGTGAACAGAAATAGAAATGCTGGGTGAGAACACAGTGTATCCTCTGCTCTGCAGCATTGCATCCTCTGGACAGCCCTCTGACACAGAAGGACATTGGGGAAAAAAAAGAGAAGCACCTGGTGCACACTAACTCTTGCCATTGGAAATGGGAACAGTTTGTTCGTGGCTGGAGTTGCTTTCTTCCTTGCACAAAACGTGCTGTGATGTTTAATTTTTCCTTTTTTCCAGGTCATTGGCTCTGGCGTCTCAAGCATTTTTGCTTTGTGCCTGGGCCAGACCTCCAGTTTCTGCAAAGCAATAGTGTTTGCCTCGGCCTCGGTTGGACTGCAGACCTTTAACCACAGGTAAGGGGAGCCATGGGGACAGTGGCCCTCAGCTGTGCTGCACATGGGGCACTTTGGGGTCTCAGAGGAGGCTGCCTCCATCCTGACTGCGAGAACAAGAAGTGGCACTCGCCTGGGCATTGTTTGGGACCCTGCGAGGCTGGTGGAGTTTAGTGCCCTGTGGGCTGGAAATGATCCAGCAAACCTCTAGCGTGGGGAAGGGCTTGGGCCAGCCAGTATGAGGGAGATGGAGCAGGAGGGGAATTGCCTTTGGCACCTCTGAATGCTTTGAGTTGAACTGTTTTCCTTCTGATACTCACCTGTGCTGCTTTGCTCTCAGCTTCTCCTTCTTTCTCCTGCCAGTGCTACTTCTTGTGCAGGCCCTTTCCTTGTGTTTGACAAACCAAACTGAGTAGATGATGGAAAAACAGTCAGTTCCATTCAAACAGCCATTTATTTCCCCCCACTCTGTTTCTCACCAGTGGCATTTCAGTAAACGTGCAGGACCTGGCCCCCTCGTGTGCTGGCTTGCTGTTTGGTAAGGATTCTGTGGGGTTTCTGTGGGGGGACACGGTCACCAGCATCATGGTTTGAGGAGGAGCAGCTCTGGGCAGTGTCTACTCTGTGTGTGCAGTCTCAGCTTCCTTCTGTGATGGACCTGCCAGTGCTGGGGGCAGATAACAGCACCAAGGTGCCTTTCTTATATCTGTGAGGTGCTCTGCTGCACCCCAGGATGGGCTGGGGCTGTGTCAGTGGTCTCTGTCAGTTGTCCAGAGAAGCTGTGGCTGCCCCGTCCCTGGAAGTGTTCAGGGTCAGGTGGGATGGGGCTTGGAGCAGGGCTGGTGGAAGGTGTCCCTGCCCATGGCAGGAGGGAGGAATGAGATGAGCTTTACAGTCCATCCCTGCTCAAACCAGTCAGTGATTCTGTGATGAGAAAGGCATTTTGCCCAACATGCAGACCGGGGGTTGGTGGGAGCTGTGATGAAGCCACTCATGTCTGTGGGTTTTCACAATTTATTTTCACACCGTTTCTCTCTTTTCTTTCCAGGGGTTGCAAATACAGGTGGAGCCCTCCTAGGTAAAGTACTTTCCTGCAGCTCTCCTTTCCTGGGGAGCCCTGTCCCTGCAGAGGGCAGGATCCAGCCCAGAGCCTTTGCATGTGTTTCTCTTCTCTCTGGCTGCAGGGGTCATCTGTGTGTACCTGGCTGGATACCTGATCGAGACCACTGGCTCCTGGATTTCTGTTTTCAACCTGGTGGCTGCTGTGAACAGCATTGGGCTTTGCACATTCCTCCTGTTTGGAGAGGCCCAGAGGGTGGACACAGACTCTGTGTATGTGGATCTCTAGGGATGAGCCCAGGAAGCAGCTGAAGGACAGGAGAGTGTCACATCTATGGGTCATTCTTGCACAAGTGCCAAAGAACTTTTTTTTTTTTTTAGGTGTTTTAACAGGAAAAAAAATGCTGAAACCAAGTACATAATGGGTCTGGATGAAACCCATGGGAGAAAAGAAATTTAGAGTTCATTTTTTGCTCAGGGCTGTAGCTGGTGGCTTGCAGAGCCATCCAGCTCAACACCTCCAGTGAGGATACGGTCTGTGGGACCAGTTTGTCCCAGTTTGTGTCTGGTGGACAAATATCCTTGTGGCCAAAGCAGCTGACCTGGCCCGTCTCCCAAGGCTGCTGTGGTTCCATGCCCTCCTGAGGGGAGCTGCTGCTCCATGTGGGAGTGGGGCCCCCACTCTCTGCTGTCCTGGGACCGCCTGGCTCTGGGGCTGCTGTGCCACCAGGTGTCCTCTGAGGTGTGGCAGGAACATCCCAACGAGTACCTCTGACCTTAACCCCCGCGCGTGCCTTCGTTCTGCAGCCTGCTCGGCAGGTACCAGCCAGGTTTCCAGGGTTGTGAGGTGAATTCCAGGCTTCCCTTCAGGGAATGTGTGCCCTGGACCCAGGGCCATGGGGCTGTGTCAGTACTGCTGTCACAGAGCCGGGAGGCTGCGGAGCAGAGGGCTCCAAGCCAAGCCTGGCTTTGCTCCAGGGCTTGAGGTCTCCCTTCCATCCCTGTGGCTTCACCCCAGCCCTGAGCCCAGGTGGACCAGTTCCACCATGAGAGCAGAGCTAAGCTGTCCCCCGGGGTCAGGCTCAGCTGGGCTGACCTTGCCGTGCAGCAACAGCTGAGGAATCCCCCTGGAGCTGTTTTGTCAGATGCTGTGAATGTATGGGAAGAACGGGTCACACTCTGTGCTGTGGATCTACAACTCCCAAATGCTTTCTGCATGATTAGATGTGCCCTCCACATGCTCTCAAAGGGCCGAGGGAGACTTTCCAAAGAGCTTGGCATGGGCAGGTTTTGTTTCTGTGTTAAGCATAAATCAAATTTCTGCATTGGGCATCCACAGGGATGTGGATCCCTGTGGCTCCCTGTGTTGGAGGGAAATACTTGGCTGTAGACACCTCTGAGCCTGAATGTCTTAAGTTATTTATAAATATTTTAAAATTTAAGCACCAAATCCTATATTTATGTACTTGAGGCCTGATTCTGCATGCTTGTTTTGAGTGGTACTCCCACCAAATCCAACACTGTTTCTCGAAGGGGACGATCTACCAGCCTCCAGTGTTTGGTTCTGTAGGACCAATTTTAAACGTGAATTTCATATAAAAGCAATTCATTGCCTCTCCTCCCACACCTTGCTTGCAGCCCGAAAGGATCTCTTGGGTTTCTCTAGTGCTTACCAGAAAATTCAGACTGTGGAGCAGATTTCCCAAGGACCTTGCAGTGCAGGGAAAACTATAGGTACAGGTGAAAAAAACCCCCCAGTTATCTTCTTCCTCACCTTTTGTTTTGGCCAAATTTCTTCTTGGAAGACCTGTTGGAGCCATGTAAAGTTTCTGAATAGCCTGGCTTGTAGTGAAAATACTGACAGCCTTTTCACTGCAGAGACACTAATGGATATCACTAAGCTGAGCTGAGCCCCTTACTGGGCAGATTTAGAGATAAGGATGCAACTGCCTGATGTCTTCCCAAGAGAATAGAGAATGAATGTGGCCTGGCTGGGGACAGAGAGAAAAGAAAGTTTTGGGGTTTTTTTTTTTTCTGCTTCTGTGCTCTTTTTTTCTCCAAAAGGCTGTTTGCTGCCGTAGGTACCACCCTGTATCTGGGGTGCTGCAGAGCCAGGACCCAGGAAGGCTGCTGGGAAGTCTTTAAATCAGTGGGTAAATTGGGAAGAACACCCAGAAACAACAAACACAAACACAGCCGGGCTTGCCAAAGAGGCCCGAGGCTGTGCAGCCATCTCTGTCAGCTTGTCCTTTGTCCAGTCTGAGCAGATTGCTTGCATGGCCTTTTCTATAGTGACACAGAAAAAAAAACCTCCTGGGTTTTGTGGGGTTTTAGAGTATCTCCCGTGGCCATTCAGTGCTGCAGGTCAGGAGCACAAGGAGTCAATTCTGGTTCTCTTTGCTCGTTGCACCATTTCTTGTGGAAGAGTTGATGAGTTTAAAGCACTCACGTTTGAATCATGCTGCCTGGCCACCCCTTGGATCTGCCAGCTGGGAAATTTGGAACTGATCTTCAAAGGAAAGGGGTTGGCTGTGCCTTCTCTGTGAATCCAGCTAATATTCCAGTGAGCTGTCCCGGTTATTTGTCTCTGTAACTGGCCAATAAGTTAAATATTTCACCTACACTCAAGGTTTACTGAGGTTTCATCATCATCATACCTCCTTGGTGAAGTGTTGAAACCATTTTGCGTATCTGTACTGTTATTTGTTTAAGCCAAAGCTTGTGGTCTGAGAGTTTTTGTTATGGAAGGATCTAAAAAAAATAAAGGCAGCAAATCATTTGCAAACTCTGGTTTTGCTTTGGCTGCAGAGGAGTTAATTTGTGTGATCAGTGAGGGACAGAGGAGTATATTTGATGTGATTAACTCCCTAGGAGAGGCTGTGCTGGGAGAGTATCTGGGCTGGCAGATTTTCACAGCGTCCTCACGTGTGCTTGTACATCAGACTCGGAGTTCATCCAGCTACATCTTCTCACTGATTTTGGAGAAATGAATGAAAAGCTGCCTTCAGCAGAGCTGTGGTCAGTACAGCATCAGCAGACATGACCCATTTTCACTTGTTAAGGGTAATGACACAAACGCAGTGATTCTCGGGTGAGCTGGGACACACCCCGCAGGCGGATCACCTTCCACATGGCGATCGTGCTAAAAAAAATAAAATAAAAATACATTTCCACTTTTTTTTTATATCCTCGCTGATAGGTTCGAACAGATGCCAACAGAGGGAGCTGTGAGATCTGGGATGTGGCAGCTCCTGGCCGGCGAGAGCTGCCGAGCCCGGCCCTGGCACAGCTGGCACAGCTGGCACGGGTAGCGTGGCTGGTGCGGGTGGTTTGGCTGGCACAGCTGGCAGAGCCTGGCCCTGCCCACCAGCAGCCCCGGCTGGTGACTCTCGTGGCTGGAGCTGCCTTTGGGAGCCCCAGGATTTGCTGTCCCAGCCTTCCCTGTGACGCCTCACATGGCAATTGCAGTTATTGTCAGGATGGAAAGTTTTGGAGACATTTTAAAAGGAGAAATAGCCATTAAATGAATTTTAACGCCTCATCTGTAGGGTCATGTAATCGAGAGAGTATCTCTAAGTACTGCGGACTCCTAATTTTCTCCTCAATCTGCTCAGAAAAAAAGCCAACATGAAACTTGGCATGAAAATGATGCTGAGGATAATTTAGCAGAGTGCAAGTTATCTTCGACTTTCCCTGTCCTTTTGCTCTCTTTACAGAGGTATCAACAACCTCTGTCATGCACATTTGAGCTATTTTGACCTCTTAGGTCGTTCAGGTGATTTAAAGCTTTTCAGCTCTAAGAAGCCACAGACCCACCTTAAACCCTGCTCTGTTCCCAACTCTGCAGAGCCTGAAGGAAAAGAACGGTTTGGCATTTTTGTCTTTTTTTTTTAAATATATTTTTTCTCCTTTTTTTTCTTTTCTTTTTTTTTAGTCTTTTTTCAGCCACATTCCTTAAATTGTCGGTGTCCCAGGTTGGATCTCAGCTTTCCAGCTTACCCTGAGCAAGCAGGGACAGGCACAGTGCAAAAGGGCCTTAAAGGCTGATCAGTGGCAGGCACCTTGTATTGCTGCTGGGGCTTGGTTTGTATTTAGATTGTTTGGGATATATTCCATAGCTGGCTGGAGATCATTAGACGGATCCTGTTTCATTGCAGTTTGCATAACACTAAATCAATAAACACATCCAAGCAGATGGAAAGCAAAGCACAGGAGAAAAGTAGCACTGTTTGGAGGAGAAAAGGGATAGCAAAGAGCACTCCTCGCTGATAGTTTTGCTTGGAAAACACAGGCAGATGCTCTCACAGCAGAGACCTGATCTAACACCCACCTGGCAGCTCCCCAGGGCCGGGACATGCCCCAAAGACAGCAGCTCTCAAAGGGCACCCGGGCCTGTAACAGGCGAAATATCACCTTTTATTGCAGCCGTGACCCACTGCATGGCACGGAATGAGGAATTTTCCATTTCAAACTTTAATGCAATAATTTAGATGTCCATTAAGGTCTTTACAGTTTGGCTGCTTGTAATTGAAAATAGGGTGACGGGGGGGCAGTGGCAGGGAGCTGCAGCCCAGGGCATCAAGCTCCCACCAGCGGCTTCAAGGGCTCTCCCCTTTCTTCCCTGTTTGGTTTCTCTCTTCAAAATAATTTCTCTAGATTTGTTTGTAACTGTCCCCAGAGCATGAAAAACACACGAAGAACAGTCTTAGTTCCCACAAGTACAACTTGGGTTTAAAAAAGGGCTTTTACCTTCTACCAACACCTCCAAAATACCGAAACTCCTGTGGTGCGGTTCTTGGGGGTGTCTCTGAGCAGTGCCAGGGGTTTTATGCTCCAGTTGGTTTCCAGACTGATGCAGCTCCTGCTTACACAGTTCCTGATGCAGGATTAAGGGTGGGGTAGGTTTTAATCCAATAATGGAATGAGAAGACCCCCTATATAAACCCACATCTTCCAAAGTGTCTCTGCTCCTGGGAGGCCAAAGTCCCATTATCCAGTAATTGGATTTGGCCTCCTGAAGCGGGACTGAAATACTGTAAAATTTTGTTCCCAAATCACCAGATTTTTGCAAAGGATTAACAAAAATTAATGATTTGACTGAGGAAGTAGCTGCCAGGAAAGCTTTGGCTGATCCCTCGAATCCCTTCCCAAATTGCTTTCCCCTGCTCTGTACAACTCCCAATTTATGGGTGATTCGCTCTTACTCCTCCAAACCCTGGGCACAATCTTGTGTGACTTTGGCATTCGTTATTCGCTTAAAAAATTGTTTTAATTTCATCTCCAAAGGAAAAAAAATTGCAATCCCACTTCCATGGAAGACAATGGAAAGATACACGTGTAGCAATTACCAGGAGGATTTTACACAAAGAATTAGCAACCTACTCGCGCATGTCCTGCATTCTCATTAAAGGCAAACTGTTTGTGGGTGACAGGGGATTTTCCTGTGCAACCATTTAGGCTCGTTGCAGCTGTTAAATTCCTTTCATGTCGGGTTTTTCGCCCCTCTCCTACCAAGTTTCAGACAAACCCACTCATTTACAGCCTCTCCCATGAGCTACAGGTGAGGTGGATGTTCCATGAGTCTCATCCTCAGCCCTTCAGACCCTCAGAGCTGGTGTGGACCCTGGCTGGGCACAGGAGCCTTTCTATGTTTTGCTCTAATTTTGCCCCAAACGTGCCCATAAACCTGGTGTCACAATTTTCCTGGTTTCAGTCACCTTTGTACCTTTGTGTGGTTTTGCTGCTGAGATCAACCTGCTCCTCAGAGCCTGCAGATCTTCTCTGCCTCCTCCAGCATCTTCCCTCCAGTTCCTCCATTCCCTGCCCCGTTCCACAAAACCACTTGGCAGGTTTGGGGGAGCAGACAGGGCCTCCATGTGTCCCCAGGCTCATGGGAGGGAGGATGTGTCCTCTTATTGTGTACCCCAGACCCTGGTAATTTACTGGTTATTTAGCAAAATAAACCCCCTGAACAAGAAGTATTATCAGCAGGAGCATAATCAGATATCAGAGAGAAGCTCTTCAGATGAGTAATTTATTGAGATCTCTTATTTCATTTTATTTCAGCCCATCTGGGACACAATTGTGCTTTGGAAAGGGCTGGAGGCTGCAGTTCCCACTGCAGGAGCCACCTGGACCAGCATAAACCCCCATCCTTGCAATCTCATTTTGCAGAAACCTCTAAGTAGGACACGCACTGCAACGAAGTGGTGACCTGAGAAATGTTTGCACAGCCCTGGGCTGTCCTTCCAGGAGAGCCAGGGCTGGTGGAACACGGGCTGCTCTGCACCTGGACGCAGGGTTTGGATCCAGGACCACGACAAACCTTTCAGAGTGGTACCTGTTCTCTGGGGATTTTGTGCCTGGAGTCAGCTGGGAGTACAACATCCAAATTTTGCCTTAGCACCCACCCTTTGCTGGCAGCTTTAATGCAGAGCTAAATACTACAGCATGGGTAAGAAATTACGTATTTTGGCATTGCCCAGGGGCTTCAGTGTTTGGAAGTGAATCTTTACCACTTGCCTGTAAGAATGTGCCACTGCTCTCACCAAAGACATGGCTTTCTCTCTTTTCCTGAAGTGCAGTGCCAATTTTTTATCCTCTCCTGTTCATCCTCTCCCTCCTCCTCCTCCTTGGAGATTTCTGGATTAAAGAATAAAGCAGGGAATTGATTTCCTGAATGTGCATTAGAGAGGATTATTGCAGGAGGTTCATCCGTGTTTGGTGGATTAATATTTCCAGGGAAGCAGCTCCAGTCTCAGCCAATACTTCTTTCAACATACCCTGAAACATTTTTTTTTCTTTTTCGGGCAAGGAAGAGCATTGGGACCTGCAGGAGACAGAGAGAAGTTCTCAGCACCGCTCTTTGAGCTTTGGAACCTTTTGTAACAGCAGCATTTCTCATGTAAATATGCGAAAGGTGATTTGTGTGAATTCTGCCTTTTCTTTACTCTGCTAATAATAAAAAATAAAACCAGACACATGCCAGGCAGACACAAAAGTCACTGCAGCACCAGGGAATCAGGGAGAAATCTCTGTGTAGCATCACCTGCCACTAGCAGCACCCTCTGAGAGAGGGGCACAGCATCCAAACGAAACGGGGCTCTGTCCAATTAATTAATTTGGCCTCTGTGCTCTACACAAACATAGCAGATCAAGGGCCTATTATGTTATAAGAGCAGTCTGTGAACTCTTCATAGCAATGCATATCTCTGAATTATGCTTCAGAGGTAACAACTGAAGCAGAGCCAAAGCTCCCTCCCTCCTGGTCTCTCTTGCACGTGGAGGAGACACTGTCTGTAATTGAGCAGAAGAGGCAAAACCTCTTCCCAGGAGAGGTGGAGGCAAGTCAGCCCCAAACCCTAATTGAGACCTCTGAGACCAGCCTTTAGATGTCAACCAGCTGGACAAACAATGGTGACTCCTCAGTGGTGCTTGGGTAGATCAGCTGGGCTGCCCTTGCAGCTTTAGCAGGGCTTGGTCTGGGGATGGTCGAAAGAAAAGAAGAAAGGAATAAAAAGATCAGGTGTTGCCAGGGCGAGTAAAGGAGAACAGGGGAGGAAAGGATCTTCATTTTCCTGCTGCCCTCCAAGCCAAGGAAACACCGGGTGTCACAGCCACACTCTTCTGAGTCTGAAATTCTTGAATTCAAGAGCTGGTTTGATTTTTGCTTCCAGTCTCAGCCTAGGAGTACCAGAGCAGGAAATCATGAAGTGTCCAAGACAATCATCTACATGCTTGTAAGCTTGGGGAAGGAAACAGGGCCACTGCCTGGCTCAGTACAAGGGGTGGGAAAAGCTGGCTGCAGCTGAAGGGTCAGGATGGGAGGAAGGATGGAGCTCCACCTGCCCGAGATGGATACCAGAATTCAGAGCAGGAGAGGGGAACGGGGGATTTTAACTCCTGAAGAAGCAAAGATCTGGCCAGGAGGCTGGGACCGTGGTGTGGGTGGGAAAGTCCCAGCGGTGAGTACTTCTCACCCCTCCTTATCTCCCTGCTTTAGTCTGGCTCCCAGCAAGGATGTTTGTCTACCCAGGGCCTTCAGGCACATTTGGACAGGTGACACCACTCCTGGTAGATAACCCAGAGAGAGCAAAGCAAGAATTTGAAACAAACAACACACAGAACAAATGGATTTGCATTTTTTCAGAGCCACCAGGAATCTGGAGGAATAATTTTTCCAGCTGATGCTCGGCACTCGGCAGTAAGGACATTGCCCGGTGTGCCACTGCTCTATTTGGGACACTGAAATGCAGAAACATGATCTGACACAAAGAATAAGTGAAAACCACATGATTTATTTATTAGTTCCCTCACATGATGGGTGTTAGCTCATGCCTCAGCAGTGCATTGCCAACAGGCAATGCAAGGAGCGTTATCTTGCTCAGCTTCAGACAGAAACTTCAAGTTGAGACACGGATTGAAACATCTTTCCTCATGTTCCTCATGTTTTCTTTATTTTTTTCCTGCAGGAATCACAGGAATCTCCCTTCCCTGTCCCTATGGTAGAAGTATCTCACACCAAGTCATCATCATTTTTTGCTTTCTGCAGAATATGAGACTTTTCTGTACCTCTGAATACCTGAACAACAGGGACAGCTGGACAACATCTTCCCAAATTCCAGCTTCCTATAAATAATGTTATCTCTCTAAAAGATTCCTCCTCCTCCCCAAGATCTGCCTGAAAGAAGTAGCTCTTCAAACAAAACGTTTGGGGTTCAATCTGGAAATTGAACTCCTTGGGAATTTCTCTTGGATTTGTTTTCCGAGTGTTTTGAGTGGAAAACTTCAACCAGATGGCGCCCAAGAGAGCCCCGCTCTGCTCTGCAGTTTTCAGGTCTGATATAACTTACCATCAACTGCAAAATAGCTGTTTTCAGGCTGCTCCTCGCACCAGCCCTTACCCCTTGGAGGCACAGCTCTGTCATTAAAACTGCACTCGGGCAGCGATTCCTTTAACCATGGCAGTGAAACGCGTTGTTCCTCAGCTCCCAAATATTTGTGCAGAGCTGGGGAGGCACCTGGGGGCCTCTCCCCCCTTCCCTCTGCAGATTTACTGTAGGAAAAGGAGAGAAAACAGGAGTGCAATGCAAAGCTCAGCCCTGGGAGAGGAAAGAGCTGCCTGTGAGCCCAAGTGCTCACTCGGGCTCGCCGTAAATCGTCCCCCTGAGCAGCAGCACCGCTTGCTTGATAAACGATGCTCCAGCCTGAAGTGTCGAAAGGAAAGAAAAAAACCCCACTTTTTTTCCCCTCCTACTTCTCTCTAGTTATTTTTGACAAGCTGGAAGAGGAGAGAGGGAAAGGCTGAGGCATGTTTGATATACACTTTTGACGGAGCTTTTACTTTATTATGTTTAATTGAAAAGTGTTAACGTCGTCCGACATGAATATTCAGCTGATGCCTTTTGGTGCTGTTCCAGGAGTTACGATCGCCTGTGATTCCACTACGGCTTCTCAGCACGGAGCCCTGTCAAAGCCAGAGTGACAGTGGGGAAGCTATTAATTGAAATAGCTTCATTAATTAGTAATTAACAGCAGGGTAATGACTATGTCACACATCGTATTTCAATGAATGCCCTTCATGTGTTATGGGGCTTTTAATTAAAGAATATGCATTTTAATTAAAGGCAAGTTTGGCCCTTTGGCCTCTGGAATACAAAAGATGTTTCTAACTTTCAAGACTGGGAGGAGGAAAGGTTAGTGTGGGGAAAACCAGGCTGAGTGCAAGTCGTTTCAAAGTTAAATCCCTGGTGCTGCCATGCCCGTGGGTCCTGGCTCCAGGGTGGGTGAGGAAAAGCTGCTGTGTTTGTAGGGTCTGTGAGGACAGCTGGGTGCAAGAAAAGCCCAGCTTGGCACCCAGTGTGTCACTGGAAGTTGCTCTGCACTGTGTTTGACCCAGCAGCTGAATTTGTGTCCAGCTGAGGGAAAATGCAGGTATGGTGGATTTTGGGACAGCTCCGCACAGCTCCCATCCTTCATGGTGGTTCCTTGGGAAGAAAGTCCCTGCCACTCCTGAAACATGCACAGGAGTTGGAGGGATCATCTCCATGGACTGAATGGAATAAATTACACCAGATTTTAGTCTTTGCATATTGCTGATTAGGATTTACTCCCTGGGACTGGAGTGGGCACAGTGTTGGTTTCTGCTCTCTCTAAGCACAGCTCTCTCTGGAATGATCCCGCACATATGGTGGGAAAGGCAGTGGGGAGGTTTGAAATACATGGACTGTACAATGAGCATCAGGGGAAAGTTTAGGAAAACAAATCCAAAGTGCCTGAGAGCTATTTACAGTCCCAAGCAAAAAAACCTCCCAACCCCACTAAACGACAAAACCTCAGCCCAACCGGGCTCACCCACCACAAGGGTTACTTTACATTGTGATCAAAAATGTGTATGTTTTTAAAACAAAAAAACTTCAAACTGGCCCCTTTCAAAAATAGACTCTACTCCCCCGACATCCCGATCTGAAAGACTGAAGAGAGGCTTCCCAAATGTGATGAGGATTAGATGAGTGAGGCATTGCATTTCAAAGAGAAAATGGCACATCAAAGGCGGCTCCAGCCCATATTGAAGTCCCCACCCAGGAGGGCTCCTGCCTGAGGGGATCAGGCAAGGTGGAGGCGGTCGCTGCTGCTGGGAGAGAGGGTGGGAAGGGCAAGAGACAGCCCCACACCTCCATGAAGGCACCTGGCATCCGGATCAGGCCAACACAGTTTTTGGAAAGTGCACCTGCCTCTCCTGGCTAATGATGCTGGTTGGAAAGTCCCTGCTTTGCCCTGTGCTGCTGAAATGTCAGCAGTGTAATTGTGACTTTAACCTGTCCCAGAAATGAATTTAACAGTGAACTGAGAGCATCTTCTGCCTCCCCACCTGGCTATTTCCAGAAGGTCTTGAGTGAGGTATCCTCCACCTTGCTGTTCCATTCCCAGTGTGTCCGGGCATGGCCCATCCCTCCAGGAGCACAGGCTGATCCCTGGATCCCTCACACCATTTCCCATGAGCAGACCAAACGTTGTCTCAATTTATGGGCTGCAGAAGAAACTGTGATAAAACTGAGTCATAAAAGCCAGTAGTTTCACCAGGTGAAGATAATTTATGCTACTCTTCACACTAAAATACAACCCTCTACTTGCACTACAGCACTGAGCTCCTCCAGCATCTCTTTAGCCCCATCAGAGAGGATGCAGAGAGATCTGAGAGTTCTGATACCCACCAGCAGTAATTGAGCCCACCCTGGGTCTTGGCACGGACCAAACCCTTCCAGCCCCCCCAGTACCCCCATGGATGTGATAGCTGGAAACTGGGATACGCAGGGAGGCACCAGGCTGAGCCTTCGTGGCTGTGGAGCAAAACAAGGAGGTGCAGAGGAAATACAGTTTGGAGCACGGTGGACTGGGATGGTGAGATGCCATCTGCCAAATCCCTTCTGCTGCTCCAAGGAAATCCATGGAGAAAAGAAGCGGATGTCGAAACTCAGAGTTCAGCTTTGGAGGAGAGGGTTGGGGGGAGGGAAAACGTGTGAATCACTCAGGGTATCCAAGTATGGTAATTAATGTTAATAACATTAAATAATTTAAATGGACAAGCAGTATTTTATATTATATTTCTTTGGCACTTTTACTGGTGTCACACTGGGTTTGTCCTTGTGTCCTGGATCCTGTAAGATCCCATTCGCTCTGAGGAAAACCAAGAGTGTCTTTGGGATGGGGGATTGTTACAAAAATAATCTATTTTTCTTTTAATATTTCCCAAAGTAAAATTCCAAGTTTGATAATCCTATCTAGAGAGGAATGTAAATTGTAGAGACAGAAAGGATTTATTTCCTTTCAACAGCAGGGATTTTGTGCAGTTGTGGGAAGATGGACCATGCTTCTGTTCTCCACTAAGGCTTCTGTGTGTACATTTTGCTCTTATGCCTGTTCAGACACTAAGAACAGCACATTTGAGACATATTTTCAGCTTTTAGGGTCTACATCCCCTGGGTTTGGTGTCACAACCTCTACTAGAGTTCTGACCAAGATGGAAGGGAAGGTGCCATCACATGGTGCATTTAAAAAAGCCTTTGGTTTTGCCAGGATTGCCGTTAAAGTGCTGCTGCTGTGCTCAGCTGTGTATAAAACATGGAGAGCAGGTTTGCCTCCTGGATAGGGCTGCTTGGAAAATCATCTATGGATTTTTACAAGGAAAATGGCTCCCCATGTAAACAAACTGCAGCTCTTTGCAAACTCTGCCCATGGAAATTTCATCAAAATCCAGTCAAATCCCTGTTCAGATGGAATGAAGATGGAGGATAGGAGTCTGGCTGGTCTCTGTGAGACATCTTGGCCACAAATTTCCTTTTTATTTGCAGACACAGCAAGAAAACCCAGCCTGGATGTGACCCACCCTGTGCAGAGCAGAGTTTGGCCCTGATTTGTGGCAGCTGCAATTTGGGGCTGATGATCACAGAACCACAGAATGGTTTGGGTTGGGAGGGACCTTAAAGATCATCCAGTGCCACCCCTGCCATGGGCAGGGACACCTTCCACCATCCCAGGCTGCTCCAAGCCCTGTCCAACCTGGCCTTGGACACTGCCAGGGATCCTGGGGCAGCCACAGCTTCTCTGGGCACCCTGTGCCAGGGCCTCACCACCCTCACAGGGAAGAATTTCTTGCCAATATCCAATCTAAACCTATTCTCTGTCACCGTGAAATTCTGGGAGCAACCTGGTCTAGTTCTGCAATTCTCCCATTCTCAGAAAGACAGACCTCCACTATTTACAGGTTTAAGTGAAATCCAAACAGCCCCAGAGTGAGCTGAAACCCCCTGTAAATGCCTGACCTTGCTCTGCTCTCCCTCTGCTGCCCCACAGCTCCAGGAGGGACCCAACCTGGCCCTTTTTTCCTCTGCCTTTTTTTTCATGCCTTGTTTGTTGTGTACCACAAGTTGCCTCATCACTTTCAAATCAAACATCTTCTTCCTTTCTGCTCCCAGAAATTAAAATGTGGCAAGGTCTTTTCCTTTTTCTTTTTTTTTTTTTTTGTTTTTTTGAACAGCAAGATTAAAAGTCTTTTGAAGAATAATGTTTTCCTAAGTTTTAGCTGACATTCAATTTTAATGACTTTTTAAACAAAGTAACTATTAACTGTGCATCGTTTTATAGTTTCCTGATGTCTGACAGGTGTTTTTGCCCATGTGGGAAACAGATGCTAATAACATTTTCCCTAATAGCTCATAAATAATAAGCATTTAGCATTTTCCTTTGTATACTGCTCTGTCAATAGCCAATTTACTTTTCAGAAGCCACAACGTTTTCCTGTCAATCAGTTTTAGCCTCGGGCACTTTTTGGTGATTAGAAACCCCTTAGAGAGCGAGAACTCCAAATTAGTTTTAAATAAAAAATAAGAATATTCATGCTGTTGAACATCTAAAGGTAAAAAAAAAAAAAAAGAGAGAGAGAGATCTGGGTACATAAATATCACTGGTGGGGTATTAATACTTCATAGAACTAGAGTGACCAACTGCTCTCAGGAGGAACGCAGCAAAGACAAGCACATGACACAAAGAAAGTAATGTACGCTGGAGAAAAAGAACTTTCTATTAAATGAAAAAAAAGTAATTTAGGGGTCTGCTAAAAAGCTTTAACTCTGGGAGAATGATATCACCTTCTCGTTTGGAAAATAAGCAGCAAATCTATTGCAGCACTTGGTGCCTACCACGGTGTCTCACTCTTTTGATGTGCCTTGGATCTCACCGTGACATTTTGTCTCTTTCCAGAAGAGGAATGGGGTGAAGCCAAAATCTGTTCCTCTGAGGGAAGAGCAGATGCAGAACCAGGGAGCCCTCAGCGGCAGGCATGAAAGGCAGGAGGTGGCTGAGGGACCATCATGGAGTGGGACCAGCTCTCCAGACAATTGTCACCTGCTGGTTCATCCCTGCAGAAACCCTCCCTTTCCCACCATCACAAGGGGCAGAGAAGGGCACAGGTATCTCCTGTCAGACCTTTTAGGCTCCACTGTAACATCTGTGTAATTCCCAGGTAACAGCAGTTTTAATAAACTCCATTTAAATCAGCTTTTTACTTTCATAGGTCACAATAAAGAGCCCTTTGGAAAAAGTAGACATTTTCTTCTTTGGAAAAACAAGAGCCTTGTGCTTCAGGATTCAAACCTACTTCTGGTGGTGCTGTGTTCAGATTTCACACTGGCTTCCCATCACCAGGCTTGGTCACATCAGCATTTTGGCGGTTGTGGGACCTTTGGCAGAGCTCTGGTCACTGCTGGAGACAGGACACCAATATGGATGGAGCTTGGCTCCTACACAGTTTGGCCTTTTCTGCATAAATGAGCTGAAGTTCATGGATTTCACTGTTCATTAGCTGTACATCGTCACACTGCATTGTAATCTGCAGCTCTTCCGCCAAATTCATTTGCTCACTCATTTTCCCACAGAAGTGGAGGGACGCAACGTTTGCCAGCCAGTAAAAAAGCCAGATTTCTTTTTTTTTTTTCCAGAGAAAGTGGCCTCATTTATTCAAACATATTGACCTGAAACTGCACACACTGACATACCTGCAGCTGCACTGAACACCATTAAACCCGGGGGGTCCTGGTTAATCAAATGTAAACATGAATATTGCAGTGACATAAAATGCAGGTATCACAGAGATACAAGACAAAGGGTCAGACTGGGTTGCTTCTTCTGGTTGATTTTTCTCCCTGAATGAAGGGAAAGGAAACTTTTTCCCCCCAATGAAACAGTTTCTCAATGCCCAAACATGACAGCAGTGATGTGACCCACATGACTCTTCCTTCACGAGCAGCAGTGTCACACCAAAGACTTGTGAAGGGACAGCTACAAAATGGCTAAATGACCTTCCTTGGATTTAGCATCAGCACCGAGGTGAGGAAGCCTGGGTTTCTCTAAGCAATTCAGGCTGCCTGGTTGCCCATGCAGAAGGCAAACATGCCTGGTGTTTCAATTCACATGTGGTGACTTTCTAATAATAGGGGTGTTAATTGAGAGCAGAACAGCTCGAGCAAGTGAGTAACAATTAGCTGAGGCTCCTGCTTTTAACAGACACACCATGGCACATCTGTAGGCTGGGAATCACTTCTGCATATCTAATTTTTAAAGATAAAAAGTGGCGGTTCTGGAAGCAAAAGGGCTTCTGGCACCAGGCTGGGGTGTTGTGTTATCCCTCACCACTCCAGAGAAGTTCCAGCAAACAGCCCTGGCATCACCAGCTGCTCAGGGCTGGTTTTGTTCAACACCTTCTGGTCCATTCCCAGCTTGACGATGTCCTTCAAGAAGTGCTTGGTAGGAAGAGTTGGGATGAAAGCAAGGTTGATGGTTGGTACTGCTGGGATCACAATTCTTTTTCATGTTCTGGTTGCTGATGGAGCACCAAAACCTGCAAGAAGTTTGGAGACTTGCTCTCCAGATGGTGTTGGGTGGGAATTGTCACTGCTGAGTGCTGAGTGTAAAAAGTTGGAAAGAAACCTGAAAGACTCATGACACCTTTCTGTCTGTTATTTTTCATTCATCCACTCCTTGGTAATCATCTCCCACCCATTCCCACCATTTCCAAACCCCTTATCTGCTGCTCAGGCTCCCACAGGGGCACAGTTCAAGCCAATCTCCTTGGCCAACCTCAACCTGTAAAGGAGGAAGAAGCTCTTAAAACCCACACACATCCTTAGGAGAATTTCTCTTGTACATCAAAGTGATGGAGAGGAATCAGAATAATCCCAAGGAGCTATTTCAGTGCATTAAACCCCAATTCTTTATACCCTCAAATTATGCCTGCTTCTGGTCTTCTCCTTTCCCTTTTTTTTGGCTTACTACACTCTAAAAGGTAAACTGCCCCGAAAGCTACCTCGTTAATTTTTCCTCTCTGAGCAGTTGGGTTGAAACATATGCCATTAGACCTGATGTCCCCAGCTAAAACCCCTGTCACATCACTAAATATTTTAGCAAATAAAAAATTTTTTAAACACGCGGCCAGATGTCCACATTGACATAGTGCTTAAGGCGTTTGACTGATAAAAAGCCAGGCCCCTTGGTAAGTGGGGATTTAAAAACATGTCCTGAGGCAAGTGTGCGATATTAAAAACATCCTGGGCTCTTTTGTATGGAGATTTGCATACGTTGAGGTTTTAAAGAGAGTGTCCATCTGTCACTGAGCATTCTCCCAATACAACAAAGCATCGATAAATATTTTGAACCACAGTCACTTTTCAGCAGGCACCAGCGAGGAGGCAGAGTGGTTTCAGCTGGGATATCCATCGCTTTGTGCAATGAAAGGAGCTGCAGTTTCACTTGGAAGTGGTGTTTAATATTTATGAGGATGACAGCCCTGTACAATTACAGAACTACAACCTGGCCCTTGGGTGATTCCATAAAAAGTATCAGCCAGACAGAGCAAAAAAATAGCCCTCAAGCTTTTGTTCTGGGAAGTCTGGACGCAGTGATGTACCACGATCGTGCTTCAGCATGAGTGGCACCCGCTTGCAACACACATGGCAGCCCACTGGCTCCAGGTCTGTTGGAGGGATGGAAAGACTTCTGCCAGATTTAATGAGCTCTGGACCAGCCTGGATGCAGCTGAATTGTCACCAAAGTGGAGGAAATTCATTGTTCTTGGAGTATGTGTTGTGAAGAAAGGGTAAAAAAATCACCGGGCCGCAGTCCTGTTCAGATCTGCATCAGCTCTGGGTTTGTCTCCTTGGATTTAAGACAGTGTTGTGTTTTAAGGCTCAGTCTGGAATGTGAGAAAACAGAATGGCAGCAAGGATGGGGATCAGGATGTTCTCACTAGACTAGAAGGTCTAACACGTGGGAGGCACCTAACAGAAGGGAAAAGAAAGCACACAGGCATCACTTGGAGCTGCGGTCTCGTCTCAGACAGGACAGAGGGAGTGACCAGATCTCCAAATTCCACATTTTTATTTAGTTTGGTTTTCTGGGTTTATATTTTTTAGGGAGGTGCCATTTTCCTCTTACTCTCCAACCATCTAGAAGGTTTGAAGTGTCTATTTGAGATGAAACAAAGTCACAGCACAAAACACATTTGCAGCAACTATTTTAGTCAACCAGATCGTTTCAGTTCAAGCATGTGTGTGTCTCAACAGGTTGACTATGGCAGGATATTTCCAGCCTTTTCTCCCTGTATTCTTTCCTCCCTTAAATCTGAATCTATTTCTGAGGACATCCTGCCTGACCATTGACTTTTCTAAAGAACCACTCATGAAATAGATGGATTTTGTTAATTTGTTTCTCTGTTCCTCTTTGTAGCGGGTTCAGCAAAGCTGGCTCTAACGGGGCAGTGGCTATTGCAGTGCTGGTGGTGGGAGATGCCAGTGGCAGACGGCTTCTTTTTGTGGGTGCAGCACGATGGTCTTGCACAGTGTATGGTTGGGTGACTGCACATCCATCTTGACTGAGAAGGAGGAACCCCTACTAACACCTTTGGGGGTATTTCTCTAAGTCTTGTGTTTAAGCTGTTAAACACCTGAGGAAAGCAGAGATTCAAGAAAGCGAAAGGCAGACAAAAATAAAAAACCCTCTCTGATTCACTTGCAGAATACACAGATTATTTGAGAAGCAGACAATACACATTTGCTGCTGCTTCAAGGCAGCAATACTTTGATTGCAAACACAAGCTGCCAAAGGAGACTCTGGCATTCCTGTCTACAGGTGTAGGACAGCTTCTATCCATGCAAGGGACATTTGATAGGCTTTGAGACAAATCCTGTGGGTCTTGATGGTTAAAGGACTGCATCAGCTGTGTCAGTGGTTGTGGTATTAAATGCATGGTTGCTTGGGAGAACAGGAGGATGTGACAGCAGGAAAACGGCTCTTGACCAGATTAATTTCAGGCAGGAGACAGGGAATGACATGGATAAGCATATCAGCTGAAGACATCGAAGTCCTAAGGCCAGAGTGTGGAGAAAGTGAATGCTGACCTGCTTAGTTAATCTCTGTTTGAAGTTTAAACTACCTAAGATGCAAACTGGGAACCCAACAAGCAATTACAGCTCGTGAGCTCTCTGTGTGCTCTGGTGCTGGTAGTAAGACACACGATCAGATGGCTTCTTTTCAACCATGTGCTCTAGTCATTGCTTGCATTTTGGGCACTAATTTATGTTAAAAGGCCATTTCCCCACAAGATATAAGAACTCAGCTGTCATTTAATTTAAGGACTTAGATATTTTCCTTGTGAACAAGGGTATGATGATGCAGAGTTTTTATCCATCCCAGGGGTGTGGTACGTCACAGGGGCTGGCAACATCCAAATCACAGGTTGTAGATCTTCCCTGGTGAAATCTGGTTACAAAAAATTTAAGACTTGGGCTTCAAGGAGGGATATTTCCAGATCCCTCTCAAACCCCTCTGTTGAGCCAACCTCCAAGCAGCCAGCAGTCTCTCCTCGCATTAAAGGAATTAATTTAGGCATGTCTACCTTGATGACTGCTGGAAATAGGTGCAAAAATTCTTGAATTTCAGGTTTGCCACATCAAGAACATGCATGAGGGAGTGTTAATGCTGCCAGCATTGGTGAGAGCCAGGAGAACAAATGGTGAGTTTAAAGCCTTTGTGGACAGTCCCAGTCCTTTGGCAGAGGGCATGGGGCTGAGTATTGAATTTTGTTGGGCCTTATTTGACTGCCAGAGCTGGCTTGGGCACACCAGCCCTGGAGCCTGTGAAGCTGAGGAAGGGCTGGGAGACTTTCACTGATCATTTAGCAACCTGTTGGTTGGCACATCCTGGATCCAGCATGGATCGCCTGGGGAACACGCACACTGTGCTCATGTCAGCCAGAGCATCCCCTCGGTGAGCCAGCACAGCCATGCCAAGCTACACTGGCTCTGACTCCTGCCAGAGGGGTATGGCACAGAAATTAAATGCCAAATCCTTTTCCTTTTATATAGGCAATTAAAGTCAATTAGACCAGTGGTGTGAGCTGGGCACACTGGCACCGGGGTGAAGGCAAAACAATGCTGTGTCTCTTCCACAAGCAGAGCTGAATTACTCTCTGTTTTTCTCCCAGAATGATTTAGGCTGAGGGAAGAGGCACCAGGTTGTGAGGAGAAGCATTTCAGAGAGAAAAAAATCAGTCCTCACTAAATCCATATCCCATCTCCTCAAAGCTTGCTTACTGCCAGCTCCCTGATTTATGTAAACTGGTCGTCAGAGCTGAATTAAAACCTGCAATTAGCAATCCAGGAGGGCACGGTGATAATTCAGACAGATGTGCCACTTAAAAATATTTACATAAAGCTTGCAGGATAACCAGCACTCCCAGAGGGAGCCATCAGGCGAGGCTCTGGATGTCCCCCAGCACAGCTCCACTGCCCCAGGCTGCAGAGCCCAACCACGGCTTAGATTTGCCAAACACTGCAACCACAGCTGCAGCTCTTGGGATCAAAAAGTATAAAGACCTAAAGAAGTTAGGAGGAATCTGAATGTTGCCTGATCTTTTTCTCAGGAAGATGCTCTGGGGTTTGCTTGAAGCTGCTCAGAAACCTCAAACCCATCACAACCTTCTTGTTACTAGATTGTGAGGAGAAAACTTTCACTGTGCCCTGGTTGAGGGCTTGGTTCCACTTCTGTTTTAACCAGCTTTGGGCTTTTTTTAGAAAGCATGAAGGTTTAGGGAGACATTTATTAATCAGCAAAGATCCATTGCTGTTATAGTGCAAATACAGTCCTGTTGTACACAGCCTCAGTTATCCTCCAGTGCAACTCAGACATGAGGGGAGTCCTTGTGGATGGATTTTGGGTTCCATTTGTGGGCCTCTCCCTCTGGTGCACCCCCTCTTTATCTCCCAAATGGAATGCAAGAGATAAACCAGCTTTGGAAAGCAGCGCTTTCGGTGTGTTCAGACGCTCTTATTCAGAGGTTTTATCTGCAATTTCAGCAGCAGGTAAAGGATGGCTTGAAAGGAATTGTGTAGGTGGTGTTGGGATGCCAGGAGGGCTCATGGGCTTTCTCAGGAGGGTTTAGGAGCCGTGAACAAACACATTTGCCCAAGCATTTTAGAGCTGGGAAAAGCTTTTGTAGCCGTCAGTTATAAAATGGGGCCAGTTCACACAGATGGTGAAGACAGTCGTGCTGGTTTAAATCCACAGCAAAACCAGCGACTAAATTGGCTCAGGCACAGCCCTGGTAGAACCAGGAAAAACTGTTCACAGATACCAATTTATGGAGATAAGCTTTTTTTCCCTGCACCACTGCCCTGGCTACAGATAATCACCATTTCCACCTTTCCAGTTGCACGAGTTCACATATAATGTAAAGAAATTTCAGCCTGGAGAATGCAAATGAAATTTTGAAGACATTTCTTTGATATTCTCTTGCTGCTCTCACCACACACAGTATTTCCTGCTCCCTTACTGGTAGCCAACACCTCCTCTGGCTATGGCTTTGGCTCTGGCACTGACACGTATTTCAAAATGATTGCAAAAACCCATGAAATTTTCTCAAATATTTATGGGAACACCCAGAATGTTCACAGCAACAGATGAAAGACTGAGTACCAGATTCACTAGTTTATTAGCAAAATACAGAAAAAAAAAGAGGAAAAGTGATTGCACTGTTTTTGTATTGTATCTGTGGCTCGCTCAAAAACCTTCCAAATTTGAATATACTTCCATGTAAAAATGGCTATGATTTACATCAAGGTTGATTCACTTGCTGGCCTTGGTGGCTGGAATATTCCAGCAATGGGTTTGCTTTGTTTCAGCACAATAGAAGTTGAAAAAAAATACTGTAGATGAGTTTTAATATTGCAGCTTTTATGTGGAACATGAAAGCTCACGAGTTTAATACAAAGTCATTACTGCAGTTAAAACCATTAAGTTAATTAATATGGACATTTATTACTGCCGATAAAAGATAATATCAGGGGATTTATAGAAACAGTATATCTGTATATTCTTCCTCCTAAAGTCTCCACCAAGACAGGACTTTCAGTGGGGCGGAATACATTCTAATGGCACCTGCTCCTGGGGCTGGCACCGAAGGTAGGTCAAGGGGAGCACTTGCAGCAGAGTCATTAAGATAACCCCGGCCCCGAGAGCACCAGGGCTCGCAAAATAAATCCTTCAACCTTGATAACTATTACACATTGAAGGCAGCAGCAAGTCCCTTGGTCCTGCCAAGCTTTAAGTGGTAGAATAACCTGTTTCTTTTATCAGCAGCAGCCCTTCCACTGCTCGGCATGGGGACAGTGTCAGCTCCTGTCCTTGCACATAAAGGTAACTCTGTCCTCCGTTTTTTTAGCCAAAAAAAAAGTCAGCAAACCCTCAGCTCTCACCCCTTTCACCTCCCCAGGTCTTCAGAGTTGAAAATCCTCGACTTGTCCCTGACTGCTCTTGGTCATTTCCTCGTACTGATGCCGGATAACAGTTGGGAGACGCGGCAATTTAATACGGCTTTGCAAATGCAGACAACTGCAGAGTGTGATAGAGGGGCTGTATCAATCACTGTAATGACAGACATTAGCAGAGTGCCAAGTGTTTTGGTCTCAACAGATCTGTCACCGATTTGCAGGCGGCAGTTGTACGCACAGGTCTGGCCATCGGCCGCTCTCATTCACTGCTGTCTGCAAAGCTGTCACTTGGAGAGGAGATTTATTGGGCTGGGACATGTGATTTATGTCAGACGGCTTCAGCTTTGCTAACTCGTGTGCCACAATAGTAGTTAACAAGCAATTAAAATCTTTGGTCTGTTGTGCTGGAAGCTACATCACAGTTCCCTCGGAATCAGCATTCAGCATTATCTCCTCTTAAAAACCCTCATTTTGGAGGCTGGGGGGAATTTAAGGAGTGCTTTTACTGGCAGAGATATTTTCTTGTTCTGCTTAAAATGGTGTGGATCAGTTCTTAGTGAGGGTATTTTTAATTCTGGGTTTCTCCGGGTCCACTTGTTCCACAGTTGTGGAAATCTCTTGCTGGTTATCTGCCACTCTGTGTGTCTGCTCCTGTGAGCTGTAGCCAGTGGGGAAGCACCAGCAGACAGAATCACATCACAGAACCATGGAATGGTTTATGTTGGAAGTGAACCTCAGAGTTTAAGTGGTTCCAAACCCCTGCCATGGGCAGGAACATCTTCCACTAGAATGACCCAAACAAGCAGCACTTGCTGTGATCCCCTCTGCCAAAGAAGCTCCTCCAGGACTCCTTTCCTTGGCCTATTCCCACTCCCCAAGCTGCTGAACTGGTGGCTCCTGCTGGTGCCCGCACACCCAAACTTCTGCTGCCAACTGATCCTGAGACCAATCTGGCAAAAACCTGGTGCAACAACACCTGGATATAAAAGCACATTTTATGGAGCAAAAATGGCTTTGGGTTGATGATTTGAGGCAGCATCTCCTCACTGCGCTCGGGCACCCACTGCTGCCATCCCCACACCAGCTGCTGGTGGGTGGCACCAACATTTTGGCCACCTCTGAACTCAGCGTGAGGGCAGGGAGCCCGGTCAAACTGCTCGGACTGAAGTGCATCCAGCCTCGCTGGTGAGCCCCTCTGCTGTGCTGCCTGCACCAAACTCCTCAGTCAGACAGCACTTGGGTGCTAATTAGCCTCATTGCACACACACAGCACTCTGCCCTGAGTGATGCAGCCTTAATTACTAATGACAGAGATGGGGGTTTTTTTGTCCTTCTGTTACAAGCACTAGTGGTGGTGAATACACACCTTGGTGGGTATTTTCACCCGTTGGACACTGCAGTTTTTTCCCCCCACTCTGTTCTGTGATCTTTGAGCCAGTATTTCAGAGATCAGATTTTTTCCCCATTACAAAATGGGTACATGAGGCTGCACCAGTGTTCTGTGTGGAGATGATGCACTCTCTAATACATGGTACATACTTAAATCCCCTTTTCCCTTGTGGTAGGTACAAACTTCAGTCCATGTTGGAAATTAAGCGTTTGTGTTTCTGCACTTGTTAAAATCACTGGGAAATTTTACAGACAAGCCACTGCCCAGTGCAGCCATCAGGAAATGCTGCGTTCTCACTTCTTAGCCAACAACCACAGCTTTGGTACATTTTCCAACATTTTGTCCTTCAGGGACGGTGTTCCTGTGTGGCAGGTGAATATCTGATACTCAAAATCCCCCAAAGCCTTCCCCTAAGGCTTTTACCTGCTACAGCCACTCATGGTCTGCATGCAGGGAGCCTCGACTGAGGGAAGGTGCTGCAGGAGGGCAAATCCCAGTGAAGGCTCAACTCAGATTTTTGGCTCCAGCACAGCTTTGCTAGGATTCAGACAGACTTTCCTGGTACTTGCAGTTTTCTTGGCTGTTTTTCCCTCTCCCACCACCCCAGAGGATGGATTCCTCCTGCCCTAACAAGCCAGGAAAACCCCAGGGAATAGATTAATGAGATGTTGGGAAGGGATTTGTGTCTTTTGGTACAAGATTGGTACAACAAGTCTAATTCTTCTCTTTTAAAATATTGACTGTTTTCCTCCTTTTTGAGGCAAAAACCATATCCACCCTTCTGACTAATCTTTATACCATGGGGCTGAATTGTCTGATCCTTTAGGCACAGGACCTGGGTGTGAAGTCCCAGGTAAACCTGGGATTACAGCCAGGATCCCAACCCAGCACTGGGCTTTGCAGCCTGTCTCACACACCAGCTTGGGAAGAGGATGGGTTTCCTGAAATTAAAGCAAGAAAAAAAACACATCCAAGGAACTATACAAACCCTCTGGAGAAACTTCTGCTGAGCAAAGGTGATCCGTGCTGACATTGAGAATTGTTTGATTTACAATAACAGGGAGATAATATTTTGCTAAGCCTCCCTGTAATACAATGTGTGTCATTTTAAATTTCCCATTACACTGAGCAATCTAATAAATAAATGCCCCAACTGCAATAAACATGAATCATGCAGTGTGGAGAAGCTCTCAGCAGCCCTGGAACACATATCTTCTTCCTAATGGTCTTTGGAAGTCACCGATTAATTTGACTTTGAGCTGAGTGCTTCTGGAGCAGAGGAGCCTGGCTACTGCCAGGCAAGTGCCTGCAAGATGCTGGGTCAAACTCTGACAAGATTTAGTGACAAATCAGATTTACAAATTAGGGCGGTGCTGCTCTGTAAAGGATACAGCTCAAGCCCGGTGATTAGCAAGTACGTGGTCAAACAGAGTTGACTACTGGGGTTTTTCAAGGTTTTTTTCAATGCTGGAAAACAAAAGCGGTTGTTTTACATCCTGCAGCAATGAAAGCCACCTTCTGAGAACAAGAAGTTCATGTCATTTGTCCCCTACTTTCTGCTGTTCATCTTTCACTGGATTATGTGCACGTGAAGGTATTTTAGCTATCTCCTGCCTTCATGCCAATATATGTTAGAATTTGGGATGGAATTTAATATGAGTAATGTTAGGGGAAACAGGTCAGGGTTTCAGATTAACACCAATAACCATAATGAGAACAGATGCTTATATCCATCTGGAATGTAGATTTAATATGTTAAATTCATAGCTCAGTCCATGAAATGCAATCATCAGATGTTTACTGGTCCCAATTTAATGAGCGATTTTGGATTAAACAGGGGCCAAACAACAGGCCACCAATCTATATTAAATCTCAGCAAAATGAAAATTGTGAAGATTTACTTAGGGTCATTACACAAGAAAATTTAATCACAACCTCATCCATAATGTCACATCGTCATCAGACTGATAATTGAAATGCCATGTGAGGGATTATGAATAACCCTCTGTTTATGAAGATAGCTTTCTGATTATCTCTATGTCCTGTGAGTAACATAAAATATGATTTGTATTAATGTACATGGGCCTTGCCTAAAAGAAACCCATTGGGGATCTGCAGAAAAAAGTCTGGTTTTTTTTTTTGCCTTCACTCTTCCTGACGGGAGATGTTGTTAAATAACATTATTGCCACAATTTTAAAGCTGTATGGTGAGGTGAAGCCTTGAATACAGACTCAGGCTGTGTTTATGGCATCACAGGGAGACAGAGCTTGCAACATCCCTGCAGCTGGGTGGGTGTTTATAAAGTATTCAGCACGTGATTTTAGTAAGCAAACATTGATTTGTCTAGAATCAATATTAATTTTTCAGTCTGCATGTTCTCTAGGGCAAGGAATGTATCTCCCAGTATTTACTAAACACTTAAGTACATTTGGGATGTTAATAAGAACACACTTTTGATTTTGGCATGCTGCAAAATACTAAACTCTGGGATAACTGACAATTACATAATTGTGCATTGTAATGGATTATACAACAGACTACAAAGAGCCAAATTTCTAATGGCACTTTGGTTTTAAAATTTCATCTGAATATTCATACAGCGTGTGCTGAAGGACTCTCTGCTCCATCCCTGAAGGTGAACGCTCAGCTGAGACACTCCAGGACCCACAGGAGTGAGCAACAGGCTCCTCTTGAGAACCAGTGCATGTTCTGCTGATACACCTGGGTTTCTACCACACTGTGCTTTCGAATTTTCCTACCTACACTATCCAGCCACTCAGGAGGTGATGCCCTACCCTTCCACCGACCTCCCCAGTGTCCCTGGGCGTCAGCGCCTCCCTGTGTGATGGCACTGTGACACCAACCCACCAGGGTGCTGGAGATGACCCAGACACTGTCAGCAGAGCAGTGAGTGCCCAGCAGAGCAGTTGGGGTTTCTCAGTCTCTGGCTCCACAGCTGAGATCTCGATTTCAGTAGCTAAACCAAGCTACCTCCTGCCAAACCCGGGGCAGGAGCAGGGATGAACTGAGCAGCTCATCTCCAAAAATGTGACTGCCTCCTCCTCCAGTTGCCTGAGCTCAGTCTGAACCTGCCCCACACCCTCCATTTGCAGCAAGATCAGAAGGCAAATGAGAACGTGTCTTTTCCCTGCCCAGGACTGCATTCTGTGTCACCTCATTGTCACTGCTGCAAAACTGATCACATCCTGTGTGTTTTAATTGCCCTGCATAGGAATTAATTAGCCCCTTGGCCAGAGAACAATTAAGTGCTGAACTCAGGAACAAGAAAAGCCAAACAGAATAAAATCCTGAGTTTCCTGCCTGTCAGACAGAAGCCAAGAGTCCCTGACATGGGAATCTGGCATCCAAACTGGAATGTGGTGCCACTGTGGAGCACCCAGACAGCTGGGTCTTCCTGTCCCAAGCAAAAGTTTGAATCAGCTCCCCACATCACACTTATTCATCCCAATTTTAAACAGCTTTAGTGTCATCCATGGCCACATGGCTAAGGTTTCCACTGGATCTCAACCCATGTTGAGCTTAGCAAGCTCTGAAAAACTTTTGCATTTACTTCTTGGCTGTGCCTGTCTGGGAATAACGTTCCCTGCTGTAAATAATTTTTTTCCAAGCAAATCTGCTCCTTTTTGACTGCAGCAAGCATCAGGCAGCCAGAAATGGAAGGAGGTAGATTTTTGGCACTAATACATAACCAATGCAATTAAATGCAGATAAACAGGTAAGGCACATCCCTCCATGGACCAAGATAAGGGAGGATGTTATTTTAAATTAAGTCCTTGTGATATTTCTGGCTGTCCAACCACTGAAAAACCAAGGAACAGATCGCATGTGAGTGGAATTTTACCCAGGATGCCACATACCCAACTAAATGCGCATTTAACAGGCGCAGCCAGCATTCCATCCCCCAGGCACCTTCTCTCCCGCGGGCTGATCCACAGGAGTGTCTCCGAGCATCATTCCACTGCCAGGCAGTGCTTTGCTCTGCTGGCAGATGTCTCCCTGTGATACTTAAACCCTGAGGTTCTAATCCTGCAACTGCCCATTAAGGAGGCCATTAAGCAGGCACCAACACAGCCATCCCGGGGAGAGGATGGTGCCTTTGGTTGGTCCCTTCCCCTTCTCCAGCCCCAGGATGGCTCACCGAGTTTCTGCAGGCAGAAGGTGCTGGAGCTGGTTCAGCTCCGCGGCAATGACAGGACGCTGTCGGCTCCTCTTTTGTCGCTGTTTTCCCCACGGACGAGTAAAGAAACGACACAAAGTCCAGGCTCAGGGATAGATGGACCCGCTTTAATGAATTCTCAGAAGGCTTTTATATGTTAGTTCCCAAAAGTGTATTAAATGGCATAAGGTAATTGGTTTTTTGCCATCCACCCCCTAAGGGGATTGGTCAAGTTCTAAGACACCCATCTCTGAACGTTTTTCTAGTTAGAACCATAACAATTCTGCAAAACAACCTGCAGCTGCAAGAAGTTTACAAAACTGTAACATTGTTTTGTCTTACTTGCATGGGAAAGACAGAACTCTCACAAAAATGCTGCAGAGAGCTGAAGAAATTCTCTGCTGGAGTTTTTTCAGCATCCATATTCTCTCATGGAACAGTTGGGCTGAGCGTTGCCTTCCTATTACCAAGGGTAAGAAAATAATGAGCCATTATTAACGGGTGCTGGCACATGGGCAGAGCTCTGAGGTGCTGGGGAGGGCGCAGTGCCACCCCTGGCACACGGACACAGGCGTGGGGCTCTCCCGTAGCGATGGGAAAGGGGAAATGCAAATCCTGGGATGGGGACAAAGCTCCTGGTGTGCAATGGGGCTGGTATGGCAGAATGCTTTCCTGAATCCCATCCTGTAAAAGCCTCATCTGAAGGTGACAGCAGCCACCAAATGGAGGTGTTAAAGAGAACTGACGCATCCGATAAACTCCAGCTGTCGCCTCCAGTCAGCGTCTCTTCTCCTTCCCCTGCCTGGGCCTCTTCTCTTGGCTAATAGCCCTAATGATTAAGATTGAAAACAGTTTTTTCTTCTTTTGCTTTCAGCCTCAAAGATTGATCTTTGGGGTTTTTTTCCCTTTTTTTCTTTAAACAGTCTTGTTTCTCAACGAACAGGCAACTGAAGCCCAGGAAAAGTCAATGGTTTGTTGTTGGACCTGTTTTTCTCTAGGAAGATTGTAACAGACCTTTAGGATGCTTTTCTGTAACCCCCAGCTAAACACTGCTCCACACCCTGGGCTCAGTACTTTCCTTTTTCTCTCCCAACCCCTGTTTAAGACATCAGACTTGAAGATATTTTCCCTTGCTGCAAAAAGTCTTATAAAACAGATCAGAGGACCCCAGCCCAAAGTCTCTGAGGTCACACTTGGGTCACATCATTTAGTCTGAAACAGATTATTTTTGCTTTGTTTTCTGGTTGAAAGTTCAGTGAGGTGATGGAGAGTGGTCTGCAAACTACTGTGAACTACCACGGTGGCCAAAATGTAATTGAATTAATAGAGTGTCTTTTTTTTAATTGTTTCATAGGGTGATTTTCTCATAGCTTAACCTTAGCCAAGGGAAAGGTGAGTCTTCAAAGAAAATCATCGAAGAGTTAAAGGATGCTGCAGAAACATTGGCTGCCAGTTCAGGATACAAATACACTACCCACTAATCAGAGCTAAAAGGTGTTCCTTGGTGGGGAATAAGGATTGCTGTGCAACAGTTCTGAGCTGAGGTGAGAAGATTCACTTGAGATCCCACCCAGGTACCCAATTTTTTCGTGGCAGATCCTAAAAGCACTCCTGGCTCATGTACCAGTAAGGACCTGGCTCCCTCAGCTCTCATAGCAGGGCATGGCAGTTGCCCCTGCTTCTATGAAACTAAATTGTGATTCATTCAAACTGCTAAAATTGATCCCTCTCTGTGTAGAGGCAGAATATTTAGGACTTTTTGGGACATTTAATTTTGCTTCAACACACCCAGATGCACAAAGTGAAGTGAATGTGTGAACACAAGACGTGTATAGACATATTGATCAATCCATCACTGTACCTCAGAATGTTGTTCTGTGCAGAGAAATAAAAATCTTTTAAATTAGTTTCTACTCTTGTCTCAGGGGCGCTGTGGAAAATCAGTCGACAGTGGAGAATGTCACTTACTAACATCACATTCTGCCCAAGAGAAATGGTTGATGGACTAATGTAAATAACATACAGTATTTTGCTTTACATACTCCACCATCAGTTAGAAATCTCATAAAGAGAATGAAGCAATGAGAAAAGGTAGATCTGATCCCTTGATGGTTTTTTTTTCAATAGCGGCTCTTTTGAAAAAAATCCTCTGCTTACTTACGTGAACAACACACAGAAAAGAGTTAAAAGTGGCACATTATCTTTCCAATGACATATTTAGCCAGTTATTCAGGCTATAATGAAGCTGTGTAATGAAGTCAATGTCCTTGAAAGTTCTTCATCAATTTTTTTTCTCATCTGTCAGCATATCCACTTGCCGACACAATATTAATTAAACACAACATTTCCTGGAGTGTTGAAGTGAAGTCCCATCACTGATAATGAACAGGTTTAGGAGAGTCACATCCCAACAAAATTACTTTTTAAACCAGCCTTATTAAGCAGAAAATTAGACCTAAATCACCCTACAACATCCTCATTAAAAGCCACTGATCCTTGGCTGCTTCTATGTTCTAACATCTTTAATTAGCAAACTGCTAGTCTATCTGCCATGATAAATGCTATTAATCTTACCTTTCATTTGCTTTCCTTAACCTATCGTTTGCCCACTTCAGGGAGACACAGGCTTCCACCAGGACTCGTTTTACTGCGTTTAATGTCCTTGTAAGGATGAAAAATGGGGCAGTCACGGGTTAAACGCGATGACTCTCTCCGCCCTCGCTCCATCACTGAATTTCAGAATTTGTGGATATCTCGGATGGCAGACTTGCTGTGTTTGAGGGAAAATTAAGAGCATTTTCCAGTGGATATGTATGGAATACTGTTGTCAAACCTCAGCAGTAAATCACAGTGCAACTGCAGTTCGGTGCCCTCTCTGCTGCCCTGCTTCAACCACGGAAGAGTTATGGACATCAATTAAAAAAACCTTCAGGGTGTCCGTGAAGGCTCCACCCAGGGGAAAGAAAAGCTTTAAAAACACGATTGCATTTTAGAATTGTAGCTACTAAATCTACAAGCTTTGAGGAGCCTTTACAAAGCGTGACAGCTTCACAGCCTCCTTAGCATTTGTTCACAGAAGCTCCAGAATACATCAGGACAAATAACACACTGCATCAGGCCACTTTCACATGGCATTAATCAGAGGCAAGTGCACAATGCAGTGCCATACCATGCATTTCAGAAATGCATTGCTATTTGCTGGGTTCTCAGGTGCAAAATGCCATCTTGGATGTGCACTGCTTTTTTCCTGGTTTATAGTTGTGGAATTGGGACTTTTCGCTACGTTCATTCTGGCTGATTTTTGCAGTGCGTCTGAGCATCATCTTCCTACAGCAAATAACATCAGCCATGTTCAGCTCACAGCTCCTGGGCAACAGAGAAGCACAAATTTAACCTCCCTCAAATATCTTGTGATAAATTCAGTTTGCCTGGGGGTCAGTCTTTTCTCCCAAGTAACGAGTGATAGGACAAGAGGAAACGCCCTCAAGTTGTGCCAGGGGAGGTTTAGATCGGATGTGAGGAAAAACTTCCTTGCAGAAAGGTTTGTCAAGCCCTGGCACAGGCTGCCCAGGGCAGTGGTGGAGTCACCATCCCTGGAGGGATTTAAAGACGTGGCACTTGTGCTCCTGGGTTAGTGGTGGGCTTGGCAGTGCTAGGTTAATGGTTGGATGATGATCTTAGAGGGCTTTTCCAACCTAAACTATTCTAGGACTCTGTGACTCAATAGCTCTTTCTAATGGGCCTCTGAGAGAGGCTCTGACCTGGTTGAACATTCCATGTCCCAGAGGCAGACACTGTTCACAACCTTCAACTTTCAGAGCTTAACTCTGAGATTTGCCAGCGTAGTTCACTCCATGTGCCCCTACTCATTTATCTCTTTCATTGTTATCATCCCATATTATTTAGTGACCAGACTTGCCTTCCACAGATACAAACACTTTCCCTTGGCAGCTTTAATGAAAGCTGCTTTTAATTTCACATAGCCCTGGGTTATTCTGGCTGCTGATGGGCTGCTTCTTTTTGGGGACAGATTATTCTAACTGCTAGGAAACCATGACCTTTTAAGCTTTCTTTTTAAGTCCTAATTCTAGCACTAGGCTGTAAGGCAGGGGCTCCTCTCACTGTGTTCCTGTCCCTGAAAAGCAGGCATCCATTCTGAGCTATCTGTGTAGCTTCTGCAGTCAATGCCAAGAGAT
Source organism: Lycocorax pyrrhopterus obiensis (assembly GCA_014706295.1). Lineage (NCBI taxonomy): Eukaryota > Metazoa > Chordata > Aves > Passeriformes > Paradisaeidae > Lycocorax > Lycocorax pyrrhopterus. The sequence goes on along the minus strand of JACSVZ010000022.1, from coordinate 12,162,545 downwards.
AAGCATCCCCAGAAGGCGACTTGTCCACCTATTCTACAGTGACATGAATTACCCTCGGGAAGCTGTTATCTATTATTCCTCGGGATGGAGACAGCCCAGGCTTAATTAGTTGTCTGACTTTTAGATCTTGAGTTTGGTACAATAATCTGACTCCCAGTGATTTTTTTTCCTTTTTTTTTCATTCTGGAGCAGATGAGTCATGATTCATATGCAAGGATCGTACTAGTGAAGCTGTGCTTTTCTAATGAAACCCTTCTCTCACCCCCAATATGTTTCCATTATCTTGCCATCAGGAAATAGTTTTTTCTCCTCCACACGAAGACACGTGACATGCTCATTTACCCACACACGTGCGAAATCAGATTAACTACTCCATAAATTAGTTAAAAGATTTTCCCAGAGAAAATGACGAGGAAAGACATGTAATTTCCACTTTTCAGCTCCTGAATGAATGAAGACACTCTGTCTGCTCTGTCCGTGAATGTTTAGACAGATACTAGAAATCAAGATTTCTGAATTGCGACGACCAAGTTTATGTGAAAAGAGCTTCTCCAATCCACCCCAAGTTATTCATGTTTTTACCTCAATATCAATGTCCACTATGTTGCAGGTTTTTTCATATTTGGCTTAAACTCCACCATCCCCTGTCTCCAAATTCGGGGTATACTGATCCTGAATTTTAACAGCTGGACCAATCAAACCCCAAACTCGGGATAAAAACACCTCTGAATGGAAACTGAGATCAGAATAAACTTCAGTTCTAACTCAAAGAGAGCATTTCAGGCCAGCAGCTGGGATAGTGTGGTGAATGAATCATAGGTCAGTGCAGCAAACCGACTGAAAGTCATTAGAGAGTCATCAGAGTATTTGTGGCAAAATAAGTATCAGCCTTGGCTATGATGGGACTGCTTCTGGGGCATTCCTGCCTGAACAGATACCCCTCACATCACTGCCAGGATGAGCCACTTTGTGCTGGCCAAGTCCCAACAAAACCCCAGCCCGCAGCCCCTTGGAGCTTTCCGAAGCTTTTAGGTTATATTAAAGTGAGAAAATGAGAGCTGCTCCTATTGCAGGACCTGATGGGACTGACACTCCAGTGCAAATGAGCAGAGACACCCCTTTTTGTCTGAGCTGAATAAAATATCTTCCACGGCTTAGCCTGGGCACCTGGGTTGTCTCCTTTTGACTGGAGCACTCCTTGTGTCAGTTCCATGAATGCCATTGGGTAAGTGAAAACAGTTCTTTCGTTCCAGACAACTAAACCCAAGAGTGTTTCAGCCAGCAGAACTGTGTGTGTGTGTTGAGGTGTTACACAGGAAATCACAGGAAGGGCCAGGGAGTAGAAATGAAGTATTAGAATCTGCCCAAATAATACTGATTACAAAAAAGTGAGTTTCAGGAGGCTGGCACTTGTCTCATTCGAAAATGAGAAGATTGTCTGAAGTTGGGAGAGTGATACTGGTGCAAAATAAGTGTCAGAAACGGATCAACTCCATGGCATGAGAACCAAAAGCTGGGTGTCAAACTAGGAGGGGAATTACAGGTGTGCAGTGGGGCTGGTTCAAAACCAGAGGCTAAGCAGGGATGTGACTACACAAATAAAACATTCCCTGTTAGAAGTGCCTGTTTTCCTTGCAAAAAGAAAAACAAGGAGTTGCTCAGCCAGTGATAGCGGCTCCTCCTTCCACTGTGCATCAGCCCTGCTTCCTTCCTGGGGTTACCAGGTTTGTGCAGGGCTCTCTCTGAGGCTGAGCCTGTGGCTCGAGCAGTGACAGAGACACAGAGAAAGCAGCAGAGGACAGCCCGGCGATGACACTTCACGTTACAGACTGGGGCTTTCACAGGATCCTGGCTGGAATCTTCGCAGGGCAGGAAGCGAAGGGCAGGACACGGGAGCTCAGAGAACCACAAAGATGCGTTTGGCAGCGAGGGCAAGTTTCTGCAGCAAAGCATTTCATAAACTCTGGCCCAGATTCTCCCCTACAACTTGACCAGGCTGAGCACAAGACAAGGACTGGAGAACAAAGATGGCTTGAAGCCACCTTTATGCTTCTCCACTCCGGAGCAGCTGGGGACTGGCTGGTCCCCAGGGCAGGTTCAAGTCGCCCCAGGCTATTGTAGCAGCAGGAGACTGCTAGAAAATAGCCAAGATGTAGCTACACCTCCTTTCCGATTGGCTGCCACTGCTCCTGAAGGAACCAGGAGGTGACTTGGGTGACACCACTGCCACAACACAGGGTCGATCTCCCCAGGGACCCGAGCGTGAGGAGGGAGAGAGAAAATGTCAGCGCGGATGCTGCCGGGGAGGCAGAGCAATGTGTGGCTTATTCAGGGAAGCAGGAAGCACAGATCATCTGAATTCAGACCTGGTGAGCCAATCGCTCCAGTCAGTGTGTGTCCATGGGCACATGCCTTGTTCTTTTCTGTGCCTCAGGGCAAGGCAACTGGAGAAAGAAGTCGAAAGCAACAGAATTTCACTGAAATGATCAGATGCCGCTTCCAAATTGGATCTAACTCTAAAAACCAAACCAAAGTAAATACCTACAGACATGCACACTCAACGTGGTCAAGAATTAATTTCTCACGTATTTATATAGGAACAAGTCTGTCCACAGGCTGGATCAGAAACCCACCGAGGGCAGAAGCATTTACAGGGGAGAGGATTTGCAAGGATGAGAACTTCAACGTGCCGTTGAAAACAAAAAGAAAAGGAAAAGCTCTTGCTGGATAGGGGATTTTGGGTTTGCTTTTGGTGAAATAAAATACAAGACTGATCCCAAGCACCTACACAGGAGAGAAACAGTAGAGAGAAGATGTTCCTTGTGCATTGCGTACCTCCCAAAAAAGGGGTTTTGTGAACTGCTACAAGTAAGCACCTGAAAGAGGAGACAAGTCAGACAGCAATGAGCTCCCCTATGTTGTGCAATCTCCAAACACCAAGATTATTCTATACAGTGCCACATCCAATTGCAACAGGGACCGTTAGGAGTAATAGAGCTCCTGTAACTAAAGTGCTTTCTGTCCTCAAATCTTCCAGGAAACCAGCTGAGGCATGAGAGGGAAAAAGCCGAGGGGAGAAAACTTGTTAGAAGTAAAATTGTATTTTCTTGGACATTGGAAAGGATGCAAAACTGAGCCAGAGGCCTCCAAGTCAGCAGCCATTTTAACATTTTGCAAGAGATTTTCATCTTTTTCCCCTACAGCCTCAGTTCTGCTGTAAACACTGAGTGCACCCACTATGGCTGTCAGCTGGGGAGTTTGCTTTACACTGAAGCTGCCAGGAGATAAAAAATACTTAAGGTAATGTAATTCTCAATTGGAAGGCATAAGGATTTCTTCATGACATCTGTGTGAAGAGAGCAAGACATGAGATTTACTTTCAGCAAATCAATAAAAATAGGATGGATGCATTTGGAAACCAGGGAAAGAAGAGATAGGCTGGTTGTCTGTCATTCTTAGAGCAAAGCTGCCCGTGGCACAACAGGAAACCAACACCCTGTACTGTCCCAAAACATCACTTCTTTTTATTAAGAATAAAATAAAAGGATGAAAAATATTATTCATGAGTTTGTTGGCTTGAACAGGCCAAAGCAATTTTTCAGGAGACCAGTGGTTTTCATGCAATGACACTTCCTGTGCTGCAGCCAAATGATGATGTGCAAAGTTTCATGAAAACACAATAAAACCATGCTGGTAAAGCAACCAAAAATTGACAGAAAAAAGACAAGGTAAATACATTATAGGAAGACTCATTCGTGCAGGCACACATGAAGACACTACACATATGCATCAACATACGCATTTTACACCGACAAACGCCCACACACACAACCACATTTACCAGCACAACGTAATTTTGGAAGTGTTTTCTCCAACAATCAGTTGGGTGCCCTTTGCTTGAAGGCAAACACAAGCACAATAAATTCCTTACTGGTAGCACTGAGGAGGAAGCATTACTCCAGACTCTGGAAAAGTTCAGCACTGGTAAATTCTGATGAGCACCATTACTGTGATTACTGCTCGGGCACAGATATGCCCGCCTCATTGTCATTTCTTATACTACATCAAGCAGAGGCTGGTGGGGACCTCGTGCTGCTGTCGCCCAACTGAATGTGACCTTTTTTGGGTGACCGCGCTGCAGTGGGGGTTTTCCTCCTCCTCTGGGAAAGCGTGAATTACAAGAAGAAAAAAAAAGTGCAGACCAGAGGATGCAATGTAAGGTTTTAATAAGCCTGGAAATTAAATAGATGAGCTTTTCGCTTTTAAATGTCAGCGCTGTGGCTTCCCTGTCATTCGCGGGAGGAAAGGGAAGGGGCTAAATATCCTGGGATGTGGGGAGTTTTAAAGCGCATAATGATGGCGATAAAAATCCATAATGTCAGTTGCCTTGTGGCAATCAACAACCATTTCACATTATGCTTGCTTCTTAAGGTTTGCGGCCAAAAAACAGATTTGCCTGTGTCTCATTAAAATAACGAATGCAGTCCGAATGGATCTGCAATGATTCACTGTACGTCACACTAAATCACGACGCTCTTTGGAGCCAACTGACTATGGCCTCATTACTTTAGACAAAAGTGGGCTTGGAGGAAAAACTGGGGTGATGTTTTTTTGCTCAGCCATGTTTTTCCCTTTGAAATACTTAAGGCAAAAGAGCAGATAGGGGTTTTTTTTCCCCATTGGTAGCTGAGGAAGGTTGGGTTATATCCGTAGTACAATTCCGTATCGATACACACAAACACACAAAACATCAATGTTAGTGTGGGGGAAGAGGAATTGAGCAAATACAAATGGCATTAACAGAGCAGATTTTAATGAACATGAATCACTGATGAATTGGAAGGCTTAAAAATTAAAATAAGCTGTTAAATAATTTTAATATAGATATATTTGAGCTGTTTCACCAGGGCAAGGAGGTCGAAAAGCAGCACACTCGCCTCCTCCGTGTTGTAAGACCTTAAGTACGTCTGGTTTGTCTTCTGCAAGTCTTTGTTCTGCAAATTTCACTGCCTTAAGCACAGCAAAAAAAGAACCCCCTTTATTTTCACTCTGTATTACCTTGACTAAATATCTCTATACATTAGTTTATTATAATGCTAATACTTAAGATTAATCTATTTGGCTTTAAACAAATACAAGGATTATGCTCAAAACTGTTCAGTGTTTCAGGAATAAACATTAACTCATATTTTACTATTGTGAAGTGAAGCTAAGATTACCTAAAAAATTAAATGGATAATTTTAAAACTGTATGTACTCATAAATACAAATAGAAATAAGAATTTGGGGTAATGCCTAAAAGAATTAATGTGAATTTTGATTATGAAAAGATTATATAAAGTCCTTGTTGAAAATCCTACTTCAAAACGTCTGAAAGAATGGCAAAGATCTCAAATATATTATTTGTTTCGGTAATTGGTTCCATTTTCTCTTATGCACATATACTTTACTCTAAAGAGAAAGTGCTCAATATTAAGCTATTTTCCCTCAAAAACCACATGCAAATGTATTTCTAATCTGATCACAAAATATGTTACATACCCATTTAGGTATTTTTTTATTTCAGGTAGGAGAAAAACTGCCTGAGAAACATTCATGGAATGACTGATTTAAAGGTTATAAATCCCTGAAATTTTCATCTCCCTTAGAATGGAATGCCGAAGGGGATTAAAGACTAAAGACATATCACAAACAAATTTACATTATTAAAATTACTGTAATCAAGAGTCTTTTCTAGCCTTAATCAGGATTAGTGAAAACAGAGCCCCCCCAACTTTTCTACTGTGCAATACTAATCAAAATTCTATCAAATGAGAGATAACAATATAAAAGCAGTTTTGAAAATTGAAAATATTGGTAGGTGTATTTTAGTATTCTTTAGAAGCATTTTCACCGATTCAGACCAAAGCAATGATTTCTCTGCTGATAACTCACATGACAAGGAACAAGCTCAGGTAAGATAAATTTCAGTAACGCTGCAGTGTCCAACCTCTTATTTTCAAGAGTCCACTCAAGGAACACACTTGGTGAACATAATGCTGTGGAAGTGAAACGTGGAATGCTTGGTTTTGTTCTCCTAAACTGTAAACTAAATAATTCCAGCTGTGGCAAACTGGGCTGGAAACTTGCTGCATGTGAGGACTCAGCCTGGCGGGACGTGCCGCGACTCTCGCTGCCGACGAGCAGGTTTGGGCTGAAGAGCCACTAAAGCTTTCGAGTGAGGCGTTCATCCAACGTGCCCCACACTTTACACATGCTACAAGGCTAATATATTAAAGGTATAAAGCTTGTGCACATTTTTCTGGGTCTCTGGAGCCTCTTAAAGGTGGCTTGGGTCTTGCTGTCACCAATATCACCAATATCACCAATGCTGCCAATTTGCAAAACAGCACCAGGGTTGGGCTCTGTGTTCACTGAACCCTGAAAAATGTCAAACGCTCTTATAAAACGGAAATTATAGAAACGTATATGTAAAGAACAGTACCAAAAAGTGATCTGAGAACAATAAGCAATCACTTCCTAAAGTCTGGGAAACAAGCTCAGCACGCAGCAATATTCGGGTATTGTGACAGAATGCCACAAAATCAGTGATACGGATCAAAGGACAAGGAAAGCGTCATGATTCTCATGCTTCTTTCCAGGAACTCCAAATGATTTAACTTTTTGCTGGTATCTGAGGTAGACTGCTGCCTTCTGGGCCCTCCATCTTCAAACCTGTTGCTTCCCTGTATTTGGTCAAAGCACATTTTACCTTGCAGGCTCAAGACTGCTAATGTTAAACCTGGGCTGATGCAGTGCAAGCTGACAGCAGCTTCCAATCCCCTATTAGTGACACTATACATATTGGTTAGTAAAACCTTCATTTTGGTTAGTGACAAGAATTACACAAGTTAAAAAAAGCAACAGACAGAGGAGCAGCATTTCCTCTCTCTGACACTTCTTGCTGCTCAGTCTTGGAGTTCAAAGAAAAACTAAATGCAGTTAGAAAACAATATATTATATTTAATTAAAAGTTGGCATTATGTTTTCTTCCAAGTGTGAACACATGAGGATAATAAGCACATTAGGACACATGATCTGTATTTCAGTTCCATCTGAGCATACACAATAAATCCTTCTTGGGAAAAAAAAAAGAGCAGGCATCATCGCAAAAACATTTGAGCAGGGGAAAAAAAAGATCTTCAGTATTTCTCAAGTCCTCCCTTCATATTCTCTGAAACACCAAATGGAAATAGACACTTAAAACCTTACATGGTACACAAAATATGCCAGAGAAGGGGAAAAACAAATGACAAGTACAGGACCTCATCCTCAGGACAACCACGCACATCTGCAAGGTTAGCACTGATGCTTCACACACACACACAAATGCAATAGTCAGCTGCTCGTTTATCCCCTCCCAACAAAATCATCTTTGAGAAGTATTAGGCATTCACTTGGTAGCAGTTTTAGCAGCAGCTCAGTGTAAATCACCTCGGAGCAGATGCCTTCCTGTCACGGGAAACACGGAGGGCTCGGAACGGGCTCCACCTCAGCGTGAGCTAAAATCCTGCGAGTCCAGGGTGGACAGAAGCAGCTCACAGGAGTGAACTTCCAGATTAACTGAGAAGTTGGTCAACTTTTTTCGAGCTTAATATTGTTTGTTGCAGGAAAAGTTATGATTCATCTTCATTTTCCTTTTGAATTGAAACTGCTGTACTTCGAGGTTAATTTAAAAAATGATTTACAACTGCCTTTATTACTAATTCGATAAATTCTGTGCTTGTTTTTAATACCTGGCCTCTTAACAGCACTTAAATAGGCAAACTTGCTATTTTCCCTATCAAAAAAATTTTCATGCAGGTTTTTTCTTCTGTATTTGAAATTCCATACTTAGCCTCCTGAGATAGTTTAAATCCAAGTGGGCTCTTGAAGAGCCTTCTGAATATTTCAAGGACTCTCAGAAGGTAGAAATTTAGAATTCTAGGTAGGTATGATAGTAGGGGCAAGTTTTTACTGATGTAAATGAAAGGAAGAGATTTAAAACAATCACTGTACCAAAACCCATCATTCCAAAAATAGCTTGTCTCAAACTATGAAGAGTTTTTAGGCTCTGAAATTAGTGAGATTTTTTTGGTGGAGGGCATAATTATTTGACAAAGAAGCAATTACAAATTCCACTCTTTTTAGCCTTAAGTCTTTAAGCAAACCAAACTCAGATTAAATATTCAGCTGTTAAATACTTTATTCTCCAACTATTTTAATTTTGGTGAAAAATGAACAGTTAAGCTAATCTCCATTTAAATATTCTCAATCTTCTGTAATTTTAACCAGAAGTAACATACATCTGCTTAAAAATTATGATTCTCTGTTAAACTGGCCTTTTTTTTCATATTATTTCCTAGCAACAACTCAGTCTGCAAAATTTTAAGTGACCTTTGCTGATCTGCAGTTTCCAGTCATTTTTGCTTCACTAGGGGTTTTGGTTGGCTTTCGCTTCATCAGATGCTTTTTAGGAGCATTTTCAAAATTTTTTTTAAGGAAAAAGGTACAAGAGAGAAACTGTTCTGTAAAACTACTCTTTCTTTTTTTTCCTTTTTTTAATTACAGGAAAGAAATGAAGATATAAAAATGGAAATGAGCAGGAACCAGTTTTAAACATATGTCTTTATGAATAAGGCTTAATCACACACTTCGTTTTCCAAACACAAAAAGTCTTTTGGAAATGTATTAATTAAAATTAAGTGCCGTGGACAAGCGCTTCAGAGGGATGGCAGTCCTTTTGAAATTAGCATAACACTAGCGACAGGCATGGAAATTGGTTTAATAACCCTAAATAGTTACACCCCACTCCTAACACAAATGGCCACGGACAGCTCGAGCCCCTGAGGCTGCGACTGTACCAGTTTGCGTGGTTGCTCTGACACTGGGTGGGTATTTCCAACCCGAACAGAAAGCACTGAATGCACCTCAATTATTATTATTATTATTATTATTATTATATAATGACTAGTGAAGCATACAAGGCACCAAAGCGTTGAACAACATAAACCAGAAAACCAAAGTAAACCAACACGAGCGATACCAAAAACTCAACCAGCCAGAGATGCACTTTGTAACTTGTACGGACACAGTCAATATTGGCAAAAGATTATTAGTTCAGTCATTAAGTGGCCCAAACCCCAGATGCAGATCTAGGGTCAAGCTGTAGATAGAACAGAAAACCAAGCCAAAGGGATAAGCAGAGTCTTTAAGCGATTTCCTTCCCTGCCATGTTTTCCATGGGTGTGCTCAGAGCTGAGCTCGCTGCTACAATAACCCCACTCAAACACCACTTTCAGGGCACAGCATTCCCCAGCAAATGCCAGAATACACAACCTAAACCCCTACCTGCTTAACCCGGAGTCAGACATAAGCAACGTCTTTTTGTGTGCTCATGATTCAGGAGAAACTGGAGAAAAAAATGCAAATCCCTGCTGATAAGGAGCTGAATATCCACAAGCTTTTTCCAAGTAGTCTGATCATTTCCCTAAGTTCACACAGCTACTCCTGCTGCGTCCATCTCTGCTTTACCTGACTCCAGCAGCAGTTTTGCACGGACTGCCAGCTGGTTTTAGAGACATGTAGGACAGAGAAAGTGGTTATTCATGTCTTTTATTTATTATTAATACAAATAAATATGTTAAGTGACCTTTTGCTTTGTTTATCATGATGAGCAATGACTTTGGAAATCATCCGGAAAACTTAACCAAGCCGAGAAACAGGCAAACAGCAAGCATTAGCATACAATCACAGGTTCCTCTCAGTCCAAGAACGGGTTAATTTTTTTAAGAGAGAAAAAAAAAAGCATCTTACTTTGAAGCATCAATTGTTTTAGCAAGAGCACTGGACTTCCCCCCTCCTGTGAGCTCTGACCAAATGATTTCCATTTGGATTTGCAGGTGCAGTCCAACCCCAGCTGGCTACACAGATCCCCCTCCGCCCATGATTCTGAAACATTGCATAGTTTGCAGCTGGATTTTGCTTCCCCTCCCTCCTTTTAATCTATTTTTAACAGAGGTCGATCATGCCAAAGCAAATTCACTGAGGTTTCCATTTCCAGATCTCTCTCCCTCTCTGTTTTTCTATAGTTCTGTTTCAAAACTGCTCAAAAACTTTGTAGCTCAGAGCAAGCAAAAAGCAACATTACGCTCACAATCCACTGACAGGCTGGGAAGGAAATAACTCTACAGATGAAGTTGCATGTGGGGGTGAACTAAATAAAGCAGAAAGTGGGTGGTTTGGGGGTCCACGTGAACTGCCAAATATTTCCAAATGGGGAGGGGGGTATTTAAGAGAAGAACAAAAAAGAAAACCCAGACTTAACTGATGGAAGGAAGCCAGGGCTGATGGCAGTGGAAAGAAAAGTGCACAGAAAAAAAACCAACCAAACAAAAAAAAAGAAACAAAAGAAAGGAAAAGCCCGAAGAAGGCAGAAGTCAAGGCTTGTCGTTACAGTGTTTGCAGAGGGCGGAGGCGGCTCCTGTGAAGGCAGTGCATTTCTCGGGGCAGCCGGGCACGGCCGCGCCGCCGAAGGGGTACACGGGCGACTGTCCGAAGGGGTTGAGGGTGGCGGGCAGCGGGGCGCTCAGCGCCTGGCCCTGGTTCAGGTAGGCCACCAGCCGCCGCATCTCCTCCAGAGCCTGCGCCTGCATGAGGATGTAGTTTTTGGCCAGGAGCAGCGTGGCGATTTTGGAGAGTTTCCGCACCGAGGGGCTGTGGGCGTAGGGGATGACGGAGCGCAGCCCGTCCAGCGCGTCGTTCAGGTCGTGCATCCGCCGCCGCTCCCGCGCGTTGATGCTGAGGCGCAGCGAGCGCTGCTCCTTGGGCTTCTTGCCCAGGGCTCCCCCCTTCAGCTTCCCCTCTCGCTCGAAGCCCGCGCCGCCCTTCACGCCCGTCTCGAAGCCGTCCTCCTCGTCGCCGCTCTGCTCGCCGCTGCTCTCCGCCGACTTGCCCAGCGCCCCGGCATGGAAGTCCGCCCCGCCTGCCCCCGCATAGGCGCCCCGCGGGCCCTCGGCGCCCCCGCGCACGGCCCCGTAGGCGAAAGCCGAGGGCCCGTAGCCCGGGGCCAGCGCCAGGTACGCCTCGCTGCCCAGCGACTTGAGCTCGGCCATCGCCGGGGATCCCGCTCGGCCGCCGCTGCCTGGGCGCTGAGGAGGAGGCGGCCCCGCCGCTCCGCTCCGCTCGGCGCTGCGCCCGGGCTGGGGGCGGGCAGTGAGCGCAGAACGGCCCCCGCCGCACTTATATCGCCGACAGGGGCCGCGGGGACACCCGCCGCCAATCGCAGGGCAGCGCCCTTCCCTTCCCTTCCCTTCCCTTCCCTTCCCTTCCCTTCCCTTCCCTTCCCTTCCCTTCCCTTCCCTTCCCTTCCCTTCCCTTCCCTTCCCTTCCCTTCCCAGGAGGACCTGCCAACACAAGCAGTGGCACACCTGGAGCATCGCCTCTGTTTAATGCACTGCCCCTGGATGCTGGAAGCACAGGGAAGCATCAGGGCACAGTTGGCAGCTGTGGGCATGGCTTGAGACCCAGTCACGGCAGTTTAAGTGGGGATGACGGAGGAGGACTCTGTTGTGCAGGGAGATTTCCAAGGCAAAGGCCCTGTCTATTCCCACTTTCTTCAGAGGCTCACAGTGCCAGGAAAACTTCCCTTCCATGTGCCAGGAAAAGGTTAGACCCGTGGTGACCCAGCCCTTCTCTGAAGGGATTCTGCATGCTCCCCAGCTGTGGGTACCAGTAATGAAGTTTGACACTGGGACAGGAAACAAACCACACCATAGCCTGCAGGGTGGGAGGAATTGTCACTGTGACTGGTGGTGTCTGATCCATGCAGGAACCTCAAGGGCAATCCAAGGCAAAGGTGGAGCTGCATGGAGAAGGACAATCAGGATGCTTAGCCCCATATTCCCACATCGAGATGACAACAAGGACCTGATCTTTAATTGCAACAGAAAGAGGTCCCAGTTTCTTACTTTGCTAGACTTCAGAGACTGCTTCACATTACTGAGGTTTGTTTTACAGATAGTGTAAGGGCATTCCAGACTTTCTCCATGCAGGACATGTGCCTGGTCCAGGCTCCTCAAAAGTCTGCTTAGAAAGGGTGGGATGAATCCTGAATCCTGTGCACTGACACGTAGATTCAAGCAGGTGGATATTGCCTGCAGGCAGATGCAACTAGTTGCTGCAGATGCACCTGGTAGGTTATCTGCAGTAGTAAATAGCCTGGGTGTTACGGTGACAGGAGGCTTTTTCCAGAGTGCGGTTTGTTTTTGTCAGGCCCTCTCCAAAGCGTAGTTGGCTTGTCCTCTTCCCATCACCTCCCTGTGTGCCGTGCGCTAACGTGAAATGACGAGCTTGTCTCTCTTCCTTCTCCACATCAGAGCCAGGAGACCCGAGATGTGCAGTGACACATTCACCCTCAGCCGAGCTTGCAGAGCTGCTGCCTGAATGAGGCTGTTCTGTGAGTGCACATCTGGGAGGTTGTGTTTCTGCTTTTTGGAGGAGTGGAGCACACAAAACTGGCTCTGTCTGAGCCTGGCATCAGAGTGTGCAGCAGGTTTGTCCATCATACTTTTCCCTGATCTTCCCTTACCTCACCTCCAGTGTTTGAATGTTACAATATGGTCACATCTCTCTTTTGCTCCCCTTATCGGGCTTATCCAACCATGAAGACCAATTACTGGTTTTAGTAACTTAATTGTTTTATGAGAATTGAACCACTTAGCTACTCCTGGGACAGATCACTCTATATATTCATGGTGACACTATATATTCACTGTGACTTTCAAATGCAAGTGAGCACAGCGTGACTTCTGCTCATCTCCAGAGCTGGTCCCACACTCCAAGTGATAACAGACAAATGGAAGGAGGTACCAGAATATCAGCACTGGCATAAATAATTCCCATTAGAAAGATGTAGAGAAAATGTCAAAAGCAGGATTGTCCCCTGCTAGAAGTGATCTGCTTTTTTTTTCGTAATGTGTTAAGATCTTGCAATGAGAAGGACCAGCGGTGTCATAAACTTCCAGGAATTCTGGTTGTAAAGACATGCTGCAAGTATTGCCACCTTTCTAAGGATGTCCCATGTGCATCTAAGTGGGCTGAAAATTAGAAGCAAACACTTCTCACACAGACTCTCCCATGGTTTATTAAACAGATTAGTTCTTCAAGGGTTATTTCAACACTGAAGCGTAGTTTGGGAGGTGCATTAGCTACAGGAGAACAGAGCAGGGATTTGATGCTTTATGTGTAATTCCAAAGCACACAGCTGAGAGAAATCATTTGGAGCCTGCATGAATCTGAAATCCAATCAGGTTTAATGTACTACCAAAAAATGCACACGGAAGACTTTGCTTTGGACTTCTCCCTCGAATTGCAGCTGTGAATAGGCATCTTTGAAAGTACTCAACCTGGTTTCTCACTGAAAACTGAGAAACAGGAATTTAGATTTTGACATGTTAGGCTAGAACAAAAAAAAAAAGACAAAAAGTAGCAGAAAGGGGTGACTCGTGGAAGACCATGGCAGAAAATAAAATCTCTTCCAAATGCTTTGGGGGAAAATGGACATATGCAGCAGGAAATACATTTATCACATGTTGTTGAGTATTTGCCAGCTTTAAGGTGGGATTTATTTCTTCCAGTGTTTTACACATGCAAAATTTGTGAATATTTAATAATTAATAGCAGATTATCACTGCTGTGATTATAACAGGTATTCTAAGCTCCTCAGGGCAGGACCCACACCTTTAGTAAGACTCTTCCAAGTCACAAACATTTTATAAATAATAGGCAGCATCAATAGTTTGGTTACTGCATTCCCTACATGTGGCTCCATAAATTCAGTTCTGTCAGCTTGACAAGGCAAAACTGCCTCCAAAGGGAAACCCTCCCTGCTGGGCCATGGACAGGGAGCAAAGCAGGAGCAGCACAGCCTGCCAAGGCCACTGCTCATCCTTTGCCGCTGGGGCTACTCCAGGACTACAGATCCCAGCTTCAGCTGCAGCTTGGAGATTGCGCTCATCCTTCCAGAGGAAAAAAGTGCATTTGGAGGTTGTAGCACCTGTTACTACAGCAAGAGCTTGACTACAATTTATTTCAGTTTTAATGCAAAGAGAGGGAGAAAATAATCAAAATGATTACGTATATTCTTCAATTAGCTGTAGTTCTAAAGCCTGAACCAAATCGTGGATCTCCCAATGTCAGTGCCCGCTGCCTGAAAGTCCAAAGGGCTGGAATGAGGTAGGACAAAGGTACAAAGCAAAAACCTTTACTCAGAGCTACACATTATCCATCTCAAAATGTATAAGATTGGTTTCAAAGGCTGCCACTTTCATTTAAAAACTTGTTTAGCTGGATAACACCATTTTTGACTGAGGGACCAACTCACAGATGGATTTTTTTCCCATAGGAAAAGAGGAGGGGGCAATGGTGAGAAACATGGCTCCAGCCTTACCAACCACAATTGGATACCAGAAGTAGAACCAAAGAAAATCTCTTGAACAGATCAGAAGGGAGGAGGTTTAAGAGAGACCAATATGCTCTGGTCGTGTGGTTTTTGTTCAGATGGTCGGGAGAGGTGTGGGTTTGTTGGGATGGGTTTTGTCGCGTCCCCGGGAGCGGTGTGGGTTTGTCGGGCCGGCGTCTGTCCGTCCCGGGAGCGGTGCGGGTTTGTCGGGATGGGGTTTGTCCCTCCCGGGAGCGGTGCGGGTTTGTTAGGACGGGGTCTGTCCCTCCCGGGAGCGGTGCGGATTTGTCGGGATGAGGTTTGTGCCTCTCGGGAGCGGTGCGGGTTTGTTGGGATGGGATCTGTCCCTCCCGGGAGCGGTGCGGGTTTGTCGGGATGAGGTTTGTCCCTCCCGGGAGCGGTGCGGGTTTGTCGGGATGGGGTCTGTCCCTCCCGGGAGCGGTGCGGGTTTGTTGGGATGGGGTTTGTGCCTCCCGGCAGCGGTGCGGGTTTGTCGGGATGAGGTTTGTGCCTCTCGGGAGCGATGCGGGTTTGTTAGGATGGGGTCTGTCCCTCCCGGGAGCCGTGCGGGTTTGTTGGGATGGGGTCTGTCCCTCCCGGGAGCGGTGCGCTTTGTCGGGCCGGGGTCTGTCGCGTCCCCGGGGCCGGGCTGGCGGTCCCGTGCTGACATCTAGCGACCACCGGAGGCGTGCGGACACCCACTGCCCCCCCCCCGACACCCACCCGCCTTCTCGGCATCGAGCCAGAGGTGGGCAAAGCGCTGCAAATTCCGAAGTGACCCCCAAGGCTGAGGGGCACAGTAAGAGCCGTGAGCGCGTTCGGGTCTCAGGTTGCAATCCCACGTCTGTGCTATGGATACCGGGAAATACAGCCCTGCTCAGTGCTGCAGGATCCTCAGGGCTTGGATCTTATCTCCAGGCAAGCACAAGGAGGGTAGAAGACGTGTTGAAGCATCAAAATGTGTGATTAGATCGTCTTCTGCTGAGTACAAATGGTGGTGGGACGGGCGGAGTTACTCTGCTGGAAGGTCCCTGGAACTGCTGGAAGTGATGGGTGAGCACTTCGTCCCCTGTGTGTAACAGTAGGAAATCAGCAAGAACAACTGTGCAGAAAAAGCACAATCAGTGGCAATGCTGTGCTGGTTGTGGCTGCTTGGAAATGGTTGGTAGGTAGACAGAAAAGCTCAAGGTGGGGAAAGCAGGCAGAGCTCAGTCTGGCACGTTTGTGCCAAAAACACAGGTCTGGACTAGCCAGAGGTCATGGAAGCATGACAGGAGTGCAAGAAGAACTGGAGCTGCTGAAGTGTTTGTGCTTCTGATGACTCCTTGTCTGTCACTTTTCTGTCACACAGCTGAAGCTTTCCTCCCAAAAATTCCTGAGGGATGCACAAACATATCAGTTTTATTTAGGGGAAGGAAGATCTTAGCCAAGGCTAAAGCACAGGACTCTGGATATGAGATTCTGTTCTCAGTCCTGAAGCTCACTCAGGTCCTAACAAGGAGCTTGATTCTGCTTATCAAACCTGCCTGAGAAGTTAGGTGGGTGTGTAGAGCCTGTGCTTATGATCCTCCTGCAGTAATTGTGTATTCATGGGAATACAGAAGGCAGTGAAAACTTCCATTAGTGTCTGGTCCTGCAAAGAGCACCACAATTCCTACAGCTTTTAAGAGCAGCCTGAAGAGTTTCAGTACAACAAAATGGTCACTCTTGGGTTTCTCTTCAGACACAAGTGATGCCGAAGTAAGGCTTTTGCCAGCAGTTGTCCATTAAGGACCTAGGAGGGCACTTTCTGAAGGAGATTTCCAAAAGGGAACTCTTCATGCAGCTTTGAAGGTTGTTTTGAAGCAGTTTATTCAAAGTTAGAGTTTGTTTAACAAGTATAAGCCTCTGGGATAGGTTTTGCTCTGCTAATGTCACTCAAGTCATACTTTTTCCCCTTCACTAGATGGCAGCAAGAAGATAGCTACAGGGATTTTCAGGATTATTATTAATTTTTTAAATGCAGTAGAGGGTTTTCAATTGGTTTCTTGTTTTTGAATGGATTTCTTTAGCAGTCCCCGTAGTCACAAAGCCCTCAACAACCAAACCAACCAGCAGAAAGTTGGTCAAGAGCAACGGCAGAGGTGTCTGAAACATCTCTTTTCCAGGTAGGAGAGGAGACAGTGTAGCTACGGGTTTTGGTGAGAGTCTCAGCAGAGAATGAGCGATTATCCGGTCTGCAGTTCCCTCTGCTGGCAAAGTCTCTTCTTGCATCAGCCGGGCTCGGAGGCAGCGGTGACTCCGGCAAAGCCGCGCTGCCGCAGGGGAGGGTTCGGGAGGAGGGACAGGCACGCCCAACCAGCCTCGGGTGTGCTGCCGGGGCACGGGGCCACAGGAGACCCTGCCCCTGAGGAGAACAAGGGGACATCATCCTCTCTTTCCCATCTGGCTCCACTTCAAGCTTGCAGATGAGATAGAGGATGTTTAAACTGGATGCGCAGTTCTTGCTTCTCCCAAGTCCCAGTCTCCTTCTCCTGTTCCTCTTGAGTCTCCTGAGACCACGAGCCCTTTAGCACTAGGACGAAGTTCTTCATGGCAGCTGGAAACGCATGGATGATCCTTAGCTCCGGCTACACTCTCTAAAAACTGCACAGCCCTCATTATTCTTCTGCTGAGGGAAAGGACCTGCAGATACCGAGCCCTGCACAGAGAGGAGAAAGCAGGTGTTTTCAGGGAGAGCTTGAATTCTCTTCTGCAGAACCACCCCAGAACATGCAGCTACTGAAGAGAAGGCAGTGACAGGGACCCCAGCTACCCCCTTGGAGTGCAAGCATAGGTGCTGCCTCCCGTCAGTGAAACAAAACCGAGTGCTGGGGGCAAGCACGAGGGGCTGCATGACACCGGTGGGACGGTGCTTGGTTTGCCAAGAAGGGAGTGTTGGTGGAAGCAGCAGGATGCAGAAGGAAGGGGTGGGCTGACTGCTCAGAGCTGGGTAACTCTGTGTAGCCATGGTGTGGTTAGTGGGACGTGCAAGGTCAGGCTGGCAGTCACGGGTTTGGTGTCTGTGCTCAAGCCCATGTAACAACCTCGTGTTGTCATATCCTTAAACCTCAGAGGCACTAAGGAAGGTGAAGGGGATTCTCCTGCTCACTGAGTTTCTGGCTTCTCCCACTGAGTGTGCTTGTTTGGCTCTTACACCTCTGCAGAACTGACCCATGAGAAGAGGAGGTGATGCTTGAGGTGCCTGAGAGAGCTGGATGTGACAGATGGGCCTGAAGAAAAACTGAAAGCGAAAAATGTTCCAGTGGGTCAGGGCTGACAGTGGATGCAGGATGTGCCACGATTCACAGAAACGGGACCCGGCTTTCCATCAGAAGGTTTTTAAAGTAGGGGTTTGGGTACAGGATGATGTCTAGGCTTCTGCCCCAAACATAAATGCTTTGTTCTCTTTCCTGCTTTTCCAGAGGTTTGTGCTTCTCTGGGAGCTTTCAGTTCCCTCCTGCAACGTGAATATCCCAGCCTAACGAGTGAGGGAAAACTTGGCTGTTCTAATAAGACAAGGGAGCAGTCGAAAACGGATTAAGAAGGGATTGAATGTGTCTTGTGAGAGCTTGGCTATTGATTTCTAACCCTCCCATTCTGATGTTATTGCAGAAATGATTTTCTTCTGCACTGTGCAGAGATTAAATATTAATAAATAGAAAATTAAAAAAAAAGGGGGAGAAAAAGACCAGATCCCAAGACATCCCACTGCACAATTAAAAACCAAATGAAGGATTTCTAGAATGAAAAACTTTATTTCCTCAAGTTTTCTTGAGCTCAGAGTAGAAACATAAGGGGTTTTGATGAGATAATTTGTAATGTTTCTATTTAGTGTTTTGCAGCAGGGGTGTGTGATTTTGAGCCACATCTCATTGCAGTAGGTTGAGGATAAAGACAGAATAAAAAAGGGATGGAGATTTACTTAGATCTGATTCACCAGTGACCCATTTACTCACTGACGATGAAGTAAGAAGGAGCACACAGGTCTGCTCTGCCTTCACTTGCACTGCATCCTGCAGTCATGCTCCGTTCCATTAGGCTTCTATTTATTATTTAACAGAGGAGATGGAAGACAAGGCACACCAAGGTGATTTTTATGTCCTGGACGTTTCATTTGCACAGAGTGCACAAGCTGCTACTTCCCATGAACTCGGTGGTTTCCAAGTGAAACCTGCATTCCCTGGGTGTCTGAAGGAGGACGTGAACGGACAGGCAGGCTTTGCATGCAGGGCAGGGCTCACAGGCTTTGCAAGGAAATCTGCTCCCCACTTTGAACTCTCCTAGGAGAGGTCCCCTGATCATTCTGCCCCCCCTTCCTCCTCATTCCATCAAACTGAGCACTAACTGAGGGAAAAAAGGGCACAGCGAGAATCTCATGTCCAATTTCTTGCAAGACCAGTATTTCTTCTGCAGCAAGATATGGGATAATGGAAAATGGAAATTAAATTTGAAGGCATTTAATATGGAAGACTTTTATATATCTTTTTTAAGCAAATTGTAACCATGAGGAGGGGGATTGTCAAGGTCTTACCCAAATCATTCATGTGCTCTTCCAGCACTCTAAAAAGTTGCTTATGTTGGTACACTGTCCAGCAAATTCAGAGCAAAATTAGGGAATGCAGACAGAAGGGGAAAGAAGAGGATGTAGCTGTATGGTCTCATGAGCACAACCAAAGGCAGGATTTGACCCACTGCTTTTCTCCAATCCCATCTGCAACAGTCAGTGGTGTTGCTGGCTGATTTCCATCCTAATTCGATAGTTTTCAAGCTGCACAAGATGTTTGATCAGTGTTTTACATCCCAGAGAGACCCTTCTTTGACAGACTCATAGCTGGATATACCTTGTCTGCTCCTGTCTCTATTAATCTTTTTTAATGATCTCTCTTGAATTTTGTGGCTGTGGCTGGTTGTGGCTTTGCTGCTGTCAGTTCTCCATGGCCTTGATGCTCAGCTATTTCAAGTCAGCTCATTGACTTTGGATCTTGTCCCCACATTACTCATTTCATTATGGTCCTGCAGCCTGTTCTCTGTTTCCTCAGCAAAGTGAGCTCAGATGGACCTTTCAAGCCTGTGGAGAGAGACCCAGCACAGGGATGGCAGAGGTACTGAGCTGTTGCTCTGGATTTAAGGGAATTTGGTAGGTAGATTTGTGTCAAACACGCAGACAAGTGGAAACCTGGCCCTGGGGTTCAGATTCTGCTGTAGGGCTGAGCAGATGGGGCTCCAGTCTTCAGTCTTTTACCGATTCACTGTGTGCCTGAGGTGGCCCAGGTCTGTGAAATCAGTGGGAAACAAGAAGCTAAAAGCTTGTGAAACCCTGGTTATAAAGTGCTGCAGCTTCTGTAGCTTGAAGAGTGGCTCCTATCAGCAGAGCTGGAGTACCTCACCATTTACACTCTCAGTCCATCCTGAAAATGGAACACCCTAAACTGAGCAGAGGCCCAAGAATGCTCATAGAGGCCGTTGTGAGAGGTCAGCTGATGGCTGCAAACCCTGGAAGCCACAGGAAATCATTGCCTTCTGCCATTCCTCAGGCTCTCAGCTGCTTCTGTGCTTCAGTCCCTTGTCTTCATCAGAGCAGTGTGTGCAGTCCCGGGCCCTGAGTGGACCATACACGAAGGGCTGCAGAGCACTGATATGGTGGGCAGTGCTCCGTCCCCTGCTGGCTCTCCAGTGCAGTACCAGAAAAAAGGGAGCCAATGTCCTTCCTGGGTGTCTAAAAAGAGCGTTGGCAGATTACCCAGCATGTCACACCCAGGTTTAGAAGCACCATAAGGCATCATTTGGCAGACACCAGGCAATATTTAGTGACTATGGGAGCTATATATAATGGAATTACGGAGGGTGTGAGAAAGCAGCACCTCCTCCCATCTGCCCCCTTAAGGGACGCAAATGCTTTGCTATAATACTGTTCCCTGAGAGCTGGAACTTTAGCAAATAAGGGACTTTATTAAGTTGTTAATAAGATTTCATTTTCTCACTAATGCTGCGGTGCTACATTATTAATTTAAAACTGTATTTAGCCTGACATGCTAAAGTGCTAGGCCTCATTATTAATGCATAAACCCATGCCTCTGTTGTTTAATTAAACACCATGATTATGAAGTTCTGATGTGGTTTAATGATAGCAGGCTGGAGTGGCAATACATTCCTGTGCTCAGATCTCCCCCATTCCCCCCTCCTGCTACTTTCCCCTTTCATTTCCCTTCAAAAGCACAAATGCAGTTGTTGTTCTGCTGAATAAACACCACATGACAAATGATGTTGATCTTTCCAAGGTGACAGAGAGCTGCATTTTTATTTTCCTAGGCTTAGCTTATTATTGACCAGAGATTTCTCTCCTCCTTCTGTTAATGGCTCTGAAGGTAACTGTTTGTATTCCCCCAGAAGACAACATAATCCTTGGTCCCAGTAAAGTCAACAGCAGCTTCCAACTGACATCAACAGGGCAGAGTTTCACCCCAAGACAAGAAGAGACCTAGAGAAAAAGCCCAGGTTTTATATGTCTGCTTAGACGTGGTAATTCCTGAACACTTGTTGTCTTGGAGATGGAGCTTGGTCCAGGGAAGAGGGTGTTGTACTGAATCACATAAGAATTAATGGATTATTATCAGGGTAATAAACCACGTGGAGATTTTTTCCCCACCAGGATCCTTCTGAATCTGATTCAAGTGTTTTGGAGTCCTTGTTTCATGCAGCCTGTAACTTGTTGCATTCTCTTTGATGTCCTTTGCAGGACCAAGATCTTCTGGGTGTTTCTGGTATACTTTCTGCTATGTATTCCCCTCCTTTCTCCCTCAACATTTGGCTTCATCATCTTATTCCTCCCCATTTCTTGTGATGATTATTTCTGAACAGCAGCTTACCCAATCTGGCTTGCAGAGCCTCTTACTTTATTGACTAGGAGTAAAATTAAACATATTCTTATGTACTCTCCTGCTTAATAAGGATTTGCACAGATCAGCCTTCTGTGCCTTTGTTTCTCTCCACACCCCTTGCCTCTTTGTCTGTTCAAACAGGAGGTTCTTGCCTCAGAGCCTCCCATCTCCCAAACTTTGGGGTCTCCTCTCTCTTTTGAAGGCAAAGGGGAATTTGCTGTGTCCTTTGCTGGAGCCAAAATTTTACCCCAAGCATTTTTTCAGCTGAGGAGGAGAGGGGACAAAGAAAAAGTTGCATGACAGCACCAAGGGTTCAGGGGCACTTGTCATTCTGGGCATTTGTAGCAGGGCAGGTAAAGCCCCTCTTCATTGCCATCCAGGTGAATTCACAGCTGACAACCAGTGCTTTGCTCAGCAGAGCCCAAATCCTCTTTTTAAGCAGCCATTTGTTTGAAACACATCTCAGATTCTCTTCCTTGTACCTCTCAAAGAAGAAAATTGTTCATTATAATCAACCGTCCTTCACTTTCCTGCCCTGAAAGGGAGTGCACAGATCTGTTCTCTCCATGTGCAAATACAACAGAAATGTTACCAAGCTTAACTTCCTTTAGTAGATTATTTTTTTAAAGTACGTGTTCAGCAAAGTAACCTTTTTCTAACAAAGAGATGACCTTTTTGCATTTATGTAGTGCTTGTTGCTAGGATTTAGATCTTTGCTGAAAGCTGTTATTTCTTTTAAGTACAGGAGAAAGTGCATTTTCACCTCCATTTGGGTAAACTGTCATTTTCTACTGTTCACTGCTTTTCTCACCATGGAATAATAATTTGAGGTTCAGTGGGTTTTTTGAGAGAATGCATTCCAGGAGTGCGGTGGGGCCTGGGAAGTCCTCCACGTTTGCTGGTGAGGGAGAAAAGGAAGAGGAGGGAGAAGGCTTCTGAAACATTTCAGGCTCCTGAGTAGTACAGTTGCTCAGCTTCTGCCATCAAATGATATTCAGTCTAGGAGGGTCATGCAGGTATTTTATAATCACACACAAAAAGCAGCCTGTGGGTAGCAGGGAAGCTGTACCTGGATGCACAATATATTATTTTTGGGTGGCAGCACCAGCATTCATAGGAAGCCACTTTAAGCAGATTTAAGAGGTTTCTGTCCAACCGTGATACTGATGAATAACAGAAATAATCTAATATTACTCTTTGTGTGGCTCTGTTCCCAGTGTTATTGCAAGCCACCCCATTAATATGGGATGCAGGAGGTACCAGTGACTGCACATGCAGTGGGCTGTGACTGAGGGGAGGGCAGAGTTACTCACACGTGTGCAGATCCCATATTGAGACACAGAAACGAGTGTCATCTCTCTTAAACCATTTCCTGTATTAGTTTCTGTAGATACTGAGAGACTAAAAGAGACCACTAAGAGCAACTTGACTTGTGAGATCTCTTTTCTCTGCAAATTGAGCATGGAAAAATCCCTCAGTTCCTTGGAAACCAGTGAAGACCCTGCCTAGCAGAGAAAAAGACCCAAACACTTCCAGCATGTGCAGCTGCAGTTGTCTCCAAATAGAAACAGGCAAAGTCAAAATGTTCCCTAGGAACATTCACACTTTTCTTGGTCAAAACTGCTCTTCAAACAGATGACTTCAGAAACTGGATGTGCTGTTTGCCAGTCTCACAGAAGTTTGGGAGGTGGAAGGCAGTATCATAAGCATTTAGGAATCATGTAGAATAATTGAATTGAATTTATTGCTCTGTGCAGAGTGCAGTGGGTGCTGTGGTGTCCCAAAGGCCAGCCAGGCTAGCTGGGATGGCAGGAGCAGTCCCTCTTACATCCTCTCTCTGTCTCACGTGCACTTAGAAGAGAGCAATGGCCATTTTCTCTGCAATTGAAACAACTAAAATGAATCAGGTCCAAAGCCATCCTGTCCAAGAGACCATGAATTCAGCAGGATCAGAAGCCCTTGGTTAAGCAGCCCCTGAAAGTCTATCAGAAGTTTATTAGTATGGTAATTTATCTGGGTAAGCACATAAAGATGCTAATTGAAATGCCTTTTTGGCATTATTTTTTAAAGGCAGAAAGGTTGGAGATTTTCTAGGAAGAAAAGTAGAGTTGTCACCTATGTTTCATCATTTCATAATGTTATAATTTCATTATTTTCTTATGCTTCATTTAAAATATTTTTTTAAATTTTTTATTTTAAGCATGAAGAACAAAGACCTTGATACTCCAAAGATTTGGGGCTCGTGTCACGTCTGGTTCTGGCCTTGATGCATGGAGATAGATTGAATTAATCAAACTTCTTCACACTGCTGTTTAATCGGGTTTACAATTAGCTGAGGGCTGCAGGTCTCCCGGGCCTATCAGCTGTAACAGCAGCTCTGCAGCCACACACTGGGAGTGCCTCACAGACCAGATTGTCATAATGTGGCATGAAATTAAAGCGTGATGTTACTTGACAACAGAATTTATATCTCTCCCTCCCCCTCCACCCTTTCTTCTCCCTAATAAAGTCCCTACCTAGAGATAGGCCTCCCAGTCGAGCTGCACCCACCTGCTCTAAGCTACACAGCTGCCTTCAAAAGAGTTTCTGATGCTATTAAACCAATCTGTGTTCCTTTACAGCCACTCTGACATTCTCCTCTTTCAATGGCAGATTATTTGGCTGTGAGGAGCTAACAAGCATACAGCTCTTAACTTGTTTCAATTCTTACTCCAATGTTCCGATCTCGTCTCTCCCTCTCTTCTTTCTCGCAGCACAGAGGGTTTCAGTGGTGTCTGCTCTCCCCAGACCAGCCTGCACAGAGTTTTCCAGCCTTCTCAAACCCACTGCCGTTCAGACTGGAAAAAACAAAGAGGACTGGGGAACCTGGTTTTTCCATCCTTCACCCCTCATCTCTTGGCAAGCAGTATGGATGCACGGTTTGGAAATTGGGTTTGTAACTCCTCCCTACACAAACAAGTCAAGATCTGGTGGACAACACCACCAACAACAACTAATTAACTGGCTGTTGATGATTTTGTGTCATTCAGTAAACCTGTCATAGGAAGAGCTGGAAAGAAGAACGTAATGAACCCAGAAGGAGGCTGGAAGGAGGTGAGGATCAGGTTGAGTGGGTAACGGAGGACGTTATTCCCTCCTTGAACTGACCTGGACTCCAATCTCATTCCATGTACAACTTAGAAATCCATGAGTAGATGATGAAGTACTCCCTGAGAGGAAAGGGTTGGGGAAATGTTCCTGATGTTGAGGTTTGACTGTGGAATATTCTCCCCACCTGCAGCCCGGGAAGGTGCTGGAATGACATGGACATGGAGAATCCCACACTAGGACAGGAAGCCTGGGCAAGTGGTGTACAGGGGGATCCAGCTCTGGTCCTGCTGAAGGGAATGAGTGAGGCTCCTGCAGGAACAAGGTCTAGCCTTTGATGACATGGTTTGGTTTCAGTTCCTGGCTTCTTGTGGCTTCTCTCTGGGTCAGGAAGGTGACCAGACCCACTGGTGGCCTGGCCCTTCGATTTTAATGATGGATTCTGCTCATTTGTTCTGTGCATTTTTCTACCTCTGCTACTGAATTGAAAACCAAATCATATCCACGGAACAGCACCCGGAGAGAGGTGACAGAGGTGAGATTCATGTAAAACAGACAGCATTATAACTCCTACATTCACTTCAACTGTATCTGCTGCTTGAAATGGCACAGATCTACAATTCTGAGCATTATTTGGACATAATTAATCAGAGTAACCTCCATTTAGTTATCAAACATGGGAACAAAATGAATTTTGCTTATTACCACCCCCCCAAACTCTTTAAAACTCTGTCTCTCATTGCTCTCCAGTCTTTTTCCCTTCCTGCATGGTCCTGAGCATCTCCCAAGGAGGAAGTGATTATTCAGAAAATTGATTCTGGTCCCATTGAGGGTGATTACTTCCCCCATGCTGAACTCCACAAAAGCACAATCAGGTGCACAGCCAAGGTAGTTTGAAGCATTTGCATCTTACACAGGTTGTCCTGCAAACACCTGTAGTTTTCCTGGCTGATAGCAGCTATTGATGGGCATAGGGGGTAAGGAAGAAATCAGGGAACTTTAAAAAGCAAAATAAAAAAAAGGGCATTTTTCTGATTGAGAAAAATCAAGCTTAATGAACTGAGATGAAATTATTTCCTCAATTTACTTGGACATTTTAAATTACAAGCAGAGTGTAACCTCTGCTTGCAAATTGCTGTAAACATTTCAATCACTCTCTAATTCATGGTAAAAGGGAGGAAAGGCTGGACTATGAAATACTAATCAAGGATCACTCCTGGGAAGGCAGAATCTTTGTTTTCCAGTATTTTTTTTGAGAACAGAGTTTCTAGGGCTGTCACTTTACAAAATTACATATAATATATATGTGTGTATATATATACACACACACACATATATATATGTATAAAATATGAATATTTATGAAGAGTTTGCTAGTGACAGACCAGGCTGGCCCTGCAGACCCAAAGGAATTAATGTAAATTCCAGTCAGCCATGAAAACCCACTAGAATTGAAGTGTATTTCAGCATGGTGGATAAAGCACATCAAAGAGCAGAATTTCTATAAGATAATTACACACAATGCAACTCTAATCACAGAAAGACTGTGGATATTGCTGATAAAGCGTAATAAATCTTTTATGACTATGTCTTGTTCTGCTGAATCAGCTTTCTGTTTCTATTGCACTAAACTCTAGATTCTTGCTCTTATTTATATATTTACAATTCTAAAAACCCCACATCAGCTAACAATTTACCGTAGATTCCATGAAAGGTTTGAGCTTATTTAGATTTTTTGTTGTTGCACTTGTTGAAGTGCAGTGAGATCAACAACAGCAGATATTCGTCTCTTCTGTCTGGAAAATCTGCAGAAATAAATTGCCTATAAGATGAGAACTCCCCTTTCTCTGGTATTTTAAGAAATTGGAATAATTTCAGTTTTGACAGCTCAAAGAGCTCAAAATTCAGGCTCCTTCCTCCATACTGTGGAGCAGACTCACAGAATGGTTGAGGTGTCAGAGACCTCTGGAGATCATCTAGTCCAGCCCCCCTTGGGCCACCTCAGGACCATGTCCACACCCATTTTGAATGTCCCCAAGGATGGAGACTCTGCAACCCCTCTGAGCAACTGGTTCCTGCACTTCACCCTCACAGGAAAATGTTCTTCCATACATTTAAACAGAATTTCCCACACTTCAATTTGTGCCCATTGCCACTCCCAGTGGGCACCGCTGAGAAGGGTGTGGCTGTTTCCCAGCTTCCCTCAGCTGCTCTGCCCTTACACCCCGGTGTAAATCTGGGCACAGAGCCAGCCCTAGCAGCAGTGACCTGTGCCTGGGGTAGGGCCCGATGCTGGTGAAACTCCAATCCTACATCTGTAGGGCAGCTGGAAACACAGAGCCTGTGGTCACCAGCTATTTCTTGACTGTTCTTGGGGACTCCTTGTGTCTCACTGTGGATCTTGCTCGTTTATTAAAACATCTGGGCACCAGCAGACACGTTTATGGAAGGGTCTGTACTGTTCTTTAATCAAGAAGCAAAAAGTTTGCCTTCTTCACGGGAGCTTTACCCTTCATTTATCTTTCTGGCATATGGGCAGCAGAAGGTCTCTGCTTCTGACAGAGAGTGAAAGAGTCTTACATATGGCTTAATTACAGTAAATTATCAGCAAAGGGAAAGGTTTGCAGGGGGACAGCTGAATCCTGCTCATGGGTTCAGTGAACGTCTGCCCAGGATCTCAGTGCTGTGCCACATTTCACAGGGACACTTTGCTCTACCCCAGAGGACAAACTGTTCTGAGAAAAGTCCATCCCCCGGTGTCTCCCTGGGCTGGGAACCTTTCTGCAAATGACAGCATGGGAATTGTCTGGCTTCTCAGCCCTTTTGAGCACCATGACATCAGAGCCTGATTTACATTACCAGCATCACCCTGAGTGTCACCCAATGGGAAGTGCCTTTGCATGCAACTCCCCAGGATGACACAAGAGACCATGTCAGGACAATGGAGGGTTGCAGAAAATGTTCTTCCTTTGCCCAGTTTACATCACATCTTTAAAAGTGTGTCCCTCCTGTGACAGTCTGAAGTGAATAAACAAAGTTCTGGGGAAATGGTATGCAGTGTTCAAACACTTTGCTGAACTTTAATGTTCTGTAAGTTGTAAGGAAATGACTACAAAAGCCTTGGAAGAGCAAAGGAAGAGAGTTAGCTCAAGGCAAGGTGATATTCCCTCATTAAAATCTATTTGTGCAAAGTTAAGACGTCAAAGAAATTTCACTTGTTCCAGGAGGGTATGAAAGCCCATGTTATTAGTGATCAGAAGGGACTTGAGAGTCCTATTTGCCAAAGAGGAGGGTGTAGGGAAAGAAAGGAATAGAAAAAAAATGCATTTGAGCACTTAATGTTATCTGAGAAGAGTAATGAATTCAACTGCCTTAAAACAACGACTCTTTGGAACACAGAAAGTAGTTTTAAGGAAAAAAGTCTTCTAAATGTGGGTTGAGATCCTGTGTGCTGTTTTTCAAGCCAAACTGCTGCACAGCAACACTGACAGTCCAGTCCCAAGGGCAACCAGCCTTGTGTCCCTTCACCCATTTTATAGAGGGTGAATGAGGCTGTTAAAGACTCGATCATTAATTCTTAGATTATCTGGATGTGTGCTTGTGTGGGTGGTGTGTGCTGCAGAACCACAGACAGGGTTACAATGAGATATTTAGCATTAAACTTGACACTTTTTGTATTTTCACTGATCAGGGATGACATTGGGGTTTTTACAATCCGAGAACCAAGCCTTCCTCAGACGGAAGCTGTTTTGTTGTTGATGGTGGTTTGGCCCTTCAGATGCAGGGTTTTGGCAGAATCAGCATTTGCACCTGCATTCAGAGTTGTCTGAGCAGAGACTGGCACAGGGTGCCCAGAGAAGTTGTGGAAGGCCCATCTCTGGAAGTGACCGAGACCAGGCTGGACAGGACTTGAAGCAACCTGGTCTAGGAGAAGGTGTCCCTGCCCATGGCAGGGGCTGGAACAAGATGACCTCTAAGATCCCTTTCAGCCCAGGCCAGTCTATGATTCTATGATTCTACATGGCAAGGAACACCTCGTTACTCCATGACTGGTAACTCCTGAGGGTTTGTGCAGTGTTTACCGAGTGCTCTTCTTCCTCTTTCCCTGGGAAATCACCAGAATTCTCCCATCTCTGCCTGGGCTGGGCTGTCTGTCTGTTTTGACAGCTTCTTTTATCACTGGCAGCCGTGTGAGGAATGACCATATTAAAAGGTGAGGCTCTCTTTCTGTGCTGATAGTAGCCAAGGCCCTCCCCCAGTTCTGCATTAATGCAGAGTGGTGATGTGGCCACGGGCTGATTGCATTTGCTAATGCTAATCACCGAGGGCCAGGCGAGGTGAAGAAGTGAACTATATTTTATTCAGTTTGACAGAAGGAGGAGTCGAATGGAAATGATTTTTATCTCTGGTTGTGGCCGAGCTAAATTAATGCTGAAAGGCTCATGAGAGCAGATGTCTCTTTTTTATGTGCTCTCCTTGGTTGGGGCACCAAACTGCACATCAGCTTGTGCATTGACTTAGGGACAAAGCTGGGCTCTGTCCCCAGCTGCATGGACTGAGCAGCCTGGAAGATGAAGATGTAGGGAGTGAAGTCGTGGTTTATTTTGCCTGCTTGAAACAAAGACGGGTCACCAGAGCTGAATTCCAAGCACTGTCAGGTCCTTTTCCATGACATGTACAGAGGGAAAGCAGGGAGAGAAAATACCCTAGCAACTCTTCAGCACAACACTAATTAATTGCTGAGCACCAGTGATGATTAGTACCCTGCCAGCACTGTAGACCTCTGCCTACATTGGTTTTGTCTGAGGAGCTCTGCACGCACAGACCAGGTAAATACAGCTGCGTGTTGGGCCGTTCCCCAGAGTCATCCAAACCTTGCCATCCTAGGAATCCTGAAAGCTTTCAAGGTTTAAACAGGGGGTAAGATACTGCAAGGGATAGATAGAGTTGCTGCTGTGCCCAGGTGAGAGGGAGGGTGGGTGACAGAAGCCTGGTAAGGACCCCTGTCTCTCACCTCCCTCTGAGGAGCTGTGGGCTCCTTGCCGTGGGATCCAGGGTGCTCCGTGGCCAAGGGCTGTACAGGGGACTGGTAGGAGAATAATCAAGGCCTGCCATTACCCGGGCACCAGGAAACCTTTCAGAAAGCCTCGCTTCTTGCATTTTTTCTTGGAAAAGCATCTTGCATTTACTTCTTGGAAAAAGAAACACTGGGCTAATGACAGCTGGGTGAAAGCGGAGCAGTCACTGGAAAGAGAAAGGATGGAAAAAGCTCAGTGAAATCTACCCAGAGAATGAGGGAGAGCTGGGAAGAGAGCGAACAGGGAAGCAAATGTGATAATTGGCAGAGCGTGGTGAGCAGTGCCACCCACACAGCGATGGGTGGGATGTTGGGAGCTGAGGCAGGAGCCACTGCAAGCACATTTCCATGTCTTTATTCTCCATATCATGCTCCTCTTCTCATTTCAAGGTCTGATCAAGCCTGACTATCGTCACCCCTTTTTGCTGTAAAGACACCTATTAATGTTGACAGTTGAGGTGGCTGGGGGATGTGATATTAGTACTGACAAATGCTGGTAATTTGCAAGCAATGTTTTCCCTCTAGCACCAGTGGGAAATCACCTAACCTTTGCCAATAATTCTCAACATAACTCACAAAATCTCATCTTCTATCATTATGAGGAGCGGCATTTCTGAAAATTATCAGCTTCTGCTTGAATCTATCCATGCTAGACTATACAGAGGAGGTGATATTAATCAGTGTGTGAGGCCCACTGTAGTATTAAGGATTCTCTTACAAGATCTTTTTGCCATATGCTCTCTGATATTAAGCATACTTGATTATGCTTTCAGATAGTTTTTCCATCCTGTCACATTGGCTTTAACTATTTTTTAGCTGTTGTTATCAGATCAATTTTTTTTAAACCATAATTTACTTAACATGTCTGGGGAGAGCACTTGTGTGTGTTTATGCTTGAAACCAACACTGATTAATCAATAGCTTGTGGACTGGTACCAGTGTAACTGGCACAGATTTGAAGGTTGCAATGGGGACAGTGAGCTGAGCATCTGACCTGCCACACTGAGCATTAGTAACAGATTTTCAGAAGTGCTGAGCTTAGGGCAGCTTCTTTGGAGAATACATTGAGCTGTTGGCCAGTTAAGTCTTTGGCAAATCTTGCCTTGATTTTTCAATTGAGAATATACAAAGAAACCACACTGATAGAAAATATCCCGACACCTGTGCTGAGCCAAGGAGCCTCCCGAGTTCACACACAGCCTGAGCTTATTTTACAGAAGCTGTAGCCAAACAATGCTGGTAGCAACTGTCTTTAAAGTGAAATTAAAATGTAATGAGGGTGGGAGGCAGGGACGAGCTCGCATGGACCATCTGAGCTGTTGCAATTCTAGAATTCATCAGTGCCGCTGAAAGCGGAGAGCGGCTGTTGTGTTATTGATGCAGGCGGGGAGCAGGTTATTGCATTATTGACATGCAGGAGGTGGAGAGAGATTACCATGTTAGCAGCGGGACAAGAAGAGAGATTATCCAAACGCAATAAGTCATTGTTACAGCAAAGACATTTTTCCACACCTCCCCCCCCCCCCCACACTCCTTATCCCGTCCTTTCCACCTCGCGCCTGCATAATATGAAAGGTCAGTAATATCCAGACAGATGGCTGGGAGGGTTTATGGAGAGGGGATGCTTTCTTTGGCCATTTTTCTGAACTGGTGATTGTGCTCAGGAAAAAAAGGGAAAGCGTTTGGGTTTTCTGACTGGGATTAACTCACCCGAATGCCACACTAGGCAAGGGAGAACGTGGGTGAGGAGATGGTCCCTGTCACGGACATCTGTGCTGCTCTGTGTGGCAGCTCTGAGAGGCACAGCTGCATCCAAGGCACTGGAATAACCAGGGGATAAATGCCACTGGATTCTGGCTTTTTATTTAATAAATGACTTTACTAATTTTTTTTTTTGCTGTGTAAAAGGGACAGTCAACTTTTTGAGAAGGCAACTCATTGATCCTCAAAGAACTCTGTTCATTGAGAGAGTATTTATCTCTCAAGTTCACTTACTTGCTTGTAGATAACACCTGTCTTTTATATTTCAGTTCCCTGATTTAGTTCTGTCTTCATCTGGAACTGCCTGCTCTTAGAGCAGGCTTCTTAATACTGAACCCTAATTGAGTAAAATTATTGCCCACTGCAGAGAAAGTGACTCACTGTGTAAAATATCCCCCCTGGAAAATACACCAAGCTGTGTTCATGGGTCAGAGCTGCTGCTCAGAGAAGATCATGCCAGGATGCCCCATGGATAGCTGTGAATTTTGGAGCTGGCCCGAAGTGATCAGCTCATATCCTCTCGGATTTAATTGGGTTACGGGGTGACTTCTGATCCCTGATCCCCAGGGAAGGAGCCACAAAGATTGCGGCGTCTGCAGCAATCTCATCTGTCCACGGCCGCAGTCAGGGAGAGAAGAATGGCTGCTTAATCAGACACACAATCTAAAAATGTCACATTATTATTTATGAAGTGTTTAATAATCACACCACAATCATTGGACGCAGTGAGGTGGAAAAAGAAAATGTAATTTTTCAAATAATATATTCGAATTCTGTTATTTGGAGAGGAAAAAAAAAACCCTAAGTAAATTATTTCTTTTAATTTGAAGAAGACAGTTTGTGCTCGTCTTGCAACAATGCCTCGTTTATGTGTGGATGAGAAGTCACAGGCAGCTGGGGCAGTCTGGAATTTAGCAGTTTGCATCAGCCTGATGTGCCCTTCTGTTGTCCACGTGTACCTTTCACTCGCTGTTGTGAAACCCTGCAAACTTTGTTCAGGAGCATACCTTGTCCCTAAGAAGCAGCACACTGGGAAGTTCAAACCTGGCTGTGATGTGAATACTAACAAAAATCTGTAACTTTTAGATAAAGCTATAGGATAATGGCATTTGCAGCTGGGATAAAGAAACAGCTCTACCACAGAAAAACACTTATTTATCTGTCCCAAGGGTGGCTGGAGAGCTCAGTGCATGTGGAGAGATTTGGGTCTGGAAACTAGACAGGTGCAGGGGGCATTTCTGCCGTGGGCATGGATTTCTGTGATGCTGGAGAACAAGATTTGCCTCACAAGAAAGGCAAGCAGACCACTGTGCTTGCTGAGGGAGAAAAGGGAATATAGAATGTGTCTTTTCAGACAGAAATTAATCTGAAAAAATGAATTGGTGTAATTTGTAATTATTAGGCAGTTATGTCTGGTTTTGTCTGTATGTTTCGTCTGATATATTTTTCATCTACTATCTTTCCCCTTTTTGACCTGGGAAGTATTTTGCAGAAGAGAGCTAAGATCGGAAATGTAAACCCTTTTCCTGTCTTGCTGTTTCACATCCTTCCTTCCAGACTGGCCTTGCCTTTACTGGTGTCTTGCTTCACTTTCCTATTTTCAGATCACTGCTCATGTTTGGAGTAGGGTCCTCCGAGGAGCTGAGCTGTTCCAGGTCCTGTTGCATGACGAGGGAGCTCAGAGCACATTACTCCTCCAAGGCTAGCACCTTTTGCTGCCTCCTGGTTTGTGGGCCAGCATGATCAGCAGTCACACAGCCGAGGGGACGGCAGAGCCCAGGCACGTCGTGCTGCTCAGGAATTCATGCTCCCTCTGTTGGCTGCCTGGCTCTGGAGCCATGGAGGGAAAGAGAAATGTCATTGGGTGCAGTATTCACACAAGGGCATGCGTCCGCACACAAGATGGAGAAGTGCAAAGCGTTTATTGCGCAGTGAATATTCCCTAAATACCAGCACCCAACAGGATATCACATCATAGAAACAGGAAAGATGTTCACCTCAGTGTCCCCCAATCACCTGGGGTAGTGCACAGACATTGCCTATTATGGTAACAGGTAAACAATACCCTATAAGGTCACAAACTACAATTATCACATCTCATAGGTCCAACACTGTCCAGAAACCTACAATCCTCTCTCAGCCCATCCCCGGTGACCTGGATGCACTCCCAGGGTCACCTCTGGGTCCAAGAAAGAGGCTCCTTCTCCGGCCCTCAGGGCCCATCTCTCTTCCAGCAAACACTGCACCCCAACAACTGGGTTACGTCAGGCAGAAACAAATTCTCTACTTCTAATTGCTGGGTGACCAGCAAGCCAGTTCTGGAGGTGACTATAAAAATAAATTTTTTGCCTCAAGAGCATCCCCCAACTGCTCCTGGACTTGGTGTGCTGTGGATAACTCCAGGTATTAGGCCCCGGTTCATTTAAACGCTTCAATCTGAGTCGGGTGTCCCTGTGGGAGGAGCAGTGGGAAGCTGAGCTCTGTGCGCTCAGGTCTGGGCAGACTCGAGCAGCTTCAGGGGACCTCCAGCACATCCCTGGGGAAAAGAGCCTTCACAGCCCGATGTGTGCCCAGACCTGTCCCCTGTGCTTTGGGCCTGGCTGCGGGCACGGCGCAGCGTGCTCGGCGTGTGCCTCTGCGGTGATGCCATCGCCTCACCTCGGTTTGCCTGCACAGACCCTCGCAGGGGGAAAGGGCCTGCCTGTCTCCTCACACCTCCTCCACACCAGCACCTCCCACGCCATGGATGTGTAAGGGATGGGACGGGGAGGAAGGCAGCCCAGTCCCACACAGGCCTGTGCTCCACGTAAGCTCCCGTGGATCGTATCATCTCTGCTGATTAATGCAGTGCAATCAACAGTTTAATATGTTACTACTAAATACGTTAATTATATTATTCCTTTCTGACACTGCAATCACTAGATTTTTATGCTTTGATGCTAAATCCAGTAAAATTTTAAATTGGAGTAATTAAATAATTAGCTGTAATATGTGACAAGCCAACAAAACGATTGCTGTTTTATTATTTTTGTGGTGACAACGTTGCTTCTGTTTGTGTTCAGGCAGCCAGGCCTTGAATGGAGTTTACAGTCAGAAATACCATCCTACTCCAGACCAGAGAGCTCTGCCAGAGTCAGTTTTGACTGGAGGAAGTAATTTGTATTGTCTTTAGCTCTAACAATAGCTCTCCATGTTTTTATGACTTCTCTGTCTTTAAGATATACTTCACCACCCCTCTCTCCTGAAGAATTATTTCTACACTTTTCCAAAGCTCTACTGTCCCTAATGGCTTTTCCCTCTCCGTTTAACCTTACACTTCAGTGCACTTGTTTAGGCTTTTATCTTTGGTTCAGGGCTCTGGCTGCTTTCTGCATGCCTTTTTTTTTTTTAAATGTATATATATTAGGTGCCCAACACGTCCCTGTGACAACCAGAAAAACAAATATCCCCATTTCTGCCTCAGGAGCTCCTCCTGGGGAAAACGGGTTGGGTGAGGTTTCACAGGGCAGCACTGGCAACTTGAAATGTATAAAACTGGACAGCTCTGTAAGAGAAATAGATCTATCAATGCTTTTATGACATGCTCAGAAATCAAATATCAGTTTAGATGAGCAGAAAGATTGCCAGCACAGGCTTGGGTTCTTCTTCTCTTTTGTTTTGCCTCTTTATCACTTCTTCCACTCCCTCTGGTTCTTCCTCTCACTCTCCTGTTTATTCATGTGACCACTTGTTCCTTGGGCAGCACACAAAGTGCTTGGGATGTCACTGGTTGCAGCAATTATAATTACAATATTTTATGAATCTTCTGGACAACATGGAGATTTTTAAGTTGACAGCTGAGCAAGGTCCTGCTAATGAGGATGTGAGGTTTAATGGGGCCTTTCTTTGCTTGTTTGTTAATTTTAATGCCAGCCTGTATTTCTTGCAGGTTACCAGGAGGAAATCCTGCTCTTGTATATTATTCAGGACCCTTTAGGTGGGTAGGGTCCCCCTGGACCACAGGCTTTGCCCCTCCTGCACAGATTCACCTGTTTCCAGCAGCTTCTTCCAGAAACCGAGAGCAGCAGTGATGTGTTTTACAGCCCCACAGAGTGTGAGGAGAAGTGACAAGATTTTCCTATAAATATGACTCTAATCACACAAATGTGCAAACCCCTTAGGAGGGATCCAGGTGAATTTCACACTCTGTGATAGGTTTTTGTTGTTGTTTCATTTTCTTGTCCTTTTTTTTTTATCCCCCCTAATTTTTTACGTGGCTGCAATTTCTGAGCTGCGCCTCACCTTTTTTCTTGTAGACAGCTCAGGCTACGTTGCCAGAAACACAAAAAGGATCTAAATTAAATACTTCACAGCAATGCAGCACTTTACAGCCTTGAATTGACTATCAGTCCTCACACTCTCTCTCTTGGCCAGCAGTATAAAAATAGGCTGTCTCCTCTAAAATAAGTGGAAAACAAAGAAAGAGAGCCAGGTTACCTTTGGTTGCCCAGTAGCACCATCAGATTTAGTGGGCTTTCATGAGGGGTTAATTTGCCTTAGGGAGATTCTGTTTTTTTAAAAAATAAGCCTCCAATTTTCCTCTCACCCTATCTGTGCTTTTATTTGGTGGGTACCAACCCAGTAATGACACCCATACCCCTGTGAAACACAAAACTGCCGAGCCTTTCGCTGTTGTTTTCTGAACACTACATATATTCCTAATTTCAGGCATTTTACATCACCTCTATGTGTCTGGTGTCTGCTCCCTGAGATGCTGCTTGCTGGGCTATGAATTTTGTTAGCTTCCCTGGTGAAAATTCATTCTCTCACTTGTTTTAACTTCTTGTTTTAATCTTAAAAAGGAGCAGTAGGGAGTAACCTTGCAAAGTGAGATGGATATTTAAGGGGAAAGAAAAAAAGAAAGTAATTGTTGAGCAGGCCTTTTATATATATATAAGAAGCACTATTTTAAAATGTTAGACATTTAAGTACAGAGACACTCAAATGGATTTTTAGCAAAATTAGTGGAAACCTAAAAATAACACTGTAAGAATAATTAAGGCACTTTGCTACTCACTCCTTAGGCATTTGGTAGGCTTGGCTCTTGTACAGCAGGAGCTGGATATCATTGCAGGGGGAGGGCTGTAAAGTAACTTACACCAGGTGAAGTCTGATGAGATGTAACTTAAATAGGTGCCTTTTCGGGAATGTTACAATAGCTCTACCTTTCAGCCCACTGCAGCAGCCTGCTTGCATAGCAGTGGGATTTATTGTCCATCACCTCCGGTGCTATTTATATGGGTAATTTAATTTAACACCAGCAGGAGACTCCAAATAACTCTCCCCAGCATGGGAAGAACAATAACCTTGAGTGCATATTCACACAATATTTCTGACCTGCAGGGCTGGCCAGGTTTGGGAGGGGATGTGCCTTGTTCTGCTTGGAGGAGATCTGAAGGCAGATATGCCCCTGCCCTCTTTCTGTTTCATTTAAGGGGTTTCCTGATTCTCCTTTCTCAGACCTGGGTCTCCAGGGTTCATCCTGTCCCTGCCATTTCTTCCTCCCAGCTCTTGCATTTGCTGTATTACATTAAACTGCACAAATCACACCTGCCTTTGTGACCAAGCCTTGATCCTGGATTTTTTTGACAATACACAAGTCCAGTTTCAACAGCTGACCCAGAAGCAGAGTGTGTGGCTTTTAGGGGACAGAGACATGGTGGGTAAAGGATGGGAAACTCAGAACTGCATCCCTCGCCTCGCTGTGCCAGGCTGTGTTTGGGGTGATGGCCCCTCTTGTTTTGGCTACCATGACATTAAACCTCACTGCAAGTGCCAGTTCCACTGAGGTTCTGTCCCACCCGCTGCAATATGGTGCCTGTCTGTGTCGAGAGAGCATTCCCAGGCTTGTGGAAAGGTGCCACATGCTTCCTCGCCGGTGAACGCAATAAGGGAGCACTAATTAGGTCTGTGGTGTTGGCAGGGGGATCCATGTGTCAGGAAAAGAAAGCACGGTGCTCTGCAGAAATCCAGCCATCTCTCCAGTGTATTCATCAATATGTGTGAATCAGGAGGAAGAGTAATTCCACATTTAAGGAACACAACATGGGTTTCGGCGCCAGGCTCCTGTGAAAGATGCAACCTTCCGAGCCGAGCCGTGTCTGAATACATCATTTAACTTTATCTCACAGTGCAGCTGCCTCATGTGATTCCAAATGTCACCAAGTTTGGGGAGATTTCTGAAAGGGAATGTGCTCAGTGCTCAGGGCTGCCTTTATTAATGGAACCAGAGAGGGAACAACCGGAGACAAATGGTTCTGCTTGGCACACAGGATATATTGATGCTGGTATTTCATCCTGCAAATATTATTGGCTGGAGTGGAACTTTTCCAAGCTGGGTACCAGTTTAATTTAGTGCATTCACGTGCCTGGGGGCAGCTGATGGCCTTGTCTGCAAATTTGGTGGCCTGGGTGAACACAAGATGCTCTGACTTCGCCTGCTGGTGTTACTCCTCACCTTACATTTCCTTGCAGCACTAAACCCTCCTTTATTTTGGCTTCCTGCAAACAGGGCAACAAGAAGAGCCAATTCCCTGCATCAGCTCCGCTGCCCAGGCCTGAGCATGTCCAACCCCAGCATTTTGCATTGGCTGCATCACATGAAAACCCTCTGCTGCATCCTGCCAGATGCTGCTGCTCCTTACACTGCTGCTCCACAGTAGCTGAGTCCTGGCAAATCCTGGAGGCATTCCCACCCCTCACTCAGGGTGCTGATGGCTGAAGAAACATGCTCAGCTTTTTTGGGATCTGTGTTTAATTATTGCACTCAATTAGTCACTTCCCCCACCCCCACACTTTATTTATAATTTTTTTTCCCACGAGTCATGAGAAGGTTGTAGCCAAAAGAGATGACAGATGATTCACAGACAACCTTCTCTCCTGTTTCATACTCCCAAGAACTTTGGGAACCAGAAGGCAAAGTAATTTTGGACTAATGCAACAGCTCCTGCTGGGGCCATGCAGCGATCAATTACCCGGCCTCTCTCTTCTCCTTCCCTTTGGAGGCTCTGGCACCTGCACGTTATGATTAACACAGGCATTGCAGGTAACACTGAACACATTGGAAGGTTTCCACGAGCCAAAGGCCATTTCACAGGCTGGAACGAAGGCTGTTAGGGAAAATAAGGGCATTGCAATTTCATACAGTGCATGGAGAGCTGGCTCTAGAGGAAGACACACCACCCTCCTTTGAGAGAGAAACCCAGAAAGGCAAAGCTTTATATTCCCAGAGCCTTTTAGTGCCTGCTTAAGTTCTTAAGCTGTTACAGAAAATAGGAACATTTGGGCCCTATCAGTGTAATAGCTAATAATGGCCTCACAGTTTACTTGTCTTCCCAGGACCCCTTTAATACACCTGGCCATTTGCTAACAGATGGGAAACAGGTATGGAGGAAACCTAAGCAGCTGGTCCAAGGTCGTAAGGGAAGGCTGTGGCAGAGCCAGGGCTGAGCCCAAGCCTGCAGATCCTGAGCCAGATCTGTGATCAGTGACATCCCGGTGACATCCTCGCCTGGGGAGCATCAAGAGATAACACAGGCAGAGCCAGGCCCTGTCCTGGGCTATCCTCAGCCCCATCTGCTGACAGAGGAGCTCTCAGATTGCGGCTGAGGCTGAGCTGCCCTGAGGGATGCTGCAGCCTGACCCGGAGCTGGGGCCTCAGGAGGAGGATTTTTATGAGTGGTAGCCAGGATTTGGCCTCGTGCAGCAGCACCTTTGCTGGGAGACCTGCAGGAGCTGCTCACCTTGCAGAATGCAGATATGCAGATATGTCTGTATCTATAAACCTGCCTCCCTCCTGCAGCTGGGGAGGTTCAGCCCAGTGCCAGGGGCTTTGCTCCCCTTTTTACTGAGCCCACCCTGCTCAGGCTCACGATGCTCCCAATCGGTTCCTGTTTATACAGAATTTCCATGTTAATGTTTTATTTGGTGCCTCTCACAGTGAGATGCAGCAAGGTGTTTGTACAAACACCTCCAGGGAAAAGAAAGGGACCTCCTGCCTTGCCCTGCAGCTCACTGACAGCCTGGGAACACCTTGCAGAGGGGATGGTCCCTCCTGGGCTCCCCAGCACCTCCTCTGGGAGCCCCCAGACCCAAGAGGTGACATTTTAAAATCTGTCAGGCTATTTTAAAGAGCGCCATGTCTTTTTTTAAAAATGCTTCAGGGAAACAGATGCTTGAGTTGTTCTTTAATCTAGAAGGTAACTGCTAATTAGTTTTGTATACAGCATAAGCCTTCGCTCCACATGGCATGTTTTGTGTCAGCGAAGGATCCCTATCAGGGACTTTATCTGCTTGCTGTCCTCCCCCGGCACTCAAGGAAGAAATGGAGTTTCCGTCATCAACTCTGCCTTTCCACTTCCATCATTTCTCTCTTAAAAATCGAATCATGCATCCTCTGTGATGAAATGGGGTGTTTGGAGGAGGGGACCAGCCCCTTCCCCCTGGCCCTGCTCACCCTCTCTCCACGCAGCCTGCCTGGCTTCCACGTGTGTGCTGTGGTGGCAAGGCAGGTTTTTTTTTCCTTCCACGGGGCCCCTCTGCCACATGGGGATTGCACATATGTGGGAGGAATACAGTGCATGGCCCATTTGAAGTCGTCTTTATAAATATTCAATTCCCCTTGACGCAATGGGCAACACAGCAGAGCAGCCCCTCATGGTCTTGCATGCCAATAATTCGCAGATTAAAACTCCTCCAATGTGCATCTCCACAATGGGGCCTGCCTTATCTGGAATGGGCCTGTGAAACTATTGTGGTGATAATCTGGGGATTAAGAGACTTTAATAAAAAGCTTTGACATGACAGGTCATAGCCGCTCTGCAGAAAAAAAATAAAGAAAAAAAATTTCAAATCTGTTACTCCCGAATGGCTTAATCCTGTGTGAGCCAGGATCCTCACTCTCCAAGGGTGCTGGGGGGATTCAGAGGTGCTCAGCACCTTGCTCCAGGAGCTCATGGTCCCCTAGGAGAGGGTTAATTGCCTCCCGAGCCTGCTGTCCTCACTGTGCCCTCTACAGCCACCCTGGGGGGACTCTGGGCACTTTCCAGAGCTTTTCTTAAAATCTACCACTCCAGGGCTGCTCCTGCCCTTACCCTTGGCTGCAGAGGGTCCACGTTGCTTCCATCCTCCTGGCCATGGCCCAGCCCATGCTCCTTGTGCTGCTCCCGCTGTGTTTTGGGGAGGACTCCCAGTTCAGGACCCCACACGGAGCCTGCGCCCACCCACATTAATTACATTTGGGTTTCTCATGGAAATACGAGGCTGCTGCAATCCTCATCCAGCACTTGTCTCTAAACAAACTGTTAATATTTTAAGTGTCTTTCATGAGCCTGAGTCTAATTAATTAAAGGTTTATGAAAAACAATTAGGTTTTGATAGGGATCACCTTCTCTGGAGTCCCATGTCTGCGCTGAAAAAAGAGAGGGGTTAGAAAGGCTCGGGTTGAAATTTAGAACTGCAGTGAATAAGAGAATACACAAATCCCACATGGATTGGGGAAATTAGGACATTTGGTGCCAGATTGTCTGACTAATTAGATTTCTATCAAGTCCTCAGGGACTGGCTGATGCAGCATTTTAATTTAAAGCTGCAGCGGTAGCAGCAGCAGCTTCTTTGCTTCTTCTTGTCCTCTTTATATCAAATGGTCTGTGTTTTTCACCAATCATTTCTCTTTCTAATGCTGGACCTCTGCAAGGGCCAAACCTTGTTCTGTGTTTTGCAGGACGGGTCTGCTTTGCTGAGTTTTGTTTGAATGAGAACTGCTGGGTTTTGTTTGAAAGAGAAAACCCTCTGTGCCTGCAAAGGGATTTTCCCATTCCATGGAGCATGGCATTCCTTGACAGATACATGGGATAAACTCATAGAGGAAAAAAGCTGAGGTGCCTCAGAGTTACCCAGTTCACCAGCGAGTTTTTATAACTGAGAGCATCTTCAAAAGTTGTTGCGTTCCACAGAAACAGGAAAAGCAGACCAAAGGAAGTGTTCCACCGCGCTGATCTCTGAACCTGCCCCCGAACACTTTACCAGGCACCAGGAGCTTTGCATTCCAGATGAAATACAGGCAATTTCTTGGAGTCAGTTCATTTCCACCCCTAACCACCTGAAATTAAGATCAATGCTCAGCAGATGCTCCCTGCAGGGAGAATAGGGTGGCACCTCTTTCAATTATATTCATTTAAAATATGGTGATGCAATTGTTCTGCAGCCAGATAAGGGCTGGAAAACAGAGCAGCTTGGTGGCAAAGGCCAAGTCCAAGATCCCTGTCCCTGAACCATATTGCTGGTTCAGGTGCCTAATTTAGAGCCGTGCCTAACTTTTAAGCCTGTGAAGTTAAAGGGACTGAATTTGGGCTTAATGTGTATAGAGCAAAGCACAAATCATCAAATTGTCAAATTCTTACTTAGTAGGCACCTAAATTTAGTGTTAATTGCTCCAAAATTAGTTATTAGTTATTGAAATAGAGTAAGTGGGGGGTTTTTAAAGCCATTTCTTACTTGACAGCATGAGATTGCAAATATTCCTGTGCCCTATTTAATGAAAAATTATTATGCTATTATTGCTATTTTATATGATGGATACATAATTAACAATGTCTGTAGAATCATTTCTTCTCTCATTTTGCTCTACTTCTTCCAGATTATTTTATCAAAAAGAAAAAAAGAAAAAAAAAAGAAAGAAAGATAATGGAATTATATCTTATGCTTCAATGAAACTGAAAACTATTATTCCTCTTGATAACCAAACCCAGCAAAGTCAACCATTCCAGTGAATATTAAACACAAGAGGTACATTTTAGATGTATTATGAAGCTGCTGCTAAGTCTTTAACTCATTGCTTTGTGAAGAGAAGTTCAGCAGTGGAGGGAGCTCAAATGAAATCACAGCCTCTGAAGACATTGAATTTCCCAGCGTTCATTGATTGAAGGCAGGCCTATAACATTATTGAAATGGTTTCACTTAACCTCATTTCCCCGTTATTATTTTGTTATGCTTTTTGGGGAAGGTTATATAATACTTATTTACTCCTGTCAGTGATCCCTAGATGCTAAAAATGACTTATGCCTCCTGTGATCCAGCCAGATGCACGATGCAGGAGGCAACAGGAGCCAGGCCAGGACCAACAGCCCTGTTTGTGGCCTGATCATTTCAATTTCCAGTCGATGTGCTAAAGAGGGAAAAGGCCAGCTATTGCTGTAAAAGCATTAAGAGCCCCGGTGATGGATGAGACCCCACTAAACTGGGTAATACAGAAACAGAACAAAGAGGACATTCCGAGCCCCCAAGTGCCCAGAGCCTCTGGACTCTGAAAGATGCCGTGAGCATCACGGGCAGAGCAAATGAGTCTGAGTTTCTGTGAAAATGCAGCTCTTACTTGGGGTCCTGAGAGGAATCTTGGGTTTCCTGAAAAGCTGAAGAGCCTGACTTCTCACACCCAGATCTGTGGACCTATAAAGTGCTCTTGCAATTTTGTTCTGGTGCTTTCTCACCCTTGAAATGTCAGAACAGATACAAAAGGCAGAATGATGATTATAAAACACGTTTTCAGCAAGGTGCTTCTGGACAGAGATGTTTTTTCCCTTCACTGTTTCTCTTCTCACCCAACAGATAAATATAACAATTTCAAAGCTATTTGGATTAACTAGAAGTTAATTTTCTTTCTTCTCCTTTTCCTTTCACTGAAAGAAAAACAACAGAATAAGCCACGGTTTTGCACTGATGATACTGTTTCATTTCCCTTTCTTTCATTTTAAGTCCCATTTTTTTTCAAATCAAGACAAGGCACATCCAGAGAATAATTTTTCTCACTGGAAGGTAGTCATCAGAAATGGGAGAGATGTGGTTTGTGTTCCTGTATTGTGAAACCTGGCTGACATGTCTGCCTGAGGTATTGGCTTGAAAATTATCAAAATGTGACCATTTTTACTTCTCTTAAATGTAATTTCTGCATTTACTCTGCATTATGCCCATGAAAAATTGTCTGTGGCTCCACCAGAACTAATACAG
Source organism: Lycocorax pyrrhopterus obiensis (assembly GCA_014706295.1). Taxonomy (NCBI): domain Eukaryota; kingdom Metazoa; phylum Chordata; class Aves; order Passeriformes; family Paradisaeidae; genus Lycocorax; species Lycocorax pyrrhopterus. Next base: position 12,119,200 of record JACSVZ010000022.1, on the reverse strand, counting down.
TTTTGAAAATGAACTTGTTACCTGAAAGTGCATTTATTTTGGTTTGCAAAGTGCAGACTGTGAAAACATTGTCCCGAGTGACCATGATAAATGTTATTTATATTGTCCTGCGAATAACAATATGATGAACAACTTGAGGATTGCTTCCCAACCATAATCTAACAAATCTAGCCGGAATTTTTGAAGAAAAGGTCAAAAAGTCTTGTTTCAGCAGTCTCCAGACACAAATAATTTTGTTCCTAATTCAATCACTTCCAGGATTTATCCATCTCTCCTGATTTTAAGCAGGATGGGTAACCTGGGACAATCATGAGAGGGAGGGGCACGGATCCTGCAGGCAGCAGGGCTGGTGTGGTGGTGGGCCCCATGTCACACTGTGGAGATGTGACACTTCACTCAATCATTCTTCACTGTGTAAAAGTGAGTCTGATGTTTGTGGAAGGTGCCTTGCTGCCTTCCTTCAGGCAACTGGGAAACTGGGGCAGGGCTACTGAAGATCCTGGGGATGGTGCAATATTTAACCATTTCTTTCGTTCTACTCTTGCTTGTAATGTCAGATCTTTTTGCTCTCTACACCTACCTGCAAGCAGGTGGTAGCCAGGTGGGGGTCGGTCTCTTTTCCCAGGTAACAAGCAACAGGACAAGAAGAAATGGCCTTAAGCAGCACCAGGGTAGGTTTAGATTGGTTATTAAGGAAAATTTCTTCACTGGAAGGGTTGTCCAGCACTGGCACAGGCTGTCCAGGGCACTGGTGGAGTCCCCATCCCTGGGGGGTTTAAAAGCCATGTGGATGTGGCAGATGGGGACATGGGTTAGTGTTGGGCTTGGCAGTGCTGGGGGAACGGTTGGACTCGATGATCTTAAAGGGCTTTTCCAACCTAAACGATTCCATGATTCTATGATTCTAATTAGTCTCATTTGCTGACACACAAGCCTTTAATTGCAAGTTGAATAATTAGACATATCTGCATATGCAAATGAATAGGGTTATACTATGTCACTCAACATGATTTCTCTGGAGACAAATAGCTCTCTATATTTCAGGAGAGAATATGATATATTAATTTACTTAGACAAATAACTTTATTTAGAACGAGCCGCTCTCATGTTTGTTTATATAAAGCAATAAGAGAAGAAATAGAAGAGATTTTATGTGGAAGGAAACAGCTGGAAGATACTAATTTATGAGGGGGAAATCCTTGCAAACCGTAATGCTTCTGTGCAGTGAGAGATGGGAGCAGGGAACCTTCTCCGGGCAGGAACCAGCTCTTGGGGGCTCGGGAGCTGCAGCACGGGGCTGCGGCCTCACTGGGACCACCGCTCCCATCCCGCGCATCCCAACCTCCTTCCTTCTTCCCGGCATTTCTGCATCCCCCTCCTGTGCTGGCGGTGCTGGCAGTGCTCGGCCCGTTGTTCCCCACCCAGATGGCCGCTGCAGCGCAGCCACGGGCTGCAATTCGGGGCGGGCGCACGCCGGGATGCTGAGCCCTCCCCCGCCCGCATGCTGGCCGAATCCTAATCAGGCAGCAGGGAGGGGGGCTGCCGGTGGCGGGCACCCCGCTTTGGGCGAGGGCTCGGGCCAGCACTCGCCAGAGCGCACGGGACAATTCCCACCGCGCTCCCAACGCTCCGTGTGGGAGAGGGACACGGCAGGAGGGGAAATCCCAGGCTGGGCATTTGGGGGGCTTGGAAAAACCGCACGGGGAGGGGGGAGCAGCAGCTGCGAGTAGAGCACGTGGGAGCGGTGATGGCATTTGGAAGCAGGGATATTTGGAGGCGGTGATGTTGGGAGCGGGGATATTTGGAAGCAGGGGATGTTTGGAAGAGGGGATGTTCGGAAGCGGGGACATTTCCGTGCCTGCCGGCACTGCCCCTGTCCCGGCCCGTTGTTAAGGTAATACCCAACACAGGATGGAAATCTGCTCCGCGCCCCGGCCGCTTCCCGAGTAACGGGGTCGAGGATGGCGCTGCCCGCCCGCCCCGGCGCTGCTCGCTCGGAGCTGCCCCGGCGGCTGTGCTGCAGCCTCGGCGGCGGGACGGCCCCTTGGAGCCGGGATGGGGCCCTCCGGTCCCCCCGGTCCCCCCCGGTCCCCCCGGTCCCCCCGAGCCGCCCCCTCCTCCCGCGCCGTTACCGCGGCAACCGGGGCGGCTGCAGGGGCGCGCGGCGCCGGCAGGGGGCAGCACCCGCACGGGCCTGCCCGGGGCTGGGGGAGGGACCGGGGCGGATCGGGATCGGGATCGGGATCGGGACCGGGATCGGGATCGGGATCGGGATCGGGATCGGGAGCGGGACCGGGATCGGGAGCGGGATCGGGATCGGGACCGGGATCGGGAGCGGGATCGGGATCGGGGTCGGGACCGGGATCGGGAGCGGGAGCGGGAGCGGGAGCGGGATCGGGATCGGGATCGGGTTCGGGATCGGGATCGGGATCGGGATCGGGATCGGGATCGGGAGCGGGAGCGGGACCGGGATCGGGGTCGGGATCGGGAGCGGGAGCGGGATCGGGATCGGGATCGGGATCGGGATCGGGACCGGGATCGGGAGCGGGAGCGGGACCGGGATCGGGAGCGGGATCGGGATCGGGATCGGGATCGGGATCGGGGTCGGGACCGGGATCGGGAGCGGGAGCGGGAGCGGGAGCGGGATCGGGATCGGGATCGGGAGCGGGATCGGGACCGGGATCGGGATCGGGATGGGGAGCGGGAGCGGGAGCGGGAGCGGGAGCGGGATCGGGAGCGGGAGCGAGAGGGGGAGCGGGATCGGGGCAGGATCGGGATCGGGATGCGGGATCGGGGTGCGGGATGGGTATGGGATGGATGCGGGATAGGAGTAGGATGGATGCGGGATAGGAACGGGATGGGGGCAGGATAGGGATGGGATGGGATGGGATGGGATGGGATGGGATGGGATGGGATGGGATGGGATGGGATGGGATGGGATGGGATGGGATGGGATGGGATGGGATGGGATGGGATGGGATGGGTGCAGGCAGGGTGCAGCACACCCTGTTTCAATGCCCGAGATGTCCCCCCCCCAGCACCCAGCGCCCCATCCCAGCTGCCCTGCACAGTGATCGCCCTGCCGACTCCTGCCAGCTCCATGTGCAGCCACGTCCCGCTCGTGTCACGCTGGGGCAGGGGGTTGCTCTGTCCCACGTCAGGATCAGCCCCGTGTCTCTGCACGCCGGTGGCCGCGGCAGTGCAAGGACCATCATTTGGGGTTGGCTGACTGCGTTTTCCTGTGTTATCTGTGCAGCAAAACAAGGGCTGTGAACAGGATTCCCATTCAGGACTCATATCCCTAGCAGGATGCCTAAATCATGTTCAGGATTTCTAAAACTCTTCTGAGTCACTGACTTGGCAGGATCTGATGACGCAACCTGCTTCTCATCGCTTCTGAACTTCCTCTTCCTTCCTAATTTTGAACTTTTAGTTCAAGCATCACTGCCCTGATCCAGGAACGGAGGTACCCATCGTGGGAAGCTCACAGAAAGATTAGTGTCCCCCTGCTCTGTCCCTCTGCCCAGCCAAGGGAATGGCCGCATCTGCTGTCAGCACAAATCAAACATAAAATTACTGTGAGTTACTCAAAGATATTCCTGGGTAAATTGGATGGTGGTTAACACACACTTTATTAGTGAAATGCAGTGATGAGCTAAGGGAAAGTGCAGTAAACATCTACATTCTTAATGCAGGCTGGTACGACACCCTTTGTGCTCTACAAACTGCACTTCTTTAATGCAAAGAAGTCTTGTGATATCAGGAATATGAGGAAAATGGCTGATAAGTCACCCAGACCTCTGTGCCAATTTTTTAAAATCAAACTGCCAGACAGACTCACTAAGGTGCTGTGTCATGTCCCAAAATTTTAGGATTCCCACAACCAAAAACCTCCTGAAGCCCTTAAAGATATTTTGTGTGTCCTGGTGCTGCAGGAGTTAACCAGTGGAGAGGGTGGAATCTGCATAAGGCTGATTTGGGGAAAAAAAAATAATGAAATGCAGCTTAGCTGAGTCTGAGTGGGATTTGGGGAATGGCATTTCTGAAGGGAAACCTGTCCTAGATCGGAGCTGCCGTGCTATGGAAGGGGCATCTTGCTGGAGGCTGGTGAGGCTCTAATTCATGGGCAGAAACATCCCTCCATTGAGACACAGGTTATTTATCACTTCCCATCTTGGTGCTTTCCCTGCACAGGGGTGCAGGAGGGTGGCCCTTGGGGCTTCCCATGGGTACTGACAACCTGTCCTGGGCACCACAGCACCACGACATGATTTTGTGTGGAGCCACCCACCCTGAGGCTACACCAAGGTTGCTTTAATTTGCTCAAGATGAGCTTTTCCCCACTGAATTATTATTGTTGTTGTTATTATTATTATTATTATTATTGAACATTTCTACATGCAACATCTGGGAGCTGCATCCAGCCCCAGTCAATTCTGTGCAGTTTTTCCTATAAAAGAAGCTCCATGTGATTGATCCTTTCCCTTGCTCCAGAATCCATGTCCCACAGGGGTGGATGTGTGCTGGGAGCCATCCTGCCTTTCTCCCCTGATTCAGGGGGCAGGGGGGTCTCAGGATGCCTGAGCTCTATTGCAAACTCCTCTGTGTACCTCTGAGTTGATGAAATCACACAGATGCATTTCTGTGCCTCTCCCTGGGACAGCTCAGTGCCGTGTTCACGCTGTTCCAAGGACAGCCAGAGTCCTTACAGGCTTCCCTGCTGTGCCTGTGGGTGTGTCTGTACATGGATTTCCATGTGCACACACCCAAATACAGTATTTTTTGGAAAGGTGAAGTCACAGTGCCATGATGCTTTGCTAAAACCCATCAAACTGTCATTCCCATTAATGCCTTCCTAATCCCAGTGTGTTGATGAAGAGTGATCAGACCACACTTTGGCTTTGGAAAGGCCGTGGAGCTCTTTTCCCTAATTCCTGGTTTTATTCTCCCTACGTGGGTGCAGCATTTTAAGGCAGGTTGCAGCTCAGCATCACCCTTTTGATTCTCTCTAACCATTTCTCTGCCTCGTGGCAACACAGAGCTTTCACTGCACAAACAAGTCCAAGGAATAGATGGATTTCCTCGCTATGAAATAAGTAAAGCAGATGATTGAATAAAGTTTCAGTTCCCTGCCTGGTTCAGCAGCTCTCTCTTGCTCTATTACATTTCCTAACTTGCCTCAGCAACTCTCTTACCCAGCTCTGTGACTCCCTGAGCGGGTGATGCTGTTGGGTTTCCTCTGCACTTGAAATCCTGGCCCAAGCCTTTTAGGCAGGGCCAAATGCTGCTCTCAGCTCCCTGGGTTAATCCGGAGTAAATCCCTGGGATTTACTGGATTTAACCCTGTGCTGGCTGAGCGCTGTGTGCAGCCCTGACTGGTGGTGTTGCCCAGGGTCTGCTGGGATCCATGTCCTTGCCAGGAGCCACAGGCTGGGTGAGGAGGTGCTCCCAGTAAAGACCAATAAACCACTCCACACTCCACAGGTAACGACAGGGCAACCACCTCCCAATGGAGGAGATCCACCCAAAATCACCCAAAATCATCCTTCTTAACAAAAGAAGGATCCTTCTTAACATCTCTTCTTCCCACTTTCACATCTTTCCTCCCTCCCTGCCTGCCCTGAGAGTTTCACTGCACAGTTTATCAGGATTTATTTTATTTCCATTCTCTCTGGTTTCCTCCCCAGAGCACGTGACACCCAGAATGGGGATTTGGGCAGCTGTGCCTGTCCCATGCAGGGTATTCCTTGCTCTTCCCTGCCCTCCTTGGGGCAGGGGCACAGGGTTTTGTTCCAGTAGTTTTCTCTTGGGAGCCTGGGTGAAATATTCAGGGTCTTTGTTTGACCAAGCCCGGGTTCAAAGCCTGTGTGAAGTTGGTTTTCCTACCTGCTGGATATTTTCTTGGCCTGAACTGAACAAGAGGAGGTTCTGCCTCCCTGGGACCTGGGCAAGGAGCTCATCCTCCGTCTGACTCTGCATTTTCCTGAGACTCTTTTCATGTCCATTATCCCCCGAGGGTGCTGTGGCTCCAGCTGGGTGCTGTAGGACGGAAGGCACAAAGTGTGGGGTGAGGATGTCTCTGGTCCCACCAGCCTTGTATAGTGGGGGACTTTGGGCTCGCCCACCCTCTGCCAAGCTGCTTCCCTCTGTTTACATCCCTACCCCATCCCTCCTGGTCAGGCACGACCTGGAGCGAGTCCCTTTAGCTCTCCTCGTGTGCAGCAGAGGGAGAAGCGCTCACCTCTCACTCCCCAAAGCCCCCCCACCGTCTCCTCCACCTCTATTCCAGCCTCACCAGCAGAACCCTTCCTCCGGCACAGGAAGCTGCTGAAAAAAGAGAGCAGCAAGCCCCAAAGACGTGTCATTGTGCTGAGTGCTTTCAAACCTTGCAGGATGTCACTGTGTCACAATTTCAGTTCATTAGGTGGCGCAGGGAAGACGCCGTGACATCAAAGCGCTCCCTTTCCCTATAGAAACGGGAGCAGCTCTTTTGATCTCAGCCCCCAGTATCCCCCCCAGATTAATATTTACTTGTACAACCCAAACCTACGGGGATCCTGTGCTTGATTCCGCCATATGTTCTGGGGCGCTTTTCCTTGCTTCCCTGCTTTTCTTTGGGAGGTGGTTTGTCAGCGGGGGGAGGAGTAAGCAGTAATTTTTCGATGTTTATTTATTTCCCTGCTACCCTCTGCTCCTCGGGCACAGCAGGGGAGGGCACCCAACCTATTTCGTGTCAACCAGTTGCTTTGAAGCTTGCCACAATCAAACGCTTTTATTTTGGGGAACCCGGCCAGCTGTTTGTTTGCTTCCCTGCCTTATATTGATTCAAGGAGATAATCTCCCAGGCCCCACGTGCTTAATCTGTGAGCTGCTAATGTTGCATGAGATATCGAAACAGTCCCTTTGCCCCTGGATTGCTGGGATATTTATGGCTGAAAGCAGAGGTTTAGAGCATAACGCTCCTCTTCGGAGCAGCACAGAACGCATGTGTGTGGCTCAGAGCACAGACTGCTGGGGACTTTCGTGGGGATATTGTAGCTCTAATTCAGTGACAAAAGGTGGCCTTGTACTTTATGTTGTAGGAATATTCTGATATAATTTGATTCCTAGTGAGTCATTAGGATTTGTAACATGAGGGTTCAGCCACCGGCAGCATCTGAGTGACAGCAGTGGATGCTCCCTAAGAATCCAAAATGCAGGGCAGGAATTCAGGGTGGGGAAAAACTCAGCACAAGTGTGAAACCCCAGCTTCTTCCCCCCCCAAAAAGGGGGACCAAACCTCAAAGCCAATTTGAGCAGGATCTGGCTCTTGCTGCGTTAGCAGCTGACAAAATGGAGTGGAAATGAATTCAATTCAGAGACATCTAATTTAATGAGAGACTCTCTAAGAATAATTTTGCCGCAGATGCTTAAAGTGATTTCAACTTGAAAAGCAGGAAAGACAGACAAGATGATAGAAAATGACTGTGGAATTTATACCTTCCCCTCCTTGCTTTAAGCCCTGCACATCCTGCGCCTGTCCTGGCATGAAAGCTGGAGAAAACCTTGTGCAAGCAAAGCTGTTTCTCCTGGTTTTATTGCCCTGACACAAAGAGGTGGCCACTGAAGGTGTACACAGCCACCTGCACTGCATCCACAGGACCAGTCTGTGGGTTTTTTAATGAATTTTTTCAGTGGTGTTTTCAGTGCTGCTTGCAGAGCGCAAACAGGCAATGTTTAAATGGTGTGCTCTGGATATCAGCCATTCACACCATCCTGGGGAGCTCTAGATGATACTTCTGTGCCCTAAGTGCTGTTTGGGAAGGCAGATCTCAAAAGTCCTGACACAGAGACTGTCGCTGACAATAACACATGACCACTATTCTTTCTACTTTTTTTTTTCCTTGCATTTTTCCTTCCTGCTGTTTAGGGGGTTTAAACAGCCTTGATTTTCTGTGGCTGACAACACACCCCATATGCTATTTATCTTGTCAGAACTCTCTCCCTCTGCCCTCAGCTCCCATTTTGTTCTCATTAATAGTGATTATGAAAAATGGGGCTAAATACTTACTTTCATATGATTTATCCAAATGTTGAACTGCGTAATTGGAGAAGCTAAGACATTATCCCTTCAGATTCTGTCAAGACTCAATTTCTGCATTCGATTTAATTTTGGGACTCATGACCCTTAACAGTACATGTATTTATTGCCTTTATGGTGGCTCGGCTGTACAATATATCTATCAATCAGAGGCAGGAAGCTGCATATTATTTATAAGGATTTCAATAGTCAGTGTTTTTTAAGAACACTTGTCCTTAGCACGCAGTTATTAACATAGGGCCCCTAGATACAACAAAATTGAAAGTCAGCTGGAAGGAATGCCCTTATAATGAAGATATTTAATAACTAGCATCACACTCTGATTCTCCTTTTGGTGACAGAAGTGACGCATGAGCAAAGGCAGGGGAGCGCTTTGTGCTGCAGAAACCTCGCCTGCCCCTTCCAGGGCCTGATCCCTTCCACTTCCCACTGGAAATGGCTCGTGTCTAAAAGGCACTGGTGTGCAGACATCCCAAACTTGGTGCTACCTTCCTGAGCTCCCTCGTTGTTGCATGTGCACGCACACACACACACACACACACACATGGTGCTTGCAGGAGCTGTGGCGCTGCCTCGCAGGGATTTGGTGCATCCCTCTCCCTTTTCTAATCCATCATTTCCATGCCTGTTTTTCACAAATCACTTTTGCCCAGCGTTGGCCCTTATGGCAACTGAATGCAAATGCTTCTCTGCAGCCAAGGGTCTCCATCCTATGGATTGTTAACCTGTGACTTGGATCGAGACTGGATCTCCTTGAGGCTTCGGAGCTGCTGTGAAGCACCAAAGCACCACAGAAACTCAACCCCACCATCACCAACAACACCACCCCACTGCCCAAATCAGCCCTGACACGGTGTTGAAATTGTTAATAAAACGAGTAATCAAGCTGCTAATATCTGCAAACACCATTTTGGAAAAAAGAAAAAGATAATAGAGCAACCATCAGGGAGTATAGTTAATGTATAAAACAATTACTGTAGTCAGATGCTTAAGTAAGAGCCATAGTGGCAACAAAGACATTACTGTACAGAGCAGCAGTGTACGATACTGAGGAGATTTTATTTGTGATGCCAGGATGGAAAAGAAAAACTCTAAGAGGAAGCTGAGGCATTTCATCACCGAATTTTCACCAGCAGCCTCTTTCCTTGGCGTGAAACCTGCTAACACACGTGTGCACACACACACATATCTGCACACAAATACAGCCTTAACTTAGTAAGACTTCTTGTAGAAATTGATGTAATTATTTAAAGCAAACTTATTTGCTGCCAACTAGCTCCCGTCAGCAGCCGTATCTCTTTTAAATGCTATATATACAATAGTAGTAGTTTCAAATCCTAGCAGCAGTAATCAGCCAGGAGAGCTTTGGTTCAAGTGGGCCTTTTAAACAAAAGCTTCTCAGTCCCATTTTTGATAAGGATCTAACTGCTAATCTTTTATTTTGCAGCCAGACAGAGTCTTGGGCACGGCTCTTCCCTCCTTGTGAGACCCTTGCAGGGAACAATAAGAATATTGATTTTTGTTTTTAGACTTGTAACACCACAGTGATTTTTCCCCACTATATTTTCTCCAGCATTTGGTGGGTTTTGCTCAGCTTTAATTGCTACAAAGCTCTCCTGTTTTCTGTTGTTAGCACTAAATCCGTGCCCTGTTCTCCACCACACGGCAGCGGTTGGGACATTTTATTGTCTCTTTAATCCCAAATATTCTGCTGTGCATCTTCCCCTGCAAGCAGGAAAAACTGCCTGGAGAACCCCAAAGCACACAGAAAAACCATCAAGGATATAAAAAAAAGCGCTGGCTGGGATATCCTCGTTAAATATGTGTGGAGCAGGAGCTGTTTGCTGGGAGAGGGGTGCTGGGAAGGAATTTTGCTGGTTTTAGTTTAAGGATGAATGTGAGAGTGGAATTACCTAAAATAGCTTAACTGGAGTGCCTTGGGTTTATTCAGAAAAGTTTCTGTCTATGCAGCCAATGTTGTCACCAATAATTTTTTTCTTAAACCTCTCCTTTTAGATATCTCAATTTTCTATTAAAGAAATATTTTTCCCTGTAGTGAACATCTTTTTAATGTGTACAGGATATTTTAGTGCTTTCCCTGCCTTCAATTTCACAAAGTTAAGAAAAAGTCAAAATTCAAAATACTTTTATGCACTTTAATAAAGACATTATCACTCTAGTTTTGAGTTTATGCTATAATCTGCATATTAGTAGAACTCAAAGCCAGCAAAACTATATCTGCATTTAAATAAATGAAGAGATTGATGTACTTTGCAATTCCTTCTGATTGGATCGTAGATGGAGCAAAGACAAAAAACGATACTCAGGTCATCAATCGCTTTACATGAAAACTTGTTTCCACGTTATTCCAAATTCTAACTACTTTTAACCCAAATTTTAAACAGAAAAAATGCACTCATTTCTAAGAATAAGATCAATGAAAATCAGAAAGTTTAGTCCAGCAAATAACTATTTTTGGAGCCTGTCTCATAGCACTTTCTGGGTATTTTCCCCTCGCATTGGGATTTGCAAAGGGCTGTGTCCTCTTCCCCATGAACTTTGCATTTATCCGTTCCTTTAGTGCTCTCTGGCTCCTGTGGGAAATCTCTTCAGTGCTGGAAATCCTGAGGTTAACTAGCTGCAGTTGATATTTATTTATTAAAATCATTGGCTGGTCTGGAGGCTGAGCAAGGATGGGTTTCTCATCCAGGAGATCCAGGGATTTACCTGGGGGAACAAAATCAGCCTCGCCCAAAGGGTCCTATCCATTCCTGGGTGGATCACCAGGACCATTTGATGCACCAGGGATGCAGGAGACCTCATCCCCTCATCCCAATGTCCTTCACTGCACTGACCAGTCCTGGTTGTTATTATTAAGGTTTTTTAAATTCTATCACTTGCCTTTTTTACGGCCAGGCAGTCACCTGTCAGCATCAATTACGGGAGTTAATATTGACGTCCTCCTAAAAGAGGTTTAAATATTAAAGTGAAAAGGGACTTGCTCTGGGCTTCATCTCTTTGTGGTGCTCGTCAATAAAACCTGAACTTGCAGAACAGTTGTCACAGCGATTTTTTGTGTCTCACGCTGACGCGATGCCTGGGCGGCAAACGTCGCTGGAATTTTTCAAATGAGCAAACTGCACTTATTAATTATGGTAATAATGACAACTCCACAGAGCTGCTCCGAGGGACACAATAGCTGAAACTTGCTCCCTGCAAAAGGGGCAGCACAGGAGCTGTTGTCTGTCGTTTTTAGAGGCTTTAATGCAGGAAAAAATCATCCTCTGCTTCTGGGGAAACAACCATTCACACATACAAACCCGAACCCTCAATATGCATATCTTTATTTTAACCACCATGGTATTTATTGATTTTCCCTGCAATTATGCAGTGCTGTATTTATTTGCAGCAGGGCTCTGCTGTGCCATATATTAAACCTCCCTTCCTCCAGTGGTGGCTCTTTAGAAAAATGCTTCTGATTTCCCCTCAGAGTATGAGGTCAATAGGCCATAACTTATGATTTTGAACCTATAGCCAGACCTAATTTATGGATCATTTCTGGTTTCTGGTGTTTAACTGTTTCTGGGAGAGGGTTTCATCAGAGAGAGGGAGCAGATCCTTGAGCACAGCTGAGATCCAGACCTACGGACTGTAGGAAAGCTCAGGGCAATGCTATAGCTAATTCAGACCTGCTTCTCTATAAATTATGTATAGTTCCTCTGAAAAATGTTTGTATTTCCTAATACAGCTCCAGATTATCTCACTAAAATAAGGGAAATGTTGTTAAGAAAGCAAATTCTCACATATCAGAAATAAAGTTCAATTTGCTAAGCACAGAATGCATTTAAGTCTCAAATTTTGTTTATCGGGCTAATATTGACAAAATACGGATTTGCTTTTCTGATTCCACAACTTTGGCAATGTTTGCCATGGGCATAAGGTGAAGGTTTTACATTAGAACACGTAAACATTAAAAAGAAATAATCTCCTGGTCTCTGGCACGGTCAGGTTTGAGTGTGCTGGGACATCAGGGTGATGCTGCAGTGGGCAGGAGCACAAAGGGGTGGCTGAACTGGGGTTCACACGCTGTTTGCTCTGACTCCAGCTGGCTCAGAGAGCTCAGGAAAGGGCTGATCCCCAATTCCAGCAGATTTTGGATCAGGCACAGAGAAAGCCGGGTGTATAAACGGGGCCAGCACAGGCTGCCTGTACAGAGGGGAGCACTGGGAGCTGTCCAGGCTGGGGCCGTGGCACGCTGCATGCATCAGTTCATTTTTGACTTCACTGCCTCAGCAGCTCCTGGGAGCGATCCCCTTGTGCTTTCCACCACCAAAACCATCTGCTAGAGTTGTGCCTGGAATCGCCTGGTCCTCTGGAGGCAGCAGGGAGGAGAAAAAAAAAAAAAAAGAAGAAAAGGCAAAGTGAAATTCTTCCCTGGATAGAAGAAGTAAAATAATTAATTAAATAAATAAAAGATTTAACCCGTTTGATGCCGAATGAAGTTTTTGCAGCCCCAGAGCAGGTCAGAGAGGGGCTCGGCTGGATTCATCCTTCAACAGCTTGCTGATGGTACCGGGTGCCCGGAGGTTCGCCAGGTGCCTGGAGGGCCTGCGGAACATGCCAGGGAACAAATAAATGCTGGAGTCAAAAGCTCCTGATGAGGGTCGGATGTGAACCGGTGCCAGGCGCACTCAGCAGCCGCTCTGCAGCCCCGGCTGCGTCAGCACCGAGCTTGCCACGACAGCCCTCAGCTCTGCACAGCCGGGCACGGGGGAGCTCAGGAAAACCGGCAGGAAAAATGCCCTGGGAAGCGCAGGCTGCGGGCTGAGCTGCTCCTCTCGTCCCTGGCTGCACACATGGAGCGAGTGTGCGAGTGCTCATACCCACGGCTGGCTCCGGAGCGGCACCCAGGCACCACGGGGTGACTTGGAAACGAACCCGCAGCCTTTAATTCTGGATTTATGGCTGATGCTGATCCTAAGCTAACCTTTTGCCGTTACAGTGCCTGAATGCAACTTTGGGGATTAATAAACGGGAAAAGTCGAGACCTTAACTGTCCGGAATATAGTAGATGTGCCCGGCACTAAAACCAACAGCCATAAACCACGGAGGAGTTCACTTCACCTAAAGGAAAGCCAGCTTCCTGGTGGATAGGGTTAACAGCATCCAGCCACAGTGCCAAGAGACGCAGCCGTGGCTCCAGGCTCCAGCATCTGCCTTGCAGGAGCCCAAGGAGTTAAACCCAAGCAAACCTCCTCATGCGTTTTATGTCACAACTCCCCCTTTTTTGTCTGTGTGTGTGTGTGTGTGACCAAGCCAAGTTCTTTTTTAGCTCTACCCTTTTGAAAACTGCTGGTTACAGATAAATTAAAATGCCAGAACTGAAATTGCCCACGTTAGCCCCTAAGGGAGCCTGCACTGTCATCTTTCATTAGATGCTGATAGACCAAAAGCCCAAGGCAAAGTGAAAGCTGGTTCCTAAGAAAGGGCTGGGAGCCAGGAGCTGCATCTCTCTGCTGTAATCTTGCATCTCTGTCCTTTTAAGTTTAAGCTGAGCAATGCTTTCTTGGACATGTCTGTTTTCATACTGCAAATTTCAGTCTTAAAATCAACAGCAAATATGAACAGGGTAATCCACAGAGTCCTAAATTGTCAAGACAAGCCAGTGCATTTTCTCAGAGCAATCTGATGGTTTTGTCTGGTGTCAGCCCTTACATCCTCCAGTGCAGATGATATGTTTGGATGGTTTAATAAAGAGCTGTTTAGAAATGTGACTGTTATTCTTTTTTAAAAAAATAGAATCACAGAATCTTTCAGTAACAAAGCTGGGATTTTTCCCCATGCTTCTCCCATCCCTTTGCAGGAGGGATGGTGTCTTGGTGGGCTTTGTGGGGTACAACACAGAGGTGAAATGGTCTAGTCTCAAAAAAAATCAAAGTCTGAAATTATGCCTGCACAAGAAGCTTAATAAACCATAAAGGCCAGTGGCCTTCCAGCATCCTTTCACTTTGTGTTTGCATTAGAGACGTGCTATGACTTAGAAAAACGGGGCTTGTCCCGGGTGTGCACAGGCACTGGGCAGTGGGCAGGAGCGTCCAAAGGGAGAAACAGCCCAAATCAAATCCCTTATGAGCAACTCCAACTGCATTTTGCTGTTGTGCCCGAAGGATAAAAGCTTCCTCATTTTCCCAGGGCCAGTAAATGGATGAGGAGGCTCTTGGACACCACCCTTGTGCCACCTTATCCCTACAAAATCCTGCTGAGGGAATCAAACTGGGAAGCCATACTGGGGTGCGCAGCTGCTGTAACCTTTGGATGCCCGGCCACCATGAAGTTCAATAGCAGGTGGCTGAATATGGTGTCTTTCAAGGCATGCAAAAGTGTTGAAAGGCTGGAGAAGCCAGCTCAATTGGTTTTGCTCATCTGTCGCTCTAGGCAGTGAAATAATTTACTCCATTTCCATCCACCTTCTTCTTTTTATTTGTATTGAGTTATGATGGGGAAACGAGCCGCCTTAGATGTTGCTTACTTTCCTGGAGTCAGCAAGGCTTTAGTTTTCAGACCATTATATGTCTGTGCTCCTAATCTCAGTGGGCTTTTTTTTTTCCCTAGCTGCTCCTGAATTAATTTTTATTCTGTGTATACAACACAAAGCAAACATCCACCCAGCAAAGTCCAGCTTTGCTCTCTGCGGCAGGCAGGACACCTCACTGCGTGACACCCGCAGTTGATTGAGTGGAGGAAACCAGGACACAAAGCAAAGAGAACTGCAAAATATATTGTTCCAAAAGTTATTGGGCAAGGCCATGGGGAATGAGTTTCCATTGCACTACAACTCCAGGGGAGGCAATAATAATGAGCTGCACTTAGCAAAAGTAAATACCTGTGACAGCTCAGGCTGCCGCGCTGTGTCAGCACTGTGAGCTGGACCCCTCAGGATCCTGAAGAGAGGGGGACAATTTTGGCTTTATTTCTGGGGAGTTTCTGCTGTATATGAGCACTTCAGTGGAAGACATTGTGGTAGGGATGGTATGAGAGGTCTTAGCTAGGACGAACATTCCTGCAATGCAATAATTTGGCATTTAAATTATAAATTTTCTTTCTGCATCTCGAAGACTTGCTTCCAATACACAACCAGAAAGGTACTGCCATGGGCTTCATGGACAGCACTGCCACTGCTCTGCCTGCCCAATTTCACTCCTTCTCACTTTTTAAATAACTGAATACTCGTATGCTGCAGATCAAGTCTGTTGCCAGGGACTCTCATTTGGGATAAAGCAGGGGGTTAATTTCTCATACATGATCCAAACAAAGTCAGAAGAGTGAAAAGAAGCAGACCAGACTTTGGGTCTCGTTACAGTCACTTCTCCTGACTCTGGATAATTTTGGTCTTCATCTGGAGAGGTGGTGGAGGGTGTATGTGCACCCAGCAAGCCTTTGGGATGCCCAGCAAGGATGCAGCCCCATTTCCTTGCCTGGGTCCTCTGACCCTCCAGCATCCACTGCACATGGAAAGGCCATGGAATGAAACCAGCCAAGCTTCCAGCACTTTCCAGCAGGAGCCTGGGAACAGCCACCAGGCAGTGATGATCCTGACAAGGTGCACGTCAGGGTGCAGAGGTGGGTGCTCCAAAGAACCCTCTTTGGCCTTGGAGCAAAGCTCTGGGGTTGCCAGAAGGGCAAATTTGGTCTAAAATCAGAAACGCCATTTAGTTTCCTGCCTTATAAAAGAGGGTAATCACACTCCCTTTACATGGGTATCATGCCGTTTAATTAGTAAATGATTAATTTGCTAATGATTTCCCTGGCATGGAAAGCGCTACTGAACAGCTTCTTTTCCCAGCCATGGCAATCTGTGGCAGAAGGGAGGGACATCTGCACCTTCTCAGGCCCGTTTGGTTACTCCCCCATTCCTCCACTGCTCTGCCCAGATCCCTGCACCGCGTAGATGCAGCTCTGGGACCTCATTCCTGCAGCACCTCTGCAGTGAGGCAGGAAAGTTTTTTGTGAGCTGAGCCACATCATTGCTCTCCAGCAAGCAAAAAGAAATATTTTCTCAGAGCTGGACAAGAGCTGGGAACTGAGGATCAGCTCTTCTGGCAGCCCCAGTTGGGCCTTGCTCGGAGCCACTTGCAGAAGAGACACGTTTGCATGGCAAACTCAGACATAAAACGTTGTTCTGCTCTGTAAACACTCAAATGTCTCAAATTCTGTTTTATTCACAATTTCAGCAAACGAGATTATCTGTGAAAGGAGAAGGAAGCAGAAGTGAATTGCAGCCTTGCTTAGGAAAAGGGAGAGAGACTCATTTAAGCCAATTTCTCCAATCAAGAAGAAAGGCTGTTTGAAAAACAGATCAAAATAAGAGTGGTTTCCTTGTAGAAGGAGTTTATCAGAATGGCATTTTCCATGAAAAGGGCTTGAGATGGACCTTGGGAAGACTGGGGCTGATCCTCAGAGCATCTTGTACCTTTGCAGCACACTGCAGCATTCCCATACCCTGATGTGGCTGTTTCTCCACGTTCCTCTGGCTCCCAAGGGGTTATTTTGCCACAGAGACAGATGAAAAGCCCCAGAAAGTCTTCCCTTTTCCTGCTCCAAAGCTTCCCTGACTGAGAGGAATCTGTTTTTCCTGGCCTCTGGGAGCACCCCAGGTTTCAAGCAGAGACAGGGCTCATGCCTGTCCTCTGTTGTTGGTCCTGCCCTTTTAATTCTTGTGAGCAGCTTATCTGCCTTTCCTTTATCTCAATTCTCTCCTTCCTTCCTCAGGATTTCCTCCTTACCCTCACCTTCCTGCCATCCTTTCCTCAGCCCAGCTAAGCCTTCCTTGGGAGGGGCTGCCCCTTTTACAGCTCTTTGCCTGAAGCCATGTATCTCCCAAGCAAGTGCTTTTTTGAGGGCTCTTGACATTAAAAACTCCACTTTTGAAGCTTAATGGGGAAGTACAACTGTGACATCAGCATTGTGGCACCGGGAAAAAAACCCACTGCAAATGTGAGCAGAACTGGACCCCTCACATATTGAGTGGCTTCATGTTCCTTTGGAAAGCTTGGCACAAAAATACTCTGCCTTTTGTGTGCAAAGCCGTGCACTCAACCCTGCAAACTGGTGAGATTGGCTTAAAAATAACGATATTTTAAAATAGAGTAAAATGCATTTTGGGCAACTTTCATCTGCTCCTTGGCTTTGGAGTGGTTTTCAGTTTGGCCCTGGGGACCACTTCAATCCCATTTCCAAGTTCTTCTGTGTACCCTGAAGGGCCAGACATCTACTTGAAGAAATCAAATCAAATCTGAGATTGCCTGAAACCCCATAAAAATAGTGATGCTTTTAAAACCAAACAAAGTCTTCACTCCAAATGGAAGCTGGGTCCAGCCTGACAACAAAAATCACAAGTTGGCACTGCAGCCCTCCCAGCGAGGCATCCTGGCTGATTAGTGCTGCTGCCTCATTAACATGCATACCGTAATCTCATTTGCTCCAGGACTGCTTTGATGTTAATTCCAGCATTTTGGTGCAGTGTGGTGCTGCACTCTGTGTTTCCAGGCAAGCATTCCTCTCTTCTGCAGCCCAAGCCTTTTCTTTTTTGTGAGTCTGTCCTTGCTGTGGCCACTGAAGCACCGGCCACCTTCATCCTCCCAGCCCTGTGGCTCTGCCCCCCACTTTCCCCACTGGCCCCATACTGGTTGTGCTCTGCTTTCCGTATCATTTTCTCTCCTTGTAATTTTCCAGCCATTCTTTCATATATTTTTTCAAACTAAGAGCACCTTTTCCCCAACCCCTGGAACTCCTAGATAGGATATTAAACCGTGACAGTTGTCCAGTTCGGGAACAAGAAGCCATTAAATACTCTGAGCAGTAATTCCCACTTACCCCAAAGAGAAAATAAATGCTCTGGTGCAGGATGGACAAGGCATAAGCAGATGTCCAGTGAGGTGGGGGACCAAAGTTTAATGGTCATTACAGGGAGCTGAGCTATCAAGAGAGCCAGACATGCTGCCAGGGTTGTCTGGGGCTGGGGTAGAGGTTTTGTTCAGAGCAAGATGGAGACTTCACCTCTCCACAAAATCAATCATTTTCACACTTCTCCAACGTGGATTCCAGATATCCCGGGTATTTATGATGGTGAGGGCTCAGAGCTGCCTCAAAACATAGGCAGGGCCAGAAAAACGAGGCTGCTTTATTGTCTGGGAGATCAATGACTTTAATAATTAGCATCTTACTTACACATGATTTCTATACTCAATTTGAATCTTAATTAGAGATGGAGAGGGGGATTCAGACACCCTGATGTAGCTCACGAGTGTCTCCCGCCTCCTTGGAAGAGGAGACCCTGTGGTGAGACCTGTGACAAACCTGCTGCAGCGTCAGGGACCTCACCCTGCTGCTTCCTGGGGAGCACCCAGTCCCTCTGGAGAAGACGTTGGAGCCTGAGGGACCCACAGCCAAGTCCTGCACACTCACAGAGCCCCAAAGCACAGCTCCAGCCTGCAAAGGGGAACACACCAGAGCTTGAGGCTGAGGCTAAGGGTGCTGCTCAGTCCTGGAGCTGCTCTGGATGGGGCTGAGGCTGAGGATGCTGCTCCAACCCAGAGCTGCTCCAGTTGGGGCTGGTGATGCTACTCAGCCCCAGCATCTGCCCCAAGTGCTCCGCAGCTGTAAAAATCCACTGCAGTTTAGGACCAAGAAAGGGATGGAGGGGCTGTCAGTGCAGGCAGGCAGCTTTAAACCTCAGCCTACATATCTTTACACAGGGACATGCATTAAAAAAATGCCAGGCATTTGAAGCCCACCATTTTAATTAAACTGATTTAACATCCGAGCTCGTGAGGGGCGCAGGGCTGGCAAGCACAAAGGAGCTGCACAATCACTTTGGCTCCATTGTTGACAGGCTTTTGCTCTCTGTTTGTACAATAACCTATTGAACTTTTCCAGACTGTAATTCAATACAGAATAGATCCTTGCAGGAGGCTTTTTTGGCAGGGAGCACTGAAGGCCTTGAATCAATTTCACTTTTCCAGCGTGGTTGTTTAATGTATTGATACCAGCTGGAAAAAAAAAAAAAAAGGAAAAATAAAAAGGAATCAATGTTACTTTTATTTGTCCTGAGCTGAAGCCTTTTGGTTCTGTTCTTTGTGACACTGATACCATGCAGCGTGTGGCTATTGTCCCACCTTCGACAGGAAAAGCAAAGGCTGTTAACGCGAAACAAGGCGGGTTTTTTGTCCGTAATACTTCCCGCTTTTGCAAAGGCTTAAAAGGTTTTGTAGGAAGAGAAAAGTCCAGCAATCCACCACTGCATGGCTTAGCTGGTTGTTCTGGCGATGCTGAGACAATGCTGCAGAACTGCTGGGACTCTGGGTGCGTGGCCAAGGCCGTGCTCCAGGTCAGGCGTCCCCCATCACTCGGGCGCTCGCCTGGAGCTGAGCACGGAGCCAGAACAGGCAGGGCTCCTCCAGCTCCTCTTAGGGGACCTGTTTTAAAAACAGCTCAGGGACTTCCTGCCATGCTCTGGCAGCACAGCTGGATCAGCCCCGTGAGGGAACTGTGCTGCATTGCCAGTGGGACACCTTCACCCTGGGCAGCATCGCAGGAGGGTCTGTGCGGCCTTGGAGCGAGTGCCAGAGGAGAGGGAACATCAGCACGGCTCTGGCTGAGCCGGGGGTGGGCTGGCAGCACGGTGCAGCCCATCATCACCCTGCCATGCATCGGGACGAGGGGTGGGCAGGAGCTGGGGGATGCCCACAGTTCGGGTTGCACGGCAGGAGCGCACAGGCTCCGGAGCAGGGGACGCGCAGCGCTCCAGAAGCACTCCCAAAAGACAGGGCTGTTAATTGTTACTTAAGCAATGAAGCTGTTTCAGATTGCCTGGGGTGAAGCAGCGGCGGTGGAAGGTGTGTCGCTGCCAGAGTGAGAAGTGGCGTCGTTGGGGCCCCTCTTTACTGGGAAACTTTTACTGGGAGTGTGAAAGAAAGCTGGGGGCTGCCCCGGGGCCACTGGTGTGACCTGCGAGCAGCCGGCAGAACAACCAGGGAATCCAGCCCGAAGTGAGCATGTAGAGGGAAAACAAATCCCTCTGGGGTTGAGCCAAGCTTCCAGACAAAACCAGGGAGCAGGACTGGGATGGGTTAGATCTCCCTGGACGCCCAGGCATCCCTGCTGAGCCACTGTGCCTTTTCCAGTCCCTTTTCCCTGCCTTGCTCCCATCTCAGCCCTCCCCAGTCCACTCTCTGGCCTCCATCCCGTGTGACACAGATGTCTGTGCACCAACAGAATGACACATATGAACACGTAGAGAGAGGGGATGTGCTTGGTGACCATTGCCACTTATCCTAGGAAAAGGAAAGGCTGGATTTCACAAACTCTGAGTGATGTTAAAGCACACTGATTTACGCTCTCAGGGTGTTTTTCTGTTAGGATTTACCCCAAATGAAGAGGAGACTGATACTGCAGCAGTTAACTGCGGGGAACAGGAGGAGTGTTTTGAGTGGAGTTTCACTCGCTGAAGATCTGCCCTGAAGAGTTAGTCTTGGGTTTAGAAGGCAGATGCTGGAGGGCCAGACAGAGCTTTCTGCCCTGCAAGTTACCAGGGGTAGAGAGGGTAAAACACATCCCTAAAATAAATCTGTGTGCATGGCAATGTGTCTGCTCCTCCCTCGATTAGAAATTCGAGCTGTCTGATATTACTGTAGCGAGTCCTGACGAACGGAACTGGGAAACACAGTCACTGCTTATAATGAGGTGCTGCAGTGTAAACCTAATCTTCATTTAGAGCAATTTCTGAAAGACAAAGAGAAATCTACCTGACGAGGTGTCGCTGAACCGCGCCATGCACCTACAAATCAAAGCCCCACGTCCCAAAACTTAGCTGGGAAGGGAAAACAAATGGCAGGGGAGCGGCTGAGCAGGTGGAGGCCGCCTTGCAGGAGCATCCCTGGGCAGGAAGGGGCCGGGAGGATGAAATGTGAGGAGCATCACAGCCCCCCCCCGGCTCACGCTGCCACGCACACGCGATGCACGCCTGACCCTCAGCATCCCCTCGCTCCCCTTCCTCCCCCCTCCACTTATAAATCAGAGCAGAATTAATTCAGGCGCCGCGTTTTATTTGATAAACGTCAAAATATGTAAATACCGGGCTCTCTTCCTACAGTCGCTAAAACAAATGGAAAACACATTTATTAGCATAGAGATGAGTTTAATCAAATCAGCGGCGAGTACAAATTAGCCACAGGAAACGTAATGAGCTGGGAATTAATTAGCAGCATAATGGTAATAACTTTGCCTGCTGATTACCTTGCGGCCATGGCTCTCCCCCAGGGCTTTCCATGGGTTCTCCAACAGCTGATCTTTTCTGTTGCAGGAGCCCCTGAACTGGAACAGCATGGCCGACAGCTCCTGTGCAACAGACTGGAGGAGGGGAGGGAGACCGAGGGAGGAAGGGAGAGGGAAAAAAAGCCACGAGAAAGATCCACCGTCTTCACCTTCCTTCCTTCGCCCATTGCTCTCCCGGTTTGTCCTGCCAGGCTGAGCGCTCCCTGCGCTGCGTGGGGATGCCCTCATGGGTGGTGGGCTGGGTGGGATATCTGGGTCACCTTCCCCAGGCGAATGTTCCCTCCTGGGCCACGCACATGGCACATTTCAGAGCAGCCACCTGCACCCCGGGCTTATTCCGGTGCACCCTGCTGCAGGGGGGGTGATGCTGGATCTGACTTGCCCAAAAATAAATACCCAGGCGGTTCCGGAGAGAGGCTGAAGTTGCCTCGGGAAGGGCAGGAGCAGGCTGACCCCGGAGACTCAGCTGGCTGTTTTGAGGAGCTGATGTTGCATGAGAAAGGGACAATTGGTGCTCCAGGGGCTTTGTAAAGTGCTGGGCTTGTAAATTAACTGTTTGACACCAACAGTGATGGAGAACAGTGGGGGGCAGGGGATGCATGGAAGGAAGGGGCAGTTTCTCTTGATTTATTTGTATTCCTCCTGCAATGCCTCTCCTCCTAACACCTGAGCAGTCCAAAATAACTTGCACAGAGCCTTCCAGTGCCAGAGCTAAAAGCACTTCATAAGCCTTAATGAATCAAGCTGTGCAACAGCCCTGCGAGGAATTATTATTCCCAATGGTGCGGGAAGGTTAAGGGAAAAATGCTCATGTTTGGGGGCCTCCATTTAGATGCTCCAGTCCATCCTCGTGCACCTTCTCACAGCAGCTTCCCAGGCAAGTGACTGAGGCAAAACTTGACAAGTTAAAAAAATAAAGCTAAGTTCAAAAAATAAGCCAGACTGGGAAACACAGTGATTTCTGGAGATTGTACGGATGGTGTAAAGTGGGAATCCTGCTTCCAGGTCTGTGGTACCTGCAGAGCCTCTGTCTTGTCCTTAAGCATAAAGAAGCTCCACATTCAGCTCTGCTTTTTGAAGCTGAGACTGATTTCTTCTGCTTAAGGATCCAAGTAAAATCCATAACTGACCTCTGGATGCAAAAATAAGCGAGTAGGCATACAAATTCCTGCTTGGACACCCAAGATAAACGTTTCCAAAGTCCTCTGTATTGCTTCCCCCAGACTTTTCTGGGAATAGGTATTCACCATTACCTTCAATTGCAATATCAGGTCATTGCTTCTACCAACGTCTTCCTAACAACTTTGATCAAACCTGTCTATGCCAACAGTGCTGATGGCGATGCCTCACCTCAGCAAGCTCGATGGGCACTGTGGGCTGTGCAAGAGCTGCCATCCACTCTCAAAGGCCATCTCTGGGATGTTCCTCTCTGGACATCCCACCCTGCAGAGTCAGGGCAATGTGGGCCTGACCTCAGATGAAAGTTGTATGGCTTCAGTTAAAGATGCTTCATTTTTAACTCCCTTTATTGCCTCTGATTTTTTTTTTCCAAGGGAGCTTGTGCAAGTTGACACAATAGATTAAACCATGAGTCGTAGTTGAAGAATCCTGTGTTTTATTATCAGGGATAAATAATATCTCCCCCAGAGGAAAATGGGAGAACACAAGGTCACCCAGCATGCCCAGAGCGGAGCCTGAATAGAAGCTGTAAGTTGCTCCAGCCTCCCATGCAGCCTGAGCTTCGTTCTGAAGGCAGAGGGGTTTATTCTTCAAAGTACCACTTTCCTTTGCTACCTGCAGACAAATAGGTTGCTCTAAGATGCGTTTCACGAGCTGATTTTTGATTCATGAAAGCCTGAACCAACACTGATCATAAGAGAATCGACAGTGATCATAAAATATGAAAGATTTTTAAGAAGGACTCTACATCATACTGAGGTCTGCAGCAGGATTTCTGCTTCAGAGCCAGAGGGGCCAAATGCATCCCTGGTTTATTGATGGAAACGTGGAAGTGAAAGCAGCGAAAGCAGAATTTTGCCCCTGTATGTTCAAGGCTACCTAATGCCACAGAAGCTTTTAGGAAACCTACCACTTTAAGCATAAACACAAGACAATTTTGTTCTCATGCAATTTTCTTGCCAATGCTTTTTCTTAAAAATCTGTACGGCTGTCATATAAAATATGCCTGGGTTTGTTCTAGTTTAGATTACGCATATTTGTCCTCAGTGAATGATTGATTAAGTGCTCTGATCTTGACTGCTATGTTAGCAGCAGGGTATCTGCGCAAGAGGATTGGGAAGCTCATTGGATAAACGGTAGAGATGAAATCTTAGCTGTTACAGATCTGGGTTTCTTGTTCACAGCCAAGGCAAATGCTGTCTTCTGTGCAATAACAAACATGCTTTTTAATGTGTTCCAGGACAGTGCTGAGCCTGACTTTGTTTCTTCATGGAGGGGCTTTAAGCTATCACAATACCGTGGCACCAAACTCTTCGTGTCACAGATCTCACTGCAAAGAGGGTATCTCTGAGTTCACTGGATCAGTTGTGATTTACGCTGATGCAACTCAAAACAAAATGTGTCTCACTGACATCTGTGGAGCTGCTCAGATAAAACCAACACATAAGCAAAATCAGGGGAAAAATAAGATCTCTCTGTGCAACTGAGCTCATTCAAAGCAGCAAGCATGGCTTAGCAGGACTGACCAAAATGGAAAACCTCCTTTAGGGGGTTAGTTGCCCTGTCAATCTCACTTTACCATCACTGACCCTGAGCTGGGAGCAAATACATTGTTACCCACAGGAGCTGAGAGATATTTTCTTGCTTATTTGTATAATCTTAGCCTCTGTACTTCTTACAGGAAATTTTGTCCATTTATGTTTTGTCATCTTTTCATTTGTTCGTGTTTATGAGCTAGAATGGACACAACTAAAGGTACCTGAAAACACCAACTTAGAAAAAAAAATCCATTTCATTTTTCTTTAGCACATCTTCATTTCTACGCTGGTCTATTGCATTGTCTTTGCAACACCGTAGCACTGAGAAGGTGTGGTAACAAAACAGGCAATTATGAAAAGAAAGGAGGATTTTTTTTCTCCTTTTCTCTTTCTGAATCATTTCCCTGACCTTCTTGGAGGTGTAGAGAAAGCTTCCAAAACCATTAGAATAAATAGGTTGTTTACTGTGAGGTTTTCAGCCTTGGGAAAAAAAAAAAGAAGATAAAGAATAAAGAAAAGAAAATCCCTGTACCTGCTGTCTTCCAAAAGGAGACAGATCAAGTGTGAACTCTAGAGAAAATATTCCAAAATCTGAGCACGATGCTGTCACAGTCAAGCAGAGTAAAACAGAAGAAAACTAAACAAAAAGTGACCCCAGGGGGACTCAGCACCCTCCTTCTTATCATGGACTTTGGGGAAAAAAAGGGACAGGTTGCAGAAATAGTAAAACAAGGGGATTTATCTTGGAAAAGACCCTGTCCCAGCCCAGTTTCCCGTGATTGGGGTATCACGTTTGCCGTTGTCTGCACTGATTTGCTCCCAGCCCCTGCACACGCAGGGCAGGATCTCAGGTGCCTCCTGAGCGATCCCGGCCGCCCAGCCGCGAGCCCTTTCCCGAGGAAAGCCGTGGCCTGCAGCCACGGAGGGAAGTGCTAAGCTGTGTTAATGATGCTGTGTTATCGTCAGGCTCTAATGCTGCCTGGGATGGATGTCACCGCTGTGTATGTTCCTGCAGATCAGTTGGTAATTACACTTGGATCCAAAGTAATTACGCTGAGACTTGCGCTCCGGTTTAGGAGACAGAAATAACCACGCACTCGCCTGGTCCCACACGTAGCACTTGTGATGTAATTTAATAGCCAGCTACTAACACAGAAGTAAAGAGGCATTTCTCTTGTATTTATGCCCTTTTAAATTAAACATCGGTGTTTTTCCCTGTGAAAGGAGCACTGTGCCACTGGTCTCCTTTTCGCACTCAAGCGCCCTCCTCTTTTCCTGACAAAATAAAATACACCGAAAGAAAATAAATATTTATGAGCTCCTCCTGGGGTGTGATTGTTTTGACGCAGGTCTCGCTTTGGCTTCACTCTCTGCCCTATTTAAAATTTCGTCAGGGAAAAGCCGCCCCTCTAAAGGCTGGAGGAAGATGAAGCATTTGGATGAGTTTTGTGGTCTCTAGGTGGGGAGCGGAGGGACCAACCTTCCTTTTGGAGGTTTTCCAGGTCACATCTGCCAGTGTGTTTCCTCTTTAACCTCCCAACATTAAACACCTGGACAGCTGTAGCACTGCATTAAGCACCTATTTTTGATGAGGAGCTCAGAGGCGAGGGAGGCTGCCGGGTACCGGGAGCCCACCTGCAAAGAGAACCTTCCCTGTCTGCAGTTCTGTTTCCCAACCATCCATCAGCAGAGCACGCAGCTTTTTTCTCATGTAGAATCCTCTTGTGCATTCCCAAATAAGCCAAGACTCTGCAAATATTCCCCTTCCTTCGGGGTGAGTAGCTTACTTTGGTTAGGAAAAGAAAGAGTTTACTGTGATCTCTTTCTTTTGGCAATGTCTGGGTAATCATTGCTCATAATAATGCCATCCCAGATGTTGAAACATCTCCTGTATTAATTTTACCCAGAAGATAATTTCCCTTAGAAATCATGTGCAAATCCCCTGTTCTAATTTAAGAATTAATTCAGTACACTAAATCTTAGCACTTCATCCTGGAAATGTTTTGCAGTGTCTGTTAACCCTTTGCAACAACAGCAACCAGCCCAAGTCGGGGATGTAGAGCTGTAACTAAGCCTGTCTCTCATACCAAGCTCTTTTTGAGGCCAGTACCCAATATTTTGAAGCCTGGGCACCTAGAGCCTACCTGCTTGAATGATTTCCTTCTCCTCAGAGAATAACAAGCATAGATTAATTTGTTGTTGCAGTTATGGGGGCCAGGCACAGCAGTGGTCCCAGACACCCCACTGCAGTGGTGCCATCCCACCCACCAGCAGGGCTTCGACAGATGCTAGGAATGACAATAGGATAATTCCACATTTAACCAGTCATGGAGGAAAGACAGGAGCTGAATGGTTTGGCTGAACATGTGTAAGAAATGTATGGGAGAGCTGGGAACACATCACACTTCTTCCAAGTCTGGATGTGGGTCGGTGGTACCTGACCATCTCTCCCGCCCTGGGTGGCCTCAGGCACACAAAAGTTCACACCAGTACAACTACACAAAAGTACTGCTGGTGTGAACCACTTCATGCCTTTGCTGGGCTTTCTTCTTTTAATTTACAATGGAAACTGTGTCACACTCCAGACTGGGCATTTTCCTGCCCTTCACGTTGTGACAACCCTAAAGCATCACAGCCTTTACACTGAAAGTCTTTGACTGCCATTGAAAACAGTGAAGAAAATAAAGAGGCCAAATCTCTGAATTCCCCCCTGATATGTGAGATCAGAGTGCAGTCCAGCACACCTTTTGTGGAGCAGGACGCTCCAAAAAAAGATTTCCTGATTCGTAACAGAACAATGTGACTTTATTCCATCCCAGTGGTAATACCCAGCAACTGCCTCACGCAACCCGAAGCGACATTTGGGATCCCACTGGTTTTACTGGGGGTGGTTGTGCTTGCACAAGCAGCACCTCGTGCACTTTGCAGAGCAGAGGGCCAGCCAAGGACCTGCTCTAAAGAGGATTCCTGTGGAATCAGCTTTGATAATTATCGTAAGGTGGTAATAGGTGATTAGAGCCGGGTTATTCCAGCACCTCCACCACCACCTCCTAAACTCCCAGATCCTGTACTGAGACTGTGCAGCAACTTGGCCTCAGAGGAGAGGAATGATGCAATCCCCCCCCAAAATCCTTCCTCTTTCATTTCAATGAAATAGACTGGGAAAACATTGCTGTGTCCTTCTGGTCCTTAAGAAGAGGAGGCTGCATTTGTGCTGCCCTGAATTTCAGCACACTGACAACTGCAGGCCGGACCTGCTGGCCCAGCAGCCCAAGCATGTGCATTGGTTATTATTCCTCCTGATGAATTCACTTGGGGGATCTGCTCCTTGAATGCAAAGCTCTCAGGTCAGGACAAATGGAAAATGCATTACATGGAGCGTGACATGCTGTGAGTCCCAGAAATGTGTTCAGATATGTCCATAGGCAGTGGGATAAAGCTGTTCCTTTATCTCACAATTGCTGCTGGAATTTCCTTCTAGAAACCTGTTTTTGCATCAGCAATGACTATTTGCAGTGAAATATTGGAGTTTCTTGTATTTATTACGTATTGAAATATAACAAGCTAAAATTACAGCTTTGTTCTAATTTTGATTAGCGGGGGACATGACAAAAAAGACGCAATATCAAATCTGAAATATTTAGAAAGCCTTTCTCTAAAAAAATGAGAACTTCAAGTGTTGTTCTGATGGGAAAGCTAGCTGCAGTTTTCCAAAAAAATTTTTCTGCAACATTTCAGGATCTTGATCCTGAAAAGGAACAGTTTGTGGTGTCTGAGGCCCTGATCCTGCCATGAAACATGTACTGGCTGGTTCTGTGGGAGTTTTCTCCTTTCTTCAGCAAGGGAGAGACAGAGTTTAGTATTATTTAGGGAATTGTCACAAGACAAGACACAGATATTCTCACCCAACCCACTGATCTTTCTAGAAGACTTTATATATCATTTGTTTTGCTGTTTTCATTTGCTTTGCTGCTCTCCTGAGCTACAGGATACTACATTCTCATTCAGGTTGTTTTATATTCATCTTTGAAGGAACAGAACTGTGTTTCCAGACACGTTTCGCAGCTCAGATCAACATGCACAAGTGTTGGTCCCATCAATATTTTCCCAAATGTGTAGGATGTGGGAAGCTGAGGTGTGGATGAGTTGATATAATCAAGGTTCAAGTGGGCAGAAGTTCACTGTTAGTTTGGTGGCCTGGGAGAGGGGCTGGTGTCTGCTGGAGGTGGGAGCAGAGGTCCTGTGCAGCCTGTTGGCAGCGGCAAGGAAGGAAATATCTCAGCAATAAGTGATGCCCACTGTCAGGACTGATCATGCCTCTCTGTGAACACTCAACCCCGGCACCTCTTGCTCCCAGGACCCAGCTCTCAAGCCCAGTGTTTGAGCTGAGGACAGTGAGCCTTGTCACAATGGAACATTTTCTTTTCCCTCCCTTCATTTCCCCTCCCACAGGGGAAAAACACTTGGGTTTAAAGTCTGCTCCTGTTTGATAACTTCCCTTAACTACCAGCTAAATAATACATGAACACTGAGCCTCTGTGCTGACTGATGACTCCCTCTCCTGACCCTGTTTTATTTTTATTGCTTGGCTCGGGCCAGTTCCTTCAAGTCCTGAATCATCAGAACAGAGACCTTGAGGTATTCCAGGCAAATCAATCCCTGGCTCATTGACATATTGCTTTAGCTAACCAACCATACAACTTCGCTTTTCCCTGATAATTTCTCAATTAATTGCTTTTCAGCTCTCATTCGTTACAAGGTCAGGCTGTGACTGGACTTGTACATTCCCATCTCTGATAAACTCTCCTGGTCCCCTAATCAGCCACGACTGGGATTTTAGTTCCATTAACTTATTCATCATCCAGACATTTTCATCTTGGGGAGCTTGACTTTTGATTGTATCAGGAGTATCTTCAATTATTTAAGAGGACTTAAAATTGCCTTCTTACCTAAAAGGAAAATGCATTTGGAGCCCTGAAAATTGATCATATTGGACCAGTGTCTTTTGGATGTTCATGTGTGCAAGCCCATGTTAAAAAAAAAAAGCTCCTGCGTGGCCAGAGCAGAAGAATTTTCTGCTGGTGAACATGTGTGTGCATGAGGCTGACTCTATTAAGATGTCAGCTATAGGGGAATGACAGTGTGCTGATGACTGGTGGCTTACTAATGCTAAATCACGCCCGAGATTCTGTTCCATGATGTCAAACATTGATTCAGTTTCCGTGGGAAGTTATGCAAATGCCAGAGCCCTTCAATGAGATCTGAGACTGAAATTGCAAGCAAAAATAACCCCTAATAATAAAAAAAAAAAATGCTTCCCCTCTCCTGGCAAGAAATCTTTTTGGAAAATCTTGAAGGGATCTGCTCCAGGAAGGGGGTGCATTTTGAACAGGCCCCCACAGGCAGAAGGGCTCGTAGGACCCTTCTTCAGCTTTGGTGAGAGCTGGGAGCCAAATCCTTCTCTTCTGCTGCAACCTTCTGTCTGGGGCTGTGCTTCATCTTTGCAGCAGCTGGTCCAGTCCAAGGCAGCAACCCACTCGTGCCGCTTTCCACAGGATTCATCTTCCAACAGAAGCAGCAGGCCATGTTCCATAGCGAAATGCCCTCCACCCCAGCTCTCCTCCACGCCCCTCTTCCCACACCTTACATCCAGGCAAAGCTCCTAAGAGTCTGCAAGCTTCTCCCAAGGCCAAAACTGGTGGCAAAACCAGACAAACTGGCATCAGCTGGGAAATGGCGAATTTCTGAGCACAGTGATGGGACCAAGGAGTCTGGAATCCCACCCTGCTCTTTGTCCCAGGCTCAGTGGCTTTTCCTTTGAGTGAAACCCGTCTTGCTAGGGTGGTACTGGGGAACTGTTCTAGATTGTCTGAGTGCTTCAGGCTCTGAGGAATATCCACAGAGAGAGGTCAAACTGTATTGACAGGCTCTCTAGGAAGAAATGTTGGTTTAATATTGGCAAGAAACGACTGCTGCATATTTAAAAGGAGCCTCTTCTTCCAGGAAATGTGGTCTGGTTTCAGTTCCCTTTCTGCTGAACATGGGTGGTAGCTTTTATCACCCATGATTTCATTGCAGGCCACAGAATGATGGATTTTTCTGGCAGAACCCTATGCTCACACTTTTGAGTGCAAATTTTCATAATTCACTTAAAAAGAAAAGCCCACATTATCACTGAGAAGGGCTTAAAAAAAGACTAAAAGCACAGAAAATTGAAAAAAAACCTGCACCAAAAGTGCCTTGTGATGAAGGAAAGTGCAACAGCAACAACAGTATGAGCTCTGGGGCGTTGCTTTGCTTGTTTTTCCCCCCAAACTGCCATAACTCACCCATCCCACTGGAAAAAATGTGCCCTTTCTTGATGCATCAGCAAGAAGGGCCTTTCCATGGTCTCTGTCTCTTCCTGTCAATGATGTACCAGAAGGCACCAACACTTGGAGGACGTGAAGAAACATACAGTTCTTTCCCCTCCTGTTGCTAGGATTCACAGCTCTACCCCACCACTTTCCGGGGCTTCAGCTCCTATTTTGGCTGTAGGAAAAAAGAAAGAAACCTTGTTGCTTCCAGGCTTTCTGCAGAAGGCTTGAGCAGCTCCTATGCCAACCCTTATAATATTGCTACAGTCAGGCATAAAATCTTAATGCACAATAGTGCCTTGAATCTCACATTCTTCTGAAAAAGGTGAGTCCCCAGTAGTAAATGAAATATTAAACATTATTAAATATGAAACAGCTAAACCTGGATTCCATTAAAATGAATCTTTCATGGTTTTCCTGGTTTCTTTTTCCCATTCCCTTTTTTTTTTTTTCCCAGGGAGCGCAGTGATCTCATGAGCTTTTATGTGTCCTTTTAAAGACAGAAAAATCACAGGTAATTTAAGTCTATTCTATTCAGATTTATTTTAGCTGGAAAACAAATCAAGGCGGTGAAACTCTTGCTTGGTCGCATCTCTCTGACTGAACTGTTCAGCAGTCAATATCAAAGGCTCACCTGAAGACACTCTTGTAATGCCTGCTGACATGTGCCACCTATTTAGAAATCTTGTACCCAGTTACACACTCTACTTTCATTTAGAATGGCTTCAATCTTCCACCATACACTAAAAAAAAAAAACCCTCTTATTACATAGGATGCATTTTGAGCTGGTTTTGCTGCTCCTGCAGGTTTTCTGGCAGTTAAACTGTGTCTGAGGTGAGTGCCCACATGGGGGCTGGCAGCTGGGCATCAAAGGGAATGTCTGGGAGAAAAAACATGGGATTTTACAGAGCTGCCCTTAGATTGGCTGGTGACACAAACTTGACTGAGGGTATGACTGCACTGGTAGCACAGGCAGTCAACAGGATAAGCCAGGACTCAACATTGTCACTGTATTTCATGACTGTAGTATTTGCACCTCAAAATTTGAAAATATATGGCAATCTGTGAATCTCTGGTGTTGGAACAAACCAAAGGCATGTCCTTCTCATGACACGTATTTATGTCCTTGCAATCAGAACTTAAGCCCTTCCTGTTATTATTAACTTCTGTATTTGAAGAGGGCTGGTAGGAATTTTTAGAAGAGGATGGGAAAAAGAGCTCTCGGCCTTGCTAAGAGGATGCCAGAGCCTGGATCTGTGTGAGAGCATTCCCTGGCTCTGGCTGGGAGACTGCTGGATCAGGCTGGGTCTGGTGGGAGGTTGCATCTCCAGCACACACCTTAATTCTTGACTTGCTGCTGCAAAACATTCATGAATTAATCTACAGACAAATTTCTGGACTGGAAGGCAATAAGTACTGAGAAAGACAAGTTAAAATGGCAAAGAAGGTAGAAGTCCATTAATTATTCACGACTACTGTTCCATTTTGTGCAAAAAGCCTTTCTGCCTTGCTTTCCATTTTGCTTTGCTTGGGTCACTTCTGAGGCTCAGTAAAGGAGATTTAAATGGACTCCCCACCTCAGGAGCTCGTGCTGATGGTTCCCTCGCACCCGGCTGGGTTTTGCATCTCTCCCTCCAGGAATTCAGCAAAGTGGGGTCCTGCAGCAAAGTGGGAAAATCCACACTCTGCTCTGGTTCAGAGTGTGCCATTTTTCAGATTTCTGAAAAAAAAAAAACAAGAACCCAGTAAATTGTACAAGGTTATTTTCTGTATTTAAATACCAATATTTTCTTTTTGGTGTGGTTCTGCATCAGCGGAGATGGCAAGAGCATCCCACCAGCAATGGCCTTCTGGCAGCCTGACCAGAACATACGCTCTTGGTCTGGTTTCGTGAGGGCTTTTTATGCCTTTTTCTGGCCTGACACCCTTGGAATGGAAAGCAGCGACTCCCAGCTGCATTATTTATTTATTTTAATGAACTGCCTTTGGCCAGCTCATGTTTGCACCACAAAGATTTCCGATTGCCTCAGAGCACCAGAAAACATGCTGCAAACTGCTATGAAGCTGAGACACGAACATGTCAAATAAGTGATCCACATGAGAGTAGATAGACATGACATTTAGTAATCATCTTTCTTGGACAAAATGGGGCATTGCTGTCACTTTAAGTAAATCTCAGTCAAATTTCTGGCATTTTACCATAGGGGAAGCAGAAGGCATAATAGTAAATTTCTCTTTAAAAAATATAAAAGATCAACCTTGGGAAAAAAATATGGTTGCCACAATTTAAGGTGTAATACCTCATACTAGCTCGGCCAGCCGTTTCCTGGCTGCTGATATCAATATGTCACTCCTAATGTTTACTGATGTTCACTTTATAAATTACTTTTCCTCACTGTCAGGGTATCTGTCACTGGCTTCTCTTCCCCCTCTTTGCCTCTCATCCCCTTTAATAAAGATTAATATCTTTGAGGTTAAGTAAAAAGATCACATACTACGTAAATCACACACATAGGTCTGATATTTAAAAAAAGATGAACGTGTAATTGCTGAGATTATGTGAGCAAATTGGGTAATTCCTGGCCTAAATGAACAGAGTTGGCTTTTGTGGGATCAGTTAATCTAAGTGCACATTCAAATAAAGTGCATTTTGCGCAGGCATTTGGGCTTCTGAAGGTTCCCCCGTTGAAGAACTGTTGATGTTCAAAGCAAAAATTGGTGAGTTTAACTTCTACAGCTTCTCTGAAGTTTCAATGTGTTTAAAAGACATGCAGAATGGGGATTCTGTAAAAGTGTGGCACACTGGCTTTCCATATTTATAGTCCACCAGTGACTTCTATATTAAACTGTTTCAGTCTATGAGTCCAAACAAGATTTTTCAACCTGTCACTCCTGCAGCTCAGCCTGGTACATGAAATGCTAAACATGTTCTGGCTGCTTTGTACATCTTCCTTGACAAACACCTGGAGTAATGACTCCAGAATGAATATTTAGCTGGCAATTTTATGGATGAAGCACAAACCGGTTATTTTGGCTTTGCAATGCTAAGAGCAGTGAACACGCACTTGGCTTTTAAACTGCAAGATGCAGCTTGGAAGACACAGTGAAGGAGATGATGGACCCTTCATATAAACAATGATCCAAGTAAGGTTTGCCTGGCCAAGAACTGCAGGATCAGACCAAAACATAGCATCATACCTATGTACCAAAACCTACAAGATCAGACTAAAACAGCTGCTGTAGAGGTCAAATTTAGGCTCATTTTTCTGGCCACTGCGTTTGCTGTGCATGTAGGACAATCTTGTGGTTAAGGGTGGAAGACACAGATTCATGGTCCAATGCAGACACTTTCCTGCAGCCTTCCCAGCCAGGCTCCATGGGTCAGATCTAACAAAGTAGGCAACATCTCAAAAGGGGTTTCAGCCCTTCTTCCTAATCTATTAACCTGAAGTCCTTCCCTTTTTGGCACTCCAGCTTTGGTGTTTGAGCTCTCTGATACCCTCAGCAGTAATTCTCCATTTCCTCAGATTTACAGCAGCTCTGGTGAGGCCGAGCCACCCAGTCTGTGGTTTGTACATCTGACCCATTGGGAATTTGCACACAAAGGCCCTTCCAGTCTCTTCCAGGCACTGGAATTTCTCTGAAAGGGGTGGAGACTGAGCATAGGACGCTGGAGATCCAGGTCTTGTGTTGTCTGGGAGGCCCCAGACCCATCTCTTTCCATAGGGCAGCAGCTCCTTTTCTGCACTGTGAGTGTTTTGCATTTTGCATGGTTATGTGTGGTGGTGACCTGGCTCCTCTCCATCCTGCCCCTTTGAGAAGCATCCCTGGAAGTGGAGAAAACCCTGAGGACATGCTGGATCAGGAATAGAGCACAAAAGGGGTTGTGGCTTTGATGAAGACACTCCTTTAGGAGTGGAGCATTTTGTTTGTGTTTTGTGCTTTATCCTGAAGCAGCTTGACATAAATTGTTGGATTTAACCCCTAAACTCTGAGTAAAACCCTCCCTCAGGTGTCAAAGGCAATATCCCTGTCAGTGCCCAAACCACAGCCTCCTCTTTGAGCAGGTACATTTTGCTGTGCTGTGAACTCCAGCTCAGGGATAACTGCAGTTCCTGGACCTGCAGGGATGGGACAGTTCGAGAGGCAGAACTCATGCAAAGGGCACTGATGGTGCTCTTCAGGTTCACACAAAACCTTCTAACTATTGGCAAGCTACAAAAAAAGAGTTGGTACCAAAAGCCAGGTCCTGAAGGGAGAATTGTGCGTGTTATTCCTCTCCAGTGCACCAACAAAACTATTGTGCTCAGAAGATGACTCTGAAACTGCCTTTTGTTGTATTTTGTATGAAGTAGGATTTTCTATCTGCAATAACCACTGTGTGATTTTATTTCTAGGAACTAGATTATTTTACAATAAAGGCAAAGAACCTCCAATCATTTTAGCAAGCAAAGAAAAAACACCTCTAAACATTCCAAGAATATTACAAAACGTCCTAAAACCAACTTAGTTTTCACTCACATGATTGATATGTGCACTATTTTACTGCACAACACTGTTTTTCTTACACAGAATTGTTTCTTTCAACAATAGCTAACTTGATTCTCTGTGTAGCAGGATCTGAGGCCAGTAAACCATGAAGAAATTTTACACTGCAGACTGCAGCAAGCAGAGGTCTCTCTAGTGAAGGCATTATTTTACAAAATGATGGATGTACATATTTATTTGCTCTGTGACTTCCATGTCAGGTTTGTCATATTTCCTCAAATTACTAGTTAAACCAAGGTTTTGAGTTTTGTTTTGTTTTTGTTTCTGCTGAAGCCTGCAGGCTCAATATACCTTATAAAAATCAAGCTGTAATTTATCTGCTCCATAGATCATGTGTAACAATAATCACTCTGGAGTCTGTGCCGGGTTCGGATGTCTTGCTTTGTTGGAAGAGATGTATGAAGTGAACAAAAAGCTTCCTGATTTTCATACTCTGCAATAAACCTGAAATATGGAGAGAAGTGAAACATGTATTTAAATTAAACCGAGGAATCATGACAAAGAAGGAGTACAGAGAAATACACTCACACCCAGACACATATTTTGCAATGACACAGTATTATTTCTCTTACCAGATGGACCTCTACAAGTTCTGCACACTCCATGTCACAGACATTCAGCGAGCAAGGCAGTGAAACAATTTTCGCCCTCAACTTGGACTTACCAGAACAGTGAATTGTTAACTTGCATTTTGCAGGGATAAAAATCTTTGCCAACACAAAAACGTAGGGACCCCCAAAAGGGTTCATACTCACAGGCACTGCCTGCAGTGTTTAAGTGCTACTTCACTGCTTGGTGTTACTGCTTGTTTCGCATACATATAGGTAGTTTTGGAAAGGCCACGAGAAAACCTCAGAATCTTTTTCTAGGTGTTTGCAAAAATAATAATAACAACAGGCTAAAATTATTAGCTGACCAACCCAACCATATACAAACAGAAAACTCAATGAAGATTATCGTAGCTTTAATCCCCTCCACACCCACCCCCACCCCTGGGGAAGGCAGGGAATAATCTTAATACATTGAAA
Source organism: Lycocorax pyrrhopterus obiensis (assembly GCA_014706295.1). NCBI lineage: Eukaryota > Metazoa > Chordata > Aves > Passeriformes > Paradisaeidae > Lycocorax > Lycocorax pyrrhopterus. The sequence continues at coordinate 12,083,138 of JACSVZ010000022.1, read as the reverse complement.
TATTTTTTATTGCCCGGGGTGGGCAGTTCCTCCCACAGCCAAACCGCCTTTTGCAAGACGTTTCTCTCCTTGTTTTGTTTGTCACAGCGCCGAAAGGATGCGTGATTCGTGTTGCACCTCCCCGTGTGGGGATGCGGAGCGGGTGCGAGACTGCGCAAGGCGCCGGCCGGGGCCAGGCGCGTCCCTTGTCACCGCACGGGTTAATCAGCAGCCAGGCTCTGCCACCGCCGGGGCCCCGAGGAAGCCAAGCACTGGGAAAAGATTTCTGGTCCGTTGGCTGTAGGAACACAGAGCTGCAGCAAGGCCCTGGCGTGAGGAAGAGACTGCAATTTTAAGATTAATTAATTCTCCGCGATGAAGTTCGTCGGAGAGCTGCAGCCCCGCTCTGGTTGTGGGGGGGCGGGGGTACCACCTCTGCTCCTCAGACAATGCCATGCCTGGGACTGGATGGATAAAACACATCCTGGGAGGCACTTCCAAAAGCACAAGGTCTGGTTAGTCTGCAGCCTGAGTTACAGGGCAAATCTGATTCTGCCTGCAGCTCCCCAAACTCTCTCTTGTCTTTTTTTTTTTAAAAAAAACCAACCTAAATTGCAGTGGCACCGTCATTAAGAGATCCACCAGAAGCCTGGAAGAAGAGATTAGCACATAGCAGAGTGACAGGGCTGCTGGGAAGGGGAAAAAATAGACAACATCAGTGCAATGTACCATTAAAAGTATGGAGTGACAGATGACAGTTGGTCTGTGATGGGGTGATTCAGCTAAATGGTAAACAGAAGGGCGAATTCTGATCTCGCTTATGCCAACATAAACCTTGGGCTGCAGAGGAGCTGCTTCGCATCTCTAGGACCCGAATGGAGCCCATAAAAGCTGTGACTCAGCCAGATAATCTCTGACAACTGTTAGCACCGTGGTAAATATGGCAACGTGGCAGGCTGCAAAAGGGGCTAAAAAAAGTTTTGCTTCCACACTTCCAAAACGAAATGTTTCAGAGGTTTTTTATCTCAGGACGGCGTCTAAAATCTTGGTAGCAGTAATAGAAGCGGTTGAGAAATATTGAGGTAAAACATGTTGGGTTTTTTTTTCAGGTTGGATGAAATATTTTGATTGAGGCCAAATTAATGAGGTTGCTGAGGCAATGGGGTGAAAAGTCAGTTTTGCCCATAAATTCCAGTCCCTTCGGAGTGGACTTGATGGACACTTTGCACAACCATTAATGGTGATGTGGTGGACAGACACTAACTCATGTCTGCATGAGATACATGAGGAAAGGCTTTTTAAAGGAGGTATTTGCTAAGAGAATGTTGAACATTTGTTTTTGCTTCAAAAACACATTTTCAAAGAGAGGATCCCCATCCAAAACATATGTTCCCTCCCTGTGTGGGCAGGCGTGCAAACACTAACGTGGGACCCAGCAAACTGCAAAGGAGAGCGTGGAAGCCAAAGCTGAAACTCTCCCATCTCACTGCTGAGGCTTCCTCGTGATGAAGCTGCTGCTCTCAGGTACTGGCACTGAGAAAAGAATGGGTTGGGCCTGTCCTGGCTCCTGGGTGTCTGAACCTCCTTGTCCCTTCACCTATTGGCACCATCTGGCACCACGTTGTTTGCATTTGGTAAATGACAATGTAAAAGCTATCAGGCTGTGAACCTGTGCCATACTGCAGTTCTGATTAAGAGAATAAATTCCCTTGTTTCTTTCCATGGCTTCACTTTGTGAGGCATTGGTATTTTAACTTCAGTCCACACAGTGCCTTGTTTCACCAACAAGCTACCGTGGAATCTGCAGAACTACAAATAGGCCATTTCTCGTGGAAAATGTTGAATTTTTTAGATTTTTGCTGGTCTGAAAGGCAGCTCTGCACAGAGATATGGAGATCTGAAACACATCATCCTTGGTGGGAAAGGCCATGAGAAGGGACTGTCCCATGGGAAGGCCACTATGGCAGCTGCATCACCCTCCGAGGCTTTAGGAAATTTAGCATCACTCAGTGTCATTTTAAGATTTGGGGAAAAGTTTTTTTGTATGAAGCAGAATTGCTTCCTCCTGTGAGCCCGACTCGAGGTAGTAGTGAAAATGGGTCTAGGAAATAAAGCTCTGCACCTTATATAGGAAAGCTACCAAAAATATATGGATTGTGGAATTACTCTTTGCTGAGAAGGGAATTCAGATTTTATTCCTCCTATTGCGTTTTATTTCTTGTGTCATTACAGAATACACAAGCAGATTATTCCCCAGCCACAAAACAGTTGCAGCGAGATGCTGCAGTTGAAAAGAACAAAACAGGCAACAGTTCAACATTCTCAGTTAAGATCATTATGATGCTATTAATGGATATTAATTTCTGTTTATTTTACAAATATTGGGAAACTAGTTTTCAAATTCACACCTCACCAAATGCTTTACAACAATGATTTGTTTCATTAATTTTATCAGCTGCATGCCTTGTTTTTTTATAGCACGTTCTTTGCTGAGAGACATTAATCTGTGATGGAGCATCCTAAGAGCCTGTGCAGAGGATCCAAGCTGATAAATGTTGGTGCACAGGCTGCCCACCACTGTCAGTTTTTCAATTTGCAGTGTAGTTGGGGCACATAATAAATTTCTGGGGGTTTTATTTTTATTTTACAGAAGCCTTGAAATTTTTCTGTGCATATTTTCTCACTGCTTTAACATACATATGAGCCCTCAACATCCAAATGTCAAATTCTGTGTGATATGGATTAGGTAATAAACCCTATGGCATTATTTTTAGAATACCTATAAAAATAACTAACACAGTTTAAAGTCATGTCTTAGTTAAATATTCAGTGTAGAATTGGTTTTTAGCTGAATTCAGTAGCCACTATTTCTGAGTTTCTCACTAATAAATATAAAATGCTAATGGAAAGTGAACAGGAAAATATTCTGCATATGCTAAATTGACCTTATATTCAAAATGTAAAAATGCTTGTGCCATGTGGTTAAGAAAAATAAAGCGGGTTAATGCTTACACCTGGAGAACAGTGAAGAAGAACAGTGAACTGTAAAGAGAGCAGTGCACACATCGTTATTTAAAATATTTTCCTTAGATTCTCAAGGTTTACAAAATGTCATGGCTTTCTCTATAATGGCAAGAGCAGAGAGCGGCAGCCAACACTAAATTCTATTTCTGATTTTGATCCATATTCATTCTTCCTGCCCGTTTCTGGAGGATATTCTGGAGCTGAGTGTTGCAGCATTACCCCAGTGCCCCTGTACCCATCTCAGGGGTGGGCAAGTGGCCCAAGGGAGCAGAGTCAGGTCCCTCCAGTGCCACCAGCTCCAGTCCAGTCGTGTCTGGCACACAGATCATGCAACACTCATTGCCAGGAGTTTTACAGCCCATGATCAGAGGGTGGCACCCATCCTTACCCCTCCCAGGTGATGAACTCCTCCCCAGAAGGAGCAGGAGGCAGGGCTGGAGGTCTGCACAACCTTCCTCCGGGTCAGGGCACGCCCTGGGTGAGGGTTTTACAGGCTGAGTGGAATTCAAGCGGTTTTTGCTCCGCTCTTCCCTGTCAGTCTGCTGTGAATGCTCCCCTGGATGCTGAATTCCTCTGCTGAAAACTGGAGATGGAGCTAAAACTCAGGTGCTGGGATTGGACCTCCTGTCACTGCGCTGAATCTGGTGTCTGTCGAGCAGCGCCAGTGATGGATCAGTGCAGGAATGGCGGTGGGGAAACACTACAACAACAAATGGGTTCTGCTGCATTCCCTCCCCTCCCTCCCTCTCCCTGGGCCAAATTTCTTTATTCCTTTCCATGTAACTCAAAACCAATGAAGTCAATAGAAAAACCAGTTAACCAGACCCTGACTCAGCCCTTGGTTTGCTTAAACTCCAGTGCTGTGGATTTAACCCATGACACACTTCAGTTTACCTTCATGTGTTTCCCCAGAGTAGACAGAGAATCCTATTTTTCATATTTGTTTCCCTGGACCTTGGCCAGCTGAATAGAGGTCAAATACGTCAAGCTGGGTCTAAACTACAGGAAAAAAATGAGCTGCATTTCAACCTTTTTCTCTAGCAGAGTGACAATATAATTCATGTTTATATTCCTGCCTTTACCACCGTCCGGCTGTTTGACCTTGGCAAAGTCACTTCGTCTTTTCGGACCTTCATTTCTCCTCCAGCTTGGTCCTTTTGTCTTTAGACTCATATGGGGCAAAAATAAACAAATATCTATGGGGTAAACCAGGGCTTAGGCAGTGCATTGGCATTGTTATTACAAAGTGCTTCCGCCTCCTGGACTTGAGGTCCAGGCAGAAGGTATGGAAAATAATATCAGCATAAATTCCAAGCATGGGATAAACAAAAAGCAATGTGCTGTCCCCATGCATGCCATGGGTTTTCAGCATTGCCACCCAAATGAGCAGGCAGCTCTCTGGTGCAGAGCAGCACCGTGCTCACCACTTCTGCCATGCAGCAGGAAAAGCCAGTTCAGATAAGACCAGGAGCTGAGCAAATGTGAAATGCCTTCATTTGAGTGAAACTCCCATTTTTATGGAGATATTCAGCTGCCTTCAGATCTAATTTCAGGATCCAAACACCCCAATTTCCCCATAAGAATGTGTTCAAACATTGCTTGACTGCTATTCTCCCTTGCTGCAGAGCTGGGAAGTCATCACGACTGATGAGGAGTCATTATAAAGTTGACAATTTTCCCCTTCCCTTCAAAAAACCAATTCTGCAGAGCTTCGTTCCTTTCAGCCCACACTGACTCTCATCCAAAGCCTTCCCTGCTGCTCAAAAGAAACCTGAAATTTCCCAACTGCAGGATTAAACTCATCCTCGCCCCCTCCAAACAAACAAACAAATAACAAAAGAGGGAAGAAATTATCTCTACAGTAGGGAGATGAACGTAAAGAGCTTACATGTTAATCATTAGCAGAAAAAAAAATCCCAAATGGAGTCAGAAGGAAAGAAAACGAGAGATAAAGGGGGAATATGGACATTGGAAGGGAAAAAAAAGGCAAGAGCAGGAGATACAAAGTGCCCCTGCCAAGAGTGTTGTTTGTCTGCTCTGTGAGAGTGGCCAGAGCCCTGTCCGGACTGGGGGAACAGAATTACTCAACTTTTACACTCCCAGTGAGTTAAAAATCCCTGCAGTGAGTCCCCTGGGTCCCAGCTCTCCCGCACCCCCTGGGTGGGGGCCACCCACCCTGTGCCCCCGTTGTCCCCCTGTGCTGTGCCTGGCAGGAGCGCTGGGAGCTGGGAAGGAGGGAGGGAAGGAGGGAAGGGAGGGCAGCCCGAACCCAGCACCCGCTGTGCCTTGCGAGCCCGTGATCTCCTCTGTACCCATCACTTACTCAGGCATCCCTTTCTCCCCGTGACGACTGCTTGCAAAATAAAGGCGAATTTCTTGATATTTATTATTATATTTTAATTTTCTTTTTTTTTTTTTTTTTTTTAATTTTCGGGTATCCCTGGTCTGGAAGGAGTTAAAGTCATTATCTCCTCGATGTCCACCGCAGCACCGCATCCCCGCTGAGCTCCATCAGAGCTGCCGGGGCAGTGGCAGCGGTGACTTCACCTCCGCGCGTCGCAGCCTCGCGCGGTGCCCGACTGCTGGAGTTTGCTAATTTGTGTGTTTTCACTCGAGGCCTGCTGATTCAATCATTTTAAAGATGCCCATTTCTTCCAAGCCAGGGATTTTATGACTCTAAGGATTAGAAGCTGTTATCCCAACAAACCCTGGAGCTCTATATATTCTGATTTTATGGTAAGCTTCACTAATAAACTGTTTAAAACATATGCTAATTGTGTTTATTGTATTCTTTAATTATCATATGTATCATTAAAGATGTACTATCCCGTTTGGAATCCTAATACCTAATGCCCTCCTTTTATTTATTTATTTTCTTTTTTTTTTTTTGTATCATTTCACAGTACTGCATTACTTTAAAAAAAAAAGAGAGAGGAAATGGAAATACAGATATATATTTTAACAAGGAAGCTTATTTTCAATTTTCATTGTTTATTTAAAAGTAGAGTCTTTGAATTTAATTTGAAATCTCTCTCATGAAGAAAGGCAGGCAGGGAATGACATAACAAAACATGGCATTCTGTCTCTGTGCATTTTATTCTTTAATTCTTTTTTAAAATAAGCCTCCCTATCATCTCCTATGCTTAATTTTCTGTTTGCAGACTGCTCAAAATGATAATTTTGAGCCAACCCAGCTGAGTTGGGTTACAAAAGATCAGAATAATTGTCCCCTCATTTTTGTTATATCTCATTATTCTTATCATACATACACACACTCACACACACAGCCCAGCGTGTGCATAATAAATAAGGGTGCATTATGTATATGTACATGCACCCATGTATACAAATGTATATTCACACTAATTGTGCTCATTTTTTACCCATTAATGAGGAGTTGTTTTTGCCAAATAGAGTTACCTGCCATCCAAGCTGTGTGAGCAATTTTCACTATTTTGAAGCCTGATCTTGATCCTGAACGCTGTTTTATCCTGTTGCTTTAAAATGAAGGTGCCCCTGCACAATAAAAGCCTGGATTCAGGAAATATTCCCCTCTCCTGACTTGCCCCCAGCAGCCAGAACAACGTCCCCCAGCCCTGGTCACTGTTGACGGCAGTGGCCTGCCCTGATTCCTGTACTGCTTTTATTATTTTCATTCTTTTTCCTTTCTCACTTGGGAAGATGAACTGGCATTAACACGGGGCATTTTGCTCATTGCTGAAAGAGAAAACAGCAATAAAAAAAATCCCAGCTTTTTTCAGCTGCGCAAGTCAGGGGAAGGGCAGGAAGACGCATGTGCAGCGAGATCCGTCCGTGGTCATCAATACTGCAGATGAGAATCATAAATATGTGCAGGCACATGAGAGGAAAACGCAGCCACGCTCATTTCTGCACTCAGGTGCTCCAGCTCAGACCTTTAAGTTCTTTTCCCCCCTCCATATTCGAGGAATATCCTGGGAAAAACACGATTATCCCAAGAGAGGGTTTTGTTTTGATGAAAAGGGATGAAAGTGCTGGGCTGCTTTGCTGCTGGCGTAGTGGGGGATTTGCTCTCAGGAGTTTATCAATCAGACTTTTTTTATTTTGGTTGGTGAAGAATGTTTCCTTTAGGTACCAGATGTTAATGTCACCTCATGAATGAAAGCGCTTCTGCAAATTGAATAATGTCATTTGCATTCACTCATTCTAAATAACATTGAAAAGTGGCAATGCTACTTGTGGTAAAAATTCTTTTTCCAGGCAAAAGAGACTCTGCTTGGGTATCCAAGACACGATAAAACACTGGGATTTGGATTCTTTAATTAACTTGTTAAATAAGTGTAGTATTGGGCCGAAAACTTAAAAACCATGTAATTTTGGTTCCTAAATAACAACAACCCGCAGCCTAAGCGTCCACATCACATAATACAGAACCTCATGTCGGCTCAGATTCTCTTTATGGGGGTGATGGGTGAATTTGGGACAAGCTGCCTGCACAGGTGTTGTCACTTTTCGCTTGCTGGGATCCCTGAGGACAGGGTTAATTGTTTGTTTTGTCTTTTTGGAGATGCAACCCATTGTTGGTTTGACATCCCAGCCACAGGTGTGCTTCAAGCTGCAGGAAGAAATAGCGGATTGTATCCTGTCAAAACAAACCCACTGTGGGTAGAGACATCTCAGCCCATGGCTGATTTTATCCTGAATTCCATGGGTGTTAATTTTTGGGGTGTTGGTGTGTCTGGGGGGCCCAGGGGGAGCACATCCCCCCTGCCTGCACCAGCCCAGCCAGCACAGCTCTGCCCTTGCTGCAGCCCCTGGAAATGATCGTTTTGCACAGCCCCACACAAATTAAAGCATCACCATTTCTCCCTATTATAGTAATGGATTTTATGCTACTTTTTAAATTACACTGTTTTCAAACAGGAATACATTTGAATGTCAGACTCTAATACCCAAATATAAATGTCAAGACCTCTGTACTTCTCCGGCATGTAGGAACTAATTTAATCATCTCAGTGAAACGATTTCAGTTCAGACAATCACTTTGTTCGAGTGGAAGGGTTATGAAGAGGGTGCACAGCCACAGGAAAGTGCTTACACACTATTTAGGGCTTTACTTTTTTTATAGAAAGAAAACCAAGATGGGCATTTGTGCAGGAGTGGAAATTCCCAGCCTCTGCCCAGCTGATGGTGACTGAGGTAATCGCACTGCGGGCTCAGAAAAATGATGCGTAGCACCGAGGAATAGCAAACGCTCATTTACTGGAGAAAACAAGGGGAGGGGGTAGTGATGGAAAATGTTTTTTTTTCCCCGTGTCTGAAGAAAAAAAAGAACCATCTTGTGAAATCCAGGCTGCCTGGTCAGCGAGTGCTGCTAGGCTCCCGAGCGGGTGATCCCGCCGGCTGCGCACACGGATAACACGGACATGGGAGAAAAACCCGCAGCAGTTTTGCATATGGACTGTGGGCCTCCTGCTTCTAAAACTCAGCTTAGACAGTTTCACTCCTCCTTTTTGCATATGGCATTTAAAAAAAGGCAAAGGCAGCGCAGGCAGGTTTTTACCCAAAGGGTAACTGCTGAGCAGGACCAGCAGAAGGAGCTTATGCCCTACGTGGGCCTGCTACCCCCAGCATCACAGTACTCCACCATAACCCGTGGCTTCTATCTGTTCTAGGAGGGAAGGAAGTTCCTCCCAAATTTCTGGGGTAGTTCAGATTGGCTCCAGGCCACTGCTGTGCAAAGACTCCCATGAGCAGGTGTGCAGTGACTGTATGGGAAAGAGAAAGAAACATCCCAGCTCCTTTCTGGAGTTTCTGGAAGATCGGGGAGGCTTGAGAGGAAGTAGCATAGTTGGAGAAAGATAGGAAAGAGAAACGGGAAGGGTGGAACAGAGCCTGGAGACATGGGGAAGGGATGGTTAGGGACTCCAGAGTTAATAAATGAAGGACATGCACCAATCCAAGTGTGTGGGGAATGTTTGTCCTTTCCCTGGGCGTGCCATCCCCTCCCAAGCTGCAGTCCAGCAGCTTGCACGGGAGCGGGTCCAGTTCCCGGTGAAGTTGCTGGGAATAAGCACGGATTCAATGCTGATTGCACTTGCCTGCCTTGAATGTAAAACTTTCAGCCCTAATTCTGTCTTTACAACAAGCAAGATTAAAATCTTGGAACTGAAATAACGTTGCTGCTGTGTCATGCACCCCCAAACAAAACAAACTAAAGGAAAAATCTGGGCTGCAGTCCGTTTTGGAGAGCTTGGGTGAAAGAGGCCTAATCTGTCGGGTTACTTGTTACAATTAGATGCAGTATAGATGATGTCAAGTTATATTAATAAGATTTTCCAAGTGCTGGTATGAAAACTGCCCAGGATTGATAATGAAAACATGCACAGGAGAGCTTTGTAAAACAATCAAAAATCAATCCCACGTGTCAAGTTGAACACATCAACGAGACAGTTTGCAGTCAGAGGGTTTTCTTATGAAGTGCTGTCAACAGTCAATGCTACACTTGTCTGATCCGTCCAGCTCCGCTAAGTGGAAAGATTTCTCTTTATATTAACCCAATAGAAAAAGAAAGGAAAACCAGGAAAATGTAAGCCACAGTAATTCATCTCAAGTATCCTGAAGGACAATTAGCAACAAAGGCTAGCGGTGGTAAGCCTGCTCTTTGGTGGGGTTTGGAGATCCGGGGCTGTAATTATTGAGCCATCCTGCTGAATAGCACAATCAATGCTTGACGGCTGTGCCGGTGTGGCGGCTCGGGCTCTTGTGTAAATGAAACGTCAGGCTGGGGGAAAAGGGGCCATTGTGTTTACCCGAGCCTGGATTAGCTTTTAGAGAACAATGAACCTGCAACCGACGCAAGGCATTTTAATGGTGTTGTGGGGATCTTTCTTAAAAGGAGGTTGGGGTGATGGAGAGGGAGGGAGAGCGGCACTGGCGAGGAGGATGGATTCCACCCGTGCTGTGCAGGTGTGCACATGTCCAGCCCCACTTCCCGGCTTGTCCCAGCTGGACCAGGGTCCTTGGAGCTGGCAACAGCCACCCAGGACCAGGGCAGTGGAACCACAGTGCAGTCGTGCCAGGCTTCACGACTGGCTGGGCAGGTGACATGTTTTTGCACCCGGCTACACATCTTTCTGCCCGAAGTGCCTTAAGCCTCCCTCCCCTTGCTCCCTCGAGCATGGCTCTTCCTGATTTATAGCCTCAGGGTTTATCCTTCTCCTTCTTTCACAATATTTTCACTCTTTCTCTCCTTCTCTCTCAAAAATAAGCTTCTCCCCAGCAGCATCAACCTCAAGCTTTTCAGCCCTCCCCTTAAATTCCTGTCTAACTTCTCACGGACACATCTCTATTCTTGTCATGTCTTACTTCCTTCTTTCACAGCAGAAATATTTATCAAACTGTTCTTCAAACCTGCCAGTAGCTTCACTTCCCCCTTCAGTTTTCCCACCACTGCTCCTTATATTGCAAAATCATCCCTTATTCCATGCACTGAATGAATATTTCAGCTTCAGCCATGGATGTTCTAGGAGAGTTTTGTGTGGGCACATGCCCAGAGATGAAGGACAGGTATTTGGGGCCATTCAAAGGTATTTGCTAATCCTCTTTTCTCACCAATTGCAAGTATTCCATTCCTGGGCAGTGTTGCTGGGTGGGAAGGTGGCAGGTATCCCAATCCCTTGTTTCCAGCCACATGCTGGAAGAGAAAACCTGCACTGCTGACGGACATATGAGAATTTCCTTTTTGCCCATGTGTGGATTGTAATGCTCATCCCTCCAGGAATATCAAGGTGAGTAAATACCTGTGGACTACACATTGCTGTGCTTGTTTTTACTACAGGGTGATGAAGTGAATGAAGCAGCCCTGGAGAAGACAAGTGATGACAGGAATATCCAGAGGTTTTGGGAATGCATTTGCTCTCTTTTCTCAGGCTTCTTTCAAACACGTTTTTGCAGCCAACCTTTTCAGTGTCAATGACATGGTGCCCACCCTACCCAGACCCTGCCGACACTGTGGTGTCTGACTCCTGCCACTAAACCCAGAGAGTTTAGTACCATTTTCCTTCCTCCAGCCCCAGCACCTGCTCAGCCATGGAGCAAACCAAGGCTGGAGGTCTGTGAAGTGCTCGGGGCAGGCACCGAGTCTCACCCATAAACCACCACCACACACCTCCTCAGTGGAAGGCAAACTCTGCAGATGTAATTGATTAGTAACTATCAGCTAATTGCAGAGTAATCACATGATTATTTTTGCTTTGCAAACTGAATAGTTGCCATGAGATTGGATAATTGTGCGGGGCAATTTTACACGGAGGCACATACGAATGCAGAGCAAAACCAGTCTCAGGGCTGGGTACAGCAGGCAGGGTGATTTTATTCCCTGCAAGTCCAGTGCGCACATCAGCGCATCGTGTGCTTCTCAAGGCATCTTTATGCTCTAAAGGAGAACCAAAAGATAAGAAATTGCTCTACCAGCATCACTAGAATGAAATAAAACCCCCCAACTTTTGGCAAGGCAGCGTCTGGACAGGTCTGCCAGCCCAAAGGGAAGATGCAATGCTCCTGTCCTTTGGAGGAGGCTTTGGGCTGCTCCTCCAGGAGTAGGAGAGGCGGAGGCAGGGACACACTGCAGGAGCACACTCAGCCCCAGGAACTTGTTTGCCTGCAGCCCACGTAGCCACCACAGCCACGGCTGCACCTGCAAACGAGTGCAAAGCATCTCCCTCTCCTCCCAAGGCCTCGTCACAAAACGCAGAGATGGTGGTTGGAATAATTTGTCCTTTTGTAGCTCATTAAAATTTTGGTGTTGGCAGGAGAGTCAATCAAACGCCAGCAATGCAACCCAAATATTTTCCCAGATGGGTTGAACATTGTACCAGTAAGCAATTGAAGAAATTATTTTCTCTGTTGGCAGGGTGATTTCAAAGGCACTTTAGTCTCTGAATGTCTCTTAGATGATTAAATATTTCAAGCCATTTTCAATGTCACTGATTCAGACTAATCAAATATTGAAGAGATGGGGTTAAATCTGGAAGATGTGTTCTCTTTGGCCTCTCAGTGTTGTGGCATCAAACCTGTGGGAAAAATATTCCACAAAAGAGGCCTGTATATTCTAAGTTTAATGGAATTATGATTGCTTCTCTTGCCAGGGAATCCTAAAGCTCCCTACATGTCAGGGTTCCTGCAAAAAACACTGAAACTACTAAAATAGGAACTCCTGGGGAAAAAACTCACATCTCAGTGATTCAGAAAAAATAATATAAAGAACTAGCATACATCTGAATTACAAAAATACCTGTATTAATTTCAGTTCGGCATTACAAGACACATTTCCGTGTGAGCCAAGAGCCAGCGGAACGTACACGGTAATATTTTTAGGCTTTATGTAGGAAAAATTAATATAAGAAACAAATGCCACAAGCACCTTCATGGATGTACAGGAGGATGGTTTGGATCCTCAGCTGATGGAAGCAAGCCTCCATGGTCTGTTGCAAGGGAGCTACAGGGATTTACCCCAGCTGAGGCTTCAGCTCAGTCTGTGGAAATACTGTTGATGTCAAGTGGCCAGTGGGCACTGACTGGGAAGGAAGTCGGAGCAGGGAGCCTTTGTCTCTTTGGATTTCTCCAGGAAATAATGAAGGAAACACAATAGAATATATCCATGAGGCCATACTGCTATCAGTGGGGTTGGGTACAAGAAAAACAATTTGAGCTCCACTCTTGTATTCTGGTATTCACTCCAATGTCCTCAGAAGCTGCCACCAGGAGGCTCAGCCCAAGGGCCCAAATGTGCTGAAAAATGTTTCTGTGTGGGAAAAAACCCTCTCAGAATGAGTTATGTTGGTTTTTACAAGGAGCCACACATGCTCATAGCCTGATTTAAAGAGAAAAACAAGGAAAAAAAGCCAATTCACTGCTAGCAGAAATGTTTTTGCTCCCAGAAGACAATCTATTGGTAATGTTGCATCTGCAATTAATTTTGAGTGAAACAGAAAGCTCACACACACTCACTGATCTGAATTTGGAAGAACAGACACACTTTGCAATCATTTTCTTAATGCTCCCTGCTACTCCCACACCAGGCATTTCAGGGTGCACCAGCTCAGCTCTCTTAGTTTCCAGGTGTAGTTTTTCATAACTGGAAAATATATGTATCATGCAAAGCCTGTTTTTTTAATATCTCTGGATTTAAAAATCTCTGTGGTTAAACTAAGAACTGTGTTAGAAGTAGAAAGGAAAGGTTTAAAGCTGAAAGTGAGGAAAAAAAAGGAGGAAAAATCAGGGTCACCTGGTTACAGTCAGACAAAAGCCACATTTCAAAAAATGTACCCTGTAATTTAGTCAAAATGGAAAGGACAGGAAAAAGGTCAATATTGTTTTAAATGAGACTAACAGCTTCCTTTATGTAATGGGTGAACTCCAGTGTGTTTCCGGATGATTGGCAATTTAGCTGCTCGGGGGGAAAAATAAGGTTAAACTTATCAGCACACAAAAGTGCCAGCAATTTATTTCTGTCACTTTCCTACAAATTAACCTATTTTAAGGCATTCTGAACCTCATCAGCAAGCCCAGGTGTGGCTGGGAATGAGGGTCAGCACCAGGCCCACATGCACGGGGAAAACGTGACAGCAGCTCCAGGAGGCAGCAGCCACACAAAGGAGCTCTCGAAGATGAATCCCATGAGGAGAGGGCTTGTATTTTCACAAAAGGAAATAAATACTCAACACTCTCCCAGATGAGTGAGGTTTGCTCAGCCTGTACACTATGTGGACCCCGAGGTGGGATGCTCTGCATCCCTGTGCACGCTGGAAAGTGTAGGGGATGGATGCTCCAGGGGAATGAGCTCACAGAGCTCTGCTACATCAAAAGACATTTATGGACCTGCGTCCTGCCCTGCCCAAGCCCTGGCTAGGAAACTCAGAGAATAAGGGCAAGCAGAGGAAAACACAACTCTAACCCCATCCCTTCACAGACCTTTGCTCACCCAGCTCCAAACCCTGTCATAAATGCGCATGTGGCTGGGGTTTTTAGGCTGGAGTCAACACGGACAGAACACTCTCTTGTGCAGCAGCAGCACCAGTCTGCTCTGCTGTCTGTCTGTCTGTCTGTCTGTCTGTGGTGTCGAAGGCAGTTACAGCTCGATGGACAAACAGAAAGCTGGGGTCACACCAGTGGTGATGGTCCCGAGCACAGGGGTGGCACACAGTGTGCCCAGGTGCAGAAGCTTCCCATCACCTCATTTATTTATTGATCAATCTCCATTTGTTTTCCCCATGAGGTTGGCTTGGCTCTATTCCTCATCTTTGGCTGGTGGGGTGTCTCAGGGGGTGGATGAAGTGGGGCTGGTGGATGAGAGATGGTCAGCAGCAGAGTTTGGGAAAGGATTGTGACATCCACGGGGTGGGAAAGCTGGAGAAATGGTACAGATGGAGGCAGGGAGGGGTCTGAGTAGGAGGGCAGGCTCAAACCCACTTCTGAGAGCCTCCAAAAGGCACAGATCCCCACAGCAGGGAAGGAATAAAAGCGGAAAAGTAGCATTTTTGTTCCTTGGTTTATATGAGAGATTCCTAGAGACACCAGCTTTAAGGAGACCTTTAGCAGTAACATTTTCAAACAACAGTTGGTCTTTCCTTTCCATGCTGATTACAGACTTTCTAAAAGCCCAGGGCAGGGCCTCCATTCACTTCATGTGCACCGGGGCCGGACAAGGCTCTACCACACAGCACTCTGCAATTTCAACAGAAAAGAGCATAATTAATTTAAACGTAATAGCTACAATTTTCAAGGGGACCAACATGAAAGTCTTGTGGATGGAGGCTCCTGCACCATCTGTGGCCAGAAGGTTCCACAGTCCAGAGGTGTGGCGGTGCTGCCCTTCATGGCAAGGTGCTCAGAGATCTGAAATTCCAGGATTTTTACCTGGTGCAGCCTCTCAAAGGGGACATTAATGGCTTGGAGAGAAATCCCTGAGCCTCACAGCTGACAATGCTTTTAACCAAAGCAGTGGCTCTCCCTTTAAAACACACTGGGTAGATAAAGCAGCATCTTTCAATATCTGGGTATTTTTTTCGTGTCGATTTTAAATACAAGGATGCTTGACTGACTGCGCTACACCATGACAAAGCTCTTAATGATTGCTCCAGATACATCCACAGGTGAACCTGCCAGTGAGTTAATCAGCAGAAGAGGCTTGACACAGTGGTATTTTGATCTTTGGGATTTCTGTGAGCGCTTATGGGCCCTTTTTTTCTTCTCTGACTACTAAAATCATCATCATCAGCAGGTCTCCTTCATAACCAGATTGCTCTAGAGCTAAATACTGACCAAGAGCAAACTGCTGACCTCAAATTACAGCAAAGACAAGACTCTTGTAAAACTTACAGGAGTATGATTTCAATTCAGACCATTAAAATATTTCAACTACTTCTGCTTGAACCCTAATGCTTCTTTTCTTGAATACCTGAAATACCTGGTTTAATCTGCTGTAGACATCATTACCTTTGCCATTACCTCTTGTGACACAACTCTTACTCTCATGATTACTCCTACAGACCATCAAGGAAAAAAGTGAAAATATGAGTTATTTTCAAGCAGTGGAGGGAGCCTTTAAAATTTCTCTTTTGTATCTAACTAATACAACTTGATTATCTTTTAATAGAAGTTGCATTCACAATTGGAATAAAATATGATGTAAGCAGCGTCAGGAGGGATGGGCTGGAGATGTCCAGTAAAGTTTTCAGGATCAGGTACAGTGCCTGGTGTAGGGAGCTGGTAAATACCAGTTTAGAGAGAAAATTAGGAAGGATTAATTTTCACTTGCTCTTTTCCCCCTCTGGTATGAGACAGTCAGGCAGCAGCTCATGTTACAAAAACATTAACTTCCAGAGGCCTTTAATAACAGCCTTCAGTGAACCTAGAAATGCTAAGAGGGACAATTTTGCAGTCTAGGGTGTTTGAATCAGTAGCCTTTCACATCACAGTTGAGGCATAAATAGCCATTGTATCTGCTGAAATTATTTCGATCAACTTATGCATTCACCAAGTGGTGTCACTACCACCGTTCTCCATCGCAGTGCTGGAGGAGCTGAGATTCGAGGAACTTGACAGGATAATTAAGTATGAAAGCAGACTGGATTTAGCAGGACCCCAGTGAGTCAACAATCCCGATTGTTTCATCATCTCGGCTTTGTGCTGTTCATATCTTATCAGATTAGATAACAATCTGGTATAGCTACGAGTTGAATTACCATGTTGAACTGCGCAGTTAGACCACATGAAAAACATCAATACACATTTAAATAATCCCATTTTCAAACTCAGATAAGAAATGGCCAACCTCTACAAATCAAAGGCATATCCTCAGGCTAAAATAAAGAGTGGTCTGATCACCTATTCAGTGATATCAAAGTGCGACAATCAAACGCTGTGGCCAATATAACGCAGAGGGCCTTATAGCAGAGCAGCAACACGACGGCCTCCTGACAGCAAATTTCAGAGCTAAAATTCACAGGTGGCGAATTTCAAAGGTAAGGAAAGGATGCAGCCAGGTAGCTCCCACAGAATGGAAATCTTCCAGTGCCTCAGAGCCTTGTCCTGCTCCTCCACATTCCTCCTTGCAGCACTCACAGGGCTGATGCTCTCAGTCCCCAGTGCAGAAGCTCAGAGGGTCTGCAGGCAGCAGATCCCCGCTTTAGTAACCTTTCCATTACTCTTCCTGGACAGAGAGTCTGTTACCAGCCCCCACACACAGTTCCCCTTGCCCTGTCTTCCCAAAATGACCGCTGCTCTCCCAGAAGTCCCGTTTCACAGTCTTTGCCATGAGAGAACCCCCACTGCCACCTGCAAATGCAGGCAGCCACATGTGACCGCCCGTGAGGCGGCCGGGCCATGGGACCTGTGGGAGCTTGAAATTATTTCTAATTCGTGCTGGGTTGAGAAGAAAACTAAGCTTGCAGAAGTAAAGTTTGAGATGAATATGTGACCCTTTTCATTACAGTCACATCTTCTGCCAGAGCCTGACTCCCCATGAAAGCTGAGCGAAACTCTGCATTAAGAAGCCTGTTCTTAATTGAGAATGAAAATGGAATAAAAATTAAACAGGGATCGATTCTCTTTAAGCACCACCAGTCATTCCCCTTCCTTCCTCCTTTCCCCACCCCTCACACATTATCCGCTGATCTTTTATGCAGCTATTTGCAAACTAACCATTAGTTGTCAGTCTCCAGCCATGCAGAGCCGGCAGCCGGAGGATGCTGCAGCCGCTCCGGGAGAGAGCTACACCCATGGACCCGCCAGCGCCCTGGGAGCAGCACGGAGAGCACCCACGAGGCCAAGTGTGACCCTCCAGAGCAGGGGAACACTGCCATTAAACAAGGATGCCTGGAAAAAACCGAGGGATGATCCCAAAACGGAGCCCCTCCGTTCCGGCTCTGCTCCCAGCACAAACAGCCGGCTGATGTGCGGCACAAGCTGACGAGCCCATTCCCAGAGCTGGCACTGAAATCGTGGCACCTGTCGTGGCACAAGGGTGGAGGGAGTGACATGGAATGCTGGGAGAGACTTTTACCTTTGGAATTTTGTCAGTGGAAAGCAGAAAGAGCTGAGGGAGGAGAGGGACATTAGCCATTTTTTCACATTTTTTGTCCAATTATTTTCAAAGTTTCTTTTGCTGGAAATAGTTTTGATCATGACATTCTCACACAAAACAGTGAAGGAGCACATATTTCCCATAAATTCCCCATGCTAGAAGTGCTGGACAGGGCTTTGAATGACCTGGTCTAGTCAAAGTTGTCTCTGCCCATGACAGGGGGGTTGGAATGAGGTGAGACTTAGGTCCTTTCCAACTCAAACCATTATGGGATTCTGTGAAAATAGCCCACTGCATTTTATATATTTTTCTGAACTGGAGAACTCTCATCTGGGTTTGCTCAGAAGCTCTTTGGCTGCAGATTGGGTCCCACAGCAAAGAATATCTGCAAATTTCCAGAGTAGATGGAAGCTGACCTGGCAACGAGCACCATCCTCATGATGAAATGAGCAGTCTGCAAGATGCAAGTGTGGAGGGTAATAAATATGGGCTGTGGACATTCTGGGCACTCATCCTGAAAAAGAGTGGAGTGTACACTAATAGGAAAGGAAAGTGTCAGAGTGGAAATACTTTTGGTGTGCTGTTGCTGGATGAAGATGTGTGAATAAGCCATAACTCGATCTGTTAAACTGTTATCTGCTCATGGCTTATATACCCTTCAGGACATGGTTCATCTTACCAGGAGTGGTCAGAGAACAATTTCCCTCAAGGGGCACAGTGTAAGCTTTGAGAATAATTGATTTTTTGAATGGTGGCCAAATTGCAGGGCTGTGTGCATTTCTACTTCCTTTTGGGTCAAACAGAGCGTGTTCTCTCCAAAACAAAATGTCAGACTCCCAAACCTTTCTTTAAAACAAGATCTATCCAGAGCTGAAGAGAAAACATGAGTTTGAAATTTGAGCGTATAATTTAGGAAATTTCTAACAAAAAATCCTGTTTCAATGTTTCCACCTTTGCTAGTTAAAATGATTTATGAATTCAAGCCCTATTGAGTGGACAGTTTTGATTAACGTTGAATCCAATTTTTAGTGACTAAACCATCTGTACAGCACTTTCTCTGGGACAGTACCTGCAATGCGATTGAAGAAAAACCCCAAATCCAAAATTTGCAGCTGGGGACAGTGGCGTGTTGAACCCATCAGCTTTCTGAGGACAGAGGAGGAGGAATTCAGCCATTGGCTCCGCGTAAGTCAGAGGATTCCCCTGCAATGCTTCCAGAGCAGATACTTGGAGCTCTGCTTGGCAGCACATGAACTCCCAGTCCTGCGTTCTCATCTCCTTTATGGGTGTTGGCAGCATAAACCAACATTTTTCCTTACAACTTCCCCAGAACCCTTATGCGACGCAGGCCCAATGTCAAGAAATCAGTCAGCTCCTCAGTTACAGTTTTTTCTCCCCCAGCCTTTCACGGGTGCTCAACGCGGCAGCCCCGGGAGACGGCGCATCCTCGGAGTCTCACAGCCCGTGTGTTTGGGATGATCTGAAGGGTCTTTTCCAACATAAATGGTTCTGTGACTCTAAGCTGAGGAATGTGATTGTGCAGCTCGTTCAGACTGTCACAGCTCATCACGTTCCCAGGACTCCCGTGCGCTGAGGTTAGAGAGACATTTCCAAAATAAGGGGCAAAATACCAAGGAGATAATCATGGATGGGGAACAGAGTTGGTTTTTTTTTTCATTTAAAAATGTATTGATATATACATCGATGAGCTGAACTGACAAGCTGCGCTTGAGAAAGGAGTAATTGCATCTTTAATAATATTAAACCTGACACCTGCCTTGGCCGATAACACGCAGCCCTGACACTACTTAGCTAACAATTAGGACACACGAAAAGAATGAAAGGGAAAACAGTATTAAACTGAATCTGCATTTTAAAGAACATAAAAATAAAAAGAAAGACTGCTAATTGTCTAACACTTCACTAATTCAATAAGGCATGCAATTTAAAAATAGCTTTGCTTTTTCACTGAAAGAGGAATTAATTATGATTTCTTCTTGAATCCCATATAGGAGAAAAAATATTTAGGATCGGCACAGTGCTCTTAGAAAGAAAACCCCAATGCTAATTTGGATCATAAGCACAATTAGAAGAGATGTCCTCCATTTGAAAAAGAACAGAGAGCTACATAGCTAAAGGATATTATTGCAAAACGATAAACTGTTCAAAGGTAAGAGTAAAAAAGAGGGTCTTGTCTTTAGTAGTAAAATGCCATGTTATCTTGTTTAAATGGCACAACTTTGCAAAAGGCGCCACAACATTTTAACCTTTTAAAATGTCATTATTAAAAATGCATATCACAAATGGTGTCTTTATACACTTCTTTTTTTTTCCCTTTCCCTTTTTCTCTCTCTCTCTTTTTTTTTTTTAAGAGCTTATGTAGTACTTGCAACTTCAAAGGGAAAAGCAAAGGAAATAGCAAAGGTGGTTCAAGGTGATCTTGAGTACAGCCAAATGTAAACAGGTTCAGAAGCAAATTTGGCTTTGCAGGATTTCTTTCCCTCTGTGTGCACGTTCATCTGTGTTTTAAATAAAAACCACACCTATCCTGCCAGCTGGGTGAATATTGTCTCTAGCGCTGGGGGTTTGAGATGGGAGGTCCTGCCTGTGCCGGGCTCTTCCCCATCCTGATTACAGGGAGAGCCATGGAATGACCCCGAGTGTGGCACAGTGCTGGGAGCTTGGGCTTATTTATTTATTTCTTGGAAGGGCACCTTAATCATCACCACCATGCTGCTTACTCCTCTCTCTTTTTTTTTTTTATTTGTATTTTACCTTTGCAGTCACACTTGGGTTTCTTCAGGGAAATAAATCTGTGGCTCAGTGTAACAAGAGAAAATTATTTTTTCTCGGTTTGCTGCCTGTGCACAGCGAAACATTTTACGAGCACCTGTTTTTATCAGCAATGGTGGCAAAAAAACAAAGGGAGGAAGAAAAGAGACAGCAAAAATCCCTCATGCAAATGTCAGAGGCTGCCTGTTGAACTGACAGATAGATGACCATGCAGAAATTGTCAGGGATGAACCAAAATCATAGAATCCCAGAACGGCTTGGGTTGGAAAGGTTGAAGCTCATCTCATTCCAGCCCTCCCGCCATGGGCAGGGATACCTTCCACAGAGCAGGTTGCTTAAAGCCTCATCCAACCTGGCCTCAAAGCAAGTTGCGGCCACGGCTGGCAGCAGGATTTGCTGTTCTTTATTTCTAGACTTCATCCAGCCTAAGAGTGACCAAAAGCTCTAATGGATCCATTAAAATAATTTTTTGTGGTGGAAACCCTTCTTCTATTCACCCAGGAGTTCTGCAGTCGGTTTCAGTGGGATCATAACTGTGCTTTGGGTAGGATTAAAAAGTAAAAGGGAGGTTGGGACTCCCCCATCCATCGATTTCTAGAGGTTGCTGTGTATGGCTGGAGGGAAGTGTGGAACTGTGAGCTGCCATTCTTGGTTCTGTGCTGGGCTGGCTGGATAAACTCTGACTCCAGTCCCAGATGCCCAAACCAGGAATTTTGGTGTAGTTACATCTGGAATATCCTGCAAATAAGCCATCAACACTTGTATCTAAATGCGAGTGTGTGCACACATTCATCTTCCTACAGACGCATGGATGTGCACTCACACTTATACATATATATGAAGATATTCAGTTCCCTAATTTATGCTACATAGAAAACCCCACACTGCTCTTACACTGGGAACACAGATGACTATAACTGGACTTGATTTGTGGGTTTTTTTGCAGTTTTTACGTAGCACCTCTGTCAAATAATCAATGCCGTTGTATATATGCAGCAGAAGCATATGCATTTATTTATACATGTAGGACATGCTGTATCTATACATATAAATGGATTATTTGCAAAGTATTTCTCAAAATTTCGTGACAGTTCATCATATTGAAGGTGCAGTAGTTGGGTTAAAATGACACTGTTGAGCCCCTGGGGTCTTTTTTAATAAATATATTTTTGGCTTCTGCCTTCTGGAAATCTGCACCAGGCTTTGAAACTCCTGAAAAATTGATTTGCTTTTTTATTGCTGCTTAGTCCACACTACAGGCTGGACATATTTTCTTCTTTTAATTGAATCTGCCCATTACACTGCACAAGTGCCAGGACATCAATTTAATATCTAGATTTTTTTGTGAGCTTTCGAACGCACACAAACCCCCCTTATTTAATATGGTTGGATGTTTCTATTTCGCTCCTCGGAGTTTTGATTTGTCTATTAGCATTACAGTAGCTGTCCAAGTTGTGTGATATTCCTTGGGAGAAAAAGATATAACACACTAGAGGAATTTTTTTCTCGCTTCTGCTGCTGCTTTCCCGCTGTAGCTTATCTTCTTAACAAAGACAGGACTACAGTGGGTTTCACAATCTGAGGAAAAGCACTTTAGCTGAGAGATGCACCAATGGGTAAGAACTGAGCGAAGATAAACATCCCCACATCAAGAGCACCATGAAAGCGCTCCAGCAAGGAGGGATGTGCAGAGGCTCTCGAGAGCAGCCAGGGAGTCTCTGGCACAAAGCAGGGCTGTGCCCTTCACCGCTGTGATAATCGTGCTGGGGACAAGTGTTCACCTTGCAAGAGTGAAAATCGTGCTTGCAAAAAAAAAAAAAAAAAAATCATGCCAAAACAGAAATGTAAAAAATCACCAGGGAGCCCAAAGTGCCTGATCCCAGTTGCTGAATGAGGCTGGGGGCAGCAGCTCAAGCAGTAAACACAGTGGCAATCAGGAACATGAGTTTGTTATTTAAATGCACGAACAGGTTTCAACGGGGGGTGGAGGCAGTGGTTGCACCCCTCATGCCTTCAGGTCCATGAGTAACTGGGACCATCCCAGTGATGGAGAAGGACAGCACCAGGCAGCTGCACATGCTCCAGGCTGGCTGAAAAACTTGACCCACGCCAATTAACTAAGCCTCTTGATTAACTTCTTAGAGAAGGAAGAAATAAGAAGTGTGAGGCAAATGGGGCTTAAGACACTGTCTGCAATAATTTCCCTTTGTGTAACTGATGTATTTGCTTCCTCGAAAACCTTCTGCAGCAAGGATGCAGGAAAGGTGCAAAGCAAGATTTACATCACTCAGAGTCTGACGGAATCTAAATAATTACTGGGACAAAGTAGATTGGTGTGCACAAAGTAAGAGCAGCACAAACTTCTCTGGTGCTCAGAGAGGTTCTAGATGTGTGCTCCTATTCCTGATTCTGCAGCACTGTCCTCATCTCCCAAATCCAATCCTTTCCTCACTGCATCATTATTTTGAGGTTTTATCCATCCTCTCTTGAACAGGAGCAAGACAAGCACTCCGAGAAGCCGCTTGACAGGCTGCACAGTGCCTGGCTCTGTGATTGCTGCCTGGGATTAAGAAAGATAGCCCAATATCAAGCATCTTTGTTTAAAATACTTTGATTTTGTTCTGCTATCGTGCTAAAGAAGTATATTATACTGGGGTAAAAAGCAAAATTCATTGATACAGCCGGGTCCATGTGTTATGAAGGTGAGGCAGTTGTACAGGGGCGCAGTCAGTCGGGATTAAGGAGTTTCCTCTCGTGGATTACTTTGGTGTAAACCCCTTTCCCCACTGGATCAGATAAACTCTCAGCTTCAGCCGACTGCCAGCTTCCAAACCCAGAACAAAGCAGGGCCTCCACAATCCCAGAGAGAAAAGAAATCACACTTTAAATGAATCGCAGAAGTAAAAACAAATGCCGGAGTTGTTCCAACAGGGTTGTATCGTGTACCAGTGATATTCCTGGGCAAGGAGGGGCCAGCCTTGGAGGAAGTACTATTCATTATTATTGATGAATATTCTCAGGAGAAACAGAAGATGTTGCTTAATGGCTTGATCTAATATGCCATCAGAGAAGAGGGAAAAAATAGAGCGAAAGATATCCTCAAATGCAAAAGCTGAGGAATCTTCTGAGCTCTGGCTGGTCCTTTAATTACCCACGCTGCAAGGGAGGAATGCACAAAGAAGAAGATGGCTTCAGTGAAAGTCCTTTGAGAGGAAATCCTTTCACCACTTGTTAAAGCTGCAATAATGTCACCTGGAGGTTAGTTATTCATTAGGACTTTGAGCCATCGGAACATTTAACACAGACTTGTGCATGTAATTCACCCTGTGATCGGCAAAACTACCTGTGCCAGGTGGGCAGGCGCAGGAAGGAGCTGATATAAATGTGCAAGGAATTGTTAGGCTTGTAGAGAAAATGAGAAAAAAGTAGGGAAAAATAGAATGTCAGAAGATAATCTGGCCCTGGCATGGAGCATGTGTGTGCAGGCAAAACCAAGATTGGCCAGGGAAGTTTTAGGAAAAGCAACATCTATGGCTGACAGACCCACAGACACGGGTGTGCTGCTCCTCTGCAAAGTTACACCTTTTATTTTCTAAGTTGTATGGATGACTGGGAGAGCAAAGCCAGATGAGAAGGCACCCTGTGACTGGTCAGGCAGGTTCAGAAGTGCCCAGTGGCAGCTGCTCATCTGCTGTCTGCTCTCCAAAAATCACTCAAATGCTGCATCTGGCTGCAAGAGAAAGCCTGAGACACCTCTCTGCCATATCTGTGTGGGACACTTCCTCAGGACATCTCTGGCAGCTGTGTGGACTTGCAAGCTCTGGGAACCAGGAATTCCCCCATCACAGCCTCCCACATCCCCCTTTGCCCTGAGTGGGGACCCAGAAGGTGCCCTGGGTCCTGCTGGGGAGCAGTGGGCTCCTGCCGGGCACCAGGGCTGCTCTGCCAC
The DNA here is from genome assembly GCA_014706295.1 of Lycocorax pyrrhopterus obiensis. Taxonomy (NCBI): domain Eukaryota; kingdom Metazoa; phylum Chordata; class Aves; order Passeriformes; family Paradisaeidae; genus Lycocorax; species Lycocorax pyrrhopterus. The sequence continues at coordinate 12,058,827 of JACSVZ010000022.1, read as the reverse complement.
CTGTACTCAGGCTCCAAGCCCTGCATGCCCATGAAACCTCCCCAGCTGCCTGTGAGGGCCCAGGACCACCCCAGCCAGCTGGCAGGCAGGGAGGGCTGCAAGCAGAGCAGGCAGAGGAGCCATTAGGAAAATATCCCTGGCACAAAGCCTGGCAAGCTTGTGCTGCCAGTGCATGGGGAGCTGCGGGAGGAGGGGTGGCACGAGGCTGCCTGGACTGTCCCTGGGGCCCGGGTGACAGCAGGGTACCCAGCCTCGTGCTTAGTTTGACTACAAGCTCCCCTTGTTCCCATGGAAGTGATGTCCAGGCTCTGGTAGTGCAGCTCTTTGGGCTTCAGGAAGGTTTCTGCACAGGGGCTGCAAGAAGAGACACAACTGCAGGGTCCTGAAGCGGGTGCGGCAGTGGAGCTTGCAGGACTCCAGCCAAGGGAAAGGGATGGGCAAGGAGCTGTCTCCCTGCACTGGGAAACATAGGGAGACACTGGATTAGCACTAATTAGCAATGCTGGGTGCTGCGAGTTAATGGGCTACAGTGTGACAGCACCCAAATGACCCAGGCTGGGCCATCCCTGACTCTGCAGTTTGGATCTCCCCAGCTCCCACCCCGCCAGGCATCCCCCTGCTCTGTCAGCAGAAGGGAAAAATCGCTGCCTGATTCTCTCCTTGCTCACAGCTCATTTCCCCCCACTGGTTTTGTTAAATGCAGCACATTTCCAAAGAAGCAGATTTTAATTTCAATAAATTCTGTAAGAAATAGATCAGCGCTAAGGAGGGGAGCAGCCACAGGAAGTGACTTTAACTGCTTGGCTGCAGAATATTAATAGGATAGAATGTTATTAGAATAATTTTTCACCGTTTATTAGAATAATTTTTCATCATGAATAATAAATTAATAGAATAATTTAGTACCACTAGCCCTCTGTTTGAAAGGGTATTTTATTTAAAAGTAGCTTGAAAAGTGGCATTTGGGGAGGTGGGATGGGGACAGGTCATGGGTGGAGGAGGTTCTGTGAAGCTGCTTCATGCAGGGACTCACAGCTTGCCTTTCTTCCCCTCAGTTTTCCTTCTGGAAAACCCAACCAGGTGAGTCCATCACTGCTGATGGCTCTGAGAGGGTCTTGCTTGGGACAGGAGATGGCTGACACTGAGGATTCAATCCCTGGAATCCTGCAGCTCAGGCCTCCAGCTATGCATCACCAGACATCCCCTGCATCTCTACATCCCTGTGGAAAGTCCCTCTTTCCTTCTAGCAGCCTGGGAAATGTCCACAATCACTCCCAGGTACATTTACCTGGCTTTAACTCCTTGTTTCCCTACCTCACAGTGAGACACTGATGCCCATTGCAGCAGTTTTGTGCAAAGCAAGAGGTCTCTCTCTCTCTCTGAGTCTTTTTTTTTTTTGTTTGCATCTGTGTGGAAGATAATCATTCCTCGGAAGGCTATTCACACCACAAAAGCACAATGACATTATTCTCTCCCTCTCTCTCTCTTTCTACTGTTTTACTCTACAACTGACAATTAATGTTAGAAAGAACATGAAATGGAGGAGAAATTACAGCAATTTATCAGCCGAAATTATAGGTGTAGACACATGTCAGCAGTGGAAACAGTTTCTATCAAAATTAAAGTATTTAGAGATTTTCCTCAAATTTCAAATTATGCAAATCCCATTTTTGTGATACGCTGGTACTGTAGCTTTAATTGCAGGATTACCAGCAAGCTGCAAACTGCACTTGTAACCAGGACTCAGCTCTTCGGAGAGTGGTTCCCTTCTCTAGCACATCTTATTAATTCAACAAAGTTCCCATCTCTTTAACAAATTAAATATGTTTTGCAGCACAGGCAGCGGTTTTCTCGGTTTCAATCTGTCACGAAGGACCCTGCTGTTTGCAGAGGTTACTCGACAGCTGGATGAACAGACAGGTTTGAGTCCAAACACGGATTCAAATGCATATTTATACATAAAACATATTTATACAACAACATCATAAGAACAGCTTGTGCAGCTGAAGTTTCTACAAGTCCCTTTACGGTGAAGACACCATTAGCAAAGGTGGGGAAGGAATTTGGATTTCAGCTTCTTCCTGCAGGTCTTTCTGGATCAGTTAAGGCTGCTCCGTGACCTCAGGAGACCACATGAGGTCCCACAAGGATGGAACTTGCTTTTCCTCTGGCAATAATGGGCATGGCCGGAAAGCCCTGTGCCAGCAAACCTTACACCGTGTGCTCCTGAGAAGCTGTTTCATCACTGGCAGCCTAATTAGAAGGCACAATATTCAGGGTGTTATTTCTCTTCCTTCCCTCCTTTTATGTCCCTCTGATGTTGCAAAAGGAGCCGAGGAGGAAGCACAGGAGCAGGCAGGAGCTGGGTAAGGCACTGGCATTGCAAAGAGTGCCAGGAGACTGTCGGGCCAAGGAGGGGAGGTTTGATGTGCCACACCAGAGCCCGAGGCATCCCTCGGCTGAGCTGGGATGATTTCTGGGTTCCACTCCAGCATCCACAGAGCCAGGACAAAGCAGAGCAGACGGGAGGAGAGGAGAACATGTTCCATCTCCAGAGGAGAAGCAAAGAAAACTCTCGGGGTGGCTGTTCTGTAACATCCTCTTCTCAACCTGCCCCATGAAAGAAGAGAGGCGTTATCCTTGGCTGCAGCTGCCCAGGTGAGGCACTGACACCTGCAGTATCTGCACCTCACAGCATTTCATCTCAGTGCTCTCTTACCTGCCTCTGAGTGCAACGCTGGCACCAAGCTGGGGGTTTTTAGGTGGTTTGAAATGGTGCTCTTTAATGCAAGAACATCTCAATGCTGTTCAACACATCAGTGGTAAGAGCCACCATCCTACGGGCACCGGGGCTGAAAATCCTTTCTCAGACTCAACTGGGCAGCTATGAGATCTGGCTGTAGGTCATCACATGAAATTTGTAGACACTGACAGGACTGTGAGCTCCACATAGAGAGGTGTAGAGTTTATAACTGGTGCAAACAGCACCAGTTTGGGCTGGATTTTTTTGTGCACTCAGCTTGTTCATCTGCTGGCTGACTGGGTGACACGTGGCCACCTGAAAAAAGTTGGAGATAAACTAACATTTAATTTCCCTTTTTTGATTGTTCTGCCACCAACAGGCTAAACTGATGGTGTTATTCTTAGGATTGTCCTGTGCAGGGCCAGGACTAGGACTTAATGATCCTTGTGTCTCCTTTCCAGCTCAGGATATTCTGTGTTTCTGTGATACCAAAGTGAAGTAAAAGGTGTCACAAGCATCCGAGGTGCATCAAACATTTCATAGAATCACAGAATGGGTCAGGTTGGAAGGGATCACACTGGGTCACCTGGTCCAACCTCCTTGCTCAAGCAGGGCCACCTCAGAGCACATTGCACAGGATTGCATCCAGATGGTTTTGGGATATCTCCTGTGAGGGAGACTCCACACCCTCTCTGGGCAATGTGTTCAGTGCTCGGTTACTGCACAGGGAAGAAGTTCTTCCTTATATTTAGGTGGAACTTCCTGTGCATCAGTTTCTTCCTGTTGCCTCATCTTTATTTCCTTCCAGTCCCTGTTCCAACAACAGCCCTTGGTGCTGGGGCTGTGGGCTCTGCTCCCATCTGTGGCTGTGCTCTCACAGCCCCCAGGCCCTGCAGCACCCGGGTCACCTCTCAGGTGTGCATTTTGCATGACCATTTGTAGTTCTACTACTTTAGAAAACTCCCCCTTCCCTGGCTTCCTACCCATGGATCACACAGTGGCTATTGCACGGTGCCATCCCAGCCAGGGCCAGTGGGGTTCCCAAACCAAGAGGTTTCTTTTCCTGTTTTTGAACGTGGCCAGCCCAAGACACAACCAGATGCCTGGGACCTATTTGCATATGCCAGGCAATGCGAGGCTGCTGACAGCCACTGTATCCAGCTTCAATAACCACGATATGCTCCATCTGCTGACGCCCCGGCATAGCCACAGCGGGGAGCTGTACTGCCAGAGGCACTATCCTGGAACAGCTGAATGGCTGAACAGCTGGGGAAGCATCAAAGGACACTTTTCATACAAGAGCAGGGCTGCTGGCCCTGTTTCTCATCACACACACGTCGTGGGGCACAGGCAGAGGAGCCACTAAGGCAGTGACCGGTTATAGGGGCAGCCCCTGCGAGCGTTTGTGGCCCCCGCACCCCACACAGCCACGGAGAGAGGCCAGGGAAGTTCATGTGAAAGGGATGACCTAATTGGGAAAAGAGGCTACCTGCAGGCCAGCACACATTCAGATAGGGGAGAATTTAGCCTTTTTATGGATCCAGTGGTGATGCTCCCTGGGTACCAATAATCCTCTCTGCTGCTGTTTGTAAGGAGTGGTGAGGACTGAGCTGAGCATCCAGGAACAGGGAGAGAGGCCAGAGACAGCTCATCCCTCTGTACAGGGGTGATGAACCAGCCAGGGGGGCTCCCTGGGCGGGCAGCTCCCAGCAGGTTGCAGGATCAGGCTGTTTGGACACGCATTTTCCCATGCAGGGAGGAAGGGAGATTCCTGAGCAACTGCACAAGGATGGCAGCAGGGACTGGATGGGGCAGTGTGAGAGGGGTGATGGGTGATGTCCAGCACAGAGCTCCAGGCTGGGCTTTGGTCAGTGCTACCCTGCTTTTTTTTGGAAAAAGGGAGCGAGAAGATGGAGATGGGAATGTTGAGTTTTGCATGTTCAGGTAAAAAGACTGATTTTCCCCAGGCTTGGTGTGGAAGCTTGAGGGAAGGCTACAGATAGGTTTTACCTGAAACTGGGAAGAGAAACAGAGAAAGAAAGGGAAAAGGGAAGGGAAAGAGCAAAGGGAAAGAGAAAGAGAAAGAGAAAGAGAAAGAGAAAGAGAAAGAGAAAGAGAAAGAGAAAAGGAAAGGAAAAAGAAATAAAAGAACAATCATTGAGAGAAGGGGGAAAACCAGAATTGATTCTATGATTTTTTTTTTCCAAAATAATTCAGTGATTCTCATTCAGCTGGTGCTTTTCTTAAAGACCAAAGAGCCTATATGATAAGCATATTTTACAAATTAGGTAGCGATTTATCCCGCTTTTGTTTTAATGATTGAAATGAATGATGTCGTGCCGCTTGCTGCTGCTGCTGCATTCAGCGCCTGCTGTTCTTGGGAGCTGAAGACACCGAGAAATTTGCATACTTAATGCCGGGAACTGGCACAGACTAAATAGCTTCTTTTCTTTCCTCTGTGTTTGTAGATTTACTGTAGTGCTGGGTTTAATCAAAGGCTTTTTAAAGCCGTCCGTGTGCCGTTTCACAATGCTGAACTTGCATGTGACAAAGGCAGCTATTTATTACTTATCAGCTTTATGGCAAGGACCACGGGCTACCCTAATTAAAGGTGTAGGGGCTGCGTGCCCCTGCAGGAAAAGGCACTGGCCAGTTAACATTTCTAATCCCTAATCAAGGTATGGCGTGGGCTATTTTTCATTTTGTTTTGTTGCTGGTTAAGTATTCAGAAATAATGTTAGGGCTAGGCAAGGAGCCAAGCCAGCTTTGGATGCGATGTGAACTTCCAAAGGTGTGAGCTCTCCATGTGGGTGCCGTAGGCTTCATTCATTGAGGTGCTCTACACTGTCACCTGCACTAAAGCAGAACTGGCTGGGGCATTGTTTTCTTCATGAGATGTCACTAAAAAAGGATGAATCATTGGATGCCCCATCCCTGGAAGTGTCCAAAGTTAGGCTGGATAGGGCTGGGAGCAACCTGGTCCAGTGGAAGGTGTCCCTGGCCCTGGCAGGGGATTGGAATGAGATGAGCTTTAGTGTCACTTCCAACCCACACAATTCTGTGGTTCTGTGAGTCTATGAGCAAGGGTAAAATGCTCTATAGAGACAAATCCACATCAACCAGCTTTCTTCTGGGCTTCCCTGCTCATTTCTCATGTGCACATGAGAGAGCAGAAAAGAGAGAGCTGTCATACCCCATCACTTGGTTTGGGGTTGAGTGGATCATCAAGAAGATGCAGAGTGAAAAGCTCCTCTTCAGAAGGAGCTTTAACCTTGCATCTCTTATGACCAGGAAAACCACCCCAGAGACCAGGCTATGGCTCGAAAGTCTTTTCTGTCTCTTAATGCTATCCAACAGTGCCAAAAATAAGAAACCTTCTTATGATAACTAGGATTTGATTTGAAAACAAATATTTTGATACAATTCTATGTCTTCAAAAACTGGCTCCAGGTTTTTGGTTTTTGTTTCCACCACAGACAAAAATAAATGCTGGACTTTGGTGGATGTTCATAAACCAGAAACACCTCGTCATGGACAGCTCTGCACGCAAATCAGCACCCATGAAACCCTTCAGGAACAGCTACACTGACTGCAGTGAAAGCAGGGTTGTCCTTTATTTACTATCAGCAAATTCAGGGCTCCTTTTCAAGTCAGTAAGAAATTTCCACAGGCAAATTATTATTATTTTGAACAGCAAGAAAACACATTTTTTTCCCTCTCCAAATATTTTCCAACTTAAAGAGACAAAACAAAAAGCGTAGGGGAGACCAAAGAGAATTAATCTCTTGTCGGGGCTGGCCCATAAAGAGGCAAACTTCATAAAAAGAAATAAATAAATTGCCCCCTCCCCCCAACATCTGCTGGGAGCACTCGGAGATAACTGGCAGCTTGAACAATAACTCCGAGGACGGGAGTCCTGGAACAATGGCAGTGGGAAGAGAGCAGCCCTGGCTGTGGCATCGCTTCCAGGCCTCCTGCACACGCAATTGGCTCGCGGGAATAAAGATCAAGTTGGACCAATAGCACTATAATTTGGAAACAAATATATTGATTACGAGAGAGTCCCACTGGAATGAATGGGACCGCTCGGGAAGCGCCGTTATTATTCTGCGCGCGCGGGGATTTCAGGGTGTGCTCTGCCCGGGCTCTGCATTGATCAGCATGAGATTATCACCCTGCAAATGCAATATCAGCCTGCTGCAGCGCTGCCTGGCTGCACAGCCATGGGGTGACCCAGCCTGCAGGGCCACTCGGGCACAGGGATTCCTCGTCACCCCTTTGCTGAGCCTGCTAATTCCTACAGATCCCTCAAAAACACCTCCCTCGCCAGACCCTGAGGGTCGGGTGCTCCTGAACGTCACTAAGAGGGAGTTTATCTTCCTTCTAAAGTGACTATTTAATAAAAGAAATGAAAACCAGCTACGAAATATTTAGGAGAAAGGGTAGCATTAAAATAACAGGATCTGCCAAAACCACTGCACCTATTAGTAATGCTTTAGAGCACAATAATGGGATTAATTTTGAACTCTTAGCTCCTTTTACACCATCAGTGCATTTTAGTTAGGTTCAACGTTTTATTTAGCTCTGGAAATGACATCATATCCCTCTGTTTTTATTCCCAACTATTTATTTTTTTATTTAAATTTAAATTAAAAGATGAGATGCACATCTAGGACTTTAAATTCCCTAATTCATCTTTCCTAAAGCAGAAGAGTACCAACATCATCAAAATTATCGTCTTGAAAGGAGGTCAGCCAGCCAGATCCTTTTAAAAGTCCTCCAGTTTGCATTATTTCATAACTAGCAGCAACAAGTCCCAAAATCCTGGAGACCTCATGGTCTCTGGCCTCATAACCAAAGAATATTGACCACCTCTTGTTACGCCACTGCTCTGTAACTGCTACTTTACAATAATTTAAAATCCTGTTTATTTCCACCTCCTTCTAACATGAGCATCACTGCTGCCTTTTCACTGGTGTTTCCTCTTCTCAGATCTGCTTTTGGCCTTGCTGCCCATGGAGTATCACAGTTACTCTGTTGTACCTGGCTTAATTTTTATTATTTTTTAATTTAAGGCTGAGCTGAGCTTTTCAAACAGATCATCTTTACCTACCTGCTGAGAACGGCTTTTCCAAAGGTGGGTGTTCAATATTTTCTGAAAATTGTTTTTCTTTAATGAGTCCAACCTCAGGCTCCCAAGGCGAAAGACACCCAAACTGCGAATCATTTCTTAAAACTTCATCCCTGTAGCAAAGTTAAATTGCCAAGTTGCATTTTCTTTTCTAAATCACTTTCTCTGCGTTTTAATTCCTTTCAGTTTGACAGCCTTAAAGCAGACGGATCAGGCTGAACCAAAGATTTCACCAAGTGTAAGCTAAGCCTGTTTAAAATGACTGCAATGTTCATTTCAAACCAGGAATTATAACGCAAAAAGTAATTTTTCCCTCAATGTGTAGATAACAGCCCTGGGCAGGCCCTTTTGGGGAAACATGTGCAACAGCACAATGCTGATTGAATCAACCCAAAAAAATTAGCAGGACCACGAATTTGCAAAGAGGTTTTTGCATTCACTCCACTCTGCTCAAAACCAGAGAGATTCTAATGGCCTCCTCAGGTCTCATCAGGCTGCTGCACAGTTAGTCCAAGACTAGTTAGTGCTAATCTTGGCCTAAAGGCTACAGAGACACTTATTTTTGGTTTGGGGAGGCTGCTGCAGCTCCAGCAGCCTGATTTCTGTGCTGCTTTGCACATGCTCACCCACAAAAGCCGTGGACTGCTCTTCTCCACAAACCTGTACCACGAAAGCTGCCCTGGCAGTGATCAGTGGAGCTGCTCCACGTGTTTGTCTGGCACGTATCTGGGACGGGAGGTGTGTTATCAGGCCAGTCTGCAAGTGTCAGGTGCTGCCACCGACACTTGCTGATAGTGCTCCATATGCAGGGAAAGATGGATGATATCGTAGCTGGGGTATTTTTTTTTCCCCAGCAAAATGAGAGCTGTGACATTTCACATCTCCTGCCAGAGAGGACACTACCAGCACATCACTTGCAGGCCCAAACTGGTGATATCTGTGTGCTGTAGTAACTGGCTCCCAGCACTCCTTTGATGATAACCATAATTCCAATTCATAAAATACAACCAGAAAACATTCCTTGAGCACAAAATTCTGTTATTTATAGACCCATTTCCCAGAATCTGATATTTCTGCAAGAAACCTAGATAATATCTTCACTCTAGTCACCATCCAAACCTCTGAATAAATCTACAGTCCCATGATGATCTAAAAGACAAAGAGACAAATAAAGTCCCTGGGTAATCACAAGAGTGCCAGGTGATACCAGAACTGTCAGGAGGAGGTTTCTGATACCTGGTGAAGAACCTGCCCTTTTGGTGAAGGTCATCAGACCTCAACATCAGCTGGAGCATTCCCAGCTCCTCACCTTTGAGGGGAAAAAGCTTTCAGACCCCTCTGCAGGGTCCCCTCTGCCCACAGGAAGCAGCACTCACTGTGCTGGTGTGTTGGGCAGGAAACTCTGCTCTGTCATCGATTTTATTCCATTTTATTACTCTCAGCTCTTCCAGAGTATTACAAACTCTCAGGAGACCTTTTAAGACATTTGCTGATGCTTCACTTATAAATCAAATCTCTTTCCTGGATACTTTGCTGTGCTCCATCCTCCTCCTGAGCTGTGAGAGCAAAATCCTGTGGAGAACTGAGCCCACCTCCACCTTCACATTGTCTCCCCCCAAAAAATTTTAAAGGGAGAAATTTTCCCCGTGCGAGCTCAGATTTTACTGGTCAACCTTTTTTTTTGTTACAGCTTAAAGAGATTTATCCCCCCTCTTTCCAACTGATAATTGCAACAGGTAAAACCAGCACTTCACTGCTCTTTCTGGATCTGCAGAAGATTTTTTTGAGGCTTGTGGTGTCGGGTGGAGGTGGCACCTCTTCACCTTCCTGACTGACAAGGCTGTGTCAGATGATGCCTGGGAGTGTGGGCATGTCTGAGACAGGGGAAGGTTACTGGGAAAGAAGATATTCTCAACCAGCATCTTTCCTGAATTGAAATTAAAAGCTGAAAAGATTTATTACAGTAGCATATTCATGCTGCTATATTTAAGGTGATGTCAGTGTTCTCAGCATAATCCTTCTTATGCACCGAGGATTAAAACTCAGCCATAATAAAGTAGCCCAAACTGAGACTTGTCCTCAAATGTTTCCTATTTGAAGCATTAGTTTTATTTTATTAAATTAAAAATAAAAGCAGTTCAAGACTTTTTTAGGTTTGGAAAAGAGAACAAGGAGGAATTCTGTCTGGAGACTTGCCCCTGCTGATTGCCAGAGAAGTCAAAAGACCCAGGCAGAGATGATGCTGCAAAGGGAGAAAAATGTTGCTGCTTTTCTTACTTTGAGCATGGGATATCAGCCTGTGGACTAAAGAAATGCCTTTCCACATAAACTGGTGATAAAAATTCAAATAAACACCAATTCTTGTCTGCACTGTGGCCGATCCTGTGGTGCTTCCAGGACTTTTGGGTGCCAGCTGAACTTTAAAAAGCCTTGGCTTCCTCCCTGGAGTCTGTGTTTACTCTTGAACATGCTACAAATAATTAATAAGTTTATCTGTTGAAATGATACATAAAATGGCAATAAAGGTACTTTGCTTGTGCAGTAGGAACAAATCTCTGTGAGGGAACTTGCTTTTTTCCAGTATACTGTCATTTCCATGAATATCTACTTTCCTGAGATCTCTTCTGTTGATGGCCAGTATTTTTATTTCCTAAGTTCAATATGAACATGAATCATAATTCTGATCATGTTAAAGAGGTTTTGCAGGATTGTTTTCCCCTTTGAACCAGGTGTAGGGCTCCAGGTCAGGATCCAGCTGGCTGTGCTGGACCAGTAGAGTGTATTCAGGACAGGGAATTCTCAAGGAGCGTGTGGGAGCAGGAGGAAACCAGACTAATTGTGGGATGTTCCCTGCATTGGCCACGCTCAAACCGCAGCCTTGGGGACCAGCTGGAAAGAAAGGCTGGTGGCTGTGCTGGCCCTGGGCACAGGGAGCAAGTCTGCCTTAATGCAGCCCTTTGGTCTGAGATAAGGATTAAATGATTCTTTGAAGCTGAGATAGTGAAAGGAGGGGAAAAAATTATGAAGCTGGTGAGAGAGCTTAGTGCTGCTCACAGCACCAGAAATGGCCGGAGTCAAGGTGTCCCTTGGGGGAGTTTTAGTAGGAAACTCTCCCAAGAGCGTGTTCCAGCTGAAGGAGGAGGAGGAGGGAGGACCACGAAGATGGGTAGTTAGTCCTGGAGCAACGTAATACCAGCAGGAGACTGTCCTTTCTGGTGCTAAGACACTAAAATCTGGGATTCTGGGAGACTGTGGAGCATAAAGATGTTATATACACAAGGTTTGGGTAATACATAGCCTGGAAATGTCAAATTAAATTTACCTGAACAATTTCAATTTGATTCCTCTGGGGGTGTACATGGGTTTATGATCTTTAAGCTAAATATTCACATGCCTTTTTTCCTGAAGTGTCCATGTGCACAAAGTGCACCTGCAAAGAGCTCCTTTAAAGAGCAACTGTTTGATATTTTAATTCCAGAAAACTGCTCAAACGCTGCTCTGGAGGCAGTGACTAACTTCCTCTCTGGCTTGTCTATGGAATTCATAAGTTCAGAATTAATTTAGGAGGAGGGTGACATTACTGCCACTTTACAGAGGAAAGCATTGAGTCACACACTGGAGTTCTCCCAAGTGCAGTAATTGCAGAACCCAAATTGTGACGGTGCAGGGCTGGGTATCTCATGCCTTGGGGTGTTTGCTCTGTTAAAATATCTGGATGCAGCTGGGGGAGCTCAGCACCCCTCTAAGGCCAAATTCCAGGGTATCACTCCAAAATGAGCAGCTTGCATCTATTAATGACTCCAAAAATGTTAGAACCTTGTGTAGGAACTCTGTGAGGGAGGTAGAAGGGGGTACATTATCCAGGTCTTTGGAGACAGCTGTTTTAAAACCAGGATGACCTTTCTAGTTGTTTTTATGGAGAATTTGTGGTTTGGATTGAAATTTTCTGATGGAGAATTAAAAAAAAAAAAAAATGTAATAGAGATTAGAGGTTTCTGGGGGAAAAAAAAAAGAAAGCATGAGCAGCAATCTGCTCTGCTCAATTTTTGACTATTACAGGGGGATGTGGAAGGATTTTATGCTGGGAATATGCCTTTTGAAGTTCCCATAAAAATCTGTTCAAATTTGGCCGTGCTAAATGCATTTGCGAAATTACTATTTGCACATGCTCAGAAGAGCCTTTTTAAATTTTATATTTGGCAGCTAAAATCTCCAGAGAACCACCTGAGCAGCTTGGAGCCATGCCATACCCACAGGCTGATCAGACTCCAGCCCAGGACGTCAGCGTGAAATGTGGGATGGGGCGGGCTTTTCCCAGAAGAGGAAGATTTCAGCCCTATGGATGAACATGTGAACAGCACAAAATAGATGTCATTATACTCTCAAAATCCGCAGATAGCATCGGCAGAGACTGAACCAGAGTCTTTGCAAGTCAAGCAGAATTCAGAGGGGGTGGAGCTGTCAGACTGTTTGCGATAAATTCGGAGTGATGCTGCTCTCTGAACACACCCCTGACTTGGATGAGGTTTGTTGTGTGCACTGTCTGGACAGTCACTGCTCCGATTTTCCTGCTGCAAAGAAGGAACCATCCCAGACACTGTGGCAGCACAGAACCTTTCCTCTCACCTTCCCCACGCCTTGGCTTTTGGAAAGGCAGCAATGCCAGCCCATCAGCTGCCTGTCCAAATTGGATGTGTAAGTTTGGAGCAAGAAGAAAACATCCTTGCTGAGGGACAGAGAAGCCAGCCCTGCTCAGGGATGGAGCAAACAGGACCTTTCCTTTGCATGTCACAGCCCTAAATGTGTCAACACATGGTCGGGTCAGCAAAGGGGAGTTTTACCTTGGAATGGCCACAGGGAGATAAATGCGGCAGCGCTGTTAAATAGAATTAGCTATTTATTTGCATGGCATTTAATTGTGTTGAATAAAGGTCAGTGTGTTCTCACAGTCTTGCCGTTTGTGTTGAGGAAAGGAGAGCAGCTGTGGCTCTTCTCCCCATCTCCAGGACATCAAACTCCCTTATTTTACAGCCAGGTAGTCACGGCTACCTTTTATGAACTCACTCCATAAAGAGAGGTTTCTTGCCAGGAACACAAAAAGAACTTACCTTAAAATTCTCATCCACCATGACAACAGAGACTGGATTGCACCCTGAAGCAGCAGGGCCATGAAGGAACAGCATTTCTCCAGGAAACCGAACCAGAAAAGCCTGGCTGATGCATTTTTCCCTGGGTCGTTGGGATTTACCCACATGCTGTCCAACATGTCACAGGCAGCCCTGGCCATGTGATGTACTTTGAGCGTCCCTTGGTCCTGTGTGGTTTATATCTCACAGTGAGCTGCTGCCGATCTACCTTGTAATAATGTTCAATTAACACGGAGTCCTTTGAGACTCATTAGTGTCCTCTTACACCTTTCTGTGCACACCTCACACTCACTGCTTAGTGTCCTCTTACACCTTTCTGTGCATACCTCACACTCACTGCAGCCCCAGCAGGCACCACTGTGATGGGAACTGGGACTGGGTCCCGGCAAACTTCACTGAAGTCTTTCAGTTGCAGACGCAGGTTCTGCCTGCTCCCCTATCCTGGTGCAAGTGTCATGACACGAGGGTCTGAGGGTGGAACACCCCTCACCCCACCCTGCAGGACACCACAGAGCTACACGGACTCAACTCTGAGCGCACACAAATTAAAACACAATGGATCTCCGTGTGGGTGGTCTCATTCAGGAGGATTTAATTACAGTGAGATGAGGAGCCCCCATCCAAGGGTTTCACCTGCTTTAGTCTTACAACTTTTCCAGATAATTTTCATGGCCTTCCCTTAGGCTCCGTAAGGCTCAGGCAGTACCACAGAAGTAGCAGTATTTCCCTAAAAGAGCCATTCCCAAATGTCTCCTTTGGGTTTTTCGTAACTTGGTACTGTACCAGCTCTTCTCGCCGAGCTACCGTGTGGAATAATGTGCCCAGGCAAACATTGTTACATGAAAACACAAATACTGGAGATGCTGACAGATGGAGGAATCACACTGTTTTGAGGGAAGGAAGGGCAGGATAGGAGCAGGAATATCAGAATGAGTCTTGCCGTTTACATGTAACAAGCTACAGCTATATTTGGATACGCTGAGGCATTCACAACCTTCCCAATTGCCAGGCTTTCAAATACACACATTACCACCAGAAGTGCTCTTGCTTAAGTGCTCCCGTCTCCAGGATTTCCTTTGAAGTATCTGACTGAAGTAATGTAAAGTGCATTTCAATTGGCAGTGAATGCAGGTTAAATGGTAACAGCACAACAGATCCAGTGTTTGTTCCCTGGGCTTTTTCTTTTACCAGTCTCTCTTTTTACGAGGCTTGGTTACTTACTGTAACACTGCATTCAGGCACCTTCAGTCTATTAAGCCTCTTTCCTGACCCTCTATACAACTGCTCGAGGATGCTGTGAGCTGTATCAGTACTCCTTTAGTACACAAAAAAAGTGAGTAAATGCACCGCTGAGCGCACAGGCTGAGCAGTAAGCGGCGGGCAAACTCCCTTTAGAAATCTGTGCACTTGCATTTACCCTTGGCTACACCGCCGAGCTGGCTGCAGACTGAGCCAAGTGCTACGGATCGCTTTGGATTTGTGTGTCACCTCCCGTACATGTTGATGCAGTATCAACTATTTAACCTTTAAACAGAGTGCTTTTCTAATCCATTGGATTGGCTGAGGGACGTATATTATGCTAACAAAATAGCCAAGTCTGCACTGAGCAATGAAATATCCCCCTGCCCATGCCAGACACTCCCTCCGCCTTCGGTCGCTGAGCCAGTGCTGCAGCGCTGCTCTTTGAAAAGCAACCAAAGAATGCACGAGAGGGACTGAGATTATCCTAAGTCACTGGCATTGTCCAGAGGTACCTTACCCTGTCTGGACCCGAGCAGGATCTCGCTCATCAGAAAGAGGAAAGAGCCAGTGCAAAAGTGGGGAATGAATGCTCCTGGCAGTGAGGCATTGGGCTGATTTATAATGGATAAAGGACAGATCTGGGCCATGGATGTGCTAATACACCTTCCAGGTGTGTCAGGGAGAGGACAGGGATCAGCCAAAGAGGGACACAGAAGTTACCTCCTCCTTCCACTTCTGTATCACAAAACCAGGCTGAGTGACTTCTAAGAGTAACAAGAGGAGGGATCACATCCTAAAACTGCTGTGTGGTACAGCCAGGCTGAGGTCTTCCACCAAACCCCTATTTGTCTCTGTGTCTACGAAGCAGAGATTGGAATTGAACTGCTGCAGTTAACTTGCTTGTGCTTCACACATACACGCTCAAGAGGATTTTCTTGGGGTTTTTTTTTTTTTCTTTTCTTAAAGCTGTGGGTTTTTTTCAGATTCATCTTTTTGGAGTGGAAAGGGGGAGAAAAAGGAATGTTCCTTTCGGGCTTTGCTGAATTAAACCCCTTACATCTGAGCATCCTCCAGATCTGGATGTTGGCACCTCCTTACATCTTCCCCATGGCTTCTCTGAAGCTGCACCCATGATAGATGTTTAACATGCTGTAATGCATATTCCTCTGTAATGACTTTGGTGGGGCCATTACCATGAGTTACACCAGTGACAGATTGATACTTAAGTCAGTATATGTTTGCATAATATCTGTCTGCGTTCCCACGTAGCCCCCCATTACCAGTGCACATAATGACAGCACCGAGAGCCACATGACTGGTGGGTTCATCCCTAGTCCCTGTCACTTATTGCCATGGCACCCAGCACTGAATCACTGAGGGTGTTTAAATAGGCAGACATTAATTTATAGAGTAAATCATTACGAAATGGAGGAAATAAGTGACTATCATTGGCACTGATTTGATCTAATGGAGCCTCACAGTAAATTGCTAATATTCTGCCTCTCCCACTGTACTTTTCTTTTTAATGAGAAAAGCAAATAAAAATACAAACCTTTGTTCAACTTGCCACGTACATTGCCAGGTACGTAGTTTGCTGATGATGTACAAATCCAGCTCACCTCCTCCCTGCTGCTTCTCCAGCTGGGGAACAGGATCTCCTCCTTGAGGTTTCAGTGGAGACTTGGTAACCTGAAAATGGGAGGAAGACACATTTATTGCTCTCTCCTACACTGCCCTTTCCCTTTCTTGTCTGGGCGAAGGCAGGTTCACTCGAGTGGAAGTTGGCTGTCCATTTCCTGATGGCAGCGAAGAGCAGACTCCCATCTGGTTGATGCAGATGCCACTGTTTTGACTTTATCCAGGTGGTCACCCAGCAAACCCTGTTGTGCCTAATTATTTAAGAGGGTTGTGAAACACTAGGTGATTTTATATACCATATGTGCTAGAAAACATAAGCATGAAGATGCTGTGACTTAATGATGTGGCAACTTCAGCTCCGAATCTTCCATGTTTTGCGGCTTAAATCTGACCTTTCACTTTCCTGTAATGCACTTTGTAGCATTTAGCATGAAAGAAGAGCAAACAGAACTGGAGATGGGGAGGTTATCAGCAGCAGTTACAGAGCCATCCTCCACCCTCTATCAAGATAAAGCACTTGACCCATTTTAGAATATCCATCCTAGCGGGAAGAAGGCGGGAGGAGAGAGGGGAGAGCCTGGCCGTTAAATGGAATTTCAGGATTCGGAGTTCGGAGACTTCCTTCGTGGTGTTAGAGCAAATCACAGAGCTCCTTCCTCAGAGCAAAACAACAACACACAGGGTCTCCTGCTCTGGTTATTAATTTATTTATTTTTAACCCATGTAGTTTGTTGCTTTGACTTCTCAAACAATGGGAAGGTACAAGAAGAGAAGGATAATAAATTGCATTCCCTCCTTTTTGCCATCACAGGAAACCTTGAGGGACTGTTCAGCAAGCTGGAGCTCTTATCTGCCTTTGGGCGATCTCATTATCAAACCTTCATTTTGCTCCCCAGCAGGAGAGACGGCCTGCAATGTATGATAACCTCTACTTATGAAACTCACACTCCAGAAATCTCTGATAATAGGCCAGCTAAAATGGAAAACCAAAGAGCAGGCACCAGGTTTTCAGCCACCAATAAAGACTACACACATGCACACACACAGAGGCAGGTACCAACACATGTATATGTTTTTAGTTTTATTTATATTTCTGTGCACCAGCCCCACTCTGATGGCACCTCACAAAATTTAAACCACAAATCGAATAGGACTAATGTTTTCCAGCATACTTCAAATAATATTTTCAAATAAGCCTGTGTGATAGAGGAGCCTGTATCCCATCTACAGAGAGGTCAGTGAAATCAGTGGGAATTATAACCTATCTAACCTGCTCAGGTGTTTTATAAATCCCATTAAACACTTATTTAAAGACAGTTGGAAGTATGAGCTGTAGGAACAGAAGTAGTTCCTGGGGGTAGAGAGAAAAAGAGGAGCAAAGGGATAAAGAGAATTGAGTTCCCTAAGCATTTGGGCACTTTGATTAATACAACATAATATAATATAACGTGATAGAATATTTTATATTATTTTTCAATTGCTTTCCCATCATGATGGCACTGTCCAGGTAATCCTTCGTCCTCCAAATTCCCCATTTCTGAACCCTGCATCTCTGCCTAGGCCATTGAGGGATAAATGAGTTCACAGCACTCCCAGTGCAACCCCTTCTGGGTATGGGCTAGAGAAGGTAAGAGACTGAGATTTGGGGAGTTCAGCTGCAAATCCCAGAATTCCTGCCCGTTTTGCCTGATTTAGGCTGTGTGTCCTGCAAGTCTCCATGCCCAGCAAAGAGATCCAGCTGACACAGGGCCATGAGGGCACTGTCACAGCCCACACCCAATGCCTGCCCACCCCGTTGTGGGAAGGTGAAGTGTTGGACCACGTGGCAAAGGTGACGAGGTGCTTTTGAGCCCAGAAAGGTCTCCAGGAGGACTCCCCTGGATGCACAGCCCCACTAATGCAAACATTCCCACTTGCAGGGCTGCGTTTCCCAGCTCCATGAGCTCCCACCAAGAGCAGCTGCTCTGCCATGGAGCAGCTTTGCTGCTCCCCACAGGCAGGGGATTAGGTCATGGGAATCAGCTACAGCTCAGCATCCCTTGGCCATCCCCATCCCCACCCCGCTGCCATGCCAGAACTTCCTCATCATAACCTGAGAAATAGAGCAATCCAGGCTATGAACTTAATTTTTATCTCCTTTTGTTCTGTACCACTGGGAGATGTTCTGGATCACCCAGAATGTGGAGGCATCAAAAATCCATCCCCTCTCTTTTTGTTTCCACTTTCCTATCAGTAAAAAAGGTCAGAAATAGTCGATTGGTCTCCCTCACTTGTGCAGGGAATGCAAAAATATATTTGCTCTTGTAAAACCTCCCTAGGCATAACACACTGCTGCAAATATGATAACACTTTTAATTATATTTTAATATATCATACGGATTATATTTTCAATACCTTAAAAAATAATCAGCCTGAAAAATCCCAGCTAGTGAGGAAATAAAGGTGGAGAACAAAAATATTAAGATATGAAGAGATTTTTCTTATGAAGGCTAAATATGTCTTATTTCCAAATTTCCATTAAATGGGAAAAAGTAGGAAAAAATAGTCATAAAAAGCTGCAGTGAGGCACCTGGTTACCTGAGCAGACCTCGTTGGGATGGGTTGTTCTTTCTGAACAAAAGAGCAAAAGTGAGAGAATTCCCCACATTTTTCTGCACTGGACCTTGGGGACATGCTCATCTAGGGGTGTTTTCCCAAACAAGGAGAGGCAGGAAGGGAAGGGGAGTTCTCTGCACCCCAGGTCTCCCACCACAGGGAGAGCTCATCCACCCGTGCTTTGGGGAGGGAATCATTGTCCATTTCCCATCCCTGGAACTGCTCCAGGTCACGTTGCCTGGAGAAACCTGGTCTAGTGGAAGGTGTCCCAGCCCACGGCAGGGGGCTTGGAACTGGATGAGTTTTAAGGTCCTTTCCAGCCCAAACCATCCTGGGATTCTCTGACTCCTGTGGCCAGGCTGTGGGTCATCACCACCACACACACCAGGAGGGTGAACAGGAACCAGCTCACACTTATCCATACCAAATGATTATTTTATTTTGTTAGATTAGAGGCTTTCATTTCCAATGCCAGCGAATCCAGTACTTCTCAGAAATAACACATACCCTCTTAAAAGCACGTAAGGTAAAGTTTGGGGGCTCTTTAATGGAAAGCAGAATCACACCTGCAGTGGCCAGGGCTGAAGGCAGATCTGTCTGGGCAGACACTGCAAGAGGCCTCATGAAAACAGCAGTTTTATCAATAAAGTCAAGTCTACTTCAAATGAGCACACAGAGGCCTTCCCTTTAGAAATGGGCAAGGAAACAGGCAAAATTCAAAGCAGTGCCCTTTTAACAGAGGTGTTTGAGCTCTTCTCCGCTGGTATTTTGCAAGAGACAAAAAAATGAGCCCTAAAAACAAGGCAGTAGATCTCTGCTCCAAACATCTTCCATTCACATTCCACACCAAGGCCGCCGTTGGATTCCGGGGAGTTGGAAGGAGATGGAGCTTGTGCTCGTTCTCCTCTCCCATGCTAAGGGCAGGTAATTATCTCTGCATTCCTGGAGGAATGTTACAATAAATATGGCTGTCATTTTTCATTACTGCATAGTGAACAAAGGGAACAAAGAGAACAAAAGAAAGTGTGGTTTTGCTAACCTGGGCTCGCATGTGCCTGGATATGTGCAAGGCAGGAGTAGAGGGGAGGGTTTATTTCTATTATTTACCGTGGATGAAGCAATCTGGGTGACTGTGCTAAAATTTACCAGTTTTTTGAACTAATTAAAAATTATTCTCTGGGAAAATCCTTCTCTCTTACTTGGTGTCCCACCATTGGGTTTCTTGGCTTAAAACGGAACTTATTTGACAGGCAAGAAATGCAATCATGTCTCCCTAACTTCTGACATGCAAAGCACAAATACTCACTTTCTCTTTTTTTCCCTATTTGACCTCTCAGTAGTGGCCAGATTTCTGAATTTATCTTAATGACCAACATCTTATGATGTTGGCAAATACAGCAAAGGAATTTGTGTAAGTAAATGTACTTAGAAACTGTGAGTATGTATGTTAGCTCCTTCCCCCCAAAGTCATCCTTGATGCTTCTCTTTCAATGCAGACAAGATAAAATGGAGAATGTTCAATACCCCTAATCACTGAGAATATCTAATCTGAGACACAGCCAGCTCAGAGTCCAGCTCTATGCCTGTGTATTTTTTTTTGCATGGTTCCCAGGTGTTTTTCCTGCCTAAATGAACAGACACTTTGATTTGCCAAAGTGTTATTAGAGGAAAAAAAAATAAATTAGAAGGTTCACAGTGTTCACACTGACTGCAAAATTATCTCCTGAGTTGCAGAGAGAACAGTTTGCACTCATCTGTCTGAAGTCTAGCAGCAAATGGAAAATTACAGTGTAAGCAAAATTTCCCCTGGCAACTGTCTACGTATGAAACATCAAACTCTGGAAAGGAGTAAAAACCACAGGTCGCAAGAGTTACTCATGGAAGGATGGCAGAGAAGAGTCTTGCCTCTCAAAGTCAGATCTCTGACTTTGCTGAGACCCGGGAGCGACAAATTCACTTCTGTTACATCCCAAATCCCGTTCTTCATCTTCCGTGTGTTTTTCTACAGCTCTTGCATATCCTGTCCTTTTGATGGACATGGTGGTGCTGTCACTTCTCCTCCCCGGGGCTCTGGTCCCTGGCGGTGTCTGTTGCAGCCATGTGGGTTTGCTACCAAGATCCAGCTTACAGAGGCCCAGCTCTGTGCTAATATCTGCACCAGACGCACACTTGGGGATGTCTCTTCCCAGAGCAGCACGAAAACACCAACTCCATGAGGTCCTGCAGCCTCAAACTTCCCGAAAACTCCTACCTTTAACTCCTCTCCAGAATTTCTCGGATGTCAAGCTGCTGCATGTTGTTCTATAATTTCTAGTCGACTGTACTGATATATAAATATCTATGTATCTCAGAGTTACAATGGCTCCATATGACCCTGGAGGTGACTTGGGAGAAGCCCAGCCAGCCCAGAAAATGCAGTTTTCCAGCACTGTGGACAATCTGCACCCACTGGCATGGGGAGGGCTGGATTCTCTCCCAGTATTGCACACAAACCTTGTGCAGACACACGGGTGTGAGGGAGAAGCTCAGCTGCAAACCCCTCCTGATGCGCATTCCTACACTGGGAAGGTGCAGACACATCCCAGTCAGGTGCTCAGCAGCTTTAGCTGAGGGGTAGAGCATCTGCAAGCCCATCCCTGTCAGAAGCAAATAACCAGAAATTGGTAGAAAAAAAAAATTAAAATAAAGGACATTGATGAAAAATGAGATATTTCTGATTTGTCACTCTCTGCTCTTATCTGATCTCGGCCTGTTCTCTCTAACAGGCACCTTCTTGTCAGTAGTCCCAATGACATCAATTGAGTGGGAGTGCAAAGCATCAACATCACTTGTGAGAACAATCCAGTTAGGGAAGGTTGCTCTGCTGGTAATATTAGAATCAAAACATTCAAATGCACAGACAGAGAGGCTAACAATTCAATTTATGCTGTGAATGCTGAACAGCACATTAAGCAAATCAGTTCAGATGGCTCTGGGTTGTTCATGTTTAAAGAAGATCAGAAACAAAATTTCCAATCCTGTACCACATCTAAATGCTCGAGAGGAAGCACTAAAACCTTCACTATTGATATATTTATTGTTCTGCATTTCCCTCAGCTGATTGGTCTTTTACAGCTGCCCTGTGGTCCACAGGGAACTGCTGTGGTCCTTCACAGAAGAAAAACCAAGTTTTCCATGTGGTTACACCTCATGTAATGGGGCATTTTAGGGATGTTAAGGTTCATTTTTTCCCTGAATATTCTTCTGTCATAGATAATCTACAATGCAACATGCAGTAAACCTTCCAGCAAGAGTTTGCCTTTCCCCTACAAGCCCAGATTTCCAAAGGACTGCAAGTTTCCAAAGTTGCAAACACCCATTCCAAGGATTTATGAAGAGCTCTGAGCAAGTTTGTTACCTAACCACAGCAGGTCATATTAATGCCAACTGACCCATGAGTGCTTGGAGGTGTTCCCCCACCTCTGACACATTGCTTTGAGTCTTCCAACAACTCTCTTTCCATGATGGGCCTAATCTTGGGAGAAAGCCTCAAAATGTTCCTGGATTCAGTCTTAAACCCTGGCTCATACATTACAGGCGGTCTCCAAATACTGCAGGACAGCATAAATCTGTGTGGGTCTCTTCCAACTCAGGATATTCTGTGATTTTCTGTTTATATCTCTATATAAAACACTGGACATTACCAGACAGCTGGATACATGGATGAGAACAACCCCTGCAGCAAGACCTGGGTGACTGCGGTTTCATAGCTGAAAACATCTCTTTCCAAAAACTTGAAGAAAGGGTCCAAAGCAGAGATGTGGAGCCAGCAGGGCTGGAGGCAGCTCAGCCATGCCCTGAACTGGCAGTGCCACCGTGTCCCCCAGTGCTCTGTGCTCCCAGGTAGGGCTAATTAGCTCTTGTTGAGCAGCACATTAGCACAGCAATGCAGACTTTCCCGAGTACCCTGGCTTGCTTGGAGCTACACTGTGCCACTTACAAATGTTTTAAGATTCATTAACCTCCCTCTGCACTCCCCAGCTACAGAGACAATATATCAGGAGAGGAAACCTGCAGCAGTGGTGAGACAGACAGGATGATAATTTCTCGCCCATTCTCCTCTCCTCTGCTCTAACACACTCCAGATAATCACACCCGAAGCTAGAGCAGACAGGGACAAAATTAACTGGAACTAGAACTCGGGCCTCACACGTTTCTTGCTTGTATCTACACAAGGCACCGCGACCCTTCCTCATCTGTCACCTTGTCCCCCCGTCAGCCCCACTCGCTGACGGCCCAGCTCCACCAGCCTGGGGTGCTGCCAGGCTGAAAGGGTATTGAGGCACTAATGGTTCTGTGCTGCTCTCCAGGGCTGTGTGAGCCTGCCCTGGGTGACACGAGCAATTCCACACCCGGTTATCCAGCTCCTGTTTGTGTTCTCATGCTGGCATGGAAATTCAAGGTATGTTCCCCCTATGTCCCCCTCTCTTTCCAAAACTTGAAAGGATCAGTCCCTACAGTTTAACCATCACTGCAGCACTGCTATTCAGTAATTTATGTTTTAAATTTATGGAGAATATTACTGGAAAAAATGAGCCTGGTAATGAATTCTGTATTTATCTTTTTTTTTTTTCCCTCACAAAAGACCTTTGAAAAACAAGTTTTCTTTGGTCAAAATGCAATCCCCTCAATTCCATGAAGGTTACTGAGAATTATACAGGTCTACTATGCTGTTCTGGACCTGAATTAATAGTGACTCGTTTGACACATACTACTTAGTTAACCTGGGTAGGGTATTACTTTCTTATCTAACTACATTAATTGATTCTACATCACTTAATAGCTCAATAGCTTATCAGGTTACTTCACTCACTAGACAAGCTAAATGTCTGGAGGCAATTAGAGTGTCATTCTCTGTAATAACAAGTTTCTTTGAGAAGTTGCTGATGAGGTTCTTTATTACACAGATTATAAAACGTATCTTCATACTGTTATAAATATAGGTACAAATTGAAATGACTTACCAGGAGTCCCACTTCCCTAGCAACCAGGCAGATTTTAGGCTCGTTTTAGGAATGGCTGCTTTCTCCCCTTCCTCCCCCCTCCCCAATGCTCTCTCCTGCCTTCCTTGTGATCTGTGTCCAATTTTCTGTC
Source organism: Lycocorax pyrrhopterus obiensis (assembly GCA_014706295.1). Classification (NCBI taxonomy): domain Eukaryota; kingdom Metazoa; phylum Chordata; class Aves; order Passeriformes; family Paradisaeidae; genus Lycocorax; species Lycocorax pyrrhopterus. Next base: position 12,035,198 of record JACSVZ010000022.1, on the reverse strand, counting down.
ACTCAGAGGTGATCTGTGACCACGGAGAACCTGTCACTGGGTCCCTTGCAGTTTGCCATTGTCATTGCTCAGCTCCTTCCGAGGATGTTACCTCCGGGACACCGGGCTCAGTGTCGGGGTTTGATTATGGCTGCTGCTCTCTGTGGCTGCCACTGACATGAGGAGGGCAAAGCCAGAGAGGAGCTCTGTCCTTTCATGTTTCGCTACCCCAACAGCTGAGCCCTGCAGGAGGATGGACACAAATTCCCAGCCTTGCCCCAGTGGAAGGTCTGCTCTGTTTTCCACCCCATCCCTCCCACTTCAGCTTTGTTACCTGGTTCATTTCTCACCAGTGTGCCTGAAGAGCCATTAAACAGGGATGGAGACTCCTCTCTCTGCTCCTCAAATACACCCTGGTGCTCAACAGTAACGTGAAAGCATTTTGCTTACTCCTACATGCATTCAAACAGTAATAAATGCTTCTTTCCATGGATTAAATTAGTAGCATTTAAAATTAAGTGAAAGATCATTAAATTCATTTTTTTAAACTGTCTACAAGGCTGAATGGTATGGAAGAAAGAGCCAAAACCCAATACCTTTTGTGCTATCCCCAAACCCACCTCCACTCCACAAAGCCTAAATTAATATTTTCTTATCCCAAACCAGTGTCAAATCTGGGAAGCAAAGAAAGTGAGCAGAAGGGGAAGTGGGGTTGTAAGAGATGGGCTTTGGGCTCTGGTGGTCTCAACACCATGCAATAGGGACATTCAAGGCTCTGGTGATCATTCCCCAGGAATGAGGCAGAAGCACGATTTTGAATGACAGAGGAAAAACTTCATTGTGCTTTTTCTTCTTGCCATTCTAAATCTTAGTGCTATTTCTCAGCCATCTCCTGTGGCCAGGCAGGTGGCTGAAACTGTGATTAGTTGTGCTCTTTCTTCTGGCTCTTTAGGGATGTTGTTTTGGTCACTGCTGGAAAAGCTGCAGGAGCTATGGGAAGACAGAAAAACTGGTGGAGGTGAGGCAGAGTGTGAATAAACATTGCTTGTGATCTTGGATTAAAGGAGGAGAAGCCCTGTGTCCCTCCACAGAGGGAAAAATCATGGTCTTGTCTGGGTTCCTGCTGATTGTTCAGTGCAATGGTGGCTTTTCCATCCCACGTGGAGGCTTTGCCTGTAAGGAAAACCAGCAGCCCATGGCTCTAGGCTGGGTAGAAGAGGAAGGCAATGCCAGGTCACCTTCTGAATTTTCATCTTCTCCACTGACATCAGCACCTCCACTTTGACGCACACCAGAGATCCACATCTCCCTTCAAAAAGCAGTTCCTGTAGGCTCAGAGTTTGGTTGGGGAAATTGTGTTTTGCTTTTAAACCCCTGATTCTCATCACTTTTTCCACAAACACCCTGCTGAGTTGCAGGATAAAGGCAGAGCATCATTAAGAGACGTCGTCCTGAGCCAGCAGCTCCTTTGCCCGGCAGGTCCCCTTGCTCCGGAAGCATCTGGGCTCTGAGCCTGCAGGAAGGAGCCTACAAGGCACAAAAGCAGCCTCCAAACAATCCTACAGGAGCTACAGCTGCCCTGCTCAGCCCAGCACATTTGTTTTCTGTGTCTCCTATCTTTGGCATTTAAGATGTTCTGTAATTTTCAGAGGACAAACAAACAAAACCCTCGCGGTTCCCTTTAAACAGCCGGCAGCACCCACGGCTCGTTGATATTCACCAGCCAGAGATGTCTGCTACCTCCGAACAATTAGTCTAAAATATTTATCAGAAATAAGTGTTGGGGTTTTTTGTCCAAGTTTTTGAAGTTATGAGGCCTCAGATGGGATTAATGGAAATTTTAATTAAGATATGGAAATAAGCTGCTTTCTCCCTGTCTCTCTGAGACTGCAGGGAGTTCACATTATCCTCAACAGCATGTCTCAACCTGCTGGGGGAACCATTTGCAAGATGACTTTGTTTTTAAGTTCACCTTAGACAGGATGTTTAGCTGGGAATTTGATGTGAACCCCAAGTCCATGCCTGCAAGGAGCTGCTCTGCCCCTGAGTAAGGATCCCCCTGCTCTCTTCCACAGTCAGAATCATGAATCCTTTTCCCACTGCAGGGAAAAGCTTTCCTGAAGGAGGGAGAGGGATTTAAATCCTTTTATATGTTTTCCGACAGGCATCCTGGCCATCAGGCTGATTAGCCAGGCTCCTTTCATAAGGAGAAGATAAACAGAAAGGAGAATTGAAGGGGCAGCAGCTGAGCAGAGGAGCCCAGGCTGCACAGGGCTGTCGGGGAGAGCATCCCAGAGGACCAGAGGCTCTGCTCCAGCACTCTCCAAGTTCATGCTGCTGCACACAGGACCCTGACGAGGCTGATGGTGAAGCAGATTTGAAACACAGATGATTTTAGGTCTGATTTTAGTCTCTGACTTCATTCACCGGTCACAGTGCAAATGCCCAACGCCAGCAGGGTGAGCGCCCTCCTCTCAAACACTGCTGCTCCCCTTGGGAAAACACTAATTTTATGGATGTTCATCTTCCTTACACTGCAGCATTGCTAAGAGTGTGAACTGAGCTTGTATTTTGGAGGGAAAAGGATTTTAATTTGAGCCTTGGAGCAATTTTGGCCTCTGGTGTTCGAAGATTTCACTGGAAATAAGGAAGCCAAGTAGGCCAAAGAGTTAGATTTTTGCACAGAACAGAAATTGTGACTTGCATGGAGAAGTTGTCTCAAAATATTGAGGAAAGCTGTCTGCAGGAACTGTCTGGAAGCTTTTCTGCTTCTCTTCTTCCTTTAGTCTCTAGAGATAAACCTCACTTTTCCCAGTCTAAAGATGAGGGAAACCGAAGCACATAGGCACCTACGTTTTCCAAAGAGAACTATATTTTTGGATGCTTTGGCTTCTGGAAGCACTAAACATTTGTATTTCTAGCTGAGCCCAGCATGAGAAGAAGACTTAAGAGAAGGGCATTTTAAATCTGTTTCAAAAGGTACTGAAAAATACCTGGTAAAAGTATTTCAAGTCATTCATATAATTTTGCACCCTGTGGAATCACACTTAGATACCTATTGATATGGATAAAGATATCTTGTTTGTGGGAAACAAATCTCATTCCCAAAGCTGTTAAAGCAATGGAAGCACATCTGAGTGTGCTGTGAATAACTTATTTCATGTGAGCATCACAAAATAACTCATGAGCATTAATTAATCAAATACTGAGACCTAAGCATGAGCTATCTGGGCATTTCTGTATCAAATCCATCTTACTGACAAGGGGAAACCAAAAGGCATGAAATGACTTGTCCAGGGTCTCCTACAAGTCCACAGCAAGGCTAAAACTGAAATCTGGCCATTCTTTTTCTCTTCCTTCCAAACTAGGGACCATCCTCCAGCTTTGGGAACAAAGGAAAAAGGAAAAAAGGAAAAGGAATAGATGCATTAAGGATGCCCAGATGTTCTTGACACAGAGGGCATAGGTCAAATCTGAGATCCTATTTCAAAATCTAGAGAAAATTACCTTTCCAATGACATGTGGCGTGACCTTCAACTCCTAATAGTGTAGGAGCAGTCCGTTTCTGAACGTTTGCATCATGCATTTTACATTCCGGATCTCTAAATCATCTCTTATCATTTACTTACTTCTCCCCGATAATGAACACTATTTTTCTGCTGTATCTCTCTCTCTTTTTCTTTTTCTTTCCCTTTTTTTTTTTTTTTTTTTGAATGTGGGCTGCATCCTGCTACACCCTGCTTTTCAAAAGCACATGAAAAATCTCAAAGCACAAAACTGACATTTAATGCAAGGCTGGGGTATAGTTGCTGATTACTGCTTGCGTGTGTGTTTTGTACAAAGCAGGCAGACAGACTGCAGAAGGCTGGGAGGCATTAAGCAGAGATGATTTTGAGGGGATCTCAACCAAATTAAACTTTTTTTTTTTTCAAGTAAAGCCCAGCAGGGGATAACAAAAATTAGGGTTGGATTTACTAAAAATGAAGTGCTTTGGTGATTAAAAAATGGTTGGCTGCAAAATCCCAAACTGCATTTGATTGTGAAACAGCACCAAGCCAAGATAGGGCAGCTTTAATAAATTGTGTTGCTAATTACAAATATTTCATAGTATCTCCATTTAGACAATAAGGAGGGAACTGTTTAATGACAATTTATTAGTGCATGTGCACAGATACACTGTATTTTAATCTTCTTTTTATTTCCATTTTTTTTTTTCCTTTTGGTTCTTCCAAATAGAAAAAAATGATAATCGTTATCTAAGCTCTTGACTTCCCTTGACTTAATTGCAATCTAAGCCCACTTCTAATCTGTACAGATCACGGTTGCACGATTTGGAGTTTAATTTGAACCCCCGGTGAATACATGTGCAGAGGCTGGAGGGTTTGTGTGTGCACACATTTGTGTGCTCAGTGCTTCGAACGTGCCCTTTTCCCCCCACCAAAAACAAAACCAAGCAGGAAAATGTCTCTCTGTATTTTCCCTATTAGCACGGGCAGTATCCACCTGCCTGCCAGGACTGCAGCTTTCTGAAGGATCAGGATTTTTTCCACAACTCCGTATCTCATGATATAAATACAACTCAGAGCTTTGGGAGTAGGAAACCATAATTTGCTGAGAGTGAGGAAGACCAGAGCAGTTCTTCTGTGCCTGGTCCACGGAGTGTGTCATGCCCCTGAGCTAGGGAGAAGATCCCTTTGTGCTTCACATCTGATATTGCAAAGCTGTTAAAGAAATCTGGATGCCTAATTCTTATTAGAATACTAAATTGAGGTTTTTCTTACACATCTTCACCTCCTGTTTGCCTCAGGAGGATTCCTCCATCCATTTAGAGATGTCGGGAAGGGGATCTCAATCTCTGCATTAATGTGGCTCAGCTGGGGAGAACAGGCAATATGGATGAAGTAAAAAAAACGCACCTAAAATTTGAACCAATTCGTATTTGAAGCTCAAGAGAGACGAGTTACCAATTTTTCTATCTTTTTGATTATTATGTTTAAGATATCTGCTCATCCTAGATCAGGCTGAAACCCCCGAGCACCGAGATATCTCTGTGTTTGGTAACTGTCTCTAAATAAACACAGAAGAGCTGTGTTTGTCCCTGCAGGAACCGCATCCCCTGCATGGTCAAGGAATAAGCTCAAAACAGCTCCTGCCATGGAGGAAAAGACTCTGCCTCCTCCCCTGCTCACTTACCAACAAAAAAGCAAAGCCACATACACTGAAAAAATATTTGCTATGCTTGTAGCTAAGATTTAGGTTGATTACAGCTGAAATAAGACTTCCACAGTTTTAATTAGCTACAGGGTGGGGGCCAAGCTCATTACTCTGAAAACGTAATGATGTTTCCGCTTCCATTTCCACAATCAGGTTCTTCTCCTTATGAAGGGGCTTCTGGCATATTAAAGATGGGCTGTGAGCTTGTCACGCCACATCCACTGCTGTTGGAGCAGTTTGGGCCTGGATGTGGGAGTGTGGCCAGACTCCATCCTTTGCCCTGGGTTCAGAGGCAGAGGCTGCTTCAGCACTGCCCGTACCTTGCCTGAGCTGAACCCTCCTGCCAAAAGCAGATCCCCAAATCCTCCTGCACAGTATTTTTATCTGCAGCAAACCCAAGGCCGTAATGAGCTCAGGATTATCCCCACCTGAGATGATGCATTGTCCAAGCACGCTCCTGCATGCCTGGAAGTCCCCGCGCCTGATGATTAACAACGAGCACAAGTGGGGACTCAGAGACAGGCAATGAAAAATGTCCCTGCAAGACAGGGATGCTGAATGGGAAGAAACAAATCCCTTTGCGGTGCCCTGAGAGCTACTTTTAGGTCCATGATAGCTCCATTAGTTGTATCTAAGGTGCCACTTCGCATTTCATGCTACAGCGAAGTTTTCGTTTGACCAGCAGTGATTTGCACAACTTGTGGAAGTTTCTTTCTCAGTGCTGGCACATTAAGAAAAAGGCTCCCTGGCGCTGCAGGCGAGATCCAATATTTTGTTGTCATCTACGATTGCCTATTGACTGTGAAAAAGCAAATAACACACTCTGAACCAGGCAAGCTTTCGGATACCTGAATCCGAGCCGGTCTTGCTGCTTTCAAAGAGACCCTTTGGCAAATGTTTGGGGTGTGTGTGTGTGTGTGTGGGTGTGGGTGTGTGTGTGTGTGTGTATCCCGTCTTCCATGACCCCAGAAAATGTGTCAGACTCTCCCAGTGAAGGAAAAGGAGATCTTTTCTTTTAACTCAATTAGCAAACACTGCCAGCTCTGACAGTCCCTAGCTCAGTCCCCAGGCTGTCAGCTGCCGGTCCAATTTTAGTTTTGTGTACTGTCTAGATAGCAAATTTATTGATGAAATATGGTCGTAGGTGTAAGAAAAACTTGGAGGATCCAACACAACTTCTTGAACCTATACTTATGAAGACTAATGTATATCTTTACGAGCTGGCAAATGCATCTTTCTGTCCCTGAAGGTTTGTGTATGTGAAAAAATAAATCTGCAAAAAAGATGCTGATACTTTAAATTTTGGCTTGTGGTTTTGTTTTTGTTTTTTAGTCCTGCAGTCAGGGGAGAAAAAAAAAACAGAAAAACCAACTTATAAATGATTGTTACTATGACAGTGCTGAGGAGACTGAACCCCAGAGCAGCACTCTGTTTCACAAGGGTTTTCCTTAGCTTAAAACCCCAAAACCCTCCTTATGGAAGACTTCTGTCCTGAACATTGTTGGGCACTTACAGATGCAGCTCCTTCCTTGCTGCACACATAGGTGATGTTGCGTCAAGAGACTGGGGGTGGGAGGGGAGAGTGGCAGGAGAGACCTGTGGGTTGGCAGCTGGGTACAAAGGTGACACCATCCACTGAAATCTTTGAATAAATTTTGTGTTTCTCGTTTAAAATGACGCCAAACATATTGTGCATTGTAGCGAGGTACTGTCCAGTCCACACGCTGTGTTTTCTATTAATGGGGTCTCTGGAAATGTAGGATCAGCTCAGAAGAGATCCTTGGGGACAGGTTTAGCACACATTAGTCCCCCAAAATCTGTGTTTTATTAGATCTCTACCCATGCAACTCTGAAGCCAATGGGATTTGTTGGAAAAAACAAAATCTCAGATAACCAGGACCACAAATAATTGTAATGGAGAAGATTGGACCCTCCTACATCACCGCATGGAGATCTTGGCATGCGTGGGGATTACCCTTTACAACAGGGAGTGAAAATCAAATAGGTCGGGGAAGGGGGATATAGCTCCATAGTACACTGAGAAAGAGCTGGAGGGGAAAGAAATCCCTCCAGTTCCATAGAGATTCCCTGAAAATAACAATTAAAATTCTCCCTAAGGACTGTGAGCATTGGCCAGGAGGGAGTTACATCAGGAGTAGACAAGATGGTGCAAACTCCTTGAAGTTAATGCTCATGGCTTTCCTTCCCAGAGCCTCTGGAGAGGAAGCAGTGATTGAATCCAACAAATCACAACCCATTTACACACGGAGAGAGGAACAGGCAGGACTGCTGGCTATGGAGCCAGGTAGCAGGGGAGGCAGAAAGCCCTCAGAAGTGTGAGAAAAAATGTCCCCAGTGTGTGGGAGGAGAGGGAGAAGTCAGACAGATAATGCTGCTGGCTTCTGTTTTGTGGCTCAGGCCCTCTCATGTTCTCGCTGACTGTGTGTGACATGGGCATGCCCTCCTCATTTTAACTCTTTAGGTTGCATTCAGTGTGTTGTTAATGCCTGGTGCCTCCTTTGGTAGAAGCAAAAGGTTCTGAGCCCATAACGGGGTGGTGGTGGTAGGGGGGGGAAATCAATAAATTACAGTAAAAGTGAAAGAAAAACATTTCTCTGGCAACCAGCAATGCAGCACCAGCAGGAGAAGCAGCCGCACCAAGGAGGGAGCAGAGACATGGAGGAAAAATAAACAAGATGTCTCATGTAAGGAAAAAAAAATTAAAGCAAGGCACATGTTTTGCAGGAAAGCAATAGTGGTGAAAAGAGGACATTTGCATGGAATAATTCCCCTTGAAACCTTGGATAAATTGGAAGGAATATATCCCAGACAATAGCTGGGCTTTGCTGGGCACTACAGACAAGTGCGAGGAGGGAAGGGAAAACACCCCCAAATTAAAGGATGAGGCAGCAAACTGCCTTCCTGCATGGCTGAACCCTCAACAGCCCCTACCCAGCAGCCTCCAAAGTATGGAATTCCCTGTGAGGGGGAAAAGACATTAGGACTGGGGTGGGGGAGGACAAACGTGCTGGGTGGCACTGGTGGCTCTGCCTGAAGCAATTTCTTCAGGAACATTCAGGGCCAGGTCCCAGCTCAGTCCTGTGTCCCGCCAGTGCTCTCCCTGCACCTTGCTCAGGGCTGAATTTTCAGTAGAGGGTTTTTATGTCTTTAAAAGCCTCTGATCTGGGGTCCTACATCAGTGAGGAAACAAAAAATGATGAGGGCCACAACCTGCTCCAGGTCGGAGAGACTGGCTGGAGTGGGGAATGGGGCAGGATCTGATCCTCAGGCTACATCCACACCCTTGTGCTGACGCTTCCCAACCACTGCGTCTCTGCAGGTGCTTCAGCCCGTTCCTTCTGCCCAAACTAATCAGCAATTCATTGCTAAACCACTCTTTGAGAAACTGCTTTGCAAATAAACTCTGGGCTTGGGCACTGGAACAAAACAATCTCATTATTGGCAGCTGGGTTATTTTCTTCTTTAAGAGATCTTTAAGAGCAAGTCCGATCTATTCCCTTCGCAGTTTCTTCCTCCCGTCAATACTGAGAACTCATGTGAAGCAAAACACTGGATGCATCAAATGATCTTGCTTGCCTGAGAGTCATTTTGGATGGGTCCAACACTTTTAGGTTTAAAAAGTAGTCAAAAGGTTTTAGAAGAAATGAGATGGAAACAGGCTGGTTTGTATGCATGAGAAACATATATTCTTGTCAAAAAGCTCCTGATAGCAGCTAACAGCAAAAGGGATGGGTTAGAGGAAGAAAACAGCACTGTTACTATGAGTTGAAAAGTAACAATGAAATTAAACAGGTCTTCTCTGTCTTAAAGGCAGATTTCAGCCTGGGAAGCTCTGAAAAAGCTGAAGGGAGACACATGGCTGCAGGAAGCCTCATGCTCCTGCAGTGAAACCCTGCAAGCTGTTTGCTCCCATGAGAGAGTCCCTGTGCCTTCCCATTGCACACATCCCTGCATGGCCTTTCCCTGAAAAGGGTCTCATCCCCCTCCTTTTACAAGAGGAGGGTTTGTATAGGAAGAAATAGATGCGCTAATAAAGTCTTCAGTGTCTATTTCCACTAATTTAATCTATGGAATCAAAGCAATTACCCAGCAGAATAAGGTCTCTCAACATTTTTGAGTCCTTGACAGTGACCAGAGGAACTGATACATCCAGGAAAGGTTGGAGTCGGTGGGAAACACAAAACATACAGCCGCTATTTCAGTGTGTAAATTAATCTCACTGGATGCAAGCTTTGTTCACTGCCTCTCTATAACCTGTGCTGCACAGACAGCCTCGCTGACATTTCCCAATCCAGATAAAGAATCTCTAATGCTAATCCTGATTTGACTGAAAAAAAAGGAGCAGGAGGTCTGTCAGGCACCTTTGCTATGCTAGGTGCTCTCCAAATATAGACCAGAATGAGGATCCCCAGCAGACTGAAGTAAGTGAGAAAATCCTTTTTTCCCCTCTGAACTTCTCTGGATTAACTTTTCCATGTGCTTCCCCTTATGTGTGTGTGGGTGTCTTATCACCAAGACCCTTCCTGCCCCCAGTCCCTGCTTGCCTGTTACCAGTCTGCAAAAACACATGGACTGGGTCTGGAGTAAAATAAAAATATTGGAAAGCAATACGAGCAAAGCAATGGACGTGACCATTGTGTTCTCTGCAAGTTTGTTTGGAAAGAAAAGGCACAGGTGGAGAAAAAACAGAAGAGAGGGAGGGAGGAGAGCTGAGGCCAAAGGAGAATCTCCTGGGCACGGATAAGTTGCTTGCTGCTGTTGTGGATGGTGGAAATGCCCAGCTCCTCTGCACTGGGACCGATTTCAGAGGAAGTATTCCCACCTGCTTTGCTTTCTCCTCCTCTTCCAAAGCACGGTAACCTGCCAGGTGGTTTTGCAGAGGGGTCACTCAGGCTGAATGCTGCGTAATATCAAATTCCCCCAGTGCGGGGTCAAGCACAGTGAGGTATCTCAGTCTCTGTGCTGATTCCCTTGGGTAGGGTTGTACCATTGTCTCTCCATCCCAATATTCTGCATACACGAGGTCAACAGACAGGAGCAACCAGAGGCCTCGCTGTCCACCAGCCCTTAAACTCCTCCTCCTCCAGTGTCCAGGACAGGGAAGAGCATCCCGCTGTCAGGAGACAGCCCTCTATCACAAAAGGAATTTGCCGTCATCGTTATTTTGTTGTAATCACTCAACCGCAACCACCCCAAAACCGTGACTTTTCAAGGAGAATTGGGGTATTTTTCAGCCTACTTGATCCGCCAGTGCTGCAGCCTGGGAAGAGTCCTAGATTGAGGTTAGACCCTAAGGACCTGATTTCCAATACTCCTGCCCATTGGCCCCATTCAAAAGAAACTGAAACTTGTGCCTGACTTGTCTCACTGAGCTCGCAAGCACAGGAGTCAGAACCAGGTAAGAAGCCAGAGCTGTCTTACACATCACCTTAGGCTTCAGTGTCAACAACACAGATGCTGTGAGGCACTGCTGTGTCAAAGATGAAAAATGCACTTTATCTTCCTCATCATTCTATTGAGAGAATTCCAAGGAAATGTGTACGTGTCTATATTTAACTCTTGTTCCTCTTCAAAAAAAAAAAAAGAAAAAATTATTCAGCTCATACAGGCAATGAATATAGGCCACAGAATCCAACACACAGCAGCAAAAGTACTCCATTATTAAGTCTGTAATTGCCAAGAATTAATTTGCTAATTGCATGCAACTAATCTGCGTCCTTTTTGTTTTATATCAATTAACAGAGTAATTAAAAAAAGCAATCTTCTTGATAGTTCCTCACTGGCAGACTTAGCCCAGCAGAGCTAATGAAAGAGGGCCACCCTTTAACTAACCTCATTAGTATCTCTTCTTTTGTTAAACACCCTACAAAAAATAGTTAATTTTGCTGCATGAAGGTCCTTGATGTTGGACTGCTAATGAGGGGGCCACGCTGCTCTGATTTGGTGTTTGTTTGGAGAGTGGTTGATCCCTGCTCCCCGCCTTGCTGCCCTTCTGGGGCTGGAGAGGCAGGTAGACAGCAACAATCGTGGACTGGGTAGAGTTTTATGGATATCAGCAGTTACCAAACATTTAAAGTTCCCTCCAGGACAGAGATTTAGTTTGCTTCATTCTAAAAAGCTCAAACTAACTGACAAAAAACCCCACAAACCCCCCCAAAAAACCCTTACAAAACAAACAAGAAGCAAAGAAGAGAAAAGAACACCTAACAACAAGGAGAGAGCAGGAAAAGAGGGAAATCACCAAGAAGCAAGGACAGGAGGATGGGTGCACAGCTCTGCCTGTCACTGTGATGCAGGAAGGAAACCCTCTGCTCCCATCACTTTAAAAAACAGACTTCAAAATCTTCCCACCTGGTTGAACATCATGTGAACCTTCCTATGAGTCATCTGTAAGTTCAGCTGGGCACTGAGCTCCAAACACAGCCTTCCTCAGAACCTGTGGGCTTGGTGCTGCCCTTACTCAGCAGGATAAAAGCACATAAGCAATTTTTTTTTGGTGTTGTAAGAGATATTCTATAATATTCCATTGTGCAAAGGAGATCTGCGGGGAGAGTTGCAGCATCACCGATGTAGCAGACATTCACTGCTTCCCAGGGCCATGGGGGCTTTCATTTTGTTTGCTGTGGGCTCTGCTGGGTTGGGAGATGCCCGTGGATGTGACATGGACGTCCCATTTGTGCAGCCCGTAGTCCGAGGTGCCGTGCATGGGGCTGGGCCATGCAGCGACTCCTTGGCTCCGGGGTAGCACCATGTCGGGCACCCCCTCCCTGTCAGGCTCCTCTGGAGGTGTTTGCAGCTCACGTCCTGCTTTTTACAAAGCTGCTGGAGCTGGGAAGAGTCCCTGCTGTAATGAGAGCTTCCACCAGGAGGCAAGTCGGGCTTCCCAGCGGCACAGCGCAGCACGGGAACTGCTGCAGCCGAGAGCTGCCTTTCTCCACGGAGGGGTCCCCAGTTGTGCTCAGGTGCCAAAGTCACCAGGAATTCATCTCTGAACACACCAGATGAAATTTATAATTTTCACCCCTCGTTGGATTTCTAGATTTGCTCAGCGGATTTACTGAGAAAATTTGTCAGAGTAGCAGGTGACAGCATTAGCAGTGTTTGCCTGCTTCAGGGGCTGGGCTTTGTCAGAGGAGACTGAAACGGGTCCAGATCACTCTGAAATGACAAGCCAAAACCCAAGCACGTTCAAAAACCTCCGCCCAAGCAAGCTGGGAGACCACGGACAGAGACAGAGCACTCTGTGTTCCTCTTTGGGGGCTTTTTGGAAGCCACCTCTCCCTTCGGAGAGTTTCTCCTGTTTTGGGTGGATGTTCCTTGCGACATTTAAGGGACACTTGCCAGAGAAATGCTGGATCCAATCCTCAAGCTCCTTAGACATGAAGCAGAGCTCATTTCACCACTCTCCTCCCTATTACCTGTGTCTTCAAGATGTGCTCTCACAAGTAGCCAGAAATCTTCTGGTTATTTACAAGTGAAGAAAAGGGATAAAATTAGAAATAACCCACAACTTCTACTGCTACAGCACTGGTGACTTTGAAGCAAGGGCATGTCTGCACTGGTGAGAACCAAGAACTGGGTGACAGTCTCTGTGTCACCGTGTCCTGGGACAATGTGTGTGCTTGGTTTTCTTTTGACCAAAACTCCAGCCCAGATATCAATTACAGTTAAGGATTGAGCTGACTCTCTCTGTGTCTCTGAAATAGTGAAAAACGTTTGCTACTGTTTAAAACCATCAAGATTTCCTTTTCTTTCGCCTATGCAGGGATGTCTTGGAACCTGGGGATAGTGGGACCTGCATCCGTCTGCCTCAGCTTCCCTGCACAGGGAACAAATGGAAGTGAAGCAGGGGAGGGGAGCGAGGTGATACCACCAAGGGGGAAAAAAAGAGAGGGAAAAAAAAAAGGAAGCCAGATTTATGCTTCAGCCATTTCCCTCCATAATCAGCTTATGTTGTAGAGTTAAATGAACCGACAGGGAACTCACGCAGGCGGATGGGGCTTGTCAGCTGGGAACCTGGAAATCAGCTGCTAGTGTGAGCAGTGTGTGCAAAGGTGGGCGTGCAAGGGTGGTCCATGGTGTGAGGGTGGTCAGTGGTGCAAGGGTGGGCATGTAAGGGTGGTCAGTGGAGCGAGAGCGGTCAGTGGTGCAAAGGTGAGCGTGTGAGGCTGGTCAGTGATGCGAGGATGGGCGTGCAAGTGTGGTCAGTGGTACGAAGATGGTCAGCAGTGCCAGGGTGGTCAGTGGTGAAAGGGTGGCTGTGCAAGGGTGGTCAGTGGTGCCAGCACGATCAGTGGTGCCACGGTGGTCAGTGGTTCAGGCAGGAGGAGGCTGGCGGGGGCCAGTGCCCCTCCCTCCACGCCGGGTGTGAAGGAGCAGCTGAGAGGAATTGCAATACCTCCCACTCCTCTGCCCATTTTTTTCTCATGAATGCATAATGAATGCTAATGAATTCTTCACTCGGGGCATATGGTTAAGACATATAGAGCTTAACCTTGCTACAGAGAAGAAAGACCTTGATGTTACAAGATGGGGGAGGGCCAGGGGGAACCCAGCGATTCCTGAGCTGAGCTTGGGTCAGCAGGACTCATCCTGCTCCAGCCCAAGGTCTCCTTCAAACACAAGGGCTGTAGGATCTGGAGGGGGACAGAGAAATTTTGTACTTCCTTACTAAAGGAAAGGCAAACATATGTCCGTAGATGTGTTTTAGAGGCTGAGAGCTGCCACGAGGTTAAAGTAAAAGGATTTCTCCTTTCTCTGGAGAAATGGAAGGTATCTGAAGGAAAATATACCACAGCAGTGGAGAAAGGAAATAGATACACAAAGATCGAAAAACAATGTTGGAAAAGACCAAAACCAAATAAAAGACCACACCAAAGCAAAGTTAGCAGCATGCTCCAGCCCCAAGAGACTTCTTCTTCTCAGCCCCCCTCCCTGCTGTCCCATGGTTCTCCATGCTCCTTCACCTGCATTCAGCTTTCCAAACATGAAGGTTTAGGGCTGTTTCAGACTCTGTAGTGTAACCAAGTCATCCTTGAGGGACTGGCAGATACAGCACAGAAGCCCTGAGTCCACTGCTGAATACTGAAGCTGGAGACACTGATGTTCAGGCAATGGAATCCCACGCAGTGTGTCACAGGCTGGATTAGTGGTACTGTATAAGCCTGATGGCATCAGTGGAGGTGGGACCCTGCAGCAGAACAAGTTCATGGCTCTGCTTTGGGCTCATGGGTGAGCAAGACATTTATGACCTGATTTCTGCCGTCCTTTCTAGAGACCTTTAGTGCTAGAGCCTCATGGACTAGCTGCAAACCCTGGACTGTGCCCCAGCCTTTCACAACCCCGTGTGTTTGAAAACAACTGAGAGACTTCTTTTTGAATCAGAAGAGCTAAAAACTTGATTCTCCAGACAACTTTGGATCTAGTCACAAAATTCTGCAGTACCCCAAGAAGCAAAAAATTACAGATCAAGACCTAAATGAGGTAGCTGAGATACCTGTAACAGCACAGATCTCTTTGCTGGCTTGTATGCCAGACTCCTGGCTGAGTTCTGGGTCTCCATACAGCTCTCACCTCTGCACTCAGTCCCAAGCCAGGCAGTGCTACCTAGATCCAGGATTCCTCCATGGGCTCCTGACATGAGCGAGATATCACCAAACATGCACCCCGATGGTTAGAAGACATCAAGAAAACACTCAAGGTTATTCAAAGAATTCAAAAAAATTCTGAAGAAAGTTTCACCCACACCAAAAACTCTTTCAATACCGAAAGCTCCCACAGGATCCTTCTGGAATCTTGCAGCAGGCAGATTTCTGAGTGAAAACACCTCTCTTGAGCAGCTGGGGTCTAGGCTGACACGTGAGCTGGATGCTCCACCATCAGCATTAGGACTTTGATCAGGGTAGGTGAAGGCTTCTCTTTCTCTCTGCCATTTTCTGTCTAACTCTCTCCCCTAAACTGTAGCAGGAGCATTTAGATGGACAATTTAGTAACACTTTGAGGCATTGTTGTCCTTTGCTGCCCATCTCATACCTTAGAACAGGAGCTGAGATTGGTCAGAACAATGTGAAAAAGCAGCGTTTGCCATAGCTCGAGACTGCTAATCCACCGATGCATTTCTGAGAACAAAGCAGCCCAGGTACCTCCCTGAGCGAGTGGTGAAAAACAGCAGAGAGAGAGAGAGCTGGAAAAATTTCAAAGTCCTTCTAAAAATTAAAATCTGAAAGCCAGCCAAGTCCCAGCAGCCGAGTGGAGGTGCGAGGCATTTTAGTCTCCAGGGTGGGCAAAAGCAGCCGACTGCCGTATGCATCAACACCTCTTGACACTTATGAATATGGGGCTGGTGCTGATGCCCACTTGGATGAAAGAACAGAGTGAGATTGCCAGCGCCAAAGTGGGTGGAAGGGAGGCATGATCTGCAGCAAGATGTTGGGTTTTCTTTAACCCTCTCTCACACAAAGAACACCGTTCGCGTGGGGGCCTTGGGCCGCGGCGGTTTAAAGATTGGAGATGTTTGGGTGCAGGTTAAGTGGAGGATGGATCTGGGCTGAGCCCACCAGAGGAGATCTGTACGGTTGTGGGGGGAGATGAAGCACATGTGGACACTGATCTTCAAGGTTGAGGAAAAACATCTGATGGATTTCTTGCAGCACTGAATGATTTGGGGGAAAGCTTCCGCTTGCAGGGAGCTGTGGTTGCTGAGCCACTCTGGAAACTCTGGGCCTTTGCATCTCCTTCAGTACTTTACACAAAACTCAGCAGCAACCCCTGACTCCTGAAGAACAGGGAATCCCACTGCCATTAAATTTCCAAGCCTTGATGGCTTCTACAAGCCCAAAGAAGATACTGAGATCAGCTAAAATAGTTCTTTGCTGTAAAAGATCATGGGAATGAGAAGTTTTCAGTGAAAGCTACTGATAAATGAGGGCTCAGCATGGAGTGTGTTTTGGATCCCTACACCATAAATACAAATTCATGTAGGTGGGGGCAGCCAGGTGAGGGTTTAGGTTGCAGCAGCCTCATCAACAGACAATGAACCTCTTTAATTTGAAATGCCAGTCTCCTTCACTTTCAGAATTCTCAGCTGTCATTTCTGGCTTTTGCCAAATCCTAAACAAAACAACAAAGTAATCCCAACCTGCTCTGCTCTCCTTCCTGCCCCTCCTCCTGCTTCCCTTGCAGGAGGCTATCCCTCTGTAAAGCCTTCCCCACTCCCCCAGAGCCACCAGGATCTCACTCAGGAACACTCCTCTTACCTCTCCATTTGCATGACAGACGGCTCCTTTGCATTACCCACCTCTTCCCACAGAAACCCCGTCCATCCCTCAGGCATCCTGTGGGGATATCTGCTGCCGCAGGCTGCTTTCCACCCCCTCACTGCCCACCCTTGCCCTCACTCCTACATGCTTCCAGCAGAGCACCGCTCGGATAAGTTGGCCCTGTGTTAACTTCTCCTCGTGCTAACTCCCTCTCTAATTTGTCTGAAATTTCAGGCCTCCAGGACGAGAAGAGTGAGGAGTTCTTTGATGCCTGTGATGCCCACCCTGCATGGACACGCTCCAGGCTGGCTCCAAGCCCCCAGCCCACCCTGGAGAGGGGTTTTGGTGGTCAGGAGGAAGACAGGAGCATCTCTTTGGGAGAGACTCAGCCCTTACCCCAGCTGCAACATGCGCTGTGCCTGATACATTGTAATGACATGAAAATGAATAGAATAAACTGACTGAGTGGCATTGTTATTAACCTTTGTTACCTCAATAAATCACACCAAAGAGCAGCAATTACTCCCATTTCTGACAAATACTGGTTTATGCTGTGGATTCCCCCCTTTGCTCTCAGTCCCATACCCTCTCCCTCACTCTCTTTCTCGACTGGAATCAGGACGGTTCAGTGCATAACCAGGACGGTGCAGTGCGTAGCCCAGCATTGAAAGAAACAGGAATTATTTAATACCATCATAAGGGCATGTAACAGACAGCATGGGCCTTCCATGGCACCCATCTACTTCATTCTTAAACCACCTATTCTCTCCTAAAGGCAGCAGGTTTTCCAGGGGCTCTGCATCCCTGGGCAGATCCTGGTTGCAGCCCCTCAGCCCAAAGGCACAGCAGCTCTCATTCCCCTCTCCATGCACAGACAGGGACACGTGCATTTCTTTTACTGGATCTCAGGAATTACTGAATGAAAAGACCAGGGAGGAAAACTCACCCTCCTCCAAACTCTGGTCCAAGGCATGAGTCAAGCTTTTGGCCCCAGACCAGGACCAGCAATTGGGCTTTTTGCTCAGCTCTGACTTGGCTTGGGTTTTGTCACGCACTCGTGTCAACACCGATCCGAGTTTAGGAGTTTGATGCTGCTCCCGAGCCAGCTAATTTCTGAGGTCAGTGCCACGCTTTGAGATCGATAAGTTCCGAATTTAGTCAGCACAAACAGCCTTGCAGCAGAGTGCTACGCTTGCATATTTAAAGCAGTCTGGGGAAAGGACCTTTCAACAAAGGTATTCAATGAGACTTAAAAATCAATCCTCATTTGGAGAAACTGGCAAAATATTGTAGTAGCCATTGTTAAAATGCCTGGATTGATAATAAATCAGAGCTGACAAATATTTCTGGCTTTTTTTTACTCTGTAGATTTGTTTTCACAGAGGACCTGGTTGTGGATACGATCTTTCTTCACAGAAATATTCAGAACTGTATTTCCATAAAATTTGAAGGACTTTTTATAAAGCTGGCAGAACCTGTGTTTTTTATTTTTTCGTGCTATCTTTTCTTCAGAAATCAACAGAAGTAATTCTGGAGATTTTAAAAATTCCCTGGGGATTTCCAAATTCACATATACAGCGAAAATAGTGGCACTATAATATTTACATATCACGCCCAGTCTTGAAATAGTTTGAAATGAGAACTGAACAAATGGTCTGTGGCCATAAATAGCTGAAGATTGGGTTCTTCTTGCAGAGGTGGATTTGTTCATGCAACAGTAGCATCCATGACTCTGCTCACCTGTTCCAGGAGCCCGTGTGTGTCGCACTCTCTGTGCTTACACCCTGCTCTGTGGGCCAGAAAATACAGAAGCAGTGCAGGACTGGTTGTTGTGCCAGGTGAAACCTTCCTTTTGAGATTTGCTGGGCTCTATTTGCTTTCTCAAGCTTAGATTTTCATTAATCCAGCAGGAAACACCCATGTCTGATATCAGCACCCTCTGGTATAGGATCAGTGTCCCGTGGCTGTAGGTGCTACACAAACCCATGAGACATAAGACTGGCCCAAAAGCATCGTAGACCCTCATCTCTGTCTGGGACAAAACAAGGGGACAATAGATAGGATTGTGTTAATACTCTGAATAAATTCCTTATTTCCTCTGATATAATTTCAGGAGTGTGACCATGTGTGGGTGTCACTCAGGGAACTACAACTGGTAGGACCAAGGAGAAATACCCAGCTCTTCCTGAAGTGACTGCTTGTCTCGGTAGCTTTGCTGCTGCTGGATCTGCAGTGAGACCCAACCTTTGTTTTAGGTCAGCTCGAATCTAATTTAGGGAGGAATCTTTGTTGTATGGATGTCTGTGTGACTTATGTGCTCGGAGTTGATTTTCCTGGCCCAATCTTATTAAGGACTGATTATAGAGTGAAGACTGCAGCAGAGTCCATGAGGGGATGGGAGAGGTGCCCT
Source organism: Lycocorax pyrrhopterus obiensis (assembly GCA_014706295.1). Classification (NCBI taxonomy): domain Eukaryota; kingdom Metazoa; phylum Chordata; class Aves; order Passeriformes; family Paradisaeidae; genus Lycocorax; species Lycocorax pyrrhopterus. Next base: position 12,016,316 of record JACSVZ010000022.1, on the reverse strand, counting down.
TTATTGCTAGTGAGGGGTAAGTGTGCGAGCTAGGAAGAGTGAAAGGGAGGCAAACTGGGCATAAATCATCCAGAATGCCAGCCAGCAGAGCCTAAAACCCATGGAGAAACAAGATTATTTCTCTTTTCCAAGGAGCAGAGGATGTGACCCAAGCTCTGTCAGTAAGTAGTGACTTCAGCAGGCACCAGGCGTGCAAGAAGCAAGACAGGACCTCTTGCTTCATTTTCTACACTTTCATTACCCTAAAATAATCCTTCCTCTCCTGCTTCCCCCACTGCTTCTGAAGAAAGAAGGTGGGATTTTGTCATTTCCATCAGCGTGAGAGAAGTGGGGCTCATTTGGGGACGAGGTGGCCGGAGCCCAGATTTCCTTCCCTTTCTTTTCCGCTGGAGCATGCGACAGTTTGCAATGTGAGGAGCGGGCGGCTGCAGGAGCAAAGTAGGAAAAAAAACCCACCCAGTCCCACATCACAATGACTTCCCTCAGATGATAAACATAATAATAAAACCCCTCCTAGTAGCCAATATGATGCTAATGCTTCTTAGCTCTGTCAAAAGTGAAAACAGCTCCTTGCTGTCAATTACTGGAGGGACAGCTGGAGTCTCTCCTCTCACTGTCAGGATGCAGACATATTGCATGTCATCGAGAAGGTAACAAATTCACCAGGACAGCATCACCATCTGTCACCAACAGAGACACCGCCGAAACAAAGGGTCAGGCTTCGGCGCAGAGCTCGGGCCCGATCTCTCCCCACACCGCTCGTCCTGCCCTGCCAAGAGGAGGGGCACAGGTGGAGGTGTCCCCAAAGCCAACCTTCATCCAGGGCATACAGAGGGGATTTGGGGTTTATAAACCGAGGGCATGAGGTTTGAGACCGAAATTATTGTTTTCACCAGAAAAACCTCGTGCTGAAGCCTTCAGACCCTGCTGATGGGTATCAGCCATGGGGTGAGGCCCTGTAGGCTTTGGCACTGTCCCTCACTCGACTTCCATGGGTCTGCCTGTGTGACCCCCCTCCATGCCCTGTGTGCATGAGGAGATGTGTTTGGGCTACTCACAGGAGTAAATGACACCCAGGGAGGGCTGGGGGATCAGGCTGTAAGTCAATTTGTTTGGGGACAGATGGTTGAGTCCCCACATTATTGAAGTCTGACTGCCCTGGATCTGCTCTCATGAGGAGAAGCTCGCCACCCCAGGAAAGCACTTGCAGTGGGCCAAACTCTGCACATGATCTGAAACCCAGTCAAATGACAAATAATTCAGTGATCTGTTTTGAGGTCATTTTCAGTATTTAACCATCTTTCCAAAAACTTCAAAAATCCTCTTCAAAAAACCCCCTCAATTAATAATGCCATTTCTTAAAAACATGTTTTTGAAGACGTTGTTCAGAAGAATAGTGTAAATAATGTAAATAATTTAAGCAATTCTTTTTCCCTAGCATATATTGTTGTGCTATTTAAAAATAACCCACATAACTCCATTCTTTCACTCCAGACGAGGCTTACTTCCAACGGATGATGTGCTAATTATTTCGAGAGCAAAGTTTATTTCTGACAGAAAAATCATTGTACTTAAAATCACGTAGAGTGCTGAGACTTTGGGTGAGTCTGAAAGAAAGATGTTTCTGCAAAACTAGCCCGATGTGACAATGCAACATGTTCACATAACTCCTGTGTTTGTGTCACAGCATTAATTTGGGATACCCTGCGGCTGCTGGCAAATGCAGCTCTGCGGGGTCCAGCTGACATCTGGGGATACCCTTTGGGTTTCCAGAGTCAGATGGCAGCTTTCCTGTTTGCTGTCAGTTGCAAAATCCAGGACTTATAATTTATATTATTAAATATCTCAGGTGCTATTTAGAAGTTAGATCATGAGCCATCCTGATGAAGGAGATGAAGCTACCTGGAATTAACTGGCACATTTCAGACTTTGGTGGCCATTTGGAAGCTGGTCCTGCAGGATTTCCCTGCAAATCCTGCCTCTGCCCTCCTCTGTTGAGCAGTAATAATCCAAAATAAGCACAACTGAAATATGAGCTAATTCCAAAAATGCAGCACAAAATGGACTTGCTGCTGCTCATTCCCAACTTGCACTGCTTCTGCTGAGATTTACAACCAGCACACTGAGAAAAAGCTGCTCCTGCAGACATAAGGATTCATTTCTAACAAGGAGAAATATCCCGTGCTCTAGTCACAGGCCTGCATGCCAAAATTCACTCCATACTTTAGGCTACAACAAATGACAACCGGCCACCCTGAATCACGCGAAACAACTTTCAAAGAAATTGCAATTGCTGCTTCCCTGCCTTTGCAGCATCATTTAATTTCTCAAACCCAGGATGAACAGCTCCAGCAGGGAGAGGCAGAGCATGGAGCTGGGAGGGTGTGCCCATCATCCTCCCCTCCATCCCTTCCATCTCCCCAGTGCTCATGGGCTGCCTTGGGGTTTCTCACTTGTTTCTCCTCCAAGGTTGTGTCGACTGCTGTGAAGTGGAAGTCATGGGATATTGCCAGCAAGAGGCTGGAAATTATATTTGAATTGTGCCCGGTGGTCCTCCCTCCGTCCCAAAACGCCTGTGTCCTTTCCTGCAGAAATCAGATGTTTGGGGGAGCTGTGAAACTTCCATGCTCAAAGTTGTGTAAGGCTGCTGGAGTGAAAGGAGGAGGTTTGCAAACTGGTTTGGGAGAACCAGTTTGTGTTTGGGAAGGGAAAGGAAGGTGGTGGTTGTCATCATTAGAACAGAGAGTACAGAACGGCCCCATGTCTGTCACCATGGGCAGGGGGTTTGGGCTGCGACTGCTGCCGTCATCCAGACCCACACTGGTCTCATCCCTTGGGGAGGACGGGCGTGATTCACTCGTTACACAACTTCCACAAAACCCGCTTCCCGGAGCTCCCACCATTCTGGAGGTGGCTCTCTGGCAGACTTTTAGGTGGACTTTGGTCTGCTACCCTCACTATTTTAGTTTAGTTGTGAGAAGCAGACAGCCCAAAAATTCAGTTGTGGTTCCTCTCCCAAAGCCTTTCAGGATGGTGTTTTCCAGTACACCGAGGGAGAGCTGTGATCTGGATCCCCACGGGGAAGCTGAGGCCGTTGGGGAGGCTGTGACAGAGCAAGGAGGTGAGCTCTGAGATATTTTTCTGCCCTTCAGGAAATCCTTCATCCTCATCCCCACGTATGACAGCATTCTCCCCTGAGCAAATCCCCCACCCCCTCCAGAGAATCAAACCCGGACATTTTGCTGAAAGTCAGAATCTCACCTCTAAATCTGAACACAATCCTGCCAAAAAACAACCTCAACATTTTCACTTAGGAAATCATATCAAGAGCTGCTCCTTGAGGAGTGTCCTGGTCTGCTTTGAAGAGGTCATCTCTGCACAGAGCCTGCCTGGTTTAACCCACGAGTTGCAGGTTTAACGGCACCGAAGGTTGGAGGCTGGGACACACACTTGGGAGGTGGACAGGATTTTAATTCTATTGTTTGCCAAGGTTTTGTCAAAGCAAAGCAAATATTACCATGGTTGCCCAGCTTGGTTTGCCCTGTGATAAGCTTAGAGTGGAATGAGGGTATTTTATCTTTATCTAAATAAGAAAAAGGCCAAATGAACAAATGCTCCTCGTGCCCCTCCCTGACTCGGTCCATGCTGGGCGCTGACTTCACAGCCGGTGCTTGCAGGCTTTCACAAAGCCCTCTGCAGCTATTTTGGAACTGGAGCTGATCTTTATGCATTAACATGGACCCAGATTTTAGAAGAAAACTCACATCTCCTCTGAGCTACTGCTCAGAACATTTTGCTCCCTCGCTGGCTCTGCCTGCAGAGCCCTGTAGCCACCACCAGCAAAAGGGACGTGAGAAACCCAAAGCCGCTCCTTTATTAAACAGAGAGGAAAATTTTGAGAGAGAAAAACTGAGCTTGAAAGTAATATCTGCACTTAGATATTGTTTGGAATGTTGCTGCAATATAGAGACATGTTAAAATACAGCCTGAGCTCTTGTCCTGAGCTCGCATTTCGGTGGTGCCCCCCCATCAGATGCTACAGCAGAGCTCTGTCTGCGGCACTGTACATAAAAATTGCTTCTCTCTCCAGTGAAACGCGTTTGTCTCTGGGGTAGAAAGAGCAGTTGATAAAAATGCAGCTGTTTCATTAGTTTGGACAGGGAATGGAAAAAAATTGGAGAGCTACAGGGGAAAGCCAGGTGGGGAAAACCTGATCTGAGGAGCTTTTCTAAAGGAAAGAGTTTTTTTGTTTGAACTCAAGTGGTTTTCAGTGTGGATTTTTGGTATTGACCACATTTTTCTCTCTTCAACAATTGTGACATTTCCATTAAAACTTTTCATTTCGACTCATGATTTGATTCAGTCCATAAAAATCAGCAAATGTTGTGATTTATCTCTTAGAAGTCATGCACATATTTGAAGAAATCAATGAAAATATGTCTAAAACCATCAAGAGTTTTGGAAATTCTGGGCTTTCTCAGTAACTTGACCACCTATAGTAAGAAATAGGCAAATAGAAAAGGCACAGTTTTAACTCTGAGGACACACAAAGGGGGAAGAGTTTAGATCAGGGGGGTCATGAGGGACTGCACACAGCTGAGCCAAGGCACACAGGTTTGTCCAGGACTGGTTCAGAGGCCTTTTATAAACCGGGAACATTTTCATCACAGTTTCTACAAAATGTACCAAAGCTGTGTATGGGTGTAAGTGGTGTTAGCAAACAGGGTTATCCATTAAATAACACATTTGTCTCTTCTGGTCTCGACTTATCAAAGACATCTCCTGCCTAAACACCAAAGATATTTCATGGATAAACACCAAAGATAACCCATGACTAAACATAGGAGAGGCACAGACTCAGTGCAGGTTATAAATTCTGTGACTCTGGGGCATGGCCCACACTTTGTGTTTCCTGCATCCATTTTATCAGTGGTTACTGATAAGAGCATATTTTCTAGGAATGCAATTGTTCAGCCCTCCTATGTGACCATAATGCACGAGTGGAGCAGGTGAGGGCCATGGGCCCAGAAGTATTTTACTATTCCTTGAATATCCACGATGTAAAAAAACGATGCACACAATGCAGTGCATTTCTTAGCAATTAACTTTTCTTCTTTAGTCAAACAACAAATCAGTGTTCTAAAACATCTGAGGTATCAGAGATGTGTATTTCTGCGATTTTTGTTTTGTTTTTTTTAAATAATTTCCCAAGTCAAGTCTAAGAGACTTGGCTCTGCTGACATCCAGAAGAGAGAGATTCGTGCTCGAGACTTGGGGCAAGATTTGTCAAAGGCAAAACGAGGAGATTTTTTTGACATTTCTCCTTGGTGCCCTGGATGAGCACTTTCACCACAGTCACTGCAACTGCTCTGGAACTGAAACCCCCCCGTTTGCTCCAGCTGGGATGGGTCACAGGGAGATGCAATGAAGAAGCAGCACACATTTGCACACAAATACTGGGCAAAATACCAAGTACACAGCTAGTGATGTCTTGGTTGAAATCACTGTTTTTCCATAGAGGTAGATACATATCTGAAATTTACTGTTATAGTTTGCATCCAACATGAGATTTTTTTTAAACTCTTCCAGATCTAGATGCAGTTTACACTAAAAAACCCCAAAAGAATTAAATACCTGATGTACTTAGGCAAGTTCAAGCAAATACAAGAAATGCTTATTACAATTTTAGGAGTTTTACTTGCAGCTGAAGTCCTTTCCTATCCAACAGACAGCGACTAACCACTTCTACACACTCAAAAATGGACTTTTACTGACATTTAAAAAATATCTGGGAACCTGAGGATGCACATACTGTGATTTTTGAAAACTCTTGGATGTCTTTAACAGCAGCTCCATGCCACAAGTTCTGAATGGTGCAGTAGATATCTGTAGGAATTTTCAGTCAGAGAAATGTTTCTATGAACACAGGTTACTGTTTGTAGGGATAAATATAGAAGAATGTAAACAAACATCCTTCTGAAGATGGTTCCTTTTGAGAATATTTTCTGGAATCCTCCAAAATTTTAACATTTAGACCGCTTTGGTAGAATGTAAAAGACAAAATGGGTGCCTGGACCTTCTTCAGGTTTTCCTACCAAGTAGCTCCACCAAATTAGGAATTTAAACTGAGTCTGAAGCAGCACTTAGTCTGCATTTACAGACGTATTGCCCCAGGATAAGAGATGTAATTCTCTGAAATGAAGAAAATTAAATCATTACCCTCTTCACCCAAGCCTTTTTGCTGTTGGAAAGTTAGTTTTGCATTTAATGAATATGGGCTCATGTCTTTCTAATGAGTATGAGATAGCTGATGTAATTGAAAACTTAAGCAGGGAAAAATCATTACAAGGTTTGGGTGGTTTTTTTTTTTTTAATTAATTTATTTTGTATATTTGTGTTATGAGTGATAGCTACCAGTAGAGTCATGGGGATGGAAAACCACAATTTACTCGACAGGCAATTCAAAACCATGTGTTGTAATAGGAGATTCCCCATATTTTACCTGCCTGAAGGGAAGCAGCTGGAGGAGAGTTTTCTGCTGTACTTCCCTGTGTCTCTGGGAGATCCTTGGCACCTCCTTATTCCCACCCTCCTCCTACTTCTTGCCATTATGAACCCGTTCTCATATTTTGTGTTCTCCCTTTTTTATGACAGCAAACACCTCCTCTGCCCCTTATACTCAGGACTGTCAACCACCCTGACATTTGGGAAAGGCACCCTCAAATGGAGAGGTGGGTAGGGGATAACAGCTCCTGGGCTGGCTTCCCTCCACAGCCCCATAAAATCCTCCTCTCCCACACTGAGATGTATTTCAGGCTGGGTTTTTGTCTTCCTGAGGGTCAGGAACTAAGCAAGAGCCCAAGGAAATCCAGGGCAGAGCTGCTGCTCAAGGCCTGTGCCTGTCTGGGATTGCAGGGATGGCTGGGACCTGGACAAAGGACAGGCTCTGGCCTCCTCTGCTCATTGTTCAGCCCTTCAGCCAATGTCCTCAGTGCTCCAAAGATGGATGGCGCCGATTGTCACTGTGTTCCCATGTATGAAATTGAGGAGAGAAACATGAATTTTTAATAATGAAAGGACATCCAGGGGAAGGGCAAAGGAGGTGCTGGGGAGAGAGGAAGGTGGCTCATGAGGTCAATGTGATTCATAAGAGACCCATAAATCTCCACCACTAACAGGCAATGCTTGCCTCCATCTTTTTTGGTATCCCTCCCCAGGTTTTGATGATCCCCATCAGCTCTCTGCACAGTTACCTCTGGAGGCCAGCCTTCATCCACAGGTCCATATATCATTTCCAGACTCAGATTTTGCTTTTTAAGCTTTTTGTTTTCCTTTGATCTTTCACCAAAAATTAGATACTTTGCATGTCCTTGCTCTCCCATGAATAGCTTTTCTTGACCACCATCACCCACAGCAGAATACCTGCCATTAACCCCACTTTAAACCCTGATATCACCCTCCTGAGAGTTCTTTCCATGCTTCCCGTGCAAAGAAAAATTCATTCTCAAGCCCATTTCAGAGACTATGTTTGAGATACCATCTCTAATTTCAAGAGCAAAATCAGAAGAGAGGGAAGTTAAAATGATTCAGAGAAACTCTTGCTGCTGGGAATTTGCTTGGAAAGCCCCATTTGCCCCATTCTTTGGCTGTGGCAACAATCATGGTTAGCACCATGCTCCACCTGAAGGCTGGAGGAAATACGATTTCCCAAGTAGCTGAGAGTGCAAGTTAAGAAAAGATATTTCTCTGCGCACTGCAAAGCTGGTTGAAGGCTTTCCCAGCCTCCAGCTTTTCCTTCCTTCCTGCCACCAGCCAGGAGTGTGTGAGTGCTCCCTAATCAGTTCCACGTGGTCATCCATCTCCTACCTGCAGTCCCTGGCTGTCTAAACTAACCTGGCTGATTCTGCCCGAAGTGGATTAGGGAGCGCACGTCCCATCACTCTGGCCCGCAGGGCTGGTAATAGACAGCTGGGGAAAGTTAATGTCTTCAAGCAGCATCACTTGATCTGGGAGAGGATAAATGTCTGAAACAGTAGCCAAGGGTTATGTCCGGATCGCAGTGCATAATTTATCCACAAATTGGCTTCCTGAAAAGAAGCAGGAGTAGAAAAACACCTCTGTTTCCAGGCAGATAGAGCTGAGACACAAGAAGGTTGCAACTCTGCTCCAGAGCTAGATCTGGGCAGTGATTTTCCTGCTCTTCCCTTCCACAAACTCCCAATTTAAAACCAAATGTCAGCCCCTACTCAGCATTCAGATTAGAACAGACGCATCTGGAAACCACGCATTGCCCTGAAAGCCACCCAAGCTGGCTCTGAAGTTGGAGACGAGGGTGGAATGTTCTTATCCCAGAGCCAAGGCTGTCGCTGCGCGAGCACAAAAGGCAGTTGGTAGGACATCAGCTTGTGGGAGTCTCCTTAGTTACCATAAGGAAAAGTTAAATGTCACAGTCTCCACTGGATCAAAACTACAAGAACAGAGATTATTTATTTGAGATCAGATCTGGGCTTAGCCGCTGCTCTGAGCTTGAGGATGGAATACGGAGATTGCAAGAAAAGCGAGTTTTGGTTTCTAAGGTAAAACTGGAGAAGTCAAGGCAGCAAGTTTTAAATGAGGTTGGGAGATTGTGGCCTCCCTGGTCTACGATTTAATTTATCTTCATCAATATTTTAATGTGTAGTTTGCTCGTATGAGCTAAATTTAACTAACAAGTTCTATATCTGAGGAGGAAAGAGGTACAAGACCTGCAAAGCAGTGATTCTGATCTTGCTTTCATGTCAACTTTCTGGTGACCTCAGTTATCTGGCCAATATCTGCTGCAGGGGAGTGAGGTGACATCTCTCTGAGATGGGATTTGCAGGTACAGTGACCCACATCTCCCACACCTCCACCACCCAAAAAGCAGCACCTAAACCTTGCACCTCACACTCAGGTCTCTGCTGACCAGAAACAAATCAAAAGAAAAGCCTGGTTGAAACGTTATTGGCAATTTAACAAGATGCTAATGCCGCTGCCAGCACTGAGACCTTCAACAACACTTTTTTTTTTAGCCCAAAACCCACCCTTTCAAAAGTCAGCAGCACTTTAAAGAGGCAGAGCAAAGGAAACGGTGCTCATTAATCATTCTGCCACGACAACACTACGGGGTGATTTCTGCTCTACACCTTTTTGCACAATAGTATGCAATTTAATTGCTTTTAAAAATGCTTTAATGATACAGACCAAAAGCTGATCTTAGCAACATCTTTTCTAATTCAGTGGAATTAAGGACACAGTTGGTAGTTGACAGAAATGAGCGACTGAACCACTTCAAAAAAGACAAATATATCTCAAACCTCAGTCAGGCTAAATACAACACTTTCTGCAAAGGGTCCAGTAGAACACCTACTATCTATTCTCAATCTAAAATGCCTTTTAACTTTCTGTCTGGCCAACACATATCTGTTCAGAGTGTTTTCACCCAGGACCCTCTTGTCTGTAAGAACTGCTCTCTGAGGAGCAGGTTTTACAGATAGAAAGAGGATGGAAACACAGATGCCTGGTTAGTAAACTGAAAAGACAAAACAGATGAGGACACTGATGGAATGCCAGAGAGTCTTTATAAAATTTAGGAGTCATAGACCACCAGGTGTTCAAATAAATGTGATGTATCAGCAGATCCAGATTTCCAGCAGCACTCAGCAGGCTGGGTGCTGGATACACAGTGGGCACTTCACTAGGACTGTGTTAGATGCCAGGAACTCCTCTGAAAAAGTCAGATTATTGTGTGAATGCATGAGCTCTGAAGCTGGACTTTTCTGCAGGTCTGACCTAGAAAATAAGAGCTCGAAGCTGCGAACCTGTATGGATTTTGCAGAGAGTTTGTAATACCAAACTGTGTTAAACAGGGGATGCAGACTTCTTTTATGATAAAACATGTCCAAAAGTCAATGAAAGAGTTTTGTATTTGTGCCACCAACTATAAAGAACTCGTTTTAAGAGTGATTCGGGTCACTTAGGCTGTCACTCATTGTGATGTGTGGGCACGTAAAAAGCAATGAGGCCTTTCCCTGCTAAAGGGACAAGCCTGTGACATGTGCACTTCTGGAGATGCCTGGTGAACACACCACGCACAGATTACTAAATCCATCCATGCTTTTATATCTCTGGACTTTGGGAGCAAATTCTCTGATCTCAGACTCTATTTTTCTCCCCGTGTAGGATTTTCGAGTTCTTTGACAACTTTTCAGCTTCTGACATGGCAGAACAGGACAGTCTTGTTCTGGCATCCCTTCTCTGGAAGGGCTTTACTGACATGTCACGAGGATTCCTGCCTTTTCTGGATTTGAAGGAATAGTGCCTTTCCCATATCATTGCCAGGAGAAGCAGAATTTCTGAGCACTGGGGTAGGAACCAAACCAAAGCACCACAGAAGGGATAAAGCTGCCCAGTGCTGCACGTGGAAGCCAACTCCTTGAGAAAGGTGTTCAGAATTCAGGCTAGAGGCACAAAGAGGATGAAAAATGTCGCTTGTTGGGGAGGAGGGGGGAGAGAGGAGGAATGAAATTTGTGAATAAAAAGAGAGGCCTCATTCCATGCAGCTTTGCCTCTGGATAAGCATCTGTGGCCATCTTCTCCCAGCCAGAAATGTGCACTGTGACTCTCTCCAAACCACACAACATGCTCTGAGTCCTGAGGTTTCCATCTGCTATCAGATGGAAACAGAGCCAAGGCCAATCCAGAAGAGATTACTTTCCTAAGGTGGAAGACTTTGTTTTCTCTAAGAGCCATTCATGAAAACCACGTTTGACACAGGAACAGACACACCAAACTTACTGGAAAACATTCACCTCAATGGAAAACTTTGCTCATGGACAGAGTGCTGCATCACACAGCACCTTAAAAATTTCTCTGGGATCATTTGTTTTTCAAAGGGATTAGTTTCAGTGCTGATGGGGCTGCCTAGAAGGATATTTTCAAATCAATCTATAGATATGAGTGATTCATTAGATTTAAAAATAAAATAGATAATGCTTTGTGGGTTGTACACCATGGACAGGTTTCCCTTTTGAACCAGGACTGCCAGGGAAGGGGTTGGCACCACTCTGGGCTCCTGTTTTCCAGCCCTTGCTGTCTGTGACTGAGGAGATCACAAGCACTGTCAATTTGCCCCATGCAAAAACCCCAGACCTGGTGAAGCCAGGAAATTTCATTATTGTTAAAGGAAGTATGGAAGTAGAGAGATTTGAGAGCAAACATCCCAGCCATGCTCCAAAAGAACAAGAAGCAAAAGCTGCTTTTTAGGTGAGCTGATATATTTAGCTGTCGAGAGAAAACAAAGAAGAGAGGTAAGGTCACAGAGCAGGTCGATGGCAGGAACAGAAACAGAACAGATCTCTCTCCTTCCCAGCTGGTGCCCTACTCACAACAAGGTCTCTCCAGCTGGAGCAAAGCCTATCCTAGAAACTTTGGCCCCATACATGCAATTTTCTTCCTCTGGCTTTCATTTAATAAATGGGATACAAGGCTCACTCTTGTGCTATTGTATTAGTTTAATGTACGTTTATTTTGTTTACATTATCTTTCCTTTCAAGCACTTCAATATGTCTGAAAATAAGAGATAAAAAGGGATAACACATTAGACACAGCAACTCCCAGAGAGGCAGCCAGGGTGTGAAGAACATTGAATTCCCACATGATATTATTATATTGCCTTCTCTGCTGCACAGTGTTACAGTAAGTAAGGGGATTAGCTGCTTGTCTCCCAATATATAGATGGAGAGAAGAAAAAAATGGCTTCGGTTTCAGGAGTTCTTTTTGCCTACAGGAAGAAAAAATCCTGCCTATTCAAAATAATCTCCCTCTGCTGCATCCCCCTCTTCTCAAGAAACCATCTCTGTCTGACCAGAGGGAGAAAGGAGAAGGTAGAGCAAGCTAAAAGATGGCTCAGATATTCATCGTCATAACTACACATGCAACTCCTCTGTAGGGTAATAAGCCTCAAGTGGACATTGCCCTTTGGAGCTGGCACATCTTCCAGGGCTTGTTCCTACCCTGGGGGTTTGAACCCTCCCTTACTGATTCAGGGAAAGCCAAAGAGGAGAGCATCCCATCTCACCCTGGAGAGAGTGTTTAGGTCTTGTAGTAAGAATAAAGTTAGATTCTGGTGAAAGAGTATATCTGTCAGCCTGAGAAAGGTACAGGCAAACTCTTGAGTATTTCAAATGTTCCCCTGGACTCTGGCTGTTGAGGGAAAAGCAAAGTGCAAAGTTGTGCCAGCTCTCTTGCTTCAGGAAAGGACTTGCAGAGCAGCTGGAGAAACCTCCCCACGTGTGCAAGCCCCACTCATCCAGCTGCAAGGAGGTGCAGCACAGCTGGAGAGGTCCAGCCAGCACTGGAGCAGTTCCTGTAGAGCTGGGGCAGCACAAACTCTGACACAAAATGTCACCAGCTCGTGCTGAAGGCAAACCACAGCAGCGGATACCACAAGGGAAGGAAGAGAGATCATTCCCAAACGTGCCCAGCTCCTTACAGGATCAGGTCCTCTCACCTGACGTGCCACTCAGCCTGGTGTCTGACCTAGCAATTAAGATGTCCTTCGTTGTCTCGTAAGTGTGGAAAGCCTCTCTCTCTTTACCCCAAACATTAATTTAGAAAGCAAAATGCCAGAGTGACTGCCTCTCTCGGGTAATTTTTCCCCCTTCAGATTCCCTTGCTTCCTTTATTTAGTGCCAGCAGAAAACAATATGGTTTCTTTCATTGTCTTCTATGAAGACTTCCAAGCGAGGGGGGAGATTATTACTGTTCCAGCCTGTGACGACATAATAGGCTCCTGTCCCAGAAAACAAAAGTCTTTGCAAGACGGTAAAGAGACAAGTCCTACTTATGATGTCACCGAGAAGACAGTAATAAAAATAAAGAAAGGAAGGGGGGGGAAAAGATAAGAATAAACATCTGTATATTGGGAATAACAATAACATTTGTTCTGCCTTTTATTTCTGAAAGATGCCTTAAATTGTGCCTTGTACAGAACAGAAAAGACTTTTGTGTGTGTGTGTGTGAGCACAGATGGATTTATAATAATAAAAAAATCCATTGAAATGCAAAGTTTAGGATTTCCTCCCTCCCCCTCAAAAATAAAAAGATCAAATAATTCTTGACAAAGAAAACTGTTCCGGTTCTATTTTTTTCCTGATCTTCTCAAGTTCTGCCCCGTTTTTAACCATAAAGAGCAAAATGTAGGATTCTTTTCGAAAGAGAAATGTGTATATTTCTGGAAATATGCTTTAGGTTGTATAATTAATAAGGCATGTGAACAGCAGGAATTAGAAATACAGCAACTGATTTGCCTTCAGTGCCAGTACCACCGGGAAGATGGAGGAGTCACCCCTCACTCATGGGCTTTTCCCTGAGGACAAGGAAGGGAGGATGCTGCGTTTGGAGACAGTCACGGGCACTGGGTGGGGATCCCTGTCCTGTGTCTGAGCAGCACAGGGTGGGGATGCGCAGCAGCACCAGCCTGGCTCCTGGCAGCAGCGCGGTTCTGTTCCCACTGTGGGGTGCTCCAGCGAGGAGGCTGCTCAGGCAGGTCGGGAATGCTCCCAAATTCGGAGACGGCTCAGACAGAGCCACCGCAGGGCTCTGCACCATGGTGGGCTCTGTGCATGGCCACAGCAATGAATCAGGCTACCAGTGGCTTCCACAGGGACATTCTGGATATGTCCAGCCTGCCTGCAAGCAGAGTTTGTCCCTCTGCTTGGAAAAGAAGGGGGGAAATATCTCCCTAGTTTCCAAATGCGTGCGAGTTGTACATTAATTAGCACGCGGCTTGTGGGCCTCTGATCTGCAAGGTGAGATCATGGGGTGCTCTCTGATGTGGAAAGAGGGGAACCAAGGCACTGCAAGGCTCCAGCAGTGCTGCCAGTTTGCTCACTGGCTCCGAGAAGGTCCTACAGCAGTAGGGCAGATCAGAGCACACAAATCACAACCTTGTGCAAGGAGGGACAGTATCACTTCCCACAACTGCTGCTGTGGGGAACACCAGGAGTTGTTTCTCACAGATTGCCCAAAACCCCAACAAGATCAGCCTCATTGCATCAAAGGCTCTAATGATTGTTTCTTGCTCCTGAAGGCAGCATTATAACAAAGGTGGGCATTATTGGATAAATGGCATCAAACTAGGCATTTACATCTGATTTACCTCTCCTAGCATGGTTATTCCTAAGACTTGCACAGCTTTATTAGATCTATATTCATGTGTATTAATAATAACAATTGTACTTGCAATTAATTTTAAAGCCCACCATCAATCTTTCTTAGAATTCAATCTGATGCACAGCCAGAGGGAAGGGACGTGTGCACTGAATTCCATTTTAACCCCTTCCTTTTTTTGTTTCCCAACACTGGATTTATGGTGGATAATAAACCGTGTTTGCAGGCCAGACTTGAAGAGTTAAATTTGCCATCTCAGGGAGATTGTACATCATCAAACCCTAAAATATCAATACGTGAACAGGGGCGAACAATGCGCTCCTCCCTCACGTGACCGACGTTACTGGTGGAATTAGGAATTAACAGCGAGATTAAAGCCACCATTTTAATTTCTCAGACAAAGCTGGTTATCTGGACAGCCATCGTAAGCAGGTGGCCAGCTCCCAGCTCCCATGGACACAAGGGCCAGTATAATGCAAAGTGGACTGGGAGGTAATAATTCAGCAGATAACCCCTGACACGCTCATTCAGTTGCTAATTCACCCTGCGTGCAGGAGCTGTAACCAGCGTTTAAAGATGCGTTATGATATTTAAAGCCTAATTTATTCTCTTTATTAAAAATGATATCAAACAATATTTCACTCTCCCTTTTGGTGAAGATTAACTGCTTATGATCCTTGTGTGTTATGTGGGGCCATAACCATTACTCACATCAGTGGCTTGGCCGGGGCATCTGAGGCCCTTTTAGATTAATTGTCTGGTGGTTGTTTGTTAAAGCACAGGAGGTGTCGTGGAAGGAAACAGCCTCAGTTCTGAATCAACTTAAGTCAAGTATTAAAAACATCTACTCGAGCTTGATTATTTAAAATGACCCTCATATTTTGATGCTTTTTAGCGTAGGTAGAGATATATTTTTGAATCAGAGTACAGAAGATTTATTGTTAGATTTGTTTAACACCCACTTTTCTGCAACTGGATTCTTTCTAAAAGCATGTACTGATCACTAGCTCAGCAGCTGCACTTCCCAGGTATCCCAGTGTCCAGGAACTCATAAGATGCATCACTGGTGCGAGTAGGTTACAAATATTGTGTCCAAGCTGCACCATCTGAACCCCTCCACCAAGCCCTGGATGGGCCACTGGGCATTGTTTCCAGCTTCCCTGGGGAATGAATTTCTTTTTTCTGCTCTGGACTGTCTGGCACATTTTCTCATGCATCCTTTTGCCTTGCACAGAAAGCAAACATCATTGCTCAGCTACTTTAGCCTACAAAGACCAATGCGGATCCTCCAGGTGCTTCACAGGTCCCCTGAACCAGCTCAGTAGGAAGGAATCATAAAAGCCATACAAATATATGTGACGTACCATTGCAATGGCCAGGGAATTTCTAACGAAATAAGGCTATTTCTTTTAGTTGCTTGTAGCTAATGAAATATCATTAAAGCAGGTCACTCCTGTTAAGGAGGTGAAGTTTGATATAACAAAATGGAATTAATGAAGAAATAGTAATGAACTGTCCTTCTGAAAAGCAATGAAGAGAAATGAATGGACATTATAAAGCCAGGTACCACTACCCGAAAGGGTTAAAAAAGCACAACCTCCCCCAAACTTCCTATGAAACAGAAATGGAGCACTAATGGAACAATACTGCAATGCAATACAGTAATGTGGAGTTGTGAGTGGGAAGAGACATTCAGACTCCAATTTAGACACAGCCACAGAAGCTGTAAGAGCCCTCTTTGGGCTCTCTTTGGCTTGATGCTGGTCTCCAGGATTCCAGAGATCACTTCCAGCTGCATTTATTATTTGAGGGCACTACAACAGTTAAACTGCATCACACATCCCACGCCTCCTTTTCATTCATTTGTACCTCCAGATTTTCTAAATTTTAACCCACTGAGAGTGCTTTGATTTTTCTGCCTGCCATAAAAACCCAGCGGCTCTGGAGGGATTCTGCTGGCTCGTCATAAAAGGCGCAGATGTGAGGAGCTCCCCGCGAGCGGCAGAGCCGGCCCTGCAGGAGCTCCCAGCCCCGTCCTGCACTGCTGCAGGCCTGGAACAACTCCACAGATTCCAGGAGGTTGCACTGGTGCTGCAGGGAGCAGAATTTGGGCCACTGTCTGGAAAGAGTAGGACAGCATGTGGTTTTTTTGCTGTAAAGCTAAGGTGGAAGCAAATGGCTCTTACAGCTCCACACCTCCGTGGAGTTGCATGGATTTATAGCCACAGAGCACCTCTGGTGTCTCTTGGCCTAAAAGGGATCCTAATTCAGAATTAGGGAAAGCAAACGAGGCAGCAAACAAAGCCCTCTCCATCTTTCATCAGTCCCATCACACCACAGAGCTTTGTTTTCTTCTCAGTGAGAGCCGTGCTATTCAAAAACAGTTCATAGAATCACTGAACGGTTTGGTCTGGAAGGGACGTTAAAGATCATTTTGTTCCAACTCCTTGCCATGGGCAGGGTCACCTTCCACTAGACCAGGTTGCTCCAGCCTGGCCTTGAACACTTCCAGGGGCATCCACAACTTCCCTGGGCCACATGTGCTAGTGACTCACCATTCTCACAGAGAAGAATTTGTTCTTAACTTCTGATCTAAATCCCTCCGCTTTTAGTTTAAAACCATTTCCACTTGTCCTATCATTATCTGCCCGTGTAAAATTCAGTAAAGAACCGCAGCTATATAGAACAAACCCCATGTCAGTAACGGTAAATTTGGATATATAGGATACCCCTTCAATCCTATTCTTTTAAGCCCCCTTCCCCATTTTGTCCTCCCAGCTGTGTGCATGCAGCTACCTGGGCACACAAAGCCGCCTGCACAGCCATTTTAGCTGCCCCTTTGCACGGTTAAATCACCCAGAAGAGCAGCTCCCTCCCTCCTGGTGCTGCAGAAGGGACTAAACTAAAGCAGTTGCTCATCTTATGCAAGCAGAAATTCGATGGCAGGAATGCCAGGAGATTGCTTGACATGAGGAGAATAAAATAGGTCCCTCCTGCTGCCCACCTCTAAAGGAGGGATTGAGCTGGAGGTCCTGGGACCAAGGGGCGAAGTGCTGGAGTTGGGGATCTGGTCCTGGGTCTTTGCTGGGGCTCTGCTTCCGTTCTGCATCAGTGACACAGGGACAACTGCACTTTCATGAGAATATGACAGCTTATCTTGGAAAAGGACTGAGATAAATAGATTAAAACTGTGCTGGTGGAGAGCCACAGAGAAGAGGGTCATGCGACAGCCTATTCAGACAGTTCCTATTATTAATATGTAAAGCTGTCATACTTCATAAGATCACATCCAATGTAATCAAGAGGATTTAGTTCACTAATATAGCAGCAGTCACACTAGATAAGATTGCTTATAGGGATAAGAGTGTACATTTGTTGCTCCATTTTAATTAAAAACAACCTTAATAAAAGGTTGTAATGATAAACTGATAAGCAATTGCGTCTCCCCTTCTCCCTGTAGGTTACCATGCAAAACTCATATTGCAATTAGAAACCTCCCCTAAGACACCATAGGACATATATCAATGTTGGCTCAGCAGCAGAGAGTTACTGGTCACCCCACTTTGTACGTTCAATTGCTGCTAACTAGATTTTTCTCCCCCCACCTTGATTCACAAATTATATTGCCAGACAAGGAACAACCCAGAGTGAATTTATTTAACACATCCTGGTGTTATGACTAAGTGGGAAGAAAATCCTCTCTCCGAAGAAAACTAATTGAAAATGGAAGTAATTCCAGCAAGACAGCCCTGCTGCACGCTCTCCCTCAAAAAGGAGCGGCTCTCCCAGTGGTAGCACTGCTGCACATTCCCCCTTGTCAGCTGAGGTGTTAAATCCCCTTTTTGGGAGATGAATGATAAAATGGTGTGATCCAAAGCTCCAGCCTGGTTGGATGAGAGGTGCATGTCGATTTATACAACGGAGCATATACATTCTTGTAGCAGCATGAAGAGCATGCTGCTATTGAAATTTCAGATCATTTTGCAGCTGCAAACTATAATAGCAGTAATAATAAACCAGAAGCTGTGCTATCCATTAAAAAGAACCCCAGACACTCGAGCATGTTTGTTTTGCCTCTCATTTTAAACATTCAGCACCAGCTGAACTTCTTGTTCACGACTCATTAAAAATGTCCTGCATCTTTTCACACACCCAGGCTACTGGCTCTGCCCAGAGTTAAGGGCACAGGGTGGGAGGAGGGACAAAACCCGAGCTCTCCCCTGGGTGAGGTGACACCTCAGGGTGAGGTTAGATGGCTCTCTCCACCTTGCTGGGTCTCAAATGCTCAGAGCACAGGATGGAGGTGGGACTGCCTTACACAGCAGATGTTTTCCTGCTGATAAATCCTGTAAAAAGTTTAGAGAGGAGCTGGGCTGGGGACAAGCAGGCACAGAAACCGGCTGGTGGTGTGCTCGTGCCCCGCTGAAGGCAGCTGTGCACCACGGTGTGGATGCAGTGCCAGTCCCGCAGTGCAGGGACAGGCTCAGAGCTCCTGTGCAGGCAACGCTCGACAGTTCTGAAACCCCTTCTGCTGTGTTGGACAGGGAAATGATTGGTTTCAGGTCACAAGTGCTGCTGTGCTGGATGAAGCATGGAACTTTTGGCTAAGAGAGTCTTCCAGTGCCGTGTGGGATGTGGGTTAAGAGGTTTGTCCATACAGCCAAGCCCAAGGAACCTGGGCTGCCCCTGCCTTCAGCACAGCATGGATCTGCAGCTTTAATGGAAGGGCTTCTCTGCCTCACAAGATCTCACAAGCATTTAACTTCGTTAGTCAGGCTGTGAGGAAGAGCAAGATCCATTCCCGATCCTGTCCTTTGCAATGCTGGACAATTAACTGAGTATGGTCAGCCAAAAAGCTACGCTGGGTTTTGTGACCCTGAGAAAAGCACTGAATCCCTATAAGAAAATAGAAACATTTATTTATCAATAATATTCTCTTGCTTAGCTTCTTTTTTTTCATTGTGCCAAATTAACACAATAATGGCAATGTTGATTTTTTTTTTATCTCTACTTTTCAGTGAATATGAATGCCCAACTCTGGCAGGGCTTAACTTTGTGTATGAAGAGGGAAAAAAAACCGCTGGTAAATATGTTGTTACTGATTTAAAAATCTATTTGTTCAGTAATTTCTGCAGGAGCCATCATTATCTTGCCAAAGCAGCTGTTGGAATATTAACTAGACACAGCAGTAACAAGTGGAATATAATTAGCACTCCTTGTTCCAGTGAATTTTCAGTTTTAACTAGGAACAATTTGCAATGAATCTCTGTGCTGTTGTAATTAACTTAACTAATGCACCACACATACCAACGACTGTACTGAGTACTGTAGGAAATCACCGAGGGTGCTGCGGGTGGGGCAGAGCTGTTGCCTAATTCTGGCCAGCTATTACATTCCAAGGATATCCCTCCTTGCTTTGCAGAGCCTTGTCTGCAATCAAAGACTCGCAGTCTATATTTGTGAAACCATAAAAACGAAATTACACGGGAATACTGATACCTCACGCTTGGGTTTTTTCGGGTGTATTTTTACAGCATGTGCTTTTAATACACTAATCGTTTCCCAAGCGTTGAGACTAAAATGGTGAGGGCAGAAACATATGCATCAAAGTGAGCTTTCCCAAGAAAAGCTGCTTCAGCAGCCCCATCCTGCATGGTTAATGTACCATTTCACTTTTACTGCCCCAAGGAGCTCTTTGCAGCCACTGGCATAAGCCAGAGCAGCCAGAGAGTCTGCTGGTGATTAAATGAATCACTGCCACTGCTCTGGTGTCCACCAACGCTCCAGCCCAACATTCTCTGGGGCTCATCCACCCTCTTTACCGACTTATTTCTTCCAGCTGCACCTCTCTCACTCGATTTTACCCTGGAGATTGGCCTGAAACCCCAGTCCTGCAGTGTTTTTGTGATGGGCAAATTCTTCATGGGGCTTTGTCAGACCTCACTGCACCAAGCTCTTGCCTACATCATTTGGGGTGGAACCCCATGCCCTGCATCTGAGCACTTCTCCAGAGACTACATCTCCACCACCTTCAGCTACAGGCGTTGTCGTGCTGTCCTTGCCAAATCAAAACTCTCAGGGAATTGGCAGCAAGCACAGAAGCTGTTTCTGCGCTCTCCTTGTCTTGTTACCTTTGGAAGCTTCGCAGTTGTTTAAACTTATCCCAGCAACCGAGATATTTTTAAATGCTTGAGGGGCTCTGGGGACACAGGTAGAGCTGAAGCCTTGCTGTTTCCTCTTGCCCTTGTCTGCCAGAAAGTCCAGTCTGGCTGGTGGGGGAAACCTGTCCCTACACAACTTCATCCACGGAGGGGACTCCAGCACAAGGCGTCTCCTCTGAGTGGACATACACTTCCTACAGGGAGAAGAACAGATCCAGAGTCAACTCCACCTGAAAACACTTTTATTTGCCTCCCCCATGGTCATTTTTTCACTCAGCTGTAATATAACCTCCTGCACCTGTGTATATGTGACTAAAAGTACAGTCAAGGCCAAAGCATCCTGAGGATGATCAAGATGTTCTTGCAGAATATCACCTCACAATTCTCTCCAGACTTCAGCTCCTGGAAAGGTGCTGGGGGAGACTCTCAGCTTTCCAGCTTTATTAGAAAAGGGTAAGTTGCTCCCTAGACCTTACAAGCTACTCCAAAGACTGCCCCAAAGCAAACTGGCTGGAAGCAAACAGAAGAAGCTCAAAACATCTGGAATTTTTCAGGTTGGAGTCATAAGACTGCTTTTGGAGACAGGCTCATGAGTTGCAGTTTCACTTGCAAGTTTCTGTCTCTGCTTCCTCATTCTTGTACACAATAAAAAAATATTAAAATATTAAAAAGTCATGTATTTGAACTTTTTTACAGAACAAACCTCTGAAAACTCGACCACTTCATCTGAAGAATCAGCATTTCAGCACTGCCATCTCTGGCACTGCTGCCCAGGGCTGGATCAGCCCCACATCAACCTCCGTGGGAGACGGCATGTAAATTAAAGTGGTTAAAACCTCTCCTGTATGGTCTTATCTAAAGGAAATTGTCTTTTCCAAAAGTCAATTTTGAATGAGAAATGTTCACAATATATCAGTTTCTAAATTTTTCATGCCAAAGTCTCATTTTTCTCTGAACCCCTGAGGTGCAAAGGTGGGGAGAAGAAAAGTTGAAATATTTTTGCATAAATTTTTTAAGTTTCTTTCCACCAAAATTTCATGCACAAATAACTCACTTTCTGTTAATCCTAGTCCATCCTTTTTCCCCTGAATAGCTGCATCTTCTTCTTCTTTTTATTATTATCATCATCATCATATATTTGTCCTACCTCTTAATGTGATATCAGCAATCAGAACCTTTATTGCGTTTTAGTTTCTATAACTGATCTCATAAGAATTCTCCTGCAATAAGGAACAGTGTGTGGTTGTAGGATTTTCGAATCAGGGCAGCAAGCAGATCACATTGGAAGAGTCACATTGGTCTAGCAGTTTTTCTTTAAATACTTGGTGTGCTAGGAAGGGGAAACAAATTTAAAATCCATGAGAGCATAAAAATAAAACGGAAATGGAAAAAATAAAATAATAAATAAGAAATCTGCTATTTTTACAAGCAATTGGAGCGCTACAAATAGCAAGTCAAGCTGATACTTAGTCACCAATATGGAGAATAAAGATTAGAAGGAAGCGAGAAATGGGGTGGGGACTGTAAAGAGCTGCTTCCCTGTCTATAAATATTTTCTCTTGCCTGTGTTTCTGCAACAGAAGGGAGTTTGGAGATGGTCCATCTTTTGGACACCTTCATCACAGCCTTGCAGACAGGAAGGTGTGTGATGATGGGCTCTGTCAAAGCCTCCAGCACCCCAGGAAAGGCGAGCCAGGGGAGCCGTAGCTCCGCAGACACAGTCACAGCCTCTCTGAACCCGGTGTGAGCTTCCAAAACCCCTGCAAAATCCCACTGCCGGAAACCACGCTGAGAACACGCCCTGTGCTGGCTCAGGAGACATCATCAGAGGAGGCAGCAAAGGGAAAATTTATTAAGTCATGCTGTTGCAAAACACAGTTCTTGACATCTAACTCCTGAAAGGCGAGCGAGGTGGGCTCCTCGCACGCGCTCTGGAAAGCATCACTTCATGCTCCCTTGTCTTTCCCCATTAAGATCCCACACGCGTGGCTATTCATCCTCTCAGCACACAGCAGCCAGATTGTTTGCCCAAGTGATAGATGAAAAATTCATTCTGTTTTTGAGGGTGTTTAAACATTCAATGCGGGAGTGTCACCGGCTGCTGGGCAGCCGGCTTAGCAGTGGCTCCGCCGCTCGGAGTCTCTGAGGTTCAGGCTGAAAATTCCAGCTCTCACCCGTGGTCAAATAAAATCATCAAAAAATTTGACTCAGATTTTTTTTTCTTTGTTTTCAATAAAGAGTTTTCAGTTTATAGATCCATCTACACTGCAGCATTTGACAATTTTTTCTCCTGGGCTTGACCAGGGCTGTTGTAACGAAAATCTTTGGGTCCGAAGGGAAACACCTCTCTGTATTTGCATGTGTGTGTACACATACACATATTATTTTGAAAACTGAATTGACAGACACCCCTATGAGATCATGTTTGCAGGCTGAATTTCTGACCCTATTTTTTGCCTACAAGACTAAATCAAGAGGTTTATGCTACGGAGGCAAAAGATTTGAATATCTAACCCTTCTCCACCCATACATGCTTGCACACACACAAAGCCAAGGCAGAAAATCACATTGCTTCCTCAGCAGATCCATATTCCACCCCTGCAAAAACAGTGTAATCTATTTTCCCTGTAACTGGAATTCACGATGTGATTCACATCACTGATGGCAGTGTCATGAAATCAGCTGAGCCTCTCTTAATGGCATTTTCCCATACGACTTTTTAAAATTCTTCCTTCTTTCTGATTTAAACTCCGCAGTTTAACCTGTACCCACCATCTCACATGAGGATTTTAAAACACCCACATACCCTGACACAGAAACAGCCAATGCTCTTCTCTATTGTCAGCCATTGCTGTCCGAAGCCAAAAGAAAGAGGTCACCCACAATAATGTCAACCATCACCATGGTATCTGAGAACCATTTGATTTAAAGAATGCTCTAAGAGCCTATGGAAAATGTAGAGGCAGCAAAGGCAAAGCACTCAGAGTAACTTCAGAAATAATTGCAATGCAATTAAGATGTGCCACCAAAATGAATATTTCAGAGCAGAGTTCATCTGCGGAGAGGTTGCCTGGATTAGAAAAGTTGGAGACATTCAGGCTTGATTAGGTTCTCACATGAAACTCAGCAGCCAAACACAGAAATCAATAGATTTGTATCCGTAAAAATCCTCTGTGAGAGAAAATCCTGATGTAGAAGGATGTAGCTGTGCCCATCAGCAGCCCCAAAGCCTCTGACATCACTGGGTGTCCAGCACAGCTCAGGGTCAAGCTCTGAAGCTGAAATATTGCTGGACAAAGGAAGGGAAGGGAAGGAGGGACAATGGAGCTGGCACATTTTTGGAACAGGGTTTTTACATCTGTCTTTGCATCTGCAACAGGCAGCACCTTCACTTCGGCTCCTTCCAGTGTCACCGTTTAAAGGCACAACGGAAATGGTACCGGGAAAGATCTCTGTGATCCCTTTCGTTCCCAATGCCTCCCTTAAAAGGATCTTTGTTTTCACACTACCAGAGCAAGCGCAGAAGGGCTGTGATCCCACAGCAGGGACCAGGACCAGAGGAAGAGGGAAGGATCTTTCCAGCAGGCAAATCACAGGTTAAGCTGTCTAACTCCATCAGGGAGAGGTTGATGCTTCACTTGGAAAATAATGTTATTTCTGCTAAAAAAAAAGAAAAAAGGGATCTCCAACCCTGATCATTTTTTCTCCACCCAGCACCGGGCAGGGTGGGCTCTGCTTTCAGTGAAGGAGCAACCCCAAGCGAAGCCAGCTGCCTTCAGTGAGGACAGGTTTAAAATTAAAATTAAACATGTTTTGCTTAAATCCTTAATGTTTGAATGTTTTGGTGAAGGGGATCAGTTCTGGCAGCCCAGAGGGTTCAATCCCAAAACACACAGAAGGATTATGAGGACCAGTCAAAAACCCACAGAAATCTCTTTGGAGAAGCACAGGGGAGCAGCTTTCGGAGGCTGCTTTTCCCAGAACCACGCCAGAACTCTCAGCAGCAGGACTGTTGTGAGCAAAGATGGAGCTGTTTGTCTACTGGAGGTGAGGATTTATTTTCTAGAGGGCAGGTGCAACTCTAGGGAAGACTATTCTAGTCATTAATGCAGGTTTAGCAGGCACCATTATGTATTGAGCTTTGCTGGTAAGAAGTTGTAAATATGTTTAAAATTCTCGTGATTGAAAACCAGGAGCAAGGCTCCCCCAGCCAGGGACTTGTCCAAGCTGAAGGTGAATACGAGCACGGGGCAGCTGTGTTGCCTTTTTATGATCCCCACTGTACAGCAGGATGTGATGTTTATTATGAAATATTATGATTTAAGTGGCTAGAGTAGTTCATGAAAAATGACCCCTGTAAATGCTGCCTGGGAAACTGGATTCAGCAAATTAGCACATTCCTTAACATGATCCTCCTCGTTGTGTGTTGTGTGTTAACTAAAATGTGCCTAAATGGACAGTTAAGGAGCCTATACATAAAGTCTGTACATGATTATCCTATTAAGGACTATTATTGGAGTGGTTTAGTCTTGTGCTGTATCACTTATGCAAATGAGAGAAAATCTGAAGTTACTGTTACTTTTAGACAAAGTGCAAATAAGCTTTTCACTGCATATTAATGAATTGCTAATACCCAGCTCTTCCGCACCCATCTTTATGCAGATTAAAGTAATGCTGTTTGCACAGTTGTAGCATTTCAACTTTTTCATTTAGAAGCACCTCGACTAAGATTTAAAAACAAACTCAAACTCCATACCCTGCAAGTTAAAGCAATCAAAAACCCAAATAGAACTCCTGCAGAAATTTAAAACTGAAGCTGCAGAGTTGGTGAACGTGTTCATCTGACTGCATTTTGTGTTAAATAGTTCAAAACTGATTTTTAATAGTTCGTCATAAAACTAAGAAGATCCAAACTGCAGATCAAGAAAGCATTGAAGAACAGACTGAAATCCATCCATATTTGAGATGGTTCTTAATTTTAAGCACATTTAAATCCCGCCAATTGCAGAGATATTTCCATATATGTTTCAGTGCATCCGTGAAGGAAATAGTTCCTTGATTCAGGACTTGAAAGACCACATCCCAGCTCTGGACCCAATCATGCAACCTTAACTCATAGAAGCAACTCCTGTGATATGAGAACCCTTATTTCTGGACAAATTCTTTAGATATCAAAGTCAAAAATTCAAAGAGAACTATAAATGCTCACTAGCTCCAATAGGAAGAGTATGAGGTCCAGAGAGAAAACCAATGTTGATAAACATGACCAATAATGACTGTAACTTAATTTTATCTCTGTTGAAAACAAGGAACTACTTCCAACTACTTTCCAGTAAGAAAGGTGGGAAGAAATACATATACACTGTTTCAGAGAAGTGATAATGTGTTATGTGCCTTAGCCACATAGTCATTAGTAAAAGTTATCCTCATAAAGCCATCTGGTCCATATTTACAACATTACATTTCAAAAAAACATTAGAAAAATGAAAATCAGAGTCATTCAGGAAGCAAGCAGTTGTTCTGGAAACAGCATTTAGTGCAAAATGAAGGGAGAAAAGTCTGGCCAAAAGACACCTTTCTCCCAGGTCCCCTCAAACGCAGCCCTATGATTCCCAGCAGCTGATCCCCTGGATTTGCAGAGGGGTGGTTTCTCTGCAAGAGTCTCTGAATCCAGATTTGTGACAGCAGCAACACAGCTGGTGGCACCAGAGTGTTGTTTGGGTTCAGTTTCTGGTACTCCCAACACTGGTGGCTTTTCCTTCCTCTCTTGAAGAAGACAGCAATATTTGATAATATTCCTCTGTCAGGTCCTGATCTTCCTACAGAGGGGAAGCGCTGGTTCAGATGGGAGCACTATATAAGTTTTGGGTGGCTTTATGTTCATTTACATTCATGGTTACAGGGTAGAAAAACTGAATTTTCAAGAGCTCCCATCTTCCAGGGACTCACACACAAACAAACATTCCTTTCTTTCGCAACCATGCACCTAAATATAGATAATTGTGTTTGAAAGGGGAGATTCTGGCTACAAAACAATCTGAGGACTTTAACAGCAAAAGTCTGTGGTTTTCCATTACCACCATTCACGGTTACATCATCCCAAGGCTGGCAAAGAGCAGCAGCGGCCACAAATTAGCCAGGTGAGGGAGGTGAGATTCCTGGTGCTCCATCCCCATTTTCTGTGTCCTGAAATCCTCAGACGTTCCTATTTACCCTGGATCATCACAACCGCTTCACAGCCATTACCAGCTCTTCAGTAAATAACACGTATTCTGTCTAAATGCATAACATACAATTGCTCAAATACATAATTAATGCGGGTTTACCCTTGAGAGCTGTTGTTGGTCTCTGAGGTAAGTAATAGGTCTTTTATTGTTTAGACTTAAAGATCTCTTGAGCCTCTTTTAAGGACGTGCTTTGAGCAGCTGAGGGAAGGGAAAAAAAAGAATTCTGCACAAGAAATCTATAGGTAAGTCCATTGGCAAGGAGCCAAAACTATTTTCCTGTTCTGCTTTGCCGTGGCAGGTCTCCATAGAAGATTGAACAACAAAACTCTCGGCAAGACAGACAGAACAACAAAACCTCTTGCAGAAGACAAGGATTTGAGTGAAAGATGAAGGTTCAGGTCGGATCTTACCTTAAAGAGGACCTCGTCCAGCTGCTGCCCTCCCATGAGCTGGCTGGAGCTTGCAGAAGGGCTCACAAACGTCCCCACAAAACAGAGAGAGAACTCAGAGACCAGCATGAGAGGAGGCTGAATTTGAACCAACAGCTTACAAGGAGAAGGGCATTTCTATTTGTTTGTCAATTATTAGGAGCATTCAAAACCCTCACCGTCCTGATTTGGAGAGGTTACAACATGAAATTCCTCTGTGGCACCCGGGCAAACCATTTCTGCACAGCTCTGTGAAGCCATGGTGACCTTGTCCAGCTGGGCTGGGCAACCACATTCACCAGGAGAACATGAGGTGAATCCAAGCAATGCTGTGGTATGCTCAGGAGTGGCTCCTGAACATAATCCTAAGAACTCCACACAGGAGATCGTGGTATTCCATAAAAACCGCTAGTGCCATGCTGTCAGTTTGCACACGTTCAACATTTAAATTCGTTACATGCATAAAAAGTTAACATCCCTTATTTTTGATGTGGAACAGAGCCTGTCCAGAGCAGAGGCAGCATCCCACCATGGCTGTGCCCGTTCACACTTCACTCACTGCTGGTGAGCTTCTCCTGTAAGGGCTTAGTGATGCTAAAGCCACTTTAGAACCCTCTTCCAGCCCAAAGGAATAGATTATATCCCAGCCTGCCTTAACCAGAGCTGTGCAGGGACAAGTGTGTGAGCACCACACCAACCCTGGGCTCCCATCATGGCTCAGGAGATCCAGGCACACAACTCCAAATCATTTCAATCCCTGTTGAAGGCTGCACCATGATTTGGGACTGGTGTTTGCAAACACAGGTGTGCAGGGCAGATTCCAGCTCTCTCACCAGCGGCTTGTGCAATAATTACCACAGGTATTAATGAATTTATCAGAGAACATCAACGGGGAATGTACCCCAAAGTGCTTAATTTAGAATCATAATATGAACAGCAATGCTGCTACAAGCGTGGAACACAAATGGAAGTCAGGCCTTTCCAACACTAACAATTCTGAGGAGGTCAATGACTATTTTCACATACAGACAGCATTTGCTTTTGCATTTCCTTTTATAAATGATCAAATTAAATTTGCACTGTTACTCCATTTGGGTTCCCCTCCTTTTATGTTTAAAACACAACGTTATTATAGACTTAGTTTATGGGTAGAGTAACTAAGAACAATACAAGCATCATAATGAAAAAGATGTGCAGCATTTTACACTGCATAATAAATGTGTGTCCGTATCAATGTAAAACATACAAATGGCAATAATTTAACACTGAATATTTTTCTGCCTTTAATTAAAATAAACTAATAAAGATTTCAGAGATGCATTTGCTTTAATAGAATGCAGAGTTATAATTGGTGACCTATTTTAAGCAATTTAATTTCCCATGACCTGTTTTCCAAATTAACATAGTAATAGAAGAATGTTTATTGTGTTTGGGAATATAAGTTTCTCCTTCAAAGATGTCATATGCCTTTGTGATTTGATTTAAAGGTGTGTTCTTTTATTAAAATGTTCATATAAAGAGCTTGTAAATTATGTAAATGTTTCTTTTTATGGCATTTAATAAGTCTAGAATTTTAAATCAAAGCACAATCAAAGAAAATAAACAAGGACATCTTGAAGATTCAGAAGATCACTTTAAAAAAAGCATATCAGTTGGGTCGTACCACATTCATTGGATGTGGTGCTTTTTCTTAGAGCATTCATAAGAATACTTTTTCCAACTATTTTATTGCATTCTCGTGTTTATATATACACATAAACACACCCAAGCACAAAATTATGTATTTTACACACACGAGCTCAATCTGCAGCTGTTTGGAGATGGCTCTTTTTGGAATCTCATTAAACTCTCGTGGCATTGTGTGCCAAGGGCTGATTAGGCGTTATTCAAAAAAAAAAAATAATTCCCTTGTGTGATTTTGAGGCACCTGAATTATTCACAAGTTGCACAGGGGGCCCATTTATTTCCTGGGCCTGATGCTTCTGCACCAGCTGAATACAGCAAAGAGCGAGTTCAATCCGCTCTTACAAGAGAGGCCAAGCCCAGCAGTTGGGGCTGAGTTTTAAATATTAAATCCTCACCTTTAAATAATGCCCAGATGACTTGTGAATGGATTTGTTGAAAATATATTTTTTTCAACTGATTTTAGAGAGTATTTTGATTTTCTGCTGGTCCTTATTCAGTTTAAGGGCAAACAGCCTGATAAAATGATAAACTGAAATGCTTCAAGACAGGGGAGCTCACATGAGGTGAAGGTGCTGCAGAGACCTGGGAAAGCCTCTGTGCCCCTCCTGTTCAGGGCAGCTGAAACCTCTATCCAGGTAATCAGCCCAACACCATCATCACAAAAAGATGAGTCCTGCACGTGTTACACTGGATTTAATCCTGCTTTTCATTATAGGATTATGGAGCAATGATTTTTCAAGGCTTCAGAAGAACTCCAGTTTGTTTGGCATGGGAGGGATGACCCAAGATTAAGGCCAACACGTAGTAAAAAAACAGGGAAAAACATTTATTGTCTTCTCAAACACAGTGTAGACAAACTCCAGGTAGGAGTGCAATCCTAGGTCATAAAGAGTAGGGGAATTGTTTCAAGGCATTATGCAGAGCTAATAAAATATGTCACCTCTGTACAAAACCAGTCCTAATGTTTGCTATTTCAATTATTTTGTCACATTGCAGATCAACTTCTTTTCCTGAAGGGTTCCTTTCTCATATTTAAATAGGGTTGCTCATTATTCAAATATACAAATGCAGCTGTAATACACCCATGTGCACGTTTTGCTGCTCATATGTATATGTAGAGGACACAGTCTTAAGCTGCACCAAGGAAAATATAGGTTGGATATTAGGAAAAAGTTTTTTACAGAAAGAATGATAAAATATTGGAATGGTCTACCCAGGGAGGTGGTGGAGTCACCATTCTTGGACGTGTTTAAAAAGAGATTGGATGTGGTGCTCGGTGCCATGGTTCAGTTTAGTTGAGGTGTTGGGGAATGGGTTGGACTCGATGATCCTGAAGGTCTCTTCCAACCTGGTGATTCTGTGATTCTGTGATTATTTATGTATACACCCCCACAGCTGTGCACACACCACACCACAGATCTACAGTGCCAAACACAACTCAGCCACTGCCCATATAAAGTCTCATTCGCTCCCCACAGGACCCCATCACCTGAAAAGGTGAGAGAGGAAAAACCCCTCCACAGAACCGGCTCTTTAATGTGCCACAGATGCACGTGGCCTGCCCCAAAACCTCTCCTGCTCTCTAAACCATCTCCAAACCACCCGTGAAACATTCAGGACAGCAAAGGCACATGTTTAACAAGAGGAAACTCTCCTCACGGTGTAAATATGCAGAGGAGCTGAGTGAGTTTAACAGGGGGTCAACTGCTTGGCTCGATCTCCGGGTGACGAGCAGGACATCAACACCTAGACAGATGACAGCCTCCTCCTCCAGCTCGTCTCAGTTGCGTGAGGGCTCAGACAGCCACGTGGCAACCTTTCAGCAGTGCAACCCCACCGCAGAGGAGATGCTCTGTAACAGCTTGTTACAGCCCCATCTGTTAGGAGTTTACAGCTAATGTATCTTACAGCACGGGTTTTTATAGGTAAGAGAGAAGCATTTGGCCTGCTTAGGAGATCTCTGCGTGGCTCTGTTCGTGATTTTGCTGCCTAACACGCTGGCTTTAGTATTTTGGGGAATCGGTATTAAAAATATCAATGATTCATCCATCGTTGATAAACACGACGGGATCTTCAATAAGCCTGCTTTAGCAGCAGTATCTTTATATACGTATATATAGATAGATGAATGTGTCTCCAACGTGTGTTTCAAGCACGATTCTCTCAGAGCAGTCCAAGCTTTAAGGTACTTTATGCTCAAATCCAAGTCTTGTACCCTGACAGTTTAAACCGTGAGATCCATGAAAGTGCAGGGCCCGAGGGCTGGTGGAATTGGGGTGCCCAGCAGGACCCCTCAGACAGCTGCTGCTGTCCAGGCTCCTGGAAGCATTGAGAAGAAAAGGTCATGTCCCTCAATCTAAGATGTTTACAAGCTGTTTCTGTTACATTATTTGCTCTTTACAGCCTTGTTAAAGCACCCAACAGCTGAAGGCTCTGCCAGGAAGACCCAGAGAGAATGAGCGAAATGGTTTAGGGTGGAGAAAGCAGGGCTGAATGAGTCTCTTACTCCAAAGACTAAGGCTAACAGAATTCTTTACATCTGCCCTTGGAGTTGAAGCCCTCCCTCCATCCAGATCCCTAAAGCATGCACAATCTCAGGGTTAGATACATCCCATAACCCCAGGAGGTGCACACAGCCCACTCAAGGAGCACACAGGGACAGGTTTGCCCCGTGTCCCTCACTGGTGAGATGCAGCATTTCCTCCCTGCTCCAGTCACCCCAGCAACCCTTGTCAGAGAGCAGGAGAAATGGGGAGGGAAAGTACTAAAATAGACAATAAAGAGAACACTTCAGAAACCTATCCAAAGGGGATCTTTGAAAAGCATTGATTTCTGGCCTTCAAGAGAGGAAAAGGAAGAGAAAAATAATTCAAGGGAAAAAAAAAAAGCCCTCAAAACAGACTTCTAGCTGCCTAAATTTCCTATTGCCTTCAGGAGCAGCAGCCGAGGTTCACTGGGGTTTAGTGCCTGTACTGCTGGGTCTGACCTCAGCATGTGCTTCACCAGGACACTGCCCCAACGCAAAACCAGCCCAAGCTGCCACCACATTTTTGGCTGCTCTCTCATCACTTTCAACCCTGGGGGAAATCTGGCTCCGGACAAGCACCCACTGACAGAAACAGCCCCGCGCAGAAGCAAAAAAAGCAGGCCCTCCGTTTCCTTTCTACTTTATTTTTAAAGGCTCTGAACTGAAAGCGGGAGGAGGGGAGTATCTGAAGGTCTCTGCGTGTCTTCTTTATTCAGGGGGTAACAAGGAGAAGCATTTTGCTGCTCGGAGGGTGCCCAGTCAGTGATCTGAGCAGCGCGTTATATAACGCTGCCGAGGGGATGACAGACAGCCGGGGTTTGCAGGGCGAGCCGAGCACATCAAAGTGCCCCGGTGACGACACGAACCACGCGAACACAGCTTGAGTGCGCTCGCTGTCGCTCCAAAAGGCGTCCTCGTGCCAGCCTGCCTCGCTTTAATCTGTGCAACGAGCTCATCTCGCCCTCAGAATCCCCCCCGCCGAACGCCGATGCTTTTCTGGCCTGTCTCCTCTCCTTTAGGTACCTGCTCGTCCAACATCCCACACCACCACTGACCTCTCAGGTGGCCTGTTCTTCCCTCAGTCTCACCCTGTTCCCACTCCTCTGTTCCTCTTTCAGTCCAGCAACAAAAATACTGCTGAAATAAATCATTCTGGGTCCTATACAGGACAAAAAAAAAAATTACTTCTGTGGTTAGCAGCCTGGAATATCCACATAGCTCTGCCTTGACCTTACGTGCCCTTGGTTAAAGGGATGTTCCATTATTAATCCAGCTTAGAGCTGGATTAACTTTTAAAGATACAAAAATGCCCACAAGCCAAGGAAGGTGATATATTTTTGGCTGGTTGAAACTGGCAGACTGCCGGGCAGGGTTAGCAAGCATCTAGAGCTTAGGAGAGGTGCTTTTAGCAATCCTGATATAAAAAACCCAGCCAAACCACCCTAAAATAAATTACGTAATTAAGTGACAGCCAGCAGGTCATGCAGGACACTTAACATCCCCCAGATATATTTGTACTCTGTGAGAAATTCCCATTACGGATTGAATCTGCCCAGTCTGGAAAGCAGAAACACGCTCCCACCTGACAACAGGGATTTTGAAAGGGAAGGGATGAGGAAAAGGTAATTCCAAAGAAGAACAGAAAAACATGCTGAAGAGAAAAACATTTCAGGTCTGCTCCAAAGCCTAAAAAAACTGATGTCAAGGGGAGGTTTTTGTTTTCCTCCTTTCAATAGACATCAGATCGTGTCCCTCCCTGGAGGACAGTTTCCAAATGTGGCCGCTCTAATGAAGCATTGAGAATCTGCATTTGGAGGCTGGAATTTCACAGTGATTGCAGCCCCCCAGGTAGGGACTCTGCCTCATTTGCTGTTTGACTAAACCGAGCACAGGGTGGGCATTCCTGGAAATGAGACCTGACTAGCAGGAACATGACAGGGAAGAGAGCAGAGCGATGGCTGTGGTTAGTGAAATGTGGATTTTCACATGCATCCGAACAAAGAGAGCTGAAATACCAACCTAAGATACCCCCTCACATTTCAAATCAGATACTTGGAACTTATAAACACGCTTAGAATATTAAGTTATGCATCAACAGTAAGACGGATTTTAACATATCCTTGAGAACAAACTCTGAAATACTTTTAATGAGTGCCTCTCATGGAACTCTGCACATCCATACCCATGGACTGCTGCTGGCTGCAAATCCACATCCATTGTGTTTGCTCCCCTCGCTGCCTGGAGAAGGGATTTATGAGCAGGATACCTGCTTTTGACGAGCATTCCAGTGAGGAGCTGAGCAGAAAGGGAGAGGGATGATGTTACAGCACATCTCTTCGCATGCCAAATAAACCAGGAACTGTTGAGCTGCTACTGTTTTGCTCATTGCAATAAAGTTCCTTGTTCAGCATAAAAAGGAGGCGATTCTGGCTGGTTTATCTCTATTACCATGTATCAAACATGTATAAGCAAAAATAGTCAGATAATGAGAAAAATTACCTTTGAATAAGCATCACATAAAAGGAAACGGTTAAGATCTGCCATGAATTATTCAAGCAGCTCCAAATATAAATTGCCACAAATAGCAAGGAAAGATTTTTTTTGCCTTTCTGTGTGTTGCATGTGTCCTGCAACAACCCAAACAGCACATTCCGCTCTGGAAGCTGCATACGGAGAATTGCATCGCCTCGAGGAAATCCAATGGGAGGCAACGGTACACAGGACAGATTATGCTCTTCCTCGCCTTACAGCTTGCACATATATATGTTTTAAAGCCATTTTGTGCAACTAGGAGCTTTCAGCACATTATGCCTCTGTTGAAAGCCCACTACTACACCCAGAGGGTTTCACAGAAAATACTGCAGCTGAGGGGAAGCCTGGGTCCCTCAGCTGGAAATTAGGGCTGTGGAGCTGCAAGGGAATCCGGGCTGCAGTATAATTAAGAGTGATTCTTCAATAAAATGGCAATTTTGTTACTGCAATGCTGACAGTTATTTAGATGCACGTGGAAAAAAACAAAAAACACTGGCTGGTGGCTAAACCTGTGTAAATCTGTTTGTTCCAGCAGGGCTGCAGCACGCAGGTCAAACAGCAGATTTGGCACGGCGATGGCGGCACTTGGGCTCGCCTGCCCTTTCTAGGACGCAGCACGCGAAGGACAGTGGCAATCTGCACTTGTGCTTGTCTGAGGCTGCAGGGAACAGAGCTCCTCTCCCCTGACTTTGGTCACCGTGTAACACCTCTGACGCCTGATCAAATTAAACAGATCGAAGGCAGAAGCGCATCCTCATGTGACCTGTGAGAGCCCAGCTCAGCCCCTCTCCGCATCCACGGGATTCTGCATCCTCCCTCCTACTCAGCTTCCTCCTTCACCCTTCCCCTCAGCCTCTCCTTTTCTTTAAAAATTTGGGTCACCTTGCTTACACTGGCACAGATTTGCCCAATGAAAACAGCTTTAGTGCAGTCCCCCAGGGCAGGAATAAAGTGGGGATTGATGCTACAGGGAGAGAGACGGCTCTCTGTGCACAGGAATTCAGTTCTCTCTGTCTGGGGGGAATATATAGATAAGAACTTACATTATTTTTTTTTCAGAGTATTCCAGATAAAGTTCAGAATATTCCAAACATGCAATCTGCAGAAATGCATTGCTTTTCTTAAATGCTCGGAGGAAAACAGAAGTCTTTGCTTGCTGAGACTTCTTTTTTTTACTGTTTTTTTATTTAAAAAAACAACAAACAGATTTTCTGCTGCTTTGAAAGCAGCACACATTTGTGTGTGCCCACTGCTTGAGCGTCTCTCTGCCTTGCCCGAGGAGCATGTGCCTAGCTCGAGTCCCCACGGTGAGTGGCAGAATCTGCCATATGGAGGTCACCTTGTCCAGGTCCATAAATAGCTCTTTTTCCTAAGCAGGGAAGGGAAGGAGCTACTGAGAGTAATGAAAGAGGAGGCTAGCTCGCATCCGTGGCACTGATTGGTGCCAGGGTTACAGCACGCAGAGACTTGTCATGCCAGCAGCAACGATACCGTCAATCTGCAGGCACAGAAGTCACCTCCTTCCACCGTGGAAACATGTGCCAGCCAGTTTTTCATTTCAGCTTTCACACAGGGGTTTGGATGCCTTTCAGGAGTGGAGAACAGATACTTCAGGAGAGGTGTCCTTGGGGAAACAGCAGCAGGCCTCAGGCAAAGGGATTTGCTGCTTAAGGACACGAGGTAGGGGCTGCCAGGTGGGTCCCACACTGTGGGTCAGGGCATGCAGGGAGTTTGATGAGCAGCACCATCCAACCTCCTCCTACTGCTGCTGAGAGCTCTGTAAAGGGACAGGCATGAAATGGTTCAGGTACAGTGACAAAACCACCGCCAGTCAGCCCCTCAATTTGTGGCAAGGACTCCTCCTCCATGCACTGACAACCAGAGATGGAAATATTTACAACTGCACCTTGTGCGATGAACCTTTTTGCTTTATTCAGCTTTTAAGATACCAATAGCTATGAAAATGCTACAGCAAAACCACCTGATAGCCAACAAGGTGCTCAGCTAGCACTAAGTAATTGATACCTTCATTTAAAAACAAGACTGGAACGTGTCAGCCAGAATGTCGTGTCAGAATGCCTTTCACAGACCAGAAAGCACACTGAGGTGTTTGCATTGCAACAGCCTGGGGAACAATGGGAAAATAAGGAAAAAAAGGCAAAAATAATGTTCCCAGGTAAATCACAGGAAATTTAAAGGAGGGTAGAATGCAAAGAGGAGACAAAACTGTTTTCTTTGATTCTAATTCAAAATTATTTCAGAACTCGAACACCTGAAGTCTGAACTAGCACCATCCTCTTTTTGCCCCAAAACATTTAGCTGGTAAGTCATATTGGGACATAAGGTTAAGGAGGAAGCAGAAGCATCAATCTTGATGTACTCAGATTGCAACTTTTTAGAGAGTTGCACCTGGTAGTAGGGAGGTGGTAACCCAGCTGTTAACACGCCTTCGTGAGGGTGATGCCAGTGCTCTGCTCTCCGTCCTGCTCAGAACGATCCCCTCCCATTTGTCAATATAGGAAGGGAAGAGCACTTATCCCTCCATGACATCTTTTTGCATCCCACAGGCTGCAAATCCCTGGTTTGATCTTGTTCGGTGTGGAACATCTGACATGCCTGTGATGGGGAAGCTTTAACCGCTCTTATTCCTTCTTATGATACCCATGACTATAGGATTGGATAAAAGGGATGAACAGATGGATGGATCACGTATACACGCTGCAAAGCCTTTATCCTTTGCTAGGTGTTGGTTTAAGCGATGCACAGTATTTTTAAATAGCCTCTTCCCTTTTTCCTTTCCCCTTCACAAGTTTTCCTCTAATGTTCCTCCCCTCGGCAGTCTCTTCCCCCCTCTCCCATACAAACACTTTGAGCTCAAGTTTTGATATATAAAAAAACACCCAACCATGAAGCAGCCCTAAGCCAATGTTTCCTTTGTCCTTGCTCTTTAAAAGCTGTAGTTGCTGCTCAGCTGAGGTAACGGGCCTCAGAACACAAGAAGTATGTTTTTCAGAACTTAATGTCCTCTGCCACAGATGTCGTCTCTGCCAGAGGCTTATTAACACCTCAGAAGAGCAAAGCCCTGCCCACAAAGGGAAGGGAATCTAAAGAAGATACACAAACAAAGGAGGTGAATGTTAAAAGCAGCTAATGAGGGGGAAAAAAGCCCTCCACCTTCCCATCGCGGCACTTCAGAACAAGTAGCATTGCCAAGCACTAAAAACCTGGGGATTAAAGAGACAATTTAGGAAGACTTGATGTGGGGAATGGAAATCTCCTGGAAGACATTAAAAGAACACAGAAGATCAGCACACATTTTTGGGGAAAAGAAGAACCACCTAGAAAAAATATACATGTGTGTATATGGACAACTTTGCCAGGACTAACAGAAAAGCTATTTAGAAATAATCAGGCACATTTATTTCCTACAAAGGAAATTCAAATTTGATGGGAAATTGAAACAGGGGGACATGCAAAAAGCAGTTTCATTATCAAAAAAGATGCACTTTCAGAGGATCTAACTGAAAAAGCAAACCTGTTTGTTTACCAACCTTTCTCCTTAAACCAATCCTCTTAGAAACACCAAGGAGCACTCAGATGAAATACCCACTTCACTGACTTCTCTTTCCTGCTCTAGAAATGCTATGTGTTGCTTTTCAAATTATTTTTATTTCCCCCACTGATGCACTTGGTCTTCCTTTTTGGTTTCCAGTACTCCAAGGCTGCCCCAAGCAGCTCTCCCAAGGTGTCCATGGGCATCTCATGGGGCTCCCATCACCTCATGCACTGGGATGGAGTTTCCCTTCTCTTTCTCTCTGGGGCAAAGTGAGGCAGGTGTCCCTTTATTCCTTTGGAGAAATTGAGACAGATCATAAAGACCAGAATTTTCTTGCCAGAGCAAGATCCTTGCTCAGAGACTCATGTGACTGGCAGGAATGTGGCAGAGGTCTGGGGCCAGACTGGAGGGTAAGGCTCCTTGTATGAAAAATGGATGGATGAGAAGTAATTACGGGGCCATGAAAATCAGCAGAAATAAACAATAAGTCAGGATGTTCAAAAGGGCACTATGAGTGATCTGAGCCACAGCAAGGACAATAAAATCAGCCCCTGAGATTGTTGCTATTTGAAGAAATGTTTCATATGGAAATGAACAGCCCGTAGAGGGATGAGCTGGGTTCGTAACACACATAATGCTAAAACTGCCTGGCGTTTATCCCCAGTGCAGCACACAGAGGCTGCAGGGATCACAAAATATATCACAGGGGTTAAGAAAACTCGAGGGGCTAAAAGGATTCAAAGAGCTCTTAAGCCAGGTTAGACACTCCTTCAAGAACTGGATGGTAATTAAAGCCTTTCCAGTTAGTTAAGTTGCATTCACTCATTCAAGGAGAGGCAAACTTTAGCAGGGGTCTCACACTTCCTGCCTTTGGCATGAAAAACAAGTCAATGTGAAAATTACCCTGAACTGAGGCTGCAGCAGACACTGAACTACCCATTCCTTGGGAAGAGCAGAACCACTGAGGTGTCCTGTCCACACAGTGGGGCTGGAAGTCTCATGTGGATAAGGACCCTTGAAGGAGACAGCGTTGTTGTCCCTGCGGTACTTTTATCTGTGAAATGGAAGGGGTCAAAATTCCTTGTTCTTTGAGGCTGTCCAATACAGCCTTGTTAACAGCTCATGTGCATGGAGAGGAAACCCACAGAGCCCCAGCTCCATCCCAGGGCCAAGCATCATGTCTTGGGCACTGCACGCACAGCAAGGAGTATTATCATTTTTCAAATTGTCCACCCCTTTCAGATGATCCATCCCGTTTTGTCAGCTGTCCTTCCCTCTGCAGGGCTGAGCCAGACCTCAGAAAAGATCAGGATCATTCAAAGGGCAGAAGGATGCAGTTTGCCTCAGATGGTGCAGGCTTGGATTGCAGTCAAAGAACTGAATCTTCTGCAGAGATTAACAAGCTCCACAGGTGCAGGGGAAGAACAGGCTCTTCGAACACAGGAGAAGAAAAACACACAGTATGGAAAAATGCCCACTGCCTGACTCGCTACTGAAACTGTTAAACAACTGTCAGTGGGTTTTCTGGAGGGAGGCTGGGAGATGCAAAGGTGTGGAAATAGAGAAAGCAGCAGCCGCCGATGTCCCACAGGAAGGAAACGGCGGCCAGCGCTAGGAGATACAATCTGATCCTTTGTGTGTTCTGCAAGTTGCCTTGTTGGAATCAAAGACCGTAGAAAACCAGTTTGTGAAATAATGGTGGTGACAGAGCAGCACCTCCCCGTGTCAGGGCTGTTTCACAGAGTGGGGCTAATTCACCTTTTGTCTGCCTAATAGCACTGCAAAACCAGAATCCCTCCGATCAGAGAGGCTGAGCTATTTCATGCTGTAAACTCTTTGCAGGCAGCCTGACAACAGAACGGGCTCTGTAAAGCATTTCTGAGTAGCAATGAGCCTCAAATGGCACTTCCCAAAGCCCTTCTATCCCATGGAGAGCAAAAAATGTGGCAGGGAAATACCAGCTTCTCGGGGAAGGGGCGTAAATAGCTCTAAGTGGGTATGGCAGCAAAAGCAATGTGATAATATGAAGGAAGAGCTGCTGAGATTATCAGTTCCTGGCATTATATTCCCAAAACACTCCTGAAGCCTCACAGCTTCCATATGGCTCATCAGACACATACAATAACATGATCGCTCAGAACATTCAGTCCTATAGAAAGGAAACAAGAAACACAGACACGTCCCTGTGCTCCTGCACACACAGAGCGGTGACTCCGGGGCCTGGAACAAAAGGGACAAGAGCAAATTCTGTGTTGGAGTCAGCTTCCTCCAGGCCTCCTGGTCACCAGTTCACTGTGAGCATCAAACCTTTGCAGAGATGTTGCTTCCACGTGGGGCACAGATCCCACAGAGCCACCAGGCCCGTCTCTTCAGGTGACAAATTTTGGGCTCCGAGACATGATCCAAACCCAAGCTCCCTGGGGGCATCCTGCAGGCCTCTACTGCAGACCAGGGGGTATCACCGAGCACTTCCAGAGCCATGGCTCCATGTCAGCCTGCCAAAATCCTGCCTTTGAGCAAACTGGAGAGCAATTCTGCTGGTGAGAGCAAAGCTGCACTAAAGTGACTCTGAGTGGTGGTGGCTCTGTGCAAACATGGCTGTTGTCACATCTTAGTGACACAGAAGCTGTGGATACCCCATCCCTGGAAGTGTTCCAGGTGCAGTTGGACAGGGTTTGGAGCAAGCTGGGATAGTGGAAGGTGTCCCTGCCCACGGCAGGGGGTGGAATGAGATGAGGTTTAAGATCCCTTCCAACCCAACCCTTCCTGTGATTCCACAGCAGCGGAATGGGACCTCAAAGTCCTCATCCCTTTGCACTATCAACAGAGCAAGGTTTTAAGAGAGCAGAAGTTATTGGTCGTGCTAGAAAAACTTGGCTGTTCTCCAGAATCTTCCT
Organism: Lycocorax pyrrhopterus obiensis; assembly: GCA_014706295.1. Taxonomy (NCBI): domain Eukaryota; kingdom Metazoa; phylum Chordata; class Aves; order Passeriformes; family Paradisaeidae; genus Lycocorax; species Lycocorax pyrrhopterus. The sequence continues at coordinate 11,976,112 of JACSVZ010000022.1, read as the reverse complement.
AGATTATTTCCTTGGGTGGCAACTCTGGCCCATCCCAGAGCTGCTGGAATCACAGTCTTCGCTGACTGCAGCATTTTATTTTCAGTCTAAGGAAGGATCAGGCCTGTAGCGAGCTCCAGAAAAACTTCTCAGTCATGGCTTGTAACCATGAAAACTCCTTCCTCAGCCTACTGAGGCTTAAAAAGATGCAGTTTCAGTTTCTGTGATTCTCTTCCAAGACTGATAAGCCAGCAAGAGTATTACTTGTTTCTCAGTCATCTGTTCTTCAGTTTTCAGAAACTATTTCAGTTCTACAAACCCAGCCTGCCATCTTTTACCTTCTATGAGATTTTAGAAAGAAAAAAAAGGATGAATCACCCTTTTTAAACTTACTTTTCCAAGTGGGGGGTCTCTTTCACAAAGTTACTTACTCCTAGCATCGACTGCACTGTTCCATCTGTGGTACCCCCCATTTCTTTGATGTTTCCTCTTTCCTCACTGAGTGGCTTGTTTATTTTTATTTTTTTTATAAGCAAAGCCTAATTCTTGGTTTTCTTGTTCAAACTCCTCAGCCAAGCTCCTTGAGGAATAAAGTAGGCATACAGAAAGTTAATGAGAAATTCTCCCTCTATCCCTGAGGATTGAAGAGGGGATAATTTAGGTAGTGTTTGGAGCCAGCTCCGGCCCGTTTTAAGACTTTCCGGCATCGCTGCGGGAGGAGGAGGATCCAACTGTCCTACATTTTCCTTGTGGATGCTACCGCTGCTAACAGAGCACGGCTTTTCTTCCACGTGTTTTCTTCCATGGCTGTGCCAGGTCTGGGCAGAGCAGGAGCTGCAGTGCTGAGCACACAGCCCCGTGCCAGCGCCCAGGCAGCGTTGGGATGCCACGCGGTGGCAGGCTCCTGGCAATAAGCGCTAATTCCCATCACTTCCCTCCACTGGACACCCCGAATGCTGATGACTGGTTATGGCACCTTCCGCTGGATGTGATCATCTCATCATCTCCTAATTAGCTGGATCAGCTTTCCTCCTCATCACGAGCAGCCACTGAACGCCTTCTCCCTCTTCCCAGGATGGGCTCTCCCCCCGCTCTGCTCTGCCGCGCTTCACCCTGGGAAACGTTTTGTGATACCCTGGATCCCTTGTAAACCGTATTCTTCCATTTGGGCAGTCTTTCAACTCCATGAAAGTTACACGTTGTTTTCATTTCTTCTCAAGTACCTCAGGTCAAAGAAAGACCTGTGTCACAGTGGCTCTAAAAGCCTAATAAAGTCTTTCATCCAGAGACCTGCTTGCTGGCGCAAAGTCAGGGAAAACAAACTAAGTCATCGAGTGTTGTTCAAACTGTCAGATCCTTTTCAGCATGCTCTTCCTGCCAGTCTGTTCGTGTGCGTTTGGGGGCTGGGATGGGGAGGAAGGGAAAGGGGGGGGGGGGAAAATTCCTGATGGCAGAAAGCCCATGGAACAACTGGCACCTTTCCAAAGCAGCCTCCCCCCGGCCCCCAGCCCGCCTTCGTGGGCACAGGCGTCTGCCAATCTGTTCTGCACACACACACACACACACACACACACACACACTGCGCAACACAAGCAACAAAATGACTTTCCAACAACTTTGCTCACAAGTGCCACTCTACCCCGAGTTTGGCACCTTGAGCATTCTCCTCACCCCCGCCTCTCCGGGCTCTGCCTCCCAACGAGCTGGACAGGTTCCAGTGTTTAAAAGCCCATTTAACCACTCCCTTTCGTTTAGAAATACTAAGCCTTGATCTGATTTTATCGACCCTGCCGTGCCAAGAGGAGGAGGATGCTGAGGGTTTCTGAGGATCCTGCAATGAGCTGAAAAGCTCCACGAGCCCTTCAAGAAGGGCTTTGCCCTTTTTGCAGCAGCCCTTGTGCTATTGTGGAGCCCCAGAAGGAGAGAGTGTACCATTTATGGGACCACACAGGATGGCTTCCACTCTTGCTGTTGTGCATGTTTCTCCCTGTAAAAACTTCATTATTGGCACTAAGGAGGTGAAATTCAGATCTGTGCTTGGCTGGCACTGTCTTTTGATGGTTAAATAGCTTTCTTTACACTCTTCACCTTGTTCAGTGCTGCTATGCCCAGAAAAATCAGAGCAGCAGGGGAGTGAGGCAAAGAGGCACGAACAGGACCTCTGCTCTGATTGACAATTGTAATCTTCCCAGGTATTGTTAGGAGACATCTTTCTGCACTTGATAAACCCAGCATGATTACATGAAACATATCCTTTTAAAATATATTTCTCTTTTTCATAAAGCAGGTAAAGCCAACTGCATTTAGAGCTAATTTCAATTCCTTTGTACAGTGCAGCATTTGGATGCCCTCTTAAGGATGCTGGGTTTGAAAGTTTGTCTTTTCTCATAACCCCAGAGAAGCTCTTAACATCAGTGACAGAAAGGGCTGTCAGATTACAAGTCAGACAGAACCAGAGAGCTCTGGAGTAACAGGAGACCCTTCCCAAAAATACACCTCCATTCCTCACACGATTATTACTTTGAGTAAGAACGCATGTTCCGTGGAAAGGTGTAACCATGCATCGACCACTGAGATCACCAGCCACATTTTGGTTCAATTCTTCGTATCCATCATCCCACCAGTTCAGTGCTGTGGCTCATCAGGGCGCTGCTAAACAGGAGGAGGAATTTAAACATCCACAGAGCTGCTATAAATTTGAATGAATACGAATAGTTTCTCATCTATGGCAATTTGCACCAATCAAGGCTGTACCTTCATGTATCCGGCAATCTGGAGGAAAGAGTCTGCCTCCTGCTAGGCAGTTACTGACACATTTTTAGCTTCCCTACGCTGGCTCTGCCCTCCTCTACTTTTCGTTTCCCGCCAAAGAGAAAACATAAAGGAAGTGATGATGAACAGGCAGCTGTGGTCAACAGAACAAGTAGCATGATCGAGAGAGATCCTATCTAAAACGTTCACACAGGAACAGCCTCACTGGCATTGAGAACAGCAGAGCCTGGAAAAATATCACTGAAAAACAAATTACACACAGGCACTATCCAAGTCCAAACCAGTCAGATATTTTTGATATCCTGCAGCTTCAAAGGGGATAACAGGCAGTTGAGTGCTAGTGCTGAAGATCACGTTAGCCCCACCGGATTATTCAGGTCATGCTAAACAGCAAATTCAGTGGATTAAAAGAGTTCTCATTCCTGCTGTGCACTTTTAACAGTCTGCGAGTTACACAGAGGGCTGAGGATGCTATGTACGTCGCACGTCTTGTGTAGCACTTTATAGTCAGACAAGCTCAGCAAGGGGCATCTGCCTTCCTAAAAATTGCCATTGACCCACTCCTGTTCAGGAACACTGAGAAACCAATGGACTCACCCAGCAGCTATGTGAAAATCTCTTTGCCAAGCCATGCAGAACTCACTTTTGTGTCTGCAGTGCATCAGCGCTGTATTACCATGACAAAACCAAATTGCCACCATTGAGGACGGTCTTTGCTAGCACAACAGCCCTTCTCTGGTAATAAACTCGTGCACACAAATGATGGCACAATGAGGGGATGTGGAACGACTAGAGGATCTCTGGGGTAGCAGCCAACAGCTTTTCAGCCTTTTTCTTGTCTGACCCAAGTCATTCTCCACACAGGCGTTGGTGTAAAGTTCAGCAGCACAAAGCTTGGCCAACATCAGGGCGGTGTCATTGTCTCACATCAATGTACAATTCCTGCAATTGCTGCAGAGCAAAGGCAGCATGGCCCCATTTGTCATTGCAAAACGTTTTGGGGGTTCTGCTGTGTCTAGCACCACCCTTGCTCTCATTATGAGTCAGTGAAATCATGGGTGTTCCTGCGAAATGTCCAAAATCCGTGCGGTACCACCCCCACTAATACTGAAACCACTCACAGTAATTCAGGCTGTATTTCAGATGTCAATTACAAGTCTTTTGTAATCATTACAAATGAGGGTGTACCGGGACAGGAGGTCCTGGGACACCCAGGAAGAGAAGCTTTCAGGTCTGACCCAGCTCCTACCACGTTCTTGCCAACCCCCAGCCCAGCACAACAGAGACAGAGCTCCCCAGAACCATTCTGTGCCAGTCATTGTTCATTTGAAAAAACAAATCCTTCAATGGCTGAGTGAGCAAATGGCAAATAATCGAACAGTGGTATTTCTGCACGATTTTTCAAAATACCTTCTGCTGAGGTGGAATCTCTGATGTCTAACAGAGGTATAAACTGTGCATTCCTCTTCCCTTCAGGAGGAGCAGCAATGCTCTTTCCCCCACTGCCCATGCTGGAAAACTACTAGGAATTAAATATCATTGAGACTTCTACCTCTGTCAAAACTGGGAGAGATTATCTGACAGGCTTAAAAAAATATTATGGAAACTGATAGACAGAGACACCTACACACTGCTTCATATGGCGCAGAACTGTTTTCCCAAAAAACAAACTGGGCTAAAAATGAAAACGGTCAGTCCCTGAGCAGGTCAAGACATGGATATGATCTTGTTGGTAGTGGGCTGACAGATTCCTTGTGGAGGCAGACAGCTCTCCTGAGATTCAATGAACAACGTGAGAAAAGGATTTGGTTTAGAGTAAACCGCTAAATTGTGCACAAGGATTTGGGAGGAGAATTCTTCCCAAGACTAAACTCAACGAGCACTTTCACAGAACAGCTTTGACCTCACAATTAGCACATTATGGACTCAGGTCCCACACACTTGCACCCAAAACTAGAAGCTAAAGTAGCCTTTTTTCCACCTATAATTATCATCTTATTGGTGTTTTAAGGCAGAAGACAGCAAAATTTTAACAGGCACTGTACTCATGAAGCCCTCAACAAACATTACATGGATACAACAGCAGTGTAGCATTCACAGTAACCATTTGACAGAGGTTTTTTTCACAAAAGTTTGCAGACATTCCTGGGTATTTTTTTCAGCTGAGAAAAGTCACCCAGAGCTCCCACAGAGGACATCTCGGGGGTAGGAGATGGCAAAGCTGAACATTCATCACCAGCAGATCAGGGAGCAGATGGAAAAACCACAGAAAGAGGTTGCACCGAGTTTGCTGTTTCTTTAAGTCGCTGATGGATTCACACATGATGCAACTAGACACAACACAGCACTTGCATCTTCCTGCATCAGTGATTCTGCAGACATAGATCTTCCCACCCTCCTTTTCCCTCTTCCAAGGCCCAGATGTAATTTTTGTCTGCAACTGGATACAATCACTTTCTGCGCACAAGCCCAGCGAAACAAAACATCCCATTTTCAGTTCACAGAGCTGCCATGGCAGAAATAAATATTATTTTGTTTGTTGGGGTTTTCATTCTGGTTACTGTCGTTTTGTTTTCCAAAAATCACTGTTCTGCAGAACAATTTACCACAACGCATTCTTCCTGATTCAAGACTTCGCAGTTAGCTGAACAGTGGTTAGGTTCTCAGTGAAAAAGCAAGTTCTTCCAAGCCAAACCCCAACTTTCTCTGAAATCTCAATCTTTAGACAACTTCCTAAATCAACAAACCTGAGACAAGCACTGTGCCTCCTCCCATTTCAGCAGGGGATGCCCCAGCACAAATCTCTGCACCACTGCCATGGTTTGCAAGCAGAAGGTGACACCTTTGGGTTTGCCCCTCTACTTGGAGCATACCGTGGCTGATCTGGGCAGAGTAACCCATTCCTTATTCCCTGAGCTCTGTTTGCAATTGGTATCTCAATTTCTTGAGAGGCATGGAAGCAACTGCTTGTCTGACTGATACCCCAGGAGTTTAAGATAAAACCCAGAGCAGAGCAGCAGCCTTGCCCCAGCCACAAGTCGGGCAGTATTTTCAGAAGCACATTGCTTGATGTTGCTGATTTGAGGCAGGGGATGAGTCCTCCTTGGAAGAGAAACCTACTTAAGTTAGGGCTTTGTGGTCCTGGCTCAAGCACATGTAAAGGAGCCTGAACTCTGTTTGCAGGGGGCAGCTTCAGGAATTAGCCTCTCTTTTCTCCTTCTCTCTCCCTTCTCACTTCAATAGCCTGATCTGGTGGTAATTTTCCTCTCTCTGGTGCCTCCCTCCCCATCCTTTCCTTCTCCCTTCCCACCCTGTCAGCCAATGACAAAAATAGAGATGAGAAGAGACACAATTGCATAAAAGAAGGGATTTTTCCATCTTTAATAGCAGAGGGGGGTTGGTTTGCGCTCTGCCTCTCTGCAAAAGCTTCGCAGGTCGGGCAGGTAAGATTTGAAGGGAGGCTGTGTGATACATCGAGCTGAGCTTGCCCTTGACCTCCAGCTCCCTGCCTGCTCTGCCTCCAGCTTTAGTGAAGGCACCAGGCGTGAAATGGCACCAGCAGTGCTGCTTGGTGCTTTTCTGAGCAGCCTCAGAGAGGAGGGAGCAGCCGTCTCAAATGTGCTCCCTCCATGGTGTGCACACCTTCCTCGGGCACACCTGGGGAGGAACCTTGCTCCTGGTTTGCAGCACTAACACTAAAATCACCTTTCTGTGCACACACTGGCACTGGGTCTGGTAGATACAATGCTGTTGTACTCCAAAATCAGAATCCATGTAAAAAATCCAAGTTACTGATAACTTAAGAATGAAGGAAAAAGAAAAATTAATCGATGCTTACCTTGCCTTTTGGTGGGTTAGGCTTGAGGGTTTCTTGTTGCTCAAGAGCACTGGATACTTTGTAGCTAAGAGAAAAAAGAAAATAGAACAAATCAAAAGAAGAAATTATATCAGTACACCATTTTAAAAAACCTGTATATGCTTTAGTTTTATCTTTGCATAGTATTTCAGCTGTTCAGATTAAACTTTGCAAAAAAAATATTCTCCATAGGTATATCCTCATTTTTGTCAGACAAGAACAGCTCTTTGATCTTTATTCTCTTGGAGAAGTGTTCTTTTCCTTCCAGCTCTTTGCTTTCTTGCCTTTTGCCACATTTGAAACCGAGGCTGGCCCAAAACTGCTCTGAGACATCTCATCATCTTCATCGGGGTAGTTTATCACCAAACTCACTAAATTTTTCTGCTCCCCAACAGGACAATTAAAACAACACCTTAACAAAGGGTGAATTTCCAGGTACCATCAGCACAACCTGCAGGATGATGCCTCATACAAACCAGGGCAATTTCATGCACTTCCACCAGCACCACGGCAAACTACTCAACCATTTCTGAGTGCAGAATGGGTCCTCCAAGCAACACGTGCTGCTTTGCCTTTGTGAGCAGGGGCTCATTGGCTTTTTTATTTCTCCTCTATGCTGATTTCCAAGAGGAACAGTCCTGTCCTTCCTCCATAGTCACTTGTACCAGCACAAACCAGATTCAAAGCTCAGAAAAGCCCCAAGATGAGATGCCAAGCCCATGGCACTACTGGCCTAAGGGACAGTGTCACCATGCTCAGTGTTTGATTGTATATTCCCCATACAAAATTAATTGATCGTGTCTTTCCAATGGACCACCAACAGCTCTCAAAATTAACCACAAGGAAGCAGAGAGACTCAATTCGGAGATTTGAATCAACAAATTCAGAACACCAAAATAAAATCATTCCCATTACGATTTTTTAAAATAAATGCTACTCAATAGGGCTACGTAAAGGATTTTCTCTAGTGTACTTTGGTCTGGACTTCTTAAACACGTTTGAGAAATTTCCTAAACCTATTTTTGTAGAGAAATGGATCTATCAAGATTAAAAATTTCCCCTGGAAATTCACTGTAAATATTTTTTTGACCTACTTTTCTTCCTTACCCCCTCCCCAGGAGCTCTTCGTCTCACATCAGTGCTCTGCCACTCTTGGATCCTATGAGTCCTTCTGCCTCGATGCTTCCTGGGATAAAATGATCTTTCCCAGGAGCTCTGATAGGCTGCTTTAAATCAACTCTTTCTTGATTCATGCATTTCACCATTCTCTCTCCTCTCCATTCTTGCAGCTATAATTACTGGTGAATTTAAATTTTATTAAAAAAACCCAAACCAAAGCAAACCAAACACAAAACTACAAAAACCAAGCGACAAAGAAACAAATGCAAAACCCACTAAAAGGCATCCTAAATGTCTCTTCCTCCCGAAATATCCATCTTTTCCTGCCGGAAATGACCCCCACTGAACTGTGCTCAGGATGGCAGCAGGGCTGCCTGAGCCAGATGGAAGCTCCTGAAGACCTCAGAGATCAAGCCACCAGAATTCAATCTTGACATTTGGTCGTGGGTGGCAGGTTTTTTTCCTTTCACACTTAAAAACGTTGCAAACCACAGTAGTTCTCTTTGACGTGGAACTGGAGGCTGATTAACCTTATCTTCTTATGCGCAGATACAGATGTGGAGAAACATTTTCCCACCCACACTGGCCAGACCTGGTGCCTGGACAATTGGCCAGCACCCAATCTGCCATCCTGAGCCCTACAGCATCCAGAGATTTCTAATGGAGTTTTGGTGCCATTCAGGGCATGGGAATCAGGAGAAAATAAAGTTTGCCACTTTCTGTGCTGCTCTGGGAACCAGCCATGAATATCCCCACATTTTTAGCATCATTACAGAACATTTTCCTGATGGGCCAAAAAAATGAGCCCGCTTTCCCATTTATGCTCCCCCCAGCACATGATGCTGAACCAGCAGGACCTTTCCCATCACAGGTGGAAGGACATGGGACAATGATCCCCCTGTTTTTTTTTCAATAAGGAGGATCCTTCTTCATCTGCTTTCATTAAACCATGCGCCTGCACCGTGAGCTCAAAATGACACTTTTGAATAATTTAAGATAACGATAATAGAAACATTAAAAAAAACCTCTCGTAGAGACCAAACCCAATTCCTCTCGCAGCTTCTGAATTAGCTTTTCTCTTGTAGCCATTTCTGCTCTATCTTAAGAGCTATTAAAAAAAAAAAAAAGGCACGGTAGAAGAGAATATTAGGAAATTACTAATGCTTTTTTGAAAGCACCTATTGCTTAATCTTCTGCAGGACTATTTCTGGATTCCTGTGCAGCTTTCATCTTTACCCTGAGCGTTTTACAAGGCACCTCGCACGCGCACAGCCCAAGTCCAAAGAGGACGGGTTGTTTTTGTGCATTTTCCCTGCAGCTGTTTTGTTCCATTGGAGATGATGCCTCACTGGGTCAGGACTTTTTTTTTATTTGCTTTAAGGGATGAGCTTTATTTACCAGACAACATTAACCATTTGGATTTCCCAGCTCCAAAATTCCTTGCAGGCATTCTGAATATATCAGGGTAGTTTGTTGTTTGGTTTTGGGGTTTTTTTCCCTTTTAAATTCTATTTTTAAAACCCAGGATGCTGGGTCTGACACAGCTGGAGACTTTTCATATTTTGCTTTCAGGGAGGCAGAAACAAACTACTCCTAAAAACACCAGGATCAGGACATCATCATTTTTTCCCCAGCAACATCTGGAATATTAAGAGGCTGGAGTGGGATTGGAGTTGCGTTGGCTGAACCAATCTCCGGCAGGAGCCTCCCCCTGCTCGCGCGAAGGGAGAAGCAGCCGGAACGTGAGGAGCAGCAGCCGCACTCACCGCTCCGTGACTCCGGCTCCGTGCCTGCACTTCTCCATTGATTTATGGGGCAGCTCATTTCCAGACCCACCTCCTTCAGGAGGACGAACTTCAACTCGATGTGGATAATAGGGTCCTATAGCCCTTAAAACACTCGCTGCTTCTTCCTGGGGTGGGGAGGGGAGTGTTACGGCAGAGAGGAATATTCCTCCTCCCTTTGAGCGGGTCTGGAAATGAACCGAGAGAGGTGATGCATTTTTAATTTAAATAAAATAAAATAAAAAATGTAAAGCTCATAACCCACAGCAGAGCTTGGGCTGTGGAGGAGGAGATCCCTCACCCCACTCCCGTCGTGAAAGCCGCACAATGGAAGACACGCTCGCCTTCCGCCCATTCAATCTCTGCCTTACATCTCTATATCTACACACACATGCCCCACAAAGACATATTTTCTACGTTAAGCCTATGGATTACTGGCTCAGGCCCTCACAAAAAAAAAAAAAAAATTAAAAAAAAAATGTTTCCAAGGCAACGAGCCAGGGGTTGCTATGGCATCTCGGAGCGAGCAGCTGGGCCAATCCCGCTCCCTTCGAGCTGGGAAGGCGCAAAGCCTCTAAATTTAATGTCAGTGCGGAGAGGAAGGGAAGCTGTTGAGGCATGCATGATGCTGAGCGTGCGCTTGCTAAATGCGGACAACATGGCCCCCATGATTAGGACCAGCACACTAATGAATATTCATTGGGCTGATTAAAGCAAAGTCAATTAACTACTTGACTGCTTGATTTTTTCCTGGATTTTAGTCATCTCTTTTAACCATTTTGCCACTGGGGATGCTCTCGTTCTCCCCTTCATCTCCCTCTTTCCTCCTCTATATTTCCTTCACCGACAATTAAGGTTTAGATTTTTTTTTTCCCTTGTCTTTATGCTTTTTACTGACAATAACCCATCCTCCTCATATTTTACAGCTCACTTTATCTCACCAATAAATCACGTTCTTCTAGGGTCACTGTCTTCCACGACAGTTGCAGGTAAGGCAGAAGGTCACAGTTTTCCATCAAATTTTTAAATCCCACGTGTGATTTAATTCCAAATCCACAGCTAAGCAATAGTGCTGATTTTCTACTTCACAGTGGGATTTCCCCCCATCACCACAGCCCTTTGTTTTATAACACAGGGAGTTGTTGTGAGCCAGGTCAAGGGCTGCAGAATATTTTTTTATTTTGATTTGTTAGGTCAGAATTCCTTCAGACAGACAACTCAGACTGAATGTTCTAGGAAATGTAAAGGGATCCTAAAATAAAACAACAATTCATTAAAGATGGTTTTCAATTTAGAGAGATGTCTCTCCCAGTGCAGTAGTGATGTAATAAGACCGTGAAGAGGACTGCATATTTTATAAAGACCATTTTTCAGAATGTGCCTGAAAACTAAAACATGTGATTAAATTAAAAATAAATGAAAAATTGTTGGCCAAAAAAAAAAAAAGTCCACATTTGTGAATTCAGTCCTTACAACCTAACCTGGGAAAACACATTAATTTTCACCATGTTCTTTGGCTTGTTCTGAAAACTCTCTCAGGTTCCTGTATTATGTATACAGGGAAAGATGCATTTACATGACAGTTATGACTCTCCTGGAATGGAGTTATTAATAGTTTGAAGTAATACATCCGATGGAAAGATTGGAAAACCTGACCATAATCACCCAGCATTTGGGCTCCTGCCTTTGTCAGCAACTGAAGGAAAAACATGCAGAAAAAGGCAGAGTGTACAGCGGGGTAGGGACAACACTGACTTCAATACCGTTTGTTCAATTCAGCAACTTGTGAGCAAAAAAAAAGAGAAAAATAGTGAAAGAGGACAAATTAGACAGACTATAACTGTGTAGGGGAAGTCTGCATTATTTTCAAGTGCAAACGAAAAAATGCTCGGTTTCCGTTATATAAACTCCATGGATGTACTGGTTTCTCTATTATTTTGCTGGATGATGCATATATTTACATGTTTTTATAGGTATGCAGTTATAAAAACAGACAGTTGCTTTTCCACCAAAACACAGAAAACTGGGAGTGACAATGCTTCCCGACACAAGTTGTATTTTGGGAGCGCGACGTGGCGTTTCCCCCGCAAACCCGCCGCGTGTCCGCCATCCCCCTGTCAACACCATTATCCCAACTCCTAATCTTCTCATTTGCAGCCCAAAATTCGGCCCCTGTTTGGGCTCAGGGAGTCATCGGGGTGGGGAACGCTGCTGCAAGGATGAAATCACAGGCGCGAGTCGGAGCGCGCATCCCCGGATTGCCGAGATGACGCCCTTCTTTGCAGAGCTTTATGTTCCTGCCATCAAAATCAGGAATCTGCATAGCAACACTCAGCTCCACGTTGCATCCACCCAAATCTGAAGAAAAACCCCCAACAAATAATTACCCATTTACAAATTAAGAGAGCAGCAAAAGAAAAGGAAGGGGAGCGTGTTAAGCTGTCACGTTCAATTTAAAGAAATATAGATTGGGGGCTCTGTTTCAAAATAACACTTTTTCATCTCTGTGCAGTGGAAATTTCTTCACAGGGGGCAATGTGCAAGCATAGATGTACATGCACACAAAGAGAAGTGGAGTAATTCCATTCTCACAAAAAAATTTAGAGAATTGGATTCAAATCCTATCTAGGTCACAAATGAAATGTAGTCAGCAACGTACAACACAGGGAAAAAAATGAAAGAAAAAGACAAAATCCCAGCCCAGTGCCACACAACTCAGCAGTCTGCAATTCCTGGTCATGAGAGGCCACAGCATTAGCCAGGCAGGGTGTTACAGGTCAGGATTAAGACGCATTAACAAATTCATGTGGAGGAAGCTGGCCCAGCACCTGCCCACAATTTGCCAATTCACTTTGTCCCCCTTCCATGTGAATCAAATTCTCCTTTTCTACTTGGAGGATGATTTTTTTTTTTTAAATAATGTTATACTGGGTAAAATGTACATCCCCGAGCTGTGAAAAGCATTTTAACTCAAAATCTACACAGGAGCAAGAGCAACATAATTATTGTTCTTATATTGTGAATGATACCGACGTAAAAATGCTCAAAGACATGTATGTGAACATCCACACACGCATACAGAGAAATGACAGCAAACTGCATCTATTCTGGTTCTAAGACACATTGCAAATTCAGTAAACTATAAAAAAAAATCTCACCACACAAATACAAACCGGGAAATCTACATCTGCACAATGGAAAATATTCTGAGCGCAAACCCATTGCGGGAGCAGTAAATTCAGGGTTAAGTCTCTGGATTCTTGTCTGATACTCTCAGCCTTTCATCATGTCTCTATGAATTTTTATTTCTGTACTCTGGGGTAAATTAAGGCTGATGGTGTCAATACGGGGTTTTGAGTCCGATTTCAACATTTCTCTTGTTTCGCCTGTTTAACACAGTCCCTTTAAGTTTGATTTTTCAACAATTTAGGAGGAAGGCTTGGGGGCTTTCTAATCCTCTTTCGAAACGCCACATTTTCCAGGAGGCTATTCCCCACCAAGCTCGCCCCCAACACGTAGTGTCAGGGCAGTAGCCATTTTCCCAGGCAGAACAAACTCCTCAGTCCCGGAGAGCTGATGGTGAATGAACCCCAAGAGCAGGAGCACCCCGAGGCTGCAGAGACCCTGAACTCCTGCATCTCCCCTGCTCCTGAAAAAACGCAGCCCCCCAGAACCCTCCAGGAAAAGCCTGATGCGCTTGAGATTAAGAACGTGCTGTGTCTGGGATTAAAGCAGAACACGTTTACAGCCCTCGCAGCGCTAACCAACCAGAGGAGTTATCTAATACAGGATTCATGTGATTGCTTGAATAATATTCCAGGAGACGCCGCAACCCTTCCTCCCTGCGTGCACAGCCCTCGATGCAGGCACACACATGGTATTTCTAATAGGATCTCTTCTCCCCTCTCTCTCTCTCTCTCTCCCCCGCTTTCACAATCTGTCGCTCTCCAATCTGCCCACTCTGCTCTATTTTCCCATCCAATATTCCCTCTCTAACACCTTCCCCTCCTCTTCAGCCCCCACCCTTGCTCTCTCTCCCCCTTCCTCCAGGCTCTGCTCTCGGCCACCTTAGCCCTGGTGCTGAGTTTTGGGTCTCTGGACACTCAAAGCATTCAGCAGAGTGATTAAAAGAAAGCAATAAAGCAAAAAGCAATTTCTCCCCTACTACTGGCATGTAAATAACGTGTTAACTAACTGACCCCTCTAATAATTTGGTGCCCAAAATAATTTTTCTTTTTTTTTTTTGCTGGACTATGTTATTAATATTTTATCTCACTTGGTGCTATTTTATCAGAAACTTTACAAACAAGTTCACCATTGCTACCTCCTCTTTGTGGAGGGGAAGAAGCAGCAGAGGGAAGGGAAAGGCTCAGTCAGAGCTCCCCAGCAGGCTGGTAGTATAGCCTGAAATAAATGAGGTCTCCTGGGTTCCAGTGCAGTGGTCTAACCATTAGTCTCTGACTAAGAAACAAATGCAGAGAGGCCAGAAAATGTGTAAATTAAAGCAACACTTCGCTTTTCCTTGTAGTCTGTAGAATAATTACAAGATGCAGATGTAGCTAGAGATGCCTGAGGCTCTGGTGATCCCAGGGATACATTTCTAAGATCAGGCTTCTCCTCCAGACCATCCTGCTGCTCTTAGGTGCTGTAGGAACTATTCACTCTGGCTGAAATTTGGCCCTAACCTGGACAGCACAGGGCACAAATGCATCTGAGCACAGCAACTGGTTTAAGGAGTTCAGGGGAAGCATCAGGCTTTATCTAGGCCTGGCAGGATTATGGAAATAAGTATTTAATTTCCCAGAAGAGAACAAGCTCGTGACCAGCTTATGTGTGCCTACACATGGACACAGACAGGGACACACGGGAACACGGGAGAGCTCCGGCACCGCACGCAAGGAGGGGAGAGAAGGGTTTTACACAGCATGTGAGGTAATAACAGCTCTTACCACAAGGAAAGATTTACATTCACACTCTTAACTTACAGGTTGTAGGTGCCCCTTGATTTGCACCGTGCTGCACAGCCCATGGGGTGAGGACAGCTCTGGTCCCATGGAGCGGTGGGCGTGGCAGCAGCATTGGAGAGGGGATGCAGAGCAAGGGCTGCTCTAGGATCTGGTGACAGGGATTCTAGAAGATTAGGATGTTCAGCTCCCCTTTCCTAAAGATAAAAGCAGCTACTACTAGGAAAAAGAACACTGTCCCCACAGAGAAAGCATTAAACCCCATAGAAACTGCAGCCAGTCCTGCAGACCAAGCAAACATTGCATTTAAACATAAAAAGAAACCAAAGCTCCTTAAAGGTCCAGAAAGCTGAGTTAGGTTCTCGTTCTCTCTACTCACATCTACTACACGTTATTTTTAGACAGAGTAAAACACAGGGCAACTGATCTCATGGACTGTTGCAAAGCAATTCCTGTATTACACAACAGTCAGGAGCACCACAGAGCTGCTCTGGAAGAGGTGGGATCCAGAGATGTCCTGGTGTGGATCATGGCTGGAATCATGATTATAACTGGAAGAACCTCAACTATTCAAGCTGTTCTCCTGCATGGAACTTCTCCAGCAGCACCAGGTTCCCCAATACAAGAGAGATGTGAATACACAGGAAGTTCAGTGAAGGACCACAAGCATGGCGAAGGGCCCAGAGTGTGTTTCCTACAAGGAAAGGCTGAGAAAGCCAGGACAGTACAGCCTGGTGAAGAGAAGGCTCAGAACATCCAACCTTCTTTACCAGCAACATGAGCTTCCTGCCTTGAGCAAATACATCTTTATAGAAACAATCCAAGAAGAGATCAGACACGATAAAGATGTGAAATGTCACAGCAATTTGGAAAAGCTGAACCCGAGGACTCTAAACTGGTAAATATGACTCGCATAACTAGCGGAAAATATTTGCAATCCTGTAAACATACACAAATTCCTAAGATCTGTGGCAGATTTCTGAGGTGTGACTAATTCACTCAGCACAAAGGTGACACTGTTGTGACAGAGCACTTGCATCTCTGAACTCTGAAACCAAGATGAAACCATTTCCTACTCTCTTGGGTTTGGCTGCGGGTGACGTAATTTTCCTATGCCAATACAACAGGTCTGAAAATCAGGCTAGAGAGAGTCAAAGCCTCCAGGCTTTAAATAAGGACACAGCCATCTCTTCAGTGTGCGTCCAGAATAATTGACACCCTGCTACCTTCTCCTGATGGAGGGTGCAAGAGGTTGTGCATTGGTTCACTTGATATTTTGCCTATGAGGCATGAACACCCCTCCAAAATCTCAATGCCTCAGTGCATGGCTTGCCCATGTGAAGATCCCAGCTCCAAGGAAGCCCTGAGAACCATCATGAGTCGAATGTGCTCAACGTGCAGAGACTTTTCAGGCTCAGAGCAGCCCATCTCTGTGCCCCCTCCATCCATGCCAAGGACCTGCCCTTTGGCTTCACCCACCAAAGCCTTTGTGCTGCTCAGCACCTGCAGAACGTGAAGCCACCTCTGTGCTGAACCAAGCCCTTTCAACAAGTGCAAGTGGGAGGCAGGAGCAGCACGAGTGCCCCAGCTCCCCGCAGCCCCGGCAGAGCTGCGAGCACACGTCACCTCCCCAGGAAGTTGTTTGTATTCTTGGGAGAATGTTGAAAAATATCTCTGACCCCCAAACATTTACCTTTTGATCGGAGGTTTCCAATGTTTCTGTAGTGTATTAAAGCTGAGATGCTCATAAAAAAACCCTTTGTGTCAACATAGTAAATGACTCTAATTAGGCTGGTGGTGCAATGAAAATGCTTAATTCATTCTGATGAGGCAGAAGGAAGAGCTAAAATGTTTATAGACAATGGGTGAACAGGGAGATATAATGCTGAGTGCCAGCTTTAAATGCAAATTACCACAGAAATCTTTCCCTCTCCACCATCCCATTCCTCCCCCTTCCTCTCTCTCTCTGTCGCCAGCACCACACTGTAATCTCCTAGTGCAGTAATTAGAAGTGAAAGGAGCCACATAGAGGGGCCTCTAAAGGCAACACTAAAGAGAATTACAGAAAAAAATACCTACCTTTAATAGAAGACAGCATTTTCCAAAGTGCACCACCATTGCAGCACTTGGCATGGTGGTAGGATCAGAGAGGTGATAATTTGGAGGGGTATTACTGCGATGGGATGTAAATGTCTTTCATTTCTCCCTCCATCTGAACTGGCTTCACCTACAGTGTCTGTTCATGGGGCTGGGGACACTTTGACTTTTGGAAGAAGGCCAGGCCAGCAGCAACAAGCAAACATTCTGGGGGTGATGGCTCTCCAAGTGTTTCTTCACCTCACCAGAAGTATGGAGCTGCAAGTGGACAAGGGCTGTGAGCTTGAAAAAACACACCCTGGAAGTTGCTATGAGAGAGTAAACATGGAAACCCTACAATGTCATCCATAGAAATGTTTCTCATCACGCTTGTAGTATCCCACCTTCTTTTAGAAGAGAAATGATACATTTGGTGAGAAAGAAAAGGTGAGAAGGGAAGAGGACAAAGAGGAAGAGAGAAAAGGCAACCAGTGTTTGGTTTTCACATAGGGTGTGACACTTTTCTCTAAACATTCTCATTTGAAACATCCAGAATAGTTTTCCTTGGGAGTTTAAGTGAAGAAATGCTCCTGGTGCCAACTTGACAGTGTCTCAATGCTTTAGGATCTCCAGTATCAGCAATGCACAGCAGCATACAGATGTGTCTTAGAGCTTCACATCCGGAGTCTAAGCCAAAAACAGGGGTTTTTTCATCGTCTGTGAATTAAATGCTCTCAGTCTTGTTTCAGCATTGAACAAATCCCCTTCTCCTTCCCACACACAGGCACAAAAATCACCCCAGTGCTGCGGAAGGTCAGATCAGGAGACTAGAAAATCCGTCAGAGTCTGAGACTATGAGCCAAATGAACTCCTGGTAAAAAGCTGCTGAAATTACATTCTGGATTGAAATCCCCGAAACAAAAATATTTTCTTTCTTCCTTGCAGCAGCATTTCAGCCTCAAGCTTAAGAACAGGTGAGTACACCCTGAGGCACACAAGCAGGATAAGGCAGACCTGGACTTTTGCCAGCAGGAGCTGGGCAGGGAAAAGGGGCAAATATCAGGCAGAATTTTTGTGGGTGCTATGAATTTTTATCATCTTTCCACACTGACACGGCTGTGTTGTCAGTGGACAAGGTCGTGCTCGCTGTGGGCACATCATTTAACACTGTGCTCACCTCTGCAGGCGAGCCTGGTGATGTGCCCTGCCCTTTTCTGCAGGTGGCCTGACCACAGCAGCCCACCTGGGCTTGGCTTTTTCTTGAGGGATTCAGCACCCTCTAGGAAAGCTGCCAGAGACTGAGGTGTGCTGCTGGAGGTCAGTGCTCAGATCCTGCTGCCAGATCGTGTTATGTTACCAACTCGCAACAAAGCTGGATTGCCTGACTTCAAATACATCTACTTGCTGAAAAAATAAAGATGATATTTTTTTCCCCTCCCTTAAGGCCAACGTGCAGGAGAGGTCCAGCTTTATCCCACATTCTGGTCTGGGCAGAGCCACATTCCTGCAGGACAGTTGTCACAGAGGTGATGCCACATTTGCGCACTGCATAAACCTAAGGGAGCACCCTCCTCTGCGCGTCCTCGTCTGCACAAACAGAAACCCCAGAAAAAGCTGGACTTGAAAAAAAAAAAAAGGCACAGATTGCTTGTGCCTGCACTTCATTCCCAAGGCTCGGCTCAGCTCATTCATAAAAGATCTCCATCTGACCCGCAGAGCCACCTCCAGCCCCGGGTGTGCAGGTGACGCTGGGCTCTCCTCGAGGATGCCCCTGGGCACGGAGCCGTGTGCCAACAGCTCCCTCTCCCCAGCCGCCAGCGGGAGCATCCCACCGTCTCCTTCTCCCGCTCCCTCTCTGTGTTTGCTCACTGAGACAGAAGCAATACCAGTTTGCAGCACAATAAACCATGTAAAGGAAGCATCAATTAACTAGAATACATGGATATAGTATTTAATTAACTGTTAGGCTCACAGTTACCGTATGATGTCATGGAAACCTCGAATCTCCTGGGTGCTGCCTCACACATGCCAACTGGGAATTGGAGCCATCACAAATCCCATGTAAAGTTTGAATCCTGACATTTTTAATTAAAAAAAAAAAAGGAGAAAGAAAAAAAAAAAGAAGAGGAGATTCTGACTCTCATAAGTATCTTTTAATTGATATAAATGTGAGCACATCTTTGGTACTCCTGGAGTCCTGGGTGGGTTTGCTCCCCTATTCAAGGCCACTGTCACCAACCAGGGCTTTGTGTGGAGGAGCCACAAGAATGAGCCCAGAAGACTCTATGGAAATAAAAAAGAGGGCAAAATCATACTGGATGGGTTTTCAAGGATATAAGAGGATGTACGCTGCACTTACGCTACCTTTGGTATGAGGATCTCAAAGCACTTTGCAAAACAAAAATGCAAACGTTTGAGGTCGATTGAACAAGGGCATGTAGTGACACAAGGGGGAGAGGCTTGAAACAGAGAGAGTAGGTTTAGATTAGATATTGGGAAGAAATTCTCCCCTGTGAGGGTGGTGAGGCCCTGGCACAGGGTGCCCAGAGAAGCTGTGGCTGCTCCATCCCTGGAAGTGCCCAAGGTCAGGTTGGATGGGGCTTGGAGCAACCTGGGACAGTGGAAGGTGTCCCTGCCCATGGCAAGGGGTTGGAAAAAGATGGTCCCTTCCATTCTGTGACTATGATTTCCTGGGTCCTAATTCAGTATGAAAGGTCATTTAAGACTACACCTTCTTGTTCAGCACATTCCAGAGAGGTATCCAGCGCCAGTTCAGATACTGAAACAATGCAGCTTCACTCTTTTAAGAAGTGAGTGGTATTTTACAGGATTTACAGCTGAGGAGACTGAGGCAAAGGGAGGCTGGGGCCTTGGATCCAAAAGTCAGTGGCTGTTGAGAGCCAGAGCAAGGAACAGAGCTGAGACACTCCACACATGCTCATGCTGACCAGTGAGAGCCAGGTGGAAGAGGGACTGGAATCCTTACATGCTGCTGGCAAAATCTATTGTCTTCTAATCCCCCAGGAAGTGCCCAGCACCCCCCAGCACCCCTGCTCACACCAGGTCTGTCAGGGCCTCTCACTCCCCAGCACTTGTTGTGCCTCCTTGAAGAACTGTTCAATAATGCACAGGTCTGGTTTCCACAGGACCAGGCAGCAGCAGGTATTGGAGTGGGATGCTTGCAGCCCATGAACAAATACCAACAAACAGCCTCAAGCAACATCCCCACAGAAGTAATTTTACTTCTCCAGCTGTAAACATTAATACTTTCATTCCATTTACCACAAGATATTTGTTGCCCAATACTAATTTTGTCCCAACACCTTGAATTGCAGGAAAAGTCCTGTATTAAAACCCATTAGGCTGAGACGTATTGCATACCTTCCTTTAGTGCTCTGACAGTAGAGCATTAGACTTACACGGACCCGGACAGGTAAGTACAGTATTATTTTCTGTGAATGAAGGTGTGTGTTCATTCCCTGTATCCATTGTCTGTGTTTATGTGGGAATTAGTTTATGGATCACTCTTGACAGCGCTACAGCGCCCTCCCTTAAGGGCATTGCTGATATATTGCCTTTGAAAGAGAATCACGATTTATTCATTCAAACACAGAGCTAAAGATAGATGCATGCTGGAATATTTTGAAATATTGCATTATATATAAAATGAAATAGGGGGAAGCTAAATTACACAGCTATAATTACTTAGAGTTCAGGTGGCATCGTAAATAATCTATTCACAACTCGCTCAGTGTTTATTATACCAGAGCAGAGCAATATAATTAACATGGTATAGATGGGAACTGTGCAAGGCAGATGCCTGATGCACCCAGATCAAGCCCACTAGGACACAGGCATAAAAACACATAAACACATGCTATGTCATTCATAAAAAATCATGTGAAAGTGAGGAAAAATGAGAAAAAAAAGCAGCAGCTTGAGAATGCTGAGGCCCCAGTTCTGCCAACAGCACCAGCACCTCTTTGGAACAGTCATAGTTAAATTTATGGACATGCTTCAGTGTTTACACTGCAGGGGCAGAGGTGGTTTTGCATTGACTGTGTTCATGCTACCTATGAAATTCTTTCTCTGCTGCTCTAAAATTGGCTTCCTGGCTGTTAGAGATGAAATTGTTACAAGGAAAAAGAAGCTGTCAAACAAAACTTGGAATCTGAAAGTCATCGTCCAATCTTTCCTCATAAATGCACAAGTTCAGATGCCAGAACTGAACTGCTTGGAAATTATTAAAAAAGCAGTTAGACAAAAAACCAAGGAAAATATCAAGGAAATCAAATACATTATAAAGGGGGGAAAAACTCTAACATCAAAAGTGCCAATAAAGCAGTTAAATTTATAAGAAAATATCTCCTGTTTTACCTTGAAATCACGAGATTTGTGCATTCAGTGTCCTGTTTCCAAAAATCTCTGCCCACACAGTCAAATTCATATTTATCTTAGCACTGAAGCAAAGTTTTAGAAACACAGGAAGGTGCCTCTCACAGGCTCAAAGGAGGAATGAGATAAGCAGGTGGCAAACAAAGTCCACTAAAGAAACAGAAAGCTTAGAGGAACAGCTTTTCAAGAGGGTTGGTTTGGGGTTGCCATTTCCCTATGTATTATTTTTTTCCAATTCTGTTTCTGTATCAGGGAAGAAATACAGCAGGGGAACAAAACCCCATCACTGCCCCCAAACTGGAGGTGAGAAAGTGAGTCAGGAATCAGATTTTTCCCTTTACACCTTCTACTTTTCTCTTCTGTAATCAATATTTGTGGACAGTTTATTACCTGCTTCTCCATTGCAAAGAGACCCAATAAATATATGAGCAGAGGAGTTTGAAGTCTGCTCTTTCACTGGTTTATTGGTCCAATCTCTTTTCGCTAAAAGCCAGAGAACTTCCCCCATCAGCCACCAGATCTCCACTACCATTAAGACTTAATCATACCCTCCAAATAGGAACTAGAGCAAGCCCAGAGGACACATCCTTCGACCTTGGACCATTGGATTTGGTGATCTTAGAGGTCTTTCCCAACCTTAATGATTCCATGATTCTGTGATTGGAAGGGCTGCAGCCCAGCCTCCCACAGCACCAACATCACCAGGATTTGAACACAGGGTTTCTACTGAAGATGGAGAAGACGCCCAAATAAGTTTGGTTTAAAAAAAAAACATCATTCCAATCAGCTGCACTGAAATCACAATTTCCTTTTTCCTGCAGTTGAATTGGAGGTAGAAAAAATGTCTTTAAAGAGTTTTGGCCCAGCACAGAGGTTGTTCTTGTCCCATCTCATCACCCTGCAGCAGAGGTGAGAGCAGTGGAAGTGATTCAGGAGGTTTGATGCAGAGCAGAGGCAAGTGGTGTGTCTTTTATTAAACAGCATCTGCCCTTCTACTGGATATATTACTTTATGCCAAGTGGTGTGGATTTTTTTTTAAGTAAAGAATATTTAACGTCATGTAACAAGAAAAATGGTCCCTTAAATTATTTGTGGCATGTCCTCTGTACTGTGGAGGAACAAAGCTCACTCTCCCAACGTGCTGCACCAGAGTCCAGGAGCAGTGGTGACAGCCAGGAAAGAATTTATGGTCCCTGGGGAGAGATCTGCTTGGGTCCTGCAGAGCAAGATAAAATATCTGAGGGTTGGGGCTTTTTTACCGTCTTCTCCATGGGGATAGCAGAGATGAAAGATGTAAATCCATCTCCCAGGGACCAAGACTCCACCAAAACACCTTCCCCTCCTGCAAGTCAGACTTGGGCTTGCAAAGGGGAGTTAATCTAGTTCTGTTTTCAATGCACTTTTCCGTGTTCCTAAAAAATTTCACAGCATGAACAGGAATTCTCCAAAGGCAAAAACCAAACTCTGAAAAAGGCAAAAGACAGGAGCACACCGGGTTCCCTTCCCCTTGGGCCCTCATGATATTATTTTTAATGGGATGTCTTTGTGGCACACTTTATGATGAATATGATTTGCGAATACTCGCAGAGGCCGCTCCATGGAGGTACGACCGTGACCTGCCTCGTGTTTTTAAATGCCTCTCACTGGCTGCTCCCTTAGGGCAAGGCTGAGCTCAGGACTCAGTTAGTGGTCACATCTTGGAGACAGGAGCCAGTCTGACCCAAAGGCCCCCACCAAAGGAACAGCAGCTTTTCTGTAGTCTCAGTGGTGTTTTGGATCTGGCTTGTAACTCCTGGGTCACCACAATCTTCAGCGGTGCCCCTTCACTTGCAAAGTGTTTTGTACCTTGTCAGCCAGAACAGCCCAGAACAACTCAAACAGGTAAATCATTCAATGTGCTGCTCCTGCCTCAAGATCTGCTATGGATTATCCACCAACTTCAGCCCAAGCACATGGAGCATTGTCGTCAGCAAGATTCAAGAGTGATAGTCTCTGGCTGATGCAAAGTGCCAAAGGATCATTTAACCAAGAAGTGCCGCAGTAATTAATACTACCTAAAAAATCACCCTAATTTTTAAGCACATCCCATGAGCAGACAGGTGCCTTCAAAGTTCAGTTTTTCAGCCTGAACCCCACTCAGCTCTAATACAGAATAAGGTAATGACAGGGGTTGAATGGCAGCACCAATGCTGCTCACACATCCCCACCAAAGGGTCCTGTTTCCTGCAGGCTGTTGCAAACTGCACTCGGCACCACCTTGGGAGCAAAAAAACCCAAAGTCAATCCCATGCATAGGCTGGAGGAAAATAATTTGTGCCTCCAGGTGAAAAATATTAAAAGTTATAAGCAGGTTTGCTGCCCGCCCAAAGAAAGCATCAGCACCCACAGAGCACCTCTGGTCTCAGCCTGCTTCAATTCTAACAGCAATTTTTTTTTTTTTTTTTGGAGCCAAGGCTCCCAGAAAAATCCCTCTTTAAGAGGCTGATTTCTCTGGAAATCAGCACATCAGCAAACTGCACATCCCACTTTCTGGTAAAAAAATTTCAAAGGTGGCTGCAGTCCTCCCTTCTGCTGCAGGGAAGTGGAACTAATTATCCCACAGTTCTGAAGCACAAGTTTTGCCCCTGGATTCCCACCCAGGCAGTCCCAACACATGGGACAGTCTCTGCTACCAGAGCACCAAGGCACCTCGGAGGGAGCGACAACAGCAGTGAGAGATTTGATCTTGTTATATTAATTTAGAAAGATGTTTACGGCAGGCTGGCATGAATTTCAATTCAAACCTCACTCTCTTCCCATAGCATCTGCAGCTCCCAGAACCTGCAAGTATAGGCAAACACACTGTTCTTTAAAAACTGAAGATGTAGGTCAAAATGAAAAAAAAAATGTTACGAGAGTCCTGCGTTATCTGAGCTCTTTTACGGTTCCACCAAGGTGTTCTGGTGTCTCAGCTCTGTTAAAAAGAAGGGCCAACCATAAAAACTGGTCTCTGTGCATGGTTGATGACACCCCTCACACCGTTATGGAGATAGAACCAGCTCCATTTCACAACGGACTTGAATCCTCAGATGTGTGCAAATATTTAGACTTTTACTCCTCAAGACCAGCGAGCTCTAGGACAGAATTGCTGCAAGACTGAAACAGTGAGGAGCAGAAACAGAAACTCTCCCCATCACACAGCAACCCAAAATCCTGATCCCAGACCTTGTCCAGGCTCTCCTGGGCCCAAATCCTCCCACGGCACCCTCAGCAATAGCCAGCTCCCCTGGCAGCAGCAGCTCAGATCAAGGCTAATTGTATTTGAATCTACAGGGCACCAATTTTCCAGCAAAGGGGTTTTAATCTAACATGCAGATCTCTTGTCTACATTCACGTCACCCCAGAGACCCATAACATAGGTCATTTGTGCATACACAATCTCAGTAATAGGATGCACGATTTTAAAATGGCTAAATCTGTAGCGTAGAAAAAAATGTTATTACAGGAGGAAAAAGAAAAGATTAGCTCACAGGCTGAGATCATGTTTGCCAAGTTTCCACCCAGAGAATTATTCCAGTACCGAATTCTCTGCTACCAAAATAACGGGTTTATACAGCAGGCATTGTGCCAGCTTTTTGGCTATAATTATAGTGTTTTCCTCTCTCAAGTTCTTTATTGATATCTGGATTTTTTTTTTTAAAAGGAGGAGGTGGAGAAGTGATTTTATACGTTCAACAAACTACAGCAACACTTGATGCGGTTAAAAAAAAAACAGGGAAGTTTTAACAACCTGCCAGCCTCCAACTTCACAGGAAATGTCAGTGCCACTATCAGACTTTAGAGAAACCCCAGGGATCCATTACTGCAGTTTGAAGATGTCCCTGCACTTCCCTTTTAAGTAAACGCCGGAGCCGCTTGCTTCATTCGGCTGCTGCTGTGCTGCACAATATTCCTTTGAGGAGATGCTTTGCAGTGACAAAATAACTGCTGACAATGTGAATACCGACTTCATTTTAATTTTGTTTTACATTTCCTTTGGTATGTTTTGATCCTAAAAATCTTTAGAGTGCAATTTTTTTATGATAATAAAGCAACTATTTATACAGAACCCCAGAGTCGTTGCTCCTCCCCCCCGCCCCTTTCCCTTTTTCCTCCCCCATCCAAAGGGAGGGGGCTGTGAAGGAATGACACATCCTCAGCACAGGTTCAGTAAAGGAAAGAGGTGGAAGGGAAGAGAAGCACCCTAGAAAAAGCAGTGACACAAAATAGGGCAACACGTCTCTTCTTTTGCAAGCTATAAAAACAAACATTGAAGAACATGACGTCAACATGACTGTCAGGGAATCGAGCCCTTGCCACAGTCAGTTCTTGTAGAAAATGCTGCTTCTCCATCCTGTCTCCATCCCAAAACAGGCAGCCAAGGGTAGTAAGTCCCAGCTGAGCAATCTCTTTTTCAGGGATGCATTTGGCTGAAACCTTAAATTCCCTGAATCCAAGATATTGATAATACACTTCTGAAAACAAGGCTTTTTCATCATCTTTTATAATTCTGGGAAACTTCACCAGCCCTTAAATTAAAATTCCATCAGCCCTGAACCCAGGAACAATTAGCCCAGCCGAGATGATTCCTGATAGTCTTCTGCATATAATAACCAATATCCAATATACCTCAACATTGTGAGGATCTCTGTAAATGAAGTGACATCTCTTGCTGGACAAAGCCTGGAAATGTTATCCTTGGGTGATAGGAATCCTAAGGGGACAGCTATTCTCCCTCGTTCCAAGGCTTACTTAATTGTTCCAGTTGCTGGAAATTTTAAACAATTTCCCCAGCCGCTCTGCCAAGTTGCGTTAAGCTCTTTGTCTGGCTGATATGCCAACCAAAGGCACAGGGAGATAAGGAGAGCTCTGGGAATTGCACAAGCCGCCTTACACAGCCAGAGTTCCCCCGCCCCAGCTCCTGCCTTCAGCTTTGCCACTACTTCTACTACTTATTATTATTGTCACATCACTGGAACCAGCAGCTCTTTCACCTCCAGCGCCTCGGCTGCACTTACACGAGAAGGACTCTAAAAACAGGACCCGGCGTTTAACACCTTTTTGTTCATCTCCCTTCTATATTTGCCTTATTTTCCAGCAAAATGATACATATTATCCTGTTTATTTCAGTATTCCAACAGCAGAGTGGGCGTGTCCAAGCACAGACTCATTGACTGCGTTTGCAGTTATTTTCCCAGGTCAGGTTTTCAGAGGTGATAATGGTGGGAAGTGCCTGATTTTCCAAGAATGAGCTGAGCCATAACTGAAACCAATCCTCTGGATTTTTAAGCAGGTGGACAGAATTTGGGCTCACTCTCCTATGGTGATCAAACAGCACAACAGGTCACAGTGAAGACCCTGCCCCATGTCATTGAAAATGTTATTTTACAGCATTTATTCATAAAAATTGTACCTTCTTGCAAAGCATGTCCTTAATGAGCAAAAAATCACTTCATTACTATCGCAACCATCTTTGGTGCCATCTGCCTAGACAAAAAAATGTTAACAAAACCCCTTTTCTAAGGTATCTCCTCCCAGGATCAAACCACCATGCAAAGGCCAGAGCATTTAGTAGAGGGTTGTATTCTGTAGCTCCCAGGAGCAAAGGTTGATCTATATTGGGTTTCAGAAAGGCTAAGTCTTCTCTGAGAAGCAGTTATGAGAATCATTGGGGGTTCTGTACTTTTACACAGACCTTTCCCATCAGATCCATGAGCAGGTCATTGACAGTACAGTGAGGGATCCTTGGAAGGGATTGATCACTGGTATTTCCAACCCTAATTCTGGAGTTGTATGACTATTTCATGACTTGCAAGCCTGCTGGGAGCTTGGAGAAGACAGTGTGACCTCTCAGACCTTGCCCTCCACTCACCTGCACAGTTGTTTGCCAGTACAGGACACCACTGGTCTGCGCCCAAATGGCAGAGGAGCTGCTCTTTGGCACCAGACCTTCTTCCTCCAGTTCTGGCTAAAGGAACTTGCCAAAGGGTTTAACTTCCAGGACAAAACAAACCTCATTACACTTCCTGACAGATTGCCCTAACATGCCACATGGCTTTAGTTTCACCCCAAACCTTCATGTCAACATTTATATTTGTTTCAACCTCAGCAAAGTAGAAGCATCCAGTTTCCCAGTAGTTCTTAAAATAGCACTCATTTTTCCTAATCCATTTCAGCTCTGCATGAAGACAAACTTCGGGACAGACCTTCAAATTGGCATGAGCTTGGGCCACTTCAGCACTGACAGTATTTCTAAAGGTTTGAAGAGCCAGTATAATTTCAATATCATGTTCTGTTTTGGAGTGGTATGTCCAGGTATTTTCCAACTCTACACTACGACAGGAAAATTTTCCTTTTCCATACCCTTTTTCCCCATTAGAACAGTACCAGGATACAGAAGTGTGCAAAAAGGAAGTGTCTTCTCTCTGCAGTCCTTTTTTCTTTCCTTCTCCAAGAAAAAAGCCAACAGGAGCCAGGAAGGACCAGAAGAAATTGCTCTGCAGTCTGCTAGTTCAAGCTTGTTACTAAGTTAAAAATCAGAACTGATGTCAACACTGGTGGTACCAGCCCACAAGTGTTTCTCCTCCACCAAAATGATTTTTTAGAACACTGTGATTTCCTATCTCTTTAAAATGTTTTCAAGCCTGAAAACTTTTTATAAAATATTTTGGGGCAACAAGTGAAACATTTGAGCTAAAAAAACTTGAACTGTAGCTTGAAAAACCCCTTAACACTTTTTGCAAAAGCTGTTTTCAAAAGTGGGAGGTTTTCCTCCCCGGAAAATATGGAGAACATCATGTACAGGTACTTGTTCTGCTAAAAAGACATTTTCATTTCAAAAATTCCTAAAATATACTCCCTTCAGGAATCAGTTTTAAAAATACGCTGATTTTTTTGTTTTGTTTTGTTTCAGGGGGACACCAGCAGTGACTGAGCAGGGGTAGCAGTGCCTGCCCTCACAGCTGCACACAGAGCAGAGCATGCTTTCCATTGCAGATTCAGCAGGCAGGACAATTATCCATAACTCTCCATTTCAGCAGAGCTACGGCGCTTTAGAGCTGCAAACCTGACCCATAGTCCCTACTCCTGGATGTTTAAACCTCTGATTTGTGCCCTCCCATAGCAAAGAGCCCCACTGGTTTCACTGGGACCATCCAAGCCCAGGGGCATTAGAACCCCCTGTGCCCCCTGCAAGGTTTTCCCTGCAAATCGGTAACGCTCATCTCCCGACCTTAAACCGATTTCATGGTGGGATGGAGGCAACGACAGCCTCTGACATCGGCCTCCACCATGGTATCACAAGCTTTGCCACTTCAGCAGGATGGGTGTTTGCCAGCAGGAGCAGGCGGCTCGGGATGCAGCCTGTATTCCTTCCTTGAAAATAAAATATATTAGTTTTAAATGCGAGTCGCAGCTTACAAATGCCAAGAAATTCCTCTTGCCACACGAATGTTTCCAGAATGCTGTGCTGAATTAAATGGATTCAGCTTGCCTTCAGATCCACACATACAAAGAGACAGCTTGATAGATAAATACATTTAGGGTGCAGACAGCTCTGGTCAGCGGACAATTAAGGATGGAAAGACGATGGTACCTGGGTAGCTTCAGATCCAGAGCACAAATTATTCCTGCTAGAGAATTCTATTAGAAATATTTGCATCTTGCTAATAGAAATCCAATTACTCAGAATGACTCTGAGCACATTATCCATTTTTAGCAAAATTTGCCTTATTCTGCAAACAGGTTTTTGCTTGATCGTCACTTTACTTTTGTTCCCGCGGTCCTCTGGGATGCAGCATCCTTCAAGGACATGTCAGAGGAGCGTGCTATCCCGTCAGCCCCTCGCTTTGAGGCCTAGCAGCTGAATCACCCCCAACCCTATTTTCTTTTCCAGTGTTAGATTAGCGAGAGGGCTTATGACCTGCCATCTGTCACTGCAGTCTGCTGACTGTGAGGCTCTGCTCTCGCCACAACATTGCTGAGGAGGTGGAAGGCTCCGGCGGGGGAGGAGGGCAGGGGAAAGAGCCTTTCCATCCTGCTGCTGCTCCTTGCTCCAGAGCCATCCCTCAAAGCCTAGCCCAGCGGAGAATGCCCCAGGGAGGAGCAGCACCCAGCACCGAGGGTTTTTGGTTTGGCTGAGGGGACGTTTGCCGTGCAGGGGCTCTGGTGACAAAGTGTGGTGGTACCTCGGAGGCAGGCAGCTCTGGACCTGCGGCTCCCGCATGCTGTTTGATCACACCTGCTGAAGCTTTCCCAGCCTTGCCAGGGAGAGCCAGGCAATGTGACCATGCATCTGGCTTCCTGGCAAGGAGAGGGCTGCCTCTGGCCCCACGCCAGCACAGTCCATCTCCTCCTGAAAATAGTGCAACATTTAAAAAAAAACCCACCGAAATCCGCACACCCCGCTGCGTGCGCAGAGCCAGGGCACAGCTTTGTCACCCGCCAAGGATGGGTGACCCACGGGTGCTGCCGCAGGACCAGCGGTGCAGAGGGTCTGGGGAGAAAGCAACGCATCCACTGCTGAATTTTCCTGCCTGACTTAGAGGGTTCTGACTGCAAAGCTCCTGCCCTGAAGAAAGGAAATAACTTCTCATTGCAGCAAGGAGTCATAAGACAGCAACTCTCCCTGCAAGCCAAGGGAAGGAGTGTTCCCACCTCCTGTTGGTTTGCTTGAAAAAAAAATCTCTGCAGAACTTCTCCAGTATTTTCCACCGAGTCTCAGTATAACCGTACCAAAGCTCACCAGCTCCATCCCTGCTACAGCAGATGGGACTTTTTCAGATCAACTTATTTCTGTCTTAAAAATAAGACAATGTACAACGTGAGGAAACACCAAATCATTCCAGTTGCAGTATCAAATTTCTCCCCACAGCAATTCCTTCACCCTCCTGTTCCTGAAATGGTTTCTACTTCAACAATAGCTAGACATAGAAGATAGAAATAAGTTGATCTGAAAAATTCAGATTTTGTGTGTCAGCAGCAAGGGTGAACCTGCCCATACATTGAGCTCTGGTGCTCAGGGAGGGGCAGCCCTCCAAACTGGCCTCCAGGTAGGTCCCCTGCCTTCTGACACCATTTGGGTCTGCCAGCACTGGGCTGCTTACATCCTCCCATGCCACATCAGAAGTCTCCAGAGATGTTTCTCTGGCTGAGAAAGAAGAAAGGGCTCACAAAACCAAAGGAAGGGAGCAATATTAAAATATTTCTCCAGCCTGAAATTCCCCGGGATTGTTTCAGCAGAAGCTGATCCAGCTCTGGAGACCCAAGCAGCCTCAGCCAGACCTCTCATCGCTGGAATAGGGCAGGACAGGGGTACACTGCCACCTTGCCAGAGCATTTCTTTATACAGAGACCCTTTTGTATCCACAGGTAAGCATGGAAATAAGCCTCGCACGCCGTGGTCAGATGCCACGTCCTGCCATCGCTTTCCAAGCAGTGATCCATCCAGCAGATGGTATTGTTGACAAGGAGCCTGTGAAACTGGCACTGCCAGTCCTGCCTTCCCCGCGGTGGTCCATGACCTCACTGCAGAGCTGTTCGGGATGTTGCTAAGGCACATGTGGGCAGTCTGATGTTCACCAGCAGATATTTCCAGAAATAAGATTATATCCCCTCCTAATTGATATCAGCAAGTACCACCAAGCCAGGGCCAGCCTCCCCCTGGGCACCTCCACCCATGTTGTCTCCCAGAGCGTTTTATCTGGATGCAGTATGAAGATTTTGGCTGCATGGACCCCCAGAAATCCCAGAGAAGTGGCCCCTGGACACACAGAGATCATCTCAGCGCATTTGGGTTTGCTGCAAGTGGTCAAGCTATTTTTGCAGCATATGTGCAGCAGGCCGAACACAGCTTGAAGAATCACTGGACATGTGTTACCCGGTGTATGTGCACATATTTCTGCACCAGAAGCCTCCATCAGGAGCATGACACCTTTTATCATAAGGCAGCAGGACCCAAACATCCAGCCCAGCTCTGAAGCCACGCACACAATTTGAGTGCAGACACAGCAACAGTGTGCACAGGCATAAAATTAACTGAGCTGCGTTATCCCCTCCAGCAACTCTGCATTCAGGGATGCTGCAAAAACACAATAGCAAAAGAGGACAAAGGACAAGGATGTGGGCTGTAGAATTTGGCATCAAAGCAGGAGCTGTTCAGCTTCAGTTTTCCTAAGACAATCTGGCCTCTTGCAGCCCAAGAAGCACACAACAGGTACCGTGCAGAGCTGGCACTGAGCAAAGCTGCTGTGGGAGATGCAGATTAGACCCATGCACAGGCTGTGGGACTCACCAGGGTGTCTTGGACCTACATTTCTGGACCCAGCCCCCCTATTTCAAACAGCTACTGGATTTGCACTCAGGTGGGTGATGAGGCACAGCCACGGGCAGGGACGCAGGTTTCCAGGGAGAACCCCAAGGTTCCTTGCCTGCCCAACACAAGGCTGATGCCAACCCAAGGGGTTGCATCTCTCAGCACAGAAATGAGCTGGGGAGACTTACTGGGGTGCAAGTCTGGAGGGGCAAGACCACTGAGCCGCTCCCCCTCTCCCTGAGGGCCCATTACAGCCCATTAAGCAATCCTGGCTTCTCTTTGCACCAAAACCACAGGGGAAATCAGCACCCTGGGTCTGCTCATGGACATTTTGCAGCATGAACTGGGCATGTCAAATCCTTGTGCATTAGGCATGCAGAGAAGCCAAAAAGTCATTTGGAAATAAGGAAGTGTATAAGTTACTCTAGCTCGAGGGCTCTAGTAATTTATGCACTGAGAATTTATACAGGTCATGTACCTATTTACATTGCTGAGCTCTAAAAAAATGCACAGTTACCTTAGCAACTTTAACATTGCAAGAGAGTACAGAGCTTCCTTAAAGAGACATTGTCAAGAGTGGTCAGCCTGACCAGCCATTCCCTCGCTTCCCTGTGTCTCCTGGATCCACATCCACATGTGCTTTCCCCCTCAAAGATCCATGTTGTTATTTTAACAATGAAAAAACCACCTCAGAACTCACATCACCTAATAGTAAACAAAAACAAGCCTTACCATGTGCAAGAATGAGGAAATGTCATCAAAAAATAGACAGAATTTACTCATTTCATCATCCTGACACGTTCTGAAAGCTTAAAATGATTTTTCAATTTGTGGAAATTGCCTAGACTCTATAAAAACATAAAGCATGCTAGTTACACCTTGGGGCTTTCAGATTTTAAAAAAACATTGTAGAAGAAATCTAATAAGCTGACTAGGCAATAAACACCCAACCTCTCTAATTTGTTTTAGTCAATTCTCCTCTCTTGCCAGGATTTTTCACTAGATTTGTTCATACAGTGTTTTTCCCAAAGCCAAATTAAAAGAGAATCTCTTCAAAATGTTCTCTAGTACCCAAAATGCAAAAGTAGCTACTCAAAAGATAAACATTTTCTCTGCCCATCACGAGAGGTCTGGTGCAGTGAAGTCCTACCAAGTCTGTTGCCAATCTTTTGTCAGCCCTGTGAAAAGTTTTACAAACTAAGAAAAGACGTCTGATAAATCCTCCAAGCTGACAGCTGTGGAGAAGGACAATGAAGTGGAAATTCAGGATGTGGAGGAGAGCACGGCCACCCTGCCCAGGGAATCAGGCAGCCCTTCCCTTTCTGACTGGGGTGCCCAAAGCAAGCACTGATTGATCCCCAGTACCCAGACACCAGCACAGTTCTCAGTGTGGCTCCCAAAACACAAACTTGCCACCCCAGATGATTCAAGGTGCACTTCACCAGCTGCCAAAAATCCTCCCTCATTTTCTGCAGCTGCTTAGAGCAGAGTAAAGCAATGGCAGGACACACTGTCAGGGAGGGAC
Source organism: Lycocorax pyrrhopterus obiensis (assembly GCA_014706295.1). Lineage (NCBI taxonomy): Eukaryota > Metazoa > Chordata > Aves > Passeriformes > Paradisaeidae > Lycocorax > Lycocorax pyrrhopterus. The sequence continues at coordinate 11,943,312 of JACSVZ010000022.1, read as the reverse complement.
TGTGCTACAGAAAACAACAGTGATTTTTTACAAAACCCTTAAAGGCACAATCAGAAAAGGCCCAGAAATGCTGCACTGTGGCACTGCTGGAATTTTGACCCTTCTCTTCCTTCCTACCCACATCTACAAGCCATTGGAAACACAAAACACACAATTAAATGTCTCCTTTCCCCCATACCTACATAACAACCATCCATCTTTCAGTATTAAGAAAAAAAAAATGGTTTATCTCCCAAACAATTCTGGTTTTGCAAACCTTAGAGAGCACACAAAAGATTTAAACAACAGCTTTTTTTTCCCCAACAGCTATAAATGTGATATATTCCCTGCAGCATCCTGTGAATAGGGAGGTGCCTCTTTTTTTGCACACAAAGGTTGTGCATGTTGAGCTGGGGCAGAGAGAGCAAGAGGAAAGCTGTAAACCTCCTGTTTTCTGGCAACCACTTATTCCTACATGATCAAAAAAAGAGCCAAACTGTGGCTCCTTGCACTCACAGGTACAAAAAAAAGAAAAAAAGATGCAAAGAAGCAAGAAGCTGACTCCTGATGAAAAGTATATGCCCCCAGTCAAGTTCTACAGCTCTGGGCCCACGTGGTTGGATTTTAAACCAGCTGGGCCAGAGAATTAGGGGAAATACCTGCCACAAAACTCAGGGGTTTTGCATTTCCAACTGTCCCTTTCCCTGGTAAGCATAGCACAACTTCGAGGCTCCATTTCAGGAAAAGGTGTGGGGGTGGATCTCAGAAATCACCTTCATAAGCAGCACGAGTCGACTCCTTCCAAAGCAATACAGCTGGGCTGGGAATTCATTCCTCTTTCCTCTTGCCCTCCTGGTTATACACAACCAAACCACAGTGATTTTCTTTTAGTATTGTACCCAGCTGTCCCATCCACACTGGGCTGCTGAGGCAGCTCGGAACAGGCTGGGCAGCAGCATCTGGAGTTCTTGTAACCCACTCTGCCTCTGCAGTGGGGCCCTGAGTGATCCCCCATGAACACCCTTCCTTCACATCACCCCCCACGGAAACCAGCAGAGCATAATACAACTTTAAGCCATATCAGCTGTTGCAAGGAAACCTCTCCCCTAAATCCAACTTCCAGACCTGCCCTGAGGAACAAAATCCCCAGGTTTCCGAGCCTCCCACACAGACAGCACAGCCACTGTCCAAAGCAGCATCCCACCTGCCTTACAGCCTCCCTTCTCCCACTGCCCCGCAGCAGGAGGAGTCTGGGAGCAGACAGGAGGACGGGGAGAGGAGTGGCTCTGCACAACTCCCCCCTCTCCCCATCCTCCACGCCGTGTCCTTCCTTGTTCTCCATGGAGGGAGCGCCGTTCCTAGGTCCCACAGGCAGTGTGACACTTTGCCAAGGCACTGTCAGGTCTGTGCTGTGCCACAACGAGCCCCTCCACATTAATTCAACTTGGTGGAATTAAAAAAAAAAAAAAAAATAGAGGGAAGGCAGGACAAGGCACAGCAGATGGCTGAGGACAGATACTGCATCCCATTCTTTCTTGCTCTGCAAGGAAGCAGCTTCACTCTCTGCTGTTTGTCGTGCTGCTCCTAGCTTTTTTCTTTCCACCAAAAAAAAAATGCAGAAATTGGTGTCCAAATACCCAAGGTCTCCATGCTTTTGTTGCCTCCACTTAAATTTTGTGGCTTTCTCTCCCCGTTGCAGCTCTTGAGGCCACATGGCACAATGAGGGTGCGATTGCTATGAGATAATCACACCCTTGGGGTGTTATTAAGCACAAGGCTATGCCTCGTGCCTCTCACTCTCCAGGGATGTGATTATATCATGATAACCAAACTCCCCAGAGACACCTTATTGCAATTATGACATTTCTTTCAGGTTTATGTATGAATACATTATTCAAGGAAATTACTTTGATCACCAGAAACTTCCACTTAGTGTTCAAATACTTAAACTGGATGGTTTACCAAGATGAAGTTCCTTCCTTACAGTGTTTGACAGGCAGAGAAAGGGGGCTTTTAATCTGAGCAGAGCAGCACCAGGGCCTAATCACCAACATGCAGATGCACTCTCTCTTATTTAGGATGGCAGTTTTTCAAATATCCCAACTAATCCAAATATTCAACCCATATTTTGGCAATTCCAATCCTTGGACAACTCATCCCACAAAAAATTCCTCTAAAGAAACGTTTAAGATAAAAATAATTAAAGATGGAGCTATTACCTTCTGCCTTCTTGAGAACTCAGACCTGCTGCTTCGAGGATCAGAAAGAAGTAAGTGCTCCTCTTACTGACTTTATAAACTTGGCTGGGCCACTGAACTGGAGTAGCCTCACCTGTGTAAGGCACTCAGCATCCCACCAAATGTTTCCAATGACTCTTTGCAATGACTGACCCAAATGCTCCAGCCAAACTCGTTAGTTTAATGTGCCCACCTGCCTCCCTTGATTATGGACGTCTCTGCAGCAGCAGGAGCTGTTTGTACAGCTGGTTTTCCGCTTCCACTGTGGTGCAAGAACAATCAGATCTACAGTGCTGAAGGGTTAAATAGTTGAGGGGCCAGAACTGGCTCTACAGATTAGTGGTGGGGCAAAATCAAGGTCACACAGCAGATAGGTCACAGGAAAGGCCAGCACTGTGCCACAGATGGATAGTGTTAGCTGATAAAAGGTGCAGCCAGAAGGTCTCCAAAGCCCATCAGATCCTTCAGGGACCAACTGAATTAAAACAGAGAAGCAGAAATAACACCTGCACCCCAATAGCAATGAACATTCCCCAGGGACTCATGGACTTAGCAGGAGGGGACTGTGGATCTGTTCCTGTGTTTGTTTTAGTGACCTTGGCTGAGTGTTTATGAAATACATATCGGTTATCGATTGCTGTCCCCATCCCTCACCACACAGAACCCACAGTTAATGGCATTGGTCTGGTGTCAGAGAAACACAGAAAACACGCACAGAAGAGGACACAGCCTTAGTGCTTCGTGGCAGGGATCAGAAAATACACATCTAAATTCAGTGGCATCATCCAAAGGCTTTTTTTCCATAGTTTCTGTACAGCTGGGCTGTGTTCCACAGCAACACTCCCTGCTCTACACAGCCCTGCTATCACTGCTTCTTTAGCAGCCAGCAATTCCAAATGTCTGTGCCACCTTCTACACCAGTCCAAGGGGTACAAACAATATGTACCTAATTTTTTATGCTCTCTTTCAAATGAAAAAATAAAATAAAAGAGTCATGCCAGAAAAAAAAATAGGCTCTTATTAACCAAATTCTGGCAGTTTGGTTAAATAGTTTGTTTTTTAGAAAGTCCTGAATGAGATGGGAATTTTAACAAGAGCTCACTGTGCACAGTACGGCTGAACAACCTACAGGAACATTCCCACTCTGAGTACTCAGTTAATATCTTAATGATGTTATTCCTCCACTTGTGACCAACAGCCAAAGAAGAAATCTCATCATTGTTCCAAATTTCCTATGCCAAGCCCGTCTTTCCTATGCAAAGTATTAGTCCCTGATCACCTGTCTCTGCTAAACATAATTGCATCCTGTCATGAGCTTTGATCTCTAAAATAGAGATCATCTCTAAAATTGCCAGTGCTTGGGGGCCTCTGCCTTGCTGACACGTGCTGCAGCAGAGCTCCCTCACAGAACGGTTTAAAACAGCAGGAATTTGGCTGTGCTGGGCTGTGAGGTGCTTCAACCTTTTATTTGGGACTTTAGAGAACAGCTTGTCCGTGGAGCTCCTGACACCCTTGTCCGTGGTAGGACTGAATTCCGTGGAGGTGCCTGTGCTGATGTTTCTTCAGCCCCAGGTGGCTGCCAGGAAAAGGTTTCTGCAGGTACCAGAGGTCACAGACCACACTCTGATGCTCTTAAGGCTTTGGAAATCCTTGCCTTGCTGGGCAATAGTGCAGCCATGAACCCACGAGCCCACCTGCAAATGGGGAATACAAATTCCTCCAGTCTGCACAGGACCTTCTGAGAGCTGCTGCAACTCTCCTGTGCCTTCCTCAGCCTTCCCACCACCTTCAGAGCCCATCACACTCACACCTCTTCCTGGGAATTTGAGAAGCAAAGTGGAAGCGTCAGAAAATCTGTTACACAGGTGATGCTTCACTTACAACAGCCATGAGAACGTTTCTGCCACAGGAGCCAAATATATATATAAAGTGCTAAAGATAATGACAGAGTGTGCATTACCAGCCTCTCATCGCTGTATAGTTATTGGTGATAAATACAAATCCATGGTGGATGTCATATATCTCACATCCTCTGCTGACTATCAGTAAAGGTGACTCCAGGCAGGGGCAGCTTATCTCCAGCAGTGTACCAAGTTAATTGAAATGAGTTTAAAACCAGCTCAAATGATCAAATTCCTGCACACACGACTTTGTTTCTATCTCTTCAGCAACGTGACAGGCAACCTGCAGAATTACAATGGGATGGAAAGTGCCAAGAGAGCTGGTCAGACACATTAGAGGGGGGAAAGAATGGGGAATTTGGTTAAGAAGTGCATTTTATTGCTAAATAATCCCTGCTGTTTGAAAGCTCTGGATGATGATAAACAAAAATATTAATGCAGAATAGATTCATTACTAACGTCGCTATGAACTGGTATTTACAACCTTTGCACTGCTGCTCACCCAGCCTTCCTCAAACAGTGTTTTTCTTTGCACTACGAATTTGAGCAGAAACCAAACATTTATGTGTTATCAGGAAAATTGCCTCTTGCTTATCCTGTTATCACAGCACGTGGGGAGTGATGCTGGGAGGCTGAAGCAGCCGGTCCCACGGAATAACTGACAAAGAGCATCCTTGGGGTTTCTGTGCACCGGGACTTGCTGATGGAGGCAAGTGTGAATTATGGCAGAGCTCAGCCCAGCACAACTCTCTGTATCAATTTTAGTCCTAATTCAGCCACCAATTCTTCCCCTTTATTTCGCCCAAACCTTCTTTTTTTACACCAATACCTTTATTCATGTACCCCACTAACCCAGACGTGGTAGTCCAGGCTTAAGGTGGGTAAACTGAGGCTGAAGAAGATTATGTGTGGAAAAAGCCCTTTCTGTGATAAAAGAGAGTGGGAGGCTCTGGTTTGTTTGGCCTCGAAAACCTGAGGCCATGGGTGATGCCCTTGGCTCTCTCCCCTGGTTTGGAAACAAAACACACACCTTGGAAAGCTGCTCAGACCTTCCCTCAATGCACCCACCGCCCTTTAGGAAGAGCCTCCTGTGCTCATCATGAATGCAAATAATGAATGCAATTTGTATACAACAAATCCTCCTTTGGACAACCAGCAAGAGCAATAATTATATTTCTAAAAATCACCCGTGAATCAGATCCTCTGTTTGCAATGACTGTATTGCTCAAGAGGAGGTCTTAGATCACTGTATTTCTCCAAGCTAAAGCACTCTCCTCATGGTAACAAATAAATGCACTTGTTATGGTGCACTTGGTTCTCATAAGGACAATTACGCAAGGACAGCATCAGTGCTGCCAGAAAATGAAATCAAGGGAGGAGGCAGTGGTTGCCAAAGCTGAGCCTGTACTTTACGAAATCCGATTCTCTCCCAAAGACACAACTCCAGCCTGGCAATATTTGCAGAGGTGACACAACTCACAACATATTCCCGTGTTGCAAAATTCATTGAGGGCAGAAGAAAACAAAAAGAAAAAACCCCAAGCAGCAACAACAACAACAACAAAACCCCTCAAATGCTCCACCATTTAAGGAGAGGACTTTAAAATAAATGCACAATGAAAGGTTATGCTGTCATTAAAGGAGTAGCCAACACTTTCCAGCATGAGTTAACACAGTGCTGCACAGACACTTTGCATTTGCAGCTAATCTGCCAGTGATTAAATGAGCTGTTATTGAGCATTTGCCCTGTTGAACTAGGTTTTTCTTATCCTTATTAATCATTCATTTTGCACCACAGTAGCCTCCTGTCTTTAAGCAAAACATCTTTTTTTTTTCTTTTTTTTTTTCATTAAGGCAAATTTACCTCTTTTTTTTTCTTTTCTTTCCTCTGGTGATGCCCTTTCTGATCCCAAGGGCAGATAGCTGAGCAAAAGCATGGACAAAACCTGGGAGAGCTCTAAAGAGCGTGGGGAAGCAAATTCTTTTTCCACTCAAACTTCAGGAGTTGAAAGTAGAGGACATGGCTGGAGCCACTAAGCTGTGGTGTAAACACGGCCATTTAAGAGGATTTGCATACCATTTATTAACCTTCCAGAGGAACTACACAGACCCCAGTCAGGGAAAACAACTGTGTACACATGTTCCTTCCATTCTTGTTATCGAAATTTAGCTTCTGCCAGCCACCTCCCAGCATTTTCCACAGGCAGATAAATACTGGGAACGGGAAGGGGGTGGATGGATGCAGCCTCTTCCCTGTCCCCTTCGGGCTTCATGAAATCTGGAATTCATTTTTAGCTACGTTTTAAGAAGAAAAGTGTGAGCAGGCACCTGCTGTGCTCCAGGTATTTGTCAATGTCCCAAAAGGAAGGTGATCCCGTGATCCAGGCAGTCCTGTCAGGAAGGACTGTGGGTGCTGGGTGGGTGTGGGTGCTGAGTGCTGGTGTGCACCATCTGCAGTGCCAGGGGCTGTGGCAGAGCCTGCAGCACCTCACATGTCCTCAGGTTCCTCCACGAGGTCTCAGTCTCACCTTCACCCTAATTTAGGATTTCTCCCTGTGCCGCCAGAGTTTGTGCCTCAGTGTCCTCAGGATGAAATGGGGCCACCAAGGCCTCCTCCCCTCCCTTGGGCACTCCCAGGTCCTTCCTGGCCGTATAAGCACCATCCCTTGCTTTCTTTTTGCTGTATTTACTGCATACATTTCAAGGTGCTTAATAAAAATTCTCAACAATGAATTTCACAACATTCTGGAAAGAAAATCTTCTCTATACGGGCATATTACTGAGATTTTTTTTTGAGAAATAGGGAGGAAACAAAAGCAAAAAACTGTCCCCAGAGCAGTAAGTAAATTGTGCACCCACACAGGTTAAGAGCAGACAGCAGGCACACAGACACAAACAGGGTGGGGAGATGCTGGATGGAGAAATTCCAAAGGCACCAACTGTCCCAGCTCCCACAGAGCTTGAATTGCATCTCCACAAAACCCTCCAGCCTGCTTTCTTTTAGGATGGCTGTGCTTCACGGAGAGCAACCCAGTGGGAGAGGGTACAAAATGCCCTGGGACTCAGGAGACGCAGACTCTCATCCCATCCTACCCTGTATTTGCAGAGCTCCAGAGTCCCTCCAGTTTCATCTGCACCGCCTGGAGAAAAGGCCAGAGCCTTGATCCTACAAGCTGCACTTTCTTGGAGCCATTGGTGGCTTTTACCACGGCAGTATCTTGGTGCCCCTGTGCCTTAGGAGGAGTCCTGGTGTACTGGGACTGCATGAAGACAGATGAATTTCCACGAGTTTCCCTGGAAAGCCCAGATTGCTCTCCCTGAGAACTCTCTGCGCCATTCCAAAGAGTGAAGGCGTGAGCTGAATTTGGGGCTGGGGGTGAATGGGGATGAAGATCAAACATCACCATAAAAGGTGCCAAAGGCACCAGGGAGCCCTCCAGCCCCTGCTCCTTCCCCACCACACACACAAACACTCTCCTACTTCAAAGCTTAATACATGATGTTACTGGCTTTAAATAAATAAATAAATAGATAGATAAATAAATAAAAACAGAAAGCAAAGCTTGTTAGAAGAGTTTTTTCCTCTGCCATTTCTTCTATTTTTTTGCTTTAAACACGTTCCATTCACTTTACTCTTTGGTTTAGAAGCTGGATTCACTAATACATTTTTTTGCTTTCGTATAACAGCATGTTGTAAAGTTTACTCTGCAAGCACTGCGTAGGAAAAGCTTTGAAATAAAGCTCTGTAATTGATTTTTCATTGATTTTTGGTTAAACTACAGGACTTATGCCATTGTTATAGGGTTCCATAAAACCGTATTGTTATGTGTTTGTTATTCAGGTTATAATTTATTTTAAGAATAACTTCTTTAAACACTTAATGCAATAAAAACCCACCTTCATAATAGCTACAATACCACTAAAAATCCAACAACACCTTCCAAAACCCAAGGTGATCACACAATTGAGGAAGAAATCCTGACATCCAATATGTTAAAGATATGTTTGGAAAGTGTAATTAATGTAAGACAGAAAGCAAAAAAGAAAGTTCTGAAATCTCTCCCAGCAATCACATACTTCACAGTGTACTACAAATGCGGTTCCAAGGGCTATTTTTAGCCTGGCACACACGGGTATATTGTTACCCAGCCTGCTGCTAGAAGTAATTTTAAATATCTTTCTGATCGAAGAAGATGCTACATTCAAGAGCAGGCACAGAAGTCATCCTTATCTTGCATTCTCCATGAGAACATTTGACCTTCCTGATCTGGGTTCATTTGACAAGAATTTCCTGGCTGCTGGAAGATCTGCATCTCATGTAGAATGATTATAATAAAAGTTGGTATCACAAACCCTACACAGAGCAGCATTCTCTTCACCTACCAAAAGGTGACATTTTCCAAGCTGTTACCTAGAGAGCAAAGGACAAATGGAAAAGATCAGTCACATAAAAGCAGCATTATCATAACATCCCGTGGCAATTTCAGGGTCCTTTGAAGGCCAGATGCTTCTGCTCCATATCTAAATTTCCTATAATAAGAGGCTCAATGGAAACACAAACGTCGCAAAGTAAGAAATCCTGGCTAACCTGCAATTTCAAGTAATTTTCTGTTTAGAGTTGGTCAATGTTTTTCTGTGTGAAAGTGGAACGTTTTCCCTGCTGTGCCAAGGAGAGACAACAAAATACTGCGAGTGAAGTTGTACAAAACACTGTGGACAGATTGGAACCTTTGGACTGGCTCAGGTTGGTGGCAGCTGCAGCTGAGGAGCTGCAGGTGAGGCTGAATTCCCTCAAAGGGCAGGAATTGTCTGGCAGGATCCCACCTCATCCCTGGCAGCTGCTTCACAGCAAACACAAGACACCCTAGGATTGATAATCCAAAACCAACCTGGACATAGGGAAAGCTTTTTGGTGGTTTCTTCCCACACCAAAGCAGACAGCTTCCAATGCTTTTTAAAAATGTTTGGTTCTGCTGAAACGTATTGGGTGTATCTGTTGTTGGTGTTCAGTGCTCAGACTCTTCTGAAGCCTCCAAAGCTTGCAAATCAAGGTTTAGAGTGAAACCCAAGAAAAGCCAGTCCCTCACAAGATCTGAGTGTGGTTTGGGCTCAGCAATGAGCAGCTTCTGGGTACACCCCCAGCAAGCTGACATATTCCAAACTCTGCGAGCTCCATTTCCTTGCACAGATGGCAACCTTGCATGGAAGGTCCACAGCGAACTCTAAAACTGTCATTTCAACCAAACCCTCATGTCGGCCCTGCCTTTCTTAGGCCAAAATCATGCCAGACTATCTGCAGGAGCTGGGGAAAGAGACTGGCTTTAGGAGAGTGCAAACTGACTTCATTGGAACCACTGCCAAGCCAGGCCGATGGAAATAAGAGGAAAATCACTGTCCTCCAGCCTGAATTCCCAGAGGGAGCAGAGCCTTTGCACAGCCCTGGTTCCCACTTGCTCAGCCAAAAGAGAACAAAAACAAATAAGGAGGCAGGGGACGACATCCACGGAGTCTGACCAATGCATGTACCTACCTGGCCTTGCTCTGCTAAATCATCTCAAAATACAGGCTGGTTTCCTAGTTGTTGTTCTTTGTTTATATTTTTTTTTTTTGGGTGGGGGGGGGGGCTGAAGAAAGAAAAAAGAAAAAATCGATTCTTCTATGATTTACGGTGGGGTTAAGGCAAACGTGAAGCCCATGTTAAGGCTGTTCATCTCATGATAAGGCAGCAAAAAGGTCAACAAATTACTCTCTCCCTAATGGTTCATTTGAACCAATGAAAACAGGATATTTTATCCTCCTGGGTCAGGCCTGCTTAGAAATCCTACGTCCCTTTCCCTCCTTCCCTCCTCAGCCTCCCCCCATACCCCCTCCCTCCCTCCTACTCCCGGCCCCTTTCTTTAAACTCTCTATCTCTGATCCTCCAAGGTGACCTTTTCTCCCACTCCTAATACCAAATTTTCTGGCTGAGTGGCGCTGAGCGCTGCTGCCGCCCCGGCCGGGGGTCCCTGGGCTGCAGGGGCCGGGTTTGGAGCTGCAGCCCAGCCTCGGGACGGGCTGTGCCACGCTGATGCTGCTGTGCCGAGCGGGAAAAGGATCCAGAGCCCGAGCGACCGAGGGGGGAAAGCCCTGCGGTTCCTGCCCTGCTTGGGAGAGGTTTATTTGGCCATCGGAGCCTCATCAGTTGTAACCTCTCAGGGGATGATCCAGGGTTCTCGTGCTTTAGCCGGAGCTGGAGCAGCGAGCGCTAACTGCTGCCTATTAGGAATAGCTATCACATCTAATTGTTATCCTTGCTGCTGATTGAGGGGGGAAGTGGAGGGATGGGAAGTTCAGCCGGGTGACATGATGCAGTTTTAATGAGTCTCTCTTTTTCTTTCCGTTTTCTTCTTACATTTTTTTTTTTCCCCCGGCCTGGCTGTTTTAATATGGAAATATAGTAAATTCTAACAAAATCAGGCTGGCACGCAGAGCACAGACCGAAGGCAAACCTCCAGGAGGCTTTCAGCAGTGGCTGGGCAGCAATAGCAATACAGGAGCAATTAGTTCCTTAAGTTCTTTAGTGCAGGGCCTTTGGAAGGGGGTGGACACTAGATTAAGCCTTGCTTCATTTGCCTATTTATTCAGCTGTCAGAAGGCTGAAAGGGTTAAATCGTGTGTTGGAGCAGAAAGCGTCCCCAGAGCCCGCTCCCGAGTGACCGTCCCCGGCAGACAGCGCTGGCTCCACCGCAGCACCGCCGCTCGCTGCAGCCTGACCTCACGCATTAAACAGTTAAAAATGTACTTTTCCCCCCCTCCCAGCAGATGCAGAGCTGCGAGGTGGGGCGGCAGCACAACCTGACTCAGCAAAGGCTCCTGATGCCAGCGCAGCCCCATCGGTGCTGGAATTCACCCCAGCAGAGGCGAGCGGAGCCCGGGGCTGCTCCCAAAGCCAAACACGCTCTGCAGAATTAGCCCCAGTTTAGAAAAAGAGGATTTCTGAGCTGGGGTGCATTTCTGACACCGGGAGAGGCTGGTACACAGCGACGGACTCTCTGTCTCTAAATAATGGAGAGATTAAGCTCCACATTGGGATCTGGTTTGTATTTGTTTCTTGCCTTGCTTCCCCGTCCCTGCAGCCGTGTGTGTGTCTGAGCCGTGCATCCCAGGGCTGCCCTGCACATCCCAGCTCGTGTTTTCCACATTTCATCAGAACTAGATTGAAAAAGTTAACTCTCCCAGTGTAGTTGTTTTGCTTTGTATGCCTCGACGCGCACACTGGGCATCAATTGTGTCTGTACCAGGGAAGGTTTTAATTACAGAATCATGTTTGTGGTGCATGACCAGTTTATCCCCAATATAGGTCACTAATTTGGATTCTCTTCTGGCTGGAGGATCCCAGTGCTGCTCGCTGTGATGTGTGGCAGCTCATACCCAACCCCAGAGCTTTTGCTCTTTCTCTCTGCGTTGTTTGAGATACAAATTCGAGAGAATCTGTTTTCACCATCTAAGAAATGTGTGTGTTTGGTTGGTTGTTGTTCCAGGATTTTTTTTTCCTTGAAGAATTAAAAATGTAACATATTTGAAATGTATTTAGAGACAAGGCTCACATACAATCACACACTCAGAGGAGGGATGCCAGTGCGTATGGAGTATGATAGCTCGAAACACAGAGAGAGCACGTAATGCAATTTAGTTGTAGCATATCATTGAATTTTGTTAATATAATAACCTGGAATAAAGTATTAAGACAGATTGACATGCCTGGGTAGCACAGCTGAGGATTCAAATATTTAAATCTAACATGTTCTAGCTTGTTCCTACTGAAATCGATGGAAGTTCTCCTTCACAGCTGATTGCAGTGGGGAAAAATGGATCCAGCTCATGCAGAATAATGACAGGAAGGGGAATGGGTAAGTTCAGCTGAGTTTTCAAATGTTGATTTCTCAGCTCAAATCAGCTCTAATTTCCATTTGGCTTTTGGTGGGGTTTGGGGGTGGGTTTTGGAGTTTTTTGTTTGTTAGAGGAAAAAAAAGGAAGCTGTTTTCTTCGACATCCATAAATAAAATAGAAATCATCCCAATGCAAGGAAAAAGAGAGGGGAAGAGAGAGAAAAACCTGTTTAATCTGCATCTTCCTTTCATGCCTTTCACTTCCTTCGCCACTCTTCTATTTGCCACTTTATCTACCCAAAGGATGAGACCATATCCTGCTGGAACCTGGGGATTCTCTAAGTCTGCTCACAACAGACACAAAAACTTCAAACCATGTTTTTGGGCTCCAAATCCAAAACCACAAATATTGCAAAAAATATCACGGTCTCATACTCAATTTATGGGTGGTCACATTCTCATTCCAGTCACCTATTTCTGTTCCAAGACCATTCTGAGCAGGTAGTCGCTCTTTTAGCTGCCTGATAACATAATTTTAATTTTTTTTCCAGGACTCTGCAGCTTAACATTAGGAACTTGTGTCTGGGCATTCATCCTCCAAACAGACTTCAAAAGATTTTAGCAACAAGGCACTGGTTCGTGTTTCCATCGAGACAACAGGGATGCCCCAGTTACTCACAGGAGAAGGAGGGTCCAACCGAGACCCCAAAAAGATGAAATCTTTCAGAAAAGACTACACCTATTTCAAATTATTTCTACAGAGAGTATTCTCCATCACCCCTCCCCAGGACCATCTCCTTTGATTGACTTTAAACGTCATGGAAGTTCTGGGAAACAGAAAACTTCTGTAATAAGACTCACACAAACACATTTAAAGCTCATTTAAAGCAAATGCAAATTTCCATGCTAAAAACTTGCCGCTTCAAAATGCTTTCTCAGATTAAAAGCCGAGTTTTCAAAAATAAAGCTGTAGCAGCTATAAAAGCAGACTGGAGAATTTTGCTAGAAATAAGGAGGAAACACCTCTTTTCCTTCAAACAAAACTAAATCAAATGGATTAATGAGTGGCTAGGAAAATCGACACGAAGGGTCTTGACATTTCCAATAGGAGCTTTGAAGGGAAAGAAAATGGCAATTCCCAGACCTCCCAAAACAACCCAAAGAAATCCTTTCTGTGGTGGAAGCCTGGAAAGAGGAAAAATGCATACCCCAAAATACTCAGGGAAGGGCAAGAGAAAACCCTTCCACTATTTCCAGTCTCCTGACTGAAAACTCAACCTAAATGATTTTGGGTTTTATCTACAAGGTTCCTTTGGTTTGTTTTGTTCAGGTAGGGGGTTGGTTCGGTTTTGTGTGGTTTTTTGCTCCCCTTGCGCTTGACAAAAATCACAGACCTTTTCGGCTGCTGAATCCTCCCTGCACTGCTCGCAGCATTCCCGGGAAGGTTCACCTTTTGTGGGAAACAAAGAGTTGGGGGAGGCAGACGGGAGCAGCAGCCCAGCCCTGCTGCCCCATCCCGCATCCCGGGGAAGGCACAAGCCCTTTGCGGGGTACGACCTTGCTCAGGACGTTCCCTTTGCACCTTCCCGGGAAAGGAAAATGCCATTCCCGGCTCCTTCGGGCTCGCTTTTACATTCAAATCAGCCTCCCGGGGCACGGGGCTGGGCGCTCACCCCAAGCCACGAGCCAAAGTGTAACTGTGTGTTCCTCAGCTGGAGGAAAACACCGGCAATACAAATAGGAGCCCGGATCGTTTCCTGGCGTTATTTCACTGTAAATTTAAATGGCCTCGGCATTGCGAAGCTCTCCCATTTATTTTAAAAGCAGGAAAGATTTATTCTACCCAGAAGTCGTTCAGAGTGGGATGGAGAACAACCAGGACGTGGGTTTTGCTGTTTTCCTAACAACAGCTGAAGTCAGGGCTGCCTCTGGGCTGAATTGCAGAGGGGTTTGGGGTACTTTTATTTCTCTTCCAAAATACCCTCACGTTTTTCCTGTATTTCCTACACATCATCTTCTGACATAACTCCTGGTACTGCGATGTGACATTTACCCCTTTAAAACCCACCTGGGTTTTAAGTAGCAGCTTTCAGAGCCATCCCTGTATTTCTTGTACATGCTAAACATGAAAGTCCCTTCATAGGAATTCAGGTTATTTTGGTAAATGTGGGGTCAATCTCCTGGTCACAAACAAAGTGCTGCCGCTGAGGACTGTTCTGAGACACAAATAAATACTTAGCACTAACCTCCTCCCTTTCAGAGATGGAAGAACAGGCTGGGGAACGAAAAATGACCCAAAGACAAAGCACAGACCTGCAGGGAAGCTGAGCTTACTGCTCATGCTCCTGGCTGGCAGCCCCATCCCTGTACCACTACTCAAGCTCTACATCTTTGCAGGGTATGCAACTGGCATATGGAATTTTCAAAAGCAATTTTGTAAAGATGGGCTTCTATTTCTGTGCATGCCATAGCTTTTAATCCTGAGGCAGAAACAACCAATGCCTGGGTTTTGCATGCATGCATATGCATTACCTGGAAAAGGCAGGCGAATGTCAGTTTTGGGTTTCTACCAAAATCTTCCTTAGCTGAGTTTTTCTCAGAAACTAGAGAACAGACAGAAGCAGAGCCCTTAAAATATGTTTTCAGGATTTAAAATGCAAACTGCAGCCTTCCTCCCTTCCCCACTTGTACCTAGGGTGACATTCAGCCCTCTGGGGACTCACAGACCATCCCCTAGATGCAGCACAAAGTGGCCAAGGTGGACATCACACCACAGAGGTGATTGCTGAATTTGGGTACGAGCTCTCTGTTGGATAAAAAACATGTGCAGAGAGAGGCTGGAAAGGAATAAAAGCAGGGATGAGAGATATTCCTGGCTGACCTGCTGTTATTTGAATACACAGACTCAGACTTAGGCTGTGCAGAGAGGCCAGTGCTGGATATGAACACAGAGATTTCAAGCTCTGCCTTCAGGGCTGGAGCTGGACTCTTTTTGTCGTATATCCACATCTCCTTTGTGCACAGCCCATTAGGTGAGGCCGTGCCCAGGCTGTCAGGGGTAGGAACAGAGCCACACACGTGTTGGATCAGGAGTGCAGCATCTCTGGGTTTTCATGGATGCTCAGCAGCCAGCCAGGGGCACCCATTGTTGGGCTCGGTTGTACATGGCTGAGAAATTCCAGTACCACAACCATCTGAATCACTCATTTACTGCCCACTCCAACAGGAACTGGCCCTAAAATCTGGGAGAGCTGTAAACAGCCCTTCTTCTATGAACTAAGATGGATGTTTGTTCATATCTGTTCTTTTAGATGTTTATTGCCCTAACTGGCTTTTCATTAACTCAAGAGCTCTGCTATTAATTTTAATATTCACAGCATTTATGACCTTGTATCTATATCATCTGATTCCCTCCATATATACATTCTAGGTCATCAACAGTTTGTTTCATTTTCCCAATGAAAATGGGAAAACTGGCTTTTAAAACTATCTGACCAGGTGGTGCAAATTCCTACAGAGGAATTCTGAAAAATATTCAAAGCCTGATCTTTTCTGGGCACAGACTCCTCATTGAAATTTGAGGTACATATTCAGATGTAGAAATAACATTTGTTGAAATCATGCACCAAAAAATAATGTTTTCCCTTATCAAGAGAAATTTTAGAATTTCGTGGTCCACTTCCATAGGGCTGTGTCCAGTTTAAACTTTGGGGTCTGGATAAACTTTGTTCTTCAGACACAGAGGGGAGAAAGAAAATAAAAGGGGAAAAACATTCAGCTTTTTGTGAGCAAACTTCTTTTTCCTGTTACTATTTACTCTGACCCCAATGAACCACTTATTTTTTTAACCTTTTAAAGGTTTATATTACCAAGATAGAAAAAAATATTTAAAGTATGGATAACCATCACTTTTCCATTTGTGGCCTGTCTAGAAGCTTCCAGTCTTTGGATCAAACACCCCAGAGATACCGGTGTGGCCCAGGTGTCACCTTCCATCCTCGGCTCGCAGGAGCTGGTTAAGCTCTGCAGATTTCATTGGTATCTGCGTTCACTGATGTGAGGTTTTTAATCTTTCCTTGGGTTGGCTCTAACTATGATCTGAGCTAAGTGGCAGCAAGGTGAAAGGAAGTGATTAATATTGTTTTCAGTGGTGACTGCATTGAGCCTCTCACTCTGAGGGTCCATGAGCGATGGCCATGGTCAACTCTGCACCGCGCAGGATTCGGCTCTGCTAATACACAGTTCTCTTGAATTATCACACATGCAAAGGAACAACAGAGTCTGAGGGGAAGGAAAAGTCCAGGAATGAAATCAGGCCATAAAATAATGAATTTCTGCTGGACTAGAACTGTCATGTTGTGGGAAAGGAGCAAACTGAAGGGGCTGAAAATTCGACTCATCTCCCTTCATCATCAGGGCGGTGGGGATGCAGGGATCAGAGAGCTCTGGCTACCCCAGCTAAACCTAACACAGACCTTCAGGCATGGAAAACACCCTTCAGACCTTCCACGTCTTTGGCTTTCTTCTCACTATCTTCAGCCTCTCTCCTTGATTTGAGAGGGAGAAAAATCCACTTGGCATTTGCAAATGGCTGTGATTCAATGCAGCGAAGGGTCTCTACCGCCGCCAGCCTCGCTGAGCCTTGGGAACTCCTTGTGCCATAATGAAATCACATCTGCTGCCGAGTAGGGAGTCAGTGAAGGATGGATGAGTGGGGAGATGCTTTCTCAGGCAGGCTGGGCTCTACTACTTCCCGAGTTTAACATCCATGTGCTGCACCATCTGGGTTGGCCCAGGCATCTGCCCCAGTTACAGTGACTCTCGGGCAGGTGAGGGGGTGGAGCAGGGTGGCACAAGGACCTTTTTGCAATGGATCAGCTGCTAGGGAGTGGAAGTCCTGATCCTTTTAGGCACTGTCTCACAAAACCCAGTGTCACAAATGGATGCCCTGATTCCAGTGAGAGGCTACAGCGGGCTTGGGAAAGCCCAGAGAAGTGGACGTAAAGGCAAACAATGAATCTCATCAGGGATTCATGGTAACAAGTGCCTGCAGAAGTAGCACTCTTAACAAATTTCTCCAAGCTCTTAGAGAATCTTAAGAGGAGATCACTCTGTCGCTTGCTTTATGAGTCTGTGGAGGATCCTACTGGGTAAGAAATGCACATATTTAAGTTTATGGGAAGCTAAACCTAACATTTAGTGCCCAGCTCTGTTCACATTCAGCTCTTTGCATTCTGAGGTATATTCCTGCCATATGGGGCATTCTGACTGACCAAACCACAATAGGTTCTGTAATTATTTAATTGCTATAGGAGGATGATACCTGTTATTAATATTATAAATAATAAACAATATGTCTTAAATTATAAACCCCAAAGAGCAAGTCAGGCAGACACATGGGGAAAAAAAAGAGCAACGTGAAAAATACATCCCTCCAGTAAAGATGAAATGGTGGCACTGTAGGAGTCAGGGAAGTGGAAGTACTGGGAAAATAACAGTTTGGTCCCTGCCTTGTGCTGAATCTGCACAAACACACACCATATGAAATAGTCTCTGTCCTGAGGACTTAAAATTCATGGTTTAGGCTGAGTGAGAAAATGCCTTTATGATCTCTCTCTCTCTCTCTCTCTCGTATCTCACTGAGGAAAGATCTTCAGGGGTAGAAAGAGCCAAGTCAGTGGATTTTATCATCTCCAGCTGGATTTTCACCTCCATGCCCACCGAGAACAGCTCGCTCACAGAAAAGGTTTGCAGAGGGAGAGAGGGCAGGGACTGCCAGAGAGAAGTACAGGAGCAGAGACCAACGCAAGGGAAAGAGAGAGCAAGAAAAGAAAGAGGCAGGACAAGGTCTCTGCTCATCTTTTTTCAAGGGACAATGGAAATGCTTTAGGGGGAAAAGCCAAGCAGGGTAAGAGGCAGGGATGGAAGTGATAAAGAAATGTTTCACTGCCAGTGAGGGTGACATTCAACTAATCTTTCCTTGCTGTCAGTGAGCCGAGCCTGGACCTGACATCTCCACAGGCAGGTCCTACATGGGCTCCCTGCCACAGCCACCTCCCCAGCTCTCCCTTCCTCTCACGTCTGTGCAGAGCAAGAGAAGGGACAAAATTTAGTGTGTTTTATTGTTATGTAAAAATAAGAGTGACTCGGATAGAAACCACTCAACGTCTCTTAACCCCCCACCCCATCTCCTCTCCTAGAAAAACTCTTGTCTTTAGTTTTTACTGCCTCCATCAAATGAGAAGCAGAAGTTCCCTCAGTGCTGGAGAGCCTGGTGTGGATCCCCATCCCTCTGCTCCCTTATCCTGCCCCTTCCAGCTCTGGAGGCATCAGCTCACATCTCTAGCAGCAAAGCCAAGGAAAGTGCTTTAACGCTGAGGATTTTCCCTGAGTACCTTGGGAGAGGCTGGGAATTTTGGCAATGAGGAGGGAAAAAAAAGGAGATAATAATAAGAGGAATAAGAATACCCAAGCACAGAACTCCACATCAATGAACTGCTCCAAGGTCACCTGGTAGATGGCATGGAGACAGGTGGGACAGATTTCCTCCCTGCTCCCTGTCCTCTAATGAAAGATGCACTTTAATGTGCTGATTTCATTTGCACCAACTTCTTTTAAGTGCAAAGCAAATGCAGAAACTCCAGAGATTTGCTGCACTGCTAAAAAAAAGTCTTTAGTAAATAATTAGCTTAAATCATGCATTTATGTATGTAAGTTTTGTGGTGTTTACAAATTAATAATAGTAACAGACCTTGTGTAGTAGGGTCGGGGCAGTGGGTTTACACCTCATCCCCGATTTCATCAAAATTTTCCAGCAAAATTTTTATTCTTTTATTCTAGGGTGTTGGTGATGACACAAGGAGGGAGAAGAAATGAATCTCACTGGGACAGTGTGGACAGGAGTGCCTGTTTGCTCTGGGAAGAACTGGAAGAAGAAGAAGAAAAGAAGTGGATCGCCGTGGCACATTAATTGTACAAGAACTGCAAAATGGCTGAAAACAGAGGGATGGTATTTATAAAGCTGTCTAGTTTTGAAAAGATCAAAGGCAGAGATAGAGAAATAATCCATTGGACGTGTCTAATTGCAAAGCGTATGTTGTAAAAAAAAAAATTAAAATTAAAAAAATGTAATCCCCGGCTGTTTCCTTTGGCTCCTGCCTCTGCCCGGGGCTCGGTCCGCACGGCTGGGCAGGCGCTCACAGGCAGCCGGGGCTGCAGCTCTCCCTGCACCGCCCTGCCCGCTGTGACAGCGCGGGTGTCCGCGGGAAGGACAAACCCGGAGCGTCCGTGGAGGAGAGAGCCGGGAGCAGGTCACCGGGCCACTGGCTGTGACACCCGGGGCTGTCACTCTGGGGACACACCAGCCAGATCCGCTCAGGGCTCCATTTAAGGAAAAAAACCAAGTGCCCTTTGATGGGTGACGGGGAGAGGCCGGGGCCCCTCGAAAGCCACCCCCAAGTGCTCGATGGCTGCGTGGGCTCTGCAGTTTATCCCTCCCAAACTGCGCCCGATCTCCTTCCAAATCCACCTACTGCTGTCCCCGCTGCCCCGGGAGCCAGGACAGGGGCCACTGGCTGGGGGGAGCTCCGAGAGTTAGGGAGGGGACAGGGCCGGGCAGGGCAGGTGCAGGGTGGGACAGCCAGGGCAAGGCAGGCACAGGCAGGACAAGGACACAAACCGGCAGAGCAAGGGCAGGGCAGGGACAGGCAAGGCAGGGAGAGTAGAGACAGGCGCGGGGGAAGCTGAGGGGGGCTACAGTGTGTCTGTCCCTGCCTTTTGGGCCTGTCCGGGGCCGGCTGTGGGAGCAGAGGGGCAGAGACGCGCCCTGTGCCCGCAGGCGGCCGCGGAGGGCAGGGAGGGATGCCCGCAGCCCCTGGGCACCGCGGGGACAGGAGAACCCCCTGTGCCCACCCGGCGCTGCTGTTCCCCGGCTGCAAAGGGGAGAAAGCGGCTTCCCTGGGCCCGCCCCGAGCGCTCCCCGGAACCGGGAGCGGGGGGCGCAGCCGCCGGTGCCCCCGAGGGTCCCCCGGCCCCGGGGCTCCCGCGGCCGCCGCCCCCTCACCCCGGCGCAGAGCTGAGGCAGAGACTCAAAAGAGCAATTTCACAATCGCCTATTAAAATGAGGCTGGGCGGAATTGCATTTCCCGGTCCCTTTAATCCAATAAGTCAGAACTTCTTAACTGATTAATTACAAAATTAATGAGTAAAATGGCAGCGTTTGGGTGAGGCGGGATGGTGGGGGATTTTATTATTTTTTTAGTTTTGTGCTCTTTAAAAAGACTGATGGAAATAAAGTTACCTCAAAGCATCAGGGTGCTTTGATGCCTATAATAGCAATTTAGTTATTACATTAATAGATTTCCTCTTTTTTTTTAACAAGGCATTGTTAAATATGGTCTTGTTTTGTCTGAAGGAGGAACACTGGGGTTTGCATTTCCCATTATACGAATTCTCCCCGTGCAAAGAACTATTTTGCAATATTTCTCTGCCTCAGACCTCGGCATTAATGTGAGATTATCAGCACATTTCACGGGGGGAGCAGGACTGGCAAACCCCCAAACCCGAGTATCCCCCGGCGTCCCAGCACCCCTCCTGCAGCACCAGGGCTTGTGTTTACGTGCACACTTTTCCCTCTGGAAACTACAGCATCCAACTCAGCACAACCAACCCCCGAGATGAACCCCTCTACCCAGAACCCCAAACAGACAAAGCTGATGGTTCGAGACAGCACCAAAGCAGCAGTTCAATGCACACAAAATGTATGTTTGCCACCGCCTAAAACTCCGCTGGAGAAAACACGGAGGTGACGCTGCAGCAGCAGAGATGCAGGAGTTTTACTCTGTCGTAATCAACTGTGAGGTGCCTTCCTTTCATTCAGCGATTGTCACGCTCGTCACAGAGGAATGCCAGGCAGAGATGTCTGCCGGGCTGGTATCCCCCGGTACCTGCACTGGCTTTTCTCCACCGCGGCCCCAGCTCGGGATGCCGCGGCTCAGGGGCTGCTGCAGCGGCTCGCAGCAGTGCCGGGAGCCGCTGCCGGGCTGCTCACACGAGCTGAACGTGTTTGGGAAGCTCTCTCGGATCAAACAGGCTCCTACCTCCAGTAGGGGCTCGTATTTTTAGGGCAAATATATAAGGAGAGGTGAAACTTGAGGTGGGCGGCAGATCATTTTTCCATCTCTAAGCGCTTTTGGTAGATAAAGGAAGGGGGAAAGGGGAAGACAGGGATGCTCAGTAACGCACTAATGGGTATTTGTCCCCTCGGCAGTTGCCTGGAGAGAGGCATCAGGCACGGGAAGGTGCCCGTCCCCTTCACTGGGACCTTTGCTTCAGATGGTCTGATTCGGTAAGGGAGGGGGGAAACCCACAGTGCCAATCCTTAGGGTAAAACAATCTCTTCAAAGCCCTCATAGCCATGACCACATTCCTGGGGATGGCTCAGGATAAACACATTTTCCAAGAGCAAAAAAAACCAATCAGAAATTTGGTGTGTTTCCTTTTTTTTCCTTTTTTCCCTTTTTTTCCTAGAAAAAAGCTCTTCCATACTCTACCTGGGGGCACTCCCTAATGTCAGGCTGCTCTCCCAGACACTGAGTATTGAAGATACCTGCGGGAAGGGGTGTGGGGTTAGAGGGAGGGGGCGCAGGGATGCTCCAGCCCCACTGCGTGGGGGCCTCCAGCTCAGCCTTGGCTCAGCCCCAGCTCAGTCACCACTCCCGAGTGGAGGAATGACCGAGCTGAAAGCGCTGCTCAACTTCTGCAGGGGAAGCCGAGGGAACAACACCAGAATTCAGGCATGGAATGGGAAAACAACACTTCTGCAGGCAAGACGTGTCCTTGTGTCTGGACAGATGGACAGCAGCACAGCCGGCCCGGCTCGGAGCCCACGGGAGCTGTAGGGATTTTACAGACACATTCTGCAAAAATATCTCCATGAAGTAAATGTGTCCTGCAGGCTCTGAGCGAGCCATGCAGGCTGTACAGACATGGCTGGGGGGATGTGGAGCACGCAGGGCGTTACAGCATCAGCTCACACGCAGCCTGGCCATACAGAGACATGTGCCACCCCACCATATACGTGTTATATAAATATATAAATAAACCCCGGTGCACTCAGCATATCCATGAGGAAGGAGCTGCAAAGCTGCCCCGACACATAGGCAGCGTCACACGCATGGGAGAGGGGCCGTGGCTGTGCCCACCAGAGCCATGGGGGAATTTGTCCCCGTTTTCCCCCCACGAGGCAGATCCGTGCTTGGCTCTGGGGTGCTCTGAGCAGATGGTGGGGAGCAGGGCAGGGGCACTAGGCCTGGGGGGTCAAAGGTTGTGCCAAGAGATGGGGGGAGCCCTGAGCATCACCCTCTGCACCTCCCCACCCAGGATGAACATTACAGCTGGGTTGAGAGGGGGGGTGCAGGGGAAAGCAAAACCAGCGGGATGAGGATGGGGGGAAAGGAATTGTTGGGGACCTTGGTGGGGGGGCAGGCAGCATCAGTCAGGGATGTCTTCAGCCCTCGCACCCCCTTCCCCAGCTTCCAGGGCCCATTCACAGCCAGACCCCCCTCCCACAGCCCTCAGTGCAAGCAGAGCCTGCACCCGGTTTCCCAGAGCCATTTCCCTACATTTTACAGAAACCCCGTTAAATAAGTGGCGAGCAGTATTTAAACACAGCACTGTAATTATTAATTCCCCCCACATCCCCCCCCTGAAATGCGAGGGTTTAATTGGCTCCAAGATGAGGAAGCTACGAGCAGTGTTATAAAATGAACTGACCCCGCGAAATGATGCAACATCTGGAGGCAGGGCAGGCGGGGAGGCAAGAGCATCTCTGCGGAGCATCCGTACGTGCAGCCTGCGCCGATGGGAAGGGCCCTACGGAGCTGCATCCCAGCTCTGCCTCGGCAATCCCGTGCTAAGAAAGAGAAGCCCCTCGGAGCTTACCTGCCCGCAGCCAGGCGTGTCCCCTCAGCACCTGCAGAACGAGAGCTCTGTCCTTTCAAACAGCCCTAAAAAATTTCCCCTAAGTCCACTGGGGTGATTATTTTTTTAGAGCTAATCAAGGAAATAAAGTTAAAGAGGAGGAGAGTTCCTCTTGTTTGGGGTCTCATTTGGGAGAAGGAGGGGGTGGGGGGAGTTAAAGAGACCAGTTGCTGCCCACTGCTTTGACCAGTGAGGGATTCAACCCTTATTACCATTTTGTTTTTGTCCAGATTTGCAAGTAGGGCCCCCTGCATTCAAATCATCGCCCTCCATCCTTATTGTAAAGGACAGGCCTTAGTGGGCCCCCTTTGGATTGTCCTCCATAAACAATCCCTTCTTTTGTGGAGGTGTTTCTTTTTCTATTCACACACATCACTGATGGTACTTCAGGCCCAGCTCTTAAAGAAACTGTTTGCAAAATTATACCTTTCCACACACTACTCCACAAGGAAGCAGGGAACTGTAGTTAGGAAAACATTATTGAGGCTTGTAATTTAATTAAAAATGCTAAAGCTGGCAAAGGGGAAGGGAGAGAGGGGAAAAGAGCATAAGGGTGCAAAAGCAGGAACAAGGTTTATTTTCTTTTTGAGCTCTGCAGTCCCTGCACAGGCGGGGCTGGGGGTGTGGGGCAGTGCTGGCACTCGTGCCCGTGCACACCCAGGGTGTGCCAGCCCGCACGGGGACAGGGGCTGCCCAGGGCTGCCTGTGTGCCACACTCCCGGGCCAGGCACTGATGAGGCAGCCAGACACCCTTAAGCAAATGATGTTTTTAAAATGTGAATGCAAGCTCGGACATGCGTGGACAGAGCCCGAGGGCACGGCCGTGCAGCGGGCGCCTGCAGCTGCCGGGTGCTCGGGGCAAAGCCCTCGCCTGGGGTGGCTGTGGGGAGAGCTGCACATTGCACCCCGTCAGCCTCCTCCTGAAAAGCTCTCGCTCGAGGAGTTTAGGCTGAAAGCAAGCTGGAGGAGCTGCATCCCGCTCAGCATCCTCGCTCTCAGAAAGGCTCAGAAGCACGTCTGCAGCGAGGATGCCCTTCCTTTGGTTATTGTTGTTATCCCCGTCGCCAACAGATCTGTAAATGTTCAAAGAACAACACGACTTTAAAAAAAAATCATAATAATTCAGCTGGCGAAGCAGGGCAGAGCCTGACCTCCGGCTCCATGGATGAGTGCTTCACTGGGACCCCTGCTGAGCCAATGTGGACCTTCAACATCAACTCAGAAATTGGTGTGATTTGCCTGGGAAACCAGCAGTCATAGAGCAACTGGCCTTGACAAGATGAAGAGGAAATGTATAGAAGACGTTTAATGGGTCGCAAAAGGAGGAGGGGGGGAGAAACTCAGCCTGGAGTGCTGCATTTTATATGTCTGGAGGGGCCCTTCTGCAGGAAGGCAAGGAGCAGGGCTGGGGAGGGGAGACTTTCTCAGGTTGGGCTTCATTTCCCAGCCATCAGAAGCCATCTGGGAACGCTCTGCTCTGCAAAAGGTTATTTCCCTGTCCCTGGCTGGGACTCAGGCCCGGGCTGGGCTTCCAATAAACCCGGTGATTTCTTTAATGTCAGTGAATAGCTGAAGGCAGCCCGGCTGGCGAGGCTTTGTACATAGACGCACTGGGCTTGGATTATGCACGCCTAATCGCCTAATTTTCTTCGAGTGATCTGGATGCCGTACTCTTGGGCTGTGGAACATTTTATAAATAGCTGTGCTTGGAGTTAATATGATTTACTGGAGAAAGACCAGTTAAGCAATTCCCCACCTAAGTAGAGCAGTAATGAACAGGCTCTGGAGAAGATGCCTTCCCCACCGGCTCCAAGAAGGGGTGGGCAGGGAAGCAGGGATGCAGAGAGGTGATGTTTATTTGTGTGCGTGCACAGAGTGTCATTGATTTTTAATTGTATTAAAAGAATTGCAGTAGCCACAGGCTGCCTCTAGGACTGGATTTTTCCCTCAAATATGTGCAGCGAAGCTGTGGCCTCCCCCTCCTGCTAATGCTTGTGCTGCTGCAAAATCCCACTGCGGGAGCGAGCGGGGACAGCAGAGCCCTGCCCCGCTGCACATCTCTTCCCCTTCCCCTTCCTCTTCCCTTTTCCTTCCTTCATCCCTTTCTCCTTCCCTTTCAGCAGGCAAACGAAACCAGGAGGTCCCTGTGCAGCCCTGTTCCCCATTCTGAGGACCCTCCATTGTCAGGGGTGCCAGCAGAGCCAGGCTGAGCCCGGAGGGACAGGAGCACCACTTGGCCTGTCTCCTCCACCAGGGAGGGGACAGTGGCTGCAGCCTCGGTCAGGAGAGCCAGCAGTGCCTGGAAAGGCAGTGAAGCCACTGCTGAGCACAGCGATCCCCTGCCACCACCGCTGGAGACCTGAACCAAAACCACCAGGATTTCAGTGAGAACCCCCGTGGGGTCTCATGCAGGGACCTCTCTCCTCCCCATTCCCAGGAAAAATACACCCCGCGACCATGTCCTGGAGCTTGGGGGAGCATTGCTGGGATCAGGAGTGCTCCTTGGGGAAGAAGGGGGCGACCAGCAGGTTGAGATGATAAAAACAACACTCTTCTCTTAGAAAATGCCAAAAGGAGAAATACACAGGCTTCAAACCCTGGTGGTGTTGGTGTGGGGAAACCATGTCCAAGGCTGGCCCTGGCTCTGTGCAGCAGCCAGCAGAGGCTGGAGATGGGGATAAAGTGGCCAGGCCTGAGCTCTGCAGCCCAGGCTGGCAGGGGCAGGGCAGGGGCAACATTTCTAGGGGGGGAGATGGTGGCTCATTGGTCACATCCCATCTGAGAGGTAGGAGACATCTCCCCCGTGGTGGGGCAGGAGAGGGTCCCCCATCCCCGGCAGGATGAACCCCCCACCCCAGTTGTGCCACCTCCGCAGGGAAGGAGCTGCACTCCCCATTTCACAAGCACAGAGGTGAACCCCAGGCTTGGGGGAGCCCGGGGGATGTCAGACCCCACTCCCAACCCCACACCACCACAGCATCCACACAGCAGGCACACAATAACCAGGACCCCCCCACGCCCCCAGCCCCTCCCCGCCCTTGGCTGTGCCTTCTCGAGGTGACCAGGAAAAATTAGGCTGGAAGCTGTCCTGGTGATTGATCCGACCAAATAAACATCTCTAGGGAAAGAGGGGGAAGGAAGAAAAAAAGCCTTTCTGCAGCGTGGAGCCCGAGAGGGGAAGCAGGTAATTAGCTATGTGATGGAGCAATCCTCTCCTGCCGAGGAAATTCTTGACACAAGAATCCTACCCTGAGAAACCAAGTGTGACCCAAGTGAGGATTTTTTTTCCCCCCTTTCCCTTTTTAAAATTAAGATCATTATATGTTTTTTAAATGTCAAGCCCAGGAAGAAGTGGCGGGGTGGGGGTTGGGGAGCTGCGGACATTCTTCACTTCAGAAGCTTGAATGTTTCAAAGTTGCTGCTGTGCTGTTAGCTGACGGCTATTGTGTGTGTTTAAGGCTGGGGGGGGCCTGGGGAGGGGGCTCGGACCCCCCGTTGGTGTGGATTTGCTGTCCAAAGACCGTTAGAAAGAGGCAAGAATGAATGAGATTGAATGGAATTGTAATGCACAAGGCCCTCCTCCTTTCTCAAGGAGCTGGGAGGCCAGGAAAGCGAGTCGTGGGGAGAGCAGGCAGCTTTCCTCCACATAGGAAGAGGCTTTGCAAATCAGCAAATTGTATATTTCTAGGGGAAGAGGGGAGGGAGGGGGGTTATTTATTTTTTTTTATTACAGATCTGGAAAAAAAATTAAAAAAGCCCTGCAGCAGCTAAGAAGACCAAAAGGAGACAGAGAGAGAAAAGAGGGAGAGGAGACTTGATAGAAAAATCTGATTCCCAAACCTCTTGTAAGTGTAATTACTTTCTAAGAAAATGAATTGCTTTCTAAGAAAGATTAAAAAATGTAGAAGAATGTCTGGAATTATAGCAGAGACCAAACCCTGTTGATGCCTTTCCTACACAGAGAGATTTCTGGGGCAGGAACTAGAGGCCTAGAACCCGCGAAACCTTTGTGTGAGATTTGAAAGAGATCTGGGCTTCATTTTTAAGAGATTTTGCTTTCTCCTCCAGGTTGTGGGTCAGCTCCGAGGCGATGCTCGGGCTGGTGACGGGGCAGCGGCCGCTCGGCACTGCTCTGGTGCCTGGGCCGCATCCCGGTGGCAACAGACAGACAAAGGCTGGTTATTATTGACTTATTCAGCAGAAATGAGGAGGGGGATGAGATTTTGGGGTGTTTTTGAGGGCTCTGCAATGTGTGTGTGTGTGTGCGAGCACGTGTGTGGTGTCTGTGTGTGTGTGTGCATGTCACGTTGTCCAGGACAGGGCTGAGCGCACGTTTTCCAGGGTTTGTTGTGCCGCAGTTGATTTGGGGTTCAATCTTGTATATTTTTCTAATGTGGACATCTATGCGTGGTGGAGCAGGGGCTTGGAAATGGAAGGAAAGTGGAGGCATGTTGCTCGTCTCTGGGATTTCTTTGTTCGGGGAACAGTAGGTGGTAGGTTTAAAACGGCAGAGAGCGACAGAGGAGGAGAAGAAGAAAGAAACGAAAAAGGGGGAAAAAAATGGCCCTTTACGAATCATCTGACTATTTTCTTCTGGGATGGAGAAATGCTGCATTAGAGATTAAGGAAGGGCTGTGCTTAAGACAAAATGTCTCACTGGAAGTGTTGGTAAAATAGCAGCCAAACCCAGCCTGCCTTTAAAGCCTGGGATCAGGAAAAGGCTGCAGGGCCGCAGAAGCGGGGGACGAGCTGGTGAGGGTATTTAATGGTAAACTTTCGAGGGGCTGAGCCGATGGTGGGTTTGTTTTAAAGGAGAAATAAACCCTGCTGCCAGCCTGCCGAGCGGCAGCGCTCCCCCCCCACCATATGACATCGCTCAGTCACCACTGCGGGGCTTCGCAGTGACAGGAGGCTCAAAATACCCCAACCCCGCTCCGCCGGGGGAGCGGAGAACAAAATCAACCCCTCGGGTTTTCGGGGAGGATTCGCGGGGGGACAGGGGCGGCTGGAGGAGCGAGCGCTCGGGGACAGACAGACCGACAGAGGCAGCTCCCCGCAGGGCCCTCCGGCCGGGTGCGGACCCGTCGGGAAGGGCACGGAGGGAAACACCGCCTCCTTTTAGGCGAGAAACAACCCGGGGGTGTCCCGTGTGTCCCCCCAGCGCTGACCCGGGCGCCCCCGCGCCCGCTGCTGCGGCTCCGCGCCTTCAACACCATGGACAGCGAAGCGGGGCCGGGCCGGGCCGGGGGGAGGACGGGGACCGGCGACCAGGGACCGGGGGCACAGGGCAGGGGGCCGGTGACAGAGGGACCGGAGGTCTCGGGGAGGCCGGGCCCGGGCCGGACGGGAGGCCGAGGGCCGCGGCTGGGCAGGGGGGAGGCGGCCCAGCTGCCCCCCGCATCCCAAGCATCCCTAGAGCCCCTCCGCATCCCTCGTCCCCAGCTCGGAGCGGCACCCTCGGGGCTGGGTGCGGATGCCTGGTCCGAGCCTCCCCCGGGGACAGGCCCCGTGCAAACGGTAAACCTGAGCGTTTTCCTCCGTGTTAATTTGTTTAGGTTGTTTTCTTTTAAATCGATAAAAGATTGAGGGCCTCGGTCTGGCGGAGTAAATAGGTCAATATGGAACAGGCTCTAAATAAGCAGATTTTTTTTTTTTTAAAGTTTCAGAAGATGAAAAGCGAAGGGAAAATTCCCTTTGCTGTGTAATGTCAAACGCTGATTGTCCCTGGTTTGTGCTTGTCATGAACCGCAGCATTATAAAAGAGGAAGACGAAAACGCACACAAACAGGGACGGGGGCTCTCAGTGCTGTGGCTGCCTTGAAAATATGGCTGTTGAGTTTGGGAGGTGATATTTCACCTCCCTGCAGAGCATTTCAGTAGCCAAACGGGGCCCACCAGTTTTTTGCGAGCTGCTATTTGGAGGCCTTTCCCCTTCGGAGCCTGGCCTGGCAGGGCACGGCCCTCAGAGAGGGAGACGACGGCCTCAAAACAATTGTTCTGCTCCAGCGGGGAAGGGAATAGATCCCTCTTCCAGCGGTTGTTACCCAGCTGTCCTGGAAATGCTCATACTGCTGAGGCAGGGAGAGACTTCCAGCACTGGAGCAAGACACCTTCCATCAAAATAATTGTATCCTGCCTTCCCCCACCTTACAGCCTTCCTTACCATGAAGGAAAATACCACAGTGCATGGAAATACACCCAGGCAAATAAATCCTCGCCTGAAAGCTCTGCCAGCGAACACGCATAGCACTGCTGGCCGTAAAAGTTACTCTAGGCAGTGAGCAAGGGCGTGCAGAAAGCCACAGACCTGCACCTCCTGTCACAAAAATGGGTGAGTGTGCCTCAGGTTTTTTGGGGGGGTGTGTGTTTGGAGCGGGAGGGATGGATAATCAGCACTGAAGAAGCGGCGTGCTTACCGAAACATTAAACACATGCAAGGCTTCTAAGCAAGACCTCTCCTAACTGGACATAGCCAGCTTGTTGTTAAACAAGATTTCTCTTCCCAGAGATTAAATTTGGTGACCTGAGATAAATAAATAAATCTCAGAGCCTGTTCCCATTGTAGCAGCCGCCCTGTGATGAGGTCTGTAAGTTTAACCAACAAGAGCTGCAGCAAACCCATCTCTGCTTCCCAGCTCGTAAAATGGATGTGGTGGAAGGATATAGTGAGGCACCAGCTAAACTGAGAGTGCAGGATGCCTGAGAGGGACGGGGAGAGACGCCTGGGTGCCACGGCACAGGTTAGAGCAGGCTGAGGGCAGCAAATCTATACGTGATTCTGGCGTTTTCCAGGGTGGAAGTCTTAGCTTAAAGAAAAAAAAAATACTCTCTGGGTTTGTCACTTGGAAGTCAAACCCATTTCCTTCCAGGTCCTCGCTCCTGTGAATCTGAGCTCATGCAACGTTAAGAAAAATCTAGCATTAAACCCCAAAATATAAAATTCGTATTGTATATTTAAAGGGAGCCTCTTACTTTATATAACTCAGGACACATTGTCTCTTCTCAGAGAGAACGGGGGTGAAATCCTACACATTACTTAAAAAAAAAAGAAAAAGAAAACACGTTTTAAAATTACATCCATGTCAGCTCTAAAGAAAATTATCGCTGATGTCTTTTTGAGCTTGGAAATATAACTGTAGGATTCAGCTTTCCCCTCCCCCTCTGCCCCTCCACCCCCTCCCTTCCCAACAAAAAAAAAAAAAGGAAAAAAAGAAAAGAAAAAGCAACAGAATATATAAAGCTCCTCTGATTAACAGTTTAGGTGCAGAACCCTATTTATAGGGCACACGTTCTCCTGTGCCGCCTCGATCCTCCAGCCAGGAGCAGTGCATTATTGATGCAGCTGCAAGTGCTCAAAGCTTAAACAATATTTTTTTCCGAAAGCCCCAGCAGCCCGCCCGGGAGGAAGGTGGGGACGGGCTGGCGATGGAGTCCTGAATGTTACTCCTCCAGTTTCAAGGACATCTTGCTGATGAGGATTTGGTTAATGGAGGAGAACTTATGTCCTAGCGGTGACGTCATTGGGTCCCAATGTAATCCTCTTGTGCTGAACCCAATCAGCAGATGTGCTGAGAGCCGGGATGCGGAGAAGAAGCTCTAATCCCTTAGACTGGATGAGATCAGCTGAAACAGCCAGGACTAGACCCCAAACCCCTCTGCTAGGAAGATCAAGAGAAAAGGGATAAATTGAGAGAGACGCCTCATAACCCCTTTAAAGAGCTTTGGAGAAGAGAAGAGAAAGATGGGTGGTGCACCAAGTTCATCTTGCTTTTAAAGCCTAGCGGGAGCCTGGTTTTCACTCTGATGAGGTCCTTCTGCATTGTTCCAGGGCAGGAGGAGAAAAGAGGAAAAAAAAAAAAGAGAGAGAGAGAGAAAAGGAAAAAAAAATGAGAGAGGAAAAAAAAAAGTCTGAAATTCAAAGATAATGAGAGACTAGGCGCCTTTCTTATTCATCTCCAGCTTGCCTACACAAAAACAAGCGTCCTGAGCCACGGGAGGGCGTTTGCACTGGATCTGAGCGAGGAGCGGAGTTTGTGCCGCCGGAGCCGCCGGGCGCCGCGTCCACGAGTGGGTAAATCCGCTACGAGAGGGGCTCCGGCTGTGAGCGCGGGGTGCGGGCGACAGTGGCGGGGAGCGACCGGCTCTATCGCTGACTTGGAACAGCATCAGGATTTTTTCCTCCCCTTGTGCAAGCGACCTTAATGGGCTTGTGATTTTTTTTTTGTTCTTTCTTTCTTTCTTTTTTTTTTTTTTTTTTTGCTTTTGGACAAAAAAGAGGGGAGGAAGGGGAGGGGGCGAGGATTTTTCAGACGCGATATCTAGAGAGAGAAATCGTCCTAAATTCATAAGGTGACTCTAAGTCTGACGGCGATCAACGAAACCGGTTTAATTGCTTTACCCCTTTTCAATCCCTCTCAATTTTCAATTTTTTTTTTCCTTTTTGCATTGCTATTATTTTTTTTTTTTAAATGAAGCGATTATTGTGCCAACCGCGGCGGAGCGGAGAGATGGGAAACGCGTGTTTAACCTCCGCCGGTTTCCCTTCAAGAGGAGAGAAATCGGCTCCTTTGCCTGGCCAGCAAAGACACACGAGCGGGATTTCCATTTCGCTCTGGGGAGGGAGCGGGGGTGGCCCGCATCCCCCACGTCCCCCGCATCCCCCCGCCGGCTGCCCGGGGCTCGGACAGCGGCGGCCCGGCGTGGAGGGGAGAGCCGCTCCCGCAGCCCCGGGACCGGGGGGGCTGTGAAGCATCTCCGGGCGCTTTGCCGCCGCTCCTGCCTCCGTGTCGGGACGCGCCGCACGACACCGGCAGCCGGAGGCTTGTTGCTAGATGTCTTCGGCGCTACCGGCTCTATTATTATTATTATTATTATTATTATTATTATTATTATTATTATTATTATTACCACCACCACCAGCCGCATTTTTCTCGCTGGTAGGGCCGGAGCTCGGGATGTGTCCGTCTGTCCGCCCCTCTGCCCCCGGGGCTGCTCCGCGCCCGGCGCTCCGCATCTGCCCGGGTGCGCTGCAGCGGTGCGGCTGGGAGGGGGTCCGGGGCACGCTGCCGACCCCGGCAGGGCGAAGAGCGGGGCGAAAAGGACGGCAGCGGCCCCCGGCCGCACGGCAGCCCCTCCTCGCCGCCCTGCTCCGCTCCCCGCCGCCCCCGGCCCCGCCGCGCCCCCGCGGCCGCCCCGGCGGAGGGGGGCCCCGGGCGGCGGGGAGGGCGGCCGGCGGTCCCGGCGGGGTGGACCCTGCACTGACAGCCTCTCTCTCTCTTTCTCTCCCCCCCGCTCTCTCCCGCAAGCCCCGCTCGCCGCCTGCCCTGCTCCGAGCGGGGACAGCCCGAGCCCCTCTCTGCGTGTTCACAGCGGACCTTGATTTAATGTCCATACAATTAAGGCACGCGGTGAATGCCAAGAGAGGAGCCTCACAGCTTCATTTTCATGGAAATTGGGGACATAAACCCTCTAATTACACTTAACAACAGCCACGGAGCGATCTATGGAGCATCCTCGGCCTTTTGACAAATAGGAGTAACAATGCGCCAGCGCCCGGCGGGGCAGCTGTCTCCTCGCATTAACGGGGGCACGGGGGGAGGCGGGGGGAGGCCCCGCTCCGGCCCCGCCGGGGCTTGCGGGGGCTCCCGGCGTACAAAGGGCAGGAGGAGCGGCAGGACAATGCGGGCAGAGCTGGGGGGGCCGCGGGCAGGGAGCGCTCCGAGGAGCGGGGCGTGGGCGGGGGGTGACGAGCGGCCCCTCGTCGCAGAGCGAGGGACCCCCCTCCCATGCAAAGGGACACCCCCCTCTTCTCAGCCTCCACAATGCCGTTCAGAAGCTCCCTGAAAAAACATCCCTCTGGAGGATTTTAGGAAGGGGGGCGCTTTTTGCTTCATTTTTTCAGTAGGTCTTTTTCGGTTTTATTTTTGCCGTTGCCCCTGCAATGCTCCTCCCTCACGTGGGGGCTCGGCCATGTGGCTCCCGCTGCTCTGCGGAGCCGCAAGGCAGGTCCAGAGTCCTGTCCTGCCCCTCTGAGCCCCTTTGCAACTCAACTATTCACAGAACTAAATGATGAGCCTGCTTTTTTCCAAAAGCGGGGCTGGCAAGGTGAGGGGCTGCAGCACTGCAGCCTCCCCAGTGCCACCTCGGCCCTGTCACCGCAGCCTGCAAGGTGGCACACATCCCCTTTTGCAGTCTCCAGCGAGACTGCAGTAACCCACGCCGGCTCTTAGGTTAGGCTTTAGACCTCAATAAATCTCTGTTGTAAGACTTGTGTATTCAACTTCCTAAAGACATGCCGAGCCCTAAGTTTGAGCTTCCTGAGGACTGTGCTTGGGCAAGGGAGGATTTGATTATTTGGCAGCAAAATAGAGCCGGATTGAGCCACGTACACCCAACTCTCTGCGCCCCCTCCCCACTTCATCTCTGCCCCACTTTTGTCAGCATTGTGTCTGTCCAAGGAACCGGGGCCGTGGATGTCTCCATCCTCCATCCCCGCAGTGCTTGTGCGGGACACACGACCTTGTCTGCAGAGGAAATGTCAGTGGCAGAGCACTCGCCTTGCTTAGGAGGGGGGAAAGGAAAACCTTCCCGTACTTTGTGGGATTACTTGATTTCAAGCTGGCCTGTGAAAAGCGGGGACTTTCAGGCAGGGCTCCTGGGGGAAGCGGGGCAAGGGAAGAAGCAGAGGACACGGGCCGCGGAGGAGCGTGGTGTTGAGGCTGTTCTGCTGCAGAGGCATTGCACAACCAAGCAGTTGTGGACGGGTCGTGCCTCCAAAGCTGGCAGGAGACAGGAGTGAGGAAGCACACGATGCCCACAGGGCTCCATCGAGCGGTGCAGCCACCCGTCCCTCTCCTGGACCTGATCCTGAGCGTTGCTCCAGCGAGGCCAGGTACTGCGTAACTGCAGCAGCTCACAGGGCGACAGGCTGCGAGGTGCAGGAGGGCCCAGCTTCATCAGGAGGGCTCTAGGGGCACAGAGATCCTTAAAAGAAGCTGGATTTTCCCCCTTCCTCTTTCCCAAGAGATCAGCACAGGTATTGAGGTGTCGGAGACCTGCTTGCTCCCACATCCATCGCGTGCTGCAATGTCACAGGACGCATTTTGACCTCATTTGCCCCCCGTGTAAGTTGGGCTATGCGGTGACTGGATTCACTGCTGAGGGAAAGGAACACTGCTGATCTCTTCCATGCAACCCTGTTGGGGCAGATCTCCAGGCACAGGGCAGTTCTGCTCTTGAACAAGTCCTTGGTTCTTTGCAAAGCTGGTAGGGAGGAATAAGAAGCCAAGTGCAGGGAGACAGATCCTGATAAACATAAAGTTGACATTGAGAGAAGGGAGCGAGCCACTCCAAGGTAATCTGCAGTGCAGCAGGAAAGCTGCTGGCTTCCTCCAGGGGCCACCAAGAGGCCAAGGACAGCTCTGAAGGAATGCAGGTAACTGGTGGGGGCTCTGTGGAGCCCAATGGACCACACTGGGCCTAGTCCCCAGATTGGCATTGAGAATCAAGATCGGTTGTGCCAAGATGGTGCAAGCCAGATGCTTATCCTGGACCAGATCCCTCTCCAGGTTTGCCGGGGAGGGTATTGCACAGACTCCTCAGCAAACAGGACTGCCTCAATTCCCAAATGTTCTTCCTCAGGCTTTCTGTGTGCTCCCTTCCTAGCCAAGAGGGGATTTATTAAATCTGAGCACTGAGATGTGACCCTCTTCCCTCACACAAAGCTCCCTCCAGTGCTACCACACCTATTGCTCCGGCGTGCCTGGCAGCAGCCGTGCCCGTCCCTGCTGCGTGCAGAGCCAGCGGCTGCAGCACGGCCGGGGGGTCACACAAACCCCACCGAGCTCCGGGGCCGCGGCGCCGCCAGGAGCCCTCCCGGCCGATGTGACACTCAGGGAGGCAGCAGGAGCCGGAGCAGTGCGGCTGGCGGGGAAGAGCGGGGAAGGCTGGCACTGCAGCCGGCCGTGGTTTCACGTTGCACGTTCCCTGCTCCTACACCGACCCCTCTTTAGGTAAGTCAAGGCTCAGTCACCAGGGAGCAGAGAGTTATTGCACAGAGACCTCTGCGTGCCCATAAACTGCTCTCCCTGGCCTTCTCTGTCATCTTTGCTGCTCAGTGTGGATTCACAGGTCCCTCAAGGATATGGTCCCACTTCTGTGCTGCTCCTTAGCCGTGCCTGGTGGTGATCCTGCAGTGATTCCTGGCTGGCTCAGAGGCTCAGCTCTGCTGTGGTTCAGCTGGAGGCACCTCCTCCAGGAAGTCACACATCCCACAGGCTGCTCAGCTGAAAAAATCCCCCAGAGCAACATTATTAGTCACACAGCAAGGACAGCACTGCCACCAAATCAGCTCCAGTTGCAGGCACCACTTCCTTGACATTCAGGAGAATTTATCCAAGATCAGATATACTCCTGTGCCAGTCACAGCTTTAGTCCAGTTTCCTGATGGGAAAGCCTTGGGGGAAATACGAGATGCAACAATGGGGCTGGATCAGGCCATTCTATGATAAACTCACCACAGAGGAGAAATCATCATCTTATTTCCCCTGTACAGTTCCCCCACACTCAGGAGAGTGACACAGTTGCCTCCCTACAGGGAAAAGCACGGTTGGAGCCAAGTTGGGGTGAGAAGGAAGCATCACCTTCCACCCTCTAAGCACCTCCTCCTTGTATATGTACACAAAGCACCAGTCTCCATTCCACGTCCACATGACAACTGCTCAGGAATTTGCACATGACAGGCTCATCCTGTACAAGTCCTGACGTCAGTCATTAAGGACAGGTTAAAAAATAGGTGTCTTTTCTCCCAAATCACCACAGGGCAGGATGGACCTGCCTCGTCAGCCCACTGTGTGTGCCACGGAGGCCTTGGGTTTGAGCTACATTGAGAAATACAGGCACCACCTGGCAATAGGATAAGGAGAAACCCACCTGGGCAGAGGCCTGACTTCTGATGACATGAGTGCGTAAACCTGAGAAAGAAAGGTTAACAGAGAAGTGCATAAAAGGCTGCTGCAAGGAGAGGGAACCAGACAATTTCCATGGCTGTGAAGGTAGGAACAGGCCCAACCTGCAGCAGGAATGATTCAGGTAGTAGGAAAAGAGTCTTCTGGTGGAAAGGATAGAGAAGCACTGGAACAGCCTGGGAAGGAGGAGAAATTCCTGCCCAGGGAAGATCCAGGGGAAGCACATAGCAGGAGTCCCAAGGTGGCACTGGTCCCTCCAGCCTAAAAGTGCCACAAGCAGAAGGTGGCATCACACATCTATTGCTCCTGAAAATATGGCAAAGCTTCCACACATCTTCATGTCTTTTCCTAAACCCAAAGGGTTCATCTGTGTCTCCACAGTGACCAGAAAGGTGCCGCTGCTCAAGTGGCGATGACAGAGTGCAGTGCCTTGCTGTCCTCATACAGAGACAAGGTTGAGGCATCACAACAGAAGTGGTCAAATTCAAGCATAATTTTTTTCTAAAACGATAGAAATGGGATGTATCTTCATCAGTCCTATGAAAATAATCCTATTTGCGATTACTTCCTCACATGGTTTGTCCCAAGCCAGCTCAAAACCAATTGAGAGCATTACCAAGGTATAATACCCTCAGGTGACATCCCAGAGGGAATTGCCATTTTCTGTCACCTCCTAATAGCTCCCTTTCAATTGACTGCTCACGTTCCTGGGTACATTTGCAGAAACAGAGGAAAACACTGATAATCTGATGTGCGTAGGATCATAAAATATATCTTACACAGGTGCAGCTGAAGATATATATTTATAATATATATATAGATACAGATGCACATGACATATATGTTATACAGCTGTCTCTCTGTCCAGGGACTTACAAGTCAGACAGGGAAGGATTCAAAGCACTCACTCAAGGACCCTGAACCATGGCCTACCCTCAAGGGAGGGGAGACTTTTTAGGCGGAGAGGTGACTTTTCAGGCTGTCAGGACAGTTCACCTCATCTGCAGCTCAGCTTTCCCAGCCTGCACTGCCCGACTTTTGCCACCAGAAAGTGAGGGACCCTCAGCACAGCATCCTTCCTCCCTGCAGAGCCTGCCTGTGTTTTAGAGCAGCTTTCCTGTGCTGTTCGCGGAGCTGCTCTAGGACTGGGAGAGCACAGGGATCGCTTTCACAGCCCGCTCTCATAACCCTCTAAGTAACCCCACCGCCAGCTGCTGCCCAGCCTGAGCAGGCAACACCTCTTTAAACTTTTATCACCTTTAGCACAAAGGGAGAGCCGAGACAGAACCAGCTCCTGCAGAACAGAGCAGACAAAAGTGGGACAAAGCCTCTGTGCCTCCTGCAAGGGGCCAGGTGGCCGCAGGATGGCACCACTGCCGCTTCTCCCGCAGGGACGGCGGGGACACCGCGCCAGGGCCGGGCGGCAGAGCGGCAGCGCTCCCGCTGACAGAGCCCCCGGCCCTCGGGCCTCCCGGCTGGCGTTTGTGCCACTGAACCGCCGATGAATGATTCAGTATCCTGCACTTACACACGCCCTGAGCTACGAATTTGGTTTCAAGACTGTGGCTTGAATTAAATTTCATTCTGAACTGAGGAGGCAACTCTGCCCCCTCCTGCCAGTCCAGTCCCGCTTCCTGCGAGGCCAGAGCCACCCCTCTGCTCCGGCATTTACAGAAACAACCAAAAGAGATCTTCTACTACATTATTTCACCCTCAACCTTTTAGCCCACCGCCCCTGTCCACTGGCTCTGCCACTCTGGCTCAGCTCTGAAACCCTCTCTGCCTGGGAGCCCAGCACGCTGCAGCCTGGCACCCACCCCTCCTGTCTCCCGGGGCTGCTGGCCCCTCTGCAGGGCGCAGGAGGCGGCTGGGGAAGGGCAGGGATCGCCGTGCTCCGGGTGGAGCCATGGCCGCTGCTGGGCACACGGTGGCACTCGCTCTCCATCCCAGCAGAGGCTGCGGGAAGCGGCAGCCGGTGCACGATGCAAAGCAGGCGATGGATTGCTCTGTCAGAAGATGCTTCCCTGCATCCTCCGGCCCCTCTCTGGATCCTCCAGGCACGGCCGATCTGCTCGTGCCCCGCTCCTTTCTCTCACACGCAGCAGTTCTGGATGCCAGGGCTGCCACTTCACGGGGTGTTGGTCAAGAGCTCGTGTCTAAAATGACAAGGCGGGGAGAGTGCAAGGAGCAAAGCCTTTCCTGCTGGTCTGCAAACGACCACTGTGATAAACCAGACCGTCTGAAGCCCTTTCTCCCCATAAGGATGGGAGAAGGTTACAGTCTTCACCTAAAAACTAGTTCTGCCTCCTTTCCCTCGTTTCCACAGGCTTCCCAACTGAGATCCACATGAACCTGCTCCTGCTCCATCCCCAGAGGCAACACAAATCTCCTCTTCCCCTGCTTTGTGCCCCTAAATTAACCCAGTCTCCAGGGAGAATGGATGCTCCTGAGCACTTCACATCGCAGTGGTAACATCCAGCCTTCCCCCACCTCGTTCCAGCAAAGCTTGCATCCCTTCCCATATGGAAATGCCAGCTGATTCAGAGAGCTTCATGTTTTGTGCAAAGCAGTGATCAAAGGCTTGCTTGCAGCTGCTGAGCTTCGCTTTAGCTATTGCACAACACAAGAAGCTGCCTCCTAGCCCACCGTATCCCCAACAGCATCTCCAAAGCAGGAGTGGTATTTAGATGAGACCTACAGAAATCACCTAATATGATGTGTCAGATCTCTTGCATTCAGATGGGAAAAAAAAAAGAAAAAAGGCAGAAGCAAGGGAGAGGAGGAGGTGGTTTGTGCACATGAGAGAATTTGTCAGGAGCTTGTACGTCAGCTCCCAGAGAGAGGACTTGTATCACATGCTTGGGAATGGGCAACTTGCATTTTAGAGGGGTTAGTTGTAGGGTGGCACCCTCATAAAAGACATCCCACAGGGTCCTGCAGCAGGAGAGGCTGTGCAGTGTTAATGCCAAGGCACAAGGATGCCAGATCCGGGGGCAGCCAAGGTGTAGGCTTGGAGCGTAAGGCACGAGGAGCTGACACCCAAGTGTCTGCAGATAAATTAAAGCAGGGAGAAGGGAGGTGGAGCTGGGACGGAGCAAAGCAGCACTGCAAACCAGCCAGTGGAAGCAGGAGGACATGGGGGCTGTTTTCCTGGGCTGCCTGGCAGCTTTCTGCTCTAAACTCTGCTGGCAGCACAAACCCTTCCCACCCAAGGCTCCCCTTTTTCCCAGTGCAAGTGACAGCCAAAGTCAGACATCTACACTGGCAAATCCTGATGGAAAGCCTTACCACTGGCAACCTGTCATTCAACAGCTGAACTCAGGTGCAGGCCCCAGAGACAGAAAAGCTTTTGGCATCGTTACAGGAAAAGATCTGGAAGTGCTGCAGGAAGTTACATCCCAATTAGCTTCACGTAAAGGTGGGGTAAGCATTACAAAGCATTTGAAAGATCAAATGCAAAAGCACAGCTTGAGTAATAGGGACCAAGGTGATTTCAGCAAGGAACAGTTGTGGTTAATCTGGTGGAGCTCTTTGAGGCTGGAACTGCTGCAGCAGCCAAAGGGGAAGGAACAGCACAGCACAATTAGGTTTGCAGCGTGCAGTGGACAGGGCTTTGCAAAAGAAGCTAATGACTGAGATGGGGAGTCCCAGAATAAGTGGATGTGCTGTGGCTTAATGCTCTGGAAATTGCCCAGAAACAAAGACGCAAGCAGGAAGGTATTAATGGAAGCCTTCTGTGTCAGAAGGAAATGATTCCAGGGATGCAGCAGTGCAGCCAGCTTGTCTGGAGCAGAACAAAAGGCAGCGAGGGAGGACAGGGCTTCCTAGGGCAGGGGGCTGCATTTCAGTGCTGAACATCATATTCCATGACCCCTCATACCTCAAATAAACAATTCCCGCCTTTTTTTTTTTTAAATTGGAGCTGTTGGAACGTTGCTTTTTATATTTTTTCCA
The DNA here is from genome assembly GCA_014706295.1 of Lycocorax pyrrhopterus obiensis. NCBI lineage: Eukaryota > Metazoa > Chordata > Aves > Passeriformes > Paradisaeidae > Lycocorax > Lycocorax pyrrhopterus. The sequence goes on along the minus strand of JACSVZ010000022.1, from coordinate 11,903,428 downwards.
ATTTCTTTTTTCTGCTCTATCGATGTTTGGTTTGTTGTTTTGGGTTTTTTTTTTTGTTTTGGCTTTTTGTTTTGCTTTTGGGCTTTTTTTTGTTTGGTTGCGGGTTTTTTCTGTTTGTTTTTTTGGGTTTTTTTTTCACAAAATCAGGAACTTCTTTCAGAACAAACTGTGCCAGCAGCACACACAGGCCCCATCAGTGTGGGGATGGAACAGTTGCATGGCTGTGATCACATCCTATACTTGGAAGGCCAAGCATGAGCTATGCCAGATGGTGCCAACCGGGAGTTACATTGCCCATATCCTTCCCTGCATTCTGCAAATCTGCAGAGAAATGGGAATGGCAGGTGAGGAACAGAAAGGCCTCATTTTGTACCCTTTAGCTCTGGTGAGAGCCTTGCAGTGCAATAATCTGACACACATGGAAACAAATTCCAAGTGAATGGCACCTAAAAGCCATCTCAATTCCCAGGACTGAGAGCAGGGACATAAGAGAATACTCCAACATGACTAAGACAGGAGCTAAGATGAGTTTTTTGCTCTAGTCCTTGAATTCAGTACTTGGTTGTAATACTCACAAGCCAGGCTGATTCTCAGCTCGAGCTACATCCCTGCAAAGACCCCAGTCTGAGAGGTTCCCACCTTGTGGGAGTCACATCTGGAAGTCAGAGCTGAGTATGGCGTAAGCTCAGGAAAAGAAAACAAAGGGTAAAATATTCTTGGCTCCTGGAGCACTCATCCCACAGGGAACAGAATCCCAGCCTGACCTGAGAGCAGCAGAGCACACACAGGTTAAGGAATCTGTTTGCCAGAGGAGGATGCAAAGCACTGAGAGAGGTCACCCCACTCTTACGATTTACCACAAACCTGGTGATTTACACAGGAATTTATTTCTCAGTTCAACAGGTCTTAAGAACTCTGGGAACAACTTACCAACTACATCACATGACCTCAGAGTGATCCATATATCCCTATACTTTAAAACTAATGCAGAGGCATCCTAAATATGCAGTTGGACGTATGGAAAGAGTCAACGCCCTGCCTAGCTCTCCTTGGCTCATCTGAACTCTGCTGATGGCCACTGAAGTGGCAATGCTGTTAACTACAGCAGCAACACCAAATTAGCACCACAGAGATGATCAGGATCTGTGCAGTTGGCCTCTTGGCATGAAGTTTGCTATTACATTTCCTCCAGCTCTGCTAATTCTGATCCTTTACCCTCCACCAGCTGTGCTAACTGTGCAGCCTGGGGTGTAGATCCAGTCACTGAACTAAGATATTTTGGTTTTATAGTTAGAGCTCAATTAAAAAACAAAGTATGGACAGGAGTGTAACGGGGAGGGGAGCAGTGCTCTGGGACAGAGAGCCCGTGTTGTAAGCCAGTGCTGCTACTAGAGAAAAGGTAACCCTGAATAAAATCCTTATCTTACCAGCACCTCTACACTGTAAAAGAATTGCAGAGCTTCCCAAACCCACTGCTTTTTTATTTATTGGCAAGTTCTTGCAGGAAGGAGAACCCATCCTCGCAGAATCCCTTTGTTGGGCTGGAACCACCCAGCGTGGGATGTGCTTTTACAGCATGGGCAACCGGGCAGGCATCACACCAGACCAACTGTCTGACAAAAGCTGTGAAAAAGGGGCTGCTTTCCCTGGTTTGCATCTCTGAGAACAGTCTCTGATGTACACTGAGCCTTCCAGACCTCCTCCCTCCTCTGCTATTTCATTTCATTGTTAATCATCCCACTTTCCTCTTTGTTAGCATCATTAATACCTTTAATGCATTCTTATAAAAAGCACAGTGAGATTGCCAGCTAGTGGAAATCAGCAGCATCTGGGGCTGTGCCAATTCCCTTCAGCTCAGACACACAGTGATAGTTACCACCTTCCCATTTGTGTGAAGAAAAAGCCATCACTATTTGTCCGTGCACGTCTCCTCTTGGAAGCAAATGCATGTATGTGTGTACATAAATGTAATATACACACTGATCTACATAAAGCTATTATACAGCAGAAAAATCCCAGTGTTTATTCCAGAGTGTGATTTATTTGAGAAACTAATGGCTTATTACATGCAGAACGCTCTCATTCTGCTGAGGATGAAAAGTGCCTTGGAGAATGAAGTCTGAGAAAGCTGCACAAGTAACTGCATTGGAAATGATGACATTAGCTCACAAAGAAAATCCATTTTAACTGTCCAGGACTCTGAGCCTGTGTTTGTACAACATTTCCTGTGGGCAGAGGTGTCAGAGAGGTACTGCCTATAAACCTCCTTTTCTCTGTGCTGTGATGGCTCCTGTAACGAATCTTTCAAACACACCGAACGCTTGCTGCAGTCAACAGGCTAGAGATGCTTTGTGCCTCTGGACAAACCTCACCGCACTGACTAATGGCACAGCTGGGATCCCGGGAATAATTCAAACACCACCTTTATTGCTTCATGAGCAACAACTGAGGGATGCTGCAGCAGCCACAAGCCTCTCAGGAAAGCCCGTGTGGGCTTCCCACTGCAGGTGTGCTGGGGAAGCTGATGACAGCACATACTGTGCACCACTTGTTTTCCCTCCCCTCCTCCTGTCTTTCCCTTTATCTCCAACATAACCATGCCCTCACACTCTAAAAAACAAATAAGAACAAAAATCTCAGGGTTGCTTTCGCATTTGCCACCTTCCCCCTTCCCTGTGCTCCGGTTTCTCTTCCCTGGCCCCCTCTGTGCCTTCCTGCTCCCCCTGCAGAGCCGAGCAGGGCTCTCATGCTCCACTTGTGGAACAGGCTTTCTGCAGGCTTTCGGCTACTAATAACCTCCACGCTCCGAGTATTTCTGAGCGAAAAACTGCATCTGTTCACCGACTGAAAAGCACAAAAGCACAGCTTCACAAACGCCTGGGATGGTTTTACTCACTCTCTTCATCACCTCAATGGGCCACTCGATTTGTGGAACATCAGTCCATCAGGAGGAGGTGAGAGGGAAAGGGGCTGGGTGTTCTCTGGAGTCCCAACACAGGTCACAGTCCCCAGAGCAGATGACAATTTTGAATATGTTTCTGAGGATGGCTGTGCCTCACAATCTGCTCTCATTTCACAAGGAGGCTTTTGGAATTTCACAGGAGGAACCTCTGTGAAATTTGTGACCTGCAGGTTCACATCCTTGCTTGTATTTATTATTTAAAATAAACTCTAATGGATTGATAATTTTTAAATATCTGTCTAAAGATCACCCTGTCTGCTGCTCTTTTATTAATAGCCTCCTTTTCATCTTCCGCTATCATGTTCTTTGAAATAACTGAATTAGCAACTTGCAGTGTTTTCCCATCCTCAGCAAGGTCAGTAAGTTCAGGAAAAAATCTGAAATTACACCTGGCTCATAAAATTACTGCTCTTCCCCACCTACTATTTTACTCACTACGGGGAGATTACATTTCCCGTGGGGGCTCATTAGTGTTGCTCTTTGCTCAGCATCAGGAAATCTTTTGGAGTTGTCTTTGCTCCCAGTTGATAGAAATTGCTCTTTATTTCCTCTCCCAGCTCACTGACCACGACTCCCTCATTCTGAAGTGGCATTTTTAGAAAGACAAAGCTTTTGGACCAAAAAACCCCACCATGCTTCTAACCTTGGTGCTGCTGCTGAGTGAATGAACGAGCTGTCAAGTTCTGCAAATCAAGCATTTGGCCAAGGCACACTGAGAGATTGTTCTTTAAGACACTAACAGGTTAAAACTAGAAATTCTTGCTCTTTGTCAGAGCAAACAAGGAATTACTGCAGTTATAATGTTTTAGTTGTTATTTCTCTTTTACAGAGGTCAAATATATAAAGCTGGAGGACACAAAGCAGTCTCCCTTGCTTTCATTTTTGAAATGCTGCACACCAGTGATACAACACACAGCTACACCTCCTTAATTGGTTCTTTTGTTCCAAACTTCTGGTGGCTGATCTAGCATTAGTGGAAAAAAAGCACAAATCCCTGAACACTGCGAAATGAGCTAGCTCAGTTAAGCAGGTACTACATATAAAAACCAGGGCATAACAACACTGAATTTGGTGTGATTAAGTGTCTGACCATCCAACTGCTGCCAACAGTTCAATTTCAGTACACTACAACTGAGTATTTTGATTCAAGGGGAGATCTCAAAGTGACACAGCGTGAGGACTGAAAAGGATAAAATATGAGAGAAAGCTCAACAACTTGCCAGTGGCTTAAGAAATAAAACCTGCTTTGGTACCTCAGCATTTGATATTGTCCCAGAAATTGCGTCCTTACCAGTAACTGCTCCTTCCTGACACCTCCCAAGCAGCCTCCCTGCTCAGCCTTTTTGGCTCCTACTCCAGTCCCTACTCTACCTTAGAGTACCTGTGGGAAAGTAGAAAATAGCTCTTTTAAAGATTAAACCTGCAGTCTTTAAACAGAACAGTTCAAAAATCCTCTGCAATGGCACAGTTTTGTTATCAGTCCTACCCTGCACCCACCTTCCAGGCTTTGCCCAAGCCCAGTCCTAAGTAGCAGAGCTGGGAAGGATCTCAGCTTTCGTGTATCTCAGAGCACCTTTCAGAAAGGCTTTGCATGAGTTCAAGATTGGAAGAGAGGTCTAGAAAGTTCACAGACAGTTGCACTTAACAAATGTGAATTTTCATGCCAGGTAACAAATGTCACCGATGCATTTATGAAATACAGGCCAAAACATCAAAGCACCTTGTCCTTCCCCCAAAGTGTTTTCAAGGGCTCTGCATAATCAGATTTTTTACAAGTGGCCAAAAGCCTTTGCTGACAGTTTTTGATGTCACAAGCAGGAGCTTTTTGCACTTCTGAGGAGTTCTTCCCCCTACAAATCAGACTATTTGCACTCACATAAATGTATACTGTTGATGTTTTAAACATTTGTATAGAACAGATTTAGATTAGAAAAGGATTTTCATACACACCAATGGACTAAGAAAGCCGAAGAATCTCCATAAATCCCCAGACCTTCCAAAATCCATTATTTCCTGAATGGGCTGATTATCCACAAAGGGGGCGAAGAAGAACCCACTCCACCAGTAAGTTTAATTCCAAGCTTGGTAAATCTGGGCCCGCTACAGGGCATGTGCAGTCTTAAATTAGAAAGTGACTCTCCCTCCAGGTGCAGCCAATGATCTGATTTGCTACTTCTCAGCCTAACGACTCCTACCTCCCCAAAGTTTCACCAGAACTGAATAAATACTATTCCAGCAAAGTGCCTTCAGCTGCAAGAACCTGAACATCCCATTTCTCTGCCATCAAGTGCTTTCAGCTGAAATGCGTTGTCACAAGAGAGCAGCAGCAGGAGGAACAGTTCCTACTACATCAGTGGTTTCTAACTCAGGAGGGTTTGCAGATCACAACTTCCAGGGATGTGCTGAACTATTGTAGAGACTTAGACATTATCAATAATCAAATTGCTCAAGTTACAATTTGCAGACCCACAGAGCAGAGCACAGAAATCAAAGTAGATATAAATAATGAAAAAAGCTCCTTAATAATATCTGTATAAATCAATGTATCTTTTACTGATAAAATTTATTTCTTCCTATTCTCACACCCAGATGGTGAGGGGGAAAAATATTTAAGGAGGTTGCTTGCAATATGTATTACTGCCCAAGGCATTGCATTAATAATCTAAAAATACCTGGAGAATGTATATTTGGTAAAACAAGTATTTACACCTCTTTCCCACTGTCTTCATTATTGAAACCACAGCAAAACACCAGATCCTACTGATTTAGCAGCAGTTGGACATTAGAAATGCATTTGGTGAAGACTTTACTGTCTGTCTGTTGTCATGGTAACATCCCAGGTAAAAATAATTTCTTGAATAACTTATAAACAGACAGATGGCATAAAACATCCTACGCTCTCCAAACTGAAGGAGATTCAGTAAAAGACAGTGTTGATGCCAGTTCCATAAAGTCCTGCATGTTGAAGAAGGCACATCTCCAAGGTCTTGCTCGTGCTGGCAGAAACTCACCTCAGGACGTGAACAAAAGGGAGATCAGGGATGCTACAGGAAGCAAAATGAGGAGACACAAGGCAAGTCAGCACTCTTCCGTGTAGCATTTCCCAAGGGATTACAAAGGTGCCCTGAAATAACGATCCTACATAAAACAAGGAAATTAATCCCATATTGTAGCAGGGAACAAAAGCTGTTCTTGGAATTGCTAAAGCCCTGCCCTGCTTATGCTCTGGCAGGGAAATGAGAAACGTCACCGGCTGCCATCACACTGCACGTGCAATGCAGCGCTGCATCTGCAATGGGCAATTGGAAAGCTTTTTAAAATCAACATAAGCTTTCTGAAGGCAGGAAAGCTGCAAAACTGACAACATTCATACCCAAGACAATTCCCTTCACCCTCACATTAGGTCAAAGCACCAAGAGATGTGAACTGGGAAGTCACACTGTGGGAATGATGTCAGCTATGGAACAGTCCATCCGGCTGAACCATGGTTCTTGTGAAATCCAAAATCTCCCTCTGCCAAGTCCCACCCCAATTAAGTCATTTCAACATTCTGACTCAACTCCCTTAATTCTAAAAATAGGCTGAACAAGAGCTGTTCCTTCTCAAAGGAGCTGTGGACAAGGCAGGCTACAGGCAAGGTAGTGATCACAGCCCCAGCCACAGCTACACTCGCTCTATTCTTGGGCAGGATCACAAATTCCAATTAAAAACCTGCACTTTCCCAAAAATAGTGAACAGCTTTCTCCTGAAATGAGCAGATGCTGAGCACCGTTGTCAGCAAGAGCCAGAGCTTTTTCCAAGGGAAACAGATTGTTCAACATAAAGAATTCAAAGTAGCTGAGAGACCAGGAAAAGGAGCATTACATCAAAACACACTTCCCTCCATCAGCTGTTTGTGCTTCGTTTTGCATTTATCTGCTATTTTAACTAAGCTTTCCTTACTCCTCTCAGCTACTTTTCTCAATAGGTGCAGAAACCAGAAAACGGCAGTAACATTACATCAGTTAGTTTTCTTTTGATAGTTTTGCACTATCTCTGCCTACAAGGTTTTTTTTATGGCCACATTTACTGAAATGTCCATCTTCTCTGGCCAAATAAAACCCCTCATTATTAAAGAGGAAAAGCAAACCACTTACCCCTGCTCTGCAGTGCACTGTGGTCAGTCTAATGCTTAGAAATAAATACTTTTTTTTTTTACTGAGATCTCACTAATACCCTTTGAGTAAATTCATAAATACCTTTAAGTTCTCCAAAGAAATATCAAGTACTCTGTGAAGAAACATCTTTGAATATAAACACATCATCTCACATCTTTGAACATAAACAGTACTGTAAAGGGTGAAAAAAAGAAAAAAAGTAAAATTTTAAATTTTACATCCCCTATTTCCATCTCCCAAAAAGGAGAGGTAAAAAAATCAGTCTGGCCTTACGAGCACAATGTATTACAGAAGAGAAGTAATCTTGAATTTCTGTCTACTTGTTTCTGCCCTCACATCTCAGTGTAGGTTTAACTTCGTTCGCTCTACAAGCTCAACTCACTCCCAGCAACAAACATAATCTCCATGAAGATTTAATGATCCAGTTCTATTACTTTTGGTGTGACTACCTGCAAACAAATAGTTTTTCCCCCCATGATGTAAGTTCACAGCTTCAGAGCAGTGCAATGGGCTGCCATCAATGGGCTGCCATCACCAACCAGTAATTGCACCAGAGAAATAATTTAACTTTTTAATCAGCTTTGGTGCTACCAGCTCCATTTGGCTTAAAAGTGAAATGCAGCAGCGTTTCTGTCACACCCAAACTCCAGAAACATCAAGCAAAGCAACTCATTTAAGGAGCGAATTTAAGCACCAGTTCCAAAAGCACACAGCAACATTCCTTTAGAACCATTACTTGGACTAAATAAAGAATAAGCAAGACTTGTGACATGAAGTTATTCTTCAAGAGACACTGGAAGAATGTTTCTTCCCCCTCACAGTGAAATGTGAACTCTGTGAAACACAAAAAGTGACTCATCCCTTGGAATTGCAGTAGCAGGGGATTGAAAATCAGAAGGACCAGCAGCCAGCACTGCAGTTATCTGAGCACCCAACGTGGTTGTGATGAACAGGATTATTTTACCCACTGTTAAATCTTCTCCCTCCTCTCTAACAGGGCTGTACAACTCTGCAGTATCAGTAAGAAATCTCTTCAGGCTGAAGCTGTTTTCTGCTGCCCACAAAGCCAGACAGCTGAAACACATCACTTTAATACAGTCAAACCAGTTTCAGCTGAAGGCTCCCAATTATTTTTTTAAATTTTTGTGTTTAGTTTTTTTTAGAAAATATTTACCTGAAGTCTGTATCACAGCAGAGATTGTTTAGATTTAAAAAAAAAAAGTACTGAAGTTGTATAACTAACTTTTCTCTTGAGGGTCCAGATGGAACAGAGTTTCTTGGCTCCAGAATCACCAGTGGAAGTGTTCTGACGTAACAAGTGAAACTAACAGCAGGCACCTTCATTGGATGACAATGTTTATAAAATGCAAAATTGCTTCAATCAATCAGTTAAAAAAGATATCAAGGCAAATTACTACAGTTAGAGCTGGGAAACACAGCCAAGTGCTGGGAAAGAAACTGGTCAGAGCTTTACTGGATTTGGGAAGTTCTTTTCCCACCCTGGTGACCCAAGGCTGTGCTGCTGCCTCCTGAAGGATACAGCACAACTTCCAGTCCTCTCTTCAGCTTCTCTACCGTACAAGGAGAAAGGGAAGTACAAGTGACAGCCACTGCACGTGGATGCAGGTCCTCTGAGGAATGGGAATAGTCAAAGCAGCTTAAATGTCCTCTGCAGAGTCCTGTGAAACCCTTCTGCACCCTTCAGGTGTGCTGAGAGCAAACATCTGAGTTATTCAATCAAACCACTTCTCAAGTTAGAATTCATTGATGAGTCAGCATAAAGGATGACTGCAACAGAGGAAGACAACTGAATGTAGGGAAAAAATGAAAATGACATCAAGCTTGCTAAATATGTATTGTTTATTAAGGCTTGTATTCTCCTAGAGGAAAAAGTTAATCTGATGCTGTCCATTACTCCTTACAGGCAGTAACAGTCCAGAGACAGAGTTATACGTTCTAAATACAAGTCTAAATGATACAGATTAAACTTTATTTAAATTGGAGGTCCTTTTGGAGTAAATAGTATTCAGAAGATACTTGCTTTCTAATATAGTAAAAGATCCTCTACAATAAACACGTGCAGATTCAGTGTGCTAGAGCAGCGGACATGAGCACCATTTCCATGCTTAACTGGAACTCCAGTTGGTGACAGGTTCTCCGACGGTCCCCTCACTCCACAAAAACATGACAGCAAATTCAATTTCTTAAAACAGGTTTTTTTACTCATCCAACAGAAAAAAAAAATTAGACATACACACTGTCAATTTTAAACATCTGAGGCATAATCCATCATATTATCCGTACTATTAGTTCCTACGTTAAAGCTCAGCATTATTGGTATAAAAACTTTAAATGGCATTAGGATTTGGGGGGGTTGGGAGAGAGTAATGAAGGGAAGGATTAAAAATGATCTGCAATTAACTAATAACACCTGAAAGCTGAAACAGGTTTAAACACATTGTTTAAAACCCCTGCAATGTCGATAGCATCACATTATTATTTAATTAAGCTACAAAAACCGTAAAGCAGAATTATGGCTGAGAGAAAGCGTCTCGCTCACCCTCGGCAGGATATGGAGTAACAGATGCACACTGAAGCACTGGTTAACAGAATGTGAAAGGGAAATATTTTCCAGAGAAACAATTCCACTGACAATTTGATTTTCTACTAGACAGACCAACATGGCGCATCAGCAGTCTTAAAAGAGTAATTGTACAGATAAATAAAGAGGCAGAGCAGCTGCACAAAGTGATCAGAAATTTAGGGTTTTTTTCATTTCAAAATTCTGAAGTGCAGTATTTCAGGAGGTTTTTTTTAAATGTTAAAAAAAATCAATGCATGGTTTCTTACTTCTGCCATGAAGAAAAAGGGGTTGGGAGGAGGATAAAGGAAGATTTGTCATGTATTCTCCATAATCTCTATATCTGGCTAGGAACATAATTCGTGCCAAAATAAAGTCTTTGGGAAGCACTGACACTTTAGTATGCTCATGTATAGGTCCACATTAGGTTAATATAACTGTTTACCAACTTAAAAAAATAAAAACAGACACACCTTTATTAATGATTTCTACAGAATTTTACATAGAAAAAAGATACAAATTAATGCAGATCCACTTGGGCAAAAATAAACTACAATGTACTTAAAGATGCAACAACTTAATTTCCCCTGCACGAGAAGATATACTGGAGCTGAAAGCTTTAGTTTGTCCTGATGCCAGGATACAGCACCAGTTATACTTAATTTTGTTTCTCATAGTCGAATTTAATATCAGTTCTAGTATATATATCAAACTGTGTATGTTTATTCTTATTGTTTGTTTCGATTCTGACGTTCCTGCAAAGAGAAAAAAGTTAAGATTTTAGTGAAAGGAACAAGCAAAGAGTTTTTAGTAGTTTAACAGCACTAATGTGCTCCCAGATAATTATACACTAAAACAATGCTGCTACATTTTATAAATATATTGTTCATACCCAACAAACCCAAGGACTTGATAACTTAATGTTTTTAAGTGCAGCCTCAAGTGGAACATCTGGATGAATACCTGCAGTCACTTCAAACCAACAGCAGCAGAAGGTCACACAGAGAGAAAGGTATGAAATATCAACACTCCTAAGGAGAAACGGGATCTGCAATATTCTACTTTCTGAATTATTTCAGCTACTGCAGTAGTAGCACAACCAATACACGAACAGAAAGCAGATGGCAGATTAGTGAACTCCACAGAACTGGTCTAATTTTGAAGCACTCAAATGACTTTGGAGTTTCGTCACATTCAGTAAAAGCAGGGACTTGAGCTGTCGAGAAATTTTGTCCCTAATTTTTCTTCTCTGTTCAACTATTCTGGGAAGCACTGGGAAATATTTGAGGGTAAGGGAAAAAAATATTAGGTAGAAGAAGAGTTTTGTGCTTCTACATAAGTCTGATAAAAGCCAGCACAGCTGGACTGAGCAACCAAGGGTGTCCCAAAGTGCTCCAGCACAGCAGCTGGGAGGGTCTTTGAGCCTTTTTCCAAAGTTTCTGCTAATCACAAATACTGCAACCAGATCACCCAAAGGATACAGCCCTGGGGGCTGCCTGCAGGTGAGCTTCGTATCAGTGACCCTGAGCTCTCCCAGCAGCACAGGGCTGCCACAGACACCTTGAGCAGTGCCCCAACGGAACAGGGCACTTGTTCACTCTGTTTCAGGAGCCCCACAAGTGCAGAACCTGCAACAACAGCAGGACAAAACCAGGCTGCAGTGGTCCTCAGTCCTGCGCATCCTCCAGCTAAGGCACCACTGCACACTGAACAGAAAGGGCTCAGCCTTCCCATTTTTGCTGTTTACAGTGCAGAACTGGCATGGAAAGACTCAACTCTGTACTTAAATGCATCAATATGGCACCAAATCCTATTCCCAGCAAGGAAATTGTGAACTAGCCTAAGCACCACCAAGAGCCAACTCCTGAACTAACTCCTTCAGATTCTGTTTTGTGGACTCATTCTGCATAAAGTTCATCTCAGAATTGTTTCTGCTGTGATGTAAAGCTTACTTGCAAATATACCAACCATTATAAATGTAACAGACAGCACTTGTTGCTTCAGCTGGTCACAGCAAAAAAAATCAGAAGAGATTTTTAAAAACTGAATATATTGATTTCTGCCCCCAGGCAGAATATTAATATTTCAATTTTCATAATAAAATTAAGTCAACAAAGTCCAGAATGAATTCTTAATCTATTATTTAAGACAGAAGTAAGAGATAGCAAAGTTGTTTTACCAAATCAACAAAACAGGCTGTGTAAAGTGGTAGAATTTATTATAAAAATCTATATTCCTCCTGTCTTTTGACTATGATGAATTATCAGTGAAAGCCATTTCTTAATGGCAGTGTCAGAACATTAGGTGTTGTTCTTGATAAAAAGAGCTTATGTCTGCCTGACATTTCTAACAAAAGGTGGTTAGAAAGGATCTAGAACTGAATCATATCAACTCCATTTTCAGGCTTCCAAAAAAAGTAATTGTTTCACCCTGTTTCCAGCTTCCCTTTCCAACATCCCCTTTACTGCCCTACCATGTTCATGAGCTGATTCTGTCCCATTGCCACCTCATGTAACTTATCTGTAGTTTTCTGTGTAGTCATCCACTGACCTTCCTAATTCCACTTTCTTTAGAAATGGAAGGTTTTATTCTCATGGACTAGTCCCACATAACCAGAGGCAGGCTAGCACCTGAGATCTCCACCTGAAGCACTCATGGCATTCAGAAACTCAGCTCAGACTCTGTAATTCAGTAAAAAGTACTCTTTACTGAGCAAGTTCCCAAGCAGTTCCTCCTACCTTGCTTTTTGCTTTCTCTCTTGGGGGCTAATCTGAGTCTTCCTCTTTACAAATGTCTGAAACCACATAAACTGATGCAGCAATTCTTCGTGCTCTCGAGCATGGCTTCTTTTTAGAAGCTCTAACTCTCAAATTCTCTTCCTTACTGCTACTTAGCACTACTGCAAGCAAGAACAGTTTTGTAAGCAACTAACAAAGCTGTGCTCATGCTGCGTTCTGAAGATCCGGAGCCTTCAGTTTCTCTTCTCCAGTGGAATACTCTTGATATCTCACAGGAGAGCTCCAGCTGCACACTTCTCCTTCACGACACTAATCTGTATGGTCTTCAGACACAGGGAAAATGGATTTCCACAAAAATTTGCAGAGATTTCCATCTTGGAGACACTCATCCCTGTCAAACTTCTTTTCTCTTCACCTCAGGTTAAAGTAGCTTCAACTTTCCTACTAAACTTTGTTAAAGTCAGTGGGATCAAAGCATTTATGTTCAGACACAAAAATGTAAATGTTTTCTTTATCTCAGGATCACAGTACTACTCTTAAAATGCATTTTTTAACTAGAGCTTTGGAGGAAGGACAATATTCCATCCTTTAAAGTTCTGTGAGTGTGTTCACAGAAAGCTCATCACTGAAAGGAATCACACAGTGCTAGGAGAAAATGAGTACTTCCAGGTGCCAACATGCACCAGCCAACACTTTCCAGTATTTAATCACTTAAAGCAGAACTGGTAATCCTGGTGATTCAGGAGCTTTCTGAGGCTGTGCAGCTCTGCCAACACAACACCAAGGTGTGGACCTTGGAAGAGCTGAGTGCGTTGCTTGGATCAGAGGTGACAGCACAGCAGCCCAGTACAGGAACTGGGACCATCTGCTTTGGTGCAGATCTGGGAGCACGAGCTGCTGACACCTCATCTGTCACCTGTGAAGTACCAAGATCTGCAACAAGTTTCGTGTCTTCACAAGCTTTTAAACTTGGGAAGACAACTTTGTTAAGACTCTGAGGGCACGCTTTAGCAAATATTAATAACTAATGCCACATTATATTCTATTTTCTTTTAAAAGAAGCTCTCTCGCACGTCACAACTTTTCTACAGTTTTCAGAGCATGAGCTTTGATGACAGAAGTAGCTCTTTGTGGGCATTGTAGCAGCTCTGGAACTGACTGAAAAAGGTTGTGAGGGTCAGGTGAGAATTCATGCCACTCACTGTTTTGCTATTTCATTCCAGACCCCAATACCCTTCTATTACTCCCTCCCAGGTTCTGGGTCACCAGACTGGGCTTAAGTATTTCAGTATGGCAAATCAAAAGCTGGACTTATATCCCAGCACAACCAAACCCTCTCTCAGTTCTGGAGGGATACTTTCTTTCAGCAATGCTGCAACAGTGATGAATCTTTGGCACTTGAATGAATTTCATCCAGCATTATACCTGCCAAAGCCTCATTGGATGATTTGGCACTTACACAAAGGCTCCTACATCAGTTAAACTCAGCAGCACACACTGGAGCTGGCTCTGCACATAGCAGCCATGGAAATGCTGGTTAGCAACAAACTGGAACCATCTGAAGAGCTGAAATGCCAGTGGCGTGCCCTGCACAAATGATGCTATTCTCTACTAAATATTTGTATATAAATGAAATTGTATCATTCAAGCTCTCCTTGTACAGCTTTTTAAGAATTTTGTTCTTGTAATCACAGTAGCAGTGAAATGGAAGCACAAAATTTCAACAATTTTACAGCTAAACAAGAGTATAATGAGTTAAACTCAGCAATCTGAAAACCAATTAGGATGGCACATATACAAACAACTATCTGAAAATGTCAATTAGGTCATAACATAGTTTAACTGACTACAAGATTCTTCAAAAATTACTGTCATAGGAAGATTAACTTTCTTAACAGGAAGATTTGAACTTCAACAGCACAAACTTCTGAACAATAAGAACTTTAAATGTGTGTATATGCTGTAAAAAAAACAAACTCTTCTAGTAATCAGCTGGAGTTCTAAAATTCATTTTGTCAATGAAGGGGAAAAATAGTGACTTTCCACACAAGTTTTATAGAGTGCAACCTGACAAGCAGCATCTTATTTTTCATTCCTTCATTGCTGCTCTGCTTTACCTCTCTGGCACTATTACCTTCCTCGGGATACTTTAGTGTCCCATTTTCTAAGCTATTCAGAGAAATCTAAGAAATATTAAACTAGACTTCATAGTTTATTTTCTGAATGTGTAATACAAGCCAGAGCCTACCATTTTAAATGAGGAAGGAAAATGCATTATTTTGAGAAACTGATCCTGTTATAAATAAAGCAGTGACCTGGGTAAGAATATTTTTGAGCAGATAGTGGGAATTAGTTGTGTTTATTAAATCAACCCAAAATGAGATCAGCTCATTAGCTGAACACCAGCCCTCTGAGATCCTACGAAGCACAGGAATTCTGGTGTTTGTGCCACCATTGGGATCTTCCTCAGGCCAGTGAGTTATCTGTGCAAGATTAGATCTGTTATCACTTCCCCTGTGCTCTCACTCCTTAAACACCCACAGTTCTCCCCTGCAGCCTCGGCAGCAGAGCACAGGGAGACAAAATTAAAAACCCAAAACAATCACACCCCCATAGACCACAAACACTGGACAGGGGAACCCAGGCTGCCTCACTTTACCAAGATTCTCTCCAACGTAAGGGAACACCTCTCCAAGATACAGGTTGCATTAAATATTGAATTGCTAATTATCTACTGAAGGAATGAAGTGTTCAAGTAAAGGCCTTTAGGTTTTACCTTGTGGAACCCCACAGGGAGTACACAAGAAAAACTTCCAATTTTAAGCTGTCCTTCCCTGCTGTGCTGAGGTCAGCTGTGCACATCTATCATGGCCAGGAAAAGTTCAGTCACGAAGTTTTAAAGGCACTGAACTCCTTTTCTCACATAATTTAACAGTACATTCTATGAAGACAGTTTAAACCAATTTTATCTACACTCTTAAATGGCAATAAAAATCTTAAAATGGCAATTTTAAAATTTAAACTGCAGGAACATGCATTAAATCATTGCTTTAAAAACATCTTAAAACAAGTGTGAGCTACACTAAACTAAACCAGCCTGTCAAACAAATGCTGTATTTGCAATGCTACACAAAAAAGGTCTAGGAAACACTATCAACACCAAGCAAATTTAAGTGTTACTTCAGTAGCAACTACATCCTGACACCTATTATTTAGTCAGGTTATTACTTCTAGACTGCCTAATTAGAGAAAGGCATTCTTGAAACTGAGGTTGTGGGATGGAGAGGGACAGGGATCCCTTGTGACAGACTTAGAGCCATGAAAGTGTATGGAAATTTTTACTACACTCTCCCAGTTACTGCCCAGACTTCTCTCACTACATCTTCACTCAAAACTTCAAAAATTAGTAGACAGACTAAACCTGGGAACTGAAAACCTTTATTTATCCAAATAATACATGTGACTTCAGCAGCATAAATGCACTCTTTCTAGCACTATTCCAGCAATATTATGCAACTCTTTCTTTTCCAGAGAGATAAACTGAATAAACAAAAATCAGGTTTCTTATTCTTAAAGGTGATGTACAAATTTCAAATACCAATACAGGTACCAATTTTGATAGCCCAGTTCCAGTCAAACAATGCTAAAACACCTCATATTTAAGGCAAGAAACTTAAGTGACAATCACTGGCAGAACCCAAATCTGAAACAGAAACTATTTTCTATTAGCCATTTTAAGATAAAAAAATAAATCAAAACTCCAATAAACTGGACGTAAAGTCCTTTACCTGTATTACTGCTTAGCTTTCTGCTTTGAAACTCATTGACTCGTGAAACTTTCACAGACAAATACGCATCAGATTTGTGTTGTTAAACACACAAGAAACCATCAAGTTGAGATGTATTAAAAACATTTCAAATTCCTACTTACATTTTTCCACCATAGCAGCCTTCACATTTCATTTTCCCCATATCTGTGTATAAAATAAATTTTTTAATAAGTTTACCTTCCGCACCACCTCCTCCTCTTCCTGGCGCTTTTCATAATGAGAAAAGTCATCAAAGATGGAGGTCGTGTGCTTGTAAGTAGCAATAATTTTAAGCACTTGTTTTGCTTTTTCTAAGGGCACCTCCTGTGTATCACGGGAGTTTGTAACGGGTTTGTTGTCATTGTTCTCCAGCCTGATGTGTCTCAGTTGGTTGTTGGGCACATCCTTCACAAAGATCCACTTGACATCAAATTTCCCCTTCCACTTGTCCTGAGACCAGACACCTGCACTGGTGCCATAGTCCACAGGTGATTTCATCTCTGCTACTCCACAGAAGTGTCCACTGCCATTGACACTGAACAGCAAGTACACCGGGCCCTTGCTGTTCATGGAGCGAAAAGCGCTGTCCAGGCGTTTGTTGCCGTGTTCCGTACTACACCAAATAGAATATTTAATGGAACGATGAATATCATCCTCAGAATAGCTCTTTATTATGAACACACGTCCATTTTTAAGGTTCCATTCAAAATCTTTAGGGTTATAGCTGTGAGCAGCTTTCAGTTTTTCAAGGACAGGATGGGACTCACCGCTCGGAACGGGGTTGGGCTGGGTGCTGCCAGCTGAGTTGGTGTCGTTCCCAGTTCCTCCACTTTGGCCAAAAGCTGCATTTCGGTTGCGAGGAGCTACCCAGCGATTTTGGGGTGGCTGCTGAGGGGTCTGATACTGTGGCTGAGTCAATGGAGGAGGCTGAGCTGGAACAGGCTGAACAATTGGTTGCTGTGGCTGTGGAACAGACTGAGGAGAAGGTATCTGTTGGGGGGCAGGAACTTTTGCCACAGGACCCTTATTGTCCCAAGTACCTATGTCCATATTATGCTTTATAGGGGGAGGAGGCAAAGCTCCTCCGATTACAGGTCCAGTTTTTGTTTTCATTTTAGGCTGTGGTTTTGCAGGCTTGCTGGCAATAGCAGCCCAAGAGGTTGGTTTAGATACTGGCAAGTTTACATTAGATCCACCATTCCCAGAGAGGGCACCTGTCATCCCAGCACTGTTAACAACAGAACCTACTGTTTTCACCGCAGAAGTTGTAACATCTCCGCCAATCTTAAGTCCAACCATTCCCTGTTCAATACTGTTCATTCCAGGAGCTTTATTCAATGTATCATTATGAAATCCTGTTTGTCCATCCACAATGGTACCCCCCAGGGAACTGGGTGGGTAGCTGTAACTGCTCCCGTATGCCGAGCTTTGAGTCTGCTGTCCTTGGGATCCGCTTGTTCCCCAAGCTGAGAAGGCAGGATTTTCAGGGAAAAAGTTAAACCGGTGTTGATAGATATTATTTCCCAGACCCCCAGGCTGTCCAAAAACGGCATCGTGCATAAAATGATGATCCCCATTACTGAGCTGTCCATAGGTGGTGAGATAAGGGATAGGAGGATCTCCTCCTGTAGACCATGGTGCTTCACTGAGAGAATAGGGGAACCCAATAGATGGTGGATAATAACTGGACAGATAAGGATCAGTCATTGATGGATAGCTACTGTTCTGTTAAAGAGAAAGAAAAAGTCACCAGATAAATAAACCCTTCATTTATAAATAGGCACAACACCAAATAGAAAAGAACACTAGAGACAAGGTAATGTAATTTCTAATGACAGATCTTAGTTCACACTCCAAGAAGGATTCAGGGCTAAAATGAAGTATCTGGGCATTAATAATACCCCTGGACTAGGGGCTCACACTGAGGTTAGTAGTTGAGATTTTGAAACCATGTAATCTTACATTACTAAGGTTATTTAGTAGCTAACACCCCAAATTATTTCAAGGAACATATCTAACTATATTTTGTAGCTCATAGAACCAAGGATATTTAGCATTTCTAGATTGCTACATGGAAGAAGCTTTAGACCATAAATTACCTTTATAGGACAATACACATAACATACTATTACAATCCTCATTAGGGAGTTGTTCTGAGGGGCCAACAGTCTCCAACAAAAAAACACACCTCAAGCAGTAGAACATACACAGGCTACTTCTGACACACATGCCAAGTTTGCCACAGATAAGAAATACAAACTGAAATTACAGGGCCTGGTGCACATGACACCAAGATGGCACATGACACAGGCCATCCAAACTCTTGGAGAAAGACCCTATCCAACCTTTTGCATAAGTCTTTTCCCCCCTCAGTAGTAAAGTTACAACTGTGCAGGAGTGTTTCTGACTGTCCTTCCAAACAGGACATCTCTCCCACTCATGAAATAAGAGACCAAACATTTATAAACCAGCAGACTCCCTCTGAAATTTCCTCCCTTCAACTGTTTCTTACACCAAGCTGAGAAGCTTTTCCTCTCACTAACACTTCTGCTGGCACTTGATTTTGAAGCATTCCATATGATTCTTATACTAAACAATGCAAAAGAACAAAGCCAGGATATTCTAAAGTAGGTTTTATTCCTCTTCAAATCAACTTGAAGCAAATATATTGGAGACCTTCCAAAGTGACACTCCAACTGTAATTACCAGAGAGGGGGTGGGAAGGTCAACATCTCCTGTTAATGAGTCAAACAGTAGCTCGCCTTTCCTTACTCATAAAGACTATTTTAAGAAGAGGAACTCTTATTTCAAACTGCTAGATTGCAAACTTGAAAAGAAAAATGTATCTGCAAAATTAGCAAAACCGCACCAGAACTTCAGTCATTTTCCCAAAAATTAGATTATTTCTCAGCTTTCTAAAAACAAAAAAAAAGAATCTCCTCCTTGCTGAAGATAAGCCTAATATCCAACTGAAACAGAATCATTTTTACTGCTCATTTTTCAATGATCTCTTTTCCATGATACCCCAAAGCCAGAGTAATCCAATATCCTTATGTTTCATACACAGAATGATACCACAGTATGCCTCAGACTTCCAAACAGTACTGCAAACACTTCTGAGATTTAAACAGCCTAAATCCAATGTTATTGATTCAAAAGAAATGATCTCTGCCACTGTTCAAGCTGCCTTTATTTACACACAAATTCTATCACTAACAAAAGGTACAGAAATCACCTTCCTATGAGATGATTCTCTAAAATACCCTGAGTCTACTGAGTCTCCCAAGCTAAAGTAACCAATATTTAGCATAAAATCCCATTTTTCTGAAATACTTTACTTCAGCATTGCTGTGTGTAATATTTTAAAGTGTTAATTTAAGAAAAAAATTAAAAACAAAGGCAGGTGAAAGGGAGGAGATACAAGTAGTTCTCTGAGATACTTATGCTCATATATTCTACAAATTAAGAATGTAAGACCAAAAAGAGTAAGCCTACAGAAAAGCAAGTGTTTTGTCTCCGAAATATTTATGCTGAAGGATTTTAGACAATTCCTGCAGCTGTCATCTCCTCACACAGCCTGTAAAGTCTCCACAAGGATTCTAACAAGATTAAAGGAAAGTTTCAGCAGCCATTCTTACCAAACATTCAATCTATTTTGACTGGCTTTATGCCAGAGTGTGTAAAAGAAACCCTCACCTAAGTTCTTCCCTGCAACATCAGAACATCTACTTCAATAAACTTATCCTTGACCTTTCTGTACCCTTCTGTATCTTTTTTATTAAAAAAAAACCCAAAGAAAAACAACCACCAAACCAAATCATTCTGCTTACTGAAAGAATCTCCTTTCCCCCAAAATATGCTACTTGCTGGTGATCCCCTCTCCAAAGGAATAATCTCTTGGTTCTGAATGACTTTACAGTAGGATGCTTTTCTTGCTGAGTGTAAATTTTTATATGAAGGGTCTACTTGACTCAGTTCCCTTTGCTCTTAAAAGTACTTTTAGTGTGCTTTACAATGAAAAGCTCTCATATCCCTGCATTAACTACTGCTCCCTGGACACCAGAACTTTCATGGGAAGAAAAGAAGGTACCACTCAAGCTCAGTTTTCAACAGAAAGATGCAAGGCAATAATATTTTATTTGATTTTATAACGAGCTCATCCTCATTATAAAGACTAATTAGTATTTTAAAATGATGAAATTAACACAGTATTACTAACCTACATTTGATTTTTGATGTCAAATGTATTATTGTGCCAGCTGGGGCTTTAATTTCCTAAGTTTTTTTTTAAATATCCAGCTGGTCTCAAATTTTTTTTTAAGTTCTCTGTACTTTACAGTAATTTTCAAGGGCTGAATAAATCTGACTGGATAACTGGATAATAAGGCTTTGTTCAGCAACATGGTTGTCTTCAGTACAAAATCTCAACAGTCCTAATTAATGCTACTGTCACTTTCCACTTAAAATTGTAAGAGGACCTACACAATTGTTTCTTGTGCCATGCCAATTTTTCACTGCAGCATAAATAAATTGGCCAATGGAGCTACACTTTCATAAAGAAAACTTTTATTATCATTATGGAAATTCTAACAGCCGTAGCAATTTTTCTATTTAATCCTAATAATTGGGCTTGTTGACAGCAAAGATGAATTTCCTAGCATTAAATTATAATAGATGGGTCTACTTTTTCTATGTGAACATTCAGTATATTTCACATTAGAAAACACAGCTTGGTTTTAAGTCATTAAAAATTACATACAAATGTGATGAAGCACAATTAAAAAAAATCAAAGGGAGGTGAAAACCTCATTTTCTTTTAGAATTAATTTTGCATTAAAAATTAAGATTTTACTTCTTTTTTCCCCCACGAAGGCTTTTCCACCTTCCACAGCACGTTAACTCCAAAAAAAGGAATGCTAGCCATTAAATTATTGTAAGTCTGGAGAACATGTCTATGCTGCAAGCAAGCTCAGTGATGTCATCAATATTAACAATGGCATCTGACAGCTCCAGGCTGAATTATAAATTTCCTTTTTAAAATGTAACACTTAGCCTTCCCATCATGTACCCCTGGTAAGTGTTTCTCTCTGAAATAGTGTTTCACACTTGTGAATGAAAACTTCCTGCTTCTCCAGTTTCTAAACATTTTGCTCCTTCTAGAGACTTGAACGTGAAGTGAAAAATTACTTCAGAGTACACTTTCAATTCTAATGGTATTTTAGTCATGGATGTTGATTTAATGTGCATTATAATGAGAGTTTACATTACAGTACCTTACTCTCGAGTAACATATCTTTAATTCTTAAGCTGTATCAGAGGACATTAAAACATTTGCTGAAGTGTAAAAAATGGGACAACTCTACAAAGTACCTAGAGAGCAGCCAACCCAAATCTCAACTACATTAATTTCTAGGATTATTTAAATAATAGAAATCAGGAGAGCCCAAAAGCAGAATTTTCAGACTCCCACAAGCAACTCGTCTATCAAAGACCTGTAAGATCACTTTGTCACAGTCCAGCCACATCAGTAACCTGCAAGGGGAGGAGGAATCAGCTCCAGCTCCTTGGAGCATTAACTTCATTTCCACTTGTGGCCATCTGGAGATGCAGAGTAATATTAGCTTAGGGAACACAAATGCTGGTTGTATCACCAAGTAACACAATATGCTGTCATTTCTTTTTCCATTTCTATTTAAGGCATTTTCTCCCTCCATACAATCCTATGAATGGAGTGCCAACAGCATGCCTAAGGGAAAAAAAAAAAAACCTAAGTTAAAAATACACTAACCTGATTTGACTGCCCGGAAAGGTAAGGTTCAAAATCGTTGTCATGAACTGTGTCCTTCTGATGTAACGAACCATTTTGTACTACAAGAAAAGGGTTACAGCACATTATAACACCAGCAGCAGCATTGCAGGAATGAGTTCCACCCTATGCTACTTTAGGTAAAGCCATATTTCTTCTTCAAACCAGGAAGACTCATAAAAAGACCAAGGGATGACATTTCCCCCCCGCCAGGTGGTTTCTCTTTATATTACTGCTTACAAAACAAAGTTTGAGTAGATTTAAAAAATCAGTAATTAAAAATTCTACAGCTGAGAGTGAGTAAACAACTCATGTGAATTAACTCCAAACAAAAAATAATTATTGAGAACAATTTTGTGAAAAAAGATTGGGAAACAACATCTATTGTTCTGGCCCATAATTAGAACACTCCAACTCACAGTTCTCCCAGCGTGTGTTATTCACTGCTTAAGCTGGCTAAAATAAGATGAGGTGAGGTTACATTTAATTATGAAATGATGACTGCTAAGTGCTTTGGTATCCTGATATTTTCAGGAAAACTTAAGTTTCAACGTTCTCATCTGTAAAATAAAGATATCTGCCGTAAAGTCCTGCTTCAGCATAAAAGAATGTCTGATAAGCATTCAAAACCCATTACTGAATGATATACAAACCCAAAATGGGTATTAAGTCCCTTCAAATAATTTCCTGTTTGCTTTAAATTTAAAAAAACAAGGTCAAATACATGGTGTGACAGTTGCTGTGTTTACCTACCTCATAGAACAGCCGAACTAAATAAAACACAACACTAAATAACGTCTTTCACAAACAAGTTTGGGAATTTAGCAGAGTATTTCTGCAAAGTTTGTCAGGGGGAGTAGAGGTAAAAGATGTTTACAAACACAGGGAATATGTTTCTTCAACTAGAAGGAGCTAGACTTTTAAGGCAGGTTAAGATCTATTAAAATGCATTTATGAGCTGAACATCATTAGTTTCTAAGCCTTAACAGTTACACACTTGTTAGTAATCACAGTAAGAACGAAGCTATTTTTTAGATGACTTGTTATTAAATTTAACTCCAAAATGAAGCAGAAGAGTAATAAAAAAGCCTACTATCTCATCAGAAGTTAGCTACCTTTTATTTTAAGTTCCTTATATTATTAAGTTTGTAGACTCATGTAAATATCCCAGCCAACAGCAGAGCGGCAATGCAACTGCATTCACAGAGTGTGCAAGAGTAGGTAAATGTATATATATTGTACAGGGATATCCTTGTGACTTTATGTAGCAACCTGCTTCATCTTAAACGAGGAGAATTATTTAGTACCAACACACAGTTCTTCCCACTGCAAATCCAGCAGAATTAAGTGGGATGCAGGCAAGCTCGGATGAATGGCAGTCGATGTTATTTTTGAAACAAAGCACACATTCCCTCATTACCAGCTGTTTTCCATACACAGTAAGAGCGATACATTTCTGCTCACCTACAGCTACCTGTGTAATTGATCTGTTACAGTAACAATTTAAGCGACCACATCTCAGCATGATTCTCACCTTTATTATCCTGTCCTTTCGGTCTCTGGGAAGCCACAGCACGTGATTTAGGAAAAAAAAAGAAAAGGGGAATAAAAAAGTTAATTTTAGAAAAACGCTCATATTGTCATAGTCACTGCAAACCTCACAGATTCTGAGGACGGGGAAGAGACTAAAAAAAAAAACGCCAGCAGCATCTCAAGGTTTGGCTGGACCTGGGTTGGAGCAGCGTGTTCCACGTATAACTCAGCACCGGCCTGCCTGAGAAATGGCCCCGGCTCCAGGGAGGAGGCGGGAACGTGCTGTGCCCACGGGGGAAGTTAAGGAGAACGATGGAGGCCTAAAGCAGCGGAGAGGGAGAAGAAAGCCTCGCGGGGCCTGCCAGCCGCAGGCCCGGGAATCCCCCCGCCCACGGGCCGCCCCGCCACTCACTCACCTGAGGGTCAACGCTTGTGGCAGACATAATTCATGCACACGGCCGCCGTGGTTCAGCACAGAGCGCCGGGGGACGAGGCAGGGCCGCTCGGCGCGGCGCGGAGCTCCGGGGCCTGGCGGAGGGGGGGCGGCGGCGGCGCCTCCTCTCCCCTCAGGCGGCGGCCGGGCGGGGAAGGGGCCGGGGCCGAGGGGGAGGGAAAAGGGCCGCCTGGCGCCTCCTCGGGGCGCCTCCTCAGGGGACGGCGGTGCGGGCGGCGGTGGCGCGGCTCAGCCGTCGCGCTGCCGGTGCCGGTGCCGGCCCGGTCTCTCACATGCCCGCGGGCCGGGCCTGGGGCCGCAGCGAGCGGGGCAGCGGCGGCCGCCAACTCCAATGGCGGCGGGCGCCGGGCTGCGGTGACGTCAGCGCCGAGCGCGCGCGGGGCGCACCGGGAGCGCACGGGGCGGGGCGCGGGGGGAAAGGCGCGCGGGGCGGTGGCGCCTGGTGCGCGTGCGCGGGAGCGCTGAGGGGGCTGAGGGCAGTGAGCGGGCTGAGGGGGCTCATGGCGGATCCGGCACCGCCCCGCCGCCCGGCACAGGGCACTTGGGCTGCTCAGCCTCGGGAACGGGAGGCTGAGGGACACGCCATCGCTGTGTGCGACTTCCTCGGGAGGAAAGGGTTCTTCACGCTGAGGGTGGTCGGGCACTGGAACGCGCTCCCCAGGGATTTGGTCACACCACTGAGCTTGGCAGAGCTTAAAATGTGTTTGGACAATGGCACATGGAGGCATTCTTGGTGTGTTGTGCAGGGCCAGGAGTTGAACTCGATGGTCCTTGCGGGTCTCTCCAACTCGGAATATTCTCTGATTCTGTTCCTTCTCTATTCCTCCCTCAGCCTTTGCAAGGACTCTGCCCACAGACTCAGCTGTGCAAGTTCACAGGGTCACTGAATGACTGAGACAGAATCACAGAGCTTCCTGAGCTGGAAGGGACCCAGGATCACGGAATCAATTAGGTTGGAAAAGACCTCTGAGATCATCAAGTCCAACCTGTGACCCAACACCACACTTACCATGGCACTAAGTGCCACGTCCAGTCTTTGCTTAAACACCTCCAGGGATGGTGACTCCACCACCTCCCCAGGGCCACCCATTCCAATGTCTAATCACCCTTTCTGGGAAGGAATTCCTCCTAATGTCCAGCCTAAACTTCCCCAGGTGCATCTTAGGACTATGTCCCCTCCTGTTGACAGCAAGGATCATCAAAGCCCAACTCCTGTCCCAGCACAGGACACCCCCCAACAATCCCACCATGTGTCTGAGGGCATCATCCAAATCTTGAGCTCCATCAGGCTCAGTGCCATGATCACTTTCCTGGGGAGCCTGTTTTAGGTCACCCATTGCCCCAAGAGCTTTGGGAGCCTCATTTTCCCTCACACCAGCCCACGGTAGCCACGGCCGGGACACCCTGGCAGAGGATCACAGCCAGTCTGACCACTGGGAGCGGCCACCCTCAACATGGGTTTTTATCAGATTAATTCATTCTTTTTCCTTCCAGCTATCTTGCAGAACCTGGGTGGAATTGTGGGCCCCTTAGCCCGGTTTATATTGATTTCAACAGGGCCAAGGTACAAGTTCCGCAAGCTACAAAGTTTTGTAACATCTCCAAGCTTAATTTTGGGGGTAAAAGTGGCAAATTTTGGTCCTTGTGAAATACACTAAACAACACAATGATGCTGTCCTTTAGATGCAGTTAAAACCAGAGTCTTCTCTGTGTTCACGTTTGGAACTTGTTAGTTTGAGTCTGTACTTACCATTCTAATAAAATATCTGAAATGAAGAGTCCACTTGTGTCCTTTTTCTGATCAGACATGAAGAAAGAGCACCTGGAGATGCTTTGGGTTCTCTGTTTGACTTAGGTAGCAAGTAATAATTGGTATTTTCCTAGAATCCCAGAATGGTTTGGGTTGGAAGAATCCTCAGGGATCGTCTTGTTCCAATCCGTGCCGTGGGCAGGGACACCTCCCACTAGACCAGGCTGCTCCAAGCCCTGTCCAACCTGGCCTGTTCCAATTCTGTTTTGCCTCTAGTGTAGTTATGGAGCAAGTCAGTAAATCCCTGCTCTGGGCAGTCCCTGAGTGAGCTGGAAAGGCCGTCGAAAGCACAGAGCTTCAAAAAAACAGGACAAAAAAAGTGATCAGCGTGGCTGGAGAGAGGAACATGTGTGTGGAAGGAGAAGGGAAAGGCTGGATGCCTGGGTGATGGGCACTGCTCCGACGTCCATGTGATTGTATATGTTCACATCTCGATATAGAAACGATGTGACTATGAATCATCCTCGCCAGGAGAGCATGTGGGCAGAACGTTAGAGCTCTCTTTGCTTCAGCATCCCAATGTACAGGGGGCTGCTCTTAGGCTGTACCTGTTAGATTAGACCCAAAGGCAGCAGGTCACATATATACATGCATGGACACATCCAGGTCTTTGTGGGAATATTTTTTTTTGTCTTTTGGATTTGGAAAATGTGAATTTTTTTTCTTCCTGGTAATGCTAAGAGTGATCTTGTCTATCTGTTGAGAAGTGCGTAATCTTTTGGAAATAAAATCAGTAAGATGAAAAGTCTTAGTTGAAGGTGATATTCATATTTATATATATATTATATAACTCAGGATACTCCTGGAGTGTAACATTGCAACCCAGGCAGTGACACAGGGTTTGGTTTTGTCTTAGCTGAAACAAATGTGTTCTTCTAGTTTAAGAAAACATTGTACTTATCTTTTTCTTCCCTTGCTAACACTCTCTGAAATCTCAGAAGAGTTCATGTGTAAGCTACAGAATACTTTTGTCGGTGTTTTTATTTTTTTTTTAAATTTAGATTTTTCAAGAATTTTAAGCAGCACTCTCTGTTATGAGTAGGGAAGAAAATCAAATATTGCCATAATAGAATCATCTCCCTCCTGCACCCTACACCCCTGTGGAATGTTCCCAAACCAAGGATCCAGCGTTCACTTCCATCATTTTTGGATGAAAAATAAAAGCAGACACACAGAGAAATTGTATCTGTTCTTGTCTCCTGTTTCTCATGTCACTGACACATTGTTTGTGAAAACATGAGGAGGGAAATCATATGCAAAGAGTGTGGCCTGTGAACAGATCCCATCTGACATCAGCATCGCACATGCTGTTCCCTGCAAGACAACTTCCTTGGAAAGCTGTGGCAAGGAGCTCAACGGAGCAACGACTGAGCACAGGGACTCTCCCCTGTCTCCCTCTTGATCTTCATCCTTGGCAACTCCTTCTTGCTGCTGTCGTGTGGTTTCCATTAAATTGTAAGGTCAGTCTGTCTTTGGTTACTTTGTTGTGCATTTTTCCCTTCAGCTCTCTGCAGTGACTTCAGGTTGCTCTGTTGTTTTTCTTCCTCGTCTTTCAATCTTGCTATTGATTATTGATACAGGGACAAAATAAACCTATTCCAAGCCAATTTGCATGGAGAAAAGCGGATGATTGTAGTGTGAATAGCTCAAGAATAGATCTTTCTGCCTGTCGCCCAAGCAATATTCAGGCAGCCAGGCACATTCTCTGCAATGAAAACACAGTCCAAACTACAGCAGGATTTAATTGGAAAATCAGATGTTCTGTGATTCTTGATGGCTGATTTTCTGCCAATTATAAAGTAGGATGAGCTCCATTAGAATCACAACAATGCCTGAAAAATCCTTCTTTACAGGTAATTTAATGGCTGAATGGTGGAACTTTGGTCACAAGTGGGTAAGAATCTCTTCTGAGGATCTGTTGGTTTTGTATGTGAACAATTTGGAGTTGCGATGCCACTCAGCTTACAGGAGGCTCCAGGTCTTCTGTTCTTGTACCTCCTGGCTTGGAGTAGGAAAAGGGAATAAAGCCCAGATGTGAGGCTCCTCCATGTCAGAATCAGAAGGAATTGGGAAATGATTGGTCAGAGGGAGAGGAAGAAGCACAATTCATCTTTGGGGAAACCTGCCAGGTGCTACTTAGGAAGGAAAAATGCAAGGGAATATAATTTATGTTTTCCACACTCACTGTGGGAATGTACTTAGCCCTACAGTTCTCTCCTCAACTTTAATTTGTATTCCCAGTCCCTGTGCTGCTGCTCAGGCCTCTAAGCACTCTGCTTGCTCTTTGCATCTTTGGGTTGTTGATCTGCTGAAGACTGAAAATAGTTCATTCAATTTGCAGCAGCATTGAATTTTTGCAGATTTTTTTCAAATATTCAGAATGTTATGGGAAACAAAAAAAGGACAACAAATAATGAGGTTTGGGGTTGTTCTTTATTTCTTCTTTTTTTTTTTCTCATGATGTTTGGGTTCACCAGCGAGGGCAAGAAGGGGTGAATGAAGAGAAAAAATGACCGTTGAAAAAGAAACTCACATTTTTCAGCTCCAAAAGCCATTTAGAAAAATAAGAGAAGCTATTTTCTACAAACACTTCCCTTTGAAAAAGAGGTGAACAGTTGTCAACCCACTCTTCAATAGCAAAAATATTTTTTATAATAGGCTGGACACTGAGACCACGACGTTAGGAAAGAGTTTTCCTTGTTTCAAAGAACTGGTATATTAGTTTGCTTTTCTTTCAGATCACTGTAGGATTTTAAGGCCAGTTCCTCTATTGATTTTTTGAGTATCTGCTGTGCTTTGCAGATTTTCCTTTTCATATGTACTGGGTTCTGTTCTGTGGGCTGGGATATTAATAGGATTTGATTTGAAGCACTTCCATGAATCACGTTGCAAGCTACATTTAGCTATTCCTAACTATTACAATACCTAAAGTTTTAAGGCAATCAAACGCCATGGTAGTGGGGGACAGGGGAAAGAATTACAGCTGGAGATTGAAAGATTTGAATCCCTAGGAAATCACAAAACAGGTATTTGTTACTCACCTGTGCATTACTTCCAGCAGTCTCTATGTATAGTATGTGTACTTTTTACAAGAGCATGCAGTGATAGGATAAGGGGCAATGGCTTTAAACTAAAAGATTTAGGTTTGATGTTAGCTTTGGTGTACTCAGAGGGTGGTGAGGCCCTGGCACAGGTTACCCAGAGAAGCTGTGGTTGCCCCTGGATCCCTGCAAGTGTCCAAGGCCAGGTTGGATGGGGCTTGGAGCAACCTGGGATAGTGGAAGGTATCCCTGCCCATGGCAGGGGGTGGGAATGAATGAGCTTTAAGGTCCCTTCCAACCCAAACCATTCTGAGATTCTGATTTACTTCATAGCAACATTTTCCAGGCTTCCTGAATTAATGATTGTTAATGTGTGAAGAAATAAATAATTTATTATTATTAATGTGTTAAATTTGTTTTTCGTTGTTATTGAAAAGTCCACTGAGGGAAGTGCAGCAAGGAAGACATCGATAGGCAGAGAAGATCCCTGTAGATGGATAGCAGAACTTGTTATGGGAAAAGAAAAACTCGAAACAGCAAAGTGAGACTTCTGAGCTTTGCCCTGCCCTGAGGGAATGGCTTTGTGTTTGTCCCAGGGGTGACCAGTCACTTTTCAGTGTGTCTTGTCACTATTCACTGGGTTGGATCCTGCTTCCAGTCCGCAGTGGATTTGTTTCATGGATGCTGTGGAGCTCTGTGTCAACGTCCAGCGGTGTGCTTTGGTCCCTCAGGACTGCGCTGGGAGGCAGCTGAGCAGACAGGCTCCCCCACGGCTGTTCCTGTGGCAGGAGCAGTGCCAGCAGCTCCCCAGAGAGCAGCAGTGCAGGTGGTGTGCTGCAGGACGAGACCAGCTGGCCCTGCAGTGGGAAGGAAGGGGAGGGACAACACACAAGGAGGAGGCAGCCAGAAGAGGAAAAGAGAGGCCCTAAATGGAGAAGCAGCAGCAGTCATCTGTTTCTAGGGCTTTAAGTGTGATGATTTTGTCTACTCTGCTTCAGGCTGCAAAGCAGTTATATCACAGAGTCTGAACGTTTTATTCTGAAAAATGGATCCATCTCTTCATAGTGGCTAATATCTGAGGGAGTGGGAATAGGAATTATGTCATAAATTTGCTTGATATCCAGTCCCTTTACACATCAGTTGCCGTGGCAAGCTATGGTGTCTCCTTTTGTGTTCCAGCCTCTTCATTTCTTCACCAGTGCCAATTGATACCTTTTTTTCCCCCGTTATAAAAGCCTCTTTCCTCAGTAAACTCTTAATTTATTGATGAAAGCACAATAGTCTTCCTCGAGCTAAGCCACACAGAGCAGCTTCATCCCCTTACAGCTGTGTAGTACCTCGAGGGTAGAAATGCTGAAATCTGCTGGAGTTTTTCCAGGGGCTCCAGTCACTCCAGTGCTTTCAAGCTCTTCATTATCCTGTCTCCAGCTATACTCTGGCTCTTGTATTTATCGATTGTTTTCCTTCCAAATCAGGCTGATAACAGCGAGAAGATTTTTGATTAATCATGTTTATATTACTTTCTTCATTGAGTGTTTCCAATCACTGTCTAGTGATGGCACTGTTGATCATTATCACTGATCTGTCCTGGACTCCTGATTGATGTTTACTGATTCCCACATTTGTTTATCACTAGCTCATGACACTTCATTTTAAGGAGCATTCAGAAGTTCAGTGGGACATCTTAATGCTCTGAAAAGGAACTGAAAATGTATGACTTGCTAAAAAAGCTCAGTGTAAGTTGCATGCAACACATTACTGAATATGTTATTTGCTTTCCAAATCTTGGTGTGCTAAAATAAAATCCTATTATTTATACATGGTGGCTTGTGTTTGCTTGCTCTCAGCACCACACTTGGTGTCATTTCATCTTCTTCTGCTACAGTCATCTCACTGGTCCTTCTCAGCTTTCCTCTGCTGGTCAAATGTTCCCCCCGAAATCACATGAGTGTATCTCCACAGATGATCCACCCTAAACCTGTCTTGAAGTTTTTATGATGGACGAATGTTACGTATACAAGAAAAAAAAAAACAAATAGCCACTGCCAGAAATGGACAAATTTTGTCAATTCACACAGAAGCTGCTTTTGAGCTTCTCTGAGATTTATACAGCTTTTCCCTCTTTAACAATCAGGCTGGGTGTTCTCCTAAAACAGGTGGAATTGTGCACACCTTTGAGAAGCCAGATGGTTATAAGCAGTAGAAGATGAGGTCATTGCTTGTAAAATGCTTCATAAAATCAGAATTATCAATCACTCTTATTGATTAACAGGTGATTTGCTACAACCCATCAGCAGGCCCCAAACAGCCTCTGTAGGAGGCATTTTGTTAACTCTGTCCCTTGGATTTTTAGGATGCCTTCTTCCAAAAATCAGCATGGACTTAGACAGAATAGAATCCATGGAGCAGAAGATAATGTGCAATTATCTTTATATGTATTTTGTTACAGAGAAATTCACTAAGGACAAACCTCCCCAGCACATTCTCTTGTTACAGGATTCTGTAAATGTAATATAAAAGCACTGCCCTCTACTGCTCAGGGCCTTTCATTAACAAGTATTTAATTAGAAAAAACCCAGCACTGTTCTGTTTAATGAGAATGATTGTATAGCCTTGCCTGTAAGAAAGATTCTGGATCTTTTTATTAAAAGAAAAAAGCCAATTTATCATTTCTAAGAAACATAAACCACCCATGTTCTTATGTTTACATGGAGAACTGATATTTTGTCAAGAGTTTAGAAGAAGCTTTATGCATCTTCTCAGGCAGTGGTAAAGAAAAACACATTTTCAAGTAATTGCGCCTTTCAAAACTATCCTTAAAATCTTCCATTTTGTGGAATTGTGACCACAGGAAGGCAAAGGAATAGGAGGATTTCAAGTTGTGAAAATGCAATTGTAGAAAAAGACTTGATTCCCAAAGCAAGGGCAATGCAATCTGTTCAAGCTGTCTGGAGAAAATTCTTGTTGCTATTTGTCTGCTAATTTTACAGTACATTTTCTTAAGAAATGTCAGGTGCAAAACACATGTGAAAACAAGCTGAAAAGATGCAGAAATACTGTTATTAGAGTCACAGCAAAATAGGGAGGTGATAGCCATTATATCATAGGAGTCAGGGTATCACACCTGGCACTAGACTAGGTTTTAACAGGACCAGCTATTTTCTGGAGAAAATTTGAGCTTAACTTTTGCCTTCTGACTCCTATTTATAAAGATGAAATTTGGACTCGTTAGCCAATAGAGAACTTCAGCCCAAACCCCACCAATTGGGGGCAACTAAGCATTATAAATGGCCTCTGAGGCAGGTGGGGTTGTTTATGCCTTGGCAGTGTTTCTGCTTTGGGAGAGGCTTCTGAGGAGAGAAGATTTTTGTGTGGAGCTTGTGGTGTTAAGAGAGTTTTAATTCATGGAGGCCTTCTGGAGTTTTGTTAGCATGTTTCAGGTAAAGTTTTGGGTTTTTTTTTAAAAGTAGTTTTATTTTTATTGTGCTAATTGGTGGCATGAGCTGTAATGTTGCTTTGGCTTTGTATTACTATGTAAGTAGCAGCTTGTGGAAGAACATTAGTTTTTAGTAGTGTTGTAGCTGTTTAAAATTTTAATTTGGTTTGGAGTGTCTTGTTAGCAAAGTTAATGAATCTTCTGCTGAGCATATGAATATGCAGGTATGCTATAATGGGCTTCTTAATAAGCAAAAGAGAAATATATTTGTTCTCCTATGTTGCACCTCAAAGCAAAAGCTGTGAAGCTTGGTCTCAAGTGCTTTCTAGGTAGAAGGAGGCTAAGGCAAGCTGGACATCATCTCTGTGAAATCTGGAATTTGTTGTAGCTTAAGAGTTATGGCTTTTGTTTTGTTAGGGCTCAGGATGGGAGCAGCACTGATGGAGGAGCTGTGCCTGGTGAACAAGCTTCTGTGCACTGGGAGCAAAATCTGCTGTGAAGGCAAACAATCTGTCTGCTCCTCAGTTTGCTTAGCTTGCAAATTCTGCTGGGCATCAGTGACTAATGGCTTTGGATTTTTCTTTTTGTATGGACTTTTCTTTATACCAGTGGCATAGTTCTTGAGTAACTTCTTTATGGTATTAAATAAAGCACAGTTTCTGAAAGAGACTTTTAGAGCCTTTTCCTCCAACTCTGGTTTCTGTCACTGTCATTATAGAATGAAATTCTGGTTGCTAATGAACTTTTTCTTCCTTCTTTTGTTGTGAGAGGCATGTGGCTGAGCAAGCCTGATTTTGTACCTTTAACTTAGTTACATTTTGTAGGAACTTTACTCCAAAGGAATTAAATTGTTCCTGGTTCTCAGTTGTGTCATTGTAAGGCTGTTTGCAAGCATCTTTTCCAGCCATAGGGAAAGTGTTGGATGGAGTAGCTGAGTTGCAGTTCAGCTTAATCACCCAGGGAAGGGCTGTTACCTTAAGTGAGATGAGAGCTTGGATAATCAGGCACTGGTAGCTTCTTTCATTTCACTCTTCCTCTTGCACAGAGCAGAAAACGACAAACTAGAAAATCCTTGATTTAAGGACACTGCCTCATAGAAACTGCACCTAATTATTTTAGGCTTGGAAAGGGTCTCTTATAGAGCTGTTTCTGGATGTTCACTGTTTAATAATCATGACAACAAGGTCATGAAAAATCTACTGGTGTTTTGCCTGGTGTTTGGCTGTAAATGGAAGATTGAGACATTAGTTTGGGTGTGGCTGTTCTCTGTTTTATGGTATGCCTGGTTTGGGGAATAAAAAAGCAGAGCCTTTTAAATGCTAGTTTAAGGGCTGAGCAAAACGGCTGGGGATTTATCTTGCAGATCAGATGCCAAAAGCTGGCTTGGTTCAGCTTGGGAGACGGCACAGGTTTTGCCCTCCCCTCTCTGTTCCATCTTTCCTGTAAATTGGCAGAGGAGCTTGGAAAGTGCTGGGCTCTTCCCATCAGATGCCAGTGAGTGCTCAGCAAAAGTTCAACAGCAAAGTACAGAAACACAAGGTCTGTGGCTGGGCTGCAATTCTGAAACAAGCTTAGCTTTGTTGAGACCAGGAGCTTTCCGGAATGTGCGTGGGGATGAGGAATAATAACGCGGGGTGAGTGCTGCCTGGTGCTGGGAATGCAGCTGACTGCTCTGGGCTCTCCCATCCTCTCTTTCAGAGCACGGCCATGGGGGATGCAGCACCAGCAGAGCAGCCCGAGCCCAGGGGTGCTCGCTGCCAGCTCTTTGATTCCAGCATGAGGAGCGTGGCGAGGAGACTGAGGACTTTCCAGCAGTGGCCCCGCACCGCCCCTGTGTCTGCCCGGGATCTGGTCGAGGCTGGATTTTTCTACGTGGGCCCCAGGGATGAAGTGCAGTGTTTCTGCTGTGGTGGTGTCCTCAAGGACTGGAGACCTGGTGATTGCCCCATAATAGAACACCTGAATTTCTTCCCTTCCTGTAAATATGTCTGCGGTGAGGATGTTGGGAACCAGGAGATGCTGTCCCTGCAGGAGATCTTTGACACTGTGGATGGGCAGTTCCTGAGTCTCTTGCAGGGAATAGTCAGTGAGGAGACAGCCCTGCCCAATGAGCCAGAGTACCCCGAGATGGTCACAGAGGAGATGAGACTGTCTACGTTTGAGAACTGGCCGCAAAATTCCCACATGCATCCAGAGCAACTGGCTAGAGCAGGGTTCTTTTACACAGGTGGGTACTCTAGGGAAGTGTCCTTAACTCTTATTCAAAAGTTAACTTGAAAGTTTCACTATGTGTTATTGGTCTTACAAATACCTGTGAATGTGTGTATTGTAGTTAAAAACCACATCCTTCCTTCTGCCTGTGCTGTTTCACTTGCTGCTTGTGCAGAATTTGTTTCAACATTTAACTCCTGTTTGGGTACTGAGGTGTCCACTAGTAAATAAACTCCCCTGCCAGCAGGAGTGGAAAAGGTGATGTGTTTTAAACAGATGCTTTACTGACAGAAAAGTGTGTGCTTTAAGATCCATTGAGTGTATTTATTCCTTGCACTTCTAAAAGGACTTGAGGAGCTTGGTGTGTCATGTTTTGCATAGGCTCTGTCTTGCACTGAAGCCTTTTCTTCTCAAAACCCCAAATCTGAGTGAAAGCTGTATGGAGTCAGCACATCTGGCTGTCACTGTGGCTTGTTGCTCTAAGGACTCTTGATTTGGCATACAGAAATAAGATACTTTTTTTTTAAGGAAAATTGACAATGTTTCTTGTGAGCACATGTATATGAATATCAATATAATGTTATTGTTTCCCCTTGAGAATGCTTTGCTGGTTAAGTAATAGGTTTGAAGAAATACTCATCTCTGAATTGACCAGTCAGAGGAAATATTTGCACTATGGCAGATTGCGGTTAGTGAGCAAAGTGTGTTCACAGGTGTAACTAATCACAGCTCTGCTCTAAATGCAGGCAGGGGGATTGGATGGGGGGGGTTGTGCATGGCAGCTCAGCTGCTCCCATAGATGCTGCCTGTTAGCTTGTGACCCCCTTCTGGAATCATCTCAACCGGCTGCAGCTCTGGGAGCTCAGACTGAGTTCCTGCCCCTGTACAATGTGCACAGTGTTGGTAAATTGTCACATGTTCATCTCTTCTGTCCAAAGCCTGTGTTTTGTGCTGAGTCTTGCCCCAGGTTCTCACCCAGGGTTAGTGTAGAGCACGTAGTGTCTCAGATATCAAGTAATCTGTTGATCTCCCTTTCAGGACAAGGAGATGTAGTGAGGTGTTTTTACTGTGATGGAGGCGTGAGGAGCTGGTCCTTCGGAGATGATCCTTGGAGGGAACATGCCAAATGGTATCCAGAGTAAGTCAGTCCTGGTTAACAAACACCCCTCATAGCAAGGCCAAAAGATAGGTTGTGCATTTCACACTGATAGTTTTCTTTCATAGGATAGAAATATTTAGATCCTTTCACCTTAAAAGCAAAATAAAATGTTCAAGTTCAGGTGGAATGGCACAGTTCAGACCTGAGAGTCTCTAATTTCACTTGGAGTTCACCATCTAAAAGTTCAATTAAAATAACTTTCTTTGGCATCAAAGAAGAGCTTTCATTACTCCTACTCTGAGGCACAAGAAGAAATGTATTGTAAACCTTGGGTTTCTGCAGCAGTTCTTGTTTTTTTCCTGTGAACTGCTCTCTCATCATAGTTCCTGTGGTCTATTCTAAAGCATGTTACAACTGAGCTCATCCTGGGCCAAAATGAAGTCTGAATTAAGGGGGAGGGATCATGATCCTCTTACTCTCAGCCTTTGTGCAAGAGGTGTGCAGGAGAAACCCTGTCTTAATGGATATATAGAAGTTTGCTTATTGCCCATAGCACCCTTTGCTTCTAAAATCCACACTACTACTGCTAGCTTCACTTGGGAGATCCTGTACTAATGTATTTAAACCTTTCTGATCATAGGTGTGAATTTTTACTGCACTCAAGGGGGAGAGAATTTGTTAGCAGCGTTCAGGCAACCTTTTCTACCACCCTGCTGGCTCCAGTGAGTCATGAATGTTTTGTGTGTAGTGGATTAGGTTTGGTAGATGGAGGAGTTTGAACATATTTTGAACACACTTCTTTTTGTGTCATTTTCAGAGACATTCCTGGGATCAGACTGAGCAAGACTCCTCTCCTTCCCGAGGTCAGTACTGTAATGGTGTTTTATCTTCTGGTGAACGTGGTGTAGTCTGAGTTCCACCATCCCACCCTGGCTCCTGTGCCCTCTGTAGACAGGGTGTTTGTGAGGTGTTTTGATATTCTAGCAGCTGTTTCACTTTGGTTTTAGGAAATGGTCTCTAGCTCAAGAAACAGAGGTACTTGTTCTAGTGAGACCTCTTAGTCTAAGGCCAGAGACCCTTAGCTAGTCTGGGAATCCTGTGAGTTTTGAGTGCTTGCCTAACTTACCTTTGGCTTTTGCATGCTCTTGCTGTTGATGTCTGTATGTAAAGTCTTTCACTACAACATTTTAAACACACTTGATAAGAAACCAGAGAACAGTGGAGGATCTAGATGTTGATGAAAATGTTGATCCTGGGGATTATTCCCATTTATCAGTTGCTCCCAGAAATGTAAGTAGGTGAAATTTGGCTCCCATAAGCTTAAGCAAGACTTTAGCCTTTGAAGAGACTTCCAGCTGAATTTCCTACTTCTGTTGTTACTGATGAATGGTTGAGCTTGGTTGAGGTAGGAGAGGCCTCAATTGGGATGTTCCACTTGGTGTTCATGAAAGCAGTTCGGAGGCTTCTGTTCTGGGATGTGGAAACAAAGATAAGGATTCTGGGCTGATGCCAAACACAGGAGACTATGTTCACTGATAAAGTAAAATAAACCATCCAAAATAAGTGTCTGGGCTTTTATGAAATTGGTTTTGCTTAACTTTCTTGTGAATTATGATTTGAAGTAAAAAAAGTGGATGTTAATGTAGCTATATGGATAGCTTGAGGCGTGTTCTTGAATATGTTAATGCCATTTTATGTAGAACACCTTCAAGGAATGGTACGCTTTTTGCCCAAAGCTCTGCCTTTTTGGTAAAGTATCTGTTCACTGCTTTACAGATCCTCTGAGAGATTGGAAAGTGCTGGCTCATCCTTCTGAGGATCAGAGTGCCATAGTGCAGAATGTCCTGCAGATGGGCTTTGACCCCACCTGGGTGGCAAACCTGGTAGAGAATAAATTTGTGCTGACTGGGGCTTTCTACCTGTCTGAGTCTGAGCTGATCTCAGACCTGCTGCAGTCAGGTGGGGGGGCCAGCAGCAGTGCAGGAGGAAGCCAAGGTAGGCCTGACTCACACCTGGGCTGGGGGATGTTTAACCTCTTCCTCACTGCATCTGGAGCACTGCTGGGAGTGTCTTGAGGGTCTGCCTTCACTCTGCCCAGGCTGGAATTAAGAGGGGTAATGCCCCCAAGCCTGCCTTTCCTTGGGAGGCTGAGCAATGAGGTTCTGATTTAAAGAAGCCTGGAGAAGCTGTGGTTACTGGGATGTCAGTGGCTGTATCTGCCTGCACTGGGCTGTGGTGGGGATATCCTCGGTGCTTCCTGCTGCCCTCAGACCTGCAGTAACTGGCAGCTCCATGATGTGGAGGCTTGTGCATAGATTCACATCTGATCCAGACAGAAGCAGTTGTCTGAAGCAAAGCTTCTAGGATGGATGATCACTCCAAGCCTATTTAAAATTGGATCAATAACTTGATCAGAAACAGCCATACTTCTTGTCTAGATAATATATATTTTCCTTAACTTCTGTCTGTCTTGTGTTATCTGTTTTGTGAAGTCTGTTTGCCAAGTGAAGTTTACTGGAAAATGCAGTTCCAAAGCTCCTGCCTCCACAGCATGGTCTGCCATTTCTGTAGCTAACATGGAAAAAAAATTCCATAAACCTGAAATTTTGCTTAAATAGTAGCATAGGAGCTGGAATGACCAGCTGATGTGATAGATAAACCAACTTTGAGGAGAGAACGTGATGTGGACTGACAGGCATAGGCAGGGAGGTGAACTTACATAGCTACCGAAGCACCACAGAGAACATCAGCCACACCAGGCTGAGTAAAGAAATTTTTAACTAAATGTTTCTGAGGTCCAGGGTATTTAATCTTTTCACACAGGACTGTCTGGAGAGGGATAAAGGGGGTAGCATTTAACACCATTTTCTTTTCTGGTTATACAGGTGCTGTTCAGAGAGAGGCTGGAACATCAAGACAAGAAATGCAATCTGTGCAGCAAAAGGAATCAGGTGCTCTGGGCTGGCAGTGGTGGGGAACTGAGCTTCAGCACAGTTGGGAGGGGTTCTAGAATAACAGTATCAGTGGTCATTATACTAACTCATTTTTTTCAATTTTGAAGGGGTCTGTGTGCTAGTTTGAGTGGTACCTGAGCACAGAAACCCTTTTTCAGCTGCCCCTGTGAAGCAGCTGTTACAAAAAAATCCAGTTTATCAGGGTAATTATGTACCATAGTAAATGCTGTTGATCTGTGTCCCTGCTCAGTCCAGCATGTGTAGATAAGCTGAATCTTGTGTGGATAAGCCAGTCTACAATAGCTGTAGTTTTTCAGCTTAAATGAAACTTGCCTGAGAGGTACTTTTGCCATCTTCACAGTCTCTGAATGAAACAATGGGCAAGTTGCAGTGTGACTTCCTGAGCTGTCACAACTGGCACTCTGGAGCTGTGACAACACTAACAGTTTG
This sequence comes from Lycocorax pyrrhopterus obiensis, assembly GCA_014706295.1. Classification (NCBI taxonomy): domain Eukaryota; kingdom Metazoa; phylum Chordata; class Aves; order Passeriformes; family Paradisaeidae; genus Lycocorax; species Lycocorax pyrrhopterus. The sequence goes on along the minus strand of JACSVZ010000022.1, from coordinate 11,864,387 downwards.
GGCTTTTGTTTTTTTTTTCTCTTTTTTGGTAAAGATGAGCCTCAGCTGAGCACAGAAGAGCAGCTCCGCCGCCTGCAAGAGGAGAGGATGTGCAAAGTGTGCATGGACAAAGATGTGTCTGTTGTGTTTGTTCCCTGTGGCCACCTGGTAGCTTGTGGAGAATGTGCCCTCAATTTGAGGCTGTGTCCCATCTGCAGAGCTGTCATCCAGGGGAGCGTGAGAGCTTTCATGTCCTGAGCCATGATGCACCTGAGGGGAAAGATAAGTCTCTACAACTCATTCATAACTCAGCAGAGGGAGGAAATAAGTAAAGGGTTTGATGCTGGAGCATTCTTATTTGCAGGGTAGCTTGGCATAAGTGTGAAAACTCACTAAATGTGCCTCTCATGCAGAGTGTTTCTAGGAAGAGCTGCTGGTTTGATGTACTCTTGCTGATCTTGCTTTAGGACTACTCCAGGAAAACTCTGCTGGGTTCTTTTGTCCTCCAAAATGAGGCTGTTGTTGACAGAGATTCTCCTTCTCCACATTTTTGTGTTCTCAAGTGAATCTTTGCTCTCTGTGTTGAAATCAAAGGCTGTTTTCAGCAGACTCTCTGGTTCTTTCTCACTCACTTAGCAGTTGTCTAGAGATTATTCTGCTAGGGATTCCTTCAGGAAGTTTGATTGAAAATGGGAGTATATTTTGTACAAAATGCATTCCATTGAGACTAGAATACTCAGCAGCAATGTGTTGTAGGGGAGGGAGAGTCTACCTTTTTCTCTCCTTTTTGTTGAACTTTCAACAACTGATGAAATGTTTCTGTAATACTCAAATTTGCATAACTAAGTGGAAAAGCCTGGCCTGACTCTCCAACCTCTCTGCTCTCAGCTGACCTCCCCAGCTGAAAGGCTCTTTGCTCAGGGTCACTGGATGGTCTCCTAGAAGCTTCTTATGGAGCTCTTCCCTGGCTGTTGGGTACTATCCTACTAGAAAACAGCTCTGGAAACAAACCTCTTTAGAACATCTCTTTGCTGGCTAAACTGGTGATTCTTATTTAAAATGGAATATTCTATCATGTAGCCAAAAAGAGTGAGTTTCATCTACAGTATCCCTTGTTAACTGAAGGGGAAAGGAAATATGTTTTTAAAAATAAACTGTTCTTTTTCATGGAATAAATTTTTTCCTTTGTCTAACTTAGAGGTCTGAGTATCTGATTCTAGTACATTTCCCTGCTGGGGGAGGGTTGTGGTGGTGTCCTAAGATGTTAGAGTGACATCAGGTTCTAAATCACATCTGTCCTTCAGTGCTGCATGGGCATGAGTAAGAAAAGCAACTGTTCTCACCATCCATTAGTGTCCTTTGGAATTCACCAGACAGCACGTGGGTCACAGAGCCTTTGAAGGGTTTGGGTTGGAAAGGACCTTAAAGCTCATCTCATTCCAACCCCCCTGCCATGAGCAGGGACACCTTCCACTATCCCAGGCTGCCCCAAGCCCCGTCCAGCCTGGCCTTGGACACTTCCAGGGATGGGGCAGCCACAGCTTCTCTGGGCACCCTGTGCCAGAGTCTCCCCACCCTCACAGGGAAGAATCTGGCTTGTCCAGATTCTCTTAAACTGCAAAAGAAAGGATAAGGGTGCAGGAGAATAAGGATCTGATACATGAAACTGTGCAAATGGGGACCAATTCTGCATCTGAACTCTTTTGCAGAGTTTTGGTAGGTGGCTCTTTAGTCTATCTGTGGCTCTGGAACTGCTTCTCTTTGGTTCCAGTTCTGGTTACTAAACAGGCTTATGGGCTTGCCTATGAGTAACTTTAAGGTGTCAGTTGTCTGTGGATCACATGGGAGGGCAGTGCTCTTCATCCCTGCCTTCAGAAGAAGGGAATATTAGCGCAGCTCTTGGCAAAGATGAGAGAAATTACAAGTTGAGTGGTTTAAACTCTGCAACTCTTGGAGGAATTGGTTGGGTCTCTGCCAGACCCAGCAGCTTTCTTAGGGAACAGAATGTCACCGCCATGCCAAATTAGGTGTTGTCTGGGTTCAAGATATCAGTGGCTTTGTTTTGCCTCTATAAATATATCAAAAACATATAGCTTAAATAGATGTGCTAATCTGAGAAGGGAAAACAGCAGCTCAGTGCTGGAGCAGTGTTATTTCCTCCCAAACTCACCTCACCTCAGACTGGAACCTAAGCAAGGCTATTTCTGGGGCTTCTCCTACTGAACACTGAAAATTGTAGCTTTTCCACATCACGAAGGGAGGTTTTTTTCCTGTGGGGAAATGTCCCTTCAGAAACAGGTACCATGCTGTTCTTCGGCGAGAAGCATCTCCAGCGATGTGTGTCCCCAACAGAGGGCACTCTGAAACTGGAGATAAGGGAACCCACGGAGCACCACCTTCAGCTGCTCCCTGCTCCTGATCAGGCTGGGGATGGGATGGGATGGGATGGGATGGAGCGGACTGGCACTCCGTGCCCTCACACAACAGGGTCACTGTGTCACCTTGTGGTACTCGGAGTGGGTCTAGCACAAGCAGACCGGGAGGAGTTCTCAGAGCATGAGGATGAATGACTCTGCTAATGAAAACTGGAGGAGGTAATTAAGTGTGGAATATGACCCTTGGTGGCTTTGTTTCTTCTCAGACTGGTATTTTTTTTCTTATGATTAATGGCAGTCATTGACACTGCATATTACAGGCTTACCTGAATATGGGCTTGGTGCTTGTTTTACTTCTGTTAATTGGTGCTTTATGCTACAATGAACATAGGTAATCAAGTGGTAGTTCTGAAGCTACTCAGTCATCACACCTTTACTTAGTTGATCTTTACCAGTGTGTGTTAAAGGCAAGGGGCAATGCTGGTAAGTGCAGAGTTTGATGCTTTATCTCTTCAGAGTGCTTGGCAAGTGGTTTTGATCAGTTTTATTGGTGAAAGTGGCATCGGGGCTTGGTCAGTTGGAGAGGTGTAGTGTTAAAAACATGCAGACCTCAAAATAATTCCAGAAGTTCCCTCTTATTACCACCTAAAAGAATTGCTTCCTGAAAGTACCAGTGAAATGTTTCACCTGTTCAGAGCTGAAACTGTGCTTTTTCTACCACCTGTGTTGAATTTTGGTACCTCCTGGTATCTGATTGATAATACTCTCTCTGAAGGAAAGAAATCATACTAAACCAAAAAGTGTGAAGTCAGTGCTTTCTGAGAAAAGATTAATTTAAAAAACCCCAAACAAATGAAATCTTTGATGGGAAAATATGATTGAATAGAGGATGTGTATTCTTCTCCTTTTTGTTTCCCTGCCTCTCCAGGGAACATCAGGTGGGCAGGCAGGATTGAGTGTGATACAGAAAGGAAGTGAGTCAAGGAGAGGTAGAGAAAGTGTTAGCGGTGTGTGCACACTGCTGTGTGTGATCTCAAAATGGAGAGCAGCTTGTGTTTCACTGCCGTTTCTTAACTTGGTAGTGACACAATATTACTAATAAGGGAGGTAGCTGTGTTTTGTCAGGCACAGCTATCAGGGTTGAGCTTTTTTCTTTGAGTTATTAAACTAGGATGAAACTAGTTGTCTGTTTTGCTCAGTCAGAAGCTGTGGCTAAAAGAAGGGGAAAAAACACCCTACAGAAAACAACATTTTTAGTTGAAGCTGCACCTAAGCAAAACTCAGGGTGTTTGGGTATCTGGAACAGAAGTCGCACAGAAGCAAAAAATACTCGTAGTGCTTACACAGTTGGGTTTATAAAAGAGGATTTTCCTTCCTGGGCCCCTTGGAATGAGACAAAAAAAAGATTTAGCACTTAATGTTTTTTATTTTTTTCTTAATTCTTCCCTCACACTTCTCCCTAGCATGGCTTCTAGCTTGACCCTTCTGAAAAGCATTTCTCAAAAGATGCCAAGTAATCCCAAACAGATTAGGCAAGACCATAATGAATTATAACAGCACTTGGAAGTACCAGCCCAAAAATGCCAGGGCTGGCTGACAAGTGCTCCTCCTCTGCTTTTGACACTTAACATGCTGGGAGACACAGCTAACAAAACTGACTTGGTTTTGTTGGTTTTTTTTTTAATTAATTGCTGCAGCTCATTAATGCAACTTAATTACACTTGCATTCCCCCTTCAGCCCTTTCCCTCCCCTCGAAACACCTGTCACAAATGAAATTCTTCCAACACGATGTCACCAGGAATAGGTGTGGCTCTAGATGAAGAAGGCAGGTGCAAACCCACCTCTGATCCATGAGGAACTGGGCCTTTTCCAGTGTCCTGCAGCAGGATTCAGCTGCGTGCGTGGCTGTACCAGGGTTAATTTAATGTAGCTGGGCAGACCCAGAGTAAGCTACAGCTGCTCCAGGAATGGCTTGGCTGGTTGCAGTGGGGTGAAGCTCCGTGCTGAGTGAAGAGGTTTTCAGCTGTTCAGCATTACAGGAGTTAGGCCGCAGAGCGCTGAACTCCAGGACAAATGCCTACTGCCACGTCTACAGAGAATGAGCAAGGGAGTCCTGGGTGGGTAGGGAGGAGGAAGGGAAGAGTTCTCATCTATAACTTAAAACCCAACAATGCCTAAGTAACTCAAGTGTAAAGAGCCCCCACCTAGTTTTATACAGGCAGGGAGGAGATGGAGTTGTGTTAGGGGATTTAGGCTCTGTTCAGAAAAAGGGGAGGAAACTAACTACAGAACATATGAAATGTCCCAGGGTGCTATGCAGTGCTTCCTTCTTTCTGGATCCATGGCACAAGGAAGCAGCTCCGACTTCAACGGCAGCTCTTGAGAGAGGCTCTTGGTGAACTTATTCTGCCAGAGGTCTTCAGGCCTGTGCCATTTCTGGGCCAGTACCAGCAGACTGTGGTAGGAAAGGTTCGTCAGGGCACTTGGAGAATTAAAAACCAACTGTGTGGCCATTCTTTGATGTACATTCATTGCGTTTGAAAAGAAGACAAGGACCAAAAAAATGGAATGGAGTTCACCATCCTGCATTTCCTCTGCCAAAGATCCAGGCCCCAGGGGACTGTTTCCTGCAGCACCTTTGGTGGAGTGCAAGGTTTATCCATCTGCTGGCTCCTCTTCACTTACGCAGGCCTGTAAGAGGGGGAAAAAGGTGAAAGCAGGATGTGAGTGTGGAGCAAGCACTCAGTTGCTTTCTTCATGTAACAGAAATGGCGTGGAAATAATGAGGACAATTTTTTCTTTCGTCTTCTGGACTTTTAAATATAATTGACTACAGATGAGGAACAGGATTGAGAGCTCAGAAGTAATGTGGTTAAGTAGTCTTCAAGCCTGAAAAGAATGCTATGCATGTGTCAGACCTGAATGTGCTGCAGTTAGGCTCAAGTGTTAGATCTATGGATCCTCAGCGTTTGGAGCTGCGTAAAATTTGGTTAGGAACTTAAAAAGCTAAGGGTCATCTCTAGGGTAGAAGAGCTGCTTGAAATTGCGGTGATGTGCTTTTTGTGTATATGCAGCAGGATAAGCAGATCTACTTTTGGAGCCAGCAGTAAAGGTGAGTGAATGCTTTTGGCTGAAACATCACCTCTTACACATGCAGCTTCAGGATGATCAAAAGAGTTTGCAAATTCATGTTGTTTGTTTGGGAAAAAGTCTACCTAGAAAGAGAAGCAGAAGTGTTTTGTTTTGTGTCTTTTCTCTCCTCAGAACAAAGTGGTATTTTTTTTTCCTGTTTAAGTTTCCTTTGTAAATTATTCTGGTTGTCAAAGTTTGGAGAGGACAGGTGGGAAAACAATTCTAAAGGAGTTTTCCTCCCCCTCCTTCTTACTCCAGTGTTTCAGTCTTGGATTTTGACTTTTTGACTGAATGTTATTTGTGTACTTGTACATCTTGGTGTATTGAAGAACCCACTTTAAGCCAGTAAGGGATGATTGTTGTATGGGCACGAGTCCTTTAATGCTCACAGCTGCTTCATGCCCATGGCCAGCAGACAGTGCCCCACAGAAGATTGACCAGGGACCATTAAAGTGAGCAATTGCCAGCTGGAGCCTCAGATCCCTCAATTAACCAATGCCTTCTGTTGCTGCCCTGTCAATACTGAGGTCTCCAGCTGATAAAAGTCACACCCTGTGTGACTGGAAAAACTCACTGGAAATACTCTCTTTTAGCCTCAGGTGAGTAACTCTGGCTTTCAAGAAGTGATTTACTATCCTTTGGGTAAGTACTTTGACACAGAAACTCGGGCACTGAAGACTTTAACATGTCTTCTATCAAGAGTCCTAATATATTATTATTAAACATATTATTATTAAATAATTAGTGTGGTGCCTTGACTGGTAATCAGCAGTGAGATTAAGGGCAATTCTTTTACACAGTAAAACTTCCAGAACAATTTTTTTCATGTTAATTTGAGCCTCTTTTACATAAGGCTGTGACTTCAAACAGTAACTATCACAACCAAACTCCCCCCCGAGTCAATGAAATGTGGAGCAAAAGCAGTTGTGGAACCTGAAAAAAATAACTTTATTTTTACAATGCAATTGTTGCTGTGTCAGTGTTCAAGGTGTGAACTGAGATGAGCACACTTAAATCTTGCCTTTGTAAAAAACCAGTACAAAATGATGGTTGGTTGTTGTTGTTGGCTTTTTTTAAAGAGAAAAATAGCCCCTGACTTGAAAATTTGTGAGGTTTTCCACTAACTGGAGGCTTGCAGCTGAGGTCAGGGAGATCATTATGATAAAGCTGGGACATAACTGGATTATGGTGTGGAAGCATCTATTATCAGTAAGGGTTTGGGGAGATGTTTTCTCCTCCTAGTAGGAGGCACAGGTATTTAAGAACTTCTTTCGGTCCTGTGGCTGGAGGCTGCAGGCCAGAACTGGGGTGCACAGTTTGAATACTGAATTTAGCAGCTCATGTCATTGTTCTGTGGAGTCTCAGATCTCTAAAAACTCATAAATTTGGAGAGATGAAGAAGAGAGACTAGAGAAAAATGCAGGAAAGGGAACAGTGGGAGGAAAGAGTGTGATCTCATCAGAAAAGGATAGGTAAAACTGGAGTGAATAGGATAATTCCATTAGGGAATGAAGAAAACTGATCCTGTTAGAGAGGTGTGGCAGCCCAGAAAATGCATTCTCAGCTGAGTGCAGACAAGGGGGTGATGCCATCCTAAAAGGGAAGTTCCTGGTTGCAGTCAGCTCCAAGTGATCAGTTGTGGAATAAATCTGGGTGCATTCAGCATTTCCATCAACAAAAAGGAGCTCAAACCAGAAAGCCCATGTTCCTGATCCCTAGCTCTTCTGTAAACTTGCACTTCAAATAAGTTGGATGTATTTGTTGTTTTGCATCTTTTTGAACAGGATATTAAAAAAAAAAAAAAAAAAGCCTTCAAGTCATCACTAAATGATTTTGACAGCAGGACAAGGGCATTTGGCACTCAGTGCCCCAGCCTGCAACACTCCATGGCACCACGACTTGGGAAGCAATTATCCCTTCCTCCCCTCACCACCATTCACACATGTGGAAAAAAGGCAATAGTAAGGCTGAAATAAATAAACAAAGATTGCTATTTGGTGGCTGCTGAAATTTATAGAGGGTCACATTATCTACAGCTGAGCAGCTGTTTTCACCTCCTGTTGGCCTGAAAGAAATATGATTGTGTGCTGGCAGAAAATATCAACAGAGAAGTGATGGGCTGAGGAAGGGGAGTGAGGAACAACAAAATTATCTGTGGACTTCAGCAGCAGCTTCCCATCTTACTGAGGCCCTGGAAGAAAGTTTTGCATTGCTAACTTCTCTTCATATTACAGTCTCCCCATACAGGAATCTTCATTTAGAAGTGATAGCTTCTTTCATAAGCAGAATTGGTCATTTTAAGAAAAAAGCAGCCCAAACCCTGTACTGTAAAAATGCGATGCTTCTTCGGCATGCTGCTGGCATCAAGCTAGTAAATCAGGGAGCTGCTTAAAGCTGCACAGCTTCTGCAGACTATGAAAAATTCCACCCCACTGTGACAAAATGAGAGAGAAATCAATATTTAATCTCCTGTAGCATCCCTTGTAATAACACTGTAGAACTCCCAAAGTTACAGGGAATTCAATGGCTTTGCAAAAATCACTTGTATTCCGGATCGTGTGCTGCACTGACGAAGTGGGCAGTAAGTCCTTATGAAATTAGAGGGGCTCATCTACCACTCTACCTCGGGGAAGTTTTTCTCCCCTCAGCCCCACTGTTTTCCACCATCCTCACATCCTTCTTTTTGGCAGGACTCTCTGGTAACATTGTTCCTGAAAAACAGCCTCCCTCAGCAGCTGCTGTCAAAAACTTCCATGTGTTGAACTGCCTCTTGCAGATCAATTTAAAGAATATAAAATCAGATCTCATTGCTGCTTTAAACAGACAAATCTGGCCTTTGTGTTTGAGAATCTCATTAAGAATCAGCTTTTAAGTGGACAGAGTGAAATTGTGATTTGTGCCTCAGGGGGCAGAAATGAGACTTCAGCAGTGGCTCTTCATTTATTGGTATGAGAGAAGTTGCTGTGGACAACTCCCCTTTCTGCTCCCTGCTCTCAGCTGAACTCTTGGGCTGCCCCACACATGGAAGGCTCAGTTCTTGCAGGAAACAAAATTTAAAATTGTTTTGGAGCTGAGAAAGGGCAGTTTCACCCCTGGTGTCCATTTGTTCACTCCTTCCATGCCTGAAAAGCCTGTTGGAGAAATCAACCTGCCAAGAAGAAAAAACCCAAACCTGTGGTACCCTTGAGCCGTGAAACCAAGAAGCATGTGGAGTCTCTTAGCACAGATGATACTTACAGGTATGTCTGCTTGAACAAAAGGTTGGTGGGTTTTTCATTGACATGGTAGAGAGGAAATGGATCAAATCCACCAATGAAATCAACTGAAAAAAAATCGAAACTCAAATAAACAAACAAACATGGCCAGAAAGTTGAAAGGAAAGGAAGTGAAAGGAAGGGTTGGTGCATGTCATGGCATAAACACAAAAATTAGTGACAGAACAGAAAAATGATGGATTTCTGGGATCTCTTGGGATGGGCAAGCATGCTAAAGAGGAGATTCAGCTAACACCAAACTTAAAGCAGAGCTAACAAAGGCCTCTAGAAAAGCCTCCTTGGGTATTGTCCCCACGCTGTGACCACACATGAGAGCGAGCAGACAAAGCCGGACCCGCTCCGCGCGGAGCTGAGGGGAGGAAGCTGGGGAACGGCTCCTGAGCGAATGCCAGGGAGAAGTTGGCAGCACAGCACTCCCCGTGAAGGTTATACACTGAAGGGGGAATTTCTTGCCCCACTTGTCTTTCCTGCAAGACAACAGCAGCTTTGGAAAACTGCAACCACCTCATTATCTTCAGCTCTGGTATTTTTCGCATCCCCTCTGCCAAGCCAATCTCTTTGAATTGTGTACAAATAGGAACAATGCTTCCCTTCTCCAGTGTCCATGGAAGGGCAGCGTAACTCAGCAGGGAGAGCTCTAAGTGACAATTCCCTTAGTAACCAGGGGAGAATTTTCCAAGGCTGTCTCAGTTCCCTGGACTTTAGGCCAAGCCTGCAGCACAGAGCTGGCCAGCACAGTCAGGGCAGGAGGGGTGTGAGGTGCTGTGATTTGTGATTGACCTCGCAGGCCTTGCAAAACCCTTTCAAACAGACCCAGTCTGGATCATTTTTTGGTGCCAAGTGAGAACATTTTGTATGGAAGTGTGAAAACCATCCTGTCCAAGTGCCATTTAAAAATAACTGGAGAGTTTTATTAACTATTTAAGTGCCTGCTTATTTTTCTTTCCTGAAGATGGCACTATTATTTTAAATTTAAGCTGAAGAGGTTTGAGGCTTTTTACTGACCAAATAATAGAAAAAAGTATTTTCTAATATATTGGATGTGAAAAAACTCAAACTTCTTAAAGGACCTCTTAAGGACAACGGATTCTGACAAATTCATCTCGATGGAGAGCTTCAGGCTGATACTGTGATTTTGGGACAACTGACAGGTAATGGGTGAAATCTGTAGAGGTTCTAAGTTAATTGTGGGGATAATTCCCAAACAGTTTCAGTGAAACTTTACCTTTTCTCAGCCACTTTTGAAAGCATTTGAGTATTTTTAAATCAAAACAGGCTGCAATTAAAAAAACCCCAAATACTAACTTTATTACCTCAGTTGTGGAAGGCCTAAATTGGGAAACTTTAAAGAACTGCAATTTTCAGTAACTGTCTAGTACCCTGAACAAACACAAGGCTTATCATGTGAACATCCAAGCATGAGGGCACTCAAAATCCAAGCTACTTAAAAGAAAAATCTTAAGTGTGGTTCCTTGTGATACAATCCATTGCATTAGCACATCTAAAATACTCTTGCCCACAATTCAGCATTAGTAGATCCCTACTGCTGTGTTTTCTCATGAAAATCACGTTAGCATGAGCTTCCTGATTAATGTGCCTCAGCACTTATAATTACTTCATGCTGCATATCAAAGCAACATTTAAAGGAAACCACAAATGGAAGAGAAAATTAAAACGCAGCTCAAATTTATTCAGGTCACTGGAAGGATCTACCCCTGTGAGTGTGAAATATTGATGGTTTGTCATTGTTAATTATTCAAGCTGGCATTTTAACTCCAAGCTGAGAAACCGGGAGGGAAAGTGAATTTGTTAGTGGGGAAAAAAAAATACATATCCTGAAATTAACAGCTCTGTGTTTCCTAGATAAAGCTTTCTTCCATGTTTTTGTCTCTCCTAACAGACCCCTACTATAAAAATGAGTTCTGTCAAGTTATTGCTTTACAATATTCAGCAGGGGCTCAGAACTGGAGCTATTTAGCTAATAGAAGAGCTATAGCCTAATTAAAAAAATATTACTATAATGTAGCACCTTCTCTAAGTGCACTGCCAAGCTCTAAAGAAATGATCAATAAAGCCAGGAGAGTGAGTTCAGCCAGGAAGGAAGGAAGAAAAAAACATAAGGACAAGGCAGATAAGAAATGCATCTCCTCTCGCTCCTATGAAAACACACTCTTCACATACTTTCAAATATTCAGTTCAAAGCTGTTGTTTTCCAGCTCTCATCCATGCCAGCTGCTCTTTAAAACAACAAAGCTACTTGCACAAACCTAATCAATGCCTTAAAAGAATTGATACTTGGATGGAAAACTTTTGGATGAGATCCTTTGCTGGAGTAAACTGGCCTAGACCCAACACAGTGCCAAACAAATCAAACTTTGCATTTATTTCAACTCTCTGCATCCATTTTTCTGTTTGTAAAATTATTGGTCTCAAAGGGAGTTTTAGAGGGGCAAAGCAACCCAGGACCAGTTGGATACCTGCACAGGTCCCACAGACCTCTGAGTCTTTACCCTGACATGTGTCACAGTGACTGTCAGTGCAGAGATTTGTGTACCCAACACGACGGAGTTGGCTCCTTCCTCCTCCTCTTAAATTAAGTGGTCAGATTGGTTCTTGGCAAGAACTCTCATGATCTGCTTCATCCTCAGCTTGTGGCACATGAGGCTCAGCAGGTCTCCCACTCGAGCCCTGGGCTGAAAGCTTTGTTGTAGGTGCTTTTAATCGCAGCAGTAATATTTCAGAACCATTATTCTCAGGCTATATGAGCTTGAGAACAGAAGCAGCTGCCCAGTTTCTCTAAAGCTTAGTCCAGCTGAGAAGCCAAACCCAAGCTCTTTTTGTGCTCTAAGTGTAGCAGAATTACAGCTTCTAACACAGAGTGACACAGGGGAAAAAACCCTCACTGTAAACATAGCTGATCCTTGAGGGGTAGTTAGTGCCATGACACACAGGGCAGAGATGGAAAGAAGTCTGATGGCAGCTCAGTCCTGACAGACGAACATCTGAGAGAGAAATAAAATTTACTAAAACCTTTGCCAAGGGATCTGTTGATAAATACTTACAGCTGTCTTCTTCTTCTGTAAAAACACTAACCACATAACAGGCGTACACAAAGCCCACCAGCTGGAAAAGAGAGAGAATAAATCATTTTAGCATCAGCCAGTGTGAGCCTGGTCAGAACCCAGTGGGCACAACTTCAACAGCCACTATTTACACTCAGCTTGGCAGCATTTCTGTAACTGTGGAGCCAAGTCACATTTGCTGCAGGCAGGGGGGCAGGTGTAGGTGTCAGGGCAGGCACTGATGGAGCACACCCAAAGCTCAAGAAGCAAAACTTGCAAGACCCATGCTCACCTTCAGTTTCGTGGATGATTGGCAAGAACATGGCTTGGCTTTGCTGAAACTGAAACTACTGTGCTAAATTAATTCCCTGTAAGAAGTGATGGGGATACAGGAGATGGGGAGACAGCAATGGACAGGAGACACAGAGTTTCAGGACAAGAACTCATCAGCTCAGCATTTCTGTCATATGGGGTAAATTACCAATTAGAGGTGAGTAGTTTTTATGCAGGTGAGACAGAAAAGTAGTTAACCATAAAAATGGTGCTGTACTGGCAGAAATGTTCAGAGACACCAAAATCTTTAGTAACTCAGTAGTTTGCAGAAGCTCTAAAGCATCAGAGCTGCCTCCTTCGGCCTCAGTATCAAGGTGTTCCTCAGCCTAAACAGAGAAACAAACTCCTGCTACTATGGGAGTTAAGCATTCCAGATGCAGCAGGGTCTTACTTTGCTTTGCCTTCTTCCTGTTAATCAAATATCCTCCCCATCCTTCATTTTACATCTTTACATAACACCCTGCTTAGCGAGATCCTGGTTGACAGTAACTGTGTTAGTAAAGTTATTGTGAGGCATAATTGTTTTCCACTGTGAACTCAATTCCTGGGAACAGGACTCAGCCTGTAGCACACAGTGACTCACTCCAAGCGGAGACAGAATGATGCATGGGAGGGCTTGAAAAGCAGAGTCCATTCATTTTTAATATGACAGAAAAATACATCACACCCGAAAACAAAAGGCAAGATAATGAGATTTCTGCTGGGGAGTTATACAACATTTGTGCTTTCTCCAGCTCTCCCTGACAAAACATGCCTCGTTGGGAGGAAATGGAATGTTTTTGTAGTATCACTAAACCCTGTTTTTCCTTGAAGTCTTTTCTATAATCATCTGAAAGAGAAGGCAGCTCACTCCTTTCCTCTTGGGTGAGCCCTATGGCAGCACATCCCAGAACCTCAGTGGAGGAAGGGTAACCCCTCCCTCATTCCTCTGCTGGGCATTTCTGAAACCAAGACTGCTTCAGGCTAAGTTCCTGTGAGCTACAGGGAAAAATAAATCCTCTGGCCACATGCAGTGGCCAATCTAATTGTACCTGCTGCCTTTCAGGATTGTCTCAGAGAAGAACTATTACTGTTGAAAGGTAGGCAAAGCAGAATATCAGAGAAACCAAACAGAATATCATAGATTTTTCCTCTCTCCTATTGCTTGTACTGTGCTAACATAAAACCTGGAGATTGGGTTTTTTTCCCTGAAGTTTGTGGCAGTTTTTGGGCAGGTCAGAGCAACAAATCTGGGGAGGGGTCTGAAGCACAAGGCTGATGAGGAATAGCTGAGGGGGCTCAGGAGAAAAGGAGGCTGAGGAAGGACCTTATTGCTCCCTACGACTCCATCCCTGGAGGGACTTAAAAGACAAGTAGATGTGGCACTTGGGGACAGGTTTAGTGGTGGCCTTAGCAGTGCTGGGCGAACTCGGTGATCTTGGACAGCTTTCCCAACCCAAAGGATTGCAGGATTCCAGGGCTCTGGCCATGGTGCTGAAGCCCCGAGGCACCTGCTCATCCCTGGGCTGCGGGACCTGGGATGAGATGTTTTTCCAAGATGCTCTTGGAAAAACAAGAGTGCTTTCTGCACGTCCCAGCAGTCCATGAGATGTCCAATCACCCATCTGCACACCCTTGTCTCCAGCATAAAGGCATCTGAACCCAAGTAACAAATGAGGAATGTGCTCACACACATCCTCTGTACTGCTCGAGCATTTTTATAGTTGCAAGATCCAGCCTTTTACGTCAGGTCAAATAATGCAATTTACACACACAAATATCCAAGCAGGAAAGATGCATCCTGAATACAAACCCCGATTCCAAGGGAACTCTAGGATGGTTTTCTCCCTCCCCAGATCTCCCAGCACCTCTCAGAGTAGGAACTTTGGGTTAACAGCCACGCAAAGTGGCAGCCCTAAATCCACTCACTGTTATCATACTCTATAACACGTAGACGCAAATCTAATGTGATACCTGTGCCAGGAAACTCCTGATGGAATTAACAATGAAAATGATTTACCTGCCCAGTTTATGGGCAGAGTTGGGAGGGATTATCAGCTGTACTGTCACAGCAAACCTGATAAAGCTCTGGACATTTTTCACAGTTCAGAAGCACCAAGCAATGTGATTGACTTGGGAAGTTTGTTTTGCACAGAAATTAATGCCCCATAACCCTCAACCATCATTCTGCTCACCCCATACATTTTTCACTTTATGACTAAGGTGACTTTTTGCATTCAGAAAAACAAACCAACCAACTAACAACTAGTGAATTAAGGGAACTTCCCTAAATCTCTAATTCCAGCTCCATCAGAACGGAGGGTTTTCTTTTTTGATTTCTTCTAGCTCCTGGCTTTGTTTCAAAATTATCTGCTTAGTGTTTAAAATTTACTTTTTGTTGACTTTATAATTAATTTCTTCTTTAAATGAGTTTCATCAATAAAAAAACTTGTTTATTTAATGGAATTTTTTATTCAAAGAAGCTTTGTCTTGTGATCTGGCCAGAACAGGAGAATTTAAGTGGCAAGGGGGGAAGAGCCGTACAACATAAATATGAATTTCATTTTTTTTATGTGCTGACCTAAACTGTAATTAAATACTCTAAAGTATTCATCTGTAATTAAATAACCTCAAATTAAATAATCTCAAGGATTAACTGAACTCACGGGAATCCCCATGTCTCACCTCTGGAATAAATTATGAACAAAATATAGCTAAAAAGGAGAAATGCTGCTCCTATTGTCCAGTCCTTTCTCCTGGAAGAGTCTGTGGGAGTGTGGAATGAGCAGACTCCAAGAGACACCAGAAATTCCCTTCTGACTGCATCTTTGATAACGATGTGTCAAGCCCCCAAACAGCACCCAGTTTATCAGCAATTAACACAGAACGGGAAGCTTCACAGAGGCCAACAATTTGGAATAATTTCACCCTTGCTCCAAGTGCCATCTTGGTTGCTGATTTCAATACAAAGGAGGGGTTTAAGCTCCGTATCCCAGGGAAATACCAACAATTCCTGCATCTTTGCAAATTACATTGGGGAGGTGGAAGAGGAGGGAGAACGTCAGCGATGTAAAATGACACTAAGCCTCTGCTCTAATTCCCCAAAGAATGTTCTAGGGCTTTAGCCTCTGCTGCTGTTTCTCTGCTTGTTCTGCATGTTCAGTACCAGCTCTCCCCAAGCTGCAGAAGGATCCGATTATGCTTTTTATTAGGAACACATGTCGAGGACAGGTGTGCTCCGTCAGCCTGTCAGCCTGGGAACGCACACGCTGCCCCACAAGAGAGGATAGAGCCGGGGTGTCCCAAGCACTCTGCAGGCAAACAAACAGAGCGGGGAAGACAGGAAGAGACAAGTGTGCCCAAAGGGAACGAGGAAAACATATGTCTGAGCATCCCCCTGCCCCTCAGTCCTCTGAAGTTAACTTTTTAATAGAGAGTTGAAAACTGTTCATAAAACAGCAGCATTGAACTAATCTGCTGGAGTCAGTAAATGAGAGAAAAACCTGGAGAAAGGGACCAGCTGGCTGCAAGGATGCAAAATACACCAAGGATGGGAAAGCAAATTTTAGGAGGTGTTACTGTTATTTGTGTAAGATCTTAGCTTTAATCTACCTCTGTCCTAGTGAAGATTCTCCAACTCTTCCCTCAATAGACAAACTTGCCACTGCTTTTTCCACCACAGAGAATATGTGCAAAGCCTCTTCTTTCAGGGCAGATGCACTCTAGGTTTCACTTCTAATCAGAGCTAATGAAGTGTGCACACTGTCATCAGTGCAAGAGGGGGAAATGAAGAGAAATCTGCTATGAGAAACCAAAAATCCAGCTTGTGAAAGAGCTGTTGTGACCAGATAGCCAAAGAGAGGCAATCAAAATCCTTTAATTCCTTGACCTTCTTTACTCTTTGGATGCAATTTCAACCACTGAAAATCTACCTTCTGCCAAGAGCAAGGAATCTCTTGTGCGTTGGTTCTCACATAACATCTGCTGTCAAGGCTTGCATTGCTGCCTTCCTGGGAACCTTCCAACCTGTCAGTCTGAGTGAAAACAACAGACAGGCAGGCAGCGAGTTCTGGTGGCTGGGAAGACATTTCCAATTCCTACCCCATTCAGCAGAGCCTCAGGAAAAGCCTAACCCTCCCCACTCCCAGAAGTACCATATGGACAGCCCAGAGCTATGCCAGGTATTTCAGAGCTGGGAATCGCTCCTGTCCTTGCTGGCTGGCGAGCTGAGGACATGCAAGATGAATCCTTGCTAAGGCAAAAGCAAAGCAGAGTCTTGTCTTGACAAAGTAGTTGCTGCTGCATTTCCTACCTGGGTTGGTAGGATTATCTTTACAATTCATTTCCAGACCAGTAAAGACTTTTAGATGTTGCCACAATGAGCTTTTTCCTCCAATGTGCTTTGTGCTAAAGCATTGAGAAAGATTTTCCAGCTGGGCCCTACAGCAACTTGTATCATGTGTGGTGACTAATATGCCCAAGTTTGATTGCATTCCAGATTAAAGGAATTGCTTTCGCCTTCAAGGAGTACAGACAAGCTCCGAGCAAAAGCAGACTGAGACCTTATGTATCCTCAAATGTATGCCCAGGAGCAGGATGATACAATCAGCAGGAGTCAAGCTGACAGCCAACACTGTGCTCGCCATATGGGTCCAGATTTGCTTTCCCTCTGCTTTGGCATGCAAGACTGAATTCAGGGAGCCTTGCCCCAAGTACACAACACTGCAGTATAGTCCCTCAATAGTCTCAAGGAATTGGAACTTCCAGGAATAAAAAATAAAGTGTTCACAGTTGGGCACTGCATATTCAAACAGCGTGGATTTCACAGTTCTGTATCTGGGGTAAAAACCAAACAAAGCAGAACACACCACCCCCACCCCACAACTTCTAAAAACCATTAGACAAAGCTAAAACAAACTACTGAAAGCACAGTTTTGCCTGTCCCTTGCCCTTCCTAACGGGGAACTGACTATTCTGCTCTCAGGCAAGGAGGGAACTAGGTCATGTCTCTTGCTGCATCCCCTGAGCCTTCAAGTTGCTGGTTGTGTTTTTGTACTATTGATCTGTGTCCCTGCCTGTCTGCAGCACTGTACCTGCCAGCACTCTGGGGACAGCTGCCTGTAATAAAACCTGCCTCAAAGTGAGATAAAGAGAACAGAAAAAGATACTGGCAGAGATCAAAGAGTTTGACCCTCAGAGAGTAAAAAGGGAGAGAACCAGCTGACTGCTTTCAGGCAAGGTCTGAGGGAGAAAGAAGACTTGCTTTTTGTCTGACCTCGAAGCAGAGGGGAAAAGCTCCATTTCTCCCACTACATGACAAAATTACCTGAGCATTTCAGAGCCAGCAGCAGTTACAGACCTGGGGCTTCAATACTCTGCTTTTATTACAGGACAAGTAGAAATTTAGTTCACTTCATAGCTCAGCCCATATGGATTTCTTGCCTACAAGTATTTTAACCCCACTTCCAGGGTTTAGGATTCAAACATTTATTGCACCTTAAATCTCAGGGAGAAAGAGAGAGAAAATATTTCGCTGAATCCTATTTTGTCTTATATTTCCCTCCTGTCTCCCCATCTGGCCCTCAGTGGTGTTTTGCAGATGCACAGAGAATGTTGTCATGTGCCTTTGGGAAGAAGCAAAGGAAAAGCCACTGCCAGAGACAGGGTCCTATATATCAGGGTGATCACTCAGCCCAGGGCCACGCACCTAAGTCAGTAAGCTGCCAAAACCCAAAGATCTACTCCAAACAAACTCAGGACCATTTGTTGGCTCAACCTCTAGCCCAGGGCACAGGGGCTGTGGCAGCTCAGGAGTTCAGGAAGGATTCAAAGAGTGAGAAACCTCTGTGCTTTAAAAAGGGATGCTCTGACTGCAAAGTCTGTCCTTGTTTCACCGGATTTAGGTACAGCACCGAACCTGTTCCACCTAACAGCCCTTTCTAAAAGACACCAGGCTCTGTTCTCCTGGACACACAGGCTTGCCTTTCTCACACACAGCCATGGAAGCAGCTCGCAGACAGTTTCATGCAGATCATTTTCCCCAAAGGAGAACTGAGGGAATATTGACAGGCAGCACACGTGCCAGGGAGTCCATCCAACTCAGGAAACAGAAGCTTCTGCCTCTTCTCTGTGACATAGCAAGAGAGGGGACTGAGCCTTCCCCCCTCCCTGCAGTTCACTGGGTCACACAGATCATCCCAGCTAATAGGAAATGCAGGATCAGGACAGTGGAAAGTTGTACCAAAAACGTGCAGAGAAGTACTTGGCACTCCAGAAACTTGAAAAATCTGTGTTATCCTTCAGCATTTAAACAGGGCAAGTTGCCTTTCTTTTTTTAAGCCAAAACTGAAAGCCAAAACATGAGTGGTTCCCCAGTTCATGTTTGTAACTAAAGCCATTAACCCCAGAGTAACAACCCAAAGCAGATTAGAGATGAGGGCTACAAAATGCAAGAGCACCACCGAAGCGAGGGGCACAATGGACATTTTGTTTCACTTAATTTCACAAGCGAGTGAGAAACAATTAACAGTGAACATTAGGGACACTGCATTTTTGCAGAGTACTTTCAAAAGCCTGAGGAAGACTCTGATGAGGAAAGAGTGGATGAAAACATTTAGAGGATGTATCTTGGGTATCAGAAGAAGGAAAATGTGCTGCTTACTGCCTCCTAAAAGTTTCTTTCATTTTCTGGGGATCCTTCACAACAAAGGTGCAGGTATGTGCCCCACCACCCGTGACTGAGCCATGGGGAGTAAGAGCAATCCTTCACAGAAACATGGGATTAAGGTTGGAAGAAGCCTTTTAAGATCAGGTCAATCATTAACCCAGCATCATCGCCACATTCATCACTAAACTATGTCCTCAAGTGCCATACCCACATGTTTTTTGAACACTTCCAGGTATGGTGACTCCACCACTTCCCTGAGCAGTCTGTTCCAGTGCTTTACAACCCCTTTTGTGAAGAAATTGTCCCCAGTATCCGAACTAAACCTCCTCGGTGCAATTTGACGCCATTTCCTCTTGTCCTATCAAAACTTTTTCTCTTGACCCTCTCCAGAAGGGTCTCTGCCCTTGTCAAAACATGAATTCCCACACCCCAACAGGGATTCAGGACCATTTGTTATTGTGTGGTTGCACAGATGCATTACTTCAGGCATCAGGTTGCTGATACCCATTTCCAATTCTTTCAAGCAATATTTTTTTTGAAAGAGAGAACAGGAGAACAATCAAACAAAACACATTCACAGAGGCTTTGGCAATCAGATGATACAGAAAGTGGTGGAAAATACAGTCCAAGCTCTGTGCCTGGGAAAAAACAAAACCAACCAGCATCTCCTCAGGAACTGCTCCCCCTCAATGAGGCACTCACCGCGATGAGGATCTGGAAGGAGCTGTGCATGACCTCGATGTAGCGGTACTCCAGGGCACAGCCAATGACAGAGATGTAGGAATGGTTATCCAGCCCCTTGATGCCAGACATTGAAGCCTCCTTCCTTACACAGCCAGGGCCATTTTCACTCCACCAGGACTGGTGCCGGGAGATGTTGAATGTCAGGAGTTCGCTGTCCTAAAGAGAAAAGTTGCAAAGAGTTCTCCGTTTACTCTGAGAGTGTCAGACATGCTGTCAGATGGAGCTCATATTAAAATAATGGAAAACTAGAAGTTTCCAAATCCCCACTCTCAAAAAATGCTAGCACAGATCAAAGCACAGTGGCTTGATACTCCTTCATAGAATCATGGAATGGTTTGGTTTGGAAGGGACCTTAAAGAACCTTCCACTGTCCCACGTTTCTCCCAGCCCCATCCAACCTG
Organism: Lycocorax pyrrhopterus obiensis; assembly: GCA_014706295.1. Classification (NCBI taxonomy): domain Eukaryota; kingdom Metazoa; phylum Chordata; class Aves; order Passeriformes; family Paradisaeidae; genus Lycocorax; species Lycocorax pyrrhopterus. Next base: position 11,844,439 of record JACSVZ010000022.1, on the reverse strand, counting down.
GCCTTGGACACTTCCAGGGATCCAGGGGCAGCCACAGCTTCTCTGGGCACCCTGTGCCAGGGCCTCCCCCCCACCCTCACAGGGAAGAATTTCCTCCTATTATCTAATCTAAACATATTTCCCAGGCAGGCTGCTGTGGTGAGAACCATTCCTGAGGCAGCCCTGCAACAAACCTATTCCACCACCCTTTAGCACAGTTTGGACACAGGCTGCAGACCCAAGAGCACTTTGCTAGTGGTTTCTTCACCCAGAAAAGAACCCTCAAGTTTTGGCTTTGGGAGATGAACCTTGCAACTCTAAAAGAAAAGGATAAAAAAGGCAGCACTAAGTGTCCTGCCAGGCTCTTCCCAGCACAGGAATCAACACAAGCAACTGAAAAATATGAACTTCATAACCCCAAAGTGAGTTTCAAAACCCAACTCATCTTCCTTTGTTCCTAGCTTTTAACACATCTGACAAGATCCTGTACCATTTTTGCCTGATTCCCTTCCACACTCCTCACATCTGGTGCTTCTGCATTTCCTGTCAGCCCCAGGTCAGCCGACCCAGCCGAGCTGACCTCACAGTGCTGACTGCAGCTTCTTGTAAACACCTCCCCTGCAATTCTTCATCACCTTTACCTCGAGAGGCTTTTTGTTTTGCTCCCTTGTCTTTGCTAGTTAAATGCTTTAAACCAGCTGAGGGGGTTACAGAGTGAAATGCCACACAAGGAGTGCAGGGCTTTGGTGTGCAGCCATGTGCTCACTTAAAAATGACCACACTTTCCTCACACTTGAGAAAAGAGCAGTATTTGTGGGAATACTCAGTAGAGCTTTGGGATTTTGAGCTTGCAGGACATGGCAAAGCCCTCCTGCAGGTAAAAGACAAACTCAGGACTGGCTGAACAGCTGCATCCCTTCATGGATGAGTGCCAAGTGCCGGCTGACCCTGAAGCCCTCTCAGGTCACTTTGATGCAGAATCAACAATCCCTTTTGACCACAAAACAAGGCAAGGGGTTGGAAGTTTTATTCTGAAGGATAGATTAAAAAATTTGACAGCAGAGAATCTGTATCTCTACAGAGAGAGATGAATGCTGGATATCCACATGTCACCTACCCATTACTGAAGGTTTTAGCACCTATCCATAAACTATTTCACACTGCTCGTGCCAGGGTCCTGCACAGCCCCAGGAGGAAAGCAGTGGCTCCCAGAACAGCAGCAGTCAGAGCCTGGGATATTCACACTTCCCAACGTGGAAAACCTCACGTGGCAGCTCCTTTGTGTCAGCTCCCCGTAGAGTCAAAAGGAAAAACCAGATTCAGAGCAGCTTATCCAAGCCCCTGCTCCAAATTACCCTCCGGAGACAGGGCCTGTCTCCACAGCCAACACAGGAGCCAAGCCAGGCAGTCCTGCAGATATAAAACATGGACACAGAACAGCATATCCAGGGCCAAACTCGAGTCACAGGGGCAGGAATCTGAATGCCAGCCAGAGAACCAGTGACCAGTGACCAACTGCCCCGCTCCGCACCTTGCGTGGGGACCCTCCATCCACCACAGACACCCAAAACCAGCCCGCAGAGCCCCTGTCCAAATCTGCTGCAGGAAGCACGTGCTGAGAAATGTGGACAATTAAGTGAGAAGACAGCTGCCAAGCTCCTGACATAATCACCGCAGCAGATGGCATGTGCTTCACAGGAGACGGAGGAGGGCACGGAGATGCAGCGTGGCACCGGGGCAAAAGCAGCCGGAATAGCAAAGGCGATAGGGAAAACTCCATTAAGTGTTGGGAGTTCAGCCCTCTCCCGGGCTTCACCCTTCAGTGGCCCACAGATAGCTCACAAAGTCACCAAAACACAGCTTTTCTGCAAAGCTTGTTCTTTTCCCCCCGAGTTTGCATGTTCTGAGGCTCATGGATTTTCCCCAGCCAAAGCTTTTTTTCCTGGAGACAGCCAGCCCTGCAAGTGGCTAGGCTCTTCTCCCTCTCACAAGCCACTCACTGCTTTGGTTGGGGAAAGAAACAATCATCTTTCTCAAAAAACAAAACAAACCCTCACCAACAAACAAAAAAACAAACAGAAAAAAAACCCAAAACAACCAAGAAAGCCCCCAAATGAATTCCCGTTTCTTTGCCTGAGGCTCCCCCCAATTAGCACAGAACCAAAGCTGTTCCCCAGGGCACCACAGGATCTACTCTCAGCCTCAGTCCCCAGGGCTTCCCTCTCCCAGCTCACAGATGGTGCCTTCCCAAACCTTCTGCCTCACTGATGCAGACAGACCCCTCAGTGTCTCCTCTGCTCCTTCCAGAGGCATCAGTGGGAGCCTGGCAAAGTAAGAAATAGGCTGCTCTCCTTCTAGAACCTCCCTTTTGTCAGCCCTCAGAGATTTGGCCTGGCTTAACTTCACTGCAGAAGCTGACCTTGCTTGTAAATTCAGCCTGAAAAAGCAGAACAGGTGTGGCTGGAGGTGGGCAGGTGGAGGAACAGGAGCTCCTAACCAGCACTGACTGCTTTTTGCCTGCAATCACACTCCAGCTCTGAGCAAAAAAAAAAAAAGAAAAAAAAATTTAAAAAGTTATACACCAGTAAAGAGCAGATCGGAAAAACTGAGAACATTTGGATTCTAAAAGCGCCACAATGCCTCGAACTCATGAGCCATCCATCTCTCCGATGTAAAGTGAATACTGATTGCTCACTGGGATCAGGGAATGCCTCTGTGTTCAGAGCCACCTTCCTGAACCAGCACCAGTCTGGAGCACGAGGGCAGCACGAACGAGAGCTGCAAAGCAGAGCTGTTCCTTTGCCCGTGTCCCTGGCTGGATGCCCTCGGGGGATACCTGTGTGATGGGGCACCATAAAAAAGCACTCGAGAAAATCGCTTAATTGACCTCCCGTTGCTCAGAGCTTGCTGGGGGACTACGAAAACAACTCCAGGATGTCTCCTGTGGTTTGCCAGCTTCGTTTGTGAGAAGATACTTGGAGAGAAGTGAAACCATGAATTGGAACAGCACACAAAAATTAGGAGAAAAGAACCAGTTTTAGAAAGGTTTAGGGAACAGCTGTCTGCCAAAAGCTTTCTGCGATGCATTTGAAACCTAAACGCACTGAAATGCTCCCAGAAGTGGAATGTGGGTTGGGAGATGTTACTCAGCCCCAGCAGCGAGCCAGCCCTGCTGCAGGGACAGGGATCTGTGTGTGCCTGCCCCCCCAGGGCAATCGCTGCCTCTTTCACCTCCGGCCTGGAGAGAAACTGGAACCAGGAGCAATCCGAGCTCCTTCTCGGGAGCACGTCGAAGGCCAGCCAAAAGATCACATCTCCCTCTGAACTGTTGTAGCACCTGGCTGCCACCCGTTTGCCACCAGGGTGAGAGGGAAGGCAGCAGCACTGAAACTGCAGCACCTACATTTCACACAGCCTGTTTTCCCCACCGTGTCCCACGGGAAACTCACACCTACCTCCAACACCCACAGAGCCAGCTGCGTTCCTTTGCTAAAATAGCTTCCTGAAAGCTGTTCTGAAATTATTTTCTAAGGGACACTATCAGAGATGGTTTTATTTCTTGTTGTTAACAGGCTTCTGAACTGCCTCCCCCAAATTTCCTTAATTATCAGGCAAAACCACACTATGACAGCTCTGGAACAAACTGAACCTTGTTTGGGAGCCACCAGAGCTTGACAGCAGAATAATTTAAAATCTTTTTAGATGGAAACATTTCTTATTAAAATAGGAAATACAATGTTCATCTTTCAGTCCTGCGTTCTGAGTGGCTGCATCACCTTGAGACACAGAACCACTCCCAGTGGCTCTCACTGCTTGTTGACAGTGCCACAGCATTTAAAAGCCAGATCCCAGGCGTCCAGGTTCTAAATTTAGAAGGAGTTGAGGGACAGTTTTACGTACACATGCATTTATCCATCCTCCTCACAGCATTTTAACCAGGTACAAAGTCATCCCAAGATGCCATCCAGATTCTCTGAAATACAAATAACCCCCATTTGACTCACAAGGGCTGCTTCCATTTCAAGAGGAGATTTAGACCACCATGGCTCTGGATTCAGATCAAAGCAGCACATAGACAAGAGAGAATATAAAGGAAGGATAAAAAAAAAAATTAGAAATCACCATTCAAGATGAATAATCCCAGAGGGAAAAGACAAAGGAATACACTGAAATACAGGACACCAATTCCTCAAACCTCTCTGAACATTTCTCAAGTACATGATGAAGATTCAGTCAGCATGGCAGCTGGACAGACAGATGCTCATATGTCTTAACAGCAGGATTTTAATAATTAACTCAGACCGAGGGGTTGCAGGAGGGATGCGTTTCACGCTCGAGTAGGCAGGGAGAAGCTTAACCTATTATTGCAAACACAGCCTGGAAACTTCAGAGCTAGCTCCCAGCAATTCCCCTACCCAAATGGCCAGATGGACTCAGGGGAAAGAGGGACATGGGACAGGAGGAGGAACAGCAACCTGGAAACTGGGCTGTGAGCCCCACCACAGAGCAGTGGCGCAGCACTTGGAGATGCTGCGTTTCCCCCACACGCTGCAAGTGTGCTCAGGAGTACGAGCAGAGCAAGTCAGCAAGGCAACCCTGCCAAAAGCTGCTCAGAGACACATCACCACCTCCCTGCCAGTGCTGAGGAGCAGCCCTGCAAATCCAGGTTGCTCCAGCACACGCCTGCTCACTGGCAAAGCGCTTCCAGGAAAGCTGGCACAGGCTACGTGCTTGGGGAGGCCCTTCAGCAGCAAGGGAAGTGCTTCCTCAGACACTTGTGCTGATCCACCTGTGTCTGGCCACCCAAGGAAGTTCTGCTGGGCCATATTTCACACTCTTACTCCTGCTAAGAAAAGATTCCAAGATAAAAAACCCTGGCAGGAGAGAAAGACAGAAATCAGGTCAGTTTAGCTCTTCCAAGAAGTAGGGAATAGATTCAGCGATCAGTAAAATGTATTTTCCTTTTCAATAAAAAACTCAGAGTAACTAGTGATTGGTAGCTGGTTAGTAATTAGTTACAACTTCCCTGGAGCGGGGCTGACCAGAACAGCACCCTCAGGCATTCCATGGACAGGAGACATGGAATGGACATGCTGGAACAACCTGGAGGATAAAAGAGCACTGCGGGAAATGTGAAAGACAGGAGGAGAGAGAGGGTGAGAAGTGGTGGCATGGCAGACAACGCAACGGAGGAAAGAGGCAGCAGAGAGCAATTACTTGGCAAGGGAAAGCAAACATCCAAATTGCACCTACCAGCCCTTATTCTACTCATGACTCAAAGTTTATAACTGAGAGATTGTCTCAGCCCCTTTGCCAAATCACTCATAGGCTGACATGGGACTGTGGGAGCCCTGGTTTCTGTTCACTAAATCAGCCAGGCACCCAAAGCAAGGGGGGCACAAGAACAAAGTCCTTACTCGTGTGAACAGCACTTCCCTGCTCCCATCCTGTATTCCTTCACCACTGTGAAATCAGATCTAGGCAGCACAGCACAAGGAATTATTTGCAACAAGTGCACATAACTGTTTCCTCATCTTTTCAACTCCCTGGGCTTTTCCAAAATGTTACATCAGAAGCACTTGAATCCTTTCTCCTTTCTCACCCCACCTGAGTTATCACCTGTCTCAGTGGCACTGGGCTGTCATTACCGGGCACCAAGCTAACAAACTCCATCCTCTCGAGTTCCTTGCCCTTTCTGCATTGTGTCTGTACATGAGCTGCTGACAGAGCTCGCCCTGGCAGGCTGCCCTTGTCAGAACACAGCAGGGTGAGTGCAGGGCTGGCAGGAATGCTGCTCTCCCACTGCCCCAGGCTCACCAGGAATCACAGAGGAAACGGCACCCTGAAGACCACCTTCAGAGCTCTCAGCCCCTGAAGGGACTCGCACAGGAGCACAGCCCTGTCCAAGCACTCCCCAGTGTGTTCATGCTCAGTCTAGTAGTTAATGAGTGAGTGTTCATCAGACCAGCTCCACCAGCCTCACTCCACCAAAGCTCTTCTTCCAATATTTGCAATTTCCCTGCCTCCTCCCAGGCTCATGGTCAGCTTTGACTTCTTATCAGGACTAGAGGGCAGCCTCCTCCCGAGGGCCCTGGGGGCACACAGAGGTACCTGCAGCCCTGTGCCATCCACTCCCGGCTGACACTGCCCTGCCCTTGCCCAACACTTGTACATCCAAGCCCAGATCTCCTTCTGGGGTCTGATCCCACGACTGAGATCAATAAAACACCAGCTGGCTTTGGATCAGGTTTCCAGAGATGCAGCAGGAGAGCCCAGCCTGTGAAGCGCCATCGTGTCCTACAGAAGCCTCAGCTCCTGCTTCAGATGGATCTTTTGGTCTCCTGTGGAAGTGAAGATTTGTTTTGCCACTACAAAGCCCCAAATTACTTCAGTGAAAGTGGAGGAGGATGGAAAGCAGCATCATTAGTTTTCCTTACAAAACAGCTTTTTAAAGTGAAAATAACTCATTAAGAACAGAAGCAAGGCTGTCAACTACTTTACAGCCAAACAAGCACAAATTCTCTCTTGGTTTTGCTGGTTGCCATTAAATGAACTAATTTTTCATTGCAGCCCGAGAGGGAACTCCACTGAGTCAGTTACAACTTACACTGCAGCCCAATTCTGTAAAAAATGTCCCCAGTCACAAATGTCACCCTGTAGGCTAAAAAAAGCCTCTCTGCGTGCTGGCTTGGCTGAAAGGAGCCCCAGCACAGAGCAAGGTTACCAGGTGAAGCTCCTCTGTGGTACAAAACAGGGAGTTTGTGGCACTGTTTGAATTGCAGAACAGCAACCCGACGTGTTGCAGGGCAGGTTGGGATTAGCAAACACGAGTATCCAGCTGGCTGGAAGCAAACACTGGCTCTCAGAGAAGCTCCCAGAGCAGTTTATCAAGCCAACATTTTCTCTGCAGAAGGGAGCATTTAAATAGTTACATAAAGTTCTTTTTTTTTTTAGTTGGTTGCAGCCAATATGGAGATCATCTCAGGCTGAGATTTCAGACCATGAATAATCACTGGTTTGGGCAAGAACTCCCTCAAAGTTTCTGGAGATAATTGAGAGGGGAAATGAAGACGAATTGAGAGATTAGGAAGTTACATCTTCTTATCTGCAAAGGATTTAGGCTGCCACTCCTGACTTGCTGTAGGCCTGATAAAACCACAGGGCAATTCCAATTATGACTGCGACTCCAGTGCCTGACCTGGGAATTTAGGGCAGATGGGGAGTGCTCTGAAATGAACCTGCATCCTAAAATCACTCTGAGTCTCCAGCAACACTCATAATTCATTGCTTGCAGCCCAGGCTTAATTTAGGGCCTGCCTCCCATTTTCACTATTTCTGACTCATTAGGCAGACAGCAACACTCAGCTAATCTAGTCTTCAAAGAGCTTTGCATATTAACTCACAACACCCTGGCCAGCAGCCATGAGTAACTACCACTGTATTTAAGAAGGAAGAATTAAGGCAGGGAAGCCACATCCCGAGGAGATGCGCCAGATCCCTCTGGGGAGAGGCTCCTCTCTCTGCTGAGCAGAGAACATCCCTCCCCAGAGGTACAACAGGAAATATTTTGCTTGGTGTGGCAACAACCAGGTATTTATCCCGGCTGCTGAAGCGCAGCAAGTTTTCAGCAGGACTGGGAGGCACAAAAATATCAAGAGCTGGTCAAGTGTAGAGTTCCAGCAAAGTCCTTGGTTCAGGTCAACCCAGCCAGACCCTGCTGCAGCCCTCCCCTGGGACAGGCTGGCAGAAAGGCCACACTCAGTGCTGCACGAAGGCCCTCCCCTCCATCACACACCTTCGTGCCAAGGTGGTGTCAGATCCCAAGAGGATCAGCTGCAATCTGGTTATGTCCTAGCCCTCCTCAGCCCCCTTTGCATCGTGGCTGGGAATTGGCCCTCAAACCCCCTCTCCCCTCAGGATGGCTCTGCTGCCAGGCCTGCTCTAACCTTTGGAAAGCAAATGCACTCTACCTGCTGTGAGGGCAGGGTTTATTCCAGCCACCACCTGCACCAGCCAACAAAGAGCTCCAGAAATCAGTAGTGGCTCCTCAGTTTTCCATACAAGCAGCAGCAGCATCCCCCATCCTTGCTAAAACAGCCCTCTCCACAGGCAGGAGAGCAGGAGCTGCTCCCAGGCAGCCCCCACCCCTCACCTCCCCACTCAGCTCCATCCCCTTTGCTGCAAAGCCTGGGCACTCCCCCATCCAGCTCCCACTCACCTTTGAGAGCCCTCCCACTTCTAAGTAAAAGCAGATGATGAAGATGTTCCAGGTGACCCAGATTGCAGTCCAGATGGCATACTGGAAGGGAATGGAGTTGGGGAGAGAGAAGCAACAAGCATTAGGAAGTCACTGGAATTAGTGTGTATGTACATATATATATATTTATTTGGATAGATATATATGTGCTCTAGCTGGGGTCAGTGGAATGCCCTGAGTCAGCACTGAGATGCTTTTTCTCTTCCTTTGTTTGTTTTCCAAATTCAGGTGCTCTCTTGCCTGATAAGACACACAGGGGCAGGAGCCTGGAGGGATGGAAGAGCTTCTGTGCTGCATTTGTCCAGCCCCTCACCCTCCCTCTCTGCTGGGCAGCATTTGGGCAGTGTTACCTTAGCACCAGGAAGAATTCTCTGAAACCTTCCAAGTTTGGCACAAGCACAGCTCACTGAACAGCGTGTACCTGAGCACAGCCAGGCACCTCCTGCTAAAGCAGCGTGCAGGGCTCGTGCCTCATCTCCCAGGGGCTTCCCTCCGTCCCTCAGCACGTGCCACATCCCACGGGAGCGCAGGCTGGGACAGGCTCTGGGTGCTGCGAGCAAAAGGTGTTACTCACCACCACGATGTAGCGAGGTCTGTACTGGATGGTGCCAAACAGCCCCAGGATAACGATGATGATGTGCAGGAAGTTGGCCAGGATAGGGGCCCACTGGTATCCCAGGAAGTCGAACACTTGCCTCTCTAGTGCAGCAAGCTGCAAGGGAGAAGGAGAAGGAGAGTGACAGCTTCTGCACCCACAGTATTTGTTCTCAAGGTTTTGACACGCTCCCTGAGCGCATCCCTGTGGCAGCTGAGGGTGGGACTCCGTCCCCAAAGCAGTGTGCTGCCTATGAACCAGGTCAGTAGGACACAAGGCTTGTTTTAACATGCCCCTTCCTCATCCCAGCTCCTCTGATGGCTGAGCTCCAGTGCTGTGTGGGGCATTCCTCTGTGGTGAGCACTCTGGGGAGGTGGCTCTGGCAGAGGACAGAGGGGAGCAGCGGGATGGTAACATCTTAAATGTTGAACGTGAAATACATTCACAAAAACGTCAGTGTAACTTCCCAGAGCTCATTTGTCAGAGCCTTCAACATCACTCCATCACTCCTGACACCTCTTATTTTTCTGCTCTCCAGCACACATCCATCAAAGTAAGGGAAAGGAGGAAACTCTCTCCTCCACCTTCACCCCTCAGAAAATGCTGCCACCAGTGAGGAAATTCTGCAAACACATCAGTTTCCCAGGACAGGCTGTGCTCCTCTCCAGCACTAATAACATTGTTCAAGGCTAGTACTGTGTTCTAGACATAAAACTCCATTACTGTGGAAGTGCTGGGGCTGATTTTCAAACCGTATTTGCATAAAGATGTGCTTTTTACCTGTAGCCATCATGTGTGTATCAGACATCATCTGGTCCCCTGGCCCTGAGCCTCTGTGCAGCTGAAAGAGCACAATGGACATGCAGTTGTCTGCTGGCCTTTGCATGCCCACAGCCCTTAAATGATATATCTATAGGAGAAATCATAAGTGTAGGGGGCAAAACTGTTAATCAGGTTTTTCACCTGTACCCAGCCTTGCATGGAGAGATCTTCTCTTTTTTTTGTCTTCACTAACACAGTGCAAGCCCCTCCATGGACCTGTGTCTTCCCTGTCAGTATAAGATTTGAAAGTATGTTTAATTATCACAGTAGTCCACTGGGATTGCACTATGACATTTCATATTTATTTTTGCCTAAATAAATCATTACAGTTTATTATCAACAGTCAATATTAATTTAACTCCTAATCAGGCATTAACCATGGGTAATCCTGGTCTGCTGTGTGTAATCAGCTATGTGACACCTTTTCCTGGCTGGGATCTAAGCACCAGGGCTTCTGTGATGGCTTAAAGCATTTAAGGATGTGAGTGGCTGCAGGTGCCACTCAAGCCCCATGATGAGAGAAGCCACATCTATTAAATGGTCATTATTCCTCCTCCTTCCTGGCTCAGTGGGGAAATTGCCTTCACACCTCTCTTGGGCTAGGAAGGTATTGGAATTCCCAACACTACTTTGAAAGTTCAATAAAAATCTGTATTTCAAAGAAATCTGTGGTTAAGGGCAATCAGTCAGGGAGCGGGTAAGCAGCTTTCCCTCTGTGGCATCTTATTCCCAAGCAAAGAGGGACAGAGAAATGGGGAAAGAATGGAGGCAGTCATCAAATCTCTCTTTTGCCAAATAGTCTTCCCTTAGAAGCAACACCCTCTGCCCTCCTCTGATCCTTCTGAGCCACCTGGAAGATGCTGTGGCCACACACGGGGCTCTGGAGCTCCGCCCCAGCACAGCGGGTCCGCCGCGGCTCCTCAGGAACACCAGCCACAGGTTAAACGCGTAATCCTTCAGGAGGGGATTAACGCACATACCTTAACGATATCGGGAAATTTGGGATCCTGACTGGCTGGCAATGGGCCACTTGACTGTGACCGCTTCATCCAATCAGGCATTTAATTGGCTTTGTGTGTTCCAGGGGGAGCGTGTGCCCTGGGAGCCTCGCTCAGCCCGGGGACACAAAGGGGGTGTCCGATGAGGTAACGCCCTGCTCAGCTTTGCCTCTTGCCTTCAGGCTCTGAAAATCAGGATAAACACAGATCCCTCCTACCCATGCCTTCTGCCATGAGCTCTCCCACTCCAGAATCAGGGCAATCCATGGCTGGAGAAGTGTTTTCTTCCCCATTCTACTCCATGAGCATTTGCTGTTAGGGCTGTATAAAAAAGGGGAAAACTTGTCCTTCCACTGCTTCTGGTGTTTCCTGGTTTGCTTGGACCAGGAAGGAGACTGGGCTGTGAAGTGACAGATAAACAACCACCCTGGAGATAGACCTGCCAATCTACACAACTTCAGATTTGGGCACAGCTCCTTGAGAAGTCTCTGAATTTTTTCCCATAATCCCAAAAATTATCTTCACACCATACTTCCTTCTCCCTCACCTCCCTTGTCTCCAGGTTCTTTCCATCCCGATTTGCTTTCTTTTGCCACTTCCCCTGCATTATTAAACTGTTTTTGTGTACCTGGGAGCTGCAGGCGTGACTCAGCTGGTCCAGAGATGGGCTGTGCCCATCTGCTGGCTCAGGGAAGGAGAGGGGATGTGGGACGTGCGAGCTCACACAAGCTGTTTCCTCATTTATAAAAATAAAATTACAATTTGCTGTAAAATGTGTTGGTGACAAGCAAACGCTACTGACGAAACTCCAACACTGTGTTAGTGACAGGCAAGGAGGGAGTCTGTGCTGCAACTGGAAATGCAGCCTGAAGTTATCCTGGGCTTCCCCCTGTTCCCTCAGGAACTTACCATAATTAGAGGAATATTTGCTGAAAACAAATTGATAAACAACCATTTCGCTCATTACACTCCAGGTCTGTGTGCACGGCTTACCCACAAGATGCTGCTGAGATTTGCAGGTAAACAGGGCTGATGTTCGGGTTAAGTTGGCCTTGATTTGGGGTTGGGATGTGAAGGATGTCACACTGCCCTTCAGTCCTGGTCCCTCCACTCCTGCTCAGAGACGGCAGGGTCAGGGTTTGCCCTGATCTATCTCTTCCCTTGTACTAAAACTTTTTGGCTGCCTCTGGCTGAGCAGGGAAATGCCATCTTTCTCTTGTGCTGCCAAGTTTGTGCAGAGCAATATCCTCGCTGTGGTGTTCCTTACAATGATTCACACTGTCCTATTGAGAAAGCCTATTATATTCCAGAGATACTGGTTGTAAAGAGGAATGTCACAGATTGTGGCACAGGTTTCAACCCACTCAAAGCTGACAGGACCTTTCCATCAGGGAGGATAAATTTTTCTTCTTTATGACTATTCTTATTAAAATCAGGATTCCTTCTGCTCCTTTTGCTTCTCTAACCCATAGTATATTTTTACCTTTCATTCTTTAAATTAAGTGATTTATTGCAGTGCTAAAATCAGAAGAGTTGTGGCGGAATTTTCTCTCCTGAAATAAACCACATTTCTGCTGATCTGAGTGAAACTGGAATAGCAAATAACCACGTGAAGCAATTGCTAGCCAGGCAGACAACACAAGCCAGAGGTCTCTCTTGGGCCATCGTTCATTTATACAGCTGGGGAAGATATGAAAGGCAGAGGGATGTTCTGCAGCTTATGGAGCCCATCCCATAGCTCACACACAGCGAGCACAGAGAGCTCTGGTCGTGCTCAGGGGCATCACACCATAAAACTTCTCCAGAGAGGGAAGCTGCACCTGAGCTGGAGGGGTGCCCATTGCAGAATAGGAAAATAGTCTTAGAAAACATCTCAAAGTGCGGGACAGTTTCTCTCTGGGGGGTTCAAGCCATTCCAGTTGCATTTCCAATGGCTGTGGCAGGACAGTGCCACTGGCAGGTGTCACTGCCAGCAGGACACTCCGAGTTGGTTCAGCATGGGCTGGGGGTGCTTGTTTAAATTCCAGCCCCTCAAATCTTTTCTATCCCCTCAACTTTGTCTTCTGTTGCTCCTCTCCTGCTGATAAGCTGGGGAGCCCAACCTGTTCCCTCGTGCCCCCACACTGCTGGGGAGGAAGGGATGCTGCTGAACAGTCAGGTGCCTGTAATTCCTTAACTCCCTGTCCTTTATAGCCTACTATCAAAGCCATGTTATCAGCTAGAGTTGCTCTTCTTAATTTATTAAGCTTTTAAAGCCTTTAATCTTATTTGGTTTGTATCTGTGTCTTTCACTGCATTTCTGAAATCAACTGGGACACAAAAGAAAAAATATCAGTCTCAAGACATGTTGGCATGACTCGCACAGACACAGGAAAGGTGCTCAGAAAACCCCACAACAGGTGCAGTCACACATCCATTTGTATCTGTTCCTGTAAGCAAACCTGCCTTTAACCTTTCCAAGCTCAGCTTTAATAAGAGATTTATTTTCAAAATGAAATATTAGAAATAAATATCCAAGTGTGCAATAAAGGGAACAAATGGGAAAGGCTGATCCCACTGAAGCAAAAAAAAAAAAAAAAAACAAACCAAAAAAGAGATGAAAAAATGTTTTACCCAGAAACCCGGGCAATTTTCCACTTGACCTATAAGAAAACAACCTGAAAACTCCTTTACTACTCCTTGTCTCTCACTGCTGTGAGGACACAGCCTCACAGACTGCTCCAGCTCCTGCTCCTCCTCCTTCAGCTGGGACAAAATCTGCCACTTAGCCCCCTGTCTGTCCTTTCTCTCCAGCCTGGACCCAGCAAGAGCCTCAGCTGCAGCCCTGGGTCCCCACTGCGCTGCTGGGATGATGTTCTGGGCTCCTGGCTGATCCCAACGCCCTGATCCAGGGTTTGATTTCCTGCCAAGTGGCTTCGCTTTTTAAGAAGATGCTCTTTCTTTGTCTGCTGTGCAAACACCATCAGAGCTTTCACTGGAAAAGGTCATGGGCCTTTTCTTGAGGGAAAACTTGCACTGGTTTCCTGAGGTATTTTGGCCATGAGATGTGATGGCTTGAGCTCAGGGCAAAGTCTCAGTGCTGCTACCCCTATGAGACATCACACAAGGATGGAAATTTAGCTCCTGCTACCTGAAACAGCAGGAAGAAATTAAAAAGTCTCAGATTGTATAATTTGAAAAATATATCTATTTAGGTATTGAACACAAATGTCTTTTTTTGGGGGGGCTCTTCCACATGGTTTAAGTCTGGCAATACTAAACACCTGTCTGCTAATAATTACTATTATTATTAATGTATTGGTATTATTGTGATATAATATGTAATTCTACACATCTTTCTATACAATTGCTTTGACTTTGTAAATGCTGGGATAATGCAAGATCTAAAGAATCCTAAACCCAAGCTGCTGTGTGCTGAAACTATCAGCAGTGAGCAAAAAACTCCCTTCCGTGCCAGTGTGCATTCAAGGTGGAGAAGATTCTGTGAGTAGAAAAACAATTAAACAGTAAGTCTGCTTTTACCATTTCTAAATAAATACGAATGCTTGCAACAGCTCTTTAATTAAGTTTATCTGAAAACGCAGCTCACTGAGCCATTACTTCCCATGCCCAAATGGAAGGGCTCGTTCTACAAGGTGCCACATCCTTGTCTCTCCCAAAGTCAGCCTCTCACGTGCTCACACCCGCTGCATTCACGGAATCTCATTTTTCTTCAGTAAGTGTTGTCAAGGAAACCTTCCTTGGGGCCTTGTGATCCACAGCTCCAATCCCAGCATCCCTCTCCCAACCACAGAGGTCAAGAGAGTAATTGCACAGGAGGTCTCTGTTTGTCACTGGCTGTCCCAGGCATCTTTGGTCACTCTGGCCACCGGGCACAATGCGCTCCATTCTCTGTTCCCCTGGTCTGTTTTCTCCCCAGCAGCAGCTGCTGAAACCCCTTCTATTCACACAGACATTACAGAGGCCTCCAACAGCAGAGCTGATACCTTGAAGTCATTTCTATTTCAGAAGAAAACTGGTCACTCTGCTAGCCTGGAGGAGCTGCCAAAGGGCCCCACGGGGCAGCAGGAAAAGTCCCCACCGTGATCCCACACCAGGTCGCTCCCTGCAGCAGGGCCTGGCTGCTCCCAGCATCACTCTCCAGCAAACCCTACTTCTAGGCTCACTGTGCCACATCCAAGGATCAGGACTTCTCTCAGCCCAGAACCATCCTGTGCAGAGCCTGGGCAGGCGCAACACCCTCCCTGTGGTTCGTCACAACTGCTGCTGAGGACTGGAGCATCCTGCTGTTAAACATCCCAGTGCTGAGCCCTCACCTCCTCATTCCCCCTGGCCTGGCACCTCTGAGCTCTGAGTTCTCCCCTCCCAGCATAATTTTGTGTGTGGGCAGTGATGGTCTCAGAAGTGCCACTGCTGTGACCTTGAGCCCTGAGCTTTCTGCTGCCAAAGCCTCCCAGAAACATCCGAGCTGCAAAGATATGTCATTATTCAGTCCCACATGCCCAAATGCTGCTTAGCATTCCAGGGAAGGCACAATCCTGCTAAACATAAGGGATGAGACTGGCACTGAGCAGTGCAGAAGGCTGTTTGTGTCTGGAGCCGAGGCTCTGGCTTCAGAGGGACTGAGATTTCCTAAGTACATCTTATAGAGCCACCAGCCCTGCTCAGCTGAAGACACGGGCCATGCACAAGAATTCACAGAATCATGGAATCCTTTAGGTCAGAAAAGCCCTCTAAGATCATCGAGTCCAACTGTTCCCTCAGCACTGCCAAGCCCAACACTAACCCATGTCCCCAGGTGCCACATTTAAACGTCTTTTAAATCCCCCAAGAACGGTGACTCCAACACTGCCCTCTGCAACCTGTGCCAGGGCTTGACAGCCCTTTTGGTCAAGAAATTGTTCCTCATATCCACTCTAAACCTCCCCTGGAACAATATGAGGCACACATCCAGGCAAACCTCTTAAGCTTTTTTACTCCAAATGTTGGATTGTGCCACGGAACTGGCAAAACACCAGGAGCTGGCAGTACTTTTTCTAGCAAGACACCACAGCCCATGGTCCCTTCCACATGGCACATCCACAGGTGCCCTCTCCTGCCCCAAAACCTTCCCAGCAGAGTGGTCAGCAGGACAGTGAATTAACTGCTTGCACATAATGCTGCAGAGGTGAGAAGAGGTTGCCCAGCACTGAGGTTCTGAACGGTGCTCAGAATCCAGCTCCTGGGAAAAAGACTGCTTCCTAGGAGGAATACTTCAGAAAATTATTGCTCTGGATTGCCTAAACTTCTCCCAAATCAGGGCCAGCCATGTGTCTGGTGAGGACTGTGCTCTGTATAGCCCTCACAGCCTCTGGCCTGTTTGGTTTCCTGGATCCCATCTCCCCTTGGGGCTCAGACCCCAGGGATGCAGGCAGCACTGGATATGGGAGCTGCTCTGCTCCCTGTGCTCCTGCCTGTGTCTCCTGATGGCACCTCAGCTCTGCACGCTGCTGTGATTGCTGATTGCTGAGAGCACCAATCAGGCTAAATTAATAAGCAGGTGCCTTTGTGATCCAGGCAGAAAAGCACTCTGACAGGAATGACAAACTGGTTCTATTTGCAACCTACGTCAACACTCCAACCTACATTCTCCAAACATAATTAAATTAATCTATTGTGCCCACAGTGTTCTCCCGTAACCCTCCCAAATGTTTTTCTCCTCCCTGAGTTTCGTGGCTCAGCTTTGGGTCTCCAGCTTTGGGACAGAGAGGGGAGGCACAGGGGTGAAGGGGATGTGACTGTTTTCACAACAGACATAAAACCCTGTGAGTTTCTTCAACAAGTGCCTGACCTTTTAGTCACCCAGATGCCCAGGTTCAGGCTCCACACTCCCAGCTTTCCCTCACCTGTTGAAGAACTTGCTGAGCTATCTTATCCCACCTCATGCTGCTGATCATGGGCAAACATCCCAGCTGCCCCCACAAAACAGCATCCTGGCGTGGCTGACAGCTTCAGCTCTGGGTGGAAACTTCTCCCACCAGGAGCACAAATTTCCCCGTTGCATGCAGTAATTTATATATTAAAGATGTGCCATTAACTCAGCAGCTATTTCCCTCTGGAGATCTGCTACCAGTTATGAACCCATCTAAACACTCCAAAGGCTGTGAGGCAGAGCAGTGCTGGAGATCAGCAGGAATTTAATTTTCTAATAGAGAGATTTATTCCCTACCAACAGGGCATTACATCGTGTGATCCCTGCCTCTGCTCAGCCATGAAGGACATCTGAAGTTTGGGCTCGTTCCCACGAGAGGGAAATAAGTGAAAATACTTGAAAATTAGCCAAGGGGTTGTTGTGTTTAGGGAATATAACCTAGATCCTTTTGACCTGCTATCCTAGGCATCATCTGCTTAGCTACCAGAGCCAGCTCTGCTGCTGGGGGGAGAAGGGAAACCATCGACAGGGCTGGCACAGAAGGCACAAGGCTGCCCTGAAGCACTGCTTGGGCCAGCACTGCCCAGCCTGTCTTCTCCTGATGCAGCCTTCTGGAGTCTCCCGGGTGTGGGAGCAGCAGAGTGTGAAGAGCTCAGAGATCCCATGAACTCTCAAGTGTACTAGAAAGACTTTAAATTATTCAGGGGCCTGACCAAAACTCACAGTGTGTATAAAGCCCCTGAGACACCAGCTGGACTCACCTAGCTTAGAAAAAAAAATCTCTCTTTGCCATTTTATGGGCACTTACTACAAACTGCAATTTTATTTTGCTGCTGTTTACCCCAAAGCTGAATTGTGGCTGTAAATATACCACTGGAGTTTCCCCAAGGGAGCAGTAACTCTTGCTTCAGGCTCAAAAAGCCAAGCTCAGTTTTCCCTCTGTCCTGTCCACACACAGCCTAAGAAAGACTCGCTGTGACCAAGTGACACTGAGACCACCCCCTGCTTTTGACTTTATGAACAAAAATGTTCACTGGCGTCCCCTGCCAGTCTAATTCATGGCTGGCACCTGCAGCACTTTCTCTTCAGGAAGGGTCAGCTGTGGCCTGAGTGACAAAAAAGCCTCTCTGAGGGCAAAACACCTGCAGAAAGCCACCTGAAGGTGTTTTTCTCATCCAGCAGAAGATGAGGGTGAGAGTTTTTTGTTGGCCACGTAGCAAAGCCCCAGTCTTTGCACAGGTCTGTGCCTGAGCAGCCCTCGCTCCACAGGATGCTCCCAGCACATGGAGCAAATGGTCCCTGTGCTGCTGGGCTTTTGTGGAAACCCTCCAGGGCCTTGTGAGCCAAAGGTCCCTGTTTGTCCCCCTCCCTGCACCCCACAGCTCCCACCCCGCTCCGGCTGCCTCAGCGCCCGCTCTCCCACAGCTCCTTCCCGCACACAGCACTGGGAGCTCCAGCAGCTGATCCCCTTAATTAGGTCACAAATAGATTACGCATAAAACACTTGCACCAGCCAGATCCTCTGAGGGAAAAACATGCAAGCCCTGCAACTGGGGTAAAAGCTCGGGAGAGGAGAGGTGCCAAAGCTGAAATAACTCTTCAAAACTTTGTCTGCAGGAGCCCTGCTTCAGTTTCTGCTCGACAGCTGGGCCCCTGCTCCCTGACACTGGAGCTAAGTGGTAGCGTTGCTTTAATTTCCTCTTGCTTCTGCTGCAATGCCAGATTGCTTGGATATTCGTAAACAGAAGGAATTTAATGAAAATTATAATTAGAGCCCCGCGGTGCTCTTGCAGGTCGCCTTTACACTGGGCTGCCTATTTACATTACAAATCAGGCTGGTGTCACTGCAGAGTCTACAGCAAGAGAGGAGAATTCATTAAAAGGGAAGCGCAGGGTGAGTGAGAAATAGGGGAGACAGAAAATGATATTGTTATTATTAATAATCTAGGAAATTGGGATCTGCCATGGTCTTGCTGCAGCTTTGCTCCTCGAAGGAAAGCGCATCCCAATCAGCCTGAAGCAGAGGGGACACAGCACGGTCACCCAGAGAGTTCCATGGCAATTACTGTACACATGAACTGTTTTTCATGGAGCAAGGCTTTCTCACCCCACCAGGATGCAGAGGAGTGCTCTTAGCACCTAGCTGCCAAGCTGGGGGTGTTAGCAAGAGACAACATGAAGGCAAAGGGATGCAGTTCCCATTATTTTGCAGCTTTCCCTTTCCACCTGCCAGCAGCTCCATACGATGCTTTTTTCCCCCTGAAATGCCACGAGCAGCAGCTCCTGCTCCTGCTCTTTCCACCAAAGCCCTCCAGCACAGCTGGTGACTCTCTGTCTTCCCATCTATGCAGTGAAATTAGGAGCAACAACCTCATTTTACACAGAGGATTGCTGGACACTTGGGTCCTATTTGTAAAAGGCTTCTGTCATATTCCACACCAACAATCCTGCCTCAGCACCAACAGCATCTTCACTGCCACTGTGGTTTTTTGGACGCCCACCTGCCCGTGGTGGCAAAAAGAGCTGGCATTTTAGGTTGGGAACCTCCCATGATGACGGCAGCACCAGCCCAAATCCCTCACCTTTCCTTTCACTGTCACATTCGCAACACAGAGAGGTGAACTCCCCCTGTTCCCATGCCTGCATTCCCCAAATGAGAAGCTGGAGGTATTTTAGGAGTTGGGCTGCAAACAAGCCAAGTGGTTTGTTTGCATTTCATCCACACTATCATCATATAAAGCGACCCACACTGTGACAGCTGAGTTTTAATCATCACTAGCAACACTGATGTTTGTGCTTTGCCCAAAAAAACCCCAACCAAAACACAAAAATGTGTTTATATCAGTTAAAAATAAAGGACAAAAGAAAAACTTCCCTTGAAAAATTATAACTGAAAAAACATGTAGCCTTTTTTTTCAGCTGAAAAATAGATATCAGTGAAGAAATACTGACCAACTCTCCCCTAATGAATGTACCAGCAAATTTCCAGGCCTGTCATCAGAGCATGAAATGAAAAAGAACTGGGAAGAAAATAGTATTTTGGACAAGAAAAACATTTAGCAGTTCAGCTTCTGGTTCCAGTAAAACGCTTCTGACAGGAAGAGTTTTAAATTGGAACAAACAGGAAAACGATGATTTTGTTCAAAACAGGGACTGCCAGAGGCTTTCGGGGTATTGCAGGAATTTTCCAATAACCACGATCCCCACAAAGAACTTCCCTCTAAGAAGTGGATGGAAAATGAATCAATCACTATTGATTTCCATCATCTGATTGCTTCTCTGGAAGAAAATCAGTCCTACTTAAGTAATTGATTAGTTACCTTAGCAATTACAGGTAAAAAGCCTGGCTTCCCTTGCCGCCCTCAAGGCATGTAAACTAGAGATATTCCAGTTTTCCAGCCGTTTCAGGAGGCAAAGCCAATTTTATGTGAATGAAAGATGATTTCTGAGCTGTCACCCACACCTCAGGAGTCACCAGCACCCTCAGCATGGTCCCTCAGAGGTGAGGAAACCTGAGCACCTCCTGGGCTTCTTCCTCAGCTGCACCTCCCCACAAGCAGTGCAGGCTGCAGAGCAGAACTCTATTTTCCTCAAATAAAAGCAAGAAAACAGAGACACACAAAGTGCTTAAACAGATTCATCAAGTAAATACCTGAAGAGGGAGCTGGCAAAAAGTTTAGGCACGATTTGAGGCTGAAGATGTGCCTCCCTCTTTCACGGGTGATGGAGTAGTTTGGGAACTGCAATCTGCTCTGGGCAGTCATGGAAGGCTGAGAGCACAGCTCTGCTGCAAAACACAATCTGAGTGCTGGGAATCAGGGCTCCAGGGTGGATTTTCTGGGATTCACAGCGTGAGAGTGGCTGTGGGGGGTCACTGAGCCTGTGGTTTTCTCATGCCCACTGTCCCCTGCACCGCTGTGCTTTCTTGAGAGGAGCTCAGTGGCACTAAAGATTCTCATCAGGGATTTATCAGCAATACAGAATCATGCTGAAAACCCACTAAGGCTTAACGAGTTCTCCCAGTGGCACTGATGGCATTGACCACCTCACTTTTGGTGCTGCATGCCCTTTGTTGTTGCTCCTCAGCCCAAGTGGGTGATGAAATGAGAGCCGTGACGTTCACTTTGATGGAGGCGAGCTGCTGGCTTTCCAATAGGGTAAATAAGGATTCAGTGCCTTTTAAAAAGCATTATTTTTAAAGGAAAGCCCTTTTGAGTGAGGGCTAGAATGGGGTTATTTTCCACATGACCAAGCACCAAAAGGAAAGCAGCAGCCCAGTCCATGCTCTTATCACCCTCCCTGAGTCACCCACTGGATAGATTTGTCACAAGGTGAAATAAGAGCAAGTCCTCAATTTATTATCATTTTCTACTTGTCCTCCTTAATGCAGCTCCTGCCAGGATGAGTTTGCTGTGGGAAAGTGGAATGAAACCAGGCCTTTCAGCTTGCTGCTAAATGGGACTGGGGGGAGGAGGCTTCCAGGGAGGAGGGAAAATCTTCCTCATTAGAAGGGGAAAATGTGCAACGCAGAGTTTTCATCGGATGCTGCCCAGCCTCCCAATTAGGGTGGCTGGGACAAACAGTGGTGTTATTATATGTAACTGTTTACCCAGTGTCACTCAGCCATTGTTTATTTTATGAGCATAATTTATTTCCTCCGTTGTGCTACCCAATTTGTTTGCATTTTCAGTCCACTCAAGTGTCTCTCTTTCATTGCGCACATCTTTTGGCCTCCCACCAACCAACTCTCCAAGTTTCCAGGAGTGTCACACAATGGCCAGGCCCCTCCTGCCTTTCATTTTTCGCATGACATTTTTGTCCCTTATTTCTGTGCTGCCCCTGCCCCTCCCCTGCTGCAGACTCGCAGCTCCTCAATGGCTCATGGTTTATTCAACAGCAAAGCTGAATTTCTCTTTTCCTTCTCTTTTTCCACTTTCCCCTCCTTTTAAAAATAGAGGCTGGTCAATAGATGCCACTCTGGCAGCTCTGGAGAACAAAGTTCACTCGCAGCAAATCTTTGTGGTCGTGTCTCCACAGGGCAAGAGTTTGGTGACCCTGCAGGGGCTGAGTCCCAACGAGCAGCTCACACATGGGGCCCCCACAGAGTCCTGTGTCTCTGTCAGCCACGGAAAGGGACAAAGACTTGTCCTCTATCAGCTTGTGACCACCAAAGCTTCATCCACACCTCGCCTTGGAGGTGTGAGATGATTCCTCATCCCTGGAACAACGGCATCTTTGGTTTGCTCCTACTCCAAACTTTCTGGCCATTTTTTCCCCCCAAGTCCTCTGATCCTCTTGCTTGTGGGTCCGAGTGCAAGGATTAGCTAAAACAGAAAAGTGCTAATCCACATTATGGAAATTCAAAACCCTGCTGCTACATTAAGTAATTTCAAGGAAGTTTAATGTGGCAGGACTCGGAGGTGACTCCAGACAGTGACAACAACATCTGTGCATCGCCTCTTCCTCCAGCCTGGTGACACCGCAGCAGGAAGATGCAGCATTTTCCTCCTGATTGTAGCAGGACCCTAATTCTGATGGGTTCTGATGAGCTCTCAGCCCTGGGGTACAGCTGAACCGGGGGTTTACTGCTCCATTCCCATTGAGTGCGCCAGGATTGGGATTCTGGGGCTTCTGATAGAACATCTGGACAGTGTGTCACCAGCGAACCCTGGAGCTCCATCTGAAATGCCCTTTGTTTGCAGGTTAGTGGCCAAAACTGGGAGTAAGGAACTTTACATGGCCAAGGGAGGCTTCATGAGGAAAAAAACTTGGCAGCCATGAAACCTGGGATACGTCTCGTGCAAGGAAAGCATCCTACAGGATACTGCCCCGCCACCTCCTGTCACTGTGAGCTGCTCCAGAAATTCATCGTACTTGAAATGATTCACTCAAGTATCCATTCAGTCTCAGTTCATGGATTGCAGAGCCTTTATTGCACACCCATATATTTAGCACTGGGATAGTTCTCAGCAGTTCTAACAGCCCTGTCATCTAAGGAATAAAACAAAGAGCCATTATTCATCACAAGGGAGACACAGTCTTTATTGTCTGAAGCCACGGCAGAGTTTTTCTATCACCCTATCTACTCCTCGCTGCCACACAACTCAGCTTTAAGCTGTCTCAGTAGCAGCCCTGGAGGCCCAAATGCTTTGTAGCTTCTCCCAGTTAAGTGCCCAGCTAATGCTGTGCTGGACTGACCGCAGGACTGACCCTGAGCTCGCAGGAGCAGGAAGGGAAACCGTTCCAGAAAAGCTTGAGGTGGACATTAATCTCTGCTAGGTCAGGAGTAAAGTCAGGCAGGGTTATTCAAAGACATGGGGAAGCACAGCTACAAGTAGAGATGGATGAACGTGACTTTTGGGCACTGATTATATCCAGAAGATCTGGGTTTGGCCCTGACCTCATGGCAGAGCTGTGTAGGCTGTAGGACACATCAAGCTGTGCACATCACCTGTCCCAGCCTCCCTGCAGCCCTCCCAAACAGCTTCAGGGTTTCCTTGGTGGATCTATGTCCAGCATGCAGCTGGAGGAGCCAGCCTGGTTCTCTGGATATCTGGAGATGAGTATCTTGAGATCTAAGCATGAACCATCCTCCATCCTGCTTAGCATCTGCTCTGTGCCTCTGGGAAAAGCAGGTCAGATTCGGGGCCACAAGACCCCCTCAGTGGTGCAGATGAGCCTACTAAATGCAATCGAAGCAGCACCATTCAGAGAACAAGCTACATCACGGTCTCCTCAGGCTTCAGGAGCATTTGAGGCTGTGCCTGTGTCAGCACAAGGCAGGACAAGGAGGAGAACAGATCCCTCTGAGAAGGCGCTGTGCAGGGGCTCTCACCAGCTGTTTGCAGTAAGGCAAACTCATCCTTCCCTTGGATGTCTCTACTCAAAATAATGAGATGGGAAACTTGAAGACCCAGAATCCTAAAAAGTGTCAGACCTCTGAAAAAAAAATTGCACTTTCCCAGCTTTTTAATTTGTTTTGAGGCTGGCAATCACATCTCCAAGCGCCCGAGCTCACTTTTCTCCACATGCTCAGACAGCAAAGGGCACAAAACAGCCTGTGAACTCCCATCACACTTCTCCCAGCACCCGCTCTGCTCCCTGCTGAACAGCCAGCAACCTCCCAGGCTAATTAGCCAAACGGTATTCTGCACATATTTAGCATTTCTGAGTAATTAGGATAATCAGATTTCTCCCCTAATTCTGTACATCCACAATATAAGCAGGTGTATTGCCTTTCCCACAACGGTATCACAAGAAGAGTGTTGTCTGCCGGAGCCAGGGATGCCAGCAGCCCGTCAGAGCCCATTCCCCTCTCCCACGTGGAAATCTGCTAACGGATTACCAGTAGCCATGGGGAATTGGGAGCTGGGTTTGTGTTGGCTGAGCAACCAGCAGTTCAGACATTCATGCGAGTTATCTAAATGCACAGTCCTCAAATCTGGCCAGAGATCCGGATGTTCCCTTCGCCATCCTCCAGGGATCAGCCGCAGGAGTTGTTTTGTGCTGCAGTTGAACAGCAGGTGTTTGGCCCAGAACCTCAGAGGTGTTTCGGGTTCTGGGGAGGTTCTGGGAGTCTGCCCAAGACTGAGGGCTCAGGTCTTGGTCATTCTCCACAAGGTTCATCAGCCCATGGGCCTGGTCCTTATCTCTGTGAACCTGTGAGCTGGCATCCACTTATCTGTGGTCTGTGCCACTTCCAAGGTCTCTTGGAATGAATGACCTTAAATGAAGGTCCAAGCCAGTCAGGCCAGGCCAGGCCAGCTCTTTCTTGTCCTGCTGAGGTGGGTCTTTGATTCAAGAGGAGTTTTTCCTCCAACCAGCTTCACTCAGTAATTCCTTCTCAGGGAAGCAGAAAAGTTTCTCGGTTTTCTTTTTCAAGGGCCCATGAGTACATCCCGGTTCACGGAGCATTTGGATGTGGTGCTTCCACCAAAGTGGGAGTTCTTAAAGGAGTATCAATGGTCCAGCATCTCTGAAAGAAGGAAAGGTTGCTCCCAAGCCCCACAGCATGGAGTTACACTCTCCCAAGTATCCTGACCATTGCAGTAATATTAAGCAAAGACCCTGCCACGTCCCCTCCACAAAAACACCATCCTTCTGCTGAGCTTCAGGTAGGGAAGAAGTTTGCTTGGAGACCTTAGAGCAGAACCCAACGTACTCCCAACTCAAAGAAGCCATTTCTAACATGCAAGGCAATGCTCTTATTGTAGTACTGTAGAATAACATCCAAACTTCCTAAATATGAACAAACCTAAGTAAGGCCAGGAGTTAAGATTCCTCCTGATCTCCAAGTAGGTCAACCATGCTGGTACTGAGACTGGGCTCTGGCTACTACAGAGCTAATGTTCAGGTGGAGCTGAAGACAGACACTGTTAATTGTGGGGAGGCTGTTTGTCCGTGATGGATGACCACAGCACTCAGAGCACGCCATGCAAGGCTACACTCAATATTTTATAAGTTGTGTGTGGGTAATAAAATGCTCCATCCCCTTCTTTAGTGTCCTCTATCTCACCTTCCCTGCTCAGATGAAATGGTGCTCACAGATGAACTATCCCCAGAAAACAGCACTTGGAAAATATAAATCAGCACCAAATGCTTTAATGGGTCCAAGGCTGTTGTCAGGGTCACCACAGACACAAGACAGGTCCCTGGTCCCCCGAGAGGTGTCACAGGAGGCATCTTCCCAGGTTTTGTACATTTTCTGTAACTGTGTATTCAACTGAGCAGCTGAATCCATTTTTTACAAGGTGTATTCAGGACTTCAGGAGAAGCGAAACCCAATTATTCTCAGTAATGTTCAATTCGTGTTCTTTCCTCTTGGCCCAGGTGACCAGCTGACCAAGTGCTCCCTAATGAAGGACAGAGTCTGTCCTGCATCGTTCTGACCTCAGGTCAGTGATGTCCCAGCTCACAGGGACGGCACAATGACAGAGCACAGCACATCCAGCCCTTCCACCCCACTGCTGGGCACTGGGATGGCTCTGCTGCTGAAACGGGGGGCAACCTGTGCTCCCACACTCCTGAACATCAGGGCTGGGCACACATCTGTGTGCTTGCTCTACTGGTGCAGAAAAAAAATGATGATGATCCTGGTTTTCTTGAGTTTTGAGCACTGGAGGGAAAAACGGAGGGGGAAAAAAATAAAAAAGAGGGAAGAAAGCAGATATTTCACTGGCCTGGGAGAGCCTGGGGAGCAGGTGGGAAGCTGCCTGCAGGGCTGGCCAGCCACTGAGAGGTGGCAAAGAAAGCTGGCACAGCAAGTCCTGATGTCTGCCTGCCTTGAGCAGGTGATGAAGACAAGCTGTTGCCTCGATTCCCACAGTATATTTTCATTAGGCCCAGGCAGATGGCAGCGGAGGTCACCGCTTCCACACCATCATCCTTTCAGCCCAAAAGTGTCAGGGAATCTGACATCTCAATTATTAAACCTGGAATCACCCAAGCAGCACCTGATGGACGATGGGGGAAAGGGAATCAGAAAAGCTGAGCTCCTGATTTCCCTGAATTCTCACCTTTGAGAGAAAATCTGGGACATGCACTTCCCTGATAAACAACATATTTGTGTCCAACGTTCTGACACAAAAGCAGCTGCGCTGAGAACGAGCCACAGACACCAGGAAAATGGCAATTAAGTCCTTGTGGAAAATAGACCAAAAAGCACCCCTTGGAAAAGGCATTTGATGTTAATGAGCTACAGCAAAGTCAAGGGAGGAGATATTGATCTTGCCCCAGCAGAGGTCTGCCGCTCGCTCCTCCATAGTCTGCGAAGCCTCAGAACACAGAGCAAAATAAAACTTCTGTTCTTCACAAGGACTCTCAGATATGGCGCCAGGGCTTGGCTAAGGCAGGAGGAGCCAGAGCAGCACCACCAGTGACTTCTCTGTGCTCAAGTTGAGACACAATTCTGACACACTGGAGAGAAGCAGCTCTGCTGAAACATCATCTCAGAGATTTCTGCCAGATATTTCAATCACTTCAGTTTTTCTCCTCCCTATTATTACCACCTACTCTCCTATTATTACTTTACTACTACTGATTCCCTACTTTTTACTCCTGTTAATCCATACTTTTGTAATCCCTACTGTTACTCCTGGCAAGAAGAAAATGAAATAAGATTCTGACTCTTACCAAAGATCAATAAACAAACGAAGCAGAAATTGTTTATTCTTAGTCTGAAATCTCATGAACTTTAAGGTAATATTATGACTCTGGAATGATTACAAAATATCTCAGATTCCAATTTCCACAGGGCATTTATTCACTGAGTTTCCTTCTGCAACAAAAATACCCCAAACCACTGTGAGCAGATGAGTCACTGCAGCAAAGCACCACCCTGAGCAACACCCAAACCTGCGCTTCCTCTTTGAGGATTTTTCTCCTTAAACCTCACTATGAGCTGGGTTTGGGGGAGACATGATGGTGTGAAGAGATATCTGAAAGATGAGAACATCCAGGGTGCACAACCCCAATGAAAAAAGCCAATAACAAACCAATTTCTTCTTGGGGAGACTTTTCAACTTTTTTCAGAAGTGTTTTCAAGAGTCTGTAAAAGTTCAAAATATTTGGGGTTTGGCACAGTAAACACCCCCATCATTTTCATCAAACATTGCTAAATGCCAGAGTATTTTCTTCCTTTTTTGTCCAGAAATGTCATTTTTTCCCTTCTCGTGTTCTTTAGACAGGGAAGGGGTGAAGAATGTGCTGCTTTTGAGACAAAAGTTTCCACTTGGTTGAAAACTCTCTTTCTACCAAACTGAAACATAGAGACACAACCTGTGCAGTTGGGTGTGCTCATCACATCTCCTGCAGGAGGAGTGGGGACAAAGGGAACATTAAATCACAAATTATCCCTGCTTTTGGGGGGGTTTTTAACGAGAAAGAAAGGTTCAGTTCTACCGACCTCGGACCCAACGTTTTGTTAATGGGAAAGGCAACGCTGCAGCTGGGGCACTTGCTGCTCACTGGATAATACGCATTTTCTTAAGTGCTCAAAAAGCAATGGGCTAGTGCAGGGTTTTCCTGGAGGAAAAGAGATCACAATCTGGCCTTTGTTATCCAGTTTGTTCTCCAAGAGTTCATACTTGAGGGCCCCTGGAGCGGATTCTTGGAAGAGCTCCACTTTGCACCCCAGCCAAAATGATCCGAGTTTCCATATATTATTAGCACACAATGGAGCAACGTCAGCTCCCTTAACCCCACACCAGCCAGAGGGAGAGGGTCCCCATCAGGGAAAACCAGCTCCTTCTCTTCTTCTACTGAGAGGAAAAGGGGAGGCCAAGGGAGCAGAGAATGACCGGGAAAAATCAGAGTGGTCAACAAAGATACAGTGTCAGCCGAAATAAAACCCCAGCTCTCCAAGGAGAGTTGACTTCAACACCACCCTGCCCTCAGCTGCTTTTTTGGCTTGGCTTTGGCCAAATTTCATTCCTGGTCTGAGTGGGTTTGGTTAGAGGACACAGTTCCTGTGAGTCATCTGCAATCTCCAGCACCACCATAGGAAAGGCGGATGTGGGGAGCCAGGAGACCTGGGCATGTCTGAAACACAGACCCCAAACTGCTCCTCCCTTGTGCTTCCCTTGTGCTGCAGTGTACTGACTCTAGCAGCTCAGGAAAAACGGGGCAAGAAAAGAAAAATCTCATGCAAAAATTCAACTTTTTGTAAGAAAAGCTCCACCACTCCAAAATTAAAAATGTTTGCCAGCACAGCGAACATTTGCCAGCACATTTTTGACTTTTTGCCAAAATATTCTGGCCAAAACTTGGGAGAAAAACTCAGGATTGTCTGTGGAAAGCAGATACTTCTCATGAAAATATTCATTTAGTCAAATCCCCAGGTTTCTACTGAAAGTCAGCTTCAGTGGAAAATGCTGACGAGCTCCATTATTGGCACAGCTTTAATTTTCCTTTGTCTGGAACAGACACGGAGAAGACAGCATCTGTCAAACGTAGTCTTTGGACTTACATTATTATTTAGCCTGGAGTATTGTTCAAGGACCTCAGGAAAGGTTCGAGCCATCACAGAGCTGGGTGCTGTGCACATCCACGAAAGATGGCCCTTTCCCTGGAGAGATCATAATTTAAGCACAAGCCATGGAGAAGATAAACAGCTGGGGAGAGCACAAGGTAATTTTGGAGGGGTCCTGAGCAGCGTGATGAGCAAAGGGACGCTGTGCTTCCCCTTGCACCTGCTCTTCCCCCCAAGGCTTTGTGCTCAGCCACACGGCAGCTGTGCGGGCTCACAGCTCCCTCAGGGCAGCCTGACTCTGCCCTGGCTCCAGAGGCAGCTGCACAGGAGGGGAGAGACAAGTCCTGCTCTCCTCTCCCAAACTCCAGCCCAAATGATCCCTGAGGTGGAGAGGAGAAAGCCAAGCAAGTAATTTCTACAGCTCCCAGACACTGCAATCCTGTCTCCTCCTTACCTCGGAGAGGGACATGCTCTGCCACCCTCCCTCTTGCAGCCCATGTGTGCTGATGGATCGAGTCACAGAATCAGGATCACAGAATGGTTTGCGCTGGAAGGGACCTTAAAATCATCTCGTTCCAACCCCCTGCCATGGGCAGGGACACCTCCCACTAGCCCAGGCTGTTCCAAGCTCCATCCAACCTGGCCTTGGACACTTCCAGGGATCCAGGAGCAGCCACAGCTTCTCTGGGCAACCTGTGCCAGGGCCTCACTGCCCTCAGAGGGGAGAATTTCTTCCCAATATCCAATCTAAACCTACCCTCTTTCAATTTAAAGCTATTCTCCCTTGTCCTATCAGCACATGCCCTTGTGAAAAAAATCCCTCTATTCCAACTATTTTAACTCACACTTTACTTTTGCCCAGATCCTGCCTTTCCATGGCATCCCACTGCCAGTCTGCCACAGTCCCCTTCTGCCCTCAGTCCTCATGTGCTCTGCATCACTTTATGCCTCAATCAAACCAACACAACCACTTCAAGAGAGTAGTTAGAGAAGGATGTGTGCTGGTTTCAAATAGCTTCCAGAACTGGTCACCCTCTTCTGTAAGAGATTAGAAAGGAATCACTGAGAAAGGAGCAAGGCAGAAAGAGAGCACGAGGAAATAAATAAATAAATGTATATAGTTACTTTTGGTTAGTCTCGATGTGCAGTCCCATCCCAGGGCGCCTTGTTCTGTGCTCATTTGAAGTATTAGTCACTTTTTCCATTAGAAGCTGTTATTCTAGGGGGATTTATAACGTATCTGTAAAATTGTCTCCAGGCTTTGTTTGGCATCTGAGCTCTCAATCCATGGACAGAATGTAAAGAAACTACAGTTGTTTGATTTATTGGGACAGGGCACGGGGAGCGAGGGAATTTTTCCATGCTCAGTGGAAATAAATTCACATAGTGCCTCCGGTGCACAGGCACTTACTGCTCCAGAAAATTCACCAGTTGGGTGCAATCTCACACTGGCAGGAAGAAAGCAGCAAATCAATGATTATTTAATATCTCGCTGCCTGAGACCCAGCCCTGGTCTGTGGCTCCTCACCACGACCCACCCAGCCCACTGGTGGGTGTGACAGCCTCATTCCACTCGGGTCCGGAAATCCTGCCCTTGGCAAACTTTTTTCAATTCTAATTCCCACAAGGGGCATTTCTTAACCCACTACAGAGGCTGCCTGACAGTCATGATTTTTTCCTGGGGAGGCCTACGGCTCCTTTAAACTTTGCTCTTGTTTCTTAATATGCATCTGCCCAAAGGTTGGGAGGGATGAGGAAGGGCTGGTGATCTGCTGTAGGTGACATCAGCTCCTGGATGGCAGAGGTGTTTGGGCAAAGTGAGAATGGGGAGGTGACAACCCCTTTGGGAATCATAAACCCTGGAAAAACACCCCATCACCTTGCTGATGGTCCTCCTCCATGCCACCCATGGCTGAGGATAAGCCCTTTTGCAGGGTAGCCCTGACCTGGGCCAACTTTCACCCAAACTTCTGCTGGAGGTAGGGCTGGACTGGGAAAAAGGGAAGGATTAGGGACAGGGATGCACACCAGGACAGACGGAGGGAGAGCCAGAACCTTCTTGCAGCTTCCCTGCAGCACCACTCAGCAAAGCACTGAGCCTAACGTGGACGCTTCAAGGAAACAATAATCTAAAATTGGAACACGGCAAATTATTTATTCAAACTACAGCCTTCCCTCCCCCCTTGATTAGCAAACCGCTGGGGAGTCAGCCCTGATTTTCTTCAGACAGATGCAAACGCTCTCCTCCTCTCCCTGTGCCACGAGGCTCAGCCCGTGGGGGGCTGAGGAGCTCGTTGGTATTCGCATTGTGTAGCAGCTCCTTCAATTCACACGTTGTTCTGCTCTCCGGCTGGAGCACAAACTTTTTCTTTGGGAGCACACACTGCAAATGATGAATTTGTTTGTTTTCTGCCTTTTTTTTTCTTTTTTCCCCAGGGAAACATTTAGACTGCAGTGTGCAAACACTTCCTCGCACGCTCGCTCAACTACTTGCACCTAATAATAAAACAATCTGTATGAAGCATTGCAACTCAAATCCCTGATTCGAGTTTTTTGGGGGGTTGTTTCATGTTTCATCATTTATATAAAAAGCCCTGGTGAAACTTCGAGGAACAGACACGAGAACATGTAACAGATCTCAGGGGTGTGCTGCAGCACTGAAGTGGGAGATCCCAGCACCGAAATCCCCTCCCCACTTAAGTCAGAGGCAAAAAGTCCACACAAGAGTCAGAATTTCCCCCCTGGGACTTCGGCAGTGGGAGACACGGAGCTTGGCAACAAACAGGGAAGGCTGTGACGGGTTCAAAGTATCAAATGAAGCTGAGCAGAGACATGAGAGGAACAAAGGAAGTTCACGTCATTATAATTTATTGATGATCTTGGCCTGATTGCTTCAGTGTTTTGTCTTAGCAGAGCCCACCCTGGGCAGCAGCGAGTCCTGCACGTCACTTGGCCATGCGGATGTGGAAGTGATGTGAGGATTTACAGACAAAGTTTGCTTAATTAAATAATAAAGTAAATAAAAAAGCACCGCACTGGATCTCACCCTCACCCAAGCGCTTGCTGGGAACTCGCCAGGATCTCCTGACCTCACCCCGACCAGAGCGCAGCTCCACAAATTCCCTCAACCACAGTTCACATTTTTCCAGCTCTACCAATTCACCCAGCGAGTGCCATGGGAAATCGCTATGGCTGAGGCATCCAAACTTGCTTAAGAATGAGCCAAACTGATTCTTTTCTTCAAGGAGGAGGGTCTTTAGGAAAATAAAATGCTGGGGGTTCTTTGTCCCTGTATCTTGGATACAAGAAAACTCCCACGCTTGTCAGAAATCAGAACAGCACCAGCAGCTCATGGCTTTTTCTTTTTCTCATTCCCCCCCCTTTTTTTTTACCCCAGTGTCTGAGTGTGTGCTTAGAGCAGGATGACACAGTGATGGGTTTAAGAGACACTGAGTGCTGAGATGCCGATTTCTAACGCAATACAGGGTGCAGCTTCTTTCTTGTGTGATCACGGGTGAAAAATCAAAAGAAATAATCCAGGAGACTAAATACACTCCCCAGCCATTCAACTCACTCATAAATATGCTGAGCAAGACGCTTTGTGCAAGAAAACCCCATCACTTCTATTCTGTATTTTGTTTAACGATGAGTCAAATCCTCCACACTCATCTTCCGATTGTGCTAGTCTGGGTTCACAGGGGTGCATTCCCACCCTCCTCCCTTTCAATTTTAGGCTGATGGGTGTAATTTCAAAACTAGCAGGTTCCCAGTTTTCCTCTCCCACCTTCAGCTCAGTGTCTGCTCCCTGACTCTCTGAAAAAGAAACGCTGTCACAGCACCCAACTCCAAAACAAAGAGTTTTAACCAAACTCACCCCTTGGCACCAGCACACTATTCAAAAGAACTTCACAGGAAGCCAGTGCTTTCCTGCACGCTGCTAATGCTCCAAAATAAAGCAAATTTGGGAGAAGTCAAGGAAATTAAAACCCTAAATGCTGTCATTTCCTTTTTAAGGCTGGAGGAGCCCTGGAGCCCATTAGCTATTGACAAGAAGGGGACCCTCCAGATCCAGGCTGGATGCAGAGACACTCAGGGAACAACCAGACCTTTGTTTATCATCTATGCAGATGTCATAAGGACCAGGAACCCGCACCAACCAGGGACCGCACTCTCCGCACACTGGGAAGTTTATTCCTACATAAATATATGCATGTTAATAGGCACATTCTATCCAAGCACTTCATCCCGAGGAGGTCTGAAATAATTCCTTCCAAGCTAGCACAAAGCCTAGCAGGCTGGGATGCGGGCGACCAGGGTGGGATGCGGGTGGACCTTTCCATGAAAAGAGGCTGAAGGTACCACGGTGGGTTTTGGCACGTATGAAGTTTGGTTTGGTTTGCAACATCGCCACCGAGCCGCCGGGACTCCTCTCACAGAGTAATTTTCTTCTTTTTTCAGTTGTATTTTATAAGCACAAACTTATTAATTGAAAACTACTTTTTCCCCCCCACCTTTTTCTTGAGTTTTAAGCATCGGTAAATCCCCCGGGCACAGCACAGCGTCGCCGGAGCGCAGCCCGACATCCCTCCACCTTGCTGCTCCGAGCCGAAGTTGCGGAGGAGCGCAGCCCTGCCCGGAGCAGAGGGCACCGAGGCGCTTTTGTTCCCGGCCCCATCCCGGGGCGCCGAACCCGCAGGTCTCCGCCGGGTCCCCCCGATCCCGAGCGCCTCCACTCACCAGCTGCAAAGTGCAGAGGAAGATGAGGGTGCAGCGGCCGGTGCAGCATCCCATGGTCCCCGAGCAGCGGGGCAGGGCAGGGGCAGCCCGGTGGCCGCGGCCCCGCCGCCGCCCTGGGGCTCCGCGCTGCCCGCTCCGCGGCCGCGGAGAGCGAGGCGGGCACGGAGGTCGCTCGGTGTCGCTCGGTCGGTGCCGGCTGCCGGAGCTCCTCCGGGAGCCGGGGAGGAGGAGAGTGGGGCCACAGCTTAAAAGGGCAACGCTCCGGCGGCGCTGCCGTCCCGCAGGCTGGGCGGGCTGGCGGGGCGGGGGCTGCCGCCAACGCCGGGGTGCGCCCCCCGCGCCCCCGCAGGCGCGCTGGGATGCTCCGGCCCCGGCCCCGGCCCTCCCCCGGGAGGCGGGGGCAGCTCCGATGCCCCGGTCAGGGGAGCCCCTCGTTTTTCCCTTGACAGGACACGGGAGTGATCGGTCCGTGTTGGGGCAGAGGGCTGTGCTGGCCAGGTGTGTGTGCAGGACACACGGTCTGTGGAGCTCCTCTCCTCTTTCCACATATGCCTCCCCGTGCAGGTGCTGGCATGTTCACCCTGAACATTATGAAGCCCCAAACTAACCTAAAATGCAATGGTTTTTCCCATAAAATTTGTCAGAGAGGGTGCACATGGAAGACAAACTCCTAAAGGGCGATAAGACAAGGAATTGTTTAAAACGCACGATTGTGGGTATTTTAAAGTATACCCAGGTTTGAGAATGAATCCCAGCTGACTGGGAGCAGAGGGATGTAGGAGAGCATCTCTCTACTTCCAAAAGTGCTTCTACCTGAGCACCATGTACCCACCACTCGCTGTACCCTGCACCTGTAGAAAAGCAAGTCAGTCAACTTTAATTGTGAACAGCAGAGCAAACCCACAAGCACACAACCACCTCCTTTACATGCCCGAGCCCTCCCCATTGCCTCGCCTCGCGAAGGAGAAGCAGGATCCAGAAGACACGGCTCATGCCAGCCTCCCCTGCTGCATACACTTGTGGCCAGCCTGAGGAGCAGGTCACACGCCACACGCCACATCGGGACAGACTTGTAGCTAAGCTCAACACAACAGGATAAGAAGCTTTGGGAGAGCCTCATCTGGTGACAAGGTCGTCTCTTTGCAATCTCCGGCGGCTTCAGCGTCTGCACAACAGTTTGTTCTGTCGCCTCTGGCTGTCTCTTCTTCCTCTGAAGCAAGTCAGCGTTTCATTTCTGCCTCCAAAGCAGGGTGTGACTTCCCACCAGAAGTGATCAGCTCCACTTTCATTTTAAATACCACCACCAGAAGTGATCAGCTCCACTTTCATTTTAAATAAGCACAGCCCGCTGCTCGTTGCAGTGGGGTGAGAAGGAGGTGGCGGCTGAAATCATAGCAGATCATTTCACTCAAGGAAAACACTGCCTGCCTGTATCCTAAGGAAGCAGGATTGGTCCTCAAGTGCTAGGAATGTTTAAAACCCTATATTAACAACATTGTTGTTATTCACATCAGCCACAGGGAGAAACAGAACAAACAAAGAAACAAAGTCTGAACACCTGAGATTAGAAGGCAGCCTCTGAATTGATCACAAATCTTTCTGGGTTTAAATGGTAAAATATATTGATTATCTGACCTGTGCACTGTGCATAACCAAAGCATCAATTAATGCAGTCAGGTACAATAAAACACATTTTATTATACATGAAAGGAAAACACCCAGAAAAGAAACCAATTTATTTCACCCAGAAAACTGTGGACTGAAGAAGCTTTGGCAGTATTCATATTCCCCAGAAGGTGGATTTGGATGGAAAAGGCAATGGAGCAAAGATCAGTTTAATTTTTTCATGAATGCAGAAAAAACATTCCTTACAAACCACACAGGGAGGTCTCACTCTGCACTGCAGGGTCAGGCAACCTGACATGAGAATCAGAACAGGAGCTCAAGTTAGCCAAAAGCAGCCTGGGGTTAGGCTGGTCTTGTTACATGCTCTGGAAACTGCTGGGAACAACAGGGGAAAGCTGGGATACAGCCATGCAGGTTAGAACCTGGCTTTTGTGTCAGTTCTTAAGGTTTCCTGCATCTCTTGTTCTGCCTCCTGCCTCTAAAAACCTCCTGTAGGCATTGCTATTTTCCAGCTCAGTTGTACTGCAAAGGAGACACAGTGTGAAACAGCAAAAGGCATTGCTGCTGAGAGGCTAAGTTTGACAGAAATAGGATTTTTTCCACCTGCACTTTTATCTTGATAAGCTGTGCAGAAAGCAAGCCTGGCTTGGCTGGGACTCCACATGGATGTGAAGGAAAACACAGACTTTCCTGAGCTTTTTAATAAGGGTGAGGCCACAGGAACAACACAACCTATATTTCAAAGAGAAACTTAAAACTCCCAGAGCCTGATATTATAATTTTCATTCATATGATTTCTTATCTGTGTATCTGACCATCTGAACTCCTGCACGAGTGCTGCAGGACCACACATCTACCTTGAAAGTTTAATTCATAAAACCAACTACAACTTTAATTTAGCAAAAAAAGAAAGAAAACCAAAATTGCTCAGTATCCTGAGTTTTTTATTTCCTGAAGTATAAACTCACCCTCAGCTTTTGATGGGTGAAATGTTGCTTCAAGAGTCCAGTCTGAATGTTAAAAAGGACTTCTCCTGATTAAGGGGTTCTGGATGGGGTCTGAGGGATTCTTAGCAGGGATATTGGTGTACAGGGATATGTGTACACAGAGCAAGGCAATCACAGGCAGCTGCATCCCTCACCATCAGGAGAGGACCAAGGACAAAGAATTGGTCAAGCAGTCATTACTGCAGCCCTCTCCAAATGCCAGGCCACAGAGATGCTTAAGAGATCCTAGTTGTTTCTTTAATCCTCCTTTAATTCCTGAGGATGTGCCTTCACTTTAAGGTTCTGATGCACATCCTGACTTCATGGAGGGAATGGAATCCCTCCATGGGATGGGAAACATCCTCAGGTTAGGATGATACTCCAGAGATCGAATGTCCCTGTTCTCAGACAGTGTTTGAATCAGGATCCTCTTCCCATCCAAACTTATTTTTGCATGGCTCCAGCTGCATTGCTAGGGGTGATTAACCTTAGATAGAGAGACCTTGTTATCACCTGTCTGATTACATCCAGATTTCTGGGAGAAGTCGCAGGTTTACTTTAGGAGAAATGAAGAAACAAAGTTAGCAAGCTTGAAACAAAGGAGCAGTACCTTACCACAGCTTGTTATCTCTAATACCTGCAGCCTCCTCGCTCTGACAGATCAAGAGGAACAGTAGACGCTAAAAATGTTAGCTGGGGACGTGTCTCTCCACAGCCCAAACCCTGTAATTGTCACAGCTGCTGAAAGCTGGAGATGGTCTTACATCCCACGGTACCATGGGGTGCATTATTCCACTCAGTTCATTTACACCCACCTCCTCTCCATTTTAATAACGTCAGCTGGCTCACGGTGCCTTTGCAGATGTCTGATCAAACACAGCGGTGTCAGAGTATTCCAGTCTTTCCATTCACACCCCAAAGGCAAAGCGTGCCTGTCCCAGTGCTGCAGGAGCTAATCAGCCAGCCCGCTCCCCTGCTCCAGGGCACACAGCAGCCTTCCCAAGGTGGCATGTCACATCCTATTTCTCTGTCACAATTAGAAGTAAGTCCCACTGCCAGTGGCCTGAGTGATGGCAGCTCAGCACTGCACACAGCAGGATCTCCTGCAGACACATCCAAAATGATAACTGGGAAGTCTTCACATACGAGTTGGGTGAGGTGTGAAGCTTCCTGCCACAGGACACTGTGGAAGTTTAGAATGTATATGGGTATAAATGGATTAGGATAAATCATCTTCCTGCATGGGAGGAGGAAAGGGCTCTCTCCTGTCTCCTCAAGGGTGATGTTGGATGCAGGGAGAGGATCTAACTGCTCGTGACCCGAGGTTGCCTCCAGTCACCTTGGGCAGCCATCTCTGGACTCTGTGATGTGTGCCATGTGTCTTGTTGAAGATTTTCTACATAAAGATTACTGAATCAGCTAGAAAGAGATTATGAAAAAAAGGACAAGAACTCTTGACCTTCTAATTTTAAACTTGTAATTTTTTAAACCTGCCATTACCCTGGGCTAATAACTAGAGCACTGTTACAGAGCTCAGCTGCTCTGGGACTAAAGCCAGCTGAAGCCAAGACTATCATGGTAGAAGACCCAAGAGAGGTGGTAATAGCCCAGACATGTCCTTCTGCTCTTCAGAGGGACC
The DNA here is from genome assembly GCA_014706295.1 of Lycocorax pyrrhopterus obiensis. NCBI lineage: Eukaryota > Metazoa > Chordata > Aves > Passeriformes > Paradisaeidae > Lycocorax > Lycocorax pyrrhopterus. The sequence continues at coordinate 11,806,921 of JACSVZ010000022.1, read as the reverse complement.
AGAGGGACAGAGCTGCCCAAACTGAGCAGCAGCACAGTGGTACACCCTCAGCAGGCCATGGCCAAAAGAACCACACACTGATCTTCCCCTCCTTTTGCAGCCTGGTAAATTAATCGCTGAGGAAAACATCCTGGTGACAGCAAAGCACAATGTTTCAAAAATTGTTCTCATCACTACACAAGAAAGGAAAAATTCTCAATGACTTTTGTGCTTTGAAATGGTTTCCCAGCAGCCCAGGGCGATCTGTAAAATTCATCAGAACTGGTGTGTGAAATCTGTAATTTTCTGTCCAATCCCTGTGAAGTCTCCAATGTTGGGGGGAGGCAGCTCCTAATCAGGGCTTTTCAGCATTTTTACACCACCATCATCTGCATTTCACATTTGTAATTCTCTAATATTAACTTGCTGAGCTGCACAACCAATTCTCATCACTCTTTGATGAGTAGACAGAGGTAGAAGGCAGATTCACCAAGCTGTCTGGTACATCAGAGTACCAGCAAGGTGAACAATTTGTCCACATCTGGCTGACGCAGCTGCCTTGTTTGTGTGATCAAGGGCCTGCATGAAGGAAACCTGACTGGCCTCATTCCTCCCCTGGATCAAACACATCAGCACCCATTTACCTCTATACTGGAGTCAAGGTTCAAATTCACACCTTTACAGCCCTGCTAATGTGGTAATTCTGCTATAACATCCTACAAACAGCCTTTCACAACCCTCTTTTTCTATTTCTCCATGTCTATAAAGGAAAAACATTGAGACAGAAACACCCTGGAAGCTGCCAGCATTTTTCTTAGACTGAGAGGGGTGCCTTGTGCCACAAACCACCTCACCTGAGAAGCAGCACTGAAAATCCTCCCTCATCCATTGAAATTCCCCATCTATCTTATTGGTCTGGAGACCAAAAACATATAACGACTCCTGAACTTGAGAAAGGCTGCTCAAACTAGTGTCGTAGTAGCTCTGGAGATGGCATGTGCAGGGATAAGACCCAGGAAACAGCATGAAGTTGTGTCAGGAGAGGTTTAGGTCTGATATTTGGAACAGGTTCTGCCCCCAGAGGGTGGATGGGCACTGGAACAGGTCCCCAGGGAAGTGGTCTTGCCTCCAAGACTGGCAGAGCTCACAGAGTGTTTCGACAATGCTCTCAGGCACATGAAGGAATTGTCCTGTGCAGGACCAGGAGTTGGACCTTGATGATCCTTGTATGATTCTATGTCAGCATTCCTGACAAAGCAGGCACAGCCTGGAGCAGAGAGGAGGCAGTGCCCGAAGGGTTAAACCCCGCAGGGGAAGCACAGCTGACACCCCAGCACCTCAGCCATGCAATCCGAGTAGCTGGCATGATTGCAGCCACATTTCAAGCCGCAGTTTCACTAGGCACTGTGACCAAGAAGTAATTCAGTGCAGCTGCCAGGGTCCCTGGGTATTGATACCAAGTGATTATTCAAGGTTTCCATGCAACAGTTGCATTTCTCAAATGATATGGCAAAAAACAGAGCCTGAAGGGTGAGAGCAGTCTCCAGTTTCGGGCACTGGCTTAGGGCGCTCTCATTTAGAAAAGCTGCTTCCCCATTTGCTTAGGAATCATTTTTTTCCTCTCAAATGATTACAAACTTCCCCAAGCCAATTTAACAGGTCTCAAGTGATGTGATGGAGAAGAAATCAATAACGAGTTTCTTTCAGCATGTCTTTTGAAGGACATCTGCAGCAGTGTGGGTGTGCAGTGTCAGGAGCTGGCGTTTGTGAGTCCTGCCCCGAGGAAGGGATGGAACGTGCAGTCCAAAGATATCCCAACACATATACACACAAACCCAGCTATTTTTCTGCTGTGTTTTCAGTGATATTCTCTCTAATCCCAGCCAGGGACAGCTAATGCGTATTAAGAAGTCAGCAGTGTCAGGTACCACCAGGCTGAGGGAGCATTTTTTACACACATTTACTTAAGAAAGACTTAATTGCCTTGGGAATAAGCCACTTGAACCAGCCTCCCAGAGTTCATTCTGAATATCCACAGAATAGATTCAAGCAGCACTTCCAGGCTTTTTCCCTCTCCTGGACCAAGCTGGCCACTTTGACAGCTTTGATTGACAGTGCTACAAACTGTGATGTGAAACCCATGGATGTGACATTAACACAAAGTTAAAGCTGCATGGAGTAACAGCTGCTTTTAAAATAAAAGGTTGCTTTTCTGTTTGCTGTTCCAATATCAGAGTAAAGCTTCCTGTTGTCTCATATAAAAGCTTTCCAAATTTTGTTTAGTTTTTGAAATGAAAAAAAACGTGCACAGGGAGAAGGACTGATGTGGGCTCCTAAATACAAGTGTCTGCTTAAGTTTTGTTTCAGCTCTAGCTCTGAGGTGGAAAAATATAATGAAAGGATGTCTGAGTGGCCTGATGGGTAGTAGAAATACACACATTAAAATCCCCTCCCAGCTGTGTGGGGGAGTGGGCACAGGGAGCTCAATCAGAAGTGAATTCCCTATAAATATGCAGAGGAAGGATGGGGGTTGATTACTGTCCTGATCTTGTCTGTGCTTTGAAGAGCTGGACACGAAATTCAGTGCTGGAGCCTGTGGTGTGTGGTCATGGCATAGCCAGGACTCTATGATTTAGCTGTAGGACTAAACCCCTGCCCCTAGTCTGGCGTCTGGTGCCTGACCACCAGCAGTGCTGGTCATTAGATGGAGTTACTGATTTGTGTCAGTGTCAAGTTAACTGAGAAAATGTATCAGAAAACACGGGTTTCTCAGCTGAAAAGGAAGGAAAAAAGTAATGTTCCCTTGTACAAAGAAAGGGAAGAGATTGTTTTATTAAGTGCATGTGACATTTCTGTAGCTTAATGGCAATATTCATTGTAGCTGGGTAAGTTTGCTAGGCTGTTGTTGCCAAATGCAATGAATATCAATAATCCTGAGTGCTATGATTAATAATAATAACTTTTATTCATTCAGCATAATAAATAATAATATAAAAATAAACATTTAATAACAACTGGTGTTTCATCCCATGGCAGAAAATATTTCACATATTATTTTTCTAGTATTTTTTTATGTGACATAACATTAGTAGGAATCTTCCGTTGAGATTTACAAAGATAAGACCCTCCCCAAAGTCACTCTGAACTCTCAAGCCCGTGAAGTCGAAAATGAGATGAAGTCTTTGGTGGCTCAGATGACAACCTGCAGTTCACAGGGTGCTACTCAGAGCATGCAACGCCCAGAAGTACCAAAAAGCCCTGCAGGAAAAGGGTGTTAACCACAGTCCCATCAATTTACCAGACTTCTCCTGGCACTGGAAGGGCTGAGTTTGGGGTTGCATTATTATTCACACAGTTAGAGACACAGTTCTGTGTTACAGACCCAGTTCTGTTACGTTCACAGTTGTGTGTTATTCACACAGTTACAATAAGTCACACACAAAGACAGCGCAGAACTCCAGCGCTGACATTTATCATGCAAGCAGGTCCATCCCTCGCTCCTCGCTCCTCAGATTTATTAAGTAGATTTATCTAAGAAGGGATCTGCGTTTCTTCTTTTTCCCCCTCAATTTAAGTGTTGTGACATCCTGATATAGTGGCTCATCTCAGGTGTGTTGGGAGGGAAAAAGGCAATAAAAATCCACAGTTTCTCAGTCCATGACAAGTGCTGCTACTACTAAGTGTTGTAATTCAGCCCACATAGGCATCAATAAACAAGTCAAAACAGGGTTTTGTGGTATCTCTTTTGCCTTTACTATTTGAAGTCCAGGCTGTCAGCTATTCTAGAAGAGAATTTTTCAGGTATTTTTGTGTGCTTTAAACTGAGTGGTAATGCTGCTTCATTTATGTCAAGGACTGCAATATTTAATAACCAATATCTAGTCTTATTAATAGATTAGAAAGGGTTTAGTAAATCTGTAAAACAGGAAAAAGTGAAAATGAATGCTCTTTGGTTTAAATCCTATTGCAGAGATTTTTTTCCCCTAAGAAGTTTCAAAGCCATCAAACAAAATCATTAACTTACAAGCAAAATTGCACACTAGGTAGCTTATCTTAGTAAGCTTCCACTTGCTATTAGTCTTCTTCACTGCAATTATGGTGAACTTATTCATGAAATCTCTGCAGAATTTGGCTCTAGCTGTTTTCTGTGCTCTCAGATCAGACTGACCTTTACATGTTTGTGTATTGTCCTTTTGAAGCCAAGCAAAATTATTTCTATCGGGAAAATCTCAACATGGAAAACAGCTCAAGGATACTGTGCCTGCCTTGTATTATTTTATGCTGTAATTTGTTCCTTATCATCATGTTTCATATGTTCTTGACATTGGGCATAACAATTATAACAATGGCAATTGTGCTAAAAATATTTGTCATTTAGTTTCAAGCTAGAAACAGTTCATAAGCAGATAAAGAGAACAAGTAGTGAAGGCAGTGCAGGCTGCCTTTGTAAATGTTTCTTCTTGGCATTATCTATTATCTCAGAATAGACATTTGCCACACATAGCGGAGACGGGGAGAGAGCTATGCACCCATCCCAAATTCCAGGAACAGTGCAAACTGGACTTGCCAGGGAATGGCATGCATTTATTTGCTTGCTGAGAAAGACAAATGTTTGTGGCATCCCTTCATTCCTATTGCACACCAGACAGCCCCATCGCGCCGCCCTCACGTAGGTGAGTCTTTGCTGCTCCCTGTGTGTCTGGGGTTGAGGATGACTCCTGGCTCAGGCTGTGAGCACACACATTCACCCAGAACTGCTGCAGAGCCAACGCCAACACCAGTCACTGGAATATCTACCAATTCTATGGAAAAACAAAGATTAATACGCTCATTAGAGCCTGTAACACAGCATTTGTATAATGGGAACCTCATTGCCTGTTGGTTCACGTTTACCAGAAAATGATGCTGCTTATGAGAAGAGATTACTTTCTTCTTAACTGGAAAAGCAAATTATTTAAGCCGAGTTTGCTTTATATTTCATACCCCTTCCTCTGTCAGCCTTACACACGCACACTTAAGGGCCCATTATCTTCTCATTGATGTGAGAGCATTATGTGTGTAGCCACCATTAATGGTAATGAAAATGGCTCCCGTTAATCTCCCGTGCACTGATAGTCAGATAATAGCCTACTTATTAAGTACGGAGGCCAGACTAGGAGTTGCACTGAAATGAGCAGCGTATTGTCTCTGTGGGATTCAGACGTAAATACTAAACCATTGCCCTGTGCCTACAGCTGATGATTAAAAAGAAGTTAACAATGGCATTAATGTGCTCGCCTGGCCCGTGCTTCCACGCACCACAAAGCAACTCTGGGTGCTCTTTCCATCTGATCCACCCTCACCTTCGGGAGGATCTCTGGAGACAAAATCCTGAGTTGGAAGGGACACACATGGATCATTGAGTCCAACTCCTGGCCCTGCACAGGAAACCCCAAAATCCCACCCTGTGCATCCCTGAGAGCATTGTCCAAATGCTCCTTGAGCTCTGAGAGCCTTGGGGCTGTGACCATTCCCTGGGGAGCCTGTTCAGTGCCTGACCACCCTCTGGGAGAAGAGCCTTTTCCTAATATCCAACCTCAACTTCCCCTGACACAGTTTCAGCTACTCCCTTTTGTCCTATCACCAGTCACCAGAGAGCAGAGATGGGAGCTGCTCCTCCACTTCCCCTCGTGAGGAAGCTGCAGACCTCGATGATGTCTCCCCTCAGTCTCCTCTTCCTCAGGCTGAACAAGCCAAGTACCCTCAGCCATTCCTCTAATGGCTTTCCCTAGACCCTTCCTCATCCTTGTGTTCCCCCTTTGGATGCTCCTTAGTAGCTTTAGATCTTCCTTATATTGTGGTGCCCCGAGCCAACCCAGTGCTCCAGGTGTGACCACAGCAGCGCAGGCAGAGCTGGACGTGAAGCTGGGGGAGGCCTGGGGGTCCAACCAGCCCCTCAACCTGCTATTCCCAGCCTGGGAGCAACATGGGGCATCAGCTGCTAACCCCACTTCGCTCACATCAACAAGTGTCTGAGGAAAACCCACATAATTCCATATAATTCACCCCCACGGGCAGCCTCCCCTCAGAGACAACCCCCGGGAGGTCGTTTTTGCAGCCTGGAACCGCACCGAGAGCAGCGCGCGCCCAGGGTTCAATTTAAACCTTTATTTCAGCTTTGCCTGGTTGAAACAAATCCCTTAAACTTCTCCCTGGAACACGCGGAGCTGGATATAATTGGATGTTTTTGGAATTCCTAGCCCGCCCCGCACCGCAGCGGGTTAAGGCGCGCGCCCACAATGCCTCGCGCCCTGCAACGTCGGCGGCGCCGGGCGGGATCGGGCCGGCGGCCGGGACTGGGACTGGGATCAGGACCGGGATCGGGACCAGGGCCGGCGGTGCTGCTCAGGGCCGTGGTGCGTCCCCGTCCCCGCGGCTTTCCAAGCCGGGGTTCGCTGTGCCGGGGTCGCCCGTGCCCCGCCAGCCCAGCCCAGCCCAGCCCAGCCCAGCGCTGAGGTGGCGGCGCTCGGGCCCGGCCCCCGCGCTGTCACACAGGACGGTCCCGAGGGCGGGCGAGGTGCCGGTGCCTGGCTGGCGTGGCGGGCAGGAGGCATCTCCTGCCCGCTATTTCAGCTTTTTCTGCGTTATTTTCTTGCCCAGAAAGCAGAGGCCGGAGGGCTCGGCGGAACCCGGCCATGTTTTGAGGGAGGCTCCAGGACGCCGCTGGGATCCGGGTACCGAAGGTGTGCCTGGAGGAATCGCCCTTCTCTCGGCCCTGCGAAGCGCTGGGTGAGGCGGGTGAGTGTTAAAGTGCACCGCTTTAAAAGTGTGTCTTTGATGTATCTGTGAACGTGAGCCGTGACAGCTCCCTGGAGATGGGCGCAGTGTGTGATTCCAAGGGTTTTTTCAGCCTCTGTGGCTTTTTTGCACTGATGGGACTCACAGGGAGCCTTCAGGTCCATGAAGTCAGCAGGCCACGTCAGCCGCTGACTCTTCGTGCGCTGAATTGCAAAGGCCTTTGCAGGTTGGCTCTGAATTTGCTGCTGCATCAGAGGAGCAAAGTCCTGTTATAGGTTGTTTCCTCTTCTAGTCCACTTCTGTCTTTTTGTTTGTGTTTAGAAACTAAAGATTTCATAACCAGAAACTCATATGGTGCACGTCTAGTTTTTGCTCTGGGAGCAGATTGTTTGGGAAATAAGAGTGTGAGATTGGTCTGTGTGAAGCTGTCTATTTCCACTTTGGAACCCTTAGTCAAAAATGTTCATATTTTTCAATGGAAACTTACTCCTAAACGAAACACTTTCTTTACTGCTTATGTCCATTTATATTAGATCAAAACAATGCATATTTCTTTAAGGTGGCTGTGCAGCTTCTTTCTTCAGTATTTAGTCATGAAACTTAAACAACACAGTGGTTATACGTCCAGTGACCAGGGCTCAGCTTTTTGGTGGTAAACAATGACAATTTGAACCCTTGAAACTTTGTGGGAAAAGCATTAAAAATAAACTAGCCACTTCTAAAGACATTACCTATTAGAAAGCTTAGAACATGACATTTTTTCCTTGTTCTTTAATTCCAAATGCTTTGGTGGAGGAGGACAAGGTGAAAAGCTAGTGGATTTAGTTACCTCCTCCTTTCTTGAACGTCATGGTGTGGATGAAGATCTGCCTTCCCACCAGACAGACATGATGGTTTGGGCAGGAAACTTGGTGCAGAACCAAAAGCAATTGCTTCCTCTATCGCCTTGGAGCTGGAGATCTGAAACTCATGTATAAACACAAGGGGGGCTGAATATTGGCTGTCGGAGGATGGATGTAACTTTCTGTTTTAGAGACAATTCCTGGCACGTGCAGAATTGGAGTGGGAAGACTCTTCAGCTTTCCTGTTCAGCTCCAGCAGTGCTCGTCTGCCATTGAGGCTGGAAGGCCTTTGCACAAAGACTGCCTTTGTTGGTTATTCTGATTGAAAACCTGTGAAAAAGGAGGAAAAATGGTAAAGGAAGGGTAGTGGTAAGAGGATTGAATGTCCAGCCAAAGAGAGGAGCCTTGGAAGTTGTCAGTAATGTACAGGAAGATGCTGGGGAAATTAATTCCTGAGGAATAGGCATTGGCATGCAAAGAGAAAGCAGCAATAATGGCAAAGAGGAGGGCCCAGAGGATGCACTGTCTGGCTGTTCTGCTGAGTTATTTACTTAATTTCTGTACTGCAGAGGAAGAATTCTCCCTTATCTCACCAGGGACAAAGAGTGAAATTGAAGACATGGACTGGGAGCCACGTCAATGTGTTTATGGTTGTTATTTAGGACATAAGCAAATGTATGTAGTGCTATCTCCCTCCCTCCCTGCTCACATGCACATGAGTAAGTTATGGAAGGTTAAATGTTATTGAAATGCTATTGGAAAAGGTGTGTTTCATTATATGAAGGGTCACTTGCCATGCTTTCATTCTCCTGTTCTGAAAGTTACACCATTTTTATCAGATTATTGATAAAAATAACTGTGTTCAATTTTATTTTCATGCAGGATAACAGGAAGATTTTATTCGCCGCTACTTGTAGTAACCTTAGGAGTCTAAAACACTTTTATCACAATTACCTGGTTTTGCCTAATACAAAGTAATTAAGGCTGAAAAGGTAGCACATTCTAAACATCAGTGAAAACACTGTCCCTTAAATTCCACAGAATTAAGCATTTGTCAACAAGATGTTTACAGAGGAATAAATGCTTTAGATAAAAGGCAGTGAGTTCTGCTACAAACACCTTCTGCTTTTAGCAGTGGCAATACGTAGGTACAACACTGAGCTTTTTCCTTTCTGAGTCATGTTATCTTAGCTGGTGATGCACAGCACTGTTTATTGTACCACTCTGCTCTAGAGATTTCTAAGAAGTTGACATCAGTCATACAAATACAATGTTTTCTTACCTGTAGCATTCTTCCTTTTTAAACACCCTTCCTTTATTTACTAAAGATACATCCTCCCTCCATGCCCTAGGGCTGTGGCAGTTGTATGTAACACTTAATCATTTACCTTCTAAAATTTTTGTGAGATTGTTCATTTTATTGATGTTGTAAGGACTTTTGATTATTTTGTCAATTAGCACAGTGAAATAGTATCAGAGAGTTGCATAAAGGCATTTTTGTCTCTCACAGCAGTATTTGGTGAAAATATCAACCTGCTGTTTTATGCTTTGCATCTTGACTGGCCAATAAGCTTGACATTTAGTAGTTGGTGCTGTTTCTAGTCAGCTTGGCGACTTCTGTCTTTTATTACATCTTAGAAGTTTGTTTTCTGGAGTAGAAATGAAAAGATGGAGAGGAAGTAAAAAGGGAGAACAGATGTTATTTATTTAAAGTTAATTTAAATATGATGCTATTAGTTGGAAATAGGAATTTATTTTTTGTCTAAATTGCAGTCTTATGCTGCACCCTACACTACAGTTCTTCTAATTATGAGTGCTTTGTGTACTTTGGGTTTCTCCAGGCTGTGTACTGTGTGTGAATCACATTTTTTGTCTTAATGTGAATTTTAGCCATAGCTTGACACCGCTCCCTGCTGTTTTCTGCGTCATAAAGATTAGAGTGAGATGATGTGGTCTGCCAGCGAGACATGCCTGTTGAATTAGAATTCTATTTTGTGTAAAGGTCCCAATAATTGCCTTAATTTCTTAGAATTCAGTTGACAAGCAAACTCAATATTTCTGGAAAATTACAAGTTCTTGTATCATCTAGTAAGGGGTTCTTTTAGCAACGTGTTCAGCACTCTTAAGTGTAAGAGTTTCTGCTATTTTTTGCATAGATCTGATGAGTTGCATGCGTGTGATCCCGTGAAATCATGGATGTTATGAAGTGCTTTCAGGAAGGGTAGTGGATGGGTCTGGGAGCAGCATCCAGTAGAGTCTGTTTTGATACAATTTGTGACATAGAAGAATTCCCATGTTTATCACCCCCTGCCCACTTTTCAGCCATGACTGAATTACACCATTCCAGTGATGGAGTTATGATGACTGAATCCCCCCAAAAGTGCAAAGTAAATGGAAAAGTAAGATTGTGGGGTTTATGGTGGTTTGGTTTGTCTGTTTTTCCTCTGCAGCTGGTTGTGAGTCAGTGGTTTAGATTCCAAGCTCTTTGTCACAGAGCTGTGCTTGTGAGGTACTGAGCATCCTACCAGAATCAAACCCGTGATCATGACTTAGTTTTTTCTTTTTCTCCCGTTGCAGAATCATGGCAAGTCCAAGAACAAGGAAGGTCCTCAAGGAAGTCAGAGCACAAGATGAGAACAATGTGAGAAAATTATGATCTTTAGATCAGTTTTGTAGAATTGAATTTGCTTTTTACCTGCTCCAAATGTACACTGGGGTCTGCTACAGCTGCTGTTGTCTTTGTGGTATGGCTCACTAATGGTAATGTAGAAATTTGGATATCTCATATATGCATTACAATACATTGCTGCATATTTGGCACAAGTATTTCAGAAGTTCTAGTAATGCTGGAACCCCTGGGGTCTTTTCAACAAGTGGTGTCTGGGGCACAAATTAAAATGGTCCATTTCACGTAGCTTGATTATACAAAGCTTAAATGTGATAGTCCATGGAAAGATTCAGTTTTATTTATATCAATACATTAAATCTTGAGTGGTGAATCCGATCATAAAACTGAGGTTGTTGCAATGTATGAGCAATAAAGCTATTTCTAAAGAAAAGACTCTGTTTAGATCTGCTACCATTTACTGCCAAATTGTAGTGTGGCTGAATGAATGTTCGTAACTTAAATTGTTGCATCTTTTTTTTGCCAAGGAAACCTCAAGAATTCAGTTTGGTTACTTTCTCCTCCCTGAAGACAATATGGAGATGAAATCAAAACTAATTCTTTGCTCAATAATTTCCACTTGCTTGTGTGTATTTCCTCTATGTTTTTTTGTAGTCAGTACAGTAATTTTTATAATCCAAGAACATAAATAACTACTTGAAGGAAGTTTATATTACCAGGGAAGGTGTTTCCAAACAATAAGAACTCTCCCTTCTGAAATTGTTTTCTACTTTTTCATGATTTGCCTCTTTGAGCTGCACTATGAAAACTTCCCACAGACAGTTATGGCAGACTGAAGAAATAATTGTTTTTCTCTCACAGGTCTGTTTTGAATGTGGTGCATTTAACCCCCAGTGGGTGAGTGTGACCTATGGAATTTGGATCTGTCTTGAGTGCTCAGGAAAACATCGAGGCTTGGGAGTTCACCTCAGGTCAGCATTTCCAACAGACCATGGACTGAGTTACATTACCTCAGGGTGCATTATGGCTGTGAACAGCATGTGTTGGTTTGGAATGTATAGAATGTCTCAAATCCAACATTTCACTGGCAGTTTTGCTTCATGCTCCTCTTCAAAGTGGGCTTTGCTCTCTGTGCCTTGTCTGTAACTAGTTGGGTATAAAGCTAGTGTACAAAACAGCTTTATTCTGTTCAGGAGATTCCTGTTGTCTTTGTAATATAAATGATAGTTTTTGTTTTCCAAGAGATGGGACTCTATGGAATAAGAACTGTTATGGGTTCTGGAGAGTCACAGTGTGTGTATATAATAGGGCCAAAGCAGGGAATAGTTACTCGAATGAGAAAAAGAGAGGAAGTCCAGGAAGGAAATCACCAAAGCAAGGAGGCCATTCAGAAGTACTTTCTTTGCTTTTCGAGGGGTGATTTGAAGCTCATTAGTGAGTAGAAATTGCATAGGAAAGGAGCATTTGGAACTGTTGTGTATGTGGCATGGAAGAAAAAAGGAAATTTCTGAGATGAGGACATAGAATCATAGACTTGCCAAGGTTGGAAAAGACCTCTAAGATCATCGAGTCCAACCATCAGGATACCTGATAATAGACAGAAAAAAAAATGCAGAGTGAAGTATGGGAAAAGTTTCTGTTACATAGTGGGTTAGATTAATTTCTGGACTTGAAGGAAGCTGCTTTTTCTGTCACTTGCCTTCTGTTGACTGTCTCCTTTAAATGCCAATAAATGACATGATTTTGGCTTATTTCAGTGAGGATCTGCCCACCTTCTTATGATAATCTGTCTTTCTGTACTTGGAGAGTGTTCTCTAACATGTTTATACTCTCAACTTTTGAGATAGGTTGTAATAAGCTTTTTTTTGTCACTGTTGATACAGCAGGAAATTATAACAAGCTGTGATCTAAAGTTGTTTTTTAAAACCTGCTTTTCAGTTTTGTGCGTTCTGTAACCATGGACAAGTGGAAGGATATTGAGCTGGAGAAAATGAAGGCTGGAGGTAACAGCAAATTCCGAGAGTTCTTGGAGTCTCAAGATGATTATGATCCATGCTGGACAATGCAAGAGAAATACAACAGCAAAGCTGCAGCTCTGTTTAGAGACCAGGTAAGCTCAGTTTTACGTTTGTCTTCACCTCTAGGATCTGAAAATATCAAAGTGCTTTGTTAGCACTTGGTTTTGAAAGGAGGGAAAGTTGCAACTTTTTGAACCTCTGCAGTGGTTCCTGAAAAGGTAAATGTGAGAGAGTGAAATCCTGGAAGAGTTAATGTAAACCTGAATGAGTTCACGGCTCAAGTATTCGGCAGAAGAGAAAAGGAATGTTGTCCTGCCAGGGAGATAAGGTGGGGTTAGAAAAGAGTGTCTTGGACAGGCAGGAGCCTTTCTGGACTAACTTCCTTATTTTGGGTAACTGTAATTTAGCCCAAGGGTATCCAAAGGGTCTGGTACCTCAGAGAAGGCAGTCCAGGACCGCCCTCTTGGGATCCTACAGGTCTTAGAGTGCTTCTTCTCAAGTCTTGTAAGAGTTTTCTATTGAAATTTTCATTTCTGTATTTAGCTGAGGTAGCTCAGATTTTCAGTGCTGCAGTTTGTTGCAGCTGTTGAGTCAGTGGAGCTGTCTCAGTCCTCAGTTCACTACTTCAGCTGTACAGTTTTATCCAAAGTGATTTTTGATAAATCTTTAGTGTATGTAGTCACATACAACAATAACGTAATGTTGTTCCTCTATTACTCTGTGATAAGTGCTTACATGTCTTCATTAGTCCAGTCTTTCCTCTTCAAACCAAACCTGCCTCTTTGAGGAAATTGTCTAATTTTCTATTTCAATTGCCTGAAATAAAACCAGTGTTCAACATCACAGCCTGGGAGTCAGTAAAAAAAATGGTTTCTTGTGAAAACAGATTAACTGATCCGTGGAGCTGGCAGCAAATTGCTAAAATAGGTTGTCCTCATGTTACAGAACCAGTTTATAACTTCTGTGGAATCTCTGACCTGTTCTTGACTATTCTGCCTCTTGTAGGTAGCTACAGTAGCTGAAGGCAAGGAATGGTCCATTGAAACTTCTCCTGCCAGGAACTGGACCCCACCTCAGCCTAAAATGTCTCTGTCTTCTGCTCACCGGTACGTGCCCTGCTTATCTAATGTGGGTACAGATACAGCATCAGATACAGATACAACATCAAAATCTGATGTTTAATGTCTGCTGGGTTTACCCTGTTGGTGCTGGTGTCTGAACAAGCTGAAGTAATGGAGTATGAGGTAACAGGACTTTATTTTTGGAATAATTCCCACCCTGTGCACCTGAACCTTAAACGATGGCAGAGACAAGTGAGTGAGAGCAGGGCACAAGCCATGCTTGTGTTGTCTTGACTTGAAATGCACCTGAAATTAGACATTTGTCACTCACAGGTAGTGTATGACATCTTCACCTTAACTGTGGGGCTGTGCCAGTTTGGGATTGGATGCTAGGGAAGAAGAAATAGACTTTTCCCTTATGGTGCTAATTATCATGGGAGCATCAAAGCTCTGTACCACAGCAATTCTGTTGTTCTGCTTTTGCATGTAGTGGTTGTTACTCTGTGCACTAAAGATCCAAGTTAACTGCAAAAGTAGTTGTAAATCAAAGGAACAAGAGCTTCATGCCTTTTAGTGGTTGCATTAGAGTTCCCTACTTGATAGATGATATAACTAATCAATTTTTAACCTGTATTATGGTGATATACATCAAGCTGCACTGCTGAGCTAGTGGGTTTTGCTTTACATGGCTTTGATTCTTCAATGTTTTATTTCAGTTCTGCTGGACAATCTCACACTGCAACTGCCTCTTCTGACAAGGCTTTTGAAGACTGGTTAAATGATGATGTCAGCTCCTACCAAGGGTAATGCAATATTTACTGACTTTCTGAGTGCCTCTCTCTCTAGCATAACAAAATGTTTGAAGCACTGAAGAAACAGTTTGTAACTCCAGATGTTACTGTGGTGGGTTCAAAACCAGCGAATTCTGATTGTGTGTTGTACCTTACAGTGATTTGAGTTAAACAAAAGCATTTATAAAGCTTCTTTCATTCCTTTTCTCATTTTCATGTATCACTTTATTAGGATTTACTCAGCTTTCTGATGTCACTGATCTGTTAAACCTGGAGAATCATTAAGACCACATTAGCTTGCACAGAGGAAATTGTGTTGTGCAAGGATTCCTCAGTGGATCCTTGGTGTTATGTCTTTATGAAGTGAGTAGTTTTGTATTTTGGGTGCTGGGTGCTAAAGGACTTTCTTTTCCAGGTGCAAAAACAATTGTCATTCTTCCATGCTTTTCAGTTCTTTTAATGGCTGCATGCTGATACAGGTACTATTTATTCCTTTTCCTGGGGCAGTGGCCAAGAGAATCGCTATGTGGGGTTTGGGAACACAGTAAACCCTCCAAAAAAAGAGGATGACTTCCTGAATAATGCCATGTCCTCGTTGTACTCGGTAAGGAATTGCTTGGAGCTTTCTGAATTACCATTTTCTTCTATTTTATCCTGGTTTGGGAGAACATAAGCAGAGAAGAGAAGAGAAACTAAAGACTGCAGGTGGATACGGAGAGTTGCAGAGCATTGGTTGTATTCTCAAAGAGTGAAGAAGATATTGGTGGACTTTAAAAGGCAAAATGGAGAAACTTTAGCAAAACTTAAGAGTTATGTCTGGTATCACTTCATAGAAATAAGTGAGGATATAGCAATGGATTAAGAAATAATAATCAACAGGGCTGAAGGAAAAAAATGTAATTACCTGTAGGGGATTAAATCTATTAACCATATTCGGGATGTTCTGAGGAAAACAACTGAAACGTGTGTGTATGCGAGTGCCAGAAGCCGTGAGCAGTGATGAAAACATTTGAAATACTTGTGACAGGATGTGAAGAGATAACAGCATATGGCTGAACAGTTATCATGATTCAAGTAGAGATAGTGAAAGATGCATTGTTGAAATAAAATGGGAATAAAGTCAGAGGCAGTCAGGGCCATCCTGGTGCTTTGATAGTGCTGAGCAAAATTTGGAGTCATTTGGAAATACAGTAAGATGTCCTACCAAGGTTAGTGGCCAACAGCCCTCTGTAGAGCCTCACTGGCCTAAATACCCACACCAGGTTCCACTGTTTATTTAAAAATAAATAAATACTTTCACTAGAACTTACCAGAGAAAGGTAATGCCTGAGCCTTTGAACAGGTTGATCACCATATTCCAGGTGATCCCACAGGCTGCTTGGTATAGATCAGCTGAATATTTTCTAGGTGTCTCACGTTTTTAGGCCAGAGAGTTCAGATTAGAAAGCACATCTGCAATGTATTGCAGGTGAGCTAAGACAGCCAAGGAGAGGGGACACTGTTCACGTTCCTGTGAGCCATTCTTTGAGCACAGGATCTCCCTGAATGTCCTGGCTGAAATGCCCTTGTGTGAGCACAGACACACATTGTGGTGTGCTCTGAAGTCCTGTATTTCTGAGAGGCTGAGTTCCTGGCATGGGTGTTCATCCTGGTGGGGAAAACAATTTGCCTTCCACTGCATGGGATGATTTTTCCCCATACTTGTAGCCATTTTTAGCAGAGTAACATCTGAAAAACTCTGGCTTGTTTAAATTGACACAAATACTGAAGTTCATCGCTGTATTTCAGTTAAGTGAGAGGCTCTAATTTTTCTCTCAGTAGCAGGTAGTTCTTAGGACTACAGGACAAGCTGTATTAGAGAATTTTGACTTAAGCTAATCTGTTTTAATGAAAAATTGGTTATTTGCTATTGTTATTCACATAATAAGCTCATGACTTTCTTGCTTTGTTTAAAGGGATGGAGCAGTTTTACAACTGGAGCAAGCAAAATTGCCTCAGCTGCTAAAGAGGGTGTAAGTAAATAAAACGTGTTTTAGTTAATTCTTGTAAATTCTGGAGATTCTGATAGTGTTCTAATAGTGATGAATCCTTAAAAGTATTACCAAGACAAGCTAAATTTTGCTCTCCTGTCTTTGCCTATGGTTCATAAAATAGTTACATATTGAATGGAGATCTCTTAATCATTTCTCATGTTTCTGGATGGACATTTTTGTAAACTCGTCCACTGGATTTAAGCATCAAGAAAGAACTCCAGAAAAACTTTCATTATAAAGGAGAAATTTCAGAATTTCAGTCTGTGCCAAGCAAGGCTAAATTGCATTTTTCAGCAGGAATCTGATACCAAGTTACAAACTGCTGATGGGTTTCTATTTTTCCTTGCTTTGTCTTGTGTCTTAACTTGCAGCATTTTTGTCAGTTTAAATAAAAAGCTTGTTGGGCCAGGATTGTGTCCAGTGGGATGATTTGGGAAAAACTGAGGCATGGTCTTTATGTTCTGCATGTTCTACAAATTTGCACACTTGAGTGACAGTGATTCGACTCACTGTCATCTAAAACCAGAGGAAATAAGAATGTATTATATTTTGCATAGATGCTGATGGAAGGAGACTAAATATTTTTGTGAACATAATGCATTGCAACTCTTTTTTCAGTTTTGCTTAATATTATTCCAAACTTTTATAAACATAACAGTTACCTGGTACTTTGGGTGACATTACAGGAGACAAAAATATTGATACTCACCTGCATTGGCCCACCAAGGTCTAGTCCATGTTGAAGACCCTTTCTTCCCTCTGCTGCAAGTTGGGAAAGACTGACGTTTCCCCAAAGCAATGGAATGCCAGGGGTGGTGATACGGGTGTTCTCTTTTCACTGTGAAATTCTGCCAAAGCTCCATTACCTTGGAGAGGATCATGCAGCATTTCTAAATGTGTGTCTTTAAAAATCAAAGGGTTTATTCCTGGTAAACCTGAATGGTTTTGTTTCTTTTCACAGGCTACCAGGTTTGGATCTCAAGCAAGTCAAAAGGTGATTATAGATTTAGCTCTTAATCAGTGTAATTGTCTTTAAATGCCATGTGTTTGCCTGCACCAATTGACTTAGATTTGATCATCAACAGACCAGTGTGCTTTTCCTTCACAGTGCACAGTAGTGTTTAGTTCTAGCTTTTAATTCCCTGGCAATTGCAATCAGCTGCAGTGATCAAATTAAGCAAGAGATAAACAGGGATACTCTGCTGTTTGTTCCTGTTGGATGTATTGGAGAGGCTGCAGAGCTTGCAAACTCAACATCCCCTTATCTTCTGTGAATCTTAAATGTGGTCTGTCTTGAAGTAGTTTTCATGGTGATACAATACAATGCAAGCCATCTTCCCATGGCTAAAGCCTGGTACGATGTTACAAATGTGAACTGCTCAGTATTAATAAATCAATTTGCCTGTATGTATTTTAAAAAGTAGCAATGACAAAAGCATTTCATTTATCAAACTGGGGTTAAAATAGAGTCAGAATTACACAGAGCTCTGACGTAAGCAAGATCTGTCTGCAAGGAAAAGTTTTAAATTCAAATGTAAAAATGTATAAAAGAATGGGATTCCTAATTTGCCTAGTTCTGAGTGAGATAAGCCTTACACGTATTTATAGATGGTTCAGGAGTTTTAATTGAACTCTTAACTCTTGTGTATGTGCAGCATTAGCCTGGTTTGCTTTCTGATAGGCATAGAAAGTATTGCTCAAAACAAATGTGCCAGCTGCAGACATTGGTGTTCAGACAGGTCTATGCACTGGGATATTAATCCTTCAAATGGCCAAACTTGGGCATGTTTGCAACAAAAATGCCTTGTTAAAGCACCCAAACTTCCTACTTCAAAGCTTTAACGTCTTTACTGCTTGGCTTAAGAAAAACTAGTTTTTCTGCAGGTCTTCTCTTCACTCCTTCTGGCAGTTTTCCTTTTAGAAGCTGTTATTTCTTTAGTATTATTAACAAATATAAATATAATATTAAGTTTAAAAGCTCATCACATCTACTGACAATGACCACAGCAACATGGTGCTCTAGAATCTAAGCTGTGTTACTGAAGGTTAAATTTTGTTCCTGAAACTTTTGACCCTTTGCAGAACAGATTTAACACATTTTTGATGCACTACATTGGTTAAAAGTGTATTTGGGGCCCAGTGGCCAAACACATTTCACTGTTTCTCTTGTCAGTAGATGTTGAAACTTGCAAAAGGTTCATGCTACTTAACTTGCCTGAAAAATGCTGCCGATTTTTTGCTAAAAGCTGCTTCTACCTTCCTTGCTCTTTTCTCTTTTGCTCTCTGGGTAAAGTTTTGGGGCTACAAGCAGCAGCCAGAGCCGGTAACACCCTCACATCTGTTCTTGTGCATGGACTCCTTGTCTGTTCGTGCTGAATATGTGCATTTGCTCCTGAGCTGTCTTTTCTTTTTCTGCCTTATGTCAAACCTGTTTAGAATAATGTTGTGTGTTTTGTATGGTAACATTTCTTCAAACCTACTTAAAATTTGTTCAGTTGGGTAGAGATACCCAAGCTGTGCGCTGTCCGAAAATTGACTGTGCTGCTGTCCACATTCTGATGATTTCAGGATTTCTGTTTGCATGTCTGCCCCAGGAATGTGCCAAGAGCTGGGTGTTGTTGGAAGGCAGACACTTGAATGAAGTGTTTGTAATGGTGGTTAGAGTGCCGTCCTAAATTCAGCAATAGGAAGGAAAGATGAAGTGATTCAGATGAAAATACAGTTGTACCCAAATCTTTCCGTTTCACATTTACAAAGTTATGTGCTTAACTAAGAGGGATCAGATAAGAATTCTTTCTAATTCTAGCAGTGACTCCACTTAGGACACTTGAACTGTTGGTCTGGGTATATTACACTCTTTATTGTAAACAGTTTGCTGGGTTCAGTAGACTCCAAAGGGTTTTTCAAAGGTGAGAACACCCCTTTCTTGTTTTTGTAAAACACTTCGCAGCCTCACTTCCAAAGGTAACAAGCCCTTTGTGATTTGCATTCATGTTTCTCACTGGGTGGAAGTGGGGTTTCCTTTTGCCTTTGCTTCTCAAAGAACTTGTATCCTGTAAGGAGTAGAAGTACTGGAGACAATGGTTGGGGAAAGGGGAGATCCTGGGAATGCTATGGCTAAGAGAAAGGCTTCTTAGACACCTGGGAGTCTGTGGAGCAAAGATGTTTAAGGTGCTCCATTCCCAGGAAGAACTTGAGTGAAGGCTCACATCCTGACCAGTGATAAAATATGAACCCTTAGGAAATGAAACTTAATTGCCTGGCATATTGGCCCTTTTGGATTAACCAGGATCATTCAGAAGGCACTCAGTATGATATGGCAGTTGTGAAGAAAGCTTAAATCTGTCAAAGGCTTAATATGGTAGCAGAGCAAGGAATGATTTCAAACTCTTGTAAACCTGCTGTCCTTGTCAGCATTGCCTTAGGAAAGTAATTTTGTGACTTAGACTGTGGGCTTACATTTTTGTAAACTGCCTCTGAAGTACAATATCCTCGTGCATCTTGTTCTGGATTGCAACAGATGTGAAGTTCATTGTTTTTTCTCCCTGCAAACCTGGAGCTTTAAAAAAATAACAAAAATCTTCTGTCACAGCTTTGGCTCTTGTATATTGCTCAGAAGCACTTGGGTTCTTACTAACAGATGACAATTGGAGTACTACAGGACAGAGGAATTGTGGGAAAATCAGCCCAAAAGATCTAATTCTACAAGTAATTTAATTAGTGTGGAAAAATAAGGGGGGGATGAGGTCAGTTCTTCCAAATATTCAGCTGCAGGCATTAACAAGGGGCTCATCTTTGAAGCTGTTGCTGGTTGAACCATTGCTTCTGCTTCCAGTGCAAGGTCAGACTTTGCTTGGGCTCTGGGCATCTATTGCCATGTCTATATGATTTTAATTTATTGTCTTTTAATGCCTCCTGCAGCACTTTGCTGTGTGTGCTTTTCAGCTCTTTCTGCTTGTATGAATCAAAGCTAAAAGCTTCATGTGTTTTTGGAGATACTGCTGAGAAATGAGCCTGCAGAAGGTGTTGCCTGTGGGTTTTTACTGGGGTTTTTTTTTAAAGAAAATATAACTGACTTTATTTTTGTTTTGCTTTTAAATAGGCATCAGAGTTAGGTCAGACATTAAATGAAAATGTTCTCAAACCTGCACAGGAAAAGGTAACTTTGGAACTAGTAAATGACTTGCAGAGAAATGGTTATACTCACTCAGGGAGTGGTTGATTCCTCCTGCCACAGCTGCCCAGGTTCTCAGGGGTTTTTTCTGTAAAGGGGAAGCATCAAACAACTCAAAGTTAGGCTGTTATCAGAAAAATGTTGATGAGGGGTAAATTCCTTCCACCAACCTTTCTCATGTCCACCAGAGTCTGTCACATTCGTTCTTGTTAGATACCATTTTATAGATTTCATGCTTTCAATAATGGAAGATGGAACAAGGGGAAAATGCACCCTAAATGGAAACAAAATCAGTTATTTAAATATATATATTTATATCTATTAGTAGTTGTATCTCAGAGTGTTAAGTTCCAAGTGTTTTACCCCTCTACCTGCCAGCTTTATTTTAATTCAGACAAACATCTTTGAGCCATTTGAAAACAATGTTTTAATGACATTGCAAACTAATTTCTCTTTCATTACCTTTAGTAATTCACCATTCTTTACATGGCATTTCAAACCACAGGAGAAGACTCTAATTGGTTTTCTATTCCCTAGAATTATCCACAGCTTATTTCAGAGGGCTTAGATGCATTATTTTCAGGGTTATTTTTAGGGTGCATTTCCTTGAGCTGATTTTTATTTTGTAGGACAATTTAATGAGGAATTATGTATTCTGTGTTAACAAAAAAAAGAGATCCATTTCCCTTAGGATGTTGTGCTGTTAGTTCTAAATAAGTGTTACTTTCTGAAATAAGTATTCTCTATATGGTTATACAAAGTCACTTGCTTTGGAACAACTGCTATTTATTAAGTGGTGAAAGGTACCTGTTTTATTGCGTTTCAGCAAAGTTCAAATCACTTTTAATATTTAAATAAGCATCTATAAAAGCTAGAGAATAAAAGGGATCTGCTGAGTTTCTAAACACAATCTTTATATGTGGTAGAATATATTTATAAAGCTTCATGTTTGCAGATGTTTTTTGTACTGGTGTTTTTGTGCTCAGCAGTAGTGTAATGCCACCTGAACTGTGTGTGAATGATACCTGCCTCAAACTGGGTGTGATACCTTCCTCAAACTGGGTATTTAGCCATAGAAAATTCCCACAAACTCAAAGGACTGAGGTTCACTCCACTATAGATCAACAGACTTTGTATATCATTTTCTTAGCTTTGTTAATTTGACTTAAACCTATTTTAATTCAGTTTGGGGTTGGGTTTTTTTTACATTTTAGCTGTTAAGCACAAGTGAGCGTGTCTGAAGGTTTCAGTAATCTTCTGTTTTGTGACTAATTACCCATACTTTGGTCCACATAGGTGAAAGAGGGGAAAATATTTGAGGAGGTCACCACGGGGGTATCGCAGTTGGCCAGCAAGGTATGAGGTGGCCTGCCTGGCTTTAAGGAGGCCAAACAAGTCAAGCCAGTCTCCATATTCTTATGAAAAATTATACAAAACCCCAATGCAGCTTTGGTCTGTGCTTGTGTTGAATATAGACATTTGGAAAGTGTCATTTTCAGCGGGCAGCACTTCTGCTGGGATGTTGAAAGCTGCACAGGCACGGTGGTGTCCTCTTAGTACTTTGAATGAGGACATGGTGTGGTTATAAACAGCCAGTGTCCCAAACAGCAAAGAAAATGTGTGAGGGAATATGGAGACAGCTTGTGTTCCACTGGTCCAGTAAATCCTACTAATGCTCTGCACCTTTCTCCTTTGCCTTCCGCTGCTCTCGGTGACGTGGTAAGTGCTGTCTGAGGCTGCCAAGCACAGAAATCCTACACAAACTAACACCTGTGGTGATAACTTGCATGGTGTTACCCAGGAATGTGTGTCTTCTCGCACTGGGAAAGTCAGCACTGGAAACTCTCTCATAGACCAGCTCAGTGTCTTAGATTTTGGTACTATTTGAATAAAATAAAATAAAATAAATGATGTTACCTGTTCTGTTTAGAGCCTGGCTGCTCTCAGGCTGAATTCTGGGATTCATCCTCTGTGTCTGTAACTTCTGTAACTCAGAATAGTACCTTCCATGGTGTCACTTCAGAATTTGTATTTCTAATCCAATTCCGGGACTCAACTTTTGGCCTGTTTTACAGGGGTAGTGAAATAACGCTGAAACAGAGTGAAAGTAGCTTTTTAGAACATTAGAAACATAAATAAAAGTTACATTAATCATAAAACATCAGTGCTTTCATTAAGTTGAATTTTATGTAAGGACTAATTCCAGTATTTTTGTCAAGGAAGTCTAGGAGAGAATTCAAAAAGATGTTAACACCAGTGGGTGAAAAAGCTAAACCTGACCCGCTTCCCACCCCTTCCAGCAGCACGGTGCTGTCAAATGTATGTTCTTTACATCCACCACGGAACTGCCCAGCAAAAACATTAATGAGCTGTCAGTTAAATGTGTTTGATTTATTGCAACAAGTGGGGGAATGTATTGTGGCATTTGCTGTTGGATTTGGCAGAAGTGTTGGTTCAATCCCAATGAATGGAGTGTCTTTTTTTTTCTGTAGGTTCAGGGAGTGGGAAGTAAGGGATGGAGAGATGTCACCACTTTCTTTTCAGGCAAACCAGATGATAATTCTGAAAGGTAATTTTTTTTCCTATTTTCTGTCTCTTTAAACACATAATTTTTCTCCTGTACATTCTCTGCAGTATAATAGTGAAAGGTAATTTTTCAATATTAATAATTTATTCTGTCTTTGCTAACAGTTCTCCTCTATGTAATAGGGAGGAATTCAGTATAACTTTGTTTATAACTCTTTTTAAACTGAGAACAAAGCAATGCACACCTGTTGGTTTAAAACTTACTCCAAAGGCACATTCCCTTGCCCTGGGCCTGTTAAATCTATTAACAATCTGTGAATTAGACTGCAAACTTACGTCATTTGGAGCAATATTTAGTTCTGCCCTTATCATGAGGGTTTTGGGTTTTTTTTAAGCAAAGGGCAGTAGAATTATAGTTTTCTTTGGGGTCATTGATTTTTATTGTTATGTTTGGCATAACTAATTTATTTCTACCTTCCTTCCCCACCCCACACTCCCCAAAAGACCAGCTGAGGGAGACAGCTACCAGAACAGTGGAGGGGAGGGCTACCAGAACAATGCTGTAGATCAAAGCTTCTGGGAGACCTTTGGCAACTCAGATCCACCAAAAGCTCATAAATCTCCAAGCAGTGAGAGCTGGACCTATGTGGACAATTCCACAGAGAAGAAGAGCTCGGATAGCTGGGACGTGTGGGGCTCGGGAACAGTCTCCAACAAGAACAGTAACAGCGACAGCTGGGAAAACTGGGAGACCAACTGGGAGAACACAGGAGGGGAGAGCAAGACCAGAAAACCTCCTAAGGCAACAAAAAATGCGTGGGATGACTTTTAGGACTCTGTTAACCCTGCTTTGCACAGCTGGGAAAGGGAGGCTGTGCTGGCTGATGGAGGGGAGGAAGTTTTACACACACCTGGAGTATCATGGTTGACCTTTCTGATCTGTTTGTGCTTCCCATTCATTCTCCTTCCTTCTACCCCGGTTTAGGGAAAAAAAAAGTAGCATCTGAATCTTTTCTTACATAAAGGTGGCTCTCCCTTTTTTAAGGATAGTGGTAATGATACTCTCCTTGCACTATTGGAGCTGGCTACAGCAACTTTCTTAACACGAATGTTAAAGGAAAGAAATCAGTGCAAGGACACTTCCATGGCACAACCTTGCATGTGTAGGTTAATAGGTGTTCATCCAGTCCTCATCTAATATGAGATTTGGGGTGTTTAATGCAAACAAAGGACAGGGTGTGACTTGGAAAGACAGCCATTAACTGAGCAAGCTGCAGTTGGATACATCTAGTTCCAATGCCTTATGGATTGCTCTGACTACAGGAAGTCTGGCAATTCAAGATGGTCTTTAACATATTTTTTATTGGAGCTTTGTTTTTAAACATTGTGACATTACTTAATTTTTTTTTTTAATATTTTAAAACTTATTTTTTCCCTTTAGAATTCAGAAGGAATCTAGAGCTAGATGATTATTTGTGTAAACTGACAGGTTTGACCTGAGCTCTCAAGGGATATCCAGAATGGCTCTACTTGCCCACCTTACTCAGTGGATTGAGTTTGTATTGTGCAGCTCTGCTACACAGAAAAGCAAAGCTCTGGTGTTTTCCTTCCTCACCTACACCCTTGCCCCGGTTTGAGTATTTTATGCGCTCTCTTTTTTCTCTTTCTTCCTTCTACCCGTGTAGTATTTTATTAATGCTGTTAAAAATGAAGTCTTTCTGCTGCTTATGGCCTTCTGGACATTTGTTTGGCAACCTGGCAGCAAAAAAAAAAAAAAATATTATAAAGAAGATTCCAGCAAGAAAAAATGGGTGGAAAATATGAGAACATTGAGGAAAGAGCCTGGCAGCAAGCCCCTTTCAAGATGAGTAGATGTCTGGATTTAATAGTAAAATTTAATTTAAGCAGATGTTTTCCAAACGATTCTTTAGTGTGTCAAGCTGTATCTCTGTTTCTGTCATATATTTCTCCACATTTTCTTCCTGGATCTTGTTAAAGAAACACTATTTTGGAAACTTGAGAAACTCCTTGTCAGCATTAAGGACTGGAACAGGAGATTGAGTTATGTGTCAGTTTTGACCCAGCAAATCGCTTTGCATGGCACAAACCATAACTTCTATAGAATAATTGTGACTTTAACATCAAAGATGTCATAGGTATCCCATTTTATTTTGGAGGATGGGTTGTGAATGTACCCTCAGCACAAAAACAATCAGCTTGCTTGAAAACTCAAATCATGATGTTCTATGTGGTCTGCTTTACCAGCATGGAGTTCTTTCTGTGAACCCTGTAGATCCTATTACTGACCTAAAAAGCCTTTTCTTTTTAAAAATGGTTTATTTGTTCAACAACCAACTGAAGGTGTCAAAATTACCTTAAATAACACTTCACTTCTTTTACTCCTCACAGAGGTTTTTGCGCAGATAGTAGTATCAACAGTTTAAAAAGGAAAGAAAATTAATTTCCTCAAAAGTAGCAGATTTTAAAGGCTTAAGCCTGAGTAGACGTAGCTCTATTTACAGCCTGATTCTGTATTTCTATTAATAGGATCTTTCAGATGGTGAACAGAATATTTTTCCAGTCTTCTCTCACCCTGTTCCACAAGAGTTGGGATTTCTTTTTTCCCCCCTGCTTCTCCTGAGAGCGTGGTCTGAAGCTTGTGGTCTCTGAGCCTCTGCAGCAGGACCCAGAGCTGCTCCAGACCCAAGTGCTCCTCCAGGCTGAGCCATTCCTGAGGTGTCCTTGCTGTTACTGACCCTTTGGAAGTGCCAAAGGCATGAGAGCTCTCGGTTTGGAATGCTGCTCATGGTACCACTGGCAGCAGTTCACAGCCTGACTGTAAAACAAGGATTTTTTTCTACTTTTTCTCCAGTTCCAAGTATAACTTTGTCATAGCTTAGCTGCATGTCAAACATAACTTTGTTTTTTTATGCTTACACTTCTGTTGCCTCCTTGTCAATGTGTCTGCTGCCCAGTCTGAAGCTGATTCAGCTTCTTCTGTACAAATTTATTACAGTTTCTCATTCATAAACCTCCTGAAATGCCTCGTGGCAGGAGAATCTTTATTTCAGTCCACTCAATCAATGGTGTTGTGATGTGTGTGTGCACGTTCTCCTCAGCTGTGAGCTTTGCCTGGGACAGAAGTGGTTTATTTATGTATCAGTTGCAGCCACGATTGACATGAGCCATTTTTTTGTTCTTCTGATTAGATTTTTGTAGCTTTTGAAACTTTTATGTTCTAAATCAAACAGCCAGAGCCCTGCTCAAGCAGAAGCTTTGGGTGAGTATTCCCTCCAGTTGAGGAGACAGGGACAGAACAGTTGCCATCTTCTTTCTTCAGTGTTGTAGGGAAGCAACAAAATGCTACAACTGGCAGAAAGATGTTCCTGGAAGATCCAGAAAACCCAGTATTATGGCAGAAGGTGTAAGTGCAGACACAAAACCAGTGTGCCAGCTGGTTAGTTTGACAGGCACATGGGCATTTTTTAATGACTTGTCTGAGCCTCAACGTGTGATCATGTCTTCCAGAGGAGAGGGCAAAACAAGGGCATTTTCTTTTGCACACCCTCTGTTTTATTGAATTTTACTTTTTTTCAGAGTAGGTGGCTGGGAGGTTTCTGCACTATGAAGAAATGCATCCCATCAAGTTGCATGTGCAGAGCAAGTGTTGATGAATCAGACTTTTTTTTATTTTTTAATTCCTCCTCCTCTCCCCAGATCCTCCCTTTTTGGCCTGATGAGGAGCAGAGGCATTGAGTGCAGGCTGCTGGAGCTGAGGCTGCCTGGCTGAGTGAGGATCCAGCCATGAGTCTCAGTGTGTGGTTTGGCAGGGCCCTGGTGTCACCGTGGGCTCCCCCTGTGCTGGGGTGACCGGGGCTCTGCTCCCCTTTCCATCTCACCCCGTGCAGTTGCAGTTTTAAGTCAAACAAGCAAACTGCCAGGAGATGTGCAGTAGGTGAAACCGCTGCACCAACTGGACATTGCAATGGCTGGTTCAAATCCCACGGTGACCCAAGCTTTTATTTCTTTGTATGGCTTCAACTTTGGAAAATGCAGAGCAGCTGGATTCCTGCAGGTAGCCTGATACAAGAAAAATGTCAAGAAATCAAACTAAGTGCCACTTGCAAAAGAGTGAAAGTCTTGGAGAATGCTCCCAAACATAATCCTAGCAGTTAGGGATTATTTTAAAATGTTTCATTTGTGTCTTGAAACCTATTAATAATTATTACAATTCAAGAAGTGCTTGGCCAGCTCTCCCTCATGGCTGAGACCTCAAGGATAATGCTGCTGCTTTTATTTTCCAGGCCAGAGTGTAACATTCCATGGGTTCATAATGTACTTGTCAGTGTAATGGTCTGTGCAATAATTTAACAAGTGTAGATAAAGCCTTTGTTTAATCCAGGATACATTTAAAGATACAGTGGTCCTCTTGGAGAGTAGCATTCTGCACAAGTATTTCAGTTCTTAGCTTATTTTGGCTGAAATACTAAATTTCGGTGACCCAGTTAAAGGTTTGAGCAATCAGTGATTTAAACAGAAATCAAGAAACATTTCCATGGCCATTATTAAGAGTTTGATCCTAATGGCTTAGTGGCCTCTAGCTGTAGAACCCTCTTTCACTCCCATGCCAGCAGAAACTTGGTCAGTCTGGAGTACTGTATCTTTAATTTTCCTGCTGTGTTTTTTTGTGAAGTTCACAGGAACGGCGATTTCAGTGAACACTATTCATTGTTCTGTAGAGTGGTTCTGGACTTGAACTGCAGTGTCATCTTTTAAAGAGTATAATAATAAAGCAAAGAGATACGGAGCAGAACGGTGGTCAGCCCTTTTTCAGGAGACTTCAGTTAATTTTCAGCCCAGGTGCTGGTGTCAGGCATCTTCTTCCCTGCCAGTAACAAAGGAGAAAGGAAGCTGCCAACATTAATAGAGCCAAAAACATCTTTATATTTCATTGGAGTTTCACAGTCTAACTTCAAGCTCTTACTTAGGAAGAGTTTGGAGACATTGTCTGCCTTCTTTATTTAAGGAGAACTATACAATAGAAATTAAAGTGCAAATAGATTTATGTACTCTGAGATTTTTATTAGCTTGTCTACAAAGGTACTTATTACAGCAGAAAAAGGTAACTTCTAAAGCAGTTTTCCTGCAAGAAGCGAGATTCCTCTGACAAATCCTTCAGCTGTGGTGGTGTTTCACATTCAGGTTCCAGTTTCCTTCATGAGCCAAACAGCCACGTGAGTACTCCAGATGACTGCACTGGGCTTTGTGCAAATTTAAAATATCTTCTATTATGTTCTTAGTCAGCAGGACTGAATCCTACTTGCCTTGTAGAGGTAATTTTACTGATTTTTACACAAATGGACATTTGTGTTTGATAACATCACTGGTATTATTCCACAGATAGGCTGTGTCCATTCCTGTTGTAAGGGCTGCTCTGTCAGGTGCATAGTTTTCACATGGGCAGTAAACAGGATATGCTGGTTCTGGGGAGAGGATTTTGACCCTTTATTCTGACAACATCCAGCGCCAATGACCTGAAAACAAAACACCGTGAAAGCAGTGATGTGTATTCTGGATTTCAGACTGAGCACAGTCGGTAAAAGCTGATAGAAAAAAGTGGAGTCTAGACCAGAAAACACCACTCTTGGACTTGAGGGAGGACAGGTCACTGCTGCATTGCCATGGCCCCCTCAGTGCCATCCCAGTACCAGCAGCAAGTCCAGTTGGAGCTTTCTGCCATTACTTCTCTGTGTAGGTGCCCTCCAAGGTAGATACAGGCTCAGAAGGTGACTCTGGGCTTCCCAGCTCACTCACTTTAAGCCACCAAACTCTCGTGCCCTCTGAGGTGTGCAGCCAGGCACTGGAGATGTGCCCTGGTTTCCCTCCTCCTGCACTCCACTTATTCCAGGAGGTTCATCCACAGGAGCCTTCAGCAGGCTGTGGGCTCAGGAGCTTCACCATCACCTCTCCAAACTCCACAGGCTCAGCCCAGTACACCTGTACCCCCTGAGGCTCTCCAGTACTTTGACAGAGGTTTGCAGGATGCAGCCATGGGGTGAAAAGTGAAAATCCCACGAGGAAAACAAGGTGGAGCTGCGTTGTCCTGTTGGGAAGCTGTGAACCCTGAAGCTCTGACAGACCTGCAGTGTGATTATTCCTCGTCTGTTCGGTCACTGATTTGCAGGAGGCCAAGAGATGCTGCCTGGCTGTGTCAGCTCCAGGCATTTGTGCTCTGTCAGCAAGAAGCTGCATCTCCTCAGGAAGGCCGGAAAAGAAAGGTCAGCTCCTCCTGAGCAAGGTGCTGACATTTGCTTTAGGTGAGATGAAACCGCCCTGGTTTTTTATCCTCAGATGATGCTTTGCCTCCAGTCTGCATTTCACCAACACTGCCCTGATGGCAACGTTTAAGTGGCTAAACACAGAAGAGCTGAAAGAAATACTGAAAAGATCTCCAAGGAGCAGCCTTCTTGCACTTGAAATTGCTGAGAGTGAGTGGGAGGGAGTCTCTGGCAGAGCTGGCTGCAAAGACTGCCAAGAACAGTCGTGTTGTACCTCACCAGCATCGTGACCACTGCTCAAGCAGGACAATCCAGTGCTATCAGCTCTGCACACTTTGGGAATCAGTTCTTGTCTTTCCCTCTAAGCCCTGCCAAAGTGTGCTCCCTCGGAGAGGCTGCTCTGCGTTGCTGAGGCTGGTGAATTTTACAAGAGATAAATCAGCTTCTTCCGGGAAACACAGAAAGGCTGGAGTGTGTCTTTTATGAAAAAAAAATTCACCACTTCTGATTGAGAAGTGCTGCTGCTTAGCATCAGCAGTTCTGCACTGGATTGCTCATTGTGTCTTCAATGGAATGGTGTTTTACTACCTAGGGCAAAAACTACTTGTATATACATTTTTTTCCCTACTCTGCTGACATGGATGGTTAGTATATGTAAATTGATGTGCCAGCCTATATAAAGGCTGTTGTGATCAAGGTCAAATTAGGAATTTTCTTCCTTACAGAACCTTTTCTGTGTGTTGTTGTTGCATTGAAGCTTGATACCGTTCGAGATGGAATTGCTGTTTTAATTCTGTGTTCACAAATTGCCTATTGACTCCAGCCACCAGCTGTCACTTTTGGGGTGCAGCTCAATGCACTGGACTTGAATTACAAATTTAGTCTGCCCAGACAGGGCTTCACCAGTCAAGTCAAGCTGCCCAGTGTTACTGCAGGACTGGCAAGAAGAGATAGAATCTGAAGCTGAGGGTGCTGCAACTCTCTTAAACTTCTTGCCCACACCAAGGTGTGTCTCTAAGCTGGTCACAGACCTTGGGAGGGAGCAGAAAGCATATCAGAGAAGTGGAATAAATACTTCTTGTGTAATCTAGGCTGCTGGTGAGATCCCAGCTTGACAAATTCAGCCTCTGCAGAACAGACTCTCCCATTCCCACGTCTGTTAAATGCCTGTCCTCTCTCTGATGGTGGCTGGGAAGGGGTTTTAACGATGTGCTAAAGGCCACAAAAACCCTCTCTGCCACTGGGTGTGAGGAAGGACGGGGGCAATGCACCAGCTCACACAGATAATGCTGGCCTAGTGAGTGTCGCTGCCCACGGAGCAGGGGTTGGAACTAGATGACCTTGAAGGTCCTTTCCACCCCAAACGATTTCATGATTCTGTGAAGATGCTCCTTTCAGAGCTGCCGGCAGAGATCTTCACTTGTCCCTTCACCTTCCTTCCTCTAGAGGGGATTGTGTCACGGCATGGATGGCTCTGAGGGAACCTTGTACGAGGTTTAACAGCTGGATGCAGGGCTGGAAATGTGTTCCTGCTCATGGATCTGCTTACCCACAGCCCCATCCTGTCCTCTGCCTGAGACTTTCATGCTGCATTAAGCCAACGCGGGGCAAATTCCTGTCCTTCAGCCACACACAGGTGGCTTTGATTCTGTTTCCTGCCTTGGGATTTCAGCTCTCCCGTCTCTCTGCCAGAGTGCACCAGGCTGTGTGGAGGCAGTTTAAAGCTCACGCTGTAACAAATACCCAGTTCTAGGCTTTATGTTACCCCTGTTATCCCGGCCCTCGCTGCTAAACCAGTGTAAGAGCCCTTTCTTTACGACGAGGAAGAGCAGACTCGTGGTGCAGAGCCGGTACAGGGCTGTCTCTCATTGCTCCCAATACAGGTGGGCACAGCAACAGCCAGCAGCTCTTTTTAATGGCTCCTGATAGGATTACACTTCCCCTGCCAGGAGTGGTTCCTTTGGCTGTGTACAGCCCAGGCTAATTGTAACATAATTAGCACATTCCCATCACAGCAGGAGACTGGAGACTTCCCCCACCTCTGAAGCTTGAACGTTCCTTCTCTGGGAGAAATGTGGGTCTAGATTTGGCCCTGGCATGGCCCTGACCTAGGTCAGGGTGTCCAGACCATGCTGGGGAGCTCTGAGTGCTGCTCTGCAGTCTGCTCCTCCCTGAATCATTGAATCATTTTGACTGGAAAAGACCTCTAAGATCCTCAAGTCCTGAGGGCTTCTGTGGAGCTGGGGCAGCTGAGGTGCATCTCGGAGATGTTCCAAAGCAGGGACAAGGAAGTCTCTGTGTCCCTGTCCCAGTGGTCTGCAACACCTGATTGATCTTTAAAAAACACACTGCAGAGGCTCACCCTGAGGGTGAACAGAGGGAATTAAACTTCTCTACCCTGCTTTGAAGTCTCACACCCACACACTGGTATGGGAGCTGAAAGTTAAGGACTGTTGGCAGGCTGAAATGTTTCTTCTGATGTTGAGGAATGGGGAAGTGGAGGTGACGCAGGTTCTGTGTCTTGTTGTGTAAGAGCATTTATTTTGTTGTCATTTGTTCTTTGTTGGTTTTCTTTTTTCCCAGTGAAAACTTTTATTAGTTCATAAAGAAGGTGAGTACTTGGTGGTGTTTTCATTAAAGCTGCAGGTCCTGAAGCAATGCAATCATGGGAGAATTTAATTTTTCGGTGTTTGTTTTTTGGTTTGTTTTTTTCCAAGCTAAATTTTTATTCCTTGTAGTTGGAGAACCACAACTGAGCTGTATTTGTTTACAATTTTAAGGGCAACAAAGATCCTCCAATTTGTTACTTTGAAGCCAAGCAAATTATTTTGACTTGCATTTGATTGCTTGCAGCCTCTCTTTTCTGTGGAAAGAAGCAACATATTGCTCAAAAATCCAATTTTTTTCTGGAACAAAATGAAGGACACTCAATGACAGGAGAGCTCCAGCTCAGATTTATTACTGGGTAATGAGAAATTGCTGAATAACGTGTTCGTTTTCTGCCACTAGGTGGTAATAAATCTTCCCGCTTTTCTCGGGCTCTGAGAGTGCGCCTGTCCAGTCCCAGCTTCCAGCACAGGAGTGAGGATTCTCCAGGGTGCAATGTGCTTCTCTGCTGCACAGCAACCTCCAGGCTGGCTTTAATGGCTACAGGACCATTCCCTGGCTGCTGTGGATGAGGGGTCTCCGTGCAAGATGCCCCAGAATTGCCGATGTGCTGTTCCAAGGGGAGGGGGTCGATGCGAGGTGGCCTCCAGCGTTTGCTGTGGCACCGACACCAATGAGTTAAGCACAAACAGCCCCGGGGGTGGCCTGTGACCTTTACTGCCGAATAGAAACAACTTTTCCCAAAGCAGCAGGGAGGGCCTGGCTCCCGAACAATGCTGGGCACTCTGCTGCCAGCCCAGCTGGCCGGGCTCCAGCCCAGGTGAGCACACCGTGCCGGGGACAAGGACTTACCCAGGGAAATGCTCTGTGGCAAGGACGGCTCCGTGTCAGCTGGCCCGGGGGAGGCCAGAGGAAACACGGGCCGTGCAAATCAGGGATTTTATTGTGTTGATGTTGGCAGGGAACCCCTTTTAAAATTTTTTTTTTAGGGTTTTTTTGCTTCAGCTAAATCAGACTTGGTGTGTGGGGCGAGCAGTGCTGGCTGGCTGCCTGCTGCAGCCTGCTGGCATCGGATGTGCCAGCTCAGAGCAGGAAAAATCTGAATCTGTCTCTTGCCAGGCTCTGCTCCCCTGCACGGGAGATTTTTCCAGCTCTCTGCTTGAAATGCAGAGCCTGAACTGCCACAGGGAGGACAAAATTTAGGCAAAGGACTAAGGCAAATTTTGCAGCTGCGGACAAGGACGGCTGTGACAGCTCCTGGTGTCCTCTGTGCTCACTCCTGGCAAGATTTACAAACAGTTTTTTTATCTTTTTACAGCTTTTCAAAACAAACTCATCTGATTTCTTCCTGTCTTTTCCTCAGCCCTGCCAGGAAAAAAAGAAAGAAACAAAAAAAAATGAAAGGGTGCTAAACCTATTTGATGGAACAAAGTTGGGAACTGAGAACAAAGATATTTGGCTGTACCCAGAGGTGCCTCTGTATTTTCTGAACACTTAATGAGTCAAACTACTTGCTAATCTGTGGAAACAGAAAATTGGAGACACTGCAGTTCCTCTGGAGGGGAGACCTAGATGGACTCTGCATATTCATTATAGATTGGACTCTGAAGCCATGCCATGGAAAGCACTTTTCATCTGTAGATCGAGGTGATAACTAATTCAATTTAATTAATCCCTGCATGTATGGGGAGTGAGGGAGACATACTCAGGGATTGCTTTTCCCAGCCCTGAAATTCTGTCACCTCCAGGATGGAGTTAACAGCAGCTTGCTGGGTGTATTCCCTATATTCCCTTCACAAAAGGGAAAAAAATGCTTTGGGAGAAAGCTGTCAGATCTGCAAAGGACACTGCTGAGGTTAAATAAGAGCTTGGTGCTGTGAGCACGGGGCTTTGGTTTAACATACCTTTTCTCCTGAATTGGTGAGATGCTCTTCCCCCTAAATGTCAGTGTAAAAAGCCCTGAGGTTGTGACATTCAGGGTGTTGAGCTGATGGAAGTTCTTCCAGGCCTCGATCTTTGTTCTGGTGTGAACCAGGAGCAGAAATCAGGGATAGAGAAGAAATTGTGAGTGAACTCTCCACTAATGTATTCTTGCAGCTTCTGTCACTGAAAACAAGTAGTCATTTGGATTTTCATGTTCTGTACCAACACCTGTCCTGCATGAATTTACCTAATTCCTTTGTTGAATTAATTTAGATTTTGAGGCTTATCATCCAGTATCGATAATTTGCACAATTAAATTTTATGCAGCTGAAGGGGAAAAACCCTCCTCTAGTTTGTGTCAAGGCTGCTGACTCATTTCATGAGCTTGGCCCTGGTCCGTGTTGGGAGAACAGCCACTCCAGTCACCTCCTCTGTGGCAGCTGCAGGTTTACAGTGGTGCTCTGTCCTCTCAGGACAAGTTTTAGTCCATCTCCCTGCCCATCATCCCCACAGGCAGCTTTCCAAGCACAGCTCCATCCTCAGCAGCCCCAGATATCCCTGCCTGCTGTGCCCTCACTCTGCTCACTTGGCTGTTTCCCAGGCTTGAGATGGGGAGATAATACATTTTTAGTAGCTTCTCTTCCTTGTTTTTGTGTCTTAAGTAGAAACATTAATGTCTAATTTAAAGGGCACGTTTTACAAGGTTATTTATGGGAGCAATAATCTTTTTTCCTTCTGCGTTTTACATGGGAGAAGCTGGCAAGAGCTGAAATCCTTTATCTTGTTACTGTAAAACACTCTCAGGATTGGAGCTGAGTCTCTTTTTTGTTTGGTTTTTTTTTTTTTCAAGGAAGATCGTTATTGTCCAACGATTGAAACAGCAGCAGACTTTTCATAGCTGAAGTAGCACAGTGAGCGCTGGGATGGGCAGGTTTGGGGAGCTCTCCCCACCGCGTTCCTGTTGGGAACGAAGGATGCTGCAGCACGGCAGGGACAAGCCCAGCCTGCCCTGAGAGCACCTCAAAAGCCCTTTTGCTGCGACTGGCACGGACACGCCGGGATCGGCGCCGTCGGAGCGGGCTCCAGGAGCCGTCCCGAGCGTGCCCCGCGGCTGCCGGCTGAGCCCGGCTGTGCGCACAAGGGGAGCCTGTTCGCCCGCCTCTATGGCCTGGCCCGAACAGCGGCACATGGAGAGAGCGTGCTCCGCGAGAGCCTGGATAGAGGGAGCCTTGTTGGCACGGCCCATCCTGCTGCTCCCTGGCTGTTTGACTTGGACGGGAGCACCGCGAGCGAGGTTTGTCCAGCCCTGTGTCTCCTGTTCCTTCTGGCCCTGGCCACTCCACGCTGCACTTCCCGAGTCCCCAGCCCAGGGGGTTGGATTTAGCAGCGTTTATGGCGTGGGGGGATGTAAGCCTGGAAGTCTGTGCTGATGGAGACAGCGGCAAACTCACTGCCTGCTGATGAATTGCTGCTACAGAGGAGCTAATTAAGGGCAGCATTTAGTTTATTGATGCTTTATTAGACTTCAAATTGAAGCAGAACCTCCTTAGCTGATAAAATTTCCTTCCCTGCCCTCACACCCATCTTCTCCACACTCTCTTTTGGTAGGTTTCTTTTGTGTTTCTGAGGTTTGGTCCCCTGTGCCAGGCAGTATTTTCCACTCCTTATTTAACTGATGGAAGTGTGATTGCACAGGAATCTGACAGTAGTGATGGATGTAATTAACCCCCTCCACATCTCAGTTCCTCTGCCTTTTTCTTTGCAGGTCACCATCACTTTCAGGTCAGCTTTGGCCTTACAGAAAGTTCCTCAAATAATGGGAATGACGAGTGGTAGCTGAGGCAGGTGCCAGTGCCTGGAGGCAGATTTTAGAGGTGGTATCAGTGTCAGCTTGGCACCAGCAGAGCTCCAGACTCACCAGTGCCAGATCTTGCTATTTACAGCTTATGCTTCTCCATCCAACCTCTCTGGTGGCTCCTGCACAGAGGGAGTGCTCAAGCTGCTCTGAGTCCCCTTTTTAGCAAGTGTTGCCCATGGTGTTGGATGGATCCCAACCTGTGGAAAGGCAGGGAGTCCTCAGGGAGGAAGGTGGGAACAAGGCCCACGGCTTGTGTTGGGGAATGGCACATCTTGAACCCTTGCAGGAAAGTTACAGCGTAAGGAAGGAAGTGCTTTGTCCATCTTACGGCTCATCAAACCACTCATCCTCCAGCCCGTGCGTGCCCGGAGCCTGCCGGAGTCATCCCCCCGGCACAGGGGACACTGTCCCAGCCTGCTGGGAGCATCCCGGCCACCTTCCCGGCTGGCAGCTGGAGCCCGCGGGCGAGCAGCCGGCAGAGCCGGGCTCGGATTGCAGCAGGCTCCTCCTCCGGAGCCGGCCGGGAGGGAAGGAGAGGCGTGGAGCTGGAGTCAGCCACTCGGGCTGCCTCACCTGCACCGTGCCAGCGGCGGGGCCCGCACGGGGACCAGCATCTTCCCCACCCGCACCCCATGGGGAGCATCTCCCCCCCGCCGCCCCCCGCCAGCCCGGCATGGAGAGCCTGAGCAGCAGCATGAAGAAGAAAGCCACGGAGCACCACTACAGGGCTGAGGTGATGATTGCTGGAGAGCAGCTGAGGTAGGAGGTCCCGGGGTCCTCCTGCAGCCCGGGGCAGGGCTGTACCCGGGGGTCTGGGCTGTGTCTCGTTAGCAGCAGGCTCAAAGCTTTATCCTTGAGCAAGCTCCTTCCCCCAGGTGCTTGTAGCCCCCTCGCCAGTACCTGCTGATCCTTCCTACACCCAGCAGAGTGGTGAACCAGGTCCTTTCCTGTTATACCTTGTCCTGCTGCTCCTCTCTGGCGTCTCCTGCCCTTCACCCCCAGGTGCCAGGGGACTGATGTGCGAGTTTAGATGGCAACAGATTTTTTTGTCCCTTTCCACCTTCCCCCAAGCACAGAGAGTGGTGTGGTGGCACTGAGCAGCCCCCACAAGGTCCCTGATCCCTGGCTGGATGAGGACAGCAGCATTTCTGGGGATGCTCGGACTTTCAGGGTGACTTGGAAGAGCATTCCATGGGTGCCATGTGCCTGAATTGAATCTTCCCTTTCCTCAAAGTCTCTTTTGGGAACTTCTGCTGGTTTGTAGTCCCGGTTCTTCAGCAGCTTCTGAGGGTTTTCTTCTTATGGAGACAGAAATCCATCCCCCTATGCAATGTGTGGCTGAGAAAATGTGTTCCTTGTGTATCTGGGGTCAGAACCTTCTCCTTGTTTCCAAGCATGTGACTGGGGCTTTCCTAGCTCTAGAGCACAGTTTGCTTGTTTGTATCTGGAGCCGTTCTGGTTTGTTTTGAAATGAAGGTGGGAACTAGGAAATATATCCTTGATAATGTGAACAGCCCAGAGCCTGAGGGTGCTATCATCAGATCCCTAAAATTAGCCTGGTGTAGGTATGTTGTCCATTCTCGGTGAGCACTGTTAGCTTTAGCTTTACTATTTGTACTGTATCAAGGATTGATAACTTCCAGCTAAGGACTGGGGCCCCATCTTGAAAATACAGCCAAGGGACAGAGCAGGTTTATTCATATTTACATTTCCAGTATTTTACTCATCTGGAGTGACCGAGGTTTAAGTTGAGCCCCATAGCCTGGGCCAAAGGAAGGTGTCAGATATTCAGAGAGAAAATAAAATAATCAAGCTGTGTGTTGAAACTGTGTTCCACGTGTGGGGACTGATGTGGCTTCCCCGTACCTGCTGCAGGACAGGAGCAGCTCAGCTCCTGGCCCATTTGGTGATTGTGACTGTAAGCACGAGAAGGGGATGCAGTAAATTTGGTTGTGAACAGAACTCTTCCAGTACATTGCACACTGGGCTGATGTTGAATAGAAACCCAAAATTTATGTAGTTTTGGCACCATCCATCTTTTTTTTCCTTCTTTATTTTTTTCCCCCATAGCTGCAGTGCCTTGAAGTTTTTTGGTTTAGTGAGCTCCCAAAATCTGAGAGTTCACAGTGAGGGAGAGGAGGGTCCTTTTGCTGGGGCTGGGCACACAGCAGCTGCATCCTTCTGCTTTGGTCTGGGCAGGAGCCTGTTCCCAGTGCAGAAGGATGGGAAGGAGCTGTTGGTGTAAAACCTGGGGAGGAGGATGAGGAGATGGACACCAGCCTGGAGCTGGGCTGCTCCTTCTGCTGAACCTCTGGCTGGAAGGAGAATTGAGGGAGGCAGAACACACTGAGTGTTTCAAGTTCTCTCTTGTATTTTGGGGATCTCACAGCCTGGCAGGTAAGGAGTTAGTGGTATGAATCTCCTGGAACCTGGATGGCCACTGGAGAGCAGTGGGGAAACTGAGGCAGAGAGGCTGGGTGGTGTCTCAGACAGCAGCAGATGGACAGGGCTAAATGTCCACGTTGTCCTCCCTCTTCCCCAGATGTGGAATACAGAGGCATGGAAAGGAGCCTTGCAGCTGCCCTGACTCGGTAAACCTCCATCAGCAAATAACGCTGCTGTGTCCACATGAAACATCAAACATTTGTTTTTCCCTGCTCCCCGCTTCCTTGCCCTGCCTCCCCACTATTACATTAAATCAAACAAACCTTTGCTCCATCTTTGCAGTTCTTTGGCTTCCCAGCAAGTTTGCAAATGCCTCAGAGTTTGGCTTGGCCAGAGGGGTGAGTCTGTTCAGTGTCAGGATGGGTTTCCCAGCCAGGAGCAGCTGCACGAGTGAGGGCTGATGGAATGCTCCGTGTGGATGGCTGGGAACGAAGCAGATCCTGAAGGAATCGCTGGGAGATTGGCCGGTGTGGTTTGGGTTTGCCTGTCTGCCAGGGTCCCTCTGCTTCAATGGCTGCCTGGTTCAGGGAGGAGGAAAGAGAATTTTGCATTTTGAGTCTCTCTCCACTGAAGAGATGAAGATAAAATTGTCACTGATATTTTGGCCTTGAGTTTGAGAGGGCTGCTGGCTCAGGCTCGTTCGTCACGTCTGCTGTCATTCCTCTTGTGTCAGACACAAAAACTTGCATGAAAATCACATCAATTTTACTGGGCGTTGTGTATTCCTGGGTGGCATTCTGTAAGAGAGGCCCAATTAGTCACTTCTAATTGCAACAAATGGCTTATCTACACAGAGAGATTCTGGAACAGCTTCCTCGCTTTGCATTCACACCCTGCTGCAATCAGAGTTCCTCAAGTATGGACAAGCCCTGGTGCACTCTTGTCTGGGTATTCCCATGGTCAGGAGAAGCAGCTGTGCTTTAATAGCTCTGTTAAGCTGCATTAATCACTCCTAAACATAAAATATACTCAGTAAATTTATGTCTCGCACAGAAAAAGTGAGAGGAGCAGGAAGCTTTTTTCCTACAAAGAATAAAATTGCAATTTCTGCCACTGTCCAAAACTTTCAGAGGTGACGAGTGTTTTATTTGGATACTCAGACTGTGATCCTGGTAAATAAAGTGCTCATTATTTTGGTGCTCTGGAAATTGGGCTCACTTTAAGGTGTGTAGCTGAACATGCCAAAATTTGTATTCTTGCCCAAAAGTCATTTGTCTGCAGGAGGTTTGGTGGTTCTCTGTTGGACTTCGATCTCTTGTAGTGAGCGTGACTTCCTTGAAGGATCATGGGGCACTGCTTGATGTAGCAGTAAATGTTATTCAAAGATGAGACTTCATGGTCAGAATGACCTTAAAAAGCCCATTATTAAATTTCTAGCACTGGTGACAGGGGAGACTGGGAAGCAGAATTGTGCTTCCTGTGATTTCTTTTTAAGTCTTCCTATACTTATATTTAAATACAAGAAAAATAAAACATCTCAGTACCACTTTGGGCTGTCACAGGCGTGCAGAGCCCTCCCTTGTCCCCAGATGCACTGGTGCTTTTTCAGACTGGGGGTGATGCAAACTGGGGTTTCCTGAGCCTGTTTGCAGAAATGCTCCCGGGTCTGTTGCTGCCTTTTAGTGAGCACTTAGTTGTTTGTTGTTTGGGGATTTTTAAAATTTGTTGGTTTTTTTTTTTTTCCCTGTGAAGATAGGAACAGAAAAGGTCTTTTGGACGATGCATCTTTCCAAGGCCACTCATTTGTTCTTAGCTGCTGTGAGAATGAACTGGAGTTAATATCCTTGCAAGATCCACCTTGGCATTTGAGATGCTCAAGGTCTGTTTACATGGGAGGTGAGGGAGAGTTTGTTCCTCTTCTGTTTGGATGTCCCTTTCAACAAGGTTACCCGGGGTGAATAATGATGGCTTTGTAGTGACCTTGACAAAGAAACAATTTGCTTACCCAACACAACCTACCCAAAGCAAACGCACGTGGAGGCTCCGACTGCCAAGCCAGGAGTGTTTCATAAGAGCCCATTCTCATGTTCCAGCAAGTGTTTTATCCTGACCTTATTCTGCTTTTTTTTTTTTTTTAATCTTTTTGAAGAAGTAATATGTCCACAGGGTAGATTTTGCCATCTAGAAAACTCATAATATTGCATATTATTGTATATTTCCTTAATCTTTTTTATCTGGAAGCATGATTGGAACCCACTCGTGGCTTCACCAGCTTTGTTTTTGTAACATCACACAAGAGCTCTTACATCCTGTGCTGAAGGACAAAGTTTGTGTCTTCAGGGTTGACAGGAAACAGTAAACAAGAGGAAAGTGAAAAGTCCACAAGGACACTCGAGCCGAGCCTCTTCCGCTGCCCTGGGTCTGCAGGACAGAGGGAAAACTTGTCACAGGCTTAACCCAGCCCTTAAAGGTCCAAGATGCTGCTGCTCCAGAGGTGCTGAAACACCACTTAATTCCTGTGCTGGCAATTGCTCCCAGTAGAATATTTTCAGAACAAGTGTATTTTTAAATTTTTAAATCTTAGGCCTTAGCAGCATTGCTTGCTAAAAATTTTAATTTCTTTTATTTTTCTCCTTCAAAATCTGTGCATTTTTTTCTGTATTCTGAAACATGATTTTAAAAAGGGAATAAAGCTGGGGAAATAGTGTTCTCCCAACCAGTTTCTATTCAGGCCTTGTGTGATTATGGTCTAAGTGTTATTGTATGTACAGGGGGTGTGTGTGAGTGTAAATATATATATATATATTCTTTATGGAGTCCTGCAGACTCTTGATGGCAATAGAGCACTCTTGGAACACTTCTTATCTTTACCAAACATTCCTCTAAAGTGCCTTCCCTCTTGCTGATTGTGAAGGAGAGAAAACATAAAAATTGGCTGTGTCTTCCCTCATAGGTGGGGAGCCTCTGTTTGCAGTCACTGCTGACTGTGTCTGGTTGCATTTTGACAGTGGACCATGAAATAAAGGAAGAAAAAAGACAAAAACTCTAAAAATAGCAAGGCAGCTGTCTGAGGACTGTTCTGTCCGGGTAAGATCCATCTGCAGAACAAGTGCTGGTCACATGTGGGAATGAGCCAACCAGGTAAAGAGGGAAATACTGGATATGGACCTCAGGATTTGAGGGAGGTCTGTGCAAGGCAAGGCCAGGAGCTGGTTCTGCATGAATCTTTAGTTTAGTATTTTAATTAGCAGGAAGGTTTGAAAACTTCTGTCAACTTCTCAGCATTAATTACAACAATCAATTACTAGTTATTCCCCTAACAAAATGTTTTGTGGTAAAACTTTTAGGAACTTAGTATTTGTAAATCCTCCAATATAAGATAATCCACTATTAGCTGATAGTTTTTTAGGGTATTTAAACTTCTTGTGAGGTACCTAAAAGTGTTGTCCAACAGGCATAACTTTTCCAAAAAAACCCCAAAAGAACTTGAGACATGAAATAACGAAAGGCTGCAGTGTTTAATGCCTTAGTAAAACTCACTGGCCTGCGGTAAAACTGGGAATTGCGATGAATAATTTGAAATGAAAACCATCCTGGAGTTACAGAGATGTTTAATTAGTATCTCTCCTCAGAGCCTGCTGCACACACTGGGCATTTTCCAGCGCTGGTGTTTTGGGAACGATCATGACTACAGGGCAAAAGTTTGGCCCCTGGACAGATCTCGTGCCAAACTGGGCTGGCTTTGGCTGGAACGCAGAGGAACTCTGTGCCTCGTGGCTCGCTCAGTTGTTAAGGTCCTTTTGAAAGTCAAAGCCATGCTCACCTGAGTAACCTTCCCCCACATATCTTTCCATCAGAGCCACAGACCAGCCATAACAGCAGGGTTTTTGGGATAGGAAGGCTGTTGTTTGGGTAAGCTCTGTCCCAGTCAATCCCAGCTGGAACCAGAAAATGTCAGGACTGTTGTCCAACTGTTGCTGTGGGTTAGTGGGTACATGGATTAGGTAGTGATGGGATCCACCTGGCACTTGTTGCTTGGACAGAAGAAAGGAGGGCTGCTGTTACTGCTCCCACCTGGACTTCTGAGTAAGCCTCTGTCCTGGGGGCAGCTTTATTCCTGCTTTCATGGCCACGGGGAAGGAGAACTAGACACAGAATCATGCCAAGATAATAAATACGTGTACTGCTGGTTTTTTTCTGAGTTTTGTCCCCTCTTCACCCCCTTTGCTTGGCTGCTGTGGGTTTGAGAGGCTTGTTTAGAACAAAAAGCTACATATGGGTCAGACTGTCTGCTCAGGCAACCCGAGTGGTGGCAGGAGGAGAGAAGAGGGTGGTGGAGAGGCTCCTTGGGATTGACTGATGCAGTCTGGCAATGCCAAGGTGTTTGGTTGAATTTATCAGTCCCTGAGTGCTTGGCACAAGTCCCAGCTCATCCAGGGTGGTCTTTCCTGGCTGGACAGACCTGGGCCATCAGACCCAAACTCCGCTGTGAGCCCAGCTGTGCTCAGTGGCTGCCTTTCCCCCCAGGCTTCGCCTCCACGATGGGAAGCTGATCAAGGACAGGCGGTACCACCTGCGGACGTACCCGAACTGCTTCGTGGCCAAGGAGCTCACGGACTGGCTCATCGACCACAAGGAAGCGCCCGACCGCGAGACCGGCATCCGCCTCATGCAGAAGCTGATGGATCACTACATCATCCACCACGGTGTGTGGGCGTCCCTGCCGCCCCCAGGGCGGGGGCTGTGTGTCTGCTCAGCCCGTGTGTCCCTCAGCCCAGCACACAGGAGTGTGGCCAGGTCCCTGTCTGCCACCCTGCCGTGGGTGAGGGCTCCTGGAGAAGCTGGGATGGGGCTGGATTTGTGCGAGGCTGCTTTGCTCTGGGGGATGTGCCAGTTCCCTGCCCGCCAGAGAAGGGCTTGGGCTGTGCACTGGTAAAATGACATCTAAAGTGTCTCCTCTTTGAAAGCAAGCTCAATAGCACCTGAGCTGTATTCCTGACCTGTGTCCCTGTATCCAGCCAGGTGGATGTTTGTATAGAAGGTGCTCTGGCTCACGTTTATGTCACACAGAAATGGAGGCTGAATTCAGCACATGCTTCACATCTTCAGGGAAATTCATTTTCTTACCATAGGACTCCAGTATTCCTTAGTTTCGCCATGCTGGGACAAATAGGGCTGTGGAGTCTACATCACTCCAAGGAAAATTTAATCTGACATCTGTGGACCTGGAGCTGCAGCAGTCCTGTAGGAAAGCCTGCCTTGGGATTTAAGTGTGTGCTGCCATTACAAAGGCTTGTCTGTGGAACCTAATTAAAAACAAAAAAAAGGAAGAAAAAAAAGGAAGTGCGGAGAAAAAGCAGCTTGAGGCTCAAGCCCAGCTCTTAGCAGTATTCAGGGGTTTTTTTCTTTTTAAAATTTCTTTGGAAATTTCAGGAGTTTTGGACTAACTCCAATCATGTACTGAGCTGCAGAACAATCCCCAAGGTCCAGCCCTTGGTCCTGATGTAACAACAGAAAACAAGTGCTTTAGATGGGCAAAAAGCAATTTTATCCATATGGTTTTCAGGCCCAGCCAGGAACAAAAGCCCCAGACTGTCAAACAGCCCTGGGACACCTCTGCCATCGCTGTGGCTGAGCTCTCTTGCTCCCAGGGCTTTGGGACAGGAGCTGTGGCAGCCTGGAGCTGGTGCTGGTTTGTCACACAAGATGTAGATGAGGAGACAGAAGCAGATGACGACCACACCAAACCAAACCCTCTTCTCCCCCTTCTTCTCTGGGGTC
The DNA here is from genome assembly GCA_014706295.1 of Lycocorax pyrrhopterus obiensis. Classification (NCBI taxonomy): domain Eukaryota; kingdom Metazoa; phylum Chordata; class Aves; order Passeriformes; family Paradisaeidae; genus Lycocorax; species Lycocorax pyrrhopterus. Next base: position 11,763,262 of record JACSVZ010000022.1, on the reverse strand, counting down.
CAAAAATAGCTGCCTTTGACCACTGCAATGCAAACACTCCCTGTTGCCATCTACTCCTTGCTGAGGGTAATGCCCTTTACATTAAACTGCCTTGAATAAGCTGCTGCTGGGCTTCATCACAAAAAGCTGAAGCAGGGAGTTCTCAGTTAACCATTAACACTTAAACCTGATTATTTTTCCATCTCTCCAGCTGACAGTTTCAAACAAATCCATTAGTTAATTAAACCTGCGCAGCACTGGGTACCAGCACTGCTTTGATTGCTTTTTAAGACACGTCCCTCCTGCTCCTGTGATAATTCCTGGCAGGACACAGAAGTTGACTTTCCAACTTGCTTTTTGTCTATTAATTTTGTTAGTCCTGTGGAAAAAGGGCTGCCAGCTAATGCAGCACTGCTCTGGGTGCTTGGCAATTGTCTGGCTACGCTGTTTGCTCTCTTCTCCCCTGGCATCCAGATAATTATCTCATGCAGATCATCGTGCTGCCTCTTAATTGTCTGGTGTGCTTTGAGCTTTGGTTCTATTACACGCTGGAAACACATTGAAATTGGTCTTTAAATAGTAAAACTGCTTTGGTTTTCTATGGGCACAGTCCTGTAGGGTTTTATGTTCTATTCCCAGTTGCCATGGCTTTGGGATATTTGCTCCTTGGAATTACGAAGCTGCAAACTTTCACTGTTAAAACAACCTTCTCATCCTGCCCTCGTGCTGGGTGAGTCACAGGCTTCAGAGCCCTGGTTGCATCTGAGACAGCTGCTCTGCAGGAACGATGAACCCGAGATAATCTGACGAGTTTTGGCATTTCGCTGCTCACCTGAAGGGGAATGTGGTTTTGCCGGTCTGCTCAGATGGATGAAAAAGTGTTAAAATTTTCACAAGAAGTATCTTGAATCTTTTGAATTTCACTCTAGTGGATGATGTTACTTTAGTGAGGAAACATTTGTGGTTTTTCTTTTTCCCTTTGACTAATTTTATTTGTTTTCTAGGCATATTCTTTATTCTGTTTTTTGTTGGTTTTTTTGTTGTTTGGGGTTTTTTTACCACTTGACTTTCTTCTTCTTGCTTCAGATGGGTGGACCTGAAGGCAGGCTGACTTTTAAGATCTGAACTATGATTTTTGGACTGGGTGTTTTGTCTTTGTTTTAGTTTATTTTTTGGTACTTGTAGTCCAGAAGTCTGTTTCAGGCAGGCTTATCTCACAACTGTATCCCAAATATTTACCTGCTAAAAGCTACATGAACTATAAAAATGTGCATTTGCAGACTGTGTGCCCATCCCCAAGATGAATCCAAGGCTTTTCATAGAAATTTAATTATTCCAGTTGTATTGCACCTGGCTTTGAAGGAAATTTTCTCTCGAGGTCAGTTTGCCATGGAAATGAATTGGGCAGGGTTGGCACAAAAAAGTGTGGAAAAGTTTGTGTCATTTTTTATTTTTTAGCTTATGAGCATTTTTGACAGACAGGTGATTTTATGGGGGTTTGAGTGCAGTGTGGTTTGTTTTCCTCTGTCCTCCAAGTCTGCTTCCATGTGGCTGTAGCTTTTTTAAATAGTTGATGGAGGCAATTCTGTTCATCCTCTTTTAATCTAAATCCAAACATCAATGCTTAAATGAAAAAAAAAAAAGCCCTATTTCTTCTAATGAATGTTTTAGTGTCTGGAACAAAATGCAGACCCCAAGTCCACCTTTCCCAAGGTCTGTACATTGGGACTGACCTCTCCCACCAGCATGGGCTTCAGGTGTTCATGAGCAGGTAGTTTTTGGGGCCAAGGTCTTGGATGCAGATTGTTCCATGGGACAAGGGGCACAGGGAAGGACATGGCATGAAGCCCTCACAGCTTTTAGCCTGGAGACAGCATCCTGCTGAGTGTGAGCCCTGTATGTCCCTCATGGACTGACATCCCTGCCCTGTGTTCTTCCAGTCTGTGACGAGCACTCGGACTACAAGGATGCCAAGCTGCTCTACCGCTTCCGCAAGGATGACGGGACCTTCCCCCTCAGTAAGGATGTGAAGGTGTTCATGCGAGGGCAGAGCCTTTATGAGAAGTACGTGAGTCCTCCCCTGGCACTGGGGCACTGGGACTGTGCCCTGCTGGCTGTGCTGGCTGCTCGTGCTCTGCAGCTGGGAGCCGCAGCTCCTGCTGGCTTTGCTTTTCCTCCTCTGCACTCCCTGCTGTCCCACTGGGAAGTGCTGCTTCCTGAGCCCTGTCACAGCTGCAGGACAACCAGGATCCTTGGGGATGGGACAGGAGTTTTACTATGAACTCATGGGTGCTTCCAGGGGCTCCAGCCCAAGTGCAGGTGCTGGGATCTGGTACATTCCCAGCACCCTTCCAGCCTCCTCGTGTGAGCTGCTTCCACCAGCTGTATTAGGATTTACGTCCCACCAAAGTCAGCAGGGTATGGGATTTTCAAGATCCTCCTGGGCCTGGGTGCCTGCACCTCACTTAGCCTGTTTGCAAAATTTGTAATGGAAAAGTCAATTCCCAGAGAGTAGAGAAAACTCCTTCCACCTCCAAGTGTTTAGTTTTCTTTGTGTTGACTGTTTCTGGTTCTAAGTCCAAGCCATTTTTCCAGAGTTCAACCCCAGCCCACTCTCTGGACCAGCTTCCTTTAACAGCCTCTTCACATTTGACATCCTCCCACTCTGGCAAGGAGAGTCACAGCCTGGCTCTGAAGGAGAAGTCCTTCATCCAGGCGGGTGGTGATTTTGGGTGTGTCCCTGCCCCTTTGCCAGATGTGCATCCCCGTACTTGGCTCTTGATCCGCAGCAGTGACCGTGGGATGGGGAGAGCATCCCGGCAGTCTCATGGCTGAGCCGGCTGCACCCTCTCGTGGACACGCTGGATTTAGCTCTCACATGCTGCCGGTGGAACACCTGAAACCCACCTTATCCATGCATTCGGACTGTCTGCCATGTGTTACCCCACGCTCAGTCGCTCGCTTGCCTTTCCCTGTGATCTTTAGCTGAGGTCACAGCCCAACTGGTTTTGCTGGAGCTGCTTCCTCGCCTCTGATGAAGATTTACAAAGGTGCCCGACTGCAGCTCCGTGTTCCGCCCTCCCTTCCCGCTGCTCCCCGGCAGGAATGTTGTGGCTGCAATGCTTTGCCCGCTTCTCTCGGCCTTGCTTCACCCGGCTGCAATTCCCGTGGGGACTGGCAGGGATGTTTGGCATCACGGGAGCCTTGTCCCACCTCTGTGCCAGGCTGGTGAGCGTGGAAGAGTCGATCCTGAAGGTGAGAGAGGAGAACTCTGTGAAGTACCAGAGGACTTTCCTGGGCTCTGAGATGATCGACTGGCTCATTCAGGAGGGAGAAGTGGAGAACAGGCAGGAAGCAGTGGAGCTGGGACGGGCACTGCTGGAGCACGGGATCATTCAGCATGGTGAGCCAGGGCCCGGCTGCAGCCGGGGTGGAAAGCCAGGGATGAGTGTGGCTGTGCGAGGAACAAATCCCCATTCATGCCGTGCAACAAGTGCTGGTCAAGTGCCCACTTGGAGATGGCAATGGAGCCTTTTAGTTCTATGTTTGGAGCTGGTGACCTTTGAAACCAGAGCAGTCTTCCCCCACCCACAAAGGCTTTGAGATGAAATCTGAGCTCTTGCTCTTCAGTACTTCAAAGCCGCCGGCCACAGGGCTGGGCTGCACCCCTGGGTTTGGAGGGCTGGAGTGTGAGGATGTAATGTTTAGCTCCACTTGGCAGATCATATCCATCTGCTATAATTAAACTTCCAATTCGGAAGGCAGGGAGTCCTCTGAGTGTCTTGGGACAGGGGCAGGTGAAGGGCTGTGACACTGAGTGCACCCCTGGGAGATGGCACCTCTTGGGGGGGTGGCCCTGCTGTTCCTCTCTCCCTGCAGGCAGCACTCCCAACCAGGCAGAAAAGCTGCAGTAGAGCACAGGGGCATTAAAAGCAATTCATGAGGGTCCCTCAGGATATTTGTTATATATTTTTCCAGCCCCTCAGCCTCTCCCTCCCCCCCTGTTCTCTCCTAGTCTCCAATCGGCATCACTTCTTTGACAGTGACGTCCTCTACCAGTTCTGGATCAACTTCCGCCGGCGGCGGCGTCTCACAGAGTTACTCAATGAGAACTCTTCCCGTGCCCTCTCCGAGAGCCCTGACAGCCCCTTCTGCCTTCGCAAGCTCAACCCAGACCCAGGCAACACCAGCTTCCTCTCTGGTAACTGTGGATGTGTTTGTGGAGGGGAGTGAAAGCAAGGATTACATTACCAGAGTATCCCAGGGCTGAGGGTGTTGCTCCAACAGAGTTTGAGAGGTTCCTCTGGGCATCCCATGAAGTGAACACCCATCCCGCTGCTTTGTGGTGGATGTCACAATGCGGTGGCAGTCTCTAGCACAGCCCCCTGTCCCAGGAAAATCTCAGCTTAGCATCAGCTCAGCTATTGATCTTTCTTTGAACTGGTTTTATTCTTTCTGAGCTCAAATGCCATCCTCAATCCACACGTACTTCTAAAGTGTAGGTCAGGCTTGGGAGAAAGTTTGTTATTTTAAACTACTCTATTTTTTCATTGAAAAATTTTTTATCTGCCTCTTTCAGTCCAGACCAACAAGGAGATCAAAGTTGTCTCAGCGGTTCGAAGGAGCAGCATCACTTCCCTCTCTGGAAACTCCAACGCCTACTTCAGTGCTCCTCCTACATTGGTATTCCCTCCTGTGGCTGAGTGCAACCCCAAATCAGGTCTGGGCTTCTGCATTGCCTGTTGTTATATGGGATACATTGATTCCTTCAGGGCACGGGCTCAAGACCCATCGAGAGGAGAGGGTCAGCCTCACCTCTGCATCTTGGTTTGAAAAGCTGCGTGTGTGTTTGGAAAATCACTGAGATGCATGCAAAGGTTTCTGTGTGCAGGAACTGTGGTTCTAACATCTGTTTTCCAGCCCAGGGTAATCCCCAGGCTGCCTTGTTATGCACTTTACTATACAAACCCCTTGATTCTGATAGAATCTGTCACCTTCTGCTCTAGTGTTAAAGAGACCCGTCACCAACGAGGAGCTGCTGTCCCCTGGGGCCCCCTATGTCAAGAAAACGCTGACTGTGAGTGCCCATGGGGACTGGCATTGCTAATCCAGCATATCCAGCTCCCCATCTGCTCTTTGGTGGTTTTCTGTTGGCTGCTCTGACCTCTCTATGCTAAAACTTTGACTGCATGTCACATCATCGTGGCTTTTTGTTGGTGACTCTCTAGGGGTCCATGTCTTCACATATTCTTGTGGGTGGAAATGTGCTCAGCCCCTCTGAGAGTTTAATGTATAACCATGAGGTAGGTCAGGGAAAAAAAAAGTTTCCTGGGCAGAAAAACCTCCCATTTTGGAGTTTTTTTGGCATTGGTGAGGCCCTGGCACAGGTTGCCCAGAGAAGCTGTGGCTGCCCCATCCCTGGAAGTGTCCAAGGCCAGGTTGGATAGAGCTTGGAGCAACCTGGTGTAGTGGAAGGTGTCCCTGCCCATGGCAGAGGGATCAGAATGAGGTGATCTTTAAGGTCCCTTCCAATCCAACCTATTCCAAGATTCTGTGATTTCTGTTCCATCCAGCTCCATGCAAACTGTAGCATCAGTAAGTCTTGTGACACTTGGGACTGTGACACTCACCCTCTGTCACAGGGCTTTAGGCACAGCTTTATGCATCTTTCAGGTCCCTCTGCAGATCAGGGGTGTTGGTATGATCCACCAGCATCTGATGGAGCTGCACAGAATGGGGAGAGCATCCAAGGGCCACTCTTGCCTTCCTTATGTTGGGCTTTTTACATCTCCAGGACACTGCAGACAACCTGAGTTTGGGGCTTTTGCTTTTTAAGTTATTTCTAAAGCTGTAGGACTGGTCAAGGCAGGGCTGGTGGGTGCTGGGTGGAAATGTTGCAAGGCACCTCCTGCCCTGTGGATCATTGCACTTGGTTATTTTTGTGTCTCATCCCTTCACTGCCCATCTCTGAAAGGGGCAGTCCCACAGAGACCAGTGTAGGAAGTGTGAGGGCTGCCTTGCCATGCTGGTTTGGCACAAGCAGGGTCGCAGAGGAACTGTGGATCAGGTTCCCAAATTAAGTGTGCTGTAGAAAGTGGCGGAAAGCGGCAAGAAAAATCAAGCTGGTGATCAGCATGGCATGTCTGAGGACGTGCTGTTCATTCTCCTCCTGAATGCTCTTGCCCTGCCCTTCAACTCTGCCAGCCTGGGCCCTTCATGGCTCATTTCCTCCTGCTTAGCTCTGCAGTTGCTGTTATTTATTTATACGGGTGATGTGCAAAGTCCCTTGGGAATTCCTTTTCTCTTCTGGTCACATCAGAGGGCCACAGTATTGCAGCAAACTGCTCTGGCAGGCGGACATCAGAGTGGGGCAAGGCAAGAGCAGCTCCTTCCACCCAGGAAATGCTCTGCTGTGCCAAGGAAAAGGCGCCGTGTGCGTGCTCTGGGAATGTTCTCAAGCACGCTCGTGGTGCATGCCTTGCACTTCAGCTTGATGCTGCCTGCGATTCTCTTTCCTGCACTTGCTGACAGGAATTAATCAGAAAGCAGCTTTGCAGGGAGCTGTTAATCAGTTCTGCATCTCAGTGCACGGCCCTTTCTCTCCCACCCACAACAGGTTAGGATCATGAGCTCTCCATCTCTCTAGGAACTGTTGCATCCCCTCTCTCCAGCCCATTCCTTGATTTTTAAACCCCTTTTGTTCTGCTTGCAGATTGTGGGGGACGCGGTGGGCTGGGGGTTTGTGGTTCGAGGAGGAAGACCTTGCCACATCCAGGCAGTGGACCCAGGAGGACCCGCTGCTGCTGCAGGGATGAAGGTACTTCTTACTCATGGAGACCAAACAGGAGACAGGATTTGTGTCCTGTTTGAGCTTTGTGGGCTGAACACATCCTCCATGATAATCCCATCTCCTGCAGTGGGGATCAAACTGATGGAGTGGGCACATGGAGCTCTGGGAGAGGTGGAGGGAGGGATGCTCTCTGCAGGCAGACTGCCCCATATGTGGTGGCAGAGTGGAGGATTTGCCTTTTCCAGGGGCTGTGGGCAGCTAAAACTCAAAAAACTCTGTCAAAAGTAAAGCATCCCTCTGCCAGACCTCGGAACAGTCAAAACTGTTTGAGCTACTGAAAACAAAGCAGAGAATTCCCAGCTCAGTTCCAGTGACTTTATATAACCCCAGTGAAGCAGGGAAGAAGCAGAGCTTTGTCCTGAATCACCTGCTCATTTCAGTTCCTGAGCATTTTGTTTCCCTGCTGTTAGCAATGGACTTCTGCATGGAGCTCTTTTCCACGTACACAAAACCTTAACAATATTAAATTGATGCCTTGATTTGATTCATCAAGTAACTTCCAGTATTTCCAGCTCAGGTGAAATGAACTTAGAGCTTGAAACTTACTTTAGGCCCAGGCATGTATGAGTTTCATGTGTAGAGTTTTAGGCATGAATGAAAGAAGTGCTGAGTTTCCCAGTTCCCTACAAAAACCCCAGCAGCGAGGGAGTAATTTCTAAAAGCTGATATAAGTCTAAAGTCATATGGATATTTGAAATAATGGGATTCTTCAGAGGCAGAGTGTGACTCCTTGTTTGCTTCAGGCAGGATTGGAAGGGGATGGATGAATTTGTTTCATTTACTCAAGAGCCCAGTTAATTTCTCCTTACCTAATCTCATTTGCTACCAAATTGCTGGATGTTAATATTGTGCCTCATTTCCATTTGTGAAATGAGCCACTGCTCATAAATGAGTCTTTTTTTCCTCTGTTATCTCATGTCTAAATCCCTTTGGTCCTGTTTTCATGACACAGTGATTGCAGCACTGTGATTATTGGTGTAGCTACAGGGTGGTGATGCTTTAAGGTTTCAAGGATTTTGACACAAGTTATTTGCATCACAGCCCCTGGTTCCAGTTAATCACGGGCAGGAGGGGCTGTGGGGCTGGAGGTAACCTGTCCCTCCTCTCTTGCAGGTGTGCCAGTTTGTTTTCTCTGTCAATGGGGTGTATGTTTTGCACCTGGACTATCAGACCATCAGCAGCCTCATCATGACAGGACCCCGGACTCTGGTGATGGAAGTCATGGAAGCCATTGAATGAGCCAAGGAGTCTCATCCCGCTGCTGTTTGGACAGGCAGGACTCTCCACTTAGCAGGGATGGACTGTGGGGAGGGACCAAGCTCAACCATTCACTGTGATGTGTTACCCAGGCGTTTCGATGCATTTTCAAATAAATACATTCTAATGGACAAGTCTTGGACTTTTATGCTCTTGAAACATTTGGCTCTACCTGCTCTTGAGAGTGTCTAAGCTCTTGCAGCTCCTTTTTAATGCCACTGTGAGAATTCAGCACTTAATGAACCCCACCTTAGAGCAAGCCTTTCACCAGCCAAGCTGGGAAGCAGGTGGCAAAGCTGGTAAGCAGCAAGAAGTTTATACCAAGTGAGTCTGTCTGAGCTGCCCTGAGCTGTCTGTGCAGTCTTGCGAGAGCACAGTGTGCTCCCCAGATGGCCCCATAAGCTGTGCCACCGGCTCTGTCAAGAAAATAAGGAAATGAATATAGGAATGTGTGTTTCCTTGTAGATTCTGAGGCTCCTGCTACTCTCTTGGCTTAGCCACGCTCACAGCCAGGGCTGGTCGCTGTTCCCAGCTGTTTCTTGAAAAGGTGGCACTTCCATGATGGTGCATTTTGTGCCTCCACCCCTTAATAATGCTTGATTTCATGAATCAGCTTCACCTCAGCAGGGAGGCTGGCAGAGATCCCAAACATCACAGGCTGCTACGATCCTAGTGATGGGAGGCAGTGGGGCAAAGCAGGGACCAAAACCAGAGTGTTCCCAAAAGGAAATGTGTCCTAGTCTGAGTTTGACTCTGGGAAGGAACAAAAATGAGTGAAAGCCACCAAAATTCAGCCCCCCTGTCCCCTGCCGCTTACAAGATGGCTGCGTTTGCAGCCAGTGCAAAATATTCCTTGCAAACTACCCTGAAAGTGAACTAAATATAGAAAAACAGGTAATAACAAGAAACTAGGGAGGTTTCCTTCTTTCCAGTTCACAGAGCATCCTGTTTGTGATTAGCCTGCAGTGCTGTGCATAGACAGGATGATCTCCAGCACTCCTGCTTAGGGCAGGGTCCTCAGTGCAGCTCCTTTGGCCACAAACCAAGCCTTAAAAAAAAAATCCCAAAAGGCCAAAAATAGTAATTTTGTGTTAAGATGGGGTTGACTTTCTTGGAAAATCTGGTGTCAGCTGTGTATCAGGTATTGCCTTACTGCTGGCTGCCTTTTTTCCCTTGGTATAAAGGGATATCTGCTCCCCCAGTGCTGGTGTTGAGGTAATGGGATGACTTGGAGCACAGAATTCCTGGAACAGGGTCCAGGCAAGATGTTTGCATTGATAATTGGGGTCCTTCCAGCCCCTGAGTGGAACCAGACCATCTCCTCAGCCGTTTGTCAATAAACTCACAGTTGTTATTTGTAGCGTTCAGTGCACGAGTTAAGCAACCTCCATCTGCCCTTTTGCTTTTTAAATTCTATTTAGGGAGAGTTTGGGTGTCTGTGGTGGCCCAAAGGTTTAACCCAGGGTCATTGGCTTGGACTAAGGTCACATCCAGAAGATTTACGCATTGTATGGGCACCTTGGAAAGGCAGGCCAGAAAACAGCATCCTGAACACAAGCACTGCAAACAGCTCCAGATTTTTCTGTGTCAAAGCAGGAATTTTTAATTCTGGATCTGAATTCCTTGAAAGCACAGGAGATACATGCTCATTTCTTTCTCTCCTACTTTTAATGAAAACTGTAGCAGCACTGAGCAACCTCAGAAACCCAGCAGGAATTACAGAAGAGGTAATTTGTGGTATTTATGCATAGGGCAGTGACAACCCTCTCTCCATGGGGTACCAAATGCTTTATGCTTTGTTTTATTAAGATTTGCTGCCCAATTGTTGCCCAGGGAAGCTGTGGCTGCCCCATCCCTGGAAGTGTTCAGGGCTGGGTTGGACAAGGCTTGGAGCAACCTGGGATAGTGGAAGGTGTCCCTGCCCATGGCTTATATCCCTTCCAAACCAAATCCTTCTGTGATTCTATCATTTAAGTGCTTCATTTTGGTGTTACTCTTTGGTCCATATATTGTGATGCTTTTAAGTGCTTACAAGATTATAGAACAAAACTGCAAAACTGTTTCTTTATTGTGCAAAATACTTTGAAAACGGTGATTTTTTTTTCCCCATTTAACTTGAAACTTCCAAAGGTGTCCCTGTTTCCTGCTGAACGGCAATGCAAGCGTCTTAAACTTCACTCAGTTGCACTGAGAGACCAATGCTGATAGTCCCTGCAGATGCAGCTGAAAATCTGGCCTCTGTCTGTAATGAGAAATGTCACTGTCAGTCATTCCCTCCTGGCAATGAGGACCAAATCTGTCCAAAAAAAAGCTTTGGCAGGGAGCTGGGTGTCTCTCCCAGGTGCTCCTGGTGCTGAGGATCTCATCCCGGAGGAGCTCGGGGCTGGATCCCACAGCTGGGGAGCCTGCAGCACCGTCGAGCTCCAGTTCATGATTCAGCCCCTGGCCCTGCAAAACTTACAGATGTGCTTAATTTCCTTAAGCAAACGAAACACAACTCCCCTTCAGTGCACAGGCTGGGCTCTCAAAACTATTTAATGGGACGTGAGTGAGGCTGGACTGACTTCATCCCGGGGAGTCTGAGGGTGGGCAGAAGCCAGGACTTGTTGCTGCGTTCTAGGAAATCGGCGTGCAGCCTCCCAGGCAGAGATTTTATTTTATTTCATTAGCAAAGCCCCTAAAAGCTGTTTACTGCTGCCCACAGAAGCAGCCTCTTGCTCTTCACGCTTTATTTGGCCGCGCGAAGGGGCCAAGCCGTGCATGTGGAGAGGGAGGTGGGGGAATCCCATCCCTCTCCCTCTGTTCTCCCTCCCCTTCCTCATCCCTCCTGACGCCTGGGAATTGAGATCTTTAATCACGCCGAGGAGCAGATGAGGCGCCGGGGCAGCTCCTGCCGCAGTTTCGGGATGTAGCCGGACTCGCCGCCCGCCCCGTCCCGTCCCGTCCCGTCCCGGCTGCCTCCAGGGGAAGCCGCGCCGCTCCCGCAGGTCTGTGCCTCGCTCGCCTTTGGGGCTGCGCTTGCAGCGCTGCCGAGGAGGGGCTGTGCTCTTTCGGGGCATGTGTGGGTATCTCAAGAAGGGAATTTCGGCAGGGTTTTGCTCTCTGGGAAGCTCGGAGCTGGTGCAGTGCTTGGGGCAGCACTGGCGGTGCCGGGCAGCGGTGACAGGTCCCATCCTCTTGCGGTGAAGTGGCTTCAAGACGCATTCCCTGACAGTCCAAATGCTGCCAGGACTGCCTTGGCAACTCTTTCGGGGCTATGGCTGTGAGGAATGCACTTTTTTTGTTGGTTTGATTTTTTTTTTTTTTTGCCTTCTGTTTTGTGGTTAATTGTGCAAAACTGCAGGCAATCGCTGCCAGAGAGTACTTGGAAGGGTTTGTTACCAGTGTGGGATTTTCCCACCTGGATGGGTGGGTGGGTTCAGCCTGATGGGCTGGGGGAGCTGCAAAAGCTCAGCCTGGGAGTGGAATTGTACCTGACTTTTTTGAGTCTGGTGCTGCGATATTTGAGACTTTTGTTCAATAGTGGAACTGCAATAGAGGAACTTTTCAGGAGAGAACAGAAAGGGGTTGATGAATTTGGGTTTTTCAGTCTCTTTTGGGTCCTTTAACCAGCAAAGCACTCGGGGAATGTGGGACAGATTTATTCCCTGCAGTTGGCCACCTCGGGCAGGTCCCTGTCTCTTCTGCAGGGCTGCCCCTGGCGCTGCTCATGTGTCCAGCAGTGAGTGGGACGTGAGGTGACATTGCTTCTGCCAGCACTTCTGTGCAGAGACAGTGCTGACCTCTGGCATGAGGAAATGTCCCCAAACTGTGGCTGTGGAGGATGGAAATAATTCACAGTGCCTCCAAATCCTCACCTTTAGTTGTGCTGATTTAAATATGTGGCAGACATTTTTTTTCCTTTAACGAATGTGACAACGTGTAAAATTTCCTGTACAAAAAAGGGGATCTCTGACTGCCTTAACCTCCAAATCCCCTCTGAGCACACAGCTGGAGCAAGTGGAAAGGGGTGTGTTCCCCACACACACTTGTTTTCCAGGCCCTGGAAATACTCACCACATGCTCCATATGTTGCTGCCTCCAAATTCCTTCCCTGGGGGTGAGTTACAGGAGAGAGGCATCAGCGTGCTGTGGGCTCCCTGCCTGCCAGCAGGCTGCTGTCACTGTGCTCCCCTCAGTCCCAGGGTCCACACTCAGCCCGGCTGGCTGGTGGCACCACTGAGGGCAGAAATGGATGGGGAGGGACCACGGAGTCCTGGAGTGGGGGCTTGGCATGTGGCAGGCACGTTGTGGAGAGGGAGCTCCTCCAGGTGTGTGTCTTCCACCACTTCAGACAGGTGCATTTGTTATTCCAGATTTACAGGCAGGAAAATGAATGCTGGAGAAGAGGCAGAGTGGTGATGGGTTTGCCTCTGAGCTGGCAGAAGAGATGAAGTCCCTGTTTCTTGCTTTAAAGTCACAGGAAAGATCCACACCCTGGAGTCCAACTGTGCCCAGCCTGGGTTAAAACCAGGATTACTGTGAGGGTGCTGAGGCCCTGGCACAGGGTGCCCAGAGAAGCTGTGGCTGCCCCATCCCTGGAAGTGTTCATGGCCAGGTTGGACAGGGCTTGGAGCAGCCTGGTCTGGTGGAAGGTGTCCCTGCCCATGGCAGGGGGTGGAATGGGATGAGCTTTAAGGTCCGTTCCAGCCCAAACCAGCCTGTGGTTCTATGATAATATTGAACTGATCCTTACTGATGCATCAGGGTGGAAGCTCCTGCCTGAATCAGAGCCTGCAGTAAGCCCGGATCGGCACAGGCTGGAGGAGTTTATTTTTCTGGACTTCGGATCCCATATAACCCTGGTTAACATGAAAAGATCACACACAATCCAGTGCTTTTGCCAGAGTTTGGCATCCTGTTTGTCAGCAGAGTTGCACAGAAGTTTCAAGGAAATCAAGAGCAGTTTGGTGGCATTACAAAATGGCAAAAATGAATTCAGTGAAATGACCCTGTTAGAAGATGTGAAGAAACAGAATTTTGCTCCGATATGTATAAACTGTTTTCCTTAGTAATGCTAATGTATTTTTAGTGCATCACACGAAGAAGTTTAAAGCAATACTGTTTTTCTCTAGACGTATTCCTTTTCCCTCCATTGCTTGCATCTCATACTGAGAGCAGTTCATGTTTTACCTGCCCTGCACCCTGTCCCACCGCGTTTTCAGTTGGACACAGCAGGATAATGCTGCGAGGAGGCTTGTGCTGCTTTCACTGGGCTAAACTGTCCTGTTTGACTCCAGACTGCTGAAATCTGCCCTATCCCGTCGCTGTTCATGTCCTTTCTGTGTTTTTCACAGAAAAATTCATTCAAAAAACAATTCACTGTTGTTCGAGGTTAACTGTTACCTTGTACTTGCTATTTAAAGGACCTTGTTAGAATTCTGAGAGAATTTTGACAGTTTTTTCAGCCCGTATGTGCTTTCTTGGAGCTGATATTATACTTTAAATTTCTACAGTATGAAATTGCCTAGAATGTATTAATTTTTTGCCTTATTTCAAAGATATTGAGCCTTTGTTTTTCCCATTGCATTAGTGGTTTTTCATCTGAAAAATAAACAGACCACGCTGGAAGGACTGAATTTGATTAACTGAGGATTTGCAGCCCAGCTTTCAATGTTGGTATTCATGTATTCTTATTTATTTGAACTTTTTGAGGATATTTTTTCCAGTAATTCCATGGGAAAGTGACCTTGTCATTCAAAGGCACCGTGTATTTGCTACATTAAAAGTGAGGTACTGCCCTGTTTGTTGCCGAGTTGTGTTTTTTCTCAGGATGGCACCACTGAATTTTCTTGGAGAAAATTCCAGTGTTGCAGTGTGGGGTGGAGGGTGCAGCTCAGCACACCCCGGCTCCTGCCGGCCACGGGAAGCCATAAAAAAACGGGATTTTCCTGCGCCTTCGGTCAATTCCATCCGGGAACCGGGCTGGGGGAAAAAACGGCATGGGGGAAAACACGGACTGGATCTCCCCGGAGTACGGAATGGATTCGGGGAAAACCCGGACTGGACTTTTCCCGGAGTACGGAATGGATTCAGGGGAAAACCCGGACTGGATTTTTCCCGGAGTACGGAATGGATTCAGAGGAAAACCCGGACTGGACTTTTCCCAGAGTACGGAATGGATTCAGAGGAAAACCCGGACTGGATTTTTCCCAGAGTATGGAATGGACTCTGGGGAAAACCCGGACTGGATTTTTCCCGGTGTACGGAATGGACTCTGGAGAAAACCCGGACTGGATTTTTCCCAGAGTACGGAATGGACTCCGGGAAAACCCGGACTGGATTTTTCCCGGCGTACGGAATGGATTTAACTTGTTTTCAAGTGTTCAGCTGAAGCTAAACCAGAGGAAAATAAATGGACATTGAAAGGGGAAACCCCAGAACTTTCTATTGCTGAAAAATCCCTTTATTTTTCTCTTTCTGTAATCTTTATAGTAAGCTTTACAAAGCTCCTGTGTGAGGTATTAGACAAGAATTTTACAATCAGAACATTCTGCTATTGGAGGTTTCCCTGATGTCCAAGCCTTCCTGCCCTGCACTGCTATCTAACCTGTTGCTGTTGTTTGTGAGTCTCAGAAGATCCCTCCTGCCTGCCTTCCCACACTCAGGTACCATCGTGGCCTATTTGACACAATCTGTTGCTTTTCTTCTCACCTGAACAGATCAGTTCTTCCAGAATTCTTCCTTTCACATTTTCCAGAACACTAAATTAATTCTTTTCCACTTCTGAAAGAGAATAATCCTTACGGCCAGTTAAAGCAAATCAAGAGAATGGAAAATTCTGTAAGAGGTGTTTTCAAAGAAGCCAGAACCTTCTCCGTGCTCTCTGCCACTCTGTTTCTTAGTTCAAGGAAATAGAAAAATGCCGACTTTTTGCTGCGGTTTGGCACATGCACCTCTGCAGCCAGGGCAGGCTCTGCTTCCCTGGAGGTGACAGTCAGAGTCCTGAAATCCACCTGTAAAATGTTTGCTGTTTTTTATAAACAATGACCTCATTTTATTAGCTGGAAAAATAAAGCAAGTGTTTCCCATGGCTAAAGGCTTCAGTTACACTGCAGTTGTTCCGTTCATCTTCAATCAAAAAAAAAAATCACAGAGAAGGGTGGTTAACAACTCCCTGTTACAACTTGCACGTTTTTCCATTCATACTTCCAGCAACTTAGATCTGATTTAAACAGATCGTGCCTGGGTTGTTCGTGCATATTTATTTTTCCTTGAAATTGCTACAAAGCTGCTGTGTTTGAAGGGAAACAGGCATTTGCCAGGAGCCTCTGCATACCTGTCCATCAAAGTGAATAGAAGTGAAATGTCACTGCAGGAAGCAGGGGCTGGTTCTGCCAGAAGCAGTGAGGCTGAAATGTGGAGCACGGAGATGACAAAAGGCCAACAATGTGTGCTTAAAACCCGGTTTGTTGAGACCCACATGAGGGGATGGCACTGTTTCCATCAGGGTGGTTTTCTGCTGGCCTGAAATTCCTGACCCAAACTGAATAGCACTGAAATCCAGGCCGGCAAAGCCAGCTGCAGGTGCTTGAGGTCTGTGGGCTGAGGCTGGCTGTCCTTGGTCAGTCAGCTTTGGCCATGCTGCTGTGGTTATTTCTGAGTCAAATTGATCCTCTGCCATGGCTAACTCTGTAACTGCCTCTGCTTTCAGTCTGTTCAGGTGAACAAGTTAAAGCAAAACTGTTCCAGCAAGTCCTGAACGCAACTTCTTGGGAATGAAATAAGAAATAAACCCCTTCGTTTTAAACTGTTCACATACAAACTCCACTGGCTCTGTGGATCCCTCCTGCTGCAAAATTGCTGTATCACAGCAACTGAGGTCATTAAATCTGTGGTTTGAGGAGCCTGGCTGTTCCTCTCGATGCTTTTCCGCTTAACATCGGTGTGTGCATGGCAGGGACATGAGAAATCTGCTGTGTGTACACCTGTAATGATCTTGGTCATGATAATCAGAAATAATTACTTCTGTACAATTTAAACCAGAAGTTACTCTGGAATCTGTCTGTCCAGTCATTTGCTGATTTCCACGATCAGAGCAGAACCCATCACTTTGAGTTCCAGTGCTGAGATTGTCCTGCCTAGAGAGCAGTGCCCAGCCCCAGGCCCAAGCAGGCTGAGAGGAGTGTTCCCCACCAGGTTTATAAACACAGTTTAGTCCAAGGCACTGAACAGCTGTATTGGAGAACCAAAAAGATAAAATAATATGTAGGAATTACAGGAAAATCTGTGTGTTCTCCTCCACCCACCCTTTCAGTGCCATCAATGATGCCTTGAGCTGCAGATCCCAGCTTGTGATGCCTTAACTGAGAGCTGCAA
Source organism: Lycocorax pyrrhopterus obiensis (assembly GCA_014706295.1). Classification (NCBI taxonomy): domain Eukaryota; kingdom Metazoa; phylum Chordata; class Aves; order Passeriformes; family Paradisaeidae; genus Lycocorax; species Lycocorax pyrrhopterus. The sequence continues at coordinate 11,746,818 of JACSVZ010000022.1, read as the reverse complement.
AAAACTGGATTTTGACGTGACGAAATGCACCTTTTACTTCTCCCTCCTGACATTTGCCCTCTTTTAGGTCCTGGTCACAATGCTGATTCATTCTTGGTTCTTCCTTGCCTGCCTGCCTGTGATGAGCAATGTCTGGGGACGAGTGGGCCAAGGTAAGGAGCCTGCCTGCCCTTGTGGGGCTGTTCCCTGTGGTTTGTCTGTCCCCTGGGATAGCCCAGCGCTTCCCGTTGGCAGTGGCACCACTGTGAGGGGCATTCCCAAAGGCAGGCTGGATTTCATGGGGCTGCTGAGCTCTGGTGTCTGTTGGGGAAGCTCCAAACAGCCTTTCCCATGCATGAAGAGCGATGAGGGATCAGGGGGCCCATCTGGGGAGAGGCTCTCTATCCCTCCCCACCCCGCCAGGCCTGTCCTCATCTCTGGCAGCAGTTCAGCCACTCCCTTGCACCAGGGATGGATTTCAGCCCGTGCAGGCAATGAGGGGGTTATGTGGTCTGTGGGAGCCTGAGAAATAGGAAGAAAAAGGGTGTTATTTCTTTAGTCACTGCACCTTCCTGCTGTTTTGGGTGTATATGATGAGATGTGGTGGAAGATCTGGGTGAGAAAGCAGGAGGTGATTCCTCCTGTATCATCCTGCTCCCCAGAGTGACCAGAAAATACCTACAGCACCTCAGCACAGCCCTTCTGGTGTGGAAGAACCACCTTAATGTTATGCTTGAACGCTCTGTGGAAGAGCACAAAGGTTTCTGGAGAGGTGGTGGCACTGCAGGGCTGGGACAGATGTGTCTCCCTGCTCTGTATCTTCCACACTTCTGCACTTAAGCCTGGGCTTAACTCCCTGTCAGCTGGAGAGCAAGGTTACAGCATCCAATAGTGCACATCTAACGCAGGGCAAGGAAACAGTGGAGCTTTCATGGCACTGGGGATCATTTACATCCAGCACATAATAGTGCTTTAGAGGATGATGTCCTTTCTGGTCTGTCTGGGGACATTCTTGTCTTTTTAGCTTCTGGGCTCCTAGAGGGATGTCCAAGGAACTGGACCGCACTTGGCCAAAAGAAGACAACTCCATGTTTAATCTAACTATGAATTACCCCCATTGTTTCATGATCTTTTACCATTTCTCTTAGGCATGATTTTGGGATTTGCTTTTTGCCCTTCACCCCTCTTCCCCCGGTTTTCTTTCTTCCTCTTCAGATTTGCCTGGGGTGAGATGTGAATCTGAGCTTTGTTTCCCCAAAATAGTTATCTGCTTGTTGGGCAGCCTGCAGGAAGTCTCTGCAAGGGAAGGTTAAGGCACAGATGTTGGGCTGAGACAAGCAAGACCTCACTGCCAGCTCTCACTGCTTTCCTGGGTGGTGACATCATGGCAGGGATGTCAGGAGGTGTCTGGGCATCATGCAAGACCAGAGTAGGGACTTGAGGAGCCCTGGGTGACAGTTTGGCAGCACTGACCAGAAACTCCAGGTCAGCCTAAGCTTTTATTTTTGTGAGTAATTGTAAAGGGAAAGAGATTGGTAACAGCTGCAAGTGAGGGGGAGCACTTGGGTGCAGATGTTTATAGTGTGCTCACTCACTGCAAATTAGGGCATCCTGCTGGAAAGGCAGCTCTGGGCACAGTGTCAGAAGGAAGGGAGAGAAATCTGCTGAGTTGCCATCCCGCATCCAGCCGGGTGAAAAAGTTTCATATGGTGACATTTGTACGACAGGAATCATTGATTCAAGGAGTGACACATGAGCTCAGACATCTAGCTGGGGTTAACAGATAGCTGTGAAATCTGGAGATGATAAGGGAGTGTGCTCTTTCTTCTCTTTACCTCCTTGTCTGATACTATTTTTTTCCTCAGGATTTGTCATTTAGTTTGCAGCTCCCTGCAGCAAACTGATACAAGCTGGTGCCCATGAGTTATGGTCCTGCCAGGAGCTGTTATTTACACTTTATCAGGTTTTCTTTCTTTTTTTTTTTTTTTCCTTTCTCTTCTTTCTAAACCCAGCTGGTCCTTGGAGCTGCCTCTGAAATGATCTTTCTGCAGAAGTGTGGGATCCATCACCTGGGGAATTTCTGTATTTCTCAGCAGCCCAAGCCTATTGAAGAACCTTGCTGAGCCCATTTATCTGTTTGCTGCCCTCCCATTTCACATGTTTGCACTGAATGCTCTTGCTGTACAAAAACATTCAGTATGAAAGCTCCTGGGAGAGCCCTTCAAGACATGAAGGGTGCAGAGAAAGCCCCTGCCTCTGTGGGAGGCTGCTTTACCTGTCTGCAGGGGTATAAAATGAGCACCTGAGAAAATGCTCTTTGCACGGGAGGCTCCAGGCCTGCAGAGGTGCAAGGGCACTGCAGGAGCTGCCATGCAGCCCCAGGGGATGCTGAGGACTTGCCTGGGATGGTGAAGGTTCCCTTTGTACTGCAGCTGCTCCCATGTCCTTAGAGGAGACAGCACGTGTAGGTTTTGTGGGAGGAATTGCACCGTACCAGCATGGATATGTCTCCTCCTCCGCAGGGTCAGGCCGGCTGAAACTCACTGTCCTCTCAGAAGACAGGCTCCAGATGAAGTGGAAAGAGACTGAAGGGAACATCAGTGGCTACAAAGTCCGGGTAAAGCCCATGGCAGGTATGTGCTGACACCCTGAGCATCAGACCCAGCAGAGATTCATGTGTGAGAGAGGGACTGAGTTCCACCTTTCGCCTGGTGGCCAACAGGACCTAAGTACGAGCATTATTCAGACCTTGAGGGAACAGAGACAAGGCAGAGGAAATTATCCACGGCCTGTTCTGGTTCCAGGTGCTGATTTCACTGGGCTGTGCGTGCAGTGTGGACAAGGAGCCTTTCAGGCCACCATGGGAGCAGTCTGTAGTGCCACCCAGTGCAGGCACAGTCCCTTTATCACTCATTCACAGGAAAGAGATGAAATTCAGCTCTGTTCATCCCAGGGGAAAGGTTTAGCCAGAAATGCTGTTCTTTGGGACTCAGTGAGACAAAAATGAAGAAGGTTCCTTGCCTGGCTCCTCTGTAGGAGCTCCCAGCTCTCCCACCACCTGCAGGGACATGGAATGGGAAGCCTTTGACCCTATTTGTGTGGGGAGGCTCATCCCTCTTGCTCCCTACCCCTACTCCCTGACTTCAGACGTTGAACCTGGTGGTGTTGGAAGGACACGATGTCCCTCAGCGGGGAGGAGGGGCTGCAGGCATCCTTAGTCGTGGCTGGCATTCGGTTTCCAGTCGCTGCCGCTTTCCCAGTGAGCTGGAAAAGGGAGCTGCCGGGCAGGAGTGCGGGCGGCAGCTCCTGTGATCATCCACCCGCTTTTAGCTCAGCCCCCACCTGTTTCCCAAGCTGGAGCAGGAGGTTTCTCATTCCTTCCCTGCCCTGCTCCTCCCCTGAGCCTCAGCTCAGCAGAGACTGATGAGCATCCCGGGAATGCAGGGAATCCCCACCGGCACTCCCAGCACATGCCTGAGGCTTTCCCTCTTAGGCTGGGGAGTTTCCAGCCTTCGGCAGGAGCACAGGGATAGCTGGGTCAGGAACAGATCCATCTCCATAATTTCAAGCTTGCAGACCTTTCCTGGTCAGAGGGGTTTAGGGAGTTGCTGTGCCTCTCTCTGGAGCAATCGCTGCCTCGCTCCATCTGCTCACTGCCCTGCCCTGCCCACGGAGAAATGTCCAGCTCTTGGCCGGTCAAGGCATCCCAGGACAGGGTCCGGCAGCTTGGGACATGGCTGTGGAGGAGTCTGGAGGCAGTGGCAGCCCCAGAAATGAGCTGTGTCCTGCAGGCAGCAGCTGCCCTTGCAGAGAGACGGGGCAGAGACAGCACAGCTGGGATAAGTAAGATGAGTCCCTAGTGCCAGTTGTGACCTCCAGAGACACCGAGTCACTTCCTCGTTTTGTCACGTATGACCTCAATCTGTTGGGTGTTTTCATTCAGCAGTTGCCAGTCTTTACACTCTGAACACCATCTTTTCACTCAACAGCTCCTTGGGAAGCTGGTGACAGTTGCACTAATACTGGGCGGGAAGTAATTTTCTAATTTGGGCATGTATCAGGGACTTAACAAACCCCACCTCTATCTTCTCAGCTCTATATTGAGAAAAAGAGTAAAAATCAGAGCTCCTCAAAATTTAAAGAATAAATAGGAGCTGACTGTGGTCCCTAGGCAGACATTCCCTGCATTTCAGTGCTGCTTCTGCTACTGTCAGCTTAAATTTAAGCTCCAACAGGCTCTGAACTGTGGCTTCATCCCACCTCAGGGGACTCGGAGCAAGAAGTCATGCTGAAAACCAAGACTCCCAAAGCCACGGTGGGAGGGCTGAGCCCCACCAAGGAATACACCCTGCAGGTCTACGTGCTCAACGGCTCCCAGGAAACCCTGTTTGCCAAGAGGAAATTTGTGAGTAAGTGGAGAGGGCTAAATTTTACCGCTCAGAGCTCCTGAGGCTCTTGGGGATGTGGCTGCGCAGAGCTCATCCTCTGGCACACGCCCTGCAGACTCTGTGGCACAGAGCCTGGTACTGTTTTGGTTGGAAGGTTAGAAAGGGAGATGGGGAAGACCCAGGGGATGAGGGAAGGGCTGTGGCTCACACCCCTCTCTAGATGGGCAATTTCTCTGTTTTTGGTCTTCCTACAGTAGAGGAACTCAAAAATGCATCCCAGACTAGAAACAACCGAAGGAACGCAGGAGCTGCATCAGGAAAGAATCTCACCTCCTCGGGGAGCTCGGCAGCTGAGCACAGTGGGGTGGCAGAGGCCACCCCACCACCCCTGAACACTGCCCTGTCGCAGCCAGGTGGGTGCTGTCACCATCCTGGAGTCACATGGGATTGATTTTGAGCCATGGCCTGTGCCGTGCTGCCAAGGCTGGAGCATACAGCTGTCCCTAAAACCATTCCCACTTTCTCCCTGCAACCTCCCTTCACCAGACATATTCTGTCAGTGAAACTTGCTAGCCTAGTCTCATCCTTTGCATACAATTCTTAGCCACAGGAACACAGTAAACCACCTAAAAATATTTGCCCCTCATTCCAGCCAAGCTGCAAATGCACGTCCGGGTATCCAAATTCAGCAGATGCAAACTTAACCCTCAAGTGAATGTGGATCCTTGGAGAACAAGCTGCTCCCTAAGCACTGGGGCTAATGGCACTTTTTCTCCTATGTTCTGTCTCCCAATGCTGGCTGCAGGTGCTCTACAAGAAGGATTTCCTCAACCTCCCTGGCTGAGGACTGTATGTAACAGCAGAGTCTCATGTTTCCATGAGCTCAAAAGGGAATTACACCTGTTGATGGAAGAAAGATCCATCAGGGCTATTATCCAGAAAGTCTTGCACTAGCTCAGGGCGTTTGCGAGTCACAGATTGCTGAGCTCTGGAGAGCAACTGGGCCTGAGGTGCCATGGGATGTTTTCCCTGGTTTATATTTTATAAACATTCATTGTTTTTCATCATCAAGGATAATGGGAGGGACAAACCTGCTGATGTGATCCATTACTAACATTAACTCCTGAGCACATGTGCAGCCCTCTCAGAGAGGTATGAATGAAGGTGGTGTCAGTCTATGCACCTATTTGCATAAATCTGTAGGAATTTTACCCTCTCTGAGCTCCCTACACCTGTGTCAAGTGTGGCTTAAATCAGCTGAGGAGTGGGGTTGCATGGGGATAACACAGTTAGGGACAATGGGATTTTTCTCTTTGGAGCACAGCAAAGGACAAAGCTGAAAAGAAAAGGCAGAAGGGGATTCAGCCAAAGAGCTCAGGAGAAACAACAAGAAACCAGCCCAGTGTGGAGACCAGCGTGACAGAAACAACATCAATAACCCCAAAATCATCCCTGCATACTCCTGAAAACACAGAGCGAGAGTCTCCAGGAAAAGAAAAACCCCCAAAGGATTCACTGAGGCGAGGTGAGAGGGGGTTCAAACATGTCTTGCTCCTTCTTCCCTGCTGTTTTCCCTAACACTCACTGAATTCAAGCTTTCCATCCCACCCGCTGCCCCCCCCAGAGTACAGTGCTGCTGGTTGTGCTTCCAATCACTAGGTCATGCTTTGGGAGCTGTCAGAGCTCACTGGAGAAATTTGGAGTTCTGTAGAACAACATGAATTCTAAGGAAAGCTGGAGTTAGGCCAAAAATTCCTTCCAGATGATTTAATTTATTGATTTTAATTGATTTGGCACTATTCTCTCTTCAATGTTGTCATCTCCCCCTGCTTCTGGCAGATTCGTGTGAGCATTTGTGTTCTTCAGCAGAGCACCCCCAGCCATGGACCTTTCCAAGGTGTTTCCTCTCCAAACACCAGGGAAGTTTGTTACCCAGCCTGCTCCTCCTTCTGGGCTTGTTCTTCGTGTTTCACAGATAACTGATCCATGAGGATCCTTCAGATTCAGTTGAGACCGGGATGGCTCCCAGCTCTGCTGAAATGGTGGGAATGGGATGGGCCAGAGAATCTGTCTGTGATAAGAGACAAACCTCTTTGGAGCCTCATAAATCTTAATGGGATAATCTGTTTCCCCTCCACCAAAGATGCAAAATCTGAGAAATACTCAAGGAAGATGCATTCAATTAGCAACATGCCTTATCTTATCCTCTGCTAAGCTGAAGGCCTGGGGTGGGGAGGAAGGCAGGGCTGGAGTATTCATGGTGCCAGCAGGTTTTTACGGGGAGATTGGATTTAATATAAAGCCATGAAATAATTGTAGCCCACAGGGGATCTCGTGATGGAATGGAATTAAGCAATCACCTGCAGTTCTTGGAGACTTAGGCTAGATAAAAGGAAGCACTGGGCTGGGGCTGAGACGGAATGGAGCTGACAGCTTGCAGAGGGCAGTGCTTGGGTTAGCACACGCTTCCTGAGAGCATTAACCCCTTCTTTGCAGAGGTGCAGCTGCACACCACTCCATTTCTTGGTACTGAGATGGGTTATGCTTGGCTCCGTGGTTTTCACAAGACGCTGGGATGTGCCAGACTGGCAGATGGTCTATTCCACCATCCAGACAAGGCCCTGCACAGCAGATTTGCTTTTTATGTTAAAACTGGTTTATGTTAAAGCGGGTTTTCCTCCTTACAATTGCTTCTCTCAGTATCAAACGTTTCCCCTCCAGGCTCCCAGTTTCAGTGTGACACACCTGCAATGACTGATATCGTCCTGCTTGTGGATGGGTCCTGGAGCATCGGACGCAACAATTTCAAGCTCATTAAGGAGTTCCTGAGCAATCTGATTTCCCCATTCAGTGTTGCAGAGGACAAGATAAGAGTAGGTAGGACATGCTCCTGTTTCCTGACCTTGGGCTGTTGATGTTTGAAGGGGGCTTGGTCTCTTGTCCCTGTGGTTATGTGCTCCTCTTGGGAGCTGTTATTCCTTTAGGATGCGGTCCTAGAGCTGCTCTTGGAAGCTTTTCCCATCTGGTAGCAAGCTGTGGCCTCTAGTGGCTGTGAAAAATATCTGCACAGTGTACAGAAGCGCTGTCTTTGGGCAGCCCCAGGCCGGGTGGTGATGCTGAGATACTTTTGGGATTTGCTGCCATCTCTGACGAGGTGCTCGGTCACCAATGCACTGGGTGCAGTGGGAATGCCACACTGGGGCTGCTGTGAGTTCAGCTTGGAATGGGGCTGCTTCCAGCTCTGAGTGCTGCTGACAGCCGGGCTGTACATGAAATAGGATGATGTAAATCCCTCTCAGCCCTTGAAACTCGTTTGACCCTGATTAACTTTGACACCTTATCAAACACCTCTGATCATCATGACAGGGGTGTGTACCCCTGTACCCCGTGGGGTCTGAGGCATCGCTTTGCTGCCTGCATGGCAGGACCGTCGAATCACAGAATCATGGAATATCCCGAGTTGGAAGGGCCTCACAAGGATCATCGGGTCCAGGTCCTGGCCCTGCACAGAACACCCTGAGAATCCCACCCTGGGCCTGAGAGCATTGTCCAAATGCTCCTGGAGCTCTGTGAGGCCTGGGACTGTGACCACTGCCCTGGGGAGCCTGTTCAGTGCCCAACCACCCTCTGAGGGAAGAACCTTTTCCTAATATCCAACCTAAACCTCCCCTGACTCAACTTTGTGCTATTTTCTCTGAACTACACAGAGAAGTGGAGTTAGAAGCCCTGTCTGCTCACCCCCAGTCCCTTTCATTATTTTGTGTCATGCTCCCTGGCAATCCTGACACCGGCTCCCCGAGTGGGTCTCCTGCAGCTCACCTGGGCTGGCTGGATGCCCACAGCTCCTGTTTTTCCCAGGGCTGTCCCAGTACAGCAGTGACCCCCGCACGGAGTGGGATCTGAGCGCTTACTCCACGAGGGAACAGGTGCTGGAGGCCGTGAGGAATTTGCGGTACAAGGGTGGCAACACCTTTACAGGTAACTCCACCTCACAGGGCTCTAAACAGCCCGTGCAGCCACAGTGGGGGAAGCGTTCCCATGGGACAACGTGTTCTGTGGGGCTGTGGCCGCTGGGGAGCAGAAAAAAGAGTAAAGGCACTGGGGTTGTTTGGAAAGCTGTGGCACAACCTCCATCTCTGCTCTTCCCCAGGTCTAGCACTGACCCACGTCCTGGAGCAGAATCTGAAACCAGATGCTGGTGCCCGGCTGGAGGCTGAGAAGTTGGTGATCCTCCTGACTGATGGGAAATCCCAGGATGATGCCAACCTGGCTGCTCAGACCTTGAAAAACCTGGGCATAGAGATATTTGCCATCGGTAAGGTCACAGCCATTAATAAGCTGTAGGACAAAGCCAACCTATTTTTGGTCATCTTCAAATTGAAGGTTATGTTCCCTCAACTTTGACAGAAGGATCCTGAGTCTGTAAAGCTGAGGTAGTGGATGAGGCCTCATTACATTGAGGCTAAGATGAAAATTAACTCATTTATTCAGCACAGGCAATGTTTTCAAAGTTTTGTTTTGTTTTTTTTAGAAAAAGCATTCACATGAGAGATTTCACACCTCCCATTTAAAGACCTTTGAGAGCCTCAGGGATGTGTGCCTTGAGAACAATATTCTCAGCTGTGGAATTAGGCAAGAGAATGTTGTATTGGGGATGGCAGGAGGATGGATGTATTATTACTGCCTCTCACAACTGCCCATTTCTCTAAATAACAACATTATATGCTCTTCACTGTCCAGCAGCAACACCGAGACCCAAAATGGCCTTGAGCAGCTCTGGCCTTGATGACCACACAAGGTCTGCTAGAGACTGATACAAGAGCAATAAAGTTACATAAAAACTCTCCTAAAATTGCAGTCTCCAAAAGTTTAAGTGCTGATCTATGTTGGGAACACGCAAGTGAGCATTTATTGCATAGGGTTATGCAGGTAAGTGGCTTTTATGGAGCGAGGAGAGCTGCTGAGCCTCCTTGGACAGTGTTAGGGAACCCTGAACCTAGCTCTGGGAAGCAAAATGAGTTGTACTGTGGAGCTTGGTCTGCAGAGAGTTAATGAGGATGGGGAGCTGAAGGATGGGGATGGAGGATGCTCTGTGATGGAGAAGTTCTGTTATACAAATGGGCTGCTTTTTGCTCATCCCTGACTCTGTTGGAATGCAATGTGATGTTCTGATGAACAACAGGCTCTCTGTGGGGAGTGCTGGCACCTCATAAATATAAAATGGTTGTTTGTTCATTCAGTCCCTCATCCGTTTATGCCAACTGCCTCTCAGGTTGAAAAATACCTCCCTTCCTGATAGCAAAGCCTGCAAGTGGTGAGGAGGCAGGAGAACAGAAGGAGGATTCACCAGAATGTCTTCAGGCCGCTAAAGGCCTTCTGAGCTGAAAGCTCTTCCCAGGCTGGGCTGAGGTGGTTGCTGCAGGAAAGCCCAGGGCCACTAAGACACCACTCTGTCACTGGGACGACTGGGAGGCTGTTCTTGGAGAGCAGGGTGATGGTAAACCCGCCTCTGGGGAGTCCCTCTGCTCCTGTCTGGGGAGTTTCTCAGCCTCGTTCTCTGGTCGCAGGGGTGAAGAATGCGGACGAGGCGGAGCTGAGGCAAGTGGCCTCGGAGCCGCTGGAGCTCACCGTGTACAACGTGCTGGACTTCCCCCTGCTCAGCTCCCTGGTCGGCAAACTCACACGGGTCCTGTGTACCAGGATCAAGGAGAGGAGCCACAAGGAAACCGCAGGTGATGTGGGACCTCCTCGGTGAGGGCTGAGCTTCTTGCTGCTCGCCATCTCCCTTCCTCTTGGTGGATAAAATCACCTCAAGACAATAATAACCACTTTACAGAAAAGGGGCTTCCTTTCCCTCTTCCTTTATCATATGGTGTGATAAATGTGTTGTAACCATCTTCTTCTCTGAGTTTCTTCCAACCAAAAAGAGGCAGAAGAAGCAGGAGAACTAATAGGAAAATATACTAGGGAAAGTGTAGGGAGTAAACGTGGAGGTAGGATGAGGAAATAATAAAACACCTAAACACATTGTTTTTTTCTCCACAAAAATTTAAATATTGGATCTCCATTAAGTTAAAATCAAGCAGCCGTTTCTTTCCTTTGCTGGGAACAGCTTGCATGATGAAGAGCATGAAGAACCACTCCAGATGTTAAGATAGATCCTCAGGAGAAATATCATGTACATATTTCCACCTCTTTCTGCTCTAAGATTGACCTAAGCAGAATGGGAAAGTCTAAATTTCAAGCATACTTTCATTTAATGCTCTGGAGAGTCATATTAATAAATTCATTTATTCTTACTGATTTGTATTTGGCATAATTAGACATTTTACAAAGGTGAAAGTTAGGCTGAAGAAAAATGGGCTTGTCCAAAAAGAAACCAAAGTAATTTTTGCTTGTTAATTTTGGCAAATTTTTGTGATTGAGGAACGCAGACTTGTGTTGAAGAATTATTTGCGGCACCCAGCAAATACACAGCCTGTTCTCTATGGAATATTTATGTTCTCTGTACACCCAGTTTTAAAATACTTATTTCAGAGCAGTCTGGAACAGTTTCTATACTCTATAGGGAAGGAGACTGCAACTTGATTTAAAAAATGTCGCTCATGTTTATGAGCTGGAAAGTAGGTTTGGCATGAGAAGTGTGAGTATAAGAAAATAACTGTGGTTTTAATTCCCAGGCAGCACTGTGAAAGATACCTCTGTGAACACGGGTCCCCAGCTCAGCCCAACTGACCTGAAAATATCTGCTGTGACCTCCAAGAGCATGCACTTGGCCTGGAGCCCTCCTCTGAGACCACCAAAGAAATACCGGGTTGTGTATTATCCATCCAAGGGTGGGACTCCCAAAGAGGTGAGAGACCTTTCCCTGGACACCTGAGGCTGCCACAGCTTCCAGATGGTGGCTGGCAGTTCAAGGAGGCTTGGGTGCACAAAAAGAGGATGGTAGAGAGATATCAGTTAAACCAGGGATGAAATTAAATGCACCATGAGTGTAGATGTGATGAGGTAATAGCGTGATAAGATAGAAGACGCTGATTTTTCTCTTAGCCAGTGTTATCCCCTCCCTAAATCGTGTTCTGACTCAAAGAGGACACTCAGGTACGGAGAGCTGTCCAAGGATACTCAGGGTATGATTTAAAAAAGCAAATCCAGATTGTGGATGAATTTCCATCTATTTCAGTGAGAGCATGACTAGAGTCTTGTGCTCGCTGTTTGCAGAGATCCCAGGTTTAGAGGACAGGAACCTTTTTGCCTCTCACCACTCTGTTTTGGGGAGATGTTAGCTAGCACAAAGTGCAGAGGGCAGCTGGGCTTCATGTTTCTGGGCACAGATCTGCCACGGAGAAGCCACACTGGCCAGGGGTGGCCGGTTCAGCTGTTCCATTGCTGAAGAGCAGTAGCACCTCGCTGCCCTGACAGCCCTCCCTTGTGCTTGCAGGTGGTTTTAGAGGGAGCAGAGTCCTCTCTGCAGCTGTCCAACCTGACCTCGCACACGGAGTACCTGGTGTCGGTGATCCCTGTGTACGACACCGCGGTGGGGGACGGGCTGAGAGGCGTCACCTCCACACGTAGGTCGTGAGTAGAGAGAATTGTGCTGAGGGCTGCTGAGGAAAGGCGAGCAGAGATCACTCTCTGACCATCTCAGACTGGAGCCTGCCATTGTACATTTCCTCCTTCCTCAAGTCCAGGCTGTCTACAGATCTCTTTTTCTGTGGAGATGCTCAGAATTCAACCAGACAAGACCCTGAGCAACCTGTTCTTTGAGCAGCAGGTCGGGCCAGAGACCTCCAGGGGTCCTTTCCACCTGTGTCATTCTACAAAGTAGAACGTGGCAGTAGCACACCCTGCTAGAAATATATTGCAACTCCCTGCTGGATTTTTTACCCATGGGCTCCGAGTGGATTAAACTCTCTGTAAAGTAGAGACTGTGTTAGATGGGGGGTGGGTGCCCGCCAGCTTGCAGTAGCTGTTGTAAAGCCAGGTGTCCCCTGGGTTTTGAGTCATTTCAGACCTCAAACACTGAAGGTACCTTTGTGCCTTATTTTTCTCTTTAGTGCCGTTGTCTTCCCCTCGCTCCCTGCGTGTCTCTGAGCTGAGCCACAACAGTCTGAGGCTGAGCTGGAAAGCAGCCCAGGGAGCCACGCACTACCTGGTGCTCTGCTCTGCAGCCCCTGATGGAGCAGAGGACTATACAACAGAGGTAGAGTTTGTGACAATAACGATAATACTGTTTTTTCTCTCTCTGGGCTGAGTTTAGTGCTAGCTCTAAGGTTTGGCAGTTGGTATCATGTGGTCAAAGAAAAAAAATGTATCAGAATTATTGCCAGAAACAGCTTCCATAAAAGATTCTTTTTTATGGTTTGTCTCAAAATGATTTATAACTGTGAGGGTTTCACGTGGGAAATTAAGGCATGGGAGAGATCTGACTGCCTGCCAGGGGCCCTGGAAACCCAGGCACTGAACTCACATCCTTGCAGCCCCAAGTGTGATTGTTGTATCCTTGAGGCTGTAAACATCTTGACTGTGTGTATCTTTAAAAGTTAATTGAAAATGTGTTAGGGCAGATTTTGCTGACATCTGAAAACAGACCTATGACACTACAGATGAAAAAAACAATGCTTGATGAATGGAAAATCCTTAAAAACATCTAAGAACCCTTTGTTGTGCATTTTAATGCATTATCTGGAGTACCTGTAGGCTGAGGATATGAATTTTAAGAAAACAAAGTGAGTGGGGAGGAACATTTATTGCCTCTTTGACTAAGATTGCCCCTCTGAATGCACAGCAATAGAGGCAATTGCAGGATGGTTTTCAAAACAGAACAACTAATACTCTGCTTTCAGTGCATAATCATGGGGTTTTTATAAGATTCAGAACATTTGAAGCAAGACCAACACTCAAATTTGTATTTCAGAATATTAAAACATTTCCACAGTTACCTGACCTACTCCCTGCAAGAGTGCAATGCTCCAGGCCTATGGGACGTCTGCAAAACCAGCATTAAAATGTTCCCAGCTTATACGCTGTGCTCCAGTGTGTGCAGACTCCCAAATGTCCCCGTGGTGCCTTTCTGCAGCGAGCAGGTTGCGGACCAGAGCTGTGCCCGAGCCGTGTTAGCAGCAGATGGCAGCAGCCCGGCTGCTCTGGGGCTGCTTGCAGCGCTCCTGCCAGAGCTTCCCGTGTGTCTGAGAAAAGCAGGATCACAGCTCTTGAATACCCCCCGATCCAACCCAGAGCAGCAGCATTTTGGTGTGAGAGACGCCGGGCTCTGCAGAGCAGGGTGGGAGGAGATGCTGTGCACCCGCAAGGGGTTTGGTGTCCCAGGGCAAGAGAGGCAGAGCACAGATCACTGCAGAGCACCTGCCCAGGTGGGGAAGGGACTGGAGAAGAGGAGAATGAGGGGAGACATCATCGGGGTCTGCAGCTTCCTCATGAGGGGCAGCTCCCCTCTGTGTGACCAGTGACAGGACCCGAGGGAACAGCTGGAGCTGTTCAGGGCAGGTTTAGGTTGGAGATTAGGAAAAGGTTCTTTACCCAGAGGATGGTTGGGCACGGGAACAGGCTGTGAATGGTCACAGCAGCAGCCTGACAGAACTCAGAGAAAATTTGGACAACACTCTCAGGCACACGGTGGGATTCATAGGGTTTTCCTGTTCAGGAACAGGACTTGGATTCTGATGATCATTGTGAGTCCATTCCAGCTCGGGATATTCTGTGTTACTACGATTCTAAGACCATTCTAGATTGGAGATGACCCCTAAGCATAACCAAAGGGTCCTCAGCCCACGCCTCTGTAAGGTCCTGCTCTCTTAAGTGCATTGGGAGGTACCCTAGAGCTGAAGGGTACCCTAAACCCCCTCTCTGTTGGCAGGTGAAGGTGACCCAGCCCGAGGTGCTGCTGGAGGGGCTGTCCCCCAGCACTGGGTACTCTGTGGCAGTGTATGCCATGTATGGGGAAGATGCCAGCGATCCAGCCAGCATCCAGGAAACCACCTGTAAGTGCTGCTGCTGCTTGCTCAGTTGTTATTAAACACTTAAGGCAGGAGAGACGTGTTAAGTGAGGTGCTTCCCGTATGGTGCATGTGGCTTGTAAACACGCTGCCTCTTTCCTGCTGGATCTGAAGCAAATACTGGTCCCCAAGGGGATGTCTGATTGCATGGTGAGCTGTGAAAAAGGAGTGATGCTCCCCTGGTAAAAAAGGACTCCTGAAAGAGGTGTTCCTTGAAGTCTTTGTTGTCTGGGGTGGAAAAAGGCAATAATCTCATTCATCCTCACCTAAATCTGCGGCAGCCCTTCATAACCTCCCAGATGTGTGTGTGGTAGTGAATAAAGAGAATATTTGCCTGCATAGTTGCATGAGCCTCTTAGTTCAAGGTGGGATCATCTGAGAGCAGAGGAGGCGACGGGTGGCATTGCCACTGTGCCGCCTGTGAAGGCTCAGAGTGCTGTCACTAACTGTTGTTGCAGTGGCCTTGAGTCCTCCCAGGTTCCTGAGCTTCTCCGAGCTCAGCCACGCGTCCGTGCGGGTCAGCTGGGAGGCCGCGGCCCCGGCCGTGCGGGCTCACCACGTCACCTATGTCTCTAGCAGAGGGGGCAATGCTGGAGAGGTGAGTCCTCAGGGGCTGGGGGAAGGAAAAGGAACTTGGGAAGTTGGATAATGCCCTGGTGTCCTTCAGCTGCATGGTTCAGGGAGAGCTTGTGTGCTGGCAGTGTGTTAACTCTGAAATGGGCACTTTTGCTGCAGTTGTCACCAAATGCTGACCTCTCTGCAGCTGTGCCCTCTAGAGTCATAGGATGGTTTGGGTTGGAAGGGACATCCATAACCATCTAGTCCAACTCCCCTGCAGTGAGCAGGGACATCCTCAACTAGATCAGGTTGCTCAGATCCCCATCCAATCTGGCCTTGAATGTTTCCGGGGATGGGGCATCCACCACCTCTCTGGGTAACCTGTGCTAGTGTTTTACCACCTTTGTTGTCAAAAAGTCTTCCTTATCTCTCATCTGAATCTACCTCTTTTAGTTTAAAGCCTGGACCCCTTGTCCTATAGCAACAGGCCTTGCTAAAAAAGTCTGTTCCCATCTTTCTTATAAGCTCCCTTTAAATGTGGAAAGGCTGCAATAAGATGTCTCTTTTTCTTCAGGCTGAGCAAGCCCAAGTGCCTCAGCCTACCTCATACAATACTCACACAACTCCCCCACTGCAGGTGGAAGTCCCTGGCACTGCAACATCCACTGTCCTGAGACCTCTGTCCTCCCTCACCCAATACTTCATCAGTGTCAGATCTACATACGATGAAGGGGACTCCTTTCCAATTACTGGCAATGTCACCACCTGTAAGTAGGGAACAGAAATACTTCTGGCCTCAGTAAGAGGTGACAAAGTTGCTTTGTGGGTATCCAAAGTCTGGCCCCAGCAGCTCGTGGCCAAAACCCTTGCACAGAGCACAGATGGCTGCTGTTCTTTGTGTGTGGAATATGTCCAACTGTGTTATGCTCAAAATGAGGTGGAAGGGATAAAGAAAAGAAGCAAATGAAGAAAAGCATGACGTATCCCTAACACCTGCATCCTTGGGAGCCCTCCTAGCCTTCTTCCCTTTACAAAACCGGTGTGATATGTGTCCTCTCTGTAAATGAGATAATCTTTCTTAATTACAGCTTTAAAAATAATTTACCCCTGTCTGTCCTGATGACTGTTGTCATACGGGTCTGAGGAAGCGACAGACAGGCTGGTCTCAGACATCTGCTTGGTCGATGTTGTGCTCCCCAGCCATCTGCTCCCCACCTTGGCTCTGAAAAGGTGCTGTCAGTGCCTGCACTTCAGCTCCTTTCCTTGTGCATCCCTCAGTGAAGGTCCCTGCTCCGCGCGCTCTGAAGGTCACCGAGCTCTCCGGGAGCAGCCTCCGCCTGCAGTGGGAAGCTGTCGCTGCCTCGGATGTGGTTGTCTATCAGATCAAGTGGAGCACAGCCAGTGGAGAGAAGCCTCAGGAGGTACGAGCCCACACAGAGCTCTGGGGAGGCTGGGCTGGCTCTGAACTCACCTGCAGGAGTGGCAGAGAGCTGTGTAAAACTACTCAGGCAAATGCACTCCAGCAATTGAACAGTTCAGCAGGATCCCTCCTGGATCTGGCTGTCAGTGGAGCAGTCACCTTGAGTGCTGGAAGCAGGAGGGACAGCAGGGCAGAGTCCTACAGGCTCTGGGGAGATTGCAGAAGTGTTCTGGAAAACCTCAAGGATGAAATTTAATAGGGACAAGCAGAAAGTATTAAGCTTAGGCAGGAATAATTAACCACAGGTATGCAGGATGTAGAACAAATAGCTAAGAAGCAATTCAGTAGAAAAAGATCTGATGTTGCAGAGGATCACCAGCCCCCAATGTCAAGATGCTGTGGATAAGAAAAAGACAATACTCAAGTATTTATAGCTGGAGATACTGGTTCTAAGAAGGCGAAGCATTTTCTCTTCTCCTCAGTGCTAGGAAGCACTGATACTTTTGGGATACTGCTCTTCGGGAAGCATGAGGTCCAAGTGAGGAGCACACAGAGGAGATGACCACAGACAGAGCTGGTGCAGGTGTGGCAGGGATGGACCAGGTGACCTCTTCCATGTGAAGCCCCTATTTTCAGTATGAGGTCAAACAGCAGTTTAAATGGAGGCTTAATACCTGAGTCTCTCCTGCCGTGAGAGGGACCAAACACATTCAATTTGGGCTGGAACAGAGGGGTACTGGGGCTTCTGTCCCTAGGTCTCCTAAAAGCTGGAAACTCAGCAAAGGGATTCAGTGCTCCAGGCAGGCACTGCCTTGTGTCAGAGCTCTGCGTTGTGGTGCTGAAGGAGCTGCTGATTGTAACTGGGCTGCAATGCACAAGCATCTGCTCTGCATTATTCAGGGCTGGAATTTTGCCTTTGCTTACATGTGTGCACCCCCAAACAGTAAACTTTGGCCCCAAAGCCCGGTGCTAACTCATTTGTGCCCACGGACAATCTGTGAGGCAGGCACTTGGGTGGCTTGAACCAGCCTGGAGCTGCCTGGGGATGGGACTGACTCATTTCCTCCCCTGCTGCAGCTCTCCCTCGCTGGAAACGTGGCGACGGCCGTCCTGCCAGGCCTGCAGAAGAACACTGACTACAAAATATCCATCTGGGCCTACTACAAAGATGGTGCTCGAAGCGACACCGTTTCTGTTCACCACAGGACCAGTAAGTGACCAGTGCTGGGATCCACAGCCCAGGGATGACAAACAGGGCATGGGATGCCTCACAACTCAGCACACACCAGCAGCTCAGACTGGTCACCTCCAGCTCTGAAAACCCGAACCTGAAGGTCTGAAAAAGTCTAGAGATATTTAGGTTGTCTTAAAATGTTCTCAGTCTGTCCTGAGAACAAGAGGCTGGACAATCCCATCAGGCTGGTGCATTTTAGAGGCAACTGATAATCCTTGCACATGTTCCATGTGGGATACATTTCATCCCTCCTGTGCTTCTGTGCAGTGCATGGATGGAAATGAATTCTGAGGGTGTCCAGCTGAACGTGTCACTGTGCTGCCTAAGGAGCGGTTCCTGTTGATAAATATTGCCTGTAAGGAGGGTGAGGATTTCCTGAGCTCTGTCATTGCTGGGCTGTGCCTCACTGGGGGCATTTACAAATGTGGGAGGGAATCCTGCAGGCACACTCTGCCTTGGAAGCATTATCTAAATCTGGCTTTGTACAGGCAGGATACGAGATTAAAAAGTGACACTCCCAGAGGTCATGGTAATTAATATTGCCTGTAAAATGGCTTTGTTGGAAGTGAATGGAACACAATCCATTCAACACCAGCAGTCCTCCCTCCCCTCTCAGATCTCATCCTCCTCTGCAGAATAAACTCATTTAGGCTGATGTTGAGCTGATGAAACCTGAAGTAAATGGTAATCTTGGAATAAGAAGCTCAGGTTTTATTAATAATAAATAATAATAACATTTTTATAGGCAGCTACCTCAGACAAGTACCTTGGAGCTGCATACTGATAAAAGAAAAAAAAAAGCAAGCATCTTATTGACATATGATGACAAGAGGACAATTAGAGCTGTTTGGAGGGTGTAGGAAAATTAATTACTGTGTTTTAAGCTATGAATTATGAAATGTCAGAGGAGCTCTCTCAGTCCAACAAAAGGACACGTGACAGTGCCCTCCTAGGCACATTTGCACAAGCCAGTCCTTGCTGCTGTTGGCACCCCAGTGGGACCGGGAAAGCAATTTGATTTCTCCTTGTCAGCTGCTGTCCTTGTGCAGGAGCCCTGGGAATTGTCAGGCTTTGCCTTCTGCACGAAGAAATCAAAGTCCTGCAGGAAGCCAGGTGTGCAGCTGGGCAGCCAACATAGGGTTCAGTGCCTGGGTGCTGCTGGTCCCTTTGCAGGAGCAGTCAGGACACTGCCACGCTTCTCCCGGCCAATATTTGCATGTGAAATCAATGGTTTTGATGCTAATTCTTTTCTCGTGCTTAAAGTAAGAAGTGCCAGCAGAGGAGAAGTGGCACAGAAGAGGTGGCTGGTGATTTCCAGTGCTGCTCTGGGGCAGGTCAGGGGAAAATTGGGGATGCCAGAAAATTGCTGAAGGCTTGTGCAATGGATGTATGGGAATGTCGCTGTTTTCCCCACGGATGAGTAGAGAAACGACACAAAGTCCAGGCTCAGGGATAGATGGACCCGCTTTAATGAATTCTCAGAAGGCTTTTATATGTTAGTTCACAAAGTGTATTAAGTGGCATAAGGTAATTGGTTTTTTGCCATCCACCCCTTAAGGGGATTGGTCAAGTTCTAAGACACCCATCTCTGAGTGTTTTTCTAGTTAGAACCGTAACAATTCTGCAAAACAATCTGCAGCTGCAAGAAGTTTGGGAAACTGTAACATTGTTTTGAGTTACTTGCATGGGAAAGACAGAACTCACAAAAATGCTGCAGAGAGCTGAAGAAATTCTCTGCTGGAGCTTTTTCAGCATCCATATGGGAAGATGTGGCACTAGGCAGGACTCTGGGAAATCCTGGGATGTGGTTATATTTCAAATCTTCAGTGTTTCAAACAAAAGCTGCCACCTTGTGCTGCGCCTGGTCAGGATGTCCAGTGGTGTTCATCTACCATCAGAGCTGGTGGATAGGAACTCATTCAGACACAGCATGGAAATCTCTTATGTTATCTGAAAACCGAGACCCCTTGGTCTGATTTTTGAGCCCTCTGCCCCTTAATTTTCGTTATAAAATGAAATTCTGAGGGCTGAAACATCGATGGAAGCTCTCTGGTTCTCCTCAGGGTGGCAGACTTTGGGTTGTAGCCTGGTGAACAGCACTGATCAGGCTGTGCTGAACAATACCAAAAGTGTGTGCTAGAGGAGGTTGTGGAAGGGAGGAAGTGCTTTCTTTTGCTTTCATCATTGCTTTTCTCTTTTTCTCTCTTGGCACCATCTCTTTATACAAGGATAGGTCAAGTCAAAATGTTCTTCTTAAAAATGTCTTGGTAGAATTTCCAAGAAATGCTGAAGTTTAAGGGCAATGACTGAAGTGAAACTCAGCAGGAACTGGTAACACAAGATTCTCTCCCTGTCCTTCATCCTCCCTGGAATACTTTCTTCTTTGAAGGTCAAGGGAAAAAATTGCCAGGTCAGAGCAATGCTCTTTGCCTCTGGTTTTGTGAAATGGAACCAAGTTCTTCCCCTGGGCTGAGGTGAAAACACCAAGCTCATTTTATTCAGGGCCAGTAATTCCTCTTGTCCCACCTGAAACACCCATTTTGAGACCAAATGTGTTACGTTTGTGGGACCCTGCAGACACCAATCCCTCACAAAATACAGGTCACCAGAAACATCATCCTCTTATAAAAACCAACAACACTCATCGCTGTGATGTGTCATTTGGCAGGACTGGGATGAGGTCTCTCACCTTTCTGGTAGGAAAAAAAAGTTGTTTCAAAGTTGTGGTTTGAGATTTGTCATTTTACGAACTCAAAAGCAGTGAACAGCTTTAGCTGGAAAAGAAAATTCGGAGACGGTGATATGGTGCAGGCCTCTTCTTGTCTGGGAGGAATTGGAGTTTTTTTAATTCTTTGTTTTGACTAGAGGAAGGAAAAAAGTTTGGCATTATTTTTCAGTAACCCAGTTAGAAAACTTTTCCCTGCAGACTTTCCAAGAGGCAGAGCAGGAACAAAAGCATACTGCTGTATTTCCCACAGACGACAAAATTGTTAAAGTGTGCTGCTTACTCGTGGTTCTGATGTTTCTTTTTTCTCTTTGTTATATTTAGACTGAATTCTCATTTGGGTTGAGCTCTCCTTTCAGCCTGTTTTATAAATTGTCAAGTGTAGCAAAGTCCTTATCCTTGACCAAAGGCTTTCACAGTGATCATTTGTCATACTAATAAACAACCTTAGTGGTACTTCAAAGCCACACAAACCTTGCAAGCAAGCACGGGGGAGTGCAGATGATGCTCTCCTGAGAGGAATCTGCTGGGACATGGAGGTGTTGCTGAATGGTGATCCTTGGAAAATGCTGGAAAGGGTGGTTTGGTCCTGCTGAGAATCAGACAAGGACCCTCTTTTCTACTGAGGGAGAGTTCTTTCATCCAGGCTGGTGAAAAAGAACTTGAGCAAAAAAACCCAGTCCGTTGTTAGTCCTGAAGGACAAGGAGAGGGCAGTTTGGATGGGAACTTCTGCTGAGGCTGGGCTGAGCCACCCTGGCTGGCTTTGCACTGAAGTGTTTTACAAAGAGCCTGTGTGCCAGCAGCTTCTCCAGCCTGGGGCTGGGAAATCTCTTTATCCAGCTCCTCTGTGAGCTCTTCCTAGCAGAACATGCATGGTAAATAAAAGGGTATGAAATGTGGCAATGAAGCTTCAACCCATGGCAGGAAAAAACATGGCTTATAGTGAATATATAGTAATCATTGCAGGTGAGCATTTTGATGGAGTGGAGCCCAGGGTTTTATTCTTAGTTGAGAGCTTATGTGCCTGTGGTGCTGGTTAGACCTGAGAGCAAGCAGGGATTGCTCCTGTGGAGGACCAGAGGTTGAAGAGGTAAACAAAGACACAGATGGTGGCAGAGATGCTTCTGTCCTCCAGGGCAGCATCAGAAGGTGGCCTGTCCCCTGTCTGTCAGATCTGTGCCATCAAATTCTGCCAGGCCTGAGGGCTTTCCAGAATAAATCTGACTCTAAAGACTTCCCCTAACTTTCCCTTTAAAGTTCACTTAAGCAGAGTCTCCCCTTACCTCAGCTGAAGGGAAAGAGCCAGTGCAGGCAGCAAAGATGCAGCACTGACTAATGAAAGTGCTGCTGAAGTGACTTTATTCCTACTCTTGTTTTCTTCTCTGCTTTACCTCGTGGTGGTGCACAGCAACAGCCTCCAGCCTGATTCAGCTGCTGCAGTCTTGGTTCAGCCTCAGTAAAAGTAAGCTCAGTTTATACACAAAGGGGAAGGAGAATCGATGAAGATGCAAATGATCTTCACTCAGCCTGTGCTTTAAGGTCACCCCAGGCTTTGCTGGGTGAGCAGAAGATCCTTACAGGCGAAACTGCAGAACAAAAACCTCATCACCTGGGTATGTTTCTTTGACTGTCTTTAGGGCTCACCCATCATTTTTAGTGTCTTCTGAATAAATTCTCCCTTTTCTCTCTCCAAGACTTCTGTGTCTTCATAGCAGCACAGGTTCAAGGGCAGACACATGATTTTATGCTTGGAAACAAGCCCCAGGAGTAGATGACCCCATGCTCTCGAGCCTCTTTTTGAGCTGATTAAGCCCCCTCTGCCTTTCCCTTCCTCACTCTCCATCTCTGCTCAGAGAAATCCCTCCAGCATAAAAGCCTCTGTCGTCAGATCCAGTTTGCTGCACAGCAGGACCCCAGGGAAAGAAATGCATTTATGTAATTAAAAATGGCTCAGCTTTGGTCTCTGGCAAACTCTTTTCTGGCTGTCTGGCTCAGCCCATCACCTGTTTGGGATCCATCCATGCATTCCAGTCCAGGGCCAGAGAAGAGGGAGTAGCTCAGGCACCGTGTGTGACCCATTCCAGGGCTGTGGGTGTTGGTGTCAGAAGCTCTAGACAGAACACTGGTGTGCTGGATGCTCTGGGTTTTGGTGGTTTGTTTTAAGAGTAATTTTAAAACAGAAAAAGCTGAAAAATATTAGAAATTATGATGGATTAACTTCGATGTGTGATCCGGATTTAATTGCCAGTAAAGCTGTTTGTCCAGTTTGATGAAATTCAATTCCAGTTTGAGTACCCTTGGTGTTTTTTTATGATGTGTACAGTGGGTCACTTTTCCTTGTGCTTTCAGGACTCTTTCACCCCTCCAAGCATTTTTCCCATGCCCTAGACTTGGAATTGCTGAATGCCTGAGGTGTGGTGTATTGTACTTGGGCAATCCTCATCCCTCCAGAATCTATTTTCCCTCTTGCCTGATGCCCAGGGTGCCCACACCTGCTCTGAGCACTGGTTACCTGCACAGCACAGCACTGAGGCCTTCAGAAATGGGCCAGGAAGCAAATGCTGCTGGCTCCATTTATAGAGATTTCTCCCTGCTTTTCATGCTGTTCACCTTCCATCCCTGTCACAGATTCCCGGAGCCCACCCACCAACCTCTTCATCGACTCCGAGACCCCCAGCAGCCTCCAGGTGCACTGGACCCCTCCTGATGGCCGTGTTCAGCACTACAAAATTACCTACAGCCCTGTTTCTGATGCTGCTGCCCAGCAAACTGTGAGTGCCCAGCTCCTTTGTAGGGGAAAGACACTGGGCTAGAGGCTCGTGGGGACAATGTGACCAGAGGAACTCTGCTCACTCCAGTCAGGTTTACCATTTGGATATCAGGACTCAAAACCAAATCTCCTCCTGCTGATGTGTTGCTTTGTAAAGAGGACTCCAAGACTCTCTTGTAATTAAGATATTTTTCTCCATCAAAGCCACTGATAATGCAGCTTTCTCTGCTCCCTGAACTGGGGTGGGGAATTCTTGGAGGCAGAGGAGTGGGGGATAAACCTACTGCCCCTCTGGCTAAGGGAGGTTAAATATTATAATTTTAAAACACAGATTCCCTACTTAAACAGCCTGGTTATCCTGTTATAAGGCACTTCTGCTGCATTTCCATGGGGAATACTGGAGTCTTTATATGGGAAAATGCTTTTTCCCTGCACATGGCTAGTCCAACAGCAAGACACAGCCAGGCTTCCTTGGCTGAGCTGAGCAGGAATGCTGCTCTGAGCCTCACATCCCAGGAGTCAGCCCCACCTAACCCTGGGCTGTGAATAAGAACTGGAATGAGAACCCCAAATGCTGGGATCTTTATTCCCCTGTTGTAGATCATGGCTTCTGGCAAGAGCAGCAGTGTGACCCTGCAGTCCCTGCTGCCTGATCGAGCCTACAAGGTGACCATTTCTGCCATCCACTACACGGGAGAGAGCGAGAGCACATCCACGACGGGACGGACAGGTACAGGGATCAGCTGGAATGTGCACATTCTCCACTGCCCTCCATCCATCAGCCTCTGCTGGGACAATAATGGCCTCGCTTCCACTGGGCTCTGGCTGAGGCCACGGTTTTGCTCAGCAATAGAATTTTAGCCTCGAAAAGTGGAAATCCTGCCCCAATTTCTGTAGTCCTGTAGAGTTACTGACAATTCTGGGGTGAGCGGGAAGGGCTGGCGGCCCTTTGGGTTTCAAGGCAGGCATCACAATCTTGAATAACAGAGCTCAGGCATGGCCTCAAGTTGTGCCAGGAGAGGTTCAGGTCAGATATTAGGAAACATTTCTTCACTGAAAGAGTGGTTAAGCATTGGAAAATGCTCCCCAGGGAAGTGGTAGAGTCACCATCCCTGGAAGAGCTAAAAAACCGAGCAGAGTAGATGTTGTGGTATTTGGTCAAAGGTTGGACTTGATGATCTTTAAGGTTTTTTCCATCTTTATGATTTTGTGATTGCTTTCTCTTTCAGCTCCGGTGTTGTCTAAATTCCCTTCCATCCGAGGATTCGTCCCACCTAAAACAGAGGGTAAATCATCTCTAAAGTCCTGCTCTGTTGTTGTTGGTTTTTAATTCAGTAGCAAGCAGCACAGTGTGGGCTCTGCAGAGCAGCAGGAGGGGTCCATCAGCTCGTGACAGATGCCCTTGGGGACAATCCAAGGACAACCAGAAACCACAGAACTTCTTAACATCAGGCTCAGTGAAGAGACCGATAGTATTTTAGAGGATTTCTGCACAACTTGACTAAAATGTAGTGCAGGGAAGTGTGACGTGTTTGAAATTAAAATTCCCTGTAAAGTCCCTTATTAAATTTAATGAGCGTATGCTCTCATAGCTGATATAAAGCAAACTATGAAATGGATTAATGAGAAATGTTGAATTAAGAGGGTTATAAAAAGTTTTTAATAAGTAAATATTAGAATGCAGATATTGTGGCAGCACTGGCTTTTCCTGACTATTTGAAACTATTCCGAGCAAAATTTCAGTTTTAAAATTTATTGAGTGAAGTCAGGATTGAAGAATGAGTCAGCTTAGATGAAAAAAATTTGTTTATAGGCAACAAAGAACATACCAGATTAAGTTTTCAAGTGGTTTATTGAGGTGTTCAGATCACAGTGGAAAAGTTCTGTGAACTTGCAAGCAGAAAACAATCCTCCCAAAAGGCTGATGAGTCACCTTGTAGAATTTAACATAGCTGTTTGGCTGTGACAGCTGAAAAGGGAATAGAAGAAATACTAAATTCTTTATGTTTTGTAAGGTACCTTTTTTTTTGAAGGAGGAGAGACAATATGTAACAATGCTGGGAAAACAGTTGGATGTGCAATAAAAGACTCCGATATTGATATATAACCAAATTATTGAGAAAAATGGTCTGATGTTGCAGGAGTGAATGTTTATTGTACAGTGAGTAACTGCACCGGGCTGGGATTTGGAGAGAACAACAGAAAAACAAAGAGAATAATAAGACAGCAGGAATCCTAGGCTGGAAAGTCTAGGGAAAGATTTTCAAAGCAGAAGTGAAACTGCCAGTGTCAGGGATCCTTGCCCTGGCTCTGAGATGCTTCACCCAAGCTGAGCATTGCCTGATCAAAGAGCCGTGAGCAATCCCAGCGCCTCCAGCCTGCGAAGGAGGGGAGAATTGCCAGGGATGTCAGCAAGAGGGACTCTGGGGCCTGGGCAAGGGTCAGAATGAGCTCACTGACTCCCAAACAAGAAAGTCAGGTACCTGGGAAATGGAGGAGTTTGCAGCCTGTTTTGGGATCGTTTCTTTTTTGTTTTTCATTCACCATCCTCCAATTCCAAGAGAGCTGGAGGGGGAGAAGGGTGTGGAATGATAGAACAAGGGGAAATGGCTTCAAACTGACAAAGAACAGGTTTGGATTAAATGTTAGGAAGAAATTCTTCCCTGTGAGGGTGGGGGGGCCCTGGCACAGGGTGCCCAGAGAAGCTGCGGCTGCCCTATCCCTGGAAGTGCCCAAGGCCAGGCTGGACGGGGCTTGGAGCAACCTGGGATAGTGGAAGGTGTCCCAAAACTCAAGAGGATTTTTGAAAGACAAACTGCAAAACTTTTCAAAACTTTCTGTGTTTTCCTAAAGAAATCAAAAGCCAAGTTCTCACCCTGAGATACATATTTTTGCTGTGTGTATTTTTAATTTCAGGCACAAAATTTGCAACTGCCTATATTTTTATTTTACCACACTACTGAGGCACTGTTAAAAGAAAAGAAAAATGTTTTGATGTCTGTTTTTAAAAAAAAACTTGCCAAAAATGATGGTTCCTTGTATTTCATATCATCAGGTGCCAGGTGAGTTAGTCAAAAGAAAGTGATCATGGAGATGTTTGATGATGAAAGACACTATTTTTATTTTTGTGATAGGCAAGCCAGGAAACAACTTTTATGTTTGCATAAACATCAGTTCTCTCTTTCTCCATACATGTATAAAGAAGGTTAAAGTCCAGGCTCTGAATGAAGCTGCAGGATATTCTAAGTTTTGCTATGTTTTCCTTTGCTCTGCCTAAAAGAACTGTGTTCATTTTGCTTCCATAATCCCCTGCTGTCTTTTTTTCCTCTAATCATTTTCCCCTTTTATCCTGTTCTCACAGCCTGCCCCACCATCACCTCCACGGAAGGTTCCATAAGAGGTACGGTAGCAGATCCAAGCCATGGTGCTGCTGGGCTGTGACTGAAAACACTGCCTGGTCTTGATTTGGAGACATGTGCAAGAGCTGAGTGGGGGGAAAATGTCCCAAAGAAAAGGGGAGAAGTGTGAGAAGCAAAATTGGAACATATATTTTATCAGGTAGAAGAATATTTTGCAGTGCCTGAGTTGTTGTGTTCTGCTGCTCCACCAGCTCGTGCTCTTGGCTGTTAGTGCTTAACACCAGGATTTTCAGCAGCCTTAAGGAGGTGAAGCTTCAAACAGCCCTTGAATTTCAAGAGGATTTGAACTCCTAACTCACAAAGGCTCCTCAGACTCCAAACCTCTCAGTCTGTCCCCAGGATCACCTGTGCCTCCTCTGGAGGAGGTCTCGCTGCCCCAGGAGCTCTCTGCAGTCAGGCTGCACGGACTTGCTGGGGCAGCGAGTTCCCCTTTCTCCTGTCTGTGCCATGGCAGCCCTTCATGCTCTTGGGTTTGCTGCAAGTGTTTCTTACTGAGAAACTGTGAGTTCTGCTTAGAAAGGGGTATCACCTCCTCCCCAGAGGGTTCTGTGTCACAGGTGAGACTGAGAAACCGGCTGCAGCTCTCAGGTCCGGTTACTCCGTGGCTGAGTCACTTCATCTTTGCCCAAGGCCAGGCTGGACGTGGCCCTGAGCAAGCTGACCTTGCAGGTAACGTCCCTGCCCATGGAACCAGATGATTTTAAGGTCCCTTCCCACTCAAGCTGTTTTATGATTCCATGATTCTGTGATAATAATGGGATTATATTTCAGTGTGTTTTTAATTGTGACTCAAGCCTTCTCTTCCTGCACATTTTAAAGGAAGTTTCAGTGGCAGAAGCTCCATACCAGAGATAGATGGCCCTCAAGTAGGTAATTTATTTTGGAAGACTCCCTTGCACTGCTGAGAGATGAAAAAAATAATAAAATAAAAGCACCCTGGGCCAGCCCTCAGGCAAAATAAAAACTCAAGCCAAGAAACTGCAGAAGATTGTAAATGGTGAAGGGGTGAGGGGATCCAGACTGAAAGCACCACACTGAAATGAAGCCCTTCCATTTGCTAAGGAAGGAACCATCTCCTTCATCCCAGTCTGCTGCAAACTCAGATAAACTCAAAAAGAATCCAAATGGTGAGATCTTGTCTTACTGAGCAGAAAACTGAAATGAAAATGACTTGGAGCTTTAATGATGAGCTGGGAGAGAGAGATGAAGCTGCATGAGCCAGAGACGATGTCAGAGGAGAATCTCTGTAGCCCACACAAGGCAGGTCACCCCTGGGTGTCTCCTGAAAATTGAGAGAAATGGAAATGTTTGTATTTTAAAGTTTTTTTCCTATTTTTTCTGGCTCTTACATATAAGGCATTTCAGAGTAGAAATAATTTTCTCTCCCTGCTAGCAATTACTGGACTGATTCCATGCCTTTTGAAGATAATACTTTGTGTGTAGTTGAAAAGAAGAAATTGTTGGAGTAACATCTTTCTTGTTCGGTTTTTTTCATTCTGAAGATTTGAAAACACAGTTGTGAAAGTCTCCATCTTTTGTCCAGTCTCCTTCAAGAGGAAGAGATTACAACAAATGTGCACACAAACTTATTTTCCCTGGCTGCCATTTGAGGAGTGCACTCGAGCTGGTGTTGTGTCATTTTGGGCATTTTCTCCTGTCTCCTTCTCTGCTAATTCTGCCTGCTCTTCAAACACACTTCTTTTGCACTCTTGCCTAACCACTGCTTTTTCTGTTTTCCTTTGTTCCAGGATTTGATTTGATGGAAGCTTTTGGCTTGGTAGAGAAGGAATATTCCTCCATTAAAGGCGTAGCCATGGAGCCCTTTGTATTCAGCGGTTCCCGCGTCTTCACCCTGTTCAGGGACATTCAGCTCACCCAGAGGACCAGGTGGGAGCAGAGCTGTGGCTGTTGCCATCCTCATCCTCAGTCTCATGCCACGTGCATGGCAAAGGAAGGTCATTTTGGGGAGGAATGGTGCAGCCCCGCTGGCAGCTTCCAAATGAAACGATAAATGTGACGAGCTAAATCAAACCACTGGTAGATTGAAAAAATAGCCAGAGGGTTTTAACTTAATGAATTAATAAATAAACACCTGACTTTCCTCAAGATGAGTTGTCATGCAGAAATTAAGGGGACACAATAGTATTTATTATACATTTGTACAGCCCAACATTTTCACAGTGCTGTTTTTTTGGTTTCCACAAAATCACTTTTTTTCCAGCTTTTTAGTTGCTGTGATGAGGATCACGTCACGTATGGACACGGCACCAGTCTTTAGGCATTCTGTCCACAGCCACCTACACTTCAGTGATGGCAGTTTGAGGTCACATTTTCATCTTCAATCCCTTCTCCCAAACATCTCTGGTTTGGAGAGAGATCTTTGCTTTAGAAAATATCACTCTCGTAGCTGCTCTCTGCAGCCTGGGCTGCATTGGTGAGAGGGAATAACCACTGGCTCTGGCTAGTGGCTTGACCCCATTCCGTTGCAAATGAAGCTTCTCTACAGGGTCCTGAGTGAGCCAGGCAGCTCCCATGACCTCATTCCTTTTTTATGATTATGAATCAGGAGCAATCTGACTCCTGACATTCACTGCTACTTCATTTAAAGCCTAATTACTGAGCCACTGACTCCGCTTAATCTTCGTTAAAGAAGCAAAGCTTCTTAGAGTAAACAGAGTGGGGGAGATTCAGAGAACCCTTTGGTCTAAATACTCAGAAAATGATGGGCAAATCCTTTTGTTCAGCTCTTACAGATGCCTTTCCAAGGACACCACCCCTTCAGAAACCGAGAGAGAAAGAAAAAAACTTGTATTATTTATGAATCAGTCCTGAAAAGATGTCTGATAGGTTGTGTTTATGCTGTGCCAATGTGTCCTGTTTCAGATTACAGGCGTGTTTCAGGCAAAACCAATTTGACCTTCCCTTATTGCCTTGTGTCCTCTCACTGCTGCCGAGCCTAAATCCTGCAGCTGGGATGTGGGGACCCAGAGGGGGCTTTTCTGTGGGCTCAGTGCTTATCCCTGAAGGGCATTTACACTGATTTAGGATAATAGAATCATTAAGGTTGGAAGAATCACCAAGTCCAGCCATTAACCTAATGCTGCCAGGTCTGCCACTAAACCATGTCCCTAAGCCAAGCGTTTTGTGCCAAGGTTTAAAGATTCACTCCATGATACATGGCAACCATTGCTCCTTCTTGAAGAGGAGACCTGGGGGAACCTGGCAGGGATGTTTTGTAAGCCTCCACTGGGCTCTCTTGTGAAAAGCATTAAGGCCACTTGCTGTGGCTTGGCATTCCCTGAGGCAGCTCTGGCAGTGATGGATTGACACCAACTGCTCCACCTGAGCATCCTCCAAGCATGAGGGAAGGCCCACGAGCGCTCATCCCTCAGCGCAGACTTCAGCAGGTCCAGGCTCTTTCTGGACATATCGCCATCAACTCCCAGGAGCAAAGCTTTTCCAGGCCCTCCTGCCCAGCAAACACACTGGATGAGGCCGCAGGCTGGTGCCTGGTGATTTAAATCACCGATGTTCCCTTGGTTTGTGTCATTCCAGTGACGTCCACCTGTTTGCCATCCCACCTGAGCACACCATCGTCATCCTCCTGCGCCTCCTGCCCGACACCCCCAAGGAGCCCTTTGCCGTGTGGCAGGTCACGGACGAGGACTTCCAGCCTCTCCTGGGTGTTAACCTTGACCGTAAGCTTTCTTGCTAAATACATGAAATTCGGGTGTTCCCATACATTTTGCAAGCGGCAGAACTCACTTGGAGAATTTTAATGGTTTCCTCACTCAGCAGCAGTTTCTTGGGAAGCTTTGTCGTGGCTGCCAACCTCATATTTAAAACGTGGCCCAGTGCAATTAAAAGACATGTTTTCATTTTTATTCTACTTGTAGCATATTCTTTATTTTTACATCTTTTTTTTCATTGTTTAAAAGCATTTCTTGATAACATAGGAAATCTTCCGCCATGTTTAAGCCTAATTATTTACTATTTTATATGTGTGTGAAAACAACTTCTCTTTTAACTCTAAGCTGTTTTCTGTCCTATTTTCCCTGTAGCCAGTAAGAAATCCTTGACCTATTTCAATCATGACTACAAGGCTGATTTACAGGAAGTCTCCTTTGACCAGCAGGAAGTGAAGAAGATATTCTATGGGAGCTTTCATAAGGTCCTTATCAAGAGAGGGAGAAATGTGGCTCATGATCTCATTCTGGTCTGGGAGTGTTTTGCCAGCAATGTGTGTTGTTCAAAGTGAGGAGTGATTATCCAAATGCTTTGCACCCTGGTTTCCAGGGAAATGGCCAACCTCTTTGATATGCTGAAATTCATAATTGTAAAGAATTTAAGTGGATCTCATGATCAAAATGTGATATCCACATATTGATTTTTCCCTTTTCCCCCAGACTCCAAAAATTGAGGTGTTTTTTAGGTCTTTATAACCGGGAAAAATTGAAATTTTTTTTTTTTTTTAGCATTTAGAATTTTGGTAACAGTTTAGTTCTGGATAAAAAGAAAAGAGAATCCAGCCTTATGAGAAAGCCGCTTTATCACTCATAACAGGGTGGGGGTTTTGGCTACCTGTGTCCTCATAGCAAAGGTGTTGCACCCAAATGATTTTATCATCCATTATGTCCATAAATGGGCCTTTCCAAGGACCACAGTGAGGGAGGATTTTATAACACAGGGACACCTGGAAAACAGCACAGCTGAAAAACCAGAAATGTAGGAGAGACATGGATTAGGATTTCCTCCGATCAGATACTGGTTTTGTTCCGAGCTCTTAATTTTCCAGGCAGCTCTTCAAGTAAGCTGTTCGAGTTTTTTCCATGGGTATCTGTGGGCAGGTTCATTACTCAGCTGCAGAAAGGCTTCTCCCAAGGAGAAGTGTGGGTATCAACGAGGGAAAGCACATACTAAAACTTATTCCTGAGCCCCCTCGATCCATGCACTCATTAAAAACACCCCACCCGTGCCAGCAGCAGGCTGGGGGTGGGACAGAAGGTGTTACTGTCAGTAGGAGACCCCCTCATCCCACCACAGAGCTCCAACACCCCTTTTTCCACCTGCTGCCCAGGTGCACGTGGCCGTGAGCCACTTTAAGGTCAAGCTCTATGTGGACTGCAAGAAAATAGCAGAGAAACCCATCAACACCCTCGGCAGCGTCTCCACCGCCGGCTTCATCATGCTGGGAAAAGCGACCAGGACCAGAGGGCCCCGCAGCGGCTCCGTGCCGGTGAGTCCCGGGAGGTGCTGCTGGGGCTGGCTGGGGTGGGCACACAGGCAGCGGTGCCAGGTCACATCACCCTCGCTGGACACCCCCAACACTGCTGTGATGCACAGCTCGTCCTGATCCCGCTGATCCCTGAGGTTTTAATGAGCTTTCCCAGTGCAGGGAGAGCGTTTTTGTCCTTCTCACCTCCTGCCTTGGTGTGGGGACTGTGATGGGATGGCAGCTTTAGTGTGTCCCAGAGGGACACATCCCCTGGGGTTGGGGAAGCACAGCTCCTGCACTGAGATGCTGGAGCAGACAGGAGGGTTTGGGAATTGCTTCTGCAAGGAAAGTTGTGCACATCAGCCCACACGGGGCGACGTCGGGAACTGCTGGTGGCTGAAGGCAGCAGAGCTGGGTGTGCCTCAGTCTCCAGTGTGTTTGGACGTGTCTATCTGCATGCAAATGAGAGGAAAATAATCTCCAGCAGAGAGGCTTTTTATCAGCTGCTACTTAGAAAAAATCCCCCGACCCAAACAGTGAGTGCCAGCCCGCAGGTATGTCCTCACTGCTTCACAAAGAACTGCAGGGAGCTGTCCCCTGCAAGGGGACTGAAAAAGGGGATGTGTGGACTCGGTGTCCTGCCCTGTGCACAGTCCTCAGGGCAAAAACACCCTTCCCCTGTCAGTCTGTTCCGTTCCTACTCCCCAGAGCAGGAGTGTTAATTATGTGCAGAATCGGTGGCAAGTTTATCACTCACAAGGTTCTAGTGGGGCTGTAGGAAATCATCCACCACTGATGTGAAGGTCTTGCTCCTTGGCTCTGCTTTTAGATCTAGAACTCCAGGGGGAAACGGCTCATCAGGTGATTTATAACTCCCCTTGCCTCAAAGCAGCGCAGTAAAAACAGTTTGTCCCTTGCGCATCCCCAGCTGCAAACTGAGAGGCGAGGGCTGGGATATACCAGGAGAAAAGTGGAATTGCCCGTAAGATACGGGGTCAGCTGTGTAACAAAGCAGGGGACAGTGTATTCAATCAGTATTTACTTGTTTCCTAAATAAATTCTGTGGCAATTTGAGCACAAGCCTGTGGCCATCAAGGCAGGAACCTGTGCTTCCCTTGTCCCTCCCAAATTCTCCCTGCTGCCAGCATAGCTCGACAGGTCTGGCCAAATAATGAATAGCCTTGTACCGTCCCTGCTCCCGTTGCCTTTCAAGCACAGCAACATTTCACATCTTCCACAGCTCTGCTGCCCTTGAGAAGACAGAGTGCCTCATTATGGTTATCATGGAACCTTATTTAATTTAAGAAATCTTTAAATGCCACTTGATCTGCTGGGCTCATCTGTATCCGTATGCTGCCTGTCACCCTCCCTGGGCTGTACAGCTTGCTCCTTGTTAAATGCATGGAGTGAAAGAAAAAAAAATAAAAAGAGATGGGAAATCGAGTCAAGGAAAGAAAAAATTAATCTCTGCCTCATTATTTTGTTTGGCTTTGTGCAGTGTGTGCTTTTTTGTTAATCAGAATGGGAAGATGTGGCTGCTGTGAGGGAGGCAGTGAGAGACCTGTTGGGGTTTCTGGAGAGTGGATCACATCTGCCCTGGGAAATGCTGCTGTCACTTTTACTCTTCTCTCCGTACCCCCAAGGGGAGCAAATCAAAGTTTGCTTTCACATTGTGATGGTGCTGAAGCCCAATTAGTTGAGAACCTGCTGCTATTGCAGGGCTGTGAGTAAATTGGAGACTTGGTGTGAAGCTGCTTTGTTGACTTGCTTAGCAAGACAGGGACCTGAGGGCTTGTGGAACACTCAGTCTGGGGGTAGTTTTCATGTTGTGGCTTTTTTGGGGCACAGTTATAATTGGGATCACACACAAGAGTCCTGTCAAATCAAGCCTGATGATTATTTTTATCACTTGAACTTCATAAGATTTGGTGATGGATGGTGGGAGCCAGTGCTACTTTCTTATCAAACTGGTTTTTTTCCCCCAGTTCCAGCTGCAGTCTCTGAAGATCTTGTGCAGCAGTGTAGGGGCAGAGCAGGACAGGTGCTGTGATCTCCCTGCACTGGTAAGACAAGGGGCACCGCTCTGCTCGTTGACAGGAGGCCGGGGAGGGTGGGACAAGTCCATGGCACTGAAGTGACACTGCAAATGATTTTGGTAGACTCAAGAGGGAAAGTATTTTTTTCCTCTCTTCTCTTGGGAATAACATCAGTGTGTTTCTTGGTGAAGTAAACAAAACTATTTTTGCTTCAAAAAGAGTGAAAACTTCAAATCCTGGTGCAGTGCTTGTTTCTCCTGTCACAACCTCATCCAGGAGCCCTGGCAGTCCTACAGCTTTGCTGCCATCTCAGCCTGAGGCACAACATCCCCCACTCTTCCTTTCACTTCTCTTCTCAACACAGAGAGCTGCTATGTGGGGTGTATAAATATGTAGAAAGGAGAAAATTATCTTCCAATATGTGTTTTGCATATTGCAGGCAGGGCTGGTTCATAGGTTTTTTTGTCTAAACTTGTTATTCAACAGAAAAAATAAAGCACTCGATTGCTCACAAAAATCTCCCAGTGAAATAGAAAAAAAAATCTGCTTTTCTTCAAGTAAAAGACTGAATTTTGAAACACTGAATGTTTTACTTGTGAGCCATCCTGCTCTTGCTGTGCAGCTGCTCATGACTGTTTTTGGCTTGATTTCATTTCAGAGGGATGAGGACACCTGCCCTACCTTGGCTCCTGCCTGTTCTTGCACTTCTGGGCGCCCGGGCTTGCCAGGACCCCCGGGGCCCCCTGTAAGTTCACCCTCCCACCCCGTGTGCTGCATGTGCTGGTGTTGCTTCGTTTTTTGTGGCATGTTGGGCATGTGGGTAACACCCCTGGGGCTCTGTGAGGTTCAGAGCACACAATCACAGAATTGTTCAGGTTGGAAAAGATCCTAAAGATGATTGAGTCCACCCATTAATCAGGGCCACCAAGCCCAGCACTAAACCATGTGCCCAAGTGCCACATCTACACCTTTTAAATCCCTGCAGGGATGGTGACTCCACCCCTGCCCTGAGCAACCTGTGCCAGGGCTTGACAACCCTTTTGGTGAAGAAATTTTATCCTCATGTCTAATCTAAACCTCCCCTGGTGCAACTTGAGGCCATTTCCTCTCATCCTAACTCAAGGAGCTTTTCCAGGGCAAGGCTGAGAGTTTCCCTTTGAATTTTGGATGGTGATGAAAAGGGGAGATGGAGAGTTGGCAGCACAACAGCTGCAGCTGGGAACAGGCTGAGCAGCTCCTGGTGCCACATTAATCCTCTTAGGAGAGGAGGACGGGTCACCCTCAGTGTCTGCAGAGATTTCATGGATTGGAGGCCCTGAAACTCTCTGTAAATTTAAAGAAAAAACAACTCCAAAAAAATCTTCCTGTCTGGATCCTGTTTGAGTCTTGTAAGTATCTGTGTGGGTGGACAGTGCAAAGAGAAAGGGGAGACTTTGCTATCCTGTCTGTCCCCAAAGCTCTCTTCCTGAATGTCACTTGCAAGAAAACCCTGAAGAAATGAGGGGGAAGAGAAAACAGTCATTACGTATGCAGTATGCTCAGGAAAAAGGGCATAAATTCTGCCCTATCCATTATGGATGCAGGAAAGCTGTCATGGGCTTAAATCACAGGAGAAAATATTCCTGTTAAACACTAGGAAGCAGTTATAAAAAAAATTGCTTTTTGAAAATTTGGGGGAAAACATTTGATTTGCACAAGCCAGCTGAAACCTGACAGACAGCCAGTCCAGAGCACCTCAGTTCAACCACTCCAGGTGCTTTTCTCCTGGAAAATAACCATTATGGAAACATTTGCCTCCTTTTTCAAGTGAAAAGGTCTCAGATCACCTCCTGCATTGACCTGTGGTTTAGCTGTGAGTTCAGTTCCGTGGCAGGAAAGTGCCTTGCTGCAGAGTAATTACTTACTCATTCTGGTGGAAGTTTAATTAACAGCACACTCCACTGTCACAGTTTGCTCCAATATCCTAAGTGCATAATTACCAGCTTGCATTGTCCTGTGGTTTAAGCATCTCCACAGACAACTCCTTAAAGAGCAGGACTCTTTAAAGCATTAGAGGAAATCAGGTTTTGACACATAACCTTCTCCTCACACCACTGAACCCTTGGTAATTTGCTGCAGTTGCAACAGCACTCACTGCTATTTTTAAAACTCCAGTTAGCAGGACATGTCCCACCTTGTATTTATCAGTGTCCTTAATGAGTGTTTCTGACCAGATCCAGCTGGCTTCTGAAATGAGTTTCTGGGCACTTCTGAAAGCCCTTTTCCCAAAGTTCCCTGCCCGTGCTTCTCAATTCAAATCCACGTTTTTATTGGATTCAAGAATAGCAATGTTCAGATTAAGATGTCAAAAATTCACACACAACGAGTTCGTGCCAGAAGGTTGGTTTCTTCTCCACACCCAGCGTCAGGCAGAGGCAGAGCTAAGCCAGGTGTCCCAGAGCCAGGTGCTGTCCCTGGTCTCAGCACGTGTCTCTTCTCTGGGATGGACAGTATAAAACCCAACAGAGTCTCAGAGGGGTGTGGATGTGAGCACCCCTTTTTTTCCTTCTCAAGTGTGTTCCCATGTCCATATGAGATGTTGTCTCAGCATGGATCCACTGAGGGAGTTGGGGGGAAGTTAAACAGGTTGAAACTTCATCTCTCCCTGCTGGGAGTGAGTGCTGTGTTCCCAAGGCTGGTCATGGAGGGGCTGTTCTGTTCCTTTCTTCTTCCCTTCCCTTTCCTGCATTTCCTGGACAACTGAATTAATTTTCTTCTTTTCTCTATTTGGTGTGAGCTCTGTGGGGCAGGAAACATCTTTCACTGTGGGGCAGTGAAGTGCACAAAGTTCTGTCCCCCTGGCTCCTGGTTACAGTGCAATAAATATGATGATGTTCTTTGTGTCCCACTGGCAGGGCAGCCCTGGGAGAAGAGGACCTCAGGGGGAGCAGGGAGAGCCAGGACCCAAGGTGAGTCCTTAGGCTGGAGATTATCTCACTGCACCAAGCTGAGCCCAAACAGAGTCTTAACAACACATCGAGGAGGATGGGATCACTTATCATTAATTAAATGCTCAGCTGGGCTTTGGAAATTGAGATCATGAGCCCGATTGTGCTGAATTAATGCACTGTACACGGTCAGCAATGTCCTCTGAGAGCAGCTGTGCTTGGACAGGGTCAGGCTTCGTGCTGTGCTTGTTGTTGCTGCCAAGCCTCCAGACCAGACCCATTGGTACTGCCCTGGGGCTGAGCAGCGTGAGGAGCTGAGCACAAGGAATGGCTGGGTCTGAAGCCCCCAGCCCTGGGGATGGGAGCAAGCCCTGGTGCAAGTGCTGACAGCTCCATGGACCAGCACAGGGCAGAGCCAGAGCAGCCCGCTGGTCCCATTTTTTGGGATGACATCTGGGAAAGCAGCATGGCTGCAGGGAAAAGATGTGAGAGAAGGAATGAGAATGGATACAGATCACAGCAATGGGCTAAGGAATGTTTCCCTTGGCTCTCTGACCACCTTGAATAACAGGAATAACTGCTTGGAGAGGTGAATTGTGCTCTGCAAAGCACCCTCTGCAGCTTTGCTGTCTGCTCCCATGAAACATGAACCAAAACCTTGGACCTAAAATACAAAGGCAGCTGAGGTTACCGGAGATGCCCTCAGTGCCCCAGTTTCATCTTGAATCCCGTAGATGGTTTGTGCCGAACCAGCTCGTGCAGTGCAGCCCCTGAGGACAGCAGGCACCAAACACTTCCTTTCTCTATGATTGTTTCCTTGTCTTTGGTTTCAGGGTGAACCAGGCCCACCTGGACAAGTAGGACCAGCGGGTCCCAGTGGCCAACAAGGCTCTCCAGGTTCCCAAGGAATCACAGTTCAGGGCCCTGTGGTATGTGACCTCTTCCATTGCCTTTTTTTTTTTTGTCAGTCGCTCTTTGCAGTTAGAACCTGTCTCAGAAATGGGTGTCAATTCTGTGATTTATGTATTTACATCACCCTCACTAACAGCTGAACAGCTGCAGAGAGAGAGATGACAATCAATGGGTTTTATGCTGACAAGGCCCTGCATTTAATCATTCTGGCCAAAGCCTGTTTTTGTCCAGACTCCCCTTAATGGGCTTTTATTGAAAGCAGCCCAGTGGGGTCCCTTCCAACTCAGGATATCCTATGAATATTCAGGCATTTTGCTTTCCAGTGATCATCACTGCTTGGCAGGGAGTAGTGGCGAGGGCTGCCACATGTCTGGGATGGCAGAATCCCCGTGCACATGCTGTGGCTGTAAATTACCCTGGAACACTGCAGGGAGCAGGAACAACCTGGGACATGGATATGGAGCAGCAGGATGCTCTTTGCCTTAAAGGGTTCTGCCACACACCCAACTGTGTGCTTCTGTTTTTATCCAAGGGGCCACCAGGAATTAAAGGAGAGAAAGGAGACACTGGAATCCCTGGCATGCAGGTAATGGCAAACACCACTCCTTCTACTTGTCCCCAGGATGTGCCCCTTTTTTTTCTGAGTAGCTACTTGAGGGAAGTCTGAAAAGTTGTTGCTGTTGTCTGCTTGGGAACTGTCATTTTGGAATGTCATCACTTTCCCAAGGGAAACTGAGTCACTTGGTGTAAGAAAGATAGACCTATCTGGAAGGTAGAGATGATGGAATTAAAGCTGTGATAACAGTCCTTGCTCTGTTTAATGAATAGATCTGTTTCTTCTTTGACATTTTTCCTCTGTCCTCTGTTACAAGATGAATTAGGGCAGTGATAATCAGATGCTGACTTTACCCAGCCATTCTGATTTACAGGGCATTCCTGGTGTGCAGGGAGTTCCAGGCAGGGATGGACTTCAAGGCGCAAAGGTAAAACACCTCCCCCCTGAGGTTTTATGTGGGGTTGCCTAAAAATCTGCTGGGAGTGTCCCAGCAGAGATCCAAAACATCCCAACGCACTCAGTGTAGAAGTGAATGGTCTTTTCACAAAGCCAGAGGGATTGGGAGAAAAAAAATGGGATCATTTCAGGTTTGGCCAAATTTGAGCAGGTGCCACCCTTCTTGCTGTTCGACAGATGCTTTTTTTACCCATTTGTAGCAAGTTCCTGTTAAAAGCAGCACATGGAAAAACATCTCACTGCTTATGAGGTCTCTTAGAATCCTCTCGTTAGTAAATGACTGGATCTGGCTTTGCAGGGTGTGAGGGGACTAGAAGGCACAGCTGGGCCTCCAGGACCTCCTGGACCAAGGGTGAGTACTCGCTGTGAGTGATGCACACCAAAATCTGTTCCTCAGCAGAGTTTTGTGGTTTCACCTGAAAGAGTCAGGGCAAACCCCCTTCCTGGGGTACCATGGGGAACACCTGGCACATTGTGCAGGAGCCCCCTTTCCCTGCCACTCTCAGTGTAAGAAGAAAACCCTTGGCTTCCTCTGGCAAGTCCTGAGGAAGCTTCATCCCAGCGCAGAGATTCTTGCTCTGCTATTTTCACTTTCCTGACACTACTGTTTTCCAGGTGCTGGTTGAGTTGGAGGTGGTTTGGCTTGCTAGACTGAAAGCAGCAGGATCTGGAGGATGCAGGCAGTGTGAAAGGTTTCCCCCCACATCACTGCCTGTATCTGCTGCCAGGGCTGCATGGAGATGGATGTATTTACACTCTGTCGTGCCCAGGGGAGCAGAACTTTGAGATCTGTCGATTCACAGCTGCTAATTGGAAGGCACCACAGGAACACTTCATTTTTCTTGGGAAACTGAACCAAATTTGGGTTGAGTTGATGGCTGGTGGACCTGATAAGTTACTGATTCTCACAGCTGAATCTCACAGCTGAGTCTCACCACTGAATTATAAGGAATTTGGCAGTAGTTGTGCTAAGTTATTTATGGGAGCCAAGGCTGAATTTGGCTCATAACTTTGACTCATTCATCCTGGGAAGATGTGGAGCTGGCAGGGTTGAGCCTCAGCTTTTTAAATATGAGGAAAGCACTGTCATCTTCAGAGCAGGCTCTGAAAGCTGTTCTGGTGCTGCCTTGAAAACTTTTCTCATTTTCACTGTTCAGAAAAGTTGCTAATATCTACTGAGTTTAAATGTAATAGCTGGAAAATTCTAAAATAAAGTATTTCTGCTAGTTGTTTCTTCCCTTTATGGCTCCAAAAGGCACAGAAACTTCACAAAGAGGAGATGACCACAGAAGGCGCTTCCCACTCTCAAAGCTGCTGTTAATGTTGTAAAGTATTAGAGGCCAGCACAGGTTTTAAAGGAAAAAGAAAACAACCATGTGGTATTGGGAGGCTGAAGAAAAGGGTTGTGCTCTAGGCTATGTCTAAATCTGAATATGTAATGAAGGATCAAATGCCTGTAGGGTATAAACTGCATTGCAGTTTGTTGGTAAAACTCAGCTTTGCTGGCTTGGCCGTAATTGAGATGGTGATGGGAAATGATGTGAACATGACTCACACACAGTGTGCTTTTAACAGTGGGCCCGTGGCTGGACAGGAAACTTAAGGCTACTGTTCCCTTGCTTGAGTCCTCTAAACTCCTACTGCTGGTGCCCCTGGAGCCCTTGAACAGAAAAGGAAGTTTGGAAATAACTGGATTTTTAATGGCTGCAGGGTTTCCAAGGAGCGACAGGCACCCGAGGCAGCAGTGGCGAGAAGGGACCTCCGGGTGATGTTGGGCCAACAGTAAGTTTCTGCTTTTGGGTCTCAAAGAAGGCCAAGACGTGGAGTAATTGAATGGAAATGAGCTGTTCCCACAGCAGCCCTCCCTCAGAGTCTAAAGGATGCTTTAAATTCACACTCATCCTTCCTAAGGCAATGTCTGGGCATTCAAAGCCCAGGCTACTAATCTGTTGATAAAACATTGAACAAATCCCACCTCCCTTTGCCCTCTATAGATTCACCTGCTACACAAAATCTAAACAAATTTCTGGTGTAAGACTCCAGAATAAAGCAGGAGAGTCACTTCTGAGCTGGAGCAGCCAGCACTGGGCTTCTGGTGAAACCCCAGATCTAAATGTCACAGGTGTTTCTTCTCCTCAGATGTTAAAAACCACCTGCCCAGTTGGGAAATCTGTTTGAAGATGGCATCTGAGAAATTTCTGTATCCCTGCAGATGGTGCTTATCCCACTGCTCCAGTCACTGATTTATTATTATTTTTCTTTAAAAACAGTGTTCTTATGAATTTAAAGCTCTTACAAGCACTGCCAGAAGGAAACAACAAGAGTGTGAGAAACAAACTTTGAGCTCCATGTCCCACTAATGTAACCCACACCCCCACTGAATTTCTTTGTTTTCTGTTCTTCCTTGCCTTAACTTATTTATTTTTAATTTTTTTTTTTCCTATAGGGGCTGCCAGGTCCAAAAGGAGAAAGAGGAGAGAAGGTGAGTTTTTCTGGTGCCAGGTGACACTGTCAGTTCATCCTACACTCAAAAGACTGGGTGTGGTAACCTGAATTGCAACCTTTGCTTACAAATACAAGCCAAACCTCTCCAGTGATGACTGCACCTATTGCTTGTTGCCTTTCCTTTCACCTGCACGGGCTGGGCTCATGGGATATAAATAATCCCACAGCAGTCAGGAGCTCCTTCGTATCACTTGTAGTAATGAAGCAGAAATGTCAAATGCAAATCTATTCTTTGCTGAGAAGAGAAAAGCCAAACCCACTTTGTTCTGGTTTAATGTGTTGCAAAAGGGAACTCATTTGCAATAATCATTGTCCGTGCCCCAGCACAGAACCCTGGCAGTCAGGACATCCACACTACCTTGGAAGGTTATTTTACTGGGAAAAGAAGTTTTTCAAGTTTTTCTCATCCTGGCTTCTGATTAAATCAAAATGCCCTGTCTTTCTAGGAGTCATTGCCAAGACTGACTTATGCAAATTTGTCTTTAGACAGGGATGAGGTGCTTTTGTCTCAAGTTAATGCCTTGGAATTAAAATTTTTAAGAGCATTCTCCTTCCAATCCCACCAACTTTTCTTTTTCTAGACTTTTCTTTACATTGGAACTTTCCATTTCCCCCTCCCTTGGGGGTTGCACTGAGCAGTTTTTTAAGCCTGGATTATCTGCACTGTGATCCAGCCAGAGATGTATGTTTTATAAACAGCTCTGGAAGTACCTGCATTAGGTATGAATTTTCACAGTCAGTGTTTATTTTTAAGCAGGTTTTTGCATTTTCATCACTTTTCCCTGCTTTACTAAAACTTTCTAGAGGGCTCCTTATATATGATTTATTCAAAATACAGGAAGAATCAATATTCATAGAAAATGGAGTCAAAGATAGGACGTTGTAATATCTGATCATAATAAATGTTTTACATATCACAGAACACTGAGTTATAGACTTAGCATCTTTTCTGATAAAATTTGAGGGTGAAATTTGCTCTCCCTTTTTTGTTAATTATTTAGATTCGGTCTGGGCCTTTTGATGTGCAGGAGAAAAGCAATTATTGATGTTTCCAATTTCAATTTTCTGGTTTCAGAGTTTCGTGATAAATAAATAGAGCTGCATTTCACAGTAATTAATATCTCTGGAACCCAAGCTGAGAAAATGAATGGGCTGAAAGCTATCATGCATTAGGATATCGATCCTTTCTAAAAGATATGAATACTTCCTTTTTTTCTTAATTAAAAAAAAAAAAATGCTTCATTTTAGGGGGAACCACAGTCTTTGGCCACAATTTACCAGCTCGTTAGCCAGGCTTGTGAGCGGATGATTCAGAGTGAGTACAACCAACCCAGCTCCTGAGTCTGTTCATGTGGTGATAGGACAAGGGGGACTGGCTTTAAGCTGAAAGATTAGATTTATATCAGATCTAAAACTGTTCCCTTTGGGGGAACAAAGAAGGGTGGGGAGGCCCTGGCACAGGGTGCCCAGAGAAGCTGTGGCTGCCCCATCCCTGGAAGTGTCCAAGGCCAGGTTGGCTGGGGCTTGGAGCAGCCTGGGATAGTGGAAGGTGTCCCTGCCCATGGCTGGGGGTTGGAATGAGATGAGCTTTAAGGTCTCTTCTAAGTCAAAACATTCTGTGAGTCTGTGATCCTGTGACTCTCCAGCAGTGGAAAACCAGAGGAGAGACAGCCTGAAGCTGTAGTGATCCCAGGAGCTCCTCCACCCTGTGCCCTGCTGAGCACCATGAATAGCAAATGTCCCATCTCAGGCTCTAAGCGCTGCTTTGGCTTTAGCAGGTGGCATTAGCACAGAGAAGGACTGTGAAATACTTATTTGCAAAACCCTCTGGTGTTTTGCAAAGCCTCCTTCATTTCTTAAATGGAAAAGCTTGAAACTAATTTGAGAGAAATTATTCTTTCAGTGATATGTGCTGATTCCTCCCGAGACGAGGAGGTTTTGTAAAGCTCCTGTGCTGTGATGCGCGAAGAGAAGCAGTGGCTTGTCCAAGGTCAGGCAGCAAAGTCATCACTCAGCTGCCCATCTTCATTTTCTGCCTTTCTCATTGGGACTGACAGCTTTTTAGCACTAGCTGATCATTCTGAGTACCTTTTTAGACAAAATCCTTTGGTTTTTATCTCCCTTCTGAATTTCCCAGCCAAGGAAACGTTTATTTTCTGTCTTGCCTCCTCAGCTCATGTGTTGAAATTTGATTCATTCATACATGAACATGCAAGGAAACCAGTTCCCATTTGGGAGGAAAGGTTAAAACCAGGAGAACCAGGACCACCAGGTCCTCCAGGCCCACCTGGGAGCAGTGGAGAAAGAGGAGAAAATGGCACCCCTGGACAGCCAGGCAAAGATGGGTATCCAGGAGAGAGAGGTATGGACAGAAGTGTTCATAAGCATTTTTCACTGAATCTTTGATACTTTAACTAAACATCTCACTGCCTCAAGCAGTAATGTAAAGATAATCCATGATATTTTCTCATTTCATTGCTGTTTTCCTTTTGGACTTCTCAGTTCCAGGAAGAGACACCCAAGTTATAAATCTCAACAAGCAGGGAGAAGCCAGATG
The DNA here is from genome assembly GCA_014706295.1 of Lycocorax pyrrhopterus obiensis. NCBI lineage: Eukaryota > Metazoa > Chordata > Aves > Passeriformes > Paradisaeidae > Lycocorax > Lycocorax pyrrhopterus. The sequence continues at coordinate 11,703,147 of JACSVZ010000022.1, read as the reverse complement.
GAGCCCACTCTATTTTCAAGCTCTGCATTGAGGGAAAGGCCGGTTTGGTGCCATTTGTAGGTTTGGGGGGGATGGAGAGTTTAATTTTAGAGGGCAGGAGGTTTTTCCTCCAGAAAGGCAAAAGAAGCAGCCTTTTGGGTGAGCACATGGTGGTGGAACAGATCGGCTTTGGGCAGAAATGAGGAGTGTTGGAAAACGCTGATGGAGGGCATGAGGCAACTGAAGCAATCTTTAAAGGGGAAGTAAGTTTCTGGAGCAGTAGTTTCAACAATGAAAGACTCAGCCATGACTAAAGAAATAGATTAATGTAATCTCAGAACTGGCCTCAGTTACTGCACACAAGTGAGTGAAAGGTGGGAAGATGTTTTGCTTGGATTCGCAGATGGTGTTTGTCAGTGGCTCAAGTAATTGTCCGTCAAAATAAAAAGAAAAACATTGGTTTCAGCAGTGTCCTAACACCTCTGAGTAACTGGAAATGTCCTGTTTAACTCCTTCCTCCTGCAGTAATCAGTCTTAGCTGGTATCTGCAGAGTTTATCAAAGTGTCACTTCAGAGAAAAGGGAGTAACAACCTGCAGATTTTTCCAGCCTGTCAAGCAGGAGATGGGAGAGGATGGATCTCAATGAAAATGTCCACCTGAAGGACATGGCTGATCGAAATATTTTCATCTTAAAACAATGAAAAATCATATTTTGTCAAAACGTACCTGTTTTCTCTGAGAGGTACTGGTTTCATGAGTAATTTAACATGAAAACAGCAATCCTGGCTCACCAGCACCTGCTCAAAGAGACAGCTCAGCTTTGTGATTTGTTTGATGCACGTGAAGAGGTGGACCTGACCCTCAGGCTGGTGCAGTAACACTGTTGCTATGAATTTCTCTGTGAAAAATGTTCATTCCCGCCCCTGTTGGGCTGCAAATCAGTGCTGCGTGGATCAAAGAAATTGATGTCCTGTTGGTAGCAGCAAGAGTAGGTGCCCGGACTGAATGAAAGCAGATGGGTGTTTCTCAGTGTTGCCAAGGGCTGTGACTCCACTTTGACACGTGGGGAGACTGCAGGAGCCTCAATTCAGGGTGAAATTTGAAATACAGTGAAGCAACACTTATCTCTTATCTGTGAACAGGTGCCCCAGGGCCCAAAGGAGAGAAAGGGATGCCTGGAGCCAGTCAGGAAGGAAGCCAAGGACCCAGAGGCAGAACAGGTAGAGTGACCACAACCTCTGTTTATTTATCCAGCAAGGCCATGTGATGGCCACCAGCTCTCAGATTCAAAGCATCATCCAGCTGAAGGAGCACTGTGGTGAGGTTGGACTGACCTTCCAACCACAGCCCTGCTGGAAGCATCCTTGATGGTTCCTCTCTGCTAAGATGCAAGAGATCACTCCAGGCAGCTTCTCCCCTCTGGTACCCATTCCCAGGGGATGATGTATTTTAAGGACCTGAGACACATCGAGGCAGTTTTAGTTTTGCTGCCTTTTTGCATGCAAGACCAGATGCTCAGGGGATAGAAAGTCTGAAAATTCAGCTCGCGGAACATAAGGGTTTGTGAGTAATCTGTGAGGATTTGGCGTACTCCTCCACCCTGATCCCTGCTACTTGGGGTCTGTGGGAAGTTTTCCACTGGCATAACAAACCAGGCACTGTCAAAAGAGTGTGGTCAAGCACATTCTTCTTCATTTAATTTTCTATAGTTGAGATGTGAAGACACAAAACCCAATGACTCTGGGACAGATTCTGGGGTTAAGGTGACTCTCTGCACTAACGTGTAGGTGGATTTTGGGTTCTCATAATCAGGCTCCAGTTTTAGCCAAGCTGGGCACCCTTAAGGTCAAGAATACTGGGATTCAGTTACTGGGATTCAGAACATGTTTTCCAACAGGCAGGTCCTATGTGTCCACCAAAATGAGGAAGCCATGCTCAGGAAATTACCTGCCATGTAGGATGGAGGAAAATAAAGAAGAGGTATTGCACTGCTAAATCAGATGTGCTGCAGCTTACAGTGCTTCTCCTTCTGCAGGCCCTCCAGGAGAAGCTGTGCAGGGAAAACCAGGTCCGAAGGGTTACCCTGGCAATGCTGGTCCTCCAGGTTTCCCTGGTGCCAGAGGGCAGCCTGGGCAGCCTGGACATCCAGGGGGCTGTGATATCTCTGGATGTTATGAGGCCGATAGAAGAGGTAAGTCCTGACTGTGTCAGTACAGAAGTTATGATTTTATGGCTGGTGCCTGGTTACTTCTCTTGAGCCAGGCAGAGACCTCTGCTCGTCCTTCAGGCACCATCAGTGCTGCAAAGCCTCCTCTTCAAAGCAGTCAGGGTGATCCCCATGCAATCCACATGGATAAAAGCCAGTTCCATGGGCTGCTCCTCAGCCATCCTTCATGGATTAACACATAATTGCAGCAGTAGTCAGGCAGGTGGGGAGTGATCCTGGGGAATCAGTTCTTCATGTCCCCAGCAATGTTTCCATGGGGGATGGAGAGAGGAACAATTCCTCAGCTCCTACATTTACATTTCATGGAGGCTCAGTGGTACAAAGACCCGGGTGATGAAGAAATTCACTGGCATGGAACAAAAGGTTTACAAGGGAAAGGGATTGATTCTGTGCCGTTCCTTCTCAGACCTTGACACTGATTTATCCATTTGCTCAGTGGCCTCATCCTTTCCACACACAGATTTTGTCCCCTGATGGCTGGGGCGGAGACAGCTGAAGACATTGCTTTTCCCTGGAAATCTCTGGAAGAAAACTCCACGCACTCCAAAAGAAGCAGCAACCTGAATAGCACATGTGTTATGTTTTTTTAATGCCCCATCATTTCTGTATGGACAAGTCGATCAAACTCCACAGCCTGTGTCTGGGGGAGCCGTCTGTCTGCACAACTGCAGTGCTCAAACTCACATCGCACGTCCCACAGCAAGAAAAAAGGCACAGCTGGACACTCAGGCTGACAGACTTGCAAGAAAAAGAAATACTGTATTGAAGTGCTCAGAAATAACATAATTTCTGCCTGTTTGTCTGCTTGTGGTTTCTCTCTGTCAGTTGTTGTTCTGTGTCCCCAGCACAGAGAAAAACAGCGCCTCGTGACCAAAGAGGCAAATCCACTGGAGTAAAGCTGCATTTTCTGTTGGCTGCCAAGGTAACAAAGTCTAGCACCATCTTGGCTGTTTCTGCTGTCGGCAGAATGCTGATGGTTTCCTTGCAGGGGTGTTTTGTACACAAACATTGCAGCCAGAGATGACCTCACTGCGATGTGACAAATCACTGTTCAACTCCTTCTCTGGGGCTTGGTAGCTCAGGCAAAGCCTTACATGAGTCACAAACCTGTGCTGAGAGGAGCTGGAGGTTACCTACTGCCTTTTCCATGTCTCCCTCCTGCAGGCTGAGTAGCTACTTTACATTTTATCAGGTGGATTATTGAATAGCTCAGAGTCTGGCTTTTACCATATGACATGGAAGTAATTGTCATGTTACACCTCTTTCCTTGCCATCAGCTGAGACGCGTCTGCAACAAACCATGCAGACACTGAGAAAAATGTTCCTCCTTCTTTGCAATCACTGTTTCAGGCTGTGCTGGATCACTGCCTATAACCTGCCCTTGCTTCAGAAACAAACCTTCCTTAACCCTGATTTAAACCCTCACCCTACAGCAGAGTGGCACAAAAAGTATCAGTACAGGTTTTTCAAAGCTGTTAAGAGGTAAAAAATTGAGCACATTCCTGTGTGTTTATTCTGGGTGTGTAATTTCTGCAGTTACATGCAGGCTGGCAGCCTGGGTGTTCATACAGCTACAGCCAACCTTTGAAAACTTAGCTGCAAATGCATCACATTTAGAAAGCAGATTGTCACATCAATACCAAGGAGAAAGAGGTTTACTTTAGGAGAATTGAGTTTTTTAGACAAGGAGTCCAAACATTATTTCTTCTTGTCATTAAGGAAAAATTCTATAGAGCTAAGAAATTCTGCTAAAGGAACATTGGAACATGTCAGACTTGTGTGGGAGCCACCCTACAACAAAAGTCAGATAAAATATGGTTACTGCATCCTGTAAGTATTTAAAGTAGTCCATGGCTTTATGTGTGTTCATTCTCTAGAAACTCCCAAGAATTAATATTTTCAGTATGACATACATTCCCTTTGGAAAATACAGGAAAATGCACAGAAATACCGCTCTGATAGAAGTAACATTTCTGTTCACTGTGGAGCTCTCCAGACTTGTCTTGACGTATAAAATGGAAACCTTTCAGCTCAGATGAAGAGTTGTTGCAGACAAAGCTCCAGTCAGAAGAAAAAGGAGAGGTCAGAGGAGCTGGAGGTTCCAGCACACCAGGAACACGGTGTTTGGAAGAGACACGTTCACAGGAACACCCCGCACAGGTGTTGGGAGTTGAGGTGTTTCTGTTTACACAGGTCAAAGAGCTTTGGAACTGTGCTTTGCCTATTCCTTGGGAAAAAAAACCCCAACAAACAAAGCAAACATCATTAAGTTGGTTCAGAATGGTTCTGAATTTGGCACTGAGTGTAAACCCCAAAGCTGTGATAACTGGCAGGTGAAAGCAGTGGGCAGCAAAGGCAAGGAGGTAAAAGGGGTGCCTGCAGAGCAGACCTGAAAATTAATACTGTGAAATGCTCACAAAGTGGGGAAGGTGAGCAGTGCAGTGAGGAACATCTGCATTTTGCACGTAATTCTGCTTCCTTTCTGACTTAAACCAGTGCAGCCAAATTCCCAGTTCTGAACTTGGTGTTCTGCATGTTCAAATTAGTGACTGCAGGTGATTAGAGACAGAGCTCATTTATGTTTCTTTATGAACTGGTTTTGAAAATTGCTCACATCCCCTCACTGCCTGTCTTGGGTTTTGATCTATTTTGATAGAATTTCAAGTGACATTTGCTTTTGTCTGGTTATTTCAGATACAACAGGAAGGGTCAGACTTTAACAAAATTGGGTCCCAGCAGGGCTATTGATTAGGAGACAGACAACCTGCACAAACAACTTGTCCATTTATCTTCCTAAACTTTGCCCCATGAGTGGTTTTATTTACTTGAAATCAAGGACATTTAGTCCATGTAGTGTCATAGAGCCTGTGCCAGTGCTTTGTAACCCAGTTCCTCGAGCCAAGGAGCCTTTCTGCTGCGAGATTTTAGGCACTGAGAATTTGACCCACCTGGTGTAGGTGGATTCTGGCAGAGGCTGAGAAGTTTTCAGTGACAGATATTTTTGCTACAAGCATCTTTTTGAGGTGTTATCTCTGTCTCAGGAGTAGGATACAACCACAGGAGTAACCAGCAATGCTGTTAACAAGCAGCAGAGATTGTTACGCCTTTTCTCCATGACTCAACAGCTTGGCTGGACCAGAATTAAAGAGCTGGAAACAAAAAGACATCCTGGGAGAGGAGGAAAAGTCTCATTACTGGACATCACTGCAGTGGGGGAGGGCCAGGTGGGACCATCGAGCCAGGTGGGGCTGTTATGGGGGTGTTTTTCCTAGGACTGCACATGAATCTTGCATCTCACACCTGCGTCTCTCTGCCTGTCTGTCTCTACACCAGTGAATTTCCTTGAGTCCAATTTCTTGATAAATGGCTAGAGAAACTTATCCAAAGGGGAGGTGTTATAAGCTATGTGGATTACCTCATCGGGGAATGAGATGGAAATCAGCCCTGCAAATGCTGGGGAAATGGGGATTACATAGATATCCTACCAGCCAGCTGCAGAAAAAAATACCCTGCGTCCTCTGTGGCTGGGAAGATGATCTGGACAAAGTGAGCATTAGGGAAGCAGAAGAAAGAAGATGTAGGGAAAAACAGAACAATGGAGGTAACTGAGGTTGTCACAGTCATTTTTCTTCCATTCATGCCCAAAGGAGCGGTACTGGAAGGAAAGCATCAAACACCATGGTAAGGATTCAATCTCTCCTGCACAAGCAAAACAGAAAGGATCAACATCCATATCTGCTGTCTTTGATGCCTTTGGGGTCTCTGAGCTTAGTTTTGCACTCCTGGAACCTGAAAACCATTTACTTTCCTCTGGATCTTTTCCAAGACACTTTTAGAGCTCTTGTTGTGTCCCACTGTTGCTTCCTCACTCTTCTTCTGATGTCAGCTTGTTCACTCAAGTCCTGGGAATAATTTCTGAGCTGGGAACATTACAAATGCCAGCAGTCTGGCTGCATGCATTTTCCTGGAGTCTTTCATATGCTAAAAACCTCTCTTTGTGTACCATGGGTTTGAAATAGCACAATTATTCATTATTCTACAGTTATAGTCTGGTTCATGTCCCAGTTTTATTCCAGTTTTTCATCACTGAATCCTATGGAGGGATAGCATCCTCCTAAACAACCACTAAGATGGAATAACCTGCCTAAGGAAAAGCAGTAGATGTTGTTTCCTAATTTCTCCCCTCAGACTTTAAAAGGAGGCACGTCAGAAGCAGAAACAAGAATTTATTTGAACTTTAACCTGGGGAACTACTAATGCACCATGACAAGAGCTGCAGTTACCAGTGAATGAAAGCTGCTATGACATTAACCTGCCACAGACCTGGCCTACCCCAGCTTCTCCCCAAACACCAGTGACACCTTTGTAACTGGTTTCAGCTGTCACTTCTCATCTTGTCCTGCCAAACCCTGTGATCCTGCAGTGGCACCGACTCTTCAGGGACGCAGCCACGTCCTTCGCACTCCTAATCACACCTGATACTTCTGATGTGCTAATGGAGCTCTTTCCTCCTCCCCCTCCTGCATGGCAGGGCCATTCTGCCCGGGGTTTCATGCCCTGCTCTGTTGCAGTCGAAGTGCCACGCTCCCCTTGAGACCCTGCCCTTCACACTGTGTGCACTGGCCATACCTTCGAGCAGAAAAGGTGAAAATTGGAGATGGGCCCTTTGCTGTGAACAAAGGACAGCCTGTGCCTGTCCCTGCTGGACTTCCCAATATGCCACCTTAAACATTTGGCTCTTACTCTGTCCTTAAACCTTTATCAGTTCTCCTGGTGCCTCCAAACCATTCCCCTCTGCCCCCAGGGGCCCAGCAGCAGCTGCTGCTGTCCAGCCACCCTGGCTTGGCTTTGGCTGTCGCTCCCGTGTTTGCTGGGAGATGTGAGCAGAGACTCGAGCTGCTGCTGACTCAATCCCAGTTGGAAACTGCTGGTGGTTTCACTGCTAAAAATGTGCATGCACAGCCAAGCCTCCCACCTGCTCCGTTGTTAGTGATTCGCATGTGTTCAGGAGGAGGAGGAGGAGGAGGAAGAGGAGGAGGAGGCAGAGGGAGCTCTGAGCAGCTGTTGTGGGCATTGCTGTGATACGGTGCCCCTGACCCAGCAGTGCCCAGGGTCAGAAATCTTCCCCGTTCGTGATCCTTTTGTCAGTGCTCTCAAAATGTGAAGAGGGGCTGGAGAGGGCTCAGGCTGCCCCTGTGACCCCGTCGTGGCTGTGACAGAGCGAGAGGCAGCCCCGCTGTGTCACAGCCCTGCACACCGACTGCAGCTGTGCTGGTACATTTATGCACTAGACCTTGAAGATGTTCGACTGTTTGTTTTCCTTTCATTGCCATAAGCAAACTCACTGACTGTGAAAAGGGATAAATTAGCATCTCCAAAGGCTGAGTCTCTCTTCATTCTGAAAACAACCAACGAGGAACAGCAGCTCGGCTCCCTCATCCTCCCTCCCTCCCTCCCCGTGCTGTGCCAGCACAGCTCTTCGTGGAACTGGCCCAAACCACGGCTATTCTGGCTTTTATTGTGAGCCAAACAGATTTTAAGCACTTGGCTGAGTCTGTGAACACGGAGGTCAGTTGTAGTTTCTTAGGCCTCACAGGCTGATCGCTGCATTGATTTTTAAGCCGGGTTGTTCGGGCCGAGTGCAGTAACTTGAATTTCAGAGAAGTCTCTAAACCACATTGTTTGGGTTCCAGCATTGCTGTCACGAGCCTGAGCAGCTCTGTGCTGCTCACTGAGCCGTGTGGCAGGAACAAGCCTCATGTGCCAGGCTACCACACACGGGTGGCACACGTCTCGCCTGGGGTCTCGCCTGGGGTCTCGCCTGGCTCTGGCTTCTTCCAGGACCTTCTGTGCTGGTCTCCAGGCAGCTGCCTGCCTCTCCTGGTGTGTATTCCCCTAAATTCAGGGCAGGGTAAACTTCCCAGTGCCCGGACAGTCTCGTGTGTGCTGATCCCAGCTGTGGGGTGTGGAGGAATTGCTGGGCAAAGCCCAGATCCCAGAGCTGCCAGCCTGGCCTGGTGCTCTCACGGCAGGTCCTGGGGGAAGCTGGATTTTTAGACCACGTCTGCCCTTGCCTGCACACACTGGTGAAATGTTCATAAGCCCTTCTGCCTCTGAGAGCTCTGAGGGAAGCAGGGAGACTCTGGGCTGTGGGCTGTACCCAGCTGGCACCCAGCAGTGAGGATGGGATCCGTGAGCCAGACCAAACTGAGCTGCACAGACTGAAACACAAGAAGCTTCACCTCAACATGAGGAAAATCTGCTTTACATTGAGGGTGGCAGAGCACTGAGGCTGCCCAGGGAGGTCACGGAGTCTCTCTCCCTAAGTAACCTGCTGTAGGTGACCCTGGCACATTTCTTTATTATCCTAACGTCATCCTGGACTTCTATTCTGGCTTCCCTATGTCTGGTACCTTCCCCACCTACACCAGGGGTTTTACAGCTCAGGGTGACCCTCTGCTGTCTTGCAGAAGCCATAACTTGGATCCAGGAGATTTCCTCTGAATGCACACTAAAGTGTTATCAACACGGTCCCAATCTTAACCCCAAATCCTCCCTCCATTTTCATGATCCTCATTCAATCCCAGTCTCCACAGCTTCTGGAGGGCACTGGCCAAAGTGAAATCTGTATAAAATCTGCATCTAATGATTACTGTTGGTCCCACGCAATTATTTAAACCTTTCCAGTCTCTCTGCCTTTACCAGCTGAACACAGACCACATCCTGCACAGGTATCCCAAATATGGAACTTTATTTATAAAATGACTCATACAGGGACACACAGTCCTGAAAGACTTCAGCCTGACAGGGCAAAATCACTGGGCAGGGCACAGTGAGACTGCTGAGGGTGACTGGAGCTATTGCCAGGGGCTGGTCAGTGGATGCAGAGCCCCTTCTGTGCTGCTTTAGGGACAAGCTCGTGTTCTTACACTGCTGAGTATATGCCAATGAATGCCACCATGCTATGTACAGACTTTGATAAGAACTTTTCCCCTAAATTAGATGGAGGAGATGAAAATGGCTTGGCAAAACGATGCAACCTCGGAAAGGATTCCCCGAGAGCTCGGGAGCAGCTCAAGTGCGGACACGCAGTGAATTATTCAAAGGGCTGCCTCCACTCCTCTGTTCTCTCCTTCCAGGTGAACTAAAATCCATAGAGTGGGATAGTGGGACAATACTTTCTTCCCTTTGGTGCTATATTTAGATCATTCCTGCCAGCCACGGTGGGAGAAAGAGCCCGACAGTTCCCAGCAAACACACAATGATGAACATCCAGAGGAAGATCCTGTCGATGACCATCGCAACGTACTTCCAGTCCTCCTTCACCTGGAACACAGAGGGGAAAGGCCAATCATTAACATTTACGTGAGATTAAAACTTGTGAAAACTCTTAGACCTTGACTCCAAAATACGATATTTTCATATAATTCCAGAGATAGGAGGGGAAGGTTTTGCTCACACTCAGCAGTCCTATAAAATGACAAAGGTTTATTCTATCAATAACCTGAGAGATTCCCAGACTGCAGGCGTGTGCGTGTGAAGTCACAAATCCCTATGGATGACACACCCCCGTGGATAATTAAGGTCATCTGCACGCTCACTCTCCCATTTTCCATGAGCAACAACTGTAACTGGGTGTGTAAATGAGGCTGTGATTCGAGCTGGGGAGGGCGGGGGGTAAGAAATTACTTGATTCTCCATGCTCATAAAAAGATCTGCTTACAGATTAACAAAGCCAAACTCTTTCTGTGATGGGATTTACAGCTTTGGGTGAATAAGCAGTGAAAATGAGCCAGGAAATAAAAGCACCCTCACTCTCTGTTTTCCCCATTTTTGCCTTGCTGTAGGAGGATTTTCCAGCAATTCCTCTCTGGGGAGGTCTAGTACCATGAGGCAGAATGGTAAATAGCTGCTTCATTAAGAAACCATATACATATGAAAACATCTTCTATTGCATTGCTGTTATTAATTTCTTTCCCAGGGAGAGGCCTGATCAGATGGCAAAGTTCTGTTTGATATGACTGTACCCATTATAATTCCCTACAACTTCCCACTTGGTGATTAACAGACCCGAGGGCTGAAATTTGGCACGCTGCCTTGTTCTTTGGGGAAAACATCTCAGCAGGAGCCCGCTCAAACCTCTTCAGTGGCTGTGAGTGGTGAAAGGAGCAGAGGACAGCAAAGCTGCCAAAAATGCATTTTGGTGAAGGAAGCAATCCAGATACCAGTGAGATGCCATTTGCAGCAGAGGATGTTTCCAGGTACAGAGGTGTTGCTGAGCTCCTTGGCTCAGTGAGCAGATTTGTGAGCTGGGAAATGAGGCACGCACTGGAGACCATATTATATTTTCTCTGGACAAAGCATTTTCAATTTCAGGAACACCTGAACGTTGTCAAAAGCATAAGAACGGGTTCAATGTTTTCATGCAATGGATAGATTTATTCCTTTTAAAACCAGCATTAAGGTAAGTCAGCCTTTACTATTGAATAGGTAGAGAAAACAATCAGGTTCATCCTGCATCTTGTCACCTTCTTGAGGAAAATCATGTTATTTTAGATTGTACAGCCCTCTGCACAACCATCTATAATTAAGTAAATAAAAAAAAATAGTGACCCTTGAAATCAAAGGGAATTGTGTCATCCCAAGCTTCTATAATCTCCTTGGGTTGTGAACTGTAATTTATTCGAATTTGTGAGAGCATGTACTGCCAGGACAAGGGGAAATGGCTTTAAACAGAAATAGAGTATTTTAGATTAGAAAATAAGAAGAAATTCTTTACTGTGAGGGTGCTGAGGCCCTGGCACAGTTGCCCAGGGAAGCTGTGGCTGCCCCATTCCTGGAAAGTTCGAGGGCAGGTTGGACAGGGCTCTGCTCGTGGCAGGTGGAATGAGAAGAGCTTTAAGGTCCCTTCCAACCCAAACCACCCTGTGATTCTACAGTTCTGTGATAAGAGCTCAGTGGATAACTCCCTTTTGCTGCACCTATTTTCTGACCTATTCATCACTTGCTGAGAGTTGGAGTCTCTGATGCTTAAAATTCCTCATGAGAAAGGCAGCTAAGCAAGCTCTGGATGATTGTTTTTATGGGATTAATGTCTTATGACATAACCAATATGTTAAGAAAATCTGAAATTTACCACCTGATGTCCAAGTGGAAAGCTGGATTGAGTAAATAATTCCTCATTCTGGTAGGATAACTTTCTTTGAATATTTATGCTAGTAAAAATAAGTGCTAGATCACACAAAGAAAAGAAACTTGATGAGTTTCTCTCTGAGCAAAGAAGAGGAAAGTGGGCGAAGAAGAACAACTTGGACAGAAATCTGCTTTCTAATGTAATGATGTATGCAGAAATACTGAGCCCATCTTGAAAATGATGGCTGGGAGTGCATCAGATGTTTGCAAAATCAATATCCAGCTTCGGACTGAGAGCACAGAGGGTGAAATTGGAAATTATGGGGAGATAATGAAAAAAAAAAAGAGGATGAGGGAGAGAAAATGATCTGGATTTTTTTGTTTTGTGTTCTGCCATCACTGTAGCATTTCCCTGTGGTCCAGCACCCCACGTGGAGTCTGATCCGCAGACGTCTCTCTGACATCCATGCAGCTGTCAACATCTTGCCACCACAACTCCTGACCTCTATTTCGATTAGTTTTTAAGCAGCTCACTCAAAATTATTTTTGGGAAACAACCAGGGGAAACACCAGCTGACTCCCCCACTCTCAAATTCCCGAAAATTCTGCAGCTCTTCCCTGGTCCAGCTCCTTGTGGGTCTGAGCCTCAGGATTTGAGTGGAGGATTGAGGAGCCTTGGCGACATCTGATCCCCAGGACCCAGACTCTGCAACACAGATTAGAGCAGTCCCAGGTGGTTTTATTGTACTTTGTTAAAAATAACCCAGTGAGATTATCCTGCTTCCTCCCCCTCAGCTTTATTCCTTCCCATTTTATTTTTAAATGTCTTCATACCAGAGTATCCCGGAGATGCACACAGCCACGGACAGAACGACTTCCCAGACGGTGCTGGTGGTGTCTGGTTATTTTGGCTGATGTGTGACATGGAACTTGTTTTGCCTTTCAGTCTGTAATTAATTTCTAATGGCATTTCCATCACAGGCCGGGACAATTCTGCCATGCGTTTTCCCCAGCGTCCCATTGTGCCTGTATTGTTTGCAGATATCTTTCTGTAACAAACAACTGCCTCTTGCATTTCCCATTTTCTCTTCGCTGGAGCACTTAATTAAATGAGCTATTTACTTTTAATTTAGAAGCACTGCCCCTGTGGCAATGGAGCTTTAGAAAAAAAAAAAAAAGAGGAACTTAAAAGAAGCTCTGTTCTCCTTCTGGGAAGGTGAATGTCTCTGGAAATACTGCCCACAAGACTGTGAGATGTGTCTCAGCAGCTGCATCAGAGGTGCCTGCTGATAGATTTATTGAAGACTTCCATGAAGAAATGCCACAATTTGATTTTAAGATGAAAGCAAATTTCTGAGTACTGATTTTTTCCCCAATAAATTCTCATTTTATTGGATCAGTTCTGCTCCTCACAGTACATTTCAGTTCCAGAAGATCATTTTCCTTCTTCTTTTTCATTTCCACTAGGAGAAAAAAATTGTGCTTTCCTACTTGATGTTACTTGGGTCCAGGGAGAGAAAACAGTGCAGCCCCACACTGGAGTCAGCATTATCCCCTCTATCTGAAAACTCAAGCTCTGCCTTCTATGCCAGCCACAGCCACTGTGGAACAGTGGAGAAAGGTCACCCCCAGCCCCCAGGAGATCCCACAGACCTGCCCACAGCTCATTGCTGGATGTTCTCCTGGTGCCTGTTCTCTCAGCCTGGGCTGGCAGGAGGTTGGGTCAGAGACCAAAGGCTCGAAAGTGCTCCTTTTCTTGTGCTTTTGATGTTTAGAGCTGTAAATAGCTTTCTCTTCAGGATAATCACTTAATTTCAAGAGGGAAGAGCAGCAGAAGGTATCAGAAGAAAAATTGTGGCTTCTGAAGACTGCTTCATTTAAAAAAATTAAGAGGAAGGAACCCAAAATATCAATTGAGTCCATTCTTGATAACAGCAACCAGCTCAGCAGGGAGAATCATTTGAAATGGGAAGTGTTATTGGTAATATTCTTTCATTTGCACCACGGGGAAAAAATTGAGCTAAACTCAACTGACATCCATGGGTTTACTTGTGATTATTGCCGGGGGAGAGAGCAGAGTTTAATTCCTGCACTCCTGATGTGCTTCTGAAGTGCTTTACCCTGGCAAGGAATTTTGGACTGGCAGCTAATGAAGATAAGGATTCACAGCCCATCTCTGCCACAGATTTGTTCTGTGACCTTGAATAGGAAGTTTGTGTTTTGGCTGAAACTCCTCAACATAAGGAATAAACAGTTCCTTCCTCAAAGGGATGCTGTGAAGTGAAATCCATTGAAGGACAGAGGCCCTTAACTATGATACCAAAGACTATAGAAATGGACAGTAGTATTTAAGCTTTTCTTGCTACTGCTCAGTGCTCAGTGCTGTAAAAAATGGAAATAAAAGATGCTCTCCATGCCTATAAATGCATTATGACTTGCACTGATTCTAAATCTTGAGAAATTTAAACTGTAGGCAAAGCTAAAAAGCACCTTTGCATATGGATCTGCCCAGGAAAAGCCAGATAAGACTTTTCTTTAATAAGATGACTAACTTCAGGTTACCTTGTGCCTCCCTTCATTATGGCCATAATTACTAGCACACCGTATCCATAGTCCTGCAGGAAAGAGCTACAAGAGCTGTGAAAGGATGTGGCATTTATGTGCATCGCTATCTCCATGAAAAGAAATCCTTTCAGCCTCTACTTCCTTTATTTGTAGCTGTATTTACCCCCACAGAATAAGCAGGAAATCTGTTCCCCCACCTCCCTGCACAGAGCCAACTGCTCCAGTGGGAGTCCACTAATGAGGAATCACATCACGATACGAGAGCAGAGCTAAACAGACCCGGCAATATCCCCACGCTACTACAGCTTCCCACACCCACAGCCTGCTTGGGCAATTTGCTTTCCTGGGCTCCACAGTCAGAGTCAGGGAATAATAAAAAGCAGAGAGGGTGAATTCCCTCTTCATCAGAGGCTTAAATAAAGAATAAGTCTCTTTTCCCATGAGATGGCTGCGTTTTGGGTCTCTCACAATCCTAACTGTTGCTTTGCTACCTAACAACAGCTTTACTCTAATTTTCTGTGGGAGAATCCATTGTTCTAGAGCAGCCCTGAGCATGACCTGGTTGTGCAACCCCCTTGGCCCTTCATGCCAAGACCCCAAGGATATCTCCAGCTGTGCCTACAGTTGCCAAAACCCACAACAGAGGGATGGCTGAGCCTGCATCAGCATGTATACACTCTGCACAGCTCAGGGCTGCTGGGGCTCCCTTAGCAGGTCATTTTTGACTTTCTGAAGGAGAGCAGGCTCCGTTGGAATACTTACTGAGAAATCCGCATCCTCCGCCCGCAGGTGGTCTGCGATGTAGTGAACCCCTTCCACTGCCAGCTTCAGGGCTGGGGACATCAGCACGAGGTGTTGCTCTTTGGCGCCGTGGCTCTTGCTGCCCTGGGCTGCTGTGCCGGCTGCCTCGCCCTTTTTGCACTTACACTTGCACGGAGGGGGCTTGTGCTGGGGCTGCTCCCCGTTGAGGTGGCACCGCTGGGACGCTGGAGAGCCACTGGAGTGGCCATTGGTCTGGGAAGAGTCCTCCTGCAGATAGCAGTACTGGATGCTCCGGGACCTGCAGCGGATTGTCCCCTCCTCCGCCTTGTTGGGGCTGTACATCTGCTGGACACTCAGTGACCTGCCTTTCAAGACAGAGGTGGCCTGGGTGTCGCTCAGGGGGTGGCAGGAGGGCTGTGGAGAGGAGCAGGTCACCTGTACGGGCTCTGGGTGCAGCACAGAGTACTGCCCAGAGGGGGACCTGCAGATGGGCTGAGGCTTGGCCGGCTCCTCAAGGTGGGCACAGAAGGAAGAGGTGGGTGATGGCTCATTGCTCTGGGGGCTGGGGGAGGATGAGGTAGTGAAGTTGGGTTCCACGTCGATCTCGGACCACAGCCTTGGCGCGTTGGTTATTTTGTGCATGGACTCAATGAGCTTCTTGCAATTGTCCTTCACTGTGGAGGGACGTTTCATGAAAAGGATCCGTGGGACTACATCAAGGAAGACCCTCCTCACCCAGTCCGGCATCGTGTGGGTACGGGGGGAGCGGTGGTGCACGTTGAGCACAAAGACAGTGATGATGATAGACAAGGTAACGAATATCATGGTGAAGAGGAGGTACTCCCCAATCAGAGGGATGACCAAGGAGGTGGATGGGATGATCTCCGTGATGAGCAGCAGGAACACAGTGAGGGACAGCAGCACGGAGATGCACAGGGTTATCTTCTCTCCACACTCGGAGGGCAGGTAGAAGACCAGGACGGTCAGGCAGGAGATCAGCAGGCAGGGGATGATCAGGTTGATGGTGTAGAACAGCGGCAGCCTCCGGATAATGAAGGAATAAGTTATATCGGGGTAGATCTCTGTGCAGCACTCGTATTTCTTGCTGTTGTAATTGCCCACAGCATTGATGATGACCCACTCCCCGCTCTCCCAGTAGTCCAGCTGGTCCACGTGGCTGTGCATGCTCACCAAGTCTATCTTGGCTTTGTCGTAGGTCCAGGAGCCAAACTTCATCGTGCAGTTTTGCTGGTCAAAGGGGAAGAAGGTGACGTCGATGCTGCAGGAGCTTTTATAGATAGCAGGGGGCATCCATTTAATTCTCCCATCGTAGAAGAGGTGAGCCTTGGTCAGGTGGGTGACTGCAAAGTCACCGTCAGCACTGGGAACAGAAGGAAGATAAAAACAGGCTGAGACTTCTCTAGGACATGTCAACTCTGTCAAGGAAATAGGATATTTAGTACCTGGCTTCCAAATGACCTGAGAAATTCAAGAGGCACATCATGTCCAACCACCAGATCCATCTACTCTGTCCAGTGGATTTTGGACTCTTGGCTGACACAAGCCCTGGAATGCATGCAAATATCTGCTTTTCCCTGGCATAAGTCAGTTCCTTGGTGTGATTGTACACAGGTTTTCCCCAAAGGTGCCCCAAAAGTGCTCTGGAATGGGTTGAGCTTGTTTTGGAGGTGGGAGGAAGTACTATCAGGTAGTGTAGCTGTGGGCTCTGCAGAATTATTTGTGACAGCTGCTAAAAATGAGTGTTGGGTAATCATTCAGTCTTTTACATGAAAACCAGCAAGAACATCCTATTAATAGGAATAATGAACGTTAATCTTTTGATTTCCCAGTCAGGAAGAGAACTGTCTTTTGTGGTGTCTTCTCACAAGGACTCTCAGATGGGGTCTGTGTGGTGGTATCAGATAAATAAATAACAGTCCAGGACTTTGTATTGGAATTGTATGAATAAACTGTGTTTTCCAGGCTTTTGGAGGAAGAAGCCAAGTTACAAACAGCAGCACTGCCAGACAAAGGGGAGGCTGCGCAGAGCAGAGAGCTTCTGCTAAAAACTTGAGATGAATTATTCAGGCTGACATAGATAGAAAGCTCTCTGCTCCTGCCCAGTCCTTCCGGCTGAAGCCAGCTCAGCCTGCAGTCGGCAAAATCCCTGGGCCCTGCTCTGCTGCTTCAGCGCCCAGATGTGCCCTGACAGCAGCCACACCGTGACAGGGGTCACATCTCTCCTGCTCCCCACCAGCAGCAGGACCATCAACACAGGGGCGATCCAGCAGAGCTACTCAAGCAGCAGAAGGCAGAGGAACGTTCTAAATTCATTTCTTTAGGGGACCATCCATTCATTTATAAGCAAAATTGAAAAACAAAAGGACTTTTTGATAGTTTCATGGAATCATAGAATCATGGAATGCTTTGGGTTGGAAAGGACCTTAAAGACCATCTCATTTCAACTCCCTCCCATGGACATTTCTTTTTTTTTCCCCTTCCTCTCTCCCAGGTTGCTCCAAGCCCTGTCCAACCGGGCCATGAACAATTCCAGAGATGGGACAGCCACAGCTTCTCTGGGCAGCCTGTGCCAGGGCCTCACAACTCACATCACGTATTTCCTCTTGCCCTGGGAAACATCCTAGAAATGAGACTGGTGTATTATTGGGAAATAGTGGCAGGATCTGGCCCTCACTGAGCTGCCCTGGCTAACACAGTTTCTGGGCAGAGATGGAATATGTCCCCAGTCCTCAGGATCACAGCCCAGATGTCCTTGAGACAATATTCTAGGTTGCTTGAATTAATGGAAAAATAAACTCAGAATTCTTGTGTGGTGTAGAACCAGGTTTTACTAAACTCTTCTTTGTTCTTTGTGGCAGATTTTGGAAAAACAAAAGAACACAAAAGGACACAGTGCCTTTTGACCTCTAAATTGGATTTTTTCCTAAAGATTTAAAACACTTAAAAAAAAAAAAAAAAGAAGGGGAAACTATGTACAAGACTCTCCCAAAGGGATTACGACAAAATCAGCACCGTGATCTACTCTGAAGCAAATAAACCTGAGCCATTGTACAATCCATCCAGCTTCTGTCTTACCTCTTCGTTCTTAAACCTAAGTTACACTTCAGAACATGTGATTTGGATGAAAACCACTTCTATTTTTTTTTTTTCTCCTGGGTTTTGCCAGGAGCAAAGTAAAGCCAGATTGAGACATGAAACATGCACAGCAAGTGACAGTCCAGTGCTTGCTGTTCTCGGTGGTTTTACTTTTAAATCTCAATAGGAATATGGAATCCAATTCTGCATTTAATGATATCTCTGAGGCACGATTAAATCGTTCATTAATGGAGCAATATTTATAATTGGATCTTATTAGAGAAAAGGGATTATGAGAATCCATTATGAGTGTTTCCCTTCTTAGGCAGAGCAGTGTGTAAGTGGCTGGGTAAACAACACAGGTGTGCATTTTTCCTTCAAAAACTCTTGGAAAAAACCACGAAACTCCTGCTAAGATGTCATCCAGGAATGATAATAATTCATGTAACTGTGTTTCATTCCCAGAAATGCCTTCCCTGGCAGTTTTGCAGTTTCTGTGTGATCAGCCACACTCCTCTTCTGCAAGTGTAGATGGAACCATTGTGATGCTGCAAATCTTCTGTGTCACTTGTTTCTATAAATTATCTGCTTTTTAACAAGGAATGTATTTTTTAATTGCTCACCTAACAAACCCAGCTTCATCCTGGGTCCTCTTTGGCTCACATGTTATTACAAATAACACTGGCACTGCTTTCCAGGCTGGATTTTGCCTGCAGTGCCATGGCAGGAGTGAAACCAGCTGCATAATAGCTCCTTGGATTTAGTCCGCTATTGACTCTGAGGAGCCATAAAACACCCTGGGATGCTCCTGCCTCACCCACCTAACAGGACTATGAAGGAATTCCTGACTTTACTGGGTGTGTTTGGACTTCTCGTCGCAGTTCAACATAGAGGAGTTTGTAAGTAGGGTAAATCAGCCATGCTGTGTACATAGAATATATCCCAGCTACATCATGCAAAGGCAGCGTTCCCACTTGTCTCAGCCTTCATGCATCCATGTATCTTTGCCTCCTTCCACAAGCTTTCCACCCACACTGGACCTTCAAGCATATGTTTACTGGATTGGAAGCTGTTCCTGCTGGCACCCTGCCCGTGCAGGGGAGCCTGGAGAGATTCTCTCTCCCCTCCTGGGCGAGACTTTGATTCTGCTCCTCTCCACATGAGAGAGGGAGCAAACAAGGTCACCTGGCTGTTGACTGCCTTCCAAAGTCTTTCCCCAGTCTCCTCCAAGGGATGAAGGTGAGAACACAGCCTGCAGTCAGGAGATTGGGGAAACCCTGTGCTCTTTTGGAAAGCTTTGCTGTGGGAAAACCCATTCCTGTTCCGACAGCCCTGACTGCACCACGTGAACATTGCCTTACACAGGAAGGTGGGAGACCTGATGTAGTGGGACAGAGAAAATCTGCAGCCGTTCCTTTAGAGCAGTAGCACATTCTCATCTCGCTCAGCGGAGACCACTCTGTTGTGACAGTTGTCACGGAAATCCATTTGGAAGAAGGCGTGAGTGCAAGGTAAACATCACAAGAACTGGAGAATTCAGATAGTCAGGCTCTTGTGGTTACTCTGACCTGACAGCTTTAAAAATATGCCAGTAATAAAGAACTGGAGCTCTTGTATTTTCATGTCAAACACAGCCATGCACACCAAGAAAGAGAGAAGACAACTGCCTATTCTTTTCTCAAGGAAAAGGCTCTGCTGTGTGCTGCAGCCTTTGATTTCTCATTTTGAGAATAAAGGCTGCTCTTCCAAATCTCCTAAGTTTATAAGGGTTCGAGGATGGCATTGTTTTACTGACATCCACCAGCCACGTTTCACTAAAAAGCTCTGCTGACGGAGAATTTTTATTTTCTTTTGCCACTTTCTATTTTCCTGCAGTTGGGAGATACATCATCTCACAAAATTAAGTGTTTTCAGAATGCATGTAAATGAGGCACACATTTATTTTAATTTCTGATGATGCAATTTAAATCCAAATAGAGCTTTAAGAGCCTGAAAATTGTCTATATACATACATGGATATAGTAGAAGGTCCTCATTTAAAGCATTTTTCATCAAAGAGCAGTAACAAAGAAAAATTGTAGTATTAAGAGCCTGCACCCTTTTGGTACACATTAAAGAGATGCTTCTGTAATGTTCAGAGTAAAATTCTCTCCAAATGCAAACCAGAAAATATGTCGTTTAACTACTGTTTTGTGTTACCAAATGATAACTACACTTGCACTGCTTGGAAGGGACCTCTGGAATTGTCTCCTGCCCAAAACTCCCTGCTCAAAGCAGGTCAGCCACAAGAGGATCAGGACCTTACCTAGTTGGGTTTAAATATCTCCAGGATCTTGGCAACTTGGGTGCAAAACCTCTTGGGTGCACTGGTGGGGATGTCTGTGCACTGACGGGACTTCTTTCAGTCGCGTCCCAGCTTTTGCTTGGTTTAGATGTTTAGAAACCAGCAGTAACTAATGAAATTTTGATTGTGCCTCTGCAAAACAGGCACCATTCTCAGAAGAGGCTGTGCTACGCTGATGGAATGAGCACAAGTGTCTCAAGAGGCTCTGACTGTGCTGGATTGGTGCATTTTGCTCTGATTCTCCCCTTTGCCAAGGATCCTCGCCAGCATTTTGAAGGCAAAGCTCTTGCTCGGTCCTTAGCAGAGTGGTAGGAGAAGCCCTTGGATGTGAACAGAGCAGCAGCCCAGGAGAGGGATCCCTCCTATAGATTTCCTTCCATCAGCTCCTGTATTACTGGGTAGAGCTTGGCAGCAAACCTCAGAGCATCTGGAGACGTCCCTCTCCAGAAAAACAACCACTGAAGCTCCCAGAAGAATCAGGAGAGCTTAAGGGTGAATCAGTGATTTTTTTTGCCTATTATAAATACAGTTGGTGCACAATGATGAGATCTGCGCCGGTGCACACAAAGAAAAATGTCAAGCATGTTTCCAATTTTAAAGGTTGCACTGGGGCATCTTTTGGTATTTCTCCTCCAAAGAGCTTTGGGATGAGTCATGAAACCAGTGTTACTCCGTAAATCTAACTGGTTGCAAACATCACAGCATAGTTCACAAGAACAAGATGCTACGGTAATTTTCAAAAGAACTCTTTGCTTTTCCATGATTTTCAAAAGCTGCCTGCCAGATGATCTTCTAACCCAGTCCAGTAATCCCTTTGTGTCCATTCACCACTGGGTGAATTCCTCAAGATATTTCCTACCCCTAATAACAGAAATTTGTATTCGATTTTCCTTCACATCTGATCTTGTCTTTTTTATTCCTTTTTATTTGTAACTGTGGAGTCTAAGGCAAGGATTACTTTCTGGAACAGTTAACCCCAGAAAATACCGATAAAAAAGAAACTTTTGAATTCTTAATGTTCCCAGTAGCTTCTTCCTAGGTTTGACAATCACCAGGCTGGAGAAGACAAATGCTGTGATACTACCACGATTAACCAGTTGAAAACCAGTCAGTGGAGCTCACATTTCAAATTCCCTGACCATGCATTAGGCTCAAGAACATGAGCTTGGATTGCCCCGGGCAGCCTTTAGCAACTGGAACACCTGGATGTAAACCTGTCCTTTCAGAGGTTTCTCCTCTGGACCTCCTATGTTGAACAAGTGGCTCAACACAGAAGTGGAGAAGCAAAAAAAACCACCAAAAAACCCCCGCCACAAACAAAAAAGTCAACCCCCAAGAGCTTATACCCTCATTAGACAAAAAAAATACAATTCTTTTTTTTATACTTCAAATATGCAAAGAAAAACTAAAATGTGCTTCAAAGCCATTCATGAATGGAAAAACAAATCAATGCAGAGGATCAGATAATTCCTTTAGAAATGATTTGGTGGTGCCTGAAGAACCTTTACAACCTCAGATAAGGAACAGTCTGGTTTCTTGGCAAAGAGGAGGCTTTGTCACTTCACTATGAACTCATATTCCTCTGTTATACATGTTATGTCACATCCAGTAGAAACTATTTGCAGAGTCTTGGAACTTATCAAGCCTGAAAATTCAACAGCATATTAATTTCCCTGTAGGATATTAATTTGGTTTTAGATTCCTTATGAATGTTGACAACTACATTTACTCTCTAGGCCAAACCAGCTGAATTTACTGATTTAATTTGGGTCTCTAGAGTGGGTAAATGCAATGTTTTTTACAATAATGAGCCAAGATATGAGAGCAAACTCACAACAAAGGGTTAGGTTTCCTTAAAGATGTAAATCTGAAATCAATTGAAATTTTACCATTTCTGTATATAACCCAAGATGAAAACAGAAGAAGTATTTGTATAATTTTTTCTAAAGGATTCCATCCCAAACAGAAATACCATATTTCTGCCAGGGAATGTGATAAGCAATAATTAGCTCAACACTAAAAAACCTGAAGAGTGCAAAAGGTCAGTGTGGCCTCTCACTCTCTTCCACCAAAGTTTCTTTGCACATTCTCTTGCTCTTAGAGACCCAGAACTATGTGCAGCTCTGTTAAACTCCCTCTAAACTATCTATATATATTTGTAAAATATGAGATGGACTCCTTGTTAGCATCACCATGACTAATCACTGTCATTTCCAGCTGAGATGCCCACCAGGAGAAGCCCTGGCTGGGAATGCAGATGGTGAAATGCCGTGCAGAAGAGCCTCACCCTGGTGCCCCATCACTCTGAAGGTTGTGCCTCGCATTTGCCCTGCGATCCCTAAAAAATGTGAAACCTGATGAAGATACTGACTGCAGCTACAGGTGTGTTTGACAGGAAGTTAGGTGGAAGAGAGAAGTATGTCTCAGGGCAGAAAACAGCTTGCACAGGGGAATATAGCTATGAAGACATATGGAATTAATGGAAACCCACTAATGTCTGATGCCTAGCCTACACCATGTTTAATTCATGGATAAAGTAACCAATTAAAAATGCATGATAGACTCATGACAACCAACAGATGAATGCGTGATTATTAATGCTAAGTATGGATCAAGGGAGGGAAGTAGCTTGGATCTGAGGAGCTGGGGCACGAGATCTCCCAGTGCGAGCAGGTCCCAGGACAGTCAGGTTTGCGACTGCAAGTCAGAGCAATAAGGTGGGCAGGACCTAAAGACTCCCACCCCAGACGAGGATGAGAAGGACATTCTGGAGTAGCTGCTGTGGCCGGGAGATCAGACCCTGGAGTCACTGTAGAGACTCAAGTCACAGCAACAGTGACCTACAACAGGGCAGAGGGGCAGAGCGTGTGAGGGGCAGGAGCCAAAGGCTGCCCAGCTTGAGGTCTGTGTTTCCTGGACATCTGGGGGATGTCTTCAGCGTGAAATCCCAAAATGTCCAGAGACCTAAATAATACCAAGGTCTCCCTCTGGAAGCCTCCCTATCCCAGGAAGTGCTCAAGGCAAGGTTGGGCAGGGCTTTGAGCAACCTGGTCTAGTGGAAGGTGTCCCTGCCCATGGCAGGGGGGGTGGAGTGAGATCATCTTTAGGATCCTGTTCATCCCAAACCCTTCTGTCATTCTGTGATTCTTCATTTCCAGGCCCCTCCTTGCAAGGACCATCCTCTTCAACCGTGTTGAGCCAAGAGAGAGGAAGCAGAGGTGACACATCAGGTTCCTATGTACCAGTAGCTCCAGCAAAAGGATGGTTTGATGCACAAAGGTCGCGTGGGGATTTGTGCCGCACCATTTCCTCTGGCACCATGGTCCACCACAACAACCACCAGGAGCTCCGAAAATAATAATCCTTGCCATTGTCATTAATTAAACAATGACAAGGACATTATTTTTTTTCCAGTGGAAGCTGTGAAGACCTTTCTTGGCTGCCAAGCGAGGCACTTGCAGTGCAATGCTCATGCTCAGAGTGTGTCCCTGGAGGGCAGGAAGGTCCAAGTGCCTCCGGATGAGTCATTTCCATTGGGCTAATCTCCGAAAGGTGCTCAGTGAGGATGCAGTGATTTCCAAGAGGTTTGCAATCACTCCACACCACTGAGGATCAGAAACGAGCTAATGGGAAAGATAACAGCCCCTGTAGTCTCCAAAGCTCACATTCCCCTGGGCAGATTCCAGCTTCAGCCATTTATTTTGGTTTTTAAACAGAAGCAAAATCATAAATTTAGAACCAGGCGACTGTTTATTAAAACCGAGCCTGACTGCTGCTCTGAGGGTTTGCTCTGAGTGTCAGCCACATGCAAAGATGCTTTTCTTTGATGCCTGCAGCAAGTGTTTTCTCTGGGGTGTGTGCTGGGGCGGGGGACTGGGATATCTGACATCCTGGGAGACTGGAGAGCTGTGGTGGGGCTCCAAGGAGAAAACAGCCTTGGCACTTGGGCAGCATTTCTAAGAATATCAACAGGCTGCAAAGGAAAGAAAGAAAACCACAACCTGCTTCCTAGAAGTGTCCATACCAGAGACAGATTCCAAGCAACTGGGATGAGGAACAAATACCAATTTAGGAATCATTCCAGAGTGGTATTTAGCTAACCTGAAACCTCTGTTTGTAGACGCACAAACCTGACATGTTTCAGCATATTTTCCTTACTTAATCCCATCCTCAGTAATTGGCTTTTCTAGTTGATGGTGATGAATTAGGGGAGAGCTCTTGGGTGAAATGAAATTGAAGAGGACTGAAAGCTCAAATCCAGCTTAATTGTGCATCTGACGTGTGAAGAGAAAACAATACCTGGCATTCCCCAACAGAACTGGCTGCTCAGAGGAAGGATCATTAGGAGAGCAAAGCCCTTGTGGTGAACGTCAGTCATGTCATTTAAGGCATGTCTGGGACAGCTGTTACAAAATCTACGTGAAATCCGACCACAGAGAGCCAAATAAAGAGGAATCATTACAGGAAGCATTTTAACCCCACAAACAGAGAAAATTTGTGAGGATGGCTTTGCCCTCTGGCCACAGTGCTCACACTCACTTGTTGTAAAGGACAATGTCTGGCCTCCAGATGAGCTCCGAGGGGATTCGGATGGATGTGACATTTTCGTATTCCTGGGGGTCCCAGCGCAGCTTGTAGTCGTGCCACTCCTGCCAAAAATGAGGTGGTTACAAAGTTGGGAGAGTTCAGCAGAAAAACTGGAAAGGAACATAGAAAAATACATATTTGGGGGCACCCACCTGTTTCACCCACACATTTGTGGTCATCATTTGATTTTTCTCATCCTGAAATGCAAGATCAGATATTGGTTACAGGAGCAGATTATGCGGCCCGAAGAACCCTCATAATTTCTCTTAATTGTGTTTCATTTATGTAATTACAAATCACCTCTGCAATAAATGTTAAGTTCCATCATGGAAATAAAAAGCAGATGTTTCTGTCATTTGACATGGGACAGGGCACAGCTGTCTGATACCACGGAACAGCTGAGCCTGCACCTAAGCAATCCTGTGAGCAGATGGACTGGAATTTATTGGGATTTTCCTCAGTGCTGATGGATTCAGCCTGGGATGATGATACCAGGTAGAGGAAAAAGCTCCCCAGCCTGCCTTTGACCTGAGCACTGAAGGAAGGGAGTGATGGATATATAACCCTTACTCACATATGCATGGTGGATTCCAACGCTCAGCTGCATCTGCAAGGGTGTTCTCCTGTGAAACATTATCCATGGACTCAGTTCTGGAAACAAGAAGCTCAGCAGCATTTCTCCTTCTACCAAACACTTGAACTTGTGGCACTATAGACTGGGTTTTGTGAATAAACCCCAGCTGCTCCGCTGACACTGAACTCTTGGGCAGCCTGGTGTATTTCTTTCAATGGGTAGACTTTTTCCCAGCTCTATGCACAAATAGTATGGAAAGGTAGGACTGTATGTATATATTTAAATAATGTCAGGCAGATGTAATGCTGGCAGCACTGCAGTAGAGTTAATTACTGTTTGCTGCTTGCCTTTTGTGCCCTCTGTAAGTAACTCAGATGAATTACGTGGGGCACAGCCTAGTGCTGGTCTGACTGAAGAGTCCCACCACAGCTCAGGGTGTATTTGTGTGGTTCTTTTTTCTCTCTTGCCTTGGTTGGCATCAAACCCAGCTGAGCTGGCAGGGCTCATTTGACAGCAAACTGCTCATCATTAACCTTGCTCTTGTGGCAGTTCAGGATTGATTGTGAACATTAAAACCCAGGAGGTTTGGGGGGAGCTCTGCCTCCTCCTTCCTGAGCCTCCTCATTGCTGTCATGGCACCAGATGTAAAACCTGATCAGAGATCCTCTCCTCCGGGGTTAGGGACCAGAAACACATGGAAGGAGGAATACAAAAACACTCCAATGAGAAACAAAGGGAGAGAAAATATCCAGCTGCTTCCTTGGGTGCTGATGGGAGATGAAGAATGCCATGACGTGGACTGATCCTTGAGAACCTGCTTCTCTTATTACTTAGCAATGCAAGCACCTGAGAGTCTCCACCACAACCCCTGCACTGGGCATCCCAGTGTAGCACGTGCTGCCCTTTACTGGAATTTTCCTCCCTGGAACCACCCTTTGTGGAAGTTCCTGCCCATCACCACACCCGAGGCTCTGCCACCCTCATGTCCTGAGTGAAGCACAACTCCAGTCCCACGGGATTATCTCAGAGGGGTTTGCAATGTGCTGATGACCAAGTTCCTCCTCAGCTGGCACAGCTGGATGCTCCTCATGGAGCCACCCCGGAGGACAGCAGTGACTCCACAGCCATGGGGGTGTTGCACTACCTGGCCCCTTCTCTCAAGGTGAACACAGCATGTGAGATCCTGCAGACACACGGGCATAGGAGTCCAAGTGCATCTCTCGGTGGCTGCTCTTGGACACACATTTGATCCCTTCCCCCTTATTTCTGGGCTCAGAAATCCCTCAGCACTCCAGGGTGAGATAAGGACATGCAGGAATGTCGAGTTCCCCATTGATTTCTGTTCCCCTGCCCCCAGCTTTTGTCAGCAGGAGCTGGGGCTTGAATACGGCTCTGATTTCCCTTTCAGACTCCTTGTCGTTGGGAGCTGAGCGTTGGGTCTAACAACTGCAGCGGGGTTTGCACCAAAACTGTCACTGTCGGGAAGGGGGAGAGGAGCTGAAGAGCCACAGTGGTGGCAGGAGTGTCACCAGTCACAGACTGGGGCAGGAGAAGTGAGAGCTCTCCTCCAGCCATGCCCACAGGTCCCTGCACAGCTCTGCACAGAAGCTGCACTTCTAACCACTGACATGATTTTAAGAAGATTAATTTTTCTTAAGTAAACCAGGAAAGCACTGCGGAGCAGGTGTATTGATCCCCCCTCTTCCACGATTCAGCAGCTGCATAATGGAAAGTCTCTCTCATGCCTCCACAGTCACTAATGTCTCATCTTTAGTCTTATCAATTATTCAGATGAGAACCATGCAACTTCAACATTAGCAACTGCAAACAGCCCTGGATCCCTCAGGCTGACATAAGAGCGAGGAGGGGAATGGGAGACCATTTCTGTGCTGCAAAGCTGGAACTTGACGGCTTCTGCACAAGGAGATGAGACTCTCCAGCAACTGGTGTCTTTGATTCCCCACCTCCTGAACCATCTCAGCTGTTCCCTTTTCATCTCAAAACTCTGATTTCAAAATATAAAACTGTGGAGAGTGATCTATTACGATTGTCCCACACCAGTAATGTCCTAAAGTTGCATTCTTCTTTCCATTATCATAGAAATCACAGAATGGTTTGTGTTGGAAGAGGCTTTAAAGCTCATCCAATTCCAACCCCCTCCAACACCTTCCACTAAACCAGGCTGATCAAAGCCTCATCCAACTTGGCTTTGAACACTTCCAGGGCTGGGGCATTGTCACCCTTTTCACTCTGCCCCATGACTACAGTAAAAAGTGACAGGGAGTCCCCTCTACTGAAAAATAAGGGGTTTGATGAGATGGCCTTTAAAGGTCCCTTCCAACCCAAACTATTCTATGAAAGCCAGCCCAACACCTGCTCAAGGAATGTGCAGCTGCACGGACACGCTGTCCTGGGAAGTGCCACGTGCAAATAGGGACAGGAAGGAGAAAAATGCAGGAGCAAGTTCTGCACATGGTCTAAAGCCTGTGAGTGTGTCTGACATCTGCAGCCCTGCAGGGGCCTCCTTTGGATCCAACACCTGACCCCAACATACTGTGCCAGAATAATCCCATAAATACCGTTCCAGTGCACATCAGTCTGCACGCAGACCACTCTGTTTTGTACAGGGCATGTACAGTTTGCACACGTGTGACTTCTATCCGGGCAAACACTCAGAAAGAGTTTTCTTGTTAGTATCTGCCAGATTAGCTAAAAACCCTCAAAACTTTCATTTGCAAAAATCTCTTCAGGCAATTTCTCTTCCGAGGTGCGCAAAGCACTGTCCCTATTAGCTTGTGTAAGTCAGTGTTAATGATCCTGGCTCAAATTCCAAATTAGGTATTTGATTTATTCCTTTGCCAGAATTCTCTGGCATTTATGCCAGTGGCTCCACTGCCCTGCTGTCATCAGTCCCATGGGTTTAGATAAGGGAATTTGGGATTTTGCCTGTAGTAAATGAAGAATAAAGGATCCACTTTGATGACCAGCTACTCATGAGTCACTCTGTGTTCCACCATGTCCGTCTGCATGATCACTATTCTCTGCTGAGGGCAGAGTCTTCCCAACCCAACCCTGGATCAGCCAGTAAAGCCCACAGGCACCAGGAGCCTCTCCCTGGGCCCCAGCCTGGCTAATCTTGGCCTTTGTTGCACAAAGAGGTGGCACTTACCACATCGATGAGCTGGGCGATGGACAGGCCGAAGCGGACAATGACCACGTCCGAGATGTTGGCGACGGGACGGGACCACTTGTTATAACCAGAGAAGAGTTTCTTCAGGAGTCGCTCCTCTGCGTGGGCTCGGGTCTCCACATGGCCAAAGGCTGTGGGGAAGGAATGAAACACCTGCAGGTCCAAGAGCTGGCACAGCTGGAGCCTTCTCCAGAGGGAAACTCCAGCAAACCCCAGCGATGGGCGCTTGGGGACACACAGGAGGGTGATGCTACTCGGGTGATTTGCCTCCCCTCTATCCCAGGCATTGCCAGGTGTTCCTCACTCTATTCACCCACTATTACAGAGCAGGATTGGTCTGAAGAAAGTGGCAGCACCAGTAATACCATTTAGAAAATACTTCATGAGCCATTCCCTCCTGAAGCTGGTCTAATTTTTACGGCCACTTTATGGCAAGTTTCTAGTGCTGGAGTCTGCAAGCAGGGAAGAGGGATGCTAGAAGGGCAAGCCAAAAGGGAAAGAGCAGCCTCCTGCTGGGAGATAGGGATTTTGGATCAGATTTACGCATAAAAACTGGCATCAAACGCATCAGGGAAAAAAAAAAGGTAGACAGAAATTCAGCTTTTTAACCTTCTTAGTGAGCATTTCACAAAAACAGTGGGGGAAGGAAGAGGATGGTGGAGAGAACAAGTTGGATAACAAGATCCCAGTTTTACTCAGGCATAACTTTAAAAGTTGGAGGCTGCAAGGAGCAGCCCTGACCCCGCACGTAGGCTCCAGGAGCTGTCGGAGGTGCCTGGTGGTTATTAAATATTAAAGCCACGGTTCATCCAGGGGCTGTCGGAGGAGCTGTGCTCCTGTGCCGGCTGTACCAGACAGAGGGGAGAGGGAGCCGGGGGCTCTCCCCACGTCCCTCGTGGAATATGGCTTCTACTTAGTCTTTAGCTGCCCTGGATTATACAAAGGGAAGCATTAGCTGAGCGCTGGCTGTGCTCTCCCCAGCCGGAGCTGTAGCCCCGAGACACATTAACACACTTTACCCAGGGAAGAAAAGCCCAGGCAAGAAGCAGGATGCTGAGCCCCCGTCTGGATTCCCCCTCCTGTCCCCTTCCCACCGTGCCTTTAACCCTTTCTCCATCAAATCAGACAAGGAGCAGAAAATAAAGGCAAAGCACTGCTCAGCAAAGGCTGGTGTTCAGGGCACCAGAAACGATGGGGCAGAAGGGTGGAGGAGTCAGGGAAATTCCCTGTTGACAGGGGCTGGTCTCTGCAGTGTGTCTTTGAGAGGGATAAGGGAGGAAAGAACTGAAGAGCAGAGCACGGGGAGAAGAGCTTTCTCAAACTTACCGGGGAAAATGCTGGCACATAGCAGGAGGAGGAGGTTTCCCTTAGGCACGAGAAATCCCATCGTGGAGCAGAGCTTTAGTGTGCAGAGTCTCCCGTCAGGGCAACTTTTCCGCTCTGAGTCTCTGGATCGTCCAGGCTCATTCCCCTAAACTCCTTTCGCTCTCTCTCCCTCTGGGAAGGGATAACAGCTGGTGCTCTGTTTTTTTTCTCTTCTCTCTTCTGGGTGATTTCAGCTCTTCCTCCTCGAAGGATGCTCTTTCCTGGGACGCTGCTGCTCGGATACCCACAAGTGATGTGCAAGGGCTGCAGAGAGCTCCTGTAAGAGCCTGGGGTGCCCAGCCTCCCTGGGCTCCCTGCTGCTCCTCTCCCCTTTCCTACGGGGCGCTTTGGCTGCTGGTTTCTTTGCTGCTGCTGGTTTATTTGCTGCTGCTGCTGCTGCTGCTGCTTGCAGCCTTCCCCCAGCCCTTGGGGCAGCCTTTGCTCGGATTTTGCTGCTGACGGGCCACCGATGATGCCTCTGGAGCAGAGAGTGAGCACAGCGTGTTTGTATATTTAATGTAGTCAGATCTGCCCACCTCCTGCTTAGGAGAAGGAGGAGGAGGAGGAGAGAATCCCTGCGCTCCAGCAAACAGGCTGCAGGGAGGAAAACTTTTGCAGGAGAAATAAAGGGGGAGATCCAGAGCCCAGCTGCAGCCAGAGGTGGATATGGGGCCAGCTGGGATCTTTATAGCACCGGAAGCCCAAACAGTTCTTAATTAACGAAAGCTGTCTCTTTAATCTCGTCCAACTGCTTTTCAAAATCACTCCAGTGTAATTAGACTGAGATATTTCTGGCTTGGGCACGTATCTTTGCTGTCAATAACTACTGGGGTGATGAACCTGCCCATGAGAACAGGGCTCTGCTGTACAAACACGCAGGACAAATACAAATATTAGTGTCTGCCCACAGGCAATATTGCAAACCAAGGGTGAGACTGAGACAAGGTCACTTGAATTTTTCTATATGCTTGAATGTACCTTAAATACATCACAAAAAACTCTGCCAAGTCTTGCAAATTTGGTGGAGGAAAGGATAACTCCTTGTGTTAGCAGGGAATTATCACTCTAGCCCTTCATCTCGCATCCCTGATTCCTTGCATGGGAGACATGGAGTGGAGCTCTCCCCGTTTCATTTTAAAACTAGCTTTGATATTAACACAATTACTTCCACACGGATAGCAAATGGATTTAATTTTCAGGCAGGGGTAATGTTGCCAGCTGCAAAATTAATCAAAGTCTGTTCTAATAATATTAGCTACATATTTTATGTATAATAATTTCTCTACTCCCAAAGCATCTCAAATATCTTCCAATATAATAGATTGCTCGCTGCAAATGGGGAGGATTAAAGTCACAAGAGAAATTAGGTCTGTAGTGAGATTATAAATAACATCAGTGTAGTACCAAACTCGACTTGTCTTGTTTTTCTTATCTCATCTCTTCCTCAACAATTGTCAGCCTTTCCAGTGACAAACCACATCGTATTTTCCCACTTTATGGATTCCTGTACAGTTGCCTCCTTTGCTTTCAGAGTCCCGACCCTCATTGCAGCACCTGAGCACCTGTGATATGCTATAAAAATCTGTAGTGCTCATTCCAGGGAACCATCCAGCACTAATTTAATAAGCAGCAGATGTGAGATGAAATTAACTCGGAGCTGAAGTGTGGGATACATCCTGCGAGCCAGGTCCTGTGCAGCTCTGAGCACCTCCAGCAATAGAGGAGCAGAGGGGCAGTCACTCCTCACCAGAGTTAAAACAGTGTCACTCTGTCACCTACTGCAGCCACACATTCCCAAAAACAACTACAAAAAACCTCCCAGCATTTCTTTAAACCCCTTTTCTCTGTGGAATCTGAACTCTGCAGGTTCTTGTGTTCCTTGTCAGGTCCAGCCCTGCTCAGTTCTGACCCAGCAGCACTAAGTGAGGGGATCCTGGGTTTCTGCCCACCTACACCCAGCCACGAGCACCAAACACAACAAATAAATAGTGGGAAATAGGATTTCTAAAGGCCATTTTTCAGGGAGGCTGGTGCTCTGCACAGGTCACACACTGAGCAACCAAACCCAAGGGATGCAAGATCAACTATTCCCTTCTGGAAACCTTGGCCATAAATAATACAGGTATCCTTGACTACAGGCCCTCCTGTGCAGAGCTGATTCAAATCCCATGGACAAACCCCATCCATCTTCACCTTGCCTGGCCTTCCATGCTGGCGAGCAAACACTGCCTTTAGATTAACCCTATAAATTATTTTGATTAAAAAAGGATTTCCTTCTTTTGGAAATTAATTGTAAATCACCATTTCCTGTGAGTGAAACATTTATCCCTCACCTCACTGGCCATGTGGGGAATGAGCATATTTTACAGAGGTTTCTGTGCCTTGAAGTGACCTTGTTAAATCTCACTGCCAGTTTCTTTCTGCATCATTGGGCCATAACAAAATTTCCATCAGCTCCTGTGTGTATTTGGAAGGTGATGACTTCCACTGGTACATGTGCAAGGGACTCTGACTGGAACAAGAGATGCCATTTAAGGGTTTTAATGATTTTTTTTTTTTTAAATTGTGGTAGAAAGCTGCGACTCCAGCCCGATTTCCAGGGACTCAGCTCTGAGCCTCCTCATTATTATTATTATCGTCCTTTGTCTGAAAAAGACTTGGATAATTCGAGTGATCCAGATGTTCACGAAAACTGATTCAAACATCCCAGCTATTGAAGATTGTAGACTGAAGAAAACAGAAACAAGGCAGCATTTTCCCAAGGTTTCCAGTGAAATCTCAGACTTGTCTCTGGAAAAAGGGCAAGCCAGTAACAAGCTCAATTTTGAGCCATTTTGTAGAATTCCATGATTTTTCAAGGATCTGGTAAGTCTTGACTGTGCTTTCTTGCATTCTGCACTCCTGTAAATCTCTCGTCTACTTCAAGCCTTTCTGAAATAATTTTTGTCCTATAAAAGGCACTGTCAGAAGGGGATTGAAGGTCCCTGCGAGGTGGGTGCCTACACACAAACTGTGCCTAAGCCCCCTCTCCTGCCATCACTCATTCAATATTGAAAAAACTCAGCTGCTCGAGGAGGCAGAAGGAGCTGCACTGCCAGGGAATCCTAGGACTGCACATTTGCTTTGAATTTGCTCTCTCTCTCTCCATGATCTTGTCTCGGATGTCACAGCCAGCTCTCCAGGGCAAGCCCTTGACCTCTGTTTATTTCATAAAATGTCATCTGGATGTTTAAATCCACAGAAGTGAGACACAATAATGATAATATCTCCTTACCCGTTCCCCATTTGGGCTTGGCACAGGGGACAGCGTGGGTTAATGGAATGCTTGAGAAACACCATCTTTGCATTCAAAGGGGATTGGAATTTTTTCCTTGTCTCCGTTCCTGTGATAAAGATTTCCCTCTCCTGTTCCTGACTGCTTTGTCATCAACAGAGGCTTCAGGTGGAGCAAAAGCAGAAGGAAGAAAACCAACAGTGAAAGGGGAGAGATCTCCTTTCAGTGAAATGCGCACTGAAATGAGCAGAGCAGAGGGATGTGCAGGGCTGTTTCTGAGCAGAGCAGGCTCCATCTGCCTCTGGGGAAACCTGCGAGGTACTGCTGGCCTCTCAAGAGTGACTCTGATTTATTCATAGTCATTTCAGTTTGTTTCTGAAGTGACAGAAGACTTTAAAAGACATTTTTAACTAAATCAAAGATTTTTACTGTGTAGGAGACTTCTGGCCATGCAGGGGAGCTGAGACACCTGCATGGGAGAAAGAACAACAGTAAAACAACAGTGTAGGAATGTAAAATGATTCAAATCCTAATGAGCACGATGCTGCATATAAATGTAGCAATGATTATCTCCAAAGCAGCTGATATAATTATGGAGCCCAGGCTTCTCCCAGGCTTCTCGTCATCTTCTTGGAAGTTGGCTGTGGAGTGGATGTGTTGCAGCCACCGAATTCTACCACATCCTCTTATTAATTCCTGGAGCACCCTCATGGCAATGACCAGGCCCTGCAGACAAAGGCAGTGCCATGGCTGTGCTGAAGCTCACCCCCAGTGAGAGCCCAGCTGTGCTGGTGTGTGTCTGAGATGCTCCAAAGCTGCATCACCCACGTGATTCCCCTCCAGACCAGTGGCCCTCTCTGGGTGCACGCAGTGAGCAGACACCTGGCAGCCCAGCCCTGGGTGCTTGGGACACGCCAGGCACACGTTGTCCAGTCAGGGCCCCCAGTGCTGAGCCAGGGCAGCCCCACGGCTCCAGCCATGAGGAGATGCTCAGTGGGGCCCGGAGCAGAGGATGCACTGCACAGCAGGGCAGTGTGGCTAATGCAGCATCTCCCCCTCCTCCCTGTGTGCTCATCAGGATTTGAATCCAAGCACAAGAGCCCTGATGCATTAACCTTTTGTGTTGCCTTGGAATCCTCACGCATTGCTGGGCTGGGAGCTAAGGGAGCTCAGTACCTTGCAGGATTAACTCTGTAACGAAGCTCTGGGGAGAATCCAGTTGTATTTACCTCTGAACACCCTGTGCTGATGGCGAGCAGGGGGAATTCTCACATCCCCTCTGTCTCCAGACGTGTTCCCACCTCTGTCCTCCACAGCCACACGCTGATTCTCTTTTTCTCTGGCCAGTGACTCATCATGCCAACAAAACGCACTAATCCACACATTTCTTCCTCTCTGGATTTCTCCTCTTCCTGTTGCTCACTCAGACATATCCTGGGAATTTCTGAATAAGGCTCTTTATTAATGAAGCAACAGGAGGATTTGTGGTTCTGGCTGTACTTAAACAAAGCAACAAACAAAGTGAGCCAAGCACTGAAAGAGGAAATGAAGCAAAGCAGAAAGTCATGGCCTCATTAAGACTTCCAGCTCTACAACTATTAAAGGGCTCATGTTACAGATCAGATGAACCTCTACATCTTGTTTGTAAATGCCAGACTCCATTGTGAAGAGCCCATAAAGAGCAAGGAGGCAGCTTTCACTTCTCTTAAGATCCATGAAGATGGATTTTTAAATTAGAGAACTGAAGCATATTTCTCCAGACAAGTTTGTTCTCCAAGGATGGCTTTGGTTTCACTGCTTAGCTTTGTAGATCTAAATTAGGCTCTTGTCCTTCCTCACCAGAGGGCAAACACTGCCCAGTTTACTCACTGAAGAAATTTGGAGTTGAGTGATTGACAAATCCTTTCCTCTCCCCGATCAGCTCCAGCTACAGATCACAACTTCCCAGCCAGTGCAAACCTGTCTGAAGGTGCTGCAGGCTACAGGCAAAGCCAGGGCTGATGGAACAGGGTGTAATTAGCTGGATGAGGTGACTGAGTAAGTTACAACCTCCTCTGAGCTCCTGGCCCGATGATGGGAAGTGTCACAAACCTGCTGAACACCCTGGGCTATGAAGGTCAGGTGCAGGACCTGCCCATCCATCTGGAGAGCAGGAGCTGGGAGCCTCTCCAGCCACCCCTGTTTGCATCAGTGGAGCTCAGGAGGTGCCCTGATTTGAAGCTCTTGATGCCACTGCATCAAGACATGACCTAGAACAACTCCCATGCTGGGCCTCAGCTCCCTGAACAGAGGATATTTTAGCCAGGCACGGAGAGCAGAGTGATCTGAGCCTGAAATACCTCAAGTGCCTTCACCAAGGCTGCTGTGAAGGCAAGGAATGAGCTTTGCCAGAGACAGACCCTACTCCAGGCTCTGTCTTGATGACTTCAGCCTTCATTTTCATGGCCACATCAGTGTGAATGTGATCTGTGTCCTCTGTGCAAAAATCAGCATTAAAAAAATGCAGCCAGTGGTAAAAACTTGGTCATAAATATTATGCTTGGCACAAAGCTTTGGCCATAAATATTTCCTTGGTTAACCAATAGGAAATGATAGCTCTTAAATCTCAATTATAGTTGAGTAGTAACTGGCTCACACTCATTGGCACCAGGGTCCTGCCTTGCTTGTGTAGGAAATAAGGGCAGCTTTCCCACAGCTTTGGAAGCAACCCCGAAACTGATTTCTGATTTCCAGAGTTCAACAGCATTTGTTTTCTTTCTTAATTTAGAAAGAGCGAGGATGAAAAAACCTCACATTTAGACTTCTTTAAGCACTGTCCAAAAGCTTCCTGCAGTAGATGTTGTAGTGGCAGTTCTTTTCCAGTTTTGTATTTCTCCATTAATTTCTTTATTTACAGGATTCATTCATATATAGCTCACAGACAGTCTTAGGATGGGAATCTTCAGAAGCGCTGCAGAAACAGGAAAGGAAAGGTGGGGGTTTTTTAGGAAATTTTTGGAATTGGGAGTTGCTGAGATGCTACCATCCCGCCTGGCAGTTTAGATGTGATCAAGCCAGTTGAGATACCTTTGTTACCTACTACAAAGTCTATGTTCAAAGTTTAAAAAACAATAATGAAAAGGGTTCAGAGCATCATCTTTAATGGCTGCAGACAAGCTGTGACCACACTCACCATACTGGTACGTGCTGGGGGTGCTGCCTCTCCCCAGTGTGCACCTGGGAAGGTGGAGAGGGGACAATCCAAGAGCTCCAGAAGAAGATGCCCTAAATCTGGATTAGGGCCAAAGATCCTTTTCCCCTTCACATGTCTTTTTGTGTAACAGATGAGAAAGTCTTTGGAGAACCAGGAAGGTAGAGCCTGATTTGTCTGTATCCTCCTCCCACGTTTCTGGTACCTTCAGGCTCACATCTTCTCATTAAGACACAGGCTTCTATTATTTTCCTGCTGACTGGCCCACACAAAAAGAAACATCAGCCATCTGTTACTCCCACAGTCTTCTGGATCGCAAGAGTGTTGTCGATTAAGGAGGAAGTTTTCCCAAAAGGCACCCATTTCCCACTGATTTCCCAAAAAATATAGCTTCTTCCTCTAAAATTACAGCTTCTTGTCCTGCATGTTAACGACACACTGGCCTTTGCTTCAGATCCATGTACAACACTGGTATTTGCACAGCAGTTATTTACAGCACTCCTCACTGCTCAGTCAGAGTACAGGAACACAAACACTTGATTTCAAGTGCCTGGATATCTTTGGAAATCTGGACCGAGCCCACCAAAGTATTGTCAGGAAACCACAGCAGTCTCATGCTATTCAGGAACTCAGTCATTTTTTGCACTTTTCTACAAAAACAATTTATCACGATGTCTTTAGGTCTCATCCTGCCACTCTAAACATCCAAAAGTTCAGGGATATTTATACCTGGGCTGCTTCTAATTTTGCCAGTCAAGATGATTGGGCTGGCATGACTACAGCAACTCCCATCATGATGACTGTAAAGCTTGGAATTAGCATGAAGATACTTTGACATGTTTTATTCCTGATTCTATTCTTCTTCTTTTGGCACAGACTGGTGTCCCATATGGCCCATTGTTGGACCCTGCACCAGCTGAAGGAAAAGCATCTTTGATTGACACTTGAAAATACCAAGTTGTGCCTTTGGGCTGGCTCAGGCTGAAAATGCTCTTGGCAAATGGAAACAGTCATGTCATTTTCATTTCACTGTTCAACAGGAAGAAGACATTTTCTACACTGAGCAATACACATAAAAGTTTATTCTCTGAGGGGATGAAATATTCTTCTTTTGATCTCCTGTAGCATGTTTCCAACTGGAAACAGGTTTCAGATCACACATTCAGCTCTGAATGGAACTTGGAGAAATGAAAACCCATTCGCAGCTCTGGCCTCTGGGTTTAGAAATCAAACGGCTCCTTCCCTTGGGGAACACAACTCTTGGTCTGAGCAATCTCCTGCTCCACGGGTTCGAAGCTCGCGTGGGATTACCCACACCCAAGGTACACCCAAAGAACAAGATCTACCACCTCCTCTCATCTGTGAGGATGGAAATGCAACCAAACCGTACAGAATGACCTGGGTATAGAAGTTTGGAGGCATGAACACTGGGATCTTTCTTTTTGTAACCCATCTCCAAAACCACAACGTGTCTCAACTTACTTTCCTTGAAGTCCTCAGGACTATCCAGAACATCAGGAGTAAAAGTAATCTGCTCTTTCAAATTTTGCCATTATGGACTAGAAGAGAAATTTAAAAGAACTCCCCAGACTATTTCACACAAAACCAGGTGTGGATAAATGAGCAGCAAATAACAAAACTCCCTTTTAGTAGCAAGGCCTGTGGTAACATTATTTTTCTTGTAAACCTGATGAAAGCATTTTACCGCAGTCAGAGAGGAGCTGACTAATTTGTGGGCTGCAACAAAAAGTTAAATTTGTGTAAAGGAAGAAATGATGGGCATAGAAAAATTATTCCCTCTGCCTATGCAGAAAGTGCTTTTAATAGAATATTTGCAGTCCTCAAATATTCTCAGTCATGATCCTGTTATTGGCAGGGGAATCAAGCCAGGTTCTTGGAACAGGACAACACTGAAATCACAGATTATGTCCATTTTGTGGGATAAAATTTTGGTGGATAAAGAGCTGTTCCCATGTGGCAGCAGTTGAGTTTGATCCTATGGCTTAGGATATATATCAAATAACATACAACTTATGTCCTATAACCCGTAAATTCCTTGAGGAATGCAGTTTTTAAATGGAAATCAGACAGACAGCTCCACACAGCAGAGAGTGAAAAATCAATCAACTATAATAGCAAATACAAAGGCTGTGCTGCAGGGCTGAAGAGCCATTTTGCTCCCTGTATTCAAACACCTGCAGCAGAAGAGGCTCCTGTGGCGCATCTCTTTTCTGATGGAGAGAGATTTCTCATCTCAGTCCTTAATGAAGACTCAAATCATTGAGCTGAGCCTTGCTTTGTGCAAGGAAGAAAGTGCTGACCACTTAACATTAAAAAGCACCCACAAACATGAGTCATAGTCCAAAGAGCAGGAGTTTTTCTTTAAGATCATAGGATTAAACATGTGTATGAGGTTCTTTGCAATCCTTATTACCCCCATCCTACAGAGACCATACACTTCCTGACTAAGATTTTTTACGGCTATAAGAAGGGAAAAAACCAGAGACTGTCAGATGTTTATTTACCTTCAGTGGCTGAGGCTCTTGGTGAGACATCACAAGCCCTGTGGTGTAACCCCAAGGCCTGGCAGCCCTGAACCTCAGCCCTTCCCCCAGCACCAGCGTTCAGCCTCTGCCAGTGCCTGCCGCAGAATTCCAGGGTGGAAACAAGACAAGAAAGCCAAACCTCTGGCCCCATTCCATCATGGCCTGTTCTCCTCTGGAATACGCTGCTTGCTGGAAGTGTGGAAAACTTTCTAGGTTTGACAACACACACAACAGTAATATTTTTTTATTGCTGGGGTTTGTTATTTTTTCCTCCTGCGAGTGAAAGTGCTTTGGAATTCATGGAAGTGTTTCACTGAGGGATATTTG
Organism: Lycocorax pyrrhopterus obiensis; assembly: GCA_014706295.1. Classification (NCBI taxonomy): domain Eukaryota; kingdom Metazoa; phylum Chordata; class Aves; order Passeriformes; family Paradisaeidae; genus Lycocorax; species Lycocorax pyrrhopterus. Next base: position 11,663,988 of record JACSVZ010000022.1, on the reverse strand, counting down.
CTTCAATGCACTGCCATTCTTTGGTCCTCTAGTCACAGGAGGAAAACACAAATGTATAAATTATGCAGACAAAAATCAGTGAAGCTTCTGAGAGGGAATTCACTGACAGTGGTTTGGAAGGCAGGGAGTGGCTCCTCTCTGTTATGGCCGGTGACTCGTAAGCACTGATCACACCACAGTTTATTAAAAATCCAGTCAGGTCCCACACAGAAGTGATGTTATTCTAATACCCAAATCATTTCAGCAAGGTGTAAATTGCTGTGTTGCAAGGAATGATGTTGCCTGAGGCAAGTTTGCAGTTTTGTGGAGCAGGGCAGGAGATCAGTTGTGAAAGAGACGGCACAAGCACAGACAAGGGGCTGACAGTCGGAATATTTCCATCCGGATCCCAAATGTAGCAGCCAAAGCTTCGGTGAGAGACAATCATTGCTAGGATACAGGGAAATGTGTCCAGAGTCATAGCAACAACTGATTACAAGCAATTCCCCAAACGTTTGAGGGGATGGTTCACTCTAGTCAGCACTTCAATTTCTTGGTGATTATCCAAGATGTAAACATCTTTACCCAAATAATCCAGCTGTCAGCCATGAAAATTGAATAAATGGGCAAGTGGATGCCTGCAAAATGGTCCCTGCAAGGATGTCTGTGTAGGTGGAATCCAAGGGGGTCAGCAGTGCAGGTCCCAAAGTGGGAGCTCAGAGCCGTGCACATCCTTTTCCTTTACCCACATCACACTGTCCAGCCCTGCCAAGGCTCTCCTTGCCCCTCAGATACCACATTTAGGGAAACACAGCACCAAACATTTAAATTTAAATTGATAACCCATCTCCCATGAAGATGCAGAGTGTTTAAGGCAGCCAAGGCTAGAGATGGCCCTTGACTGGCTACGGGCATCCTTCTCAGGGTGGGTGAGGGTAGGACCCTTGGGAAAGGCAGGGCTGATGGCATCTCCTGGGGAGCTGGGCTGCTGCTGCCACCAAATCACCGCCCACACATCAAATGGTGGCCAGCATCTCTCCTGGGACACTTAGCTCCTGGGAAAATACGATGTTGTCCCGAGCAGGGCAATGATTTCCACAAGGATCCGTGTTCTCACTCTGTGGCCTGCACCCAGAAGGTGCCAGCCACGCTCTCCTCGCTGCTGGGAAAAAGCTCGATTTCCCCGCATTTCCCACATTTGGCAGCGGCCCCGCACCTCCGGCAGGACAGTCCCTTTCTCTCCGTCTCCCGTTTCAATTTCCCACCTCCTTTCCCCGGATCCCTCCTCCTGGCTGTGTGCGACAATGCCAGGTGTGAGCAGAGCCCAGAGCTGCCCTTCAGGCGAGGAAAGCACTGACAACCAGAAAAGTCTGAACTAGTTAAGTGTGCACAAGGGAGGCTTTGTAAGCCTAATTAGAGGTAATTAGAAGTCCTCCAAAGCCATCCACCAAAGCTCTGATGAATATTTATTGCCCTATTATGGACTGCTCCCAGGTATTCTCCAAGAGCACTGGTAGTTTTTTGGGGAAGGCAATGATAAATGTACTTTTAAAGCAATTCTTCTCCAGAATTGCAGTGGTCTGTGCAACTTACATGACTTTCATATACTTTTTAAAATTTTACAGGGGGGCATAACGACTTTTCTCAGGGTATATATGAGAGGTGACCTGACCTTAATAGAAATCTGCTATTTCTACACAATTTGGAGTAATGAGGAATCAAGGAATTATTTGCACCCTGGGCTGTGCGAGCCATTCTGTGCCACCTCAATGGAGCCACTGGTCACACTGTGCTCTCAGGAGGAGGGGAAAGTTTCTGGGTCCAGAGAGTAAAAGTCCAACAGTGACACAGTCACAGCAGCTGCAGATTTCATGATGTTCAGGTGTTTGGGGTGTGAGCCCTCAAAACATTCAAAGAGAAAAGGAAAGGCTGAGTTGCTGGGTTTAGCCCGGGCTACCAAGGTGGGATTTTGGAGGATTTTAGTGCTACCTGCCTGAAAAAATGCTGAGCATGACTAAAAGTCACTAAACCCGACTCTCACAAAGCTGGCTTGTGAAATGCCTCTCCTTTAAAACTACAGATTGTGGAGCCATGACACATCCTATATTTCATATTATTTTAAATGTGGATTTGTAGATCTGATATTTGCAGCTAAAGTAGAAAAGGAGGTTGGTAAATCACAACTCAAACACGAAAACAAATCATCTTTAAAAATCTCATGATTTTAAGCTTTGTCATGGGATTTTCATGGAACTGACACATTGGTTTGGAGAAAAGGTGCTAGGCACAAGCAACGTGTCCCACCCAGCTCTCGTTCCCTCAGTAAAGGCAGCACCTGCCCATCTGCACTGGAAACCAGCAACCACATCTGAGAAAGAACAGAGGAGAGGGAGAGAAGGAGAGAAGGAGGGAAGGAGGGAAAGAGAGAAGGAGAGAAGGAGAGAAGGAGAGAAGGAGAGGAGAAGGAGAGGAGAAGGAGAGAAGGAGAGAAGGAGAAGTTTAACAACCTGAGAAATCCAGTCAAGAAGGAAAGTTGCTGCAAGGCACGTGCTGTGCAGAGGGCTGAGGTGGGATTTCAGTGGGTTTTGTACTTTATTTTAAGCACAGAGAATGTGCTTTGGAAGCAAAGACCATTTATCAAAGTGAGAGTTTGTGCTCCTGATCCAAACACCAGCAGGGGTGATACACAAGGCTCTGGCCACGCACCACCAATTCAAGCACTGAAAGTGTTGCACACATCTCATGGTGCAACTCAGTTTAAAATTATGGCACTTGGGTCTCTGAAAACACTCAGGGACCTTGAATATTCAGGCTCAATGTAAAAAAAAAGGAATTAACCATTGATCCTACACCTCCCCACACCCAGCATTCCAGCGGGATGAACTGAAGAGCTTATGCACACTCGTGGTTACACAACCCACAAATCAACCCCCCTCTCGACACACATCTCTGCAGGACACGCAAGATAAATATAGGGAAGGCAGTATCTCAGCTAATTAAGCTCTCACAAAGGTGAACTGCTGCAAGTTTAATTAGCTCGCCGATGTTCCTCCTCCAAGGGTGTTTAAATCAAAGTCAGCTTCATCTGGATCTAATTTGCAGTGCACAGGGATGCGGAGGGGTGAGCAGACTTTCACCTTTTGCTGGAAGCAGCGCAGCATCTCAGGCATAGGGGAAATGAGGTAAATGACATCACCAGGCCCCTCTGGGCAATGTGTTACATTTTTCTGTTGAAATTATTCATCTGTTATTTAGCTTCACATTGCGCCTCTTTCTACTGAAGACGCTCGGCTCAAAAATCCAATTGCACAATTCACCTCAGTAATCCTGGTTTAATGGGAAAACGCTCATGGAAGGGCTGTGAGGGGCACGGGGCTGTGGGTGACCCTTTCCTAGTGAATCCCACCACAGGGATTCAGCTGGAGGTTACCAGAGCTCCTGATTTGCTTCCCCAGGGACTGAGCTTCTCTTTATGGCATTTAAACAGAAGGTAAATCAGTGTTTTCCAAGAAAGGTAGACATGTGAGGCAGGGCAGAGGGGCTGTACATAATCACTCCTGAGTGTCCATTTCACCTTGTAGCCACAATCAGAGCTGCTGATCCAGCCCAGGGCTCTTCCCAAAGCTGGAGCAGCACCATTTCCTCTACAGCAGCAGTTTTGTGGGGGTACCTCCCTGTGCAATGGGGACACTTCATAAATTGTTGCAAATGCTACTTTTAATTAAATCTTGAAACCATCAGCTTTTCTAAGCTAAAGTGAAAATCCTACCCATTAGCTGAAGACTCTCCAGAGCTTGAGAGAAGTGATCAAAGGCAGATGGAGAAGAAATAAACACATGGCAACTATTACAATTTTCAAATTGGGTTCTTTACCAGCTGTGTCCAAAACTTTCTCCTCTCAGAAGTGAAACCTTCCTTTGAGAGTGAAGAATAAACTGGGACCAAAATTTCTGGCAGCTTCCAAACTCTGCCCTACACTCCTAAAAGGGGAAAGTCCACCACAGGCCATGACCAGCCAGGCTTTCCTCCTCCACGGTCACTGCAGTGGGGTGCCCTTGCTGGAAAAGCACTTCCTCCATCTGACACTCCTCCACTGCCCACACAATTCCAAGGCAGTAAAAGCATGGAGAATTTCAGAGAGGTTTCCAACCCCTCCTCTGAATTTGGCCTCTCTCTGCCTCTCCAGCACAGACCCCTGTGGTGCTTCCCTCCAGCACCATGGTGCCTTTTCCTTTGTCACTTCCCACATAATGGGAAACTCATCAGGAGCATCCAAGGACAAGGGAAGGTCAGACACCATTACTGCACTTCTTGAGCCAAAAACTGCTAAACAGGAGGTCCTTTGGTTCAAAATTACCAATGGTTTTCCATGTGTGCATTTTCCTACTTATTATACAAAGAGACTGGACAGACAGTGGATTTAAATGGATGTAAATGGATCAATTTAAATATACAGCAGTAAAACCATCTCTTCCCTCCCTTCTTTCTTAGATTTAAAATCAAAAGGGAATCTTAATTCTGTCTATCTCTGTCTGAACACGTCAGCTCTTCTGGTCTGCCCACGTGCAATCTCTTACCCCACAGTGTGTGCGAGCTGGTTGGAAATGGTTTGCCATGGGTGATTTAAAAATATTTTTTCCAAAAGCAAATCTTGAGAGTCTGAGGCTGTCCTAGACATGAGAAATTATAATAAAGTTTCTCCCCTCTAATTTAGTATAATACACAGACCTTTGATTTCACATTTTCCCAGCAGTATCAACAAACAATTAGTACTTTTGCTGAAACTTGTTTATGCTTGCCTTACTTTCACATGAACAGAAGGTATGGCTTCCTAAAATAAAATTATAAAAAAAGGAGAAAACCAGAATATGTCAGTAGGAAGGAATTACATAGCGCCTGGAAGAGAACAATTAATAGCCTCTGAGAACTTGAGTAAGAGTTACAAAATTCATTTGTATCCTAACAGGATTTTCCTTTGTAAAGGAAAACATGAAATATAAATCAGCGATTGACATTTCTCCTGGGGGAAAAAGAGAGAAAAAGTGACAGATGACAGATGGCAGAGAAGTGACAGAACACTCTGCAGAGATGCTCAAATCATTTGTTGACAAGGAGAGTTTAAAAGCTTGAAGGAAATGAGATATTTCTGCTCACGCATTTAGTCAGATACTGCTTAACTGCTTTTGTGATGAAGGCAGAAAATGCTATTTAAAGTTTCTGAAGATCTGAAAAAAAAATAGCTCAGGGATGATCATTTTCTTTAAAGTCCAAGTTGTGAAAATATGATAAAGCATTGGCAAAACATTTTCTTCAGGATAAGACTTGAAAGGCAGCACAGGAAATAGGTTAAATAAACATAACTTTACTGTCACAAGAAATTACAGTTTTGCGTTTTCCCTAAAAATCTTTTTATTTTTAGACAGGCAGTAGGAACCCTTTAAAGGCTCACTTAGAACACCCATATATTTATATATACACATATATATTTATATATACACACACAAAATATATTTAACATACAAATATATAGATAAATACATAGATATGTAAATATAAACCCCACATCAATCATTTTATATTTTTACATATTGCTTTTTTATTGTCAGTCGCTGAGCAATGAGGAACAATGAGAGGAAACTTCAAAAGGTACCCAATGGGATAGGGCACAAACAAAGTGGAACCAGACTTCAAAGTCATGTCCAGTTCTTCCAGAGGCTTCTCAGGGGTTCAAGAAGCCAATACAACCCCTTGTTTTGTTTGTGTGGATCAGCTTTGAAGGCCCAACCTGTCAGTAACAGATTTGGACCATCCTAGACCAGAAGAAGTGAATGCTGTGAGGTGTTCCAGAGCTGTGTTACATTTGGTTCATCAGATGAATGATTCCTGTTTAGTGCTGGTTACACGTTCCTGGCAAATGATGGATGGAAACTGGTTCATCTGCTCCCTCCCTCATGAAATTTAAAATTGCAAGTGACCAGGAAAAGACTCCAAAAAGAGCATTTTTCAGCTTTCAACAGAGATCATCTGCTCTCTCCACATAGTAGAGAAAAAATCTTTTATCTAGGTACTTTTAAATACAGTGTGCTGTGAGCCAGAAGTGCTCAGACAGGACAGGGATGGTGGGATGTCCACAAGGACCCAGCCAGGGGTGTTTTCTACGTACCTGAATTTTGCAGCATGATACAAATTCAAAACCTAACACTTAAAAAAATAATGGAAACAATTAGCAGAACTACTTAACAGCCTCCGCCTGGATAAACCCACATCCACACTTAGTCTGGAATGGATTTAAAGTCTTGAGAAATGTGGGACCTTCCTCACAAGAGGAGCACCTCTGCACAGGATCCGCTGCAGAACAGAGATGTCTGAGTCTGAGGGTAACTCTCCACCCCTGAAAAGAGGAAACAGGAGACAAGAAAGGCTTTAGCAAGACGGAATTCACTGAGTCTGTGCAAAGTGTGAGGTCTGTGTTACTAGGGTTAACAAAGCTTTGCTACCATACAGAGATGGGCGTGGAGAGGAGTTTTTTTGGGTTGTTAACCTTCACACCTTGTTGGCTGGGATTATCACGCAGCAGAGAAACGCGATTTCTGTGCATTGCATTTGTTTGCAAAGCCTGGGGCGTTTCACAGAGAGGACCACGCTCGGATTTGAGCTGTTTGCTCAGGCTGAGCAGAAGAGGATTCCTAATTCCTCCTCCTGCTCAGGGGAGCAGTTGGTTGTCTTCGGCAGAGGAACTCGCTGAGGGTCGAGCAGCAGGGAGATAACCTTGCCCTGCAGGGCTGGGCCATTTAATGCATTCATCAGCCATTCCCTGGCATGCAACAACAGCATAGCAATGAGCTGCTCCCACCCTTTCCTCGCCTCTCAGCATGTCAGGAGTCCGAAGATCAAGCTTAGCTTCCTGTTAAACCTAGCTCTATTCTCGTTCTCTTCACTTCTCAGTCAAAAGACGAAACCAAAAAAAAGAGAGAAAAGAAGACACTGGAGAATGGAAATTTCATGGGGAACAACAGCCTTAAGGGCATGAAGTGAAGCTGCAAAGATGAAGCCTAACACTGTGGATCTCCCATATTCTAAGTTCCTCATTGATAGCACCTAGTCAGAGGATTCTCTTCTTTTCTGCAAGCTTTTCTTCCGGCCTAAAAACTGTCTTTCCAAATATTTTTTGTTTGTTACAAATGAAACAAGAGGAAGCTGATTCACAGAGCTGCAGGTGCCTCTGTTCTGGTGTGGTCAGTACAACCCGAAGCCTCAGAGGAGGGACAGGAGAAACCACTTAGGTTTCCAGGAATGCATGAAAAAAGATAGGTGAGCCAAGATAATAAATAATTATCCTTTTGGTGTGTACTTCAAAGAAATGGGTGAATTTTTTCCTTTCTATGGCAGAAAAGAGCAGTCTGGACCCCTGTTGTCGTGGCTCAGCAGGAAGTGAGAATGGGGGGTCTGTTAATGGATATGGAAAATTTCCATCACCTCATGGAGGTGCCAAACATCAGCTTCAGCAGCACCAGCAAAGGAATAAAGTTGGGAGCAGCCTGCTGCACTCGCTGCGTGTGTTTACTGCAGGGAGAATGACTCCTTGTCAGGACTAATTCCGTAATGGGAGTGACAACCCTTTAGGGGCTGAGTGGTGTCATTAGATGTGGCTCTCTCCAGCTACTTTTGCTGGCAATTTGTGCCGTGTTGTCTTTCAAGACGTGCGGGAGGGGACGAGGGAGTGCAAAGGGTTATCTGTTTCCAAACCTTCCTAACAGGAAATAGCGAGATCCTGCAGGCTGACGGGTTCACTTGGGTGAGGCATGGAGAAGAGAAGGGAGTGTATGGGGAGTGGGGAAGCAACCCCAAATCTGCTCTTCACTGTAATGTGTGGATCCCCGATGTTCCCCCGTGTTCCCCTGAGCAGTGAACAAGCAACAGCTCCCGTGGGGAAGGGAACCCTTTTCCTGCACAGCAACACTTAGGATTTCTCACACACCCAGAGGACTGCTGGGATCCTTATTTTCCTATCACTCTTGTGTTACTTTTTTAGACCTAGCAGTGCATGTTCATCCAGGGTTTCCCTCCTGGAATTGCAGAGGAGGGAACTGTTAAGCCCATCACAAATATGCTTTTTGACTGACAGCTTTAAAAACATCAGATTGTGAAGCAAGTTGTCCCCTGGTCAAATATTAATTACTTACCATTATTCCCCACGGAAAATAAAAGTTGTGGTCGCTCTCAGACACTCATATCAGCTCTTAATAAGAGCTTGACTTTGATCAAGGGCAAACAAAACAGGGAAGAAGAGCAAGGTGCTGTTTGAGCTGGAAATGCAGTTGAGGTTTTCATTTTTTGGGATCTCACCCTGAAGCCACACACCAGCATGGGCTTTGCTGGAACAACATTCTTCCCATGTCAGCTGGACTGGCAAAAGCTCTGCACTTCTCATTAGTCAGTAGGATAACAAATTTTGCTCTTCCTTTGGACAGAAAGAAATCAATATAATGGAAGACGTGGAGAGATTAAAAGTCGACAAAAACCTGAAAGAGCCTGAACGGGACCCCCGTGGCTTTGTTCCACCTGCTCACCACAGGCTGGCAGTGCCTTCTCTCACTCCCCATGACCAGCAAAACCCCACTTGGTGCCAGCAGCTGGAGAAATGGCTGTGTCCCACTGCAGGTGTCAGACAGCAGCCGTGCCCAGCTGAGCCTCGGCCGTGTGTTGGGCAGCTAATCCGTTCTGACAGCAAATGAAGATGTTTTCCCCTCTTCCCCCATGGACAGCCATTCCTTAAAACAACTTATTTTTTTTTCAACACTCATACAGGAAAATGGCTGAGATGGGTTGAAATGATTGAGCTGACTCGGGGAAGATGGTTAATCACATTTAGTTGTGTGACACGTTGGAGCCTCGCTGCAGTGATACGGGTTTATGAATCATGTTCCCACGGGGCACGAAGGAGTCGCGCAGTTTTATATAACAACATGCATTTGGGGGATAAATCCCCCGTGTACTTTACCTGGATGGCTCTACAGATCCCCACAAACACTGTACCTGCTGATTTTTATGTATTTGGGGGAGGATTTTTGGATCCATTTTCACATACAATCAGCAGGACTGACTGCAGCTATTCTTAGGAGAGGGCAGGCAGGCTGGGATTTAAAATAAATACAGATGTTAGACAGAATTCCTGTTGATAAAATATTTCAACTCTAATCTTGGTATAAACCAAAAGGCAGAAGTGGGTTGTTATTTTTCCAGCTGTCAGGTGAAAGTTAGATTTACACAGTGCTGAAGGAAGAGGGTGGAAGAGAGAGCTGCTGGACTCTCTCAGCAGCCCCAAGCTTTCACTTGCAAGTAGTAATTTATGGAGCTGACATTCTGTGGACAGAAACCTGAGGGCAAGTCAGCCCTGCGAGGAGAAGGACACATCTGAGGTATGTGAAGTGTGAGGTCCACGTTGCTGTGAGTGCTGGCATGTGTGATGGATGGGCAAGAAGTTCAAGTGAGTGCAATAATGGATTATGAAAGCTGTCCTCTCTCTGGGAAGAAGAATTGCCCAGGTGCTGAAAGAAGCAGCAGCAATGGTGCCACAGGGAATGAAACCCTTTATTTCTGTCACTGGAGCCACGCCAGAAGGCTGTGTTTAGGATCTGCATGTCAGAGAGAGATTCTGCATTGTCCAACTTCTTTTCTGTCTCCTGGATGGTGATTGATTTGCTGACCTTGAGTCCAACACCTCGCCCTGTGAGCAGCACACAACCTGTCCCTGCTGTTCATCCAGCCTCTTACCTTTGAGTTATCTCTCCATGCATAACCCAGGATCTCATTTAAATTCGGTACAAAGTAACAATTTTATCCTATGCATAATGGCCTTAGCCCATTGCAGGGACTTGGGAACATGAAGGTGAGGGAGAAACATCTCTATTACTAAGTCATGTCTCAGAAGCTGAAAGACAGGGCTTGGCTGTGCTAGGGAATGTGGAAACTTGGTCAAGAAAAGTGTCCTCGGGAAAATGTGCCTCCTGCCACTTCTGAGGGCAGAGGAGGCTCAACCATCCCAAGGGTTTGCTTCCAGCCCCGCTGTGTGCCTGGAGAGGGAGGGTGTCTGCTGGATCCCTGCTTTGGAAGAAGGTGGGATCTAAACTCTGGCCTCTGCAGCCCAATGCAGAGGCCTGAAACAGCACCTCACTAAACCCAGCACATCACTAAACCCAGCACATCAGTAAACCCAGCACATCACTAAACCCAGCACGCCACTAAACCCTGGTACTACCTGCGGACCAGCTGGGCTGAGCCTCCAGGGAGGTCGGACCTGTCCAGCTGGACTTGCCGGGCTCTTTGTTGAAGCCGGGTCCTCCTCACACGTCCCCAGCACAGCCCTTTGCCTGCTTGTCTTAATCACTTTGCGATCTCTTTTTCTCTCGCCTGGCTGCCCTCCCCCTCCCCCGTCCCTCCCCTTTCTTTTATTTCCACCTTTCCCGACATTTGCCCCCCTCCGTCCTCTCCTCTTCCCTCTCCCCACCTCAAATTGTCCTTCCTTTCATTCCCGATCACTCTAAATCCTTTCTGACGTCTGAGCTTTTGTTCCGCTCCCTCTCCGCCCCTGCTGGGACCTGCGCTGCCTTTCTGTTTACACGCATGTCTATACAAATTCTGTGTGTGACAAAGCATTGAAAAGTGCCCCTCCGAGACCCGTTTTCCTTTTGCAGAACAGACCGTCCTTTGTGCCAAAATAATGACTCAGCACTGCCGCGGGAGAAGGGCCGTGTTTGCTCCTCAAGAAAGGGATGCAGATGAGCTGCCCAGGCTTTGGACTCCATCTGTGCCTCCAAGGTGATACCTCCGAGTGAAAACAGCAGTGAAGCAGCGAGATGAGAAGGAGGAGAAACGAACCAACAAAATAAAATTAACTTTTAGCTTTGTTTCCCTCTGCCTGGATGGAGCAGAGGCCAGACAAAAAGCAGCTCCTCTATTGCTCTTGCCTACCACGTGCATGCAAAGATTTCCCAGGGCTTTGCCCATTCCCTTTGTGTAACTTGAAACATAATCATATTATAAACAGAAACTGCAGCACTTTGAGCTTCCAGCTAAGTGTTCCTGAACGGTCACTTGTCAGTTCGACTCCAGCATCCTCTATCCATCACTTCATGCCATGGCATTTCAGCTTGAAGACAACCGGCTGCATCTTTCAGCATTGCCCACTTGATCTGGCTGCCAGTTTCTCTCTGACTCACAGTGTTTTATTTTAAGCAAAAGGAGTCATGAAATATTTATCCTTTTTCTTGGGAAACTTGAAACTGGAGGCAAAACGTAACATTTTTGCTTTTCTCTTCCACCTCCAACGTCTCTGAACTGCTCCATTCACTCTCTCTGGGATGAGAGAACTCAGGAGTGACCACCAGCCTCACTTTACAGATATTGGGATTTCTTTGTGGAACAAGAGCGTGGGAGGCTTCCCTAATGATATTCCCAGTAAACAAAAACCTTTTCACCTTCTGCCTGTCCCCACAAATTCACACTGCCCAGCTCTGTGTCCCCATATGCCTTCCTGCTTCCGCTGGGGCTCCCCAGCATCAGTTCTGGAGACAGGTAAATTCTGGAGACAGGTAAACTTTCTCTGTGGATTTTTTCTTTTATCCTGAAGGAAGTATCAGAACCCACTGTTACTATGAATTTGGCAATCACGAAACAATCTACTGATTATCTTTGTGCATTCTCCGTGCTCTTGGCATCCTATAGAGATGGATTGCCCTCACCTATCACCAGTGGGAAAAGAGGAAAGGCCCTACTAGATCCTCTTGGTTCCCTCTGTAGGGATATAGTGGGACCAAGCTGATTTTAGCCACACGAGATAATAATAAGCCCGTGGGAGGAGGCGATTAGCGGAACAGATTCCACAGGCGCCCTGCTGGGTCTAATCTGTCTGTTGTCATTCTGCTGCTGTTAGGTCCAAACAGCCAGGCAGGGAGACAGCCACGCATTTCCGTGGGGTTTATGTCAATCTTCTGACTTTTCATTTTACTGGGCTGGTTTTTTTATTTATGGAAGGTACGGCGTTGGGCCTGGCTTGGGTTGTGGATAATCTCTGCTTAGAGCTTTTTGATCCATTTTCCAAAAAGATTATTTTAATCTCTTCCTCCCCTCCCCCAGAGCATCTCACCACACCAAGGGATAATTATTTATCCTCTTGGCTCACCTCACTCCCACTGGCCACCGTTTAATGCTGGCCAGATGCCTGGAGCAGAGGAGACGGTGCGTTTTTGTGCAGGGGATGGGATGTGACACGGTGTCAGTGATTTGAGACAGCAGCACAAAAGCACTAAATCCATACTTAACTAAACTATCACAAACCATAGTTTTGTTGCTTGTCTGTGCCCTGAGCCAGGCAGAGGCCAGGCCTGGTTTGAGCAGTCCCTGGGATGCTCTGCTTTGCTGTGATGAGTTGTTCTGCTAAGCAAGAAGAGACCAAACAGGAAAACCCTTCAGGCAGAGCCAGGCGGGTCCCCAGCACCCAACACTGTCTTTATTTTGGCAGCAAAAAAAGGAAGCAGCTAAGGCCTTCTGCCTGTTCAGCTGCTCAGTGTTAACTGGGTTTGCTCTGGAAGAAATGATCATATTCATGTTCAGAACCCCTAAACTCTCCCAAAATGAGTCAGTGTTATTTCCTTCAAAGGCTGCTCTAAAGCCACGCTCTGGGAATGGCTGGGTTTGGTCTTCAAGATGATAATTAGGGAGAATGTCACCAATCTCAGGCCACATAGAGCTGGACAGCATGTACAGGCTGATAAAGAGAATTGGAAATTTACTCAAAAACATGATTCAGAATGCGTGTTTTCCCCTTTCTCTTCCTCCTGCTTTTGTCTTTAGCAATCCCCTCTTCCTACTCCCCCTGTCCTGGAGGATGATTTGTCTCTTCATGGATTGTGGAGCCTACTTGAAAAGGTTCAATTAATGAAGAAAGGTTCTGGCTCTTTATTTGCAGCACTTCCATTCCCTGGTTTTGCTGAACCTCTGCCTTCATGGAGATTACACACTCATCTTAATTAGGAAGTGGAAGAGGAAAAGAGGGGCTTTTTAGCCTGCATTATTCAACTTTGATCTGACTCATTCCCTTTCATTCTGGAAGAAAAACATTTCAAAGACTTCCAGGAGCCTCAGTCTAATGGCATTGACCAGGGGCACTGTCAGTCTTGCTGGAGAAGAGAAGAATGCACTGATATCGTTTCTCACAGAGTGTAATAATGCCCTTCTTAGAAACCAGCTTTCGTTAGACAAAGTTCTAAATTTAAGGTCATATTCTTTTCCTTGGGTGATTCTCATTTAAGAGTCTGTAATGCAGATGCATCTTATATTTTGGTTAGCTTTACCCAGGCAGAGAAAATGGTTCTTTGTCTCTTACTTTAGGTTTCACAGGCAGTTATTAAACACACTTAAATACACTGAATATTTTTAAGAAACTTCATGGGGTTTACCCTCAAAAACCTATCCACAGAAAGGAGTAGGGACTCTAAATCCAGCTTTCCTCTGTCTTGGTGTAGGAGGGAGACATTGAGAGAAACTATTTACAAACTGGGCTGAGCTAGATCATGACATCCTTCTCACTAATATTTGTTTAACAAATATCACAAACACAGCCAGCTTGTGAGGGTTTTTTTGGAGAGAATTGGGAGGTTTTTGCCATCTTTTCAGTAAGGTGATGTTTGCATTAAACATTTAAATATAGTCACAGGGTTGGCAATGTGTTGCTTGGTACCCCCCGAGATGCCACATTCTGTAAGGGAAATGCACACAGTAGAAGAGGTGATTGCACCTACACTAAATTGTACCACAGATCTTCACAGTCTCTGTCATTTCTGTGGTTTAAGAGCAACTGGCATGATGGAAACGTCCTGGTAGATGTCTCTGGTTCTGGAGTCACTCTTGTGCCTCACTGCTTTAGTTGTCACCCTGCTGTCCTTGTCCCCAGGTTGTGCAGAGCCTTCAGCAATGATGCATTATTAACGTCTTCTTTCTGAGCACCAGAAATCAAACATTAATAGACTCATACAAAGTGTTCCAGTTCAGATTACTCCTTTCTTCCTCCTTTCTTTTGCCAACAGGAGATGTCAATGCAAAGCACACTCTGAGCTGGGGGTTGGCTCAGGGTGGAATTTCACCATGAAGTTACTGTTGGAAAAGGGGGAGGTTTGCTGAAGTTTTGGTTCACTTAGTCACAACCAAGTCCCTGCTGCAAGATGGAGAATCCAGCTTTTGCTAATACGTGAAACATGGAGCTTCATCTGAGGTTTGATAATTAAAGCAAACCACTCCCCATAGAACACACCCACCCTTCTCGTGTCCTTCTTGTTGAGCAGTTTCTCACTGGGATCTCCCACTACTTTTATTTAAAACAATAATAAAAATAAAATTTTAAAAAGTGTATGGGATTTTCAAAATCAGGCAATCCTTCCTCCCAAAACTCCCATTCAGTGCTAACAATTCCTCTTGGTTTCAACCAGGAGGACCCAGGGAGATTCTAAGCCTGTGTGCGAGTCTTCACCCTGTCTCCAGGAAGGAAAAACAGTGAGACAAATTTCTTGGCCTATCAGCTGCCTTCCACTTTTCACACTTTTCACTTTTGACTTCTCCTTTCAGATGCCAAAAGGCTGTTTTTTGAGTAAATAACCCAAGCCACAGTGGCAAGATTTGTCAGATTGTTCTTTGAAAGCACCATGGAAACTGGGCAGTGGAATGGAGGTCACTTTGCAACCTTGCTGCACTTTTTAAAATACAAATAATAGAGCATTATAAATATAATCATATCTAAAATATCGATTAGAGTGAGGAAACCTGCTTCCCAGGGTGTCCAAAATGTGAAAGATCTTATAACTCCAACCTTAAATTTTCTATCCTGGCAAAACTGACCCAACAACATCCTTCAGGGACAGGGCACTACCAATTCCTGACCTAGAGCTGCTCTGTCACATACAGAGGCTGGGAAAGAGTCCAGGATCTGCCATCTAAGGGTTAGCCAAGGGTCCTATTTATAGACTGTTCTGGTGACAAATGAAACATGAACCTGCCTGGCCAGGGCTGAGGGCACAGCCTGCCCAGGAGGGGCTGAGCAAAAGTCTGAGAGGCTCAAACTGAGCTGTGCCACCTCCCACCCTCTGAGCAGTGCTGTGTTATCAGTTCTGCCTCAGCACAGCCAGGTGTGAATAAAATATCACATGAATTCATTCATCCCACCTGGAGAACTTGTCTGACACACTGAGAACCAGCCAGCTCTGTGTAATAAAGAGCTTCCTTTGGTGCTTCAAAGGA
Source organism: Lycocorax pyrrhopterus obiensis (assembly GCA_014706295.1). Taxonomy (NCBI): domain Eukaryota; kingdom Metazoa; phylum Chordata; class Aves; order Passeriformes; family Paradisaeidae; genus Lycocorax; species Lycocorax pyrrhopterus. The sequence goes on along the minus strand of JACSVZ010000022.1, from coordinate 11,648,721 downwards.
CCTGGGTTGCACCAATCAATTATATCTTTCAAAAGCAGCCTAAGATTTCACTTACTTTTATTATTATTTTAACAAGATCCAACAAGGGGAGAGGGAGGGAGAAGCCTCAGATTGTGCCAAATTTTAGATTACTTTCTGTAATACGGGAAAATCAAATTAATTTCAAGCTATAGCAGGAGTGATTTCATATTTAGAAAAGGGCAGCAAGGGGTGATTCTGAATGTAGCCTGGCTGAAGATGGACAATTGGGCGATAAATAGATTTCCAAGTTGTAATGAGGAGGAAGTAATTGGTGAGGGGAAATGTTTATCCTTGCAGTGCTGCCTCCAGAAAGAGCTTGCCAGTTCCCACACACAGCACTGTCATGTGGAACAATCAGGGGAGCAGTAGAGCCTGGGATAAGTCCACAGGACCTGAGGACACATTTGGTGACCTCTGGAACATGAACTATGCCAAAATAACAGTGGGGTGGAGAAGAAAATAAAAACCCATAATGAAAAACAGAGGAATGTTTTTTTCCATTTCACTTCCCAAGCTGAATATAGCACAAGGCCGTTTCTGGAAGGACTCTAGAGCTCACTTCTGAATTTAATTTCAATGGCACATTTGGGGGAAGAACTCCTGCTCATCACAAAGGTGTCAGACACCATGTGTCCAGTGGTTCTCCAAGCATTGAGCAAGTTTCTATATTTTATTTTAATGCAGTGGGTTTTCCCCTGTTGAATGAATCACATCCAAACCAGGTTTATATCTGGCTCTGTAATTCAGCTCCTTCATTTGTAGCCTTTCAGGGTGGGATGCTCTCCCTCTCCTCTGCCTCCCTAAATGTCTCCTTAGCTTCTCATTTTATTTTGATGTGTTACCTGATTTCCAACTTTCTTAAGGTATTATTTTGATCACCTCAACTGTTCCAGCCCCTTTCTGTGTCACTCCTGGCAGAGATAGAGCCAGATCATCAGAGGGGATGCAAATCAGCATCATTCCAGTGAAAATCATGGAATTCAGCTGCTTTTTTGCCACCTCTGGATGTGACTGACAGATCTTGCTGGAGCCAAATGAGGTTTTGATACACCCTGGATTGTTCATGTCAGAGTGACTCAGAGCCCGTGGAGGTGGGAATAGTGCCTGGGCACAAATAACATTTCACTTTTTTGTTGTTGTTTTCTTTGCTTAAGGTTAAAGAATGAGCTCCATTCATTTTCCATATATTTTCCCTTCACATTCTAACTCTCCTTCCCATAATAGGTTTTCCTCCAAGGTGTCAATAGGAGCATCCTTCTCCACAAAATACCAATCAAGAGGATTCCAGTTAATTGCTTCCTGCAAACCCTTCTAAGCTAAACAAGGCAATCCGCTGTTCCTTAATTCCCTTTTGCTTTCTGTTGTTACGGGTTGGTCAGTGCTTAGGGATGCTGCTGATAAGCTAATCGCCGATTAGGACTCTAATCACGTGCCATCTGGAATGAAAAGACGACCCCAGGGAGAAGCAGAACACAGATTTAGTGTTTCTGAAGGAGAGAGCTGCTGTAGTGTTCTTGTGGAGTGGCCGAGGGTGAGATGGCAGGGACGGCCAGGCAGGGCTGTCCTGGGGACAGGGATGGGGATAAGGATGGGGACAGTCCCTTTGCTGCTTTTGGTAGAGCCAAATCTCGTGTCCCCTCCCCTGGCTGGATGCCCGGGAAAGGCAGAGCTGGGTTTGTTGCATGGAACTGTTGCCGCTTCTCTCTGTAGTGCTCAGGGAATATAATCTTGTTTTTTCCAGACTCCCATCTACCTCATATAAACTAAGGGTTGGCAAACACTTCAGTCCTGCTTGGGAAGGTGTGAGGAGAAGATTAATGCGTCTGTCTTTCAGCCCAAAGATGGGTCCTGCCTCACTTTTCCCAGACAGGGTTTGGGTCTTTGTGCTACAAAACACTTCTCACCTCCGTGAGTGCCTGTAACCTGTGAACATCTGAAAGTCTGGCTCCACCAGCTCAGGAGAGGCTTCGTTTGGGTCAGCTTGAGGGGTCAGGACCTGAGTGCCATGACCTGAATGCAAGGAGCCCACCCCATCCTCCTTCCCCGTGCCTGAGATGGTAACAGGCACCTGGGATGTACGGCCCAAACCCACAAAGGAACGTCTCCACAGCCAGGCTCTGCCTCCCAGAACCTGGGGGTCAGCAGAAAATCTCTATTATGGTGTGTAACCTCAGTTAGAAAGAGGGCAGGCAAAGAAAACAAAAGACATTGCCTGCACAGAATCCTCTGAGCTCCTTTCCCAGGGCACAGACCAAATCACAGCTCAGTTTTTTGGGAGAAAAGCTGTATCCCCACCTCTCCCCAGGCGTGTGCCCAGCTAAAACACTGGGAGCAGGCAGCTCCTGCCTCTAAGAGGGGAGTGCAGCCAGGCTTTCACCTTGCCCTTGGACTGTTTACAAGGTGATGGTGGTCTTTACCTTTTCATGGTCTACGGCACTGTAAAAATGGCCGTGAATTGAAGAAAATCTTACTTTTGGGGTTGGTTTTTTTTCAGTGTGTGTTTAAAGAAAACGTTCGAGGTGCTGACAGCACCCAGGTGGGGCACTGTAGGATGGAGAGGCAGCAACTCCAGCTGGAGCCAGTGATAGTGGAGCCCCACTTGGGAGCTGTCAGTGACCAGAGGCGTGATGAGGGAGATCAGCGTCGCTCCTCCAAAGAGAGAGAGGGGAGGCACAAAAAGACCTGGGAGCCGTGCAGAGCTGCCTGCCTGCAGCAGATAAGTGTTCTGCTGGATTGGGCTGCGTGAGCAGACAAGGCTGGGGGGACAAGCACAGAGGCTTTGTGTGTTCAGGTAACTCAGTGCACAGTCAGAAACAGAGCAGAGTCACCTCAGCCAGGAACTGTCCCCAAGCCCTCAGTGCAGGCAGGTTTCCTCTTCCATATCTGTGTGCATTTTAATGGGTGAAAGAGGGTGTCTGTGCTTTTTAATTTTTTCTTGGTGGGATTTTTTTCCTCTCAAATGAACATTTGAACAGTTTATCCAAGCAACTCTGCAGCGTATTTCCTCCACTGGCTCCTGCCCAGAAGGTCTCAGCATCTCACAGGCTGAAGGGTGGATGGAGGAAAACTGCCATTTTCGTTTTACAGGGAGCTGAGGGACAGAGAAGCAAAGTGATTGACCAAGATTAATCTGTGGCAAAGCAGAGCCCCCAGTCCCAAATCCTACCTCACGTGTTATCCGTGCTCTGTATGCCTTTAATAAGAACAGATTTGGTCCTAGAAATCAGGCTCCATTCGTGCTCAATGCAGCGTGAAATCCTCCGGTCTTTACTACATCTCTGGAGACTTGGGTTGCTTGTATGTGAGATCTGGCTTTCAGCTCTGGCTCCTGATTTTAATTTCTATCGTCTACAGGTGCTTGGCTCGAGAGCCTGCCCTGCTGCTGGTCCTGAATGCTAATTCCAGCCACGCTGCGTGGAAGAGCTGTTGTAAATGTGATAAGGAAGCACTGGGAGCTAGTGCCAGAGTCCCAGCTGATTGCAAACTGATACTGCTGTCTTGTTTAAGTGGAAAATTAGATGGAAAAAAATCATTAAAATATGGTAGACATTTTCTTCGGGCTCTTTTGAGGGCTGCTGTTTCTCGATGCATTCCAATAAGATCTGTATTCCCTATGCCCTTGTAATACAGAGCAGCTGCCTGTCAGAAAGTACATGACTGACTGCTATCTTTTCTCTGTTCTATTGTAATTAAGGTACCAGGAGTGTTTATGGGATTTGGGCCCTTGCTTTTAATGAGCGTTGGACTCGTGCCCCCATTTTAATCAAATGTGGGACTGGTTATTATTAACGTAGCACTTTGGATGCACATGACTTCTTCCAGAGTTAATGAAGATGGATTCCTTTCCCAGAATAGATTACAGGCTCAGGTCCTGCAGTCTCTGATTGTGAGGTGTTCTTGGGGAGTAAATCATGAGCTGCTGCAAGATGACAGAACTCTGAAGATCAGCAAGAACTGCCCCTCCTGAGGATGCTCTTGTGGTGGGAAATGATTAGGAGGCAAATGAGATTTTCTTGCTTTGGATAAAATTTGGGCTGGGGTCTAGGCAATAAAAATAGCAAGAGATGAGTCTTGGGATGCCCCATCCCTGGAAGGGTATTAGTTCAGGTTGCATGGGGCTTGGAGCAACCTGGGATAGAGGAAGGTGTCCCTGCCCATGGCAGGGCGGTGGAATGAGATGAGCTTTAAGGTCCTTTTCAACCCAAACCATTCTGTGATTCTGTGATTTTGAACTCTGGAAAGCCAATTTGTTCCAGGCATCAGGTTACTGAGTTCTTGACACTTTGCTGTTCTCACTCCCCATCCATCACACCCACCAGCCTGTCTCTCTGTGCTCTGAGACACAAGCTCAGGCCTCACTTGTCACAATATTCCTTTTTCTTGTGTCCCCTCTGCCCTTCATGTGCCCTAAGGCAGATCTGCACCTCTGCGTGTCTCCAACTGCAAAATAAAGACACTGCTGTTTCTTGCTTAGTTCGACACTTTTCAGGCAAATCACATCCATTTTGTATCTGTGCATCTTTCTGCACAGTGGTGCATGATGGCAGCTGGGGGTTCTTGGAGACAGAATAATAGAAATACTAACTGAGTGAGAAAAATAGGGAAAAATAGGACAGTGTGAAGGGCAGAGATAAAATCCACAAGGTCAGGGATTTCTGGCCATGTCTGGCCTGATCAAGTGTTGGCATTAGTCCTGCTTCAAGCTGGAGGTTGGATTAGAGGCTTCCAGGAGCACTCTCCAGCCAATACTGCTGTGATCTGGAGATTACTCATAAAGTCAGCACATGCTGAATTTCACCAGTTTTAAAACAGAGAAGTTGGGTGAATAAATATATGTCACCTGAGATTCATGTCTGAATAGCATTGGAAGAAACATCCTTGGTGTTTAGTCTCCTGTAAGGCAACTTGACTGTGCAGAGAGGAAAAGGGAAGGACAGAGGGGAGACCCCCAATTTGTTCCCATAATCCACGTCAGCGTGGACTGGCCCAGAGTGCCAGATAATATGGCCAAGTTTGATTTAATGAGGAAACTTAAGCAAATACATTTCACCATCCAAAGGGATGAAAGCACAGGCAAGGTTTTCTTCTCTCCTCTGCTGAGCTTAAACTTGTCATGCCATAAGTTGATTTCAGTTGATTATGTGCTTACATGGTTTGGCAGAGAAACTGCACAAGTGCAGCACTTGTCTGTGGGTCTGTCGAGTTTAGATAACTGAGTGCTGTCTCTGTTTTGGTAAGGACTCTATTTTGATAAGAACAGCCCACCACTGGGTCAGCAGCAGAGAGTCAAAATTGTGTCAACCCTTCTGCTGTTCAGCTTCAGGCTTCCCCTGCAGGTTTCCTTTGGAGGCTGTGAGGTGTCCATCCCTCGAGACATTCAAAAATGGATTGCAAGATGGCCTGAGCAGACTGGTCTGACTTCAAAGCTGGGTCTGGCTTCAAAGCTGGGTCTAACACCGTTGTCCTCCCTGCTTGGAGAGGGGGATGGAGCGGGAGGCACCCAGAGGTTCCTCCAGCTTACAGCCCTTCATGGTGTCACACGGGGAAAATGAGCTGCGTTTTCCTCAGGAAAAACACTCAGATCAGCACTTACACAGGCAGGGCCCATATAAATTACAGTGTCAGGAAAAGTTACCAAAGCATGAAATTCCTCCTTCACCCTGAGTGTATTGGAATTGATTCATTCTCCTGAGAAATGTGCTCATGCTTGGCGCTCAATCCGTTCACTTCTCTTTCAATCTGCACTGAACACCCACGTTAAAAACTTGGGGTTGATCCCAGCATTTTTTTTAAGTGAGGCTCTGTGCAGGTTTTAGCGATTGCAGTAAACACCCCTTAAAAAGAGAGTGATGAAATACCCTTTTAACTTTCCGTCTTTCTAATCTGTCATCATGTTAGAGCAAGGATGGCAGGCTCTGTGCCATCAAATCCTTCCACATTTAAGCAGAATTCTGCTTTCAGGCAATTGCTGGTGTACAAAATTCCAGAGATACGCTGTCCCTTTAGAAAATTTCACAGCCCAGGATATTCCCACACTGAAGTCTGTGTGACTCCATGTTTTTCTAGCTAGGCTTTAACTAATCTTAACCTCAACTGCCAGAAGCTAGGAGAGTTTTCAGCATAAATATATTTTTACCTGGCAGTAGCACCTACCCTCCCTTACCTGTCAATAATTCGATTAGAATTTCAAATTTTAAAAAATTCTGGAAAAAACTTGATATGAAGAAGACCCAACGTATCATCTTTCATTTCTGCTTGATATTCAGGGTGTTCTGCTTCCAGGCAAAGGAGATTTTAACTGTTTGATCATCCACACTACGTCTTATTCTTCCTGTAGGATATACTGTTCTGCAGAAGCTGATCCATGCTGAATGACCAGCTGTTCTAAAATGCCTTTGAGAAAACAAAATGGTTTGATTGCAGCTTCTAAGTCACAAAATCATGAAGGGAAAAAAAAGAGAATTGGAATACAGAATGTGCTAGAGCTGGTCCTTTTCCCACTGGTTTCTGAGGACGGGGATTTGCCTGTTGGGATGACTCTTGGCTGTGCCAAGGGCAGCAGCATCCTTTTAGTGAGGTGTTTCAAGGACTGCACGTCCTGGGGACACGAGCAAAGCTCTCAGGGACAACCTGGTGCCTCAAATGCTCCTGTAAAACTACAGAGTCTCTCATGCTGCCGAGGGGGTGGCACCAGAGTTAAGGAAATGCAAACCCATTTCAAATGCAAATACCAAGGCAACAGTTTGCATTAAAAAATAGCAGCTCTGAATGTCAGGGAAAGCGTTTTAGAGGCTTCGTCTGCCTCATATCAGGCAAGTTGTCCAAATGTGGGCAGGCTGCTATTTCCAGTAACCTGGGCTGGGATGGGAAAAGTTGTCTGGAACGGTTCTCTAATCATTTCCATGGGAGCAGTGACCTGGGGGAGCTCTGACCTCCTGTGAGAGACCTTTGTGGGAAGCCTGGGAAGAGGGGGGGTCTCAAAGTGGGATTGCAACAGCAGAACTAGGGAGAAGATGGGCCAAGCTTCTGGAGACAGTGAGAGGATGATTTGAGAACATGATACAGACTTGCTGAAAAGCAGAACAAGAGATGTCTGGCAATGCCGAGGGCTGGAGTTTGAAAAACAGGAGGAGAAGCACCAGGGATGGGCCAGGTCTGACGTTGTTTTGGCAGAAGAAGATTCAAGGGTCTTGTCTCAGCCTGTGATCTGATACTTCTCCCTCATGTGCTGTAAAATCTGTTTTGCTCACAATTTTTTTTGCAACAGGATTTCAGGTTAAAAAGAAAATTTCACAGAGCTTTCCAAGGAAACAGAAGCTGATGTTACCTCAACAGTTTCAGCCACCCCTTGCCAAGTTCTGCTCTGGCACAAACAGGTCTCTTCCATCTGCTGTGTATTTCCAGCTCTCTGAATTGGTGTTCTGTGCATGTGATCCATTCTCTGTAACAGAAAACTTCATGGGCCGTTTCTAGCAGCTCAGCCTGTCTCTCTGTCCCTGGCTCTGCAGACAGTGATGGGTTTTCTGCCAGCACAGCCCATCGGAGCAGGCAGCTGCACAGCTCCTGGGCTGGGACCCCTGAAAAATGTCCCTGAGTGTCACTTGAAAATATACAACCCCAGGTGGAACAGCATCTCCAGCACCTGAAGAAACTGTGATTTGCAAGATGCTTGGTTCCTCCAGGGCGTTGTGCTCAGATCTAGAGGATGGGAATTATTCCTTTCAAAAATACTACCCAATTTCACTTTCTTTTAATTTTGTGCTCTGGCCACCATTACAGTTAAGAATAGCTGTAACTGCTGTTATTACAGACTTTTTTACCCACACACATTTCTTTACAGAAAGGCAAACTTTCACAGAAATCTTCTTTAAAAAGAAATTTTCTATTGAAGGAAGACCGGAGGCACAGGATAACATTTTCTTTAAATTGTCCAATTAAAACCGAAGTGTCCAAGAGCTAATAATCAAAGCAGATGTTAGCTCAAAATCTAAACCAATTATTTTTAAAATCTGCTCTTGATGGACTTATGCTAATGAACTATTTTATTATCATGAGAAATTGTAGCTTGTGCTGTGGTTTTAACAGTCTAATTACAGAGATAACGCTTGTTTTGTGTGCCCGTGATAAGCACAGACTTTTAATTCACTCAGCAAATAGTGGCATGACAGGAATTGGCCAGGATTCTGCATCTGCAGCTCTACAGAAGGCAAAACCCAGGACCTCTCAACATCTGAAGGTGCTTTCAGAGCTTCTCTGTGTCTTCTCTCCACGGGGGATTAATGAGTGTCTCCAGCAGAGGATTTCTTTCAGTGGTTGTCCCAAGGAAAGCTGCCTTGACTGTGCATACAGTTGGTGGCTGGAGGTTTTTGGACTAACAGGTATTTACGGTATTTATTTATTTTCTATGCCTGCCTTTACTGCTCCAGAGAGGGACATAACACTGGAGATCGTATCCCTGAGATGTGAAGAGCAGACTGTGGTGCTGTTGTGTTGGCTTTTGATTTCTGAACAGGGAACTCATTAAATGCTTTTAAAAATCCTTGTGAAGAGAGCAGATCCTCATAACAACCCCCAGGCAAGGGGAAATCTCTGCCCAGGAGGGAGAGGTCAGGGCCAGTTTGGAGCTTTCTTCATAAGCCCTCTGGCTCTCTGCCCACATGTCCGTGAAAAACAAAGCTTGGTTTTTCCTTTTATTTTGCCAACAATACTGCAGATACTTTAGCCAAAGGCAAGAGAACAGAACCTCTCTTTTCCTCTGTAGAAGTTGCTCTTTTTTTTTTTTTCCTTAGCATAACTCATACCTTGCACAAAAATGGAAACTACAGTGCAAGGACTGACAAGAGCAAGGATTTCCAGAAATCAGACACCAATCCCACCTGCCACCACATCTCTGAGATGCCTGGAAACTTCTCCGACCTCCTGTTAATACAACATCCCTAAGCAGAGAATTTTTAAGACTTTTTCCAAAACCACATGAGCAAAGCTCTGTGTTCTGCCTTCAGCAGACTCTGGCTTTATCAGATGCCTTCACTGTAGGAGTCCAAAACTCTGCTTATGCTCAGTCATGGCCACTAAAGTTCCAGTCCCTGCACTTGTCCTGTGGTTCCCTGCATGCCCCACTGCCTAAGAAGGATGTATTTATTATAAGGATTTATTAGTGGCACGTGAGCAGTGCTCGGAGCGTCCTGGTTGCTGTCCCACGAGTCACATGTGGCACTGGAGCCCAGCTGTGTGGCTTCTGGGAAGGATGCTGGGCATCCCACATGGTGAGGGTTAGAGGAACACATCTGGGTGGGGGTGATGGGGACCTCACCAACTCTCTCATAGAAGCAAACAGCCCCAGTGCAGCTGCACCCACTGACCTGCACACCAGAGAGAGCTGTGTTCACAAAACCACTTACCTGGGCTCTGCTTCACAGGGGCTGAATAGGACAAAGCCCTCACTGAAACAATTCTTCATTCAGAGGCAAATTCTGCTGCTGTGTCGCTCTCCTGCCTGCATCAGCTGCCCAGCCAGAGAAAATTGCCGAGCTATAATCAAGACATTTTTCAAGTGACTCTGACTGCTGAATAAATGTGAAGGTCATGGGGCTGTTTTCTCCCTCCTTTTCCTAAAATCCATTTTCATACAGATCAATATCTGTGAAGACTGAAGAAGAAAACAGGCTTTGGGAATCAAACCTTTTCTGCTTGGAAGCAGGGCAGGAACAAAAGTCTCTGCAGCAGTGCTGAATTAAGGAGCAGGATTTATCATTGCAGGCCAGGGTTGGCTTCTCTTTCATTCTTCAGCTGGATCCTTCCTTTCAGTGACTCTTATTTCTTTCTTGTACAGCAAGAGGGTGAATGCTGAATAAAGCTCAGCACCTGGCACATCCATCCATTGACATTTTAAAGAAATTTTCTCTCTGCACAGCACAGGACTGAGCTTTCATCCCATTTGTTGGTACTGGTGGTTTCTGGGTACTGTAAATCTTGGAAATGAAAGGAATTGAAATGTTTCTTGATTGCTTTTTTGCTTTTCCAGGTCCTCATTCACCTGGGATGATTGAGGTGCAGCTTTGAGGTTCAATCAGTTTGATCAAAATTCCCATTTTGAAGGCAATGTGGTGAAAAGCCTTTTTAAGATTAACTCCTGTACAACCCCATAATGTGGCAGATAATATTCTCAAATGCTGCCGAATTTTGTGTTGGTGATCTTGGGTTTTTTCGTGCTTCCTCCAAGCTAAGCCTCAGCCACTGGACAACAGCAGGAGCCTTCACCCTGTCCCTTTGTGTCCCAATGCCTCCATGTGAGTGCAGAGGTTGCTCTGCCAAGCAGTTTGGGATGCTGTGGGCAAACGGGATGCCTGAAGAGCTCATATTTCTGCAGAACCAGTGGTGTTTATCCCACTTTTGCTGAACTCCAGCCCATGAAAGTGGCTTTTTTGCATTTTGCATAACACCGCCTCACCCACTTTATACCTGCAGAAATTTGGTTTGCAAACAATCCGCCTTTATTCCTCTCTCAGCCACCCCATTGCTCTATCAAACACCCTCCCTATCAATATCCATCATGGAGCATCTCCTTCAAAGGCCAACTTCAGCCTCCCAACCCTCTCTTCATTAGGAAAGGATGAAGTAAATCAGCTCTTCAGCTGGTCCCGAAGGCTTCCAGGCTGCGGTGGAAGATGAATTGCAGCACTGCCTTTTATGGGTAATGCAGAGAAATCAGAGCAGGGCTTTACAGAGGGCCATGCATCTTCAAAGAGCTGTGTGTCCATTAGCTAAACAGCTCTGCTCCACACGGGACAGCCTGCAATTGGGCAAGATGGGGGGAAATAGTGCAGTTATCCCTCCAGCTGAAATACACCTGAACCTACGAGGGAGCTCCTTCCTCTCTCACAGGACAAACCTTTGGATATGGATGAGGTGAGCCCAGTCTCTGTAATCTGCAGGACACAATGCAGGTGAAGGAACTCAGGGGCAGCTTACCAGCACTGCATTAATAAATATCCCAAATTAAACATGCGAGGAGCCACCGACTCTGGAAATAAAGCTCCTGCACCCTCTGCTGGGGAGAGGCTCGTGGCTGCACAGCCCGGCACACCAACCATGTCCTGCTGGAGTGCTGCCTTTTCACGGGACATTAATCTAAAATTCCTTATTTTACTATGAAAATACTCGCAGGGATGTGGCCGAGATGGGGAAAACAAGACAGGATCTCCGCCCACCCCAGCCCTTCCTGCCACGCTGAACAAAAAGCCTGCAGACCTCAGATGAGGAGGAAGCCTTGAATAATATATTCGATGCTATCAATAAATAATGTAATAAAACCTAAATAATGTTTCTTCTCCTCCCACCCTCAGCTTGAAGGGCAAGAGGCCAGGAAACATTAATATTCCTGTCTCTGGTTCTTCCCACACAGTAGCTTTTCCCACTTCACAGAATACCCCATTCCTTGCAAGAAAACATGTTTTGCCCCATTTAGGGACCCAGGTTCACTGAATGCCTTTATTTTTTTGGCAACAGTGCTGTTTCCACTCTGTCAAAAGCAAGGCTGAGACATCTTAAGGGAGTCTTGTTAAATCAGGGAAGACCCCAAATTTGCCTGCTTTCTTCCCTTATTTAGGAGAAATGAAATCCAGATGCTTTGAGCCACTGAGTTTTGGGGCACAGCCTGTGTGTATGCTCAATTCTGGGAGCAATCTCCTGCTTCTCCCCAGAAAAACAGCTCCAAGGTATCCGGTTGTGATGCTTCCCTGGGAGTCCTCACTGTGTTTGTCCAGTTGGTTCTTAGCTGTAATCACCAGCAGGAATGTGGTTTCCTGGACTCCGCAGGACCCAGAAGTTCAGCTGGAAAAGGGAGGCAGTGAGTGTGCTCCACCGAGGTGATGCTGAGCAGCCGCGGGCGGGTTTCCAGCTCAGCAGCAAGTTCGTTCTGCCCTCTAGGGTCCAGCTCCGCGGAGGGCTGCTCACCTCCCTCCTCCCGGAGAGCAGCTCCAGCTTTTCTGCAGGATGGGCTGGAGAGGAAATTGCAGCCTTGAGCCACTCCAGTACCTGCCCTAGTGATGCTCCACCGATGAATGGCAGATGGGATTACGTGGAGCACCAGTTCTCCCAGTTCATCTGTTGTGCCTTGCTGCTGTTTGGTTTAACCACTCAATTAAAAGTGTATTCATTGGTTTATATTCACTGGCTTCTTCATACTCTGATTTCAGTAAAAGCTTCAGCTGAGTCAGGAAAAGGCCAACAATAAAATAATATTTTAGCATCTATCCTTTAAGAAGAAATCAGGACCTGAAAAGACACAGAGACTGTTGTTTTTATTTAGTTTGGAGAACCAGCCCCGAACCCATGCACTGCTTTTGTGCTCAAAAGCTACAGAAATTAAAGACGTGCCCCTTCAACAAAACCCTCACACCAGTGCTGACCAGTGACAGAGGGAGAAAAAGAAAACCGCGAGGATTTCCACTCATTTTTGGTACTAGAAAGTTGGAGTGATAAAGTGTGTCAGTGCATCTAAAACATTTGTTCAATAAATCATTGGGAAATGTGTAATTTATAGGTCTGGTCATGGGGGAATGTCTGCGACTGGCTCAACTGAAGCTGAGAAATCTCTGAAATTCGAAGTGGAAAGAGGAGCTCAGGGACATTTATTCATTTTATTTAGCAACCATGGTGTAAAGAGTAATCTTGTCAGCTTTTTAGGTGTGTCCAAAAACCTCCTCTCTCCATCTCTGACTTGTCTCATGCTAATGGTCCTTCACGAGCAAGGAGATAAAAAAAAATTGCACATGAGTTTTGTATGAAAATCTCATGTTCCATTATTCACTGAATTCCTTATTCATGCCAAATTACGTAATCCTCTAAAGTGTGTCCCATGCCCTCTGCCTTCCACTTCAATTTCTGTCTGCCTTTCCTTTTAACTATGTATTATTAACTTCCTTGCATGAAGAGAGTGACCACCTTGCTGAAAATGGTTTCTCTTTCCAGAAAGACACTTTATGCCCAAAACCACCATTAGGTTACTATTGATGGAAACAGGGTTTCATCAGGAAACAGGAAACAGCTGCCAAGAAAGCAATAAAGGTAAATTATACCCCAGAGCAGAGCTGGAGTAGCATGTAATGGATCAGAGAGATTTCATTCACTGTTCTGCCACTGAGTTATTGCACAGCTTCTTAAAGGAAAAAGGTTTCTGCCCAGCCCAAGCTGGAAACCACAATGCTGGAATCAGGTGTTTTGGGGATCAAAAGCTGGGGTTGGCTTTTTTTCCACCTTGGACTGAGAAGCATCAGCTTCGGGTGTCTTAAATGCAGTGCCCAAAAGTAGGTTTGAGGTTTTACAAACTGAGTCTTGCAACACCTGCTTACCCCTCCAGTGAATAAGGAAGAAATGTTTCTTTAATTTTCAAGGATAGCAAATGGTTTAATTAGTCAGCAAACAAGGCAAAAAACTGCCCAGACTGGGATTCTGCTTCGGAACAGAGCACATCAGAGTTTTTGGAAATGAGTTCCTCCTGCAGAACTTCAGGCTGCATATGCAATCCCAAATAACTGGGCGAATTTGGGAAAACCACTTTTACTCAAATTCTGAAACTTAGTTAGTGTCAGGGGGCCGTGAACCTGCACAGGATCATCGTCAAGTTACTGAAAGTCATTATCACAGCTCCCTGGGACACAGCTCCTGGCATCCTGATGGACCAAGAGCTAAACAGCACTGAGGGCAAAGACTCTGAATAAAAATCAGTTTCCCTTAAGGAGCTTTATCTGTGAGAAGACCTGGTAGATGCGTTCCTATGATAGCAACTGCAGTCCTAAGGGATGTAGAAAGTTTATATTCATATAAATTTTTTCCTAAGACTCCAATATTTACCTCTGCTGCAGGGGAAGGGCCTTCCTGATTTTTCCAGACTATCAAGAGGCCGATATCCAAGGAAAAGCAATGCCTCCTCCTGCTGGTCTCCTCTCTTGGCTTGGCAGACGTGGGCAAGGGCTTCAGGTCTGCTTGGCAGCTCTGCTCTGGCACAGCAGGTGCCACATCTGGCTCCACCAGCATCCCTGTGGGATGCAGCAGAACCATGGTTGGATGCAGCACATAATCCCCTGCAGATGACTGGGGAATGCGCCTCGGCAAACTGAGAATCTTCCTGTTTATCTCACTGGTGTGAAACCTAATGAGATGAAATAGAATGATGTTATTGAAGGCCACTCAGCGTGCTGTGTCCATCGGGAAATGCTCACACCTGGACTTCTCTAATGGCTCTGGGGAGGATGGGGCTGCTGAAGGCTTTGAGCCAAGGCCTCTGGCACAAGCAGGGCCTCTGTGCCTGGGCACACTGTTCCCTCTGCCAAGCCTCTGTCACTGCCTTGCCCAAATGGCTGGCAGGCTTTCTAAAACCCAGGCCCTGGATCATCCAGATTCTCATGCTACATCTTTCTGGGAAAAATATCAGTATGGAGGAAGGGATTTTAATTTTTCTTTTCTCTTACAAAATGGAACTGTTGTTTCTTCAACCAGCCTCACTACACGAAATACTGTCAGTCAATCCACTTCACTCCTTGACAGTGCTCTGAAATCCAGCTTTTTTAATTTAGGGCTGATGCCTGGTAAGCAAAGTAACTCATGGGTAACTCCCTTCCCAGTGCCATTTCTTGGCTCTGAGCCCACCTCGATGACCCCAACCTCCATTTTTAACAGGGTGAAAAGGAGCTGGCACAGGGGATGAAAAGCTTCAGTAACCATCTTTAATCTGTCAGGATGTGGTTGATGTTGAACCTTAAGAGAGTCAATATTGTTAAAAGACTCTGAAGGGGCAGTGCCCTTGTAACTAAGGGCACTTTAGATTTCTGAGCTTTATCTTATACATCAGAAAGAAAAATATATTATAACATTGGAAATAAGAATGTGTGGAGGTTTAATGCCAAGAACTCATGTCTCCATTTCTCTCCTCTTCACCTGCCATTAAATATGTCCCCAAAGTACCAAGAAATCCCCAGAAATGAAGAAACAAAGAGAACAGAAGAAGTGCAAAGAAAAATAAATGTGTATTTCATCTCATGAAGGTTAAATCTCTGGTATTTTTACTGAATGCAAATTTTCCATTCTGATGCTTTGAGGCTTAAATTAATGATTGTGATTATTTAATTTTCCTCCATTTCCCTTCCGGTTGCAACCGTCGCTGTTGGTTTTCACACCACACATAAAGAGTTTTGCAGCTGCCACAGTCATTCCTGTGAAGGTACAAGCTGACCCACGCTCAATGCTTCAGTGTAAAAGTCTGGGCTATGTCGCTTTTCCACGGTGCTCATGTAAAACCATGTGTGACTGTGTCTGTCGGCTTCTAGCCAGTCCCTTAGGAAAACTACAGGTTTTCCTTCCCTTGGCACCTGTCCCTATAAAATGTACATTGCACAAAGTCATGATTGAAATGTACAGAGGAAATTACACATTCACCGAAAGAAAAAAAAAAGAAAAAAAAAAGAAGAGAGAGAAAAGAAATCCGATTGCTATTTTACAGGAGAAAAAGTGTGTCTCATTCCATACATACAAAATGTTTTCAAATTGTACATAAGTACCAAAGGCATTATGAGAGATTCTTTGGAGATGAAACGAAAGTGCAAGAAAGCCAAGGCAACAGAGCAAATGAAAGGAAGCAAAGCAGCAGCTGTCTTTGCTTTCTAAAGGACAACCAAACTTCCCAGCTCAAGTGAGCCCCGGAGCTTTCCGAGCGGGAGACGCGGGCGTGCGGCCCCGCACTCGTCCCACTGGGAAATTCACCTCTCAGCTCTCACTGTCAGGACAAAAGCATGAACCATTTTTAGCCCAGGTAAGGCCAAATGAGCCAGATGCTGTTATAAACCGTGGTAGTGTCAAGGTATCTCAGGGAAGCGGCAATACACTCCAGCAAGGGATGTGCCCTTTGCTCAGTAACCTGTTTGGGGCTGAATCAGCTCTTACAGCTGAGAACTTTGGACCCAGACATGAATTTCAGGCCAATGCAAAAATCTGATTACTATTTATTCAAGGCATCCAGCAGTATTAAACCAGAAAAGTTAGCTCTTCGTGCCTTTGTTTATTTAGATTAAATACTGAAGGGTAAGCTCTACCCAATATAAATCTTATGTCTGTGAAAACACTGGCAAAATTCAGTACTAGAGGATGATTCATTTGGTGAGGCTGGTGAAATCTCTGTGTAGGGGCAATTGGAGTCTGCAGGCTGGCCTGCTTGGAAAATCCAATTTATTGGTTGTAATACTGTCATTTCTTCCATAACTCTAAGATCAAAGATGGGCTTTTAACGTTTCTTTTCTTAAACATCTCTTACCTAGAGGCTTTTTAAATGTAGGCAAAGGTAAGACCCAGGGGGCACTGGGATCTTCTGCCTGGGCAGCAGGTTTGTGGGAGACCCTGGCACTGCCCTCAGTCAGCACCGCTGCCGTGGGACACCCTGGCACAGCACAGAAAGACTTTGCCCTTGGATCTCCAGTGGCACAGGACAACTGTTTGGCCACACATCTTAGGAATGGGCTTTTTGGACTTGAAGTTGGCACTGGCCACTCTATTATATTTGTTTGTTTGAAAGGAAGCCAAAGAAATTATCACTCGAAGAACTGCATCGCTCTGCTGCGTGGCCTGTGCTGCCTTCAGAAGTGGGATTTCTCCTTGGGATGGCAGCCACACACCAATCCCCTCTGCAAATCTTCTTTTTCGAATGAAACAAATTATTGAAGAAGTAATTTGGTTTTATTTTACCCACTGTCTCACTCTAAAACAGAGTTTTTCCTCCCGCTGTGCACCTCCGATGCAGCTTTATCTGTTTTGATCAAGAACACGTGTGCACACGTGTTCATACCCACGTGCCCGTACAGCCACACGTGGGTGCAGGTACTCGAACCACGTGCACACGCTTCTGCAGCCAAAGTTGTGTTGTCCTTTTATCTTGCAGGTTATGACAAAGATAAACTGTGAGCTTCATTCAATCTGTACAGAATTTACAGTTCAGATGAATAGCAATGAAGAATATATAGGAATACAGTAGCTGTTAAGTATTTATGGGCTGTGTGTGTTCGTTTTGTTCAGGTATTTTTTAATTAACATCACAGAGGCAATCTCATATTTTAGCTTCCTGATAAAATTTGTTTAAAGAAGCATTCAAATGCAGTGAATTTCTTAACAAAATAGGATGTTCATTTTTTCCCTTTTCCCAGTTATGCTGAGTCCCATCACAAACCAGGCAGGTGACACTTTGGTGTCTGTTCAACGCACATATGTTGATTACATGTAGAGATACCTATCAGCACGAGGTATGCAATGTGCAATCCGTGTGCAGTACATGTGGATAATGTGCCAAAGTGACACCAAGCAAGATAAATTTCATAAATACAGTGTCTATATTGGAGAAACAGGAATACAGTTTTAATGTGTTGAGCGTTGTTGCTGTATAAGAACAGTGGCACCCACCTCTATGAATTACTGAAAAAGAATAAAACATTTATAAGAATAATTTCTTGAATCCTCTAAAGCATTTGATACACCACGCAGCAACTGCAACTATGTTTAAAATCTGCTCTTGATTTAAAATAACAAAATCTCTGTCATTTATCAGCTATATCTTGTTTTGCCTCGGTGTTCCTGGAAGTCTCAGGTACTCTACACTGTGCGTGAATTTTTTGGGAAAAAGTGAAGAAAATTCAAATTTTAGGGGTTTGGGGGGGAGGGAAGAGTAATCAACAAAGAAAGGTCTCAATCCTGCCTGCTGACAGGAGCATGGGGAAGCTCCAGGGAAGATGCTGGACCAGTGTGAATAACCAGGCAGGACAGAAAAGACCTGTCACCAGCCTTGATGACTTCTCCTCAGGTCCTCAGCAAGGCTGAACATGGTGTCTGTGGAGATGCTAAAGAACTGAGACCTACACATCTACATCTGTGCTCAGTCCTTTTCATGAGCATCACTGCATATGGAAAACACTAGGTCATGGCCACTGTGTTGGTCAGGTTTAAGGGATTCCTGTGAAATGCTGCTTCTGCTTTAACGGGAGGTGCCCATGGCATGCTAAAATAAGGAGGCATTTTCCCATTGTGGCTTGCAAGGCTTGTGCTGACCTTTTCTTGTGTGGAGTGGGAAGGAGAGAGCATCTCCCCACGTCCACAGTCATCAGTGTCAAATGGAGCTGAAATTCCAGCGGAGGCTTGTCTGGCAGTGTGACATTCAGCCTTGTTTTGGGGTCAGAACCATCTGAACTGGAGGTTCTGGCATGGCTTCTACCTGAAATCATTAACCCTGCCCTAAGATTATAGGCATAGCTGCAGGTGAAATCCCACCTGGGCTTGGCACTGAGCTTTGGAAAGCCTTGTGGTGAGCTCAGGTTTCTCAGAACCAGGCAAACAGATGCTGCTTGAACAAATCACCTGCAGCTGTATTTACAGGAAGTAGGAGAGGGCAAGATGCTTCCAGGTTCACTGGCAGCTTTGGAAACAGCACAGCCTGGACCCGCTGCTTTCCAGCTCTCCCCATTACCGAGCTAGAGCTGGCATGCACAACCACATCTGAACAAGGGTCTTGAAAACAGCTCTTCAGGGAGCAAAAACATCTACACTGGTAGAGCCTGTGAGCTCTTCTCAGAGATGTTCACCTGGACAAGAAAACCTGAGCCAGACCCTCATCCCTGCTTCACTTTAATCAGCTAAAGCCACGGGGACGAACCCTCACGGGGCACAGACAGACAACACAGACCCCATCTCTGTGTGGAAAAGCTCCAGCAGAACAAACCAGGGATGTGTTGAGACCACAGTGGCTCAATGAGGAAGCAAATAAATTGCCAACGAAAAGCAAAGCTGTCATGCTAGCACAACACAAAGGCTCTCTGGTGCATCTGGTGATGCCAGGCCAAGTCTCCGAGCAGAGTTCTGGCTTTACAGCTTCCCTGGTAAATAGTCTGGGCAAGAAAGGAGAGGCTATGGGGCCAGGGTCAAACCAGCTCATGGCGGCAGTGCGAAGAGATACAAGAGACTGCAAACACCAGCAAGATGGGCAAACCCTGAAGGCCTCATGACAGCCTGGTGTTGCAGTGGGGAGAACACTGGCAAAACATTTATGGAGATAAAAATGTAGCTCACCACCACTCCATATGAGAGTGAGAGATGCTTCCATGAGGAATGGTTATGGCACAGCTGCAGGGTGCCCGACACCACCAAGGGCTGTAGAGAAGAGTGGGCAGAACTTCCAAAGAGTGGTTTCCAAGGTTTGGAAGTCACCCTCTCCCCTGTGCCTCGGGCTGTGCTGCAGGCACAAACGCACACGGCACCCCAGGGCTGGATGCAGGTGAGAGAATCCTATGGGAATTAAACCAGACATACGGCAAGTCCCACACGTGTGGGTTCAAATGGCATCTTTGAAATGAAGACCAGGCCTCCATCCTTGGCACTGCCTGCTCCTCCAAACGCCCAGAAAGGGCTATCTGGGATGCTCTTTTTCAGAGGCACCCAGGTGGAAAGGAGGTTGTGACACACAGCCAACACAATTCGTATTTTTTCCTCCCCATTTACACATTTGAAGGAACCACAGGTACAAACACGTTTTTTTTACCCCATAGTCACAAGCAGTAGAAATGGAGTCTGTGCATGCTGTATCAGAGGGATGGGGTGATGACCAGTTGCAGCATGAAAGACACTTGGTATATCAGTGTTACGTACAGAAGCACCGCAGCACCCTGCGAGGCGGCTCACTGGGAGGACAGCCTCTCCCCAGAGTGATGCTTTTGGCAATGTTACCTTGTCAGGTACTACAGCAATCTGGGAGTGCAGATACAGCTGGAGCATATTGCTGTCTACTCATCTCAGGCTGCATGCAGTAGCAGGCAAAATTGAGAGTACAGTCAGTGAGATAGTCCAGAAAGCACATTCATAAGTTAAAAAGGACCCCGCTGCTACCTAAATTCGAAGCGTGATTAATAGTGTATCAAAAGGTGTGTGATCCCTCTCCCTCTAGACACTAAGGTAAGGCAAGCAGTATTGTGTCACTGGGGCATCAAACTCTAAGATATACTAAAGAAGATTCCTATGCAGTATTATTATCCTTATTATTAAAAACCCACCCTTACTGTTATTGTTAAAAAAAACAGTGAACCCACACCCCTGCTCTGAGCAGGTTTTGCTCTGTGAGGCAGAAAAGTCGGGGTGTTTGTGTGCTAAAAGCAAGGGTTTGCTTGTACACCTCTGAGCAGCAGTGACCCCGCTGGGCTCGGAGGGGCTGCTGCCCTCAGCCCTCCCCACAGCCCTCCCCAGCACAGCCTCAATGCTACCTGGAGCTGAAGGAGCTTTTGTATCTGATTTCCTTGTTTCTGGCTCAGGAAAAGGAAGCTGATGAGAACAGAAGAGGCTGACCAGTGATAGAGAGAGGATGGAGAGCATGTGGACATGCTCCTGTGGGTTGGGAAGAAGGGGTTGGAGGCTCAGGGCTCGCTCAGCCTGAGTGTTCACATGTTGGAGAAACAGAAATCCTTATCCTGCTCCTGGGCTTTTTAACATTCCCAATAAAATACTCACTGCTAAGGGTCTTTGTATGGTACAACTTTGGGTAAATTCCTTAGGAATTTCAGTTTCTCTTTAAATACTTACATTTTAGTCCTAGCAATAATGTTGCTGTGACTGTGGTGGTCTGAGGATATCAGAAAAATGAGGTTTCCAATAGCTTCCTCTTGGGAAAAGTATGAGTGAAGGTGTTTTTCTTTTCTCTTGGGCGATTGTCTGGAAGGGGAGCATTTGTATCTGAGGTGATGCTCTGGCTTCTCAGGTAGATTATACAAACTTGTTCTAAAAATTCACGTAATTTAAAATTTTAAAAATCAATTAAAAATGTAAAAATATACCTATTTATCCGTAAATAGCAATGACCCTGCAAAATTTATTTGGACCTATTAAGCAGCATTTGAAACATAATGCATTTTTAGAAAATCTGATCTATCACACAGTCTGTCTAAAGAAATAGAATGGCTTTCTGAGCTGGATGAGAGGTTTGGTTTTGGTGAGCTCCTCGACATTTTTTGCTTTAAAAATTGTTACTAAGAAAATGGGTCAACAAGGAAATTCACATACAAAATCTTCCCTTGAGTAACATTAAAGTCCCTTCCCAAATATTGGGAAATTTGACTTATGGCTGTTCCTCTGTCTCGGGGTCACATTACGAAAGGCCACCTTGCAACATCTCCAGCCACGTCTCCTGTTCAGAGAACTCCTCACACCACCCAAGCTCACACTTGGACCTGAAGCACCCAAAAACTTCTTGTGGCTTCATATCCCAGCCCCAGGCATTGCTCCATCCATGGCTGGTCCAATTGCAGGATTTCTTTCCAGACCCAGACCCAGATTCTGGAAAAAAAAAGCCCAAAAGTTTCTTGGAGACCAGACCTCAGGCTCTGGTCCAAGGTCATGGCTTCACATTCAGCCAGATACACCTGGAACCAGGCTCTGGGCGTGGAACCAAGTGTGGGCACAGGCAGCCCTGGAGCAGTTCAAGATGGTCTGCTGGAAATTTGGCTTCCACATCTTCTTCAGCTCTCTTTGGACTCCTCTGTCCACACTTGTCATTGCCTAAAACTTGTTCTGTCCTCCAAAAAACATGGAACAAGATCTGAGAGGAAGACGGGAATGAAGAGTAGCCCAAGACAGGCCCAGCAGAGGAACAAAGTTTGCCTGTCCACCATTTTAAAGGTCTTTGTCATCAGGTTTGCCTTATTAGCAACCCAAAGCTGATTTTCTTTTAGTCTGGTGGTTAGGACTTCTTGTGGGAGATTGCCACCAGGAATGCATGGTACAGACATGGGGGAGCTGAGTGGTTGGAAGGGAAGACTTTCCAGGGAGTACTGGACTATGATTTAGGAGGAGAATGAAATTATTTATGTCAATAAGCAACAAGCAGGTGCCGTCATTGTTTATACAGGCTTAAATAATTTCATGGAAATGATGAGCATTATTTGTAGCTAATTCTAGTGTGAGTTAACATGGGGTCTTGCCTGGATGAATGAGAAGTGATGATTTATGGCATGGTTGTGCATGGAGATGTGTATCGGAATTTCTTTGATATGATGCCACAGAAAAATATACCTTCCAAAAAAATTCTATGTGAAATAAATAGCAGCCAGATATGAACTGTGCTGCATGTATATAAAACCAGTTTTCTGCAATCTCTGATTATGGGACAAATCCAACAACTTTTCAAGATACAAGTCAAAAGATCTTTATAGATTGCAGGGTAGGAGGTTGAAGAGGAAAAACTCAATTTTTCCCATGCAATCCCTGAAGATGAGCTTTAAGGTCCCTTTCCACCCAAGCCATTCTGTGGTTCCATGAATCGATGATTCTGTGATTCTGTGATTAAAGACCAGTCATGTACCTGTGCTGCAATAGGACTGCATGACATCATCCTTATCCTCATCCTCATCTGGCATTCCTGCCTCTGTATCATCCTCTCTGTGCCAAATTTCCAACAGGCCTTGAAAAGTAATTGCAAACAAATAAGAGAATAAATCTCTGTTATCTCTGACATGTACCAAATTTGCAGCGAGCAGCTGGCTGGAGCAATGTTGATTTTTGCCTCACCAAACGCAATTTCCATTCTCGTGGTCGGTAGAAAGGCCAGGCCGCCACGTTAGATTTAGGACCTGCTGACATTTCTTGTTCGAGCAGAAAGGATCTCATTTCGGAACACACCAGAGGCAAACCTGCACAATTTACGGCCATTTGGCATTTAAAGTTGTCTCTGTACGGAAGTCAAGGGCATCGCTGTGTTAACTCTGCACAAAGAAATCTGGAGCCAGGAGTCTTGGAGCACAAACAGAGAGGGAAAAACTGCAGAAGTTTACAAAAATATGGCTCACGAGGGGAAAGAAAGGAACTAGCATGGCTGGAAGCCCAGTTTCTCCCTAAGAACAAGGTTTTCCCCTCCTGAATGGTGAAAAATGGCAGGAAAAGTTATGAAGATCCTTCCCCCTTCCTTATTCCATGATAAGACCTGTGTGCTGGTCCTGGGCACTAGCAAAAAATGGTTTTATTTCCTGTCTGCAAGTTGTCAGACTGCACCCACATCTTCCCTAAGGCCAAAATTATCCTGGTTCTCCCCTGGTTGCTGTGTCTGATCAAGCAAACAGGAGGAGAGAAAAAGGCTGCAAGTCTCCCTTCACCCCAAGCAAGTCAATGTTCAACCTCTCAAAGGCCACACAGAAATGAAGTTGTCACCTAAATATCCTTAACAGGCTCTTGATATGACACAGGGAAAATGTGGAAAGACAGGGTTTGAAATCACAGCAGAAAACACACGTGGGATTTGGGCTGTGGATGCACAGCAAGGTTCCAGAGGCACAATGCCAGCGATGGTGTCCCAGCCCTGGAAACAGATCCCAAACCAAAGTTCTCCTGATCCACCCCCTTGCAAAAAAAAAAAAACCCCAACCAACTTATCCATGTAAAGGATCACTTTGTGACTTTGTTTTGGTCCCAAAAGAAACTTTGAGCATCACTTTTCCCCTCGCCTTCCCCCAGCTGAAAGAGCTGCCGAGGTTCCTGCTAATGACACGATGACCTTTCCAAGAGGAAGTGCTTCCACAGCAACGAAGCGGGGCAGACTGGGGTTGGCACAACTCACGGGCAAGCACGGCTAAGAGGCTTCTGAAAGACCGTGAAGAAACAAAGCAGTGCCTCTTAACTCAGCTTAAGGGATCCAAACAAACCTAAGGATGTCCCGAGAACGTGGGGGTGAGATTCTTGGCAGGGCAGAAGAACAAAGGAAAGATTTCCATGGGCATAGTGTGTGCAAAAGTGTTCAGGCACAATGCAAACTGTAAGAAAAGCGCCCACTCTGACCAACAGGGCTTCCAGAGGATGGAGCTCAGCACTTAACTCGCAGCAGGCGGGGACCACAGCATCTTGCATGTCCACCCTCTCCCTCTGACTGGTGGCTGTGCCTCCCCAACAGCGCTGTTGGCCACGAGAATGGCTTGGGATCATGGCAGCCCTCCAGTGGGGTTGCCTTTGGTTTGTCTTTGCTTTCAAAGCACCCCCAGGTCCCTTGTCAGCAGAAGGAGAAATAACTAAATATAATACATGGTTTAAAATATAAAATTCCATCCCCATAGTGTCTCGACCTCCGTCTCGGTCTCATTTCTCTGCACTCTGGATTGTCCATCTTCTTGCACTCAAGCTTATATTGCTGAGTTTTTCCTAAGATGGGATCATTTCCAAACTGCCCTGGTTCAGAGCAGTACCCCAACCTGTCCCACTTGAGGCCATGTCTTCTGCTCATGCAACTATCCCAGCCACCATCCCTCTCCTCCAGGGGCCTACGCAACATTTCCATGTATTATATTGGAATTATGTCACCTTCCTGACAGCTAATGAGGAACCACGGAGTAACAACCCCTCAGTATTACACATGCCCTGCAGTCTAAGCCAGAAACAAACACGTGTTCAGTCTGTGACTCCAAAACACCTAAAGGTGTGATCAACTCGTGCCATGACGTAGCAATTCCCACCTAACACTTGTCAGCCACCAGTTAATTTGATCTACAAAAGCCCTGGCTGGGTGATTTATTCCTGCCCTGCACTTCTAAAGATTCCCAAGAAATGCAAATTGCCTACCCTACGCCATGAAATAGTTTCACCTAATGATCTTAGAAAGAGAGTATGAAAGAAATCTGGACTTCACGGCTCCAGTTCACTCATCACCGTGACCTCTTCCACAAATGCAGGCTCGGACCTGCTCGTTCCCCCCCCAGAGTAAGCTGCAAGAAAGTATCTGCCAGCTAAGGGTGTCCTAGAAAGAGGAAAACCTTAGCTGTCAATCTCCTTGAGAAGTTCGACATGTGGACAGCTGGAGCGGGCAGCTGCCAGCGCTCGGACGTGGCTCGGCGGCTGCAGGAGGCTTCACTGCCGGGGGGTTGACCAGCCCATGTCACTGAAGGGTCCCTCGCCCGTGGCCGACCTCGGCGGGGGGCCACAGGGCGTGCAGAGGTCAGAGTCGGTGTCTGACTCCCCTTCTGCAATGTAGGGTCTGATTTTGGCCACGGCTGCATAGCAACCGTTGTTAAGGATGTCCAAATTCTCTTTGGACTGGGAGATGCTAAAGCCGCTGAAAGAGCGCTCCAGTTCCTCGTGGTCCACCGAGGGGATGGAGATGGACGTGTCGCTGTCTCTCATGGCACTCTCGTGGTGTTTGGTTGTAATGTCTTCGTTCCTCAGGTACTCCACGCTCGCCCGGTGCCCGCCGCTGTAGGCGGACAGGGAGCGCTCGTGGGAGGGTGGAGGTGGGATCCGGACCAGCGAGCCGGGGTCTCCGACGGGCGAGGAGCCGTGGCTCTGCCGCTGGCACGACGTGGAGGGCGGGCACGCGTTGCTTGGGGCTGGTGGGGCGGAGAAGTTCTTCTGACCCATGGAGCTGGTGGACCTGATGATCTTGATGATGCAGCCGTTCTTGTCAATGTGCTCCCTGCTGTCTTCAGGGCTGTGGTAGGGAGGGGCTGGGTCTGGTTCTTTGGACCCAAAGTAAGCCTCTGTCTCCGTTGGTGGGATGCCCATCCGCTGCATGTAAATGTTCACCAGGAAGTCCAGCTTCTTCTCCATTGACTGAACCTGCAAAAACACCACAGTTCCAGCACTGCGTGCAGGCTGAAGCACATTAACATCCTGAGTATGAGCAACTTCCATTGAGGCACAAGTGTGGGGCTGGGCTTCATCGATCACCTCTGCCTACACTGACCCACAGCATCTCAGACTTTTAGTGAATATTTAATTGTTCTGAAGGGTTTAATTCTCCACCTTTTTCCAGGGTTTCCCTTGTTACAGGATTTTCCTTATGCTCCTCTAATCTTTTTGACAGGCACCAAGTTCCAGAAAAGCTGGAGCACACTTGCTCCTTCCAGCTCCTTCCTGCACTTGGCACTTGTCTGGGCTCAGAAGGCCATGGGGATTTCTGAGCCTTATGCTCTAGGAAGATTTTAAATCTTCAGCAAGGCCAGCAGCACCAGCAGCCAGGCTCAGGGACTCATTTGAAGCATGTCCAGTGCGGTGGCAAAGAAGCCAATGTGCTGTTTTCAAAAATAATGTAGACTTTTGACAAACTCACAAACTAGACTCAAAGTGCCTGGCTTAAAAGTAGCACTTAGGCCTCCAAGACATTTAGTCCCCTTTCATAACATCCACATTGCTTCTTTTATAAAATATTCTTGGCTCTCCCTTTTTTTTAACTGAAAGGTAACGTCCCACTGAGAGAAAAAGGCAAGAAAAAAAAAAACCACAATGCATGCAACACCCTCTGACAAGAACCCCTTCCTGACCCAAGATACCTGTTTTTCAACTTTTCCAAGCCTGCCCATCATGCTGGGGTCTTCAGGCAGCTCCCCCTCCGCTGGCCCTTTGGTCCGATCCTTGTCAGTCATGGAGGATCCTCTCCCGACAATCTGGTCAACTCTACCGGGATCAGAAAATCCCCCCGCCCCCGGAAAAGGACCTGGAGTCAGTTGGAGGCAGCAGGTGAGGAGGGCACCGCTTGTGGTGCCTCCATGGGACAAAGCAACAGCCTCTCTCCCAACTAACACTCCAAATTATTCACAGACACGCAGTGGCACTGAAGTGTTAATTCAGATGCAAAATTCAGAGCAGTATTAGCAGAGTTTGAAATTATCCATTTCTGTTTATACAGATAAAACCTGGCACATTATGCACAGTAAATTTACCCACTGCAAAGAATTTCTTTAACTGGCTTTCTTCCAAATCGATTAACTTCTTATTTGCACTGAGAAATTATTATTTTGGGAGAAGATCAAGTTTTCTTTCTAGCATATATCAATGGGATCTTTTTCAGTCTTTGCAGCAGCTTCCTCTCCTTGATGCAAATGTCCATGTGTAATTCTCATGTCCATGAAAATGAGCTGCTTGTCCTAAGATCCAGACAAACAGATGCAGTGATAACTGTTTTTGTGGAATTACATCAAGGCTGAATTTGGCCAGAACTCACCAAACATTATCAAACTGTTTTCATCTCAATGCAGTTCACACTTGTACTGTTAGATGTTTTTTATTAGCAGGGCTCCCAGCTGGGAACAGCAGAGGAGGCTCCTGCCAAATCAGCCAGGAAAGGCTACAGGGCACATAATTTGGTACTGACTTCTTTACACATCACATTTGCACTTCCTCATTCCCAGTATGGAAACACCTGGGTTTACTAACAGCTCCATATGCAGAGGAAGGAGGGCAGAACCAGTTTGGAAGCTGGAACTCAATTTTATTAGAGGAATCAAATATAAATTTCTGGAGAGTAAACACCAGAGCTTCTTGGTCTCTCCAAAGTCAGGGGAACAACTTATTTTTAGAATAACTTCTTAATGGCAGCTAGGTTTATAGAATAATTCTGTGCTGGGTAAACTTTACTCTTGCATAATGCACCAAACATAAGGGTGGTGAGGGGAAAGAAGGGTTAATTAATCTGACTGAAACCAGGTTGAGGTATCTTGAGCGAAAACTCAAAATGCTTCTTACGCAGTTCTGCCTTGTGGGCCATGGGTCCATGCACCAGGAGGAGGAAAAGGAAGGAGCTGAACACAGACAGACAGGGGAAAATGAACAAACAAAAACCAAGGAAAGGAATGAGATGTGAGGCTATTTCCAACACAAGAGCTATCTGTTTTCTTCACACTGGACAGGGACTCCATACGGATGTTGGCTGTTGACACTGAGGGGCAGGTACCAGTGGGAATGGACCAGCGTGGCTCCCTTAGCTTATATTAGAGCAACAGCACTTTTACAGCACCAGATCTGGCTCAAAGAGATGAAGTGGATGAGCACATCACACCAAAGACAGAAAATACAAGCCAACAATTGTTTCAGAGTTTAGCTTTGATCCCAGAAGCTACTTCATTTGGGCAGGGATGTGACAGAATTCTGTTCTGCTTAAAAAGCCGTGTTTGATCCTTTGCTTAGCAATATAAGCACAGGAGTACAAGGAGCACCAAGTGCTGGAATTACAAGTGTGAGGAATACGCATGCCTTATTTCTCTCTTGTAATGGGAGAAGGAAATCACTGACATGTACAGGAACTCCCCACAAGGGATGCAGTTACTGACAGGACATACAGCACAAGAAATCCTACGACAATGTCGTTACCATGTAAGCAAAGAGCTGTTAAATTGGATACCTCGGGCTACCTTGGTGGGGAATCACAAGTCAAGGCGTGGTACAGCCACTGTATGAACTCCTCTCCTGTATGCACAAGCAAGTAGACTGGTAAAACAATGAACATGAGTTTACAGAGGCCCAAAGTCTAAATGTTATTGAATATTGCAGAAGGCCAAGAACAATCAGGGTGCTCTGTCCTCCTGTCCCATCCAGCACGGCACCGACACTGAAATGTGTCCACTAATGGAAATGAGATGTCCCTCACCAGCTGTGGAGTAGAGCAGGGAGGCAGGACAGACTGTGACACAGAGAGGAGAACCGAACATTGCATCGTAAAAACAGAGAGAGTCTTGTGTACCCTAACTCCAACCTTGCAGAAATCAAGGCAGGACTTCTGCTGTCTTTTCATATCTTAAAAGAAGAGCTATCCAGAGAGTGAGCCCCACGTGGCCCATTTCAGTGGCCAGCTGGCACTTCACAGATGGAGTGATCACTAAGAAGAGCACTAAATTGTCACCCACCCTCAAGGACACAACCTGCCTTTAGATCTGCTGGGGTTTAGGAGCAGGGCTGAAGCCCTTCATAGAGCTCACCCATAAAGCATTCAGAAGCCCTTTCCCATTATATAATTGACACCAGAGCTCAGAATTCCTGCTTGATTCATTCCCTTTGTGTCTATACCTGGACATAGTCCCAGCTCCTGGGATGTTTGTCTTCCACAGCTCTGAGGAAGCAGAGCCAGATCTCTCCTTGGAGGCAGGGCAGCACCAAGGATGGTGCAGGGGGCAGCTCTGGGCCTCTGACTTCAGTGCAGAGAGGGCAGAAGAAGGTCAACCACGTCCTTCTCTCTTTATGGGAGAAACCAGGCTCGAGGTCTCCCACCCCTTTGCTTCCCGTGGCACAAGCTGGACCACAGGAGAGTGCTCCTACCCCCAGCAAAGTGCAGAGATTTCATTTGTGCCTTATCTGATACAAGAGAAAAGAGGAAATTCCTTGTGAGCTCCCAACCCACCTGCACCAAGCTGAGGACCACCAAGAGCAGGAGGTCCTTTTAGCCATTACAGGATTTTGAGATTTCGTCCAAACTGGGCAACGAAGCTCAAAAGATGAAGAAGAGAGAATATATTCCACTTTAGCAAGCAGAAAGGGATAATTTATGTTCTTACAGTGTGACAAAGGACCAAGAATCTTCTGAAGTGCCCATCCCACTTCTACACTACAGCCCATGGGGAGTCTTGTGTATTCTCAATAATTATTTTGTCTGTGCCAAACACATACGTGCAGAGGGAAGAATTCAGCTGAAGCTTTGGAACAGCCAGCCCCATGTTCTTCCTTTCCTGGCAGAAGAGGATACAGAGATTTCTAAGGATGCACGACAAACTGTGCCATCTGCTGTCCTTAGTAGGCTCTGCTGGGCCTCAGTTTGGGAGGCAGAGAGAAGAGGGGATCGCTCTTTAAAGTGGACTTTACTGCCTTTCCTTCTTTCTAATGATAGAAAAAAAATGTAAATTCTTGCATCAGCCACAGTGCAGGTTTTCTCATGCTTTATTATGCTTCATGCTAACAGTGCATGCAAAGAGGTGTAATATGTCACCCTCGGGCCAGAAGCAGACATCAAAAGGTCAAACGGCTCAAATGAGATAAAAATGAAGTGTTTGGGAATAGTTAAGTCTTTTCTTTTTTTTTTCTTTATCTCTTATAAATTTTTGTAAACAATCCAGGCATCGAAGCCAAACCCCCTTCATCCATGTCACAGGACTGGCTACTTACCCCTTCATTTGGCAATAAATCTTGCTCTGGACAAATTTTGATCAACAACTGTTGTCTAAAAATTACAGCTGAGATTGCACCTATTCTAGGCTAAATCAGCTGATCAAGGGAATTTGATCCAAATTGTCTGTGTGTAGAGCATGGAGCAAACACCATCAGCCAAACCACAGCTGTGGGCATCTACCAGGATCCCCCTGCCTTTGCTGGGAGCTGCTTGCAGGAAGATTTTGGCTGTACTGAGCAATCCACAGGGTTAAGGCAGCTCATGGGACATCACTCCCACGATGTTTCTCTGGGCAGAATTGGGCTAAAATAGGGGGTGCAGACTGAAAAGGAGAGGCCGGAGCCATCCATGGGGACCTCACAGGACACATCCCCATGGCACAGACCCATGTGGTGTTGGGGTGATGAAGGGGATGGCAGGAGCAGAGCCTGACCAAGAGTTTTTGGATCTGGGCTTGGGGCTGCTCAGAGCTCTGGTTCCCATCCATCAGCCCCTTCAGCACCTCACAAGCGCCACTGGTGTCTGTGGGAGGATAAAACTGCCAAAAATTAAGTGCAGCATAAGCCTTTTCATGGGTGGGAACAGAGATTTCAGCAGGCTTCTGTACTCTGCTGCTTTCTGCAGCCACAGCTCAATGAGGGGGAAATGAAAAAATTCATTGGAAAAGGGAGAAATTAAGAAAAAAAGTCTAAATATCCCAGGAGCCTTGTGGGCACGTGCAAAGGTTTTTTAGTCGGTGTTAGGAACTGTAAAAACAGGGGGGGAAAAGTCATTAGCATGAAGCTGATACAGCAACAGACTAGGACTGAATAAAATAAATATCCCAGTTTGAGGCCTCCTCCCCTCAGATCCATCAATCACCTTTGCTGTGTATGAGGCACAGGTTATCACATGAAAATCTTGCCTTTAGTGAAGGCTTGTTGCACGTATCGTCTTAAAGGTTAAATACAACAAAATCCCCTTGAAGATGTATTTATATTTTAAAATCTAAATGTTTCTTCAGATAACAAGGTTATTTCATTTTCAAAGACTTGTTTTGGCAGGGAGGAGAAATGGGAAAAAATGCTTTACTAAAAGCATTTTTTTTCAAGCATAAAGCTTGGGGCTTCTGGAAAATTCTATTTTTTTAATGTTTGAGCTAGCTGAGTAGGAAAATGTAAGCTTTCAATATTCCTTTTACTTACATTTCTCTAGTGGAGATTACTCAGAGCAGCTTAAATGAAAATCAAGAGATTTGTCACATATTAGCTCTTAGGGAGGCAAATATATTTAGAAAAAAAAAATATTTGAGGCTAAGCTTGCTGCATTTAAAAATCACCTGCTATTTCTGCATGGAAAATGACTTTCTGGCAAATATTTATTTATACCTGCCTTGGGCTCCAGTGGTCTCAATGCAAGGAGAAAAAATACAAACCAGCTCATGGCCTTGCTGCCCAGACCTCAGAATGCCCTAAAATGGGAATTTTTGTGAGAATATATTCCTCATGGCATGAGCTTCAGATATGGTTTTGCTTAAGGAGAGAACTTAATGAGAAATCTCTCACTGTGTGACTGAGGGCTGGGTTTGACTCCTGCTCCTTTTGCTTGGAAAATCAGGATTGATTTATTATTTTTTGGAATATGAGTTCCATGGTTGTAATATTTTAACACAGTTTTTTCCTCCATGGTCAGTAGAGTGGCACCAGCAAGAAACAGAGACCATTGTGTTCATCAGCTACAAAACACTTCATTCTTACTTTGCCCACTGAAATAAACTCATTTCATTGTCCAAAGAGCTGCAGAGGCTCCTTGGCTTGTGTGTGGACGGTGTCGTCCTTTAGGAAGTGGATTATTCACTTTACATTGGCTTTGTGGGTAAATATTCCACCTTTTACATTTGAAGACAGCCTGATAAAATATGAGATTTTTAAAAAAGATATAATTTAGCTTTCTAACACCTCGAAGAAGACTGAAAATAGGAAATAGGCTCGCTGAAGGAACTGATGGTTATTGATGACTGAATGAACGTCCCCTTTTTTGTACCCCTCTGGCTTGAAGGCAAATCAGAGCACACCCAGAGCAGCAAACCCTCGTGAGTCATGATTTAGCAGGCTGCACTGCTAAGTGAGAAATGCCGTCATATAACTGGCATGAAAGGGGTTTGACATTAAGCAAATGAAAAAAATTCCAGAGAAAGCGGCATTTTGGTGAATCCTAACCTAGGCGAGTATTGGGGAGACTCTTTGGAAGAATACATGGGTCCTTTGGTTGGATACTTCTTATGCCGGGGAGTTGAAGGGGGTGGGGGACCCACAATCATATCTATCCTGGCAAAGTAAATAAGAAAAAAGACACCAGCAAAATGCATAATGAAGCAACACGTAGAGAAAAGTTGGTCAGAGAAAAGTCGCGGAAAGAAACAACTGAAAAACAGAACGACAGGGAGAGAAAGAGAGAGAATTTGAAAATATATTCGGCTGGAAACAGAAGGCTCTCTCCTACCACCTGGTTGTTGGTGAAAAACCAGAGTCTTACCCACCTCAGGGTAAGATTTGGAGATTTAGGCACCACTGCAACATCATTAGGAGCTCCCCCCGCCCCAGATATAACAGGCAACATGCTTTACCCTCTGGAATATATTTGCATATGTGAGGCAATATCCCATTGAGGTGGCTGGATATGAAACAACATATATTCATTCTCCTTTCAGTTCCAGTGCTAGAGAACACATCCTCAGCTAGTTCAGGGAAGCATGAGCTGCTGGGAGTCGGCGAGGAACGCTGCAGGATTGGATAACTCAATGAATGGGAGACATCCATGGTTGGCAAGGTGTCAGGATGGAACACGAGACAATGTGAACACAACACTGAAAAGAGCACATTGCAGACACAGTGACAGAGGCTTTACTGATTAGAGAGGAAAGTGCATGTAAACACCCTAGAAATAGGCTTGGATGCAGCTTTAATCCACCAAAGCTCTGGCTAGGGGACGTCAGAGCTGGCAGGGAGAACACAGGGCTTTGACTGATGAAGGGAAGGGAGATTCAAATATCTGTTCTGCAAGGTGCTCCGTGACTTCCTCCCTGGGATCCACCACATGGGTGCAGGGTCCAACATCGGCTGTGGCCTTGTCCACAGGGGGCCCTTCCTCTTGTACTGGGCAGGTGACCAGCCATGGGACCTGTTGGTGCCCAAAGTGTGGCCCCAAAGGGGTCTGCTCCCATCACCATCACTGATGTCCTGCTCAATGGGGACAGTGAAACCACTGAAGCTGCCTGGTAGTCTTGGATCCCAAATCCAAGTGCTTCATGCTTTTGAAGCAGCTCCTGGTCCTCCTGGCTTCCCTGTGAGAGGATGGGTGGTGGCCTTGTCCATCCCCAGAACCTCATCCTCACAGTCCCACAGCTACAGCTGAGGGAAGAATCCAGTTTTTCTTTGAAAGCTGCAATTCCTCACCCCAGCCTCCCCAAAAAAGCAGCCAACCAAACTGCTTTGGCTTTTCAGCACATCCCCCTGAAGGATTGGGAGACTTGGATGGGTGGTGAGGCAATCTGCCAGAGCCCTCAGGGTGCTGGAGACTCAGGATCTCACCTGGAGCCAGCGGAGATGACAACGCTGATGGCCCAGTACCCACTGTGGAGGCGGCGTGGAGGCCTCTTGTTTCAGGTTGCTAAAGTTAGGAAATCTCAATCCCCTCCTCCTCCTCTTCCCCCTTTATGTTCAGCTACACATCTTGGACCTATGATCACTGAATTTGTACTGAACAGGAGTGAGAGGCTCACATAGAGGAAATTCTCCAGGATATTTTGGTCTCCATTGCAAGGGAGAATGTTCCTTCTGGGAAAAGCACAGTGTGCAGCAGGGCTGAGAAAGTTACCTCTGCGTTTTGAGCATCAAAAATAGCAGAGTTAAAATGGTCTCTGAGAGATTCATGGCAGAACAGAGATTCCTCTTTTTCCCAAGACAATTTTCCTGCTTCATTCCTGGGGTTCATGTCAGCTGTTTGCACACACAAACACTTTTTTTCTTCACATTTGCGACTCTACCAGGGACTTAGATGGGTTTGAAATTAAAGGAAAACTTCCTCAATGGCTTCTAGAGGAAGGTGGGCTGCCACCAAGGGAAGCAATTTCATTCTCCAAGTGTAAAAGCAAATGGTGTATTTTTTTGACTGGAGATTGCCCATGGCCAAGCCCTGCCACAGTTCTGGGTGTCCTTCAAGCTCAGCAGAACTGGAGCTGCTTCTGCTGAGCCAACAGAGTCAGAGATGTTGGAGGCTCAGGGTCTGCTTTTCCCATCAGGGGTGAGGGAGGAGTGGTCAGGCAAAAAGATGAAACTCTGATCCTCTGTTAAGGGAATCAAATTTATCTGTTGGGGTTTTTTTTTTTTTCTTCCAGGAGAAACATGAAAAAAATGGATCCTTCTCCGTTCCATTTGTCCCTTTTTCACATTCCTTCTATTAAAATGAACACATCTCCCCCTAAAATCTGAGCACAGAAGCTGAAATGCAGCTCGGCTAAACCCCACCTACGTTGCTGGGCTTGGATGAGAAATTCCCATCTGCATGGATTTTCAGCAGACTGTGCCATCCGAGGAGGCATTCCTCCTGAAGTGGCTTAGCATCCCAACAGTGGGAGGGAGCTGCTGCCTCCTCACTGCCCTCTGTGTCTGTGGCAGCAGGGCCACAGCCAGGACACCAAATTTTCTCTTTTATCACTCCCAGAAAGGCACCAAATAACCCACATGAGCCTTAACACTGGGGCATCAAACCTTTGCACCCTGCCAGGAGGACCATGGAGATACCCACCCGCCTTTCCTATGGGATATACCACAATGAAAAATCTCCCAAAATAAAGCAGGAGGATGAGCCATGATTTTTGTATGTCCTGTGATGGGCAGTAAGGGTGTTTTAGTGGCAGTCCCTGTCCTGCTTATCCCTGTGGGTTCCAGCCATAAGCACTGGAGCATGTTTTCCTTGAGGATTTGTCTTAGAAAGGAAAAGAATGAGCTGTAGCTGCAAAGGAAAGTGTCTCTCTCTTGGTAATATCTCCACAATGAACCAAAAGCAGTGGGAAATGGAGCAAAGAGAGGGGTCTCTTGCCTGGCCTGAAGGTTTTTAATCCGGGAGAGCATGTCCAGGTGCCCAGCTGAGTACTGCTCGATGACATCCATCACGTCGTAGGGCCGAAGACTCTCCTTAAACTTGCGCTTGGAGACGAGAAACCTCATAATGCTGCAGGAGACGGAGAGCAAAATCATAACACAGTCCCTGGGTGCAGCCTGACCTGCTTAATGGCGGATAAAAAACACTGCAGGGAGCTGCTATGGAAGGAAAATGGAATAAATCCCAACCCTGTGGGTTTGGGAGAGGATGCAGCAGTAGGAGAGGGGAAGGGGGTTGCGGGGGCTGGTGGCTGAAGCCCTGTCTGCGATGGGGGGTCCCCGATGCCCCTTGGACTGTCATCTGTGCATGTGCTCCCTGCGCCACTTTTATAAATGTCAGCAGTAAATCTCAGAGACGGTGAGAACGGTCATTTGGATGCATCCCTGCGGGGGATTTTCCTGTTTCTCCATTTATTCCTTCCCTAAGCAAAAATTGCCCTTCCTGGCAAAATTGTCTGTAAAGCAGGGCAGGCCACCCAGGGGAAAAACAGCCTGTGGCACACACATGTCAGCATTTGCCAGCACTTCTTGGGCTTTACACTTCTCATTTTTCTCTATAATTTATTCTTCTGGATCGTATCCCCCCTCTCCCTCTCTTACCACACTGCCCTGATGCTGACTTTGAGCCCTGGTGTCAAATCTTCCGTCACAAACTCGCAGTTGCAGCTTTTGTTCTCATCAGGAATGTCTTCTCCAGGTAGGCTTGCTTCTGGGTTCGGGACAGGGAAGGAGAAACACAGCACGTTACTGTTTTCCGTGCCAGTGCCACGCACGGGAAAATGAGGCAGATCACGAACAGCAACCCCAGGGGAAGCAGCAGAGAAGCCTTTGCTGAGCATCCAAATGAGAGCATTTCCCAGGATGTGCTAAGGTGACATTCAGCAGTGCCAACTGCAGCTCTCACCCATCTCTGTATCAGTGAATCCCAGGATCATTTGGGTTGGAAAAGCTCTCTAAGATCATTGAGTCCAACCATTCTCCCATCATGGCTAAGCCCACCACTAGCCCATGTCCCCAGGTGCCACATCTAGATATGTTTTAAATCCCTCCAAGATGGTGATTTCAGCACTGCCCTGTGAAGCTTGTTCCAGGGCTTGACCACCCTTTCAGTGAAGAAATTTTTCCAAATATCCAACCTAAAGCTCCCCTGGCACAACCTGAGGTCGTTTCCTCTTGTCCCAATGCCTGACTCTTTCTCCTTTCCCCATCCTTACATGCAGAAATATAAACATTATCATGGGTATCAGAAGGGGTTTTCTTGCCTCTTGTAATCATTATTGACTAGTTTGGGTTGGAAGGGACCTTTTAAAGGGCCCCTAGTTCAACCCCCCGCAATGGGCAGGGACATCTGCAACTTGATCAGGTTGCTCAGGCTACTCCAAGCTAAAAGACTGGGAGGGGAAGGAGTTCCAACACCTTGGCTGGCAGCTCTGCCCTTCTTCGGTGGGGAGGGAGAGGATGTGGGGGCCAGCTGGGAATCTGGGGTCCAGCACGGCACCCCAAGCCCTCACCTTCCGAGTTCTGCCGCGACGCCGCTCCCTTGATGCGGAACGCTTGCCGGGCTCGGCTGCGGTCTCCGAAGCTCCAGCTCTTGGGCACTTTGCTCGGGCTGTCCTCGATGCTCTGGTCAGCGCTGGGGGACCTCCTGATGCCCTGAGCCTGTGGAGAGCCTTTCCCTTTGGTGCCAGCACCGCGGGGACTGGAGAAGACACGATCTTTCAAACTGACCTTCTGACTGTTCAGAGAAACACGTTGAAACAAAGACAAAAAGGAGACAGCAGGAGGAGTCATTCTGGAAACCACGCAGTCCTTCCCCACCAGCCATTAGAAACCAAGAGCACTTCCAAGCAGCAGTGACATGTAGCTTTGCTGTTGGCTTTTCTTTTTTTTTTAATCCAATATGTATTTTTTATTTTTATTTTTGTTTCAAAGAAAGCATTGTAGAAATGTTTCCGTCATCATGAGTGAAATGGGAATGATTCGTAAGAGAGAGAAAATAATGAGGACTTAAACAGAAGCCCCTCATGGGATGCCAGGGCTGGCGGGACAGGATGACATTAACAATGAGGTTATGATTCCTTAAATCACTGATCGACTCCGATCACGAGTTAGGAAGCTTTTCTTTCACAACTGCCTTCCAAAACACTATGACTAATAAGAAAATACCAATAAAAAAACCCCAAACCATTATCTTAAAACTTTTGTGTAAACACTTCACTTCTGGTGCTCAGATCTGTCCTTTCCCTTTCTTCAGCTCCTATATTTCCTGCCTCTTCAGACATGATCTGCCCCCTTTATATATTCCAAAGAGCTCGTCTTTATCCAGTTACATATTGAAACACACAAATACAAACACTGAATTGTGCAACTCCTTTGTATCCTATAAAAATTCCATCTAAAAGCTATCTGCCGTCTCCCTGGAGGACTGCTATGGGTGTCATAAACACATAAAGTGAAATTTTAAAACTCCAGAATATGGCATTTTATTGCC
This sequence comes from Lycocorax pyrrhopterus obiensis, assembly GCA_014706295.1. Lineage (NCBI taxonomy): Eukaryota > Metazoa > Chordata > Aves > Passeriformes > Paradisaeidae > Lycocorax > Lycocorax pyrrhopterus. Next base: position 11,611,151 of record JACSVZ010000022.1, on the reverse strand, counting down.
TTTTTTCCTACTAGAATCCTTGCAATTATGGTTGGAAAAGAAGCTCTCTCCAGAAACAGAGATGATCTCACTGGGAAATAGTGACCACTCTGCTCTAATTAGTTTCCAAATTCTGAAATTTTGAATTAAAGCCTTTCACTCAAATGAAGATGTGGAATTTTCATGTGAAAATTTAAGAACAAGGAGATTTTGTGAATTTTTATGAAACCACAAACTTTATAGAGACAGCATTGGGGAAAGCAGACTGCAAATAGTTTGGGATCATTTCATATTTTCTTAATAGCAATCGATGATTAAACTCCACTCATTAGAGGTTGGACAACCAGTGCAAGGTACTTGCACAAACAGCCAATATTTTATATATAGGTGTATCAAAACTGAGTGAAGACAGGGATTTAATTCTCACCACTCTGTACCATTGCAGCAGCCACTTATCATTCTGCTGCAAACTCTCTGCCTCAATTTGTGGGAAGAACATTTCAGAAATATAAATTTCCACATCACCAACCAAAGACCTGCTTTTTTTTTGCTGTGTCTTTCAGCAACACCAACTTAAAAGTCAGAGCCATGCAGTCCTTCTTTGCCTTCAAAACTGGCATGAGGTTCTTCAATCAGAACTTGGCTGCTGGTTTTGGAGCAGAGCAAAACGCTGCTCCCTTTTCCCATCCGCCGGCTGTTCCCTGCTGACAGGAGCAGACACCAGCTCTGGCCAGCAAGGGAAGAAGATGTGACTTGAGGACACTCAGGGAGCAGATTTGTCGAGTAAGAAGGTGCTATTTTTACAAAGTCACTTTACATTGTGAGACAACAAACATTTACAGGGAGAGAAAGGTGCTTAGGCAGCGTTTTGCAGAGTTGTGTGGGGAGGGCATCCCCTGGGCTGCAGGGCAGGCTTGGCTGTGGCCATGAGCTCAGCAGCAATTTCACATTCAAAGATGGATTGGAGAGAAAATAAAATTTGCTCATGACCAAATTAAAAAAGGCAGAATTATTCCAATTAAAGATGAATTTTAATTCGGGTAAGTGCTGGGGATTGAATTTCCAGTGTGGTACCCATCTGCAGGGTCTGCCTGAAAGCCATGGGATCAACAGACCTTCAGCAGAGCTAAAATCCAGGTCAGAGGTACAAATCCACACAGGAATCTGGGAACAAGCACATGCCTAAACACCTTTCTGGATGTAAGCCTTAATTGCTAATGCTACCAAAACCACTGTACATAATGAGCCAACAGTTTAAAAGAAATTCTCATTCTGAGTTTCTTGGATTAGAAACCAGATTGAAATTTCATCTTTTGATTCTAAATAGGCCAACTGGATCTTTTTTCTTTATTTTTGTTGATTTTAGAAGATAATATTTCTTGAATCCACTGTGTTTCAGTAGTACTATTACTTTGAATTACCTTTTTAGAAAGCAAGTTTTATAAAACACATTAGCAACACAGCAATATTCAGGATTCAAAGTGATCTCTTTGTGCCCTATCCTCTGCTGAGTTTCTCCCATCGCCAATCCCAGCATAAAACCAGTTGCCTTTCACTGAGTACAGCAGGGCCTTTTCCTTGGAGCCCCTTTTCCATTCCCACAACAAATGTGCTACACATGTTTGCAGGAATCACAAAAAGCAAAAAATAAAGGGTTGAACTTGGTGAGGGATACGAGCAAAGAGTTTCAAGCCTGACAGCATGAGGTGCAACACATTAAAAAACCTCATAGGAATCTGATGAACAATTAAGATCTGGGTGGGTTTTGTTCCCAAGTATTCACTAAGGAAAAAAACCCAACACTTGATGTAACTTCTCTGTTTTAACGTAGACAACATGAGACACCATGAACAATTAACTGAATTTTTCCTTCTGCCATGCAATTGCCTCATTGGAAACGACACCTGGAATCACATGCAAGTACAATCCCTGCAGAGGAGGATGCTGTTGGGGTCTGCAGGAGCTGGTAGGAAAAAAATCCCAAGGAAATACAGACATACATAGGGATATATGTTGTCAGCTAATCCAAGATCATGTTCTCACTCAACCAGAAAGTCATGCAGAGGGACTCAGAGTATCTCAGAGAGGTGGTGTTCGGATGTCACTCCAGGACGGTAAATGAGCCTCAGCTGAGTGGGGAGTGTTGGTGACATGAACGTGAGGACAGCAGGAACCCAGCCACGCACACAGCAGGGACAGACGGACGGATGGACGGACGGACGCTCACAGTCGTGACAGCGGCGCGAGCACAGGGCAGGAGCTCTGCTCGTGCCAGGGGAAGGAAGGGAAAGGGAACTGTGGCTTTGCAACCAGAGGCACAGGTTAGGGGAAGCCACCATAGCCTAAGAGGGCGTGATTTAATTCTAGGTCTTCATAACCACTCCAGGTGGCATCTATGAAAAGATTTGATAGCAAAAAATCACCTTTCCAGGCTGACTTTGGGGAAGATTTATAAACATTCAGGTTTTGACTTGAATTTAACAAAGGATAGAAACTGAGCTGATTTTTCTCTGTTGCCAGTCAAAAAATGAGAGTCCATGCTGGAGAAACTGGATGATGTTCACTGATTTAGTGGGCTTTGCATTTTGGTAAAGTCCAACAGCCCAGCACTCAGCAGAGAACTGACCTTCAAAATGAGCTGCCATCAGCCTCCTTAGGATGCCAGGGGTTTAAGCTCCTGTTTGAAACCCTCTGGTTTGGGGTTCGTTCCAGTTCTCTATAGTATTAAATCAGCACTTTTAAAACAATGTGGACTCATTACATTAGCAGTAATTTTGGATCAATAAAAAGTATCAGTTGTAAGGTCTTGTCATTGATTTTAAACTGTGCTTGAGCCGTTACTTCATTTTCTTCTCAGCTAGCCAGAATGAGTCGGATTAGCACAGACTCAGATCCATCTCTGCATCCAAACTCAACCAGTATCAGTGCTCATTCTTCTGAGAAGCTGTGGCCAGGATAAAAAAGTTGTCTCCTGTTGGTAAATGAGGGGCTTTTTTTAAATCAAGAGTTTGTGCTGAACTCATGGCATATGAGAACAGCTCATTAAAACCAGGCAGGAGTGCCAGGAGTGAATGATGGCCTTTGTGACTATCACTGGGTTCCAGTCTGCTTGCTGGTGTGAGTAAGAGGCAGAAACCAATTACTGGAGACATGAAGGAAAGGAAAGTAAAACTGTGTATGTAAAATTTGCCATGACTGAAACAGAAACCAAGAGAGGGCCTGGCTCAAGCCTGGTTTGCCTCCAGTGATTTCAGAAAAGCCATTGCTGAAAGCTGAATTCAGCCTAGAGAATGGAGTTTCCAGAAGCAGAGAAACCTGGGCATAAGGGAAACAAAACATCAGCCAGTGATCAAGTCATGGTGAGTAATCCCTCTCCTTTTCCTCATCCACAACCACGGTGCTAGACTTGGATGGGAGCCACTGATGCTGTGATGGCAAAGACTGGAGTTGCACCATCCCTGCAGCCACCACGCAAGCACGGAAAAGCACAGGGCCTTGGATGAGTGAAGGGACACTGGAGCCAGACTCATGTCTGCAACCTTTGCTATTCTGCAGCATTCTGTTATAATCATCCATCTCTTCCTAATTCACAGCCCTCTTCTCCCAAACTGGTGCTGAGTGCTGTCAGACACCACATCAGCCACATCCTGCCTCTTCTCCCAGCCGTTTGCTGTTTGCCAGCTTGGCTGTTCTGCATTTCAGGAGCAAAGCAAAGCAGCCAGGTTGCACCTCTGAGCTGCCTGATCATTCCCAAGCAAGCCTTTAAGAAATCTGCTCCACCCAGGGCCACAGGCCAGTCAAGGGCTCTGCAAACACCCTTCCTGCACTGCTCTGGGTGCCACCTCTTCCCACTGTGAGGTGCCCTCACCTCTGAGTGTGTCGGGAAAGTCTCTTACAAAGCAGAATATGATAGAGCTGATAACCTGGCTTGGTGTAGTTACATTACTGCTTAAAAATGAATGTGTTATTGCATTTATTGACTAAAGATCATTGGTTTAGTACATTAAGAAACCACAGCTTCTAAGGAGTTTCCTATTAATTTACCTACATTGAGTTTTCCATGATTGCCTCATCGTTTGCTGTTATTTCCTTATGTGCATCCTAGATGAAGGCTTTTAGCACTCAGCCTGAGCTGCATCAAAGTGCTGGCATCTGCCCCAAGAGTTTGTGCAGTGGGGATTGTTGGCAGGCACCCAAGGGTCCAGGGAAACAAGACATTTGAATTATTTTTACATCCCTTCACAGCTAAACCACAGTTTTACTAAAGCACAGGGTGTGTAACACTACACTCAGGATGGATGCAGGTAACAAAGATGCCCTTGTAGCTATTCCAAAGTCCAAGACTCCTTTTTGACTGGAAGAACCACAGTCTGTCATCCTCCTTTTCAGGGGCTCCAGCAGATTAAGAAGACATTGAGGTAACACTTTGCTCCATCCTCCCTTTCCCTTGCAGAACTCAAGACGGGGGAGATGAAATGAGGACCACAGTGGGAAGGAATTCAGTAGAAAACAGAAAAAAATTACACTGCTTTAGCAATTAAAAATCCATGCCTAGGAAGACATGCAAGGAAGACATTGAGATCAGAGTGGCTGATTTTCCAGAAAACAGAACCAGACATGGACAGATGAGAGAACAGATTACGAATAGCACTGCTCGTTTTCATCTCTGCCAAAAACAACCTCAGTGTGAAGCAACTGAGAGGAGGCTTTCTCTGGGAAGGAGTCCCTGCTCACACTACACCTCCACAGATAAAACAACCTCACCTGGCAAATGGAAACACCACAGAAGTCAGGATCATTTTTTCACCTAGGCTATTGACCGAATCTTTGCCATTTGGAAACGTCGTGAAATGCTGCCTGTGCAACTGATGATCACCCAGTATTTACCCACACTTCTCAAAGCTAACCTTCAAGGAAGGCCACAGCACCACCAAATATGTAGCAGGAGACTGACTCAGAGGTTCAGGCTTTTTATCCAGATGTAAAGGATTTCCTACCATGGAGAAACTGCTTTTTATGAACCCTAGATCATGCCCCATTCCTCTTTGTTACCCATTCAGAGATGGGATTTACCACTCTACTTCTGAGCACCTGCTACACGCAAACCTCTGCCATGAGCCCTACCCTCTAGACTGACAGAGAATAAAACTAGCCAGCAGGTCAAAAAATAGCAAGAAAAGAAAAGATACAGGTTGAAACAATTAATGAAGAAAATCAGAGATACATATACTGTTAGAGCTGCAGTTTTATACTTTCAAAGCTGTCGTTTGTTGGCTTTCTGAGGGATACAGAGACTGGTGATTTTGAGAATTAAAACGGACTCCAAAAAAAGAGCATGCAAAAATCCGAGTTCACAAACATGCGGCATCACTCAGTGCCCTGCCACTCCTGGGCTGCCCACCTGCCTGGCTGCGGGGCGAGGAGCTTGGGGGGTCCCCTGCCAGCATTCACAGCATGCAAACTCTGGGCAGTGGGAGATCAAGAAGGTGCATGTTTGCTGCTGAGGAGCAGTGTCTGGGGTGGGGGCAGAGACTCTGCTAGTGCAGGTGTGGAAGTATTTACGCACAAATAAGATAGGATCTTCCTGTCTGTGTATATGGCCATGGGTGCACTAAGGGATGCTCGTTGGGAAGTCCCTGAAAACACCTAACAGTTGTCAACTGGATGAAAAAGATGCAAACCCTGCTCGTACAAAGCCCTGAGCTAAAGCTGTCTGTCCCCCTCGGGGTCTAGAAACAGAACCATTCACAAGGCCAACGCCAGCGCTCAGGGGAGCCCGTGTCCCCTATGTCTGGCAGGACAGGCTGAGATTAGTCCTTCTCTAGCTGCGTAGTAGAGGTGCTAGATAGGCAAGCTGTGGCTTCCAAAGGCCACCAGACTAGGAAAGGTCAATTTGTCATGGTCAGAGAGCCAAAGGAATGGTGACTGAGCAGAGGCAGGAAGCTGGTATTTCTCGTGCTACTAACTGGACGTTGCTGTACAGTGCAAGTCAATTTGCAAGGATTCCCTGGACCTTGAGGAGGGATGGAGCAACAGGGAGGAAAGGGTCTTTTTAAAAAAAAATTAAAATTTTTCATTTTTTTTTCTTTTTTCTTTTTTTCTTTTTTTTTTTTTTAATTTTCCATCATTTGTTAAACTTCATTTCCTGACCTCCTCCCTTGCTGAGCAGACACTGGCTTGGCTCGCCCAGCCCAAATTCCCCATCCTCATCTCTTCGCTTCGTGTGCTCTGCACAACTGGCAGCCAGGGAAGGCTCTAATTTCGGGGCGGGCAGTGGGGAGGCTCTTCCACCTTTTTTTACTCATCTAGTACCTCTATTAAGCAGAGAAGTGATCAGAACGGGTGGTAGCAGGGTAGAGGGAGAATGAGCCGTGCAGCTTTTGATTAGTTTCGTGCGACGCATTTCCCGTGGTACCTAGAGTTTCCTGAGCAGCATCCGCATAGTGACTCTCTGCACGGTTTGCTCTTACTGGAAATGAGGGGAGAGTAAAAATTAGACCTGGAAGCAAATGCCAGACAGGAAACTTTTGATTACGGACTCTAGGTTTAAAAGACAGGTGTTCTGAGGGCCGGGTTCATGACAGGATTGTTCTGTTTGAGTGTTAAGTGAGGAAAAAATAAAAAAAAAATCAAAAATCAACAGGGTTTCTGAAATTTGTTTCACTGTGGTCAGTAAATTTAATTATTAGACATGAGGCATTCTGCTTATTGAGTTGGTGGTGTCAGTTTATCTACAATTAACTGCAGGAAGATTTTTCATCTGTATTGGAAACAAAAAAATACTCTGTTCTTCCTCTAAATATATAAAAAAACTCAAAAGTTTTTTCAAATTGTGTAAACTATGGAAAGACAAAACAGTAACTTGTTTTGTCAAATAATATCCAAAAAGCTCAATTTTCTTCTTTTATTTTCCAAACAAAAACCCCACTCACAAAGAGAGCTAGTTAATCTGTGAATTATTTGTACTTTTTATACGGGAAATATCATTATATTAAGCCTGGCATTGAAAAAAATAAAAATAGATAAAAACAGGGTGTGGTGCAGTCCCTTATAGGAAGGGAGTTGAACATCTGTGTTCACACATCTGGTTTTCGTAATGCTTTTTAGACAGGCCCTACCACTTGTGGGGAGTTGCTGACTTTGAGGACGCACCACCACAGCTCCATCCCAAATGGCTGCTCAGGCACTGCCCTGCCAGAGATCCCCACCAGGACCAGGGTCCTCCACGCCATGGAGCAGCCCTCTACCTGTGGAAGGGGAATGACGTGGCCCCATCACCCCACCAGGCCACCAACCACCAGCAGGCAGCTCTTGCCAAGTTCATGGGCAGACTGGAAAGGCTGAAGGGCATCAAATCCCGATCTCGTTTTACACTTGAGCTCAGCAATCGGAGGAGCTCGTGGGCACAGCACCCCATGCAAGCTCATCTGACACCACCCTCGGCATCTTGGGGACTCCTCAGGTGCCCACAACGGGACCCTGCATCCCCAGGTAGCCCCAGGGGCTGGTGGTGCTACCAGGGCTGTCCTGGAGCTGGTGTGGGAGTGGGATATTGAGCATGCAGAGCCTCAGGGAGACGCGTGGGTTTCTCTCCTCAGTCTCCTCTGCAGTCCCTCCAGAAAGATGCAGTTCCTTCCGTGCAAATAATCCGCTCCCCTAAAGGCAACTGATTATTTCCAGATTACTGTCAGTCCCAGCATGAGTCTCTGACACCAGTTAAATTGGTTAGAAGGCCAAACACCAGCCCAGGCTCATGTGGCCCATGGGGTTCCTATGATTGACCCTGGTTTCCACAGGCAGTAGAGGTTCAGGACACCTTGGACATCCTTGGCTGGATGAGCAGGGGCCCACTGAGTCAACCAAAGGCATCCTCCAGTGCGTACAAAAGCCTTAATCACACCCCTGAACAGAGATCTTGGGGTTGTGTGTATCTCAGACAGACAGGTACACACACTGAGAGAGAGATACACACACAGATACACACACACGGTACAAGGGACCCATCCCAGCATTCACCCAGAACACGGCCAAGGTCCTGCTGAGCTCACCAGGGCCAAGGACAAACCACAGCTGAGAACAACCTTCCAAAGAGGTTCCTCTCATTACCTACAGCACTGAACTCATGCTGGACAAAGTAATCTGAGTTTTAGCTTCCCACTTCCCTGGAATCCTTCTGTTTCTTTTTCTCTGATATGAATGCGTTGTTATGATCATTTGGTTCATTAATTTTTATCTTTTCACCCAATAGTTTTTTTGAAAGGAAAGGAAGAAATGTGGTTGTGGATGCCTTCAGATGTTTCTCAAACCATCTGTTAAAGAGCATCTGAAGCCCACATTTCATACAGGAGCCTCCATAGCCCTGGTAACCATGTGTCTGTCTTTTTGACATTACGATCAAAGCAAAACAAACAGAAACGAGATGCCACAGCTAATTTCCAGCCTGATTAACAGAAGAGTAATCATCCTCCCCATTACCACTCTGATCTGCTGGCTTTCTGCAGCAGGAGGGGTGAGAAAAGCCCCAGCACAGAGCAGGCCCCCTTCCCTGGGGATATGAGGAGAGTGGAGTTGTATTTGGACCCTGCATGGCAGCAGCGTGGTCTCGGACATGGGGTGGGTCCCAGTGCCCCGGCAGCACAGCCAGCCTCGGGAGGGGCAGGGGGCACTGCTAGGCCAGGGCAGGGGCAGGGTGGACACAACACCCAGAGCGATGGGCAACAGGAGGCTCTGAAAGCGTTTGTTTTTTAAAGGGAGGAAAATAAAGAAGGGGGAAGAGGTACATAGCATGTAGGAAAAGGCCAGCATCTCTTCTGCTCATCACAGCCTGGGCTCCACCTCCGTCTGGGGGAGGTGAGCTCCTGGCCCCCAAGCAGCTCAGCACAGAGCGTTCCCAGCACTCGGATGTGGATGCAGACAAGCTCGTGGTGGAAAAACAAAGCAGAAACCATAGAGAAAGAACGTAACCTGTCTCTCAGATCAGCTGTCCCATTTTATGCTAAGACTAAATCAAAAGCTACCCAAGAGAAATTCCAGGTGGCCCCAAGCCTCTGCCACACTGACCCCGTCACCTCCTCACATCCTCTCAGCCCAGGCAGCAGCTCTCCCAGTGCTGTGTGGGCAGGAATCAGCACGGCCACAGCAGCACTGGGGTCAGAGGGCAGGACCCTGACAGCCACCCTGTGCACTGGCAGAATAATTGGGATGCTCCCTGACCTCACAAGGCAATACAGCACATTCCCAGCATCCCTTCTCTAAATTAAAATATATTGAAGTGAAAAATAGTGAAAAAACTCTTTCTATTCCATTTGCTGCCAGGACTTTGTGGTGTATCTGCTGTGGAAAGAGGGATATAGGAAATCAGCCACTCCCTACACATCACTAAAACAGGAGGAAGATCCAGCTACCTCCAGGTGTAAGACTGTATTTCCTCACAGCAATGGAAATGCAAAGTGGCAAATCCTTTCCCAGCTGAAGCAGAAAAAGTGTGGAGCTGGGGTCTGCTAAGAGAGAAGATTCATCCCCAGGAGCTTCCTGAGTGAAGCATCATCAGCAAGTGGGTGATTAACTGTCAGGTGGGCAGAGAAACAGGATGAGTTCTCTTTTCTAAGGGCAGGATGACACACTGAGCATCACCGGGAGGCTGCTGGAAATTAGAGTGGGTGGCGGATTTGGGATGTGAATGTAAAAGACCCAGAAAATTTTGTTGGGGAAAATAGGCAGTCTGGGCCCCCCTGAACACAAGATTCCTTCCTGAGGTCTGAGACATTATCAGATGGAAGGAAAAGGACAGTGGGAGCAGGTAGAATTGGTATTGTCCTAACAGAACAGAAGGAAGAAGCTTTGGTGCTGCCCTGGCAGCAGAACTGAATGATATGGAATAAACTCTAAAGCTCTGCACAGCAGCTGCAAACCCTCAGCTTAAGCCCTCCTGGGCTGGGGTTTAGCAACAAAACCCATTGGTGTCACAAGAGACAGATGCACCATAGGAGCAGGAAACAGCACTTGGAAATTACTCTGATGAAGGACCTGTATATAGTAAAAAATACTCTGAAAAAGAACAGGGAAGGACTATTTTTACTTCTTTCTGTGACATAAGGTTGAGAAAGTAGAAAATGAACAGGGAAAAACCTGCAACCTCTGCAAAGAAATAGTGTACACAACCTAAGGTTTTCAGTAAATAAGTACGAACTCTGCAAGGCAGGACCAAGATTCAAAAATTAAAAATAAGGGTAGTGACTCAGAAATAAGACTTCTTCTTGTGATTGCAGGGATGCTGGCTGGTGTAACCCTGCAAGGGACTGTCAGACCTCAGATTTCCTTGGCTATGGAGGTGATGGGGCTGAACAGGGATTTTGTCTCATTGCGCTGTAAGAAATGTGGATTTACCCTTTGATGCATCCAAAGTTTATCACTGGCTGAGATAAGGCAGCAGAGCAGCCAGATCCTGGGATGAAATCTGACCCTCGCGATGCCACAGGCAGGTGGCCAAGATTTCAGCCTTGTTCTGCTCCCAGAGAGCCCTTCCCAACTAATGCTCCTTGCTTTAATAATGCTGGATGGACCCTGCCTTCACTTGAGCTACACTTAAGAGCTCAAGCAGAAAAAAGAAAAAAAAATCTGGATAGTTGAAACATGATCTTGGAGATTTGAGTTATTTGGCAGGAAAGTAGATGGAGTGCTACAAAGGTTCTGCTTGCAAAGAAAAGCTCAAATGAATGACAGAAAAAAAATGGGGAGGGAGAGGGAGAAGGAAGGAAGGAAAGATGAAATTTTCCACACTTTAGTCAGCACTACATCTACCCAGATATCTTTGGTTGGCTTTCATGCCAAGGAAAAATTAGTTTCTGGCCTCTTATAAGCTAAGAGGCATGGCAGAGAGGTACATCTGCAGAATGCCAGGCTCTAGCTGTACTTCTGAAAAATGTATTCATTGTTTACAAAATTTAGGCTGTAAGCTGTGTTTTGAGGAATGAGATGGAAGATCTGAAAGCCAAGCAGATGATCGCTGCTGATCATCAGTTTGTGTCTCATCAGCCAAGAAAAAAAAAGAGATTCAGCTCCAGAATTATTTTTTAAAAGAACTGGAATATATAGGACAAAAAAAATCCCAGAATTAAATACTTCTAAGTGGATCAAGAGTGTCCTAAATGTATCCCAAACACCAGCCCTGTCGCTTTCCCTGGGAGTTGTGAATGGAGAAAAGCTCCACCACAAGTGAGATTTAGGGCTGCCCTTGGAAGGTGCTCGCCACGATCCAGAGCACGCTCTGCACCGTGGGCTCGAGGCGTGGAGGGAAGATGAAGCAGGGAAAGTGCTTCCTCCCCAGGGAACGGGGTGGACACAGGGTGTCTCTGCCATGCCACCTCGTGCCGTGCCAGAGGGCCCTCCGTGTCCCACGGAGCAGCAGGTCCACGCAGTGCCCCGCAGCGAGAGGAGCTCGGGAGAAGTCTCTAATGCGGTGACTTGGCGAGATGGCATCGTGTTCCCCATGTCACCTCTGCCCGGCACGGGTGACAGGGACACAGGCAAAGCGTCACCTGCCCCTGGGCACGCGTTGAGCCTGCGTTAGGCCGAGTCACTCAGCTACGACCCCAGCAAAGAAATGAAACAATGAAGCGTAAACCCAACCCCTGCTGTCACCCCGGTGAGTGTCTGCCAGCTCCGCCCGTGCTGCCACCACTCCCTGCACCCCGCCAGCCTTGCTACCCTGCAGCTCCAGCCCGAGGCAGACTGGAAGGAAGATATGATTTAAGGTCCAGCATACACGTAGATACATCGGACTGCACAGCACAGGAAAAGCACGGTAATACCTAGGAATGCTTCCCTCGATGGTGCCACGACATGGTACACACACGCACACACATAGAAATCTACAGGGAATGCATGGGGATGGCGTGTTGGCAGTGATACAGACCTTGGCGATGGTTCGGGCTGCTGCTCTTTCCTTTAAACAGAAGCAATAGTACATTAGCATGGTGTCAGGTGGCAAAAGATGTTGCTGCTTCACTGTTAAAACATAACGAAACGACAATACCAAACAATACAACTAAGTGGAAGTTGTGGACAGAAGAAAGGGAAAGGAGCACTTAATTCCTGGAGTTTCTGGCCCGGACAGGAGATCACTGGAGACTCACACAACCTCAGAGAAGACACATACAACGCACAGGGTTGAAGAATTTTTCCCAACCCATCCTTGTGCCTACGCACAACTGAGACACCTGAGGGTCGTGTGATTTGTGTGAGCACAGGAGGACTTCTGTGGGCTCAGAGAGCGGCCCCCTTCTTTTGGAAACACACTGCCCTCATGTTTCTACACATGGGGAAGGGTTTGAACAGCTCCCATGACCTTGCTGCATTCGCTTTTCTTCCCTGGCTATTGGGACAGAGCTCATGTCAGATCTCCGAATGCACGGATTCACGCCGGGTGCTGGCATTGGACATGGGTGGGCAGGAGCATGGACCCCCGGCATCCTGACACCTCAGGTGGGGTTTATGCCTCCAGAGCCTTTGGCAGCTACTTTATCCAAGTAGTTGGCAAAGGCCACATGGAGGGAGTGGGACACCACAATCCATGTTTGCGGTTTCCTATTGAGATCCAAAACTGGATTGTTCCGAAAAATCATTGAGGCAAAGTGAGCTGAACGCCTACAAAAGGGCAGCCAGGACACTGCAAGCCATGCTGAGGCCACACTGAAAAAGACCTGTCACCTTCACTGACCAGGCATCGTGGTGGCATTTCCCTCCAGCAATGAGGAAAACCTGCTCTGCCTTCAGCTGCTCCGATTCACAACTCCTGCACTCGGGAATGGTGTTTAGTGTGGGGCCTCGATCAGCCCTGCCCCTGCAGCCCCCCAGAGAGGGAGCAGACCGTGTTTCTCAGCAGACACAGCTCTGCCTCCCCTAACACAGGTGCCCTCTGAGCCTGATGCTGCACCAGCCCTGGCCCTGCCACTGCTCAGCAGCGACCACTGAGACCTGCACAGAGCCCAACTCCTCTCCTTCAGCTAAAAGCAGCAGCCTGGAGAGACTAATAAAAATCTCTTTTCCCTCCTCTGCTTCTTGCTCAGAGAAGTTTGGAAGCCCAGCCTCAGTCACTACCTCAAATACTCGTATTTTAAAGTTTTCAGGCTGACCCAGGGCTCTGTTCTTTGCAGAAGCACACAGCCCAGGGCAGGCCCCAGCCCACACCTCCCAGTTGGCCCCGATGCCCACTGGCACCTCTCCATCCCTCCCAGGGACTGCACACTCCCCATTCACCAACAGGACAGCCTTGACTGCTCAAAAACCCCAAGAATTACCCCTCCAAGCAGAGGGTGAAGGTGCAGGACTCCCGCTCTTCTGGGGGATTCGTGTAAACCTTGCCACAGCCAATTTAGCAAAAATTTCTCACTGCTGCAACCTTGCCTGCTCTCACTGGAGGGAAGAGAGAATGAATTAACACATCATGGGCCTGAGTGTCCTCTGAGTGTGCTGAGGAGCAGAAAGGTCAGAGGAAAACTGGGATCACTACCTCCATCAGCCCCTTTGAGAATATGACTTTCGTTGTCAGTCAAGCACTGTGACATTGCTCCAGAGCCAAGTTAGGCTGAAGGAATTCATGTAGAGCACGGGAGGGGGGCAGGGAGGAGGTCACTGAGTGACCCATGGGGGACCAACTGTCAAACCTCTTTCATCTTCAAGGATGTCCATACGCAAAAGGCAGGAAGGAAAAAAACCATAATAAAAAAGGAAGAAAAGAAAAATATTGCAAAGTGTGTGCGTTCCAAACTCTCTTAGCTCTGCTGCTAACCTGAATGTCAGTCCTGACTTGCTCTTCAGGTTCCTCAGGAGCTCCAGCTGGTTCAGAGGAGGGATTAGTCTAGAGGGAGAAAACAAAGAGCATTAGTATCCAGACAGAGCTGATTCCAGAGCCTCCTGTCTTGGCAACTTCCCCTGCTGCCCCATCCTTTCAACCAGAACCAGCTTTGTGCCACCAACTGCAGCTGGGGGACAGCTCAGGAAGGATGGAGAGGGGTTTGGCTGCTACTTCCAACAGTGTCCTAAGGCAGAGCAGTGGGGTAAGAGAGAGAAAGTGACAGCAAGAGAGAGAGAGAAACTTGTCTGCACCACTGGATTTTGAACCTCCCCAAAACCAAGCAGCTGCCAGGGCTCCTGGGCAGCCCAGTGGTGTTTTGGCAGAGCTGTAGTCTGGCAGGTTGGCATTGCTAAATGGAGAGAAACTCCAGCTTTGGGGGAAAATAGGAAAACTCAACCCTGCTGCTCTTGGGAATATGGCAAGGCATGGGAAGGAGCAGCTTGTGGAACAGAGAAAATGAGGACCTGGGGTTGGGAGCATCTCAGGAGAAACAGCGGTGTGCTCCAGGGTCAAATTTAACAAATTCCCTACTGTCCATATCAGGTTTTGCCCCAAAATGAGGCAAAATCTTGTGTCATTGCCTTCCAGGAACCACGGGGCTTCCTTTCTTTCTCAGTAAAAAAAAAAAAAAAAAAAAATAAGAACCTGACAATGGGAATCCTGGTTAAGAATTAAAAATCCAATGAACAAACACCCTGTGGCCTATCCTGCATTTGTGCTAAAAGCCACTGGATTAGCTCCACATCCATTTTTGGGTTCTTCCCTGAGACCCTGGGAGACCAGGGCTTGCTCCATAAATATTTAACACTGATATTCCCAGCCAGGTTTTCAACCAAGAGAAACATAGGCTGGAGGTGTCAGGGGGAGACTGTAAGAAATGAGGCTTCTAATAAAGTAAAGGCAGAAATATTCATGCCCACATTTTTTCAGCCATTATGAGACCAAGTTTCACACTTTAACTAAAAAAAAAACAACAACTCAATTGGAAAAGCCTCTTCTCTGCAGGCACAAAACTTATCCTCAAAACCACAGTGGTTCAGCAGAGGTTTTGTGTTCACAAGATTGAGGCAATCAGAAAATTTTCCAATTCTAAGTATGGAGAAAAGAATAAAAATAGGCCTGAAAAATTTTGGCTCGGCTCCCCAGTCGCTTCCATCCAGAGAAAAGCACATCCTGATCTGCTGAATTAATGATCCTCTTCATTCCAGACATCAGGAAGAAGCTGACCTTGATGCAGTGGAGCCGTGCACGAGTGCTGGGCTGTCACCTCCCTTCAAACACACCGTAGGGTCTGGAGATGCATTCCAGGATGGGAGAGGTGGTGCACAAAATCCAGCAGAGAGTGTACTCAGCAGGTAATGAAGGGTGCACAGCTCTTCTTTGGTGAATTAACTCCTCAGGGAGGTCCATACCCAGCAGAACACAGGACAATTGCCCCACTTTCTCCAGCTGGGATCGCAAATCCAGGGCTCTCACTGGTGAAAGTCTCAGCTGAGGAGCTCATTAGCTCAAAAAGACTGAAGGATTCAGGATTCCAAAAGGAATTATGTCTTTCACATCAGCCCATGGTCTGCAGTGTGCTGAAGGTGGCCACCTCTTGGGCCACCACAGATGCTTCCATGAGAAGGTACAGACACACAACAAACACAGAAATTCACCATTTCTGTGGCTGGTTCATGGGCCTGGTACACATGAGGTGGAAATAAGCAGTATTTTACTGAAATAATTATTGTTAAAAATGGGTGAAAACTTATACATATACTTGACCTGAAATTTAATCTCAACTAAATGCTCAGCCTAACCTGTCACTGCAAGAGCAGCTTGGGGAACAGCTACTGCACCACACCATTTCTCCAGAAAACCTTAAAAAACAAAAAAAGGCAGAACTCTGCATAGCTCTTGAACTGAGCTTTGTTGTGGAATGCTGGATGCACAGCACTCTGCCCTGATGTGTGTCCAGGGCCCAGGGGACGCAGGTGCCACCATGCCAGGTGCAGAAAGAACCTCTGGCTGGGGCTCCTCACGTTTTCTCTCTCTCCTCCTGGTCCGTGCGTCACTGGTTAGCGAGGGAAGCACGTTCCGGTTAGGGGGGAGCTGGGTGAGGAATCTGCACACCACGGGACACACACAGCTCATGCCACCCACCACAGCAACACTTCTGAGCTGCTGCAGGTCCCCCCAGCTGCCTCCATCACCCCTCCCAGTACAGCACAGAGAAAGGCCACGCTAACTCCGGGTGCCGGCTCCCACATCCACAGGGAAAGGCGGATCCGCTGTTCCTGGGAGCACAGACAACTTTCAAGCATTAGGGGACAGGAGGGAGATCATGCCTTGGGCCAGGACACCACCAGAAGCCCACGACACGAGGAGGGCAGCAGCACACGACACGGTGGGAGCTACACAGACACACCACGACACGCACGCGGACGCCACGATGATTTTTTTGAACAGTCCCAGTATGAACAAGTAGGGAGACAGTGACAAGGAGGTGGGTGCTGGAATGGGATGGGAACCTAAATAAGCCTCCCTGCAGTGCTGGAGTTCCTATGAGCAGCCAATTTTTGCCCTAACCATGACTTTATGTCTCCGGCTGAAGCTATTTCTCATGAGTGAGAACATTTATGAAGCTTATAAAATACTTTATTACAACAAATGGGATGGAAGTGGCACATTCTTATTCCTCTCCCAGCAGTAGAAAAATGTCTGATTCTCAAAACAGGCTGTTGTTCAGCACAACAGGAAAATATATTCTTAATATTATACATGCAGTTCATTGATGCAATTTGCTATAAATTAAGCACACAGAGCAGTAACTGTGATTTACTAAGGCTGTAAAACTTGCATCTGTGAAAACTGGAACTGGGTTTTGAAATCAGACACTAAATCACATCAGCTCTAGTGGCATTACTGCATCTAGTGAGGATTTAAGCTGCTCTAAGAACAGAGCTTGGACTGCAGTCTTGAAATGCAAGTCATTTATTCCCTATCTTAAAATATTAACTTGACTACACCTTCAGATACTCATCTCACATAAAATAAGCCTGTGATTTGCAAATCTACTCCTTTCTGCAGAACCTGAGATAATATTATTTATCATAAATCTTACACAGCCATATCCAGGACTTTGCATTTGGATTGATCCCAAAAGGTTAAGTCCCAGATTGAATAACTGTGGCTAATAACTGCTTAGCTCTAGGTGGGTCTTGGAACTAAAAACTGAAATGGAAAAGTCCTGCTGAGATGAAGCATTCTTTCCCCGAAAATCAGATTGGATTACTCGAAGAAATGAATGATCATATCAGTTTGGCATCCTAGATCTTTCTCTTCTCCGGGTTTTACCCTCGAAAGCAGGCACAGCTGCTATGGAGGTTTTATTCTGTGCTACCACTGATGTGCCCTGTGGTGCCACCACACCAGCAAACTCAATGCCAGCGTTACCAGGTGGGCACAACTCCTGCAGCACAGAGCCAGATAAATGACACAATGAAGGACGGGAGAAGAGGGCTGGAGAGAGGGAACACACGGGAGCGAGGGCAGAGGGAAATGGAAGATGAGTGGGGATGTTTTCTCGTTAAGTGTTGCATGGATTGGGGGAGGTTGGAAAGACCATCAAGAAATCATCCTCAACAAAGCAAGCTTATCGAGCGCGCTCCCATTCTCCTTCCTTACATCATCATTTTGGCAGAGTTTCCCAACACTTGTGTGTACCAATAGCTAAAATGTACATGGAGGTGCAGGGGGTTAGTCAGTAGCAGCAGGAGGGCGCGTCTGCTTTGGGCTTTCACTCATTCCTTGGAAAAAAACTCATCTTCAAAGGTTTCTTTCTCTTTTTTTTTTTTTTTTTGTGTTTTTGTTTTTTTTTAATTCAAGGCTTTGCATGTTACAGTCCCAAATGAAGAACAAGGAGTGACATGACACACACTTTCAGAGTCACATGCACTTCATACCTGGAGGCACCATACGTTTGCGTTTGCGTGCTTTTCAAGTGTTTTCACCAAAGAAAACCAAAGGGGTAAGAGAAAGAAAAACAGGGGGGAAAGTTGGGGTGGAGGAGAGGGGAAAAGAAACAGAATAAAGAAAATTAGCATATGAACGAAGTGTGTCCCCGGGAGCAGATGCTGTGGCCAGGCTCACAGGTGAGCACGGAGCGTGGGCTGAGCTGGCTCCTGCTGTGGCTGGCTCAGGAGCCACGGCACACCCGTGTCACCCTCGGGGACAGGCAGCTGGCACCTTGCTCCAAGAGCAAATGGGCACCACGGGGCAAGGAAAGTGTGGGGGCCTCCCAGAGACCTTCCATGGTACATCCACAGCCCTCGGCCCCACCAGCCAGAGACTCCCTGGGCTGGGCTGCTGAATGGGCAGGATGTGCCCATGGGTTTGGTTATTTTTTAGTGAAGACCAATATATGATTGTAGTTTGGATCAAGGCCCTGCTCTCATGAGTGACAATAAGAGCAGACTTTTTTCCAATAAATCCAGTGGTTGATGCAGAACAGGTTATTTATGGTGCCTGGGTGCACCAAGCCACTCGTGCATCACAACCCAAACCATATCTGCACACACAGAAGCCTTGTGAATATTTCAGAATTTTGTTCTGCCACATTTTGTATTTAAAGATGAAATCTGGGATTCTCTCAGAGGCCACCACATTTTCCCCAAACAAGTCAGAGTAGCTCTATTGCAGTGACTGGAATGATGTTCTGGAGCCATGTGAGCTCCTCCAAGGCATGTGTAACAATTTTCTCATATCAAGCAGCCGAGCCTTTCCAGAGATGCCTTGGGAAGGGAGACGAGCTAAAGGCACAGGCTCCTGCTATGAGGAATAAGCAGCTCAGTGTTGAGCAGAAAGGATGCCGAGGCAGTGGTGACTGCAGATCATCCCTGGGCACCAGAGAGAGGGATTTTGTGTTCCTCCAGCCCACTTCCAAACCACACTGTGCACTGCAGACACATGGCAGCAGCCATGGCCTCAAGGGGCTGCTGGGCTTGACGTGCTGCTATGGCTGCAGCAGCACCAGGACCAGCACAGGGCTGCCAGTGCCTGCCAGCTGGCTTGGGGAAGTGGGGAGGCAAGGAGAGATGGTCAGTGTGAATGATGCAAGCTGCAGCCAGAACATACAGTTACTCCCTTTTTTTTGTTTGTTTTTAAACCCTATTTATTTATTTGACAGCATTCAAAATAAACTCAGAAGGGTTTCACTGCTTTTTTTGGTAAAAAAAGCAATTTCACTGAGGGCTGAATCCATGGGTGCACCCACTGCTCACTCACCCAGGTGATGTTCACTTGATATGTGCACAAACAAGAGCTGGGATTTAAGGGAGAAGCTGGAGTGCAGAGAAATCCATGCCTAAGGAAGCCCAGGGTGACACTGCTGTGTGGGGCTGAGCAGCACCCACAGCAGCAGCCAGCAGAACTGCTACCACCCTGCTACAAATCTGCCCTGGCTTTTTACTCAAGATAAGCAGGCTCTTCAAACTACATTTTTTTCTCTTTCTCCTCCCGAGAGTTTTATTTAGCCCTTTCTGGAGATCTTTAGCTCCGATTTCTTCCTGCATATTAGCTCCATGGAAATACAGGTTTTAACAAGGGGGTTGAGTACCAGGTAATCAAAAGGGTGTCACTGCATGTCTGGCTGCATGGTAAGTTCAGTGTTTCAAAGAGCAGTAAAATCCAGCAAAGCCCACTGAAAACAAGCCCTGAGTGCCTGCATTTTGCAGTGGACTTTGGGCCAAGCTCCATCCTCATCCTCTCTAGTAGCTGACCCCAGGCAGTGCTGCAAAGGTACGGCCAGAAGGTCGGGTACTGGGAGGGAGAGTTTCAATGGGTGGGTTTAATGCTATTGGAAAACAGCTTTGTTCTGTTCTGTTGGGCTGTTGTTGTTTTGGGGTTTTAGACAAAATCTTGAAGTTGGTTCATAAATTTCTAGGGAAAAAGCAACCAATCAGACACACACTGGGAATGAATCCAATGAGAACTTACTGGCCACAACAATGGGACTCCCAACAGGTTTTTATGATGGATTAAGAGGCTGGCTGCTGTGTTTGAAACACAGGCTAAAGCTTACCCCAGGAAATACATCCAGGCTGTCTGCCTGAGGGCTAAAAGGCACCAGTAATACGGGAAAATGGGAAGGGATTATTCCTGCAGTGGCACAGCCCAGTGCTGGACCACAGCCCTGCGTGGGAGCACAGAGATGGGGCACAGGGAGCCCCATCACGCCCACCAAAACCCCACAGAGCTACAGGAATATCTAACAAACCCATCCAAACTTTCTACAAACCCAGAGAGTCATGGATAGCCCCTAAAAATACACCAGGAAGGGATGCATGGCCCTGCCCAGGATGCAGGGCAGTGTGGGGTGAAAATGAATAGAACACTGTGCGTTTTAGCTCCTGAGGAAGGCACCAGGCCCAAAAGGGACATGAAGGACGTGTGGGTGCTTTGCCATGTCCTGGAGGGCTGGGAGGCATGGCAAGGGACTCTGTCCCCAGCTCCATGAAGCTCCAACTCCCAGGAGGCTGTGAATTCCCACAGCACTGCTCTAACCTGTGTGGTTTCACCTTAAAAACCTGCCTGGTTTTACTGCACGTAGGGTGAGGCAGATGGGTGCTGCTAAAACACTCTGGCGCTCAGCAGCCTCATCCATCGCGGCTCCAACGTCATTCCCTGCTTGTGGCAACACACTGGGATGGGTAAATGGGATACAAGAAATGGGAAAATGCTCCCTGAACCCCGAGTTAGCTTTCCTCCTCTTAGAGAAAAAAAAGGAAAATAAAGGAAAGGAGGACCCAGGGAAAAATGCACCTGGGAGAGTGCCAGGCTGGTCAAGGGAGGGAGAGAAGTTTGCTGAAAGGCAGAAGGACCATTAGAGACCAGTTGGACCAGCAAGGAGAGCCTGAGAGGGCATGGGGAGCTGCAGGTAGGGTGAGGGTGGTGTTTACCTATGATCCAGGGCAGCTTGGAGGGAGGTCTTCACACCTGGGCACGGCAACTGTCACAACACAATGCAACTACCAGCAGGCGTGGAGAAATAAAGGTGAAAAGAAGAGCATGTACACACACAAAGACATGGGAAGAAAAAAAAACACAAAGCAACAGGGAAATTAAAATCAAGTCAAAAGGAAAAACAATGAAAAAATACAAAGCAAAAAAACTTCAAAAGAAAAAGCATACACCAGCCTTTAGGAGCTCGAAATCAACTTTTTCAACCAAAAAAAAGTAAATAAATAAGCAAAATTATATATCCGGATAACAAAAATAACTATGGAGACAGTGGCATCACGAGGAAGGCAGTGGAGGAGGAAGCTGGAGGAGGAGGTACCTGTACATGGGGACAGTGACGGTGCGTTCGTAGTACTGCCAGGTGGAGTGCAGGTCCGTCCGCGACAGGTTGGTGGCATAAAATCTCCAAGCCGCCTGTGCAGGAGAAAACCCAGTGGGATTGTGCACCCAGGCATGGCCAGAATCACCCCTGAGTTTATAAACCTCAACCAACACGAAGTCCTATGGGATGGATCCAGCATTCTGCCTTCTCCTTGGTTTGGTAAGTGACAAATTTGGGGTGGTACCAGGATACTCCTGACCATGTGAGCCCAGTTAAAAATGCTGTAGGTCCTAGGCATTCACTGCCAGGCTAAGGTCGGGGGTGAAATGAGCGTTGTTGCCCATTAAGGAGTGAAAAATGTGGAGAGAGAGGAGCAGGGGAATGTAAAATGACTAATTTCAGTTCTCCAAGATGTACACCAAGGCCGGCCTTCTGCACAGACATCTGTTCTTGTGAAGAAAATGCTCCCAACTGTACCTTTATATCAGTATAAATATTCTCTTTGGGGAGAAAAAAAGGGTGAAAACAGACTGTCCTAATGCATTTGTCTTGCTGAGCTGGCTGCTTGCTGAATTTCATCCCTTTTCTCTCTAGATTCCCTACCACATATGCTGTTTTCCCGTGGTTGATTTCCTGGCATTTGTTCCCAGACAAAACCAGTCACCAGCTGCTGTCTCACACCTTACACACACGACCCCATTTGTCTCCTCCCCAACTACTAAAAGTCTATAGTCTTTTTCAAGCCCCCCAAAACCAGGATGATGTAACCACAAGGCTCCTTGGATGTGACCCTCACCTGGATCAGGCCCGCTGCTGGGTTTCGCCTCTTCTCAAAGTGTTTTTGTCGATGCTGCTCTTGAACCTTCAGAGCAAACCCTGAACCCAAGATGCCCTGGGGAAGAGAACAATTTGCTGCTAGCAGGGGTTTAGTTAAGCTTCCACTTTAAAGTTGTGGCCAGATTTCCCTCCAAAGGTTTTTTTCTGGCTCATTTTTTGATTCAAACATAGAGGAAGGAAGGAGCCTCCATCCCAGCAGCCATGGCAGACACTCTCCAAGGGGCAGCAGACTTTGCAGGCACTCAATGGAATTGCAAATTTTCCCAAACTACCTCCAGCCAACTGATAAAATACAAAAGAACCCCAGTGCACTGGCATGCAGCAGATTATCCCCACAGGAATCCAGATCCGTGCAACACATTGAAATGCATGGCCAAAGGGACAGGGGGGATTTGCTGAAATGGTGTAATCACAGAATAGCAGACTGGTTTGGGTTGGAAGGCACCTTAAAGTTCATCTCATTCCAGCCCCCTGCCATGGGCAGGGACATCTTCCACTAGACCAGGTTGCTCCAAGCCCTGTCCAACCTGGCCTTGAACACTTCCAGGGATGAGGCAGCCACAACTTCTCTGGGCACCCTGTGCCAGTGTCTCACCACTCTCACAGGGAAGGATTTCTTCCTAATATCCAATCTAAATCTACCCTCTTTCATCTTAAAGCCATTAACTACCCCAAGGAACAGCCTTCTGGGGAAAAAAAAATGCTTTTTATTGCTTCCACAAATATTTGTGCAGCGCCAAATCTAGAGTTGCCATCCTGTTTGCTCATGCACATGATGCCCAAGTTGTAGATATTCAAACAGGCTCTCCCTTTTCCTCCCTCATTTTCTGAGTCAAAAGCCACAGAGAATCACAATCAAGAGATCTCTGAGGGCATCCCATTGTAGCTGTTAGAGTACCCTCAGCTCCAGGGGAAGGGGACAAGGCCCAGGTGAGCTCAGCTGCCCCACTTACAGCAGGAAGGGCGAAGAAGGAGACGCCGATGAGTGTGAAGGTCGCCGCCAGCAGCCGCCCGTTCCAGGTCTGTGGATACTTGTCCCCGTAGCCGATGGTGGTGAGAGTGATCTGCGGGGAGGAGAGCAGTGCCCAGCCCTCGGTCAGACAGCCTTGAAACTGAAACAGTGCAGCCAAAACTCCCGCAACACCCGCGTGGCACACAGAGGAGCCGGTCACTGCGTGCCCTGAGCTGTCCAAGGCACGGTGCAGCTGGGGGACCCTGGGACCCAGCAAGGATGGGCAGCTCCACCCGCCCTGCTCACGGGCTGGGTTTTCACACCAGTTGGGAGCGTTTTGGTGCCTTTTGCTGTCACAGAAAGAGCTGCCATCTGGTGCAGAGGCTGGCGGCAGCTCGGAACCTCCCCCAGGAGGGGTTGTGCCTTCGGCAGGAAAGCGAACCGGCACCATTCCCCGAACTCCCTTTCGGCAGCTCAGGAAAGCTATTTGCATGCACAAAGATCTGCTGCTGTTTATTCCCAATCTTCCCAGCAGTGCCTATCAGCTGGTCTCTCCTCCTCTATTTAAAAACAGCCTGTTAGGCTGAGAGGATGAATTATGGCTCCTTCACACCACCTCATTTAGGGACGGGTTTTGTGTTATTGCAATGCACCAAGAGAGAGCTGGCAAGCTGCTGCCTGTGTTTTGGGGAAGGATCTAAGAGATTTATTGGAGACAGAGTCCCCTGAATTTCAAACTGCAGGGGAAGACACTTCTTCCCACTGTAGTCCATGGACATCACTAATGGGAAATGCTGGGTATTCCCCCAAGGCTTCCAAGAGGATTTGGAGAGCCTGGGACTGGCAGGGCAAGGCAGAGAGGGATGGTCTGATTAGAAACATCTTTGAGACTTCTGATCCCAAAGGCTGTCCCTGTCACACAGCCTTCATGGACAGAGCTGGCCCCAGGGACAGGAGCTGACACCATGCTGATGTGGCATTGGAAATATGCATTCCATTTAGAATAAAAAATCACTTTTACACAAATGGAAGTACGATCCCAAAGTGACTTTTAACTGGGCCCACTAAAAGCCTTATCAATTAGATGCTATTTTGACCAAGTGGTTAAAAAATGCATCAATGTGGCTAATCCTTACTGAAACACAAAGTCAGAGCAAGACTCTCTCCATAATCACTGCAAAGCTGGTTTACAATACTTTTGTAATTTCTATAGACAACAACAAGTATTGGATACACTAAGATCAACCAAGGGATAATTTTCTGAACCTGATATTTGATTTATCCCATCTCTCAACATCTGCCTATATTGGACCCAGGAGTTGGACACTGACAAAAACTATTTATTTTAATGAAGCTCATTTTTTTTTCTGAGCTTCTCAGTGGCAAAACAGTCTCAGAAGCAGAAGGGATAAATCTGCCCGTGTTTCTCCCCAGACTGAGCTCTAATCTGGGCTGCCAGTTCTCCCTCGTTGTTTATTTTCTTGTTTTGTTAAATTTGGCTTTGTTTTTATTTTTCTGTCCTAAGTAAGGGGCTTGAAAAGCAATTTACTGCCTCTTTCCCTTTGTTGGAATGGAGGAGCTGCTTGATCAGCCGATTCCTCCCCAAGCCTGTTATTGGGATTTGATCAGATCGGGGATTTTCATTAAGTGCTTTGTAATCAAGGCCAAAGTAGTGATGGAGCAGAAGAACAATAACGCAAGAAGATTAGAACGTCATTAATTCTCTCTTTGTTAATCGTGTAATCCAATAATTCACATGCACACGCACACGCAGAGCAAACCACAAGTACTGCCCTTTCAGCAGAGATGTGACAGGGAGTGCTCGCCCCGCTGGAGTCTTTCTGCTACTTAGGCCCTATTAATTTTATAAAATTTATTCCAGCGTGTTCAGCGGCGCCTTGCCCAAGTGCAATTTAAATAATTAAAGGGCAGCAATACTTGTCAAAACAATGATCAAAGCACCCCAGGTGCATGGCGTGGGATCTCTCTCTGACCTGCCTCTGTCACGACAGAGCTCAATCCCACGACTGGGAGCACACGAGTTCTTGGTTCCCCTGCAGGTCCAGCTAATTCAGAAATGTGATCCCCTAACAATTTCTGTGAGGTTTATATAAGAAAAAGAGCTAAATGGAACAGCCTGAAGCCATTTAATAAAAATGTTAACTAAGCACTCTCTAAGTCGATACCTCACGTAAGTGATAGAAGATGGAGGGTTAATGGACATTTTATTTTAATAACCAGCAGCTGCTCTATGGAAATTACTTACCAGACCCCACCAGAGTGCATCTGCGTATGTATCAAAGTGCTCATTTTCTCCCTTCTCAGCCAAGTACACCAGGAAAGAGGCCAGGATGAGGCACAGGAAGCCAATATACCAGGCAGTAATCAGCTCCTGCGAGATCATTAAAAGAAAGAAGAGAATAATTGCAGTCCTGGTGCGCATCTCCAAACGCTGAGTTTCTTGCTTGCTGCTGGATCTGAACTTTCCCTGCATTTGTTTAGGTTTTGGGGCTTTGGCTGGAGATCAGTGATGGCACTTTCTGAGATGGGACCGTGGCTCTGCCAGGCCTGAAGACCAAATCACACAAACACACACAGCAAATGTAGCAGGGAGTGTTAAGAGCTCCATAACTGCAAGAACTGGAACTGAGACTTTAAAAACTCTGATGTTTCCCCAGTTCACACAGGGAAGTGGCGTTGAAACTGAAAGAGGAATCCCCAGATCCCTGGAGAGTCTGCTTAGGGCAGGTCCAATCCACTAAACAAGGAGGAGCTATGAAGTTCCCCAGTTGCAGGGAAGTTTTAATTCAGAATCCACAGGAGTGATTATTTTCTGATTAGGTTAGTGCAAGGGTGGACAAAAGAGACCCACAAATTTCCTACGATTTTTACTCAGTGCTGGAGAAGCTGGCTAAGCTTCTCTGGGGAAAAGAAAGTGAAGGAAGCAGGAGAAGTGTTAAAATCATAAATACAGCAGCAGGAAACAAAAAATTACCAACAAACTCTTCCCAGACTGATCCCCTTACAACAAGGATTGGTTCCATGACTGGAATCTCTCTTTCCCTTCCCTCCCTGACTGGTCAGAGTGCTCCATCAGACCTTGTGTCTCTGATTGCGTTGCTCCCCTGTGTTACCTACGGTGTCCTTCCAGTCTCCCCAGGCCTGGGAGAACTTTGGGATGGAGAGCTGAACCAAAGCAGTGTCTCTGGTGGGGAGAACACAAAGGGCAGCTCCACGTCCTCACCTGGGCCTTGCTCACCTTGCTGTGTGCGTAGACCACAGAGCCCAGGAGCTTCCAGGTGCCGCCGCGCCGGTCCATGCGGATCATGCGCAGGATCTGCAGGAACCTCAAACTCCTGAGTGCCGAGGTGGCAAAGACGTTCCCTTGGGACCCCGCCGCCAGCACGGCGATGGACGCGATCAGCACCATGATGTCTGGGGGAACATGGGGAGGGGAACATGAGGGAAGTGCTGCCCCATCGCCACCAAAGGGAACGGCATTGCCGCTGCCTCAGGCTGTGCGGGACAGGCGTCTCCCACACTTGTATCCCGTGCTGGAAGGACACAGCACTAATCTGAAACTGGATGAAAGGAGCCGCTGCACACCTTGTGGAAACATCCTAGTTTCCTTCTCCACAATCATCGTTCCCATAGAAAAAGTGTCAAATGCTGCAAAGCTGGAATTTCGATCTGATTCAGTGTTAAAACTGGATTGAATCCTTGCCAAAGGCCCCTTCCTTCATCAGCTGTAGCTGCCTGTTACAAAGAGCAGGGAATTCCCACATCTAAACTGGGAATTAAAATCTATACATCCTCCACAGTAATCCTAAGGTGCTCATGGACAAAGGAAGTCCAAGAAATAGGCCAAGAAAAAGGTCTAGTTCAATATATATCAAAGATCCTAAAAATCTCCCTCTTCCCTGATTTGCTACACAAATTTTATAGGAGTGTTTTTCTGTAGAATAAACAGAAATCCTGCACATGCCCATTGCCAGCTCCCAGACAGTCAAAGGCAGTCTCCATAGCGAAGGGCACGACCACTCTGTCCATTTCTAATCCCAGAAAATACCACTGCTGTGCCCAGATGGCCCCTCTCGCAGGAGACTCGCTGAGCACTTTACAAACAAGAATTAATTAAGTCTCACAACTCCCTTGTGAGGCAGCTCAGCAGCACCAGAGAAGGCAAAGTGAGACACGGAGTCTCAATGACTTGGGAACAATTCAGTGTGGAGATTGGACGTAGGATTGCAGGATTCCAGGTCCTATGCTCAGCTTCTTCTGGCTAAACCCTGGTTCTGTGGCTGTGGACAGCTGTCAGTGATGCCTGAGGTATGCAGGGCACTGGGATGGCTCCCAGCTCAGCAGAAAACAGGGAGAGCCCTGTGATAAATAGCAAAAAGCATGTCCATGGATTAGGACTTCTGCCTTTGGGTTTTTTCCTTTCTCAAGGTGACCACGAAGCAGCTGAAGTTTAACCCCCAAAATACATGCAATACACTGGAGCACCATGTAAGCAAGTGCTTGGAATGGCCATCCTGGACTGGGAGATCTCATGCAGGGACTCAGCTCTTACCGATGACACAGAAAGGCTTGCGGGCAAATTTCAACCTTCCCCTCCAGCCCCGGTATCGGCAGCAGCAGCCGGCGGCCCAGATCCGCACAAAGTACTCCACCCCAAACACCACGATGGTGACGATTTCCTGCGAGGGGGACAGTGCCATTAGTCGGGAAAGAAGGATGGTGGAGAGCACACTCCGGAATCCAGGACAAACCGACAACCTCAGAAAAGTACACCTCAGAAAATACATCACCGAGCTGTCTGCACCACTCAACAGAGAGCCCAGGCTTGAAAGATCATCAGATCTCTGCTTCTGTGTCTTCCCTCCCCCTCCCCAGGGTGGTGAGAGGTGCTGCACGTTGCAGCCATGAACTGGAGTTTTACACCTCCTCACGTTGTGCTTGTTCCCCCATCACAGGACTGGTGAACACCTCGTTGTCTCCCTACCACCAGTCTCCAGGACTCAAATCTGTTAGTGCTAAGGGAAGAGCAGAGATGGGAGTCACTGAACGAGAATAATCCTAGAGGATGACAAAAGGGGATTTCAGCTTTTTCTCTAGAAAACTGGCCTGGTTGCCTGTGGGCACTGGGCGATCTGGAGCAAGGGTGGTGTAGATCCTCCGTCCCTTGATGCCATGCGAGCTCTTTCCATCTATTTCCATCTCCACCTGAACATCCCGTGCATGCTCCCTTCCCTCTGAGATCTTGTCTCACCTTTCTCATGTGTCAAACCTGGTGAAGCCCTAATTGGCCTGCAGCACCTTTTGATTTGATGTTGGGCAGGAATGAGGAAGAGGAAAACAGGCAAAACGAGAGGAGATGGGTGAATCCGGCAGCCCTGGATTTTTTTCCTAAGTTTTTCCCACTTCTTACCCACAGGCCCCAGTGGTCCCCCTCTCACAAGTGACAGCTTAAATTCTTCCCTCAGACACCCCCAGTCTCAGGGGTTTGTGTGGTTTTGACTTTATTTTAATACCTCACTGTCAGTCCCCACTTACCAGAATGTAAAGGGCCCCTTCTGAGCTGTTCTGGTACTCATCAATGGTCGAAAAGACAGACAGCACCAGGCAGGAGAACACTAGTAGAAAACTACAGAACACAAAAAGGGAGAGAGAGACAAGGTCAGTCTTAATGGCAGTAAATATTCATACTCATCCAGCTAACTCAGAGAGCAATTTTGGATCTATTTCTCTCTGAGTATTGACTGCACTGCTGCTACACCACCATGTAAAAAGGGTGAGTCAAGTGCCCGGTTTTGCTAACTGGAAGGGTTATGTGTGGATGGACCCACTGGACTGTCCCCAGTTTGGCCAGTGCCAATCCAGTTCCCCTTCCAGCTGGTAGCTCTGATCACATCTGACATTTTTTCCCCAAGGAAGCATCAGCTCTTTCAGCAACACACGTCCAAAAGCATCCAAATGAGCTGGGACATTTCTAGCTGGGGTAAGAGGGGAGCAGACTGGCTGAGGAGCAGGAGCATGGGCTGAGCATGAGCTCCACTCGTGCTCTACTTATGCATTTCCATCCTCAAAAGCTCACACAGAAGTGGTGCTGCAATTCTTGCCAGAGTAGGACATTTTTGGGTGGATTTAATGTTCCTTTCTTAGGCAGATATTCCACATTAACTCCTTGCTGGCTGGAAAGGCTAGTGACTTTTTGGGTTTGTTGGCGCATCACTGGGAGGTGGGTTGTTGTTACTCTGCTCTTCTGTGGCCAGACATGGGACAGAAGAGGGGTTTGAACCATCCAAGGGAATGTGATTTTGGTGCTGCTGGCACTGGGGAGGGAGCTGGACTGGTCTCTGTCCCAGCCCTCCATGGACAAAAGAAGCCTCATCCTGCCATAAGCTGGGGGTAACCCAACTTTGATATCAGCTCTCTCAGTCTCTCATTTACCACAAAACTGGGGAGATGCTCAAACCCCAGCATGCATCCAGCTCTCATTGACATCTACATCCACGGGCAGCCTCCCAAAAGCAGCCTGAGCAGTGCCACCCCAGCCTGTCACTCACTGCCTGCCCCCATCACGGCTGCCCAGCGCTGGGTGTTCTGATGCAAATCAAAGGGCACCGAATGAGTGACAGGAGCTCGACTCTCTTCTGACACTCAGCGCCTGAATCCGCAGCTGCTGAGGTGTCCTGGCATCTGCTCAAGGCTGGATGCTTCCACCCCTGCCCACTGCTTGCTCCAACAAAAGCAGGGAAATTAATTTACTCGGGATCGATTTACTAATACAATAAAGTAGGCCAGCGCAAGGAGAAACTAAAAGCTGCATTCTTTAAGAGCATTAAATAATTCATCTGTCTGACTTTGTCTCACATTCCTACAAACTGCATTGTGAATATTTATAAGGTTTGGTTCTGCTGGTGGGGGCTGTTGCTTTTTGGTGAATAAAGGGAAGGCGTTTCACACCACCAGGTCGTGCCTGTGGCTTTGCAGTGACCATTAATGTCACAGTAACAAGTAAAAGTAGGGAGATTTGCAGTATTTATTTGAACCACAGGCTGAAACATGGTGGTGAGGTAGGGACTGCTGGAGGTAAGGGACCTTCAGAGCCATCTCAGCCAAGGCTGAGCTTTATCAGCCACAAGATGAATCCAGCACAGAGCAGATAAGGATAATTGCCTGGTTTCTCACTGCAAAATTCCCCTTCTCACACCAGGTTTGGTGTGCAGACCCTTGAAACAACCTCAGGAGAGTAAGAAAACCTCACTTGCAATCCCACTCATGATGTCCCTCAATGTCTTGCCTAGGTCCCACTTCAATACCTTTTCTCCCCAAGCTGGTCTTTTAAAACCCTTGCCATCAACAACCCCACCACAACCTGCCCTGCAGTCAAAGGGACTCCATCCATCTCAACACCCTCCAAACTGCTGTGGCCGTGCCCTGGGAGCTGGACAAGGGGCGCCACTGCTGCCCACCCCATGGGAGGGGGAGCAGAACCCCACACTCCAGGAGGGAAGGAGCTGCAACTGGGTCAGGCAGCTCCGCTCCTGGGATGGCCCAGATTTTGCTGCAAACTTCTATGTTGAAGTGAGAAACAAATGAATAATCAATGAGAGAAGAAAGAGGAAAAAAACAACAACAACCAAAAATAAGATAATGGAAAGGGATCAAGGGAAAAGAGGATTCTACATTTTCTGATTAAAGAAGTAGAATGTGAGTTGTATTTATTTTTGTGTCCAAACATCACTGTAAAGTGCCTGAGGAAGAGCTGAAAGCAAAGTGCCAATATCAGAGCAGGCCTGCACACTGTGTTTGCTCAGCTGATCACCTTGGATAGATCCAGAACGGAGGCACTATCAATTCATGAGTCCTGCAGGGACACACACCTGACAAGAGGATTCCTGTATGTTAAGCAGTCATTCGACAGATATTGATGGGACAGGGGGAAATAAAAGGAACAGAAATTGCTTTATCACTCCAAATCCCAAGGATGGATTGTGCAAGGCGTGGTTATGGGGAGAGCTGGGGCAGCTCCAGGTGCTGCTGGAGCAGTCGGACACCTGGGTGCTGCTTCTCCCCCTTCCAGCACATCCCTGCAGCCTCATCCCCGGCCTCTCCATGCTCCTCAGCTCCCCAGGGCCAGCTCGGAGCTGCTGTAATTTCCACTCTGGGCTCCCCAGGGCTTCCATTGCCAGGGAGACCTGATGCAGATCAGGCTGGCAGGGCCAGCATTAATTACAGCACTGCCGAGCACGGGAGGCAGCAGGGAATGCACCAGCTTCTCCAGCGGAGCATGGGAGATCCATGGCCAAATCCCACAGGGACAAAAACCTCCCCCTGGCTCGGTCCCAACGGGTAAGGAATCTCCCTGTCCCAGACACCAGGAAAGGAGCACTGCCAGCAAGGGATGCAGGCTCTGGCTCAGCACAGGGTGAGCTGCACAAGCATCCTAAAAATAGCTCCGCGGTGATGCACAGCTTCTCTGCTTGACCATGTGGCCCACCAGCCTCTGGGGGGCTGGAAAAGGAGACTCAGAGAATGACACCTTTCTGCAAGGAAACTGAATTTGGGGGGTTGAGGTCTGTATGGCTCCTAGGAGAGTTTGAGGGATCTGCAGATCTCCTTTGGATGGAGGAGTGGAAGAGGGAAGCTGAGAGGTACGTGCACATCGGGCATGTATCCTCTGAGCTGTCACAGAGGGAGGGCAGTGGGGAACAGGAAGCTGGACTCTGCTTTAATTCCACCTAATCTACCCAGACAGATCAGGAAAGGGCTTCAGATAATAATGGATAGCTAAGGAAAGGGAAACAGGCCAATAAATAGTGTAGCAGCTGGATGAATCTAATTTTTAAAGCTATGTATCTAATGAAAGAAAATTACGTCTGCAGCCTGACTCTGGGAAATGTTAATGTGCAATAAGGAACATTAATTAGGTCCCATCTAATGATTTTTACATTAAAGATGCCAATTCTGCTTAGAGCATTGGAGAAGACAATACCCTCCTCCTGAGCAGACAGGTCCGGCCCGATGCGTGGCTGGAGTCAGCACCTGCATCCCCCAAACTCCGGGCAGGATTCAGGGTGGTTTGGGACCAGTCTCTTCCTCAGAGTGATGGGAAGGAGAAATCTGTCTCCAGCATGGAGAAGGACACCTCATTGCATTTTGTCACCCATTCCTGCAGGCCCCCAGCACCTCCTGCTGCTCTGACATCCCCCACGCCTGTTGCTGAGACCTTTAAGCTCAGCCAAGACTCAGCTGTGCAAATCTGACTGCTGCTAATACCAGTAAATCCAAAGACCTCCAAAGTCTGACTTTACATCCAAAGGTTATGTTGACTTAAAACACCCATGCAAGCTTCTTACTACAATTTTTAAATCCCAGCACAAAATCTGCATATCCAGATTTCATATCCACTGTGCTTCAGGTTAGCAACAGATAAAGGAATGACTGAACTCCCCCTTGGAAATAAAAATACTTAAAATGGCATGAAACAGGAAAGATTTTCCTTCTCTTTTTTTTTCCCCTCCTCAGTGAAAGCACATGATGGAATCATCATAAAGCTGCTCAGGTTAATCATCTAATTTGCCTTCCAAAAGAAACCCCCTTGGAATCCACATGCCCATTTACATAAGAATTTTAAAAGGCCTCTAAATTTATTCCTGAAATACTCATATTCAGATAACATTCACTGACATTCAGAAACGTTGGGGTTCCTCTGATGGAGCACCGCTGATCAGCAACTGGATTCCTGGATGTGATGGAGACGGATACAACACAAGGATGTGACAGAAGCTTGTAACAGGCCACTGTGCTTGTTGCCCACTTTGATGGCTTTCCCTGGAACTGGGAAAGGACATTAATGATTTGTTTAATTAGAAGAGGCAAAGCTGGAAAGCAAGGAGTATTTCACTACAGGTATTCGAGAGCTGCACAATGAAAAGCAACTTAAAACTTTTAAAACACCTGAAAATTACTTCGGGGATGTAAACAAGGCATTGATAATTGTGCTAAAATAAAACCAACATGCTTATGTGCAATCCAGCTGCAATCCCAGTAAATCCATTTGTTGTGGGCTCTGTAAAGTGCTGCAGTTCAAATACCTAAAACTTTGATGTAAATCAAAGGCCAGGAAAATACAGAAATGACAATAAGTGAAGGTGAAAGAGCATCCACACCAAAGAGAAACAGGGATTGGCAAGTGCCTTTTAGTGCTCAGAGAGCCTCGAAATCAGAATGGGACTATTTGCAGCTCAATTTAAACCTGCATTGAGTCAGAAGCAAAATGCTGAGAGAGCCATGACTTTTCCAGGGATAAAGACTTTGTCGTATGGCACCTACCCTTAGCCAGGAGCATCCATCATCTTTATTCATGTAAGCAATCCTGCTGTGACTTGCAACCTGGCTGCTCATTTACAAGGCTGAATAGAAGCCTAAATACCTCACTCCGGGTTCCCACATCCCTCGGTCTCAGCCAAAATCATCTCCCAAGGCAAATTCTGTCACTAGGAGAGCTGGAAATAGAAGTGGAGAGTCCTGCCTTTTGGTGCTGTGCCTCAATAAATGCTCTCCTTCCCAAAAATAACTCCTGATGGCATCTCAATCCCCGCAGGTTTGGCCATGCCCAGCCCCATCCTCTGTCCTGAGATCTTGCTCCTTGGAGGAGCCTAGAGGATCCCTGAGCATCCATGCGGGTAGGAAACACTGTCTGTGGTAAACACACTGGCTGGCTCCAAGGCAGGGATTGTCATGGTTTATAAACCTTTTAATAAATCATTATCAAAGGCCTGTCTGGGACAACGTTTACAGCTCCTGTGCATTCTCAGTGCACTCAGGTGATGCCTGAGCAGCCTTGATAAGAACCCCCCTGGCTGTACAAAGAGCACTAAGGACTGTGGTGTGAATGGTAGGATGGTTTGGGTTGGAAGGGACCTTAAAGATCCCCTAATTCCAACCCCCTGCCTTGGGGCTGGCACCTTCCACTGGAGCAGGTAGTCTGAAATAAGCACTGGAGCACCTCCAGAGGGCCAAAGCAGTGTTCCAGGGAAGGCTGTGGTGTGCACAGCGAGGTGTTAGATGGTGGGCTGGAAGGTGAGAATTCATCCGGCTACAGAGAAACAGCTCCAAGAGATCCATGTTAGAGGGCTGGCACTGGCATGGGAAGGAAAATCATAGAATGATTTAGGCTGAAAAAGCCCTCCAAGATTGAGCCCAACCAAGCCAGCACTGCCAAGGCCACCACTAAACCATGTCCCCAGGTGCCACATCTACACATCTGTGAAATCCCCCTGTAAGAGCATGGCAAAGATGCACAACCAAGTCACAATAAAACCTCTTGCCCTGCCTTCCTTCTATTTGGGCAGCACATTTCTCAGAAATAAGAGCAGGATATAGGTTCAAATACATTTTATCCTTCAACATCCACCACTTCTGAAAGCAGTTTCCACTCCAAGAGCTCCTCCAGCCTTTTGCCCTTACTTGTAACAGTCAGAGAGTAGAACTGGCATCATCTGTCCAGAGTGCCAGAGCCAGAGTCCTGATCCAAACCCATGGACTGTGGGAATTTGAGCAGAAATTGGGTTTGCATGACATAACTTGTCCCTAGTCCAGCAAAGGATTGTTTGTCTTCACACTTAGGAGTAAGAGTGAGCTTAAGAGCTTTTCTGGATTGAAGCCTCAAAGAACAAAAGCCATCTGGAAATGCCAGGGAGCAGAGATCAAGATCTGAACGCTTACAGTGGGAAAAGGAGTTAAATGTAAGGAAATGCTTGGGTTTTTTACAGGCTGGCTCTAATCATTTAACTTAGGCTGAATAAAAGCCTTATTAATAATAATGACTGCATGCAAAGTTCTAGCTCCAATGTTCCGCTTTGTCCTCACCCAGAATGAATCACTTGGAAATGCTTGTCTGCGTATTCTCCTCGCCCTGCACACGCAGCCTCAGAGGAGCCAGATGTCTGGAGGAAAACCCAAAGTATTAATCAAGCCCGTGCACCTGCCAGAAGAGTCTGTTCCTGCTGGGATTCAGCTCTGCCGGGCTGAGGTTTTCTTTCAAAAAATTTGGTGGGGAGAAATATATTCATGCA
Organism: Lycocorax pyrrhopterus obiensis; assembly: GCA_014706295.1. Taxonomy (NCBI): domain Eukaryota; kingdom Metazoa; phylum Chordata; class Aves; order Passeriformes; family Paradisaeidae; genus Lycocorax; species Lycocorax pyrrhopterus. Next base: position 11,576,118 of record JACSVZ010000022.1, on the reverse strand, counting down.
GCTGCAGAAATGGTTCATGGGAGAGAATCCTAAAGCCCACGGTGCAATTACAGTGCATTGGGAGGTAAATTAAGAGTACAAAATATTGGACATTTAAGTAATTCTTAAAATGTCTGTGCAGGCATTTATTCAGATCATGTTCATTGATTTTAATGTGAGGGAAAGTTGCTGTCTCATGCAATACCCATATTATTCAGATTGAAATCTGAGCACTGCCTCTCTTTCATCCCACAGGGTATTCCCCCAAAAGAGCCTCCGCTTCCTCCCCACCCTGGAGAAATCATTGCTACTGAGCACAGGAATACAAACCTTCCTAATCTAACCTTTGTCCCTACATGAAGATCAAGTTATTTCTGTTTCTTAAGCCTTGCTTTTCCGCAACACCTCAAGAAAAATAAATTTCAGAAGCCAAGGAAACGCTGCATGGTTGGACCATGCAGGAATTGAAATTCCTCTTGCTGAGGTCAAGCTCCTCTGACTGACCTGGGCAAGTCACTCGATCTGACTTAAGTGAGCTCTAAAACTGGGTTAAAAGAAAGCTGTCCCTATAAAATGTAATGCTGCATCTCATCTAAACATTCCTCGAGGGAACGTGATATATAAAAATAGGCTCTGGTCTAATTGCAGATAGGAAGATTGTCTCCAATCGGGCTGGTTCCCACAGCACACAGGAATAGTAGCTGGTTTTTCAAAGGTCTGTCCCAGAAGCAGCGATTCAGCTGGAGCCCGAGGTTTCCTGCCCACGAAGGACGAGCTCCATCCCCCTGAGCTCCTTCAGCTTCACTTCCCCATCTCCGACTTTGCACTAGTTCTACAGCACCACGAATTCCAGCACCTCAGCAACAAAAATCCTTGCTGAGACCATCCACAGGGAGCTGCTGCCACAGGGGCTTGGCAGCTCTCAGCAGCCACCTGAACTGTCCCAGACCCACAGAAGGCAACTAAATGGCTTAAAATCCTTGTGCTACCTTTAAAAACCTCATTTTCCCCATGGGTGAGGTCCTTGGCTTGTGCTCCTGTAAAAGCAGGACCCCAGAACTGCTGCTCTTGGGCTCCCTCCCAGATAAGAGTGAAGGAGAATGGCCGAGATACTGGCAATTACAAAGGCACTCAGATGCCCCAGTCACTTCCCAGGGTCCATTCCCAGCTTCGTTCCTTGATAATTGGAAGACAAGGATGTGGTTTCTGAGAACCAGAGGCTAATGGATAACACCAGAGTGTAAAATGCAAGGATTACCAAAGCCCTGCTAATTTCATTTGCTCGTTGGTTTGTTTAATTAACGGAGTCTTGGGGAAAAGAAGGAAGTATTTGCAAACTGCCCATAGAATATGTCTAAAAGTTGGTAATTTCAACATCTGTTTAATTTTACCTCTCTTGTCCCAGGTAGTGAGCAGGAGCTCACAGCCAAGGTAAAAAAGAATTGGCTCACAGCCTTTTGATTTCAGCTCCCAAAAGATCATGATCCCCAAGCTGGGTAAAAAAAAAAAAAGTAACCTGAGGAATAACAGGAATGCCACAATAATCAGGATCGATGTTCCCTTTTGCCCATTCCAGCACAAATCAGGAATAATGCCCTGAAAGCCAAGGAGGCTGCACTGCCACAGGAGAGGATCCAGCTCAGCTGGGTCCAAACCCTGCAATGCCTGAGAGACACCTGAGTTTGGCACAAGAGAAAATGCAGGATTGGGTCCAGCACCAGAAATAAAGGGTCAGTGGTCAGTTTTGGAGCTCTGCATCTTTCCCCACGTCGGTAGGATGTCATCATCCTCCACGGCAGAGGTGGCAGAACACGGCCCTGGTGCTTTCCATGTCTGTGAAGCTGCTCCTGTCAGGACAGGAACATTCCTTCCAGGAGCAGCACCTGGGCCATGCAGACAGGCAGCCCAGAGGAGCTGCCCAGGGTAAAGGGATGCAAAACAAACTTGGATCTCTGGAGAGCTCATCATTAAGCAAGCAGTGCTCTTTAGCCCTAAAAAATTGCTGAACCAGCCCAGTTATGCCGCAGGGAGGGGAGAACATCACGCCAGCTGCCAGTCAATCCCTGCTTAACTTCACCACTAACAGAACTATTTTGGGTCTCCCAGGAGCTGCAACTGAATTCAAAAGTCCTTTTCCACCTTTTCCTCTCCATCAGCAAAGTTTCCCTGGGCAGCAGCCAGATTTGTGCCAGCTGTGTGCTCCCCAGGAGCGACGGGAACATCATCCTGCCCCCACCCACATCGGCACCTCCTTGGCTCACGGCAGAGAACGGCCAGCTTGTGACACCTGCACCGACGGTGCCAGCTCTGCCAAGGCACAGCCTCTCTTTGCACCTGATTGATTAATTAATCCCCAGCACCAAAGAACAATCACTTCTCTCGCCTCTCACTTCTTCCCCGGCATAACCCAAATTCTACGGGTGGATGGCCAGGTGTGGATGGGAGAGCAGGAGAGCACAGCTCACACATCGAGAACCTTTCGCAGAGGGAGAGGCTGCCCAGGAAGTCGAACATCGCAGGATGTGGAAGGAAGCCGTGGTCCTTGCCAGATGCAATAAAGGCAACCTCAGTTAATGAGGGAGCCTCATTTGAACTGGGCAGCTTTGGGGGGCTGCTGCAAGCGGGACTGGGTGTTGAGAGCCAGCATGTGCAGATCAGGGCTTTTGTGCTCACCTGAATACTCGCAAAAGAGGTGACAATACCTCATCCAAAGCTCCCCCTAAACCTCCATCAGTGGAAGAGGGGAGGAGTGATGCATGTCCCCCCCAGCTATCCCTGCAATGCAGCAGTTCACAGGTCAGCAAAACCTTTTCATTTCAGTCAAGGCTGCATTACCCAGCCAGTCCCCAAACCTCACGCCTGTCCCTCACTGCTGCTCATTGCTATGAACCATCCAGACGTGGGCAGATGGGAATCAGGCTCAGACAGCGCCAATCGGTGGCCAAACCTCTGTCGATCTCCTGACTCCTAAAGTATGAACCTCACACGATTGCCCTGTCCGGCTGCCTCCCTGCCTCTACCTAAAATTTGGACCTGTTGGCTGATTTTCATCAAGTTTGCCAAAGTGATGGGCAGCAGTGAGGATAAGAACCTCTTCCCCTCTGTTTTTGCCCCTCAGAGGAGGCTGCCATGTGAGCTCCATGGGGCTGGCATACACCAGCCAGCCTGGGAAAGCCACGAGCTCCCGGAGAGCAGCTCCCCCGTGTTCCCCCGCACAGCAAATGACAGGTTTGTTCCCTCTACTTATTTCCCTGTGCCAGTAAACACAACAATAAATAGCAAGCTGCAGGAGGCAGATGATTGTGTGGTGAAAGGTGGAAAACATCTAAAAATTATTTAAAGCAGGGAGGAGAATAGGAAGAAAGGGCTGTGGATTATAATCTCTGAGGAGGAGGAGGAGGAGCTGCTCGGATGGGGAAAGGCAGCAGAAGCAGGGAAGGTTTTCCTTCCCGCCCTGCAGCTCCTTGCTCCGGGGTGATGCTCAGGTCCTCTGGGCAGGTCCCTCCTTGCAAAGATCCCCAGACCCAGCCCTGGCATGGGACCCCAGCAGCCCCAGCCCTGGGACAGGAGCAGGGGCAGCACTGCAGGGGCTGGACCCTTTAAAAACTCCTAAGGAACAGGGACACAGGGCTTGGACACTTTAAAGCTGAAGAGAGATTATCTAGCTGCCATTTCAACACACTGGTAAATCAAAGTCGATGGAAGCCATATGCTCTGCTGGGAAGCATCCATCTCGTTGCCAGGGAAACATCCTTCCCATTTAAAATGGCAGGCAAAGGCTTGCAAAAACCTGCTTTTAACCCCCTTTTCTCAGGCATGATCCAAGTCCCCCAGCAGCTCCCCCAGCCCTGCGGCATCGAGCTGTACTGCTGCCTGGGAGAGCTGCTACAGCTTAGCCTGGGAACACGAGAAGGAGATGGTGCCTCTCCCGTGGAGTCCAGAGGAAATCAGAGCCAGCCTGGCAGCAGTGAGATCCCACATCAAATTCCCAGCTTAGTCCCAAGCTAGCTTCCACAGTTCATTCCTCTGGAAAAAACCAGGGAATCACCTGCCCGTGTCACATCCACTCAGGGATGCTGCAGGTGCCTGGTACAGACACACACAGATGTGCCCAGCTGTGGGGCAAGACCCTGCTGCAGCAAAGGAATGACCAACAGCACAACCATGGCTGGGTTTGTGCTGCTCAAACCATCTCCTGCAGAGCTGCAGGTACCACCCATTCCTTACAAGCAGCGAGCAGAATCTGACCTTGGGAATTACGGCAATCCGCAGCCAGGACTGCAGGCTCCAGGAGCCGCGGGAAACCAGCAGCTCAGCAGCTGGCTGGATCTGCAGCTGGCCCTGGGTCTCCTGCTCTGCATCTGCACCTTCTCCTAGCTCCCTCTAAGCCAGAGGCACAGTCCCTGCTCTAACATGGCCAGGCTGGTTTACCAGGGCCTCTGTCAGCTGCGGGAGGAGGAGGTGATGGGGATGTGGGAAGGAGCACTCCCAGAGCACAGTTTATAATCTGGCACCATGGAAGTCACGGCAACAAACACTCTTCAGCCTATTAACGCTAATGAATTTGCATGGGATTTTGTTTTAAACAGAAGACACAAACCAGTGCCCACTGGAACAAAACTGGACATCCTCTTGCAAAGATGTTACTTCTCTGTGTTTCCCTGCCACTTGAGCCGCTCATGATTTTTTTTTTATTGAATCACAGAATGGTTTGGGTTGGAGGGGAACTTAAAGATCACCTCATTCCCACCCTCCTGCCATGGGCAGGGACACCTTTCACTGGACCACGTTGCTCCAAGCCCCATCCAACCTGGCCTTGAACACTTCCAGCCCCTTTTTTTTTTAAAACAGCTCTCATTTATTGTAAATCCCATAAGCAGCTGAAGCCAAAAACAGAGCATTTTCTATTCTGATAAGTAACTATGCCTTAAAAACATTTATAATGGAGATCAGAGACAATACTTAATAATTCAAAACCTAGGAAGGCCTGATGGGACAAGGATACATCCTGAAGGCTCCTTGTCTGTATGGGAAATGGTTATTGCAGCTGGAGGAGGGAGAGGCTAGGGTTACAGCCTGGGGAGCAGGGATGCTGGATTTTTATGCTGCAAGCATCCTGTGTCACTGAATTCCTCTGTACCTCAGCTCCCAACTGGAAAACGGGGTGATGATTCCCCCCAGCACACAGAGGCACAGCTGAGGTTAAGCCCAGGTCTAGCTCAAGATATGTCCATGGCCCTCAGCAAGCAATAAATCCTTCTGGAGTAGCACAAAGCCTGGCACAAAACCACTGCAAAGCACACCAGCAACCAGGGCTCACGTGGACCAGAGCCAACACAGCATCTTAAACGACAGCACAAAGCCACCCAGGAGCGAACCGGAGCAATGTCCTCCAGCACATGACCCCAGGCCATGCCCAGCACCACAGCCAAGGGCTTGGTCCTCCCCTAGGTGAGAGCTCAAGGCAGTTGCAGCAGTCCTAAGCCCCTCTCCCGGACGCTGACTTGGCTCCGGAGCCAGCGGCAGCAGCCGGTGCGGAGCCCGCGAGCAGACGCCGCAGCACGAATCCCCCACCAGGGCATCCTGCTCCTGCCAGAGCCGGGCAGGAGTCACCTTCACTCGGTGGCATCAGAGCCAGATCTCCCTGGCGACTCGTCAGCCGGCTCCGAGATATGCTCGGGCTGTCTGGGAATTGTGTCAGCGGGCACTGTAAATATCCAATGGCCCTTTTATGATCCCGCACGCTCCTGCTACCTCCCGCTTGGCTCGGAGCCGCGTGCGTGCTCTGTGCTGTGCGCTCAGGACACCGACAGTGATACAAAGCAATGAATGGATAACAGCCAGGTAGTATTTGGAGTCACAGCATCCTCAGCCTGCTGCTAAACCAAAGCAGGAGCAGCTCCATCCTGGTTGTGTAACTCGGCCTCGCAGGACATTCCCCATAATTAGAGGGCCTTTCCCTGCAGTCCCATGGGGGCCATATGCTGCACTCGTGAAAGGATGCTCAGAGCTGAGCTTCCTCTCCAGCACATATTTTCAGTCTTCCTAGAAACAGCAAAGAGCAAGAGGAAGCAGGAAGGAGGGAAAAAAAAGTTTAATTAATCTTCATTTAATTTCTGCCATCTTTTAGCAAACGGAAAATAAGTGAGCAAGCCCATCAGGCCTGTGCTGCTTCTCTGGGCTTTACCAGCCCTTGTGTTTCCCAGATGGGATGCACATCCCACCAGGCCACTGCAGACAGCAGGGAATGCCGTCACAGGGTCAGGCTTGACTCCGGCCACTCTTCCCAACACATCCCACAGGGATGTGGCTGCAGGGTAGGTGGACTTCCCCAGAAACAGATGGGGAGGCAATTCATTACCTTCATGAATTTCTCCATGGAGGTTCAGCCCGTTTCTCTACAGCGGGCTGGGGTTTGGGCAGGTGCTCCCTGCCAAACACACACCCACAGAAGGCTGTTTGCAAAGACGGGCAGCAAAAATGGCAGGTTCGATGGAGGTGCTCCCCAGGTGCCCGAGTTCTTGCACATGGATGGGTCAAGTCCAGGCAAGATCTAACCCTGAATTATTAGCAGGTCTCCTAGGTTTGGCTATTCCAAAGCTTGAGTGGAGACCTGAGACTGGGATGCGTCCCACCAACTTGTAGATGTTTACATTCCCAACTCCTGGTAAAAACAGTAGGATAGAAACAACCTTAGAGTCCCATTCCCTTGTCTTATTCAGACACCTTCCCTATAACTACAACCTCAAATTATTCCCCCCATACTAAGATTGATTAAAACCATCACCAATTTAAAACCAAGTTTCATACCTACATGGTGTTACCTAAACTGACAAAGGACAGGATTAGGTTGGATATTAGGAAGAAATTCTTCTCTGTGAGAGTGGTGAGCCCTTGGCACAGGTTGCCCAGAGAAGCTGTGGCTGCCCCATCCCTGGAAGTGTCCAAGGCCAGGCTGGACGGGGCTTGGAGCAACCTGGGCTAGTGGAAGGTGTCCCTGCTCATGGCAGGGGGGTGGAAGGAAATGAGCTTTAAGGTCCCTTCCAACCCAATTCTATGATTCTATTTATCCCATTAATCTACTGATTCCCATACAAAGCCCCAGCAGCTCTCTCTGTGTCATTTAACATGACTTGAGATGCTCCCACCAGCCACAACTGCCTCAGGGGAGCGCAGGCTCTGGGCCCGGAGGGGCAGCTCAGAGAAGGTTTTGAATTACATCTGTTTTCTGTTGCAGAAAAGAAAAACATCATCAGCTACAAAAGGTCAGTGCAGAAATTCTTCCTATCCCATCATTAGCTGGGAGAAGCGAGAAGCTGCTAATTCAGAATAGCATTGAAAACGTCTAGATGTTAAAAGAAGAAAATGTGGCAAAGAAGAAATATTCAGTGCAAAATTCTGATAAATTACAGACAAAGAGCTCAGGAAATTCTCCTTACCTCTAAGTCTTTTCCCTTCCTTACAGGAATAGCCATAACTAAGAAAAAGACCATGACAGAGATGTGCATCCCCTACCCACAAGAACCAAACCACGAGATCACATTAACCAAGTTTCTTTAGTGCTGATACGGATTAAATGCTTCGTTCCCTCAGGCTATGGAGACACAGCCCTCATGAAGTGCCAGCAATTGAGTTCAAGACATAATGACATGAGGACTTGTCCCTCTGGCTCAGGGTGATGCTTAATTGGGTGTGAAGTCAGCTTTTGGATGAACACTGCCATTAGCATGCTGGCTTCTGTGCATCTCCCGGAGAGGTGCTACGTGAGGGGCTCTCCTTCCCCCCCAAAATCACAGCAGGGCAGCTTTCTGCAGCCATGGGCTGTGTCTGAAAAGGCCCATCCAGGGAAAAATGACACAGTGAAATTCCTGCACTGGCAGTGTCTCAGAGGAGCCCATGGCACCTCTAGCCCCTGCTCTAATACCAACAGAGACTTACAGACACTCAATACCTCATCTCTCCTTCTCCCACTGGTCAAAAACCCAACAGCACCAGCAAAGCAACCTCTGGGGAGAAAAGAGGGTACAAATCCCACCTCCCCCTCAGCCATGAGCCACTGCAGAACAAGAGCTTCTCCTGGACAAGGACAGACATTGTGCTGGGTCCCCATGAGATGTCCCAGCAGCTCCACACCCCAAGATGGACAAACATCGCATGCAAGCTCCTACCCATGCTCCAGACGGCCATGCTCCTTCAGCCAGGAGAGATGGGATCAGCAGCACGGATCTTCCGAAGGATGGAGCCAGTTTGAGGGTTGGTTTTGTTGCTCATTCAAGCCTGGAGTCTTTATATAGTGTCAGGGCAGGATCCAAAAGCGGAAGAGAGACACCCACTCCCAGGGAGTGTAACACACACACTGAAATAAATAGCTCCCTGCCTAAGGGGATGACTCAGGAAGCTCACTAGTCCTTAAAGCAGAAATCACTGCTAATAAACCCCAGCAAGCTTGGAGGAAGGCCCAAGCAAGAGGTCAACTGGGCAAGACTTGGCATTTCCAGCCTTGCCAGGCATAAAGGAAGAGGAAGAATGAGTAACTACTGAAAAATAACAAAGTCCAGCATTGAAGCAATGGTCACACCAGCCTAAGCCCTTCCTGCAGTCTACCTGCCTCAAGAGCATTGAGTAGTCCTTGTTATTGGGGAGAGGTTTTAGTTTTCACCGCCTCTCCTGGAAGCACTCAGGCTTAGCCACCATATGGCTTGAAGTGGCAGGAGGCAACAGAGCCTCACTCCCTGTTTGTCCAGCTATAATATACAGGTATTTATATTTACCTCTTTTGCTCTCCTCTTGAGTGAAAGATGGAGTGCTCTTACATCCCTTATTACGTTCTTCAGATCAGGTAACGAACCTCCCAGCAAGCATAAACTCAATTAATGGCCACTTGGAGACCCTGAGTTGAGTACAAACCCATAAACATGCAGGAGAACGTCTCCCAGGGCTGTCATTTCACTGCCACATATAACACTCCAACAGGAGAAAGTCAATAAGACCCATTCACAGCCCTCTACGTGCTGCATCTGTAATGGACAGTGAGATCACAGCAAAGTGTCCCTCTGTGGGTGATCCGTGTCATTGGGAAGATGCCACCTTCATCCTCCCAGCCCAATGTTAGCCCTGCTGAGGTTCTCAGACCATAGGTTGGCCAAAGCAAACCCCACCTTCCTTTGCAAACCCAAGGAGCACAGACAGACACTAACCCACCAATCAAAAAGCAAATCAGGAGACAGGAAATGCTGTTAAAAAGAGAAGTGGAGCAAAGAGAACATTTACCAGCAATGCTTCCACAGCTATTTTATGCCTTTTCTGTGTCTTGACTGCTCAATACACCAAGTCTTCCAGCACAGAATGGCTCTTTTTGCCTTGATGGACAGAACAGAAGCTTGTAGACTTCTACTCCTGTTAGGGGTGCTTGTACACTGCTATAATATTAATAGAACAATATTTTTCCCTTTCTATTCATTTTAACTATTCTTTGACTGATTTTTTTTTCCTTCGCACCCCATATCAGTTTTTCCCACCACATCAACCCAAATCTGCAAGAAACAGACACTGCAGGTACCCAAACACAACCTACTGCTCTCACAAGAGAGACACACGAAGGGTACACAAGTTACCCTTGAGCCAGGATTTCTGATAGTTTATTTTTTTCCTGGGCATCATGATAACTTCATGGAGAGTGACAGGCTCGCTGTGGGGGCTGAGTTAGGAGTGCCTGCCCTGCTGTGCTCATCCCTTGCAGTGCGTGACAGCAGCTCCACTGCCACCCCAGCCCTAATTTGCTCCCACACTGTCACCTCCCCAGGGCTGGCAGAGCTCTAAACGAGAGAGCAGGACTGCCAGGCAGATCAGGGTTTGTTTACAAATGAGGAATTTGTGAATGCCTGGGAAAGACCCTCCGGAAGGCAAGATCTGTCCTGAAGAGACCAAGCACCAGCCACGATGGACTGCCAGGAAGTTCAGATGAAGAGCGGTTGCCTCCTAACCCAGTCATTCCCTCTGCCTTTGTCTGTCCTCGTGTTTCTTTTCCCTGTTCCACCCTCACGTGGGAGGCAGTAAAAAAAAGAAGGATCTCTGAATGAAGATGGCAACTGGGCACTTCCCTCTGAAACACAACTGGAGCTGCTTAGGAACTACAACCAGTATCAACAAGGATTGATTACTCCTGATTTCTCCCAGTCTCGCATTGCAGATCACAAGAGTTGATCGGGGCTTGCTACCAAAGTTCCATTCTCAGAACCACTTCTCAAAGGTGGATCTCAGATCTGGGTCATCCCATTTCAGTGTGGATCAGCTTCATCTCTCCCCTTTATCTTACCTGGTGGGGTGTCCACAGTGTAGTTCTAGCTTTGAACACCCCATTTCCCATAGGCTGTGGCAGGAGGTGGGAGATGCCTCAAATCACTCCTGTTTTTCAGTTTGAAATCCTGCCTCAAGACAGAGAAGACAGAGAATCTCTGTATTCTCCTCTTTTCCTGGACTGCTCCCTCCCAGCTCTCACTGAGGTGCGCAAGGGAGTTTAGGCTCCCTCTGCCATCAACAGAGAGAAATGGACACTTCCAGAAGGCAAACCTGCCCACCTAAGCCTGCACTGAGGCTCCTGTGGGATTTCCACGAGGACCCCAGCATGTACCTGAGCATCACCACATTCACAATGAAAGCCCACTGCACCTTAAACATCTGGACGTTATAGGTCCCAAGACAAATCAAGTGACTGCTCAGTTACAGGGCTTGCACCCAGCAGCCCCAGTGACTCTGATGTAGCTTTAAAATCACCTTCCTACAGCAGCAAGCTCAAGAGGTGAGAAAATTCCAGAGGTCTTCTTGCTTCCTCTCTTGGAAAAGGCTGCTCTTTGACATCCAATCCACTCAAAAAAAAATCACTGGATGGATGCTTACCAACACCAAAACTTTTCCACACATCTAAAAAGCACATTAAGAGGCTGGAGTGATGCCAAAGAGAGACCAGAGAGTTCTGCAGGAACTCTCTGCTTTCCCTCATCTATTGGCAGTTGTACAGCCAAGAAGCCCCGAGGCTGTAACGAAGCAGCTCTTGCCATCCCAGCCAGTGCCTTGTGCGAGATACTCCCCATCAAACACTGTGAGTAATTATTTCAGTGCCTCACAATAAATGCACACGACGCCCCCAAGACACCTCCGCTGTCAGTGTCACAGGAGGCTGCGTTTGCAGCTTACCCAGGATAAGGCCACGAGAACCATGTGGGGAGCCGAGGTCACCGCAGCTTCAGGGAACCGAGCAAGTTCACACAACTCGCTCATCACACGGCTTGCTCTTAGTGGAAGGAAAAATTCACATTGAAATTTACATTGATCTACTCCTGCAGTCCTGGTGGAATCATCTTTTGTCACAGGTGACTGTCAGAACAGCCCAAGTCTTTTTGTCTTGCAACCTGATCAGGAGCCATTTAAATACATGGTGGTGAAGGACCCAGCACCCACCGTCCTTCTGCACTACCTGGTTCTGCCATCATGTGCTCACCAGTCAAGTACATCTAAATACACTCTAAATGCATTCTAAATATAGTCGTGAAACCCAGTTCAGACCACCACAACAATCTGGTTTTGCAATGTGGTTCCTTTTGGATCATTGGGGGCTAAAAATTGCTGCATTACTCTAGAGAAATGTGTATCTCAGTGCTGGAGACTCCTCTCTTTGATGTACAGGGCCATCACAGCAACAGGGACAGGCCATTGATCCTTTGTAGGAACCACTCAGCTCTACCATATCTGTTCTATAGGAGATTACATGGCAGGAAAAGGGACTGGCACATCTCCCTGTCACCACAATTTAAAGAAGAATCTGTTCCTCAGGAACTAAGAAACCAACTGAACATTTGGGCTACCTTAAAAAGGGTTACACAGGGGTAAGTGTTTGCTACTTAACTCCCAGAAGCCAAACACTAAATTCACATGCTTTTTTATCCTTGTGAGCACCATTGATGCTCGGCAGGCAAACCCTCTGCCCTGCTCACCCTGCCTTGCCAAAGGAATGACACCGTGTCTCACTCTGTCATCCCTTCCTTCTGCTGCAATGCAAAAAAAAACAAATCAAGAAATCTGATTTTTGTAACTGTATCTCTTTGAGCTATGCCCACCTTCCCTTTAGTACAGGACTTGGGGCTTGTGTTTTGGGTTATTCCTTTCTTTTGTACATGGAGCCATAGCAAGACTCATCTGGTTGAGGTGTGTTGCAGCACGAAAAGGAGGTCACCCAGGGGATCAGCTTGTTTTTCATTTCCTTAATGTCAGTGTGGGGTGAATGTGACGGCTGGAACGTGACACATTAAAGCAACTGTAATCAGGTTGCTCCCACCAAGCTCTGAGTAAGCAGCTGGAGAGGAGCTCGTGAGGCATCCCACAGGGAAGGCCCCCTGGTCCCTGGGGTGGACACGACCCCACAGCTCAGGGCAGCAGCACTGGAGGTCAGAGCCCAGCAGGTCCATGCTCAGCACCTGTGGGAGATCTGTGCTGGCCCCTTTATCCCACTCAACCTGGAGGTGGGAAGGAGAAGCCAGGAGAGGTCCCTGTACATTACTGGTGGATGGGCTGAGATTGGTGGCATCGTACCTGCCCACAACAACCCTGGCTATGGGTGAGGGCTGCCCATGAACCACCAGTCCACAGGACTTGGGGGATGGACAATTGAGACTGTCAGACCACATTCACCCTGAATTCTGGTGTAAGAGATTGTCTGGGAATGGATCTGTGTGAAATAACCATGTTTTTATCAGTTCTGAGGAGTGAAAGGGGCCACAAAAGAAGCCACTTCTGCAAAGAGGAACCCTGGAACTCCAGGGAAGCACCTCATCCACTCTCCATGCTCCCCCCGTGCCAGCCATGGCCATGCCAGGATGCAGGCAGGACACTGGAGAGAGACGTGGCTTGTCTGGGTGAAAAGGGAAGAACAAATGGGATGGGGATGGTACACAGAAATTTTAATAGAATTAGACAGGGAGGAAATGTTCCTCCTTATTATAATTTAAGTCCATGCACTTGCTTAATTAACTAAATGTATGGTGCACAGTATGCGGATGAAAAATGCACCCAAACTATTTTTAACACAGTTAAAGAGCCACATTAGGGTTGTAAATTCTAAGTAGGAAATGCAAGAATTATGTTGGTTCCTGAGCCCACAGCTTTAAAAGTGCCTGAATCCAGGCTGTTTTCGTGCCACTGCTCCAAAAGCAGCCCCTTCTTCAGCTCAGGGACCCAACACGAGCAGCTCACCCAGGGATCAGCAAATGTGTCTCCAGAGCATGGGGAGCCCAGTGCGAGTACCTTGCTTAGGCTGGCACAGAACACAGTGATCCCTCCTGAAATAAGATGGCAGGCAGAGACAAAAATCCCTTTCAAGTATTACAGCCTTTCCTGAGCACAGGACAGGTTACAGAAACCAAGCCAAAAGGACTAGAAGGGAAAACGAAAAATTATTCAGAGCAATAAAATGGAAAAATTTTGGAAGCCAAATGCCCACCTGTACAGAGAACTATCCTGAGATCTAAGTGCTGCTGCACCCCTAAAAAAGCCTGACCTGCTCTTTAGACACAGCTCAACTTTTCAAGTTTCAGCTCAGCCTTGAACAGAATGAAGCCATGTGCTGCATTGTTAAGGACCTGTCAAAAAAAAAAATGTGGGGAGGAATATCGGAAGAAGGTGAGAGATAAGGGAGGCTCAGACCTCTGGGAGCCAGAGACCACCTCTAGCTACACTCAAAAATGGGGGCCACCAGGCTCAGCTGTCCATGGGGTTGTGCAAAATACATCATATATATCATACACACAGCTTGCAAGAGCAGGTCACCCAGTTGTGTCAGTGTAGGAAGAGCTATTAAGCACAAAAAATGAATCATAACACAGAAATATAAAACCGTGCTTCTGCTCACAGAGGTAACGGCGCTTTTAGAGAGGCAACATCTGAGATGAGACCGGGGTTGGGGGAGTGAGAGATTCCCTGGTTTGAATTTCCCTGATTTCTTATGCATGAAATGGTGCGAAAGGGAATGATCGACAGCAGGAAGAGGTGGGGAATGAAATCAGATGGATTAGATCTAGGATGCAGCACTGGAAATAAATGCAACCTGCACAGGCATCTCAAGGCAGAGCATCGATGGCCCGGTGCAGAACCAGCCTGGGCCTCTGCAGGCAGGAATTTAGCAGAGGTACTTACCCAGAGGCACCTCTCACATTTATTGAAACATCTCCACGCTGGGAGAGTCCCAGTAGTTTTTGTCTCGGCTCTGGGTGCAGGGAGCTGCCTGAGCAGCCCTGGAGCAGCTCCACGCCTGGAAAGGCAGCTGGGTCTGTGAGCATCTCTACAAGCTGAACCCCAGCCTTGCGGCATCACAAACTCACTCACACTGGAAATAAATCTCCACTCAAGAAAGTCCCTGTGAGCAGCAGGAGCAGGGAAATAGTGGTGCTGGTAGTAGGGGGGCTGACTGAGCCCAAGACAGTGGCAGGACAGGGCACCCTCATCCACAGTCTTCTTCAGGACTCCCATTCCTGCAGGATGAGGGCTAAAGGTGCTTTTGTGCTCCAGGCTTTGGCACAAAATGGGGTTTGGGGCAGGAGGAGACAGAGTGACCCCAATAGCACAGGTAGGGCACTGCACTGGTTATTGGGACATGGGAATGGCTCCAGCTCTTCCATACAAACTTTGTGACCTTGAGGCAGTCTTGTCATCCTCCCACATCTTTGAATAAGCTTTTTATCTGTCCTGTCTGCATTACTGACTTCCAGTTACAAAACCCGTTCCAACACCCACAGACCTGGCATAGGCCATGCCATGCTCACCCGGGCAGCAAGGGGGGATAACTGATGCAGGAGCTTATCCTGGTAACTTTGTGTGAAGTTTCCCATATCCTTCAGCTCTTCAAACACTGTAACAGCAAACTGCCAAGGCTAAACCTATCATGTGTACGGTACAGGACATGGGAGTCCATAGAACTTCCCAATACACTGTAAAAAAATAATGATATCACTGCCGCTTCACAGACATTGGTGCAATTACCACTTCAGCCCTGAATTCAGCCTCCATTTCCCAGCAGGTACATGAGGGGTGGGGGCAGAAGCTGGTTTTGCACGGCTGCCTGTGGTGTCACAGCAGATACAAGTGGAGTCACAAGCCCAGAACAAATGCAGGTGCTTGGGCTTGGGGGGGATGCAGCTACATGGTGAGAGCCAGGGGGCACTGGGAACAGCCTGGCACTGGGAACAGGGCAGTTTAGGGTGGCCCTGCTCCTGCCCTGGGAGCATTCCTGGCTGCCCAAGCAAACGCCGCCGCAGAGAGCCAAACAGGTCAGAAGTTAAGACAGAGCAGCTGAAGAAGCCAAAGACATTTCTAAAGCCCTCACAGACAAGCTATGCCTTCTGCTTGACATTTGGCTTTCAGCCCCTTCCACCTCTGTCACTGTCAGCCCAGCGTCCCCCAGCTGGGGTCTCAGCTGCATTTTACATTGCACACAACAAACATCCCCACCCTCAGTGCACGCACAGGCGACAACCCAGCTCGTAACGTGAACACTTGGCCCCTCCACATGGTTCTGGAAGATTTTGCGACACAAACCACCCACAACTCCAGAGGACGGACGGCAGCATGAAGGGTGCTCAGGTTGCCCAGTGCTGGACTTCACGCTCCTCATGGTAGCTGCAACTGAGCTCCACAGATGCTCTCTCTTCTCCTCTCCCATTTCCCTGGGGGGGATGAGCTTCCCCAAGGATCCCAACTCGCTGCAGTGCTCAGCAAAGCTCCCCCTTCCACCCAGCCAGGATCTCCTCTCTCCGACTGGTCCCACCAACACCTCCAAGGAAGGCCTCAATGTACAAAATGGCTGAGGAGCAGAAAGCACATCCCAACTCCTTATCTTACAGCAGCATAACAGCAAAAGAATGGAGGGGGGAAAAAAACAGAAAAAGCTCCAAAAATCCTTTTGCCATGGCTGACAGAGGCCCTGGCCATGAGGGAAAACACAAAACAGAACAAAAAAACCATTGTCACTAAGGGTAGGAGCATGCCAGCCTGAGCCCAGGCCTGCAGAAGAGCCCAGTGGGACTGTGGAAAGTCCCAGAGGGAAGGGAGTTGCAGTAACACCGAGATTTATCTTGACCCTCCCTTCGCAATCCTGGGAACAACGGGAAGTCATCTGCTCTCCTATGCAGCAATGCTTCAGAGATGGGAATCCTTCTGCCAAACGCGGGTCAGTGGGGCTGTTTCTGCCCAAAACCCGGGTACCAGGGGGGAGATGTGCACCCAAGGGATGCTCCTTTGTTTACCGCTCGGCTGTACAGGCAGGGAGCCCCAGACACTGATTAGCATTTCTTTCTAGACACATCTCCCATTCAGACGCTTCCCACGGGGGACGAGAAATACCTCCAGAACCCTGAGCAGAGCCCCAGAACCAACCCCGGCCCCAAACCGACTGCAGACTGCAGCCACCCAGCAGGCAAAGATGGGGCCGGGGAGGGAAGGATGCTGGGGGGTGGAGGGGAGGAGAGACGGTGCCTGAGCAGAGCTTTTTGTTCCTCTGCTCACAGCATTGCTATGGTGATTTCAAGCAAGACGGAGGAACAGTCGCTACCCATCACTCCCGCTGCTCCAGCCCCCTGCACCGACCGCATGAGCAGCCCCTTCCCCCGCAAGCAGGAGCGGGCAGGGGGCGACAGGGGCTCCTTGCATCGCACCTCTCCTGGGAGCCACCCCCCAGCTCTGCAGGGGCAGCTCCTTCCCCCCCGCCCCCTTCCCCGGATGGCCATCACCGCCCCGTCCACGGGCACCGCCTGGGCTGGGGCGAGGGATGCGGGATGCGGGATTCGGGATGTATCGGCTGCCCGGCCGGGCGGCCCGACTGCTCTGGGAGAGGATGGGGGGCAGCGGCTCAGCCTCCGCCCCCCGCAGCATCCCCCGGGGCTCCCCAACCAGCCCTGGCACCCGGCATCCCTTCCCCGCACCCGCTCTGCAGCTGGAGCATCCTTCCTCTCCGGCGCGTTTGGGGGGCTGAGGGGGTGGAGGAGGGCACACCGAACCGGGGGGGGTCTCTGCCATCAGGTTTGCCCCCCACCCTTTTACTCACACGTATGCGTGGTAAATGAAAGCCCATCCCCGCGGTCTCTCCAGCACATTGTAGAGGAAATTCTGCAGCTTGCGGTAAAAAGCATTCCTTTTGGGGGGCTTCCCGCTGCCCGAGACCCCGGAGCGGGGCTTGCTGAGGATGCTGCCCCGCTTGGAGCTCTCGGAACCGGCGATGAGGAGCGCTCCGTCCCGGCTGGAGTCCGGGGCGCCCGGGTCCAGCCCCACGAAGCCCACCTTGAGCTTCTTCTCCGCGGCGGGCCCCGGGTAGACGCCTCCGTTGCGGGATTTCTGCACCATGGTGGCGGCGGGGGGCGGCGGGGCCGGGGGCGGCGGGGGGCTCCGGCGGGGGCTCCGCCCGCGCTCCCCGCCGCTGCTCCGCGCCCGGCGCAGCCGAAGCCGCAGGAGCCGCTGCAATCGGCTCCGCCAGCGCCGCCCCGCCGCCGCCCGCCCCCTTAACCCTTGGCATCCCCCGCCGGCAGCCGCCTCTCGCGCTGCCCCCACTCCCAAAAATCCGGGGTTGCCATTCCTCTCCCCCCAGAATTTAAAAAAAGCGGCTCCGGCCGCGCCCCTCAAGAAAATCACGGTCTGGCATTGTTACCCCAAATGTAGGTCTCTCCTAAAGCGGGCTCCGACATCCCACTCTCAGATCAAGATACAACATCTTCCCCCTGCCCCCAACCCAGTGTCCGCTCCCAAAACCAGGCTCTGTCACCCCCCTCAAAACCACCACGGAGAGGGCTCCTTCTGCAGCCCCGGGAAGGGCTGGGCAGCACCCTGCGAGGGGATGCCCGTCCCCGTGGTTCCACGGGCAGCAGGGCAGGCATTGCTGCAGCTTCACAGGAGGGACCCCATCCATGCCCCATCTCCATGAGCCCACTCGGCAACAGAGCTGCTCAACCTCTCACAAATCCCGGTGTGCAAAGTCATTCCCTTTCTCCACGCTTCCTGAAGGCCCAGCCTATCATCTTGGAAGCCCAAATTCGGCTTCCTTCATGCACTGAAACCCCACCATGATGTGGTCACCAAGCTGTTCAGAAGCCAAACTCCCAGCACAGAAAGTCCATTTCCAGGTGTGCTGACCCAAATCAGCTCTTTCACACGCCACTCTTTATAGTCCAGTAGCACCATTTTTCCCCTTACACCATGGCTGGATTCTGCCCCAAGGAATATTTCCTCCTGAAACACCTTCACAGGACTCAGGAGAAGACAGGCAGACTGCAGAAGACAAAGGTGCCTGCCTCACACAGTTATCCTCCATGGAAAGGGCTCTTTGCAGTGCAATGGGAAGACCTGCAATCAAATAAAATCAAGCCCAAGATCTTCAGCTCCTTCCCAGCGACAGTTCTATCCCTTACAACCCGAAAAATCACAGGTGATCTGTGAACTCCACACCTCTGTGTGTTCTTCGTAAGTAAAACAAGGCTTCAGGACAAAACTTTTTGTATGTAAAATGAACTGCAAGCTCAGATAAGCTGCTCCTTTCATCACAAATACCTCCACACAATGCTAGTAGGGAAGCAGCAAAATGGTGGCCCTGAGTTTTATGGCTGCAGGAGCCACCCAAGGCTGTGTTTTGTTGGAAAACCAATCCTGCCAGTCTGTACTGTTACCAGCTTTTCCTGAAACTCATATTTAAATGAGAAAATCAACACAACCTTTCAGAGTGCACTTCTCAAGCCCTGGCTTTTTGGTCCTCTCCTAATTCCTCAGGAGGATCCCAGTGAGAACTAACAGGTAAGAGGAGCACTGAGATTAAAGCCGCTGCCTCTCACTCCCCAAACCCTGTCATGCACGTTGAGAGAGGAGCGAGCGTGGAGCAGCCCTACATTTTGTATGAACAGAACGTTTCCTGTGACCCATATTCTCTCCAACACATGGCTGAAAGAGAAGCCTTCTCTGCAAGGCAGGCAGAAAACTAAAGCTGCGTTAAATACTGGAAAAACAGATCCGCAAGTATGTCAGCGAATAAATTGCTCAATTCAGTGAGGGGCCATTCTATTCATTATTTGTGAACACTTATAAGATCATTAGTGTTCTTTAATAGGGTGGCCAATTACAAATGTGCCTGGCACTAATGTACAAAGTGCATTATTATAGATCCAGTGACGCAGACCCAAAGCAGGAAATATCCCCCTCCACAAAAAGGCCAACAACTAACAAAGGAAGCAATTTTCAATTAACAAATTCAAGATTACAAATAGTCTGTGAGCCCTAAAGAAGAATCTAAATTCAACACAGTCCTCTTTGCCTAATTAGTTGGTCATTTGCAGTGTCACACTGCAGCACAGCTTTGGGTATCCTGCATCTCTGAGACCACTAGAAACCAGGAGTGGGAAAGGTAAGGGGTGGGATATTACCCTTTCCAAGGCGTGGGGGAGCTGAGGAAAGGCACTGTGTGGTTGTAGGGACTGTCAGGGATTGTTGCTTTGCTTGGGAGGGAGGCAAAACCTCAAAGACGAGCCTCAAGAGCAAGTGGCATCAAGGATTGCCTCCTTTTGTGATCAGAGTGGTCCTTGAGAGGTGGAAAAGGCCTGAAATTGTGGATGAAGGCCTGTTCTAGCCTCGCCCCTTCTTTCTTTTCTCCTTGGACTCTTAGGGCATCTCTAACTCCATTTTTATAATATTGCATGGGTTGGCACCACCAGTTGTAGTTGAGTGTTCAGAAGCACACGGCTTTCCCCTTTCCACCCCCACCTCCCACCCCACCAGCTCACAGGAGCTGTCCCTTGATGCAGTGTCCAGTGCCTGGCCAGTTGCAGCCCTGAGAGGAGCAGCAGTCTCTGACACAAACACTTACCGGGCTGTGATGTCCTGCATGGAGCCTGCAGCAGGTAATTTCAGAGATGAAGTCACTTGTGTGCCACTTCTCCTGGGTGGCAGAAGACAAGACACAGTCATTAACACTGGGAATTAACGAGGTATGTAAAAGCAGCAGTGGGAAGGTGCTTTTATCTGATCCAAGGACATGATGTCTCCACAAACAAACAGAGTTACTGAGTCAGTCCTTTGCTTTCAACACTCGTGATGGCTTTAAAACACAAACACCATGGCAGATAGCTTAGACCCTGAAGGTAGAATGAAATCCATCAATCCATATTAAGATACAGAAAGTCCATGCTCTGTCCCCTGGCAATTGTTGAGATGTAGTAAGAAATGACTGGTGTGAAATATGTGGAATGACTCCAGGGATAAATTTCTGTTTGAAACACTGAACGGGAGCCCTTTCTCCATCCCCACCCAGCTGGTGGTTTGTGTGAACTGTGCTACCCATAGCCTGGGTTTTGTAACTCACAGCTCTCTCCCAGAGCTATTTTCAAACCCTAAAGCAGATGGCTTTACCTCCCCTCGTACAGGATGCTGCAACATCCCAGCAGCACTAACCTGCCAAGGGAAAAGACATGAACAGCTCGGTCTCTCTGCACCCAGTGTCCACCCATCTCGCTCTGCTTCAGCTCCCCCTCACCTCCCACCACCCCATCCTCTTCTCTGAGCAGGAAACAGCCCCTGAGAGCCCCTGTCTAGTGATTATTCATGTCTCTTCCCTGCTTGACTCTCCCCAACACATGCCAAATCAGTTTTGGCTTTGAAACCAGCAGCCCTGACCCAAGAGAGGTTGGTTCATACAAGGAACTCAACCTGGAAGAGGATGCTTCTCCAGCATAAGGTGGAACCCTCAGGGAAAAAAAAGCTGTAGGAAAGATAATTCATGTGCACAAATGGAGAAAATTTAGATTTTCTAAAATACAGATTTCCAAAGGAGAAAGGTGAGTGTGACATTTCTGGCTAGAATAGAAGGCAATGCTCAGCCAAAGCTTCCACATCTGGGATGGGGAGATGTGGGCAGAGCTGCAGAGGATTTGCAGGGTGGTGAGGACACTGGTGCAGGAGGATCACCTCGAGAGCAAGAGGGTTCAAACTGGGCAGAGAGCAAAGGCTGCTCTTGGCAATCAGTCACAACCACAGTATCACCACTGATTTTTTTAACTTTTTTTTTTATCACCTGAAATGAAGATGCACCAGATGGTTTTCCAGTTCAAATCAAATCTGACAGTCATCAGTTTCAATGCTAATTAGGTTTCTATCAATTTTCATTAAAAGCCTTGATAGACAGAGGCTCCCCAATGTCTCCTTCTTCCCCCTCCAAAGGGGATTTTAAAGTGTTTTCTCATCTTTGCTAGGCACAGGAAAAGGTACCCATGAGGAGGCCGCCCCTCCCAGTCACTAAAAAAATCCTCAATCAGAATTTGCAAGCAACATGCTGGCAAGAAGAAGCCAGGCTCCCTTCATCCTGCTGCTGACAGAGCTGCTTATTTTATATTACATATTTATTGGATGCAAAATTTCTGTGCCACCATCCATCTCCCTGCCCTGTTCTTAGACAGCACTGACCTCATTGGAGGCTGCTCCAGAAAAACCCAGGACAAATCCTGCTGTATGAGATCAGCTTGAGCTGCAGCTGGAAGGGTCTGACTGTATGAACAGAAATCTCCCCAAGTTACACTGAACTGACTTAGGAGACACACACACGCTCCATTCTTAACTAGAAATTTATATTCCTCCTTTCTAAGGCTGATTAAAATTGCTGAGGTCTAAATATTAATGTGTGCTGTGGAGGCCTGACTGTAAGGAAAACCAGTTTCTGGAAAGAGCAGCTGCTTGACTGGGCATGTGGCAGGAGAAACAAGTGGGAAAAAGCAAAATTAAGGTGAATTCTCTTGAGTTAAATTGTGTTACTCTCAGAGCACCCACAAAGCGGAAGATAAGTCACGGAGGGACCAGCACCCAGCCCATTTCCCTGTCACCTTTTGACTGCTCTGCTTCTGCTCTGCTCAGCCCCCACAAACCCTTCTCCTGGCAAATTCCCCCCTGGCCAGGTCTCCTTCCCCATCTCTACTCTCCATTGCCCCGATTGCTTCTGTCATTGCCCTCCAGCTCCATCTCCTGCCCTCGCCTCCTTTGGGACCACGTGTAATTCCCTTTCTTCATTTATACTGTTACCTTGAAGGTATTTTTAGCCCATGACCACAGTTGCCCCTGAGCCTTCCTTTTCCCAGACTCAGTAAATTTAGCTCTCTTAGTCATCCCTCATGTCCCCCAGTGCTCACATTGTTCCTCCTGACCTCCTTGGGTTTTCGCCTCTTCCTGCACCCATGAGGACCAAAGCCACACTGGCAAATATCCATCACCTCAGCGCTCTTAGACCTCATCCCCCATGACAAGGCTGCTCCAGGACCTCCTCCCACACCCTGATGGCCACCACAACTCCTTGGGGATGACCACTCAGAGATGGAGAAGACTTCCCACCAGCAGCCCCCTTCCCGTGTCTCCAAACCAGCACAATACACAACTTACAGCAACAAAACTAAACTTAGTCTCACCTGGGAGCTCTTCCAGCCTTGCCTGGTTTCAGGAGCTTGGAGCCCAGCTAAGGACTGGCTCTGCTCCCAGTAAAGCACCTCCCAGAGCCATAACTGCATCCTGGCTGGGACCCAGTCCCACAAAGCCCATTAGGTGCTTTGTTCCCATTCAAGCACCTGCCTCCCACCGACTTCAAAGCTGAATCAAAACCTGCATGAATATTTAGGGACTGGAGGTTGTCATCCAAGAGAAACAAGCCCATACTGAAATAGCTGATTCTGACACATCATCTCTGCAAGGAGGGGCACATCAGATTGCTCTGTGCTTTATCCTGCTGTGGAAGGGAAACCAGCCCAAATAAATGGGCTCCAAATGGTCCCAGGTGTCCTGGGTTGGGAGGGACCTTCTAGAGCCCAAACTTGGTAGGTGCTGGGGGTATAAAAGGGGGGTTGGTGTATAGGGCAGGAGATGCTGGGGCAGGATGTGAGGGGATTCCAGCTCTGTTGGGGTTACAGCACTTGGGGAGCTGTGCTGGATCACAAGGGGTCTGTGAAGGAGATAATCCCATTTTATCTTGTCCCAGGGATGGGGTATTCCTTAGGGAAGAGCGGGGAAAGGGGGTACAAGGTGCTGGCTGGGAGGTTCCCTGCCAGCATGAGGGGAGCAGCATAAGGAGATGCAAAAGCTCTAAACCTGCATGGAGAAAATTTTTTTTTTTTTTTGTTGCAAAACCTTTTTTTTTTTTCATTTTTTTTGTTTCTTGCTTAAATGTCAAAATCTCCAGATTTGGCAAGTAAGAAAACCAAACCCAATTACTAAAATACTGAAAAGATTTAAGGCAAATTATTTTACCTCTTCATTATTGAGAGAGATTAAAAAAAACCCTTCCAAATTTAAAAAAAAAATCTGCTTTCCATTTTTTCCATGTAATTTTTTTCCATTCCAAAAATGCTAAAGAAGGAACATTAGATTTTTATTTTAGTTAGGAGGGTTGCTTTTGATCCATGTTTCAGGTTAAAAAATGGAAGTATTCTGTTGGGAAGCTGCCAGGCAGATGTGGCTGTCTCCATGCTCCTGCCTCTGTCACAGCACACGCCATGTGTCATCTGCAAAGAAAAACTCTTGAAGTAACTGAATTCGTAGTTTCTCTGCACTGTGGGCTTTTGCTGCAAGCCTCCTTCAGTCTTTCAGCCTGGACACGTGGGAAATCAAAAGAACGTGAAAGGGCAAGGGTTTATGATTTATTTATCTTTAACCTGAGGTCTTGAGGAAAGCTGGTGTATGCGCATCTGCATCTCTCTTCCCTCCTTTAATAACTGCAGAGCTTTTGGGCAATTTTTATCTTCTTTATTAAAGATAGGGGGGACGTTTCAGATGGCTTTGAGTGAGAATATGTGATGAGAGAGAGGCCAGAAATCTCCTCGCTGCAGGAAATGGCGATGCATGGCCACGATAATAATGGACATCAGAGAACCCACAGGACATTATTCAAAACATAAATCTGTGTGAAAATGGACACCCCTGGTTCTACTGATCATGAAACTTCCTCGTTGTGGGCTCACTTTGGATCCTGTCTGGGAAGCACCTGCTAAACATCTCGGGATCTGGGTGTTGGACAAGGCAGGATCAAGCACGTTGGGCACGTTTCCCCAGGCAAAAATGCAGGTGCTGTGCCTGCAGGGTGACATTTCCTCACTTCCAGCCTGATTTTCATGCAGCCCCTGCTTTGTTCTCGAAACTTTGTCTTGCTCACGCTGCTCCAAAGGCTGTTCCTATCCTCTGGGCATCCGGACGCTCCGGCTGTGCCCTCAAAACCTCTCATTCAGCATCTCTGTGTGCTCGCCTGCGTGAGCGGGCAGAGCAGGGGAGGCAGCTTTAAAACTGAGCTGTGTCTGCAGCCTGACAGGAGCTGCCAGCTGGGCACAGCCCGGCTGCCCGGGCCACCCCGCGAGAGGGACCTCAGCTGCATCTGGAGATGCGCTCAGCCTCGGCCGCCCCTCCCTGTCCCCGCTCTCCGCACGTTCCCCGTGGTCCCCGCGGAGATTTACGGGCGGGGAGGACACCGAAGCTATCGACCTGCGGCAGCGCTTCCCTCCCGGCCATCGCTCTAATGGGAACCACTCGGAGAATCCACGGGGCCGGTGCGGCCCCATAAATCGCAGCCGCCTCCCGCCTGGCACGGGCCGCCCTCTCTTGTCACCGCAGTCCTTCAGATCGGTGCTGGGGGAGGATTCCCCGCTGTGTCCTTGGAGCTGGTGAGCGTTGGAGAGGATCTTCCCATCCCGCTGGTGTGTGAGAGGTGGCAGGGCCGGCACAGACACTCCTGTGTCCCCTGCACTGCCGCCCCACACCAAAACCCAGCTCAGAAACCTGCAGCCTGTGCGAAGTAAGTGCTGTCACACCCAGCACATCGCCACAAAGCTGATATCTGGGGATCCTCCTCTTGTCTTTCCCCTACTTGTATCCCCGTCCCAAAGCCTGGCTGCTTCCAGACTCATCACTCTAAGTGCTTGGCTGTGGCTGGCCGGGACTGCAGAGAACATTTAGCAGATACAAGGCATGAGAACAGTGCCAGACACGGGGTGATTACAAATCATTTAGACTAAGCAAAACCAGGCCATCCTAAATTTGTAGGCAGCAAAGGAGTGTTTGTGAGCAGAGCTGAAATGAGTTATTTGAAGATGCTGCAGTACCTCTACATTAAACATCGGAGTGGTGGCCAAATGGTACCTGAGGCAGAAGGGCGGGATCTGGCTCAGAGCTGGACCCTGGGCTGTGCTACAGCTCCAGTTTCTCTTCAGCTCAGCAATATCTCTGCACAGGGTAAGGCACAGGCCAAGAGGAGGATGGGACGTGGTGCATTGCCCTGGCCAGCACTGCTGCTTTGTGTTCCCTTGGCTGCAGATGCACCTGAAAATGTGGATCTCACACTGGGGGAATGCAGAGGGAGGTGGTTAAAGGAAATGAGTCAAAACCTCCCAGGTTTGCTCCTTGGCATGTTACAAAATGCCAGGGGAGAGGGGAGGGCCTGGCTTGCCACCCTCCTCTCTGAATTTGTACCTCTGGGGCCAAGGGTGGCTGATGGGCTTTGTGAAGGGGGTGTGATGGAAGCAGGATGGAGAGGTGAGACCCACCCAGGCATGGGATGTTCTCTGCCCTGATCAGCCTTTTTCCCCAACTTCTGGTCTGGCCCACCCTCTGTTCCTAAGAAGGTTTAGTCTGAGGGGTTTGTGTCCAGCCCCAAGGAGGCTAAACCAAGGGAGAACTCCTCATTCCCACTGGGCCAGGCACTGCCCAGGCTGTGGGGATGGCCCCAGCCCCATCTGCTCAGACCTGGCTGCCCAACGTTGTGCAGATCTGCTCAGGAAAGAGGCCAAGCCCAGACATTTGGGCTGGAGAGCAGAGCAGAGGTGATTCACACCCGTGCTGGATGGAGAGCTGCCCACTGGCAGTGCAGCTTTGCAAGGTGGAATGTGCTGTGCAGCTGCCCAAGGAGAAGAGAAGCACCTGCTGGGACACAAGGAAAGACATTGGTCAGTGATGAAGTCACTTTCTGAGGTTGTGTAGTCACTTTGTGCTGCATGTGCATCATTCCCACCTCTACCACAGATGTTTCAGCATCTCCATCACCAGCAGGCGATGGCAGGACCCCCTTGGGTGATGTCCTCTGGGAATTCTGGGCTGAAGGGCACCTTGGCCTCCCTGGCAGTCAGTGACATTGGAGACGTTCATTTGCTTTTCTCCCTTAGTGGGGTGTGTCTTCAAATGCTGTTGAAATGCTCCAGATGCCACCAAGACTTTTGAGTCAGCAGGAGACAGGCAGGACCTCACTGCCTGCGTGGGGTTAAGGTTCAGCAAAATCTGGTGACAGATGACGGAGCCATGGGAGAGCAACTGCCCTGACTGGAGAGGTTTTCTGCATGCCAGTGACGTGTGGCCTGTGCCAGCTCTCTGTAGGGACCTGCCCAGGCTGACAAGAGGTTGTGGCTGATGCTTTAACTCCCCTCCAAGTGCAGAAGGGCAGCAGGCGGTTCAAATTCCCCCAGCTCAGCATCTGCAGCCTAGATTCCACTTGCAATCTTGCAAAAGCCTTATAAATTTTTTAGAGCAGCCCCAAACGCCTGCTGAGTCGGCCAATCAGCTCCAGTGGATTAAGAAAACTTACCTTAAATTATTAACAGCACACAGCCAGACACGAGGGTAGAGGTGGGAAAGGAGAAGTACTCATTCCTTCATCTCCAGTGGATGCCACAAGAGCAGCCAGAACCAGGCTGGGGTTTGGTAGAGGTGTCCATTCACACCTAAAGGATTGTCCCATTTGTGGGATCTTCCCTTCTCCATCAGAAACCCCCACCAAGGCATCAGTGCCATGCTGTGCATGGGGTGTGCTGCATCATGGAGATTATGTCCCTTTGGGAAACTGGGTGCTGGTTCACATCCAGCCCCACACACCTCTCTCTTCTTCCCTCTTCTTCCAGGTCCATTGGGTTCTCTTCTCTTGAAGAGCTGATCCCCAGCTGTACAGCGGAGCCAGCCCTGATGGTTTTTTGACTTTCCTACAACCTCGAGTAATTTTCCCCCCACCAGCTTTAAATTTCAGGAAATACAATCACATTTGCAAACTCTGGTCCCCAGAGAAATGACGATAAGCACTTTGCATCTCCCCGGGCTATTCCTTTTGCTTTGGACATGCTGCGTGCCAGGGTCAGGGACGTGGCTCTGGATTTCCTCTGCTCGGCAGCTGTTCCAGGAGGACTTGGTCCCCGTTTCCACGAGATGGCACCGATGAGTCTGCTACGGGAAGCCTTCAGGGAGGACTGCGATGGAAAATGACTCCAAAACAATAAAAATTGCGTTGAAAAAATGCCTCTGAGCTCTGGGTTGTGGCGTCCCAGCATGTCTGACCATGGCAGGGAGGAGCTGGAGGAGAATTTGGTATTTTAAAATCCATCTCGCCACCACAGGTCTATCGCCTGCCATGGGTCACATACACCCCCCTGCTCTGACACGCTGCTGATAGTTCCAAAATCAGCTCGAGCTCACTGCTCAAAATTTTTTGCCAAAATCCACCTGTGGTCCAGTTCAGGGGGCTGTTAGATTGCTTATCATTTTGGTAGGACCCCAAAATGGATCATGTCAAACTAAGGGCACCATTGTTTGTTTGCCTGCAAGCCCTGTGGGGCCAGGCAGTGATTTGCACATGGTGAGTTGTTGATCCAGTCCCAAAACACTGATCCAAAAGGGATTCAAACCCAAGGTTTGGCTGGAGGCAGGCTGTGGCTTCATTGATACTGTGTTGAGATGCCCAGAAATCCAGCACATTTTTCTTCTGGGAAAATGCTTATGCTTTGAAGTGGGTTTAAATCACAATATTTCTGTTAATTCTGTCTCGCTAAAGATACTGACCCAAACCTCCCCTGCTGCTGAGATCTCACTTCAGGCACTCTCTCTTCTATCTGCTCCTGCAGATCACTTGGGGTGTCAACCAATACTTAAATGAGGCTGAAAATTTGGCCCTGCTCTGAGCCATGAGCAAGTCTGAGTTAAATCCTCTGGGTTTATATTTTAGCTTTTCTTCAGTTCCATCATTAATTACCTCACCACTTGTGCAGTGCTCCCAGAGTATCTTTCACAGCTCCCCTGGCATATTTCTATGGAAACGTAGCCGTGGTTTTGTCAAGCCTGTATTTGCTTTTAAAATAGCAGGAGAGGTGCAGACTTTGCTCCTGCTCTTCTCTGTTCCCCACCTGACCCCACAGTCGTCCCCACTCCTGCTGTGCCAGGGGCTGGCTTCCATGGGGCACCAGGGAGCTGGAGGTTCCTGAACAGCATGGGGGGGATATTCCCACAGGAGTTCCTGTTGGTGCTGCTTTTAAGGATGCAGGAAAATCATGCACAGGAGGATGTTCTCCTGCTTGGAAATACCCAGAAAGAGATACAAGTTGTCTCAAGCAAAACATGCCTCGGGAGCTGGGAAATGCAGGAGGAGCTGGAAGATGAGATTAAACTATCGGTGGGAAAACAGCCTTCCCCCATGGCTGTGCTGTGCCTGCAGGGATCCCCAGATCCCCTTCTGATTTGTGGCGTGCCCCAGACGCAGCACTTCAGAGAACCCAGATACTGCAAAGACCTTGGGCATCAAATTGATTTCTATGGATGAAGCTGGTGGATAATGGGGTGTGTGGAGAGGGGTGAGGAGCCTTGGTGGCCTGTGCACAGTTTTGGGGATCTTGGCCCAGGGAGCCGGTCCATGTCCGTGGGCTGTCAGACCCGGACACAGGATGGGGAGAGTGTTTGGGGAGCAGGAAGGGTGAGTTCATGCAGAGCTCTCTGTAATTCAGCTTGATGTCAGCTCCTTGAGGCTCTGCCTGGGGACACTCAGCGCTGTAGAGCACCAGATGTTAATTAGGATCATTAAGGGCTTTGTGACACAAACAGCAGTGATGATACTTGTGCCTCTGGAGCTCTCCTGGGAAGGGCCTCGAACGATGCTGCCCTTTGCAGACACCATGTAGGGCCGCCTGTTCCCAGCACTGTCTCCTCCTGAAAGCCAAGTCAGGGGCACAGACAAGCTCAGGATGCCCCAGCACGCTGCTAATGCCTCCTTCAGGGAGGAAAAGTCCCTTGGAAACATCCCCAGAATGCTGTAGTGGAAGCACAACTCTCACACCACCTCCCTCCTTCTGCCCGGCCCATTGTACCACGTACTGCTCCTCCTCACACCCAGTAGCTCCCACTCTTTCCCCCTCACAGCTCTGGCGGTTGCTTTTTGGTCAATCCCAACCACTCAGCACCCACAACTCTTTGGACTGGGACAGCTGCACTGAACGGAGCTGGGAGAGGTGCACACCTTGCCTGGGGCTGCAAGCTTGTGGTGGAAGTCAAGACACCGCCCTGGGTGAAGACCACGAGTTTTGGGGCTTCTTGTGAGACCTGAGTCATGTCTGGGCTTCAATCAGGAAGAAATGTTGCTGTTGTGTTGTTTGGAAAGGGCTGGGGGATCCACCATGCGTGAGGCAGAGCAGCAGGTGGGGAGAGAAGGCAGGCTCAGCCGCTGCTCCCAAAATGATGGGGTATGACAGAGACCCAAAGTGATGCTGCTCGCCCTTCCAGGAGACATGGGGTGCTTTATTTTCCTTTCTTTCAGTGGCATAACTAGGAGGTCAATTTAAGCCTATTTTGCATGGAAAATGATTTTAGAATCTTAAGCTGGTTAAGGAGAGTATCACAACTGCTGTGAGAGCTGCTTCAGGCTGGGGGAATCACCTGGGTCAAGGGGTGCGAGCTGGGGAAGGGCTGGGTGCTGGCTGACACCCTGAATATGGGCTCCCAACTGTCCTCCTTCCTCCTTACTTCCATCCCAGGCCTTCCTGTGCCAACCCCACCATCTACTCTAAGTGGAACTACACAATCCCCACCCAGCCCAGCCCCTCCCAATGACAGACGCACACACACACAGCTCCACACCTTTTGGGTTGGTTGGTTTGTTTTGGGTTTTTTTGGGAGGGGGGGGTTTATCTGGTTTTGTTGTTTGTTTTTTTTTTTCCCACTGTGGATGTTGTACCAGTTTTATTGGTAAAATTAACATGAAGCCTCACAAACGCTGGAACATGCTTTTCCTTTTAAAGAATTTCCACTGGACCTTAATGGTGAGCATCCAGTCGTTGACATATAAACTCTTACAAGCTGATGTGCACACGTGCGCCCGGGGGAGACGGTGGCAGCGTCCTGGTGTCAGGGATGGTTTCTGCGCGATGCACTGGGAGCCCACAATTCATTTGCCAGCCTTCTGGGCCTTCTGGGCAGACTTGGTGACTTTCCCGGCCCCACCGCTCTTCTTCTCCACGTTCTTGATGACGCCCACGGCCACGGTCTGCCGCATGTCACGGACAGCGAAGCGGCCTGAGGGGTGGACAGAGGGGGAATGCGAGTAAGACACTGAGGCTGAGCTCTTCTGGGAGAGTGGTGGTGGGATCTACACCCCCACTCATGGTGCCATGTGTTACCCCTGCTCTTGGAGCAGGTTCCTGAGCTATAAATCCTTTCTCTGACCACCAGTCCTGATGCTCCCCTCTATTTAAATTACTGTTTTTTAAACTGAAACTCCATCTCTTCTCTGCAAGCTCCTGGCACTGCTAAAGCTTCCAGGTGTGCAATATCAACCTGGTCTAGTGGAAGGTGTCCTTGACCATGGCAGGGGGGTGGAACAAGATGGCCTTTTATGTCCCTTCCAACCCAAACCATCCCAGAACTCAAGCATGGCACTTCCCTGCTTTAAAAGGTGGCCTCTGCTGAGCAAACTTCCCTCTTTCTTCTCCTGACCAGTTGTTTTAGGGCAGAGAGGAGGAAACTGGAAAATGTTTCTGTGTTCAGAAACTATCAGGGTTTAGTCACCATGAAGGAAACCTCGTTGCTCCCAGAGGGAAAACCCAGCCTTTGGAAACTCAGCTTGGCAGAGAGCCTGCCCCACCCCACCAGCACATGGAGCAGCAACAAAACATCCTCAGCTCCCTCCCCATCCAGCTGGGAGAAGCTCAGCATGTCTGATGTGAGCTCTGCACCCACAGAGCCCTCATGCTCCTCCACAGGAGACCTCCAAAGAGCTGTTCCCTTACCAAGGGGTGGGTACTGGGAGAAGCTCTCCACACACATGGGCTTGCCAGGGATCATCTCCACAATGGCTGCGTCACCCGACTTCAGGGACTTGGGGTTGTCCTCCAGCTTCTTGCCGGAGCGCCGGTCGATCTTCTCCTTCAGCTCCGCGAACTTGCAGGCGATGTGTGCGGTGTGGCAGTCGATGACGGGCGAGTAGCCAGCACTGATCTGGCCAGGGTGGTTCAGGATGATCACCTGAGGGACAGAGCAGGGTCACGGCAAGGCTGGGAGCTTGGGCGTGGTGGCAAATGAGGCATGGTGGCACCATCAGCCCTGCTCACCTGAGACGTGAACTGCGCTGCCTCCTGCGGCGGGTCCGACTTGCTGTCCCCGCAGACGTTCCCGCGGCGGATGTCCTTCACCGAGACGTTCTTCACGTTGAAGCCGACATTGTCCCCAGGCAGAGCCTCGCTCAGGGCCTCATGGTGCATCTCCACGGATTTCACCTCAGTGGTGATGTTCACGGGGGCAAAGGTGACCACCATGCCAGGCCGCAGGATTCCGGTCTCCACTCGGCCCACGGGGACTGTGCCAATCCCTGCAGAGACAAGGACAGAGTGCAGCAAAATTCAATCTGCTTGGTGAGCCAGAATCAGCAAAAATCAGCAAAAGCAAGATATCTTTGGTGGTTTTCACCAAAGAACATGTTTGCTCCTTGCCCAAAACCCCCAAGTTTTCAGCAGATCAACACTGGGCTCTTGAAAATTGCTGTGAGTCCATCCTTTCTACTCAAAGTTTTGTAAAAAAGAAGTAACCCATAGTCAGAAAGTCCTGCGCAATCCACATGCCCCAAAAGTTCTTCTCCTGGAGCAGCTGTGGCATCTCCTGCATGGAGGACTGGGACATCATAGCATGTGTGCAACAACACTGTACACATCCCTGAGGGCCACACCGCCAGCTGTGACAGAAAGTGAGGGTGGCTCATTAAATGACTGGGATCTTTTACACCCTGTGTCACCAGGAGACTTTGGGAAGATTCCCCTTCGGAGGCAGGTGAAGAACGATTGAGAGAAACAACACTGAAAAGAGATTGAGTAGGTTGGCTGGGCCCATATGTTCCTCCACATCCACCCTGCTGCCTCCACCTCCCCTCTTCCCACAGTATCTCAGCTCCCCAGGGACCTGCCTCCCAGTAAAACCAGATCCCTTTTGCTCAGCTGAGCTAGGGCAGGACACAGACCTGTCACCGCTTTTCATCTCCACTGCAAACAACAGCAGCCTGCATTAAAAACCCTGCTAAATCCCATGTTCAACCCCTGCAGTGCATGTGTCCTTGGAAAAGGGTGGGAAAGGGCTGGAGAAGGCTGTGCCTGCCTGATCCAGCAGCCAGGGAATCAGCAGTGCTGTCCATTTATGCCAGCAGGTCAGAGAGCTCACGGGGTATTTATAGCTGAGCAAAGTGTCCCCATCACCTCTCCAGAGGGAAGGGGACACGCGTCAGCCACGGCGCTCCCTACATGGCCGGCACAGCTCAGCAGGAGGAGGTGCTGATGATGGACACCAGCATTTGGGAAGCTCGGGCAGGTCACAGCCAAGCTGCACCAGCTTCGGTGGCCCTCCTTGCTGGTCTTGTCCCTCATCTGGGTCACAGAATGCTTTTTGCTGCCTCCAACTTGCCTGGCCAGCCATGATCTCTGGGACACACAAATTTGCAGCCATTTTGGCATCATGTGTTCCCTGGGAAGAGCTCACAAACCTGCTGGTCCTCTCTGGTCCCTGGGCACTTTTGGGCATGTCCCCTCCACCCCAGGCTCAAATGGGGTCTTTGCCCTGGACCTACCACCCTTTTCTCCAACATTATCTCTGGTTTGAAGAGTCAAATCCCTCCAGTTTCCCAACACCTGGAAATGTAATTCCCAAATTCCCATGGAATGAAGACTCCAGTTAAGGCAGAGGAGTGGCAGGGCTCACCTCCAATCTTGTAGACATCCTGGAGGGGCAGGCGCAGGGGTTTGTCTGTGGGGCGGGTCGGGGGCAGGATGGTGTCCAGGGCCTCCAACAGGGACACCCCACTGGCGTTGCCTTCTTTGCGCTCCACCTTCCAGCCTTTGAACCAAGGCATCTGGGAAGAGAGCAGCAACAGAGAACCATAGAATCACAGAATGGTTTGGGTTGGATGAGACCTTAAAGACCATCTTTTTCCACCCTTCCGGCATGGGCAGGGACACCTTCCATGAGACCAGGTTGCTCCAAGGCCCATCCAGCTTGGCCTTGAACACTTCCAACATGCACTGAGTGTGCCTGTCCTCAGCACCCAGAGGTGAACCCAGAGAGATGTCCCACCAGGACAACCTCCATACAGTCAGTCCTGCCATGTCCTGGCTTTACCAGGGGACTGGAGAGCTCCTTCCACTCCACCGTCCCTGCAGGCTTATCTGCCCCCCTTTGCTCAATCTCCCCCCCGTCTTCGAGAAACAAACAAGACATCCATTAACGGGAGAAAAAGGATGGAAGTGGTTAAAGCCAGCAAACTCACAGCCCCACTTCCAACACAACCCATGGGCACTGCACCAGCTGCCTGGATCCCGCCCTCCAGGAATGCTGCCTCCAGCACAGGGTCCACAGGGTCTGCAGCCAAGTCCCAGCTACAAAGTGCTCAGCCTTCAGTCCTGGGAACCAAGTTCCTCCAAGGTGAGCCCTAGACAAATGTTTCTCCCCACTCAGTCTTGCTATCACCCCTCCAAGGTCTGGATTTTAAACCTTGGCTTGGGAAGATGCTGGAAACCCAGCTGCTGAGAGACAGGATTGTTTTTCATAGATGTTCCCTTCTCCTGACCTAAATTGGACCTTTGAAACTAAAAATTGGCCAGAAAGAGGTGGAGAGGCATGGAAATGTGCTCGGCAGCAGCCATGGTTCAATGCAGGGAACTGCAGCGCTTTATTGGGATGATGCTGCATATCTGGGTGTTGTAGCAGCACCTGGAGCTTGCTAGCAAGAAAAATTTAGTCCTGGGTCTGAGACAAGCCTAATACAACAAGCAGAGATCAGAGTCCACAAGGCCATTCCCCTGCCTCTGCACAGAGAGGTTTAGACAGTATTTTCCCATTCCAGTGTCAAATGCTTCCTGTGTGTCCCAAATCCATCACACACTTCGTGGATGTGGCTTTTTTCCCTTAGCACCAACACCAGTGGCACAGTGCAGTGGGCATGGGGGGCCGGGGTGAAGCAAGACCCCCAAACTGCCCCCAGCTTCACAGCCATCCCTGGAGGATGTGGCTATGTCAAGGCTGGTTTCCCGTCCTGCAATCTGCACCAGCTTTGGGAAGCAGAGAGGGAAAGACTGGATGCAGCCAGGGAATTCAGCCTGCATCCAAAGCTTGCATCCTCAGCCTGCAGAGGGTCATGTCTGACACCACTTGTCTTTCTTGGTGGCAGTGGCAGGAGGAGCCTGGGGACACTTTTGCAGCAGGTTCTTCCCAGGGCACTGCAGCTCTTGCTGTGCAGCCAAACCCAGCGCCAGGCAACAGCTTGGCAAAATGAAAACTCCATCCAGGCAACGAGGGAGCCTCGTGTCATGTGCAGGATGACTCAGACCTTCCCCCATTCTGCTGTGGCATGGCCCAAATGCCAGGCAGGGACCTGTGCCAGCAGCTGCCCCGTGGCCACCTGCCCACAGGCTCTGCTCTCGAGGATGATAGCCACCAAGTGCCCACAGCTCCCATCCGTCTGCCCCACAGAGCTCTGGCACACGGGAAAATGACCACCTCTGCCCGTGACACCTGGCTGTCAGAGCCATCTCTCTCTCCAGGGAACTTCTGACATGCCAAGAATCAGATAAAGACGAACTTTGAACTTAGAACTTAGACACCTTCTGGGAACAAATCTCTGCGAAACCTCAGCATGGCCTGAGGGTGAAAAGCATCTGTAAAACCTGGTTTGTGCTTCCTCCTATGGCCACCCAAATAAAACCATCATCATGTATTCCCCAAATCTGCTTCCCAAAGAGCAATTCCTACTCCACCACTCCTATGGCAAAAGCAGGATCTGACCCACTCCTGCAGGTAGACAGGCTCCAGGCCCCCAAAATAACAGCTGAGCTCCAGCTCTTTTACACTCAAAGTCTATTGTACAGAGCAGTTGCCTTTCCCTGACTTTCCCCCGCCCATGAGCACCTCAACACCCCCACCCATGCACCCCAGTGTTGAAGCTGCAGCCCCAGGCCACCACGCTCCCTAGCACCAGAGACCAGGTGTGTTTGGGTTGCAGCGTCCCATGGGGTGAAATTCTCCCAAACCACATGGGATGGCCCCATTCTGCCAGCTGCAGCATCACAAAGCTGCTTCACAGAACACCCCACTTCCCAAAAAGCTCCCAAATGCCAAACTTTGATGTAAGCGCAGCCCAGCTGTCATTTTTTGCAGCTGGCCTTGGGATTCTGTGCAACAGGGATGTGGGCTGGAGTCTCCCACACAGAGCTGGTTCCATCCTGATGTACCACAACACCCCCCTTGCTCAGAGGCAACAGGAGCTGCAGGGACATCATGGCTCTAATCCCCACTTTCTGATAAGTCCCCTGACAGACAGACAAGTCACTTGACTGCCTTGTGCTTCAGTGAATCCTGTCCAGAAATTACAAGTGAAAATAATCAGAGCTTTTTCAGGCAAGGAAGGAGAGAAGAGACATCTACACCAGGTTCCTGCTTAGCTTTCCTAGAGATGGTGCAATATGGGGAGGAGGAGTCTGTCCCTGCACCCTTTCCAGCAGAGCTCATGCTGTTCCAGACCAGGCCAGGTTTTCTTCCCAATTCCCCAGCTCAGGCAGCACCCAGGAGCCAGCTGCCTCCTTAGGACAAAGGAGAGAGTCATTTCACCCCCTGCCTTCTCTCAGGCAGCACATCACAGTGGGAACCTGCCCTGAGACCCCTTGGGAGGAAGGAGGCCACTGAGCCCCTCCTGCTCTGTGCCTGCCCTCTGCTGCCTATTAATAGGAGAATTGTTCAGGATCATCTTCCCAGCCCAGCAGCTGCTGACATTTGGAGCCTGCCTGATTGAGGCACCCAGGAACCACGGGGCTGGGTTTGGCATGGCCGTGGCTGACCTTTATCCCAGCTCTGCTCCTCAGGGAACAGGAATCTCCCAAGCACCCCAATAATTCCTTCCTTCCAAGCCATCCCAAGTGAGCTGCCTTTCCTGTGCAGAGCAGGAGCTGTGTTTCATGACTGTGTGAGTTTGCATTGCAGAATTCCCCTCGCTCAGGCTTGTGATCCCTGATCTCCCTCAGTTGCTGCTGGACTCATGGATTGCCTCCCTCATCACAGAGCCCTGCCCTGTAATCCACAGGTGATGTCCTGAAGTCCCCCTAAGCATCAAATTTCCCATTGGTTTCACAAGAGATTCCTGGGGTGTCTGATCTGAGCAACTTGCTCAAGGTCACACACAAGTCATCAGGAGAGCAGGGACCTTCCTCTGGGCAGAACTTTCCAGCCCATCATTTCTTTAGAAGACTAACCCTGGGGTAGCTTTTTCTCCAACAAAACCAGTGTCAGAATAACAAGTGTTATGGGCAGCCTGTCTGCCAAAAACCTCCATCCTTCTTAAGCTCTTCCTTCTGTTGTACGAACTGATGGCACAGGCCCACCCAGAGCACCCTGCCTTTGTCTCCCCACCATCCTCATCACAGAGAGAGTAAAAACCAACTGGAAAAGGAGCAGCCCCAAATGGATGCTCTAGGGAGCTGTGGGTTCGGCATGGGAAACCTGGTACTTCCTCAAGAAAACGTCACCTTTGGGAGTGAGATCCCGGCACTGGAACTGGAGGTTTGGCCACCGCAGTGACACAGAGCATCAATGGGAAAGGGGACTGAGACCCAGTATGAGGGAGCCTGGCTGCAGGGTGGGAACTGCTCCAAGCCTGACACCAGACCATGTTATTCCCCTCAGAAAACAATGCCCTAAAATCACACCCGCTGCTCCTGCTGAGAGTGACAATCGCTGCTCTAACGTCACCGTGAGTTCTGACAAGGCAAAAACTTCAAATCCCGGCCCAGAAGCAAAGCCAGACACATCATCTCCTGAAGATGCTCATGTTTAGCTGCTGGGGTGCCTGGCCAGGGCACAGCACCCATGAACAGCGAGCCCATTCATCCTGCCTGGGGCCAAGCAGAGCTCCATGACACATCATCTGTGCCACCAGCACGGGCCTTTGTGCATAACAGGCGCGTGAAACGTTTGCAGAGCACGGAGTTCATCTTCAGCCCAGATCAGAATCCCCGGGGTGGGGGGAGAAGTCTAACACTTACATTGGGAGAGGGCTCCAGCATGTTGTCTCCGTGCCAGCCCGAGATGGGCACGAAGGGAACTGTGGCCGGGTTGTAGCCGATCTTCTTGATGTAGGCGCTGACCTCCTTGACGATTTCATCGTAGCGTTTCTCGCTGTAGGGGGGCTCTGTGGAATCCATCTTGTTGATGCCCACGATGAGCTGCTTCACCCCCAGGGTGTAAGCCAGCAGGGCGTGCTCGCGGGTCTGCCCGTTCTTGGAGATGCCGGCTTCAAATTCACCCACACCGGCAGCGACAATCAGGACAGCACAGTCAGCCTAGGGGCAGAGAGCAAATGAGCTGCTGCTGTCCCCAGAGAGCACTGAGGGAGTTCCAGATGACTC
This sequence comes from Lycocorax pyrrhopterus obiensis, assembly GCA_014706295.1. Taxonomy (NCBI): domain Eukaryota; kingdom Metazoa; phylum Chordata; class Aves; order Passeriformes; family Paradisaeidae; genus Lycocorax; species Lycocorax pyrrhopterus. The sequence goes on along the minus strand of JACSVZ010000022.1, from coordinate 11,538,439 downwards.
CCTGCCAGCTGCTACCCATAATCCTGCTGATCCATCTCAAAACTGCCCCAGCTGTGCTATCTCAGACTTGCCAACCCCACATGGATCTACATTGTGGGTGGGAAACTGGGGTGGATCCCTCCTGGATGCAGGACTCTGACCAGGACCTCCTCTTGATCATCTACAGCCAAGGTTTTATTTAAAACCCCCCTGAAGTCTTATAAAAAACCTGCCTGGGTGATGGGTGTGACTCCAGCCACGGAAACTGATCCCCAGATTACTCTTGTACCCAGAACACACAGCAGGAGCTGCCTGGGTTTGGCAGAAAGCCATGCCCAGCCCAACTGGCACCTCAATGGAAATCTCACTGGGCATGTGGTGGGGTTCACTCAGCACCCATTAGTCACAGGGAGATGCAGGAATGTCCTACAATTCACCCTACTCAGGAAAGGTAGACCATTGGGTTTGGCAACATGATGTGGGACAAAGAGCTGTTTTGAGGAAAAGGAAGGAGAAAAGGTCTGTGGAGCCTCCTTCATCCAATAAAACCTAGTGGACTGTTGGAAGTCTCCTGTATATCTCATTTGGCTGAGGCTAAAATAATGTGGAGATACCCTCACACAAAGGCCTGTAGCTCACAGTATCCCAGCTCCCAGGCAGGCCACATTCATCCCAACTCCTCATGTGGGTGGAAATGGGGGGAGAAACCACCTCTTTGTGCCCAAAGACACCCTTTGTCCCAGACACGCAGGGAGGTGCAGGACCATGATGTGTTGGGTCCCCTGGTGCCACCAGTCTCTTGGGTGAACCCTGCTGGACACTCCTCGACGTTTGCTCTCTCAACTCCTCATCTCCAAAAAGGACTCCCACTGCACCTATGTGACCTTGGGCTTGTGAACAAGGCTCAGCCTCCCTGCTCCAGCAGCCCCCCACCCCCCAGGCCCCATTTCTCACCTGGGAGGTCCCGGTGATCATGTTCTTGATGAAGTCCCTGTGGCCAGGGGCGTCAATGATGGTGATGTAGTACTTGGTGGTCTCAAACTTCCACAGCGAGATGTCAATGGTGATGCCACGCTCGCGCTCGGCCTTCAGCTTGTCCAGCACCCAGGCGTATTTGAAGGACCCCTTCCCCATCTGGCCAACACAGAGGCAAGAACCAGTGAGAAACCCAAACCCACAGCACTGGTGATGGCCTCCCACCCTCCAGGGCACTTCCCAAGCTCACACAGGGTCACATTGCAAACATTACAGGCAAAATTCCCTACATTCAGTGAGAGCTGTGGTCTATTTACTAATGAATACAGGGGAAAGGAGATGTTCAACATGTTCATCAACAGGATGCAGGAGAGGTTGGAAGAAGAGCCATGAAGTGAATTTGTGAGTGGGGCTGGATGGGCAGGACCTGAAGGCAGCAACCCGTGAGGTCTCCTCCATGAAACACCATGGTCCTGCGCTGCTGCTGGGAAATCCTGTACAGAAACGTGGAAAGCTGCTTCTTGCCATACTAAATGCCTGAGAGGATATTTATATACTTATCCCATCTCCTAATCTTAATGGAGTTATTGAACAAGGTCTGTTTACGAGATTTATTTTATTTCCCATGGTTTCACAGAGATGCACACGAAGGGACATGGTCTAGTGGTGGGCTTGGCAGTGCTGGGTTAATGGTTGGACTCGATGATCTTAGAGGACTTTTCCAACCTAAATGATTCTCTGATTCTGTAATTTTAATCCATGACTCAGACCTGTGAGGCAGCTGGTTTAGTGGGAAAGGGCATTGCTGCATGAGTGAGCCCAAAACTGGCAGGGGTGTAGGAGTGGAATGGGTTAAAAGAAAATGAAATGAGAGATGGTTGCTACGAGCAGAATAGAAACGTGATTGATTTTTGCCACAGAGTGTGCAAATTCACAGGAAAAGCTACTGTGAGCTGCAGCCAGACCAACTGTCATTGCCAAATGGCCAAAATCTCAGCCAACATTGTAATGCAGGAAACCATGCTGGGGGAGATTAGCTCCAGTAATTCTTTCTGCCCTGTGATAAAGCACATTCCCTGGTAAAACCAGGCACTTCTGAAGTGCCTTCTCCTTTGGGTTGGAGCCCTGTGACGTCACGGCACCAGGGAGAGCTGGATTTCCCTCCAGCGTGGAGGTCATGCTCCCAGCCTGAGCTGGGATCCTGCCAAGGTGGAGATGGGGCAAGACAAGCCCACCCTCGCAGACCAGGCTGTGTGCTGGGGCAGTCAGGGGAGGCTGGCCAAAGCAAGGGGTTAAAATGGGCTGCAGCCATCAGCTCTTGGCCTCAGATACAAGGGAGTTTTAAGGTAGAGAAAGGAATTTAGGTCATTTGCAGATGATTTAATGGTCTACTTCTATGCAAGGTCAGAGCTGTGATACCCTCCTCCCATCCATCCATCCATCCATCCATCCATCCATCCATCCATCCATCCATCCATCCCTCTGTTCTCTGCAACCACAGTTTCTTCTGGCCCTTTATCAATCACCAGTCAGAGGGAAGCACTTCCCAATGGCAGCTACCAAACGCTCCAGTGATGAGCCTCCCCAAGAAAGAGAACACAGCATCACACCCAAACCTGGCCTGCCCACACCATGCCCGGGGGCTGGTCTGCTCCATCTCCCACACTCCAGCCCTGTTCCCAGCCAGCACAAGGAATTAATGATGACAGCCTGTTTCATAACAGCTGAGTGCTGCGATGACTTTGCAGCTTGCTCCGGAGGATTACAGGCAAAATCCTAAAGCCAGGGGCAAGACTTCCCCTCCTCAGAGGGGATGCCAGGTCGAGGAGGTGATGCCCCATCTCTGCTGGGAAGCTGTGAGCTCTCACTGGGATGGAAAAATCCAGAATCAAGTCTCTGCTCCTGAGCATCCTCCTGACACTGGATTTAGGGAGGGGGTAGAGCAGGAGCTTGGAGGTTTTTAGAATCAAAAAATGGTTTGGGTTGGAAAAGACCTCACAGGTCATCTCATTCCAACCCCCCTGCCATGGACAGGGGCACCTTCTACCAGACCAAGTTGCTCCAAATCCCATCCAGCTTGGCCGTGAACACTTCCAGGGATGGGGCCAGGTTAACCCTTTCCAGCATGCATATCAAAATCCCCAAGGAACAGGGAGGAGTCATCAGAGTGTGCTCATTTACTGCTGGAAACGGAGATACAGCAGGGAATGGTGCATTTGTGCATTGCATTAACAATGGGCTCTTCTCGGGCAGGAGGACAATCAGCACATCCCACAGCCTCTCCCCCATCAGCAGCCTATTCCCTCCCTTCTGGATGGGGAAACTGAGGCACAGAGTAGACCCCTGGCTCTCCCATGGCAGATGAGTGGGAATCAGCACCTTCTTGCCATCAGCCACATCCACACACACAACCAGCTGCTCGTCACGTGTGAGACCCCCCCAGAGCTCGGCATCACACGTAACGTGAAGACAAATGAGATCCTTTATTTAGCAAGCAGTTTCCCTCCTTTCATGGGGTGTATTCAGTTACCCAGAGCTGGTGTTGAAAAACCCAGGGTATTATCTAGCTCTGCACAATACCTTCCCTGTTCAGTGCCAGAAATAGCCTGATTTTCCCTGGTCGAACCCCAGCAGAGGGACAGCTTTCTATTCGGAGGCCACAAATACTGATTATTTATTCTTTTAAAAAACAGAACAACTCCTCTTTCAGAGATACTGTTACCCCTGCCCTTGAATCAGAAGAAAAAAAGGGAGAAATCCTCACTCTTTTCTCTTAAATAAAATAACAGACCCTGGGTTTTTTGTTGGCTTTTTGGGTGCACGCAGGCCTCCATTTCCTGTGAATGCCACCTAATGGAAGCAAACCCTTCCCCAGCCCTGCATCAGAAAATGGAGTCTGTAAGCTCAGTCAATAGGCTATTAATAGCAGCCTCCGGTGCCCGCGGATCCTGGCAAGTCAGTGAAAGTGTCTGTTCCATTAAAATCACTGCAATCACATCGACGATAACCTTATCATGCCTTATCTGACCTTACAGGTAAAGGGGGGGAATTTATGGAAGCATATCAGCAACCATTTTAAACCAAGGAAAAGGGATCATTTTGTATGAAGGAAGAGGCTCTTTGCTTAAGGATGGGGAAAAAAGGCTGAAAGTGAGGCAGGAAAATAAGGGATTTAGCTCAGATGCTATCTGCAAATTAAAAAGGTTAAGACAGACAGACAGCAAAATGGGAAATCAAGAGTGGCAGCTCTGTAAATTTTTTTTTTTTTGGTCAATGAAATGTGGGATCTTGACCAGAAAAAAAAAAAAAAGGAGAAAGGAGGGGTATCTGCATTAAAGATTCCCAGAGCGATGACGACAAGCCATCCTCTGAGTGACAGGAGCTGCTCTATGGATAACACAGCCAGGCTGTTCCCGGCTCACCCACCTCTCTAGAATTTACCATCATTAATTTCTCAGGATTCCCAATTCACATTTTTCTTCCCAAGACTGTTTCTTCCTCTTTAATCTCGGGGCTTGCCACATTACAGGGTGGTATCGAGTGGTGCTTTGCTGTGTGACAGCTTCTAAATGCCCGCACGATAAAATTGTTACAAATGCCCCCATTATAAGGGTCAAACAAAAGAATTTAACTGAAATGCTCAGATTTCCAGCCAGCTTTTCTGTAGCATAGGCTACCAATCAGACTACACACCAGACCACCCGCCTGAGGAAAACGGGAATGGGGTTTTTCAACTGGATCAAATGAGTGGTCCAGCTGATGCTGCACCTTGTCCCCAGCAGGCACTGGAAACTGATGCTTCAGAGTGAAATTCAGGCAGCCCTGATCTAGGCAGTGAGGGATTATCAGGTTTTCCCCCTCATGCACTGTATTTAGAAGGAATTTCATGCCTTGAAGCACCATGGTTTGTGGCTTTTCCAGAATCCTGGTGATTACTGCTGGTCCCCTAACCCATCCTCCAGACCTCGCCGTGCCCCTGCCCTCATTAACAGCCGGCAGCTGGGAGTCCCCCAGCTCCGGAAAAGAGGGTGGCGAGCGCCCAAATGGCCTATTTTCCCAAGGCCAGAGAAGTCGGGAAGACCCAGGGGTGCAGAGGGAGAAAAATAGATGGGAACAAAGGGAGAAATAGAAGGTAAGAGAAGGGCAGCACCAGCAAAAGGGGAATATTGTCTGCGGGACACTCGTGGGGATCAGCGTGGAGCATCCCCGCGGGCGGGAATACGGGGTGGGGGCAGGCTGAGGGGCGGGCTCCTCACCTCGGCAGCCTCCTTCTCAAATTTCTCAATGGTCCGTTTGTCGATGCCCCCGCATTTGTAGATGAGGTGCCCGGTGGTGGTGGATTTCCCAGAGTCCACATGCCCGATGACGACGATGTTGATGTGCGTCTTCTCCTTCCCCATGCTGCTGGGCTACGCGGGGCTGGCCGGGGCGGGCGGCGCTGGGGAGGGCGGTGGGAACGCAGCTGCGTTTTGGGGGAGGCTGCGGGGGAAGAGGCAGGCGCGTCAAAAGAGCCCCCCTGTGCCAGCCCCCTCCCAGCCCTTCGGGAAAGGTTGTCCTCCCCTCGCCCCACCTTCCCGCTGGACCACGCGCCCGGGGGTGCCCGGCCTCGTCTGGCAGCTCTGCCCGAGCTGGGTCAGAGCCAGCCTGCCCCCGGAGGAGGCCAGCCGGGCTATTTCGGGCTGCCACGTCCAGCCTCCAAGTCTCAGCAAGATGCCGCGTTTTTCGGCATCTTGCCCTCCACCGCCCTCGCGGAGACCCCCAGTTCCCAGGGCTACGTCATCGATGCTTCGAAGGTGCCCTTCCTCCCTGGAAAACCTCCCTGCGACTCAGGGCTGCTCCCGCTGCCTTCTCGCTCTTTCCAAACCCGAGGGCATCTCCTCCATGTCGTGGGTGCCCTGGGAGGAGCCGAGGGTGCCCGTCCTCCCGGGCTGCCCTCACCACTCCCCAGCTGGGCACGGTTCAGGTGACAACAGGGTGTCTGCAAAATGGGGTGGACAAAAATAGCCCTCGCCTGCTCCCCCAAGCAGGGCTGCGAACAGCGGGGCTGCCGAGGGCTCCTCTGAGCCTGCACTGGGGGGGTTTATTATATTTTGCTGCCATGAAACTGGATGGAACAGAGGGAGGAGGCTAAAAACGTAAACGGATATATCCGGGGAGCTGTCCTGGCATCTCCCGGCGTTGCCATGACTCTGCAGCTGCACACAAACCGGGCACAATTAGGAGCTTTAATGTGACGTCTAATAAAATCCAATTTCACGAATCTGCCCATAGAAGTAAAGGAGGTCAGGAGGAGTTTGCTGCTCTAATAGCGATTCAGTCATGCGGGTGATAACATTCCCAGCGAGAAGCTTCTCTGGGCAGCAGCAGCCGCGGCTATCCCGTCCCTGCTGCCCTTGAACCCAGCCAGCCCGGACCTGGCCTTTTTGCGGCTCCACTGTGATGCCCGGTCCCGGAGGTCCTAGCCCTGGGTGCGGGTCCCTCTCTCCCCTGCAGACCCCTGGCACACGGGGGGAGATGCAGGATCGCTTTGGGAATTAGCGATTTTTTTTTTTTATTCCTTCCCCAGGGAGCTAAAGGCATCCCTGCCCATGGCAGGAGGGTTGGAACGAGATAATCTTTAAGGTCCTTCCAACCCAAATCATTCGAGGATTCTATGATTCTAAAGGCAGGGTGAGGGGAAGAAGGGGGGAGCTCGGGGGGATTATAAGGTTTTCCTCCTCATGCACAACATTTAGAAGGATTTTCATGTCCTGAAGCACCACGGCTTGCGTGTTATTTCCCACCTGCGGGAAGACGCACCTGCGGGATGAAGGAATGGTCCAGCCCCATCCTTTCCCTCCTCGGGGTACCCCCCACCCCAGGGGCTGACAGCACCCACACACGGCGGGGGAGGGGGGGCACTGATCCCCCGCAGCCCCTGGGGCAGGACACCCCCCCCGCATCCCGGTTGTCCCCCCATCCCGCCGGGGTCCCGCAGCTCTTACCGGGGCGGCGGTCGGGGCGGCCAGAGGCTGCCGGCTTGGGCTCCGCCGGCTTTATCTCCGCGGGAGGGGCCCACCTATCGACGGCGGCAGCGCAATGCAGCGGCCCCCCCCCGCACTACGGCAATGCGGTACCGGGCGGGGGAGGAGGAGGAGGAGGAGGAGGAGGAGGCGCGGGGGGGGCGGGGGGAGAAGGAGGACGAGGAGGAGGAGGAGGAGGAGGAGGAGGAGAAGGGAGAGGCGGGAGAGACGGGGGACTGGGAGGGAATGTGTAAGGATGGGAGGGAGGTGGAAGGATGGGAGATAAAGGGATGGGGAAAATGGAGAGGTGGGGAGAGATGGAGGGGTGGAAGACGGAAGGATGGGAAGATGGAAGGGTGGAAGGCTGAAGTCAAAGGGAAACAGCGAGATGGAAGATGGAGAGATGGGAGGAAGGTGGAAGGATAAAAGATGGAGAGATAAGGGACATGGAAGATGAAGGCATTAGAGGGAGGTGGAGAGACTGGAGGCAGAAGGATGGGAAAAAATGGAGGAGAAATGGAGAGGTGGAGGGGTGGAAAATGGAGGGATGGGAAGATGGAGGGATGGAAGACTGAAATCAAAGGGAAAGAGCAGGATGGAAGATAGAGGGATGGGGTAAAATGGGAGGATAAAAGATGAAGAAATAGGAGAGCTGGAAGATGAAGACATGAGAGGGAGATGAATGGATGGAGGAGATGGAGAGACTAGAGATAGAGGGAAGGCGGGAAGACAGGTAGACGGAGGGAAGAGCTTTTTGGAAGCCAGGGGAAATGATGGAAGGGGGGCTTGGACTCCCTGTGGCAGCCTGGGAGTGAAGGGACAGGGTTGGGATTGGAGGGGGCCACCAAATCCCACATCCCCTGCTCTGCCCCCAGTGGGGCCAGTGGTGCAGAAGGGCTGTGCTCCCACAGGGGCTGGGAGGAGAGGGGTCCCTGCAGGGCACAAACACGACCCTGGGCAGACCCTGAGGGCACTGCCCCACATCTCTGCCTCCCTGGGAACACATCAGCCCAGGAGCAAGTGGCAAAGCAAGGGACAAACTGAGCAAAACAGATTTCTGCACCTGCAACATGGACGGGGGCTGCTCAAGAATTTGTGGTTTATCAACATCATCTCATTTAACAGGAAGTGGGGTTCAAGTCCTAGGAGGACAAGGAAACCATAAGTAATCTCCTTCAGTAATATAATGACATTTTTTTCGCATTAAAAAAATAATATGTAGTGGTCAGAATATTTATGTCTGTGTCAGCTGTGTATTTCCAAGGCCCATCCAAAATTTTCTGTGTCCCAAAGCCAAATATAGGTCAAAAGAAAGTTAATTTTGAATAAAGATATGAAATAATCCAGACTAATTTTATGGCTCAGACCATCCTTCCAGTGAATGTAACAGCTAAATTAGACACCCTTATGAAGATACCTTCCTAGACTGAGGGTTAAAAACTTACTCATTATGTGGATAAAAATGTTCCTAACTTCTCATTAGTGCTGAAAGGGAGGCCTTTTTAAATGAATATTATAGCTCATTGGTATTTTCTTAGAAATATGATAGTCAAGCTATCTTTTGTTTTTATGAAGCATTCCTTGCACAACATAAAATGCACTGAATGCCAGGAAAAATAAAAAGAAACTTCCAAGGAGAAGGCTGTAAGAGGATTTAAAGAGATTACCGCAGCCTTGTTTTGGGACAGGGGTAGAAGCCCTACCACAGTTTTGGATGGGCTGGAGATGGACAGCAAGTGTGATAACATAGAGGAGGGAGAGGTTTATAAATCCCTTATCCTTCCTTTCCATATTTTAGTGCTCTTCTCTTTTTTTTTTACACAAGGGCTGAGGCAGCCTGGGAACTGCCCTCAGCAGGGCAATGGCTGAGTTTAATAATGAAGATGGGGATGGAGTAAATCCTGGGCATCTCTGCCAGGTGAGTGTGGGATGGACCTCTCCTGTCTCCTTTCCTTCTCCAGTAAAAAGAATTTTAGGTTCCACCCCTTTTCCCAGGCAGGAGGAAGGGAATTGGGCAGTGGCCTGTTCTGCACTGAAATAGAGCCTGACGGCCCATCAGCCTATAAATAGCCCAGGACCTGAGCAGGAGAGAGGGCTGTCAGACCTGGCTAATCCCGGCTCCCTTAAGCCACTTTACCCCCAGCCTCGAGAGGCTTAAAGCCACAGCTGCATGCCCAGGTTTGGCTGGCACTGGGGGCAAAGGACTTCACTGAACACATGAGGTCCCTGGGGACCATCAAGCTCAACTGCCACGCCTGAGTGCAATAATTTTCCCTCACAAAAAATGGTGTAAGTTTGCCCTTAAATGTTCAGCTGCGTAAAATAACAGAGACCCAAGCAAGCAAAATCCGAGGGCGGCTGAAGTTTAGCGCCTCGTCTCCCTCCATCTGGCGTCAGATCCACGGCCCAGCTGAAACAATTCTCCTACATCATATTTAGGCTTGATTCACCCTCCCCAAAAACCATCACCGAATGATTTAGGGTGACTCAGGAAAACAGAAATCCCCCTTCCCCCTGAAGGGACGGGCAGGCTGCACACAAACATGACAGGGACCTCTTACTCCTTTCATCATCATCACCTCCACCCCATCCAGCCCCACAGCCCCTGGGTTGAGATTTGATGCTTTAAACTGCACTCAAATTTCAATTTGCCCAGACATAACAACTGGAATGTATTTTTTTTTCCCCAAGAGGCCCCACACAGTGTGACTGGGAGAGGGAATAAATCCACAGTGCCGGTAATTTGCATGGATCTGGGATGCGACCACCCCAGGCTGCCTGCCTGGATTCACCTGGCTCTGGGGGTGTTTCTGCCCGTGAGTGTTCAGCTCACTGAGCACTTGTGTGTTTGCCCTTATAGAAGGTCTCCTCTGAAGGAGGGGGTTTGGGCAGGGCAGATGGCAGCCACGAGGAATGCCAGCCTGGATGTCGCTTCAGAAGCTCTGCTCTCACTCATGAAAAGTTCGGGCTGGACAGAGGGATGCCTGTAAATTGCTATTTCCTTTCTGTGCAAAAAAATAGAGATACAGTCCTTGAAAGGAAGAAGTGCAGCCCGGCCTCATGGAAGAGCCACCGGAAAAGCAGATGAAAGGTGTCCTATAGTACTCCATTTTTACTGCATAATGAATTCAAGATTAATAACTCTGCACCAGCACTAAGTTCAGTTTATTTCCTTACGTGCTTTCCTAAAAGTCTAAACACAGCAAGTAGGTATTATAATTATCTCTGTAGAGATTAATTGTTATTAAGACTTTACTCGGTTCTGTCATGAAGTGTAAATATTTTCCTTGAGTTAAGCCAGAAGTAAATCACGGCGTTACATTTGATGTAATTTCAATGAGGTGTTTGTGATATCTCTGAATTGTAGGGAGAATATAAAAGCAAAATGTTGTCTGAGAGTGGTTTATTGCTGTGAAGCTCCTCTTTGCATCTTTGTTTTCTGCTTCCACACTTTTTTTTTCTTTCTCTTAGAGAGCTAAATAATGTGAGATCAGGAATTCTGCAGTCTGTTTTCGAGCAGGGCTGCCTCTGGGCCGGTGCAGGTTCCTCTGGATGCCTGGTCTAACCTGGACAGCACTTCTTGCCCTTTCCTGACATTCTTGCCCAACTCAGCTCCCATGGCCACATGGAGACTGCAGAGCTGAGCCAGATGTGCTCTAATGTAGAGTTGGTGCTCTGAATATCCAGATGTGCTCTAACAAACTGCTGCTCTGAACAGCCACAGCTCGCTGAGGGCAGCAGACAAGCTCAGCTCCTGCCAAGGGAACTCGCCGTAGCCTGTGCTCCCAAGGCAATCATCTCAAACAAATGACATTTCTCCCCATCAACATTATTAAAGCCTTTTAGAACTCATCATTAAATGCCCTTGGATTTTTTTCCTTTTCCCCCCCCGCTTTGTTTTTCTAACAACAGTGTGGCATTGTCTGTGCACAGAATTGAAGAGAGAACATCAGACAAGTCAGATCATTGGAGGGTTGGTGTCTACACGTAAGTTTTAATATTCAAAACTTTATCATATAAGGTGTTTTCTGGGAACTCTTCATGGAAACTGATTTTTTTTCAGTGCACAAAAATGTCCCCACAGTCACACACACACAAAAGAGGGATTTTTTTGTTAAGAGCTCTCCAAATTCATGGGCTGGGATGGCCTTTCCATCTCCACTGGCTGGCACGTCAACTGCCTCACTGCAGCACAACCACAGACTGCTGAAAGCATTTCCAGCTTTATGAACAAACTGATATGTGCTAGTTTGAAAACAAACTAGTGGGAGATCACAAGCCAGAGTTATAATTTAACAGGAAAATTAAAATAAATGCGATAGTATAAGAACACAGACAGAGTCAGGATACACCCTGACACCCTGTTAGCCAGGGTGGTGGGAGCAGTCCAGATGACGTGGTTCTGTTGTAGCAGGGATCCTGTAGAAGGGTCTGGTCTTCACCAGAAGGTCCAGTGGTAGCTCTAATCCTCTGGAACTCCGGGAGGTAAAGGCTTCTTATGCTGTTCCAAACCCCAGATTAAATCCACGTGGGAATGCTTGGCTCCTCCCCCTGGGCAGAGCATCTCACAATGGGATGATGTCATCACATGAGTCACATGGTGTGTCCTTGATTGCTCATTAAACAGAGATAGCACCTGGACAGAGCTTATCAGGGATGAGTCATGGTAGGAGATAACGATCAGTGCCCCACCCAGTTTAACAGCTGGTGAAGATGATAACAGAACACTGCTATCGGTTACATCTTCAATTGTAACCTAGGACATGACAGCAAACACCCGATGTGTGACCCTGCAATTAGGTAGCATTGAGCAGGATCAGCACAGTTCCTGCCCCCTGCAATCTCCCCTTTGTCGGTTCAAATGCAAAGAGCACTGACAAACATTACTGGCAATCAAGTAATCGTTAAGCCTCAACACTCATTTTTAACATGACTGCTTTGGTACTAAGTCCAGGGACTGCCATTTGAAGATAATGAGGCAGCTGTCAATGGCATGGATGTGTTTTAATCCCACAGAACTACAGGGAGGGCAGAGGAATCTGCAGAAAGTCTGAGTTAATTCTATAAAGATCCCTGTGTGCTCAATGATGTCCTAAAAAAGTCTTGTGAGAAGCACTCACCTTTCTGTTTTGCTTGATGTAGTGTAAATAAAGAAATAAACCAAGGAGCTGTGTCCCATCACAGAGATTACCTTGTGTTTGAAATTTCAGAGAAACATCAGCAAATTTATGTAAGTATGTATGGGAAATGAAGTTTACATCATGGAGACAAGATAAGCCTGGAGAATAGTGTTGGATGCTCTGTGAGAAGCAGCCCTTCCATAAATCCAGATCTGGCACAGTGTGGGTCTCCTCTGCTCCAGCTGAAGCCAAGGGCAGCAGAGAGAACCAGGCAGGGTCACCTGAGCCAGTTCCCCAGGGCTGAGCGGCAGTTTTGGAATGACAGCTAGAGGGCCGTTCCAAACAGGAGTAACAGTGTGACTCCAAGGCTGGTATTGATTGTGCAGAGAACATGTAGCAATTACTGGGAGCCTGACAAACTGTGCCTGGCAAATTACGTACATTGGGAATTTTGGGTTGTTTCACTCCTGTTTGTTAAATCATTAAGAACTGGTTCTGATCTCCCAAAAATGTATTTTTAAATCAAAATGCTGGCGTGCAATTTCTGATTTGTTTATGAGCTGCAGCAGGCGCTCGATGCATTTCTCCAGAGATCCCGTGGGCTTGGGGGGGAAATCCATTTTCCCTTCCACATAGACAAAGATGGCCAGCTGCTTCAGGTCCCACGAGCTGAAAGGGGTGGGAGGAAGTCGGGGTAGTAATATTAGGATTCTTTAAATCCCATTTCAGGGACGTGTTCCAAACAAACTGGGTTGATTTATTCAGCTCTGAGGATGAGTTCTTGTGGTGTGCAGGGAGAGGAGGGAATGAAAATCCCTTCTGAGTTTGAGAGGTAATGGGCACTATCATCTTCAGTCCAGGTTTTCCTCCAAATCCATTCCGTACTCCAGAAAAACTCCAGTCCGGATTTCCCATGAATCCATTCCGTACTCTGGGAAAAATCCAGTCCGGGTTTTCCTCTGAATCCATTCCGTGCTCTGGGAAAAATCCAGTCCGGGTTTTCCTCTGAATCCATTCCGTGCTCCGGGAAAAATCCAGTCCGGGTTTTCCTCTGAATCCATTCCGTGCTCCGGGAAAAATCCAGTCCGGGTTTTCCTCCGAATCCATTCCGTACTCTGGGAAAAGTCCAGTCCGGGTTTTCTCCAGAGTCCATTCCGTACTCCGGGAAAAATCCAGTCCGGGTTTTCCCCGAATCCATTCCGTACTCCGGGAAAAGTCCAGTCCGGGTTTTCCTAGAATCCATTCCGTACCCCGGGGAAATCCAGTCCGGGTTTTCCCCCATGCCGTTTTTCCCCCAGCCCGGTTCCCGGATGGAATTGACCGAAGGCGCAGGAAAATCCCGTTTTTTTATGGCTTCCCGTGGCCGGCAGGAGCCGGGGTGTGCTGAGCTGCACCCTCCACCCCACACTGCAACACTGGAATTTTCACCAAGAAAATTCAGTGGTGCCATCCTGAGAAAAAACACAACTCGGCAACAAACAGGGCAGTACCTCACTTTTAATGAAGCAAATACACGGTGCCTTTGAATGACAAGGTCACTTTCCCATGGAATTACTAGCAAAAATATCCACAAAAAGTTCAAATAAATAAAGATACATGAATGCCAACATCAAAAGCTTAATTAATTAATTTTTAAATGGAAAACCACATTTTTAATGCGAAGCAGAAAATCAAGCCTTTTTCATTCCCAATGTTGAAAATATCAGAATGTATCAGGTCTTCATAGCATTTAAAGGGATGTCCTTCAGATTCAAACTTATTATCCGTTCTACAATGTTCAAAATGACCAGAAAATCCTACCCTACCTGCATTTGTTATGTTACCACTTCTGTAACGATAATAGCTCATCAGCTAGGAGGTGCTCTATGAGAATGCAAGGTTGAGGAGGGTGTTTTTCAACTTGAAACAATGAATAATTTAGTTTTGATCAATTCTAATTTCTATGCAAATCAATGTGGTAACCCTGGCCCACCTATTAAGTGAAGCCCACGCTGAATGAACTTGATCACACAGGCAGTCTAAATTAAATTCAGACCTGTAACTCGATACTAAAGGGGGAAATTACCTGTGATGGTCAAAAGCTGGACTCAGTGACACCAGGAGTGGGGCCCAATGACAGAATTAGGAACACTGAGATGTCAAGAGTTCCCCCAATATCCCAGGAGCAGCTAAACAGCACAGGGGGTGATGCACCTTTCATACCTTGAGCATTTTTTAAAAATATTCTCTGCAATGTGGCAATTTCCATAAGAATTCTGTTGCACAGTATGCATTTATTTATGCACACCACATATCCATGCCTGTCAGGAGATGTCTGCATGAAGATTTACCTTAGTGGACTCCAAACGATGCCCCTTTCACTGGTGTTGAAACACAAGCAGCAAAGCTTCTCATGCTTTGAAACCATCCCCATTAGCACCACCTCCTTAAGCAGTTAATTCCTGCTCTAGGATATATTTGTAGCATGGCTGGTATATGGCTTAAGGAAAAAGCTCCTATAGAAATCTGCGATCTGGTCTGTCTCCAATTTTCCCTTCCAGCAAATATTTTCTGTTTGCTTCCTCATTATTCCTCAGTGAGATTCTCTGCTGTAACATAATTCACATAGAATGGTTTATGTTCATTGTCGCCTTGGAAGACTACAATTAAAATCTTTCCCTGCTCCTAAATGTTGCCACTGTTGTGTGTTCTCCAAACAAGCATTGTAAATGAACAATGAGGAAGGGAGCTCACACAAACAGAAGAGAAGAGAAAAAAAATCCTGTGCACTTTCCTCCTTAAATCACAATAAAGATCATAAAACCCCCATGAAAACAAGGGAATAATCCTCAATAGATCAGAGCTTACACTGACAAACTGCATGAAATCTTCCTTCTGGTGTTTCCTTCCCCTCCTTTAATTTAGTTGTAAACTAGCTTGGAATAAATCCTGGAGTCTCCCAATATGCATTGAGATGAGTGTGACACGGGGAAAAAATCTGCTTAGAAATAATCTGTATGTAAGGTTGCATTGTTCAAAGAAGAATTTTTCCAAGCAATACTCTGACTTCATGTCCCCATGAGAGATACTCCGTTCATCATCTAAAAGGCTGTAATTAATTGGGAAAAAAATTACAGGGCGATTACTGGGACACACATGGGAGGTGAGATAGACTATTAAATTTATTTCCAAGAGGAGATGTGGAAAGTATTACATTTCCTTGTCCAAATAACCTTAGTTAATATACATTGATCAACTACTGCTTCAGATATGTGCATGGCCTATCAGTTTATCAGCATCTCAAGGTTTTGTGCCAATCGTTCTCACATGTTCTCAATATAATAATAGCAAAAAGGACAAAAAATAAATGGGAAGATCCATCTTTCAGTGACTACTGCCACCTCAGTAGATCAATACGTGTTATAATATTCTTATCACTTGGAAAACAGAAATCCTTTTATGGCAATAAATCTTTAGTATTTTAGTTATTAATTTAAATCAGTCATGACGGACCCAGGAAATTTCAGACAGGCACAGGAAAAAAAACCTAAAATTAATGCAAAGTGATTGTGAAAACCATGTGATCTTATGTTAAAACTTTCACCTGTTTCATGGGTTTGAGATTTTTGTCCAGATTTTCAAGGCCTATTTAATGGGACAGATTCTGATTTTACTTTGTGATGGAATTCTGCAAAACAAGTAAAATAAAGCTAATGTGCTGTTTTATATTACTGTCAATCAGAGAATAGTCAAATCCTGCTTTTTGGAATTGGAACATGACAACTGTCATAGCAAACAGTACAATTTGTGCCAAATACTGGATAGATCATTGCTGCTGCAAGCCATGAGCAATAGCAGGTGTTGCAACACAAAGTGTTGAGGCTTTTGTGGATTTTTTCCACATTTCCACACTAGATCAATTTTTTTTTTGAGCTAGTAGAACTGGATGTTGCCCTGGCAGTGGACAGTGTGGCCTTCTTCTTGGGTCAGCTGGTGACATGGCTCACATGGAGTGTCCCCATGCTGGGGTGGTCACACCCCACTGAGAAGCACACCCTGAGGGCAGCTCGGCCCTTTTACTGCCCCATGAGCTGCGCAGGGAGATTGATGCCCTGGAGCAACCCAGGGCTGCCTCCCCTGGCACTGGTTCCTCATCCTGGTGCTTAAAGAATAACTCCAGATTAATGAGAAAAAACACAGACTGGGGGAGGAGTGAACCTTCTTGCACTGGGAGTTTGTGCCAGAACCACCCCAGGCTGCGATGTGGGCTCCCTCCTGCCTCCAATCCCTAAAATGGTTAAAGTATCACCCCTCAAAAATGCTCCTTCCCACAGCTGTACCCAAACTGCAGGATTTTACTGCAGACCCTCAGCATGCTGGGCTGCAGAGCTCTGCTCTGGCGCATCACTGAATTTTAGGGGAGAAAAAGATGAGTAACATTTTAGGTATATCAAGTACCAAACTGCCTTTGTGGAGATACCCCGAGGCTCTGGCATCTCTGTGAGTGTTTTGTTCTCAACCCCATTTCCATTCCATACAGAAAGAAATTTTCTGTGAAGTTTCCGTTCCTCTCACACAGATCTGCTTCCCCGTACACACATCCATTGCCTTGGCTCTCCCAGACTCACATCCCACAAAACCAGTGGTTTATGGAGCAGGATTGTTCACTGGTGCCCAAACACGGAGGAGCTGGACTGCGGTGCGGGTTGTACTTTGGCCGTGTTGCAAGCTTATCCTCTGAAACAAAGCGTTCTTTCCCAAAACTGATAAAGCCCAGCCAGCTTGGAATCCCTCGAATCCGTATTTATTTATTTTTCACGTTTACCCTCATTTTAAAGGCGCCATCGCTGGAAAGGAGAAAAAACAAATTCCTCCAGTTCTGTTCTCAGTGGTTCTCCAGGAGCTGAACCACCTCAAAGGCGAGGGGCGGGCAGGATTGTCAGTCCCCTCTCTCCGCGTTCCGGGCGTTGTCGGGCGGGTCCGGGTGGCCTTGGGGGGTGTCCCCTGTCCCCTCCGCTGGCAGGGGCGTGTCCGGCCGCGCCCCCGCTGCCACCGGCGTGTCCGGGCGGGCGTGCCCGCAGCCCATAAAGGCGCCGTGCGCGGGCGCAGCGGCAGCACCGCGGCTCAGGCCGTGCGGTGCGAGCGAGCAGCGGCCACCGGCCCGGACCCCCCTGCCCTGCCCTGCCCTGCCCTGCCCTGCCCTGCCCGCCGGAGCCCGCACACAGCCCAGGTGCGCTGCCCGCGGGGGGAACGGGGCGGCTCTGAGCGATCGGCGCGTCTGCTTTGCCGGGGGGCTGCGCTGCGACTTCCCCGTGCCTCGGTTTCCCCGCTAAGGAAGGGCTGCTTCTCGCGGGTGGGGCTCGGTGTCCGCCAGCTGTTGGCAGCTGGCGCGTTCGGCCCCCTGAGCCTTTTTGAGAGCTTTCTTGGGGAAGAAGGGGTCGGACTGTGGGAAGAGTCAGCTGCTGGCGGGAAGGCGTTTTGTACCCGGAAGAGGCAAAAAACTTCTCCAGTTCAGAACTGGAGTTGAACCCCATTAAAGGTGAAGGGCGGGCAGGTTTGTCCCGGCTGTGGGTGATGGGGAGGCTGCTGAGGAGAGGCTGGGGCTGGAACTCCTTGCAGGAACATCCCCCTTGTGTGCCCCAGCTGAATGTTTCTTTGCTGCTTATGCAACATCCGCCTGGGATTTTGTAACTCCAGATGTTGATCCAAGGAGGGGAGCTGGATTTCTGCGAGAAAAACACCCTGGAAGGAGGGGGGGTCGGGAAGGGGCTGTGCCAGACTGTGCTCTGGGCAGGCGGTTGTGTATTAGGGTTGTGTATGTGCATTTTGGTTTTGCACATAGCTCTTGGAGCCCTGTGGATTTAATCCATGTGCAGTGAGCACCAGCCGCTGTTCCCAGTGCAGGGTTGCACGTCCCATTTCTCCAGAAGTCACGTTGGTTCCATTTACACCCCTGCAGCTTTCGGGGGTGCAGGGGTGGGTCAGGGTGGGTGCTGACAGCTGCCTCTGTGCTCCCAGGTTCAGATCTGCACAAGAACCAAGATCAGGAACCATGGCATCCATCCCATCCAGCGGCTCGCTCATGGCCACGCACAACTATCGCAGAAGTAAGGGCAGGCTGGGGGCCGGCGTGGGCTTGGGGTGGCGGGTGAGCAAATGGGGGTCTCTGCCAGGTGTGGGGGATGTGGCTCCAGCAGAGATGGAGCTGAGCTCAGGTCTGTGCTTTCAGCTGCAGCCCCATGTGAGTATTCGCTGAGAAAAGGGGACAGCCAGCAGTGTCCCTGCTGCTGCCCAGGCCCTCCTTTGGGCCCCCCAGCCCAGCTGTAGCAGCCGGTGAGGGGGCTCACATCTCCTTCACTTGTTGCAAAGGTTGTAGGGGCCAGAGTGGATGGTTTCACCTTGCACTGTTGCTTCAGAAATGAGCTGCAAAACCAGTCTGGGAAATGGTAGCTCCTCGTACCTTACCCGGGAGAGACTTTCTGGTTTAATGGATTGCTTAAACCCGAGGGAATTAAAGGATTCCCCTTGAGCTGAAACAAGCAGCAGGCTTGTAGCTGTTGTACTAAAAGTGCATGGATTATACACAGGAATTTGCATCCTCTTGGCCTCAATTCATCTGCAGAGGCCTCTCAAAGCCACTAAATTATGTCCTTGGGGTTGCAGTTTTTTTCCTACAGAGGTGTTCTGGTGTTTTTCTGCTCCCTGCTCTTGGAATCTCCCCAGTATTCCCTTCCTAGAGGTTTTTATTGGCCTGGCCCTAAACTGGGCAAGTACTGGAGCGAGTTAGTGATGAGGCTGAACGATAGCACCCAGGGACAGCCATGCCAAGGCTGTTTTTTCCTTCTCGTGGCACGACCATGGGTCAGCAGTGGTTCTGATAGCCATGATTTTTCCACAGGGCGCCTGAGCTCCACATCCAGCACCAGCTCCTGCAGCTCAGAGTACTCTGGGGAGGTCATCCCCCATGGCCCGGGTAAGTGTCACCTGTCCTGGCTCAGGAGGACACTGCTCCCAGTCCCTCCTTGGGAAATCTTACTGGAGGTGACCCAGCCTCTCCTGTGGGATGAGGCTGCGGTGGCCATGGGGCTGCCCAGGTTGCAGTGACCTGGACTCTCCCTGGCATGCACTGTTCCCCAGACCTGCCCAAGTCTGACCCTGGCCACTGGTGGGCCAGCTTCTTCTTTGGGAAGACGACTCACCCAGCCATGACAACAGTGTCAGAGTCCCAGGAGAGGTGAGTGCTTAGAGGTGACACGGGGGAGCACCAACGCAGCACCCAGGGCACTCGGGGACTTCCCTGCTGCATCCCCCAAGGTGCATTCTGACCCAATGGACCATGTCCATGCCCAGGGCTGCGGGAATAAATGCAGAGCAGTAAGGCCACATTTGGGGGTCGGCACGATTGCTGACTCTCTCTCTGCTCTGTGTTGCAGCTTGGGAGCCCTGCGGGTGGCCACAGGACCGATGGCCTGTGCCCTGGTGGCAAACCTGGGCGCCGGACGGAGGCGCCACGTCAGCGAGTCCGGCTCGGGGCCGTCGGTGTGAGCGGGTGGGCGGCTGCTGCCTCCCACCCCGGCGGGCACAGCCCCTCCCCTGTAGAGTAGCCGGCTGCTCCAAGGAAAAGGCGCTGCTTTCTGATGGAGAAGTGCAGCAACCCCGACGATTCCACTCCGGCCTTTTTTACTCTCTCCCCGTGTAACTCAGCCCTCTCGAAGCAGACTCGGTAACTTTTCTTAAACTCGCGCAATGGCAACGAATAAACTTGAGCAGCCTTTTAAAACGCTGTGGGTTGTTCTTTGTCCGTGGAGGGGGGAGCAGAGCGGTGCTGGGGGTGTTGGTGGGGCTGGACCAGGACACAGCCCAGCTCCTGGCCGCAGCAGCAGGATGTGGTGGTGCCAGATACCACGTGCCAGCCTGACTCACTGGGCCGTGTGTGTTCCACACGTGAGCGGGATCTGGCTGGGCTGTGGTGGTGTTGCAAGCGCCTTCCCTCACCCTGTTCTCTCCTTACTTGGCTCCACAGCCTGTCCCTGCTGGCACTGAACTTGTTTTGCTCCCCAAGCACACGGCTTGGGTACCCTGCGCTGCTTTGGTACCTCGAGGGGCAGGAGCGAGTGCCAGGGCCTGAGCAGGTGTGGCTGGGGCTGGGGGAAGGATTTGGGTCCACAGTGACCCCTCCATAATGAGGGGAGAGATAAGGCTTGCTCAGGACATGCATTTTGCGGATCTGGATATCGGGCTGGAGCTCATGGTGTGGATGGCAGCTCAGGGGCTGCACTAGGTTTGGCAGCCCTGGATCCCAGCTGGCCCATGTGCTGCACTGCCCCAAGTGCTGTTTTGCCTGATTTTTGCCTTCAATTAGTCAGTTTGGCTGTTTGATCCTTCTGTGAGCAGCCTGAGAGCTGGGAAAACAAGAGCCTGCAGGTGCCTGCATGAAGGGAGCACCTTTGTTCCTACTGGAAAGCAAAAAAAACCTGGCAGAGGTTGATTTAAAGGTGCCAAATCTTCCTGCTCTGCCTCCCGCCCCAGCAGGAGGAGGGGGGCTGTCCCTGCGTGCAGCAGGGGCTGCAGCGCCGATGGCAGCTGAGGCCATGGGACCCCTGAGCTGTGACTTTCCCTGCTGGTGTCCCAGGCAGGCAGGGCAAAGGGCAGGGAGCAGCTGGGGGCAAGTGGCTGCTCTGTTTTCTGTCTGCTCTGCAGGGGCATCCAGGGTCACTTCCAGCTCTGTTGTTTCTGACAGTGGAAAGTGTTGAGTAAGCTTTTTGCTGAACTCTGCTTCCCCAGGCACGGGTCCTTGTTTTTGGGGCAGAGGCTCTGTGTCCCCTGTCCCTCGGAGGGGCCAGGGCAGCACTGGCACCTCTGCTCCCCCTGTGTAAGCGTGTTCATCCAAAGGGAATGGCTTCAAGGGGCCTCCAGCAGTCTGGAGCAGTTTGGACAGCAGGGGCTGCCAGCACCCTGAGGGTGACCCCGGTGTCCATGGCAGCAACTGATCTGGTGTGACTTCCAGTGGGGCAGCAAACTGCTGTTGTTGGGGGGGCTGTGCATCCCAGGAAGCACATGGCAGCCTTTAAACTTCCCTAAACACGGGGAAATAAAGATCAAATAAACCCTTTCTGAGTAAGACGAGGCAAGGCTGGTTGGAAAGTGTGGCTGTGGCACCGCTCTAGGGTCTTCCCACGCCCCAGCAAAGCCGTTTGGGTGCTGCTCACCCTCAGGATGTCTCAGGGATCTCCTCTGATCCTGGTTCCTAGCAAAAGCCACATATTTTGGAGAGACAAATATTTTTTTAGAAGCCTGGAAATCAGTGTGGGCACACAAAGGTAAAGTCAATATTACTGTATTTGCTTGTTGGTGTCATGAGCATGGAGGGACAAACCCAGCAACTGTCCCCAGGCACCCAGGGGAAGCAGTAGCAGAGCAAAGGCACCAATCCTACATCCCTGGCTTTCATCTGGGCACTTTCCCCAGCCTGATCCAGCTCTAAGTGAGCTGCTCTGCGATGCCATGAGCACATGGATGCTCCCCTGTCCAGTTTTTGGATGCTGGATGGAGGTTAAGTTCATTCCCACATTGCTCCGGCGTGGGTTGCATTTACAGCAGGGACTGTGACACCTGTCAGTGGCTGCCTTTGTGCCCATGGTTCCCTGTCCAGTGAAGCAAAACTGCCTGGAAAAACCCTTCTGAATTCAAGGCTGTTTTTCTGAATGTCTGTAAAGTGTCACGGACTCAGACTCCTCTGCTGGGAGTGAAGACACAAGGAGAGTCCAGTTCCCCCCAGGTGTGCTCCTGGGCAGCTTCACGGCATTTCTGAGAGCAAAGCCCTTGGCATTGCCTTTTTTGCTTGGGATTTAAAGGCTTTTAGGGCCTTTCTTGCCCCTTCACAGCATTCAGACATGTTTTGGAAAAGCATCTGACAGCCAAGCACATTCTTTTTTGTTCTGTTTCCATCTTCACTGCCGTGGGTGTCTCTCTTTTCAAGTAACAAGCAATGAGAGAAAACTCTCATTTCACAATGCCATGGAACAACCTCAGGTTGTGCCAGGAGAGGTTTAGGTTGGATATCAGGACAAACTTCCACACTGGAAGTTACCAAGCATGGGGACAGGCTGTCCAGGGCAGTGAAGTCCCCATCCCTGGAGGGATTTAACAGACCTGTGGATGTGGCACTTGGGGACATGGGTTAGTGGTGAGACTCAATGATCTTAGAGGGCTTTTCCAACCTAAGTGATTCTATTATCCCAGCTGATTTCCTGTGTCCTCATGCTGCTGCTGTGGTGGGATAGCAAGGGAAACACTGGGCAGTAGAAGCAAGACAAGGAAAGGAGTTTCCTGTACACTGCACCCCTCCCTAAGCAATCCCCTTCTTCCTAAAGGGCTTGATATTGGAGGGGCAAGCACCCACCTCCCATGGAATCAACTCCACAAGGACTGACGTGCCCCCCTCTGCTCCCTCTGTGGTGTTTTCACTGTTGATTAATTCACGTATTTGCTAAAAACTCGCTGCTGTTTTCTGCTCACTCTCGTCCCTTGCAGCAGCCCTCGTGCCACCCCACCGCCTCCAGTGAGAAGGATTTCTTTACATTCCCTGCCTCTTGCTGCTGGGGGTTGTTTTGGTTTGGTTTATTTCCCTCCAGCAGCTTTGCTTCCCCCTCACCCTTCAAAGGCTGATGTGGGGCCTTAAAAATAGAAATGAGCTGTGCAGCTGAAATACATGGCATTAGCCTGAGGCTGCTTCCAAATGCCACTGGGTCAAGGCTCCGATCCTTGAATCTGCAGACAGGGCACATGCCAGGCTGCAAATGGAGCAGGAGATGCCTGTAACAACAGGACTGACAACAGGATTTGCAATGCCCACTCTGGAGTGGTTCCGGAAGGACTTGGACACCAGCATTCCTGCCTTTGTGGAATGGACTTAAGGAAAAACCTGGTTAGGTTTTTTTGGGGGGAGGGGGGCTGCAGTGCCCAGCCCAGGCTGAGATCCTGGCAGCAGATAGGAAAATCTGGGCTCCCCACCCCCGGCCACCAAGTTTATCTACTTTTAGAAAGCAAGTAATGACTCGGAGAAATGCCAAAACCCAGCAGACCGTGCTGGAAGGCAAACCCAGCCTGTGGATTGGCTTTTCATGCAGCAGAGGAGGAGGAGGAGGAAGGAAAACTACTGTGGGGCAGCACCGTGTCATCACATCCCCATATTCCCCCTCCACATCCCCAAGAGGTCACTGTGACTGCTGAGTGAGCTGGTTTTGGGCCATGTGTCTGACAGGCTGGTGCCCGCCAGCCCCACTGACTTCTCCAGGTACCCCACCATGGACGGCTGTGCCCCCACACCAGCCCCATCACCCCACGCACACCCTTCTCCCCCTACTTATTTTTGAGCTCCATCTGGTGGCAGCCAGACCTGCAAATTTACTGTCTTTATTGCTGTTTGAGCAGCCTGGTCTAGAGGAGAGTGTCCCTGCCCATGGCAGGAGGCTGGAACAAGATGATCTTGAAGGTCCCTTCCAACCCAAACCATTCTGTGATTCTGTGCTACATCAGCCCCACCGTGCCTGCACCAGGCGTGTCCCTGCCCTTCCTTGGTGTGCCATAACCCTTCACCTGCTGGATATGGCTTCAGTCTTTAGTTTCCTGCAGGAGAGGGCCTGGGCTGTGCATGGGTGTGCTCTCTGCTCAGGTGTTTATCAGGCTGCAAAATGTTTGAGCAAGGTGAGGATTTCCTCCAACAACCATGTCCAAACCCAGCCTGTTGCTTTTTCCATCTGGGATCACTCTAACCAGGAGCTGCTGCCTTCCCAGGACAGGGCTGCAGCTCTGTGGGCATGAACAGAGCAGGCTTCATCCCACCCCTAAACCACATTCCTGCCTCCCCTTTCCAGGCCCCTCGTGCTTGGAGACTTGTTCAATTAACAGCCAGTCTTGTTTCTGCTCTTCTGCACAGCACGGATGCTGCCCAGGCGTGGGGAGTGTTGCATAAACTTTATTAACTTTATAAATTCCAGCGTTGCTGTTGGCTCAGTCCCACTGGTCACCTGCAAACAGGCAAAATGGGCTTGTCAGGAGGAATTCTAAACCTCTTCCAGTTGCCTTTCACCCACAGCATGTCTGCTCCTTCCAGCAGTGCCACAAATGTGTTAGGGCTCCAACAGCCCCACTGGCTGCCCCTGCCTGCACCAGCCTGGAGCCTTGGCATTGCTCCCAGTGCTGCTTTTCCATGTGTCCTTCCACTGCTGCCAAGGACAGCCCGGCCTCTGGCAGTGTGCATGGGCAGGGGGCAACTGGGACTTGGCTGGAGCAAATTCTGCCCCGGCTTGGGAGGGACCAGAGGCTCAAGGTCCCCCTGCAATGCCGTATCCTGGGATCAGGGAGGAGCTGGGGGCAGTGGGAGTATCTCTTGGCTTGCCCCATGGGTGGGATAAAGAGCAAAACAGGGTGATGTAGTGTTTTACCTTTGCTGCCAGAACCTGCGATAAGGAGGCATTCAATGTTTGAACGCAGACGTGTATTTTCTTGGAATAACCACACGATGGTGAGTGAGACGAGGACCCAGAGTGGAGCAGCCCAGTCAGGAGCTGACTGTGCAGAGTCCTCGGGGCATGTGGGGCTGCTGCCTGGGAAAGGGGTGGCAGAGGCACACAAGGGTACTTGGATGAACAGAGTCCAAAGAGACACAAGAATTGTTTTATCTGTGGTTGCAAGAGTGGGACTGGTTGCAAATCAGTGCTTCCTTGAACCTGTCATTGATGGATTCCTTGAATCCATCCCTGGAAGTGTTCACATCCAGGCTGGATGGAGCTTGGAGCAGCCTGGTCTAGTGGAAGATGTCCCTGCCCGTGGAACTTTAAGGGCCCTTCCAACCCAAGCCATTCCATGATTCCTGGGAGGGAGCGGAGCAGCGTGCTGAGGGAGGAGCATCCAGCAATGCCCTGCAAGGACTCCTGTGGGTGGATGCACACACATTTATTGATAAATACACCAAACACACACTACAAGATAAATCGAGCAGAGCCACAACTGAACATGAACTGCAAACCTTCACGTTGGTGTGGGGAGCAGCAGGGACCTCCCACCCTACTGAGCGAACGAAGATGTAAACTCTGAGTGGTGCCTCCATGGGGCTTCTCCAAACTGTTACACAGCCAAGCGCTGGCAATGAGTTCTCCACAACTTGTTGCTTTTTCCCTTGGCCACCGCCCTGCACCCTGACTGTGAGGGACCATGTGCTGTTTTTTGGGGGGATGTGCTTTCCTTGTAGCCCTGTCAGAGGGCAAACCAGAAGGAAGGAACTTCTTGGCAAGAGCTGGCCTGGAGGGGCTTGTGCAGGAAGGATGGTGGGAAGGGGTCCCTCAGGAGAGGGAGCTGAGCAGCCGCCTGTAGATGAAGCCCAGCTTCTCCCGCAGGGCCAGGAAGGTGGGACGCTCCTCCGTGTTGCCGCTCCAGCACTCCAGCATGATGCTGTAGATCTCCGGAGGGCAGGGGCTGGGCCGGGGGAGGCGGTAGCCCCTGGTGATTTGCCGTACGGTTTCTTGGTTTGTCATTCCTGCAAGGAAGGAGAAGATGCCCCTGAGTCTGATGTCCCCAAAGGATGCCCTGCAGAGGCCAAGATGTCACTGGTGGTGCTGTGAAATGGTGTCTCTCTGCCAGAGGGGTGGTAGAAGAAAGGATGTGGGAGATCCAGACCAACTTCCTGCCCCCAGCTCCTGCACCCGCTCTGCAGCCACTGAATATCCCTCCAAGCCATCCCCTAAGTGGACAATAACTTGCTCATGCTCCAGGATCTGCTTCCATATCCCTTGGGGAAGGGACAATATAACAATTCATGACACTCTGGCTTTTGGGGACCGTGGGCAAGCTGCCCAGCAGGTGGATGGAGGGCACAGGAGTGGGGTGGCAGCCTTACCTTCATACGGGATCTGTCCATACGTGAAGACTTCATAGAGCAGAATCCCATAGGACCAGACGTCGGACTTGAGGGAGTAGGTGCGGTAGTTGGCTGCCTCTGGAGCTGTCCACTTCACTGGGATTTTAGTGCTGCTGCTGGTGGAATAAATGTCATCCTGAAAAGCAATGGGAGATGGGACATGAGGGATGGGGTGATCAACAGAGACATGGCTTTTGGGGAAAGGGGAAAGCAGGGAATGGCTCCAGCGTGGGGCAGCTTTAGGAGCTGGGGTGGTGGGAGGGAGGGACCACAGTGTCCCACTGAACTGACCTTGAGGAGCCGGGCAAGTCCGAAATCAGCGATTTTGCAGGTGAGTTCCTCTCCCACCAGGATGTTTCTGGCTGCCAGATCCCGGTGGACAATGTGCTTCTCCTCCAGGTACCTCATCCCGTCCGCCACTTGGCAGGCGATGTTGAGCAGGTGGGAGGTGCCCAGGGACTTCCCTTCAGGACCTGTTAATCCAGACAATCCAAGCATTGGGTGCAATGTACCAACATCTATTTTGGGGGTTCTGGTTTGGAAGGAGACCCTGTGCTGGCAATGCGGGACATGGGGAACACGTAAAACTTCAAATTTGAACTCCTAAACTGTCCTGGTTGTGCTGTGTGGGACGTTCAGCACTGCCACGTGCTCCTCAGGCACGGGACAGGGGTGGGCCCTGAAGAGCACCAAGGACACAGATATCCATGGCTTGTTCAAAGCCAAGGGTGACCTTCTGCCATGCAAATCTCCCTCCAGGCCTCTGAACCTGTTGTACCTGCGAGCTCCAGCTCCTCCGGCACCAAATGCTGCTGGAGCCCCAGTCAGAAACAAGGTCAGTGTGGGTGGGAGGGGGAGTACCCTGTAGAGAAACAGGTCTTGGCGGGAGTGGTTTGTTTTTTTTTCCTTTCAAGACTGATTGTCCTGGGTCAGGAAAAGAAAGGCCAAGAAAATTAAAGTGTGTAGTGAGTGGTCCATGGCCTGTTATGAGCTCTGCACACCCATGGGGAGGTTTGGCTGTTTCATTCCTAAGGAAGGTGGAGTTGCCCAAACATGGCAGTGAGATTTCTGTTCACTGGTGGGAGCTGGCATACCATGGGTGGGTGGAGAAGGAGGGATGAAGGTCCCAACCAACATGCTTGGGCTCCCAAGGATTGATACAGACCCAGCCCACGTGGACGGCCAAAGGTTCATGCCAGACTTTGTGATCCCAAGACCATCTCCACCAAGTGCCCATGGATTGCTGTGTGTTACCACTGATCCAAACAGGACAGAAACCAGGCTGGCACTCTCTTAGGGTCCCCATTTGGATTCACAGGGCCATTCTGGGGCACAGGAAGCAGTGCCCCAGGATCCCCCATCCCATGGGGCCAGCACAGCACTCACTGTTGAGGTAGCTGTGGAGGTTGCCTTTGCGCATGAGCTCGGTGATGATGTACACGGGCTCCTCCAGAGAGCACACAGCATGCAGCTGGATCAGCTTCTCATGCCTCAGGCGCTTCAGGTTCTGAATCTCCTTGGTGAAGTCTTCTGCTTTCATGTCAGCTGTGGGAGAAAGCCAACACAGCCCTCGTGAGCCACTTTCTCACACGGACATTGGGACCTCAGCACCTCCAACTGGGATGAGGACCTTTTTAACCTCCTCACGGCCCCCCCTCCCCGCTCTCAAAGGTCAGGTCTGCACAACCTCTGTCTCAGAGCTGATGTTTTCCACGGGGCTTTGGATCCCATTTTCAGGATCGTAGTTCCACCAGGATTTGATGTATCACAAACCCGTTTGACTTGACATGATGTCACGTATCACAAACCCACTGGCTGGAGCCATTTTATAGGCATGCAGCCCCAGCTTAGGTTTGTGCACAGAAATATTCCAGTGACTCCTTGCCAGGTCCTACTGCAGTTTGCCTGATAAAACAGTCACAGTGACCAAGAGGATGAGGAAATAAAGGAGGGTGAATGATACAGCAGTGAACGAGAGACTCAGCTGGCCACGGTTAACATCTGATTCTCCACATACCTTTAATGATCTTGATGGCCACCGGCACCGTGTTCCTCCACAGCCCTTCCCACACCTCTCCGAAGTAGCCCTCTCCCAGCTTCCTCCGCAGGGTGAACTCCCAGCGCGGCCGCTCCCAGCCGTCCCTCTCAGGGGGAGTCTGCCAGATGGACATGGAATGGCACACTCGGACCAGCCAGCCAGGCAGGACCTGCTGATGGAGCCTGCACCAGCCCTTGGGGCCCACAGAGCAGCAGGGCACGATGCTCCACCGGCTGTGTGCCCAGGGGCTGAGCCTGAGCACTGCCCTTCCCTCAGTGTTCACTGTGGGCACAAAACACCTGGGGCATCCTCTGCATGACCCCTGCTGGGAGCCCAGCTGTGCAAGGGGGAGAGTTTGGAGACCACACGAAATACCAGGAGTTCAAGTCATAATTCACTCCTCATCAGACGTCAGAAGTGGCTTTTCTCCATCTCCACCAATAAATAAAAATTAGTGAATTAATATCATTGCATATTATGGCTGATTTAGACTTCAGCTCATTAAGCGTTTCTTTTATCCCACACCTTTCAATTTCACTCTTGGATTATTCACATGGTTAATTGCTATTTCCAAGTCATAATCAGTGGATGGAACTCTAATCAGGAAATGAGTTGGCAATTTGGGATTAATACTGTAATTAGACTTATGAGTGCTGCACTGATTGGTATGAAAACTTTATAAAAGCCATGTGTTTTTTCTTATATTCCCAGGAAAAAATTGAAAGCACAGGTATTTCCAGAATCCGTATTGAAGGGGATTGTAACAACTTGGTTTCCAGTCTTTGAGATGGAGAAGACATTGCAGAAAATGGCTGGTCAAAAATGCATAAAAATGCCATGCCCAGCCTTAACGTGGCTGATCAAAGGTGATGCTGGCAGCTATACTAATGGTGGGCTTTAAATTTAGTTTAATAAAGCTCAAAACCCAGGTGGACAGCCTAATTATTTCTAGTTTCCCTCGTTTCCCTTTCGTTTTTTCCGTCCCGGTGATCCCGGGGAGCAGGGCCGAGCTGTGCCTGGCGTACGCACCGCGGGGCTGCAGGGCTGCAGCAGCGGGCTCTGGATGACCTTCCAGTGCTCCGTGTAGAAGGCGAGGAGCTCCTCCATGTTGGGAAAGAGGTGTCCCTTCTGGATGTAGAGGCTGCCCCTGGGGCTCTTGCAGATTCGGAAGTGGCTGACCTTGGTGTGGTTGCGCACTGTGGGGAAGCCCAGGTTGGGAGAAACTCAGCTCATGCAAAGATCAACCCCTGCCCACCTCCCTGCTGACTTCACCCTCTCTCCTTTCCAGATTCCCAATCTTTTAATTAACGTAAAGCAACACAGCTCTCCCCCGGACTGCTCCATCCCATTCCCCACATCCCTTCTCCTCCCACCTCCTGGCCCAGAGGACTCCTGGCCATTGTGAGCCAGGCTCCTTTGGACCACAGAGGTGACGCTTTATTATCAGGGATAATTAATAAGCTTTATTGTCAGGCATAATTCCACCATGGACTGCTCAGAGAACAGCGGAGCTGCTCAAAGAGGATAAACCAGGGGTGGCTGTGGCTCCCACAGCCCAGAGACTGAGGGTGGGATGTGGAGTTTGCCATGGTTTTCCTAGGATTGCTTTCATGGGGATAAAACCAGTAATGGCACTCTGGCCCGAAACCCCCTGAATTCAGATTTCAGTATGTGGGAGCAGCCCAGGCCCTGGCAATCTGGAGTGGCAGCATATTTTTAAACAACCGTCAGATGACAAAAGCTGCTGGAATGAAACCCTGGAAGTTAGTGCCACGAAACCATCATTAAGCTGCAGTGAAATGTTTACAGCTTTCATACCCCTGACAGGAGCCACGCACTTTCCTTTGCTACAGTGATTCAACAATCCATCCCTGCTCTGTTAACTTTCCCCTTGCCTTCAGAAAGCAGCCGATTCCCTTCAACAAGGTGCTGAAAAGTGCTTTAAACTTACTCCCGTTTTTCACCCCGTGCTAAACAAACCAGGAGCTGCCCCTAAGGAACAGCCTGCTTCCTTTCCCTGTGCTGATTTTATCTGAATAATTACCACAAAGTCACCTGAGAGGGAGTATTCGCCCTTGCTGCTCTCGCTGTCCCGGACGAGGAAGGAGCCATGCTGGTTGGGAGGCGAGAGGAGGAGCTGCTCCGCTTCGTTTCGGCTGATCTTACTGAAGTACCAGCTGGGGAGCAGAGCAGAGGGATCAGAGCAGTGCAAGGGGATGCTGCGCGGATGGGTCTGTATCCGTTTCAGGGGATCCTGTACCTCCTGAGCCAGACAGGGGGAGCAGCTGCTGGGATCCCACTGTTTGCTCATCCCTACAGCCACCAAGCAAGTGGCACGGTGGCCAGACCGTGTCTCAGAACCTGTAGATGTGGCTGCCTGCATCAGGGCTGTTCCGCTGGTTGGGCTTTACAGGCACTTGCTGCAGTTTGTTGCATCTCACTGCCTGCAGACCATTTCATAGAATCAGAGAATCCCAGAATGGTTTTGGTTGGGAGGGACCTTAAAACTCATCCCGTTCCACCCCTCCTGCCATGGGCAGGGACACCTTCCACTAGACCAGGTTGCTCCAAGCCCCATCCAACCTGTTCTTGAACACTGCCAGGGATGGGGCATTTCCTCCATCAGTGTCTGGACACTGCTGTATCAAGCTGTCCAGGTCTCAGCTCCATCCCACACCCGTGAGGTTTACACTCTTGGGCTGACAGCCTGTGGTAAATAAAGCACCAGCCACCTGGTGCTGTTGTGGAAGGTGCTCTGGTGAGGCTCTCCCTGTGTCCTGCCATGAGAGCAACATCTACAGGCACAGGATCAATTTGCACTTCTTGACCTGCAGCTCATGGGCAGAACCAGCTCTGAGCGAATGGCATCAATGAGAACATCCCTGGGAATTGCCTTTTGCTGCTGCAGCTGTGGCAGCGCTGTCTGGGGACTTCACAGCACCACAAGCCGGGGGGAGGACCCAGCCAAACCCCTCTTCTGTGTCATATCACTGAGATTCATCACTGAATTCCTGTAAGGAAAGGCAAGTTGGCTGGCTGGGTCCCGACACACAGGGAAGCACGGGAAGAGGCAGCCCCATGCAGCCTAAGGCAGCCAGGACGTGAGAAGCCAAAAGTTTCGTCATTAGCTGGGATCGCCAGCGTCTGAGAAGCCGCGCAGGAAATTATATGTGATGAGGTGAACAAATTACCACCCAGCTCCGACCTGCGGCTCCGCAGAGTCTGTGCGCTCACGGCTTGCTCCGGCTGGGAAGCCGGGCACGTTCCTGCCGTCTGCCCTCCCACGCCGTGGCATCGCCCTTGTCCCTGTCCTCGAGATGTGGCTGGGCAGCAGCTGCTCACGGATGGTGCTCACACATGTGCACACGCACACGAACACACACACATGTACAAAAACACACACGCGCTCCTCTGTAGCCTGCCCAGCCGTCCCATGCCATGGGAACAAGGCAGGGAGCCGACCCCACGGTCCACAGCGGTGTGGTCCCAGCACAGCCCAACCAGACTGGATTCGCCTTCCTCAAAGGACGCGCAGGGAGGGTCTCTCCCATCCCACCGGTTCCCATCACTGCCTCTGCACATCGGGGACTCTTCCCGGGCTTCTCCCGCTCCTCTCCTTTACCCCGCTCAGCACAGGGCGAGCGCGGAGGGGTCTCCAGGGTGCCACGCCCGCCCCAGCCCTGCGCTGCCCGCACTCGGCATGACTCAGGGCCGGGTACAGAGGGAACAGCAATGTCTCGGGGCTCTTTGCCCGACGTGTCGGGACCAGGCTGCCTTATGCAACGAGGAGCCTGGGCTTTCCCCAGCTGCCAGAGGGCTGAGACATCCCCCGAGCTCCGTGTCGGCTGGGAGAGGCACCGACCGGGAGGAAGCCCCCAGCCCTGGGTAAGCAGGATTGCAGCAGCAGCAGCAGAGCTCTGGGCTTCCTGCGAGGTACCAACCCAAACTGCTTCTTCCCGTGCTCCCAAGCCCTTTGGAGCCGGCAGGGCTCAGGTACAAGTTTCCTCAGCTCCCTCCCTTCCTCCTGTCTCCCCTTTAACGCAGAACAACAGGGAGAGCAGCCGGAACAAGCCTTTGCACCCCTGCCCACCATCGCACCGCATCGCAGCCCAGAGCCACAGTGCGAGATTGATGCAGCCAGAAAGGGGCACCGGCATCTCTCCCCGCTGGCGCATCCCCCAAATCTCACTTGCTGCACCCAAAACCTCCACCCCACTGCCACGAGCTGTAGGGGCTGCAGGGCAGGGATGCCCAGGGGAGGGCAGATCCCCGCTCAGTCCCAGCCCCGCTGGTGGCCAAAGCAGGGGATGAGGATCTGGTGCTCCCCGCCGCTGTGGAGGGTGAGCACTGCCTTTCCCTGAGCAGGGATGTGCTACCCTAGCCCAGCCGCCATCCCCCTGTGGATCCAGAGCAGCGGATACTTACGGGCGGTGAGCGGAGGTGCCCTGGCTGAGGTTGGCCACGTAGGCAGCAGGGACGTAGCCCGTGGCCGGCTCCCCCAGCAGCCGCCGGGCTAGGACATACTCGCCCTCTTCTCTGAGGACACGCAGTTTGTCCCCTGCGCTTATGCTCAGCTCCTCGGCGCTCCGGGCTGTGAAAGCGTACAAAGCGATACAGAGAGAGGACTTGGGGATGAAGGAAATGGAAGTCGCCTCCGAGTTCAGCGAAACGGAATCAGAGCCAAGATACCCCAGCGAGCAGCTCTCCGTCACGGAGCGGGGACGGAGCTTGTTCCAGAAAGATGTCAGGAAGGTCAAACGCTTCCTGACGAACTGCTCCATCCCCGGTGAAGCGGTGGATGCGGTGGGCTATGCCACCGCGCTCCGGGAGGCCGGGGGAAGGGGGGATGCGGGGCTCCTGCCGCCGGCCGGGAAGCTCATCCTGCCGGCCCGCGTTACCCGCACGCGTCTGGGCGCTCGCCGGCCCTTCCCGGCGAACTTCCTATTTCTGAAAGTGAAACTGGTTCATCTGGTGAGACGAGTCTGCAGGCGGGACGAGTCTGCAGGCAGGAGTCCCACGCTCAGACCCACGGGCACATCTGGGAGACAGGCACAGCTGGAGCCGGGCTTGCTGCTCTCGAAGAAGAAGGAGAACGGCTGTTGTTTTATTTAATCATTATTTTAAAGTGTGCTCTTTGCTTCTTACCGGAGCACCATAAACACAGCTCTCTGTTCTTCAAGCAGCTCTTGTCACAAGTGGCTGACTCCAGTTAATAGTCTTCATCTCACTCGTGTGGGAGGATATTTTTTTTTCCATAGGACAATAATTGCATCCACAAATGTGGGAGAGTTAAAACAGAATTAAGGAAATAACCTTAGAAGAGATCTGAAGTGTTTGGATATTTCCTGGGTGGATATTGTGGGGGTTTATAACACCAGATCCTTTCTTCCTTCAGTCTACAATGACCTCCCAGAGTAACCCCACTAAAGCATGTGCCTCCTCACACTAATTCCCTGTTGCAGAGGATCGCTGGGGAATTCACATCCCAGATCCACTAGGATCTGGTGCTCACTCAGCTTCCATCAGAGTTGGGTCCTCCTCAGAACCAGGAGATCTTTGCCTGATGCAGGGCCTGGCTCAGCCTCAGGATCAGCATGGCAGCCAGGGCCAAGCCCTGGAATGCAGCCCCCAGCTCTCACTGTGTCAGCACAGCCACACTTCCCCAGCCCTGGTCACACTCGGACACTGACATGCTCCAACCCCCCTCCCAAATCCCACTGCCCACAGCCATCAGCCAAACGACAGAGATTCCCCCCTCACATCTTCCATGTGCACTTTAAGCCACCTGAAGATCACTGCTCTGGTGAGAAATCCCAACTCCAAACCCCCAGCCCCCACCTGGACTTTGTCATTTAACTGTTCCATCTAATTAGTGGGAGTTTTGTGCCTGGCAACTCCACTCCTGCCCTTGAGCCCATTATTTTGATCCTCCTCTGCTTGCAGTTGGTCTGTGTAGCTCGTTTTGGGTGTGTAGTTGGGATTTGAAAGAGGCTGCTTAAAAAGAAATATGAAATATTAATTGTAGAAGTCTGGGCTGCTGACTGCAACTGTGTGGGGTGTGAGGAACAAGCTGGACCCACCCTTGGGTCAACAGCTCTAGACATGCTGTGTCCTGCATCCTGGGTGTCCCATGATGGCCAAAAAACCTGCAAAAGGATTTCCTTGTCTGGGTTTTGGACTCAGCAATTTCCTCACCCTCTCCCAGGCAGAGACACCCAGGGCAGAGGGCAGGAGCACAGAGCGCTCCTCAGCGTGGCCTTTGCATTCCTGAACACATGAGAACTGAGAAGAAAGGGAGTCTTTAATACAATATTCTGCTCCCTCCTTACCCAAGAAGCACCTGAACACATGGGTAAGTCCCCCAAGATCTGCCCCCATGCCCAGCTCACAGCCTCGCCCCCAGTGCCACACAGGGATGTGCAAAGTCTCCGTGCATTTTTCCCACTTCAGCATGAGGAGGGGAACTGAGGATGGGGCACAGAAGGGTCTGCAAACCAAAGGGAAGGGACATCCCCTCTGCTGTCCTTCTGCAGCCCTTGTGACAAGTGTGCTCCTCACGTCACACTCCATCAGGAGCAAAAGGGGCTGCCTGGTTGTGCCCTGAAAGATGATCTGATCAGATCCAGCATGGAACGTTTGTGCCTCACTGTTTTGAATGAGGACTTGCTGAACTTCTGCTCTGCAGAAGGAGACTGTGAACTGATTTACCTTTACTGACCTTTGCCAGATTAGATTCTCCAGTGGTACCAGCGATAGACAAGTGCAGCTGATTTCTAACACGCAAGGCTTTGGATCTTGATTTGCACCTAAATGAAAGAGTACTTCCAAATGACAAACATCCCTGAGGACTAAATACTGCCTCTGAGCTGAGCCTGCCAGACATGCAGAGCACAGACTCATCCCTGCAAACCTCTGTCTGCACAGGACACACACGCAAAGCTCAGCTCTATGCCAGGAAAGAGATGATAAATCACAACCTTTTTCTAGGAATTTTTTTTTTATTATTTTCCTATTCAGTCCAGGAGCATCCCTGCTGCCTTGAATCCCATTTGGTACTATAAAACACCTAAAAAAAAAGGAAGAAAAAGCATGTTCATAGAAGTTTCTGGTCCTTGTGCTGTGGGAAAGAAAGTGGGAGGAGGCAGGAAAAGTGATAAAGATAAGGAAGGCACAGATATCTGATGGGTCAAGTATTTTCTCTTCAGTCCCTGTGGCCAGCTTACAAGGATGTATTAAAAACCAATCTGTCCACAGATTGGGGGTTGTGGTGGGTACACAGGGACTTCAGTTCTAGCACCACTAAAGAGCACCTCCAAAGAGCACCAAAACCAGCAGACCTGAGCAGCAGAGCTGCGTGCACAGCCCTGGTTTGGCTGCAGAGCACCGGGGAGCCATAAACACAAACAGCACTTTGCATCCACCCGTGTGTCAAACACCACAGCGTGGCCTCCCAGCCTAATTGACAGAAACCAGCAGCTCCCCTCCACTAATGAGAGCGCCCATTACACCTAATTAGCTGAGGTTCTGTTCCATGTCCTGTTACGTTTACACTCGAAATACATCTTCCAGCAAAGAGCTTTTTTGGAAGGGAAAAAAAAAGGAAGAGAAGCATAATTCCAATTAAGCCCCTAAAGGGGCAGAAAGTTGGGGGATGCAGGTCATGCTGAGGAAAATGGTTTTGAGGAATGGTAAGTCACTCATGGGGTCAGGGGATGTGCCACTTGTCGCCAACGACTGGCAAAGCACAGCTGGAGATTGAGGGTGGCCACACTGGGCCTGGCACCCCATCCTGAAACACCCAGCCCTGAGGTTCCTCTTGGTCTTTTTGATGGCGTCAGAACATGGCTGGGGTTTCTTCTGGGCTTCATGTTTCTTTATCTTTTTTTTTTTAGTGATTTCTCCAGACATTTCCTGGAACCAAGTGCATTTGAGAAAGGTTTTGTCTCTTAATGAATTGTTTTGGATGGGTGTCCATGGGACAGTTCAGACAAGGAGTGATGGGTGACAACAGAGGTGCATGGGAAGAGGAGCAGAGCAGAACAGTGGCACTAAAGCAGCTTCAGTTTTTCTCTGTTTCCTGGGGGCTGTGGAAGAAAGAGGCACCTTGGCAGACTCTGGGCTCTCATCATCGAGGGCAGAGCTCATCCCCGGGAGGCCGACAAGGGCAGGAAGGGTCCAGGGGCTGAAGGGCTCGTAGGCAGTCAGTGCAGAGAGTTCAATACAGGCAAAAGTACAGTGGTCCTGGGACAGGGAGTGGTACGGAAGGTGTGAGAGCAGGCACAGCATCGTGGGGTCTCATGGTGGCTCTCTGAGCCCTGTAGGGGTGGGTTGGACTGGCTGGTGGAGAGCAGGAGTGCAGGTCACAGGGCACCTGAAATGGCACAAGAAAGCAGAAAAGCTCTGTGGGAGCAGATGGAGGCAGAGCGAGCTGTTTGAACAGTGCCTGGCAGGTCTGGGGCAGGGAAACCTTTAAACCCCCAGTAATACTTTTCAGGGACCCTGTAAACACAGGGCTCATCAAGGATCTGAAACAATGGCAAGGAAAAGCCAACCCATAAGTCACACTGCACTCTTTGTCACATTTCTGAAGCAGAGTCACTGTTTGAGGAGAAAATCTGTGAAGACCAAAACACCAAATCATGCTGAAAGACAGCCTGGCCAACATCCAGGCTTCCCCTTCTGCATTCTGCTGAGTTTATCAGCACAGATCAGCCTTTGCTTGCCCCATCCTTTAATCTAACTTCCAGAGAATGAATGCTCCTTCTAGTACAGACTGCCTGGCAGAACTGCACTTCTCAAAACTCCTCTGCTCCTGTCTCTGGAGAAATCATTTGCAACACATAAAAACCATTCACCACCTTCTCCAGACTGGCAGGTGCCAGGGAGCCGTTCAGCCTCTCTCTCACAGCTGCGGAGATCTCCACAGGAAACAGGAGAAGGGAGCTCAGGCTGTGCTCCCCGTGCCCATAAACCCCTGGACTGGAGTTCTGGCAGCTCTCTGCCAGGACTGTGCCACTGCTGAGCAGCAGCTGGAGTCCCCAGGCTGGCAGGGGCTGACAGGGACTTTACACAGACACCTCACAGCTGTGCTGCCCTGGCTCGGGTAAACAGAGGACTGGTGCCTTCAGGAGTGAGGAGCACAGTGACTCAGATGGGGAGGGGGAAATCTCTGCTGGTTTGTAAGCAAATGATGGATTGCTCCATCTGCCCAAATGTCCTTGTTTCCCTGGGGAGGAACCAGTCCATCCACTCCATCACCGAGCTTTGTGATATCTCTCCCCACAAAGGTCCTTCGGAGGCTATTGGATTTGGGGTTATGACATTAAATGTTGTTAGAATAAATCTACCCAGAGTCCCAGGAGAATAGGCCCAAAAGACCTCACCCAATCTACCTGGTCCATCCTATACTTATGTCTTTCCTCATCTTTGCCAAACCAGTTCTTAACAGACCTCCAGGAATGGATACGCCACCACGTCCCCAGACAACCCATTCCAGTGAGTCACTGATCATTACCAGCAGAAATGAGTGTCTAACCTGCTGCATTTAAGTCTATTACCTCATGTCCCATTCATCACCTCATTGCTCCATTCCTTCCTGCATGGGAACACTGCTGAGGTGTCCCCCCTACTGTCACCGACCCTGCTGGGCCCCAGCCCAGAACAAACACACCAACCTTGCACAAGGAGGCAACATGGTCATCTTTTTCTCCATTTGTCCCCAGTCTTCTTGCCCTGTCCACGTGTGCTGCTGTTCCTGTGGTGCCACCTCAGCTGGCTCTCTAGTGCATTCACCTGGGGGTGAGAAAGCAGCAGCTCTGAGAGGAGTTTGCACCACTGCACAGGTAATCTTTAACCTGTCCCAAATGCAAGGAATCTGCACCACTGCACAGGTAATCTTTAACCTGTCCCTAATGCAAGAAGAAAATGCTGGCTCAAGTTTTCTTCACTGAGGTTCACGACTCCATGAATGACAAACATTGGGACACCAAGTTTTACCTGTTTCCTTAGAGAAGTGACTGTCTTCTCCAGTTCAGCCACAAGAGACTCAAGATTCTCTCTGGAGGAAGGGCTTGGGGAAGGCGCCTCGTTTCTGGGGTTGGGGACAAAAAGTGAAAGGGGATATGCAAACAGCAGCTTCCTGGGTGAGGGAATCATTCTGCCTTCTCCAACACCAGCCTCCAAGTGAGCATCAAAGGGAGGGGCCCAACTGCCAGATTCGCCTGCCAAGGGATGCCAGCCAAAGAGCCCCTCAGCCCAGGTATTTATACATCAGAGCTGGGCTCTGCACCGAAGTGTTGGAGGACTGGCTGAGTTCAGCATCTCTCTACTGATCCACCCCTGACCCCAAACCTCTGCAAAGCATCAGATTCAGAGGCCTGAGTGGACTGAGTTATTAAAGACTTCTGTTTCATAAAATGGAGGCAGAAGGGGTGATACTACACCTGGGCAAGTCGGGCTTGTTCTTGGCAGGGTTTTCCTCTGGGTAGCTGAAGCCAGGAGACCTCTTGCTTCGGAACCGCTGCGAAAGAGCCCTGAATTGCCCTCGTGTCCGGCAGTCTTGGGAAGGAAGGGAAAGTCTGCAGTGAGCACTGGTGTTTAAAGCAGGACTGTGTGAATTTCAGCAGCACAAGGCAGCGCTGCCCTCCTGCACCATCCACCCTGGACACGTCTCTTGGGCCAGAGGGAAGGAGGCAACAAAGGTGTGGAACAAGGTGTGCATCACGCATGGATTCCCATGTCTCAGATGGAGATCTGCACCCGGGATGCAGCACAGAGGGACCGTGGCAGGATCTGTGGTTTAATGGCAGAGATTTAGGCTCCCAAATGAATCTGTGAAGTGGCACGTGGTGGGGATCATGTCCTGTTTCAGCCTCTCCCCCAGCCAGAGACCAAAGCCCTCAGTGAGGTGGGCTTTCAGACAGATTAAATGAAGCTAACAGGCTTCCTAGAGAGGTGGCCAATGTCCCAAACCTCTTGGGCTTTAAGAAGCATTTGAATATAATAATAATAATAATAATTAAGACATAATTAAGACATAATTAATAATTTGCTTTAACTTTTGATCAGCCCTGAATTGGTCAGGTGGTTGGACAGGATGATTGCTTCAGGTCCTTCACAACTGAAATATTCTATTCTATTCTATTCTATTCTATTCTATTCTATTCTATTCTATTCTATTTTCTGTTCCCTTTGCACCCATTTGCTGGCACAAGGTTCTCGTGGTGCAGCCAGAAATCAGCTACAATTTCATAAAAGCTGCTGTGGTGTGTGACAAATGCCGCCCAGAGTGATCCCCACACCAGTCAGTGCCAGAGCATCCCTCTCCTTACCCTCACAACAGTCCTGCCACAGGCGCAGGTCCACGGCAGGAATCTCCTCGCAGCTGACCATGCCCTGCAGGTACGATGCCACCCGGAACACGTCTCTCTGCAGCTGCTGGATGTGGTCGCTGTTGTCACAGATGACACGAGCAAGGGACGCCTGTCTGATCTGAGTCAGCTGCACCGGCGTGAACACTCCGGGGTTCTCATACCAAAATCTGCAGTGGGGTGTAATCACAGCATGACTCAGGAGTGGGAGAAGAGGGAGGGAGGAAGGGAGTGAGTGAGTGAGTGAGTGAGGCTGGGAGAGGAAGAAGAGTTCCCTGACATCTGTGTAGCAGCACCCACACCCCTCAAAATAAGCGTCTGCTCTGGTGTCAGGTGGCTGCAAACACAGATGTCTTTTTCTGAACCCACAAACCCCCATGCTCCTGCCCTAAGTGCATCACGAGGCAAAGACGTGTCTCGTTCACACAAGCAGCAAACAGGGATTATAAAAGAGCTCCTGTGGACATTTTCTAGCGTTTTCATGAGATATTGGGAACATCCTCAATGATTCCCAGTGTTCTGCAGTGAAATGAGAATCACTAAATCAAGAAAGGACACCTTGACAGTAACTGTGACAAGTGCTTTTGCAAATACACTGGACAGACAACACTGTTCCTCATATCATAAGACAATAAATAATAAATTACAGATTCTGCTTCTTCCTGTAAGGCAAAAAACCTCCCAAACAGAATAACCAAAGGATTTGGGGTGACTCGAATGATAATACCTGTCTCCATCCCTCAGCCTTCTGAATTGAGTCGTTAACAGGCACATCAGTGTTGGTCCCACTCTGGTCCCAGGGACAAGATCCTCCACCATCAGTGCTGGAAACAGGTCAATATTTTTGGTAGTTCCATATAAACTGCAGAATAACAAATATAAAAATTTAAAAAAAAAAAAGTTAAGAGGATCTCAAAGAGTGGAGATAGCATAAATCTGATATCAACATAGAAATCTGTATGTCAGGAACTCATCTGGACAGTATTTTTAATGGTTCTATCTAAAAGACAATGGGATAAAGACCTGCCTTAGAAGAGGCAGCCAGGGCAGATAGGACGCAGTTTAGTCTGACTGGAAAATAGCTCCAAGGCTCAATCTGCTCCCAAGCTACACCACAGCAGTGCCTGACAACATTCCACCCAGAACCAGACTGATCACTTGGAGAAACCTCATTTGTCTTACCCCATTGTTAAACCACAGTTATTACCCTATCTTAACATCTGTGGGGGGACAATATCTGGGAAGGTTATTCCATGGGTGTACTGGAAGGAGCAGGAACTTTTCACTGACTGGTCTCCAGTAATTTTGATGCTTCCACATCCAGGCTACAGTACCTCCTGAGCTTTTCTCTGATCTCCAAGTTCTTTATCTCATTTCTGAGGTCCTCGAACTCCTGTGCAGAGGAGAGGTTGCAGAAGACCCTGAAGTCATTGTAGGGTGGGATGCCGTGGTCTCGCCCTCTCTGGATGTTGATAGCGGCCAAGTCCAGTGACACAGAGTGTGCCATGGAGAAGAGTTTCTCTGTCAGCTCCATGTTGAGGAGTTCAGAGGGCACCCGCATTTT
This sequence comes from Lycocorax pyrrhopterus obiensis, assembly GCA_014706295.1. Classification (NCBI taxonomy): domain Eukaryota; kingdom Metazoa; phylum Chordata; class Aves; order Passeriformes; family Paradisaeidae; genus Lycocorax; species Lycocorax pyrrhopterus. The sequence goes on along the minus strand of JACSVZ010000022.1, from coordinate 11,497,495 downwards.
CCCAGGAACCCCAAACAGCCCACGGAGGAGGGGGTCAATCCCCCCTTCCTGCATGATCCTGAAAGGGGAGAAGAAGGCCTTGTGCAGGGGGATGTGGCCTTGTCGGATGGGCTGGAAGGTCTCATTCAGCCGGTACAGGATGGGGTTGATCAAGGTGTGCCCGAAGCGGAAAGCGGCCGTGGCAAAGGCATTGAGAATCCCCGCATTGACATTGGGGTTGTAGCCTTTGTACTCACCCAGCATCTTCATCCCAGCCTCCCCCAGGACCTTGGGCAGCCACTGGGCATAGGTGATGTGCTGCATCTGGGCACCCACAATCTTTCGTGCCTCGTGGTACAGGAGATCCCCGTCCCAGTGCGGGTTGAGGGTGGCCAGCTCGGTGGCAATGCGGTTGTGCTCCCTGAACCACAGAGTGTGCATGGCCGTGAGCCCCAGCTGCTCGTTGGCGCGGTGGTCTCCTGCCAGGAAGCACGGCACGGGGCTCTCGTTCTCATCCCTCATGCACTCCGTGGGTGGCCCCACGGCAAAGGGAAGGAGATGTTTGCCCGAACTGGGCACAACTTGCCCTCGCTTCAGCAGCCCTTTCTGGCCACTCAGATCCCGCAGCTCCCACGATTCCTGCTCCGTGCTGCCATAAACATTGGAGGCATCAATGTAGGATGTCAGGTGGTTGATCTGCTCCCTGGCATAGACAGAGTTCATCAGCAGGGAGGTCATCCCGCTGCCGCACACGGGACTCGAGCGCACAAAGAACATGCAGCGCCCGTTCCGCACGCGGGGGTCGTTGGCGGGGACCGTGATGGAGAAGCAGGGAGGGTCGTTGCTGCACACCTCGCTGCAAGGGGCTCCATCTGAGAAACGGGACATGCTGATGGCTGCCACTGTCTGGTCCATGTCGTGGTCCAGGAACTGGCCCCACTGCATGAGCATGTGCGTGAACTGATCATCTGGGGTGATGGTCTCGGTCCCGATCATGGCAGTGGAGACAAGGCGAGGTAGAGGAAGAGGCAGATCCCTGGCGTCTTCTGCCAAGGAAAACCCTCGGGGGAGGTTAAATCCATTCTGGTAGGCAGGTTTGAGGAGCCTCTGGAAGGCTGTGAGGGACGCACCCCACATGGGGTGCTGGAGGTTGTTGCAAGAGCCGTCGTGGGTCCTGTACTTCTTGTGGAAGCAGATGTCGGAGCAGTTGGGCGTGCGGCGGTGGGCGGAGCAGCCCGACAGGTTGGCGATCATGGTCAGGTAGTGAGGGGACACCAGGTCATTGTAGCGATAGCCTGCAAAGGGAAGGGCAAAGCACCGGGTCAGGCATCACCTGCAGCCTCCTGATTCCCACTGTCCCGTGGAACGGCTCTGTGTGAAAACCCCTGTCAGGATGGGCATGGGATGGCCGGGGCTCTGAGCGTGCTTTTGCTGTGCAATTTATGGGAAACAAAGGAAGCACAGGATAGCATCAGGCCCACAAAGCAAAAAAGAAGGGGGAAAGAGTTCAACTGCACAGAGCTGGAAACTTGTCACTGGCAGAGCAAAGTGTGGGGGTGGTCTCGGTCCCTATTCTAGGTTTATTTTATGGCTCCCTGGGTTATTGCGGCCACCATGAGCTCCATCACCCACTCAAGCTCTACGTGACGAGCAGCAGGAAGCCGTGGGTGACTGCCAGGGCGCTGCTGCACCGTGTGAAAGCACTGAATGATGCTGCATTGTGTGGATGCTGACAGGGCAATGAGGAGGAGAGGCTGGCAGTCCAACCAGCCCAGACCAGACCTGCTGCCTGGAGAGAGACTCCTCGCACCCTGGAATACATCCAGGCAGGAAAAAAATATTAACAGGCCCCAAACACACGTGCCTGCTACATGATGAATCACACGTATAGGTAGAAGCATGCAGTGTACAGGAATGTTTGCTGTACATCAAGGAAGTCCCAGACAGCAAGTTTTGGGGTCCAGCTGCTGCATGCTTGGACCTCATAAGGTATTTTTGGCATTACGTTGCTTTGTTGTTTGCTATCCTGCCTCAATAGAAGGAACCTGAGCTGCTGGGTCTTACCTGAGTTTGTAGCTAAGAGGTCAAAGTAGTAGAGAGGAGGGATATTCCCTCTTCTTCTGTAACAGAAGAAATACCCCAGAGTTCACAGCATTGTTCTTGTTGCCATTTGGAGGGCAGGAAACATCTCAGACCACGCTGTTGAGGGTCTGAGCTTCAGACCCACAAGGATACTCCTTTATCAGTTAGCTGGTTAATATTTTTTAAGGAATAGGGCTTTTACAGCCATCTGAGGAACCTTTACAAATCAGGGAACTCAAACCATTGCCTGGGTATCAAATCGGTTCGGTGAACACAAGACCAGTCCTTCAGCTATTAAAAAAACCAAGAGATATAGAAAGAATTGCCACCCAGACAACGCATTTCATCATACACCCAACATTTCTATTGATTTTTGATATACCTTGGCACATTTTAAACTTTCCTGGAAGTCTACACATCATTGTTTTCATTTCATCCTGTGCACAAAATCAAGAAGGGAAATGAAATCTCTCCCACCTGTGACATTCATGTCCACGATCAGCCCTTGCTGCACGTGTTCCTGAATCAGCTGCAGGGTCCTTTCAAAGATCTCCCCTGCTCTGGCTGTCTCGATGGTGTAGGGGTCCCTCGGGTAGCGGAACAGAGCCAGGAGGTCATTGGGAGTCTTGGGGCGCCTATTTCCGGGAATTAAAAATGATGCAGGATCATTAAAATTAATCAACTCTGCTCAGGGCAGCGAAACCCTACAAGCAGCAAGAGTCAAGCTCTAAGCCTGGTCTGGTGCTTGGCCCCCAGATTAGTGCATAAGACCAATGTGGCTTGCCTGCACATTGCAGATGATTAAAGAAAGGAAATTTTTCCCCAGCAAAATGCACATATTTAATTCTATCAGTATCTCTGGGTTTTTTCTGCAATAGCAATTTATTTTTTCACTTTTCAACAGCTGAAACCCAGAGGGTTTTGGGCTTAACACAAACTATCCATCCTTCCAATAAAAACATATATTGGGGTAGAAGAAGATGGAATCATATTCACTCGAGAATTTATTTTTTTATTGAGGAAATGGTTAGAATTTTTATATTATTATTTCTGTTCACCCTCCACAAAGTCAGTTGCATTCATAAAATGACTACTCTGATTATTTTCTTTCTTATTCACTGTCTACAGAACCAACTCCAGCTGACAAAATGCAGATAGAAGTGACATAAGAGATGATGCTTGTGTATCTCATTTTTCCAGAATCCCAAATGCCTATTGGGAAGCTCTATCACATCCTACACGGCGCAGCTTCAACCTCCAACACTCGAAACAATCCCGCAGCTTTCATTTGCGGGTTGTCAGTGATAAAATGAGCTTTCAGAAAGCTTCATTTCTTGTGGGTTTTCAACACTTTTCTGCTTCAGGCCCCAGCTCGAGGCACTTCCCACACTTACTTGCTGAAGAGCTCGGTGCGTGTGGAGTTGATGGCGTGGTCCACGCTGCTGATGGCCTCGCGCAGCGACGTGGCCACAAACGTGTCCCCGCTCCGACCCACGTCCGTGGCTTCCCCAAGCACAAAGAAACAACAAAACACCCTCCATTTACTTTGATATTATTTGGCCCTCCCAGCTCAAGGGTGCACCAGCCCCAGCCCCAGAGTGACCTCAGTGCAGAACGAACTGCGTTTACATCTGCAATATCAACACCATGAATTTATTTTTAAGACAGATATGCTGAGGAATGTGAACTGCCTGAAAAAGAAGGTGGCTTTTTCAGGAGATGTCTGTGGACACATATTCAGAGATTTCTCCTGTACAGCTTTGCAAAAAAAAAAAAAGTCTGTTTTGGTTAGTGGTTAAACTGCAAAAAGAAAATGTAAAAATCAGTGGCTTAACCCAAAATAATATATTTACTTCCCACAAAGGTGCTTCTCAAATTCATGAAATTAATTTAAATATATTGCTCATCCATTAATTTTCTGTTTGTGGAACACTTTACTTACAAATTATTGGTACTAATTAATAGACATTTATGATGATAATAATAGTTCAAAGTTAGTGTTAATACATCAGCTACATCATTTTAAATCAAAAATACCAAAGTTGTTGTTGGAATACCTTCAGAAGTAAAGACATCCCTTCTTTACAATTACTGCAGGATGCATTTTTTAAGCCAGGGCCTTTGTCACAGCTGAACAAACCAGTTCCCAGTTGGCTACTGGTGTATGCTACAGCCAGGTGGTGAATGAGGCACCAATCAAGAATAAACCAAGAAATTGTCTCAGGAATAATTTCAAACAACAAAGACATTTCAGACCATTTTCAGCTCCTTGCTTACAACCCCTGTATGGAAAAAGTTACTAAATTCATCTAATAAGCGACTCACTATCCACTCCGGCTATTTCTGGAACAGCTCTTTACTTGTATTTTAAACTTTCTTGCTTGCCTTCGATTTCTTTTTTTTTCCTTTGCCAGTTTTCTTACCCTCTAAGAGGTACAATTTCCACTCTTGACCTCCGGTTTGACCAGCAGAGGAGAGTTACTCCTTGTTCATTACATCTTCACTAACACACAGAGCAGGAGCTTGAAAACCAGATTTAGTTCCCATTCCCAAGAGTGGTACATGGTCTAAGGCTGGACTTGATGATCTTGGAGGCCTTTTCCAGCCTTACTGATTCTATGATTCTATGATTTTATGGCTGAGCAGACATTTAAACCCCTGTATACACAGTGACAATGTTGTTCTGCTCCTGCCTCCCCCAGCGTGCGAGGTTTCGGTCAGATGATGATTTGTGAGCGTGTTGGCACATTTTAATAAGTTTCTCCCTCCCAGCAGAGGCAATAACTACATGGACACTGCCAGCTGGGCTTGCAGAAGGAGGTTTAAGACAACACCTTTGGCTTTGCAGGGAGCAACTGCAGCTCAGCTGAGCAAACAGCAAGGGGCAGCTGGGAGGTGCGTGGGCTTTCACAATGGAGTGACTCCAGTCCAAGGGACCTGTCTGCAAAGAAGCTGAAGAAATCATTTCTTACATAATTATCTGCTCAAAGTGTAGCTGTCAGCACAGCACAGCACAGCACCTCCTTACACAGGGGCCAGAGAAGGCTCGGGGGGAGCGCGGGAGATACGGTACCGGTGATGGTGAGCTGCATGGCACTCGAGGTGAAGCCAAAGGGGTTCCTTGCTATGCACTCGTATCTGCCCTGGTCAGCCACACCCAGGTCCTGAATGGAGAGGGTCCCGTCCTGGCTGATGTGGAACTTGCCACTCTCTGTGATCTGGATGCCCTCCTGTTGCACCATCAAAAGACAGAAGCTGTGTCAGAGCACAGAAAGCTTCCACTACCCCAGCCTGCTCAGCAAACCCAGGGACGGATGTGATGAACGAATGTGGCCACCAGATGTTAGCATTGCTCTTCCAGAGAAACCAGAAAGAAGCCCAAGGACGCCTGTTCCCGACAGGACCCACGGTGAGGAGGTCCCTGCCCTGCTCCTTCCCCTGGCCCAGCCCAGGAGCTCCCTGCAGGGCACAGACACCCCACAGACACCCCAACCACAGACAGACACCCCACAGACACCCCACACTGTCAGGCTGCCTGGAACAAGTCCCAGACCCTGATACCCTCACAGAAGTTTCATGGCACGAAATTAAATCGAAATGTTTTCAGTTTTAAGCCAACCTGAAACTGATGGATTTTTGCTGGCCTTGAGCTGCAGATCCCAGCTTTTGCTGGCCCTGACAGCATCACTCAAACCCAGCCTCTCAGCCTGGCTGGTGGCAGAAGTGACTTTAGGTTTTACTTTTCTGTTTTCCTGCTTCTTAACATCTTTCTGCTGCCCTGCCTCAAGCTAATGCTTGCTCTGCTGCCCTTCCAGGCCCTTTTCTTCTGCTCCCACTGTTGGTTGAGCCCACAGAAAGCTGCAAGTTCACCTCCCACCAGACATCTGTGGGGTAAGTGAGGCCCAAGCATTTTCTGTGCCTGACTGTGCTCAAAGGCAGGACAGGTAAAAAGGAAGGTCCCAAGTGTTGTACTACAGCACAGCAGGAACGAAGTCTGAAGAACTTCACCTAATGAATTCTTGGAAAGAGCAGCCAGGCTGCAGCATGATTTTGAGGGATCGTGGCTTTGTCCCATCAAAACTGGAGCCAAAAAGCATCATCCAATACCATCAGCAGAAATACTGAAAATATGGACAAACTACATAGAAAAAATCAATTTTCAGGTTTTTTTATTTTTCCTGGGATGGTCAATCAAGTATTTATAACATCCTCGAATGTCACTGGCTTCAAGTGACTCTTTTGGAAGGAAGAACAGGAGAATATTTGCCGCACGGCTTTGAGCCTGAGAAACTGCAATGTTCTTTTAAAAACCCCAAATCAGTGCAAATATTGGTCTCTATCCCATGTGGATTGCAAAAGTGATGTAACTAATGCAGCTGGGAGAGGTGTTGAAGGAGAGAGTTGGTTAATTCTCCCCCAGAGGAGCCTTCCCTTTCCCCAGTGACATGAAATCATCCCCACGTACCTTGACCCAGGTTATGGTGGGCCGAGGGTCTCCCTGGGCAGCGCAGGAAATGGCAACGTCCTGGCCTGTCTCTGCCACCAGGTCTTGGGGGGGATGCAGGAACACGGGGATCACTGTGCGACACGGGGGAAAAAGTCACCGGGGTGAGCAATGCATCAAGGAAAACAGAGAAATCTGTGTGCAAAAAAAATCTCAGCACGGAGAAAGCAGAGCTGCTGAGCTGCTGCTCTTGCAAAGGCTCTGCAGAGGGGCAGCAGCTCACCCCGTGCTCTCTGTCTCACTGCCGAGCTCTCTGTTCATTAATTTATGTCATTTATGTTCATTAGTTTCTGCTCCTCTGTGTCTCTACTTGGGGCAATTACACAGGAATGTGCTGCATCATTTAAAATCCTTAATTCAAAGGCTTTCTAGAAAAGATGCTCCAGCTGAAACAGGGATCATGACTTGTTTCAGGAATTATCGGATGAGGCTCTCTTGAAGTATCAGTCAGGCCAGATTAAGTAATTATATTGATCTTGCTGGTCTTAAAATATTCTGTGAATTCTATGCTTGAAGCTTCACTAATTTCATGCTTCTAGAGAGTTTCCTTCCCTCCAGTCTGCCATTAGCAAAACTCTGCCCTATTTGTGAACAAGCAGGGAAGTTTGCTTATTTAGAAGAATTATTTATAAGGAAAAAAAAAAGAAAATTAAGCAAAAACTTTAAAAAAATTAAGGAAAAAAAGAAATTAATCTTTAATTAAGCAAAAGCATCCGTGTGTGACTTGTGTTTTACAGAGTCTTGATTTTAGAAAACCTAAATTTAGACTGAAACTATGACCTGGTAGGGAACATTTAAGACAAATGTATCTAGAGCCAGGATTAAATGTTCGCTAGAAGGAAGCATTATGTTTTGCAGAATATTTTGTTTAAGAAAGAACTTTACTATTAATTTTGCAGGAAAAACAAAATTTTAAAATTGCAAAATAGAGATAGATAGATAGATAGATAGATAGTAAGAATTTAATTAATACACTTTATTATTATCCAGTTTTTCCTTTACCAAAGCAATCTTCTCAATGATCAACTCCCAGACTGCAGCAGCTTATTCCAGTTTACGAACCTTGGCACTCTGGAAACCTCTCTAACATTTCCCACCAGCTGATGGAGCCCTCATGGCTGGATGTCCGTTCCCAGGGAAGAGCAAACTCCCATCCCGTAGGGAAGGGGGCAGCTCCCTGCCTGCTCGGATGGTTATTCACCGTGACACCGGATCAGTGTCACACCTCTGGCAGCCCCTCGTGCCCAGCTCACCTCGCGGGGTCACCGAGAGCTGCACCGGGAGGGTCCTGACGCCGATGGCGCTGATGGCGTGGCACTCGTACTGCCCGTGGTCGTGCAGGGCCACCCGCCCCACCCGCAGGGTGCCCGTGGACAGGACGCTGTGCCGCCGGTCACTCGGCAAGGGCCCACCTGGGCGAAGGAGCAGCTCGTTAGTTCCCTGGGACTGTCCTCGTCCCACCGGTGCCAAAATGGTTTTTGCTTTTGTATGTCCTTCGTGTCTATCCGTGGCTCTGCAGGCTGTTGTTGTAGGGTTATGTAGTTCCCTAACTCTGGCACTTTTCCTATTAGGCAAATTCCTGAGGGCCAGTTCTGATCTTGCTTCTTGTGGGAATCAAGGACAAGACACCTTCCCAAGACGCTTTCTCATTTGTTAGACATAAACAACTAGCAAGGAGGGGGCTTCAGAAGGGGTCAAACCAAGAGGGGCAATTACTTCATTACCTATGTTTCTAATTGGGGATTCTTGTCAGTTTTGCTAATTTGCTGAACTTATAAAACTGTACCTGCCCTATGCCCCAGTGCTTCGACAAATGTGCATTTTCGATGCATTTTTGGCATGCAATTTGCCATATTTGCACTTGGAGGCCTCCAATCAAAGACCTGCTTTTATATTACTTCCTATGTTAATATTGTCTCGAAAGTGTTTTGTTTTGCTTCTAGATTTTGAAGGCATCACCGTCACTGGAAGGGTCTGTGTGAGTTACACATTTCATTTCCTTCCCAGCATCAATCACCCTGAAATACCACCTTTACACACGGGGTTGTCTGATCAGCTGAGAAGAGCTGGAACCCTTTTTCTTTCCTCCTAAGTATTTTCTTAGTGCAACCTGCAGATTTTTTGACCCTTGATGGATAGCAAATCACTCTTCAATTATCCAAACTGTCTGTCTCATCAAATAAATGGGAACATTTGCCACTGCCTTTCTAAATTTGTTGGTCTGATTTTCTGGTTTGGAAACTGTTGTTTCAGTATTTTCTTTATTTCAGGAGAAAAGTTGAAAACTAAATTGCTTTAACAAACCCAAGTAAAATTATTAAAACTCATCATTTTAACAACTTTTTTTTAAATATTCCATTTCCCACTATTTATTCATTCCAAATACCAAAATCCCCCCACGCTGTCAAAAGTGGCTTTGAGATGAACAATGCTCCACCACTTCCCCTCCTCTTGTCCTGCTATTTTAGCATGTGAAAGTGCTGTAAAGCCCAGCTGACTTTTGATTTATGGATTTCTGAGTGCAAACCTGGTTACAAAGCAGTTATGAACCTTCCTCCTTGTCATTGTGCTCCTTTCCACGTGCCTAAGATATATTTTCTGGGAAGTGGAGGAAAACAGGTTAAAGGAGATGGAGAACATGCTGGCAGAGCAGAATTTCAGCTGGTCCTTCTTAACTCCGTGGCAGGGCCATTGCTGTGGAAGCTGGAACACAATACCCACAAACTCTCCACAGCACTAAACCATTAATTACGGCTTGTGAAGCATAAGGAAAAGTTGGAGGACCTTTGGGCCAAGCATTATTGGCTTTTGTCCCAGAAAGTGCTGGATGAGATCAGTTCAGTGGAGCCAGCGCTAACAATTATTTGAGACTTTAAAAGTTCACCACCACCTGTTGTCCCAAAATACTTTTTCCTAAGCTAAGAGAAAACTCTGAGGTGTGTCGGTGAATGGTGCCCTTCTGCAATGTGCTCCACAAGGGCAGCAAATCAAGGACAATGACAGAGAGCTGGCACATGGTGGTACTGCAAAGGGAAGTGGTGGAATCATCATCCCCAAAAGTGTTCAAAAAAAGTGTACATTTGGCATTTAGGGACACGGTTTAGTGGAGAACAGGGCAGTGTTGGGTTAAAGGTTGGACTTGATGGTCTTAGAGGTCTTTTCCCACTCAAACAATTCTGTGATTGGTATCCACTGACCTGGAGTGTCCAGACCTTGCCTTTTCAGAGGAGGTGGGAAGCCTCTGCAGGAAGAAGTGTGAGGCTTTCCATGGGTTTCATGCTGATGAAAACCAACACACTCCTTCCTTGTGACTGAAACCTAAGAGGCTCCTTCCTCAGTGCTTAACACCATCCTTGGTTACCTACAACACACCTCCCAGTGGGACTACGTCTGTGCTGTTCACAGTTTGTCCTGTGCCACCCCTGCAAGTCACCATGCTGGACCAGCAGCTCAGCTATTCCCACCCACACCCTGTGGATGATGGCCCGGGAGAGAGGAACCACGAGTCAAGTGAGGCAGTACCTGCCCTTGTCCAGGTAATCACTGGGGGAGGGTGACCCTCAGCAGAGCAGGGGAAATCCACACTTTGTCCCTCAGTTACTGTCTGATCAGTGGGAATGACGAGAAACCTGGGAGAATCTGGAAGGGAAAGCAGTGACTGAGCAGCAGGAAACACTCAGGCAGTGAACTTGGGGAGTTCATGGGAGCAGAACCAGTCACAAGACTCAAATACACCCCGCTGACCAAACACTGTGTCCCAGAAATGTCACAGAATCTTCACAGGACCGGCCTGGGAGCCCTCACCTTGCACTATGATCCTTGCTGTGGCCTGGATGGATCCCTCGGAGTTGCTGGCATTGCAGTTGTACTGCCCCTGGTCCGAGAAGGTGACGTTCTGAATGAAGAGGCCTCCAGAGCTGGTGATGGTGAAACGGGAATCCTGTGGCAAAGGAGAGCCCGTGCCAAGGGTCCAACTGATGCGAGGGTGGGGGTGCCCAGAGACCCCACACTCCAGGGTGACACTTTCCCCAATCAGCACTTCAGTGTTCTGTGGCTGGATCACAAAAGTGGGCTTGGCTGGAAGGGAATGAGAGCTTTAGGAACCAGCTCTGCTGCCTGCTCACTGACAGGCAGAAGTTGATTGGACTCCTCTGCAACCCGGCAACCCACCCTGGTTCTTCCCTGACATCCAAATCCTCTCTGTGAGCAACACCCCCAGCACCTTCCTGCCACCTCCTCACACCCACTCACTCAGTGCTGGAGCATCCCCACATCTGTGTCCCCTTCACCTTTGTGCTCCAGAATTCATCCCAGACTTCAAACTCCCTCCCCAGTCCCAAATTCCCTTCCATCTCTAAGTACCCCTTTTCCCACTCCAGTGGGAACTCCGTAAGCTCAGGCCTCACTTCGCTGTCAGCCACTCTCTCCCCCAGCACACCAAGAACATCTTGGCACATACAAAGCTGGGACTGACTCTGATTTAGCTCCACTCCCATCCCCAAGCTGAGCCAGGTCGTCAAGGGATGCACAAAGCTCAATTACATGGGGTGCCAAAATAGCGCAGCACGACTTCCTGCGTCTTGACCTCCCCAGCAATGTTCTTGGCCATGCACTGGTAGACGCCTTTGTCCGACTCCTTGGTGTTCTGGATCATCAAGGTACCATCTTGCAACAGGTTCAGGCGGTTGTCGTCTTTCATGTCAATCTTGTTACTGAAAAAACAGCCACAAACAGGCAAAATCTGAAAGGAATAAAGGCTGGTGGTTCCCCCTCGAGCTGCTGGGGTTTCTGGGGGCTTTGCTTGCATGGCAGCAAGTTGGCGTTTCTTGGAGCTATTCTGAGACTTCGTGAAATTTGCAGCAAGAGTTCTGATTCACAGCACTGACCTGCAGCTCCAGCTCCAGTTTACTCCCGGGGTGAGCTGCTTTTTCTCTCCCTACTGATTAGGCAGGACATTTACAGCCCATCAGGAGAGCACTCTGTTCCCATGTCACAGCATCACTGCCATTGTCAGGGCATCCTGGCCCGGAAAGCCTGTTGTCCTTACTCACTAAGTGCAAATTTAACAATGAATTAATATTGTTCTTGTGTGCAGCCATTGCTATTCAAACTCGAGGCTCAAAGGCCTCAGAGCAGCAAAAAGCTCTGAGAAGTCACCGTGGGACCCCAACACAGCTTGGACTCCAACCCAGCCCAAGAGCTGCGAAACATCTTCCTTCTTTCTGCAATGACCTGTGACTCCTGGATCCCAGCCCGTGGCAGAAGGTCCCAGTGCTGCATCCCATTTGTCCCAGCACAAAGGAATCTTGGATGGCTGCAGATGATTGAAAGGGAAGAAGGGACCTCTCTCCTCCTAGGACAAAGGCTGAACCCACTATGCAACCTAATCTGCTTGCTGGGCATTTGTTTAATTCCCCTGGTGTCTCCTCACTCCAGTCATATCTCATTTGTGGAACATTTATTATCATTACCCTTCTTACAATGCTGTCTTTGGGAGCCTGCCAGCATTTCCCTAACAAAACCTTCCTTCCAAAGGGACTTAGCCATAAACTTTTGCTCTGGGCTGAAACTCTGCCTGGTGGGGGTTTTGCTGAAGAAGCACACATTGATCATTTTTATTAATAACCGAGCCCTGCTCAGGCTTCACCAGACAAGAAGCTCGTAAAGCAGCAAAGCAGCTTCACTTCCACAGTGGGCAACTGCCTGAGCACAGAATATTTTATTGTGTAGCATTTCCCAGAACACTCTGGCATCTAGCACATAATCTACACACGAATTTGCAAATTCCATCCTTCAGTGGAGCACGGCGATTTTTCCCTTTGGAAAGAAACCTCATACCTAACAGGATCAGCCTTCAGTGAGAAGCATTTCAGCAGTTAACAAATGGCAAGCATGGTGGCTGAGAGCAACATGAAACACTAATTTTATTTTTTTCCTGATCAAAAGACAATTGCTTTCAGCCTGCAGAGTATGTTTATAGGAAAGTTATAAGCTCTCGGAATCCATTACAAACGCAGATGAAATATTCCAAATGCAGATGAAAACACCACTTGGATTACGTGGTCACCAGAGAATGCTGTTAAAAGGAAGGTAAATATGACCCATGGGATAACCATTTCTTTTTTCTTCTTTTCTTTAACGTTGTGTGAAACAGCTTTTGTAATTACAGGCAGACACTGAAGAGCTTGATGCTTGAAAACCTTTGCCACCCCAGGGCTCCTTGCGTGTGACTTACTTGTTGTGCAGCCAAATAATGGCAGGCTTTGGGTTGCCTTCTGCCCTGCAGGTGAAATAAACTGTGTTTCCCAAGAGCACATCGACGTCGTGGGGTTCTGAGGTTATCCGAGGCCTCTCTGCAAAACACCATTTGAACACAACCCAGTCCAAAGCAGCACAAAACCACCTGCAGCCCAGCTGGGGGCATGGTGGGGCACACAACACCCATCCTGCAGCACCCATCCTGCAATGCCCCAAGAAACAGGCACCAGCAGAGCCCTAGGCACAGCAGCATCTGCTCAGAGCCACCCCAAAACTCACCAACACCTGCAAATGTCATGAAGGAATAGCATCATTCACCTGAACCCACTAAAAGTCCTGGGGAATAGCTGCTGTTCCTATTCTCAGTATGCTGGGCAGTGGATCAGTTCCCACAGATCTGACTGTAGAGTGGTTCATTATAGAGCTGGTCCCTGTCTCCCCCCAGAGAAGCAAAGAAGTCAGTAGCACCCTCACTTGGGTTGTTTTCCTGCCCTTGGCAGCCTGCAGCTTCCTGCTCCACCTGAACACAGAGCCAGCTCCCTGCAAACCACACCACTTCCCTCCCAACAGGATTTCATTCACTATGTCCTTAATTCATCATCCTGCCCCTATCCAGCCAAGCCTTTCACTGTGTGCTTCGCTTTGAGATGTACTCAAGCACCAAGCAAGTTAAACGCTGAAAGGATGTGCTACAATAGGGAGGAATTTATGGACAAACCCTGGAGTGCTTGATCTTGATTCAGCGAAAAGCTTACCCCTTTCACAATCTGCATGCTCACCAGTAATCCAGTAAAACCAGCTTGATTATTCCTAAAATTGAGAACCTATCACTTCCTCCAGTGGAAGCTCAGTATCCTCACTCCCTAGACCACAAGGTAATGGCTCTGAAAAAATCCCCAAAGGCAAACCCAGCACAGCCCAAACCCAGCACAGCCCAAACCCAGCACAGCCCCACAGTACAAAACGCTGATGCAGGGCAGATTTGCCCCTCTGGCTCACAGCTGCTCGAAGCCATGGGTTAATGGTACCAGCAGCTTTCAGACTGACTCAGATATCAGCCACCTGCATGGGCAGAGCTTTGTGCTGAACTCTGTATCATTTGTCTTCCCAGCTGGCACACCACCAGAGTGAAAGCCAAATGCCAGCAAAATCTTCCCACCAGGTGCTCTGGCTGATTTGACAGACACCCCACTGTGTGTCCATGCCTAAACCAGAACAAATTTGCACTAACAGCTGTACTGTGGCACTGGGAGTGTGCTGGGGACAGCTTGTGGTGCAGCACAGCCACTCCATGTGTCCCCAGCTGCCTTCCCTAGGCCCTTCCTATCCCCCCTCCGTTGAGGTCACAGACCCATTTGTGCCAGCTCAACTCTTTGCATGGCTGTGCCCTAAATTAAGCTGTGAAATGGTCAAGATTTTTTACAAAATCGAGCTGAATTCAATGGAGAGCTCTTCAAAATCCAGCTGAGCTCATACATTTGGCTCACAGCAGGGCCACAGCTGGACTGGCATATCCAGGAGAGATGCTAACAGCCAGCCCATGTGAGTGGGAATTTTTCAAACTGACTCTACCAGCAGCAAAGTACCATGGAACTACAGCCAATGCTTGTGCCAACCTCCACTTAAAAATCAGAGCTTTAACTTACCTCCACTTAAAAATCACAGCTTTGGTTTTTTTCTATGTGAAATAGTTAATTTTAGGATTTTTCAGAACAAAACCTAATTTAAAATTCTGAATATAAAGAATAACAGCCTAACAAGAGCCATCAGTTACAGCACAGTCAAAGCAAGCATTCAGCTACACATCTTCTATGCTCTCCCACAGGTTTCCAGTCGTGTTTCCAGCCACTGCAGCTCTCCCAGTGTTCCCCTTCTGTCCAGCCTCATGTGGGATATTTCCTCTGGTTCCTGGTTTAGCCACTGTTGCAGCAGATCCTTTACCAGCTCTACTCTATGCAAAAAGCCAAGACAACCCCCACCAGCCAAAACAGAGCTGCCTCCAACACCTCTGGGAACATCAGCTTCCTCCTGCAGCCCCACTGGGATTTTCCCATTTCAGCAGTGAGGGAGGGAGAAATCAGGACGCCAGCAGAGGAAAGAGGGAGGAAAAGGGATGGAGGAAGCAATTCCCAGACCAAAGCCCAGCTCCAGGGGCTGAGGGTGGCTGATGGAGGGGTTTGGCCTCGCTCACCACAGTTGAACTCCTGGGCGGTCAAGGTGACGATGGAGCGGCCATGCAGGTCCCGAGGAGCCTCGCAGGTGGCAGCTGTCTGGATGCTGCCCTGCTCCGCGTATTTCTTCAGCAGCTCTGCCAGCCACAGCAGGTCACAGTCACAGAACAGGGAGTTGGAGTCCAGCCGCCTGCAACAGCCAGGAAAAGGCAGCTCAGTGCCCAGCCTCCAACTGCTGTGCTGCCTCCTTCTCCAGGGCACAGGAGGGGAGCAGTCCTCTGGAGTGAAGGGCCACTTGGGTGGTTTGCCCTGCATTTGATCACATCCCAAGTGAAAATTTGAGATATCTCATTGGCAGGATGGTTAACTAGGATGCTTAACCAAGTAGAAGGGTTTAATTGTAAAACTAACATCACCATCAACCATTCCAGTTTCAAATAGAAATTATTCAGTTAAACTGGATTATGCATTTTTTGACTAACTGAGACACTGAAATATTGGGTTTTACCCTGGGATGGAGATTTCAACCTTTACTGAATTCTATAAGAACTGCCTCCATTACAGCTTTTCTCTTTTAGTTCCAAAAAACCTTCCCCTTGATTTATGTGTGGATGGGATCAGTCCCTTTCTGTAACCAGCTGTGAGGGGCTGCAGCATTTCTGCACAACTGGAAGAACTTTTGTTACTGCAACACAAGCCTGAACCATGGCAAATGGAGCTCCAGTGACCTCCCAGCACCCCGAGCCTCTTCCCTGCACTGACCTCATTCCTAAGAGCAGTGCTATCCATGAGGATAAATAAGGACTACAGGGGGATCAGTTTGTGCCTCCTTCCCCACTGACAGTTTTACAGTCGATGGGTCTGGGCCATCCAAAAAAAAAAAAAAACCATGGAAGAAAAGTCTAACACTTCCAGGGTCACATATTTGAGAATGTGAGATTTCATACAGGGCCATGACCGAGTATTTTATAGACACCCCAGCTTTTTCTCTGGCACCTACGGACAGCATTTCACAAGATATTCCCTGTTAAAGAGAAGTGAAGCATTTTACCTGCTTGCAGAAATGACTGAGGGCTGCAGTGAGAAATACATTATTTTATTGTACTTGAAAATCATGGCAGAACACCAAAATTCTTTACCTTTTGCATTTTTTTCCCCCCAAACACATCATAGAACTTATTTCCAGAGATCATAAAACCAAAGCAAGAAAGAAGTAAGCTTGAGAGACAGGCAGGTTATATGGGAATAGCGCCTTGGAGAATTCCTGAATGGAAAGAGAATCATGCACCTTGGCACCCTCTGACTACTTTCAATCTAGAAAACAAGTCTTTTCTTTTATGACTATGATTTTTCTTTCCATGTTAGATCCTGATCTACAGACATGTTCAAGGTCATATCCATGACCTGGACTTTCTACATTTTTCAAGGATGTTTTATGGGTTCAAACTGTTGTGAAGACTTTCCAGGAACGTTCATTCCTGTGGCATTATTAAGCTGTAAGCTGATTATAATTAGACACTAGCATAAAGAAACTTCTGACTGCTTAAATAAGCTTTCAGGTCCAATCAAAACTGTTTTATAAACTTAGTAGTGGCCTTAGAAGTGCAACAACTAAAAGCTTTGCCAACCAGGCACATTCTTCCTCAGGTCCTGCCCATCTGATTGAAGATAAACAAGTCCTCTTTGCAGGCAATGTTTTTTACTTACAGCCGTTTGAGGGATTCCAGTTGAGAGAATGTCCCTGGATGAATCCTGGAAATCTTGTTGTTGTGCAAGAATCTGCAGTGGGAGAAGCCACGCCAAAACATTATTCAGTATTTGCACTGTAAGGATGATAACACCCCAGGTCACCACTCGGTTTAAATGCAAAGGCTGCTCATCAAAATGGAGCTCAGTTTCTAAATTCCCTGTTTGTTTCCATGAGCTGGAGGGATTTCATCCCTTGGTGGGTGTGATGTAATATGCCAAAGCCGAGAGCGGGTGTGGGCTGGAAACAGTGACTCAGGATGTGATGGAACAGGTTTAAACTGGACCCTTCCAGTTTCTCTGCAAAGGGAGGAGAAAGGGCACAAAATCCCCTCAGATTGGACCCACCCTCTGTTTTCTGGGCCTGGGTCAGCTCCAGTTTAGAAGGGACCTTTTCCTTCCCCTGTGCAGATGACGTGACAATTTTACAAGGGCAGCCATTGGAGTTAGACAACTCCTGCCTTAGACTCCGTGTAGTTACTAACCCAAATCCATGAGCAAACCTAATTCAGACAACAGCCACCTAAACTGGGCTTATCTCTGAACAAAACTGAGGCAAATTCTCACTTTCAGAATCTTAGCACACACATCAAACTCCCCAGTTCTTAGGGAAAAACGCTGATTGCGTTAAGATGCATCAGTGGGGACCAAGAGGGGATAATTAACTCCCCATTCCCATAATGATGGGGGAACTTACTTACGTTGGTTACATCAAAAACTCATAAGAGACCATTGATAAAAATATGAAGCAATTGGTAAAAGATATGAAGAAATTTTAGTAGGTGGTGGAACAGGAGAGAACACAAAAGCAGCACAGCTCGAGTGCACATGTCTGCACACATACGTGCGCACCAGAGTTCAGCCTGGCTGCCCAGCCTGGATGCTGAAAAACCTTCCTTTAAAATTTAAATCCAGAATTTTTGTTGGATCCAATACAGTGACTGAGATCAGCCATGTGCTGATCCAGGTCTAAATTTTCCTACGGGTGTGGGATCCCACAATTTTATTTCCTTGGCATGTATGGATATAAGGCGTATTTCCACACAGCCTAGAAGAGTCTGCTGGTTTCTGCATGGAGTGGGAACCACACATGGACTGTTGTGCTGGTGGCTCCATTACTGCTAGAAGCAATCCTGGGGAGCAGGAGACTCCATTTCCCTACTGCTTTCAAGAAGGATGTGTGTTTTTCTTGTCAGGCTTTCTTCTGACTTTATCCCTTTTCCACCCCCTTTTTTCGCTCACTTTGCCGAACAGTGACTAATGTTGCTGACCTTATGCTCAGAGTAAAATTTCACTTGGCTTGACCAGCTGCAGGACTTTCTGCAGATTTACTCCTATTTAGATGGAAACCTGAACATAACATAAAATGGGAAATTCCCTTCACATCCTCAGTCACCCTCCTACTCGGCAATTATGTAAAACCTCTTTCTTTAAAGAAGTTGCTTTTTGCATTTTGAAGACCACACTCCATGCTACCAAAACTGCTACACTAAATAAAGAGGTTTTCCCCCTTCTCCTCACCCTCTTAGTCCCAAGAAATATCCCATCTTTACTCACAGCCTTTCAAGTTTAGGCAGGTCACTAAAAGTCTCCAGCTCCAGACTTTCCAGGTTGTTGAAATGCAGGTACCTGTGACACAGAAATCACACAGAAATCACGCAGATTGCAATTTAAGAGACAGAACATCTTCCCAGATCAATCCACCAGTGCCCCCCCAGCTGGTCACACTCATCTCAGGGCAGGTGTTGAGAAGCCAGAATCCACTTCAGTGTCTCCAGTTTCCACATGCAAACACAGGAGCCAACATGGCTTTTCCCTATCCTGTCAATTATTTACTCTCTCTCTAAATAAACTCAAACACAGACAGAATAAAGGACAGATTTGCTGATTTGCTCTTCCCTGAAGGCCAACACCACCATCCCTGTGAACTCTTGCACCGTTAAGAGACAGGAAGACTCTACTGCCCATGGAGAGCCAGCAGCAGCTGCTGCCATCCAAGCACTGTGCAGGAATTTTCCCTGCCTTTCTCAACACATCCCTGGATTGTCAGGGAGGGAGAAACAGCCTCACAATAAGGCACTTGTTCCCAGCCTGGGAACTGCAACACTTCTGAGTGGATAATCAGTTTGCTGAGTATTAATTTGAAGAAAAAGGCCCTGAACAACCCAATAAAGGTTTGAAATTGGTCCTTGTTGAAGTGGAACTGGAGATACAGCCAAATACAGCCAAATACAACCAAAGGTATTTTCCAGCCTGCATTTGTCATGTATTCCAACAGGGGCTCCCAGGATGTGCATCCACCCAGCAAGAGCAGAAGCATCTCCAAATGGCTGGTGTGGGGTTGCTGTGTTCTGTGGAGGGAAGGCACAGCCTCCAAAAGCAGGGAAGGTGCAGTCATCTGGAACACTTGGATCCTAATGACACATCAACAGGGACAGCCCAGTTCTTACTAATACGGGTTAATGTTTGCAGTTGCACTAAAATCTCAAGTGTGATCTGCCACTCCAGAGGCCTGAGGGACCTCCTGCCTGCCCCAGGTCACCCCTTGCCATCAAGAAAAGAAACCTGGTGCCTGCAGAGCAAATCACCACAACACCTGAGCCTCCCTGTTGCCATGAGCTGTGACACTCACCAGCACAACTGACACATTCCTGACCTTTAGATGGATTTTGTACAGTCCCAAAGTTGCCCAAACTCTTCCCCCTTTTGCACAGGCATAAATTTCACAGCAGACACAGATTAATGACAGATCTAAAAATGCTCGTTCTGCTATTGTAGCTGACTGCATTGAGAAATAATTGCCTAAGCCTCCGCATGGCTGCTTGATTTGTAATGGAAGGATTCATGATAAATGGTCCAGTATCAGAGCTCAAACTGGGAGAGGGTGACTCAGACTCTGCACTGGAGGGTCACAGTGGGGAAGAGAGGGACCGGCTCTAATCAGTCTCAGATGTCTCCTGAGATTGCTTTGGACCTTTAGGAAAGCATCTGATCCTGTCCATCAATCGGGTTATACTTTTTCTTGAAAAGCTGGCTTGTGGGGACAGGAAAATGGGGTAGGATTCGAGCAAAGCTAATTCTTTTGGAGCTCAGCCTGCCTGGGATTGAAAACAGATGGGACTTTCAGCGGGTTGTTTGTTGGTTTTGTGGGTTTGTTGGTTTTGTTTTTTTCTTTTATTCGTGACATCAAGTCTGGAATGCACACTGCTAAAATATCCCTGTGGGCAGCATCAGCTCTCTAACTCAGCTTAGAGCCAGTTTCAGCTTCCTAAATTTTCTCCCAGGCATCCTTGCTGAGCTGGCTGATGAAAAACCACATTGTACACAAGCTTGGTGGCACACCTATTGTTAGGATTGCCTGAAACTTCCAGTTGTGCTCTGTCCTCTTGTGCTGTCAGCCTGGAGAACAAGCTGGATCCTATTCCTTTTACAGCAAAATCCTTGGTTACATTCCAGCCCTATAAATGCTGTGGCTGGGAACAGTTCAGGAATTAGAGCAGTTTCACCTTTGGTCCCTGTTCTCCGATGATGCAAGTAATTCCTGTATTTCAATTATTTAGGAAGAATAAATCATTAGGAAGAAATTCTTCCCTGTGAGGGTGGTGAGGCCCTGGCACAGGTTGCCCAGAGAAGCTGTGGCTGCTCCTGGATCCCTGGAAGTGCCCAAGGCCAGGTTGGACTGGGCTGGGAGCAGCCTGGGATAGTGGAAGGTGTCCCTGCCCATGGCAAAGGGTTGGAATAAAAGGAGCTCTAAGATCCCTTCCAAGCCAAACCATTCCACGTATCTATGGTTCAAATACACAAGCTCACACTCTCTCCACCAGTCCCAAGCAAGAAAAATCCAATCCCAGTTTAGGAAGACACTTCAGAATAGCCAGACCTCAGTTTGCCCATCTCACCTCGAGCGCGGAGCACTAAGAGTCAAAAAACAAAACTTCTTTGAATAAACAGCAGAATTTTGCCATACACAGAAGGGGAGCAAATGGGGACTGCTGGAGTGTCACGGTGATGGACTCCAGCTGCCAGGAAAACACACGAGGCTCCCTTCAGCCCAGATCCAGCACAGAGTGCCACGCAGCTTGAGGGAAGGTCATTACTGTGTTTGTTTGGAGCCATCATCTTCCCCCACTGCAATTTCCAGATGCTCTGCAGCATGGGAGCTCCACCATCCTGGCAGCTCCCAGGAATACTCGGCTGCCCCAGCTCCCAGCTTGTACTTCATCCATTCATTCCCAGCAGAGCTTTGGGTGAGAGAGAAACTCAACCAGCACCCTCAGTTTAAGTAAAGGACCAGATCTGACTCTCTGCTCGAGGAATCCCCAGACACAAACCCAGCAGAGCAGCTGCCTTCTGCTTCCAGCCATCCTGCAGACCCCTCTCTCCTCCCACCATAAGGTCCTTGCAAATAAAGGCCATCAGAAGCACAGCTGGGTTCTTCCTATGCTCCAGAGGTTTAGGGGCAGGAGAAAACCTATGGAACATCAGTGGGAAGTGTGGTATTAACTAACCAAAACCAATACTCAGATCAGCTGTTTTCAAATGAACCCAGAGTAGTCTGGCAACTCCGGGTGATAAAAGACCAGAAGCTTCATCCTCCTCCTCGCTAAGTGCCTGCTGCTCTCCGAGCCCGGGAACACAGCACACGAACAAGGCTCGTCTGTACTTACAGCTGCTCCAGGGAACGGAGCCCGTGGAAGGCATGTTGCTGGATGCTCTGAATTTCATTTTTATAAAGGTAGCTTTCAAAAGGAGAGAAAGGAAACAGCATTAGGCCAACTGATCAGCAGTTGTGTTCTAAAAAGTCACAGGAAACAGCAATGACCCTCAACCCAAAGCAGAACTTGCTGCCTGGACTCAAGGGCAGTGTTTTATACCCCTGACACTGAACTCTAAACACAGAAAATACATCCTTGGCTGGCAAACACGAAAAGTGGGTTGTTAGATTTTAAAGAGGTTAAGAAATTACTGAGCTACCAACTCACAGGTATTTCAGGTTGTCCAGACCTTCAAAGGATCTTCTCACAATTTGTTTTATCTGGTTATTGTTCAGCAGCCTGTTCAAATCAAGAAAGAAAAACGCAGCTGGTGAATTCAGCACATGTGAGATTTGTGGCTTTTCTGTTCTTGGATGCCCACTGAAAAATCCTGAGCCCAGGTGTCACAGAATTTAAGATTTAACGGGGTTGGAAAGTCAAAGTTCGGGTACTCACACCAGCCAGGTCAATGAGAGCTGCCAAGTGCTTCCAATATTGCAGCGTTCAAAGAACTTTCCTTACCTTTTGCCACGGTTTTCACCCCAAATTTACAATTTTGTCCAGGAAAAGGATGAGGGAAAGGGACACACACAGACAGAAGTGTAGGGGAGTGAGGTATTAAACCATTGCTGCCACTCTTGTACAGCCAAGATGGGTTTTGGAGGTGCCTGGTTGTGTTCAACAAGTGAGCAGGGCAGTGCAGAGCCAGTTTTTAAAGGAACAAATGCAGTTTTAAACACCAGTTCTCAGTGGAGTTATAGGAGCTATAAAACGGTGATGGCTTTGCTCTAACCACTTTGTAACCGATACCTGCAAATGAGAAAGAAATAAATTCAACTCTGACTCCTGAGGCTGCTCAGAGACAGCCTCTTTTGATCTAGGGAGCCTTGTGCCAGATTTTAACGCAAAACCTCTGCACTACATGGCACTGGGAAGCCGTGTGGGACCCGTGTGTGCAGTTGCCATGACTGTGCATTCAAGTGGTGGCTGGTGCCAGTGACCAGGAACAGCCCAGCCCTGTAAGAACCACGCTGTGTGCAGCAGTGTAACCACACAGCCGAGCCCTGCAGAACGCTCTCCTGCAGCCCCTGCCAAGCCCAACACTGAGAAAACACGATAAATCACTTATAAATAGCTCAGTAATACACGAAGTTTAGCTATTCATCGTGGCTGCCCGGCCGCGCTCCCGCGGGTCTCTCGCTGCGGTGTCCCACTGATGCTCAGATCTGGCAAAGCTCAGAGCTGGTGGAGCTTTTAGAGATGAATAGCCCAGAGCAAGGATTTCACCAGCCACGCTAATTTTTAAAATTCCTAAATGGAGCTGTGGGCAGAGAGGGAGTCTGTGACTGTGTACTGCAAAGATTTCTTTTTCTGGTGTTGCAGGAAAAACAGCAATTCCCTGTGCAAGCAGCCAGACCTTACAACGTTGGGTCACATTCAATACACGCACTGGATGTGTATTTCACAAGTTGATTTTTGCCATAGCTCTGCTCCTCAGGAACGATCTGCCACCAGGCAGCAGGTGAGAAGACAGTTCAGCACGTTCCCAGCAGTAAAACCCAATCTTCTGCCCCACTTTTCTGGAGAAAAAAGAGCAGCCAGCCTCTGGCATTACAAGCCAAGGCCACTTCCTGAGGAAACACAGTTTGTGTAGGTAAAGGATGGAGAGAAAAGACAAAGAGATGGGGAGAAATGGTAAAAAAATTGTGGTAAAAGAAGATGAAGGTAAAATCAAACACCTCAGAGATGACAGAAGGGATAAAAGGTGTCAGAAGCACACACGTGGGATGGCAGCTTCACAAGTTCTCTCCAGGCACGTGAGTCACACCAGCTTTCCACCAGCTTGTTCTCAGGTGGAGAATTACACTGAGAGTCAAAAAAAGCATGTGAGAAACTTGAGAGCAAACAACTTTGGAAGTCAGGTAATAAGGGGTTGAGAAAAACCTCATTCTCCTTGATTTGACTATCCTCCCTGGATTAGCTGCCCTGATACCGTGGATGTGGGTGCCACTGCCAGGCTGCAAATCACCAGGGCTGGCACAGGCAGCCTGGAGAGGTTGAGGCAGAGCGTTGCTGGAAAGCTCCTGCACAGCTGGAAGCAATGGCTCCGTACACGGCTGAGGTCAAACAGCCCGAGCTCACTCATAAGGATGCAAAAATGATGTCAAATCCTTGGAACACACGATCCAGCTTTGACAGCCAACTATGCTGAGTGGAAATACAGTCCCTGAGCATCAACCCAAAAGTTGATTTGATGACTGAACACCCAAGGGCTGGAAATAACTGCCTGAGAGCAGTGTGGGAGAGGGCTTTTGTCTATTTACCCGCAGGACAAAGACAACACAGGCACCAGCCGTGCTTCCCTCCCTGCCCCTATCAACTTTCATCTCTGGCCAGAGCAGGACGAAGGCAGCTTGTTCTCTGTTATCTGATCCTTGGCCACACTTCTGAGCACTCAATGGGCTGACAGACGGGTGCCAGCACCGACGTCATTCCCATGGATGTGAGCACCTGTCACACAACTGGCACTGGCCATTTGTCTCCCAGGGGACAGGTGACAGTGACCAGGTGAGCAGGGTCATACCAACAGCCTGGGCAGCCCCACGCAGCACCACGGTCTGGAGCCCTTCACTGATTGTTATCTTTAATGCTCAGAGTTCAGACCAGGACTGATCTCCACTGCGATTTCAAATTGCATTATGTTGTCTGGCTGTGTATTGGGGCTATTTAAAAGCATTATCCCAGTCTGTTTTGTTGTCTTGGCTATTTTGTGCAGTTTAAGGGAGTGTAATCACTGACCCAGCCAAATAAGATGAATCCTGGAAGTTCAGATGGCAAGCAGCACACACGGCTCTTATCTCATCGTCTGATACTTAAAAATGTGTTCATTGCCTGATTCAAGAATAAAAACTGCATGGAAGAAGCCATCTCTGCTTCCTCTCTCAGGATTCCCCATTGTAATGGAAGAATAAGTCCTGGAAAACAGTCGAGAGTGAGATAATTGATGAAGTCCATAATAGTCCACTTAATCCAAAATGCTGCTTTCAGAGAAATCCATGCACAAGGCAGCACATCTGGCTCCTAGAAAGACTTTGGATGGTTCCTGCACAGCTGTCTGCTCCTTGACTCCTGTGCAATTCACCCAGGCAGAGAAGCGGGCAAAATCCTGGCATGGCCTGGGCCTATCGGACCCAGCTGCCATCCATAGCAAAAATGCCCAAATTCCTGCTACCCTTAGAGGGCTGAAAGCTGAGATCCCAGATCTGCTGGGAATAGATGCTCTGGCAGACAGAGGCTGGAAAGATCATTATCACTATCATTATCTTAAGCACACCCTGTAGCAAAACAGGCTAAATTAAAAGTACCAGAAGCACATTTCCTAGCAAGAGGATGGGGCATTCCCCTTCATGCCAGACGGTGAATTGGACTCCAAATGAGCAGGAGAACTCAATCACACAGGTTTTATTCCTGCAAAACTCTTCTGGGACGTTTGAGATATACAAGCGCCATGAGATCTGGCCCAGATTCACCAAGAAAACATTTTACATTCAGTTTCCTTTAGGTTTTATGTCCTGACGGCCTCTCCCTTCTCCTTCCCCACCCTCTCTGCAGGTTGCCAGGCACAGGCTTAAGTTGCATTAAATGAGTGGTTTTCTGTTTTGAAGAATGTATTAAATGATGTGACAGTACAGAATTCAGACTCAAACCATGTTCTCTTTCCTCTTTTCCTTCGACAAACCACATGCTACAGTCATTGTGACAAAACAGCTCTTTTTTTCCTCACGCCACTAATAGAAACCATCACGTAGTGTATTTTGAGGGCAAGAAAAAGTGAGTTTTATGTTCAACCACGCATTCCCCCTTGTTGACAGAATGATCTGGAATATCCATTTCCCATATTAAAGGGAGAAACTCCTACTCTGAGATCCAAGCAGGCTCTGACATCCCCTCCTTTCTGGCAGGAACGCATCCTGTCAAGAGTTACTAGAGGGTAAAAGACAGAACCTCCACGTTACTGCTGTTGTTTGCCCTGAGATCCTTCACAAGCAGCACCTAAAGCAGAGCTGCAGGGCTCAGCAGAAGTGCTTTTGCTCTCACCTAAGCAGAAAGAGAAATATGATGTGAGCAGCAACAGGGCAAAGGGCCAGGCAGAGGCACAAGCGATGTGGTCTCCACAGAGTCGCTGTTCTCTAGGGTGCTCTTGCCTCAGGAAGAACAAAATACACACTGGGGATGTTAAGAAACCTTGGTCCCTGGGTTGGACATTTCTGTGGATGGTGCTGGAGAGACCCAAGGAGCAGCAACCCTTTGGCTGCGGTTTGAAAATACAGCAATGAACCAACTGGGCTGACAGGGCAGCGCTGACTCCTGTGGGAACACGTAAGGAGAGGCTTCACAGGGGTGGCATCATCCATCCCCACCCAAAAATGACCTAAAGGAGCAAAAACTGGGAAGCAGCGAGAGGCTGTGCCTCACCATGGGCTCACAGAGTTTCCTCTCTCTCCCACAGCCCAGCACCTGCTCTGAGCTAATGTTGGCTTCAGCCATGCAGCAAGCGATGGCAAACTGCAGCAAAACAGCTGTCCTGGAGCTGGGGGGATTTCGTGGATGCCATACATGAGGGTTTTTTGCCTCACTCTCCCTGTCACCCTCTTTTTTTTCTTTTTTTGTTTTCCTACCAAGGGGACATATTAAGAGTTTAAAAATGCACACCACATCTGCACAGATGGGAACAGAGCAGAGCCAACAGGAAGGGACGAGGAAACCTCACAACTCTCTAAGAAGTTTAGCCCAAGAGAACTTCTCCAATGGCACACAGCCAGCACGGCAGCTCGCAGTGGTGCAGGATTTGGGACAACTGCTCATTACCTGTGCTGCTGTACCAGGAGCCCCCAGCTGCAAGCAAACAGTGACTGTGTCTCTTCCACAAACAGGACTCCTGTTTTTAATGCTAAAGTAGTGCTCTGTGATTTATCAAATCTCCCACACCAGAGGAAAGCAGAGAGGAGCCAGGGGAGGGTTTGAACTGTTGAACAGCCCCACTGGACATCCACACAGGCTCCTCTCCTGTCAGCCCGTTTCCCTGCATCCAACACAGGCTACAAAGGTTTCCTTTTCAGGGTGGTTTATAAACTGTCAAACTTGGATACAGAACAGCCACCCTGCCCTAAAGGAGATGCAGAACAGAAGCTTAACCAGGATCTGTTGCTCTTCCTCTGCCATTAGTGGAAAAAGCTCTTTAAAAAACATTTATTTGCTTATGGAAGATTTATTTAAATTCAATGGCAGAAAGCTGCAAGCTCAGAGCTCTGCATGTGGAACCTGGGCTATTCTATCCTCCAAACTTCTCACTTCAAATTTTCTGGACAAATTTTCTCAGGAAGTCTCTCAGGGATTTGAAAGGATTTATTCTCTTTATCACTTGAAAAGCTATCCAAGTCCTCAGGCAAAATTTACCATCTAAGAAACATCAGCAAATTCTTCAGCTCTTGTCAATTTTGATGTGGGAATTGGACAAACCAAAGTTCCTGGAGAGAAACTTGCTTCAGGAGTGTGAGGTCCAGTGTTCCCTCAGTCAGTTATCAGGCTCCTCAGCTGTGGGAGTTAACTACTACAAGTGTGAGAATAACTGAGTGTTCCAGTTTGCTGGCCAGACCAGGAAATACAACTAAGCATAAGAAGGACTATCTAAATAAAGGTTTCCTTGGCAAATCAGGTTGATTTTCAGAATCCAAATATAAAAGTGCAGTATTTTGTTGGAGCAGCGTTTCACCTAGTCCAGTATTCCAGCTCTGACAACGGCCATAGGACATTGTAGGGAAAGCAGGAGTGTCTGCCCAGCGCCTGAAAACGCATTGTTCTTACTGGTCTGGCATCCCAAATCATGAGATCAGGGGTGGCAGGGGGTACATTCATGCCTATTCCCTCTGGTACTGCTCATGGACTTGCTGTCCTTGAGGTCTCTGTCCAGGAGAGTGTGGAGACAGAAAGGAAAAGGAACTGGAGAAATTCATGGAGCACAAACAGGTGTTAGAGAGAGATAGGTCTTTCCCCCTCAGCCAGGCTCTGTCTGTATCTACCTCTATGCAGAGTGGAGGAGTCAGAAAGACAAAAGCAGAAGTCCTGCACAGGTCAGAGACCTGCCCAGTCCAAGGTGCTGGCAGGGCAGGAACTGGGACCCCTTACAAAGCTCGGCAGGCTGGGTGGAGCATCTGTCCCAGTGAAGCCCTGCCAGCATCCTCATTTTCCCCAGAGCTCGGCTGAAACTCGCCTGGTGGTCCTGGGAGCTGCTGCCAAACATCTGCCTGCATCACACAGGGATGACATCATCTGGAACCCTTTGTTTCCTCCACTCAGGAGAGCTCCAGGGGTGGAAGAGCAGGGCTGGAGATCAAGAGGCCTCAGCAGAGCTTTGTGATAAGGCAAAACCCTATGGACTTGGACTCTATTATCTCTCTAGATATTTTTTTCTCATTTCTCGCTGTATCTGACCTTATCTCAAATGACAGAAATCCATCCAAAGCATCCTTTCTTCCCTATTATTTTTGGCAATTAAGTACCACACGGTGCTGTTTGTGAGACTAACCTGGGCTGTTCTGGATGAACAGCATCAGTGGCAGTAAAGTTTTTGACCAGCCCACTTCATGACCACTTGTCCTGGGCCACAGCCAGGGTACTCTGGAGCATCCTGCAGTCATGGCTTGGCCACTCAGCCCCACACACAGAGTGGAACAATCTTTGGCAAATGTTGGTTTTTCAAAGATTACACTTGAGCAGGTCTCTATAATAAAGTCCTGCTGTAATCCCACTTTTCCTACAACTGCTGAGAGTTGACTGAACGCCTTATTGCCCAGGCTTGCCTTCCTTCAGCTCTGCCACCTTCACAGGATCAGGGACTTCAGATCACTCAAGGCCAGACAATAAAAACCAGCCTGAAGTTTCTGTTGCCATTTGGGACCATGAATGTATGAACATCTGTCAGCTTCCCAAAGGAGCTGCTCTGCGTCACTGAGGAACTCCAGCTTGGACCTGGAAATCCTACGGCTGTTAGCACCATGTCACAGCTCGAATAATTAGATCTGAGTCTCAACAGCCCAGCTACATCCAGCACAGTGCTGTGCTGACACAGCTTCTGGTTCTGATTTGGGAGCTGGTGTGCTTTCAGCTCCTTGGCTACGGGGTGCAGATGCACTCAGATCTGTCTCCAAACCCTCAGCCCTGCAGCAGCCAGAAGGAGCAGAGGTTCCCCAGATTTCCTTTGGGAAGAGTGAGAAGCTGGTTAGTGGAGCAGTGTGTGTGGTGATGTGAGAGCAGGATACAAGGCTGGAGGGGCAGCTTTCTACCCCCATTCCTACCTGGAGCAGGGCAGCTGTAGGCACCTCTTCTAGGGCAAGGCACAGGGGCAAGATGGCATTTGAAGGATGCTCAGTCAAACTCACGTAGAGCAACTGATGTGGTTCATTCATTAGAGGAGACCATGGAAAGGAAGAAGATTTTAATCCATCCCTCCACTGTCCTGATCCCAGGTGAGAAATGCTTTCATGGGCTACTCTCGGGCCATACCTGCTCAAACATCCTCAGTCTGTGCTGGAGTTCACCATATTTTATTTTTGAACAGAGAGGTTAAGTGTGAAAAATGAAAGTTATTAAACACCACATTTAAATAAAAAAAGGTAAGAAACATGATCCAGGGTGGAACAGAGGGAATTTTAAAGCTTTGGCTGGATATGCACAACTTGACGGAAATAACTTAAAGCCCAAGGCCACCTTTAAGCCATTTTAGGGGACAGTATTAACACAAGTAATAAATGGATATCCTCGGAGTGCAACTTACAGTGTGTTGAGGTTCTTCAGTCTTCTGAAGGCTCCAGGTTGTATCTCCTTGATGTGGTTGAAGCGTAAATCCCTAAAAGCAGAGGATATAAACAAACCATTAGACCAGGGGAGGGAGTGGAGGAGTGGGGACAATAGCTGGGGTCTGCCCTTGTCTGCAAAGTCAGCCAACAGCTGAGACAAGCCAACACTGAGAAAATTCTTTATTCTAATTCCACAGAAAACTAAACACTAAAAGGACTCAAGGGATCATTCCCACGAGCACCAGAAAAAAGTCTGCATCAAAACACCCCATGTGCAATTACTCTTGCATCTCATCCTGGTTTGTAGAGGAACACTCATCATCACGTGGACCCATAATTTAGCTCCCTACCAAGACTATCTGTGCCCTAAAATGGTTAAATCTGCTCAAATAACCTCATATAATAAGCATTTCCCATTTTGCTCTGCAATGCTCCAAGACTTAACAACAGCTTATCGCTGCCTGCATTTCAAATGTGTGCCAACTTCAATTAGAATTACTGGAGCCCAGGGGATTCTGGCAAATTTCAAGGGCTGCCCACGGAACTACATCAGCTTGGAACCCAAAAACATGGGGTTTGGATTGCTAATGGGATAATAAAATAAGAGCTAAGTGGTTTAACCTGGTTAACCAAGGAGAAACACTTCTATAGGGAATGTGCATTGATTTGGCACCTTGCGTGGTCCAGTGTATTATAACAAATCACAAAAGGCTGACAAAAGGGATTGCTGCAGGTTTCTGTCCAAAGCACACAATGAAATGGATTTTTTTCTCCTGCACTGCTTGATCTATCACATTCAGGGAACACACAGCTAATTTTCAGTTTAAGGCAGCTTTTTAAGGGCCTTTGCTTTAAGAGGAAAAAGCACAGTTTGCCCATTCTGGTGGTAAAAAGTCACACTTGGACGCAGAGTTTAAACCAAGAATTCTACAAATAGCTGCAAGTTCAACACTTGTTTTTGGACAGGCATCAACAAGAATCCTGGCATTTATAAAATTCAACTTAGAAAGAGGTGCAGTCATTGCAGGTAACCCCAAACTGGCAGTGAGGACCCAAGGGGGCTGAAACAGCTTGGAGCAAGTACTCAAGAAGAGGCTGCACAAGGAGTAAAGCTGATTTTATTTTAAGATCATGGAATCATAGAATAGTTTGGGTTGGAAAGGACTTTAAAGTTCATTTCATTCCAACCCCCTGCCATGGGCAGGGACACCTTCCACTACCCTCCAAGCCCCGTCCAACCTGGCCTTGGACACTTCCAGGGATCCAGGGGCAGCCACAGCTTCTCTGGGCACCCTGTGCCAGGGCCTCTCCACCTTCTGGGTAAAAAAATTCTGCTTAATATCTAATCTAAAGCTGACTTCTTTCAGTTTAAAACCTTTGTCCCAAGATGTAATGTTTCTTTAGGTTAACTGTTTGCAAAATGTAGTTAATTTTATGCAAAAAAAATTAATAACAAATTTTATTACATTTTAGGCCAGAAAATGGAAGGCAGTTTTACTTAAATTATACTGAAATATCAAATCTCTGTCTTGTTAGCTCTTTGTTATCACTGGGTGCAACAGCACACAGGCCAGTGGAATTTGTTTTTTCTGTTGCGCTTTTTTCCTTTAACTTTTCCACTTCGACCAAAGGATTCAGAAGTCTAATATAGAAAGAAATCTTTCCCCTCTCTTAGTGGTAAATATTGCACAGAGAAGAATTAGAGGGCAGAAAGAAACACAGCTTCACAATATTTAAAAAAACCCCAAGACTTCTAATTGTAATTCACCTTCTCTGTTTGTCCACTGCAAACTGCGGCCCCGAAGGATCACCCTTTGGAATTGCAGTTTTTAACAGAAGCTTCACCTCTGACATTTTCAGGTGTGTTTGGCTTAACTTGCATTGCTTCAGATGTGCATTCCTTGCCCTTCTTCTTGGAGGGAGTTCCGTATCCTTCTTCCCTGACAATGTGAATTTGAGGGCATCCTTAGGGATTTTTCAAGGCAACGGCTGCCACCATAAAGCCAAACACAATTAAATATTGGCAGCAGTGATAGCACAACATGCTGCCTGTTCTCCACGGCCTCATTAAAAGGAAACGAGGAAAGACTAGACCAGGAAAAAAGGTGAAGAAATGCAAACTTGATTTATACCCTGCAATGCACAGACACCAACTCCGCTGCCCTGGGGGGTTGTAAAGGGCCCTGTAATCAGTCCAGGCAGCTGGCTGCAGGTAATAGGGAACATTACAAATACGTGGGAGGAACACACAGGGGTCAGGGCTGGAGCTGGTGATGCTCAAGGAAGGCAGCAGGGAGCAGGCAGTGAAGGGTAAAATCCAACTTCGGGTCACTGGCTGCAGGTGGGGACAAAAAGCCTCTGAGTATTTTAATGAACAAAGACGGTGCAATCCTTCACAGCCCAGCGTTCACACAGAGGCACTCGGCTTCCACGGCTGAAACAAAGCCAAAGCCAGGACTCAGGTGGCAGAAAACACCTCTGAAAACACAGGGGAAAATAAACCACAAGCTCCACTGCTCCCAGGGCTGTTTTTTCGGTCACTTGAAAAAAAAGGACTCCTTGGGAACGGTGCTGTGGAAGTTTGCACATGGCCTTGAGCCCCCTAAGCAAGTCTGACCTCGTTGGTGGTGATTTGTTCACCTGGGAGAGAAACAAAGCAGAGCTGGGAGGCAGAGCCTGGCAGGAGTGACCCCGTGTCACCTGCAGAGCTCTCAGGGCTGTCCCTTGGCTGCTCCACCTCTCTGTGGTGCTCCTGCTCTGAGCAGCACAGGGGTGGAGATGCCCCCTGACAGTTCCCACTGCTGAACAAGCAGTGCGGGGCTGGGTTCATGCAGGAGCTTTTAGAACCATAGAACAGAATTCCAGACTGGTTTGGGCTGAAAGGGACCTCAAAGTTCATCTTGCCATGGGCAGGGACACATTCTGCTAGACCAGGATGCTCCAAGCCCCATCCAACCTGGCCTTGGACACTTCCAGGGATGGGGCAGCCACAGCTTCTCTGGGCAACCTGTTCTTTTTAAACTACACCACCCCCAAGGAGCATGGAATAAAACTTAGCTCATTATTTTAATGAAATATTTTAATTTTTCTTCTGTTTTCTGTTCCAGGTAAGGCCTTTAGATGTTTCTCTGGACCCCAGCTATGTTTCAATCCTTTGGAAAGTTCTTTTTGGATTGTTCTCCATCACAAAGGCAACAGGTTTCCCCACAGACAAAAATGGAACTGAAACACTGCATCTCTTCTCTGAGCACTTCATTTCAAGAAATGATGTGAAATAACTGGAGAGAATGCAAAGGAAAGCTATGGGAATGATCTGAAGTCTAGAAAACATGACAATGAGAAGAACTGAAATTGCTTATTTAGCCATAGAGACAATAACTATGTCAGGAAATTGCTACAAATAGAAAGGGCAAATAGTCACTGACTGAAACTGCAGGTTCAGGGTATTTTTTTCAAATATCTCAATTAGCAAGGCTCATAAAACACACAGTGGACTGCAGGTGAGACAGGCATTAGCCACACGTGGTTTAGGTTGGTGGATCCTGCCCTGGAGGCAAAGGATGGACCAGGCTATTCTGCTCCCTGTACCCTAGACAGCATTAAAAGTACCAATATGGAGGTCCCTACACAGCAAAGAAAGCCCCTGGGCATGCAGAGGAACCTACATGTTCCTCTTTACCATATAAAAATCCCAGTACTTTGGCTCATCCTTAGTGTTTTTACTCCAGACCTCGCCTTAGCCTAAAGCATCGCTGGCAATGAAGGGCTGCACTGGGAATTCCCTGCCTTGCATGTGTTTGATTGAGAACATTCCCTACGGAGTTTGTCTCCTCTCACACAGAAACGCTTGTTCCTCTCTATTCCCAGGGCACTCACTCTGGAAATTTACGTTTCTTTTCAGGAACAAATGTGCTTTTTACAGGGACCCACCACGGAGCTTCTCCCAGGGCAGCTGCTCCCTGCTGCCCTGTGCCCCAGCAGCTGGGCTCCCTGCCTCCCTCCTGCCCGCTTCTTTCCACCTGGGAATTTGAAAAATGGGGGGAAAAAAGAATCCCTCGTGATTTAACTCTCCCCCATGATTTCAAGATCAGTCTGGGGTTACAAATGACCTTCCCACAAGGAACAGGATTCTGGATCCTCTTCTACCTTCACACAGAGTGGAGGCCTGGGACAGCAGCATCCCCCAACACGGATCCCTCTGGACAACACCAGCTTGACCGGCTCAGCTGAAAATCTCACCAAACCCTCGTGCCCAAGCTCTGACAGGAAAGTGACCTGGAATACGTGGACAATCCAGGATCTGATGTGAAATAAGTCACCTTTTCTGAATTTGGGAACTATTAACAGAGGCTACAAAGAATGCCAGAATTCGCAAACGGATGGGGAAATGGGTCTTTACAGAATGACACTCAATCTGTCTGAGCCTCTCAGCTGCTATCAGAACAATCCTCCCTGCAAGCCTTGTGTTAAACAATTATCAGTGATTAGCATATAAAGCAATCAATGGCTTTTACAAGAAACTTCCACTTCTGTTTAATGTATTTAGGCTTTCACAGACTCATGTATTACTATGTTAACTAAGCAGATAATTAGCTACAAGAGGCGTTTTACTGCAGCTCCATGGAAATTACTGGGTTTGTAGAAGAATCCTTTGTGTTCCCAGCACTGTGCACAGCAGTGATGCTGACAGTTCTGCCCAGAACTGGTTGGAAAGTGGCAGCCACACAATCATCACCAACAATGACACCCAGAGTAAAGGTGCTTTTACAGAGAGAAGATGTTGAAGTTCCTCCCAGTGTTTCCTGAAGAAAGGAGGGCATGAAAGACATCCTAAACACATCCTAAAAATACCCTATAAGTCAAGCTTCCCATATACGAGAAGAGCCAGGACACTTATCAGAAAGAAGCTTTTCCTCACACTTATCTGCACAGCATCAGTCAGCTCTGCAGGTTCCCCAGTCCTGCCAAACCACTCCAGTCCTGGCAGGAAGGGAAAGCTGCCTTGCTGAGATAGAAATGAAGTCTTCCAGACCCCCTGTCATCAGCTCCCCAACTCAGGAATGTCCCTGTCCCACACGAGTCCCCAGATGGCTTTAATAAATGACAGCCTTCATCCCAGAACCCCTACATGGACAGCTGAGCACTGCCAGCCCTGCGAGGCAGATGAGGGGACCATGGGGAGGCTCAGGGCTGGGGATCTTCCAAGTCCTGGCTATTTTGAGGCTTACCAGCTTAAGACATCAAGATCTGACTGTTCAAAGAGTGAAGAGGAAGGAAAATATGTTGAGCATGGAGATACAAGGAAATTAGATGGGATTGTGGTTGAAATGGTGGCGAGCAAGCAGCTGCAGGGAGCCTCACTCTGCAGAACAGGCTGTGGTCCCCTGTTGCACTGCCACACCACTTATTTTGAAGTTCTAGGAACACTAGATTTTAATTAAGAAATTACCACAGGCATTCCTGAATCCAGATTTTTAAGATTCAGCTCCCACAAACAGGAGTCAGATTTTCAAAAGGGCTCCCTTGGCGTCAGCTGGGGCAGGAACTTGACCATAATCCAGCAGCCAGTGTACCAAGCTGGTTTGATCCCACTTTTTCTGTGCATGTAAGCTGGTGGGAATGCTATGCCTGAAAGGCAGTGCCAGGGCAGGAGGGATCTGCTGGTGCCTCATTCCTGGTGGAATCATTTCAAATGCCACCTGGCATCCCTTTAGCTCTTTCCAGGAAAGGCAGGAATAAGGAACACCTCCAAAACATAGTTTTGGTCCTGAACACATATTCAAGTAGGAAGATTACATAAAAAGATGCTGAATTCAGCAATGTTAGATAATTTGAGCTAATATGTATTAGAAGTGGGATGGAGATTAAGGTCTGATCCCACCCAAACCAGCTGAGTCTATTCCTGGGCATTCATGGCAGCAAGGACTCTCTTAACCTAATGCACAATTCCTTTGCACCAACTACCCTAGGTACTGCCTACATCAAAGGAAGACAACTTTTCCCTCCTCCTGAAGTGTGTTCTGACCCTGATTCAGAGGAAGTCAAATAAACACTTTAATATTGGGTCTTGTGTAGCTTAAGTGTCAGTCTTCCACTTTTTTAAGAGCCTGATCATTAAAGTTTTTACCCAGAATACACACACATTCTTTCACCAAAAAATACTGACTTCTCCTTAAAGAGCACAGGAAAAAGTCCTGGTATCCCTGTGGGGAGAGGGATGTGGTGAGGGCAACAAAAATACAAATACTCAAGTGGGAACCAGCTGCTGAAGCACTGGGAAGTTCAGTGAAAGCAGGATTTTAAACACTTTAAGGTAGCTACAATCACAAGACTTAGGATGCTTCCATGAAAAGATCCTGGAATGTTTCTAGAAGGAAAGTATGTTTGAAATACCTTCCCTCCCTATTTTCCTTCCGACGAAGGGACTTCTAAAAATAGAACATAAAGTTCTTGGTCACCTCTAGAAGGTTTAATATGGATTAAACACTACACATTCTACCTGGCACATGCAGAATGTGTGGGTGTGCATTTAATGGCTGCATATAAGATTATCACACACAGAGGAAATGAGTAATCCCTTCTTCAACCCAAAACACACGACAGAGACCACAGACCGAGCAGCATTTCCAAGAACTCGCTTGCTCAGTAAACCTTTCCCCAACAAATGTATAAAATTCCTTCTCAAAACTGTGCTCATTAACAGACTAAGAGAGCTACACCCTGTCCTACTCCAGCCTTCCTCCTGCGGGAAGAGGAGGAGAGGAACTGAGCAGGCACCAAAAGCAGCACAATCATGAAGGGAAACAAAACTTGTCAAGCTGGCCGTGCTTACACTGCCCAATTAGCAACCAGGTCTGTGAACAACTGGGTCACCTCCAGTTCATGCCAGCGAAGTGTTCAGATCCCGGATCCTGCCCTGTGCCCTCAGCTATGTTTCTCCAGCAGTACTCGTTCATTATGTGCCCTGCATAATGCAGAAAGAAGAACAACCCATGGATAATTGGATTGCAATCCATTAGCTGCCAGCCAGAGGGGAACTTCTTTCCATGGATTTCTTCTACTCATGCCCACACGTTTCGAAGTTTATTGTTTTAAATGTCACACTGCAGAACAAATGGCTGCGAAGGTTAAAGACCTATTGAAATTTTCGGAGTGTATGTTCCACAGCTGTTCCCTTCCTTGGGCTGCTGGCTGAAAGAACTGCCTGAATCCCAGCGGTAACCAGCAGATCACATCTGGATAATCGTGTTCCAATTGAACAGACAACAGCCAAAATACGTCTGCAGTTCTACACAGTGAGTTTTTATGGCTTATCTGTACACGTGTAGCCATTCCTGCCATCCTATTCTCTGCTCGGGATAAAGCGAGCAGACTCCATTACCAA
Organism: Lycocorax pyrrhopterus obiensis; assembly: GCA_014706295.1. NCBI lineage: Eukaryota > Metazoa > Chordata > Aves > Passeriformes > Paradisaeidae > Lycocorax > Lycocorax pyrrhopterus. The sequence goes on along the minus strand of JACSVZ010000022.1, from coordinate 11,460,761 downwards.
AGATAAATTGTCTATTGCTAAAACCAGACTTTGGGCCAGATCCTCAGCTGTACCCAGCTGGGACTGGGAAGGGAGGAGGGAAATGGCGACCCAAGAGGAGCCAGTAACAGCTCATCAATCCTGGAGCTGGTTCCATGCCAATCCCAGCATCGCTCGGAGAAGGCGATGGGCGGCTCCAAGTGCCGCCAGCTGGCTGCAGCCCCAGGGGCCATCTGCCAATGGTGAAGCACAGCCTGTGCCAGCTAGGAGACTTCCCCGCTCTTCCAGGGTTCTTAGAGAGGGTGGCACGGAGTCATGGAGGTCAGAAAGTCCCAAACTCCCAACTTCAAAGCAAACTCCATCTGGAAACTGCAGCTGTTCTTCAAGGGAACCGAGCTGGAGCCTGGGATCGGTGTTTGGAGCAGCAGTCACAGACTCAGTCCTGTTCACACCAAAGATTAACTGTGGAAAATACCCCAATCCCACATTTTCTGCTCAGAATAACTCCGTGATCAAGACTATTCTTGCTATAATTCCAAATGTTCAGTCTGACACAAGGGTTCTCCCAGGAGAAACACTGACATACCAAAAAGCTGGAGGAGCCGGGGCTTGGTTAAGAAGCATTCCTTGATCTTCCACAATTCAAAAAAAGTTTAATTAGTCAAATGCTATTTATAACAGATACAATGGGATGCTGGCTGGGAAATGCATTTACGTACATGAGATCTTCGAGATAGTCAGAAAGTCAGGATTTTTCCTTGCCACACAAAGGCCCATGATCTGCCAACAGAGAGCACTCACCAGGCTCATCTGTCTTTATGTCTGTGAGGATCTCTGATCACCAATACGTTATTCGCTTATAATTATGCAGACAGTAGTAAAAGAGAATAAAATGCATAAATCACCTTAAAAAATACTGGTCAATGAAAAGTAATCTTCCTTTGCAATACTGCAATTTTTATATCTCACATCTATACTATTTCTTTAATGTTTTAAAACCCGGTTTCCCATTCAAGATGGTGCAGAGAATGAGGTGTGCTGCTGCCAGAGGGAGCTTGGAATCACACCATTCCAGAACTGGGAAAGAGTTGGTGACACAGTAAACTTCCCTCCCTCTGCACTCGAAGGATCTCTAGCAGAAACACACTCATGCTCCACTGTGACAGCAAACATTGCATCATTTCAAACAGAGAACAGGAATTAAGCTTCAATGATCTCAGAAACACCTCAGTTCAGCCAATGGAAAAAACCTTTCCCTCAATAAAATCTAGATTTAAACAAGGAGGAACAAGTTACTTTGCTAAAATCAGTGTCAGGGTATTATAAATATTTTAACATTTCAAGACAAAGGGGAATAAGGGGGAGAAAAAGGTTGGTGAGAGTGTGAAGAGTCAGATGCTGCAAGTTACTGTAAGAGCACATAACCACTGCCCAGTGAGCAAGTACTGAGCAGGGTCACACTGCAAATAACCACTCCAGCACCAGCCCAGGGCACGAGAAAGCTTTGGCAGCTGTAGCAAGGGTAGATCTTATCCTGTGGGCCACTAGTGCAAGAACCTCTGTGGTCTCCACCCAGCAAAGCAGACCTGGATGGCAGCAATCCAATGCCAGCATCCTGCCCACAGCACGTTCCTCAGGCTGCCAGCACAGAAAGTGCATTAGCAGTATTAGTGAGATGTTATGGGAGAAATGCCGGTATGGATGTGCTAGCTGAGGTAAAATTGAGTTTGTTACAAGCACAGGGAAAAGCTGCTCAAACTCGTGTTGGAAAAGTTTTGCAAAGTTTAAGGAGGATGAGAATGAAGATTCATTTTTGACAAGTCTTCCCAGCTACTTACAAAAAAAAGGTCTTCCAAGCCAAGGGATCAGATAAGAGTAGCACGAAGGGAAGGATTTTGTCGTGTCATTGCATTTTAAAGCCACCTTTAAATTCAGGATTAGCTTAGAATCACAGGGAAGTGCTCTTCTGCACCTATCAGTAAGAGCTCTTTAGGAGTCTCCAAGCGTTACATGTCCTTTTCCTCCACCTTTCCTGTTTGAATGGACCCAGCCACCAGCTCCCTCATCTTCTTATTTCTCAAGGAATCTGTGAGTTACCACAGTTGCTACTTTCCAAATAAGCCTTAACTTTGGTTTGAACAGTTCAAATAGAAAGTGGAAAACCAGTACTTAAAAATTCAGTACTGAAATGGTGTTGTATATATAAGGAAAGTGTTTGTGTCACTGGAGACAAAAGCCTGAGCTGCTCTTTTTCCCCTCTCCCCTACACCCATATACAAAACCTCCAAAAATGCAAACTGCGTTCCTTTCCATAAGCTCAGTTTAATATTTTTGACCTTTCATTCCCCAAAACGGTCTTCCAGTGCTTGCCCTGGAATTAGTCTCATTAAATTTTTCAATTCCCTTGATTGTCCCATTAGCAATTAACTGATGCCAAAAGAAGCAGTTTCTGTTTCATGTTTTAAAAGCACAAAACAGTTCTTGAGGCAGATAATTCTGCTGGGAAAAAAAGGAGGATAAAAGTATGCCTTTGGCCTTGGCTTTTTTTTTTTTCTCTTCTTTCTACAGACCAAGCAGGTAAGAAAGGCAGGAAAATGAAGTGGTTACTCACAGAATGTTTGTCTGGGGCGGGATCTCGGGGATCGTTTCCAACATCAGATGCATGCATCTCACTGTAGTCCTGAAGCACAGGCAGCGGCTGGGGCAGGAGCAGGAGAAACCAGGCAGGAGGAGAAAATACAAAAAGCCTCCAAGAGCTGAAGGTTTGATTAGCATGGTGTTTGCTGGAGCGTATTTGCCTCAATTCTGAGCTGCAGGGAGCTGACAAAAAAAGTTTCCCAGCCCTGAGGTCCAGGAGGAGGGGACTCATCAGCATGTGTTTGCAATTAAATTAAGGCAGTTTGACAGTCCAACCGCCCACCCTCTCTGCCATTCTGCACATCACTGGAGATCACACTGCCCCCACCCCTCTCTAATTGTGGCGCTGAAATACAAACTCTTCATTTTGATCTGTGTTCGCCTTGTTGCTTCTTTTGAACAGCAAGTTAACTCCTCACCTTCTCCTCGGGCATCTGTCTGAAAGCACAGTGCACCTCCATGGACAGCAACCAAAAAACGACCCTGTGCTTCCAGGGCTGAGCTGGGATGCAAAAGATTCAGGGCCAAGGTTTTTATATCCATTTTTTTGCCCTAGCACACTCCGCAGAATAAAGAGAGAGTCTTACCTAGCAGCCTGTCAAATGTATTGAGCGCTAAGACTTTCAGGATGGAGGCTGTCTCTTATTACATGTAATTACAACATCAAGCAAAAATACACCTCCAACCATTGATGTGGGCGTGGGATGTTACAGATAAGAGATTTTAAAAGGGAGATCACTAAGAGAGATAAAAAACCTGCAAATAAAGACAAAACCCCATCCTGGAATCTGTAAAGTTTCTTAGGCAGAGTGAAAGCTGATTCATTTCAGAGGCCTTTGACCAAGTATAATTTCTTTCTACAAGGATGTAATTTGGAAAAACGTCAGGATTTTTGAGAAGTTCAAGGCAACTGAGGGATGAAGAAGGAAACAAACAATAAAATCAACTGAGTTTGAACAGTAGGAAATGCAGTCCTCCATTTGTTTCTCCCCACTGGAGGATAAAATTGAGATGTAAAAGGCAGGATTTGTTTCCAGTTGAATTAATCACCTTTATAGAGAAGCTACAGTGAAACCAGCCTATCTTTAGGTTTCAAGTTATTACAAGATCCTAAATGTGTGGGTTGAGCACGAGGGAGGCATTAAAACACATTGGGATACAAAGGTACTTGAGGAATTTCAAACACGGCACCATCCCACATAACCTGGAAGATCAAATGATGTTTTCCTATCAACCTGCACGTGTGCTTTGTACTGTACACTACAAAATAATTGACGTGACAAAGCAGTACTTAACAAGAGTGACATTTAAACCTTCCCAGTTCAGATTCTCTGTCACTTGAGCATTTGGGGAGAGCTTTGGGTTTGGGGTTTCACCTAAAATTTTATGCCGTAGAAGGCAAAAGATGTATTCTTTTTTCCAGCTATAAAAGAGAATTACACTGCAGGCTTTCTGCACTTGGTCCTCAGGCAATCTGCTGTTTCTCTGCCCCGCCATCGCTTGGAAATCCAAGCAAGTTCACTGAACTCATGGTTTTGGGCAGAGTGTCCTCTAGCGGCCACCCAACCCAACCCAGGCCAACCCTGCTCACAAAAACGGGTTGTAAAAAGCCAAATTATCATCTTCAGCCTTTATACAACAACTGGCAGCTGAGATCAGACTGCTCTGGGTTAAATACGACAGCTTTTAATTCCACTTTAATGCTTTAAGTGCATTAGAAGCAGGTCCTCCATGCGCATCAGGCAACGCGCGTTACATGAAAATCTTCCTGACTGAAGTTCTCTGTTCTTCCAGCCTGATTGCTCCTCACATCATCTCCTTCCAAAGCACACTGCACTCTGCTCGGACGGGGTAGCACAGCTGGTAGGAGCTGTTCTGCAAAGCTGGGAAAATAAACAAAAGCGCTCTCTGCAAACCATGCGTCAGTATTTTGGAGCCATCGTTTTCCCTGGCACATCTGGCCGCTCTGCAAATACGAGGCTTTTGCTGTCTGCCTCTGTGGTGCATAAACCCTGAGCTCTAAACCAACCCTCTGCAACAACAACAACAACAACAATCCTTTCCAGGTTTATTTGTATTGCAAACAGGAGAGCTGGGCCAGGGCTCAGTCCCACTTCTGTGGAACAATTCCTGTCTGTGGAATCGCATTTCAGAGCCCGGCTGTGCCGTGGGGGAGCAGCTCCGGGAAGGATTGAGGGGTATTTGCCCACTACTTTGTAGGAATGGGATCTTGGGCCAAGTCAGCAGATTTAACAGAGCACAGGGAGTCATTTCAGTGCAAGAAGGCAAGTTCTGCAACCCACACCTTTACTGAGAGGCAGATCTCCACCTGACCTTCACCACACCTCTCCTGCCTTGCCTATCTCCCCTCGTGACAAACGGGATGTTGGTGGGAGTTATGGAACACCAGCAACACAGGCCCCTTACTCTCACATTAATTCGTCTTATTTTCCAGCACTGTGACAAAGTCTTTAAAAAGGAGTGTGCAACTCTGAGCAAGAACCAAAACTTCTCTCCTCAACACCAGGAATGATGTCAACACTTGTGTCCCATGCTCCAGCATTTCCAGCCCCTGCTACACAGGCTTTTCACACCTGTAGAAAGCAAGAAATTTGGGGGGTTCCCTCAGGTGGGTTTTTTCTCCCCTTCACCCTTTGTTTGTTTGTTTTTTTTAACTTTCCCTTCTGTCCCTTTTTATACAGTAAAAAGATTTCCCTCAGGGGACCTGCCCCCTGTCTACACCCCAGGGAACTGCGATGTTATGTTTTACAATGAAGTGAACATAAACATCATCTGACAAATTTAATTTCCTCAATACCATTGGTATGACACATCCATGGCTTTCCAAAGCAGAAAAGGATTTTCTTTCAGCACGCATCACGTGAAGGAAAACATTAACGTTGGACTAATCTCCTGTTATAGCTGGGAAAAGGACATTTATCATACACACAGATGACAGGAAGAAACACGCAGACAGGCAATTATCCTATGGAATAAAGGTTAACAGATTCATTTAATTAGCAGCAGCTGTATTTGCTATTATGATCAGATTCCTACCACAGCTGAAACCAAAATATTGTTCTCAACACTGGAGAAATGAAAGCCTTGAACACCAGCTCTTAAAAATCCGCGTTAATTAAACACTCAGAGCCCGGGGACAAGAGGGGAGCTGCAGTTCAGAATGCACAGAACAAACTCCTGATATGTTTGGTTTAGGCACCTCCTTGAAGTACAGAAATGGACTAAATCACCTTTTGATATCTGTTGTTTACAGTCAAACAGCCAGGGAAGTGAGTTCACTCTTTAGCCACTCTGACACATTAAATCTAGATCAGTTCTGTGTGTGCTGATCCCAAAAATCATCCTGCACAACTGCATGACTTCAAGGTTTGGAACTCATCAGGTTTAAGAGATCACATCCTGAGGAGTTCATCTAAAACTGTGCACCTGCATCGCATAATTAAATGTTCTTTCTGCTGGTTTTGTGTCTTGACCTCCAATTAGGGAAATAAGCACTCACCTACAAAGTATTCTAATCACAACATGATGCAAAGCCATGTTAAGAAGGCTAAAAAGCCTTTACTGAATTTATTGATACAGAAACACTTATTAATAAATAAGTTTAAGTTGCATAACACTTCTGCATGCCTCAGGCCAATTTAACTCTAGTTTCTATACAGAGATTTTTCAGCTTACACACTCATGACTAAAGCAGCTTGAAGTCCAGTTCTTTTTGCAAATTTACTGCAGGATCGAAACCTAAAAGGAGTCACATACGAAAAAAAAAGTGACAACTACTTAGAACACAAAAGGAAACAAAGCAGGTACAATTCCTGGACAGCTCACAGATCCACACAAACCCAGCTCTGCCTCAATCCCTCTATTAGAAATGCCTACAAAACTACAGTGCAAGTGCTTGTACACAGGGAAAATGTATTTACAATTCCCCTTTATTTACAGGCTATAAGCAATACTATTTCACAGTTATATTATACATAAAATTTCTACTATCTGTTTAGATCCATGGGGTTTTTGGACAAGGGGACAATTTGACAACCTAGAACATAAATTTCCTGTATATATATATATTTATTTATTCAACCTTATCCAGGAAAAAATAGCAGTATTTATGCATCTTATAGAAAGCTACAAAAATCTAGCAAATGTAATAAAAAAGGCAAATCTGGTGAAAAATCTGATAAAATACCTTTTACAACTGGGGCTGGAATGGGGATAAAAATGAAACAAGGGATAAATGAAAGATAATCCTCCCTCAACTGGTCAGCTTTAACAGAATCTCTGCAAGGCTTACTAACAGGAACCTGAACTTTAATGTCATTTTTAAAGGAGCTTCTTTAGAAGTGTTGTGACTAAACTGAAGGATGACCTGGTAGCCAAAAGCAGGAGGCACCCTGTACTATGGAGGGGTGTGGAAATTGTGCCACAATCCAGAAAGGCACATACCTGGCATGACACCTATTAAGCAGAATTTTCCAATAAATAAGAGGCCACAGCCTGTAGGGAAGCACTGAGAATAATTATACACAGATTCTATTAAGCCTGTATTTACCACCACATTCAGGACCTGAACTTGTAGAAAGAAATTCCTGGGAGTTGCCAGAATCACAGGATGGGGATGTGCACATTTTACAGGAAACCATCAGCTCAGTGGCCACAGAACTGCCCCACTGCAAATAAGGAAATCAAAATCCAAGGGAGAAAGACAACTTGGGGTACCACTGAGACCAGAAGTGGAGACAGGAAACCAGAGGCAAAACCCAGCCTATGACCGTGTTATGTGCCAGCAGCCACATGATACAGGATTATCAGATAATATTCCCAAAGAGACACAAAAACCCTGTTAAGCAAGGAAAAGTTCTCCACTTCAGGATTAGACACACAAGTTATTCATTTATTTTCAAAGCCACACGGAACTTTGAAACTATTTTTCATGAAGCAAGTTGAGCAACTCAGGACCATTTGGCAATACAGTCTTCACTCATTCCTCCTCAGAAAATGAGGAGACAACACAAATTAAAAAAACCAAAAGATATCAAAGTGATACCAACTTAAGTGCTTCTGATGGGGCAATGCCTTAACACAGCTTCATTGCCTACTGAGAGAGAGCCTTTCATCCCCCCAGCTTTAGGACTTTCACATCAACACACACTCCAGGGTTTCTTTCCAGCCTTTACCAGTTTAGGTAGATTTTCCAAACAGGCTGAACCAAGTAAACCTCTTCTAAAGACAGTATTTTATTGTCCACAGACATTGTGGACTCCCCATTCCTGGAACTGCTCAAGGCCAGGCTGGGTAGGGCTGGGAGCAACCTGGCCTAGTGGAAGGTGCCCCTGTCCACAGCAGGGAATTGGAACGAGATGGTCTTTAAGGTCCCTTCCAACCCAAACCATTCTGTGATCCTGTGATTCCATGGCACCTCCTTCCATCACCATGACAGAAAGACTTGGGAATAAAAACTACAGCTCACATCCACAGAACTGCAGAGTCACAAGTCCTTCCATGTGAGCCTGTTAAAATTTCTACTTCATTGTTGCAGGAATAAAATCACCTGCCAAGCTGAGCAACTTCATTCCACTGTGGAACATTTGTGCACGAGCTGTATTCCGGCCACCTTGCCACAGAAACACCTAAAAACTGCACCAACCTGGCTCTCTAGGCTGCTTTCAGGTTCTGCAGGCTCTCCACAAAACTCTGGCTGATTTACTGCTCAGGCTGGTGCTCTGCACCTCACTCTGTTCAGCCCAGATGATCTAAGCTATCTCACACAACAGCAAAACCCACAGATTCTGCTTTCAGCTTTCACAAACTCACTGCTCTGCAGCTCTTCTCCACCCCTTTCCCCATTCAGAATTACTCTGCAAACATTTCCAGAGACAACAGTCCCAACCCTGACTACCCCTGCATCCTGTCAAAGACAAACAGCTTTGCAATTCCTCACTTGCCTCCACTGCTTTTAAAAAAAACCACAAAAACCTCACCAACTCGATCATCAGAACAGGTGTTTTCCATTTAAAAAACAGTATTTTGTAAAACACCTTTTACTGAAAAATTATATATCATTTATAAGCAAAACAGACCAACCAAAGAGGAGCTGATGCTTTCCTTCTCATTCAAAACCTGGATGCCACAAGAATAATGCCAAAAATTCTTTCCTTTCTGTAAAAGTTGTGCTTTTTCAGATTACTGGAAGAAACAAGATTTGCCAGGTCACATTTTAACTAATAATCTTCATCCTCCATTAAACACACACCATGGCAAACACATGGCAGGTTTAGTGGGAGAGAGCACAGACAGGAAAGGTCTTTGGGGAACTGCTTAGGAGTTCCCCAAACTGATATTCGGTGGAGCAGCCATGAGATTTTTAGGAGTATCTCCTGCAGTTAGTTTCGAGGGAATTAAATCCTCCTTTCCATAAGCAGCTGAACACTTCACCAACTTGCTTCCTAAGGAATCCCTGCTGTAGGATAAAACTATAGCACACAACTGAGAAGACAGAAGGAACTCAAAAAAGCTATAATGTCGAAGTTTACAGCAGCCACATTCCCCAGCCAGCCTACTGCCTCGGGTGTCACATTCGCAGGCAAGCAAGTGGGACACGTTTGTCAAGCCCTAAGGAATACTTTATTCTCTGCCTACTTCCCGCTTTCTAGAAGAAGGAAAACTACTTTTCCCTGTAATAAAGCAAGTAATACTTCAAGGGATCGGGCAAAGGCAGGCTCAAGACCTTTTCTCTCAAAAAGTTTACAGGAGGGTCTGGCTTTAGTTCAGAGGGTTTGGTTTCCTCCTCCTCTGGCCTCTCCTCCTCGATGTCCTCGCTGTTGTTGTTGTCGTCCGAGGGGCTGGAGATGCGGCTGGCGAACACCTCCTTGTCCAGGAACACGATGGTTTCCATGCGCCGGCGCCGGACCCGCCTCCGTTTGAACCTGGGGGGGTTCTTCAGCCCGTTCCCAGCTTTGCTCATCGCCTCCTGATGGATGATCTTCTTGATGGTGCCTCGGATGGCGATGCGAGCCAGGTCCTGCAGGCTGCGAACGGCCACGGGGGCTGCAAGCAAACGAAACCCGTGAGCAGAGATGGAGAAACTCCCCCAAAAGTACTCCCAGGAAAAGTTCTGTTTGCTCAGATTAAATCAGGCCATTTGAATTCCCTGCTGGGATTACACAAACAGCTCTATTCAGCTCCTGTCAGCTCGGATAAACCGCGTTGCAACCTTCCAAACAAAATTTAATTGTGCATTTCTCTCATTAAAAAATTTCCTACTTTGATTTCAAGTTCTCAATTATTGTAAGATCCACATCTTAAAGACTGTATGAATGCAGACTTAGTGATGGGAGCTGTGACTGTCTAATGACACAGAATAAGGTATGTTCCTGTGGTAGATAACTAGACCCGAAGTCTATTTAACTCTTCCATAAAATGATTTTTCTATTGTACAGTTCCTTCAGCTTTGCCAAGCTCTGCACTTATAAACCACAAGTACTATTTATGCTTTTCAAAAACTGCTTCAGACTTAGTGGGTGAAGACAGGGTGGAAACCATTTTGTAGAAGCAATTACAGAAACATTACAATAAGTTACTGTATTAAAATGCCTCCCACATTAATGGTTTGGAAGACTATTCTGTCTTCTGCACTTATTTGCTGCCAGCCCAGAAATGCAGCAAAAATTTAAAAAAATGTATTGATGCACACAGATCCATGAACTAAAATGAATTAAAACTGATACAAAAAGTCCCCGTCCTCTGCCAACAAGTGAGCTTTCCTGGGACCTGAGTGAAGGAAGCAGGAAATAATTACATGTAATTTACGTGCAGGTCTCACTACAAAGTGAGATCATGCTGAAACAGGCACTTACTGCACCTTCCAGCATGCTGCAGACTGTTTCCTGAGCTCCTCTCTGTCCTGCAGACACCTTTCCAGGTTAAGACCAAAGCCTGACTAATCTCTTTATGAAAGTACCTCTGTCTTCATGTGTTCTTAAGAGGCCTCTTGACATTGAAGTCTTAATCTGAAGATTGGGGCCACTGATACGACCTGCATTTCAAACAGCTAACCAAGAACTGCACAAGTTGTATCCCTCAAGCATTCCAGGTTCAGGATAATTCTGGACTGCTGGGGGTGAGAATCTTTGAGCAGATACAACATTTGTTCACAGGTACTGCTTGTGTACTTCCCCTCCTTGTGGCACAGTGCCTGAGAACCACGACAGGATTCAATAATTCAGGACTGGAACAGAATGTGCGAAAACAAGGATAAAACACCCTGCAAAGTCCAGGTACAACTTCACAAGAAATCATTTGTGTTTCAAATGATGGCCCAGTGGAAGGTGTCCCTGTCCACAGCAGGGATATTGGAATTAGATGATCTTTAAGGTCCCTTCCAACCCAGACCACTCTGTGAGTCTGTGATTTAGAACCTAGATCATACGACTCCAATTCTTGCACAAGACAGACAACTGCTCAAAAAAAGGAAGGACTTGGAGTAATTTTCCTTGAAAGGATTCCCAGGGATGTTAGAGCTCACAGCCAAGCAGCAGAAGGAACCTCCCCCATGCTCAGGAATATCTGTACTCACGCAAGTGAACGAGCCTTGATTTTCCTGAATCTGCATGGTTTGGCTGAATCAAAGGAGCAAAAGAAACAGCAAGAATCTTCTTCGTCTCCCAGGCAGAAGGACCAGTCCGAGTTATTTTAGTCAACTGAAGCAAAACAAGGAGATTATTGTCCATTGTGGGAACTACAGTGAGATTTTTGAACAAAAAAAAAAATGAACAAATGACTTTTCTGCCTGGACAAGTTAAAGCACTGGAAGCTGCAACAGTAAAAGGTCATAAGGAGAAACAATGGTGGTTTTTTGAAAAAAAAAATTGAGAACTCCTTGCAGGATTAGCCCCAAGTAACTTCATCTATTGCAACAGAGCACGGGCACTGGTAATTTGGGTCACTCTGCTTGCCCAGATCTTCCTCCAGGCTGGACCAGAGCAGCTGTGTCTGACCTCTGAGAAAACTCCTGAGTCACCACGAACACTCACTCCTGAAAAGGTCATCAGATCAAATCTCCTGCACTGACCCACTGCACAGCCTCTCACTGGGAAGAACCCCTGCACCGTGCTCCTCTCAAGTTCCCTGACAGAGGTAAAAGGTCAGACACTTAACCCACTTTTTACTAAAAAGAATCCACTGACACTTGTAAAGAGACACATCCTGCACGCTCTTTCACGAGCCAGTCAGGGTGCAAAATTTTGTGTTTTGCCATTAAGAACACTAAATTATATAACTGAACAAAACCTAGCTCACATTTTTGCAGTGTGGAAGTAAAATTGCAATTAACAACAGATTGCAATATATGAAAGACTGCAGAACAATGATTCTTTTAAATATTAGGAATGTGCAGAGTTCAGTTTTCAGTCATAACTGGTGCACTTAATTCTTTCTTCAGCCTGCTACAACGGCAAGCTAACGGAGCAGCTACTGACTAAACCAAGATCAGAATTAAGAATAACTGAAATATGAGTAAAAAGGCACTCAACCTTCTCCTCTAGAGGCATGACAAGAATTCCCCCAACTTTCAACAGGTTCTTCATGTAGTCCTCGTGCTCCTTCTGGACTCCAGCACCACAGTAAACACGGTCATACTGAGTGCAGTCTGGAGAAATCTCTAAACAATTGCCAGTGACAAAGGATGGCTCACAAAATTCAAACCTGAAAGTGAAAAAGACTTGTGTTAGACAAGAATATGACAATTTATCACATACATTATTTTCACAAATCTGGAAAAACTAAACTATGAAAAACTTGAAAAAAAACCCAAACCAGTTTTACAGTATTTCTCCTCCAAAGCCCATCTGTTCTAGACATTATTGTAACAGACCACAGCTAGAAGTGTCAAAAGCACAGAACAATGAGGTCAGAATTCATGGATTAAGATCTCCAAAGGATAAGGATGCATAATTTCATATTTGAGCTGCAGGTAACTCTTCAGAATGAGCTATTTTTAGTCACCTGATGCTGACTCAATTATAAAATGCAAATACAAATATTAGACCTGCGCTTCCAAATGGCAAAGTCTTTTAGGGACTGCACCTGGGTTTATTTTTGCATTTTCAAAAGCTTTTAACTGGCTTTTAGATGTGGGGAATTACCACCTGATGCTACAGAAGTAAGCTGTGCTGAAGCCAATGGAAGTTTTGACACCAGCTTCAAAAGAACTGTGATTTCACCCTTCATAAAAAAGACCTTTTGCCTACAGCATTTCTGACTCGGTTTAAAAGAAAAATGAGTGATTCTGTGATGCCTCTGGTTTTCTTACAAGCTCCAAAACTCCCTAAGTTTTAAGCCCTACATTTAAAGGCTGATTCTGATAGAAGTTGTTCAACACATCCATTCTTTTACTGGTATCATGAGCGGCAGCTCAACATAGCACCTATTTATTCCTAAACACTTCCTGGAGCTTTCTGGGTTTGCAAAGAGTGCTGGACATTCAGAGGAGCCAGAGAACAGTTCCTGCACACGCTGTTCCAGGAGCACAACCCAGCAGACATCACTCAGCAATGCCAATTTTCCAGGCATGTTGATTTCTGAATTCAGCTCGCTTTTGCTCCATAGCTATACTTGCCTGGAGAGAGAAGAAAGTCTTCCTTAAAACATCTACTCAAACAATAACAACGTGACTGAAAGCACCCTGTTGAGCACCATCCATGCCAGAAACCTCCAGTCTGCTGCCAATATGCAGAAAATACAACCCCCTCCTCAGCAGCTTCCCAGGGCAGCAGGAACAGCAAAAGGCTGAGCAGCCTAAAATCCTGCATGTCATAATTTTAATTTTCTTCCTCCCAGGAGAGGAGGATATCAGGTATTCACAGATGCTTTGCTTCCCCCTTTGAACAAACTGTGAAACGGATCCAAAAATGTGACAGCCACAACTTTTATTGCTGAGGTTACTATTGGCAATGGTTATCTGGCTGGGAACTTATTACTTGTGACAGCAGCAGAATGGAGGGGCTAAGGAAGAACATAAATCAAATCCCAGGCAGTTTTAGTACCAACTTAATCATCATAAAACTACCTTCATATTTTAAAATGCCATTTTTCCTTCTTCTCAGATAAAACATATCAGGCCACCACAAAAACCAGTTCATAATCTCGTCACCATGCTGGCTCTCAGATCACAAGCATGACCCAGTATTGTTATTTGCAAGTTTTAAGCCGTTACTGCAAGTGCATTTAAATATAAACAAACTTCTTCAGCTCCCTCTAAGCCCTGCAACATCAGCAGTGCTATTAAAAACACAGCAAACATTTCTGAAACTCCACCACGACACACACCAGCTTCGAAGGTCACACACTGCAGCTCAGCAAGCCTAAGGAGCCTGAATCCTCAGATTACCCTGAATCCAGAGGGGCCACAAGGGAGCGAGAACTGCCCTGAGCAAAGCCAAAAGCACAAAATTAATCCCAACAGGCATTCTGCGTTCTTACTTGTCAAAGCTGTCGCTTGTTTTAATGAAAAAGTCCAATTTCTGCTTCGCGTACTCGATCACGTCAGAGTGAAGCTCCACACCGTGGTTAACGCCAAAAGGACCTGCAAGTGCAGAACACCAGGGAATGGCAACAGCAACAACCTAAAACCCAGCAGGATTGATACACTTTGGGTTCCTTCCTCCAGCAGATTGTTCCATGAGTGTCAGAGTCGGTGTTTGTGTAGGGTCAGCTCTCTCACTGCTACAATGGGAATTGCAACCCTCTACCTGCAATTTCTGGCAGCAGATGAGCCTCTTTTGCACAATTGATTCTGAATCATTTGCTCTTAACTATGCAGGAAACTTCTCTATAGGAGGGAAACACTGATGCCATTGCTGTGAAAGTGATCACCTGGAAAATAATTCCAATGGCCTGCATGTTTTAGCACATCCATGTTATTTTTACATCCCCTTGCTGATATGCTAAAAATCTCTGCAATAAATCAGGAACAGTCATCATACACTGTACCTCAACTAACAGCAAAAACAAACTGGAAAATATAGAAGTTGTTCAGCACTCATCCTTTTGATTCAGAACTGACAGGGTAACTTTTGCAAAAAAGAATATAAAAGCCCTGGAGCTACATATTGGTATCCTAAGTAATGCCAACAAACCTAGGAGAAAATCATAAATGGGAAATGAGAGTGAGACTTTACCCTGAGAATAAACATCCCAGCAGTTAAAATTCCAGCCACTCCCACAAAATTGAAGAAAGTACCCTATAGCCATTTGCTTTATCTATCCTGGCAGCACAACTCTGACTGAAACACTGCAGGGGGAATTTAAATTGTCCAATTACACTTCGATGGTTTGCTCTGTGCCACTGTAGATGTGGTCACGAAATCAGTTCTGCTGCACTACAGTGCTTCCCAGACAATATTCCCATCTGTGTGCTGGGGAGCAAGGAGTCAAAAGTGGATTTCAAACATGTCTCAGTCCAGACAGGACTGTGAACACAAACCAGGCACGGAGCAGGCGCAGTCACAGCTTTTTGTGGACTTGGTTAGTTCCAGTTTCAACACTGTACTGATCCTGACCTGGGGTCGTGCTCAAGGGGAAGCAAGCCCAGCTTTGTGTCCAGACCTGCAGGAATCCCCTACAGCCACCACGACATTGGTGCCTGTTCTGATCTGCCACAGAAATCTGGATCCCGCCCAGTTCCCGAGAGAAGGCCGCAAGAATCCTGATAAATTGCTGAGCTGGATTAATGCATTCTTTACTTTCCCAGCTACCTTTTTAGCTCCATTAGTGGAGGAATACCTCATCCCCGATTTCAAAATCTGTTTTTAAAGCTCTAACACAAACAGTTAACGTGACTGAAAAGGTATTTACCCAGGATGAGTCCAACCATGGAACTCAGATAACCAGTGCCACTGCCAAGGTTCAGAAACGACAGCCCTGGTTGCAGGTCCAAAGCTTCCATCACCTCCGAGTAAATGCACGGTGCTGAGAGATGAATATTTCCATGCTTCCATGCCAAGTCCTTGTAGGCATTGTCTTTGAACTCTTCCAGGTAGTAATCTGCCCGATCAATGGCTCGGAATGCCTGTTCCACCAGCTCTGTCCTGATGTATTGGGCCTCCTTCAGGTTATCAATTAATTCATCGTTATCTTCTCCCGCACTCACTGCGCCTCCCATCTTCAGCAGCCTCCTATAAACACTGAAAGTGAAATAACAACAGACCAAGGTGAGGTACAGAATGTGCACTTCAACACTGAATTATGCTGCTGTACATGGAGTACTTTGAGAGAGGTCTTTACCTACTCCAAGGGCCACAAGCTCCAGAAAAACCTCACCCCAGCGCTCCCGTCCCCCATCCCAACAATGGAAAACAAAAGGCAGCAGAGCTGGCATCCAGTACCTGACACCAGTGGGGGAAAAAATCACAATAGGCAATTTCAGTGTGCAAGGCCTGTCTTCAAACCCTCCCACTGTTTTACCAGCACATCAGCTTTTCCACTGAACCCTTTTATATAAAGGATTATTCCAGTTCCTGTGCTTATGGGTCATTTTTCACTGCAGGCCCAAACAACAGTGCAAGTTTGGCCTGTCTGTTAGAATTCTTGTCACATACTGACTTTCTAACTCTAACAGCATTAATGGCAACTGAAGAGACTCAGACACAGGCAGAAAATCCAGAAAAATCTCAAATTCCATTTGCTTTGAACATGCATCAGGATGTTGATTGCACAGAGGTTCAAAAAACACAACAAAACTCTGACCTGTCGACCTTGCTTACTTTAGCAAATGCACTTTCACACAGCTCATCTCCAGAGCCTGAGCCACCACCATTAGTAAAGCACTTAATGACACAGACAGCAGCTCCAGAGAGAATTCCCACTGCAGCCCACAGGTTTTAAAGGAAAATGTATAGGGGGAGAAAAACACTCAGAATTAACCTGGCTTTTTCTCCCCTTCTCATATCTTAAGAAAAACAAAATCCTTTCCAGAAAGCACACCGTGATTTTTTAAACATGTTTATTTACAATGCCTTTCCCTGCTCACAGTAATAACCACGACGCAGAAGCTTTCGAGTTCATTCCTGGGATCAGGAGATCTGCCTACAGCGAAATTGTTGGGGTCTATTTGTTACATTCAGCCAGAGCAAATTATACACTTTCATTTTCTGAGGAAACAAAGCAAAGCTACAGGACCCCAAGGAAACTTCACAGTTGTTCAAATAACACACCATTCTGATTACCTGGAGAGGCACACAAAAGAGGATATACTTAGGCAGGGAACTCGAGCCAGTCTTTAATCCATTCATGTCTCAAACACATCAATCTAGTTCAAGACCATTAAAAAAACTTGAAATAAAATGCCACCCTCCCCTTTCTACAGTTACTCCTTCATTTTCTCTACAAAAAATGATTGCGTTTTATTACTTCACAGTGGGAACACATCAGGTTGAAGGCTCAGGTGGGTTAATCTACCAATTATATTTTTCCCCTTCCTCTCATATACACAAAACCTCATTGCATTTGCAACACAGGGTTGCCTGTATCTTTGGTCTTTATTTAACATTCCACATTAAAATACTCTCTTCACCGAGGGTCTTGATTCCCTTGACTTTCTTTTATATATTTTTGCTCTTAGGCTTCCTTCATTCTTCCACTCTTTTTGCTATTAAAAAAAAATTTAAGAAATCTACATTTTTACATTTAAAGCAAGAATAAGAAGTTGTGCCTTTAACAGTGCTCCACTTTGGATCCCCAACAAATTCCTGCTGATGTACGCAAGCCCCACTGGGACAACTGGTCTGACCTGGTTTTAGCTCAGCTCCATGGACAACAAGTGCTCTTCCATGCTCTACACCATGGAAGACAACAACAAAAACTGCTGGCTGAGACATTCTGACAATGGGACCAAGGAATATCCACACCGTGACAGCTGTCAGTCACTTCTGAAATCATCACTTTTACTGCACGTTAACTTACTTCCAGTAAAATGCGCGTTTTATAGGCAGAACTTAAAACTCTGACATTCAAACTCCTCTCTTTATGTGATTCCACATCTTCGCTTCACTTGGTGGGAAATGGGAACCAAGCAGGGCTTATTTTTATTAAGCTTTTCAAAACAAAACCCTCTCCCTCCCCAGCAAACCCAGGCGCATTTTCCTGGCTTGTAGGGCGAAACAGAGATTTCCCCCAAAGCGAGCAGGGACAAAGTTCACACGCAGAAATTCGGGTCGCTGCCCACAACAGAGACATCAGAGGTGCCTTTGAGTGTTGAAACATCCCCTCGTTGCCACCTTCCCCTTTGACAGAAACAAACCAGAACGCGAACCAAGCACCCAGCGCGACGCCTGCAACACAGCCCTGCAACGGGAGCGGCTGCTGCCCAGGCACACCAACACCGCCCGACGCTCAGGGCAGGGCTCAAAACAACACACAAGGCACAGGGACGCAGCTCCTCACGGCCGGCAGCTCTCCGGGGAACCCCTGCCCTCACACGGCGCGGGGAGCAGCAAAGCGGCGGCTGCTCGGCGATTCAAGGCAACAGCGCTACCTCAAGGGATGGCTCGGCTCCGTCCGGCTCGGCTCGGCTCCGTCCGGCTCGCTTCGGTTCGGTTCGCCTCGGCTCCGTGCCGCTCGGTTCGGCTCGGCTCGGTTCGGTTTCGCTCGGCTCCTTTCGGCTCGGCTCGGCGCAGCCCGGGCCGGCGCGCTCGGGCTGTAAACACTGCCCAGCTGAGCGCCGGCCGCGGCACTGCGCACGCGCGGAGCGCACCACCGCCGGGGGCGGGGGGGGGCGGAAAGGGAGCACACCACTGCAGCCCCCTGGGCCGTACCACGCAGAGCCGGCGCGGGGGGGGCAGGACTGTACCACGGGTGGTTCCGTGAGGGGAGTCCCAGGGATGGAGGCGGCTGGAATTGACTCCATCAGATACGGGGAAATCTTCCAGCAGCTTCTCCCCGAGGCCACCCCGCTGCCACAGCCTTGCCATGTACACTCAGTGCAGCGTACCAGGGCCAGGCACAGACTGGGACTCTCGTTTTTCCCCGTCTGTCCCATTGCACAGCTCCTGGAACATCTCCCCATCCCAGCGTGGATGCCTTTCCCCATTCCCGGACCCTCTGCCCTTCCCAGACTTCTTGTCGCACGAAGCACGAGGCTTCATCTCCACACCTGCTCGTCCGGCTCATCGCCCAGTTCTCCCAGCCCTCCCAGTTCTCCCAGTTCTCCCAGTTCTCCCAGTTCCCCCAGCCCTCGTGGCCCGCGGTGCCGCTGTGGCAGCGCGTTGCCCCGGCTCCTGGTGGGATCAGGAGATCCCAGGATGCGGGAGGGGATGCAGGGAGCCGGGCACTGGGGAGATGCCGGTGGGCAGCTGGCACAGGCAGCCCTGGCACTGGAGCCGAACCTCCTGTGTGAAGCCTGGCCCACCCCAGGCGTTCTGGTGTCATTGGTCAGGCTTGGGAAAAAATCATTGGCAATCAGGAAAAAAAAAATTGGTGGGAACTGGTTAATATTCTTCATTTTGAGCCCATGAACACCCAATTTGAGTCACATGCTCGGATTACTTTTTTTCCCTTCAACCGTAAATACCAGATGTGAATTTACTGAGGGATAATTAAGTGAGATGCAGATTCACCTGATTCCAGGGGCTGGGGCTTGAAGGAAACATGGAATATTGTGAAACTTCACAATATCTGACTTGCCATTTGTGTCGTGAGGGATCCCTGTCCCGTAACTGAGCGTTAGGCCACGAATTTAAATTTTACACTCCCGTGTGAGCTCCTTCAGTGACCTGGGGAAAAGGTGTCTCCTGTCACCTAAGACTGAGAGAAAACATCCTCTAAAAGTGTGTGTTTGTTTTCGTATGTAAGTGACCCTTCCAGCATTGGCTGATGCTGCAGATGAAATAAAATTGTCTGGACTGGCCTTGGATCTAGGACTTCATATGGCTGCAAAATGAGAAGGAATAACTGCAGCAAGACAAGAGGCCTCTTAACTCAAGTTCTCTGGAGATGAATTGTGAAAAAAAAGCTTTCTTGGCAGACACAACAAGCCCACAGCGGAAAAGAAATAAGAATTACCCTGGTAAATGAGACTCAAATAGGAGAAAGTGAATCAGCATCCGAGATTTATTTATGCTTTAAGGTGATTATCTCAGCTCCCTTCATTAACGTGATAACAGCAGACTCTGCAAACAGGCGCAGGGTAATACTGTAGATGTCTGCACTTTCATTTTGCAGAAGACAGCTGCCTGGGAGAATGGGATTATTCGTGGAGAGCCAGCTCTGAAACTCCTCCTTGCTGATTCAACCAAAACAGGCCGTGGTGATTGCGCTCTCCTCATCTTTCATACGGAGAATGCTCGGGGATAATGGCAACGCACTGGAAACTGCAAACGCAGGACACACAAACTCCTTGCACGTGTGATTCCATTCAGCATCTGCTCCCCTTGCTGCTGGAATCACTTGGAAAATAGCAGTTGGGTTTCGGTTTTTGGGGGGTTTTTTGTTTGCAAAAATTGTTAAAATAAAAGCTGGGTAAAAAAATGTGCAGTTATTGCTAAAGCAGCTGTGCTGTCAGCAGAGAGCTCGCAGGGGCAGAGGAGAGCTCTGCTTGTGCCTCTTTCTGGCAGCAACGAGTCCTCAGGAAGCGCAGAAAGGACTCGAAGAGTGTTTAAGGAATTCCCAAGTACCCTGTGCCCTCCCAGGTGTATCCATGATTCCTTCCAGCCTTAAACTGCCAAGATCAGTGAGACCTGCAGCCTCTGCTTCCAACCAGAGAATTACAGCCAGGAGAAACACACAGGGAGGATATTTACCCACTGCAAGTCCCCACCTCGTTGCCTTCCCCCCAAACATGTCAGGAGCACAACCATGGCGAGGGAGCAGCTGAAAGGACACCGACATCCTCCAGGGGCAGGTTGCTTTCTGCACCTCTAAGTCCTGCACATCTCTGCTGCACGTGGCCCAAATCCCTCGTGCCAGGCTGTGCCCAGGCAGCCACACTGGCACTGCTCCATGGGCTCATCCCCAGCTTCCCATTGGTTCTCCTCCCCTGG
Organism: Lycocorax pyrrhopterus obiensis; assembly: GCA_014706295.1. Classification (NCBI taxonomy): domain Eukaryota; kingdom Metazoa; phylum Chordata; class Aves; order Passeriformes; family Paradisaeidae; genus Lycocorax; species Lycocorax pyrrhopterus. Next base: position 11,440,095 of record JACSVZ010000022.1, on the reverse strand, counting down.
CAGCTTTTTTCCATCTCTATTTTTTTTTTTTTTGAGAACATAGCTATGGCTGAAAACACCTCCATGGGTGTCAGAGCACGGGGCTCCAGCTCTGGAGGATACCAAAAATTGCCTGATAATGTTGCCAGAACCCCCACGCTTAGAAAAAAAGAACAGTTGAGATTCTAGGGGTCCCCGGCTGCTGATTCTCTGTGTTTCTTCTTTCCCTGCTCTTTACAAAGACCTTCCTTTCCTCCTTACAGCTCGCTGGGGCTTTGTTAGCCAGGACTTCAGCAATAGATCAGCGACTCTCTCCTGTCTGCAAACGCCCGTGGGCAGCTGCCCCTGGCTTGGAGAGCCGCAGCAGCCCCTGGAAGAGGAAAAAGCGGGGTAGGGCTGGGAAAGCAGGGCCTGGTGGCACTTAAACCGCAGCGTTTCTGTCTCAGCCGTGCGCCACAAGGTGTCCCCAGCAGCACAGGCATTGCCGCGGGGTTCGGAGTGGCACCTGAGCATCTTCTCCCGGGCTGGGGCAGGGCAGGGACCCTCACAGGCACAAGTCCCGGCTCTCAGCAACCACGGTCTTACCAGAGAGAATCAGTCCCCATCCTTCATTAGCTCAGATAATTGCTGAGAGTGAGCAATTTTCATAAGGCCAAGCTGAAGCCAAGTTTTTTCTTCCCTTTCCTTGTCTTTATTTCCCCGTGTTTTACAGTTTCCACCTTCATCTTTCTTAAACCAATTTCTTTAATGAGTATTTTCAAAACAACAGTCAGCATGAATTAACTTCTGAACTCTTAGTGATGACGAGTTAAAATGAGATGTTTTTATTTATTTGGAAGATCAAACAGTAGAAATGCGTTTTAGCCCCCAAGCCAGGGCCCAGCAGACCGAGCTGACCTGCAGCCTGGCAATACAGATGGTTGGTTAAGTCAACAGGGTAATTAGTGAGTGACAGGAGGACTCACATAAATTAAGAGCTGGGAGAGCATTAAATCATAGGGGTGTATTTTCACCTTTTTTTTTTCATTTTGTAAAATATGCTGTGTCGTCTTTTCTGGTCAGTTTGGCTCTATACCACTTTCATATGCAAATATTCCATGGATGCATATGCACACGTGCATATATGCAAATGCATGCAGACATATGCATTTACACTAGAATTAATATTGACACACTGACAGCAAATCGCTTGAGATCCTCCTGCCCATGCAAAGGATTTATAGATATGTGTGTGTATATATATATTGTTATATATGTATGTGTGTGTGTGTGTGTGTGTCCTCTTGCTTCACTTCATCTCAGGGCTCTGTGAGTAATTGCTGAAGCAAGAGGAAGAACATATGTCTTGATTTCCACTGGATTGCACCGCGCTTAACCAGTGCCACATGGAAAAAGGGCTCCTGAAGCCCTGGATTCATCTCACTTAAGTGTGTCATCGAAGGAAGGCAGCCAGGAGATGGTGCAGCCTGGCTGAGAGTGGGAGAAGGTGTCACCAGACATCCGTGACAGTGGGGACATGGAGCAGAGAGGTGTTTCATCTCTTCTTGGTACTGCCAGGAGCACCAGCAGCTCTCTGTCCTGTCCCTCTGCTGCCTTGTTGTGGCCCATCTGCCATGATTTAGGAGGCGACTGCCAAATAAAAATCTCAAAAATCAAGCTTTTCGTATTGATGGAGGAAGAAAACCATTCCTGGATCTTTGAAGTGATTCATGGATTAAATAAAATCCATGGATTTTATAGATTTATAAATAATAAAAATGCAATCAGATGGCAGTCATGTCACACTTCCCTACTTTGCCTTTGGCAGTCCCACGTGTCCTACCTGCAGACTCACTGGTCGGGCTGAGCCAGCCACATTTGTCCCCTCAAAGACCACAGGGGCTCATCCATCCTGCTCAGAAGGCCTTTCCAAAACCTCCCTCCTCCAGCAACAGGAAAACATCTTCAAATTTCCAGTGGAAATTTGTTCCTGGCCAAGATGTGCCTTATTGGATCTCCCACTCATATTATCCTCTAACATAAATCATTCCCCTTCCTCCCACCCTGAATGTATTTATGAAAAGTAATCATATCCCCTCTTAACCTCTGTTTTTCTAGGCTAAACAAGCCAAGCTCTTTTAATCTCCTAAGATAGGCTCTCAGTTCTGCTAATCACTCTGCCAGTCCTTCTCCGCACCTGTTCAGGGATAAATTAATCTTTTCTTTTTCCAAGGAGAGGTCCCAGAAATACACACAACATCCCACACGAGGTCGTAGCAATACTGATATTTCTTTGCATCTGCCAAATAAATGGTTTGTTGCATGAGAATTTTTGCACAGCAAATGGAAAATAGATGTAAATCCATAAATTAATAACCATAACGCGACCTTAACCATAACAGAACCTTGCTCAAGGAAATCACTGTGTTGCTTGGTCATGCATTCTGCTCTTTTGCATTTGTGGGTGCAGGTCCTTAACAGGCCTTAATCAGTGGTTTTCTTTACTTTATTTACCCTGGATGAGCATCAGGACCTCGAATTAAAGGAGGCACTGAGGAAAGTCTTGTCTATGTTTCCCTCAACCTTCGCTGTGGCAAAACTCTCTTTGAAATCACGGCTGAGGGTTTGAACTGCGGAGATGCAGAGTCAAATGATGAAAAACATTTTGCATTCATCTCTTCTCTTTTCAAAATGATTTTCCAGTTTTACTTGGGGTTTAATTAAATTTCTGTGACCCAGGCAGGGAGTTCAGCCTTTCTTGATTAATGCTCTTTTAGGTGGCTGTGCTGATAAGAATTTAGCATCAACAATTGAGCTAACAAGCCCCAGTGAACAGTTTATTGCAGGACACTAATTCTATTAATGCTTTGCAGTGTCAGGACTCCACTTTGAGCTCAGAGATGAGAGGAGAGATGGGGGAGAGGGAGAAAATGTAAAATTTGGCAACTAAATCACCAAGATTCAGCTTCTTTGTGGGCAGAGCTCATCTGGAAACTATTTTAGCTGACAAAATCAGAATTTCACCTGTTCTTTTTTTTTTTTTTCCCCTCCTGACTGATGTTCTGCACTTTTTTGGCTCAGCGTGATAAGGGCTGGGAAAAAGGAGTGGAACTGAATGGCAGCATTGATAAGAGAAATGAAAGGGTAATACGATGACATGATACTGGAGTGGGGCCTCTGCAGTTAGCCCTGCCTGTGCTGGATGTGTGCTGGAGTACAGGATGGTCAGGACGAAGATGCTTGTGCTGACAGTGCCAAATTAGTCTGCTATGAGGGAAAAATTGAGGTGAATGCTCTGCAGAAACATTTCTGTTACTTTTGGGCTGACAATAGAAATATCTTGCAGCTCTGTTGTGATTCACAAGAATTTTCTCTCTCTCTTTCCTTCTCCTCCCTACCCTGCTGAAAGTTCCCCTAAAATCTCACTGTCTCTGTGCTAAAGCACAGTGTGATGTCATTAAACCTTAGTGCAAAATATTGGCCAAGATACCTCATTTGATCCATCTGTCCAGAGCTTCTCATCTCCAGTACTTGGAGACCCAGGTTTGGACTTGTCTGTTTTGAGCTGCCCACAAACCTCATGCAAGGATCTCCTTTGTGGGAGCCTCAGAAGCCAGAGCATTATTTTACAGCTGTTGTTTTCCTGTCTCGCCTGGACAGCACAGATGCCTTTCTCCATCCCTTCCCACCATCTCTCCTGTTGACCTTTCTGACTTCCTGAAGGCATCCTCTTAGGATTCCCACTCCTTCCTGCTTTGCCTAGGATCAGTCCTGTGGCTCTGCAGCTCTCCGAGACTGGAGGAGGACTGGGGATGCCCATGGACAAGGGGGCTCTTCCAAGGCTGGTGGCTGAGCTCTGTCAGGACAGGAGCCCCCAGCACCCTTCAGTTCTCCTTGAGCTGTTTCCCCTCCCCTTCTCAGGAACGGGGTGGACACTAAGTGCTGCTGGAGCTGGTCCCTCCCAAGGGAGTCAGCAGTCACAGGCCAGGCAGGGCTGGCTGGCTGCACCCGTGTTCATCCATGCTGTGGGTGGCGTTCACAGGCCATGCCTGTTTTTAGTTTATGTATTTTACAGAACAGGCTAACGATTTGATTAAATTCTTTGGAGAATTTGATTACCTTTGCTGTCAGTGCAGCCATTGGGGAGGATTAGCAGTGTTTCAGCCCCTCATCAGCAGTGATGTCCCACATCACACGCTGCTCCTGCTCAAACCCCGCTCCCTCAGCTGGCACCTCTTTGCTGTCCCTGGATGAAACTGATGACAAAACCTGCCAAGGACGCACAGCCGCCCTCCCTCCCTCTCCCCCATGACTTTTGCTACAGCATCGCTGCAAATTGTAGCTGTCAGCGGGGGACCACGCTCATCAGGGGACTCCAGCCATAATCACTGCAAAGCGGATGCGTGGATCTAAGTCCTGGATGCTCCCCAATATCAAATCACAGCAGGGACACAACTAATACCCTTGTTCCCTCTCCTGAAAACGTGGAGACCTACTGAGAAATCCTTGATGAGGGAGGCTCAGACAGTGCTCCCAACCTCTCAGGACAAGAGGCAGCCAAAGCTTTGGTCCCCAAAGGTACTTGCCCTGGTGCTGCTGCTGGGGCCGTGCTCACCGTGGTAGCCACGTCGTGAGTGTGGTCAAAGATCCCCCTGCCTTAGTCTCTACAGCTGTTGGAAGTGGCCTTGTGCACAAAGGGCAGTGTCCTCATTAAATCCCGCGGAGGGTTGCCATGTGGCCAGCAGAAATTTTGTTTTGTTTTATTTCGGGAAGCGGCACAGTAATATATTCACCACCTCCGAACGTAATGGGGTGACAGATGGGAGCTGGGCCCTGGCTTTCATGGGAAAGGCTCCACTCAGCAGGGAAGCAGTAAGTTTCCCACCTAATCTTCTGCAACCTTCAGACTGCTAACAACTGTAGGAAGCAAAGCAATGGGTAGTTATTAAATTAATGACTTCATCCCCAAGCTGGTAATAAATATTTTATAGTTTTATCTCTCCACCCTGTAGACTGCTCTAGACAGACCAGACTGTTTATTAATCTAGCTTCTGGATTTACATTATTTAATTGCTAAACAGCCTCAGCATGGTTAGGCTGGATTATTAAATATTGGAACCTGAGAAGGAGTCCTCTAACAAATGGCAAAACCTGAGGAGCTTGATCTTGGACTTGTCTTACCAAAACCAACTCCCCTGCAGTGCTAAGGCCAGGTTAGCCCCTGTTTGAGTCCAAACCATTCAACAATTGCCTCATGCTCCGTGTAGGTGGACTTTGGGGCTCAGTGTGAGTAAGGAAGAGGCAAGGAAAAGTTTTGGCATATCCTGGTTTCAATAAGGATGTGCTGGTGTTAACCTGCTGCGGGCAGGATGCTGCGAGGGCGTCTTGGCATGGACAGGTCCTTCTGGGGAAGCTCAGGCAGAGCATATGTCCTTGTTCTACCCCTTCATGGCTCATGTTTCCTCAGGTCATCACACATAGTCCCTATCATTTAAACAAAGGAGCACTGCAGTCATAGAAATGAAGGAAGGCTTTAGAGGTTGTTATACTTCCTTGTTGACAGGGTCGAAAATGTCTTGAAAACAGATACTGCCATTTCTACAATTGCTGGTTTATTCATCTCACTGAGAGACAGGGATGAAGGCAGCTGGAGTAACAAGAGCTATTTGTCTGAAGAATGCATCATCCTCATGCTTTCCAAAGCCTCAATCCCACGAGCCCTTCTGTACAAAGCGGGAGGTAGTTTCAGGGTATACCTTCTCATAAAAGTGTAGGAGAAGTGAGTGTGCTAATAAGTGCAGGCCGGAGCCTTCAAATCCAACCAAGCCGTGCTGGAGCAATTTCCAGCTCGGGGCTGCTCCATTGGCTGCAGTGTCATCTCCAGCCCATCCCACTGCTCCCCAGCCTCAGCATTGTCTTCCTGGAGCCCAGGGGGGCGAATTTGATGCTAAATGGCATCTCTGAAGAGCAAAGTGGCCTTCCCTCTCCAGTAACCTGATGGGAATGAGGCAACCCCTCCCTGACCACCCAGCTGTGTGTTTCAGGACCCCTTGGTTGTGGGAGCGGGGTGAGGTGGCTCGAGCCTTCACTCAGAGGAGCTGTGGGGCAAGGGGAACAACAATCAGAAAAGAAAGACCCCCCCCTCGCTGCTTACAGCTGAAAGCCATGGCTGGAGCGCCTCTCTGGGAGAGATTAGGTCAATGCTGACAAGTGGAAGGTACCACTGGAGGAATGGGTCATTAGCAGCTCTTAACAATTAACAGTGGCATCAGCGAGGCCAAATGACTCTCGTTGGTCAATGGTTTATCGACATGTTTAGAGACAACCATATGCTGATGAGTATCTTTTCCCTGGCATCCTTGAAGCCAAAGCCCCGCACTGCTCTGACATTCCGCTCTCACCCCGCGCCTGCTGCAGGAGGCTTAAGAGCTCTCCTAAGCACACCTATAAACTGACAGTGTACCGTCTTAAACCAATTCAATTCCCTTCCCTGCGATAAAGGACGCCAGTTCCAAGAAGATAACATCTCCCAGTGATGGCTCCCCGAGCTGCAATTTAGCACAAATCTGAGCGCTCTATTATCCAGCTCAGCCAATTCGTTAAGGAAGGACAGGCGAGCCCGTCTATTAGCTCGATCATCATAATCAAATATTGGCACAAGGAACTGCTCGGCGCTGCAAAGTCAAGCGAAACCCCCATAAAACAATTATGTGCCCTTCAGGAAAACAACGTGCCAGCCGGTGAGGTGAACATGAGTCCAACTGGTTTTCCTCCTGTGAGAAGGGGACAAAATCCCATCAACTCCCAAGTTATGTCCAGCAAAGCCTCAAAGAGACTTTGCCCTTGGGGCTCCTGGGCAAGCTGGGCTCCATCTCCAGCATTGCTGGGGGTGTTTGTTCTCAGGCATTTGGGACCACTGGATAAGGGATCCTAAGCCTGTCCTAAGCTTCTGCCAGTTGTCCTGCCCCGGGACACCTTGCAGACAGTAAATGAAGGCAAAAAAACTTCCAGTGAGCACCCGTGGCCATGTACATGCTCAGGGAAAGGCTTTAGGAAATCTTCCTTCTACCCAAACTTTTCTCCGTGTTTTTTGACTACAGTTCTTACCTTTTTGGCTGTGTTTTACTCTGCCCCCTTTACCTTCATGCCTGTGGTAGGGCCACCTCCTTCTGCTGTAACCCAGCAGTGCTTGTGCTTCCGTGCAGGGACAGACAGAGAAGTTCAGTTCAGTTAATCAGACAATTGAATTTCTTGGTGATGAACCTGCCTGAAATTCCCATTTGATCCAATTCACTCAGTTCCAAATGGCCTTAACGTGATTTACCCTATTTCACCTCTGCTACAGCAGAGCAAAACTGAATTTTGGCAACTTTAGAAATTATGTCTCCAACACAGTGATCAGTGAAAAATTCTCTTCATTGCCACAGCTTCAAAACATAAACTCTTACCAGAGAAAAGGCTCCGTTCTTCCAGGAGGGCGATCTGTGAGCATCACAGTTGGTCTGATGCAACTGAGCAAATCTTGTTGACAAAAACCAGCCACTGCCCAGCACTTGAGCTAAACCTCAGAGATCAGTTTGGTGAAGCTTTTTGGAAATCCAGGAGGGAAAAGTGTCCATCTCTGTGTCGCATCCCAGGGCTGGCATCTCCCCTGCTCACACACCACCTGTGGGAGCACAAAGCCACAAGATCATGAAATCCTAGAATGGTTTGGGTTGGAAGGGACCTTAAAGACCATCTCATTCCAACCTCCTGCCATGAACAGGGACACCTTCCACTACCCTAGGTTGCTCCAAGCCCTGTCCAACCCGACCTTGGACACTTCCAGGGATGAGGCAGCCACAGCTTCTCTGGGCACCCTGTGCCAGGGCCTCCCCACCCCCACAGGGAAGAATTCCTTCCCAATATCCCATCTAACCCTGCCCTCTGTCAGTATGAAGGCAATCCCCCTTGTCCTGTCCCTCCACACCCTTGCCCCAAGTCCCTCTCTATCTCTCTTGGAGGTCCTTCAGGCACTGGAAGAGGCTCTTCTCTTCTCCAGGCTGAACATCCCCAGCTCTCTCAACCTGTATCCATAGCAGAGGAGCTCCTGCACTCCTGGGGATGTGGAGCACTGGTTGCAGGGGGCAGGTCCTGCCCAGAGGAATTCTGCCTGCAGTGTTCCTGGGACTTACGATTCTCCCCATCACAGCACTAGCGGGATTTTAAGCACCTGCTTGGCCGGATGGTGGCAGCTCCTTCTCCGAAGCCTTCAGAGATACCCAACCTAAATTCCCCTTAAATCCCCCAGCTTAGGAGGTGGGAAGAGCCAGGTGGGAGGTGCACAGTCCCTGGCTGGAGCTCCAGGTCAGCAGGGACATACTGACCACCCCAAGCCACAGTGCAGGACAAGGACAAAGCCCCGTGGGGACACATTGGCAGCAGCTCGAAGAAAGACCATAGGAACTAAAGTCACAAACAGAACTGGGTTTTATTATGAAATAACCCTGCCAGTACATAAGGAAGTTCTGTCTGCAAAATACATTTCCTGAGGAAAGTAGATCACAGTATTCGTTTTCACAGAATAACATGTAGCCTGCTATAACTTTCAATGTGACTCTTTATTATTTAAATATTAACAGTATTCCTTCACATAAACAAGTACTCAGTCATCACATAACCAACACACAAACGACAAAATAAATATACAACAAGAGCACAGTTCATTTTTTCCCGACTTAAATATTAAATAAATAATAAATACAGAATTTTCATTTCCTGTTGTCAGTGCCTGAAACAATATGAATGAAAAAGAAAAGAAAAACTGAAAAAGTCTCTCTTCCCCCCAGTGCCCCTGCCCCCACAAAAAAACAAACCAAAAAATTATCAAAATGTCTCAGTTATAAAATATCTTTAAAAAAATTCCCATCATTAAAAGAATAAATAACAAAATATATAAAAAATAACTTGGTTGCATCAAAATTACAAGTAGGAGTTGTAGATAGGGGTTTTTTTCTTTTTTTTTCTTTTTTTTTTTTGGAATATCATTTTTTATGGTCAAAAGTTTTAATTTTTAACTTTTTTTTTTGCTTCTTTTATCTTCATTTCTATGGTGCAGTGTCCAGTTTAAAATAAGTATAAAATTAATAAATAAAAAAGTTAAATAAATAGCAAAAAGTTAACATAAGTTGTTGTAAATATAAATTACATACATCTTGCCAAAATTAAATAATTTACAGGATAATTAAACTAACTACTTTTTTTTTCTTCTCTTTCTTCCAGTAAGTGCAATTTCTCTACTTTTAAATACTAACTGAATTGCAGTCACAATCAATTTGGACTCTATTTACATGTTAAGAACATTGTGTTTTTAACACCTCAAATTTTATACTTTTTTTTCCCCTTTTTTTTTTTTTGTGTTTTTGCACTTGGAATGGGTTCTAAAATAAGTGAACTCGTGGAGTCTGATCCTGCAAACACTTAAGTATGGGAGCAAACCCACCCAGGCCAACTGCCCTGTGGAACTCAACACTGGGAACGACTCCAATCAAGCCACTCATGGGCATCCAGGCCAGATCCAGTGGCCATGGCAGTCACTAGGACTTTCCACTGACTTCTCCAAATTGTGAATTACACCCTAATATCTACAGGATTTGGCTCGAAATGACACCACAGTCTTGCCTTTAGTTGGGGTCAACAAGATCCTCCCCAGTTCTGCCCACCCCATGGCCGGGAGGGATGCAGGATGTGGGATGCCCCCACACTGGGACCCCGCGGGGGGTTTTGCCCCACTGAAGTGTTTGGAGAAGGAAGCGAGCTCCGGATGGGAGCGAAGGTGGGGAGCAGCCCCGTGGGGTGACAGCCGGCCCTGGCCATGGAGCGGGTGCTGCAGAGCAGCGTCGCAAAGACATTCATAGAGTTGTTCTCTAAGTGCACAGAGGGCTGCGTGTACCCAGCTGCTTACAACTGCTTCTTTGGAAGAATTCCCAGTACCTGAATCCTCTTTTTCTTTTCCATTTTTCCCTTTTTTTTTTTTTTGCTGCAGAATGGCGCTTGCGCTGCGATTTCGCGCAAATCCTAGAACACCAAACCAAACCATCCTCATTGCCCTGTGGATACGTGTAAGAAATCAACTCCTGGTTCACGGTACGTAAGCACTTTTCTGGCCATCAATTAACATCTCTCTTTTTGTTGGTTTTTGCTTCTTTTTGATTTGTTTTGTTTTGTCCATCGCAATCTCAACCGTTCTCTGGCATTGATGTATGATCTCTGGACTGGCAGTACTGCGCCACTGTAGGGATGATCACAATAATGAAAAGAACCAGAACTGTCATCAAACAGATTTCCAAAAAATCATATACACCGGACCATGACACATTAAAGAAATTCTTCTGTTTGAAATATCTGGAATTGGCCTATTCATAATAGCTACTCTCATATTTAAGACAGACAAAGGAATACTGTAGTTGCAAACTCCAAAAGCTTCCCTGAGAACCTTTTTTCCATTGCGCTTTCCACTGGAGATCCAGAACTGCTCTTCAGATTTCTTTCAGAAAATAAAAATAAGCTACTTTATAATACTTCAGAGTTCCCATGCCCAGTGGATATCTGAACACTTCAGGGTTGGGAGGCCCAGCACAGGTTCAGATTTACAGGTAGCTTGCAGCTCCAGCACTTGTAGCAACACAGAACATAACTCATGTGTGAGTAGGTGATCTGGACGTACGACCATAGACAACGTGAGGATTTTAAGCCAGTCATACACTAGTCTTGGATCAGACAAGACCCTGTTCTTGTAACATTTTAACCCTTGGATCAACTCTGCAAGAGCACAGCAACTCATGAAAGATGCCTGCTCTTCACCTGCTACCAAGCCCCACAGCCCACTGGAGAATTTAACCTTCCATCCTGATCTACCTCGTGGTCCAGGTAGAAAAAAAATCCCACTTTTCTCAAGAAGGTCCAAAGTTAAGTAAATGAGAACATTGAGTTCGATCAGTTCCATGTCTCAGAAATGGCCTCTTGGTTACATTTTGGTCCTTTTTTTTTTTTCTTTTTTTTCATTCATTAAACAAGTTTTCTAACTTGTAAACCTGAATACTTGGAGGGAAAGTTCCATCTTACAGTCTGTTTGCTTGCTGCTCTCCATCCCACGGCACTACACCTGGATGCCTTTGACGGCTTGCTTGATGCTCTCCAGCAGGTCCTTGTTCTCCGGGTTCTGGTAGCACTCCTGGTTAGTGTACATGTCTGTCAGCGTGTTCACGTAGGCATCAAAGTTCTGCTCACTAATTGGTTCCTGCAGCCAAAAAAAAAAAAAGCCAAATAAAAGTGTTAGCAGAAGAGCAGGAAGTGGATGAGAGTCTTTGCAATCTGTGTATTTTAGTGCCCAGAGAAATTGTGGACTCCTGAGAGTGCTCAAGGCCAGGCTTGGAGAAACCTGGTCTGGTGGAAGGTGTCCCTACCCATGGCAGGGAGCTGGAACAGGGTGAGGTTTAAGGTCCCTTCTGACCCAAACCATTCCATGATTCTCTGTATGTACAGACAGATAAAGGTCTCCACATCAGAGCTTTTTTGTGTGCAGTGCTGCACCTACGGCAATCTCATCATTGCCCTGATCCCACCGGATCTTAACCAGGTCCTTAATTTTATGCACTGGCCTTGTGGAACTATTAACAGCATCAGGTTGAGTGCGTGCAGGCAGCCTGACAGGCTGGAGGCTGAATTAGGGCATGGAAATGAAGGGCTGGAGGACGACAGGACTGCTGAAACATCACGGAGGGAACCAAAGTCAAAGTCAGGTCACCTTGGGCTCACAGCTGGCCAGCCCAGCTCTCTGCTGCAGTACAGCTTCTGCTTTTGAGGGGCATTGCAAGTATCTAACTTGGGCTTAACGGGGAAAAAAGGAAAGGGAGCAGGAAGAAAAAGAACAGGAATAAAATGAGCATACAAGTCTCATGGGCATCATTTAATTGGAGTTGCCTGAAACCTTGAAAAAAATATTTGCTGAACAGTTTATTTGACCTTTATGTGTCAAATATTTTACAAAAAAGCTCTCAGCGAGTGGTTTTCTGCCAGTTAGGCAGCTGGGTGAATACTATCCAAAACTGCTCTGCTGGAGGATGGCTTCTCTCCAACCAGCCTGAATTTAAATACAAACCCCAATGAAAAGGATTCCCAAAAAAAAAAAGAAAAAGAAAAAAAAAAGGATGGAAGAAAAAAATAAATCAAAAGCTCATTCCTCTGATCATTGCAATGGTCTTTATGAGTTGTAAGAGGACAGCTTTCTCAACAACACGAGCCCCACCTCCACACACCTGGTTTTGACAACAGTAATTACATTCCTGGGAATAGAGAGAAGGTAATTAATAGCCTTTTGTGGTTTTACTATTTTAATGCAGTCTTTTCATTTCTCAGTAACTCTATGGTAACATGCTGTGGGCTGTTAGACCTTGTTAAATTAAACAAAATACACTCTCTTTAAGAATGCTATTCTTTAGCTGCCAGCTATTCAAAACTGAATTGAAACTACCTGCATTATAATAGGAGCTCTAAGATCTTTCTGACGTTGAAATCCAATCCCTCCTGATCTCTGCTTGTGCTGTGTTAGCCTAAAAGGCACTGGGTGTCCTTGATAAAGTTTCCTATTTTGTAATAGTGCTCCCAGATGTAATGAGACAGAACAATAGATACAAAGGGAGATCAGCAGAAAATGACAACAAAAGGGAGATAAAATGCAAGCTTCAGAGATAAGGGAAAAGTACTGATCTTATAAAGGCCACATAGGTGTACGGAAAGAAATTCTCCCACTCTTTAATTGTGAATAAGCCTTATCATGAATTGGGTTTGGCACAGCTCCCTTGATGACGCCGGCTTGGGCCGAGCACTGTCAAAGTTTCTTACCATGTGCGGAAGGCGGATATTGGCAAGACTTTGGATGAGAGCCTGGCTCAACCCTGAGAGCTCCAGGAACAGGGCTTCGTTTTGCTCCTCTATGATTTTGTTTTCCTCCTCAATGTTCTTCAGGTTCTTCTCCATGGTGGAGATCTGCGGAGCAAGGAGCATGGCAGGGTTACCAACCCTCACCAGTGGCACCCACCAACACCCTGCAACCCTGGGCCTGAATGCATGGCCAAGGACACAAACCTGGGACTGGAGTTTCACCATGGCTGCTTCCATCTCCGAGTTGGACTCGTTCAGCTCACTGATCTCCTTGTTCAGCTGCTTGATCTCCTCATCATTCTCCAGAACTGCGGGAGGGAAGGTCACGGGCAGTCAGCAAATGCTCTTGGGAAAAGCAAAGGTGTTGGGCTTCCTGCTGCACCGTCCTCTAAACAGGACATACCTCTCACCTGCCTTTTTTTTCTACTTTTTTTTTATAATTAATATTTTTATCATCACAGTTCAATGATACTTGAACAGGTCAATATGCAAATGCAAAAGCAAAGGACAGCAGAGCAGTTGGAGTCCAGCACATCCCCATACCCAGCAAGGTTGATTGTCCTGAACAATCAGGTCACTCTCTCCAATCCTGAGTTTGGAACGATGCCACTTAAAAAACTAATGCATGTCTTGATGAGAAATTACAAGGTCCATAAAATAAAGCAGTATTTCTGGAGGAGTGCAGGTATTTATAGGTTCCAAACTATCTAAGTGTTCAAGTTCAATGCTTGAACCTTGTCAAATACCACAGAAATCTCAGTAATAGCACTGGAAATGCAAAGTGCCATTGCTAACAAAATTCCAGATCCAGAAATATCTCAGTATTAAAAGCCCTGAATAGGTGAAAATTGCTGAATGACTGCAAGGGATTTGTAAAAATGCCAGTGAATATATGAAGAAAAAAAATCTGAATTTCAGCATTACTTCTTTTGCCTTCTTTATTGTTGCTCCCTTAAAATATGTGACTCAAGGAGTGGGACTGGTACCATGCCACCACAAACACCCGGAAAACCCAAGGAATGGGTGTTCAAAGTACACGATGTCCTTGAAGTCTGTGTCCAGATTTCAGCTGAAACCTCCCCAGTCTATAAAGAAAAAGATCCATGGGCTCAATACCCTGACACACCTGCAAGGCAAGGGAGTGAAAAACCTTACCGTCACTGGTCTTGAACTTTGTGTTGAGAATTTCATCCCCTGAGAGTTTTCCTTTCTTCCCAGCAAAAGTAGCTCTTGGACACCCTGACAAACTGAAAAACAAATAAAAATGGGTTTCATAAACTCTCAGTATTTATAGGTGCTTATGTTCCCAACATAAGAGCATGTGCCATTTGGTGGAATTCAAGCTGCGAGACAGTTCTTCTAAAAGCTTTTTATGGTACAGAGGAAATTGCTTTATGAATAATGCCACAGAACTCCCCATTTATAAAGTGAGAGCAATTTTCTTTAAGCAAAGATTAAAAACACATTGCTTCCCAGAAGAGGAGTTGTGCCAGGTGAGGAGGGGGAGATGAGTCTCGTTACCTTGGGCACCAAACTCCTATTTGTGGTGCTCAAGTTCTGTTCCAGCATGCAAATAGAGATTTAGATTAGAGGTTAGGAAGAAATTCTTCTCTGTGAGGGTGGTGAGGGCAGAGTTGCCCAGAGAAGCTGTGGCTACCCCATCTCTGGAAGTGTCCAATGCCAGGTCGGACGGGGCTTGGAACAACCTGGGATAGTGGAAGGTGTCCCTGCCAATGGCAGGGGGCTGGAATGAGGTGATCTTTAAGGTCCCTTCCAACCCAAACCATTCTGTGATTCTGTGAATATCAAAACAACCACACATTTTCTCTGTTCACTAAACTTCAACCTGACTGAGCTCAGCATCAAAAGCACCAGTTCTTGAGCCTCGCCTGAGGAGCTGAACGCTGCTCAAGCAGCATCTTGGGGCAGGTAAGTTAGTCCACAGCAAAATCATCACACTCACACTGATTTGAACCCTGGGATTTACCTTCTGTGAGTGAGGAAGCTCCCGTTGGCATGGCCAGAACCGTCACAGCCTGGGGTGGGGCAGGTTGGGCCTTCGTTCTTCAAGGACTTCCAGGAAAATGAGGAGCCGTTGAGGGATCCTTCCTTCTGCCTGCGGGCTGCCAGAGGGCACCCGGAGGCGCTCCGGTGAGACGCGTATTTGCCGCTGATGTGTCCCAGCCCAACGCAGCCCGGAACCGGACACCTGGGCACAGGGAATCACCCGAAGTTACAGCACGGCAATCAAGAGGAAGGAACAGAAGGAAGGGATAAAGGCGTAAGGAAATTATTGATGAGCAGGAATGAGGAAGCCTGGGAAGAGAGCGTTTGCATTTGGGTCTCGTCTGAAGTTTACAGGGGAGGTACTTGGTTGATGGAAATAGCAGATGGGAAATTAAGAGCTACGACTGCTCCTTCAAAAGAGCCAAAGAGAATCAAGGAGAATTCTGCGGGAGGGAAGTCTGTGGAGGTCATATCACGTGAAGCAAAAGTAGGTCCCAATGGTGTCAGAAACCAGGTATTTGGTGCCTCACTGAGGACAAAAATGGCAGGTTGGGCTGCCTGACATGGGATCCTGATGTACCCCAAGGCTGACACTCACACTGAACCATCACACGTGTACTGCTGGCTCTGCCCGGTGTCGCTGCTGATGAACCCAGGCTCATCACTTACCACCCTACACCAGCACAGTCAACACAATGTAGGAGCACTGTCTGTGCCCTTGGGGTCACAGCCCTCCCCAGGAGCCGGTCCCTGAGCCAGGAGCTGTTCAGGCAGTGCACAAAGAGCTGCAGCCCTGTTCCTGCCAGGAGGGCGTCCGAGGGGTTTCTGAGCCTGCACCCTGTCAGACAGGACAAATCACTGGGCCATCACTCAGCCCGCAGCCACGGCATGGCCTCGCCTGCCTCCTCCTCCTCCTCCTGGTTCACATCTTGCCTCTGGGGAGATCAACCCACGCTCACAAGGGGATAAAGTGGGAATTATCATCGAGGCAGCACACAAGCCCTGCCACTACCAGACTTCTGCCTCTTTATGGCCAGTTGAAACACACAGGAGCTGTGAGGAGCCTCGTGGAAGCACCAACACAACTTGTGCTGCTGCCAAGCACACGAGTGGCTCTCTAAAAGGCACCTCTTTCCTCCCTCCTCACCTGATGGCATTCTCCCTAAATCCAGCCATCCCACAAGCCCCATGTATCTAGCACGGTTTCTGCTGTGGTTTGCATTTGTTTTAGAAATGCTTGTCAATTATAAATACAGTTAAAAGTTTATTACTCAAGGGAGGTTACTCAAAAATAGGGGAGGTGGAAGGAGGTAAGAAATGACAAAAACAACCTCCATGTCCTCAGTTTGGAAGCAATTAGGGACTTTGAGGCTCCTCAGCAAAAACATTCGTGGAGCTGCTCCTGAAAATCGCAAGCTGCGTTTCGCTGCAGAAATTATTGCCCTGATTGTTTACATTCCACACAAAAGGGAGATGACAGCAAAAGGGGGGGGCCTACACCCAGCCTTTTCCCAAGATAATTTGAAAAATGCTGATCTCGATTTTAATCAGCTGCAAATGCAGCACAATTCACTTATAATATCCCTGCCAGCAGGATCCTCAGTAAATTCATAACATCATTGCTTTTATATGATCACGAGCAAATTACTGAATCCTCAGGAGAAAAAGGAGAAGGGGGAGAGGGGGGAAGAGCAAGAGAGAAAGAGACAAACCCCAGCATTTCGTATGCAGCCGTTATGGCCCAACCATTACATATTTTACACTGTTAATTTAACTTTTATTACATTTTCATTGTTAAAAAATAAACCACAGCCTTATTGTGCAAAACATCTGTCTTGGACATCTTTTAAATTATTTTTTTTACATTATTATTATTTAATGGGAGCACCAGTAGCGTTTGATCAATTAGACACCTGTGGATGCTTCCGCTCTATGGTCTCGCTGAAGGTTGAGGTGATCTGTTCAATCACGTCTGCAGCAAATTACTTGAAGGATGAACAGCAGAAACAACAGGGACTAAATGACTTTCTCCTCAGTGATGATGTGCAAAACTCGGCCGGGTTCCAAGCGGAGCTCGGTGCAGACGGAGGAAGGATTTAGAGCCAAAGCTCCTTAACGTAAACCTGCACCGGGCGCACCTTGCCGTGGGTGGTGGAACAAACACTTCCACAGGCTCGGGGAAGGCCCCAGCCAGGGTTTGTTGTGCCACGTTGTTTTGCACATCTCAGAGGAGCTGCTGTTCCTCCTGGGTGTACTGGAAGAGGGGGGGTTGCTGCCCGGGCCATGGGATGTTAGGGAATGCCCTCACCTCCTGCTGCCGCAGAGACCCTCACAGCCCATCCCACCCTTCCTGCACCCGTGTCCATGGTCCCACAAGGCCCCTCCAGGGGTGGGTGACATCAGGTTTCTAGGAGTCAGAAAATCCTCCAACCCCATTTGGAGCCTGGAACCTAGAGAATCTGTGGATGCCCCACCCCTGAAGTGTCCAAGGCCAGACTTGAGAAATCTGGTCTAGTGGAAGGTGTCCCACCCCATGGCAGGGGGTTGGAATGAGATGATCTTTAAGATCCCTTCCAACCCAAACAATTATATGATTTCTTGCCATTTTATCTTCCCAGTGTTTGCATCTTTAGGGTGGACTAGGAGAAACCCATCCCCTGGCGAGGGTGCTGGTGGGGACCCTCACTCCGCTGTGGCTGTCCTGCCGGCCTATCCCATGCTCCTACACAAGGCCCAGCTGCACCATAACAGAACAGCCACATAAAAACCCCTTTCTCCTTGCACTGGGAAGTGATTTCTGTGCTGAGAAACCACACTGGGGAACCTGCTTGGCACATTCCTGCCCTGTCCTGCCCTGAATGCGGAAGGCACAAATGAGCAAAACCACAGCTTCCCCAGCTCCACAGGGCACGTGTCCCTGGGGAAACCATGCAGAGGGGTGACCTCCCAAATGGAGGCTCCAACCATGCTGAGAGCAAAGGTACAACAGCCAACACTTGCACAACACCAATCTGCTCCTTGTCCTTTCCTTCCCTGTGTCACTGGTTAAAGGCACAGCATTGCCACACCACCAGCAATTCAGTGTATTTGAGCCAAAAGAGGCTTTTTTCCCACAGATTCTCAAGTAGGTTGCTTAATTTTTAATAAACTCTCCTAAATCCTGCTAATTATCACACAGCTCATTGAACTGGGAGGCTTTCCTTCCTGTAGACTGAGGAGGAAGAACAGAGCAGATGGCTCAAATATCATCTTTTTCTGAAAGGTCCTTCCCCCCACAGCAGGCGCATCCCGGCTTCCCACGGACCCCACAGGGTTCTTCCACACCCACTGGGTCCCGCTTTGGCTCAGCCTCTGCTCCAGGCCAAAACCTGGGCACATGGAGGTATCCACCTCTGCTCCTCCGTGAGGGCAAGACCTGCCCTGGGACTAAAATAAGTAAAAAAGATTCATTTGGAGACAGTGTGCTGAGCCAAAGGGGTTTGGACAGATATGCCAGCGCCATGGGCAAACCAGAAACTCTTGGAGGAGGTTGGTAATTTTTTCCATGTTTCTTTTTACCCCCTTCCACCTGCACTTGCTGGGTGAATGGATAGGCTCCAGAAAGGCTGGATATGTTCTGAGGTAACAAAAAAAAAATAGGGTCGTGGAGTCAGTGCTGCCTTTGATGTCCTGTGGCTGTGTGAGGAGATACAGATCCCAGACCCCACATGCTGAGCCTGTGATGCTCAGACTTGCTAAAAGTCAGGACAAATGGATTTCACAGCTCGTGAAAACTCCTGAGGTGGACTAAGCGATTTCAGATCTCTATTCTCTGCAGGAATAAACCCCCTGGGATGTTTTGAAAACTTCAGCCTCAGGCAGCAGAGAAAGGTTTTTTCAGTTCACTTCGAATATTCTGCCCTGGCAAAGACTCTACAAAACACAGTTTATTCAGGGTTACCAGGGCCTGACCCAGCTCAGCGCTGGGTGGTTTCTACTTCTTCTGTGTTCCTGGCATTGAAGCCAGTCCATCAGCCCTTGCTTGCCCATTGCTTCCCCAAAACCTGCCATGTTTGGCTTGACTGTGGGGTTTTACTCTCATTTACAACATTGGTGTGATTTTTCTGGAATTATATAAAGTACAGCTAGCAGAGAAACTCTTTGTGCCCTACCAGCCTACCTTTCACATCTACAGGCACAAATAAGAAAAAAATACAGCATTACCCCACCACCACCCAATTTTTCCATCAAATCTCAGAATTGCAACGCCAAAACACAGCAAAGAGCTTCAGCAGAGGATGCTCAAAGCAGCGTAACTGAGGAGGGACGTGGGGTGGGTGCTGATCCCCCACGTAAATCCGTGTGAGGCAAAGGGGATGGAGTGACAAGCTTTGTTCAGGAGTTATTTTCCAGACTTACTTCATCAGCTCTGGGTCTTCTTTATCGTCCTTTGTCGGGGTGATCTTGATCCCACTTTTCTTGGCACGAGGGCAGCCTGACAGACTGTGGTTAAAAAGAGAAGAAAGGCCTGTCTCACTGGCAGAATCCCTGCATTTGCTATTCCCCCGCTTCAGTCATCTTTCACTTGAATTTGGCACAGTGTTTTTGATCTCTCTCGTTTTGCAGCTTCACATCACGAGGAGAAGTCAGAAGGAAAAAAATAGTAAAAAATTGAGGGAGATGGACAGTAATTAATGGTGTCTAGATAAGAAGATATCTGCTAACAGCCTGCAATGTTTAATGGAATTGTTGAAACAGAAGGCTCAGATCTCTGCTATTAATGTTCTAAAGCGATAATAGAAGTCATAAATAGGTAGCAATATTAACAGGAACATTGCATCAGCTAAAATCTGACCCTTTGTCTTTTATTCTGTTGAAAGGAGCTTCTAATCAGATGCTGGAAACATCAGAAAAAAAAAAGAGAAGTCAGATTAAAGAGATGAAAATAGGCTTCAGTTGTCAGTAACATTAATGTTTTATTCAGAACTTTACAACTCTGCCCACTGCAGGGGAAAAAAAAAAAGAAAGAAAGCAACACAGAAAGAAGCTAGAGAGAAAATAATTTAAGGGAGATCTTACCTTCTATGCGATGCATAATTTCCTGTTATGTGACCAGAGCCATCACAACCAGGAGTAGGGCACCTGCGGAGGCAAGGGAGGCTCGGATTAGCCTGGGGACGTGAGCAGGGGATCGACACTCTGTGACAGCTCTTTTCAAAGAGAAATCTGGGCACTGGCAACACAGGAGCAGGATTTTCCTTCCTGCACCTTCTGCCTCTGTAAGGACAAGATTTGGTCTGTGATATCCGTGGTACAGAAGTCAGTGCATCACTGCACAGTGCGGTGTGGGAGAGGAACATCTGTGGGATGTTGGGAGCACAGTGAGTGGCTGCTCTCCCATGGAGGGACACAGGTCCCAGCCTGTGTCCCCACCCTCGCGAAGGGGACAGCTCAAGAGCTGATAATGAGCTAAAAAATCCCTCCAGGGCCATGTTTGTCATCTTGAGGAAGCCATAAGGAGACAGCAGGGGCCATCCAGGGCCAGCAGGAGGGACCCAAGCAGAGACAGGAAACCAGAAAAACAGCCTACAGCTCTGGACAGCAGGGCCACCATGGCCACCACCAAGAAGAAGCCCAACAGAAGGTCTTGGCTCAGTTCCGGGTGGCTTTGGGGGCATAATCTCAGTGAGGGCAAGCGGGCAGCCCATGGCAGAAGGGTCCTCAGAGTGCAAAACTGGCCGATGCTTCTGAGGGAAAATGATGAAGGAAGAGGTGGGAAAAGGTTAGGTTATCCCTGGGTGCTGTCCTTCCTCAACACCATAGGCAAGGGACAGGGGTCAGCAGGGGGACAGCCCGGGAGGGGCCTCGGGCTGGGGATCACCGGGTCACCACACACGGTGCACCAGCAGCTTTTGGTGCAGAACCTGCCTCTCAGTGCTCAGCCACTGCATTACAAAGTGACCTTTGAAGGTGCATCCATGGCCGTGGGGTTCCAGGTGAGCATCCAGCAAAGCCTTGAGAACGCTTCTGTGATCCCCCAAACCTGCACAAAAGCCCCCAAACCTGGGGCGGGGGCTGCGAGCCCACCCAGCAGCACGCGGATAATGGCCCGAGTTAAGCACCACATCATTACGGGCTCAGAGCGGGACGGTGAGGGGATGTGAAGTACCACGAGCACAAAGATCTGTTCCCAGTGCTGTAGGTGACGCGGCAGACATAAAAGTTGTCATGGGGACAGGGAAGAGAGGCGAGGAGTGTTTGCAGAGGATGTGCACGCCAGCCTGCCAGTTAGCCAGGGCTTTTTGAGTCAAGTGATGAGGGCCGGAGGAGGGGGTGTGGGGAGGAAACCCACGGTGCTGCTGCAGGACGAGGGGGAGATGCTCAGCTGCTCCTTCCGAGCAGAGCGAGCAATGGGACACATCCACGAGCTTGCAGAGCACCCTTTCTCCTCGGGGGAGGGGTTTGCTGTGTCCCTGCTTTCTCCATCCCTATTTTTAAAGCCCCCGGTGCCTGGCTGGGATGACTGGGCGGTACCTGCAGCAGGGCAGGGGTCGGTGTCTCCAGGACATGCCAGTGAAATGATGGGCAGCGTGGTGATGCACGGGCAGCCCCTGATGTCAGTGCCCTTGGGAAAGGCAAGATGCTTTCCCAAAGGCTGGACAGGGCTCTGAGCAGCCTGATGTAGCTGAAGATGTCCCTGCTCACTGCAGGGGGTTGGACTCAATGGCCTTTAAGGTCCCTTCCAACCCAAACTATTCTGTGATTCTACACTGGTGCTATGGCCCCTGAGAGTCAGTGGAGCAATGGTTTCCACAAGTGACTTTAGTTTGCCAGCTTGGAAAACAGCTTTTTTAAAAGTCTTCTCTTTTTGTTCAGAAGACATCAAAACTCTCCTCTTTGCAGCATCTCTGAGGGAGACTTTGGCATTTTCAGGTCGCTGAATAATCTCCAGTGATAAAAAAAACTGGTACCTCACCTGGGGTAGGAGACCAGGGACATATCCTGGACTCAGAGGGGTAACAGGGAGGCTCAGAGCCAGGAAAACATAAGTGCACATAGGTCTGGTGCAGTAAGAGCAGGGACACATCCAGCAGGACCTCACTGAGGGTGCAAATCCTTCAATTGATTTAGAAATTACAGGTTTGGGAGATGACTGTGATATTTCCCAGCTCTACACTGTTACAGTAGAAAGCAAAACTATTTCTCTGTTGTTCTAGCTTCAGGGTGGGAGGAAATTATGAAAACACTAACACCGAACTCCTTCCTCCTTTCAGGACTTTTAAAGAGGAGAGAGAAGTAATTTGATTTTTATTTTTAATTATCTGGAGACAAATCATACCAACAGAGACCTTTTATTGCATGTTCCAGCCTGGAGCTATTTTTTTTATATCAGCGATATTAACCCCTGAAATAGAATTTATAATAGAAACACCGACATGGTCTTATCTGGAGTTGTGAAAAGCTATGACTGTGCAATCTATAATATCTCAAGATCCCTTCCTTCTTCCTCTGCTCCCATCCTCACCAGGACATAGAAGAAAAAGTAGTATTTGAGGAAATAATATTAACAAGCTTTTTTTGGGCCAGAAGTCTCCTTTTTTATACAGTATTTTGATAAAAACCACTGACATTGGATGCCAGAGGAGAACAGGGGATGCTGCACAGCAAGGCTGGACATGATGCCTGGTCTCAGGGATGAGCCTGTTTGCTTTTTGTCTGGCCCTTGCTGGAAGTGGCCACTGCTCCTGAGAGCTTTTGATATCGTTAACACTAATTGTCTGATCACTTGGCTATTCTTTCAAGCTGTTGGAGAAACACCGGTTCAGCAAAGCTCTCTGAAGAGGTCCTTTCAAATCGTGCATCGTCTGTGGTGCGTGATTAAGTGTACTTAGCACTAATCACAGCAGCCCTTGCCATCCACCAGCATATTCTATTAATATCAACTAATCCTGCCTCTTCTTCCACCTCTGAGATAAGGAGCAGGTTAACTAACACTTTTCCTGGCACCACCTCCGCATTGGTGGTGGGGCACAGAGAAGTCCAGGAGCCACCACAGAGGGATTTGGGACTTTTCCAATGACCTTAGTGACCAGTTGGGATCCCACTGACTCACCTATGGCTCCAGAAATCCCTGGTTGCACACAGGATACAGCACATTTGGTTTTTTTCGTGCCTGTGCAATGTGAAGCCCTTCATGAGGTTTAACTCTCAGTGGAGGCTCCTCAGTTGTAGTTCTGAATATCTAATTCATGACTAATGTGTCTAAATGATCCAAAAACTGGATTCAGCAAAGCAGGGAACTCAGAGGAGACTCAGCCTGCAAGGATAGGCTGGGCCCACGAAAATGATGAAAAAAAATTCACAATGAGCTTTACCCCAGAGATGCAGATGTGGTGGAGAGGGTTGGGGTCCCCCAGTGCTCCCAACTAAATACAGTTTCACCTTTCTTTAGGGAAGGCAACCTAAGAGAGCGTTTGGGAGAGCGACCTGTGAAGAATGAGCTCCTACTGAAAAGGAGGAGTTTGGAGGAGACAGCAGCAAAGCTGAATACAGGATTTAGAGGAAGATTCCTGAATGAAAATGTCAAAACCAGGTTCCTCCCTTCAGGAGCAGCAATGAGAATGGGGAAGTTTTAATTTCCAGGAGCCCTTGACCACTGGCTCGGGATCCAGCCTCACCAAGCTTTTGCTTTTCATTCCCTCACAAACCATGGAAACGAAGAGGAACCTCTCTCACTGCATCCCGAACAGCCCTTAAAATGTAGCATAAAAATAGTACCCCAGGTTCTCCAAAAGAGTTGGCTTGGCGTGCTGGCGGTGACTTCCCAGCTGTGTCTCTAGCCAAAAATAAATCCAGCCTTTGGATTATTTGAGATGGACAAAAAATGTTAAATGAAAAGGGTTATGGCCCAAACTAGGCAACAAGAGCTTGGAAAAAGGTGCCAAGTGAAAAAAAAAATAACATGTCTACAGCGCCCAGAGGAAAGCTGCCATGTGTCCAGGTTATTTCCAACCATTGCCATCAGCCCCCTCCCCAAAATTATCCTTCCTCTATGCCATTGCCTCTTCAATGCAGCATCTGGAAGCTGGACTCCACCAGAGCTCCTCGCAGGCAGGTTTTGATCAGCTCTTTGAAAGGAGAAGGGAGGGGATGGAAAAGCAAAAGCAGAGCAAGAGGTGTGGGGGCAGGAAGGGAGAAGAGAGAAAAAAAGGGTGGAAATAAAGAAAAAAAAGGAGTTCCAAGTTGAGCGCAAACATACTTGAGGTCAGCAGAGTGGGCAGCCATGAGGTTTCTGAGGCTCTTGTCAGCAAGAGGACAACCAGAAAGGCTGAAAGAGAAGAGATGGAATATCTGGATAAGCAAAAAAAAAAAAAAAAAAAGAAAAAGGAAAAAGAAAAAGGGCTGGGGCATGGGGAGGGAGAGGGGCAACAGAAGAGGTGAGGAAACAGAACCAAACTATCCACATGGTCACAAACTATACCAAAAGAAAAAAAAGTTGTCTTTAGAGTTCAAACCACAAAAAAAATGTCGACCCACCTGCGGTGAGAGGCATAGTTCCCCGTTATGTGTCCGCTGCCATCACAGCCTGGGGTTGGGCAACTGGGCAACAACAACAACAACAAAGAGCATAAGTGTGGGAAAGGAATTGATTCCCCAAAACCCACGGGTGGGCAAAACCAGCAGAGCCCACTCAGGGTCTGTCTGGGGGGTCGTAGTCCAGCCCTGCTGCCTGACCCCTTACACCAGCCCCATCCCTCAGATCTGGGTATGTGTTTCTGTTTGCATGGATATAAACCATCTGTTTCCCCTTCAGCTCCCCTTCCTCCCCTTTTACTTCTAAAAGACCATAAGGATCCTAAAAACACAATTTGAAAAAAAAAACCTGAGAAAAATTGTGTCAAAGGCAAAGAAAGTGTTTAAAAGCCTTGGTTGCTGGGAGGGCTTGGTGGCAGTGGGGGACTGGCAGCAGCCTGCTGGGTGGCATGGCCTGACAGACGTGGCGGCTGCTGCCAGGTTGGACGATTCCTGCAATACCGAAGCTCTGGCCACAGGAATCATCTTGTTCAGATTTCCGATCTGAATGAGGTGCTTCAGATTTCGGCTTTCTGAAATGAATTTTTTTTCCTCCCAGCCCTTACAGCTGCAAAGAAAAGCTTGCAAACACTGTTTGCTGCAGAAAGGGAATGACAGTAACCTCTGGCTGTGCCTGGAGGTGATGGGAAGATACAGGAGTGGGGCACCTGCCTGGAAGTGGCACAAGAACTGCACCCAGACACAGAGCATCAGACACAGCAGGCGAGTCTGCTCCCGAGTTAACTACAGCTAATTCATTACAGCCCTTGGGCCAGAGAGGAACAAGGATATTAAACAGGGAGGGAAGGCTCAAGGCTGCCCACGACACCATTTATTTATTCCAGGGCTATTTCCATTTAGGAAATTTCTCTACCATCACAATAAAATTAAAGCACAGGAGGACTTCAGGGCTGTACCTCAGAAATTGCTGTTCACATCACTCATTGGTGGGTTTTAAAAAACCGTTTAGAGCTTTGTGTAGAGCAGCTGGCCTGAGCTTTGCTCATTTAGGGAAGATGCTGCTGCTGCTCTGCCCCCACAGATCTCCTCCCTACCTGGCTGCTCCCTCAGGCTCCTGCCTGCAGATAATGGGTGATTTGGATGAGATCAGCAGAACGGTGCCCACCGACTCTCCCTGCATAATGTGTGGGAGGTCAGATGCACAGGAAAGGAGCCAGGAACAGCTGGGATGCCTGGGAGGGGAAACCTCCCCATCACAACCTCCAGGCTGATCCCGACGTGCTGCTAGACCAGAGCCAGGTCCAAGCTGCCATGTTTGGCTCAAACTCTTAAACATGACCCGTTCCTGTGGGATTCAGTGTGGATGCAGAGCCATACTCCATCTGATAGGGCAGATCCGGGTCTGTACTTCCAGCCACACAACGGACAGACAGATGTGAGCTGGGTCAAGGTCTCTCTCCAATGCAAAATGCAACACATCTTGTGTTCAACACTCCTTTCAAGAAGGTGCTGAGATCCCTTGGGTGCTCTTGGCTGCACAGACCAGCCAGTGTCCCAAACGAGGGGATCAGGACATTGGGTAGGCACAATCGTTGTGCCAGAAACACTCTTGCTGGAGAACACCAGGATAAACTGGCCCTGAAAGAAGTTTCCCACAACCCTGTCCATGAATCCCGAGAGCACCAAACTCTCAGGCTCCCTTCATCACTGCAAACTAAGGCCACGTAGGAACATATTTTGCCTCATTGATCAGCAGTTGTAGGAGGATGAGTAAGATCAATCACAGTAAGAAAGGGAACGACAGTTCTTATTTTTAAAATGTATTTACTGATTTTGTTTCCTACCATCCTGGCTAAGTACATATTAATAGATTTTGGAGGAAGAGACAAGAAGGCAGGACTTACGTGAGCAGCTCTTTCTTGATGTCCTTGGAGAGGAATTTTAGCTTGAAGTTGGTTAAAGTAACTTCACCTGGGTATTTTCTCTCTTCAAAGTTCTCCTCTGACACTTCTTGCTCATCAGCTTCCGAGGAGGCAAAAGAGTGAGCAGCAGGCTCTGACTGCAAGGAATGGGGCAGAGTTGTGGTGTGGTCATTGCTGCTGAGCTGTGGTGGGAAAGGATCCCAAGTTCATCCCAGCTAAGGGTTAGTGCAGCATTGCCAACACTCCTGAGCCCCCTGCAAGCACCTCACAGTACCCAACCCAGAGATCCAACAGCCTGTAATTTCCTGGGTTTTTAGGAGAAATGTGTAAAACTCGTCTGTACAGGGATTTATACGTGGCTTTCCCAAAGTCTTGAAGAGATGAAGCTCTGTGCAATCCCCTCACACTATTCCTCAGCAGCCTCCCCATGGGCAGAGAGGCAGGTGATGCTCCCAGAGCTGGGCCCCTCACCCCAGCCGGGGGGTCATGGCTGGGTTCCCCACCTGCAGGATTAATGTCAGTGCTATGCAGGGCTGTAGCTGCTAATGGCAGATATAAATCATCCCAGGAAACATCACCAGGAGCAGCACTGCTGCAAGGGAGCTGACAGGATTTACAACACAGAAAGCCCTGCAGACACAGGGGAAGGAAAGTGGTGGGTTCTTCTTTTGCAAGGGCACCCCAACAGATCCAAGAGCAGTTGCTTCCTGCCTGGTTTGCCCTGGCTGATACCTGATGGCACTGACAAAGCTAGGAATATTTCTCTCCTTGGCTCAAACTGGGGGTTCTGGGGCAGATGGGACAACTCTGCAAGCAAACATGGCATTCAGCGTCCCACGAGTTGTTATTCAAGCATCAAGAGCCACTGCTCACCTCCTCTGGCTCCTCTTCCCGCTGACGGTTTGGTTTAGTGTAGTCAATGGGCCCATCCCATTCATCCTGGCGGGAGGTCTGGCTGGACTGGGGGGAGGTCATGGTGCTGCTCGTGGCACTGGTGCTGTTTTGGCGCTGGGACACATCTGGGGACTTCATGCTGGGACTACTGCTGCAGCTGCTGCTGCTGGGGAAGGTGCTCTCCCGTTTGCGGTGTTTGTTCATACTCAAGTCCAGAGTCCCGTTTTCATCCACCTCAATGTCCATGGACTGAAAGGTTGGAAACAAACCCACTGTTAGCAGCTGCCAGAAATTCCCCATGGAAGTCTTGCCCCTGTTTGTCTTTTGCACTGCAGCAGGCAGGTTTTCATGTCGCATCCTCTCCACAGTCAGGTAGGAGGAACTGCATAAAAAGGGTTTCCTAAGTATTTCAGGAACCTGTCATGCAAAGGCACCCCTCTACTACCAGCAGAGTGGCATTTTGACTCAGTTGATTGAACACAGGCATCTAGTGCCACTTAGGATGCCTCATGGCATCCAAAACATCTGCCCCATGTTGGGAGTTCTCCATGGGACTTCTGGAGAACCTGTGTTCCTTTGAAAAACAGGTGGAGGTCAGACTGGACACAACTGGGAAATCTCAAATGGCATCAGATACAGATCAGGGAACAACTGTAACCAGCTCTGAGAATCATGGAATTACAGAATTGTTTGGGTTGGAAAAGCCCTCTGACATCATGAAGTCCTAACATTCACCCACAGCATTGCCAAGCCCATCACTAAACCATGTCCCCAAGTGCCACATACACATGTCCTTTAAATCCCTCCAGGGATGGTGACTCCACCACTGCCCTGGACAGCCAGTTCCAGGGCTTGACCATCATCATAAATCATGAATTTTTCCTAACATCCAGTCTCAGCCCGAGACTTGGCCTGGGATTGATGCTCATCTCACATGGCTAATTTGAGCCACGAGGCACCTCCACGTCACTCTAAGAGCCGAGATTCTCTCCTCCGAACCCAAAGTGGGAAGCCGGAGGGGCATTTTGTATGAGTGCCTGCGTTCCTTCTATATTTAAGAGAACAAAATGAAAGGAAGGGTAAACCAAGGTATTTCTCCCATCCCAAACTTCAAGTCTGGCCCCTGGGCAGTGGTGCCTGGGCACATTCACCCACCTTGCTGGGAGCCTCTTGCTGCTTGGTGCTGAGATTCTCGGGCATCTCCCAGCAGCGGGTGGAGAGGTTGAGGATGGCGGTGGCCGCCATGTGCGCGGCCTCAGCGTCGTGGGAGTAGTCGAAGCCTGTGGAGGAAGATGAAGTGCTCTTCACGTAACTGCTGGAGGGGCTGTGGCTGGGGGAAGAGGCCTTTGGAAAAGGTTTGGCTGGAATAAAAAGAGAAGGAACAACACAAGGCTAATGTATAAGTGGCATGAGCAGCAGGGAAAGGTTAAGTCAGTGTGACACGGCTAATGTATGCACAGTTCCTGGGGTTATTCCCAATCCAAGGGCTGGTTTGTTGCCTGGGACGTGCAACAGGAGCAGTGCTGGCTGCAGCTTGTGCTTGGTGTGAAAGGTTAATTCATTAACTGACTCTGCCATCAATACCCAAAACACAAGTGCTTTTTTTCATTAGAGCTGCTCCTTCAGTGGAAGCAGTTAAAGGAGAAAGCTTAGAGAAGCTTCCTGGCTCTTTTTTTCTTCTTCTCTCTCCATAATTTATCTGCAGGGCTGCCTTACAGGGAGATTTCTAGTAGCATGTTTGGAAACTTAAAATTTATAAAATTACATTAATAGAAAAAGCATGGTCATAAAATATGAGCTTCCAAGGATGACACTGGTGAAATATGGATTTTCTGACAGCTGACATATCATTTAAATATGTCAGAATAACAGGATTTATTACACAGCTGCGCACAGCTCCTGCATGTCACAGCAGCAGCAGTGCCAGCCTGGAAATGCAATTTTTCTTCATACCCTGTGAAATGAAAGTATTTCTCAGGGTGGACGCACAATAAAACTTTCCCTAACAATAACTAATAATTAATAAAACTTGAAGCTGGTCCCGTTTAGGGGCCCTCAGTAGTTTCAGTGGGTGCAAACAGGAGATCATCCAATTTAGAACAGGCCCAGGATTGTATTCTGAATGAATTATCAAAACCTTCGAATTCTTAATTCATTCTGCCGTGCTCTTTCTGGGGGAAACCATCTCCCCTTTAGTGGGAGGCTCACCCAGGGAAGACTCATAAGCTTTGGCCTGATCATGGCAAAGCAAAGCCAACCTTGGCTGATGCAGCCACGGAGCAAAGTGATTTCATTATTCCCATTACAAACTCGTAATATAAGACACTATAAAATACTAATCTCCCCCAGCACTGCTTTCTTCCTCGTTGCGTGTGTATATAATGCATATTGACATTAATGGGAGTTATGCACACACATGCGGGGGAATATAAATCCCTCCAGATGAAGATCTCTTTAAAATAAGTTCTCAGCGAAAGGAGCAGATTTCCCTGCTATGATTGGCAATCATATTCATCTTGTCGCTTTGATTAACTCATTGGAGGTTTGCCCACATGGTTATTCTTGTGTCTGGCTGCTTGTTTTCCTGTCCGGTTTAATCCATGTCTTCGAGGCGGGGCGCAAGTATCCGCCAACCCAACCCGACAATATCCAGGATCGGGAGATGCCAATTTCAATTTCACACCGTAGGCTCAGCGATGCTTTTCCATTTCATAAGTATTTCTACCACTAATAGACTCGCAATCAGCAAATTAGTGAAATAAGTGATGAGAAAAAATAGAAAGGATTATCCTAGTGGGTCTGCTGGAATTATTTTTGTCAGTACAATTACCCTGAAAATTCTGTGCTAATATTGCAAATAACACAATCTATTCAGTGAGAGAATCACTTGTACTGGGAAACAAATTACTTTTCCATCAGCCCTAACCCAGGATGACAGTGGCAGTTGTGCTCTCTGGCCTCCATCCAATTTCATTGTCTGATCCTGTACAGATTTAGTACTGTAATAAAGGGCGCTCCCATTGTAGTGCAACAACCGGGATGCTTTCAAGTACGAGCACTTTTTTAGAGAGCAGCTGCATCAGGATTAAACAGGATTGTGGAAGTGGGATTAGCCAGACAGAAAGCCCTCTTGAGGCTGCTGAATTCTACAAACTGGGCTCCTAAATATTTTCTTTCCTCCTCAAAAAAATGTCTTGAGGTGCACAGTTGGCATCAAATAACATGCTTGCATGGGCTGTGTCCCCATTCAGTGTCCCTCTTGCCCCTGGCAGCCCGGCCCCTCGAGGTTTATTCAGCCATTTCATTTTCACCCAGAGTTATAACCAGTGCAAAATCCTCAGAACAGAGCAGAGGTGTGTGGCTATGATAGGAAAGAGCTGGAAGATAGAGGTGGGTGATCGATAGGTAGAGCTGGAGAGCAGAGCACAGCAGGGAAGACAAATGGGGGGAGTGGGTCATATATAAGATGGAAGAGAAGAAAACTGTAATCCATTTAGCCACATGAGGAAAGCCAGATCAATAGATATGAGCTGCAAAGCAACGGGGACCAACTGAGGACAACTGTGTAACTTATCCCACCTCGAGACATCACTCAGATTAATGTTCCCACCACAGTTCTTCCCAAAGCTGGAGCCAAAGAGACTCTCCTCCAAACAAAGCTTTCCCAGGAGCCATGGACTCCCCTCACCATCAAAGGTGCCCACCTTGGGACCCATCTCACCCTCCTCATCCCAGGAGGGTCCAGCAGCTCAGACCCAAGACTCTCCCATCACCCCAAAGCCATGATCCCAAGAGCCTCGCAACACACTGAGAAAGGCAGAAAATGCAAAAACCGAGTCCATCCCTGCTCCCAACTTACATTTAAAGGCTTTAGGTGAGGTTTCGCTAGTCTGAATCTTTGGGGCAAGCATGCGTTTGCCAAAAACCTGAGCATCAAAACTTGCATAATCGAAGGTGACCTTGGAGTACTTCTCCAGCTCCTTGGCCAGGTTGGCCCGGGGGGTTGCTGGGACCATGTTGGGCCGGTAGCTTCCATACTGAGGGATCTCCAGTTGCTTCACAAAGCACATAGGCCTGAGGATGAAACAGTGAACAGCAATTATTTCTCTTTTCCTTGACAAGGTGACTGTTGAGAGGGGACCAGACACGATGGAGGTGCAGCTGTACCTTGTTCCTGAGGGCTTACTGGGGACGAGGAAGCAGTGACAGCCCTTTTGCTCTCCCTCAGTGAGTCTGCATCTGGTTTGGATCTCTCAGACTCCAGTTTTATTTTTCCTATCCTTTTTTACCTTCTTTTCTTTTTTCCTCTTTTTAAGCAAAACACCGAGGTGTCAACCTCATCCAACACAATGTTCTTGCAGGCTGTCATGGTGTGGCAGCATTTTCCAGAAGAGAACAAACTTGGGCATCACTCCCTCACGGGACCCATGACACAGGGTGGCACACAAAGGCCTGAGGACCCCAGTTCAGCTCGGCTCCCTGCTACAAGTTCATTGCAGGGGCGCCAGGGCTTCTCCCCTGCCTGCAGCCCCTCCTAGAGACTGCCTGCTAAGGGGCTGCCTATCATGAATCAATTTGTCTTGCATATAAATTGTATATAAATGGCCTATTGTTATTCTCCTTCCCATGACCTCTTTCCACCAGAGAGTCCTCGGAGCGGAAGCTCCTTGGAGCATGGACCGTCCTCGTGATGCGCTCAGAACGCTCTGTGCCGGGCGCAGGCTCCGCTGCAAATAAATAAGTAATCGCCCTAAATGGCCTTCCCAAAGTAGCAAGAGCTGGAGCACCAGGGTGCTCAGCAGTCCTGGTGAGCAAATAAATAAATGAATCAGAGCTCGATGCCTTTGTGGGAGGGCTGCTCAGGGCTCGCACTGTGGTTTTTATCCTGCTCCCATTGCAAAATAACCAACCATATTCCGATCCATCTGTAGCCTCATGAATCACATCAGCTACGGAAGCCAGTATCTATCAGGGACATCCTTAATGGGAGACAGCCCTTTCTCCCAGGAAGAGAGAGACAGGCAAAGTGTCAGAATTAATGTGACTGGTTTGGAAACAAGCGGCAGGTTCCTCTCCTCTGAAACATGCGGGCTAAGGAAGAAAAGCAGGTGGACTTTAATGCACAACTGCTGTGGAGTGATTTGTGTGTAGCCTAAATCTCCTCCTCCTCCTCCTCATCCCCCTCCCCGAGCCCACCCTACTTATAATGCTGATATAATAACCAGCCCTTGCTGGCAGTTTGTGCTGCGGAGCAATCGCACAAGTGCCTTCTGCTGCACTGCTAAAACCCTTTGGCCTGTAGCCTCAGCATTAATTGATGCTACAGAAGCAATTCATTGTCCTCAATGCTCTCCCTGGGATCATCAATTAAATATCTCCCCACCTTGGCGAGACCTATGATCATCATAACAGGACTCAGCAGTATCAAGATAAAGCTGGAGGGAGCCGTGGCGGCTGTTCCTGTGAGTGTGGCGGGGTGGGAAGGGCTGGGGCAGTGTGGGGATGTAGAGCTGAGCCTTCCTGTCCCCCTTACCTGAGTATCCGGTCAGAATTGGAGCTGGTCTTCGCAGGATCACCAGACTGGGTTTGTTGCTTTTCATGCGATTTGGCTAATTTTTCAGCAGCAGCAATGGGGCACCCAGATAAACTGTGGGAGTTGGTTGGGGTTTTTTTGAAGGAGAAAAAAAGAGAGAGGGAAACCAAGCATGAGGAATGAGCACAAAAGCCTTCATTTCCGGAACCCAAAGCTGCACTGAGCCCGTGAGAAAAGTGTTTGCTTCCTCCACACTGAACGAGTAATAAGACAAACTCACCTTGCACCTCATCAACATAGAATCACAGAGTCGTGGATCACAGAATGGTTTGGGTTGGAAAGGACCTTAAAGCTCATCTGGTTCCAACCCCCCTGCCATGAACAGGGACACAGTCCTCTATGCCACGTTCCTCCAAGCCCCATCCAACCTGGCCTTGGACACTTCCAGGGATGGGGCAGCCACAGCTTCTCTGGGCAGTCTGTGCCAGGGCCTCCCCACCCTCACAAGGAAGAATTTCTTCCAATCTAGCCCTGTCCTCTGTCAATTTGAAGCCATTCCCCCTGTCCTGTCCTGTCCCTGTGTAAGAAGAAGCCAAAGCTGGTACCTCCTGTGCGTGTTGCGGTTGCTGTTGACGTGACCCTGTCCTGTGCACCCGGGCGTGGGGCATTTCAAAACGTTCTCGTGCATTGCCAAGACTTCAGAGAGAGAAGGAGAAGGGGAGAAGGGAAGGGAAAGAAAAACAACTTAATAAAAATCAAAGAGAAAGAAAAAAGAGAAAATCATCAAGCCTTGTACACTGGTTTCCTAGAAATCAGGGAATGTGAAATGCTGTAATTAGAATTTGCAGAGAAAAAATAAAAGATTTACAATGCAGCAGTGGCTGGGTCAGCACTAGATTAGCATCTCTGCATACAGCCTTTCTCCTCATTTTCTGATTGCAATCCAGTTTCCCTCATCCAGCCCCTCCTCCCCACCCCTGTTTTGGAACAGGTCTCCCAGTTTCAGGTAGTTTTAAGTGATTGAAGTTGTAGCTCTGCTTTTATCCTTAGGACTGGTCTTTGTTTGATTTTTTTTTTATTTTTAATCTTCAGGATTATTGCTTCCTGCAGCGCTGACCTTAAAAGTAAAGAAAATAATTTGATCTGCAAGCTTTTGTAAAGCCCGCAGCTTGTGTTAGTTATTTATTAATATTTTTGCTTGCATTCCAGCCTGTGAAGATAGCTGTACTTTCTCCTTGTTTCTTCCAGTTCTGTGTTTATGTCAGGTCTGCAACCTTTGAAATAACTGATAAGGAAGGGCTCCTCTTTTTTTTCCTCTATTATGCCATTATCATAAACATACAACATTGATATTTATGTATCTGTACAGGGAAAGCTATTCAGGATGCTGGTAGAAAGGTAGAAATAAAATCTCTCTCTGTGCATATATATATACAAAAATCTGTTATGAGGATGATAGATATTTTCTGTAGAATAGGTGAATCTTGGCAAAGCACCTTGGGAATTTTGCAGTGATGAGAGCACAGGAGACTCAGCAATCCTGCACATCCTAAATGACTCCTCTCCTTTTCTGCATGGCAACACATCTGGACAGCAAGGAAGAACAATATCCCCTTTTTCCCTACGTAATATCCCAAGTAGGGAAAAAATATGCGACTTCCAATGTAAAGATGGGCACTTCTTAACACACCTCTGGAGGTGGGCAGGCATCATTTTAAAAGCCCCTCTTTGATTTTCAGAGAAGGGATCTCATTCTCCACAGGATGGTGCTAAAAATCCTTTAAGAAGGACAGGACTTCCAAGTAAATCCCCATCACATTTCCTGTGAGTAGCAGTCACACTTTGGTGGATAGCAGCACCCAGGATCAACTTGGAAAAGCACCATCCCATGCCAAAAACTCTGTTATACTCCAAGGAGTAACATCAGACTTTTTCTAGGGACTCAGTCATAAAATTCCTATCATTTGAGAAATTCCCCCAAGAAAATTGGGCTCCAGACTAATTGAAGCAGCCCTTGGTATCCCACCATGTACTCACTCTCGGGGGGAATCCTGTCTTTGTGCGGACAACCAGAGAGGCTGCGATGGTGAGGGTAAAGTCCCGTGACGTGGCCAGTCCCATCGCAACCAGGAGTTGGACATTTGATTTCTCGCTTCTCGGGTCTTGAAGGATCTAAGGATTGTGGGGAAAGGGCAGAGGGAAGCGGGTTAGTGGATTTGGAAGTGAAGAAGTGGAAAGAAGACAAGTGCTGAGAATGCTTCTCACCACTTTTCCAGTCAAGCAGCGAGAAATCTTTGGGTTTGGAGGTTTGTTTGTTTTTTTCTGGAGGTGGAAGTGTAACACTGAAAGTTTCAAAAACTGAAATCAGCAAAGTGATTTGAGGAACTAACATGGCTCGGAGCATGGAGCTATTCCCAGCAACGGAGCAGGCAGCCCAGCTCAGAGCTGGGGGATGCTGGAGCCCCTGCCCCCATGTTTCTGTGGCCAGACTCCTACCACTACTTTGAAAACCAATTGGATTTTAAACCAACCCTTTTGCTCAGGCTGAGATTTTCAAGGTTAACTGACAATTTAGCCAAGCAAATCCTCTTCTCAGAGGGAGAAACCCTCGTGACAGTGTAGAAGACACCATCATTTTGTGCATTCACTGTTGACCTCTAGCATGTCCCCATCCCTCTGGGCACTGAGGATTTGTAGTTAAATTCCACCTGTGGGCTGTGAACTCCCCCCCATCACCCTAATAGTCCGTGCTGAGCAGACAAGTTCAGCTCTTCCACCAGGGATGTGAAGGAGGGAGATTCACAAAGGTTTGTCCCATACCTTTGCCGTAGTAGCTCTTCCGGATGCTGTCCAGCGGTTTGTTCTGTTTGTCCTCCACCTGGAAGTGCTTCACGTGCTCTCCCGGCAGCCGGCTGGGCTCCCGCACGATTTTCACCTGCTCGGCTTTCAGGGCAATGGCTTGTTCCAGCAGCCCCAGGTTCCCCCTGGTCATCATGTCGTACATCTCTGACTCGTCGGTCACGGCTGATTTCTGCGAGCGGGCATCGTCGTCCTTGTCGTCATCCGACCGGACCTCCACGATGACCGAGTACTCAGGCTTGGGGCTGAACTGCCCTTCACAGTGGCTTTTCTGGGTGTCCTGAGAAGTGTGAGGAGCTTCCTCGCAGATCACTTCAGGAGCCATCTCCTCCTCCTCTTCATCCTCCTCTTCTTCCTCTTCCTCCTCCTCCTCCTCCTCATCCTCTTCCTCCTCTTCCTCCTCATCATCATCCTCCTCCTCCTCATCCTCCTCATCCTCTTCTTCCGCTTCAGCCTTTTCCAGTTTGCAGGACTCCTCGCCGTTCGCGTCATCTCGGGGCTCCGGACACAACTCGCTGCTGCGCTCGCTGGTGACCTCGATGACCTCCTCCGCGTCCTCCGTCTGGATGATGATCTCCTTGTCGCACTCCTCCTCCATGATGATCTCCTTGTCACACTCCTCCTCCACCAACTCCTCTCCCGCATCCTCATGGACCAAATGCACGACGCTGGATGCCGGCTTGGAGCCCTGCAGCTCCGCTTCGGGCAGCTGCCCTTCGATGGCGAGGGTTTCCTCTGCTATTTGGCCTAAGTTTAGGAGAGAGTTGGCGATTATTTCTTGGTAGCTGCTGTAGTTGGCCTTGCTGGGCCCAGATGTAGTTGTTGCTGTGTTTTGTCCATAGTGGGTTGATTTTGCTGGGCTTCTCTCTGAAGCAGGGAAAGAAGGAATAGAAAGAAAAAGGGAAAAAGAAAGAAAATATGAAAAAGAACAAAAAAAAGTGAGGAAATGAGAAATGGAGGAAGAGTAAAAGAGAAAAGGAGGGGGAAAAGGAGGGGGAAGAGAAAAGAAGGCAAAGAAAGTAATTACATAAACTCGTAAAATACAACTTTGTTGAACTTAAACTTAATTGAAACTAGAGCCTGGCAGTTCCACCCCTGGAGCTGCCTAACTTATTGAATTTGGGGATGGAAGGTAGAAAGAGGATTTCTACATGGGACTCACATGCACCATCTTCCCACTGCCTGCCCCATCAGCAAATATCTGACACCCCTGCTCCCAGTGCTCCCCAGGCCAGGGCTCCAAACCAGTGAGCAAGGCAGTGTCAGGACCCCAGCTGAACATCCATGTCCTCTTCCATGTCCTTTTCCTGTCCCTCCTCTGCTCTTGGATAGTGGCCAGATCTGTCCAGGGAGGAGTCTCCTGCTGGGCCCCTCACAGCAGCAATGAGGGACCCTGGCCGCCTTCCCTGCCACACAGCAAGCTCCTCTGTGCTTTCCATGGGTCTTTCCCTAGGGAGCATCCCTGATGGAAAAGCTCTCATTTTTGAGACACTGGAGGCACTGTGCCCTCTCAGCTTAACCAGAGCATTGCCATTGTGCTTCTACCCGACGCAATAATTGAGGGACCCATCCTGTACATAATTCAGAGGAGCTATAACTCCTGGCTGTCAACACTTCCTGCCCTTTCTTCATCTACAGAACACAGCTCTGCAATCAATAATGATAAAGCACCTTCTGCTGCCTCAGGGCTGCGGGTCTCCTCCTGCTCCATCGCCTCCGCCTCGTCCTCCTCCAGCATCCCCTCCGACTCATCGGAGCCGGACTCCTCCTTGGCCTCGGCCTCCTCGCTGCCGTCGCTGTCGACGTTGTAGCCTTCATCCAAGGCCAGTTTGAGTGGATGGGATTTCCTCTTCGACACCAGGTGTTCGGCCTCCGCATCCTGAAGTTTCCTCTTCTTGGCTA
The DNA here is from genome assembly GCA_014706295.1 of Lycocorax pyrrhopterus obiensis. NCBI lineage: Eukaryota > Metazoa > Chordata > Aves > Passeriformes > Paradisaeidae > Lycocorax > Lycocorax pyrrhopterus. The sequence goes on along the minus strand of JACSVZ010000022.1, from coordinate 11,402,586 downwards.
AAGGGCAGCTTTGTAAACTGCAGATGGGATCAAGGAGCAGAGAGGAGGCATTGCCGAGTGAGAAAGGCCTGGCTACCTCATCCCAACTGGTTAGGCAAAGGCAAGTGGGACAAATACACCAATACTACCAAAAAAATCATCCAGCGCCTCAGATTTTTAGCTGGTTTAACCCTTCGTGGCCAGATATACTCTTAGAGCTTGACCTTGTGCAACTACATCAACTTTTTCCTGGAAATCAGCGCAGGGATGCTGGGATGCAGCATCCCAGGACTAATGCTGGTGACAAGCACCATGAAACCAGGCATGGGATGCAGAACCAGCCCCTGGGACACGTCCACCAACTGCTCCAATTTCACCATTATGGCGTGATGAAAACCCTCAGTTAAGGCCGGCATGGCCTCCAAAGCAGCCCATGTGTTCCCATTTGCCTTCCCCATCCACAGAGGCACCAGGCAGACCAAAATCTCTGCCTGTCAGCAGCTCCCATCAACCCCGGACAGCCGAGTCAGATACTTCTGGCCAAGTTTGGGGTCTGTAGGAAGGCTGCTATGAGTCTGGAGAAGCAGATCCCCTCAGGATCCCTTAGGGACTGATGGAAAGCCAGAAGCAGGAAGATTTGGGGCAGACAAGTTGGGTTGCTGCTCTGAACCAGACTTTCTCCAGTGAGCGCCTGTCTTTGGGTCTGTTGCTGACATGTTTCCATCCCCACTACCTCCAACCCCGCCTCACCTTCTGTGTCTCGCATACTTCCCACGGATATGTCCTGAGCCATTACAGCCTGGGGTTGGACAGCTGGGGAGGGAAACAAACAACCATCAGGAGCAGCAAGACGACTCGGAGAATTCACTTTTAATTAGAATTGTATAAACTGCGGTCAGTTAAACAGGTCCTGTGCCCAAGGAACAAGCTAACTGCAGACAGGAAGTTAATTTCCTTCAAATGGTTCAGTTTGTCCCTTTGAATTCCAAGGGAGGAGGGCAGGAGAACGGCCTTGCAGTTTGCTAAAAATTAATGAAATTACTCACCCCATTTAATTAGATTAACGGTTCGCTATAGTTTTATGAGTATGTTTAATTAAAGATTTGCATGTGTAAGAGCAAGATTTTAAAGGCAGACAGCTACTGCACTCTGCCTCCCCGCTGCTACTCTCCAGTTTTCTTTTTCTCAGGAGGAAAACATGGGTTTTTCCCTTATCTGGTGGCTTGTCAGGGCCCTGGGGCTCCTTACAGTAAGAAATGTGTGGGGTTTTGGGAAGAGCAAACTGGGACTTTATCAAGGAGGTTTTAGCCAGACACATTGGATGGAGATCACCAGGACTAAAATCCTCAAAACCTCACTTTTGAGGGAATGGATGGGATTTAATTGACTAGATCTCCTAAATCCCTGCAATTTTTTCCTGCTGCTCTGCAGAAGAGGAGGAGTTAAAGGCTTGCAGGGAGCTCTGAGCCCGCTCACAGCCACTGCCGCCTTCGCTTGAGCATCCCTCGCACGGGACCACGCGCCTCCCCTGCAGGGGTAATTAGTCCCAGCTTCAGGAGCTGTAAGGGCTCCAGATAAGAAGCATTAAAGCAAACATTTTCTGGCAAAACCAGATTATGGCATTGATTATAGGCTGCCCAAGTGACTTGCCTGATGTCTGAGGAATTCTGGAGTCGTGTAGGATTAATAACCTCATTTAGCACTGTATCACCCTTAGCCTGGGAAGCTGGAAGTGCTAATGAAATCTCTTGATGACAGTGCAAAGGGAGAAGGCACTGCCAGCCCAAAGGAGATCTGGCCAGCATGTTATTCTCGGAGAAAAACACATGGGACAACATTAGACAGTACCAAGTGCCAAGTAAGGCTTTAGGGACTCAGAATTTCTGCTCTCAGCAGAGCTCAGCCCTTGCAGAAAGCTGAGGACACGGAGGGTCTGGCTTCACTAATGGGTGCAGCAGCTCTGGGAGCACCAGCGGGTTATTAATGATTCACCTCCCCAGAATACAAGTCAGATCTCTGTGTTCAAAGAATATAATTCTACCCAAAACCGGGGCAGGACAGGGCTGCTGAGCTGTCAGGAGAGCTGGAATCCTTCCTTCAGGGAGACCAGCTTGCTTTAGGTTAGCAAAGCAAATGCTGAGAGGGCAAATGGTGGCGGCACATCCCCTAAGGGGACACAGTGCTCTGGGGAGGTGGAAGCTGCACCTCATGGCTCCTCCAGGTAAGTCTGCTCTTCCTGCTGCCCCCTTTGCTTGTGACCTGGCTTGAACCCATGATGCTGAACATCCTCCAATGCCATCTCTTGTGGGATGGCTCCCAGCTCTTCTGGCATCCACACACAGCCCCAGCCCCACCACGCCTGGGGTCTGGCCTGGCAGCACAGTGTCCCTCCTCCAGCAGGACACTCGAGGTCACAGAGAACAAGATCTCATCCCACTAATGTGCAATTGGAAGAAGGAGCTTCCTTCTTCGCTGTCTATGATCTAAAAGTCTGTTTCATTTTAATTGCCCTCGGTCCTGACTGAGGCTGCTCTGTCCCGAGCAGCCCCAGCCACACTTTCAGTGACTGCACACCAAAAGACAGAGCGGTGTTTATGTCACCAGTGACTTGCCTGAAAAAGGCCTTATTCAATGGCAAACAAGAGCAGCCCTGATGAAGATGTTACAGGCTTTTATAAGTTTTCCTGTATCAATTAAAGCTGATTACCCATCACCCCATTTTTGATGTGATTAAATGAAGCCTCCAATAAAAAGTGCATAGGAAAGAGCCAAGCAGTTCAGCATCGAGGTTTGTTGAAGCAGGTGTCGATTTGGGATGTTTCTGGCTTCAGTGTGTTGATTTAATGCCTTTAAAAAGCACCAGCACAAAGGTGATGCCCTACATGCTCTGGGCCAGGCTTTCCCTCCCCGCTCTCTGCTGGGGAGGTTTCGTGTGTTTTGGCAGGAGTCCCAAAATGGGGAACGGGCTTCGAGGTCTATTAAAGCTGCTCTCCATCCCTCAAGAGCCACCACACCGACCAGCTCTCCCCCTCTCCGCAGCCTTCATCTGCTTGACAAAAGGGCTTCTTATTGTTATGCAGACGATGCCCTGCTTCCAATTAGTCGATTAATCGTCCAGTTATTCAGGCAATTAGGTGACAGCTGCAGAGATGGCTTTGTGGAGCACTCTGTCCTGCCCCTTAGATATGTCACCTGCTCCAATTACCACCTCCACTCAAGTGTTCAGCAATAAAAGTTGGAGAAGGGGCATGCCCAGCGCTGGCTCCTCCCGGCTCTCCAGAGTAATGGGAGAGTGAAGGAGCAAAACGCTCTGAAATTGGGCTGGTTTAGATCCAATTACTCTTTGACACACGTGGCTTTTTAAGGGAGGCTGCGAGGAGAGGCAGCCCGTGCTATTAGTGCCTGTCCAGGTTAAAGGCTCCTACCTCTGGCATAAGCCCCTGTGCAAGGTTTGGTGGGAGCTTAGAGGTGGGGGAGGCTGTTACATCTAATGAGAAGCTCTGGAGGGCTGCAAAGGCTCAGCTCCTGCTCTTTTGGCTGGTGTTGGCATCCCAGCACTGCTAAATGAGTGACAACAGGACCTCGGTGACTGAACAGGGGACAGGGGGCCGAAGGAGCATCCGGCACCAGAAGTGATGTGACAAATACTTGGAAAAACCTCTGGTTAGTAGGATGTTGACCCTAAAGATCCTGAAACACAAACTGTGGGCATTAGGTTTGACTGGGGTTTAGATCTGGGGTGGGACAGCGGATGCCTGGAGGGTCTCCAGTCTTATGTGACTCATCCAGAGCTCCTGTTTTAATTTCTTTAACTCTTGTGATTCCTCTGATGTGTTGTCAAGTGGTACCCTGAGGACTTGGACACAACCACCAATAGAAGCCCCCCAGCAAGACCCCATTAGTCCCACGGGTTTGCTCCCTTCCCCCAGGTTTCCCAGCTGAGGGGCTTCTCTCAAGCCAGTCCCACCATGTGCTCCTCCCCCCCATCCCTCCCGTGGCCAAGGAGGAGCAGGGTCCTTACCTCACCTCCTGGCCGATGAGCTCCGTGGGCACTGGGCGAAGGGCAGGATGCAGCAATGGAAACAAACACAAGGTCAGAAGCACACCAGAGGTGCCTGGCCCCTCCCAAGACTGAAACTCTCCTGCCTGCAGCTGGATTTCTATTGCCTCCCCGGGCATCCCATTTGGAAAAGAAAGGGCCAATCCATCCTGCTGCCATGTGCTGCATGCCAGCCTGTAGTAAATTATAATCCTGCCTTGTAAATCCTCACGCCTGTGCTTATTTTCAAGCAGGTGAGTGCGTGTTGGCAGCATCAGGGACTACCTCTCTTCTTTGAATCCATGATGACTTTGAAGTCAATGGAGCTGTTCTGACATGCATGCATGTAACTCAAACACTTCTAAATAAAGACCGAGTTTTCTCATGCCTTCGTCTCTCTTTTTGCCCTTTAAAGCTGCTCATCTGTTTCTTCTTTCACAGTTCACAACTGTTTTCCTGCAATGGCCACATTCACCTCTATAACACCAGCATTTTTCTCCTCTCCTTGTCACATCAGACTGACGCAGGAGCCCCTGCCAATGCTCAGACATACGGTGGGGATTTGTTACTTGGGGTTTAGGGTAAACAAGAGTTTGTAGGATTTTTAGGGAGTATTCCCCACTTGTGAATAAGAGGGCTTCTCACTGCTCACAACAAGAACATACAGCAACTTCACATCACAGCTGAAACCTTACATCCAGCCAGAAAGCCAAATAATCAAGAGGAAAAAAAAATAAAAATCCCTCAGCACAAGTCTAAATTTGCCCAGGCTAAAAACCATAACACGTTTGCTCAATTTGTTTGAGCTAATTGGGTTTCCTGGGATCCAGCTCCCGGTGGGATGACTCACAAGCTTCAACAAACTGGAGGCAGTGACGAGTCCCAGGGTGCAGGCAATAAATTACCTTTTCACATCAAGAACCCCGGATTCAAGCACGGGGAAGGCAGGGTGCGAGAAAATAAATAGAATCAGAGCGCTCTCATTTGCAACCTGAACGAGCACCTTTGTGTGTGTGCAACAAAGCAATGAAATCCAAATATTCAAGCTCAGTTCAACACAGCTGGCAACACCTGGGTTTGGTTTTGTTTTTAAAAGGTGCAGATGCTGTGAAGAGCAAGGAGGAAGGAAGGTGAGGACAAAAGGAAGGTGGTCCAGCCCAGCTGCAGTCCCTGCAGCCATCACACCTTTCCAACCTGCTTGGCGCCTCACTTCCAGCCTCCTTTGTCACTCGTCACATCTACAGCCACAAAAATGAACCAAAAAATAGAGAGGCTGGTCTGTAACCATCACACATGGCTATGGGACCACCTGAGGTGACACCCTGGGCTCTATCAGAGCCTCTCACCTTCTCCCGGAGAGAAAGCATGAAAAGAATTTCAGTTCTCCTGTTCTCATTTTTTTTTTTTTTTAAATCAGGAAATAAATCACAATCAATCTTCGCATTAACCAGTTGTTTGTCCTCCCATCCCTGCTGGGGGATGGCCCATTTGCTTCTCCAGCATGAGCTACTTCTGCCAGGCGCTCTCAGATGTGCGACTTCAAAGCCGCTGGCAGAGTGAGCCTGATGAAAGTCCCGGGAGCTGATCTGAAGCTCCCGTGATTGCCATCCCCTACAGCAAAGCAGGCACGGGGGCTTTTTTTCCTTATTTGCTTGTTATTTTCCTTCAGCTGGGTGTAGAGGACGAGGGTTAAATATCATAAGGACCCATAGAGTTTTGTGGTTGGGACTTTTGCAGGTTTTTTAGACAAATTTCAGTGGGGTTGGGGCAGGGGCAGTGAGCACAACTTGATGAGTCAAGCCTCATCTTGAAAAATCAAAGCCTATTGGGGACAAGGAAAGGGCAGGGAGCTGAGGTCTGTACAGCCCAGTGCTCCCACTCACCTCGGATAGACTTGGATCGCGTGCGTGCTCTCTTATCGTCATTTTCTAAACTCATCTGCAACAGAAGGAAAAAAATCATTACTGAAAGACAACCAGAAAATGATCATTAAAGACAAGCTCGTATGTGGTTATGGCTTTGTGTAAATACTTGGGCGACTGGGAAAGCTTTCCTGTGTTTTTGAGATGGAGGCTTCTTGCCTCGATGCTGTTGTTCAACCCACAGTACACAGATTTAGCAATTTTAAATTAGTTTCCACATCCTGGGATGCAGGAAGGACTTTTTCTGTCGAGTAGCACAGAGGGACAAACACACAGATGTGTTGGCTGTGCCTGAGATAGCCCTTGTTAAGGGCAGAACTGATTTCTCTGGATTTACAGCACAGAATTGCTGTGAGCACCTGGGTGGAATGCCAACACAGAATCAGAAACCTCTGAATATGTGTCTGAGCTGATCTCCTGCCTGAAAAGGGCAATTTTGCACAAGTGCCCTAAAGAACAACCTCTCCTCTCTGCTTAAATTTGCCACAAAGAGGACTGCATCTAAATAACCCACAACGTGGACATCAAACACGAGGTCTGCAGGGAATACGGGCATGAATAAGTAACATCGGGGACTTCAAAGTTCTGGATATTAATTAAACATCACCACATGCCACAAGGTAGCAGGAGGCTGAAGTTCAGCCACCTCTGGGCTGCAGCACCTTTGAAACCAGGGCAGTGCCTGGAGGTGGGAGCAGGAAAGCACGGACCTCCACGGCACGGCACAAAGATGTGGCTGGAATAATATAAATGGGATTTCATTAAAGTTGTCAAAGGAGCTGCTGAAGTGGTCAAAGAGTGGTTTTACGTCTCCCCCTCAACACAGATGCTCTCTCTGCAGGTAGGAGTGTTTGGCAGTAAATGCCAAGGGGGAATGGCAAGATCAGGGTGTGAGCAGGGAGGGGGATCAGAGCCTGGTAGGCTGGGAAGACAATTTAGGTTTTACCACACTGTTAACCGTGTGGGACATTTCCTCCAGAGATTACAAGGAGAGAGAAAAGGAGATGAAAGAACCATTTACAAGTGGGATTTGACATAATAAAAACAAACTCTCTCTGGAATATCCTCCACAGGCCCAGTTAGAGAAGGAACAAACCAGCTCCTGTATCATTCCTAAAGGAGGCGATTCCATGGCTCCAGCACTCCTGACAGAGCAGGGACACCATCAGCTGCTCTCCCTGGTCCGGAGGCAGGAAGGGACATGCAGCAGAGAATGTGCTGCTCCACTGGCAGTCGGTATGGTGCAGGTAGGGTATGTGCTACTGCATCCCCACATGCACCCTAAAAGCCTTTCTCTAAGAATGCAACTCCCAGTTCCCAGCAGAAGGGCCAGGGCTCCTCACCCTCAAAGGAGGCACTGCTTGGTGCTTTCCCTGAGGTTTGGGAGCAGCAAGGAGGGAGGGAGGCAGGCAGAGGGGACCAAGGTCCCCAGCCCTTGGGGCACCACAGCTAAAAACCCCTCGGAGAGGAGGGATGAAGTTTCCCCAAGCGCCTCTCCCCTTCACACTGCCACCTTCCAGAAATTCAGTGTTAACATGCCGTGATTTGTTAGACATAGAAGCTGGAGAGGAAAGAAGAAAAAAAATTTGGGGGGGCTGGGGGGAATCAAAACCTGGAGCAATTTATGCACCCTGTCAGCATTCTGCTCATGGCACGGCGGTGTTGTGCTCCACATTTATTACAATCCTCCCAATAACACAGCAGACAATTACTATAATTTGTATTTTTAAAGTCCCAGCTCCCTGCGGACCAATGGCTCCCGTTTAAAGTGTGGAGAGGAGCAGGTGTCACAGGGACTTCATTACGTTTATGAGCCTTTCAACGCCGGCGTGCGCTGAGCTCGCTCCCTGATGCCGCTGCACGCCGCCCGTACAACGGCACCTCGGGTTGCTGGGAGCCTCCAGCCGACAGGAATTTCAGAGAGCGCTTTTCCTTTCTTTTTTGTCTCTCTTTTTTTCTTTCTTTTTTGACAATTCTCTCAGGGAATTGGCATGTGTTGGGGTGGCGACCTGGCAATACGGCTTTTCTGCAGATCAAAGTAGCAGAGGAGGTCAGGCTGTGGGAAGGGCAACGGGCATTGCCTGCAAGGGGCCAGCTCTGGCCAAAAAACAGGGACTGGGACCCACATGGACAGCATGGAAAAGCAAAGCACGATTTCGTTTTTCTTAGCCAGGCAGGTGGGATGGGCTCAAGCTGCTTGTCTGTAAATGGGGAAGATCCCATTTCAGGTCACATTTGCCTTCAGGAGTTAAAGATCACATCTGAGCTGGCATCCAGGCTCCTCACTACTCCACAGCACCTCAGAGCAATTCCTCCCATTGCCTCCCCTTCCTCTTTCAAGCCAGGATCAAATGTCCTGGGAAGACAGGAACAGATTCAGTCACCACATGAGGAAAGGGGATAGGAGCTACCTAAGGCAGGGACAGAGCCACAGAATCACAGAATTCGCAGGGTTGGAAGGGACATCTGGTGACCCAGCCTTGCTAAGGACCAAAGAATGGAAAAGCCAAATAGGCTGCCTTGCCTGGCCTATTATATGAAAAAAAAGGAAAAAACCTAACTCCAAACTTCTAAATTATTGGGAGTTTTCCCCATAGGGAAGACCCCATTACTTGTTTAGAGAACTTGACCCAGCCTCACTGCTGTGTATTTATAATGTTTCACTTACATCACTGTCGGGATGGGGTTGGCTCTGTGCTCCCAGATTCTGTTTTCTACAATCAAGCTCCTTTTTTCAGCTTAAACCAGCAGCAGGATCATCCTCAAAAATCCTTGTTTCCCTCCAAAGTGCAGAAACATCAGGAATAAGATCCATTTCGTAGCTCAGCCCCTTCTCCTCCCAGGCAACTTAAACAACTGGCAGAGCCATGACTGCATTTCTGGAGCCTCCATGATATCAGGCTCAGATGCAGGAAGGTTACATGAAACCATTGTCCTTTATTGTTGCCTTCTCAGCCAGAAGCCCTCTAGACAGATCGTTTTAATGTGAAATTTCAGGTCACACAGTGCACGTTTGCAGTCCTGGAGACCGACAGGGTATTTTCATTAGGTCTCTATCTTGTTCACGTAACAGCCAGGCTGAGGAGCTGTCTTGGGTTTCGCTTATTGCTTTAATTCTGAATGAAAACAAAGCAATCCAAAAGGAAACCTGCAAATAAATTATTGCTGCCAGATGCCAGCCACAAGCACATTAGTCCAGCTAGAAAAGACAGAGGTTTATTCCACACCTCCTCACCTTACCGATGGCTTATCTCTCAGATTAAACCAAAATAAGCATCCAGCAAATTTCCTAACCCAATACTACAGGAAAGGACCCTGTGCTGCGTCTCAGAGTACTCCTTCAGGATTCAGCTCAGTGCTCTGCCTGTGGTAGTCCGGGCAACCTTGGGAACATCACTTTTTCTCTATGTGCTCCTTTTCCCCCTCTTTTCTCTCTAAAAGTAAGTAATTTTGCCCCATGTGTTTACCCTGCACTAAGGAGCTCCTTGACACGAGCAGAATACAAGTTATAATGATAATTTGTCGATACTGCAGACCTAAATCAATGATGTTCAGACAGATAAACTTGAAAAAGACTTTAACCCGAGCACAACGTGAATTTTAACAGCCAGATTCTACAGTAAAGGTCTTGTTCTGCTGCCAAGGCACCAATAGAGCATGGATCTGAAGTTCCATTTTATGGAGTACCTACAGGGTTGACATTTTCTTCTTCCTTCTTGTCTTAATACACATTTCCTTTCCAAGGGAAGCCCCAGGAACATAGCAGAACACAAACCCACTGGGAGCCCGGCGCGTGCTGATGCCCAGGTGTGCCTGGGCTTCGACAGCTCTATGCAAATCTGCCATTAAAGGCCCTGCCGAAATTCCCCCCGGTCAGCAGTAAGACTTTATATGTATTCAAGAGCACCACGGAGCTCAGAGAAAATAAACACCCTGAAAAACCCTGCAGCTGGACAAAGGGAGGTGAGGATTCAGCGGGAATGTTTATTTTACACTGAAAGCAGCAGAACTTCCATCGGTGCTTATTTGTGGATGCAGCAAAATGCCAATTGCAAGAAGCAGCGCCTGAGCTTCAGAGGGACAGACAGACACACGCTGCCTCTATTTTTAGTTTTTTAAACCCCCAAACTTATATTTGCCTAGCAGCAGAAGGAAAATGCCAGAAGAAATGACATTTTTTTCCTACAGAATTGTTGAAAAGGGGTTTTCTGTTTGGTCCTCCCCCTCTCGCAGATCCAAAGAGTCCCTTCTTTAGCTCCTCAAGGGAAAAGGCAGCAAAACTGCCTCTCAGTGAGGATGGGTTTGAATGGCCTGTCCTGATTTCTCCTCCCTTGTTTTGTTTTCCTGTGAGGAATTCCTCCTTGGCTGTTAAGGCTGAACACATTTGGAAAGACCTGGATCTGGGTCTCCAAATTTCTCCCCTTTCCTCTCTGTAAAGTGTCACGGCACCTTTGGTCATTGCAGAAAATGAGGAGGACTTTGTCCTGCTGGACCTTCTCTAGCTGTGAATTTTTAAAATAAATAAATAAATAAGGGGTGATGGAGGAAGAAATGCCCTCAATCAACAGTGTGCCTCTACTTTTAAAAAAAAGGCTCAAGAGTAGCTCCCAGCTGCTATTTTATAACCACACTCTGAGATTAGGAGGATTTTTTCCCCTCTTCTTCCTTTAGGGCCTTCCTAGCTGCTTGATTTAAATCCTCCTGACGTTCCACCTATTGTGAGTCCTGTTCTCGGCTGAATAAGCTCCCGTCTGCCTTTTGCTCTGACTGCTTCCAGGAAAGGACACCCTGCACAGTGTTCCCGGGCTCGGAGTCGGCGGGGGGAGGATTTTGCCTTGACATGTTGAGATGCAAACCCACAGCTTGTACCCACCTCGAATCCGACACTCCAGCTGTGTCACAAACATCCTCCTGAAGCCGTGCTGTCACTTTGCATTTGCAGAAAGGGTCTGCCCCCCCCTCCAAAAGCACCCAGTGCTGCGAGTGAAGCGCTTCCCGAGCGCTGCCGCTCCGCAGCGATGGCAGCAGCATCCTCCACACTCGAGGGAAGCGGAGCAGAAAAGCTGCTCCTGAGCATCACGTCTGACACAGGCGCAGCTGCACCGCTGCCTCCGCAGCACTGACAGCCCAGCATTAGGCTGGGTGATTGCAGAGGCCGCGGTTGAAGTTGACACACACTTTCCTCTCGACTCTCGGGAAGTGCTACAACGCGCAATCCCAATGCCAGCGAGACCTGAGTGGCTCCGTACGTGCCGACGGCTCCCGCGCCAGAAGAGGAGGGGTAGGGAAGAGGGGGGGGAAAAAAATTGTAGTTCTTCAATCTCATTGTTTTCCAGCTCGGCGATAAGCCAGCTGCCTTTTCCATGAGATTATCTTTGAGTGGCATGGTGTGAGGGGATTGCCGAGCTGCATCTCTGCAAAGGGGACAGCAGGGATGGGCTCTGCTAGCCCCACCACCATCAGCCCTACCTGTCCTGACAGCAGTGAGCCCTCACCAACAACCTGCCTGCTATTCAGCTGCCTCCCAGGAAAACAGAGAAGATTTGAGAGACCAAGGTTCATTTTGCCACCGGACACCGTGGTCCAGGATGAGCCCTGGCAGCAGTGCCCAGGCTCAGCTGGCTCTTGTGCAGAGATCAGCTCTCCCCAGCACTGCAGAGATCTCATTTCAAACCTGTCATGGGAAATTTTATCCCGTGCCTGGACTTCTTTAGAGGCAAAAATAAATAAGTAAACATGCCCCACATCCCATTGTCCTTCACCGCTGCACATCCTGTGGATTACGAGCTGTGACTGGCATGAAAAACTGCATTTAAATACAATATATATTTATGAGCACACAGAGGAGTGCAAGCATGTGCACACGATGCAGATCCAAAGGTTAGAGAGTGATCGAGACCTCTCCCCCCGTGAGGTAAGAGGGCTGCACACTCTCACAACACCCACACTCCCTTCAGACTCCCCCTCCCCATCCCCTCCTCTCACCCCTGAGCCAGGCACTCAGATAAAACACAGATAAGCAGAGCTGAGGATTGCAGGAAATGGTTAAATATTCGTGATGTGCTTGTTAGAGGACCAGATGAGCGCCAGGTACTGGGAATGTTACCTTTTGTAATCATTACTTTATTAACATACGACAATCTTATTAAATCTAACCTAAGTGCTTATTTGGCAGGTTCAATAGAAAAGCCTTAATTGAGCTCGTTTTAAATATAGCAACAACTGCTTACTCTGCTTTCTAAGAAGGTGTGAGCTTTCCTGGCGACACCTGCGTGCAGCTGACAGCTTGTTAGTGAAGAAGGATGTTTTTAAGGGTGGATTTTTGCTGGTTTGGGGTTTTCCCAGAGTTTGGTTTATCTGGGGATACAGGAAGAATTGGTAACATCAGTCACCTAAGGAAGCTTCCTCATCACCCAGGTGGGTCCATCCACTCATTGGAGACGGTGCCTCACTACTGAGAGGCCAAAATCGGACAGGAAGCGCCATTTGTGTAGTGAACAGCCCAGTTCTCTGCTTAATTAAAGCTTCCTAAGCTGCTGGCAGTGAATCTGCCAGGAGGTTTGACAGCCTTGGCTGTACCCTTTCATCAGCCACAGCTGCAGCAGTAAATGAGCGGCTCTGTTGAGCCCCGGGAGCTGTCCAGGGTCCCGGTGGGGATGAATGACTCGCTTGTCCCCTCCAAAGGCACCACAGCTTCACCTGGTGTTCGAGGGGCTCCTTCCGACCAGCCGGAGCCTTGGAGAAAGGGCCTATTTTAACAGGCCTGGGAGTGACCTAAATACCCAGATCTGAGCCGCCCTTGAAGGATGGCACCGGAGAGGAAGGCAAGGATTTAAATATCTGGACTCCAAGCCAAATTTTGACAGCTGGAAGCCCTCCCTGCCCGGATTCACTATACAGGAGGTTTGGCTGTAGCGAGGGGACAGAGATTTCCAAGTCCTGCCCATCACTTTGTGGGTACCGGAAAGGCTCCGTTCCCCCAGGAGCAGCTGCTCCATAAGGAGCTGGAGCACATGTGGCCCTTGTCCTATGGCCAACACATGGGGTGGGGGGGGGGTCACTGACCTAAAAAGTCCCTGCTTGTGTGCTCACCTTGATGCGTGTGCCGTGCAGGCCGGCGGCTCCCTCGCAGCTGCTGATCTTCTCTCCACACGTCCACCTCTGATTCAGCAGCTCACCCCGAAACTCATTTTCTGGGGAGGGAAAGAGGAACACGGGGTCAGGACCCAGATCAGCCCAGCATCCCGTCAGCAGCATCAGCCAGAGGTGGCAATGCAGTATTTATTCCCTGCCTGCTTTCTTTAATGGCCCTACAAATCCTGGGGGTCTCCGTGCCCCGAGCAGGACCCCAGGGTGCTGTGCCAAGGCCGAGAGCCCCAACCATAAAGAATTTCCACCCTTAGCCTACCCCAAGCACTGCAACTCTGCTCAGCTTGGCCCTCAGACAGAAAACACCCTGCTAACAGCTGAAAATTAACATTGAAAGACTGGGATAATTCAACCTTAGGGTGATGTACATCCAAGATGGTTCCTAAGATAGGTGACTGTCAAAGTCACCTTTATGTATTTGTCCTAAAACAGCGGTTCTCAAGCCGGGAGGGCAGCTGAGGGGACTTTTCTAGGTGTCACAGGAGAATCATTTGTGTTAGAGACTCCAAACCCTGTTTGAAGCACTGTGTTCCAGTCTGGACCTTCAGAAAAGGCTCAGGGCTTGGAGACAAAATCCAACAGTTGCTGAAACATTACTCTGCTTTGGAGAAGCTCCGAGGAAAGGGAGCGGGGAGGCACAGATGGCCAAGCAGATGATGAAAACCAAGCAAAATGAGGGAAAGAAGCTAGAAATGGACAGAAGAAAGGAGAACAGAGGGAGAAAATATCAAAAAAGAAGACATAAAGATGTTACAATAGCGCATTCGTAGGCCAGCACTGCCTACCTGCTTATCTAAAGCATTTCTCTCAGCGTCCTTCTCCCAACAGCACGTTCTAAAGCAGGAGCATCCTCTATGGGGTGCAGTGGGGGCAGGAGCAGAGAGAGGGTTAAACTGTGGAAACAATGGATCCTGGATAGCCCCAAAGATAGCTCAGAAGGTTTTTGAAAGGTTGAGAGGTCACGAGATTCAGCCATGAGGAGGAAAAATTAGCAACACACGCGCAGACTCGTCCTCTCTGGGCCTGTTTTCTCACGTGAGTCCAAGTCACAGGCAAAGGGTGAATCCTGGAAGCTGCTGTGGATAAATCTGGCTCAAGGAGCCAGCTTGTCCTTGCCAGAGGCCCTATCCCAGTGTCCCATGCCTTCATCCCTTTAAGCAAGAGGCAGGGAAAGGACTGAGTGTTGGGGCAAGGAGCCTTGGCCAGGCTGAAGGTGTGTTGGCCACACCAGCTCGGAGCCTTCCAGCCTGCTCCAGTCGCTCTGCCCAGCCCGGCTGGAATGGCCAAGGCAGCTCTGTCAACACTGGAATCAGGTTTCCTCTATTCCATGCTGCTTAAATGCATCTGGTCTCCAGGGAGGATCAGCTTGCACTGCTGGCTCTGCCCTTTCCACCTCCCTCCGGATCCTGGCTTCAGCAGAAATGAAGCTCACTGGTTATGTGAAGGACACGTCTGTTAACCCCTGACTGGGCCACCCACGAGGAGGTGGGGGATATTGCCTTAAATACATTTTTTAGCCCATGGGAAGCAGATCCCAGAGGGAACGGCATATTCTGGGGTCCCCTCCTGGCCCTGAGGTGGGAGAGTGACAGCTCAGAGCCTGGAGCACTTGCATCCACACCCCCTTGGAAAATTACCGAGATGCTCAGCTGGTCTGATGGACCACTGCCTGGCGTTCACATCCCAAAGGAAACCACAGCTTTCCCCCATCAGCTCCCTCCTCAGTACCATCCACCCAGTCAGGGCTGCAGCACACACTGAAGGCTCAGACAGGCTGCTTCTCCCCATCGACATTTATGACAAGCCACCGCCATCCTCTGCCAAACGATGTTCTTTCCCAAACCTTGAATCCCCTTCTGAGATATCTACAGCTGTGAACCAAAGCACTGCAAGCTGTGTGGAATCCTGGTACAAAAGAACCAGTTCCTTGAAATGTTTGGGTCACCCTCATCCACCCCAAACAAGATGATGTGGAAACCTGGGAGGGAGACCACAGCAATTTGGAGTGTTAATCAGACTCACGTGTGTTTTACTTTACATTTCCAAAGAGAGAAGAAAGCATTCATTTGCCAGAAAAAAAAAGTTTAACCCTCCAAAGAATCGCAAAAAAGTCCCCCAAAAATAAACACAACAAACCTCATAGGAAGCTTTGAGGCGAGGGTGAACAGAAAATGAGGAGGGGGCTTCCTGGTGGCAATCAGCTCTCACACACGCCCTTGCAGTGCCAGGGGAGCCCCAACTGCAGCCCTGCCCTGTCCCCAAATCTCTGCAGTGTTACACCTGCTATAGCAAAGTGATGGGGTGAGGGGAGGGTTCTGTAGAGAAAACACGGAAGGTGAAGGCTTCCTTTCCTCATAAGATGCATCACTGCATATTCAAACTGAAAGACTAGAAGAAAAACATATCAATCTTCATTTGTTCCTCCAAGTGTGAGAAAAGAAAAAGGAAGGGTGGAAAATTTTTCTTCATTTCTGTTCAGGCGCATTTTTCATGGGAAAGGTGAATCCTGAGTTAACGAGGCAGCAGCGTGCTGAGAACAGGCTGAGTCCTTCAGAATCCCCCCAGACAATGTGGGCTCACTTCTCAGACCAGACACTGCTGTGGTGTAAGGGATCAGAGGGAGCATTTTGTGGCCCCAACTTTTATGTGAATTAAAAAAAAAAAAATCTCAAAACCATATTTTACACCTTCTCTGATATGGAGAAGCCACTCCTGGGCTGCTGCACTCCTTCGCACTGCTGGCTGCCTGACACCCCTGCATTTTATAGAAAACAGGGAGAGCAACTTTTACATGGGCAAATAGTGATGGGATAAGGAGGAACAGCTTAAAACTAAACTGAGATTTAGATTTGCTGTTAGGAAGAAATTCTTTATTCAGAAGGTGGGGAGGCCCTGGCACAGGACTGCCCAGAGAAGCTGTGGCTGCCCATCCCTGGAAGTGTCCAAGGCCAGGCTGGACAGGGCTTGGAGCAACCTGGGACCGTGGAAGGTGTCCCTGACTGGAGAGAACTGGAACAAGATGAACTTTAAGGTCACTTCCAACCCAAACCGTTCTGTGATTCTGTGGTTTTGCAGTTCATTGCCCACACAGGCAGCTCTGTGGCCACTGCCTGGAGAACACCAATAAGTGAATTTACTTCCCTGCATGGCCCCAAGCCCTTGGTGCAATGAGAGCCTTCCTGCTGGCAGGTAACATGAGCCTTATCTTTGATTTAAGGCCTCAGTCTCAGCTCCAAACTGCAGCACTGAACGCCCTCACACAGCCCCCAGGACTCAGCACAATTAATTGCCCCACACTCCTGCCCAACCTTTGCCAAGAAAAGACCCCTCTGAGCCAGCACCCCACACAGCTCAACCTTCCCACTTGCAGGAACACAGTAGCTCTGCATCAGGCTGCTTTTTTTCCAAAAGAAAGGAATTAAAACCTCTGCAGGAATCAAAATACACTGAAAAAGTAGAACCCAGCTTCTTCAGCAATTCTCCTCCATTCATCCCCGATGCCAGGAGTGTTGGTTTAGCCCCCTCTCAGGGCACAGGAATGCTGCCTGTTCCAGGCAATTATCTCTGTTTACTGCAGCAGGGCTGTGTTCAGTGCTGCAAATTTAGCTTCCCAAACACGCATTTAATTTAAGATCTAATACCGGATGTTAATTGTATATTGCACAGTAAACGACTGATCATTAAAACATATTAATTGAGGTTTAACAGCTGTGTAATAGATATTACATCTCATACTTATCAGCAAATATGATTTAATAATTAGTTAAGATGGGATATATGGATGGGAGATGTAGCATGGCTAGCTGGATTGCGGTTCTACTTTGTTCATTTGCTGACCTAAAGATACTTTTCCTTATCGCATTTAGAGAGGAGCTGGGCAATCACCAGGGAGATCATTGAATGGTTTAGGTTGGAAAAGACAAAGATAATCTCATTCCAACCCCCTGCCATGGGCAGGGACACCTTCCACTATCCCAGGTTGCTCCAAGCCCCATCCAACCTGGCCTTGGACATTTCCAGGGATGGGGATGTTGAGCTTTGGTGTTCACGCCTGAGACAAGTCCCAAAGAGTTTGTAATCTCTATATAAAGAAAAATTAAGGGGTCATGAGCAATTTCCTCCTAAAAGCTGGGACTGAGCTGTGGGGACCTGACCCCGTGGCTGTGTTTGCACAGCTCACAAGGTTTGCTCGTGAGCTCTCTGCTCCTCATCCTCACGTCATTCCCGGCTGTGGCTGCTCTCACAGCAGCACAGAGCCAGAGTGCCTTGCAGCACCACATGGCTGTCCAGAGACCCAAAAACTCATTGCATCAGTGAACTGCATATGTGATTCCACTGCCCCAACAAACACACAGTGCTGGCTAAACCCACCCTGCTACCAAACCACACACTGCGACATCGTGAGATCTGTGATGCACACTCTGACCTTTTATTTTTCCCTTACCCAAAGGAAAGGAAGGGCTTGATTTCAGTAGGAACAAGCCTTTCTAGTGCTTTCCCTGCCAAACAGCCCCCTGCAGCACAGCGTGCCTTGCTGACACACTGAGCCACTGGCTCAGCACCAGCACAGCTCTGAGGTGTTCGGTGCCGACAGCCAAGTACAGCCTGCTCAGCTCTGCGGGTCCTGGGGCACAGGACACTGGAGGGGAGCACCAGACTATGCCAAGGGAAAGAGGACAGGTCACTACCAGCACCGTGCTGCTGCTTCCCCATTTCCAGCTACAAGTACCTGCCACTCTCCTTCCAGCCATTCCTGCAGCCCAGAGAGCATCCCTGCCTCGGCTCCCTCCTCCAGCACTGCCTGAAGCACAAGTGACTCACATTGTCCTTCCCAGCCCCTGCCACCTCACCTCTTGGCTCATCCTGCTTCTGATGCTGTCAGCTGCCACCCCTGCCCAGGCAGCTGTGTCAGCCCTGTGGTCACCTCAGCCCTGCCAGCTCATGCTTTGTCCTGTCATACCTGGCACTTTGGGATGCTCTCGAACTCTTTGTCAGGTCCTTGATGGGAACAGGGAATCATCCCTTCCCCACGGCCCTAGGACAGGACAGTGAGTAACTGGTTGAATCACAAAAAGATTCAAATTTCCCGAGCACAAAAACACGTTGCAGTGGGAAGAAGCATGGAAAACTGGTCCTTGGAGAGGAAGGAAAACCCTCAGTGGTGGGGTTTATTAACAAGCTCAAAATCCACCAGGAGCAGGGTACAGACACCACCCTGCCGTGGGACCTGGCATCCCCAGACCCTGCAGATGGCTGTGCTGCCATCTGGAGTCCTCTTTCCACCCCTGCCCAGCACCTCTGCACACCAAATTGTGCTCTAGGGAAGGACCAACATTCCATCCTGCTCCTCTGTATCACCCAGGGCTGCAGGAACTGAAGCCCTGTGCACCTACAATGCAAGGGAAGCAAATGAGGCTGCGGTGTCTCCTCATTAAGAGCAATATTCATGCTCCAGTGTTCACGGCCAGTTAATAAGAGTTTTTATTAGAGTCTTTTTTCTTTTCCTACCAAGTGGCAGCAGCACAGTGCACAGCAGCAGGACACAGCAGAAGGTATAAAAGGAGGTGTTTTTCACCTTCCATCCTTGTACCACTTGTGTACTCTTCGAGAGAGCAACAAAAGCCGCATGCCCACAGCACCGCTGCTGTCTGCACGGTGTTCTTAAGTATTGATCAAAAAGATTAAAGAGTGAACATTGTTCAACATCCCATTTTCCCCCAGCTCCATGGGGGAGCTGTCAAAGCACAAAGCTGCTCTGAGTGTGGTGAGCGAGGCCACCAGCAAGAGGGGAAACAAAGACTGGGGTTCTCCACCAGAGAATCCTTTTGGTGTTTCCAAGGCCCAGGGCAGCAGCAGGGCCTGGAAAAATCTCTCAGCCAATGTAGACCCCTCCAAGGTAAGAGCAAGACCTGAGTTGTGGATTTCTCTGCCTCCTGCCTTTGCCCTGCCAGCCACTAAGTGTGAATGCTCCTACTGCAATTGGAGGAACCTCACTGAGATGGCTGATAATTCCTCTCCAAACATTCCTGAGCCTGAATGAAAAGAAAAAAATAACACTACTAAAAAATAAAAAAAATTATAATTAAAAAAATTAAGCAAGCCCCAGCATGTCACTTCCAAATGATGAGCACCATCACCCTCCTTTCTGCCAGCCTTATTCACAGCAGGGACCACTCCTGCCACTGGCACCATCTCCAGCATCCATGCTTTTGTACATGCAAAGGGAGCCCTTCTCAGCCACACTCATCCACGCGTGCCCAGCGCGTGTACAAGCAGGCGTGTGAGGCGTCAGGCATGCAGGAGAGCCTCTCCCAGAAACAGGATGTTGCTTCTTTCTTCTTGCACATTTCCCTCATTATTTTGTTCTAATTTGCCTTTCCTGGTACCTTCTCTATTCAACAAAAGCCAAATGCAAACGGCGTCCCTTAATCTCCAGAACAGCAGCTCACTGCTGAGAAAATAATATAGATGTAACTTCCAGCATCACACACTTTCTTTTCCATTTATATGCAAATGCCGACCTTTCACCCAAGCTGTCTCAAAGAAGTATTTCCTTAAAAATGCAAATAGCATGTTGCAGGCGGTTACTCTGGCTGAGTCTTTCTTGTATTATTATTATTATTTCTTTTAACCTTACCAGCACTGTAAAACACAACAGCTAAACTGCACCCTGGCAATAATTACTTTTCGTACCAAATTGAAAGCCTCTGTGGAGCCGACGTGTCGAAACACCAGCAGGAGAATTCCGTGCAGATAAATTCTTGGAGATGCTTTTGGAGAAGCATGTCTTGGACCAGTGTGAAGGAAGCAGCCCCAAGACACATTGCTGCTGAAGGAAACCACCTGATGGCTGAGGGTGAGGTTACAAGAGTCTTGTAAAACCCTTCCCATGGTGCTGCTGATGCACAGGAGCCCTCAGGAGTGGGAAAACAACCTGTGTAAGCCAGGGTGAGAACAGGAGCAAGGAGTGTGTCCACTGGCAGTGCTGGTGTAGGGCACGGATGTCCTTCCCCACCTGAGAAGGTCTGGGGAGACCTTTAGGGCTGTGTGTGCTCTCTGCTGTACAAAGGGGCTCCAGGGCAACATTAGGGCTCCTGGGCCTGAAGAGGAACAGGGAGAAGGGTGGTTGAAGAAGGGGCCAGTGAGGAAGGAGCCACGATGATTCAGAGGAACAAATGAGAGTTGAGGATTTCAGCTCCGAGACTCCCCTGATTCACCTCTCTTTCTCCCTGCTGTTGGGACAACCTCTGGGGAGAGCAGCACAGTGCTGCCTCCACCTCCACCATGACAGCACTCACAGCACCAGTGCTCTGTGCATCTCCTCAACTGTGGGCATAGGGACAGGGCTGCCACTCCAAACTGGTGACACAAGCCCACCCCAACAAGCTGAGGGGTGAAAGGAGGAATCAGCAAGGGCTGAAACCAAAGTCCCCTTCCCCACAGCTGCTGTAAGCCTGCATAGGGAAATACTCCCAGCATGGATGGATGTCAGACTGAGTTGGAGGCGTTGATCCGGCTTGAGTATCCGACACACTGCATCCAAACCTCTCCATCATCAGTTTGGAAACTTAGGGAGAAGGGAAGAGAGAGCCTGAGCACGGTGCTTGCACAGCGGGGTACAAGGCTGAGCACTGAGGGGAAGCCAAATGTAAAAAGCCCACTACAGACGACCTTCCTGGGATGGAGCAGCACAGGGCTCAGTATCTGCTTCTGAGAAGCACACACGGATTTCCCCAGTGTGCAGGGAAAGAGTAGAAGAAATGGGGGAAATATGAACTGGTCTTTCCTCTACCACTTCAGCTATCCATAGATTTAGCTGCCACTGATTCTTGAGTTCCTTCTGAGCTCCACACCTCCTGAGATGCCCCAGTGCTGATTGGCACAGCCCAAGTTATTTTGAGTCTGCTGTAGCACCTCACCCTCAGCCCTGCAGGCTCTGGGTAAAAACAACTGCAAAACTAAAACAAAACCCCACATTGTTTCTGCCCAAATTTGGCCCAAGCTGGGCACACAGACGTGTTTGTGGAACTCAAACCTCCTTGCCCCCAGCACAGGACTGGGGTCCATCAACAGTGTCTGCTCAAGGAGGTGTTTTCCTGACAGGGATTTCTCCCACATGTGACACCAGGTCGGGCAGAGGAGGGAGAAGCTGCCTGGAAGAGCCGGGGAAGGGGCTGGCGGTGCCTCTGACACAAAGTTAGATGACTAAATGGGCTACTTCCCAGCTGCCAGCTTGTCTTTATGATATTAAGCCTTTTCTCTCTGCTGCCATATAAGAAGTGAAAAGTTGACACGTAAGCGTGTGTCATATGGAGTCAGGGAGACAGAAGCAATAAGGCATAAAAGGAGGTGAGATCATCGTGCAGCAACAACTCCCCAGGGGTACGAGGCAGCTCTGCTCAGTGCCCGCTGGCCCTCTGCCCCCACCAGCATCCCCCTCCCAGGCTTGGCACGCTCAAACCAAACCATTCCCAAGGCAGAACCCCCAGACCGGGGGCAGGCTCAGGGTGCCACGCTGCCCACCACGAAATGAGGCAATTAATGCCTTCTGAAGGGTCAGCTCATTAAACAGCAGTCACCACTGCGGCACGAGTGTCACAGCCCCCCAGGATTATTGCTGCTGAATGGGGCGGCTGCTGTGCAGCATTTGCCTGAAAAAAAGGAGAATCATCAAATATGTTGAGTTTATAGCCCTGCTGGCACCGCTCTGAGCGCTCCTGCAGGCTCTGTGTAATTGAAATTAAATAGGGGCGAGTGATACCTTTCTGTCCTTCCTGCAGCCTTCACCTGCTTGGGAATGCAACGCAGAAACAACAAGGAGGAAGGTGAGGCAGCAGCTGGAGTCCATGGGCACTGCTCTTGGAGCAGCTTTCATCCCCACTTCCAGCTTCTTTCAAGGGCTGAGCCCTCTGCGCTGCATCAGTTTTCTCCCAAAACTGAGCCAGGAGCAGGGAAAGCCCACAGTCCCCACAGGCACCCTCAGACCCCACAGCCAAGGATCAGCTCATATCCCTCAAGCTGGAAGTTTCTCTCTCCTCCAAATTATTTTCTCCCAGTCCTCCCGTTTCTGGCAGGGTGTCCTTGCTCAGTGGGTGAGTGCAGAGGGAGCAGCCAACCTGCCAGAGCCACCTGCCTCCCTGGGAGCCAGGAAAGCTGCTCCATGATGAGAGGGAGTTGAAAGTTTCTGGGGAATGTGGGACAGGAGCTGACAACTCTGTGCTCTGCTGAGACACTGCAGGCAGAGTTAACCGTTTCGAATGTCATTTTTTTTTAAAGCAACAAAATTGCTCCCAGGCACTTTATTTTTTTTTTACTTTTTTTTT
This sequence comes from Lycocorax pyrrhopterus obiensis, assembly GCA_014706295.1. NCBI lineage: Eukaryota > Metazoa > Chordata > Aves > Passeriformes > Paradisaeidae > Lycocorax > Lycocorax pyrrhopterus. Next base: position 11,380,174 of record JACSVZ010000022.1, on the reverse strand, counting down.
TTTCTTTTTTATTAAATAAAAAATGGAGCAGCTCTCTCCAGAAGGCTATTAATCCTCTCCTGTCACTTGTGTTCTTGGAGAGCGCGTTTCTCTGGGCAAAAGCAGCGAGTTGCTCGCTGACTAATTACATCAAAATATTGAGGGCAACAAACAAACCTTTAATTCCACTTGCCAGAAGCTCGCTAGATGCAAAGCTTCAGAATTATGGAAGAGAAACGGATGCAAAAGCAGGAGAAGCTGGGACTCCAGACGTGCTCATGGCTACATCAGCTTTTAGAGGGATGAGCTCTTTCCTCTCTGCAGAGCCACTCAAGTTGGGCTAACTTCACCCAACATAACTTTACGCAGAATCTTACCCACCCAAGGATTTTGATTTCCTACAAATAAAGATTTTTTTTCCTTTGCCATGGAAGTGAATTCATTTATTTTCCTCTCGTTCCCACACAGGCACTGGGGCTTTGTGTGCAGAGCAACGACTGGACACGTTCCCCAGAAAGGCTCAGTTTAGGCTTCAAGCCCCACTAGAAGGCAGTTTTAGGCCAAAATCAGGGAACTTCTCTCAAAGCCCACCTGACACCTTCACTTATCCCAGCAGCTCACCAGAGCAGCCTTTCTTTGGGACACAGTATTGCAGATTTGACCCTTCCCTGCCCCAAAACCTTTGCCAGACATTCAGCCAGTAAGGTTTTGGCATTGACTTAATTCCCATCCCATCACCCTGCGTTGCCCACACAGCTACAGTGGGAAGAGCCAGTGCTGAAAGGAAAGCCTAATTCTGCATTTAGGTGCTAAACCTGATGTGCTTCCAAGAGGGTTTGGATGTCCAAGAGCTGAAACAGGTGACTCAAATGCAAGCTTTGGCCCCAGACCCACAGCTGCCAGAGAGCCACTGCCTTCCACCCCCCAGAGCTGCATCTCCCAGGCTGGGGAGCACGAGGAGCAGGGAAAGGCTCCAGCTCTGAAATGCGGGTTAACCAAAGGCAGCTGCTTGGGAGGTTTCTCTGCACTCTGGAGGTGTTCCTGTGCTCGGGGAACGGGGTGCTCACCACAAACCTTAACCAGCCACGCTCAGTGACAAGCACAAGTTGTTCAACGTCAAATTGTTGGTTTCAAGGGATTGTTTAAAAAAGGAGAAAAGACTTTCAAAAGTGCTCAGACTGTCATCTATAGATTTTGCCAGCAATAACTTGGTTTTTAAATACCGCGTGCATGAAAGCTCCCCCAGAGCCATCTTTTGTACCTTATAATAATATTCACCAGGGGATCGTCCTAATGCTGGGTTTGAATCCTTTGCTGCTGAATGCACCCGACCCTGGGCTTGCAGAGAGGGCTCAGATAAACGTGCCTGGGAGCTGCTGCTCAGAGAGACGATTACAGCCCTCAGCATCGATCAGAAAGGTTCTGATTGCACCCACAAGGAGCGAGAGGCTTCCCCAAAACTGGCACCAACCTCGCTTGCAGATGCTGTCCTAGGGAGAGCCACACGCTTGCCAAACAATTTCAAGCAGAGGAACGAAGAAAGCTGAGTCTCTACTGCAGTTTATATTTAATTAGAGGGAAGGCAGCTTACGCAGCAGTTTCGGAAACATATTGTCTTACAGCATATTGGATATTTGTATCTTAACAGCTCAACATCGATTTCTTTTATGTAAAGGAAGAGGGGGGAAGAGCACGGCGTGCCCTAAGTTGTGTAAGCTCCAAAGAGATGCCTGCACCGCCTGGACTAATGTTTGGAGTAATCAAAGGCGTGAACTCATGTATTATGGATGGGAACGAGAGTTTTCAGGCTTCTGCAAAAAGGAATCTCCAGCGTTTGGTATTTTGTTAGCAGCCTGGCACCATATGGCTCTCCCCTGCTGATATTCTTTCACACCAGAACTTTATGTTCAGATGCTTTAGTTAATATTTTACCCAGCAAGCATAAACAAGATGCGAAGATTGCAGTCGACAGCAACCTTCTCTTAAACCATATATGCACGTTAATAGCGAAGGCTTCTTTCAGCGAGTACTTTACCCAGCACATGCCTGGCTTTATTTTTTCCTTAGGGGTCCAAGCTGGGCCATTTACTTTAACAGCCTTCCCATCAAGCAAAAAAACAGCAGCAGACCCATGAAGGACATTTTCACTCCCTCTCTACTCTGTTTCCTGGCTGGTCCAAAGCAGCGCTCGATGAGGGCAGGTGACACACACATGCCAGTTGTGCTTGTGTGCAGTTTAAGACTGCATCTCTGCTTCTGCACCATTTCAGCCTAAATTTTATCTTGGAAAGGCCAAGTTTCCCCTTCTCCACTCCCTAAGCAGGGATGGAGCCCCAGGAAAAGCTCGCAGCCCAAAGGGAAGCCTCACACAAGCACCAACAGCCTAAACTGACCACGAACAACAACATGGAGCATCCAATGCGGGGTCCAAGATTTGTGTTTCCCCCTACCACACACCAAGTTAGACCCAAAATCACTTTGGAAAACTGCAGCTCTGAGATTTGGCTGTAAGTATTACGCTTAGACACCCCCCTCACACACACCCCTACCCTCCAATATTCTTATTAGCCTTTAATATTCTTAAAACAAATAGGACCTAACAGATGTCTTTTCAGCCTGCACTCTTATTAATGAGAATATTGTAAGAATGGAAATCAGGTCACAAATGTTTAATACTTTGTTTAAAAAGTCTTCAGCTTCTTTAAAGAGTTCCACTAATCCCAACATGACAGATGTACAAGGCAGTTTTGCTTGGGGCAGATTAAAATTCTCGCTCTGATTTGCTCTTTCATTTGGTCTGATTAAAATAACATTGCGATCTTTTTTTTTTTAACGTGCTGACTTCAAAATAAAAAAGGAAAGAATAAAAAGTGACCAGTAAAGGCCAGCATGATCACAATAAAAGCAAAGTTATTGTTGTTAAGATTAAAAAAAAAAGCGAGGGAAAAGGAATGGAGGAACAGCCGACTCATACTCAGGTTAGCATTAAAGCTCTGTGTTAAAGATGAAAGGGGAACCTTTCCAAACTATGTTTTTCCATTTGAAAGTGTTTATTAATCTATTCTCTCTGAAGCAAAAAGTTCAATGAAAGACAAAGATCAAAAGTATTTTAATTTAGGTGAAATTTTTTTTTCCTTTTTTTTTTTCTTTTCCCTAAACCAAACCAAACTGAAAATCAGAGGATTGCAGAGCATGGCACTTCAGCATTCTGCTCTGACATTGCTGGGAACAGCCCAGCTGGCAGAACAAGGTGATCCCAGCTACTTTTTCCTCAACCAAACTATGCCTGGGAATTCCCTATTTCCCTTTCCTGACATCCTTTCACACCAGACCACCCTATCCTGGGCAAGATTTCCCAGCTAATTCATTTCCTTGCTGCTGCAAAACACACCTGGCATCTGAGTCAGACATGAACGTCTGTGTGGTGTGGGTACTCCAGGATGCTCTGATGGGAGCAGCAGAGGAGCAGGGCAGTGGGATGGAGCCCCAGCCCACCTCCTCTCCCTGCACTCATCCATAACAAGCCACAGCCACATCTGCCTTTTCCCTCTCGGGTCTGCCCAAAACCAGCCACAATTCCCAGTGCTGGATCCATCCAGGGCACTGCTGGACCAGTTTCCTACAGGCATTGCCTCACCAAAGGCTCCTGTAGCATGGAGGGGTGCATGGATTTAAAAAGCAGCCAGAGCTGTTCACTGTACAGCTGCTCAAAGGGCAAACTCCTGTTTCAAGAGAACAACATTTCACAGAAAGTGGTCAACACGTTTGTCTGGACTTCTCCCACTCAAAAAGCTTCTCTGCATCCCCACCCACTCCTGCAAACCCACAGCAAGGCCTCACAGCAGCATTGTGGGGATGAGTAACCTCAGCAATAGAAAACCACTCATTTTGGGGTGTATATTTGCCATTTTTCCTAAAAACTCCAGCTTGTGCCTTCTGTGAAACAGTCCATAGAAAATCCACAGTGTTTAAAGTTTTTGAGGATCTGCTCCACTCTGGTGATTTTTAATGTTTACAGTCTTTAAACATAATTGTTCAATACATGTTCATGCCCCTGAGATGTCCTCACCTCAGTGCCCAACTTCAGCCATTTCCAGGGCAGAAACAACCTCCCTTCCAGGCAAGACACTGTGGGAAAGCAGCTCAGGGGAGCCAAGGGAAAACCCTCCTGTGCTGCTGCTCCCAGGGAAGCTGCATGGGGAGGAGATGCTTGGAAAGCTCTCTTCACCTTCTGTGTGTCAGCCCTGTGCCAAAGCGCAAAGCCACCACGCAGCCGCTCCCAGCGAAGCAGCTCCTGAGCTCTGCAAGGGCAAACGCTGCACCTTCAGAAATCCCCTTGGACAGATTAACCTGCCAAGAGGGGAAACTCCAAATATAAACCCATAAAGCCCTTCTCGCCTTGGTGAAAATATTTGTGGGGAGTGGGAGGGGACAGATTCTCCTCCCATCTCTGAAGAGAGCTGAAGGGATGTCCCAACCCTGCTCTTTGCCATTACTCATGACCTGGGTCCCAGATCCAGGAGAAGAAATTCTCACATAAATTAGTTTCATCCTAGGAACAAGATATTTTGGGGCCTTCCTCTGCTCCAGAAACTTTTCACAGCCTGTGCTTATCACCCCACTTCTCTATTCACACCATGATTCTCCTTTCTAAGGCCTGGGCTATGGATCAAACTTCTACTTTGCAAAGGTAAACAGCCTCAGAAGTGATACAAAATATTTTAAGATGGGAAGTGTCTCACAGTCCAGCTTTAAGGGTGTCAGAGACACCAGTGGGCTCTGCACCACACACCCAGAAAGACCAGCATGGGTACATGGGTGGAGTTATTCTTTGTAGAAACCAGTAAAACACAGGAGAAGGAAGGAAAAGGCAGAGAAAAGGGTGGAAAGAGCTTGTTGACAGCAACTTCTGCTCTGTCAAAATTCCAGAAATACCTGGGAACTGAGAGGCTGTGTGGCAGTTGACCCCAGGCTGACAATCCTTTCACAGCTGCTCTAGGACAAGCCCCCAAAAAGCCAAACAAACCTGGAGTGTGGGGTCACCTCAGCCTCCCTCCTTGTCTGCACAGCCAGGGAGCAAACAGCATCTGCACAACAAATAACCCAAAGGGGGATTTGTTGGGGAAAGAAGAGTAACACACAGTGGTGTATTCCCAGCTCTGGAAGTTCGCAGCAAGGATCCTCCATGCTCAGCTCCCGTGTATGAGAAAGAGGAACAGCTATAAAGTGATGACAGCAGATGCCCTTTGTCATTAAGGGAAGAGCTCTAACAACTCAGCCATAGAGTTTACAGTTGGAAAAATAAGCCCTTCCCTCTACAAACTGACACAAAGCAAAGGAAAGAGTGGATCCTGTACCCCGCTTTGCCATTAAAGTTCCTCATCTGACTTCCCCGTGGTAAGGCAATGCTTCCCCGCCTCTCCCTCCCCTTCACACGCCTCATTTCATGTCTTCTGGGAAGCCCAGCCCAGCCCTGGCTCCAGCCTTTACTGTAAATCCTCCTCTTCCCCTTCCTCTCTCTCTGCTCTTGGCGGGCAGAGGGTCCCAGTCCCCCCAACCTTAGAGCTGGGCACAGCAGCTTCCCTTGCTAAATAAATCGCCTCCCAAGGCTGCAAAAGGAGGGCTCTGCCCCTTGCCGGACACGGAGGGAGAGACCATTTTGCATTACACAGACTGATTTTGGGGGGTTCAGGAGTGTAACCTCACCTGCCGTCCTCAAGTCCTAATGCAAAACTACGGTGGGATTTCAGGGAGGGAAAAGAGTTTCTATTCCTGCGCTCTAAAGCTGTGTCATTCAGCCTCTTCCGAGAGAATTGCTGACTTAGGGTGCACTGCTCCCCCCAAAGCCCAAGAAGAGCAGCGTGTCCCATCCAGAACCCAAGTTTGGAGGCAGCACCCCAAAGCCGAGCCTTCCGGGGGTGGAGGGGGGGTTTAGTACTGTCTGCTAAAATGGCAGCTGCTCTGACGCCGAGCTACGTCTTGCGAAGTCAGCCCTGCCCTCATCATCATCATCATCATCATCATCATCTGACTGCCGGGAACTGCTCCGGCTCCCGGCGCTCTACGGGACGGGGCGGGGGAGGCGCAGAGCCGGAGCTTCGCCTGCCCCTGGCCACCCCCAGCCCCCAGTTTGTGACTCCGGGCTGCTGGGGACAGTCCCGGCCCCGCTGGGCAGTCACCGGCTGGAAGGCACCTGTGCCGCCCTTGTCTCCCAGCCCAGCCCGGGCCACTCACGGGTGTAGCCCGGCTCCCCAAAACGAGAACCGGGAAGCGTAGGGGTAGCAACCGTCCCGACCCCTGGTCTGCTGCCCTCCTGCTTCGTGTTCCCCCTGCCTTGGGGACAAGGATGATTCTGGGGGCAAAGAGACCGAATAGCTCAGACCGACGGGGAGTGGAGGTGGGGCGAGAATGGAGGAGATTTGAGGTCTTCGGGGGAGGGGGTTCTCGCCCACTTCCAGCCCAGAATTTGCCAAACGGGGAGGGGGCACTCCGGTCCCAAAGTCACCAACGCCACCCTTGGCAGTGACCTGAAGCACCGTCCCTCCAGCCGGGCCAAGCCCCGGGTCTCCCAGGAGGAGGAGAGGGGGCCGAATTCCTGTCTTTCCTACAGCACGAGGTGCCCTCGCTGCCCCCTCGGCCCACGAGAGCTGCGGCGGGACGGCGGCAACCCCACAGGGGAAAGGGATGCGGATTCACCACCCCTCACTCGGGACTGAGCAGGGGACAAGCGGCGCTGCCCGCCCAGACCCCTCCTCGACGGGACCGCCGGGAAATCGCCAACCCCGACCGCGGCCGCCCAGCCCGGCGGGGCCGGGACAGCTCGGTAACAGCACCCGGGACAGAGCCGGAGCCGCCGCTCCGGACCCCAGCTCCAGCGGGACACAGGGGACAGCTCCCGTCTGCTTTCTGGAAAGGGAAAAACCCAACTTCACAGACTTTTCCTACTCTTTGTGCGGCGAGGATCCCACAGACCCATAATATCACTTGGGGGGGAGAGGGGGGACACTGAAAAGAAAGCAAGAGAAAAGAAAAAAAAAAGGAAAACCGACTACTCCTTGTTGTTCCCGAGGCAGGTGAAGGAGGGGAGAGAAGGGGGGAGGGCAGGCAGGTTTCAAAGAGCCGAAGGGGACAAGTTGTGCCCGGGTTTCCCGGCGGTAGCAGCCGGCGCTGGTTTGTGCTTTGCAACACGCGCCTGCTCCAATCTGCGCCGCTCGGGAACAATAAACAGGATCATACAAAGAAGTGGAAAGGCGGCATCTTTGCTTCTGGTTTCTATGACAGCATCAGAGAGAGACAAACCAACTATAAACTCTAATTCCTAGATTCCTCCTCCCCCCCCCCCCAAACTCCCTTTTGTCTGCCATTAATTAAAGTGGCCATATGGAAAAGCCTGATAATAACAGCAGATGAGCCAACGAGAGAGAGGGAAAGGGAAAGAAAGAAAAAAAAATAACTAAAAGTAGCGGCAGGGCGATGACGAAGGTTTAGCCGGGGCTTTTCGCACTTGTTTTCAGCGGCTGCTCGAAGCGAGGGGGCTCAACAATAGCGGGAGGAGAGCGGCTGCCCCCGCACTGCTGCCCGGCCGGGTCGAGGGGGGCAGTGGGCAACCTGCCCCCTCTTCCCCTGCCCGGCTCCGGGAATGCCCCAAGCCTCCTGCTCCGAGAGCGCTGATCCCCACGAGCTGCCCCTTTGTGTGGGAGAGCCTCCGAGGGTGCCGACCCCCCTTCGGGGCCGCCTCTCCTGGGAGGGTCGGTCCTACTCGCCGGCGAACTGAGCCCCAAACTCAGCCCAACTCGGCGGGGTCGATGGCAGCGCCAGCACATCCCCAGGCACCAGCCCCCTGCCCCTCGCTCCCTCTCCGAATAACCCACGGAACAACAACAACAACAACAACAAACTTTGCTAAAATTGATAAAGAGATTAGCCAAGCAAAGCCTCTTCCGAGCAAGCTAAAAATAAGAACACGCAGATTTCTGTCGTGGTCAATGTAAAGAGAGAAATCCACAAACATGGCACACTTCCCTTGTGCCTCGCTGCTATAAATAGAGAACTCTAAAGTAGGCAATAATCGGAAAGAAGAGGAGGGGGAAAGGGAAAAAAAGGAGAAAAAAAAAAGAAAAGTCTGGCAGTGGCAGGAAGGAGCAGCCGCCAGCCCTCCGCACCCCCGTCCCCCGGCGAGGGGGGCCGCGGAGCTCCCCAACGCCCCAGGAGTGCGGAGCTGCGGACTTGGGCTGGAGTTTTGGCAGGAAGGGGCCTGGGGGTGAGGGGAGCGCGGCGAGGGACGCGTGGAGCCCCGGTCCCGCCCGGCCGTCAGCACCTCCGAGAGCTCCGCGGCCGCGGGGCCGCCGCCGCCGGCGCAAACTCCTCCCGGCGCCCGGGAGCGTCTTCTGCTAACACCTCCCTCCGGATAAACATCCACCGATCTCGCGGTTCACAAACCCGGCAAGCATCCTCTTCCAGAAATATTCAGAAAGTTTCCCGGCTGAATGCGACGTTGGGCTTTTTTTTTTTTTTTAATAAATCTCCTCCTTTCTCATCTTATTCAACCTCTTTTCAGTCAGAAGCATAACATGTCCACTAGCGTCTCGCAGCCGGCGAGAGAGCGAGCGAGCAAAGATGGACCTAGGAGCATGATGATCATCATAAAAATCCCCTCGGTTCTCCAGTGCAATTTTCAAAACAACAACCCAGCCTTCGTGCTGTAAAGGCGAAACGCCTGCGTCTGTTTACATCAACTGTGTGCTCCGAACGCCTTTCCCCTCTGTCTCAATCCAAGGGAGGGGAGGGGAGAGGAGACAAAAAAAAAAAAAAGGAAAAAAAAGAAAAAAAAAGAAAAAAAAGCCAGCATTATCTGCCTTTGTCAGCGAAAGAACATAATATTGACTTACCTTTCCCCACAGCTATTGTCTGCCCCTTTACAAAATGACATCACGGAAACCAATCATGAAATTTGCATGGGGGAGGTTGTGGGGGGAGAGTTCTTGGAGGGCAGCCCACTTCCCTACACCAGTAACACGCGTGTAAGACGGGTTGTTGGTTTCAATTAAATATCTGATACTCCTTAGTGTGTGAACTCTTAAGCCTGCTAAAGGCAATGTCTCATTTACTTAATGACCGCTCTCATTAATGGAAATGGCACAGAGGGGGCTTGCTGCGCCTTCCCTTTGTAAATACACTACCCATGAACCCTTGGGGTTGCAATATATCTGTTTACTCTCTGAGGTGAAATAAATTTACAGTATAGCATCAAAGAGAGCGAGCGAGAGAGATGGAGCGGCTGCCTTGAGTGCACCGAGAGTTGGGGCTCTCCCAGCCCCGCCGGCCCCTCTCTCCTCGCTCTCCCCCCTCCCCAAGACCCGGCAGAAGGTGAATGATTTTGCCCGAGCTGATTCATAATTAATATGCACGAGGCTCGGGGCTCCTCTGACAGCAGCAACACAAAAGGACGGCGAGCGCGACGAGCGCCGTTCCGTGTCCCCCCCGCGCATCCCGGCGCGTGGTACGGCCCAATAATTCCTAATAGCAGCAAGCAGCGAGTGACAGATGCCCTGGGTTAGCACAGCTCCAGCGAAAGTACTTTACAATATTTATTGGTGGTTAGGAAGATGACCTATCACCATAAAGAACAGACTGGGAAATTTATCGCCTCTATGAACCTGGAAGTATTGCATATTAGCTGATATACATATTCAAAAGCCGGTGGTTAAAAGGTGTATAAATATTTTAATTTTTTTTCTCCCCTTAAAAACAAAACAAAAAGAAATTTAAAAATGCCACAATGTATTCCCAGCAGACAACACCTCACCCCGGGAAGGTGCTTTCGTTAAGGGTGTTGGGATGCGAAGAGCAACGTAAGGAAAAGTCCTAAGAGAAAACGGTGGCTAAAACAGTTTAGGGATTGTTTCTAAGTGAGAAAAATGCAAGTTCTTGCATTTTGCATCTTTTCCTCCCAGAAAGAGTCACACTTTCCAGCAGTTAGCATCGTCTTTCCTTGAAAATGCTCGTTTCGTGGAGGTCCTGCCACTCCGGGAGGAGAAAGTCCTCGCCGAGCTGGAGGGAGGGAGGCTCTGGGGAGAGAGCCCGGCACGGTGCGGCCGGAAGGGCATTAGCACATCCCATCCCTGCCCCCTGCCAGACGGGAGCATTAGCACTTGGACTGCAACTTTCCTGAAATAGTGGGGAAAAACACAGGCAGGCTGCAGCCCCACGGGCTGGGGAGAGGAGAGGGGGGAACGACACTTTTCTACCCAGTGCTCTTCCCTGCACCCTCGTGCCATCCCCAGCATCACCGAGACAATTAAGACTTTCCTGTCATCTTAATGAAGATTTCCAAAAAGGTGCGGGAGCTCACAAATGGACAGAAACCCCAGGAGTCCTCAGAGAGCTGAGGCAGAGCCTGGCAGGGAAAGCTGAATCCTGCTGAGGATGCACGCTCCTGTGGGAAACTCCAGCTCCAGAGCTGCAGGGCCCCAGACTCCTCTCCAGCTCACCCCTACCCTGGGCGGGTTAGGTGCAGGCAGGAGTGGAAAAAGCCTCTCAAACTGCCCAAAACCGGGCAGATTTGGCTTGAGTAGGTGCTGCCAGCAACTCCATCTCACCCACAGACCATTGCAGGGCACACGGCAGGAAGGAGTGATTCGATTTCCCATCTCAGGGCTTTTATTGAGGAGAGGGTGGCAGAAATACCAATTTTAAACTGTTGAGGCCGCTTTGGGGGTTGTTAGGATGCCCATTTCCATGGCTTACCAGCCTGGTGTGCTCCTAAACCATTAACATAAAGGAGATATTCAGCAGAGAGTACTCCTGAAAAGCTGTTTTCTATCTCCTTTGGACACACCACGAAGACAGGGATATTTTACATCCTAAACCTTTGGCATTCAGAAATTCTATTAAACTCTTATCTGCAGGCAGCAGGCCTGGTGCTACACTGCATCTCCATTGTTCTGCACCCGCGATAGAATCAAAGGGAGGGCTGAGTGGACTCGGCTCCCCTCCGCTCACAATGCTGCCTGCTCCTCTCCACCGCTGTTTCATTTCGAGCCGTAATGCTAAAACTTGAGAAAAAAAAGCACAATAGATTCGGCAGGGAGGCAGCAGGGAAGTGTGTTTACTTGTGTGCGCTCCCCCATAAACTGGAGCACACGCGGCCTGCATGGATATGAGCGCACACATGTGCCTCTCCGAGCGTTAAGAGAGGAATTTTATTGCTGCTGCTGTTGCATTTATTAACACGCGACGCACCTACGAGCCCTAAGGCAGCTGACAGCTCTGATACCATCCGGCTGAGCTCTGGGCTGCGAGAGGGTGTTCGGCTTTTCTTTGTTCCCGAACTCGCCAGGCTGCCCTCTGCTCTCCTCCCAAAACGCTGCAAAGAAGCGGCGCCTTCCCCGGAGTTTCTCACCGCCACCAACTTCAGCAGCGGCAGGAATTCCCGTCTCGCAGCCCCCAAATCTCTTCTCACCCCCAGAAAATCTCCGTCTCAGGCCAACAGCCCCACACCCCACGCTGGAGGAGCCCGCGGCGCAACGCGAGGCCACGCGTGGGCTCCCGGCGGCGGCGGGTCAGCACCACGGACAGCTCCGCCCGCTCCCTCCTGCGCTCAGTTTCGGCCCTTTAAAGTGTTTTTCAGCCATTTTTTTACAGTGTTTCTCCCACACACACTCCCCAAACCTCTCCAGAGCCACTCCACAGCTGTTTTCAGGGAGGAGATAATTATCGTGCGTTTCCAGGTCTCAAAGAGCCATCGCTTCCCTAAAGGGAGCCGTGCAGCTGAGAGGTCTAAAATAAATGTACATGTATTTTCATCTTCAGGGGTTTTTAAGACGAGGGCTCAGAGAGTCCCTGCCTGCAGGGCGCCTTCAGAGCTGAACCCAGAGAGGATTTTTAAAAGCAGATTCCCTTCACGCCCCTCCCCTGCTCTCCATGCCTTTCCACCACCCTCCCCGCCGTGTTTTCAGATCAAGCTCTTCAAGTTTGAGATGATTTAAAATAAAACTCCATTTGCTTGTGTAAACACAGCCATAAACCCACCGCACTGTGTTCCACTGGCTTCTTTGAGCCTGTTTCAAAGAAAATTAGATCTCAAACTTTACGCATTTGTAATTGGCACCAACTTCTCCGGTTACCAGCTGGGGGTGAAAGATTTTTTTTTTTTTTTCCTTGTTTCTTTCTGAAAGCTTCTATGCAGATGGGCTGGCTGCCTTAATGCCTCAGACTACAATTAGTGCTGTTGTATGCCGAATAGAAATGGCCAGCATTAATATTGTATATGGAACAGCTGAAGGGTTGCGAAGAAACCTGCCCACTACAGGCCCCTGGCAGATGGAACAACATGCACAGGCACAAAAAAACTTTTAATAACCCTTCGCTCGCTCTCCAGCGCACCCCTTCGCTCCGGTTTGGGCGGGTCCTTCCCGAAGAGGCAATGCCTTTGTCTAAGCCAAATCTAGAGCTCTTTTCTCCCTAAAGAACAACAATTGGAGCAATCACCATTTCTTGCAAAAGGCACCTCGCATTATCCCGAAACTTCCTCTTTTGTGCCTCGGGTAATGCAGGCGCTGAAACACACACCCAGCTGAACGGGCGCGAACTAACTTTTTATTTAATAACATCCCCCTCACCCCTTTATTATCCAGCAATGTGCAAGAGGGGGGAAAAAACCCCACAAAACCAAACCAACCACCACCACCCCTTTCCCAGCAGAACTGTGACCAGAAGCTGCAGAAAACAGGATTTTCTCCTCGCCCCCCTCCCCTTCGCTCCTCGTCCTTTGTAATTAGGTGAAACCCGCGGCAGCGGGGACAAAGCCCCGCCGGTGCCTCGGAGCAGCAGCACCGGGGGCCGCGCACCCCCGCACCTGTAGCCCCTTCGCAGCTGAGCCCGGAGCGCAGCGAGGAGGGGCGAGGGTGACACCGGCACCTCGCTCGCGAAACGCGAACACGGGAGACCTGCGCTCCGAAATACACTCGGGAACCTCTTTCTACCGCCTAACTGGGGGGGGGGAAATACTATAAAACAAGGAGGGAGAGTTTGCGGGTCCGCGCTCCGCCCGCCCTCGGCGACCGAGCCCCTTTGCCAAGGCGTGACTTAGGCAGAATTGAGCAACTCAGATGTTTTAGAGGAGAAACGGGGGAGATACACTGATGAATACCCTCCCTACACTCCCACCGCACCCCCCGGCGAACGGCTACGAACCGAGGAAAGTCCCGCAGAGCTTCATCCTTGCCGGGTGGCGGTGGCTGCCTGGCCCGGGGTGGCGGGGGGAGCGGGCGCGGAGCCGCCCGGGGTTACTCCATCATCCCTGGGAAAAGTTCCCGTCCGGACCAAAAACTTATGGGCGGCGGCGGCCAATGGGGCCGCGCCGCAAAATCCTCGCCGCGCACTCGGCGGCCAATCCGGTCCCCCCCGCCCCCGCCCCGGGGATGCGCACCCCCCTGCCGGCCCCCCCTCCGGGCTGGCAGCGGGGGGAGCGGGGGAAGGGGACCCGTCCTCCCCAGCGGGCGGGGGCTCCGCGCATCCCTCCCGCCAGTAATGAGGGGAGAGAAGTGACAACGGGCACATCCCAGTGCAGGGGGGAAGGGAACACACACCCCAGTTACTCCCCCAGGCGAAGCATCCCCAGGGAGCCCAGTCACGGAATGGTTTGTGTTGGAAGGGACCTTAAAGACCATCTCATTCCAACCCCCTGTCACGGGCAGGGTCACCTTCCACTATCCCAGGTTGCTCCAAGCCCTGTCCAACCCGACCTTGGACACTTCCAGGGATGGGGCAGCCACAGCTTCTCAGCACACCTGAGCCCCCAGCTGACCCTGTGGACAGGGACAGAGGCCACTGCCCTGAGGGCAATCCACAGGCTGGCAGGGCTCTGGGCAGCCAACAGTCCAGTCACTGGACTCTCACGTGCCCAAGTCAATTTAGAAATGCACGAGTCTAATAATGGTCACACGCAGCTTGTTGGATGCTTTGGTCGAGTCCAGGGTGCACTGGGGAAGGGAAAGGGGGAATTGGTTCTGGGAGAGGTCCAAAATGGAAGAGGATGTCCCCCTGCCTCAAAGGACAGATGGCAACATTGGACTGAACTGATCCCAGCTGGAGAAAACTGGATACAGGCCAGCAAGCAATACTCTCACTGGCCTCCCAGATGGAAAAGCAGGGAAATAGTTACTAGGAAATAATAGTAATAATAATAATAATAATAATAATAATAATAATAATAATAATACAACTAACCAGGGATAGCACTGAACTTTGATACCCCATTGGCTTAGAGGGCAAAGTGCTGTCTCCAGGTTGTGGACCCCCTGCTCCCGGCTTATCACCTGAGGTTAAAACAAGGCCAGTTCCTTCCATGGATCAGCCCAGGTCTGAAGAGAAGGAAAAGTGTCGTTTCTGGAAGTGCGATAGGGAAGGGATTGCCTGCAAAAATTGATTGTCAGTGTAAAAACTCAGCACCCTCACCTGGGTGGGTAAAAAGGTACATTTGCAAAATGAGAGCAAACCTGGCCCAGTCTCAGCTCCAGTAATTTGGGAAAGGGGAAAAACCTGTGCTTGGAGAGACAGTCGGCACCAGTAATAAGGAGGATGGGGCAAGCTGATATTACCAGAAAGAGAATGGAAAGCAATTTGTCTCAGCAGGACATGTCTGCATATTTGGGTATTTTTTGTTTTATAAACATAGTGGGGGATGCAGTTGGAATAAATGTTGGCAAAGTGTGCAGAAAAAGAGGACAATTCACTCTTTGGGGCAAGACCCTGGGCCAAACTCTTTGTTGAATATATCTAACTCCTTAATCCAGATTTCATTGCAGGCAGAGGGCTGGAAGGGAGGGCAGAGAGGGACAGCTTTGCTGGGTTGGGGCAGGGGGATGTAAATATCTAAGTGCACCTTTTCGTCCACACTTCTGTCATGGTCTTCTGCTGGTCTCAGGGAGATCTGAGAAAATAATGATCGCAACAATCATTATCATTGCCACTGGATTGAAAGTCAGGAGTTTGAGTCAAATTAAAAATCTAACTGTTGAATAGGGGGGCTTCTTTTGAGATCCTTACACTTAGAAGAGCCTGGACAAGCCAGCTGGATCCTGCATCCAGGCTGGATGTGGTTCAGGAAAGGAGCTGGAGCTGGGCCCCTTGTATGGCTACATCAGACTGCACAGCTCTCCAGCAGAAAGGGGTGTGACACAGCCTGTTTGGGGACTGGCACCTCTTCCCTCTTTGAATTAGCAGCTCTGCCTTTGCAGAATATTCTGTGCTTTATTGTCCCTTCAATCCCCACCTTGGAAGATGAGAGGTGACATTGCAGAGAGCTCTGCGCTTGGAAAATGACTTTCAGAATTACGTTCTGGCAATTTGAAACTTCCGCTCTCTCATCTTCAGCCTCTTGGGGCTTTAATGGGAGACAGCAAAGTGCCTCTTCCTCCTCCCCTCTTTTCTTTTCCTCCCCTGTTCTCCGGCAGCTGCAGCGGCCGGGATTCAGCAAGGTCACTCAACTCCATTGCTGCCTGCATGCAGGAGTTCTCAAATTAGGGGGTGTTGGGAGCAGCCTGTTGAGATGAAACAGCCTTCACTCAGCTCCAGCAAGCAAGGAAACAAAACCCCTTCACAGTGGCTCCAGACTGGCTCACCTTCCCTGAGCATTAGCTGGGGGAAAAGGTAAAGGCATGGAGGAGCAAAAAGCAGGATAAAAAGAGTCCCTCCTTGAGCTGCAAAGCTGCTGTCTTTTGTCTAGCAGAGCAAGCCCCAACATTTCATTAGAGGCCTTGTGGCTGCAGCCGCCTTGTCCACTCCTTGGTGTTTTCATCAGCATCTCACCCTGGCTCTTGTTTTCCCAAAATTCCTGCTGCTGCCTCCCTTTCCCCCCCTGTTCAGCAGCAAGGCGGAGCTGGCCTCGTCCATCCCCCGGTCTTGGAGCACAGTGCAGAGATGGGAGCTCATCCCTATGGGCTCTGAGCTTGCCAGCGGCATGATCCTCTTCCCAGGTGCCCCTGGCCTTAGTCCTGTGCAGGCATTAAGGGGAGCAGAAGAGAACACAAATGGGAATGGAGAAGAATCACAGAAACTCCACTAATATCTGGGTGGTTCCCTGCTGAGGGGCCTGGGAAGCCATGTGGCTCACACAGAAAAAGACCAAAGGAAATACCGTGCCTTTGTAGTCTGATTTCTGTTGATGCACTGCCAGACTGGGGGGGGAGGTTGTTGTTCCATGTGTGCAGAGTTTTGCATCTGAAATAAATGAAATCACCAAGATATTGCTCTATGTGCCTCAGCACCATCTCATCAACAGCCTAAACATCTCTCCTGGCCCATGGCAGCCCTGGCTTTTCCACAAAGGAGGGGATAGCTCCAATTATCTGTTGACTGTTTTATTCTGTCTTAACTCCCTTTCATGGCTGCGTGAGGGAAAGCTGGAGAAGCCGTATGCAGATATTGTCAAGCTCAACTTGATAGGTACTGTCAAAACTGCCAGAGTGTGGTGACAATAAACATTTTAGCTGGCTAACAATTTGCTGCAAAAAGGGTTGACCCTGAAATCAAGTTCTGCCGTAATGAACACTTTGTCTCTAAATATTTGCATTTTTGCTGACAAGGTTCACTCTCCAGGAGATTTCCTCCGCCCGTGAACAATCTGCCTTCACACGAGATGCAGGATGGATGCGGTTTCCTGAGCCAGTTCCTTATCTGGCATGAAGGAAGGGTGAGCACATGCCCAAAATCAGCAGAGCCACCGTGGATGGGGGGTGCCCAACCAGGGGAGTTGCTCAGCTCCAGGGTGCTGATCCCCCTCACTGAGAAAGCCCTTTTCTGTCAGGTTCTGCGTGGCAGTGCAACGCTGACAGCCCAATGCTGGAATCGAGGCTTATCCTCCTTTAACAGATGGGGAAATTGAGGCACATGATGATTCTGGATCATATTTGGACTGTGTTTGCTGAGCTGGAGACAGAGCAGCCAAAAAAGAGGCAGCCAGTGCAGACTGCCTGTTATCCACGGCTGCCCCAAACCAGCCGTGAAGGAGGAGGAGGAGGAGGAGGATGAAGCCGTACTGGAACTCTCAGCAACTCCGCTTTGGTGCTGCACCTGCTCCACTCCTTCAAGCACATGGAAAGCTGGGGCTGTCCACCCTCAGGAGCTGCTGCACTGGATCTTCCTCCATCCTCTTCAAGGCGATTTGGCCGAAGTTACGGAGAGACTCTCAGGCAGAGCTGAGAGCCAAGAATCACCTTCCTTAGCCCCAAGGCCAAAAGCCAGGCTGGCTCCACTGTGTAAGCAATGAGGCTCGGAGTTCCCTTGCTGCAAAGGTTTATGTGTTTGAGAATTGAATCTCCCAGGATAACTCTGTCCTGGCCACCAAGGGCTGATCACCACCTTGGTGGCCATGTTTTTGTCTGCTCCCATTAATGATGGGCAAACAGCTCTGCCTAATTCCCCAGGGACAAGGTGTCCAGCCAGGATGGGGTGGGGATTTACCTGCTAAGGGCATCTCTGTGGGATAAATGTCCTCCAAGCCTCGCCTGGCCAAATCAAGAACCTCCCATGCTCTCGACCATCACAGGGAAAAGCTGCAGAGTTTGATCCCACCATCTCCAAGATGCTGCCTGTGGGAATGTCTGTTGGCTGCAAACAAGTGGGCCAGTGCATGGCCTCAAGTCTCCCATGTGACATTTGTCCCCAAGTCAGGCACAGGACCGAGAAACAGCCAGAGCATGTTGCTGCTTTCTAGCTTAGGACTTCAGCATCCCAGCTCCATTGCTGCAATTAATCCTTAACACCAGGGAAAAGCCCCCCACTGGACAGGTTTTCACACAGAGGGAGGAGATGTGAATTTCATTTCTACTCCTGGCACTGATTGTTTGGGGGTGGCTGCGGGAAAGGGCCTTCATCCATTTTCCCTCAGACACCTGTCTTCTCTATTTCAAATAAAAGGTGCTCAGAGCACACCCTGCCTCTTACTACAGCTATTAGCTGTGCTCACCAGGCTGGGGCTGTGATTTGCTTGAGACCCCTAAATTCCTAGAAAAGTGCACAATAAATTGTAATAAAACTTCTCACTGCTGCAGGAAACTGTGGTGGGGAGAAAAGACAGAAACAATCCTTACAGGTTTGCAAAAAAGACATAAAGGGAAGAAAAGCACAGCTTATTTCATTTTTATCTCCCTTTCCCCTCCCTGCTGCAAGGAAAGGCAATTTTCACTAGCACAGTGTTGTCGTTTTGCCGAAGAAAAATTCACAGTTTTGGCCAGAGAGGAGTATTTTCTTTTATTTTTTTTCACTCTATTGATGTCAGAGAGCTGTTGCATTTCTGGCAGTGGCAGTAGCACTGTGCCTTGGAAGGCATCCGGACTCCCACCTCGATGCTCTCTGGCTCTGCCATCCCACGTGGTGCCTCCTCGCTGGGCTCAGCACGGCCCTCACCTCCCAGGGCAGGTCCCTTCAGCCAAGCCAGCACTGGAATGATGAACAGTTCAGAGCATCAGCCCTGGCTGGGTAACTTTGGCACCAAAACACAGCAAAGTATTACAGAATTACTGTGCTGGTGTGAGGGGGCAGAGTTAAACACAGAGTTTTTCATTTAAAGTGTTCAGTGAAATGCAAGGTCCTAAATGAGTAAACCAGGCACAGGCATGGTAATTATGACCAGTGGGAGAACCAATGCTTGCTCTGCCCTCATGAACCCTGTGAGGAAACATGAGTGATCCCCAAAAACCAAAACTTGCTGCAGTTGCCCCATATGAACACCCACAGAGGAAGAGGTGTAGCCACATCCCGCAAATCTTCTCCCTATGACCCCTTTTTACATCTTTATTCTGATTTCTTCCTCGTGAATATTGTTACAAGGGAGTAGCTCAGCACTGGCAAACATCATTATCATGCTCACAGCCCTCCTGGGCTCCTCCTTCTCCTGGTGGACAGCCTAAAGTTACTCCTAGTTTTCTTCTCCGTGATAAACTCTGGGAGCCACTGGGAAGAAAGCAACCTGGTTAAAGGCTCCAGGCTGAGTTCTTCCATTCTCCACTGACTCCAAAGACACAATTTTCTCCCTTTCTTCTTCTTCATCATCTCATTCTCTGCTCTCAGGCACAGGGAAATTACCACAGCTCCAAGACACACACCATGAGCCCCTTGCCAGCTGAGCTGTTGCACCCTGTCCTCGTCACAAGCCGTGCTGGGAAGCCCAGAAAGCACAAGGGAGGGATAATTACCAGTCCCAGCACCACGATGATAATTAATACCCTGCTAAAAGGAGCGCTTGTCAGGTCAGGGAGCAGAAGGAGGGGTGGGAAAACAAACAGGCAAAAATCAAACCTGAGCAAAGGTTTGCTGTGAGGAAGGGTCTGGGGACAAGGGGCAGGAGGAGCTGTGGGGTGCAGGGTGATGGGGATGGTGCCTGTGGCTGTTGGACAGGAAAGTAGGTGTTTCATCCCTTCAGTGATGGTCACAGAGCTTTCCTATGTCACAGGACCCCCTCTCATCCTCCCTTCAGCACTAATGGGCTGGGAGCCAGGAAAATGCTGCAGCCAGCAATACTCTAAGCCATCCTGGAGCAGAGAATATTCACCCTTCTGGGGTGGTGAGGAGGCTTGGGGGAAGATTCCCCCAGATTTTGCTGGTTCAGTCACACAGGGAGGCTGAGCCTCCAGTCTTGGGGCTCCCTGCCAGCTCATGGTGCAGTTCTCTGAATTTAAGACGGGCTTCACCATTTGGGGACATCAGAGTCCACCTTTTAATTGAGGTTGTAGAAGGAAATATCAAAGAAATATAAATAATTCCGTGGGATCAATGGGAAATCTTGAAACCTAAACTTCATAAATCTAAACTCAATAAATCTGAGCAAAGAGAAGCATAAGAGAAAGGTGGATGATAGCCAGGAAAATGTGGGCTTGGGAATCTCCTGCAGGAGAGGCTTCTGGACAGCTTTGGGTGAACAGGTTTGCTCTTTTTTCCTTTGGTCCCATCACCTGAATGACCAGCTAAGTTCCTCTGCACAGGCTGTGTTTTGGCCCTCTTGCAACAACTGAGTTAAACCAAAAGAAAACCCAGAACCATGGCAAGGGGTGAGAGAAACAGAGAAGCGCTGGCAAGGGAGAACAATATGTTTCCAGACAAGATTTAAAAAGAAATGTTTTGTTAATACCAGTTTGGCGTCACACTGTCATAACACCATCAAAATGACATGCTGCCACCACTAATACGGCTGTTTAGGGAATATGCAACACGAACCAAAAGGCAATTCTCTCAGAAACAAACTGGGATGAGTCTATACTGTAAGAAAACAGAGAAATGCTGCAATCCAAGGCAGGACCAGGCAATTGCTCCGTGATTTCTGGTAACTGTGGTGCATGCAGGGACCAGAATCTCTCAACAGAACTTGCTCCTCGTTTTCCACGGCCTCTCAGCCTTCGCTGGGATAATCTGCTCATAAGAGAGAAACAGTTTAAGGGCAGCTGTTCTGGCATTAATTAAAGCGCTCTACAGTTCTTTACTAATAAAATCACTTTTCTTCTAAGGTCTTCTTCCCCAATTTGTTTTAATACCTGTCCCTAATTAAGTCCAGTGAGAGGAATTCACTGCTTCAAATGAGTTAAAAACGGATGTTCTCAAGGCACCTGCATCTGAAGAAACTTATTTTTGAAGTCCATGAATTAAATTAAGAGGGGACATTTTCAAGCTGATCACTCCCTTTTGATTAGCACAAACGAGCTGCTCCACCAATGCTGTGTTAAAAATTGTCACACTTGCTTTCCCGGCTAATTTGGAAAGAGTTCAGCTGTTAGGGTGCTAAATAGTCACATTGAACACTACAGACCTGCAGTGCAGTGAGGCTGAGTCCTTTAAAAAGGAGATTGAGCATCCCATCACCTGAGGATGCCCCTCTCCACGGACAGCTACGGAAACGCGCTGCCCAACGGCGCTGACAGGGACTTGTTGACCAACAAAATTCTGGCACAAGCCCTG
Organism: Lycocorax pyrrhopterus obiensis; assembly: GCA_014706295.1. Taxonomy (NCBI): domain Eukaryota; kingdom Metazoa; phylum Chordata; class Aves; order Passeriformes; family Paradisaeidae; genus Lycocorax; species Lycocorax pyrrhopterus. The sequence goes on along the minus strand of JACSVZ010000022.1, from coordinate 11,359,246 downwards.
TGTATCAGCCATGGCAACCGGGCTGGGAGCGTGGCAATGGCAGCTGCTACGCACAGAAGAGCGCTCTTAAAAATATCACGGCTGAAACCCATTAAAGAAAACAAAAATAGAAAATACGCAAGAAACCGAGGCTGTGTGTGAAATAGATACCAGAAAGGATGCTCGGTACATTTATAGCTATAGCCTGCCCCAAATTTTCCTGGGCTTTTAACCCAATGCTTCTTCACTACAAGCAACCCAAATGGGGGGTTTTTTAAATCAGAAAATGTCAAACTCTCTGCCTTTTCTTTTTTTTTTTTTAACTCTTGCTAATGTGATCAAAATTGAGAGCTGACCTGTATCAGACTAAAAGCAGAACATTGGTATCTGCTGATCTCCCAGGCTTCTCCAGACCTGGTTCACAGCACTGTTTTCCCTCTGTGTCATCCCTTTAACCCCAGCCAGCTCCATGGGCTGCAGAATTAGAGGACAGGGTGTGAGGAGAGAACCTTGTTGCCTCGCTCCTCCCAACACAGCGTAAATCTGATAGAAAATGGCTCAGAGCCTTTCTGAGGGGCATCTTTAATGATAATTTCCTGCCTCTTGTCAGAGTCTGCAGTAAAAGTGATCAATCAGTGAGGGGTGATAGGCTGGGACAGAGCCTATGCTCTTTGAAAGCCATCCCACCTCCAGCTGAGCCTCGGGAGAGCCAAATCCATTCCTGGTGTCAGCCCAGCCAAGCCCACAGTTCTGCAGGGAAGGTTTGGGCTCTGCTGCCTCCTTACGTCAGGCCCCCGCTCCAGGAGCTGGAGAGATTGCAACCAAGAATTTACTGACGGAAGAATGAAAAACTGCCCTGTTCCATCTCTTCCTTCCCACCTGCTGGGCTTTATCTCTTAAAACCTGAAAAATAAGGCAGAAAGATTGGCTCTGAGAGCTTTGACCCATGAGTTGGTTTTCTCATATTGCTAAAAGCTGAGCATTCCAAAAAAAAAAAAACCAACAAGAAAACCAGCCCAGCCTTTGCAATCCGGGATGAATTCCCCATGTTCCAGCAGATCTGCACTGTGGTAGGCTGGTTCCTGCTGGAGCTGGGCGTCTGCCATGCTTTCCTAGAAAAGCTCTCTGCCACTCTCCCTGCAGCATTAATTCTGAACAGCAGAGATGGAATGAAATGTAGGTTTGAAAGCAAGCCACGAGGCAGGAAGCAATATTTAGCTTTCCTCTCCCAGAGGTCTCACCTGTGTTGGCACTGGTTTAAAGATGTTAGAGTGGGATTAAGGGGCTAAATCAGAGGTTTTATTAGTTACAGGAGCCCATTTTCCTTGTTAAATAATTGAATGTATGTGCTTAAGGTGAAGGCCTAGGCTGGCTGGTGACTCCAGGCCGAGCTCTCACAGAGGATCAGCTGGAGTTGGCAGCACCAGTCTCTCTGTGAAGATATCTGGATTTCCTTTTATCTGGAGTAGACACTGCGTGTTACTGTGAACATCAGTTCCTGGAACACTTCTGACAAGGACTTACATGAGGAGATATAAAGGTTCAAAACTCCTTTAAAGGAAATAATGTTTCTTCTAAATAAGAGCTAAACAGGAGCTGAAATTGTGTCTTCATAAGAGTTTTTTGTTTGTTTGCCAGATCTCTGTCCAGGATGAGAACTCAAAGGCTTGATTAGGTTCAGGTCTTCATGAAACATTGGCCAGTCCAGGAAAAGAAAACGCTGAGAAATTTGCAGCAAAAGCGTTTTTATTAATTTTTCAACTATTCTGCAGATTTAATAAATTAAAATACCTCTGCAAATACTCTGAAGCTTTTTCATCTCTGATAACATTTGGTACCTTATCACTTCTAACTGCGCTACAGAGAAAAACACATTATTATGGATTTTGTGGTAGATCCTACAATTTATCAACCTACAAAGACTTCCAAGCAGTAGAAGCTTTCTATGTAAGTTAATATGTCACGGGCCATCTATCACCCGGACTTTGCTGCGTCTGCATTCCTAATCAGTGACTTGACACCTTGAGTTAGTGAACACTTAAAGGTTAGATCCGTGCTGAGCGATGTGACCACAGCATTTCCGCCTCCAGCAGGGGACCCTGGGCACCTGGATCATTCTGGCTGTCCCACACAAGTGTGCACCACGATTTCCTCACCCGAGCAAGCGCCGCTCTCCACACAAGGAGACGCTGAAACACCCCAGGACTCAGTTGATGGGGAAAGCCTCCAATTTCCAGGATACATAATTCCGTTCTGCCTCCTTCCCCTCTCCCTGGGGCCGGGGCGGAGATGCCTGTCCTTGCAGGCATCCATCACGTCCCGCCCTGGCCGTGCTGTGCTGGCTTCCTGGCCATCTGCCACGCTCTGTCCCAGCGGCGCTGCCGCGGCTCTGGGTGAATGATGATGGCAGACACGGGGTGTTATGGGCTCTGGGAGGCTTCACATCCCTAAATAAATGTAATGAATATATATGATTTCATTTCCCCCCCTCCGCCAGATGCATTTCTATGCTTCGGTCTCGTTGATGTACTGCGGCTTCACTCTGTATAGCCCACACGAGCTCCACGTGCCACAGAGTGGAGCTGGGAGATCTGAGAAGTCAGAGCTTCAGGTGAGAGAGACCCTGGCACTGTATGGGCATGGATGTGAGCTGGAAATGTCATATATCCCACTGCATGCCTGTCCTGAAAGCTACAGGGAAGGCAGCTCCCATCCCATCCCATCCCATCCCATCCCATCCCATCCCATCCCATCCCATCCCATCCCATCCCATCCCATCCCATCCCATCCCATCCCATCCCATCCCATCCCATCCCATCCCATCCCATCCCATGCCATCCCTTCCCTTCCCTTCCCATCCGCCATCTGAGCACCTCAGAGCACGTGAGCTCGTGCTGTGTGGTGTTGGTGTCCTGCAGACATGGAAACATGAGAGCAGGGCAAGTGTTTCCAGACACACGGCAGACCCCGGGGAGGGACAGGGATGCCAGTGGGCAGGCACTGCCTCCACCTCAGCAGAGGAGACGCGTCTTTCAGCCCATGACAGATTTACTCCTGTGACCCAGCGAGCAGAGGTCAGAAGACCCTGACAGGAAACAAATGAGAAATGGCATCTTTCAGAAATTCCTGCAGTAGTTTCTTTCCCCTCTGGCTGCTGCATTTCTCCCACCATGCAGATCCATGGTGAATGGGCCAGGCAGAGAGATTCTTTTGAGCCTGGGTGCCAACTAGGATGTCTCCCTGGGGCTTCCCAGTGCCTGCTCTTGGCCATCTCCTCTCTGCTACAGCCTGAAATGCTCCTCAAACTTTACACACTGTTGGGACAATGATTTGTAGAACCACCTGCCAGCATCCCCCGTTGCTCCTGCTTTGGCTCCTCACAGCTCCTGCAGCCTCCGTGCCTGTGTCTGAAATAAACCAGATCCATTAAAAAAAACTTTGTCCAGAAGCAGAGACATGGTGCAACTTTGCACGCTCTTGTTCATCTCTGTCAAAGCCCCTGTCCCCTTGAGGCCGCTCATCTCAGCGAGTTGTGACCGGTCCCTGCCCCAGAGTTTGGCTTGGGAGCCCTTAGCATGAGGCAGCACATGTATGGGTTCAAATCCTTCCCACAGGGAAAGGACTGAATCCTTTTCCCCCTAACTCCTCCCATTTGCTTTCTAAAATGTCACCGGTTATGAGGGGTGAATACGTTTCAGTAATTTAATTTATCCACTTATGACAAAGACGGTGAACCATCAGTCAGAAAACACAGAAAGAGATGAATTAACTGAGCGAGTTTCCTTCACTGCTTAATTGTTCCAGAGAGGCAGAGTTCTGGGGAGGATGATGAATCATTGTTTAGGAAATATTTCTTCCAAGAAGATGATCTGAAAAAATACATTTATAATTTATTGCAACCTCTTGCTTTGTCAGGGAACAGCAGCCAAAGGCAGAAAGTTCCTCCCTCCCCCGTTCTCCTTCCCTCAGTTCATTATCGCTATAATCTTATCTCCCGTACCCTCTCCTCACCCTTTGAATATTACATCTCCTCCCGCTTGTGTGAGGAGGTGTAGCCATGTGCGGGGAGGGGGGGAAGCCGTCAGGGAGGGAGGGGGAGACTGGGAAAAATCGTCACATATTTCAGGCTGGCTCTATTTAAATGAGTTTGGGATTGTGCTTCTCTGGAGCAGATGGCCCTGGAGATAATGATGCCTGAGCAGCGGAGGCTGGAGCCCCTCTCTCCTGTTGCCATGGTAGGCCACGGGGCTGAAATGGATTCTGCTTATTAAATTTGCGAGCTCTTGTGTACTCAGGATGAATGGCGTTCAGTCATAAAGAGGCCCAACCTCCTAATGTGGCTGGATAGTTTTATCTTGGAAAGCCAGGCACTCTAACTCCGCCAGACGAGGGGCTCATTAACCTATTAACAGCAGCCGTGGAGGAGTTCAGCCCACAGGGGCTTGGAGCGGGGTTTTCCAGGAACGTGCCCAACGCCGGCGTCCTCGTGGCGTCAAACCCGGCTGAGGGCAGCCAACCATCCACTCAAAAACGGGAGAGTTTCGCTCAGCACGTTTCCCAGAGGGGCTTGTGTGGGATCCAACACCACAGAGCCCATCAGAGCTCCAACGCTGCTGTTAGCTCCTGTAGGAACAGCAACAAGAGTTTGGGATTGCCCAGGCCAGTGAGGCTTGCACGGGGTTGCTGCTCGGCCTCTGATTTACAACACAACCTCTGCTTTTCATATCAAGATTACACAGAAATATGTACAATGCACCTTGAAGCTACGGCAAGAACTCGGTAGGACAGAGATCACAGTTCGTGATAGAAATTGAAGGAGAAAATGGAGAGATATGAGATTTAGAGGACAAGTTTCTTCAAACAAAAAATATATAAAGAAACAAAAAATCAAAGAAAGGATTGGTGCTTTCTTCTCTGACTTTCCTGTAGGACCAGCTTTGGCTAATGCTCAAAGTGGTAACACTACTCTGAGAGACTCAAAACATTGCAGATTAAATAGAACAAGCTGAAAGGCTTTACCTGAAAAAATTCTTCCTCTCTACAGAAAATTGTGGGTTTGGTTCAAGTAAATATTTATAAGTCTGTTCCAGCCATGACAGACAAACCTGGCTATTTCCAGAGCATGGAACCAGGTGTTTCCCTCCAGTAGCCCTTCCACACAATCCTTTCACCCAGGTTTGCTTCAGACCACATGCTGAGACTTAAAATAAAGAATTAAAACTTCTTTTTTAATCAGTGCAAAAGCAAGTTTACTAATGATTTGGAGTGCAGTATGGTTGGGATTTTGTTTTCCACTGTGCTCTTTATGGTATGCCAATGGTTTGGAAGAATGGAAATTTGATATGGAGTGAGACAACGTCTGTTACATTATAATGTTGTTAACTTTGATTAACCAGAGGTTGGTAAAAGAGCACTGCACTATATTTAGTTCCATAGCACATTTTTTTACATACTATTATGCAAATTTTCACATGGGCTTTATTTCAAATGCAACCCAACTCTGTTTTCTTCCCCTGCAATCCTGCATGGCCAACAAAACCCACCTGCCTGAGCTGTGCTGGGTGGTTTCCCCGCTCTGGCAGCATCCACCAACCTTGTGGTACGAAATAATCACATCAAAGGTTGTCAGCACCGGACTTTTTTCCCCAGGACAAACACAGAGGTGAGGACTGTCTGCTTTTGGGCAAGTCTTCCCACTCCAAGAGAAGAAGTCGGAGACCAAACACCTGCAAATACTTCCCTGACCCAGTGATGGGCTTGGTGTGGTCTGGAGCTGTGAAGCTGCTGGGAGGTTTTCTGAAGGAAGTGTTTTCCCTCCCAGCATTGGATAAAGTAGGTTTGTTGGAAAGGGAAGAATTCATGGAACGGAAATTGAGGTTCTAGATCTTCCTTCTTCCACAAAAGGTGAGCAGGGAGCTTGCCCTCTTTGAATCTAAGGGCATCTTGGCAGGTAACTCCAGAGTCAAACAGAAGGGGCTGGAAATAGTTCAAAAAATCCTCCTCAGCTTCCAAATCCTTCATCACAGCTGTGAAAAAGTGTCATTGCACATGGCTGGGGAAAGTAATCACCCATAGAGTGGGAAGATCATTCTGGCCTCTGTAAATGAAGCACGAAAGTCAAGTCCAGTCAAATTTCTTGGCATTCAATCCTCCTACTCTCAGGACAGATCTCGAGGTTAATTCCCTTAATGAAATAGCAGCAAAAGGGATGTTCACAAGAATTGTGTTCTCTTGGCAAAGCCCGCTGAACATTTAGCTTTAACACTCCATTTCAGGGAGAGCTGAGGATCTGCATCCTGCAGCTGACTTTGAACATTGTGTCTCATCCAGGGACTCTGGACATTCCCCCCGTCAGCTGCTGGCTGGAGCAGCTTCTGCAGCCTGTGCATCTTTAAGCTGAGACAATATGAAATACAACCCTCGCTCGCTATCAGCTCTTTAGAAGGCTCTGCAGATCGGAGGAGCAGAAACCTGCCCAGATTTCCACGGAGCTCTCAAAACACAACCCCAGCAATATCACGCAGAGGCAATACAAGTTGTAACAGGCAGGCTGGAAGTGCTGGTAAGGTGTTTATGTATTTATTCCTGTCCAGCAGTGTCCCCCAGCAGGTCTCCTGGCCTGGGCTGGCCACCAGAGCCGGGGCTGGGCCGGGGGCCAGGCTCGTGGATGGAGTGGGTGTCCGCATGCGTAAGCCTGCCCTGGCGCCCGGTAGGTGCAGCCTGCAGGACTTATCCAGGGTCACCTTGAGTGGCCGCGTGCGAGCAGAGACCGCAGCCAGGTCTCCTGCACACCAGGTCCATGCTCCCAGCCCTGACCCACGGCCCTCTTTGTTCTGAAATCCCCTCCAACAGCAAGGGTGGAGGAGAGGACGGGCAAAACACTCCTGGGGCAGCTGCCTACGAGTGCAGACCATAGAAAAGGGATTAGCTCCGTCTTCAAAATGCAAATCCCCTCGACACACGCCAAGCTCACGGCACTCCTGGAGCCGGTTGCCCGGTCCTGACTTACAGCTTTTACACAGACAGGAGCTTGCCAACTTAATGTTGGAGGTACGAACACTGGTGAATTAAAACGGGGCCTACAAATGAAAAGCTGATTAGCAGATATTAGAAGGATATTGAGATGGAGAGGCCACAGCGGTGGAGAAAGGCTCCTGGCCCTCACTTTATAGCACAACCTCCTTCCTGACTTCTGCAGCTTCTTTGCCATGTCTTAATCCCCTTGCACAGGGATTAAATGACACCAGAGGGAAGAGGGGCTTCTGCAGACTATCCATGTCAAAATCCAGCCCCCCAAGTTATGCAGAACAAGAAGAAATGAGCCACAGCTCCCCGTCACCACCTTAAGCAAGGTGACAGGAACCAGGTGATCTTTAAGGTCCCTTGCAACCCAAACTATTCTATGATTCTATAACAAGGTGACTGTGCAGCAAAAAGTTTCTCTATTGCCATCAGGGAAAATTTCCAAGCCTTTATGGAGAACTGTGACTGAGAGGATTTCATGTGTGCTGGACATGCAGGAGCTGTCAAGCAGAGCACCTGGAAAGTTTGCTCAAGCAGTCAGAAAAGCTATGTTTTAGCCCTGGCCTTCATTCTCCTATCCTGCAATCAGCATTTACACATATTTCCCTAAACTGGACACCCATTGAACTGGGACACTTGGATTGCCAAACCATTGTTTCTCAGGACCCCACTACCCCAAATAGATGAAGCTGCTGCAATGAGGTGGTCTTGGCCCAAGGTGGCAGGAGCTGGGGTGGTCACTGAGGAGATCCCCAAAAGCCATGGCAGTCCCAGCAGTTGACACAAAAACAAACAAGATAAGAAAATCCCTTTTTCTGCTCCAACAGAACTTCAAATGGACCAAAAAGAAAACTGTGGGTTTTGGGAAGGGAAATGTTGTTTCTCACCAACGTTGTTTATTCCAGTTCTCTCTCCATCATCTATTGATGAAACGGTGCTCAGGAGAGGCTGCCACAAGCTGGGCGCAGGAATCCTCATCCTCACGAGCTGGCGTCAGCACAGGGAGCAGCAGCAACAAGCGGGAGATGCTGAAAGGGGTGATCAAAGATCCCTGTGAATTTCCTTACAGTCAGTTTTACGCCATAGGATTTTTTCAGTAAACAGGGAAAAGCCACTTTAGAAACACTGGCAAAGGCAAGTTTAAAACACGGGATGAAGATTGGTCTTTTTCCTTCATTACCAAACAACTGATTTGGAACCTGAGATTTTCTTGCTTGTGAATGCTTCTTGTGTCTTCCCAAAGTGGGACATACCCACGAGCAGTTTTATAAATTGAAGACAAACACTTCAGTCACGAAGCCAGCTTAACTTCACAGGCAAAACAAGAACAGCATTAACCCAGCATTCTTGAAGTAACGTTTTAGTTTTTCTGTTAAAAAATAAATTACTGACTGCGGGAGGAAGAAAGGAATCATTTTGCTGTGATAATTGCAAAGCACACAAAAAAGGTAATTTTTTGCCTGACTTACATTTAGAAATGTCTCAGCTTTTACCAAACAGCCTTGGTTACCAACAGAAAGAAAGCACAGAAATATGCAAATATTTAAAAACTAGCAAGCAAATCCCTGGAGAAGAAGGAACAAAAAAGAAGTGGGGGAAGGGGTGCCAGCGAATACAGAGATGTCACAGGCTGGGAGCTGCTTTTCTGAAGCCTCTTGGAAGTTGTCACCAGGGACAGCCCAGGAAAGCAATGGCATGAGGACATCCTCGAGGTCCAGCTCTCAAACACACTTGAAGCTCAAAAGCAAATCGTGGCTGTGCAGGCTGTGATGATAGCAGCAGCCTCAGCCTGCCCTCACACACACTCAGAGCAGGATATTTAAATGTTCTTTAGGCTCCCTCAGTGGCACTACAAACTAGAGACAGCTCCTTCCCAGCCTGGATGAAGACCAGATATTCCAGCTCTTTTTTACACCTGGTCGATATTGAAGATTATGTTGCAAATCATGAGGACCTGAAGATTTCACCTTCTGCATCAAATCAAGACCTACATTCCAGATCTTTCACCCCAGTAACTTTGCTTGCTCTTGGTGGCAGAATCTGTGTCAAGTGACTGGTCACCCCCTGCCCAAGGAAGGACCATCTGTGGCATGGCCTTGCTCAGGGCAAGCAGTTGGATGAGTTTTTTTCCCATTTTCCTTGCAACTGCCAATAGTCTCAACAAACACGTGCTGCCAGTTATGCCAAAGTGTTCCCATTTCCAACACACTTTATAGGCACTTAAGGTTCTGTTCTGTTGGGTAGTGACTTGCATTGGAAATGGGCATAAAATCGGACATGTTTGGGCTTGAAAAGTAGCAAACCTGGGCAGGCTGCAAGTTCAAAAGAGGAAGAAGGAAAGATCTCTTTGTGAATTATTTGTAGGGCCAGGACAGAAGCCCCCTGCTTGCAAATTCAGAAAAGAACTACAGAAATTCACGGAAGAAAATACCCCTCCAAACCAGCTTTGAGCCTAATGCAGGATTTTCTGGAGACCCAAACCACTCTGTTCCGGTGAAGGATTTCCCCCTGCTGTTCTGACCTGGACAGCCGGTCCCTACAGGGAGCAGTTCCTATGGATCTGCAGATCCCGGGCGCATCTCTCCCTGCCTGCCCATCCCGCAGACGTGCCGGGGTGTCCCCTTCGTGTCGGTGGCACCGGGGAGCCCCGGCCGCGGTCGGTGGGTGGCAGAGGCGGGGCCCGTGCGAACCCCAGTCGCCGGGTACATTTTCTTCCCTGCGCGCTGACACGGCTCCGCTTTTGTTTCCTGAGTAAATAGAAAAGCCACGGTGGCAGGAAGGAGAAAGGCAAGGCAGGGCTCGGCAAGCAGCGCCTGTTTACAATGACAAAGGGCTCTGCCACACTTCGGGGAGGAAATTTTCCTTCCAGACTTCAGGGCTCATTAAGTGAGTGGGCACAGCTAATAGGCTTTGTGTGCGAACGGCCCCAGCCTTGCAAGGTCCAGCTGTCACTGGGGCGAATGTCAAAAATAACAGCGGGCTCAGCCATTCTCCACCCCGCTCGGGCTTTAAAATTTATCTTTAAAAGGGGGAGGAGCAGGCAATGAAAAGTAGCAAGCAATTAATGGGAGACAAAAGCAAATGGACCCGCCGGGGCTGATTGCGGGAGGGGGGAAAGTCCCCCGGAGCTGGGCTGGAGGGTTGGTGGGGAAGAAATAGAAAAGCTGAAGAACCCTCCTGTCAAGCAGAAACTCGTTGCGGTGACAAACGCGCGGGGCAGGGCTGGGAGGATGCTCAGGAATTGAGAGTCCCGGCCGTTCCTCTCCCGGCGGGGCAGATGCAGCCGTCTCCCTGCCACGCGTCTCCGCTCCCCGAAATCTCCCTCACAGATGGTGACTCCGAAACAGCGAGCACATGTCTTCCCTCGGATAATCCCGGGGTCAGGCTCCTCCGAAGTTTAGTCTCTCACTGGCAGCAGAAAGCTGACAAAATTATGCAGAAATAAATATGCTTCCATGTTTAACTTTTCTCTTTCACCCCATCCAATCTCAGCCTGCCCTGGAATAATATTTGCATGCGTTTGGTTTATCCCCCTGTCAGCTCCGTCTGGAGGGAGACACACAAACGGCTCGTTTGAGGGTATTTGTGATTCATGCGATGCATCAATGGGAAAAAAAGGATTCAAAATCTCCAGAACTTTTAATAGCTTACAGAGTCTTGGCACCCACAGTCCCACGGAACGTGCCTACTGTATTTTTAGCTAACCTCGAGCTGACTTTGATTTCAGGCAGCAGCATCCCACACTCCAGAGGTTTTCTTTGTTTTAAAGAATGTACCCTCACTGGAAACCGAGTTACCCACGTTTTTAAAACACAAGGGTACACCCCTTCACTTTTCCTGCTGAAAACTGTTTTTCAGTGAATCTTGCAGCTGTTGGGTCCCTGCACCAGGGCGAGACTGTGCTTGATCAGCCTGAGCTCATGACATTTACACAGCGCTTTGCTACTTCTGAGTAGAAGACATGAGCTGCGAGCAGTGGGCTCTGTATATCAGATAATTTAGGGGTCAAACTAACTAGGGGTTTTCAGACCAAGAAATTCTGTCTTGGTGGAACTCCTCCAGATGCCGTGTCAAAAAACAGGGTTCCTGGAACAAAGGCACTTGAAAGGGCTGGCCTTAGCACAAGGGTTTAACCAAACGGTTTAACATCATTTCTCTTTTTGGCAATGAGAAGTTCAACCCACAGAGGCAGTTTGGCCTCCCAGCACTGCAGAAGTACAGGTTGGGCCTTTCCTACCTCCAAGTCCAGGCAGAGCTCCACAGTGCCAGGAAGGGCTGGGATGCACAGTGCTGTGAGGTCAAGGCAAAGGATGCCTGTGAGGATACACTCCCAGAGGAATTCAGGGCACTACTCCAGAGCCAGCCAGCCTTGGAGGAGATGCTGACAAATCTGATTAAATTCTGACCTCAAACAGCAGTTGCACACCTTTCCCATTCCCCGCTGCATTCTCTGTTTTCTCATGTGCAGACAGGCTGTGATAAAACACAAAGAAAACTCTCAGGAGGAAGTTTTGGGTTAGTTCAAGCCTCAAAATATGGCCACAGAAGAGGTGAATCATGCCTGGAAATCCTTGAGGGTGCCTGAGAACAGCACAGAAATTTTTGCCTGAATGAGTCACGCTGGGGAGAGCTGGAGCTCTCAAAAGACGCAACAATACACCTTGATGGGAAGGAAGCAAAGAGAGGGAGCCTACTCCAAACACATCTGCTCAGATCCAGGGTTCAGCTTGTTGCACTTGTATGGGGAAATCTGTGCAAACAAACAGTTATTGAATGGGTCAACTGAGCAGAGTGGCTGAAGGAGCTGAACAATGGGGCGGTTTATTCACTTAATGTATGCCAAGGCCATTCACCAGGCAAGCACCTCTCAAGGAGCCACGTGACAAACAGACTCAATTTGCTGTTTGCCGAGGTCACGCATTTGGGGTGCCACGGACGATATTTGTTAATGGGAGCAACAAGGACAGCGAGGGAGCGGCCTCATCTCCAACACCTCCACAGTGTTGCGGTTTTGTTCTCTTTAATTGCACGTTGGGAGGAGAGGGGTTTTCTGAGCTCCTCAGTGAGTTGTGATGCTTGTACCTCTGGTTTTTTACCTCTCCGAGCACTTCAGAAAGCTTGGGGAAGCCAATGTGTGCTGCTGCACAATGCCATGTGTCCCTCTGTCACCAGTCCCTCCATCACCAGTGTCACGTCAGGTGGGATTTGGAGTCTAGCAGCAAAGGCAACACGGAGCCATCGGCATCTGGGGAAGAGAACACAAAGAGCAGGGGATGAATTCAGGGTTTCATTCATAGTCAGCCTCGGCCTTCTGGATGCTGCAAAACACTCAGAGATTCAGCTGTACAAACAGTGGGTTTGACAAATTCATCCTCTCCTTCTGCCCAAGGACCCTCCATGGCCACTCACAGCTTCCCTGCACTTATTTGCTATTCAAACAGATTTGATGGATAACTTTTCTTTAAAGTAAAGCGAGTTGATGGACCATGGCAGTCTCCAGTTGGAGTCTCTCTGCTGAGTGGAGGTGAAGGGATCACAGGCTGCAGTTGATCCTCACTTGTTGATGGAGGGTTTGTCCAGCCCTCCTTAACCTGCAAAATCCACTGCTGGTGGTGAATGCCCACCTTTGACACAGGATGGGACTCGAGGAGTGAGGGTGATGGGATGGGCTTTGACACCATTTGCACATTCAGGTGGGGAATTGCTCTGTGTGAGACAGCACAAGTCACCCAGAGCTGTCAGACAGCTGGTGAGCAGGATCTAAACATCTCTTTGAGGTATTACCCCAGATTTTCAGCAAAAGACAACAGCAGGGGCAAACAGAAGAATAAGCTGATGAAGGAGGGAACAGGAGGAACAGGAGAAGCAACAGGAAGGGGAGAAAGGATAAACAGTCCGACTGGGCAGGATGGTGCTGCACTGGGGGGAGCATCCCGCACTCCCAGGCTTGCTGGGACAGCCTGGCTGATGGGCCCCCCCAGTCTGCCCAAAGAAGATGGAAATTTGGGGGCACACATTGTGTAGCCTCACCTCTCTTCCCGCACCTATGGTCCCCTTCCCCCTCACGCCGGGCCTGACAGGATTTCCTACGCATCTGTATGCAAATCACAGGCTGACGCACCGGGAGAGGCACTTTGTTCCGAGCATCCCCGGCACAGCTGCTGCGCTTCCCGGGGCCAGCCGGGCCGGCCCGAGCCCCTCCGGCCAGACACACCGCGGGGCTCTGGACACGGCCACGCCAACTAAAGCACGGCACACATTTAGGCAAAGACCCCACGTGCTGCCCGTTCCACAGCCAGGGTCTGCCGTGAAGTGTGGAAGGGTCTTGGACACGGGCAGGGAAAAATCAAGCTGCCTTTGTAAAGTATCAGGGTAGGTCTTTGGGAAAGCAGAAGGTAAAGAAGGACAGTGCCTTAGAAGACCAAACCAGAGTATTTTTTTGTATTGGTGTGGCTCCTCGTGTCCAGCCCAGTGCCCGGCTGCGAAACAATCTGCTCCCAGGCTGGAAAACAATTTCTTGCAGCTGAGACTTGGTGGCAGAGATTCAGTTCCCTCCAGCCCCACACAAAGCACAGCCCCCACTGCCCCCAAATACGGTACCTTTGGATTTCTTCACTGTCTCAGCCAACACCACTCCTCCTTCTGCCTTCTCTTTGGATTTTTTTTTTTCAGTTAGAAACACATCATATTCTGGGGAAAAAAAAATAAAAAAAACCCCAGTATCTATTGTCTCAAAAACCTGTTTACTTTCAGCAAGAAGTGTTTACAGGGCCCCAGTGAGATCCCAGCCGTCTCTGCAAACAGAGAAACCTGAAACACTCTGGGAGGTGATTTTTCAATCGACCAAGACAGGAGCACTAGAAATCTCTGCCAACGATAAAATGAACCATTGGTCCCCAAAACAGAGGCCAAGGTTTGAGCTGCTGGCCCTGAGGAGCTGTGTGGGGTGACTGATGGGACGGGCAAACCAGGACAGCCACCACCTCCCTTCCTCACTACTGGAAATTACAGCAAATATCGGGGGACCAATGGGAAACACCCCATTAAGGTGCGTGGTGCTTACAGGATATGCAAAAAAACCCAAAAGGTGGCTTTTAACCAGCGTCAGGTTGATGGTCTGGCTCCGTACGTGGCCAGAGTGACCAACCTGTGTGCAAACTCCTCGTGCCTCTCTGGTGCATCTTCCACCCCAGTTGTCATTTGCAACTCAAACAGCCGGTGCCTCAGGGGATCTGTTTATTTTCTTCTTTCTGCTGGACGAGATTCTCTGGCTCAACACTTTATAAAAGCAGATTTTATTTTTCCCTTCATCCCATGCGACACAGATGCAAATGGGGAACAGTAGGATGCCAGCTTATCTTTTATTTGTGCTTTTAGGTTATAATTGCAGTCTGAATCACTGACTTTTAAGTTACGCTACATTCTGCCTCAGCAGAGAAAGGGAGAGGAGCGGAAACACGGAACGATCCCTTGAAGTTCAGTAGCACCAAGCAGCTTTGCTTTCAGACAAAAAGGCGTTTGCAAGTGTTCCTCCCATCCGTTAAAGGCACAAACTATTGCCATGATGAAATAATAAAGAGAGTTAATTGAGATTGGGGGGCGGGTATCGAACAAGAAAGGCTGCTTTGGTTCCTGTGTGACCATTGTGCTCACGACCGTGGTATCCATTTTCTAGCTGTGATTTTGGGGAGTTCAGAGTGTTTTACCTCACCCCAAAAATCAGCAAAGCCGAGCTCTCCAGCCACACGATCCCCATCTCCTGGTGCAGCCCTGCGCGGAGCTGGTGAGGGAATGTCACTGCTGCCTGCCTGCTGTCCCCGCATCCGTCCCGCTCCCGCCGGGGCTGGCGAGCCCAGCCGTGCCCTGACCTGCATTAACACTTCCCGCAGGAGCCAGGGCTGCCGGCCCCGCACGGCCGCAGACGGGGGAGGCAATAAAGCAATCCCAGCCCTGCCGGCTGCTCCGGCAGCGTGCGAGACACCTGGAGAGCCCGGCCATCCGCTGCCTCCTTCTCGCCCTCCGCAGGGATGGGGAGTGTGAGGTTATAAATCCCCGAACAACACGGGCTTAGCCATGGCAAGGGTATTTGCACTCAATGCTGAGTCCTAATTTCCTTTTGAAGGCTCTACATGTTTGATTAGCCAACTTCAGCAGCCCCATAGCATCAGGTCAGGGTAATTAGAGACCTTGTGTTAATGAGTAAACAATGACTCAAAAGCCTAATTGACACTTCCAAGCCCGTGCACGTTGCTAATTGCCGGAGCCAGACCCACGGCCCCCGTGCTAACCCGAGTTAAACCCTCTCTATGAATAAGAGTGATCCCCTCTATCTGCAACACCCGGCGATCTCCAGCGGCGGGACGGGGAAGGAATGCGAGGGGCTGGGACGGGCGCCGCGGGGGGAAAGTGTTGGAATGGGCGCTCTGTGCCTTTCTCCCTGCTAAAGGTCCGTCCCGAGGCTCCCGAGCAGACAATGCCACCGCGCCCTGCCCTGCGTGCCCCCGGCAATGACCCCGCAGGACCACCCTCCTCGGAGGGGAAGGGCAGGCGGCCGCCCCGCTCCAGCAGCCCTCTCAATCTTCCCCAGACAAAGCCTGTCTCGGGGGAGCGGGTCCTGGGGAGGGGGCCAGGGCAGGGCTGTCTGGTGGGAAGTGTCAAGACTGGGTCGCACGGCAGAGAGTCCTGCAGGAGCAGGGGGAGAGCAGGGGTGAAAGGGCAGCCCCCCCTTCCCACCAGCCGCCCTCCCCACCGCCTCGGCTCGCTCCTCCTGCCCTTTGCTCCTCTGTCTTGCTGCTCCCCCAGCCGGGCCTTGGAACGAGGGAAATCCCAGCACAATTCACGGAGTATTTCACTCCCAGATAATTTACGGACCCAGCATCTGCTGGACATGGGGTGGACACTGGACTTAAACTCAGCTTTCACACCCTCTAGCCTTGTTCACTGTAAATTTGGGTGTTATTCAGGCAGTTGGACTAGGTGATCATTGCAAGTCCATTTCAACTGAAATATTCTATTCTATTCTATTCTATTCTATTCTACTCTATTATTTTTTTGCCTCAAAATAACCCCAAAAGGAACTAAAAGTGCCTCTTTGTCTGATCCCCGTTGTAGATCTAGTGCAGTTAATCCAGGCAAAACGCACAGAGAAACCCAGCCCAAGGATCTTGCCTCATCCCATGGGAGCTCAGCCTTGGCTAGGGTGTGATGGAAACACCAAATCAACCTTCATTTCTTTCCTCTGCACACAGCAGGGGCCGAAACCTGTCTCATCAAGTAAAGCCTTCCTTAAATTAGGTTGATATTATGGACTTAAGAAGCTCCTGGTGACAGGATCGACACAGGCAGGCTAAAACAAACACCTGAGCTGAAAGCAGAGGTGCAGGCGAAAGACAGCAAGTCATAAGAGCTTTGAAATGCCCCCCAGCTCACAGCTTGGGTGTCCTGGTGAGAGACATCCCTGTGGCTCTGCCTTTGCACAAAGGAGAATCAGAGACTGGAAGTGGGAAATGGGTGTTTCCTTCATGTCAAAAAGAGACCCCCCCCCTCCAGAAACCACCACCCCCCACAATAAATTTTCCAGCCAAAATCTGCTCTACCCCAGCTGATTTCCCATCCACGCATCCATCTCTAATCATGAAAATTAATCGTGAAAATTAATTTTGGGGCGTGCTGGTATTGACATCTCCTGATGCCTGGGTGAGGGCAGCACCACTTTGGGCTGCACGCCCGGGTTGCAGCCTTTGTCCCTGCAAGCAGAGCTGTCCCCAGCCCCACGTGTCCCCATCCCGGGCTCCAGAGTCCCCAGGCAGTGTCCGGGTGTGAGGGAGCATCGGGCACAGACCAGATGCATACTTCTGTATGAGACTCACTAATGGCCTTTCAGGTACAACATTATTATTTTCCTCTAATGGCTGCTTTTCTCTTTCTTCCTCGATGGCTCATAAAAGGCACATCATGACTACAGAGGGAGGGGGAAAAAAAAGGCAAAAGCTTTGCAAATTACAGCAATCAGAGAGCCTGGACCATTAGCAGCATCTGGGACTGCATTTTACATAACAGTGGACACTTTCTTTGAAACAATTACAGCTAATAATGAATTAGGATTGACTGGGCTGTAAACGTTTCAAATTGCAATTCAGAGACTGTCACTCCTCACCATCCCCTTCTCGATGGAAAAAGCCCTCTTAATACTCGGCACTCCATGAGGATCTTGGAAGGAGATGAGGTTCTCTGTGGCCACGAGTGCAAGGTCCTGTGCCGTGGTCTCATCCTGAGCTCTGATGGATTTGGGATCTTGCCTCCAAATGCAGATGCTTCAGGGAAGAGTTTACAGTGTAAATTGATGTGTCAGGGTGGATTGTCCTGGTCTTTTTTAACTAATCCCACTTTAAGGATGGATCAGCGGGCTGTCCTTTTCTGTAAAGGAATTGCTTTCCAAAGGGATGAAGGGATAGCTCCTCCCTAAGCCACACTGAGGAGTTGCTGTGGCCCATGGGGTGTCCTATTTGCAGCTGCCCCAGCCCCTGTGAGCCCCATGCTTCCCTGACTCTGCAGCTCAGTCTATTTCCATTTTTCTGTCCCATACTGTGGGGTCTGGGGCTCAATCCTCACATCTACCACAGCTGAGACTGTACCTTGGTGGTGGCTCAAAATCCATCACAGGCTGGGGCTTCTTCTGCCTCATCTGGTGCAATGACCCCCTCCAGCTGTTGGGCATTTTAGAAGTGTGTGGGTTTAATATAAACCAAAAGAGTTATTTGAGAATATGAGCTCTTCTCACCTTGTTTCTGTGGGTTGCACTGGCTCTGCAACACTTTAGAACACACCAGAGGCACAAGGACAGGAGCCATTCCTGGGCCAAGAAGTCCCTGTGTCCCCCAGGTACCTCCAGACACCCCAGACAGAGCAAGGACAGAGCTGGGGGGGCCACTGGGGCTCAATCCCCCACCATGGCCAGCACAAGCCCCTCCAGCTGGGCTGTGGATCCGCACGCCCGACCTCCGCAGCTGCCTCAACAACACAGGTACCTGAAGAGAAAGTTAAGAAAAAGGCATCAATCCCCTCTCTTTTGCAGGAATAAAACCCTTCCTTTAAAAGGCAGCAGATACAGAGGGGGAGATTGAGAGGAGGGAACACTCGGGGCCCTCTGTGGGAGCACAGATGTGCTGTAAATGGGGTGCTCTCTCCACGCTCAAAGCCCCCTTCTCTCCCGAGCTGGCAGGTCCTAAAAGGCCACTTGTTCTGCAAGTTGGCTGCTGTCTCACCCATCGTGCCACCTCAGGTCTCGAAGATCATTCACACAGGCTGATGCTCATCCCTGTTCCCAGGAAGATCACCAGTCACACACTGAAGCAGAGGGGACATGAAGAGACAACGAGGACCCCAAATCTTCCCCAACCCCAGCCCTTCTCAGGGGACAAGCAGCACGTTCAAAAATGAAAGGAGGCAAAATCAACCTTAAGCAAAAGAAACCCCACACTCCTGCGTCTGATTCACCCTGAGGAACAGTTTTGTGCCTATTCCTTGATGACATTCGAGTTTTGAAACTCTCAGCAAGGTGCTCCGCTGTCAGGAAGCCACAGACCACGACTGCCACCTCTTGCACCCTGGGCACAGCTCTCCTTCCACCTAAACCTGCCAGGTTTTCATTAACAGCATCTCTTTCCCATCTTTGGGAAACATGAAGCCTGACACTAAGCATGCCTGGCAAATGGCTGCCTGTTTCACAGAGATGGCTCACACCAGCCTTAAAACTCTAATTATAGAAGAATAACAAGGCTCTAAAGCTCAGAAGCACTTAGATATTATTTCAAGCCAGCCAACGAGGAAGTTACAGCTGCTGTAATTAAACATGACACGGAGAAGTCAAGCATTAAACGCAGGTTCATTAAGAAAGCGCAGGGACTCGGTGATCCATAAACGCAGGACCTTGTAGTTGTGGGCCAGTTGGGGAGAAATTCAGAGAGGGGAAGTCTCCCCCATCTACTTCGAAAAGGCAGCAGCAAAGCTGCTAATTGTGTTTGCATGATGATAACGAGCCCCTGGCAGGACTTTCCGGAGGACAGCTCAGTTGCTGGCTGTTGTTGGGTTCCCAGGCCACCACCCCGTGCTGGGACACCAGCCAGGCACTGTGTAGGGTCAGCCCCCGGCCCCACAGCACCCAGAGCTTCCCTTGCACCTCTGTGAACAAGCTCTTACACCCACGTGCGAAAAGAGAGTGGAGAAGGTGGGAACCTGCCTTCTCCTTCCTGGTTCTCCCCAGCTTCCATCCCCTCAGGGTGCCATGCTCCAGGTACCCAGCCCAGAGCCCTCAGCCTCTCTCAGGAGCCTGCAAACCAACACGCACTAATTAAGCAGCTATCTGGGCTGGTTCCTCAAGTCCTGCAGAAACTGGAGTGAAGCATCCCAGGCAGGGACCATCTCGGGGAGCTTCAGAGGAGCAGAGATGGGAAATTCTATGATTCCAGCTGCAGGATGCTGCATTTGGTAGTTTTCAACTCACAGATCCAGCAGCCATCTGTGTTTATTACAAGAAAAACTCCCAATCCCAAGAAAATGCTCCACCAGCAGATACCTCGTGCTCCTCGAGCTGCTCTCGCTGGGTGCAGGGCAGGATGGGGCTGAGCCAGGTGGTCTGTAGGTGCTGCCATGGGGCAGGGCTGTTTAGTTAAGCTCAGGGCTTTTTCCACATGGGAATGGCAGTGGCAAAGGGAGGCAGACGGGCACGCTGGGACCCCACAACTCCCCATGCAGCATCTTCAGGACAGGAGCCACAACCACAGAAGCAGCACCATAACCTACCACCCCACTGAGACCCCCAAGGGCAGAAAAATCCACTGGAGGGGGTGGAAACGTGCCACAAAAATAGACACTAATCCCCAACCACCCCCAGATCTGAAAAAAAAATAAACCCCATCAAGATGCAGAAGAGGGGACGAAGAATAGAAGAAAGGAGGATGAACAGCGCGACCCCCCCTGACCCGGAGCGTGCAGCCCCGGCTTTGTGCGAGCCCCTTCCCCCCTGCGCCTGCCCTACAATCAGGGCAGCTGCCTGGAACGGGGCCGGCTGCAGTGGAGGAGAGGGCAAGGGGGCAGAGAGTAATTTATTTACTCCTCACAATGTGCTGTTTGAACAGACTCCCAAAGAAAACGGAGGAGGAAGCAACACTCTGCCAGGCGGGAGGAGGAGGGGGATGTGGGGCTGGGGGAGATGGTCCTAAATGGATTAAAAATTTACCCTGCAACTGTGGGGCTTTAATTGATACACGGGGAGGGGGGGAGCGGTAAAATTTCCCTCTAATTGTATTAAAGATACACTAATTAGGTTGATTAAAAACAGAGAGGCTGTTTCTTTCTTTCCCCAGAAGGCCTAAGGGATGGTGATGGGGAGGGGGGGAGAAGTGCAAACAGATTGGAGTTTAAAAAAAAGAATACAAGAGAGAGAAAAGTGCTCAGGCCCTGTGAGAGGTGCAGACCCATCAGCTGCCCGGGGCACCATGAGAGCAGGAGAAGTCTCCCAGGAATGGTAGGATGGCCAAAACTCCACCTTCTCCCCAGAAACGAGGTGCCAAGGTGGCAGAGTCACTCTCAGCAGCTTCGGTACCCCAAAACCCAAGGCTTTGTTCAGCTGCAATGCCCTAAAATTGGGGTTTGCATTCATTTTGGCCCCGTTTTGTGAACTTTGGATCTTCCTTATCTACATCCTTATCTACACAAATATCTATAAATCCTTGTGGGTAAATAGATGTAAAAGATAACTTTAAAATACAGGCTGTACCTTTGCCCCAAAAACAACAAACCCAACACAGTGGTTTAATCGCTTAGTCCCCGCCCAGGTGATCCCAACCATTAGAGAACAAACACACTGAAAGGCAGAGGATGGGCAGGTTCATCTCCATCACGGAAACCTCCCATTGCAGGTGCTTTCCTCTTCTTTTCACTTTCTGATCTCATTTCTCGCTCACTGATACCAGCCCTCAGCCCAGAGCCCACTGAGAGGGGTCTCTCTGAAACCCTCTGTGAACTTCTTACCTGGGAATTCCTGCTTTGAGGAGTCACCTGCCCTTTCCTTCTTCTTAAGAAGGACAGAAAAGTACTTTTCAGCCTGGGGGAAAGTTTCCCTGTGAAAGGTTTTATTGCTCCTGTATGAGGCAGTTGCTAATTGATCTGTCAAATGGCCAAGCTGTAAAATGGGAATGGCAAATAAAGAGCTGTGACTTTAAGGGAGATAAACAATATTGTGTTGGGTTTTTTTTTTCCTTCCTTCCTCTTCCAAATGACCATTTTATCCTTAGTCTGAAACCACGGGATGAAGGGCAAACTCAAATTGAGGAAGGAAGCTTGATGATTTCTGATGCTTCCATTACTGCATAATCAAGGACTAAAACTGCAATCAACAGAACCGCCTTTGCAACCCAGCAGCTTTCAAAAAACTCAAGTGAAAGGGAGATAATTTTCTTTGTGGGACTTTATGTTCCTGAACCACCACCTCCCTTCCGCCTTATTTTCTTAATGTTTGTTTAGGAAAGAAAAGTGGAGGGCTCCAAGGAGACAGGCGGGCTTGGATGAGCACAGTGAAGTGTGGTTTAGGTGGGAAGGGACCTTTGAAGGTCATTTATGCAGAGGTCGAGTGCAGAGTGATGCAGGACAAAGGCAGTGTAGTCCTGAGAAGGCAGCTAGTCACCAAAGCAAACCCTGGAATGGTTTGGCTTGGAAGGGACCTTAAAGATGCTCTCGATCCAAGCCCCTGCCAGGAGCAGGGACACTTCCCACTAACCAGGCTGCTTTGTGTTTTAGCAGCAAGAGTGCCATATTTCACCCAGAACTTGATGTGAGCCTCTCCTGTGGCAGAAGCTGGTGCTGGGACTCTGGTTTGGCTGCCAGCAGGTCACTGACAGCTGCTGTGACAAGAGGACGAGGGGTGAATCCGCTCGATCTCCCCCCATCCAGTGCCACCAGCCAAGCCAGCAGGGCTACTCTGAGCCTGTATTGGCCGTGCCCATCAACACCCCAACTCCTGGGGCTCGGGCTTTGAAACCGAATATAAAACCTCTGCATTTTCTTCCATTTTCCCCTTTAATTTAGGCAGTGTTGAGGCTTTGGCAGGGAAAGGGTGTGCAGTTGCTGGGGCTCCAGCAACAAGCAACGCAGCAGAGCCCGGATCCTTTCATCTGCGAGTGACGGGGCGCGCACGGCGTGCTCTCCTCTTGAAAGCATCTCTTGGCTTCAGAGGCTTCCCCGGCCCCTTTGACAAACACCTCAAGCCTTTGTAGGTGACTATCACACTCTGCCACAAGTGACACGTCCCGCCAGCTCTTCCCTCCCCTGCACAAAAAGCATCACTTGAAAGGCAGCTTTTGATGGCGTTTGACTCGGCCCGTTTTGAACAGCCCCGGAGCAGCAGCAGTTGACTCTGGCTGGAGGGGGCCCCGTGCATGCCCAGGGCGTGCCAGGGGGCTGGAAGGATGGTGGTGGCTCCTGGGAGGTGGGAAACACTCAGAACCGTGTGAACAACCCGTCCTGTTACACTGCAGGGCTGTCTGCCCCCCTCCACCTCCACACGCTCCCCTGGATGAAGCACCACAACAACTCCCTGCAGTCATCTCCGTGTTCCAAGGCAGCCACTGCTCGAACCAGTGGTGCCACAAGGGAGTAGGAGGAAGGGAAAGGGGCATCAGCACCATCACCCAGCTCCCCACCTGCTCCAGCTTCACCCTCCACCACCAGGTCTCCTTTTGCACGTCAGGTGCTCTTCCCACTCTGATTCTAAAGGAATAAAAAGTGAATGAAGCTCTGACTGCAGAATCCCACAATTACACAATCCTTTTGCACCATGGAAATGACAGCTGAGGCTGTAAGGCAGTGGAAACCTCAGCTCAGCTGCCCAGGTTGCCCATTGCTCACAGCTTTCAGTACACACAAAGCAGCAATTTATTTTTTCAGTACTACTGTGTTTGCTGGGAAATTAAGTTTTAGAAGGACTAAAAATATTAACAAATTTAGGTTGAGAAAATGGGAGGAGGAGGAGGAGAGCAGATTTTAAAAATGTCAAAACACTCAGATGCAGCATTTTTAATGAAATGTTTCACTTCAGAAATGCCAAAACATTTTGTTTTGACATTTTCAAAGTGAAACTTAATGATTTTTTTTCTTAGAAACAGCATGGATTGCTTTGTAATAACCTGAGTTAAAGAAAAAGGAATGAGGAGAAAACTTTTCACCATCCTTCCAGCAACACATTGACATAGAAAGAGCATTTTCTTCCCTCCTCCTGCCATTTTGCCAACAAATTTAGGCATTTTCTGTTTCACTTCACATTGCACTAATGAGTTTCCCTCCTTTTCTGCACTGAAAACAGGCTCTTGCCTTAGCCTGGCTTCCAAGACCCTCCCTTCTGGAGGATCTCCTGCCCACTGCTGCTCTCCTGGCCCAAAGAGGTTTCAACACAAGGAGCTTCCTTGGAAGAAGAGCTTCCTCCTCTGCTGTTTGGGTGCTGAGCACCCTGGAGAATGAAACCGCTCTCTGTGCTGCCACCCAAGCCAGAAATCACACTTTTCCTTTGGCGCATGATCCAAATGAGTCCATGACTTTACCTGGAGTGCTGTGGCCGGCTCTGGAAACCCCAGCATAAGAAGGATGTGGAAATGTTGGAGAGAGTCCAGGGGAGGGCATGAAGACGAGAGCTGGAGCAGCTCTGCTCTGGAGCCAGGCTGGGAGAGCTGGGGGTGTTCATCTGGAAAAGAGAATCTGGGGAGACCTTAGAGCCCCTTCCAGTGCCTAAGGGGGCTCCAAGAGAGCTGGAGAGGGGCTTTGGACAAGGGCATGGCCAGGACAAGGAGGAATGGCTTCATACTGACAGAGGGCAGGGTTAGATTGGATATTAGGAAGAAATTCTTCCCTGTGAGGGTGGGGAGGCCCTGGCACAGGGTGCCCAGAGAAGCTGCGGCTGCCCCATCCCTGGAAGTGTTCAAGACCAGGTTGGATGGGTTTTGGAGCAACCTGGGATAGTGGAAGGTGTCCCTGCCCATGGCAGGGGTGGAATGAGATGGGTTTTAAGGTCCCTTCCAACCCAAACCATTCTGTGATTCATGATCTGCTATCCCCCCCAAACCTCTTGCAGGACGGAGGGCAGAGGGTTGGTCCACAGCCAGCAGCGTCCTGAATCCTGAGCCCTCCTCCTGTGCATACACAGTGATAAAATGGACCATGAAAGTTTATCAGCCGTGAACCAAATGACTGTTTACATGTGTTTATTATGCACTTATTTGTAGTCTGCAACCCTTCTCCTAATGCCTTGCTCATAACAGCCACTGTCCTGTGCTGAGAGCCTGCAGTCCAGCACTGACCAGTGCAGGCTTGGGGATTGGGAAGGTGTTTCTGGAATCAGCCTGCATGCAAAAGACATAAAAAACAAGCCAAGTAACTCTTGACCCCGGGTTGGGACCAAGGGGTACCAGGCATTCTCCACTTGCTTTCAGGCATTGGGTGGGGACTCTCCAGCTTGGCAAGAGGAGCCCATCACATGGCACAAATCCAGGCCAAAGGGCCCCCCTGGATAAAAATAACCCTTGCAAAGGGAGAAACACAAACAGAAGGAGTTGCAAGCTGAGAAAAGAGTAAATAGAAGCTCAAATCCCCAAAATGAAGTGAATTGAGTGCCTTCTGCAATCCTCTAGGGTCGCCTCCCAGCCCATGGATGAACAGCTGCAGCTGAGGAGTTCCAGAGCTGGAGCAGCTTTTGGCTCCTAGGAAAGGAGGATGGATGTTTCGTCCTCACAGGTAAAGAGCTGATTCCGTGCAGGGAACGGCAAGAGCTGATGCAGTTGTGGGCAAATACCTAAATCCAAAATGCGTCAAAAAAGAGTGAAGCTACATGAGGAAACAAATGCAGACTTTTGTCACTTGTTGCTGGAAAACACATACCCAGAGAGGCAGGGGGGGGGCAGCTGGTGGCATCGCTCCATGGGAAGCCAAACCCAGAAAACCCTGGCAAATTTTCACTGGGGGAAGGAGGTAGAGATCCAGATAAGCCTGGCCCGCCCCTGACCTGTGCTGGGCCAGGCTGGAGCAGGGTCAAAGCTCAGGAGAAGGTGATCAAAGCCCTGAGCAGCCTGTTCCTTTCCAGGCTCAGACACATGTTCCGCTGTGGGACATTTCTCTTTGCTCAGTGCAGAAGAGATCAAAAATAATGAACTGCTTGCACACCCCCAGCACGCACAGACCTGTATTTACATACGGAAATTAAATCCTTGGGTAGGCAAAGCCAAGCACATCCAATGGATTTACATCAGGCTCCTCACCGAGGCTTGCTTGAAGTGTCTCCATAGTGCCAAGACTCATGGGCTGAGCCACAGCATGTCCTCGAGTGGCTGAAGGCAAGGGGACAGAGAAGTGTTTGAGGATGCTCTTGACCACAGTGGCACTGTGGTTATCCCTGCAGCAAGGGCAGCTCCGTGCTCCTCAGAGTGGGGATTGGACCCAAAACCCTTCCCTTTGCTAACGAGGGTTCTGCATCCTATTTAAAGGACAGTGCTGCCTGTTAAGCAATTTACTCATTTCTAATTAGGATTATTCAGTATAACAGGTTTTGTGCTTGCAGCTGAGTGCTCCCAACTGGCCACAGGCTCAGCAGGAGGAAAAGAGCTCCAAACACCCATCCTCTGCAAGGAGAGGCATTTTGTGGCAGTAAAAAACTACAGGGAGAAAGCAACAGCCCCCAAAATGTGAACTGTCCCTTTAATTTCTGTCGAGGCTAAAGCCCACAGACTACAAAAACAACATTTTAATTTAAATTCCGATTCCACATTCATTCATGGGAGCTGGCTCCGAGCGGGGATTTCATTAAAGGCTTTAATAGATTTTATAGGACTTGTCAGATCCGGAAAGGTTATGGAGCAAATGCATTTTCTCTGCTTCCAGAATTTCAACAACGGCTCGGTAAACAAATTTACCATGAAAATGCAAAGAGTCCAACCTTGTACAGACAAGGAGAAATGAACTTCATCTGAGTGACTTAAAGGCATCAAGATTCACTCTCCATCCCTTCCCAACTCACTTCCCTCTGCTCTTTTCCTTCGGCATGCTGTGCAGCTTAGAACATGTTTCTTTCTGTTTTGGTGGAAAACCAGAAAAGGAGAAACATCTTTTTCCACGGATCACACTTGGATTCAGAGCTATTAATAAATAATGGCAGCTTTAGCGGCAGTGCAGGGATGGGGGGCTTAGAAGGGCTGTTAAGAGAGCTCTCATCCAAGATCAGCTCAGACCTTGAACAACTGATTGACTCAGGACAGGGGGTTATGCAATGAGATATTGTTTTTCTAGAAATCCCTGGGTGTTTGAGGATAGATGTGCTTCAGCTGGTGGAGGTGGTGTGGCGGGGAGACCAAGCAGACAGGAGAGTTTACAACAGCCATGCCTTTGCTCCTGACCCATCAAGGGCTTCATGAGCCTTGTCTCAGGGTCTTCTTGACCAGCCCTTCCATTCAGCCAGAGAACGGAGCTGATTTTGGCTGAACAGCCATAAATGCACAGGTTCGGACAAAATATTTTGCTGAAGTCTTTTCCACCTGCTTGACAAATCAGGCTTGGAGGCAGGGCCCGATGTCAGGCCCAGGAAGGGGCCCACCAAGGCTGGCTGGTGCAGGCAGATGTCCCACCTAGGGGACACGGTGCCACGGATTGCAGGATCTGCGCTGGGGTGGCTGCACTCACCAGTGATCGGGAGGTGTCGGGCATCACTGGTGAGAGCCAAACTGCAGGAATCAAAGGCTGGTGCCTTGGCAACCGAGTCGTGGCGATGCTGAACAAAGTGAAGAAAAGGCCTCTTGTTTTTGGATGAGCTCTGTAAACAGAGATGAATGTCAGAGGAGATTTTGCCTGAGCATCGTTTAGAGGCTGTATAGTGGCATCACAGGGAGAAATCAGCTTGGAGAAAATTATAGCTAATGCAAACCTCCAACCAAAACCTTTTTTCTGTTAGAGGGTAAGACAAGTTGATGACTTTATTATTATTATTATTACGATGATTATTTTCCCTCCTTATGACTTTGCAATTTGAGATTGACAGGTCCTAACACAGCTGCTCTGGATGCTTTCCCAGCTCCACAAAGAGAGAGGCAGAGTGAAAAGCAGCCGGGCGGTTCAAGAGCCGCTGGCGGGGCGGGAGTGGGACTCGGCAGCTCCACCACAGAGACCCCATAGATGTGGGACCCTGTGCCGAGAGGTGTCGAACATCTGGGAGCCCCTTTCACTGGGAACAGGCACTGCAGGTGGCTGGGATGTGGCTGGTAGCTATGCTGTAATTATAGGAAGCCGGGGAGGGAAGCAGATTTAAATCAAGTGACTACTGAGTTAAAGCATGAGAATTCCTATGTAATTTATGGTGCATTAAATAGCCTAAATATTCTCTCCTCATGAGTTACTCTAATAGCTAATAGCTCTCATTTCAAGGCAGCATTTTCTGTGATTCACCTTAATCTAGATTTTTCTTCCTAGCTGGCAAGTACCACAGTAAAATTTCCTGCTCTGCTGAGTGGTATTTTCTTCAAATGCTCCAAGTTCCTTAGGACATCAGCTTCCTAAACTCCTGTTACATCAACCAAGAGTGAAACTTTAAACAAATTCACCAAATAGAGTCTCAAAAGCACTTCAGGAAGGTTTATGGCTGTACCTGGGAGACACGGATGAATGGATGGATGGATGGATGAATGGATGGATGGATGGATGGATGGATGGACGGACATGGCCTCAGAGTCCTACAGACAGGCCTAGGACACACTGACTGTTATTTGTGAGGTGTCAGGCAGCCTGGATGGAGTTTCTGAAGACCCATCTATCCCGGCTCAAGAAGGGGTCACAGACTATGCAGTCACTTACAAGGCAGAGAAAACCATGTTACATTAGCCCAGCTGCATGTGATCAGCACAGCAGAGCAGAAAGCCGGAGGGGAGACTGACAAGCACAGAAAAGCTCTCGATATCCCTGATCCAGCCTCCTACTCTGACCAGGGCTAAGTTTGAATTTAACTCAGGATGTCGGAGCCTTGTCCCGTCAGGCTTTGAAAACCTCCAAGGATGGAGCTGGCACAATCTCCCTGCCTGCACAACTCTTATTTAAACCCCATCTCCTTTATCAGGAGCCACTTTCCCCCCTTGGCTGTGAGGCACCAGTTTGTGCCACAGCTTTTGGACCGCTGTGATGTGTGGTTTGCTGGGAGCATCCCCCCTCCACATCCCCATGGGCACTTCCAGGTGTTTCCCATGTGGATTGCTGGAAGCGGGAGTGTGCACAGAAAATCCTCTCAACCCATTCATCCAAGCCGGGACAGTGACCTAAGTCCAGCCAGGTCTGTGAGCTGACCCAAAAACCCAGAGCCAGCAGGCTCCAAGAGCCAGCAGCAGGGAAATACTATCCAGAGCAGAAGTCACAAAGAAATAGGAAAATCTTTTTCCTGCTGCCATCTACAGCTGGGAGCGTGGCAGGAGGCTGGGCTGAGAGCCAGGGGAAGGCAGGGAAGGGAAAGGCTGGGCTCCAGCGTCTATCACAGCTCTTCCCAGCCACGGCTCCTCCGCCAGCTCCCGGGAAGCTGCTGCCATCTACTGATGTGCGGGCAGCACCGGGATCAACAGGCGGGATGGAAAGAACTTCGCTGCACAGGAGCTACACACACCCCGGAGCCTGGAACGGGAGGTCGAGTCCCCACTCTAGAAATGTGCTCCCTCAGAAGAGGCCCAAAGCCGGCCTCAAGCCTGATGTGCTGCGCAGCGTGTCCTGCTCAGCGGTTTCTCCCCAGCTGAAGTGAGAGGACGGCGGCCGGAACACCCTCAGGCACCGCCTTGGTGCTTCTCTGAGCTGGGCGTTCCAGCACTAACGGGTCACTGCAAAAAGTCCTTCCCTGCTGTGAGGACGACCCTGAACCCCGGTGACCCCGGTCCCATCACCACACCCTAGCATCCTAACGCGTTCTTTAGTGTCCCCAGGGGTTTCCCCCAAAGTCCTGGTGGAACAGAGCTCTGCCGTGCCAAAACACCGGCAACAAGACCCCCGCACATAGCCAGGGCTGGGTGTCCAGGAAGACACCTGCCCTTCCCCTTTTCTCCCTGAAACTCACCCGGAACTAAAAGCCCTTACACGGTGTTTTTGAGGCAGGTTGGTCTCCCCCTCCTCTGCCCTGCTCTCCTGGTCAGATGTGATGACCTGGGGGGACAGTGTCCTCTCAGTGCCATCCCCTCAACTCTGAAAACTGCTCTGCGAACTCCAGATGGGATTTTAGTCCTGTTCCTCCTCCAGGAGCACTGACATTTTCAGTCTCTGGCATATCTTCTTCCAGAAGTAGCTGATGGCGAATGGAAGAACCCCTACATCTGCGCCTCCCCGGGCACCATGCAGAGCTTTCGCAGCAGGAAAGGAGACAGGAGGAGAACGGCTGAGTAACTTCATGGCATAGAGTCAAAAAATCCTGTTCTGTACATCTTTGGCTTCCTCTGCATGATTAAGTTGCACATTCATCCTCACCAGGCAGCTTTTGGATCTGCTGTTCCTCCTTCCCTGCGCGGCTGGAGGGGTGAGTTGGATGGAGAGGGTGCCCTCTGCCTTCAGGAGAGGGGATAGAGGAAGTCAAACCACACCAAAAGGCCAGGGCAGAGCTATCCCAGCCAAGCAACGGTGACAAAGGGACACGCAGACCTCAGGGGATCAGGGGTTTGCAGCAGGAGGCAGAGAAAGCAGTGGTTTCCCAAGGGAGCTGCCACCCAGGTGAGAACTGTCATAAAACTGGCAACAGGGTTCATGCTGCAGAGCTCAAAGGAATCCAATCTACTGCAAGGGGGGGTTGAAAAGAACAGTACTAAATGACTCTGAAGTTAATTTTGAGGTGGTTCATTTGGGGGATGCACAAGGAAAGAGAGCAGGACAGGCCCCACCCAGGAAAGATATGTGGGGATCTTGTTCAAACAAACCGGAGAGTGACACAACTTTTGGATTGATGGAGCAGAGGGAATACACAGTGGTCTGTGCTCCAGGGGAAATGAGGTCAGGCTCTGTCAATGCATCCCTCAGCAAGCAAAGACAACTCCAAAGCGCCTCAGACTCACTCAGAAAGGTTTCCAAGGACTAAAAAGAGCCTCTCAGTTCATCCCCCTCCTTCAATGCGGGCTTTGTAGTGCTCCGACTTCCAGGACAGGCAATATTCCTTCCTGCTCTGTCTTCCTCCAGCCTCGGGGCTGCAACAGAGCCAGGTTTGTTGGATGGCACAAAGGGACCACAGAGCATCTCCCCCAGATGCGCAGCTGAGCTCGTCCCTCCTCCAGCTGCCGCCTCCTACAGCCGCATTCCGCCTCTCCACACTCAGCATAAAACACCAATTTCCCAGTCACAGCCTAAATATCAGCTCAGTTTAGCCTGGCAGCCAGCATCACCCAGATCTGTGCTCTGCCCACACTCCTCTGAGCCCACCCTGGAGCAGCCTTTGTGCTTCCCAGGGACTCTGCCACCCCGATGACACACTGCTGCTCCCACCACAGGACAGGACAGGACAGGGAATGAGGGAGCAGAGGGGTGTGAACACTGCCATTTCCAGCAGTGCCAGAAGGATTTCGCAGAGTAAAATCACTTCCCTCCATGAAACAGCTCAGAAGGCACCAGGACAGCATGGCTTTTACAAGGAGTGAAAATAAAAAAGGCCATTTTTTGAGAGGAAGCTCAGTGGTGCAGAGCCTCAGCAGGTTGCGAGGCTTTCCCAGCATCCTCCCAGCAGCACACTGAATTATCATGTCTGACATTTCCCCTGCCCCACCCCCCCCAAAGGCCAAAATAATTCCCTGGCTCTGGATACAGATCAGTTGGCAAACAAGATTTCAGACACAATTATTTTGCCCTGAGAGGATTCTGAAGCTGCTCCTCTTTTTCTTGAGATCAATACCTAAAGGATAATCCTGCAGATTATCCTACAGTTTGGTGCTGTTAGCTCAAGCTCCCTTGTTTGCTTTATTTCCTTTAAGAATTACAACTCCTTCTGGCTGGGAGAGGGAAGTGTTTTTATATTCTGCATTGCCACAAATGAGAGCTGACATCATAAATTGTCTATAGTTGCTTGGAGATGAATTTTGTTGACTTTTTAGTTAAATTGAAACCCTTCCTGAGCACATACTGATTTCAGGTGGTGAGTCATTCCTTCCCAAAAGAGCACAGCAAACAATAGCAACCACTTAAACAAAACAGAGCAGATTTTCTCCCAAATCTAGCACCTCTATTCTTTAAAAGTAAATCAAGTCTGGGGGAGTTTATTCTCCTGCAAAGTCCCACAGGTGGAAGGCAGAAGAGATCAGAAACCTCTTCTGTGTTTTGGAGGGTTATTTTTATTTGTTTTTAACCCATCACACTGCTCTGAGCATCCAGAATAGCAGCTCTTGACTATTTGTGGCTGAAAGGTTTCCCAGGTGGTAAATTTGAAGAGCTGGGGAGAATATCTCTGCTACTCCTGGGACAGATAGGATGTTCCTAAAATAAAGTTTTACCTGAGAATAACTGCCTCAGAGTATTTGTTTTCTGTCCGATAGATCTGATTCATAAAACTGCACAACCAATTATCAAAAGCATCCTACCTGTGGGATGAAGGAATCTTCAAAACATGAGGGACTTCTGAGGGATTGCTGGAATTGTAGTGACAGAAAGGAAGGGGGGATGGCTTCAAACTGAAAGAGAGTAGATTTAAATTAGATGGTAGGAAGAAATCCTTCCCTG
Source organism: Lycocorax pyrrhopterus obiensis (assembly GCA_014706295.1). Classification (NCBI taxonomy): domain Eukaryota; kingdom Metazoa; phylum Chordata; class Aves; order Passeriformes; family Paradisaeidae; genus Lycocorax; species Lycocorax pyrrhopterus. Next base: position 11,327,503 of record JACSVZ010000022.1, on the reverse strand, counting down.
TGAGGGTGGTGAGGCCCTGGCACAGGGTGCCCAGAGAAGCTGTGGCTGCCCCATCCCTGGGAGTGTTCAGGGTCACACTGGACAGGGCTTGCAGCAACCTGGGACAGTGGAAGGTGTCCCTGCTTATGGCAGGGGATTGGAATGAAATGGTCTTTAAGGCCCCTTCCAACCCAAACCATTCCATGATTCAATTAATTGGAGGACTTCAAAAATCCCGCTGTGACTGAGGTGGACACAGGGAGCTCCAGGTCACTCTCTTGATCGGCCTCCCAAAGCAGAGGGAGGTGACATTTTGTATGTGAGCTCCAGGTCAGCATGTGGCACCCCCACGATGCCACAGCACCTCATCAGTGTGGGGTTCAGCTGGCAGCAGCCGCCTCCCAAAACCAGCAAACACCCCAAGGTAGCACATGCTCTGGTGCTGAGCTGCAGACCTCACCCTGCTCCTCTCACATCCACCGAGATCCTGCACAGGAGCACCGAGAGCACCAAAAAGCCATCAGGGGAGAGCACTGGAGTCAATGCAAATGTCACATTCCTTCCAAGATGTCGCACTGAAACTCTAACTTTGACCAGGATTGACCCTTGAGACACAACCAAAGGATTTCCAGCCACGTTATCCAATGCCTGGCAAATTTGGTTTTGGAGCTCCCTGTAAGGTACAGAGTAAGAAAAGGGATCTTTGGGTACGAATCCCGCCAGGCGGATGCGGCGACACGGCGACAACCCCACAAGGTGGCAGAGCTCCATCGCTCATCGCCCGAGCACGGGGATGCACCAAACGCGGCCGGCCCCGGGATGCTCCACACCGGGGGGACCCTGCGACACCGCTGATGGCGAGCGGCTCCCCGCTCGGCTACCCGAGCCATCCCAGTTCCCTAAAATTGGAGTAAATCAGACGTAAAACTGCTCGGAAAATAGGAGCAGCAGTTCTCGGGGGCTTGGGCACAGGTGAACAGAACAGACAAAAACTCCAATTTTATCTGTCTGCACTGAGGTTTCTAAGAGAGTTTTGCTGGGAGCTGTTAGGAAGTTCTTGACCCACTCGAGGGAAGTGTGAACTGGGAAAGAAAATCCGAGCTCTCAAGCAGGCAAATGTTGCTTTTATAAATTATAACAGTTGTCCAGGACTGAATGGGGGGAATAACTGGGATTTCACCTTGTCAGATTTCTTTCCAAGCTGTTCAGAAATGCTCAATTTCTTCCTGTCCTCGCTGGACCCACCACACCCCAGCTCAGTTAAACAAGTGGCAATAAACTGGTCATAAATACATTCCAGCAGGAGACAAACACTAAGTTTCTAAGCTTCAGAACGATTACATTAAAAAAAAAAAGGAGAAAGAACTAGCAAGAAAAAAAAATAATTAGCATTATCTTGTCATAGTTTGTGATCAGATGAGGAAGAACAGTAAAATAATTGCAACTCCCAGCCCTGCTGCCACCTTCGCTCTGTGCCAGGCAGAGGCAAGTTTGGTTTCGTTTGGGTGAAGCAGCACCTTCCTGTGCTTTTCAGTGATGTCCTTGGACTTCAGGGCAGACTCGTGATTTTCCCCCCTGCAATCCACTTACTTTCTATAGGTCTTGAGTCTCCCTTGTCAGTAAGGACTCGGTTTGCAGCTAACTGTGGTTTTAAACAACCAGCAGGGCACAAACTTGGAGATTGGTCTGCAGAGGAAAGGAGTGAATCACAGCCAGTCCAGCAAATGGACGAATGGAAGGTTTTGTGCTCCGAGTGGAAATCAGAGAGATGTGGTCTTTAAAAAGGACGTTCTCCAAAGTGATGGGAAGCTTCAGGAGGAATTTTGCGCCAGAGGAAATCACGCTCAAAGGAAAGGGATAATTTGCTAAAGCAAAAATTAGACCTTCTATCACTCAAATACTCAAATCAGCAGCCTGACAGAACAGTTACTGTAGCAACAGGTGGGAAAAAATGCCACAGAAAACAGATATTCCCCTACTCCCCAATAAATTGAGAAAAAACAGCTTCTAACTGCACCAAGTGTCACACAGATGTGCAGTGGCTCAGCCACTGTGAGTTGGGGTTTGTGCTGGGATGCAGAGCCAGGGCAGAGCTCACAGTTTGTTATTGCAAACTCTTCCTCTTCATCAGCCTGAGAAATGCTGGGAAACCCTGACTGGTCTGTGAAGAGCTTTCTTTGCCTGCTTTCCAGGAGAAGGAGGAAGCCTTCAAGGAAGCTGCAGTGTGAGTTCTCCAGGAAAGGGAAAGAATAAAGGTTCCACAAAATCAAATTTATAATAGATAGATTTGGCCCGTGGGGCCAAAGGGGTCCAAGTGCATTTGCCCTCAGCCCCTGTGCAGTGCATTTCCAAAGAGTTTTCCAAAAAACTGTATTTCCAGCGGGATTGATCAGACCTTGAGCTGTGCAGTCAGGTGCAAAGCAGCCAATATCAAGTGTACCCCAAGGGCAGTGAACCGCAGCTTCCCCATGTGAGAGAACAGACACAAAACTCCCAATTTTTCTAGCCACGGCACACACTGGCCTCTGCAACTCAGTTGACTCCTGCCTCTTCTCTAATTACTTCTTCAATTATGTCAAACAATTGTATTTATGCTGGAGAAGAACCATCGCTCTGGGGCTGTCTCGTGGCTGAGGCTGTTGCTCTCAGGACAAGCACAAAGGGATTCGTGGACCACAAACTCTGCAGGTCCCACCAGCACCTCGAGGACTTTGCTCCTGCACCTCTGCGCAGCCTCCGTCCTGAGCACGGCCCCTCGCCTCGGGGCTCCAAATCCCCAACGATGGGCTGCAATAAGGGCATGTTTGCTGCTGGTCAGTAGAAACTAAAACGGAACAGCCTCTGCAAACATCACACCTCTCCGCAGAGGCCTCAGACAAACCAAACAGCGCTCTGCCTTTTCATAAAAGCAGACTTTGCCCGGCCCAGGAGGTAATTACTGGCTCCACAGATGCCTCTGTCATCCCATTTGTGGGTATTTTTATCTCGCCAAGGAGCCAGAACTTTCCTGTGAGCTCCATCCTGCGCTGTCTGCTCTGAAGGGCTCATCCATCCCTCGCTTGCCTTGTTCCATATATTCCTTTTATGCCTTTTCCCTTAACAAAGCAGCTTTTAATTCTGGTGTGGTGCTTCCAGTTCTCAGAAACAGCATAAAAAGGACATTACAGTCCCCTCAGGTTTATATAAACATGTCCTTTTCATTAACCTTCATCATGACTGTCTGAGCTGAAATGCTAACATTTGGCAAAAAAACAGTAGAAATGTTTTGGGCAGCTCTTTTAGGTAGGTCAGTAAGGTGCTCAATTAAGGGAAGAGTTGTTTCACTGCTGAAAATATTCTCTTTGATGACTTGTTTCCTTCTTCCAGGTCTTTCTGCTTGCTCTAACAATCCCCCTATATTCCTACAGACTGGCAAAGCCCCATCAGCACCCAGAGAAAGGTGTTTCACTTCTCTCCTTCTCTGCACTCCTTGATGGAGTCATCAAAAAAAAATCTCCCCCCCAAAAAAGTCTTTGTTTTTCCTTTTTTCCAAAACTATCACTTCCAACCTGTGATTCCAGCTAATTATAACACACCTCTGCAAAACAACAGTGAATTATAGAGAAAGACCATGGGAAGCTTTGACACCATTAGTGTTTGGAGGAATTAATGGGAGCAGACCGCTAAATATGATTATTTCCCTCTGTCTTTCCTTAGGGTGCCGATCACTAGAGCACAAGTGCCACGTGCATTAATTAATTGAAACAACACATTTACATGATTAGGGATTAACTCCTGTGCTTCTCCATTGACTAATTAGTGTATCTATAGATCTATTTAGGAAGAAAATACCTTGGGGAAGGCAGGAGCCTTCTGAGTTTATTTCATATAAACTGGCTGTCAAATTCAGGGATTAGAAAAATGTTTGCTTCTCCTTCCCTCCCCTGGCACCTCATATTTGCTTCTTTTATTTCTCTTGACTCCCATGTGGCATCTGCCACAAGTTTTACCAGGAACACACTGCTGAGTTTTTCTTCCCTCATTTTGGTCCCAAGTTTCCTGTTGGTTGTCATCCTCGGGCTGCTCATGGGCTCCAACTGTCAACACACTCTGGTGGAAAAGAATATTTGACACTGGGGATTTCGGTCTGATGGATTAATTAACTTTCCCTTCTCCTTCAGCTCTCTGTGCTCAGGGACTCTCACATTTCACCCCCAGGATGACCAGTCCCCATTTAATTTTCTTTTTCCTGTTGTAGGACACAGGACAAGAAAAGAAGGGCTTTGTGATAGTCTGTAGCTACAGCCCCTAAAATGCTCCTTCCCCAGCAGAAAATTACACAGAATGTTGACTTTTAACACCAAGTAACCCTTTAAAACTGTACCTGATTGCACAATAACTTCCCACCGCTGCTCAGAGAAAAGGCTTTGCTTTCCCTATTATCCCTCAGAGGCTTTTAGAGACCTTCCTGGCGGCTTAAAGGCAGCACTTCAAGGTACAAGAAGCACAAAAAAAGGAAACCAAAACACTCTTCTGTCCTTCTAGAGACTCACTTGTATTCATTTAAAGGAGTCTTGGCCAAAATCTTGACAAAATAACCAGTTTCACCATCACCTCAACCCAGAAGCAGCTCTGCTCCTTTCCAGGGCTGGCTGGGTAGGAGGATGAGGAGGAGCAAGGAGAGGAGAGTGAATTCATTAATTACCTGTACCTGATCAGAGCTTCTTTCTTTCCTCAGCTCCAACAGTGGAGCTTCCTCTGCTCATGGCAGGGTGAGGAAGAGGAGTCTGAGTCCCCTCCTCCTGCTGAGCTGTCCTGTGGCTGAACACAGCAAACTTTGGGAATAAATTTTCTCTCCTTTACCCCTTTATGAGGCTTTTGGTTTGAAGTGGAGGGAAATCCTTGCTGGGGTTTTCTCTGCAGAATAAACACAGGATAAATTCACGTTATCCCTGAAGATCTGCATTCTGCATATCCCCATTAACACACTCACATAAGCACCCCTGCATCCACATACTTTATTTACACTGCATTGCCATAGCTCCTGTCTTTTAACACCTGGGCACACACAGATGTTACACCTTTGCTGCACAAATGCAGAGAGGACCAGGACTGGTTTTCTGTATCTAATCCCAGGATCCCACCCAAGGCAGTCTGGGGAGCAAAACCACCTCTCCCATTGCTGAAATGTGTCCTCAGTGGGAAATTTCAACAGAGATATGAGCCTGGTAGCCCTGGTTTTGGTCAAGATGAGACTGTTGGGAAACCTCCTGGAGGGGCTTCCATTGGAAGCCTTGTGATGGTGCAGAGCTGACACTGCAGCCACTCTCACTCCAGCTCCCCCTCAGTACCAGGGAAACGTCATTTCACACACCAGCACCACCCAGCGTGTGACAGGACCCCCAAACCTGGTGGCTGTGAATCGGATTTTAGATGCTCTCTCCCAGGACCTCGTTCCACCTCTCCAAGCAGCAGGCAGGGCAAGCAGCAAGGCTGAGCCTTGTTATCTCTCTGTTTGGCACCAGCCATCGGGGGGAACGTGGCTCTGGAATGTCTGTGCACCTCACAGCCTGGGAGCGAGCTCTGCCACGGAGATCAGCAGCAAACATTGTATTTTAGTGATTCACACGGTTTCCCTTATTGGAGGCTCATGAACTCGTTTTGGAAAACCCGAGAAAAGCAGGAGACTCACTGCTGTGAGAAATGCTTTATTCTAACCGAAAAGAAATTCGACAATTATCGTAAAATGAAATCCCAAAAGAGCTTTTTCATTCATTCCTGCTCAGTGACCCCTGCTTATCACCTTTAGATGTCTGAATGTACAGCAGGTACCCACAATACCAGGTTTACAACCTAATGCACAGACCAAAGTTCCCACACTGCAAATTGCCTTCAAGAGAAGCAATATCTGCCTCCACAGCTCTAGAGCTGCTATAAAGCAAGATATTTCTCTTTTTTTTGTCATTTCTGTTATGTCCTGGGTTCCTTATATATCTGAAATAAAGAATTCCTGGGAAAAAAATTACTGTGCCTATGTAAGTACGTGTTGATTTTTAGGCTCGAATTCCAGTTTTCTGCTCTCCAGCACCACTCATACCCAAATGTATTTTTCTATTTTATTCACACTAACTCCCACAAAGACAACAGGAATTAAAACAAGCCAAATGGTTCTTTATCTTTTCTTAAACACATTTTGAATTTTAATCTCTGCGAAACAAGCTTTGATGGCTGAAATAATTTAAAACAATGCTTTGACTCAAAGGGACAAAGAAATCATGCAATTGAACATCAAAATTATAATTCTCTCCTCTTGATTTTGACAGGTTTTGGAGCGAGTAACACACTGGCTTACAATGAGGAGGTTCAAGAAGCTCACTATTTTTCTTTTCCTGTACAGAGAAAGGAAAAGGAGGAGAAAAAAAGCCACTTGGCACTCCATTAGCAGCCGGTCCTTCACTTTGTTTTAATGAGCAGAGCTGTTGGCACGCTGCTAAAAGTCTGTCCCTGCAGGCCCGAAGCTGCCCGTGTGTTTACAGTGACACCACTAATGGAGCTGCAGCAGACGCGCTGGTCCTTGGGCTGTGTGGAGAGGGCTCCCACACCGGCTAATTGGCATTAAATATTCCCCTGCCAAAAATCGGCGCTGACTCACGGGACTAAAATCAGGCGGGTGCTGGATCTGGCTGGGGAGCAGAGGCAGTTTAACAAAGCAGCGTTAGCAGGTGCGATTCACGGCACGAAACACGGCTCTTGGGATTTCTTCTGGTGAAGCTGGACACGGCTGGAAGGTGGGCAAGCCGCAGACCAATTTGGAGCTCAATGATCTTTATGTCCCTTCCAACGCAAACACTTCTAGGGCTGTGTAAGGAGGGGAGATGTTCGGCTGAAATGCAGCAGCCCAGGAGGTCCAGGCTCCTCACTCAGGTCTGTGTTGCTGGGAAAACACTGAGCTGGGAAGATGAAGAGGGATGAGCAAGAGAAGCAAAACAGGAGGTGATGGGAGGAGGAGCTGTGAGCAGGCTGTGGTCCTCCTGCAGCTGTCTCCTGATGCCATTTCCTTCCCTGTGCCAGGAGTGGAGCAGGTTCCAGGCTGGGAACACATTTGACCTATTTGCCCGTTTTTCTTAGCAAAAGGCTCTGTATAATTCACTAACTGTGGTCATCTGGGAATTGTCTTCAAACTGAGTGAATGGAGAAACACTCTTGTCAGGTTTATTTGAGGCTTTTTTTCTTTTTTGAAAACTAAAAGCAAAGTTCAGCCATTTAAAGATTAAAAGAGAATCCATAATCCACAGTAAATGCTGGAGAGCCTCACAAAACTAGCCCATACATTTCTTAACCTAATCTAAAAGCACAGCACCCACTTGACAGACTTTGAAATATTCCATAACATTTGCAATATTCTCAGCTTTGGCTTTGAAGCTCCCCCCAAAGACTGGGTTTTCCCGTCTTTGCATGGATTTATCATCACCTGCCAACATCTGTGCAGATCCTGAACTATTTGGGGAGTTTGGTGCTTTGAAGTGACAATACATCAAAGCCACAACGCAATCGCTGCCACCCCCACATCACCCCCAGTCAAATATTGACGTGCCAGGAGGTCCCGTTTCCAGCTTGCTCTAAAAACATCTCCTTGCTGCACACAGAGGAAGTTTTGTCTGCTCCTATTCCTTCCTAGGACTTGGTGGCATTAAGGACACTGCAAGAGTTATGAAATGCCATCTGCCCTTCTCGCTGGGTGTGATGCCTCCGTGGCATCTCCTGCCTGGATTTGTCTGAAAACGTTCCTTTATGCAAACCAAAGCTGCCACCGCTGGTAATTAAGTTTCCTGAACTAGGACAGTGAGACTCCCTTGGGAATCACCATCTGCCTCACTGGCTTCCCAGACCTCAGCAGGTTTGTCAGCACTGCCAGATTTTGGAAGACAAAGCCTGAGCTGTGGTTTGCTCACAACTTTCCTCCCATAGGGAAAGCCCAGCCTGGGCTTTGCCTGTTTCACCACACCCAACCCCAGCTCTCCCCTCAGGGAACACCTCCCCTCACCCCACTGTACCCATAGGGGCACTAAGCCATCCTTCTTCAGCACAGGCCCAAGACAGAACTTTTCCAGAACACCCAAACTGCCAGGAGAGAGGGAGGCAATAACCCAAAGGGAAGCACTTGCATTTTTGCAGCACAGGTTTCCCAGCTGTTTGCACCTGGATGCAGCCGTGCACACACAGCAGCCAAGCAGCTGGAGAAAAGCACATCAGGGCCAGGCTGGCACATGGAAACAGCAATTTTCCCAAGTGGAGCAGCTCTGAGTAGCCAGCAAATAATGAAGAGCAAAATTGGAGGCTGGAGCTAAATTGCCTGGGCTTCGTTAGTGGGAAGAGGAAGCAGGTGGCTCTGAGCAGTGGCAGGGCTGCAATTCAGGGGATTTCAAAACAAGGATTAAAGTCCTTCACTTCTTTGGTCAGTTCATGTTATCCTTGGGCTTTTCAGCAAGGACTTTGTGTCCGTGGGGAGAGCATTGTATTTTATAGGAGCTTAGTTTGATTTACTGGGCATACAGGTAGAGCAGTGTTTGCTTTTGCAGCTGTAATTTATGATGACTTACAAAGACGAATGATGTTTCTGTACCTCAAGATGAAGGGCTTAGTGTTGTTTTCACTCTTATTTGTACAAAAAGTTTAAAGTTGTGCAGGGTTTGAACAGTTGAAAGTAGAAGCTGGTGTGAAGATCCAAGCACAGAGCCACACGCTCCCCTTGGCTCTCCCTGGGCAGTGAAATGGGCTTGTACTAATCCTCAAATAAAGCACCATCATTACATTTTTTTTCTACCTAGCAAGTACCATTTTACAAATGTACATAACATTTCCTGCTGGATTTTTATGTCCCGATCCCCGCATTAATTGAACTGTCAGGACCATCCTCCCCCCTCATATTTTAACCAGACTTTGGCTTCCCTTGTGCTGCAAGGTGGACATGATGCCAAACACTTTCCAGCCCCAGCAGCTGAGCTGCAGAACAAATCTGGTAGGGGTGAAAGCTCTCAGGACTCTGGGATGATTTTGGGGCCACCTTAGGATGAGCTGAGCCCACATCACAGCCTGGAAGTGTCTGTTCCCATTACACATCCATGGGGAAATATCCTACAGCGTCTTGGCCTGGAAATGAGCTTGGGATGCACCATCCAGAAGCAAAGGTGAGGTGGTGATGTCCTGCTTCATCACCATGCCCCCTCCACGCCAGGCAGGTTTCACGAGGAGAGATGTGCAGTAAAACTGCTCCCAGTTATCCCTGCTCTGATCCCAGTTACCACCACGCAAAACCAGCCAGCGCTAGTGCATCACCAGTGCCTGTTGCAGGGCATGCCAGCTCGTTTGCTGTGTGCTAATTAGCAATGCAGGGCCTGTGCCAGCATTTATCTTCTTGGAAAGCTCGGACAAGCAGAGCTCAGCCTCTCAGGAACGCAGGCAAAGGCAAAGCTCACCAGAGACCTGCTTTGAGAGCAGCAGCTGGAGAGGGGCAGGATGCTGAGGAGGAAGAGGAGCTCTGACAGCAATCCGGGGGGAGCAGAGCTCATCCTTACAGCAGGAGGGATGGAGCATGGCAGGGCTTTCCAGGGCCACCAGGAGCACTCCTGTGATGGACACCTTAGCTGGAAACCCCAGCCCTGGGCTCGAGCACACAGACCCAGGGAAGTCGCCGGCACTGGATGTTCCTCATTCACCCTCACCTCAGAAAGTCTCCTCCTCTAACCAAAAAAGTTTGAAATTAAATAATGATCACCCAGATGATGTTTTTGTCACCTTTTTGCTGCAGCCTGACACTGGTGCAGTGGCGCTGCTGGCCTGCAGAGAGCTCCACGCTGGGCACAGCCCAAGAGCAGCTGTTTGCCCTGGCAGAAAAAGAGAGAGAAAAAATTAATGAGCTTCTCTTCAACTCAAACAATTGCTCTGACCAATTTTTACAAAGCATGGCTATAAATAACCAGTTCCCTTCCAAAAAGTCCATTCAGAATGACATTTTGCTCCCTAATACCACAATTAGATGTGATAGTAGAGAAATCTTTTCTTTTTTACAAAAATAATTTTGTTTGAAACAATCCTGCCTTGCAAAATAGTTGAATGGTGATAGAAAAGGCATTTCCATTAACAAGTTCAGCTGTTCCACCCCACTATGCTGACAAGCTCTTATCAAATGGCATTCACAAGCATTCCCTGGTAGGAATTGTTTGTAGAACCCTCTCCCTGCATTTACAAAGTCCTTGCAGCTGGATTTTTATCCTGGTTTCTAAAGGAGAAGAGGTTTCTGAAACTGTGCTGGTTGAGCTGGCTGCTTGTCATCTTCAGTTCATTACCAATGTTTAAAATCACTTACGAGGGGAAGGGTGGGTGGGAGAAAGGCAGGAAGGGTCTGAAATTGACCTTTTATGAAAAGTATGGCCTGAGTAAAGTAAATGAAACAGCCAAAAATTGCATTTTCTGCTGGCAGTGTGCTGCTGGCCAGTCAGGCCACGCTGGTGGACCAGTCTGGATCCACGCAGCTGGAAAACATCCCTCGCTCTGCCCTGTCTTGTCTGGACAGGATGGCCAAGGGGCAGGATACAGGATCAGGGTTACTGAAATAAAAGAGAACAGATATGAGATAAAGGATACAAACCCATGGGACATAAAAACTCATTAGCCCTGCTGCTGTGTGAGATGCTGCAGAGCAAACCCCCGGAAAGCAGAGCTGGGTAATGGGAGCAGGATGCTGCGAAACATGAATCACAGCCTCCAAATGAGAGAGGGGAAGGCAGGACCACACTCTTCTAATATTCTTTCCTGACAGCAGCAGGAATACTTAGGGGAAAGATTCAAGGAGCTCTTGTACTTGGAGCTCTGCAAAACACTACAGAGCTCTTCAGGGCAATGTTAAACAAAATTGCAGTCATAAAAAAACCCAGAATATAAGCACAGCAGTTCTGATTGGAACTGGGTCTGAATGCAGAGCACGTGAGTTTGGGAACAAGGGGGAGGAGACAGGGGGTCCAGAGGTGCATTTCCCAAGGGACCTTCCCCTGACCAGTTCTGGGCTTCTCCATGAGCAGCTCTGTTTAAGCAGTGCTGTGCCACAGGTGAAAACAGGTGGGTTTAAAATTTTGGGGCTGATGCATAAAGAGCCATCAGCTTGCCCAAAGATGTGTCTTATAAAACAAAAATATTCCACTTGACCACTTCTCAAAAGACAGACAAGGTCATCTGTACCCTGAACTCACCTCTGGAACTTCCCTAACCCATATGAGGTGCGAGTCAGGTATTGGGAAGGCTTCCCCAGGGATAAGGACACTGGAGCCAATTGTGTGGGCAACAGTCGAGTCTCCAGTTCTGTGAGATTGGTGGGAACAGGAATGGAAGTGATAGATCAGACACAGGTGCATGGAGGAGCAGATTCCTGTGACATCCTGATGCCCTCTCACACCCCCATTTTCCATGATTGGTACTGTCTTAATATGTGAGAGCAATTGGGGGATTTCAGGATAAAATCCTGGCCCTGTTAAGTTCAGGGAGTTTTGTGATTAATCCAAATGGCTTCATTTCGGTGACATTTTGCCAGGCTGTACTTGGATTTGTCACTTTGTCCACTTCAGGAGACCCTCTGATACCCAGCAGTCCCCAGGGAGCACTGGGCTGTGTTAGAAACCAATGGGAAGCGGGCTCTGATCCCATAGATTGGTGTCTTCACCCAAGCAGCGCTCAGAGAGCCTGGAATCTGGTTATTCTTTCTTTTGCTGGCAGCTTAGGTTTGCTCTTGTAGTCCTACAGAGTCCCTTTTGTCTCAGATTCCCTGCACTGCAGGAAATGAAGGGTGCAGCTGCTGCCCTCGCTCTTTGGGTTCTTTCCTCCACTGCAGTCTCAGCGTCAGGATCAGATAAAAGACAAAGGCAGAAGAATTTATGGGAGCATTATCAGCTGTCTTTGAAAATAAATCAAAGGATGGGGCTGTGGAAATGACGTTTGATGACACGGAATTTTGGGAAGGGAGTTTTTTCAAGCCCAGTTGTTTGAATACTCCATGAAATCCCCTAATGCATGGTTGTGCCTCAGAAATTGGTGGTAATTTAATTCCACTTACTCTTTCTCTCTCCTGAACTGTCATCTCCTCAGGTCCCTTTCTTCCCTTTCAACCCACTGCTCTGTTGCCAGGGCTCACTGGGACATAACCAAGGCTCTAAGGCTGAACAAACAAAGCCTAAAATAGGACAGTGATTCAACAAAACTGAACACCCAAAGGCCACATCAAGGCCTTGCTGGCTCTAACACACTGCAAACAGCTGGCTAATGAGAGAAATAGCACCCAGGAACTCACATTTTGAGTAGAAAGGCCCTGGTTTCCCCAAGAACTTGCTCAGCTCTAGGTATTGCTGGTGGCAGTAAGTTCCCCAAGTTATCCGTGTCCAAGAGCAGCATCCAGAGCTTCACCTTCCTCCTGCTGCTACCAAAGACAAACAGAGAGTGTGCAGCTGAAGTTGGCAGATCAATTCACATTAAGACAAGGATGAGCCATGGGCTCCCTTGACTGCTCAACAAAAGGCACTTCCCTTAACAGAGAATTGCCATCTCCACCAGGCCAGCACTGAAATTCACGATTAATTTTACCACCTTCGGCTCTGAAGGGTCCCTTTAGGCTCCCACTCAAGCAGCCCTGCACTGACAGCCAGCCAGAGTTTGTTGGCTTCACAGGACATGAAGCGTTCTCAGTCTGAGGCAGCAGCCTCTGGACCTGCCTCTCCAAATGCATCCCTGTTTCTTGGTGAGAGGAGACCCCTAAGCCATGCTGTGGGTTGTACTAGGAAAGGAATCTCTGCAAGGAGCTGGAAGGCCTGGCTGCACATCAGCTGCACCTCAGCAGTGTTTGTTCAGGGATATTTCCAGGGAGGATGCTCTGGAGATGTTCCTCCAAGGAGCACAGCACCCTCTCCCTTTCCATAGTTTCCTCAGCAGGAATGCACAACAACAACATTTACCCTTTGCTTGCTTACCCACCAGAGAAAATTTCATTTACTGATCTCACCCTCCCCGTTCTGTTCATTAAATTGTCTTTTCTTATTTCCAGTGATGAGGCTGTTAGGATGGCACTCATGGATGTGTGCAGAGATTTGAAATGTACCCACTTCAAACCCTGCTCAAGAGAGGAGTGGGTAGTTAGGCTCAGACATGGTATGAAAAATAATATGCCAGGCCCAAATGTCAAATATAATCATGGGTGATATTAACCTCCCCAGTGAAAGGAATACATCCCTTTATGAAATAACCTGGCTTTAATGTTCAAGATTGCTACAACAGATTAAAAGGCAGCCCCTGATAAGTTGCCTACACTAAAAGCATCATGGAAATTGAAAACGTAATGTACCTCACTTAAGTGATTCACACTATTAATATGTAGAGTTTTCTGAGCTATAGTTTTATCAAAGCTGAGCAGTGAGAATAAGTGAAGGGTTTGTTTCCTCATTTCTTTTCTGAATAACAAAAGAAAACAGATGCATTTATGTCCAGAGAGGAAAGAAGTAAAATTGTTTCTGAGAGATAGAAGTTGACACCTTCAGCAAAATCCATGCTGTGCTGGGTAGATGGAAAGGGAGAGCACTGCTGTTGTGCTGCCCTTTTCCTGAGGAAACCCCTAAACCTGGGTATAATATTTTAACATTCAGAAGCTGAACTGAACCTGAGGTGGTGCTTACCCAGGCCAGGCTTCAAATCTGGTAGGTGATGATGGGGGAGAGACACTTCAGAGCCCCACTTCTGCAAGCATGAGCTGTAAAATATGGTCACCTGCAGGCTGTAAGGACCCTTTGCATGAGATAGCAAAAAAATTGTGATCAAAACCCCAAACCAGACACACACTCATCCTTCTCCACACAGACAAAAGAGCAAAGGAAAGGAAAGTAGATGCAATAAGTAATTAATAATCTTACTCTAGGTTTTGATGCCAGCAAGTGCTAATTCCTGAGGTAATGCTGACCAAGATGATCTGTGGATGTTTACAAGAGAGGTTAGGTGTTTGACTGTGGGATGGAGACGCACCCACCCACACCTGCACACCATCACCCACAGCTTCCAAACCTTCTGAGATTTAGAAATATCAGACTTCCTTTCATTTATAGCCTCTCATCACCAATTTCATTGGCAAGCCTGAGGCTGGCTCTAAGAGCTAAACCATCTTGTTTAATCTGCTTGTTGATGTTCCAGATCTGGTGCTGCCAGAGCTGCACCTTCAGTCTACAAAACCATGGCGCAGCTGCTCCCGTTCCCTCAGAGGCTCTTTAACATCCAGGGCTGTTATCTCTTCAGAAATGGTACAGTGTGAGACCAGAAATCCCTTGCCAGCGCCTCTGCAAGCTGGGGATGCAGCTGCCTTAAAGCACCTTTCCAAAGGGACATGGACAGTGAAGTTATTACACCTCGCCCACGGATTCGATGGCTCTTGTGTCGTGTTCACAGCGCTGTCGAGCACCTGCATCCAGCCCCTCTTGGGGGAGGAGAGGCCAAAAGCCTTTTCTCAGTGCCAAAATGGGAAGGAAAAAACACAGCACTCTGTGCCACTGTCAGGTCTCTCTCTGCTTTGACAGGACACCACCTGCCCTGATGGGTTTGAATCTGGCTGTGGAGCAGCACTTTTGCAGCCACTCCTGTTTCAAGCCCCTCATGGGACTAGAAAAACTGGGGGCTTGAAGTGAAAGAAGACAAAGGTTCTGGGAAGGAAATCCCAGTATCCATAGTTATATATGCACAAACTGGTGCTGCAGGTCCAATCATGGAATGTTGGAAGGGACCTTAAAAATCAGTTGGGGGGTGGGGGGTTGCATGGAGGACTTGCTGGTTTTGTACTGAGAGGCAAGAGGGTTTCAGAAATTATCTCCATTCATCCTTCTGCCCAGGCTCCATCCAGTAGCTCCCTGCCATGCATGATGGGGTTCATACTGCGGCTTGCAAGACTTTACTAGAGCCTTGGGAAGAGAGGCTTGCTCTGTCACAGGCTCAGATAAATATTTGGTACATAAGAGAGTCTTTCCCATTTCTCCTGACTACATTAATGTCTCAGCTACCACCAATCCCAAAGAAATATTGTTTCCTCAAATCCCAGTGATCCCTCCCCTACTCAGAGCCCAACACACTCACAGTGGCAATGAGGAGGCTGCAGGGATGGAGTCACAGAGCTGTCCCAGCCTCACCTCATAACTAATTTCACCCCAGGTAATAAGCTCATCAGTCTTATCTTTTATAGGTTTAACCAGGAAAAGAAAAATCTTTGTCCAGTTCCCAACAACTCCTCAGTTTGGATGGGAAGTGTTGCCTTTTGGAGGTGTGAGTTATGGAGGAGAGGCACAAAGTAGTGCTGAGCATCCCCAGTGTGCCTGGTGAGGGACCACTCTTCAAAAGTTGATCCTGAGACAAATAAAGGTCAGACCATTATGGGATTTGTAGTCACATCACTTCATTTGTCTTTATTCCTCTGCTTTACAGAAAGCTCTTGATATACCCAGAAAATAAGAGCCCCAATGCACCAAAGACATTTTGAGCAGCGATAGGCTGTGAAAAAACCTCATGAAGCATTAACATCACAGGACAGGAAAGGCTGGGCTGGGGGAAAGAGCTGGAACCTCTTTGGTTCTCCTTTCCCCGAACTGGACGGCTGAACCAGAAGCACTCAGGGTGAATCCACAGATGAACCATACAGAAAAATCTTGTCTTTGTATTTAAGTGGACAAACATAAAGGTTTGGGGGAGGCTGCTCCAAGCTGAAGAAGATTTACTCATCTCACCTCTCTGTGTGTGAAAGCACCCAGCACATTTCAAGCAGAATTTCACCATTTCAGTTTCTGCAGGAAAGGCTTTAAAGCGATCAAACAACGCAAGAGCTCTCAGCACTCTCTGTCCTTCCTGTCTGCAGCAAAAATCATATTTGGATTTTTTCTATGGATTGTTGTCAAATTGAAATCCAGGGACGGAAGATTGGAACCTGCTGAGTTCTGATGACACTTTTTTTTTTCTTGTACCTGAATTTCTGATGGCCAAAGGTATTGAGAAAAACTCACACTGACTTCAGCAATGAAAATTGGACCCTGCACTGGCATCCTGGGAAAGGGATGGGAATAGCTGCCAGTTCAGCAGATTACCAAAAATGTTATCCCAGTTTTCAGCCTGGAAAGTGAAAAAAAAACAATTCCCGTGTTCAGGTACGTTTCTGCCTGTCATTTTGGGATCCATCCACTTTTCCATGCTTTCATTTATAAAGACAGAACCTGCTGAAGCTTAACATGTGCTATATGGGGGCCACGTGTGGCTTTTTGACTGTTCAACACCATTTACAACCAGACATCACAAATTCAAAATGAGCCTCTATGGAGGCCTCCCCTTCTCTGTTTTTATTCTCTTTAAAAGTCTCTGGCATGTCTGCCCTGGGGACCACAAAACACAATAAAACCTATTCGGTAGCTAATTCATGCTAACTGTCATCATTAGGCATTTAACAGGCAGTGTCAAGACAATGTCCATGCAGCTGGAAGTGTCTCCACTTGCTGTCTCTCCTAATCAAGAATTAACTCATCTTTCCTCTCACAAGAGAATGTGAGCTTTCTCCTTTCCCACTTTCCAGGCCATTTGTCATCAAAGATTACTCCAGATTTATGACACAGTTTTGCCAGCACAGGCAGGGTCAGTGGGTTATTTTTCCTAAAGAACAGTGCTGGTAGGTCCCTACCTTCTCTCAGTTCTTTGGAAATGCCCACATTTCCTGGGTTTGCATTGGTGGCTCTCAAGTGATGCAGTCCTCCAAGCTGTGCAAGCACAAGAAAGTGGGTCAGAGTCTGCAGCAATTATAGGAAAAAATACAGGGATGACAGTTCCAACTTTCAAATTATTCACCAGAAAGCAGGTCTGCTCCTGGCTTTCCCAGGAACTACTTTCCCTCCCACAAATAAACATTCCTAGCCCACTCCTCAGAGCATTGACTAAACCAGCTCTGGGTATTATATAAAAAGGAATTAATTGAATTAACAACAAGACTACAGTGAGGTGTAAAATTCCTCTACCAGGACAACCCATTAAAGTGACTGATTCCATTTTTCACCCTAAAGAACTCATGGGAAGGGCCATGAATACATTCACATTTGCTCCTTCCGTTCTGAGCCAAGAAATACAGAAACATCTCCACATGGGAAGGCAGCAATTCTGCAGAAAGCAACCCTACTTCTTCCTGGTTCAGCTCTAAAGAGAGTTGGGAAAAACACTGCACAAAGACCCAAAAGGCAGAGAGAAGTTTGCACCTCCCTTTTGGTTTGCACAAATTACAACAGACATTTTTTTTTGTGGGTGGTCTGTAGCTACTTTCAGCTTTTAGTTTCCAGGAGGCAAGGAGTCCTCTGGCTCAGAGGTACAAAGGAACGTGCTCGAGTCATTTGGGGAGCATGAAGAAGAGCGGGGTTCCCACATCATGACAGTATTTTACTCTTGATCCAAACCACTCTAAGGAACAGTATTAAACCCCTGACTTGGGTCCATCCCTGTTGTGGCTGGAGGGATCTTCCTGTGGCTTTCCTTGACTTTTGGCAATTTATTCTGAATTCAGGGTAAGTAAAACCTCCGGCAGACTCAGGTTAGCATGGAGGAGAAATCCTAACATAAGTGAAGGTGTGAATGCTTGATGGTGTTTCCTGCTTCCCTCCTGCCTCTGGGAAACTGAGGGCAGACTAACTCCTGACCTTAGGATATCCAAAAGAGGGATTTGACCCTTCTCCAGCACCATCCCAGTGAGCTTGTTGAACACAAAAGCAATGGTGTTGCTCCTCTGAAGACAGTGGTTTTATCAGTCCTCTCACTTAAGAAATGAACGATTTTCTCATATTACCAGGATAAAATCTAGCCTGTAATAGGTAGGTCATGAGCTCATCTTTCTCCACCTTCCTTGTCCGTGGACACAGCACAACCAGAATTAGTGGCAATAATAATAAACTCCTTTGGAGTTTAACGATTATTCATTAGCAGGAGTACATCAGTTCTGCAGTCTCCTCTCCCCTCAGATGCCTGACGCTCTGGGCTGCTCTGCTTATATTTAAGAGAAACAATCAATGAGCACTGTGCAGTCCTGGCTTTCTGGGCTGTTAATCTCTCCATTACTGGGTTAGGCACAGTCGCCTTGGCTTCAGCTGAATCCCAAACAAAAGAGCCTACCCAATTTAACATACCCTTAAAAATAAACACGTCACCAAACTGCATCTCCTGAGAACAGTGATGTCCTGGGACAGCAGGAACGTGCTGGTGACGAGAGGACACCCGGGGCACATTCCTCACCAGCCTTCATCTTCCAGCTCAGAGACGAAGAAGCTGAGAAGCCATGTCCATACCCTAAAACCTTCCTGGGACCCTGGGAGATCAGAGTGGGGCAAGAACAGGGTTGAGAACTCACCACGTCTCTGCAGGGTCCTTCCTCCACCGTCCAGCGTCTTGGGCAGGAACCAAAGTGAGGGTTGAGACCTCAGGAGGCAGCAGGAAGAGCTCCAGCACCTCAGTGGGACTAATATTTCCCTGAGAGAGACTTTAACAACCTGTGGCTCGAGTGTTTCATCAAGGCCTGAAGCTCATCCTCCAAGAAGAACATCTCCCCTGATCCAAAGCTTTCATGGCATTTTCATCAGGACACACATCAAGGCAGGGAGAGCATTCTGCTGTTGGAGAGCTCCAAGATCTCTCTCTTCTCTCTCTTTGGCCTCTGAATATAATTCATCCAAGCTTTTATGAGGCAATTCACATCCAGATTTTATTAGAAGTGGAAGGCCTCTTTTATTTCCTCAGAGTATTCAGCACACAGGGAACTGGTGCTCTGGTTAATTTTATTTCTGTACTTTCTGTGTTTTAATAATGATCTTCCCAGTTCCATTCATGTCTGAAAAGGTGGGGGAGATGAAGAGATATGATTTGGAATAATGTAATCATGTACTGCAGACAGAGAAATACTCCTAAAAGTGAAGTGAAATGAATATGTGACTGAGGCAGAGACATAAAAGACTGCTTAAAGTATAAAATCTGATGTATTTCCACACCTATCAGGCATGGGCATGCACTCTCAAAAAAAAAAAAAAGTAGGTATGATTTCAAGAAGAAAATAAAATTATATAAAAACTTACTTTCATAAAACAATAGTCCAGAAGTGCAAAAACAACACACGCATGGGACCACAGTCTATGTAAGTGTGTTTTTTATTTTTACTGGCTTTTTGAAACCAAATAAGACAAAGACTTACCAGAACAAAAAAAAAAAATCTTCTTGTGACACGGAGTATTTGTGTGTGGGATGCCAGTAAGAGATGACACATAACTCCAAGCTCATACAGGCCAAGCCTTGTCATTCTGGTATTTCTTTCATCCCCCAGCTGAGCTCTCCCTGTGCCACACCCCTGTTCCTGAAGCTGCCTGATGGAGGATCTCAAACCAAAGACCTCCTGCGCAGAAGATTTTTCCAAGTGCATCCAACCAGATCAGAACACCAGGCAGAGTCAGCGATGGCTGTCTGGGGCCCATGTAAAGGCAGCCAGGCTTTGTAAGCCTTGATTAAAACCCAGGGAGGGATTCAGAGCCATTTTAACATTATTCCTTTATGTGATACTCACAGTCTGCATGTCATTAAGTGAATGTGTTAAGGTTTCTGGGCAATGCACACAGTGCAGGCACCAACACACTCAGCAGTGAGTGTTTCCTACAGGCCACGTAATGGGAAAATTAAAATCTGCCTGTACTGGCCATGGAACTCCCCTGGCAGGGTCAAGGAAATTAATTTGAAATAAATGGGGTTAAACACTAAAGAATCTCCCTCTTGTTTGGGCTGGTTTTTTTCACACATGAAATCATCCTGCCAGCAGCACCTCTGCAAGAGG
This sequence comes from Lycocorax pyrrhopterus obiensis, assembly GCA_014706295.1. Lineage (NCBI taxonomy): Eukaryota > Metazoa > Chordata > Aves > Passeriformes > Paradisaeidae > Lycocorax > Lycocorax pyrrhopterus. The sequence goes on along the minus strand of JACSVZ010000022.1, from coordinate 11,307,648 downwards.
ATTTTTTTAAAAAAAACACTGGCACAGGTTGTCCAGAGAAGATGTTGAGGCACCATCCCCGGAAACAGCCAAGGCAAGGTTGGATTGGGCTTTAAAGAACCTGATCTAGTTGATGGTGTCCCTGCTCATTCCAAGGGGTTGAAACTAGAAGACCTTTAATGGTCCCTTCCAACTCAAACAATTCTATGATTTTAATGAAATTTCAGAAGCCTCCTGTTGGCCCAGCTGAAAATGTAAAGGTTGATACAGAGCAGGCTGGGAGGGTTCCCTTCTTTCCCTGAAAACCTGTGTGCTGCTGCCAGTGAGTAACATGCGGCTTCCTAAGGCAACAACAGAGGTGGAACCAGGTGGTGGGGAGCGTGGCAGGGCCCCATTGTGGTGTTTTGGGGTGCTGGGGAACCCCAGAGCCTTGTGAGGCCCCTGCTCAGTTGCTGCACACCCTGGCTGAATCAAACCCAAGGTCAGCACCGCTGCTCCAGCTCCTCCTGAAGGGAGAGAGGACTGGATGTTCCATTCCTGTCCTGCGTCTGCAAAGGTTGACATGAACCATTTCTCTTGCTTTTGAACCAAATGCAAAACCTCCTTGGAGACCCCCCTGAGCTTTGACCCTTATTTTCTCTGTCCACATCCTCCTGCACCCAGAGAGCCCAGAGGCTGAGCAGGAGTAGCATCATTTTTAACAAGATGCTGCAGATTCAGCAGAGTAATTAATCTCAACAGCAAGACCTGTCCAGTTTTTCCCAGTAATTCATTTAAAGTGGGAGGTTAATCCCATTCAATGGAGCTGCCCTTCACCACTTAGAGAGAGACACAGGCTTTGAACGTCCCCGAGTGAAGTGGTTCTGGCACAAACCCCTCCTCCTCCTCTATCTTCCCTGACCTCTGCATCCCCTAGGGAATGCCACATCCCGGTGCTGTGTGATCCTCCCTCTCGAGGCTGATTAGCCAGAGCTGGAGAGTTCAGGGAGGTGAGAGCATCGGCATCCTCGCGCTGGCGTTTGATCGCCGGCGGCTGCCGGTGCTCCCAATTAGCCTGCAAACGCTGCCTCCGGCTCACAAACACTTTAAAAAATGAAGGTTGACAGAAAGCCGCCTGCGTTGCCTTTCTTCAACCGTCTCTGCCATATCAAAGCCTTTGAGAGTACCTGAGGACAACTTTTACAGCCGAGAAGGGCCCATTTGAGCGCCGGCTCGTTAGTGCTGCGCACAGAGCCGCAGAGCATCCATCAGCCCACTTACCAGAAGCACTCCTGAATACCAGCAAGCGTGTTAAGCTGGGAAGTTGCCTCTGAGGGAGCCACCAAAGGGCTCTTCAAGCAGAAAGGTCACCCAGCTCATCTGCTTCCAGGGGAGCTGATTAGAGCCGGCGCGTTTCGGGAGCCGTGGCACCCCGCAGCAAGTCCATTCCCCGGGTCTTTTTTCTCCCTTCGCTCTCAGTAATGATCTGCAGCTCGTCAGAGGGGGCTCAGCGGGGGATGACAGCAGCAGCGCTTTTTTCACTAAATAACATTCATGAGCTGGCTTTCAAGGCTGCAGCTTGGTGAGGGATCTGATGAACTTCGGGAGGGAAGATTGAGAGAGAGACACTGGCACGGGGTGCCCAGAGAAGCTGTGGCTGCCCCATCCCTGGAAGTGTCCAAGGCCAGGGTGGACAGGGCTGGGAGCAACCTGGGATAGTGGAAGGTGTCCCTGCCCATGGCAGGGGGTGGAATGAGATGAGCTTTAAGGTTCTGCAGGACAAGGCTGGTTGCACCTTTCAATCTTCTCTTTGATAAGTCAACACCAAAAACACCACCTGGGGGGTTTCCCTGAGCAGTGATTCCAACCTAAGGCCTGTGGTGGGAAGGTCCCATGTTTCTGGCAGGGCTGTTGTATTTCAAGGTGTATTTCTGCACCGAGGAGGTTTTGGGGCAGTTCTGCTCAGTTTCTGTGTATTTTCCAGGACTGGCTGCACTCTTGGATCTGAGTGACCACAGCAGACCTGCAGCAGCTGCTGGTCAAGCCAAGGTCCCTGCAAGGGAGAAATCACCACCAATGTGTTTGCATCATAGTTTGGAAAAGCATTTGCTCTGGGAAAACAGAAGGAATGTCTTTAGTTATTACCTACAGCAATTCAACGTGACTGTTAGAGATATCTGACAAAAATAGTGCCAGAAACATTGGCAAGCCTATCTCCCTCCAAAACCAAAATGCATCACAGTGTTAACCCTGCTTTAATGGATTACCTCAAAAAAAAAAGCCAGAAAGCAGAGGAAAATTCTGAAAATAACACCTTTCTTTTTTTTCCCTTTCAAAACAGCTCTTTGTTTCTCCAATACATTTATTTTGCATTATTATTTCTCACGTAACTGTGAATAAATAAAATACTTGAAAACACAACAAAACATAAATTAAACCAAATGTTTTGATTAATGCAAAGCCACTGGCATTTCTTTTCCTGAATAATTTAAAAATTAAGCTGAGAAAACCAATTTCTTGTCTGAGAAGCCTCTGTAAAAGGGAATGTTTGGTATTTTGCAGCACTTCTGTTAAGTGGACTGGTGTCAGCATCTCATTCTTTTAATGCTTAGAACAATTTTAACCCACCCACACTCCAGCTCTGAATTATTTAGGAAAAGATGTGTCTTTCTAGCTTTTCTCTATAGTTTCTCAGCAAAGTGTCGGGTTGTACTTGGCATTTCTTATCTAGGATAAAAATACTGTATTTAAATAATAGCAACAGTGTCCACAATGTATATCGTCTTTGAAGCAAAGTTGGGCCGTATTTTGTCCTCCATCCTCACCCTTGTGTCGTAAAAATGTGAGATTTCTCCTATATGGAAATAATCTGGTCTTGAAAGGAAAACTAATATAACTTCCCTTGGTGACCACTTCTCTTGTTCAGCAGGCTTTTGTTAGGGAAGACAACTCTTCCATACAGCTAAATTAAAATAGGGGGAAAAATCAAATTATCTTTCTCTGAATGTTTTAAGGTGTCATTTTAATGAGTCTGCCTTTCTGTTACTGCAGGAAATGAAACACATTCACTGTGAGGAAAGAGTAAATACTGTCCCACAGACAGAAGGAGGCAACCAGAGGCAGGCAGAGAGAAGCCATGTTGGGTGGCCCAGTCTGTCTGCAGCTGGATTCCCTATCCCAGAGCCGACATTTCTGCAGTGTGGAACTGGGCTGCCTTACTGACCCATTCTCAGACTCAAAGAGAGCCCTGGAGCTTTTGAGCACACCATCAAAGATATACAGAGGTGATTACATGCACCCACTGTGAGGTTTGCACACAGACTGGATGGGAAGGAGCTTGTAGAGTGCAAAAACCAAGCCAAGGTGGGCCAAATTCCTGCTCAATTAATGCAGAGGGTTTGGCAGTGAAAGGTTTGAGCTGTGTTTTGCACATGGTTCACTGGGGTTGGCTGCCTGGGGGAAATCTACTGAGCAGCAGCTGCTCAGCTCATCTTTCCTGGGGAGGCCACTCACGGACACACAGGGCAATGACAGGAGGAGACACCAAATCCCCCACTCCTCAGAGACATTCTGTCTTAAACTTCTGCCTCAGGGCTTTCTGCACGTTCTGGATCTTCTCCGTGATCACGGTGTCACTGAGGTGATCCCCAAATTTCTGCTTCAGCAGCACCCTGATGATTTTGATGCAGCGTTCATCCATCATGGGCTTTGCCTCCCGGAAGGTGTTGCCCCTGCGCCCCGTGATGGAGTGGCTCTGGATGTAGTCGGAGGTGAAGAGTTTGTAGAGCAGGGTTTTGCAGGCTGTGCTGATTTTCTGGTCAAACCTGATGGTCTCTTTGAGCTGCTCCTTGGTGTAGCCGTTGAAGAGCTCCACCACCTCGCACGGCTGCCGGTGGGGCTCCTCCTGGAAGGACAGGGATTCCAGCCTCTGCACCTTCTTCTTCAGAGAGAGGACGTCCTGTTGGAGGTCCAACACTATCCTCTCCAGCTGCTCCATCTTGTTCACCCTGAAAAATTAAAGTTGCTCTTGTAAAGGCAAGAAGACACCATGTCCTCGCTGTGGATGTCGCTCCTCCACCCAAGCAGTGATTCCATGCCTTCTGCAAGCAGGGCAGGACAACTTCTCAGACAGAGTATCAGCCCTTCCAGCTGCTCCTGGATGAGGAGTAAGGCAGGAGAGAAAAATGGCATGGTCTGGACTTTTCAGTGCCCAGAAATGTTCAGTTTAACCCTCAACTCCCCACTGCCATGCATACATGAAGACTTTGATGCTCAATTTTCTTCTGAGTTGTAAGGAAAGACATAAAGCCTGTCCTGCGAGTCCCAGGACACACATATTTGTGGTATTAAAAAACAGACTTGTGGGAAATGACAATACAAGCACCATAACTTGAATTTTTTTGGCACCCATTTCTTTGCAAGAAAACTGTCCCTAGCATCACTTTATCACTGGATATTGGTTATCAAAGTAATGAACAATAAAACAAGGAACACACAACCATGTTTTGATTGTTATGGGCAAGAGCTTTGTAGTTTCTGCACTGTTTTAGAGCCTTCTTTCATCTCTAACTCCAAGCCCTACAATCAGAAACACCTGGCTCTGATTATAAAGAGACCCAGCAACTTTGGGGTTTAAAATTGCCCCACTTCGTCACCCATCTGCGATCTCATTGCTCTCTCTTGTAGTGAGGAGGAAAACACAGTTAGGAACAAGTGCCTTCTTTTACTAATTACCTTTCCATCTCACCAGAACTGAAATTTTTGTGAACCCTCTCGAAGCCATCCATCTCTTGCGAAGCATCAATCTTTCTCTCTTCACGGCTGGAAGAAACAAGTTAAACAGCACTGCCACAAACAGCTTCGTGCTCATATTCATATTCATTCCTGAGGAGAATTATCTGGAATTCAAAGCAAAGTCAATTCTGCTTTCATTTGCAGCAAGAATAAAATGCATTGAGAGGGAAGATTACGGGTTCTTCATGTGGACAAACTCCTGTGCATCCCTCTGGCACGCAGATATGGGGGACGTCCCACTGACACCCCAAGGAATCAGGACTTCAGAGCACAGGCTCATTTCTCTGCTGTATGTGCCCACACAAACCCCTATTAACTTCTGTGCTTTGGGTTTAACCTCCATGAGCATCTACTCAAAGCAATCACTGCCAGAGAATGGATACAGAGTGGACAGAAGTCAAAATATGTGCTGCAGAACATTCAGGATCCTCACTGCACTTCAGTGTTACCTGTTCAGACAGATGTGCTGCTGGCACGGGGACAAGATGCCATCTGACTTCCTCTTCATTGGAAGGGCAACGTAATCTGCAGCAGGGGTGGGACACAAGGCGAAGAATCAGCTGCTGAAAAGGTCCTGAATCCCTCTGTCTCCAGAACAGATTATCTAAGCACTCCTTCTAGACTGCACGGAAACACGTTATTCCCTCTGCATAAAGCGAGTGATCCAGAAAGGCTCTCCAGACCTGATCAATGGGGATTTGTTATTAGAAAAAAGTGGCATCTCAAGGGCTTCTGTTCCCAGCACAAAAGATATGCTGGGGGCAAGGCAAGCAGAGCCAACGTGTCTCTGGAGGCTGCTGTTAGTCAGCAGGTAAACAGCACACTAACATATTTTCATAAGTGCATTTAATGGGTGTAGTAGTGGGTGGGAAAATAGGGAAATAGGCAAATCTGAGAAGGTTTGACTAATTGAGACGCATTTGGGGAATGTCTGTTATTCAGGCAGGCATTCATTCAGATTGTCTTTTGGCTTGTGGGGAGAGAACTGCTAGCCCAGGAGACAGAGCTGGTGCCTGACAGAGCAGATACCATACGCTACATACAGGCCTCCTGGAGGCCATCTCCCAGGTGGAAAGGACCAGGAAATGTCATCTCTGACATCTGTAGCCCTGAGACAAAGCCCACACAGCCCCAGAGCAAAGCAGAGGTTTTCTGGCTGCTCTGCACGTCCCCATCCCACCCTGTCCCTCAGGACCAGGCAGCAGAGCCAGAGCCCAAGGTTACCTCTGGCAGCTGGACCAGCCCTGTCCTCTTCACTCTGGGAAGCCCCTGGCCCCGGCATGGCCATGGTGATGAAGGTGGATGGAGGTGTGAAGGCGCTGGCTGGGTGGGGAGGAGCTGCCAGCGAGTGGGGGCTTCCTGCCACGCTTCCCAGGACACGCCTGTCCTTGAGGATGGAGGAGCTGCCGGCATCATGGGGCAGGCTGGCCTCAGCCACCCTCAGCAGTGGCTTTGCAGGATAGGTCCTGTCACTGGGGTATTTCCTGGATGCATTCCCCGGGGTCCATTTTGGGAAGGTTTTCCTGGATTTTTTTGGTGGGGATGGCATCATGCTGTGGACAGCTGGTTCTTCTTCTGAAAGAAAGGCAGACACTCAGGATGTGCAATGGGGCATCAATGCCGTGGATCTCCCACCTCCTGCTCAGTGCTTTGTACCCTGATTGCAGTGATGTGAAATTCATGATGGGACTACAACACGCTCAGCATCCTCCCACCCAAAAAGCCCCATTGAAGTAGAAGGCTGTAGTGTTCAAAAGCCCTTACTCACTTAACTTCTCCAGGAGCTGTCGATCTTCCAGAAGCTTCTTCTCCAAAATATCTTTATGCTCTGTAGGAAGAGAAGATCTTTCAGCACTGAACTCCTTCTTGGAAGGCTGCTCTTGAGCAGCCCCAAATTGCAAACCCAGGCCAGGGGGGTGTCACTCACCACTTATGCCTTCCACCACCCCCCAGTACAGCCCACTGAAGCCGGGGCAGCGGGCCAGGACCTGCTCCCCCACAGTGTAGAGGTGGAAGGGCTTGCGGGGCTCCTTGATGTTCTCGATGTTGATGACCCGGCTGCCGTCGGGCCAGCTGATGAGCACGTAGAGCTTGGCCGACATCAGGGCTGCCCACCTGGAGCAGAGGGAGCAGTATGGGAATGTCACTGCAGGGGTTTGGGCTCTCCCGTGGCTGGGAGTGTTCACAAACAGTGCTTTACCTGGGGCAGCACAACCTGCAGATAATAAAACACTTAGCCCTGCATCTTCTCTACCGGTCATTTCTCCTTTCCCATTCCTTCCCTTCTGTGCATCCAGGTGCCATTTGCAGTGACAGCCATGCCAGGTCTCACACGGAATCAAGCAGGGCCAGCTCACAGCAGACACTTTGAGCAGACACTGAACAAGCCACTGAGCAGACACAGGCTGGTTCCTCTGCCCCGTGAACCATCACAGCTCAAATAACTTCAGTGGATCTACAGCAGTTTGCTCCAGTGCAGGGCTGTGCCTGTGTGATATCAAGGCAGTGCAGAGAAGTGACTCGAAAAGACCCGGGGGTATTCCAGGAAATGATCATTCCTTTGCCTGCACAGTTATTTCCCCCAGTAAACATCAAAGTGCTTTGATAAGGAGAAGAGCAGATTCGCTTCATTTCACCCATGGGGAAACTGAGGCACAGACCAGTGGCAGATATATCTAAGGCAGTCAAGCAACAAAGCTGCAAGGAGCTGGATCCTAAGTCCTGGCTCACTGCTCTGCCCACTGAGATGTCTCTTTGTGCCCCTGGAGCTGCAGACTTAAATCACTGGAGAAACCAGAGTGCCAGGCTGGTGGTGATTTCCAAAACCTCCCAGGCCAGACGAGCTAACAGCTGCTGAGCTCAGGAGGGGTTTCTTTCCAGCTCTCAACCAACACATCATGGATGGGGACAAAATCAGGCAGAGGCCACCTGCCAGAGCTCCCAAGGGCCCTGGCAGAGCATCACCCCAGTCCCACCTGCTCTGCTCGGGAGCAGGACTTGGCAGAAGCGTTCTGGGGACAGGGCTGAGCCCACGTGCTGGGCACCCGGTGGAGAATGGCCACGGTGTCCAAAGCTGATGGGAGGGAGCTGAGGAAGGGAGAGGAGAGTTGGAGCAGAGGCAAGCTGGCAGGAAAGGCAGCTAGCACCCAGTTTATTCCGGTTTCTTGTTTTGTCTCCCACACCCCCATTAAAGTTACGCCTGGATTTGATTCCTCTCACTTGGAAGCTTCAAGTTCACCCTGGAGAACTTTTTCTTTCTCCTTCCCCGCCTCCACCACCATCAGCTGCAGCAAAGCTCCTTGCAGGAACCGTAACTCTCCCCAAAACTGCCAGCCTGCCCTGCTGGCACAGTCTCACGCCTGGTTTTCCCCAACCCTTTTCTCCTGACCGAGACACGCTCTGGCATTGATTTTTATCAGGAAGCACCACATACAAATTATCTGTGTGCCTGTCCTTCCCTGCAGAGGCAGCTGCCCCCAGCCCTCTCCCAGACACAGGGAAGGCTACAGACCAGAATCTGGGATAAATGCAGAGCTGAGCCCTCTCCCTCCCAGAAACAGAGCTCCACATTCCAAACAGCAAACAACCCCAGCCCAAACAGCTCTCTGGAGGGGTTTGCCTTTAACATTTAAAGAAAACACACTGATCTTCCTTCCCCAAACCAGTTGTTCATTTACACTTATGAATGCAACAAAACTACACGAACACATAAACAGAGAGAGAAAAAAAGAGAGAGATCACAGTCCTGATAGCAACAGAGCTATTCCTTGCCTGGTTAGCACTGCTCCAGGTGTCGAGTCTTGCAAGATGTCTCCTGTCTCTCCAGGTCTCAGCTGCCTGTTCCAGGAGAGGAGGTGATCGGACACTTCCTTGCCTTGGGCTTGTCCCTTCACCACAGTTCCTTGTCAGGTCTCCTTTGTCTGGCTTGGAAAGCTCCCACCTGCTGTCCCCACTGCAAAGAAAAAAAAAGAGCTTTTGCTTTCTTTTTTCCTGGTTGTTTTGTTTCAGCATTAATATTCCTGTTATTTTCCCATATACACATATTTTTTTTTTTCCCTTAGCTTGTTTCAGGTCTGTTTCTTACAGGGAGAGAGAGCAGAAGAGAAAAAGCCTTGGGTTTTTTGGAGCATGAATAAACCTTGCATTTCCATGAGTTATTCATGAATAATTCATGAAAATGCATGATTAATTCAGGTTCATGAATTATTCAGGAATAATTCTCGAACATTCCTGGTTAATTCATGCTCACACAGCGAGTGAGTCAGGCTCTAGGGCTTGGAGAATTCCTTTCTCGCTGAGACAGGAGAAGAGAGGCTTAGAGAAGCTGCATTGTGCACTTGCTGTTTACTGCCTCTTAGAAGAGAACATATTTTGGGCCCTTTTTGAAACAAGGACTTGAAGAGAATTGAAATGCCTGCAGCCTCCTGCCCACGGAGGAATAACACAGCACCAAAAGAAAAAAAAAATAAAAGAGAGAGACAGAAATTGGACTTGCTCACAGAGGAAAGCCTGGCAGCAAGTTTTATTCCCTTTCAAAGCATCTTTCTCCCCCCGCCCCCAGATTTCTCCCTGGTTAAGATACATCCCACTGCTTCAGTTTTCACCTGCTGTGCAACAAAAAGGACCATCCACATGGGTTTCTGCTTGAGGAGTCAAAGGGAATTCCCATGCCACGTGCCCATCTGTCCCTGTGCGTGTGTGTGCACAGTCTCTTCTCCCAGGTAAAAACCAACAGGACAAGAAGAAATGGCCTCATGTTGCACCACTGGAGGCTTAGAGTGGGATATTAGGAAAATTTCTTCACCAAAAGGGTTGGCCAGCACTGGCACAGGCTGCCCAGGGCGCTGGAGTCACCACCCCTGGAGGGATTTAAAAGAAGCGTGGTTGTGGCACCTGGGGACATGGTTTAGTGGTGGGCTTGGCAGTGCTGGGGGAATGGTGGGACTCAATGATCTCAGAGGGCTTTTCCAAGCTAAAAGATTCTTGCAAAGCCCCTTGACTCAGTGTCCCAGCCAGGGTGAGCACTAGGCATGGCTCTGGGCTCAGCAGGTCAGGCCTGGTGCTCACACCAGTGCAGACATCAAGCTAGCCACGCACAGCTCTGCATTTCTCCCAAAAATGTCACTGCTGCAGCACCTGGGGTTCCCTAATGCTGGGCTTTTTATCCCCTGTGAATGGAGGATCACATGGCATGCCAAAGGATGGCTCCCATGTGGCACCCAGCCTGCCATGGGCCAGGCTGGACACCAGCAGGGGAAGGTGCAGTGGGTTGTCTGCACAAGCTGCCTGCCCAACCAGCCATCCTACTCCAGCCACTGGATGAGATGGAATAACAGCTAGGGAGTGACTCCAAACAGCATCACCTGGTTTATCTTAGCCAAAAACAGCACTGGAGGTTGTTGGGAGAAAGGGAGAATTCAGATGTTCAGTGACACATTAGAAAAGGGCCTTGATGAGATTCACAGAGTAAGAAAAATTCTGCATCCCTGATTTGCAATATTTACAGCTAAAAAATACAACCGTCAGCCCAGGTAAAAGCAGATGTTCAATAGAGAGCTGGTTGGGATTAGGGAACAAGCAGATATGACTAGAAAAGCAGCACTATGAGACTTCTGTGTAGTTTTGAATGATGTTGCTCAAGACTGAGAACTGCATAGTAATAAGAAACGGAAAAGCAATGACAAGGAGAAAAATGATAGACATACACAACAATGGGGATGAGATTGGATTCCGGTTTGAGGAAGGACCTGGTTCCAATAAAATCTGCCTGGGAAGTGGGCTGGCTTAAACAAGCATTGTTTGCTTTCCTTTGAAGAACAACAGTATCCAAAAAGCAACAGATGAACAGTCCTCGGGTAGAGGTTGGTAATTCAACTGCAAACCACAGGAGAGGAAGGATTGCAGGAACCACAAAAGGAAGACAAATTGTAGTCTCATCAAACAACAGAAAAGTCAAGTGCCTGTGTATAAATACACAGCGTTTGTGTTGAATTATTCCAGGAAAATGCGAGTCTGAAGTGAGTCCCAGGTGTTTGACTTCATGAGAATTAGCAAGTCCTGATTAGATTTCCCTCCCAGTCGGTGAATATGAAATCCCTGGGCAGATGCCTCAGTTCTAGCTGTAGGTAGAGTTACTGTATTCAGGAACCTCTCCTCTGCATCTCCCAAATCTTTGGAAACAAGTCCCACACTGCGGCCCCAAGTGCCCACACATGTCTGAGCTGCACTCGCTGAGATTTAGATTTCAGCCACGACTGAAGAACAACAAAGGCTCCTTTGTGATCTCTCCCAGAGATACACCCGGGGAACAGCGTTCAGCAGCTGTTTGAGTGCTGCCCGGGTCTTTATCAGAACAATCTTAATTGATGTTTGAAGGGATTTAAAGTGCAAACACAGGTGGTTTTAATCCCCCTTCTCACTTAACCTCGGCAATGTTGCTGTTCTTGCGGCTGGGTTCAGCAGCCCAGGCATAGAATCCTAGAATGGTTTGGGTTAGTAAGGGACTTAATGACCATCTCATTCCACCCCCCTGCCTTCCACTATCCCAGGTTGCTCCAAGCCCTGTCCAACATGGCCTGGAACACCTCCAGGGATGGGGCAGCCACAGCTTCTCTGGACAGCCTGTGCCAGGGCCTCACCACCCTCACAGGGAACAATTTCTTCCCAATACCCCATCTAACCCTGCCCTCTGTCAGTGTGGAGTCATTGCCACTTGTCACTCCAGACCCTTGACCAAACTTCCTCTCCAGCTCTCCTGGAGCAGCTTTAGGCACTGGAAGGAGCTCAAAGGTCTCCCTGGAGCATTCTCTTCTCCAAGCTGAACAGTCCCAGCTCTCTCAGCCTGTCTCCAGAGCAGAGCTGCTCCAGCCCTGGGAGTATCTTCACGGCCTCCTCTGGGCTGGGTCCAGCAGCTCCATACCCTTCACCATTTTCAGAAAGCAGCCACAGTTCAATAATAGAGAGACAAGAACAACATGGTTCATTAATTTTTATCAACACAATGAAATGACAGAGGAACCCTCAAGCCCTGTGGTTCACTGAGACCAGCTCTGCATCCCTTCCACACTGCCGGGAGAAGGGCAGGGCATCACCACGAGAGATCAGCACTGCCGGGGCAAAGGGTGGACAGAGAGACCCTGCCCCTCGCACCCAGCCCCATCTGGGGTGGCAGGGCGGCCGATGGAGTCATTAGGATGGATCTGGGGAGTGGTTTTGCATTCCATGAGGACAAATGCTGGAGAGTCAGGCACTGTCTGTACCCGGGAGCGACCACCCGGTGGCATTTTGCATTTGTAATGACACAAGTACAAGTCCCATCTCTGCCTGCCACCCAGGGAACAGCGAAACACGATCCGGGCTAATGACGCTGGAGTTAACTGCATTTTAATTAAAGAATGTCTCTTTTCTAACAGGCCAGAAAGAAGCTCAATTACTGAGACATGGGAGCAGAGCCACCATGAGGGTCGGCAGCCAGCTAGACCCTACAAGTCTGACCCACCACAGTTTGTTAAATGCTTTCCTGGATTGCTTTCCTGGATTGCAGCTTTCCCCTGTTATTCCTCATGTGACAGAGGCCAGAAAACAACGAGAAAATCAGAGCCTAAATGCACCAGGCACAGCTTTGCAGTGGGCTGTACAGAGTCCACTGGCTGTAAGGGCTTCCAATTTGCCTAATGCATGTTCTTATTCCTTCTCTATTGCTGCTCTGAATTAATTAAGGTATTTTTTAGAGACCAAGGTATTTTATTTCTCTTCAGAAAAGGGTTTCCCCTTTGTGATCCCATTCCAAACCCCCTTCTTTTTCACCTAAGCAGCCTCCCACCATTTTCCAAGTCCTTTTTTTTCAAGCTCTCTGTATTTATTAAACCTTTGTGCTCTACAACATCTGTTTCCTTATCTGCTTGGCTGGCTGATTTCTTGGGGTTCCTTTGCGAGTTTGGCAGTGAGACAGCAGCAGCACAGTTAGCAAAAAATGAAAAAAAGGGGGAGGGAGGGGAGGGGAGGGGAAAGATCACCCCAAAAAAGGAAGGAACCTTAATTGAGGGAGGGTAGCAATACGTGATGGCTTTTAAATATTCCCACCTCTTTCTCTGATTCTCTCAAATATTTAGCATTAGCTTCTTTTTAGTATTCAAGGGGACATGAAGGGGACTAGAAGGAATTAACCAAATTAAGGAGGTACCAGAAATCAAATAACAGATCATTCCCATGAGACTGAAAAGGAAGAAAGTATTTTAAGTTGTAATTACAGCTGAAGGTACCTGGGAAATACCAACCTGCTTAAATTCAGGTATCTGAGCATCCCCTGAGAAAGTGGCAGGACTGACCACATTTTTTCAATAAAGCACACGCTTGCCTAGTCACAAAATCAAGGCCAAAAAGCAGAAAAAAAACCTTAATGTTTCACTTAATAACAAACCGCACTGAAAGGGATCCCAGCACATCCCCTCACAAGGGGAGGAAATAACACAGCGAGAAAGGGCTGGCATGGAAAATTCATCTCATCACATCCCCGGGGGCTCACCACCGTTTTCCACACCATTCCTGGGTGGAAAGGTGCTGCAGGGACGTGAGGTCCATGCTTGGGAGCAATAAATCCGAGTGTTGAGCCGGCACGGAGCCGCCAGCTGCTCCTGCTCCGAGTCACTGCCCCGTTACCTCGGCGAGCGCAGCCGCGAGCACCTGAGAGCAGCTCCAGCGCCAAGAGAACATCTTGTTTCCTGCTATTCCAGCGGCACAACCCTGATTCCAGATTCCCCCCCTGCTGCTAATTAATTAAATATAATCGGGAGCACGTTAGGAGTTGCAGAAGGGACTCGCCGGGTGGCACCCGCTGCCTCCAGCCCCCTCCGCAGCATCCCTGTGGAACGGAGCTCTTCTTCCTCAGCATTTCAGGGCTGGTGCTCCCCCTCCCAATTTTTGCCCTGTTTCTGGCAGAAAGCACCAAAAAGAAGTTATTTGCATTAGGAGGGAATGTGGTTTGGGCTGATTTTGGACAGGAAGCTGTGCCAGGTGGGACCTCATCCCTCTCCCCGACACCTCAGGCTGCCACACTCCAGGTGGGAGTTTCTGCAGCAGGACCTGATCCTCTGCCAAAAAGCATGAAACCCTCTGATTTCACCTTATGGGGCCGCAGCACTAATTATTTTTCACAGGGCTTTTGATGCTGCTGAATAACTCATTAGGTTCCCTATAACCTGTTGGAGCAAAGCCACCTCAGCGGCACCACACAGGCAGTAAGTGTGTGGCAGGATGGTCTCATCCAGGACACCATGCTCAGGGATGCAAAGAGAATGGAAAGCTCTGTGAAACATCCTGTGAAATCAGGCAGAGAAATTGACCTTGACCAGCCCCATCTCCAGGCCCTGCTCCCAGGGCTGGCAGCAGCAAATGGGCTCTTGTGTGAATAGATCTGTCAAAATCCGTAGAAGCCATTCCCATCCCAGCCCTGCCTACTCCAAGTGGCATCATTTTGGTACCTGACTGCTTCAAAGGTGAAAGCATATTCTCTCTAATTTGCTAAATTGTCTCCTGTGAGGAGTAAATTTGTCAATCTCATTCCCATCTTCTACCTCTTTAGTTTTGTACACTCAGTCCGTAAAGTAAAAAGAATTTTCCTTAATTTCTCCTGCAGGAAAGAATGAATTGATCTTTTATTTGTGGCACTTTAAATTGGCATGTTGACTAAAAATATCCGCTGCTCATCACATCAAAGGCTGATCCAATAATGCCAATTACTCCAGTAACAGAGATATTTACAGGGAAGGGTGGAAGGCGCAGGATCAAAATGGATGGGTCTTCTGTCATGGAAGGAGGCAGAGGAAGGAGCAGAATTTGGGAAGACAGCGCCGCTTTGAATGAGGATATCTGCTGTGCATGGCAAGACAAAACATGACACATTCCTCATCCCGTCTCTGGATGTGATTCAACCCACCCGGCCCTGGCTGTGGAAGTGTGGTGCAGAGTCTGGTCCTCACTCCCCTGGTAAATGACAGAGCTGAGCTGACCCCAGCCTGGAGTCCCTGTGGATTGGCAGCTGGGACTTGTACACGATGTCACTCATGTGTTTGCAACAAACACAGCATCCACTGGCAGGGAGTGATTTTCTCTTCACCCTTCCCACTCTCCAGGTGTTTCTCTAGGAAAATCCACTCTCTAGTGTGGACAAAGCAGTAGAGATGGAAGGTTCTGTGTGTGCCCCGAAAAGCCATCAGCCTGTTCCTCCCACAGCTCACAACCACCAGCTCTGCACAGAGCAAGCAGCAAACTGGTCACTACTGGCATTGCCTGTGGTCTGAACTGGGAACTGTGGATCACCATCAAGCTTGAAGTGTTTTCGAGTGTGAAGTATTTTACACAGTCCCCTACAGATTCTGGGTTCTCAGTCAGTCCCACAGTAGGTTTGGGGAGTGTTTAGGTCAGCAGGGTCTCCCCAGGCTGCAGCTGGGGCTTGGGGCCTCCCTCCAAACTACAGCACAGTAAAAAATATCTGCTAAGGTTGCAATGAAAAACCCTGTGCTAAGCCTTCTTTAGTGTCTTTCGACTCCTAATTCTGATTGTGAAATGCTATTTAGGAAGATCAGACTGATCAAAGCAGGACATTTTAGTGGATTTTTGTAAAAATACTTTTTGAAGGTTTAAGATGGAGGGATTTTCACTGAAGTCATTATTCCTCTTACAATTTTTTCAGCATCCTGTTGTTTTGACTTTCCACTCTTATCTCCTGCCAACTTTTACCTGCCCAGAGCCAAAAGTTTTGCTGACAGCTGCCATCCCCATGTGCCATTTGCTGAGCATCATCTGCATGAGCCCTCAGGTGCTCGGTAAGGAACACTCACTTCTTCATATTCTTTGCAGAACCAGGGAAAATCTTGCTTGCTCAGTTGGGCAGTGAGATAGTTTTCTATTCAAATCTCCTCTGTGTGGCATCACTGATGTATTTTTGACTCAGAGAAATCTGTTTATTGTCTGCTCTTAAATAAAGAGCGAGCAGCTCCGTGAGCAACATCATAGCAGAGGAAACACAAACAGGCTGTTAGTCAAACACCATTTCTGAAGGGATTGTGCTCTGCTTTTCAGATGAGATTAAGAGCTCAATTACAGTAGAGAAAGAGCCTTTCATTAAATCACACATAGAGCATAATAAGGACAAATTATAAAGCTCTTCAGAAGCAAATCTATGTCAGACTGCTGGGTAAGGGGGCCCTTCAGGGGGAGCCTTCAGTGGTTTCTCCTGCCCATCTGAAGAAATGAGTCCTACACACCTCACCTAACCACATTTTTGAGGAAAGCTCACAACCAGAATCCTATGGGGCATCCCATTCTTTGAATGCCTCTCTTCCAGGGACAGAGATGAGCAGTGTAAGCAACCATCCCCTCACGTTTGTAACGAGTGGGGCGAAGCCTGGGGTTAGTGCTGATGTTCACAGTTTGGCAGAACAAACCATTGCACTTCCTGCACAAGAAAAGCCCAGAAGATCAGTGTTGTCTCAGTCCCAGACTGGTAACAGGAGATCAGCTGTGGAGTTTAAAGAATTTTAGGGCCCAGCAGCTGAGGGATGAATCAACTACCTAAAGCCAGACACTGGACACAACTGTTTCATTCCAGCATTCCTGCCATGCTCTCCTGTCTGCAAAAGCCTCTGCCAAGAAATCCGCAGATAAGGAGGTGAGGAAAGAACAGATACAAGCCCCTCTTACAGAGGATAGAGCCCAAGGACCCTCAAGCCACAGAGATCCCTCCCTGAGAAGCCAGGCAGGCCAAACTTTCAAAATCAAAGCTCCTGCATGCAAAGCCCAGGCACACGAACCACAGGCAGAAACACCCACTGGCCTCTGGATTCACAGGTCACTGCACATGTGTGATCCTGGAGCTGAGGGATTGGATGCTTTTCCTTCCCCAGGAATTCGGGGCACTGCATGGCAGAGCTCAAAGGGGACAGCAAAGGGTTACGGGGCTGCCCAGAATCCTGCACCTGGGAAAGGGGAAGTCCAGGTTCAGTCACAGAGTTGTCACTGTTTGATTTTGTTCCCGTGTTATTCTGCTCTCCTGGAATACATTATGGTTAATTAAAGGCAGTTAGCTAATTGGATTGTAAGCAAGTGCTGGTGAAAAAAAAAAAACCAAACCACTGCTCCCCTTTGGAATGCCAGGCAGCAGATTAATTCAAATTCCCTTTGAAAAGACATCCCAAAACCTCGTAATCTGTTGATGAAAAAGATCCAGGAAAAGTCAAGGAAAAAAGAACAAACAATGTTTTTCAGGAGTTTTCACAACTCAGGCAACTGCAACCCCCACCAAGCATTAGGATTGAGGATTGTCATTCCCACACCAGGAAACCTTTCAAAGACTCAAAAACCTTCGTTGAAAAGCAGTGCTGGAATGCACAGAGTTGAACAATGATCCATGAAGGCCTAATATTTCCATCAAGGCCAGGATGAGATGATTAGGAGAAGATGGCTGGGGCTCTTCAAAAGCCAGGCCTCAGAGCTGAGACGTGATTTAATCCTGATATCCCTCTGGTTATCCCAAAAAGGATCAAGACATGAGGGAGCTCAGAAAGCCAGAGTGCTCAGAACAGCAGCACATACACAGAGGGAGGAAGAAAAAATACAGCTGGATACTTCCTAATGCTCCTCTTTGGACTGACCTGATGTCTGGCGCAGTGAGTCACAGAAAACCTGCTCAAAACATGGGTGGCAGAACTGAAAATGTTCACTGATAAGCAACAGAAATAATTAAGAGCACATAGGAGTGAGCGCAGTCACGAGGACCTGGAGAAGAAAGAACCCCAAAAGGCCAGACATCGTGTAATATTGTGCATAATGAGGGTAAAATACATGTTGCTACTCATTATGCAGCAAAAGAATTATAGAATAGTTTGGGTTGGAAAGGACCTTTAAAGGTCATCTGGAATGACAGATTATTCAAAGCAACAGAAAAACAATATATTAACTGCCAGGGAAAACTGCATTGAAAGCAACCTAGGATTAGAGCCAAAACAGCAACATCTCCTCTTTGAACTACAGATTTATCGATAACTAATGCTGTCTGCCACTGAGGGAAGCACTAAAGCAGAATCCCTCCACTCCAGCTTCCCATGCTGTGCTATCAGACCTCTCCATGCTCCCCAGCTCCTGCAGAAACTGGACTTTGTGACATGACCCCAGCATGGCAGCACCACCTCAGAGAAGTGCATCACCACTTCCACAAAATAGGGCAGCCCTTACCTGAACATCAAGCAACACGGAACTTCTCTGGAAAGCACTGGGTGCAGGGTAATCAGGGACAGAAAAGGGAGATGCCTGTGGAGCAGAGGGCTGGTTTAAATTCTCATTAGGTTGTTAACAGCTGGTTTCATTAGTCTGCCTGCAACCATAATTACTTAGTGGCTACTGCAGGGTGAAAAGCCATTTCAGTTTTTTAACGTTCTCAGTGCTGCAAAGCTGTCAGTGAAATTATTTTTAAAGTGGCTTGTAAAATTTGCCCCTTCTCGAAGAACGTGTCAGGCTGATAGACCAGGGTGTGAAATTTACTCCCCAATAAAAGGGAGTTTGAATGCAGTTTAATAGCACTTGAAATGTTCTGCTCTGAGAAACTGTCCTCAAAGTCCAGGTAGACCTTTCTCCATTGGAGCTCTTAGAAATTTGTGGAAGCTGTAACTTTGGCATTAATTTTACAGGAGCATTTACAGCCCAAGGGTCAAGACCAAAGCCATAAATTCCTGCTCAAGCCCTGAGCTTTCTCAAACCAGAGGTAAACTTGTATCTAAGGGTCTGTCTGGAGCCTAGGACCTCTAAATTTGCTCTAGTAGAATTCTGTCATAAAGCTTAGCTTGCAGTGAAGGTAGATTTAGCTTAGCTAAATATTCCCTCTAAACCAGCATAAATTATAATTTTCCCACTATAACTCATGTTTTTTCCACTCCTAATTTACTCTTCCTTCTTGCCCTAAGCACCATCCTTACTCCTACATCAGGCTGAAGGCTCCCATTAAATTTATTACTCTACAGACATACATTGGATTAAAGTTTACCTGAATGAGAGCTTTATCCAGCTCCTGTCAGAACTGATGGAAAGACATTTCCGTTTATTCAAAGCCACTGTTATCTCAGAAAAAGGATCATGCTTAAATTAGAATAAAAGTTCTGCCAGAATGAGTATTCCTTTGTTTCCCCCAACTATTCACTAAAAGCCGTCAGTCACTTAAGAGCTTTTTAAATCACTTCTAGTATTCACTACATGGCCAATTATTAAAAGAGCCCTGAACCTGCAGCACAGTTAATGACCATCTCTGACATATTTTTTACATGTACTTTCTTTCCACGTTTCCTTCAATAATAGCTAACCAGGTGCCCTCCCCCTTTTTATCTCCTGTTTAATCCATTTACTCTCATCCTCCATGGCACAGCACTCGATGTTTCCACAAGACCAGCCTGCACCAGCCACTGTTTCACAACTCACCCATAAAATCCCGGCCCCGGGCCTTTACACTCCCACCTCATCATTTTCCAGTCCACGGAGGAGAGCCAAGGTCAGCCAGATGCAATTGAGGTGTTTGAAGCCGAGGTGTGATGAGGCGGTGATTGCTTGATGAGCGCAGGAGGAGGAAAGGTCTTGGCTATGCCTCGGTTTTTAAATCACCCTCAGTTGTGCAAGGAAAATTAAGGACAGAGCAGTGATGCTCCTCTGATGCTCCAGCTTCCCCACGGCGTCATTCCTGTCACAAAGCCAAAGACAGGCAGGTCACACATATTCTCTGACTCCTGCTGGGGTGAAAACACTGAAAAATAGAAAAAAAAATGTTTATCAGGGGCTTTCATTGTGTGAGCTCAGGATTCCCCACTGTCTTGCAAAGGGGGAATGTTCATCAGGCAAAGGATACAAGGAGAAGCCTCAAATTGTCCAAAGTCACACTAAAAATATTTTGTCCTGTGGAAACCTATGCCAGAGCTGGTCACACTTCAAGCACTTTGTACCCCCATTTCCTGATGTGCTTCTCACAGGGGGGTGTTCCCACTGCTCCAGGGACCCAACACAAACCTTACAGCCCCACACAAACACAGCTCGAGGAGCTGCTGCTGCCCCTCCAAACCTGAGCACCTGCAACAGGCACCTCTGTGCTGATCTGAGCCCATTCGTCCGCAAAACAAGGTGGTCAATTTATCCTGGAAAAGACTAAGAACAGCATTCTTGTCTCTCAAAAAGACCCAGAATTCCACAACTATAATCTCCACACTGAGACTTTATTCCCTTAAGTGTCTAAGGACACAGGCAGCAGCAAGGAAGGTGCTGAAGTGAGTCAAGTTTAACCCAAGAGAGCTCTCAGCTCCTTGTGAAAGCTCAGACAAGCAGTAGAGAAAGAATTAACGCTCCCATAACTGGCATCTAACGGCCACGGGGCAAGTGAAAAGTTGGTTTTAGAGAATGAAGGAAATACAGAAAAAGCGCTAAGTAATAAAAGGTGAGAAAAAGCCATCACTCCAACAGGTAAACGAAGGTAAACCACTTGAAGAAACAGAGGTAGATGGAGGGAAAAAGACCCACAATTAAGAGTGTCCATGACACGCAGAGGCAAAACAAGCCCAGGGGATCAGGTAAGAGCTAAGCACGTGTGCTTCACACAGCAGCAGAAATGAAGCGAGGTCTCGGAAGGGAACAAAAGAAAGAGGCAGCCTGAAGAAAAGAAAAGAAAAAATGCCTCCCCACCTTTCACTCCCTGCCTACAAAGCATTTAGGGTTTTTTAATCCATAGTGTCTTGTACCATGTGGCAGAAATCCAGAAAAATAAAGGTCAGAAGAAGCATGGTTTATTGGGAACAATCCTGCATAGCAGACAAGATATATCCTCATGCAAATGATTCCATGCAGCACTCACATCTTTAATTGCTTCTTTTCCTCTTCCCAGGGAAGCAGAGTTGCTTTATTTACTCCAAGAATATTTTCTCTCTCCTCCTTGGCAAAGAACAAGCTCCCATCTTGTCAATGCTCCCCAAGGTACCTAATGCTCATCACACCCATGCTAAGGAGAGTGGAGCAGGTTAATTTATCACTTATTACAATGGTTAACCTGCCCAGCTGCAGGGTTCAAGAGCCCCAGAGTGCCTCGGGTTATACAGGCTCACAGAAGGAAAAGCTCCCTTGAATTAAGCTGCTGCCACACCGGCCCTCTTTGCCTGTCAAACACATTCAGCTGCTTTTGCACTGCCCCGTGAAACTCCCCCGTAAAACACGAGTGAAAATCCCTCAGCACCTGTGAGAAAGCACAGCTGGGTTCTGCTCAGGGTGTTTCAAACTACGTGGGGTATTTGTGACCTCCCCTTGCCAAGGCAACACCTCAGGAAAACCAAAAGTTTCTTTTCATGGACTCACAGGATGTATTGGGTTGGAAGGGACCTAAAAGCTCATCTTGTTCCAACTCTCACCACACTCAGGACACCTCCCACTAGATCGGGTTGCTCTAAGCCCCATCCAGCCTGGTCTTGAACACTTCTGAGGATGAGACAATCACAGCTTCTCTAGAACCTGTTTTGTTCCTCCCAGAACTAAAATCATACCAAAATTAGCAGCCTCAGAGGTAGATCGCTATTAAATGTCTACATTTTTCTAGGAAAGGAATCCAGCAAACATTGTTTGCATCTGACTTTGCAAAATGAACACGAGCTGCCGCCCACTTTTCTTATTTTTTCCCCATTTGGTGGAACATTTTCATTCTGTTGTTGTTTGGAGCAGTATTTTAATATATCTGGCTGAGGCTGCTTAAAATAGTACAGCAAGATACCGGGGTGTGAGGGGTGGAAAACTGAGCTCTTGCACATCCAGTGTTTCTGTTGTTGGAAGCCTTAAATCCCACCTCTCTGGTGGGATGAAATAGGTGCCACTAATCCAATTTCTAAAGTATCATGCATCACGCTGACACTATTTTAAGACTAAAGAAAAAAATGCCAATTTAAACAAACCCCTGCTCCTTTCCATTTTCCCTGTTCCACAGTTTATGACAGAAGACAGGAGAGAAAGATTGTTTTGGGAACAATGTTTTCAGGACTCTAAAAATAATATAAAAACTGCTCTGCCACACTCTCAGCTGTTAACAGCCCCAAAAAGCACTGGCTCTCTTTGCTCACAGAGTCACAGCTGTGGTGGGATTTCTACCCCAGGGACCAACCTAGTGACCACACCATGGGACAGCAATTTCTTGTTTTTCTCCTGGGAATAACTACAGCACTTCTGTGTTGCAAGGCAAACTTGAGCCTCTTTTAATGGCCCTTGAAACTGGATGTGTGAAATGAGTTACACAAAGCCAAAGGCCAGCTGAACCTGTGATCTCTGAATGGGTCTTCACATTGTTCCCAGGAAGATAAATGGGAATCGTTCTTTTACCAGGGAAAATGCATCAGCTGGGAATTTGCTTTAGAAAATGTGCTTTCTGCTCCTCTCAGAGCCAAAATTCCTACACATTTCTTGTAAGTCCTTCTTAGATAAGGACCGTGTTCAACTAAGTGACAGTGAAACAAAATGACAATCCAGGAATAAATTTCCCTGTATACACTATCCTTCATCTGCGTGGGTGGTTACTCACTGACACACAGGGGTAAGGAAGGAACCCAAATGCATCACTGTGCATAAAGTCACACGTTTTGGGGGGTGAACAAATCTCACAGAGACACTGGAAACCTCCTCTGAAGACCCAATTCAGGGAAAGCCTGAGCTGCTTTGTGTTTCTGGGGGTGAGGAAGTTCAGGATCTTCCACAGATGCTCAGCAGGCAGTAGGATTGTGCCTGAATCCCACTCTGGAAATGCCAGTGGCTCAGCTGAGAGCTGTGGGAATGATTTACATCGCGTGGAGAGGGGCCACAGTCCTGCAAGGCTCTTTCATCAGGAGCAAAGAGCGGCCTGGAGCATGGGGAATGCTGGATCTGTACCACTGCATGCTCATCCTTCACCTTAATGCAGAGCTGCCCCCAAAGTTGCCATGTTATCACTTTTTATATTTCCCCTGTTGTGTATATTTCGGAGCAGCTGTTACACGTGGCTTTTTATGGTGATCCTGTGGGAAGCAGCCATTCGCCTGCTGTGATATCTTCACAACTAATACTAACTCCTCATTCCCTTTGGTTTTATTTGGGGTTTTTTATCTGTTTGTTTGATTGGTTTGTGTGGGTTTGTTTGTTTGGGTTTTTGTCTTTTTTGGTTTGAGTTTATTTGCTTTTTTATAAATGACTGGTGAAGCTGGCACAGCCAAACTCCAGAAAATGTAAACCAGGCTCGACTTTCCAGAAGTTACTTTTGACTGGGTTTAGCTGCATCCCCCAGGCTCAGGATCATTAATATATTCGCAGGTTTTGCTCTGCACCGTCAGCCTGCCCAGACTCTGCTCAGTGTTTCACAAATGGAGAAGACAATGGATGCTGTGCCAAGCTTCCTTTCAAACAGCAAAACCTGGGTCAGCATGACAGAAAAGAAGAAAAAAAAAAGAAAATATTCATTAGTTAGAACAGAGCCAGTGTCCCACCATCTGCCCCTCCACTCTTACTAATTCTGTACATTTAGAGACAAATCTGGGTCTAAGGCTTCCATTTCTCAGTTCCTGATGCTATTTGCTACCCTCCAGCTTTGATTCCTGCTGATCTAAGTCACTGCTGTCCGTGTGGGGTTGAGAATGTTCAGCCTGGAGAACAGAAGGCCCTGGGGAGGCTTCACTGTGGCCATGCAGGACTTGAAGGGTCCCATAGGAAAGATGGGGACAGTGTTCAATAGGGCCGGTGGCGAGAGGAGAAGGGGGGATGGCTTTTAACTGCAGGAGAAGATTTAGGCTGGATCTAAGGAAGCTGCTTTTTCACACTGAGGGTGGTGTGGCACTGGGCCAGGCTGTGCACAGAGGCTGTGGGTGCCCCATCACTGGGAACATCCAAGGCCAGGTGGGAACAGGGCTCTGAGCAACGTGGTCTGGTAGAAGATTGCTCAAGTTGGAAAAAGATGATGTTTAGGGTCCCTTCCAAGCCAAACCATTCAGGGACTCCATCATTCTACGATCGCCGTTGCCTACTTCGCAGTGACCCTGGACTCCTGCGAATTGTGATGTCAGAGTCCACATTCCATCTGGAACTGCCAGCAGCCAGCAAAGAGGACAACACAACCATTCGTCCTTGTGACCACGCACCCATCACCCTGCTTGCTACTTGCTCCCCGATACTCCCATCAGCCGTGAAAGGCCCTTCGTGCCTGGTTTTTGCTATCCATTCCTGCAAGATGCCCACATTTGTCCCGAGGAAGGTACGGTGCCATTCAATGGAGGTGGACACCACCTAACTGCCTCTGTGGGGATGGTGTGGGACAGGGCCCTCACTCAGAGCTTTTGCTACCTATGCAGGCTTCCAGAGACCAAGAGGAAGAGATGGAAGTGGATGTAAAGGCTGATATAGAGGAGGCCATGGAAGTGGAGGGAGAAGAGATTGGAGACGAAGAGATGGAGGTGGATGTGAAGGAGGAGACGGAGGAAGAGATGGAGGTGGATGTGAAGGAGGAGACGGAGGAAGAGATGGAGGTGGATGTGAAGGAGGAGACGGAGGAAGAGATGGAGGTGGATGTGCAGGAGGAGACGGAGGAAGAGATGGAGGTGGATGTGAAGGAGGAGACGGAGGAAGAGATGGAGGTGGATGTGCAGGAGGAGACGGAGGAAGAGATGGAGGTGGATGTGCAGGAGGAGACGGAGGAAGAGATGGAGGTGGATGTGGAGGAGACAGAGGAAGAGATGGAGGTGGATGTGGAGGAGACGGAGGAAGAGATGGAGGTGGAAATGGAAGAGTACATAGAGGACATGGATGTCGATGTAAAAGATGAGGAAGAGGACATGGTCTTGGGATGAAGGCTACAATAGGACAGGCATGTGCTCCCCCCATGCAGAGTGGGTCCCCTGCTGCCAGGCTGGGGCTGGGCTGGGTACCCCGCTCAGGGACATGGTGCCCTGTGCACTGGATTCTGGCACAGGCACCATCCCCACCCTGTCCTGCGCTTGCTTTGGGCCCCACAAGCCCCGTCCCAGCACCTGGGGCCCAGCCCCCAGCCCCAGCCAGGCTCAGTGCTCATGGCAGAGTCCCACTCTGCCAGCGTATCCCAGGCTGGGGGCACAGGGAACAGCCCTCCGTGCCTGACTGGAATGACGGTGGCACTTGCTTTTCTTGCAGGACTCATGGAGATCCAGAGCAGAGACGACATCCTTATAGGTTTTAGCGTTTGTTGTTGCCTTTGGCATATAGGTTTTAGGGCTTCGTTTTGTCATCTGTACATACGTTTAATGTATTTTTGTTAGACATGTTCTTATGTAAATACGTTCTATACATTGTTGTTGTTGTTACAAAGGTTCTTACAAAGTAAATATGTTCTCTAGTTCACTTTTGTTGCCACTCTTACGTAAATAAATGATCTTTATCTTTCACACCCCAGTTCTCTTCGCATTTTCTTTAGGCACAGGCCTCTATGGACCACGACGTCCTTTGGAAACCCCCTCTGTCACCAGACTCTGGTACAAGCATAATACAAATTGATCCTCGTAGTTAAAGGTGTGACATTAATTGGCACCAATTTGTCCCTCGGACTTTCTAGCACAGTAAATGTCAGCGCTCATAATCCCTGTTCTGCACTCCCTGCTCAGGCACCAAAACACCTGAACCTGCCAGAACATCTTTAATTAGCACCAGCCTGCAGAGAGCTATGGGGGGAGAGAACCTACCCCCAGCTAGACAGAGAAACACTTGACATGGATAGTCTGGGGCAGAGCTGAAACTAAAGTATTTCAATGCCAAGGAGAGAGGGATTTTTATTGCTGAATTCATTCTCCAAGAACAATAACAAAAGCTTTCATTCTCCTCACCTGCCACAGACATATTGCCGAGATTTGCTTCTGGGTTTTAACTGATTTTTATTAATCGGTTCAGGACTCTGATGTTGTTCCTGGCTAAGGTGCAGAGGTGAAATTTCAGAGCCAAATGAGCTCAGCACAGCTCGTGCAACACACAGAATTTCCAGACCCAGACATTCAGGCCATGCAAACTGATACTTTCTCATCCCTATGCAAAGATCATTTTTAGGGTGTCACCAATGTACCACGCACATGTCCCTTCTGTCCAGCCCTCCCAAGTCACTTCACAGGTTTCACCCCAAGCAGTTTCTGGTAGAGTTCAGTAGCACATGGGATTTAATCCTGGTTTTTCTTCATCCTCTCCTGAGCTGTCTCCAGACACGGTGTGTGGGCACTGTCTGACAGCAGCAGCAATAACACATCACCTCCCTGACACCAAGCTTCATGTCACAACTTTTCATCAAAAGCAGCAAACAAACGATTCCCGCTGGGTCCCACACAGCTCCATGGGGACTTTGTGTGGCTGCAGCTCCAGCACCAGCCCTGGTGCTCAAGAATTTCTGGAGGAGATACACAGAAGGGATCAGCCATTCACAGAGAAAAACATCCGTTTGCACAGCCCAAATCCCCACAACACTGCAGACTGTGGTAACCCAGACTCTGCATTTACACTTTGGCCTCTGTGCCTTATTTTTCCCCTCCCTAAAGTCCCCCCAGCTCCCCTCGTGCTCAGATGCCCAGGATAATTAAAAGCAGCATTAGGAGCAGGGGTAGATGATGGGAAGTGTCCCAAGGCTCAACAAAATTTCTCTTCTCAGGCCTGAGAATTCCAGCTGAGGAGGGAGGAAAAGCCTGCATGAGAGAGGTGTGAAATCAAAGCAGTAATCAAGCTTAGGTATAATGAGAGAAGCTGAAGAGGTTTTCAATGTTCAGAACACAAGATTAGCAGCTCCAGGCACGGGAGGAACACAACATTTTCCCCGCTGTAACAACTCTGCGATGCAAATTGCATCTCCAATCCTTCTCCTCAGCTCTGGGACCTGTTCAGCTGCCGACGTGGTGCTGAATTTTTAAAGCAAAGTTGGAGCTGGTCAGAGAGGTGGTTTTTTATTTACAGCTTGGAAGCACCAGTCAGAGCAAAGAGAGGCAGAGCCTGGCCCGGGGCTGCAGCACAGCCACACGACACGTGCCTGAAACTCCAAGAAATTAAAGAATTTGCCTCTTGTTTTTCTCCCACAGGAGATACAGAAGGTGTTTTGTGGAATCCTTGCCGCCTTCAGGCTGCATCAGCATGCAGGAGAGCAAGGATGAAGGCTACACCACCTTCTGCTGCTGCTTCCATCTCCTGACTCAAATCTCTCCACAATCTGTCACTACTGGGCCTTCCCAAAACCTCAGATTTACTCAGTCCCTGCAGTGCTGAGGAGCATGAAGGGAGATAAAGGCCCTTGCAGAGACCAGAGATGCAAATGCTGCCTCAGGTGCATTTCACTGCCCGGGTTAGTGCCTCTAAAACCATCAAAATCAGCCCCTTTGACAGCACCAAGCCAACAGCAGAACATCAGGGCCTGCAAATGGTTGGAAATGCCATTTTTTAATATTTCTCTCCCGGTCTCCCATTTCATGGTGCCATTGTAGGAGTTTATCCCATCACTCAGCAGCTCCAGCAAATCTTGGCAATCAGCTTCAGATGGACTTTTAGGGCTGAGCAAATAAGAGGCAATTTTATTTTGTCTCCAATGAATGAAATTTCACCTAAATCAGACAAACTGTGTTCTGAGGCTGGCCAGCCACTAACCGCTGCCAGGTCCTCAAGCTTGGATGTCAAACTGCCCTAATACTGAAAAGTTAAATTTATTTGGGTTTATGTACAAGATTATTCTGTCTCAAAAGAATTGGGATCCATATAATTGCATTTCCAAACACTGAACTCAGACCAGCCACAAAGACCAACAGAGACAGGAAAAGAAATAAAAACAGAGATTCCTAAGGAGATGGAAATTGAATGCTGAGTTTTTCCCATTATAGAAAGTTTCATAAATTATCACCTGCCAGCTCCTTTCCTTTGCTTGTGTGGCCACCACCACTGAATACACTCACAATAAGAAAATGTTTGTCCAACTGAAAACTGGGGCTAGAAGTAGAAAAAGGCTCAGACATCTGAATTAAAAGACAACATAATGAAAAGAGCTGCCTCATAATAGCAAGATATGATGGACAGCAGGAATGGCTGAAGCCAGCAGAGATAAGTCCATGAGCTATTCATGCTACAAAGATTTCTGACAAAACCTCCAATGACCCAAAAGCAACATTTTGTCTGGCAGAGCTGATAGGAGCCCTGTGCATTTAATTCTGTCATTGACAGCAAATGGAGATTGGCTTGGAGCTCCTTTGGTCCACTACTACTTTTTTTTCCACCCAGAAAATATAATTACATCTACTCTTTGGGAAGAAATTACTGCTTTGAGTGGTTCAAGGCAAAGAGTTTCTTCCCATACCCACTCGTAATCAGTCACCAAGAGAAATATTTTCTCAAAAGATCTCTTCAAAATTCTGGAGTTACTTTTAACATAAATAACTTGGTTATTTTGCTCAAAATGAGAAGGGAATTGAATCTGGCTCCCTCAGCTTTAAAGTAAGTGTTTCTTCCCAGTTCTTCACAAAGAGGAGCAAAACACTTTGTTGCAGCAAAATGAAGGGAGGAAGAAGTTTCTTTCCCCCTGAGCTGCACAACAGAGGAAAATTTTGTTGCCAAGAGGCAACAAAACCCAACCAGTTTCCAGTTCTTTCAGTTCAAGGGAAAAGCTCTGAGGATCATATCTGTGGGAGACAGAGTGGGAGGAGCAGGGGATCTGCTGGGGGTTTTTGGGGTGGGGGACAGATTAAAGAAACATTCAAGTAAAAACCATGATAGCCCAAGACCCCCTCCCTCAGAGGAGAAACTTGATTTGACTCAAGTGCCATTCAAATCCAAAAAAGGTTGAGACATTTCCCCAAGGTCTGCTGAGCCACCAGGTACAACCCAAATCACCCTGCGGGACCAGGGCAGCAGGTCCTTGGCGTGGGGCAAGGATGCTCCCTTGGGAAGCCTCTTGCATCGCCCATGGGACTCACAGGATCTACTTCTGAAGCCCCCAACATCCAAAAAGCTCCACATTAAAAGCTTTTAATTCGGGATTTCACTTCTCCATCTGTCTGTTGTCACTAGGCAGCTGCTCCACTTCAACACCCTTCTGATGGGTACAAATTTTCTCCTGATTTCCAGCCTAAGCAGGGAGCTATTTCCATTCATTCTTCTGCAAGTACTGGGAGTTGGTACCTGATTTGCTCTTCCTATCCTGGGTGTGCATTTGTGCACACAAAGTGCCAAAGCCAAGAGCATTTCCTTGTTTAAATTATGTCATTTCTCCTTATTATTTCCTTCCCTTATAGCTGCATGGATTTGGTGCTGACTCAACACTCAGAATCCTGACAGCACAAAGTCCAGTTTTCACACCGACTTCTTCAAGCTTTGGACCAAGCCTGCAAAGAAGGAAATACAGCAAAGAAATTCAAACAGAGGCCCTAATAAAAGTAATAAAATGCCACGTGCCTGTGTTTGCTGCAGGGAAGGATCGGCTTCCCTGTTTAGTGTTGCTTATTAAATTGTTACAAACAATTAAAGCAGCAGAGGAGAGGAAGACAGCGCTATCGTTTCCAGCTCCCCATTCCTCCTCTGCCTCCAGCATGAATTTCATAAAGCACAAATCTCCCAGCAGAAATCCCTCAGCAATTGATTTTCTACTCGTGAAATACAGCAGGCAGACACCCTGGCTTTCCTGGCCAGAAAAGGAGAATTTGCCTCGATGTTCTTCCCAGGCATGCAGCTGTGATGTCAAATCCCCCTCGCTGCCCCGCCAGGAGATTCCTGAAGGGACACGTTCCTGTGGGGTGACAGCCCTCTGGAGATGCACAGAGAGCTTGTGTCAGTGTAAGGGACAAGAGCAGATCCCTAATTCAGGCTCTATCTTTGCTCACAAGCAGTTCCTGGCAGAAAATTCGCAATGATTGCATTTCCACAGAAAAGGTAATTTCAAGCGCATTTTTCTCCTGAGCTATTCTGCCTTCCACAAAAGCAGCGTTCCTGGGATCGCTTTGGAGACGAGCAAATCGCTCCATCACAAACAGGAGCACCAGGAAACATAGCAGCACCTAATAGCCAAGACCATCCAAACCCACTTATCAGCCCATCCCCACATCTCCCGGACTGGCTTGAATGCTCGGGAGAGCCGGGGAAAAACCAACTGTTTTCTGAGAAACGGCGTTGCAATCGAAAGGGAAATGACGGGCGCAAGCAGCCCAACACAAGAGCCTCTGGCAGGGGAGGGAGCAGGAGAGATCCAGCCCTTACCGACCGTGATGCAGCTCAAGTGATGCTCACTTACTGTTTGGGTTGTTTCTGTTGCTTTTACGTTAACAATGCACCAAACACAATACAATTGTTTCCCCTCCCTGCAGCCACGTGAAAAAATTCACCGGTGTCTCATCTCTTTCTCCCTGAAATAGTTTTTCCCTTATACAACCATCAAAACAGGGTTTGTTCTCATGCTGGAAATAAGTCCATAAATTCTTTGACCAGTTTCAATATGGGCAACAACGCTACAAACCCCCCATTACTGAGGTGTCCCAGGGCAGCAAGGAAGGGAAAAACTGACAACAGAGGTGGGAACACCAACCATGAGTAACAGCATCATATTCTGCCTCTCTCATGGATGCTCTTCTTCCCAGTCCAGAAAATTCCCTGTCCTTTGTAGGGCTGTAGAAGGCTGCTGTCTGCCCCACACAATGAGCAAACCAAGCAGTAATGCTGCAGAACACCTCTGCTCCTATGGTATTATTCTGCTGAACCCATAAACCCACAAAAGAATGGGCACTGCCAACTCCTGATTGCAGAGGAAGGAGTTCATCACATCCTCCCTGTAAATTAGGATTTATCAGAGATGGAGAATTGATTGCCAAGTAACCTGCAGAGACACAAACCTACTCTGCAGTTTTCTAGGACTCGCTGAGCGGCACAAAAAGGTTATTGATGGAGTTGGGGAGTGTTTCTGTGCAGGATGTGCTCCTGCACCTCCTGACATCCCAGGTGGGGAAACATTTTACTTAACATTTGAAGAAGAAAGCAATCCTTATTATTAAAAAAAAAAAAAGAAAAAAAATAGAAAAAAAATAGAAAATAGAAAATCAACTTCATGGCAAGGAGCCCCAGTAAGAGTTTGAAGAATTTGGTGAAAACAGGTCATTTACAAGGAAATAATTTCCCTCTGCCTTCAAGTGGAGTTGTGAAGCAGGTGGAGATGGAGATGTCTCAGAGCCTGAGTGTGCTCCTAATCGATAAAATGACACTGATATTTCCAAATATTAGAAGTGAAAAGCTTCAGTGATAACTCAGCCCTCAAACACAAACACCTTCTCCCACTCAGTCAGCACTTGTCTGAAATCACTTCCTTTGGCAGGAGGCCCTGCACGGCCTGGCGAGTTCTGCACTTAGGAAATTATTCTGTGTGGAGAACACAGAAGTATAACTTTATTTCTCTGCTTTTTCTGCTTCTCCTCCACAAGCACCCAAAACTTCTTCATGGTGTGGTTATCCATAATTACATTTGCACCAGTAGGATGTCTGATGAAGACCTTATTTACCCAGCACGCTGTGAAAGCCCCAGTCAAAGACCTGACAGCTTCAATCCCCAGGGAATTAAATTTGGGCCTTTGCTTTGGGGCCCGAATTAAAGAGAGAAGAGCCAGGTGTTCCTGACTGTTGCTGCTCTTTTGGCTGTTTCTGGGGCCCACACTGAATCCAGCTCCTCCCTCACTTGCTCAAACATCCCCACTATGGCCATGAGCTTGGGGTGCAGGTGAGCAGAGAGCACCAGCCATAAACCCCAGCTTGCAGTAATCCCTTCCCTTTTATCTTTCGCTTTTTAAATTATTTTTATGAGTTTTATAGCACATCATTTCCTACTGAATTCACCTTGATTATCCACCCTACATTTTTCTCCATCACACTGACATAACCAACAAGGCTCGTGCTCTTAGAACTGAATTTTCATGAGCACCTACACAGCCACAAGAATTACAACGACCGATTTAAGTAGGTCAGGCTGGTATTAATTGCAAAACAGAGCTGTAATAAACGATTGCAGTCCAAAGCCAGAATCAAGTTTCGCTAACTTGATTAGGCCTCAAATCAGGCCTTCTGCTTTTCCCTTTTTTTCTTACAATAATTGATGGTATCACAAACCCTGTACTCCACAATGTTTGCTGGCCTAAAGAGTGTGGAGAAAGGTGCTGGCTCTGTAGAATTACGCTGGAAAATGTTGTGCCAGAAGACAGATTTAATCTGTTTTGTTGGTTTGGGGTTTTTTTACAATGATCATCGTACAAAATATTAGACCATTTCTCTGAAACCTGATATTAAGGTGAAGATGAGTCATTTCACTGTCTTAACACAAGAGGGAGGAGAAACCACAGTGAATAAAGCAGCAAATTCATTCAGCATCAATTTGCACTCCATAACCCTCTGCTGATGAGGCTTTTAGGCCAGAGGAGCTCTGCTACTTAAGCAGACAAGGCAACACATTAAGCTGTTGCTTAGAGATATTGGAATATATTGCACAGAGCCTGCTCCCTGGCGAGCATCCCTGAAGGGCTCCGGGCTGTTTTTCCAAGGATGCATTATAGCCCTGTTGCAGTGCTGCTGTTTGTAAAGACTCAAGGCTTTCCCAAGCAGGTCAAGCAATGACAGAAAGGGTGACTTTTGGGAAGTGACAGTTCAGATGGCATTAAAAAAGTCAGAGTGACAACTCGTCTCACTCGGATTAGGCAGATACCAAGGGCTCTTAGCAGCTGTGATACAACCAGCTTAATAGCAACTAAATAATGTATATTCCTGCCAGGAATGCCGATGGATCACAGCACTGCAGGGCACCCTCATCTGCCAGCAGCACAGGAAGGACAGGGATCCAGGGAAGAGCTGATTCCTACCTGCCAACTCACACCCACTCTGGGCAAAAAGCATCCTTTTATTTCGGTTTTAAATTAGGATTCCTCCTTAGGTCTTAATCTTCAGCCGTGCTGAACAATGTCCTTGCACACACTCCGTGCACATCTGACAAAGGCAACCAGCAGGAAACAGGACCCTGTGAACATCTCCATGGTCAAGAGAACTGCAAAAGGAAGCAATTAGCTGTACCCCAGAGTACTGCAGCTCCAGGTCCCATCACATCCAATGCTTTTTCCTCACAGGCACAGGTCCCACAAGCAGATGACACAAAAGCTGTCACTCACGTGGGCTGATGGAAGAAGTCTGAGTTAGGGAAGCACAAAAGCTCCAAGTCCAGGATACTGATCCATAGATTGATCCAGCAGATTAGCTTCTCCTGCTTCCAGAGGGTTAAGGAGGATGAGGCAGCAGCATCTCTGGCACAGTCAGAGGCGTGGGACAGTTTTTGTCTGCTCCTCATGGCAACACTGGCACAAGGGAAGCCCCAGGCCGCTGCCCCGAGCCCCACACAGAGGCGATGAGCAGCATGGAAAAAGGGGACAGTCCACTTCCAGAAACCTCCCTCTTCCAAAGGGCTCTGCTTTGAACAGACTGAGCTGGCCCAGGGCAACAAACCAACCAAAGTACGCACTCACTTCCAGCCCTGGAGAAGAGCAGGAAAAAATGCTGAAGAATAAAAGCATCCTGGGATGGCAGGAGATTTTAATTTCTCTCTGGAACAAAGCTGCTTGAAGCCAGACCACAGGGGGGTGGGAGAGGAAATGAGGGTGTTTAAAGCAGCATTCTGTCTGCCCTCTAAATTCTCACAGATATCTATTAATTGCAGCAAGACTGGCACCGTGTCCTTGCTCCCACCCCCACGAGTACTCTACCAGAGCTCTCTTAATTAACACATCTGACAGCACAGCTCCTGCCGGGAGCCAGGCAGCTTCTTGAAATGCCACTCGCCCTCCGTGGCTGGGTGGCACCTCTGGGTGACCCCAGCCAGCACCGCGGGGCTGGGGGAGGTGTGGCAGAAGAGCCAGGGTCTCAAAGAGTCGCTGGGAATGAGGGCTGACCCATTGCAGGAGCCTCCCAACCTCTTTCCTGGCTTGCAGGGAGCAAACAGCGCCAGCCAGCAACTCCCGGTGCTACAGTTTTTATTCCCCATCACAGCTGGTCGGAGGAAATTGCTAACATGGCTTTTGTGTTCGTGTCGACTGCTCCCCTGCGGAGACAGACGGGGCAGTTATCGATATGCACTTTCCCTGACAAAAACAGGCTGTTTATAGGCTCATTACTCCGATTTTCCTTAAATCACTTCCCGTACCCCTTTGCCTTCAGTGCAGTATTCGGGAGGGCAGGATGTGTCACCAGCCCCTGGATCCATAACAATTATCACCATTCAAAGGCACTTTCTTTGCTCACAATTCATGAGTTTACTGATGGAGACATTTGCCCTACATTCACCCCTCAGAAAAAATCATCATCCGCAGCGCTTGCCTGGTTCCCTGGGGTGTCCCACAAGGTGAGCACCATCACCAGCCTGGCTCAGTATGGCTGGGAAGGTTTTGGGGGGAAGCAGGAGGACGTGGCCCAGCTTGTGGGTGAATGTTACCCTACAAGGAGCCTGACCAGGCACACTTACCTTGCCAGAAGCAATCACAGCCCATTTGACATAATCAGTTCCAGATATTTTAGCAGGTCCCTTTGTGATAGGACAAGGGGGAATGGCTTTAAACAAAAGAAAGGCAGATTTGAATTAGACATGAGAAACAGGTTTTTTTACATTGAGAATGGTGAGGCATTACCACAGGTTGCCCAGAGAGGTGGCAGATGCCCCATCCCTGGGAACATTCAAGGTCAGGTTGGATGGTTCCCTTCTGAGCAATTTGATCTGGTTGATGATGTCCCTGCTCATTGCAGGGAGCTTGGACTAGATGACCTTTAAAGGTCCCTTCCAACCCAAACTACTCCTTGATTCTATTATTAACCTGCAATGCTTTTGAAAAGCCTGAACGCTTCATACAGATAAATCACCTTAATAACCAGCAACTGCAAGACAGCCAGCCAAGAACATTTTGTTTTGGTAAACAGAGTATTGATTGTATATCTGTGTCCTTGAGATGAACTTGACTCCTTGACAGCAGCAGGAGCCCAACAAAACGTTTTGTCCATAACTCCAAAATGGCGGGTGGCCTTTGTCTGGAGCCAGCAGCACATCAGCTTTATGAAGGCAATAAAGCACCACTGATTTAGCATTGCCAGGGATTTCCCCCTCCCTAAAACGCTGCCTTTTTTTTGTTTGCACAGCTGACCCAAGCTGCACAGTGTGAACGTGGGCTTCAAGAGGCAAAGTCCATCTCCATGGTGTGGATTTGCCAGGAATAAAACCTTTGTCCCTGTTGCACTGTGCTGATGATGGAGCTGTTGGCACAAGAGGAGGTCCAAGCAGCTCAGAGAGAAGATACAGCTCGTGTCCTTTGTAGCAGCATCTTCAAACCAGTGCTTGATTTTCAGCTTCATGCCACTGTAACATTTATAATCAAGGGGTGCCCAGCCAGAGAAGACAAGACGAATAAAACATACGCTCAGCCTTCCCTCCAAGCACTCCCCATCACACCAACATCCATGGATCTGTTTCCTCTGTGCACAGCCTCTGGCCCTGATTGGACCCAGAGACACACAGAGGAAATATTTTCTCTGTCGGTAGAATGGTTCCTGCTGCAAAGCAATTTCCTACATGAATTTAGATCTGTTGGCAATTGTTCTCCCCAAAGCAAACAAGTTTTATTGGAGAACCAGGCAAGGAGCTCAGAAAGCAGGTGCCAGTAATTTGTTTGGGGCATATAAAAAGCAAAAGCCCCTCTACCCACACCAGGCAATGAGATTTAATTAGTCTCCATCTCATCCCTGACAGGTTATTTTAATCAAGCACATCCTAACCAAGGCACGGAGAGCATGTTCACTATGGATAATGAGGAGTGAGGCACAAGGCAGAGGGCAAAGCACAAGGGAACATCATCAGCACTGCAGCCCCCCCCCAGCTCCCAGCCCCTCACCACAGTCCCTAAAATACACAGCACCTGGACACACAACCCCTGGCCACAGCAGCACGATGCCAATTCCAAGAAAACACAGTTTGGGAAGAGAAAGGATAGATTTCAAGCTGTCCCAGAGACCAGGGACATACTTTATCTGAAAAACAGAAAGCCTCAAAGGATTGTGGATGAAAAATACATTCAAATCCTTTTGTCCCAGGGAACAGTGACAGATCAGCAAATGTAACATCACGTTCTCCTGAATTTCTCTGCCTCCCTGTATGTTCTTCTCTGAAAAAGACAACAGCAATTCCTGGAAACTGCCTTCCCTCTGCAGATCGATCAATACCTTGCTTCATTTACAACTCCTTGTAAACTGCACCAGCCTTCCCAAAACAGGCAAGAGGAAAGCTCCGGGGGTGTTTCATCTGAAAAAGTATCATCCATATAATTCCTATGCAATATAATTGGACAATAGCATTCCCGTTTAATTTTCCTTAAGTCCAATGTCTGGTTATATTTTGGCCAAGATACAGAAAATATCTGGAAGAGTTGTACATTGGGCATAAAAAAAATCCCATCTGCTGAAAAGTCAGTTATAGCCATGGCCTTAAAAAGTGCAGGGAAATGTTTTACTCCCACCCAGCTACTGGTGCACAATAATCTTGCCAGAAGAATATAAAAACATCTAAAGAAGAGGAGCAAAGTTAAACATAGTTCTTGGCTACACGGCTTAGATCTACGAGCTGGCCCTCCTGGTTAAATGCACACAGCCAGGCAAGGCACTGATGGATGCCTGTGTTTTCCCTTGCCTTGTCTTGAAACAAAGGTCAGGCAACATTTAAAACACTAAAGGAGAATCAAAGATTCTTGACCTCCTTTTTCTTCTTTTTCTAGGGACATGCTGGTAAAGTGATCCAACATTCTTGCTGAGTTTGCTCTGTAACCTGGGGTGCGTTGCCGACAAGTTTCGCGGGACTCCTGCACCTCCTGATGCACATCTGAAGGATTTCATTGCATTTCCAAAGCTGGATCAGAGACCCAGCTGGAGAAACCCAGCCAAACTCCCCCAGAGCAGCTGAAAACAGCATAGATCTGGCAAGGTACGTCTGTTTATTTGTTTATTTTGCGTGCTGTAATGTTGCTCACCCTCCTCCCACTCCCTTTGTTAAAACCAGCCACTGTTCCCTACTGAAGCAGTTTAATCCCCCGCTTCCCACTGTTTCATGCATCCCTCATTCAGCCAGTCCTGGGTGCTGCCTGTGTCCCTCGACATCTCCCTCATTCCTGAAGGGAACATCCACCTATTTACTATCTTAATAACCCTGCAGAGAGAAAAACCTTTGTTTCCCCCCCCTTCCCTGCTCCGAACAAGTGCTAATTGCTCAGACATGCAACGCGCACACACACAGAAGCATCATGTTGATCTGATTGCAAATCCCGGTACGTCAGCAACCCAGAGACCCTCCTCCAACTCGGATTAGAGGCAAGAGGCTCACCAGTGCAAGCAGCAGGTGCTGGAGGAGGCAGCGGAGCCGCTTCCCAGGTAAGGGACACTTCAGCCCTCCATCCCCAACGCCGGCAGTCCCGCTCACTTTATTGCAACAAAATGCAAGAGAGGTGAGGCGCTTCTCTTTGCAGAGCCTGGGGACCAGTTGCCAAACCTTTGATCTTCATGGTGGGGGTAGGGGTTGGTTGTTTGTTCGTTCCCTGTGGAGGAATTCTTGGAAGTATGGGTCAGGCAATAGTGATGGATGTGGCAAATGCTACAGATGGGATGATTCTTGCTGTGTCTCTGAAGTGGATTTGCTTTCAAGGTACTTTTCTCCCTCTTCCCTGATTAATCCTGAACTTCTGAGATTTACAGGTTTGTCTGTCCATCTGTGCCAGGTTTGGGGTGCTGCCAGTTGTTTGTACTGGGGATGGTCTTCATTGTGAATAAGTTCAGAGCCCACCCTTGCTTAAAGGTCGCCTTTGATTGCGGGGTAAACCCCTTTAACCCTTTGTTTCAGAAATACTCCCTGAACTATTTTTCCCCCTCCTTCTTTTGCTAGGGGACCCTGGGAGAGGGGAGTAGCAGTGTCAGAAACTTCTTCATTGTTTGTGAAATCCCAGTCCATGAAGAGCCTGGACTCCGACACAAAGGCAGGCGCTAATTAACCACTGGAACACTTCTGCTCCGGCACGGAAAGCGAGCGCTGTGCCAGTGAAACGGCAGCCATCCCTCAGGTCCTCCAAGGGCTGTGAACGGCCAGCCAGGCACGAAACTCCTCCTTCTGCCTCCTTGTTCCTGCCAGCCCCAGAAGAACTCTCACTGCAGACAGCTGAACCAGAGCCACTCAACTCCCCCAGCAAAGAAAAGCCAAAGCTCACCGGAATGCTCTCGGAAAGAAGAGCTCCTTGACTTATTTAGAAAGTCATAATTCTCTTGTTTCCATGGTTCATGGAGCCTTATGTCTTCCAAACATTTTTTTCCCGCCTCATCACTCCAAAATCTAACTTCTCCAGCAGGGCGGAGAGGTAAGTTAGGTGGTCCATGCAACCTCACAACTCACCTTTGAAAATAAGCTGCATCTAAATGAGGTAACAGCTGCTTCTCACAGGAGAGGGAAAAAAACCCAGCCAAACAGAAAAGCTCTCACTTCTGGGCTAGCAAGACTGTCAGTGGCATCTGAGGGGGGGTCTGTGATCAACAGGCATGGGAAACAGCTCCTTTTGGGATGATCTGAACAGCTCCTGCAGCAATGCAGTCAACAGCTGCTACCTGGAAAACAGCATGAGGTTCAACTTCACCCTCCAAGAGCAGGCAGCTGATTTCTACGTTGTCCTGCCCGTGATCTACTCTGTGATCTGTGCTGTGGGGCTCACAGGCAACACTGCTGTCATCTATGTGATCCTCAAGGCCCCCAAGATGAAGACTGTGACCAACATGTTCATCCTGAACCTTGCTATAGCCGATGACTTGTTCACCCTTGTCTTGCCCATGAATATTGCCGAGCACCTCCTCCGCTACTGGCCCTTCGGAGAAATCCTCTGCAAGGTCATCTTGTCCATAGACCACTACAACATCTTCTCCAGCATTTATTTCCTGACAGTGATGAGCATAGACAGGTACCTGGTGGTACTGGCTACAGTCAGGTCCAAGAGGATGCCCCATCGCACGTACCGAGCAGCCAGGATTGTCAGCCTGTGCATCTGGATCCTGGTCACCATCATAGTCCTCCCTTTCATCATCTTTGCCAATGTCTACACCGACGACCTGGAGATCAAGAGTTGTGGTCTCAACTTCCCCAAGCCTGAGAGGTTTTGGTTCAAAGCCAGCAGGATCTACACCCTCATCCTTGGCTTTGCCATTCCAGTATCCACCATCTGCATCCTCTACACCATGATGCTCTACAAGCTGAGGAACATGCACTTGAACTCCAATGCCAGAGCCCTGGACAAAGCCAAGAAGAAAGTCACCATTATGGTCTTCATAGTCCTGGCTGTGTTCCTCTTCTGTTGGACCCCCTTCCACTTGGCCACCATCGTGGCTTTGACCACTGACCTACCCCAGACCTCCATGGTCATTGGAATATCCTACTTCATCACCAGCCTAAGCTATGCCAATTCGTGCTTGAATCCTTTCTTGTACGCTTTCCTGGATGACAGTTTTCGGAAAAGTTTCCGGAAGTTGCTGGAATGCAGAACTTCTTGAACAGGGGGTTGGGGATGGCAGGTCCCTGCCCTCCCAGGGCTTTTCAGGGGCAACTTTGCAGACTGGAGGGGCGGCCAATGAATGTACAATGTCCTTTCTTTGGTTTACATGTAATGTGTGGCCTGTCTATCATCCTCATCAGCCACAGGGTTTGTCCTGCCCACTTGCAACTCTTGTATTTCCCCTCTTTTACTCCTACCAGCTTCTCAGATTTGCATTTCCATACCCTGATTTTTAATTGCACACTCTGAGTTATTAAGGACAGGACATTTCCTTTGCAGGGGTGTACTTCTGCCGCAGAGTGGTCCTTTATTGCCATCTGCTGTACAGCACAGGCAGGCTGGAGACCGATTTCCAGATGAGTGCAAAGCTCAGTTCTTCATCGCTGTGTTACTAGGGAGGATTGTTTAATGGAGCAGAGCTAATGAGCACTTTCAGTGAACTATCAATAAAAGAGACAGAAGATGAGTATTTGGAAGAGAAAAGAAACTATTTTCATGTCCATGTGTGTTCCTGTGCGTTATGGCTTTCTTTTGATTTTGAAGGATGTCCATCTTCCACCCCACCACAAATTTCCTCTTTTCTGACTTGTTAAATTTAGACCAAAAGGAAGATTTGAGTCTCAAAAACAGTGTCAAACAACACACTATACAAATACTATGACAACTGTGGGAATTTGTTCTACAAACTATTTTGAACTAATTGTTCCTGTTAAGTGTCAAATACATATTTATTTAAGAGTGAGTAATGAAATAAACCTCATGGGGGAAAAAAAGAGACTGGTCCTTCTTTTATGAGAGAATATTTATGCTACTTGTGCTATTTCTTTGCTATGTATATTGCATTTTGCCTATTATAAAATAAATCACAGTAGGTTTGTAACAAAATTAAGGTGTTTGGTAAGCCACAAGAAAAACTCCAGTGAGCACCGCAGATATAAATTTCCGCCTTACACAGATAAATAGTCAAAATACTTGGACAGAACCGGGACTTGAAAGCTTGGAAAGCTCATTCTCACACCCTTTAGCCCTGCAAGGTTTATGTGTTACCGGTTTTAGGAAGGCTGTCTGAGCTAAAATATTTCTCTCAAGCTTTCCCCCAGTCCCCAGGTACCAAGTTTGGCTCTTACCTGTCAAAATTCCCCCAGCAAAGTGCAGGACAGGTAAAACTAAAGAAGAGGAGGCTGCAGTTCTCAGCTTAAATAGGCTCTTAAAGGGTAGCAGTGTGGGTGGAGACCCCAGATTTCAGTTCTCAGCTTAAATGGGCTCTCAGAGGGTGGCAGTGTGGGTGGAGACCCCAGGTGAGACTCCTTGGGGCAATTCAGTGCCCTCAGCACCCCAACACCAAAACTGAAAACCCTCAATACCTCATGATGGCAACTTAATTTTTAGAAAACTAAAAACGGATATGTGGATACAAGATCACTGTGTTGCCTTCTCCGTATTAAAGGTGCAAACTTCGGGAGAGCAATGAAGGAGAACACATTCTTCCGGGTGAAACTTCGCCAGGAATTTTGCTTTAGCATGGTTGCCACCTCCTGGCAACGGGCTTTCCAGGTGGAAAAACCTTTCTGAGTGAGAAAACTGACTCAGATTATGTCACCTCTCACACAAGCTGCCTAATCAGCTGCAACATCGCTGTTCGTTGGCATTGGGGCTCCAGGAAAGGCAATAGATTTTATCAGGTGGTAAAACTACTGTATTACATTAGATGGAAAGGATCTTTTCAGTGTGAGTCACCCCCTTTCAGACCTGACAATGACATTGCTGGAGCTTTTTCTGTAAATCACAAGTCATGACAGTCACAGAATCACAGCATGGCTCAAGCAGGGTCATCCAGGGCAAATTTCCCAGCACTGTGTCCACTTGGGTTTGAATGTCTCCAAGGACGGAGACGCCACAGCTACTGGGGACAACCTGTTCCCATACTTCACCACCCTAACAGTGAGTTTCTTTCCTATGCTTGAATGGAATTTTCCACATTTCGGTTTGTGCCTCCTGTCCTGTCACTGGACATCACTGAGGAGAGTCTGGTTCCCTCTTCTCTGAACCCTCCACAGGCACTTACAGACATTGCTTAAATCCCCTGGCCCTTCCCTTTCTGAGCACGAGCAGCCCCATCTCAGCATCATCCTGCTGCATCCATGATTTTCTCCATGTAAAACACGTAACGCCTGAGTGCTGGCCCCTCTTGTGGGGCGCCAGGCTCCAAGGGGAGAAGGATTTGCACAGGCCGAGGTCTCCTCCCGTGCTCAGGAGGGGCTCCAGCCCCCCGGATCCCCGAGGAGGCCGGGGCGAGTGCGGCGGGGCCGTGCGGTGCAGCCCGGCGGCGCTAAGCGGCACTCTCCGCTCGCAGCTCAGCGTCGCTGCATCTCCCGCAGCCTGCTCAGCCTCGCACACAGCCTGGCACCCTGCTCCTGCGGGTGCCCGTGCCCCGGCAGACCCTCGGAGCACAGCATCCGAGGCCGGGCTGCTTCGGCTCCACCTGGGAGAGCAGAAAACGCCTCCAAGGAGACGCCTGCCCACTCCCAGCACAAGTTTCCCCCAGGGAAACCCCGCACGCCAGCTCATTCCTTTGAATTTCCTCCCACTGCTGGGGCTGGCTTGTCACACCAGCCCACATCAGCTGCATGCTGAAGACCGGAAGCGGAGAAATAAACCCCATTAATGATTCACTGAATAAATCCCCTCCTAAAGCAAACATCCCGTCTGGGGTCTGCAGGGTCGCAGGACGCTGAATTAGGGACCCACAGGGCTCCCTCCTGTCTTAACCCCTTCCCAGCCAGCCATGCACCGAACAGGGAAGTCAGCTGAGCCTCAAAGCCGGGGAAGTTTCCTTCTGGGGCAGTCTGGGATGTGTCAATGAGTGCAGAGGTGCGGTGCAGCCACGCAGCTCCCAGGGCACGGCAGGAGCTCCTGCCCACTGCAGCAGCAGGTTCCTGCTCCGGGAAGGAATCATCTTCGTTGCTCTGTCACACCCACGAGGACACAGCGGCGGAGGACTCTGCTCCATCATCCCTGGGAGCCATTTCCCACCCCGGAACAGGAATTAGGTGCATACAGGGCTCCTATTCCCACTGCAGGCTTTCAACGCAGGCATCTGAGCTGAGGCGGGGGATCGGAAGCGGTTGTTGCTTTTTAAGTCTTCGTGCTGCAGCAATATTGGCTGTTTGGATCAATTGTCCTCATCCGAGCTGTGCTGCAGCTTGTTCTCCCGGGGAGCTCTGATCCCCTGGGTTTTAGTCAGTCTCACACTGCCTCCCTAAGGCTGGTCGCGATTTTTGGGTGAGAAAAGAAATAATACCCCACTGAGAGTTGATGGCCTGCATCTCAGAAGCATCTTTACGTGAGAAAAAGATGAAAATAAAAGTTAAATATGGAGAAGCAAAACCTTGGACTATAGAAGATGAGAAGCAGAAGGGTCTCTAGATGGTACCATTAGAGTCAATCCAAGAA
Source organism: Lycocorax pyrrhopterus obiensis (assembly GCA_014706295.1). Taxonomy (NCBI): domain Eukaryota; kingdom Metazoa; phylum Chordata; class Aves; order Passeriformes; family Paradisaeidae; genus Lycocorax; species Lycocorax pyrrhopterus. Next base: position 11,264,824 of record JACSVZ010000022.1, on the reverse strand, counting down.
AGAGAACTTGTCCCTTCTCTGTACAGCCTGACTTATCTGTAACACCCACCTTGTTTCCTCGGGGTTGCTGGGAGCCCTTGGGTGCTGATGAGCCACTGATGCTCCCTCCATAAACCCAAGGACGTGGTGACCCTCTGGCTTTACTGCCAGTTCTGGGAGAAGCAAGCCCAGTTTTGTGCCTTCAGAGGGTCTCAGCACATCAAGGTTTGACATTCCCACTGCTGCTGAAGGGAAGGGGACTTCCCAGGCTGGATTCCCTCTCACAGTGAGCCAGGGATCCTCTGTGGGCTGTGGGGACACTGGTCTGGCAGCTCCCTGTCCTTGCCCAGGGCAGAGTGTGTGGGTCTTGCCCCATCCACACCACCACTGCAGCTGAGGCTGTGCCTGGAGCCAGTTTTGGGGTCAAAAACCCTTGTTCTATGACAGCACTGAGGCCTCCAGAGGAGCTCCAGGCTTGTCATCATGGAGAGACAGGATGAGAGGAAATGGCCTGAAGTTGTGCCGGGGAGGTTTGAGTAGATATTAGGAAATATTTTTGTCTCTGAAAGGGTGGTCAAGCCCTGGAAAACGCTGCACAGGGCAGTGGTAGAGTCACCACGCCTGGGAGTGTTCAAAACACCTGTGCATGTGGCATTTCAGAGCATGGATTAGTGGTGAACGTGGTGGTGTGGCTGAGTTGATACTTGGACTCGTTGAGCTTCTCTAAACTTGATGATTCTATGATTCTATGGTATCAGGCATCCTCCAAAAAAATCTTTCCAAAGAATCCCCTATTGAAAAGCCACATTCCACATTGCCACATTTGCCTCCCTCCCCCTCCTTTCAACTGGAAGCGAGGAAGAGGAGTTAAGTTAAAGGCAAAGGCCAAGAATAGTGTCAGTAAATATTGCCATGAGTCCTTGCTGGCATTTGTGTTTGGTAAGTGAAGATGCAGAGAGAAGGATCAAAGCTGCCTGAATGGCTTTTAATTACAAGCCTCGATTGTTCTATTTTCTCTCAGAAAAATATTGCAATTATCTAACAAAGCTCTTCGAGTGGAATTAGAAACTAGCCCCAAGCTTCAAGGGCTGTTCAGTGGTTATTTTCTCTTTAAAAAAAAGTAAATTTGATGTGTAGATAAAAACCAGGCACTCTCCTTAGTGCCTGCAGCCAAGTCTGGTGCTTCCTGGATAAACAGAGAATGGGAAGCTTTCCCCATGAGGAAGTGAACAGCCTGGGGTGCACCAAAGGCTGATGGTTGCTCTGCTAAAGCCCCCCACCACAATGTGCCCTGGCTGGGTGGGGTGGGGACTCTGGGTGCTGCCACCAATGTGGGAAGGGGGAGTTCCCTTTGGGGGTCAAATAAACTATAGTTAGGGAGCAAGACCTTTGACAGCAGGCAGCTGTCCCCATTTTCAGTTTTCCTGAGATGTGTTTTCTTTCTCTGTCTTTCACCAGGATTTCTGCACATCTCCATCACCTCCCCTTGCTCTGATGCTTCTCCTGCACAGCTCGTGCCAGAAGTGTAAGACACCTTGGGAGTTTCCAAGGTCCAAACCATCCCCTGTACAAGACTCAATAAACCAGCTGCATAAAGAAATCAGAGAAATAAGGATTCAGTTTCATAAACTTAACCCTCAAATGAGATCAGAGACTGGTAATTAATAAAGTCAGATTTCACTGCAATGAAAAATCTCCCCTGAGACCCAGCCTGCTGCTGCTCAGCATTGATGGAAATCTTACGGATGTAATTAAATTTCCCTTATCCGTGTGATGGATTCAGAGGGACCCTTCATGCCGTGGCCACACCCAGCTGAGCTCCTTCATCCATGCTGGCCAGGAGCTGGGATGTGGAGCTGATGGCCACCATTTCATGATGCATGGGGCAGGTCAGAACCAACAGCTCACAGAATCACAGAATCACAGAATCACGGAATGGTTTGGGTTGCAAAGGACCTTAAAGATCATCCGGTTTCAACGCCCTGCCATGGGCAGGGACACCTTCCACTAACCAGGGTACTCAGAGCCCCATCCAGCCTGGTCTTGAGCTCATCCTACACCTTGTGGATAGCCCCAGGCAGAAGGGCTCGGTGGCATCACTGACACTCACCAGAAGATGAAGCAGCTTTCCAGCCAAGCACAAGCAAATTAAACCCTGGTGCAGATGCCAAAGAAAACCACAGGGAGAGCCCTGGTTGGCTTTCCATTGGCACCTCCCAGTCACCTCTGGAACGCAGGGAGAAGGGTAAAAACTGGCACCAGGGGCTGGGCTCCTTCTCTGCCCCTTTATGCTGGGTGCCTGGAGGCAGGTGATTATCTCCAGAAATTTTAATGGCATGAAGGTCGGATAGATGACATTTAAGGTCCCTTCCAGCCCAACCCATTCTGTGATTCTACGATTTCCTCTGTGGTTAAGCAAAGCAAGAGCAGTGCAAGGCTGAGATGAGGGAAAGTCCAAAATATGTGAGCAAGTGACCTGTGCATGTGGAGAAGTTGCTATTAATGCCTAACACTGAGCAAACATTAAATAGCCAAATCGCAATACGGGGTTTGTTTCACACAGAGGAAATCAAGCTGAAAAGCCATTAATCTTAATTTCTTGTTGACTGCAGAGCTTCTGTTTTTATTCCCTACCACTGAATGAAATCAGCATGGCATGAGCTTTTCTCGGAGTATTCACTGCACATGCCAGGCTGGAGACACACAGAGAAGCTGATGTTTATTGAATGGACAGAGCTGGCTCAGGCTCTGCCTGGGCTCCTCTCTGTGGCCAGGAAAACGGTGATCTAATGCAGCCAAAACCGGTCCATGGGAAGATGCTGATTCTTTCAATGGTTTCCTTGGAAAAACCAAGTTTCATGCTTGGTTTCTTGAAGAATCATTCTTCATTTCACTACGCTGAAAATGTGCTGTTTGGCAGTGCTGCTGCTGCTGCTGCAGGTTCCAGCCCTTCCTGCCTGGCTTCAGGCCCAGAGGGGAGGGAAGCAGCGATGCTGTCCCTGATCACTGCCGGCAGCAGCAGACTCCATCAGCACTGGAGCTGCATCCTCTCTCAGAAATAACACAGACTGGAGGAAAAACCCCTTTTGCTGCAAGAGTGGGCTGGTTGAACAGGATATGATCTCCTCCCAGAGACCCTTCTAGCAGTTCAGCCACAGGAAGACCAAATTCCCAAGGATCCTCCTCACAGCAAGGGGTTGGAACTAGATGATCTTTGAGATCCCCTCCAACCCAAACCATTCTAGGACTGTGAGATTCTGTGAATCCGAACATGGGAGGTGTTGTCCTGGGGGGTGAAGGTGATCCCAGCTGGGGTAGGATATTGAGCACTTTCTAACCCAGGGACTATTTAGGAGATTATGGGTTGCTGAAGCAGAAACCTTGGGATGGGGGAAGGGGCTGTGTGTGTCCCCCAGCACTGTGGAGAGCTGGCATCCCTCCTTCCATGCAGCCAGACGGGATCTCTGCACTGAGGGAGAGAGAGCAAAGTCAGTTTACATGGTTCAGCAGCATCATCGTTGCCAAGATACGAAACCATGTTGCTCTATTTATTGATTATTTCATTCTGTCATGCAATCTCTCCAGGCTTCAGAGTGCTGAAAGCAGGAACAAAGGGAGTTTGTGAGCTGTGGGGCTCTGATTTAACAGCACCCACTCCAATAGCAATCCCTTTGCTTGGAAAAGTCCTAAAACTCCCGCTTTCAAAAGGAGCTGTGGCCTTGGTACTTCTGCTACCACATTTTGAGCAAAGGTGTCATGAATTCCCAGTCTAAATGGGCAAGAGCACAGGTGCCTGCAGCCACTGTGGGCCACTCAAAATAGACATGACAAGGAGGGACCCAAAAAAACCCTGTGCCAAACACCCATCAGCATCACAGAGCACAAGCTCTAATTTCTTATAGCCCATCTCTGTTCCCTATGCAGCACCAGGACTTTTGGGTTATGGGCTACTCTTCCCACTTTCCATTTCATACAACCACAGAATCATAGATTGGTTTGGGTGGGAAGGAACCTTAAAGGATATCTCATTCCAACCCCTGCCGTGGGCAGGGATGCCTTCCACTGGACCAGGCTTTTTCAACCTGGCCTTGGACACTTCCAGGGATGGGGGAGCCCCAGCTTCTCTGAGCACCCTGTGCCAGGGCCTCACCACCCTCACAGGGAAGGATTTCTGCCCACTATCCAATCTAACCTGACCTCTGGCAGTGGGAAGCCATTCCCCCTTATCCTGTCACTCCAGACCCTTGTCCAAAGCCCCTCTCCAGCTCCTTTGGAGCCCTTCTAGGCACTGGAAAGGGCTTTAAGGTCTCCCCAGAGCCTTCTCTGGGCTAAACACCCCGAGCTCTCTCAGCCTGTCTCTGTAGCTGAGATGCTCCAGCCCTCAGAGAATCTTTGTGGCCTCCTCTGGACTCGCTTCAACAGGTCCCCTTTTTCCCCTTCTCTCCCTTCTTCAGCCTCTCCACCTCACAAGCAATCCTCACCACGGAGATGGGACAGCTTTCCCTCCTACAGCTGTTGCTGCTGGATTCTACCCTCCATCCCTCCCATCTCAGCTCCGTGGTTCTCCTCGGCAAAGGAGAAGGCCAGGGAGTAGGAGCTGGTCCTTCAGACAGCCCTGGGCAGGGTTTGGGAGGTGCAGATCAGGGGTGTGAATTACCGACTGCTTCTGCAAAGTCACGGCGATGCAGCTCTGCTGCCACAGAGGTTCGCACGGCAAACACGGCGTGAAGCCATGAATGCACAATCAGGGCTGCAGCCTGGGGTGTGTCCGAAGGAGATTCTCCTGCTGAAGGAAGGAGAAATTTGCTTCTGCATAAATACCCACAGAAATAGCTGAGGGGGAGCACAGCAAAATGAGTGGGAAAGCAGGCTGGAGTTTTTCTGGCAGAGCCTGCTTTGCTGCCAGTCTGAGTCTCTCTGCTGAGCAGATATCAAAGGCTGCACCCACACCAGCTGCTGCTGGAGATCCTTTTCATTTAAAAAAAGAGGCTCTAACTATAGAGTAGCCACCTTCCCTATAAAGCATTGCGGGGTGAGAGGCATCCTTCTCTGGACACACATTGTCCTACCCAGCCATGATATCCCAAAATACCCAGAGAGAGATTGGAGCCCAGTGATAGCTCTTTAAAGAGTTAACAAACCTTCTCGTGGGAAAAAAAATAGAAAGAAAATATAATTTTTTTAAAAAGACATATTTAGAGTCTAGCTCCTCATGAAAACACCTTGGAAAAAGAGACATGGCAACTGCTCAGCATCAGGCAGTGTCTTCATCAGGGCAAGTCTCGAGCTTTGGAGCAGGGGGCACCACAGGGGCCCAACACATCTTTGGTCTTTCTGCAGTCGGGGTTTCTCCCACCTGCTGAAGTTGTTTTCAGCCGTGGGGACCAGGCTTTGTGGGGGGCAGAGGCATTCAGAGCAAGGAAAAAGCTTTGTGGCTCCTATGGGCAGTGGGCTTGGGGAGAGGGATTTCAGCTGAATACTCACCCAAAACAACCAACCCCCATCTGACCTGCAGCTCGGTAAAGGGTAACCCAGCACCTCCCCAGCTCAGCTCTTCCCATGGCATAAAGCCACAAACCACAGGATATCCAGTGCTGGAAGGGACCCACAAGGATCAGAGACCGACTCCTGGCCTTGCAGAGAACACCACCAAGAACTGCACCATGTGCCTGAGGGTGTTGTCCATCCAAACCTCAGTGAAAGTGTAAATTCTGCTCCTTATTTCTGCTGTTAGAAGCTGTGATTCATGGAGGGGGGAATGTTGTCAGCTGAGGGAGAGGAAGGGAGATGTGGTTCTTGCAAAGCCAGGCTTACCAACAGCCAAGGAGCAGCTTGGGGGAGAGCTCTGTCCACAGCTCATCCATTCCTCAGCCTTTTCCAGCACTTGATTTCAGCCAACAGCAGCAGAGAGAATATTTAGCACATTAATAAATCCCATAATACTGAATAAAGCACTTTGGTTTATGGTTTTGCTGTAAGAACTCACCCCTGGATACTTATAATTAACTGAACTAGAAGAACAATAAAGATTTCCATTTTTTTTCTCACCAATTTACTTTTTCTTTTTTAAGAAGAAAATCACCACTGCTAATAAAAAACTCTCTCCTGATATTTACCTGCTTGGGTAGGAATATTGATCTCTGTGCAGAGAGAAAGCGCTTTCCTTATTGCACATCTCACTGGCTGATCCATCTTTCCTACAGAGTATGGCCTTGGCTTTATTTTCAGAGCACTTCTGCAATTTATTGTTCTCCCAGGTGACACCTAACCCCATAACTCCTGGGGACTGTGGGGAGAGGATGTGGGAAGAGCTTGTTTTCATCCCTCAGCAGACTTCACCTCTAACAGCAGGCAGCTGCCTGCACTGCTGCCCTGCCTACACAGCACAGCTGCCCTTTGCAAGACCCAGGGACCCAATTTTAACCACAGACAAAGTCTCCTGTGTAACAAAAGTTCCCACTGATCTCCCTTAAAAGGGATGGGCTGAGACATTCCCGAGCCACCCAGTTAACTCTTCCAGATTATCATCCAAAGCACAGGGGTTTTTATTTTCCTTTATTGAAGCACACAAGTAGCCACCTAATTGTCATTTACACTGCGGCAGTTGTAAAAATCACACCGACACAGCCACTTCCAAAGGGAATTACAGAGCCAGCACTAAAGCCATCCAGCTGACCATGAGCCTGTAACTCCAGAGGCACAGTACAATAAAGTTTTGCTTTCAGGTGTTTGCTGCTCTTCTTATAACAAACTCCACTGAGCATTGAACAGAATGCCTAAACACATCCACTGCAAGGGCCATGGAAATGCCCAAAAGCTTGGTAAACACACATTTATTGAGTACTTGAATATGTAAGATCGTTGCAGCATAGTCATTATAACAAAACCCATATTTAAAAAATGGCAAACACGGGTATATTTTTTTCAGAGGACATAAATCTATTTAAAAACCCAGCCAAGAACGACAAAGGGAGGGTGGCTGTTCCTTAGCCAGCCACCAATGAATGTTCTCCTGCTCCCTAAGGGTAAGAACAGCCCGGCAGTCAGTTCCCAGCTTCAGCCCCCACCATTCCCAGACCCCATCAGACCATCCCACAGCAGAGGGGCTGAGCAGACCCAAGGTCACTCACTGCCCAACGCTGTTAGTGCACCCACAAATAACATCCCACCTAAAACCCAGTTTTTCCAAAGGCATGGGTGCAGCTTGCCAGCAGCACAGTTCTCAAGGAGCTGTTCTTCACATGCCTGGGGTTTATATGGGATTTCCTGGTGAGGGCTCAGGGATTAACACCCACTACAAAGTGCTTAAAGTGCCCAGATTTCCTCCTCCCTCCAGACTGGTCAGAGGAAGTGCTAATTGCAAAGTTTGCTCTGGTATCCATCCAGATTCCCAATCAAATGCTAATCAGCATCAAAATCCTCCCAGCTTGAGCAGTTTTCAAGGGATCTGGGTCCTACATGTGAGACACTGGGATTGCATCTATATTTTAAGCCCAACCATGAGGGAAACACTCTACATAGAAATATAACTTTCGATTCCTTTGTACAGCATATATAAAGAACAAGACAGCATTAAAATATTGGCAAATCAATACATTAAAAATACAGAATCTCATAGATCAGAGCACAAGAAATATATTCACATTGGAATCTGTACAGTCCGGACAACGCTGCTGGTTCTCAAGTTGGGACTGACCTCCCCTCTCCAGGTGGAGGTTGGTGTTTTGCTCCCCCATCAGCACCACTGGCCGCCACTACCCAGATTTCCCTGGGCTGTTGTGCTACAGGGAGAATCCCAGCCTGCTGCCCTCCCCAGCACAGAGGGCACTCGGTGGTGAAACTCTTTGGGGAAGCTTTTGTTATTGAGTGAAATGACAGGATATTTCATTTTGCACAAAGCTCTGGCCTGCTCTGGGAAAGGAAAAATCAATCCGTGGCTGGCGGGAGGAGTGGTACCTGGGCAGCATTTCCCACATGCTCTCAGCATCGTGGATCTCATTTCAGTTAAAAACATAAAACAAACCACAGAACCCCACATTTTGTGTGGTTTGTGCCCCGCTTATCCCACGTGGAGCTGGTGGGACTGGTTTAGGCTGCCTCCTCCCACCAGGAATGTCCATGTCTTCTGAAAGAGCTGCCATTCTGACTTCTCCAAAATGGCTTTCCCCAAGACATAAATACATGTGTCTATAGGCCACTTCATTCCTTCCTCCTCTCACCGAGGAAGATGCCCAAGGCATGCTTGGTGAGGAGAAATCCTAGCATGTATCTGCACCTATTCCACTACAGACATCTATATACAGACACATTCTGTCCATTATTACACTGGAAATACAGAGTTTAAAAGAAAAAGTAGTAGCAGCATGTAAATGAGGAATTGTGTTCTTTTCCTCGGTCTTTTTTCTTCCTCCTCTTCAGAGCTACTTCATCAGTTCTGACAGTCCCTTCTCTCCCCCTGCTCCCCTCTGAGAGGGGGGTTTCACTGCTGATCCCATCTGCAGGAGCTGGCGTTTGAAGGCAGTTTGAACTTCTCTTCCCGTCAGCTCCCTCCTCTCCCTCCCTGCATCCTTCCCTGCACGATGACTCATCCTGGAGATGATCTTGGGTTTTGTCTGATGGCTCCTGCCCGCTTTGGCTGCAGCAAAGTCTGATTTCAGAGCGATGGCACAGGAGGAAAACCCGCACACGAGCGCCTGGTGAGCCACACGAGCCGTTAACATCTCCGCCCAGGGAGGAAAAAAGCAATGCAAGAGTTCACGTTCTGTCTGTCTCCCAGCAGCAGAAGCGTAAGCCCCAGGAGCGATGCCTATTTTAAACCCTTAATTCCCAAACTCTCAATAATGTTGCAAACCCCAGGGTTTTGCAGGAATCAAAGGGCTGATTTCAAACACGTTCCTCAGTGCAGGATGCACTGGAATTAAAAATGCATCAAATGGGCTCACTTTCTCTGCGTGCTCTCGCAGTATCCGGTTTTCCCAACCCCCAAAATTGTTTCCTTGGTTTCTCACCTCTCAGTTTTGAGGTCCTGCTAAAGGGCCGTTATCTGAGTTAGTTCTGACGTGGGGGTGGTCGGACTCTGCTGGGCGACAGCCACCATGGGGATTTCCATGCCTAGTCAGGCCGGATTGTTAGTCCCCTCCGAGTTCTTGCAGGCGTAGGCAACATCCTTGGCGATGCTGCACATCCTGTTGGACATCTGGAGCTCGGTTCTGAAGGCGGTGGGGAAGCAGAACTTCTTGAAGCACGCCTTGAAGTTCTCATCCAAGAAGGCGTAGAGCACGGGGTTCAGGCTGCTGTTGGCGTATCCCAGCGCGGTGCAGAAGCAGGAGATGGCCAGCTCCAGCTCGCTTTCTGCCTTGGCACCCAAGCACTGCACCAGCACGAAAATCTGGATGGGAGTCCAGCAGACGATGAAGACTGCCACCACCACCAGGACCATGCGGGTGATGCGCCTCAGGTTCCGGTCCTTCTCCTTGGAGCCCGAGAGGACGCGGACGTTCTTGAGCCGCCTGATCATGAGGCTGTAGCAAATGGTGATGATCAACACGGGGATCATAAAGGAGAAGAGAAAGACGCAGATGCCGAACACTGGATCCCAGTAGTCCACGGGAGAAGGGAGCTTAATTAGACAATCAATTTCTGCAGGAGTAAAAAAATAAAATGGGAAGGAAGATCAGCAAACACAGATCAAGCAGAAAAGCATCTGCAAATTCAGATTAGTTTAGGTTAGTTAGGTTAATGGTTGGACTTGATGATCTTAGAGATCTTTCCCAACCTAACCTAACAATTCTGTTTAATACTAGAAAATACTAATTCTGCATTTAATACTGGAAATTCCACTGCTGTGTTTAATACTAGAAATTCTAATTCTATGTTTAATACTAGAAAAGCAGTAGCAGTGATACAGAGAGGCAAGGGCAGAAAGGGAAGAGTTAAGATGATTTTACAGCAGAGACCTCAGCCCACTGATGAAACGGGCACCCCTCTCCCTGCCCCCTCCTGTCCACCAGCACCTCCCTCCCCCTGGATGTGGCTGTACCGACCGTTGTTCTCGTTCTCCGCAGATCCCATCACCATGGCCGGGATGCCGAAGACAGAAGCCAGTGCCCAGATGCAAACATTGACCACCTTGGCCTTGTGGGGCGTGCGGATGTCCAGGGCTTTGATGGGGTGGCAGATGGCGATGTAGCGGTCCACACTCATCATCGTCAGCGTGAAGGTGCTGGTGAACATGTTGTAGTAGTCGATGGAGATGGCGATCTTGCATAGGACGTTGCCAAAGGGCCAGAAGCCCAGGAACGTGTCTGTTCCCTGGAAGGGCAAGGTCATCAGGCACAGGGTGTCAGCCAGAGCGAGGTTGAAGATGTAAATGTTGGTGGCTGTCTTCATCTTGGTGAATCTGAAACGCAGGAATGAGCAATGGTTAGAGGTCCACCTGACCCTGATGGGTCAGACACTGAACTTTACTGAAGCAGATTCTGCTGCTTTAGGAAGGAGGTGCTGTATTTTCCTATGTAGTGAGATTGGCCACCCTCACCTTTCAACCTCCCACACAGATCAGCCCAACTCCTACAACATCACAAATGGTCCCTCCACAGCCAGTTCCATGGGCAGGAGAATCATTCTCCCAGACAGCCAGTGAGCACCATGAAAGCCTGAGGCTGTCAGCTCAGATGGTCTCAAAAAATTACTTCAATAGGGCCAACTTAGGATTTTGCTACCTATGGCTTCATTATTATAAGTATTGGTGAGAGCTCTAGCCAGTACACTGATTTGAAAGGTGCAGGGGTAAGTTGATCAGCCATTTGGTGCGGGCTCGTGGCCAGAGAGCATGGCTAATGTGAGCTGTCAAATCAGAACGGGCAACATTGCCAGCCCTGGCCGGCCAAAAACTGGTGAGGAACTAGGTTTGAATCAGAAATCAAAACATCACAATGGTTCTTCCTAAAGAAAGGAGTAAAGTCACGAATCAAACTCTACTTCAAAGATTTTTTGTCATTTCAATATTACTTTTACCACATGAACTGACTGCCCCAAAGAAAGAGATGATTGCTCTAATGGCAATCATCTCCTTTTCACACTTGGGAAATGATGCAGAGCCAGCTGTGATCACCTATCCAGGGGGACGTGCAGCATCTGCAGAAACGGACGCCCAGCAGTGACTCTGTGACTGAATCCAACATTTCAGCTCCAGGATATTCCTCTCATGGGGAGAATAAGAGCTCAAAGAGGTATAATTTTAAAACTAGAGCTCATCCATCATTTACTCTACTAATGGCCTTAGCAGAAACGTCTCCAAAAATGGCAGACAATGATGTTATTAACAGAGTGCAAGTTTATTTGAGGGTAGCGCTTCTACCCATAAACTGCTGCACTATTTTCAGCCTGATATGTGTTAGAATATTACGGGGTCTGATTTGACCTAAAAATCTCTTTTTGCCAATTCAATTCGGAACAGCAAACCCACAACTGCCCTTCTCAGTGCTGTACCCTCCCCTGAGGGTCTGAGCTTCTTCAGCTCTTGATAAATGATTTGAATTCTTGGCAGGACATTATCACTGGCACATTCTGAACCCTGCTGGGACACATGATGACGTGGCCAGGTTTGCAACAGAAGCAGACAGGGGAGCCACGATCCAGACTATAAAGTCTATATTTTTACCTGCCTTGGAGCTCTAAGCTGGGCTCCTATCAGAAGTCTGAAAGCAGCTTCAGAAAGCAAGACCAAACGATCCTACATTTGACCCTGAAAGCCAAGGGAAGACTTTGGAGGTGAGCACTGATGGAAACATTGTTGGAAATACTTTGAGATCCCCACACAAGCCTGAGTGAGGCTTTTCCTGGCCCAGAAATCAATCACAAGTTCTTAGAAAGCCAGCCCAGATAAACTTACATAACCAAAAGCAGTAGAAGGAAAATACCGGTGCCTTTCCTTTTGTGATGGGATGAATGAGCAAAAGCACTTTGCAAATCCAACACAACCAGGAAGCTGCCAGGGCTTTAAGCTTTGGGATTTCCTAAGGAGAATTACAGCAGGCTCCAGTGCCCTGAACTCCAGAGAAGCATCTCAGGGTGGGCAAGTTTTCCGTTCTTGTTTGAAGTCTTGCACTTGGCATAAACGTGGCAAAGCACAAGGGGATGAGGTGGGTCTGTGAGTGGATTCCCTTTCCTCTCCAGGTCAGCAGAGGGGAATTAAAATGAAATCACTGTTTTATCAGCTCTCACAAAAATAAGCATTGTCGGCTCAGGCTTTAGGAAGTTATTCAGTCACCTAAGACGGTGCTGGCAAAGGTCTCCTGGGAGCTGCAGTTTCCCCTGAACACCACAAACCTGGCTGGGATGGCTCAAGCTTCCCAAAGGTCAGGTTTGTTGCAGTCCATCCTTCCAGGAGGGCTGGAGCCAGAGGCAATTCATCAACATGCCTCTAACCCTGACTGCTTTCACTGATGTCATAACTCAGGGGAATAGCAATTTTGAGCAATGGTGAGAAACTTCACTGCAAAACAGAAAAACTTAAAGGTGGTTTGGGTTTGATTTTTTGTCATTGACCAGTGGGAGAAACAGGCAGCAATTCACCCACCTCCAACCCCCATCCAACATCCATGGGGGACAAAGCTGCCTCCTTGCACGTTCCTATGTCCCCAGTACTGAGAAGTCTGGGCATCTCAGCCAGCCCTGAACTCAGGGTGTGCAGATCAAACCTTCAGCTCCCTCCCACATCCCTCCAGCTCCACCGGCCCCACTCCTCCCAGACACTTCTCAGCATGAATTCAGGTGCAATTGCTCTGCCTGGCCCTGCAAAACCCCTCAATGCACAGATCCCTCTCCTCTGCCTCCTTCCTCACCACCTCCTCAAGGTGATGGCAGAGCCAACTTCCTTCTCTTCCACCCGGGACACACTGAGGTGGCTGTCCCACCACTTCCTGCAACACATCTTCCAGTGGAATGTAAAGCTGATTTTGCACTTTTGAAAGGGGGGGGAAATTAATTTACACCTAATTAATTACTTCTACACCACTTTCTCTACATGCTGAGCCAACAGCCATTGTCCCCAAACAATTCCAGAATGTTCAGTACACACAAAAATCAATCAATCACTTCTCTGTGGATTAATCTCTATTTCTTTTCCTCCAGAACTGAGAGTGTTCTGTCTCTTAATCTGCACCAAAAAAAAAAAGACAAATTAAACTCTCAGGCTTTAGGAGGCACATCAGTTTCTTCCCTCATGACACAGCTCTGCTGCAGATAAGCCTGTGGATTCCATGGAGGACATTAGCTCCCCGCTGGGCCACTTTCTTGCACTCTGCCACGGAGGTAATTTCCTAATGGAGCATCTCCCACAGGGTGGTTCTCAGCTCTCCGTCCAGCTCCCTCTTTGTCACAACAGTAATTGCTTTACTCTGCTCTCCTCTTCTCTCTGATGCTGAAGCCTGAGAGGAAAAACACCTGGATATCAGCTCAGCACTCATCTTCCCCCTCCTTTTTGGTGAGTGGACCCTCTAGTAAGGGGAACACAGCCTGGGAGAGGAGATTAAAGGCAGGTCATTAAGGGTAGGTAGGTAGACAAACCCTCTGGGCTTTAAGGACCTGTTCCTCACAAGAATGGATTCTGCCCCTGGCTGAGCCTCAGGGTGAGCTGCAGACCTCTCATTTTAGCATCTTTCCCTCTTTGCCACGAAGCCACAGCAAGGCTGCAGGGCAGGGACTGGGGCTAAGGACCAGCTGGCTGCAGCAAACCCACAGCCCAAAATGGAGCTGCAGGCACCAGGGGCAGAGGGACCAAAGCAAAGCCTGCAGCCCTGCAGAAGCCTGAGCATTATTTCCAGGAGCTCTCTGCCTCTTGGAGCCTCTTGATTTTGATATGTGTAGCTCCAGCTAATTAGGATGCAGACAGTGCTGTTCACCTTGAGCAGCTCCCTCCATCCCCACCTCACACCCTGGCAGCAGGGACAGCCTTTGCCCCCATCCCTGGACATGTAAAAAAGAGCAGAAAAAGCTCAAGGAGGATTTTTACTGAGCTGCTCCCACCCTGTGATGGTGGAAATCAGCCCCGGTTCTCTCCCATCTCTGCTCCCAGCCTGTTCCCAGCCCTCAGGTCCTGTGAAGCTGATATTTGATCTGGCACGTTCTGTCATGATTTGTGTCCCCTCAGCCGTCCGCCCACACTGTGCTCTCTGCATCCCTGCTGCTCTGATCACCATCCCAGAGCCCCCTCAGCCTGAAACTTCTGACCAGCTTAAGATGATTTATTCTTAATGGTTCAACAGGCCCTGAACAAACACACAGAATTTGAGAAGGACAAATTTAAATTAGTCTGCACTCTGAGGCCAGACACTCCAGCAAAAGCAGCCACCAACAAGGCACCTAAAAGCCTATAAATTACCCAGCAAGACAGGGACTGACCAGCAGGTGTGAGTTAGGGAGCCTGCAGCCAGCCAGGACGAGAACACACTTTGGTATTTTCTTGTCCTTGAGTCTCACTGCTGTGTCTGAGGGACAGCTATGAAAAACCAGCCCCACCCTGCGCTGCAGGTGCTCTCATGGTGCTGCCATGCCAAGGGAGGAGGCTCTGTGGTTGCTGCTGCAAAGGCTGCAGCAGCTCACCCAGGGGCTCCCAGGGATGCTCCCACATCCCTGAGCAGGTGCTTGGACACCAGGAATGGTGCTCTGGTCTAAGGAGGGCACTCATCAGCATCCACCCTGCAGCAGGATGCCCTTATCCCTGCTTGTGGGCCAGATCTGTCTCTGCTGAATTGCTCATGTCCATACTGCACCTGGAAATTGCCCGCTCTCCGAAAAGCACTGGGAACCGAGTCCTGTGTTGAACATCACAGTTACTGCTGCACATGGGCAACTCCCTTTCACCCATCTCACCACAGCCAGGTGAAACAAAGAGCCCTCCAACACACCCTGGAGCTACAGGACCTGTGTTAGCAGGGGCCATATGTGGCTACTGTGGGTCATGTGGCTGAGCCCAGCTCACCTGGGCTCATGGGGACCCAGAAATCAGGGAGCTGCAGACCTGTCCTTTGCAGCCATTATCACAGCAGGATCCCCTCCTGCTCACCTCATCATCCTCCCCTGGCTCCACTCGCTCTCCAGGGCAAAGAGACCTTGGTGTGGGTTTCATTCCTCTATAAATGGCAATAATTTATGTCTATTTATTTTATTTTTTCAAGGAAAATCTAAGAGGCAGACCTGGAGACAACAAAGGTCTCAGATGGCCCCACTTGTGTCCACTGGGTCCCCACTGCGTGAAGCACTCACTTCATTTCAGCTCTGAGACACACAGCTGGTCCAGGCTTTTCCCTCAGAAAGCTTTCTATTAAGAAATCAGCATCTCTGAAATGTCATAATTAACTTCATTTCCCCTGTCTCATCACAGCCAGCTGCCCTCACCTGTATTCTCAGAGACTGAGGCAGTTTTCAAGCAGAACAACAGCTGGCACTGCATCCCCAGGCAGGCTCACGGTGCAGGCACCTCCCCGTCACATCCTTCCTCCTAAAGCTTCAACTGGAGGCAGCAGATGAAAATGTAGGGGCCTGACAGCCCTAAACTGCCTAAAACATTGCTCAAAATGCTCTGAAATGTGTTCTGCCATAGAGAGAGCTGAGCATCCCCAGGATTTTGCCAGGCTCCCAACAGAGAGCTGCCATAGCAATGAAGAGTGCCCAAGAAACGAGGCAGCGTTCCCACAGGGGTTTGAACTGGAGGAAGGGAGTCCTCCAGATCCCCACTGCTGAGCATCCCAGCAGCTGAGGACAACAGAGACTCCCTGGACTAGAAGCTGCACCTTGTCCCTTCCCTGGCACACCAGTGGCTGGCAGAGGTTTGGGGCCTCTGTCACACCCCTACAACAACACCTAGGTCAGCACCATCTCCAGCCCCACGAGCCAGCCCCACCCCCAGGCCAACATTACATCTTCCTTCCCCTTTGCTTTCCTTCCTCAAAACAAAGGTCTCGGGCAAGCAGCCTTGTAGGCTTCGGTTAATAGCTAGGAGGGATCTCAGCAGCCTGGTTTCCCCCACTCTCCCCCCAAACCCTCTGTTCAGCTCCTTGTTTCACGTTCATTAAGAAGCAGAACAGAAAAAATATATGCAGAAGAGAGCAAACAGCAGAAGGAGGAGGGAGGGGAGGCATCGTCTCTGCTGGCAAGGAGCTCCAGGATGAGCCAGCAGAACAAAGCCACAGACGAGGCAGGTTCCCACAATAGGCCCTTTACTGTCCAGGAAATCGTGTTCCTGACAAGAGCCCTTCTCCATCTTACCCAATTAGCGCTGCTCAGCTCTGGAAGGGATCGACAGTCACATGATGACTGTCTCTATAAATTAATCATTCCAAATGTTAAACCACTCCAAATATAATAGAGATGTAGGCTGGGTTCTACAACACAGGGGAAAACCTAAAGGAGGCTTTGAATTTGTACTTTTGTGTGAAATACCGGGAGATTTTAAAACTTTTCCCTCAGTGCTGCAAAAAACTCATTCAGGAGGAAGAAACAAATGAACTTTCCTGAGGCCTCCAACTTCCTCGAGTGCTGGTATTAGAGCCTTTTTATTTCCCAGCTCCCTCAAAACCAGGAAACCATTACTGTCTATAACACTACCAGCCTTTTTCTGGAAGGTAATACACCATTTTCCTATGGGCTGTGTAATGTGTTGAAGGCTGATTATCCCTGCTGAAGCATGGAAAGAAAAAAACTTGTGTGGGGAGCATATTGCCTACAGTGATAGAGGGGCAGCACAGAGGGTTTGCTGATCATTTTTCCATTAATGGAAGAGATTTATCATTAAGAGCCCCAAAACCCTGTGTGGACTTACCAGCAACCAACTTCCAACCTACTGAAAACCAGGTGCTATTCAAGGTGTGAAGCATCAAAGCTCTAATCTGAGAAGAAAAGCCTGTGTTTGAGAAGTTCATCAGCATCCTCCTTGTAGGGCCACCACTTGGCAGCTCTCCATCGATCTGTGTTCATGGCCAGGATCAAAAGTTTGATATTGAGCCCAATTCACCCTCACACCTGCTCCTGACAGGGCGAGGAGAGAAGAATCCTGGGCAGAGATAACCAGAGGTTGTTACTCATCAATTCAAGAAGGGTCATTGCCTTGGCTATAACTCGGTGCTGGTCTCAGCTCAGTACTGAGCTCCCAGGGGACATGGATGGGGAGCAGCAGCTCCTACACGTGCTCTAGCTCAGTTATAACCTCCCCAGCACACACTTTACAAGGGGGCTCTCCAGGCTCACAGAGTTTTTTGGAAAAAACAGAGGTGAATCGCCAAAAAGGAGTCCCTAAATAATCAAAACTGATGTTGGCTTTTATATATATTTATGGGGTTTCTTAATAAAGGGAAATAGAGAAATGGAAAAGCCTGAGGGCAACTGGAGGTGGACCCTGTCTTCAGTTTTCAATTGCTTAAAAACTGTGAAACTAGAGGACACACACAAAACGAGGTAAATTCCAGGGGGAATTCCAATGCTAAATCCAACTTTCTTTTCCTGAGTTGCATTTATCCAACTGGAAGGTATCAAAGTCAAAAAAGGTGTGGAGCAGACGCCAGAATTTTTCATGCACAGCCATGGCACAGGTCCACCCTGCCCAGGACACCAGTTTGAGACAGTCATGTTACTGGTGACCCTCCAGTCCCAGCCCTGGGATCAGCAGGGCCAGCAGGATCCTGCTGTGCACATCCCACCAGACCTCTGCAGACAGGGAAAAGATTTCTGCCCAGATTTCTCCCTGCACACATCAAGGTTCATGCACGGGGTAAGGACTCCCTTCCTCTGCTGCACACGGGCTGGCATTCCCATGCAGCTACATCATCATCACCATCACCAGACAAGGGCTTCCAGCTCCCAGAGCCTCACTACTCACACACTTACACACACCCACAAACTACTCCAGTGATTGCTGCTACACTGAGAAGGAGCACGAGGTCTCCAGACATGGCACCAGTGTGCTGCAATCCTCCTCTCTGCATCTGCAGACTCCCCAGGGCTAAGGAGATCCCTTCTCCCTGCCATAAACTCCTCAGCTAACGGAGTACAGATGATGAACAGCCATGTCGCTTTGCCCTTGGAGCAGAGATTTAACCACCCTCCACCAACCTCTGACACCAAAGACCTAATTTTGCAGCATCCCCCCCAGCCAAGTTGTAGTTATTCAGGGGAAAGGTGCTTTGGAAGCGGTTGGGCTCCTGGCAGAAACAAGACGATCTCACCAGTGTCTGAATACCTGCTAAACAATTTCACCTTCTGTTGGAGGATTCAGCCTGTCCTTTCTTGTGCTGGCAGCATCCACCTCCACCAGGAATCTGCTCCAAGATGTGGATAAAATGGAAGCTCCCTCCTTAACATGCAGGGTGCATGGATCAGAAGGGGGATGCTGGGGTTGGACATAATCACAGCCCTAAGAGCTGCACAAACTTACTCGGTACTTACAGGGCAAACAAGGTTTCTGATTCCCAGGAACAGGAGGGTTTGAACCACAGCAGAAACAGACAGGGACTCTCAAAATGCCAACGATGGGCAGGGAGGATAGAGTGGTGCATGCTCTGTGCTGTCCCTCTGCAAAAGTCCCCCCCACTCTCCTGACTTCAGCACAAGGAGCCAGAGAAGTTGCCCTCAACTCTGCAGCATCCTCTCACATCTTATTTAAGTCTGCAGGCTCCACAGAGCTGGAAGACTTACATTTGTGATTTTTCCCCTGTAAAAGTGAAAGGAAGCTTCCCAGCAGGCTCTTTCCTTTGCAACAAGGTTCAGCTTTGGAAAGAGCCAGCTCCCAGATGGAGCAGCACCTGCAAACACAGCTGGGGTGCCGGACACAGCACAGGAAGGAGAGGTCCCATTAAGGAGCCAGTACACCCTGGCAGTGGAATGCTCCCAGCACGTTGCCCTCCCCAGAGACATCCAGCTCCCTAAAACAATTTTAAAAGCCCCATTTTTTTGACCAGATCTGCTCACTCTGTTTCATTCTCTGGGTTAAACTTTAGGAGGCACCAGAGGGCAGCTGAAAACTGGCAGAAACCTTCATCACAGCCTAGGAAGGGAAAAAAACAAATGAAACCAAAGCAATAAAACCAATGCCACATCGTTACCTCTAAAGCACGTCTCGACCCCCAGGGCAGCGCCTGCCTGCTTTACCCGCAGCAGGGATTGAGGGAGGGAAGGTCTGCCCTGCTCTCAGCTTCCCCTGGAGCCTCCCTGGTGTCCTACCTGACGATCACATACATGACGGAGCAGTTGCCCACCAGCCCCACAATGCACACGATGGAGTAGACGACCACGATGGTGATCTTGATGCTGAGCGGCAGGAAACCGTCCCCTGTGCTGTTGTTGAACCAGTTGCTGGGCAGAAAGCTCAGGTTGAGCATGGAGGAGTCGTTCAGCAGCTTCCTCAGGTCGGGGTCTTCAAAAATGTGGGCAGGGAAGAGCGGGTCCATCCTGAAGCAGCAGCCTGCGCCAAGGACCTGGGGCAGCAGGAGACAGCTTTAAAATCTGCTGATCAAACGGGTGGCGCGGGACTGTAGCAAGGCGAGCGCAGGAGAAACGCCGGGGAAGGGTGATTTATTTCCAGGGAGAAGGATGATTTACTGCCGAGGAACACAGCCCCCCTCCCCAGCAGCATTTTAATGGGATGCAACCCTGAGAGCCTGGCGCATCCCGAGCACACAGGGATCACGCATATCTCCACACCGCCGGCGCGGGGGGCGTGCGGGCTGCACACATCATCCCTTCTCCCAGGGGCTGGATGTTCCCACCTGCCTCTCCCATCCCTGCGGGTCGGTGAGTCCCTCACACGCGGTTTTGTGCCCCCAGACCTTCCCCTGCCACCCGCGTACCCCGAGAGCCACCGCGGCTCCGGCACGACCCCAGTGGTGCGTATCACGATAAAACAGCAGGAAAAGCCCGAAGTTGGCAATAAACCCCAGCCGGCTCCGTACCTGCGGCAGGTCCCCTCTAGCGCAGCTCCGGACCAGACTCCACTCCCCGGGGCCACATCCAGCACCCCCGCGCCGGGGGATGGGGGGGACACGGGACAAAGCCGGGGGCTCCGCAGGTGGAGGAGGGGAAAGGGCTGCTCTCGCAGGCAGGGGTGCTGCCAGCGCAGGGGGCTGCACCCCGGAGCCCACGTTTTTAAGGAAAAGGGAGGGATGAGGGAGAGGGAGGGAGGGAGGACGGAGGGCGGCTGGGCAGAGCCAGGCTGCCGGGCTGCTCCTACTGCGTAAGAGAAAAGCGGGAGGGGGAAGGAGGAAAAGAGGGGGGGAAATGATAAATAACCAAACGCGGCGAAGGGAAAGCGAGCCCACACCTGCGAGACACGGACAGCGTCCTCCCCCCGCCCCGGGGGAGCTGCGGTGGCCTCCTCGTCCCACCCTCGGCGCGGCGAGGGGGGACCGGCACCCCCCAACCTCCCCAAACCCACCCTGCCGCAGCCCCCGGCCCGCAGCCTACCTGGGGTGGGCTCCCAGCAGGAGACGCTGGGAGGAAGGGAAGAATCGGGAAAGGCTACTGGGAAGATCGGGATTCGGGAAGCAGATTCCTCCCTCCTCTGCAATTGTGCAACCTGAGCGCTGTTCTAGCGCAGGAGCAGCGGAATGGGGAATCTGACCTAGAAACTGGCAAAAAAAAATACAAGGAGGAATGAGAACTACGGGCAGAAAATTGTTATTATTTAGTATTCTTCTAGCAGCGTTAACTAAAGGTCTTTTTGGTAACCCAAACCATCCTGCACTTTGCATCTGAGTTAGATATTTCAGAAGCTGCAGTGGTAAATTCCTTACCTCAAGGTGGGGTGATCCACACAGACCCCTCAGGTACCTGCAGTTCCCAGTCTGGCTGTGGGACATTGACCCTGATAAACTCTGTGCCCAGGAGCTGCAGAGCCCCCCAGGATGGCCAGCCCCCAAACAGTGTGCACAGAGGATTTTGGGGCCCACCCCCAGTTTGATCCCAGATTAGAGGTGGATCGACAGCGGAGAACCAGAGCCCCCTGCTCTGGTGCCTCTGGCCATCTGCAGTGTTTCCCCAGAGAAGCCATTTCCCAGCAGTCTGGGGAAATTTCTCAGTGCTGGGGACACAAGCAGAGACACACAGGTCAGACCCAACGCAGGGCACACTTGCCCAGGAGGTGGAGAAAAAGAACATGAGCTCTTGGGCAGCAAAGGTTTTTTCTCTTCCCAGCCCACAGCCAGCCCAACACAGAGCTCCTGGGGCCCAGCAGGCAGCCAGGGCTACCCCTTTGTGCTCCAGCTCTACTTTAGTGGATGTTTGGGGATATTTAGCACAAAAGCTGCACCTTCTTCACCAGGAACACAATGCTAAGGTATGGTGCTGCTTGGCAATTTTCTTGAAAGCTTCAACAAGAGATTTCAGCTTTAACAGGGACAAGGGAAAAAAGGATGACCCAGAGCTCCAGCCCTCCTGTGGAACAGAACAGTCCCACTGCTTCAAAAAGTGGGGTTTTGTCAGTCCATTAATGAGAGTGTGAAATAAATATTAGACCAGACATTGCCTTAATTGTCAGTGGATTGATTTCCAAAGGCTGAAGGAAGGACAGCAGTAAATCAGTGCAAGAGCTCTCAGCTGGACAGCCCAGGAGCTGACGGGAAGAGTGTTTGCAAATTCAGCTCTGCTCTTCTCTGCTGGCTCTCACCCCAACAAATGCTCTCAGCCCTTCCCACACTCCCTTCATGTTAATGCAGTGCAGCAAATACAGCAGGTTCACCTATTTATTTCCCTTGTTGTGGTTTTCTTTTTGGCCTGAGATGCGTTTCAGAAAGGCTGCTGGAAAAGGGATCAGGAGTGCACTTTGTACTACTGACAGCCAAGATTTGTGTCTGGGACAAACATCCTTCCAAAAATTCCCCTCATCCATCACTCTAGTTTTACCTCAGTGTTCATCCCTGCCCTCCTTGCATGGGGAAAAAAAGCCCAGGATGTTCATGCTGCACCTTCAGTCCCAATCCTGCTGCTTCACATGATTTCACCCCAATTATAATTCAATAATGGTGAGATCTGTCCTTCCAGAATATCTCACGGTATCTTAACACATGCTCCTCTCGGGATCCCTGGGATGAGAGGAGGACAATCATCTCAAGAGCAGGACTGCCAGATTTCTTCCTCATCACAAGTCCCCTGTCCATTGGGGTCTCTGGACCAAGGCTGGGAAGGAAGGCCACCTGAATTTTTATCTACATTATCCAAAAAGGACTTCTCCCAGCCTATTTCTTCAAAAAGCAGATCAACTCTTCAGCTTGAAGGTTTCTCAGCAGGCAGCAAGGAAAAAAAAGCCAAGAAAAGAACAAGACAAAAAAGCCACCCTTCTTCCAGGGGATGCCCAGAGAGCCTTGGTGGAGGCAGCAGATCTCACTCACCTTTAGGAGATGCTGAATTTATGTGAGAGAGTCCAGAGCATCAACATGCAAGTGAAAACACCGTCCACTAGAGCAGATTTCTCCAAGCCCCATCCAACCTGGCCTTGAACACTTCCAGGGATGGGGCAGCCACGCATATCTTTACCATTCCTGCCTCCAAACTCCTGGAGCATCAGCACAGTCTACATTAGTTGTGGATGAAAAATCCTTAATTATTTCAAGATAATCCAGTTCAAATGCCAATAATTGCATCTTCTGCTGTTTCAACCAGTTTAACTTTACGTTGTTCCAAACGTGGAGAACTTCTGCTGATTCTGCAGAAAACAGCCCTCAGCCACCTGCATCTCATAATAGCAACAGCCCACGGGGTTTTTTTTTTGCCTTTCCTTTCAGGAGGTGAAGACGTCTGCATGTCAGAGCTGTTTTGCCACCTTTAGCACGGTTTGTCAATCTGTTTAATCAAGGCCATCATGAGCAGAGAATTAATTTTGCAAGATGTGAAATCATTTTTTCACGCAGGGAACGAGCACCTGGGCTGGAGAGGAGCGGGAGAAAGTCTGGGGGGATGTGGAGTGTGCTGGAAAGCAAAAGTCCAAAAATGCAACTGTCACTCCTGGGATGATGGGCACCTGATTAATGGCTTGCCAAAGGCTAATTAGCTAAATTTGTACCACAGCCACCGGTAATGGGTGATATTTGTTCTTAGGACATTAATGATGACAAAGATTTAGCAATGATGTATCCCTTCCTAAGGCAGGGGAGTTAGAACAAGATGCTCTTTACAGATCTACGGTCAACAGTTAGAGAACCAGGGAAACAAGAAAAAAAATAAACAAAAAGACATAAAAAAGATGAAAACATTTTTTCTTGAACCCTAAAACCCACTTTTCC
This sequence comes from Lycocorax pyrrhopterus obiensis, assembly GCA_014706295.1. NCBI lineage: Eukaryota > Metazoa > Chordata > Aves > Passeriformes > Paradisaeidae > Lycocorax > Lycocorax pyrrhopterus. The sequence continues at coordinate 11,241,578 of JACSVZ010000022.1, read as the reverse complement.
AGAGCAGCCTCTACGAGGGGATTCAATGGTACTTCACTGAGACAGTGGTGACAAATTCTGTTCCTTGCATGGTGCTGTAAATCATGTAACAACACAAGACAAGAGAGATTCCACAACTGGATTATCTGCCCTCCATGGCCAGCAGACTCATTCAAAGAATGAGAAATAACTTCTATTAAGAAGGAGACATTGGCTTCTTCAATATTTCCAGTAATACATATTCATTGTAGCTTTTGTACTTCCTCAGTCAGACTCATTTTAGAGATGGCAGAAACCTCTGCAGAAACTTGTCTGCACTGCCAAGCATCAGAACAAAAAGAAAATCAGAAAAAGTGTTCCCAAGGAAAAAAGTGGGGCTTGGGGACAAACACACTGTGGGAAAAGGCATCCTGCTGACTGCAGCTTGCATTGGGATGTTCCCTAAATCCCAGACCCAGCAAGGGGAATGGGGTCAGTGGGATGCCACAGGCAATGTCCTACCTTGTTCAAAGTCCCCATCTCCCTTCCATGATCATCGAACTTCCCAGGAAGAGCAGATCTGGGACAAGATCTCAAGATGCAAATGGCAGGGTGATGGTCCAGCCCATATCAGAGGTGACTGATCCCAGTACATCCCATATACTCTCAGACCAGTCACAAATACAAGCTCAGACATTCACACGGATTTTAGCTCCAGCCCAGCAGAAGAGGGGCAGCTGAGCTCATCCATCCCCACATCCCTGAAGGGCAGCTTCACCTGCCCAGTCTTGACACTTCTGTACCCTGACAATCCACCTTGATGCTGGCTGGGGACCTCCCTGCCAATTCCTGAGGCTGCAAGGAACTGATTCATAGGAACAGGCATATTATGCAATAAAACAATTTCCTGAAGAACCAGCTGACTCCCAGGGCCACCAGGCTAACAAAGCTGGAGTCAATGGATTCCTCTTTCTAAAACAGCAGGACAGCAGAACAAGTGTAATTCATGTCCATTTCAAGCACAAATACAGAGGAAATCTCTCCATTTCTCTTCTACCCATCTGCAAGGTCCGTGGTAAGGAGAATAACCAGGATTAGTGCCAGCAGCCACCTGCATTTTAAGAACACTGTGCGTGCTGCTAGGCCTGATCCTCATTTCTCACAAATAATTAGAGCAGATCTTGCTTTCACCAAAAATTCATTTAGAGCAAAATCCCCCAAGCTCCAGCAGGAGAAAGAGCACACAATGCTACCCACTTCACTGATATTTTATTGTCTGCCATTACTATTTGCGATTTTCAAGGGACTGATCATTTCAGGTGACTGCAGATGAGGCCATTAATCTTCACTGCAACATTAAATTGTGTTTTACTGTCGTCCTCTTCTTTGCATCTCAAACTCATGAACCTTAAAACAAGAAAGTCCCTCTACTCTACAAGACAGAAATCCCTCCTCCCCCCATTATCCCGTGCCCAGGACACTGATTTTTTTTCACCATTCTGGGAATGGGCACCCATCATCCAAGGCTCACTCTTTGGGTGTCCCAGATGCTGAGAGAGTAAGGGTCTCTGATTTCAAGAAAGACAGTGATGGTTGCAGGACTGACACAGGTACTCAATAAGAAACAGCAGCAGATGACGAATTTAGATCCTCTGAACATCATTCCAGCATTTTAACCTCTTATCCCTTAGGGAGGAAAACATCTCTGTGCTCAGATGGTGAATTTCACAGGAGCCTTTCAAAGTAAAGATCTGCTTATCACTTTTGTGCTGCAGCCCTTTCACATAGCCAACAGCTTGGAGAGCAACAAAATCACTGCAAAGAAAGCCACGAAGAAACCCAGAAACCGTTTGCAGTTTGCTTCCCCCTGAACTTGCTCTCCCCAAAGAGATCTCACTGTTGTGTGGATCGATAGTAGCTGATGCCTGATAAACCACCCCAAAGCAAGATGTTTTCACAGCTTTAACCCATCTGAACTCAGCCTCAGAAGCCTTCCCTCATTCCATTTTCCAGCAAGAGGAAACAATAGGTGTTTACTGAAAATTTCAAGCAACCATAGAGGGAAATGTATTCCCATCAGTTCCTGAAAGGCTTGAGTATCTGCCTTGAAAAGGCTCCAGCCTTTAACAAACCCATAACTGGGGAGAGGCACCAGTTAGATAGAGGAGATGGATGTAAATAATGTGCACCAAGCAGCAGATATGTGCTGTCTCCTCACATATGCTGTTTGTGTGGCTGTCACGCTCTGGAGATGTCACACAAAGAGCCGTGGCTGCAGCGCTGTACACACACTCCAGCTCCCCATAATTTATGTGGGATCGAGAGTCAACAGCCTTGCTGGGATAAGCTGGTTCCAGCAAAGCTGTGCTGAGTCTCAGAAGCCAAAAAACTGAGCCTGAATGTTTGACAGGATAAAAAACCACTTCTAAATGTATGTCACAGATGTCAGTGGCTGCACCTAGCCATGCCTGCCCACAGGACCACAAGCACTGGTGGCCATGGGAGGGGCTATCCAGCACCCTGGGCTGCTCTGAGCTCACTCCCAGATGAAGAAATTGTACCATTCCCCTGCAAAAGTGGCATCTAACCTCCATCAGAAGCCTCTCCATCCTTGCCTAAGTAGCTGCTTCATCCCACAAGCTGATCCATTGCCACATATTCCTCACCCTCCACACAATCAAACTCCCTTCCCCAGTCCCACACAGCCCTTTTATCCCTCACCCACCAAACCCACATCACCTGCGCTCATGGAATGAAATTGTGTCACCTGAGGCTCCTCCTCTCCATGGGGTTTTCCAGCCTCAGCAGTTTGTGGCACAAATGCTGCAGTGGCAGCTTGGGAACTGGTGGAGCTTTTCAGGCCCGGTTCAGGAAAGCCGCTGATGCCGACACTGAGCGTTTGTGGTTGAGTCAGGCTTTGGAATGTGAAAAACTGTGTGAAAAGACCCTGAGCAACACATATCCTATTACTGTTTTTCTCATCTGGTTGTGAAAAATTGTGTGAAAGGGCTTTAGGAAATAGATACCATACCACAACTTTCACTCTCTCGGGAACACAAAAGGAACTCATTTGGGGCTGTTATTTAAGTGTTTTCCATCAGGAGGCACAATGCAGGGCACAGCTGTGCTTTGGCACCTCATCCTCTCCTTCAGACACGGGGAGATGCTCCTCCAGGCCTGACCCCAGCTCTGTCCCAGTTTCTGAAACTCTCATTACTTCCCTCAAATTGCCCTCAAGACCATTTTGCTTCATGTCTTCTGCTTCTTCCAGGCTCACCCTCCCTCACCTTCACCGAGGCAGCGCCGGGCCGTGTCCGTCTCCGGAGCAGCGTGAGCTCAGTGCCGGAGGCAGGATCTGCCAGCTGCACTCATCACAGAAACAAGGACTGACTTTTTACACCGTGTCTCTCCTGCAGGCACCCAGAGAGTGCTGCAAACTCTGCAAACTCGTTTGCAAGATGGATGGAGGGGGAAAGACGCCAGGAGCCTGGGGGTGGAAAAGGGGCATCCCAGGGAGGTGGAAATGCTTCGGCCTTGCAGAGTCCTGCTCCATGTCAGAGGAGCTGCAGCTGTGAGGGAGATCCAGACTGAGGGCACCATCACCTGAAAGGAACATCCCACCAGGGAGCTGGGCCCCCAGAGGGAGTGGGGTCACCCACCCCTGGTGGCTTTCCCACCCATCCCCACCAGCACAGCCATGAGGATCCCCAGCCCCCGTCCCACTGGTCACATCCCAGCTCAGCTCACATCACAACCTCTCACAGCACTTTTATTTGCTCTGCTCCAAACAGTCCAACTCCAATAAAAGCCAGAGCGGATTTCCCCTGGAAAGCATCCCAGATTGCTGAGGAATTCTGATGGCATCCACAAGGGCTGCAGCTTCCTCAGCCCGTGGACATGCCCGGGGATCGCAGCGCTCAGATCTCAGCAGCATCAAGGGGAAGAAGAGCCATGACAGATGAAACTGGGAACTCAATTTACTTTTGTGAAATCTTACTGTTAATTTAGGTTGGGTTTGGTTTTTTGATTTTTTTTTTCACTAGAAGTGTCTCAGATTCAATCCAGTAATTAAGGAATGCTTTATTACACACACTGCGTAGGACAGGAAACCTATTCCTTCCCCAGGCCTCATTTTGACATCTGAGCACCAAACCTCCATATTTTGGAGTGAGATAGTGACAGAGCTGCCTTGGAGAATGCAGAAACAGCCTTAGACATGTAATTCCTTTAGGATTTCACTGAACTAATTTCTGAGGAAACTTTGGGAGACCATTGCCACATGCGTCCACTTTTTATTACTACTATATATACACTGAAGGCTTCCCATTACCATCCCGATGTGTGACTGAAGCTTTCTAGTTCTAACGTAATAAAAATCTGCAGAGGTCAGAGAAAATCCTGGGAACAATTTTTCCTCCCTGTCCTGACGCCCTCTGCCTCATGACCTCTGGATCTGGTGACATGTGCTGTTCCAGAAAGAAGTTTCTACAGGTTCTTCCCAAGGTTTCCCCGCGGCTGAGGTTTGGTGCAGATGGATTAGGTCCCCATTCTGCACTGAGGTTCAATCCAGGTGAGAAAACAGACTGAAGAACATAAAAAAAACTCTCCTGGAGTTTTCAAACACTCTGTTCTTGAAATGAGAATTTTAAAAGTCCAAAAATTATAAACGTCACTTGAGATCTTATCTGTGTATGAGGTCACCCTACAAGCTGGGGCATCATCTCATGCTATCCATTGGTCTCAAGAAGATGTTGATGAGGGCTGAGGAAAAGGAAGAAGAAGGGAAATGGCATTTTTAATAATGCTGAGGTACAATTATACTTTTGGAGGTTTAGGTTTGTGCTTTTCTGCAGGCTTTGATCTTTCAGACAACGTGAATTAGATTTTGCAATATGCTTGGAGTTGTTTCTACTAACTTTGAAGTAGATATTAAAGCAGTTCAGGGCCACAGTCACCAAGGGTGGTTGGTAAATTTTGCCCAAGGATGCCTTTCATTGTCTCCTCATTGTGAACCTCAGAATATGACAGTAAAATTTAATGATTTAACAAGCTGCCTTATTACTGCCCTCTCTGCCCTTGCTTTCTTCACTGAAGCTTTCAGGCTGTGAACCGTTCCAGAGAAGCACAAATGCATCCCACTGCAAATCCCAAAGCCTGTGAAATGGGCTGGTTGACACCTCCTGCCCAACACCTCCCCAGCTCTTCCACGAGTTTGCAAATTCCCATTGGAACCAGCAGGTGATGCTGAAGCAGAAAACATGGAGTTTGTTCTGCCTTCTATTAGGCTTTTATTCTCCTCCCATAAAATTCACGAGTGAGAAAAATCCTGCGATCCTGGTGGGGTATTTTGAAACACGAGATGGAAATGCTGATGTGAAGCATGTGGCTTTGTTCTCACTGTCTGCTCAGCTCTTCCATCCCAGGGAACACACACTGGGCTCCTTCACACCTAGGACGGAGCGAGGACACCTGAACTCATAGGAAGTTCTCTCTAGTGGAAGGTATGTGGGGTCTGAGCTCTCCTTGAGTGGATCTTCCCACAGCACTTGCGAAGCCCCAAAGCTGCTCTCCACTGACCTCGCTGTGACATTCCCAGTCTGGGACAGACACCACGCGTTCCCTTGCAAGCCTGCAGGTGTTGGAGGGAGCCTTGTGGGAAGCAGCTGTGTTGGGAGAGGAGACTCGTGCTCAGCACCCTGCTAACCCCTGGTGTGCTCCTCTGCACACGTGGTCAGTGACCCTGTCCAGAGCAAGGAGATGGCTTTGCCTTTTCCAAGGACTCCCCCTCATCAGCAGCAGGTTATGGGAGTCACACTGAGCTGCAAGTCTCCCTGGCAAATCGTCCTGATGGTCTTCCCTTGAAGCTGGGACATTGCAAGGGTTAGCAGAGCTGCAGATGTGCCTCTCTGGGCTGGTTTTTGCTTTTAGTCCTTGACTTAATTCTGCATCTTAATGTTTTGGCTGAGACGTCTGCCTGTGGGAGAGATGGCATTTATTAGATAAAAAAGGAGGAGAAATGGGGATGTCATCAATAAATACCAGCAGAATAGAATCCCTTTGTGGTGCCAGTGTTCCCTGAGAGATATAAACTCCCCACCAGCCTTCTCCAGCAGGAGGGCACTGAGTGCCTGCATAAGCCCCTGTTCACCTCCCCTCTCACCCAGCCACGGTACCCAGGGGGTCAGTCCCAGCCCCACCCAGATGTGCAGCCACCACCTCATCTGCTCAATTTCCAAACAGATGATGCTCTCCATCAAGGGCAGGGACAGCCCAGCCCATGCAGTGACACCCTCACCCTGCAAGCATTCACTCCTAATTGGGGCAGAACCCGTCCCAGTGCCCTGCTCATCATCACCTTCTGTCACTGTCATCTCTGTGATGTGCAGAGATGGATCACGGGGACTTTTACCATCTGGGCTTTGTCTGCTGATGTAGCCCCAGGAGGGAAAACTTCTTTCATTCCCCTGACCATTCCTTGGCTTTTCCCTTGACTGGCAGCTCCAATGTGTGATATGTGCTAATTCTGTTCAGACGAAATCTAAAAATCAAATTAGTAGCTTTACCAGAAACATTAAACTGTGGAGAAGAGACACTTGATAGGCAGCTTCCACTCCAGGGGATGGGAAATGCAAAAGATCTTCCTGACAGGCACTGACAAGTGCAAGTGCTGCCAAATTTTCAGGGGAAAACAATGATCTTCAATATGTCAAAGGAAGAGTTCGACACCTTCAATCCTTCCCCACTCACCACAGGGACCAGGAACTAAAAATCCTGTTTGGATGATTGGACCTGCTGAAAAGAGTCCAGAGGAAGCCACAAAGATGCTCGGAGTGCTGGAGCCCCTCTGCTCTGGAGCCAGGCTGGGAGAGCTGGGGCTGTTCAGCCTGGAGAAGAGAGGGCTCTGGGGAGACCTCAGAGCCCCTTCCAGTGCCTAAAGAGGTTCCAAGAGAGCTGGAGAGGGACTTGGGACAAGGGCATGGAGTGACAGGACAAGGGGGAACGGCTTCCCAGTGCCAGGGGGAAGGGTTAGGTTGGATATTGGCAAGAAATTCTTCCCTGTGAGGGTGGGGAGGCCCTGGCACAGGTTTTGCCTGCACAAATCCTTTACGTCTTTTCTAAGGAACTTCACCAGTGTACCCAGGTGCCTTCTGCATAAAACTGCAGTAAAACCTGGTGGTTTGGGGGTCTGTAGGAGGCATTTATTTCCAGGATGGAAATGTACTAGGCTTAAAAATTTTGCTTGATGAATATTTTTGCAAAAAGCTTTTAGTTTCTTCTCCTTTCCTTCCCCAGAGGATTTGGTTCAGTTGGTGTACACTGATTTCCCTGGAGGCACACACAGCACAAGGATCCAAACAGAACAAACAAAGATCACAAGTTCAGAGCAAACTTTCATATCCGTTTTTAATTCCTAGCTCAATCCTAGATGAATTTCAGGCAGTTTCAGTTGACTTTGTACAGTAATTTTCCCAGAAAGAAAAGATGCAACTAACATTTTCTTGAAAGCTCCAGTTAAAGTAAGAGCCCAACCCTGGGTAAGAGACATGGTGACCTTGACGACAAATAGCAGAAGAAATGTGAAACAGAAACACTGAGTCCTCCACAGCCTCCTCCCGTGACATCAGGCACCTCAGCTGCAGAAAATGTCACCTCTGGCAACCAGATGACGTGGATGAAAATTTCTAGGAAAAGGGAAGAAAGAAAGAAAAAAGATTTGCTTTTACTCTAAGAAACATCAGGTGCAGCTGCCTTCCTCAAGGAGAAGATTGAAAAATCAGTTCCTGGTTAGCCGGGGGCTGTTGGGTTTTTTGTTCCTTAACAAGGAGACATGGCAAAACCTAATGAAGGAGAAGGATGAAGCACGTGCAGCCCCCTGAAGCTGGAGGAAAGTGCTGCTCCTTCAACCCCTGGGACACGGGGCTGGCAGCTGCCTGCACTTGGAGCACATCTCTGCTCATGCCATGGAAAAGGGCTCTGGAGAGCCAGCCCAAATTTGGGGTAGCTGAAAATGTTTATGGCAGCATCAGAATCCAGCAGTAAATTCGTGCTGCCGTAAGTGTGAGCCGTGCTGGCTCACATAAACATCCACAGCAGTGAATTCTGACTTCTTACCCTTGCCAGACTATCCACCTTCCCCAAACCTGTTTGCAGTTATTCATCGGCCAGCACCATCCTCTTCCTCCCATCCCAAGAATGGCACAGGGACCTTTTCCATCCCCAGAAATCCCTTTGGCACTGCCGAGCCTGCACAGTGGGTGCATTAAAGCGCCAGCCAGATCTCTGCTTCATCACAGCCCCAGATGGTGGGGTGTGTTTTAAAAGCATGGGAAAGCCTTTAGGAAGTCATTTAGGAAATTCTTTTTGTCAGTTCCCAGGTCATCCCTCAGGCTGTGGCTCAGTGCCAGGAGCAGGGGCTGTGTCCTCCCCAGCTCTGAGCAGAATCTTCAGAAGGTGCAGCTCGCTGCAGATGCCAAAGGAAGCCTGTTCCCTGCTGTGGCACTTCCTGCTGGGATGAGACACGACCAGTTGTACAAACCTGCAGGAACAGGAAAATCAGGGGCATCAGGGTCCAGATATGGTGTGTCCCTTCCAACCCAAACCATTCTGGGATTCTGGGATTGTCCCAGATGCAGTTTGGGACCCTGGGATGAACCCACTGGTGGCTCTGGCCCCATCCCTGAGCTCAGACTCGCTGTCCTGGGAGCCCACTGGTACTTGGAAGAAGAGCAGAGCTGTTGCACTGATTCACCTGGGACTCCACCGAGGGATTCAGGCAGGGACGAACGTTTCCAAGATCATTTCTCCTGGGATCCCATGTTACTCTGGGCCCTGCTGAGGGACATGTCTGAGCTTTTCCCAGCCCAGCTGAGCAGCGGCTGCTCCCACTCCTTTTGCCATCCATCCCCTCAAGGGCACTGGAAATCTGCTCCAAGGCTTTTTTCCTGGCTAACTCCTGGTTTTGTCCTTTATGTGGAAAGTGAAATTCACCCAGATCTGGATCACAGACTCATGCTCCCCTTCCCAAATCCCTGTCTCTCAGCAAGGCCAACGCAAGTCTCTCAAGGTTGCTCTTCAGATCATGAATTTATGTGGCTTTGCGCTGAATACTTGCAAGAGTTGTTTGGTGATTTCATCCTTGGATGTTGAGATGCAGCTGCTTAAATACAGTTCCTAAATTTTCTTCTTTTTTTAATGTGAAAACATTAATGTCTGAAGACAGCTGCTGTCCAGGGACTGACCCATTTTAAGAGTACAGCTGTATTTTTCTGGCCCATCTTCTTTTTGCCTCCTCGTGCAGTATTTGTTTCCTGAGAGAAAACAACAGATCAATTTTGCTTCATTATGTTCACTTCACATTTTTAGAGATTCCTTATAAAATTTGCTGTACTGTTCCACCCTGTTTATCTGAAAGGTTGTGGGAACTTGAAGCATCATTAGATCCTTGACAGGATTTATTTCTGCCTACAATTTACCATCCCTGCTTGGAGAAAAGCCTCAAATCAAAGGCAGGAGAGCTGCCCTGGAGCTCGTTAGCTGTGTGAGGCTGTGCTCTCTGTGCAGATCACATCAATAGCTCACCCAGGGCTTCCAAAACCTCCTGATGTTCTGTGGAAGAAACCCCGAGCCCCAAACAGGACTTTGCTTCCCATATCATGCTCCCAGACCACAACCCCCAGCTCATCTGCAGCAGCTTTTTTCAACACCAAAACCCTAGTGGAAAAAAATCCCTCACCTCCTAACCTGTGTTTACCCCACGTTCTACATAAAAGTTTCCCAAACACGACGGGAAAAGAGCGTGTTCAACACCACTGATGAAAATAATGGCTCTGATTTGGGCCCTGATTTGGTTCCTCAGACTCTCCCACTCTCTCCCTTTAATCACAAGCTTTGAGGCACGTCCTGATGTTCAGTTTGTGCCTGTGGAGCTTCTGCCACGGCCTGGGAATGGGCTTCTGGATGCTGCTGCTGTACAAGTGCTGGGAGCTGTGCCCTCACACTTGGGTTGCAACCACCCCTTCACTCCTCCAGTACCAAAAATGAGGGGGAACAGCTTGAAAACACAACGATTTATAATTTTTTCCACTTGGCCAGAGAAATTCCTTAAACCAAATTTCCTTTTACTTTGCAATGTGTTCTTAAGAGAGAGCACTCAGGCATTAAAAACACTGGTTTCCGTGGACTAAAATATCTCGTTTGTCCTCCTGGAAGAGGTGGCCTTAAAACACTTGTGCATCAATTTACCCCTAATATCACCAGGCCACGGCGAAAACAGCTTTTAACGTGAAATCACATCTCACCTGTGAAACCAGGGGGAAGATAAGCCAAACAACAACTTTGTGTTAGCCTAGAACTGTCTTTAACTTGAGAAATTGAACAAAAACCTTGGAAGTTCACAGAAATGTCACAAGCATTTGTTTGCACACCCAGAGGGGGTCAAAGCCTGCATCCCAGTCCTGGTGGCACCTCATGTCACCTCTGTCGCTGTAGCTTGCTCTCCGCATCTCTGGACTTGGGACAGTCAAAAAACATCCAGACAAGGTCTTTGGTTGTCACCAAAGCGTGTTGGGCAGCAGGCACACCTTTACTGCCTGTGTGCCACGGGATGTGGGAGTGCTGGGGCACTGGGATGCTCCCTGTGGACAACCACAGCCCAGTGGGAGGGTTTTTCTCAGGGGGCTGAGCACCTCCAGCGTGGCAGAAGCCACCCATGCAGCCCATTGCTCCCAGAGGGAATGGCTCAACCTGGGAAACCCGAGTGACAGCACTGGATGCAAAGGGAGATGCATTCCTCATCCCGGGAGGGGTGGCACGGCACGGGGAGGCTGTGCCCTGAGGGCAGCAGTCACGTAGCAACTCCTGGCTGGTTCTCACAGCGGCTGAGTCCCTTCCAGTCGGTGCCAGAAACTTGAAGCACGAGAAGAATGGACAGCTTGGGTCCTGTTTTGGGGTGAATTTGTGTTTCTCCCGGGGTTTCCTGGCTTGCTTGGGGGTCATTGCCAACAGGGTGGTGTTGGGAGGAAGAGCCAGGTTTGGGCAGCATCGCTCCCTGCTTCCAGTCACCCACGGCAGGGAGCAGTCCCTGAGGAGGCAGAATGGCACAGGGAGGCACAGCTCTAACCAGGGATCCTCTTGTTCATGTGGAGCCCTCAGCATCCTTGGGAAGACACAAAGATCCCGTGTCTTGGCTGTGGAAGACACTGCTGCTGTAAGCACTGTAAAGAAGGTTCCTCTGGACACAGACCCTGTGACACCTGGGTGTTCATAGAAGGGCTAAGTCAAATGCTGAGAAATTATCCAAGTGCCTTCTTGGATGGAGTACAGCTACTTGGGTAGATTCTATCACTAGTTTTAAATTATCCTTTTTTCATTTAAGGAATGTTCTTTTCTATTGGATTGCATCCTCACACGTAATTATTACATTGCAATGAACCAAAAAAAAGCTTAACATGGATAAATAGCACAGCAAGAGGTTTTCTGTCCTGAAAAGGCCAGTGCTGGAGATGATGGAGGCTGAGTCCTCATCAGTGCCAGTGCCCCAGCAAAGCCCCCACCATGGGGTAAGGATCCCCCATCCCTGCAGCTCCCTGCTCCCACCAGTGTTCCTCTCTGTCCCCTCAGCTGGCTTAATCCAAATTCCATGTGAAACTATGTCAAACACTTTGCAAAACCATGGGAATATTAGAGCTACCTAATAACCATGACTAAGCTAATGAATTCAGACGTCTGAGGATCTGTGTCTCATAAACCCATTAGTTTTATCCTTAGCCTTTAATTCTTCCTCATTTGAATTCCCTTTCACCTATACCATTATTTTGTCCAGGATTAGTGGCTTGTAGTTATCTGGGACATAAGGACAGCCTTTTGGAAACATAAACCAGCTCTTTCCCAACTTTTCTGGTGTTGATTAAAAAGAAACATCTGCAGACCTCCATCTTCTGAGACACTCAGACACGAGTTACATGGACACTGATTTCTGAGTGTACCCCCTGACAACACAGACATAATTTACTACACTGTTGATTAGAGATGGAGCAGGAACGATTTGATCTCCCATTAGGGAGATAAAGCACATCGTTCTGTCTTTCTAAATGCCACAAAGAAATACTGACCAGCTCTTGCTGCGCTGATTGAACTGTGTCACCCAGTGATGAACACACCAGCTGGCACTGTTTTTTTTCTGTTTAATGATAGTTAAAATCTTTATGCTTACTCTTGATAGCCACGGATTTCAAGCTCTTGTCCCTCATCAGCAGGCTGAGCTTTGTAATTTCTGATACACATAATTTGCTATTAAACTTCTTTTACAAACTACTGCTTTTTGGGGTTTTTTTTGGAGTATCTTCTCTGATCTGGCTCCTGAATCTGAAAGTCCCTCAAAGCAAAGTGAACATCTCTTTATAATGAATTCCAGGGGCTTGTCCACATGACGATCTCTATCTAAAAATTTCCAGTATTTGTTCACCCTTTTCTGTTCATATTTTAGCTTTCAGACAATTCCAAGCTGGAGAGGCAACCCTTCGGAAGCTGCTGTAGGACCGTATGGTGGTAAAAAATGATGATATTGATGAAAATGCCCTTTGTCAGCCCATACTGGATGTAATCAGACACTGATCGCCAGTTCCTAAGCAACCACGAAATTCCCGTCCAGCAACCAAGTCCAGAACAGGCTCCAGGTTTGTTTTGGTCAAAATATCTTCTGTGTTAGAAAATTATTAGCTCATTACGACAAAGCCTTGAGGTGTTTTAATTACTGGCTTTAATTACGGGACTTCCAGCAAAAGTCACCCTCAGGAATGGCATCGGTTTTCTTCCTGCAGGTTGTCAGCAGGAGCAGCAGAGCCCACCCTGCTCCAAGATGCAGCATCTCCCTGGGAAAAGGATCCCTCTCCCACATCCTCAGGGTTCATTAGGAAACACATCCACACGTGTTCTTCACTCCTCCAGCGTGAAGCAAGAGGTCTCACAGAGCTACAGATAAAACAGATACAGAGCTCCTGAAGATGAAAATCTCCCTTCCCAGGCAGGTGATTCCCAAATCTTCAGCTTCCCAGCATTTCTGATCACATTCCTGAGTAAGGAGTTATTTGCCAGAGCTGAATCTCTCCAGGTTTCTGCTCCTATCTGCTCGTATTAAGACAATTCAAATTTCCCTCTGGGCAGAAATTAAATCTGAATCAGGAAATTCTTGATGGAAAATAGCATTCTGTCTCCAAAGGATATATTATTTTTTCTTCAGTTAATTAAAAAGTGAATTAGACTCATCCTTTTCCAAACTTTCTTGAGTGTCTGGAGGTCGTGGGCAACTAAGAAGCAGCAAAGAAAACTCAAAAGAGAATGAAACAGCCCTTTGCAGCAAGAGATGAAAGAGTCAAGAAAAACCCAGCCTCTTGGCACCCTTCAAAGGACCTGAGTGTCAGCAGCCAACCAGCAGGAGGGTAGGGCTGAAAGAGAGATCACAGGGAGACTTGGTCACCTGGACCTGCTCTCACATCTTAGCAGGGCCCTGGGGGAATGGTGTCCCAAAATGTCCAAAAATAGAAATGCTACAGACACTAGGCAAAGGAAAAAGTGCTGAGAGCCACCGTGCCAAGTGTCCTCCATGCCCTCTCCAGAGGGCACGTGGCCACTGCAGTGCCAGCCACCAGCAGGCAGGGTCCACAGCAATCAAACCAAGCCAAACCAGCCTCCCTCTCCCTCCATCCTCGAGTCTTCCCAGGCTCAGTTGTAGAGTAACCATCCCCTCTGCAGTCTGAGCTCTCTCCTGACCTTCAGCTCCTCTAAGGCTGCCCCCAAAACTCCCTGTCCTTCCTCCCATCCATCCTCTCAAGTATCAGAGATCTCCCAGAACTGCTGGACTACGAGCACCATTCCCAGTGAGCTCAGCTCATGTTTGCCTCTCTGTTGTCTTTATTTTGAGGACAAGGAAAACTGTCATACCACAGTGATACCTCTGCTTTCAGAGGAGCAGATCTGTGCTTTGGGCTGTGTGAAACACAAAGACTCTCTAGGTCCAGTGATTCAGAGGATGAACATGTAATTCCTTCAGAAAAGGGTTTTTTTCCCTTTTTTCCATTTTTGCCCGGCAGGCAAAAAAACAAGACAGAGCATCTCTGTTAGAACTGAATCAAAACTCAGCTTTTGCTGTTGTATTCCAGGTAAGCAACATTTCCTGGAGTCACTCTCATCCAAAACACCCAGTAGCTTTGCTAAGATATTAAAGGATCCAGCTTCAAAAGTGTGGATTTAAAGATTTCTTTGCAATGCTTCTGAGCTCTTCCCACCTGTTAGAGCCGTGCTTCCCCAGAGCGGTGCCTCTGGAAGGCAATAGCCAGGATGCAGTTCCCTGAATTCAACACAGTATTTATCTGAGCAGGGAGCAACAATAGCACAGCAGAGATTTCATTTCCTTTCAGCGCATAAGAAATCCAGCGGGTGAAGGTGAGATTCAATAATGCAGCAGACAGAAAGAGAGCAAGGCCAGGGAAGGTTTTCAAGTCCTTTTCTTCTGCAAGGAGGTATGAAAACCTTACAAGAGCTTTCACATCTGCATCTCCCTGGTTGTCCTCAGCCTCTTAACAAAGGGGCCTCAGATACTTCCCATACAGACTCACCACCAGCTTTCCTGGGTGGCTGCAGAAGGATCCAACTTCCCAGGTAACAGAGTTTTATATGGACTGGCTTGGGGTTTGCCACTCAAACCATTGACTTAGCTCCTTAATTTTATTCCAATTTTTTTTTCTTTCATAGAGCAGGGAAAATGTGCTGCTTGATTCTGGAGAACAATGAGCAGTACAAAGCAATCTAAATTCCTGATACTTTTGTTCCCAGCAAAACATGTTGGGTGTGCTGGCGGGGTTTTGCAGACACAGCACTGGGCCCTGGGCCCTCGGTTCAATGAAACACTTGGATAGGTGTTGAAATCCATCCTCACCCAGAAAAAAAACCCTAAAAGATTAGGAATTATATATATATTGGAGATTTAAACATGCTTAAGCATGTACAGGCAAACTCTGACAGGAAGGGTGGGCAGCTGAGCCCACCCAGAGCTGACAAACTGTGAAGCAACTGATGCTCACACGAGTGGAAGGAATACACAAGCAATTGCACAGAAGGAGGAGTGACATCTTGGCACTTCATTGTAATCAGAAACCTGGGGTTTGGCAGTGCCTCATGGCTTTACTTTCAGCCAATACAACAGAAAATGTTGTGCCTCCTGTGCAAGTGATTGCAAGAATTCATCGGTCTCATTTGAAGCCAGAACACTCCTTTATCACCAAAGACTTCTCCAGATCTGACTGTGAGCCAAGGACTGCAATGAAATGTAGGACTTAATTATGTTTGACAAAAGCAAGTCAATTAAAGGCTGTTTCACATCTGTGCCATTTGACTGGGGCTTCTGCTTTATCATCTCTTCTCTGGTCCCTTGCAGAAATTTAATATTTATGGCCAGGAATTAGGTCAAAGCCAGGGAATGAATAAATGTTTGCAGCTCTTCGCAGGAGACAGGGAAAATTTCAGATTGCTACGCACGAAGTGAACCCCACTTTAACGACCCAAATGATGAGGCAAAGCCTCCATCAGCAGAGAAGGAGCTTCACCTGAGATGAGCCATACCTGGGCAAGTTGAGCTGCAGTGGTGGTGGGACTGCACAGGAGAAGCTCAGGGTAAAGCTGTTCGATCCACAGAGCCATTGCCCATCTCTGGCTGTTTTATTTCTCTGACATCCCTGAGATTCGCTTTTAAAATTGATGGTAGAAATAATCCTTGTAGGAGAGCTCAGGAACTCTGCAGGTCACTGCTTTTTAAGTGCCTGGCTTCAGACTTCGGGGATCTGAGTCTCAAGTGCTTCTTTGGGAAGTGATGTTCCTACAGTGAAGCTCTTCCCAAATGTAGGGCTTGCATGCAACGAACTCCCCTGACCCTCACCCCACTCCTGAGACCCTCTTCTTCCACTTCAAGATCCTTGACCCCCATCAGCTGCTCAAAGGAACAGGACACTGCACAATTTAACTTTTACTAGGCGGGGCTACGTGCTCCGAGGCAGCCAGACCCAGTTTGAACGTACAGGGAGGGTAAAATTCACATGCTTGGTGCAGCAGCACAGCCCCAACAGCATCACCACACCCTCAAACCCACCTGCCTCTCCCTTGTGCTCAGCATCCAGTAAAGCAAACTGGATAAAAGCAACTCCCAAGTTACTTCTGAAAACTCAGAAGCAAAAAGTGGAAAAACAACAGTTTTCTTTATGATGACTGGTAGCAATTATTTCCCCATATACCTAAATGTAAGATCTGAATCAAATTTGGCAGAATCCTTTTAAGTGAATTTATCGAAAGGTGATGTTTACCTATTCCTCCTTATACCATTCAGGGATTGTTTTTCTCATATACTTGCCCCTGACAGTTTAATATTTATACCTGTATTAAACTACTCGCGCTGCTTTCGACACATAGTCTGACATCATTCAATCTTTAATAACTTACCTGCAACAAAATTGTTTCCAATATACTTTTAAATCCTGCAGCAAGACTTTTGGTGCCAGGTGCTAAAAGCTGACACTAATGGCTGAAGGTTTGGACCCAGAAATCCCGCAGAAAGGTTTATCACACTCCAGAGGAACTTGAAGACACAACATAAATATGGAGAAAAAATCCCAAATCACATTCTGTCTTCTGGCTTTTACCTTCTGTGAGGAGATGACAACACAAAACTTGTAGGTTGTGTTGCTGCCAAAGGAGTCTGTGAGTGCAGGGCTTGGCTTTCCAGCATTTTGGAGGAAAAGGTGTTGAACCAGCTCAGGGATGCCGGTGGTTACCCCAATGGGGAGGAGAGCAGAGTCTTGCAAAGCCCCAGCCCATGCAGGAATTGAAACTGATCTAGGTTTAGATTGGATATTAAGGAGAAATTCTTCCATGTGAGGGTGGTGAGGCCCTGGCACAGGTTGCCCGGAGAAGCTGAAGTTGCTCCATCCTTGGAAGTGTTCAGGGTCACATTGAACACGGCTTGGAGCAACACGGTCCAGTGGAAGTTGTCCCTGCCCATGGCAGGGGGTGGAATGAGATGAGCTTTCCTTTCCAACCCAAACCAGTCCAGGATTCTATGATCTGTCCATTAAATTCCCCTTCAGGAAAATTAATATTACAATAAAACAACGTATTCCTAGGAAGTGTCCCAAACACCTTGCCAAAATCAGATGTGCATTTCTGCATCCACAGGGTTTATAAGGGACACAAGGTTGTTTGGCTTTTTGAAGCCAGCACCTTGCTGACATTACTCTTTCATATTACGGCAGGAGAAAGCAACCTAAACTTAACAAAAAATATCTTTGTAAATTAAGCCCAAATTAAATTAGTACTTGATTCTGCTGGAGCCACCCACAAAGGCAGAAAAACAATTCATTATTCACCCGGCTTTAATTCCAATTTCTCTGGAGCTGAGGTCACCCTCTATTAATCATGAGCGGTCTCTGCATTACACAATGGGCAAAGAGGTAAAAGCTTTGTTGCCTGGTATTTATTCTGTCTTCCTTTTGAAATAACAAGCCCAAGATAAACAGAAACCTTTTACCCTGCTCCAGCACTAGCCACAGCCTGTGCTGAGGAGCTGGGAGCCAGCAGCCAGCGGGCACTGCACCAGAGGGAAATGTGCTGCAGGCACTCAGGGACAGGCACTTCAGAGCTGCTGCTCATGTTTCCCCCCACCTGCTTTAAAGCACATCCATCCTGCTGTATTTTTAAACATTACATTTATTTTCTTAGTAAACAGCTCATCTCACTGAGGAAGGAAAAAGCAAAGTGTTGGGGACTTAAATAGAAATGCTCTCGGCGCTGGAGGCTCTGGGGTGAAGCAGAGCATCCTCCTGAGCTGGTGGATGGTGATTGATGGCCTGACTGCTGGGGTTAGCTTGTATTTTTTATTGTTTCAAGAACTTTCCTTTCCCACCTGACTCTTCATTCCTGATGCTTCTGGAGAAAAGGGTCCCTATGGCACAGATCATCCCCGTGTTCCCCATCTGCACCGAGGTTTTGCTGTCCCAAGGGGGAATCTCCAGCCCCCAGGGACATCATCTGATTGAGAGGCTAGAAATGGCAAGGCATGAGCCACAACTGTGCAATTCCTGCAGGAAAGAACAGCAGAGACCCTTTTTGCAATGTTTTTCTTTCCATGCAAGGAAAAGACCAGCGAAGCCTTTTCAGACCTGCAGCGTGAGCACTGGCACGGTCAGACTGGACATGGCCCAAGGTTTAACTCACATTCCAGGTAATTGAACAGCAAAACTGGGCATTGAGCGAGATGGCACATTCATGAATATCTGATGTTTCTAAGACCAGATTAGATGTCTTACAGAACAAATATCCTGGGTCTACTAAAGCAAGGGAACTTTTCTGTTAGTGATGTCCCAGCTGCATCCACTCCCTTGCAACACTTTTTCTCCCCCAAGCCATAACTCAGGGTTGTCACAAGCCTGGGAATAATCTCACCTGGAATTGGGGCAGGAAAGGCTTCAGAGGACCAAAAGCTGCCCCTACCCCCACAGCATCCCAAGCCTGGGGTATTATTTCTGATGCAGGAAGTCCTCAGGTATCCATCTTTCCAGCTGAGGTTCCATCAGAGGCTGTTCTTGGGCCAAAAGCCACTGGAATAGCTCAGACCCTGCTTCACCAGTCCAGCGGGAAAGCTCATTCCTTCCATGTTTTGAGGCTCATTAATACAATGGGCTGTCCCTCACCTTCACACTCCTGCCCCTTCCTCTCTCCCCACAGCCTTTGCATCAGGGAAATTTCAGCCTTGCAGAAGCGATCATCCTGCTGGAATAATCACATCTGTGCTGAGCTAATTCCTCTCCTAAAGAGCCTGGCAAGCATTAAGCAAAGGCAACCCAGCTCTGTCCCCTCAGTGCATTGAGAGGGCTCACACTAACACAAACCAGTGCTGACAGCCTCACTCTCTGCTTCGCAGGTGTTTCTCCTTGCTTCCTGTTTCAAAGTGCCAAACGGAGCGGGATTTCACTTGCAGGCAGGAGCATTTCTGACTCCCTGCCAGCCAGAGAGAGCCAGGCTGAGCTGGGGAGGCACAGAGACACGAGTGAGCAGTGGCTGATTGCCAAGCCACCAGCCCCAGGTACAAAGGCACTTCCCTGATCCAGCTGTGGGGGCAAAGGCTTCTGCCCAGTCTGGTCCCAAGAACCAGGGCACCCCCCAAATAGAGCCCCTGCTAAAATCCACCTCCAAATGGAAACTCTACCCTATATCAGACAAGGGAAATGCAGCAAACACCCCAGACATGGCAGGAAAAGCTGGGACTCCCTGGCAGGTCCCAGCTCCACGGCAGACAATGCCCCCTCTGCTCTGCTGTCTCCTGACAGCCCTGTTTTATACCCACCTTGGTTCTCCTTGAGGCTTCCTGCAAATAACCTACAGGAAGGGCAGCAGTGGCTGATTAATGAGCTGATCCTACAGAGTCAGGAAAAACACCTACACCAGGAAGGAACTGGAAGCAGGAAAATAAAGGCAGAGGGTTTTTCCTCCTTTCTCATGTGTGTATAAATGATAAGTGATGCCTACGTCATGTCAACAGTAAGAGAACCCTCATGAAGTACAACATGCTTGGTCCTCTTCTAGCTCAGAACTTGGTCTCTCTCATATCAAGAAACATTTCAAGGGAAGAAAACAATTTTTTCCCTCTATTCATCTCTTTATTGTGGCATTTTCCACCCTCTGTAATTCACAGTTTTCTCCATCCCAGCAGGGTTGAAAATTAGCTCCGCCACCTTGGCCATCCAAAAGCACTGTACAGCTGGCAGCACCACCAATTGCCCAATTTGCTTCAACAGTTAACTGCTCTGCCAAGAGGAACAGAATGATTTGCAGCCACGCTGCCCATATATTTCCTCGCTTCATGTGGTTTTCTGTCCTTGTCTTACACTGCCCCAAACAAATAAGAGCTGTTCCTAACCAGTAGTGCTGTCTCCTGCAAGAAGTGCTCCGCAGCCCTGCGGTGGCACCGGGGAAAAATATGGAAAGGAAACATCCCCTCTGGGGAGAGAAACATGGTAATGTTAAGATCAAAAAAGCCCTCTAAGATCAAGAGGATACACTCCTCAAGGGCCATCTGGGAGATCCCAGGATGAGCTGGGATTGTTCACCCCACAGTAAAATATCTGGGGGGAAAAATTGCCCACGTGGACTCAGATAACCACTGGTGCCATATTGCTTCTATTTGGGGCTCCTCCTGCTCCCACAGGTGTCAGAGTCCCCCCTGGAGCCAGAGGCACTGCACCCAGAGGGCTGTCATCAGCTCGCACACAGCAAAGCCGTTTCAGCTAATGAATCCCCTCTAGAATCTGAATTAGCATCTCTCGGTACTAGCAAATCACTCCTGATTTCTGATTGCTTATAAATAACCTACCAATGACCTCAGGAGCTTTCAGAAAAGGCTCAGGAGTGATACAGCCCCAGCAAGCTGCCGAATTCCCCTTTACCCCATGGGACTCGCTGGTCCCTGGACACAACCCAGTCAGGCTGGATTCCCAGCCAGCAACATCTCCCTTGTTGCTGGCAAGAGGGAAAACAAGACCTTTTTAATCCCCAGGAGGCTGGCAGGAGTATTTATGGCACTACCTAATAATTAAACTATTTATGATTTATCCCAGCTTCCTCTTTCATACAGCTGACAGTTCTTTATAGGCTGACAGGTTAAATGGATGTAACAGATCCAGTGCTCTGCTACATTTACATGGTGGCACCTCCTGGGTGGGCAGCAAAGGGCAACCGGCATCATCCAGGACTGACCTCCCACACCACTTCCTCCCTCTTCGCAGATAATCAGGCTTCTTGTCAAAACCTTTAAATTTCTCTGTCATGCTCCCTTGATTTAATTCCCTCATTTAATTCTAAAAACTGCTTTTGGAAGTCTCTGTATGTAAAAAGTGAAGTTAAATTCTTCTCTGTTCAGTGAGATGTTTCTCCATGCAAAAATAATCCATCCTTTTATATCTAAAGGGACTGAGGTGCACTCCCTCAAGAAAGGCTGGGAGATGATGAGGGTGTCAAAAAAGTCATCTTTTAACGCTTGTATTTAGTAGTCCCTGGTGCTGTAACACAATCAGTCACCTAAAGGTACAGAGCTGTTTCATCAATGTGCATCAATGAGGCTCCACGTCCTGCTGGGACCCCCAGTTCCTACATCATAACACAGGGCTGGGCTTCACTTAGGCCTTCTCTGCTTACCCAACATCACCAGTGGGTTTTTTAAGTGAGCCAGTCTCTGCAACTGGATTCCTTGTGTTTTATAAAAGGCAGTAAACAGTGCCACGAAACCTCGCTCTCTAATTACCGAAACACTCGACTGTTAATCACGGCCTAATTGTTTTGTACCTTTTGTCAAGTCCTGAGCTACTCAGACTGTGATAATTCTTGTCATTAGTGTCTGAACCTTGGGGCAATCTTACTCTGACATCTCAACATTTGCACTCTCTCACTAGAAAATGGCATCAAATATGCAGAACAGGAGCCAGGGTGGAAATGAAAGGCCTTGTTGGAATCGAAAGTGCCCTAATCAGAGTTAATGACCTCCCTCCCACCGCAGTGGAGGACTCCAGAGCTGGGATTGGCATCGCTGTTCACAGGGGTGCTTATCAGAGTAGCATCTGGGCCTCTTCTCCCCCAAAATAATGTATTCTCCATCCTCCAGCACCAGCCCACGCACAGAGGGGCGAAAAAGGGTACCCCACACCCAGCCGTAGCATTGAGGGAGAAGCACCACCCCAAAATAGCAGCATTTCAGTGGTGCTGACCCGGGGTGCATCCAGACCAGGGCACAGCACTAGATTAGCACTGAGGCAGGGCAGGTGAGCTCGTACCCAGGACACGCAGATGTCTCGTGGTGGCTCATTTCAAGAGCCACAGAGTCAAATGCCAAGTAATTCCAGCTCCCTAGGAAGGCCTGTCATCTATCTGATTCCACTTCTTTTGATGTAGCGTCTTTCATATGTTGTTGATCAGAACAGTTTACAGCCAGAGAGGAAAATAACAACTTCAGGCTTGGGTGAATTGCATCCAGCAGCCCTCTGGAAGGGCAGCAGAGCTTTTTGTCCAGCCCTTGCTACATATTTGCAATGGTTGGGTAATGCATCGGAGCCATGTGGCTGCATGGATCACTCCATCCACAAAAACTCAGCTCCCAGATGAGGCAGGATTCCTCCCTGTTAAAGTGTGCAGATGGTAATACCCTGGAACTAAAGCTGGCAGCAGCTTGTTTCAAATGCATGGGCCAAACACCCAGCTCTTGGCTGACAAGGGCTCTGCATCTGGTTAAAAAATTGCTGTCAGTGCTCACAGTGTGCTGTGGGCTCCATCCACAGAGCTCAGAGACACAGAGACGGCATCTCTGCACAGACATTCAGCAGGTCCACGCCACACAGGTTGGGAGGTGTGGTCCAAGCTTGTCTTGTGCTCAACAGTGGTCCAGCACCTCCTTCCAGGGCAGGACAGCATCCAGTAGTTACTCATCCAGCTCCCCACAAGCATCACAAACCTTGGGCTGGGCACATTCAAGGAGGAAAGAGAAGCTGCCTGAGAGCCAGCAAAGAGGTGGGAAGGGGAGAGCCCTGCACATTCCTTCTTTCCAGGCCACAACATCAAACTGTCTCTCCTCTTAAGATGACAAAAGGAAATATTCAGGTGACAGTTAGGCTCTCTTTCACCCCTAATCCAGCCACAGCCACTTTCATCACCCTGCTCACCTCTCCCTCAACCCCCTCCTCCAGAGCAGCCCTCCCACTTATCACCCTTTTCCCACCTCCAACCCTACAGGACCCCTCCACACTCCATCTCCCAGCTCAGCACATGCACTGAGTTATTCAGCAAGCTTTAAGGTCACAATGTTCTCATCTAATTCCACTTTCTGTAGACAAGAGCCATCTATAAATCCACAGCTCTCCACAGGAGCCCGGTGTCCTCGCAGACCCCGAGCCATCGTGTCAGCGACAAAGGACGTCACTGACGTCTGAAGGTCTTTGCTTTTGCAACTTCACCCACTCTTCCCAGGAACACGTTTGCAGTCGCCCTGTATTTAATCTTCCTTTCTCTAAAGCAGTAGGCAGTGGTTTTTTATCGGAGAAATCTGCGGGGCACGTATGGTCAATGGCTTCTTAATAACGTTTTTAGCATTATGTTCCCAAAGGCTCGTGTAACAGAAAAAAAATTAAACAAAATAAAACGAGTGGAAAAAATGGAGCAAAACAAACGGCTTGTGAGTGGTTCTCCTGGAATTGTTTAATAACCCACTGAGTGAAAGGCACTGCAGGGGAGAGGCAGGAGCAGCACTCCCAAAAACACCCTCTCTAGCCTAATAAACCAGAAAAATGTGGTGATTGCTGGCAGTTGCCAAATCCTAATGCTCCTTAACTACCTGTATTTACCGTGTTTGGTTATTATTATGGTTTGAGTGAAGCCTCTGCCTCACAAAACTCAGGTGAAAGCACCTGGGAAAGTTAATCCCTCCCATCCCACAGTTCCCATTCGGCCTTTCTGTTCCTGACAGGAGCATTCACAGAAATAGAAGGCTGAGCTCAAGCTCCTGAGATTTTGCCAAAGGAAAATCCAAACCTTTCCCATATTGGTGAAATTTGGAACTTGACCCGTGCTGACTCAGCTCACAAACACACCAAGTGAGGACAGAGCTATGGTAAGCTGAGATGTCTCCAGCAAACCCCCAAAAAATGAAATTGCTCAAAACTGGAAGAGGACCCCTGGGACAGGTGTAATTCCCACCACAGGGGCTCCAACCAACTCCGAAATGACCCAAACTTTGTGGCAGGAGCATTGCTACAGCCACAACAGCCCAGCAAGAGCAAGGCACTTTGCAGCCTGGGACAGCGAGACCCAAAGATTTTGTTGTCATTTTATGGGGACTGGAGACAACATCGAAATTTTCATTGCTCTTTTGATTCATAGCACAGCTTCCAGGGGAAGGCCATGCAGCAATGCACCAATAAAGTTTATTTCAGCTGATTTCTCCCCTGATTACCATAAAACTCCTGCAGACACACACAACTGTCCGCACCCCATGTGCTGGGACCACTTCTGCCTGTGTCTTCCAATTTTTAATGTTTCTAATATTTCAAGTTCAGCATCTCTTAGCCTGGAATCAGAGATAAGAGTCTAAGGAATAATGAAGAAAAAAGTCAGTTTGTTGGAGAACAGCTTTAAGCTTTCCTTGGCAAGGAGTCATCTGTGGTTCTTGCTGAGGGAACCAGGCACAGCGTTACATGGACCTTTCAGGAAAATTAAAATGCTATTGCTACTCCAACTCCACTGAAAGCCAACACCATTATTCACTAATAAGCTTAAGGGATTTCTCCATTTCGTTGCAATTCCCTCAGTATCTGGACATTACCCCGGTCTCAGTCACAGGTACACGCCAGAGTCCCTTCACGCAACTGAGAACAGTAAAATTAATTTGCAAATTGAATGAAAGCCCAGAAACATGTCAGGAATATCTCCCCCAGGCCAGGCTGCTGGAGATGCTCAGCACACAAGGCTCCTCTATCCCTGTTTCCTGCTCTGCCCACTTTGTCAGCTCTTCACTGCTGTGTTTAGATGGGGACATCTCATGAAAATTGGTACCTTTTTGTGTCAGTCTGCTCTGGCTTTGCACCTCTCCCCACATGAGACCATCGGGATGATCTCTTGCTTTCCTCCCCAGAGCCACTGCAGATGGGAAAAGGACACAGAAAAACTGATTTTCCACAGAACATAACTTGTTTTTATGGTGTATGTTATAGTCACCCCAGAGAGGGAAGAAACCACTTTCTTCAGTGAAAAGGAATTGGAAAAAAGCATCTGTATTACAACCAGAAAATTTTGTTCTATACAGCCAGGAACAGCAGAAATTCCCCATCTCCAGGTGGATTTAGGAAAGAAGATAGCACAGAAGAGCACAGACCCATTTTTACCAGCAACCACCCAACTCCCAGAGCTTCCCCGTGGTCCAGCACCACATCAAGGGATGCAGGATCCACCCCACACACACTTCTGAACTAGGAGTAAATCCAGAGGGTCCAGACCAAGGCCTCATTTCTCCACAGGAAATTTTTCCAGCTGTCTTTCTCCACGGAGCCACCCCACACAGCACAACAGTGCTCCCAACACTGTCTCCTTCACAGAGGAGAGCAGAACAAACACAGGAGGGTAATCCCTTCCCTGGGTGTTTCTGAGGAAGCAAATCTCCTTTCTGGGGAGTTTTACCAGCTGGTTTTCCAGTTGTTATAAAAATGATAATGATGATAAATTGCCTGGGCTTGGTGAGGTTTGCAGGGAGCTCCACAAGGCCCATCCAGGCTGCAGCACAGCCTTGCTCGTCCAGGGGCAAAGGAAGTTTCACCTCCTGTTTGTGGATAAGCAGGAAACAGGAGGAGTTGCTCTGTAAATCTGTGAGATTTGAGGGCTGTCTTGTCCTCGCAGAAAGTCACCTCAGTGAGACTTTCCTTCCTCCCTTGCTGGTCTCATGGAGAAACTGCCTCCATGAAAGATAAGAACCTCAGTGATGCCCACATTTTTGTGTTCCCCTCGAGCTTTGTTTCCACCCTCCTCAGAAACACGAGCCTGCCCCAACTCCCCATGGATCTGAGCAGGGGAATGTTCTAGAAACAGCCCCTAATTGCAACCTCTGTAGCCTGGGGCTCCCGTTAGAGGCCGGGAGCTGCCAGCACAGAGCCGAACCAGGGTGAGTTACATCCCAGAGCCAGTGGAAGGTGCAGAGGAAGCCCCTGCAGGGAAGGTGAGACACTGGGTTACCTGCACAGCCTCCTCCCTCTGCAGTGCTGGGGGGGCCCAGCAGCATGGACATCCTGCTGTGGATCACACTCCTTCTCCTCTTTTTCCACCCTCCTCCTTCTCCTCAGCCCTGTCTGCAGACTCAGACAAGGCTCAGGGCTCCCCTTGGGGCAGACACAGCCATCCAAGAAAGCAATTTCATGTCGATGTGAGGGGAGATGCCCTCTGGATTGAAGCCTCCAGCTCAAGCCGTGCTGTATCTCAGATGTGGCTCCTACAGACACACAGCTAACGCCTTCTCTTTGTTCCTGCCATGCGCTAAACTTCCCAAAACACTTCTCAGTCATCAATTCACGCTGAAGTCCAGACTGAACTGAGTCGGGGACACACAGGGAGATGGAGCAGGCCCAGAGGGCTCCTCCACGCTCATCCCTCTGTGCTGTGTCCATGCTGGACAGCTCTGCCTTCCTCCACACAGCAACCACGGGCTTTCACCGGGACTCACTCCACCCAGAGGGGTCCCCAGGCAAAGCCCCAGCCCCAGCCCCAGCGTGAGCACAGCAGGGCTCGAGTCTGTCTGGAGCTCTCAGCCAGGGACCCAGCACGTTGGCCTTTACAATTTCCCAGCTCATGGCAATTTGCCTGCGAGGCGCAGGACGAGTTATCAGCACTCACAGATAACCAGGCAGTTTCCTTTCGCCACAGTAATTGCACAGAGGGATCAGAACCTTAATTGAATATCTGCTCTTCTCCACGCAGGTGTAAACCGGGGGGGATTGGGGTTGTTTTGCCTTTTTTAAATAAGGACTCCTCATGAGCTGACAGATGTTAAAGTCTGCTGAGCACCTCTCATCACTTCCAAGATGCCTCTGGACTCAGAGCAGGACAGATCCTGCAGGATGCTCCCACCCACCCATGCCTGGGGCTGCAAATTGCAGGACAGAGCAGAGAGCTTGCCTAATTAGCTAATTCTGCTAATTTAAAACATCTCAGCAGGGCATACGATAACATGCAATTTGACCTGCCCTCACTTCAGTCAGTCACTTTGTGGCTTCATTGATTGGTTTTTCAGGATGATATTGAATAAGAACGATTGAAGACAAATAGGAGGCACATTCCCTTTGGAGACGGGATTCCCCAGTAGGGCAGCACCTCCAGCTCGATGTGTGGGGCACTCCAGGACCCTGCCAGGGACTCCCAGGGTCCTGCTGGTTTCAGCAAAATACACTTGGCTGCTGCCTTAAACACTAATGAGATTTGAGACTTCAGAGAAACAAGCGAGAATTGAGAAAAATCTCTTTTTTGACATCTCTCTGCTGATTTGTGACACCCTTATCTCCATCTCAGACACACATTCCGGCACTGCTTTAAATGGCAATTGTTTCATGTTGTCCCTGCAGCCTGCAGGTGCCTCAGCAGGAAGGATCCCACAGGAACATCAAGCACTAATGGGAGATATGGTTAACGCTGGTCAGACTGCTGGACTTCAGACAGGACTGCTACAAACCAGCCACGAGAGACTTTCCTATTGTTAGCTGTCTCTTCTATCTCCAGTTTCCTCAAGAACCACGTGGATAAGCTCTGGCTATTTATTTAGTGAAAGCAGCAATAAATAAATATATTCATGTAGCAGCAGCAGCTGAGATGATGAAGCACATCTGCACACACTGAAGCTCCTGCCAGGAGCTGAGTCCCTCTTGCAGCAGCTGGAGGAGGAAAAGGGAGGTTGGAGAGCAAACACAGAGCTGGTGTGCACAGCTGGAGCGTGGGCAAATCACCCAAATCACCACCTGACCTTTGGAAGAGGTGAAGGATGAAATAAGCAGGAAAAGCCAAACAGAAGGTGATAATCGGTTTATCACTAATTTATCTACAAATCATGTTTCAGCTCTAAGTTATTTCTTCCAGGATGAGCACTGGACATGGGGGTAATTGTTCACCAATCCCATCCCCTGATGAGGATTTTCCTTTCAGCTTCAGAGCAGAACTAACCAACCTCATATCCCATCCATTTTTCTGGCTCTCCTGCAGTTGGGTACCTGAGGAACTGACCTCCATGTAGCTTTGTTGGCTGTCACAACAGACACTTGCCCAAGAGCAAAAGAACACACATTTCATCAACCAGGCTTTCCCTCACCCAGAGACAGCATTTGATGCTTTTTAACTGCAGTTAAGTACCAGAAAGACTGAAAAAAAACCCACTAAAAACCCCACTAGGCAGCCTCGAGCTGGGTTCGTGGTGATATCATCCAGCCAAGGAGCAAATCCAAGATCCTGCACTGATAGCAGAGGCAAAACTCAGGAGCCGGCAGCTATCCAAGTGACTGCTTTCATCTGTCTCACAGTAGGCTTGGAATTTAAATCAGGTGTTCCAGCCCGCTCCAGCTCCGGAGCTGTAATTGCATCAAAGAGCATCTCACGCCTGCTGCATCAAACACCAGGCATGAAGAACTGCCAAAGGAAAATTAAGGTGGAATTAGAGCCGTAAACCAACGCACATAAAAATAGCTGAGGCAAGGGCAGCTTTTCCACACTCACACCTCTCACACATCATACCTGCGTGGTGAGCAATGTCTCCAGGGATGGAACGTTCCCTCAGGCCACCCAGCCCATCTCCTTCCCAGCACCAGCTTTTCACATTTATTGTAATTATTTCCAGCTTCACCAGCTCAGAAGAGCAACAAGAATCTGGCGCAGGTGGGACCATCTGAGCCTTCCCCCGTCTTGATTTGCCAGCTGGTTCCACACAACTGACCCTTTTTTCCTTAACTTTTCAGGTGTTTCAAATTCTGTTCAAGAAATACCCTTTTTTTCTGTCTGAGTTGGAAGATGAGATTCCTGCTGGGTGATTATTTATTTTTGTAGCTTTACAGAAATGTCATTTTATTCACAGATCCGTGTTAAGGAAAACCTCTCAGAGGGTCAGACCTCACTTGAATGTGTGAAAATATTCACGTTACAGGCTGTTTATCAGCCCTTGTGAAGGAAGCACTTTTCTTGTGATGAATCCATCCCTCCCATATCAGCCAGGACGATTCAATGCTACTTCACTTAAATTCTTACTGGCTTTAGAAGAAAATCCTTTTTAAAGTAAATTTCATTAATTAATTCTTCTTTCAATTTGAAGAAGAAACAACTGAAAACTAAGAAAACAGCCACAAAATCTCCTCAGGGCCCCACACCACGAACAGGATCTGATTTATCCCATTGATTTATCCCTTTGGAAGCTCCCTGCCTGGGAGCACCGCTAGCCCAAAACAACATTTCCACACAGCAGTCATGGAGGAGATAAAACATTAATGACAGTCAACCAATTCCATCATTTTTAAGTGTTTTTCATTCCCAACTGCCGCTGCTGGCAGAGGGGAGCATGTGGGGGTGTTTCCGGCTTGTTCATAGTAAATAAATCCCTTTTCTCTCCATCTGCCCTGCTGGAAGTGGCACAGTGGGTCCCCCTCTTCCCTGGAGAGCTGGAAACCCCGGAAGCACCATCGAAAGCAAGGACATGATTCAGGCTGGCTGTGGGTTATAAATATTCCTACCCCAGAACCAGACACATTGGAGGAAGGCATGGGCACATTCCCCTCAGTGGAGCCATAAATTTGCCCTTCACCCCAGAGCAGTGCCAGGAGCAGTGTGACAGTCTCAGAAACATAAATATGCAAAGAAATAATTGGAGAAACTAAAACTAAACCCCTTAAATTCCTCTGGGTGGGTGCACTGCTCTGCCTCCCATTCTTGCCCACTCTCGGCCTATGCTGCGTGCAGCAATGGAATATTCTGCCCTTTCCACTTGGGGATTGAAGAGCAAAAAGCAGTTTTCCACTTAAACGGGTAAAGGGATGGTTGGAAGATGCCAGGATGTGCCACACACAGCCACCATCTCCCCACCACCTCCGTCTCCTCACTCGGCACCCTGTTCTCTCTTGGCCCCTCCACCACACCCCACCGTGTGGCCCCTGGGAAGCCAGGGACAGGGCAGTCATTCCCACCTCCCTGAGGGGAAACCTTGGGAATCCTGGAGAAAAAACACTCTGGGAAGACCTTAGAGCACCTTCCAGTACCTAAAGGTGCTCCTACCTGGGGAGGGACTCTGTACAAGGGCATGGGGTGGCTGTGCCACCAGCAGAAATGGCTTTGGCACTCCCAGTAACGTGGATCCTGCTGTCCTCACCTCTGGGCAGGCTCAGGACTGCGAGTTTAGCTGAAGCACCACCATTTCCACAGGTTTCTTCCTTCAGAAGAGCCTCCCTCCATCTCCACACCACTCCTCTGATGCAAAGGGCACCGCTGGGCTCCCCACAGCCCTCAACATTTGCTCTGAGCAGCCAGCGGGTTGAGGCAATTAATGTCTCGATGTGAGAGCAACTCTCACTGCTAAGTGCTCTCAGAGAGGAATAATTTTGGTAAAAATTCCAGTGCAAGAAGATTTAAGCACAAATTCTTTGAAGAACAAGACAGAAGACCTTTATCCACCAGGATACACAGCGTTGGTGCAGCATCCCTGGGAACTGCGGGCTGCTGCATGGAAATTAAAGGTCATTCTTTTTTATTGTCTCTTACAGAGATTCAGCAGAAATATAAAATTTTGAGGTCATAGAGCTGATGAAAAACAACAAAGTTTGAGAGATGCAAAGTTCAAACCTCATTCTGTTCCTTGCTGTTCTTCACACAATAAAAAAAAAGGAGGCAGCAGAACTCACGCAAGGGGTGGAAAGAGTCCTGGCGCTGTGCACCAGGAGCTTCGTCTCAGCAGGCTGGGAACCACAAGGACTTTCTGACAGAGCAGGAAGAGGAGAGCCAGACCTCCTGTAAGGGGTAGCAGAGGGGCAGGACCACAAGCCTCATGCCAAGCACCGAGCCTGGGGCAGCAGGATAGAGATTCCAGCTCCATCCCAGCTGTGCTTTGCCAAGGCACTTCTCCATCACACAGTGCTTAAACAAACCTTGTTTCTTTCCGCTGATCCTGCACTGCCCAATCCTCACCCCACTCCCTCGAAAGTCTCCCAAGGAAAAGCAGCAGAGGCACAGAAGGTTTTCCACATGCTGGAGGGAACAGGGCTGTCCCACTCCATCTCTGCCCCTGTGCCTGCTCACACATGCCCATCCCATCTCCCTTCCTCCTCTCCCAGCTCCCACCTGCAACGTGTTTGCAGGGAACTATTTTCTGCAATCTGTCTGCCACTCCAGAGCCATTAACATCTTCCCACAATTTGGGCTGTCATTTTCCCTAATGATATATTTAAAGAAAATGATACCACAGGCAAAGCATTTCTCGGTGATTATAACACATGGCAAGTAACACCACCAGGCGTGAGTCAACCCACCCTGGCTGTGTTTGTGCTCAGCGCTCCAGATGCTGTCTGCTCCTCCTGGCAGGCATTGCCAAGAGCCACAAGAGCAGTAGGAAACTCCAGCCCCACATCCCATGGAGACACGATTCCCCTAAAACCCCACCAAGCTGCGGGTTTCTGTCCCATCCAAGGCTCTTCCTGCTCCTGCCGCTGTAACCAGCCTGTATCGCCGAAGGGATGATGCCATAGGATGTAAACACAATTCCTGTGTGTTTAAACCAGAGCAGGGCTGATGTAGAGGATTTTATCAACATCTATGACTGGTGCACTTACCGGTTTAACATGGTTTAGCAGAGCTATTCAGCCACAGGCTGGACTTAATGCTCTTGGAGGTCTTTAATGGTTCTATTCAATGACCGCATATTTTTCATCCCTTTACGGCTGAGCCACTGCCCAGCAAAGTTCAGGGGCCATGCAGCACTCCCAACCCACCCAGCCTCAGAGCTGCGGGGCAAACAGGCTATTTTAGAAGTCTGATCACCAAAAATAGAGAGAAACACGGCTACCCAAGCAGCTCCTAAGCACAGGGACATCCCAAAGACACCATTAAGGCCACCTGGGAGTTCATTTATTGCCATTAAGTTGATGAGCAGCTGTCTAAAACCCAGAGACAGGCAGCTGTCATGTGCACATCTTGTTCCAAACTGGGTTTTCTCAAAGGCAGGTTCTCTTGAGACAGCTGGAAACAGCTCCAGCTTTAGCTTGTGCATCCCAAATAAAGCTATGTGAGGTGAGAAAAATGCTAAGTCTCATTTTAATAGCAATGACTGAGACAGGTTGGTGTGGCAAGCCCAGCACATCCCATGCCTCTGATCATCCAACCTTATGGTTTGGTTCAGCACCTGCAGCCCCACACGTACCTGCAGCTCCCCTCCAGCACGTTCCTTTCTCTTGAAGGTGTCTCCTGGTGCCATTCCTGATGAAATCAAGACACTGGGCTTGTCCAGCTGAGGGTTTTTATTGCACTGCCATGAGCAGACTTTCAGCCTCCAGCTGTTTGACCACTGATGGCACCAAACAGCCAAACTCTGGAGCACTAAGTCAGAAAGTGATGAAATAAAAACAGGGGTGACATTCCAGTGCAAATATATAAGTTAAATAACAGAAATGTATTTTTCTTGGCCCATTTTCAGTTGATGTCATGAGGTTTCAGCAGTTCCAGCAAGGTGGATCACTGCACCAAGCACTGCCCAGCATCTGCTGAGCACCAAGTCATGCTGCAGCTTCTCATAACTCCAGATGACAGGCACATGTTTGGGTGAAAACCCCTCGACTTTGATTAGAAAAGAGGAAAAACACTTCAGTTTCCTCCTGGCATTTTTCACTGAAAGGCACATTTGAACTGCTGAGCTTGTGAGGAGCAGCTTGAGGAGGTGACAAAGTATGTCAGGAGCAAATCTGGCTGCACCCAGCCTGCATGAGAGTCACCACAGGGTGCAGGGAGCTGCAAGCTGGAAATATCACCATATGCAATTTTCCAGACAGGAGCAATTAAGGAGATAACTTCCTTCAGACCCAAAAATCTGCCAGCAATTTGGGCTGCCGTGTCTTACACAATGGAAAAGTGTGGATGAGGACATGTTCATCACTACCCATCAGCAGGGATTTTTCCCTCTGCATCAGGAGCACTTCCCTGGCCAGGAGGGCAGCTGGAGAGATCCAGGGGGACACAGAAGTGCCTGGAAGCAAAGGAACATAAGCAGGGAACAAAGACAAATGTGCCTTTGCAAATACCCACAGAGGTGATTCCCACAGGAGGTTGCAAAGAAACCAGCAGCTAAAGAGGGGAAAAGATGGGAATTAGAAACTTCCAGTTGCTTCCAGGAAGGATCCTGCTTGGCAGAGGTGAGGACACAGGATAGGCTGGCATCCCTGCCTCAGGGTAGATCTACCTCTAGAGAGAGAAAAGCAATGGAAGTGGTTAAAATTCAATTTAGAACATTGTACCAATGAAACCAACACAGCGAGTCACTTCTGCCTGTTTCCCAGCACAGCTCCAAGCAGCCTTCCCTGTGATTAATTTTCCCTTCTGTTGCCTTGGCAAGTTCGGGGAGACACATTGTCAGCAAAATCTGGGAAGAGACCCCCCCGGCTCCCATCCAGCACAGATGGAGGAGGGCTCTGCACCACCTCTGTGCCCACCTGCCACCCACACGGCAGAAATCACCACATCCAGATGATCAAAAGAGTGTTTTTTCCCCTGTGCAAGCTCCCCTGGGCCCTCAGAGCATCAGGGAGGGCAACATCTCACTCAAGGCTTTCCTGCACTCCCCTTCCCACAAACCTGCCAAATTCATAATTACCGAAGGGGTGGCAGTGAACCTTCAGGCTGTCAGCACGCTGAGCGTTTGCCCTTCTTCGGGATTAATTTCTAATAGGCAAGTAATTCAGAAATACCAGAAGTAGGGGTGTGCCATTCGGAGCAGTGTGTCACCAAATCACCAGCTCGTCACCAGGTGGATTCCAACCAAACTGCAGCAATTTAACTTGCAAAACACAGGCTGCAGTTCTGGAAGGAAAGGAAACGTCTCCTTTTGTCTGAAACACCGCGTTTGTCTCTCTCACCAGGAGATGCTCGTCTCAGTCACTCCCATTGCAGAGGAATTATTATTGCTAAACATTGTCTTTGCTATTTTGGGAAGAAAAAGCAGGATTTCCATAGGACTCTGCAGTTGCATGGTAGTTCTGCACTGCTTTGTTTAGGAATATCAGCAAATTGAGGCTGGGTTGGGCAGTGTGAATGGGGTTTGCACCAGGCAATGCTGCTCAGGGTCTCCAAAACCCAGGATGCTGGGTCCCCAGGGGCTTGGAAGGGGAAGCAGTGGGAAGAGAGCTGCAGATCCCCAAAGTGAGATCAAAACACAGACTCCATGCAGAGAGCTTGAAGGGGTTTCCCTCCTTTTCCATATTTTCAGGAAAAAAAAATGCCATGAGAAAGAAAACATAGGAAGCAACACAGAGGAGCACAGCACTAAATGGGTCAGCTCTGCCCTCCCAAGGAGATCACTCTCAGGGCATGGCTGGAGACAGGAGAAGGTCTTTTTGGGGCAGGAATTCCACAAACACACACTTACACCATTGCTGACTTCACACCCACCACAGCCCCATTGCAAAGTGAAATCCTGGCCAGAATCTAAGCTTCACCCCAAAACAAGCCCTAGAGCCTCACCTCCTGCCAGGATCACAGCACCACGCATCCCCCACGGGTCCCAGGGGTGGTGCTGCTGCTGCTGAGAGCAGCACAGGCAGGTTTGGAGCATGTTAATGAGGCATGAGACAGCTGATCTGCATCTCTGCAGCCTTGTTTGGATCAACATAAATTATATACACTGAGTTTATGCTGATAAGTGTGTGCCAGCACCTACACAAGTCTGTAATGCTGTGTCTCCCCTCAGATTCCCTCAACCCAGCTGGCTGAGAGAAAAAGCCAAGCTCCCAATGACCTCCAGAAGTAGCAGAGTCCACTTTGTTAGGGGGTAAGGAGAGCACCTGCCATGGAGATGAAAGGCAGGAGTCAAAGGCTCCCAGTGCCTGGTGAGGGACCTCAGGGGTCACCCTGGCGGCTGCTGGCTCAGGGAAGAGCCACTTCTTCACCAGGTCCTGGTATCTTGCACAGCAGCACACATGCAGGATCACAGCCACCTCCGAGGGGAAAAAATTCCATGTGCTTTCACCTTCCATAAATTCTCGCTTCTTCTCATCCTGTGGAAAGGATAGAAAGAAAAAAATAGATAATGGAAAACAGATACGGCAACATTGTCTTATCAACATTCCAAGCCAGACACAGTGCAGCTATAAGGACTGTACAACATCCCAGAGCAAGAATTCTGTAAACCCTCCTCTTCAGTGTCTCCTATTTCTGTCTCCAGGCAGACAGGTTTAAGGCTGGGATTGTCCAAGCAGCACCCTTTCCCATCTAACGGGAAGAGCTATAAAGCCAGACCCCTCTTTATTGCAGGAGATCCTCTTCAGAGCTAATAAATGCCTTCCGCCCTCGACCCCACCGTGAATATTTTACTGCCACTTAAATCCTTTCTTAGCCCTGATTTTGTTGCTGGCACAGGGTTCAGCCAGCTTTGGATAATCACCAGGCAAGTGACGTGTTCTGCTCTCCTTTTTGTTTGCGAGGCTGGCTACAGCAGTAAAACCGTGTCGCTGTCATGCCTAATGCAGTCAGGTTTCCTACAAGTGCTTCCCCACAGAGCTCTGCCAGGGCAGCTCATTTCCAATGCTTCCATCCTCGCTGCTCCCTGGGGATGCAGGGCAGCTTTCAGAGCCGACACGGCTGGCGGGGTGGAATTAAATCCCTGCCTCCAGGAGCCCCTTCCCTGCTATGCCAGGATCAGGTGGAATAATATCTTTTGACTTTGATATCCTTGGCTTTGAGGATAGCCAGTACCAGAGCCATCTGCCTGCTGCAATCTCTGTTGCCGTGCAGAACAGGACACCTTGACCTCACCTCCAACAGCCACCTCCTGACCCCTGAGCTCACACTCCACTGCTAGAGCCACATTTCCACCCAAATATGCCATTACAGCCACGAAGATCAGATGGCAAGGAGGGGGAAAAAAATTCAATTCCCCAGAATATTTAATATTAATAGAGGAAGTGGATGGGAAAGTCGGGTACACTCTGCACAAACACTTAATATGCCAGATGGGCTGGAGTAATTCTAAGCAGTGGTTTAGTAAATGTCTTAAGAAGAAAATGAATGCAGGCACAGAGCTGCATAAGTGGCATCCAATAAATACTTCAATCACTGAGCATTAAAGACCAGAATAAAGGCTATTTACAAAATTTCAGTAGGTAAAAAAACCCACTACGATTTTAATGAGATACGAGGGCTAATTAGTAACTGGTACTTCACAAGACAGCAACAGCTGATGAAAAAAGTAGAAAGCACCCATTTGAAATCTTCACTTCTGTGCAACTGCATTTTTTTTTTTTACAGCATTTTTCCTGAACAGTTTCCACCAGAAAAACTGGCAGGCAGATGGTGTTTACTAACTGCAATGGTGGCGAGGAAAACGGTAAAATTTAGGCCTTCCATCCATGCCCATCCTCAGCATCCTCCTGCCTGGCGAGGCCAGGCAGGGACAAAGAGGGAAGTTCCCACAGCCCCCTGGGCAAACTCATCCTTTCCACAGCAAAAAGCAAATGTGGACTGACAGCTCTAATCTAGAGACACATTTCTTCTTCCCGTGGTAGTCAACCTGCTTTCCACAGCCTTCACTTCCTTTGAAGCTCAGAGGAAGAAATGTCATATGTCAGAGGGCTTAAGTGGGTGCTAAGAAACCTGTGTTTCCAGACAAATGGGTTTCTTGCCATTTCACATCACTTTCTACATTCATCTGTGCAAACAACAGTTATATCCTCATTACTATTTTGAACCATGCTGTTGCCATGCTGAAATGTCACCCCGTGGCAGTGGCAGTGCTCCTTGCTAAAGAGAAGCCGCCCTTGGCACCAGGAGGTGATGCTTATCCTGCTCTTACTTTATAAAAAGCCCCTGAGAGGGAAAAATATTTCCAAAACACTACCATCCATCAGCATCTTTTTCCCAGTTACTTCTTGAAGCAAACATTGAGCATCCTCTTTTCCGGGCGTCCTGTCCTCACCATACCAAACATCAGGGAAACCTTGTGCTCTTCCCTCACTGTGGGTCACCCCAGGCTGCTCCAGCATTGCAGGACACCATGGAGGAGTCACTGAAAAACCCCCGGGGAAACAGCAGGAGGTAAAATCCCAGAAAAACCCTCTGGGAAACAAATGAGCCACCTAAGTTAGGAGAACAAAAGCTGCAAAAAGCTGTCGCTTAGGCAAACCTGTGATCCAACCCCCTGAGTCACAGCAGCAGAGCCTGGAAAGCAGAGCAGACTCTGCCTTGGCAGCTCTTCCCTTCTGTCCCATTGACTTCCCAATATCCTGACAAAGCCCTGGGAGATTCACACCCATCCCTCCTACCCTTCTCCCCAGAATCGGGTACTGGCAGCAGGCAAGGCGTGTTTTCACAGGGCTGAATCACTACCTGCATCCTTCCCACACACCCACTGATACCCAGCACATCACCCAGCTCTCCCCTAATGCTGTGACATGATGCTACGGGAGAGATGTTCCACCAGTGAGAGCAGCTGCCCACCCACATCATCCCTCTTTGAATAATGCAGTTTCCAGCTGACAGATGCCTATTATTAATTATTAATTCCAGCACATAGCAAAGTTATTCAGTAAGCCCCAGGATTTGTGTTGGTGCCATTAGAAAGAAGTAACAAGGCAGAACTGCAAAGACAAGGAAAAGTTTGAAGAGAGAAAAACATTTGGTTCCAGGGAATGCCCATGGGGTGTCAGCATTTCTGGGAGCTAAGCAGGGTGGAACATAATCCTTCAAGAAAAGGTTAAAATTAACATCCTGATTAAGTTGCAGCTCACAGAAACCAGCTTATAGAAACAGGGCAAACAGGAGGATTTGAGTAGGAAGGACCCCCAGGGAGAGTTTGGGTGTAAAGGTTACACATCTCTGACCTTCAGCCTCTTCCATGAAGAAAACTACAGCAGCACCCAGCTGACAGCAGTCCTGGATCCCCAGCCAGCTGGCATCATCCAAGCTGGAAAATACAGAGGGAAAAATGCTCTAGAGCAGATGGGAGCAGAGGAACATGTAACATGATGTTACTCCACTTGTGGAGGCTTTGCTCTTCAGAAGCCTTTTACATTTGCTTATAATGGGATGATTTTTGAGTCAGGTTCTACAGCAAATCTGTCTGGGATTGTGTCCTACTTTAGGACTGCAAATTCTCTCAAATGGGGACAGTCCTGGCCTTACTCTGTGTCCATATGGAGCAAAGCATCTTACCTTGCCTGAGAGCAGGGCTCCAAGGGTCTGCTGAAAGCCTTCATCATCATCATCATCCCATGCATCACCCTGCCTTGCACGTGGGGATGAGCTCAACACAGGATGATACATCAGAGCCATTAAAGTCTCATCTCCTTGGATTAATTGGCCTCATGAACTTTGGGAGATTTGTAGAAAACAAATGTGACTTCGGCAGAATTAAATCACCTCCTTCGGTGGGACATCAATTACGGAAAATGCCATCCCAGAGTCTGCAGAGATCCCTCAGCCCAAACCTCAACAAGGGACCATTACAGATTTTGAGCAGGGCTCACTATGGGATGTGTAATACTTGGTACTGCTTTACAAACCATTTACTCGGGACATTTTAGCAAGGAGCAATTCTTCAGTGGCGTTCATGACCGGAACACAGAACAGGGATGCTGCCCAGGAGGGAGGAGGAACAGGGGAAGACAGAAAGGAATAAAGAGAAGGAGAAATGCTTCAGAACTGAGCACAGTTATCTGTGATGGAAGCAATTAGCACAGGGTTATGATTATCATAGCGAACACATCAGTGGGATCCTTCCACAAAAGCACTCAAGGGCGCACAGTGACATTTAATAGCAAGTTGCAGTGTGGAGAAAAAAAACAGAAAAACATATAGGCCAGAGAAGAACTGCCACAGACCCCAGATATTAAATAAGCCTGTGGAAACAGCATGAAGGGCTCTGTGTAGTAAATCCTGGAGCGAAACGCACACAGCAAGAATGAAAAATAAGATCAAGAAAGAAAAAACCTGTTTCAGCCTACTTTTTCTGGACCAAAAGGACAGGCACTTGAAGAAAAAAAAAGCCAAGTGGGTTTTTCTGCATCACCTCAAAGCCTCTGCCACATTCCCCCTTGTCTAGGCACCTGCACTCCGCATGCAAAGCAGGAGCAGTGCCTTTGGCAGAGAGATCTGACTTGCATTTCCCACCCGTTTGCAGAGACAGAGCTGATGACGCACTCCGCAGCTGGAGGGGGTGGTCAGCACTGGCTTCACCTTTTGCTGCACAGACACGCTCTGGAACCACTCCAGAAGTCATAGGAACATTTGTGGGTCTCCAAATAAAGCCTTGCTCGGCAGTGAGAGGTCCTGAGCCCCATAGTGTTGGCTCTGGCTCTGCCATGACAGAGAGGAACTAGCACCGTAGCTGGGGAATAACACAACACATCCCCAAGGACACATCTTCCCCCTGCAAGCTGGGCTACAAAGGTGGATGGTGCCAACAAGAAATCTGGGAGGTTAATGGGTCACTAGTGACTCCCAGAGTTGGCTTGTCCCAAACCACACATCCTCTGAGTGCCAAGTTTCCCCGGCCAGGACTAAGAGCAGCCAGAGCAGACCATCACCTCCTCTCAGGAGAGTGTGAGTGCATGTCCAGCTCCCTGTTCCAAATTTATCCTACTCCTAGCAGTCAGAATTAATTGACTCCATCAAGCAGCCTCCACAATGGAGGTTTCCTCTTCCATTCACTGTTTCTAAGAGCAATGCAAGTTGCCATTTATTCGATGGGAAAATAAGTTGGTTTAGCTTCTTCCCCTGTCATTAGTGGGCATCACATTAAGACCACAGCAAATCGCTGAGGAGAAGAAGAAACACTTGTGCTAATCAGATTTAAAGAGTTGACAGCACAGTGCCTCAAATCAAGTTAGAGCAGCAAGTAACAGATAGCACTCAGTGCCTGATGGAAAACACCAGCATCCCTCTGGCTACACGATTTTCTCACCCCCCAAATGCAAATGCCCCTCAACAGCACCACAAATTCCTGCACACCTCCAGGAGAGTTCGGGTTAATTAAGAGTTAACACCAAAGTAGGAGCTGGCAGCAAACACGGGTCACCCTTGGGTGACAGGAGGGGTCTGCAGAGCTGCTGAGGCCAGAGCTGTGTCCTGCAAGAACAGCCAGGGACAGGAGGGGAAAGAGAGCAGGGAGTGAAAACACTTAACAAGGGTCCCACATGGGTTCAGAATTCCCCACCATTTTAGCACCATGTCCTCCCCACACTTCAGGCGCCTCCCTGGAGATGAATCTGTGCTCCTCATGGCTCCTTGCAATCGGCTGGTGGAGAAAGCAGAGCAATCCCCCATCCCTGAGGCTCCCCAGCATCCCAGCCACGCTCCTCTGCCCTTGAGAAGCAAATGAGGGGGTGGCAAAGGACCACGCTGGGCTGTGACAGACAGCAGCAGCCTCGGTACCTCGCAGCAACCAACCAAAGACCAGGGATAAACCAAGGCACTGCTTATCCACCCATGTAACAACACTAAAGAGGCAGGAAAAATGCAGATGAAAAAGCAAAGCAGTCTTAAGAGAGCAAGAGCTGGCTGAGCCTTTGCACAAATCCAGGACGTTCGCAAAGTCCAGCATCAACAACTCAATGAACTGAGGTCCATGAAATAAGAAATAAGCTGGCCTTTGTTATTTCACACACTCCCTCATCATCCATTCCTACCTGTCCCCTTCCCAAAGCAGCTGTGAATCCCAGTTACTTGCCCAGACCATCCAGTCACCTCCCTTCAGTCTCTCTGGGACAGCCCTGCCTGGTGCTGCCCAATAACAAATATCTTTTAATGCAGCAGGGAAATCCATAAGGAGCCCCTGGCACTGGAAACTGAAGGGAAATAAAATAGGAACTAGAAACAAGACAGGTTTAAATTGCAAAGGTAATTTCCAAACTTAAAGTCTTTCAAGGGTTTGCTATCATGCATCACTGTTGAAGTTAAGATGCTGCATATGCAGGAGCTCAGGCAGGACTGTGGGCTCGCAGAATTACAGGGAATACTTTACACCTCGTTGGAGGTCGGAGTAAATAATCAAAGTGATCCCTCTAGCTCCAAAGGCAGCGAGCTCCCCATAGCAACCGAGTCTCTCAGAGCACAGAGCTCCATGAAATTAAACCAGAGCAAGGGTTCCCAAACAGAAATGCTTTAATCTGGTGCAATTTAACACAAACTGCCCTTCCATGTATATCTGCAGCCTGCACGTGTAACCCCCGGCGCTGATTTCTCACTCTTGGTAGATCAGAGCACAGCAGAGGAAGCACAAAGCCCCACACAACCCACCTCAGCTTGCAGACTGCACATAATAAAAGATAAAAGATGTGGCCAGATGCATCCAGCATCCTGAATAAAGGCAGACATGCAATATGGGACTTGCTTCCCAATAGGAAAGTTACCAGGAAGATAAAGAAGCACACAAGTACCCCCAGGCCAGCTGCCTGGGAGGGCAGGCACAGGTATTTTGGCTGATGAAGCCCAACCCAGCACTGCCAGACCTTGGAGCACCTTCCAGTACCTAAAGCATTTCCAAAAGAGCTGGCGAGGGGCTTCGAACAAGGGCTTGGAGTGACAGGACAAGGGGGAATGGTTTCACACTGACAGAGGGCAGAGTTAGATGGGATATTGGGAAGAAAGTCTTCCCTATGAAGGTGGTGATTTGTCCAGTTAATTCTTTATGTATCCTCCCAGTCACCTGGGGACACAAGATTTGCCCAGTCCAGCTCAGTAATATAATTTCCTTTGTTTCCTTTATCCAGGGCCTGCAAGTACATTTTATACATCAACCTGAAACTTTCAGCAGCACAATTAATTCAGCAGGAGAGACTATTCATAGGGCAGCTCTTACTGAAAGATTTGCAATATGAGCTAATAAAATAAACAACAACATATGGGATTGCAGGGTGGATCAGCAGAGTGTAATTGAGTGGACTGGAAACTGGCCAGGATAGTAAAATTAATTACTCTGTTTTCTTTTGATGACCAGGGGTGGTTTGGGCTTTGCATCCCACCAGCTCCAAGTACAAGGTAAGGGACAATCTCCACTTATTTTGAGAGCACAGCGAGCCCAGCTGATAAGGGGGAATGGCATCAAACCTGACAAAGGGCAGGATTAAATTGGATATTAGGGAGAAATTCTTCCCTGTGAGGCTGGTGAGGCCCTGGCACAGGGTACCCAGATAAGCTGTGGTTGCCCCATCCCTGGAAGTGTCCAAGGCCAGGTTGGACAGGGCTTGGAGCAACCTGGGATAGTGGAAGGTGTCCCTGCTCATGGCAGGGGGTTGGATCAAGATGAGCATTAATGTCCTTTCCAACCCAAACCATTCTGGGATTCTGTGGCTCAGCACAAGCAAAGGGACCCCACTGAGCACCACTCCACACACAGGCTGAGTTCTGCTTGGTCAGCTGCCCATATGAAGAAAAAAAAAATCTCACCTGGATTCCCATCTTGGCCCAGTCTGTTACCTCTGACACCCCTGCAAAGGGCAGAGCATCACCTTTAAACCCCATCCTCCTTAAAAGATCACAAGCAGAGGACCCAAACATTTCATACCTACAACAACCAGTGCAGCTGGGTGCAGGTCTCAGCTGGGCTCTCTGGAAAGCTGAAAATAGGATTTATAACTGCTGGTTCAGGTGCTGGCACTCCCATTTTTGCCAGTTCTTGCAGACTCAGGCTCCTGCAGGAATCTCTGCAGTCCAGCACAGCACAACCACTGGCCCCAACCTCAGGAGCTGCACCTGGACCAGCTCCTCCCAAGCTGCCCACTAAAGCCCCCATCACAGCATCCCAGGAGGTCCTCCAGCATCTCCTGGGCTTAGGCCCAGACTCACCCAAAAAAACGCCTTGAGTGATCAGGGCTCCAGTCCCTTCTCCACACCAAAATAAGTCCTAGAAGAGCCAGTGTCAAAGCTGCTGCCTGCTCTGCCCAGAAGAGACCCACCCCCTCCCAAACGAGCTTCTGTCTCCCTCTGGCCTTTATTAAGGGGCAGCTCGTGCCTGATTGGGCTTCTGCAGCCCCACAGCTGCACCTGACCTTGCCTGAGACCTGGGGTTGATTAGTCCTTAGAAGACCTTTCCCTTCCAACCTCCCACCGTGAGCCCCACTTTCCCTGCCCCAGAGCGGTGCTCGGCCATGCTGCAGCACATTTCCTCCAGCCCTTTCCCCTTCCTCCATCACCCTGCCCAGCAAACTCTTCCCAGAACTCCATCCTGACCCAAAATGCTCCCCACTTCTCCCAATCCTCCTCTGATCAGCCGCAATAATTCCATCAGATTGTCCTGTGCAGAGGGAGGGGGAAGCAAACTACCCAAGCTGCACCTCAGGAGGCCAAAATGCCCAGGAACGGCTGTTTCTGTGGGAAATAAACAGCTGGGGAGAGCAGTGAGGTCATGATGAAAGACAGAGCCAGGGAAAGCAAAGCTCTCCTTGACTTCTTCTGCCTCTAGAGAGCATTGTTGCATTTTCTTCCCAGCAAGAGACAGGAACAGAAGCATCTCTAAGCAGAGATGAAACCGCTGCAGTGGTACATGGCAATCTCACATTAACCCCCTGAACACCTCTGCTGTGAGGATGAACAAAGCCTTGCAGAGGAGGGCACTGGAGTTTTGGATCCAGCTTGCCTTCCATCAGATGCTCTTTGCTGGCTCACAGCAGAACTTCTGAGGAAGGGGCAACTGTTCTTTCTCAAAGATGTGAAACAGCTCCTCAGCACCCCAGGGTGTGGGCAGAGAACCCCGGGGAAGACTCTGAAGTGGCTGGCAGAGGGAGGAGGAGGAGGAAGGAAAGCCCTTTCATGCACATGCGATGCTCACCAAGGCTCTGTGTGCACACAGCCCTTGCACAGCACCAAGGAACAGCCCCGGGCGAGACTGACGATGAGTCCAGTGGTGTTGCTCACCCTCTGCTCATGTCCCAGAGACTGGCTGCTCATGCCCTGCCCGTGCCCTGCCCGTGCCCTGCCCATGCCCTGCCTGCAGCACCAAGCCTCCTGCACCTTCTCCACGGGACACAACAGCCACTTCTCCTTTCCACTTGCTCTTCCCCATCCACCCATTCCTCATCCCTCCACTGCCCGCTCCCCGCTAAGCCAAATTCATTATCCAAAATCAATTAAAATATATTTTTGAAGGAGTATCATTGCTGTTACGGAGAGAGAGGTTATTACGGGTCCAATTTTCCGTGGATGGAACAATTACTTTCTCCCACACAGTGTGAGTCAGGCTGCAGCTCCCAAGGCTCGGACTGCGGAGGCGCAGAGGTGTCTGGTGGGAGATGAAGGGTGATCTGGTTAAGCTGATGGGCTGATAAGAGGGCAGCAGAAATTTGTGGGAACATTCTGTAATGAGCTGAATTCACTGC
The DNA here is from genome assembly GCA_014706295.1 of Lycocorax pyrrhopterus obiensis. NCBI lineage: Eukaryota > Metazoa > Chordata > Aves > Passeriformes > Paradisaeidae > Lycocorax > Lycocorax pyrrhopterus. The sequence continues at coordinate 11,197,473 of JACSVZ010000022.1, read as the reverse complement.
TGTGGCAGAGCATTTCTTCCAGCATTATCTCCTTCACACCAGGAGCGGGTCGCAGCTTCCCCGGCAGGGCAGGAGAGAGGGAGCGATGGAGCAGGACCAGCGCTGGGACAGGATGGGACCAGAGGGACAAGGGCAACAGGAGGCATGTGAAGGGTAAAGCAAAAACTCTATTTTGTACTAGCTCGGCTTCTGCAAAGGCATTTAGGATACTCCATCTGCAGTTCCAGCACGTCTCAGGGGAGGACAAGAGCTTCAGCTTCTCCAGGTCATGGCCACCTGGACCAATCGGAGGGAAGTGGAGCTGACCCAGGTTTTGCACTCACAGCTGGCTACCTGTGAGCTGAGGGCTGAGTACAAACTGCCTGACTCTGCATGTAGAGCAGAGTTCAGGAAACCTACTGCAGCTCTGCTGGATGGGGAATGTCTGTGCTAAGCTTCAAGCTGCTCCCCAAACTGTTCCCCTGAACGCTGCACCCCGGCTGCTTTCCTAACGTGCCTCACACAGGGCAAGCCCCACTCTCGTTCAATTGTTGTAACTTCAAGGCAGAGGTTTGGGGTCATCTCTCCCTCAGCCTCCCTCCCTGCCACCCTGCAGGAGAAAGGAGCTGGGATCCTTTGGGCATAGTGTGCTGGCTCCAAGAGCATCTCCCTTGGACTTCACTGCTCCAGACGAGGGGCTGAGCCCAGCCTCACACCAGTTCTATTGCACAGGGAGCAACTTCTTCCCCTGAAAGGGATAAGCATCCTCCAAAAACCCTGTGGGGCTCCAGGAGTGGAAATTACTCAGAGCATATCTGAGTGACTCCTTTGCTGAAGTTAAATTTCAGAGAGCATCATCCCAGCCCCTGGAGAGGAGTGACCTGCAGTGAGCAGGTAATGGAAATCGACTCCCCAGAATCTTTGGATACTTGGAAAATACTCAGCTCAAATTGAGAGCTGCTGTCTCTGCGCACGGCCATCCAGCAGGACACGGAGCTCACACAGAGCTCACACGGAGCTCACAGGTGTCACACGGCGGCTCCTAAGTGCCTCTCCGTGCTCTTTCCCCTGCACTCTGCTCAGTGGATTTCTGTCCCAGCTGAGATCTCAATCACTGTGCAAACCCCAATCTTGAGCTGGGAAGCCACTGCCCTGCTGGCACCATGCAGGCACATCCCTCCCAGAACGAATGAAGGTTTGCTTCCGAGGCTCTGGGCACCAAAGAAAGGGATCATTCTGGGGGTTTTGCTACTGGCTTTCCTTTCTCCTGGGGTTTTATTTGGTTTCACTCCTCCCCAGAGCCCCGCTGTCTACTCCATCCCACTGTTGACACAGATGATCCCTGGTCCCAAAGATGTGGGTCCTGTCATCAGCCTCCCACAAATGCAGGACTCACTCACGAGCGCTCTGCTCATTGCATCACTCCACTCTTCCTCATCACAATCCCATAATGTGGTAAAGGAGTAAACACCTTTCTTTTGCCCTTTCCCAGCTGCACATTTCTTCTCCACTGAAAAAGCCCCATTTTTGGCCAGATGCTGCAAATTGACAATGCCTTCAAAGGCACGGTGCCGGGTGCTGGGGCAGCAGGGGTTTGGGACACGGCTCCTCATCCTCCAAATGTTTTCAGTTTTTTAATCCACAAAGTGGATTAACAATCTCGGCATCCTCCAAGGTGAGGGGAGGGTCCCCAGGGTGTGCTGCCATCAGAGGGCCAGGGAGCCAGGGCTGGGGAGAGCAAACAGCTCTGCCCAGGAGCTGGCTGGACCTACAGGAGGAAAACAAGCTGCCAGCTGGGCAGGAGATAGGACATCAAGGACCTCTTAGAGGGGACAGAAAATCTCGAGGTGGAGTGTGTGCTTTTCCCAGGCCACAGGAAGTTGTGCCACTGAGCACAGTGGAGGCAGAAGGGCGCCAGGGAACTCACCTCTCCTCCTCGTGGGGGCTCTGGAGCTGGGAGCTGCCAATCCATCCAGAAAATGAGCATCCAGGAGCCTGTGTGTCCCTGTGATGGGTTGACAGCACCCTGTGCCCAGGGCACCTGTACGACTTTCCTGGGGCTTTCCTATCCCGCTCACCCTGGGCCCTGCACACCCTGCTCATGCCCCTGCTCCAGGCAGATCCCAGCAGGCAGCAAAGGGCTCTGATGTGAACAAAACCACCCAGCCTCTTCCCAGCAGAGCTGGAAACACAAGCAAGCCCCTCCGATACCCTCCAGGAATGACATCAGGCCATTCCTATGCTTGTCCATGCTGCATCAGGAGCAGAGATGTGGGACCACGAAGGGACAGAGGTCTTGCACAAGCCAGCGCAGCCACACGGCTCACCCGCTCCTGAAGGCATTAACTATTCCTTGCTTCTGCCTCAAAATGAAAGGCATTGCCTCAGTAGCACTGGAAAGGCTCTGGAAAACCAATAAACTTGTCAGAGGAGACAGGCTCTGAGTCAGAGACCTCGCAGGAGGGAGGCAGGGGGATGGACGATGCCAGCAGTGAAACAGAGATCCTGCGAGCCAAGGTCTGGGATGGCAGAGGGCTGACAACAGCAGAGCAACCCCCAGAACCAAATCCATGGGGATTCTCCCTGCAGGAAATCACCATTTCTCAAAAGCCATGGGCAATCATTCAGAGGCACTTCACCCTGCAGAAAAGCTTCCAAAAAACCACCCTTGTTGCGGGGAGGCCAACACCATCACCTCAGCCTCTGCCCGCAGCAGCCCAGACCAAACACACCCAGTGAAGCTGTGTCTGTGCAGAAATCAGGGCACAGCCCAGGTGATGCCGTGGGGGTTTTTTGTATGCTTTATGAATAAAGGAAGCCAGAAAATCAGCCTAGACTACAAATCACCTGACCATGCACCAGAAAAAAAGCTATTTTCAGCCAGGAACTGGAAGACATTTCCCTTGTTCAATTGCTCTCTGGTCAGTATTCAAAGCCCCGCGGCCCCTGCGGGTAGAACAGAAGTCGGAGAGCGCAGCCTTTGTCCTGTGGCTCCTCTGGAAGCTGGGCTCAGCGGGACAGCCTTCCCCGGCACTCACAAGGTTTTGGCAAGAGCTCGGTTTTCACACCCACTCAAGCAAAAGTGTATTTTCTAGCAAAGGAAAGTATGTCAGGGCATTGATTTCTTGGGCAACTGCACTGCAGAATGGATGGAGCTAAACTCAGTGATGCATTAGGCTGTTGGCTGCAGACCAAACACCTAGTAAAAATGCTTTAAAACCTAATTTTTTGTTGGTTTTTTTTCTGGTGCATTTGGAGAACAGCCTGCCTGCTCTTAGGCCTTCCCTTCTGTTCTTGGCTTCCCCATCCAAAGAAGAAGGTGGTGTCACTCGGGGTCCCTCAGCATCAGTTCATGGGGGGATGCTTCCATTGAAAATTAGGCAAATAGGAGAGAAAAAAACAAAACTATATGAACGGTTGGAAAAATGGTATTCACAACCAGTGGGAAGGAAGAAATGATCCCCAGAGGTACAGCCCGGCTTGCCCAACATCCAGAGGAGACAGGACATCAGCATCCCAGCAGTGCGGAGCCCGAGGGAGCCCGAGCTGCAGGAACGGGCGGATGCACCAGGACGTGTCCTGCTCCTCCTCCTCCTCCTCCTCCTCCTCCTCCTCCTCCTCCTCCTCCTGGCCACGGACCCTCACAGCCGGCATGGGGTCACACCATGGTCGTTCACGGGCTGATGATCACAAGCCCTCGTCCCCCTGTGCCCAGGAGCTCGGCGCAGGAGCCTGGCAGCCGAAAGCGCTGCAGAAGGCGGCAGACGGCTGCTGACACCTTTGTCCAGGAGGATTTCCGAGCCGGCTCTCAGCAGCAGCTCTATGAATATCCAAAGAGGATAACGTCAGCCCTGGCTCTGGGAATCGGCGGAGGATCAATGGAGAGGCATCGCATTTAATCACCTGCCTTAACAGCTTTGCATCTGACAGAGGCAGGGTGTGAAAAGCTCATCCCGAACAGCGGCAGCGGCTGGGAGCAACCAAGAGCCGGCTCCCCCTCTCAGGGAGGGCAGATTTCTGCTAATGACAGCAGCCCCCCCTTCCAAAGGGACAGCGAGGGCTGAACAACACCCTGGCCTTCATTTCACACAGCTTTTAATTGGGCGTGCAGGGCTTTGCCGTGACTCCGGGGGAGGATGGCGCTTGGCTGCTCTCCGAGCCGGAGCACCAGGCACAGCAAATGTCTGAAGCCTCCCCCAAAGTTTTCCCTCTTGTGTTTCCTGTAGCTCATAATGTCCTGCGATTTCAGATGCCTCGATGATGATCCTGGCGAGTTTTCCCTTCTGGCCTCCAAGCCCTCTCAGCAGGTTTGGCCAGATGGAGACAGGAGCAAGCAGCTTCCAACTGCTTCTCCATCCATCCATCTCACTTTGGTTTGGAACTGCTGAAAAACAGGAAGCAATTGGCTGGAGAGATTTGGCCAGCATGGGCTCCATCTGCAGCCAGAGGCACCCAACATGCACCCACACACCCAAGGAAGGCGTGGGCAGGTCCCCCTGAAGCCCCCACCCTCAGCTATCCTGCTCTATAAACCCAATCCAACTGAGCCAGCAGACTGTCTGAGTCAAGGGAAGGTTTAGATTGCATAGCAGGGAAAATGTCTTCACTGAAAGGGCTGTCCAGGACTGGAAAGGGCTGGCCAGGGCTGTGGTGAAGTCACCATCCCTGGAGGGATTTAAAAGATGTGTAGATGTGGCACTTGGGGACATGGTTTAGTGCTGGCCGTGTCAGTGATGGTTGTACTGAATGGTCTTGGAGGGCTTTTCCAGCTTTAAAAATTCTGTGATTCTGTCACAGGTCCTGGAGGATTTTCCCAACTCCAAACTGTATCTCCGAACATCTCAGCCACCCTCCAACCTCACAGTTAGATGGCGGCTGGATGGTTCACACACCTTGCCCATCACTGCCCACCTCCAGCTTCTGACCCTCCCCAGCTCCTCTCCCAAAATCCCAGCACAGCCCAGCACTCCTGGCTTGCTCACACACACAGAGGAAACCACTTTGCTGGAAGGATAAAAGGAAGGTTCTTTAGACATCACTGGAGAACCTTCCCCACAGGGAGTGCTGGTATAGGTGTTTTAAGACAGTGGTAATTTCTTTTGAGTATTTCTCCAGGCATACCTGGATAAATTATTCACAAAGAAAAAGAGATGAACCCATCTGGAAATAAAAAAGGAGAACAGGCCATTGGGATCAGGCCAGCAGCTTTTTCCTGTAATGCTACTGCCACATGCAACGTTCCTGCTTCCTCTGTGAAAGAATATAGCAATTATTTATATTGGTTTAATGGAAAGGGGCTTTGTCACATGAAATAAAACACGAGCAGGTCATGAAGCAGGAAATAATGCTGTACCCCTGGATAAACAGGGCAGTAGGAAGGGGGGAACCCACCCACCACGGCAATAACAAAGAAATCATCATCATCACAGAACCAACCCAGCTAATTTTTACTCCATTTCCATGTTAGCACTAAGAACATTTAAATTCTGTTGCCATTTTTAGAGAGGAAAACATATTTCAGTAATGTTTGTTGGAAATATCATTAGGATAACAGTCACCCCCGCAATGTTTTATTGCAGGCAGTTACTTCCATGCTGCCATTCGCAGAGATTATTCCCCAAATTACTTCTAAACATCCAAATTGCAAAGGGAAGGAGTTAGTCTAGCACTGGGATTGATTGCTGTAGTTTCTCTTGCAAGACTAATAAGAATATATCTATCTCTTCTGCAGTCTTTTGCTTAAAGTGGCTGTGGAGCGTTTGGTGAAAGGGGGGAAATGCTTCTCCGAGGCAACAGAGCTGCCTGCAAAGCTGTGACCCATCACCCTCTCCAGTGGAGCCAAGCACATCAAAGCAAATCAGAAGGACAGCTCACTAATCTGCTCTTAAAAACCTATTTCCCAGGCATAACTGTGCTTGGAAGGTGGGAAAAAATCCTAAAAAACAAAATTTACCGAAGGCAGTTGAAGAGTGCGTCTCACAGCAGTGTTAGAAAACAAACACCTGGGAATAAGGCTTCTTTAATCAACATTTGCTGCAGGTTTAATAACGTGTATTAAAAGCAGGCAGGCAAATGGTGTTTGGGAAACGACAGGAAAATAAAGTAGATAAATGCACTAATTGCAGCTTATCTGACAGCTCTCTGTTCTCCTCCACAGCTGAGACTCCAGATCGAGTATTTATACATCAGGCAGGATTGATTCTCGGGGATCAAGCAAGACTCAGGGTGGGTGACAGCAGCTGATGGATGGGCATGGTGTCTCACCAAATCCTGGCAGGTTGCTTTGTCCAGGTACTGCAGATTGAAAAAGGAGGTATTTTGCAGCTGACAGCAGCGGTTTACAGCAGGGGAGACTTGATCTGCCTGGTTTTACAACACATTTGAGCAGGGCTACTTTACACTGTGAAGCAGCAAGAGGTTTTATGTCTATTTGTGTGTTTAGGTGGGCTCCAACCTTCTGGGAAGCTCCCACCCAAGCAATCTGTATATAAAAAGAGGCCCCTGGAAATCTGTATCTTAACCACATGCCTTGAAGAAGAAAAGAGATCAAAATGGAGAATCTCCATGGGGCTGATGGGTCCAGCCCCACGGAGGTCAGGAGGCTCAGCTCTCCCTCGTGAGGGCAAGTGGCAAAGTCCGTCCAGCACATCCCAGGAGTGACCATTGCCCCAGGGTCTGGGACACACACCCTAAGGTTTTAAAGATCCAGTGTCACATCTTCACTCATCCAGAGCTCCCCTTGTCGCGAGTCCAGAGATCACATCCCTGCAGCGCAGTTTTTTTCTGTGGCTCCCTCAATTCCGATGTTAATGAGCCAGGAGAGGTCTGACCAAAGCCTGTGTCCCTGCATGCAGCAGCCATCGTGAATGCTGGCTTTCCTGCCCAGTTTCCCACTGAGCAGCCATCTGAAGGGGCTTTCTAAAATCTTCCCTTCCATTTAGTGCTTATGCAAAGAAACAGCCAAATCTGGGGTGGCCTCAACTGGTTTTGCAACTTGAAGGGAAGGCCTTGGGGGGGGGGGCTTTCCTGAGGCAAATCCCAGGCAGATAGCATCTCCCCCGACCGCAGAAACCAGCTCCCTGTTGTTCTGTGCAACCACAGCATCTGCAGCCCCTTGTGCACAGTCATGAATCACAGCAGACGTGGTGGCAGGGCCCTGGCAGGGACCAGGGTGCCAAAGTTCCCCAGCTCACGCATTTCCGCACAGGGCAGGGTTTAACGAGGGGAAAAGCATCCACTGGAATCACCAGCAGCAGCCAAAGCGCTGACCCAGCAATTCAAAGACAAGCTTTTTTTCTTTCTTTCTTTCTTTCTTTCTTTGGGAAAGAAAAGTGTGCAGAAAGAACTGTTCCCAAAGCTCACCACTGACAAGTTCTTCATGGGTGCTTCCATGGGTGCTGATAGAAAGGAGAGAGAAACGCAGGAGTGAAATCAATTTGCTTCTCTGAGCTTTGGGCTGTGTTTGACAGTGGATTTCTTCCCCCTGAGAGACACACTCACAGGTTAAGTCTCCCCCTCTGCTCCTCACAGAGTGCAGTTGTTACAAACACTCTCTCCCGAGCTACCTAAACGCAGGAGAAACCTCAGAACAAGCCAGCCTTTCCTCTGTGAGTGATTTCCCCTGTAACTTGTGCCAGCATTTCAGAAAGAAATCCTTCCAGCCAGCTCTGGAGCCAGCTTTGGAGAGAACAGCATCCTTCTGCACTCCTGCTTTCCTTCCTCAGCCCGGAGCACAGTTCCACCCACTCCCCTGGGAACTGCAGCCAGATGCCCACAGCAGGCTGAGCACATCGGGTATGCTGGGCAGTGCCAGAGTGCTGAGCACATCAGCCCCAGCTTTTTGGTGTCTCCACTCTCTGAACGAACCAGGAGAATTGCTGTGCTCCCCACGGACACTCTTCTCCTCCTAAAGCCACAGGGAGACCGTGCTGGGGGCTGCAGATCCCAGAGGGGCAGTGGGACGTGTCCCATGGCAGAGCTGGCCGAGGCCACCTGGGACCCTGTGCACCCCTGGGACTGACCAGAGGCCAAAGACATCCTTCAGAGCTGGCACAGCCTGGCTGGTTGATCCTCGCTGAAGCGGAGCATGGAGCCTTTCAGCTCTGCCAGCCCCACCATGCTGCTTCCACCAAGCCATGGAGAGGAGACTGGGCCCTGCCAGGCTGAGATTCAGCTCTTCCCCTGGGAAACTGCCCCTCATTTTTAGGAATGCTAATTTCACAGTGTGTGCAAGGCAGTATGCAATGGAATTGTTCACAGTCCTGTGTCCACTCTTGCCTGTGGTGCTGCAGAGGCTGGGATGCTCCTAAGAGAGAGGCCCAGGTAGACCCCCTGGAGCCTTCCTGCCCTCCCAAGGATTCTCCATGCCCCTGCAGACTGAGGATGTTTCTGGATTTCCAGCCAATAAACCCCCTCCTTAGTGAACCTGCTGCCACAGCCACACTGGGGCAAGTGAGGGATGGGGCCGTGGGGATGCAGGGATGGGAATTAGCAGGCTGGTACCCAGGTGCTCCAGGACCAACGGGCTGAGTGTGCAGCACACATGGATCAAGGCTTCCCAAGAATGCACCAGGCTCTTCCTAAAATCCTTTCAGGCACCTGAGATGCATTGAGACCCCTCCCTCTACATGGTTTGTCCTAGGCAGCGAGTTCACCAGGCAATTTCCGAAGGGGTTGCAGCCTGCTCTGGTGCACAGGGGATTTGACGTCTTTATGGCACCCCAGTCTCTCTGGTGTATCCAGCTCATGCTCATGGTTTGCATAAAAGCAAAGCTCAGACCTTGCACGGCTTTGCAGGGAATCTCCCTTTCCCAGCCACCACACTTCCCAAATGCCAGCACCCAGCCCTGCTCCACATCCCTCCCCGGTCCTCAAAACCAGTTTCCTCTGCTCAGCCTCCCCAGCTCTCCAGCCGGGTTCCTGGTGAGAAGAGGAGAAACCCGTTCTCCCAGGCTGTGATTTTCAACCCAGAATGATTTTCATTAACTCTGTCCCCAAGGCACAGAGGGGGACAGGCCACACAGGCGCTGAGCAGCCCGGAGCTTGTTGGAGTCAGAAGAAAACGAGGCAGAGCTTTGCTTGCAAAGTTAATTTGAACCAACCGGCAGCTGGTGGAGCAGCCAGGAGAGCCTGTCCCACAGCAAGAGCTAGCATTTTCCAGGGATACCACAGAGCTGGGATGCTAGCAGGGAGGGGACAGCAAAGGGCTCAGTCAAAATGTTTGGGCACAATTATTTCAAGAGTGCTCCAGGCACATGAAGATGGGCTCTGGCACACGAGCTGGGGACGTGCCCTCACTCACATGTGCAGCTCAACTCCAGGCAGGGACATGGGCAGGGCTGGGGGACACCAGGAGAGCCCCGGGGGTGGTTTGTGGAAAGCTTGACCCCTCCTGCAGGCAGTGGAACGTGGCATCCCACACGGGATCCTGCGCTGTACCCCATGTGCATCCTCCCTCCAGCCTCCGCTGCTCTCATTTTATGCCCAATTAATGGAGTTTTATTATTTTGCGTAATACAATGGCTGCAATAAAGATGCAATTACTCCGGATGGAACTCGAACTTGGGAAAAAATCATTTTCAGGACTGGTGAAACACATCTCACCAGGAGTGGATGGACACGGAGCACGGAGAGGGGCTGAAAAACCAGGTGAAGCACGAGGTGGTCAGACTCATGTCCAGGCAGGGCTGTGGCAGGCTGGGCTCTGTCAGACAGGCCAGATGTGAACAACACCTGAAGAATCCTCCCAGCTGGGTTACACAGCCAGGAAAAGATCCCCGGAGCCACACACACAGGGCTGGGAAATAAGAGCAGGTCCCTGGGACAGAGTATCAAAGTGGGTTTGATGTCATCTCCAGCACAGGAGACAGATGGAGGGTTTGGATCTGCCAGGGCAGAGCCAAGCAAAGATGCTGGGAATCCAAGCAAGGGGAGGGATGCCTGGGGATGTATCTGGCTGCCAGCAGGATCCACACAGTAAAATGCATCTTTCCAGCATCCCTCCTGCCTTCTTCAGCTCTGTTTCCCTGGCTCTCCTCTTGGGCAGGAATCCATCCTCACCCCAGGCAGGTAAAACACCTGGCACAATGCTCCCTGCATGTGGGGGAGGGCTCCATTACAGGGCAAGGGAGAGCAGAGCATCCCATCAGCCACCCCCGCTTGCAACACCACCAGGACACAGCCCAAATTACCTGGTTCATTCCAGCTTTTCCCCACAGGCAGTTGGAGCACGCCAAGGAAATCCCAGAGGCTGCTGCAACTGGCTCAAAACCACCGGCCCTGTCAGCTGGTTTGAATTTTCCTTGTGTTTGCAAAGGCAAAAAAAAAAATAGATTAAATGGCCTTTTAATCCTTATTCAGCATCGCTCTGAAGGCTTTTCCAGCTTAACTAAAATGTATCACCGATGCCTTGCTGTTTGCTTTAATAGCCCAAGGGGACTTAAAGCTGGCTCAGACTGTGTCAAATGCCCCAGAGAGCTCAGCAAGGGCAGCCAGGCTCTGTGCACAGCCGGGAGCTCCCACAGCCCTTCCCTGGTTTATCCCCATGCCGCAGACACCGTGCCCAGCTGCTGAGCCTGTGCCACCCACCCAGCACCACTCCAGGCCCAGAGGTGCTGCCCACACTGATGATGGAGCTGGAGAGGGTTTTGACAAGGACATAGAGTGACAGATTGAGGGGTTATGGCATCAACCAGGCACAGGGGAGGGTCAGGTTAGATATAAGGATGAAAATCTTCCCTGTGAGGGTGCTGAGGCCCTGGCACAGGCTGCCCAGAGAAGCTGTGGCTGCCCCATCCCTGGAAGTGTCCAAGACCAGGTTGGACGGGGCTTGGAGCAACCTGGGATAGTGGAAGGTGTCCCTACCCACGGCAGGGGTGTGGAACAGGAGCAGCTTTAAGGTCCCTTCCAACCCAAACTATTCTGTGAGTCTCTGATAAGGCTCCAGATATCAAGACTGCTCCCAGCTCCTGCATGGCCCTGCCTTCCCTCAGGAGCATGGGATGGGTACACAGCAAAGGACAAAGGGTCTCAAAATGTGCCTGGCAGCATGGGATCAACTGGAGGCTGCAGTGGATGGATCAGCCCCATCTGCATCACGAGGAGGGGGCACAAAATCCCGCAGCAGCACAGTCCATCCTCCCTTCATACCCCATCATCTCAGTGCTGGCAGGAGCAGGGCAGAGCATCCCAGTGCCAATTTACTGCCAAGGGAAGTTTAATGTATTTGTGCAAAGCACAGCATGATCAGAGCTCCTTTTGGTTTCTCTCCTGATCCAGCATCATGGAAGGACCTGTGGCTGGCCCCTGCACCCAGGGACACGCAAATCCTCCTAAACTGCAGCACATCAACAGCACTCACCAAATTCAGATTATTCAGCATGTTTATGCCAGCTGGTCTCTGTCTCTCCCCTTTTCCTCTCAGGGTTTGTCAGGTTTAATTAAAATTCCTATACTCGGCTAGTTCTTCCACTCAGGCTATTATCTGCAGTGTGCTCTGCTGCCTGCCTCGAGCTCGTCTCATTAGGAATCCACCTCTTGATGAACAGAGCCACATTTAGGAGGCAATACATGGCCAGTGTTTGAGTCTGAGTAGTTCTATTGACCCATCCCCTTGACAAGACAGATGCCCCAAGGAGCTGTTCTCGGTGTTCCTGCTACTCATCTATTTCCAGTGAAACGATGATTTGGTTGACTGCAGGAAATTACAGCCAGGAAAGAGGAGGAGGTGGAGGTGAGCATGCCCTGCCCCAGCACTCATTGCTGTCAGATTGCAGGTCACACTGCCCAGCACACCATGGGGACCCACGTGTGCCCACCCTGAGCACACCGAGAGTGTGGCTCTGGGTTTTAACCATCCTGAAGCCAACAAACACCCGCAGAGCTTCTCCCTTCCTCCCTCTCTGGGAAATCAGGTCTCACACGGAGGTGTCATTTGACTCTGCCTTCTCTGGTCTCACACACCAAACCTCTGTGGGCTCCTCATGGAAGCAGGACTGGGGATGGTCTGCAGGGCATGATGGACGAACCAGAAGAGAGGGAAAGGGAGAAAAAGAGCCGCAAACAACTTTCAGAGGAACAATCTCTGGAAGAAAAAGCAAACAGAAAGGCTGAGTCAGCTCCCATGGCCATGGGCAGCTGTTCCTCCTGGGTCTGTGAGGCAGCACAGTGCTGCCATGGGGCTGGGGACGGGCACAAGGTCACCCAGCCTTGCAGGCCACTAGCCCCCAGCTCCCAGAGGTGTTCAGCAGCTCATTTGTCTCCTTGAGCACACCCAAAGAGAGCCTTCCCATGGATCTCAGCTCAACGCCACATGATTTTCTCCCCGAGTGTTTTTATCTCAGCCACTCAATGAGGAAACCTGTTCTTCACTCAACTCTGCTCTGCTGATGAAGAGTTCAAAACAAACTTCTCAAATGCGGACTCCATCACTGAGGGGATCTGTGCTGGGCTGGCAAAGGCAGGGAGAGACGGACCCAGCAGCAAAGCAGCAAAGGTACAGTGGCAAGAGAGGAACACCAAAGCAGAGCAGCCCTGGAGACGCACTGCAAACCCAGGAGACTGTCACAGCCATGGGCTTCAAAGGGCTGGTCCCAAGTCCCCAGGACACCAGCTCTCTCCTGCTGTGGCCAGGGGACCAGCACAAACAGAAGCCTCAGGCCAAGCACTCTGGACATGAAGCACTTTTTGGGCCCTAATTGATGCTCGAGCCCAGGATTCAGATATGCTCCAGATATGGAGCAGTGAAGAAACACAACAGCCTTCCTCCTCTTCCTCCTCCACCTCACCACTGTCCTCAGAGGAATGCATGTTCCAGCAGGCTCCTTTGGTCCCCCTCCCACACTCTGAGGCACCCCCAGCCCCACAGCAGCCCCCTCCCCTGCCTCTCCACACACTCTCTGCTCCCAGCAGTAGCTGTTTGCTCCTTTTGCCCATTGGCTGCTCGTTCCCATCCTGTACATTCCCTTCCATTTAGAGATATTGTCAGTTGAGAATCAGAGCTCAGATGTTTATTATTTCTAATGTAATCCCAAGCCAAAATACGAGGCAGGGTGTTTAGTCTTTCCCTCGGCTCTCAGCGCTGAAGAATGGCAGCTGAGTCAGCACCCGGCGTTCCCCATCGCGCCGCGTTCCCCACGGACAGATGGCAAACCCTTAACTCTTCCAGCAGCTCCCAGATATTTTTACTGCCTATTGCTTTTTCGCCTCTGTTTATTTTTCAAGCTGAAATAAGCGGAGTGATGGGAAAAAGAAGTCTCCTGCTGAGCGTTGCATCAGAGACCAGATTCCCATAAGGATTGATTTCAGTGGAAACAGCAAGGCCTTCACTTTTTTGGCAGGGTGAACTCAGCAAGGGCTGAGCCCTGCATCACCCAGCACAGCAAAGCAAAGCTGGCTTTCTGTGCTGAGCACCTGTGGACCTTCCTTTGGCTTTTTTTGTAGAGAAAAGGTAAATGTGTCAAGACACCATCAGAAGAACCTCGTTGGTTCAGATAATCACTAAAGATGCTTCAAGCACAGAGCCAAGAAAGCTCCAAACTGTCTGGGGCTTTTTTGAGTCAGTCTGGCACTGCTCAACCAGGGCATCCCAGGGAAGTGGGCGATTCCAGGCAGGCAGAACTGACCAGAGGAGCACATCAGTGCCTGCCCACACTGTGGTGCCCTTCCCTGCCCAGAGATGGAGCAGACCCACAGCACCCCTCCAGGCCAGCACTGTGGGAACATTAAGGGGATTTCCCATTCAGTGCTTTTACTGACTTCTGGGGTGGCATCACGTGATCCAAAGTCAAGTTCTTCAAAATTGGGATTGCATCACCAATTTGTGTCTCCCAGCAACTGTGCTCTGTGCTGCAAAGCAATCTGCCTGGAGCCCAGCAATTACTTTAACCCCAGGCAGGCCATGGCCATAGGATGAATTCACGTGAAAACACCTGACACTGCTTTTGTCATGCCATAGACGAAACCCAGTGAAGACAGAGCAAAAGTGAAGAAATCCCAGCTGGGAGGATTTGGGGAATGAAGAAAGAGCACAGATAGGCAGTGGTGAGGTCCTCTTACTATTTCCATCCTTAAATCTTAAAGAAATCAATAAAATCTTCCTGAACAGAACCTTTCCCCATAAGAAAACAGAAAGGATCATGGCAAGGGGTGTGAGTGCGCCTCTTCTGCGGCCACATTAAAACCATCCTTCATCTGGATAGCTCATCTGGGAAGGGCAGCTCTTGTGAGAGCTGCAGCGAGGTCAGGGCATGGTCCAGGGCTCAGAGGGCTGCAGGATGTCAGAGCACAGGGATGCACATCGGCACCAGCAGGAGGAATCCGGGAATGAGCTGCTTTAGGAATAAGCTCCTCACACATCAGCATAAAACTCCTGTTGACACAGACCTGCCTCGCTCCTGCCAGAGGAGAACAAGGAGCTGCTTTCATCCTTCTGCGGGAGCAGAGATGAGGCTGGAGCCCAGCATCAATAAATTAATGGAAAGCTTTTGCTTCTGAGCAGAGGCACTGCAGATCTCAGCAGGCACATCACAGCTTTCTGCTCCTGCCTAGATGAATGTTCAGCTGGCAGGGCAACTGCAGGGACAGGCTCTGCCAACACCTTTCTGGGACACAGCAGCAGCTCTGCCCTGATTCTTTGGTGTCCCATATGGGACAAGCTGGTCCAGAGCTGTCCTGCAGCACGTTTGTAGGAACAACCTCCTCTGCCCACCAAGGGGACCAGACCCACGAGTCCAGCCAGCTCCTGGCATTCCTTCATGTCATCCATGTCAGTGCAGCTGACAGCTCAGACCCTGGGGCAGAAATCATTTTCCCAGCCCCACTCTGTTCACAGGTGAAGGCTCTACCCCCTGCTCACTGCCCTGAAGCAGTCTCCCATTCCCAGTCTTATTTAGTGCCCTGTTGAGGCTTATTTACCTTTTGGGGTAGCTGCACTCCTGCAGCTGCAAGAAAAAGCTGAGTCCTCTGTGCCTGGAGCCAGGGATGTTTATTGGCACTTGAAATCCCATCCTTTTGCTGGCTCACCTCACCCAGGGCAGCACTGGCAGGGGTGCAGCTCAGTGCTGCCAGCAGCCCGTGGCAGCCCTGTGTCCCTCAGCCTGCCCACCCAGCACTCTCAGGGACAGATGGGCAGCCTTCGAGCCACCTCCCCAACAAGAGCCTGGGGAAATGCTTTGCCCTGTCCATCCCGTGGCCTCCTCCCTGCTCCCAAGCGAGATCCCATTTGTGCCAGTCAGTAGGAGCTCGACAGAAATGCAGCAGCCTGAGTGTCTAGTGATGGTGAGAAGAGGAGCACAGAAAGCTGCCTGTGAGCCAAAAGTTTATAATTAAGAAACAAAATGAGGAAATAACAGGGGCATACAGCCCTGGCAGCTGGAAGGGACATGGGGAGGATCAAGGGGAGGCAGAGGGCGGCTGTGGGCAGGAGGGCAGCCCAGAGGGGTGAGGTAGAAGAGGCAGGAGAGGCAGGAAGTAATGCCTGAAGCAGCATCCCAGCAGATGCAAGCTGGCCCACAGTGAGTTTGTTGAGGCCAAAAAAGGATATTGCAACAAGTGGAGGGGGATGTGATGAAAGAGAAGGTGAGAGTTTTAGCTTCAGGAAAGGCTCAGCAAGGTTATGCAAGCTGTTGAGGTGCCCAGGATATGAAGACACAGGAGGAGGCAGGAGATGAAGACAGCACTCAGATTCCAGCAGCAAAGCAGCATCCTGGTATTGCTGAGCTCAGGGAATCCCTGAGCTGAGAAAGAGAGGTTAAAAGCTCTGGTTTGGCCGTGTTGTGCTTGAGAGGGTGGTGAGACATTCATGAGATGTCAGAGAGCTCCTCCGAGATATGAATTTGGACATGGAGACGAGAGCCCAGAGAGGGGCTGCATGCCTGAGTCATCACCATAGAGATGGCATTTGAGTGTAGCTGCGATGAGATTACCCAGAGACACAGCGCAGAGCACGGACACGGCTCTGTGAGCTCCCAGGGCAAACCAGGCTCCCACAGCAGCCCAGCACCAGCCACCGAGGGGCAACAGGTGGCCAAAACTGGGACACGCTCCAGGCAAGGCTCAGAGCCAAACAGCCACAGCCCTGCCTCGCCTCCAGAGGATGACTTGGACCCTCCTCATCAGAAGTCCATCCCTTTTCTGTGTGCTGTGTGCTCTCCACACAGGAAATCCAGGTCCTCAAAGCATCAGACACCAAACTCAAGCACTTCAAACAGGGCTGAGCTGAGCTTCCGAGTCTCACCTCTGCAAAAGAGGGGGAACCACACACTTACACCCCACAGGGGAGCCACAAGGGCAACTCCCACGATAGTGAAGAGATCGCTGGGGTCAGGGTGAGGGGGCTCGAGGGACCTCGGAGAAGTGCAAAATGAGCAGCTGTAAAGCTCCAAGCTGTGGTCAGTCCTGGAGAGTGTGACCAGGAGGTGGCAGGCTCAACTCGTCCATGGATGGTGGCTCTTCTGCAGGAGGGCCTGGCCTGGGGACAAAATCGCTCGAAATGTGCTTCTCACCCATCAGAAGGAAGCCGGAGAACTGAAGCGCTGGAGGAAGAGGGGAAAAAAGAGATGGTTTGAGCTGCTTTGAAAAGCAACCACAGCTTGGGAGAGGCGTTTCTGCCACCAAGGCTGACGCCTGTCAGGGACACAGTCCTGCTCAACGCCAGGACAAGCGTGGGGACAATGGCCAGCCTGGCATTGCAGGAGATTTTCTCTCCACTCCTGTTACAGATAACACACAGGAATCAATGGAGAGGGGGAACATATCTGCATTTCCAGCTGTCCCTCCCCACCCCCGGCATCCTGGCCCCTGGGAGAGCATTTGAAACATTGCAATCGCTATAATTAGAAGTAACACTCACTTTCCAAGAGGAAACTGTGCAAAAGGTTGATTTCCTCTTTAATGGAAGATCTTTCAGATCTGTAGCTCCAGTGGTGAGGGGATTTGCTGAGCAGCAGTCTGGATCACTAAGAAGAATTAAGAGTTTCCTCCCACTTCTGTGGGGATTACTCGCTCCAGGTGCAAGATGCCAGGTCCTAAGGTGCAGAGGAGTCTGTGCTACTCTGCCCAATCCCTCTGCAAAGAGCAGAGGCCAGAGGCATCTCCATTACCACTATCTCATCAACATTGTGCATTGCCCCCAAGGCTAATTAACGCTGCTGCATACAGCACTGACTTGGGAATGCCAAAGACTTTGGGAACTTCATTGCTGGAGCTTTCAACAGAGCTGCAAGTCACAAGCAGGCTCCTTGTGATTCCATACAAGGAAATATTCACAACAGACAACAAAAATAGCCTCCATCACTACACGTTATAATCACATCAGGGAGCTCCAATCTCTGCAGCAATAAATGATACCCTCTCTCCTCACCCAGAGCACTCCACAAACACCCATTAACCCTCCCAACACCCAAGGATGGGCTGCAGAGACTAAGGCACAGCCCTCAGCCAGCAAAAAAGCGTGGCAGGGAGTCAGCAGCAACGCCTGGACTGTAATAAGCACTTTATCTTCTCCGATAATCTCAGTAACACAAGGCAAGTTTAGTTTGCCTTGTCCTTTGCAACCTTTCTGAGACCTTATGGCCAAAAGAAGCTGCTACATTTTCTCCCCCTTCAGAGTTATTTTTGTGCTGAGCCCAGGAACTTGTGATGGATAAAAGCACCTGCAGAAAGGTCATCAGCCACAGCTCAGAATTTTTCAGAGATAAAGAAGCTCCCCTTGGCACAGTGCTCTGCTGTTTTAATCTCACACTATCCAAAAGGTTTGCCTGGTTTCTAATTTGAACTCATCTGCATTTTGCATACAGATGTTGATCCATTGCTAAGCCCCACAGAGCTGCACAACTCAAGCACCACAATCAAATCCTTTTGATAAGCTAAAGGCAAAGGGCACTTTGATCTCTCAGAAAGACACCAGACCAGTTCCTGGAAATGTTCCTTCAGCCATGAGGATGGAGCCTTGGGAATTTCTGCAATGAACTTTCAGATGCCCAAGCCCCTCAAACAAACTCACCACATAAACTCAGGTTCTCTTTCCAGCCACCACTGACACAAAGGGCATTTCAGTCAGCCCCAAGACGGTTTTCTTAAGACAGAATTAGGCTCAGTTCTTTTATTAAAAAAAATCTTAAAAATAATATTCCCAAATATTTTCAGACAAGTAACCAGACAACATTTTTCCAGTCTTTAAATCCAGCCTCAGAAGTGAGATGTGCCATCCCCGAGGCGTTCATCACCTTTGCCCTCCTCTGTACTGCCAGAATTAGATGTGTGTGTGTCAGCCCAAGCTGCTCCTCCTGCCTCCCCAAAAAACATCTGCAGGGCTGTGAGTGGCTTCTCTGGAAGCCGTGGCTCCCATACAAGGCAACTGGTCCCTGGCCAGTGAAGGGCAGCTGGAGAGGCCTGACCAAGTAAGAGATTGACTTGGCTGAGCATCATTTAATTCTCTACAGGGGGGACAAAATACATTCAGGTCACCTAAAAAAAGTGAAATGTGGTGTCTCACTTGTTTCCAAAGAGTGATTTCGTTTCTGTGAATGCTGTTCTTGTTCCCAAACAAGTAGAGAAGAAACTGTATCTGGTGGTGAGTTGAATGCCCTCCTCCTCCTGCTGACTTCAGAGGGTAGAGTGACTTGGATGGATAAACTCCTCCACCAAATCTGCAGGTACCCTCCCCATGCAGCAATCCTGAATCTCCAGTCTAGGCAGGTCCAGGCTGCTCTGCAGCAAGGCTGAGCATCAGCATCTGCTCACAGAGGCTGTGGCTGCTCCATCCCTGGAAATGTTCAAGCCCAGGTTGGACAGGGCTTGGAGCAACCTGGGATAGTGGAAGGTGTCTCTGCCCATGGCAGGGGGTGGAACGAGTTCAACACAAAGCAGAGCGTGATTCTGTGATTCCATGGTCAGCATCAGCCCATTCCTGTTCCCATTCCCATTCCTGCTGCTGGGCTGGCAGGCAGCGTGCAGGACCCTGGGGAAGCTCAGGTCACTCCACACGTGCCTGTGCAGACCTGGCCTCGTTCTGTTTGGAAAGAGAAAGGCGATGGCACACGACAGGCAGATTAGAAGGTGACAAATAGATGGACAGGCAGGCAGACTGACTGCCTTTAAATAGTCTTCATATTTTTGCCATGATATCCGTCTGCAAGGGTTTAAATTATGAGCTTTACTTACAGCTTTGAAAGAATTTAAAATGCTTAAATCCTTGTTAAAAACTAAACTAACAAAGCTTGGCTGGATACTGCACTTTTAATCCACAATGAAAGCAGCGCATTTGATTTGAAGGGCTACAGAGCTCCCGTGAAAATGCTCTGCAAACACTGAGCCCCAGCTAATGACTAGCCTGGTATAGAAATGGTTTGCTGTCAGATTCAGATCCTGGCTGAAGTGAGTCCATCAAAACTCCCCCGTCCTTCTGAGTGAAGGATCAGGTATCGGATGTGCAGTTTGTCCTGTTTTGAGACACATCACAAGCAGTAAATGCGATACTGAGGGCCCAGATGTTGGCAGGGATATGGGAGAATTCATTTGGGTGCCTCTCACCCCGGGGAGTGCAGGGAGAGAGCAGCAAGTCCCAGAGTTAAATGCTTCCAGCAGGACCAGCTGCTGCAGCCCCCCAAGCAAACCAGCCACACGTCCCATGAGCTCTGCTCCCCCACACCCAGACACAAGGAGGATGTGTCAGGTGAGGCAGGTTCCCAAACCTTTGGAAAAGCCCTTTGTAGATGATAAAATCCCAGAGAACACCTCCGGTTCCTGTTAGTCTTTATTTATCATCCTCTTTAAGGCAGACAGACGGGTTAACTTCCACCTTCCCATACTGAGCACATCCCGCTGTTTGCAGAACTGCCCTGCTCGCAGGCAAGCCCCAAACTTCCCAGCTTCGAGCCAAAAACTGCAGCATGGCCACGGCATGAGCAGGCCTGACAGCAGAGCAGCTGTGACACTGCTGTCACCCTGCCACCGCCTGCACCCCCCTCCGCTGCCTCTGCGAGACGAAGCTCCATCCTGGATCCTCCAGAACTGCCATGCTCTGAGGGGGAACTACGGAGCTGGCCCTACCAAGGAGGGCGAAAAAGGGATGGGACCCACCCCGGAGCAGGGATGGGACCCACCCCGGAGCAGGGGTGGCACACGGGAACATCCTCACCGTGGGGACTTCCCCACCGGAGGAACACGCTCGCTGCCTGTTCCCCATCCAGCCTGCAGCTGGATCTCATCGCCAGGGGAAATGCTTCTGCCTCCTGACTATTCTGTTTGTTCTGCTAAAGACCATCATCATTCTGCTGTTTGGGTTTGTTTGGGGCGGGTTTTTTTTAGCAGGCTCCTATTTTTGTGAGTTCATGTGCTGCGCTCCCTCTGCTGGCTGGCTCGCTTGGGCTGGGGAGAGGCTCTGGGGAAGGAATCACGGAATCTTGGAATCCCAGAATGGTTCGAGTTGCAAGGGACCTTAAAGCTCATCTCATTCCAACCCCTTGCCATGAGCAGGGACACCTTCCACTCGACCAGATTTCTCCAAGCCCTGTCCAACCAGGCCTTCAAAACTTCAAGTGGAGGGGAAGGGAAAGAACAAATCCCTGCTCTAATTGCCTGTGAAATGTCACACCACAAACCCTTCCCAGGCCCTGACTCCTTAAATGTGAGTGTTAAGACCTGAGAGTGGCATTCTTGTGTCAGCTTTACGCCTCTTCTTGTGTCAGCTTTACTCCTTATGGCCTGGGTAAGCAGAGTCTTGTCAACAAAGATAAATGGGTGGTTTGATAAAATTCAGCTGATCTCTGTTAAGGATGGAGAAACTCCCACACTTGAAAGTCACTTCAGGAAAGAGACAGGCTTGTGCTGCTGATGGTTTAGAGCTGTGGTGTTCAAAGCCCCTCAGCAAACGTAATTACACCCAGCACAAACCGTGAGCAAAAACATGAAAGCAGATCTTGAAAATCTTGATTATAGAAAACCTCCTGAAGGGTAGGAAGCATCTCATGAGGAGAAACAAGGGAGATGCTTCCGCAAGGAGTCCTCCCCAAACCCCTCAGGTTTCAGAGAGAATTTCTCACACACAGAACAGCTACTGGGAGCCTTGGAGCCATCCTTCCCTTTCTGGAAAACTGGTGGATGGGATTAAGCCCGGGGTCCTGCAGCATTCACGGTGCTATTTTCATCATCAGAGGAGCAGAGAAATCTTTTGATGGACATTAACCTAAGAGCGGGGAGTTTTTCATCAACCCTATTCAGTAGGCAAGCCAAGAAACAGTGAGGGCTCTCAAAATCAGCCAAATAAAAGGCAAGACAACCCCCCGTATAGATACTTTTTTGCTAAAACTATTAATAAACATCGCATATTGCGTCAATCTCTGAAGGTCAAAGCAATCTTTTTCCCTAGTGGAAGCTCTTAATGGAGGTTTTTGAGCTGCATTTTATGCCTAAATGTGCTTCTTTAATGAGTGCAATTTTACATCTGCTCAGGTAAAGCACCTTGTTGCACATTTGCTTTTCTTCCTTGGTTTTATTACACCTATTTGGCTGATGATGCCCAGCCAAAAGAAATGAAAGATGCTGGGAAATAAAAATGGAGTTCCTGAAAGTGTTTGTCTTCATAATGAATTAAAAAAAACCACCTAAACAAAAACAGACTTATAAAGCAGCACGCTTCAGTAGCTGTTTACTGAGATTTCACTGTGCACCTTTTTCTCATGTAAAAAGGCATTTAAACATAAAAAAAAAAGGAATTATTCTGCTAGACAAACTGTGACATGAAAAGGGAAAACAAGATGTCTGTGAACAGCCTCTGACACTGAGGCCCTGAGGGCTCCCTGCACTGCCCTGGAGCAAAGGAGGGCAGTGGGGGAGTGAGGATGGGAGCAGAGGGATAACCAGACAGAAAACAGCCCTCTGGGGCTGGGGCAGCTGGGCCCTGCTCCACCCAGTGCTGGGCTGGGCTGGCCAGGAGGTGTTAGTCCTGTGTTCCTCCATATCTGTGATTTCTCCCAAGCCTTCCTGGGGAAAAAAATTACAGAAGATCATTTAAAACATCTATATCCACACAAATATATTTAAGGTCTGCTTCTTCAGCATCCATGAGAAGTGTGGTGTTTGAACACAATCATCTGCTCTTGGAGTTGTTCTCAGCCTGAATC
Organism: Lycocorax pyrrhopterus obiensis; assembly: GCA_014706295.1. NCBI lineage: Eukaryota > Metazoa > Chordata > Aves > Passeriformes > Paradisaeidae > Lycocorax > Lycocorax pyrrhopterus. Next base: position 11,175,373 of record JACSVZ010000022.1, on the reverse strand, counting down.
AACAGCTGGGCCTGCGAGGATCCCTCTGCTGGCTCCAGCAGCGTGTTAGTCACAGAGGTTTTCCAGAGAGCTTTGCTGGGGTTTGATTTTTTTGAGGCTTGTCATGTTTTATTTAGGAGATGTACTTACTATAAAGGATTTGTGAGATAGAAGGGGCTTTTTGCTGTCAAGAGCAGCATCACAAAAATTGGTTTTCTGCAGCTCTCATACCTTATTCCCTTTGTGCTATTGGTAATTATGTAATGTTAAAAGAACCTTAAGAAGAAGATGTAGGAAGAAATAATCTCTGTTCCCCAAACCTACCTTTCTGAGTTACAGAAACAACAGTGAGTGACAGGCGGCAAAAGACAGATGGGGAGAAGGCTAAAAGAGATCTCTAATTCTATCAGTTTAATGAGTTCTTTCCTTATCAGCTTCAGCCCTTGTCCAGATCTGCTAAGTGGTTTTTCTTAGAGATAGAATCACTATGAATTAGTGTGTGGCAGCTCCTTTTGTTACACAACTGAGCAGATTTTCGACAGTTCAGTCTCTGAAGAGCTGAGCTGTTCTCAAAGCCCAGCTGCTAAAGGGAGCACTCAGACAGCAGCTGAGCTCTGCTGACCATCCACCCTTGTGCAGGGCCAGGCTGGGAGGCCACAGCTCTTCCACACACCCAGGCAACACCCAGGGCCTCACAGGCTGCCTGCAAGGAGTTTCCAGCCTGGGGTGGGAAGCCAGCTCTGGGAGCCAAGGCAGCCACGGTGCTCACACCGGGAGCCTGTGTTCAGGCTGAATGTGTGTGGCTGCATCCACACTGAAGCAGCAGCAATCCAGACTGTCCTGGGAACTATTTTGCACTAGCCTAGGAAGCAGTGTTCTGGGGGGAATCCATCTTTCCTTCGTTTGCAAAGGTGTTTTCCATCTGGGAGAGCAGTGCCCTGCACTGAACCAATCCTTGCTCTCCGCTCTTCTGCCCAAGGAAAGCATCTGTGGGGATAACCATGGCCCCAGAGCTCTTTGATAACCTCTGGAGTGGTGTGGAACAAGGATCTCACTTGTCTCATTTTTACCACCACGAAAACCCATGCTGTTTCACCTTCGACCAAAGGAATACCAGGAGCTGACCTCCACTTGGGAAACTGGATAAACACTAAACCTCAGCGTGCAACAATTTATAGAATTTAATTCTCAGAAAGGCCTCTTCCAGCAGCAAAGAGAAACCTTGAAACTAAAAGAGCCAAACAGCAGGTGGACCTTGTTCATTAGGCAAGGGCACTTTTTTCTCTGGCATATTTAGAAATCAGTTTTGTTTTATAAATTGCAAATTTAAAATGTGACTACATTTATTCCTTCTTGTCTTGTCCAGAATATTTTATCACTGATGAAAAAGCTGTTCCTTGCTTTGCTACAGAAGTCAGGGATTGATGCCACGTTTTGCCTGGAAGACAGAGGCACACAGCACATTCCACATTCATGAGGACAGGCAGGACAGGTGCCACTGGAGCAGGGACCCTTTGAGCCACACAGCTGAGAGCTGGGGTTTTGCCTTCTTATATCCATTCCTCTGATGCTCAGGTGACAGCAGGAAAATATATTTCAGTTTTGTAGCAGGAGCTGACAGAATTGATGCATTACTGCATTCAGAGATTTAATACACATGAACAGGCACTGCTAGATCTGCACTGGCTCTGCTTAAATTAAATACTGTGGAGTCACTCTCCTGAATTTCTGTTCACAAGTAACAAACAGCGTGGAGGTGGGAACCTGCATTTTGTTATAGGCTCACCAATATAAGGCTGTAATGAACCATTTATGAGCAAGCCTTATGAATAACTATTTTACTCGAGGTTTGGACTTAAGGGCTCTGATAGAAATTTAAGATTTTTCAGCTTCATGCAGCTACTGACCTGAACTCAACTGCTTAAAAGCTGTATAGATTAGCTGAAAAGAATCTGAGCTACACTAGCTACACAGGAAAAGAAGCCCAGATTTAGACTCTGTGCAGAAATACACAGGCACCTTCATTGAACATATGCCAAATAGATACACAGATATATATATACACACACAAATTCTGTAGGTGCACCCCTATGCATTATTTGTGTGCACAGTTATTTTTAAGCGTATTCAAATCTGTGGCAAACGAGTGTCCAGAACAGAAACTGTTTTCATGTGCAGTAGCACACGCGAAGGCAGCAGTCACGCAGGGCGGTCTGCTGAGAAACCACCCCCTGCACCTCCTCTGGGGCAAAGAGCTGTGCTGGTGCCTTTGAACCTGCACACCACATCAAGAGGGAAAGGAAAACAACACGCCAAGGACCTCAATAAACACGGATTATCTCGTTTGCTGTAATCACTTCAAAATGGCCAAGGCAGCCTGCAGTTCCCCAGGAGTCAAGTGCCTTGCCCTGTTTCTATAATAACACCTCCCCACGCGCTGCCTGCTTCCCGCATGATGTGTCCCGAGTCGAGCAGGACTCTCAGGAGGTGAGGCCTCCACCAGACAGCTCGGGAAGGCTTCACAAGTTTCAGTTCCTGAGCAGGTTTTGCAACAGCACCCGCCTGGAGCCAGAGGGGACGGGGCTGTTTGGGGGCGTTCGCTCAGGAGGCGCACACGGGGCTCCCCGAGATGCTCATCCCCACGGCTGCTCCGAGGCACGGCAGGCAGGGGCAGCTGGATGGGTGTTAACTGGCAGGAACACCAGCTCTCCATGCGAATCCAACACGCCTGGCATCCCCCTTGCAGCACTCAATGTCATCCTCAAAACCACTTCCTTCTTCTCGTCAGCACATCCTGTGTGATTTCCTGCCCTGTTTTGTAAGAGCAGCACAAAGGAAAGGATTCCTCGTTTATAGAAAGCCTTTGTCTTTAGCAGCTTTTCTTTCAAATCTACTTACAAAAAACCCTCTTTAAAGCATTTTTATACCAGGTTTTCTTGTTTATTTTCTTTTTTTTCTTTTCTTTTCCCCAGAAATTCAAAGTATTTTTTATCTACAGTCAAAATCCTTTTCCTCACTTTTTGCTCTTTTGTTTTATTTTTTTTTTTTAAATACAATTATTGTTAACATAGAAGCCCCAAGATTCAAAATTTCTGTTACAAAACATATTTACAGCACAGCAAAGTTTTTGGTTCATGCACAGGAACAAATTTTTCACTGAAATCACTGACTGACCTTAATAACCACAAACATTGTTGGCTTTGTTTCAAATAGATATTAATTTCCCTTCCATCTTCATCCAAAATCCACCCTGAAGAGCTGATGTGTTCAGAGTTATTTGCATGCACCATGCACCACTCCCACTGTGGCTGGGACGCCACTCCCTCCCACAGGAACGTAAACTGCTGACTCAATGCCCAAGACCCAATTTTAACACGGCTTTGATGGATCCTAAGTTGAGATAAGTTGGAATCTTCTGGCAGCATCTGAAAACGAGTTTTGGCAGAAATTTAACCTCCTATACACTCAGATTATTTTAGTCTCAGTTAAACCACTGCCCGCCTTCCATTGTGCATTATAAACCCTCCAAACACCCTAAACTTTCTTCTTTTCTATTAATACATTAAATAAATCAATTTACCTTCCTGTGAGTCATGTTCATCAGGGTACAGCTCTAAGGAGAACCCAGATGAGGCAAAGGCAGACTGTTTACACTCCACAATATTCCTCTGCTCAGAACATATTATTCTCCATGGCTTGTTGGCTTCTCTGCTCAGAGTCAAACCCATTTACTGAGTCTCTCTTGTTATTAAGAACATTGCCCGTGTAATAAACCCGAGGGCCTGTGCAGCACAGACAAATTCAAGGCTTGTTCACACCACGGGGATCAAACACATTTGTTCCTCCTGACCAGCAGCATTTCCTGTGATAATAATAGTTTCTGGTTACCACAGACTGCCACATATCTATTACAAACTCCACTTTCTGAGAACAAAACTAGTGTGCCTTGGGCTGCCCTTCGTGTGAAACTCAACAGGTTTGGTTCACATGACGTGGCGAAAACAACCTCAGCTCCCAGAGTTCATCCACGGGTTTGTGCTGATTCTCCCTGTGTCTTTAACACCTCGCCACATTTCAGCCATACTATCTGTGTTTCATCCACCTCGAGTATAATTCTCACCTGTGGCCACCTTGTTTTAAGCTGCAGCCAGCTGTGTTTTACACTGAGGGCTGGAACCAGGAGCTGAACTGCAGGGTTTATTCTGTGATGCTGCTGAGACTCCAAGGAATCTGTGTCGGGACCAACCAGCTGAATTCAAGAGCAGTTTCAGTTTTGCACAGACTGTTTTCAGAAGCTGTTGACCTCACCCTGCCTGTCTGGGCTTCTCTGTCATGATGACACCCTGCGTGTGAGACCCCTGTGTCTGTCACAGTGCTGTGCTCGAGAGCTGTGGTTTCCCAGTGCTGGGATTCTGGGCAGTGCTCCCCTGCTGCTGTGCCTGCTGCAGGTGCGTGTCAGCAGCAGCAAGGGATGAGCAGAAGAACTCCCCGAGTCCCAGTTTTAATGTGGATGCTGAGTTTGCAATCCTTAGTCAGCTAATTACTATTTGTGGCCTCAGTAAAATGAAGATTGTGCTACTTGGGATCTTCCCAGGCCTTTTATAACTCTCTCTTGGTTAATGTTTGTGGAAGGTTAGAATATGTATGATACTTTTTGAGCTACATCTATATGAACTTTTTTTTGCTTTTTATGATCCATCAAAGCAATATTGGGATTTCTTGATCTCCTGAGTGATTGATATCCAGTGGCTTGCACTTTCTCCGTTGTTTTCAGACAGAAGCAAAGCACACACGAGGCAGCATCTCTGTGCTTTCTACACTTGGCAAGACCATGGCAGCCCCTCGTGGCTTTGACTCATGCCCTCAGCTCACACTGCAGCTGGGACAGCCACTGGCGACCTCAGCACTTGGACTGGGATTGAACCACAGTTCCAGGAATGCTGCCTGGCCCAGCTTCCCCACTGGTCTGAACTGGGGAGCTGTGCTGACTTGCTCTGCCCAGCACCTGCCCACCCAGTTCCTTCCTTAGATTTCGGGTTGGTTTCATTTCCTGCCTTGGAACTGAGGAGGGATATGGATCTCTCAGGGTGCACTTGACAAGCTGACACGGTCCGAGCTACACACTTTCCCTGTGATCCCTGAACATTTCCAATCCTCCTGTTTTACTGTGCAGGTGAAATTATTCCCTGTTAATTGTGCTTCTGCTGCAGATATTCTGCTTTCACTCAGAGAGAGCTTTTCTCAGAACACTGTTCCGAGAAAACATTGAAAACATTGTTCTTTAACCAACCGAATTGGACTTTGAATCTCATGAGTGGCGGGGACTAAGTACACTGTGCCTGTAATGCCCCATCTGTCTTCTCTGAGGCTGCACAGAGCACAGCCAGAGGACCTTTGGGCTCATGAAACCTGAACTAAAAATAGTAATTACTGGGAAACAAAGGGGACAACCTGACCCCGCAGCTGGCGGCCTCAGCACAACAGCAGTGACATGTAATTGCCTGCATATTTCTAAACTACACTCGAGAGCAGCTTCCAGGAGCTTCCAAGTAGAGATCCACACACAGCTCTGCCAGATGGCTCCTCCTTGCAGGAGAGAGGGCTCCTTAGACTCTTCAATCCCCATCCCAAATATAGACGAGGCTGCCTGGCATATTGCAGCTCAACTATCAGCAAAATATCCCAAGTGGACCGGACCTGACTCTTTTCCCTGACAGCAGAGGATTTGAAGAGAACAGTGAAGCTCTAAATAACCCTGATGAAATAAGACTGGGTCACTGTAAGAGTGATGCCCTGTGTGGTGGTAGAAATCCCAGTGTAGATCAGGGTCCTGCATTATTTGGCAGTGAATGGATGTCCTACAGTTCTTGCAGAGAAAACAGGAGTGGTACAAGAAATGAAAAAGATTTGAGTTTGTGAGGGTTAAAGGACAGATCAGCATCAAGGTGTCCATCTTCTGAGCCTGACAGCAATACTTCTATTCACTGGCTGTACTAAAGAAGCTATTGACACCCTAAATTAGTACTAATGTCAGCTGACCTCTTCTATCCACTCCTTTGGCCAGATGACTTTTGTATTTTATCATGTAACTCACACCAGGTAACTCAAAAACCTCGGTCCTCATACACAAATATCATTCTCCCATTTCCTTCCTCTCTCTTTCCCCTTTAGGCTGCTTTGCTGCTCAGAGCTGCAATAAAAGTGACTTCAAGACAGAGAAACTCACACACACAGAGGACTCTTCCTAAACCAAAAGCATCCTCTGTCTAACACAACCCAAGAGAGGGCGAGGTATGTGGTGTTTGCAGAGCCCACTGCTGAGAAAATGAAAACCAAGCTGGCCTCCCACACCTTCGTGATGGAGAACAGCTACTTCCCAAGCCAAGCCTAGCACAGGTAAAGAGCAAAAGAAAGAGGCTGGGGTTGTCAGGCTGCTCAGAGCTGCAGAAGCCCAAAACCTCCTTGAAAGCTGAGATTCTGCTCTCAGGATCTGAGACTAAGTTAACCATCAGAGGATCTCTCAGCAGGGATCTGGCTGCAGCAGGGAGAGGCAGGGCTAATGAACACAGTGTATCAATCAGACTGGTCCAGCCTATCCCAAAATGCCACTTTTCAGATGTTCTCTGCATGATTAGAACTAGGAAGAGCAGAAATAAAAAAGACATTTCATTTGTCACGGTGTGTTCAAGTCTATCCACCGCTTTTCATGGGAGGACACCCTCTAATCTAACCCACCAAACTGAGGGAAAACATTCCAGTGATTATCACAGACGTTTGCATGGGGAAAAATCCTCTTGCCTGGTGAAGAAGCAAAATTTGAAATGGAAGTTTGTACTGCAATGCTATGGTCCCTTATGCCAGGTTTGAGCACGAGTGGATCATTTAGCAGGACAAATTCAATCCAGATCGTGCCTGGGCACACAATGATGTTTCTGTTGGGTTAGCCAGAGCTCACAACACGGCACTTGTGCTGGCTGGACGCCGGCAGCAGGAAGAAAGACAATATCTAATCTGGCATGAAGCCTACCAATACAGGCCTCATGTCATAACATCTTGAACAATTCTGAATGGCATCAGTGCTTTGGGTTGTGTGGTCTAGGATTTTGTACCCAGGAGCCCTAAAGCCAGGTTTCCTGTTTCGCCACACTGTGACCATTTTTGCTGTGCTTGTGTTTCCCCATAAAATTTTCTCTTATTATGAGAGACCCTTATCCCATTTGAGTCCTTTTTGAATCCATGATAGTGCTATACTCTCTATGTATTCAGGATCTCCCTCACAACAGCCTTTCACAGTTGCTCCTGCAGATTTGTGTGTGCATGTAATTGTGTGTAAATTTTGCAAAACAAACATCCCAGCTGTTTGCTCGACTGGGCCAATGGATGCCCACGAGCTGTCACCGGTTTGTGCAGTTCCTCTAAAGCTGCCCACGCAGCCATGGGAACTGTCAGTGCTGGCCTCTCAATCCATCTTTATAATGGTCATTAGTGGCATCTGATTTCTGAAGGGACCTTCTTCTCCACATCCCCCTACTGCAGAACTCGGGCTGGAAAGGCTGTGCTTGCTCTCGTTCCCGGAAGGTGCTGTTTTCTAAGAAAACTGACGGAGTGCCAGGCTGTCATTCCCTGAGGAACTTGGAAGAATCTGCTCTCTGAGCTGTTTTACCTGCTGACACTTCGCATCCAGTCAGTTTTACCAGAGTAATCCCTCTAATTTACGGCTACAGGCTGGAGTTTGTGTAGTCTTTGGGAGAAAACTTATACTGGAAAAGTTGCTTATTTTAGAACCCACAGCCTCAGGGAAGATATTTTCCCCTAATCCTAAACTAAATGATATCATACTTGGCTAGTGCTGTAACCATGGTACTGAAGTTATTTATGACTCTGAAATTAATGCTATAGTTAGCAACACTGGAACAGGGTTTCTTCTATGCTACTGTCCAAGTGCTTCCCTCCCCCAGCTCAAGGCTACACTGGAAAGCAAGACTGAGTGTCTCCAGAGGGTCTTTAATTTGCAGTAAACAATGTCAGCCTTTGCAGATTTCCAAAACTTGGCAACACACAAGTGGATATGTACAAAGATGCATCTTCTAAGCAAAACAAAGCACTTGGCTATGTTTTTATTGATCTTATTTTGTGAGGAGATTTATTTGGGGTTTGTTTGTTTTAGTTCTTAAAGTAAATGTTAATTTCTGTGAAAGGACCTGGAACTCCAGCGCGCAGAGCCAGGGCTGGCAGGAGGAGGGAGAACTCGGTTGGACACTGCTCATCAGCTCCAGCATCAGGGAATCACCACGAGGGCAAAGAGGAGAGGTCAGCTCTTATGCCTGGGACACTCTGAAAGTCACCTCCTGGAAATGGATATCCCACAGGATATCTGGGGACCAAACCAACACTATCCCAGCCTGATCCCTCTGCAAAGAAATCCCAGAGAAAGTTGGGAAGAATCCAGCAAAGTAGAACAGTGGAAACACAGAAAACCACACGATGCTGAATCCCTCCTGGTCAAAGATCAGGCAGCTCCCTGCTTCCACAGTGCAGATCCCTGTCAGGAATACTCATGGCCATGTCCTGAGGGTCAGAGGACAGCTTGGGGACCCAGGCACCTCTCTGCTCTTGGAGGGGACTCGTGCCAGCAGCAGTAGCTTCTGCATGCCTTACACAGTGCATCACCTCTCAGCCGGGGAATGAAGACAACCATAAAACAAAACTGCAATAAAAGCACTGAAATAGAAACATAGAGGGGAAAATGCAAAAGGGGAAAAAAATAAAGAAAAAGAAAACAGAGAAGAAAGGAGAGACAGAGCCAAGAAGTATGAAGAGGTGACGGGATCCTGCTCTGGGATGTGAGGGCAGCCCATCCTCTGGTCCACAGCTAGAGGCAGTTTGAGTGAATCAAGCTCAGGTCACAGTGTAGGCAAGTGCCCAGCCTCAGTGCCTGCTCCGGGACAGCAGCCTGAGGTACGGATACAGCACAGCATTGTCGGACACTCGTGCCACTACCATGCTTCCATTTGATGCAAGAGTCTGACTTCATGTCAGATCCGCTGCCTGGATTACCCTTTTTATGCTGCCTCTGAACAGCAGTTAACAGAGCAGTCTAATTCTGCTTATGCCAAGAATAAGGAGGATCCAAGTCATTACCCCCCAGTTTAGGACTTTCCAGATACTCTGGCCTTGGGCCCAATCTGTTTTACAAGTTGATGGAAGAAAGTCTCAGGGCCTTCACTGAGAAGTAGATAAGGCATTCTGGGAAAATTTATTGGGTGAGAATGTAGCATTTATTTGGGGTTTCAGTTTTATTTTGGTTTACAGTCTAAACTTCCAATTCCCAGAGCCACAACTCTCCCATTGCCTTCATGGGATTTATAGTGGAGTCACTTGACCGGGTTTTGCTACGTCTAACATGTTTCTTTATTTTTTCCTTTTTAAATTTTTTCTCCTTTTGACCACAGGCAAAGCAAATAAATCATCTGACACTGTGCCAGCAAACTGCTATAGGCACTTTGAGACTGGAGGAGTTTCTCCTGCCCCAAAAGAGCATTAAAAAAAAACCTGGCTGATAACTTGGACAGGGTTCAGGTATGTTTGTGAACATACCAGCAGTTAAACTTATTTCTTTTACTATCTTATCTGTCCATTTCTGGTTTTAAAAGGGAGGAAGTTTGGCAGGCAAGTTACTCTTGGAATGCACTCAGTAAACCATGGGCAAGAGAAGTGAAGAGCATAAACAGAAATAACCATAGGTACAGCAGCTGGGAGCCTGACTGCTGGCTTCTATTCCTGGCTTTACCCATGACTCAGTTGGTGACCTTAGAAAGCCACTTCACCCCTCCATTCTCCAGCTTTCTCACAGGCACAATCACCCATCCCACAGGTCACCCCAGGCAGGGGGACCCTGTGGCTTCCAGATGGGTGTTTCAGCAGAAAAAGCCCCGTCCTACTCCCTCTGCCAGGCCCAGACTCCTCCACCACGCAGGATCAGGACGTGGTGCCTCCCTCCCAGAGGGGAGCTGGCAACTTTACCCGAGTGCATTTTGTGAAGGAAAAGCACTATAACAAAATGTTTCTAATTTTAGCGTGACAGCATACAACACATTCCTGCTCCGGACAGAGCTCTGCTATCAGCCAACTTAATTACCCAGTACCTTTGCCCAGTTCCCTCCTTATTAATTGTGGCCAAAGCACTCAGCAAAGCCAATTTGCTGCTTGCTCTCCATTTCTCCTTATGCAAGACCAATTCCTTGACAGCTGGACCGTGAGACTGCTGCGCTGGGCTGTTTCTGTTCCCCCGCCTGTGCTTCCCCCCCAGCAGTTGTAAACATGTCTCTCCACTTTGTTCCTGCCCGCCTGGAGCAGATTCCTGGGATGTTCATGCCAGACACAGCCCCGGTCTGGGCCGAGCAGTCCCGTGGTTGGGGCAGGATGGAGCTGTGCTGCTGCTGCTGCTGCGCCGGGAACCTGCAAACACCCTGGAACGGGCCGCTGGAAAAGCAGACCCTGGTTTTGCAGGAAAGGCTTTTCAGTGGTGCTTGGGAACCTCCTGCACCAGCTGGCTGGAGGGATGTCCCTCCATGCATCTCAACGCCGAGGGTCTGTCCCAGCCAGGAGGATCACAGGCACGAGCAGGAAAGCTGAAATAAAACTCAGAGAGCCCACGGACACCCTTAGCCCTTCTGTGTGCATCAGGACCAGCAGCCGCACAAAGGCATCCTGGATCTATCTAATTTCTGTACAAAAACAGGAAACTGCCCCTCCCTTCGCCAAAGCAGAGGCAGGGCGGCATGGCTCGCATGTGTCTCACCGAGAAAAGGGGCGGGGGAAGGAGCAAACAGCTCCCTTCCTCTTATCCCGGAGCGTGTCAGAAAGAGGATGCACCAGTCACTTTGTTCCTGGGATATTTTTAAGTCTGTCCCCAGGACAGGTCTTAGAAAACTGTGAGATTTCAGGGCTCAGGCCAGACAGGCTCAGCCCTCTCCTAACACCCGTTTCCAGCAGGAGAAGAAGAGGGGGGGATTGATACAAGCAGCAGGGCAGGGGTGCGTCCCCAAAACACCCTGGGGATTTCAAGTGGGGCCTCTGGTTCAAATTCAGTTTGGGCTTAGGGCAGTGCCACCTTATCTGAGGGTTGTTAGTGACCTGGAGGAAATGAATCCTCACGCACAAGCCTGCCTGCCCTCCCCTCCTCCTCCAGCTCTCACAGCAGGGAAAGCCAAGACTGATTCAAGACTGAGCAAAAATAAACCCTTTGCCTTCAGAAACGGTGCTTCCCACACTGAACCAGGCTTTGTGAGGCAGGGGGAAGGCTCTTACTTCTGACACATTTAATTCTACAGTGAAAATATCTTAAGAGCGCAGGGATGTCAAATAATACCTGGCCTCTGCCCCATATCCACTACAGAAAGAAGAGGGGAAAGTGAGAAAATAACTATATTCCTACTGTCTTTATTCCCCTGGACTGAGGGAAATTTACTATCATAGCTTGGGAACTCACATATTTTCTCAGGGCACAGCACCCTGCTCTCCTTTACTCCATCATCTCACAGGGTCTTAGTGGTGTAAGATGCCAATATAAATCCTGCAGCACGATTGTGTTTGCTCTGGAATTGCAGGCGTGTGAATCAGGCTGTAATCAAAGCTTTACCCATTTCAGTGTCAATGAAATCAATGAGAAATAAGCACCGTATGGTGTTAAACCAGAAACCACATACAAACACCATTGTTCTGCATGTCAAAGTTGTTCTCGGCTTAGCATATAAGTGAGAAACCTCAAAATCATGACCAGCTTTCCCTGACAATGACTCCTGGACGTTGCTGTGTTAAAAAGGAAATATCAGGGTGATATTTGCTCACACACCCATAACCATCGTCTGTTTGTCTGCTGTCTTGCAGTCAGCCGGCCCTGTACGCTGGTGTTTAGATGTGTCCACAGAAGAATCCACCTGCAAACAAAGAACTGCAACAGAAGCTGTGGTTTTGTTATTACTGCTCAAGACTGAGATCGTGTGAGAAAAACACTTTCCAGTTCAGACAGAGGAAATGGAAAGCACTGACATCCCTGACATTGCTCAACAGCTGCTGTGTACCAAATGACTGAGAGATGAGGAAGCAATGGAGAGATGCTCTTCATGCAAGTAGAATAAGAAAGGGAGGATGTAGTTCTCGGGGTAGATTATACAGCTGAGAGTATCTTTATCTTCCCCTTCTGGGCAAAGTATTTTCTTTTCGTGATAGACACTTGACTTCTCAAACCTTCCTCTCAAACACGCTCTTCCCATCTCTAAGCAACAGCATCACCTTTCCCCTGCAGCCAAAGAGTGGAGACTTCCCATGAGCTCTCCACACATCTGCAGGACCTGCCTGGGAACTTTTGTACAGGGTCCAGACGGAACCGTGCTCGTTTTTACAGCTGGAAGGTCTCCAAAGTGTCTCTCAATTCCTGTCTGTTCCAATCTGCTGTGACAGTTCAAAAACAACTGTGACTTTTAAAAATGTGGTCCAGCTTTTTCCACTGTCCATCTCATAGCCAATGAAAGGGCACATCTGCCCAGATCTCCCCTGCCTGACTCAATTTCAGCCAAAAGTAATCAGAGAAGTCCAACCACCTCAGTTTTGTCCTTATTGTCACCACTTCCCTCTAATGTACCTCATAATGAGTGTTCAGCCACCTCCGAAACACTGATGGGAGTTTGAGAGAAAGTCTGTAGGTCACTGAGAGGCTCAGGTGACAACTGTAGGGGTAATATGGATTTTAGTGCCCTCCAAGGCACTATCAGTTTGTGCCACCCAGCAGCAGAGCTGATAATTTGCAGTGACTCCTTCAAGGGCAGCATCTTTACACCACCACAGGCAGGTTTTGGGAGCTTTAGTCCCATCCTTGGACACCAGCACCGGCCCTTTTGGCCAAGACTTCTGCTAAGCCCCTTCTCCCTGCCCACCCCCTCCCAGCCTGGCACAGGAAAGCAAACAAACAGCTCTGGGAGCTGCAGAATCTGCAGAGTGGCTTTCAGCAGGCTGGCGTCTCTTGGGGCACTGACCTGGGTGCCTGCGAGGGCACAAACCCTGGCTGAAGCTTTTCCCACGGTTTGGGCATCAATCAGATGTCAGGTCCAGTGGATTCTCCAGTGTCTAACAAGGTCTGACAGCATGTGTTGGTTTTTCTCACAGCTGCAGCCCTGGCAGGGTCATTCTTTGCCCAGTTGTTTGCAATGGCAGGAATTGAGCTCTCACCACTCTCAGTTTTTGACAGAACTGGCCAAAGGGTTAAAAAGTTTTTGAAGAGAATAATTTGGAAGAACATGAGTAGGCTGATATACAACGTGATTGCATAAGCTCTGTTAGATTAGGAAATCAAAGTAATCGACCCTTTTCCCTCTAAATGTGATAGAATTTAAAGACTAAATGGTGAGCCTGGTAGTGCAAAATCCTCTTTTAAACTTTGCTCCGCGACCTCCAGACACACTCCAGAACTTCAAGTTGCTGCTTCATCTTCAAGCTTGAGTCCAGGAGAGGCAATCTTTGCACTTCAGGTCCCTGTGGAAAAAAACGTAATCCCAACCAGAATGACTCTTGAGTCAGTCCTGGGGAGCCACGGAGATAGGCAGGTTTGTAGCACACCTGATAGCTAAGGCAGAGATTGGGACTGGAAATGCATCTCTGGCATTCCCCAGGAAGCTTTGAGGCTTTAAAAGAGCAAAAAGGCTATAAAGGGTGCACAGGTACTTCTCACAAGGGAATAAATTAGCTGTGATGAGACTGCACAGCTCAGGTATTCTGCAGAGACAGCTCCACCACTGAGATACACAGGGCGGATCTGTGCCCTGGAGCAGGGCTGGTCTCCAGAGCAGCTCTGCTTCCTGCAGCCTCACGTGCCAGCTCTGTGCACACACAAGAGCATCACCTCAACATGTCCCCAGCTGCCCTCTGCAGAGGAGCTGCATATTCAGGGACAGGGTGAACATGACCTTTACAATCTCAGCTCTGACAAGCACTTCCTGCAGGGTGACAGCGCAGAGTTGCTTCTCCTCTGCCTCTCACTTGGGCTGTAGTCGCTCAAGGACTGTTGCTTCCTCAGAGCCCCGTGCCAGGAGCATCTCCTTTGGTCACTCCGGTCTGAATATGCTGCCTGGAAAGCTTTAAAAAGCCCAGGTAGCTGGTGGGGGGAAAGCTTTCCTAAAGCAAAACATCTCTGAAGCCTTCATCCATCCAGCTTCATCACCAGCCAGCCTCTCAAGGAATACACAAGCTGGAAACACCCTGGGAGGGATCAGCACATCCTGCCGTTGCAGCCAGGCTGATACTGCAGAGCACTTTGGAGATGGGATTGAGCAACTGTTCACAGGATTTCTCCATCAAATTGTGCTTTGCAGACCCATTGGGAACCTTGCTGTATCTCAGTCCTGACACAGGCTGACTCGTCTCAGATATTCATCGAAAGAGGCTTCCTGCTCCTGAGCATCCTGCCTGGAGTTACTGGAGTTCTTCTCCTTGAAGGGGAAAACCAGCTCTGCAGGTGCTGGCATTGTGCTGTACCCGCAGCTCCCTGCAGCCCATGGCGGAGCTCACCTCCACTCACCCAGCGCCTTCTTAGAATCACAGAATCAGAATGAAACAGAATTGTTTGGGTTGGAAAAGCCCTCTAAGATCAAGTCCAACCATTACCCCACGACTGCCAAGCCCACCACTAAACCATGTCTCCAAGTGCCACATCCACATGGTTTTTAAATCCCTTCAGGGATGGTGACACCACCACTGCCCTGGGCAGCTTGTTCCAATGCTGGACAACCCTTTCTGTGAAGAAATTCTCCCTTACATCCAACCTAAACCTCCCATGGTGCAACTTGAGGCTATTTCCTCTTGTCCTGTTGCTTGTCCCCAGGGAGAAGAGATCAACCCCCATCTGGTTACAATCTCCTTTCAGGTAGATGTAGAGAGTGAGAAGGTCCTCCCTGAGCCTCCTTTTTTCCAGGCTGAGCTCCTCCAGCTCCCTCAACAGCTCCTCGTGGTCCAGACTCTTCCTCAGCCTCATTCCCTTCTCTGGACACACTCCAGCACCTCAATGTCATTCTTGTCAACCGAACACCGGTTTTGAGGTGTGACCTCAGCAGTGCCCAGCACAGGGAGGTCAGTCGCTGTCCTGGTCCTGCTGGTCAGGTCTGAGCCCACCCAGCAACACCAGCAGAAAAATAGGGAAAACACCGATGGAGTGCCCAGCTCTTGCTATCAGGACTTCCTTCCGATGTGTCCGTCGGGTACCCGAGGAACACGGCAGCAGCTGCCCCGCGCTCCTGGGCTGGAGCTGCCCCGCACTGCCGTGGGTCCGCTCCCCGCTCCCCGCTCCCCGCTCCGCACAAGCTCCTTCTCCCAGCGACCGGCGGGGGCAGGGAGCCGCCAGAGCCCCGCCGAACCACCGGAGACCCCTGCACCTCCGGTGCGCCCCCAAACCACGGGGGCCCCCCGAGCCGCCGGGGATGCCCGAACCGCCGGGACCTCCGGAGCTCCCGGGCCCCCTCGAGCCGCCGCCGGCCGCGCTCCCGGCGGAGTCGGGCGGCACCTGCGGGCAGGTCCCGCTACTGCAGCGGCGGGCGCGGGGCCGGCACCGCCGGGACGGCTCCGGTGCGGAGGGGCCGCGGGAACGGCGAGGGGGCACCGGCACTGGGGGCTCCGGGCAGCGCCTCCTCCCCCGGCTGTCAGCGCTCAGCACGGACACGGCTCGACCGAGGCTGCCGCTCTCTCCGCCGGTGCCTCCGGGCGCGGCAGGATGCTGCCGGTCCTTCCCCAGGAGCTCTCCGCGCTGGCACGGGGGGATAGCAGTTTTCCAGACCCGCAGCAGTGTTCCTGGCTATTGATGGCAGCATTTCCCATTGCTGGAAAAGATGCGAGGCCGAGCTGCTGCACCCTGAGCACCCAGTGCTGCGAGTCTGGCTGCTCACTGACAGCCCCATTGTGCAGGGCGTTCAGAAGCTCCAAGCATTTCCTCCCAATCCACGCTTTTTAAAAAAAAAAAAAAACAGCGTGATTCCTCGTCATCATCTGAAGGGACAAACTGGACGGAGAATCACAAGAAATCATAAAATGAAGCCCAAATCACGGAATCCTGGAAAGGCGTGGGTTGGAAGGCACCTTACAGCTCATCGCATTCCAACCTCCTGCCATGGGCATGGACACCTTCCACTAGACCAGGTTGCTCCAAGCCCCGTCCAGCCTGGCCTTGAACACTTCCAGAGATGAGGCAAATGTTCGTGGGAATTTCTAAAAATCCCAAACACACACTGCAAAGCAGCTCCTGAAGACGTGGGAGCCTTTATGGGCATTTGTGAGCTTCCAGTTAAATGAATTGCTAAAGAAAATCGTGAGGGCTGGTGGCCCGGTCACACAGCAGGAGGGAGCAGACTGGCAGTCACAACTCCACACTGGAGCTGCTCTGAAGATTTGGAAAAGTTGCAGTCAGAGAACGGACCCTGCTTTGTCCGCAGAGCTCCTGGGGCAGGCCTGCCCTGGGTGAGAGCTGTGTAGATCCCACTGCTGTGAGCTGGATGGGTGAAAAGAGGAAAATCCAGAGTAGTGGACAGGGCAGGTTGAAAATGTGGGAGGCACATCGGGTCTGTCTGATCCCCCCCAATGCAGAGGCAGAGGGATTCAGCTCAGAGATGCTGCTCGCATGGGTGGGGGTCAGGGTGGTGTTTTTACTGCAGGAGTCACAATTGGGGCCTATTTTAAACACGTCCCCCACGTCGCCAAGCGCACGTCTCGAGGATTGAAATAGATGGCGGTTTGATCATTGTGTCTCCCAGGGAAATGGTTTTTAATGAGGTTTTAAATAATAAAGTGGGATAATTTCCCTGGCTGGCAAGATCATGAAATTTTTATGCCTCCTTTCCCTCCCAAAGTTTTATCACCCTTTATTTTTAGTGATGTATAATCCCCACTTCTGAGAAAAAAAGCAGAGAAACCACTGACACAGGGAAAGCCACTCCTGGGCAGGCATCCTTAGGTGGGACGCAGTCTGGGGGCAGCTCCACAGACAGCCCTTCCCTACCCCCTGGGGATGGGAGAACACCCCAGCGGGGCAGAGGGGACCCCCAGTGTTGGTGCAGAGTGCCAGTATTGGGTGCATGATGCTGGTGCTGGGTGTAAGTACTGGGTGCAGGGTGTGAGTACTGGGAGCCAGTACTGGGTACGTGATGCTGATGCAGGGTGTGAGTGCTGGGTGCATGGTGCTGGTTCTGGCTGCCAGTGCTGGGTTTGTGATGCTGGTGTTGGGTGCCAATACTGGGTGCATGGTGCTGGTACTGGTTACCAGCACTCGGTGCATGGTGCTGGCCCTGGTTATCAATAGTGGGTGCACGGCGCTGGTCCGGTTGCCAATATTTGACACTGGGTGCGAGTACTGGGTACGCGGTGCTGGTACTGGGTACCAGTACTGGTTCTGTGATGCTGGTGCTGGGGCACAGCGGTGGGTGCCTGGCGCTGTGCCGGGTGCAGGGGGCTGGGGCCGTGGGTGGTGGGGCTGGGTGTCCGTGTGCGTGTGCGTGTGTGTGTGTGTGCCGTGAGGAAGTGCCAGGGCTGCAATCGCTTTCGGAAGTGGCCGGCGGGGCCGGGCCGGAGCCTGCGCAGTGCCGCCGCCGCCGCTCGGCTCCCGCTGCCGCTCCCTCTCCCTCCGGTGCCCAGCCCGGCGGCAGCGCAGCGGCGGCGGCCGGGGGCGGCGGCGGCGGCTCGGATGCCCGGCCCGTGAGTACCCCGCGCCCGGGCCCGGGGGTGCCGCGGATGGGGGGAACGCGCGCCCATCGCCCCCCTCCCTCGCCCGGTGCCCAGCCCAGCCTCGCTCCCCCGGCGGACCCCGCTTTGCCTACCCCCTCTCGCTCCCCCAGCCCCTTTGCACGCTCCCCCTGCATGGACCCCTGCCCCGGGCATCCTCCCTCCTGCACGGCTCCCCCCACACGCGCCGAGCCCCGCGGAGGATGGAGAGCCCTGCCCGTGCCTGTCTGTCTGTCCGTGCGTCCGTGTGTCCGGCTGCTGCCTGTCACCGGCCCCATGTGCGAGCGCTGGGGCGGGGGGATGCTCTGTGGGGACCGGCCGGCGGGGCGGGGGCACCCCGAGCACCGAGCAGGGAGGGGGAACTCCCCGCCGCATCCCCCCAGGGGAAGGCAGGGCTCCTGCCAGGAGGAGGAGGAGGAGGAGGATGGAGAGGGGGAAGGAGGGGGGCACCCTCCAGCCGCAGGGCCGGCTGCGCCGGGGTTTGCCCAGCCCGGGGCGGGGGTTGCGGGGAGGATCCCCCCCGGAGGCCTCCCCGGTTCTTTTGCACCCACAGGTGGGTGCCAGGGCGGCGCCGGAGCATCCACGCAGCGGCTCGGCCGGGCAGAGCTCCCTGCCCGTGCAGCTGCCCGGGCACCGTGCGGAGGGTGCTGAGCCTCGCCAGGGCGATGGGCAGCCCTGACCCGGCCGGCCGGGGCTCGGGGAACACCGGGGCTCGGGAAGGTTGCCTGAGGTCAGGGCAGCCGCAAGTTCCGGTCCCCGCGGGGTTCTCCAGCAGCGGCACGGCCAAGGGTTGGCCAGAGGGACCTGCCTCGGTGGTGTCGGGGACGCGGCTGTCCCCCGAGGGGACGTGACATGCGACGGTCGCCCAACACGAGCCCATCACGTGGGCGGCGTCGCGGGATGCCGCCGCTTGGCGCTGCGTCCCCGTGGCCGAGGGATGGAGAGGGCCCGGCGCGGCCACGGCGCCGTGTGCGGGTCACGGCGCGTCCCCGGGCACCGAGAGGTTCACCCGGGAAGCTCCCTCTCCCCGCCGCTTCCATGAGGCTGCTCTGGCACGCATCCATGGCCTTATTTAAGAAACTAAACAAGAAGCGTTAAGCGAGTGGGAGGGATTCCCCTGCTGAGAGGGGAGTTCATTCCCCTCTGGATGCATCTCTATCCCTGTCGATGGAGACGCTCGTCCGGTGTCACGCTGGATGAGCAGAGCCGTGGCATTTGCTGGCCTGGTGCACGTCGTTTTCTTTGGGAAAACGGGTCGCCCCAGTGGGCACATATTTCAGAGTATCTCCCAAGGGAGAGCGCCACATCAGATTTCCCTACAAGGATTTTAGCTGCTCCGCGTCAGCCCTTCCCCACAAATGACTCAAGCCACTAATCAAAATACAGTCATGTTCTTCAGCAATTAAACAACCTCCACCTCACAGGATTGTAGTGGAGAAGCAGGAGTTTAGTGACACGAATATATCTCAGTCAGGGTGCAGGCACCTGCTTTGATATTATTGTTTAAAAAAAGAAGGAACTGAAGGTAGATAAATAATTCAACTGAAACCCAGAGAGGGTAAGGGAGAAAAATACCTTAGCAGGGTATTTGGTTCTGAGTCTGCCCAAGGTGCTGGAGCAGCATATGTCAGCCACCTCCTGAAGTGCGTCCTCTCCCATCTTTGCTGAGCTTTGGTTTTAGTCTTTGCTTTTAGGCTGGACTTGGGCTCCAGCATCTTGCATTTCAGCTGGGCTGATGCAGAGTGGGTGGGTGAGCTCAGTGCTCAGAGCTCTTCCCTGCGAGCAACAGGTGAGGAGTGGCAAAGCAGCCACTGTGTCAGTCCTCAACCTCTGCAGAGCATGAGCTCGAGCTGCTGTGGCTTTTTGGCTTTTCCTCTTTCTTTTTTTCCAAATTTTTATCCTCAGGATAAAATAATTTTGGAAAGCTCAGGAGGAGGTAAGAGCCACTCTGCCTTTCCCCTCCAGCTCCTCCTGCTCCTCAAATCAGTTCCTGCACCAACCCCTGTCCGTGCCTGAGCACCCCACAAAAAGAACAGCCAGGGCACAGCAAGGCCAGCAGGCATCACCACTGCCATGCCACACTCTCAGGGTTCAGCACTCCGGGCTCTTGCGTGGAATAACAGCAGGTTCCGAGTGATCCGGTGCCCATGGCCTTTGCCCGAGACTTCCTATTGCTCAGTTCCTTATTCATCTGCACATCTCTGTCTGCATTTCCATTACAGAAGCTGTTCGGGGAGGGGGTGGGTCTAAAGCCAGCTGTTTATATACATTATTTCATAGTTGTCTCTTATTTTGGGGAGAAGAAAAGATCCTGGACCTTACCAGTGATTTTTTGCATCCCCCCATGTGTTACAACCTGGGTTTTGCCCGTGGGGAGGACAGGATAGGGGAAGTGTCCAACATCTTCTGTGGTGTGAGAGGGGAAGGAACTGAACTCGCAGGGACTCCAACCACCCTGTCACAGACTGGGAAGCAGCTCTGTGGTGCCATCACTGCCCCAGCTCCTGCAGCTCAGGGAACGGGCATCCAGCCCCACAGGCACCTCCTTATTCACTGCCCTGCCTCCTCCAGCTCGTTCCCATCACTGCTGGGCTCAGCCAGCCCATTTCCTTTCCCAGCTGCCTCTCCATGGGTTGCCCCATGCAGCACAGGGAGGGTGACCTGCAGAAAATCCCGAATCCTCACTGCCTTGGCCATCCGATGGGTGTGATGGTAACTCCAGTAACACCACTGGCCAACTCTCTTCTCTGCTCCCACGGGTTTCAGGACATCCAGAACTTTTCACAGGGATCAAACATCTTAAGTACAGCTGTGTGCGCTCTGCAGGAGCCGTTGGCTGTGCTGGTTCACGAGCCATGGGGTGACTTCCCTGTGCAGCTCCCCAGCCTTCCTCAGGACCTGGGGACACAGGAACTGGTGGCTTTGGGGTAAAACTGTAGTGAAGGCAGAATCCTGGCTCCATCCAGGTCCTGAGCACAGTGTAAGACAAGGCAGCAACCCCAGAGTTTTGATTGACCTTTCACCCTTCTGCGAAAGCGCTCTCTGGGAGCATGGAGAATTATTTTATTTCTGTTATTTTTGGCTGGAAATCACCGGGTTCCTTCTTCGGAGTGGACCAGTAACAGAAACCTCCTGCATGTGATTTTCCCCCTCCCCAGACACTGTGCTAGGCATAGAGGGTGATGCTTCAGCCCATTCCATCATCTCCTCTGGGTCCATGGGACCTCAGCCGTCCCAGGTGAGTGTCCAGGAGAGGCAGGGAGTGCTCTGCCACTCACCCATCCTGCAAAAACCTCCTGCCCTTGGCCATTTCGTGGAAGCAAAATTTAACCAGGAGAAGGGTGGAGCAGCAATGAAAACAACAACAAAGTCCTTTGGGGTTCAGCTCCACCATTCATCTTAGCCATGGAAAAAAGGGGGTTTCCTGACAGCAGGAAAATGTATGGTCGAGTTTTAGAACAAGCCGCCCTTCTCCAACCACTTGGAACCAGCCTCGGTTGACCTTTTGAGGGCTCTTTGCTCCAGCTGTGGAGACACGCTGGGCTTGGGGGCCCAGGTTTGCCACACTCCAGACTCACTTGTCAGCACTTGCCCACTCTGGAGGCAGAAATGCTGCAAAGCCTCTGGGGCAACAACGGGGTGGGCACGGCGGGAGCGGAGCCTGCGGCGTTCCTGTGCGTGGCTGTGGCTCTGGGTGCAGGGGACAGACTGTGGGTGCACTGGCAGCCCACTCCCAGTGCTGGAAGCACTGCTGGTTCAGCCTAAAGGGGCTCAGCAGAACGGTTCGGGGTAAGGGTTTGGGTTTTCCAGTTGCTCCCCCTCCTGCAGGTTTGAACCCAAGCAGGGCTGTAGCTCCCTCTGACAGAAGGCGAATGCCCAAGCAGCGTTCCAGGGCAAAGGGCAGGAGAAGAACAAACAGGTACATATTGGCATTAATGGGCAGGAGCCCTGGAAAAGGAACAGAAAGCTTCAAGCTAGACTGGAAAAAACCCAACAAAAACCAAGGGAAGATGCTGCCTGAGAGCCTGGTGTGGGTTTCACCAGGATGAGAGAGCTGGCAAAGCAGATGTGGGGCTGGAGAAACGTATTGCTGTGACAGCAACTTGTGTCCTCTGATGGGGCCTGCACCCTGCAGCATCCTGGGGGCTCAGCAAGGGGCATCACCAGGGGTCTCACTGAGATCCCCTGCAAGGCCCGCTCCCACCATCTGAGCCCAGAATGCCTGCAATGGGCACTCACCATGGCCAGGGTCCTGCACCCCGGCCATGCCTGCCCTGTCTGGCAGCAGTGGGGTGCAGCTGCTGGGCACTGCCCCAGGGCCAGGGCCACCTCTGTGGCATGGGGCCACGCAGGGTGACAGTGCTTCCTTCCTCCCCACCCTGCCAGCTCCTCCCTGGGGTGATGGAGCTGAACCCCACCATCAATCTTCCCCTTTGGCTGGGGTTTAAATCACCAGGGCAGCTGGACTTGGAGGACACGAATTGCTCACCCTGATCCCTCTTGCCTCTTGTGGCTGGGGCAGGGCAGAGCCTCACTGCTGCCCTGGCGCCGTGACCCCAGCACAGGGCTGCTCCAGAACTTGGGCAGGGCATTAGGTCACCAGATCCCCCTTTCCCTGGGTGTTTGCCTGCAGGATGGTCTCCTGGGGGGCTCATTCCTCAGCCCCTCAGTGGTTTAATGTAGGACAAAAGTCTGATGTGGGAGGAAGTTTTGCTGGCACAAGTGAAAGCCCAGCTCTGCAAGCTGTAGTCCAGGGACCTGGTGCTGGGGATGTGTCCCAGCCCTGGGTGCTCACCAGCAAAAAGTGACGTCTGCCTGAAGCCAGGCTTCCAAAGGCATCTCTCAGGGCTGGCAGCATGCAGGCAGCAGCACCCACAGCTGAATAAACCATGGTGGGCAAATGCCCCTGGTTGTAGCATTTGGGACGTGCTCCCCTTGTCCCCAGCTGTCCTGCTGGTGTGGCCCTGGCCTGGCCAGTCCCACTGCCGGTTGAGCCAGGCACGGCCCTGCCCTGACCACATCGATGCCGCATGGGGCCACGCTGTGGGCAGGAAGTGTGGCTGGAGAGCAGGGCCAGACCTGTCCTCAGCATGGTCAGACTCACCTCCTGCCTGTGCCAGCAGAGGCTCCCAAACCTCCTCATGCACCTCCTGGAGCCTCCCGTGCAGGGCTCTGGATGCAGCCAGTGGGGTTTGGTCTTGTGCCAGGGCTGGGGGAAAAATCATCCCTCAGTTGTGTTGGGAGCTCTCGGAGCTGTGCTACGCCAGCCCTTTGATCCAGCATTGCCCTGTGATGCAGTGTCCTTCCTTTTCATCCCAATCCTGCCTTGATTCTCTGTCTGGGTCCTCATTTCCTTGAAAGGTGCCATTCCTCATCCCTCAAATTATGACTGTCCTGTGGTCCCAGGGGCCTGGCAGCATCCCATGAACAAGGAGCACCCCGCCACCTGCCCTGCTCAGCTCCTACCCTGGCCATGCTAGTGCCATACCCCTCCCTTTCCTCTGCTCTTCCCTCCCATCAACCACCAGGCTCCTCCATCCGTTTAGCCCCTGCTGAGTATTGATCACTGATCTCTCTTCTCCCTTCCCATGGATCATTACCAAAGGCGGAACAGGCGCCTGCCCAAACACCACGATACCTCTGGTAGTAGAAACATAATTGTCAGGGCTTGCCTTACTAAATCCCCCAGCTGATTGGCATGGGGGCTGTTTTTATGCTATAAAATAATTAACTCTGTTTCAGTGCAAAAGCTGGGGTCAGGGGGACGGGTGCTGTCAGAGCTGTGCCTGTCGTGCTGCCCAGCAGCCATGGTGCCAGGCCAGAGCCATGGGTCTGTTCTCCTCTTCCCAGCAGGTGCTGGAGGGGTTCGTGTGGTCCTTTTGGGAGGGCTCATGGTGGGATTTAGCTTGGAGGATGCTCAAGCAGAAATACACTGGGAGCAGAGGTGATGGCTGGTCTGGAGAAGGACCCCGGCATCGTCCTCATCCTGGCAGGACAGGGGCTGTCAGCTCTCGTGGTGCGAGGGACTGGGGAGGAGTTCGGACACGCTGAAGCATCTCACAGTTCCTGTCAGCAGGACCTGCCTCCCCAGCCTCTGGGAATGGCAGAAAAATCACTGCAGGGCATCTGCAGTGGATGCAGAGGATCCCCCCAAAGGTACCCGCTGGCCACCGCCGCCTCAGCCACGTGTGTGGGCACATCTGCAGCGTTAGCAGTGCCATGGGCAGGGTGCAGCCACATGGGCATAACCACCCCCTCATCCCAGCAGGACCCGGGGAGCCCACCCAGCCACTGCCAGGGATCATTGGCACCTCTGTGCTGGGAGGATTGGGGTCAGCCCAGCCCCATCCCGCAGAGCCAGGGGGCTCAAGCCCTCAACCTCTTTAATCTTTTTCTAAAAGATTGCTAAGGGAAGGATTGAAAACCGAGTCTAAAAATAGCTCCTAAAACTTCCTGTGCTGCTGGCAGGTGGCTGGGACAGGCTGTGGGGGCGGGAGGCAGCTGTGGGGCTCGGCGGCAGTGCCCCGGCGGTTTCCATGGGGTAACCCCGGCAGAGGGGTCCCGGGGGGTGCCAGCCCCCTGTCACCCACCCCAGCTGCCTGCTGGGCCGCCTCGCCTCTGGTTGCTCTCAGTGGCTGGTTCCAGCCAAATTTGGCAGAGATCAGAGGTGCTGGGACCTCCTGGGAGAATGCCAGGGAGGGGGTGGGGAAGCTGCAGGCTCTGCTGAGCCCTTATTAGACACTGGAGAATCCAGCAGCACGCGGGCAGCCAGGGCTGCCAAGCTCTCCTTGTGCTGATCCAGCGTGGCTGGTCGAGCAGGTGATGGGTGTCTGCAGCTCCTCCAAGGCATGGAGAGGGGTCGGACCCGGTGCTGCTCCTCGCTGAGGCATCACTGGCCTGTGACAGGGACTTGGCCAGGGATGGTGTCTCCATTGCCACTGGGGGTTTGTTCATTGCCCCCACCCAAATGATCCCTGCAGGGTTCTGTGATGAGCAGCAAAGCTGCTGTCCCAGCTTTGGCCCATAAAATACAAAGGGAAGGTCCTTCCTGGGGTGGAGAATGGCAAAAGGTGGCCAGAGAATAAAAATACTCTCAGTGCCAGTGAGCTGGGCGTGCTAGAGGCCGTGGGAGCGTGGCTGTATCCTAATAGCTCCCAGCTCTCTCCCTGCCTGGTAGCAGCAAAGGGAATCCTGGAAAACCATCTGGGAAATAAATGAGGTTCAGGTGCCCAGAGAAGCAGAGCCCAGCTGAGCCCCCGGAGCACCAGTGGGTGACGGCAGAGGAAGGAGCTGCCGAAGCCGGTGGTGACTTTTGGGTGACGAGAAGGTTTCCATCCGGATGGAGTGGCGCTGGGGACAGCAGCAGCAGCTCAACCGCGTTGGGTTTTGCGTACCGGGGTGTTTGGGCTCGGGAGGAGAGGAGATAGCAACTCGTGTCCCGGGGAGGGCGAGGGAAGCGGCTGCGCTGAGCCGGGCGCTGGGATGAGCTGATAACAGGCACATGGCGCTGCCCCAGGGGAGCGGGGGTGGGTGCCAGCATCCCTCCTCCCTCTTTCTCCCCTTTCTGCCCTTTTTCACCTGCGGTGAGACCGTGCCACTGAGGGGCAGCCGCCAGCAGAGACCACGAGCGGTGCTGGTCGCTTGTGGGCTGGAGCCTCCTCTGCCCACAGCAGTGCCGAGGGTGAATTTAATCAAGAAAACGGAGGTTGGCGGCTGATTTCTCTCCCTCTCTCTCTCTCTCTCTCTCTCTCTCTCTCTCTCTCTCCTGTTTCTTTTTTTCCTGAAGAGGAAAAAAACCAAACAACTTTGTTTGTGAGTCACTCTTGGCCGGGGGAGCAGGGCTGCGCTCTGTGCATCAGGCTGGCACATCCCACCTCGCACGGACGATGCTGCCGGGAGGCACCGCCGGCGGCTCTGACTCAGCCCACCCTCGGCACAGCCCCTTTCCCGCACTGCCCACCTCGCTGCCGGTGTCTGTGCCCTGCGGGCAGTGCTGGAAGCCCGGGGACATCGGAAGCACAGCGTGGCAGAAAGCACCGTCGCTCTGAAGTGGCCTCGGCTGATCACCGAGGACCGAGGTGCAGCCTGCACGCACCCTGGGGGCGTATCCTGCCTGTCACTCTCGGCAGAGCCGCTTCCTTGGCCATGGGGTTGTTCCAGCGCCGGCGTGCCCGGGCTATCTCTGAGAAGCTGCCATCAGTGCCAGTGCTGGCTGGGGAGCCCCATCTTGGTTGCCCTCATGCCTGCAGCCGCTGCCGGATCCAGCCCTCCTGGGAAACAGGAGGCTGAGCTGGAAGCAGGAGGCTGAGCTGGCTCAGCCCCTGGTGGGACCCACTGTGCGCCTCTCCTGCCCCATCGAGGCAGCTGGCCCCATGATGGAGCAGCAAGGAGAGTGTCTGGGCTGGGCTGGGGCTTTCCCAAAAAAGGCCTGAACTCTTTGGTTGAGTTTGCCACTTCCCTTACCACTCCCTTTCCTGTGAGAGGATGTGTTCAGCCGCTTTTCTTTTCTCTTTCTCTCTTCTTTTCTCCCCCACGTCCCTGCCCGCAGAGCCGGCGGTCCTGGCGATGCCACGCACCCCCTGAGCCGGCCGGGTCACCCTGGCTGGCGCGATGGCCAGGCTGCAGGTACGACACGCCACAAGAGCTGCTCCCACACCCCCCAGTCCTCCCAGCACCCGTGGCACAGGGTTGGTGGGCACGTCGGGGGTCAGCACAGGCTGTGCTGGGGGTGCCCCTGCACTGGGGTGGGCGCTGATTTGTGCCCCACGCTGCAGAATTGGGGGGAGGCTGCTTTGGTCAGGGCGAGCAGGGCACAAGGAGCTTCGTGTGCAGGTGTGTGGGATGGGGCCAACCTCTCAGCAAGGCCTGGTAGGACCGGAGGTTCCCCGATGAAAGCAATTTTGGGGAGAGCTTGTCTTGACCAGTTGCACGGAGGGCCCCTTCTCCATTCGGCGAGAGGACAGTGTGGTGCCAGACTCATGGGGACATCATGGGCATGTGACCTGGCATGGCCCAGGGACACCCGGCACACAGGGGCTCCCAGACTCACAGGGGGCTTGGGGAGCTCAGGGAGAGTGGCTTTTGGGGTGTCTCTTCTCTCTGTGGGGAAATGTCCCCTTTATGTCATCCTTCCTCTTTCTGCAGCCTCGAGCGCACGCCCTCGCCTTCCCTCCGGCACTTCCCTATCCACCAGCCCCAGCAGCCCCATGGCAGGGCCTGGCACTGGGGCAGCTGGTGACAGCCCCACGGCACCCAGACCCCGCCAGCATGGTGAGGTGGGGGTGGCAGGGGCATTAAGGGGTGCACAGTGCTGGGAAATCGTCCCTGCAAATCCAGAGCATGATGGCAGCACCCTTCAGTGCCCATCAGACTGTGCTGGCATTGCCTTTTGGTGCCAGCAAGGATCACCCCAGCATCGCCTCTTGGTGCCGTCAGACAAGGTCCCTGTGCTCCCTGTGCAGCCCCACAGTTCCCTTCTCCCTGTTCTCCATGGCACAGCCCATTCCTGTGGAACGGCCCTCGGTGTGTCCCACAGCACCCAGCATGGGCAGCGACCTGATCCTGCTCCTGGCCGGGTGCTGAGCGCTGCCCTTGGCATGGGAAGAGGATGCTCCTGCCAGGGGATGCCACCCCCTCCTGCTGCCTCTCCAGGGTGTGTTGGCTCAGCCGCTTGCAGGTCAGCTCTTGCCAAGGAGCAAAGCAAAGTACCTGGATGTCCCCACAGAGCAAAGCCACGTGCTGTCCCCACATCCCGGTCCCTCAGTCACCCCCAATCCAACCTTTCCATGGCCCAGGGCTGTGGCAGAGCCAGGGTGAGCTGGGAGGGAGCAGGGTTTTCCCAGTCTTCAGGTTGTCCTCCTGCTCACACCATTCCCACAGCCTCGACACCAGTTGGTGCCACAGCCCCCGGCAGTGCTGGGATGAGCAGTGGGATGTGGGTGAGCAGCGGGAAGAAGGGTGCTGGGAGTGGAAGATGCTTGGGCCAGGGGAAGCAAAGGAAAGGGAAAAAGTGGGGGGTTCAATGGACCCGAAGGCAGCACGATGCGAGAGGGAGCGGAGCTGCTGCTGAACCGGGTGACAAGGTCACAGCCGTCCTGCCAGCACTCAGGGCGATAAATAGGGACAATTGGGAGTGAAACACAGACTCTCTCCTTTTTCGTTCCTGCGGGAGCACTGGGACTGTGGGAGAGTTTGTGAGGGCCCAGGAAAGCACTGCTGGGTGATGGCTGTGCTAGGAACAGGGGGGCTCTACCCCCAGGCCTCATGGAGGGCTCTGGGGACAGCTGTGTCCCCAGCTGCATCCCATACCCTGGCTCTGTCCCCTTGCTGTGTCCACAGCAAGATCAGACCCGAGGTGATGAGACCTGGGGCTGCTCAAGGTGAGGATGCTGCGGCTGAGATGTCTGGAGGCTCTCTCTGCCTGCTGCCACTGCTCCCATTCCTTCCTTCTGGCAGGGGAGGGGCCGTGATTGCTGCCCATCACCCTTGGCAAGGCACAGGGAGGCAGAGCCAGCTGTGGCCATGACATAACCACTGCCCATGCTGAGCCCAGCACCCAGCATTGCTCCTGCCCAGGAGCACCCCTTCTCCAGGCTGAGCCAGTGGTGCAGGCAGGGACAGGCAGGTGGCATGGGACAAGGTTTGGCTTAGCGCCAGGAGCTGTGAAAACTCACCACCACCACCACCCTGTTTCCTTCCACTCACATGATGCTGTGGAGCAGCTCCGACTTCCCCATCCCGTGCCTGAAGACAACCGGGATTTCAGCCACTCTTCCTCGTGGCACAGGGCATGGCCAGGGGTGTGCAGGGCCAGCACTGAGCCCCTCACCCTGCCAAGCCCCTCTGCTGCCTGCAACGAGCCCCACAGCATCCCCGAAGTGTGGGATGGGATCCCAGGCAAAGCATGGGGCTGGCAGAGCACGTCTTGATGCATTTCCTCTTTACTTTCCTTCTCATTTCCTTTTCTTGCACTTCCTGCCTGCTGCCCTGTCCTTGCTTGCCACCTGCCCAGGGCTTTCTCCAGCGCCAAGCAGCCCCCAGAGCTGCTCGAAGCTGGGGGTTCTGTGCAGTAACGTGATGCCGCTCCTCTCCCTCCCCACAGGCTCCATCCAGGAGGCGGCAGGGACATTAGCCAGGGTGTCTCACGGCTCGCCCGCGGGCTGGGAGGAGCTGAGAGCGGCAGAACAGCCCCTGAAGCACGACCCAGCCCTGTCCACCGTGTATGAGGCTGGGACGCAGGTGAGGGGTGACCGGCCGGGAGCCAGGGTGGCAAGCAGGAGCCAAAACTAAATCATAGCAAGTCACTGCACAGGGGTTCCTCCTGTACCTCTGTGTGCTTGCACAAGGTGGGGGATGGTCATTGGCAGCTCCCTGACCCTCTGCACCCTCCTGCCTTTCAGTACGCAGGACCCACGTCCGCAGAGTCACCCCTTCCGATGTCCCGGCATGAGACTTCTCCGACAACGGTGCAACCCGCCAGCAACCACCGCCCCAACGCCTGCTGCTTCTGCTGGTGCTGCTGCTGCAGCTGCTCATGGTACGTCCCACTGCCCGCCTGGCCCTGGCTCCTGTGGGGTCAGTGAGCATCACCCACCCACCTCGGCAGCCCATAGGCAGGGCAGGTCATAGAATCGTAGAAAGGCTTGGGTTGGAAGGGATCAAAAAGGTCGTCTTGTTCCAACCCCCTGCCATGGGCAGGGACAGCTTACACTAGACCAGGTTGCTCCAAGCCCTGGCCTTGGACACTGCCAGGGGTGCAGGGATCGCATGTGTGTAGTTGTTCCTCTGTGCTTTGTGCAGCACTGAGTGCTTGGATGCAACTGCTGCCTGAGCAGGTGACCGGGTCTGAGGAGAGGGGGTCCCACAGCTGCCCCCACTGCTGGGTTCCCTGCAGCCCTGCGGTGCAGCTGTGGCACCCAAGCCATGGGCAGTGGGTGCTGGAGGGCAGCTAGAATGGAGATGGTCCTGCTCCCTGAGCTGAGCCTCTGGACCACTTGTTTGCTCGTTGGGTTGGGAGCTGAGAGCAGGACGGGTGCATGGCTAGACAGGTGTGAACTGCAGCGGATGGGCACCAGTGGTGCTGTGGCGTGAGGCTCCCCCCGGCACAGAGCCTGGTGAGCCCCAGCTGAGCCTGGGTGCACTGTGACTCCTGTTCACGAGCCAAATCTGTTAGAATACAAGGAGCAGAAAGCAGCAGTGGGACTCCCCAGTGCTGCCCGGATGGTCTCCAGGGAGGGATGGCCCTGGTCCTTATGAGCCCTCTGGGAAGCTCTGCCTTGGAGCAGCGGGTGCAGAGTCCGGCCCTGCCCTCCCAGCACTGACCAAAGCCAAGAATGGAACCAGCTGCTTGCCTCCATCTGCATCTCCTGTCCTTGCTGAGGATCTCCAGCTCCTTATTCTCTGGATATCCCAGATTTTGGAGAGCCCATCTGCTCTTCCTCCTCAGCATCTGCTCACTCAGAGATTGCTGATGGCTCCGGGCTTTGCAGCAGCTCTGGTCTTTATAGCCACCAAGAGCAGTGAGCTTGGAGGAGCAACAAACCCTGGAGCTAAGCCCCATGCATCTCCCTCCTAGACACTGCCTTAGGCTTGGTGGCATTCCTTGTGTCCCTCCTTCATCTCTGCAAGAGCCTGTGAGCAGAGATGGAGCAGAAATCTCAGAGGTGGCACAGATATCCCTCGTATATCCTGTTCCTGGAGCAAGCGGTGCTGCTTGCTGAGTGGGGCTCAGGCATGGCAGGCAGTGAGCCCTGGGGGTGGCACAGGCAGGGACATGCCCACAGCTTCGCCCACGCCAGCGGCCCACGCTGGGGCAGAGGTTTGCACAGCCAGTCCTGTGCGAGCAGCGAGGGACAGTGTCGCAAGCAGGAAGGGCTGCGGTCAGTGCCGGGCACCGAAATTCAAGGGCCCAGGGGAAGTTGGCTGATGGCTGCTCTCCACTTGTGCCACCAGCACCCCCAGGGGCAAGGGAACGCAGGGACAAGAACACCGCATCCCCAAGCCCCAGCCCCTCTATCCCACTATCTGCCTCCGGGCCGGACCGGTGCTGGCGCATCACCAATAAACCGTCGTTTATTTATTGGTGATTATTCGTGACAGTTCACGACGGCTTTGCCCTGGGCCGATCCAGCAATGACCTCTGCCGGCTGCTGTGGCCACTCCGGCTCAGCTCAGTCCTGGCACACATCCCTGGCACACGGCCCTGGCACACGGCCCGGGTGGTGGAGCGGGACCAGGGCCACAGCAGGGCCTGAGCACAGGGACATCACAGGGACACCCTCACACGGTGACAGCAAAACTGCATGAGGAAACCAGGGTGCCACCAGGGCAGCAGGTGAGGGGAAGGCATGGGTGGGGGGTGCTGGTGCCCACGGAGGAGATTCAGTGGTCAGGGGTCAAGGTGGGGTCTGCACGTGTCCCCAATGCCCGACTACCTCTCTGTCTCCCCGTTAGGAACGAGGACCGGGAGCGAGCATGGAGGGCATCCCGGGAGACCAAACTGGAGACCATCCCAAACTGTGAAGCGTGGTGAGTGCAGGGGCTGTGCAGTGGAGGGGGACAAGCACAGCATGGCACAGCATGGCACTGTCCCCTCTGCCATCCTCCATGGCAGCCAGCACTGTGTCCTGCCCCTGGGGTACACACACGGCAGAGGGTCAGGGCACCAGGGCTCAGGGGGTCCTGGTGATGTGTCCAGCAGCTCAGTTCTCACCAAGAAACAGAGCCTGGAGCCACAGACTGAATCCTACTGTGATTCTGCCCTTGGGCCCATTGCAAAGGGAAACTGAGGCGTGGAAGAAGCTCAGCAGATTTCAGACCTCATCCTGCCCTTTAGATCCACTGCCGAAAGCACCGTGCAGCCACAGGGAAAGGTGTTGGGGCACAGTTTCTCTGGGATGGGACCAAGGATGAGCAGGAGGGGCACAGTGGGATCCCTGGCCGGCTGTAACACCATCCCCTTGCCTTCCCCCGGACCTGCCAGCGCCAAACCCACGCCGGAGGAGGTGCAGGGCTGGGCACAGTCCTTCGACAAGCTGATGAAGAGCCCGGCGGGGCGCAACGTCTTCCGGGAGTTTTTGCGGACTGAGTACAGTGAGGAGAACATGCTCTTCTGGCTGGCATGTGAGGAGCTCAAAACCGAGTGCAACAAGCACACCATCGACGAGAAGGCCAGGATGATCTACGAGGATTACATCTCCATCCTCTCTCCCAAGGAGGTAGGAGGCAGAGCCTTTGAGGGGAGGGCATTTAGGGAGAGGGCTCTGTTCCAGCTGCCGCCAGAGCCCTGTGACAGTCTGGGGAGGCGTTTGGCAGGGTAACGGCAGTGGGAAGGCGATATCCAGCCCCCCAAAACCACCGGGACGCTGCCGGCAGCGGGACCGCGGCCCGGGTTGTGCTGCAGGGCCGAGACCTCACGAGGGCACCAGCGGGCCGAGGAAATGCTGCATCCCGGCCTGCGGCATCCCCGGAGTGCGGGTACCCAGGGCGGGATCCCCCCAACCCACCTCCCTGTGCCCAGCCGAGGGACACAGAGGGGACACAGGGAGCTCCTCACTTCTCCCTGCAACCCTCCCCAGCCACCAGGGCTCCAGTGCTAATATCCTCTGGGATGGAGCACACTGTGGTCTCCCCCACATCTGGTGCCGCATCGATACCCAATTTCCCATGAGAGCGGGTGCAGGGATGGGTGCTGGGGCTGGGGGTTTGTTCTTGGGTGTCCCCCAGCCCCAATTCTCTTTGTGCCTCCCAGGTGAGCCTGGACTCGCGGGTGCGGGAGGTCATCAACCGGAAGATGCAGGAGCCGTCCTCGCACACCTTCGACGACGCACAGCTCCAGATCTACACGCTGATGCACAGAGACTCCTACCCCCGCTTCCTGAACTCTGCCATTTACAAATCGCTGCTCCAGAGCGTCTCCCACTCCTCCTCGGAGTCCTAAGGGCCCCCACCAGCCATGGGGACACCAGTGGGGACATGGTGGCCGGGGGCAGTCGGTGCCTCCTCCCCTCTGCTGCCCTCCTTGCCAGACCCCACCAAGTTTTTAGCTTTTTACCTATGAACTGTCACCCTGGTGTCTGGGCCACACTCCAGGACTGTCCCCAGGGCACAGCCTGGGCCAGCTCGTACTACTGATTCCCTGTCCTGTCCCCAGCGCTGGCCGGAGCGAGCTGGGGGAGCACGGGACAGTGCCTGGGGCCTGGTTCCCCCCACACCCTGTTTTGAAGAGGTCACTTTATCCCATCTCCACCACACCTGGGGACACAGCACATCCCCGTTTGCCACCTGAGACCCAGTTGGGGACTGGGTTGGGGTTTTTTTGAGGTGGGGGGGAGGTCATTGTTGTTGGTTTGGGGTGTTTTTTTTTAATTTTAAATGCTCTGTTGTTTGGCTTTTATTGGGGGACTTGAGGTGCGGGAGGGAGGGTTGACGAGCATCTCTGTACATATAAAAACTTGTCAGGTTTACCTTGCTCCAGCTGTTTGAGGTGGCCCAAAGGGTAGGGGGCTGGTGCTAGAGCCTGTTTGTATTCCTGATGGATCCAGATGGAGCAGAGGGCAGAGCTCTGAGAGGCCAGAAGGGACCATGGGGATGTGCTCGGGGGGTACGCAGGGGGTGCCTTACAGCTGCCTCGAGCCAGTCCCCATGACACATCAGCACTGTTCCAGGACACCACACACTGTCACCCCAAACCCAGAGCATCCTGCTCCTTGGTTCATGGACCTCGGAGAGGGGGAAAACACCTGTGCAGGTGTTGTTTGCCCTCCTGCAGAACCCACAGGCACCAGGACCCCTGAACAAGAGAGCTCCCAGCTGGCCCAGACCTGCCCTGCCAGCGGGGAGAAGCACAGGGCTCTGCCCTGGTCCTTCACCGAGCCGGACCCGGGCTCCATGCAGGATGGGAAGTGTCACAGGGACGATACAGAACTCCCGTGTGGTTTTGCACAGCACAAGGAATGATTTACTGAAGGCCCAGGATCCAGGATTAAAACATGTCTGTCCCTGCCCTTCACACTGAAACAAAGCCAACACAGGGGTCTTGCTGCCAGTCTTTGCTTTTCCTGGCCTACCACAGCAGTTTCTTATTTATCCACCCCTTCCCCTCCTCTCTTCAGCCCTTCCAAAGAAAAAAAGTGCTTTTTATTGAACATATTTTTTAAACAAACCAATTCTTTCAGCTTTTTTTTTTGTTTTTGTTTCCTTCCTTCCTCATGGCATGACTGTGTGGAAATTCCTGTCAGTAAATTTAGTTCTCTTTGCCAAGCTGGAAATACAGTTCAAGAAAATGTATTTTTGAGAGAGACCAGCAATGGTTTATTAGGAATGTCGGTATTGTTATTATTGGCAGGTTTTCCCTCAGTCTGCACCCTTACAGCATCCCCACCCTGCACAGGGGAAGTTTTAGTTCTGGGTTTATTCTGTGAGGAGGGAAATACTCTCAAATGTGGCCCCAGCCTGAGGGTTGGAGGCTGAACATCCCTGAAACTGTTCAAGAGCATGGCAGGGGGTCAGAGCCCCTCCACACACCACAGAAGTCTCAGCATAGGGAAGACCCCACTGCCACCAGATAATCTAGCTTTTCTCTTGCTCCCAATCCCTTTTAAACACCTTACAAGTAAATCTTTACTTCTGAAACACCTCTTTACCCAGTGTGCTTCCCCTCCCTGGCTCTCCTTGGTTTTACCCCAGAAAATGGCACTGTAAAATGACATGGTTCTTTTCCCAGACTCCTGCTTGGGACTCTCAGTACCTAATTCAGGATTGTCAGAAGGCTGTACACAAGCTCAGGTCTGCTCCTCACAGGAACACAAGAAAGGCAAGAGGCACTGGTAAAGAGCTGGCTCCCTTTCCCAGCGCACGAGCCAGTGCCGTGGTCAGTGTGGGTTTCAGATCCTGAAGCTTTTTTTCGGCGTCGCTGCGAGGACACTGCTCCCTCCTAAGCCTGGTTTGAATAATCCCATTCACCACAAAACTCGTGAGGCTTAAAGGAGTTGTCAGCGTCTTTGAATATTTCCCTTCTTGGGAGACTTGGCTGCACCCTGTAAAGTGAAAGCCCTGAGCGAAGGATGCTGGTGAGATCTCTGCCTCTAGAGCTGCACAGCCCTCAAAGGGGCTGGGAGCACGTTTTCCGCTGCTTTCATGTGGCTGCTTACTCCTCTCCAAACATCTCCGAGGTCTCTGCTCAATGTCTGCTGTCTGGCATGCTGGGAAGCCAGTGGAAATACTTGTTTTTCACTCTGGAAGAGGGAAGCGATGCCATGAGAGATGTGACTGCAAATGCTCCTGCCCTGCTCGTCAGCACAAGAGCTGCAGGGCACAGCACTGCTCCTGGGCAGCCTCAGACCCACAGACCTTGCTGGGGGCCCCCAAATGCTGCATCACCCCAGTTAAAGGCTATGAAAAGGAAAGAAGAGGGATTTTAAGTCTAACTGAAAGCTGTTGTGAGCTCAGATGGAATTTCCCCACCAGGTTTTAATTAGCTCCCACAAGGAGCCTGATTCTGCAGATCTCCTTCACAGGGTCACATCTGCAGATGTGGCACCTGGGGCTGGCTTTGCTACAGGATCCTTTCCTTACCTGACCCCTTTCAAGCACCAGCTCTGAGCTCACTTCAAACCTCCTCCACTTCTACAGCTAAGTGCTAACAGCCCCCACCCATCCCTCTAGCCCTTACCTTCTCCAGATCCAAGCCTCTGGAAAATTTCCTGTATTTGCAGCATTTTCCCCTCCTCCTGAGCCTCTCCAGCAAGCCCCTCTGAAACTCCAGGCTGTTTTTCAGCTGTCAAGCTACAAGCAGAGCACAAACAGGAAAGTGCCTGGGACTCCCTTTGAACAGTTTGGGGTTCGATTTCTGTGGCTGATGTCACCCTGCTTTCAGTCTCTTACAACCTGGGCAGTACATTCTTATCTTTGCAGCAGCCAATGCTGTTGGCATTTAAAGGCTTGAGATACCAAGGAATCAGTGCAAAATCCAGTGAATGCTGCCAAGATGGAAAGCAACATCTGATCTGTACCCCAAAAGCTGTGTCCTGTCAACAGTACTGCCCACCCAGCTGCCCCAGGGCTTGGCCCAGTTGAGATTCACCTCACGGTTGAGATTCCATGAGGTGACAGGAACAAGCCTTCATGCACCGAGGGTGTGCCTACAAGGCATATCTCACTTTCTGCTGCTCCAGGCATTATTGAGTCCTCATCCACCTAGACACGGACCGCCTGTCAAGTTCCCATGCTGGAAAAACAAAGGGCTGCACACACAGTTGAAATAAAAGTCAGAAACTGACAAAAATGTTTAATATTAGTTTTGAAGAGAAAGTGACCGTACTCGCTTAGATGAGAAAGTAATGACTGGGTGTGTTTAGTGAGCTCTCCTGCCAACCTGTCAGCCCAGGGCTGTGGCTCTCTGCGAGGCCCAGGCCTCCCCGCTGCTGCTCTCAGCGTGTGACAATGCAAACTCACTGGGACACAAAACACAATTGCCGTGGGAGCCGGCGTGTGGAGGCTGCGCTTGGGTCTGCGTTTGGCTGCCGCTCTCGGGCCATGGCACATGTCAGCAGAACTGCAAGAGAAAGGAGTTTAAACCCCAATTAGAAACTTCACTGCAGAAGAAGGTAAGGATCCAGGTGTGGGCTTGTTTCAGAAGCTGGCAAGGGCTTGGGGTTTCTCAGAAGCAGGGGCCAAAGGGAGCTCCCATGTGAATCGCTTGGCTGTGGCTCTTTGGCACTTTGGAGTGGCACCATTTCTGCTCGCCACTGACCAGGAGACTTCTGCTCACCCCTGAGCTCTGTGCACAGCATGAAAAAGCAGTTTTGAAATCCTGAACATCATCACCACTGTCCCTCAGAGGGCAGAGGCAGCATGAAAAACACTGTGAAGCAGGTTATGGAAGAAGGATATGAGGACAGAGCAGGGTATGTGGAAGTGAGACTTGACCCCAGCTGATCTGCAGAGATGGGATGAACCCAGGAGCTCTTGCCTCTGTGCTGAGAGGGAAGATCGCTCTCTAGAGCCAGTGAGGGTTTGCCAAGCACGTCTGAGCAGCAGCCAAGTGCCTGCAGCATGGTAGGTGCAGCCATCCCAACACCCCTCAGTGCCAGCAATAGCCCTGGTGCGCTACCTTCCAGCGATTCCCACACTCGTTGCACACGACGAAGGTGGTCATGGGCTCATCGGAGCTGCGGGTCTGCACCTGGGGGGGACAGAAGGGAGGTGAGAGCTGAGCACCACACGTGGCCCTGTCCCTCTGGCTTCCAGGGATTCGTGCTGGGCTCACAAAATCAATGAGACCGAGGCTTGGGACGGCAAAAGGAGCTTTCCAGTAAAGTAAGTCTGGTGGTTGTGTTACACACAGATACACACCTGTACACACATCATGACCCTCTCCAGCCTGTGACAAGTTTTGGGGCAGCATATTTCCCTCCTCACCCAATCTGCTGCCCATTCCTTGCAGGTGACTCTGGAAGTGGACATACCCATACCCACACCCAATCCCTCCCCAAACTCCTCAGGAAGGGATGTGGCCAGCAGTGCCATGACAAACCCCTCAGACCCAAGCCCATGCTCCACAGCAATGCATAAAAAAGCACTCAAGCCATTCCCATTTATAGACCAGTCCTACATCCTGGCCTCACAGGAACACACTCTGGGTTACCAGGTTCTGCACAGTTCCAGTCTGGTTTGTGTTTGAGCCATTAAGGAACTCTGCTATTTAACCCAGATGTGATTGCTGCCTCTGACTGGCTCTTGCCAGAAACACATACTTTACTAAAAACCAGATTTTCGTGGCATTTGAATACCACAAGGCAGATCTAGACTGAAAACACTGGTACTCCCTACGCTAGTCAGGCAGAGCTGTGCCGAGGGGTGATTATGATGATCTACATGTGTAATTACCCAATGTGCAAGAGTCACAGTATTTGCATGATGTAAATTAACCATTTTTGCAAGAATGCTGGATAGCTAAACTCTGTAATTCTCCCCCTTTACTGCCTGCTTCCAATATGCTCATAAATGCCAGTTCATCTACTTGGGACTTGCAACATCTCATCACCCACTAGTGATTTCCCTAGAAAACAAATCAAAATACAGAAGACCTCCTGGTATTTCTATTTAGAAGACACTCTTGTCTCTTGCTCAAATTCCAGGCAGGCAAACTCCAGTCCACTACAGGTGGAGACAGTCCCATGTGCTGAGACAGCCCAGGAATGCTTACTGAGAGCACTGTGGGATGCAAGGCTGCTGCTGAGCCAAAGGAAACTCCCTGGTCAGATTCCTGGATCTCCTCCTCTTTCCATGTGTTTGTATGTCAAGTCCAAGCAGATGCAGGAGTCTCACCCGGCACTTGCACACGCAGTTTGTGCGCAGTCACTCAGCAGCAATCTGGTGGCTGCTGGTGCATTTTTGGGTATCTGCACATTCTAAACCACTGACTCACAGCAAAGGCACATTTATCTCCAGATGCCTGGCACGAACATGGGAGCTAAAAAGCACTGGTAATGCACAAGGCTTCCAGCAGCTGGCCATGGGGAAGAAAAATCCTGTCTGCTCACATCACAGCTTTGTTTATTCCTTTTGTTTCACCCATTTCATGCTATTTGAATTTAAATACGTTGGGACTTACCCAGCTGCAGGTTATCTATATTCTTAATTTGTACTTTTAATACCATCAACATGTCTGACTCAGTTTCTGCAGCCTCTCCTCTGCACTACCCACTCCTTTCTTGTCTGAATCCCAGCATCCCCAGCACGTGCTTTCAGTGTAGAGCACTGCTGCACTTTTGAAAGCTTCCTTAGTGCTGCACAACTCCTGCTCTTGTACAAGTGAGCCAGAGTTACACAAGCTCATGGAAATGTGCAAAAAAAGTACATTTTAGATAGCCTTGAGTGTTTTCTGTCCACCAGTAGCAAAATTTGTGCCGTGCTGCAGGGCCTGTCACGGAGCACTGCGAGCTCGTGACCGTGACGGATCATGTCCTGTGCAGAGGCCAAGACAGGAGCAGGAAAACCAACCTGGGTGTAGGTGCAGTTCTTCTTCTTGCATTTCCCACAGGTGAAGAGGTCAGTCTGTGTCCCTCCTGTCTTGGCCATCTGATGCTCCCGGATTGCTTCTTTTGTCATGGCTTTCCTGATCTCTTTCAGCTCATTACTGGCCATTTCCTTTCAAAAAAAAAAAGGCAATAAAATCACATCTGCCCAGTTTTACTACCACACCCACTACAGTGGAAACAGCCAACAGGACAGGGCAGCCAGACAGATGGGCATTAAGACAGAAAGCCTGTTCCAATTCTGGTTTCTGGTTCATACCCAGGGCCTCAAGATGACGTGAAGGCCCAACAAACCACTCTCCACACTGCAAATGCCATCACTAGCACACTCCACACACTCTGGCAGCAGCTACTGAGAAATCTGCAACCCTGGCAGCAGCCCAGCCCTTTGCCTCCAGCTAAACCTCAGGACACAACCCCTGTGAGAAGCAAACCCTGCTCCTCAGGCTCCCTCACCTCCGAGGTCATCACCGCGATCTGCTCGGGGGTGATGGCCCCACACAGCACGTTCTTTTTCAGCTCAGGATTTTTGGAGTCCTTCAGGTTGGAGATGCGGCTCCTCACGCGGTTTTTGTATTTCATGTCAGTGTTCTTGACATCCTGGTAGATGCGTAAGGGCAGTCAAGGAGCCTGCAATCAACCCAGAGGCATCAAGCACTTCCCAGCCAGCCATGAAGAGCAGGGAGTGTCATCCACTGCCAGGATGGAGGTGCTGGGACCCAACAGCAGCATCTGCTCTGAGAGGTCAGTGCTGGATTTGAGAGCAGGTTTATACAATCCCAAAGTCCAGGGACTTCCAGCTTGGGCTTTTTCACTATGCTGGAATTATTCAGCTATGCTCAGGTTCTACCATCTGCCCTTTCTCTCAGCAAGGCGGCCACAAACCCCTCCACTGAGAGCCCCGCTGCACCTCTGACCCCACAGTTCCCAAACCAAGCAAACTCCTGGCTTATCTCACATCAACATGGAACTTGATCCTCATTGCTCCATCCCTTCCATTGCTTTTGTCTAGATCCACACAGGACCTCCTCCAACAGGGACCACAGGGAAGTTGCATGTATTTGGAAGCAGAATCAAAAACAGGAAACAACACTCTGATGGGAAGCACACACTAGGGATTACAGTCTCTGAGCCCCCAACTCCACACTGGTAGTTCCTTAGTGACCCAGGACTCAGCCAAGCAGAGCTGGAACCTGACCCAGAACCCTGACAAGCTGCAGCAGAACATTTATGCACAGACAGTCCCGTTTTTCCTTTGAGCACATGGATTTCACTGCTGGAGGCATGCAGGCCCTCGAGGAAGCACTGTACAGCAAGGATATACTCTTCAATCTGGGCTGCTATGTGCTCGCAGTCGGCGCCGATGGCGATGTAGTCGTCTGTAAGACAGCAGAAACAGGAGCTCAGTGGCTTCCAACCAGGCCAGGGCTCCCCAGGCTCAGTGTTTCTGAGCTACAAATCTGGACAGTTTGCTGTTCTGAATCACATGCTCTTCCCATCAAATGGCATCTTGGCCTTTGCTCTTGCTACTCTCTGACCCTTTGGAAAAGGGCAGTGATGAAAATAGATTAATCCAGCCAGTCTGTGCCCTGTGCCTCTCTGGGATATGGACTGCATGAGACAAAGCTAACAACAGCCTTGGCCCAAGGACTTAGTTTTCCAATATATTCTTAATATAATTGAAATCCAACATATATAGGCAGGAATTGAGTTTCATCAGATATTCACCTCAGTGAAAAGTAACTCTACTCAGACCAACCATCTGGGATGGTCTGGAGGCGTGCAGCATCAGGATCAAGCCCTCCTTTCTCATCTCACCTCAGGACTGTCTGCTCCTCCCCTCTTCTCCCACACGCCAGTTAAACAGCATCACATAGAGTGCATAGCTGCCACAGATTTGGACAGCCAGTATGGTAACCAACACCATAAAGCAGGGAAGGCAGGGCAC
This sequence comes from Lycocorax pyrrhopterus obiensis, assembly GCA_014706295.1. NCBI lineage: Eukaryota > Metazoa > Chordata > Aves > Passeriformes > Paradisaeidae > Lycocorax > Lycocorax pyrrhopterus. The sequence goes on along the minus strand of JACSVZ010000022.1, from coordinate 11,134,654 downwards.
AGCTGAGCTTAGGGAAAGGCTCAAGGGAACTCTTCCCAAGATTTCATATGGAAAGGGTTTTTGTAAGAGCTGTGCAAAGCATTTAATGCAGCACATAAACACATGCACAGGAAGGCTAGAAATAAAGACCTCATGAACTTCTCCATCTGTCATCTACTTTCCTTGGCTCCAAATTAATAAGACTCTGCAGTGCTTACACCCCAATTTTTTAAAGTGATCTGCTATGTGGACACAACCAGATGCTCAAGCTTCCAGAGATGCTGAGCACCTGCAGTTGCCTCTCACTTGAGATGGCACAGTCTGAATGCAAGAGGGACCTGTTCCACCCCAGATCCAGAGGACCACAATATTTAAGGAGCTCCTGTCTGCAAGGCAGCAGAGTCTGACAGCAGATGCTGACTGGAATAAGCACCATGCCTACAAAGTCCATGTACGGAGTTACAGCTTCACTTTGTGCCCCAAGGGCGACAGGGAAGACAGCTTCACTTTATAGCAATCAGAAAAGACCTAGAAAGTGAAGCAAATCCCTGCACACCTGAAAGATTAAACTTCTGCACAGACCACGCCATGTTGCAGAGCAGAAGACCCCAAGTCATCCCATCTTCTTAACAGCCATTGCCTGACACAGTCATGCCTCCAGCTCAAGCCAGGTCCCTGCGTTAAGTGTCTGAAAACGCTGCAACAGCAGCCAGTTCATCAAAGGGCTGACCAGTGGCTAGACTGAGCTGCTGGCAATAATCCTTTGACAAGGCTGCTCCAGAACACTGTGCCTAAGCTAAGCTGGCATTGACAGTCTCTGTCAGAATGCTCCAGGAGCTGTGAAGCACTTGAGGCAATGCAGGGCTTCCCCCAGCACTTACCATCAGCCTGCAGAGCTGCTGTCAGCATCTCCCTGCATTTGTTGCGCACAGCGTCGCAGGTGATGGGGGCTGGAGGGAAGGTGGTGATTTTGGGGGTGGTCGGAGTCTTTGGAGGCTCCTGCCTTTTGTTGGAGCTAAAAGAAAAACTTCACCTGTCAGAATGTCTCAGTTTGGGCCACTGAGAGCAGAGAAGGGAGCAGCAGATATGTGGCCAGGCATCCTGTTAATCGTAATACAGAACCAGTCAGAACACAGTGCAAAGTCATTGTCCCAAATCAGCACAGAGCACAACACAGCGGCCAACGCCCTCAGCCCAGACACGAGCTCTCCTGTGGACACTGCTGGCTGCCAGCAGAGGTTTAATCCATGAACAACCCTGCCAACCATCTTGTGTTATTCAACACACATCAGCTGCTGCACCACTGGGCACCAAGTGAAAACATTACTGTTGGACACCACCAGTAACCCAAATACACTCAGGACATCTGAGACCATCAGCACTCTCAGTTTGGTAGTGCAGTGCAGATTCATGGTGCTTCTTTCCTCTTTAATTTTGCAGGACACCAAGCCCATAACTGCTCTCAGCAGAAAGCAAACAGAAAGCTCCAGAAGGAGCTGCTGTGCTAAGGAAAAGAAAGAAAAAGAAAGAAAATGGCTCCTTCAGCTTTGATATTTAAAAAACACCACCAACAAAGCGTAGCACATAAAAGGTTCTTCCTTTTTCCTGTAATCTGAGCAAGACTCTGATTACTCATCTCACAGAAGAGCACCTCTACACAGCTCACACAGGTGCCAGGCCAGCACAGAACTAAGAAATACTGCTTCGCTCTCAAAAATAACTCCATTTCCACCTGCAAGCAATCACAGGCAAGGGAATGCAAACACCTGCCTGCTGTGGCTGACTCAGTCGGGTCACCTGCCAGGGGAGCTGGATGGAGACCTGCCTGCACAACCAGCACATGATGTGGGCAGACTGAGTCACTGCTGCGGGGTCTGCATGCAGAGAAGGAACCTCACTGAGCAGCTCAGCTGGTTGTGCACCCAGAAACCCTAACATCTGCACATGGAGTTAGTCAGCCCTGCAAATACTGCTGCTAAAATATCTGGGTTAGTATGATTCACAGATGATTTTCTAGAGCTTTGTTCTCCCCCCTAAATCTAGGCAGCAAAACAGCAATTTTTTTCAGCAGAGATTGCTCTGGCTTTGGTGATTTGGCTGTAAAATTCCCTGTATTTACGGCCAATGCCTGGTACCATTACTGCACAAAGAGACAGAAAAAGAGAAACCTCAATATTTCACCCATGCCATGCTGGCAGTATCTCCTTGAAGATCCAAGTGGCTTGACAATTTTTGTTAAGCTGGGTCACTACTGCCAGTTCTTTGCCATCAAAAATAAATTTGTTATGAACAAGCACTTCCACTACGCTGTCCTGGAAGGGATTAGTCAGCCCACAAAAAAAAAAACAGCACTAAGCTGGAAACCTTCTGAATCTGCTGCTGCACAAACTGAGCCAGATGACTTTAGGGACTTATCCTGGGAGCTCCTGTGACTAAGGTCATATCCAGTCTGGCTCAAATCCCACAGATCACCATTGGGGCTACTGGATTTCCACAGTTCAGAACCTCGCCAAGCCCTTCTCAGAAGCATCCACCAGTGAACCTTCAGCAAACTGTTCAGGTCAAACCAAAGCAGAGCTTTGATTTCTTGCTCAGATGAAGGAGATGATGCACCCTGTGAGGGAGATTGTATTGTGAGCCCACTGTGTTTCTCTTTCACCAGTAGCTGAATAAAACCCCTTTTTACCAGCTGGTTTTACTGGTCGGCACTGCAGGAGCCTATTAAAGAACAGATTTGTGTCCAAGCAGCTCAAAACATTCAATAGGATTTACACCGCACATGTTACAAAAAGAAGAAACAATTTAGCCTGTAAATAATCCATTAGATGATGATTTTCTCCCATCTGGAACATAGAAACTGCCATCAGGTACTTTTGTGCTTAAGAAGCTACACACAAATCACAGGCAGCACTCGTGGGGGTGTATATACCAGAGCATACACTAAGGAATAACCCATAATTCAGGAATAACCCACCTAAAACATCACAGCTTCTCATGTTGCATAAAATAGTTTGGAAAAATTAGACTTCCCAAAGGATAAAGGCAAAGGGCCGAGAGAACATACAGTAAAAGGAAGGTCTGAAGGAATATGGGTGGTTTGTGGCAAGGGAAACTTAAAGGAGACAAGTCCTGAAACTCCTTACAAAGGCAGATGGTAGGAAAACATCGATAGAAGGATGAGGAAATGGGTTTAGTAAGACAGGTTTTGATTGAGAGTAAGTTTTAAACTGTAAAGGTGAGTTATGAATTGGAAATACTGCCAAGGGCAGCTGTGGAAACACCTTGCCCTGAGGTCTTCTAGGGTTGTCAAGAGCTTGAAAAAAGCCTGTCAGGGATAGCTTGGGCAGAGGTTGTGCCGTGCTTGGAAGGGGCTGCAGGAGAAGTTTCCCTGAGAACTCTTCCAGATTTAAATTTTGTGTCATTTTGCAAGCAACAAACAAAGGTCTCCCAGAGCAAAACCCTGTGTGTGAACTCAGTGACCTCAGTGTGAACTCAGAACCCTGACCTTCACTACAATGTCCTTAAACACAGGTCCTCAAACCTGTATTCGCAGAGGTAACACTTGATTTTCAGGATGGTTCTATCTGCAAATGCTATTGACTTAAATATTTAGATGTTTATTCCTTGGGGGTGGAAAAAAGCTCAACAAGATGCATGGTAGTCCCATTTCTGTTAGCTGATGAGGAAAGATACATTTGCCTGCACACACACACATCATCCATGCCCTGAGATGAGAGCTGATCCCTCAAGAATTAGATGAAACAGACTTCTCAGCCATTCCAAAGTCAGAAAATTATTTATTAAGGTTTAGAGGTTAGTTTATAAATAGAATAGTTGGGAAATAGAGCTCAAACACACCTAGAAGACTTATTTCAGGAAATCCTTGTGGTTCACACTGTTCCTGTTAAACAGGAGAAAGAGCTTGTAAATCTATCCAGGCAGCAAAAGTTTATATATAAAACAAGGCTATGCTGGAACAAAATGGTGGCAAAGCAGCAGCCAGGGACTGCAAGCAGAACTCAGGGCTGCACTGGAAGAAAATCCCACAGAAGAGCTAAATTCAGGTCACAGATCCAAAACCTCCTAATAAAGGCAGTTTAGAGAATCCTGGAAAAGAAAAATGCTGCCAGAGACAGAAACATTAGACACAGCCCATTAAAATGTACTACAATATGGGTCTGAAATTCTATAGAACAACAGAATATGCTTTGGATTAGAGTAATGGAGCATCTAAATTCACAGGTGCCAGCTCCACACTGGCTGGCTCAGAGCCTTCAGGTCTTGCACTGATAGCTCCAGTCACTACACAGGGATTGCTACATCTGTGCTCCATAAAGTAAGACGAGTTTCAGGCCAAGAGTTAGTCAAATATTTCTCCCTGACCAAAATGGAAGGCGTAGCCAAAATCTATCAGACTAAGAGGCTGAAATATCTGAATACAAACTGATTTCTTTGGTGTCTTGACAGCAGCCTCATCTGAACCAGCTATCACACACTGAGCAACCAGTCTGACTCCACTGCAGCCTCTGCTTCAAAGAACAGAGATTCTTCTCTTCTAATAAATTATTATTTTTTTAAAGGCAGATTAGTAGTTCATTTTGCAGGACTGGAAAAAAAGCATTCCTGTCTCTGGAAGAGAGCCTGGCTCAACAGACTGACACCAGGAGCTGGCCCTTGCTCCTGGTCTAGGCTACACTAATCCATTGGCTTCTGTTCATCCTTCACAGCCAAGGGGATGCTTTGCTGGTCAGAAGATGGAGGCTGAATACACGTAAAAAGCATCAAGGATTAAAAAAACCCACAAAACTGCAGTATCTGCAGCACACTGAGGCACAAGGGAACATCAGCAGCACAAGCCAGACAGCTCCACTCCACAAGTGGAGTGGACAAAGCAAGTGACAGCATAGCGACAAAGCAAGAAGGCAGCAAGGAGGGGTTTTGCCTCTGTGCCTACAGCCAAGATCCTGTTCTGAGTGAAATCCCACACAGATACACACAGATCTGGACAGCCCTGGCTCCCATCCTGCACTGCATCACTGAACTCCATCCTGGCTGTGAAGTCTCCCAAGTCCTTTCATTGCAGTATTTACCAAATTCTTTTTCTCATTTTATGGAAGCGAGATAACCAAAGATACCGATCATTTAAAGTCATGGAGCTCAGCATCAGCAGCCTTCTCTCCATCAGCAGCTCTGTGTCGAGCTGCAAAGGCTCACCCTGAAGTGCCAAGCCTTGAGAGAGCTGAGCAAAAATAAAGAAGTGACAAGAAAGTGACCAACAAAGGCTACAAACATGGAAAATCCTGCAAGCCAGCAGGACTACAGCCTGAATACTCTAAATCTTCTGTCAAACTTGGGAAATTGGCTACATCACTTAAGAGCCAAATCTAGGAAGCACACACCCTCCTGGGATCTGAGGCTGAGAGAAGTCTCTAGAATAAAGCTTTAAATCCCATTTTTCCCCTCCCCTTTGATCACTGTCTGCACTCAACAGCTGCAGTCACAGGCAGTGGAAACAGGATGCAGCATTCAAGGCATGGCAAGGAACAAGCATGCAGCTGACCTGCCAGCTGGGGGACATCAACCACAGGGAAAAGGGGACTTCTGCTGGGATTTGTCAAGGACAAAGAAATGGAAGTTTTACTTTAGTAATGTATCAATCAATCCCATCCATCACTTGATACTGCAAAGGCCAAAAATAATCTTCATTCTAAGGAGTTCAAAGTTAGAAATAAACAAAAACGCATAAAAATGCAACATAAAAAAGAATAGAGGAATGTTCTACTACTAGAAAAAACAACACATAACCAAGAGTAAAAAAAATTAAATAAAATACGAATAAAATTTTAAAACTCACTAAAGCCACTGTATTTTTAGATGTATTTCTGCATTACAGTTAATTAATAACACCACGGAGATCAACCTTGAAGAAGAAACACTTCCAGTGTCTCTGACCAGGAATTTGACTACCCAAAATTCCTGACTCAGACACTTAAAAATAAAAATTAAAGTAAGGTGCCTTAAGAAAATTTAAATTCTCTAACAGTGTCATCTTTGGTAAAAGTGAAGTATTACCTTTGGTCTCTTGAGTTACCAGTCTCCTTGGAGGAAGATGTTGGCAAGGACAGGCTTTTCTTTTTCTCCTCATTTTTTTCCTCAGAAGCATCTATGTTCAAAAGAAGAATCAGTTCAGAACTGGTTTTTATGCTACAGCCCTGCCTATATTCCTCAATGTTTTCACACTACCCACTGTTGGCCTAAAGCAAGTTATTATTCTCCCAAAAAGAATCAGGAGAAAATGCCTTTATGGCTTTCAAGCTTTCCAACAGACCTTCTCCTTGCCTCCAAGTAGAAACTAATTCAAACAAAAGCTTTCCTCACCAAACTAGAGAGCAACCACCTTCCCTGCCTGGGAGATAAGCTTCCTCACAAGACATGCCTCATCACAAAAGTTTCTTTCAGAGGCTGCTGAGCAGGGATTAGATCAAGTTCTCTGAAGCACCACTAAAAGCAGAATTTCCAGCCAACACCGGCTGAAGGGCCAGTACAGGCTGGTCCTTGTGGGAGTACAGCTTCTTCTGATTCCCAAGTGCTGCTGAAAGCCAACAGCACAACCCTGAACAGGACTTTCATGACACTGTAGAACAAGTTTGACCCAGAGGTAAATTGCCTGAGCCTAGCCAATACACACACAATCTAATGAGGAGGTGACAATCCAGGCAGGACAGGAAAAGAGCCCTTTTAGCACCCATCCAGCCTTGCAAGAAATGGGAGCCCATAACCAGGAAAGCCTCCCCAGCTGGAAACAGTCCATGTGAGTTTATCTACAAGGTGGTGAATTAAGATTCTTCTCCAACTCACCACCCAAAATGTATTCCAGCACTTCCCTTCCCGAGCTGTTGCACGAGGCTGACAGCACACATGGTGTTAATGCCACACAGAGCACAAGTGGGAGCAGAGGGTTCAGAGCACAGATATTGTTTCCACAAATAACGTCGCTAATTATTATGTGATGAGGTACAAGTTAATAGTCCTGAAGCTTTCAGCACTCTTCCAAGGATGAGCTGGCTCAACAGGAGCTAAATCTAGGGGGATGCATGACAGGACACAAAACTCGAAAGACAGAGGGTGGAATTGTAAAGGCTGATTTGCTAGAATGTTTTATTCAGATCAGGAGATAAGCTCTCCCAAAAAACTCAGCCTCCCACTGAAGCCAGCTTCTTCACAAGCTGAATCTGACAGGAACATGCTGGTTTCCTTACCTAGAAGTTTCTTCCAAGATTTGATGAGGGATTTGGCAAGTGATATCACTTCTTCATCTGTGCTCTGCTTCCTCAGCGCATTCACCGACATCCCAATGCGGGTGGACTGCAAGGGAACACCCCAGTGAAACACTCCAGAACAGATTCATGATTTGTTACTAACTGAAATCCCAAATAACCACGACAAAGTCCAAGCCATGACCAAGACAGGAGTATCCAAGGGCTTGCAGAATGATTCTCTGATCCTTACAACTTTGGAAGAGCGAGATGACACTCTCCAGCTTCCACAACTGAACAGAAGACACATCCAATCACCCACAAATCCCCTCCCTACACACTTACAAGTGACATTCAAGCTTAGAGTGAAAAACTCCAAGATGCATCACAACCTCCAAATTATAATTCTGCTCACTCCTCCCCAGTGTCCTGGATATCACCATTACAAAGAACTTCTCCCACTGGCCTCTGTTTGCTACTTTAACCCAGTCTTTCCTCTTTTTGCAGCCTAAAAACAAGATTTGAGCAGTTACACACATGGTGACCCAGAGCTGTTTAATTGCCAGTCCAAAACCCAACTTCAGCACTATTTGATTTGAATTAATGTTTATTTTGATGCTTTGCATGAGGCAAGAAGTGTGAGGAAATCTATTAAGGTTTTTTAGACAACATTTTGAACTCATCCAGATGCAGACTTCAGCTTTTTACTGTAACTGTGCAACTCACCTGCAGTAAATCCAAAGTCATAGGCATGCTTTTCAGTTCCTTCAGTAAATCCATTGCACCTTCCTGGGGAGGAAAAGAGAAAGAGTGCCTCAGCTTTTAGTAAAGAAATTCGACAGCTTGGGAATAGACACAGAAAGTTGAATTCAAAGAGAAAAACACCAACAAGCGTTCCCTGAAACATCAGCAAGCTCACTGCTGGCGCTGCTGTTGCAGACAGACAGTAGATCCTGCAACCTGAAGGCACCTGAATTATTGGAATGGGCAAAACAGAAGACCACTGGAGTGCTACAGGTCTTTGCTCGTGTATGGTACAAGTGCAGCATCAGTTTATTATTCTCACCTGGCAAGCTGAACATTTTTAACACCTGAAAAACACACTCTGAATCACAACTGGCAATGACTCCATGTACCTGTTTCCTAGTTTTCATATTAATACCCCACTCTGCCCAAGACAAGAGACCAGGAGCAAAGCCAGCAAGCTGTGACGCTGAAGAGTTGATCACTTGAAACTTGTTCTGTGAAGTTTCCTTACACCATCCATGAACCCAGGACCAGAGAAAATCTGACTAGGAACCTGTAGATACCGAAAACTGGCAGTCACTCGGAGAATTAGAAATTACTTGTCTCCCTCTAGCAGATCCCAGCCTGGCGTAGGCCTGTCTCCAATCAGCTGGCTCTTTCCTCCCAACCCCCTTCCCTCAAACAAGGCTTCCAGTGTTCACATTTAGCAGCTCATTTACAACACCGACCACTCCAAGCCCAGTTGCAGCTCAAGGCCTGCACAGCCACCATTGTAGGGAAGCGAAGCCGCCTGCACTGACAGCCCTGTCCTCACATCCCGTCCTCCCTATGCAGAAGGGCTGCTTCCGACTCATCCCAGGAAGCAATCCAGCTGCAATCCACCCTACAGAACAGATGCCAAAATCAAAGCAGAGTCAAAGCTTTCAGCGTGCACACAAGCAACTCACACCAGCATAAACCACACACATTTACCGTACCCAGAACGACTGACTTCCCCCTCAGGCAGTTTCACACCTTTCCGTTCCTCCAGCCCTGAACACACAAAGTGACCCGGTGATTCCTGACTCCAAATGGAGTCATTTGGCACAACGGCAGCAAATGAGGATCCACGAAAAAACTAGAGCAACAAACAGGTACTCCAGGAAACTGTCCTGCAGGAAGAGTTCTCAGATTAGCCAACACACAACATGCTGCTGTTCAGCACCATCTCAAACGCCAGCCAAGAGGAAATGTTGCATACCCCTCATGTAAGAAGCTGCCTCTTTCCCAATGAAGCTGGAAGCAAATTCTGCAAAGTTGTTCCTTTCCTATTTCAACACTGGTGCAGAAAACCTGCCACCAACGAGAACAGGCATCACAGGCTGCACTTTAGCCCAAACACGTTTCCCTGGGTTGTTCCAACAGCGACACGAGTGACAGTGCTCGCCTTACCCACGGCTGGCAGGGCCAGTCCAACATCCAAAAGTCTATGTGATAACAGCACCCAGCATTTCACCACACGAATATCACGCTCCTCTAATCCCTTCCCCTCCTCACCCATCATCTCCCACTCCCCACAGCCCTTCCCAGCCCCAAAATCCCTTTCCCCCACCCCAAACACAGATGTACAGCCTACCTCCATCACGAATCCTTGTCAGCTTTCTGCCTTAGCACTTGCATGACAGTGTTCCTACAAGCACTGCTATATCCCATTAAGCTGGAAAATACTGGCTACTGTCCCCCCAGGCTGTCACACGGGTCACAGCACACCCTGCGAGACTCCCCAATTGCACACAGCAGCTTGGCCAGCCCTCCACACTCCAGAGGCCACGGGAGTGAGCAGTAGTGCCGGTGTGGGATGGAGATGCAGGAAGCAAATCCATCAGCACCGGGGTCTTCCCCAAGGGCAAACTGGAGTCCCAGGCCGGTGCTGGTGGGCACTCCCCTTCCAAAGGGCTCCCAACGGGACAGGAGAGAAGGGCTGAGGATGCTCTCAAGGAGGAGAACACCGTGCAGGCAGCACAGGGTGAGCCCCGGAGTGCTGAGATGTGCGCCGGAGGGGGGCTCAGTATGGGGACTGGGGGTTCCCACAGCACCCAAGGGGGCACATGGGGCTGCCCGCCCAATAACTGGCAGTGGGTGGATCGCACACCTCCGCAAAGGACGGGAAAGGGAGAAGGCGACGGGGTCTGGGGGACGGAAACCCACTTTAATGGGAAGAGCCTCTGCTCCAGCACGATGTAATGACCGGGGCGGCACTGAAAGAAAGGCCCCCAAAATGGGGGCTGGGGAGGGGGAGGCCCCTCACCACGGGCACCGAGGGAGAGGTGGAGGTCCACCAGCACGGCAGCGAGGAGGGGGCCCTGCGGAGAGGGGGCCCGCGTCCGCCAGACAAGAGCCCGGGGCAGGGGGCGGCCCCCCACCCCAACCGGGCTGCGGGGGCCCTGCCGCCGCCACTCACCGCGTTCTTCTTGGCCACCATCTTGTCCAGGCGCCTGGCGATGCGCACGATCTCGTCCTCCCCGCCCATCGCGCCGCTCCCCGGGATCGGTGCCGGGGCCGGAGGGGGGTCCGGGCGGGGGGAGCTGCGGTCGGTGCCCGGTGCCCACCTCAGCCCCCGGTGCCGCAATCAGGACGGGCGAGCGCGGGACACGACGGGAGTTGTAGTCCTCGGGGCGCCGGCGCCACCCGCCGCCTGCCGAAGCGCAGCCCACGGGCGGGACTTCATCTCCCAGCGTGCCCCGCGCCCGTCCCGCGCGGTGCCGCCCGGCCGCCGGGGGCGCTGTGGGGGCTGCGGTTCACTCCGCGGAGGGGGCTCGGAGCGGCGGCGGGGCTGAGGGACCCCCGGTCCCGGCCCGCGGGGCTGTGCCAGGACACGGCAGGAACGGCCGTGTCCCAGACTGCTGCAGCGGGTCCGGAGGAGGTCACGGAGATACTGAGCACCTCTGCAGTGGAGATAGGCTGAGAGCTGCAGGGTTCAGCCGGGAGAAGAGAAGGCTCCGGGGAGACCTTAAAGCCTCTTCCCGTGCCTAAAGGGACTCAAGGAGTGGAGGGGGGGGGTTATGGACAAGGGCCTGGAGTGACAGAGCAAGGGGGAATGACATTGACAGAGGGGAGGGTTAGATGGGTTGTTGTAAAGAAGTTCTTCCCTGTGAGGGTGGGGAGGCCCTGGCTCAGGGTGCCCAGAGAAGCTGTGGCTGCCCCATCCCTGGAAGTGCCCAAGGCCAGGCTGGACGGGGCTTGGAGCAGCCTGGGATAGTGGAAGGTGTCCCTGCCCATGGGTTGGAACAGGGTGAGCTTTACAGGCCCCTTCCAACCCAAACCATTTTGTGACTCTGTGACTATGGCTGTGCTGAGCCCTCGGGGCAGTGCTGACCCTGCTCCCTGGATAAACCGAGGCTGTGCCCCTCGTATGGCCTTGCAGACTGGACAGCAGTTACCAGTGGCAAGAGGCTGGATGGTTTGGGGGGGCCCAGGCTGGACCCCCTGTAGATGGCACTCGTACACTGTGCGAGGGCAGCGCATCCCCCGGGAGCTGCTGCTGAGCGCTGTCGCTCCCTCCAGCTGGTTCCTGGCAGAGGAAGAACTTCCATGCCTCCTCCTGCACAGCCCTCACCAAGCTCTGATGTTTCAGAGAGGGCCCTGACTGTGCTGGTGAAGAGCAGCCCTGCCCTGCCCCGGTGGGGCTGCAGATCATGTGGAAGCACGGGGATGTGCTACGTGTGGCCTCGGGATGCACAGCCAGGTCTTGGGAACCAGAATTCCCAGCACTCATCTCCAACTGCACTCTGTCCTAGGGCAGCTGAGTCACTGAGGGCATAATCACAGAATCAAAGAATTGGTAGGACTGAAGGGCTTGGAGATCATGCAACCCCCCTTCAAAGTCAGGGTCACCTAAAGCAGGTGGCAGGAACTCGTCCAGATGGATTTTGAATACCTCCAGAGAGAGAAGTATTGAACAGATCAGTGCTAAAGCTCTGATGTGTGGCTGACCCCTTAATCTGCTCACTAGGTACCTACAGCTGCCAGCTTGCTGTTCTTTATAGCGATACCATGGAACTCTGGGATCCCCTTGAGCAAGAGCTGTTCCCTGGATGTTGGAGACACGTGCCAGTTCATCCCTAAATCAGCAAAGGTGGTCCCAGACCAAATGTGAGCCCCAGACCCTCTCTCTGGCATGATACCTTGAAACTTCTTGGCTTGGCCCCATGTTTTCCAATGCCAGTTCCCTCCACCCCACAGTCTGGAGCCTGTGCAGCACCTGGAAATCCTCCAACCCTTGGCAGGGTCTGGCTGTGGAGTCAGGGGGTGCCATTTTGGGGAGGCCCACCTCTGTGAGGGAGGAGGAAACAAGTCCCAACAAGGGGACCTTCTGTAGGTCCTTGGAAGCGGGCAGCTGCCTGTCCCATGTGTGGGGTCAGGTCACGCCAGTCCTTGGCGTCAGAGACGCGCTCGAGCGGCACTGCTGCCACTGTGAGTGTGGTTTGTGTCGCTGCAATGCGAAGATGGTTCCTGACCACAAGTATGGCCGGGGACGTGTCTCAGATTCCAGAGCACACAGTCACTGATGCCGAACGCTGTCACCCCGTCGCTCCCTGCCTCGAGTGGGAGCCGTCACCCCGCCAGCGCTGGCCTCTTGTGGTGGCAACCAGCCTCGCCCAGGCCCCACCACTGCCTGCTTGGCAGGGGGTCCCCGAGGGACAGAATGGCACAAAATCCTCACGCCTGCGGCCCCATGTGCCTGCCAGGCATGGCCCCTGCCCCTGTGTGCCCGTGGGCACGGGCCAGCTCTGCAGCCCAACCCTGCCGGCCTGCGGCTCCGCTCTTCCCAAGGGTTAACAGGACACAACAGGCCAGGCGTTTGCAGAGCAGGGAGGGTTTCTGGCTGACCTTGGCTGGGAAGCAGCGGTGGCGTCGCTCAGCCCAGCCCTCTGAGTGTGGAGCCGGTGGCCGGAGCGCTCCCTGAGCCTGGGTGGAGGTAGATCCAGAGGAAACTCCACCTCCGCGGGAGCCAACCTGCTATTGCAGGAATTCCCAGAGAAATTCCCGCTTGGAGTGATCTGTCAACGGATCCATGAACTTTCTTTTACCTCTTGTGAAAGCAGCTACTTGAATGTGCTAAAAACAGAGCAGGGGCGAGTCTGCCAGGGAGAGGCTGGGAGGGGGCTTTTGCTGACCCCTGCACACCAAGAGACACCCTGCAAGTCTCTGTCTGTGGTGCCTCACTGGCAGCTGCCCTTGGCAGGCAGAGCTGGGAGAGCCAGGAGAAGTTTCCTGCAAAATAAAACCCCGCAAAATCTCACCTGTTTTTTCCACTGGGCTACTGTATTTCCCAAGTGCCTCTCAGCAGATTTGTATACAGCAAATGGGCTGGATCAAGTTGGATGAGTTTTCCCTGCTTTCAGTATCCCCAGTAAGTCCAAGTCATTTGGAGATCAGCCACCAAACCCCACCCTTTCTCTGCTCCCAACCACCGGAGGCTTGGTCTGGTCCACTTTTGGAAAAAGCAGAGATGAGAGGCCCTCCTGGGCCTGCCTTGTCCATCCACTCACCACAAAACCCCCAGGGAAGCTCTGTCATGAGACACCCCATAACTTCAGGGGTGCTCAGGTCTCCAGGACCTCAGTCTTGGGTCACTGCTTGGAGGACTGGTTGTCCTGGGTGACACACTGGGCTCTGAGCTGGTAATGAGTGACCCTATCCAGGGTAAAACAGACAATCAGTAGCCAGTAGACCCTGAGGCAGGAGGTGGGAGCAGCTGCTGTAGGCTTTGCTAGAGCAGCACTAATTTTGGGGAGGGGTTTTGATGTGTCTCCCCTCCTTTTTATCCTCATGAGCCTGCCTTGGCTGGAGGGCTCCTAACTCCGATCCTCTAACCATGCACTTGTGCCAGGCCTGGAATGGAGGCAGGGATCTGCCTTTTCTTCCCCTCCTTGCTGCAGCTGTCTGATGTCCTTAATCTCCTAGCCCTGGCACTGGGGACATTTGACCCTGGAGCAGTCAAATCCTCCATTCAAACACTTAGGAAACCTGAGGAATGTGGCATGAATGGTGACTTACATTTCTGTCTTACACACCATCCTGTTTTCTCCTTTGAGGAGCCAAGGGACCTCTCCACCCCTCATCTTGTGGCACAGGCCTTCCTAACACGGCAGAAAGCATCATGGTTCCCAGGAGATACTGCAGGATCCATCCGTGCCATTCTGGAAGAGCAGCCCACAGAGGCTCCATGTCCTCCACTCCCTACATCCCCCCACTGCATCTGTCCTGGAGCTGCAGGTGGGCACCCGTGCCTGGGGACACTGCCATCTGCACCTCCCAGGACAAGTCCTACACCAGGAAAGGCTGCAGGATTTGGCTACAGTGGGCAGCAGCTGCAAGGGAAATGTGGCCAGGACCACCCTGTGTGGTAGCCCAGCCTCTGCCACCCTGAGAAATGGGGAGCATGGAAGGGAGGATGCGGAGGAGATGATGGTTCCCATGGGCCCTGCTCATCGCAAGTGCCAGGGTGGAGTTTGGACCTCCAGCTTTGCAGATGCTCTTCTGAGACACTTTGGATTTTCCCTAAACCTCTTCCTCCTAACAATTTTAATTATACTGGCTGCTGTTCAAAATAATAATGACAGGGAGAGGAATAAATGCTAAGCTGCAGCCTGTCACGCTTCATGAGATGCCCCCAGGGGACACTGGGCCAGACAAGCAGCCGGCCCAGAGCTGTGCCAGCCAAGTGGGTGCAGGCTGCCACCCCACACTGGCCACCAGCAGTTTCTGGGGTCTGGGCTGACATGTGTGAGCGTGAGAGCCTGTGCAGGCACTCAGGTCTCCTTTCTCTCCCCCTCTCTGTCTCCTTTTATTTGCCTCCATAAAACATAGGAAGTTCAAGCCATTCATTTTGCTATTTGTGTCTCCTTCCCCACGCCCTAGTTCCCTCCCTTGCCCCCTGCAGCCTCTCCTCTCGCTGCTTGCCCAGCATCCTTGACCCCGAGAAGTCTGGTGTGTATGCACTTCCCTTTTGGCCCATGGAAAGCACCACTCTGAACTGGTGCCTTGATAAGTCTGCTGTGGGAAGGCAGGGGCTCCTGGGCTCCCACACAGGGCTTTCCCATGTAGCATTTCCTATGCTGTCCCTGCTCACCCGTGCGATCTCCAGACCCAGGCAGCGGGAAGCTCTCCGGATGGCAGTGCCCCTCCGTGGCAGCAGGTCTGACCTCCTCGGGATCTCGTGACTTGCTCTGTGTCAAAAGCCACTGTGTGTGGAAAGAGACATCCTCCTGAGGAGGAGGAGGAGGAGGAGGAGGAGGAGGAGGAGGATGGTTGGCTTCTCATGGGCTAACATGGCACCTCTCAGCTCAGCCACAGCAAAGGATTGCAAAGGGCTCGAACCCCCCAGCCCCTTCCTCTCAGTGCTTTTGCAAGCAGAGCTCTGATACTCTCTCCCACAGAGTTTGGGATCAACAGGACCTGTGTCCTGCCAGCAAAGGAGCAAGCATGTGGCAGAGAAGACAGGATTGGGGTCTAGACCTCAGAGGGGCTGGAGACAGGGATTGATGGGTAGAGAGGGAGGAAGGAGAGGCTCAGCGAGGAGGGCTGGGGCCTTTTCTCTGAAATAACCTCAGCAGTTCAGCCGTGGTTTGCCAGAGGGTGAAGGCAGCGTCTTCCCTCCTCACTGCCTTCATCGAGCAGAGCCAGGTCACCGGGACTGCGCCGTGCCCTCTGCTCCCCGCAGTGATGGGAGCACAGATAAGAACCTTCTCCCGCTTATCGCCCCATCAGCGGCTCTGCAGCGGCTCCGCTGCCCCAGCGCCGAGCACCGAGCCCTGATCTCATCAGCGCGCCGCACACTTGCAGCTCGAACAATAACCAACACAATTCCCAGAAATGCACAGCCTCCTGCTAAAGCCTCCCTGGGGGAAAGCATGCCAGCCGGCCTGTCGGCACCAGCACAGCCATCGCTGCCAGCCACTGGCAAACGCAGCCTGCGGCGGCCCCAGCGCGGAGGCACCTCTGCGAAAACAAAGGTGTGCTGGGTGGGGTGGAGGGAGAGGCCGAGCTCGAGTCCTTGGGGCCACCCATGAGCTCGCTGTCCTCAGGAAGTCCCTCTCCCTCTCGGTGTTTGTGACCAGGTGTCTTGCCCTGTCCCAGGCACCCCGTTTGCAGCCCCTGCCTGCTCTGAATGCCCGCTCCGTTCACAAAGGGGCCAAGATGCAAAACTAAGCCCCAGCTGCCTGGGCTGGGAGGGTAGAGACAGGGCCATGGACACGCCTCACCTCAGTGGGGACCTGCAGCCTGGAGAGGCTTTTCCACATCTCACAGCTTCCCTAAGTGTCTCAGTCCGCCAGAGCCTTTCCTGTCACGTTTGAGTAATTGCTCTTTCCACTTGCAGATGGAATATCTGGACACCCAAGCAGGCATGGCTGGATGCTTGAAGCAGGTTATGTACCCTGTCCCAGCCGAGCTGGAAGTGGGAGAAGGCCAGCGGCTGGCATGGCCATCCTCTCTCCAAGCACTTCCTCTGTATCTCACCAGCCTGTCTGCCCCTCACATAACGCCAGATGTGCCACCCAAGGAAGCAGCAGGGCACAGCAGCAGAGCTGTCACCTCCAGACCTCACAGAAATGCTGCAGACACACCAAATCCCCATGCAGAAGGTGCAACGCCAACACCATCCCAGAGCCCACATGAGCAAAGAGCAGCACCTGGAACGGCACAATGGTGTCCCCAGTGCAGGAGGGTGAGCCTTGCAGTGTCCCAAGTGAAGGAGGACCTGCCTCACAGTGTCCCTGACAGAGGTGCATTGTTCATGAAAACACATGGGGAAGTCCAAGGAGGACAGACTCGCTGGCTGCGTTGGGCTTCCTGCCTCCTGGCCCAGCCGCCGCCTGACATCATTGCTCCCGGTGGGAATGGCCACCCTGGCCCCACTCGGTCCCTGACACTAGCCAACAATTTCCTGACCTCCTGTCCGGCTTTTCAGCCTCCCACGGCCCCCCATGGTGGGGAGGCTTTTGTGCCTGAGATGATAGAAAGATAGATAGATGGATAGATGGATAGATAGATAGATAGATAGATAGATAGATATAGATGGATGCTTGACTCCTGCCACCATGGCACAACAGCTGGCAAACCTGCATCCTCTTCCTCACTACCATGGGCACAACAGAGGTGATGCTCCCTATCACCTTGCCATCCACATCTGAGGGTATGGGATGGCATGGGAGTGCGTGTTGTCCAAAACTGCCCCATTTAGATTGTCAGGGGCCAGGAAGGCTGAGGAGAAGGAATGTGGGGGGAAGCACCACGGGTGTTGGAAGGATGCCTGTGAAACACACAGGTACTGCCTGGCCTCCGTGCACCAGCCCTGTGGAGGCACCGATCTTCTCCTCACCATCCTCAAATCTGCCCAAGTGACAGCAGGGTCTGGGTACAGTGTGTGCCACGTCACCCATCCACCCTGCACACTCTGGCTTTTCCAAATAAACAGACTTTGTAGTGAAAATGTGGAGGATCGTGCAAGCCTCGGGCTGTTGCTGCCCAGCCTCCCTTGCCTTGCAGCCATGAGTTTTTTTCCCTGGGTAACTCCTCACTAGCAGAGCACAACCTTGGGCTGATGAGCTGCAAACCTGCCCTTGTCCAAACCCGCTGCCATCAGCACTTTGCTGCAGCTGCTTCCAGTGCTGCTGTAAGAGTTTTTCCTTGCAGCCTAAACCCCCACCGCTGGCTCCATCCTTCTGGCTCCAGCCCACTGGGGATGGAAGGTTTCTCCTTCCCGAATACAAATATAACTGTAATCTGCTAAACCCTGCTGTTGATCCTGACTGCATCCTCCTGTCCTGAGCTTTCCTACAGTGCCTTTTATACCGGTAATAGCACCAGGCTCCTTCTCCCATCATTGTTGACTCGACAATGAAAACTGTTTGTATTATTGTGTCCCCGAAGCTTTGCCAATAGCACATGTGTCCCGAGCTGATAGCAACAGGCTTTGGCAAGGCTGCAGCTCCATCAGATAAGAGCCTTTAACCTTATTTCTCCAGCTCGAGCGTTCCACGAAGGGCCATTCTATCGTGAGCCTTTCCTTATCCTTCCCCTGAGCTTGCAGATCCGCGGGCTCCATGGGCCAAGAAGAGGGGTCGTTGGCAAAGGGCAGAGGTGGAGGTGTTCAGGGCAAGCAGCCTGGGAAACAGCCTCAGCTTGGGTGAGAGAAGAGCCCTGCGGGGAGATGGAAAGACAGAGCTGCTTTCCCAGGCAATTCAAGGGCCAAATGCACGGCCGTCCCTTGTCCCCTGCCTTCCTCAGGGACCCGCTCCACCCCGCCGTGCTCCACCTTGGCTCGGCTCCCGCACACAGCAGGAGCGAAGTGGAGGAGAAACGCTGGAGCCCGGAGGCCCTCGCACGCTCCCGGCTGGCCCGCGAACAAAGCCTTTCCCTTGGAGCCCTTCCCTGCCGCCTCCCTCCTGCCCCGGCCCCGTGCGCTCCGCCAGCCGCGGGGATCCCCGGCATCGGCACAGCCGTGGGGGTCCACACCGTCCTGCCCATCCCACCCTGCATCCCTGTGCCGAACCCCTCCATGACTGCTCCCAGCATCCCCGAGCCCCAGCTCTGCTGCTGGGGGATTTCACTGCCACTTTCCGAGCTGCAGCACAAAGGATGCTCTGAAATCAGAAAGCAAAGAAAACGATGCTGCCTGTGGCAAGCTTTAAAATCTCATTTTTAGGCAAATTTATGGGAGGGATGTCACAGTTCTTGGGGTTTTGAGCTGCAAATGCAGCACATCCCTTTTCCCTTCCCTTGATGTCCCCAATGCAGCACCTAAAAGCAAAAGTTGTTCCTCTGCTGGCAAGGAGGGAAAGCTCTCAGGTCCTTCTCTTTATTCTTAGTGTTACTGTTGTAATTATTATTTGTTCTTAGTATTATTATTATTATCAGTAATAATACTATTATTAATATTATTGTAATTATTATTATAATTCTCTCCTAAGATAGAAGCACTCTATCAGCGATATATCCTCCCCATTGCTGGGAAGATTGTTGTCTCTAAAGGGCCCAAGGTGAGGCTGGGTCACCCCATGCCCTGTACAACACATGGGGAAACTGAGGCATAGAGCCACAGCAGCATCTACCCCACTCTGAGCCAAAATTCCTCTCTTCCACATGCGTTTCCCTGTCTGTGTGAGGTGAGGTTCTCTCAGCAGCATCCTCATTCTTTCTGCTGGGTGGCAAAAGCCTTGGTGAAGCACAGGGGTGGCCACAAGATCCTGTGTGCAATGGGGTGGGCTGCAAGCTTTGGCAAAGGTTGTCACTTCCAGGGATGCTGCAAAGGGCTCCCCTTCTTCCAGGGATGTTGTAGTGTTCCTCTTCCTCCAGGGATGCTGCAATGGGCTCCTCCTCCTCCAGGCCTGGTTGTGGTGATGCTGCAGGGCCACAGATGGGCAGCTCCAACCTACCTCCCAAAAAATCCAGGCTCAGAAATCCTTCTAATTGCAGTTTTCCTTTCCTCAGCACCCGAAAGGAGGTCAGGCATCCCGAGGCAGCCAGCCTGGGCATGCAGAGGGAGCAGGATCCCGGTACTTGGCTGCATCTCCTGCACAGACACCAGCAAGCAGCGTTTTCTGCCAACTCAAGCGATGGAAGCAGCGAATAACCCCGGCATGCCCAGGCTCTGCACAGCCCAACTGTCGGCCAGCTGCCTGTTCCTGGGAGGATGCAGTGCCACAGGCAGGGAGCATTTTCTTGCTACAATCAAGAAAAGAAATTGTGCCGATCGGAGCAGCTGAATGGCAGCCAAATCTGCTTCTCGGCGGCTTTTCTACACTCTGTATTCATGTATTTGGCATGAATAGCTCTGCATTGAGGTAATTCATTAATGTTCAACCAAAAATGTGTTTATGGGAGTCTTGAAATAGTCGGTAGAAGTGTAAGACTTTCCTTTCTAAAAGCATGGGCTCTCTCTGTGATGGGAACTCGGTATTAAAGCGACGAGTGCTGCTGCAATCAGCTGCTAGGGAAGCGACTCCAGGCAGCGTGTGCCCTGCACGTTCCAGCATGCTCTGATCTCCTTGTGCTGAAGCCTTTCCCTGGATTTAATGTCCATAAGCACCATGGGTGGGATTTGCAACAGTTCTGCTCATGCTTGGGGTGTGGGGGCTTCACCCCGGGTTTCACAGAGAGCAGCTTGTGGAGCAAACACAGGGTGATGTGGCTGGAAGTGTGGCACCCCAAGCTGATGGTGAGACCATCACCACAGAGTCATCTGTGCCAGAAGGGGCTGTGGCAGAGCAAAAGCATGGGAAGGGGAGGCAGGACAGCCCTGGGGAGGCCCAAGGTCTCTGCCATTGCCCAGGAGGCTGCGGTGGCTGCATCCATGGCGAGCAAACAGCTTTTTCAGGTTAGCTGTGGGTTTCGCTGCTCACACAACGCATATCGCTGTTGTCGTTCCAGTTATAATCCTGTATAAACAAGGCTGACCTCTGGTTATTGAAAAGAGCTGAAAATAAAGACAACTTTCTCTGCTTCCTCAGATGCGGTGTCTGATTGCCAGGCTTGGCCGACTCAGTCCACACCACGATCCCGGCTCAGCTCCCGCAGCTGTTGGGGACCTGCCGGTGCAGTTGGCAGCGAGGCAGAGTGGCAGTGAGCACCCAGGCAGAGAGCCACTGTGGCCCAGGACACCTTCCTGCTGTCCCCAATGCCCTTCACTTGTCAGAGGGAGCTGGCAGCCAAAAAAAAGAGCACACGAGCAGAAAACAGCTGAGCTGGGCATTCCCTGGACTGGGAGTGGCACAACCTCCCACTCTCCCCCACTTGGGTGGGAGTCTGGTCCCTGCCTGGGGACACGGGGGATTTGTCACCCTTATACAGGCACATGGCTGCAGCCAGGATGCTCCTGACACGGATGCTGAACTCCGGCTGCCTTGCTCGGCGCTTTCCAGCTCCGCCTGACCCACTGAACTATTTGTGCCCGAGGAAACCGGGCGCTGAGCTGGGCCCTGGAGAAAGGGAGGCTCCGGCGAACGCAGCATTTCCCAGCGGATGACTTCAGCCTCCCAGCAGGGCTCACAGACAGCCGCAGCCCTGAGTCCTTTGCTCTCCAGGAAGCGCCTTTCTTTGGGAAGTCTTTGTTCCAGCAAGGCTGGAGCAGCCCCAGCCCCAGGGGAGCCCACGGGACCTGCTGGTGCTGGGGCACCTCTCAGGGCACAGGGGGAGCCGCCAGCCTGGGCCATGCTGCACACGTCCCCCCAGACTGTGTGAGGAACATCCCTACTCCCCGGGGCCACCCGAGGATCCCCATCTCCTTTGGCAGATGTGGGTGTAGGTCACGTCCATCCCACCTGGCTGCACTGCTCCGGGTACATGTCTGGTGTGGCCTAATGATATTTATTCGCTATAATTAATAACAAATCCCTTCCTGTGAAATACCTCATTCATCCAGTTGGACACACAACGGCACCAGCCACACACTGCTGGTAATTGCATGGTGATTAATCAATTAGTGGTGTGAACACATCTAGAGGCAAGGCTGGTCTGTGCGAGTGAGGGAGGGCAGTGCTTGGCACCAGAGGAGGGTGCAGCACTTGCACCCAGGCCCAAGGACCCATCCTGGCCCCGCCCCTGCCCTGCACCCTCTGCAAAATGAGGATAAAAAGCAATTTTCCCACCACAGCTTAGAGCCTGGCTACTGCTGTGCTGCAGGGTCCTGCCAGCATCCACCTGCCACCTCTGTCACCTGGATGCAAATTCTGGGGGCAAGTCCCTTGGATTTGGTTGCACAGCCTTAGCTTGGGGCTCCTGCTCCAACCCACAGCCAGCAGCAGCAGAAATAACCATCAAGCTCAGCTGGCAACACGCTCTTCCCTTCTTGCCATCCCCACCAGCCCCTCTTTGAGCCCTCAAATCCCCAACGCCCCTTGGGATGATCCAGGTGGTGCCGCATCTATTTTTAGGCAGATGGGAGCTCGGCATCGGACCTGGTTGGGAGAAAGAATCGGGAGCGGGCGGGCTGGGGGCGGGGAGGGAAAATGCCTTTGTGCTGGGGAGCAGAGGCGGCCGTCCCGCCACGCTTCCTCTGCTAGGTGTGGTGCTGGGCTGCGCGGGATGCTAGGAAGGGAAACCAGGGGCCGGGGTGGGGTCAGCCAGCTGCCGGCTCAATAAAACTGGGGAGGGAATGAAAAAAAAATAAATTAAAAAAATACACAACTCCCGAGGCTGTGTGCTGGACTGGGGTCCAGCTTGCTTGATTCCAAGGCCAGCGAGGAGGGCATGGGGAGAGGTCACTCAGCTGCCACGTACCGATCCTGGCTCTGCCCAGGGATGCCCAGAGCTTCCTCCCTGCGTGTGGCTGCAGATGTGGCTGGTGAGGAGCCAGTGTGTCACCAGCAGCCCACGTTCCAGCCCTGTGGGCAGCAGGGCGAAAGGAGGGCTTTATCCACCTCCCAGGAAAGCTGAGCCAGGCACAGACCCTGCAACTTCACCCCACCCCTGGGTGAGGGGGCTTTCGCCCTCTGGAGTGAAGCTCTGCAGTGCTGGCTGTGGGGAGTGGGAGGGCAGCAAAGCGGGGTGGCATTGCCCTTGAAGTCAGGCTCCTCCCAGGCTGGCCCATGGATATTTTGGGTGCTTTGCACCCAGGCATTTCTGCATCCAGGCGTTTTTGAGTGCTTTGCATACTGCTCCATCCTCCTCACAGCTCTCCTTCCCCTCTGTGCTCTGTCTCTTCCAAAAACCATGCCACACTTCATGGCTCTTCCCCCCTTTCCTTTTTTTCCTTTCTATTTGTTCCCTTTTATCCATCTTTTTCCTTTTTTTTTTCCTTTTTTTTTCCTTAATGATTTCTTAATGATGCAGAACCAACAGCAAATGCACTGTGAGACCAGGTTTGCAGACCTAGTGCGAGGCTGGGTTTCATGTGAGCTTGAGAGTCAAAGTGCCTGGCTTTGCTCCGTGGTCAGGAGTTCCCAAACTATCCCACTGTAGCAGGGACAGCAGCACTGTCCTGATCTCTGCCCCCTGCAACAGGGAGAGCATCCTGAGCCCATGGCCATCCCATGTGGAGGAGGCCCAGGCCTGGAGTGGCTGCACAGAGCAAGAGTGGAGGACACGAGGCTCTGCCTCCCCTGGGGAGGGTTTGCCCCAGCTCTTAACATCATTCCAGGGCTAGGAAAATCGGAGTTGCCCCCACTCCCACCCTGCTGCAGCTCATCCCCACCACATCCCAAATGCCAACTCGTGGCACCGAGTCCAACCCCAGCTCTGGGGCAGCTCTGAGCGCACCTGGAGGCCAAGGATTCTGCCAGGGCCATGGAGGAGGCGGCAGAGAGGATGTGATCAGGGAAAGCACCCCATGCTTGGCTGAAGCCTGGGAGAAGGGGGATGTCCCCACCAGCTGCCCACACTGACTGCCCCAAAGGCTGCTCACTTCACTCCACAGGCAGCCACAGGCCCTGGCTTGAGGGTCCCCGGTTCCCCCAGCACCCACCTTGCTTCTCCCAGGGCAGGGGCAAGGAGCCAAAGCCTCCAGGGGCTCTGCTCCAGATGGCGTCAGGGACTGCTTCTCCAGCAGAGCAGTGCTCCGGCTCCCTCTGGATGGGGGAGAGAGGAGAGGAGACTCCTTGCAGCTGTGTGGGCTCTCCTGTGGACTGGTGCTGATTTGCACTTTCAAAATTTTAGTAAGAAGCTCCAGGAACGTGAAAGGAAATCTCACCCGAAACCTCTGTCGCTCCTGGCTGATGATTGAAGAATAAGTGAGACATGATTTTATTTAATTTTTTTTTTTAGAGGCCTTTGTTTTGTTTAGGGTTAACAGTAGATTGGCTTGTCCAAATCACTTCCAGACACACAGAAACCATGGCATGCAATACCCCACGGCTGTGAGAGGCTGGAGCTGGGCTCTTGCGCAACCCAGTGCCCCGAGTCTTCCTAACGCCGAGGTTCACATTTCAGGCTGGGGTCTAGGGCATATCCACAGCCAGAGAGGGCTGGGGGGCAGCTACCCGGAGCTGGGACATCTCTTTCAAGTCAGCCCAGTTGCCTCGGGGATTTTAGGGGGCAGGCACAGTGTGCCAGCCAATCTCCTTGATTGCAAATGGGTCCCGCAGAATTCACAGCTCCCAGTGCCAAGGGCAGGAAGGACTTTCAGACCACCTAGCCTGACCCTTGGCACTGCAAATCCCTGCTGGATGGCAGCCAAGCAAGAGGAGCGGTGACCTGGTGGCAGGGGAGGTGCTGCTTTGCTGTGGCTGCCGGTAGCAGCGTGCTGTGGGTACCCGGCCGTGCCCAAGACGTGCAGTGATGGCACAGCCATGCCAGCCCCAGCATCTCCGCAGGCTGGCTTTAGCCACGATCACTGAACCCCCCATTCCTCCACAGTCCCTAGAAAACACAACGCTTTTCATGTAAACGGCACTTAAACTCAAGGAGCGGTTTCTTTGCCTGACACTGAAATTCCCACAGAAAATTGCTGGGGGGAGAGGGCTCACTCCTGCCTTCACCCCAGGGCTGCTCCCAGCCCCGGATGGGGAACGCTGGCCAAAACACACACACGGAGTTCAGTCGTAAGAAAAATAAACGCCGAGCCCTGAACATCCCTGTGCTCCTGCACACAGCCTGGCAGGCGAAGCTGAACGCTTCCCTGCCTCGGCACTGCGGGTGGTGGGGGGCGAGGGCAGGGCACAGGGAGCAGAAAAGGGGCTCGCAAAGAGAAAAAAAAAAAGACACAAAGAAGACATAAAGAAAGACCAAGAGAAAGAAAGAAAGAAAGAAAGAAAGAAAGAAAGAAAGAAAGAAAGAAAGAAAGAAAGAAAGAAAGAAAGAAAGAAAGAAAGAAAAGAAAGAAAAGAAAGAAAAGAAAGAAAAAAAGAAGTCAGAGGAAAATTTAACAACCCTCCTCTCTGGACAGAAGGGAACGGGGCAGCAGCGTCCACATCGGTCCCAGCTCGGCCCTCCCCGGGTGGCGCTTCCTGCTGGTGCCTGGGGACGCCCCCCTTCCCTCCTCCTCCTCCCCCTCATCTCCTCCTTCTCCTCCTCCTCCTCCTCCCCCTCATCTCCTCCTCCTCTCCCTCTCCTCCTCCTCCTCCTCCTCCCCTCGCCCCGCTGATTGGTCCAGCCCGGCTATATTTTGCCCCTTCCAGCCCAGCATCATCCCAAAAGTTTTTTTTGGGGGGAAAGGGGGGAAAAAATAAAAAAAAAAAAAAGAGAGGAAAAAAAAAGAAAAGAAACCAAAACAAACGCAGGCGAGCCCGAGTCCCCCGAAGGCAGGCGAGGAAGGCGAACGGCGGGCGGCTGCTCGGCGGTGCTGGACCCGGTGGGACGCGGCAGGACCCGATTCTCTCTCCGGCACCCGGTCGGGTCTGACACAAAGTGCTGTCCAGCTGGAATGAATATATCTGAGTCTAACTACTGCCGAGAGGAGATATCGCAACCCCGGGGCGACTGTTCATGGGTCACCGCCGCCGTGCCGGCCGCTGAGCCCGGGCTCGCCTTCCCGCGCCCCCCGGGAGCCGCCTCCCCCGCCAGCCGCACGCCCAGCCCCGAGCCCGGCTTCGCCTTCGGCCCCGGCCCCGGCGGCGCGGCCCCCGGCGCGGCCCCCAGCCGCACGCCCAGCCCCGAGCCGGGCTATGGATACAGCCCCCCGGCCGGCCGCCCCGAGGGCAAGGCCGCCGAGGACTCCCGCATCCGCCGGCCCATGAACGCCTTCATGGTCTGGGCGAAGGATGAGCGCAAGCGGCTGGCGCAGCAGAACCCCGACCTGCACAACGCCGTGCTCAGCAAGATGCTGGGTGAGCGGGAGCGGAGCGGGAGGAGGGCTCGGGTGCGGGGCTGGGGATGCGGGAGTATGGAGCTAGGGATGCGGGGATGCTGCGTTACGGGGCCGGGGATGCGGGCTGCGGGAGTACAGGGCTGTGGGATGCAGGCTTACAGAGCTAGGGACACGGGGATGTGGGGCTGGGGATTCAGGCTGCAAGAGTACAGGGCTGTGGCATGGGGAGGGTGTCGAGCTGAGGAGACAGGGATGTGGGAGTACAGGGCTGGGAATACGGGAATACAGAGGTACAGGTCTGGGGATGTGGGCTGCAAGAATGCAGGGCTGCAGGATGCAGGGTTACAGAGCTCAGGATACTGGGGTATGGGGCTGGGGGTGTAGGGACAGGCAGGTTTGGTTCTGATAGTCCAAGGCAGCGGGATGCAGGGATACAGGGTTGGAGATGCGAACTGCAGGAGTCCAGGGCAGAAGGATGAAGGAATACAGAGTGAGGGATATACGCTGCTGGGGTACAGGGATTCAGGGCTGGGAGTGTGGGATGAAGCGGTACAGGGATTTGGGATGTGCGCTGTGGGAGTCCAGGGCTGTGGGATACAGACTGCGTGGATAGAAGGCAGCGGGATGTAGGATGCAAGGATATGGGGCTCTGCTAGCCCAGCTCTGAGGGTATAGGACTGCAGGATGCAGACTGCAAGAGTATGGGGTGCAGGAGCTGGGATACAAGGATGGGGTGCTGTGGGATACAGAGCTGGGGCATGCAGGGCTATGGGCTGCAAGGTTAAAGAGCTGCGGAACACGAGCTTTAGGGATGTGGGATGAAGGGCTACCAGTTGCAGGTTGCAAGGATGCAGGGCTGCAAGGATACGGGCTGTAAGGATGTAGGGCTGTGGGACCAAGGGCTGTGGAATGTGGTGTTACAGGATATGGGAATATGGGGCTGTGGGATGTGAGGATGTGAGGATACAGAGCTGCATGTATGCGAGATGCAGGGAAACAGGGCTTCGGGATGCAGAGATACAGGGCTGAGGGGTACACAGCTGCAGGGATGCAGGATATGGGAATACAGGCTGCAGGATGAGGGATGCACGACTGTAGGATGAGGGATGTGGGAACACGGGAAGCAGGATATGGGTAAATGGAGCTGCAGGATGCGGGACTACGGGAAGCAGGATATGGCCAGACAGAGCAGCAGGATGCAGAGACACGGGGCTGCGGGGTGTGGGGATGTGGGATTCAGGATATGGTGCCGTGAGTTTTTGGGATGGGTGATTTGGTCTGCGGAGCTGCGGGCTGTGGATGCAGGATGCAGGGGAGCAGGGACTGTGTACTGTACCAAGGGGCAGCGGGAGGCAAAATCCCCAGCCCTGGCAGA
This sequence comes from Lycocorax pyrrhopterus obiensis, assembly GCA_014706295.1. NCBI lineage: Eukaryota > Metazoa > Chordata > Aves > Passeriformes > Paradisaeidae > Lycocorax > Lycocorax pyrrhopterus. Next base: position 11,107,572 of record JACSVZ010000022.1, on the reverse strand, counting down.
GGGGTTCCCATTCCATGTACCCCCATTGTCCCACAGCACTGAAGTGCTGGGCACTGCCTGAGCCTTCTGCTGGGACAAGGGAACAGCCTGGCTTGGGACCCCATTCCCCAGCCCTTTCTTGTGCCAGCAGTGAGACCCTGCTCAGGTGCCAAGCCATCTGCGGGAGCCCTTCACCCCTCTGCCTCTCCCTGGGTGTCCCCATGCCCTGGCCAGTGCCAGGTGGCTGAGCTGCTCTCACAGAGCTTCTCTGTCCTCTTCCAGGCCAATCGTGGAAAGCGCTGAGCGCCAGCGACAAGCGTCCCTTCGTGGAAGAGGCAGAGCGACTGCGAATCCAGCATCTCCAGGATCACCCCAACTACAAGTACCGCCCAAGGAGAAAGAAGCAAGCCAAGAAAATCAAGAGGATGGAACCCAATATCCTCCTGCATAACCTTTCCCAGCCTTGCAGTGACAACTTCAGCATGAGTCACCATGGCGGCAGCCAGCCGGGCCACCCCCAGCCTCCCCCACTTAACCACTTCAGAGAACTCCACTCCATGGGGTCGGATATTGAAAACTATGGCTTGCCAACTCCTGAGATGTCTCCCTTGGATGTCTTGGAACAGACCGAGCCGGCGTTTTTCCCTCCGCACATGCAGGATGACTGCAACATGATGCCCTTTCGCAGCTACCACCACCATCACCAGATGGAGTTTCCCCAGGAGAAGTGCATGGGGCGGGACGTGGCCGTGCCCTACGCGCAGACCCCCTCACACTTGGCCGACGCCATGAGGACTCCCCATCCCTCCAGCCTTTACTACAACCAGATGTGCTCGGGAACTCAGAACGGGCTTTCCGCCCACCTGGGCCAGCTGTCGCCCCCGCCTGAAGCCCACCACATGGAGAGCGTGGATCACTTGAACCAAACCGAGCTCTGGACAGACGTTGACCGCAACGAGTTTGACCAGTATTTGAACATGAGCAGGACTCGTCCCGAAGCCTCGGGCCTCCCTTACCATGTCTCCCTGTCCAAAGTGACTCCTAGAAGCATCTCCTGCGAGGAGAGCAGTTTGATATCCGCCCTGTCCGATGCCAGCAGTGCTGTTTACTATAGCCCCTGCATCACCGGTTAGGTTGACCCCACCATCCAATGCGCGCACCAGGAGAGCCCCGACTCTCCTCTAAAAACAAAAAGCCATCCTCCTTTAACCACGAGCTCCATCATATTTAGAGTATCTCATTAAATGCATCGCTTTCTTGTTTGTTCTTTTTTATTTTGATTTTTTTTAAAATTTTTTTTAGAGACAGACCGTGCTGAACTCACTGATATACCGTATAACTATGTAACACAGATAGACGCCTTTCCCCGCCGTGCTCCCCGCTCCAGCCCTCGGCAGGGCACAGCTCCAGCTCCCGCCAGCTCCAAGGGGCATTTTCAAGCCAATTCCAGTAAATCCTGCCTGAAACAATCACACCAGGATGAGCCAAAGTGACCTGTCCCCAGTATATAACCCAAGGACAGGCAAACTTCTAGGGGGGAAAAGCTTTTAGAAAGACTTTGCCGGGGCTGTTAAAGAGTCGGCGCCCATTAGGGGTGGGCTTTAGGACAGTTTTTACTGTATTCTCAGCAATATATTTTAATTGGGCAACAAAACTATATTTTTACTAAGCATTTTTATATATAAAATGGTATTTAATGTCTTTTGGGGTTTTTTTATTAGACTTTTTAAAAAGAAATCAAGGGATATCCATGAGATCTAAAGCATTTATGTAGCAAAGCTGGATTTAAAGAAAAAAAAAAAGGAAGGGGGGAAAAAAGAAGATATTTTGTGAAAAGGGAATGATAATGTAAATATTGAGGAACAACTGACTGGAATTTTGTACAAAAGAAAAATATGACTGCAAACACTTTTATTGTCTAGAACTGTATGGAGAGCAAACTGTTTTATTCTGGTTAATTATTAAAACATCTTCATATAATTGTTCCCATCTTGTGTGCTTGTTGTGTGAACACATATTTTCCGCAAATACATGTTGTCCCAACCATTTCCAGATTTTTGTATCCGTTGATTAATGTTTTGACAACCTGGCAAATGTATTAATTTCCAAGCTGCCGCCCGCCCGCCCCGTCAGCCGCTTCGGGCTCCGCGAGCGTGGCTCTGCTCAGCTCGGCACGGGACGGTGGCTCGGGATGGGATGGGATGGGATGGGAAGGGATTCTGGCGGTAACCCCACAGCACCACGCCGTGCCGCCTGGAGATGCTCCCAGCAGGAAAAGCAGCTGTTCTCAGATTAAAATATAATAAAACATGTGATATCCTCCTCCGAAACGAGCCTTGGTGTGGTCATTGTTTTGGCAGGCTGGCAGCGCATCAATGCACGGTCCCCATGGCTCACCCTGTTTTCCCATGAAACCCCCCAAAAACAGAGCCAGACTGCTCCGGTGCCTTCTCTCCAATCCTCAGAGCTGGAAGAAAACTCCGTGTACCGGAGCCTTTCCTCCTCCTGGCCTTCACTGGCTGCTTCCCGGCTCCAGCAGTGGCGGGTCTTGCCGAGCCGTCACCATGCCCAGCCAGATCCTGCTCAGAGCTGCTGGTGCTTTGCCGGAGCTTCATCCCCCTCCTGTGAATCACTGTATGATTTACAGGGAGTTTTTTTGTTCAATTTGAAAAGGAGAAACAACAATCTGTTGCTTAAAACCCGGTGGCATCCGTTCCTTGAGCGCCGAGTGATTTAAACCAGGCTGATATCTCCAAAAAAGGCTGTTTAAAAAAAAAAATTTTAAAAATTGAATAGAAGAGGTTTTTGTTGTTGTTGTTGGCAAAGAATTGCCTTTTAGGGGAAATGGATATTTAACAAATGACATTAGTTTTCAAGCTTCTCCCAAATTAAATTCACATTAGTGTTAACAGGACTCAATCCTGACTCACTTTTTTTTGTTGTTGTTGAATGTGAAGCGCTAATAAATGGGACCACTCCGGGGGCTGGCGACGGGTTCCCATGGAACGCCACAAAGGCGCTTCATTGTCTTTCCATATACAGTATGTAAAAGGGGGAATACATGGAAAAATGACCTCACTACCTACACGGGAGGGCTGGCGGGCGCCCGGCGGGTGCCAGAACCCGCGCTGCAGCAAACAAACACAACACCAAATGAGAAGCATCCTGTGCCGCCGCCGATGACTATGAAAGGAAGCAGCCGGCTATGGGCTCCATCCCGCTCCGCTCCCCGAAGCGGCCTGGGAGGAAGGAGATGAGGGAGGGGGGGAAAGAAGAAAGCCCTGAGTTATTTTCCAGCCCCCAGCTTCCAGGTACCTTCCAGGCATGGATGCGGTCACTTCCTGCGGTTCAAAGCAGCGGTGAGCAGGCCGGTCCTTGCCCAGCTGCCCTGCCATGCTGGGGAGAGCCACTGTCCCTCACATCATGGAGTGAATGTTAAGTCAGTTTTCTGCAGCAGGAATTCCCTTCTTTCCCCATGGCTCAGGCTGTGTCAGCTCTCCTTGGTTTTTAAACTGAAGGAGGATCATTTTAGATTCGATACAAGAAGTCTTTAGAATGAGAGTGGTGATGCACTGGCACAGGTTGCCTGGAGAAGCTGCAGATGCCCCATTCCTGGAAGTGTCCAAGGTCAGGTTGGATTGGGCTTGGAGCAACCTGGTCTAATGGAAAGTGTCCCTCCCCATGGCAGGGGGTTAGAACTTGATGACCCTCGAGGTCCTTTCCAACCCAACCCACTCTGTGATTCGTGCCCCAGGATGCTGCTGTGGGGCTACAGTAAGTACTGAAAGCTGCAATGGATGGTCATTCCCATCCATAACTGCACCAAGGATACACCATGTTGAAGCCACAGCCACTGTGAAAGTCCTACCTCACTGGCCAGCCCTACCCCAGGTCACAGGGAAACAAAAGAGAAGAGAAAGGAGAGAGGAAAAAAAACCAGAGCAGATACCAGCAGGCAGAAAGACCTGTGCCAGACTCCGAAGGATGCCACCTCCTACCATCACTCGGTGTTTTACACAGCCTTTTTCACCTAAACTCACTGTTTTGACATCAGCTTTACCAAGAAGTGTCCCAAACCAACCTGTTTGTGCTGGTAGAGACCCAGCAGTGGTTTGGGCAGGTGTCTCTCCACAGTGTCACTGCTGCAGCATCATGGTTTAGCCATGGCCAGGACAGGATTTATCCCCCTCCAAATCCAAGGTTTGGTGAGACTGGTAGGCACAGGGGCTGATCCAGCTCCATCAGGAGGGCAGAGGGCTCAGCTGAACCTGGGAGAGGTGCTGGTCCTTGGAAAGGGTGCTGGCTCCTTGATGGGCTTTAACCACACCACTTATTTTACATATTTTTTTATAGTTTTATATCTTGTTTCATATCTTATATATTAGTTCTATGTATATCTGTATTACTGTTATACATTAGATTTTTATTTTTTTATTTTTGTATATTTAATTTTTTTTTGTATTTTCAATATTTTATATGTTACTTTTATATATTTTTAACATACATATTGTTTTTATCTTTCCCCTGCCCCTGTCCCCTTACAGCCACCCTGGGGCCAGGAAACCATCCCCCAGTGTTTTCTTTCACTGCGTGCCGGTGGCTCAGGTGTGACGTGGGACTGGAAATGGCTGGAGCTGACATAGTTTGGGGATGATTTCACTGCCGTTATGGCTCAGGCTGGGGCTGTTACTGCACAGCCCCTTCCGATTTTTATGACTTAATCTCTCCAAAGCTCAGGGCCGGATGGTTTTGGGCTGGAGAGGAGGAGCGAGGGGCTTTTAGCAGGTTGTTACAGAGAAATATGGAGAAGGTACTTGACAGGTAAATGGAAAACCTGACAGCCCATCCTGCTGGTTTTCCCAGGATGCAGGGAGAGGGGGAGGCGATGCCAGGTCCTACCCGGGCTTTATGGGCAGGTGGCATCTGCTCTGTGTCCCCTGGGGATGTGGGGCAGTGGATTCTACCCATGTGTGCAGCTGCGTGTGTGTCCCATGTGCAAACCTGTACGTGTGCAAGCATTGGTGTGCATCAGTGTGAGCGGGTGTGCAAGCACCAGTGTGTACCTGCATCGCTGTGTGCATCCCCGTGCACATCCATCCCTGTGTGCATCCACATTCACATCCATCCCTGTGTGCATTACCCATGTGTGCAGGCATTTGTGTGTGTGCACATCCCTGGATATCCGTGTGCCTGCATGCGGGGGCGGCTCTGTGTGTGCATGTGTGTGGCCACGTGTGTGCGCCTCTCCACGTGTGTGCTGCCCCTTTTTGTGCATCATTTTTGTTGCCCCTTTGTGTGTCTGAGCCTGCACGTGCATCCACGTGTTCTTCCGTGTGTATCCACGTGTCCTTCCACGTGTATCCATGCATGCATCTGTCTGTGGAGATGTCTGCGTACACACATGTAGGTGCATCCATGCGTGTGTGTGCATCCATGTGTGCATCTCCATGTGTGCATCCATCCATGTGCACGTGTGTTTGTCCATGTCCATGTATCTGTGTGCATATCCATGTGCACACCCCTGTGTGTGTGTGTGTGTGTGTGTGTGTGTGTGTGTGTTCTGCTGGAGGTTCACGGATCAGCTTTATAGACGTTCTGGATTTTTTACGGCATTACGGAGCGCACGATGACATCACCCACCCAAATATTAAAACCTCATGCGCCAGCCAGCCCGGCCCGGCAGCGCTCAGCTCCAGGCTCGCCGTTCCCGAGGCTGAGGCTGCGGCACAGCCGGGGGCAAGCGGGATGCACAGGGTGGCAAGCGGCAGCTCCGGGGCAGCCCCAGCCATCCCAGCCCGGAGCTCACTGTCGGGGCGGGAACACTGACACAACAGCCGTGATGAAATCATCCTGGCTGGGGTGAACAGGGAATTAGAGCCTCTTGGTCTGTGTATTTTGGGTGCTCGGCGTGGGAGCATCTGTGGGAGAAGGAAGATGCTGCCAGTACCGGTTCCCCACTGTGGCACCAGGCAGCTGCTCTAGACCAAGTGATGGGATTTATATTTTTCCCCCCTCTTCCAGGAAAAAAAAAAAATCATCAAAACCAAACCTGTTTGTGGGAAACAGCTCCAACACATTTCCTGACTCGAGAAAAAGTGCATTGGAAAAAAAAAAAGTTTCCAGTTTTTTTAGACAGGAGGCAAAGCCTTTGGAGAGGTAACAGCATTCTGTGGTGGGAGGTTAACCAAAGGGAAAAGGTTGAAATGCAAAGAAAGATTTCAGATGTTCCCAGAACAACTTTTCCTGGTCAAGCAGAAGCAAAGTTCCCAAGCCTTCCCCAACTTTCTTCTTTGCAGCTCAGTTTGGGAAAGGAAATGTTTGGAAATCTCAGTGCTCCTTGCAGACAGGAAAGGCCCCGTTTCCTCTGCACTGTGCCCAGAGCTGCCGGGCAGCAGGAACACTCGGGTGAGGCTGGGTGCCCTCCCCAGCTCTGCTCCTGGCAGCAGGAATTCTCTGCAGGCAGGGGAGGGCAGCTGCCTGCTGGGAACAGGAGTTGGGGTATCATAAATATTACAGGTTTTGTAAAAGAAAAGAAAATAAGCGGGCAAGGAGTCTTTAATGTGCTCTGGGAAATCTGCACAGCCTGAAACTCTTTAGCTTTTTTCTTGCTGCTAAGTTCAGCCTCTCCATCCCTCAAGGATCTTTGGTTGTGTCCCCCCAGCTTCCAGCATTACCCCCACCAACCCTCCCATTCCTTCCCCTGCCTTAGGGCCACCACAAGCCCCTGGCCCCCCAGGCCCAGGCCCCACACCAACATCTGCTCACCCAGCACCATGCTGGGGTCCCTGTGAGGAGGACAGGTCCCTGTGAAGGAGGCAGGTTTGGCTCTCATTGTGTGAGACATGGGGGAGTTTGGGGGCTTCTTCTCCTCACTGGCTCTGAGCCGACTGAGCCCCACAATATCTGTCAGAACCGCTTTGTGCTTCTCTTCTGAGGTGAGTCAGCAATGCTGTGATGTTCCCAGAGGCCAAAGGGTCATGGAAGGGTTGGGATTGTTCTCCAGAGGTCACCTAACCCAATCCAATCCAACATGACACAACCCAACACAACCCAACACAACCCAACACAACTGATAGAGCACGACCTAACCCAACCCACTGAAGCCACCCGACCCTACACAATCGAACACAGCCCAGCCCAGCACAACCCAACGCAACCCAACCCAGTCAACCCAACCCAAAATAACCCAACCCAACCAAACTAACCCATCCTAACCAATCTCAATCCAATGTAACGTATCCCAAGGACCCAATCAACCTATCCCAACATAACCCAACCCAACCCAACCAACTCAACTGAGCCTACCTAACCCAATACAACCCAACCAGCCTAACTCAACTTCTTATGCAAGTCCTAAAGCAAGTTTCCGCATCACCTCCCGTGCAGCCGAGCTCAAACCCTTCCGGGACGTTGCAGTGGTTTTGGTTGAAAGATCTCCCCCCTCCTGTGCTTGGCAGCCCAGGGGGGTTGATCCCTTCAGGGAACTGAATCACATCCCCCCCACCATCGTGGGAGCGTCACAGAGCGTCTGAACCTCGTCAGGAGAGTCAGGCCAGGCCGCGCGGGGCCGTTCTGGGAAGCCATCCAGCCATCCGCTGGAGAGAGGAGTCTGCCTAAAAATGCCTCTGCTGGCTCCTCTCCACACTCCGACCGTCCCATATGGAACAAATGTACATTTTCCATCAATTGTTTGTATTTTGCATTTAAAGAAAGAAGGGGGAGGGGAAAAAAAGCCAGCAAGCAAGCGGGCTATACATATACGCGAAGCGTCGGTGACAGCAGATAGGCCCCATCACGGAGAGGGAGAAACACTGGCCGGCGTTCAAGAGACTCAAACGTATGGTATGAAACAATAAATTTTAAGTGTGTTTTGACATATTTGGTGGTCTCTGCCTCATTCTTAATGAGCATTGGTCCACGTTGCGGGGGAACTGCACAGCTCGGGTGGTTGGCAGGCTGTGCTGGGCGGGGGGTCGGTGGCCAGCGAGGCCGGAGGCAGACGTTGAGGTGGTCTTGGCATGTGTGTCCCAAGGGAACAAGGCACGGGGATGTGACACCACACTGGCATGCTTGGAGGAAGGGATGCTGCCGGCACCGCAGTGCCTCAAGGGAACCAGCGGTGATGCCAACTTGCAGGAAGAAGCATAAAGAGGTAGAATCGGGTTGAATTTGGTCAGGAGGGGACACACAACATGGTGGCGATGTCCCAGAGCAGCATCCCTCACCTCCACATAGCTTGGGCAACCTGTGCTCCCATCTCCAGACTGGGTCCCGGTCAGGCAGCACTGCTTTGCCTGCAGGAAGACCATGGGCTCCCACATCCCATCACCACAGGGAGAACGCCCAAAGGGATGGGCAAAGCAGCAGGAGAAGGGAGTGCAGCCCTCCCGCATCCCCCGCCTCTGTGCCAGGCTGCCCGGCTCCCCCCGTCTGACAGGGTTTGATCAGAAAGATGGACATGAAAGTGGAGCTTGGCTCTGGTTTCTCTCTCATTCAGAACATTCAAAAACTATTAACTGTGGTGGGGGTAAGCAGGCAGCTGGTTTTAATATCGTGCTCTTCCAATTGTGTTGGGGTTTTTTTTTCCTTGCTTTTCGCGAGCACTTTAAGTGACATGGTTACATGTATTTGATTAAAAAGCTGTAATTCAACGAGTGCATTTTCTTGTACTGTACAAAATGGCTTAAAGACACAGGATTTATTTACGGTGGTCTCCCAGTTTTCCAGCTCTGCCAAAAGACAAGATGACAGGGAAATCACAGGAGGGAGGACGGATAGCAGCAGAGGGGGACATGCAATCTCTCCTGGCTTTCCCAGTGCAGGGAACACGACTGGATCATTTCCTCTGCTGTAAGGTCAGCCCACTGCCTCCAGCCTGGTCCTTGGGGCCATCCACTGGTCCCAAAGGCACAAGTTCCTTTTAGTGTCCCCAGGACTGGGTCTCAGCTTACAGGAGCTGGCAGAGGGGACAGCTAGGTGGGGACAGCTCAGTTTGTCCAAACTGGCCCCTGTCTTGCCTGCAGAAAGATGCTGCAGGATACAACTGGAGGCAGGAGGGGGAGATTTTTCCACCCATGCCCATCCCCTGCCCGTGCAGTGATGCTGCCAGCCCCGAGGAGCCTGTCCCAATCCAGCAGCTCTATTTCCTAAGGAGGAAAAAGCCTTTATGAGATCCCAGCAAAGAGCCACGGCCTGATGCCGCCGAGAACCCTGGATCATCTCCCATTAACCCCAACATCTCCCATGGCACAGCCGCAGACTGGAGCCATGCTCACCCACACCTTTTTGGCTTCTCTGCTTCCAAAGTGATGGATTTCAACCCAAAAAGCAGGCATGGAGATGAATAAAGAGCATGGGGCTGCTCTGCATCCCCTTAAGCACCAAAATTACCATGTCCCTCCACTCTGCTGGCCATGACGGGCTGTGGCACAGTCCCTGCACTCCGTCACATCGCTGGGCTTGTTGCATTCCTCTGGCCTGGAAAGCAGGCGTGTGCCTGTGTGTGTGCATGCAATGCTGACCCCACAAACCCACTCCACCCAGCACAGCTTCACCTTTCTCACCCAGACGCATAAAAAAAAATTGTAATAAAAATAAACCCAGCAATGCTTGCACCTCACCTGCCTCAAAGGCCCCGATGTGCAGCCCCGGGGACATGGACACCGACCCCAGCATCACTTGGGACCACCCTGGGAAATCCCAGCCTCCCCCAGCCCTGCCTGGGGGGCCGGAGCCTGCCTGGCTGCTGGCCATGCCGAGCCGAGCCGTGTCTCTTCCTCAGCTCGCTCCTGCCCAGGGATCACCTGCAGTTCAGTTGATTTATGAACGGAGAATTTTTCGAGCTCTGTTTCCTTTTCATTGTTGTTTCAGTTGCTGCGCTCGCTTCCGCCCTCCTTTGAATAACTCCTGCCACGCTGCGAGCGGTGAGAAAGGCACCGAGTAAACACTCACACTCGGCCCAGGACCGGGGGGCAGAAGCCCCCAAACCAGGGGGACACAGGGCTGCCCACTGGCCGGTCCTACCTGTGGCAGGAGGTTGCTGGGCTCCGAGTGAGCAGAGCCCCGAAGTGGATCCCTCTTTTCTCACAGCTGCAGTTTGGGATGGGGGAGCCACATTCTAAACCCCTGCCCTGTGACACAGCTCCTGGGATGTGGCAGTCCCGTGGGGATGCTGCTCTCCCGTGCTGGGGCTGGAGAGGAGAGGGTTGTGGTGGGTGGTTTGACTGGAGGGACCTTAAAATGCGGCTTGTGGGGGGGGGAGATTCATTGCCCCATAGAGGGCAGGGTCCCCCCACCCAGGGCAATGCTCCACCCGGCTTCATTCCTGTCCTCATGCTCAGCTGGAGCAGGGGCTCCCACTGCGGCACAGAGACGATGCTCTCTAGGGAGCTTGGGTTGATTTACAGCAAAGCCCTTGAAGGAAAAAAAAAATCATGAAAGGAAAGGAAAGAAACCCCATCCGCAATCTCAGCTCAGCCCAGGACCCACGTCCCCGCCGCTGCCACCTGCCATCCGCCTTCCCCCTCCCTCCCAGCCCCATCCCGGGCCACCGAGGAACCCTCATCCCGGGCGATGGGCAGCTGCCCGTCCCGACCTGCGCCCATTGTCCTGCCCTTCCTCCCCGCGCCCCTCAGCCCCCCGCCGCCGCCCCGGGGCCGGGGGGAAAACAGGAAGCGCTCCCCAGCACGCTGCTGCGGAAATGAGACAAGCGGGCTGGAGCGGCGGCGAGGACGGCGGGAGGAAGCGGACGGGATATTTGGAACTGACGGCGAATTCTTGGGCTTATCTCTGCGCCGCAGAGGCCCAGGAGTCCTTACAAAACAGCGCCCAGCTGGAGCGAGGCCCGCGGCTGGGGACGCGTCCTCGTCCCCCGCGCCACCCCTGGTACCCGGCCGGCGGCGGGATGCTGGTGGCAGGGAGGGGACACACACCCAGTGTGGTGGGTGGCACCTGCGTCCCACCAGTGGTCACAGAAGGGACCTGACGCCTTGCTGCAGGGTGGGGATGGGCGGCCCCCAGGCTGAGTGGCGCCCAGGTTGCATGTCCCATTCTTCAGTAGGAATTTGGGGATGAGGGATCCCAGCATCCCTAAAGCCTGTCCAAAACCCCCTCTGTTTTATGAGCCCCTAGGCACGAGTTCCCCCTTTCCCGTGGGAAACCGTTCCCTGTCCTGCCCACAATCTGCACTGGGACGCTTTCAGCCCATCACCTTCCCTTCCACACCCGCAAGACCAGCGGCAGAGCTGGGATGTGGATGCTGGTCCCCTGCCTCCCCTGCCTTCCCCGCCCACGAAGGGTTACAGCCAGCCTGGATTGCTCCGATCTCGCCCTTCCATCTGCTGCTGGCCTTTTTGGTGGGTTTGAATTATTTTTCATAATAATGCTGTGATACTTTATATTCGGCACACCCCAGCTGGGCAACAGAAAGCGGGTCCGGGCTGGGAGCACCCGACCCAAAGGCAAAGGTCTCTGCAGTGCTTCCTAAAAGATGGAAGCTGCCCGCTGCGGGCATGGGAGAGGGGCCGGGGTGGTGGCATCACCCAGGGCTCCCCAGCTGGGCTTTGCTGGGGTCAGTCCCTCTTTTGCTAATTGGTGGTGAAAATCAGGCAGGAGCCCTGCAGCAGGCAGGGGAAGGCAGCTGGAGCACCCCAGGCTCAGCGCTGGGAGCGGCTCGAGGTGGGTATCACCTTGCTGGAGTGTCCCTGACCTGGTGGGGACCCCCGGCCGAGGGCACCCAGCGCGGTGGCTGCGAGGAGGCACCTCTGTAGCCGGAGAGCGCTGGCGGTGGGGCGATGCCTGCGGACGGGACCCGCCGAGGAGGGCTGCCGCGGCCAGTGGAGCCGAATTTGGTGGCTGGGGGGGGGCAGGGTGTGACGGGTCACCCTGGCAGAGGCTGAGACTCCTCCTCTGCGGGGAGGAGGACAAAGGATGGAAGCGGCTGCCCCGTTGCAACACATCCCCGGCGAGCACAATGGAAATGCCATCCTCCGTCTTGTGAAACAGGAACCTCATATGATCTCGCTGAAGGCTTGGGGACACTCTTGTAGGTCTGAGCGTGACGCTCCCAGGGCTCCTTTCCCCACCCACAGGGGGACAGGGAGAGTGGGGAATCCCCCAGAGCATCCCTGCCCTGTTGAGGACCGAACTGCCACCACTGTCCGCTGTGGCACGCTGGACCCGCTGGCAGGAGGAAAGTGATGCTCTGCCACCCACCCTGCGGCCAAAACACTCCCAGGTTCCCCTCCAGCCCCACTAAAACACCGTCCTATGGTTCCCCCACAGCCCTGCTGAGCATCCCCCTCCCGCCCTCCTCGAGGACTCCTAAATAAACTTCGTTCTCCCTTTATGTTCTTGACCCCAGATTTAATTAGACCCCCGTTTCCTGCCTATATGAAAAATCACTTCCCCGAGCAGGTGGCTGCGATACCGCGGGGGCTGTTGTTGTTTTCTTCGGGGCGGGGGGAAGGTGGTAAATGGGGGGAAGAGTTTGTTGTTTATTTTTATATTTACAAAGCGCAGCTTTTTCCTGGTGCCGGGCATCGGAAGAGTGGCAGGATGTGACCTTCATCCATCTCCTCCTCGCTCACACAATACGGCCGCGAGCGCCGCGGGCCGCCGCCGGCTTTGTCCCCCCGCGGCCGCCGGGCACCTCCCGCGCCGCCCCGCCGGCACCTGGCGCCCGCCGGCACCCGGCACCGCTGCCCCCCAGCTGGGCCCCGCCGCTCACACTGGGAGAAAAAGGAAAATAGCAAAAAAAAAAAAAATTAGAAAAAAAATAATAGCAAGGTTGCCGGTTTCCTCTCTGGAAAACAAGCTGGAGCTGAGAGGGACAGCAGCGTGGGAAGGAGGGAGAGAGGGGTCCCCTTGAGTCCTTTGGGAGCCTCCCCTTCTTGGGGAGTGGCCTGGGCACGCTGCCTCCTCCTTCACTCCGTGTGTGGGGCAAAGCAGCCTTTTTCAACCAGGCCTGGGGCAAGTGAGCCCTGTTCTCCCGTGCATGGCTCAAAACACACCTTTGGCGCCATCCAGATGCAGTCCTGGCATAATCCGGGGCAGCGAGCAAGGAAGGGATGCAGAAAACATCTGGTTCCCTCACCTTGACGTCGTGGGGAGCACGCAGCAGGCAAGAACCCACCCAAATCCCAGCAGAGACTCACAGAACGGCTGCTGCTCTCTGTGCCCATCCCTCGGAGCATCCCGATCCTTGCAGGGAGCTGCAGCTGTTTGCTGGCTCCAGCTGTCGGGGTCACTGTGTTGGGCTGCTCAGCAGAGCCAGCCTAGGTGTGGAGCTGGCAGTGTCCAGCCTCCCTGTGCCCAGGGTGGGATGGATGAGGGCATGATGGAATGAGCTCTCCTTGTTTTCCTTCTTCCCAAGAAGCACCACGATTCCACAGCCTCTTGGTCTGGGGAGGGACACACTCCGACCCCGGCCCCGTCCATCTGTGCGGGTCAGCCTCTGTGGTGATGAAGCTGCAGGGACAAACATCCGATGTGACCTCCCCAAACCTGCTCTGGCACCCACTGGTGGTACTTGCTGGTGGCATCACTGCCCCAACAGAGAGGATTTGCTGCAGGATTTTACAGGCACAAAGGGTCTGTCACCCCAGAGCGACTGCCCCAGAGGGTCCCTCAGCGTGGCTGAGCTCCACTCAGAGCTGCCCAGGACCCCAGGCCTGCACTGTCCAGGGGGCTTGAACAGGGGGTGGCACAGCCAATGTGACCCCCCAGTACCCTCCAGCACTGCAGTGGCAAAGCTGAACACTGCCAGCTGGCACCGGGCTGGCATGTCCCACCCCCTGTTCACAGCCCGGATCCTGGAGCAGGGGTGGTGCCAGAGCAAGGCATGGCACAGCATGGCACAGCATGGAATTGTGTGGCACAGCATGGTATGGCACAACACAGCACAGTATGGAGTGGTGTGGCATGGCACAGCATGGCACAGCATGGCACATCACCAGGGCTACCCTTGCTCTCACAGAAACACCACCCAGAGACACCAGCACCTCAGGGCCACTTCAGTCTCACCCCGGCCAAGCACCCAGCAGCAGAGCAGGACATTAATTAATTTATCTTTAATTCCCCAGAATCGCCCATCCCACGAGCTGCTCAGTCCCATCCTGCTCAGAGCCCCAGGCAGGAGCAGGTGCAGCCCCAACGGGGTACAGCACCCACCAGCCCAGCGCAGACCACCCCAGAACCCACAGGACCCCCACTGAGGGACCCCTCACAGGTCTGCTGGGCAGGGGGTGCCCACCTGGGCACAGGGCTGGGCACGCTCACGCCAGCGCTGGCCAGCACAGTTGGTTATCCTTACATTTGGCATCAGCCGCTTCCATTGGGCTCCATAGGGGAGGGAGAGAGAAAAGGAAAACTCAGCTCAGGGCGATTTAATAAGTTCAGCGTTACGAGCTGGGGAAAAGCTGTGGAACACACAAGTGGTAACGCAGGATTAATCTTTCCTTTAGTCTTGGGAATTATGTTTTCATTAATCCTAATTTTTCCAGATGTTTCACTCCTTATACCATGCTCTTCAAAGCCTCTGTGGCTGCAAATTCTAATGAAGCCATGAGAACATTTTAAAGAGAAAGATTCAAAGCTTAAATTGCTTCCTTTTTTTTTTATTTCTTTTTCTTGGGTTTTTCTTTTTTTTTTTTTTTTCTTTTTTTCCCCTCCCTCTTTTCCCCCCAGTTGGGCTGTCGGGGAGTTCATGCGTGTGCGGTCCCAGCGCCTCCACATGTTGTGTTACACAATGTGCTAACAAGATGGAGAAGGCCACTCGGACCGCGTGATGCCAGGGTGACGTCGGTTCGGCTTTGTGTCCCCCCCGCCCGGCAGGACCCGGCTGCGAGGGGCTGGGGAGGAGGGGGCTGGCCCCCTGCCCGCCGCCTGACAGCCGGCACCGGGGCTCGCGGGGTCACAGCTGGTCCGGAGCTCTGAAAACCTTCCCGGTGATCACTCCCGGCTCGTTAAGGCAGCAGGAGGGCGGATGTGTAGGACCTACGCAGGGGATGGAACTGAGTCGGAGCTGCGCAGGTAGCCCGGCTTTCTGGCCGGAATGGGGAATTTTGGGGTGCTCCAGGCTGGAGGGAGCAGCCAGTTGAAGAGTGATGCCAAGGTTGGGAGTGTTGTCAGCAGTCTCTTCCCGTCACACGGTGCTGCCCTGCAGGGATGAATCTGGAGCTCCTGCTCCCTCCTGCCCAGCAGCGGGCCCCCAGCACCCACGTGGGTGCCAGCACATCACCACTGGGTGATGGGAGCACCCAGCCACTCCATTGCCACAGCAGCATTCCCAAACCTTGGTCCCCTTCAGGTTTCTCTCTCCATCCATCCATCCCCAGCCCGGCACGGCCGCAGGATCCGGCCGCCACCGCCCGGTATCCCCTCCTCACCGGGAGCCCTCGTCTGACGCAGGAGGTCAGGCAAGACGATCGTAACAATCCTCCCGGTCTCCAGCACCCGGGATTCAGATCCATGTACTTATATGGCCTGCAGAACGCGGTGGGAGCATGACCAACGTCTGGAAATCCAGATATGACTAGATCCCTTCATTAGTAATTTCTTGTACATGACTTTCTAGACCATGGGGATTTGTTAAATTTGCAGGAGTGTTTCTCACAGTGCCACGGACTGGCTGCTGCCAGCATATATTGGCTCGGATCTGTCAGATCCTGTTGCCTTATATGACCCTCGGTTAATTCAGCTTTTCTTTGTATCCAGCCCTCAGCGGGGAACTCCTCCAGCAGTCCCAGCGTGGATCCTGCTAAAATGGTTCCCCAGTCCTCCTGCCATAAAACAACTGCCCCCCCCAGTGAAAGGGGGATGTGGGGGGTGGAATTCAATGCTCCCCTCCCTCCCCGCTGCCCAGGCCCTCGCCAGATGCTTCCTCCATCCCCTCTCCTTTGGTGCCAAGAGAAAACTCGGTGTGCCTGGAAAATGTTACTGGAGGGATTGGACCTTCTCCCCACAGGGACCGTGGCATCCCAGTGGTGCACCCTGCACTGCGGGGTTAATCATTCGCTGCCTTCAGGGGTGCTCGAGGGCTGGGGGGGACTTTCACCTTCCCAGAGAGCTCTTGGAATTTCCACCTTCTTTTATGGGTGCCATAAAGGTTATTTTTTAATCTGCGTCCCAGCAGGGTTTCCCCCCTCTCAGCTGCGGGGTCTTCAGTCTGGGGAGCACTTGGGCATCAGTGCTTTTTGCGCCTCATCTGGTTTGGGAAGTGGAAAGGCTCACGGGATGGCCTTTTCCCAAGGGAAGGGGATGGTGGTACCCAAGAGCTCATCAAGGAATGTGATGTTGGTTGGCCCCGTGGATGTGGCAGAGCTGAGGGTGCTGCTGGTAGGGATGTGAGGGGCTGTGGGTCACAGCGAATCCCAGGAGCCCAGAGAAACCTCCCAAATCCCCAAGTGCTGCCAGAGCAAGATTTCCAGGTGGAAAAACCTCGTGTGTCCAAGGACATCCCGCTGAGCCTGCAACTCCCTCTTGCCCACTGACCGAGCCCTGCCACCCCCTCAAACACCCTGTCCCCAAGCACTGAGTCCAGCAGCCCAGCCCTGCACAGGAGCTTCCCCGTGTGTCCCCCCAGCATCTCCTGACCCTGCAGAGTCCAGCAAGGGACTCCTGGTGCCCCACACTTCTGCCCCTTGCCAGAGATGATGGCCAGATCCAGGAAAGCATTTACATCCCAAATCTCCCAATGTGCTGCTTGTCCTCTGCAGCAGATCTGGCAGTGCTGGGATGCTCCAGAAGGATGCATCCCTCCGGCATCTTCCTCCTCCTCGTTGCAGGAGGCACTGTGCCATAACCTTGAAATCTTCCAAGCACTCTGCTTCTTAAAAGACCTCTTCCATAGCTTTTCCCTTTAGCATTTGATTTAACCACACCTTTAAAAAGCCTCAAACCAAAGTGGGAAGAGGCAGGCCGAGGTGCTGTGGGGAGCAGGAGAGGAGCAACTGGGCAGCATCCCCCTCTGGCCACACTGAGAGGAGCCCAAACCCTGCTGATCCAGATCCAAAATGCTTCCTCAGCTCTGTAAGAGCAGCCCAGCTCCTCCATCCCAGGAGCACGAGCTGCTCCAAGCATCTCCCTGGGCTTGTATCTCACCCACAGTCAACCAAAGAAGTTTCACTGCACCAGGCTGGCTCCTGGAAAATCCCCTTGATGGGCTGGCATGGTGTGCGAAGGGTCACAGGTGAGGAGTTGGGGGCTGAAATCCCCTTTCTTTGCCTTTTGTATACCAGCAAGGGGTGTGGGAGGCTTTGCCTGTGTCCCTTTGTCCCTCATGTCACTGCCTGGTGGAGCTGGGAGCCAGCAGCAGCCACAGGAGGCGGGTCGGGCTGTGCCCCTGTGTGAGCAGAGGCAGGAGCGATGGGAGCATCCTGCCTGCTCACCCCATCCCATCCCATCCCATCCCATCCCATCCCATCCCATCCCATCCCATCCCATCCCATCCCCAGTCACCCCGGGGATACCAGAGGGAGCCGAATGGCACCTCTGGAAGAAGGTGAAGACCCCAGCCCCACATTTCCTTTGGGTGAGGGATCCCCATAGGAGCATCCACTGCCGTTAGCATCACCAGCCATGCAGCAGGGACATGTTAGGGGCAGACAAAGCATCCCAACTCCCATCCCAAAACCCCCACTGCTCCCACCACCCCTCTGTTGCCGTTGGCCATGGCTTGGGCGCAACACAACCCCTCCTCACCCGTCAAAGGCACTGCCTTCAAAGCACCACCTCCTCCTCTCTGTTGCCCCCATTTCCAGCATCTTTGGGTTGAAAAATGGCCGGGGAGGGTTTGGCAGAGGAGCCTCGCGCAGATTATTCAACAATTGTTTCCCATTTTGCGCCCTCGCCTGCCTCATCCTCCAGTAACAATGACGAAGAGCGGCGCGGAGCCAGCGCCCGCGGCAGGGGTGTTGAGATCAGGGACAGCACAAAAATATCTCCTCTCTGGAACAAATATTTACCAACCCTTCTGCCTTTTGTTCTTGTGGTTCTCATATATTTTTTTAAAAATTTTTTTTTCCAGACATTCACTGGCAAAATGTCACACTAAGCAGCAACCCAGAAACTTCGGGGTAGCTGCTTGGCTGCTCTGGGCTTTGTTTTTCTCGCGCGCTAATTGTTAATGAATTTCCAGCCATTTAGGCCAATGCAAACCTGTGAGAAAATGGTCTTTTCAACCCTGACTTTGGAGCTTTATGGTGCTTCTCAAAATCCAAGTGGTGGATGAGGAAAACGTGCACCATCCCGCAGAATAGGGTGGTGGCAGTGCCAGAGCCATCCTGGAGAGGGATGTGGCAGAGCCAGACCGGGAGCTAGGGTTGTCTGAGCTGCCAGCATCACTTCAGGGTTGCAGCAGGGAGGTCCCTGTTCCTGGATGGGGATAAGTTAAATGGGGGTGAGTGCCATGGTACCCCCATCCCTGGCCAGCTCCTCACCAAACTCCTTCTCCCGCATCTGCCCCACCTCAGGTTTTTCTTGTTTCCCTTCAAAATCATAGTGCCCCTCATGTCCACTTTTATGGCGGCCAAACAAGAACATGTGGCTATTTTATGGGTGTTGTGTTTAAAGAAAGGAGGGGCAAACCCCTCCTCTTCTGGCACATAAACTTAGATCTTTGGTTAAAAGTTAACCATGGCCATAAAACCCCTGATGTAGGAGCAAGCAGAGCTCACCCCAGAAGCGCTGCTGGGCTGTCATCTCATGCCAGTGCCCTGCGGACCACTGACCATCATCCCCTTCTGTCCACTCCAGGATGGCCGTGCCACCCTCCACCCATCCCCGTCGCCTCCTGCCCGTCTTCCTGGGGCTTTTCCAGGGCACCCTGCTCCTCTTCTTTGCCCTCTTTGTCACCTATGATGAGGCTTCAGCGCAGGCAGAGGATATCAGCTTGGTGGCCAACCAGGTCTACCGCACCTTCCCCTTCTTCCAGGACATCCAGGTGATGCTGGTGGTGGGGCTGGGACTCCTGCTGACCTTCCTGCCCCGCTACGGGTTCAGCGCCCTCACCCACAACTTCCTCCTGCTCAACTTCTCCATGCAGTGGGCGCTGGTGCTGCAGGGCCTGCTCCACCACTTCCACCATGGCCAGATCCACCTGGACCTCCACAAACTCCTCATCTCTGAGTTCGCTGCTGTGACAGTGCTCATCTCCGTGGGGGCCATCCTGGGGAGGGCCAGCCCCTGCCAGCTGCTCGTCATGGCCACCTGTGAAATCCCCGTCTACCTCGCCAGCGAGTGGGTCATTGTCGCCTGTCTGGGCGTTCTGGATGTGGGCGGCACCATCACGATCCACATCTTCTCCTGCTATTTTGGCCTCGGTGTGTCCAAGGCTCTGTTCAGGGCAACGCAGCAGCCACTGCACCCCAAGGAGACCCCAACACCCCGCTCTGACCTCATGTCCCTGGTGGGGACACTCATCCTCTGGGTTTTCTGGCCCAGCTTCGTGGCTGTCCTCTGCCAACCGGGCGATGCCCAGCACCGTGCCATCCTGAACACCCTCCTGGCCATGAGTGCCAGCGCCATAACCACGGTGGTGGCCTCCAGCCTGCTGGAGAGGGACGGCAAGCTCAGCCCCAGCCACCTGCAGAACGGCAGCCTGGCCGGCGGGGTGGCCATCGGTGTGGTGGCCGACATGTCCGTGCCACCAGTGGCCGCTCTTGCCCTGGGCAGCCTCTCAGCAGTGGCGTGTGTCCTCGGCTTCAGGTTCCTCACCCCGCTCCTGGGGAGGAAGCTCACACTCCACGACCAGTGCGGCATCCACAACCTCCACGGCTTGCCCGGCATCCTCGGCGCCGCAGCCAGCGTCGTGGCCGTCCTGGCGGCATCCAAGGACACCTCCGGGTCCCACTCCTCCCAGCTGTCCCCCGTTGGGGGCAATGCCAGCGAGGTGATGGAGGGGCAGTGGGGGGGCCGCGGGGGGAGCGGGCAGGCGCTGTGCCAGGCAGCGGGACTGGCGGTGGCCGTCGGTGCCTCGCTGCTCGCCGGGCTGCTCACCGGTGCCGCCCTCCGGCTGCCCTGCCTGGCCCGGCCGCCCGAGCGGCTCTGCTTCGATGACTTGCTGTATTTTAAGATCCAGGAGCAAGCTGAGAGCCCGGGGCCAGACGGCAGCGCTGAGGAAGGAGCCCTAGCTCTGAAGGAGCAGGTTTAGGCAGTGGCGTGCGTGCAGCTGCAGGGAGGGCCAGGCAATGTCACCGGCAGGATCAGCAGGCAGGAGATGTTACCTGCACGGAGTCCTGCCCCAGGCCTGGCTCTGGCTGTCGAGGATGCCGGCAAAGCTGGGTCAGCACCACAGCACTGGTCCCCTCTCCGTCCTCCCACTCTGCAGCTGCAAACCTCCTCATGCCTCCCAGTGTCTCCCAGCATCCGTTCATTCCCGGCAGCAGACAGAGAAACAGCCTGTCTCCCCCGGGGGGGTTAATAGCCCCCGACGAACTCAGATGGCTGCTCTGCAGGGCACTGGCTCTGGCTGCTTGGCTCTCAGCGAGCAGCATCACCCTCAGTGCCCACCCTGACCCTCAGCTCCAGATTCCCCTGCCCACAACGGGCAACACCTGGAGGGGGCTGCCAGCTCAGGCCACAGCTACAGGAAAGGAACTCAGCATCCACTGCCCGGAGCGTGGAACTGCAGCAGCAGGGAGATGGCCCCAAGCAAAGGACTTTACAGAGATTTGATAACCTGAGCTGGGCAATTCACCCTTCAGGAGAGTTTGTAAAGGGAAGCGCCAGCTCTTTTTACCACTGGTGCAGCAAGGAGGATGAAGCCCAAGCGCGGCGAGGAGCCTCGGAGAGAGCCAGGATGCAGGAGGCATCCGCAGCCCACAGCACCCTCATCCCACCCCGAAGCTGGAACTGGGAAAGCTGCGCCAGCATCCCAGGAAGAGCAGTGGCCCCATCCCATCCCACCACGGGCAGCGAGCCGCTTCCACCCTGCGGAGGACAAAGCCTGCGGTCCATGGCTGGCATGCGGCAAGCTGGGAGCGCGGGGCCGCATCCTGCCCGGAGAGCGAGGGCTGTGATTCACATCCCCCCTGCCATGAATCACCGCTGCCCCTGCGCCCCCTCGGATCCCGCTGCTGCCGAGACAATGCGGGCGATGCTCGCGGGCTCCCGAGGGAGTTGAGGCCACCGAGCCCCCCAGCGCTGGCTGCAGGAGTGAGGGGCTGTCGGCGCGGTTGGGGGTCCCCAACCCTGAGCGGGTGGGAGAGGGGCTGGATCCCTTCCACCCGGTGCAGCCCCAGGCGGAGCCAACACCAAGAGGGAGAGAGGCTGGGGAATTCGCCCTCCAATAATCACAAACAGGCTTGGGGGCCCGGGCGTGTTTGGTTAATTGTTAGAATAAAATATTGCCGAGCTCTGACAAAGAAATCCTGCCCCGCAGCCCGGCGCGGCCGAACAATGGGCCCCGGCGCAGGATGCTGCGGGCCGAGCACTGGGGCCAGGGGCCATGGGGGAGGGAGGCAGCTTGGTTCCCCCTTCCCCAGCCGAGCCCCAGAAGCCCCCCAGCTTCTTGGCAGCTCGGTGTGGATGTGCCCCGCGACAGTGTGGAGCCATCGGAGCGGGGACCGGCCGTGCCCCTCACCCCTGCTGGGTGAGGGCACCCGGCCGGGGAGCCGCGATACCATCGGGGCCGGGTCGGCAGCATCCAGCCCCCGTGAGAGCCGGCGCTCCCGCCGAGCCCGGCATCCCAGGCCCGGTGGCTGCCCCCGTGTCGAGGCCTGCTGGCTGCAAGGCCAGCTCCGGCACGGGGAGGACGGGTCACGGGGACAGCGGCACCAGGGGCTGCAGCCACCCTGCCGGGAAGCAGCCATGGAGAGGAGCCACAGGCACAGGCGTGTGCACACCTGGAATCACACACACGTGTGTGCACAGCCCTGCACACACTCAGAACACCCCAGGCATGTGCCCAGACACACAGGTACACACACACATGTGTACACACACACAGGTACACACACACAGGTACACACACACATGTACACACACAGAGGTACACACACACAGGTACACACACACACATGTACACACACACATGTACACACAGGTACACGCACACAGGTACACACACACACATGTACACACACATGTACACACAGGTACATGCACACAGGTACACACACACACACCTGTACACACACATGTACACACACACACGTGTACACACACACACACATGCACACACACATGTACATACAGGTACATGCACACAGGTACACACACACACATGTACACACACAGGTACACACACACAGGTACACACACACACCTGTACACACACATGTACACACACACATGTGATGCACGAACACACATGCACAGACACATCCATGCCCACACATCCCAGCACTCACTCACACCCACATGCAGGCACAGCCCCGAGGCTGCGAACCTCTTGCTGTCGGAGACAGTGGAGCAGGCAGAGCCACTTTCCAGCATCTCCCAGCCCTTCCCAGCGAGGATGAGGACGCAGGCTCCCGCTGAGCAGCCCGCGGCACCCAGTAGGGGAGCGAGCGATGAGGGCGCAGGGAGGGAGCACACCCGGAGCTGGGCCGGGGCACACCCCACCTCCCGGCTGGCATGTCCTGGCACGGGCACCCCGGCACGCCGCGGCACAATCTGGTCGGCAGATGCTCCAAAACCAGCAAGAGGCCCAGGAAATGTTGGGGGGGGGTCAGTGCTTTCCCACTGCCCAGAGGGGCTCAGGCGCCCCATGACCCATGGCCAGGGGTGCTGGGACCCACCTGGGTCATGGCACGGCTCCATCAGCCCCAGTCCCGGCCATCCCTCTTCCCTGGGACCCGCTGTTCTGCCTCTGGGTGTGCTGCCCAGCGCTCCCCGCTCCTCCAAACCAGTCGCTCTCCAAAGGATGGAGCAGTCAGATATTTTGCAGAGCCTCCAGCGTTTATCACACTGTAAATCTGGGCTTTCAGCAGCTTCACGAAGCTGCAGGGAGATGGGAGAGAACAAAACGCTGCTCTGCTCCATCAGACACAGCCTGCGTGTGCCAGGACTGCCAGGGGTTGGGCCCCCAGCCCCGTTGCAAAGGGAGTGAGGATTGAAGCAGGGGGCTTATGTGGGCAAGGGTCCTCCAGAGCCAAGGGGGCTGCTGGCACCCCAAGATGGTGATGGCTGGGGGACAGCTACATTTCAGTGGGACAGTGGTGGTGAGGAGGGCTGAAATGTGCCTCTGTAGAACCACAGCAGCCCTTGTCCCCTAGAATGGTCCCCAGGCATGGTCCCTCAGTGTGGACCCCTGGCAAAGCTCCCCAGGCACAGTCCCTGGGCACAGTACCCCGGTGTGGACCCGCAGCACAGCACCTGGGCATTGCACCCCTCTACGGGCCCCAGGCACAGTACCCCACTCTGATCCCCCGGCACTGTCCCCCAGAACACTGCCCCGCACGCTGGGTTCTGCTGCTGCCTCCGAGCTCAGCCCCAAGCTGGGCTGGGATGCAGCCCACTGGTCCTGGCAAGGAGCACCAGCCCCCATCCTCGCCCATATCCCTGTCCCCGCAGCCCCTCCACCAACCCCCATCTCCCAGAGGGACCCTGCCGTGATTGCAAAACAAGCGGGGAGGGGAGGAAGCCGAGCTTGTGCTGCTCGCACAGCGCTCGGATGCATCTGGCAAAGCGACGCCGGCGGCACAGGGCACAAGGCGGGGGTGCGGGCACGGCCAGGAGCCCCCAACCCGTGCACCCCCCCAGCTCTAACACCCGTGTGCAGCCTTTGCCACGTCCCCGCAGCCCCAGTGTGGAGGGGCTCGCACAAGGGCACGCAGGGACCTCGGGCGAGGCGGGGGCTGGCTGGGTGCTGAGCTGCTGCCAAGTGCCTGGCACAGCACGGGGGCACTGGGGGGGCCATGGCAGCAACTGGAGCCACATCAGAGCGGCCCCCCCAGAGCAGCCGGGAGCGTGCGGTGCTGCCCTCGAAGGAAATGCGCTCACTCCCATGTGCTGCACACTTGGGTTCGCCTCGCTGCTATTTTTATTTGACTTTTCAGGGCCTGTTTCCTTTTTCCGGTTGTTTTTGCTGTGATTCCACCATCACTTCGACCTCGTTTTTCCCCCTCCCTCCCTGTTGCTTCTTCCTTCACTCTTTCCTTCCTTTCCATGCACTCATTCCCACTGCCACACCAGGTTCCCAGCTCGGCAGCAGCTGCGTGTGAGGGAAGGGTAGTAAAGAGAGGTGGTTTTTGCTCTGGTTTATCTGGGAAGGTGCTGACGGGTCACTGGAAGAGGGGACTTTGCTCCAGCCTTGATAAAGGCTATGAGTCACCCTGTCCCAAGCCACCGTCCCGATCCTGTTGGTGCAGGAGCTATCAGGTCTTGCCGTGGCCCCCAGCCTCATCCATGGAATATCAAGTGTCCACAGGGCCATTTCGGGATGCCAGCGGGCTGTGGAGGGATGGTGGTTGGGATAAGGGAGGGGGAATAAGAAAAAACCTAGGAACTAAACCAGTGCAAAACCTCCTGTGGAGGCAGCAGAAAGGGCAGTGCTCGCTCCTGAGGAGGAGGATGGAGCTGAGAGGAAGAAGCCCAGGCACTATGGGGCCAGCTGGGGAGGAGCATGGCACCGGGAGGCTGCTGGCATTGGGATGTGCTGAGCTGGGGCTCCCTGGATGGCTCCTGGTGCCAGCCTGCCCCGTGCCAGGCAGACAGCATGTCCCAGGGACCCCACAAGAGCAGCATTCCCAGGCTGCACCCCCCTGCTCTCACCCCCAAACAGGATCCCTGTCCTGCCCCACCAAATCAAGGGGTCCTGCCTGCACCCTGCTACACCCGGGGACTCCGACATGCTCAGGGCAGGGAGGGCTCTCTCCCACCCACCCCTGGCTGTAAGGCCCTTCCGGCTCCTTCCAGCCCAGTTCCCAGGGGCAGGGCGTGGGCAAGGAGCCCTGAGCATTCCCTGATTTCCCCCTGCCCGGCTGGATGTTTGAACCGCACAGAAACCCCCAGGGAAAGCCGCCCCCATCTCCTCCAGGGCACAGGGGTGGGTGTCTCACTCACCGGCAGCGCTCATTGCCCCCCTGGCCACAGCCCTGCCCGGAGCGGGGCGGTGGCCGAGGCTCAGTGGGGACGAGGGCCGGCGGTGCTGGTGTGGCCATGGGAACACGCGGCGTGGGCAGTGCCCGGCTCCGCTCAGCACTCACAGCCCACTGCTGCCACCTCGTGTCCTCCACAGCCGTCCCGCGCAGGGCTGTCCCCACTCGGTGCTGGGACAGCATCCACACGGGTGGAGACGGGCTGGGGAAACTGAGGCAGGGCCACACTGCAGACCCTCCTGGCTGTTGCTCCAGGGGAAACGGCCTCCCAAGAAAGCAGCTTCTGTCTTCCATTGCCCACACACCAGGGATGCAGGTCCAGTGAGCAGAGGAAGGATGCCGTGGTGCCCTCTGCTGCTGTGGGCTCCTGCCTGGCCTTCCATGGGCACAGCACCATGCCCAGACCCTGCACTGTGCCAGCTCCATCCACAAGAGCCCCTGGATCACCAGATAAAGCATCCAAAGTACTTCCAGGGAAGGAGAGGTTTTATTTCTGGCTTCCCAGAGGCTGTTTGCCACCCAACAGAGCAGTAGAGGTCACAGACAGGGTGCTGGCAGGGCACAGTGACAAGGGAGGATGCCCTTCACCTCACCTCACCCCACACCCCACCATTCCCTCCCTGCTGGGGTACCCACAGTGCCAAGCAGCCGGGCCCCTCCACAGTGCTGCCCGTCACTGAGGCTGAGCCTTGGCCTCGAGCCCCTGCACCTGCCTGGGATTTTTGGACACTGGAACTCCCCAGGCTTCCCCATGTGCCCAGTGATGCACCCTGACTTCCCTGTCCACTGTGGGTGCCCAGCTGCTCTGCACATCCCAGCAGTGCCTCAGGGACACCTGCCCCCATCCACAGCCCAAACATCCTCAAGAGCCTTGCAGATGCACTGTGGTCCCAGTTCCAGCAGAGCCCCCAGAGTCATGGCCCCACCTGTCCTCTTTCTGCCCCAAAACACACCCATTGTCCCCAAAACAGCAGCAGGTGCTGCAGGGCCAGGAGCAACGCAGAATCCACACCTCACCTTCTATTTTCAGTTCTTCCTCTTCTTCTTCCCAGTGTTTCTGGTGTTCCAGCTTTCTGTCACACCCATCCCACAGCAAACCACCCTGCCAGCCCCAACCACAGGGGGTGGATCCGGTCCCTGTGCACCGCTTGGAGCAGGAGGATGAATTCAGCTTGGGCACCTGCTGGCAGCAACCCCTCTGCCCTCAGGGCTGAGTTTGTCCCAGGTCCCCAAACAAGCCACTGGCAGCCCCGGTGCTGGAGCCGCACATCCCCCGGCGTGCGGCGAGGGCGTCCCTACGAGTCCCAGGGTGCTTGGCGGGGTGCGTGCAGGACATTGAGCTTCTCCCAGCAGGTCACCAGCCTCTCCGCCCTCCTGCCGATCTCCCGCAGCTGCTTCCTCCTGCGGCCGGGTCCCCCGCGCCGGGGCTGTGCCGGGGCCGTGCGCGGTGGGCTCTGCGCTCCATGTGCCGAGGGAGGGAGCAGAATTCCCCCCCCCGCATCACAGAGATGTTAGTCAGGGGACAAAAGCCACCACGCGCAGGCTCTGCATGGCCGAGGTGGCCAAACTGCCTATGGTCCCCAAGAGTCCCCACGGATGGCTGTCCCTGTCTGAGCTGGCAGTGTGCACCCCATAGCACGTCTGTGGACACGAGATGAGGTCTCCAGAGCAGCAGCAGCTCCAGTCTGCACCAGCAGACCCCAGGCAGGGTTGTCCCCAGCCAATGTCCCCAGCAGTGGAAGGGAGGACAGTGCCAGCACCATGCCAGGGTCAGGCAGAGCTGGGAGCTGGCACTTCACTGTCCTGGGGTTTGCCTGCTGGTTAGTGAATTGCTGATGCTGCCGTAGGGATCCTCCTGGATGGGGCTTCCCCGGCAGAGCCCCAGGGATGCTGGAGGAACCTAGACCAGCCCTTTGGGGAGAAATCCTAATTCTTGCCTATGAGCACCCAGGAGCAAGAGCAGTACTGGGTGAACGCACCCACAGTGTGAGCATCCCCCCAGGACAAGGCCCTGTGTTCCCATCAGCCATGGCATTGTAACACAGGTGGAAAAACTCACTTGGGAGGTGGTGGTAAAACCCCCCCAGCCTGTCCCACACTGCCACAAGTGAACTTCCCTCCCCGGTTATTCTAAAGCTCCCTGGGATGGATGTGCCATCAGCATCCCCAGCTCCTGCAATGCTGCAGGAAGAGCCTGGAGACTCCTAACGGGCAGCCAGGAGAGCACAAAACAAGGCAAGGTCTGCCCACAGCCCTGGGAACTGGGAGCCACTGGGGTGGCTGGGAAGTAGAGGGCTTCCTACCTTGCTGATTTTCCTGCAGTTCTCCCGGAGCACGATTTCGGTGTTCCTGGCCACCCTCCAGACCGCCAGCTCCTCAGGACCCTGCAGGGTGCTGGCCCCCACCTCCCACAGGGACATGCTGATGTTGTAGATGGACAGCAGGATCTTCTGGTCCTGCAGAGGAGAGAAGCAAAGGGCCCCGGCAGCGGGGGAGGCTCCATGGCTCCCTGGGGGCTCAGGAGCCCCAGCCCACACAATGCCCCAGCCCTGTGTCCCTCCGTGCTCACCTTGTCCGAACGACAAGCGGGCCCAGCCCTCCCGCTCCTGTACACCGACCCAGTCAGGTTCCTCTGGAGAAATAAAGCAAGAAGATCCAGCACCTCGCAGGATTGGTGCCTCCCACTTGGAGCAAGGATCCCCCATTTGAACACAACCCCCTCCCCAACACTGTCGGCAAAGCAGCCAGCTCCATATTAAAGCTTCCAAGCCCATCTCTCCCCACACCCCACAGAAGGGCTGCATCCAGCCCAGCAGCATTCCCAGAGCCAGGGCTGGGCCCCCGGGCAGATCCCTGCCTTGGCTCACCAGGTTCTGGATCTCATGGAAGATGACGGCGCGGTACTGCCGGAGGATTTTGGCGATGCTGCACCTCCTGCCTCTGCTCAGCACGGCCACGAGCAGGAGCAGCAGAACAGCACAGGAGAGCACCCGGGGGAAAATCTGCCAGGGAAGGGCTCAGAGTCAGCTGGGGATTAAGGAATGCTCTGGGCTCTGCCTTCAACCCATAGTCAGAAGCTCCATCAGACCTGAAGATGCAACATGTGATGGAGGAGCCTCAACTGTCTCCTTTCCCAAAGAACATCCTTCCAGATGAGCCATCTCCCCTTAGAGCAAAGCCCTTGGGAAACTGCTCCAGCTTCAGCCCAGCTCAGCACACACGGAGCTCTCTCTGGTGCCAGCAGCCAGGTTCTTGGCACAGAGCTGTGCCAGGGATCTGTGCCAGTCTATGGGGCTCATCCCTGAGCTCTCTGCCCCAGCAGGGTTCCAGTAGATCCCCAATTTGTGGCATTTCAAGGCCAGAGAACCTCAAGCACCAAAACCCAAGGGGAGCAGAGAGGGATGCGCCAGGCAGGCAGGAGCTGCCTGGTCCCCACCAGCAACATCCACACCTCAGCCCAAATGGATCTAAACACCCTGAAAAGGATGCTCATCCCAGGTTCGGGCACCCTCACCACAAGCCAGACAGAAGCAGCACAAGCATCTGCTCTCACCAGCACATCCCAGCCGCTTCCAAGCCTCCTGGCTCCAAACCTTCCCAACAGCCCCGTGCTGGCCCCTGCAGAGCGGGGAACCCCAAGTGCTGACACCTGAGCTGGCAGAGGGGCACAGGGAGGGGGTGGATGGACCCTCCGAGGCAGGGATGAGTCCCAGGGCTTTGAAGAAAAGCCAGAACAAGCTCAAGTGACCAGGACTGGGGATATTTGAGCAGCCCAGCAACAGCAGAGTGAGGATGGGGAGCTCAAAACTTGTGCCAGGAAAGAAGCCCAAATGCTCAACACGTCTCAGTGATGGCACAGCACTGGGGCCCCATCCTGGCATTTCTAGCATTTCACATTTTCAGGAAAAGTCCCCCCCAAACTCAACCCCCTCCCAAACAACCCCCGTGCTGCAGGTGTCAGGTCTGGGCAGGCAGAGAGCAGCTCAGCTCCTTCCAACTATGCAACCCCTGCACCGCAGCCAAAGCGGGAGTGAGGAGGAAGGGGCCGTAGCTCTGCCTGCAGCCCGTGCCTGCTGCTCCCCACCTCAACTCGGGGGTCACTGCCTTCCCCACCACCTCTGCACTTGCTCCAAGAAGGCAGAAGGAAGAACTTCCCTCACTGAATTCCAAGCCCAGGCAGACTCCATCTGTCCTTCCCTTTGGTGAGGACCTGGGGGTTTTGATTGTAAAATCTGCACCTTCTCTGTGCGCCCTACTCAATGGTGAGTTGGACCTGACTCCAAAAGGGTGAGGAAACCTTTTCCCACCCTCCTGCAGCTCAACAGGAGTGATGGAGGCTTAACATGAGGCAAAATCCAACACAGTACAATTCTGGGAACATAAGGACACAGCCGTCACCTCAGAGCATGGGCACGTGCAAGGAGATGAGCAAATCCAGGTATAACCTATAGAAATCCCACTGGGCTCTTCACCTTTCTTAATCACCACACACCTTCCAGCAGAGCTGTGCTGAGCTCTATCTGGGAGCTGGGAAGGGCAGGGAAGAGCCTCCTTGTGCAGCAGGCTTTGCTCCCTGCAAACCACTGAGAGATCTTGCCTCAGAGGTGATTCAGCAGAGAGCAGAGGGTATAATCCCCAGGGACATCAAAGGAGAGCACTGCTTCCCTGAGGACACCCTGACCAAAGTCTAAGGGTTACTCTCCAGAAGCCTCCTCTTCCAGGAAGGCAAGGCCGTGCAATTTTACCATGAAAATGGGAATTACTTCCCTGAAGTGGTTTATGAAACAACTGGGACCCACTTCCAGGAGAAAGCACACCATTTCCAGCATTCCAAGACAGCCAAGCCTGGGCTCAGTGCTCATCCCGGGAGGAAGTGCAGAGTAGTCCAGGCAACAGCCAGGGCAGGAGCTCAGCGGGTGCCGTAGGTGCTTCCCACCCCCACCATGGAACGCAGGGAAGCAGCAGTGACAAGCGAGAGATGCAGGGAGAGACCGAGGTGGCAAATCCTGGTCCTGACTTCTCCCCCTTCAGGATGGAGAACAAGTTCAGCAGCTGATTTAGGGTTATTCCTTCTCCCCTTGCCCCTATCCCACAGCAACAAGCTACAGGCAGGTGGCACATCCCTTCCCAGGGGAGAGCTGGCAGTGAAGGAGCAGCCTGGGGAAGCGCGGGTGCAGGACAGGCACAGCTAATCTCATCCTCACTCTAATCCTCCAGCAAATACGAGGAGATAAGGGGAATCACGATTATTGATAGAGCAGCTCCTGGTGGCACTCCTGCCAGTCCCAGTCAGCAGGGCGGTAAGGGGCAATTCCTGCCGCCAGCCTGGGAACCCCAGCGGGGTCACCAGGTCCTTCCAGCCAGATGGACCGTGTCCCTGACTCCCTCCTACCCAAAGGGGCCCTGC
Organism: Lycocorax pyrrhopterus obiensis; assembly: GCA_014706295.1. Lineage (NCBI taxonomy): Eukaryota > Metazoa > Chordata > Aves > Passeriformes > Paradisaeidae > Lycocorax > Lycocorax pyrrhopterus. The sequence goes on along the minus strand of JACSVZ010000022.1, from coordinate 11,077,146 downwards.
CACCACCCAGAGCCCAAAGGCAGAGACAGACCCTCCGTTCTCTCCCTCAGCCACATCCAAGCCCCATCCCAGCCAGGTCTAAGCCTCATCCCAGACACAGCAGCCTGATCCCAGCTGACCAGCCTCCCCAGCCAGACCAGAGCCCCTTCCCCACGGACTCCCATCCAGCTCCATCCCATCGCGACCCTCCTAAGGATCCAAGCCCCATTTGGACCCAGCGCAGCCCCATTTCAACTGCTGCAAGCCCTTTCCCAGCTGCTCCGGCCCCATGCCGACCAGTCCGAGCCCCTTGCCGGACGGACCGGCCCCTCTCGCGGTCGGTCCCAGCCTCATTCCAGGAGAACCAGTCACCTCCCGACAGGTCCCAAGCCCCATCGCAGCTGCTGCAAGTCCCACCCCGGCCGAGCCGACCCCAACCCGGCAGTGTGGCGGGCTCCGGTCCATCGGTGGGGTCCAGGGAGGGGTGTCCCGGAGAAGAGGAAGGGGGTCCCGGGGAGAAGAAGGGTCCCGGCGCACTCACCATGGAGCCCCGCGGGCGCGGCCCCTGCGGCGGCCCCGGGGAGCCCGGTCCGGCCCCGTCCCGCTGCGCCGGGGCCCGCGGTTTGAACTTGGCTCCACGGTGGGAGGGGACGGGCCCGGCCGCCGCGGGGGGGACGGGACACGGCACCGCCGCCGGCCCAGCCCCGGCCCCCGCGGGGGAGGCCGCCCCGGCCCCCCCGGCCACCGCCGGCGCGCAGAGAGGAGCGGGTCGTGCCGGGTCCGGCTCCCGGGGGGCAGCCGGGCAGGGTGGGAGAGGGTCCCCCTGCCCCAGGGGCCGGCAGAGGCAGCACCCCCTGCTCGCACCCACCCGGGGATCCCAGCCCACGCGCGTCCCTCTCCCGGGGCTGCACACTGTGCTGCAAACCCCTGCAGTTTCGATTTCTGTTGGCGTTGGGGCGATTGTTTCACTCTGGATTCACAGACGGCAGTGGGCGAACACTCACAATCACACCAACCCATGGGAAAAGTGACCGTCCAGGGTGAGACCCTCAAAATATCAATACAAGAAGTGTCCCCGTGCTTCCAACCAAAGCCCTCTCCTCCTTCCCCTCTACATTTTGTACCTCACCCCCAGCTCAGGCACCGAAGTCACCCTGACTCAATTTCTATCAATTTTGGGAAAAACCAAGCTGACAGCAATAAGGTTCCGCTGAGGAGCTGAATGCGAGTGATTGAGTAAGAAATAGAACAAATGGTGAATAATCCAGCTCTGCTCAGCTTGGTGAGAACATTCCTCCCCAGGAAGTGGGACCCACAGCAGGCTGCAGCATTCCACCGGGACAGGACCCATATAACTTGTTTATTGAGCTCTATATATAGCTAAAAATCATGGGTGCAATAATCCATTTAAAAACCACCAAGACATCTACAAACATTAAAAGGCGCTAAGATTGATGACCCCTTTTAAGTAAGAAAAAATAATCCCCAAACTAAGGAATATAGCCCAAAGGAAAGGGAAGCTGCAGGTACAAGGAGCAGGTGGCCAAAGGAGCCTGGTGCTGTGAGAAGGTGGCACAGGGCCCAGCACAGGGCTGCTTCCTTGGGGCTTCCACATCCCAACAAATCCTTGCAAGATGTGGTGCTGCCACCTAAGCAAGGGGCAGGGGAAACAGGAGGATCCCATCAGTGGGTGCACCTGTGTTATCTGGCTCAAGGGAAATGCTCCCAACACAGGTCAGGAATCTCTCCAGCAGGAAAAGCCACACCACTGCAATTCCCACTTCCCTTTCCCATCCCAATTCTGCAGCCACTAACACCACAGCACGGCTGGGCAGAGGGATTTATGCACCAGAGGCACCCAGCTTTTCCCAGCATATCACTACACCAGCAATCAGAATGCCACATTCCCTGCCCAGAAAAGCAGGATAGAGTCCCCACGTGAGCACAAGAGGCTGAAGGACAGCACACATTGAAAACTTTTAAACTTGTTTTTATCCTGCAGTTTCTGCCTCAGTCTTGAATCCTTGTCCAGCCAGGTTTCCTTGCCATGTCTACCCTCTTCTTCGAGTAACATCTCCATTACCTTTCCCAAACTCTTCTACTCTCTCTGAGTCCAGTCACCTGAAGGATGCCAGCAATGGCACAAAATCCCTGAGCAAGAGCCTCTCAACTCCCAAAACCTTTCACTCACCTTTGGGAAACTACAATTCCACGGGACATCCGTGATCTACACCCTTTCATCAGCTACTCCAGAGAAAGTACAATAGTTTCCATTATAAACCCAAAGAGAAAAACGCTTTTGCTTCCAGACCAACCGTTTCTGCTCCAGCGTTAAAAGATCTGTTTTGGGCTTCTCATCCGTTTTGGCAAGAGGCTGTAGCCCAGCTTGGTGCAGCCACCACTGGCAGGCAGCTTCCCAGAGTGGTGGGAGCCTGATAACTCCAAAGGTTTCTGCTATCAGACCCACTCTTCCCAGTGAGAGTCAAAGGGCAAGACCATGCTCGAAGACAGCAGAAGGAAACAAAAAAAAAGAAGCTGTATTTTATACATATTCTCCAATAAGTAATAAGGGAGCTTCTCCTCCAACTAAATACATAGGATAATGCACATCCACAGACCTGGATACAGCTGCTATAGCATCAGGTGTAAGACAGTACAGCTTCTCATTCTAGGATCACAAGAAGTCAGGGAGTCAGGGTAAAAATAGTACAGATCACAAATGTAGAAAATTGAAGACAGTGTACAAAGGGTCCCAAACACAAAGCTTTCCCTCTCTTGAGTTTGCTTTTTTCTATCTGCACTTGGAGGGAGCCACCCCAAACCTCCCAGCCACACAGTCACAGCTGTGTAACAGCACAGTCTCCCAACGACTCTAAATAAAGGTTCTTCCTTCAAAAGGGCTTTCAGGGATTGCTGAGTTTTACCTCGTTACTTTAAACCACCACTGTGCTTAATGAACTCAGACACCTAAAAGAATAAGCTTTACTATATACACCTAAAAATTGAGGAAAAGTTCTCTAAAAATACGCTTTTGAATTTTGAAATGCTCCAGCTGCTCAGGTTGGAGGAACACCTCCAAGCTGTGCAGCAGCTTGTTAGCAGAGACCAAACGAAACCACCTAAAGAAGAGGAGCCAGCCCAGACCCTTCCCTGTGCTGCTGGGCTGCTCCCAAAACTCCGTCCATCTCCTTCAAGGACACTCAGTGTATTCCAACAGCAACAACCCAGAGCTGCTGACAAGGAACCAACATCAGGTGGGCCAAACACTAAAGGGGGACAGTGAATACATGCCAGGGCCAGGAACAGAGGGACTGCCACATGTCAGAATCCATACAAGCACTAATTAAAGCTTGTGTTTGCAGGGGGGAATCAGGAATCAACATGGAAATGCCAACAGAGCCTCACAAGACCGCTCCTGTCTCCTGCGTGACACCAGCTACAATGTTCCCATGTGCTGCAGAAGCTGATGGCCATGCTGGGGAAAGAAGGAAGCAGCTTTTCCTTTGGGGAGAAAGCTCTTTCCTATCATCATCCATGTCCTGTCCTTCAAAATCTGTGCTGCTGAAAGGGCAAATGCACCACGAGCAGGTTAAGTCCTACAGAGACCTCTGAGGCAGCTGAGGCCAGCACGCTCTAGAAGGTATTTTTCAGCTTGGCTGCCACAAGCACAAGAATCTCGCCAATCTTCTTCTGCCAATTCTCTATGTCCTTGGAGACATCACACCAGAGCTCTCCGTGGCGAGGTTCAGCATTCTCACAGCGCTTCCTCACCTCTTCTTGTTGTTCCTGCAGGGAAGAGAAATGACAGTTTCTCCTGGTTTGTTCCAGAACACAGCAAAAATTGAACCCTCCCTGCTTCAAGCACTCTTCCAAAGATTATGGTGGGGGGTTTGGGGTCTGTTATTTTCAAAGGAAGACCAAGTCAAAATTCAGAAGCAGCAAGTCTCCTGCCTGGCTGAACAAACTGGCCAAGTTGCAGCTGAGCGAGTCTAGGCTACAGCACAGAAACTGCAGCAGAAACTTCCTGTGCATTACCACCTGCAGGAGCTGTGTCAAGTGAAAGGTCTCTCTGAAGCCAGAAGATAAACACCTCCATCATTTCAGCAGTACCAGCAGTAAAAACTGCGGTAAGAGATTAGAGCCTGCTGTTCCTCTGGCTGTGTTCATGTGCAACCTGTACTCCACACTCGGGAAGAAACAGCCCCAGTTACACAAAACCAGCACCACAATTCCAGCACAATCCCCTCAGAGCAAGCTTGAGTTTTACAGGAAGAAGATTGATTTCAGAGATTTTTGCATGAACCAGCATGACTGCAGACGGCAAAGCAGCCTGAAACACAGCTCAGCTAATGACAGCACCTTTTAAAAGCCACCACACAGGCCTGTTCTTGCTCATTCATGACCAGGCGTGACAGCCAGCCTCCCCTGTGACCACGCAGGCAGGAGCAGCAGCAGCGTGCTCAGCCCAGCACTGCAGCAATCCCAGGACTGGGCAACCCCTGCCAGCCAGGTATTGCTGCTGCCTTCCCTGTTCCCAGGCACACACTCACCTCTGTGCCGTGCTGGAGCTCAAATTTGTAAAAGAAGGCCCAGGCATCCCCCAGGTCAGAGTCTATCTTCACCGTCCGGTGGAACCACTCTCTGGCCTTGGTTATTTTACGCTCACTCCAGAACAGCCTGTTGGGAAAAGCAGAAGGGAGCTGATAAACAGCCTCACTTTAGAGGAAGATGCCAACCCACAAGAACTCCAACTTAAAGGCTCTACAGGTGTTCTAATTCTTTGCTCTCCCAGGAAGGAAACAGCAGATTTTTAGGCAACTACAGACCATCCTGCTCCTGGGAAGGGAAGGGAGGGAGAGGACTGAAGAGAACATCCAGCACTTCTTCTTCACTGCCCCACAGTGAGGCAGGATAACTCAGAGGATAACTTAGCCCCAGGCACAAACAGACTCTGCTGAGAGGAGAAGTATTACTGAGCTCAACCTCTGCTGACTCAATTGCTTTAATTTTGCTGTTCCAGATTTGGTGTGGAAGAGACAGGATTATGTGCCTACATCTATTCCCACTCCTTCAATTTCTTTACATTTCAAGTCAGTTTTAGCATCTAACAATTAAATAACTTCTAAAAGCCCACAATTGCCTGCTGTATGGTCACATGCTCACACCCACAAAGCCTGCTGGAGTGGAGTGGAGCAGACTTGCCTTGTTAGCCCCATTTTCCAAGGAAAAACAAGCATGGAAGCTTCTGCACTCAAACCCCATCCTGGCACAGCCCCACTGTTGCCATTTCATCCAGGTACTGGTCAATGCTGAAATTTCTCCCCAGTAATGAACCAGCTGGGTCAAGAGCCTCTTGGTTTCACTGCTTTGCATTAAAGAGTTCATTTGAGCTATAAGGTCTTTATCAAATCAGCCACCCCTCATAAAGAGCTTAGCCTGTCATAAAATTATACAGCTTCTGTGATTGTTTTTAAGCCCTATAATACTCTTGATTGTTCTGTGTTAAATAAACTGTGATTTACAAGAGCACGGACAATGATAGCAGAGGCTTAACACCTGCAAGTAGTGGCCATTTTCAGCAACATGTTAAACAAAAGTTTTTCACAGATGTGTGACACTCTGTACCTACAGAGGCAAGTCATGATGGGAGGTAGAAGCTGTTTATGTTGGGATTAGCTGTTAAACAGCCTGAGGTTGCACCAGAAGGGGCCTGGGAGCAGTTGCCATAAAGCAAAAGTTAACATTTTTCTCACTTGCTGCTAAAGCTGAACAAGTCAGCTGTCAGGATCTGGCAGAACCCCGTGTTGCAGTCACTGGAGTGTATCCTACAGTTTTCTTTGGCTTATAAAATAGAGTTGTGAAAGAATTGGGCAACCTCGAGCAAAATGCCTCCTGTATTAACCTCTTCTGCTATTCACAAAGGGAGAAAAGTAAGTTTGTTTCCATCAAGGCTGCTTTAAGGCTGTTCACACATCAGAGCAGGATGTGGCACAAGTCAGTTCTAACAGTGGGTTTTCAGCACTGGAATCCTCATAACTCAGTCTGGACAAGAAAACAATTCCTAGGAGATTATCTTCCTATTTCAGAGAAGCAAACTACAGAATGGCTGTTGGTTTGCATTCTGGGAAGGGGCACAACTGAAGAACACTGACACAGGAAAAAATCAGGAGCAGAATATCTAGCGCAGAATTTAAAAAGACATCTGACAGAACCTAGGATAGAGAGAAAAGATGCAAACTACACAGTCAGCCACATAAAACTTGAAAAATAATCAGCAAAAGAAGTCCCTATTTTCACAGATACTTAAAACATATCCTGAACCACTTAATAAAGCCTAGTTCACCTGACAGCACAGGGAAATCCTCTTCAAGGGACAGAAAGAAAGCAGCTTGCAGGGTGCCAATACCGAGCACTGGCAATGGGCTTTGTGTAAGTGTATTGTTATCTGTGCCAGTCCCAGACCCACCAGAACAGCTTGAGGGCAGGCTGACATTCCCCACTTGGAATCACGGGAGAGATTTGCACAGTTACTAGGAGACAGCTGGAGGGCTGCTCCTTGCTTTGGGACTTATTACAGCTGCTGCAGCCAGAATCACACGGCTGTGCTGGAGTGCAGTGTTCCATCCTGGATGCAGCCACACACAGACACGGATATTTTTACTGCATCAAGCACAGGAACTCACTTGGCCACAGCCAGCAGGACATGTGGGTCATGTTCACACTTCTTGAGAGCATCCACACTCTTGGTCTTTCGTTGCGGTCGCGCTTCAAGGAAAATTGCTTCTGACCACAGGATTCCTTAATCAAAATAAGTAGGAAGATTGTTTAGTGCTATTTTGAGGTTAACCCTCCCAACCCTGCCATCAGGCCAGTGCTCTGCAACACAAGCAGCTGTACAGCCCCTACCCTGGTGGTGATCCACCCCTAACCTCATTCCAGATCACTCTTTCCACACGGATACTTCACTCAGAACTCTGAATTTTTAGCTAGTGTGTGCACCACGCTGGAGCTTCAGCTCTGGGGGTCTCTGTACCACAACTCCCGCAGCAAACCCAGAGCTCAGGCTTTTCAGATGAGACACTGCAAACTCTGGGACAGGGAGGGCAAATCAGCATTTCCAAAGGGAAAGGTATCTGTCTGTTTGAACAGGCAACTGCAGTGGCAGAAGAAGGCCCAAAAAGTGCAAAGTACAGTGTGGGAGCAGTTTCAAGGGTGCTGGAGAGCACCACAGTCTTATTAATGCTGGCTCCACACACATTGATGAAGGACAGAGTAGATCCAGGAAAGCCGGGTTTAATCCCTAGCTCTTCTCACTGCCAAAAGCAAGGAAGGAAATATGCTCAGGGGAGCATGAAATCTGCAGTTTCTCATGTCAGCCAGGCACACCTGATCACTTCAAAGCAAAGCCTGAGAGCTGGTGTCTGCCAGGACTCCATCAAAGCGCTCTCGCTTCCCATAAACGGCACCACGGGAACACACACGAGCTTTGATAACTGCAGTGACAGACAGGAGACAGACTCTCTTCTTCTTGCTCTTTATATATAGGATCACAAACACCATAATATTTCTATTTTCTTCTTTGTGCAGCCTGCCACCCATCAGGAATCAATTCAGCAATCGATGGACCCAAACCTCTGGTTTACAGGGCCGCAGGTGGCCAAGTCCTGCAGGCTTTGATTATGGTTTGTTGAGGTCTAAGATAAAGTTGGAAGCAATTTTTTAAACAAAAACTGAGACCCTGCTGCCCATTTCCATAGCAACAGGCAGATCTGTAGAACATCCTGTGGTGGCAAACACTCATTAGGTCATTCACAAAAACAAAGCAGTATTTTGGGTGGTGCTGCTTTGGTGACCCACTCACATGGAGAGTACCTTGCAATGAGTCTATCATGTCATAAAAGTCACTTAATTCCCAATTATTTCACTGGGACTTTAGTAGCCACCAATTAAAACACCTTTCGAAACCTACCCTGAAGGCAGGCCAAGCCTCGACCTGCAGTGAGTTACTACAATTTGTAGCTATGTGACATCTTCTCCCCAAAAGGTGTCAACATGCTTAAATAATTAAGTCTTCCTGCAATTCTGCCCCAAAACAGGGATGTGTTAGGCACTTTATCCTCCCATCCCAAGAGGCAAATCTTTCCACTGCTGGTTACAACTAACTGACATCATTTGACCTCTTAGCCTTTTCTTACATGAGCTAAAATAATCAAAAACCAGGACTGAACATTTATGGTACAAGATCCCCTCATCATGACTGCGATGGAAATTTGGTGCCAGCACAAGTTATTAAATTCAGAGTGGTGAAATCAGTGCAGGCAAACCAGCAACTGGGAATCTCCTAAGGCCAGCTGTACTCCAGAGGGACAGGGAAAGCACCATTCTTTTTCCACTGAACTTCCTAACTACGAACACTGAAGTGTCTTTTTTTAATTTTAAACCTTGGCAGACTTCTACCAGCTTCAGAGAAAAACCCACCCATATCCAAGATGTTTTCGCAGGAAGCCTGGGGACAAAATGTGGACCAGGGATCCAATAATATACTGGACACTGCAGAAAAATGGAACAACACCAACCCCTCAGGTGTGAGAGAGCACAAAGTAACTGGGATTGTTCTCAAAGACCCTCAACATTTCCTTTGCATAAGGATGACTGACGCCTCTCCAAAACACCATATTCTGAGACCTGGCCAGAAAGGACATCTTGGGAAAAAAATGTGCTTCTATCAACTGGGCAAAACAATTAACTGTGTTTAAGGCAGAAATGAGATCCAGCTGACCTGAATTGGGGCACTCTTGCAGTGCCTTGGCCATCAGTGTGTTTGCAATGTTCTTCAGCCCAGCTCGGTATTCCAACCTCACAGACTCCAACCTGGTAGGGAAGAGACTCTGATGAAATTTATGACAACATTCACTAGGCAGAAACAAACAGTGAGTCACACGAAGGTCACTGGAAACTGCAAACGTCTGCCCATATTCTGAATACGTGTAGGTGACTGACATCTTCCCATTCTTCTCCATCTAAAAATAAATGTGACTTTTATTCTATAATGGCCCAGATAAAAAACAATCTGAAAAAGGAACTGTAACAGAAAGGAAAGAGCCCCGTGCACTCTGCACGCTCTGTGCACTGCAACTACCAGTAAAGAAATAACTAGTTCCCAGATCCTTAGAGAAGCTAGCCAGGATCACCAAAGCATTTCTGCTGTTCAGGGAAGCTGTTAGTCCAGAAGAAACTCCAGGATGGGTGTGGTCCTATGTTCCAGGCTCAAATGGCTGAGATGATGTGAAATAGCTGGCCTGAGGAATGGATTGAATTTGTAGCCCAAATTCAGTTCAACTCCACACAACTCACCAGAGATCTGGATTCTTTGGATTCTTCAGGCGAGACTTTTCCAAGATGGCTCTTGCTCTAGTCAGCTGCCCGACTTTCTCCTCCAGCCTGGACAGCAAAAGCCACAGGGGTATGGAATGGGGGCACTTCTTCAACTGTTTAAAAACAAAAAAAAAGTATACTAATAGGTAAAGATAAAAAAAAAATCTTGTAACTCCTACAGAAAAGAATTTCCCTGCCTATATCCTCCTGGAGAGTTTAGAAGAATAGAGTCCAAGTTATGTCACTCAAATTTCTCCAGCTAGTCTTACAGCACACAAGTGAAGTTTTTCCTGTATCCAAAATAGCCAGGTACATCAGGTATGACTGAGCTATCCCAGCAGTAAGAGACAGAACACAGGTCCCTTAACACAGCTGCAATTCGTGCTCCTTCTGCAGATGGAGGGCTCTCACACATCCCCAAATCACAGCAGAGTGCACAGAGAGTCATTAGGATATCGACACTGGCAGAAACCTGTGTCCAAATTACTTTGATGGCTGTCGACTTTGAGCATTCACACCCAAGGACACCAATTACCATTTAAAAGAGAGAGGAGTGCTCCGCAGGCCACCTCCTTTCACAGTGTGCATCTAAGAGCTGCTGAGGAAGATTTTCTTTTAAGAGTTCTGGTTTTAGTCTTTCCAGGTCTTAGAGAATTACTGGGCAAAGGCTTTTTTCCTGCCTGTGAGGAGTCAGGCATACAGAGAACTCTTTGAAGCAAGAAAGTCAATCTTGCATATGGGTAATGGGTAAGAGAAATTCTTGCTTATTTCAAGGGCCTATTTTTTTTTTCTTTTACTGTTTTAACCAATGACAGAAAGAGTGTCTTTGGCCCTCCATTTTGAATCAAAGACAGACATCTCTCCATGCCAGCAGCACAAAGCAAACCTGCAGTAACATCCATCTTACCCCTTGATTATAAGCCTCCCGTGCTCTCTCTACCAGCTCTTTTTGTTCCTCAATTTGTCCTTTCATCATCCACAGTTTGGGGAAGTCCTCATAGTGCTTCAGGGCTTCCTCACAGAGCTCCTGGGCTGCAGCAATATTCCCAAGCACCCATTCCAACTTCACAGACTTCATGAAGACCTGGGAACAAACCAGAGCTGTTTACCACCAGCAGCCATTGAAAAACCATTAATCTGCCAAAGCAGCAGGTTCCCACTTTCATGCACTCATTAGAATGTTATTGATTAGCTACAGTTTGAAGTAAAATAAAAATTAAAATATCAGAGTTAAATAATAGCGGGCACAGATAACAATGAGAAAGGTAAATGTAAATGCAAATACTAAAGGAGTTACAACAGTGTGATCCACCTGTATCTCACCTATTTACATAATTATTAACATAGAGTTGGCATTTGCATTATCACAGAACCATAGAATGGTTTGGGTTGGAAAAATAATATTTGTATAAAGAGCACAGCTTTAACTGCACAACCAATTAACAAACCTGGGCCTCCTTCATCAGTACAATCTGATCTCCTCAGATCCAAGCTACCAAGACCACCTTTCCTTACTTATGGCTTCAGGCTCTAACTGTTGTCCTGCTCATTACAAACTGGTACAGGTACTTTTCTGCCCCCCAAATCCTTCCTTCTGGCTACGCAGGGAAGTCACAGCTATGAGAAATACATTATACACCAAAGGCTCTCTCACTGCTCTTTGATCCCCATCCTCCCCATTCCCAAACTCCCCCCACTGTGATCTCGCAAGAGAGGCATCAAGTCTGAGAGCAGAGCTTCAGCCCCAGCTGCAGAAGCTCCCTGACTCAGAGAGGAAGAGGACAGTTAAAAAGATGTAGGATGTAACAACGACTGAGGGGGAGGAACAGAGGACAGAGATCAAACTAACTTTTCGTTTACTTGGACAAGTTAAAATGCTTTTGTATGAAGAGCTGAAAATCGACAGTTTATCATACCAGAGGTAACTGGAGATAAACACAGGAGCGTAACTTTAAACACCAAACCACCCCAGAGCTGTCTTTAGCACAAGCATAAGTGAATCTTCTGTGAAAGTATTGTCTCTTTTTTCCAAGATGTGCTTTTATGCAACACAAACATTATACAAACAGCTGCAAACTGGGAATTTCCTGACTTTTGCCATTTGTGTAAAAAACAAATTGAAACCCTTCACTTGATCCTAGCCTTTTTTTCCCATCATGCCATGACTTTGTGTCGCAATTCACTGGAGAAGCGCTCGGCAGAGCGGCCACATGCCCCGGAAGGCAATGGCAGGGAGCCATATGGTCAATCCCTAAGGCCACAGAACTGAAGGAACTCCTCCATCCGTCCCAAATCCCCCGTGGCCAAGAGGCCTGAGCCTCTCCACCCTCCACACATCCTTACCCTTGCTGTGGGGGCACTGCTGCGAGCCTTTGCCAGCAGCCTCCTCGCTCTTTCATACTCATTGTTCTCTGACTCGAGCTTCACGGCAGCCAGCCAGATCTCCTCGCTGTTGGGGTTGGCCTGCAAGAACACAAAGTGACAGACAAATGCATACAGTGAATCAACAGCAGATTTAATCCTCTGTTTGATCCAGATTAAAATTGAAATCAGAGCTTTGTCAATCCACAGTAGGATTTTTTTCAGTGCAAGCTCCTCCCAGTCTTCTTTGACCTTTGAAGTTTATAGAAATCCTCCAAAACAGATGGGCAACACAAAGATATATGCCAGTTTAGAAGCTGGATGCTTCTCAACTGTTGAAAAGCAGTAATGCTTGATCTTCTGAACTTCCAGTTTAAATACTGAAAACATCACAGGGTCTGCCACAATGAGACCCTCATTTTATTACCCTCAAGCAAAAAAACTGCAGCTTGAATTCCCCACTGAGGTCTGTGAAAACTCTTCCAATAAAAGTCATTTCAGTGGCAACCATCTCAAGAACTTTTCAGCCTAGTAACAAAGAGCACCGAGAACAGATTAAGGAAGTATCTTTTACCTTCCATTTCAGGACCTTTTTTCTCACTTAGCTTTTAAGCCTAATTCCCAGTGCTAGAAACGCTCTGCCTATCTTTGCTACAGCACTCAGCAGGCAATTCCCTTCATTAGTGGGTTTGATCCAAAATGTAAGTAATGCAGTGACCTCATTTGGGGCAGACCACAACCCTTTCCCTGAGGTGACCCAAGACAACAGGATTCTGATCCATGACTGGGGCTGGTGGGAGCCATACTAGTAAAATTGATGGTTTGCAAACTCATAGAATCACAGACTGGTTTGGGTTGGAAGGGGCCTTTAAAGATCATCTCATCCCAAGGATAGGGATGCTGTGCACCAGACCAGGCTGCTCAGAGCCCCATCCAACCTGGCATTCAAAACTTCCAGGGATAGGGCAGCCACAACCTCTCTGGACAACTTGTTCCAGCTCAGAACCTGGTGTACAACTACTAAAAGAGCAGTACCACAGCCTTGCTTCCAGTTTGCTGCCATTTCACAGGAGAACATTTTGCCACACAAAGCAATCAAAGAACAGCGGAAGTCTTCATCACCTTGAAAGGCAGCAGGAACCAAGCGTTGACAGAAAAAGCCTGCTCTGTATTCTTTACCTGTCACATTTAACAGCCTCTGACAAGTATAACAGACCCACCTGGAAAGCCAGGGCCAAGATGCTTCTGGCTGCTGGCACATCTCCTGCCAGCCACTTGGATTTGGCTCCCATGAGCCACAGCACTTCTGCTTTGGGACAGTGAGCAACAGCTCTCTGCAGAAGAGCCTCCAAGGATTCTCTGAAGACAAGAAAGAGCAAGTTACAATCCCTCAAGGTACTGCCAAAGGCAAGCTCTCACACCATTTTCACTATTACTCAGTGTTATAAATATTGTTGCAAAGTCCAACGTTGTAAACCTTGATAAGTTGTTTCATAACAAGGAAAGGGTGGGGTCTTTTTTCACAAGGGTTCTAAAATCAGCACTCCACAAACGGCTCATTGTTCAGACACCTTTGTTTGATAGCCTCTGTGGAAAGAGCCCTCACACAAACAGCTCCTTTCTCTTGGAAAGAGTCATTCTGCTTAACAAACCTTACCAGAAACTGAGAAAGGAAGGTTTTCAGAATTATTAGATGAGGCTGGCTTGATCTTATGCAATTTATTTTTTCCTCTGGAAAATATACTTTTCAGGTAGAACATGGGGCTTAAAAGCCAGCCACCACTGGGAAACATGGGAAAACAACATCAAAAGCAAAGGTATATTTGTTCCCATTAAAAAGAAGGCTTGAATGAGGAAGAACTCAGCATCTGCAGTCACTTCCACAACATAGTCTTGTTGGCTTTAATAAGGATGATTCCACATGTAGAAGTGGCCTACTGCAGAGATTGTTTGCTTTAATCTAAGATGTGGGCAGAAGGTTTCTGACATGTAAAGTTTATTCTTGATGAATAAACTTCAAAAAGAGCCTGAGCTATAACAGTGTAACACCAATCTTAATTCAGGATGCGATGCACATTCAGAGTGTTTAATCAGAAAATGCCAGAGATGCTTGGACACATTCAGCTATGAAGTAGTTTATCCATGAAAACTAAATAAAACACATTTTAGGTGATTTGTATCCCCATATTTTTCCAGAGATGCCTTCTCAAAGACACTTGTTCCTACCTTGTCTCTTCACAGCTATTTTTACCAAGAAATCCCTATTGCCAAAAACCATTTTATGACTGCATAAAACTTAAGGATATTCTGAGCACAACAATAACAAAGAAGGTCAGACTTGCAAAAAAACATCAGCAAGTTTCACCCAGCTGCACTAACTGTGCACTTGCACCACACCAGGGACCATCCTGTAGTTTTCCTTCCTCCCCAGCCTGTCACCCTGTCACAGGGATGAACCCCCCCACGCAGGGATCGTGCAGCACACGTACCTGGTTCCATGGTTCTTTTCAAAGTAGGCTGCTCGTAGCCACACACTCTTCTTGCTCGGGAAGACTTGCAAGGCATAGGCATAAATGGCTCGGGCACACTCCAGGGCATTATGAGCAACACACTGAGGGAAAACAGATCAGGACTAAGTCAGCTTAGGGGAGCACTGGAATCGAGAGCAAGAAGGAATTACACATGCACAATTCAACCCAGAACTCAGTAACTCGGTGTAATCCATGAATTGAGGCATTAATAGAGAACAGAACACTTACAATCAGCTTTTTAAAAGGAAGCAAGGAATGAATTTCCAAGTATCCCTCTATAGAGCACAAGTATCCCCGGCCTTTCAGTGGGACTGACACTCACAGGCCAGCTTGAAACATTAGTAAGGCATTGGAAAGGCTCTCATGTTAGCACTTCATTTTGTTATTTCACAGGCAAACCCTAAGCACCACGGCATGTGCCCCCCACTGCTCTGAGCCCAATTCAAGGCCAGTGAAGCTGGATATTTCTCATGCTGAAATATGATTTAGTTCTTAGCACATGTTCAAACTATTCCCCTAAAGCAAAAAAAGCCTGGTAAAACTTTTACCCACTGCCTTGTCCAGTCTTACATTAACTCTTGAGCTACAATGGTTATGCCTTGAAACTCAACTCCCAGCTCCTTTACCCATAACTCAATCTCTGTTGATGTCTCACACACAAAAAAAAAAAATCCACACCAAACTAGCAGACAAGCTATACCAATGTCAACTTTTTGTTTAGTAAAAATTCAAATCTGAATAAAGCTCTATAATCAAATAACCTCCTGAGACAGCGACTGGCCAAAGGCAGGCAGGTGGTGTGGGAATCACATCCACTTTCACTGACAAAGCCATTTCCCAGGCACCAGTTCAATTTCCTCTAATCAAAAAACACAAACCCACAATAAAACAAAACCAACAAAAAGCAGCATCACAGCTGGACATACACTGTCTGCATCTTCCATCCAGGTGTGCTTCCGATCTTCTTCCTCGATTCCAATCCCAATCACAGCTCTCATGATTGCCTGGCATGTGGCCACACTTCCAGCTTTATCACATTCCTCGGCATCCTAGAAACAAGAGGAAAGCCCTGCTCATTTTGAGAGCTCAGCACAAGAAGTTAAATTCTGCTTTGGCAACTCCTCATGCACAAACACAGAGACATTGTGGTCACTGCCACAGCACAAACATCCCATTGCTCAGACACACCCTGACACTGAGTAGGAGCCTGCACCCACGAGGTAGGTGCTAGAGCTGGACATAGAATCATTCACAAGTTGGTTAAGAAACAGAGCACATCAATTCCATCCACTGAAAAGCAGTAATTGTGACAATGTGTGACCTTTCCAGACCCAGAAGTCTTTTCCTACAGCTCCACAACCTTGGGCTGACCCAAGCAGGCACCTGGCCAATAAAAAATGCAAAAATTTCACAAGGAAGAACTGCAACATCAAAACTACTGACCTTCTTTCAGCTTTGAGATGATTAAGTCTCAATAAGGGCTAAGCAATAACTAAATTTAAGAGTATCCTGTCAACCAGTGTTAAGTAAAAGGTGCAAACACTCTCACCAGAGCATGTATGGAAAAGCTGTTTCCTGACACACAAAGCTTTCAGAAAGCCAAGCATGTCTTGCTTAAACTTGTTGCAAAGCCCTCTGATCAGATAACAGAAATGGAGCAGTTCTACTACTGAGAAGGAACTCGAGAACACAACAATGCAGAGGCTGTGTTCGTGGGCTTTTTTAAAGAGAAGTTGAAATTAACCGTTAATTGTTTTACTGCTGTAAAGAAAGTCAGTATTCTTTTAGATGTTAACAAGGATATCCATTTAATATTAAATACTTCATTCATTATCAATGCTCTTAAGCAGTAAAACAAGAAGATTTTGCTGCCTTGATCCACTGTAAATGATTTTAGTGGGAAACTGCTTTAAAGACTTATGATCAAACAAAGCATGGAACCTACTAAGGAAGAAAGAGGTTCAGTACAGGACTAACAGTATTATTTCATACATGCTGCAAATGCAGTATTTGTATTGATTTCTCACACCACCATTTGACAAAGACTTGTGGGGCAAACAAATACCTTTTAAGCCAAAAGAGACATATGCAAACAATACGTAAATCTTTCACTGAAGGCTTTAAGCCTCTGTCCTACTTAAGGCAGCAGATGCTTGAAGCTACTTATCTTCCAAGACAGAAGCAAACCAGACATTTCTCAGCAAAACACATGTGACGTTACCCCAGGGTATCACTTATGGCCTTGACCCTACTCAGCTTTTTACTCTCATCTCTTGTCTCTTCACAGGGACCTCCACTGATAAGCCAGGTGCAAAATTACACTGCCCCGTAACACCCACCATCAGCAGCCTTCAGAACACAACCTGAAGAGCTCACCTGGGCTTCCAAGACCGAGCACATACCTGTATCCACTGCTCCCTGTTGATTTCCACACCGTTAGCCCTAAGAGATGTGATGGCTCTGTCAATGATTTTCTCCACCATCTGGGTGTTTCCATTGGCTTCCTCCAGTTTGGCAGCAGTAATCCAGATGTGACGATCCGTCGGGATATTCTCCCGGGCTTTGTTAAGGACTTTACGAGCGTTCTCATATGTCTCCAGCCTTGCCAGCGCCAGCCACAGCTGCGGAGCAACAAAAGATGTATGCGAGATGAGAACAAGGAGATGACAAGGCTGCTGTATGGCAGTGTCAGCCCACAGAGATAAGCAGCTTCACGCTGCTTGCTACTGGTTGGCAACTGTCCTCAAGCACTGCAAGCAGGCTGTGGAATACCAATGGATGACAGGAGAAACAGGCTGCTACTGCCCTTGAAGCTCAGTCCCGATCATCTCTGGGTATCATCCCCATCTGCTGGGCTGTTACACTCCTATTTTCTGTTCACATCACCTCTCAAACAGCTGAACTGAACACTCTGGTTTGGTGTTTCAGAAACAAGTAACTTACAGATTCACCAGATTAAATGTTCACTTGTTTTCCCAACTGTCAAGGCACCACACATGGACACAAACATGGCTCAGTGCCTACAGCAGGCACAGCTGTGCGCTGCCATGACTAACCTAACAATTACACAGCAAAATGAGGCATGTAATGACCACCAGACAATTAACTTCAAAGAAAAAAAGCACATTCCACTACTCATCACATCCCTCCCACTGTGGCATGAAGCATGTGGGAGAAAACCTTGTGTGGAGAAACACTGCTCACCCTGCCTTTTGCCTGCAAAGCTCTACTGCCAGCCTGAAGTGGGGGTGTAGGGGTTTTTTTATTTCACTTTTTTTTTAACTCACTTCAACACTGGTTGGACAGCACTCCACAGCCCGGCTCAGCATGATCCTGGCATCCTCAGGTTCCTCCAGCTCCACGGCTGCTTTCCACAAACGCACCGAGTTTGGAACATGCTCAAGGGCTAGAGAGGCAAAACAATTCTGTCAGTCACAATAAAGTAGTTTATCAATGAGATCTGTATTTTTTAAACATGATATAATAAAGGAATTGTGCTATTACAATGAAATGTCCTGAAAGAGGGAAGGGAGGGAATTTACTTATATTGGGCTCTTGCTTCAACAATGAGAATTTAAAATCAGAAAATAAAACACTTAATCATTTTAATTGGAAACAGGTTTTGGAGAGCCAAAGGCTTTTTTGCTGTACAAGCTGTAATTGCATCCTCCTCAGTAAAACACCTGGCTGAACAAAGCCTCCAGTCTCAGCAAATGAGCAGATGAAGATCTTCAAAACTGGGCAGCTTAATCATGCTGCCTTTATAGAAAAGGAGCATCTTCAACACTAACTAATAATACGACCTTGTTCCTTACATGTTGAAACTGTCCCTTCACAATGTAGTTTTCCTGTAAGCCTCTCCTGACAGCTCAATGGACCCCAGCTTAACTTCCCAAAAAGCTGTTGTCCTGCTATGCAAAAATGAAACAGGGATGCATAAAAACTTAAAGGTCTCGCTGATACTAAGCCATGAGTACCAAGTGTGCTTCCAGCAATCCAATATGGACTCCATCTAATTAGGATTCTTCAAGGCTTCCTTAATCTTGTCCAAGAGTTAGCTACTGCTGGTAGAACTGCATTCTCTGCAGCCTGTCCTACATGTGCTGTCTGAAACATTAAATGCTAAACAACAGCTTTCCTCAGCCCATCTCGTTAAGAGAGATTGAGAAACCAAAGGGGTTTTTTAGCCTTTTGTCACTCCAATTTGCACCCCAGCCTGCTGGAATCAGCTGCATTGCAGCATTACTTCCACTGCTTCCATGGTGACTGTACACAAATGTGCCATAGTAACAGAGGACTGAGCACATCCCTCTTCAATAAAGCGGGCACAATCACAGGGACACAAAAATGAGTGGGAAAAGGCACCTAAACCTACTTTGGAACTAGCTGGGCTTCCAGGCAAGGCTGTTCCTCGAGGCATTGCTGCAGAGGCAGAGGCACAGTGATGAACCTCAGCTCAGAGCACATCCCACCCCTACACAAACAGATTTACAACAGGCATTAACCATTTGTCTCCAAGTCTGCAGCTGCAGGAGATTTTCCTGAAGAATTTAAGTGAATAATGTCAGCCTCCAAGAGCTGAAAGCATCGCTCTGCAGGACAGAACATGTATTTATAAATACAGAATTCGATTTTTAGACCTCAAGCTGTATTTCAGCCACTCAGCTTGCTGGGTCTCCAGACTGAGGCTATAAAAACTCCAGAGGTTCTGCTGGATGGTAGGAATGCACACAGCCAGCAGAGAGGAGAAACACATTATGAAAGGTCACACTTCAGTGACATTACCTGGCACTCAGGCTTTTTTATTTTGGGAGAAATAATGGGTTATGCTGCCACTTAAGGCTCCAAGCTCCATATTACTGATGCTCCCTAGGCAGCAGAGGAGCACTGTGAAGCTGTTAACAGGCCAGAAATTGGGAAGAGAATGATAAATCCAGTTCCATTCCACTAACAGCTTTGTATCAAGAGGATTAAGTAGGTGGTTCCAAAAACTGAATGTTTTTCTCCTCATAAATACAGTGTTTGAAGCAAAGTTCAGTACTTAGTGGGCAAGTCACTGCTCTTACACAAGACCCTACCCAAGCTGGACTCACAGATCTATTTCTGCTCCTTTAAAAGTGTTTTTCTGTTCAACATCTGTGACTGCTCCTGAGAAGGACACACGGTGTCACAGGAGCAGCACTTCACACCATGTTGCACTGCGGAGCCAATGGAAATTTAAAAAGCTACTGAATAGTTAATATCTGAACTCTTTACAACTTCATATCCAGCAACTTTGAAGTGCCTTTCAATCCACATGTAGTAAGAGGTCATTTCAACAGAGATCTGCATTTTACATGCAAGAGGTAAGAGGTGGGAGGCAATTAATTCCTTTGAAGCTAAACCATTCAATACTGCAGACTGCTTCACAATGATTCAGTAAATGTATTAAATCCAGACCCTTTTCCCTGTCTAGATTAAAGGCAGGAGATGTAACTAATACAATTCAGTAGTCATGAAGGAACCAATCTCTATTGATACAGGCCCACCTATTTAAAGTAACCAAAGAATTCATATTTTGAACTTCTGAGGAAGACCTGGGTCCAGGACAATGCAACAAACTGCTGTCGAAGAGATCATTGTTTGGAAAAGACAGTAATTCCATGAAAGAGGAAAACCTCCAAGTGCAATGCAATCCAAGAAGATGTAAGATTTCAGGTAAGCACCATGGAGAAAGGCTGTTTGTCAAGGACAGAACTTGCTCCACTAAAGCAAATCCTGCAGCTCAACAGGCTCCATGACATGAGAACCCCAAGACCTCTAAAGCTCCTCCAGCAGCAGCCACGGTGATCTCTAACAGGCTACAAGCAAGTAAGAACAATCAATTCCAGTATCTTTTCCAAAAAGTATCACAAGGTGACATCTAGAGCACCTTTTTATCCTTAGAACATCATTTTTTAACTGCTTTCATCTACTTATCTAACTGTGATCAAGCTGGAATTGGCTTAGGTAAGTGAAATATCATTTTGGAATTTTTCAGTACCAGCAGCTTTCTGCTGAAGGATGTTTTACAAACACTTCAACACCTTTGCTCTTTGGCTCAACAGCAGCAAGTTCCACCATTAATACACACATTGACAACTGTAATTTCAACAAGGAAGCAAAAAAAGCACCTGAACTTATGGCCACATCTTGAACAACCTGAAGTGCAATATAAAGAGTGCAATGCTCAGCCTTCATTCCCTGAGCCCACAGGAGCTCTCACCTTTCCTAAGGACACGTTTCTTGGCACGGATGTCCGTCTCCAGCTCTGCTGCTCTGATATAGATCCGCACAGACTGTGGAAGGTGCCGGACAGCCTGGGCCACAACAGCCTTGGCTGTATCTCCAGGCTGAAGCCGAGCAGCTTCCAACCAAACATCTTCACTCTGTCAGGAAAAACAACCCATCTTCCTTAACATCAAAACAAGAATATAAAAGCAGAGCTTCTGGCTAAGCAGGTGTTTTGTAATACTGCAGATACTGAAGGTGTATCAGACAGAGCCTCAGTCAAGCTTAACAGAGACTCTGCTGCTCATTAACCACAACTTTTCCCTCTATCCCACAAGGATCGCAGGGAAGCAAAGCAATTCTGACCTTAGGGCACATCTCTGTTCCTTTCATGATGAGGTTTCGAGCCACCTGGAGTTTGCCAGTGACCTCCTCCAGTCGGGCTGATGCTATCCAGGCTGGTGGATGATGAGGATTGGTCTCTCGGACAGATTTCAGGAGCAAACGGGCTTTTTTGATATCACTAAAGGAGGAGAAAAACGGGAAGGAAAATTTCCAGCACATTGGGAAACTATTCTCCTGAACCAGCATGTGCTCAGACACACAGTAACTGTGATCTCAAATTTTTCTATATTGGAGACACAAATCACATTCTACCAAAACAAGCTTACAAATACACACTAACACAGCGAGATCACAGGGAAAACCAGTTAAGTACTTAAGAAAGATCTTTGGGAATTACAGCTGGGCACTTGCAGCCAGAAGCTGATAAGCCCAAGCATTGATGTAAGTCAAGAATTAGCATCAATATTTGCACGTATTGCTCTGACTTAAACAGCAATTCTTTATGAAACAGATGTCAAACTCCAGGCTAAAGAGGTTCTCAGAGGTCGTCAATCAAGCCTAAATTAGCAGCACACAGGTACAATTAACCAGGTTATTTCCTGGCTGGCAGGCAGCCACACACTGCTATCACTCTGGCATGGAAACAGGGATGGAATGGAAACAATCCCCACAATTGATGCATCCAGGTCAGATGCCAGTACCTCAGCTGAAAGACTATACCAGATCTCATGTTAAAAGAATTCATCCTCAAAAACTCACCTGGCATTTCTTACAAACGAAATGCCAGCTGAAAGCACCCACTCAGACAGATTTCCTTTTACATGTAGGATCAGTGCCACTGCTAAGAGGATAAATCTGTTAATCCTTCTTAAACTTACTTGATATCTCCTCCGTGTGTGGGAATCATGGAATTCAAGTCTGTCAAATATCCTTTCGGGTCCACTACGGTCTGGCCGCTCACAGAGTCCGACACCTAAGAAAGTCAAGTCAGAGCTACTGAAATGACCACTCACAGCCCCTGAAGGCCTGGAAAGACACTGTGGCTGTACAAAAATCCTAGATATTCATCTGTTCCCAAAAGCAAGGAAGGAGAAAAACACAAAGCCTTGCTTATTAGCTTTTTTCCACTTCTAATATACACAACTTTAATGTTAAAATCCAGACAAGAAGCAGCTTGGTGACAAGTAAACACCAAAAGCTCTTGCAGCCCTGCCAGCTAAAGGCATTCTTTTTAGAATAAACCAGATTTAGATCAGAAAAATCAATGAAAAAGAGCAGAAGTCAAAATCTAGTATTTTTCAGCAGTTTGTCCTGCATCCCCATATAAGACAGAAGAGATGCTTCCCTTGGTAATGCCACCTTTGGTGTAACCAGGCAGTCTGTTCTCCCATAATGACCAAGAATTCCAGGGACAAACTGGTATTTCTCAGGAAATTCTATACATGCCGATGGCATGAGATTCAGGGAGAGGGACTACAAAATTATTTCACAGCTCAGCTGTTCTTGGATCTTCTAACACCCAAGAGAATTTAAAACTTTTCTAAAACCAGGACTTTAATAGCAGCACAACATCAACCCCAGGTATACCTGTGACAGATCCTGCCTTCTCACATCCTTACCTGGCTTAGCCTCATATCCATCAAGGTGTTCCTGGCTTGGCCAATCTTCCTCATATCCAATTCACCTGTCCCAGGTGTCATCAAGCCTGGTGTCATTCCCCCTGGGTATGGAGTATTCAAACCCCCTGGATATGGAGTATTCAGTCCACCAAATTGCTAAAAAAAAAAGAATGAGAAAGTCATTCCTAAAACCTCTTCTGAGATTTCAAAAATAATTCAGGCTATTGGCTGATTTGCACTTCTCCAGAAGCTGCAGGGGACAGATGCAAAACCCCCACAGGTACTTCCGATAAAGCTTCCCTGGATCACAAAACATTTCTCATACAGGATTTGCAAATCTATAGGTAATTACTAAAGATTGGTCAAGTCAGTGAAATAAGCAACAAGCAAGTGAAAAATTTGAGCACAAGGCACCTTACACATTTAAACAAGAGCATCTACAAAGCCCAATGGACACGTGGAGCCAGTCTAGGGCCAGTCAGCTGCTCCTATAATTCTATGACCACAGTAGACTCATAATTCTATGACAGAGTAGGCCACAGAGCAACAAGCTAAATTACTTCATTTTCACTTGACTGAAAGGCAAGTAATTTTTAACACAATTACCCCAAAGCTGAGCAAACCATTAGGTGAAAGCAAACTTTATTTCCTGTTCCCTTTTTGCAAGATGTTGTAACAGAAATAGTTATGCTCACTATCACCACCCTGCATTCAGCAAATAGGAAAAGAAACACTTTCTTCCATCTTCAACACAAGAACCAGGCTTTCTCTGCGTATCCCCATGTTTTCTCTAGCAAAGGGTGCACACTGAAAGGCTCCAGCAAGCACGGGAGTTTAACATCCAGAATTCCTTTGGCAGACTCACAAACCACATCAAGTTTTTCGTCAAGCAGCTTTTCCCCAAATCCCAGCTTAACATTCATCCCTAATCCAGTTTGGCCATAGCTTGCCCAGGTTTGCTGTGTACTCACTGTCTGGCGTGGGTCCACAGAAGTGTGATTCTCCCCTGACTGCAAATGCTTTGCAAAGAAGCTGTCGGGGACAGGAGTCAGCTTCTCATAACGAGGATTCCTCTGCCGCTTGTTCCTGGCATCCCCAACCTCGGGAATACTCAGCCACTCCTCCTCAGTAACCTCTGCTAATTTCCGCTGTTCAAACAGGAGTCATCATCAGTATTTGCTGCAGAAATGGCTTCTTAAGAGCTCTAACTCCTTAATAGATTTATTTTCTTGAAATAATTCAAGATCAATTTAACACTTAAGGGTCAGACTTTTTTCCTAATCCAATGTACAAAAGAATTAGATGCATTTAATTAGAATTTGGTTTTAGTCCAGACTTAGATTCCAAATCAATTTTGTTATTAGATTCAATGCTACAAACATTCAGATTAATCCTAGTGCCTGGAGCATTGAGTGGTTTATTACTAATCATTAGACAACAGCTTAAACAATACATTTTACTTAAAAGAAGATTTAGAGTCAGGAGATTCCGCTCAGCTGCTCCTGCAATGCCAACAAGTTAGCAATTTCCCTTAAAGGCAGAAGTGTAGAACTTTTCATAAAGCACAAAACAAAAATGACCAATATCAAAATTTGCAGAAATTTCACTACCTTGTGTATCCACATGAACAGTGTTTATTCTTCCAACAGAAAGTAATTCTAATCTGGAGAATATCAAAGTATTTGTTTGCCAACACACAAAATCTGAGCAAAGAAACACACACACAAAAGAACACACAGCCACCTCTTGTATCTCATAAAAAGTCACACTTCAGACATTTTTTTCCTTACTTTCAAGTCTGAGAACTGCTGCTGAATTTTGGGTCGTTCCATACGGTATTTTTCTATTTCCTCTTTTTCTCGTTGTTCCCTTAGGAAAAGGAATACTGAGGTTACGCTCAAAGTAACACTTGGCAAGTCTTTGATTAAAGTGTTGACAAGACAAAAAATGTGTTTGATAAGAGTTAGGGCATAAATAAAGGCATTTTTTCCAAGCTTAGATTATCAACATTATGACAAGAGATCCTTTACCAAACAAGACAGTATTATAGTGTAAAAACAGACACCTCCAAGTGATCTTCAGTCTTTAACCTCCTCTTAGTGAGTAGTGAATTTAACAAGTAACAAACATTGTTTACAAGCATGAGATGACTTTTCTAACAATTTCCAGTGCACTGTGCAGTCTGTGGTGCATCAATATCAGTTGCTCAGCATCTCCCCACACCATCTTAATGAGCTACAATGATCCTTAATTAACTACAGTGAAGCAATTTAACCACATCCACTATCAATGCAAGTGGTGCAAAATACGTGTCATCCTCAATTAACCAGAAAACACCCCCTGCCAGTGCTGTAGCTTATCCTACCTCCTTTCTTTCCTGCGTTCATCCATCCTCTTATCCAAAGCTGCATAAATAGCATCTGCTTCCTCATCATCTTTTTCATAGGGACCACTGGAGAACAGGCTCCCAGCGTAGCCATTGAACTGGGAATTGGGAGAGAGAGAAAAAAAAAAAAGAGAGGAAAAAAGGCAGTTTTTTGAAGCGCCTGTTACGCTCCTGCTACAGCCAACAATCACCTGAAAATGCACTGACAGGCTGTTTCTGACAACATCGCATCAGACTAACACATCCCTAAATAAAAGCATCTTCCTTCTACCACCCCACGGTGGTGTTTATTCTCCCACACCATTTGAAGCAAAACTGCTTCAAAATTGCTCCTTTCAAAATTGCTTCCCTGTCTAAACCACTTCTATTCAGCAATAAACGAGATCCCAGGGTAGACAAGCCATTCTCTTCCATTAACCACTTTTTCTTTTTACACCAGTGAAAGCAAACAGAAAGAATATCACAACTTTCAACTAACCAAAGTGGGACTTAAACACAAGAGACTACACAGGCCACTTAAGGACAATATGTGGCACAGAATCAGAGAGTCATTTAGGTTGGAAAAGATTTCCAAGATCATCAAGTCCAATCTTGTCAAAGCACACAAGCTTTCATTTGTGGAGAATAAAAAAATACAACCCCTGAAATATTTAAACTAATTTTTAGTTATGGATATTTTCCCAAGACTCTCAGGGCTCTGTATCAGTAATTAAACCACAGTCCATGGAGCAAGGCCAAAACAAAAATCTGTAAGGACCATGCCACTGTGCATACTGAGCTCTCAATCAATAAATAAAAAAGGAAATGCTGCCTGCAAACTACAGGAAATTCTGGGTTTGAAGCCTCAGCTAAAACCGTGGTTCATAGCAAGAGCGGGGAGCTCAGGGACTCTTGTTCCACCTGGGGAAAAACACCTCAAGTATGATGACAAGCTCCTCACCTCATCGTAGTTGGTGTCATTCAAGTCCTCATCATCATCATCTGCCGTCTGGTTCTTCTTCATCTGGTCCCCCACAGTTCTCTTCCCCGGCGGGGCATGCCGGTCATCCACGGGGTCGTTGGCATCACGGGCAGGGCCGATATCAGAGCGGGTGGTGAAACCCGTGGCTCTGCAGGGATAAACCAGGGGCTGTTTAGCTCACTGCAATCCCAGCCTGTCACAGTTACTGCTCAGAACAGGCAGGAAAAACATAATTCTTTTGGGAGAACGGCATCAGCCACTCCCCATGACCAACATTCACAAAGCCGGGGGGAAAATGTCCTTAGAATCATGGAATAGTTTGGGTTGGAAGGGACCTCAAAGCTCACCCCATTCCAACCCCCCACGATGGGCAGGGACACCTTCCACAAGACCAGGTTGCTCCAAGCCCCATCCAACCCGGCCTCAGTCACTTCCAGGGACTGGGCAGCCACAGCTTCTCTGGGCAACCTTTGATAGGAAGAACTTTTTCCACAAATACACTGCAACCACCCAGCTCATTGCTCTGCCACCCACTCTGTGCATGGCCTCCCTTCTGCCTCTGGGTCTCTCAGCTGACCCTGCAGGCTGTGGGGCACCAGGGGCTGGGGTCTGGGCAAAGGGACAGAGCAACTGGAGCTCTTCTGAAGCCCCACACTCGCCTGGCAGCACCTCTCGGGGCACAGCCGGCAGGGTCTCCCCAAGGAAGAACACAAGCAAATCAGCGGGGGACGAACACAACTCACACCCAGCAAAGGACACCCCAAAAACGGTCTCAGCCGCCACCAAACCCCCTCGCTGTTCCCTCAACAAAAGCCCTCCGTTTGATCATTTTCCAGACGGTCCCGTGCACACAGTCACAGCATCCGGAGGGACACCATCCTTTGCCGGGCTGAAGCACCCGGGAACTCATCCCCGGAGCCAGGCTCGCTTTTAAACACAAACCCGCCCAGTGAAAGAGCGAACGCGAACCATTACGAAAGGACAACATTGAAAAGCCGCGCGGGGCCACCCCGAGAGGACGGGGACCGGCGGTGCGGGGAGGTGTGAGCCCAGCCGGGCGGCGAACGGGCCCGGGAGCGTCCCGAGGCCCGGCGGGGCGACCGGGCTGTGAAGGAACCGGGGTGGGGTGGCCAGGCCAGGCCTGGGCGGCGTCTCACCCGCGGCCCAGCCCCGGCACGTAGCCCAGGGGCGCGGGCATGCCCAAGAACGGCTTCTTCTTCTTGTTCATGATGGCGGTGGCGGCGACGCGACACCGAAGCGGGACCGGAGCGGAGCCGCGAGAGGCGGCCGGGAGAGCGGCGGCGGCAGCAGCGGCGGAAGCGGCGCCGGGAGCAGGCGGGGCCACCCGCGAGGGCAGAGCGGCACTTCCGCTCTCGCCGGGGAGTAGCGCATCCCCTGGCGATGTGGAGGTCCTGAGCCGTGGTGAGGGTGACGGGGGTGGGGATGATAAGGACGGGGGAAAGTGGGAATTAGGATGGTGGGGATGAAGGTCATGGGGATGATGGGGCTGAGGATGGGGATGTTGAGTTGTGCTGTCGTGGAATTTCACGTTTATAGCAATTTATTATTTTTATTATTAATAGGAAATGAGTAACTGCTAAAGAACATCCCAGGGGGTGAGCAGCCCTGCAGGGAGCAAAGCTGACACCCTGCGTTTAGCGACTCCCAGCCAGAATGGGGGGGGAAAAAGGGACAAAAGGGCCAGGATCATCCCAGGAAGGCCTGGAGCTGGCCAAAGCCCCGGTGCTGCTCACCCTTGTTTCCCCCAGCCCCTGCTTGCAGGGCTCCGAGGTGTGAGCCTTGCTTCCCCCCTTCCCTCTGCTTCCCCCCCGCTAACAATCTCCAAGACAAATTATTTCTGGGAGCGGGAGCAGGTTTTCTGCTCGTTCCTTCGCCAGCCCGGCGGTCTCTCACTCCCGACTCGGCTGTGTGGTGACAGCAGGGATGGCCATGCCGAGGGACCAAGGTGTCCCACAAGGGTGGGGGGCACAGGTCCAGACCCTCGGAGTGCATGAAGAGAGCCCCCCGTGCTCATCCATCCTTCCCAAAGATGGCCCAGGAGCTCCTGCCTCACTTTCTCCAGCTGGAACCCTGGGCAGGTTTCTCTTGCCCACCCACACCCGGGGTCAGGATTAATCAGCTGCCACCCGTAAAGTCTCCAGGTGACCCTGACACCGTGTCCAGCTGTAAAAGAAAGGTCCTGTCCCTCGGGAGAGGCTCAGGGTCACGGAACACAAGGACCAGGGCAGCGAGAGGGGTGAGAAGGGGATGGGGCTGTCTTGGGGACTGTCCCCATCCCACAGCCCCCTCCCAGCACCAGCCCTGCCTCCCGCTGCCAGCCCCTGCCAGGCCTGGGAGCAGAACCCAGCTGCGGGGAAGATAAATAGCCCCATTTTGCATGCTAATGGCATCCCAGCCCCCAGCCGCTTCCCATCAATCTATTTTTGGGTTTCGCTGGAGAAAAAAAATAATAAAATCCCTCTTGCCAAACAGTTGGGGGGGCAGAGAGGGAGGGAGGCTGCAGTGTCCCAGCTCTCCTGTCCACCCTGGAGTGAGGGCAGAGCCCATGGGAGCATCCTCAGCACCAGGGAGGGGTGTGGAACCCCTTGACTCCCCAGCCTGCCCCAGTGAGCCTAGACCCCTCTAAATACCCAGAGCTGCATCCGTGCTCCAGCACATCCAACATCATGGAGCACCAGTGGGCCTTCCCTGTGCGCTGGATGTGGTAAACTGGGGGGGTTTGGATGCAAATTGGGTTCCTCCGTCCTGCCAGAGGATGAAGGACTAAGAGGAGCCCACCAGGAACCTCCCTGACCCATGGATGGATGGGGAGAGCAGGAAAGTGCCCAATCTATGCCAAGGGGTCTGGAAGCTGCAGGAATTTCACTTTTGGGACTATCTCCTGAAAAACAGAGCTGAGGTGAGGGATGGCAGCAGGGTGACCCCAGAATGGGGTTGGTGTTGGAGCTCTAAATCTTCTCTCTTTACACAGCAACTCTTACACGACGAGAAAACTCAGAATAATTTACAGGTTGAGTAAAATCAACCATAAATGAGTTTTAATCATCTCTGGGGATGGAGCCTGTGTTTGGTACGTCCTGGTGAGTGCAGGGGAGAGCACTGGCTGTGTGTCCCACCCAGCCTGGGCAGCAGAGGCACTGGGAGCTCTGGGCTGCTCTTCCCACGGTGTTGGAGCACGGCAGGGAGGAGGTGTCAGAACCCAGCCCTCAGGCATCCTCTCCAGCCCAGCTCTGCTTTTTGGGCACTCCATGGCTTTCTCCTTGGATTTCCTTTTGCCAGCCAAGCCTGGCACTGGGCTGCTGCAGGAGCATGGCCAAAAGCCCAATGGGGTAATTAACCAGCAGTTATTCTGGTTAATGCAGCTGGGGGGTGGTGGGGTGGGAAGTGAGGTGGGGAGAAATCCCTGAGCTGCTCCTGGGATCATCAGGATCAGAAGGTGGTCCATCCCCATGATGGGCAGGAGTGGGGTGTCTGCACTGTGCATTGCTCTGCCCTCCCCAAACACCTTAAAGCAGGGTGTGAAGCAGGAAGAAAAGATGTTTTCTCCCTGGTGCAACAAAATCTGAAGGGATGAAGGGGCAACAGCACCTGTTAAAGTTGCAATTATGCTGCATCTTTGCCTGCAGGAAGCTGCTGCTGGGTCTGCATATTGGCGCAGCGCTTCTTACCACCCCCGACGGCATTTTTGGGAATGGGAATAAAACCCCAGAGAGATGAGACCACCCACAGCAGGTCACTCCTCTCTCCTGGGTGCACAGAGTCATCCTGCTTCTGGTTTGGGACTTCCCAAGCTCAGTTTGTGTGTGTCTGGCTGAGGAAAGCGAGCTGGGAGGGGATGCCGGGCACGTCAATGGCCAGAGTCGCTCACAAAGGTTTGAAAGTGAAAAATAATCACTTGGATGAGCGCAAGGACAAGCTCACCAAGGCGGATCCTGCCAGGGACTGGGATTAGGATCAGGATCCGGCCCAAAGCCCAGCAGGAGCAGCCCAGCCCACAGCCGGGTCACTGCAGCCCCTCACTCACACAAAGCCGCCTCTGTGTCCCCGGGCAGAGCAGAGGCGGCGGCAGCAGCTTCTCCCGGGACAACGGGAAAACAAACCCCAGGGCTCTCCCGAGGCTGGGAATTCGTGTTTTTAAATATCACATAGCACTGCAAGAATGCGTCCGCGGGGCAGGATC
Organism: Lycocorax pyrrhopterus obiensis; assembly: GCA_014706295.1. Taxonomy (NCBI): domain Eukaryota; kingdom Metazoa; phylum Chordata; class Aves; order Passeriformes; family Paradisaeidae; genus Lycocorax; species Lycocorax pyrrhopterus. The sequence goes on along the minus strand of JACSVZ010000022.1, from coordinate 11,047,139 downwards.
AGCGCTGGGGCTCATCACAAGCACTGTTTCCTGCTGCCTGCCTGTGGCAATAGGAGAAGGGGAAATGGCTTTAAACGTAAAGAGAGGAGATTTAGGTTAAATATAAGGAAGACTTTTTTACAGCAAGGGTGGTAAAACACCAGCACAGGTTGCCCAGGGAAGCTGTGGATGCCCCATCCCTGCAAGTGTTCAAGGTCAGGCTGGACAGGGCTTGGAGCAACCTGGGATAGTGGAAGGTGTCCCTGCAAAAGCCAGAAGGTTGGAGTGAGATGGAATTGACTTTAAAGGTTCATTCCAACCTAAACTATTCCGTGATTCTATGAAAATTCCTGTTGCAAAACACCTGCCTGCAAGCCCTGAGCAGAAATCCAGCCCTTTCCTGTGTGCCAGTGCCAGGCAAAGGGACAGGACATCCCAGAGGTGCCAGGAATACCTCGAGCAGTGTGAGCTCCTCAGCCGAGCCCTGAGAGGACAAAGAGCCCAAATCGGCCACTGAAGCCCCACATTTGCACCCTCAGCCAGCATGGTGCTTGCTGGGTGGTGGTGCCATTGCTTTGCACTCCCAAATGGGATGATTACTTGGATTTCAGACATGGAAGTTCGAGAGAAGACTAAAACAGGGGCTTGTTTTTAATCCCTGTCGTCTCAGCTCCTAAATTAACACTTTTGGAGCCTGTTCTCACTTGATTATCACCCGATGCTGTGAAATCCTCTGAAGACAGGATGTCCTACTTAACAAATCAACTCCGTATTAGGTAAATATACATTCTGAAGTTTTAATTAGTCCCATGCTACGATACAGAGGCTCCCTGAGTACTCATCTGCAGCATCTGCTCCCCTCTGCACCCCAAGCCGAGCTCTGGTGTGCAGCGGGAATTTTGCCAGAGCCAGCGGCAGCAGGTGCCAAGATCCCACAGCAGCTGGGAGGGAGCGAGGTGCCTTTGAGAGTCTCCTCCAAAGCCATTGGAGGTCTCAGTGACAATTAGCAGAGATTCCTGAGGGGTCTTCAACACGAGGCTCGCACCTTCAGCAATCCAGAGAGCGGAGCTGGCATCAGCCGCAGGTTTGCTGGGAAGGATCCCCATGTGGGAGAGAGCTCAAGGGCACAGCGCCTTGCCAGCAGAATGCTGATGATGCTGCCCAAATGGCATTCCTTAAAATTGTCTTTTCATCCAGTGATGTCCAAAGTCAAGAGCTCTGGCAGATGGACCGACGTTTCCCAAGGTGCCCGGTGATTTGGGCAGCTGCATGAGTTGGGTGAGGAGGCTCCCTGTGCCAAGGGCAGCATGTCCATGGCCCTGCCCTCCAACCTGCTGTTCCAAGTTTATCTCCAACAGTTGAACCATCAGCAAAGCTGCTGCCTCTGGTCATCATTGCCCTGGAGTAACAGGCTCAGGTTTGGGGGATTTTCACTTGTTTCTGCCACCCAAGGTAGTGCAAGCTCTGACCATGGGCAGGGTAAGGAGTGAAGGTGAAGGTGAAGGCAGAAATGAATGTGAAGGTGATGATGAAAGTAAAGGTGAAGTGGTGATGAAGGTGAAGGCCTGCTAAATCCCCCAAAACACCAGGTCTCCCATTTGCTTCCCAGTTCTGTTATTCCCTATCCCTTCTGCTCTCTCCATCTGCTCTGCACTCCCATCCATGGCTCCTTCCTAAAAACCAGTGTCACTTGCCCCCTGCCATTCCCCAGACCTCTCTTCTGCAGTAAGGGGTGACATTACAACCATCTGATCTCTGCAGCACCAGGGTGACAACCCATGGGGGACACCAGTTAATCCATCCCACCGTCCCCACTGGAACCAGCACTCCCTGCATCCTGAGAGATGCAGCCAAAGGTGGGAGCAGAATGCAGAGCACTGGGATGCAGTTTGAACTCTTTCATTCCCTAACTTTTGATTTTGCAGCCTGGCTGTGTGAGCAACCAGCTCCCAGATCCCAGAGCAGCGTGCAGTGGCAATCAGAGCACGGCAAATCAATTCATGCCAGGCTGTACCTTGCAATGTAAATAATAAATCGGATTCGGTAGCAATTGAATGCAGCCCGGAGCCCTGAAATCGGGCTTGGAGAAAATAAGAACTTGAGGCTGTTAAGATGAAGCAGGGTGGTGTATGGTCATTAGCTGTGAGATGCTGGAAAGCTCTGCTTGGATAATGGTTTTCATTTGTGCAAGTAACAAATGCAGCACTGGGATGATGGCAATGCCCAACCTGGGGAGACCCCTGGTGAGGATGGCAGGATCCATTGTGCTCGAGCTTCAGTTCCCTAATGGAGAGCAGATGGAGCTGGATGAAATTATTTTGGCCCCAAAAAATTACAACACATATAAAAATAAAACCCTGTAATTAGTGGGAATTTCATCAGGTTTCAGTTGGGACAGAAAAAGCCAGAGAGCAGTGTTCAACTGCTGCAGAGCTGCAGCTGGACATGGGGCAGTCTCAGCACGGGGTGGGCTGAGCTACTGCAGAACCAGCAAAACCTCCCCAATCCATCAAATACCCATGACCACCTTCTTAAAATACATATTTTTTAATATAAAAAAAATTTAAAATGCTGGTTTTATGTTTTTTTACCCTTGCTGGGCGTTAATTAGGAACCTGGCAGAGGTGGATCCTGCCGTCCCGCCGTGTCCTTGCAGAGTTAACATCATGTGTGTCCTCTCATTGGATTAAGTTGCAAATTCACGGTTTCACTTGGGGAAACAATATTAAAAAGAAAAAAAACAGCCCTCTGTGCTGAGGGAAAGGAGATGATCAGGCTCTCAAATAATTACAGGCTGCCTTGAAAATAACCGTGACGTGCCAAAATCCAATTAGAAATATATCTATATAAACCTCCAAATGGAAGAGCTTCCGTCGTTTCAACCCCTCTCTGTGTCCCAGGGAGCAGCAAAGAGGGAGCAATGCTTTGGATGTCGTCTGCCAGTAAATTGTGAACCTTGGGAAGGTGCAGATGTCACGCTGTGAGTGGCACAAGGGTCACCTGCCCGGCCAGGGGCCAGAGGACAGCACAGGTCCTTCCTGGGCTCTACAAACCAGAGCTCTGTTGTGACCCGCAGCACCCCGGCCCTGCAGCACTGAGCTTTTTTTCTTTTATTATCAGTGTGAAAATAAATTCTTTTCACTGAGAGATTTTCATAACACTAAATATTTCCATGCCTGGTTGAGATAAGCACCATCCATCAGCCCACACCAGGCAGGAGGCTTCAGCACGAAGCTGTTTTTGATTCTATCTCCCTGCAAGTGCCTCAACAAATTCATTTTGAAGTCTTTGCACAAAAACAAAATGGGGGGGGGCAGATTTGGGAAAACCCTTCCATGGTATTTAGCATGGGAGTGTCTGTTCCCAACCCATGGGGCTGCGGTGAGGGGGGGGTCCCTAATGCCCAGCTGCATTCACAGCCCCCAGGCCTGTGATTGGGTGCCACAGGGTGCTTTGTGGAGGTGACACCCCAACAGGGCAGGATGTCCCACGGCCACCGAGACCACGTGCCCAGCCACTGGTGGATGTGTGATTCTGGTTCCTCCCCCTCGCTGGGTGCTCCCTTTTCCTGCTGACGAGCGGTTTTCATTAACGAGCAGACAAGCAAAGCACCAGAGAAATTAGCCACTTTTCTCCTTGGACAAATAACTTCCGTCTGAAGGCTTTTCATCTCCTCCCTCTCATCCTTGCGGGGCGCGGCGGGAGGAAAGCTGATGTTTAATTACTTCCTTTATTCTCTGAAAAACGAACGTGCTGAATCATCCCAGCCTCGCACCCTCTCCGGAGCCCGGTGCTGGGGAGGGATGGGACCCACGGGAACACTGCTGCTCTCCCTACCCAAATCCATATGCATGTGGAGGGGAAGCTTGTTGGTCTGGGGCTCACTGGAGCCACTGTCACCAGCTTGTGCACTTCCCATGCCATCAGTGCCCTGGGAAAAGGAGCCCTGGCTCATGCTTTGAGTGTCCCAAGCTGTGTCTCGGTTTAGGGCTTTCCCTCCCTGCTATTTAACTCCTGTTTAACTGTGGAAAGTCCTTAACCAGACATTAAAAGACCCAAACCAAAACACAAGACAGAATTGCTGGGGTTGTTTAAAAGACGCTCCACCATGGGAGGGATTGAGTGCCAACCCAAGAGTGGTGCTGGATGCTGTAAAACCAAGGATGGCTGGAGTATGGAGCAGGTGTGGGGATGCATGGGACCACACCACCTCCCCAACCCTCCCCACACCAACCCAGGCTCAAGGTTTCTCTGAAAATCCTTTGGAATTTCAGATGGACGAGCAGTCTGAACTTCCCCAGGCACCCAAACTCCGCCACAGTGTCCCCAGGCCATTGGGATGCTGGGCTGGCACCAGGCTCGTTTGCAGATGAGGAGGAAACAAATTCCATCCCCTGGACATGTGAAACCTTTCCTGGAGAAGTGCAATTACTACCAGAAAAATCACAGAACGCGCAGCACTTATTTTTAATAACAGCTTGGTGTAATCTGCACACATTTCTCAAGCGACATCAGCCTTTTCCTGCCAAGGCCCCTCTTTAACTGTATTTCTCTTGGAAAATTTCTGCCATGGCTCAAAAGCTTCGTGAATAGACAAAGGCTGAGGGAGAAATGGGAAATTCAAAAGGATGGAGAACACGTTCTTTCTTTATCTGCCTGCTACAAGCAGCATTGCCTTGCCTGCTCTCTCGAAGCAGGAGGAAGAATGCCAACTCACTCCCCAAGGAATTCCCAAGGGATCTTTTAGCAGTAGACTCTTTGCAGTCTACACACAGGATTTGTGGCCTGATGTCCCCACTACATGCGTGGTTTGTGACTCGATGTCCCTGATCCCTGCCTGCCAGCATGGTTGGCTCGCTGAATGTGTCAGCCCTGGCCAGCTCCCAGCGCAGAGCTGAGCCAGCATCCAGCCTTGTCAGGGGCTTGAGCCTCATCCAGAGCAGCTCCTGATTGAGCATCCAAAATTTTGGAAAGCTCCTATTGATTTGGGGAGCTGAATTTAGTTTTGGCAAGTGCTTCACTCTCACACACACAGCTGCACAGCCCAGATCCAAGAGGGTTTTATGCCGTAGCTATTCAAGGCCGATGAACAGCCGCAAAAACCCGGCACGAGGCTGTGCAAGGTCACTGCCACCTGCTGAACCTTCCCAGCCCACAGGGCAGCGATCATCACACAGTGTGCTTAAGATGAGTGTTCTTCCTCTTAAAACAAGGGTGAGGGTGCTGCCCTGTGCTGCAGTGGGTCTGTGACAGGGAACCCTTGCAAAGGTGGAGTATGGCAGCACAGGCATCTGCTTGTCCTTGTCCTGGGCACCCAGAGGTATCCCCACCCCTCTCCCAGCCCAGTGCAGGATGAGCACAGGGTGCACAGCCAGACCCCGGTCCCTTGGTGGCTGCAGGGGTTGGCAGTGACAGTCCCTGTCTGTGTCACAGCTGAAGGCAGGCACCTACAAAAATACCCGTGGGGTTGTCACCCCGGGGTAGTGACGGGTGCTGGTGACACCGTTCTGCTCGATGCTGGTGTGCTGAGCACCAGTGAGGTTTGGTGGGTGCCCACTCATGCTGAGACCACCCACCAGCGCCCACGGGGGTGAGCACCCTCCTCTGCCTCCTCCATCCAGGGAGCTGGAGGTCGCAGGGAGAAGAGACATTTGGGGAGGAGGGAAGAACCAGGTGTTTTCCGCTCTGTGCCCACTGCAAACATGACCAAAAACCTGTCCATGGTGCCCACTGCGCCCTGGTGCCCCCAAGGACCTGTTCCCCCATCTGGATAGAGACAGCGTGGATGATGCCCCGGGCAGGGATCGGGGGTTGATGCCCGCAGCCCCGGCCGGGGTCGGGGGATGCTGGGGGATCCTCGGCGCGGGCGGCAGCGCGGGGCCGGCGGCGGGCGGAGCCCCCGGGGGTGGCGGATCGCGGCGCCGCCCCCGGCGCGGACACCGGGGCGGGGCGGGCGGGAGCGCCCGGTGCCGGCGGCGGCGCGGGGGGCGCGGGGCTCCGTCCCCGCCCGAGCGCGGCGCCGCTGCCGGAGGATGAGCTGCGGCCGGCCCAAGGACATGGAAGGTACCGGGCGGGGCGGGGGGGGCTCAGGTGCGCGGCTGGACGCGCTTCCCCCAGCCCTGAAAGCGGCGGGCACGGACCTGGGGATCCACTGCATTCGGGGGCTGCCCTCCATCTCTCCCCGATGCTGTCCCCTCCATACTGGGGATCTGTCCGTCCTCCATCCCCCGGTGCTGCCCCCTCCATGCCGGCGGTCTGTTCTTCATCCCTCCCCCGGTGCTGCCCCCTTCATCCCGGGGGTCTGCCTGCCCTCGGTCCCCAGTGCTGTCCTCTCCATCCCCGAAGTCAGTCCCTCCACGCTCCCCTTTACTCCTCCATTCTGGGGAGAGTCTGTCCCCGTACCCTACCCTTGGTATTGTGGTGTACCAATGAAATTGGCCGGAAAATTTGGCTAGAGCAAAGGGATGCAGGTGTGAGGGCAGGGCAGGCAGGCCTGGGGGTGCTGGAGCAGGGCAGGACCCCTGGGAAGAGCATGTCAAGGTGGAAGGGGGCTCACTGCAGGCAGGGGTGTCCGTGCCTGTGGGCTCCCACTCCTGCATCCTGCCAGGAGAACCTGCCCTGCCCAGAGCCACCTGGAGTCCTGTCCCCTGCCCTCACCCCACACTCTCACAGTGTCCAACCCTACAGAAATCCCCTGTCATGGGGTGCTCAGGGACCTGCTGGCAGTATCCATGGGAGTCTCAGGAGCATAGATACCCCAAAGGCATACCCATTCCCCCCAAACACTGTGCCCACTCCCTCAGTGTGTGCCCAGGGCACCTATCATACTGCACAGGGAGGACGGAAAGGACATCTGCCTTTTGTTCCCTTCCTCCTCCGTCCTCGGGAGGCACCAGCAGTGGGCAGCCACCAGCCTGAGCTCCGTCCCTGTGCGGGGCTCCCGTCTCATCTCCACAAGCAGAGAATTCAGAGGGAAGCGCTGGGGTGATGCTCGTCACACCCAGGGCCTGAGCCAAGCACACCCCAGGGGAACCTGGAGAGGCTGGAGGGGGTGTCAGTCCTCTTTGAGTCTGGTTTCATCTTCCTCAGATCTTAGGGAATAGCTCAGGGCAGGACCAGGTCCATCTTATAGGCACAGCTTCAAAGATGGGATGTGTTGGGGGATCCCGCAGAGCATCACTGGAATGATCATCCCTGGAGGCTCCACCAGCGCAAGCAGCAGCTCTGCCCTGCACCAGGGTGAAGCCACATGGAAGGGACAGAGGGGACCAGGGCAATGGCAATGCCTGCTGAGCTCATGGCTCATGCAGATGCCACTAAAAGCAGGATGAGTTCTTCACAAAGCTGCTCCCTGAACTGAGCAAATTCCCTGTCCTAGGAGTCCTCAGAGACTTCTGGTCCCATCCACCCTTCACCTGCCTGCAGGAACACAAGAGAGAAGACCAGCTCCCCGAATCCACCTGCAATTATAAGCAAATCCCTCGTTGTATTTGGTGCTAAATGTCTCTTTCCCTCCCAAACGCGGTGTGACGACCCACCCTTAAGGGTCGTCACACACGGGCAGCCAGGCAAAGCAACAAAGTGATTTCATTCCTTGTGAAGCTTGTTTCAAGCTTCTCCCGTTAGTCCCGGGAAGCCTGACTGCGGCTGGCTGCAGACATGGCCCCATCTGGAGGGCAGGTCTGTGGGACAACCGCAAGTGCGATGGCATCAAAGACACAGGGATATTCCTGAGGCCACGCTGAGAAGTGGTGGCAGAGGACAGAGCAGGAGTCAGGCAATCTTTGCCTGCCCAGGCACTTGGCTTCCCTCGCTGTGCCCCTGCCTGCTCCTCCTGCAGCTTGGCCGCCTGCCACCGTGTCCCCCGGGCAGGTCCTGGTCACCTGCGAGCAGGAAGCACCCGCGGAAAGTCCCCTGGCAGCCGCTTTGCTTGTAGTGATCAGCCCGGGCCAACTCAGGACCCACACAGAAATGCTTTTGCCGGGGAATGCTGCCACATCTTTGCCCCGAGGTGCCCATCCCCGGGAGGTTTCCCGTCCCTCTCCCCACCAGCAGCTGCTGCTGCTTTGAGCCTCTCCAGCGCTCACGTTTCACCAGCCATAAAAGTGTCTGGAGAGGGAATGGGAGCGGGAGCAGCGTTGTGCCTGGCGAGGAGAGGGAGCGGCGTCTGTCCCTGCCGCTGCTGCAGACCCTGTCCCACCGCCGCTGGCCTCCCTGCGGTGACCCGAACCTGGCCTCCCCCCTCCTGCGTGGCTGGAGAGATGCCCAAAATGGATCAAAGAGCCATGGAAACAAGCCGGCAGCGATTCCCCGGCGGCAAGCAGGCAGCGGGGTGTCACTCACAGAGCGCGGGCAGACGGGACACAGGGACCCCGGACTAGCTCGCAGAGACTTGGGGCAGCGGGGTCACAGTGGCTGTTTGGGGACTTGAGCCGAGCTCTCCCCACTCCAGCTCGGGCTCAGCCAACCTGGAGGCTCCTGCATTGCCGTTTCAGGATTCAGCACAGCCTTTGCTCTCCGAGCTGCGCTGCCTCTGTGGGAACCCCACTTCTGCTCGGACCCCAACATGACCACAACCATGACGGCTTTGGCCGGGAGCAGGTGCAGCCCACACTGAGCCCGGCGGCCCCTTCCCGTTAAGGTTGTTCAGCACCGCGCTCCTTCTTTGTTTTTCCTCCTGCATCCCGACTGCCCTAAGGCACCGGTGACCCCGGTGCTGCCACACTCGTGCCACGGCTCCGCTCGGCCCCAGGGCACTTTGATGCCCCCCTAGGCTTCCTGCCCATCCCAGTGCCAGCTGGCCCTGCCGCGGGATTAGGCGGGAGCGCGAGAGGAAAGCACCGAGCATCTCTCCGGATCAAACGCCCACGGGGCAGTGGGGAGGGGGTGTAATTCACCCCCCTCTCCATGTGAGACCGGCTCGGGGCTGCCCGGAGCTGGGATGAGCGTGCAGCCGGTGCTCAGAGGCAGTGGGAGGGAGGCGTTCGGGGGAATCAGTCAGGTGTGGACGAGGTATGAGGGGAGGCAGGGATGGAGCCGCACTCGTGACAGCGGTGCCGAGCGCTCACGCGCGTCCCTCCTCCCGCCGAGATGCAGCAGGGCCGGCCATCCCTCTGCTGCGTCTCCACCATCCGCAGCTCGCAGGGACCACCCGAGCCAGGTGAGGGGTCTCCAGGACACGGCCGGGGGGCTGTGGGGCCAGCGGGCCTGGGGGGAGATGCTGCATGTGCATTCCTGGCCGGAGGGCACAGCCTCTGGCTTAGCAGAGAGGGGCGGAGGGGATGGAGGGCGGCTAGGTGCTCCCGAGGATGCTGTGGCTACTCGCTGTGCAGGGCAGGGGAAGGAGAGGAGAGCCCGTGTTAGATGTCACCCCCGCGTGGAGCCAGCCCAGGGCTGTCCTGACACGGGGCTCCTCTGTCCCCATCCTTTCACTGCTCCAAAATGCTCCCGCATGTCCTGCTCAGCACCCTCCCTACCGTCCCCAGTCGAGTGTTGACAGGTGACGGGAAAGTTGGGACCCAAGGGCTGGGCTGGGGGAGCTGAGACTGTGGAGGAGCTGCTGGAGCCAGGGCCTCTGGGCTGCAGGGTGGCCACTGCCTGCCCCGATGGGGAGCCATGCCCCTGATGCTCCCGGACCTGCCTTTCTTCCCAGCTTGTTTTTCCCTTCGACTTTCACCCCTCTTTCCCATCTGTTCCTGCTCCTTCTCCTGCCTCCAGCAGTGTTTGCTGCAGGAGCAGAGATGCCCATGTCCTGCTGCTGGTGGCAGATGCTCCATAGCTCCCTATGGATATGGGTCCTGCTGATAGCCAGAGTCCCCTTCCCTCTACTCCCTGTAGCAGGTCCTGGGGAAGCCCCGGCACAGCTGAAGGACAGAGCTCTGGCACCAACCCCTCCAGACCTGCCAGGTTTATATCCACTGCAGCAGCCAGTGGGATGGGCAGTTTCCAGCTCGGAGGTATCCCAGCACAGCCACAGTGCTCAGGGTGCCGGGGACAGGACAGTGGCATCTCAGACATCCTTGGCTGGAGGGAGCACAGCCCGCTCTGGTCCTCACCCTACAGGCTCAGGGTGTCTGAGGCTGTTGGAAGTTATCGGAGACATCTCCATCTCCCAGGACAGGTGCAGAGACCACCCCTACCAGTCCTGTCTCTGCTCCCTGCTGAGCCTCTCCACTGATCTCCCTCCACCTTGTTTTCCATAAAATCATTCCCCCAGCCATCAGACAGGTCCCCTGCCTCAGTTTCCCCATGGCAATGCTTCCTGCTGGGTGTGTTTAAGAAGTAACACTGTGTGATGTGGTCTGGGTATCCTGGCACAACCTTTTCCTGCTCTATTTTGACTTTTTTTGGCCAGTTGTTCTCCCATTGCTTAAAGGTGTACTGGAGTGGTCTCTTTGAAACCTCTTCCCTCTTAAAACTCACTAATTAAGAAAACGAGCTGCATCAGGGTTTCTCCAGCCTTCCCGCTCTCCCAGGGCGGTTTATCGTGAAAGTGGGCCTCCTTTGGGTGCTGCTCTGCTCTCGGAGGTGGTTCATGGCTTGCCTGGCTCCCTGTGGTGGGAGCAGGTGAGCTGGGGGATGCTCTGGTCTTTGCTTCTGCGGATCAGAGCTGCTTATGTCGAGCCGTCTGGCTTTTATCCGGAGCAGACAGAGCGTGAGCCCCTAATACCCACTCACCCTCCTCCCACGGCAGCCGGGTCCCTTCAGCCCCCCTCAAAGGAAAGCTTTGCAGCCTCGTTGCAACCCCAACACCCCCAGCTTGTTAAAACACAAGGAATTGGACTTCAGTGATCTTTGTGGATCCCTTTCAACTCAGGATATCCTATGATTCTATGAATAAGGGACAAAAAGCACTTGTTGGGGGTAAATGGCTCTTCGTGGTCATTATTGAAGGGCTGGTGTGTGTTGAGCCATCACTGGGGCACACAGTAGCTGTCCCCAGGCACTCATGGTCTGTGCTGGGGGACCAGCCTACGTTCCCTTCCCCACCAGGCTGCCCAGGGAGGGTTTCTCTGCTCCGCTTCCCTTGGTGGTGGCAGTTTGCTGTCAGCCTAGTCCGTGGAAAGCAGCTTCCCTTGGCCTCCTCCTGGTGCCTGTCCCAGCAGAGTGACAGCAACAAGCAGGAGGTTCTCACCACGTGTCGGGGATCAGCTGCGGGTCCCGCGTCTGCTCGGCTGGCGGGTGTCAAAACAAGCGTCACTCGTGAGGGGTTTGTGTGGGCAAACATCTTGTCGGGTGCCTGCTGGATCCCAGCGCCAGCTGGCAGTGCCTGGGCTGGTGGATTTTCTTCCTGGCAATGGGAAAGGAAGGCGGGAATGGGAAGGTTTTGTAGAGAGGGGCCCACAGCCTGAGTCCAGCAGGTCCTGTTGGGTAGAAAAGGCACTTTTGTGTGCCCAGGCGTGGGGCGGATGGGCACCATGGCCATCTCTCACCCCCCTTCCCTCTGCAGCCGCCACTGCCGCCTCCGCTCACTTCAGCTTCTGCCGCAGCCTCCTGGAGCACACGGTGTCGGCCGAGAACCTCAGCTACCGCCTGCAGCGGAACCCGGGCAGCAGCCTCACCTGGCACGACGGCCGCAGCCAGCGCCCCGACGGCGGCCGCACCGTCAAACTCCTGCGGCAGCCGGGCACCGAGGGCTCGCAGGTACCCCCGCACCCCACCCCGGGCATGCCAAGGGGAACGCGGCTCCTTGTGTCCACCAGACCATGGACACCCCGCAGGAGCATCTCCTCTTTCCCTGCAGGATCAGGCCTTCAGATCTTGTTTTGCTGAAAGTCCTCATGATTATTGGGCATTTATGGTAATATATATAAACATAATAATTAAAGTTTTTTCATCAGGCTGGGGGCTGTGGTGGGGTGAACTCTCTGTGTTACCTCCCCTCTGTCTGCCACTTCCCCTCTGTGCATCACCTGCCCTCCCACCTGGAGCTGGGACTTAATGCAATTTTGCAGTGAATGTGCCAGGACCAAATTCCTTATAATGCCTTGAAATCGCTGAGTGCTTGGGTCTGTCTCTTAGCCAGGTTTGGGGTACTATCTTCCTAAAATTTGAAACTTTATTGTACTATGGAGGCTGTGAGCCAAAGGTTTCCATCCATTCACTGCTGCACAGCTACAGGAAGGAGCTTCATCCCTGCAAATTGCTCCTTGCAGTGGCCAGGGATGCCTCCCACCCCCCGGTTCCCCCAGCCACCTCCTTCCTTCCTGCCAGAGCAGCCTCCCAGCCTTCCTGCCTGCTCTCCTCCACACCGGCGCTCGATATTCACGGCTGAGAGTTTATCAGAGAGACAGCGCAGCGCAGCCGGCTGGAAAACGACCCCATGATCCCTTACACATCCCCTGACCCTCTGGGGAGCGCGGGGGCTCGCCTGGAGACCCTCCATGGGAAGCGGGGAATGCACGCCGAGCCGGCAGCGCAGGGTTTAGGGATGCTGGGATGGTCCCCGGTGCAGGGCCGTGTCTGATGAGCGATGTGCGCGCAGCCGTGTGCGTGCCCAGGGAAATTGCCAGTTGTTTGTCACCTCTTCCTCCGTGCCTCGGAGGGTTAGTTGGATAATAGCTGTGGGAAGCTCGCGGTGAGCTCCCGGGAAGCTGGTTGTTATTCCCCCCAGCCCCTCCGCTTCTCATCATCACTCGTTAGTGAATCCAGAGCAAATCGCCGCCTCCTCCTCCTCCTGCCCACGGCACACTCTCCGGCGCGCTCAGCCGAGTGTGAAGGAGCCGCGCAGCCGGCGTGGGCTGGGGCTGCTCCTGCAGGCAGGCGGCTCCCGGGATGCGTCTGGTGGAGCCGGGCAGCTGCCGGGGTCACCCCCAAAGGTGAGGGTTTGGTTTGGATACTGCATCGTCTGCATTGTCTATCGGATTTTCCATCTGCTTTGGAGACGGACTCCTTAGTTATCAATGTACAGCCTCCCAACTTTGCCTTCTTCCCTCTTGCTTGAACGTTCCCAACGAGCTCTGCTTGAGGAAAAGTTCCTTTCCAAGCTCAAACGCTCCCCTGGGCACAGGCAGCAGCCCCACCGGGTTGGCCGGGCTCCATGGCAGTGCCTGGCACGGGGCAGGGAACACATCCCAACCCCTGCTGCCCTCCACTGCCTCCTCTGCAGCATCTCTCAGGAACGTGCCATTAGTTTCAGTAACTACGGGATGTCTGGAGTCCCTCTTACACTAATTATCCCTTCTCCTCTATTAGACATGCTTAATTAGCCAGTGTTCACACGCAGAGGTCGATGTTGGCACACCGCGGGCCATATGCTGTTGACCTTTCCCATGCCGTGTGTCCTGCATCAGCTGCTGTTCCTGCTCTGTCCCTGCCGTGTCCTGAGCGTGGGTGAACCCTGGCAGTCCAGTCCCCTTGTGTTGTGGGAAGCAGGGACCCCTTTTCCACCCCAACTTGCCTGTGATCCAGCCCAGGACAGTCGCAGCAGCTTGGGCACAAGTGGGTGCCTTGGAGTGGTGATGTTTGCTGGTGCTGCTCAAGGATGAAGTCTCAGCATTACCAGCAATGGAGAGCTTACCAATCTCTCCTGGGTGCGAAAAGCAGGGACAGGGAGATTCCTGCGTCCTCCAGCCCCATTTCTCAGCCAGCTTGGAGGATTCACTAGGAGAAGCAGGCTTGTTCCCCTGCACAGTCACAGCTCAAGACGTGTGATTTTGTCCATACAAGATAAATCCAGGCTGCAACAACTTTGCGAGGCCAGAGTGGCTGTGATGAGGGAGAGAAAATGGAGTTACCAAGTGGCTCAGGGTGAGACTGGGTGGCTCAGGGTGAGACTGGCCACTGCAGCAGACAGCTGGAGGGAAGGTGGGATGGAGGGATGCTGTCAGATAAGCCCCATCTCCCTGTGGGCATAACTTGGTACTGTGCATGGCATAGCTCAGCAGGTGGTAGAGGGTGACCAGGGCACACTGGGGTGCTGGGGACTGTGACCCTGCTTTATCCTGGGTGTCTCTGGACACAGCAGTGCCCCAGGAATGGTCTGTGGGTTTCAGAGGTGGCCTCAGACACCTGCAAGGCTGCAGGACCTCGTTGTGACCAATGAGCTCAGGGTTGAAGAGGGTTGAGAAGGAAAGAAAGGGAGAGTCCTTCCTGCTCCAGGGCACCAGCTGGCTGCCAGCTGCTTTCCTGGGGACTTCTGGTGGGGATGAGTTTGCATCAATACCAACATCTGGTGGGGATGGATTTGCACCAGTTCCCGCTGTCCTGCAGGACCTCACTGGCTTCATCCCCACTGAGAGCTGCCAGCAAATGCCCATCTCTGCCTGGTGAGGGGGGGGACCCTGAGGACCCCCCAGGACATCTCTTGAGCCTGTGCAATGCTCTGCTGGGCTTGGAGATGTGTAGGGGATGGGAGCTGGGTCTCTTGTCTGCAGCAGGAGGGCTGGGAAGTTTTAAGTGTTGGCTCTATGTACAGCACAACAACCAGCTCGACCTCCCATCCCCACTCTCCCTGCCTCCCTTACTGGTTCTTCTGATTTCAGGGTGAGCCCAGAGACTCCAGAGGGTGTGGAGCTGAAGTCTGCCAGCATCACCACATGCAGCCAACCAGCATCTCCCCCATCCCCACAGACTGACCTCCGTTTTCCTCCTTGCAGGGTTGAATCCCACTAATGGCCTTCCCTCCCACTCCCCTCAGGTCCGTGGCTGTGACCACTATGGCATCTACCACACCAGCCCCACACTGGGCAGCCTGGTCAAGCCAGTGGTGCTGTGGACCCAGCAGGATGTGTGCAAATGGCTGAAGAAGCACTGCCCACACAACTATCTCATCTACGTCGAGGCGTTCTCCCACCACGCCATCACAGGTACAGTGCACCCTCTGGACTATTTGCCAGTGGCACGTGCTCCTGGGAAAGGCTGGTTGGATGTTCGTGGTTCAGGAGATGGACATACCCCCCATTTCAGTCTCCTCTCCCCATGAGCTGCAGCCAGGGTGAGAACAGGGGACACAGTGACACTGACCCAGGCTGGGCAGGAGGCATCTGCCACCAGGGTGAGCTCCAGGACAGGCTGGAGGTTGTTTAAAATAATAAATTCGTTTATTAAAGGGGGAAGAGTCTTCTCATCACCTAGATTAATATAATAATAATATTTTACAGCTTTTTAAATAGTGAACATTTTTGCTGAAGAGAAAAATCTCTGCCCAGTTGGAGTCCAAGTTACAAAGGTCCTTGTCCAGGCCCGAATCCAACTCCCAACCAAGTCCTTTGAGGAGACTCTCCTCTAGGACCTGCTCCCTCCCCTTTGCTCCCTGGGGACAGTGGCTTTGACCTCTGTGTAAGAGCATCATTCCAGTCCAACTTCAACATGTGCAAGGCCAGACTGAGCTCTGCCAGGGCCAGGGGGCGGTGGCAGGGAAGTGAGGGCAGGAGCTGCCTGGGAGGGATGCAAAATCCTAATGCAAGAGCTCAGCCAGCCAGCCCTTGCTCAGGCAACAAAGGCAGCATTAGCGAGTGTACGCTGGGAAGCAAGGACAAAAGCTGGTTTAAAATCCCTCGTCTAATAGCCCCAGACTGGAGGGAAGTGGCTCGGCAGGGACCAGAGTGCTAATGCGTTGTGATGGGCACCCCCATTCCCCCGGGACGACCAGCCTGCGTGGGGACCCTGCGCTCAGACAACATCTCCTCATGTGGGAGGTGGAGCGGAGAAATGGAAAGCTGCTGCCTGCGGGGATGGGTTACATGATTGGTGCCGGTACCTGTCAGAGGCTGGGGACATGAGCTGCCACCCAGCGCTCTCTGAAAGTGAGGTCACGAACCAGAGTGGCTTCAGTTGGAAGGGACCTTAAAGCTCATCTCATTCCAGCCCCCTGCCATGGGCAGGGACACCTTCTGCTAGACCAGGTTTCTCTAAGCTTTGTCCGGCCTGGCCTGGAACAATTCCAGGAATGGGGCAGCCACAGCTTCTCTGGGCACCCTGTGCCAGGGCCTCACCACCCTCACAAGGATGAATTTCTTCCCAATATCCAGTTTAACCCTATCCTCTGCCAGTCACTCCCCCTCATCCTGTCACTCCATGCCCTACTCCAGGAAGTGAGGGAGCACTCCCTCCTCATTCCTCCACGCTGATGGGCTCCCCTTTGTGCAGCCCTTTCCTGGAGCCATCCCCCCACTCCATGGGGCTGGTCGGGCACCGAGCGGTTCCATGTTTGCAGGCCGGGCGCTGCTGCGGCTGAACGGGGAGAAGCTGCAGCGCATGGGGATCGCGCTGGAGACGCAGCGCCAGGAGGTCCTGCAGCAGGTCCTGCAGCTCCAGGTGCGCGAGGAGGTCCGGAACCTGCAGCTGCTCAGCCAAGGTAGGGCCGACGGGGCGGGGGGAGGCTCCAGGGCTGGGCTGGGCTGTGGCACATGGGGATGGGTTGTGGTGCACACGGCCAGGCTGCCACACACAGCCCAAAATCCGTCAGTGGCATTTTGCACGGAAGGGAAGAGATTCTCCGGGGCTGGCAGTGGGAGAGCTGCAATGTGCCACCCTGCAGGCTGTTTATTCCTTCCTCTCCCACCTTGTTCCAGCTTCTTTTGGAAATGTCTCCTAGCTGATCCGTCTGTTTGGCAGATTGCACCAACACTGTGAACCGAGCTCCGCTGGGATGGGCCATGCACCGCCGATACGAGACCTGAGCCACATGCTTGGAATAAGAAGAGACAGCTTCCCAGACACTCCGGGGCTCCTCTCCTGCTTCTTCCTTCTCTTTCTTTTAAAGGAATACATTCCTGTGCAGGGATGGAAGGTTTCTTCCAGCAGACATGGCTCTTGGCTGGAGGAAAATCAGCAAACCAGCTGCTGGGACAGATGATGAACTTCCATCCACCTGAGTCTGATGGTTCACAGGGAAAGAGACGGAAAAAAGGAGATGGCAAAAGGCAGGGCTCAGCACTGTGGAGAAAGGGAACGCGGTGATTCCAGGGACAGCTCGAAGCCATGTGCAGGACACTGAAGCATTATGCACTTGGGCAACATCCCAGCACCCGGCAACTCCTGTCCATGCCTCGGAGCTTATTTAGGGAGCTTTGGTTTCCTCATCAGACTGGGCTGTCTTCCAGCGTCCGGGGAGGTGACGTTATCAGTAGCAAATAAGATGATACAGCCAGACAAAAATATTCAAAGCGGGGCCAAGACCCCAGCACCCGGCTCCACTTGGTGAGTTAAAAAGGGAGCTGAGTCATCAGAGCTGGAAAATCTGGGAGTAAAAGCAGGGTGGATGCGCCTGGAGGGTGGCATGGCCTGGAGGAAGGTGTGCCAGGAGTTCATCCTTCATCAGCAGGCAGACAGGGGAGCCCCTGCAGGGGCTGGGGGGAGCAGGCAGGGGGGTGCTGCCGGGTGCTGCCCAGGGTGAGGCTGGGGAATCACTGGGTGCCAGGTCCTCCCCGGCACCCATGCCCAGCCCTGCTCTGCTCCATGCTCCCACCAGCTCTGCAGAACTCTGCTCATCCAGGCATTGGCAGATTCTTGTCCTGACCTCCTGCCCAAGGGCTGGCAATGGTGCCACCAAACCAGGCACCTTCCTGATGACCTTCACCATCACTACAGTGAAAGTGTTTGCTGTAACACCCCCCACCCCCCAAACTCTCCCACACTGAGCTACAGACTGCACTTGTGGGCAGATAAGGAAAATCTATGTGTAAATCAGGATTTTGGGCTGGAGTGCATGCTGTCACCTCCTCACATTCCACTTCAGGTGATGAGGGTAGGGCTGTGGGTCATGAGGTTCCAAAAACAGCAGCACCCCGAAACCCCTGGGGCATTGGGATGTGGAGGCAGGTCACGATGCCCCCTGGCCAGGCACCCTCCTGCCTGCTTCTCTGCTGGTAATAAATTAGAGACTGTTATTTTAACTCACTGCTCTTCTGACTCTTGCCACACCTGAACCTGTGCTGCGAGTTTGGTCCCTGTGGTTGTTCCAGGGATGCTCAGGAAATGTCTACAGCCCTAAATCCCTCCACACTGGGCTGAACATGAAGCCTCCAATTTTTCAAAATTCAAATTTTCTCCAGAAAGGCATAGTCTGGTTGCTGCTGCAGCAGAGTGGTCTAGACCATGCTGCCAACATCTCCCCTCTCTGCCTGTGGGTCAGAGGTCTGAGACCCTCAGCTCTGTCTGCAGGGAAGCAGCTCCAGGGCCCCGCTGTGTGTAGCCCCTGGTACCCCAGGAATTAGAATTTCCTCCTGTTTCCACACTGACCTTTTCAAATATGCAGCAAAATTTGCTCTTCTCACCTCACTGGAGACTCATCAGCAACAGAGCTGGGAGAATTTATTGAGTTTGAAGAAAAGGAAGCCAGGAAAAAAGTCCATCTTCTCCACGGCGGGGTTTGTTTCTGTCCTGGTGGGGAGCCCGGGAGGGGCAGTGGGAGAGGTGGGGAGACACAGAGAGCTGCAGGGTGGCCGGGGGCACCAGGAACCTGGAGAGCAGAGGACGGCTGCAAGTGTCTGCACATCGTTAGAGGGAGGCACTGAGCTTCACTCCAGAGCTTGGGAGCTGCACAGGGAGAAATGTCTTCTCCAGGGTCCAGCTGGGCTCATGCAGTAAGCTGGTGGAGATTTGGCTTGGAATGCACCTGGGGTGCACAGAGCAGTGCTGGAGCTGCCCCGGAGCCCCCAGAAAAGGCAGGTTCCCCCCCAGATCCTGCCCCAAAGCCCGGCTGCCCCTTGCAGTGCTCCTGAGGATGCTCTGGGTCCGTCCAGCTCCTCAGCATGGAAGAAAGGAGGCAGAGAAGAAAGCAGAAACCTCACCAGCTGCACTTGGCCAGAGCCCCAAGCATGGCCCCTGTTCGGGTATCTTTCTGAGACCCACCAGCAAAGGATGGGGCTGGAGGAGCTGGGTGAAACAATATTCCCAGGGTTGGCAGGAGGATGCTGTCCAGCCCTCAGTCCCCTGCTCTGCGTCTTCATTCTGGTGAGGATGGTGATGGTGAGAGCAGAGCATCTTTCCAGGCCGGCTCTGAACTACTGCTCTGGCAGTGTCTGGTGCCACCTAATGCCCATGGCTTGTCCAAGGAGCACCCAGGACTCTGCCTGGGGCAGCAGGGAAGCATCGGGAGCAGCCCTGACATGGTTTTGCCTTTGGTAGCTCTGGGCATACAGTGAAATCCATCTGCATGGTGGATCTGAGGAAGGGCAGTCCTCCTCACAGGCGAGAACTTGGAGTGGTGAGTACTGCACCAGGACCCTGGGAGCTAGAGGCAGATGCTGCTCGGGATCCTCTCGAACTGAGACACAGCTTGGTCACTCCTCATCTTTTGCTGAGCAAGAAAAATACCTTCTACTTGTCCAGCACTTATCTGCCAGCAATATTCCAGGCACTGCCCCAAAACAAACAGCACCGACAATGAAACACAGATGAATCAATTCATGCAATATTAAAACCAGACAACAATTAAAGTAAACAGAAAACCCCGGCAAGCATCAGTCAGTCCCCTGCAGCAGGCAGGAGGATGCAGGCAGCAGCACCAGGCACAGGGGCAGGCGATGGCCACACAACTCCTGTCTCTGATAAATTTTTTTGCCACTTTATTTCGTGGAAATTTTTTGCAATAAGAGAGCCAATGTGTCACTGGCATCAGGAGTTATGTTCAGCATGTTCTTGTCTTAGAAAGGAACAATCCAGCAATCCCTTCCCAGTGGCAGAGGCAGTTTGCAGATTCCAGCAAGGTTTTCAAGCAGAAAATAAAAAAGCCAGCAGAGATGCCCATAGAAAATGCATGCAAATTTGTCTGAGTAATTACTGAGCCTGGCTTGATGATGTAAACATCTCCAGCTCTGAAGCACTGCTGATTGTGGCTCTGATGCAGGGAGTGCTCCCCATTCCTCCGACACTGAAATTCACACCGGGTGCCGAAGGCAGCCTGTGCCGTCCCTGGCTGAGTGGGGTGGGAGGACACGGTGTGCTGGGCACAGGGGTGGCAGCGCCTGCCACTGGCTCTGCTGAGTTGGAGCCGGTTTAAATTGGAATGCCTGTCCCCAGTGGATTGCATGCTCCATCTAATTAGGACCCTGTCATCCCATCAGGTGCACAGGGAGGATTACAAACCACCCCAAGTCATTGGAAGGGAAGCTTGACATGAGCAACGTGTGCTGGCAGCCCAGAAAGCCAGCCGTGTCCTGGGCTGCATCCCCAGCACCATGGCAGCAGGAAGGGGAGTTTCTCCCTCTCTGCTCTGCTCTAGAGGGACCCCACCTGCAGTGCTGCCTCCAGCTCTGGGGATCCCAACATCAGAAGGATGTGGAGCTGCTGGAGTGAGTTCAGAGTACAAATACAAAGATGCTCCAAAGGCTGGAGCACCTCTGCAATGAAGACAGGCTGAGAAATCTGGGGTTGGATAACCTGGAAAAGAAAAGGTTCTGGGGAGATCTTAGAGAAATTTTCAGTGCCTAAAGGAGCTCCAAGAGAGCTGGAAAGGGACTTTGAACAAGAGCATGGAGTGACAGGACAAGGGGGAATGGCTTTCAACAGGCAGAAAACAGGGTTAGGTTGGATATTAGGAAGAAACTCTTCCCTGTGAGAGTGGTGAGGCACTGGCACAGGTGGCCCAGAGAAGCTGTGGCTGCCTCATCTCTGCAAGTGTGCAGCAGCCTGGAAGGGCTGCTTGGGTGCTGCTCCAAGTCAGAGCATCCCAGGGAAGCGTGAGGCGCCAGCATTTACCAGGGGGACAGTGAAACAGTGACTCCTGGGATGCTCCGGCAGCCACATCCCAGTGCTGGCACACCTCTATCTACCTCATTCCACAGCCCTGGTCCCCATCCCTCTGCCTGGTGCTGGAGGACAAGACAGGGCTTGGGAACACACACACAGAGTCTCACGGCGATGGCAGCAGAAGTCTTCTGCCCCAGTATGTTCTTGCTGCACATCCAGGACTAATCAATCTTGATTCATTGCTAATGAACTTGAAAACAGTGTTGGGATGGATCAGGTGCCACTCAGGGTGAGATGGATAATATAATTAAGATTTCCTCAAAGGTCCCGTTTTTCTTACCTTGTTAATTAAGCTGATGTGGGGCCCTCCATGCAGAATGCATAATGAGAGCCTGCCAAGACAGAGCTGGCTGTTAATGGGAGGTGATGCAGGGGGAAACACTGGCCTTGACCGCAGGGCTGGAGATATTTGGGCAGCTCTTTGGGGGTTTGGTTCCCCAGAGCAGCCAAGAGCTGATCTCTGCTGAGAACTCACAACACGCTTTGCACAAATGCATTTGGAGCACACAGGGCAGAGCGTGCAGTCACAGGGATGCAGGTGGAGGTGCGTGGGCTCATCCCTGTTTGGTATAGGCTGAGCATCATGGCAGAGTATGCAGCTTCCCAAAGCACAGCCCAGGGTGTGGGGACAGGGCATTTCCTGCAGAAATCCATGAGCAGCCCAGTGGCCTCAAGGAGCAGCTCTCGCTGGGGCTGGAGCCTGTGGTGCGAGGAGGAGGGGAAGCTGCTCCACTCCCCATGGCCCAGGCACGTTTTCGGTACTTGCACTCTGGTGGTGACTTATGACAATGAATTAATGGCCTCTTAATAAGGGTGACACTTTCCTTAATTAGAAAGTATCAGAGCAGGGATAATTGCTTCATTTCATTTTGTTCCCCTATATTACTTCCTTCATTTTTGGTCCTCATTCTCAGCTGCTGGATGCCCTCTGAATGCTCTGCCTCCTCGGAGCCAGTAACCCTCCCAGAGACTGTGGGCACGATACAGAGACAGGAAAGACGGAGAGAAGTGAGTGTGGGTATGGCTGTGGTGCTTTCACTGGGACAAGGATGGAGAGCGATGGGTGCAGATCCAGCTACGGTGGTGCCGCTTTCACCAGGGTGGTGCCGGGTTTGCAGCAGTGCCGGGTGCTGGCAGCACCTGGGCAGGGTCAGAGCAGGTCCCCAGCTGTTTGTGCTGGGGTTGGTGGCACATGGGACTGCCTGGCATGGCTGGAGAAAGGGGGAGGCAGCATCCACAGGCTGGAAGCCACTGGAGGGCAGGCAGCAAGTGGTGGGACTTGGGCAGCCCAGGAAAGGCGACAGGACTGAGATAAAAAATTGATCCAAAATGAGTATCAGTTGGATCAACCAGAGCTGCTCCCCAGCCTGGATGCACCAGCAGCTTTGCTGCAAAACCAAGTTGAACATCCACAGCATTTCTCTTGGGCCTTTTTTGGAAAGGCAAGTTTGGGGTTTGGTTTTGACACAACATTCCCAGGCAGCACATTTGCACAGGCTGTTACTGGGGCCTCCAGGAGAATCCTTCACACCCCCCACTGAAAATGAGCCGCTTCACTTCCCATCAGAGGATGCATTTTCTAAAACTAGGAAGGATTTGATGAAGCCACATAGCTTCATCACCAGTCCTGTCCTGCATCCCTGCAGCTCCCACTGCCCTCCATGGGGTTGTTGGTGGCCCAGAGACCTGAGCTTGGGATGCGTCCCCATGGGACATGCCCCCCCATGGGACATGCCCCCCCATGTCACCAAAACCCTGTAAATCATAAACAGCAGCCTCAGGGCTGCTGGGAGCCTCATTCCTCCTTGAGGCAGGAGTTTTTCCCCTCTTAACCTTCCCTCTTTGCACTGCAACCATTTTTCTTTGTCGCCATATCTAAAATTGAATCTGTTTGGATTTTCTCTCGCTCTTCTTTTTTTCCCCCTTTTGCTTATATTTGCTGAGTGCATTCAAGCACAGGGAGGGGGGCAAAAATAATAAAAAAATCCATCAGCATAATTCCTGGCTGTCGGAGTGATGGCGGGCTCCGGTTTCCAATCAGCGGCCCAGGCTGCGGAGCAGCGTGCGGGAGGAGGCTGGGGCTGGCCCGGATGCTGCCGCACAAACCAACCGCAAATCCCTCTTTGTTCGGGAATCACTCTCCTTCAGCCAGACCAGCCTCTGCACAGCCCGTCCTGCAGATGTGTGAGCATGTGGCTGCTCCAAGGGGCTTTGTCCCCCTGCCACTCCAAGGATAAAGGGGACGCAGCAGCCAGCTGCGATCCTTTATCCCAGGATAAAGCCCTGGGAGATAGGGAATGCTGAGTCTCCCACCCTGGATCTGGGCATCAGTCATGCCCTTTCCCTCACCTGTCTCTGTGCCTGGTGCACAGGGCTCAGCAGACATGGGCTGAAGTCTGGGCTCCCAGTGCTCCCAGTGCTCCCAGTCCCACGCACTGAGCGTCTCACCATCCCAGCAGTGGAGACGCTGGCCCTGCACATATGGACAGCAGTTAGTGGGAGTTTCTGGGATGTCTCCAGAGCAGCAACATGTGGAAGAGGCTATTCATTCTAACACATTTTATTCTAACAGACTTAAGGGTCTGAAAGGTGGGCAGCCCACGGATCAGACACTGGCACAGGCTGCCCAGAGAAGTTGTGGATGCCACATCCCTGGAAGTGTCCAAGGCCAGGATGGATGGGGCTTGGAGCAACCTGGTCTAGTGGAAGGTGTCCCTGCCCATGGCAGGAGGAGTGGAAATAAATGGTCGATAAGGTCCCTTCCAATCCAAACCATTCTAGGATTCCATGATCCTAAAATGTGCTTTTAAGTTACTTTTTAAAGTGTAAATGCCCCATCAGCCAGCCGCATTCTGGGCAACGGGCATTGTCCTGCCTCCAGGTCCCAACATCCTGAGAGGATCCGCATCCAGAAAACCAGATTATTTCCTGCCTTTCCTTAAAAGGTGGTTTTTACATTTGTGGAGTTTTAAACTCTCGGCCAGGTGTTTTTACAAGCCAGAACTGACCCTTGTTGGGGATACCCAAATTGCAGCTGGGTTGGGGTGGAGGTCACTGTGTTGACTGCATCCTGGCAGGCACAGGGCAGCTCCGGGAGATCTGCTCAGCACCAGCACGAGAGGCTGGAGAAATAATGTCAGGACTGTGTGTAAGATGGAAGCACCTCGCTGATACAGGCTATGTAATTGTTTTTTCCCTCATCTCCTCTTCCTGGGGTCCGTATCAATTTAATTTACATGCTCAATGGCTTGGACTTCTTCATCCCCGCTGCCAAGCACCTTCTCCAGCATTTACAGTTGCAGTGTGTGCTCAGCTGTTGCTCCTTGGCCTCCTCCTGCCTCGAGTGGTGGGAACAGTGGGAACAGTGACCAGGGGGCCAGAGCACAGAGGAATCACCACGTGGCCCCCTCCACAGCATCGTGCTGGTTTGAGAGGACGAGCTCTCATCCACAACCCACCTCTGCAACAAAGCCACCGTGCAAGAGGAGATGTGATGGTTTCCCGTGAGCACACAGAAGGCAGCACCACTGCCCCTGTTGCTCTTCCTCCTCCTCCTCCTGCCTTTCCCAGCACAGCTCTGAATGTGAAACAAAGCACTCCTCAGCATCTGCTCAACATTTGCTGTACTTTTCAAGTCCATTCCTTGGCCCCCTCTGCTCAGCAGAGCCTGAAAATAACAACAGAGGGTGCCTTGATTTTGCATAATTTCAGAGGTTCATACCTCACCCAGCCCATGGCTGCCTGCTCTCCCTGCCCCTGTCTAACCCCAGGGTGGCCAGGCTCCCCTATCTCCCCTCGCCCTCATCCCGCTCCTGGAGATGCAAAATTGTTCTTTGTGGATGCAGAAAATGAACATGGTGGCACTTTTGCACACATGGAGCAGCCGCCAGCATGAGCGATGGGCACCGTTTGCAGTGAGGAGGGGACCTCGAAGGTGCCGAAGGTGCTGCGTGGTCCCAGCGAGCACGTGGAGCTGCCCGACAGCCACCCCCAGGCAGCCGAGCTCTCCCGGGAGGCAGCTCGCTGGCTGGGAAGCGAGGCCGCCTTGGATATGCCTCATTTTGTACAAAGAAGGTGGGTTGTGCCTGTCCCTCCCACCCTGCTGAGCACCCTCCGCTCCACCGATAATCATACCTAGCAATTACACCGAGCTTTCCCTGCTCTCTGCAGACGTTAATTAAGCTCTTTTCCCACAATGGAGACAAAGAGGGGAAAACCGCGGGGAAACTCCCGGCTTGGGTTGGGCTTTTTTTTGCACAACTGTGCCACAGGGCCTCCCAGTTCCCGGCAGTGCCGCAGGAGCCACGCGCCGGTGATGGCAGGCAAGGTGGCCCTGACAGCAATGGTTGCTCTGGGTTCTGCTCTCACCTGGCAAAATTTATGTGATTTTCCCTCATTTCTGGGCTACTGCTGGATCCTGGCGTGGCTGTGTACTCCCGCAGCCAGTAACTGAGGCTGGCTCTGCCCTGCAGCACCTTCCCAGGTGCCACCAGCTCTACAGGGGTGACATCCCACGCCTGGGAGCTGGGAAAGTGTCCCATGGACATCGCAACAGGCTCACACCCAGCATCATTCCGAGGGGGTTGGGGTGGCTTTACAAAGGGACCTGGAGCACCCTGGGTTTAGATGGATTGATGGATGGGGACGGCATCCTGCCCGCACCTTTGTGGGCAGGATGATGAACAGGACATCCTGGAAAGAACAGTGACATGCAGGACACTGACAACACCTTGGAAGGTAGGATGATGGGCAGGACACCCTGGAGCAGAGGATAACGGGCAGGGCACCTTGCCGGGCAGAACGACAGGCAGGTCATCCTGTCAGCACCTTGGAGAACAGGGTAAGGGGAAAGGTGTCCTGCCTACGACCTGGAGGGCAGGACAAAAGGCATGACACCCTGGAAGGGAAGATGACAGGCAGGACACTCAGTGCCTACACCCCGGAGGGCAGGACGACGGGCAGGACACGCTGCCTGCACCCCGGAGGGTGCGACGGAGGGCAGACACCCTGGAGGTGCGGATGGCAGCTCGGCACCCTGCCCGCGTCCCGCAGAGGCAGCGCAGCGCAGCCCTGCCCGCACCGGGGTCCGTCCGCACCTGCCCAGGTCAGCCCGGTCCGGGGGGCGCTGCCCCGTCCCGCCCTCCCGGTCCCGATCGCGGTCCCGATCCCGGTGCCGGTCCCGGTGCCGATCCGGGTCCCGATCCCGGAGCCAGGCGAGGCCGGCGCGGCCCGGTGGCGGCGGTGAGGGGCGCGGGGCGGGCCGGGCCGGGCCGGGCCGGGCGGGGCGGGGAGCGCGCATGAGCCGCGGCGGCGGCGGCGGCGGCGGCGGCGAGGGGCGGGCGGGAGCGCGGCAGCGGAGCGCGGCGCCGCCGCGGGTGTGGGCGCGCCGGGAGCCCCGCACGGCGGCCCGGGGGCGGCGGGCGGCACCGCCTGGCCGGCCGGGGGGTGCCGGCCCTGCGCGCCCCGCACCGCGGCCCGGCCCGCCGAGGTAAGCACCGAGCGGCCCCCGGCCCGCCCGGCCCCGCGGCGGGGACCCCCGCGCCCCGCTCCGCTCCGCCCGCCGCCGCGTCGCCATTTTGCCGCTCGCTCTTCCCCTCCCGGAGCGCGGCCGGGCCGGGCCGGGCCCTCCGTCCCCTCCCTGCCGGGCCCGGCCCGCGGGGGAGCCCCGGCCGCCTCCCGGGGATGGGGCGCGGGCTTGGGGGGTGACAGGCCCGGGCGGCGCTGCCCGTGGGGTGACAGCGGGGAGGGGCTGTGAGGGGACGGGGGTGGCACGGTCGGGCTGGGAGGTGACAGGGCAGAGGTCCCCGTGCCCGGGAGGTGACAGCGGAACCGGGCAGGGCAAAGCTCCCCGCGCCCAGGAGGTGACAGCGGCACCGGGCAGAGCTCCCCGCACCCACTGACCTCCGGGACAGGGGACACCCCGGCCCCGCGGCACGGCGAGGACTCATTGTCTGCCAGGCATGTGCGGGCGCTTTTCCCTTCCTGTCCGTGCCCGGGGACAGAGAGGGGAGGGACGGGATAACGCGCCTCGAACAGAAACTTTGCACCCTCAAAAGCCTCGTCTGCGCCTGGTCAGAGCCATGTGCGGCAGGAGCGGTGGGTGCGTGCCTCGGGTGAGGATCGCCCTCCTGGAGAGCCTCGATGGGTGTCACTCAGTTTGGGTGATAGCAGCAGGATGCACCGTGTCCCTCCAGAGCTGCCCGGCCACCAGCCGTGCCCAGAGACACAGCGGCTCGCAGGGCTTCACCCGCCACATGCTTCCCTCCAGGGGAAACCTCCAGCGAGGGCGATTCTTCGAGAGGAAGTCTCTCCCACCGCTTCCTTGTCTTTATTCCCTGGAAGGTTTTCACAGCGGCTCCAGTTCTGCCAGGAGTTCATGGCAGGGAGCACAGCTCCTCTGACAGCAACAGGGATGGCAGTGCCCTTTGGCATCCATCGTCTATGCTGGTCTCATCGCATCTCTGCTGGCACACAGCTTGTGCTGGGACAGGCAGCTCCCTTGGCTTTTGGCATTCTGTACCTCTGGAACTGTTGCTAAATTCTTGATGATAGGTGGAGCAGATTGACAGGTGACCAGGCAGTTGACATGCAGCAAAGTCCATCCGTAGCAATGGGACTGGGGTGGGAATCCCGGCAGGAGAACTTGGGGTCAGAATCTGCAGGTGACTTTTCCCCTGGTCATGACAGGGTCGCAGCCATCCCTGGCTGCGTACATGCTCCTGCAGGCCTGATCCAAAGTCGTGGACAGGCATTTCTACATGGAATTATTTCCTTTTCCCATTTTATGCCCAATTTCCAGCCACGCAGGGCTGCCAGTGGCTTGGGAACAGCGCCTTTGGTTCCCAAATGTCGCTTCCCCCTTCCCGCAGCTGTGGATTTCCTCCTTACCCTTGCTCCCAGCAGTGCCGGCTTGGCCTCCACTCGTCACACACTCCTGTGTTCACAGGAGATTTTTTTTTCCTGGAGCTGGAATGGGATGCTTCAAAAATGTTGCCACAAACTTATAAAAAGTTACCTAGAAAGAGCTGGAGGCCTCATAAGATGCTACCAGGCCCAACCTTCTCATACCACATCTCACCCCTGACTCATGGCTGGAATCCTGGATACCTTCTTTTCCTGTTACCAGTTGCAAAAGAGTTTTCAGCAAAACCTTAAGGAAAGTGTGAAAGAGTACAGGCTGTTGCCTGTTTTCAGTGTGTGTTACTCAAAAATGAGTGAGAAGTTTGAACATTACCAAAAAAACTCCACAATGGGCTGCTTTTTGTGCTGTGTCTCCAGGACAATTCCTCTGTGATCCCTGGGGTTGTATCAGTGGCCGGGGAGCAGATTTTGGCTCTTGTTAACTGGTTGATGAGATTTTTATTTTTCATTTTGCTAAAAAATAAGGGGAAAGTGCAAAGGAGTATTTGGTGTGGAAAAACAAAAGATTCAGAACCTCTTAAGCTGGGCAGATAGGATTCATTTGAGGGGACAGATGTGTTAAGGGGGATGAGAGGTGTCCAGCTGCTGGAGCAGGGCTGAGCTGGGCGCTTTGGGTGTTTTGGGAAGGGAGAGTTGGGGTGATGCTTGGTGGTGTGCAGTGTCACGAGGTGCAGGAGGTGAGCACCCAAGATGTCAACAGGGTCTGCCCTGGCTGTCACCCTTTGCGTGTCACCTCAAGGTGGCCAGCAAGGCAGACAAAGATGTTCTGTGCTCCATCCCGCTTTGCATTTTGGTACTCTCCCTCCCTGGCTGAAGGTGTCAGCTGTGTGGGATTCCTCTCGGTTTTCACCCCATTGTAAGCATGGAAATCTTGTCTTCAGCTTTCATTTTGCTGGTCTTTCACGAGTGTTTTTTTGGTTCCCTTTTTTATTTGAGCGTTTTTTAACTTGAGTGAGGATCGCTCAGAGGTGCCAGGAGGCAGCATGGGAAGGAAGGGGACTGGCACTTTTATCCCTGGAGGACTGGGGACAGTACCAGTGCCCACACTGGTGGGAGTGGAGCAGCAACTTGGGAAGGGCCCTCAGGGACCCCTCTCTGTGCCCGTTCCAGGAAGGAGCTGCTTGCAGTCAGCCTACAAACTCCTACCCAGCTCTCCCACCAAAAGAACCCAAATTAGCTGAATCAGCGATCCCCATGTTCAGCACCAAATGCCACAGAACCAGTTGCCAAGGCTGGAATTTCTCGCTTGATCCAATTAACCTTTGTGTCCATGCAAACAACTACATATGTGTCACCAGCCGAGCACATGCTGGAAGCTTTTGCCAGTTCTTCTCGGAGCATGTGGGCTACATCCCACATGGAAAGTCCCCGATCCTACAAGGGAAGTCCCTGGGGACACCTCAGAAAGAACTGCTGGACCCTCGTGTCCCACATGTTGGTGCCATGGCTGGCAGTCCAGCCACACAGGAGATACTTCTCCATCCCTCTGGGCGTGGGGACACACAGGATGAGTGTGGATGCTTTGGGAATCAGCTCCTTTGAGTTAAATGATGCTAAACATGTGGGAGGAATTGGGGGTGACAACTCAAATCCGTGTTTTAAAAAACCCATGAGTGAACATCATCATCCCGTCCCAGCCAAGGTCTCAAGGTCGTGGCGGTCCAAGGAATCTCTTCCCAAGGGCCTGATGCTCTCATTGTGAGGCATGGAGGATTTCTTTTCCCCAAATCCATATACGGCATCTCCCAGAGCAGTCCCCATCCTCAGATGTGCCTTTGCTTGTGCTGTCAGAAGGGGAAAAAGGAGCTTGAAGGCAGAGGCAGTCATGCCATGGGCTTCCTCTTGGCGCTGCTGAATGGAGGGGTGTCCTACTGCCCACTTCCATCAGGAGTGAGAGTGGGCCTTGTGCGATAATTCCTGACGTTCATTATTTATAGAGAAGCCAAATTGAATTATTAATACGGAAAATTCAGATAGCATTAACAATTCTCAGTTTATAACAGTTCCCCATTAATAAGGAAAATTGGAAATTTATCATTACATCTGTTCATTAAAACTCACTTTTTTTTTGCTTTTGGTGTCTTAAATGAAAGCGGAGAAATAAACGAAGAGGAAAAGCCATTTATTCACTATTTCTCTGGGCAAAGTCAGCTCATAATTTTTAATAAAGTCTTTTTCATTGTATGTGAAGGGGAAGCCAGGCTGTAATGAAAGCAGCTTTCCAGCCATGTCTGTGGCGTTCCTCAACTGTAGAACAAATACTCGGAAGCACGTCCTGTTTCTTCTCTTTGTGGGAATCTTGAAGCTGCCGTGATGGTTTTCTTGTTTCCCTCCCTCCCCAGCAGCTCTCCTTGCTTTCACCATGTGTCGTTCCCAGCTCCGAGGAGTGAATTTTAACGCCTCCCCTGCTTCTTTCAGAGATGGCGGATTCCTATACCTGTAAAGGTGGAAGGAAAACTGCAGGCTCTAACAAACCCACTGCCAGCAAAGAAAGCAGGACGGAGACGAGGATAAACCCACCAGCAGAGCTGCCCAAGCTGGGTAAGGAACTGATTTGTCCTTTCCAGCTTTTCCAGGGGGTGGATGGGGCGGAGGGGATGAGCCGAGTGGCAGGACTTGGGGGGTGGCTGCCAAAACGAGTGGCCTGGGTCTCGATGTGTCTCTGCCCCTCACTTCAGCTCATCAGTGAGGGCTGTGCTGGCCAAAAAACCCCAGCCCTGGGAGCTGCAGGGAGCTGGTCCCTGGGAGCAGGAGGGGAGGCATGGAGATGGTCTCTCCCTTCGGAGAGGCGTGTGTCTGGCTTAACGAGATGGGTGTCTCGCCGCCTATTTATCGTGTTGGTAGCTAAGTGTTACATCAAAGGATGGAAAGGCTTAAATGAGTTCAGACCATCTGCTGCCTCCCGTGTCGCGGCCCCCGGGATGGAGGCTTGCGAGCGTACGAGCCCCGGGGGACCCTCACACTAAGGGCTGTCACGCTGATGGATGGCTGATTTCTCTATCCAGGAATCTCCAGGCTCAAGGAGATTTTTCCTCCTGTCTGTTTATGCTGGGCAGATCCCCTCTGTGAGAGGCTTTCCCTGCCTTTACCTGGCTAAGGGCAGCTCTGGATGCCAAGGGGTGCCTGCATCCCAGGAGAGGGTTGGATCCCAGCGATGTAGCTCAGACAGAGCTTCCAAAATCAGTGGCCTTGTGGGGAAATGCGTGTGCCCTAAATGTTTCCCAGATGCTGCTGTTACCTTGAGGGGATTGAAGCCATAATTGCGAACAGAAGAGGATAACTTATTGCTAAAGGGAATGAACTCCAGCTGTCCGCAATATGAATGTGCCTGTGTTCAGGAGACCGTTTTTCCCTGCACCACATCTTATCAGCACCTCATTTTCAGGGGAGCTGGCATTGCCTTCCAGAGGGGAATCTCCATCTTTGCTAGGACAGAGAATGGCCAGCCTAGAGCTGAGGGGGCCAGGCAGGCAGCAGGAAGCTGGGGCTGGGCAGCAGGATTACTGGGACAGCGGCTCCTCCAGCACGGCTGGTCATGTGTGCTGTGTCTGTTTGCAGGAAATGCAACCAGTGACAAAACCGAAGGCAGGAAGAAAGGAAGACCCAAGGCTGAGAACCAGGCACTGAAAGACATCCCTGTAAGATCCCACACACTCCAATCCCTGAGTCCTCCCTGCTTTGCTCCATCTGACGTGCCCTGCACTGTGCACTCCAGCCAGCCCCATTCCAGGGTTAAACCTGCCTTTTCTGTGGTTTAATCTTCAGAGCAGCCTTGTCTTGGGCTGAGCAAGATCTTGGTCCCTCAACCTCTCCATGCAGGCATCCAGCATCTTCCAAAACCCTGGTTAGGGAACTGTACCCCTCTCCAACCTCACTTTCCCAGGGCCATGTCCAGATGACTGGATCCTGTCACAGCCGTGTCAGGTTTGGCTAATGAGCCGGCAGCAATGGCACAGGGGTGATTTATTCCCTGCAGAGTTGTGCAGTTTAATTCCTGCCTGGTAGCATGGACAGCACATGGAGCAGTTTGTCATGAGAGCAGGGGCATGGGGTGATTTACGGACTAGATGAAATGTGGGGTGATTAAATCAGCCGGGTGACTTCGGGCCTGATTTATTCCCCAGCCTGTCAGGGAGTGTGCGTGTGCTCTGGGAAGCACGGCAAGGTAAAGCCTCAGCAGGAATCATTAGCCTATGGAGCCTGCAGCATCTGTCCCAGCACCTCTCACTCGAGTGAGCACTGCTGCACTGAAACACCCCCCTGGGGTCCACTTCATGGCTGTGTGGTGGAAGGGATGGATGGGAATGATCAGAGGTCCCATGTGCCCTCCCAGCTCCCTTGGGATGAATCAGCACACACCCAAGCACAGGGTGCTCTTCACTCAGCTATCTCTTGTTTCTCCTGTTCCCAGCTCCCCCTGATGAACCAGTGGAAGGATGAATTCAAAGCCCACTCTAGGGTGAAATGTCCCAATTCAGGCTGCTGGCTGGAGTTCCCCAGCATTTATGGCTTGAAGTACCACTATCAGCGCTGCCAAGGGGTAAGGAGACTGGAGAACTGTCTGTCCTTTCCAGTGGCTGGCTCTTCCACTACCATGTGCAGGGTAAAGCTGCTCTTAGGCCGTAAACCCCAGGAGAAACATGAGGTTAGAATGGGGAGGGCAGAGAATGGGCCAGGAGCAGTTTGTGAGGTGTGTGTGTGAGAGGAACTGAGGTCTCTGCAGCTCGTCGTCAGGTCTGGCCCCAGGGGATCATGGACTTTTGGTAACTGTTTGGAAGGGCAGAAGGGTATTACACATGATTTATATTCATGCCTGTGTCAGAAAAACCCTCTCTTTTGTGGTCTAACATCTGTGCTCACCTGCCTCTCCCTGCTCCATGCAGGGTGCGATCTCGGAGAAGCTGACATATTCATGCTCATACTGCGAAGCTGCCTTCACCTCCAAAACCCAGCTGGAAAAGCATCGGCTCTGGAATCACTTGGACCGGCCAGTGCCAACCAGCAAAGCGGAAAACAAAGTGCCCAAGGCCATTGGGAAGAGCAGTGGAAAGAAAAGGTACCAGGCTGTGTCTGGGCTGCATGGCAGTGGCATAGGGATGGCTGGGAGAAGGGGAATGTGCCTGCCTCCATTCCTACAACCTGGGCTGGCGAGGGGGGAGAGGTGTCAGGACACTTGTCTAACAACCCCTCTTTAAACAAGCCCTCTGTGCTTTGCCCTAGAGCTGCTGAGAGTTCAGCTTGCCCCACCATCCATCCCAAACAGGCAAAGACGGAAAAAGCCGTGGCCCAGGAGCATGCAGAGAATGGCGAGTGCCTGGCAGAGAGCCGGGAGAGCAAGGAGTTCCAGATTGCAGCGGCTGAGGCGATGGCAGCTGCCACCCCCACGGCCAAGTCCTCGAGTGGCAAGGACGCCGGGCAGCAGCGGGGCAGCCAGGCCTCGCTGCAGGAGGAAGACCCCGAGAGGATGAAGCACAGTAAGATTAGAGCCCGAGGCTACACTGGTTCGGGAGCCCAGAGAGAGGTGTCCCACGGGAAGGGGATCTGCTGCAGCCAACACTGCTGCGACTGTCTCTCTGAATCCAAGGGGTAGCCAAGCCTTGTTTCCTGACCCTAATAACTTGCCCCTGCTCTCCAGTTTCTTGCAGCTTCACTGGGAGTTAAAACCCAGTTGTAGCTGTGGTAGAAATATTTCTAAAGGACCTGTGTGATGGTTGGATTTGATGATCTTAGAGGTCTTTTCCAGCCTTAACAATCCTATGATAGGATTGGAAATTGGTTGAATTCCTGGCAGCACAGCGAGCTGCCATGTCAGCCCGTCTACCTCACTGGGTGTGTTAGGTTAAACTAGGATGGTTCTGGCAAACCCATTTTCCAGAAGGATTGGGACAGGATGAGGAGTCTCTATGTGTCCATGGCCACTGCAGAGCTGGTGTAGGGCAGTGGTTGTCCCTGTCATGGTTTGGGGTTTCACTGCTTGCAGCACCAAAGCAAACCACCACAGCCACATGTTGGAACTGCTTGGCTTTTGACACTAGACAGAGCCACCAGTTCCACTCATTGAATTAACCCTGAAAAACATATTTGTCCTGGTTTTGTGGGGTGGGAAGCAGCAGTCTGTTGTTGTGTAGTGGGTGGGTGCTTCATTTGACAGCCCCTGACCCACTCCTGACATGGAATGTGTGCCCATCCCATGCCCCAGGACTGATGAATCCCCCTGGCAGTACAGTTATTTGACCAAATCTCTCTCTCTGTTTCTCTCTTTTGAGTCAGGAAGGAAACAGAAAACTCCTAAGAAGTTTACGGGGGAGCAGCCGTCCATCTCGGGGACATTTGGACTGAAAGGTAACACAGGACGACTCTGGTCAGAGTAGGGTTGTACCTTCTCCCCGGGGCATTGCAGGGAAGCCCCTTCCCCAAGATCCCTCCCTGTGGTGGAGCCAGACAAAGCCCGAGGATCTCACACTGGAGGAGCTGGCGCCTTTTACCACGAGAGAGTCATAAAGGGAGTGAAAAGCAGCAGCAGAGCTGGGACTGATAACAACCCTGTCTGTTCTGTTCCGGAGCTTGGTGCTGGGAAATGAGGGAAGAGAGGAAAGGATCCGGGTATGTTCATCTGTAACACAAGAGTAACGAGCTGCTGACACCAGCGAGATATGAGAAACATAATCTCATCGCCATCTCACCATCCTGGGATGTCGCAGTGTTTCCAGTGGCGTCAGGAAGGAATTCTGCTGCGTAGAAAGGCTGGTGACGCACCCATCCCTCAGACTCTGAGGGCTGGTCGCCCACATTCAGGAGAATGAATCCAAGGGAGAGGAGACGTGTTGCCGCGATGTTTTCTGAGAGGAGGCCCAGGAATTGGCTGCTGCAGCCTGACAGAGCAAGAGCAAGTGGGACTTTGGTCATGCTCCATAAATATACCCAGCTGGGCTGGGAAGGAGGGGGAATCCTGGAGCATCCCTGGAATGAGAGCAACTGGATTCAGGCTGACTATGAGATACGTTCAGCCAGAGAAATAGAAAGCGGATTTCCAGGCACTGCAGGAGGCAGCACCTTCCAGTATGAGGCACTCGGGGGAAAGGCACTAATGGCTTTGAAGGAACTGAACACCGATGAGCAGGCTAGATGTGGTCTCTGTGATTTCCTTTCCTCTGGCTCCTGGGAAGTCTGGGCTTGTTTCCCTCATCTTCCCCACAGAGGCACTGCCAGAGACTGAAGCATCTGCTGTGGGTTGCTGGAGAACAAGGTGTCCCCCTGACTCACTGCCTCGGATGGAAAGTGAAGATGGGGCAGGCATTCCCGAAGTTCCATGTGGCAGTCACTCGCCAAACACAAGGGTGCCCCAGCACATCATGGGGTGCTGTCTCCATTCAGACCCTGGGTTTGCAGAAGTCACAACCCCCAGGTTCAGGGGGATGTGGACCCCCATGGGGCAGCTGTGGATCGGACCCTGGTACTCAGCTCATTGCCTCCAGCACCTTCTGTGGAAGCACAGGCACAGGGCTGAACTGTGCATGGATTTGGGGGATTTGATTCAGGGGAGTGAAACAGCCTTTCCAGTGCAGGAACATCAGCAGGAACATCCCTTTTACACACTGAATTTGCTGTTCCAATTCCCCCTTTCAGTTTCTTGCAAAACACCCTATTCCCTCCTCCCCTGCCTGTCTGCCTGGCTGGAGGCATCCTACCTCACTTTGCCATAGAGTTTCCATAGTTCATAAACTTGTGTTGGGGGAAATGGTGCTGTTTATAAAACACCACAAGCTGTTAGAATATTGCTTGTCATAATTATGGACCTGAGCCTACATGTACAGCCTTGGCAGACATGCAGCCAGCTCAGTGTCCCTGGCTTAGAGGGAGAGATTTTTTACCTGCTAAATGTGAGTTGCTATGAAGGTATTAAAGCAAGTACTGAATAAAAATCCTCTTTCTTTACAGGTCTTGTCAAAGCAGAGGACAAAGCAAAAGCCCATCGAGCCAAGAAGCTGGAGGGAAATGCCAACATGGAGGAGCTGAAAAAGAAACCTCCAGGAGTTGGTGTGAAGAAGGAAACATCTGTGCATCTACCAGCAGGTGAGGCTGGTGGGGGCAAAGCGCAGGCAGCAGCTCTGTATGCAGTGTAGCTGCTTTTCTGTGCACTACCCCAAGCCTGCATGGTCCCTACCTTCATGCCACCATCCCCACCTTCACCTGCAGCTTGTGGTCCCCACCCCCCTTTTGGCCCAGCAGGTTGTTCACTGTGTGAGTTTTCTGGCAGGTTTGTCAGGAGAAGCAGCACAAAGTCAGAAGTAGGAGCACACAGCTCCTGCCCTTTTGAGATGTAACACAGATGTAGGAACAGCCACTGGTGCTAAAATGTCAGTGCAGCCACAATTGACATCCTGAGGGCCACCTTACCTTCAGTTCACTGCCAGGTCAACATGATGAAAGTGCTCGGAGTTGAGAGCCAAGTTCCACCTGGCTTCATTGTGAGTCAGCATGTGACCCATGTGGTGATGGCATTTTTCTAACATCATTCCCATGAATGACACCAGTGCATAACTCTGAGCGTAATTACGCCTTCCCTGAGCCTCGAGGTGCAGCCTACAGCCAGCACAGGTTGCTTGCTTTCCCTGAGAGCTCTGACAGCAGGAGGAACGCAGGATGTGCAAGATAAACACAGCTGCAGTGCCTTGCACTGCTTTCAAATTCAAATAAACGACTCTCTGGTCTCACAGCCATGCAAGAGCATCCAAATAAACAGACTTGGCGGATTTTATTCAGCCGAGGCTTCCCTTGCTGGAAGGTCAGCGCTGCTCTGCTGAGAACGCGGCGTGAACTCTGGGCCTGGGAGCTGCTTTTGGCCCCACGTATCTCTTATTTTGGGTTTTTTAAAGGCTGGTCACAGCCATTCAAATAAACAGATGCCTGGAAGCCAGCAGTCCCCCAGCTTCCTCCGTGTCTGCCGGGAAGAGGATTGCCAGAGAAGCTTTCCAGGCACACGTCCGGATGGAGCTGAGACGCTCACCTTTGTTTCACTCCCGCTAATTGTTTCATTTGGCAGGGGGAAGTTATTCCAAGCAGGGCAGGATCAGGTGGCTGGGGGCATCATCGCGTTTTAACTCCCAGTGTGCAGGATACCAGCGGGGTCGGAAAGGTGAACCTCCTTTCCCCGGGTCAGCAGGTCTGGTAACTCCACATAAAATGACCCAGTGACCCAGTTTGCTTGGGCAGCTGCAGGAGAGTAGGGCAGGGACAGCTGCATGGTTCATGTCCAGTTTTGGCTTTGCCTAGGAGAGTGTATCTCTCTTTTTTTAACGTCAGGAACTTTCCCACTTCACTGCTTTTCAACTTAACCAAATCAAGCAGCCCAGGCAGGTTGGATGTAACACCTCTCTCCTCTCCCTCACCAGCAAACCCTGAGGACCAGTGGCAGCGGGAGATCAGCGAGAAGGGGGAGGTCTCCTGTCCAACCTGCAGTGTTATAACCAGGAAAACTATTGTGGGGCTCAAAAAGCACATGGATGTCTGCCAGAAAGTAAGGCCTTGCTTTATTCAGTCAAACACGTGGGTTTTGGAGGGGAATGTATGTGTACATGTGCCACTCAAAAATGTGCGGTGGTGCTCCTAAAACCATTTCTGGACTGTGTTTGATAGAACACTTGTTGGTCATCTTCAGCTTGCTGGCTGGTTTGCATTGACCCAGAGGGATTTGGACACTAATTCTCAGCAATTCTGAATCCCTTTGTGGTCTGGGCCCCTTGCCCCAGTGTCTCAGCAGAGTCAGGTATTTCTAGTAGCTAAACAAATAGTTTTAAGGCTGGAGAGATTGTTGGGGTTGTCTCTAATCTGGCCTCCTCCAGAGCCCTGGCTATGGGGTTTCACTGTGTGCTGTGCCTTGTATCAGGCCAGATAAACTGTGGTTGCACGAGAACATGTCTCAGGGAGACTGAGCCTGGATGTGCTCAGGCAGGCTGTCAGGACGCAGGGGTTCAGTAATGGTGCAGTGAAAAATTGTCTCTCTGCCACACCACCATCCATCAGAGCGCAGGATTACGTCTTCATCCGTCACCTGACGGAGCCGTCGCCACAGAAAGCCAACGTGGGATCGATGCCTCCTGCTTTGAAAATATGTGGCCGGGCTTTGATTCCACATTCATTTTCTGTAAATGCTTCCCCAGCCATTGCCTTGCTGTTCATACAGCAGTGGGAGGCTGCTCTCCCTCCCAAACCCCGTACTACAGCAATGCTGGGCAGAACCCTGCCGTCTCCGATATCCTCCTGGCCTCAGTGGAGTGGGGATCCTGGCCATCACTGGTCGTATTTCCTCCACTTTGGAGCATCTCCCAAGCCAGGCTGGCTCTGTGCAGGCTGCACAGCCAGATGACCTGGTGAACACAGCTCTGCTGGAGCAGTCAGCGGTGTCCTCCCTGCTGGAAATATGCCAGTGCACGTTCAGCCAAAGATTTGGGGCTCCAGCCCTTGGAGTGGATGTTCTGTCACCCTTCCTGACAGGGACAGTCCTTGCCAGAGTTGGCTGTGCTGCTCCAGGAGCTGGGATGCTTCACGGAATCCCAGGCAGGACAGTCCCAAAGTTCCAAGTGTGTGACAGATGCAGCTCTCAGCATTCCATCTGTGAGATGAACCTGTGGCACAACCTTAGTGAGACCCTGCTGCTGCAGGCACGTGGGATCCCTATCAGAAGCCACCCTGGGGTTCAGGCACCCCTTGTTCTTTAATGACTGATATATTCCTTAGCTGGACAATGGGAAAAGGATATGCAGGCTCCCAAAACTCTTATAGAAAATGGAAATTGGTTTCTCTGTTCCATGCTTGTCACAAAGCAGTCTGCACCTGTTTCCTTTGGTTTTGGAAAGGAAATAAGGGATGGGGAGGGTTGCAATATGATTGTTCCTGGAGGAGGTAAGGGCAGTTATATCCTCCTGATATCCCAGGTGGGAGGGCTTGCTGGAATGTGGACATGGTGTGTTTTTAAGTGTTGACCTGAGGAGTAAATCCCAGATTAGCTGGTAGTGGCATCTGGTGAGTCAAGGAGCTGTTAGCATCCACCTTGTTAGGATCAAGTGCTTGGATCTGGGAGAAGATTAACCGATGGGAGCACAGGTACCATGAGTCACTCCCAACTGGCTGCAGTGAGTCTATTCTTCATTTTCCTCGAGTTCCGTAATGAGGAGAGATTTGCAGATCCATCTTCATTGCCTCTCCAGCTTTTAGTCATGTCTTGATTGAAGGGAGAGTAGTGAAGGTGAAGCATCTGGCAGGAGAAGCAGGAATGATCACGGCTGGCCAGGCACCGGCTCCCTATTGAGATACTCTGTTTCTTGGTGCCCAGAGCATGAACCTCCTGAGGCAGTATATTCTGGTCCCTGCACCAGCAGAAGTCAAGATCTGTTCACCCACTGTGCAAGTGCCCCTTGTACAGTTAATGCATCTCCCCACGCACTCAGGAGGCCGAGTTGGGTTAAACAGCAGGGCAGTATGAGGCAGGAATTATCCTCCTGTGATTGTGTCCTTAATTTCACACAGCCCAGGCACCCAGAAATTGCACTGTACACCAGCATCTGTTTTACTTAACAGGACTGCAGAGCACAGTCCACTGGCATTGGTAGATCAAAGCTTCTCCTCTCTCTAACCCTTTAACAGGAAGAATAAGACACCAGATCCAGATGTTTTCAGCCAGTGAGGCTTTAAATCTAAATCCAAAATGGAATGTTTTCCAAAAATTGGGGCATGCGGGTTTGATAACAGTATCCTGGACAACAGAGAGAAAGCTCTGAACTGCAGGCAGGGAGTGGGATAGGAAACGGGGACGCTGTGTTGCCTGCTGGGTCCCACCACTGGGTACTGCTGCAGCAACAGCCACCCGTGGGGTTATTGACCACCAGCAGCAGCAGCCCTTGGAAGGATGTGGCCTCTCTGGTGACTTGCCTTTAATTCCTTCAGCTGCAGGATGCCTTGAAGTGTCAGCACTGCAAAAAACAGTTCAAGTCCAAAGCTGGGCTGAATTACCACACCATGGCTGAACACGTCAGCAAGGTAAGGGAGCTGGGCTGTGCTCGTCTTGTGCCTCCTTTCTCCATGCAGGTCATGAAGCCATCCATCAAAAGTCCTCTTTCTATGGTCTTTGTAAAGGAGGGATCCACCTTTGCAGCATTGCACACACTGCTCAGCCTGGATGGTGGTGTTCCCTCTTCCTGCCAAGGAAAGCATTTCCTTCCCATGTAGTGAGTTAGGCTCATATTGATCCTGATAAATAGAGCAGAGGACTGAAAAAATAAAACAGGATTTCAGCTCCCAGCATGGGGGAAGATCCGGTGAGTACCGTGAGGTGGATTTTGAGCGGCAAAGCTCTGCCTCCAAAACTGTGCCTGCAAATCCGCGACTGATGGGTTCTGCCTTGCACGAGTCTCAAAATCTGGTCTTTAGCTCTGCACTGTGCATGGGAGAAGCAGCCACAAAATTTATCATGAATAAAATTTTGCAGGCACTAGTGTAGATGCTGTTCTAAAAGTCTGGTTTTGTACATCTCTGAGATACCAGGGCAAGGCATAACTACATTTCTACGTGTCCCGGGCTTACCAGTTGTGACTTGTCTTTTACCTGTGCCTTAATCTCCTGCTCTTCAGTCTTGCTGGTGAATCCTCTGTGCAGGAACTGCTCCTGAGTTTCTCAGCTGGGCCTTTGGGTGTAATCACAGGAAAGACATGAGCAGATCCAGCACATAAGAACGAAGCAGTGGGAAATCCAGCTCTCCTAATGAGAGGTTCCCTCTAGCCCAGAGCAGCTCCCTGCAAGGCAGGGGTTTTCCATCCACTCCTGGCACAGAGGACATGAGTAAATGGTTGACTCTGTCGCTTCTGTTACTTCCTTGTTTCCAGCCTGTTCCTGTGGAAACCGCTGGACTTGGTGAACAGGAAGAGCGGGAAAGGCTGAGGAAAGTGCTAAAGCAGATGGGAAAACTGAAATGCCCCAATGAGGTACGAGAACAATTCTTGTTTCTCGTTCTGTGAAAAGGTGGAAGGAGTGAGTCCCATGCAGAGGGGGACATGTACACTCCAGGCATCCCTTGGCAAGTGCTCAATGTTTCCACCTTAGCTCAGCCATCCCAATCCCTGTCCCACTGGCTCTGTGCGCTCCAGCAACAGGACAGCCCGGCAGGAGGGTGGGCACAGGGCAGACTGAGGAGCGCTGGAGGGCAGATTCTGCCTCCTGAGCTCAGGAAGGAGCACAGCCTATCCTGGGCACAGCGTAAAACCAAACCAAACCACACCAAAACCAGAGCCGAGCCGGTTGCAGACAAGTCACGAACAGGTAAGGGAGACGTTGGCAGAGGTTTGTCCCGCGGGTGCTTTGCTCTCCATGCAGGCAGTGCCTCCCCAGTGCCTTCCCCTCCTGCTGCCTGCTGTGTGTCTGTCCAGAGAGCTCTATCCGTGTGTTGGGGCAGGGAGTGCCAGGGGCAGGGACTGCTCCTCCCATCCCTCCAGGGCACTGTCGTGCCTGTGCATGGCTCTTTGGGAACTGTCAAATTCTCCAACACTCGGATGGGATGGGCTGGAAGAGCTGCTCTTTGGAGTGGGCTCCTCGAATGTTCCTCCCTGGAGAAACGGCACCCCAACCTTTTCAACATGGGCACGTGAAGCCCCAGCCGTCCTTAACCCTCCCCTTCTCCCCATCTCCTCAGGGTTGCGTGGCCAACTTCTCCAGCCTGATGGGCTACCAGTACCACCAGAAGCGGTGTGGGAAGCAGCTCGCCGAGGCCGACAAGCCTGTGTTCAGCTGCCCGCACTGTGGCAAGAAGTACAAATCCAAGGCTGGCCACGACTACCATGTGCGGTCAGAACACACGGCCTTGGTGAGCCCCCCGGACACCTCCGCAGCCCGAGGAGCGGGGCCATCCTCCCCCGGGGGGGACTGCAGAGCTGCGGAGCCCGTGGGCAGGACAGAGCCGGGCAGGGCCGGGCCGGGCAAGGCAGGTGCAGACG
The DNA here is from genome assembly GCA_014706295.1 of Lycocorax pyrrhopterus obiensis. NCBI lineage: Eukaryota > Metazoa > Chordata > Aves > Passeriformes > Paradisaeidae > Lycocorax > Lycocorax pyrrhopterus. The sequence continues at coordinate 11,005,563 of JACSVZ010000022.1, read as the reverse complement.
TCGGGCCGGTGTTGTTTTCTCCCTCAAATCACCATGCACGTGTGTTGTACCATGCAGTGTCGGGGGGAACAGGGTACACCCCTTCCACCCCTCCAAAAAATGCTGTTTATGGGAGTGGTCAGCAGCATTCCCTTTCCCCAGTGCCCACAGGGCTGTGCTCCAGCCCACCCTGCATCCGTGCTCTGCAGGAAAAAAAAAACCAGACCTCAGGCCGCTCCCTCACAAGCGCCGGCTGCCTGCCAGCGCTGGGGTGGCAGGATCTGTCCCTGGGGAGCATCCCTTTCTGTTCTGTTGATCCCTACTGACAGTGCATCCGACGCTAATCACTCCCTAACTCTAATAACTGGAGACATTTATACACATGGGAGCACGGAGGGACACAGTCTATGGCTACTGCTGGGCTGAGGCAGGCGGGTACTCCCCTTGCTCCAGTTCTCCAGTGCAGACATGCAAAGCAAGTGTGGAAACACACAGCCCAAATCCCAGCATCCCCATCCCGGGGCCGGAGAGCTCGCCGCCCTTCCTGACTCTGTCTCTCTTGCAGCCTCCAGAGGAGCCAGAGGTGAAGCCAGAGCCTGGTCCCGTAGAAGATTTTGAGAGGACCCCGAGCGGCCGCATCCGTCGGACGTCGGCCCAAGTAGCTGTCTTCCACCTCCAGGAGATAGCGGAGGACGAGCTGGCCAGGGATTGGACCAAGCGGAGGATGAAGGATGACCTGGTGCCTGAAACGAAGCGGGTGAGCAGCCTTTAGTTCTCCTTTTGGTTTTGCACTAGCTGTACACAGAGATTCCAGGATTCCAGCCTGGCCCCAGCTGGTTGAGGGCCTCACATGTCTCACTTGCTGTGCCTTAAATTAATTAGCTGTGATGGCAGATTTATTGCTGAAGAGCCCACCCAGCACAGGCTGAGCTGCTGTGGTCTGGAGGCTCCCAGCAGCAGGCAGCTGTGTCCTTTGGAGGAAGAGGTGGTGCACTGGGGAGAGATCAGGGTCTGGCCCCAAGAGTGTTGGGGAGGGAGGTCGGTTCTGGTCCATGCTGAGCAGGGAAGTAGCGGCTGGCAGCCAAGAGGAGCACGTGAAGAGAGCAGATCGGATCTGAAACCATCTCCCTTGCGCTGTCAGAGAGCAAAGATGCCTCAGGCAGAATTCCCTCCCTTCCACGTCTCTTCCTTAACTTCTGGGAGATGCTTTCCTGGAGGTAAAGGGCCTGCAGCATCCCGGAGCAGTGCTGCTGGGAGCAGAGGAAGGCGGAGAGTGGAGACAGGGCTGAGCCCTGCAGGATCCAGCAGCAGTGCACTCGTGGCCCAGTGCTGTGGGGTTTGCACAGGGCCCCAGCAGGCTTGAGCTTTTTGTAGGCATTGGAGTGAGTACACGTCAAACCAGCCTTCCCTTCTGGCTGTGGGAGGAGGTGATTATTCCTGGGAGTGTACTAAAGCTGAAATTCCCTTCAGGTATGCTCCTTCTGGACTGTAAAAGGAATGAAGAAGCAGTAAATCATAAACCTTTTCAGTGTAAAGGGGAAAAAAGAGAGGGAACAGGAGTTTTTTTGTTTGCCAGGACTCAATGCAGAGCTCTCCTGCAAGTCTCTGCATGAGCTGCAGCCTGTGTCCTGAGCAGGTGACTCTGCAGTTAGGTGCCAGGCCTGTTCCTTGTTCTGAACAGTTGGGCATCTCTTGTCCAGTGCTCTGAAATTCACCCTGGCAAGATATCGGGCATGTTGCAAAGATGGGAGTGAGGATGAGAGGACATCAGGAGAGTGTGAATAGTCCCACCCCAGAGGACCTACCCTAAGCCATGAGAACAGCCCAAGTCTCAGAGCCAGCTTGGAGAAGTGATGTGGCTCACCCCAGGAAAAGGGGTGGCAGGACAGCAGAGCTTGAGCCAAAATGCCTTCCTGCTCCCACAGCCTGTCCTGTGCTGTCCTGGCACCTATGTGTGCTCAGCAGAAGTGCCACCATGGTCCTGCAGAGACTCAGAAAAGCTCAGCCTGGCTCAGCTCTGGTCTGCACATGGTGGGCAGCTAGAAAACCAGCACAGGAACAAACCAGCAGCTTCTTTACCCTCCTTGGCACCCCAGTGAGGCACTGGCACAGAAGGGAACTCAGCTACAGCACTGGCATCCACCTTGGGGCAGAGCTGGGCATTTTAGGGCCGGAACAGCTTGCAAACATTTTATTTCCCCAGTGCTTGGTGTTGCCATTGTTGTTTTCCAGATGTCTTCAGCTGCAATGCATTAATAACATAAAAAAACCAAGCCCAAAGTAGCTGTTTCATTTCAGATACTGTGGGAGAAGAGGTGTGCTGTTCTCTTCTCCCCTCTCCAGTCTCAGCTCTTGCATTCTTCTCTTTCCTCTTGGAATTGTTCCCTTTACTCATGACTTTGGGTATTTTCTTTTTGAGCTGAGGGAGCAGCCAGGACCCCAGGCCAGGACAAGGGGCACATGCTCAGGCTGACATACAAGGCATTGTAAAGGTCTCAGCACTGGCATAATTGCTCCATGAAGTGCTAGTGGGTTTTTTAATGAGACATTTCTTGTGTTCAGAGCCTGATTGTTTAACTGAGCCCCATCTCAGTGCTAAAAAGCAAAGAATTGCTGTGAGGTTGGCAGAAGCAGTTTTGCATTGAAGATGGGCAAAGGGGGAATTGGATCAGCTCCCAGATGGCAAAACAAGGCTCTTGGGTTGGAGAACCAAGAGACCTCAGGCTCTGCATGAAATCCCAGATGGATTTTGGAGGAAGTCAGTGCAGCGGGTGAATCTGTACATAGCTGTGCGTGTGCCTGTGGGTACGTCTTGCAGTGACTGTCACGTTCCCTTGACAACACTTTATAATCTGTTCAGTCTATGACATTTTTTCTTGATGAGCGATGCTGGGAGGAGGTGGGAGGCAGGTTCTGCCCAGGGAGGCTGGTGGGAGCTTGCTGACTTCAGCACGCTCTGAGCTGCTCTGCTCAGCCACGGTTTGCATTGCTCAGGACCGCTCTGCCTTTACAAGTTGGTTCAGTTCAGGGTGCAGCAAAAAACCTCCCAGCAAGTGCCTAATTTGACCTCATTACAGCCTCAAAACAGAACTGCCCTCAGAACTGCCTGTGGGACAGCCTTGTGCCATGTGGGGGGCTCAGAGCAGCCAGCAGCATCCCCATGTCACCACCTTGCCGAGCATGTGTGGTGGCTGTCCCTGAAGGAGCTGACAGCCCAGAGCCACTGGAGCAGCAGGAAGATAAACACGAGTTCACCATGACCAGGGCACTGGGACTGGTGGGAACTGATGGAAGTCCCAGAAGAGCCACCACACCACCTCCTCTTTTTCCCCCTGAGCCATACCCAGCCATTGGGAGTACACTGCCAGGCCTGCAGACCCCATACTGGACGTGGAGAGAAGTGGGATGTCAGGGATCAGCAGCAGATTGCAGCTGCTCCTTCACCTTTTCAGCAAGCCCTAGGGATTTCCAGGATTCCAGAGGGACAGAGGCTTCCCAGCTCTGATCTGTAACCAGTGGTGGATGGATACACCTAAACTTGCTGTAGCACAGGACAAGCTCCATCCCTGAACTCTGCAGTGCCCCACCATGGTTCCAGCAGTCAGTGTGGATTTCGAGGAAGCTGATGAAGAAAGCCACCCCTCTCCATCCCTTTTCCAGGCAGCAGAACCTTTTCCCAGGGGAAGGCACAGTTCCTCATCAAGCCCGTGGGATACGAAGGTTCGCAGCCCCACGGCAGGAACAGCCCCACTGCAGCCCCTGTGCTGTGGCCACGTGGCAGCCGGTCCCAGCCGGGGAGAGGGATGCTGGGTTTGGATCCCGTTGGTGGCCTGTGGTGGGATGCGTTCGCCTTTCCCCGGGAGGATGGATTCCTTCACACCAAAGCAATGGCATCAGAATAAACGATTGCTGCTCGATCCCAGGCCCTGCGCTGCCTTCGGTCTGCGCTAACCAAATCCAGCATTTCTAAATATACACTGGAGTCTTATTTTCTCGCTCCGATCTTTATTTGCCTCCAGATAAGCTGAAACAGATGGGGTGTTTCACAACAGCCGCTTGCTGGGGATGTCAGATGGGGAAGGGCACACCCCTGCTGCTTTTCTGGGAAAAATCCCCTCTCCAGAAGCTCCGCAAAGATGATGCCGACCCTCCTCTGGCCTTTGCCGGGGCCATCGCCTGCCCATGAGCAGCCTTGAGACTGCAGGTTCCCAGCTCACAGCAGTGGGCTCTGGGATATAGTGGGGGATGAGAAACAACCTCCTCAAGCAGGGGGAAGAGGCATCTAAGAGGCAGAAGGGGAGAAAATGCTGTGGAAATCCCACTGTTGCAGAGTGTGGTGCTTTCTTGGTAGAACTTGAGGTGGGGTTCCTTGCTTCAGGGTGCTGGAGGTTGTGATGGGCTCACAGGGGGGGATGCAGAGCTCCACTGTGGGATACATGGACACTCCATTTGCCTCCCCGTGGCTCAGGGTCTCAGTGTCAGTACAGGCAGCCATGGAGTCTGCACATCCCCGTGGAGTCTGGTGCCATGGCATGGCAGGGAACTGGAGCAAAGGGCAGCCATAGGCCAGTCATAAAGCTAAAGGGGAAAAGTCATCTCCAGGCTTGAGGTTTATACTGGAACCAGGATAAATTCCAGAGCAGAAGAGGCTGGCTTGGGTTTGTCCCCCAAAACAATGGCCCTGCGATCCAGGCAGGAGCCAGGCTGAGCCCTGCGGACTCACGGCACTGGGGGCCAAACCGGATCCCAGCTCCAGCTGCGGGGCCAAGTCCATCCTTCCTCCCCTTGCTCGGCAGAGCTGGCATGGTGTGACCCTCCCGTGGGACCTGGCTGCTGGCCAGCACCCCTGGGTGCATTTTGCCTTCATGGCATCATCCACAACTTCCACAGGATGAAGGGAGAACTGTGCCTTGTGCTGGGGACCTGAGTGAGGCTTCAGGGGCATTCGTCAGCTGAGACATCCCTCATGGTTCTCATTTACTGTGATATATTTTGGGGAAGGGGAGAGCTGTCGAGGGAGCAGAGAGGATTGATATATGAAAGTTAATTAAATAAAACCGTCAGTCAAAGGAAACAAACCTTCCCAGCCCAGCATCCTTCGACTGTTCAGAAGAGATGGGCTGCAGCCAAAACCAGTTGTAGTCGTTTAATGATTTGGCCATGAAAATTTTCACTTACAGGCTGTTTGAGGAAAATAAATGGAAAAGAAAAAAAAATATAAAATATTCCATGCCTGGGGCTCCCTCTTAATAGAGACATAAAGATGACTTTGACATTCCCAGAACCGCAGCGCCCTGGGAAGACATGGGATTAGCATGTTATTGTGCAGGACTGTTGGAGGAGAGCAGGGAGGGATTTTTCTCTGGAGTGGGAAAGCAGAGCAGCAGAGTCCACATCTCTGAACATCCCCCCTCGCCTCCTCCCCAGGGACGCGCGGAGGGAGAGGTTGTTGCTGGGGCTGTGTGCGGTTACCGTTAATGTTTGCTCATTCATGGGATTGATTGAGTTTTAATTACGGAGGCCGTTTGGCATCCTGGCTCTCAGTATCAATGGCAAAAAGGGACTCCTGTGTTCTCCCCTGGAGGTGGCATTGCCTTCCCCGGGCTGGGGACCAAGCTCTTGGTAGATGCACCATCCCAGAGCTTCAAAGAGCTCTGCTGGCATCTCCCCCAGCCGCGAAGCACGACAGAATTGCAGCACGCTGGGGCTCGGGGGAGTTTTCCATATCCACATCCGTCCGTACCAGTGCTCACGGCGCCGTTTCGCAAGGCCCTGTGCCCCTGCCCCCCCGTGGAGCCCAGTGCTCCCTGACCCAGCCGTGCCCCGCCACGTGCCAGGGCGAAGGCTGCAGGGGCACATGGATCACTTCAATTTGAGTGGAAAGGAGCAGCTGGCATCTGAGCCTTCAACATCCCGAGGTTCCCTTTTGCAGGGAGGTTTGGGAACAGCTGGGGGGAGCTGGACAAAGGCAGATTCACAGCTTTATCGGCATGTTCAGGAAAAGTCACAGCTGGAAAAGAAATCCAGCCAGCTTCCTGCTGCCTCCAAACTGCCAGCTCCAGGTCCTCGGGGACTGTTCAGCCTGGGTTTGCACCTCTGCAAGCACCTTTTCGTCGTGCATCCTCTCCATCCAGCATGGATGCAGGGATGCAGTTGTTTCCCATGCTCGGAGGTGCCCATGGAGAGTGGCACATGCTCAGGTACCCACACCTGCACCGTGCCGTCTGTGGGCTCACCCAGCACTGCTCCCACTCATGGCAAGTTTGGGGCTCGGGACCCAAACAACATCCACTGGCTCTAGCAGAGCTCACCAGGCCGGGCTGGGAGTTGTGCTGGCATGGTTGTGCAGCCCAATGTCCCCTCCAGACCTTGGCACGGTGGCTCAGTGTCAGGCAGGGACCAGCCCTGCAGGTAGGGCCAGGAACAGTGGCTGGGAGGCCCGGAGATGCCTGGAGCTGTCACAGCTGCCTTGGCTTGTGCTGAACATGCAGAACTGGAGTTGAGAAGGCCGGGCCGCTATGCTAACCCTCAAAGTTGCTAATAAAGCGCTAATTAAAAGCACTTGGAAGGAGCAGCCCTGCCAGAAGGAGAGGCAGAGACACAAGAGCCTTTCATTGTTTAACGGGTTGTGCCCATTCATCCATGGAAGGCAGCCGTGGAGGCTCCTGCCCCCTCTGCCCAGTGTGCAGCGTTGTTTATTCCCCTGGTTATAAAACACGGCAGAAGGGCTGTGCTTACACCATGCACCGAAAACGCCGGGTCCAGTCCTGGCCCTGGGGGCATGGACCCGGGAGCAGGAGCCTCTCCTCTCCTGTTTGCCAGGGACCCCTCGCCGGTGGCAGGGCAGTGGGCAGAACCACCTCCCTGTCCTGCGGTGCCCGGGGGGAGAATGGTATCTTTGGGGGAAACCAGAGTAGTTTTCAGCCCCGATTCACTTTGGGGCGGGGCAAGACCCGTGTGAAGAGGCAGGAGCGGGCTGGGGTGTGCAGCTCTGCTAATGGACTGCTATTGTTCACAGCTCAATTACACCCGACCAGGGCTTCCAAAGCTCAATCCCAGGCTGCTGGAAAACTGGAAGAACGAAGTGAAGGAGAAGGGCCGCATCAACTGTCCCAACAACGTAAGGATTGTCTGTTCTTCCATGGGCTGGCTGGTCTCAGTCTGCAGGAGGAAGGAGGGTTTTGGGGGCAGAAACCCACCAAAAATGGTTCTCATTGGGCCCCCGGTCATAGTGATGCTCAGGCTCTCATTTCACCTCCTTTCCCTGAGCTTGCTGCGGTGCCTGGTGAAAGTGTGTTCCACCTTTGGGATCCTCATGGTGTGCTCAAGCCACCAGGCTTGGGGACAGGGCCACCCTTGGGCTGATGGTGCAGCATTACCCAATCTGGGCTCTGGAGCTGCGTTTGGGAAGCTCCCAAGATCCCAACAGGGTGAAGGCTGCACATCCTGCACAGCCTTTTGATGCAGAAAACCTGCTTTTCCCAGAGTTAAGCAAAGATAGATTTAAGCCAAGTTTTTTAAAGCCCTGTGACAAGCGCAGACCTCAGGGCATGGTGCGTGTGCCTCATCTCGCTGTGAAACACAGCCTTGGCTCGAGCTGACAGAGAGGTGAACCCCACCCTGGTGCTGAGCCTGGATTTATCGTCCCAAACAAAGCCTTGCTAATGGGAGTTCTGAGGGAGGCTGTTCCCACAAGGCCAGGGGAGCTGGGCTGGCTAATTAATGTCATACACAGGCACTTGGAAAAGACGTTGCTCAGAAACTGGTCATGCTGCTGCCTGGGTGATTTCTCTTCTCCATTAAGCCTCTGCTGTGGCTCCAAGAACTCCTGTAGCCCAGCAGGACCTCCCGACAGCTCACAAATGTAGGTTTTCCACGGAGACATTTAGGGGAGACGTTTTTCAGCCCGTTGTAGAGGGATTTGGCCACATGACTCCCATTAGCACTAATGGGAAACGTGTGACCAGAGCCCTCGGCGCCTCGCAGAGCGTTAACCTCACACTGCTCAGCCTGGACCGGTGGCCGTGCTGGCTCAGCAGGCTCCTGGCCACGGCTCAGAGGAAGGCAGGGGATGAGCGGGATCGTGTCTAACACTGCTTTGCTTTTTCCTGCAGTGCTGTGAAGCCATTTACTCCAGTGTCTCGGGGCTGAAAGCTCACCTGGCCAACTGCAACAAGGTAGGTCCTGCCTTTTACACCCTTTTCTCAGAGGTGGCTTTAGTGTTGGGTTTTGTCTTCCCCCCAGCTGGTTTGGAAGGAACAAGCCAAGGGACAATGGCACAGGTTAAAGGATGGTGGCTGCTGGAGGGCTGCTCCCAGTGAGTTGTCACCAGGCAGATGGAGGCAGAGAGGCTCGAGCTGCACAGATGGATTGGAGGGGATGTAGCTGCCATTCCAGCTGTAGAGAAAAGGTGCCACAACACAAACTTCTCACCCAAGCGCCCAGACCTGTGACACACAAAGTGTCTCGGGGACACAACAGTGGGACTAAGCCCTCCTGGTTCATGTCCTTCTGTCCCACAGCAGCCCCTGCCCAGCTGGTCCCTGCAGCCCCTGGATCATTCACAAGCCTTTGGCTACCCAGCATGGCCAGCACCTCACACAACCACGCATCAGCCATAGCAGCTCAGAGCCAAGGAGCTGGGTGTTGGAAACTGAATGTTTCCTGAGGCAGGTGGAAATCAGGAGTCTTCTTCCATCAATTTGGGTAGCGCTAGAGCCCCTCTGGAAGCCTAGCTGGAGGGATGCTGGTGTGATGCCTCCTGGGATAGGCTGAGACTGGAAGAGGCAGCTGGTTGTGCAGAGACCACTGGATGGACAGAGCAGCCCTGAGCTCCAGTGCCCTGCAGCTGCCCCAGGGGAGAAATCAGGAGCTCAGTGTAGGTCCCTCAAATTGGAACCAAGTAAGAGCTGCTAAAGCTTTATACCCTGAAACATTTCCAGCTGCAGCTTCCATTGAATGGAGCTTCCAGGAGGCAGCTCCAATACGTACCCCGTGGTTATTAAAAACACCAACTCCCGCACTCCTCCAGCGCTAGCTGGAACAGCAGCCCTTAATGAGATCATTTAGAAAATGGGCTGCAGAGATCCGGCAGGAGAAGCTGGATTTATGCAGGATAAAAGAGCAAACACAGAAGACTGGGACAGCTCCTTCTCTGAGAGAAAATGGAGCTGGTTTCTGGCTGGTTCCATGCACGGGAAGCAGCCAGGATCTGCATGAACATTTCCATGAACCACAGAGCTGCACTCTCTGGATCTGGCACAGCTGGGGCCAGGTATTGGGAGTCAGCAATGGGGAGTTGCTCTGTGACCCCCACACTGCCATCAGCAAGATTCTTCCCCTTAGGGGAGAGGATTTACTTTGAATACATGTGCCAACAAATTTGGCATAAATAAATCACAGCCCCTCCAGAACTGGTCTGTGATTCCTGCTGTAAAATCCTGCAGAACTGGTTGCAATACATGAAGCCTTAGCAAGAGCAGAGGCCGCTCCCAGGCAGCACCCCATCTTCAGTGGGGATCGATGCACCAGGATGATTTTGCACAAGGATTCCTGAAGCCAGGCCTGTCCTCTCCCGAAATGAGAGACCAGTCTAACTCAGGATTTATAGCTATGGAGAAATTCCCAGGGAGGAAATATATGGCCCAGAGGGGCCCATCCATAACCCCCTCGTCAATAGAGAGCACATTATCTCCCTCATGCCGTGACCTGCGGCAGAGCCGGCAGATCCGTCATCTCACCAGGGCGCTGCTGACACGAATCCAGCAGTCACCCTGGCTCTCTGACAATGTAACAGGAAAATTAGGTGAGTGTTGGACATAAATCCAATGGTGGTTCAGTCCAGGGGATCATAGATCTGCTGACAGTGAGGACACGGGGCGATGGCCCCATCACCTGATGTTGGGGACACACAGACAGCAGCACGAGTGACATGGACTGAAACTCAGAGAGAGGATGTGGCTGTGAGTTCCTGGCCCGGCACCAAGGCTGGCAGAGATGTGGTGGTTCAGACATGAGCGTTTATTTTGTGTCACTTTGAGGTCACAGGAGGGTCAGGGCCAGGGGAGGGCCACCCCTTGGGGTGCTTTGGGCTCTGCAGGAGCTGCTGTGTCTTGCAGGGGGACCACTCAGTGGGCAAGTACCGCTGCCTCCTGTGCCAGAAGGAGTTCAGCTCCGAGAGTGGTGTCAAGTACCACATCATCAAGGCTCACTCGGAGGTAAGGAAGCAGCTGGATCTGGGCTGGGCTGGTCCGTGCTCCAACACACGCATCCTTGGGCTGTCCCTTTCCGTCCATCCATCCATCCATCCATCCATCCATCCATCCATCGATCATCTGTTAAGAGCAGAGCACAGTGGCAGCTCCTAATCAGCCTGGGGGGTTCCTCCCTGTCCCCCTTGGTGTCCCTGACACCCCCAGGCTCATTGCAGCTGCTCAGCACTGAGCAGTTTGACCTCAGGGAGGTGATGCCAGTGGGGTGAGGGGTGGGCCAGGCTCGGGTTGTATGTGCTGGTGCTGGTACTGGTACTAGTGCCTGCCCCCTGGACAGTCACTAACCCCCGTGTCACCCCACGGACACAGAACTGGTTCCGAACCTCCTCAGAGGCCAGCCGGAAAAAGAAAAACAGGGAACAGCTTTCTTCCAGCAAAGAGGAGAAAAAGAAAAGCACAAACGGGAAGAAAAGGGGGAGAAAACCCAAGGAGAGGCCTCCAGAAATGTCCCCGAAGGGCAGAGAGAGCGTGGCAGCAAAGACTAATCACAAGAAAACCCTCGAGCACTGGGAAGGCTCCCGGGGCAGCCCCGAGGGGGACGAGCTCGTCCCCAAGCCCCCGAGCCAGCGGAAGGGAGGAGCCAGCAAGATGCCCGAGAAATGAGCAGCTCAGAGACTCGTCTCCGAGGATTCGTTTACAGCCCAGGGTAACAGGGTGGGGGTCTCTCCCAGTTTTATGTCCCCTCCTCCCCATCCCACCTCCCCTTGCCCCACCCTTCTCTCACCCTCTTTTTACAAAAAGAAAGGAAAAAAAAGAAAAAAAAAAGACAGAAAATACCAATTAACCACTTTAAACAAATCACGGACCTTGTTTCACACTGGAAAACAAACAGGATCAAGGAAGCTGGAACCTTCTCCACCCCCTGCCCATGTACATACCCCTCGCTGGGGCCCCGCTGCCTCCCCCGGCCCGTGATTCCCCTCCCCTGCGCCAAACTGGTGACGCTTGAGCGAAAGAGAAGTGCAATAGCAGCGGGGTCCCGTGGGCGGGGACCCTCCCCCAGCGGCTCCGTGCCGGGGCGGGGAGCTGCCCACCTGTCCGGCCGCCTCCCAGCTCCGGGGTGATGTTTCCAAAGATGTTTGACCCGGTCGGGCGGAGGGTCCGGCAGCGGATGCTGCGGTGAGGGGGGAGTTGGCAGCGCTTTCCCTGCAGCCGCAGGTCGGGGGGGAACGTGTTGGGCAGGGAGCGGCTCTGTGGGGCGGCGGCTTGGCAGGGTTTGTGTGCGTGGTGCGAGGCACAGGCAGAGGGGGGAGCAGGGAGCAGGGCTGGGGGTGTGGGAGGTGTGAGCAGCAGAGGGGGGTGCTCTGGGACGGGTCAGGTTAGAGAGTTTAATGGGAAGTTGTGAGAATGCTGTGGGCACCGTGGAGAGTGGCAGTGCAGCCATGGAAGGGGTGCAGTGAGGGAGCTGTGCCTCGGTGCTTGGGTTGTGTTTGCCGGGCGTGCAGTGCTGGGATGGCAGGGACACGATGGCAGTGGCAGGGTCAGGGGGAGATGGCAGCCAACGAGCTGTCCCCCCCCGGCCTGGGGGCATCCAAGGGTGGTTCAGGATCCCACTGTGCTCAATCCCGAACGTGCCGATCACCCAGGAGGGAGGAATGGAGTCTCGGTTCCCCAGCTGTGGCCACAGGAGGTGTGTGACAGGGATGGGGGCAGCGTCGAGAGACAATCACGGGTCCTGCTTTAGGACGAGCCCAGTCGCTGCTCGGGCACCTCGCATTCCCTTTGTCCTTTCGGGCCGGGACCCACCATGGGGGGAGTCTCTGCTCCCAAAGATGCGTCTGAGCCGCTGACCGCGCCCCTCGGGGTGGCAGGTCCCTGTGGTGCCATCTCTGCTTGTGCTCTTGCCCCGGGCTCTTCTTTGCTCCTGTGCTGACACTGTCATCACACCTCGCTCCAGCCCGGGGGGAGCCTTCCCGGACCGGGTTGTGCCCGTCTCCAGACAAAACCAGGCTACCTCGGTCCGTGGGAAACGGGCGCGTTTCCTCTCAGTAACACAACAAAAAACCTTAATTCGATTTTTCCCCTATGCAGAGCCAGGAAAGAGGCATCAGAGGGGGAGCTTCTGCTTTTGCTTTAATCGATTCAAACCTCAGTCCTCGCTTTCCTCACTGCTCCTGGTCACCCGCCAAAGGCTCGATATCGAGCAGCGGCTCAGTCATAATTAACATCCTCCACTGGCGCCTTATTCCATCCGGGGAGGGGGAACAGTGGTGGCTGAAGCCAGGGTGGCTGCTCAGGGAGCCAGGGCTCCTGCTCTGTCCACAGCTCTGACACCTGGATCCACCATCTGCATTGCCCAGGGAGCTGGGCACATGCCTGCGGCTGAGGGAGCTGCCTGAGCATTGCTGGCTGCGCCGGGCCTCGAGGCAATTAGTGAGAAAGCTTGATTAGTCACTACGGCTCAGCCTGGTCTCTGCTTGCACTTCATCGGGACTGTGTTTGGATGGTGTCACTGGGGTGATCCTGCCTCCCTGGGGAAGGGGGAGAGCTTTGGGAGCTGTAGGACAGCTTGGAACAGCTCCCAGGCAGCAGCAGGAAGGGGAGCGCAGGCAGAGCTGTGGGCCGGGCACTGAAATCTCTGTGAAGGGGCAGAGGGAGCCGCAGGATCCCAAAATCACGTCCTGCCATGGAGGGAAGTCCCCGGGAAAGCTCCATGCCCTGGCCTGGGGAGGGGAGGTCTGGGTAGCCCAGGCTGCTGGCTTGGATGGTCACCACACAATCCCCACTGTCTCCCCTTGGGCATGGCCTGGAACTCCGTTCTCATTAACATGCAATTAATTGGCTTGGCATTGATTAGATTAACAGGCAGCACTGTGCTCCATAGGCGGGGGGCCCTGGGAGCTGCTCGGGGTGGGGTAGAAATGGGAAAGGGCCGGCTCAGGGGGTCATCATGGGGTCCGGATCAAAACCCGCCTCTGCTTCTATAATGAGAGTGTCTGGCAGGAGCAGGGACAGGAGCGGGGACAGCTGCAGTGGCCTCGCAGAGTGACACCAGCCCGGAGGGGACCCCAGGGACCAGCTGGGGTCTCAGGGCAGGCAGTGGGAGCAGCGGACCTGGTGCTGGGGCTGTCCCTGTCGTCCTCAGAGCACTCACGGGCCCAGTGAGGGCAGCACCATGGTCAGACAAGAATTTCTATAAGAAAGTGAAATCTTCAGGGTTTTTTTCTCCCCCTAAAAAGGTGTTTTCCCCACTAGTCATCACTCAGAGAGGAACATGTTCCCCCCCCCCCACCTTCTCCATGAGACATCCTTTACCATCCTGCTTGTCCAGGGAAGGTTCCAGAGCAGTGCTGGGATCACCAGCAGCTGCAGGTGCCACAACAGGTGAGCGGGCAGGGCTGAGTGACACCACAGTGGCATTGCTGGGGGCCAGTAGGTTGTGCCCCTTCAGGTGCTCCCAGCAAGGCAGTGCCAGAAGGGAAACCACCTTTATCCAGAGGGATAGGCAGAGGCTGCGGGACCAGATGGGGGATGAGATGTCCTGTCCCCTTCCATCCCATCACCCACGGGATTTGGGTATTTTGTCGCCCTGGGCACAGTGACACTGTGGTCTCGTGCTCCACTGTTGGGGATACCCACCATCCCATCACCCATGTCCCCAGGGAAAGGGCTAAACCTCCATGGGAGCAGGGATAGATTGCAACCCTGTGGGCAGACCTCATGGAAAGCTTGGATGGGCAGGGGACTGCCGTGGCTGGGGAACCCTTGGCACTGACACCATGCCCTGGCTAGGCCAGCTGTGCCACACCAGCTCCGGCCACGGTGGATGGAGCTGCCCGGGCCTGGAGCATCTCTCACCCCCAGGAACCTTGGGAGCATTTTGTTCTTTTCTTTCTCTCCTTGTGACACCCATCCCACGGCATATCCGAATGTTTCTCGTCAATGCCAGTTATTAGTGCATAAGTGTATTTTGGGGAAAAAATTAAAACAGAAAAAAAAAACAGAAAAAGGAAAAAAAATTTTCAATTTATCACTTGTAACCATATATATAAATATATAAATATATATATTAAAAAGTGTTTATTTGCAAAAAATAAAATTGTTTTAACGGTAAACTATCTTATAATAAACTCCCGATTTGTGATGATCTGTTCTTTTGTTAATCATTGACAAATCCTCAGTTGGAGAGTACTGTCCGAGCAGCTCCGAGCAGCCGAGCAGCGCCGAGGCGCTCCCTGTACTGTATGTATGAAACAGCTGTATCGAATAAATGGTTATTGATTTTTTATTAGCACTGTTATCACCGTTATTGGGCAGTTCAGGAGGAGGGTTGGACATGGGATCTGGTGGGTTTGAATTTGTCCTTCCTTCGAGGTGGTGGCTGAGGGAACCCCCCTGGTTGCTGGGGGTGGAGCGTGTGGTCACCAACCCGGGGGTGCCCCCAAAACCGGGATGGGGAAGGTGAGGACTGGTGATGCTTCCTGCACCAGCACTCGGCACAGCCGGCAATCCTGGTGCCAGGAGGATCTCTGATGCCAACAGCCCGAAGCCCAGCTGCCCCCCACTCCAATGGCAGAAATCCCCCTAAAGCTGCTCCCAATCCACCCATCCCATCAGCAGCATCCAGCGTCTCCGGGCCCCAGGGGCCACATCCAGCCCAGGAGCTCTGCGGGACCCGGGGCCATCCCCCGGCTCTCTCAGCGTGGGAATAAATCCTCTTCTGCTCCCTAATGGCTTTTTTGGCTCTGAACCCAAGTCAGGGACAGATTTAGACTGATCTCGCTGCTGGCTGAGAACGCAGCCTTTCCCCGTGGGCCCTCTCGCCTCCCCAGAGACGGGTGGGGACCCCAGGAGCGGTGCTTGCCTTTCCCTCCCCAAACATGTGGTACCACAGACCTCAGCCCCGGGGGATCCCGGGCGTGATGGGAGCGCGGTGCCGAGGAAAACCAGATCCCACCCAGCCAGGGACCCCCACAGGGCCGGGGTCCCCCCAGCTCTCCCCAGTGCCCAGAGACGTTGTCTGAGCCCGGGGTCACCTAAATCGCGCTGCCCCGCAGCTGCAGGGTGTGTTGCACCCCTCAGTCTGGGGCAGGGGTGCTCCTGCGCAGCCGCCCCATAGCGCCCACAGCATCACTCTGAGCCCCACAGCACCCACCCATGCCCAAAGCACCCACCTATACCCCAAAACACCCACCTGCACCCCACAACCCACCCCATGTGCCCTACAGCACCCGGGCGTGCCCACATAGACCCATGTCCCCCCACAGCTCTTACCCATGACCACAGCAATCCTTTGTGCCCCATGCCCCGAGAGCACCCATCCGCACCCCAAATCACCCCCAAACCCGCACCCTCCCGTTCCCGCTCGCTCCCCGTCCCGCACTACAAGTCCCGGGGATCCCCGCGGCAGCGCCGCCCCCGCCGCTCCCCGCCCGCTCCGCCTCTCCCCGCAGCACCATGGCCGCGGCCCCGGTGCCCGAGGGGGCTCCGGTAGAGCCCCACGACAGGTAAGATCCCGCTTTCTTTTCCCCGGGATAATCCCTCCGGGACGGGGCCGACACCGCGGCGCCCCGGAGCCGCCGGTTCCCGTTTCCCGCGGGCTCCGGGGGTTGCGGTGCCGGTCCCGTCCCCCACGATGCCGCTTCCGCGAGTGGGGCCTCCCCGAGCCCGTCGTTCTGTGAAATCCCTTCGCTTTTCCCACCAACCATTTCTTCCCACCCCCGCTTTATCCCTTGTTTATTTTCATCCCCCCCCCCTTTTTTTTTCCTTTCACGTTGTTGCCTTTTCCCTTATTTCCCTTATTTTGTGGTTTTTGCCCTTAATTTCCCAGCAGATAAACCACAGCCTCCCATTTTCCAAGCTTGCTGGCATATGCATCCACTCCACCAAGATGAAGAGTGGGACAACCTAAACTCTTCCACCCAAAAACCCCATACGGGGTCATTCCCCCCCCGCCCCCCTCATGTTTCCCCTCTATTTTCCACCCACTTTTCCAGCACAGTCCTCAAGGGACTGACTGCTCCCAAACATCAAATGTCTGGGAATTGCATTTGGAGCATCACTGGTGCGCTGGGGATGTGGCAAAGCTTATAGGGATGGAGCATCCCTGCATCCCTGGTTGTAGGGTACCAACACCTCACAGCACTGACCGGCCAACCCGGGAGTCAGTGCCAAAGCATCCTGCCTGTTCCCATCCCTCGTGTTCCCATCCTGCATGTTCCAGCAGCTAAATCCATTGCTGGCAGCTGCCTGTGAGTCAGTGGGAGGATGAGGATGAGGATGAGGATGAGGATGAGGATGAGGGGAAAGAGTCTCCCCGATTGTGCTGGCCGAGCGAGGGATGAGTAACTGGGTTGTGTAACAGAGCCCCTTCCACTGTGGCTCCCACTCGCTATAAATAGCAATGGATAATTGGGTTTGCAGGGGGAAATGTTTGTCCTTTTATGGTGAGGGAGCAGAGACCATAATAGAGCTGGAAGGAGCACCTGTGCACGGAGCTGCTGGGATGAACCGTCTGGATCCAGGTGGCTCCGGCCAGGACAGAGCTTGGTACAAGGCTGGGTAAACCGGGAGTGACGTTCCATGGGTTCCAGGATGGGCATGGGCATGACGTGGCAGTGGGGTGGCAGCCAGGTCCTTCCATCCCTTGTGTGGGTTCCTCCATCCCTCAGGCAGGTTCCTTCATTCCTCAAGCAGGTTCATCCATCCCATGGGCAGGTTCCTTGATCCCTTGAACATGTTCCTCTGTTCCTTGGCTCTGTTCCTCCATGCCTTGGGTGGATTTCTTCATTGCATGGGCAGGTTCCTCCAGATCCCTCCCTTGGGATGGTTTCTTGGACAGGAAAGGCCCAGCCAAGGGCTGGCATACACAGATCCAGCCCAACAAAGCTCAGCTCAGCAATGGAGGAAGCAGGTTTGACCTCCACACTCCTGTGGGTGCTGCTCACAGGGTGAGATCTGGGAGCAGGACTCTCTCCTGGGAACAGGCATCCTTCCACCGTGGGCTTGGTGTGTCTGCAGCTCTTACACCAATCCACTGACAATATTTGTGACCAAACCAGGAAAATCCACATGCAGTCCAGCTTCCATCCTTAAATCCCAGGGGAAACCCACCCAGCAGCTGCCATCACCAGAAGGGAAAGGGGATCCTGGCCTTTGTGCCTGCTTTCCTCTTTCTCCCAATTTTAAGTCTGCCATTAGAGGAGGGATTTGCTCTTAAAAATCACCTGAAAGTAAAAAGTCCAAAACCCAGGAATTTCAACCTGTGCAAGAGCTCAGAAACTAGGAAGGGGCTTGGGAAGCAGAGGAGATTTGTGCCAGCAGGAAGGCTCGGTCACTGCTGGCCTTTGGAGCCAGTGTGTCCTACCTGGGAGCCCAGTGGGAATGTCGTGTGGGATGCCGGGAGACCTGCTCCTGTCGCCTGGACGTTTAACAAAGGCAGGAAAAGTGGCAGCGGGAGCACGCGATAAGGAACAATATCCCTGGGCGAGGGTTCCTCGTGCTGTGTCCCGCATCCCTCAGCTTTTTTTTGCTTCTTTAATGAGAGGGAACAGAAGTGGCTCCGGAAGAGAGTTTTATTTTTAAACTTCTGAGAGAGCTTTTACAGCAAGAGGGGAGTCCGGGCAGAGATCAGGGATGGAAAAGTTCCTTTGATCATTGCTCGCTTCCCTGACTTTGGGGCAGCAGCTGCGGCTCATGCTGGGGACAGGTTACCCCAAAACCCTCCTGTCCCTGTCCCAAGACCTCAGCCCCTCATTCCTGGTTCCCATCAGGTTTCCATCTTTCGGGGTGATGCTCTGCAGGTCCCATTGGTGAGCAGGAGCAGAGGGGGTTTCCTGAGGACTCTGTGAGGCAGTGTGTTTCCCGTGCCTCTGGAACAACCTTGATGGCTCGAGGAGGAGGAGGAAAGGGTCTTTTTCCGTTTCTAGCCCCATCTCCAGGTGTTGGTGCTAAGCAGGAGGGAGCACCTCCCCAAAACCCCTCGGCAGGGGGTGCACAGAGGCCAAGCTCCTGTCTCACCATGCTGGGGTGGGCTGGGGTCTCACTTGGTGGCCATGGGACTTTGTCAGGGTGCTCTGTGTCCCTGGCAGAACCTGGCTGCCCTCCGGTGTGTCCTGTGCCACCTCCTCCCTTCCTTGGCAGCCAGAGGCTGTGGGCTGAGGGCTGCACTGCCCCAGCCTTTGCTCCAGGGCTGGCCTGGACTGCCCCTGCCATGGTGCCCAGCATCTCCCACCCTCACCACGTCTTGCCCTTCAGCAGCTGCCTGGCTCCCTGGGCTTCCCGCAGGATGCCCAGGCTCCCTGCCCTCCCTGGAGAGGCTGGCGCTGGGAGAGGAGCCGGCTGGCCCGGGGGGGCGAGGGGCAGCTGGCAGGGGGTGCTGAGGGAGTGGATGGCCGGGCACAGCAGCCAGCGGGATGTTATTCTTAGCCACCCGCAGCCCCGGGGTGTTGAGTTTCACCCACTTGTTTACTGCAGGGCGGAGGGGACAGTGTGGGGCAGCTCTTGGGGAAGCTGAGTGACTGGGGGGGACCCTCAGCCAGACCCGCCATGGATGGGAGCCAAGGGAGAGGGGTGTGAGTCCTGGACCAAAAAGCACAACATGGCCAGCAGCCCCCAGCCCCGAGCCCCAGCTGCTCCACCAGCTGCATTGAGGGGTGCTGGCTGGGTACCCCCTGTCCTGGGGTCATCCCCTCCTGCCCCCCTGCAGCCCCCTCCCCAATGGTGTCGAGAATTCCCTGGGAACTCACCAGTGCCCGTGGATGTGGATGTGGATGTGGATGTCACTTTCCAGGTGCCCTCCCTGCTGAGCCCCCACGTCCAGGACAGCCGAGCACCCCCAGTCCCGGGAGCAGAGACAGCGGGGCTGGTGTTTATTGCTTGTGCTGGGGGCGGTGAGGGGAGGTGTCACCTCACCCCCAACCCCCCCTCTTTTTCTTTAATCAAGCCAGTGCTATTAATATCAGGTAATGAACGTAATCTGGACGTTAAGCTATCCTCTTATGCTGCTGACCGCCTCACAGCTCCCAGGCACAGACACTCCCCCGGCTCTGCTCCCTTCTCCTGCCTCCATCTTCCAGCCCCCCGGATCTGCTGGGGCTCCGCCTCACCCCGGCCTCTTGGGACCCTTCAGTGCCCATTCCAGGGGGACGCTCCGTGCATGGCTCCGTGCCCCAAGAATCGCCCTGGGAGCCCTGCTGGCATAGCCCCCCTCTCACCCTGGTAGTGCCAGACGTTGTGGGACAGGAGCCGAAGTGTGGACAGAGACAGGGGGTGACACCCTCAGTCCAGGATCACCCCTGGATCGGTGGCAGGGGGACATGAGCAGCCCCCCAGCCTTCTCCAGCGTCCGCATCTCAGGCTGCTGGGCCCTCGGGCCAGATGGCGGGTGAGTTTTGCTTTGGTTTTGGGTGGGATTTGCTGGTTTTCCCCTGTTTGTTTGCTGGAGTGAACTCTCGGTGGCTCCTGTCCCAGTCCCCCAGCCCCAATTCCCATCTGAAAAGATCAGCTTCCCATGGGACATGGCTGCAGCGAGCCTGGCACCTCAGCAGGCTGTGGGGGCTGGTGGGGGGTCCATAGGGCTGGGAGCTCGGTCAGTGGGTTGTTTACGGGGCGCAGAGCCCGGGACGTGCTCTACTGTCTGCTGCCAAGTTCAGGTTTGGGGCTGTGCCATCTTTCCTTGCTGCTGTGGGCACTTCTGGGACCTGCTGCCTTTGCCCTCCCAGCCCAGCACAGATCCAGGGTGCTCGGGGCTCTCTGAAGGCAGTGAGGTGCAGAGAGCCTGAGCACAGGGCACAGGGATGGGGATGGGAGCACGGCAGGGAAGGAGAGGGGTGTCCCTCGCACCTCAGTAAATCCATGCTTGGACTAAGCAGGAGCAAATGCTTCCTTCATTTGTGCTGGCACAGCAGCAGAGCTGGAGAGCCCTTCTCAGGAGCAGGACCTCCCCCAGGCTTCCTCTGGGATGCTCCAGCAAGGATGCAGCAGCCACAGGGAAAGCAAAGCATCCCCAAAAGCTGGGGACAGCCTGGAGAGAGCTGGTGGCAGCCAAGCCCTCCAGGAAGGCTTGGCAGGAAAGGGGTTGGCAAGCCCAGAGTGATGTTTCCTTTCCTATTTGCCTGGCTTTGGCACCCCAGGGGTTTGCTCCGCTGGGGAGGCTCCATGTGGGACAAGGACCCTCCTCTGGGAGAGCAGTGGCATTGACTCCAGCTCTAAACAGAGAGTCCCATTCTCTGGGGGCTTCACCTTGTGGGTCAGGGCATTGCAGAGGCTTCAGCTCTGCTGCAGGGAATTTTTAAAGAGGGGTAGGGAGGAATGGCCAATGGAGATGGCTGAGATCATCTGTCCCTTTGGAGCAAGAAGAGCCCCTTCCTGGCAAAGGCAGCCATGGAAAACATCCACAAATCTTGAAGTGTAACATTAGGAGAAAAGTCATGACCTTTGGAGAACTCCAGGACAGCCCTGCAGCCCCACAGCCCTGCTTCTCCCAAATAAATCATGGGAAATGTGGATTTGAGAGGTGTAGAATATCAGCCACCTGTAGAGGCACTGATGGCGTAGATGATACTGATAAAAATATGTAGAATTTTGGTGAAAGTCCAGAATTATTTGGGTGAGGTAAGGCAGAACACTAACTCTTGGAAAGGGATTCAGGTGCTGCATCCCAGAGCAGCCCCAGGTATGCAGGGAGGGATGGCTCCGCTCCTCTCCTAGGGGTGCGTGTCCCTGCATCCCACAGTGATGTCTCCTCTGTGCCAACACCCTGGGTGTGCTGCAGGCACCCTGGAGAGCAGAGATGACACTTGGGAAAGCGGGGTGGAGCTGTGGCTGTAATTCTGGGCACTGCCTGTAATTCTGGGCACTGGTGGAGCTATCGGAGTCCAAACCTCCTCCTGCCAGGAGCTGGGTGATGTTGATGCTGGTTGGAGGCAGTAGGAGCAGAGCTCAGCCTTGCTCCAGCTCCACTCCAGCTCCGAAATACAGAGCTTTGTCCAACTCGGAGTCACTTTGGGGATAGTGGCCTCGGTCAGGATCTGCAGGCTGGCACAGCAGAGCTTGGTGCTGTGTGACACCAAGGAGCAGAGCATCCCGACAGGTTCGCCTGTCGCGTGGAGACTGACGTGCATTCCCGGAGGAAAACCATCCGAGCAGCCCACGGCACCGCGCCGGCGGCACGGCTCTGGAGTAACCACAGTCCCAGGAGAGGGGCTGGGATGCGGATGAAAGGAACCGCTTTCTTCTCTGGTAAACAACTGTGTTTTTGTCATCTCTTGCTTTTATCAAGCCAAAGTGACGTTGTTTGTGCCCCAGCAGCACCGGCTGCTGTCAGCCCCTCTCTGGGAGTAGCACCGGGAGGGTAGCAGCTGCTGCAGCATCACCAGTGGGAGAGGAGATCCAAACATCCCACCTGGGTTTGCTGCTCCTCATGGAAGGAGCCATTTTTTCACAGGAAGACACCCCAGAAGGTTTCCTGATGGGTGTCATCTCCTGAGGTTGCTTTTTAAGAGTCATAGTTGGGGTGTTTTGGGCTCCTGGTTGAACCCAAGGCCGGCAGTGCTTGGAACTGGCTGCGTGTGCTGATGGGCTCCAGCAAGGGATGGGGTGTTGATGTCTTGAACTCTTGTGGGGAACTCTGTGGATGCACAGCTTAGGGTGGACATCAGTGGGAGAGGTCCTGTCACAGGGGCAGGAGCTGCAGCCTGCCTTTTGTTAGCAGGAGTTCTGCAAAGCCAGGCAAATCCCTGTCTCCTTGCCTGCTCCACAGGGATGTGCCGGTGCTGGAGGTAGGGACGGTGTGCTGTGGGCATCCTGCCGTGCCCAGGGGGTTTGCCAGGGGGATCCCACCGTGCCCAGGGGGCTTGTTTGCCATGCAGGGGTGGGGATTGCCAGGTCACTTCACACACAGATGGCCCGTCTGAAATTTTGATCTTTATCTAAAATTGGTTCTAAAAAGGGCTGGGGGAGGGAAGGGAATTAATCTTCATACCAAAACAGCTTAAAATCAACCCAAAATCTGTAAAGCCCCTCGTTTAAGCCCTTTCAAGACCAAGCCATAACAGAGCAGCAGCAAAGCCCTGCTGGCTCGGCGGGGCTGTACCAGTGGCAGCTTGGAGCCAGTGGTGCCCAGATCTCTTGGTTTCCCTTCCAGCCCGATCATGGCTGGGGAGAGGAGCAGCATGAGCCAGGAGAGCCCTTTGCACTTTCTCCCGGGGAGCAGACATCCCCCTGGGGCAGCGGAACAGGAGCGGGGAGGAGCAGGCACTGGTATAAACAATCCTCCCTTTCCCTTATCTGGCCAGGCAGCGGCTGCAGCTTATCTCCTGGCCATTGGCCACTTATTGCCTCCCGGCCACAGCTGTCCTCCTGCCGAGCTGGAAAGGGCTCTGGAGGGTGCCTTGTTCCTCTCCCTCTCCTGGAGGGACGATAAGGGAGAGTGTTCAGCAGCTCCAGGGCTTTGGGTGAGCTCAGAGCTCTCTCAGCTCCCAAGGCAGAGCCGATGGCTCTGCCCGGCTCTGCCTAGCTCTGCCCAGCTCACAGGCTTGTCCCTGGGGGCTTCAGGACAAAAGGGTGGGAGAACTAGAGCTTGGGTGGCAGTGGAGCGCTCAAATTGGGGAGAGGAAAGGGATTGGGGATGGGGGTATGAGAATGGTTGTGCTGTAGCCCATGTGTTTGACTTCCGTCCCCAAGAAAGTCCTTCGGCACATCAGGGTGGGTCGTTGCCCCCTGTAACACACCCCTCAATGCTTTGAGAGCTCGCCGGGGGATTTATTTCACACAGACATTCCTCAAACAGCAGGACTTCAGGGAGGGATGTTTGCATGGCGCCTCTTCCAGGTTAAAATTGCTTCTGTGTGAGAATTCCTCCGTGTTGGCCATGGGTCACCGAGATGTGGGTGCTGGTAGTGCTGCAGCGCAGCTGTGCTTGGCTGTCCCACTCTTCCACTGCATCCCTCACCTGTACAATAGGATCCCCCAAGACCCCGCTCCCACACAGCGGGAACGTGTGTCCTTCCCCGCCCCCGGTAATCGTGCTCTTCCCCCTCCCTACCCCAGTAACAGCAGTGCTGAATCCCTGGACCGGCTGTATCCCGCTGTGGGCTCCACCAAGCCCCCCCGGAAGCGGACCACCAGCCAGTGCAAGTCTGAGCCCCCGCTGCTGCGGACCAGCAAGAGGACCATCTACACGGCGGGCCGGCCACCCTGGTACAACGAGCACGGGACACAGTCCAAGGAGGCCTTTGTCATAGGTAGGCCACCTCCACACTGCCCAGGCAGCATCGGTGCCACCTGCCCCATGGCTCTTCAGGAGATCTTGGTGGGATTCCTGCCCCACCACCTCCTTGGAAATTTGAGGTTGGCTCCAGCCTGGAGCAGGGGGAGTCCCTGTGGTTAGTCCTACGTTGACTGGGTGGGCTGAACCCGAGAGTGTGCAGGGGGGGTGATGGATTATAGGAAACCACACTCTTTGCTTCTTGTTCCCTCAACTCCTGTTGCCTGGGCTGTCACGAGTTCCTAGGGATTTAGTCTGGGCTGGTTCCCATGCCAGCACTCCCTGTGTTACATAACCACCTAACGACGGGTTCCCCAGCTTTTGCTGGGCGTGTTGCTGGCAGTTCCAGTACATGCCGTTTGACATTTTCAGGGATAATCTCTTGGAGTGCCTGTGACTTCCCTCTGTGGAGGCTCCTCCAGCTTAGTGCAACAGCGCAGGACCTGGGCTCCAGCCTGTGGTGGGAAGGGCTGTGCCTGGGCTTAGTGGCTTCATCACCTTTTCCCTGGCAGGCCTGGGAGGAGGCAGCGCCTCTGGGAAGACCACGGTGGCCACCATGATCATTGAGGCTCTTGATGTCCCGTGGGTGGTTCTGCTGTCCATGGACTCCTTCTACAAGGTGAGGCTGCACCCCTGTTGGCCTGGCCAGGCTCCTCAGGCTGCCACTGCCCAGAGAAGCTGTGGTTGCCCCATCCCTGGAAGTGTTCAAGGCCAGGTTGGACAGGGCTTGGAGCAACCTGTTCTAGTGAAAGGTGTCCCTGCCTGTGGCAGGGCATTGGAATGAGATGAGTTTTAAGGTCCCTTCCAACCCACACCAATCTGGGATTGTGTGGTAACCCCCGGTGAGGAAACATATCGTGGATTTAGGGCAGGCATGTGGCTTTCCCTTCCAATGGCTCTTGGGGCAGAGAAGAGGTAACTGGGCACAGCAGTGGGGAGGGAACTGCCCAGCCACATGCCCTAAGCTCTGCTCTATGGCAGGTGCTGACCAAGCAGCAGCAGGAGCAGGCAGCCAGCAACGACTTCAACTTTGACCACCCCGACGCCTTTGACTTTGACCTCATCATCGCCACCCTGAAGAAGCTGAAGCAAGGCAAGAGCGTCAAGATCCCCATCTACGACTTCACCACCCACAGCCGGAAGAAGGAATGGGTATGGGACACTGAGGGGGTGGGACAAGGTTCGGGATGGCCAAGGCAGGGGAGAGGGGAGCTGACTGGACCCCTCCAGCCCCTGCCCTTTGCAGTCCAATTGGTGCAACTCTGTCACCCTCTGCTGTGTGCCTGGCTCAGGGTGCATTTTTTGGGTGAGCTATCACAGTCACAACCCAGAGAGATTCCCTGGGACAGGGCACCTCTGAGCAGATGTTCTGTGCCTAACCACATCCATTCTGACTCCACAGAAAACCCTGTATGGCGCCAATGTGATTATCTTCGAAGGCATCATGGCATTTGCAGACAAGGAGCTCCTGAAGGTGAGGAACGGTTTCGAAGCAGTTCCAGGGTGAGATGGTGGGAGGATGCTCGCTCCTGAGGTCCTGCAGCAGGGAGGTGACCTTCTCTTCCAGGACAGACCAACTGCTGCAGCACTTCCCTGTGCAGGAGAACAAGGCTTTGACTCTGCAGTGGCCGGGGAAGAGCCCCTGGCAGAGGTCAAGTGTTTCAGCAAATACCTCAATCTCAGCCATTCGTGCCCAGGAAGCAGGAGCTGAGTGGTGACCTGGTTCCTGGCAGTGCTGGTGCATAAACACAACTAGAAATAGCCCACCTCCACACTGCGTGCTGCAGCTTGCACAGCCAGAGGCAAAGTCTGCTGAACTTCTGCTGCACAGAGCCTGGTGTTCCTGGCAGGGAATCATCCAGCACTTCAGGCTCTCTTGGGGATTATTTGGATTTATCATAGAATCACACAATGGTTTGGTTTGGAAGGGACGTTAAAGTTCATCTTTTTCCACCCCCTGCCATGAGCAGGGACACCTTCCATTACCCCAGGTTGCTCCAAGCCCCGTCCAACCTGGCCTTGAACACTTCCAGGGATGGGGCAGCCACAGCTTCTCTGGGCACCCTGTGCCAGGGCCTCACCACCATCACAGGGACAGATTTCCTCTCATGTTATCCTGCCCTCTGGCACTATGAAGCCATTCCCCCTTGCTCTGTCACTCCAGGCCCTTGTCCAAAGTCCGTCTCCAGTTCTCTTGGAGCTTCTCTAGATACTGGAAGGGGCTCTAAGGTCCCCCCAGAACCTTCTCTTCTCCAGGCTGTACAACCCCAGCTCTCTCAGCCTGTCTCCATCACTTGGAGCATCTCTGCAGCCCTCACAAATGCTGCAGCAGGCAGTGAGCCATGCACAGACTTAGCCAAGCTCTGTCTAAAAAGTTTCCTCCCCTGCCAAGCGAGCACTTGGGTTGCACTTTTCTGGAGCAAGGATGACCTCCAGTGGACAGCTGGATGAATCCCCCAGGAGACTCCACTCGGCATCCGCACTCCTGCCTCTCGCAATTAAGGGCAGAGTCATGAGCTGCCCTGCTATGCTGGGCTCCTTTCCAGCATTAATTCACTGCCTGTGGGAGGGGCTTGGAATGAGATGATCTTTAAAGTCCCTCCCAATTCAAACCATCCAAGGATTCTTTGATTAAGAAGCCAGTGCTTGGTGTATGTCACGGACAGTAACTCCTCTTGTCTCCTCCTTGCTCTTAGATAACATCCAGCCAAAGTGTTGGAGCTGGTTAGCAGTAGGGACAGAGTTTGGAGCAGGACAGGTCTCAGGGGACACGAGAGTAAGGTGGCAGCAGGGGACTCACAGCAGCACCAGCCAGGTTCCAGGGAAAAGCTCCGCACAGGCAGGAGCACAGCGGATCTGGGCACTGTTAAATGGGTGCTGGGCTGGGCTGGGCTCAGCCCCGCCTGGGGCAGCAGGGGAAGGTGGGTTGAGTCCCACACCTGACCCAGTGGGGTTTGTCCCCTTCGCTCTCCTTTCAGCTCTTGGATCTGAAGATCTTTGTGGACACGGACTCGGACATCCGCTTGGTGCGCCGCCTGCGCAGGGACATCAGCGAGCGTGGCCGGGACATCGAGGGTGTCATCAAGCAGTACAACAAGTTTGTCAAGCCCGCCTTCGACCAGTACATCCAGCCCACCATGCGGCTGGCAGACATCGTTGTCCCCCGAGGTACCTGCCCAGGGCTCTCCTCAGACCCTTCAGAGACCCTTCAGAGACCCTTCAGAGACCCTTCAGAGACCCCGGCCCTCTGCCCTCAGCTCTGCCAGCCAGTCCATCTCTCTCTGGCTGGCGAGGGCACAGAGTGGCCGTCCCATGCCAAAGCAAAGGTCCCTCCAGCTGAGGCTCTCCAAACACTCCCAAAAGCATGGGGAAAGTCTGTACATTTCTCTCAGCCAGTTTCCTGCCCTATGAGCTCCTGCAGCACAGTGATTTAAGAGCTGCAGGTGACTTGGAGATATCCAGTAACAGATTATTGAATAAGGATTTAATAAAAGCAGGAATGTCTCCTGCTTCACTAGGAAAGGGCTGTTTGGGGAAGCAGCACAGTTTTGAACACAGTGGGGAATTTAGGGAAGAAACATGGAAAAAACTTGTGATGCTGACCAGGGTGGCTTTTCTTTCCCTGGTATAAAGTGTCAGGACAAGAGGAAACGGCCTCAAGTTGCACCAGGGGAGGTTCAGATTGAATGTCAGGGAAAATTTCTTCATCAAAAAGGCTGTCAAGCCCTAGCACAGGCTGCCCAGGGCACTGGTGGAGTCACCATCCCTGGAGAGATTTAAAAGGCGTGTGGATGTGGCACTTAGGGACATGGTTTAGGGGTGGCCTTGGGAGTGCTGGGTTAATGGTTGGATTCAATGATCTTAGAGGGCTTTTCCAACCTTAACAATTCTGACTCTGTGGTACTTTTGCTTTTGGGTCACTCCAGGGAGTGGAAACACTGTGGCCATAGACCTGATTGTTCAGCACGTCCACAGCCAGCTGGAAGAGGTAAGAGCTGCCCAGTCCTTGGGTGGTGAGGGGGGCTCACAGCCTTGCCTAGCAGAGAGCCATGCTCTGGGTGCCCAGGTGGGAATGGCCTGGCTTCTCCTGTGCTCCAGGTGTGGGAGTCCCTGTGAACTCCTCTCAGCCCTCTCCCTCACTCCAGTGAAGGAAACTGCCTTCTCCCTGTGCTCTGGTTGGTCCTGGCTCCTCTGCCAGCTGTGGTCCAGCAGCAGCTTTCTTCCCTCCCTGGAGCAGAAAATCATCAGGGGACAAACCAGCCACCCTCCCGTGATCCGAGGGATGTGTCCCCCTGCCTACATCCCTCCCAGGGCCAGCATTGCCCCAAACCCTCCACTGCTCCAGCTCTTGGGCTTCTCCTCTTCCCTCCCATGCAGACACTGCTGCACAGGCTTTCCAGTCAGGAGCCCACTTTTCCGCTTCTGTGCTGTGTGCAGCTCCCGAGTTTCAAAATCCCAAGTCTGGTCACGTTTGAGCCCCAGTCCAGGCATATGCTCCATCACTTCCCCACTGCTCGCTTTAAGTCTTCTGTTTGTCCTGGGCCAGTCCTGACTGGTGGTTTGGGACCCTGCAATGAACTGATGGCATTTTGTGTTGCTGTCCCCAAACAGCACAGCCTCCTCCCGCCCCACAGTTGTAGCTTTGGTGATGTTTCAGTCATGGAGATGCTCAGAGTGATGTCCTGGGAGGTGGAGGGAGCGTGACCTGGAGATAGATGCACTGGAAAGTATAGGGCTTGATTCTTTCAAGTCTTTTTTGGAGCTCCCAGGTGGCAGGAGCTGCTCAGGCCTGGGATGGGAGCTGGCATGCCATGGCATCTGGCTTCCCATGCCTGCTCAGGAGGGACTGCTCTTGGGCAAAGGTGTCTTGGCAGGTTCCTCCTCCTGGAGTACCTGGCTACCTGAATTCCCAGTGCTAAACTCTGGCAAGTTGGTAAGGTGGTTTCTAAACCCTTGGTCACAGGAGGAAGGACCAGAGCCCCGGCATCACTGCTAGTGCCAGGCTGAGGAGGGCACCCAGCCCTGAGGCAGAGTCCAGGAAAGGGGAATGGCTGTTTCCCCCAGCTCCTGGGATCCAGCCAGGGAATATCACAACAAACCCAGCACCCCCAGGGTGCTGCTGTGAGCCAGGCAAGGGGTTGGCTTGGGGGGGGGGCTTTCATTGACCTGGGGAGGGGAAGAAGGGCAAAAGCCTATATATGAATTCAGGAAAATACTCCTATTTTTCCTTTTTTTTTATCTTGAAACGACCCTGGTGTTGACAATGCTTAATACCGGTTGCGTTGTGTCTTTGTGTTGCTGCCGCAGCGTGAACTCAGTGTCAGGTAAGAGCCCTCACTCTGTCCTGTCTGTGCAGCCGAGGCATTTCCAATGCCGGGCACCGCTTGGCCTCACCCCGACCTGCGGCGGGACCGGCAGCTCGCGTAGCGCACGGCCTCGTCACGCTCCATGGTGACAAAAGGCCACCTTGCCCTTGGCTTTGGGATGGCAGGGACAGGGTTGCTCCCCAGGGAGGTACTGCCAGCTTGAGTGCAGACCCCTGAAGCTGGGACAGGGCCAGGTTTGTAGCTGGGGATCCCCAGTCTCTGCAGGAGGGGAGGCTTTTCATCCTGAGATTCTCTTTTATTTCTCTTCATCCTCTAAGATGAACAGTTTTCAGAGCCACTCTCCATCCCTGATGATTAAATATCGTTAAACATCAATTATTAGATTAGTCAAAGCATCTTGAAAAAAGGGTGGAGAGTGACTTTTTAAATGGGCAGACAGTGATAGGACAAGGGGGAACAGTTTTAAACTAAAGGAGGAGATATTTAGATTGGGTAATAGGAAGAAATTCTTCCCTGTGATTGTGGTGAGGCCCTGGCACAGGGTGCCCAGAGAAGCTGTGGTTGCCCCATCCCTGGAAGTGTTCAAGGCCAGGTTGGATGGGGCTTGGAACAACCTGGTCTAGTGGAAGGTGTCCCTGCCCATGGCAGAGGGTTGGAATGACATGTTCTTTAAGATCCCTCCCAGCCCAAACCAGTCCGTGATCTTGAGGGTGGTGGGAGCCCTGGACCCCTTCCTGCACGCAGGGATCTGCCTGGCGGCATCCAAAGGAGCGTAGCAGCTTCACATGGCCAGAGGTACCAACTTTCCCACAGCTTCTGGAGGATGCACAGCCACTTCTGGAGGACTGAGAAAATCCTGCTGCCTAAATCCTAAAACAGGATTTCTAATTTCTCACTATCTGCAGGTGGATGCTATAACATATATGTTGATTTACTTAACGTCTTCAGAGTGTGGCCCCAGATGGGACTTCAGCTCTCTTGCTTCCATTAAGAAGCCACCTAGGCTTTCAGGTATTCTTGTAGGAAGCAGAGAGAATGCATTACTGGAAATGGGTTTCCATTTAGATCTCCATCATTGCATGGAGACACTCAAGTCAAGTAACCTTAAAATTTACATTTGGCATACAATGAGCTTTTAAAATAACTGAGATGAACAGGGAAAAGGCTCTGCTTTACTTATTTCTGCCTCAGCCAGTCATTTCCTAGACTAGGCAAGTGGATGTTTTATTTTATTTCCCTTTGCTTGTTTAACACTCTGGGGCCTGACATTTCCGTACAGACACGTAAGCTTCCCTCTGTGTCTGGAGGTCCAGGTGGGAAAGTGCTCTTTAGTATGGAGAGAAATCTGTTGCTTTAAAAAATGGCAGGAATAACATTAGAGAGGAGACTAATATGTGTGCAAATATATATGTTTATATAGAAATAGATAGATATACACATATAAAATTTCCTTTCTCCTCTTTAATCAAAGGGGTGCTCAGTACAGGTGATCTTTTTCTGCGCTTGAAAATCAGGTATTTAATATATCCATAAAGTATTCAAAGTTTTATGATAGCAGGTTTGGAAAGGTAACTGACCTCCCAAAACACCGCCATGATCACCACAGCCACAGGTGGTTTTATGTTCTGTTTAAGACTTCCATTTATGCCTTTGATAGAAAATCTGGAAAAAAATTCCTGCAAAAACCCAAATCTGCTGCCACTGCTGGAGCCCCAGTGCTTTACTGCTGCTGTGGTTTCCCCAACCCTGCTGTCTCTCTTCAAGAGGAGTGGGGTGGATGGAGAGTCACGTCGAGCGAGATGTGCCTGGCAAATACGGGCTTTTCATCGCAAACAATTCCCCATCCTCTTGTCTGGAATGGCTTCATCTAAATGTCACGGTTGTTGTTCTGAAGTCACTGCTGTTTGGCGGCGGTGGGGACACAGGGAGGGCTTTGTGCTGGTAGGATAAAACCTGAATGCTCAGATCTGGCCCCAGTCCAGGGTGTCTCTGGGGTCCTTGTGCTGCAGGGCTGCCTCTTCTGGCCAAGGGACTGGCTGGGACAAGCAGGGAGTGCCTTTCCCCACTCCGATGGGTGAATTCTGAGGAGTTTAAAGCAAGTGGTGCCTTCCTTGGACATGCAAGGCTTGTTTTCATCCTGAAAACCCTGGCTCCTGAGGAGCATGCTTTCCATCCCAGTTATTCCCTCAGAGCCCAGGCTGGACTTTAGCATTCTTGGGATATTTCTTGTCCAGCTTCCCCCATGTTTGACTGTGCTCATGCTGGAGATGTAGTTCCATACCAGCACTCCCAGGTGGGTATTCCTCCTGGAGCCTGGCAGCAGGAGCCGCAGCAGCCAGCCCATGCTGAGCCACAGTGCTCCCAGCCCTGCGTGTTCTCCATCCCTCCTGCCACGCTCTCAGCATCCAGCCCGCTCCTGGAGCCAGCGCTCTTTCCAGCCGATTCCCCTCACCAATCAATATTCCCCACCCCCAAGGTCCCGATCAGCTTGGCGTGCCCTTTGCCAATTGTGTCTTTAAATATCAACCCGTGGCGCAGTTTAATAGCCCTTGTTTGAAATGTCAGCCCTGAAAGGCAGCCGTGTACGTGTTTGAAATGCCTTGACTGCATCATCTCCTTTGTAGCTGGATGTCTCTTGTCTGCTTCCTGCTCGATAGCATGTTCCACAAAGAGCTGAGGATGCTCCCTGAAGCCTTCCTGGGAGATGGTCACCCCTTTCTCTCTCTCTGTCTCTTTCTTCTTCTTTCAATTTTTTTTTTCCCTTTAAAGCTTTGTTCTCAGGGGGAAAAAATAAGTTTCCAAAATACGACGTTTTCTTGACGTGCTCATGGCCGCCCGTCTGGATGTTCTGTCACAGTCCTGTCTTGGCAGGGAGGGACAGGAGGCATCATGCTCCCTCCTTCCCTCCCAGGATGGGTAGGGGGTGACAGCAGTGATGGGATGGCTGTGGAAGGGCTGAGCTCTTCCCTCAGTCTCCGGCCCCTCTCCAGTCATGGTGAACCCAGGGCCAGGTCCAGGTGAACCCAGGGGAAGGAAGGTCTTCCCTGCAGGCGATGTTCTGTTCAGAGCCAGGTTTCTCTCCATGTTTGCAGTGCTCTTGGCTTTCCATGTTCTCCAGGGCTTGAGCAGATCATCAGCATGCAGGACGGGGACACAAGCAGCTTGCCTGGGAGCAGGGCAGGTTGAGTGAAGGATTTTTAGGTTGGACAAAGGTTTTTGGCCTTGAGTGCCTGCACTTGCTCTGAGATTGCAGTGGAGCACTGGGTGAGGGCTCGGCATGAGCCATGGAAGCATTGAGTACCAGGTTGGATGGGACTTGGAGCAATCTGGTGTAGTGGAAGGTGTCCCTGCCCATGGCAGGGAGGGTCTAATGAGCTGATCTTTAAGGTTCCTTCTCATCCAAACCATTCTAGGATTCTGTGGTTCTAGGTGCCTCCAGACTCCAAGAGCCACCGTTGCAGTGTGGTACTACCTGGGACAGAGGTGGGACAGTGTCCCTGCTGTGGCTCCAGGACAGTGAGAGCAGACAGTTCTTTTCCCTCATGGAGCCAGGAGTGGAGCCAGTGCCATGGAGAGCAGTGGTGACATGACTTGGTCACCAAGGGAGGAGTGTTGGGTCTGTACAGTGATGGCCCAGGCACCAGGCAGGTCCAAGACCCATTGATCACTTAGGGGATTTTTTCCCCCTCTGACTAATGACAGTGCTTTCTCCTCTGTTTCATGTCATGTTTGTCCCTCTCCTCTTAAACTCTTGTGTCTCCTGTCTTGTCTCCCCGAACATCCCTCCCACCGGGTGACCAGAGGAAGCTGCGCTGGGATATGTGAGGAGACAAACGCTTATGGCAGTGTTTTGGTTGTGAACTAACGGCGGGGAGTGGGCGAGGGCTGTGCAGGGTGAGCCGCCTCACTAACCTGGGCTGGGCATCTTGGGGCAGACAGCTCATGGGGTCCTGCTTTGCTGGGGCTGTGTGGGCCAGACAGAGGTGGGGGCACTTGAAAGAGAAGCTTTATCCCAAAAATGGGACCTGATTCCTAGAAAGTACCACGGAGAGACCCCCACAACACTGAGTGGCTTCCAAGCAGGGTGGTATCCAGACCTCCCTGTTGCCACATTGCACGGGTGTCGAAGGAAGGTGTGGAAAACTTGGTGACAGAATGCTGACAGCATTTCTTGGGGGTCTGTTGACAGCTCGGGGTGCAGGGGAGGTGTTCCCACTGCTCACGGAGGTTGGAAAACCCTTGGCATCTGTGGCAGGGAGCAGGAGTCGGGTCACACCGCAACAAGACAGGGGCTGCCCGTTCCACTGGTGTGGTGGGATGCTGTGACATGGACCTGGCAGAGACACAGGGGAAAAGTGCCAGTGGCAAGCTCGGTCCTGTGCTCCTTGGTGAGCTATGGTGATGGGAGATGACCCCACCAGCTCCTCTGGTTTAGGCAACAGCAGTTTGTCACCTGTGCAAACCCAGCCAAGGCCATGTGCCAAGGGTGTGTGGCTCTGTGTTGGGGGCCCGTCTCTGCCCCCTAAAGCAGGTGAGCTGGCAGCCCCTATGCCAGCACCAGCATCTGCCCAAGGCAGGGCTCATACCCTCACCACCACATGTTGGCATCCAGGGGGTTGAGAGGGGTTTAGGCAGGGCTGTGCCTGTCCCCAGGCCAGCTCTGGCAGAAGGAGGGAAGGGAGGGCTATGGGGGCAGAGCTGTGGGGGCAGATCTGTGGGTGCTGCCAGCAGCACAGCCCTGGCACGGGAGCATCTCTGAGGGCTTCGAACCCGCGAGACAGCGACTAACGGAGTGAGCTCGCTTCACTGACGGCAGGGCCGGGGCCTTGAGGGCTGCTTGTCCCAAACCAACGATGGGGTTTGCACACAGCGGGCAAGCCCACAAGGGAACCACAACCCATCCATGCTCTCTGCACAGCTGCCAGCTGTCCTGGCTCTCTGGAGCGTTCCCTGCATGGGGGCTCTTGGCTGCTACACAGGAGTGGAGCTGGTAAAGCAAGAAGGAGCCCTTAAGTACCCACAGGCCTTGGGAATGTCTCGTTTGGTGTTGGTTGGCCAAGACCAGGAGATGGCTATGTGGATGGAGGCCTCAAGCTCTGCCCTCCTTCATGCCTATCCATCTTCTCTGTCTTCCTCTCTGCTTGCGTGCCTCTGTGTGCCATTAATCCAGGTTTCTGCTTGATTTGAAATCTTAATCATGCAGTGCTTTCATTTGCTCTCTTCTCTGCCTCCCTGACATCTCTGTGTTTTTTGCCAGATGCAGCCGTTGGCACGTGTGTGATCTGATGTGTGGCTTTCAAACCCCAGCCCTCCTCCCAGACAAAGTTGCTTGTCCATCCTGCCCAGCCTTGTGGAAGCCAAATGTGACCTTCCTCTCATTACTGCTGCTCTCACAGGGAGAAGTGACTAATGGGGCTCCATTGTGTGCTTCCCCATGAATGGTGTTCCCTTGATCCCAGAATAGCTCCCAGCCCTATTCGTTATGTGGAATGAGTCACACAGAGCCAGTCCTGTCCAGCCATAAAGTCTTGAAGCTGTTCCCAATTTGGAATGCACCAGGTGCTCTCTGAAATAGTCATATTCTAGATATGTGCCAGCACTGCCAGTCTGGATGCCTGTCCAGTTCCTGGTGACATCTGGCACTTGTAGGTCAGAGACAACCACAACAGCCCCTCCTCACCCCATGAGTCCAAGATCCATCAACAGATAGGACTCTGGAATAGGAGAAGGTTTTGATTTTATTTTCTACTTTCTTCCCAAACAGTGGAAACCAAGATGGGCCAGCCACCTTCAGAGAAGCTGTGGCTGCCCCATCCCTAAAAGTGTTCAGGGCCAGGTTGGATGGGGCTTGGATTAACGTGGTCTAGTGGAAGGTGTCCCTGCCCATGGCACAGGGCTGGAACAAGATGGTCTTTAAAGTCCTTTCCAACCCAAACCTTTCCATGAACCTGGGTCAGCTGCCCAGCAGGAAGGGCAGGTCCTTGGGCTGC
This sequence comes from Lycocorax pyrrhopterus obiensis, assembly GCA_014706295.1. Taxonomy (NCBI): domain Eukaryota; kingdom Metazoa; phylum Chordata; class Aves; order Passeriformes; family Paradisaeidae; genus Lycocorax; species Lycocorax pyrrhopterus. The sequence continues at coordinate 10,970,789 of JACSVZ010000022.1, read as the reverse complement.
AAGGTCTCCCTAACTCCAGTGACCCCGGTTTGTGGGAGCAGGTGCCTTTGCCATGGCAGGGACCAGGCAGGGCTGGCTGCTCGCTCAGTTCAGCTGGATGGCCTCTGTGTGTGTTTGCAGTATGAGATGACATCTGGGAGGATGGCTCTGGCCGTGTGCTGTGCTCCAGCCTTCGGGCAGCCTTCTCCAGACCTTCTGACCGTGTGTTTGGTTTTCAGGGCTGCCCTGGCCTCTGCCCACCAGTGCCACCCCCTTCCTCAGACCCTCAGTGTGCTGAAGAGCACCCCTCAGGTGAGGGGCATGCACACCATCATCAGGTAAAGCCCCTGCTGTGGCTCCTGGGGTGGGATGGGGCTCAGCTGCTGCTGGGATTGGCTGGCCTGTCTTTGGGCTTCCCAATCCACTTCTGCCTGTCTGTATGGCTTGGAGACACAAGACAGGGCAGATGGTGGTGGCCCCTGCATAGAGGAGCTGTGTAGTTACTTCTCAGTGATCTTGCCAACAATTTTTCTGCTTTTTACCTTAAAACAGACAGCAAAGTTTCAGGCTCAGATGGTGCAAAAAAGAACCAGGAAGGGGCAGGGACTGCCAGACCTGTGCTAGCAACTCCTGGGACACATTTTGGTCCAGAGCTGACATTGCCCTTTCCCCCTACCTAGAAACAAGGAGACCAGCAGAGACGAGTTCATTTTCTACTCCAAGAGGTTGATGCGGTTGCTGATTGAGCACGCGCTCTCCCTGCTCCCGTTCCAGGTGGGTTCAGGGCTGTAGATGCTGGGTTTCTTCTCTGATTCCTAACCCTCAACTGCGGGGGAGGCAGGACAGTCCTGGTGCTGCTCCTCCAACCTTCCCCATAGATCAGTCCTTTCAACCCTCAGATTAAAAAGCACCAGGACTCCCCAAGGCTACAGAGCAATGCTGTGGCCTTGGGTGACAGCTCTTTGTCCAGACTTCGTGTCCAAGGGTCCAGCAGGGTCCAGCCCCTGCAGCTGGATGATTCCAGGGCTCCTGTGAGAGCCACATCAGAGCCCCTGGTATGTGTTTTTTGTAGAGTTGCACAGTCCAGACCCCTCAGGGACACGACTACGAAGGAAGGACATACAGCGGGAAGCAAGTAAGTGGAAGCCAAAGCAATGTTGAGACCTGCCCCGTGGGGGTGCACTGGAAGCCCTGTGGGTGCAGGGAAGGACCCCCCTGGCTGCCATCAGGCTGTGTTTGGTGCCTGCTATCATGAGTATGACACCCTGTACCATCAGGAAAGGCAGGTCGGTGACCAAGGGTGCCATCAGCAATGTCACTGTGCCACTCATGCCCTCTCACTGAGGGTGGCAGCCTGGACTGGGAGTGGCGCAGCCCTCTTGGAAGGGATGTGCTTTCGGGTTGCCCGTTAGAGCCCTCCACTGCAGAGACCCAGTGTGGGGGTGGTGGCAGCTCCTACACCGTGCAACCACCCCGGCCGTGTGCTGCAGATCACCGGGGTGTCCATCCTGCGAGCGGGAGAGACCATGGAGCCGGCGCTGCGCGCGGTGTGCAAGGACGTCCGCATCGGCACCATCCTCATCCAGACCAACTGCAACACTGGCGAGCCGGAGGTAAAGCCTGGGGCCACTGAGGACATTTCCTGGTGTTAACCTGCATGCAGGGTGGGGGCGTGGCTCAGGTGTTTCCTGACAGCTCTTCAGGGACCCAGGAGTTGGTCTTGGCAGGGTTCGAGTGCTTTGAAAGCCGCTCAAGTGGGTTTTTCCAGCGGGCTTGTGCATGCAGGGGCTGGTTTGCTGCTGAGTGATTGTGCTGGCTCCGAGCTGACGGCTGGAGTCCCAGGGATAGAGAGGCAGGAGGGATCCTTCACCCCTCAAAGGGAAGGGCTCAGGTTGCTCCATTTGCCTGCAGCCTCTAAGCTGCTCTCTCTTTCCTCACCCAGCTCCACTACCTGCGGCTGCCCAAGGACATCAGCGAAGACCATGTCATCCTGATGGACTGCACGGTCTCCACGGGTGCTGCGGCCATGATGGCAGTGAGGGTGCTGCTGGTAAGGACCATGTTGGGCAGGGGGTTGGCTCTGGAGCAGCCTCCAAAGCACCAGCCACAGCCATGCTGAGGGGATGTGCTTGGAACTGGCTCCTCCGTGGGAAGGAGGGTGTCAGGGCACACAGCACAGGCTTGGGTAACTCACCCTGAGCTGTCCCTGTGCATTTTCTATAGGATCATGATGTCCCAGAGGACAAGATCTTCCTGCTCTCCCTGCTCATGGCAGAGATGGGTGTCCACTCGGTCGCCTATGCGTTCCCCCGGGTGAAGATCATCACCACGGCTGTGGACAAGAAGGTGAATGACCTCTTCCGGATAATCCCCGGCATTGGTGAGTGTCTTGGTAGGAAAGACCTGTGGCAAGAGGATTTTTAGTGCTTCTGCTGGGGAGAGGACAAGAAGCCCTGGTTGTCAGCAGCAGTTTAGGTCTGGCCTTACATTACCCAGAGCCCCACTGCCCCTCCTGGGTCCTGCTGCCCGGTGGGTGTCAGGATCACCATGCTGGCTCTGAGAGCTGTCAGGCAGTCGTCACCTTGTCAGCAACAGGACCAATTGCACATGCCCTGAGCCTGCTCTAGCCCCAGGCAGAGAAGTCAGGCTGGGACAGCTGGAGCAGCCCTGTGCCCACCTCCTTCCCTAAGCTGCCACCTTCCACAAGTTCACCCAAAACAAGCTCACTGTGTTCTTATGTTCTCACCTCTACTGTGCCAGGAAACACCTTCCACCGGGTGCTAAAGCAGCCTACAGGCTGCTCCAGTTTTGCTGCCACTCTAGTTTTCCTGCTGTTCGAGCTGTCAGATAAACCTACTTTTGTTCCCTTGCCTGCTGTGATGAGGACAGGCAGGAGGAAGACTCCCAAGGCTCCCACAGTGCTGTACTCTGACTCTCTCTCTCCCCACAGGGAATTTTGGTGATCGGTACTTCGGGACGGATGCTCCTCCTGACTGGAGCGACGATGAGGATGCTCTTAGCACTTAGCTGGATGTGGAGGTGCCACTGGCATCAGGCAGCTTCAGCACCGCACCTTAACCCCTCTGTCCAGTGCAGATTTCTCCTTCCTCTCACCAAGCATAGATATTTTTTTCAAATCTTACATCGGAGATCTAGGGCATATTTTTTCAAAGAAACATAAATCCTAGTTTGACTTTATGGACAGTCACGTGTCCCAGCATAGAGCGGAGTTAATTTATTTTAATTTAAATATTTGCCTATATAACTTATTGGAGATATTTTATAAAGGACAGTAATAAATTTTTTCTCTGGTTTTCTTGAACGGAGCCATTCTTTGTCACTTCCCATGACTAGAAGGATTTGTGACCCTTCAAGACTACAGTCCTGGGAGGGGAGATGCCATGAGCAGTGGTGGGAGGTCAAGAATACCACACCCTCGATCCAAACGAAGAGTTGGTGCCAGGGTAGAGGCAGTTCCTCCTGTCTGAAGGGAAACCAAAGCTGTTCTAAAGCGTCCAAAGGAGCTGCACGAGGATGGTGAAGGATGTGGAGGGAAAGCCATACAAGGAGCAGCTGAGGTCACTTGGTTTGTTCAGCCTGGAGGAGACTGAGAGGAGACTGTCGGGGTATGCAGCTTCCTCCTGAGGGAGGTGGAGGGGCAGGCACTGATCTCTGTGTATGACCAGGGACAGGACCTGCAGGAACGTCTGGAGCTGTGTCATGGGATGTTTTAGGTTGGATATTAGGAAAAGGTTCTTCCTCCAGAGGGTGGTTGGCACTAAAACAAGCTCCCCAGGGTGGTGGTCATGGCCCCAAGGCTGCCAGAGTTCAAGGAGCATTTGGACAACACTCTCAGGCACGTGGTGGGATTGTTGGAGTGTCCTGTGCAGGGCCAGGAGTTGAGCTCAATGATCCTTGTGTGTCTCTTCTAACTCAGGAGATTCTATGATTCTGCAAAGTTCAGCTCGGATCATGTCACACTTCAGCTGAAGAAGCACCAAGTCCCTGTTGTGAGTTCAACAGCCAATGTGAAACAGAGCTCACCCCAACCCCAGCTCTTGCTGAATCAGAGCTGCTCGAGACGTGGTGAGGAGCACGTTCTGTATCTGTCCCAGGACACAGTGAACAGAGCAGGGAGACCTCAGCGGAAGGGGAGCCGGCCCCACATGAGGGACGTTCAGCCAGAGGAGGCTGTGACCTTCAGGGCTGAACATGGAGCTTTTTTCCTTTCCTGCAGGATTCAAAGTACAAACGCAACACCTTTGTGCAGGAGATAAACGTGCCAAGAGCAGCAAACCTACCTCTTGTCTGGGCATCCCTGGCCCAGAGCTGGCTCCTGAGGGGTCAGGCAAGGCAAGCAGGTGCTGCTGGCAGCGCAGGACTGGGAGGGGGATGCTCTGCCAAGCCCTCACCAAAATGGAGAGTCACCTGGTGATCACTCAGTGTGGGCTTGGGTGTGATGAGCCCGAAATAACCGCCACTGCTCTGCGGCACATTGTGTAAATTCTCAACTAGATTCAAAAGAAAACACACACCCGAGTTCCTGCCAGCACTTGGTGAAAGAAGGAGCCCTCCGCTGAAAGCCACACTCAGAGCCGACACTGACACTTGATTAGTGCCTGCTAAAAATAGTTCCCTGTGTGGGTGGAAGGAGAGCTCATGAGCAAAAACACGGGAGGACAGGCAGGCATGGGGGGTTTAGGCTGGAGCAGGAGGTCAGCAGCGGTGGGTCACCGGCTCCGTGGAAGAGCATGACATGGACAGGGAGATCTACTCGACCAGGTTGCTCCAAGCCCCATCCGACCTGGCCTTGAATACTTCCAGGGATGGGGTATCCACATGTTGCTTACTTGGGGGAGCAAAGCACCTGCTGTTCCCCAGTATGCTCGGTCTCTGCCTTCAGGTAATATGCAGCAAGACAAGAGGAAACAATTGTGCCGGGGGAGGTTTAGAATGGACATTGGGGAAAATTTATTCACCTGAAGGGTGCTCTGGCATTGGAACAGGCAGCCCAGGGCAGTGGTGGAGTCGCCATTTTTGCTTAGCAGATCCCTCTTTTACCTCAGACCTACACTTTCCCCAACAAAGCCACATTTTCCTCACGTCTGCACTACCCAGTCTGTCTGAGTTTGAGAAGGGTTTGGATAAGGCTCTCGGGCACATGGTGTGATTTTGTGTCCTGTGCATGGCCAGGAGTTGGACTCAATAATCCTGATGGGTCCCTTGCAGCTCAGCATATTCTATGATTCTATGATTATTTTGCTTCAGCAAATCAGCCCCATGCCTGTGCCAGCAGCTCCCACAGGGTGGCTGCTCCTGCCACTGGCAAACATGGAGCCATCCCCTCCCTTCCCACCCTGTGGGCTGCTCCTGCCACTGGAATATATGGAGCCATCTTGTCTCCTCCCACACTGTGCCTGCTTGAGGCAACCATGGCTGATTCATCCTCAAACGCTGTTTCTGGTGACTTCCACCCTCACTGCCACCATTTGCCCTCACGCCACGGCGCCATCTTGGATCCCTCACCCTCCCCCTCAGGCCGCCACGTTCCTCTCCCTCACACCGCCATTGCCAGCGCTATCAGAACAAATTTAGTTTCAGGGCTACAAGACAGAATTTATTTTGTTTGTGACAAACTGCTGGCAGCAAACGCCACGTCGGAAACACTGCGTGGGCGGCAGGCGGCTCCCTCCCTCCCCTCTGCCTGTGCCTCACTGCCCCCCCAGCCGGAGGCTCTGAGGCCATGCTGGCCACGGGCTGTGGTGGTGGAACACAATAAAAACCACTCTTTTCTTGCCAAGATATCGATCTGAGGCTTTCTGAGCAGTCCTGGCCATGAGGCCGTGTCACAGCAGGGTGGGGGATGCAGCAGGTCTCTTCACCACCCCAAACCGCCCCGCCAGGGTCACGCCATGTTTTTGGGCGGGAACAAGGGCAGAAGTGATGGGTTTTGAGCATGGCTGAGCCCAGTGCTCTGCAGACCCTGACCAGGACAGGCACTGCTCCATCTCCCACCTGCTGTTGACCAGCCCAGCCAGGAGCATGTGGCACACAGGGGCACCATGGCGACCCTCCCTACTGCCTCCTCCATAACATGGGGACACTGGAGAAAAGGGCTGAAAAAGAAAAAAAATCCTTTTTTTTCTCATTGTAAACCACACTTCCAGGTGTCTCATTAAATCAGACAAAAAAAAGAACAACCCCAAAATATTTTACTTATTGCTATCACAAGGTGCCTGTGGGCTCAGCTGCAGCCCCCCGCCATCGCTGGGGTTCCACTTCCCGTGGCAAGATCCCCATTTCTGGCAGTGTCTTCATCCTCCTGCCATCATCAGGATCCCAAACTCCCTGTGTAAGATCCCTGCTCTCATCCGCACCTGCAGCCCCCCGCCATCTTTGGGGTCCCACTGCCCATGTCAGGACCACCAGGACCGGCTGTGTTTCACTTGCTGCCTGGCATCCAGAGTGACCCAAACCTCCACTGATCTGACCCATGGCAGAGCCTCCTGAGCGCTATCACTAAAAATAGATCTGAGCGGTTAAAAAAAAAAAAAAGCCAACAGAAAAAAAAAGCCAACAGAAAGAAGAAGGTGAACAATATCTGCTTGACCATCAAAGAGCAACCACAGTCATTTCGAGGCAGGAACACCTGAGAGGAGGACTTTCAGGTTGTGTTTTCTCTTTCTGCAGCAGATGGGCTCGGTTTTCTCTGAAACAGATGAAATCTCTCCTTCCCTGAGGTAATGGCATGTGGAGATCCAGCGCTGGGGGCTGCCCCTCTTGTGGTCTTGGTGGGGCTGGAAAGGAGCCAAGGGAACAATGGGTCAGAAGACAAATTCGTTTTCCTTTTGAACTTGTTACCCGCTTGATTCCTGTCTGTACAGAAAGACACAGATCTTGTGGGCTGAAACATGTGCGCTGGCCCCAATACTCATCTGAGAACTTGACAATTCATTGCAGGAGTGGGCTGTGCTGTCGTGGTCACCTCCCGGGCGTGGGTCTGGGTGTGCAGTGTGTCATAGCTCTCCGGACCTGGCATGTCCACAGCTCTGCAGGGCACAATCTTGGCCAATTGTTAAAAAAATGCTGAATTTCCATGTATTATCAACAAGGAGATTTGTCAGAGCTGGCATCAAGCACTCTGTCTGCTAGCAGAGGCGGGTTTTCAGAAGTCGGTATCGAAACGGTGGTGGAAAATGGGGTATTTTGAAGCTTTTGAATGAGCGATGTTGTGCACAGCGATCAGCTGATATATCCGACAGGCCACACATGAACGTGTTTACCTGCTGCCACTGGAAACTTTTTCAGCAGCACCTTAAGTCAAACTCATGCCATCTGCTGCTTACAGCGATTCTTGGCCAAGCTCACTCACCATAGAGGCATTTAGAAACATCAAAGGTATTTAAAAGACTTTATTTGACCTCAGTGCTTTTGAACAAGGGTATGGAGTGACAGGGGTAATGAGAATGGCTCCAAACTGACAGAGGGCAGGGTTAGATTGGACATCGGAAAGAAATTCTTCCTTGTCAGAGTGGCAGTGCCCTGGCACACGTTGCCCAGAGAAGACGTGGCTGCCCCATCCCTGGAAGTGTCCAAGGCCAGGCTGGATGGGGCTTGGAGCAATCTGGTCTAGTGAAAGGTGTCCCTGCTCATTGCAGTGAATTTTCTGTTTATGTTTGTTGAATCAGAGAATCCCCCAATGAGTTGGAAGGGACTTAAAAGCTCATCTCATTCCAGCCATGGGGTTGTTCCCCTCCAGACCAAGACACCTGCTCCAGATGGGCCTGGATCCTTTGACAGGTTCCTTATTTTCATGGCAGGCAGTTTTCCACCTTTCCCTTTGCCCTCCTCTATTCTACAGCCAAAATGGCTCTTCTGCACACACTCAGGATCAATGAAAGACAGAAATAAATCGCTCTCCTCCAGCTCTTCTCTCCGGGTTTTGCATCGCTGGAGGATCTGCTGGCTGAGACAGAGTGAAGGGGGATGCAGACAACCCCACAGCCTCTGGTCAGAGCAGGACAGAGCTTTGTCTTGTGGCTCCATTCAGTGAGGCAGCATTTGGGAAACATTTTTTTGTGGGGGGGTTGGGAAGGAGGATCTTCTTGTTGAACTGAGGAGCAGGACGTCTCCATCCCCTTGGGGACAAGGAGGGGGAACCCAGAGCAGACAGACTGAGACTGGAGGATGGTCTGCAGTTCCCACAGCCAGGGCATCCCTTCTCACCTCTGTCTCCATCTAACAGCGCTTTCTCATTTTCAAAAGAGTCAAGAGAACCACTAAAACACAGAGGAGTGTTGGGGTTTCATTTTTTGCCTCACTTCTCTCCACCGCCCTGCCTGTCCAGTGTGTAATGGAAATTTTACCGCAGCCGCTCAGTGAGCAAACAGGAAGCCAGCAGAGAGCGTGGCAGCTCGCTGTGGCCCGGCTCGGCTCAGCTGGCTGACGAGAAAGGCCATAAAAGCCGGCATGGGGGTGGCAGGGGGAGGAGAGCAGGCCAGAGGGGCCGGGGCTGGCAGCGGTGCAGGGGAGCTGGTCCTGGGTTCACAGGTAAGGCAGGCACTGCCCTGCACCTTCTTTTTCTTCCTTCTGCAAGTGATTGCTGATTATTTTTGGAAGTATTTTCCACTGTTCTTCTTGGGGCCAATTGGGAGGATTCTGTCATACTTTATTCTTTGTACCAAACTTACTAAAACTTGACCTTGCTCAGAAAAACTAATTTTATTTGGCTTTTTCCTCTTCTTTTTCATCTTTGCAAGCCCGTAATACAAACCTTAAAACCCCCCAAAGCTGCTCAGATTTCCAGTGGAGGTATTGAAGAAGGTAAAGCTGGGCAGGGGTTCCACAATTCCCTTGATCCTGTCAGAAAGATTTTTCTTCCCTTTCTCCAAAGGAAATCCAGAGTCCCTCCATTGAATAGTCTTGGCTGTGTGTGGAGTACCCAGAGCTGCATCTGGCTCAGTCCCCACCACAGAAGTGGGAGGGTGTTTGGACCCAAACGAGGTAAGAAATCCAGAAAGGGCCTGAAAACAGATCAGAGATTACTTTCTTTGTGCTTTTTGGGACAGATTTCCAGGCTCACTCACTTCTTGCATGGAGCTCGTCAGTGCCTAACTGGCAAAACTGTTCCCTTCAATTTCATACTAAGTTCACTCATTTTGATTGATAAGCTTTTAACATTCATTTTTCCTTCAACTCACTGAAAGCAGAGTGTAGCCAGGTGAGGTTGGTCTCTTCTCCCAGGTAACAAGTGACAGGATGAGAGGAAACAGCCACAAATTGCACGTGGGAAGGGTTTAGGTTGGATATTAGGGAAAATTCTTTCACCAAAAGATTTGTCCAGCATTGGAACAGGGCAGTAGTGGGGTCACCATCCCTGGAGGGATTAAAAATAAGTGTGGATGTGGCACTTGGGGACATGGTTTAGTGATGGGCTTGGCCATGCTGAGGGAATGGTTGGGCTTGGTGATCTTAGAGGGCTTTTCCAACCCAAAATGGTTCTGTGATTCCATGATTCCCTGGGAGCGTGCTGGGCAATGTGAGGCGGTTTGGGTGGGTCCCACATATAACCCCCGCCATAAAAACAGAGCCAGGGGGCTGCTTCTTTGTTGTCTCCTCCAAATTCTTCGGAGGCTGGGAAATCTGGTCAGATATACAGTGTGAGGCACAAGGCACATGGCAGGGGGTTCGGCAGCTGCCCTAGTGAGGGGCACCTTGAGGACTGTCTGACCTGAGAATGGTGAAACATCAGGGTCAATCTCAGGTTCGTCAGCCCATGAGATGCCTTCTCCAGAGCGGGACGGGCAGCGCCGGCCCCCACCAGCCCCATGGCTGCCACCTCCGCCCGACACATGGGGAAGCACAGCAGGGAGCAAGGGGGGCACCAGAGCTTCGTCTGCACTCTGGCACGACTCTTTGTGAGGTTGGGGAAGGACCACAGTGGGTGTCAGCCCCCAAGGAGCAAAGGGAGGAAAATGGCCGGCAAATCCCACCAGTTCCTCAGGAGAAGCTGCTGGAAGCTCGGCCACACGTTAGCGCTGAAGGTGCCATGGTCGGCGGCGCAGCAGCTGCCGCGTGTGAGTTGCTGCTCATGTGACAGGAGGCTCCGAGTATCAAAAGCACCTAATTAGGAACCTCTCCGACTCCCACCCGGATCTGTGCTCTGTGTGCAGTGAGCGCAGCCCAGGGGTGAGTTTGGCATCCCTGAAAGCATCATTAACACATCGCTCCTCATATTCCTGACTAGAGGAAGAGAGAGTGACAGCCCTAAAAGTGACGATAATGAATCCCCAGGCAGTGCACGGGGCCCGTCAGCGCTGGATGTGTCAGTAATTTATGAAGGGAGCAGGAAAAAAAGGGTATTTTTCATTTTTCAAGTTGAGCTTCCTAAATAAAACACAAGTCCAAGATACACTTGTTGGAATCGCTGTCTTTCCTACAATTAAATGATTCATTCTAAAGATAAACGGTCTAAAATGTTACCAGCCACAGTGCAGGCCACGGGGGCAAGGGGTGAACTGAGCTGCCTCTCTCTGTGCCTGCTCCTGGCCATGCCAGTGGCAGTGCAGGAGCAGCAATCCCTGCCCAGAGCCACTGGATCACTCTTCTAAGACAAGGTGGCTCCTAAATTCCCTTGCGTGATGCTCCGGGCATCAGCCCCTCCTGCTGCACCTCTCCCTGTCACAGCCCCTGGCCCCTCCGAGTTCTGCTTCTGCAGAGCGGCCCCAGGAGATGTGGTAGAAAGGGCTTTTCAGAGGGACCCCAGCCCCACGTGCAGGGGAGCAGCCAAAATTGCTGAGCTGGACCCCTCTGGACCCACCAAGTCCTGGCACGACTTTAAGAAGATTTAAAACCGTGCTGGGAGCCCCTATGAGCAGCCAGGCAGCACAGGGGAGGCAGCTCCATCTCCCGTGCTGGTCTCCAGTCACTGGTGGAACTGGTTTCGTCTCCTGATGGGGTTTTGGGGTCTCATTTGCCCTCAGCCCCCAGCAGGTGTGGGGATGCCCTGGGAGCTGCAGACAGTGCTCCCGGCAGTGCAGCAGGGCCAGGCTCAGCACCGGTTTCGGGGTAGGGGGCAGCACGGGGTCAGGCATGGGGGACAGGAAGAGAAGCAGGCTCAGGTGGAGCACTGGAAATGAGAGCGCATCTCGATGATTCAGTGAAGAAAAGGACTTTAAAAGCTCACAAAGCCAGCAGGAGGCAGCTGCTCCCCCTTCCTGCCCACCCAGTGCTTGCTCTGCTGTTGCTGGGAGTTATTCTGCAGCTGAGGGGGCTCGCCCGCCCCCCCCCGCCCCCCGCTTGCCACCCCCACAGACCTCTTGAACCCGTTCCAGCGACCCTCAGAACTCTGCAGAGCCCTTGTTTTTCACGTGGCTCTTGCCGTGGAGGAGGATGGGGGAGGGGGTTCTTGCCGTTCATCCAAGTTCTACCTAATGTTGGTTTTTCCCCCTTCTGTTGAAAAGTTTGTTCCTCGGGAGGGAATTTTAATTTTAGAGACAGCAGTGCTTCTGCAAGGTGAAGGAAGTGATTGCTGAGCTCTGACGGCCAGGCAATGGAGGCTCCAGCAGGGAGGGAGGGAAAGGCAAACGAATCCCTCGCACGGTTCCCTTGGATCCTGGGATGCACCTCCAGGTGTGTGTCTGTGCTAGGATCAGCCCGGGAGAAAAAGATGCCTTTGTGCTGTGTCAAAGGGGGGAAATTGTGCTCCAGAAGCGCATTTTGCTTCTGCAGTGAAGTTTTCATCTGTGTGATAGCAGGAGAGGGATCCCTGGGAGGAGCCGGGAAGCAGCCGGGGCTGCCTTCACCAAACAACTGCCGAAGGAGCCATCAGGAAAACTTTCCCTGCGACATGAAACGCTGCAGGACTCAGGGTGTGTGCGCCGGTGTGCCCCTCTGCACCGGGCACACGTGGCCCCGAGAGAATCGGGGGGCTCCATGGGGGTGTCCAAGGCCCAGGTGCCAGGAAATACCTCCTGGTGCAATGGGGGAGCGTGGGGCTTGGCTGGCTGGTCCTGCTGCATCCCGATCACCCCGTCACGCACACAGGGTCTGTCGTGCACACACATGAACTCACACACACCTCACACCCCTCCCAACGCCCCAGCTCCCCCTCACCTCCCGAACCCCCAACACACAGAGAAACGCCCCTCAACACATTTGTGCCCGCTTGCATACACACCCCTGCACATCCTCCACGCCCCCACGGCCCCCAAAACACTCCCCCCCCCAGACTCACATGCCCATGAACCCCTGTGTCCCCCTCCCAGACTCTCCCCTCCCTCCACATACCCCCATGTTCCCCCAGACTCTCACCCCGCCGTGGTCCCCAGACTGTCCCCTCCCTCCCTCGCCCCCCGTGCCCCCGTGTCCCCCCGACTCTCCCCCCGTTCAGCACCGCGGACAGATCCCGGCCCCGCTCCATCACGTGGCTCCCACCGCCCCTATATAGCGCGGGGCGCGGGCGGCGCGGAGCGGCGCGTCCTGCGGGAGGAGCGGAGCGAGCGGAGCGCCGGAGAGCGGTGAGACGCGCTCGGGGACCGGGACAGCCACCGCCACCCCCCGCGAGCCCCGGTACAAGGAGGGGGATCCCGACCCCGGGGGTGTCTGGTCCCGGGGAGAGGAGGGTCTTATCCCGGGGTGGCGGGGTGTCCCCTCACGGGGGATCCCAGGTCCTGGAGGGTCCCGTCCCAGCTGCCGAGGGTGTCCCATGGCCGGGGGGAGTCCCATCCTGGGAAGCAGGGATGTCCCGTCCCCGGGTGGGGGATCCCAGCCCGCGGGGGGTCCCGTCCCCAGAATGGTCCTGCCTCAGGGACGGGGGGTGGGATCCCCATAGGCGGGGGTGGGGTTCCCGTCCCGGGGGCCTTCATCCCCGGGGAGTCTCATCTCTGGGGCGGGGGTCCCCAACGGGGTGAAGCCCCTCGAGTGACCCCTGACCGCAGCGGGGGGGATGTGGGGGTTCGGGGTGGGGGGGCTGCTCTTGCAGGCTTCTGGCCCCGGAGTGGCTGCGATGCGGGTCAGGATGATTTCAGCTGCCTCCGTCCTCGTCCTGCTCTTCCTCCCCTCGGAGACCTGCTCCCCCCTGCAGTGGCCCCGGGGTCCGTCCCGCAGGCTGACCCTGGCCCCCCAACTCACCTGGGAGCCCTGGATGGGGGCCCCGCGACCCCCGGTCCCTGCCACCGATCCCCTGCCCCAAAGACTGTGCCAGTTCCATGGGGCAGAGCCCACCCCTGCCCTCCGAGCCCGGCGGGCGCTGCAAACCGGCAAGAGGCGAGATGGAAAACCCAACTCGTTGGATCTCACCTTCCACCTCCTGCGCGAGTTCCTGGAAATGTCCCGGGAGGAGAGACTGGCCCAGAAGGCGCTCAGCAATAAACTCTTGCTGCAGAGTATAGGAAAATGAGGGAGGGTCGTTGGAGGTGGGGGAATGAAGGAGACCGACCCTGTAACAAGACACCACGGCAGAGCGGAGAACGGGGGGGATGCCGGGGGCTGCAGCCGTGCCCAGGGAGTCCCCACCTTGCCTGGCAGTGTTCCTGTCACTGCATCCCACTTGTCGCTGTTGTGCATTAAAGTCACACTTGTACCTGCCCTGCTGCTGTGCTCTTATGCTTCCCCATGGTCATAAACTTGTGGACCCAAACCAGGTCGCCCCAAAAACACCGGAGCACTCCCAGATGCTTCCTTGGGTGAAAAACATCAGCATAAAGAGCTCTGAGTGATGCAAGTAATGTCTCCCTGGCTGGAAGCTGCACCCTGAGACCCAACCAGGGCTTCTCCAGTATCCCCGTGAATGGTTCTGAAAGCTGCTGCTTCCCAACTTTGCAGCAAGTCTGCATCTTTTTGTGTCACAGCCCAGACCCCACAGTGGGTGCAGGAAGGGCACAGGGGAGCAGCTACAGTTCCTGCCCCGGGGACCCTGCACCCAGTGCCCATCCCAGGGATGGGTGACCTCTCCCACTTCCCAGCCAGCCCCACCGTGTCCCACAGCCCCTCCCTCTTGTGCTGAGTTCCAACGTGCAAATAAAGAAAGAAAAATCTGATGGGCATTTCTGCATTGAAAACATTTATTTTACAACAGTGGTTTCCGATAACTTAGCAATCTTTATTTTAGTTTATATTTGGACATACAAGACACAAATTACCATGCTAAAACAGAAAATAATTCCTTCTGCCGTCGCTGCGGGTATGTACAGGAGCTCAGTAGTATCGAGTGTTACAATCCACGAAGTTCAGACAGCCACGTCTACTTACAGACAACTCAAAGTATGGTCCTTTAGTAACATAACAAAATAGATATATGTCTATATTATAATTGCTTCTCAGATGCATTTATACTTTGATTGTGGTGGGTTTGGTTTGGTTTTTTTTTTTACTATTTTTTTCTTTTTTAAAGATGGGCTCCCCCTATCCCCCACCCCCACCCGAGTTGAAGTGCAGTGCAAATGCAGACACGTCTCTCCCGGCGTCCTCAGCTCCCTCTGGCTCCATAAAGGGGCCAGGAAACCAAACCCCACGAGGAATTACACAGTTCAGGGCCTTGCTCACATGCAAAATGAACATAAACCGCCTGGGATGTCAGCAGTGACACCAACCGACCCATCCACACCCCGCCCCAGCAAGGCGGGCAATGGTGGGATGAGAGGGAGGAAGGAATGACAGCGATCGGCTCAGCATCCAGCAAGGAAACAGCGCATTTGGGATTGGCAAACTTGGAGTTCATCGACCATGATGGTCACAAACAGAACTTCAGCAGTATCAGCAGTAAAAATCTCCCCAATATTCCCCCATTTCTGCTGTGAAGCAGGAACCCCCAGTGTGCTGCATGTCGGGAACAGCCCCTGGCAGGAACAGCCTGAGGAGGAGGAGGGCGGTGGCAACTCTATCCAGCATGGCTAGAGGGGACATGGTGGGACTCACATGTACATCAGCCACAACCGTTGTGCCTTCACATGGATCACTGCCAGCTTCAGGTGTAGGAATTTCAGTAACTCCAAGTCCTTATGGAACCAAGCTGCAAGAGGAGGGACGGCGCCCGGCCATGCAAACACCACCACGCTGCTCATGTGGGAACTCCCCGAGCAGGGTGTGGGGAGCTGCAGGTGCTTTTCCCACTTCTAGGACCCATTTATTTATACAACAGGCTCCTTCACTGTGTCCTCACCAGTCCCTCAACCCCACAGGTCAGGTTTGGGTTTTCCTGCAGCTGAGAGCAAAGAAGCACAACTGTGGCCACACAAAACTCACACCTTCCCCCTGTCTGGCTGAGTTCAGAGCACTACTTGGAGCCAAATCTCACGTTTTTACCACCAAATAAAAACCCAAGGTGCACACCTGTTGTATAAATATATACATATGTGCATATATACATACATACACACACGTGATGCTGCAGCCCACACCCTCAGCACAGGGTGGACCTTGCTCTGTGAGCTCACCCAGCCCTGCTCCAGGGACTCCAGTGTGGTGAAAACTAGGGAAAAAACCCAAATCCATGTGTTCTATCACAGCTGCAGTGATGAGCACATTGACCACATCTAAACACCCCACGTGCCAGCTGTACAAGTTCTAGTCACTCCAGAGCTGCCCCTGTGCCCTCTCCAGGTCTCCCTTCTCTCCTCCTAAGGAAATCTGGAGCATGCAGAGCCCAGTTCCAGCCAGAGGAGCTGGGGCAAGGGGCAGCTCATGGAATTCAAGTAGATTGTTACATTTTTGGAGTGGTTTGACAAACAACTGCTCACAGACTGCAAGAGAACACCCATAGGGCTGGGAGAGGGAGCAGAGAAGACAAGGGCACTCGGGAATGAACAGCCAGTTTATATAAGAGCTTCCTCTATACATATACATACATATATATATATATAACCACCAGAAATTCCCAGCATCTATCCTTTTAACACCAAAATGAACTGTGCATGTAACATTGGCATAATGAAAGTTCGTCTTCCAGATTTCTGGCATTTGGCTTGTGCAAACATCAGACAGCCAGCTTCCCTCCCGCGGCTTCTCCTCGTAAAGGAAGTGTCTTCTTGGAAGAACGCGGGAATTGCAGTCTTGCTGAGTCCCAGACCATCCCAGTAAGCCTCCAAAGGCAGCTCGTGGAGGGGACCATGGATCTTGCGGGAGCTGAACACTGACAAATTTCCTGCCACCTGGTGAGCTACTGGCTACAATTCTTTTGAGAGATTTTAAGCAGCTGTTGGTGCAATGAGACACTACAAACTAGATGATCTCCACTAGAATACAGAGAAGCAGCACCAGATGCTGAAGCATGTGAAGTTTATATCGACCTGACACTATAAACTATAACTGGGGGGTTACGGTTCAGTGCTCCAAGATTAATGCATTTAAACACCATTCAGAATTACTGATACGAGGTGTGGGCTACAAACTGCCCTGACCACCCTGCCAGAGTGACCTGTTAAACATGATGCCAAGATACAGGTGCACTGAGTACAAAAAACCTGCAGCATAAATTTCCTAAATTATCCAGAACTGGCAAAAAGATCTAAGGGCACCAGAGGAAGGGCACGAAGTAAAGAGAAGCAGGTGCCTCTCTCAAAGAGCGTGTGTGGTACAAATGCTCTGGAACAGCCCCCCCCCAGAGTGCACTGGTGTCCCCCCACACCACCAAACTGCCTCACAGATGGGACAGGAATAGTTTTTCTGTCAGGCTCCTGCCCTGGTTACACCTGTGTGAGGTGTTTACAGGCTGACAGGAAGGGTTTGGAGAGCTGCACTCCCCTGACCGCAGCCCCGCTGCAGGACTGGGTGTTTCTGTGCCATGCCCGAGCCCTCCTCCTCAGTTCTGCCCCTCCAAACCTCCAAGAGCATCCCACTTTAAGAACACTAGGAGTGCTAATATCTAAAGCAGTTTAAAAATACTACAAATCTAAAAAGAAGACTAAAAAGGGAACATGGCTCTAAAACGTCACTGCATGGGACCAGCAAAAACCGACACCCTATGGGACGCCACCGAGGTCTTACATAAATTTATATACAGATAAATATTTAAGAATTTCCTACAAAAATCACTAACAAAATGAGACTGGCATTTAAGGGGTGCAATGCCCCTTCAGTACAGTGCGTTTAGGATGTTCCCATCCCCAGGGAGGATGGGCAGGACAGATCCAGCACCTCCTTTTCCAGCAGCTCCATGAGCCAGGAGGGACAGCTGGCACCTGAGCGCTCTCGGCAGCAGCTTTCCCTCCCACCTAAGCTAGGAATGGCTCTCCATGCAACACAGGGATAAATCAGTATCCTGAACACCAACTCTCCAGATGGGATTCACCCCAGTGGAGCTACAAGTGCTAAGGAAATCAGTGCTGGAGAGATTGGAGGAGCCGGATGGAGGCGGCTGAACGACTGGAATGGAGGACTCAGGCAACTCGTACAAATGATACAACTTTAAAGAAACAAATAAATAAATAAAATCCAAGCTCAAGTTTTAATTCTGGCAACACGCTGGACAGAGATGGACAGTGCTCAGGTTTGATTTTGGAGGGAAACATTCTGCACTAAGCCAGGTCAGGCCGCAGCGCTGGAACGCTGCAGCTCTCCTCGCCCAAGCTCAGAACTCCTGTCTGAGCTTCTCTGCCAGATTTTAAATCATTATTCCCAATAGAAATTTGCATTTACTAGGATTCTACTTGGCCATTATGAAGTGCGACTCGTGTTAGAGCCCGGGGTACTCTTGTACCTTCCCTCCGGGAGGGGAAAAGTGGGCATTAATGTACTTATGTGCCAATGACATGGTTTTGGCTTTAAAGAAGGAATGTTTAAATCACTTCCTTACATAGCTCAGGAAGAACTTCACTAATACACAACAATCCTAAACTCAGAGATTAGACAGTAACATGGGCAAACTTGAAACAGCTTCAAAAAACATGAATATTCATCTAGAATTATGTTTTCCCATCATTCCCTGTAACTGAGATCTCGGAACGGTTTCCCTTGGAGCATCTAACATCACTCTGGCACGTAACAGACTAATTTCCTGTTCACACACCACCCACAGACAGAAGCGACAGGAAAGCAGTCTCTCTCCAGACTCATCCCTTGCTAAGCAAAGAACTAAAACTGCAAACTTATCCTGGATGTCATCTTTCCCCACAGATAACTGTTCTGCCTCTGGTCCTCACGTGCTGCCCACACTTCAGTTCCCTTTGTCAGGAGCCTGTGGAGTGACTCCAGGTGTGTCACACACCTCCCTGGAGCCACAACTTCCCACCAGACTCTCTGCTTCTGCAGAAAGTGCCCAGAGAGGTTAAGAAATAAGAGTATTATCCCAAATCAACAGTGACAACCAGCCCCCAGCACTGAGGGCAAAGCTGCTCTGCAGCAGAGCAACACCCAACAACCATCTCTGTGTTATCCACTGAGATGAACACAGGCTCAGGGAATGGAACAGCTCCTGTGGAACAGCCCCTTCCTCATTCACTGACTCGCTCTGATCAGCCACGCTCATTTACAAAGCCAAAAAACCTCCATACCCTATTTTTTTTTTTCAAAAAAAAATGGTGTTCTCAAGAACACAATTTGCACAGATACGGGCAATTTTAACTGGTGAATGTGGAGAGGACAAAGCCTGCACCAGGTCCAAGCATATTCCAGAGTGCAATTCTACACCAAGAATAGGCTTCAGGCAAAATCTACAGGACAGACAAAGAGATATTGGGTTTAAGCCTAAAAATGGCTTTTTGTTCCAAGGGGTCAAAGAAAGACATTAACTAAATAAGGACCTCAAGCCAAATCCAAGGACACAAATATCCTCAAATGTCCTCAAAGCCTTCCAAGTCAGGAAAAGTTAGAAGTATCTTGCAGTAAACCACCACATTTCAGGTCTGTAAGGACTCTGGGCAAAGAAGAAAAGACTTAAGGAGTGTGCTGCTGAAATTGAGCCATTAATTAAAAGTAACAGGGTTTTTGGGGAATTTTTGGGGCCGGATGTGGTACTAAAATCATGCTGATCCGCAGCAAGCTCCCATGCAGGCAAATATGTGCTTGTACCAACAGCCACAGCAAAGTTTGGGTGTGCAAACACTCCTCACTGAGCACTGAGACCGTGGGGAGAACATGATCTCCTCCCCAGCACACTGAACATGGTTTCATGGCAGATTTCATGTGCTCCATCCTTGCTGCTCATGCAAAGACAGCAGGAAAATATATTCAGAATGGTTCTCTGGGTCCCTGCCCTTTCCTGGTGGTTTTTGTGCAGACCAACAGATCTTTACCCTGCTCCAAAGCACCACCTGGAGCTGGTGAGGGAGCAGCAGACACGGGGGGGAAGGTACCAACAGCCCCTCCACAGAAAGAGGGGAAAAACAAATCAGGGAGATGGGGGCACAAGGGACAGTAGAGGCATTGTGATATAAAACTGTAATGATCAAAATTATCGAGGCCGTAATTACCCGCTGAAAGTGCCAAGTGTGGGTTCTCTGGAGCTGTTCTAGATCCTGACTCTGTATCACCTAAAGCAGGACTATGGACAACAAAATACACCAGCAATTCAGCAGCTGCCTAAAATGCCTTTTTAACAGTTAAACCTCAATAAACCACAGTTTCTAGAACAGAATTCGGACTTGATTTGGTTTCAAAATAGTACAGGAAACGTTTCAGTGGTTTCCACATAAGTTGTTCCGAGGAAAAGAGAAACATTGGTGTAAACAAATCTAAATGCAAGACAATGTGCAAATTATACAATATAAACACAAAGAAAGGTGGTTTGTTCTTAAAAATTCATTTAAGTACTCCACAAAGATGTTCATGAGAAAATTAAAGGGTTAGTGTATCATAACAGCTTTAAAAAAAGACATGTAATACTCCATTTGCCTATTAAAATCTTAAATTATTAGAACAAATTTTAAAAACCAATTGTTTTTCAACATTTCTGCTGTTGCCTACTGTCTGCATTTTACTCATTTGCTCAGTGAGAGCCAGTTAACCAGTTTCACTTTAAGATTCTCATGCATTCAGAAACAAAGCTGCACTATTTGGTCTTTAGCATTACAGGAAAACAACTGAACTCAAATCAAAACAGAATTGTGCTTGGAGTTAAAATCCCACTGCCACCACCACAGGAGCCCATTCCCAGTTGGTTTTGGTTCCATTGTCACTGGAGATCGCCTCATACACAACGAGCTGTTCAATTTACTGTTCAAAGATTGGCAACTCTCCCTTTTTATTTCTCAAGGTAGATTTATTTAAGCTGAAAACCAGCATTAGAGAGGACTCCAGCTCCGCAGGACTGGCATTTTTTGGTTCTTGGCTTTGTAAACTTGCTCAGATAACAACACAGGACTAGAAGGAGGAATGAAAGAATTGGTTTGTTGCACTCAAATGAAAATCCTCAACTTCTAAAGGTCTTCGACAGCTCAGCTGTACGGAAGAACAGTGGCTTCTGTGACACTTTTAAAATCTCATTTTTAGGCCAGTACTGCGCTTAAAATGCAGAATGTCTCCATCGCACTGATATTGTGACAACTCAATACGTTACACCACAGACATGTAAGAGAACTCCATACATGCTATAAAAAAAAAAACAACAAACAAACAAAAGAGGAGAAAAAATAAAAGAAAGGAAACAAATAAGACCGTAGCTAAACTGCTTTAAATACTGCATGCTACAGCACTTCACGTATCATCGAGATACGACACTGAAAGGTGACAAAAGGCTGAAGGGATTACAAAATATTTTCGGCAGGTTGGAAAGCTGCCTTCTTACTGTGGCAGAATTATTCCCCCTCCCCGTTCTCTACTTCTAATGTTCATGATTCTAGTGTTGAGTTGGCCATGTATTTTTTTTTTTATCCATTCTAATGACAGTGTTTCCTTAACTTAATTAAATCCATCAGTGTGGTAGCTGGGGTGAGAGTCAGCTGTGAGCTGGGTTGTCTCTGTGGCTGATGCTGGCTGTATCACAATAGGTGCGTCTGAGGCCTCTGAAAAGCGAAGACAAAAGGCTTAGCACACTGAGGAACAAACACAGCACTGTATGTTTTGGTAAGCACAAGTCACACCTCCCTACAACCCTCTGATAACACCATTTTACACTCCTCTAGGAGCATGATATTAATTCCCTGATTTTCAGCGTGCACACAACAGCATTCACCTCAACTCTATGTGTGGAATGTTTACTATATTTCCTTCTTCCTGAAAAAGCAGCTGATCCTCACCCACCATTCAGCAGTGCCCATTAAAAATGTCATCACAGCATACACAAGGCTCTACAGTATTTTAAATGAGTGGTTTAATCCTACAGAAACAGCTTCACAAACAGTATTAGAGCTACAGGGGTAGCAGTGTCAGTTCCTCTACACCTGACGCAGTTAACGCTGCCTTGACACCCCCAACCTTTGGGTACCAGAGCCCCTTTCTGAAATCCCACATGGTTGGTCCATACGTTACTCCAGGATGTGGAAGGAACCTAATGATGGTCACTGACTGCTCTGAAGCTGATCCCACCAGGTTCAGTGAAGACCCTCTGGGAGTTTTTAGCAACTCTATCTCCGGCGTCAGCATCACCCATGTAACTCTTGTGGCACAAACATTCCCTGCTCATCATCCACACCCCAGGACCTGATTTCTCCTCAACCAGCTCACTGAGCACTCCAGCAGGGACTGATGTTCATTCTAGAGAGCTCACAGCGTTTTCACCTACCCCTTTCATCTGACTGCAACTGTGCCTCCAAGTCCTCTGGAGAGACATAGAATTCCTGCTCTTCGCCTTCGGGAGGTTTCGGTTTACACTTCCCACAGCAACAATTACAGCAGCAGCACAGACAGCAGCAGCAGTAGCAGCCTGTGATGAGCCCACAGAACACAAACAAGGCCTGCAGAGGATAGAAAACACAGAAATAGTCATAACCTGTGTCTCCTGTGCCATGACTTGGATACAGAATACAGAGAGCAAAACCACAGCAGTGCAGAGAGAGAACTCAGTAGCTATAGCTTTGTACTTCATCACCGAGAAATACTTAAAATTATGTGCAAAAGTGGCTATGATTCCCACATTTTACACTGAGGTGAATACTGCCAGCCTGGTTTGCTTGAATGATTCCTACAATTTAAGTTAAGTGGACTATTTTGCTGCATCTGGAAGAAGGTACAGGTCTAGTAAGTGCATCTGTACTAAAATCCAGGGGTACACCAGTTCAGGACAGGCTGTAACTTGCATAAATAACCCTGGAAAAGACTGAGCTGTACCAGCTGATGCACAGGTCATGATGTACCTGTGGTAGGGACTTGGAGCAGCCCAAGGCTGTGGACATGGCTGACAGGATTGATGCTCCCAGTATGTGAGCAAGGCAGCTCCAAGCAAGCCAGGTCTGCCAGGTGCTCATCACAGTGACAATGGGCTAAATTAAAGTCTTCCTATAGGTCACTGTGCAATTGTTTGAAAAAAATAATCTTACAGATAGCAAACCAGCAGGGTGATATAATTATTGTCTTCCTTGGAGGAATCAAGAGATGGAGGCAACGCTCGCAAAGGGTAGAAAAATGGACCCGTGCAATGAAATGTAAGGAGATTTTCTCCTGTGTGAGCCCAAGTTCACAGTCAGGACTCATTCTGCAAAATTATTTAGTAGATATTACTAGAGAACACCCCCCCAAATCCTCATCTCTTCTAAATCCACTGCAAGAGTCCAAGCTTCAATTAGTAACCCAGGTCTTGCTTATTAGACCTGCATCCCTGGAAGTTCCTAGAAAAATACTTCTCAACTCAGGATCACGACACAGTAAGAGAAGGTTAATTAACCCAGTGTCAGAAATTCAGCAATTTCCAAAGGTAAAACCAAGCACAGTTAGCAAATGGAGCTCTCTAAGAGTTTCCAATACCAATCCAGAATAAGTTCTGTGCCCTTTTATTTACCTTTGCCCACCAGCTGGACAGCACGAAGTACGTGTTCACATTTTCTTCACCAAACTGCTCTGCTACATAGAGCCCCAGAGACCCATACTTATCGTAAATGTTCCGCTTTGTGGCATCGGTCAATATTGCGTGGGCATTATTGATCTCTTTAAATTTTTCTGCTGCCTCTGGATTATCAGGGTTTTTATCAGGATGATATTTCAATGCCAGTTTCCTGCAGAAAGAAAAAAAGAGAATAAAACCTGGGGTTTGGGTTCCTGTTTTTTTGATTTATTTTTTTCTAATTCCGTAGCCTGCCACTCAAGGGAGACTTTCAAGTTCCAACTGTTTTCCTTCATCTGTGATTCAACTTCCCCGACGATTCTTCCTTAGATGATAATAAAAGGCTATAGCAGTGTCTAGCTTAGTTCACAGGATTGACTTCAGACTGTTGGATTTGACCCTCAGAAATCCAATGGAAAAAAATAAGAGACATTGAATAAAAATAGGTTTGGGTTTTTTTATCCTCAGCTCCAGCAATTTCCACCAGTAAGTTTTGCTCCTGCGACAGCAAAGACACCACAAATCTAAGGTATAGCACCAAAGAGTAAATAAAAGCAAGTTGCCACAGCTGCTTGAAGAATGTCTGAACTGCTGCTTCTGCAGTGTCTGAACACAAAAATAGAACAGACGATCACTTGTGGTTAATTCACCAATTCCTGTGCAGGAACAAAGTACTTTTCACTTCAAGCTTTGCTAGAATAGAAAATGCTTCTGAGTTTCGAGATATCAGGAAATCACAACGTACCTCCCCTAATCAGGCCAGATCTCTTACAACTAACAAAAAATCAGATTAAGCATTGATAAAAGTGCTAGTTCTCACATGGCCCAGGCTATTTACAGACATCAGTAGAAATAACTGGTTAAACACCTCCTCATGAACAGAAAATACATGCTCCCAAGTAGAAAAATGACACGGAGCCAAATGCTGGCAGTTCTCCTCCACCACAAAAGGTACCTGTTCTCCTACAGAAAATGACCACACATATATGAGAAAGACAGGAGGAGTCTGCAGACAATTACATGTCAGCTTTGCAGTGGGGAAATGTTTAGACAAATATAAAACAAAGATGTGTGCAAGCACTTGGATGTGCCTGCAAGTATCCCACAGCATTTAAAACCCAGCCTGAGTGTGCCCTTGGGACACTTCACTGTGCATGATGCTGCTCCAGTAAATCATGGCCACGGCTGCCACTTGTGCCCCAGCCTCAGTGAGGGCTGAAATAACCACAAAAAGTTTTATAAACCTGGAAAGGGCTTAGTCAAGCTGCAATAATTAAATATTTTTATTTCCCGTTTCCTACACATACACAAACCCCACAGCCCCTAGGCCAGCAAAGGATGCTCAGACTGAACATGATAAAGGAGCAGCAGAGGAAACAAGATGAGCTGAAGGTTCAGATAAGTGTGAGCAGCTACATTTCATCCAGGATCTCAGGGGCTTGTTCCTCCAAAGGAGAAACTCATAGTCTTTCCCCTCAGGAAGGTAAAATTATTTTCCAGTTGCTTGAAGATAAATGATTCAAATTTTCACTTACAGCTTTTAGGAAGATAAAGCTAATTTTTGAGAATCTGTAGACCTGGTTTATTCCTAGGCTTCACTATGTAGTTGCCATCAGTATTAAAAATGTAACTTTGGAAGGGAAAAAGTTTTGGTAAAAGTTAAAGACTAAAGGAAAACGATTTTGGCAACGAGTATCCTCATGGAAAGATGATGCTGACCCCTAGTGTAATCCAAACACATTGCCACTGGTCACAGCAGCAACTGCATTTCAGCAGATTTATGGGGAATGTGGAAAGGAAGACGTTACAGGACTCTTTTATTGTAGTTTTTATTTGGTTAGTATGAAGCCATTTCATGTGCCCAACTCTTAAGGAAAGAGCTACAGAAAAAAATTGCCTTAAACTAATAACTCCACAAAGAATAAGAAATTTTGAATAGAATTCTAGGAAAAAGTAATCATTGATACTCTGTTTTCATCCTTATTTGTATCTTTAATCTCTATCTCCCTGTGCCAGAAGTGGAAATGATGGACAGCAGGGCAGTTCTGCATATCTGTGGTCCCCCTACGGCAGACACAAGGCTATGTAACAGGAAGAGTTTATCTCTGATCACAGTCTTAAAATTCTGCTCAAATTTAGGCAAGGACCTTTCAGAATGACACTCCACATTTGAGAATTTAATTTACTAGATATAAGATGGAAAAATTTAAAGCCTAGGCATGTTTTCACACCCCCTTTTGCAAGAAGCAACCACGTTTTCACCTGGTTTTCCCACATATTTTTCTTGCAAAAGGTCTAAATAAACCAACTCAGGCTCCTACATAAGTAGACCATTTGCTGAACACTGAATTAAAGCCATTTATGCTGGTGGGACAGGCATAAAACTCAAAGCTTTACCTGTAAGACTTTTTGATATCATCTGAAGTGGCATTTTTGTCCAGCCCCAGCACGTGGTATAACGACTCCCCAGAGGTAGAGAGCGAGCGTTGCCTCTGGTCTGCCATCTTGAGCTAACCTGAGGAGAGAACTGGCCCCTGCCAAAAAAATAAAGATTAAGAAATGCTTAAGCAAAGGAAAAAACAGACCTCCTTAAGCAAATCATCCTTTAAAACAGTGTTTGCACATCAAGATTCAGCTTTTATAAAACGTGCTTTGAAAAGGCTCTTTACACATGTGGAAGGTAAAAAGTTATAAAAGTCAGTGAATTATCAGTGAAAACAACTATTACATTGTTGGCACAACACCAGCCACCCCGAATCCCCACTGTATATACTCAACTCTTCTTTCCAAAAACCCCAAATCAACAGCTGAGGTGCAGCTATAGCTATGTACTGCAGAACACATCTATAAAGTCACTTTGTCTTAATTTTAAGGTAATTTATTTGTGATCATACCTGTAAAAACAACATGACAACAGAGAAGTGGCTGTTAAGTTGAGGCTGCCTTTTTGCACCACACTGGCATTGGGGTAACTGACTTAATTTGTATTTTCTATTTCAGAAATCACATTAAAAAAAACCGAAACAAATTTCCTCACAACTCCCAAACCCCAGTCCCCCATCTTATCACCAACACCAGGTCAAACAGAATCCTTACACAAATCCAGTGTGACCAAGCCTGAGCATTCCACAAGGAAAGAGGGAATGTCTGCCCAGAGAGCAGATCTCCTCTCTCATAATTTAAAATTGTGAATCCAACATTTAACATGCATTCTAGTTAAAATCATGCTACTTGAACATGGATTAACCTCCTGCTCCACATCCGAATGTGACAGACCCCAGAGGTGTCCCCTCTGCCATGCCAGGACCAGATCTGGTTATGCCCTCTTCCATCCTGAGGAGATCAGCTCTGCTGTTCTTTAGCTGCAGAACTGCAGCCAGGATGAGCATCCAAGAAAAGACTATTGGCTATTTTTGGATTATGTCATTACAATTAGCCCACACCAGATTATGCAGCCTTTGAAAAAGATATTTAAAGCGCCAGACTTTTCTAATTTAACCCTATGTCTTACATAACAAAGTTAATAACTTCAGCTTTCACAAGGCTGGCTGAAAGCAACACACTCAGCCCTCACCCTCTGCACTGCCTGGGTGGAGCTGTGACCTCACAGCTCACAAACCCACAGCTCTGCCTCTAGCAACACATGGGAATTGTCACACCCACACAAGGGGGACCAAGTGACAAGGATGTGGACAGACACATCACCACTGGCTTGTTCAGCTCAGACCCTGCTGTTGATTCTCTCCCTCACTTGGCCTCTCTGCCTTTACATTCATTTAACACTGGGCACCAGGTCCAGTTGTTCTAACTGGAATACACCAGCTAAACCAAACTCTCATCGAATCTCCTTCAAGAAGCCTTTGGCAATTCTACCCAGTTTAATTTAAAGCTTCCTATAGGAAGCTATAAATTATTACTATTAATAATAAATAGTCTAAACTCTAATTCTCATGCTAAAAATTCAAACTACACCCCAAATCTGGAATGTGTGGGTAGAGAGAGAAAATCCTTTCTTTTCAAGGACACTTCAGTACCGAAAGCTTTCTGTATGGGAGGAAAATCACCGAGTGCTGCAAGACACAACACAAACAACTCACTTATTTGGGCATAATCTGATTCAGGGAAAGGAAAACCAAATTTCAGGAGAGAAACCGCACACCCAGGCACACAGCAGACATAACCCTCTGCAACAGCCTTTCCCAAAGGCAGCCTCCCTGCCCCCTCTGCCTGGAGCTGAGGTCAAAGACGGATGATCCTGACGTGTCTCTGGTAATCTACCTAATCACACCAGCCTGCTCCCACTGCTTCCCAGGCCCCCTGCTCAGCTCCTCCTGCTCTGTGACCATCATCACTTCCTCCCACCCTCCTGGGAACCTCCCTGAACCTCCAGCACACCAGTCCCTGCCAGCAGCTCCCTGCCAAGGAGTGTCTGTCACTACTGCTCTTGGACAGGGACCTGAGAAGTCAGGAGGGGGGGAAAAACCCAGCCTGATTCAAATTTTACATGCTGATTTAGCCCTTCCAAGGAAGATATTGCCTCAAGCAGGAGCTTCCAGGGCATTATGGACATTTTTCCTAAAAGCTGCAGCTCTATTTAAGCATAACAAGCTTCCTGTAACATCAATCCAACATGCCCTTGGTGACAGATGCTGCAGATCACAGCCATACACCATGTTCTGCTTAACAAAATCTCTGCTGTTAAATTAGGGCCAATTTGTTTAATAAAAATGAATTTGGTTTGACCCAGGCAGTATCTATCAGTCTGCAGGCACAGGGATACAATTCCACACTGCTGCAGCCTTAATTGCTTCCATCTGAGCAGTGCTGGGGATCCACAGCTCAGTGTAATGGGATGTTAGCATTTATTTCTCCAAACTGGTATGAAATGGACACATTGGCCTTGGCACAAGAGTGGAGGACAAGGCAGTGATGGGAATTCATCTGGGAAGCTTTTTACCTAAGGGAACAGAGGAGTATTACTACTAGGAATGCAACCTTTGGCTTCTTAAATATGAAACAGACAATAAAGGTGCAAGTTATTTCAGTTCCGAGTTTTCCTAAACCTGGGTATCATTCATCCTGCTGTTTTCACACGTGGCTCTAATTCACAATCCTGAAAGCTGCCCTGTATTTTTAAAAACTGTTGTGTTCAGCAGCAACAAGCCATCTGCTCCCTTTTCTAACCAAGCAGGATGCCCTGAAGAGGTTTCTCTGGGAGCACTCTGGAGAAAGGTAATCTCCTGGATTAACCAGCATAGTGTTTAACCATCTGTGTGCCACAATATCCTGCCTTAGTCAGCTCTACCACAACAGGCAATTGCTTTCAGCAGCACCAGGTAAGTACAATTGGTACCACCTCACTGAAAAGACTCAGATTAAACCTGACAGGTTATTTATGGAAGTCAGCCTTAATGTACTAAATACATCCATGGAAAATTTAACCTTAGAAACACTAATTTTCTTTCCATCTTCCCAGAAGAATCCCATCAAGTTTCATGAAACTGGTGATACCTTAGTTTCTGCCAGGTCTGCTGACCCTTTTGGAAGTTGTATTTAACTCATTAAAATAGCAAAGGGTTATTACAGCCAAGAAAAAAATCAATAGTTTTCTGCCAGTTTAGGGAATTAAATACTCACAGAACATCCCAAAGAATGTCTGCACTGAAAAGAGTGACAGCAGATCTGATGGCCAGAAGCAGGGAAGGAGGAATTAAACTCCATTTGATCTGCTGCAAGATGCTGCAAAGAATTTCCATGGAAGTTGGCAGTGAGGGGGATCAATTTTTCCAAGAAAACATGCTGAGCTGAGTGGCAGAATGGAGGGTGAAGGTACTGACACTGCTCCCACAGGCAGCAGGTGTTTGGGACAATGCTGAACCACCACTGTTGGGTCTAGGAAGAACTACCTTGAAGTAAAGGGATGGAAAGCTAATTCCATGGACAATACCCACAAAATGTCAGTGTTGTTAGCCTCTGGAAGCAGTACTTCTCATCTCACTCCAGGGCTGAAGCACTGAGTATTTATTCAAGAACAAACCTCTGGAAACTGTAATCCTCAAATATCACTTTTCCCATCTCCCCCTGTGTAAGTCACACAGGCACCGCTGTCCCTTGAATTTCCTTGCTGGAGGAAAGACTGCTTCAGGAAGGAGTTGTGGCTGTTCAGCTCCACTGATCAAAATCAGAAGGGGCACAGGAAACCAAACAACGTTAGCTTTAAAGATATTACAACAGCAGGACACTGGGGCACAATCTCCAGAACTCTCATTTTCTCAGTGTCTGTATATTCATCAGTTTAAGTTCCTAAAAATAAAATAAAATAATAAAATCACTCCCAGAATGCATGTGGCAATGCGGAGACCTGTACACAGGTGCTGTTCACAGCATTACAGAGAACTATCTGCAGTGTGGGGAATCTGGTTGTAAACAGCTGTTCCAGAAACTGAAATCCCACTGTAAAGGAGAAAATCCACCTCCTCCTGACACAGGGAACGACACCCACTAAACACAGGATAATGCGAGGTTATTATCCTTAATGGATACTCTGTTCGCAAAGCAGTTTCATTAAAACCAGTGCACAAAAGCCTCCCAGTCTTCCAAAATATCACCAGTAACACAGAGAATAGAGAAATCCCCAAAACGGAAAACAAGAACCAGAAGGAACGACCCAGACTGGGAGAAGTGCTGGGAGTGCTGGACAGGGGGAGGTCGCTGCTGTCCCAGCTCAGCCCAAACCTGCACGTGTCTGTAACACTAACTACCAGGAATGCTGTCAAGCCCTCTACAATTACAGTTTTAAGAGCATATTAAAAGATGATTAAAGAGTCCGGCTTGGAAATTATGTTTTGCCAGCTCTTACAAAAATAATGTCTGGTTGATACTTTATTACATGACTTTAGGAAGCACTTGAGTATTTTAGGAAAGATTTGGATTCCATAAAGCATTGCTGCTAAGTGGTAAAATATAACGTTGGCTAAAGCTAAGATTCCAGCTTTTCAAAGATTTCCAGCGCAGAAAATTAACTACAGGTGTTAATCTAAAACAATCATTCCATCTCAACCAGTATTTATTAGTAAATGTCTAAATAAAAACACTGAGCCTGAAAGCGTTTCAGTAAATATTGATTTGTCACAGAAAGGAAAAAGCACCACTGGCTTCCACATCCTGTCCATCTGTCTCAGAGTCACTTAAGAGTTGTCCCCACAATCTGGTATTTTTCAAGGGAGAGAAAAAAAAAATTTAAAGGAGAGACGAGAGAAGCATACACAAGACTGTGTTACCACAAAAAATATGACGTGTTTTAGGCTTGGCTTCCTGAGGTAGTAAAAGGTTTTTATAGGAAATTTTGAACTTTGTTTCCTCAGCAATATTTTGCATTTAAATGAGAAGCTACAAGAAGTAAAAAAATCCAGAACTTACCTGGTGTCTATTTCGAGTATTCTAAGGTAAGTGATAACAACCTTCACACACTTGTAAAACTGATTCTCCTAAAGACAAAACAAAAGCAAATTAGTTGTTCACCAATTCTGAAGTTGAGGGTTCATTGAAAAATTATCATCACATTATTGGACAGTAAAAACACACAAATGTTTTACAAACATTTGTACCACAGTAAGTCCCCCCAATGTAAATACTTGTCTTTAGAATTAATCAACTGTCAAAATAAACGACAAATATTTAAAAACATAGATTCAAGGCCTCTATGGTCTGACTCATAATTTCAGTCTCTTTTCCCCAACCTGCTATCATGGGAAAGATATGACTCTGAGACACATCTACCCAGTTGCGCAGAAACTCTAATAACCATTATCTGTTTAAGACTTTGGACTTTTTCAACCTAGGCCTTTGTGAATATCTGCACTGAGAACACGAGGAGCATGTTTTTCAAGTCTTAGTAATCTGTTGTGCTGTTAGAGAGAGACTGTAAAGCAGCTTAGCTAACGCAGCAGACCCCAGGCTCTGGCACCGGAGCAGCAGGCACAGCCTGCTCTGGGGAGCAACACCAGCTCCTCTTGCCAGGACAAATTTCCATCAAGAAAACAGCAGCGTCATCCAATTCCCATTCCCTCATCCTGAAGCAGATCACCCAAAGGAAAAGAACAGTCTCATTTTGGCGTACAAGGAGGAGAGAACCTGAGAGGACCCAGCGGCATACACTCGGTCTTTCAGCGGTCAAGGCTCCAGATCAGCCATCACACGGAAACAACAGAGCAAAGGGGCAAGAGCAGCCTAGGAAATGCTACATGGTGCTATGGAAAAAATCAGGGAAAATCACTGCAACAGATTGAAACATTTTGATTTAAAAAATCAAAATGATTTTCTGATTAAGCAGCCACAGGACACATCTAACCCACATTACCAATCATAAAGTCACTTATGCATTAGATGACTGAACAATAAACCTCATGAGTGGAACTTCAGAGCAGCTTTTACCTGGCAAGTCATCACTTAATTGTCATACAAACCCTTTAAACAGCTTTCAGAGAAGAAGCTCTGAATGCACTTGAGAAATAAACTCCCCATTGAATTCATAATTAGGCCTTTCATGGGCTGGAAGGTTCCAGCCTGGCAAACAGAGATGTTGGGAATACACCCAGGGAGCTGCTGGCATTGCTGCCCACAGCAGTTGCTTGGTGCCATCTGTAAGAAGCTGCCTGATCCAGCAGCACATCCCTAAGTGGGTATGAATGAACCAACCAACAACTCAATAATCAGCTTATTGTTAATGGATCTGTTTAGTTCCTTTGATAGGAACTAGCAAAGGACTTTTCCTGAATAATAACAGGCAGGGAGTTAAACTTTCCCACTCAGAGCCTGTGCAATACTAGAGGGTGGACTAACTCCCCAAGGAAAAATGTCCTATTTTGTGAAGCTATAGAAGCTCCCAGGTCCCCTGCCCACAGCTTTGTTCATTAAAAAGTAATCCATAACAAGAACATTCTTTAAGCATTTATAAAAAGCTGAAGATTGTTAATGGTGTTGGCAACCAGAATTATGACTTCCTACCCAGATGAAGACCACCTTTAATTGTGCCACTGATTCTGTTTCTGACAGCAACCCCAGATCCAGGTATGTTGACAGTCAAACTATGTTCAATTTGTGGAAATAATGTGAGTAGAACAGGAGAAAAAAGCAAAGTCCAAATGTACTTTGAAAAAACGAGCTATCCTGCTAAGGTCAGAATTGGGCATATAATGATGTAAATATCATACAATGATGTGTGGATAGAAGGTTCAAATACAAGATAGTGGCCCAGGCCTCATCAAAACTCCATCAGCAGAGAAGTTAGTATTTTTTACAGCACATACATATATATAATAACCAGCCATGTAGAGACTCAAAATATACAGAGAAGTGTTGTCTTAATCTGGATGCAAGCAGCAATACTTCCTTCAGTCTCACAGCTATGCCAATACCAAGTTTCATTAAGAGCACGCAGCCTGATTTACAGCTGAAAATAACCAAACAAGACAAAAATAAATTCCCAAGGAAACTACTTCTTGTAAAAATCAAAGTATATGAGAAACCCATGCCAGCTACTTCGCATCCTCCCTTCCCCAGTGCATGCTCCCTGCCAGCACTGAGGCAGCCCAGCACCTCCCAGGGATTCGCTCCCTCAGTTTCTGTTGCAACTGGCAATTCCAATTTAGTGACTCAGGAATGTTTTGATCTCCCCAACCAATCTCATTATTCAGCAGGCCAGATCCACTGACCCAGAGCTCTACATAATACCCTGCTTGTAATTACTTGTAAATATCCCCCTTCCTTATTACATGATATTCACAATCCAAACAAAAGCAGAGAAAATGAAAGGACAGATGCTGGAAAAGGAACTGGAGCGTTCAAAACCCACAGCAGTGCATGACACCCGGTTCAACAACACACACAAGAAAGAAGGAAGTCTGGGGAGGGGAATATATACCTGTTTAAGAATCAGAAAATACAGAAATGAGTATGAAAATGAGAAGAAAAAAATTAAAGAATGATGAAGATAAAAACAAGCAAAGCTACACAAATGCAAACTGAATTCAGCAACACATTAAAATGTTGGTAAGTTTTGTAACACAAAGGAAGAAATTCGCTTGGGAGGTTTTGTGCTCTTGCAACCATTTTGCTCAAAGCAAAACCAGCTCTTCCAGCCTTGTTCTTCCTGCAAATTTGAATCCAGTTTATGTACTGTTGTATCTTCCCCATATGCTGGAACCATAAATATGCTCAGCACCCTTTCCTCCTCTAACCTAGAGACAGATACTCTCTTTTCCTTCCAGAAACCAGGCATGTTCTCAGCTCTACCGGACAAAAAGCACATGTGTTTCTTGAGAACCCAAACCTCTTCTGAGAGATGCAGGCAAACCCTTTTTACTGAATAATTCTACTGACAGAATTGTTCTCATCCTGCTCCATATGTTGTCACCAGAAAGGGGGAAGTATCTTCAAGATAACCCATCTCCACCATGTTCAGGAGTTGTATCATGGTTAGCAAGCATTCACAGAAATAATGCTGCAATTAAGGCAAATAAAATAAAGTAAATCAACACACAAAATAGAAACTCCCAAGTCTTTATTTTCACACCCTTACTTGCTTACATGACTTGCAAAATGAATCATTACTGGAAAAACAATGTGAAAAAGCTGAAGGCAAAGCAGGCTGGCTAACAAGTGTCTGCAGAAGACCACTACTATTTTAGAGCACTCTTCTTCTCCCTGTAGCTGTCTTGAAATAAAGATTTTTAACCTATTAATTGGAGCACTAACATTTACTATTTCGTTAAAGCATCCAAGAGCGTGTTTTGGTGTTGCTTATACTTCTTATATCACAAAAGCTGAATTTTGCTATTCAGTTTGTGACCTTTTGATAAAGACCATGCGAGAGATTTCATATCCATAAAAACATTCTGTTCTAACACAGAGGCCCTGATGGAAAGCTGAGTATCCAGGGAAGTAATGTAAATGCACACATCACCTAGAAAAAAAGAACTTTACCGTGTCCAAATCCATCTGCCTTGGGAACAGAGGACAGGTCTCCTACACTGAAAGACTGTGACACTAAAAGCTTCATTAAATTCTCTTGAGTTCTTTTAAAAAAATAGAAATGCAGAGCTTTTAAATAATTGAAATCTGGAACAATACCATTTTTCTGCTAAATTCAAGTCTGAACTCATGTAACATCCACCACAGATGACTGCAAGAGAGGTTACACTGAAACTTGTGACAAACTTAACTACAGTGACAGAGTGTTGTTTCTCTAATGAGCTTAGCAGATTAAAATGTAACCATTTAAGTCTGATTGACCAACCTGTTATAAAGACTTGTGACCTTGTACCCTACACAAGAGTAAGATTCGAACCTACTAAAGAAGGTTTTCCATATTGGGGGAGAAAATATGAAGTATTGGATTTGCATTTTCTATCCTCCCTCCTCAATTAAAATAATTACTCTAAAAACCTGGGGGTGGGGGGTTAGTGGATTCCTTACTTAGGATTTCATTGCTCCTACTTAATCCCTCAGCAATATTAAATTATTGTTTATGACATCACAGCACTTCATGTGCAGAGTGCAAGCATCACAAACTGCATATAGCTATAAAAAAACCTACATCTGCTTACTCAGTTAGTTAAAAATCTCTGGAAAATCAGCAGCTCTGTTTGCTTTGTTCATTATTACTCTTAATTTCTCCTCCCTATAAATAGGTTTTGAATCACTGTGACTACTCACTGCAAGTTCACTAGAACAAATCAGCCAACCCACAATATTCCCTGATGTGGGTGGAGTGATGCTGATGCCACTTCTTCTGGAGAAAAAAAATACCTTAAACTTCTTCAAAGTCATAAAGACCCATTTCTGCTAAATGGGTTGTATAAAGTACATCAATAAAAAAACCTCATATTGTTAATGATTATATCAATATAGTCTAACCTTTCAAATATAAAAGAACTCTTGGAACAGATGGGTCTACTCACATAAAAATGAGATTTACGCTATTATGTCACACCTGTAGGTAAGACAACTAAAGGCTTTTAAATAGGAATAAAAGAAAAAGAGAAGTCTATTGTCTCGTTTAAGAAAAGGTTGAGAAAATCTCATCAGTTGTCAAAACACGAACCCCTTGAGAGAGTGTTACAAAAAGAGAATTTAAGGAGACAACGTTGATCCAAGCAGCCCCTTTTTACAGCATAGGAGGCTTTTGCCTGGTCAGAGAAGGAACAAAGTGAGGTTACAAAGTACAGCAAAAAAAGCCAAATAAGCAGTCTGAGACACAAAAGGAACAGACAGGAACACATCTTTCAAATTACAAGTTGGTTGGCAAAGGGCAAGAAAAAGATTTATCCAAAATGAACTTGGAAGGGCAGGGGAAGGTGGCTCCTCTCTGTGCTCATCGACAGCAGCAGGAGACGGAGGGGAAAAAAGTTCTTTCCTATTTTCTTTTCCTATCAATTGTGAGGCAGATGAAAAGGTAAATGAGGGTTTCCCCACACACACAATTTAAATAATTTAGAAGCATGGCCTTACAAACTGCAAAACATATACCAAAATTATTTTACACCTACCTTGGTGTTAGAATTGCTTTGTTCTCAAATAAACACCATAAACACTCTTGGCAGTTTCAACCATGAGCAGTTTTTGTTAAAGACTTTGAAATAAAGACTTTATTTTAATGAGTAAAAAAGCAAAAAGGAAGACCAGTTTATAGCAACAACACAAGGCGATACATGTATCTTCACCCTGACCTAAAATGATCCACTCTGGTGTTTCCCTTTTGAGAAACTTCACCTATTTTCAGATTATTAATCTCTGTTCTTTAATGGTTGTCTTCCACCAAGCACACAAATCTTCCACTTAAAAAAGGTATGAATAAAA
The DNA here is from genome assembly GCA_014706295.1 of Lycocorax pyrrhopterus obiensis. Classification (NCBI taxonomy): domain Eukaryota; kingdom Metazoa; phylum Chordata; class Aves; order Passeriformes; family Paradisaeidae; genus Lycocorax; species Lycocorax pyrrhopterus. The sequence continues at coordinate 10,935,043 of JACSVZ010000022.1, read as the reverse complement.
AGGCAAAATAAGCAGAATTGAACAGCAGAACTTACAAAGAATTTATATTTTCCAGAAACAACCACCCAGCCAGCTCAGGAACAGAAAAGCCTAAACGCCTTTATATGATTACCAGGAATCTAAAGTCACTGCCTCTGTCAGAGCCTATTTCACAGGATATCAGGTTTTATTCTAAACATTAAACTTATTTAATTAATAATACAGACAAAAAGTAAACTTCCCCTCCCCCCATTTACTTTTACCTCTTGTATCCAATCAGGTCCTCCAGCCTAAGATGATGCATAATTATTCAAGCAGCACATGTATCGACTCAGTTAAGTTTCAAAGGCTTTAGTTCCAGAGACTATTTCTTCTGCAAAGTTAAAAAATTAAGTATATCTGAAGATCCTCTCTTCTCCTAATTGCTCAACTGGATTTCCCCAGTTTCTGTGGAGGGTGGGGAAGAGACTATTTCATTATTTCACTTCCTCACAGAAACTGAGCAATTGGTGTTGTAAAAGATATTTTAGGCTTGAAAAAACAACGAAAAGCCCAAATACAACCAAAACCAACAAAACATCATCAGGAGTAAGTAAGGGGTGCTCTGATTAGAAATGGGGCACAGGCTGTAGATGAAACTTCTCTGACTGCTGTGAGGGGTGAGCACAAACCCAAACAAACCAATACCCCCAGAGACTATCTCCAGGATACAGAGATATATAGATATATATGTCATAGAAGACATTCTTCGCTTCATGCCACAGATTCCTTCCCTCTGGATGGTGTCAGGTGTTACAGAAAATGGTTTAAAAGCCACAATGAGATGCCTGCCCCATTCAAATCCCCAGCACATGGACATTCAGAAGCACAAAAGGAGTTAAAACTACAGAATTCCACGATAAAATCTGAACTGACCAGCACAGCTTGTGTTACTAAACTTTTACTTGTTGTTTTGGCAGGAAAATACAACCAAGTTCCTTTTTGAAGGCTGGGTGATGCCAGAGGTGATGCCTTCATTGCAAATACTTCTGTTTCTTCTCAGGTGAATTAAACCAGAGCCCAAGTCCAGGGACAAACTCACAGTAAATCACAGGAGGAAGCACCTTGGGGTAGAGAACATATTTATTCCCTAGTGATCCCAAATTCATCCCTATGAATACAATGCTAATGTCACAATATTCTTATAATATCCCCAGAACGTTACCCAGTACGCTCCCTGTATGTTGGAGTCAGCTCTCTTAGCTACAAATACCCAAACAAATCACAGAGCTGGATTAAAAACAGTTTTAATTTAAACTGGCATTCTCTTACAGGAGACAAACTCTTTGGTATTTTCTAACCATACAGTGTGGTTTCACCAACAAAAAGATTTATTTTATACTACTCCCCCACAAACCATAACGATATTTATTTCCCCTGTTCTCCCACTCTGCATACATTTAATCTGCAGACTGCCTGATGAAGGATGTCCTCAGTTCCACCACTCAGTCTAGCAACAGTATTTCATGGCTGCTTAAAAAAGAAAAAAACAAAGCCAGTCCATAATTTAGAAATAATAAGGCAACAAAGAATGTATTTGTCCTACTGATTTTCCCACTAACTCACTGGTGATTAAATAAGAAAAGACACAGCTTGAATTTCAGACCATAGACTTAGTGTGAAAACCTGACACTTCAGGAAAAACCACGTTCAGACTTTAATTGTAACTGAGTTTTCTAACACTGTAATTGGGTAAGAACACATATAGATTTTATACACTAGGTTTTCAGACAGGAGTCACATCTCAAAGGGCTTAGAACCAAAAGGCCACTATTGTACTGGGGCATAATTTAATCACTGCCATTCCCAAGGCCTTCCAGTTTCAGCACAAAGTATGGCATTATCACATTTAGTCTGTTTTCCACCTAAATAACTGACAATAAAGTCAGAAAACCCTATGTATCATTTTTGTGACTGATATTTTTATTTCTCCCTCTGATTTTCACTAACACTGGAGCGTGACAGATGTCTCTTCGCTCTGCCTGTACCCCTGATGTGATGCCATCAGTACAATGTTAAACCAGGGTCATTCTTACCTGTATTCCCCAAACCAAGGGTATGTCCTCCTGGAGATCCTTAACAGGAACAAAATTAGTTGTAAAATAGCACCTTTCCTCATTTAGGGTTATTTAATAAATAATACTCTATACATCTACACATTTAAACAGCGAGAAGAGTGAAAGTCATCATAGATCCTTTATAACAGCAAGAGGCACTCCCTGGCCTTTATATGGAAAACATCAACAAAACAAGTCGCAGGAAGAAATGTGGTTTTAAGACAAGCTGCAGGAAACCAGGGTAAGGAGTTGTGCATTACAGGACAACCATAGGAGATGCTGGGTTTTCATCATCCAGGATGTTGCATCCAACATCTATTCCAGGCCAGGCCCATAAAGTCATGTTGGCTGCTGGCCCTGTTATCCAAAGCACTCAGGGAAAGAGTAAGGCAGGCTTGGGAAATTACTCTGTGCACCTTCCAAGCACCTTCTGATTAAGTCTGACTGCCTGGTTTTCCCAAGTCAATTGCGAAGAGCCAATGCTGCGCGAATTTAAAAGTGCAACAAGAATGAAGTGAGCGAGTGTGGAAATCAGGAACTTTGTAGGAAAAGAAAAAATGAGATATTTATTAAGGAAAAGAAATGTTTTCACTAGTTACTGTCCAGACAAAAATATCTCTACTGAACATGCATTTATTTTACTCTGTGATAAAAATGGTCTACTCCAAGCAAGAATGTTATTTCCCAGCATTACCATCAGGGCCTTCACAAGAAGGACTGACTGACCAGTGATTTGTCAAATCAAACCCAAAACGACAAAATAAGTTTTCTAAAGGAAATACATGATTCAGACCCTATTCTTCCTTCACCACTCAGACTAGAAGAACTCCAAGACACATCTCAGAATCATACACGTGGAGAAAACAGGGTCCCTATGTGACGGAGCTCGTTAGGTACCACATGGAAAACATTCCTCAAGTTCTCAAAGAACAGCAACTCAGAAAGAATCTGGAACTTAAGTCTATTCACTGCTCTGAACAGGAACTGAATCTGGCTTTTAAATTCAATTTAAAACAGGAATATGTCTGGTCATAGTATCCCAGAAACAGGTCACCTCAGATTTCACTGGATTTCATCGTCCCTTCCCTCCTCCTCAAGGAACAGCAGGCAAGGAGATGCCAGGAGCACTGGGAAGAGTGTAGGATCCAGGACCTCCAATCAAGGTCTCACCAACCACTCCAAACCTCTTCCACAGCTCACAGCACCTGCCAAGGGCTCCTGCCCAAAATGCCACACAGATCAAGTCAGGTGAGGCGTATCAGATGGGTCCAATGTATCAGACCAAAGCTGTCATCAGTCTGACCTGGAACTGCATTGGGATAATTCCAGTCCCTGGTGGACATGGACTAGAGCAGATCTTAAAAAAAACCAAACCCACCACTGCTTCAATTCCCTGTCCAGATGATTTCACAGGGATCCCATATGGCCTTTCTGAAAGCACATGAACACTTATTAATTTTATTCCCCTTCCACCTGCTTTTATCACAATGTCACATGTCTCCCAAAGACAGACTGCCACACTCCAGACTCTGAACAGGAACTTACACATTCCATTTTGTCTGCTCATCCCCCTTCCTGTACTTCTAACTATTAGAAGCAAGAGCATCAGCTTCCATGATGACATTAGAACTACAGAGAAGAAAAACAAAGACATTCCTCAAAATATTTTTAACAACAATCCCTTAATTGCTTACCCTCAGGAAACTCTGGAAGCAACCTGAAATCATAAATATCTCATTTGATGGGGCCTAGACTTGGTAGAAGGAATTTCCTGCACCTGGCATATTCAAGATTATGGCAGATATTATCACTAGTAACTGCCCACAACATCTGGAGTTTGGATCCCAAGTCCCCCTCTCCTCTCTACAAGCAGCTTGAAACCTAATTATGTGTTTCCAGTAAATGTCCCTAAATCCTCAAGCCATGAGAAGCAGATTCATAAGGAAAATTCTCTGACAACTGACCCAGGCAAAGGCCCACATAAATAAAACTGCACAGCAACAGAAAAACCTGCTAAGATATAAAATAAGTAATGGCAGACGGAAAGGAAAACAATATTTTCATTTGAAGTACAGCCAAAAAATTAAAGACGTAAAAGGGGAAATGCAAAGAGAAGACCTCTGTGAGTTTCTGCTTTTTGGTACTGCATAATAGGCCACTGTAACGACATCAGAGAACTCTGGGCTTCTCCTTTCCCCACTGCAAAACGTGAGCACTCCAGAGGTTCTGTACATTCAGTTTTTCTACAGATTGTTCTTTAAAAGTCGCAAAGGTTCCAGAATCCCTGACACCAAACACAACTTTAGTAAGACCCAGATGAAACCAAGGAAGGACTGTGAAGTTCCCTGTGACCAAAGCAGAAGCAGAATGGTGTAAATGCTCCTAGAGCAAGCTGTTAAAACCAGTTCCTGACAGATATACAAATAAATATTCTCAGAGGGAAGGAGGAAGTCCAGAAGGCAGGAGGGAGAAACATTGGGTGCTGGTGCTTTTCTGTCACTGGCCTGTCATTGCAACCAGATCCACTGAACTATTTTCTTGCATCACTCATTGGTCAGAAGCCATCACCACAAAAATACCAGTTAATAAATGCAGACTTATGTCACAAAACAGAAAAAAAGGTTCCGTCGTGATGCTTTGCGAAGAGGTAACCAAATGTCACTGGGTTTTCTGTTTGCTCAACCATTCACCCAACAAAGTTTAGATCATGGCACTGAAGTACATTAAAAAGAAAAATAAATAAAGAGCCCCAATCTTTCATGGAGAAACTCTACTCTCATTACAAAACCCTTGAGCAGATTATGAAAGAGGAGGTGGCAGCTGCTAATTTAACTCGGGCCTAGAGGACTCGTTCTGTTTGCACCCCTGTGCACCACAAACCTTCAATTTTCTTCTTTCAATAATTGCACAAGAAGATGAGAAACTTGCACCCAGAGGAAAAAGGCACTTAAATTTTACTGAATTTGGCCCTACAACACACTGGCACTGAAAACACTTCACCATTAATGAAAGAGGCAGAAAAGGGCTTTAAAAAGGCACATTTCAGTGCAATGCAGATACAAGATAAGTGGAATTAGGAGGAGTTGCCAGGACATAAGAAATTTGAACATATGCTAAAACAATCTTATTCATGTTCTCCCAATAAAGAAAAAGATGTATCACCAATGCATTAAAACCCCACAATTAATGCCACTAATTAGAATTAACTATTCTATGCACAAGGAAAATGGTAACTCTTTTTATTGGCTACCATCACTTTCTTAAAAACATTTAAGCAATCTTTCAGGGCACCTTCTGGAACACAGGTCTTTTCTATCAGTTTGCATGGCCTGAAACAGGAAGCAAAGTGCCTCTGAAGGTAAAACATGCACTTTCCAACAACTGAGCTTTGTACGTTTTCATTGAGCAAGACAATATTTCAACTGAGCTTCTAAGGAAATCCTAAGACATCACAACATTCAAACTCCTTTCTTTCAAGACTGAAAGCGGCCACTGGTTAACCAACCAGCATCACCACAGAGCATCAGTACTTCTTAATTCAAATCACTTCAATTAGCAGAGCACCTGGAAAACAACTTCTGCAGGTTAAAGGGAACAGTGCAATGCTTCGCTTTGGTCCTGGGCATTGGTGATGTTCCTCATCCCTCTCTCTGGATTCTGCCATGACCCATCTCTCCCATGGCCCAGGTGGCCACACCTGAGACAGGGGATGGGATCACTGTGGGGACTCTGTGCCATCTGCTGATAAGGTGGGGGTCACCTCACACAACTCCAGCGATCGCCAAGCCGCACGCTCCCGCTCCTGGAAAATATCTTTTCCTCAGGCCGGTGGAGAGCAACAGAAGATCCTCGTCTTCCCAGGCAGAGGCAAAGCCAAACAAAGAGGACTTGCACAGCTCGAGAGCAAACTGTGAGGGAAATCAGTTAACGTATTAAAACTACCTTAAATTAAGCCCCCTGTTTGTGGTTTGACAGGAGAGCAGTGAAGTTGCCAGCAGATGCCAGTTTCATGCTCTGGGCAGGTACTGGAGAGCTCAGTCTGGGTATAAGCTCCGCAGAAAAGTTCTGGCAACCCATTCCCAAACATACTGAAAAATACTTTCATCTGGTTATTAACATTAATGATCCTTAAAAAAAGATTAAAAACTGGCAAACTGACAAAAGAGGAAAATATGGGAAATATCAGAGGCCAGTTATAGCACTGTTGTTCTAAGTCAAGTTGTTCAATGGATAGACAGGGTCTGCTGAAGGCCCTTCCAGCCTCCAGTTGTGCCTGCTTTCCCAGAGAGGATATTCTGGCAACTGAGTTCATAAATACAAAAAGTAGAGTCAGAACAGCAACTTTTATATTTAACCTAAAACATGATTTCTTAATTAATCCAGTTAGGCTTCCATTCATTTTCCCTATCACACTGCTTAACACAGACAAAAGTCCTTCTTGAAGCTCACCACGAGAGGAACTACAATGAATAACAGCATCAGTGCTGACAACCACCACCTGCCAAACACACAACCTGTGAGGCCAAGGGGTCTCAACAGCAACATCCGTGCTGTCAGGCCCATGGAATCCCAGACTGGTTTGGGTTGGAAGGGACCTTGCAGATCATTTAGTTCCAGCTCCCTGCCATGGGCAGGGACACCGTCCACTAGACCAGGTTGCTCCAATCCAGTCTGGCCATGAACACTTCAGGGACGGAGCAGCCACAGCTTCTCTGGGCAATCTGTGCTAAGGCCTCACCACCCTCACAGGGAAGAATTCTTTCCCAGTATCCAATCTAACCCGGTTCTCTGTCAGTGTGAAGCCATTCCCCCTTGTCCTGTCACTCCAGGGGCTGGAGTCTTTTAGGCACTGGAAGGGGCTCCCTGGAGCATTCTCTTCTCCAGGCTGTACAAGCCCAACTCTCTCAGCCTGTCTCCATAGCAGAGCTGCTCCAGCCCTGGGAGCATCTTCATGCCCTCCTCTGGACTTGCTCCAGCATGAAAGTTCTTAACTCATACTCTGGTACTGCTCCATATTTTCCAAAGTATGACGATCCAAACTCCCTCACTGACTCCATGGATGCCTTCATGCGGCACGGTGAGAATGGTGCGAGAAGCTCGTCCGCACCACAGCTACATTCCAACCCCTGTTCCAACCATCCACTGCAAAACAAGCCTCTGGCAGGCTCCAACCATCCTGGGCAACTTCCCTGGCGCAGCCAGGTCGGTGGTGGTGCCACCTCAGCCACAAACCACATCAACTGCCTGCAACCACTGCAAACCAGGACACGCTATCAACGGAGCGGGAAGTGGATCACTGGGCGCTTGGGAAAGACTGAAACAGTGTTTATACTTCCTGGGAATGACCAACAGGGACTATGGTCTACACTAGGAGACAAAACATGCTACAAAACATTACTTTTTGCAGGCACCCACTGATAAATGATGGTTAAATATAGCACACAGCCATCCTGTGAAGGAGGGGAATCTTCCACTTGAGCCTCCAGCCTGCAATTTATCAATGCAACACATCCAAAATTTAGGAAGAACATGACCATGTTGCAGCACCTTCCCTTTCATTTAAATGCTGCAGACAATCCCTAAGATGAAATAAACGAGGGAGGGAAAGAAGTATTTACTTATGCTTACAAAAAACTGTTTGGTTGAAAATCCCACGTCCAAACGCCGAGTTCCCCACAAAGCATATTCTGCACTGCCAGCAACATGATGAATTTCTCCAAAGCCCTTACAGCATGGTGAGAAAACCACAGGAAGCTGCTCAATAAAAATAAACTTCTTTTCATCTTACACTCTATATATTAATGTCAATTAATACAGAGATTCCAGCTTTTGCTTCCCTTCTTTTCTCCCACCCAGGGCACAGCATACTTGATTTATTAGAGCTAATTCATTAAAGCAAATGAATTTGGCATCTATTTCTCACGATCCCTTAGTCAGATTAGGATTCTACCATATTCTATCAAAAGCAAACAGAAATGCAAACACTGATCCTAAGCAACCTGAAACCAACAGATGCCTGAGAAGCTGAAAACGTCTCTAATGAAATTGCAGTCAAAAGAATAAATTCCACTTCAAGGAGGCTGCTACAATTCAAGAATTTAAATAGGTCCAATCCTGACGCATTTCCAAAGGAAATCCTTGCAGCTCTGCATACTTTGGAGAGCTTAATTTACCCAGAGAAATGGGTGAACCACCACTGCTCAGCCACTGGGTGACTGCGGCCTGCAAGTTTTTGCTTCAAAAGCAGCAAACTAACACAGTATTTAAGCACACACACAGCAGTTCCCTTTCCTGGCGATAAGCTGGCACGAGGCAAACATCAGCAGGGAGAATTAGATTATTCCACACCGGTCTGAGATGATGTACCAAATTCATGCCCTTTTTTTTTTTAAGCCTTACTGCAGCACAGGCAGCTCAACAGCAATGTCTCGCAGTGCACGAAAATTAACACCCCAATAAAAAAACAAACCTAGAAAAGATAAAACCCTTTGGCTTTCCCTCTTATGTCAGACAGGATGGCCTTCACCTTACTCCCCAGGGAGCACCGGCTCCATCAGTGCCCACACTCCACTAATAAACTCAAGGCTTTGTGTCACTGGTGTGGAACAGTCAGGTATTGATACAGCACAAAAGCAGGAGCGAGGCGCTATCAGGGAATCCGCTGTCTCCGTTCGGTCCAGTTGCATTCCGTATCTCCAGAATTACCTGACTGGAATTCTCAATTTGAGAGCCAGAAGACACTGCACGAATAAACAGAAATATGCTGCCTTTGCAAGTTTCACGTTATAAAGGCTGGATTTGCTTCCCGCTGCTGGTACGTCATTCATTAAGCACCTCATCAGCCGAGCGGCTACCAATTATTTCGTTAAAAATTAAGCAGGATAATGTAAGGAAAGGGAAGGGAAAATCACGCCGGCTTCTGGAGCGAGCCAGGGTGATTCACGGCTCCCACACATACAGATGACTTTCATTTGGAATTCACCTTCCCAGGCCTTTTGTTCGGGGCTTTTCCCCCCTGCTCCGAGGAGGAGGGGAGGAGCGGGCCCCGCACCGCCACGGGGGACCAGGGCGGGGGGTCCCCGGGGCGGGGGGGTTCCCGGGGCGGGGATGCTCTGCGGGCAATGCCCCTGGGCAGGGAGATGCCGCTGGGCAGGGAGATACCGGCGGGCACATCCCACCCTCCCCCGGTCCTCCCGCCTCGCCGCGCCCCCCCCCGTCACCGCCACCAGCTCCATCTTGGCCTCCGCCCGCGGCCCGGCCCCGCCGCGCTCACCTGCGGCCCGCGGGCGGGCGGGCAGGGACCGCGCAGCCCCGGGTGGGCGGGGGCGGCCCCGCGGGGCGGGGGCGGCTCCTCGGGGCCTCGCGCGGGGCCCGGTCGCGGCGGCGCGCGCGCTCCGCCCTAAGCGCCGGTGCCGCCGCCGCCGCCAGACACCGACCGGGACCCGGCCACGGGAGGGGGCGGCGCCGGCGCACTGCGCATGCGCGTCTCCAGCACGCAGCGCCCCCGCCGCGCGCGCGGGCACGCGGCCGCAGCGCCGGGAGCGCGCGGGGGGATCCCGACGGGAACGGAGGGGGCGGGGGAAGGGAGATGGAAAAGCGGAACGGAGCGCTGCAAAAAGGAAACTTCCCTGACCGGGAATCGAACCCGGGCCGCGGCGGTGAGAGCGCCGAATCCTAACCACTAGACCACCAGGGAGCGATGTGAGGGGGTTTTGCTCGCGGCAGTTGACTCGCTACCTCCGCGGCCAGCCAGGGACAGTGACGCTGAGGCTGCGGTGGGACCGTGGCCTTGGCACAAGGAGCGGGAGCTGCCATCCATCACAGGAGCCTGGTACAGAGACCGGGGGCTGCAGTGGGGTCGGTGGCTGCGGCACAAAGATCAGTGGGGCCGGAGGCTGCAGCTCCCCCACAGGCGTTGGCGACCGTGGCACAGGGAGCCCTGGGTCCGGGGGCTGTGACACGAGGGTCTGCGGGCCTGGGGGCAGAGATACAGAGGCAGCAGTCGGGCCGGGAGAGTGAAGGAGCCGGAGGCTGGAGCTGCAGCAGCGCACGGAACAGCCGCAGCACATCACCCGTGTGCTGCAGGCCTGGGGGTGCACTGCCGTTGTGGTGCTGTCCGGGCACTCAGCCCGCTGGCCGCACACCGACCCCCAGTTCTAAGTATGCTTTGGGCAGCACCTTCACCCCCGCCCCTGTTCCGAGAATCTCATCCTGCCACCCCACCCACCCGGCCCCCCACCGGCCCTTGGGGTCCGCAGGAGCTCAGTGCAGAGCCGGTTCCCTTTGTGCTTACAATTAGAGCAAAAGAGGGGCTTTTAAGCTCATGAGTCTGTTTTTCCCAGTTGCTCAAGTTTCCTGGCACTCCAGGCTGTTCCCTGGGAAACAAGGCTATTTCCAAGTGTTGGGTAAAAGCACAACTTCCACCCATCCAGTTCATCCTGGAGTAGGTGTCCCTGGAGTGGTGACTCCAGTGTCAGTGCAGGGACACTCTCCAGTTATCCCTCCCATCACTCCGGCATGGCCCTGCTGGCGTGTGGCTTCTCCGTGAGGCTCTAATGGCCTTTCCCGTCTGCTGCCTCTGACTCACGTTTTAAAGAGATGGATGATGTTGGAGCCTATTTACCAACAGAGTCATCAACATGAATCACACACCCACACCCTCTCCTTGCTCCAGCTCCATCCCCAGCTCAACTCCTGCACCTTTCCCCCTCCGAAACACCAGCTACTTGCAGGGCTCCCCAGCACTGACCTTGGATCTTGCACAGAATCTGCACCCAAGAAAAGATGCTGAGCCCACCCCAGCACCCACAGGGGTGCAGCAAGTGGGCCCAGACTGGCAGCCCAGGGCGAGCACTTGGCTCTGGACACTGCCCACTCGGCCGGGATGAGCACAGGGTCCCACTGCTAGAGTGGCTGTGCAACCCCTCTCAGAGCATAAATGTCAAATTCCTTAAGAAATGCTTGCTGTGGTTTTGGCTGAGGGTTGGGACATGGTGCCAACAGGGAAAAGTGGCTCCTTCCTGCTTTTTGCAGTTAGTTACTTTTTGATTCTGCTGTTTGTCTGCTTTGTGGGATGGAGTGATCTGCCTTCTCACTGCAGCCTGGGTGCTCCCAGCAGCGTCTCTCCTCCAGGATCAGGTCTCATACCAACCCCTCTGTCCTTAGCCCCATTTGCAGAGATGTAGTTTCACCTAATGAAGCGATGTAGGAAAAATACCCACAATCTCCAAAACAAACACCCAAAGCCTCACCACCAAGCAGATGCCTCAAACCTAGCTGGGCATCCTTCCTCTGAAAACAGCACACTGAGGATCTCTGCTGGCCTCTCCATAACCTATTTGCCTGCTCTGCACTGCCCTTTTAAACTTGGAGACAGCGGCTCCCAGCTCCAGCCGTCCATCCACGGCTCCCCCCGTGCCATGCTGTTTGACTGCCAGAGCTTCCATGGAGGCGACTGATTCCCTGAGGTATCACACCGTCAAGCCACGCCAGCACCACAGCTGCAGCTTTTCCACATCAGAAGTTTCTCCAGCCTCAGCTCCCAGTGCCAAGGTTACTGCCAGGACTGCAGCCCCACGCTCCCAGGTCGGGAAAACAGCGTGAGGAAGTTTGGAGTTCACCTGCAGCACCAGCGATGGAGTTTGCAGCTCCCCAGCCCAGAGCACAGGCACAGCTCGGGAACCAGCTTGGGAACAGTGTCCAGCATCTTGGAAAGGAAACATCAGACTCTAAGTATTATTTAGTACATTCCTTCATGAGAGAGCATCCAGAGAGCCAGCAGACAAGAAGCTAGAGGGATAGGATGGAATATTTCAGTTGCTTCTCGCCTCAGGCTGCTGCAGGAAGTTGGTATTTACCTGACGAGTTCGTAACACGCACCCAAGAGAGGATTTCAGTGCTGTTAGACAGAACAAGACGAAGACACTCACCCCATTTTCTCCCAAAGGAATCCTTTATTGACAAGTTTCGTCAGTCTTTATCTTAAAGAGAAACAGTTCCATACCCAAGCTCCTGCAGTCTCCATTTCACTGGCTCTGTTCCTCACAGGGAGGCCAGTTCCAGTCAAATGAGGAGTGCCTGTGAACGACACTCTACACTCCACCTACGGCCTAGTACATCTGCCCACTAACATCTCATCCCACGTCCCCAGGTCTGCAGAGGGAGGGGAGCAGGGGCGGGGGAAATGGAGATTAATCAAATCAGTGTCAAAACTTGCTTCTCTAAAGGGTCAGAGGCAGTTCAGTCCCTCCGGGGTGATAAACCACTAAAAACTACCCAGATATGTACATAAGTTTAAAGACCTGAGTAAGTCCCACTTCGCCTCTAAGGCACAGAATTGCTCACTCTAGGTATTTCTACGTGGAGGCACCTTGCCTAGAATAAGATCAGGCCTCTAGGAGAAAACTTGGAATTTGTCAGCTCCTGAGCAATGAAGTTGGACATCAAAAGAGCAAAACATCCAGCCCCTGGAGGGACTGGGTGAGCTCCGTGACTCTCTGCCAGTTTTGTAAACCAAAATTAGAGCTGGGGCTTTCAACTGAGAAACCCATCCAGTCACAGCCAGATGTACCAGCTGGAGGAGCCCTCGGAGAGCAGAGCAGAGTCCCTCCAATGGTATCCATGTTCCAGCCTTCAGAAATTCTTCCTCCGAGAATGAAGGGATAAGCTGAGAAGGGAGAAGCAAGTTTCATACACTCGGGAAACAGAGTGCACCACTGAATTTAACACAAGAACTGGCTTTATAAACATGCTGCTATGACTGCGTGATGCAAAACTCCAGTGCTCAACAACCAGCTTTAGAACCCTTGCAGTCTTCTCTACAGAAAATAAATCATAAACAAGTAAAGCGTAAGTGATGTAAGGCTTGCAATTCAGCTTCAGAGTCCAAGGGAGCATCGCCCTAATATGATGCCAAAGCTTTTTTTTTTGTTTGTTTTTAAGCTTTATTTCTTTAAAGTTCATTGCATTTAAAAATAAAGATTCTTAGTTTTGTTAAAGCTAGAGCATTAGTGTAACAACGAGGCAGCTGCTAAGTGAAGTTTACCTTTTAGGAGCCCAGGAAAAAACCCAACTGTTTACCCCATTTACCCAACAGCTCCAATGAGAGCCAGAGAAAACAGTAACAGGAGAAGCCTGCGAGCTCCCAGAGTAGGCCACACAGAGAATGGAGCCAGAAGCTGAAGCTAAGGTACCCATGCACTTGGCTTCTCCAGTTACTGCCCTCCTCATGCTGCTCAGGGCCATGTATCTGCTCCAAGCTCTGTCAGACAAGGGAAAACTGTTTTCATCTTCAGCAGTGGCATTTCTGAGCTACTTTAAGGAAACTCCACCTTACACGCTCTCCCAAAAGGACAGCAGTGATACATTTAATCTACAAACTTTAGTGTAAAATATTATTTGTGTACAAAACTTTGCATTCTCTTTATTTGACTTGGATCCAGCAGCAGTGTCTATGAATGAAGGATGGATCTCTCCTGACTGGCTCTCAGCCCCTTCTTGGATTCTCATGTTGCTGTGGTGAAGGTTTGGGAGGGAGGGGCTCTTCCAGTTGTGCACAGCCGTGCAAAGCCACATCCAGGTCTAGAAGGGAGCGTTGTCTTGTGGAGGCTTGTCCCCAGCTCCAGAGGGGGAGTGGAGGCCGTCGGTGCTGTTTTCCCTGCTGCCCACCACTCGGGACTGGAAGGAGAGAAGAGAGTGAGGACAACAAGAAAGCAGCACTGGGAATACCAAGTCAATTCCCCCTTGTCGAGGTCACCTACTGTAGCCAAGACTTCACATATCTGAGAGGCCATTTGCCCGAATACTAGTCTACAAGAAAAACATTGCAGAAATTAAAGTTTCTGCACAAGGCTCCATACTCTGTGTTCACAAGACAAAGCAGACTGTTACCTTTATGGTCCCAACTCTATCTTCAAAAGACTTGAAGGTTGCAGAATTCCTTGAAGAACGAAGAGGGGAGAAAAAAACAACAAATCAAGACAAGTTAGTTCTTAACCATTTCAAATGGCACAGTGTGACTGGGCTCTGTGGCCGTTCTCCTGCAGTGACACCATCACCCAGAACACTTCCAGCTCCTCACAGCCTTTGGCACAAATCTCTCAGGCACACCAGGCAAGAACACCACATCTAAACTCTGAAGGAAAACATTTATACCACGTGCATTCCACTCAATTGCTCAAGCTAAAATGTTGAGGGAAACAAGTCCTAGTTCACTGGGGAATCAAGGCACGGTCAGTAGGGAAGAAACCACCTCTTAGCTTTAAAAAACTTCCAACTAAAAACATTTTGTTTTAAATAGTGGAAAGGGAAAGCTGAGAAAGGTTTAAAACAAAGGCTTCAGTTTCCTGTATCACATCCCATGGGAAGGAAGGGGAAGGGCTATGTAACTGCACCTATCAGCAGCTTTATTTCTACAGGGGTGATCGTTTGCATCAGGAAATGCTCACGAAAATCACAGTGTAATAAATTAATCAGAGCTTTTCATATTTCTAGCAAAGAAAACCAGGTCAGTTGTTTGACAACCCAACAAGCTGCTTCGCTGGCGAAGGATCTCAGGGAGTGCTCTGTACTGAGCTGCCAGACCAGGCAATTACTCATAGAGCTGCTGCCCCGGGCCAGGCTGCGGGAGCGCTGGGGCTGGGAGATGACTCGCCTCATCTCAGTTATTTTTGTTCCAAGGAATTGCTTTAGATTTGCAGCCATAAAATAACCTCCGTTGATCTGGAAAGAGGATGAACAAGCGAGAGTTCTGTGGGCCTTGTCCAGCCCTGGCAGTCATTTCTCCTGCAAGGTGATCTGCACCTAAGATATCGTGAGGGAAGGCCGAGGAGAGGGTTCCCGTTAGGATTCACCTCAGTATCAGCAATGGCTGTGCCATACATTGTGACAGAACTGTAATCCTGCCCTTCAGGGACCTCTGAAAGCTGCAAGCTTCAACCAGACTTTGGTACAGGTGCAACACTGCACTTAGTCCAAGAAAAGACAGGTGCTAATGACCTCAAGAGATATTAAAAAACCCTTTAAATAGTCAAACTGCAGGCCGTGGTTAATCCATGCTCGGAGAGGGGCCTGCTCGAGAAAGGAGCCAGTTGTACAAGTCAGAACAAACCCCCCAGCAGTGATGGAGGCAGCTGTCCTCCCCCAGCCCCACTCAGGAGACACAGGCATGTGCTACGTTACCTCATGGCTGGCATACTTATCGAGTGGCGGATGGAGTAGCCGCTGCTCGGAAGCATTCGGGACAAGGAGGAAAAAGTTAATGACAATTTGACACCGTGCAAAAGCAGCCTAACCCCGGGTCTGAAGCACTCCCTGTCCACACACAGGCTGCTGTGGACAACCCAAGTGCTAGGAGCCAGCCCTCTCTCCCCTTATTTAACAGCTGCAGCCCAGAATTTAGTTTTCCAGACACAGGATAGCCAGTATTTAACTGCAACTGTGATACAAAAGTCAATCCCAGGGCATTGGTTTGTGGTAGATTTCTCAATCTATGTCAAAAGTTTAGGTAAGGCTTAAATAACGAGCTTCCCCTTTAAGGTCTGCAAGGGCCTGGCACAGAAACAAATGCTCTTTTAGAGCCTTGAACAGTATCTTACCTAAGGGAATGTGAGATGGAGTGAGCCCTGGGAGAGGCCACGGGCAGCAGAGAGAAAAAGGAAGGAATGGTCAGAAACTTGCGCAGAGCTAAACACCAAATGCAGGGACACAGTCATAAAATCATGGGACAGCAAAGTCAACTACCCAGGAGGAAGCCTCTCAAAATAAATCACAGGAGCGAGCAAAAAAAATGCTTTTCATTAACTCCAGACAAGCTAAGATGTTTCTCAAAGAGCAAGAACAGCACCTACATCAACTTAGAACCCAGCTGGGGAGGGGAAGGAGTAGATGTGTAACAGCAAACCAAAACATTTTACCTACCCCCATCCATTGCTTTCACATGGTTTTTTAAAGCATTTTTTTCTAAACTGAAGGTTTTACGAAGCACCAGCTATATTGGTAGAGATACCTCCTTCCCCCATTTCCCCCTGTGGTCTCTCACACAAAGACAGCATTGCTCAGACTTCTGGTGAGGACTTGTGTAAGGGCAACCTGCAATGGATACCTGCACGTTATCTTGCCAAGCCTGCAAATCTCAAAGTTACAGCTCAAAGAACAAATGCATTGCAGGCTAATAAAGGTAAGATTAAAGGTATCATGTTTACCCCGTAACTTGGTTGTCCATTTTTAGGTTGGGATTTTGCAATACAGTAGCATCTCAGCAGTCTGAAACTACAGACTGAGGTTTCCTACTTCTATTAGGAAGATTACCAGGATGCTCTAAAGGAGCTTCTCCTGCCAGAGCAGTGTTTTATTCCACTTAAATATAATTTTTGTCTCTGCAGCAGGAAGCAGCCATGGCAAGCTGGATGTGAAGTACTTGGCAACGAGTACAAGGGCTTTTCCTGACAGCCAGAGTGAAGATGTTGGGCTCTGTGGTTTCATTTCCCCATATATCCAAGTCAGCTCTTTGGCAGGGCAGATTCCTTGAAATGCTGCCTTTGCATGTGAAATAAATTCACTTTCTACTTACTCTTGCTTAAAGGAGAACAACACAGATAACACATCCATGCAGCATGCTGCTCCATACGGAATACCACAAGCACTGGTTCCTTGTTCAGTATCTTGGCCTGGACCTAGCAGTAACCCTTTTCCTCCTTCCAGAAGGATTTAAAGTTTACATACATTCCAGAATCTGCAGGCACTTTGGGTTCAGGCTAACATTTCATAATGAATTTGCTCGTAGCATTATGTACAGCAGCAAACTTCATCAGACACCATGAAGTGCACAGGTGGACAAACCCACAAGGCAACAAAAAGAAAACACTTCCAATTTTGCACTTTACTGGGATCAGTAAAATGCAGGAACAGAATGTCTAAAAGCCAATTTACTTTTTAACTGTAGGTGGAGATAACAGAGACATCTGAACAGGCCAAGATTTTTAAAAATCCCACCCACTAAGGTACATTTCCTCCCCTCAGAGCAATCCAGTAGAGCATTAATGCAGCGAGCACACAGTTACAGCATTAACTTCCCAAGGTTAAAATCCACACACCAAAATTATTTTGACCAGAATACAGCAAGTCTAAAGATTTAACATGTTACTTGTATTTAAAAGCAATTTGGTCCAAGCATTTTTAATGGAATGAGGCCCACGCCCTCGGTGTGTCGGAGGCTCTGTCCCATTCATCAGGCCTTCCTTGCATTTATCAACCGGTGAAGGCTGACTAAACAAGGAAATCCCCTCTGTTATCTCAACACTTCCAGTGCTGGAAAATAAACTTGCTTTACAAGTGAATTTGTAGTGTAAGAAAGAAAAATAACAGAGTACAGTAATGGAGGTCAGTGTAGGCTACAAGGCCTATAACAGAGATTTCTCTGGGAACAGAGATCATCCCACTCGTTCAGAGCAGTGATCACAGCAATACAACAGACTTCACTCCTTGTCAGCTCTGATCACATATCAGAACACCAGAGTTCACCTGGCAAGGGTGAAAAGTGGGACAGTTCCTGCAAAACCTTATGCTCAGAGTTAAACCTTCTTCAGAATCAGAAACAGGAAGACTTTGATGCAGCACAGGAGATAGAAGTCTGTTTATATATGCAGAGAAAAACTGAAAGTCTTAAAAAAAATCATTACTGTGTTCCCCCGCAGGGCCACATATACAAATCCTGCTGAAACAACTTTGGCAGGGATTCCCAGGTGATAAGACAGAAGCTGCCTCTATTTCATAACACCTCACCTAAGCTATTAGCTATAAAAAGGAATGCAGATGTTGAAGCTGAGCAAAACCATTGCTGCAAAGGCCTGGCTCGTGCCTGGGCCAGCTGATTACATGGCCAGTTGTCACAGTGACTGTGCCAGGCCAGCTCTGCCACCAGGAGAGCACCCCAGTATCCCCTCCCTCCATCACCTGCTCCTGGGATGGCACAAACATTTCAGCAGCTGCATGAGCTGCATTCTCCCAACTAAAAAAACAACAGGCAGGACCAAGCCTGTCAAAACAGCTTCTGCCAGTGGCAACCCTGGTTCAGGAGTTCCCCGTGTGGTCCCAAAAAAACCACAGTTCCCATTCCTTTGCTGCAACAGCCTGGCCAGACTGCAGAAACCAGGCCCCAAATTCACTTATCAGTTTGGCAAAATGTGTTCCCACCACATCTTGTGGCAGTATCTGTAACCTGCTGTGATTACATGAAAGTCTCTTTTTCCAGCAGACTAGGGAGTTTCCAGGAAAGAGAAGTTACAACCTGAATGCTGGAAAGGGTAGGAAGCCAGCTAGTCCTCTGCCAAATTCAGAGATGTGAGCTACTGAAAACATCAAAAAATACCCTCCAGGAACACAGTAACTAACTCACTGAGGACAGAACCAGAATAAATCAGTACTATGTGATCAGAGGCCAACAAGTTCTTACCACTCGGATACTCCCAGCCACAGTGGAATAGGAAATTCCCTACAAAGAATGACAGCTACCCATTCAATCCAAGGTCTGAGACAGCACGTTAAATACAAGCTCTAGAAATCCTCCCTTAGTAACCTAGACAGGCTGTACATCCAGAATTAGCTCTCAATTCCAAGAAAAACATGGTCAAGGGATTCTGCACAAAAAATGTGGATATTACCATTAGTGGAGAAAAAATCTTTATCTTAAAGTTCTGAGGAGCAGGTTAATCACCAATTCTAACCTTGAGCTATGCACAGCTGAGAAACTCACAGAGCAAGAACCTCAGCCAGGAGAACCTGTCCCTCTTGCCAGTTTGGAGAGGTTTAAATTTGCAATTATTTCAGTGGTCATCTACTTAAGGAATGGAGATAACCCCAACCACAGAACAAATTTTCAGTGTTGTCATAATCTTCTGAATCAATTGATATTTTCCAACCAACATGACATAACTGTGCCTGGAAGACATACTGCCCTTCTCCACGGAATGTCAACACCCGGGGCTTGAAACCACATGGAATGCAGCAAACAGACTTTGCCCTTTTTGTTTTTAATCACAACAGAGCACAGGAGGGATGACCCCTCTCTAATCGAAAGCAGTTACACTGAGAAAACACACCTCCATAATCCAGTAAGGAATGGAAAAGGCAAATTTTAATTCTAGTTTCTTACATATGACATAAAAGCTGCAGTGAATCCACATGACAGTAAAAGGGAGAAGGCTGCTAAAAATGTTTGGTCAGTTCTCCTAAACCAAACCAAATTTAAATGCCTTAGAACAGGCTTATCCCCTCAGTAAGTCTTCAGTAAGTGTTTAATCTGTCCTAAACTACAGTGCACAGGGCCACACAGAAGGTGGCAGTCCATCAACAGCAACGTGCTGCCAACTAAGCAGAAAAATGGAAAAAAGCCTAGTTATTGTCTAAAGTCCCACTCCTGTTTGAAACCAAGATCAAAGCACCGGAGTGCAAACCAGAAATCTTACCTCATGTCACCAAGCTTCCTGCTGATAACAGAACCTACATTGGAAAGGGCTGCTGAAGTCTTCTGTCCCGCCTGGGAAAGGGTTTCCTGGGTCTTCTTGTAACTACATGGAAAAAAAATCATAAATTGAACTAACAGGTTGGATCCAAAAGTGTCCCCCCCCCATTTTGAAAAAGGACCCCAGATTAAAGGAAAGAAGCTGGGTTAGTGAGCTGCACTGACTTCACTGAAAGAGCCGTCGAGATTTGCATATATTCAAATATGTGAAGTTTTACAAAAGCAGGAAGTATAGGATTAACCTTTCCATACACTCACCTTACACTTTTGATCATATGTTCTTAAATCTAACAGACATTTGCTAAAAACCAAAGCAAAACCAATTTTCCACATGGAAGGTCTAACACCACAGCACTGTAGCCTAATTGCTCTGCAACCATCTTTTGGTGTCCTGGAGAAAATAAATCTAGGAGCCTATTCCATACTATCCTTGCAGCCTTGAGGAAGCCATAGCATTTGTTGTGGTGTTATGTTTTGGAGGAAAGAGGCAAGAAGCAAGACCATCATCACCACACAGAAAAGAAATGCAGGAATCAGCATTAGCTCTACAGCAGCAGTTTAGAAATAAATTGGTAGAGAAGTTTCCTATCAGTTACCATTAACCACAATACGTAAGAAGTCTGACAGCTTTTATTTGTCAGCTGATTATTTGAATTTATACCTGAGCTGGAGACACTTGAGAGCCTTTGTTTCCTTCAGATGAGACTAATCTCAGGAACAAAGATTCTTTGTGTCACTTTCATTAATTCATTCTCTCTAAACTATTCTACAGTTGATGATTAACATCTAGATTTATGTCATTCTTCAGACTACAAAGAAAAGACTCAGGCTGAAAAACAAGTTCAACATTTTAAGCTTTTCTTATTCCAAATATTTCAGCTTGAGATTATTTTTTTGCCTGGTGAGGACATTTAGGAGAAGGGCATTATAAACAGCCTAATGTTCTCTCATGCCTGAGCTCCCCTGGGTACAAACACCACGGTGACAGATGACTTACTCACAGCTCCTTCTCTCCAGGCAGAAGTGCACAGACAGCACCACAGCACCCAAACTGGACTTGAGCAATTCCAATTACAACATGTTGGTTTGTTGGGTATTTTTTTTTAATACCACAGCCAGGTATTTCTGAATCACGAATATACACGAGACTTAGGCAGAACAGGGCAAAACTGCATCAGTTTTCCCTTCCCTCTTCTTGCTCCTGAAAGAAAATTCCTATAACCTACACATTTTTCAGACCAATTCTTCTTGAAGTCAACAGTTCCAGAAGAACCTGAGCGTGCCCCAACAGCAAGACCTCAACATTGCCTCTGCACAGCACAACCTTCTGCACCTCAGCACAATTTAGGAGTGAACTGATCAGCACCAAGGCTGCTTGATCTCACACAGGGACTGCCTTCCTAGTGCAACCACTGTGTTTGAGGAGGATCTCAATCCCTGCCTTCAGCAGCCAGGCTCCTCCCTGGCTGAGCCCTGTCATGGGATTTGATTTACAGCTGCCTAACAAATATCGAAGACCTCGTGCTCACCAAAGTATGCAGTGCTGACTCTAGGTCTGCTTGGCACTCAGAGCTCAGCACTGAGGAATGGTTTACAGCCTCAAAGGACACCATCGTGCCATTCACACTGCAAAATTCCAGGTATTATGCCCAGCCTCAGCAGATAAAGGCCAGAGATTTTCCAGTTGTGTTTTCCACACCTGACAGCAGAGTTTTTACTGTAACTGAAGAACAAGCACTCAGGTGCTGCTGCTTCTGCCTGAGTGTGCTCCCTCCTCCAGCACAACTGCTTGTGCTGGCACAGCAATCTAGATCAAGGGAACGATCTGGATTAAATATAAACTTGGAAGCACAAAAAAGCAGCAGCTGGATCAGATGGCCAGCCTAGTCCTGCACCCACAGCTCCCACACACACATACACACACCACTGCTGCCAGGCAGGAGGCAGAGCCAGGCAAGCACAGGGAGACAAGCAGCTCTGTAACCCAGAACTGCCACCAGACACACATGTGGAGCTGCAGCTGTGACAGCCAGGGATCAGCTTATACAAGACTTTAATGCAACTTAACTACACCCAGCCCTGACCTAGAAGTTGCAACTCTTCTCCTGCAAGTGCCACAGCCTGGTTTTCCATGTAAATTCACAAGCACTCACTTTCTTCCCTTAGCCCCAGCACAAAGCACAATGGAATAATCCAAATCTGAGAGTAATAAATATAAGCTCTGGCTAATACCCCGCTTTACTCACAGGCAATTGGCTGCAGCAGAAGCCACAGAGATGATCTCTGCCCTGTGCCGTTCAGCCCGTGGTATTCCAACATTTCACTGCATCCCTCTCCTATAAACCCTGACAGGAAGGAGTGAAATCTGCACCCTCAAATCCTCCTGTATCCATTAACACCAGCTTCCACTCACTTGCTTTTATCCAGCAATCACCATTTGAGCTGTCTGGCTAAAGACACAAACCGTGTCAGTCACCTCACATGCTGGTTACAGTGAAAGTGGATCTAGGAACAGACTGGGGTGGGTTTTGCCCTGTTTATGTACGGCTTGCAGAGGGAAAGCCTGTGGCCAGGAATGGCAAACACCAGGAAATTCCACAGCACATAAAAGCACTATAACGTCAGGAGTCAGGTCCATTCCCAGTTCACTCAAGAGCCTTGTTAGCTAGGGAGCAGAGCAGCTCTGAAACAGAAAAGACAATGCATTTGCATAAAAAACCCCAAAACTTCACCCTTGGACTTCTTGAACTTGCCTCTTTGTAGTCACTGAACTTTAGAGAGAGAAGTAGAAAGTCTGATTGATTTCTGAAATGTTGCTGGAATCTTTCAATCCCCCTCACATCTCTATTTCAATCAGTCTCTACCTTGCCAGCACGAATTGTCACTCTGTCCAGCGCCAAAGCAAGCAGGAAAGCTAAGGTGCCACAACTCTTCAGGCCCTAAGTGCTCCACAGAAGCACATTTCCGCCACATTTCTGGTGCTTATGAAGTACAAGGAAACAGATACAACCAGAAGTTTTCTATTCTAGCAGGCACACCCAGGGAGGGACTCTGATTAAACACCGCTGGAGTCAGTCACTGTCAGCAAACACAAAAACCAAGGTCACTTTATTTGGCAAGTGAAATAGTGACAGTTTACAGCTTCTTAATCTAGAAAACACAGTTGAAAGTAGACCCACATACTTCAAAGTTTTTTCTGCTACTCCTACATTTTATCTCTGCTCCTCTTTCACCCGTGTTATGAAGAAAACCGTGCATTCACACATGTTGCTGATAACCAGCCAGCTCCGAGGACTGCATCTCAAACCCACTCTAGAGAACAGGAAAAGCTGGCTCACACCTAAGACCTACCTCCCCACAGTTGAAATCAGCTCTGAAAAGAATGACACAACCTACCTGCTCCCACTGCAGCACTGTAAGGGATTGCCCTACATACTGTGGGAAAGGCGCAGTGAGAAGGACAAAGGCCAACTTCCATAAAATCCTTCCATAATTTAGTCCAGAAGAGAATTTAATTTCAGGCATTTAGTAAAAGCACGTCTAAGAGAGATTTGCATTCAACAACTGGAGTAGAACAGCTGTGAGGTTTAAGCTGTTTGAGTCTATTTGTGGCCCCAACGTGACAGGAAGCTGCCCTGGACACTAGAGCTCTATTTTCATCAGGTACCACGGCAGAAAGCAAAGCTCCTGCTCCATGCAGAGCATGTTGGGGTAACAAGAAAGTCAGTCTGGCTATTCCACAGCTTCTCAGCTAAAGGCGCAATGTGTGGCACACAGGTCTCAGCTACCCAGAGGTTTCAGTCAGTTCCTGAGAGCAGGCAGGCATTTATAGAGAATCACTTGGATACTGAACTGAGGAAAAGCTCCCTCTCCCAGCAGAGACATTTATTGGGTTAAAAAAGTAAAAGCTAGGAAAGATAAATGTCCAAGTAGATCTAGTGAAAGCAGAGGATTGGGAGCAGGGGCACAGCATAGTTAGCAGCAGCAGACTGTCAGAAGAAAGCATTTGTTAAGGCTGAAGGTTAAGACACTCACGCTTCTGATTGAGTTAATTTTTCATTCCAGTCCTCCAGTGTGCTGCTGGCTGAAAGATATCTACAAACACAACTGAGATTAGAGACAGCTCCAAGATTCACTACAGATGCTTCTTCTGACACTTTACACATTACTAGTGACTCTTTACACTTACAGTATCAGAGGCTTTATTTCTCTGACAACAGCTTCAGCCTCTCCGGTACAGCCAGAAGGAAAAGAGCTGTTCGAGAGGCAGAGAGACACCTAAGCCCCAGTTTCTTTTGTTTAAGCATGTTCAAACACTGAGCACAAAGAAACAAAGCCTGCAGTTTAAAAGGTGTCAGGAAATGAAAGACTTTGCATCTTCTGCTCCCTTCCTACATGTTCTCTTGCTGGTCTGTATTAAAAGCACAGAGCAGTGAACTGAGCTTAAGGCCAAAAAAAAATCAGATTGCCACACCCAAAGCTGTATTTTACCAATACAGCATGAACCAGCCAAACAATTAAACTTTTGTTTTTCTGATCTTTAGAAATCATGTTTCTCTATACAAAAAAAACAGTACCTTAGGGGCTGTGAGAACTAACACTGGAGGTACAGAACACACACACTACAGAAGGTGGCTGCTCCCACTTCAGACAGCACACAGGTTCTCAAAGGAGGGGACTTATCACCCAGAATTCACTTGCCCCAATTAGATCAGTGCCACCTTGCCTAATGATGTGATGATCCCAATCCACACTTCCCTCTTAGCTAAATTATCTCCTTCAACACAAGACAAAAGGAGAGAAACTTCAGCACAGAAAACACTCAAGGGCTCCTTAGGTTCAGCTATGCAGCAGGAATCAATGATTCGTGTCTACCATCAACGGAGGTCTAATATAATTAAAGAATATATTCCAGAAGCAGAAGTAGCCAGATGCTCTTTGTCTGCATTTGTCACCTGCTCGGATACACAGCAAAGATTAAAATTCATGGCTTTCCTGTGCTGACACTGGGAAAAGGGTCACACACCAATGCAGCAGGCTCAGAAGCTCATGAACACACTGGCAGTTGCACAGCCCCTAATTCCAGCTACAGGGAAGCACCTCCAGCCACTTCTCTCCCAGGTGGCCATACAGAAAGGCAAGAGCCAAACTGATTCCTACCACATTCATGATGAGAAGAGAAATAGTTTCAGAGTAAAGACAGAGGTTTACTAATAAGACACCTGATAACAACAGACTAATCTCCAATTACCAGCTGAAGGGAAATTGTGGTTAAATTTTTGTCCCCTCCTTTTTTATATATAAATTGTGGTCTGGTAACTGATTGGAATTTTTCTTCTGCAACAGCAAGACCATGACAGAGATGATGGCAGTAACATTTACTCATCTCCTCTGCAACTGAGGGATGTTTCTAGCTGGAAGCCAGGCATGCTGGAAGTAACAATCCTGCTTCACCATGCCTCCAGCTCCCAAGCAAGCCCTGATGCCTGGGAGAACAAGGAGCAGCACAAATCGGGGAAGGCAGCGAGGAACAAGGAGGTGATGCTGAGGAGCCCGAGGCACTCACAAGTCAGACTGTGTCACTTTGTCATTCCACTCTCCAAGTTTCTCAGATGTTTTCACATAACTAGAAACAGAAAGTGTTAATGAATATAACTTTAATATTCATTTTTTAGTAGACAATGACACAGATTCCAGTGACAAAGGAGTAACAGAAACGGGGCAGGGACAGAGGAGGGAAGAGGAGGAAAAGGGAAAGAACAAACAGCAAGTGAACAGCTCAATGATCTGCTCTGCAGTATCACTGTCAATAACTCCAAACCCCAGTTAAGTTATAGGAGACTTTTTAGCCTGAACGATGCCTCTATGGGCACCCAGAGTCCCTGACACCCAGTGCAGGGACAAACTTACCTCATGGACCCTCCTTTTGGCACTGTCAAGCACAGCAGTGACCATACCCCTAATGCCTGTTCAGGAACAGTCAGTCTCACTTCACATATTTAGGACAAGATGATTCTGGTGAAGCACACTAATACCACAGATTTTTTTTCCTAGGAGGTGCAGGCTTTTAATTCAGGCTACACGACCCAGGGAATGCTTCTGAACTGGCACAAGCTGTGAAACTGCTTGCACTTCTCTTTGAGCCTGAGTTCAGAACAAGGTTGCAGCTGCCTGTGCCTCAAAGAGCAGGCAGAAATAGGCAAACTGAACCAGTAAGTGTGATCCAGATCTCTAACACCACAGGAAAGAGCATCCAGCAACAATTTATCCAGATCACAGATATGAGAGTCCAGTTTACACAGACATAATTTTTTAAGTGTCTTTTACTCTATAAAGCCATCAGAGGAAAAACCTCCGGGCACTAGAAAGAGCTCTGGAATACCCTGCTGGGAAGTGTCACATAGAGTCCTAGCTAAACACAGGTGCATCACAAGCAACACTCACGCGTTGGAGACTTGGACATCGTGCCAGCTTTTGGACAGGTTTTGCTTTAGCCCATCCAAGGGAGTCAGACCCAGCTTCCTCTTCAGCTCTCCACAGTGCCTCTCTTTGGCAGCCAGAACTTGCCTGAGAGTACCAATTTCTTCTTCAACCTTAGAGAGAGGCAGAGGTTTGTGTTAAATCACACT
Source organism: Lycocorax pyrrhopterus obiensis (assembly GCA_014706295.1). Classification (NCBI taxonomy): domain Eukaryota; kingdom Metazoa; phylum Chordata; class Aves; order Passeriformes; family Paradisaeidae; genus Lycocorax; species Lycocorax pyrrhopterus. The sequence continues at coordinate 10,908,821 of JACSVZ010000022.1, read as the reverse complement.
TTAGTTAAAAACTGTAAATTAAAACACGTTTTTACCTCCCTCGAAACTAGCAACGTTTCCTTAACATTTATTTTAACAATTGGGAACAACATCAGGTGAAGAATTATTCAATTGAACATGAACTGTGCTGGGATGGGAGGCCATTAAGACTTCACCTCCATACAAGTCACTGAACTGGTGACTTAGTGACACTGAGATGAACAGAACCCATTCCTTGTATTGTAATTTCAACAGTAGACACGATTCAGTTGCCAAACTTCATTAACTAATAATTTATCTTATGATTCTTTTCCTCTGATGTCATTAAAGCAAAGAGTTTTTCCTCACAGATCTTTCTTACAACACTTTCAAAGAACTCTGGAGCTGTTTCCAGGCAGAGTGGGTTCATTTCTACCTTAGCTGCAGCCCAGCTAGCCCTGCATGACCACCCAAAGCAGCAAAGTCCTCCCCTGCCAAAACCTGCAAGTCAAAGAACCACCACAAGGTTCTCACATGAAGGAAAGGACAACGGAGAAACAGCTGCAATTACCTTCAGCCGCGTTTCAGACAGAAATGATAACCTGACCTTTAAACGCCAAAAGGTGCTCAAACCTTATGATGTTACATTACAAACCCTCAGCTTTTCGAAAGCACGTAGGCACCAAAAATAATTGTCTGTAGAGTGTAATAAATATTTAAGAGGAAAAGGTAGGAAGAAAAGCACATTAAGTGCTCCAATGTTTCAGTTTCCTAAGGAAAAACGGCTTTCTTTTGCATATCATTTGCCTGAAGTGTTTTCTCGCTTCACATGGAGCTAAGATCCTACACTGAGCTCATGGCATCAAAAGCCACTTATTTCCTTAGAGCTCTAAATCAGGCTGTTCTGGGAAAGAGCAAACAACGCACCGCAGTGTTTGAAGTATCTGCCAGCTTTGTGCACTCTAACAATTAGCTGAGAGACCCAAAGGTAACACTACAAAATTAAAAACCAAAAAAACCAAACCCCAGCAACAAAACACCCAGTCCTACCCCTGTGGCTCCTCTTTGCTCCTTCCCAGCAGAACACAACCGGGGCACACGCTGCCAAACCGAGCCTCCCTTACCTTGGCGAGCTCGGCTCTCAGCTCCTCCTCCTCGGCCAGAGTCAATCCCTCGGGCGCAGCGCCCCGGGCCGCGTTATCCACGGGAACATCTGTCATGGCATCCGCCAGCAGACCTTTGTTGGGAGAGTTAAGGTTGATATCTGTCGCAGACAAGGAGCAGAGGGCACTGAATAAGCAAGCGGCAGGCGAGGCGCGTTATGCAAAGCAGGGCGTGGGGGTGGCAGAGCTGCGGGAAGGGGCTGCGCCGACGAGGGGAAGGGAAACCTCCGGTGGAGTTTCCTCCGCGAGCATCGATCGGAACCGGCAGCAGCACCGGGCATTCCGCGGCCTCGCAGCTCCCGCGCCCGGCACCGCGGGTGGGGACGGGGCCCGGCGGGGGAAGCGGCGCCAAGGAGCGACCCCCGGCCGCTCGCTATCCCCGGGGCCGCTCCCACCTCCCGGGGCCGCGTCCCCCATCACGGCAGCGGCAGCTCCCGCACCCCCGTCCCCGGGCTCCCCCCGTGCCCGGGACCCCGCCTCCACCAGGCGCCCCATGCCCGGAGCGCAGCCCCCGCTCGCCCCCGGCCCGTACCCTGGTTCGCGCTCTCCATGGCGGCGCCCCGGGCCCGTCCAGCCGCCGCCGCCGCCGCCCCCGGTGACGCGCTCAGCGCGCGCCGCCCGCCCGTTCCGGGGAGGGTCGCGGGCACAGCGCGTCACGGCCGCGTCGCCACGGTGACGGTGACACGTGTGTCCCTCCCCCCGGCACCGGACACGGGGGTGACGTCATGGAGGGGTCAGCGCGGCCGGGCGGGGCCGGCGGTGCCGTGAGCGCGGCCGGAGGGCAGGGGGCAGCACCGGCACGGGGCACCGGGACATTGGGCACGGCCCGACACACCGGGCGGCACCGGCACGGGGCACCGGGACATTGGGTACGGCCCGACACACCGGGCAGCACCGGCACGGGGCACCGGGACATTGGGCACGGCCCGACACACCCGGCGGCACCGGCACGGGGCACCGCGGCCGTGGGGCAGCACCGGCACGGGGCACCGGGGACTGCCTTGCCTGCCACGGCCTGGCGGCTCTGTACGACCCCCGAGCTCCGTTCCCCGGCCCAACCTCCCATCGGGCTCGTTAATTAGCGCTGATCATTCACCACGGTAACGAGCCGCGCTGCCTGTCCCCTCATCCCGCCTTCGGCGTTTGGGGCTCCCGTTAGGTCCGGCGGTGGCTGCGGTGCCCGGAGCCTTCCCGGCACCCCCAGCCCACCCTGGGTGCCCGGTCACAGGGACCCCCAGCCCCCTCCCGGTGTGCAGCTGCAGGGACCAGGCCACTGCCCGCTCCAGATGTGCTTCATAAACCGGATTCTCTCGCGGTGCCACCTGCAGTGACATCAAAGGGGAAACAGTGGCAGGAGAGGGGGGTCTGGCCCGTCCCTGCTGCGGGCAGAGCTTGGCTCTGGTGACAATCTGCTGTTCCCTTTGGAGAGGCTAGGAGTGGAGTGGAAGCCCAAATCCCACCGGCAGCACAGCCTGCAATTCCACCTGGGTCTGAGACCTGCGTCAGGGCACAGAGATGCCCTGGGCTGCTTCGCTTCCAACCATTTTGCAATCCCCTCTCTGAAAATCCCTCTGGGTTGGGGCCTCGTTTCATTTTCAGAGCCTTTTCCCCTGTCTCTTCGGGTTGCCCAGGATGAGGCATGAAAAGGGAAGTGAATATAGATGGGGAAATGGAATTTGTCAGAGCCCTTTCCATCAGCACCTTGGCCACCCGAGCAGTGGATTTGCACCCACAAGAGCTCCTGGAAATGCCCTTCCTGGAGCACAGCACATGACCCCCATCCGCCTGCTTGGCCTTGGAAGGACAGGAAGCACTTTAACAGCTTAACTTTTTATTGGGGGATTTTTTTGAGGGGTTATTGTGAAGTTTGGAGCCTTGGTGCACATCTCGTTTCGAAGCTGAGCTCAGTGGAAACCCAGGGAGTGGTCGAATGCTGAGCCCATGAGAAAAATCTGGATTTTTCCAAGCTCACCAGAGCCTGGATTCCTGAAAATCTGGCCCTGAGAGGTGGCTGCAGCAGGAGGAGCCGGGAGGGCTGCGGCTCACAGGGACTGCTGTGGCCTCTGCCAGCTCTGCCAGGCGCAAAGCCCACTGCCAAGTCCAGCCTCCCTGAGCAGCCAGGGATCGGGCTGTGCCTCACGGGATTGCCCTCCAAAAATCCCCTGCTCTGGTAGCTGATTTCCCTCTACTTTCAGGCACTGACTTTTAATTAAATGCATCATGGTGCCAACTTAATCATTCCCCAATCCCAAGACCTTGAAGGCTGTTGGGAAGTGCAGAGCAATCCTAACTTTGGAGAGAGGGGAAAAATAAAATCCCTTTTGTGTTTTCGGATCTGCTGGGGCTCCGCCAGGGCTGGGCAGTTATTTGGGGGGCAAAATGTCTGTGGAGGCATTTGTTCGCCCTGGCAGCCACCGCTCTGCACCCTCCACATCCCCCCGGTTCCCCTTTTGCTGCCACCGGGATTTTCGCTCGGTTGGGGCTTTTTTTTTTGGCCGTTTGCTGCCGAATGCAGAAATGTCAGACTTGGGGCGAGTTCCCTTCGCTGACGCCCTTCCAGCCGTGTGGAGGCGGAGGGGAAGGAAGGGGCCATTTGACGATCTCGTTTGGGAGGCGGGTGGCATCTCCTGGTGCCCAGGCATCCGTGTCTCTGGAAAGCGCATGTCCCCAGGCACCACCTTGTTTTCCAACCCTGTCAGAGCCTGAAATACAAGCCACTGTTTCCCAGCAAAGCAAGGAATTGCGTGAACGGCCACGCACACGGGAAGCAGCACCCGTGGGCGTCCTTGGCTACCGCATCTCCCGGGATAGGGATGCTCCGGGTGAGCACCGACATTCCTCAGCTGCCGGTTCCCGGTGTCTGCGCCGGGCTAGGGCAGGCGCCGCTGCTCCGTGGCTTCGCTGGAAGCCGCCGCGTTCTGGGCTCTGTGCCCCCTTTTAAAGCAAGCCCTGACCTAGATTCCCTCCCTTCCCGTGCACCGCCGCCGGGCTCTGCTCTCCCGCCGCTCCTCCCCGCGGCTGGAAGGGGCCCAGCGGAGCGGGCCGGGCTCCTGCTCCTTATGCCAGTGGCATCCACCCCGGCGGAGCGAGGAGCGAGCCTGTGCCGGCCGATACAGCCCTATCGCCCTTTCCCGGCCCGGAGCATCCCCCGAGCAAGAGGGGCGGCCGGTGGGGCTATCTCTGCTCGGCAGAGATATCACCGCGCAGAGGCAGCGGTGACGGCCCACGGCCAGCCTTGGGCTCTGCCTGTCCTCCCCCCATGGCAGTGTCCCCCGTTCCCACTCGGCCCCCGGCGTGTCCCACCCCTCTGGCTGACACTAGGGACAGCATCACCCGGGGGTGCAATGGGGAGGGGGCACAGCTGGATAGCCTCCTGCAGAGTGTGGGTGCAACAGGACCCTGTCTGTCCATCCATCTGTCCATCCCTGTGTCCATCTGCCCATCCATTTGTCCATCCATTTTTCCATCCATCCATCCATCCATCCATCCATCCATCCATCCATCCATCCATCCATATCTCTCCATCAGAGTCAACCCCCACTCATGGTTATATCCCTGACCAATCCTTGAGTCACCCAGATGCAGCCACATGGGATAACATTTACCTGGGCACTGGTGGTAAAACACACATTTAAGAGCAAAAACCATCATTAAAAAATGCCGTGTGCACCAGCACCCTGCCTCTGGATCACAGAGGTAGGAATTGGGAGCTGGACACGTTGGAGGATTCCCCACAATCGTCCTGGGAACTGCCCAAGCCCCCTTTGTGTGCCTCCCAAAAACCTTTTATGCTTCAGGTGAGACAGATCCTCTTTCCTCATCCCACAGGTGGGAACCAGGGTGCGGAGCAATGCTGGGGGTTCCTCTTTCCCCGTCCACCACTGGCCCCTGCGTGCTGCAGGGCATCTCCTGCTCGGTGCTGCCTTCCGCTTTCCTCCAGACCCAAAATAGCCCCCGGACGACGGTGGGGGGATGCCGGGGGCGACGCTTCCTCTTTCTGAGACGCCACCACAGCTGCTGGGGAAGGTACAGGGACTCTCAAGTGGGGATGAGCCGAGGGAACGTGGGCGCAGCTGCTGGGGCTGACATCAGGCGTGGATCGGGAGCATCCTCTGGATGCCCGGCTCCTTGCCTGGACCACCCCCACATCCCCCACTTCGCCATCTCCCTGCCGGTGTGGGGGGTTGGTGCAAACACCCGGACCAGTGGCTGCATCCCATGGAGCAGTCTGGGGTGGGCTGGGGTCCCGGCATCCCCGGGGGTTCCCCGTGCCCCGCTCTCCACCCCAAGCAGAAAGCTGCACCCACGGGCTGCCCGAGGGGTTCCCGTCCACGTCCTGCTCTTCCCCAGAAAATGTCGGTGACTCCCTGACTGGTGGCTGGGCTTTCCCACTGTCAGCCGGAGTCCCCCTGTTCCCACCCACAAACGCGCTCAGGAGCCACGGGAACAATTTCAGCTGGAGCAAGTCAGACTCTTCTCCTCTGAGGCCAGTTCTGAAGCCCCTCATCACACCCCTCTGCCTGGAAATGGGTCCCTTAATTTCCGCTTTATTATCCCGGCTCGTTAGGCTGTTCTCAGCTCTGAAACAGCTCCTGGGGACACCCGGGTACTCCGTGTCAGCCACCAGTGCTGCCCCGACTGTGGGGTTTCTCTCCGGACTCCACCTTGTCATCTCTTGTTTCCACCCTCGTCACTGGGAATTCCCCCAGCAGCATTTGGGGTGAAGTTGCTCATCTCCGCGGTCACAGCAGAGTCCGGGGAGCCACCAGCGCCGGGGGGCAGCAGGGATTGTCCCGTTCCAGCCCCACGGCAGCACCCCGCTGCCCACAAGACCCATCCCCGTGGCCAAGAACACCTCAGGGGGATGCAGGGGACGTGGAGGGACGCGGGGTGAAGCCTCTGGTCTCGGGGCTTCCCACGTACCCTCAGAATGATGCGCATACCCGGGAACGTGCACTCCTGTGGGGACACGCGCACTCGTGGGGACAAGGGACATGCGCAGCTGAAGGACCCAGAGGGTGCTGGAGCCGCGTCCCATAACCGGGACCTTGAACCCCGCAGGGGTACGAGGGAAGCTTCCCGGGGACATGGCGTGCAAAAGCCACGCTGCTGTCACTGCAGCTGTGACCGGCGCTGGGCGTCAGCTGCCATTCCTGGGAGCTGGGGCAAGGATCCGTCCCCCCAGCCCTCCCTCGCGCTCCGGAAACGGGCTGGGCAAAAACCCTCCTCCTCCTCCTCCCTGCTTCTGCCTGATTTCCCCTGCCCTGCCCAGGGCTGCTCTGGGACCTGTTTCCCACCCCGCTAACCCTGCCCTGGGATCCATCCAGCACCATCTGCCGCTTGGAAGAGCCCTGTTCCCTAAGCTGCTCTAATCCCTGAATCCTATCTGCGCCCCGCAGTCGGTGTGAGCTGCCGGCAACGAGCATCTCCCCGGCTTCCGCAGCCCACGCTCCCGCAGCCCACGGCCACGCTCCCTGCGGCTCTCCCGGCTTTTCCCTGCCCGTGATGCTGGGGCTGGTCGGGCGCTGAGCAGTCCCTGCGCTGCGGGACAATGGGAAATGCTGGGAGAGGCAAGAGAAGAAAAGCAATAAGTGATGCTCGACGCTGCTGCCTCCTGCCTTCCCCTGCCCTGGGAGCGAGGCGAGCTCTGAGCCAGGAGCGCAGGAGGCAGCGCCGGGATCTGGAGGCGAGAGAGAGGAGAGGTCCCCCGGGATCGGGAGCTGTGGGGCAGCCGGCAGGAGAAGAAAAGGAGCGAGGGGCCGCGGAGTGGTGGGAGGAGGGTGGGGGGCGGTGAGCCCGAGGGTGAAAGAGCCGAACGCTGGAGCAGACAGACCCGGCGGCTCAGGAAGCCGGGGCCGGAGGAGCGGGGGGCTGGAGAGGTCTCCCCCGCTCTCGCCGCCGAGGAAGCGCAGGGAAGCGCTTCCCGGAGGATGCGGGGCATGGAGGGAGAGGAAGCGCCGGAGACAGCTGCACAACATCTGGCAGCGGCGCGGCCCCCCGGGACCCCGAGGCAGCAGAGCACGGGGGGGCCGGGCCAGCGCCACGCTTCCTGCCACCCCTCCGCTGCCAGATGTGCACCCCGCTCCCCCCGGCCCTGCACCCCCACCCTTCCTCCCCGCCGGGACGTGCCCAACACCTGCTTCCAGTTCAGTCCCAGTTCGCCGGCGCTCCCAGGACCCCGCGGTCCCCGCAACGCCCAGGGGACACGCGGCCCCGTCACCTCTGGCATCCCCATGCTCTGATGGCCTTTCCTGGCTCCCGCGGGGCGGCCTGGGGGGAACGATCAGTGCGTGTCCGCAAATGGGGCGCGTTCCCCTCCGTGGCACTGTGGTGCCCTTTCCTAGATCAAGCCCGGGCGTCCAGCAGCCCCGGCCCCAGCAGAGCAGGGCAAGGGATGCAGGACTACCCCATCCCGGCCGGCACTTCCCACCCGATCCCTCGTGCCCCGAATCCCTCTGGATGCAGAGTGCCCGGGGCAGGGAACTGCCCATTGCGCGGCCCCGGCAAATAGCTGGGTAAGGTTGAACAGCAAGACAGGATTAGCCGCGGGCAGGGAAAATAGCCTCTCCCTTCAAAAATAGCTTCCTGGGATTAAAAATAGCCAGAGGTCCCGGAGCCGTGGCTGCAGGGGGACACAGGCACCAGCTGGGCCGGGCCACCCGCTCCCGCGACGGGGGACAATTAGGGGCATTATGGAGAGCTTAGGGCTGCTCGGAGCCATCTGGTCACAGGCAGAGCCCCTCGGCACCGTCCCTGCAGCCGGGTCAGGCCCCTCCAGGTGATCCCGTGAGCCCCATGGTGGGGATGGTCCCCAAATCCTGGTTATTCCCCTTTCCAGGCAAGCTGTGTGGTGCAGCTGACACACTGGAGGGAAGGGATGGTATCCAGCGGAACCTGGACAGGCTGGAGAAGTGAGCCTGTGCTGTCCAGAGGAGTCTATGGAGATGCTCCAAAAGCTGGAGCACTTCTGCTCTGGAGACAGCTGAGAGAGCTGTGGGCATTCAGCCTGAAAAAGAGAAGGCTCTGGGGAGACCTTAGAGCCTCTTCCAGTCTCTGAAGGGGCTCCAAGAGAGCTGGGGCCTTTGGACAAGTACCTGGAGTGACAGGACAAGAAGCAATGGCTTCAACCTGACAGAGGGCAGGGTTAGATGGGATATTGGGAAGAAATTTTTCCCTGTGAGGGTGGTGAGGCCCTGGCCCTGGTTGCCCAGTGAAGCTGTGGCTGCCCCATCCCTGTAAGTGTCCAAGGCCAGGCTGGATGGGCCTTGGAGCAACCTGGTTTAGTGGAAGGTGTCCCTGCCTGTGGCAGGGGGTTGGAACAAGAGGAGCTTTAATGTCCCTTCCAATCCAGCCCATTCTGTGAAGTCCCCAGGAATGTTTTAGGCTGTCCCAAGGCACAGAGCAGGGGTTTCCCTGTGGGTTGGATGAGGCAGCGGCAGGTGAAGTCCAGCTTAGAGTTCTGTGGGTGTCCCACGACATGGGGACTGCCCCACATCCCTGGCACTGGAAACTCCCAGCCTGGGGTGATGATAGGACATGGCCAGGCACCCCAAACCCCAGCCAGACCTGGGGATTTTTCCCCGTGTCACAGGAAAGTGGCATCAAAGGTGGCCAGCAGTGCCCAGGCTAGGAATGTGGAGCTTATGTTTTCCCTGAAAGCTCCAGCACAGGCTGAGCCCTGGGTGCCACAGCACTGGCAGGGAGGTGGCTGCCAGTATCACCGCCACGTTGGGGACCAGAGGCAAAGGTGGTCTCAGTAATTCCTTGGGGGACAAGGACCAAAAGCCACCAGTGAGCACTGTGTCCCCGCACAGCCAGTCCTGGGAGGTTTGACATTTTCACCTCCACCTCCTGTTTTCTGCTCTCCTCCCACCCAGCGCTTGGAAACAGCTCCTCTTTCTCTCCCTGCTTTTCTTCCCGCATTTCCGCTGGCTGTGGGCTTTACACAACATCTCCCGGTTGGAGAAGGAGAGCGGAGACCTCCTCCCACTCCGATGGGAGAGCTGGGGGTGCTAGGGCTGGTGGGAGTCTCGCAGGTGGAGAGATTTTAGCAGGAGCCTTGTAAGGAATAAATCCTCAGCCCCTGGAGTCCCAGGAAAGGGCAAGTCCTTGGATCATGTCGCTGCAGCCAGAAAGATGCGTGTGGAGTGACAGTGGGGACAGCTGGCAGGGAATGGCAGTGCCCCAGTCTGGAGCGGGGACAGCCACCCTCGGGGAGAAACGGGGTGGGGTGGCCGGTCCGTGCCCCCCCCCCCCCCATTATCATCAGCTCCATCCGTTCCGCAGCCCCCCTCTGCCCCCGCCGGCATTATCCAGCTGATCCCACTCGCAGCCTCCCTAAGGCACTTACAGGGGTTAAAAACAGCAACTGTCCCAGCCCTGACCCCAGGGGACCCTCCGAGCCCCAGCTCCCTTGGGGTGCTGGCACTGAGCCGATGCAGGGTGGGCACTGTGTGTGTGTCCCCCCGCCATTCCAGGACACCTCCTGGTCACCCCATCCCAGCTTGGGGTGGTGGGAGCAGAGGTGGGGTGACCCCCCATTACCCTCTCCCTGCCTGCACAGGCAGAGAGATGAGGGGTGGCATTAATTGGTGCTGGGCTGGGGGGCCGTGCTGGGGGCTGTTTGTCTGCTGCAAAGGGGGGCAAGGGGGTGCCACAGCACCCAGCTGGTGCCCCCTTCCAGGCGCCCTTCTCCCTGCCTTCCCCAAAATCCCGCCCGAAGGCAGGGAGATGAAAGCGGGGTCGCGCTGCCCTGCCTGCCCACATCCTTCCCGCACATTCCTCTCCCTCCTTCATCTCTCCGGGGGTGCCCGTCCGCGCTCGGCTCCGCAGCAGCCCAGGCTGGAGGAGACCTTGGCGTTTTCCCCTCTGTTAAAAATAGCCTGAGATTTATTTTCTGGCAGCATGGAAAGCCCCCGGGGCGGCCGAGAGGAAGCAGCCGGGCTGGGGCAGGCAGGGGCGGCGGGGGGAGAGCGCGGAGGGCAGGAAATAACCCCCGGCAGCGGCTGCCCTGGACGGGGAGAAGGCTCAGATGTGAACAGTGTGTGGTTCATGTGGAAACTCCCAGGACAGCAGCCACAGCTCCGGCCCTGAGCATCCTGCGCTCCGGCCAACTGCCCCCGCCTGCTCCCCACGGCCAAGGTCGGACAGGGCTGGGAGCAACCTGGCCTAGTGGAAGGTGTCCCTGCCCGTGGCAGGGGGTTGGAACGAGATGAGCTTTATGGTCCCTTCCAACCCAAACTATTTCATGGTTATACAGCAGGGCTACAGCCCCTCTGGACTGTCCCCAGCACCCCAGTCCCCCTGCCCAAATCCCTGGGTTTGTCCTAACCCCAGCGTCATGTCCCCACACCTTTCCTGACACCATCCTTCCCACCTGTGACATACAGAGGGAAGGTGGGATGCTGTGGAAGCCCCCAGGGTGCTGCAGGAGCCCTGGGATGCTGGCAGCCAGCAGGCAGGGAGGGCAGGGAAGTGCCGTGCCTGAGGGAGCACTTTGCTTGCCACCACTCCCTGCCCCGCTCCCCTTGGGTCCATCCCAAACCACTCCTAGAGTGCTGGGCACTTGGTTTTGGGCTCTGTCCCCCTCCGTGACCCTGCATGGCCATGCCTGGAGTGGAGGTGGCAGCTGTCTGCACGCAAACCACACAGAGCTCTGCGCTGCTCTCCTCCTCCCGGCATTTCACTCCAGGGGCTCCCACCCATCCTCCGAGGATGCTCGGAGTGCCTCTGCCTGCGTCTGCCTCCCGTTGTCCCCCTGCCTAAAGCAGGATGGGGGGACGGGGCTGCCCCCACTCCTGGCTGGCACTTCCCGTGTTGCTGAAGCATTCTGTCCACCCCTTGCCTGCACACCCACTCTCCGGGAGCACAGAACCCCCTCCCGTGCCGTGACCTCCTTCTGCTTCCCAGAAGGACCAGTCCCCGTTTCCTGGGGACCTTTCGGTTCTTGTCCCCCTTCCCCAGCTCACTCGTTATCAGCCTCACTATCATTTCCTCCCTGTCCACCCACCTGCTTAATTTAGCTGCTTCTTCCTTCCTCTCAGCTGCTTTTGGAGCAAAGTCTGTCCCCGCTCCCCTCTGGCAGCCCCCACCCCGGCCACACCACCCCCTGCCCACCGCACCCCCAGTGTCCCCTCGACAGCCCGAGCGGGTCCCGGTGGGCGATGCCGGGTGCCGGCAGCGTGGGGTGCCAGGACGTGCTGCCCACGGGCACAGCTCCCTGCCCGCCGGCCGGGGATGGAGGCTCTAATTAAGGCAGGATCCTGCCGTCGCTCCTCGGCTAATTGCAGCCTGCGCTGCCCTGCCAGGCTCCCTGGCTCGCCGGCCGGTCCCTCCCCGCGCTGCCTGCGCTGCCTGGCCTCTGCCTGAACCCTGCCTGCGGGCTCTGCCTGCGCCCGGCCTGCCTCCCCCAGCCGGCGGTGCCTTCTGGAACGCTCCACCCTGCAAACCGGTTTGCAAGGAAGCATCTTCCGTCAGGGAAAAACCGATGGGTCACATCCCCGCTGCCCCGCCTGCGCCCTGCCTGCATTCCCGCATCCCTCCCTCGTCCCCACACCCTGCTCGCATTCTTGCATCCTCCCTGCATCCTTCCTGCATCCCCACATCCCCGCATCCATCACAGCGTCCCAGGAAGCACCAAGCGCTTCTCCCCCAGCCGACCCTCAGTGATTAAACCCCATTCCCAAAGCAAGGCTGTGATGCTCCATCACAGGAGGCTTTGAGGAGAGGGTTGGCAGAGCCATCAGCCAGTGCTGACCCCGCCAGGGACATCCCAGGGCCCCCCAGCCCTTTTCCCTGGATCATCACCACTCCCCAGGCCGAGCTCCCAGCAGCACTGTCCCCATTCCCGTCGTGTTCCGGAGTGCGGGGGCTGCCAGGGAGGGCTCCCAGCGTGGCGCTGCCAGCAGAGCCGGGAGATGTCGGCAGCTCGTTATTTATTTAAAGCTCCATCTTTGCGGGGAGTGCCCGTCCTGCAGGAGGAATCCGGCTGCCAGGGACGGATTCGGCTGCCAGGGAGGGATCCGGCTGCCGGGGAGAGATCCAGCTGCCAGGAGGAATTCTGGCCGACAGCCACCCTTGCAGGGGCTTTTCTCCCTGCCCAGGGCTGGGCGATGCCCCCCTGCCCCGGGGGAGGACACAGCCCCCTTTGCAGCCACCTCTCCCCCTGCCTGGCACCAGCCATCGAGCGAGATTGAGGGACACGCTTCCCAAAACCCCTGCTGTCACCCTGAGCCGGCGAGTGGGGTTTGGCCTCGCCACCGCAGTGGCTCAGTCCCTCAGTGGTGACAGGGATGTGTGGCTCGGGCGCCGTTTCCAAGGTAACCCTGGATGAGCTCGGCCTCCGCATCCCTCCATGCCCCCGCATCCCTCTGTGCCCCTGCATCCCGCCATGCCCCCGCACCGAGGAGCCTCCCAGTGCGGCAGGGGCTTGGTCCCTCCAGGGAAGGGGAGGGGGAGGGTACCGACCACAGGGAGGAGGGATAGGGAAGTGGAGAGGTACAGGACATCCCTCCCCTCCCCGTTCCCAGCACAGCCATCCCCTGGGCATGGGCGTGTATGACCTATTCCAAAGACAGGACCTCAAGGATCTCGGGGACCAGGTCAGGGTGTTCCCGTCCTCCCTCCTGGAGCACCTCCCAGGGAGAAAACCAGAAATAGAATCTGTGGTTCCCCACCCAGCCCTGGGCAAGAGGCCATGGCCACGGGTGGGAGCGCGCCCTGAGTCCCACGGGATACCCTGGATGAAGTCTCTCCCCAGGCATCTCCTGCCCAGGTGGGATGGGCTGAGCAGGCAGTGCAGTGGGTGCAAGGGGTCCCTGGGGGTCCCAACCCAGGCAGGTGGGGGATGGGGTGAGAGACATGTGGGTGCTGTCCCAGCTGGGACCTGCTGGGAGGAGACCAGGCCAAGCTGGGAGCCTGCCTGGGCATCCCAGTGCTTCAAAAAAAGCCAGTTTGGTTATATTCCAGGGGGTCACCCTGTCCCTCCAACCCCCACCACATCCCAGGCCAGTACAGCAGCACTGAGCCATTCAGCACAGAGGGGGGCTGCAGTCCTCCACTCACCTCCCCACCTTCCCCCCACCCACCCCATCCCTGCAGTCCAACCAGGATGAGCATCCCCAGTTTTCCATTCATCCCGGCTTGTGTAAAACAAGTCTTTCAGTGTATGCAGCCAGGGCTGGAGAAGACTGGGATGCTCTAACGGGAATGGCACAAAGTGGCTCTGCAGGGGTGGGATGCTCCCAGAGGGAAGCAGAGATGCAGAGGTGATGCCGGACTCATTTCCCATTGCATTTGGAGATCCAGGGGGGCTGTGGGGAGCAGAGGAGACCGACTCTCTGACCCTGGCCCACCGGCTGCCGTGAGGAGGGGAAGCAGCTCCTCTGCCAGGATGCTGCCAGCCTGCCCTGAGCACTGTTTCCATCGCAGCCCTCCCTTCTCCATCTGCTCCTGCCAGTTCCTCAGGGCCCTCCTGCACAGGGCCACCGACAGCAGCGATTTCTTATTACAAATATGTTCCGGTCCATCGCCCCCCAGATCTGCATCCCTGGGACCTGTGTGATGAGGAATTCGATTCCTCGCCGTTAATGAGTTTATGCCAGCAAAGGGCTTTGAAGATGTAATGCTCTGTACAGGAGCTGAGCATCATTTTTATTATTGATTTCACTGCCAGCCCCTGAGATGCTGCTGGAGGACACAGACCTCTGGGTAAAGCCTCTCGAATCCTTGGGGAGGCACTGGGGAAGAACATGCAGAGAAGGAGAAATCCCTTCCCTGTGGACAGACAGCTCTGCAATGTTTCCAGGTCTGTGCCCTTCCAAGAGCAAATCCCCCCCACACAGCAGGGCATCAAACCTCTCCTTGGGGTGGAGAAGGGGTTGTATGGCAAACCCCACATCGGGGCCAGGGGACGGGATCTGAGTCAGCCACGAACAAAATGTCATCACTGACAGCATCCTGCCACCCTGCCCCAGGCTCAGCCAAGCTCCGGGGTCCTGGCGCCACAAGAGACCCTGAGCCGTGAAGGACCCGGAGCAGCTGAGGTCAGGGTCAGGGTGGGGCTGTGGGTTTGGAAGCAGCAGGAAGAGCATCCGGAGCTTTTTATCAGCCTTGGATGGTGGCAGCCACACAAAGGTCCTTGACGGGCTCCACACTGCCCTGTCCCCACACGCCCTCCCCAGGGACCGGCTGTGCTGGCAGCTGCCCTGCTTTCAGAGCAAACACGGGGTGGGTGTGCAGCCTCCCCCGACTGTTGATCCCACTGGAGCAGGATGTGGTGCAGGATTCCCTGCCTGCACCCACCATTGCTGCCCTGGGCTGAGCCTGGAGCTGCTGAGATGCTCCACAGACCCCTTGGGGTTTAAACACTGGGGAGGATTTCCTGCCGGCAAAGGGCACCGCTGTCCCTTGGCCTGGACTGCTCCTGGCCATGGGATTTTCGGGAAACGCCTCCCTAGTTCCCCACTCCTGGGGCCACCCATGGTCATTTCCCGTGGTGGGAACTGGAGTGGGTGTGGGGCTCACATCTCCCCCCCCAGCACCCAAATGGGGAAATGCCACGCTGGGAGAAATCACCGGGAACCGCAAAGCTGAGGGCTAATTATCGGCAAGGGAAGGAAGTGGGGAGGGAGATGCCGTGCTGGGGCCGAGGGTGGGGAGAGGAACCGGGCTGCTCCCAGCTCTGCCACTGACTCACCGGCAGCCCTGGGAAAACCACCTCGCTCCATGGTTACCAAACACAGGCACTGATAACGCCCTTTGGCAATCACACCCGAGCAATCTGATCCTGGGATCAGCATCCCTCCCTCCTGGGTACCGCTTCAGGGATGCTCCGGTGGCCTTGGGGCTGCCAAATGGGACCGGCAGAGATGCCATCGCGGTGGTGAGTGCGGCGAGGCCGCACCTGTGGTCTGGCATCAGGAAACGGCTAAAAAACTCAGGTTAGGAAAAAATAAGGAAACCAAGCAGAGCCCCACTTTTGCTTCCTGTTTTGGGGTCTCTGTCCCCACCACCAGACACTGCCCCAGGGCTCCAGTTTGGTGCAAGAGGCTGATGTCACCTCGGTGCTGGGGACATGGCTCCTGACATGCACTGTTCTCGGAAAGGGGGTGCCCGGAGCTCACTTGGTGTTTGGGGGATTTTTGGTGGAGTTCCCGTGGGTCCTTTCTCACGGGTTGCTCCTGCTGCAGGCAGAGCCAGCACTGCAAGCAGCACAGGCAGCACAGGCATCCTGCCCATAGCAGGAGCACCCCTGGACACATCAAGGCTGAGTTTTGGGGTCTGAGGAGGGAGCTCAACCACCCCCCACGTGGTGAACACCCCCCTGGGCACACAGAGGGGGCCGGGCACTGACCCATTTATCAAGGTCACGGCTGTGGGCAGCGCAAAGCAGAGGCGATGTGACTATTTCGGTGAGCTGAGGGAACTTCACTGGCCTGATTCCCATAAATAAAACATGCAGGGAACAGCCCCTGCTCTGTCCTATTAATTCTGGACCCCAGGGGCCTGGCTCTGTGTGCATTCAGCAGCTCAGCATCGCCTGCTCCGCTCCCCTCTCCGGAGCCTGGCTGCACTCAGGAAGGCTTGAAACCCCCGGTTTCCACAAAATGCCGAGTGTGAGTGCTCCGAGGGCACTTTATGGAAAATCCATTTGTTTTCTCAGGCACAGAGGCAGCTGGGAAGGATGCTGGTGTGTGGGTGGGTCAGGGAGCAGAGGACAGCTCCAGCTTGCTGCAGCCCCCAGCCCAGCTCCCCAGTTTCAAGGAGCCAGAGCTGTTTCCACCCACTCTTCTTCCTCATCTCCCAGCACGCCCCCAGCACATCCTTGCCTCCCAGCTCTCCAGCAGCAGCCATGGCTCTCCCATGGCTGGTTCCTCCAGCCCCTCACAGTAGGCATTAGCAGAACAAGGGAGTTTAATTATCTGGGTTTTCTTCCAGGAGGGCATGAACCTGTCTCTCCCTTGAATTTATCAATTGCTGCCAGATTTTATCTCTTGCTTTCAATTTGCTTGTGATGGTGTTTTCTGCACCAGGGGCACCATATCAGCAGCTCCCTCCTCGCTCACCACATACACAGTAAATGATCTCGCTCTTCCCTCTGTGGCATCGAGTCCTGGGCGCTTTCTCCGACACCCGTGGGTGCTCACA
This sequence comes from Lycocorax pyrrhopterus obiensis, assembly GCA_014706295.1. NCBI lineage: Eukaryota > Metazoa > Chordata > Aves > Passeriformes > Paradisaeidae > Lycocorax > Lycocorax pyrrhopterus. The sequence goes on along the minus strand of JACSVZ010000022.1, from coordinate 10,892,553 downwards.
CTGGATTCACATCCATTACTGACCATGGCATTGCCCACCCAGCAGAGCCACGGACCGAAGTTGGAGCGACGCCAGCGCCGGGAGCGCGTGTCGCCCTGGGGCTCTGCTGAGATCCACGGCCCCACCAGTCATACCCAGAGATGAAGGGCCCCCATTTTCAAGTGACTCAGACTCACCCTTCCTTCCTCAGGAAAACCTGTGATCAGATAAAGCCATCAAACTATCTGGTGAGAATAAACACGCTGCATCTGCACGGATGCAGGCTGTACCCCCGCTAACCCCGCAGAGCCCAGGCAGCCTCCGCTGCCATAACCCCGTCCTTCAGAGGGACACCTCCAGCCCCGGGCAGCGCAGCAGGGATTGCACATGCGTGTGCAAGGCTGGGACCTGCTCTCGCTGTGACCTGCACTCACTGGAGGTTGGGAGGGTCAATTCCCAACTGGCACTGGGCACAGCATCTCCCCATACTCCCTCATCCCACTGGGCTGTATCCATGTTGCACCAGCAAGAAACACATGGACAAAGCAAAGGGTGAGAAGAGGAGGAGCAGAGGGTGGAGGAGAAAGAGGGAGGGAGGGAAAACATTTTAAAAAATCCGCAATTGCCAGCAGATGGGCACTGCCCCCGCCAAGGTGCTGCACTGGCAGGCGGAGGGGCTGGCGAGGAAAAGAGCAAAGGAAGGTGTGAAGATCTCCCTGCAGATTAAACCAAACCCACACTGCTCTGGTGCTCACTGAGGCAAGCCTGGGCTGGGGAAACAGCAGAGTTGGGGTTTGGGGTTCCAGTCTGACACAGGCAGGACCCCTCCAGGTCCCCCAGCCTCCCACAGCTCTCAGCCCTGTCTGTGAGATGTCAGGGGTGCTCAGGATCACACTGTTCCCACGCTACCTGGGGCTTTGTGTGACACTGAAGGGGCCAAGAGCCCATCTCTGGGGGCAGCTCTGCTCCCCTCACCCCAAAATACCTTGGAGGTTGGAAATGAAGGAGCGTGGTGCTAGGATGTGGGTACAGGTGCTAGGGGAGGTTATACTGGCAGCTCCAGCACTGCCTTCTCTGGGAAAAGCAAGGATGGAGTGGGATGTGAGCAAGGCAGCGGGGAAGCACAACGGGGCTGCTCAAACTGATGCTGGGTCCAGCAGGATGTGGAGCTCAGGGCTGATATGACAATGAAGGAGCAGATAATGTATTACAGGGAAAAAACTCCTGGAGGGATAATAAAAATGAGTGGGTTGGGTTTAGAAAAGAGCTGAGAAGAGAGCACAGACATTTTTGGAGGGGGTTGGAACTACTAAACCCAGGGGGAAAGAAAATAAAGAAAGCATCTGTCTTTGCCCACATCCCTGTGCTACTTCCCAGAGATCGGGGCTCTCCTGGGCTTTGGGGCCAGCGGTGGTTCTGCCTCTGCTTGGGAGCACCCCTGAGCCTGGGTGTGGGTGCTGGCCCCGCCGGCACAGCTCCAGCTGCGACAGGCTCCAGGGCTCACCAGGCACTGGGTGACACGGGGCCCTGCTTGCCCTGGACCCCCACACCCCCCGGGCCGATACCCCCGGCCACGGCCCCGGGCGATGCTGAGCTCTGCCCTGCCTGACCGGAGAAGAGGAAACATCTTCCCGATGGCGGCTGGCTCCGGGAGGGATTTTCCGCTGCCTGTTGGCCACGTGCTGCTGGAGCCAGCTCAGGTGCTGGATCTCCCTGGCTGTAATTTCATCTCTGGGCTCCTGTAACAGCTCTGGCTGGGCGGCACGAGGGAAGTGACCGGGGCGCAGGTCCGAGCCCCAGCCCGGAGCTGCATCCGCCCAGCGTTTCCAGTCCAGCCTTATCTGGCGGCTCCCCCTGTGACTCCCCATTTTCCTCCTCTCCCCTCCTTTCCCCCACTCCACCCCGTGCTCCCGGCAGAGTTTCCTGCAGCAGGGCGAGGGCTGGGGGCTGCGGGGTGCCTGGCCGGACCCCTCCCTGCTGACCCCGGCTCTGCCCAGATAGGAAATCCTGCGGGAACTGAAGCCTGGGAACAGCGGCCGAGTTCTCCCCCGGGCTTGGCAGCACTGGGATTTGGCCTACGGGTCACATCAGCCAGCCAGGCTTCTCTGGGAAAAGCTGGGATGAGCTGGGAGAAACCCAGGGAAGGGCATGGAGACCACCATGAAGTGCCCGTGGTAGGCACCCATCACCTAAATGTGCCATTTACAACAAGAGGGTTTTGGCACTTAAAGGAGCCACTTTCCCACTGGGAATGGTGGGAGGAGAGGGCATCACAGCAGGAAGATGCTGACCAGTGCCACGCACGGCTGCTGGCCTGACCCAGCTGTGCAGGAACCAGGTGGGTGCTCACAGAAGACCATGGTGATGCAAAATGCTGCTAGCAGCCTCTGAACAGCGTCAAATATAAACTGATTATTGACAGCCTCATCGCTCCTCCTGACAAGCAATTTAATATAAATTCAAATATTGTGCAAAACCCTCCTTATTTATTTAAGAGCATTTTGTGAATGTTTTGCCAGAGTCCTCCTAATTTTTCTTGTTCTTATTTTAGAAAAGGAAGCAAACAGAGATGTGCTGCTCCCCACACCCTGCAGCTCAGCTCCAGCACAGCCCTGCAGGGAACCCTGAAATTGGAGCTGTCTGAGCAAATTCAAGACACTGGAGGTAAAACCAAACAGAAGCATCAGGGCAGGAGCAAAAGGAAGACAAGCTTTCCACACCTTCTGAGCTGAGGAGGTTGGGAATGGAGGTGGGTTAATGCTCCCAGAGTGGAGTGTCATCCCAAGCTCCACATCAACCAGAGCAAAACTTGACTGAGTGTTTAACCCAGCTAAACCCTGGCTGTGGCCTGAGTCGTTAGGAGAACCAGCAATTGCCTGCTGAAACCCCAAACCACACTTCCCAAACTCCAGGAGTTATATATATGTATATTTTAACTGTTGCCTCTGCCTGTTGCCAGCACGGCTCCATGACAGGCACGGCTTACATGGATCACACTGAGCCAAGGACTCGTGTGCAGCCCTGCAATTTCCTTGGGTTCTGAAGAAAACCAAATCTTTGCAAACAGAGGGATCTATTTCAGTGAAATCTCTCTTAAACCTTGAGTTTGTAGGTGTTGTAGTAAAGAAGGTTGGGCCTGACTGAGAGACAAATCAGACTTTGAAGGATGCAGGACCATGGGAATGTCCCTGCTTCTGTCTCCTGAGAATGGGTTTGTCTGTTTCTAAAGGGATGCTGTGAGCCCCTGGTAATGGCCAGAAAAGGTCGAAGGAGTGAAGGAGGGTGATAGTAGAGGAGGAAGGATCACAATTTATTCTAAATGTGCTGACGTTTTGCTGTTGATGTCAGGACAAAGCCTGGCCCAAGCACCAGCACTTCCCAGATGTACAGAGGTGACAGTCAGCAAAAAGCTGCAGAAGGAGAAGATCTGGTTAAAGAGCCCTGTCCAAAGTGCACAGCAGTGAACTGCTCCTGATCCATACCCGGGACAGGAGGAAACCTTGGAAGGGATGAAGTACCAGAGAACTATGACGCAAAATACAGCAGGAAACAACTCTGAGAAGAACCCATGCTCAGAGAAAGGAAAGTGGAGATCCTTTATTGCAGGAGGAGGGTGGTGTCAGCTGAGCACGGGGATCTCTTGAGCTCCAACCAACACACAAATGGCCTGCGGCTTCTGGGTGGGACTTGGAGGGGCCGCAGGTTGGCTCCAGGCTCCCAGTGAGGTCTGCAAGAATCAGTGTTTGGCTGCTGCTGGGCCACTCCAGGGAGGGGAACAGAGAAGGATGAGACAGAGCCAGAGCAGCAAGTCAAGGACAGTGGAGATGGAGCAGCCAAGAGAAGGTGGGGACAGAGCTTGTTGCACCCTCCTGTACCCCCAGTGCCATGGCCCCAGCATCCTTCATCCTTATCATCACTGTAGGTCTTGGGGGGAACCCAAGACACCCCAGAGCTGAGCTCACCCAGGCCACAAGAGGTTGGGAGTGGGGGACTGAATTTGACAGCCTGGATGCTTCTCCACTTGAGAAGCTTTGAAAGGGAATGTATTTTTGGAGCATTAAAGATCAACTGTTTGACTCTGGCCAATCCCTTTCAAGAAGAGCACCAAAGGAGGTCAGTGGGATGTGTCTGGTCAAATATTTTGTACATGACCATCATCTCTCACCCCCTCAAGTATTTACAGACCTGAGAGCATTTCCTGCTGTTCCCCCCTGTTGAGTATCTGGTGTCTCTGCTCCAGCAGGACGGTCCTGTGGCCATGAAGGACCACCCCAACACTGCCCTTGGGTGCAGAAAACAAAACTAAATCAGCACAATGTGTTTAGTCCCACAAATGGCAGCAGGTTTACCCAGCCAGCAGTGAAACACAGCGCACGATAATGAGAACAAATCTGCGGGGGTGGTGGTGGTGGGGAGATGGGGTGGAAAGAGGGAGGTTTATTCTCCAGGGTTTTTTTGTAATCTTCACTCACCATATTTAGTAGGCTTGTGACTTGCCCTTGCTAGCTCATGGAGAATTCCCCCAAGTGTTTACTCCCACAGCCTAGCAAATGCCTCAATACACATCATGGAAAAAATACAATCGACATCTTCACTCCCACTAGAGAAGGAATTCCGACTTGCCCGGCACAGACCGGGAGTATGAGCCTGTGAGAGAGACAAATGCTGCTTCATTAGCTCCCCTCAGATGTGGTTTACTCCTCAAATGACCTGGTCAGGGCTGCACCACCTCCCTCCTTTCCTTCACCTAAGGAACCCCTGACCTTTGGTCAGGGCAGTGGGGACAGGAATGTGGGTCCTTTAACCCTTTCCTCCAACATCCGCCAGCTGCTCTCCATGCGGTTCACAAAGCTGATGGTCCCGGGATTTCCAGGGATCCAGAGATGCCGTGAAGGGCAGGAGCAGAGCTCTGCAAAACAGCTTTCTTCCTGCTGTACCTAGGGAAGAGCAGGATTTGATGGAGAGCCAAGGCTACCTCATACAGAACATGGAAACAAAATGGGGATCACTGAGAGCAGAGATCACAGATTGCCCAGGATTGCTTCGGAACCTCTATTTCTACAGAACTTTAGTAGAGGAAAAAACGGTAATTAGGCCCTTTGGACTTTGTCAACGTGCTCCCAAATTGCCCACATGACAAGGACACACAGGAAATCATTTTAATTTATCAAATGAAGAATCTCCTACAACTGCAATGAACATGAAGTAGAGGAGAACTGGAGAGAGGAGCTGAAATGAGAATGCTCAGCGCTTCTAATGATTTAGCATTTCTGACCAGGAATTTCTTTGTCCATATCGGCAAATTTTGGGACTTTCTGCTGAGGGACGTGGTGGAATCTCCATCCCTAGAAGTGTTCAAAAACCTGCAGATGTGGCACTTGGGGACATAGTTTAGTGGTGAGTTTGGTAGTGCTGGGTTAATGGTTGGACTCGATGATCTTGGAGGTCTTTTCCAACCTCACCAATACCATGTTTTTGCAAATGGGGCATGGTGTGAATGCAGCACCCAGCCAGCTCTCCTCTGCTGCTGTCCCCTGGTCTGGTCCCATCATCCCCCAGCACAGGAGACAGCAGGAAGATGATGCTGGCTTATTTGCACTGGAGAGGTCTCGGAGATTGTGCAGGGAGCAATCACAGAGGTGCAGAGACACCGAAAAGGCAGCGAAATTCAACAGCACGTGTGCAAGTCCATGGTGCTTAATTTGCCCCTTCAGTGAGGATGATCATCCATGGAGCACTGGCACGTGGTGTCAGCGTGGCTGTGCTGGGGGTTCAAGTGCTCACATGCTCTTGGTAGAGCAAAAGGAACATGCCAAGGTGACTCCAAGCACTCTTGTGCTAAAGGAATATGATATTTACCTGCTTTCCCAGTGGCTAAAACCTATCAGTACCGTGATACCACCAGTCTCTGCAAGGGTAGAGCCTGTGGTATGGTGGCTAGCGAGGGATGTGGACTCAGGCTGGAAACCCGTGGTCTGTAACCCCCAACATGATATTACACTCCTAATCTCTCCTTTGCACACCAAAAATCACAGGAACTACTCCCATTACCCCGATTTTTCCTCCAGGTCTTATTTTTCCACGCACATCCTTTCCTTCTTCATAAGGAGAAAGCACCTCTCAGGGCACGCTGAGTTATTGCAGTATTTACCTAAAATACAATACAAATACAATACAAACCTCTAATTAAAGGAGAGGGGGCTTGGCAAAAGAATATTAAAGCTTTTCAGGTCTCCTGAAATCCTTTGTGTGGAACAGCTTTGGGAAATGGGGCCTGCTGCCACCCTCCCCCTCTTGGGAGCATTCCCCAGGGCAGTGCCCGGGCAGCAGCTGCTGCTGCTCCGGGGGAGTCAGCCCAGCCTGACACACAAACAAATACCACAGGAAGAAATGCTTTCTTCCAACAAAGACCTGGGGAAGAAACCCTGGGCAGGAGGAGAGGAGGGGAGCGTACATCCTGCACCTGAGGAGCTTTGGGGTAGTGGGGGAAGCTTGGTCTGAAATAGAGGAGTGAGGAAAGGCAGGAACGGTTATAGCTGTGACCAGGTATGATGCAGATGTCATGCAAAACAGACACAATTGCATAAAGATAAAGCTCCACTTTCAACAGCCCCTTTAACCTTCGGATTTCAGCCTAAAAGAAGGACAGACTTAAAAGCACAGAAGGATCTAATACCTGCAGGCATGGGGGGACAGATTCACATGAAAACCAGCGCGAGCATTTAGGGTGGAAAAGGCATTTTGTTTGCTCAGCTCTGGTGCTCCTCACCCACAGGTAACAGAGGCTGGAAAATGTGTTCTACACAGGATTGTGTGTGCAGAAAGAGCAGGTGGCAGAAGGAACCCCCACCCAGCGCCGATTCTGCGTTGCTCAAGTCTAAGAAATCGTGTCCTTGGTTGCATTAACAACTTCTGCAAAGTCTTCATTTGCATTTTAATGGAACTCTTTCTAGGAAGGTGGTGCTTGGACTCTGTTGCAATATAAAATGAAGAGGTAATTAAAAACATGCTGGAGCGAAAAGGCATTTTGTTTTCATTAATCAGGTTTATTCAGAGTCTTTTCAAAATTAAAGGTATTTAGGGTATGTGGGAGGAAACGGGGGGAGGAAAACACATGACGGAGCATCCGTTTATTTAAATTACAGTTAAAAAGTGGAAAACACGCTTTTTGTGAGGGGACATCCTAGGGATTAAAAGCACCTTCCAGAAATGGATTTGAATGAAGAGTAGGCATAAAAGTCAAGTCTAAGATTTCAACAGCAGGTCTGCCTACTTGGAAGCCAGAGATGAAGGAAATACATAGGATGAGGGAAACCACGGAGGAAATTTTTAAACCTTCGGCACGCAATTATCCAGGCAATTACTGTGATTACACACCTAAGTCAGTTAACTATGCAAACGGCCAGCCCCGTTGGTCAGACACGTATTTCCCCAATTTCGGGCGCAATCACAGCACGCAGATGTTGATAAACAGTTTGCAAACGCTTTATCTGCTGGACCAGCTTCTGCTTTCACAATCCAGCGACCGCACAGCATCGAGCGCGATTCCCTCGCTCGCCGCAGCCATCGTGCGATCGCGCCGACTTCCCCCACGCTCCAGACCTATCCTGCCCTGTTAAGCTCCGTCCTTTGAAATATAGGGCAGTTTCTGTCAGATCCTTCAGCGCGACAGTCAAAAGGGCAAAGCCCTGCCCTTTGTTGCAGCGGGAGGTTTTTCCATCGCGGAGCTGACTGTGATCTCCATCCGCTGCGATCTCCATCCTTCCCCGACCACCGGCCTCGTTCTCCGGCCATTACGGGTCAGGGGGCTCCGAACTGCACTTATTTTACATTATTTCATTTCAGGGAATTGTGTGAACTACATCTCACTGCGTACAAGACGGGAAAAGTGATTTTTTTTTTTTTTTCCCCGGCAAGGTCCGGAGGAGGCTGCGGCACTGCCCCGCTCCAATACCCACCGTCCTCCATCCCGCGGTGGGGCTTAGGGGACGCGCCCCGCTGAGGGCGCACAGCCGCCCCTCCCGGGGTCAGGCGCACCTGCCGGGGGGCAGGAAACACCCGTGGAGGCCCAGAGAGGTCCGGAGCAGGAGCAGGACCGGAGTTAGGACCGGGACCGGGACAGGACAGGGAGCGGTCCCGGGGTCCCGCCGCCGCCCCCGCCTCAGCGCAGCCCCCGCGCTGTCCCGGCGTGCCCCGCGCGCCGCGCGCCCCCGCCCTCCTTCACTTCCGGTGTCCGGCAGTGGCAGCGCCGCCGGCGGCGCCCCCGCTCCCCCGGCGCAAGGGGAGGGGGGCGCGGCAAAGGGGCGTGGCCGGCGGAGAGGCCGCCGCCCAATCACCGCCCGCCGCTGGGGGAGAGTGGGCGGGGACAGCGCCGGCACGCGCCGCGCGGCACCGCCCCCCCGCGCCCCCCCCGCCCGCCGCGGGCTCGCGCCCCGCGCGCCCGAGGGAGCGTCGGGAGCGCGCCCGGGCGCCCCCCCCTTCCCCCCCTCCGCCGGGTTCTCCCCCCCCTCCTCCGCCCTCCGCCCCCCCTTCCCCTTCCCCTCCCCACCCGGGAGGAGAGGCACGGAGTGACCGACGGAGCCACCGCTCCGGCCGCTCCGACACCCCGCTCTCCTCCATGGGGCACAGGTAAGCGCGCCGCCCCCCACCCCCCGGGGCGAGCGGGGGTCGCCATGGCCGCCCCCCCACCCCTGGAGGGGCGGCGGGGAGCCCCCCCCGCTGCTCCCGCACCGCCGCCCCCGGTGTTATCCCCGTTATTATCCCCCTCATTATCCCCGTTTTTATCCTTATCCCCGTTTTTATCCCCTTTTTTTTATCCCCGTTATTCCCCCCCTGCCCGCCCGCCGCGGGGGGAGCGCGGCCGGTCGCGCCCTGCCCGCCGAGGGGGGCACGGAGCCTTCTTTGGGACGCGATGTCCTATTTGGTGTGGGTGGATGGCTTAACTTGGTAAGTGCCGGGTTTAACCCCCCTCCCCCGGCCCTCCCCTCCCCTCGCTCCTCCGCCCGCCCCCCCCCCCCCTCCCCGTAACCTCCAAAAGGGGAATTTTCCAGCTGGTAATTTCTGCTGCGTCAACACCCAGCTCAAGGGAGAGGAGAAGAGACAAGGGGGCATTTTAACAGCAGCTCCACTTGCGGATAGCCAGCCTCAATCCCGGCTCCAGCATTAAAACCCTTTCCGCCCCCTAAAAACCAGCATCCGTGCAAGTTGGACCAAGAGTTTGTCAGGAGTGTGGTTCAAAACTGCTTGGAAAAAGGGATGAGGTAATAATACTGGTGAAGCATGTTGTATTTCTCTCTTTCTGCCTGTCTCTCTTTCTCTTTCTCCCTCTCCCCTCCTCTCCTCTCCTCTTTTTTTTTTTTTTTTTTTTTTTAAAGCCAGGCCTGTTTTGGGTTATTGTCTCCCCCTAAAGCCAGACATAGATCGCCTGGCCTTGCCTCCATTTTAATTGCAGGCTGAAATGGGGGAAGTGACCCTCTTTAAAAAAAAGAAATACAAAAAACCCCAACAAGCAAACAAACAAAAAAAACCTGGAGAAAATAATGCTGTTCCTTTGGGGGGGATATAGGTGATTTTTCATAAGGCTGTAACAAGTGCAAAAGTGGCTGGAAATGTTCTCTGTCATGCTGGGAAACTAGTGAGGTGTCCTCCTCCCTCCCCAGAAAAAAGTGCTGGTAGAATTTGGTGGAGGGGAGCGGGAGAGGTGCTGGGAAAAGCAGGGGTTGTGCTGTTGGATTGCCTTTGTGTCTCTGTAAATAGACATGTCAGTTCCCAAAGTAATACAAGTAGTGTCTGATAACTCAATCCCAGATGACAAATAGAGAATGGAGCAGATTTTCAGGACTGTAATAGTGGGAGGATTTCTCTTTTGAAACGGAGAGGAAAAAAATGTTGGTACCTCCTGAGGAGGTTCTTCCCCGGCGCGTTATTGTGAAGTGGAGCCTTCGGATGGAATCCGGAGACATAAACCCATATTTATTTATTTTACACCTGACCGGGGAAAGATAAACAAAGGAGAGTTTAACAGCTCTTTAATGAATTCCTCATGCTTTTTATTTTGCAATCCCAATGATTCATTTGGCAAGCCTTACAGGACGGGATTATTATCAGCATTGTTTAAAGCCATGCTAATTAGGAGATGTGTTTAGCAAACAGTGGCATTCTAGACACCTGTACCAAAGTTCTTGCGTGCATTTTGATTGCATCACTGGTATCATTTTTAGCATTTAGTCGCTGTCATAGAGATGCAGGTCTCAGTTTGTGGACTCAATCAAGTATTTATTGAGTGTGGGTTCTCTGTGTGCACAGATCAGCCCTGCTACTAATGCGTTAAATGTGTTTTCTCAAAAAAGACAGGGAGTGTTTTTTCACTTTTTGTTTTTATTTTCCTGTGGGGATGATAAGAAGAGGCAGTGATACCCAAGAAGAGTGAGAAAAACATAATTTTTGAAGAAGAAGCTTTCTGTGACTGGATAGCTCTTTCACTTTAATCAATACCTCACTTTTATGCTTTTATAGCCTCTTTTAATCGGAAATAAAATTTGACTTTCCCCTTCTAAACTCTCTGTTTGTCAAGTTTTATATTTTGAAATCCTTAGTGATGGAAAAAATGGGTGGAGTGTATTATTAGTCACAATATTTTCAACATGCGGTGAGGAATTACAGCTTTGAGGTGTTTTTTGGGAACCGACCGGGAACGGGCAGAGGAGCTGCCCCATGGGCTGAAGGGAGAGCTACAGGACAGGACTCAGGATTCAGGGGGCTCCCGAATGCACACTGCTGAAAAATATTCCATGGTTTGGTGCGTTCATGGGATAACTGTAACAGAAATAGAAAACGAATCTTTTGGTTTTGATGCAGCGTGTCCAGGAGGGGGAAACTCACTCACAGCGAAACTTCTCTCGCGGTTGTTTTCATAGACTGTGTGTTCGCCTGGGTGGAATTGAGACAATTTCAGTCTGGTACCAAAAACGGGGCATTCTAGTAACTCTCACCTTAGGTGTTTATTCCTGTGCTTTAAGTGCTGCTCCGTTCTGGAGTGTGTAGGACTCAGCCTTTGAAAACATGACCTGTACTCAGGGTTCTTGGAGACTGGAGAAAATGGGCCACTTTCTCCCCGTGGTCTTTGTTTTCTGGGACAGTTGTACAACAGTGGATATGTTCTTCGCAAGAGGATTTTTTTTTTTTTTTTAATATCTGGAAGTGCTTAGAGGAAAACCAGTTTAGCAGCTCCCCCCTCCCCAGCAGCCCTCTGTCAAAACGAAATATGCCTCCTGTTTGGAAGATCTGTTAATTGCCTGCTTTTCCTCTGCTGATGTGTTGTGTTGCTGTGAGGTTGAGCATATTCTTTTTGTCTTTGCTATCCACTCGGGTGGATTTTTTTTTTTTTTCTTTTTTAAGATCCGTGTTTTTGAAGTTTCTAAGCAAAGTTTCCTGTCTTCCCAGCAGCAGTGCAGAGCAGGCTGACACCCAATCCAAACTGCCACTGCCTGCTTTCAGGGCAGAATTATTTCATAAACAGCTCAGCCTTTCCCAGGACATTTTTCCCTTCGTGTTGCCGGTTTTACTGGCTGCTCCAGAGCACGCTGTAACGCTTTCCAGACTCCCCCTAAACTGGTAAATAGCATTCACAGGGGTTTTCCATGCTCCTGTGTGCTTAGTTTAATGGGCAAACAGAAGGACAGGGAGAGGGCTTAGTTTAAGTCTTTGAAGAGCTACCTGCAGTTGTAATGGTTATCCCACATGTCCATTATAATTCCCAGGAGGCAGCAATCTGTGTCCATTCCTGGCTGTGAGCATTACCCTGGAAAATTCTGACACTTTACACAGAGAGATGAATTCCGTTTTTTGATATTTTGCTCCTGGCTTGTGTTTGGCTCGAATATTTTGAAGTGTGGGGCTCACCAGTGTTTTCTGTGTGTGATATTTGAAACTTGAAGTGTGTTACTAGTGAAAGCGAGCGTGCTGCAGGTTGTGTGCAGAGAGCAGGGGTCACGTTAGGAGAGAGCACGAGGAGCGACCGCGGCTGCGAGGCAGAGGCAGGAATTTGGTCTGCGGGAAGTCCTGCAATCCTAATCCATCCCTAAAGCATCTCCGTGGGAGTTTTTATGATATTTGGGCAAGCACAATAACAGTCAGGGCTCCAGTGTTAAAATTTGTTGCTTCAAAACTTCACTTTAGTCCCTTCCTGAGGACTTTTTGTATGTTTGTGTTTGCAGCCTCCTTTACTTCCTTCGGTAGTTGGGTTTCTCAGTTCACTCTGGATCTTCAGTCCTTTAGGCAGGATGAGAAATAAAAGCCTGTATCACTTCGTGTGGGGCTTCTTTCCATGAGATGCAAGAGGGAAGAATCTCAACTTCCCTGAACAGTTCAGTAGTTTTCTGGTTTGTGCTGCCGTGGTGTATTTGGATGCACAAGGATGCCCAGTTTAGAGGGAAAGCTGCTCTTTGGGACTCAGTGCCCATCCTCCAGCTGTTGGTTGAACATGCTGGTGTGTAACTTCTTGTTACCCATCTCCCATTCTGTGAAACTGGAGTTTACTCGGCTCTCCCAAACATTTTCTGTTGTATTGATGAAAAATTGTGCTAGAAGTGCTTATTCTTCATAAAGGCAAACCAGTGTGAAGTCCTGGCTGAATTCCCTCTGGGATGTGGTGGAGTCCAGAGGCTTGTGGGTGGGGTTTGCTGTCCCTTACCAAGTCAGCTGTGGTGCAGTTATTTTCTGAACAGTCGCTTTAACTTTCTTTCATAGCCATGTATTTAAGAAACATCAGGCTGCTGCTGAGATGTTGGTTTGGAATAGCTTCTGAGTGCTCCTGGGGCAGGGTGAGATCCTTGACAGCCATTCTAATGAGATGGAAATGTGTCCCGCTTGGCAGTGTTCAGCTGTGCATAGGTAAGGATGTCCCTGGCACAGGAGGGGAGAGGTGGCTTTGCTGAAATGTAACAGGTAGATGCTCAGTTAGAGCTGAAACTCACCTTTTTGCCTTGGTTTTTGGGGATGTGGCTGGCTTTTATTCCAGACCAGACAGAGGTGATCTTGTCCTGTTGCTTACTTGACTTGTGTGCACTTGGGAAGAAAAACACCCAGCGAATGTTGGAAGTCGCCCTGTGTTTGCTTTATAGTAACTCTGAGTTAGCATCTCCTGTAGTGGAAAGAGGCACCAAGGTGTCAAAAAAATTCTACAAACACATCTATGAGCTTGTGTGTGGATTAAAATACACTCGTTAACGAAAATGTCAGTGTGTACCAAGACCTTACCTGCCGAAAAACCTTACTTAGAAAAGGGTTTTGTACATTAAGGAGTATGTTTATAACCTCTGTATACTGAAATACCTTGTTATCTTTCCTAATTATTTCCTTGTCATATGTTGACCAAACTGCTTATTCCATCCAAGTGAGTTTGCTTCCTGGTATTTCTCACCCAGTGGAGAAGAGCTCTGCAGAAAGCTGGTATTTCAGGGGTTTGGCTCGCTCTGTTTGAGGAAGGGGTTAAACAAAATTTGCACCTTTTGCACTGATACAGCATCAGAGGAAATGCCTTCCTGACTAGTGCTCAGATCATGCCCTGAAACAGAAGAATCAGTGATCTGTATTGGACATTAGGTGCTTAAAATACCCAAACCCAACTAATTTAAGTGCTGATAAACGAAGTAGTCAGCGCCCAGTTGCTCCTAACAGTCCTGCTACTATAAGGTTGGAGAATGAGGTGGTGGTTAAATATAAAATGAGCTTTTTGACTTCCTTCTTGTTACCACTGTGTCCTTCTTGGCTTCACTCCACTTCTTTTTTTTTTTTTTCTTTTTTTTTTAATAGTAGTTGATCAAATCTGGATTATGAGATTTGTGCTAAAAAGTAAACCAGGATCCTTACCCAAGGCATGGAAGGCTTGTGCCACGAATTACACAAACAGAATTAGGTTGTTCTCAGAGCCCCTCATATGTTACCTTTAGTTTTGCACTGGTTGATTCTTTTACTCTTAGATTATTCATGACTCCTTGTGTGTCTTTTCTTTTAGGTGATATTTCTCTTGGTTTCTACCCCTGCTTTACTTCTTTTTAAAAATCACCTCATGATTCTTCCTCCTTTGGCTCCCTCCCTTTTTACATATTGAGTTTGGGAAGTTTGGCAAAGATCCCCTAATTAAAAAGCCAAAAACCAGTGAGAAAGTTTGGGGGAAACCATTCTTCAGGGCAATTCCCAGAGTGATAAGTTTACAGTTCTCTAATCCTCTTTTTTTTTAAGGTACTTTTAAAGTTGTTTTTTGACTAGTAGATGCACAAGGGCAGAGTTCTTTTGCTTAGATTTCTTTTTTGACTTTTTAAAGTAAAAGCTTAAGATCTTGCAGGAGATCTTAGTGAGATCTAATGGCACTTGGACAGGTAAGTGTCATACGAGCCACAGGCATTTGAATTTTTTTGGGTAGTTTTTTAATCTTCACTGCTAGAGTAGCAGATCTATCTGTAGCTAAATTCTTATTTTTTTTGATGTCACCAGACTTCTCAAGCCTGGTACCCTGTACCTGTTCTGCCAAGTTCTTGCTGTGTTCTGCACGGTCCGTGACATGAGTAGTGTTGGATCTGTTCTTCTCCTGGTGCAACCAGATGAGAGAGAGAACAGAGATCAAAAATAGGGGAATGATTCAAGCAACGGTTACTGTACCGTGATGGAGAGAGGATGGAGAGACAGGCAGGTGGACAGAGATGGAAGTTATGGGGAAATGAATAATGGAAATGCAGAGGAAATGCAAGTGCAGTGGAAATATTACTGCAAGCGAGCAGTTGGAACTGGGTGCACACACCTGTGCCCTGTTGGAAAGGTGCATCCTGTCGTATTAGCAACTTGTTACCCATTGGAATGTTGTATTTCAGGCTGCATAGCTTTTACAGGCATGGGAAGTAAAGCTTCTGTTAGTTATTTGTCTTCATTTTTGTGTTTGGGGTTTTTTTTCAAAGTTTTTTAATATTTGCAAGAGGAGCAAAGTGCTTTCCTTGGTACCTTTGTGGATGCTGCTTGGTAGTTAAAATCTGAGGGTCATGCTGGCTTTTGAAGGCTGTGATTCAGTCGAGATGGATGGGAATAAAACTCAAATATCTTCCTTTTGTGCAACATGGACACATGATTTTTCTGTAACCTTAGGCAAATATTTTGGTTTGGAGGGGAATCACTATAACCAAGAGGTGAGATTAATACCGACCCCATTTAAAGTGTGTGGGTGGCAGAGGTCACAGAAACATTAACTGAAACTTACGTGTCACCTGAAACAATGTTGTTAAATTTTTTTAAAAATCCTTTTATAAAGTGCAGGTTTTTTACGGTGACTTTTTCAAAGCACTCCTGTCTGGAAGCATAGTCAGAAGTTGTTAACAGTCTTAATATTGGTATGTTAAACTCTTTCTTTACGTTAACACAAGGGCTAAATAATTTTTCCTGCGTGATTAATTATAGGAATATATCAGAATGCTTCTTGTTGAAATGGAAAACAGTGTTGTAAATGTGCAGTTATTTTAAATGTTGCTTGTAATTATGTGGCACCGAAGGGCTTTGTATTGCGTTAAAGTTTGGATTTTAATGTTTGCCTCCTATTCTTTCAATTTCCAAACACAGGACATCTGATGAGCCTTTTGGAGCTTCTTACCAGAGACCATTCTCCTCTCTTCATTGAAACATGCACTGTCCAGCTGTGAAACATTGCAAGGTTTATTTTTGCTGACAGGAAACACTTTCAAGTATCGGTAAGTTCTCATCATTTAAAGATATTTTTGTCTTGTGGTATGGGAAAGAGAAAGAGGACCTGGAGATAACATTGTCATGAGGGCTGACAGTTCTTTATAAAACTTGACTTAACATTGATAACAAGGGCTCATTTAGAAATCTTAGTCAACTGCAAAAGTTGGAGAAATACCTCTGGCTGTTGTGCTCCTTCCTTGTGGCAGAGGTGTCTGCATCCATCCGTCACGGTCACTCGGTTCTCAGCTGTTTGATCAGAAGAGGAATACAGGTGCAGAGCTCAAAGCAAGAAGAAAAGGTGCAGGGCTCAGCTTCGCCATTTTTACCAGTCTGTTGTGGCTCTTTCTGTGCTCCGGGACAGGTGTAAGTGAGAGTTTTAACAAGTCTAAGTAGAAACACATACACTTCATTACACTTTGCTACCAAAGTAATTTCCCGTGTGTCTGGGTTGGTCTGGCTCCCTCACTTCACCACTTTGTTTTTTCTTAACTGTCCAAATAACAGGACTAAAAAGAGCTCGCCAAAACAATTGCTATGGAGAAGCAATCAGAATTAGAGAAAGGCAAGACTTGGCAGTCCAGAATAGAAATTGAGAACAAAGTCACTGGTGTTTGCTTCAATTGGGTCATATTTGTTTTCAAGATTTTCATTTCTGCTGTTTGCCATAAGAATGCTTGGATTTTCCTTATTACTTCCTTTGTTTATTAGATATTTTATTTCACCTTCTATAATGGCATAAATTTGTGTTGGAAAAGCTTTCTTAATTTTTGTCTTCTGATGTTTCCTTTTGCAATCTGTTACTACAGAAGGTCAGTCTTGAAATCACCAGTATTGATTTATAGCTTATTTTCATTAAGAGAGCTAATCTGTGTATTGAAGATGTTTGAAATGCAGAGATCAAAAAAGACTTTTTTGTGGCTAACAATATAAAGCTTTGAATAAAAGGGACTCAGAAGTGTAAGTTGTAAGTTAAATGTTGCCAGTGTGGTGTATAGGCTATTCTGAAGAAAATAAACTCTGTTTTGTGTTAGAAAAATAGGTGTTCAAGATGATAGTTTTAGTGGATGTGTTCTCACAGACAAAAGCCTTGGTGTAGGTGAACTATTCCTACTCCTTGTACCTTGTAACCGTAAACACTCAGGTTTTCTCTGAGAAGCCTATCTGTAAATGTGTCTTGCTATACCTAAATATCTGTATTTTACACAAAACTTTAAAAATCTTGGCATTGTTTGGTCTCTTGACCCAGAATGGTGTCAGCCACTAGAAACTGGCAACTAAACATTTCAAGAGGAAATTCTCCTGAGTGTTCACTGCAAATTTCTTTCAGGAGCTGTACTGGTAGCTTTTAAACCTCAGTATTTTATAGGTCAGATAAGGTGAGTCTCTTTAAAAGAGAGTCATTAAAGTGAGAATGTTTTGAAAAGCTCCCAAACAGGAAACCCTGTTGTTCAAGGGTCTGATTGAAGTTTTAGTAGCTAAAATTAGACTTTTTGTTCCCATACCTTTAAGAAGTAACTCTTGCTTACACTATTACAAAGTGGTAGCCAGGCTTTAATTACTTGCAATGTATTGATATGCTTGGAGTTGACTTTTTTGGAATTCATTAACTCCTAAGTAAGGATATCATAACTGTGAGCTTGGAGGGAAAGGACTTCAAAACATCTCACTGTTGTTCGGTCATCTTGTAGTTTATTGCTAATAATTTCTTCTGGTTTTGTTTTCTGTCATAGTTCTGTCTTTCTCCTACAAGAGTTCACACCAGTGCTGTCGGAAGGTCACGGAACAGGGCACTACCTGTGCTGCCCTGGGGCTGTTGATGTCCTCAGCTGTTGTAGGAGAAACACTAGACCTGGAACCCAGTTTGTTACTGGTAAGAAGTAATTGTCTTGGATTTTATTTGTTTATTTGTTCAATATTACAGTTTACATGTCTAACAAAATCAGCAAAAATCACTTGTTACTTTTAAGAACAATATAGCAAAATATGCATATCTGGTCTTTTCTTTTTCCCCCCCTAATATTTTTAACTTTACAGTTTATAAATGTCCAATTCTAATTACCTTCCTCCCAAAATATGGAGGACAGCAATTTTCATGTACTTCTTATTTTCAGTCCTGCTTTTCTCTTGAAATTTTTCATGTGCTGTCAGAGCTAATGAAGGTTAATAAATGGATTTTTCTAGGAAATCCTGTGTTTTGATTGCACTTTTATGCTGTCCAGCTCCTTCACTTTGGTTGGCTCATAACTTCAGGTAGATGGTTTGACAAGTCAAAGGCCACAGCCACGTCTCTGGTTTAAAGTTCTGGAGTAGAGAGTGAAATGTTTAATGATGACTCCCTTCTATTTTAAGTTTTGCTGTTGGAGTTAGATTTTGCTTGTGATTCGTGTCTGGACTGTGGAAACAAAGCTTTGATGCTATGATGAAATGCTGGAAGTGTGTAGTGTTCTACTCTGCTGTCTGAACTTTACTCGTGGACTTTCTGGATTGTATCTGCTACAGAGATTCTAAACAAAGATGTTGTTTTAATGCTGTCAGTGATGGGCACCATTGGCTTGAAGTTGGAGAAATTTTAGTGAATCCTGATCTGATCAATGGTAACAAATTTATGTAAGGACTTGAGGTTCTTTTTGCCCTGCAATCAATGATGATTCAGTGGGCCTATTAAATTTGGTAATAAAAATTGAACTAGTATTTTTCTTTAAGTTTACTGAAACTCATTTGCCTCCCAAATCCTTGCCCCTTCTGTACTTCTATAGTACTTCTCAAACTGAATGATGAAACTTTTATTTTCTCCCTGTGACTCCCAGCCCATGAGGCTGAACATGCACTGTTGGGCTGCAATTAGACATTCCCATCCCCAGTCATCAGGGAGAAGTGGTACATGTGCATGAAACCCTGAGCTCTGAGTAACCCCTCTGGCTCCAGGGTCTGGTTTGGTCTGTTTACAAACATCTGCCTCTTTCTCCTCGAATTCAGAGTTGTGGTTGAAATGACCGACTTAAAACAACAGATGATTGGTTTTGGGAATCAGAATAGGGTAAAAGAGTTTCTTTTTTGGCAACTGTTCATTTTTGTAAGCTGTTACTTATATCTATTTTAGACAAAGCTGAACATATGAATATAATTTGGTGTTATCTAGTATCAAGAAATTAAAACCCTTTCAGAATTGTGTGCTGCTGTTCCTCAAACACGCTTGTGAGAAAACACTGCATTTGTGGAGATTTGTGCTTGTAAAGCTCCTGAACAGTGTCATTGCAGGGAGTTATCATCCATGAATATCCTGAGTCTTCTTTTTCTCTCCTTTACTGTCCTTTTCAGTTCCTAAGGGGTTTTGTTCTCCCTTCTTTTCAGCACAGGGCAGATGGAGAGTAGGAATCCTGTGCATTTCTGTTGTCTTTAATTGGATAAAAGTGAAACTTGCATACACACTTTGTCTTGTTGTGCAAGGAAGCATTTCAAGCCCAATCTCACCTTACAGAGCTCCTTTGCACAGGAATTCAAAAAATGTTGGAATGTCTTGGGAGTGGAAACATGGACAGGACTCAGGGGAAGCAGAGAAGTGGGGTGTGTTTGTTGGGTTTTTGTGTAATAAAGCATTGGAATGAATTGGAGTTCTTCCTTAATCTGTTTTTACTTTTCTCTGAAGGGAGAGGGGGGAGGAAACAACACATTTTTGGTTAAATTCCAGTTGGCATGTTTTCTCTAGGGAGCAGAGTGGTGGAGGAGTGCACTAGTGAGCGTTCTGGTGCTCTTTAACTTGGGTCCTTGGTATTAAGTGTAGAAACACGCTGAGAAAATTGAAACAAAGTGCCATGTAGTTTAAATCTTCAGTTGCCTTTTGTTCTGAGAGAAGAAAAAGTAAACAACTCACCAAATAAATCCTAACAACAGCAAAACCCCCCCAAAAAAACTCCAGGCCTTTTTTTTTTTTCCCCTGTTTTCTTTCTGAGGGAAGGAAGTTTATTTTTGTCCCATCTATTTCCCAGAGGACTGCTCTGTAGAGGATTTTGTGTGCAAATCATTTCTCAACTGTGACTTTTTGTCAAAATTTAAGCGATGCACTGAGATTTAGGTGCAGCAAATTTGTGCCCCCTAATTTTAGTGATGTTAAGATTGTGATTAGGAGACTCATTCCTGGGGTGTGCGCTGAGAAGTTTGCCAATAAATAAATATTTGTGTTACTCTTCTTAAAACCTTTCCAATGGGAAGTGAAGTGTGATTTAGACTCTTACTGTGCCTTCAGGTGCTATTTTCATGTTTAAATAACTGTACTGACAGTGCAAAGTAAACTACTTCCATAGGTTCACTCTAGCTGGGGTTAAAGATTGTATAAATTATTAACGCTTACTTCAAGACCATGTTTTTTTTGAAATGAAAAATAAAAGCAGCCCATATCTTGACAGAAGCTTGCATGAAAGTGACTCTTAAATCTGCTCACTTTGTGTTCTTTTTGCTGTTATGTGCAATAGTTTGGTTTGGGACTTTTCTTTTTTTTAGTTATTTTTGGAGAAGTAATAGACTTGAATTACTGTACTGCCTGTGAATTGGCTTATGAAGAAAGCCTGATCTGCTACAATTTTATTTTGTGGAAAATCTTCAGATGAGCTTTCAAGGTTCGTTGGCTTCCTGGAAAGCTGTGTTGTGGCCGTGTGGCCTAAAGAATTCTAGTAGATGCTCAACTTTGAAAACCTTCATGTACTAAAAAGACCTGAGATAAACCAAAAAATACATCATTAATCTTTGAGGTCTGTTTCTAAGAAATCTCCACAGTTTATTCCATCTTCACTGTGCTTCTACAGAAGTTTGAAGGGTACAGTTTTTCAGAAGAAATGTTTCCACAACATTTTTTAAGTGGAAATAAATATCCTTACCAGGGGAAGGGAAAAAAAAAGAAAAACAAACCATCAATAAGCCACAAAATAGCATGTAAAATTGGAACACAAGAGCACAGGGTTTTAAAGCTTCCTGAATTTTTAACTACTAGCAAATTGCCTTAAATTTAACTTGGATTAATTCCCTAGTGATCCTTGACATTAAACGGATGTTCTGGTTTGACATGGGTAGACAGAAAACTAATTAATTCCTCTGAATTTGAGGCATATTTAATTTTCTCCCCCAAAGACCTCTCGTTTAAAAGGTACAATGCTGTGACAGATGTTGGATGTGGAGCGACGTGTGTGAGGGAGCAGACCTTGTGACAGGGGAAGATCAAGACATCTACAGTAATAATTCCTGATTTGGAAACTGTTACATTTTATTGATTCCGCTGAACACGGGAGTATCCACTTCACTGCTCACTTGGAAGTGCTGTAATGTGCCCACCTCAGTGGCCAGTAAGGAGTCTTGCATAGATTTTTGTGTCTTTGTGTTCAGTAAAAATTCCCTGATATCATTTCTCTGACCTTATCTTCTGTTTCCTGAAGAGATGAGCAAGTGCTTCATCCATCCATCCATCCATCCATCCATCCATCCATCCCTATTAGTCAATGCCTGACCCTCAAGCTGCTCCCGTCTAAACCAAAAGTAGCGAGAGACGTATTTTAAATTCTGGTTTCCTACCACAGGCAGTTTAAAAAAGGACAAGATGTATCTGAAATGGACTTTTATCAGTGGGGGGGATCCCGACCTGCTGAACTAAACTGAATAAATGTATGAGATAGCAAAGAAATAGTTTCAAGGAATTGATATAATTTCCAGTTGAAGAACATTTCCAGTTGAAGAAGGAAAAATGTTGTGCCGTAAATTCACAAGGGCAAGTAGAGACGTTGACAAATACTGTGATGCTAATCTGTATGAAATTGAGGAAGAGAAAATTATCCTTGCAGGAGATTTCCTGCCCCTCCTCCCCACAGTTCCAGGGAGTTGGTATCTTGGAATATGGATTTTAATATCCATGAAGGAACAGTAAAAGGAAACGCCATATCCAAAACATTCTGATCCTTTCCTCGTTGTGGGCTCTGAGGTTTTCTTACATCTTCCCCTGAATTGTGTGGATATGGCAGCTGTTGGAGACACGAGGGTGATGGACAACTCACTTTATCCTATGTGGCAATTCATATTTCCTAAGGGGACTAAGCTGACTCTTCAACTCCTAAAAGTAGACACAGTAGTGGTTTCTGGAATAAAGACAAAACTGAACTGTCACTCTGCCTTAAGAGGTGGTTCTTTCCAACATGGAGATGTTGGGAAGTGCTGGCAGTCACCTCCAGAGCCTGGATTAGAGAGATGCTGTGCTGGCTGGTGCCATCACAACCTTTTCAGGCCAAACACCTGAAAATTTATTTATTTATTTTCCCATACTCCCTGACCCTGATTCTTGGTTTGATTTTCATTGATATATTTTATTTGAGACAGAGATGGTGTCTGAGTGAGGATTTGGTTTGAGGTCTCTGGGCAGATTTCTGTGGTAAATAGGTGTGTGCAGCTGCACTGGTATTGACCTCTTCCAGTTCAATTAAAAAAAAAAAGATTGGCTTCTCTGTGCATTTTGTGCTTAATTCTGCAGAAAAGCTGCACGCCTTTGAAGTGGGTGAACACAGTTCAGCGTGTTTGTGTTGCAGGGAGATGGTCCTTCCTCTCTCGAGGGAAGCAAACATTTCTCAATGATCAGGGACCAGCTGGCCTTGCAAATTAGGATTTCCGGGGCTGCAGAGAGGCAGCTCCATCCTTGCAGAACTGGAGGAGCTCGAAGCAGTCTTGCATAACTTGAACTTTTGAATCATCAGGTGCCTCTCTAGGAGGAGGTCCCAGCTCGCGGATGTTCTGTGGGCTGGAGGTGCTTTTCTAGCCATCAGTGTTGACTAAACTGCAGCTATTTTGCTCCTGCCGATGATAATAATAGCACAGGGTAGGGGAAGGGGGCAGGGTGCTTGTGGATCTGTGTTCCACAGCCCAGGAAACAGACTTGCATGTGCCAAGTGAACTTCCTTAATCACGGCTGTGCTGCCCACTGCTGCAAGCCGGTTTGAGCAGATGGGACTGAATTTGTGTGTGAACTCAGTGGATGTTAGAAAGGTACTCCAGGCTGGAAACAGCCTCCTTAATGCCAGTGCTAACATTGAACCGTGTGTGCTTCAAGGCTGTAAGACCTCAGAGATTTTGTTTTTATAAGTAACAACCAGTAGCCTAAATCCAGGCTTCTGATGTGTGTGCCTGCACATAAAAACATTTGGAACTGGGTCCAATTTTACAGTTGTGTGTTGACATGTGGACCCTCCTATCAATTCTACAGTTGGGACTTTTTATATTGGAAAGAATTTTAAGCTTTTGAGAGAAAGGAGTAAGATATTCTTCACCTTGGTGCTCTTAATTAGTAGAACCATTAAAACACTGTTACATGGTAGATAAATCTTGATTGTAAGTTCCAAAAAAAGTGGTATAACCTAGAGTAAATGACAGAATTGAATGCCAAAGGATCTGTAAAGCTGTGGCGTCAAAGGCAAATATGGAATTGCAAAGATAGTAACTGGAAAAAATTCAATCTGAAAATCCTAGCACTGCTGATTACTGTCAACATTTAGGACCTTGTTTTCTGTTTTGGAGGGTAAGAGGAGGATAATCTGGAGCATAACTTACAAGATAACTTGCTGCTGGCACTAACTGGCCTTTTATTTTGGATAATACTGCCAAATTTTATGAAAAGTGATCAAAAGTGCTGTGAATTTTTCTCAGCTTTATGTTGGTCATAAGGATCCTTTCTTTAGGTGATCATGAGAATTTCTCTACTCAGTATCTGAGGGTGGCTGTGGGGACTTGGAGATGTAAAGCCAATGATACAACGTTTGTTGCCAAGTATTGCTTGTAAGTAGTTAACCTTCAAATAACATTAATTTAATTGTTGTGATCTATTGCCAGGTTAGTTTGGGTGAGGACTTAAAACTTTGTGATCTGTGGTCTTGGATTTGCTTGTTGCTCTTCTGACTTTTGAACCATGTTTATAGCCCCTCCATGGCAGTATAACAAGGGAAATGCTGGGTTAAATCAGCTCTCCTTGTTTGAGGATTTCACCTCTTCTGTGTGCTACACACCACGCTTGTTCCCTCGAGGAAAATGTGTTACAGTGTTCCCCTCAGTAGTCTGTGGGCATCTGAGCATGATTTCAAGTGTAGCATCTCTTTCAAAACCAAACTCCAACAAATTCACAGTAAAACCTGACAGCTCTTGTTCTCCGGTTACTTCAGATGGGTTTTCTTACAAGTCTGTAGTAACTTCAAGAAACGTTTCTCTGGGATGTTATGACCCACTGGAGGATTGGCTTCAAATCTAGTCCTTTTTAACGTCAATTATTTGAAGTCTGGGCAAAGTAAGGTGCATTTTGTAATGAATGTGGAGGATTGCAGGCAGTAGCTGTATTTGTGGCACTCTTCCCAGATGAACCCGTTGCTTCTTTTGGTACAGCCTGGGGTTTGTCTCAGTCTTGTCTTGGATTTTGTAATCCTGTCATTTCCTTCCCCCTGCAGGACTTGTGGAAGAGGAAACATAAAGATCTCCAAATGAATAACCGAAAGGAAGATATGGAGATTGCTTCCCACTACCGTCACCTGCTGCGGGAGCTGAACGAGCAGAGGCAGCACGGGATCCTCTGCGACGTCTGCATCATCGTGGAGGGCAAGATCTTCAAGGCTCACAAAAACGTTCTCCTGGGGAGTAGCCGCTACTTCAAAACCCTCTACTGCCAGGTCCAGAAAACCTCTGACCAGGCCACAGTCACCCACCTGGACATCGTCACCGCCCAGGGCTTTAAGGCAATCATTGACTTCATGTATTCTGCACACCTGGCGCTGACCAGCAGGAACGTCATCGAGGTGATGTCGGCTGCCAGCTACCTGCAGATGACAGACATCGTGCAGGCCTGTCACAACTTCATCAAAGCAGCTCTGGACATAAGCATCAAGTCTGATGCCTCGGAGGACCTGGTTGATTATGAGCTGGGAGCCCCTTCCAGCAGCAGCACGGACGCTCTGATTTCGGCAGTCGTGGCTGGCAGGAGTATATCCCCCTGGTTAGCTCGGAGAACGAGCCCGGCAAACTCCTCCGGGGACTCAGCCATTGCCAGCTGCCACGAGGGAGGGAGTAGTTATGGGAAAGAGGATCAAGAACCAAAACCAGACAGCCACGAAGACATTTCATCCCAGTCTCTCTGGGCTAGTGACATGGGCTATGGGTCTTTGCGTATCAAAGAGGAGCAGGTCTCGCCATCCCATTACGGAGGGGGTGAGCTGCATCCTGCCAAGGATAGTGCAATACAGAGTGGGTTCTCAGAGCAAGGAGTGGGGGATGGCTGGCAGCCCACGGGCCGCAGGAAGAACAGGAAAAACAAAGAAACTGTGAGACATATTACGCAGCAAGTGGAGGATGACAGCAGGGCAAATTCTCCCGTGCTGTCCCTTTTACCTGCCTCAGGATGGCCGTACAGCAGTCGAGACCCAGGTAAGTCATTCTTCCAGTTTTTGGGGATGAAACTGAAAACCTTGAGTTAATTAGATCTGTTTATGGGATGATCTTATCAGCCTCTGAAATAGAAGCTTGCCAGAAATAGAAAAATGTAGAAACTTGTGTTGCCAGCTGTTCAGAAGCACCAAGCACTGTGTGGTTCAGTCAGGAGCCTCGATGGAGGCTGATTCTCCTGTGAAAGTGGTAGTTTTGTTTTGGCCTTGAACAGCCTAAATCACCCCAAAACCACCACTCTAATTGTTGGAATTAATGAGAGAAAAGGTTAAAGGAATTTATTTGAGCAGGTGTGCACATTGATGTCAAGGTTGAAGAATTTTCCTTGCGCTGTATATTGATGATGTAATTACACCACACACGCAGGTGTAATTTAGTCTTACCGATACCATCTTCAGAATTTCCTGATATTCAGGTATCACTTTCTCTTGGGTAAGAAAACCACCACAGCTTATTGCTGGTAATGGCAGAATAAGTGTTTAGTAACTCTCAAGAACATCATGTTTTTCTGAGTCACTACTATGCCTTCAAGTGTATTTTGATGTGTGACTACTTGTGGTCTGAGACGAGTGGCTGCGTTTAAAGTGTGTAGCCAGCGAGAAAATTGTTTTCTTGACTTCCCATGAATCTTCAGTAGTTATTTTTTTTGTCTCAAGATAACTGTCCCATTTGATTCATTAATCAGTGGCAATAAATAGATTCAGGAATGCTTCTGAACTAGGAGTTCTGTGTTTTTTTCTAAGGACTTTAAGGAAGTGTGTTAGTAAACTCTCTCAGGCTGACTTCAAGAACTTAGTCTGTGCTGTGAGTTAGCCTGTGTTTCATTGCATACCAGAATCCAAGTCAGCCAGGAGAAGGGTGTGTGAGATTATAGACTTTTATGTTGCCAAATTTGGATGAAAAAAACCAATACAAAGAGTACTGAAAGTCTTAAAAGTCTTTATGGGCTGAAAAAGGAGGTTGAAGTTGCTCACATACTGGAGTTTAAATGTGGTTTTCATTGAACAGTAACTCTGCAAATGTCTTGGGATTTATTATGTTTTATGGTTATCTGCTGCAGCAAGCTTGCATGTAATTATTCTAATTAGCTGATGATAAAATCTAAACAACGTCAGTCAGGAGAAAAATGCGAGATAATTTAAGATAACAGTGATTTATGAAGGATCTCATTTTTACGATGCATGTATTTTATCCTTGTTTTGAGTGAAGACTCAGCATGGATTGCCTGGTCTCTGTTCTCATGCAACTATTTTTCATTTTCCATGGCATCCCATAAAAACAGCTCGATCACTTGTACTGTCTGAGGGGTGTGGGTTTGGACAGGTACCTGGAGTGAACCAGACATGTTAGAGTGACTGCAGAAACAGCTGCAGCTCTGAGCCTCTTGGAAAGCTGGGTGTAGATTGAGTGTCTTTACTGAAAATAGTGCAGAATAGAAGAGCTTGTGTTACTGGAAGCTGAATGAAACTTAGATTATTTAATTCCTAATTGTTAAGGAATTAAATTGCAGTGGCTGTTTGCAGATGAGAGGAAGATGGCTCGGGGGGTTGACTCAGCACAGTGCTGAGACAGCACGTCAGCAGGCACATCAAATTATTTGTTCCAAATCTTGTCTGAAATGCAGCTTCCAATAAAGAAGGTGGTTCTGATGGTGGGAAAAGGGCAGCTGAGTGGTGGTGGCTGGGGGGAAGAGTTTCAATATTCCAATAGTGCTGGTAAAAGGAAAAAATTAATGGCAACACTTCTTGCTGTCCAAAATGAACAGGCTCAGAGGCTGGCTGTGCTGGCAGAGAGCAGCGTGTCCATGAGGAAAAAGGGTGGGGGGGAGGTGTGGACACTGAGCTGCTCCTGGGTTCCCCATATTTGCCATCTGGAGAGGTGAATGCAGGTGAAATTCTCCTTTCTGCCCTGCTGGCAAGGGAGGTTCCTCTGCATTATGGGGTCTGAAATTGTTGGGTGGGTGCCTGTGGGCTTAACAGCCAGGATTGCCTCTGCAAGCCCTGCATGTGTCTTAGGTCAAGTTGGTGTCTTTGGGGATTTTTTTGGTATGATTTCAAAAGATTTGAGATCCATACATGTTCGGTTTCAGTTAACCTTGGACACCTTGTCCACAGGCAGCCTCTTGTGTGGTAAACCTGTGGTTTGGGGGAAATCAGATGGGCACTCAAGTGAGGCTGCTGCTCTTTCACTGTGAAGTAAAAGCAACCCCATTACCCCAAAAACATCCCTGTCTGGGGCCCTGCAAGCAGCAGGGTCTTCTGGTCTTGCATGGGTATTTCTCATATCCAGCATATGGGAGATATTTTCCTAGAAACTTCTCCATCTCCTGAGCTACAGGGTTGTGTTCAGGTTGGGTTTTGGTACCACAGGTTTTTCCCTCTCCTGTTAGAACTCAGCAGTGCTGTAGGGGTGTTGCAGACTTGACTCCTAAGTGTGAAGAATAATTGATTTTCTTGTGTGCAAATGGATAATGACACAGTGCAGACACTTGTAACAAGTACTTGGGTTGTGTTTAAATTTCAGCTTGAAGTTGTCTTTGATTTAGTCGTGTCAGGTTTCATTTTTTAAAACAGACTTCATAGTCTAGGGCTCTCTTTCACCTCATTTATTTACAAGTGTCCCTATCAGCAATGTTCACAGCTAAGATGGAAAGCTGCTCACTTACGGAGGAAATGGGTGTTGAATGTTCTTTCAGAAGTAACTGAGAGGAAAGAAAGTTACCTAGAACTCTTTGTTCTTTGGGGCTTGTTCACTTTTCTGATCTAATCAGTTATTCTAAGATGCTGCTTGCTAAGGCTGAAAGCTCTTGTTGGGATCAGTGAGGTGCTGTTTACAAATGCCTCTATACTGCTGGGCTAACATGTGCCTTCTGGAAATGCAAAAGCTGATTTAGGGGAATGCTTCTTCAAAGTTCAGTCTTCCTCCTGAAATTGTGCAAGATGCTCTTTTGGTCATGGTTGCAAGCAGCACTGCATTTCAGCAGCATTTTGGAAGGGGAATCTTGCAAGTAACCACTGCATCACCCTTTGAATTCAGTGATTATTTGGGGCAGGTTATTCACAGATGAAAAATATGCTTCCTATTCCTCTGTTATATAGGGTTACTTAATTCCTGTTATATTGCAAAGAAGCACATTGCAGTCACCGAAACTTTGCTTTTGAAACAACTCAGCTCGTTCACACTCAGCAGTGGTGCTGCTTTCAGTGGGAAAAACATTCTTATCAGTACAGGCAGGTGTATTAAAGTGTCCCAAATATTTAAGTAGACTATTTAAATACAGATCAATGACATCTCAAAAAAAGGCACAGGTTTTATTTAAATTGAAAGGGTAAGAAAATTCTTTGTGAATCAGTTGATTTCCCATATGCTGGTGGGGTGCTGTTGAGAGTCTTTGAATTTGACAACATTGGAGATTAAAATAAAAAGGAGTGTCTGGAGTAATCTTATTAATGGTAATCTAACATAATGGAAATAGCAAGAGATTGTTAATGTCTGCCATGAAGATTGTCTTTTTCATCCAAGAAGGAATGATCAAATAGGATTTGCAATAGAATGCAAATGAAAAACTGAGGTGCTGGATTGAGACTGTGATTCAGCTCTCAGTTTCCCAGGGTGGTGTCAGTCAAGCACAAAGCTTGATTAGCACCATCTTTTCATGCTAGTTCCTATTTATTAATTTGGACTGTCTGTTTAGCATCAAACACATTAGGTTTTCTCTTTCTCATCCTGTTTGGGTTGTTCAGGATGTCAGTCTGTCATTCCTTGTGGGAAACATTCATATATATGTTTTCCTCACCAAGCCACATTAACTTGAAGCAGCAGTTCTCCAAAGTAAACTGAAGGATGGGCTTTTATAAATAATAACTTTCTTCCTAACTGAGCCAAGAAGAATTTCCTCCATGGACTTGCCAAAAGAACAGGTCTGCCTTTTATTTTATCCCTTTTTCTTGAATTTCATAGGTCTTCTAAAGAAACATATTGCTGTTTGTTAGTTTTTGGATCAGAGATGCTTATGAAATTCAGAAGCAGTCGTGTGCCTTGAACATCTTTATTTGCCTTAGGTTCCTGTTCCTTTAACCTTGCTGGATAAAATTTTTACAGGATTACACATCCCGAGTGCATGGGCTACAGGATCAGGTGGTGTTTGGAAGGCTCTTGCCAAAGAGGATGGATATCTTCACTGTTAAGCCAGCAAAGTGTTGCTGGCTTTGCCTCTTCACATAATGGAAAACTCTGCCACTTGAAGGGTGTCTTTTGAAGGATTTATTGACGGCTTTATTAATGTGTTAGTTCAAGCATGGTAGTTATGATTCAGGAATTTATTTCCAAGGAAGTACTCCCACACATCTTCTGAGTGTTTGCACCCAAGAGCTGCAAGTGAATTTCTGTGTGCCAATTGACTGTGAAATGAAGCTAATTATTTTAAAAACAGAGCAGCCCTTTTTAAAGGTACTACAGTTTGGGAACTCTTTTCTTTCCTTTAATACATGTAGTGGAATTGCTGTGTTCTGTTAAGAAGAGCTTGAAGACTTGAGTAAGCCCAGAGTTGTGACCTCCATGGCAAGGACAGGCAGGACTTCACTGTATCCTTCTGACTTTGCAGAGTTCACAGTTCCTTTAACGTTTTCCCCATCAAAATCTTTAATTATGCACAAGTCTCCTCCCTCCCGGTGAGGAGACGTTCAAGTAGCTCGTTTTCCAATGACACACATGTGATTGCAGTGGCTGCTGCAGGGAGCTGCTGGCTCCCTGGGAAGCCTGGAGACAGCTGGTGTCGTCAGCCTTTTCCCATCCCTTTTTCTGTCTTGGTTTCCAGAGAGCAAATTATGATTACAGGAGCTGTTGGGGAGCACAGATGCTGAACAGCTGGATCACATAGTGAGCTTACATTGCAAAAGGCTTCAGAGACAGGCAAGGAAGAGCTTGTTCTAGATGAACTCAACTAATTTTCTGCAGGTGAGATCTCTGGACCCGAGTTCAGGCAGGTGGATTTGTGGATTGCCTTATTACAGGATAATGTTATTCTTGAAAAAAAGTTGTTTTTTTCTCAGCAAGCTACGGGGCTTCCTGTAACTCTGTCCCATTGTCAATGCAAATCTTAAAGCATGAATCAAGTGAAGATTTCCAAGTCATTATTAAATAAGTAATTCCCCTGAAAATTCCCCTGTTGCCATTGTGGTATTTGGCAAGCATATTAGTCCAACTAGAGGAATCCAGATTTTGCAAAATGAGAAAAGAAGGGAAAGATGAGTGAGGTGTTGGTATGCAGGATTCAGGTGTTTAAGGAACTCCTAAAGATTTTTGCTCTGTTCTACAAGACAAAAATGAAGGTATTGCAGGAGGTGCTGAGAGAAGTTTTGGAAGCGTGTAGTGTTGAAATAATCCAGCCAGAAAAATCACTGGGACAGAATACAGGAAGTTACTCTTCCTTTAAATGGACTTTGCTTTGAAGAAAGGGAGTCTCCAGTCCACCTGCCATGGTCTGAGTCCTGGTTGCAATGGGAAAACTTCAGGGGTTTAATGGTTTGTTACAGCCATGACTGAAAACTGGGCTGGCTAAAATTTCAGTTGTCAGATGAATGTCTGATGTCCTAAAAACCAATGCAGGCTCAAATTTTAATACTTTCCTACTGTTAGTTTGTTACTTAGACCTCTTTTATGCCTCATTTTGGAAAGATCACTTTTTAATCAGGATAGATATTTTGGATCAAAACAGCTTATTGGAAAGGTGTTGGAGTATTTTTTGGGGGTACAAATTTCCTGCCACTTGGAAAATTAAGTTCATTACTGCATTTTTCCACCTTCTTTTACAGCCATGACGATGCAGTTACGGTGCAAGGTATTAAAACCTCCTTTGCTACAGCTGAGGGGGTTTTGCTGGGGAGATATTTTGACATCGTAAGCCCTGGTGGCCAGTGATGCAGCCAGACATGGAGGGGTTACAGCTCTGTGCTCTTATGCCACCCCCTGAATTCTTTCTTAGCCCAAAATCGGCTTAGCCTGCATTCCTCGGGTTTAGGAGCTGCCCAGGTTTCTGGACCCTCTCTGGAACTCTTGGTGTGCCTGAAGCACCAGTGCACAGCATGGAGGTGGCTGAGAGTTGCCTCAAAATGCAAAACTAAAGGAAAAAAACCGACCCTGAACACCACTGATCTCTGTGTCCATGTGGAGAATTTTGCAGAGGGTGCTCAGTGAATAATTCAGGTTCTCCCTATCAGCACAGCTACAGGCTAATGGAGTTATCAGGATACAATCTTGGCAGGAGTAACTTCGGAGTTTCTGTTATTGAAGGGTTAGGTCAGGTTATTTTCAAGTTTGGAAACTAAAATCATCGCTTTAAACCCAGACACACTTACTCCCTGGCTACACCCTGGCTTTAAAATGGTTCCACCCTAAACCAGCTTTAGCTCAAAGCTCAGTGTCTGTTTCCTTTCCCCACCCTGCATTCCATTTTCCCCAGGCTCCCAAGCCCTCCTCCTCCTTCTCCTCCTCCTCTTCCTCCTCCCCGTGGTAGCAGTTCTGATTCTCTTAATCTGCTTTAACTCCAGAGATCAGAGGCATTTCCCCTCTCCTGAGTGCCCTTCTCACTATTTTATTTGTTCCTTGTGCTTTTCTTTACAGAGATCTCAACTTTTCCGAAACTTTTTACCCCTTTTGGTTCTTTACTTTGAAATTACAAGTGAGAAATCAAGAAGCTTTTAGTATTTTAACATAAATTCTAGTCCTACTTTGCAATCAGCCCTGTCCAGGACTTTAATTTCCCTACTTGCAGTGCTGCTTTTGCATTAAAATGTAGTAGGAATTAATTCTTCAGATTCAGTGCCTGGAAATCAAACCCAAGCTTCTCTGTACTGGTTTCTGGTTTATTTTGTATTGTATCTTTTTTTTTTTCAAGGCACTTGTTTCAAAAGGTAAATATTTGTAATGAGGATTTTCAGAGTTTATAACTCAGCATTCTGTCATATCATGAGTGCTAATATTCATATTTAATGTGGTACTTGAATGTTTTATTTCTGTCCCTTCATGTTTGTGTCTGCCTCTGTCCCGAGGAGCAGCAGGGAATAGTGTCACTCCTTTTACTGCCTGAATTAGGAGACTTGGAAAAAGAGGTTAAGCTTACAGTACTTTTAAAGTGATAGTCTCAAGTTACTGCACAATTCTCTGCATATTTTGGAGAAACAAGAGTGGCTTCAGGTATTTCTGCACTGCCCAGTCGTTCCTGCTCCTGCAAAGATACTTTATTATCCCATTTCAGAAGAGTTTCAAAAACAATTAACTCACCCAGTTTAACCATTCCTCTCTTTTTTGGATTTGTTCTATCTTTTTTTAGGAAGATCAGCAGTTGGCCAGATTTGCTCTGTAGCCCAAGGAACAGTTGAGTTGAGGTCACTAACAGGAGGTGGGGGAGCAGCAACGAGCAGCAGGGTTTGGGCCAGGAGCTCCTTTTGCTGACCACAGAAAAGTGCCTGCAGAACTTGATTCAATGGTAGAAAAACAAATATCACGGGAAAGAGATGAAAATTGATTATTTTTTTTCCAGGTACCTGGAAGAGTGGAGGGAATTTTCCACTTATTTGTACACTGATTACTGTTTTGAGGAAGACAAATGTGGGGATGCACTTGTGCTTTTGGAATACGCTGCAGGAATAGCAACATAAAATCAGGTCATATTTGTGTAGAACAAGCCTGGTTTATTTTAGCAGTAGTGTTCTAGAGCTGCTGAGGAGAATGTTTCTGTTGGTAAAACACAGATAATGAACATCCTATGGCTGTAGGCTAGGAAATTATATTGAAGCCTCAGTTGGCATGGGCTCCTCCTGAGCCCTCCAGAAATAGGAGCAGCATTGGAAATTGGCACTTTCCTGCAGGATTGTGTTCTTCAGAACTCAAATCCTGACAGTGCCAGGTCACCCTGCTTTGAGTCATGGTGGAGAAGCTGTAGTAGGACTCAAATGTGAAAGAAGAGGGGTGGGAAAGCACAGCCTGAAGGAGACCAAGTTTTTGATTCCATAAGGATTCACTTAAGATATCTTACAGCCTTTAACATAAAGGCAGTTTTTAATGATCATATGTGTTGTGGTTAAATATCTATGTTTGCTTGATTGTTTCCTGCTCTAGGAAATTGGAGCTGATTCTGAATGCTGTGCACATTTATTGTATCCACATGTCTGCTGTTATGGTTGTAAAATAGTGCAAATCAAACCCAATATAGCTCATGGCATCACTTCCCCATGTAAATATTGCAGTGGGTGAGAACGCTGGGGTTTGCTTAACAAATAGTGAGTTGTGAAACACTTTTGGAAGATTTCTGTTAGAAAGGAGGAGGGAACTGAAATACAAACTTCAAGGATATTTTTAGCAGCTGGTAAAACATTGTCATTTTTCTGCCAGCCTGTGTGCTATTTTTTTAATTCCCAATCAAAAAGCACACTATGAAATGAAAGCTTTTTTTTCTTTTTTTCCCTGAGAGTTTAAAAATTAATTGTCTTTTGTACAGAAGGAGATCAAGCCAAACCTTCCTAAACTTGCGCAAGAAACATCATCCCTGGAATTCTAGATAAAATCTACTGTCAAGCAGATACTTGACCCAAATAGGTAGAAGAACCTCAGAAAATTAAGTCTTTGATTTCACCTAACTTTTTTTGGGTCACAATTTGGCAGTGTACCTGAAACAAAAGCTGAGTTTAAGTGGCTCCCACTTTCCTTTGGTACTTAATTGCACCCCCACGCTCTTCTGCAGTTGTTCCGGTGAAAATCTCTGTGCAACCATGTAGAGAACCAGAGAGGGGAACTGATCTGCGTTTAAAAATAACTTTTTTTAATAAATCAGTTTATTTTTAACATTAGTTCCTGTCTCAAGTTCAATCACAACTGTATGTGTGGTCTTGGTACCACTGAGGGAGTAGCAGGGGGAGGGTGCAGGAATTTGGGGTGGTAGAAGTTGCTGATGCTGAGACCTCTTCCCTTTCTGCTTGTCATGTTGTAAACAGAAAAAAATAAATTTCCCATCACACTAAAAATTATCCAGCTGTGTGCAGGAGATCCAAAACATCTGCCCCGGAAAGTGTGATGCCTGCATCCATCACAGGCTGCTTCCAGGCCCGATGCTGTTGACTTTGTTCATTAACAAGTTGTGTGGTGGGATGTTGTGAACCCTCAGGCAAGTTGCTGGATGGCACCAGGCTGGGAGGGATGATTGGCTGGAAGGCAGCGGTGCCAGGCACAGCAGGAATTCCACCAAGACAAGTGTGAAGTCCCGTGTGTGGGACAGGATAACCCTGTGCAGCAGTCGGGGTTGGCAGCCAAGGAGAGCGAAAGCAGCTTTGCAGAATATGTCTTCTGGTGAGTAAGGAGCTGAGGAGGAGCCTGTGTGCCCTCGCAGCCAGGGAAGGCTGGCTGCCTGCCTTAGGAAGAGCATTTGGAGTACAGGATCCAGTTTGGGGATCTCCAGGCCAAGAAAGACTTTGACAAGCTTGAGCAAGCGCAGCTGAGGCCATCAAGATGGATGTGTGTGAGGAGAGGCTGAGACAGCTTGGTTTAAAACCTTGAAGAAGAGAAGGGGGATGGGTGGATTATCCAGGGCCAGACCCTTCTCAGATGTGGGTTGAGAAAGGATGAGAGGTGATGGACACGAGTTACAGGAAGGGAGATTCTCATGGGGTGAAAGGAGGAGATTACTCGCAAAGTGCTCAAAAGCTGGAGGAAGGACCTGGGGAAGTTTTGCTCTGTCTTTCCTGCTGATATTCACAACTGGGCTGTACAAGCCACTGGATTCTAACTCTAAAAGTAGCTCTGAAGTCACTTTCAACCTAATTTATTCTGCAATTCTTGGAGATGACTCCAGGTGACAGAGCAGTAACGCTGCCCTAGGTCAGGATGATTTCTCACTCCCCTGTCTGGTGACCCCACTTCAGGTGTAATTCTAGCTGCTCCTCTTTCCAGACTGTGCTTTCCCTAGTTCTTGCCTTGCTGACAGCAAGACTCCTGTGCTCAAAAGTGTCTTCCCTTCAGTTCACCTTTCCACCCTAATTCTGCCAGAATGGGTCCTGCAGGTCGAGTGAGCTACGGGAAAGGGTCAGGAGCTTTTTGTGGCAGGTGACTTGAATTGCCATCGTCTTTGGAGGCTGTGGGACTTGCAGAGAGTTTACTCCAGGTGCTGAGTGGTGAGACCTCCAGTTCAGAAAGGTGTGCTGGAGGAATGGCTCATGAAACACCCTTGCATTCTAGGGGGACTGAGGAGGGGTTGGGAGTGCTCCTCAGAGATTCCTGAAATTTGCCAGGTTAACGGAGAAACACACAGGAACTGTTTTAAAGCTCTGTAAATGGTAAGTGAGGTACTGTTGCCCTCCTTTGAAGGACTCCTGTGCCTGTGGCTGGCTCCCCCCTCACTGCTGGGGGTCACCTCTGTCACACAACCCCGGCATCCCAGAGACTCGGAACACTGAGGGAGAAACATCCCTGTTTTGTGCTGCTGCCACACTAAACGGGGCTTTGAAGAGAGGATGACAGATTTCTTGCATCCCCTCTTACCTCGAGACTGTAATGAAAAGGGCAATATTGAGAAAGAGTGAGCTGGCAAAACGTTGCCTTTAGTTCTTGGGGAAAAAGCTTGTTTCTGCTTTGAGTTTTCCAGCAGCAGATGCAACCTTGTATGGCTTTTATTCACGCCTTTCTCTCTTCTCATGGGTTTAGTTCTCCAGCTACTGATTTCTAGATGTTCAACTGTCTACATAAGAGAGCAGGAATAAAAGATGAAAAGGGGGAAAAATAATTAAAAAAAAAAAACCTATGAAAGAGAATAATAGCATTGGGAGTCTGGGAAACCCCACTGGGGGTTTACTGAGAAGGTTAAAACACAGTACAAACAAGAAATAAGTGGTGTGAGAGAAGCAGGCGCTGAGGAAGTAGTTTGGTAACAGCTGAGTTTAAGCTGTAATGAGAAAAAATGACAGAAGCAGGGAGAAGAAATACAGGAAAAAAAATTGGTTTGCGTATTAAAGTAATTAATTAAGGTAGTAAATGGAGTCTTTAAAATGGAGCTTTTCCTTGCTGTTTCTGGGATGGCATGTGTGTTTTACTCAGTCGTTGGACTAGGTTTAATGCTTTTTACTGTCAGCTTCCTCCTAGATCTTTGAAAATAAATTATCACATTAACATTTGGATACTTTTAGTACATTGCATTACTTTGATTTGTGCCATAGCCCTTTCCAAGGGGCTGCCAGATGTCTGTAGTGCTTGATTTTCTTTGACAAGTGCAACTTGGTTTTCCCATTCCTGGGTTTGTGACAGGAGCTCGGTTTATAGGACTTCCAGGGCTCACACAGTGGCCATTCTGGGTGTGTTGGGAATGTTGTACTGCTCCTGTTGTCCTGGTGTGAGGTTTATTCCTCTTCATGGATCTGTTAAAGCCTGGCTGGTCTGTGTGGCTGGGAATGAAGTGTGTTTTGAGCTCAGCTGGGATGGGTGACCTCTGTGATACAGTCCTTGTGTCCCTGTTATGTGATGCTTTCATGTGTAGGTAAGAACTTCACTGTTGTTTTGAGAATTGCATGGATACTGTTGCCAAAATTGTCAAAAAATAGTCCCTGTGTTTTATTTGACAATAAAAGCTAACAATAAAATATTCGTCCAAGTCAACAAACTTAAGAAAGCTTTTCTAAAGCTTCTGTGTTTTGGAAAGTAGGCTGGTGTAATAGAATAACTGCAAAATAATGATTTGCTAAAGAGACTAATGAGCTCAGTTTTCCGAGCAGCATTAATCCCGTGTTTAGCTCGGGATTTCCTGCGTGTGGAGCCCTGCAGTCGCAGGGGCTGTCCCAGCAGGGTGAAAAACGAGCTCTGGAGGGCTGGGATGGATCTCTGGGCCCCGTGGCAGTGAATAATTGCAGAATAGAAGCTCATTGACTAAAGCCTGGTTTACGCGGGGCTGAAGCGCTGTAGTAAACAGTTTGGATTACTGGGAAGTGACGGATGCTTTCGATTCATATAATTCTTTGGCTAAATCTTGTTAAAAGGAGCTGCATTCTAGAGAAAAGAGAAGTGGTTTTGGAGGCGCTGTGGAGAGGAACTTGGTGCATTTTTTGGGTTTTGGTGTGCTGAGAGTATTTTAGTACTTATGTGACTAAGTGGATATTTATTTTGCCATAATGTGTGTTTGATTAGATTACATCAGCTATAAATACTGGGAGCTCTGAAGCATCTATTTCGCTGTCTGTCTCTAATCTTGGCTTTTGAGGAACATTTAATGTCTTGTTGTGGTTACAATTAATCTGCGTGTGTTTTAGCAATTAGTGTTTATGTGCAGCGGGCAGCAGCCGGTTCTGGCAACTGTCAATCAGCAGCTGTAACAGGCTCTGAGAAAGGAGGGCAGAAAGCCCAAGGTGATTCCCTGCCTGCCTGGTTATTTGGGAACACAGTTTTGTGGGCAAACACCCTTTCTGGCCTGAGTTACGTGCTAGGATTCCCTGTGTAGGCAGTGGAACAGGGCTGTTATCGTGGCTATGATGTGATGAAGCTCTCTGTTACCTTACCAGTTTAATGGGCTAAAGTTTAATTTGCTTCCTTCACCACCTTTTGTAACAGCTGCTGGATTTTACTGTCTTCTAATTTTCCTTTATATAGGCATGCTGGCTGGTTTTTAAAAAACCTTCATTATCATCTAGAAAAGTGGATATCCTGTGAGCTGCTAACAGAGGGATGACATATGTAAAAATTCAAAGCATTTGAATTCTTCTGCTTGGCTAAGATTTAATAAAACTGATAATATGAAATGATACAAGCAAAACACAGATGGAGGAGGGAAAATGGTTTGTTTTAAACAGAGAGCATCTCTGGTAGTTCACATTTATGAACTTCCTACTGTGTTTGTAGCCCCTGGCCTTGGGCATTCCCTACATCTCCGGGGTGTGGGAGCACTCTGCCTGTGATTGCTTTTTCCTTGTTGTTTGCTTTGAGTCTGTTTGTTTTTTAAAGGGACAACTTAGCAGTAGGATGTACTGGCAGAACAGTGCAGCTTAGTAAAACCAATCTCAACATGTTCTGGAATCTGATATGCCCTGAACTGGGACTGGGAAATTCGCCGGCTGCTCCTGGCTCCTCAGGCTGGACACCTTGAGCGAGCCCCCACATCTTGCTCTGGCAGCCACCAGCTGTAGAATGGAGTTAAAAATAATGATCTTCCTTCATCTGTTTTCCAGGTTACAGGAGGTGGGCACAGTCCCAGTGTCCTCATTAGCATTTTTTAATAAGGCTCTGCAGGTTAATGCCTTGCCCTGGTTTGGAGTTGTGGAAGCCGAGTGCTGGAGTGTCCCACTCTGCCTCCTCCCTTCTCCTGAGCTTCTGTTCAGGAGTGAGTTTATTGCAGTGCTGTGTGTGAACAACACCTGCATTCCTTGCCCTGAAGAGCGCAAGGTGAATTTGTGAAAGCAGCAGGTATTAATTTTGTACGCGTCCTGCCACTGGTTTGAGCTCTAATAGTTCCCTCTTGCATTAAGTAGATTTAAATCTCTTTTAAACTAGGAGGCAGTAGAATATTCAGGATCTGCAAAGCAGCTTCTTTTTCCATCTGATAGCTCATTATCTGTGCCTGCTCTTTGGATATGGGGTTTTTTCCCCTCTACATTAAGAGGAGAAATGCCACAAAGGCAGAAGTTTGTTGGGAAGCTTCAGCTCCGTTTGCCAGGTGCTCAGCTGTGCTTTGAGTGTGTCAGCTGTGTTTGCTGCTGCAGATTGTGGAGTAGGTAATTGCAATTTGTTTTATGCACTTTAAAAATGGGCTAACAGCCCTTTTTGTGTGTAATTTTTGTTGTTTCATGTGAAGAATAGAGAGGAGTCTGAGAGTCATTTTCCTTTACATAAAAATACCTAAATTATTTAAGCTGATAAGAGAGTCAAAGTTCAAACAAAAGAGGCTCTTCAATTAGACCTCCCCAAAAAATACAAAAAAACCCCCTGTGTTTTCACAGGAAGGAATTTACCATATCATAGCTTTTTTAGTTTGTTTGGGTTCAGTAATTGATATATTTATACTAATATGTTGTATTTTTATACAGTTTCTTTGTAGTTACATGTTGTAAAGTGGCTGATCCGTATCTTTTTTTTTTTAACTGTATCACTTCTGTATAAAACCCACCCTGTGCTATATGCTGGGAACCACTGGTTACTGTGTATTTTTTAAGAGTAGGTGACCCCAAGGGATTTATACTCAGCGCCCCACTTTTAGAGGCTGTTTATTACTGTGTTTCTCAAAACCTGCATTGTGGGGAAGAAATGAAAGAGTGAAAATTTGGACTACTGGAGTGTCAAATTAGGGAGAAAACACAACTTAAACCTTTGAATGTAATTTCAGTACTAGCAAACCATCCTGAATTCTTAGTTTAAGATAAAGAAATACTTTTATCCAGGTTGTGGATAAAATACACATCCCCTCCCTCGGCCCTGCCTTCGTAGCGTGTGGTACTGAACTGAAGCCCATTTGGTGGGGCAGGAGGGAACGGGCTGGAAAAACAGAACCCCCCAGCTGTGAGGCAGGAAAAGGGGGATGAGAAGCAGCACTCCCACGTGCAAAGCAAAGCCAAAATAATTGTCTCTGCATTCCTGGTTGTGTTCCCCAGACGCACAGTGGGGCAGGTGCATGGTCCTGCTCCCGGTGCCCGGAGTTTTCCCGTGTCTCTGACAGCATCTTCCCTCCCGCAGGTGCCGATGTGGCCGGGACGGAGCCCAGCAGCTCCGACAGCAGGGTGGAGCGGCCGGACCCCTACGCCAACGTGGAGGAAGCGCTGCTGGGCGGGGAATCCAGCTACATCCATCAGCCCCTGACTCCGGACAAGGAGGACGCGCTCCAGGCCGCCACTGTCGCCAACCTGCGCGCGGCTCTGATGAGTAAGAACAGTTTGCTGTCGCTGAAAGCCGACATGCTGGGCGAGGACAGCTCGCTGCTCTTCGAGTACCTCCCCAAAGGCACACACTCACTCTCCCGTAAGTTGGCGTTCTTAAGTTGTTTTTGGGTTTTTTTTTTTTTTTGTTTACTGACACTTGAAGGGAAATCTTTAGTGAGAAGAAAATACAGGTCACCGCCTCGTTTGTTGCTGCTGCTGTGTTTATATCCAGGTTTAAGTCCTGCTTAATCCCACTTTCCATAGAATTTGGAAACTTTTGTCTGGTATTGATCCAACCTTAATGTTAACTGCTGAAGTCATAGAAGAAAATATTCAGCCTGTAGCACTTGTCCTCAGATTTCTGTTTTGCTTGTTTGCACAATGGTACTTACAAACAAAATACAAAGTATTTGAGTCATTATGGGAAGCGTTTTGAATCCAAACTTGATTGATGTTGAACAGCTTGAATGTTGCTCTTGCGTCTTTGGAAACAATTGGGGTGTTGTAGATCGCATGATCTTTACTTCTTGCAGTTTAATTTTAGACCTGTAAGTAATGAGCAGCTATTGATTTTGTTATACTTGCACCTGGAAATGAATGTTTTTCTTCTGGTGATCTGTTGGAGACAGCTGATGTGAACCATTAGGTGTGGACAGCTGATTTTTCAGCATGTTTTTGTGTTTCCTTTATTGCAGCTTCATTCTCTAGTGCATAAAGAAAGAGATATATTATTAATGCTGTGTTTTAGTAATAATCTGAGAAGATATATCATTTGTGAGCTAGACTAGAGCAAGCAGCAGCTTCCTGAGTACTACATGTTAATTTCCAGAAGAAAAGGTTTATTTTCATCTATGCTGAGAAAACTGATCAGGTAAATAGGATGAAAAGTTCACTTAGGGATATCTATTACTCTGTTTTCTTTTAGCTTCTTCAATGGTAAAAGATAGAGAACTTTAATGGTCATAGAATTAGAGAATGAATCATAGAGTCCTAGAATGGTTTGGGTTGGAAGGGACTTTGAACATCATCCTGTTTCCATGGGCAGGGACACTTTCCACTAGACCAGGTTGCTCCAAGCCCCATCCAAGTGGCCAGCTGGTCACAGGAGTTGTGTGACAAAGGGAAATAACTGCACAATGCAGTGTCAGACTTAGTGTCTCTTTTCACTTCTCATGTCTGAACAGTGGGATTGTTTTTAAAAAAATCCAAAAACCTTGAAGTTTCTGTACCTTATTCTGTAGCTTAAATGTTTGTGGGGAATGGCTGGTGCAGGGTTCTGGTTTCTTTCACAGTAACTCACTTCCCGAAGGATCTCCACTTAAATCAGATTTAGACAGTTCAGATTGGGCTCCATGGTTGAAAATCCCTCAGTTGCAGTGGAACAGAACAGATGTGGCTCAGTTCAGTGGCAGGATTTGGGTGCAGAGAGCAGAGTGCCCTGAGCTGGCACCAGGATGGGTGGGAGCCTGGATCGATGCGTGACCGCGGGTGATGGATGCACCACGGGTTCGGATCTGTGACTCCTGATGGGTGAAATCAGCAGTTTCATCTCCTGCCTTGATAAATTGGAATAATGACAGCGCTGGCCTCTATCCATCATCCTTCTCCTCATTGGAGGATTTTAGGT
Organism: Lycocorax pyrrhopterus obiensis; assembly: GCA_014706295.1. NCBI lineage: Eukaryota > Metazoa > Chordata > Aves > Passeriformes > Paradisaeidae > Lycocorax > Lycocorax pyrrhopterus. The sequence goes on along the minus strand of JACSVZ010000022.1, from coordinate 10,850,898 downwards.
TTTACTTAAAAACTAAAGCACCACTTGACGTAAAGATAAATGTGTATGAAGCAGTCATAAATCCAGGTTAAAAATTAGAGATTGCCCAACCAGCTGAGAAGCAGAGTTTGGGGATGGGCATGGTGCAGGCAGGAGACCAGCTGGATTTAAAATAAAGCTTGATACATGTAGAAAAGGGGGTGGTTTATAGCTCACTAAGGGGTGGCATGGCTCAGGAGGTCCTGTCCAGCCTGTATTTGAGGTCCTTATTTTCCAGTCTTCTCGCTATTGGATTTCATTCAGCTGAGCTTCAGTTATCTCATCTTTATGGAAGCAAAGTGAAATGCCCAAGTCAAAAAGAAGACTTCCTGCTTGGTCTGTAGCTCTCATAGCAGTCGGGGATGTGGCATTGGCCTGGTAAGAGGGTTTTTATAGAAGCTGGGAGTTAAGAGACATATTTTTCTTTCATCTTATTCAGATTCACAGGTATCGGTTTATTTTAATAACTTGAAAAAGATCTTGTGATATACAATTCCCTTTTAAGTGGTCATTACTGAATACAACGGGACATCAAGTTTGATGAGAATTTTCAGTGTATAAAATGACAGTGAAGCAAGTGGTAGGAAGATTGTGGAGATGTAAAAGCACAGTCTAGGTTGGTGCTGGCTTTGTAGGTGTTTTTGACATTTTTCTTAAAAAACAATTTGAGGATGTTGAGTCATTTTAAGTCCTGGGTTATATTAAAAAAAAAAAAAAGGAGGAGGGAGTAGGCAGGAGCACAATGAAGAAGATTGAATTTAACAAGACAACCAAACCCAGCGGTTTTCATCTGTCTTGATTTGAAAAGAAATGCGCTAATTTCAGGGATTATAAGTGATCGGTCTCTCTTGACCTTAAAGAAGTGAAGTGTTTTTTAATCTTGGCTGCTATCACTGGATTGTCTTCTCTTACAAAGCACTGCGGTACATAACTGCCTCAAGGAGCAGTATTCAGGTTTTGTTTTGGTTTTTTTTTCTGGAAGAAAAAAGACTTAATGGGGGTGGACAGATGCAAAGAGGATGTTAGACATGTTTCAAATTTGGATGAGCCATTTCTAAAGGGGATATTACTCTCCAAGTTTCTGCACACATTAAAAGTTTTCACTTGCTGTTCCACATAATTCATCCTGTTTTAGAAGTTAGGGGATACCTCAAGGTTTTCCTTTTACCTCGTGTTCTTTTTAACTAATTCATTATATGATCATATGAGGTATGAACTTGACATTCTGCTGGTGGAAAATGAAGCCCAGAATGTGTGTGGGGGGGTGTTGTATCACTATGGTGAATTTCTGAAGTTCACCAGTTTAAACTCATTTAAAATCAGAAGGGAAAACTTAAATATCTTGCCATTTGGGTAGCACAGTTGCCAGATAACCTGCAGCTGAAGGGCTCTGAGAGTTTGATGTTCATGATGTGTGATCAAGATTGACGTTGTTCATATGCTTGTCAGAAACCTGGAACACACAGATTTTGCAGAAAAAAAATGTGTGAGTTACTCATGGGTGACACCGAGGTCGTCTGGGGAACTGTTGGTTACTGAACCTGCCTGGGTTGTTGCTGGGGGTGCCTTCCTGATAAGACATCATGAAAGTTTTCCTGGTCTTGCCATGTTTTCTTGGTTTGTCTCTAAAAGCAGGTGGTTGTTGTGTGATTTCCACTCCAGCAGAGCTGCTCTGCAGAGCTCCTTGGTTTAATAACGTGTCTTATTTCATTTATGAGCCTGAACTTTGGTAGCATTGTTCCGCACGGTTACATCACACGGCCAGAAGTCTCAGAGGCTTCAGTCAAATGTTTTGAGCTGGTTTTGCCAAGTATAATCAAGAGAACGAGAATTTTAGTATTCATTAGAAAATGAGGTGGTTCGTTTACATCCTTGCTTTCTCATTAAAAAAGAAAAGTTTCAGGTCGTGGGGGGGACCAACTCCCTTAAAGGGCGACTTCCACATTTCAGAATAGCACATTTGAAGGCTTTTTTATATGGCTAAGTTTGGCTTTTCCTGTTTACCCTGTTGCAATTGAAACTGTTTATAGAAGCAATTCCTATGAAGCTTCCAGTCCAAGTGATTACATGGTACACAGAGGCCTTTTCTTTTGGGCAAACCAGCTAATAGGTTATTTTTAGTTAGTGGTTCATTGGAGCCAATAATTTATCCTTGCACTGGATGTTAAGGAATACATTTTACACTGTGGTCAACTTTCCCAGGAAGAAGTTAAAGGTATTCAGTTTGGTGTGGAATTTTTGTACATGATAAAAGAAGATTTAGGGGAGAATGGATGCAATTTTAAATGAGATATAATGACTTTGCCTTTCTCTTTTCCACAATAGTTTACTGTCCAGTTGTCATGAGAATTCTGTATTCACACAAATATTGCTAAACCCCTGCTTCATTTTCTGTGTGCAGAGATGACTGAAGGAAAGTGGTTTTGATTCCTGATTTAGAAGTTAAAATACTTTTGATTAAAATTCATTTTAGTACAAGTTTAGGAGGGAAAAAGGTTTCTCACAGTACAAGTCAGAATGGACGTAAATCTGCATTCTTGTGTACAAAGTGTGGGTCATTGGTGTGGGTTTCTCTCTTCTTGTGTTACTTGCAGTTGTTGAAACCAAATAAATACTGATTATTGTTTGAAAACTCATCTTTGTTGTGTTGTACATCTTTGTGTGTTTGTATACCTTGGATGATAGTTTATTGCTTCTCCTTGCTCTATTTCATTGCTCGTTCATTAGCCTTAATTTTTGCTTTAAGAAGTGCAGAGATTTTTAGGAACCTGCGGAACTCTGGGATGGTGCTAATAAAGAATTCATCAAGCCAGGCCCCGCTGGTTTATCTTTACTGTGTGCTAAAATACCATTAGTTCAAAGAAGTGTAACCCAGAGATGCCTTTGGGGCAGTTTGAATCAGTTTGGGATGTTCAGGGGTGAAAAAAAGGAACGTGTGGCTGTCTAGGCAGGAATTCTGCTATTGACCTGTACAGCTGGATTACTGGTAGCAGTTTCTAACAGGAAATACTGATAGATTCCTTTTTTTCCTGAATTTTTCCTATCTTGAATTCCTGGCATTTTGTTGTCCTACTTTTAAATGACAACACCAACAGATGAGCAGCACCTGAAGGAAACCTTGGAGCGTTGTTATCCCAGCTGAATAGAGTTAACTAAGTTAGGAAAGATATCGATCTGCCATCAAAGCAGAGGAAAGTAAATCAAACATCCAGCTCATGGTACAAGAGCAGATTTTCCTTTGATAGCTGATAAAAAAGTAAGGTTTGGGATTGTTCACATTACAAAACCTTGGTGTGGTTTCACTCGAGTGCTTTGTTGTCACCCAGATCACAGCGCATTGTATTCAGACAGTGTAAACTGTGGCTTGTTATTTGTAGCTGCATTAAAGAGCATGTTTTTTATATGCCTGGAGGTTGCCATCAGACTCTTTTGTGCTGGAAATGAAAAAGCCTTTAGAGCATAGAGTGCTTTAAATATGAATTTGTTTATTTTATGCCATATTTGCTTCTGGTTTTGCCCCCTTGCGTTTCAAAAAGAACAACCTGCTCACTACGTCATTCCAATATTCAGTCAAGGCGTGTGCTAAAGTTTGTATAATAATTTATAATGTACACTGATATTGATGACACAGTCTTTATTTGTATTTAGCTTTGTCATTGATCCTCAGGGCAGTTTCTGGAATATTGTTTTCCATTTGGCTGTTGCTACAGTGTAGGCGAGGGCCAGACACAGCCTGTTTTCCTCTTGAATTATGGGAGATTTTTAGACTGTAATGACTGTCAGGTATAATTGAACAGTTTTGTACAAATATTTGAACTTCCATCCTTGCTAAATATAGAGTGACAGGAATCCTTTTTCCCGTCTTTTGTAAAGCACTTTGAGATCAAGGACTGACAGTCCGATATTAAATAAACCACCACGGACAGATCTTGAGATCTGAACCTGTGACATAAACTTTCAAGAAAGTTAGTGGAATGAAGTTTGCGTGTACATTCCTGAAAGATGGAAATGTCTGTGTTCAGAATGGTGCTTCTCCAAGAGAAATGTGATTGCTCTGGATATTTGTGCTGCACTGTGCTTCTTTCTCCCGACGGACTCTGTAGTGACCGAGCCCTGCGATGTCACTCCAGTACACACAGACATTTGGGTGGGGAGGCTGGTTTTAAAAAAAAAAAAAACAACCCACCAACCAGAAAGACCAAAAGCCTGGCATCCCAGTCCTGCTGCATTCCCTCCCACTGACAGAAGATGAGCTGCGAGTGCTGGGGCGCTGCCTTTGCGAGGCCGTTTTTAAAGCCACCAGCTGGTGCTCGTTCACGTGGGTGAGATTCGTTTCCTGTGTTCCCCAGGGCCTGGCACCAACTCGAATCGTTCAAGGGGTGAAAGTGATGGCAAAGTGGAAGCACCATCTCCCCCGCTGCCTTCAGCACACCTTGCCACTCAGAGCCCCCCCAGGATCTGCTCTTCTGGTGAAATGTCACCAGAAACCGGGATAAAAGGAGAGGTGCCTTCCTCAACCCAGGTAAGAACGGGGGCAGAAATGCAAAGAAGTTGAAATGCAAAGGTGTCTGTTTGATCAAATCCTCCCCGGTTAGGAGTATTTTGAAAGATCTAATACCTTATACTTTAATCTGTGAGCTTTTTTAAAAAAAAATACAGGTTATTTTAAAACCAGAAGTTGCCTAAGGGTCAGGACTGGTGCTGTCCCAATTTTAGTCTTTCTGCCTTACCTCAACAGAACTTCTGTTCAAAAACCGCTGGATTTTTTTAAATAAAAATGCCCTTTTTATTGTCAATCCCTTCATTTGCACAACATTGCACACTAGCATATAATAATGGCGTGAGGCCTTAGCTACCCATTGCTCACTTCTGGTGTTCTGCGTTTGGATTTTTTGTAACTGTCTGAATTTGGACAGAAGTGGGCTGGCTCTCTCTATTACAGAAGTCAGAAGTTTGACCTAAAATCCGTAGCTTTCTGCAGCATTTCTTATTCTTAACATTTTTGAATGATACTTTAATTCTATTAAACAAATGGATGGAAACACAGATTTTTCTTCGCAGTCCCCGTAGAGCGAAGTGAGCTGGTCTGCACAGACCTGCCGAGGCTGCAGCACGCCTCTGCCTCATACAGGGCTGCCATCTGCCACACACTGGCATATCGCAGAGGATTTATGAAAAAAAAAAAGATAAACTCAGCTTTTATTTAGAATTTGGATCAGCAGTGCCAGAGGGCATTGTGGAAAGGGAGCTATGCAGAAGGTGTTTGTGTTCTACAGGCTCTTCTGTGTGGAAAGGGAAAGTACCTGTGGAGGGCTAAGGGAGAATTTTCCAGTTCTATTGTATCAACTAAAAATTTTCTGTCCAGCGTTTCCCACTGGCCTGAGTGGGAGCTACGAATGCTTAGTGAGAATGGAAACTGAGTAGTTGTCCCAGACTTAAACGGGGATGTTGATTACTGTCTTCCAAACACCAAATCCTGCAAGATAAGAGCCCAGTTCACTGCTCTGGCAGTGAAAGTTTGCAAAGGCACTTTGAGTTGCCAGGTCAAATGATTGAGCCTCCCTTAGAGAAGGGGTGAAGGCAGTGGCAGCGATGGGAGTCAGAGCTCTGCCTACAGGACAGGTTCTTGTAAGCGCCTGCCTTAACTTCCCTGTGCTTTTCCTTTGCAGGCCGCCTACGACGGATTGCTGGCACTTTGGCAGTTTGATAACTCTGACTCAGGTAAGCAGAGAGGAAAATACACTTTTAAACTGCTGTTATTTTATACGAGAAGAGGCTGATCCGTGCGTGCGTATCCGTGGTTCTGTTTCAGATGCGAGCTTCCCGAGGTCAGAAGACACGGACGTCGCCGCTGATGGGACCTTCCTGGATTCGGCCCTGGCCAAGAGGCTGACCTGTGGCTTCTGCAGGAGGGTGTTCCAGTGTGCTGAGGAGCTGAAGGAGCACATCCACGAGCACGCCTTCTCCATGCTCCTCCCGTTTGACGTGCTCGACTGCTCCCGGCCCGGCCTCGCCGACGGCGTTCCTGCCGGCCAGCTCGCCCGCTTCCAGTGCTCCAAGTGCCCCGCCAGCTTCACCCTGAAATCCAACATGGATCGGCACGAGAAGACCATCCACTTCCACTGTAAGAAGATGCAGTGTCCTAACTGTGCCAAGCTGTTTCGCGACAAGACAGACTTAAACCGGCACCTTCTGTCCGTGCACTCGAGCGAGCGCACCTTTGTCTGTCTCTGCTGTGGGAAGGGCTTCGGCACCCAGAAGAACCTCAGTAGCCACGTGAAAATGTGTTACCTGGGCTCTGCCCACCTGGCTGGGCTGGAGCTTTTGGACAGTGTAGGACCAAGAGAGGATCCTGAGGATGCATAGCTGCTGTTGTTGTATATGAGACACTTCCTTGAACTAGGAAAAGCAAATTGTGCCGTGGTTCTCGTGCTGCAAATAAATGTTCCACAGGTGTAATTCCATAGAGTAACTGCCCAGAGCTGATCAGTTGATGCTGTGCTGGTTCCAGATGCTGTGTCACTGCAGCCTTGGTGCAATTTTTGGGCAAAGATAATTTTTTTGGGTCCATAAAACGGGCACTTTGGCTGTTTTGTTGGTGTGCTCAATCTGTGTTCTGACACTACCTTGAACTGCCTTATCAGTAGATCTCAAAGTGCTTTATAAAAGAAATGGTGATGTTTTCCTCCAATTCCTCAGGAAAATAACATCCCTCAGGTTGTTGAAAGTGCTGGCAATAGAATTAATAACAGAATTCAATTCTGAGTTCTTCCCTAGTGCTCTGTCCATTAGACCATTTGGGCATTCCAGGGGTTTTCACTGTGAACTTAGGAGCTGTGGAAGCACTGGGTTGCTGTTTGTATAGTCTGATTTTCAATGTCTTTCAAAGGAGAAAAACATGCTTCTTGTTGATATGTGCAATAGGGTATGTTTTTTGGGCTTGAAAGTTGTTGCATGGCTTGCATATTTTACTGATATTATATTTCAGTACTTTCAGGGCTTTTTTTAAAAATCATCTTGGGCTATGGCTGTGGTTTTCAGGGATTCCATACATTTTTGTGACTCATTTGGTTTGTATACTGTAATTAAGTTAGCCAGGCTGAGTGTGGTGGTGTTAAAGCAGAGGAAGGAGGCTTTACATAGATTGAATTGGAACTTGGGGTGTGCATACAAAATCAGTAATGGCTGTTCCTGGTGGGTAGAAATCTGTAATGCCTATTTCATTCTATGAAATTCACTTATTTTTTAAAAAGATTCAATATTTCTGTGTCTCTTGCTATATATTTACATACAAAACTAGATTATGGTAACTGTGAAATGAAAGTAGCATAATTAAGAGCAGTGCTTCCCAGATGCTCTGTGTGCAGCACAGCTTGTCAGCATGTGGGGTTGCTTTCCTCAGTGTGAGAGACAGCTGAGGAGAAAAAAACCAACTTCTACAAATGTTCTTTGGAGTTCTTCAGGGAAGTTCTTTCTCATGATACTGTTGCATCTCAGGGAGACAGAAAATGAGAAATACTTAGTTGTGCACAATGTGGACTTAGTGGGGAGCTTCTTCCCCAGCCCTTTCCTGTGGAAAGGTGAATGAGAGAGCCCATCAGTTCCTGCTGCCCTTGGGCTTGTGGAGAAGGAACAGGTGTGTTCTGGTGCAGCTCTGCTCCACCTGTCCCTGCTGGGAGTCAGAGCTTCAGGGAGACAGCTCCATGCCATGCCAGGGCTGGGAAGCCGGAGTTTCCCTGCTTGGCTTAGTTCTTACCCTTCATTTGAGCAGGCTGCAGTCAGAATTGAGAATAAGTTCCTATGTAATCACCGTAGTACACTTTAATCATTTGGGTTTAAATTTTATGGTTTTTGCGAAGTCAGGTTCATTTTTTCTGCTCTTGTTCCCGTTGACATCTTTGGCATCGGAGATCTCGGCTGTCTGTGAATGTGTGTAGTTTTTAATGTCAGCTTCCCTTGTCACAGATGTCAGAGTAATTGCCTCATGATTTATTTTGCTCTTAAATAATCAGCAAGTGAGAAAGGAGAAAGCTGAGCCAGAAAACAAAGTTGTAACCCAATGAATCTTATCTGGAAATTTGGGAGCAGCAGGGAAGGATTTGTCTGACTTGGGAAAGTAAGATGCCAGCAAAAGCCATTTCAGCAAACTTTAAAAGGTTTCATTACATGATAATAGTTAATGAGGTTTCATGTTTGTTCATTTTTCTTGTATTTTAGAATTTAGTTCAACACGGAATTCTTTTTCTTTAGTCAGGTCAATGCTGTCTCTAATAAAGGTTTCAGTAGTATTTTCCTTGGCCTATACATCAGAGTGCTTCCTGACTTCAGCACTGGGAACTTCCAGTGCTTCCCTTCAGGATCAGGACTAAGTTTTTTAAATTGTTAGAACTGAAGGGTATCACAGGGCAGAGCTTTATTGGGTTTGTGTATAACAGGTGTTAGAAGCAGGATTTTACTGTTAGGAAATGGCAGGGGAAGCTGATGGGAGGTGTGAGTCTGACAGTTAAATTGCACCTTGCTATTTATAACCTTAAATGTAACGAGGATTTAGCGGACAAGAATTCTCCTGAAGTTTGTGAATTCTTTCTAATAACCCAAAGAATGTAGTATTTCAGTGATTATTAACTAGCTGCCAGTTTACAGAGTTAATCCAGTGCAGCTCTATCAGGCATCACTAGTGCTTTTCCTTCACTCTCAGGGATGTAGGAGCCTGTTTCCTTTAACAGCCTCAGTGAAATAAGTTACTTGAGCTGACAGTACCAAAGATTTTTTTCCCAAGCATTATTGTGTTGGTTTTAAAAACACACATTTCCATAAATATTTTAGTGGCATTAAGTACACAGATTTTTACTGTGGCACTGTTTCTATTTCCTTCTCCATTTCTTGGTGCTGTGTCCAGTAGCTCTTTATCCGTGGCGCTGCTGTTTATCACCTTGATGATCGTGTTAAAGATGATTTCTTAGGACCTTAATGCTGCTACACTTAATGCTGCTCCATAAAATATTGTCGTTTAGACAAAGGATCATGCTCATACCAAAGCTGGTATTTGTGCATTAAATAGATGTACTGTGGGTGCATATATTTAACAGGAGTGTGAAAATGTTAACTCTGCAATACAGTTATTTTTCTGACAATGCTGCTGGTTTTCAGGTGTTTCTTTTTGTAGATACCCGAACTAAATATGTGGCTATTTGGTGCAAAAATAGTTTTGAATAAAACTATAGCTGCAAACAGTGTTCTGTGAGTATTTTTAAATACAGAAGCTGAAAATGTTGGGTTTGAGTGATTTAAGCTGAACGCAGGCGCGAGGGATCTTGGAATTGGACAGAGTCAGGAATAGGCTGTTGGAAATCCATGGATGTGTTGGAAGCAGGTGGCTGGGGAGGAGCGTGCTGGGGGTGCAGGTCATGCACCCAACGTTGGCTGTTGCCTTTTCAGCTTTGCAGCAGCTCAGCCCTGAAGGGAAGGGAGAGACATGGGCAGGAAACGGGAGCAGGCACCGGGTCACTGAGGGAGCAGCAGGATCAGGTACAACCCGGCGATGTAGGAATAAGGGATTTAGTGGTTTTCTGTCCTTAAAGCACTTCTTCTTCATGATCCCAGGATCTGGTTGCTGTCAGGATCTCCAGTCAGTGTTTTCCAGTGGCTCTGTGTGTGGAGCAGCGCTGGAGGAAGGAGGGTTCGTGTCCCCTCTTGACTCCCCGTGCCCAGATTACAGCTTGCTCACCTTGTCTGCACTCCTTAGTGATGAGGTTGTTACAAGTGTGTGTGTGGCCTGTCACCAAAATCGAGTGCTTACAAAATCAACTGGAAATGTACTTACAATAAATAGCTTTGTATCATGAAATTGCTACCTGCTGTAGGAGAACGTGGGCTCCTTGCCTCTGAGTGTATAGATGAGGGAGTCTCAAACCTTAGGAGAAAATAAAGGAAAAAAAGTATTTTCCTGTAATATAAAAGACAAAGAATTTTCATATTCTAATGGTTAAAAAAAAAAAGAAAGATGTTACAAGTGGAGCTTGCACAAAGCTCTGGGCATCAGGCTGTGCTCAGGCATCTCCTCCAGGAGGTTCCCAAAGCAGTGCAGAGTCATTTCTCACTGCCCCATTGCAGTGGGTGAGCTTTGCTGGCAGGTGAATAAAATATTCCTTACCATTGGCTTTCCCTGGTGTCTGTGTGGCAGCCATGGCCCAAGGGAGTAGGTGTTTGGGGCTTTTTCCCTGTGGGCTGGGAAATTCTCTTGACAGCTTTACAAATGGGCTGAAAAAACACCAAGCTACCCAAAAAAAGCAGCTGTGGGCTGGACCACCACAGGTCCAATCTAATGGAGTATTAGATCCAAGGCAAACTGATAATCAAAGGAAGATTTGATTAGATAATCAAAGGAAGTTTTTCTTCCACAACGTTATCTGTGTGGAGGATGTGTTTTAATTCTGAGTAGTCAAAACAAATGCTAAGATAAACTTTATATCTCAGCAGCTTTTAAGATCTTGAGTCATGCTTTTAGTGTGTATTAGAACAATAGAAAACTACTTAAAATTCATTTTCTAAGATGAGCTGGTGTTGAAATGTTTGTTCTGATTACCCAGGAGGGTGTTACCTTATTTAAAGGTGTCTCTTAGTAGTGCCAGCTGGTTTGCACTTCTACATGAGTGACAAATGTAGTTACTTTTCATGTTGTTTCACCTGTATTGATATACAAGACAAAGTCAATTTTAAAAGCAGAAGGGAAAAAAAAAAAAAAACCAGCCCACAAATTTGGCATGAAATGGCACTGAGTATGTGGGCTTACCAATTTTCTTTAAAAAGACCATTTTTCAGTGTACAGTGTAATTCCAGGGCATTACCTGTGGCATACTCAGGGTGTGGACTGTGCACACACCTAGTAGGGCATTTATATTATATATTGCATTTATTATATATATTATATTTGTAATGTTTCATTAAACTTCTAAAACTATTGCCGAGTTCTGGGTCTGTTAGGAGCTAGGGAATAGGTCTGGCATTCCCCTGTTCCCCCAGCTCTCCTCCATGGACTGTTTCCTTTACCAGGAGCCATTTACATACACATAAGTTACGGTGATTAACCAGAACTTGCTTTCTTTTTTCCCCCTCCTTGTTATGTAAATATATTGCTCTAAGAAATAGCAATAATTAGGAGAAAAGTGGGTGAAAATTAACACACTAATGGGCAGCAATAGAATGAAGGAGAAACAAGAGGATCTCCACTGTGGACAGTCACTTTCAAACTTGTCGTGGGTGGGTGGTGCCCTCAGTGAGCAGCAAATACTCTGTTTTCACTGCTGTATTTTGTGTGTGGCACTGTCCCTGTGTCACTGAATAATGTAGAGAAGGTTGTAACTGTCCTGTTTCCTCTGGGTCATCCTCGGTCTCTGCTCCTTCACCAAAACGCTCCTGGGGTGTGTGATGATGTTCTCGCATCACCCCATAAAGAGCACTGGCACTGTTGGGGTGCCGCCTTCGTGGACTTCTGTTCCTGGCTCCCTGCTTCTTCCACAAGTAGTACTGTTAGCATTTTAGATATTGATATTTCAGATAATCCCTTATAATAAATCAGAACTCTAGCAGGTTGACAGCCCTCTTCATTTTCCCTTTAGCAAGCGATGTCTGTAACAGGCTGTTGCTAAATGCTTGTGTGTCAACTTGTTCAAAAGCTACTCTGATGGAGGTACTCAACTTCTTAGCTTTAATAATATATGGGCAGTAATACAGTAAAAGGATTAAAAATGTGTAGCTGGTTAAGGGGTGAGGGTGTGATTTCACAGTGAACTGATTTAATAGTGAAATAGTCAACGAGAAGACTGTTTTGAGACGTTCTGAGATTAATCTGCGTGTTCTGCTTTCTCTCTTGCAGTCAACGAGTTCACAGTCATCAGGAAGAAGTTCAAGTGCCCGTACTGCAGCTTTTCAGCCATGCACCAGTGCATCCTGAAGAGACACATGCGATCCCACACGGGAGAGAGGCCCTATCCCTGCGAGATCTGTGGGAAGAAGTTCACCCGCCGGGAGCACATGAAGCGCCACACCTTGGTAAGGGCAGTGCTGGGGACTCAGCCCTTTTGTTCTGAGTAAAGAGAGCAGGAGCTTCACCTCGTTTAAGTCTGGATTTTGTTTGCCACACAGGGCTCATCTGAAGGCTTCTCCTATATCTTTTTTCCCTGCTTTTCCAAGACCTTGTGGCTGGCTGCCTGTTCATCCTCCTGCTGCTCTCCAAGCTCAGCTAGAGGCTTTCCAGGGTTTAGGTTGGATATTAGCAAAAAATTCTTCCCTGCAAGGGTTGTTCAGCCCTGGCACAGGCTGCCCAGGGCAATAGTGGAGTCACCATCCCTGGAGGGGTTTCACAAACCTGTAAATGTGGCTTTTGGGGACATGATTTAGTGGTGGGCTTGGCAGTGCTGGGGAAACAGTTGGACTTGATCTTAGAGGCCTTTCCCAATCTTAACAATCCTGTAATTCTATGACTTGGTGCAGAAAGCTTTAAAATACATTGCTCAGCAAGAACTTGAGGCAAAGCTACACTGGTCTGGCCGTGCTTAGTTATCAAAAATACTGTTACACCTTATTAAAGAGGCTGCTCAGCTCTGACTGCAAGGCTGCTGCTGCTGTCTGGCTCTTCACAGCTTCTCCAGAAACAACATTTTAAGCCAAACTTTGATTATTTTTCTTTTCAGGGTGGAGGTCACTTGCCATCCTAAAGAGGTTCTCAAAGCTTGGTGTAGAGGTGGTACTGTGGCAGAGCAGATAGTTTCTAGGCAATGATTCCAGCAGCAGGCCCAGCTCACCACCGGCAATGCCCCGGATCCCACACCGGGATCCTGGAGCCCTGTGTGACAATTTCCACAGTGCCCAAACCCCCACCATCTCCTTCCCTTCCTTCCCTGCTCCCATCTCCATTCAGATGAGTCCCCAGCCATCTGCTTGGGCACTGCCTGCTGCCTGAGATGTCCCTTCCTTATTTCCTTGGGGCGCTGGAGCTGGGGAGGCCGATCCCAATGTGAGCTCAGTCCTGCTGCAAGCGCACGAGTTTCGAGATCTGTTACTGGTTTTGCAGCAGGGAACACCCAGTCGTGCCAGCTGGTTACCTCCAGCGTTTTATTTCTGAGACCTTCCTCTTTTTAAAATATTTTTTTCATAAATTTAGGATGTTGTCAGCATATTTCCCCTTTTCTTCATTGGGATATTGGCATTTAATCAGTTAGCCTATCATCTTTCTAATGGCACTCTACAATACTGAGGGCCAAATGCTGTTTCTGTGTTTAATACTAATTTGGCAGTAAAGGGAATAAGATTAATTTCTGTTCAGTTGCATCCAGGGATGTGGCTCACTTTGAACCTGCTCACTGAACTGTCAGCGTTGGAAAAGAGGGAGAGAGGTGATCAGTTTTTTAACAGATGTGCAGCCTGCTCTAGTGGAAGGTGTTCCTGCCCATGGCAGGAGGTCAGAACTAGATCAGCTTTAAGGTCCCTTCCAACCCAAACCATTCTGTGATAATTACAAATTGGTTTAGTACTTGTTTTATAATTTCTTTTTTATATGGCTCTTTTAGCCCTTATTCTGCACCCCTGACCACCTTCTGTTCTCCTATTCAGCTTTTGATGCCTGAAAATCATTCTTGTACGAGTTGAAAGTGAGTGATACCTATAGATCCTGCTGGATGACTCTGAGCAGCCCTGTCCAACTGCTTTAAAAAAAGTAATAAAATGTAATGCCTTTGCTTGATGCAGTAGAAGAATGTCGTGGGGACTGGCTCGGAGCAGGGGAACCTGCAGCCAGAGCACATCAGAGGCACTCACAGGCTTTGAACACGGCTGGGACTGGTGCAACACAGAGCCTGAGCCAGTGTCCTGCAGTAGGGAGGGCTGAGGGGCTACAATGGGTCAATTTGTCCTCTTCCCAAAGAGCTTTAGCTCAGCTGAGTATTCCGGAGCGCAGGGTTGTGGAGAATCAGGTGGTGAGAGCTGGTGATCCCATGCTGAGGCAGGAGCAGGGAGCAGGCATCCAGGCAGCTGCTTTAAAATAAAAAGAAGGACTTTAATCAGCAAAACCTTTCCCACAGGCTGTTGTGAGCATGAAAAGAAGAAACGAGTTAAAAAGGATTAGGGACTGGTGATATGTACCCAAGGCTCTGGTGGCTGCTGGGCTGCTCAGAGCAACCCCAAACCACGGGCACTGGATCCTTGTGTGCTTCTACACCACTTCCTGAAGTCTCTCCTGAGGCTCAGTGGCAGACACAGGGCATCAAGTGCCTGTGCTGTCCCCGTGTGGTGTTAACATATAAAAGAATAAAGAAAAAAAAATATAGAAAAGAAAGATACACATTTATAATAAGTATTGGGCAGCCCTGAAGCAGTCAGGCAGTTGGACCAGAAGATTGTCATGGGTCTCTTCCAGCTGAACTTTACTACATATAAATAAAATCAATATGCATTTTACATGTAGATATATATGTGTAAGTGAAAGTACCTCATGAGGCTCCTTGTGGTGGAGTTTGGGAATTCTCACTGCTCTGATTTCCTTTGGCAGAGGAGCAGCTGAGTGGTTTAACAAGCTGCTTGCCTTCCATGCAGGGCAAAAGTGGCCAGGGACAGATTTCACCTTTAATCAGGTGTTTTGTGCTTCTCAAAGTGTGTAATTTTGCTCATTGAATAGTGCAGTTTGACTCTGGAAGTGAATTCTTGTATCCTGCAGAGCATTTTCCTTGCTTGCCGTACTGGCCACGTATTCTGTGATAGCTCCACATGCCCAGGATTCTTGCAGGATGAGTTATGGAGGAGAAACATTTGTGTCAAACCAAAGTAGTCAGAAATAAGGTGAGAAGTGCAGTCAGATGCATTTTTTGGGAGATACAGGAGGCATTCCCAGTGCTCCTGTTCTTTGGTTCTGGACAGCAGTGGGATCCAGGAGAGAGACCTCTGTATCACCATGATTAACACTGGTTTGATTGGGGTTGTTCTTCTCTGGTCTGCACAGAACTGGTGCTTGTGGATTGCTTTTTTTTTTCTTTTTAACATTTTCCTCTTGGTGGTGGGTGTGATACAGCTGTTGCACCCCAGAAAAACAGAGAGAAAAAGGAAGAAAAAAAATTGTGATGAAAGTTCCTCTCAGAACTATGAGTGTGATGATGAACAGGCAATCCCAAAGGATTTTCCATTGTGTCATCATTGCTGGGTTGAATTAATCGTGGGGGGTTTGAGTTCATGGTGGAAGCCAGTTGTGATCTCAGGCTGCAGTTGTGGATTTGCCTTTGCAAGGACATGAGAACAGCTCTCATTCCATCTCCACTGGCATTCACCTCTGTGATCTTTCTTCTTTTCCAGGTCCACAGCAAAGATAAAAAATACGTCTGCAAGGTTTGCAACCGGGTGTTCATGTCGGCGGCCAGCGTGGGGATCAAGCACGGCTCGCGCCGCCACGGCGTCTGTGCCGACTGCTCCGGCCGCGGCATCGCCGGGCACCTGGACCACAACGGGGGAGAAGGGTCCCCAGACGAGTGTTACCCCGGGGAAGGGCAGTACATGGAAGACCCCGACGACATCAAAGTGGAAGGAGACGAGGAGATGGGAGACGAGGACGACATCAAGTGGAAGGATGACGTGGGCATGTCACAGGATGATGTGATTTTAGATGATGACAAAGATGTCGACTCCCCACAGGAGCAGGACAACTCTGGGGAGAACGACAAGGATTTTACCTGGATTTCTTAGGGATTATTTTTTTGTTGGGGTTTTTTTTTTTTTGTTTCGCTCTGTTGTTTGTAGGGGGAGGGAGGGTGGGGAGGAAGGAGTATGTTGGAAAAACTAAGTAGCCTTGTTGTCGTCCATGTGTGCAAAATAACTCTTGTGTTTTCTAAACGAGTCCTTCTCTGTTCCACTCAGACACTGTCTTAGCAGTGTCGCTTCCAGCGGCACGACTGACTTCGCCTTCCCCCTTTTCCCTTTCCCTTTTCCCCCTGTGACCCCCTGCCCACGGCCACCCCTCCGGCCAAGCCAGCCAGAGGGAGGTGGAGTCTCTGCAGGTGTGGGGAGGCTGGTGAAGCATGAATCCTCCTCCCCTTCCCACTCCGAACCGAGCACCAGGGAGGTCTTTGTGTCCAAAGCAGGTTGGTTGGTCAGTTGGGGTTTAACACCTTGTCTGTGCTAAAATCCCAGCAGCAGTGGAATTCCAAGCTAAGGTTGTGAAAGCAGATGGATGGATGTGTTGGAGGGCTTCCCCTGATGATACAGGCCTTTTGCAAAGTTATTTAAAGAGTTTTAATTCTTTTTTATGGAGCCAAATAGATCAAAAGGCAAGTCAGATTACAGCCTTATGAATACTTCTCTTGGATTCTTAGCTTCCAAAAGAATCACCATCAAAGACAGATTGTGACTTTTCTTGGACCTACTGGCATCTTACTGATGTCCTGTCTTCCAGCCTTGGTCATCCACAGGCACCGAAACGCGTGTTGGTGCTTCTGGAAGCACCTTTTGCTCTAGAGGACACAGGTAGTTCTGTACCTGTCATTCTTCTCCACAAATATCTTCACTTTTCTCCCTTTGCTCAGCTGCCTTTTTCACAAATATATGCAAACTGTAGCAAAACCGAGGCATTCGGCGAAGTGCAGGATGAGCTGGGAAAGGCGAGAAGCCGAGGTGAGGAGATCCCAGCAGGGTGGAATCTTGCTGCTCCCGTCCCATGGACTTTGGTGGGGCCAGGATTTCACCTGGGTACCTTGTTCTTCCTTGCTAATCTCTGCATTCTCACTGATCACTGGTAGGTCTAACACCTGCTTTATTCACGACAAAAACCTTCAGATTTAGCTGCACTGGTTCTGTGTAAATTTTCAAATAAACCATTTTTTCTTTAAATAAGAACCAGGTTTCTCTCCCAGCATCTCCTCAGACTCTGTGGGGCTGCGCCAGGTAGTTGGATTCTCCCTGTTCATATCAGCCACTGTTGCCTTCTTCCAGCTACACCTAAATAACAACAGCAACAGCGTGTGTTGGAATTGTCTTGTTCCTGAGAAACAGCTTGTTCTACCTTCACCTCTTTGCTTCTGGTGCTTTTTTAAATTAAAAAAAAAAAAAGCTGAAGACCTCACTCCTTCCTTCCCATCGAGCAATTTTCTACGATGTCTGTGACTGTGGTACCTTGAAACCTGCCACGAAAGACAACCCTTGCCAGAAGCCAAATGACTCAAGGTGCTATTTTCCTTCCTGCAGGCCTGGTGGTCCGTGAGGAAAAGCGTGGTTCCACCCAGCAAAGGAATTAAAAGTATATTGTACAATAAACCCCCGTAAAGCAAATAATCTGAAAGGATTTAAGCCACTCGGTGCTGGGATTTCGTGGAGTGCGGTGGGAGCCTCAATCCTGGCACCTGCAGGAGCTGGTTCTCTCTTTGTTCCCCCTTTCCAGTTGCATCCTGGGTTTATGGCCTTCACTCCCTTTCTCTGCTCCTCAGTTCCTTGCAGACATTCACCACCTTCTCTCTGCATCCATCGTCCTGGTTCACCGTTGCTTCCATCGGGAGCCTCCAGGCTCCTGCCCCGTCTGTTTGGGAGTGCTCAGTGATGTGGGAACACAGGTCTTTCCTAAAATCCTCTGTGTGGCTGTCTGGGGCCACACCAGCACTGCTGCTGCTGCCCTTTGGACTAGAGGAGTTAGGGGGCTTTTTGCTTTAGGCAGTGAGCATGGATAACCCTCTTCCTTAAATATGAGAAGAGCAGCGTGGGTCATGCAGGAACATTTTTCTTGTAAAAATCTCATTTTGCGTTTCAGCTTCTTTTCCTTCTCCTCCCCTATTTAAAAAGCTGTAACAACCCATCCAGTAAGTCACAATTGGACATTTATATACTCTTTTCCAGTGGTTTTGGGGGGTCCCAGAATGAGGAGGCTGTTTCTTTACCCCAGTTTTGGCTCCCCCAGAGTGTAGGCTCTGTATTTATTGTCATTTACCCTGTAAATATGGAAGGGGTGGGGGTGCCTGAGGTCCTGAACGTGCAGCCTCACCTGTTGCGTGTAGACAAATACATACAGTACTTAAAGATTTATCTGTAGCTTTGCTTTTTATATGTAAAAATCTATTTAAAAGAGAATTTTAAAACCCACACAGCTCAAACCCCCGGGTTTGTGTGACATTCCAATGGCCCATCCCCTCCGATGCCGGTGTGTGCGTCCACCTTCTGAGGAGGACCAGCTGTGGGCCAAGCCCTCCTCTTCCTCCCTGCCCTTGGGTAACTCAATTTTGTCATCAGAGTTACGGAGTGCTGAGCTTTCTTCACAATTCCCTTGGAAATATTCTATTCTTTCCTTATTTTTAAGGGTGAGCAGAGAGCCGGGCAGTGCTCAGGAGTGTTTCCTAATTATGCCACTTTGAGGCTCTTTGAGCTGAGGATGCAAAAAATAAAGCAAAAACAAAAAAAGGAGAGAAAAATGGAAAATCCACATAAAAACTAACTTTCCCATGTTATAACCTTGCACGTGCTTCTGTCCCACTAACACACCATGTACCAAATAAAACCCTTCTAACACCTGATGTCTATTGAAGTGCTTTGTTCTGATGGAGGTGTGCAGAGTTGGAAATGCAGGGATTCATCTTTAACCTTCCATGCTCCGACTTGGGTTTGAAAAAAAGGAATTTGGGCGCGTTTTTTATGCTGAAACTTTATAAACTTCATCAGTCACTCCAGGTGATCGCATCCCTCCAGCTTCTCTCTGGGTTCTCTCGGATCTACTGCCTATGCAAACTTCTGCTCTTGGAGATTTAAACAAAACCCCACTAATTCTGCCTGTTCTGCATCTCGTCTTTGTATTTCCCTTCAGGGCTTTGTATACTTCACTGAGGTTCCCTTTTTTTAATTTTTTCTACATATATATATATATGTGTGTGTATATATATACAGACTTAGCTCCAAAACAATTAACTCCCTTAGAGGTAAAATATGGATATACTCCGTCTCGAGAACTTGCAACTCATTTTTTTAAAGCATTTGTACATGTAAATGTTCCTCCTTGAATTCCTTGATTACCCTCATTTTTTATTTTAAATCTGAGTGCCAGGAGTAGAGAGCATTTTGGCCACGGTGCGGAATGGGGCAGAGGGCATCGTCCTGTCTGTGCCCTCTGGAAAACATCCCAGGGATCCATGGACTTGGAGAACATCTTAAAGGATGGAGACAAACGAGGTCCTTGTGTCGATTTGGGATTTCCAAAAATATTCTTAAAATCATGCACTCCCCAGTTTTGTGGGTTTTAAGGTCACCCCAAAGCCTCACAGCTGCGGAGCGGCTTTGCGGGGAGGCAGAGGGGACTTACCTAATGAAGGTTTGCCAAGTGATTGTCCTTTCCCTTTTCTTTTTTTTTTTTTCTTTAATCAAAAACCAGTTTTTTGGATAACAAAACGAGTATTTTTTGTCCGGAAGGAAACCCACTCCAGCGTTACTTCCCCTTTTGTTTCCTCTCCCCACTCCTGCCTTTGAACACTCTGCTTCCCCGAAACAAAGCTGTGGCTGTGGGGTGGGTGGGTGTGTTTTGGGACTGACCCTGAGCACCCTCCCCTCAAAGCTCCCCCTTTTGCACATCACCCTTGAGGAAAGAAACTCCATGAAAACAATGCAAAAACTGGAATTTTTTGCAATATTCTGAAAGATAATCTAATTTTCGCTCATTCTGTGACACGTGCGACTCCTACGAAAGCCATAATTAATGGTTCCTTTGATTTTGTAGATCCTGAATCGTGTTTTGAATTTCAGCCTTTTTTTTTTTTTAGTCCCCCTAGTCAGAGTGCTGTGTGTATGCTTTCATATATATTTATTTTTCAACGTGCTTTAAACCTGTCTACAAAAATAAAGCTGAACAAACACAAAAAGGATGGTGTTTGAAGATTGTTGATTTTTTTTT
Source organism: Lycocorax pyrrhopterus obiensis (assembly GCA_014706295.1). Lineage (NCBI taxonomy): Eukaryota > Metazoa > Chordata > Aves > Passeriformes > Paradisaeidae > Lycocorax > Lycocorax pyrrhopterus. The sequence continues at coordinate 10,830,983 of JACSVZ010000022.1, read as the reverse complement.
TTTTTGCTGGGAATATTCTATATTATACTGACTTTATATTAATTATTATAAACCTGTGTTTGTATTGAAGATGTGTTTAATATTTTGGGGAGGTTGAGGAGATTTCATAACCAGAAGTCAGTGGGAGAACATGCTGTGTTGTACTGATTTTCTGTCGATGTAGTTCAGGTAAATCTGATTTTATTTTCTAGTTGCTGCCCAGTTCCTCGCCTGCCGGGGGCTGCCCCTCGGATAGAACCTTTGTGATGGGATTTAGCTTAGACATACCTGCAAAAATCAATCAGTTTCAATAAATTGGGAAATTGCTGCTACAGTTTTGTCTGCTTTTTTATTTGATACATAATTATTATTATTTTCCTCCTTGCCCTGTGTGGAAGGATGGGGTGACATGGAGGATCCAGCTGCAGCCCTGTGATGCTGCAGGGTCCTGCACCTCACCCTTGCTCCTGGATGCTGGAATGGGGGTCCCCAATCCTCAAAACCTCCCCTCCTCCCAGCAGAAAGCCCTGCTCACCCTCAGGCTGGGGGTGCTGCTCCCTCCCCCTTCCCCTTCCCCATCCCAAACAGGCACCTGTTGCTCGTTCCTCCCTCCCTCCTGCCTGTTGGTGGCAATTTCCTTATTTTTTGGTCTTTATCTGAACTTAAAAGTAACTCCCAGGAGGATGCACGGGGTGATGCCATCCCTGGGGGATGTGGGATGCAGGAGGAGGGTGACAGCAGTGGGTTTGGGGGTGCCAAGGGGCCCAGGGTGCCCACCCTGCCTGTCTTAATAGTAACTAAAGAACAGGAATCATTAAAAAAAATCCAAATATTTATTTTTTTTTCTTTTGGATTTGACACATCACATCCCCAGAGGGGACAAGTGGGGGCACAGCAGCAGCCTGACCCATGGGGCCAAAGCAGTGTCCGACCCCCTGCAAGGGGGGACCCTGCAATGGGGGGGGGATCCCTCATGCAAAGAGAACCTTCCCACAGGGCAGGAGGGTGGCAGGGCCACCATCCTTCCCTGTCCCTTCCCTGCACAGAGAGGAGCAGGGTGGCATGACCTGGCCAAAACCCAAGCTGCTGCCTGGGCTGGAGAATGACAGGATGAGAGGGAAGAAAGGGTTTAGAGGAGAAAAAGGGGTTTTTTGGGTAAAAAGGGGGTTTAATGTGAATTAAACCCCTTAAAACCCACCCAGGGCTGGAGGCACCCCGCTGCCGCAGCGCCGCGGCCCGCGCGCTCTCGTGCTGTGGGAGGGAGTAGGTAAAAATACGAATTTTCATATATTTTATTTAAAAAATAAAAACCACACGAAGGAGAAAAAAAAAAAAACAAAAGTAAAGGAAAACAAAAAGACCCCTCTTTGTGCAGTTTGGCTTAGTGCAAATGGGCGCATTCCTGCAGGCACTTCCCGGGGCATCGCCCCGGCAGGGGCTCCCCAAAACGAGAGAGACAAATGACATTACAAAGAGTAAAAACCCCCCTGGGGGGGGCGAGGGGGGGCAGGCGCCCACCTCTGCCCTGGGCACTGGGGCTGCCCCCCGGGAGCAGGCGAGGGGCAGGAATGGACACCCCCTTTTCCGAGCCCCCGCCGGCCACAGGCACAGCTTATCTGAACCATGGGGGCGTCCCCAAACCGGGGTGGGGAGGGGGCCGGGAGCAGCCGGACGCCCCCGCCAGCCCCCGCCGGCAGGGAGCGGGGTTGGATTTAGCTTATTTTCAAAGGGAAAAAAGAAGGCAGGGGGGACAAGCTCCGTGGCGGGGGGGCTGTGTGTGTGCATAAAGCTTTTGGGGGGCCGTTCCCTGAGTCCGGGGGGGGCGGCCGGGGGGGGCGCGAAGGCACCTCGAGTGCAAAATGTGCAAGAAGGAGGGAGCGGCGGGGCTCCGTCAGTCGAGGAAGCGCTGGCAGGCCTTCTTCCAGCGGCACGCCGTGCACCACATCTCCCGGTGCTCCATGCCGTACACCTTGCGGCACTTCTTGGCCTCCCCCCGCGGCCGCCTGCGGGCAGAGGGGACAAGTCACGAGGCAGGGGGGACACACACGGGCGAGGGGGGACAGGGTAGGGCACGATGGCGATGGCTCACCTGGGCACGGCCGGTGGCTTGGGCGGTGGTGGGGTGGGGACAGTGGGGGACACCAGTGGCCGCGGAGGGGTCCGGCAGCCCTGGAGAGAGAGGACACAGCTCCTGTCAGACAAGGTGATGAGGGAGTGCAGCAGCTCCGCCTCCATCCCTGTCCCCGCTCCATCCGTGCCCCTCACCTGGTACGCGTGGTCCGTGTGGACGTGGCAGCGGCCAGGGGGGGCCGGGGGGCTGCAGGGGGAGGCCAGGGCCAGGTCGAGGATCGGCAGCGCCGGCGGCGGAGGAGCCTCGGGGCCGGGAAAGGCGGGAGGCACCGAGGAGGTGGGAGAGACCGGAGTGAGGCTGGAGAGCCCGTCTGTCAGCGCGTCCACGTCCACGTCCAGCTCCGTGTAGTAGAAATCCTCCTCGCCATCGCTCTGCTCCAGGTCGGCTTTCCGGCTGCAGGGAGAGCAGAGGCTGGCTGGGACACTCTGCCCCAGCATGGCAGGACCTTGCAAGGGGTACCAGGGGGTCTGGGGGTGGGCAGGGGGACCCCATGTGCTTACCCAAGGTGCACAGTTCGGATGTGCTTCTGCATCCCTGAGGAGCTGCTGAGGACTTTGCCACAGCTCTTCCACAAGCACTTGAACATCACCTTGGTGGAATTCTGCAGGAGAGAGGCGTCAGGCTGGCAGCCCCATCCCCATCATCATCCTCATTCCCAACCTCATCTCCAGCCCCACTGTCATCCCAGCCCCAATATCATGCTCATTGTCATCCCCAACCTTACCCTCATCATCATCCACATCCCCAAACTCATCCCAACCTTCATCCCTATCTCCAATCTCATCTTCTTCATTCCCACCCCAAATGTCATCCTCCTCCTCATCCTTATCCTCACTATCCCCATTCCCAAACTCATTCATGTACCCAACCTCATCCCAACCGTCATCCCTCATCCTTAACCTCATCCTCCTCTTCATCCCCATCCTTACTATTACCAACTTGACCCCCATCATCATCCCCAGCTTCATCCCACCTTCCTCTTCCGTGGGGTGGGCTCTCCAAAGACGAAGTGGGTGCCATCGGACTCATCAGGGCCCTCATCCGGCAGTGGGCCAGGCAGGAAGGTGCTGGGAACGTGGCTGGAGAGGGGGGGTGAGGGGGTGGAGGGGGTGGATCGGTCGCTGGAGGGGTCCCAGCTCCAGTCCCCACTGGTGTTGCTGCTGCTGCTGCAGCTGGAGGACATGGCAGGAGCCTCCTTCCAGACCTCGCTGCCGGGCTCTGGTGAGGAGAGGAAGGTCAGGTCCTGCCTTGGAACAGGTGTCCAGGGATGGGGGGGGACAGGGACACGCTCTTACCTGGGGCATGAGTGGCCGGTGGGTGCCCGAGCACCAGCGGGCTGGCGGAGAGGCTGGTGAGCACCGCGGCGGCCATCACCTCGTCGATGCCCGCCTTGCCCGAGAGCTTCCTGCCAGCGAGAGCAGAGGGGGCTGTGTCAGGATGGACAGGCCCCCTGGGACCCTCTATTGCTCTCCCTCCCTCCCTGAGGTGCCGGGACTTCCCACCCACAGTGGCCTGCACCCACCCCAGGGTGGTTTGTGTGGGGGCACATGGATGGCACAGGGTCTCAGTGGCCCCACCACGCTGGGGGCATCACCAGGTGGAAAGGCACCCACAGGTGTCCCACACCCTGCAGCACCTTGAGATGCTGCTGACCCCTCCAGGGATCACTCCAGCAGCTGGCTGGAATTCCCCTGGGCAGGGCACAGGCAGAGGTGCAGGCAGGCTGCCAAAATGCCACTGCCTGTGCCATGCCAGGGACAACCCTTCCATGCCCGCGGGCAGCACCGTGCCGGAGGGTACTGGCACCTGCATCCTGCCCAGGGACATGGGGATGGCTTGCCTGGGGCCAAACAGTTCCCTGAGGTGGAAAAAAACCTATAAATAATTTAGATTTAAAAAAAAAGGCAAGAGGTCAAGAGCACCCAAAAGCATTTTGCAAACGGATAACGTGGTGATGCTCCCAGCTGGGAGTCCCTGGAGCTGCCACAGCGGGACAGCCGCTCACTGCCGGGGATCCTGGCGTGGTCAACAGCGGCCAAAGTCCTCCTGCAGAAAAATATCCCGGCTCCCGCAGTGAGGCCAGTGCCGGTGGGAGGGTGGTGACCGTGCCGGTGTCCCTACCTGTGCCGGGGCACGGGGATGCACTGCACGGCCGAGTGCAGCGCCAGGCACCGCTCCAGCCCCGCGTCCAGCACCCGCAGCATGTCCTCCTGGCTGGCCGGGTCCCGGAGCGGCGGCGGCTCCCCCAGCCAGCCCTCGGATCCCAGCGGAGCCTGCGGGAGAGACGGCAGCGGGCAGCAGGGATCCCCGAGCAGTGGATTCCGCAGGGATCCCCCTGACCTGGGTGGGATGGGAAGGTGGGTTTGGGGAGCTGGATCAGCGCCTCCAGGCAGGGCTGTGGTGGGACCCTGCCAGCCGCTCAGTGGGTCCCCCTGGGATAAATCCCAAGTGGATCCCACTAGGTCGCAGTGGGATCCAGCCAGGAGTTCCTTAGCACTCTCCAGATCCCTCTGTGATGCTGCTCCCAGCACCATCGCCCACTGGCTGAGTATCAGCAGGGATCCAGCAGGGATCTCCACAGAGCCAGGAGACGACCTGACACCCTCCTGGCAAGGCAACTCTAAAGTGGCAGCACCCACATTCCGGTATAGATCCACACCTTATGAATCCACATCCCAAGTTTATCCCGCTCTGGGCGGATCACCCGGGATCCAGCGGGTATCCCCAGAGCTGGGAGCACACTTGTGCCTGCCAGGCCAACCCCAGACACCGGCACCCACTGCCCGCGCTCCGGCACCGAGTGGATCCCACTCCAGGCAGATCCCACGTGATCCAGCACCAAGCCGATCCCGCTGCAAGCGGATCCCGCTCCAAGCGGATCCTAGCTGATCCCCCTGGGGCGGGGCTGGGCGGATCCCGGCGGCGGGAGATCCCTGGAATATCCCAAAGGGCTGCGATCCAGGAGAGACGATCCCCCGGGGGTGCGGGTGATGTGATCCACGACCACCCCCCCCGCGCCCCGCCGCCACACCCCCCCCCCCCTTCCCGGCCCCCAAAGTTTATCCCATCGCGGCGCCATTTTACCGGCGGGGAAAGTTTCGGGCGGGCCGCTGTCAGCTGTCACCGCCCCCCCGCCGCCTCCCCCGGATCCCACCCCGGTCTCCGCCACCGCCCCCGGTACCTTGGCGGCGGCGGCGCGGGCGGCGGGCGGCGCGGGCGGGGGCGGCGGGCGGCGGCGGCGGCGGGCGGGCATTAGGACCGCGGGCGGGCGCGGGGGGTCCATGCGCGGAGCGGCCGCGGCCCGGCGGGGGGAGCGCGCTCCGCCGCGCGCGGCCCCGGTGTCGGCGCCGGCCGGGCCACGCCCCCCGAGCGCCACGCCATTGGCCAGAGCGCGCGGGCTGGAACGCGGCCGCCGCTTTCCGCGCCTCTGATTGGCTGCGGCGCGCTGCCACTTCGCCGGCTGCGGCCACGCCCCCGCCCTCGCGAGGCCGCCACGCCCCCCCGGCCGGGCCACGCCCCCGCCGGCAGCGGCCATCTTCGCGCGCCCCGCCCTCCCGCCGCGCGCGCTGCCCGCGGGACCCCCCCCCCCCAAAAAAACACCCCCCCCAAAGCCCCACCCCACCTCTACCGGGCCGCCCGTGTCACCCCCCTCACCGCTGAGTCCTCCCCGGCACCCCTGGGGCCACCGTGAAGTCACCTCCCCTTTTCCCGCCAAACTCGCGGGGCTCCCCAAAAGTTGTAGAAGACCCCCGAAAGTTCCGATTTTGTCGTTACGGTGCGGGATTATGGGCGCCCCCCCAAAAAAACGCGGGGATCCCGCCACCGCGGAGCATCCCGCGAAACTCCCGACGGCTCCTGCGGACTTACCGGGGTGAAACTTGCAGCGTTAAAATTTGGGGGATTCGCTCAAAAGTGATGTACCCCGCCAAATTATAGGGACGCCGATAAGTTACAGGGGTTCTTCAAACGTTGCAGAGCTCCTCACAAAGTTATGCTCCCCAAAATTTATAGGGTCCCCCCAAAGTTCTCTCCCAAGTTTTATACCCCCTGGAACTTGCCTGTAGGGTTCCCCATCAGCTCTAGGGCTCCCCCAAAAGCTACAGTACCCTTCTGCTAGAAAGGGGGTGTGGTCTGGATTTTTGGGGTGTGTGCGCCGTTCCCAGCAGGAAAGAAGTCCCTAATTCCACACGGATTCAGTCAGTCCTGCCCACCACGAGGAATCACTGCCAAAACCCACCCAGAATGGCACGGCTGGGTGTGGGTGGGGTGCCCGGGCTGCCGGGGGTACAGGAGGTACTTGGGGTACTGAGGTGCATGGGGGGTACGCGGGGAGCATGGGCTCCATGGGGTGCATGGGGTACCCTGAGCATGTGGGATGCGTGGAATGCCCTGGGTACATGGAATGCTTGGAGTGCGTGGGGTCCACGGGATTCTGGGGTGCCTTGGGGTGCCCTGGGTACGTAGGGTAACAGGGAGTACCTGTAGTGCAGGGGGTACGTGGAGTGCATGGGGTTCTGGGGTGCATGGGGTGCTTGGGGAGCTCGGGCTGGCGCCCACCCACCTTCTGCTCCTCACCTGCCCCAAAACCCGCGGGGCCGCGAGCACCGGGCGGCGGCGAGGGGCCGCCGGGCCCTGCTGCTGCTGGATTGACCAACCCGCAGCCTGAAGGCCGGGACAGAGTCCGTGCGGCTGTCCCGGATGGTGGCCCCCGCCTGTCCCCCCCGCCTGTCTCCCCTGCCTGTCCCCTAGCAGCCCTGGGCTGGCTGACACGGCTGATTCCCGTGGCTCGGGGGCTGTGGGGTTGCTGGGGCGGCATCCCGGGGATCCCCTGCCCGGGGAGGCGATGTTCCCAGCTTGGCTCCTGGGGTGCTTGGCCACCCCATGTTCTCTCCTGTGGTGGAGGGGGGCTGGAGGTGCCGCTTCCACCCTGCGCCATGCCCAGGTGCTTTCGTAAGACTGAAAAAAGCAGCAAACCGGGAAAGCCCCCACGAACCCGGCCAAGCGCCCGGTGTCAGCCCGGCACGGCCGCCCGCGGGGTCCCCCTGCACCCCACAGGAACTGGGGACCAGCCGGGTGAAGGGCAGTGTCCCCCGGGCACCGGGACACCCGCGGGGCCCCAGACCTGCCCGGGGAGCACGGGAGGAGGAGCACAGCCAGAGCAGCCTTTATTCCCTACCCTGTCCCGTCCCTGGGGGCTGTGATCCCGCAGCCCCCATTAGCGCAGCCCTGGAGCAGCCCGTGGGGCCCGGGGGAGGCTCCGCGGCCGCCCCCGCTCTGGTTTAATGGTTAACGGCGGCCGAAGCGCGGAGCTGGAGGCTCCGGCAGCTCCGTTCGGTGTTGTGCAACTCCACGAGTATCGCCCGCCCTTGCACAGGGTGCCGCCAGCCCGACCCCCGGCCCGGGCAGGAGGGCGCGGCAGGGTGGCATCCCAAACTAAAATCGTGGTCATAGCACCTCCTGAGTTGGAAGGGACATGCAAGGATCATTTAGTCCGACTCCTGGCCCTGCACAGGACTCCCCCAAGAATCACCATCCCTGGGAGATCCCCCCGTGGTACCCGGATTCTCTTGCGAGGGGCGGGCTGGCTGCGGACTGGGCTGTGATGCCCCTCGCCCAGGTGGTGTCGCAGAGAGAGCCGGGGCCGTGCCCGCACTGCCCGTGTCCCCTGCCTGCCTGCCGGGGGTGCAGAGCTGCCGGGGGACGGGGCCGCACGGGTGTGAGCTTCAGGGATGTGGGGCTGGGCGGGGTGCGGAGCTGTTGAGGTGCGGGGCTGATTTGGGTGGAGAGCCCTGTGCTGCCGTACAGCCACAGAGCTGCGCGGGCTGCGGAGCCGTACGGGGTGCAGGGACATAGGGGGTGCGGGTCCCTGTAGTGCAGAGCCCCGTACAGCGCCAAGCAGTGTGTGACACGGTGCACGTGTCGCACCGTGCAGGTGTCACAGCGTGCACCGTGTAATGCGCCTTGCAGCACCGAGCTACATCCTACAGCGTGCAGGGCTACACGACGTGCAACCCGTTCAGCCTCTTGCGGCCCTCGCCGGGCTCCTGCTCGCTCCCTCTTGTGGGAACGGCACCGTTCAGCACCGTTCCTCGCAGCACCGTCCCCTCGCAGCGTGACGAAGAGCCCCGCACATGTCTGTCCCCGCTGCTTGCTGAGGCGGGGTACTCCCAGCCCGACCCTCTCCCCTCACTCTGACCCCAACCCCGACCTTCCCGACCAGACCCCGAGACCCCAAGTGATGATTTGGGATGGATCCTTCATTCACCACCCAGATTCGAGCCTCCAGATGAGGTTCCAGGGACATTTTCCATCACCCTGAGGACTGCCCAGTTGTTCTCTTGAGTCTGGCTCTCCCACGTCCCACAGGGATTATGGGCAAGTGGGCAGCCCTGCACAGCTTCTGCTGCTGCTGGGGCAAATTGGAGACAAAATTTGGCCACCCCAGCTCCGCCACAGCAGGAGCTTTCCGTTCCCTGGTGCCATTCTAAGCCTGCCTTTCCCCAGGGAGGTGGCACAGTAGTACCCACATCCCAGCCCACGGTCAGCACAGCGACCGGAGTGAAGCCACACTGATCCCACACGGAAGTGATGCTCTTGTGCCTGGCAACACAGCCCAAAACAGCTCCCAGGGGATTCAGGTGGTGCAGGAGGGAGCCAGCCATGTGGGGTGGGATGATGGAGAAAGGGAGCAGGGGAAGGGTGCGGCCGGGGGCAGCGCGGGGGGAGCCCACGCATCGTTGTGGTGCCACTGGCAGCAGGAAGAGCACAGCAGCACCGGCACCAGCCGTGTTCTATCAGCGCCCTTATCTCGCAGGGGGATGGGACCTCTCGAGGGTGGCTGTGGTTTGGCGTCGAGCACGGAGCTGACGACGCCTGGGGTGCCTCCAGCTCTAATGCCTTGAGCTGGGTTTGCTGAGCGCCGCGTTTTCGGTTTTAATCTCTTCACCTGTCGCGGTGCAGGGGCAAAGCTGCTGAGGGAAGGAGTGTGGCTTCCTGCCACAGCACAGCATGGGGGCTGCAGGTTCCACCTGGCTCCAGCGAGCACCGGGCCATCGTGCCACGAGGTCAGGCAGCCGCTGGCCGGCTGGTGGCCATGTGACCAGAGCCACCGTTGTTGCCTCACCAGGGCGTCCCTTGGGGCAGGGATGTGCAACTCCCCACGGGGAGAAGAGGAGTGAAGTTTAAGCCCTGGGGTCTGACGGTCGGGGTACAGATCCAGGTCACCCAAGCTTTTTTGGCACATGGAGGCCACAGGACCCATGGGAGTGATGGGGAGGTGAGCAGGAAGCAAGTGCTGGGCAAACATGCCCCTGTACAAAGCTCTGCTCTGGCACAGATCACCCCACTCAGCAGCTCTTGGTGGCTGTGTGTCCCCATTTCAGAGGTGCCAAACCACCCATCCAGGACGGGTGCACTCACAGTCACACTGTGCTCAAAGCTGCTCTCCCAGCACCAGCTGCACCAGTAGCAGCAGCAGCAGTCCCCAGAACCAGGGATTTAGACCCAGTTTAAGAGTGTAAACCTTCTCTCAGCCTTTTAATGGTGTTTGGGAAAGGGCTGCCCATAGAGACACCCTTGCATGGGTCTGAAAGAGTGAGAATGGAGGATGGAGCAGAGCCCACAGCCCACACCAGTGAAATTTCTGTGTTGTCCTGTGCAGGGTCAGGAGTTGGACTCAATGAGCTCTTGTGGGTCCTTTCCAACTCAGGATATTCTACGATTCCATGAAGGCACAGAGCTGACCCCATCTCCCCATAACAAGGGACATTCTGTGATGGGAGCAAAGTTTCTCAGGGCTTCCAGGGGGCTGGAGGGGACCTTGGTCTCCTCCAGACAGTGTGAGGAGGATGGAGACCCTCAGTCATGGCAGAGACCCCCTGATGAGGGTCTGATCCTGCAGCCCAAGGCACGGGGCTGGCCACAGCCCTGTCATCCCCCACCCCAAAACATGGTCCCCACCCTGTTCCCATCTTGGTGTCAGCACCAGCCCTGTCTCACTAGGGTCCCACACAGCACGCAGCACCCCCAAAATGCCCATCTTGGGACATCCCACCATCAACCTGCTGGCACCAGCTGGGCTGGGATGGGACAAGGACACTCATGGAAAAGTAACAGAAAATATATACAGAGAGTGTGTGCAGGGGTGCAGCCGCTCTGGTGGGCACAGGGCTGCTGGCACCTGTCCCTTGGCACCTGACAGCGTCCAGCTGGGTGGGACCCTGCTATGGCACTGCCCCTGCTCCTGGGGGGCTATAGGTTGGTGATGTAAACCTCCAGCCCGTTGGCCGCCGTGCGCGCAGAGGCTTTCTGGGGCTCCCCTGCCCAAATGTCCACCACGCTCTCGTACAGGTTCTCGGGGACACAGGGCTTCCCCGGCTTGTCCCGTTTTGCTGCCTTCTTCCAGTTAATGTCCACGGCCTCATAGTCGGGGTCGGGGCCACAGCCCTGAGCAGTCCATGCTCTGTCGTTGATGGACTCATAACAGGAGTCAGGGCAGCCTGGGGCTGCCGGGGCCCCCTCCTGCTGGCGGGGTGGCAGCCACCCAGAACCTGCCTCCTTCACGGCCGTTTGGCTCGATGCAGGGACCTGGGATTTCTTCTTGGTGGCTTTGCACACCGTTGAGTACATCTCTTCCAGCTGCAAAAGGAATGGTTTTTTGGGTGGGAGTTTAGGGGCAATCCCTGCCCACTGCAGGGTATCCTCATGACTTTGTCCCCCTCATCTTCTGACAGCCCCCCAGGAGGATCCTGGCAGTGGATCCTAATTTATACCTTATTCCAAACACAGGCACTACAGGGAGACAGGGAATTAAATGACCCCCCAATATGCCCCATCCCTGCTGCCCCCCAGAGTCGTACCTTGGCCTGGGGGGCATTGCCTGCACCATCCCAGCAGTGCTGTGCTCCAGGAGGTCCTGCCACAGCCCCATCCTGCACCTCCACCGACACCGTCTTCTTCACCTTATGGACACAGGCATAATCGGCTGCCCCACACACGGCCCGTGGAGGGGACACCTGGGTGCCAGCGGGCATGGGGGGCACCGGGGCGTCCTCGCCCCCCACTGCCAGGCACTCATAGACGGTGTCTGGCGCTGGTTTCCGCAGCGGGGTGAACAGCAGGTTGGAGTAGGTCTGGTCGGGTGCTGGGGAGGCGGCCGGGGGCTCAGGGACGGGGATCTGGGGCAGCTCACGGTGCAGGAGGCCGGTGCTGTGCAGGGATTCGCCTCCAGGGGCCGCGGGACAAGCGAGATCCAGGCTGGCCGGGCGCTGGACTGCGGGAGAGGAGAGGAAATGAGGGGATGCAACAGGCACCAACCCCTGTGCCAGCGCAGTGCCACGTCTGTCCGTGACACGATGTACTCTCTGGGCAGCACGGGGACTGCAGGGCCGCCAGCCCCTTGGGCTCCCCGGCTCCACGGCCACTCACCGTCGTCTCTGACCTTCACCCGGTACAGCTCGTGCAGCTTCGTGTCCGACTTGCTGAGTGACCGCAGCTGCGTCTGGCGGAGCAGGGCCTGCCGTGGGGGAACGCACCCCCTCAGGCTCGGCTGAGAGCCCAGACCACCCCCCGAGGCCGATCCTGCCCCCCAAATGTGCTCTTACCTCATCCACGAGCTTCACCCCGTCCGGAGCAACTTTCTTCCTGCCCTTCCTGCAGGGAGAAGTGGGGCTGAGCCCAAAGCAGATGGCAAAGCCGGGGTGAGGAGCAGGTGCCCCGGGTCCCCAACGTGGCACTCCCAAAACCCACATCCCTGCTCCTTCCCCAGCCCCACAGCAGGGCCTGTGCTGGCTGGGGACATCACGATTGCATCCTGCACCCCTCTGGGCTGTGCAGGGCACCACTGGCACCACCCTCGGCATTGCCGCCCCTGGCATTGCCCATCCCGCTCACAGCTCAGCCCTCTCTGGGCTGCTCCTCCGAGGTTTTTGTGTGTAGGGCGTGTCCCAGAGGGGCTGCAACACACAGGGATGCAGGATCAAGCCAGGTAGAGCCGCACTGGGGCACAGGTGGGGGTTTGGGGTGAGCAGATCCCAGCGGTCCCAGCTCAGGATGGGCACACACAGAGTCTCCACGTGCAGCCACCAAATGTCACCGAGGGATCCCCAGCCCCATCCCAGCCCCAGCAGGGAAAGGGGAAGAGCCGTGGGCAGCACGCACCGTTTACAGGCAGCGCACAGGGCGCCCAGGTAGACCAGGCCACCGAGCAGGGCCAGGGCAGCGCCGGCCGGCAGGAGCCGGGTCCCTGCTGTCCCCTCGCCGCCAGCTGCAGCCATGGAGGGGTCACTTGAACACCACTGCAGGCCCGAGCTCTGGGGAGAGAGAACACGAGTTGGGGTTCAGCCGGGAGCTGCTGGGCTCACCACGGCATGAAATGGTGCTCTATGATCCCCAGGGCTTGAGGGACCCCCTCAGCACAGTCCCCCAGCAGGGACTCTGGATGCTCTGGACAAGGACATTTCACTGAGTGTCCCATTTTCTGGCCAGCGATTGCCCTCCCCAGGGTCGCCATAACACCTCCAGTGCCCAGCCCAGTGTGGACACACGGCAGTGAGTACTCTGCCACTATTGGGGAAAACTTCAGGTTTTGGTTCCTTTTGAAAAAAACAATCCAACAAAACCAAGGGGATTCAAGCTCACAAGTTGCCACTGAAATGGTGAAAAGGAGATGCCCAGGGGCCCTGAAAACCCTCTGGAGACACCCTAAAAATGACAGAATGCTTTCTGGGGACACCGGGACACTACCCTGGGCTGTGGGATGGGGGTGACACTGCTCCTGAGCATAGGGGAGGCCAGAAAGGACAAGCAGGATGACTCAACTTCCTGGTAACAGGGTGAGCTTCAGCCTCTCCTTCCTCTCCCTCCTCGCACCCCAGGCTCAGCAGAATGCATCAGGACATGCTCCTCCTGCAGCGGATTCACACAGACCCTGCATTCCCTGTGCCACCACAACCCCAGGTCTGCAGCTGCTCTCTGCTGTGACACCAGACCAGTAAACACCCAATCTTCCCATCCTTTTCCTCTGCCTAAATCTGGGCCTTGCCCAAATCCAGCCCTTGTCCCTGTGCCTTCCTCAAGGCAAAAGTCATCCCCTGCAAACTGCAGCAGCGGTAGAGCCAGCGCAAGAGGTGCAGAGGCAGGAGGGTGCTGGGGAGCCTGACACAAAGCACGGATGCTCCCCAGCCTGTCAGGATCACCACCTTCCCCAGGAGGCTTTTGGTGACCCCTGTGCCACCATCCCCGTGCCGCCATCCCTGTCCCTGCCCCGCTGCCAGCGCGCTGCAAACCCAGAGCAAAAGCTGACGTCCCTTCACCTGCACCGGCGTCGACGGCGGCTGCAGCTCCCAGCTCTGCACAGCTCGGCTCTGTGCACCCTGCTCTACAAAAAAAGGCTGGCCTGACACCAGCACCCAGGAAATGCCTGATCCGAAAGGAGATGGAGGCAGTTCCTGGAGTAAAGCACAGCTCCGAGAAGCTGCGGTAGCTCATCCAGATGGGGCCAGCAGCAGGGTCCCCAGGCAGAGCTGGGCAGGACAGCTTCCACAAGCATGGATGGGGACCCAGAGATCCAGCAGGACATGCTGAGCACCCCTTACTCACCCTCTCGCATGTCTTCATCTGGGTGACAAAGCCCAGATGAGCTCTGGTGAGAAGCCACCCTGCCTTGTGTAAATCTCAGAAGCTACTGCAGACCCACAGGATGTCCCCTCTCCCCTACACCCCCCATCACACAGCAGCATCCTTGGCACATTTTCACCCCAATAACCAGCAGGTCTCTGCCCATTTGCAGCACCCTTTTATCTGAGAGCACCCTTTTATCTAAGAACTTCCCATGCCTTTGGAACCTGCCTTGACTGAAGCATGAACCCTGGAGAGCAATTATTTCAAGGTAGAAAGTGAGACAGAGAGGTTTTAAGGACTAACCAGGCTGGACAGACTGGCTTAGATCAGAGCTGGGAAGGGGAGGCTGTTCCCTTTCCAACAACGTTTTAATTAGACAACGCAGCTTTTCTGTCTGAGTATACATTAATTATATGGATTACCTGCAAAAGGGCCAGAGTGTTAGACAGAGCCTGGAGCTCCTCGCTGGACTTGTTCAGCTCATTTAGAGTGATGGAATCATGGGCTGCAGGAGCAGGGCAGAGCTGAGCAGGCTCTGGAGTTGAGCAGACAAAGTTCTACCGAGGTTCGACGGCCAGAGCTGGTGTGATGTTGCAATCGAGGTGGAAGCTTTTAGTATGCTGAGGCAGGCACACACGGGGCAGCTTATCCCACAGCAGGGGGATTTTTCATCCCTGAATTTTGAAGATTGAAGGGAGAGACTTCAGAATGCAGAGAAATTCTTCTGGCCTACTTTCTGTAGGGCAGGTCGGTGGTCGCTCCAGGATTTCTGACCAGTGAAACTGCCCAGTGCATGCTCCTCAGTGTTCAGGCTCAGCAGCCACTGGGAGAAGCCATGTCTTGGGACAACACGTTGGGTCTCCCAAAATCACAGATTTGCCAGCAGAACCCAGTGCCTGACTGAAGGTGCTCAGGTAGGACTGAGCAGGTTTGCAAGGCAAAGTCTCAGCCAGACCTTCTGAAACCTACACCCGAATTTCCTGCCAATAAAGTTATCGATCGATCTCCCAGTCCTGGGGCTGCTCCCCGGGGCAGGAGACTCAGCAGACGGCGTTTCGTAAGGCACCGGCTCTGCCAGCCGAGGTGGCTTTGAAGATGAGGGCGGTCACAGCCGTTGCTTACGTGCGACAACACCCACAGCCCTCCGAGGAGGGATCGCTCCCCTCTGTGTGACACCCCAGCACAGGCACCCTAAAGGCAGATGGTTTGCTACTCCGGGGTGTGGGATTTTTTTGTGAATCCTAAAAAAGGTGCAATTTCCTCATCTGGGCTTCATGAAAGCAAGATTAAATTCACTGCAAAACCAAGGGCTGCTGCTGCTGATTCTGCCTGGCCTCTGATTCATCTCCCCTGATAAAACCACACAGTGTTCAGTGCAGGGTTACAAGAAAAAAGTCTGCGAAGCTACTCAAAGCCTATTTGCACGAAACCAAGAGGAACATTTTGAGCTGATTTCCATCAGCAACAGTGCACACGGCTGCAGCAAACTCTGCTTGGGTACCCCAGGGAGTTGTGCTTCAAAAAGGGCACAAGAAGCAGAAGTAGATGGATTTTTTCTTTTCAATTACAAAAAGCGAAAGCCCTGTTTACAGTTAGTCACAACACTGAATCTGCCCTACACCATGGGGTGCAATTTGTGAATTTTAAGACTATTTCAAAAAAGCAGGCACAAGATCTCACCCAGTTCGCTCATCTTTCTAATGAGATTTCATGGTCAAACACATCCTGAGGCTTTTCATTCAGAAAGTGCCAACCATAATTCTAAATGCCAGACCCAAATGTCTGAAAACTTGGATGCACACTTCTAGCTGCAGTTCTGATCGCTGCTTACGTGCTGGAGTGGCTTTTGAGAAAATATGACTTTAAAACCTTTGGATGAGTGACTGTGTGCCCACACCACAGGGCTTTGCTCGAGGCTGACACCATTTCAGCACTCTTCTTTCTTCCCACCCTTCCCTGGTTGCTGAACATTCACTTGGGCAGAAAAATGCTCCTCTAAGGCAAGAACCTGCTCAAGAGGTTTTCTGCAGAGCTGAGCCACAGCAGGAGACCAGTGGAGAGCTTGGAGCTGCTGTTATGGGAAGCCAGATTCCACACTACAGGAGGGGTGTATTTAGGAGATGTGTCCTCTTGAGAATCATCTGCCTACCACAGTGGTTTTCTTTGCCACAAATGCAGTATTTGTACATCATCTTAGGTTTACAGAAGACAGCATTTCAGTGACCACATTCTCAAACCTCCTCACCCATAACCAGGAGCTCAGCACTTCCCCATTGCATACACCAGCAATACTCCTGTCCCGCCACCCACAACACAGCTGGAAACTTCCACAATGCCACACACCTCTGAACTGAATTCATTCATCCCAAAAGCAATCAGCTCCCACTCAGCCTCCAGACTCCAGCCACGGGATCCTAGCAATGCTGCCAAGCTCACCACCTTTTCTTCCCTTTCAAGCCCAGCTGCAGAGCACAAAGCATGGAGTGACACAGCTTGGAGCCCAGCTCATAAAGCTGAACCCAGCTGAGGCTTCCCAGAGCAGAGCAGGAATCCTGCCTGTCCAGTCTATCCAGCCCCAACAGCATCTCCAACAACGCTGCAACTTCTATATACATTGCGGGGTTTAAAGTATTTCCCCCCCGGTTTAGTTGCAGATTCCCTGTTTCCCAGGCCGGAAAACCACCACCACTTACTTGCAGGAACTCAAAATCCAGTGAATGTGGAGCACACGGATCTGATCATGCTCTCTTCCTTGCCAGCCAGCCTGGAGAACTTCATTTCTTTTATCCCACAGCAAGTCCCAATCAGGGGCTCCTGCACATTTCCAACATCCCGTTGTGAGCTCTCCCACTCCCTGAGGAGCAGCCAGCTGTGAGCAGACACGGGGCACACACGGCACAGCTTCCTGGCCTGGGAGGTGGTGGCTTCACCCCGGGGTAGGCTGGGTCTGTGCTCGCAGCCGGGGCGGGAAGCGCCGCGGCTCCCGGGCTCCGCAGGCTCCCGGCACACACGAGCACCCTCTGCCGCGCCCGCTCCCCGCCCGGCTCCTCCCGGCTCCTCCGGGAGCTCAGGGCAATATAAGGAAAGAATGGGGCGCCCCAGATCATCATTACCTTGCAAATGAACAACGCCTTACAAGGAGAGAGGGGAAAAATAAACACCGACTTTATTCATCAGGGACGTGAACTGCGCTGGGTGGGAGGCGGCAGCTGCTGGAAAAGGAGCCTGACAAGTCAGACTGTGGAGATCCCAAGGAAGGGTCAAAATACGACTTAGCCAAGACATAGGGCTAATACACCCAGTTCCTAAAGAGATGATGATGTTAAACAGTCTCAGAGCACAAAATAAACCCCCACATTTTCTCTGCCCAGCTCAGCTCTCCAGTCATGGGCCACTTCAGTGAGCATCCATGCTAAGCTGGGCGCATTAATCCTTGTCACCACTCAAGTGTGAGAAACAAACAGTCATTTGTGAGGGAAGGGCCATTGTTAAACCCTTGAGTTGAGCCCCGTGTGTGGAGAACACAAATTCAGAACAATGAGGACAGTACAGCCAATCCCAATAGGAACCAATGGATGTTGAAGTGCCCAAGGCAGCCCATGCCACCTCCCACATCCACACAGATCACAGCATGATCCAGGTGCTCTTCAGGAGCAGAGACTCACTCCCACAGGTTTCCTGAAGATGTTCATCTTGTTAGGTTTTGCTGTCTCGCTGCATTTCTGAGGTGTGTCTGCAGCAATGTGAAATCCCACACGACCTGAACAGCTCTGATCGTATCTTCTTCAGTCTCAGATTTTCTGGTTCCTTTGGCAGCCTGACCCTGCAAGCAGGCACAGCCCTGCCCAGGCTGACAGCTTGTTTTTTGATCTGTTCTTAGGGATAGATAAAAAAGGAGGTACTAAAGGAACCTTTTCATTAGAAAAATGACTCACAGAATAAAAGGAAATTGGTTCCTTAAATTAAAAAAAAAAAGGTGTCCTTAAGATACTGGAATGAATTGCAAACTTTTTTTTTTTAAAAAAAAGCCTTTACAATGCAGAAATCCCACCAGATGATGAAACCAGCATCTCCTCTGAGGCAAGGACTGGCCACCACCAACACAGAATGCAACCAAGGGGAGAGGACATCCTTCTTGTCCAAACACTTTCCATGTTGCAGGGAAGGGCATTTGGCTTGCCTGGCCTGCTCCCAGCCCAGCCCCAAGCTCTCCCACTGCAGGGCTGCACGCTGGGCACACACAGATCCTGCTCTTTGTGCTCATCCAGGGCCCAGTCCAACCTGGATCTGGGGCCTGAGGTTTTTTAGTAAAAGGACTGGTGTTCAGTGAGCCACCTCGGATAGAAAAACCCAACTAATGGTGGCAAAAATCACAAGGTTGCCTGTGGAGCTGTTCCTGGCTAGGAGGTTTGGGAATCCCGTTATGCTGCTGGCTTATTCCCCCAGCTGTGGCACTCTACTTGTGGAACCAGACAGCTTTCCATGCCAAGCCAGTGAGTCTGGCTACAGCATGTCCTGGGATTCTCTTACAGTCAAACTGCTGGAATCTGATGCTCCAAGCTTCTGGTTACCACCTCCGAGCTGTCAGTTTTCCTCCTCTTCCTTCCACTAGGGCTACAAAGAACTGCTCCCCCCCAAAAATGGAGTTCTCAGATAAATCGCATTGTAAAAATCAGAAGGCAGAGAGCAGCTAAAGCACTTCACCTTTGATGTTTTCACCCAACCGTGCTCGGGACCCTGCCTGCACCTGTGCTTGGCAGGTGGCCGCAGACAGAAGCCACAGTTGATGGCAGGATGTGGGGCTGTCCAAGCCCCCTCGGCTGGTTTGTAGCCAGCAGTGTTATCATCTGAGCACCCACAGACCCTGGATGGAGCTGCTACTGCAGGGAAAATGAAGGAAAGAAGTGTGCAAGAGAGCAGAGAATTGTATTCCTTGTAGCTAGGCCTCATCCAAGGCCCAGCTCACTGAATGCTTTCAGGGCTGGACGGATGTGCACTCCTCCCCCTCCCAGAAGAGCTCAGAAGCATCCAGAAACTGCTGCTTTTTTGCCCAGTTTTAGGCTGGGCAGCCTGAGGCCCAGCAGAGCAGGACAGCTCACCCAGGCTCTGAGGCCAGGAGCACCAGAAGGACAATCCCTGCAATCCAACACCTTCCTCAGCACCTAGAACTCAGTCATCTTCTTGTGGGTGTCTGCTTTCTTCTGCTCCCGCTGCAGCCTGGCTTCCTGGGCCTGCAGCTGCCCCAGCTGCTTGTGAGCATCAGCCAGCTTCTCCTCCAGCTGAGCTGCAGCAATGCTGTGCCTGAAAGCAAAAAGCACGGTGGCAATGTCATCCTGCATGGTAAGATCAAAGGCTTGCTCCATCCCAGGAAGGTTTGCCCTTTCCTGTAGGATTAGCCCAAGGGACCTGCTGAAAGGCAGGAATAACCTGATGCTCAGCACTATCTGGGCTAGAGACTGTCCTCCTGGGATGCTCAACAGCAGTGCTGCAGAGGTGGGCACAAGAAGGACTCCAGCACCTTTCCTCAGAGAGCTCCTCTCTTTGCCACAGCCCAAATTCCCACAGGACCCCAGACACATCTGCCAGTGTCCACACTGGTCTGAAGCACACACTAAACTCTCTCCTCCACTTCCCCTTAGGTCTCATCCAGATACATTTCACTTGCCCCACACCTCATTTCAAGCCCACCCCTCCCCAGAAGCACCAGGAACTCGATCCCAAAGAGAACGTTTTCCTACCGCCCGATGTTGCGCGCCAGGGCCTGCTGGATTCCCCTGATATCCCTCTGTGTTTGTTCAATCTTCTCCGTGGTCTGGAAGAGGCTGACACTCAGGGCCTTCTTGGTGCTCTTGCTGGCATGGTAGATCTCTTTGCTGTTCCTCTGGGGCAGTGCCACCCCCCCAGCCTTGTCCCCAGCACTCTTCCTGCGCAGTTTCTCGTTCAGGAAGTCAAACACGTTGCGCGGGGCCTTACGGCCGCCCGGCTGTCCAGAGCTGCTTCCCTTCGCTCGGCATTTCCTCGATTTACCTGGCTCCAGCTTGCCCTGCTTCTTCTTCTGAAGCACCTCAGCACACTGGTCCAGGGACTTCCCTCGAGGAAGCACCACAGCCTGCACTGGCTCCACTCTGCCCTCGCAATTCTTCCCTAAGCCTGAGGAGAGACACCGAGTGATTACAGCATCCCCTCTCCGAGTCACCTCCCACCACAAGCTCACGCTGACAGTCACAAGCTTAGAACAAGCAAAGAGGCTTTTGAGGTACCAAAAGTTAGAACTACTGTCCAAGCCAAGGGTAGCAGCAAAGGCCAGGCCAGGAGCCTTCCACAGCAGGAGATTTGTGATTCCAAGCCCGAGGCCATCCATCAGGCCGGTTTCTGTGAAACCGGGTTCAGCCTCACATCCTCAGCTTCTCAAGCCAGGTTCTACTTAAAACTGGTTTGGTTCCTCTGGGAGAACTGGAGACACAGAGGCCCTCCCAGAGCCCCCAAGGCTCGATGCAATTCGGGTGGGAGCAGCGAGTTCAGCAGGCTTTGAAGTCTGTGTCCAGGCCAGGAGATGCATTAACACAGACATCAGAAGCTTTGCAGATCAGCTCCCTTCCACCTCCAGCCTTTGAACACTCCACAACGTTCTCATGGCTTTGATCATGAACTTGACTGTGCTTCCAAGTGCCTCCAAAGTTTGCCATTACCATACAGGGGTTGGTGCCCCACAAGCCTGTACTTCCATGAAATAAGTCCTCCCTCTGCCCTCCAACACTGCTGTGATCTATCACACTGCTTGAGCCTCAGCCAACAGGCCCTTCAGCACAGCACAGTTCTGGCTCCATCCAAAATATTGGGTTTTTCTTAACAGCCCCAGGACCACCCTCTCCCCTTACCTTTTCCAAACTCATATCCCATCTGAACAAGCAGTTTGGAGCCAATGCCACGAGTATGGGCCTCCCAGCCACCGAAAGAGGAGCTGCATGAAGGGGTCCATTCCCCATTCTCTGGAACTCCTGAATCTATCACTGTGGCACAGAAGGGGAGAATCAGTGAAACAGGAATCATGAATAAAGCTGCTGTGTGGGGCACCCACACAGTACAAAAACCCCTCACAGGGCAGTACAATTCACTTCTCCAACCTTAAAATCATTTGGTCACTCCTCCAGCCTTACTTAGTTCCTACTGAATTCTCACCTTCCATGAACACTGCACAGGGAGTGACTGAAATGAGAGATTTCACTTGATTTAATGCACATAACGCCTTGCAGTTCCAGGCAGAATCACCCAGTTTTATGATCCTTTTCCTTCCTTCCAGGATGGTGATACAGACTAATGTACACATCTGAGTAGAATTTGGCACAGTGGCACCTAATACTTATCCTGTGCCTCCAGCTCCCGTCTCTGGTATGAGGCTCCTCCAGGCCACAGTATTAATTTTGTGTTATTAGAATCCAATAATCTCTGTCAGGTTAAATGTAAAGAGCTCTAGGACACGACTTTGTCCCTGTGATGCAGCTGTGGCACCAGCAGAGGGACAGTGCTGCCAAGATGTCACTTGGGCACTCTATGTCACCTTTCAGCAGTAAAACGGGGCATGGCTGTTCCTGCAGCCTCATCGAGGCACTGGAAGGACCCAACACTCCCATTTCTTTGGGTCTCACACTCCTGAGTCATGGAGCTCCCAGGGATGAGGAAATCTGATTCACTTATTAACTCAGCTCAGCCAGACATGTAAGAAACAGGCTCAGAGCTTGTAACTCTAAAATATGACACCCTCTTCTTCCATGTGTGGGAAGTTCCCATGGAAACCTCCAGCCTTCATTAGCCTAGGGATTTGCATAAAACAAAGATTTTAGTTTGCAGTTGCAGCGTGACAGCAAATTACTGTTCTCAATCTTTCAGGAACACATAAAGAGATCAACTACTCTTTCATCAGAGGTGAGACAGAGTGAGAGCTCTAGGACAGTCAGCCAGTCCCAGAGAACGGCAGAAAATCTCAAGTCACTCTTGCTCACACTCTCCCCACTCTCTTACCTTTGGCATAACCAGAATCATCCACACTGTCCCTATCAGACTCATCAGATTCAGCAGCATCTTCACTTCTCAGGGGGGGAATGACACTGTCCCCTTCCACCACGGCCTCCTTGAGGAGCAGGGAGTCAAATTTCACCGTGTAGTAACCACTGTCCACATCTACAGAGGGAACAGCAATGACGGGAGCTCCAGTCAGTGCCCAGCACACAGGGAGCTAAACCAGAGTCAGCTCCAGCACAGCAACACGGGACAGGGGGGAAGCACAAGGAACAGGTTCTAAAGGATTCTGGGTTTAATTTGTGATTTTTATTTCTGTCTAGGAGGGAGAAGCACCCACTGCAATGAAAAGCTATTTCCACAATGCCTGTGTTGATACCCAAAGGTTTATCTCTACAAATCAAGAAAGATGGGCTGCTAAGAAATGGAATTAAAAAGAAGTTAGACTCGCTCCCTTCTGACTTAGTAACAGTTAAAAGAAAGATGGAAAGAGGAAATAAACCCTCCCTCTTCCCAGGACATAAGGAAGCCTGTATCAGCAGCTGCTGGGCAGGGCCAGCTCCCCTGGTTTTGGTTTAAACAGAGATTATTGCAATTCTCACCTAATATACATGTAAATTCCTGCAGTACCTCCCTCTTCCCTGGAGCAGTTAATCACCTCGTAGTCATTTCCTTTCCACATTCCTGCTCTTTATATCTCCTGTTTCCCAGCCAATACCCTCCTCTAGCCTGACAAAACTCGGACTGTTTCCTCAGCTGTGTCAAGATTTTGAGTTCAGGGCCACAGCCACATAGTTTACGTTTTTCTGTCGTTAACCCCAACAGCCAAGTTTTAGATCCACATAACCCTCAGCCTCCACCTTCCCCCTGGACCCCGGGAAAGCCCCTGTCCCCCCTCACCGGTGATTTTGGCTGTGTACCAGATCCCATCACTGTGCTTGGCCAGGCAGGCTGAGCCCACCCCCAGACTGCTCAGATCGGGCTCCTGGAACGGCTGGAGCTCCTCCACGGACACCACCTGACCATGGGAAAACCTGCAGGGAAGGAGGAACAGGAGTTTTCAAACGAAAATCCCTCCTCAAAGGAAATGCACACGAGTGTCAGTGGTGGTGAACCTTCACCATAATTGGGGAAGTTTGACCACGTGCTGTTGCAATTATAAAGCTGTTCACGTTTCACACGTTATTTATGTCATGGAACGAGGAATGCATCCCACCCCAGAGACTTTAACTTCCTTGCTAGTGACACATCCAGTTAAAAAGTTCATGGCTTTGGGGATAAACAGGATCAGAGACAGGCAGGGCTCCAGCTCAGCACCTTCACAGACCACTCAGGCTGATCCTGCTGAAGATCCCCAAAAAAGGAGCCTATACAACCTCCCTGTGCAACTGGAACATGTGCACTATCCACAGACTCGGGTGTTTTATTTTAAAACACTTCACCAGTTGTTAATTTATCCACTCAGTTATGTAACACCTCTGCAGCTTTCCCGTGGGATGTTCCACTTCATCTGTGCAGTAGCTAAAGAAAACAGCCAAACTGATGCCCACACTGCTCACCACAGAGCACTTTAAAAACACTAAGGCACAACCTCTCTGGGTGAGAAAGCCACATAGAGCACTTCAGGAGGAGGTTTATCCCTCTGAAACAAGGCCCCTCCCACCCCTCTCTCTTTACCGACAGTTCTCCTTAAATCTGCACTTGTCATCCAGGAAGAACGGGCACGGCTTCAGGGACTTGTGGGTCGGGTACAGATAGAGCACCCTGACCCCAGCACTGCCATCCTCCAGCTCCTCTGTTCCCACAATCATGGCATTGTGGTACTCCAGGGTCCCCCAGGAGCTGTAGTAGGGGGCTTTAACCTTCATTCCACTCAATTCCTCCTCCTCCTCCTCCCTCTCAGACTCTTCCTCCTCTTCACTGCACTTTGATTTGGTTTTATCCCCAGTTTCTCCCTCCCTCTCCGAGGAGATCTCGTTATCAGCTGGAGGCTCATCTGTTCCAAGCCCAGCAATGGCTTCCTTAAAAGCAGCATATTCATCATCTTGGGCAGAGCTCTCCGGATGGGAATCCTGCCCCGGCAGACCTGCTGGGGAGGAGGAGGAGGCATCTGTGTCCAAAGTGGCCAGAAGTTTGCTCTTTTTCACAGCCACCAGGCTGGACTCGGTCAGTTCTATCAGCTGCTTCAAATCCTCCTGCAGCTGGATCAGGTCCGACTGCTGCGATGGATCCTGGCCCGCCCCCAGTGCCAGCTCCACCTGCTCCAGCTGGGCGTTGTAGGTCTGGATCGCTGCTTCCAGACTCTCTTCATCCATTATCAGCACAAGAAAGGCGCTTTTGCCCGCGTCCTCTCCACGAACTCAAAACACATTCAGAGTTTACTCAAGCACTTTTGGATAACAAGTCCTCGCCCGCAGAAGCGACATCTACCCGCCGTCCCGCTCTTTCCCTCGAAAATCACCAGGGTGATGCTCCTGCTGGAAACAGGCGGCAAGAGGCGACGGGAGAGTCCGAGGAGAGGCCGGGCCTGGCCCTGCCCTCCCCCGCCACGGAGTCCACTCTAGCCCACCGGGCCCGCGCACGGCACCGCTCCTCCCGCAGCCTGGGCGCTCCCTCAGCCCCAGGGCTGCAGCACCTCTCTGAGCCGCCACCGCTACCTCGGCGGCCCCACTGCACTCTCAGCCGCCTCGGCCCCTGCGAGCCGCCTCCATGACCCCCGCCATGACACCCCCTCTTCCGGCCGCAGAGCCCCCGCTTCCGGCTGCGCTCGCCAACGCGTCACCCGCTCAGCACTCGGGGTCCCCGGCAGGCCGGCGGCGCTGGACGTTCTGGGAGTTGTAGTCCACAGCCTACCCACGCGCGGCTATCGCAGCGGCGACACGACTACATTTCCCACAGCCCCGAGCGCAGAATGGCGGCTGCCGGTGGCGCTGGGGAGTCGTAAGAGGCGGCTCGGGCTCCAACACTGACACCGGCACCAGGACCAGGTGAGGGGCTGCGGGCCTCGGGCTCGGGGCTCTTTTCCTCACCCGCTGCGCTGGGGAGCTTGGGGCGGGCTTGCGGGGCCGGGACTTGTCGCTGGGCCGGGACTTGTCGCTGGGCCGGGACCTGTCGTTGGGCCGGGACGGGACGTGGCGCTGGGCCGTCAGGGGGAAATGGCGGTAGGGCCGGTGTTCTCCTTCACCCGTCACTGGCTGTGGCAGGGAAGGAAAGGGCCGGATCTCCTGGGTCTTCTGGATTTGGAGGGATTTCCCGTGTCCGGGAGGATCTCCTGGGTCAAGGAGGAGCAGGCTGGCGGTCGGGCGCGCCCGGGATCAGTCGCTGTCCCGAAAGGGGAGCGGGCCGGGGTTTCCCCCAGCCAGTGGCCCGGCTGCTCCCCCGGGGACGGCAGGAGCCCCCCGCTCTCGCACAGCTGGAGGCGAAGGGTCGCCCCGGTGCCTGTGGGATTGAAGCCCTGCCCTTAGGTGCCCTGTCGTCCCTTACCGTGAAACCCCCGAGTCCTGCTTTGGAGCACTTTTATTTCCCTTTAGGTAATGGTGTTTGACTTCAAAGTGGATATTTAAGCACGCAGTTGCTTAGAGGCAGCTGCCTCTCAAAGGATGTGCCTTGAAGTTCCCTTTATCTGTGTTTGAACAGAAGAGTTGTTGCAATGGCATGTGAGTCAGCTGCAGCACTTGGTGCCAGTGCTTCTTGCGTCCCAGCAAAGCTGATCTGCTTTGTGTGTGCAAAGCCAGCACCAAAAAACCCAGGTGTGAGCTTCTGTAGATTCTTGCTCAAATTACCTCTTCTTTGTATTTGTATGAAGTTCACTTCATTTTCTCTGGGTCTTACATGTACTGCAAGAGGTGTTCAAGCCCTTCCTCAGCTCCCCTTCAAACCCCAAATTTGATCTTGAGCTATTGTCATGATATCTCTTACGTCTGTGATTTTTCCTGGGGTTGCCTAAATACGAGAGTTCCTGATAAAAGAGTAACATCATTTATTTGTCTGGCGTTGGGAAAAACTTGCGCTGTGGCGTGGAGGCTTTTGGGAATGACCTGTTTGTTAATGATTTCCTGGCATTTGTTGCAGGAGCAGGATGTATACGCTGCTGTCAGGGCTCTATAAATACATATTCCAGAGGGATGAGTACTGTGTCCTGATCCTGGGTTTGGACAATGCTGGTAAAACTGTAAGTGCTGTTTATCACCCCATGGAGGGCACATGGAATCCTAAACATTCTCCAGGGATAAATCTTCCAACAAGGGCCAGTCTTTCTTCAGCTCTGTCCTGAGTTGTTTTAGTGATGTCACACCAAACAGTCAACTTTTCCCCATTACTTAAATTTAGCACAAGCTTTCAGAGATGTGGCTGAGGCTTTGGTAATCCCATAATCGCCCATGATCCCTTCTTTACTTGCTAAAATAAGGAGCAAGAAGAGGGGTTTGTCCAAAATTAGGTAGGGCAGTATCTGCTCTAGCAGAATTGTGCAGAAATGAAAAAGCAGGTTTGGGATAGGATTACCCCAGCCAGTAAAATGTTTGATAGTAAATACTTTGTCTTATTCCTTTTCAGACCTTCCTTGAACAAACTAAAACCCGATTTAACAAGAACTACAAAGGGATGAGTTTGTCCAAAATCACAACCACTGTAGGCTTAAACAGTAAGTAAATCCACGTGGAATTTTTTCAGCTTTCCTGCACAGTTACACAACAGCTGTCTTTTGTTTGAAATATTTAAGAATTCAGAAGGGCAGAATAGTTCCTGGAAGCAGCGACTGTATCTCCCAACTGCCCAGGTCTTTTTGTAGAGAATAAAATAGGCTTTCTTATCATGGGAGGAAAAACTCTTGAAGTATTAGAACTCCAGGTATCCTATTTCAGTGCTATCCTCAAACTATATTTCCCTGGAGTTCATTCCTTGGCGCAATTCTGGAATTATTTGCACTGATACGGCTCTGGATTTGTGATCGCTCTGTGCAGGTTTTGCTCTGTTGTTGCAAGTAGCCACTGCCTGTGATTTGTTCCCCTACAAGCTTGTCCCACCCCAGTTTTGTGAGTGGGGTGTGCAGGTGTCTGTGCTTTACAGCACCCGTAGTTTTCACTGGATTGTTCTTTCCTTCTTCCCTCTAGTTGGAACTATTGATGTTGGCAAAACTCGGCTGATGTTCTGGGATCTTGGCGGGCAGGAGGAACTGCAGTCACTTTGGGACAAGGTTAGAGATGTGGTTTTGTTTTATTTGATTTATACAACTTGCCCAGAGAAGCTGTGGCTGCCCCATCCCTGGAAGCATTCAAAGCCAGGGTGGATGGAGCTCTGATCAGCCTGATGTAGTGGAAGGTGTCCCTGCTCATGGCAGGGGGTTGGAATGAGATGATTGGCCCTTTCCAACACAAACCATTCTGTGATTCCATGATTTCTGTTAGAAGTGGTTTTGTCTCTTAGAACTGAACCACTACGATCATTTGGTAATCACATAGGCTTATTGATAACCCCAGTAGTTAGCATTAACAATTTTCCAGACATTCCATTATTTCTGTGCTTAATATTTGCATTATTGGTTACAGACAGCAATTACCAACCCAGGTCTGGGGTTGTGCCATAGAGATAAGCTTTGGGGAGACACAGGTGAGGTTTTTCACCTGTTGTGTTGATCAGGCCTGCAAACAACACACCGTGCTATGTGCCTTCATTCTCTCCAGGCACACTGTGAATACAGCTGGCTCTAGCTGGTTGATCTCCTCCACACGTACCAAAAATGTACCAAATTAAAATAAAATCATGAAGAGGAACAAGTGATCCTAGTGGATTGACACCAATATCTGTGTTCTCCTTCCAGTACTATGCTGAATCTCACGGGGTGATCTATGTTATTGACTCCACTGATGAGGAGAGGCTCTCTGAGTCCAAAAGAGCTTTTGGTAAGTACAGTGTGAACAAAATAGACCTGAAAGGTTGTATCAAATGAAACTGTAATGCAAGAAGGAGCCTCTGGCTTCATCCTTGTGTCCAGATAATTTGTGCCAAGCATTTGTACAACTTCCAGAACTGGCTAAATGTGGTTTTGTTTCTGTCCTCTGTAGAGAAGATGATTACCAGCGAAGCTCTGGAAGGGGTTCCCATTCTGGTGTTGGCCAACAAGCAGGATGTAGAGGTAAAATATGGCAGATTTACATAAATGAGCAAATAAGCCTTGGAAAGGTGAACTCTGCATTTGTGTTAAATTTGTTCCACATTCCGGAGCTGATCCTATGGCACTGTCTCACCACTGGAAATAATTGCTTTGAATTTAGTTGTGGTTTTTTCCTTTCTCCTCCAACCCTTTTCCAGTGCCATGAATGAGCTTCCTACAGGCACATAGTTTTGAACTCTTTACGTAAACAGAGCAAACTGCATAGCTATGGTGGGTCTTTCTTGTACCGTGACTGAGTATATTGATACTGTTTTTTCCTGTTTATTCAGACAAAAAATGTTTAGTGCACTTTGTTTATGCTGCTCTTTTAAAACCCAGGAATAGCACAACAGATGTATGTGAAGCAAATCATCCTTTCCCCATAACTGGATAAGATCTGTTCAATAAAACCCTTGTTTGTTGTAGAGCATTCCATCAGTGACAGCAGTGAATGGCAAGGAATTTTCTTTTCTGATAATATAATTTGAATTTTTTCCAGCGTATTCAGAACTGTAAAGCTCTTGGTTTGGGTTTGACATTTTGTGGGTGGTGCAGTGTTTAGGTGACACATCCTGGGCCATCCTTATCTGCCCCAGCATGGAAAAAAGAGAAGAGAGCGCCTAAGGTGGTCGTGGTGTTTTTCGTGTTTTCCTCCTTTCCGCTGCAATGTACCTGGAATTCCAGTACTGCAGCTCCAGTGATCGTCTCTAGATGGAGCCAGAGGCTTCCAGTAGGATTTAGAGCACCAGCCCTGGCAGCTGGGATCAGTGTCTATTCCAAAGTATGCAAATACTTCCCAGGTTCTTCCTCTGGACTTTACACTTGTCCGAGTGATTGCACTTGTGGGAAGTACTTGAGACTTCCTTAGAAATCACTTGGCTCTCAAGGAGGATTTGGTTGCATCTCATGAGTACAACACAGATTGGTTGTTGGATGATCTAGATTATCTAGTCTTAGAAATAAGAGAAATGTAGTTCCATGTAGAAGCATGAGATCAAGACAGAACTCCTGATTTATGGTCCTGACTTTGCTGTGCTCTCTTGAATGTGGGGAAATGGTCTGTCTTTTTTCTGTGGAAACCAGAATACTGACTTTCATATTCCATGCAACACCACGGCTCTTCTGCAGGGAGCAGCCTGCACTCTTGCCTTGACCTGTTGAGAATGTTCCAAGCAGTGACCTGGAAAGCTGTTCCAGTTCCCTTGTGGCTGTATATACATATTTTATTACAGGCTGCAGACACTGACTCTTCTGACACTCTAGCCAGACTAAAGACAAATAATTGAACAAGTGGACTTCTTTAAGTGACCAGAAAGAGGTATTTGGAACAGGCTTTCAAAAGAAAATCTGACTTCTTGCCCCCTCTGGAGGGTCCAACACCAGCCCACAGACTTAGTGCCTTCATGCAGTTGTAGAGCTGCAACAAGAGATTAGCAAAGCCAAACCCACTTTCTATTTGTAAGAAATACCTAAATTGGATATTTAGAGGTCCACTCCTGCAGAATGATCTTGGTTATGGACCTAGCAAAGAGACGTCAATGCTATTAACAAATCACTAAGGGGATTATAGCTTATTTTTCAGTAATTTCTGAGGTTCACTTAAACAAGGTTGAGAAAACTCGGTAGCCTGTTTCTCTTCCTCTGATTTAGCAGAATGGAAAACCTCTGGAATAAAACTGATAATTAGCATTGACAGAGATTTTTCTGCTCTGGATCTCCAGATATAAAACTGTAGTAGGGAATTCTCACCAGCATCCCTCTGTCCTGAGCCACGATCAGGGAGGGTAAGTGATATCTTAACCTTGCTGGTATTTGGAGATGAAGGATAATTCTTGATGATGATGTCTGTAGAGGCCAGCAGAAGGTTTGTGATTAAATACGTCAGAAATAGTACATCTGGCATTGGTTGGTTGGTTGGTTTTTAAGTTTACATTCTGTTATTAAGATAACAAAAGTGCTGATGCAACCTGAAATTGCATAAAGTGTTAAGGATTCTGCTGTGTACCCCAGGGTACACTATGTTCTCTCAGCACTGCCAAGCATGAGCAGTATTTGATCATTCCAGGGGATGAAGTACAGTCACTGACTGCAAAACACCATTTCTAATATTCTCACAATACTGAATGTGATATTTTATGGTATCAGGAGAATGCTCTGTGTTCAGCAGGGCCTTCAAAACTGGATTATTTTATAATTAATTAAAAATCTGAGTCAAATGTGTGTTGGAGGAAGGAGTTTGTTTGGGCTTTTAAAGGAACTATTGCTTTGTAGGTGAAATAAAATACCTAATATTGACTAATTCCTTTGAACTCCCTTTCAACTCAGAATGCCACTTTTGAAAATATGGCTTATTGCAGAAAAAAACTTCAAAATAAGAATTGATATTTGCTGTTTTGATGTGAATGCAGCTGTTGAAAGGTTTGCACAAGGTATATATTTCTAAGCTTTACAATGAACTGTCACAGTTTGAGGATAGAATGGTTCGTTATGCAACATTATTGAAAATACTGGAAAAACATGACCTGTCAAAAACAGCATCTGAAATTTAACAATCTGAAAATTACTGGGTGCTGAATGATGCCCCATGTCTGGGAGGAAGTTTTGCCATCCTCATCTAAAGATAAATTTTGGAAATTTAATTTGAAATCTCCAGAATGTTGAAAAGCCTCCTTGTGCCTTTGGAAAATGCGAGGAGTCATGGTGAGCAGCAGAACACTCATTTCCACACAGTTGTTAGAAAACAGACCTTCTTCATGAAAGCCATTCCAGTTTCCAACTGAAGACCTACCACAGCTTCTCTGTAAAATTAGTTTTAATTTAAATAAGCTGCTTTAAATCGAGGCTATACTACTCCTTGTTTAAATTTAAACAAGCTTAAGTTTTCATTTAAAACAAACTCATAAAAAGGGTAGCCCGCAGCGTAGGTCAGGTGAGTCAGACTTTCTGTGAAATAGTTTTATTTAGGCAATCCACCTTGCTGTTGTTTCTCTTTTAGTTCCATTCTGATGGTCGACTACTCTTGAGATGGCTGAAGAGCCTCTACTTGAGGTTTTATCCGTGTTTCCAGTTTTATCCTGACAGGAGACCAGGCAGCAGCATAGTCTGCTGCAGTGGATTTGGTGAATGGATAAAAACTCTACAATTCAGCCTTTTTTTGGCTAAAACTTGCCTTGCTGCTTGATAGATGTTGAGGTTTGCCATTGCTGAGTCTTACTTTGGGTAATGCTATTCTGAACCCTTCATAGGAGGGATTTGGTTCGGTCGTGGCTGGATTATGCCTGGAGGAGCTTTTGTCAGAAGATGTTTTACAGTGTGTTATTTTGGGGAAGCTGAGATGGAAATCTGGTTCGTCATGTGTTGTATGTGGGGTTCCTGTGAACTGGCTGAGAGATACCATCATTCCTGAAAGGTCACTGTGGATTGCATTGTTGTAATGGCACACTGTTGATGTGATCACAGATCCAGCTTCCCTTCTTTGCCCTTGGGTTATGTGTTTGCAGCTGAGAAACAAAACACATCTGTAAACAAATATTTTGTAATGTGGCTGGGGAGAAGGGGAACTTGGAAGCCACAGCTGACATTTTCCCTGAGCATGAGAAGCTCAGATGCCCCTTGGTGAAGCGATGGATAATCTGCCTCATCCTCTGCTGTCACATGAGATTCCCATTCAGAGCTTTCCCTGAAACACTAAATCAAGGCATTGATAGTTTGGTGTTACTCCCTCTGCTGTGCTGCTCTACTTCGTCCCAAGGGGAAAATGATTTTCCTCAAAACGAGATTGGTGATGCAGTGACATCCTGCTGTGACAATGTGCAATGGTGCAAAGTCTCCTCAGAAACAAAACTCTTTCTGATGCAGATTTCCATGGAGGGCTGTGGCTGGGCAGCTCTGTGGAAGGTGGAGCAGGCCACGGCTCTACCAGAAGGTGGGAAAGGGAAGTTATGACAATGGTTTATACTGGGAGATAAAAATGGCTATAATTGTAAGCTGCACTGGGAAAAGTGGACTCTTAAAGGCTTCAAGGATGGGCAGGGTGAAGGATGTGGGGTCTCTGTGCTGCTGGGTATGTGCAGGTGTCCTGGTCTGCTGGTGGTGTTGGGAAGTTCATTGCCTGATTGCTTTGCTACCTGTGCAAGTAGAAGTTAAGGAATCACGGACAGCACGACTGTGCTCTCTGCTGTTACTTCGTATCTTGAACACTTTATCTGATTTATTTTAAAATATTTTAAAATGCATCATCATTCAGAAAAGGAAAAGGAAAGGGTAGACTCAAGAAGAACAAGAAATGGATATACTCAGAAGTGTATCATTATACAATGATATTAAACTGTAAGAGGCTTAAAGTATATTTCAAGAAACATTTGCTCATTTTCAGCTGCCTTGAGATTTAACCATCCTGCTGCCAGGTCTCATTGACTGAAAAAAACAAAGACATGAAAAATAGCTCAAATTACTGACATGCAGCTCTTTCTCCTTCCCAGTTGTTGGGTAATTGACTTGTCCAGAGCTTTGGGTTAAACCAGGAAGCATTTGGACCTGCCTTTCTTACTGGGCAGCGGACACCATACCAGGCTAAGGGAGCAGCTTTTGCAAACCAGTAGAGAATGTTTGGTTGGTTGGTTGTAATCTCTTGCCCATCTTCCAGACCTACTGGTATGAGTTCCAGCTCTCAAGTCCAGTCTGACTCCCTCTAAAGTTAGTAATTGTTGTTGTTTTTTTTAAATTAACTACTTATCCTGTGGCTGACAGCTCATCTGTATGAACTGCATGTTTGTCAAAAATCCGGAACTAAATTGTTGAGGCTTTGGTGGAATGATGTCAGGAACATTTTTGGATACAGTTTCCAGGTCATTGATTGAAAGGGCAAGTTTAAAATGTGGCTTAGGTCATAAGAAAGTACAGTCATCAAAAGTTGCACAGTTAATGGAGTCAAGGGCACTGGGTGAATTGGGTGTTGTTAAACACCTTGCAAGCCATTTCTTAAGATCTCTTCCTGTCTTTAAGCAATGAAACCTGCTTACTTCTGTTGTCCACAAAAATTTCCTGTGTTTAATTTCTCCAGAATCAGTGTTTTGCAAATGGATGGCTGGCAACATTAATTTTCAAATTTCTGTTCTCTCAGAGTTTACATCCACTTGTCCAGTCCTCAGGACTCACAAGGGTCCAGTTTGGCATTTGTGTAAACATTTGTCCAAAACACTTATGTGGGCCTCACTGAAGGCTCAAAACACGTAATTGAGCATTGTTGAAGGTCCAAAATGTCTTTGCAGAGAGGAGGAAGGGTGGGCTCGTGGCCAGCTGAAGTGCTTAAATGGCTTGTCCAAGGCTTCTGAGGAAAAAGTGAGCACTGAGTGCTCAGGGAGGTGCAAGTCTAGACTTTAGTTGGGCAGGTTTGCTTTTGTTGTAGCTTTAAAAGTAAGATTTTTATGGCGACATCATGATTTATGTCAGGAAAGTAATCCACTGGTTTATTGGGGGTTTTTGATTTGTGGTGTTGTTCCCAGCAGCCTCCTGGCAGCTTCACAGAAGTTCAAGACCTGCTGGGGGTCAAGAGCACAGTGACATCAGGCATCAGAAAACGTGCTGCATTCTGTGCTGCCAGTGTTTTCTCTGAATGCAAACAGATGAGTGCTGGTGGGGCATGGCTGTAATGCCAAGGAATGTGCTGAGAACTGAGGAAAAATCACAGGCTGTTTTGTGAGAGTGCCCAGGGTGCTGGCAAAGCGTCAGCTGGGCTTGTGGCAGGGACAGTGTTTCAAAAAGCTTTGTCAATAGTAAAGCTCTTGTAGTGTCCTGGTAAACACAAGCTGTGTGTGACAGTTGAGCAGCTTGGAAGGGATATCCTTAGAGGGGGCAGGTTGTGCTCATTTTCAGGTCTGTTTGCTTAGAAGTGTACAAATTAAGGCTCAGGGAGGTGAGGCAGTGTGTCTGTGTACTGTCAGCAAATGGCACTCTCTTGGGTGAAAAAAGACTATGTTCATTTCTTCAGAATGCAAAGAGATGAATTTGCTGTGTTGGTGGGTGAGGGGCTTTAAGCTCACAGCGTTGCCATCCTGACTGAAGCAGGATTGCAGACGTGGAAGGATTCATTGTGGAAGAATGTCACCATGTCTTGTAGCACAAACAAGCTCTTCTTTGGTTCCCTTTGCAGACTTGTCTGTCAATACCTGACATCAAGACAGCATTTAGTGACTGCATTAACAAAATTGGGAAGAGAGACTGCCTGACACAAGCCTGCTCAGCCCTTACTGGGTGAGTATGAGAAGGGGTAGACTGAGAATTGATTGACTGAGCAGCTGTGGGGTGTCACACACAGAGCAGCACTACAGGATTTATTAAGCCTTGAAAGGGAGCTGTGCTTCCTTCCAGCACTGACAGACACTTGTTCGAGAACCTTGGACTTGCCCCAGCTCAATAAGTTCATCTGTAAATCCTGCCTGTGAAACAGTGAAAATGTACTGCTGGCTGAGAGCAGCTGGACTTGGAGGCGTATTTATTGTCCTGTATCATCCCTTCTCCTTGCACAATAATCCTTGAAGATGTTGGTTTGCTGCAGCTCCTGGCTTTTAGGTTAGAATGCAGTTGAAAATGGAGCTGTTGATGCCTCTGCCAGAGAAATGGGTGGTGCTTCACTGCTGCTGCCATAATTATGCTTCTACTTTCATATTCCTTGGTGTGCAGATGACCTTTGGGATGGGGATGATAAAACAGTCCCCAAGAGCCCTCTTACATGGGAATACCTGTGGTTTAAAATTTGATGACTAAAACAGACCCTAATTTGGGTTTATGCAGCTGCATGCCACGACCTTGACCAAGCCACTGGATTCTTGGTATCTCAGCTTCATTATTGCTTATTGAGTCTTGCAGTACTTTGCTTCTTTGTACTTTCAGTTCTTTAAGTGAAAAGTGATACTTGGTATAAGTCAAAAGTTTTGTTCCAGGTGGTGGAAACACTCCTGGCTGAATTACTGCCTGGGCTGAATCCAGAGCTTTGAGTTTTTTTCTTTTATAAATTTAGCAAGAAATCTGTGTTATCATAAAAGCTACTGCAAAGGATAACAAAAACTACTTGAACTGTGAAAAAAATCTGTTGTCTGCATTGCTACAAATCACATACCATTAAGCAGGTGAATGACCACAAGAACAATGTTCAAGCACTGACTGGAAGAGAAGTATTAGATAATAACCTTATGAAAAACAACTTTTTCAGTTGTGTTTTTTTGTACAAACATTTCTAGTTTTGATCTGTGTGGAATTTCCTTTCAAAAGTCCAGTTTGAGCTTGCACTAAAAGAATAAATAACTCCTGGAAGTCATGGCTGGGGAGCTGGTGGTGACTTGCTTGGCAGCCCCAGCACAGATGGTTACAGAAAGCTGGAACCAGGATTGCAAGATCTTATACAACTAGTGTGAGGTTTGTGGCAAAATAACCTCAAGCCAGCTGTCAGGTGGGTTTGATGCTTGTTCATCCCAAGATTTCCACAGAGTTGGTGACTAAGTTGGGTGTAGACTTTTACAGACACCAGAAAAATAAAGGACAGAGGTATATGTTGCTGAGCTAAAAGAAATCAGATCCCTGTTGTTCGCGTGCATGAGAAATATCACAGAAATGCCAACAAATAACTGGGGTGGGTAGAGCCCTTCCCTTCCTCATGTAAGGGCTCAGTTAAGGCCTATATGATCCATGTTTCTGTTCTTGGTTGCTTCTTGTTGTTGGTTTATTTTAAAACCTTTTCTGCTTGTCTTACTTCCTTAGCAAAGGGGTGAACGAAGGAATTGAGTGGATGGTGAAGTGCGTGGTGAGGAACATCCACCGCCCCCCGAGAAAGAAGGACATCACGTAGGAATTCCGAGCCAGCCAAGGAATGGACAGTCTCTTTCCACACACTTTTGTGTTCCCTTTAAAGAAGGTGATCCACTGGATTCCTATTACACCTGATTCTTTCCTAAGTTTGGAGACAAATATTCTCTTTCTGTGTCTAAAAAAAACTTGAGCCAAGGATTCCAACTGGGTGGGGGGTGGGAATCTCTTACATTAAGTATTGTCATTGGCCTGAGAGCATCCTATGTAGCAACCTACACATTGTTGCCGATGCAAAGGACTTAATTTTCTACTATCTTACTTTGTGATTCCTGATTTGTTAGTCTAACAGGCTGGAGGCCAGTGACATGAAGGAACACCTGAAGGAAATGTGTAGGTGAATGTGGAAGGGGAGGAACAGCCTAGGCTGTCCCTCCTAACTAAGAAGATCCCTTGCTGCTCCAGCCCCATATTCCTGCAGGGTGTTACTGGCCCTGTTATGCTGCTGTTTGTGTAGTGGGGAGAGACAGCATTGATTAGAACTTGATTTTCAGTTGGGGTGTTGATTCGTAACTTTGACCTGTGGTAAAAGCAGATGTGGAAACCAGCAACTGCACAGTGGTCATAGGGTTGTGGAATCGTTAAGGTTGGAAAAGACCTCATCAAATCCAACTGCACTGGTTGAAATGGATATTCCTACCAGGACACGGATTTCAGAAGCACTGCCTTGCTCTGACTGCCAGTCTCTGTGCATTCTCTTTAATCCTAAGAATGATTGGGATCTTCTGTAACTGGAGTGAATCAAGGCCCTCTCTGTGATCTTTCTAAGCTGAAAACAACCTCTAGGCAAGGAGAAATCAGTATGCAATAAAGCTTCCTACTTATTTGAACTTCTCTGGCTGAAACAAGTGGTATTTGGGAATAGCAGTACTTGGCCCGTAGGTTTTCTTTAAAATGTAAGAAAAACCAGAAAGACAGCACTCGAAAGACAAACAGTGCTCAGTTCTTACATCGCCTACTCAGCTAGAGGTGCTGATACATCACTATCATTTCCCTGAATACGAGTTTTTACGTGAATTTCATGGTGGTTTGGCAATGGATGTTGCTCCTCCTCTGTTTTATTTACTTCTGGCACTGGTGAAGGTTCTGTGCTGTTTGCTGACATAATTAAGGGGCCATTAATCCCGCTGTACTTGAGCCAGTCAGTAGTATTTGTTTAAAGGGTACTGGGATCTGTCGAAGAACTTTCTGCTAATTTTCTGCATGCAACTCATTGCTGATGTTTTTTGAGAGAACATCATTCATTCACTCACATTTGGGTCAAAGTATAAGGGCAGCTGGGCTGTGTCATTAAGCTCATGAAGTCAGTGGAAATAATTGCAAACTGAAGAGCAGAATCTTGCTTCTCAGTAAGAGAAGTAAGGCTCCTTCAGACCTAGTGACCCAGTCATTTTTCTTGTGTGCTCTATGAATGTGGAGGATCCCTTGGAAATCACTCACCCACTGTAGAAAGTGGCACTTTTTCTGGGTGCTGCATGTGATGTAGGGCTGAGATTTTCAAGAGTACTAAAGAACCAATGGCCATTGATTATCAGGAGCATCTCTCACTGGGCTCTTGGAAAACACTTGGAAAACCTGAGTGTTTTCAAGGTGACTTTGTGGCCCTGGCTGTTTTGGTTGGCAGAGCTGGTATTAACAATTAAACTGAAGCTGTAAAACAGTAACAAATGAAAAAAGGTACCTTGCTGAGAGTCAAAACACTTTAGTCAAGTAGTTTGAAATGTCTGTTCTTTGGGACACAAGGGATTTTCCAAGATTTTCACATACTGTTCTCAGATCTCTTGCTCTCTCTTTGCCCTGGGAGACCAGAAAGGAAAAAACAGCTTCTAGATACAAAGAAAAGCTTCTAGACTGCTTTGTGGCCCGTATCAGCAGGGGGGTCTTAAAGCAAATATTTTGACCTCGGCATTCCAAGTCCTCAGGCATTCCAAGTCCTCAGGCGTGGGAGAGTCCTTTTCCTGGAGACATGCCCAAGCTGAGATAGGTATGTATGAGCATGCTCTGGCCACAACAGATCAGGGAGGATTTCTCTGAAACCAGCAGCATAAAGTTCACTCTAATTCAAAGTGAGCTACCAGAGCAGTATCCCAGCAGATGAGACAATTTTTTATATTTTGATCAGAAATGTAATAGTTTGTCACATTTTATACTTACAGGAAGCACATATTTAAGATGCATTTTTTGTTTCAAGTGACCCTCCTGTCAGATCTCAAACAAAGCAAGAATGTTTCTGAATAGTTCCAGTTTAGTCAGTTTTCCAGATTTTTGATAAACTTGCGTTGGACCTGTTTTGCCCATGCCTGTTCACAGCAATGTGACTGCCTGAAAAGCTGCTTTATTTTCCCAAGGAGAAACAGACTGATCATCTGCACTTTGCAAGCTCTTTGGCATGCTGTCCACGAGATAAAGGTAAGTGTCTAATAACCTCAGCAGTGATCCCACTTGCCTTATTTGAGCATTGGCAGATGATCACATTTCTTTCATCCATCTGGAATTTCCTACGCAAACATTCATTAGCTGGTAGAAGTAGGAGACAAGAGCTAAAAAACCCCTTCTAAAGCATTTAGAATCCTAGTGAATCTTTGAGTTCCAGTGCTGTCTGTGTGCTGCCAATTCCATCTTCATTTGGGACTCTGGAAGGACACAGAGTAACTGAATTATAGCACTTCTGGCTGGTCCAACCTAATCCTGTCCCGTCCTTGCACAAGGCAGCGGTGACGTCTGCACTGAGGGTCTGCGTTGCAGTGGTGCTGATGTCAAAGCTCATCCTACTTCCCAGGACATCCCATCCCACAGAACCACAGAAAATGCCAAGACAAATCAGACCCAGCTTCAAAGTCCAGCATTTTAGTCCAGTCTCTGGCTACTAACATCTGTCTCAGAAAGTGGAGCAAACAGATGCTCTTTGGGGTCTGTGCTCCTGGCCGTCCCTACTCTGCTGAACTGAAATCAAGCCATCATAAAGAAGTGGACTTAATATCCAGTGCTGTAGGGTGGTTTTAGTGGTTAACTGAGCTATTTGTAGTCTCTTCTTCCTTATCATCCTACTTGGGTACTGCTGACACATCAGCATATTTAGCAGTTTGTTTAGGCAAAGGATCTGCTGTTATAATACAGATCACAATCTTGAGTGAGTCTCCTCAGCAATGATGTTTTAGCTGTGTATGGGATTGTTGGGTTAGTCATGATTTCCAAGAATGTTCTTGATTAACTGACTGACCTATTAGTGTAGGTTTGAAAATGTAAGGCTCAGCTAAAAACCAGCTGTAAAGTACTTTTGGAGGGTGCTGAGTTGATCTAGGCATTTCACTGGATTTTTAACAGTATCCTGGGATGTCTCTCCTGGCAAATGGTGTTAGTTCAAGGGGAGAACTTCGAGAGAAAGGCAAAGAGTGGTACTGTTACTGCACTTAACAAATACCCCTTTAAATCAAAAAATCTCGTTAATGTGGACGATAATTCCTGGCAGCCACAGCCTGCAGTGTCCATACGTGAAGGACAGTGGATTCTGCCTCCATGTCCAGCTCTGCTGCTGCTCCTCAGCTTTTACCAAAGCAGCACCACAGGCTGAGTTTGCCTTCAGCTTTGGGGCTGTTTTCAGGCTCCTGAGTATTTGTCATAGATTTCCCCAAAGCAATTTGGACAATTAATGAAGACAGGCTGAATTTCCCCTGCCATGCAGACAGGTTCTAGGCTGGGTGACCTCTCAAAATTCCCTCCTGGCACAGTTTTCTACTAAAAATTGCCACAAATTTCTCTCCTGAGAGGTAAGGGGCAGTGGTGAGGTGCCAAGAGCTTTTCCCCTCTGCCGAGCTCTTACAGTGGATGCTAGAGAAACTGGAGCAGGTACTTTTTACACTGGGATTTTATACCACTTGGAAATCCCATGTGAAACATTCCTGGTGGCTAACACAGTTATTGTTTACTTGACCTCAGGCATTTCCTGCAACTTTACCCTTGGGGTTTGTTTTTTGTGCTTCTGCAATCCCTAAGGGAGTTGTTCCTCTGCTCCTCTTGTAAAGCCAGCTTCCATAACAACTCCTGGGGGCTTTCCATTCATTTCTTTACACACACTCAAGCTTTTTTTATTCCCAAACTTCATAAGGATCTAGTCCCAGCTCTCAGCAGTGTCTGCTCTCGTATAACTTCATCTGCACAACTTAACATCTGATCACAAGCCTTTACCCATTACGTCAGAAGGGAGTGATGCTTAAAATTCCTGGTAAAGCAGCAAATTGGTACTAAAAAGAATCAGACCTTATGGAAAATGACAGAGATCTGGTGCAGAAAACATGGACAGCACAATATGCAATAGCACTGGGGAAAAAATTACCCAAAGGTTTCCCATAAACGAGGTGCTCGTCAACTGGAAACAAGGAGAGGAGGAACATCAGTAGTTAACTACGTAGGGCTGGAATTCTGCCTGACATTCTTTATCAACACAAAATCAGGAGGCAGGAATCTCCTCATTCCTTCTTGGTTTCACTTTTTCCTTGAAGCTGCTCATGCTTAATGAGTTTCAAAATTTCCGTGTTGTTATGAGCGTCCTCTTGAATCCCACATTCCTCATACCATTTCTTGAGGATGTCTGTGCAGTCTCACTTTTCCCATGAGTTACCCAAGGTAGCTGTGAAGGTGAGGCAATGGATACATTCACTTAGGAACACCCAGGATCCTTTCCTTGAGACAAAACCCTTGCTAGACCAATACGTAGTATTCTCACTAACATTGCTAACTCAGGACTAGTAACTTCTTTTTGTGCTTGGGCCATCTTGTCTAGGCTGTGCTTTTGCCAAGAAAGGCTGGACTAGATGATCTTTAAGGTCCCTCCCAACCTGGAATTCCGGGGTGCTATGATTCTCCATCATTTGAATGTATATCCTTCAGCTGAATGCATTTCATGCTAAACATTTGGAGGAACTAATCCAAGCCTCTGACCCCATGTAGCCTTAAGCCATCTGTATTCAGCATATACCTGAAGCACTTCTCTGAGGGCAAACTAAATTCACTGTAAAATTAAGTGTATCCTTAAGTGCTTTCCTGAAACAGGAACCTCTGGAGTTGTTCCTGTTGCGTCACAGTTCAGTTCACAGCCAGGAATTCCTCTGCCAGTTCTCAGAAGTCAAAGAACCTGATACCATTTCACTGGAGATTTTCATGAGAATTTTTCATTTTTTGAGTCAGACTCCCACAAAGAAGAAAAACATTCTATAAGGCAGTCATAAGGAGGAATAAGGAATTTGCTGTTCCCAGAAGCTGGTGTTACGCACAGCACCTCCTCACTGCCTGTAACAGTAACAGGCAAAGGAGTGTATGGGCAACTCAGTATTTCAGAGCATCATTAAATATCCTCAGTTGGGAGGGACCAACAAGGATCATCGAGTTCAGCTCCATGCTGAGCTTTTGCTGGTTTTTGTGACCAAAGGCTTTCAGATGGGCTCTTCTGCCAGAGGAACAAGAGGACCTGGGGGATACTGAGGCATATCCTGCCCTGTTGAAAGATTTTGCTCCTCTGACACAAACACAGCTTATTTTTAACTGACATATTGGCACTTACACATGAAACCCCCAGTACTGACCACTGTGCTTTGCTCTGCAGGCACAGCAATGGGGGCAGAAGCAGCTGTGGCCTCCTGGGAAAGGACAAGTGAACCAAAACCAACCAATCCCACACAGCAAGGATTAAGCTCTCCCAGGGATTTAGCTCTCCCAGGGATTAAGCTCTACCCACATTCTCAGCGTGGTGGAAATTTTGACAGCTCATTTCCACGCCACGAGAAGAGGCAGGATCATGGGACAGCCCACACCACAAGCTGTGAAAGACTAGTAACTCCCCTGTGAGTATATGTGGTGTATCAAAGGGCAGGGGATCTCTGCAGACAAGAGGTGCTGAATCACAGGCGAGGTTGTTCCTCTGTGACATGACAGCACACAACACATGAAACTGGGTGAAAGAAGAACTTGGGGTTCATATTCTCAGAGTTGATTTGTCCTTTCACGTTCAGAGTCATGGAGTGGGGAATGTACACTCCTATTCTTATCTCCCAAGTTTCCCGGCTAAAGAGCTCTAATCTTAGCTTCTGGGAAGACCAAAAGAAGTCCAATAAACTACCTGCCAAGCTGCAGTATCACAGGAGGAAGTAGAGACACACAGGAATAGAAACCAGCAGCAGGGAATCTCTGTGATCTGACTGAGGCTGAGCAAGCACATTGGATCAAGTCCCTGAAGCCAGTCTGAACTCTTTATCTGATGCCTTACACTTCCCACTCAAAAACACCCTGAAATCCACATGCCTGAGGCTCAGCACCAGTGACCACCCAACACCCATCCTCGCTGAGCTCATGTCCTCACAGCCATAGCTGGGAAGTCGTCATTCCTTGTGTTTCCATAGGAAAATGATGTCTCCTGGCTCCACTCCCATGTTACAGCTAA
Organism: Lycocorax pyrrhopterus obiensis; assembly: GCA_014706295.1. Taxonomy (NCBI): domain Eukaryota; kingdom Metazoa; phylum Chordata; class Aves; order Passeriformes; family Paradisaeidae; genus Lycocorax; species Lycocorax pyrrhopterus. The sequence goes on along the minus strand of JACSVZ010000022.1, from coordinate 10,788,794 downwards.
ATCACTGCACTGCTGGAGCTCCTCCATGTGCAGACCAAGCACAGGATCCTGGTGCACTGGATGGCCCAGGGTGATGCTTGGGTGAGCAGTGACAAAGGACACCACAACAGGGACCTCGATTCTCCCCACATCCACGTGGCACTGTGAGGTCTGGGATCCCCAGTACTGCTTAGTCACTTAGACACAGCAGGTTTTCTGCCCTCTTCCCTAAACATTGTGTAACTGTAATTGTTTTTCAAGGGCAAAGAAAGAGTTGCTGAGGGAAGACTCCTGTTGACTCAGACAGTAAGACATCAAGGGTTCGTGGTTCTAAACAGGGAGAGTCTTGTGTATAGATATTGTAGTTGTGGCCATGGCTTTGTTACCTAGAAAATTCTTTTAAGTTAAAGGGCACCAGAAGGTTTACTAATATATTCTAATTTTATTCACGCTGAGAGGAGACAGTGCCCAGACCTGATCATCAGAGCTCAAGTACCTTGGGAGCAAGGTCAGGGGAGCCAAACAATGTCGGACCAAACAGAATCATAGAACATCCTGAGCTGGAAGGCACCTGCAAGGATCATCAAGTCCCAACTCCTGGGCCCACACAGACCACACCAAAACCATGTGCCTGAGAGCACTGTCCAAATGCTCTTTGAGCTCTGGTTCAGGTTTGGGGCTGTGACCACTGCCCTGGGGATCCTGTTCTAATGCCCAACCACCCTCTGGGAAAAGGATCTTTTCCTAACATCCAACATAAACCTCTCCTGACAGCTCCAGCCGTTCCCTCAGATCCCATCACTGGTCACAAGAGAGCAAAGTCAGTGCTGCCCCTGTAAGTGACCCTTTAAACCTCTCAGGGCAAAACCAATCTGTCCTGTGAAGGACAAGTGGTCTCCCAACACTTGCTTGGAAGCGAACACTAGGAAAAAGTGAGAACTACAGCATTGTGCTCTGTAACTACCACAAGAAACCAAATCCAAGTTTTTGTTAAAAAAGACAATTTCATGCTAGTATTTCTTTAGCTGCCTTTTAAATGGTTGACTCAGTGCTATAGTATTGTCTGAACAAGTCTGTTGAGCACTAAATATTCTTGAATAATTGCATTTACTCCAGGAGATGGTGATAAAAGGTATCATCATCTATTCTCAACTTACTCAGCAGCAGGCAACAATAATTTGCTTTTTTTGGTAAATGAATACTCCAAAGACATCCTAACACGTTTGGAATGTGGAACCTGGAAAGATCATCCTGTTTCATAGAATCACAGAACAGTTTGAGCTGGAAGGGACCTTAAAGACCATCTAGTTCCAACTCTGCCATTTTACAAGGGGGACAGAAAGGCCCTTTGAGCACCAACACAGGCAGCTGGACAGTGAGGTGAGGGTGGGGAGTGACCCCCCCCAGCCCCTGCTGTGCCCCGAGGCCAGACATGGCTTTGAACTGGGGACCCTTCAGCAGCACTTGTAGGGTCATCAGGGTGCCAAAATATGTTTGAGCTTCTTTAATAGGAATATATTGACAAACCAAACTGTTTCCTTTTCATCAATGTTTTTCATGGAGGTTTTCATAGTTTCATTGAAAGGATTTATCAGTCAGATTCTGGTTTTGGTCAACATGAGGCAAAAACTCTCATTTCTTTAAAAAATACATGAGAACTGCTCAGGAGGCAGAGTTTCACCCAGCTCTGGATGCAGAGCAGTGGTATGAGCCCCACTCAACCCAAGAGCACCTGATCCATCTCCTCACCTGGCCAAAGTGACACCAACTCATCATGGAGCTCCCTGGTCCTCACCACTCAGTTCCCCTGTGTCCCCCGGCCCCATCTGGGGCAGGTCAGCTGCTGTGCCTCCCCTTGCTCACTTTTGGAGACTTCCCACTCGTAGAAAGCTCCTTGAACACAGAAAAGAACAGAAAATATAAATTGAGGAGGGATGGAAATGAGGGCAGGGGATGAGGTGAGACCCTGTGGGAAAAGAGGACCTCCTGACATCCACATTCTCTGCCCCACAGGGTGGGCTGCCCTGGGCTGCACATCTCAGCTCTCTCTGCTCCTGCTCTAGGACAGGATTGACTTCCTCAGGCTCACCTCTGCTTCTCCAACACAGCTGGCACTGTCCCACTCCAGCCCTGACACCAGGAAGTTTGGTCCTGTTGCTGGGTCACTGCAGTGAGGGATGAGTCTCAGCAGGCACAGCCTGGACACACCACACAGGATTACAGCCAGAAGGGAAAATGCTACCATCAGAGGGAAAATAGAAGCGTGCTTCAAAATAAGATAAAATTGGTGCCCCTGGAATAGTGATGGGTGAGTGCAAACAAGTTTGGTGTGTGTTAGCACTCCCTGAGTCCTCTCCCACAATGTGTGGAGGGCTCAGCCCACTGTCAGCTGCTGAACAACACGGGAGGGTGGGAAAATCTGCAGGCAGGAGAGTGAATTTACCTGTCTTACGTATGACAAGGTGGCAGCCCCAGGGCCAAGAGGGCTGCAGGCTGTTTCGACAAGCTGGATTATGCATTTGCACTGGTTTCATCCCCTCTTCATCTCTCTGCACACCTCAAAAATTCCCCCCTTGGTTTCCTCTATCAATCCTGGCTCTCCCCACTTGGAGGTCAAGGTGTGAGCCAGCTATGTGTGACCTCACTAGAAAAACTCCCTCTGACTCTTTCCACTCACGTTAGTCATTCTCTGACCCCATTCCAAGCTTTGCAGCTGGGCCAGCACCCACGGTGCTCTCCTTGGATGAAGAGGGACATGTCCGAACTGCTCCTGCAGTGAGCAGGTTGGGAGCACGTCAGCTCCTGCCACCAACGCTCCGGGGTTTGAGGCATCACCACCAGCCTGAGTCATTACCACACCTGGCTGTGGTAACAGGTGGTCAAGGAACCCATGGCACCGACCTAACCCACCTCAGCACTTTAAACCACCTGGTGGTTTTGTGGGATTTTATCTGGGTTTAAGCATTTAACAGCAGGGAGAAGCCTGACGTGGAGAACAGCGTGGGCTTGGCTTTTTATGTAGTGCTTGTAGCATTTGGAAAATTATCTTCTGTGTACTAAATATCTGAGTCATCCTGGGACAGCGCTGCATCTACTTTTAGATGTTAGCATGTGGTCTCCTCTGCCACAGCTTGCGAGGAAAGAGTCTTTTAAACCATCAGGAAAAAGCTCACGCTGCCAACTCTTCCTCTTCTCTCTCTGGGCTTTGGAAACTACAGTGGGAAACAAAAGGGGTTTTTATCCTCTTAACTTCGATTAACTGAAAAGGTGAAATATCTCATGATCAAGCCACAGGTGGTTTGGGAATGCTCGCTGTGGTCTGGGTGCCAGACGGCGGAAGCAGAGGTGGGGAATGCTGGGGCTGGCACCACGTGGTGCTTATCCCAGCTTTTCCAGCAAAGCACATTTCCTGGAAGCCCAGCAGGACTCACGTGCCGGGCTGTTCGGCCACCCTTATAAAGGTTAATATTTACCAGAAAGATCCTCCTCAGTCACCCCGCCTGCGAGCCCACGTGAGGAGAAAATTCCCTGTGCAGAAATTCCAGCTAACTTGGCAATCAGGGGACCTGGGTCGGGGCGGGGGGGACCTGAGGAGAGGCTCCAAACCCCCTGAGCAGAGCACAATAACAACACGTGAGTGCTCTGGAGACACCCTGGCAGAGCAAGTCACTGGTGGCACCGAGCTGGGGAGCTGCTGGTGGCACAGGGCATCATCCCCTGCCAGCCCCTCAGTGCTGCAGTGGCTGCTGGCAGGGGAAGCCTGGCAGCGAGTGCAGAGCTCTCTGACGCGGTCTGGGCCATCCCGTTATTTAATCACCCTCTCCTTCACCGAGCTGAGCTCTGTGGTCCCCACTGCAACCTGCCAAGGCACAAGAGTGCCAGACATGGTGGGGGTCAGACATGCTGGACCCGCACTCAGTGCTGGGAGGGCCACAGGACTCAGCGAGGCATCACTTCCCGTCACGATGGGGAGGAGCTGGCAGCTCTCCTCGCCCTTCCACACCTGCGCGTGGGTAGTGACCCTCGGAGTAACAGGGGTGGGACATAAACTCTGGCAAACCTCTGGGTGAGAGCAAGCGTGTCAGAGCCTGTCAAATCCACTCTGTCTGAAGGGACAAAGACTCTACGCTGACTGGTGTCCAGGTGGGATGGAGCACTCTGGATATTAAGTAAAACCCCCCAGATAATAAAAAGGACCCCAAACTTCCCTCCTCTGCTCCAGCATTGAGCAGAAAAATTGTTTCCTGGGCTGTTCTCCAGGCCAGGGCAGCCCAGGAGGAGGCTGGTGCTGGGAGAAGCGGGATCACTGCCCAGGCTGTGTTTATCAGCCACCGGGCTCTGGCATTGCTCAGCGGGCACAGGGCTGGGCATGGCTGGACCACAACTGCTCTGCTTCCACCTCTGCCAGCGCCCAGTTGGGCCCAGATTGTCACTGAGCCCCCGGCCACAAGACACCACCAGAGCAGCCACAGCTCACCCAGGAGCCCAGAGACCAGAACTGACTCCTTGGCACTCGCTGCATAACTGCTGGAAGCCTCCAGCACATACCCCAGGTTTTTCCTTGCTGGTGAGAAGGGCAGCAAGCTCCAAGGACAACATGACAACATGAGCTCAGCCACCAGGCCCCACAGGGACTTCCACCTCAGCACTGAAGTCTTCTATCACAAAAAAAATACACAGAAAAGGCACCTTTTTCTCTGGAAAAGTCACCCAACTAAACAACTAAACCAGCATCCAGCTTCTTGCCAGTAATATTCCTGTTTTCCTTCCCTCTCAACTCCCATGGTAAATACATATTTGAAGAAGCAGGATGGTGTGGGAGGCAGTTCCTATGCTAACAGCTCTCTATTCCTGTTCCTCTTCAGACCAAGGACACTGCATCCTCTGTGCTGAGTCAGGATAACTGCAATGCAGCAGGATGGGAATCCCTCAAGGAGCTGCAGCCAACGCTGGAGGCTCCGGCTGCTCCAGCCTTCAACCCATCAGCACTGGGTGTCCTGCCTTGCACTCTGCCTTGGAGCAAAGTGCTGCAGCTGTGCTTCAGTTCTCACAGTGCTCCGATGGAAACCCTCCTCATCTCCTGCCCCAGCTGCTCTCGGACCTCACCAGCAGCACTTGGCTCCTGCCAAGGGACTCAAAGTAAGTGACGCTCAGGGACTGAGCTGCATCCCACTGGGGTAAAGCAGCTTGGAAGGGCAGAGATTAGACATGGTAAAAACTGAGCATGGGGAGTGAGTTCTAGTTGCCTGTCAAGCTCCTTGGCAGGATTTCAAGGCCAGGCTTGACAAAGGTTCAAGGAGATTGCCAGGATTGAGGGGATTCCCAGGATCATCCCAGGCTCAACACAGAGGGGTGAGTGCTCCCCTCAGCTGCTTTTCAGCCATTTGCTGAACTGACTCAGGACAATGCCAGTGTCCCTGAGCTGCTTCATCCTCAAAGCCCAAAACTGGGGCGAGATGTCGCAAGTCTGGGATCCCAGTGCGGGGGCACTTCCACATAGCGCTCGCTTCAGAGAGCTTTAAACAGCTCCGAGCTGGGGGAAAATATTCCTCTTTTGAACCACAAACTATTCCTGGCAACTGCTCAGCTAAGAAAGAGCTATAAAAAGTCAAACTTACTCACGAAATAAAATGTAGTTCTGCGTCATCATTGCTACAAGCTGGAAAATGCCTGCAGGGGTCACTCTTGTTGACTTCCCTAAGCAACATCGGCTTAAAAAAACCTCCTGCAGTCAGCATAACTGCTCCAAGCCCAGCTCTTGGCTCGCTGAGCATGCAGTCAGGTTTGAGGACAGATCTGGGGCTCAGGGGGACACGGCTGGGTTGACCCAAGAGACATGAGCTTCACCCTTGCCATAAATCCCAGCAAAGACAGTCTGCATCCTGCTGGCACACAGCCTCACGTGGCTCAGGGGGCAGGGGGGTGGCTGGGGGTGTGTGATCACAGAATCACAGAATGGTTTGGGTTGGAAGGGGTCTTAAAGATCATCTTGTTCCAATGCCTTGCCATGGGCAGGGATGCTAACATGTGGAAAAGCACATGGGAAAAACAGGCGAGGGTAAGCAGGGTCAGATATGACGATCTGGGACTCCCAACACCACCCTCAAAGCGAGACTAGGAAAGGACTCTGGTGACAGAGAGTTGTATGATAAAATAACTTCTTTAGTTTCTTTCTTTAGAAAACATCTTTCACATGTGGTATAAAAACAGGTATGGATGCTGAAAAAGCTCCAGCAGAGAATTTCTTCAGCTCTCTGCAGCATTTTTGTGAGAGCTCTGTCTTTCCCATGCAAGTAACTCAAAACAATGTTACAGTTTTGTAAACTTCTTGCAGCTGCAGGTTGTTTTGCAGAATTGTTATGGTTCTAACTAGAAAAGCATTCAGAGATGGGTGTCTTAGAACTTGACCAATCCCCTTAAGAGGTGGATGGCAAAAAACCAATTACCTTATGCCATTTAATACACTTTGCCAACTAACATATAAAAGCCTTCTGAGAGTTCATAAAAGCGCTTCCATTTATCCCTGAGCCTGGACTTTGTGTCATTTCTCTACTCGTGCATGGGGAAAACAGCGACAAACAGGTAGTTAAGAAATAAATTTCAAGCCAGGTGTACCACTGTGTTTGGGGCATCCTTCCCTTCCCTGTGCCTCAGCAGCAAACTTCCTTCTCAAACAAAAGCATGACAACAAAACACAAGCAAATCCTCTGTGGGAAATACTGTAAAATGATTAAAACCCCCAACAAACCCAAAACACAGTTTAAAACAAAGCCAAACAGTTTTCTATAAATGCAACCGGGTTCTTCCCCAGAAATAATGACCCTGGATGAAGGTTTTTCTTCTGACTGACTCTTCCTGAGGGCTGGAAAATCAGTGAACTCCCAGGAGCTGCCCTGGCTGCTGGCACAGGGATGCTGCTGCTCACACATTCTACCCCATCCCATCCCATCCCGTCCCGTCCCGTCCCGTCCCGTCCCATCCCGTCCCATCCCATCCCATCCCATCCCGTCCCATCCCATCCCACCCGCAGTGACACGGATGCCATGGCATGGTACCACTCCATCGCTCATCTCTCATGCTGCTTTTCAAGTTACGTTTGGAAAGATGAATAAATTAATGAAGCCTCAGAAGATAAAAACCAAAACAAAGAGCACCCAAAAAGTCCAGTTTGCGCTCTCAGGGCAGCCGGAAGCGCTTGCGGACCTTCTCCTCGATGGAGTGGAGCTTGACCAGGCGCAGCGCGACCAGCAGCTCCTTGGTGACCTCAGAGTGCTCCTCCTTCTTGTGAGTAAGGAAAGCCCGGAATTTCTCCTGAATGGCTGCCCTGGTCCATGGTGTCTGCTTCTTTGGCGAGCGCTCCAGGAGCTGCTGCAGACGCTTCAGCTTCTTGATGGGGATGTTCTGATACACCACAAAGTCTATCATGGCTTGTTCGCAGTCGTCGTCTTCTGCAGCTGTGGGGGGAAAACAGCCCGGAGGTTAAAGGGACACAGGAGAGCAGGGCACAGCCCTGCCAAGGCTCCCTGTGGGACACCTGCCCAGGAAGGTGGTGAATGCCCTGGGCCTGCAAGTGTTCAAGGCCAGGTTGGATGGGCCTTGGAACAACCTGGTCTAGTGGAAGGCTGAACTTCCCATCAGTGACGTACCCTATGCGGGGCAGTTGGAAAACAACCTGTAAAAGTTCTGAAGAAACTCAATATACCTATTCCATGCTCCTCCCCATCAGGGAATAGAGGAAAAGCCCAGACAAATATGAAGTAGTTGCAATAAGTATTTACACATTATTTTTCCTGAAAGTTTCTGTTGTCCCACGCAGATTTGTAAATCTTGTAACAGGACCGGCCCTCAGCACAGCCCCAGTCAGGACACTGGGATGGGACAGATCCAGCCCCAGCTGGTGGAAGCTGCTGGAGTGCATCCAGCAGAAGGAATGAAAACAGAAAGAATTTTAGAGAGGCCAAGGCCAAAGGATTACTCAATCAGGGAGAGATTAGCCCCGTTTCATGCCATTGCAAACTGGGAATGGTTTCATTGGTTATAGTGGGGTGGGTTGCACTCCACTGCTCAGGCTCTGCCTCTCTGGCAGGCTCGGGTTGATGATGAGCAGGTCCCCATGTGCCTCCTGAGAGGAATCATGATGAACTGGAGTTAAAAAAACCCTTCAGCTCTCACTGCTGGGGCTCCTCTCGCTATAAATATCTACAAAGGGCTGGTCTGGCTGCCGGGGCCGGTGCCTGACGCACGTGCTGCTGACACTGCTCTGGCCTGACCGTCCCCCACCCCCGGGACCACACCCCACCAGTGACGGAGCTTTCCATTCTCTGCGTTGGGGTCACGCTCCTGGCAGGGAACTCATGGTGTGAGCCAGGCTTTGTAAGGAGAAGTATCCGGGCTGGTGGTGCCAGGAGAAGATGAAAAGGCGAGAGCTGCTGGGGGGGAAGCCTCCACATTCCCTCACCACAGAGGAGAATCTTTTAGAGTCATGGGACGTCCTGATCTGGAAGGGACCCACAAGCTTCATTGAGTCCGAGTTCTGGCCCTGCACAGACCACTCAAAAACCCTACAACATGCCTGAGAGCTTTGGCCAACTCTGTCAGGCTTGGTGCCATGACCACTTCCCTGGGGAGCCTGTTCCAGTGCCTGACCACCCTATGGGGGAGTTTTTTTGAAGCTTTTCTACCAAGCTTCAGCCTGATGGAAAAATGACATTTTTTCACACCAGAACAACCTCCCCTGGATGTGGTGAGGTCCCCATCACTGGAGATTTTCAGGACATGACACCGGATAATCTCATCCAGGCTCATTTTCCCATGAAAGGTTGGACCAGATGAATTATCAAAGTCCATCCCAGCCTGGGCTGTTCTATGGCTTAATGACTGACTATATTTTTGGAAGTTAAGGGTGCAGGTTCACTGCCACCTAGATCAGTCACATGGAATTTGTTTCCCATGTCTGGATCCTCATAGTACAGCAGGTGGTTCCAAACAGCTTCCAGACTCACCTCAACTGGCATCAGGCCCTTGGGATGGGTTTGGGGGCCCTTGAGATGTTTTTTCAGTCCCTTTCTCACCCCCAAACTTGGGGAGGAAGCGTGTTACAAAGCACCCTTGGAACAGAGCCTTTTGCTCTGCCCTGCACCTTTCCCCTGTTCTTTTGCCAAGAAAGGTTGAATCAGTTGATCCTCGGAGTCCCTTCCAAGCCGGGATTCTGAGATTCTCTGATCTGTACCAACTGGCTGTTCCTGCCCAACCTTCTGCCTCTGCCACAGCTCAGCACTACATCTGCACCATCACGGTGACGTGGTTGACACCACGTCTCCACTTTTACACCTTACCGGTCAAAATCCACCCTACACTCAGCTCCCATGAACCTTGGGCTCTGCTCCACTCAACCTGCACGAGACCTTGGGCTCTGCTCCACTCAACCTGCACGAGACCAGGCTGTGGCTGCAATGAAAGCTTCCAGAAAACAGGTGAAGTCGGGAAAAGGGAGCTCAGGAGCCGTGCCAGCAGCCAAGCTGGCTGCCTCAGCTGCCAAAACTATCCCTTGTCCCGGCACTCCCAGTTGTCCCTGCTAAGATCCAGCAGCATTTCACTGTCAGCTCTTTGTTCTCGCAGAGCAGTGGCTGTTGCTGGAGCCCAGCACCCTGACCTTGCTCTATGGGACTGACACTGGAAGAAGATGAAGGGAGACAGACTATTTTATCCATAATTATTATTAATTATGGATCACTCCATGCTTTTACAAGCCATTTCACATCATTTGGCATCTAAGTAGGAGAAAGTCACCAGGAAATTTGCCTTTGCCCTGGCAGCATCAGGGTCCTGGCACGCTGTGCCCGTGGCTCACCTGGTCCCTGTGTGGTGTTGCCTCTCTCCAGTCTGCAGGACGTGCAGAGGGTGTCGTGGTACTTGTTGCCCTGCACGTTGGTCACCTTCCCCTGCTGCTCACAGTCCTGGTGTAGCTGGCATGGATTGGTGCTGGAGTTGGAGGAGAAGAAGCCAGGGGGACAGTCGTGGCACTGGGTGTCCTCGAAGGGGGTACCTGTGCATGGGGAGACAATGGGACCATCAGGTGACAAGCTGGCACAGGAGCAGAGGCAGGAGCTGGGGATGATGCCAGACACCATTTGAGCATGAGGGTGATGTTTTGGAAATGATCACTGCCTGCAGCTCCCCTGGGAATTACATGTCCTCACGTAGGGCAAACAGCAGTGCTTCCCCCAGCCTTCTCCCGAGCCTCTGCTGGTAAATTGTCAGCAGCCCCCAGACACGAAAGGACAACAAGAGGACATCTCATCTGCTATGAAAAAGCCACCACCTGATTAGGAGTCACCTGCCAGGCTCGTGGCTGAGCTGCCAAATCAGCCCTTCGCTTCCCAGAGCCTTTCTTCCCAGAGCCAGAGGCTCCCGAGCAAGTGAAAGTAAAAGTTTCTGTGGAGGTGAAAGCTCTGCTGTCCTCAGCTGCACTGTCACTGCTCCCCCTGGCTCCAGGCCACTGCTTTTGTTGTGTTGTGTCACGGGCATGATGCCACACAGGCAGGATTGCACCAAGCAGCTTGCACCTTCCCTGGGAGCAGAGGGAAGGGCTCTGGGGGCAGGAGATTTCCCATCCCTTTCATCTCCTCTTCACAAACCAAATTACAAGCAGTTCCTACCTTGTTGCACCCCACTTTAGGCTGTTGCTTTGGCTTTCCCTGAAGTGTGATCTTTCAGGTCCTTCCCAACCCAAACCATTCTATGATTCTAAGGCCCAGCCATAACCCCAACATCTGAGCCACTATTTGCAAACGGGAAATCCCAAAGAAGCCGATTTGCCCAAGGGGACCACACACGGATCAAAGCCCTCCTCCAACCCGAACACCAGCAAGCTCTGCCCACAGCCCTCAGGCCACACCTTCCCCATCCAGACACCAGCACTGGCAGCCCCAGGGCTCTGCCCACCACGCAGGACACTCAGTCCTTGCTGTGGTGTTCAGGTGGCTGGGCTGGGGTGCAATCGTCCCCACACAAGAAGCCATTTGCAAAAAGTAAATAATAATAACAAAGAAACCAGCTTCTCCTCAAATACCCAGCTTGCTTGCATGGCTCCTCTGTCCTAAAGCCAACCCTCCAGAGAAATTTCATGTTTAATTTCAAAGCACTTCCCTGTAATGCTTGGAGATCTTCTTCCCCCTTTGCCATGTTACTGCATTTTGTCATGTCCTATACAAAATTAAACCCCAAACCTCAATCATAAACATCAGCTGAAGACAACAGGTATTTTCCCTCTGGCTGGTGAGCCCGGAGCTCTTCCATGCCACACATGGAAGGACTTCAAAAGCCTCTATGCTTCAAAAGCCTCCATATTTCAAAAGACTCCCCTCTTCAAAGCATGAAGCAAGATGCTGCTGGGTTTGCTGGTGCTGCCCACACTGGTTTGCTGTCCCCTGCTGTGGTTTCCAGGCAGAGCCTGGTCCTCAGTTATTGATGAGTTAAGGACCAGAGAAATCTGTACCAGGGAAACAACAGGAAAATAAATCCCCTAAAATGTCTTGGGACTTAGATCACACAAGGAGATGGAGTCTCAGGCTCATGAATCAAAACAAGCCTGGGTTTGTGGATTTGGAACCTGGCTGTGTGGCCATTGTGTGTTTTCAACACAGCCACTCCAAATTGCTCAATGCAAACCCACAAAACCCAGCCCCAGAGCTACACACATTCACCAGCCCTGCCCTTACATCATCAGCCACCTTTTTCAGTCCAGATAATCAACATTCCCAGCTCTTGGGCTGCCCATGCAAGGAGAAGGGAGCTGATGGAGGATCAGGAGCAGCTTGGACCTTCCCACCCGCCTGTGGAAGAGGGCCAGCAGCTGCTCCAGGGATGGACAAGTCACAGCCTGGCTCTGCGTGTTCCGGTGAGGCAGGTAACTGGGATTGACACATCCCATCTAAGTGTGGTGCTGGGGATTTCAGAAGCTTTCAAAGTGATAGCTGGGGAAAAACCCAACCAAATTCCTCCTTGGATAAGAAGCAGGAGCGTGCCAGCAAGGATGGCACTGTGCCAGTGTGCTAAAAAGGAGTAGGTCAGGTTATGGGCAAGCACTGACTGCTGTATTTGGCTGCTGTATTTCTCCTTGATTTCTATCTCCAGCAGAGATTTTGGGGCGTTACAAGAGCCTTGTGAGGATGCACAGTGCCCGTCTGGGTACTTACCCGGCTTCACAACACCAGAGCCCGGCGGGCACTCGGAGTGCCTGATGCAGAACTCCATGTTCGAGTAGTAGCCCTGCTGGCACTGGCAGGCGCGGTTGTGTGTGGCATTGCACTGCTGCACCTCCACCTGCTTCTCCCCGCAGATGACGTTGCAGTACCGGCACTTCTCCAGGTAGTTCCAGTACTGAGTGTAGTGCAAATCCGGGCAGGGCTCGCACACCGTGGCTCTGTCCCTGGAGCAGTGCTGTGCCACGAAGGTCCCCGGCGGGCACTGCTGGCACGTGATCCTCTCGCTCGTCACAGCATCCTTCCACTGGTACGTGGGTTGGGCATCGCAGGCCAGCTCAGCCAGCAAAAGGAGGAGAGGGGGAAACATCCACTGCAGCAAAGACAGCGCAAAGAGCCCTGAGCTCGTCCTCTGGCAGAGGCGGGAGCAGCAAACGCGGCTGCTGCTGTTACAGAACTTGTTATTGTTGACAGTACAGAAATTGTTCTCCCTCCCGATGCTGTCCCCACCCCCAGGAGCCGCTGCCCTCCTTTGCCATCCCAGGTGACAGAGCACCCTTCCCAAACCCATTTGTGATGCCTTCACAACCCAGTTTCCCTCATTCAGAACTTAAAGCAGCTCCAGCACATTCTCCTCCTTCACCACCATTTGCGGTAAGAGACACCTTTGCAAATCAAGAAGCAGAAGGGAAGTTTTCCAGACTAGCAGATACAGAGCATGCTCCCTAGGATCTTTGACACTCTGGAAAAACAGATGCTCAGCACAGGGCTGAATCCCAGAGCTTGTTTATCTTCCCTTTCCTTTCCAGAGCACGCGTGCCCAGCCTGACAAGCAGAAGGTTCATTACCTTGGACGGATGCCTCAAACTCGGCACATGGCAGGATGGCATCGCACCGAGGGCTTCCGAGCGCCGCGATCAGAAACCTGGGGAGACAGAGAGGGCTCCTCAGAGGCTGCTGCTGGCTGGGCCGGAGCTCCAGCCGGCCAGCGTTAAAACACAGGGACATGGGGAAGGGCTAACAGAGAAAGGCTGATAGGGAAAGACTGGGTTTCCTCGCCTGCTTTCCTCCGAGGGAGATGCCGGCTCTCCCCGGCGCAGGGACGGAGCTGAGCCTTATAGCGGCTGAGGGTGGGAGGCTCTGACTGCACTCCGAGCACCCACGCAAACGCGAGACACGTGGAATCGCCCGGGGGAGGGAAGTCACCCCCAGCCCACCGCAAAAGAGAGGGAGCAGTAGCTGGTGGGAAAGCAGCCAAGGTCTCCCTTTCCTCCCCTTCCCTCCCCTTCCCATCCCGTCCGCCGGCACCGGCTCCGCTCACCGCACCTCCGTGCCGCACCTCCGCACCGCGCCGCTCCCCGCGGCCGGCAGCACCTTTATAGACGTGCCCGTGGGAAAGACCCCTCTTGGGCAAGGGGAGGCGACATCGCTGCCCCTTCCTATCCGCCGCTGTGGCGGCAGCGTCTCCGCCTTCCCATCCCGGCGAGCTCCCTCACCCGAGCGCCGCTTTCGCTCTCGTTTCTGCATTTGCCTCTAAAAGTGAAGCTTTCAGAGCAACAAAGTTCATTTACCTGTGTGGAGGAAGGAGGCAGGTGGGATTCGCACAGTTTTTCAAAGCTCTCTAAGTTTTACAGGGGGTTGGTGAGAAATTTTTGTTCTGGCAAGGGGAAAGGCAGGGAAATTCCCCTGGGAGCGTTCTGTTCCCCAGCTGTAAACGCCAAATAACTTCCCAGTGACAGCAGCTGCCTCTCGCTGTGAGGGCACAGTTTGCCCCGTCAAAGGCAGCCCAGAGGGGCAGGGAAACCGGCGCTGTGGGGAGCATCCCTCCGGTTCTGTCCAGGGGCTCCGGGACGAGACCCCATCCCACTCCCGCCCCCTCCGAGGGCACTGACCCTGCCAAAACAGCCCCGATCGTCAGTGCCTGGGCACTGCATTCCTAAAGCTTTAACTCTCCTTTCAGGAGCACCGAGGATGACACCAACTCCATCGTAACACTAAACACCTACCTTTTGTGGGACAACAATATCCGGCAGCTGAGGAGGTCAGCACTTAAATCCCTTACAGGTGACGGTGCCATAAGTCTTGGACTCCAAGGACTCAAATGAAAACTGAACTCAGCCTTGCAGGTACAGCCTTGGCAGAGTGTGTGTTCCAGTGCCTGCTTCAAGACACGGACCTCCTGCACTTTGTCCTGCTCTATCTCACCAGATTCCCTCTGAACAGACATCGGTGAATAGTCAAGAGCATATGCTTAAAAAGCAAATGCAAAGTCTCTGGAAAGAGGAGGGAACCACGGTGAGGACCTGAGAGGACATGGAGGTTTTTCTCCTCGGGAGTCAGCTGCCAGCTCATTTTGCAGACCACTACAGATAATTAACAATTCTGCATTTGCCTTCTGCCTCTCGCCTCCAGCTCTCAGCCACTGGGGCTGTGGATGGAGAATCTTATGGGCTTTATTCTGAACACTCTTAAAGATCAAACCTACAAGAGCTAAACACACCATTCACCAAGAAAATCAAACCCAGTTCTCCACTACCCAGAAGGAGAAGGAAACCCCAGTGGTCAGGAGGAATCCAAAGCTCCTTCCATTAAGATCAGTTTCTACCCACTTTGGTTAAAGAAAATCCTCTGACTCCAGCAGGAGCCAAGGGGGGGGTCAGTACTATGGTCCAACAGCAAGGTCTGGGTGCGTTTATTTGCACTTTACACAGAAAAGGTGATGGGCTGATTTTCACAGGCCACTCTAAAGTGATGTTTCATTTTACTGCTTATCTCAATCCCCTGTAGCTATGCAACATAATCATGATGATGATTTGTAACTCATTTTGACATAATCCCTGAGCCAAGGACTGCTGGGATTTTGCTTCATCACAGTGCATCAGCTCAGTAATTAATCAGCTCATCTCCCAGCACTGCTCTGACACTGAGGCACAGCCCTTTGAGGATGTTTTTTTGGCTGATACTCACCAGTAGACTGGACCCAGTAAAAAGCCCTGCTCTGGGCTGGAGAGTTTCAGTGGGATCCCTCTGCCTGCAGCTTGACCACCAGGGAGCCGCAGAGCGTTTCCTTCTCCAGAGGCAGAAACACAATTTCAGTTTTCCTTCCCTGCATTTCACATGGAACCCACAAGGTGCATAAAACAACAGCAGGTGGTACATCCTGGATGGCACCTGATGGCTGTCCCTGTATCCCAGCCATGCCCCTGCTGGGATGGACACGTGCCGGGAAACTCCGAGTCTGCAGCTCCTCGCTGCACTGCACTGCCTCATCAACAATTAATTTCATTGTGAATTTGACAACGACAAAAATGTGTCAGGTGGATGCTCCTAGAGAGCGAAACAACATGTAAACGGGACAGAAAGGGCTTCCCCAGGCAACCTCCACCTTTTAGGGAGTCTTGTGGAACAATGACCTTCAATTAATCTTTTTCTGTCTTTTTGTTGGTCCAACAAACCTCCCAGAATGGGTTTATGGGTCACTGCCTGATCACCAGAAAGCAACAACACGACTCACTACTGACTCTGACCAGTGGAGGTAGCACAGAAAAGGAATTCAGCATCATATTCCCATGGCTCTGACTTCCCCATACAGGGCATAGTTTCACACTTCAGGGTGTGCAGCAGCACCACCTTCCGAAACTACTCTTGCAAAATAAGGTTTCTTGTTAATACTCAGAGAAAATTCTGTGAAGCAAAGAAATCCCTCGCTTCCCATCACTTTGCCAGCCAAAGACAGGGCTCATCTCTTCCCTGATAAAACATTTTGCTTTGCTGGTTTTGGTCTCTTTTGTGGGTCCTTTCAGCCTTTTTTTGGGGGGGGGTGGAACCAGCAGGAAAGGTTTGTTCAATGACACACCACTAAAATTCCAGACAATGTTCCAGGTCTAGTCATAGCATTGCAAGGCAGGAGCAATCAAAAAATTAATATCTACTTCCTTCATGATCTGTAACCCATGTGTCATTTGCTTCTGAAAATCAACAAGGAGTGTCCAGGATGGGTTTTCGTCCCCCCAAGCATTAAGTAATTTGCATCAGTTCCTCTAAGCACCTAAAGCAATACAGATTTTTTGGAACCAGTTTTTTCACTTTCTGTTCTTTATAAGTAGTGAACTGCCTCTGTCTTTCCTTCTTGTAAATTCAACAAGTTTCTAGATGATAGGACAGTTCTGACTGCTGGAGACCCTCTTCAAGGTCTCACGGAACCACAGAACGGTTTGGGTTGAGAGGGACCTCAGAGCTCCTCCAGTTCTCCCATCTCCAGTACCCGTTAGCCTCCATCCGTCCTGTCCGAGCCACCAACAGCAGGGATCGATTCCCAGATCCACTGCAGTGCAATTCCCGCTGCACCAGAAACCAGCACCAAACCCAAACCCACCCCAAACCAAATCTATCTGCACTGGCACATCTACTGGTGGGACACTGTGGACTTTCAGAGCTTGTCTGGGTGGGTTCAGCTAGTGAAGGACAGTGACTGTAAATCTCTTCAGGGACGATCCCTCTGCTGAAAAGTAAGAGATGAAGAGAAGGAGTTCCCTGGACAAAGGAATAGAATGTCCTGGATGAAGGCATAGAAAGCACCCTCAGCAAGTTTCCCCCTCAGTACAAGAAAGACAAGGAGCTACTGGGGAGGGTCCAGCAGAGGCCACAGATGATGCAGGGTCTGGAGCATCTCTGACAAGGAGATGCTGAGCCTGGTTAGTCTGGAGAAGACACAGGGGATCTCATCAATGCACATAAATATCTCCAAGGGGTGCCAGAGGATGGTGCCAGGCTCTTTTCATTGGTGCCCAGCTACAGGACAAGGAGCAACAGCCATAAACACGTAAGAAGTTTCACCTCAACATGGGGAAGAGCTTTCCATGAGGGTGGCAGAGCACTGGAACAGCTGCCCAGGGAGGTTGTGGAATCTCCCTCTCTGGAGATATCCCAAACTCACCTGGATGTGTGCCCGTGGCCCCTGCTCCAGATGACCCTGCCCTGGCAGGGGTGTTGGACTGGGTGATCTCCCGAGGTCCCTTCCAACCCCAACCATTCTGTGACTCTCTTGAAGGCACTGAGGTATTCTTAGCATTGTTTCTCTGCCCCGTCTCACAACAGAGCATCACCAGGCTGGAATAGACTTCAGACTAAAACAACTCCAGGAAAAAGCACAGCTTTAAAACTACTTTAGCTGAAAGGAAAAACCAGCATCATAATACTTGTCCCAGTCAACCCCTTTTCAAGTGTGTGGGGTGATTCAACCCCACAATACTTTTCAAGCATTTCCTTCAGTCTTGCTGGATCTGGCAGCATTTTTGCAGCCCACAGCAGATAATTTCCATCAGCAAACCTGACCAGAGCCGTGGCATTCGCTGAGGAGGCTCATGGCCGTGCTGTGGTTTCCCTCCAGTGGCACGAGCAGTCAGCTGCAGCTTTCCTGGAAGAGACCTTCCCAGCAGACCAGGCACCAAACCAACCACCAATAAATGACGTTTTACTGCTCCCTGCTCCCAGCCTCACTGCAAATATTTTTCTGTTCATCTTTACAACACACCTGTATTTACATACATTTTTCTGTCATTTCCCCCACTTATATGTGAAACATCCAGGACTTTATCTGCATTATTTATTCTTCTTTTGCTGCACTGAATAGATACATGGCTAGAAGGTAATGTTCATCCACAGATTTAAACATGACAGAACATATGATAGCCCAGAATTACCTCCATTCCTACCTAAGTCTTTGTTATTTTAATTGTTAATGAAGTACAAAAGTTCCCATTTCACTGCCAGCACCTCTAAGATTTGAAGGGACACTGGGTTTGAATTCTACAACCAGGGGAAATAGGAACCTTTGTTAAAATGCAGCTCACTTTTCAATTTTATCAATTAAGAATAAAATTTTATTAACATAAAATCTTCCAAATTCCATCAATATGAAAATCACCTACAGGGCATAACCTTTCCACTTGTTCCTACCAGGGCCATTAGGACTCAATATCCAATGTTTTTATATTTGGTTATTTTTTTTAATTCCTTTTTTTTTAATCAAATCAAATCCAATTTAGACAAAATGGTTTTATTTTCTAGTATAATTTACAGCAGCTACAGAAGATTTAAAATTGATACAATTTTTTAGGTTAACCACTTACACCCACTACTCACAGAGAGTGGAAGTACCAAGGAATTTTTTTAACCCATCTAACTTGACTTATTTTAAAGTTTTAAATCATTTAGTTCCCTTTTCTCCTTGGAAAGCAAATCAGATAACACAGGCACACGGAAATACCAGCGCTGAGTGAAGAATAAAGCCTCCTTAGAAACATATTCCAAAAAATCCCACCATGATGGATAATGGAATCAGGCTTTGGGGGGCACAACAGCTGAGAGGGACCTTCTGCTCACCATCCACCACTGGAATTTATCTGTAAACAAATGATCCTTTCAGTATCTTCTGCTACTGGAGACAGTGGTTGCTGCCAAACCCCAAACAGTGAATGTGAATCACCTCTTCCAGGAACACCAGTGGGGCAGGGATGGGTAGTCTGGCCTCCTCAGCCAGCTCAGTTCCATTGTAGTAGCATTCCTGGGGTTTTTCCATGATCTGGTATTACCTGAAGGGCCCATAAATGACAGCTGCCTCCAGGATATAAAATTTCGGCCTAAGAGTGGCCACAGGAGAATTGAGAGGATGAAATAAGTGAAAAATTAACCTTCTTAGTTCTAACAGAGGACAACGTTCTGCTTCTCCTCCTGCATCGAGACGTTTCAGACTTGATCGCCTTTGTCGGAAAACGATCCGTGTGGGTGCTCAGCTCGTAATCCAGAGGCAAGGATCACAGGGATTTAAAGGAAGCTCCATCCTGCTCCTGCTCAGCAAGAGCCAGAGCACAGCCACTGCCTTCTGCTAGCACAAAGGGCTTCCTGCCCTTTCTGTGAGTGGGATCATGACCAGAAGAAAACTTGGATTAATCGCTGCCTCTTCACATCACCGCGGCACTTGGGGCACTTCTTCACCACCTGTAGAAATCAATGAACAAAACACATGGAGAATGTATTTATTGTGGAGGAAATACCAGAAATGGAGGGAGTTTTATGTGGGCAAATAGTGACAGGATAAGGGGCAATGGTTTTCAACTGAAACAGGGAAGGGTTAGATTAAATTTTGGGGAGAAATTCTTTACTCAGAGGGTGCTGAAGCCCTGGCACATGGTGCACAGAGAATCTGTGGCTGCCCCCCCTGGAAGTGTCCAAGGCCAGGCTGGAGGGGGCTTGGAGCAACCTGGTCTAGTGGAAGGTGTCCCTGCCCATGGCAGGGGGTGGGACTTTACTGTCCCTTCCAACCCAAACCAGTCCGTGACTCTCTGATATGAAATATCTCTACCACATTTTGTCCAGTATGAACTACAAGCCACGGCAGCCACGTGTCGGTCCCCGAGATTATATCTGCTGTTTGCAGCCTCACTGTTACCATGCACCCAATTATTTCTTTGGTAGTAACAAAAAGAAGAGGAAAAAGCCTCCCAGCAAAGTGGCACCAGACTTTACAGCACTTGTCCCAGCTATGACACATCTGGAGGACTGAAATACAGGAACGAGGAAATGCAGAGCTGCAAGAGCTCTTGTGAAGTACAGCTGCACTTGTGAGTAAAATCCTGTCAAGTGGCTGATGAGTTCCCTGAATTCCTGCTTCCTCTTGCACAGATGACAAGGAAATGTCTCCTGGGCATACCCGGACTCGGGTGACACGTGGTCGTTACCATGAGTTTTGTAGGGGAACCAAGTACATTTATTTCTTCACAGCATCCCACACCTTTCTCGTTGTCAGCAGGAGACATGAAGGCACATGAGGCATCATTTCTCCACTCAGGTTTCAGTCTGCTTCTTCACTAATCTACAATTTTAAAGTAATTTGACTTGCAGATTAATCCCAACTGTTCTTTTCACAGCTTGCAAATTACCGGTAAAACAAAACTGGTTTGTTTATTTCAAAAGGGAGATAGTAAATTGTTCTTTTAAAAAAAATTTATCTTTGGGAGAAGATTGCCAGCTCAAGAAGCCTAAAAAGATGGTCAGCTACATCAGTGGCACTGCACAGTCTTCTCTGTGGTGTGGAAGTCCATCATTAGAATCACAGAGTGGTTTGGCTTGGAAAGGACTCTAAAGCTCATCTCATTCCAAACCCCTGCCATGGGCAGGGACACCTTCCTCTATCCCAGGTTGCTCCAAGCCCTGTCCAACCTGGCCTTGGACACTTCCAGGGATGGGGCAGCCACAGCTTCTCTGGGCAACTCTGGCCTCAGCACCCTCACAGGGAAGAATTCCTTCCCAATATCCCATCTACCCTCTGGCAGTGGGAAGCCACTGAAAGAAAAGGTGCAGACTGCAAAGTAGGCTCAGGCAGTAGGATTTTGGTTCTGGAGACATTAACTGAAATATCATAAATGGAAGGGGAGAGGAAAAGTCACTTTATCTCCCAACAGACAGTGCTTTGCCAAAGGCAATTTTAACTGTAACATTTAATTGTGAAACCTTCAATTATTTGCTCACATTACAGATAGTCCAAATGAGAATAACTCAGTCTTCCTGGAAAACCTGCACGAATAAATGATGCATTTAAACACTGGGAAGCAGCAACACAACATCCCGAGAGAAAACTACACCCCAAAGCAGCATATCCTGGCCCAGTCTCTGCGAGGCTTCCCCTAACATACTGAATCACCCAGCATGCTCCAGCACTAATCCCCCTAATCCCCCTCTAGCTGCAGGGAATTCCGTCTGCTCTGCTCCTCCAAAATCTTCTGAAAGCTTCCAAAATTATTCACCACCTCTCCCCGCCACTCTTTCGCTCAAATAACAAATTGGACAAGATCACAATTTGCAAAGCCCGTGCTGCGAATGATGCTCTGAGTCACTTCCTCGGGGGGACAAATATGCACCAAAGGGCTTTTGAGCTGCAAAAACAGTGAGTAAGTTATTAGCAAAGAAAACCAGGAGTTTTAAGTGCAGCCCTGCCAGAGGTAACAAAGCCCAATCTCATCTGATGAGAGTTCAGAGCTCAGATATGGTTGCTCATTTCCTGCTGATAAAGGTACCTTGATCCCAAACACGCTGATGGGGCTGACTGCCCAGCCTCCCAGGGCATGAGTGGGAATGTGGATGGATGTGGTAGGAGATGGCTCCTCCGGGATTGGTTTCACAGAAACCCAGGATAATCTTCCTGTTTGCAATCCTGTGCTTCCCTCTCAGCTGCATGACCAGCACAGCTCTGCCTCATCACTGGAGAAGCACCTCTGCATCAGCCCAAGTCATATCCTAAACTACCAGGGGGTAGGGGAGGTTTGGGCATTAGGGAAAACTTCTCCATGGAAAGGGTAGTAAAGCACTGGAACAGGATGCCCAGGGAAGTGATGGAGTCCCCACCCCTGGAAGTGCTCAAAAAACATGTGGATGTGACACCTCAGGACGTGGTTCAATGGTGAACACAGTAGTGATGCTGGGTTGATGGTTGGACTTGATGGTCTTTAAGGTCTCTTCCAACATTAATGATTCTATGACTCTGTATTTGACTTTTCATTAACCAAACAACACCTGAATCACATCATGAGCCACTTAATGCTCCTGTACACAGAGAACATTAAGCACTACACAGGTATGTCTGTCATAAGTAAGATTAATCAGGGGAAGAGGCAAATATGGAAATCATTAATAACAAATGACTCGTGACTCATTTCCTCAAACATGGTTTTGCGTGGGATATCTAAATAGAAGAGAAAGAGCACTTCCAGTTGGAAGGGACCTACAGTGATCCCATAGTCCAAGTGCCTGACCACTTCAGGGCTGAACAGAAGTTATGGCATTATAATATTAAAGGGCTTTGGGGCCTCTCTAGGAAGCCTCTTCCAGTGCTTGATCACCCTCTTGGTACAGAAATGTCTCCTAACATCCAGTCTGAACCTCACTGATAAAAGCTTTGGACCACTCCCATGAATCCTGACATCAAATCCCAGGGAGAAGAGCCCAGCACCCTCCTCTCTGTGTCCCTTCCTCAGGAAGCTGCAGAGATCCATGAGCTCACCCCTCAGCCTCCTTTCTCCAAACCAGACAAGCCCAGAGTCCTCAGCCACCCCTCCCAGGAGGTGCTTCCAGCCCTTCCCCTCCTCTGGACACTCTCAAGTACCTGAATCTGAAACACAATCAAATCTGGCAGGCCAGACTGTTTTAATCTCTGGTCTGAGAAATGTACAATCAGATAAAGGAGTGATTAATAAAAAATTAAGCTGAGCAAGTTCATTATCTATGAGCTATGAAAGCACATATTAACCTGAGGATTAAGAAGAAATCCAGACTGCAAAATGACCCATTTCAAGACAAAAACCAGAACAGGGCAGTACAATTGCTCAATATACAACAGTTCTAATTTTGTGGACTGTTAAACTGATGAAACAAGTTCCATCTTACTGGCAAAAGGAGTGAGTTTTTCCCCCTTTATAAGGTCAGCACTTATTAGCTGAGATAACATAACCGTGCTGTGGGATGCTAAAATTCTTGCCTAACCAAAAAAACTCCCCAGGGACCTCATTCTGTCCTAAATCAACTCAAGTCTCAAGTGACAAATACTATGAACACATACTTGCAAAATTCTTGTCATGACTTTAGTTGGAGCCCTTTCTGCAGTAGAGGATGCTGCCTGTTAGATGTTCAGCCCCTTTACACTTTGGCACAAAAGGAAAAATTACATATTCAGCGGTAAATTTGACTGTCCCATCTGCAGCAAACATGAGATGCCTTTCTTTGATGTTCTTGTAGTTTCTTACGTATGTTCTCTATAATACAATACTTTCGGATTTTAACATTTTTAAAGAAACATGACAGACTGAGAAGAAGAAAATTTAGTTGAACAGCTATTCTGAATTCCCTCTAGGAGATGAGTCTGAGACATCAGTCTGGACATTATGGAATGAGTCCAGAGAAGGCAACTGAGTTAATCATAGGGCTGGAGCAGCTCTGGAGCCAGGCTCAAAGAGCTGGGTGTGTTCAGCCTGGAGGAGAGAAGGCTCTAGGGAGACCTTAGAGCCCCTTCCAGTACCTAAAGGGACTCTGAGAGAGATGGAGAGGGGCTTTGGACAAGGGCTTGGAGTGACAGAACAAGGGGAAGTAGCCTTAAGATAAAGGAGAGCAGGTTTAGATGGGATATTGGGAAGAAGTTCTTCCCTCTGAGGGTGATGAGGCCCTGGCACACGGTGCCCAGAGAAGCTGTGGCTGCCCCATCCCTGGAAGTGTCCAAGGCCAGGTTGGATGGGGCTTGGAGCAACCTGATCTAGTGGAAGGTGACCCTGCCCATGGCAGGGGGCTGGAATGAGATGAGCTTTAGAGTCCCTTCCAAGCCAAATCACCCTGATCCTATGCTTATTCTCTGTTCCTCTCGGACCAAGTCTGTCTTGGCTGTTATATTTTATTTGCATGTCAGTACAATGTTTTCTGTGCTTAGCTGACAATTCAGTGTCTTCTTCCTGAGAAAAAGACCTTTCTCTGGAACTTGGAATAACTGATTATTTTGTACTTGCTTATAGATTGACGAGCTGAAGAAGCTTCTTTTCCTTCTGTACTGTTTTTGGATATTCCTGAACTCCATTGATCAGCAGCCTTCTCATCACATACAAATGTTTAGAAACCCCTCAGCTCTTGCATTAATTTGGTTTTGAAAGTCTTTTAACACCTGGCTGCTGAATCAAATGTTGGGTAAGATGCTCCCAAACCCAGGCACCCTGGGACCAGCTACATCCTCTTACCTAAAGAATTTCAACCACCAGTTTACTCAGCTGGGAAAACCAACAGACAGGATGACACAGGAGATCTTTGAGCAGGAATTCAGAATCACAGATTCACAGAATCATTTGGTTGGGAAAGACCCTAAAGGTCACAGAGTCAAATGGTTGACCCAGTACTGCCAAGTCCACCTCTCAACCACGTCCGTAAGTGCCACATCTACACATCCTAAATCCCTCCAGGACTGGTGACTCAACCACTTCCCTGGGCAGCCTGTTCCTTATTTGCCTTGTTCTCATGACAGAGCTTTACAGTAGGATTTTGAGGGGGAAAATTATGAAACTAAGCAGGAAAAAAATTTTAAATAAAGTTTAAAATATTAAAAGAACAACACAGTTTTTCAAGTTGACTCCATGCCTTGTTGCTTTTGTAGTTTTAGACCAGAAAACACATGGAGGCAGCTCAGAAAGATGCAAAGGTGTAAAAACCCCAGATTAGGACAGAGATCTGCCTCCAATCACATTGCAAACCATGGGAAATAATGGAACAAGTGGTAAATCTTCCATCAGCATTTGGGTGTTCTTTCTGGAAACAGAAGAATTCTGATTCCAGGCTTGTTCACATCATTCTCCTGAAAAGCACAAAACACCCCGGCAGTTTTGGAAAAAACCAAACCAATAAACAGGAGAACCTTTAAGAACTGCTCCCAGCATGTTTTGCAGCAAGTGAAGTCACATAATGGGCACTTAAAAGGCACATCATCCTCAGATTTGCAGTTAGAGCAGTGGAATCTTCCTAGAACAGAGGGGAGGGTGGGGACAGGGGAAGAGAGAAAGAGAGGGAGGAAATGACTAAATTCCTGTAACCACCTGCGAAATCTTCATGTATCCACACTTCCAGTGCAGTCCAGAAAACAATGACCACGAGTGTAATGAACTACCTCAACAGTGCCCTGCCACATCATTTCTTTCAAGTGACCTCACAGTCTCTCGGTGCTTCCGATCCCAGTAGGAACTCGGGTTATATCCTTCCTTTACAAGGAAGTTGTCAAGAAAAAATCCCTAAGTTCTCAGGAAACTATTACAGCATTGTGATGAAGACAATGAAGGACTTTGAGAGCACGTGCAAGGTACAGAAAGTACAGATTCTACTCAGCAAACCACACCAACGACGCTGCATCTGAACAAACACAGGCACAAACCTGTGGTTTCCTACACCATCAGTCTCGGCCTCATTTCTGTAATTTATCTTTAATCCCAAGTATGAGAAGATTACATCCCAAATCTCCCATGTACCTACCACACTCTGGTTCCATCTCTAGGGGAAAGATGGGCACAATTCCAGAGTCTGTGGGTGCTCTCATGTTACTGGTTTCTTTGGACACTTCAGTCTTTGGCAACTCAAGTTCACTTTTCTGGCTGAAGCAGAAGGAGGAAATCTTACTCTGAATTTTCTCTGGTGCTGCACTCTTAGAAGGGGCTGCATCTGGGGAGAAAAAGAGAAAACCAGTGTATAAACCTGCATCATGCAGAACACAACACACAGACTCTGCAGAAGACAGTCAGCAGTAAATTCACTCAGTTATCATTGTGTAAGAAGAAAAACAAATTTGAAGAACTACTTTTTATGTCACACTGCTTGACAACAGAGGTTTCTGATAGATACGAACACATTCAATACTACTGAAAGAGACCCTTTATACTGAAATAGTTCTATTGAAATTCTTCCTACAGAGTGGACCCTGATCCACGCCTGCTCCCACCCCACTTAGATGTAAAATTCTGCCTTCACCCTTAACACACTTGGCAGCTTAAACACGGCAGAACTATAACGAATTTCTTCCTTGTTTCCTTCCACTTCCCTATCTCATGTTACCTTTTATCTTACTCCTGTTTGAGTTGGGCTTTTTTTAACGCAATTAAAGAGATAACCAATGGCTTTGATTCTCCTTGACAGGCCTTGGGCAGGGACGCCCTAGCCCAGGAGAGGGACTTTTCACAGGGATGGGGAGTGATAGGACAAGGGCAAATGCCCTTAAACTGAAGGAGAGCAGGTTTAAATTAGAGATTAGGGAGAAATTCTTCCCTGTGAGGGTGGGGAGGCCCTGGCCCAGATTGCCCAGAGAAGCTGTGGCTGCCAAATGTTCAAGGCCAGGTTGGACAGGGCTTGGAGCAACCTGGTCTAAGGAAGCTGTCCCTGCCCATGGCAGGGGGTGGAACTGGATGAGCTTCAATGTCCCTTCCAATTCAAGCCAGTCTATGATTCTAAGGCTGTTGTGCACTACCCATCATAATAATAAACAAGATTCTAAACTTCAGACAGCTGTTCATTCCCCACCTTGTACATGGCTGATTCCTTTTGTGCAGCTCTTCAAGCTCTGGGGTTTCCCTTCACTTTGCTCCAGCTGTTGTGGTTGCTTCTCTCCATCGCCACAGACCATTCCAGTCAAATCCTTACACAGCTCTCTGAACTGCTCTTTGTGGTGAGGACGCACAAACATGTAAAACCCTGGCCAAAAGAAAATACAGTCAAATGCACAGGAAAATCAATGCCTGACCATGGAAGACTGCTTGCTTTGGAGGGGAGAAATTCTTTGGAAGATGAATAATATCAGCCAGATTCCTCAGAGTACCTTCAGCTTGGTGGAACACTTGACATTTTTGTGATTTTTATAATTACAGCGTTTTCCTTGCCAGAAGGCAGATGAGTATCTAGTATTGAAAATAATCTCAATTTACCTTGACATTCTTCCACTCTCTACAGCTCAGAATAAACATCCGCCCCAGCCCTTCACCTGACAAGTGATCTAAGCAGATCAGGTATACACACAATATCCAGAAAGACTCTCAGGAAGGAAATTTCTTGTTACTGTTTGGTTGACAAGGATTCACAACACACATATAGAAATTCTAAAAAACCCCAATTATGACTTACTGCCAAGCACAGACAATTCTACCACGAAGTTGTCTGAGGTCAAAACATTTGCTCAGTAGAGACAGTGACTGAAAGAGTGCTCAGGGGGAGGTTATGACTCACAGTGCCACACAGCTCATTTCCCTCCCATTCTCCACTTCGCCAAGACTAATCTAACTAGTTAATGCACCAGAAAAAGGGTGTTCTCTCACAATTTGCAGACTATGGTATCTATTCAAGGTCAGTGGAATATTTGTTGTTATATGCTAAAGATAACAAACAGAATTCCATTGGCATTCCCCAGGATACACCAAATGCATCATTTCCCGCAGCAAAGTCACCCCAGAGACACGGGAGAAGGTGGAACCGAGGTGTCACATCACACAGGTTGTCACCATTGAGGCAATCAGGACCAGCATATAATGCCTCTTCTTCTTCTTGTTTTAAACAATTAAGGCCAATTTCAAATTTTAAAAACCTGTAGCTCCCTAAGTCCTTCCATCACTAAACCCATGAAAGGAAAATAAAACAAAACAAAGCATTTCTGAGAAAATAAATTATGACACGGTTCCATAACTATTTCCAGGTGAAGCTCTGTAGAAGAAGAGTGAATCAAAAGTCTGATTGTTTATCCTGAGATCTGGAAGTGATCTAAGAACTTATCACCAGTATAGCAATCATTGGTCATGGGAATAGAATGGAGTCAGTTCAATAGTCAGCACTGTCCTTTCTAAAGAGCAATTGTAGTAATTGAGGAGAAAAAACAGTCATGGAAGCATCTGATTGAAGTCAGCTGGGATGAAGGTTAGGACTGGAATTACTGAGGTCTTGGGTAATGTTTTTAATGGACAATTTCTAACTGAACAGACAGAGATAACATTTTATAACCTTGACATTTTTTGCTCTCTGAATGGCATTCAGTGAACACATTGTTCCTGCTGCTCCATTGATCTGGGTTGCTAAACCAAAAGGTGAGACCTCACGTGAGATCACAGCACCCACACTTTCCTTTCAAATACATAAGAGTGATTTTTAAAACAAATCCCTTACTCTGTAGGAGATGGAAGTCCTGTGGCCTCTCTGTGGTGAGGGCTGCTATCACCGATACCATGGCATCGTAATTATCCGTCTTCTTGTAAGCCAGCAGAGCCTCGTAGAACTGGCTGTAGGTGCTTTTGTCCAAAGCCCTCTGCACATCACCGAGATAGGCAGTCCTGAGGGCTTGGTGATGCTCTCTCCTGGAGCCTGGAGCCTTTTCAGCCTCTTTCCTTGGAGCTGCACTGGCATTCTGCCCTGAGAGACAAAACGCATGAGCAGGGCTTGATGAGGAACAGAGACAAACAGATCACTCCATCACACCCACTTCTCATCTCATTTGAAGGGAATTCCTGAACTACTTCGAAGTGGTAAAGCCAACCCCACCTGCCCAGCCATGCACCTCCCTCTGGCACGGCCAGACCTGCTCCTGGAAATGGCAACACAGCAAAATAATTCTGGAGATCTTCTGGAGTTCCTTGATCGTTTTAAATGGAGAAATGTGTCAGAAGGTCACTAGGGAATGAGCAAAAGGGGCATGGAGGGCAGCAATAAATCAGGTTTTGTGCTCCACTGAAGGAGTAAAAGCATCTTAAACAGATGGGTTAACCAACTTTGCTGGCCTGAAATGGGCAATTATAAAGCACAGATTTCTCACCCCTTAACAACAGGAGCAGACAAGGAGTGGGGGGTGTTTCCCAACAGGAAAACAATGTCCAGATATACTATCCAACCTGAAATAACACTCAAGAGAGCACAAGAGCAATGCAGGAGGTCAGCAAAAGGTAGGAGCAGCTTGGAAGACCCTGCTAAATGCCAAGTGAACTTTATTTACAATGTAATTCTCTGATTTCTGTTACGTTTGAGAGAAAAAAGTTCTGGTTTGCATATTACAGGCATGCAAATATGGATGAAGGATATGATAAGAAACTGATTTATATTAACCTGCCATATCTTTTGGTATCTGGACCTTTAAAAGTTCTTTATTGGATGATAAAGATAACTAAGTTTCAAAACATAGGCTTCATTCAATTTGCTGGAAGGGGAAAATCTTGGGCGCTAATTTTATAATCAACATCTTTTATTTATTTTATCCTAGAGCTTTCTCATATTTCCACAGAAGCATTCTCTTCTTAATGAGTGAGCCACAGAAATAACACACCCATTTACTCCTATTCTTTTCTCAATTTACTTTTAGTAGAAACAAGTTTCTGTGAAACCATTCCAATGGTTTCAGGACAAGATAATTGCTAATGATTCTGCTTTATTCAAACACTCTTAAAATACAAAAGAAAATGGGAAAACAAATCAAAAGAAACAATATGGCTTCACACTTGAAAAGCATTTAAAGCCTTCCAGGAAACGGGCTTGTTTATTTAAAGAGAGGATTAGCCTTCGACTATTCTTTGTCCTCTAAAGAAAGACTTCTAAGCTGTCCAATGATCCTACTCATTTCCTTGTGAGAAACACAAAAATTCCCAGCTGTTCTCTGGAAAACCCATAATTAAATAATAAACGAGCCCATGAGTTCAAAGATAAATACTGGACAGAGTGAGATTAGAGGGATGCACACAGATTACGTTTACTACTCTCTGTTTCTGCAGAAAAAACCAGGCTGTCCATAGAAGGAGCGTACACATTACACCAAGAACAAAATGAAACAGTTTCTTCATACCTGAATTGATACTGATGTAATCTTAACTCACACTCCTTAACCGGCTCCCTTTCATGGACCCTGGGCAAACAGGAAGCCCAGCAGACCTGTGCTCAACCCCCACTTTTCCCAGCTCAGTCTCTAGTACAAATGTCTGGCTTCAGCTGGTTTCTTTCACATACACCCTGACTTAATTTATTGACTTTTGTGCTTTGTTTCGCACAATCCTTGCTGAAAATTCAGAATTACCACCACTCCCACCCACAGAGGGTGAGCCACTGTGCTAGGTGAGCACAAAGAACATTGGTTTGCCCCAGAAGAACTTACAGTGATGAAATAAAACAGAATAGGCTGGGGTTTTATTAAACATGGAAGGTACCTGCACTATTCAGTCCTGTTGCCAAGTGGGATCCTCCTTGGTTCAGGTGGAGCCCAGGGTTCAGCTGAGCACACGAGGCCTTGGAGAATGTACTTTTCTGATGGCTCTGTTTTTCTTCTGTTGAATCAAACCAGTTCATTAATAGTGAATTTAGGGAAAAATGAACATGGAATGGTGCATTTCAAAGTATGACATCCTGTGCTGAAAACACCTGAGCAACCCAGAGAAGCTGTGGCTGCCCCATCCCTGGAAGTGTCCAAGGCCAGGTTGGAGGAGGCTTGGAGCAACCTGGGATAGTGGGAAGTGTCCCTGCCCACAGCAGGGGTCTGGAACTGGATGAGTTTTAAGGTCCTTTTCAACCCAAACCAGCCTGAGATTCCACACAGATTTATTTCTCTGATGATGAGCTAACACCCCACTTTTTTAGAACTTTACTGCTCCAGGATTTCACAAGCTCTGTGAGGACACAATCACCCTCTATTCGTGCTTCTGGTGGCACTATGTGGGCAGCAGACACACACACAAAGTTGTTTAATTCCCCAGACTAAATGATTTAAACAGATCATGAAACAAAATGACATCATTATTAACTCTGCAGTAACCAATGCTCAGGCATCTGCACGGCTCAAGGGAAGGCAAGAGGATCGGGGAGAGCAGAGACTTAGCTCAGTATTGATTAAACGGAATTTCCTTGCATTTCTACACGTCAGACACATCCTGCTCTAACGACTGGGTGAACAAGGACATTTGTCCTTCACATGGTACAACTGAACCAAGCTCCTCACCTGTTCTCTTGGCCAGGATCTCCCTCTCCTCCCGTGGGAGGCTGTGCTCAGGTTTGTAGCCACAGCCCACTCCAGTCAGATTGCAGCACGCTTCATCGAACTGCTTTTTATGCTGGGGTCGAACAAACTGGTAAAAATCTTGCATCAGAGAGAGGGAAAAGGGGGGAAAAAAAAGAAAGAAAGAAAAAAAATCAATCCACAACAGGCAATAAATGGTATCAAAACCTGCAACAGCGGAACTTCAAGGTTAGATAAAAAGGTTGAACTAAATAAATTATAATCTAAATGTTCTTATCTAATATTTATACAATAAGCACACTTACAAATTACACAAAGATCAGCTATCACGCAAACACTGAGCAATATTATCACCAGTAGGTAAAAACTGTCATTTTTTCACTGTAAATATAAAGTAACTCACCTCTCAGTGAAATTGGCCTTGAGGTGCCTCATAAATCATGACATCCAAGTAACTGCTAGGCTGATACTTTAAATAACCGATAAACTGTCAACTTTACACCTCATATTCCTTACTTACCACAAAATGCTGGCCAACCAGAAGCCTAAACATCAAATCAACTTTAGGTTTCAAGTGCCTGACAGTTTTCAAAACTAGACTTAGACCTTGATTTGATGATCAAATATTTTCTTATTTATGTAGATCATAGAAAATTGGGAAACAAACTGAGCTCCCCATTCTTTAACCTTAGAATTTATCTGAAACAATTTACAAGATGCATAACTAGGCTTTTATTATTTCAGTCGATGAAAAAGTCACAGAGAAATCTGTCCATTTGTTCACAAGTTGTGAGAGAAATGAAAAATCACAAAGAAAATACTGTTAAACAAGAAGAAATGTTGGTGGGAACTCAGTTCCTGTCAGTACCATTGTTAAAAGCCAATAAGAAACCAGCTAATGCAGTAACTATCCATGTTTGCCCAGATCCTTTGTTTTATACTCACAATTATTTAAACAAAAAACTTCTCTGTATATTCTATTTATTTACTGCTTTAGCACTGAACCCCTACGAAGGCATCTCTCCTACTTACACAACCACGCTCTTGATCTCCTAAATTACCAGGAATAAGTCACTGTAGTTTTAGACTAAGTTTAAAATAACACAAACTTCCATGGAATATGATTTTCTTCAAATCAAGATGTGAGCTAAGACATGATAATTAGACTGAGAAGATTCTTCTGCTATCTGGGGATATAAAGTGATGAATCATCCTAACTGAGCTGCACGTCACATCTAAAACACTTCTGGAGTACCCAAGGTCTGTTTAAAAGACGAAAGCCACGTACACAAATTTACCAGGGATACAGAGATACTCTGAATGTACCTCGCAGCAAGACGTGCTTTTTTTCATCCTCTACGAAGAGGGAGCTCATTTGGGACAGCATGGCATGGAAGTCATCTGTCTTCTTGTACTGCTGCAGAGCCTTAGAGAAGAGCTCGTAGTTCTGCTGGCTCAGGGTGTCCTTCACCGTGGCGATGTAAAACGTGGCCCGCACCTTCTTCGGCTCCGCAGGCTCCGCTCTCCGGTCCTGCTGCAAGGCAGGAAGGGCTCCTCAGTAAAAAAGCAACACTTGAGGAGTGACTTTCATGTGATTTCAGGTGGGAGCAATATGTTTAGAATTCCAGCAGCACATAGGATAATGAAAGGAATTATAGAATCACTGAGGCTGGAAAAGTCCTCTAAGGTCATCAAGTCCAACAGCCCAGCCAGCAGCACCACTGTGCTCACCACTAAAGCATGAATGCTTTCACCTAACAGGTTGCAATTACAGCAGTCACCCCTGTAATCCATGTGTTAATTCACCTTCCCCACCGACAAAACAGGCAGCTTCAGGGAAAAATTCCTAGAGAAGGAAGCCAAGTATCATTGCACAATTCTACTCTTAGGAGAAGGCTTAACAAAACGACATTTACTCCAAAGCTGGAGGCTGAGCTGACTCATCATGACATCAGATAGCAACAAACTGCAAACACAACCTTCTGCATGAACCTGTTCCCTTCCTTCTCTCTTCTCTCTGGTACTATCAGCTTTGGGATCAGTTTCGTTTGCCAGGTGCTTAGCAGATTAACAGACAGGGAACATCCAGTTAGGACAGCACCTTGGACAACTACTGGCACACACATCAGCCAGGGAATTCTCCTGAATTTATTGTGATTCCTAAGCAATTAGCTGCATAATGAGTTAACTGGGTTTGGAGACAGGGCAAAACAATAATGCACAGCTGCAGAGCTAACACACAACCATGACCCACCTCAGGAGGGGTAGGATGTGATCCCTTACCCAAAACCAGTCAGTTAAACCATCTGAGGCTATACCAGAGCAGCTGGACCTGCTGATCATTGCAGGCCCCTCCCAACTGAACTATTCCATTCTAATCAAAAAGAAAGAAACCGCCCAACTGCACCTGATCAAGTTGTTCACAAAGCAATCAGTGTCAGAAAACAATTCTTTTCACCTACCAACCCTGTGTGGACCTGTGCTTGATTTAGTCTGGGATGTCTGGATTTGGGAAAGAGCACGACAAGTGGACTTCAGATGTGCACTGATGAATACTTACAATTTGGAGAAAAAACATCCTTGTTCTGGCATCAGTCATCTGTCTGCCTGGAAATTTCCAATTCAAATTAAAGCAATCTACAGATCAAAAGGGATGGCACAGACACAGGGAAACACATACTGTATTGCTGACTAGCTTTATTTTCTTCCTTCCTCCTTTCTGCTCATCTGTTAATCTCTTCTCATACTGAAGAGAAAGTGTGGACAGACGATGTGCCTGTGAAGATGAAAAGAAAGTAAGTAAGGTACAAAAAAAGCTTTTCAAAGTTATTGTCCATTTAATTTAGGTATTTCCAGCAGTAAAACTTGGTAATCCAGTTTGTGACACCATTCAAGAAAATGAAACAAGTCAACCTAAATTATTGTCACGGAGCCTGGGCACATACCTGTTTCTAGAGGGTAGAAATTCACTGGACAACTCAGAGAGACCAAACCAGAAGAAATTAAAGACAAAGTTGGTCTTGAGGGTGCAAATTCCTGACTAAGCAAAGCTGGACTCACAGCACTGTTCCAGGGCAGCCTGAGAGTGTAGACACATCTGTGTGCAACTGGTGCTCACACTCTCCTTCACTTTCCTGCCTGGAACTCCTTGTACGTAAGGGAATGAAGAATTGGAATATAAGCAGCAAGTCACATATCTATGATACATGCAGTAAGTCAGAAAAATGATCAAAACCATCTTCTTAGCCCTGTGCTATGTAAAGGCACCACCTTGAAAAGCATTATTCAGCAAAAATAAGGCTTCCTAGACAAGTTTTCAAGAGGCGTAACTCACAAGGGAATCTGATTATGGGGAACTGTTAAGTCATTTAAATGGATTGAGAATTGTTTCTTATACTGTGCAGTTTTGAGGTGACAAAGCAAATTCTTTCAGAATGAGAGCAGCTAAACTTCCATTATTTACAGAACAAGGGTACAGTGTAACTTTGATAAAAGGAAAAATGATAACACAGACACTATGCTGGATGGTGAAGACAGGAAATGACACCAACCCCATCCTCAGTCCAAATCCAGTGCTCACTGCTGGACTCAGAGTGAAAGTTGGCTGCCTGAGAGCCACTGCCTGTCTCAGGACTACACCCACCAGACTGCTGGGACCAGGTCACCGATTTTGGAGCAGCACAGGGTGACCCCAGAGCTCCCCACAAGCCTCAGATAAGCAATGCCAAATATGCAAATAGGAATTAGACCTGAGCGACTGCCAAGCCATCGGGTCCATCAGCTTATCTGACTCCAGGAAATGCTGAGCTCTGCCAAAAGCAGTGCAGCTGTGTTAGGAATTGTCTTGGGGTGACTGCAGCTGAGTTACCAAATCCCTGGAATTGTGCCAAGCTTTCCAAAGAAAAGGCTTTGGTGTCTATGTCATGGCAGCCCAATGGGTGATAGAGCCCATTTCTCACTTGGCTGCACACAAGTTAAATATTTGCTGCCCTTTGTACATTCCCTCTGTTTCGTATGTGTCTCCATTCATGTCCTTGGGCCTACTCAGATATTCCCCAGATACTCCTACACCTCCACATTTTACCTCAGGTACTCTTCCCCTAAGGGAAGTTCTTAAGAATGCTGCAATAGGTACTCCTGAAGTCCATGCACAAGTCTGCAAGCCAGCAGTAAAATACTCCAGCCAGGTAAGGGAGCCACCCCTCCAACAACTGCAAACAGATTTTGGGAAAGCAAGAACACAGCCCAATCACTGATGTATTAAAAATACCAATCCAAGAGGAAAGAAAATGAACAGCACAGAAGCAGCTTTGTTGATCTTAATGTGATAGTGGATTTTTGATTAAAATAAAATATTTCACAAGTCAGCAACATTCATTCTCTGGGGCAAATCAAAAATTTTCATCTAGAAGTGCAATTTCTAATCCATAAACCCTCCCCCACCGTTTTTTGAATTCAGTATCTGGTCTCATACCAAGTGCTGACACAGACTCCACCCAGGACAAATTGTGTATTTACCAACCTCTTCTCTGAGAGCTCCTTGCTCCTCAGAAAGCATGGTTAACTTCCAGGAATCCTCCTGGTCAGCAGCCTTGGAGCACAGAACAAGCACATACCTGTTGATCATTTACTTGAATGTGGCAAGGAAACCCTTTGATCAATTTAATTATGAGAACTTGCAGTTACTGGTGCTGATTACAGTGAGCTTTTCTCAAAAGAGGGTTGAGCTGCTTCTCCTGATGCCAGAATCATTTCACTTTAGAGCCTGCAATTTTTACTTACAAGGAAGTATTTTGCCATTACCTTTTCCTCTCCTGGCAAATCAGTTTCCTCCTCTGCATCTTCACTGCTCTTCTCACTGCGCTCCAAGGCATCCAAGAGCCCAACACATTTTCTTCGGGGTGAGACAAACTCTTGTTCATATTCCACACACAGGCTGGGTGCTCCATCTCCATTTACTGCCACCACAGCAGAACACAGATGACAAACTAGCATTCCACATTCTCTCCTGCATTTTCTTTGATTCAGTGGTAGCTCCCAGTCTTACGAAGCAATCCACAAATATTTGTTGGTGAATTAAATAACCTTCCACCTCTTGCAAAAGTGCATGATATAATTTCATAAGAAGACTGCTTTTACAAATCTCTTCTAAAATTGCTCAAGCATTTGTTACCACAACCTGGCAGACTGCTCTCAAACTTTTCCTTAAGTGATAGTCACATTGAACCTCAAAATGGCTTAGGATCAATGGGAAAAAGTCTTACCACAGCAGCAGTCTCTGTTCAATTATTTTAGATTTATGGATTTTCCCAAAACTGAGTTCCAGAGTTTTTGAGAGATTTTTGGCACAAAACATGATTTATTATTTTTAAACAGAGCAAGTTTTTTAAAGCCTACAATTCTCACAGTATCAATACCCATAAGACACAGGCACCAAGGTCCCAAATTACATATTCTCACTAGTCAGGATCCAGATTTTAAATACAAGAATTTTGAGCTGCAAGTAGGGTTAACTTAGTATCAGCTTGATATTTCTGTAAGGCATTACTTTCAAAATGTATTTCCACTGCTTTGTGAAATTATTTTAACAGTCAGTTACTAAGCAAAGTCACTATTTTGAGAAGAATGGGAATATATTATATATTACGATCACTGTGACTACAGTTGAGTTTGATGTCACAGCTGATGCAATGCAACTGAAAATCTCTATTAAACAGGAAATCCAGCTTCTTCCCTTCACCTCCAGTCACACATTCCAGCCCATCCTTTGAGATGGAGCTACCAGTCAAGCAGGTGGAAGGTCAACTGGTTCAGCAAAGCTCAGCTGCTCAGTCTGCAGCTGCACAAAAGATGGACTCAAATCAAAGGAAGGAGCAAAAAGTGCACAGGTGGAAATCGAGAGGGAGAAAAACGTGGTGGCCAAAGTAATCCCTTTCAGTGACAATCAGCAATCACACTGGCTTAAATGTAATGTGAACTCACCCTCACACTCACTCATAACTGCTTACAGCTTTAACCAAACTTCACTGTTCTGCTCCAAACCAGCAAACAGTCTAGAGTGTTGAAATAATATCTGACATGAGAAATGCTTTATTCTTTGCCATTAGCTACCCACGAAGTTTTAAATATTTTGTTGCCATGTCCTTTTTGTTTTCTTAGACAGATTACTGAGTAAGAGTCATTTATACAGGATGGAAGAAGGACATATTGTGCTAGGCAGAAAGAGGCTTCCAGTTCTTATTTTCAAAACTATCTGTGACGCTCCACCAAAAACTCTTCCTGTTCTGTGAGACACTTTTTCCAGCCCCATCTGCCTCTTTTCTCTGTAACTGCAACTGTTTTCCCCCATTTTCTAATGCTTAACTATGTCCCTTCTGATCAGACTTTTACATCAGTCTTTGAGCTCTCCTTGCTTTCTCTCCCATTTCAGTTTCTAGCCTCCTGATTCTCCTTTTCACGGTTCAGCTTAAAGCAAAAAAGTGTTATCTGTGAGGACCCAGACATACCTTTCCTTTTCCTCTTCAAACTGGGAACATGGTCATCCAGGTTCTTAGCTTTTTTCAGGGAGGGGGTCTGCTCAGATGAAGTAGATGGTGCTGCATTGCTTTCACTTAGGGCACCACTATGTCCAGGAGAGCACTGAGACAGGGGTGGGGGCATCTGCAAGCAGTTTGCAAAGCATTACAATAGGCAAAGGCCACTTTTCCACTCCATCTGTGACCAAAAATCTCAGCAACAATCCAAAGACATTTCTTTTTCCCCAAATAACCTTTGGTAGAAAGATTGTTACACACTCTGGGTTCATGTGATTTCGAAGAAAGGATTAAACAGCTCAGGAGTGACACAGCTGAAGTGCAGTAAGCAGGCTTAACTCTATGTGACCTAGTACTAGAAAAAGGATCATGACCTGCTAAAGAACAATCACTTCCTAATGCTATCCCTGCAACAACTGCTCCTTCTGACAAAGCACATTGGGTTGTGGTTTTGATTTACAATGGAACTCTCACGATCAGAAAAGATCATCAAGTCCTGCAGCATCATCCATCTGTAACTAATTAGTCTGAACAACTTGTATTTGGCTACAGCATCTTCCAGGAAGTCATCCAAGTCTGTATATTAAATTTTAAGTGCTTATTTTAATCTTAACCTCCATTTTGGGAGCAAAGAATTTCCCATTCTGGCTTCCAGCCCATTTCTTGCTGCGACTTTCTCCAGTGAATAAGGAAGACTTTTTACAATATTACTTTTTAAATCAAGGAACTATCGCAGAGAACATCAGCTTCTTAATGCTAATAAAGAAGCTGTATTAGTAAAGATGACCCAGTCATGAACTGCAATAACTGATGGTTTGTATTACTCTTTATTATTAGTCAGCTTCAATTTAAATTTTAGGGTATGATCCTTCCACACACGTAACCTCTCCCTGAGGTAGAAAGTTTCTGGATGCCAATATCAGTTCCAGGATTTGCATACCAGCCAATAAATACATGCTTTTTTAGGAGGAACTGGAAGAGGAAGTTATTTTTGTGATCTAACCTAATGAGTTGCCCAGCACAAGAACAACATCCTGTCCCAGATAACTCTTGGAGGAAGATGAGGCACATCTCCTTTCCAGTAAATCTCCCAGTGTTTATAAGTGACAAGTGACTCCATGTTGGGCAGGCTTGTGAGGAGCAGGGAGCTGGACTCTGATCCTTATGCATCCCTTCCAATTTGAGACCTTCTGTGATTCTCTCACTCTCTCACCTAGCTTAGCATTCCCAGTTTCCAACACTATTCAGGAAAGTTGTTTATTTTGTGGGTTTTTTTTAAAGACACTTACAATTTCTTGAGCAACACGGAAGAAGAGGGAGACACTTCTGACGGCGTGCCCAAAGTTGTCATAAACGTTCACGTAGGGACGGACCCACGAAGGCAGTTTGCCTCTGACATCACCAGTTGTGAACCTGTGCAGGATGGGAAAACCTGAGAATTATTTGCCAGGTTGGGCTAAATTAATTAAGCAAACCCTAGATCAGTATCCAAAAGGATAAGGGAGGAGCAGCAACACAAATAAAGACAAACAGTGCAGTAAATATAATGGGGTGATGCCTTCACTTAGGAGAAAAAGGCTTTGCTGATACCATGGACTATCAATTAAACTCCTGTTGCCTATAATATACATATACTAATTAGCATTACAGAAACGGGTATTAATGCAGTATAATGTTTATATAGGATATGAATATAAATCGTATTGTTTCAGTAATATAATCTGTCCTCATTTCCATCCTCCTTCTCTCAAAACACTGCAGTGCTGCTGACTGCCATCTCAAATGAAAGATGGAGAAAATGCAAGACCATAAGTTGTTGTCACACAATTCCCTGTGGTATTACAAACATGAATTCAAAAAATTGGTTTATTTTCCATTAAAACCATTAATCTCCTTCTGCAGGTCCAAGACTATATAGGTGGGGAGCAGAAGATAACACTCTAGTTACTTTCTTGAAGTAGTGCAATATTTATATAAGCTGTTATATAAATTGATTTCATTATTATGAGCTGTAGCCTTTTCCAAACAGCAACATCAGCACATTTATGTTCAAAATACCAACACCTATGTTGGGGTATAAAGCTGTTGATGTTGTCGACGCCCCATCCCTGGAAGTGTTCAAGGCCACGTTGGATGGAGCTTGGGGCAACCTGGTCTGGTGGAAGGTGACTCTGCCCTCGGCAGGGGGTTGGAACGAGATGAGCTTTAAGGTTCCTTCCAAGCCAAAATATTCTGGGATTCGGTGAGCCAAGGTTTACCTGTGGTCACACAGGAAGATGGCCCCATAGTCCTGGCGGTGCCTGATGACCCGGCCGATGGCCTGGTTGACAGCCCGGGACGCTTGCTGACTGTACCACTCACGCCCAGACAGGTACTGCAAGAGATGGGACGCACAATTAACGTTATTTACCAGGTAAAATGTGTTCTCTGTGCTGTACACTCACCATTTCTTTTCCTGAAGAAATAAAAAGTACAGAACAGCTGTTGGATAGTATCAACCAGATGTACTGACAAATCTCAAAGAGCTGTGGAAAACCAAACACAGGTGGACTCAAAAGTCACACCTGATTTACAGAGCACAGAAAACTCAAGTAGCAATGCCCAGCTTGAGAGGCTGTTTCCTATACGGTACACTCAGAGCCTTGGCAGTACAGCAGACTCACCATATTCTTTAAGACCTGCAGAACAAACTAAATTGTAACATCATTCATTCTTGTGCCTGAAGCAATAGAAAACCAAACTCAAACACCTCAGCACACACCACCACACTTCCAAAACAATAATTCCCAAACTGGCCAGCACAGGCCATTCTTCCTGCCCACGCTGTCTCTGGATGAAGTACATCCCTCAGAATGAGAGATGGATAACACACATGCAAAGATTTTGACGTAAACTTTAATTACATTCTTTTTTTGGGCCTATATTTAAGACTGTGACAGAATCTGGAACCCTCAACACTATTAAAAAAAGGTGGCTGTATTTGTGACAGATACCCAAGGCTGTTTGAATTTTTGATATTCATGGTCCCACGAGGCTGAGACGATAACAAAACCCAAAACCCACTGGGACAAGAGGGAGAACCAACAACACAAACATGCCAACAGCCAGGAGTGAGAAGCTGCCCAGTCTTACCTGTGCACCTGCACCACTTCTCCTCATCTCATCCAGGAATTGCATCTTTAAAATGACTCTGGGCTCCATACGAGGGGGAAATGGAAGCCCAGTAATGATGACTCCTCGTCCATTTATGTCTGCAAAGTCCAAGCCTTCACTGGCCTGCAGGGACAGAGTTTTCCATCATCAACAGGGTTTGAAGTGACATTTCAGAGAGATTCAGCAGTTGTTGGCCCTTTTTCTCCATTCAATTAATTCCCTGGCAAAGTGTAGTTTGTCAATTGTTTCAATGAATAGTTTCAACTAGATTTTTTTTTTTCTTTTATTACCAGGAGTTTAAACTTGCCTTTGTCCTCTGCCAAAGCACAGCTCAGCCAACCCTGTTAATGGCTGTCTTGTTCCTGGATAAGCGGAACAGCTGTACTGAGAACATGTCAACAACTTTGTTTAAACCTTCCACACCCTGAGTTGTCAACAAGACATAAGAACATAGCAAGCCTTCTCTGACAGTAAAAATTAACAGAATCATTTCAAAGCAATAACAGAAAGCCATCAGATTCACCAGACTACAGTGCCCTGTCCAGCAGCTGTGCTGTTGACATCCCATCAAGTATTTGTCACTCATGTCCCCTGTACATGCTCACTGTGCTGGCAAATCACTTTGTGAAATTAACAGAGTTGAACTGACTGAAAAATAATTAAGGAAAAAAAGAAGCTGTTTTGTTTTTCAGCTGAATCAGTTCTCCAAATCTCAGCAAGGAGACTTGAGAGAGCTATGTCTTTTCTTCACTCCAACAGCTTCTTTGGAGACTGGGACCAATGGTTCAAAAGAAGTTGGATCTTCTCCTGGTACACAGTAAACAGAAGCAAAAAGGCTCTGAGAGCAATTTCACAAATATTTCCACTGATAACCATAAGTCGATTTATCGGCACTGGAAGATGCCAAGGAAAGGCCACCAAATGTGTCCAGAGAACATGAAGTTAATGAAGCAAGTGTATTAAAGGTAAGCATTATGTTTGGTTTTCAGCAGTGTTGTTTTAACTTGTTTGATTACAGTCCTCCAGAACAGCTGTTCTCATTTAATGGGTTATGTTTTCAGTCAGCAGCCAACATGAAATGCAAGCATGATGCTCATCCACTTCAGAGAAATCAAAATGTGTGCCTTTAATAAAAACAGGAGTGAATCACACAGAAATGTGACCTAATTTTGAAAAAGCTTCAGAGCATTTGGTTTTTTCCCCACATATAATTACAGTCAAACAGAAATGCCTTGAAATCCAGAAAGAAGGGGTTTTTCTATCAATTATATAATCTGATCTCAGATGAAACAAACTCTCAGTTACATTACCTTGCCCCGACACACTGCCAAAAATGCAGCTCCATTGGACTTAGGACAGGTGACTTTATCATAGTAAGCATCAATAACCTAAAATAAAAACAACTTTAAGCAAGAGGAGGAATGGTATTATCCTGTACTAGCTAAATTTGACTTGTACACTAAGATCTAAACTGTGATTAATTTGGCTTAGTATAATTGTCTTTAACTAATTGCAAATGTGAGAAGCCGTTTTCCCAGCAAAATCTTTATATCACTGTGAAATCCAGAACCCATCTTGGTAAGCATAAAAATATTCATGTCAGATACTTCTCATGAGAAGATGGACCATCCTGTGTTTCTGCAGATCCTTAAGTAAAACAGACAAAACAGGAAAGCAATTCTCAGATATTATTTATTCTAAGAAGCAAACAGAATGGCTATAAATAAACAGGATGACACTGCACAATTCGTTAACATCCAAAGCAGGATGAGGTGGGAGGAGAAGTCCTGCAGAACATTCACAAATGCTGACTACTGAAGTGACAGCTTTCCACCAGCTCGATTACTCAGCACTTGTGTATGTTAGCTGCTGTTACATCACCAGATTCAAATGAAGACTGAACCCTGCATGGCCAGACGAGAGAGGAAAGGAAGGATGCACAGGAAAACTACACTTCCAAGAAGCACTCAGAGAGTTTTACTTTCACCTTAGGCCAAAAACTTGGGTGTTTCATACCCAAACACACCTTAGAGAAGGTCATTAAACATAAAAACTGTTTCTGAAAATCATAGAAGTATGTAAGGGAAATAATCAACCTCTGAAAAGCTTCCTTTGTTCCTGGGTTCCACAAACATCGGCTTCACTTCTTCTATTCTTTTGGCAAAATCATGCTCCTGTTAAACAGAGAAGGAACAGGACAGAAATGCCAAGTGAGCACACAGCACAAGAACAGAAACACGCAGAAATGGTCACTACACTTCCCCACCACAGCGTGTTCCTCTCTTGCCAAACACAGGAAGAGATGGAAGCAGAAACATGTAATCCTAAGAGCACTAACAGTGATTCCTTGCAGCTGGTGCACCTCAGACATCAGGCCGATGGGGGAGTTCCAGCACTCACCTCCCAGTCCCACTCCACAGCATGGAACCTCCGCCCCTGCCTTTTCAAGGAGCATTTAAACCAGAACTGTTCTGGCAAATCTCACCAGGGACATTCAACTCACGAGCACAGAAGTACCAAAAGTTACAGCTGCAATGGTTACAAAACAAAAATAAAGGAGAAATGCTCATACTGGTTTTTTCCCCCACCAAGGGTTGAAACACAGAGACCACCTCTAATTCAGAGGTTTAATAAAGAAAAGTCTGGTGAACTAAACAAAATACGAGATCAGATGGAATAGCATACTAAGATTCTTTTGGGTTTGGTTTCTACAGCACTGCACTTCAGTGTATTGTGATCCGAATAAAAGAAGCCTGACCTGGGATTTTACTTTCCAGATTTTATAATTTACTTATGAACAAAGAATTTTTCATAGAATCCCAGAATGTTTTGGGTTGGAAGGGACTTTAATAATCATCTAGTCCCAACCCCCTACCATGAGCAGAGACATCTACTAGGTTTTTAATTAACATGGTTAAATGGAATAACTACAAGCTGTCTGATGCGTGTAACCAAACCACCCAACAAAGGCAGAGCAATGAACATACTCTCCAGTATTCCAGGCTCTTATCCATGACAGGATACGATGGGAAGAACACCAACAGCCCATGTGGCACAACTCGCACAAGGTTACCTGCAGTGAGGTAAGACAAGGGTGTAGCTGAGGGCATTTTCATCCTGGGATGGAAAACATGGATTGCAGAGGAAAAACAACAGCGTGGCCTCCTTCCAAAATATTTTCTACTTTCTTGACATGAATGTTTGTGTATTAGAAGTAATTTCATTTCTTAAAATCATTTGATAATCTTGTCAAAGCGTAAGCTTTAATACACAAGCCTAACTAGCTCTCTAAAGGGTAGTGCTAAAAGAATAGAAGACATTATCAGCCACACCAAACCCTGACGATGAAAGGGATAAAACACCCCCTACCATGTTTCCCAGCAGGATCTAGTTTTAGATCATTTTCTCCACTCCTTGTCCACTGCAGTCCACACATCCAAAGCAATGGACAAGGTACCATCATACTGTTTTTGAGTTTTCTAGTCAAATAGTAAAAAATTTACTGAAAAAAACCTACTACTCGGGGAAATCATTTTCTTAATTTCACCTTTTAGGCCAAGCTAAACACCTCAGAGCATCGCTTTCATTTCTCCTCCATGTCCTTCTAACATTTCTAGATCTAACAGATTCTTTTCAATCATGTTAGCCAAGCTACACAAATGCTCTTCTTTTATTCTGTCCTTATGTGTTACGACTTCTTAAGTCTATTATGTCTATAAAACATCACCAAAACAATAAATGCCGACTTCAGGCAGGCTTGACACAGTTTAAAATATCACAAGAAATTGCACTGATTTCCTGTGATCCTCAATCGCTCTGCAGATCATCCTTGGCTGCATCATCTCTGGCTATTGATTTCCTAGTTTCATTTCCTGACTGTGCTTAGGAACCACATTTTTGACCCAAAAACAAACTCCTGACAATAGAAATGGAGTCCTGACTTGGAAATATTAAGTCAGGGACTCAATTTTGTGTGCTATTAAAGCAGCCAGCTGCCTTGAGCAAGTAGAAGCACACAAAACCAGATAGCAGTGAGATATGCACTGCAATCCTTTACCTTTCTCTTATTGCATCTTCTCTAGCATCACCCTTTCTACATTTCCAAAAATCCTGGGCATCAACCCATTTCTGAAATCCACACACTTCACTTACCAATTGTTTTCCCCAGAGAAGATAAGTAATCCTCTGAAAACCTACAAAGAAGAAAAATCAAGCAACACCATTGCATTTCCTTTTCTATGTTTTTCATACACACTGAGTTCCTTTGATATTCATCTCAAACAGCATTTCCAGACTCCCAATTGCTCTCCCTCCTGTGACAAGCACCAACACTGAGGGCAAAAATTAGTAATACTCCACAACACTTCATTAATAGTAAGAAATATTCTCATGGAGAGCACTGAAGGTGATGGAAGCTTCAATACTTCAAAGTGCAAGGGCAGCCATATGAG
The DNA here is from genome assembly GCA_014706295.1 of Lycocorax pyrrhopterus obiensis. NCBI lineage: Eukaryota > Metazoa > Chordata > Aves > Passeriformes > Paradisaeidae > Lycocorax > Lycocorax pyrrhopterus. Next base: position 10,743,943 of record JACSVZ010000022.1, on the reverse strand, counting down.
TTTTATTATTAATAGTAACAACATATATGTGAGAGTTCTGCCAGAAAGGTCTGCAGTGCTGCCAAGCCTGACTAACGTTACAACCATTTAAGATAATAATCAATGAATTAGGTGTGGTGTTGCTGCAGGGCAAAAAGGGTGAATTTGGTCACTATGGTTACTATTTAGTAAATCACTTTTGCTTTGGCTGAAGAAGTCCTGCTTGCCAATGAGCCACATTTATGTTCTTTCAGCGCTGACTGAAAACTTACCTGTTCTCTCATGCCTTTATGTTCCTTTCTTTTTAGTGCCCTGTAGTTCTGCGTACTGTGTTCCCAGAAAATTTATATATGCAGGGAAAAAACCTAACATATATACCTTTGTAAGACCTACAAATACCAGTATCAAAACACAGACGTTGTCAAAACACATGTGAGTGTGTCACAAGCTGTGAATCCCTTTCCTTCAAAAAACCCCCATGGTTCTAAAGCCTCGGAGGGGTGGAATCCCCAACCCTCCTTCTTTAAAAGACACTATCTTCAACAGAAATACACCAAAATGGCACATTAAACACCTGACAACGACAAATCCAATTGGAGGGTTTTCCAAATTACTACTTCTCTGTAAAAATCCATTACAATCGCTGAGTCCCTTTCCAGTTCTGTGGAACATTCGGCCTTTGCTGGCAGCAGAAGCACTGCCAATCCTAAACAACAGATAGACAGATGCAAAGTGATGGAAGACCAGAGAAGAGCAAGAAAAATGATCATGAAAAGCTTGACAAATATCTGGATATGTTTTCCTTAAGTAGGCAACCCAGAGGTGAAAGAGAGGTTGGGCATGGTGCCAAGGTTTAAGTACAAAAATAGTAATTGCAAAAGTCATGTTTCAAGTCAATTAAGCCTTCAGCCAACAAAATTTTGGATGGGGTTCAGTGCAGCTCCTGGGGGATGGCTGTGGGTACAGGTCCCAGCTAGGGCTGGTCAGGGTCATCAAGACTATCAGTGCCTTGATATCTGACCCCTTCCAGCCCTCTAGTTCTAAATATTCAGTAGTTGTGGTTAAAGGGTGTTGTTTTTCAGCATTTATCCAAGAAAACCACTAGAGATCTCTTACTTCACTAGCATCCTCCTGTCAGCAGAACCCAAAATGTTGGAACCCAAAACTTCAAAGCAGGATTCCACATGGAAGTTCATTACCTTCTTTCATAGGTGGAAGTAAGCACAGTTCCATCAGGTCCCTTGGGAATGATCCCAACCCAGAGCTGGTGTTTATCGATTACATGAGGATTCTCCAGGCAAACAGGAAAAGGGCTGGAGGAAAAAGAGGAAGATCCCAGTCATACCCATTATATGACTCCCTACCAGCTCCAGAACCATAGAATGGTTTGGTTGGAAGGAACCTTAAAGCTCATCTCATTCCACCCCCCTGCCCTTTTCAATATCCCAGGTTGCTTCAAGCCCCATCCAACCTGGCCTTGGACACTTCCAGGGATAGGGCAGCCACAGCTTCTCTGGGCAAACAGAACACTTTAAAATCCTGAGATAAAACCTAAATCCACAAGAGCAGACTGTGCATTTTTCAGGAATGGAGCTGTTCCCACATCCAGGTACTCACATCTGCATTTCCATTGTAAATGATGAGAGGGGGGAGAGCGTCCCGCTCGTGAGGATGATTGTCCTGACTCCCTGTCGAACGAGCTCGTGCATGCTGTACCCAGGGCTGAAACACCAATAGCTTAAAGTCTTCCCTGCATTAAATAAAGAGAAAACACTAAGAAGCCAGTCAAAGTGGAAAAAGTAGACTATGACCAGCATATGGCACATTGCACCTCAACTTCTGAGAGTAGACCAGGCAGCATCCAAAGTTAAAATTTCAGATGCATGGAATGTCCAGCTTTGGCTCTAGCCAGATTTAATGAATTTTAATTAAAACATCATTGCTCCCTCATAATATAATAAGAAAGTAAGTATCTCCACATTTGCACTTGCTTGAAAAACAAACCCCTTTTTTATGAGTAATTTCCTATATATCTATACAGGCCAAAAATCTTTCATCTAAACTTCCCACTTTCCCCACAGTCAACTCCCAAACCTTTCAAGTTCTGCTCAAATCTTTCATGGGATGTGGAGACATATACATATACACACACACGTATAATTTAGTGTGTGACTCTGAAAATATGTAAGTTATCAAAAGAAAGAATATTACGAAAAATAAATAAATCACATCAGCCAATTCTTTCATTGCTCAGCTTGAGCTTGCTGAAAACTTTGCATCAGCTTCTCAGAGACACAGGCACAAGGGAATGAAAACAATAACCATGTCAAGAACAAGAGCAGCCATCAGCTTTTGTTTCTGATTCTGCTTTGCATGATTAGTTTCGGTAATAAAAAGAAATACCTGTCATCCAAGTACCATGTGCACGTCTTTTAAATTTACACCTTTCAATCAAAGCCTGCATTTCCTAAAGAAAAAGCTTACGTTTTCAGGAAATCCCCATTAATATCTGCCCAGTGAGTCACTTACTGCTTAGAATTACAACGTTTACTCTTAGCTGAAGTTTTACCCTTCCATCTCATTTGGACAAACCCATCCAGACAATGTTTCACATTTCAAAATTTAGCAAATTCTGTATCTTTCTAACTCACACTAACAATTGGTGCAAATTAGTTTGGATCTGTGTACGGACAGGCCAGTGAGTATCTACAGACAAGAACAAAGTCACTTAGCCAGGGGCCCAAGAAATCCCAGCATAAAAGCAAGGAAAAGGACTCCAACCCCTCATGTTTGCTCCTCCAGTGCTCAGCTGGAAACACACTTCTGTAACCCAGCATGACAACTGCCAGGCACCAGTTCCCAGTTCCTGGACAAGCTGAGATCGCTGTACATTTTTAACCTGGTGTGCTCCAATTATGTCTTTAAGCTTAACAACATTAAATCCATTTTCAAAGTCCCGTTCACCAGCAGGAAGTGTTGGACATTAAACAAAGCAGATCTCTGCAGCAGCTTTTTCCATTCCTGGTACAAGGACAGCTAAAGCAAGGAGAAATGGCTTGCCAATAGTTTACAACATGATGACTTAAGAGCAAACCACGAATAACAGCATTTTAACTTAATGCTAAACTGCAACAGTCCAATATTGTTGACATAAACAGCATCTGTTCACAGATGACTCAGGCATGAATCTCATCAGCTATCCCAAGCTATGCCCCTTCTCCTCACCAATTACAGTTTGTACAGAATGATGTTTGAGTTGAGAATTTCCACAAAATCCCTGGGAAACAGCTGTTCTTAAATGCTTGAATTATTTCTATACCATTCTATATCACTACAGGAAATCAGACACTCGATCAGGCATGTCTGGCCTCTGCTAGGCTTGCACAAAGCACAAATCTCAACATACTCAGGTGTGTTGCACAGGTACTTGCAAATACTGTTTTTATTTGAGAAACAAATATATCAGAATCCATCTACTAAATCATGGAATTCTCTCACTGCTCTGTATTTTTGTGTAAAAATCCTCCAAACTGTGCAAAAAACCTAGAAGTGTTTGTATTAGCCTCTTCCTGCACCCATCATTAACCCAATCTACTTAGAATTATTCCTGGATCTTAAAACTCCAACTGAGCAATACCTCAGGAAAGCAACATTTGCAGATTACCAAACAGCATTAACTTTGTGGAAACATTTAAGGGGACATTATTGCAAACCCAGTAAATTCATTCTTTGAAAAATGTAACTTTTGTCCTTAAAAAAAGGACTTCTGTGAAACAGATACTCGCATACCCATGAGCACTTAACTGAGTAATTAAGTAGACAGCTATGAGGCAAAGTATTTACAAAAATCCCTGGAGAGTGCTCTGTTAAGAAGGCTCAGGTAAAGGGAGCTGCATCTATCTTTCCTAATCAGAAAATGTTTTGTTTTCGACCTAATTATCAAAAAATAAATTGAAAAATCAGAAAGAATGAATGCTGCCATTCATTGGTGCTGCTTTATAGGAGCATTAGGATAAGCCTTTGATTCAGAAGCCAAGTTTCTTTTCTTCTAAATATATTGTTTTGAAGAATGATTATACTGAGATAATTCCAGATACTGGATTCTGCAGAGCATAAGGAACAAAACGGGTGGGAGGAGAGAGACAAGGAGAGGGAGAAATCCCAGTTGAATTGGAAAGTATAGTTGAAGGTGAAACTATCAAGAACTGACAACACACCCTGAAGAATTTAGGAAGTTGCTCAAAGTAGGAAGTTTCTCAAAGTAGGTCATCCCAGAAAAGGTAAACGTGCCCTAAAGCATGGCATTTTCTGCCTAAGAAGTCACATGATCTGGACAAGATCTCTGGCACATCACATGAACCTTCCCTACAGGACTCCAAAATGAGCCAACTGTAACACCTCCACAACGTGAATCATTTCAACAGAGAATGAGAACTTTCACGGAATTTACTCTTACACCACCTTTGACAAATATTTTTGGCATAACTGTACCTGAACCTCCTTCTTCCCAAAGGCAGTTACAGCCTTATTCAACGCCAAATTTGTGTTTAACTCAACACAGCTGTACAGAGAAATACAGCTGGTCTGAGGAGAACAGAACATGCCATGAACCTCAGTATCAACCTGAGGGTTGGAGGAGAGTTCCCCGTTCTTGGCTGGTCTGAAGATTTTCTCTACACCAATACAAACAATTACATAATGGAGATGATCTTCTTTCACTGGAATAATTGCCTTGAAAGAACTCCAGCAGTGCACAAAACACCAATGGCACCAGAAATATTTATATTGAGATGGCACGTGTCACCTCCCCTTCAGAAATAACTAAAAGTGAAAAGCTTGTCCCCAGCTCATCATATCCCACAATGGAGCTGCACTTGTTTTCTTTTATTTGAATCAGAAAGGAGCAGTTGAGTTTTCAGCCCAGCTTTTGCATGAACCTCCCCAAGACCAGTCCTGTACCTTGTTTTTTTGAAGATGACGAATTCCAGAGATCTGTCCTTTGTTTCTTTTTCTGATTACCATTATCCACGTGAATATGCACCTGAAGGAAAGTGACAAACGTTTCTAGCAATGGCAGCAGAAAAGAACTTGCACTTCATCCCTCAAAAAAACCCCACCCACATGAAGAGTAATTAATGCAATTAGTCTCACTTTTATAGTGTTACTAAGGTTATATAATTTCCGGTCTCTTTTCTATTTTGCTTCCAATCTTTCATAACTTTCTAAGAAGGAGCAAAAAAGTGCATCACCATTCAACCAGTCATTTTTGAGTCAGATGATGGGAGCAGCTTTTCATGGGCTGACCTGAGCAGAGACCAAGAACCCAATTATTTGGGTATTTCCACCAGCACAAACAACACAGATTAAATGTAGGACACTATATGCGGTGGAAACATTTGCTTCATTTGGCAACAAAAATAATATCAAGTCTTAATGCGATACCTAGAAAAAGATCTGTTCCTAAAATTCATCATAACAACACCCCGCTCCCCCCCCATAAATCCCAAACTCTAAACAAATTAAAACAATTTCAGGAAGGAGGTTCAGTGGATCTGTTGGACTTGCTTGGCACTGGGCTAAACTAAAACCAGATTACTGGAAGAACACATCAATTCCTGCTCAATATCCAATATAAAAATTTTCTGAAATTCCCATTTGCTGCACTTCCATAATTTAATTTAGAAGTTCCTTTAAAAATTGTGTTTCTCTTCAGAATCTAAATTAAATACAGTTCCTTTGGTGGTTTTTTTTTGTTGTTGTTGTGTCTTCTTTTTTCCTTCCTGTAATCAACATCATTTGCTGTACTATCTCATCCTTCCATGTCTTAGATACACTAAGCACAGACATCAAACGCCACGAGGGAAAACGCAGCACACAAATCCTCCCGTACCTTGTAGTATTTAGATATTGCCTGACGTGGCAGGAACCCTGTTGTGACTCCTTCTGGGGGATCGATGCTGAACACTGTCTGGGAAATGGAGGGAAACAGAATCACGGAATTCATTAAGTTGGAAATGACCTTCAAGATGGTTGAGTCCAGCCTGTGACCGATCCCCACCTTGTCACCCAGCCCAGAGCACTGAGGGCCATGTCCAGGCATTCCTCGAACGCCTCCAGGGATGGGAACTCCACCACACCCTGGGCAGCCCCTTCCGATGCCTGGCCACCCTTTCCATGAAGAAATTCTTCCTGATGTCCAACCTGAACCTCCCCTGGCACAACATGAGGCTGTTTCCTCTTGTCTGGGAGCAGCGCCCGACCCCCACCTGGCTGCACCCTCCTGCTGAGGAGTTATAGAGAACAAGAAGGTCCCCCCTGAGCCTCCTTTTCTCCAGGCTGAGCCCCTCCCAGCTCCCTCAGTGGCTCCTGGTGCTCCAGACCTTTCCCCAGCTCTGTTCCCTTCCCTGGACACGCTCCAGCCCCTCAGTGTCCTTCCTGAAGTGAGGGGCTCAGAACTGGACACAGCACTCAAGGTGAGGCCCCACCATTGCCCAGCACAGAGGGACAATCACCTCCCTGGTCCTGCTGGCCACGTTAGTTTTGATACATACATACACTTCTGATTTTTGCTTCCAGTAAAGCTCCTCATGTGTCTTTGCACTGAGAAGTGTCTCCACAGGAGTCACTGCCATGATAACCTTAAATTTATTTCCTTATTTCTGTTATCAAATAGGACAGAGAACCTGGAATAGATATGGTTCTTCTGGGCGCTTCCTGCTACCTACGTGGTGCTCTCATTGTACCAAAAACTGCAGGCCAGTACCTAAATATACTCAAACTATACAAATGACAATATTATTATTCACACTGTTCACGATTCTGGCTGTGGATAAACCAACACACTCATGAGATCAGTCACAACCAAGCACAGAAGAACTTTTTGAATTCCTTCAGTTTAAAATTTCATCTGTGATCCCTCCACTAATAATACTCTGCTTAAAAAACAATCAAGTTGTAATCACATCTAATTGACCATATATTAAATTAAAAGCTTCTATCAACAAAGTTATGCTTTTTCCCCCTTTCCTATGTGTGATGTCTCATGGCTACAGATGATGCTCTTTCAAACATAAGGATCCCAGTGCAACTTCAATGAAAACAGCTGTGGTTCTCAAATATTTACAACTCTGTTAATTTTTCTAAACAAAATTTCTCCAGACACTGAAAAGAATTACCCAAGCTCATAAAAGTATCAGCTAGTTACAACAAGATGTTCTCCAGCAATCTAAAAAAAAGCACAATTCCTGGAAATATTTACTTCTGAAAAATAGCTAAAGATATGGTATACAAAAGAGATTTTGGTAAGTGTTCTTTGAAAAGAAAGAAAAAAAATTTGCTATTAATTAAAACAAGCTGGTGATAAACTAAGGCTCGAAGACAAGGCTCTGCAAGAAGCCAACACTGTGTTTAACCAACAAAAGCTCTGTCCTAGTCCTACCTATCTCGAGACAGCAAACTATCCCTTGGCAGATCCTTTGCAGTAACTGTCCATGTGCATGTCCTCAGCAGCAGAAAAGGGATCTGAGGATTCTCTTTCAAATTCAAATCTCCTTCTGTCTGCCCACAGCCCAGAAGAGCACACAGACAATTATTCCCAGTCTTGGAGAACAGTCCACCGGGATCAGGGGACCTGGCTTCTACTTCTGAATTTTCTCATCTCTCAGCTTTGAAACCCTGAGAAACTAACATAAGTTAGGCTCACCTGACCTTCCCCTCAGAACAGCGACATCTCCCAGTAAAAACCATTTTGGTACCAGTGTACACAAACTGCTACTACTGTACTGGGACACACATGGAGGTTTTATTTAACCACTGCCAGAAAAATGAATTCCTGTGTATGCCACTGCAAATGCACCCTCACAAACACCCATGCATTCAGAGTTCAGTGCTGCAAACCTGCCAGGACCATTCAAAACACACACAGGTAATTTGTCTTTATCATCCAGCTCTGTAAGGTTTGAATAGATTTCTTCATTTTCAGTTTTAAACAGGGTGCAATTCTCTGGTGCCCTTTTGGACATGTATGTTGGACAGACCACTGGCCCACTGCACCTCTGAATTTCAAGAGGCTTGGGATTTTCATAATCAAAGTTTTGGAAGTGCACAACAGGGAGACTACTAATAGCATTATGTGGATTTCCACAAGTGCCACATTCAGTTCCTATAGAACTGGAAAGATTTTTGGTTTAGAGATCTGGTAAATTAATAATTAAATGAAAAAAATACAGTTAAATTATCTTTTGCTTGCTTTTTTCCATAGCCTCTCCTGTTATTTCATGAGATGGTCTCATATTCCCAAACACTGCTGCAAACAAGTTCAATGACACAGCTCCACCTGGTGGATGCTAAGCCCAGCCAAAATTTAAATCCAGCATCTCCAAAAAGGGAGACCACAACTGCAAAAGAACAACCTGGGTAAAAATCAAATTAGACCACCCCATCAGGCAGCAGCTTTCTCCTCAAAAATTACAAACTTGCACCATTGCATAAACGTACATCTCAACAAGAATAAAACTGATCCAATGTCTTTCCACATCTTTTAAACCAACTCTTCTACCCTTCAGATATTTATAGAAGCAGCAATAATTACTTACCTGGATAATATCTGAGAGCTTATGCAATCCAGATGTATTGATAAATATCCCAGTACCTGGAGAAAGCAACACAAGATTACTCTTAAAACACAAGTACCCATCCTCTTGTGTATACCCACACCTTATCCGAACAGCTCAACACTCTGAATAGGACTTGAAAATATTCTCTGAAACAAATAACTTATTTCAAGCTTTTCATCATTATTCAAGATGCAAAGAGAAATACAAAAGTGGCATTCCATGTCTGACACACTGGGAAGCTGTCACCCGAGAAAATTACATGGACTTCTTAAAGCTCCTCTGCATTAAAAATGGGAAAGGAACTAATTAAAGCAGCAATAACAGGAGCAGTTAAAAAAACATATGAAATACACTGATGATGGAGATTTTGCAGCAGAAATGATCAACAGATGCACCGGTCAGGCCAGAACACAAACGGCCTAAAAGGAGAAAGGTGCTGGGCAAAGAAAGAAGGAAGGGTGGATGTGCTGTCCAAGGATGGCCCTGCAGAACTGACAGTCTGTATTCTACTCCCTTCACTGCTTTTTCTGAAGAGTCTGCTGGTAAGAGCTAAACCATTTTCTCAACACGTGTAGAAGTTGGAGAATTTTCTTTACAGAAGGGCAAATTAAGAACAAGATGCCAGCAGACATTAGAACAGAAGCGTGTTAAATCAAGGGAAAAAAACCCCATATTATATGATTCTCTACATTCCTGTTTTTTAACTCCAGGATCAGGGAAGAACTCAAGACACTAAAAGTACCATCAGCAAAATGCCAACAAGCTTCACACCACAATCCATCTGGTTTTAGAGAACAATAGTGTCTGTGCAAAAATCCTCCATGTGTGCACATGGATGTAACACTTACATGGGTACACACTCAGGTTTTGACACAAAGTGGTTCTCAAAATCAGTTCAGTTACATGAACAGACATAAAATATGTTTCCCAGCAGAGGACCCTGCCAGTCTTACTAAAAAAGACACAAGTCCTTAAGGTCAGATTTTAGCTTATAAAAGCTTTATCATTTGAGTCTCTCCCAGAACAACACAAATTTCCAGTTACTTACACTAAAGAGGAAAGTCTGAGTAAAACAGCTAAAAAGTTCATGCACTTACGGCTTGAAAGAAACTGTAAAATCTGCTCCAGTGACTCCAAGAGGGAGGATTTGGTCTGGAATGTTATTTGGGCCTCTGCAAACAGATCAAAGATGTAGCTGCAATTTATAAAGAAAAAGCAGATGTGGGTAAACACTGTAAAGAATCAAATGGGCACATATAATGTTACTTTTTCATAACAACAATTTCACCACCAAGCAGCAAAACACGTTTCTGTCTCCATAAGAAAGAAAAATTTACAAGAATAAAAATAACTATTTGCTTATAAAGACAGTGGATGATACTGACGTGGCAGAAAGCACACTGACCATGTCATTCCCTTTTTCCATCATTCCTCTCCAACATACAATCCATACTAATTTAGAAGCAGATTGGCATGTAATTTCCACGATTTTTTTTTTCCATGTACAACAGGCACCAGTTTAGAAATGAGCTTCCAGAGCTCAGAGGTACCTCAGACACATCACTGCAGCTTTGGTACCTCTGCTTAAGTCACGACATGAAATCGAAAGCAACACAGTGAGGAGCTTCTTCCAGCTCAGGAAACCCAAGCAGAGGATTTTCCACTCTTGAAACACTAAAAAGGGGAGTTCCTCCAAAAATAATGATTACTACAGATGGGGAATTTAAGGAAAACCAAAACCTTGAAGAAATACTATTCCCAGAAACTAGAACAGTGCTATAACCCCAACAGCTGACCCAGCTGCGATTTGCTGTACTTTTTAACATTTAAACACATTAATGAGAAGAAATTTACCTTCCCTCTTTGGTGACTCCACTACCATTTGGTGGCAGCTCCACTGCATCAATAGCATTTTCAAGCTGAAGAAGAATTTCTTCAGGAGAATCAAGAGGAAAAAAGTTAAGGTGCACAGAACTCATGTCTGAGACACATCTACGTCTCTGTTCAAAACGTACTTTATTACAAAGGCTGTTACCAGAGAGAGCAGCCCAGCTGCTCTCTGTAAACAAACCAAAGTGATCAAAACAAATTTCCTGGATATCAACTTTAAATATTCATATTCAGCTCTTAAGAACTTCCATGACCTCAATTCCTAGACGAAGCTGAAGTCAGTAGCTAAATGTTAAATTCTTCTTTACAGACAGGGAAAGTTGTTCCTGGGAATGCTTTGTATACATGAGCTATCTCAAGCTCTTGCTGTTAACTTCAGGTAGCATCATATTCTGACAGCAGAATGATGCAACTGATGCAATTCCAGCACATGGACAGGATTAGAAACCACGGGGACTTCTAACAAAGAAGGAAACAACACATTCATCTGCCAAATCTCTCTTCTTTGGAAAAAACTAACTAAACATTCCAGAAAGGTCTTGGAGAAAGCCAAACAACTTAAGTCTCTATGAATGTCTCAGTTATAAGTAATGTATATGGCAATGCTACATGAGCTTGATTTATAGCTGCTGACCTTTTGAAACTGTTTCAACAACAATTTTCAACACAAAAAATAAGCTTACTCTTGATCTTTGCTATATCTTCCAGTTCCATGTTCAGTCCTGTTGAAAAAAGTAAAGATTTCAAAGAGATGTTTCACACCTATTTCATTCCCAGTTTCTTTATGCCTTTCCAGAAATTATGGCTATGAAGGTTAGAATTGAGTGCATGGAAAGACATTTTCTGGGTTCCCCTCGCTGTTCTCTTTCGTAACCCCTCACGTCACATTGATTTGATCAAATCTTTCAGTGTCGGGCAGCAATTACTAATAAACAACAATTTATTTACTAACGAGAGTGTAAATCTCCCAGAAACTTTCCTTAAAAGTTATTTTCCAGTTCTTGGTAGTGACACTTTATAATTCCAGAGAAAGAGTGATTTGTCATTGTCAACACACCTGAACTGGCCAGCTCCATGTTGAATTCAGCATTGATTTCATTCTGTTGAACCACTTTGGCTTGTTCTTCCAGGACAACATTTATTGCATCCATTGCTGAAGCCAAATCATAGGGAGTCAAGTCAAAAGAAGAGGACTCCTCACACAATTTCTCCTAAAATATAAGGAATGGAAGAATTATTCTGTGTGCTCTTTGTTCAGGCAGTTTCAGACATGATGAAGTCCAGATAACCAGGCTTGATTTCATTTTTGATCTCCATCTCAGGCCAGAGGATATTTTATAAACACCTGAAGACTTTGACTACTAGTAAGCATCATCTTTCCTGAAATGTAGAACAGATTTTGCCTCTTCCACATAATCAACATTCTAGAGAGTACAGGCAGTAATTGTCTAATGTCCAAGCAGGAAATTTTTTTACTTTGAGAATTGGTTTGTTCTTCAAAAAAGCTATTTCTATACTTTCTATTTAAAAAGTAGTAATGGTTTAAACACTCAAGATTAATAAGTTTGACAAAACTTTCTCTGACTTCGAAAATTAAGTCACATATTGCTTTGCCAGAAATTTTCATTCACAAAAAGAATCATTTTCCCTGAGGAACGACAGGAAATAGTAAGGCCTAACCTACACAAATATTTGACTGTAATAGCTATGAAGAAATAAGTTATAAAGAAAAAAAAAAAAGCTGAGCAAGCCTCATGTGTAAACAATCTAATCAGAAAGAAATCAATTTTATTTCAGGGTAACCACTAAGTTTCCACATATTAACATGGAACACGGCTCCATCAGATAACTATGGCAAAAGGAGCAGCTGTTCTGGCTAATTTCTGCATGCAGGCAACAACCAGTACTCTGTGCACACTACAAAGGGAAAAACAAATCCAAACCCCAAACAAGTATAACAGGATTTCCACACATTTTTCAACAGAAAAAGAGATGTTCTGATGAAAGGAGCAGATCCTGGATGCAACTATGCAAGCCTCTCAAGCAAAGCAGAGCAGACCCGAGTGGCTGTTTACTGAAAGGACACCAGGCACTCAAGACAACAAACCACAGCTGTTCAGCAGAAATGCCACCAGGAGACTGTGGCTTTGAGTGGCAGAGAAAGGGACATATTTCAAATGTTCCTTTGCATTTCATCATTTAGGCAACAGGCTGCAGTTTCAAGCCAGCTAAAAGGAAGAACTCATACGGCAGCATTATTAATTTTTTCTTGTTTTCCTCTATGAGTGAGGACTTGGAAATATTGCAAGAGTCCTGTTTGCCATCTACGGCACCTGGGAGAGCTGATGCAGCTGAGCTTCAAGAATGGATCTTTCATAATTTCTTACACAGTGTTTTCTTGAAAGTCTCCAAGAAAAGAAGCACTTCATAAAGCTGGCTATGTATGCTTTAGAAAGAAACTATCACCTTGTAAAAAATCAGCAGTGTCAAAGGACTGTTAATTAAAATACAAAGATTTAACTGTCACAGAAATAAGAAATGTTCATGATCACGAATATTAGCAACATACATCTGAGTGCAGATTTTACAGCTGTTTGTAAAAGGACAGGGTTCTGTTTTATTCTTTGGATGAAGACTGGAAAATGGTAACAGACCAGACCAACTCACCACATTGTGAGCTTCATCGAGTATCACCACAGTCCCCTTCAAGTCCAAGTTGTGTGATTTCCTGCTCTAAAGACAAAAAAACAGAACAAGGAAATGGACAAAAAGGCCACTGAGATATATGGATTTGATTGGCTGAAAAATGGGATGATGAGATTCTTTTGGGTTTTCATGTATTTTGAAGCTGGGTTGGTTTTCTCCTTTGAGAAAACAGCAAGGAATGGCTGTGGCTGCTCAATGCAGAAACCACAGAAACACTTTGTCTGGAACCAAAGGTGCTAAAATGTAAGATGCAAATGTTTACAGAGGTTACAATTTGTAATAAAGGAAAAAAAACCCCAAACAGATGTGTCATATTGAGATGCACAAGTTTAACTATTAATTTGAGTCACTTTGAGTCATTTTTGGCAACAGAGACCTGGGAGAAGTGCGGTGTAAAGCAGAGGATTTGCCTTGTATTTACAAATTTATGCTTGTGTTGTCTTTGCAAGTGGATATTCTGGAAACACCCCCTCCACCCACATCACTTCATTTCACAATGCTTCTCTGCTTATGGGGCTTAAGGGATTTTTTAAAAATTATTTTTTAATTTATTAAACTTCTGGTCTTCCTGCAGCAGTGGAGTGTAATCTGGCTTTTACTAGAATTCATTAATTACTCCAAGTTGCATGAAGATGTCAGCACACTTGTTTCCTCAACAGTTTTCCAAGGTTTCATTTTCTATCCATGAAATATGGACAACTTATTACAACTGTTTGTACACAAAGCCAGAAATTATTTCCAAAGGATGTGTCCAGTCTCTACTAAAAGCTCCCCTATTCTAAAAATCATGCAGCAGCTGCAGAAACAAAAATGTCTCAGAATGCATGCAAAAACTGCACAGTGTGTGACTGAAGATCTGTGAAGGAGGTGAACATCACCTAAAAAGGGCACCACATTCTGCAAAGCTAATTCTAGAAATACAGGAAAATCTCAAACTTTTTTTTTTTATAACCATGGGAAAGAATTTACAGAGAAAACCCCCAAATGGCATCCTCTATGGCCCTGAACTTGAACTGGGGTTGGATCAGTTCTGAAGCATACACAATGCATCCACTTGCTAGGCATCACTCTTCACTGTTTACCCACTAAAAGCCAACATAAGACAAATAGAAGAACAATTGTATTTAAAAGCAAAGTTACATGTTACCTTTGAGTCTAGTAAATAGTTGTAAGGCATAAAAATGATGTCTGCTTGCTGCTTCAGGCTTCGAGAGAGATAATAAGGACAAGCTCTGTTTAAAAAAAAACAGTACAGACTATAATACTTGAAGAAATATTAGGAGAGCATTCAATATTCATGCACTATGATACACAAAGGGATTAATAAAAGTGAACACAGAAACAGTTTTCATTATTTTCACAAGTCAAGGGGAGGAAGGTCAGAGGGGATCACTCACCTGTGCTTGTTTCCATTTTTAACCAAGTCTTCAATATCCATGATTGATTCAATCAGTTCTTTCTCTGTACTCTTTTCTGTAAAATATGACATTAAAATCACCAGCTTAGGTGAAGGCTTCACACAAAGATTTGTTGTTACCCTGATCATCCCACTCATCCACTAATATTTCGTTCTTGAAAGACAGTAACAGAAAAACACACACACAGGTAGATTCTGCCAACTCTTCCAAACCTATCTACCTGCCCAGAAAATCTCTCCCTCTCCAAAAAAATAGGGCTTTGCTCCCAGGGGAAGTTAAGGTGAGCCACACTCACCTTCCACATTGTTATAGAAATGACAAGCACGAGCCATCACTTTCATTCGGCACATGTAGATCTGTAAAACAAAGCCTGTTTCAGCCCAGAGTAGCACAGCTTGTCAAGCACTGAAAGCAGGTTAAGGGGTGAAATCAGTTCTCTCTAACACCAGCTAATGAATAAATACTAGTCACAGTTCTTCAGCTTTAAAATCACAAGTCCTTCTGCTCACCTTGCAAGTTAGGCTCTTTTTTTGCAGCACAGAACATTCAGATGCTCAGAGAAAAATGTGTTATATTTTACCATTAATACTTTTCAAAACAGTAATCTTTGATATTGTAAAAATAGCAGCTAAATCAATAACTGAAGCAATATTTTGAAATTATTATTGCTCTTGACAAACACATAAATGGCAGATCAGAAAGTAAACTACAAATTATTAACTGTCATGTTCTACACAGTGACATCCTTCTCCGGAGAGAAAATGCCACCAGAGACTCAGAATTACGTTTTGCACTCACAAAACTGGAAACCAAACATTCCTAAAAGCACATTTACAACTACTGGGTTTCCCTGCAGCCTCTTGTAGTTAAACAAAGTCAGAGGGAAGAATGACACACAATTGACACACGAATGACACAAAAGCCTCCCTGTTCTCCCTGAACATCCTCTCCAGGCTCTGATCTCACCTGCATGTGGTTGCCCTCCTGTCGCTTCACTTCAGGATTGATGCAGAGCTGCTCCCTGGATCCCAGCACACAAATCTTTGGCCTGGGCACACAAAATTGACATCAAAACTAAGGCAAGAAAGAACAGAGTTATACATGCTCAATATAGCAAAAGTGAAAGATTCAGGAGAAACAGATGAGCCCAAGGCAAGGGTCAGAGCCAGTACAAGCAAATTAGGCTGTCTGTAACTGCTGTGTGTGTTATTGGACTTTGAGGCACTGCAATTCTGCTGGCAGCAGTGGGTGTTAATAAGCAGCAGCAGCTCACAGCAAGAATTCACAAGCAGCAACTTCCACCATGCACCACAAAATCTGCGTTCTGTTATGACAGCTCAGCCCAGTCAGCTGGGGCCTGTCATCCATTACAAGCTTTTCCTGGCTGGTTGTGATGTTCAGAGTAAGGTTAGGACAGAACTGGTTCACTACAAACATTCACAATTTGCTTATTATAAGGCTGTGTCTTTATAAGAACTACATAAACAAATCACTACTGCCTGTCCGAAGAGCTCAGCCACACACTGGCACGTGAACAGCTGAAAACTTTTTGTTATACAGGCTTTATAAAAGGCTTTATAAAGCTGAAAACTTTTTGTTTTGACAGGCAGTGGTATAACAAAACCACAAAGTTCTTCATAGATTTACATCAGCCTGAGCAGCTCTACTTGGTAACGGCTCCCCACTGCTTTAAAAAATGCTCCCAGAAAAATATAAAGAGGGAAAATTAAAAAAGATGATTTTATAAATTAATGTGTCAAGTAAAAAAACAAAACCAGACTAAATTCAGAAAATTCTATGATGGAAGGAGAGAAGAGAAGCTGTGAAGTATTAAAATAAACCAAATCCATCAACAAAGAAAACCAGGTTCCAAACACACACATTAAAAGAACTGCATTTCTCTGGATATCATCTTTCATGCATTCATCCACAGAAGTTCAAACAATAACTACACCAGAGGGGTTTCTCTACCTTTCCTTTGAATAAGGACACCACCCTAAATCATACTCACCTGTACACTGTGTTCTTTAGCTCATTAATGACCTGTGTAAGCTGGGAGTGAGTCCTGGAGGCATAAATTATTTTTGGAATGTCAGTGTAATAAGCTGCCAAATAGAAGAGGAAAAAAGCAGAAAGACATTATAAGCATAGAAAGGAGAACCAGGGATATTCTTAGCTTCCTTCCCCAGCTGGTACTATGGTAACAGTTTGCATGTACAGACAGCAGGAAATTCTGTCATCTAACTGTTCACATACACAAAATGAGCTAAATGAGTTTCTAAGAAACTGAAGAACTAAATGAGCTCCAAGAAAAATTCAAACTACGTAAGACACCTTGAAAATCTACAAAACGGTGAAACTGTGCTTCAGCTGCTCTGTAACTTTATAATTGCATACTTATCATAAAAGATAAATAAAAGCAGGTGTTGATTAACATCCCTGAGTGCAGAGATGGTGGTACTCACTTGGGACATCTCCATCTGTGGCAGCAGTGCCCCAGGAGGACACAGGTCTGTCAGGAAAGAGCTCCACCCCGTTCATGCGCTGGGCAATTTTCCGGGCCGAGATGGTGTCCTTAAAATGCTCCCGCCAGGCCAGGGTGGAACACAGCAGGCAGAGGGTCTTTCCTGTGCCTGTAGGGCTCTCCAAAATGCCATTTACCTTCTTTATTGGAGAGAAATAAAAGAGTGGTTTGGGGGTTCAGCAGGACAGGTCTTGGCGCAGTACTACGTGTCCTCTGCCAAGGAGCAAACACCAGCTGGCAGCCCCACCAAGGAACATCCACACACGAGGTCTTATCAACCTGTAGGACCCTCTAATCAACTTAAAGAGGCTCAATCAAAAACCCAGAGCCAGCCATCACATTTATTTAGCACAGGAATTCAATTCACCACTCTTTAGAGCAATTGGAGTGTGTCACACTTCAGGAAAAAATACATGAAAATATGAGAAGTTATTGAAAAACCAGTCCAGAAAGTGACTCTCAGACAACAGAGTGCTGGTTTCCTTTAGGATTAAGTTTATATCCCACGTCAGTTTGGGCAAAGAACTTTGCCAGCACTTATAACACCTTGTCCTACTGGATGTTACAATTTTAAAGTGTGTGACAACACTACAAATTGGAAAAAAGCAGCAGCTGAGCTCAAGTGTGTGAAAGGAATTTATACAGGTAACGAGCTCACAACACTTTGAGTGCAATGAGAGGAGGCACCAAGCAGGTACTGTGACACAGAGGAATGCAGAGCCAGGTGGAAAGCCAAAGTTTCCACAATAAGATTGTTTGGCCCCTCAGGAGAACAGGGACCATGAAGATGTGTCCAGAAAAAAAGATAACTCCTGCGAAAAAACATTTTATTATTTTGACATTCATTCAGTAAAGTTATCCTCTCACAGAGCAAATGGAAAATTATACAAATAGTCCAAATATCAACAAGACAAGACCAAATCCCTCCTACGAGGAAAGGCTGAGAGAACTGGGATTGTGCAGCCTGGAGAACAGAAGGCTTCAGGGTGACCTAACTGGGGCCTTCCGGTACCCAAAGGGAGCCTACAAGAAACATGGAGAGGGACTTTTTACAAGGGCCTGTAGTAACTGGACAAGGAAGAATGGATTCCTACTGACAAACAGTAGGTTTATATTGGACATTAGAAAGAAATTCTTCCCTGTGAGGGTGGGGAGGCCCTGGCACAGGTTGTCCAGAGAAGCTGTGGCTGCCCCTGGACCCCTGGAAGTGTCCAAGGCCAGGCTGGACAGAGCTTGGCGCAACCTGGGATAGTGGAAGGTGTCCCTGCCCATGGCAGGGAGTTGGAACAAGATGAGCTTTAAGGTCCCTTCCAATTCTAACAATTTATGATTCTATAATTCTGTGGAACCCCAGAGAGCCAAGGACAGACTGCATGAATACCAGCACTGCCTTCTCAGCCTTTCTTCCTTTTCTCAGTTTAGGCAGGAACATCCCATCTATATTTCTACTGACTGTCACCTGCCGGCCAGGATTTTAATAACCACAGAGTAAAATAAAAATACATGTAGAAGGTCAGAAAAGTTTTGGAAAGGCAGCATACAACGAGCACAAAGAAAATTTGAATCGTGACAACCTGTTCTTAGAGAAATCATTTTGTACAGTTACAAAGGACACACAGCTGGAAAATGAACTCAGTCGCCCCCGAGGAGGCAGCACTCACGCACCTTCTGCAGGCATTCCAGCACCTTGGCCATGTAGGCTTCCTGGCATGGGTAGGGCTGGAAGGGGAAATCCACCGTGACCCCGTTCAGAGTGATCCTGGGCATGGTTCCTGAGGTGCCTGCAAGGAAGTGAAGACCACGGTGACCCTGCTGTCACGGTGATAACATGCCATGATAGAACCAGGTAATGATCAGGGCTGTAAGAGACATGAAAGTTCACCTCATTCAACCCCTGCCATGGGCAGGGACACCTTCCACTAGACCAGGTTGCTCCAAGCCCCATCCAACCTGGCCTTGAACACTTCCAGGGATGGGACAGCCACAGCTTTTCTGGGCAATCTGTCCCTGTGCTGTCACCACCCTCACAGGGAAGAATTTCTTCCCAATATCCCACCCAACCCTGCCCTCTGTCAGGCTGAAGCCATTCCCCCTTGGTCTGCCACTCCAGGCCCTTGTAAAGTGGTTCCCTCCATCTTTCTTGTCGGCTTCATCAGGAACGGGAAGAAGCAATTAGGTCACTCCGCTTTGGGACGGGCCGGTGCCAGCAGCTCTGCAAGAGGCTCACGGGCACCCGGTCCCGGTCTCTGATTCCCGGAACGCACCACCCGCTCCGGCCCGTGTTCCCGCATTCCCAGGTCCCTCGCATCCCCATACTGCCGTATCCCAGTGCCCCGCATTCCCACATTGCCGTACCCCAGTGCCCCTGCGCCCCCATATTGCTGTATCCCAGTGCCTCCGCATCCCCATATTACTGTATCCCAGTGCCCCACATTTCCATATTGCTGTACCCCAGTGCCCCCGCATTCCCATATCGCTGTATCCCAGGTCCCCTGCGCCCCCATATCGCTGTACCCCAGTGCCCCCGCATCCCCATATCGCTGTATCCCAGTGTCCCCGCATTCCCATACTGCCGTATCCCAGTGCCCCCACATTCCCACATTGCCGTATCCCAGTGTCCCCGCATTCCCATATTGCTGTACCCCAGTGCCCCCGCATTCCCATACTGCCGTATCCCAGTGTCCCCGCATTCCCATATTGCTGTATCCCAGTGTCCCCGCGCCCCCATATTGCTGTATCCCAGTGCCCCCGCATTCCCATACTGCTGTATCCCAGTGCCCCCGCGTTCCCATACTGCTGTATCCCCGTGCCCCCGCATTCCCATATCGCTGTATCCCAGTGCCCCCGCATTCCCATACTGCTGTACCCCAGTGCCCCCCGGAGCTCCGCACCTCCCGCGCCTCCGTTCGGAATCCCCGCGCCCGTGTCACGTGGCACCCCCCCTCCCGCGTTCGATGCGTCACTTCCGGCTTGCGCTCTCGCGAGAGCCGCGGCGTTGCCCGGGTAACGGGCCGGGGAGGCGGCGGCCATGGCGCGCCCGGGCCGGCGGGGATGCCGGTGGAGCCCAGGCCGCGGTGTCGGGGAGCGAGCGGGACTGGGGGTTGGTGCCGTCTCATGAGGGGCCCCGGGCAGGAGCGGCGCAAGCTCGGTGGGGTTTGAGCCCTGCCGGGTCTGGGGGAAGCGGGTTCCGCTCCCCAGACAGGCCCTGGGTAGTTCAGCCGGAGGGTTCCGCGGCCGCTTCCCCCGGGGCGGAGGCCGAGGTTCGGCGCCGAAGAGGCAGAATATGGGCTGTTCGCTCGCTAAAAGCTGCATATCCAAAGCCTCCGAGCCCTGTCGGTGTCCGCCGCGCCAGGGCCACCCCTGACCGGCGTTTCTCCGCTTTCGAAGGGCTCGGGAGCGTGTGTTACGCGATGCCCTTGTCCAGAGTTTGTCTCCAGGGCCCTGCTGTGCTTTGTGCTGCGGTCTGCCACCCTTGGGCGGTGCTGCACGCCGGAGAGGGCAGAACACGGCAGGATTCTTTGTGAAACCCTCGGCGTTTGAGGTGGGAGGGTTCTGTGGCTTTTATGTTGAGCCTCGTAGCTCCTGCCTTAGGAACAGTAATGAATTCTGACGGGTCTCTTTTGTTAGGGGTGAATGTGCCGCTCCTTTGTTCCCGGCTTTTCTCTGGCACGGTGCTCCCACCCTTCAGCCCCCTGTCAGTGTATCCAGGCACATCAGGAACGGCTTTGTCCGCATTCCAGGTGCTCACGCCGTGTGATTGTGGTGAACTGCTCTGGATTGATGGGTTACCCAGATTTGTAAGAATCTGGTTTTAATAAATGCATAGGTGTGGTTTACCTGGATCCCCAAATTTTGTAAAACTATTCTTTGTGCAGCTATATGAGAGAGAAGGCGGGAAGAAAATATTTTGTACTCATCTCTGTGGTTTATTGCTGTATCTCATGCTGCCACTGCATAGATGTAGAACAGGATGTGGCTTCTTTTACTGTAACTTTAAAATGCTTTATTCCTGGCCAGCTGCACAGCTTGTTTGTGTGTAGAACAGTTCTGATGTTAAAAGGAACAGACCTTAAACTATGTAAGTTAAACATTGTGTGATGTGTTCTGTTCCCAAACTTGTGGTACCTTCTGTGTCGTCGTGTTGGGTCAGGGGAGCTCGTGGGTGTTGCTCTTTTGGTTGCCAGCCTTTAAATTCCTTGAGCTGAACTTCCCTGGATCATAAACTGTCTTTAATTGTAGGGAATGGGCTGGAGAACACAGAGCTATTCCTGTGGATCTTCATGTGCTCCACACAACATTTAACAGCTGGTTTGGCTCATGTTTCTGACTGTGAACTCTTTAATGTGATACCAGTCATGCACGATTAAACTGCAAAAGAAATTCATATGTAAAGATGGTGAAATGAGAGTGTGGGATAACTTTAGGGGAGAATAAAGGTTTAAAACTCCTCATAAATCCATGGGATACTGTGTTGTTATTATTTCCTCTAAATACATCTTTCCTACATGGAAGAACAATATCAACAGACCATCAAAGGAGATTATTTTGCCTTATTTCAGTGCTGTTGATAGAAGCAGTGTCACCTGCTGAGAGAGGGGAGCTGAGAGGTGACCAGCCCAAGGCAGGAGTGGGGTGTGAGTCAGCAGGTGCCCGTGTCCAGCAGCAAACGTGAGTCAGCAGCGGCCGCTCCGCAGCTCCTGGAGGCTGCTCCTCTGCACCAGTGACCCCACCTGACCAGCGCTGCAGGCTGCCTCCAGCATTGCTGTACTTCTAAAAACAGAGCAGAGGAAATGGGTTGTAAGTTTAAAGAGAAAAATGTATTCCTTGTTAAGGTTGCGAAAGAATT
This sequence comes from Lycocorax pyrrhopterus obiensis, assembly GCA_014706295.1. Taxonomy (NCBI): domain Eukaryota; kingdom Metazoa; phylum Chordata; class Aves; order Passeriformes; family Paradisaeidae; genus Lycocorax; species Lycocorax pyrrhopterus. The sequence goes on along the minus strand of JACSVZ010000022.1, from coordinate 10,721,965 downwards.
GTGGAGCTTTAGTGAGGCTGCAGCATCTGCCGGGATAAAAACGCAATAAATAAAGGTGTTGGTCTCACACTGGATTGTCGTCTCAGTGTTTGTTTCCCTAGGATAAACCCTGAATTCTTATAAAGCAGGAGTTTGGAGAGGGAGGAGGGAGTTCAAGACTCTGTCAGAGCAGCACAGAGAGTTGTGTGACAGCCCCTCACCAGCCTGTCCCCGCCAGCCCAGCCAGGAGGAACCAGCCCATCTCCGCTTCTCGCTCATTACTGGGTTTTAAGATCTTGGATAAACTATTTTTCATTTTCAAGAAAAAAAAACCCCAATGTACAAAATAAAAACCTTGGGAAAGATGATCTTTAACCACTATGGGAAAGTGGTGAACCACACCAGAGACCCCAGCAAGCAGAACACTGGTGCTGTGCAGAAGTGCAAGGTGAATAATGGCCGTATTTGCTCCGAGGCCACCTAGGCAGGATCTCTCTTCTCAGATGAGATCCAGATGCTGCCAGAGGAGCAGGAGTCTTCATGAATGGGACAAAAGAGCCTCAAGGGCCATCTGTGAAACTCCTGTGGTTGCCATGAAGGTTATTTTTCCCCTTTCACACTGAGGAGCGTTAAGTTGCCATTTGTTATCTTTCTGAGTCTAAAACTTTTGTTTGCCCCCAAAATTATTTGATTTCTTTGAATCCTGATAGTGCAGAGCCTTTCAGTCCATTTACTGTCGGAGAGTAACAAAATAGGTTTCCGCATTGACCCTCCAAATCATTTTCTCCCCATTTCTCACACAATGTATTCCAGTGGGACACATGGCCACGACACCTTGAAAGCATTCCACACCCTTTCCTCACTAAAAGGAATAAAATGTGTACTGGATTGATGCAAAAAAATCCAGAATGTTGCAAGAGGTAGCCAGACCCTCTTGGGACTGCTAGGAATATCAAAGCCAGAGTTCATCCTGAACAGAAGGGGGGAAAATATTCCAGTGGTCAGGTGCCTGGGATGGCTGCCTTCCTTTGATCATGGCAAAGGTGTTTTTGAAACACACACAAGATAACCTGTCAAGTCCTGGAGATTCAATCCAGGGAGAAAGTAGAGAGAGTTGGAACTACGAAACAAGGCTTGGACAGAGCAGGGGGCAGTTAAAGGTCATAAAGAAGCTCCTGTTACAAACACACATTGAAAATGTGTGGGTAGTGTTAATTTTATTCTGAATCGGACGTTTTCTCTATTTTTCTTTTCTTCCATGATAGTGTTAGAATAAGACACTAGGAGATAGGGGGAAAAAATGAAAAATCTCTGTCATTCTAACTGAATTTAGTAGGCAGTGCCTGTGGCTTCTGCCCCTGAGCAAGCGAGAGCACTGGCAGGTATTCCAACAACCTGTAGTTCCCTGCAGCAGCTGGAATTGTTTGGGAGTGTCTGCATTGCAGCGTGCCGGGAGATGTGTGGGTTTGGGAGGATTCCTTGCTCCCAAGTGTGTGTGTGATGCTCTAAAAGCACAGAAGCATTGGCCTCTGGCAATAGCCACAGATGGAAATGGTAAAAATTATAGAAAACAGACAGAAAATTATAAGAAAAGAGGTCCTGATGCCTGGGGTGGGGGAGAAACCCAGAGAATTCTTACTGAAATCAAAAGGCTCCATTCTGCTCCTTCTCCTCTACTTTTACAGCAGTTTCGTCCCCAAACTGCAGGTCCTTTAGTGCCTCAGTGCTGGTGCAAAAAATCCCCTAATCCCATGCCTAAAAACCTGTCTTGGATCCCTCCTCCCTTTGCTTTTTGCCTAAAGCTGCTGCAAGGTTTGAGGTTTGGTTTTTACACCTCAGCCCAGTCAAGCCAGACCCCCGAGCTGGCCCTGCAGGTGAGGCTGCCTTGGAATGGATGGTTTAAAAAAAAAAATCAATTATTTTGCTTAACTCTACTGTCAGCAAGGGAAAAAGCAGTTTAGCCCATCTCGAGCAGACAAGAAAGGGAGGAAGAGGAGGAAAAAAAATCCTCTTTCGCCAGCGCCCGGCTGGGTGTGTCTCGCCCCCCCGCCGTGGGGCTGTGTTCCTGGCAGGCAGGCTTGCCTGGGAGGGATCTGCCGTCAAAGCCACCCAGGAAAGGAGGCCTGATACGCTCATTAATATTCCGAACTAGTGACCCTTCTTTTTCTTTCCACCCCTCGCCTTTCTCTGGGCGCTCCAGCCTCTCCCCGCCGCGGATGGCTGCAGCCCCCTCCAGCTGAGTCAGTCCTCCCTCCCCGCAGCATTGCAGCACCTCCGCAGCTCCTGCGCTCCTTCCCGCTCCTGCAGCACCGCTCCGCTCCCGCCGCAGCATGGCCAGCACCGTCTCAGGTAGGACAGGCGGCTTCTCGGGGGCTTGACATCAATGCACTTCTAAAACCATCAGGTTTTATATATATATATATATATATTTTTAAATCATTATGCTGAAGGGTTGGGTTGGTTTGTTTGTGGTTTTTTTTTCCCGTGGGTTTCGGGGGAGTTCTGTGCTGAGGAGGCAGCTGGTATGGCAGCATTGTTCCCCTTCCTCCCCCATACACACACCCCTCTGATGCAAGATAGCAGGTGGGCTTTTTATTTTAATATGAATACACGTGTGATAAACTCTCCAATTTAAAGTATTGCTGCCATCCCATTGTGCCATTAGAAGATGCTGCTACGTGCCAATTAAATGTTATTCTTGTAACCTTGTAGAGCTTTTTTTTTCCCATAAGAAAAAAATTGCACGCTGTGCAGCTGGATGTAAGGAATTCAGAAATTATATTTTGTTTTGTGAAGATCATGTATTGCTTACACGGGTAATGGAGAGGAAGACATGGGCAAGAGTCTGTAATGCCCTAGAAAATCCCCCAAAGCCAACCAGAAGAACCTGGATGGGGTTTTGTGCATTCTCAGGGCTTGCCAGCCCCAGATTTCTTGCACAGCTCACATTTCTTGGTTAGAAGATGCTACAGGGGAGCGGTCCTCTGATGGCGTTGGGTGAAATGAGATGCTGCAAGGGAAGCCCTTCCTCCCTCCTGCAGCAGTGCCGGGAATCACAGCACGGCTGCCCAGGAGCCTGGTGGGGTTTGGCTTCAGGATGGCAGCCCGAGGATGCTGTGCTGCTTCGGTCCAGCTTCCTAAAGACCTGTCTTGCCCCCTTTGACTGGGAAGGAGGGATTCAAGAGGCTGAAACTGGGAGTGTGGGTGAAGGAGAAGAAAAGCTTGAAATGGTACAATGAACAGTGGGTGGGTTTAGAGGGGCTTTTTCTGTTAGAAAACCAAGTTTTTTTCTTGGAATGGCTCTGAATTCTGCAGCCCACAAAGAGGGGCTTGGGAGGGGGAAGCGAGATCCTTGAGGGCTGAGCAGGAGCGACAGACAAAAAGGAAGAGCAGGCAGTGCTTTGTGCCCCCCAGGCAGGGAACCAGCCCGCAGGAGACCAGGCAACACTTCCTGCTTCTTTCACTGCCCTTTGCCGAGGTTTCCTGCTGGGCATTTTCTATTCCTTGCTCCTTTTAAAAGACCAGTAGATGCAGGGGGAAGAAGGACAGAGAGATGGAGGGGTGTGTATGGGGGGTGGGGGGGAGTGTAAGGGCGCAGCTGATCCTGAGTGGGCTTTGCATGCAATTAAAGATAGAAAGCAGCATTGTAAAAATGTGTTTGAGACAGAAAACCTGCAGCTATTGTGTATATTCCTGTGAGTACCCCTGTCTCAATGAACGTCTGCAGCAGTGCACTCTTGGGAGGTGCCACCCATCTCCTGCCTTCCCCACCGAGCAGGATTGGACCTCGTTTGCAGAGTGGGGGTGGGAGGAAAGGCTCAGACTTACCAGCCCTCTAAACCAAGGTTGCATCGAACTTGAGATGGACGAGGTGGTGGATGAAACACACGTAGGCAGAACATGCGATTTCCACTTGGTGCATTCTCACCCTCCCAACCCACTGCATGCCCACAGCGTTATTTCATCCTCCCAAAGATGCAGTTTTACTGTCAAAGAGACTTAAGATCATGAAGACGCGTGAAATGGGGCTTCCCTGTGACTCAGATCAAGCAGAGAAGCGATTTCAAGGAGTAGGAAGTCATGGAAAGCAGTGCTGTGGCAGGAGGGAAGAGAATAGGGCGCTGTGTGCCAAGGGAGGGTCGGGGCTGAGCCTCGCCCAGCTGCCTTTGCAGGAGCAGCTCCCCTTCTCCCCATCGCCTGTAGCACGTACAGCAGCAATGGAGAGGAGCCTGGAAAGGCAGGAGAAAAAGAATAAGCAATCCTCCAATTAAGGAATGAGTCTTGTTTGCTTTCTTCATTATTTCCTTCTTTATTCTCAGCAAAAGCCGATCCGCGCTGAGGGGAGGGCAGCTGCAGTCGTCTGCGGCTGATGCCCGGGGGCTTATCCCCCTTGGGAAGGTTTGCTCGGTTTGTTTAAAACAAACAACCAAATCCTCGGGATGAAAAGAAACAGGGCTTGCTCCCCCGAGCCTGGCTGCCCTCTCTCTGTTCTCCCTGTCACCTCAGGCGTTTTCTCCTGGCCCCGGGGGTGGCTGCCGGTGCAGGAGCCGCGGGATGGGCGGCACATGCTCAGTGCCGGCTCAGCTGCGGTGCCGGCCCCGCTGCCGGGCAGCCCTTGCAGGGGCAGAGCCCTCGCACCTCCTCCCCGCAGCATCTGCACAAGGCTTTGTGCTTTTGTGCACCGCAGCCCGGGGGTCTGGCTGGGCTCTGCAGGGCTACCGCACTCCCCCACCGTTCGTAGCATCTGGGCTGAATAAAGAGACCTGAGATTATGAAATGATGCGGAAGGTGACATCCCCACCGGCTTTCTCCGACGCTGGCGTGTCTGAGAAGGTGGAGCCAAGAGGAAACACCAGGTTGTCATTCCTGGCCTCATGACTGGGCATGGTAAATGGGCCTTGGCAGATCCCAAGGTTTTCCCGTCCTGCCATGAAATGTGAGAGTTGAGGGACTTGATGTAGCTCTGGGTTATCCCCTGATCCCTTTTCTGGGTGGTATTGAGGGACACCATATGGTGTTGCCCTGTCCTGGCATTTGTACTGCCCATGTTGGAGAGTCAGAGTCCCTTCTACCAAGCTCTCCATCTCTCTGTGTTCTCAAGAAATCACTATTGTCTTTTTCTTTGGCTGTTGAAGAAGTCTATGTGGCCTTAAAAAATTATGATTCTTTTATTAGGAATTCAGTTTTACATGCCAAAAGAGCCTATTGTATTATTGTAGGCATTTATATAGATGTATATTTTTTTCACCAGTGTATCCAAACAAGAGATCTAAATAATCGGAAAATACTTGTTCTTTCTAAAATACAAATAATATCTTGTTTAATGGCAACATGTAGACTCTGTGAAGATGCTTCAGATATCTCAAAAAAGCCCCTTCTTGGAATCTGTCATCATTGGTTCAGATCTGGTGAAGGCACTGTTTTATCAGATGAACACATTTTCCTTCTGCTGAGTAAAAGCTGAGATTTAGTGGTCTGATGTGGCAACCAGAAGGCTGCAGATAAGCCCACTGTGACAGCAATGTGGGCAGCAGGGGGGTGAACGGGGCTGATGATTGTTCATGACAATCCTTGGAGGGACCTGAAGCTCACTCAAACTTCTGTACCCCTAAATTAACTGGAAACAACATGCCTGGCTAATCCCTCCCAGTTGTCTTACTGACATGGGCTTTAGTCTTGCAGGTGTGAGTTATGTTTTAAAAATGAAAGTCTCCTCTCCAGAGGGGAGTTAAACCAATGCGCTGTGATTTAGAAATACAAAAGGGCCAGAGAGCAACCAAAGACCATGTGCGTGTGCTGTGGCACTTTGGCCCCTCCCAAATGGTGAAGAGCTGCTCAGCACATTTCTGAACAATCCTTTTATTTTTTCAAGGTACTTCTACATGAGTATTGCCCTACTAGAGAATCTTATCCCCTCTAAATTGTTTATACAAATAATCCCGCTGTTTAATGGGCAAATACAATAATCCTCAGTTAATGGAAAGGAAACCAAGATCCAAAAAGGCCAAATGGCTGTCTGTGGTCACACAGCACATCTGTACCTGACACATCACGGCACTGGGCTCTGTCTTTGGCTGTCTCATGAACTGCTGCCTCACCAGCTCCCCAGCTCTTTTGTAGCTCTTTGTCTCACCCAAACCCGACTGTCCAAACCTGTGTTTGCCCCAAATCCACAAACACTCTGGGTCAGCTGCTTCCATTTGGCTCCTTCCTCTGCTTTATCAAGCAACCCAGGCCATGCTTCTCTCCTTCCCAACAGTAACCCCCCAGCCAGGCCCTGCTGCACAGCTCGGGCCCTTCTCTCTCGCTGAGCCCATACCAGAGGAGATTTCCCTGGTTATTTTCCTGGGAGCAGCCCACATGTTCCAGTGCTACAGCTCGAGTGATTTGCTGATGCTTTGGCTGTGCACAGCATGAGTTGTTGTGACATTCATGAGCTGCCAATAAAACCTGGGGGGAAGGAGCCGGGTGGTTGGAAACCGTTCCTGGGCAATAGTTCAGCAGATGTCTGACAGAAGGCAGAGTAAACCTCACATCTGCCTGTTCTCATGGATGGTTCCACATGAGCCCATGGGAACTTCTGGGCCTGGAGTCTCAGGGTGTCCCTATACCATCAGTGTGGGGTACAACTCTGGAGCTGACAAAAAAAACCCCAAACCCTCCCAAAAAAAGCTATCAACCAACCAAAAACCAAATGAAAAACCCACTAGTGTTTTCTGGTTGTGTGAGATCTGCTACTGACCTGTTTGTAGAAGCTGGGGAGCAAGAAGGTGGAAGTGCACTAGACTGAAGGTCTGGCCAATATTTTTATGATAGGATTCACAGCAGGGGAGAATACCTAGAACCTGCTGTACTCTCAAGGCTTATTGAGGACTCTGGTAGCTTTTGTTGTGTGTGTGGCATTGCAATCTGTGCTGGAGGTCTCAGTTCTCTGTCTCTCTGGCTTCTCTACCTTCTGTTTAAGCTTTGGCTTCATTTATAATTGGCCTGTTCCCATTTTTTTGTGAGATAATATTCATTATGGAAGCAATTCTTACTTCTCCAAAGTTATCTTCACAAACCAAATTATTTTCTTGTCACAACCTTCCTCTGACCTTGCTATCAGACAGAGCACATCCAGTCTCATCCATTTAAATTTCACATAAATTAGCCTCGCTCTGCCTCTGGTTCGCTGTCACTGATGCTGTGTCGGTGGTGTGCCGAGATGGCCTCGCTCTGTTTTTCTGTATGCCGTTAAATACCACCCCAGAACCTGGCTGCAGTTCAGCTTTATGTATTTAGGAAGCAGAGAACAAAACTTTTTAATGAATAATAGGTGTTAAGCCCCACCATCCAGGCACATCATGAGGAGGAAAATGGATCCCATTGCTCCTGCGCCGCACCATTCCCAGCTGTTCCTCCATCTCTGGCACCACAAGCACTCGGGGAGCAGCTGGATAATGTCTCCGGGGGTTGACCTGGAGATAAACACTTTACATGGATCGATGGTGTGCACAGCACTGATGCAGAGCGGTGGGGATATGGAAATGCAGGATGTTGCCTACAGCACTAGAGGGAGCACAGGAAAGGAGCCGCCAGAGAGAGCTGGGAGCGCCCTGAGCCTCCTGGTGCCTTGGGGAAGGCTCAGGGCATCTCCCTTCTTCTCTTTGAAACAGGGAGAAAGTGATTTTTCCCAGGCAATGCGTTCTATTGTAATATGATAATAACACGCAGGGAAAAGTTAGATGAAAAATTTTAATGAAGACTGATTGGCTCATGGGGTGTGGGGTGGAATACAACCAAACCAGAATCAGCCTGTGCTGATTGCAGGGCAGAAATGTTCAGAAACGTTGAGGAACTGACTGCACCTTTATGGATTGTAGCTTAATCACTTCTCAGAGATCTCTAAAGCTAACAAAATGCAAGTTCACTCCACTTTACAGGATGGGACACTGATATATTTTTTTGTATCTTTTACAGTTTATTCACTTCTTGGTTTACACAGCTCAGTTATTTTCAATGTTTCACCCCAGTTCTAATAGGACAGCAGTGAAATGTTATGACACAGTGATGAAGACCCTACCAGAGTGAATGAATTTGCTGCTGATGCTTCTATTGCAGTATTTGCCTAAATAAGAGAAGTAAAATGTCGGTAATTCATACCTGAGTGAGCAGCCTGTCCTAATCCTCTGCCCACCAACGAGGCAGAGCTCTTGCTGTACCTCTGAGACTGAAGCAATGCTTTGGTATCCAGTCCCTGAGGACCTGAGCCAGATTAATTTATACAGAAATGAAATATTTGCTCAGTGCAAGCTGAATTTATTTTTACTAAGTTAACAGAAGCAAAAATGCTAATAGATTCTCCAGTAAAAACTCCAGCACTCCCTGTCTAATTGTTCTTAACATATGTACATTTGTGCACTAGATCCAGCCTTTCTGGGCAGGAACTCCTTGGCCATGTCATATTCTGGCCAACCTCTTGTCCTTTCCTGGTTCAAGGGTTTTGTCCACTGGCATAAATATGTCCTCAAAACCTTAAATCTATTGCAAATGGGAGTGCAAATACTTCTGAAACAAATTTTGCTGCTGAGGTTGGCAATCTTTTACCCCTGAGTTTGAAGCAGCTGTGATTGAGACAAAGTCTTGCTTCAAGAGATCTGGGGTTTGATCTTCACTGACACGGGTTCCTAAACAGCGACCCAGAGGTTATGGGTCTTCCTTTTAGTTACTGAATCAGAGGATGTACCTCTCCTCACAGGATGCCTTTTCTTGTCTCAGACTGATAAAACAATTATTTGTCACGAAATGTGTCATGAGCACAAGGCCATCACTGTGATGCTTCTGTGTCCCGCAGGTGTAGCTGGTGGCTGTGGAGCACAGGTGTGGGGATTTCAGGGATCAGTTTTGTTCTCAGGGCATGGATCAGGGGCTCCTCAGGACATGAATGACATTGAGGGGCTGGAGTGTGTTCAGTGAAGAGAGCTGGGGAAGGGGCTGGAGCACCAGGAGAGGCTGAGGGAGCTGGGGAGGGCTCAGCCTGGAGAAAAGGAGGTTTAGGGGGGACCTTCTTACTCTCTACAACTCCCTGACAGGAGGGTGCAGCCAGGTGGGGCTCAGCCTCTTCTCCCAATTAACAAGTGACAGGACAAGAGGACATGGCTCAAGTTGCACCAGAGGAGGTTTAGACTGGACATTAAAGAAAATGTTTTCACTGAAACGGCTGTCAAGCCTGGCACCGGCTGCCCAGGGAACAGATGGAGTCACCATCCCTGGATGGATTTAAAAGCCGTGTAGGTGGACACCTGGGTACATGGTTTAGTGGTGGGCTTGGCTGTGCTGGGGGAACACTTGGACCTGATGATCTTGGAGAGCTTTTCCTATCCGAACAAATCTGTGACGATTCTGTGCTCCTGTGATTCTATAATTTCTTCAGGAGTCAGTCCTTCCCCCTCTTCATGCCCGGCCCCGCGGTGGTACTGAAGGGACAGCTACCGGCCGGGGTCCGGCGGCGGTGACGGTCCTGAAGGGACAGCTCCGGCCGGGGAGCGGAGCACCGGCAGCTCCCGGGGTCCCGGGGGGCTCGGTCCGCTGCCCCTTCCCGCTGCTTCCCCCGCTCCCCCCCGGCAGCGGGGGCTGCTCGGGGCCCTTCGGGACCGTCCCCCGCCGGTCCCCGGGGCCGCGGCAGCTCCAGCCCCGCTCCCCGGCCCCGTGTGCCGCTAATTGCATCTGGCGGCTGGCGCCGGGCTGCAGCTGCAGGCTCCGGGGCGGGGGAAGGACGCAGAGCGCTCCCAGCGCTCACCACAGCCCTGCCGCCGCCCGGGGCCTTTTGTCCTCTTGCTCCTCTTCATTTTAATTGACAGAGAGGAACGGTCAGCTTGCTCTGCAGGAGGGAAAGCAGGACAGGGGAGATCCCGATGGAATGGGGGCAGCTGTGAAATCCCCACGGAAAACCTCCTGAAAGGCAGGGAACGCAGCATGGAATCATCTGCACACAGCGCCAGTACTGAAGCTCAAGTCACGAAATACAAAGCACTGTGCTCTGTAACAAGTGCTGTCAGACAATTAAATTGAATTACATGAGGGGCTCAGGGGTGTGGCACATCCGCCTCACGCCTTGGTTTCACCCAGGACCAGACATGATGGTGGAGCAACGACCTTGTTGACTGGTTTGTTTGTATTAAACGACAATGTCTAAATGACAATAAATGGTAATGTCTCTCATCTATTCCCAGGGACCCTCCTCAGGGTTCTTGGCAGCACATTAGGAGATGCATTAGCTTACTGCTCCATGCCATGACTTTGGGCCTCTCAGAGGCTCTCCAGAGGTTTTTCTTCATTAAGAACAGAATCAAAGATGTCTGGCTGCCATTGCTCGTGTAAACTATTCTATATTTGGGTTACATTTAACAGCAGGACTGGGCAGGAGGTTCAAATCAGAATGGGGAGCAAGCTAAAAAAGTGTTCAGTCAACATCTGAGCTTCAGGGGTGGTGGTTTAGCAATAGAAGGGTGTTAATTAGAGTGAAGTTCTGCACCTAGGAGGAAAAATAAGTGCAAGCAGGAAGCAGGCATAGGTTTTCCCACTCAATTAGCTGTGGGAAGGCAGAGGAGAATACCAGAAAGATGTTCCTAAGAGCATGTGGTACACAGGATGTTACTTTTTCCAGAATTGTTCTGTGTCTAATGCCTCTTCAGATCACAGAGTCCTGGGGATTTCCCTGTCCTGGCCCAGGGGAGGGTCTTGCTCTGAAGGTGGCATTGGCAGCTGAGTTGCAGAGTTGCCTCTGGCTGGAGCACAAAATGAGCTCAGTACAGAGGGGACAAACCAAGGCCAGAAGCACCAGGATATGTGGGAAATCCAGAGGCAGAGCCAGGGCAGGACAGCAGGGTGCCTGTGGCAGAGGCAGGAGGAACGGCAGCACAGGGACGCTCGGGACAGGTTTGGCAGGACATGCAGCCGTGAAGACTCTGTCCCCACGAGCCTGGGTGTCCCTCAAGGAGCCACCCCAGGACAGAGCCTCACAGGACCCATGAGGCAGCAGTGCCCACTGCTGAGCCCCAGCTGCTGACCTGCCACAGAGGAGTGATGCTGTGAGGGTTTCACCCATGTGCTAAAGAACGTGACAGCCTGACAGAGCACCTCACTGACTTCAACTCCTTCTATTCTGAGGTTCTTTGTCAAGCGTGTGCAAACACTTCACTGTCTTAAATGTGCTGAACTCCATAAATTGAAGGTGAAGATTGCCCCAGAAGCAATCTGTGTTGGGGCAGCACTTGTGTTCACCAAGGATGCTGTGGCGCATCCTCCAGTCACAGGAACAATGAGCAAACTGGAAGGCTCACAGCAGCAGAGCTCGAAAGGATTGTGTGTTTCCTGTCCTTTGCAGAAGGATATTTACTGTGCTCACAGACTGTACCAGCCTCTGCCTGTGTGGGCCAAGGTGGTGGCAGAATCCCCTCACATCCCCCTGATCTGCTGCTACAGGGCAGGAGGCACCTTGTGAAGTTGGGGTCCAGCTCTTCCCCTGGTAGCAGAGCCCCTGAACAGTTTCATCACTCAAATGCCCCTTTGTTCTTCACATTGCTGATCTCCTCTTGCCTCTTCACCCTCACCTCAGAAATGCTGAATTGTGAAATATTCCCAACTCTCCAGGGCTTGAGCAAGGTTTCCAGGTGTCAGTGGGCACCGTTTATCTCAGAGGTTGGAAATCCCACTTGCAGTGGAGAAAGGGTGTGAGCAGCTCTCCCGACATGTTTAGCTAAACGGGCTGCAGCGTCCCAGCTCCTTTGGAAGGAAAATCCTGCACAGAATCCTTTACCTCTAGATTTTTTAAATCCCTACTGTATGTGTTCCCGTGACATTTGCCACACTGGCAGCTAATTTAGGCTGCTCCAGATCAGACACTCCTTGAGGACCTTTTGGCAAGCTATGGCAGCATGGAAACGTCTCCACAGAGTCTGGTAGCTGCAAATGGGATTTCTTGGCAGCATGGAAAAGCCTCCACAGAGTCTGATAGCTGCAAATGGGATGCTTGCTTAATTTCTCCATGAAAAAGAGATGCTGTTGCCATTTGAATCTCTCTCATTACTATTTCATATTTTTCAGCCTACAAGGAGAAAATGAAGGAGCTGTCTCTGCTCTCCCTCATCTGCTCCTGTTTCCACACCCAGCCCCATCCCAACACCATCTACCAGTATGGAGGTAGGTAACCTGCTCCCACAGGAGCTCCAGCCGTGTTTGGATGATGCTCCCACAGGCAACATGGGAGCTTGCCAGAGTCAGAGTCTCTCTGCTTCATGCTGGGGTGACATACAAGGTATTAACAGCAATGTGACCTTGCTGTAATTATGCCATGACTTTAAATTAATTGCATTTGCATGGGGGGATGAAGGTGATCACTAATCAAGAAATTCTGGAGATAAAACATAATCACCCAGGTCAGGACATGAGAAAATCTTAATTCCTGTGTGAGGAGCTTGATAACCTCAGGTGAACACTCTCCTGAGTGGCACAGGTTCACAGAATCACTGGTTTTTTTCCCCACAAAGATATGGAGGTGAAGCAGCTGGATAAGAGAGCATCAGGCCAGAGCTTCGAAGTGATCCTGAAGTCCCCTTCAGATTTATCTCCTGAGAGCCCAATCCTTTCCTCCCCTCCCAAGAAGAAGGACCTGTCCCTGGAGGAGCTGCAGAGGAGGCTGGAGGCTGCAGAAGAGAGGAGGAAGGTAAGGAGATGTCCTGTAAAAGCAGTGGCTTTTCTGGTACTGATGGCACCTAACCCTAAAACTCAGCAGGAGTAATCTAAAACAGCTCAGAAGTGTTCTGACACTTGTTATTCCACTGTGAATTGTCAGGTCAGACATAGGAATCATGGAGTGAGGTTCTGCAGCCTGATTTAGGCAGGGAATTCCACTGCACCATCATCATTGTGTAGATGTGGCACTTGGGGACATGGGTTAGTGGCGGGCTGGCCAGTGCTGGGGGAACTGTTGGACTCAATGGTCTCAGAGGGCTTTTCCAACCTAAATGATTCTATGATAGCAGGAAAAAAGGTGTCAAAAGTATCCTCCAAGCAAGAAGATCGCGTTATGGGGTGGAAGGGGGTGGCAGAGTGGTTTGAACAGAGGAGAGAGTCAGAAAGCCTCTCTGGGGAGATGAACTCTGGGAGAGCCTCTCCGGCGGCCTCACCCCCTCCCTCGGCAGACCCAGGAGGCGCAGGTGCTGAAGCAGCTGGCGGAGAAGCGAGAACACGAGCGGGAGGTGCTGCACAAGGCGCTGGAGGAGAACAACAACTTCAGCCGCCTGGCCGAGGAGAAGCTCAACTACAAGATGGAGCTGAGCAGGGAGATCCGTGAGGCACATCTCGCTGCCTTGAGGGAGCGGCTCCGCGAGAAGGCAAGTGCGACCCCCGGGACAGGGCTGGGGGCTGGGGGTGCTGATCCTCACGGAAAAATGGGGTCTGGTCGCAGTGTGATGGGTGCAAGGGACAGGGCGTTTTCTTGGTGGTGGTTGCTGAGGAGCAGCTCTGCTCCAGAGTAGCATGAGGAGGGGGGGTTATGGCCTTCAAGGTCAGTGGAGAACATAGCCTGGATAATCTTGATAAGTGCAAGTCCAAAGCCACAGCACCAGGCCTACCATGGGCTGTGTGGCCTGAAGGGTTTTGCAGGAGAGAGGAGCCAGGAGTGCGTTCACTGGAGGTTCCACCTCCTCCAGGCTCCCACAGATGATCCTTCACTCCTTGCAGGTGTAACCACCTCAGAGTGTGTTGGATGGGAAACTGGTCTCTTTGTCTGATGCAAATCCTGTGTGCAGGAGGAAAATATTGATCACAGGAGCAGGGCATGTTAGCCCGGTGTCATCTCTCCCATCTTTGCAGGAACTGCACGCAGCCGAAGTCCGCAGGAACAAGGAACAGCGGGAGGAGATCTCTGGATAAAGGGCTTTTCTACACATCTAGCACCTGATTCCTGTTAACAAACCAACCAATCGACCAACCAACACATTTTATTTTGTTTGTCTAGATGTGACATTCGGTCCTCCATCCCCCATCCCCGGTGTTCGTCCCCAGCTACACGCTTCTCTCTGCATCCCTAATCGTCAGTGCTTGTGGGGATTCACAGATCATAGGGACCTCTAAGCAGAATAGCAACTAGTTCACATCAAATAGAGAATCAAATCAGTTGATCAGTCAATCAAAGAGCTTCTTTGGAGGGTTTTGTCCTTTTTTTTAAAAAAAATATTTCTTAAACTCATGTAAAAAAACAAAACAACAAACTAAGATACTAATAAATTCAACCAGCAGTGTCACAGAGGTACGGATTTCTTATCTGGGGCTTTTCCTCCTCTTGGTGTTTGCTCTGAGCCAAATATCAGTTTCAGAAAAATGGGAAGTAAGTGATAATTTCTGTGTGTGAAGTAAAATAGGGAGCAGCCCCCTGTTTGCCTGTGGTAGGAGAGAGGAAGGAGAGGGATGGATGGCTCAGGAGCCGCAGTGTGCAGAACCCCCATCTCTTGGCTGCCTCCAGAGCCAGCCCAGGCAGGCAGTGACCCACAGTCCTCATCTTTGGATGATTTTTGAGAGCCCATATGGAAGCAGCTGAGGGGCTCCACCCAAAGCTTGGTGCCAGGTGCCACATCACAGCAAGTCCCTGTCACAGTGGGCACTGCCCAATGCCCTGGTTGGCCACTGAGCCACCCTCTCCCTGCCTGAGCGGGGACTGAGCTCTTGGCTGCTCTGCCCGGGAGAGCCGCGGGTGGTGATTGCATTCCCAGCTCCATGGGAGCCCTGGGAGAGGACCCTCAGTGCTCTGCGGGCTCCCCAGTGCTCCCACAACACAGAATTCCACTCTGGTAGGAAAGCAAATCCGACAGAGACAGTGCATGGTTGTGAAACAGGTTTTTAGTGAACAGAATAATCCTTCCCTCTCTCCAGAGATGGATGTGGCTCTTTGGGGCCATCACAGGGCAGATTGCTGGAGACCGAATCCTGGGGCTCTCTGCTGATCTCCACAGAATTCCCAGCTGTATGTGGGACGGATGCCTCCATGGCCATGGCTTCATGTCAGGGGACTCTGCTCCTAAAAGGAAGGGCTACCTTACTCCCAAACCCCTCCTCCTGGGCTGGGGGGAGGACAGGGCTGTTAGAAAGCTCCTGTGCTGTCAGTGACAAAAGAAAATTAGATTTAGGGCAAAGAATGAAACTGAGGGTTGAATTTCTTAACAGTAGCTAATGATCAGTTTATAGTAGCAGCTGTCTTAGATAAGCATCTGTGTAGAGCGCGGCATCACCGTCAGCATCACCTCATCCATATAGTGACGAGAAATTTTAAAAAGTTTAAAAAAAAATTTAAAAAGTACTTTAAATGAAATGTTTGTGTGTAAGAAATGGTTGAAACTGTCAAATGTCTGTGTCCCGCGTTGGTGGGATCTGAGAAGGTATCTGCGAGATATTAACCCTGTCCTACTCTCTGTGGTGCTGAGTGTTTGCTTGGTGTGTAATTCTGACCTGGAGCTTGTTGTAAATACTGTTTTTAGTACTATGATTATTATGATTATTATTATCAGAAATGTTGTACTCATGAGCAAGAGTTGAAAACAAGAGAAATGGCCATTTTCACTCTCTCCTGGGGGCTCAGAAGGAGACGGAGGCTGGGCCAGGTGAAGGCAGGGTGCCAGTGGGATGCTGGACAGAGAGCAGCTGGAAAATGATGGAATTGGGAGCTGGAGGCAGCCGAGTCCTGCGGGCAGGGCAGTGAGAGCGGGGACGGCTGCTCCTCGTGCTGGGAGGAGAAGGGCGGGCTGAGAGGAAGAGTAGAGGTGATGCTTCAATTCTAGCACATATAATTAGTGTTGATCCAAACCTCCCCGTGTGGAGGTTCCAGGTGGTTCCCTGCAACCCCACAGAGGCTGGAGGATCTGTCAGGTTTAGCATGTGCTGGAAGAGAGCTGGTCAGTAACAGGTTGTGCCGGTCAGAGCCGTCCTCCCAAACAGCTCCTGAGTCTCCAGGCTGAATTCCTGCCTGGATCTTCCCTCTTGGTCCCTTGTGCTGCCCCACGCCCCTCTCCTCCCCCTCCCTGGAGCCCAGGTGGGTCTCAAGTCGGGACTTATTCTTGCAATAGCTTTTCCTGGCAAAAATTCCCATGGCAAGTGCAGAATGGCCTGGCAGATGGTGCTTGTGCAGGTGTGAGCACTGGGAAACTAATTTTTCTCCTCTCCCTCAGGTTGGTGCAGTGGGGGACAGTGGATATGGCTGGAAAATGTGTTACTGCAGGATAAGCTCCTGCACCAGAGGAGCAGGGACGTGCAGGGAGAGCTGCACATTGGTAATGTCAGGTATCTGCTGCTGAGACACGTTGTGCCAAGGAAACAGCCTCACCTGTGGGGCCAGAGGCTTTACGTGTCCCAGAGCCATGTTTGCCTGGTGCAGATGGATGGAGTAGGGATGTTCAGGAGCTTGTCCAGTGCCACGGGGCACTATCAGGGAAATGTGTGACTGCTTTGGCTGCGCGGTGTTGGCTGGATGAGGGGTGTCCACCCACTGCTCCAAACCCATCGTGGCCAGGAGCTCATGCAGCACTGTGCCCACCCTGCAGCACGTGGCATGGGCCAGGATCATGGTTATTCCATGCCTTTCCATATCCCTTCATGCTATTGGCTGTGTGCAGCTGCATACTTCATGCCTCAGTTGAGACTAATTAAGTATCCTCATTAACATCCTTACTGCCCCAGCCTATGTCATTCCTGGAGCATTCCTATGCACTGTGGTTGTGGACATGGCACGCAAACCCCACAGTTCTTGGGGTCACCTTCCTTATGGTGGGGCTTGAGGGCTCCACTGATTCCTGAAGGTGTTTATGAATTGAGTTCTGGACCGACAGTTTTCAGCCTCATTTTTGCAGCACCATAAGGACATGGGAATGTGCCTCGTAGGGGGAGCATCCTCAGGGCACCCACAGTGTCCCTGCCTGGACCTCGAGTGTGGCAGTGGTCTGAGGGAGGAAAGCCAGGAGGGTGACATCATTATGTGCATGCATAGGCCTTCCAAGAGCCCTTCTGGAGAAAAGCCTCTGATTCGGGCAAGACTGAGGAGCTGAAGCTAATGAGCTCCCAGCTGGCACCAACAGCCGGGCAATGGGTGGAGCTATAGGAAGCCGGGACAACCGGCCTCACAGCCCAAATTACAGCTCTGTGCCTGCATTATCCCGTACGGAAGAGCTCAGCTCTCTCTGTAAATAGGCACTTCCGAGGATGCTGGCCCTTCCGACTGCTTCTGGACTGAGCCTGTTCCTTGTCTTATTACTTTGGAGTCATTAAAAAATCTTGCTCTAACCCAGTTGTGGGGTTCTCTTTGAGTTGACCTTCCAGGGCCGGTGGGAGTTGACGATTGCATGCATCCTACCTCGGGGGTAGGTCGGTATTGCTGCTCCCTTTCAAATGTAAACTTCAGCTTGCTTGCTTTAGCTTAGCCTGGCGTGACTCTCTGGCCCTGGCTCTGCAATCCTGCCTCATGGGGTTCGTTATATCCCTCCCATGGCATTCCTGTCCTCCTCGCAGTGGCTGTGCACCCGGCTGTGCACACGCGCACAGAAACGCATCCGTGGAAACAATATATGCACATACACTCTGATACCACTTGAAATGAGTCAGGGAATGGCTGTTTACGGTGCTAGAGATTTCTTACTCTCCATGCTAGGGACGAGATGACATAGTAAGACCAATAAACTCCACCTTTGTAGTCAGTTGTCTTTAAGTAAAGCAGCAGAGGCGCACTGGCCCATGCCTACGTGTGGGTGCTCCGTGGTCCCCGGGGTGCAGGGATGCAGGGGACAGCTGGGCATTCCTGCCCTGGCATCCCCTCTGCCTCAGTTTCCCACGCTCTTTGACAAGGGGACGCAGACACTCCCTCCCCACGGGGACTGTGGGAGAGCCGATGCCTCCACGCCTCTAAAGTGCTCTGAAATGGGAAGTACCAAAGTCCGGAGAGGGGATACGCAGCTGTGCGCCCCAGGAGGAACACCCTGGCCCGTGGCTGCAGGAGAGGGTTGGAAGATGACTGTGTGGGCACAGGGCTGAGCTGTCACCCCAGGGCTCAGCACCCCGGCTGTCCTCTGGGCAGGATGTGCTCCTCCTGCCACAGCCGGGGTCACCGTCCCTTGTGCCGGGTGGGGAGCTGGCGCAGTGTCATGGAAAGACTTTCCATCCCTAACAGAGCCTTGTCCAGTTCCCTTCGGTCTGCCACGTGCATTTCATTGTCAACTTGAGGTTGTTGTTGTGCAAAAGAAGTGATTATGAAAAAAAAATAAAGGAAAAAAAAAAGAAATAAAGTTGGTATGAAACCATATGTGTCCGTCTGTCTCCATAAATGGGTTGTTTTAGTTCCAAGGCTTCTCTTTGTATTGTGAGAATACTCATAAACAGCATTAAACAGAAAATTGACCTAAAGATTTAACAAAATAGACTCTAAGCCTCTGAATGCTCAGTGAGTGCTTTTTTACACAGCATAAAAGAGGCAGAAATTGAGAGTTTATCATCATTTTCAGTGGGACAAAGTAATAAATGCTTGAATGAGGGTCCTGCTGCCACCCCCTGTGGCTGGGAGTGAGGGTGTGCAAAGTCCTTACACAGGAAGATCAAAAAAGATGTAAGACAGTTACAAATACAACAAATGCAGTTCTATAAAACACATGAGCTTCTTTATTAAAAGCTCCAGTGTTTCTTTCATGAGCTTTTCCTGAGAAAGGATCCAGCCTGGGCTGGACAGAGTGGGAGGGAGCAGGCCTGTAATTCCCAGGGAGAAGGGACCCCCACCCATGAGACCTTGCATGGCCAATGCTCCAAGTCCCAGCCCTGGGGCCAGGTACACAAAAATGTCCTAAAGCTGCAACTGAAAACAGGGAAGTTTGTAATCCACAGGGACATGTGGGGGGATGGTGCCTGGCCGCTTTCCCCCTGCTGGGGAAAGGATTCCCCACTTGCCTTTTGCAGGGGGCTTTTGCCACCACAAGCAGTGCCCAATGTCACTGGCCACTGTCCTCCCTGTCCTTGAAGGGATATTGAAATAGCAGCATCCTCATGGGCTGTCCCACATCTTGTGATCCCATCAAAATAACCGGTGTGGGAGACTTTCCACAGAGCTCAGCAGCACTCGGTGCACAAGGAGACAAACCAAGGGGACAGCAGGGGGGTAAATTTTAATTCCCAGGGCAGTGTTCTGTAAGGGCAGGGAGGACAGTGCCAGGACAGTGCTGGGGCCATCATGGTGGTGGCAGTGGCAGAGCAGCCCATGCCTGATGCTCTTCCCACGTGTCCTCAGGACGCTGCTGCCCGCACAAACAGGAATTCTATTTTTGCAGCGTGACCTTCCTGATTCTGGAGATAACGACCTGACTGCAAACGCAGCACTGCTCGCTTTTCCTCTGAGATTTGATACAGTCCAGTAACCCAGGCTCTTCTAAAACATGGATGTACTAAAGTAAACTTCCGCATTTGTCTTAGGAAAACAGGCACAGTCCTTGCTGCCACACAGTTCGAGATATATTGATGAGACTGAGCATGGTCACCCTTTAACCAGTTAATTCAAGACACATCCTTCATCCTTTCTGATGTGAAGGAGAAAACCACAGGGGCATGGGATTTGTTGGGGCAGGATGGGGCGGGAAGATCAGAAGGAATTGTGGAGAGGCTCCCACCACTTTCCAGCCCTGCCCACTGTGCAGCCCTGCAGGGCTGAGTGCTGAAGACACAATACTGAAGGCTTGAACCAGACTGTAGCACCCACAAAATCATAGAATCGAGGAATGGTTTGGGTTGGAAGGGACCTTAAGGCTCATCTTGCTCCATCCCCTGCCACAGGCGGGGACACCTTCTACTACCTCAGGTTGCTCCAAGCCCCATCCAACCTGACCTTGGACACTTCCAGGGATGGTGCAGCCACAGCTTCTCTGGGCACCCTGTGCCAGGGCCTCACAGGGAAGAATTTCTTCCCAATATTCAATCTAACCCTGCCCTCTGCCAGGGTCCCCTGTCCTGTCACTCCATGCCCATGTCAAGAGTCCCTTCTGCAAAAATCAAAACTAGGTCAAGAAAGCAAAATATCTACATAACTCTTGAAGGGATCCCTACAAAGTGCTTGAGCTGTGCCTGAGTAAGGGAAGGGAAGAGAGCAGAGACTCTGCCAAGGTAAATGCAAAGGCTCACCTGGGCAGGCAAAACCCAGAAATTTTGCAGAGTGATTTGGTTTGAAAAACAACAGCTCATCCTTTCTCAGCAGCCTCACTGGCACCACGGCTGGAGCGGGTCTGCCCACTGACAAAGGAGCAGGGAGCAGATAAGGTGCCAGGAGGTGAAATCATCCCACTCTCTGTGCTAGGAGGAGCCCAGGGACCTTCCTGTGTCCTGGGATCTGACAGCAAAAGCCAAGTTTTGTGTTCCAAGAGGCCACTAACTGCTGAGAAAACTGGAGTAGGGCAGCATTACTGGAGGTTTGCTGCCTTCTTACTGTGTTGATAAGGCTGCTGTTCTTGGGCACTGTGGGGAAAAGGGACCTTTTATCTGTGCTGTCCAACCCCACTGAGGACCTGAGGATGCAGCTGCCAGGGGAGACACCAGCAGTGGCACTGGTAGAGAGACAGACAGACTTCCATGGAAAGGGGAGTCGCCATTTCCAGTGGGTGATTTCACCTTGATGGTTACCGCTGGTTACCTTGGAGAAGAAAAAATACAATTCCTTGTGGAATATCACTTTGATGGTATTAGCTTCAGTAGACTGGTAAGTGAGGGGGAACATGAGGGAAATAGAGGTGGCAGCTGGTTATCAGGCAGGGTTGGTTTGCATGGGGACAGAAAAGGAAAAGAAGAGCCTTGGGGAAAAAAAAGAAAAGCATTAAATAAACCAGCACAAATGTATCAGACAGGATCATTAGAAATTTGTGTAAAAAATACTAAACAGACCAAATGCCACCTGAACACCTGTCAGGAAAAGCCACCCACCCAGTAGCTGTGAAAAGCTGACAGAATGGAAACATAGTGTTTCCAAAATGGATTCACGACTTTTGGGGCCTCTGGCCTCGCTCATCCCTTTCCAGAACGTGTTAACCACCTACTCACAGAAGAAGTGCAATGTGGCAAGATCATGCAAAAAGTCCTCCCTGAGAAATTCTTGAGTGTCTCCCAAACCCTGGGCCTCACGGGCACAGAAACAGCAGAAATTACAGCAAGACCTGTGAGAGCTTGTGGTGGCCAGGGAAACAGGAGAGCAGAGTCACAGCTTGAGACTTAGTGCTGATAAGGACCAGCAGCACCCCGGAGATGGCTCCAACAGGAAAACAGCTGCTGAATCAAACCGGACAAGGGCACATTTTAAATGCTGGAAATGGCCCCGGGGAGACATTAGAGCCCCTTCCAGTGTCTAAAGGAGCTCCAAGAGAGCTGGAGAGACTTTGGACAAGGGCATGGAGTGACAGGACAAGGGGAAATCCCTTTCCACTGACAGAGGGCAGGTTTAGATGGGATATTTGGAAGAAATTCTTCCCTGTGCGGGTGGTGAGCCCCTAGCACAGGCTGTCTAGAGAAGCTGTGGCTGCACCAGCCCTGGAGTTCATGTTCAGCCATGAATAGCTGAGGGCTTTCACAAAACCCTGGAGAGCCAGAGACGGACACAGGGCTCGGGGGACACACACAGGGGGTACCCAGCCCACGGGGAACACGCAGGGAACATGGGGGTACATACAGGGGGCACCCGGCAGAACCCGACGAAAGGATACACAGGGGACACGAGGGGCTCAGAGGACTAAGGAGGGGGACACAGGGGGCACGCAGGGCACAGGGGACAGAGAGGACATGGGAGGCATGCAGGATCTGGGAAAAGGACATGCAAAGGACATGGGGGCATACACAGGACATGGGGGACACGCAGGAGCCGGGAAAGGGACATGCAGGAGCCGGGAAAGGGACATGCAGGCGACAAGGTATCGTGCAGGACCTCAGATGGGGACACGCAGGGGACGTGGGGGGGGAGCACACAGGAAGCACGGTCGGGAGACACGCATGGGGCACAGAGGCCGGGGGAAGGACATTCAGGGGACACGGGGGGCATGCAGGGCGCCAAAGGGAGACACGCGGGGTACACGGTGCGGGGGGCAGACAGGAGACATGGGGGGGGACGCGGGGAACACACACAGGGGCACGGGGGGTAGCACCAACCAGGAGAAACACGCAGGGCACGGGTCGGGGGACGGTCGGGGGACACGGGGGGGGTCCAGGGGACACAGGGGGGGATCCCCCGCAGGACCCCGCTCGCGGGGACCCCCGGCGGCGCGCGCCGCGCCCCCTCCCACCCCCACCCGGCGGCGGCGCAGGCGCAGAGCGCCCGCCCGGTCCCTATTTCACGGGGAGCGCGGGCCGCGGCGCCCGCGCCAAATAAGTCTCGGTAGCCGGTGCGGGCCGTGCGCCTGCGCGGGGCCCGAGAGCCGCGCGGCGGAGCCCCGCTCCCCCCGGCCCCGCTGCCGCCCTGCCCGCGCCCACCGCCGCCCGGCCCCAGCGCCCGCCGCCGCAGCCCGAGCGGGGCCCGCGGACCCCGGCCCGAGGTAAGCGCCGGGCGCGGCCTCGCCCGCCGTGGGGCCTCCGCCGCACGCGCCGCCCGGGTCCCTGCGGAGCGTCAGGACGTTACGGCGGCGGCGGCAGCGCCCGGCCGCCCGCCCGCCCCGCGGCCCCCCCGCCTCCTCCTCCTCCTCCTCCTCCTCCTCCTCTTCCTCCTCCTCCTCCTCCTCCCTGCCAGCGGGAGCGCGCCCACGCGCCCCTCTCACCCCCCCGCAACCCCCCTCCCGCGCCCGCCGGGAGCGCGCGCGCCGCCCCGCAACGGGGGCCCGGGGGGGGACACAGGACGGACACACTCGGGGCACCCCCTGCCCCCCGCCCGCCTCGGCGCCGGGAGACCCCCGTGGGACCCTCCCTGGGCAGCCTCCACGTGCAGCGCCCTCCGCCCCCGTGCACCCCACTCTGCACATCCTCCCCCCCTCCGTGCAGCCGCAGCCCCCCCCGGGCACCCCCTCTCCGTGTCCCGCTGTGCTGCCCTCCGTGTTCTTCCCCCTCTTTCGTGAGGCCGCTCTCCACCCTCTTGCAGCTTCCCTGCCACTCTCTTCCGGGCAGCCGTCCGCCCATGCACCCGTCTGCACAGCCCCCCTGCATGTGTCCCCCCACCCCCGTGCAGCTGCAGCCCCCCTGTGCCCTCTGTCCGTGTAGCCCCCGCCCGTGCTGCCTGTGCTGCTCTCCATCTGCTCCCTCCTTGTACCCCTGTGCATCCTCTTGCACCCCTGTGACCCTCCCACCCTGTGCACCTCTGTTTAACCCCCCTGAAGCCGCTTCCCCATGCATCCCCTTTCTCTCTGAGTAGCTCTCTTCATCCACGCTGCATCCCTCCTCTGGGCCTTGCTGGCTGCCCCCAGTGCTGTCTCCCTGGTCTCTGCCCTCCTGATGCTGCACCCAAAAAAATCTCTCTCCTCTCCCAATTGCGCTATGCTTTTTTTTCTTTTATATTTTTTTCCTCACTTCACCCCAAATCTTTCCCACAGCCTTTGACGTGCTCTCAGCACCTTGCAAGGTGCACCAGGAGGGATGTGCATGGACACCCTGACTCCTGGTAGAGCTGAGCTGCCCCTCGTCCCCCTCCACTGCCCCACTGCTGGTGCGTTTTTAGCCACTTTTTAGATGACTTATGTTTTCAGCCCACTTTTTCTCTATTCCATGCTGGTTCCTGCCCAGAGGCATCTGAGCGACACACGTGGAGTTCAGTCCCGTGATGCAGGGCAGGATGTCCGGAGCATCCTGAAACCGGCTACCAGCTTGGGGCCATTGTGAGTGATGCTAATGCTGTGGGAGGGGTTTTACCCCAAAATGAAGGATAAGGGTCGGGATAGAGTGACAACAAAAATTGGAGTGGTTGAGCCGAAGGCGGCTGAGCATCCATGCTGCTGTGAAAACTGAAGTGCTTCTGCTGGTGGGTTTGTGGTGGGCTGGCACAGAGGGGCCACTGCACCTCAGATAAACCCTGTGAGCTCTGTGGAGGTACAGATCACCTCGTGGTGTCCCTGTGGGTCAGGCAGGTGTTTCTGCAGGGCGTGAACTTGGTTTGCAGTCACATTGGACATGCTGGGTCAGTGCCCTGCTCCAGCCGTGGCCTGGGGAAGTGGTGGGAGCCAAGTGGCATCTCTGCTGTGCTCTGTGCCACTGCTTGGAGTACTCTGTGGAGGCCTGAGCTTGAACAGCCAGACCTGGACAAGGTGTTCCCTTACCTGTCTCTGTGTGGACTGCACCAGTGCTGTAGGAGATGCTTTGTAGGCACCGACTTCCCCTTACCTGGGCATGGGCCGATCCCCAGCAGTGTGGGCAGCACGGTGAGGGAGGAGATTCTCCCCCTCTGCTCTCCTCAGGTGAGACCCCACCTGCAGTGCTGCGTCCAGCTCTGGGGCCCCCAGCATCAGAAAGGTGTGGAGCTGCTGGAGTGAATCCAGAGTTGGTCATGGAGATGCTCTGCGGGCTGGAGCACTTCTGCTCTGGAGACAGGCTGAGAGAGCTGGGGAAGCGAAAAGAAGACTCCGAGGAGACCTTAGAGTCCCTTTGAGTTCATAAAGGGGCTCCAAGAGAGCTGGAGAGGGAGTGCTGCCTTACATCTATTGCTGATTTGTTAGAAATGCACACTTTGAAATAGTTTCCAGATGTCACTGTTTCTGCGGGCTTGATGTGCTTTTTTAATTTGATTTTTTTGTGTGTGTGACTTTGGAGGAGGGAAGAGTCCCCGTTTTACTGTGGAGGAGACAGTGACAAGCTCCTCCAACAGTGTGAAATCGTGAGATAGTTTGAAATACATTTGGAAATGCACCTTCAAACTGACTGTCTTCGTAGAGTTTGTGCTGGATGCCAGGAACACTTTTTTTTTGGACCTCTTTCACACTCTGCCCTTCACCTCCTGCACCCGGTCCCACCCATGCCCATCATTCTCACCCAGCCTGCAGAGCATGTGTTGGGTTGAGCTTCCCCTCATCCTTCCTCCAGGGGTGGAGCACTTGGGGATTTGCTCATCCTCTTGTCCTTAGAAGCGTGGGGTCCCTCCAGCTCCTTCTCTCCTTGCTCCCACCACACCCACAATCCCTCCATGACCGAGTTCAGCAGGGAGACCTTTTGACACGGGGCTTCCCCTCATTCCTCCACAAGCAGCTGGTGACCGACGGCTCTCCTGCTCCTGCCACGATGGCGACGCCGGACGTCAGTGTCCACATGGAGGAGGTGGTGGTGGTGACCACGCCGGACGGCGCGGTGGATGGCGGCGGCATGGAGGAGGTGAAGACAGTGCTGGTCACCACCAACCTGTCCCAGCACGGGTAAGAGACAGGGTCAGTGCATGCTGAGGGGATGTGCTGGAAACCGTCCCACACGTGGTGGTAGGCTACGATTTGATCCCCCGCTGCTTCTTCCTGCGTCACTGCTCGCTGTGGGGACCTCAGTGGTGCCCACGGAGTGTCCAGTTCCTTGCTAGGGCTTCCCATACCCAGGGCTCTGCAGCTCTGAGCAGAACAGGCTCTTTCCCTCTTTTGAGGGGGGGAAAAAAACCCCAACCCCAAATACCTTTTCCTGAGTGGATGTGGATGTTGGAGTGGACACAAATCCAGTTGGAACAAGACACCAGTAGCTAAATCGGTGTTTTTCTGCTATTTTATGATGGCTTTGCTAAGCTCTGAACTCCAAGAGACGAGTCAGCCCACACCAGGTTGAGGGTGCTGCAGCTGAGCTCCCCTTCCCTGAAGGTTGGGGAGGTTTGGGGTTGGCTGGTTTTTGGCTGAGCTCTGCAGGAACCTCCCTGCCAGCGATAGCAGTGAGAGAGGTGTCCTTGAAACATTGTTGCCCTGAATGGAGAGACTGCTCAAAAAACCGGAATGAACATGTCTGATTGTTAAAGTGCAGCT
Organism: Lycocorax pyrrhopterus obiensis; assembly: GCA_014706295.1. Lineage (NCBI taxonomy): Eukaryota > Metazoa > Chordata > Aves > Passeriformes > Paradisaeidae > Lycocorax > Lycocorax pyrrhopterus. The sequence continues at coordinate 10,696,052 of JACSVZ010000022.1, read as the reverse complement.
GTTTTGCCCAATTTCTGCCTTTTTAGTTGGCATTACAGATTCAGGGCTGCCGTTTGTTCTGGTCTGGTCTGTTCAGTGGCAGGGTGGCCGTGGCCAAAGAGCCTGGCTGGTACCCTTGGAGGCCCACGTAGCAATGGGCTCTTTGGTTTATTTCTCTATGGTTTTTTGGGTGGGACAGAGCCCAGAGCCATTTTTGTGCTTTGCTCTTTCAGTGGGCAGAAAATTCAAGTTCACACCTGGAGCTGCATCCAGGCAGGTTTGTTTGAAATAAGTGGGTGTTGAGTGGCTGTTTATTCTCTCCACAAGATGTTTGTCTCCTTTTCTCAAACGTGTCTTTGTGTCAGTGCCCTGGGGCTTTGGGCAGGGCAGAAGGTGACAGCGTTTTTTTCAGTCCAGGTGCCATTCCCCTTGTGCTGCTCCAACTGAGATAAAGCCCATTAATAGATGAATTTTTGGTGAAGAATGGGCAGGGACAGGCAGAGGCCGGAGCTGTAGGTGCTGGGATGGGTAGGGTCTGCCCTGCTCTTCCTCCACACCCTGGGTCTGTGGGTGTTTCCAAGAACCTTTTCAATTCCCAGAAGAACGGTGATGGTGGGGAAGAAGGGCTCTACTCCTCTTGTTTTCTGTCCCATGGAGACTCCCTTGTCTCCCTCAGTGGAGAAGCAGCCAGATGTGACACTTGGGATGTGGCTGCTCTTGGATGCAGAATGGTTCCTGGTTGTAACGTGGCTCTGTGCCTCTACAGACCCATGTGCAGCACTGTGGTTTTGTCTGGGGAAATGGATCATGGCAGAGGCTGGCTCCATCAGTTGGTTTCCTTTCACTCTTAGTTCCCTTCCTGTTTTTCTTTGGAAACGTTTTCTCATCCTCCCAGTGTCCCCTGGATGGTCAGGAGCAGGACAGCTCTACACAACACAGAGAGGAACGCTTTCATTTAGTCGCAGCTATGAGCAGAGATGTCTTGGCAGGTATGAAGAGATTCCCTGAGGGTTTTCCATGCACCTCTCTGGAGAAGAGCCTCTGGACAGGTTCTTTGCTCCCCCATTCTTGGGGATGGTAGCAGGTTAATGGAAAGGATGTGAATTTTGGGGTCACAAAGTAAAACCTGCCTGACTCCTCTCACTGAGCAGAGCAGTGGGGCTGGTGGTAGGTGGCAGCACGAGCCACCCACGGTCTCTCTGTGGCCTTGGGCAGGTGCCTCCACCAGGCTCTGCTCCTCCTGGGGCAATGCCACAGTGGCGCTGGCTCCCTTTCCTTCTGATTTCCCTCTGCAGCCCCAGCTGGTGTCAGGAGGGCAGCTGCAGGCACAGGCTGGGATCCCTTCGTGTTGGCTCGGTCACCACTCACTTGGGGAGCTTTCAACTTGCCTTGTGTGACACTTAAACCAAACTCCACTTGGGGGTTGGTGCTTTTTTCTAGTGCTCATCTGGGTATGGGTTTGCTATTAAAAAAGCCCTCTATATGACCAATTGTTAAGAGCTTAATTAGTTCATATGTTCTTAAGGAAAAGGCTGAGGGAAATGGGAAAATAATAATGAGCAAGAAGCTTTTCTCTTTGGTCTGTGATAGGAGGGGATCTGTGCTTGGTGCTCTGATGAGGCGCTTGTATTTCTGATCAGCACAGGATTCTGGGGGAGACTTTTCTCTCTCAAGTTTCCAGGCAAGGCAGGAGCAGAAAAGAAAGGAGATGCCAGCCCGCTGAGTTATCTGCACGTGCTTTCTTCTCTTCCTCCCGTCTGGTTTATGGATCCTCCTGGGGAGGAAGATGAGAACCATCCTCCCCTGCCTTCGTCATGGCAACTGGCAAAGGCAGGACCAGCTGGGGGGCTGCACTCTGGGGCTTGGAAGATGTTTGTGTTTTCTCTTGCATCTGCCTCAGTCTGTTTCCCTGGAATGGGATGGGAGGAACAGTGTGGAGACACTTGCCTTTTTTTGTGGTTTTTCTCTCCCCCACATGTCCATGGCAGACACAGACTTCAGTTGCTTGAATTTTTCCTACAAGCTCGGAGTTGGTTTGTTTGTTTGCCTCTGGAGGTTTAAGGCGTGGGCTGGGTTATTCCTCCCCATCCAGTTGTGCCTTTCGGTCATTTTTCGGAGCACATGCGGTGGAGTCCTGGAGGAAGCTCTGAAAGGTGCCGACTTTCTGCTGGGGGCTTTCTTCTGGTAAGTTGGTGGAAGTTCTTGATCTGGAGGGAGGTCAGGGTCAGGGCTTTGCATGCCAGAGGGCACTGCTGCCTCTGGCACCCGGCTGAAGTGCTGCTGCTGACTTTCACCTGGAGAAATGCAAGAACCCAGCAGCAAACTGATGGAAAACCCCTGGTTAGAATTCTTCTGTTCTTCTGTCAGACTGCTGCCACTTGTGTAATAATCACCTGTGTGCAAATGCCTTAGCTCAGAGTTTACCTTTTTGAGTCCTTTCATGTTACCCTCCCCGTGTTCTCCCAGGGCTCTGGGCTGGTGGTTGCTGTGAGCTGCAGAGGCAGTGTCATGTCCATCCCCTTTCTGTCACAGCAGGAGCTGTCTCCCCTCTCTCTGGAGCAGCATCTCCGAGCCACTCACCTGGTGAGGCTGAGCTGCCGCCCACGCCTTCCTTATCTCTGTGCTGCTCCCCACAGGTACCTGCCCTGCAGCTGCTGAGGGGAGAGATGCTTTGAAGCTGCAGTTCCACCCTGGAGCTGTGTGTTAGGAGCCCAGAATGGAAAAACAAGTTGCTCTTGAATTTCCTTGTCCCAGTGGCACCACCGTGAGTGAGAAATGTGGTTGCCAGTGAGTCACTAGGACTGTCTTTTAATTCACCCATGGTACCAAACTGAGGGAGGTTTCAGGTTTATTTTCTCTCTACAGACTTCCTAGGGAGTTTATATGCCAAAGTATGTGAAAAGCCAATTGTATTTGTCCCCCTGCCTCTGCAGGTCAAGCTTTCTACAGCAATTATTCAGCTTCAGTAACAACACCAAACACACATCTTAAAGGGAGGGTAGACTTAGACTGGATATTAGGAAGAAATTGTTCCCTGTGAGGGTGGTGAGGCCCTGGCACAGGTTGCCCAGAGAAGCTGTGGCTGCCCCATCCCTGGCAGTGTTCATGGCCGAGTTGGTGGGGACTTGGAGCAACCTGGTCTAGTGGAAGGTGTTGCTGCCTGTGGGAGGGGCTTGGAATGAGATGAACTGTAAGGGCCCTTTCAACCCAAACCATTCTGTGTTTCTATGAAAACCCGTTAGGAATGGTCCCTGCTGAGCGCTGGCTGTGATGTACAGGTGGGATCCATAAGGGCACCAGTGTGGGCTCCCTCCCTTTGGGACCTCACCTCCAGAGCTGTGGGGGTGAGGAGCATGTCCCCCCATCACAGCCAGAAGAGCCTGTTCCCTCTGAGTGTGCACTGAAACTCCTTGGAGGGTCTTGGGGCTCCATATTGCCATAGTGAGAGCTGGGATGGGAGAACAGTGAGGGAGTGGGTGCTGTGCAGGACCCAGTGTGTGACTCCATGGGCAAAGCACCCAGAGAAGACAGAGATCTCAGTGTGGGGACAATGGAAGCAGTTGGATAGCCAGCTATTAATGAGTATCATGGATATATCAAATTTTAAGAGGCTCAGAGATTGGATTGCAAGTGTCCATAGCTCATGTTATGTTATCTGTGCTCACAGGTCTGGTCTTGGGGTTTGTGCAACTCCTTTATAGTGTTTCTGTGACTCCTCACGGTCCTACTCCCCTGGAGCATCCTGCATACCAGGGGCTTCAGCCAGTCCATTGCCCAGACAGCAGCAGCATGTTTCACACATGTTTTTCCTGGGGAAATCTCAGGCAAAGCTGCCAAAGGCTGGCAGTGACTTCTGAGCAAAGGGCTGTGCTGACAGCATCCCTCCATGCCAGCTCTCCAGCACGGGCTGGGCTGGAGGCAGATCCACAGGGTTGGGATTAAAGGGGAGGCAAGAGAGAGCTGGCCAGGCTGCTGACAGGGGCTTGCCTGCTGTGAGGTTCTTCATCTCCACATGAAAAAAAGGAACTGAGCCTCCCAAATCCGAAGCTGACTCTTAGCTCTTGTGGGAAAATGTGATCCGAGGGACTTCTGAGGCAATGTCTCCACAGGGCATCGGGTGTGGGGGTGGCACAGCCACATGGCTTAAGAATGCCTCTGCCTCTCTTCCCAGCGGTGACATCAACGAAGACACTCTGGAGACTGAAAATGCAGCTGCTGCAGCTGCTGCTGCCTTCACAGCCTCCACAGACCTGAAGGAAGCGGTTCTAGGTAGGTCAGCTCTTTCCATAGCCCCTTGGTGCCAGCTCCACCACCCCAGTGTGCCACAGCCCTGCGCTGGTGCCACATGGGACAGTCCAAACACTGCTGTGCAGAGCTGCTGGGGCTCCGGGGGTGTTCTCTTGTGGGCCTTGGGGATGCTCTCCCAGCATCCAGGGGGCTCGGTGACCAGCAGGGAGCTGGCAGCGGCTGGCTGGGCTGCTGCTGCCCTCTCCTGGTCTGCAATGAGTCCCTGTGTCCGGCCATCCCTGGCTCCTGCCGTTCCAGCCTGCCACGGGGATGTCAGTTTTGCAGCAACTTGCTGGCTTTGGTTGAAAGTAGAAGTGAGTTTAGGGAGCAAAGATTGATCAGCTGGGCTGGAGTTGACTTAAACCAGTTTTACTTTAAAGCCAAGGGTGACTCCACCCGGATAACATCATTCTTTTTTATCAAGAATGGCTGACTTCCCATATTCCCTGTGCTCAGCTGCAGCTGGATTGGCATAAATCTGCCTGGGCTGTTTTGCCTGAGAAATTTGGATGTTTGGATGCTTTAATAGCAAAGTGCAAGTGAGTGGTGCCCACAAGCCCCAGCACACCCCACCATGCATTATCTACTTTTTTTTTTTATTCCTGAGTTTCACAACTGTCATTGCATGTGTGACTCAGGCACGTGAATCAAGGGCTGTGGCTCATGTTTCTCTTTGATCTGTCCCTTCCTCTGATCCCTGTGAGAAGTGAAGATGGCTGAAGATGAGGACAGTTTGGAGGCAGAGATTGTCTACCCCATCACCTGCGGGGACAGCAAAGCCAACCTCATCTGGAGGAAGTTTGTGTGCCCTGGGATCAATGTGAAGTGTGTGCAGGTGAGAACAGAGGGCCCAGCAGTGGATTTGTGCTTTCCTCTTGCCCACACGGTGGGGTCACCTGGCTTTTCCTGGTTGTGATGAGCTTTGATCAGCTGCTTTGCACCAGAACCATGTCATGGTGGGAAAGGATGATGTTTTCCTGGTGTTGGGGTACCTGGTATTTGTCTTGACCAAATTGTGTAGTTCTGGCTGGAGAGATGGTGCCTCCATTTAATGTGTTATTGAAAAGTTTGAGAAATTTGGGCACTTGCAGTGTCTGCTCAGTTGGAAAGTCGATAGTTTGAGGAATTTATTGATTGGGGACCTACTGAAGAGTTGCTGCTGTGTCCTGGGTAACTCATGGTTAAAATCTGCATGAATTCAGGGACGTGCCACGAGTGAGTCATTGCTGGCATTTGTACACTGCCTAAACAATACCCTGACGAGGGAGAGTCTCCTTGGGCTTCCAAAGGATAGTCTTTGCCCTTCCCAGGAGAGATGGTCTCCTCTGTCCCTGAGGCAGAAGATAGATGCTGCTGCAGGTAATGCTGCTGCCTCCTAAAATCCATCCTCTCTGCACTGAAGCCCTTGTCCTTGTTCAGAGATGCAGTTTCTCATGCAGTGAGTTACTCTATGTTGGTCAACATGGCCATGGAAAAGAGGAGGCCTGGATTTGGGAAATCCTTTGAGATGGGCTGTAAGGCAGCTCCCTAGAGAACTGCCTCGTTCACAGTTGGACTCGAGGATCTTGGAGGTCTTTTCCACCCTTAGTAATTTTATAATTCTATGATTCTGCAGGTTGCTGTTAGGTCAGCGTGTGGGTTCAGGCACGGCTGGGTGTGTAGGGCAATAAAAGGAAGGGAAGAGTTGGCACGGTGCGTGCCAGCTCCCTGAAGCTGATTTTCAGGAGCAGTGGGTGTGCGCTGCCAGAGAGGCCAGAGGTTCCCTGATACTGATAGTTGGGCTCGGGAGCAGGAAGTCAAAGACCAAATGGGTTTCTTCCCTCTCTCCTATGGGGCATAATGTGCCCCTGGACCTAAACGTTACCAGTGCAGCCCAGCTTTCACGGAGTCCATTGCTAGTGGGACTGTGAGCAGCTCCCTGCTGTTAATGGTACTTTGCATAAGCTATGGGTGTTTCCCCAGTTGTCCTGCCTGAGCTGGGCACTTCCAAACTCACATACCCCTGAACCCTTGGCTTGGAGCAGCTGTTAACTAACTATCTGTGACAGCAGTGTTTGGCTTTAATCTTTCTGACTTGGGCAGTGTTCCCTGGGGTGGGGAGTGCCTGGCAGCAATCTGTTTTGGTGGTATTCAGTGGCACGTGGAGGCTGCAGCCGCTGCCGGGCACTGGGAAACGCCGCCGGGCTCCAGCTGAACCCTGCTCACAGGGCACCCTTGGCTTGTTTATGGCTTGTGGCACTGATGTTGCACCCCTGCCTTTTGCAGTTTCACGATCACCTAATCAGCCCCAAGGAGTTTGTCCACCTGGCAGGCAAGTCGACCTTGAAGGATTGGAAGCGGGCGATCCGGATGAACGGGATCATGCTCCGGTTAGTCCTTTCCTTTGTATCTCTGGACACTTCCTTCTGGGGGATTGTGGTGGGCTGGAACAGAGCCTTTGGAATGGCTGTTTTGCTGCTGAGGGAGCAAATGAACCACTAAACGTTTGTCTTAATTACTGCCTGGCCCCAAATGTGGTCAGTCCAATGGCTTTGTTCTGTCCTTGTGCCTAGGGAATAATTTGGGGCAAGAAATATTTCTCTGGTCTTTTCAGGACTTGAACCACACTGAGTTTCCAGCTGGTGTAAGGACATTGGAAATTTTCATGGTTCTTGGTGGTTGGGCCATGCTGTCTGTGGATTCTCAGCATGACCCACCAAATGAGATCAGTCTGGTCATCACTAATGCTCTGGTTGCAGCACTCCTGCTTGACATCACTTCCAAATAAGTCCTTGGCAAAAAAAAAAGGCTTCTCTAATGCAAGCATTTATCTTCTCTAGTCTTAACTACAGTAATTCAATTCTTCTATGGTCCTCCTGAACACCAGCCTGAGAGTGTGATTTAATTACAGTCTTTCTCTGCCTTTGGGCAGGATAAAAAAGAATCACCTCTTCCCCAGGAATTGTCAGTGGTTTTGTGCTCTTTTCACAGAGTGACATTGCCTTTCCCTGTGTTCTTCTGCTTCAGTGCAGGCATCTCCCGTATTGCTTTTAAGCAGCTTTTGCTCCATGTAAATTTTGCATAATAGGTTTAGGCTTTGTCAAGGCAGGGCTTTGAGAGGGGGAAAAAAACTTCAGGAGGAATGTCTGAAGGCAAACCCAGCAGCCCATGGGAGCAAATCTCAGGAAGTTTAGGTGGTTGTTGGCCAGCAAGGCCTGGGGATGCTTTGGAGACAATGTTCTTGGATGGGAAGATCCCGTGTTCCAGTGTTGCCACTCCCTTTGAATGAGGTAAGAGACCTGATTTTAGTTTATAAATAGGGTTATGTCCTGTCTCCTTTTGAGCTGTCGAGTCAAAAGGGCAAGGAAGAGGCTCCCTGTGATCTCACCCTGAACTGAGATTCCAGCTGACCCTTTGGAAGCTGCAGCTTCGGAGGGGATGTGCCGGTGGGACCAGATAGGGGCTCTCTCTCGTCCTTCCTCCCTCAAGAAATGAGTTTGTCAGTCCCAGTAAGGGCTTTTGTTGGCTCTGCCTGCTCTCCTGGCTTTTTGGGACTCAGAAGTTTGGGGTGAAGGCTGCCAGGAGCTGCATCTCAGACCTCTTGGTTGTTGCTGATGTGCCTGTCCTTGTGCTTGCTCCCTGTCTTTCAGGAAGATCATGGACTCAGGAGAGCTGGATTTCTACCAGCACACAAAGGTCTGTTCCAACACCTGCCGGAGCACCAAAATTGACCTGACTGGAGCCAGGGTGTCCCTGACCAGCCAGACATCAACGGAGTACATCCCTCTGACTCCTGCCTCTGCCGATGGTATGTGCAGCCATTCCTCACCCTCAGCAGGGGCTGTCACGCCTCAAAGCACACGAATGCCACATAACCAAGCTCCCTGTGGCTGCCCCATCTCTGAGAGTGTCCAAGGCCAGGTTGGACAGCACTTGGAGCAATCTGGTCTAGTGGAAGGTGTCCCTGCCCTGCCCGTGGCAGGGGGTTGGAATGAGATGAGCTTTGAGGTCGCTTCCAACCCAAACCATTCTCTGATTTTATGAATTTGACCTCTAATAACAGAGGCAACTGTCATTGGAAAGAGTTCTAATTTTGCAATACTTCTGTATTTAACTCCTTTTGCTCCCGAGCATTAAGAACAGCTCCCAAAGTGCCCCACAGCCTGAGCTCCTGGTGGTGCCTCTGGGACAGGATAAGCCCCTTGGCTGGCTCTGCAGAGCACCCATCCACCACATCCTGGTGTTTTGCTGGGGAGGCTGTTGCTGATGCACAGCACAGCCCACTCCAAGCCCCCCTGTTAAACATGAGCTCACCAATGGGACACATTTCCCATGCTGCTGGGCTGTGCTGGAATAACCAGAGCCCTGAAAGCTGCAGAGTAAAGGAGCAGAGGGACTGGATTTAATGGCTGCAACTGAGCATTCCAAAGGCTCTGCACAGCTCCGTGGGGCTCTGGCCAGATTCCCATCCATCCTGCTCCTGCGCACAGCATGAATGACGCCTGTTCCCCGGCTCTATGGTAACAAAACTGCTGAGATTTGGCAGAGCTGGAGGGAAGGAGGGATCCCCCTGCATCCCTGTGCAGTGGGGGGCTGCTCTTCCCTTGGAGGCTTTAGAAACCCTCCAGACAAACAGTGGCTGGGTAAAAAGGGCTGCCAGAAAAATCAGACTCTAAATCTGTTTGACTTCTGCCCTGAGCAGTGCTGGTGTGTTTGCAGGGGGGAGCGGGAGGGAAATGCTGGTCTCAAGCATGTGTTCTTGTGCTGCAAAGGTTGCAGGAGTAATCCCTGGGGATTGCACTCCAATGTAGAAAAATAAGTACAGCTGGCACAGCAACCACTTGGGCGTCTCTGTTCAGCATTGAGATCTGCATTCAAACAGATGTGATCCTGTGCAGTGTAAAGGAGAAGTCACAGAAATGCAGCAAGGGAGTGCTTGCCTTGGAAACAGCCTGTGAAAATACAGGGAAAAATCAGGACCTGGGAATTTTTTCTCTTCTTTTTTGCTATTGGTTGCAGTGAACGGATCCCCGGCTACAATAACCATAGAAACATGCGAGGATGCCAGCGATTGGAGCACCAGCATTGGAGGTATGGCTTGAGATCCCGCAGGGCTTGCTGGGTGGAGGAGATGTGTGGAAAGAGGGAAGCAGCAGGGTAAGGAGCAGGAAGGACCCTCTTACCAGAGCAGTTTTGCATGAACCTCCACTGGGATTATTCCTTCTCTGTTTAAGGAATAGCACTGTGTTATACCCCACCGGTGTGCAGGCTGCTGCGGCAGCCTTGGGATGCAGTTGTTTCCAAGCACTATCATATCAAAGCCAGGGCCAAATGTGGCTCCAAGGGGAAAAAAATCTTATCAGAGGGGTCATGAAATCATTCTCCTTGGTGCTACTGGCTGTAGCAAAATGTCCTGTTGGTGTGGGACAGGAGTGGGGAGAGCATATCCTTCTCCTTTGGGTCCATGCTCTGGGTGGGCTTTGCCCCAGCCCCCTGACCTCGGGGGTCTCCCAGCCTGCCAGGACTGCACCCCTACAGGGGTGTCCACGGGGAACCCACAGCACATCACCATAAAACCCCGCTGAGGATTTTGAGGTTCTCCCTTGCTTTCTCTTTCTCCAGAGGACACCTTTGCTTTCTGGCAAGGTCTGAAGGACAGTGGTCTCCTGGAAGAAGTGATCCATGAGTTCCATCAGGAGCTGGTGGAGACCATGAAGGGCTTGCAGCAGCGAGCACAGGATCCCCCGCTGCAGCTCGGGGGTAAGGACCTGGACACACGGGTCATCTTGGGAGGGGGGCTTGTGGATATTTTTATCCTTAGAGATACCTGGATGGCATGATAGGGACATAGCTCATCATAAAAAATCATTTCTGGCTGATTGTTGGGCAGGCTGCACTTGGGGATGCTTCAGGTGACCTCAGTTCTCCAATTCCCCGTGTGTGGGGCTTCCTCTCTGCTGGCTCTGGGTCTGGATGAGCGCTTGGCTTGGGAACTGAGGTGGAACTCAGGCCATTGGAATAACGATGCAGCAAGCAGCTACTGTGCCAGCAGATTTCTTATCACCCCTGCTAAGCAGGAGAGGACTGTTTACACAGTCACTGCTAGTGACCTCTTGCCCTTTCTCATGGCTTCTGCCTTCTCCTCTTCCCCAGCCTCTTGAGTTACCCTCCCGCAGATTTTGGCTGTCTCAGCTGGACATGTTTTGTTCTCGTGTGACTTTTGCCAAGCCACAAATAGTTTGCACAGGGAATTTTGCTTCCTCAAAGATTCTGTGTCTTGTTTTAAGATGCTGTTTTACTGAACAACGTAGTCCAGAACTTTGGGATGCTGGATCTGGTCAAGAAGGTCCTGGCCAGCCACAAGTGTCAGATGGATCGCTCGAGGGAGCAGTACACACGGGATTTGGCAGGTATGTCCTGGACACAGCGGTGTGGCACCGGGCATCGCTGCCAGCGCCTTTTCTCTTGGGCTGAGAAAGTGGGGGTTGTGTTAAAGCTGGTGTTTGTTAAACCAGCCACACCAGGCGTTGCCACGGGCCTCTGGGAAGCTTGTCCAGGATCCAGGCTGAGCCAAAACCTCTTCTCTCTCCAGCTCTGGAGCAGCAGTGTGACGAGCACCGCAAGCGAGCGAAGGAGCTGAAGCACAAATCGCAGCATCTCAACAACGTCCTGATGACCCTCACACCTGTCTCCGTTCCCACGCCTCTGAAACGCCCCAGGCTGACCAGGGCCACCTCCGGACCAGCTGCCATCACCTCCCAAGTCCTGTCCCAGCCGGCACAGCTCGCTGTCACCCCCGGCGTGCCAGTCTCCCAGATTGCCAACCTCCCTCTCGGCAAAGTGGTCTCGGCCCTCCCGCCTTCAGTGATGGGGAAGAGCCCAGCCCAGCCCCCTGCTGCCAGCTCCCCGGCCTCCCCTCTGCTGGGGGGGTACACGGTGCTGGCCTCTGCCGGCTCCACCTTCCCCAGCACGGTGGAGATCCACCCGGACGCTTCCAACCTGACGGTGCTGAGCACGGCTGCGGTCCAGGACGGCAGCACGGTGGTGAAGGTGGTGAGCCCCTTCCAGCTCCTGACACTGCCAGGACTTGGCACGACCATCCAGAATGTGACACAAATAGCTCCCGGTGGGAGCACGGTCGTGACTGTCCCGTCTGGTGCCACCGAGGCCACCGGGGAGGAGCACGCTGCCGCCGCCATTGAGGTGACCGCAGTGGCTGATGAGGCGGAGCAGAAGTGAGAGGGGGAACTTGCCTGGAGGGACGCTGGCCGTGCCACTCTGGGGGGAACTGCCTCTTCTCTGGCTGCGCTGTGGGACGAGGAGCGGTGTCATGAGGGGCACGGGCTAACAAGACTCAGAGCGGCTCGTGTCGGGAGCAAGGACGTTCAGGTCAGAGGGAAGGAGGGGGGAAGAAGGATGCCCGGAGAAGGGAAAGGCAGAAATGCTCTGCCTTGTTTGGAGGAAGGAAGAAAAAAAGAGCTTATTTTTTTATAAAGCTTTCCTCCCCTGTTCTCTTGGAATAGTTTTCTTGCTCTGGGTCATCAGCCCAGCCTCGTTGGCAGGCACAGCTGGAGCAGTGTCCATCGGAGGAGTGGGCAGGAGCAGGGAGAAGGTGGTAGCAAAAGGAAGCTGCTGAGGAGTCTGGTGGGCAGGGAGCTGGGTGCTCCCCATCCCCAGGGTCTGCAGGAGTGGAGAGGGATGCCAAGAGCAGGAATTCCATGGATGTGTGCGATCACTGACACCAGGAAGGGCTCTGGCAGCATGGGCACAGGCCCTGGGAGGTTGGATTTTGTGTGTGATGCTGGCTTCGGGTGGCAGAAACAAGTGGGAGCTATTGCGACAGTGGGTCATGGTGGTTGCCCAAGTCTGCTGGAGAAGGAGCAGGAAGAGAGGAACCCAGAGGGCTGAGAAAAGCTGTGACTTCTGAGGATTTTGGGTCTTTTTCTAGTTTTCTCAAAAAAAAAAAAAATCCATTCTTGGGATTTTTTTTAAGCAAAGCCCTGGTTGGGAAGCTTCTTCTGCATGGCAGAGCCGTGCTGTGGAGCGTGCAGAGCTGAGCCCCACGGCCGCGCTCCGAGGAGCTCACACTTCCTCATGAGGGGGGACCCTGCTGTCCCCAGTCCCCAGCATCCCACGGGAGCCGGACTCTGCCAATCCCTCCCTGCTGGGTTCAAGCAGCTGTTCTGTAACGGGGTGGTTGAACCCCCCCAGTTCTCCTCCAGCCACCCCACTCGCTGCAACTCTCACCAGGTCCCGTCCCAGGGCCTGTGTGTCTCACGCTGTCTCTGGCTGGAAGGAGTCGGGTGCTTGGAGCGTTGGGGTTTCTCCAAACTTGATCTGGCAACAGCAGCAACGACAGGTCACTTTATTGAGCTAATAAATATTTTTTTGAAAGAATGTTGCTGGTTTATTGCATTTTCTATGTCCAGGTGTGACAGCTGGGATTGTGGAGTGGGGCTAAGGCAGGACAGGAGCACACTTTATTAAATATAAATGTATATGTTCTCTGTGCTCCCTCCAGCCGTGGGCGTGCAAGGAGCCTGAAATGTGGCTCCAAAGTCTGGTTGTCCATGGCACGGCTGGGACGGCCTTGCTGCACCCAGTGCTGATAACCACTGGTCCCCAACCTATGTTTAGAAGAGTTCTGACACGTAATCAGGAAGGAAAGTGATCTTTTCCTCTCAAGCATTCGATTTTGTTTCGTTTTGGCAGAGACTCAGCTGGGGCTGCGGTTGATGAGGAGGAGTCCTGCCTTATCAGAGGCTTTTCCCTCCCAGCTGGTGGCTGCTAAGATACCGCTGTCATATCTCTGTACTTGGGACAGCAGTAGCCTGTCAGACCGAGGACATATAAAGGGTTGTGATCACCCTGAGCTGCCTTTTGCCTCTCCAACCTGAGCAGCAGTGCTGAACCACACCTGAGGTGTATTTGCAGCCCGAATTCCCCCATTGCTGTGCTGTGATGGTGAGTGAGCATCCTTCTGCACCACAGGGACACCTTTCCCCAGCAGTGCCAGGACTGAAAAGCTGTGGTGCCTTTGCCCAGCCTTGGAGAGCTGTGGGCTGATGGTCCTGCTCCAGCCATCTCTGCTTTGGACAAACTTGTCTGTGTTATCCAGGGAATGGGGGAGAGGGAATGTCCAGGTGGAAAGGGGACAGCTGGAGAGACCTCCTGGCTCCTCTTTAGGGGTATCTGAGAGCTGGCATCGGAGCGTGGGGTGGGACAGGATTTGTGTTGGCTCTGTGTTAGTGTGGTGCAGCAGTGAGCAGCGAGGGCTGGGCCAGAGCAGAGCAAGCAGGAGGCAGCAGCTCTTCTCTGGCTCTGTGCACCTTTACCTGCCCTAGAGACTACACATCACCTCACGGGCAAAGCATTCCCAGCGTGGGTGTACTTTGCCCTGCAAAGCAGCTCTTCCTCGGGATGTAAACAGCTCCCCAAGCAATAAAAGCTCGGCAGGCAGATTTGGGCTGGTGCAATCCTCCCCTCCCTTTGCAGCAGCTCTCGGGGCAGCCCTGTCTCCCTCGAGAGACCGCCTGGGCTGTTCAGGGATGCTCCGGTGATGTGCTCCACTCCCGGGATGGCTGTGCTGCTCCCGAGTGTGCTGTGGTGCTTCCCCGCACTGCCGAGGACAGCTGGGGGCTTGCAGAATCAGCAACTCGTGGTAGGATGAGGGCTGAGAAGGAAAAGCAAAGCAGGGAAGTTGCCTGCAGCAAGTTGTATGCAGAGATTATCAGTGTCTGGATGAGTGGCCTTGGGCTGGATGCGGCCGTGGGCGATTGGGCAAGATGCCCTGGCCGGGGGGAAGTCCCATGCGAGCGTAGCAGTAAATCCTGGTCTTGCAGCCCTGGTTTCAGCAGGGGTGGTAAAGCATTGTTCGTGGAGAGCACATCCCACCTGTGGATCAGCTCTCCCTACGGCACTGAGACCCGGGGCTCTGCAGGGGAGAGCCCCCAAGCCCTCCCCAGGGGGCTGCACCCATCACTGTGGGCTCAGTGGGTGTCATGCACCCCACAACCAGGACGCTGCAGTGGATCCCAGTGGGTCAACCTGCTCTGAGAGCCTGGGGTCCCTGGGCAGGGCTGGGGCTCTCAGCACTCATTCTACCAGCCTGGTGCTGCCGGCACTGCCTTCCTGGGGTCCCCTTGGGTGCTCAGGCTGAGATCTGCTCCCCTTTCCTCCCGTGGGGAGCCCAGGGCTGCTCTGCTCACAGCCGGGCGTGGAGGACTCGCACCCAGAGACAAAATTACATAAGGGCTGCGGATGAGTCATGCCAAGTCCCTGTTTTTCTTTGGGTTGTGTGGTGATGGAGCCTCAGCCGCTTGCGTTTTCTCCTCCAGGTATCCACAGGAGCAGACTGCACTATTTGGTAAAGAGCAGAGCCTCCCGCTTCCCGAGCATCTCACCGGCAGCGTCGCGAGCAGAGCCTTGCCACGGTCCTGCCTGGCAGCTGCCTGTGGGGTGCCAGGGAGTGGGGGCTGTGAGAAATCACCAATTTCTCACTCTCTGCGTCTCTCTGGGCAGGTTAGGGCTGTTACCGGGACAGGAGATGCTCCAGCATCCCCGCGGGAAGGCTCTCCCAGCTCCCAGCAACTTCCTCATGCGCCGGGTGTGCAGCGCACAAAGCGCAGCCTGTCTGGCGCTGGGGCGGGGAACAGCAGCGATGGTTTCCTGGGGAAACTGCTCCGTGACTGTCGGCCGTGTCGCCGAAGGAATGGAAACCGAAACTCACGGCTTTCGGGTCGGTGTTTGTTTGTCTAAAATCGGCAGATCCCGGGTTTCGGCTCTCCCCCGCCCTAATGCTGTGGATGTGGTGACGCAGCTTTGCCTCCTCCCTGCTCCAATAGTGGCTTCCTGCGCTCCGCCGCCAGCGACGGAGGGACGGCAGAGCCGGCTGCTCCCCGGGCTGCTCCGCTGCTTCTGGCTCCTTGTTGTGTGTTGAGCAGGGCCGGAAGCTTTATATAATAGAGTGAAAGGTGTTTGCTTCTAGAGCTGGAGGGAAAGTATCCCACCTGTAAAATCAGTGAAACCTCCAGATATCCCACCTGTAAAACCAGAGTGAAGCCTCAGTGCCAAGGCTGCTCTGCCTGGGTGAGCTGGGCACTGCCCATCCTGGCTCGGGCACCTCAGGGGAGTAGTGCCAGGTATTTTGTTTGTTTTTCACTGCTGTCTGATGCTGTCACAGAGATCTTTGCTGTGGTTTAGAGTCAGGGCTGCAGAGAGGATGATTCCTGCCCGAGGCAATACCAAATGGGGATGGACTCCATCACTATGGAAGACTCTGATACCAGGGCTGGGCCTCGCTTGGTCTCTCCTTCCCAGGCAGGGTGCTCTGGTGCTGCCCAGACTGTAACAGTTCCCATGGCAGCTGCAAGGACAAAGCTGGGAAGGCCTTTCCTGGGTGGGAGCACTGAGCATGGGGGCTCCATGGGGTCAGATCCTGCTGTGGGGCTGAGCCACCCACTGCTCCTTGGTGACAGAGCACGGAGTGCAGCAGAGCCTGGCAGCCATGGCCCTGTGCAGGTGGCCATCCTGCCACAGGCCCAGCAGTGACCAGGGTGTTGTTGCCCAGACCTGGTGGTTTTGCTGCCCAGGGATGCCTGGTTTCCACAGCCACCCGGTGCTCTGGTGGGATCCATCCAGTGTCCTCTGCTCCAGTGGGGTCCATTCAGCACCCACAGGCCTGGGCTGCCCCCACTCCTCTCCTTGGTGGGAAAACCCCTTTCTTGGCTCCCCAGGGTGCTGCTGGACAGGAGCAGGGCGACAGCTCCCTCTGAGCCACCCAATGGCTGCAACTGTACAAAGCAGGAAGGTCAAAAACATCGTTTCTCTTCCTTCTTCCACTGGTGTTGACAAATGTGCCAGAAACCTGTCTCTGCCCCTCCTTTCTTCCCTGCCCCACTGCCGAGGTGCCCCACAGGCTGACTCTCTCGGTATTTGCTCCTCCCACTTGCTTTGAGGAAAAAACTTTTCTTTTGTCCCGAAGGCTTGCTTTGTGTTGAGGTGGCACCACCAAGCACGACGTGCCCATCAATCAACGGAAGGATTGAACAGCGTCCCTGTCAGCAGGGACACTTTGCCTCAGGTGCCTGCGATTTTTTACAGCTATTTGTAGCTGGAGGTGTGTTAGTTTTCCCTGGTTATTTCCAGGGCTTGCAGCTGGCTTCTGGCATGAAGATAATTCCATTAAGTGAGAATGCTGGGGCTTGACTGCAGTGCTGGGCACAGCACCTGCTTTACAGGTCAGGGCTTTCCGAAGCCTTATGTCCAGGCTGATGAGATGTGGCTGCTGTGGTGGGTTCCTGGGACTGAGGAGCTTAGAGGAACTTCCTGGGATTTTTCTTGGGTGCGTTTTTTGGGGACATAGCGGGTTGCAGGGTTTGTTGGTTATGTGTGTGTTACCCGCAAGTTTGCCCCATCACCAAACCGCACAGGGCGAGGGCACTGCCTCGTGCGGGGATGAGGTGCTGAGCTGTGGTGGGATGAGTTTGGTGAGGTGCGAAGGGGCTGAGAAGGGTCTCCACACCCCGGGTGCTGAGGATCCCTCTCTGCTCGGGTGCTGAGCATCAGCTGAGGGTGCTTGTGTGCCCACGTGCACACGTGCCCATAAACTGGGGTGCGGGGTCCTGCCCCCCGGCTGTCGGTGCTGCCCCACGAAACGCGATGCAAATGAGAGTCTGCTGCTGCCGGGGGTGGATTTGGGGTTTGGGTTTGTTTTTGGCTCGAGGCTGAGTTCTGCGCCAGGCGGGGAACCGAACGGAAAACGAAAGTGATGAACTGAAAGGAAGGCAGCGCTCTGTCCCCCAACCCCGCCCCTCAGCCCCGTTAAAAAGGAGGCTCCGGGGGAGGCCGGCCTGAGGGCCGGGGCTGCCGCTCAATATTCACTTAAGACTCCGGTGCCGCCGCTCCCGGCTCTGGACCGAATCTGAGCGCGGGGAATCCCGACCTTCTGCGGGTGAGCAGCGGCCCCTCTGCACTTGGGGGGACAGGACCGGAGGGAGACTTGGCCTCCGATGAGCGAGGATGCGGGGGTAGGACAGGACCGTGGTGGGAGGCTGGTACCCCCAGGAGCGCCCGTCCTGTTCGCTGCGCGATGCGGGTGCTGCTGTCCCGCCGGTGCCGCTACCGGTACCGGCTCCTGCTGCCCTGGATGCCGGTGCCCCTTCCCCTGGTACCTGGTGCCGATCCCCCCACCCCGCTGCCTGTCCCTCTTGTCCGGTGCCGGCCCCGGTGCCGGCTGGGGCTCTCGTCGGTGCCGGTGCCGATCCCCCCCGCCCGGTGCCCGCCCGGTGCCGGTGCCGGCTCCTGCTTCCCCCAGTGCCGGCGGGCGGGGCGGGGCGGGGCCGCCGTGATGCAATTTCCGCGAAGTCCGGCCCCGGTTTGAATGCAGGGAGGCCCGAGAAGCGAAACTGCCGCCGGCGGCGAGTCCCCGGGTCCCCGCGGGTCCCCCCACCCCGGCGGCGGCGGCGGCGGCGGCGGTGAGAGCGGCGGGGGGCGTTCCGGGTGTGGGGGAGCTCCGGGGATGTGGGTCGGCGGAGCGCCCTGGGGGGGCTGCAGGACCGAGAGTGCCCCCGGTAGCCCCGCAGCGAGCCGTGGCGTGCGGCAGGGCGTGCGGGATTCTGCAGGGCGTGCGGTGTGCGCATCCCGCTCAGCCCCCGCCTCGGCTCGCAGCGTCCCTGCCCGGGCTGGGATGTGTTCGGGAGAGAGGGGTCATAGCCAGGGTGCAGGTTTTGAGGTGCAAAGCCCTGTTTGGAGGTGGGGAGAACCCCGGGGGTGCACAGTGCTGCCTTCGGTGAGCGATCCCCGACAGCGATATTCTAACCCTGCTGCCGCCTCTGAACTCTGGGGATGGGATCCGGGAGCTCCCGGTGAACTTCTTACAGTTGGATAAAAGCAAATGCAGCATCTGGGGGTCCACGTGTTTCGGGGCTCTGCACAAACTGGAGAGTCCATGCCTGCACACGTGCTCGGGCAGTGGTGTCGCGGCTGTCACTGCAGCAGCCAGGCTGGTAGTGCCGGCTCTTGGGTGGGATGTGGAGTGAGCTGTCTGTTTGGAAAAGGCTGGGAAAGGGGGGTGCCAAGAACTTTGGAGGCTGTTTTTGCACTGGAGGGAGATTCCAGAGGGGTGCGTTTTCGGTACAGGCAGGAGGAGGACTGCGGGTGATGGGGTGGCACTGGCCAGCATCTGCCAAGCAGCTTCTCTTCCACTGTTTCCAAACCCTCCCGGCCAGCCCGGCTGCACTGATCGCTCGTGGGGTGCTGGCGATGCTGGGAAGGTCTTGCACTGTTGCTCTGAGTGCTGCTTGTAGTTGAGGAAAAACTTCCAAGGGCCAGTGCTTGGCTGGGTCTGATAACCGGAGTGTGGGGCTGCAGCCCCCCGAGGCACATGGTCCCCTGTCCCCATCCCTCTCCCAGCACTCTGATCCACGTCACTTGCTCTGATCGAGGGGCACTTGGCTTACTCCAGCGTAGCGCGTTGCCTAATATTGTGTCAATAATTAACCAAGCCAAGAGCTCAGAGACCGGCTGCCTCCCTCCTGGTGGGATAGGATGGGTGTGGAGCGTCAGGATGCAGGGGCACGATGAGCATTTCTCTACCGCAGCTGTGCTTCCACTCGCCATTTCCAGGGAAATGTGATTATCTCTGGCAGCAGCGCTGCCCTGCAAGGCGCCTGCCAGGGATGATGCTTGGACACAGCATGGCCCGGCCCTGACCCAAAGCGTCTTCCTGAGTGCGGAGGAAATGCCATCAGCGAAGCCATGGTGTGCTCTGTTTGGGTTTGGTTTGTGGCAAGGCTGGACCAGAGCTGGGCAGAAGGTGTGTGGGGCCGTGTTGGTTCCTGGAAGAAAGCAGAACTCACCCAGGTGGGGCTGGGGGTACAATCAACCAGCCTCTGTCTGTCACGGTGGCTTGTCACCCATCAGCAGGATGTGAGTGGCTTTAAATGCCAGGCTGAGCTTTTCAGGATCAGTGTGAAAAAGGTTGTTTTTCTTAAAATATACAAAATTCAGCTTGTAAATCATGGTCTGTGGCTTGCTGGTAAATACTGCTCCCCATTTGCTCTTACCTTTCCTGAGGCATTTGGATTTTGCCCTGTTGACATCAATTTTATTCCCAGTGGGACAGCTGTCTTGTGGCACACCTCCCTGAGCTTCCTCGTGCCTTGCGTCTTCCCTCCACCCGAGCTTGGATTGCAAAGGTTCCCTTAGCTTTTTCTCTTTTTTTCTTTCTTTTTTTCTTTTTTCCTCTAGTATAAGGCTGCTGTAGAGAGAAAAAAGCTTTAATTTGGCGTCAGCACTGGTGCTGTGCAGAGACTTTGAGCGGGGTTTGCATTTCCCCTTCCTCTTTCCTCCCACCTCCAGACCCAGAGCATGTTCTGGCAGTTTGCTCAAAATCAAACGCCTTCTTAAAAAAAATAAACAGCAGGGGAATTGACCCCCTTTAAAGGTGGAATATTCCCTCTTAGCTTTTTCCAGCTGGGATGCCCTGCCTAGGCGTGAATTCCAGTGGCACCCTGGCTGTCCTGCACGGCCTTTATGGGCAGTTCTTAAGCATTTAACCGGGTGGGTCGGTGCCGGCGGTGCTGCAGGACCGCGTCTCCCATGAGCTCTGCAGCTGTGGACGTGCCGGCAGCGGGAAGTTCGGCTCCCTCTGCACGGAGCCGAGTGCCAGCGATCAGGTTTCTTCCTCTCCCGTGGGTATAACTGCGGGATACTGGAGTTTTCACCAGTTGCGGTGTTGCACAGACGTCGCACAAACCCTGAGCTCGAGTGCCTTTCACAGGAGGGCTCGGCCGGAGGCGGAGACTTCCAGAGGAAGGAAGGTGGAACTGCTATCGGGGGGATACCGAAGCGTTCCCGAAACTGCAGATGTCAGTTCCACTGGGAACGTGCTGCCCTCGCCAGCTTCAAAGGAGCTGAAAGGGCTCTCGGCGGCTGAGCGTGACCTCGGTCCCGCTCCGGGCGTTCCCGCTGTGGAGATCCGGGAACAGCCTGGCCCCACCGGCCCCGCTCTGCCACCGCCACCCTCCATGTCCCCTCTGCCCTGTGCCAAGGTCCCGGGGCAAGCTGAACCTGCGGTCGCGAGGGACCCTCCTTCTGCCCTGGGATCCCCATTAGCTCCAGTCGGTCCCTGATCTCCCGGGGAAAGCCGAGTTGGAATGCTCCCTTCTAGCGAACACTCTCCCCAGGCTCACACAGGAGGGATTTTGAGCCCCAAAAGGTGCAGGGTTTTTCCCTCCCACTGTCCAGCCCTCGGAGCAGGCTGTGTCTCCCCAAACTTCTGCCTGGTTCCCAGTGTCCGGGCGTTTTTCTGGTACTCACAGCCTGGAGCAGTTTGACGGGAGCAGCTCCAGGGGGTCTGCAGCTCCCACCAGCACTGTGCTGCCTTTGCTGTCTTGCTGAGAATCAGAGGAGCATCCCTTGATGCCCTTGGGCATAAGACAGATTGTTCCACTCCCCCTCCTCTCTTAGGTGCTTATTTTCAGTTTTTCCCAAATTATTTCATTTCAGTGCAAAGCATTTTATCTGCATCAGTCAGCAATCAGGCAGCGCCAGAACCTCAGCTGTGGCTCCAATTTTTCTTTTTTTTGTGGTAGAACCAGAACAAACAAAGAGCTCCTGACCCCTGGACTGCAGAAAGTTTTATTCCAATGACCATGACCTTGTTACAGCCAGAGGATAGGAATACTCTGGCTCTCCACTGGTCCCAGCAGCTCTGGGTCACTGCTCTTCTTTCACTGCCAGCCTGCGCTGAGTGCTTCAAGTAAAGGCTTGGAAGTAAAGGCACAGAGCTGAGTTGGGGTGATTTAGCTCTGGGTGCAGAGCTCGTGGCGTGGCACAGTGACCCCAATCAATCCAGCGCTGCCGTGGGAGTCTGCCACGGAATCCCACAGCTTCCCGAAACGGAAACCTGCAGCTCTGCCCAGAGCCAGGCTCGCTGCCAGGCCTTGAGAGATAAACCAAGCGGGTGTTTATCCACTGAGCACGTGTCTGACCTGATGCACAAGGAGAAGTAGGATTAGATGATTCCTTCAAGGCTTGGCAGCGGGCGGGTGCTGTGACGCTGGGATGGGAGGTGAGGAGCTCTCTAAGGGCGTGCTGGGAATGTGGGTGATGCTCCGGCCACTTCCAGCTCGGTGTTTGTTGTCTGGAGCTCCATCTGGAGCAGCAGCCTCATCACCCCCTGCCCACTTTGCCTGGCACTCTGTTTATCCCAGAAGAGAGGAAAGGATTCTTAATTAGAAGTGCAGAAGCAATGCATGGTTTGCCTTCCTACTCGTTTGTCCACTGGTCCTCAGCCGTAAATCCCGCTCTTCCCCGGTATTGCCAGAGAGCCAGTCTGTGGTGGCTGCTGGCCAGGAGCCCGAGTTGGGTGCTTGGCACGCCGCCAGTGGCTTTTCTTGGCAGCACACCCTGCCCACAGATATGCCCCGGCATGTTCCCTTCACCCTGACCACGTGGCCCAGCCACCAAACCCTGCAGCATCATTCCCAGGGATGCTCCTGGCCTCTGGTTACCCAGGAAACTGATGGCAAATGCCGGAGCTGGTGGCTGGAGAGGGCAGTGAGCCGTGAGTTGCCTTCCTCGCCACATCCGGCGATGTTTACCGAGCTGTCAGCTGGAGAGATGCCGGCAGGCCCCTGTTGCAGCATGCCCATCTCCCGGCCTTGGGTGCTACATCCCAGGAGCAAAGAGGGCAGTTGCTTCATTAATTAATTCCAATTAATCTTTTATGCTACGGGGCAGATGGGCTGAGGGGCTGGAGCTGGGTTCCTCTTGCTCGGCGTGGGGCTGCCTGGCCAGCTCAGGGAGGAAAACAGGATAAAGAAAGAGAAAGTTGGCAGGAGGGACCCAAGGTGGGGGAGGTGCTGGCAGCAGGAAGAGGAAGTTGGATCATGTGGCCGTGGTCCAGTGGAGCTCAGTGGCCGCTGTGGGGACCGTGCTGGGCCCTCTGGAGCAGTCACTGCTTTGCCATGTTGGATGGTAAATGCTGATGGTCTACGGGGACATCGGGGATCAGACTGAGCCCTGCTGGGAGCCAGCACCACTCAGCAGCCTGATTCCTGTGTGACACAGTCCCCTGGGACCCGGGCTGGTGGGGCAACAGAGCAGGGGAGAGGGTGGGGGCACTTGGGTGCCGAGGCCGAGGGTACCTGGGTGAGGTTCCTGGCTGTGCCGGTGCCTCCGTGTGCACCCAGCCAGGGATTGTCTGATGTTTCCTGCTAAGTCGCTTGTCCTTGTTCCTTTGTCAGGCCTCATGAGCTTGCACCGATGGCCGGCAGGTGCGCAGTGAGCTAAGACAAGGCCACTCGCTCCATGGCACCTCCTCCCCACGGCATCGCCATCTAAGATCTTCCCGCTGTTAATTTTGCTCCGCTCAAGCCGCCGCCAAAGATGCCGACAGCCAACGGCCCGAAGGTGCCACTGAGCAGCCTGCAGCAGCAGCTGGAGCTGCTCCTGGTCTGCTCCAAGTGCAGCGTGAAGGAGAACGAGATCACCTACCACCCGCGGGAGGTGGAGCACAAGTGCATGTATGAGATCCTGCTGGCGCGCTGCCGCAGCCGCTGGAGCACGGCATGGAGGAAAGTGTCCCGGCGGCCTGGCTTCCCCAACCCGGCGCGCTACGCCGTCTGCAGGTACTACGTGGTGGGGCTGGGCTGCAGCAGGCACAAGAACCAGTGCACCTTCGCCTGGAGCGCGGAGGAGGCCATGGTCTGGAACTTCGAGAGGGAACACCAGCTGGAGCGGCGCTGGCTGAAGGCGGCGGTGCTGCAGGCGCAGCTGGGGGGCCACCCTGCCGCTGCCCCCCACACCACTGCCAGTGCTGCCAGTGAGATCATCAGCGAGTTCGGGGGGTGCTTCCAGGACATCTGCAAGCGTTGCTTTTTCGGCTGTCCCCAGCGCATCACGGTGGGCGGCCGCGGGCGGCTCTGCGAGTCCCACCGCACCTGGGACCCACTCCTGGTGCATGTGATGCTGGATAGCCAGAAGAAGCAGCAGTACACGGCCATCCGGCCCTGCCCCGAGTTCATCAAGACCCTCAGCTACTGCTGGTTCATGTCCCAGGGCCGGCACTGCAGGAACGGCCTGCAGCGCTGCCACTATGCCCACAGTGACGTGGAGATGGCCGTCTGGGAGGCTGAGAGGGAGCAGGGATTGCAGCGCTCCGAGCTGCTCCCACCTGTGGGCACCGGCAGCACCAATGGCGAGCCTGCGGCGCCCACGCCCGTGCAATTCTACTGCCGCATCTGCGTGGTGACCGTCAGCTCGCAGGAGAGCTTTGAGAACCACTGCTCCTCCATCGAGCACGTGCACATGCTCTCGGCCGACAGCTCCATGCAGTGGGTCCACCGCGCACCGCCGCTCGGGCTGACCAAGTTCTCACTGTGTAGCAGGTAAGACATCCAACAGGGAGGAGGGCAGCTGCCAGCTCCCTGAGGATCCCCATGCCACCGGGCACGGGTGGCACCTGGAACACCTCTCTCCCGACAGAGCGGATGTGTGTGAAATGGGCGACAGCTGCACCAAGGCTCATTCCAAAGAGGAACTGCAGGAGTGGATCCAGAGGGTGAAGGTTTCCGTGAAGAAAAAGAAGCAAGCCCTGAAGGATGGGCTCTTGTCCTACCAGGACCGGCTCATTGCTGAGTATCGGATGTGCTCCAACGAGGTGTTAATTGTGAGTGGCGGGCACAGGGTGGGAGCGCTTTGGTGCAGCACATCACAGGAATCCTCTGGTGTGAGAGCTTGGGAATGGAGCCCACTGGTCACCTTCCTAATGGGGATGCAAAAAGGGATGTGGCATCCTCCTTCCTTCACCTCTTTGGAGACAGCAACCTGAGAGCCTGCTCAGGGTACCCGAGCTGTGCCATGGGTCCTCTGGCTTCCCAAGGCTGCTGCATGGGGACCTGGCGCAGCGGTGGGTGAGGATGGATTATGAGGATGTACGCTTGATCCCTCTTGGGAGGATATAGCGTAATAGCAAGGATGAAGATGGCACCGTGGAGGGCTCTGAGGTGTGTCCCTGGGACTCTGCTTTCAGTCCCTCTCCTCTCGTGCCTCCCCACAGATGGCTGAGCACGTCGAGGGCGTCCAGGTTGTGTGTGAGCAGCCTCTGCATGTGCAGCTGGAGGACAGGAAGAAGAAATACCAGTGGAAGTTCAAGGTCCACTCTCAAGTAAGCTTAGTCCTTTGGAGGGTTTTGTTTAGTTGGGGTTTTTTTTAGTTACTATTTCTGCAAGGGGGAAGAAGGACAGGGATTTGGGCATGTTTAAATGAGGACTTGTGTTGGATATTCAGGAGTTGCTCACGTGATTCCTGCACTGGGGCTGTGTGCAGGGGGTGAAGTCACTGTGTCTCCTGTCTTGTGCAGTGGTCCTGGGGCAGACCTGACTGCTCTCAACACCTCCCCTGTATCATCACAAATAACAGCATTCAGCTACTTTCCTACCCAGGATTTTGTGGATGTTGGGGGCAAAAGCCTGTCCTCTCCAAAGTAGATTTCCTATTTACTGCACACTGGTTGATGTTAAACTGAAACCTGAGGTTCTCTGAGACCCTAAAGTAATTGCTGTGGGGTTGTATGAGGAATAAGCTGTGGTGAGACTGACAGAGTGTTTGGTTCCTCTAGCAGCTTTTTCTGGGAAATGCTGCTGGAACACCTCACCAGCTGCTGGGCTCTTCCCATGGGCTGCCCTCACTGTGTCCCTGTCTTCTCCTCAATGGCAGATGCATCTGCAGCACGTGGCCCTGCTGAAGCGGGAGCCTGGAGTCAACTTCTACTTCTCGGGGAACGGGCTTTCCCGGGGCCTCCAGTACATTTGTGGGGAGCACGTGGCCACCGTGTCCTCCTCGCCCCACACTGCGCTGGTGGAGGTCAGCATGGAGTGCTGCACCCTGGGCATCTTCGAGCAGTGGGTGGTCTTCGACTTCGGCAAGCGCCCCGTCCTCATGCAGAAGATCAAGGTGAAGGTGGGCCGGCGGGAGACCCCCCTGCACGCCCCCAGCACCAGGGAGAGCAGCCGCCCCGTCAACTTCGTGCGGTGGGATCGGGGTAACCGGATCATCGTTCCCAGCATGCCAAAGACTGGTGAAGATGTGGATCTGCTGGCCAAGTACAAACCTCCTGCTCTGGCACTGGATTGCCAAAGTGAGAGTAGTGCAGTTGTTCCCATCACCCGGCTCAACTATCGGGAGAGAATGCACAGCTTCCTCTTCCGTGAGGAAGAAGCTGAGCAGGCTCTAATTGCCAAGTAAGTGCCAGGAGTGAACCCTTTTGGGATTCCCTCTCACTGGGCACCACAAGCCTGTTGCTAGCCCTTGGGACCATGCTGCTCCTGGGGTCTTCTGTCCATTCTGGGTTGGGTCTTGTGGTGCCTTCGCAGAAAATTGGAAACTTGCCAAGAAGGATGGCTTGCTGGGTCTCATCCTGTGGCCTTGGATTAGCTAGAGCATGGTTTCTGTCTGTTTGTGCTTGTGGGGGCTGGCAGACCCTCTCTGGGTGTAGGTGGCAATCCCCTCTCTGCTGGGGAGGGCTCGGGAACTGACAGATCCTTTCTCTGCTCTTCATTCGGGTGTTTCCTCCTTTCAGACTCAACCTGCGTGTGCTCATCTCGCTGACCCCCATGCTGCAGAGCCTCTCCATGGGGGCGAAGTTTGCTCTCTCTGGGGAGCTGTTTGCTGAAGTGCCTACCCCTTACAACCTCTCGCCGGACACGGACGAGGGGTACCTGCTGAGCAGGTCTGTGCCCACCGCCTTCCTGGCGCTTGACCCACCTGTGGACAATCGGGTTTATGAAGTTTTTGTGGAGCATAAAGCCACCACGGAGAAGACCATATGGTTACAGATACCAAGCAGGTGCTGCTCGGAGCTGAACTTCAAGGCAAACACCTCCCACAAGGTGGAGATCCAGTTCCAAATCGACCAGCTGCTGTTCCGGCAGTGGCACCAGGCTGTGGACCGCCTGTTGGATGAGAAGCTGGTCCTGCCAGATGTTGCCGGTTGCTCCATCCCCTACTCTCCTGGGTCCCCACAGAAAGGAAATAGCAAGCAGAAACAAGCCATCTCCTTCATCACGGGCCAGCCGACCACCAGACGGCAGGTCCCACCGCTGCTCATCTATGGGCCTTTCGGCACAGGGAAGACGTTCACCTTGGCCATGGCCACCTTGGAGATCCTCAAGCAGCCCAACACACGGGTGCTGATCTGCACTCACACGAACAGGTTAGCAGGGAAGAGGCAACAAGAACTGTGGGCAAGCTGGTGCATTGCTTGCTGAGGGGATGAAGGGTAGCCAGGGTGTATGAGCCAGAGCCGAGCTGCCCTTTTCTCAGTGTGCACTTCAATTGCTTGTTTAAATAAATTAGTTTTTATTGAATTTGTCTTAAACTGCTCTAGTTCCTGCTAGGAAGAAACCTGGCATGGGTGGAAGTCTTTGTGGAAGAGGCAATGCAGAATCATAGAATCCCTGAATGACTTGGGTTGGAAAGGACATTACATCTTGTTCCAGACCCTTCCCCAAGATAAGGTTACTCCAAGCCCTGTCCAACCTGGCCTTGAACATTTAACATATTTCTGCCCCATTAGAAAATGGGAATGGGGCTGGAGAGACAGTTTTCTCCAGCCTTTTCTGTGTACTGCAAGAAGTAGACAGCTGCTGCCCGACCATGCTGGGATAATATTGTGCTCTAGTTGCCCTTGAAGACTGTTGGGCTCTGTTCATGTGCCAATCTATTGACTTTTCCAGGGAGAGTTCGGGGAAGAGAAAATGCAGATCTGGTATGAATGCCATTGGATCTGCCTTCAGAGAAACCAGGCCAAGACTGTTAAAATTAGAGCAGTTACGCTGAAAAGAGTGTCCACATCCAATCCTGCAGGCTGTTACTGCCTCAGTTTTTAATGCATAATAGATGGTGACTGCTAATCTTAGCCCATTCCAGGCTGTTTGCTTGCACGGAAGCTTCTCCTGCAGGTCTTGTCTCACCTGGGGATGGGGATGCTTTGCTGTCAGAGGAGAGCTCCTCACTTGGCCCTGGACAGCATCAGGGCCACAGGTTTTGTTGGGCGCATCACATTTTTCCATAAGAGTGTCAAGAGATGTCCTAGTCTCAAGTACCAGTTCCTGTTTTAAACCATACTCTGGAAAGAGGCTGGCAATTGGTAGACACCAGTTCCTTTGGGCGATTGTGAATATCTGCTGTGACATGTGTGGTGTCACCAGAGCCAGGAGAGAAACTGGATGTGTGTTGGGGAATGATGAGAGAGAACTTTGTGCCACAGAATTTAGGAATAGCACCAACAATTCCTTGATGCTTTTCTTTTTTTCCCCTCCAGCGCTGCTGACATTTACATCCGGGAGTATTTTCACAACTACGTGACCATGGGGCATCCATGGGCTGTTCCCCTGCGGATCATCTCCCCCGACCGGTCCGTCAACGCGACGGACCCCATCATCCAGATGTACTGCTGCCTCTCACCAGACCAGCGCTCCTTCCGCCTCCCCACACAGGCCGAGATCGACAAGCACCACATCATTATCACCACCTCCATGCTATCCAAGGACCTGAAGGTCCCCCAAGGCTACTTCACCCACATCATGATCGACGAGGCCGCGCAGATGCTGGAGTGCGAAGCTTTGGTTCCGCTCTCCTATGCCACTTTTGAGACCCGCATTGTCCTGGCTGGGGACCACATGCAGATAACTCCAAAGCTGTTCTCTGTTGGGGGTGGGCAATCTGCTGATCACACCCTCTTGAACCGGCTCTTTCAGTTCTACCAGAGGGAGCATCATGAGGTGGCCAAGAAGAGCAGGATCATCTTCAATGAGAATTATCGTTCCACCGCCGGCATCATCGAGTTTGTCTCCAAGCACTTCTACATCGGCAATGGCACTGCTATCCAAGCCAGTGGGAACATCCCACCCCATCCAGAAATTTATCCCCTCGTGTTCTGCCATGTGGCTGGCGTGGCTGAAAGGGATATCTCCACAATTTCTTGGCAAAACGTCTCTGAGGTAATACAAGTGATTGAGAAAGTGAAGGAGATCTATCAGAGGTGGCCAGATGAGTGGGGTGTCCAGGATCTGAAGAAGATCTGTGTGGTCTCCCATGGGATGCAGGTGCGTAGGGGAATCCTGCATTCCACCTGAGGGGGCTATGCCTTCACTGCTGACTAAACACTCCCTAAGAAAGACCTTTTAATCTATTTATGATTATTTGTGCAAGTAAAAATAGGAAATCTGGGGTCTCACGTGCCTTCAGTGTTTTTTTGAGGCAATCTCCATTTAGGTGGCATGTCCTGGGTGGTTGGAGCAGAGATGGTGGGATGGTGTAGTTAAACACTTCTATCAGCATCTTCTAGGCAGGTTAATGACAGGGCAGTGGGAGCTCTGGCTGAAGTCAGCCCAGATGTGTGGCTGCTGTCAAGTAATTTGGGCAACCTGCAGCTGGGCAGGATGAGGGACTCTGGTATTTGGTGGGGGGTGTTTCTGAGCTGAGTTCAGTTGTGCCTCTTTCTTACCAGGTTGCTACAATAAGACAGGAGCTGAGGAGAAAGCAGCTACAAGAAGTGGTGGTGGAAAACTACGAAAATTTGCCAGGTTTGTGTCTTGTGCCACAGTCCCTCATGCATTTTGGGATCTTTTGTGTGAGAGTCATACACAGCTTTTGCAGTCATGCTGGTGGACAAAAGGGTCCATAGCAACTACAGCCACTGTGTAACAGGCAGGGCGAAGAGTCACTGGGATGTTAGCAGAGGAGTTTCCAACATCTTTACATTTTCCTCCTTTTTAAAATGCAAAATATTGGCTGTTATCGTGGAAAAATACCTCTCTGGGAGGTGCTGCCAGGCAGAGCTCTCCTGCCCTCTCCGTGTCTCTGCCACCATCGCAGTCCATGTAACACCGAGTAGGAGGGAGTGCCTGGAAGTCCTCTGGCTGATTTCCATCCCCTTCTGGTTGATAGTTCTTTGATTTTGTCTTTTCCTGAGTGAATAAGATTTCACACTGAATTAAATCTGCACCCATCAACTCATTTCAAATATATGGATGTTGCTTTGTAGGAGGGTAGAAAGCCTGTAAGTGCCATCACAGAGACTTGAATATGTGTGAATCATGTGAAG
Source organism: Lycocorax pyrrhopterus obiensis (assembly GCA_014706295.1). NCBI lineage: Eukaryota > Metazoa > Chordata > Aves > Passeriformes > Paradisaeidae > Lycocorax > Lycocorax pyrrhopterus. The sequence continues at coordinate 10,666,693 of JACSVZ010000022.1, read as the reverse complement.
CCCTAAGTACTAGCGAGAGAGGCAGTGACAGAAGGGAATTGAAACCAGGATGGCCTGTGGGTACCAATCACAGAACAGCTCACTAGAGGAGGAGTCTCCTGCTCTGGATGGCAAGAGAGGGATACGGCTGGTTTTGTCCTCAAGGACTTAGTTTATGACTCATCTGTGTTTTCATTATCTTTTTTTTTATTGCGAAGCTGGGACTCCTCGTGGTGAGAATAACTGACCCCAGGGGGTGTTTGTGATCTCCACACCCTTTCTTTGCAGCCTCTTCCCAGCTCTGACATCACTAGGATGCCTCTCGTTGGTTGTTATTTGTTGTGTGATCAGCAGAGCTCTTCCCGAGGGGAGAGGGATCCTTGCAAATGATCACTGCTCTTGTTCCTGCAAGACCCTCGGTTCCTCAGGGAATTTGGGATTCACAGCAAATTCTACCCGTGTTTGCAAGGAGGGGCTGCTGGTGGCACTGGGCATGCTGGGCTACTCCATGGATGCTCATGGCTGCACTGCTCCAGTACTCTGCCTTTATCCCATCTCCAAGCTGTCCTTCCCTCCCCGGTGTATGGGTGGTGGTGCCTTGGGATGTCCATCCTGGCTCACGCAAAGAGGATCTCACGATCCCCAAGAGATGCTTTACTCACATCAGGTGACTCCCATGTTTCAGCCAAGCGAGGTTACATCAGTCCACGGCCATGTAACACAGTGCAGACACGTGGCAGCCAGGAAGGGTCTTCACTGTTGGGTTCTTGTGAGTGACTTCTCCTTTGTCCACTCTGGTGCAGGGCGTGAGTTCCGGGTCATCATCATCAGCATGGTCCACACCAGCAAGAGCCTGCATGTTTCAGCCTCCCACCACCTCGAGTTCTTCAACGAGGCCAGAGTGCTCAACACCATCATGACCCGGGCTCAGTCACTGGTGGTTGCGGTGGGGGACGCCGTGGCCTTGTGCTCCCATGGCCAGTGCAGCAAGGTGTGGAAACGGTTCATCCAGCAGTGCATCGACAACGGGAGCATCTTCCCAGAGAACCTGACAATGGCTCAGATCAAACAGGCTGCGTGTGAAAAGGAGAGCTGGAGCAGGAGCCCGGAGGGTGACGAGGAGGACAGCGACACAGATTCCTCGAGCTCTGAGAGCGAGAACATGAATGCCGATGATCCCATCCTCCAGGAGCTCTTAGATGAGAGCAAGAACATGCTGGTGACAGTGTCCGAGGAAGGGCTGCTGAATGTGAAGTCCGAGGCTTCAAACCAGTGGAAAGACAAGTGGGAGTATGTCAGCTTCTCTTCTCAGATGATGCAGCAGTACCTGCATATGCACCCCAAAATGTACAAGAGGTGTGAGCTGATTAAAGAAGGGTTCGACAGAGCTTCTGCCTTCACCCTCAATGACTCCCCTGCCATGAACATCCAGATCAAAGGCAGAGTTAACTGTGGGACAGCCTTCACTGGGGACGAGGTGCTGGTGGAAATCCTGCAGAACAGCACAGGCGACAGCAGCAGCCACCGCCCACAGGGGAGGGTGGTGGGCATCCTGAAGCGCGCTGAGAGAGAACGGACCTTCATCTGCATGATGGACGAGTTTGATCCCCGTGTGATGATACCCATTGATCCCACTGTCACCAAAATATTCGTCCCAGGGCTGAAGGAGAAACCCAATGTCATTCCCATCCGCAGGTTTGTCAATGGGAAGTACAGAGTGGTCAGCTGTGAGAAGATCAACCAGGAGACAAGGAGGTGCCAGTTCTTCTGTGTCCAGGTCATCTCCTGGCGGGAAGGGTTTTACTACCCTTTGGGGATAATAACAGAGATCCTGCAGGCAGCATTGACTTTGGAAGGAGGCTTGAAGATCCTCGCCTTGGAGTATGGTTTGGAGAACAAATACCCAGCTGCTGTCACCCGAGAGGCAGCCAAATACACCTCCAACAGCAACATAAACCTCACCAAGGAAGCTCTGAAGGACTGTCGGAGTTATACGACCTTCACTATTGATCCCCAAGGTGCCAGGGATTTGGACGATGCTATCAGCGTTAGGGATCTGGGGCGTCACTATGAGATTGGGATCCACATTGCAGACGTGGCTGGCATCATTCCCAAAGGCAGTGCCTTGGACCTGGAAGCAAAGAAGCGGGGTGTCACCTACTATGCTCCCAAGCAGGAGCCTCTGTGCATGTTCCCACCCAAAATCAGCCAAGACGTCTGCAGCCTCCTGCCACAGAAAGATCGACGGGTGATCTCCTTGTTTGTCACCATAGAAAAGGAGACTGATCAGATGTTAAAGGGAATCTTCACCATCTCCGTGATCCGCTCGGACAGGCAGCTGTCCTATGAAGAGGCAGAGCTCTGCATTAAGAACTGCTACAGGGGAGCAGCAAAGGCCCTTCGTTTTGATACCCTGGAGGACTGCATAGCTGTGGCTTATCACTTCTCCAGGATCCATCGGAAGTTTCGGCTGCAGGAGGACTGTTTCTATGACCGGCTGGATGAGGAAAGTTCCCCAGGTAACAGAGGGTCCCATCAGATGATAGAGGAGTTAATGATCATGTTCAATAGTTTTGTGGCCGAGTTCCTCACCAACCAGGAGGTGACCAGAAATGTCACTCCTCTCCGGTGTCAGTGTGAGCCAAGTCTTACACAGCTGTCACACATGAAAAACAAGTACAGCCACATCATTCCTTTGTCCATCCATCTCTTGCATCACCTGGGAGAAATGCCTCCTGGACAAGACACCCCTAAAAATGTGGAGTTCAGTCTTCTGGGCCCCATCTGGAAGCACCTGCAGTTAGCTGCTAATGCCCGTGACTTCCAGAAGATGCTGGACCTCGTTGTCACTGATGACATCCACCCAAAGCTGGCCCCGGTGACCCTGGAGTTCAGGAGACTGCTCAGCCGCTCCTACTTCTGTCGCTCCAACTCTACTGTCCAGTCGAAGGCAGGCCATTACTCCCTGCATGTTGACTCCTACACCTGGGCCTCCTCTCCCATCCGCCGGTACGTGGATGTCGTGGTCCAGCGGCACCTTCATTCCGTGCTCCGCAAGAAGCCCCTCATCTATTCTGTGGACGACATCGAGTTTCTCTGTCATGACTTCAACAGGAAGAATACCCAGGCCATGACGTACGAGAAGAGAGCCCACTCCCTGCAGATGGCCAGCCAGCTGAAGGACCAAGTCCTGCAGAAGATTGCCTTTGTGGTGGATATCGAAGAGATGAGCAGGTTTTTTAAAGCCCTGTTTCCCCTGAACATGGAGAGTCTTCCAGATCCGCAGAGAATTAGTTACAGGTCCCTTCAGCTGATAGAGCAGCCTGTGTTCATCCAGCAGCGGAGCAGCATCAGGCTGACCTGGAAGAGAAGGATGTACTCTGCAGAGACAAAGGAGCAGAGCCTGCGGGAAGGACCCCTCCGCGACCAGAGTGTCACCCTCTTCCGCACCCAGATATGGCAAGACGTGCTCACAGCCATCAGGAACGAGGAGTTTGACAGGGCTGCGGCCCTGCTGCGGCAGAGCAAGGAGCTGTACCAGCGGCACATAGGCTGGGTGCGGAAGAGCTCCTGCTCCCACTACGTGGAGCTGTCTCTGGAGCTGAGCGCCGGTGACGCGCTGCAGTTCCAGCTCACCACCGATGTCAGCCGGGGCTTCCTGGTGCCCTTCGTGCAGCTGTGGTGTGTGACAGCGGGGTTTGAGGTCTGCCTGCAGCACACGGAGAAGCCGATCGACTGCTTCTCGGCCTACGCCACGCTGCAGTCCAAGGACAGGTACAAGAGCACGACGGAGTACAACAAGGTGTGGATGCCCATGAGTGCCATGGAGTCTGCGGTGTGTGCCGTGGCTGAGAATGACTCGATTGTCCTCCATGATATTAAAATAAAGTGGGCAAAGCAAAGGACAAGCAAAGGACAGCTGCAAGGGAGCTTTGTGCTGAACAAGAAGTGGTTGGAGGAGTGCTCCATTGAAGTGGACTTCTCCCAGTGTTACCTGTGCATTCGTTTAGGTGGGCTGAAGCTTCCCAAGAGCCTCCAGAGTGATGAGGAATGCCTTAGCCATGGCCTCCAGAACCTGTCTTTGCTTGACAATGGCAAACCAGAGAACAAACTTGTGGTTGATCCCGATACCTACACCTGGGTGGCTCACGGAGTCACGGAGGAGTTCAACGATAATGAGAAGTCAGACAGGTCTGGTCAGCAGACTATGAACTTTTACATCCACTATATGTCTATGGAGAACATCCCTGTGGAGATCTCACAGGATTCTGCCAGGTTCACGGTGGAGCTCATTCCAAAGATGCTGCCAGACATGTAAGTGGGCTCAGCAGTGTACTCTCATTAACCTGGCTTCCCACAGGACTCCTCTGCTGCACCCCCAAGGGTTTTCCTCACTGCTGTGGCTGATCCCCTGAAAAACCTGCCCTTACCCTTACTCTAACTGGCCATGCTATTGGGCTGTGGGTCTTTGGGGGGTGTGGCAGCACTCCTCAGGTCTGTTCTCCAGAGGGTCTCATGCTCTTCTGATTGTCCCTGAGAATGGGGAGGTGGGGGAAAGTGCTGAAATTTCCCTGAGCACCTGCTTCTTATGTTACTGGGTTGCTGCAATATGTGTTACAAAAGGTCAAGTGAAGCCGTGGAGTGGGGTTTGCTTAGCAGAAGAGCTCCCTGATTTCCAAACAATTCCCCTTTGTTGTTGCCGCAAAGCAAGTTCTGCTCTTTTTTAAATCAGAGCTGATGTCTAGCGTGCCGTTCCTTGTACACAGCACAGGCTGCCATGCACCCCCAGAACTGTAGCATTCTCAGGGCAGAATGTGCTTCCTTTTTCATCATGAATTTTAGAAAAAATTGGAAGCTAATCCAGTGAAAGGGGGTGGGCCATAATAAAACAGAGTTGGGGCAGGAGTTGTGCTCCTTGCTCTCAACATCTTTACAGGCTCAGCTCTTCAGTCAGTTGAGAAATCGTCCCAGATGCAGAGGAGCAAAATAAGTTATTTGTGGTTTAAGTTCTTTGTGGAAGGAGTTAATGCAACAACAAAGCAGAGAGAAAGAATAAGTAAGGCAGTTGTGCAAAGCTGTATTACAACTTTTGCTATTTTATGCTACATTCCATTAATTCTTATTTTTCCTTGTCTGTCAGACGCAAAGAAAAAGCACTTTGGAGGCTCAGGTATGCCTCTGACCTTGCTAAAAGCATCGCCCTTGGCCACGAACCTCCTCAAAAAGGTAAATGCAAATATTAATCTTTCTTACCTTGTGGCTACTTGCTCCTGTCCAGGCAGGTGCCCTGGCAGTTTCTCTGGGCCCTTGCCATAGGGGTGATGCTCCCACACCAGGAGGTTCCCCTGACAAGGGGATCAGAGGAGCTGCTATGTAATTTGGGATGCCCTGCTGGTGGCTGGCACAGCTGAGATTGTCATCCCCAGGACTCACGGAGATGGTTCATGGGCAGAGTGTCTTGGCAAGGGACAAGGATTACTTCTAGGTGGTCTTGTAATGGACCACCAACACTAGGTACCTGCTGCATCCTCTTGCTGAATCACTTCTGTGCTGCCCTCAGTAACCTTCTTTAAATTTGTTTTTTTGGCTCTTTGCTGTAACAGTGACAACATCCAGATTCCTGCAGCAAAAATCCTTTGATATCCCTGGCAGCAAGTGGAAACTTAACAAGAGTCAGAACCAAGGTGTTCTGGATGCTTTGAGAAAATCCTTCACGCTCATCCAAGGCCCACCAGGTAAGGGGGGACAGCAGAACACACCTGCTGTGGTATGAATGGCACGTGAGAGCTGATCTGCTGCTTTCCATAGGACCCTTGGTGAGCCAGGAAAAGGGAATGTGGGTTGGCATCACCCACAGCTGTGCAAGGCAGTCCCCTCCGTTCTTGATTTTATTTCATGGCTGATCAGCTGGATGCTGATGCAGAGCATGAGTGTTGTGGTTAAAATGTTCTCAGCATGCTTCTGTTTTTTTCTAGGCACAGGGAAGACAGTTGTTGGAACTCACATTGTCTACTGGTTCCATAAACTGAATGAGGAGAGTGTTGAGAAGGACCAAACATCATGTTTGGAAGGGGAAAAGCACGAGAAGAGAAAGTGCATCTTGTACTGTGGCCCATCCAACAAGTCTGTTGATGTTGTTGCTGGTAACTACCGTCTTTTAAGCCCCTGAAGTGGCTTGTACTGGTGGGAGGGAGAACAGGTGGTGTGGAGGGGCAGAAAGTGGGGCTGGTCCTTACAGAAGACCCTGCACTGCAGGGAGAGAACCAGCAGAGATGGGATGATGAGTGAGAGGCAGGGAGGGACAGGCCTGAGCATCACCAGTGCCTAGTGCTGTCTGAGCAGACCTGCCCTCCTTCTCCAGAGATGCTGATGAAGATGAAGAACCTGAAACCACTGAGGGTTTATGGGGAGGCCATTGAGACGATGGAATTCCCGTACCCAGGGAGCAACCGGAACATCTCCCGTAAATCCCTACGGGATGCAAAGCCAAAACGTGAGCTCAGGTAGGATGGCATGGCCCTGCAGGCTCCTAGGGTGCTGGGGAGAGGTGGCTTCTGCATCAGTAATGCTGAACAAGCCAGAGCAAATACAGTTTCACTCCACCACTGCAGAGCAGCACTATTAACCTGCTTTCTAAATAATTTGTAATTAATTTTTTCAAGTGAACATGTACAGTCTAATGTAGCACCTAGTCAGGAAATCCAGGTTGTTGAAAAGTCTCTAGATGTTTTCATCTCCTTTTGAAACAGCTCTGAATGTCTCTGACTTCATTCCTGCTTGCAGCTGCTAAAGGGAAGTGGTTGTATTTTATGTCCTTGAGGTTGAATTATTGGGTCTACAAAGACAGGAAAGTTTGGCTGTGAGTTTTTTAGCTAATGGGGTTTCTCCACATAGGCAGGTGGTGTGGTCTGCTTCACTGTAGAGGAAATCACTCAGGTCTCAGTGTTGAGGGAAAATATTTATATATTGACTCTTTATTCAGCGAAATAATCCTGCATCATCGCATCCGGCGGGCACCCAGCAAATTCTGGCAGGAGATCTGTCACTTTGACGCTCGGGTGAGGAAGGAAGAGAAGATCACAGAAGAAGAAATAAAGGAGTGAGTAGGAAGAGACCCTGGTGAGAGACGGCTGACTTTGGCTGTGTGCCACCTCTGAAGCACAGATTAATAAACTGTGTGTTCAGAATAATGATAAAAAGTGATGAGCTCGAGGTTAGTGGTGTAGCACAGAGCCTCAGAATCACTTCTGCACTGGTGCTGTTGTCAATCTGGACCAAAATTCCTATTATACCTGTGTGAACCTTGAATCCTTCACCCGGACCCCCTGCCCTGTTGAGTTCAGGACAAAGTACATTTCCTACAGTGCCCATCCAAAGCCCTTTCCTGGGAACACCAGCTCATCCTGGGGAGGGAGGTGAAGCCATAATCATTTGGGAAAGCACAGCCTCTGCCTGGTTCCTGCATGAGGAATCTGGAGGTGTTTCCCTTATGCATAACGTGGTGTTTTGTGCATGGACACTAGGTACAAAAGTTGGTTGTCGCAAGGTCGTGCGTATCAGCTGGCGTGTCACGATGTCATCCTGTGCACCTGCTCTGTCGCATCTGCCAGCACCCTGGAGCAGCATCTCGATGTCAGGCAGATAATCATTGACGAGTGTGCCATGTCCACAGAGCCTGAGACCCTCATCCCCTTAGTCTCCCACCACCGTGCTGAGAAGGTATGTCCCTGCCAAAGATGTGTCTCTGGGACAGCTGCTCAGGGGTCTCAAACATCTTCCATGCTTTACCATGCTGCTCTTCCGAGACCTGTTAGGGTTTTAAGATTTGTGCTTCTTTATGGGGTGGGTATCACTGCCACCGAAAAAATGTTCTGGCCCAGGTACAAAGTATTAACATGATAAAAGCATAGACGTAGTGGGGGTTGTTCAACCTGGAGAAGAGAAGGGTCCAGGGAGACCTTAGAGCCCCTTCCAGTGCCTAAAGAGGCTCCAAGAGCACTGGAGAGGGACTTTGGACAAGGGCATGGAGTGACAGGACAAGGCAGAACAGCTTCATGCTGACAGAGGGCAGGGTTAGATTGGATAGTAGGAAACAATTCTTCCCTGTGAGGGTGGGGAGGCCCTGGCACAGGTTACGCAGAGAAGCTGTGGCTGTCCCATCCCTGGAAATGCTCAAGACTGGGTTGGATGGGACTTGGGGCAACCTGATCTAGTGGAAGGTGTCCCTGCCCATGGCATGGGGTTGGAACGAGATGAGCTTTAAGATTCCTTCCAACCCAAACCATTCTGTGATTCTAGAATTCTATGGCTCTTTGTTTTCCTCCCATCAGATGGAAACATTATCTAGGACAGAATCTTTATATCATGTCCAGTGTGGTCTTTGGCTGAGGTTTCTGTAAGCATAACATAAATAAGTAGCACCGAATGTCCGTGTACAAACAGCCTTTCAAAGAGCTGATGGCTTTTGCCAGTGCCACCACCTTGCAGCTGAGGTGTCTGCTCTTCCTTCCAGGTTGTTTTGCTGGGGGACCACAAACAGCTGCGGCCAGTGGTTAACAACGATGTCTGCAAGAGTCTTGGCATGGAGACGTCTCTCTTTGAGCGCTACGAGGGACAGGCGTGGATGCTGGACACGCAGTACCGCATGGTGAGGCCCTCCAGTGGATTGTCTTCTCTCCATCACACAAAATGCTGCTATAAGGGCTTACCTTGAACATCAGATATTCTCCATTAGTGCTTCCCCTTCCTAGACACAGGATTATATAGGAATATACCAGTGCCAGCTCCAGCAGAATGGCATTGTGGGTGAAGCCTGCCCAGAAAGATGCTGCAGGCTGAGAAGTTCCTTGGGTTTTGTTCACCTCAGTTTCCCCCCTTTTCTCTGCCAGCACAAGAGCATTTGCGAGTTCCCATCCCAGGAGTTCTATGAAAGGCGGCTGAGAACATGTCCTCAGCCTGTTCCGAAACCCAGTGTGCTCCACCACAGAGATAACAACTGCTGCCCCATCATCTTCGGGCACATAGAAGGGAAGGAGCACTCCCTCATGATTGCTACTGAGGAAGGAAACGAGAACTCCAAAGCTAACCTGGAGGAAGTGGCGCAGGCGGTGAGCTGGGTCCTGGGGAATTGCTGGGGATGCAGAAGGGAGGGTGTTGTGCTGGAATTGTGGAGGGATGATAAAGATACAAAGATCAGCAGTGTCTGCCTGGTGCCTCCCGGGTCTGGAGCACACCAGGACGCCCCTTGGCAGAGGCAGGTGTAGGGCAGCGTGACCCCAAGGCAGGAGCTATCGCTGCCCTGGGGAGGGGTGCTGGGGGGCTCTGCCCTCCGGCCCCGCTCCCAGGTGAGCAGGACGCTGGTCCCTCCAGGTGAGGATAGCCAAGCAGCTGACACTAGATGGCACCATCCGGCCGGAGAGCATCGCCATCCTGAGCCCCTACAGCGCCCAGGTGTCCGAGATCAACAAGAGCCTACAGAGGGAGGGCATCCGCGGGGTGACCGTCTGCACCATCATGAAGAGTCAAGGTGAGGGGACAGGAGGGGGAGTGTCGGGTCTGTCCCCTCCTGCCTTCCTGAGGAGCTGCTCACAGATACAGTCTTCGAGCAAACCCTACCCCAGGGTCATTTCAGCCACGGAAGACCAGATTTCTGGGTGATTTGTGATTATAATAAATCCTTTGGAAGCCTCTGGAGTGCTTGGGCAGGGTGAGGCTGCTGAAGGCAGGAAGGTGGAGGATCTCTAGTGGAAGATTTCTAGTGAAAGGTTCCCTGCCCACGTCAGGGAGGCTGGAACACAGAATGTCCCTTCCAAACAAAACCATTCTGTGATTCTGTGATTCTGTATCTGAGAAGGGTGTTAGAGAACTGCCACAATATGTTCATTCTCTTTGGAAAGCAACAACCAGGAGTCCAAAGGCCTCCAAAGCTGGAGAAACCCAGACGTGGCAGTAGAGAAATGAGTGTCCTGTGGGGTGAAGAAATGGCCAGATGCTTCCTTCTAAAAGACTCTGGTTTGCTTCCACTTTCTAGGAAGTGAATGGAGATATGTGATCCTGTCAACTGTACGCTCCTGCCCCCGGTCTGAGATCGATAGGAAGCCCACAAAGAGCTGGCAGAAGAAATACCTGGGGTTTGTTACCAACCCAAACCAGGTCAATGTTGGCATCACACGAGCTCAGGAAGGACTCTGCATCATAGGTTGGTATCCTTGGACCATGCACAGGCCTGCAGGGGAATGGTATGCTTGGATAAAGGGGTGGTGATCCAAATCAGTACAACCAGTAGTCTTGCTTTATTCTTCTGCCCTTTAGTCTGGGGGTTTGAAATTGGGCAATCTGGGCAAAGCAGGGCTCATACACAGCTTGAATACAGTATAGTTAGTTTTTCTCACCCTTTGTTTTGGAGCATGTTGTTTCTGTTGCTTTCATGCTAGAGCTCTCTCCTAAGAAAAATCTGCCTGCTCATTTTGCTCCTCATCATGCAGGTGTAGGCTGTGGTGTGTAGGGAAGCTGCTCACAGATATGACAGCATGGAAAAGGGAGGTGGGATTTCACAGAAACGTCCCTGCAAGTGACCCAGCCCCCTTAGCTAGAGGTTATAGACAAAAATGGTGTCAGCCAAGCCTCTTCTGACCACTAACCTGCTGTCCCCATCCCTGTGCCCACAGGGAACCGGTACCTCCTAGAGTGCAACCCTTTGTGGGGGAGACTGGTCCAGCATTACCACAAGCACAACTGCTGCACTGCAGCCCAGGAGATTCGTGTCAGGAGGACCCCAACCCTCTGCCGGTGAGGACGGGCCCTCTCTGCCTGAACTGCGTTATGTGTGCCTTGGGAAGGACCAAATCTTTCCATTATTCAATGACCTACGGAGCCAAATGCAGCGGGGGATCTGGGAGCTTCCCGCACCGTGACAACTCAGCTTCAGCGTCTGCTTCAGCATCTTGGGGTGTTTTTAATCAGTGCAACCTTGGGCAGGAACTTTCAATTCTAGCAAACCAAAAAGCATCGGAGATGGATGATGAGCATGTGACTTTACTGATGATGATACTATTTTTGTAACTGTAAGTTGCTCAGCAGAACCCTCATCCTACGTGCCACTGCAGCTGCAGTTTGGGGGGACCAAATATTTACTCCAGCTGTCAGGGTTGCACTTTGGGGATCAAATGCTCAGTCCATTCATCGGGGTGGAACGACTGCACGCAGTGGAGTGGCACAGCAAGCTGCTGTTTGCCATGGAGGACCAAAGCTTCTGAGTACTGCCTCTCATTTTAAATCCAAGGACGGGGGATTTTTAAGACTTCTCATTTTTTACTTTTTTTTTTTTTTAAGTGAAGGAGGAAAGCAATGAGAGATGCATGCACCACTCTTTGTCTAGCCAAAATGTTGTTCTCTGAGCGTGTAAATATTGCAGCACCAAGGCCAAGGTGATTTTGTAAATAGATTTACGTGTTCTTTGTATGAAGGAGGTTGTCCTCACCAGCATAAAGGCAATGAAAAGTGGGGACTGCTTCTACCAGGAAATGTTGGGATTTGTCAGCCCATTTTAAACTGTTCAGAATTTTATTTGAAATCTCCTGTTGAGCCCCCTCCCCCTTTCCTACCCCACATTTTTTTAAAGCTGCTTTTAATTTATTAACTTCTAACTCTGTGACTTTGTTTCACAGCCTTATGGCCTAAGTTTTTAAGAGCAGTGAAGGAGTTTTGATAAGTGCACCACGGCGTGTATGTGTGTAATGTATTTTTATATTTTCTGTAGCCAAATTGCTGTGAGCTGGAAGCTGTGGTTCACCAGAGAAGCTGCTTTCACCCAGCGACATTTGGCTGATAGAGATGTATTGTGGTGAACGGTGCCCTCTGAGAATCATGGAGCTGCTTTTGGAAGCATGACAGTTTTGAGGGAGGGTGTCTTTTATCTCATTTCAATTCTGAATGTATGAAGTGCCTGCCTCTGCTCTCCCCAAACCACATGCTTGGCTGTCCTTAGGTGTTCATGTGGGACGGAGCTGAGCTGCAATCATGGCATTGTGCCAAGTCTGTACTGTGCTGGGACACAAGTTTTCCTTGTGGTGTTGATCCCTGTGATGTCACAGGGCTATGGCAGGAGGAATTTTGTCCTGTTTGCAACTGAAATCCAGCGTGGCTCTTTCCCATGTGGAGGAATGGCAATAGGAAAGCATTGTGTCTGGAAAAGTCTCCATTTAACACTGTGTTTCTTCTCATGACTCTGTGTTAGACTTGACTTCAGAACCTATGGAGAAGTTTTGTTGTTCTCTTCCTGGTTTTAAACTACCTTCCTGCAGTCTGCCTTTGGGGGGTTTGAGCTGTATGCCAAAGACCACCCAGGCTTGCTCTTGTCCTACTGAAGCATAATAGTGGGCATATGGTGGCAATTCCATGAAGGATAAAAACCCATAGGAAGTACCTCCTGCTGGTTCTAAAGATGCTTGATAAAAGCTGGTAAGGTTTAAAATTCATTGCTCCTCTTTGAAGTCATCCTGGGTGGGATCTTAAAAGATTCTGCACCAGCTTGATTAGCAAATATTACTGCAATTCCAAAATAAGATTGTCTGGGGATCATTCTGTGGACTACTGAAATGCAATCATCTAGCTCTGAGATGTTATGGAGAATATCAGAAAATGCTGGAATTGTTGGAATAACTACTTCAGCACGGTGCCAGCTTCATTTTAACAAAGCCACCTTGGTTCCTTTAGAACCAGTGGGTCTCATTTTCATGATCTCCTGTAAGTGAAGAGTTTCTCCCCTGGGTTTTGTGCTGTTTATTTCATACATGTAACGCAAACAAGGAGACTCACCTCAAGTGTAGTGGCTTAGTCAGTGCTCTTGGAGGGGGTTTGGCCAAGAGAGTCCTCATAAAGCAACTCCCTTTGTCCTCATTGGGAAAAGAGTGTTTATTTCTACTCCATTGAGGTGGATTGAAATGCTTTGCTTGGTCACCTCTGTGTTGCAAGACAATATACGTGAGGTTTTTTTTCCTCTGAGGATGTATTTTATAACTGGTGATTAGGAAATGCACCCAAGCAGCAGTTATAGCCAGGCTGGGCCCTTGGGCATCTGGCAGTGTGAGCAGGTTCCTGGAGGGCTGGTTATGCAATAGTCAGAAAGTGCAATTAAACTTTTTATAGACGGTAGTGACAGCTGAGTGTCATGTTCTTGTCCTTATGTTCATGCAGAGAATCATAGAAATCAACAGAAGAAAAAAAAGTTCAAATTAGCCTGGTTTCATTTGCACGCAGAGTCTTGAATTGACTTTTGAAAGAATTTTATGTTAGAGCAATATTCTTAAAATACCAAACTTTTGGTAATCGCAGTAGGAACACCCTGGCAGCGTGGTGCCCAGGGCATCTGTCCAGTCACAGGCTGTGTTCTCCACAAAGACAAAAGCACATGGCTGCAGGACACAAATGTCAGTTCATCCAACAGCATTAACTTAATTTCCTTGGCACTAGCTAGAGTTTGAGCACAAATTGAACAAGGGGAACCTGTGCAGGTAGCCAGTGGTGAGCCCAGCATCAGGGCAGCTGGACTGTTTTTGAGGATTTGGACAGATCTGTGTAGGACAATCAATTTACTGCAATAAATTGTTGGGTTTTTTAAAAATAGAAATGAAATGTCAAGTGTCATGAAGTGTGAATTAAGGAACTTGAAATGTGGCAGGTTTTTATCTTTTGTATGTCTGTGACTTGCAGCAAACCTCAAATGATCTTTTGGATACAAATATTTTTATCTGCTTTGACTGTTTATAAGAATGAACCTCAACATTCCTTTTTTGATATTTAAGCCATAATTGTAAAAATGATTTGAATTTATTTAAATAATAAATTTTATTACTAAAAGGTCTGTTTATGTAATGGTTTGACTAGAATCTGTCTGGAGACAGCTCTGTTTGGACTGAACCAAATGTTAAAAACGAAAATTAACATTAGCTGCAGTTTTTTTGGCAGAAAAACAATTTTCTACATATTGATATATTACCCTTCCCTGTTTCCTGGGAGGCTTGGGGGTTATTTATTGTTGGGTTTTGGTTGGGTTTTTTTAATTAAAGTGATCTTTTCATGCACTATAGAGGGGTGAAGTCATGCTTAGGTACCTATAAGGCACCAGGTGTAGAGCATGAGAGAAACCAGTGGTGGACGTAAGTCTGGGTGGGTGATTTGAAGAGCTTAGAGTTCAGTTCAGGTATTTTGGAGGAAGGACAATAAAAACCCAAAACATCATTGGAAGAAGCTGACACTGAGCATCCTTCAGTGGATGGAAAGCACTGGATGGTGGAGATGCTTCTTTCTCCTGTGCTCTGCTTTGGAGGTGTCCTGCGAGACGTCCTGGTTCTGGCTGCTCCCGCCTGTCACCTCTGGCAGTGGGACATAAGTGTGGAGTCCCAAATGCTGCCTAAAGGTGTTATTTTTTGTGACAAATTTGAAATGGGTTACTGCTAACCTGGAAAGATTTTGGGAAGGCGCCTGTAAAACTGCTGTTGAAAACAGAACGAGTTTGATTTTACGCAAACTGTTTAAACAATTTATTTTTAATTACTCATCTTTTTCGTTAAACCATTAAAGTGAGGGAGTCGGTCTTGTGAGCCGCCTCATCAGGCTGCGGTTGGGGGCTTCCTTGGCGTCTTCAACAGGGTGAGTTTTTGTCTTCAATATAATGCAGTCGTGCCACTGCGAGTAGACGAGCGTGTGAGTGTCGGATCTCCTCACTTTGAACTCATACAACCTGCCAGGCTGCAGGTGGTTGATCACACACGGGTTGGAGATGACTTCCTGGGTCCGGCCGTATCCTGGTTCTGTCTGACTGTCATCTGTCACGAGCTTGATCTCCAGCTGCCATCGTTCAAGGTGCGACTCTTGACTTTCAGTGAACCACTTGAGCTGGGCCCAGGTCTGGCATGCAAATGACTCTATCCGATCAAAAATCGGCGGCTTCTTCGTATAGAGAGAAAAACTAATGGGAGGGTGTAGAGCACCTCCAAGATGTACCTGTGACACCAAACTGTGCTTGACATGGAGCTTCCTTGGCTCTTCCAAGGCAATGAGCTTATTGAAAAACATGGAGAGCTTGAGCACTCTCTTTATATTCAAGTCCCACTGGGAGAGGAAAGTTTCCACGTCACAGATCTGTACATAACGGCTCAGCTCCTCCCGACCTTGTTCCAGCTGTTCCAACAGCTCAGTTAAAAGTGCCAGTTGGATTTCAGTCTGCTTTTTCCCCACCTTCTTGATCTTCTGGAGTTGGCAGGGGTTTGCTATTTGCAAGATGTCAGCAAAAATCATCATATTGTTCTGGTCTCTCACGCACACGTGTCTGGGCTCAAACTTCAAGTAAAAGTAACACTTCTTCAGAAGATGAACTTTGTTCCAGTGGTACTGGAGGTGGTGGGGGTTCAAGTCAGAGCGCAGGAAATCCAGAACAAGGTTTTTTTTTCTCAGGTACTGCTCCATACTGGCATTGTTGTCCTGTTCTTCTCTGGGTGTGGTACTGTCTGAAGCGGTTTCATTCTCATGCAAAACCTTAGCCATGCTTCCAAAGCTTGGGTGCTGTGTAGGAAAGCAACAATAATAACATTAAGAACCAAAGGAAAAGCAGCTGTGAGGGAGCACAATCATGGCTATGACTCTTCTCTCTTAATTAAAGCTTAGCTTATAAAGAACTGTCAGACTAGATGTAGTTCCAGAGGAATTTTCCTCTATACTTGTATGGTTTCTAATGTTTTGTATCATCTACTTACATGTCTTCCAACTGGTCTCCCTATACCCGCCCTTGAGAGGTTCTACCTCTGCTTAATAGATGCACTGACAAGAACTACTCTCTGATACACTCTGCCAAAATTTCTCCCTATCTTATTATCTTGTTTCATTCTAATTAGCTGCCTTTGTACTCGTGTAACCAATTTCTTTCCATTCTTCTGCCTCTCTGGAGATGTCTATTTTTCTCTCTTTGTAATCTGCCAGGCTGTTGAGGTTTGAGGCCCATCTTCTCAGCCAGTTCTTACAGCTACATAATCACCTTGGTGATTCAAATTAACCCTCTGCCCCCACGTGAGCTGGAATGCAGCAGGCAGAACAACGCAGCGCACCGAGTGCCACCTCACGACAGCTTCCAAGAGGAATGACAGCGTTTTCCTTGCACTTCTACCTTCACCAGTGGATTGACAGTCATAACCTGACAATGTTTTCAGTGATGTGCTGCTTCCCCTATCTTTGGTTTTAGTTTGCATCATCTCAGACCATGAGGTCTACTTGCTTTCTTGCTTTTCTGCAGTGTACAGTAACAGAATGACACACATGTAAAGCACCTGTAAACAGGTAGCAGATTGCTGTGGAGGTGTTTAGGCAGTGGTTCTTGCAGCACCACTTCTCCTGGCCTAATCATAGCTGTTTACAACGGCCCGGAGTGATGGGACAAGGGGGAGTGGCCTCAAACTGACAGAGGGCAGGGTTAGATAGGATATTAGGAAGAAATTCTTGCTTGTGAGGGTGGTGAGGCCCTGGCACAGGGTGCCCAGAGAAGCTGTGGCTGCCCCATCCCTGGAGGTGTTCAAGGGCAGGTTGGATGGGGCTTGGAGCAACCTGGTCTAGTAAAAGGTGTCCCTGCACATGGCAGGGCATTGGAATGAGAGGAACTTTAAGGTCCTTTCCAACTCAAACCATTCTGGGATGATTTTATACTTCATTTACTGGCAAAGATGTGTTCTGGCTGACGGTGCCATCTGTGCTAAGGTGGAAGGTGTTTCTCTGCTGTGCTTTAGCTGAAGTGCCGGTGGCTCACACAGCTTATGTACCATAAACAGCAATTAGCTAAATAAATGCCTGTGTCCCTGTTGCCAGTGATACTGTAATGAGAACCCAGCTGGACATTTAGGTGGCTTTCACAAGCTGGACACACTTGATTTGAAAACAAAATAAATACAGTATTCTGAAACTAAGATCTAACTGGGATATCTTAATTCTTACATGCCCTGTAGAAGCTAGATGGTGAGATCTACTTGACAAAGCCATTTTTCTTGGCCTCATTTTCCCTAAATTCATAACAGAGCTAATAACACTTCCTCATAGGAATTCCAAGTGTTTATAAACCTTTCAGCTGTCTGGCCCTGAGCTGCACCACAGTTTATAGTAAATCACTCATTTGCAACTTTATCTTCCAAGAGAGCTGTCAACTAAAAGAAAAACAAGCTGTATTTCCTTTTCACTTTTTTCTTTCCACAAAAAAACCCGACCCAAACCAAAGCAGTGCCAGCTCCCGGCATCGTGTATGAAGCAGCAGGACCAGCACACGCGCCAGGTGACATTCCCCCATTCTTGGAGGGATTTGGCTCTGCGGAGCAATGTGTTTGCCCACACACCGAGCTGTCATTGTGCTTGTTTTCCTTGCTTTTCCTCATGTTTTTACATTCCCCCCCTTTTTTTTTCCCCTGCCAGGGAGGGCTGGCTCAATTCCCTGCACTGCTGCTGTGTTTGCAGCCGGGGGGGCTGCAGCACCCACGGAGGGGGCTCTGTGTTCACCCAGGCCGGGGCTTGGAGCAGTCGCAGGGGCACCCAGGGGCTGCCCCCTCGGGCTCCGACCCACCTCGTCAGGCCCCGGGAGCAGTGTCCAGGTGCTCCTCAGGCCCCGGGAGCTGTGTCCAGGTGCTCCTCAGGCCCCGGGAACTGTGTCCAGGTGCTCCGGTCCCGGCGCGGCCCGGCCGGATCCACCCGCGGCCCGGCCCGGCCCCGCAGGACGCGGCCGTTGCCACGGCGACCCCCAGGCCTGGGGAGCTGCGGCCGAACCGGGACAACCCCCGGAGTCGCTCATACCCTCCCCTCCGTAACTGGAAAGACCTTAAAGCTCATCCCGTTCCACGCCCCAGCCGTGGGTAGCGATGGCAGTAAATCCCAGTAATCTCCTTCCCAGCCGCTTCCCCCCCGGCCCGCCCCGGTCCCTCGTACCTTCGGGGGCTTCAGGCTCGGTGACAGCGGGCGTCGTGGGGAGAGCAGGTCTGCTCTGCCCGTGCAACGAGACGTGTCTGTTGTGTCTGCAAAGCGGTGACACGGCAGTGACACGGGGCAGCACCACGGCACTCCGTGCCCGCTGCTGTGTCACAATGGGACGGTGGAATCAGAGAAGATGGAACGTAGAATGATGGAACCGTGAAATGACAGGTTCACAGAATGGCCTGGGCTGGAAGGTCACCTTGTTCCAATGCCCTGCCATGGGCAGGGACACCTTCCACTAGACCAGGTTGCTCCAAGTCCCCATCAACCTGGCCTTGAACACCTCCAGGGACGGGGCAGCCACAGCTTCTCTGGGCACCCTGTGCCAGGGCCTCACCACCCTCACAGGAAGAATTACTTCCTAATATCTAAAGTAAATCTCAGATGAAGCCCACTGGGCTTTATGACATTGCTGCAAATGGGGGCTTATTTGGTTTTTGGGGGAGAATCTTGCAAAGTCCATTTGAGGCCAGTCACCAGAGCTTCACTCTCCACAGCGACACTGAGGCTGTTTCACAGTGTTAAGAGTTTTGTTAAACACATAATCCTTACGAAAGAGCTGTGTTGAAATAGGATATAAAATGCTCCATTAAGTGCAGCAAACTTCCTTCTGGGGAGGAAGGGGTTTTCCTGCTCTGCCTTCCTATGGGACCTGACTGCCCAGTCAGCTGTGTTACTGTGGAGAAGAGAGTGGCTTGTCTGGTTCATGGTGGCAAGCTCCATACCACAACTGGTGAACTCATCAGCAAACTGGACAAACCCCTGGGGCTGAAGGTGCCTTCCTACTCCCTGCTATTAAATCTTTGGGTCAGGGCTTAGCCTTAATGCTGTCTGGTGAGCTCAGCTGGAGCATCTCTGCTAAGCTTTTTTAATTGAATGACAGGCAGGATCCATAGCGCCAGCCCTGAGCTCCTGCTTGAACATCAAGGGAGGAGGCGATCTGTCATTTTAAGAAATCAATGCATCTTCTCAAGGCAGCCGGAGCTTACTGTTTCATTTCACAGCTGCCAAGAGATTAACTATACCATTGTCAGGTGTGATCCTCTAACAGACAAGGGAGATAACGAATATGAGTGAAAGCAGGTTGGTAGCCTTCTTCGGGGAGGAGGGCCACTGGAGATCAGTATTTGATAATTACACAAAGTTTCTGTGGGAAATGAATGTTAATGCTCGCGTCATGGGTCTCGATCCTGTTGTTTGGACTGTGTGTGCTGGGAACTGGAGCTGTCCTTTCCAATCAGCCTTGGTGGGCTGAGGGTACGAGAAGAGTCCTGTGGAGGTCCAGCTTACCTTGCCTCCTGTTCCAGCTGGGCCCTGTGCCAGATGCCCAAGGAGGAATCATGGAATCATAGAATCACAGGATGGCTTGGTCTGGAAGGGACCTTAATGCTCATCTCATTCCACCGGAGCACTTTCTATGAGCGCAGCACGGTGCATGTTTGAAACAGGGTTTATGGCTGGAGCTGTGCAGAGACTTGCACTGAGTTTACTTGTACTTCTATTGCCATATATACTAACCTGAATCCCAACTTTAGCAAAATGGAAAAATGGAATCCCTTTGGCTACCCCTACCCTGAGCAGCTGGCCAAGCTGTTTTCTTGGTTTTAGGGATAGAATAAACCTGATTAGAGTCTGCAGCTGAAATTTTAATGTTTTCCATCACTTTGCATCAGGATCAATTCAACTATAGGATTTTATAGCATTCTATGAATCTCTTTGAATTAATACACATACAAATGTGTTTGAAGCATCCAACACCACATAACCCTTTACCCCCCTCATCAGCTGAGCTGTTTCTGTGGCAGAGCTGACAGCCACTGTCACTCTGTTTGTCACTCTGCCCGTCCTGTCCACAGCATCAAAATAAAGAAGTTGTTAGTCCTGTCTGAGATCAAGATAAAAGCAGACAATTGATTTTCCTCCTCCTTCTCATTAGTGAGCTCTGACACTTAATAAAACATATATTTCCACACTCAGGGTAAGCAAAACATCCAGATAGTGCCTGTCAGAGAGGGCTGGGAGGAGGGATTAATCTTTATGGAAAATCAATAGCTGGAACAGAAAAATTGGCAGAACCCAAATTAAAAGTCGCTGGCAATTTCTGTCTTCATATTTCACATCTTCTGCATTTCTGAAAAAGTGATTTGCTGCAAAGGCAACCACCACAGAGGCAGGGAGGAGGGTGGACTTTGTGCCTGATTCCTCTTCTGCTGCTTCCAGGTGGTACCTGGCAAGTGGAGGTGGGATGCCAGGTTTGGATCAGCTCTTTGGGCAGCACCTGGTTCAAGGTGATCCCTGTCCCAGGACAGAGGGTTGTGCAACACCGACCTTTCTGCGAGAGGTTGTGTGCCAATGGCAGCACTGTCATTAAAGTCTCCCAACATCACCACCTCCTGTGGGGTCCCTGATTTGTCCCTGCAGCCCCAAACAGTACCCATCCTTCATCATGTTCACCTGGCTGCATGAAAGCAGGATTTTCAGAGCAACATAAAGGCTGCAGCCCCCGTCATCACAAGGGTATGACTGATTTACTCACTGCTTGCTCCCAGTTTCACTGGTGCCTCAGATACCTGAAATAAATTATACATTCCAAATATATTCCAGCTCTAAATCACAGCCACACATCAGTGAACTCGTGGTGTTCGTCAGACTCTGATTCAGAGGCTCACTTTGAGAAGGAAGAGGAATGAAAGTTTTCTAAAGGAACCCAGGGGAAGGAGGGAGGGAATTGCTCTTGTGGGATACAAAAGCCCCAGCTGGACCAGGGCAGGAAAGAGTTGATTGTGTCCCCGAGGCAGCAATTATCTCCAGCTCATTACACCCACTAATGGCACCCGAGGAGGGAGCCCCAAAGCCTGGACCTGCCAGAGTTTGTAGTGGCTGTTCGCATAGAGCAGGCCAATAAATTTGGGGGTTTGGAGGCTGGTTTGGGACAAAAATCTTCTCTGGTCTGAGCCTCGCACTCTGCTACACGCAGGGCTGAGAGCCCCGTATTTCCTCAGGAGCAGTTGCCTGCTAGGCTCTTCTTTCCTCCCCTGCTGATGGATGGGCAGCCCGGACAAGTCTTGGCACCAAAGGGGACCCCTGGGGCGGACACCCCCTCCTTTCTCCAGCGGTGACATTAATTTAAGCACCTGACACGTGTGGACATGAGAGTCGAGAGCCCGTCTGAGCTGCAGGCTGCAGCAGCGCTGGTTTATTGATGATCTCGCTCTGGGAGATGGAGCGGGATCAGGGAAGCTCCTTTATCTTGCTGGAAGCTCATCAAAAGCCCGTTCAGATCTCCTTGTGCTGTGCTGAGCTTTGCAAGACAGACGTCCTTGAGCGTAAGTTCAAGGCAGGTTGTTCTGTCCCGGATCCCACAACTCAGCCCTTGCTGGCAGGCTCATCCCAGCAGCGACTGTGCTTCCCCGTTTTTCCAGGAAACTTCCCAAGGGGGTCACGTTTCCTTGGATGTGGGAGAGCAAAGACGGGAAGTGGGAAACTTGCTGAGCCTGCAGCTTTGTCCCCTGGTCACCACCTGGGGTCGGTCCCTGCTCGGGGCTGTGCCTGGCGGGGAGCACAGCCCGGGTAATGCCAGGGTGCAGCACGCCTGGGGAGCAGGATGTCTGCCCTCCCCAGGGAAAGGGACATGGACGCAGCTCAAGGCTCGAGCATCGATCCCGCTGGGAATGCGGTGACCGGCACAGTCGCAGAGCAGAGCAGGCAGAGCTGCCCTGCTGTGATTTATCGCCCGGCTGGGCTTGCACTCCCTCCCATCTGTCTGGGCTTCCATCTCCCATGGATAAATCAGCCTGAAGCGTTTGATCCCACAACAGCCTACAAGCAAGGGGGGCTGCAAACCTCCAGGGCAGGAGCAAGGCTGGGGTTTTATTTCTTGCAGGCTACAGTGGTTTGGGGAACATTTGTCTGTGTTTCCCAGAAACAGGGCCAGGACCGTGTCTGTGCCACAAGGAGGGATTGAGGCTCACAGAGAAATAACGGCCTGCTTGGGTTTGTGGAGAAGGGGAGGTGAACCCTGCACAGCCAGTTTAGTGCCCTCACTGATTCCTAGAAAGCTTTTCGGAGGGGCACGAGCATCTTTGACACGACCACAATACACTGGCCCTTCCTGGGTTAAACAGGAGTGACTGTGGGGCTGGATCTGTGTGGAGGGAGTGGAGTCAGTGCTTGGAGTTGTGCTGGGCTTTGCTGCTGCTTGCAGGGATGCTCTCCCAGGGCCTCATCCAGCCCCAACACTGGGGCAGGGGCTGTGGCACCCCACGGCTGTGGTCTGAGGGGGGTTGATCCAGGGGGACTGGTGGGGCTGCAGCACAGGGCCACAGCAGGGGGGTCCTCGGGGGGTCCTGACAGCCCTCGGCTCCGGCAGCAGGACAGAAGGGTGAAGTCATGCCAGTGTCATCCCATCCATCCCTGCCGCTTGCAGGCTGGTCCCGGGGGAAGTGCAGGCTTTGGCAGCTCTAAGTGGGGTTGGAGGCGGATGCAATTCTGGAGAACAAGATTCCCTTGCAAAACCTGTAAAATAAAATAAAAAAATTAAAGTTCTTGGCTGAGAAGCTTGTTTAGAGATCTTATCTCTGGCAGAGGAAATAGTTCTTAATTCCCTCCCTTGCTGCCTCCCAGCAAGTGCTGGGTCCCCAGAGGGGCACAGGCCATCAGCTCTGTCAGGAAATGAGCTGGGGAAGCAGCTTTTGTTCACGGAACTGAGACTGACCCGAAGTGGCTCTGGGTGAAGCTGCTGCTGCCGCCACGTGCAGTCTCTACTGCGGGGAGAGGCAGGTGGGGTGTGCGTGGGGTGAGCAGACTGCACAATGCATTTGAGACAGATTGCAGGCAAAAATTACATTTTCTGAAGCCATGGGTGGAATCAGGAGGTGGTTTGGGTGATGCTGCTCCCCCTGCTCCATCCCCTGAGTCCCGTGGGCAGGGCTGCCTGGGTTCTGCAGAAGGAGGAGTGGGGGGCCATGTCCATTCCACACACACTGGGGGCTGCACTGCTCCTGTGTGAGCTGGTGAGCTGCTGGGATACTGTGTGCAATGGGATGAAAGGTATCTAAGCTGGGTGCCATCCAGGGCCTTGTGTGCCGCATGGCAGAGCACTGTGGCTGGGCTATCTGAGGACCCCCATGACTGTCCTGCCATTGAACAGGGGTACAGAAGGTGAGGAGGGTCCAGGCTTCTGCCTCACAGTGGGTCAGTGGGGAGAGCAGAATCCCTGCTTGCTTGGCTTTTGTCCCTTGTGTTCATTGTCACCTCCACCCGCACTGAGAGCCTTGTCTGAGTCATCTCTCTGCTCAATGGAGTGTGTGGGCTTAGTGCAGCTTTAGCTGTTCATCCTCTGCTGTGCTGGAGCCTGACACAGGCAAGTGGAGCAATTCATCAGTGTGGGGATGAGGCAAATGAATGTCCTGTGCCGATAAAATGGACCTTGCCCTCCTCCCACCAGCTCAAGCAGCAACTGGTGTCGCTCTGGCCCAGCAAGGGCTGCTGAAGTGGCTGCTGCTTGAGGAGCTCAAGAGGTCTTAAAAGAAATATGGACTTATGTTTTGTGATGAATGACTTAGTGCTTTAGCTGTAAAACACAGCCTCTGTGGAGAGGAAGCTCTTGAAAATGTTTTTATGTGCAAGCGGAGACAGGGAGAGCAAAGCCATGGCTGCAGCACCTCACCCTTGCTCTGAGGTTTAATCCTCCAGGTGAGGTTGGTGCCAGCACTCAGGACTGTGACTGGCCTCATGGCCCTGGTGGCTGCCAGGGCTGTCCTTGCCTTTCCCACCCTGGCCCTGCTGCGAGGCTGTGGCCTTTGCCATGTGCAGTTCTGCCCCAGCACATGCCCCACTCCTGGTCCCCGAGGAGCTCAGGGCAGGCGGTGGCTGCTGGGGTATTCTGTCAGCTGTCAAGTGCTTGAAGCACCTTTGTGGAGTTCAGCAAACCTCTTTGCATGTGAAATAGCAGGTCTCCAGAGAGCAAATCCAGAGTGAAACATCTCTCCCGGTGATTGACATCAACGTCTCTCATTAATGGTGCTTTTCGGCTGTGCTGTGCGGTCACCTGCCCTTACCAGCTCCTCACCTGCAGCACACGTGAGAGGTGAGCTGGGCTCCAAACCCAAGCTTCTGCTGGGGTTCAATTTCACCCCATTTGCAAGGGCTGAGCTGGAGGCAAGGGGCCATGGGGCTCACGAGCTACGTTTTGTGTCTGGTCACAGAGAAGAGCGAGATGCCATGAACCTGGAGGCCACATGATCCTTGTCACTGGTGTAGCTTAAACCAGGGGGAAGTCACAAGAGAAGAAGTGTTCTTGGAGGTGCCACAGCATTTGTGACAGAGATGTTGGGGGTGACTGCATTTGGTGGGGGATAGCAGCGTAGCACAGCGGGTCTCTGCAGCTGCGCTTGTCACCAGGACAGGGACAGTTTCTGGGCTTGTCCCGCACGGGGGGGCTAGTGTGACTGGAGCCAGTGCGGCCCCTTCCCTGCCTGCAGGCAGGATGCTCCAGGCAGGACTGGGGGGGATGTTTGAGCACCCTGGGCTGCCCCTCACAATGGGTGCTGTGCAGTCAATGCCGAGATAACCCAGCAGGAAGGGGGAGGAAACACAGCTTGGGCCCCCCATGCCAGACGGTGAGCGGGCGCTCTGGCCCCTCGGCATCGCTCCGGCTGTGGTCGACCAGCCTCCCTGCGTCCCCACTGGGCTGAAAACATCCATTTTAGGTGCCTGTCGGCAGCGATTAAGGAGCACAATGCTGACGGCCGTGCGGGGGGAGCCCATGGCCACGAGGCCGGCGGCGCTGGGGCTGCCGCAGGGGGAGCGGGACGGGAGGACTGGCTGCCCAGCACGTCCCAGCGCGGGCGCTGCGGCTGCCGCGGGTCGTGCGAGGCTGTGGGGCCGTTACGCAAGGGCTGGCGAGCGGCGGAGCGCGGCCCCGGGACATCCTGTGTCCCACGCCGGCTCGGGCTGGCCCCAGGCTGCTGGACACCTGCGGACATCACCCACAGGAAAACTTCTCGTGGCTGCAGGATGCGGCTCAGCCTCGTGGTGCTCTTCCCATCGTGGATGGCAGTTGTGGCACTGGAGGGTCCTGGCTGGAAACGGGGCTATGGGGGCTCCCAGCTGCTGTGACCAGCTTGGGCATCTGGGAGTTGGGGCAGAGGATCTGTGCAAAGGGAGAAATTGTTTGTGGCTACTAAAGTGGCAGCTGTGCTGGGCATTTTCCTTGTGGGGTTTGCAGCCACCTCCAGAGCGAGCAGCCAGCTGGGTGTGGGGCTCTTGTCCTTTCTCCCGAACCATGGGATTGCCGGGGATGCGGCGAGATAGGGAGGAAGGGGCAGGACAGGGGGAAGAGGGAGGATGGGAGGTGCTTCTGTGCAAGCAGAGGCCGAGCTTGCCTGTCCTGCTAATCAGTGTCCTAGTTGGTGTCTGCATCAAGAACGGGGCTAATCCTAATCCAGGGCAAGGATAAAGGGCCACAAATGGTACATGCCAGGGAGCCACGTTCTGGTTGGCACTGGCCATGGTGCCTTTGTTTAGTGCCCTAAGCCCCAAGGTCAGCCCAGCTAGCCCAGTTCCAGCTCAGGCTTAGCTGGACCTGCCCTCCAGGATGGAGACAGAGCTGCTTTAGGGCCTTGGTCTGCCCACTGCCACCAGGGACGCCCTTCCAACCCCACTGGTGCCAGCACAGCCAAGGACAAACACACAGAGCTTATGTTTCAAGTTGTGTGTGGCTTTTCAACCCCATCAAATAGCTTTATTCACACAAACGTCCCTTAATTTACAAAGCCTCTGCCATTCATACACATCAGGGGATCCACAGTGTTCAAAGAACTTAAATAGAACGTTTCATACCAACCCGAGTAAACCAAGTACAAAAAATATTTATATAAAGTTGTTCACACATAGGTCCTAGATTACCAGCTTCTGTGCAAAAAAAAAAAAAAAAAAAAAAAAAAATACAGATTAATTTACTAATATTATCTTTAGTTTAGAGTCTGGGTTTAAGCCTTCTGCTCTTGCTAGCTCAGCACAGGAGCTGTGGGGAGTAGAGGGAGTCCTCAGCAGGGCTGGGGCAGGGTGCCCCTGTCCTGGGGCTCACCCAGCACCCCCGGTGGTGTGGTAGTGAAGCAGCTCACCCTGCAAAGCTGCTGTTTTCTGCTGGGTGAGTGAGCTGAAGGCCCGTGCTGGGTTGGGCAGCTGCTGTGAAGGGAACAGGCACCACCAGCATGGGGACGCCAGACAGTCCTGTGTGGCCCCTGTGAGCTCTTCCAGCAGCCTAGACACACCCTCGGGGCTAAAAGCATTTGGGCAGGCTGCAGAGAAATGATCTGGCAGATCACAGCTGGAAGAGAGCAGCTCCCTGCACTTCCCTTCCAGCTACAACCACTACCCCAGACACCCTGCCCTAAAGTGTGAAATGCTTCTGGACATGAAGGGCCCACACGCTGGGATGTGCCTGTAACCAGATGAGGAGCACAGGAGCCACTGGCACAATTCTTCCCACACCAGTGGCACAAGCATTGGCTGCATCCCGGTGCCAAGGGAATGGGGGCTCTGCTTTCCCAATGCTGCCCTGGCTGATGGGATGGGGGCTGTGAGGAGCAGAGCACGACGCTGAGCTCCGCACACCCATCCTATGCCAGCACTGCCGAAAAAGGGACCAGGAGCACCCTTGCCCTAGGCAGCTGTAGTGTGAGGCTTGGGCAGCACAGGCCTGGGTAAGGAAGGAAAGCAGCAGCACGTTTCCTTGCTCTCCTGACCTGCAGAAAGCCCAGGGAAACGAATCCCAGCTCCTGCCCTGAAGCAGCTGCCCTGTGACACTTGGCAGGCTTAAACCCAGACTCGTACTGCATACGGAGGAGACAGACACCGCACACAACGGAGGATTTCCACGACGATGGTAATGCTTGTTTTACATCTTATTGCTCCAGAAAGGCTCTGGGAGCCCGTGATATGTGAAGGAGCTGGGTCCTGAGGAGTAAAGGAAGACCACAGGGGTAACTCTTATCTGTCACTAGCACTGCTGAACCTCAAACACAGCAGCAAGGGGATATAGGGGAGCTAATCTAACCCCTCTAGACTAGAGCCACCTCTGCTTTCCTCCCCATGGACCAAAGCTGGCCGGGAGATCCCCATGACACCTTTGTGATGCCAGTGGTGTCAGCCTTGCTGCAGGCTGGTGCAGATAACACGTTTCCCAATCCTCCTGAGGCTTGGCTTGTTCCCCCCACCCACCCCACATCCCTCTTGTAAACAGCAAAATCAGAAGTAAACAGTTTCATACAATCACTCCCCTGGCGTGGGCACCGTCTGGGGCCGCATGAGCCTGGAGAGTTCTGCAAAGGGGGGCTTGGCTCCCCCCACACCAACCAGCTACCCTCAGCACCTGCATGCTCAGCTTCACTGCAGACAGGAAGAGACAGAGACAGCCTGGCCCTGGGCTGGGAAACAGGCCACAGGCTCGGTGCTGCTTTCTTGAGCTTGGATTTTCCCCATGGCACATCCTAGTGCCAAACATCCATAGCAGAGGAAGAAGTTTGGCCTGCAGGAGCTGGGCAGGTGAGGCCCAATAGATCCACCTGGGAAGAGAAGCCTGAACATTCTCCATCCCACAGCATATGCAGGTTTCAGCTGTTCCCCATTCCCACATTGTTCTAGAGGGAGTGTTGGTCTGGGCCAAAGTAACTGGAGGAGAGATGTGGGGAGCTGTAAACACAAGGCAGGTTCCTGTATAGTCTGGGGAGTTGAACACAAACAGCAGCAAAATCAGAGAGAAATGCTCTTAAAAGGACAAACTAATCAGGGAAACATCCACATTGGCCAAAGGCTAGCAGCCCTAGGACTCCTCCTTGGAAGTGTTTGCTAAATCCTAAGTAAGGCACTACGGTCTAGCTCACTAACATCAAGCTGTTGAAAAACACATCTGCAATGCAAAAGCTGAGGTGGAGACGTGTGGTTTGAAGATGGCCTGAAACAGCAGTGGACCAAGAGGGCTGACCCTCCCAGGGCCTGCTGGACTCACTCCTGTCCTGAGAGGAACAAGGCAATCCACTCACTGCCTTCCAGCTTCACTTCCTGCCTTTCAGACTTGGAAGCTAGGAAGCTCCCTTCAGCTGCAAAGTTATGCCTGCTGAGATGCCATTCCAGCAGGGAAAGCCAAGACTGGGAGGACAAAGCCCTCTTACTGCACCTGTTCAGGCCAGGGTTCAGTTAGAACAGCTGTAACAGTCAGGAGCAAAGGCTCTGCCAGGTGGAGGAAGGATGGTCCAGTGATCAGGGCACTAACACTGCACTTGTGAGATAGAAAGTTCACTCTCCTCTTCCCATGGGATGCAGCACAGGAAGCTGCAGGAATCCCACCCAGCTGCAGCACACAGAAGCATCCCTAGGGACAAACACAAGAGCAGTGTGAGAACAAGGGCTTGGTGCTGCATTTGTGCTGTCCAAACCTTCACAAGTCACAGACAGCCAGTCTGGAGCCTTCTGGTCCTCCTGAGAGGGACCAGGCCTTCCTGCAGCCACAGCTTTAGCTTTGTGTCCTGGAAAAGATGGAAGAGAAGAAAGAAGCCCCCTCCATCCTTTCCCTGCTCTGCCTTAGCCCACCTGAATTTCCTCCATTTCTGCTCCTTCCTGTGAGGTCAGCAAAGTACACTGAGGAGATACATGGAGGTGCTGCCAGTTAGGAACCTTCCAGTGATGGCAGAGGAAAGCTGCAGGCAAGGAGCAGTTCCCACAGACAGAGATGAGGGGGCCAGGGGGACCCTCTCCGGCCTGTGGCCATGGCTAGCTCCAGACTGAGCACCCCAAAAGCTCAGGAGTGATGCTGGGTCAGACCAGCCCACTTCCCAAACCACTGCTGGGTGATTTCACCTGCTAAGAAACATCTTAGGTGGTTCAGAAGCTGCAGGGTGGAGAAGAGGTGGTGCTTTACATTGCATTTACAGTGAGCAAAGCCTAAAGTTCATCAACACAGGGCAGCCCCAGAAAAGGAGTTTTGCTTCAAATATAGGCAAGGAAATCGAGTATAAACTGCTCAGCCTGAGGTTCCAATCTCCTGACCTGAGCTGTGCTGTACTGTAACCCACCCTGAACAGCAGCATTGCCTTTTGCTTCCTGGAGATCGTTAGCTAGCAGGGAAAAGTGTCCTGTGGGAGGATAGAATCCAGCCCATGAGCCATTAAGGCCAAACCTCCTTTTCTCCCCAGCATTGTTCCTATCGACTGAAGTTTAGCATTAAATGGATCAGAGCAGTGGACTGCTTTCTGTTTCTCTTGTACTCAGATGATGTCGACCTGAAAATGTACTCTGCAGCTCCCCAGTCCCCTCTGTATAGAAAGACAGTAACAAAGGTGACAGTGAAATCCAGCTTGGGAAGACCTGCTTTGCCAAATGGCTTTCCAGCTTGTTTATCCTACTCTATCCTAATGTCAGCTGCTCATAGCCTGGGCAGCACCACCTATTCAGGAGCTGCCTGGCTATGAGGTTATTTAGCTGCTTGCAACATGTGGTCCAAGAGACTCATTTTTCCTAAAGCACTGCACTCCCGATGCAAACCTAGCCACCACTTAGCTCCCATTTCCCCTAGGCAAAATCAAAAGCTTTGAACCCAAAACTGTGCCCAGCTGGACTTGGAGCTGGTGCCTGGCAGCACACCTCACCATCAGGCTGCTGATTCCCACTTTATTATGGAACCACATCCTTAGAAACATCTACTAAATCAAACGGCAGCACAGGAGACATGGGGAGGGCTGGGCAAGGGCAGCTCTGCTCTCTGGATCTTGTTTCAAAGTCTCGTAAGTGTGACAGCTGCCAGCTTGTGTTCTTCCACAGGCCCCTGCAGCCCCCTCCCACACCCCCACAACACCCCTTCCCAACACAAAAAAGTAACACCCAAAGATTTCACATTGCCAGAGATCCTGCAGACCGGGGATCTTCTGTATCATCATCTTCCCTTATCTTTGACTTCCTTGTTGCACGTAAATAATGGAGATTATGGGTCCCTGGTAAATAAACCTGCAAAAAAAAAAAGGAGAAAGAAGAAAGAGAGGTCAGGTTTGTCAGTGGTTTGTCCCAGCTACTACATTGTGACTCCAGGCATTGACTGCTGGATGGAAGGGGTGTAGGACACCACTCCTGCCACCTGCCCACTGATCCCAGTTAGTCCAAAACGGGTGCTGCCACGTCTCTCTATGCCCAGTGCTGTTGCTATCGATCCAGATAGGAACTGGGCTCAGTTTACAGTCAGTTTTTTCCCAGAGGGACTCAGACAGCAGTACATAGAGCACACTGCCAAGGACAGCACACATGCAGCTGCCCCAGGGTGGGGGCTGGGCTGGGATGGGTGGCTGGGGCTGAGCATCTCCCCACACCCCCACAACACAGCCTCATCCCACACAGCTCCCCGCAGTGACAGTCCTGCTGGAACACGGACAAGTGTTCCCACGGCAGAGCCTGGCCTTGAGAGTCCATGTGATGTGTCTGTGAGTGCTGGCTCCCCGTTCTCCACCAGGAAAGGTGGAACAAGCTGCAACCCCGGAGCTGCCCTGCACCGCTCACCCCCTACGTCAGCAGCAGCTCAGACATTGCAAGCGGCTCTGCAAAAGGTGGGTAAAATCCAGGCTGGTGCAACTGGAAGCAGGATAGGTTCACAGCTCAGCCCACAAGGATGCTCAGTGCCAGGATTTTAGGGTAGAACAGGCAGGTATTTGCTGCATCAATCCCTGCTTTGGCCAAAGCCTCAACACACAACAACCCCCATGGTCCCTGTAGCAGCAGGGGTGCTGCACCCATTCATCCACAGCCCTGGCACCCTCCCATCCTCTGAGCTCAGGGACATGGGAATGCTCAACTCTGCACATAAGCCACCAGCGTTTTCCACACAATTTGTTTGCAACCCAGAAAATTCCCTGTGGACAGCAGAAGAACAGCACATGTACACGTGATGTCACTTCTGTATTGAAAATACATCCTTCAGGATGTCCCAAACTCAAGGAGGCACCAGCAGAGCTGAGGGCAGCAGGGGTGGTCTGTGAGCTCTAAACTCAGACAGTTACACGGAAAAAAAATGTGGGGGGTGGATTTAGTTCCCCCGTGCAGCAGGGGCAGGTCCTACCCCACCAGGGATGGGTGAGGGGCTCTGCAGAGACACCAAGGGAGCAGTGGGAAAGACTTGCTGCAGAAAAAATGCCACTGCCCTGCAAATTACTCCAATCCCTTAGCCCTAGGAAATCTCATTAAAGAAATCCCTGCCTGAGGAACACATTTCTAAAGGACAAGGCTGCTCAGAGCAGAAGGCAGGGTCGTGGGCACACTCCCTTTTCAGGAGAGGTTAACCAAGGGATGCCACTTTTGCAGGCTGCCATCGGAATAAAGCCTTTCTGTTTGAGGAGGCGAGAGGCACACAGACATCAGGTCAGGGCAAACACACAAGGATTCTTCTGGAAGATTTCTCCTATTATGCAGCTTCATTAGCAAGTAGGGCAGTGTTTCTGTTTGTGCTTCCTCCCTGGAGTAGGAGCATTTTCAGGGAAGGCGCTTGCTTGAGCAGCCCTGAGCTCACTGCTCTGAGACAGGAGAGCTCACCCCACTGACGCACGTTGTTGCAGGGGCTTGTTCAGGAGCTTTTAATCCCTCCACTGATGCCACTTATAGTTTTAATCAGCTCGAATGTTCATTCGGCATCAGCAGGATGTGAACCAGCAGCCCATGGAGCCCTCACCCAGCACGCAAGATGACACCAATGTGGGGGTCATACAGAGGGGTCTGCAGGGCAGAGAGGACTCAGTGCAGAGGAGGGAGAGATAACCCATCACCTCCTCGTGTTAACCATGTCATCTGCCCCCGTGTGGGAACACAGAGTGCAAGAGAAGGGGGCTGAGTGCCTGATTTATCTCCTGAGCCTTTCCTCATGCTCTGTACCTATACTTGTGATGCATTCCTTGCATGAATCCTTAAATCCAACTGCAGGGACCTCCCCCAGAAGGCAAAGCAGGGGTGACAGTGAGCAAACACAAACACTAATACAATTGGCCAGAGGTAATATGGTCCAGGTCATGCTCAGGGCTTCATTTCACCCCAGGTAGAATCAACACTGCCCAGAAGGGTGTCACCACTCTGTGGGGTGGCCCCTGTGAGGCTGCATTCGCTGTTATGGCTGAGAAGAGGAACTGACACTGTTTTTACTGTCCTGTGGCTTTTGTCCATGCCAAGATCCACAAACCACACCAAAACCAGTCCAAAATCAAAACCAACATTGTTTTAGGAATGAAATTGCTGTCCTTTAACTGGCCAGTGAGTAAAACTTGAGCTGAGTGGTACTAACAGACAAGATCTAACATGATGCAGCAGCCCATGTTCACTGACAGCTCTCAGAGATGCTGCTGTGTCCCTGATCCCTGTCTGTCCTCCAGCTCTGAAATTCCACAGGGCAGCAGTTTATCAGCAGTGCTGGGAGCGGCTGGGCACAGCACCAGAGAGCTCTGGCCAGGACAGACACCATCATGCAGGGTGAGCAGATGAGCTTGTTCAGCATCAGCTCCTGGTGCACGTTGGAAATGCAAAGAGCAGAACAATGCAAATACAAACAGCTGCTTTCAGCTGAAACTGGAATAATCAAACCCAGTGACAGAGGCGTGCTGGAGAGAACCAGGCTGGCCGCAGCTATTGAACACCTTCCTGCTCATGACAGCCCCTGAGATGCTGCAGCCTGCACAGATTCTTGCCATTCATCTTGAACATCCACCCAAAATCAGACCAACTGTTTTATCCACAGCAAAAATATAATGGAATACAATCTACCAGAACAAGCTGCCTTCTACACTGATCACAACCATTGTAGTTTGATGTCCAGTGTGAATCAAAACTACAAAGTTTCTTAAACACATAATTGTCAGTACTGGGTGACGCTGTACTCACCCCTTGTGTTTCTGTGGCCAAGGCCCCTGTGTCACTGCAGTGAGCAGCAAAAGGCCACACTGCCACTGTACCTTGTGCCTCTGCAACTTGTCTAAGGGGTTGCACAAATTCACCCCATCTGAGGACCCCACTGGAGCAGCATCTCTGGGACACGCCTCACCAGCCCCAGGGAATCTGGAGGGCAACTACACAGGTGACATAGAAAGAAAATGTTCATATTGCAGGAAAGAAGAGTTGTCCCAGCTTGCCAATACCGGGAAGGAGGGGTGAAATACTCCCCAGCGTGCAGTGCAGTCACTGCTGGGCTATCACACAGTCAAAGAGACACATCAGCAGATACCCAGCACAACCCAGCCACTCCCTAATTGCACTAGAAAGGCTTTTGTCCTCTTTGCCCAAAAGGCAGTTTTTGCCAACAACTCTAGAGAGTTGTAGATAAACTTGGCTTTATGTAAACATTTGCAAAAGGTAGGGAAGCAGCGTTCAAATTAAAAAGAGAATACCTTTGTTTTCCCCAGGGAAATGCTGCCCACCTCAGCTGGAACTATTGCCCCAGGGCCACCAACAGTGGGAAGCACAAGGAGATAATGAGTCATCTCTACCTCAGGCAGCCCAGTGTCCAGCCTAAACCGAGCCAAAAACACTTTCCTGTCTGAGAACTGACATTTCCTATCTGCATTTTGGAAGGGTAATGAAGCATGAAGCTGTCAGGTGCGTGCAGCAGCTGTGGCAGAACTAAAGGCGAAGCTGCTGAGACATGAAGCGAAATCTGAAGAGGTCAGTGGCATAGCAAAGAATAAGCAAAAATCCAATTCCCTGGGTCAGGGAGGGTTACAGTTTTCCAGGTTATGACATGAACCAAGGCTGAGCAGGTCTGAACTGTCCTGGGGAAGAACCCACTGCATGACCCAGCATAGCAAAGCTACATGCCAGTACCACAAATAAGTTGGAAGAGGTTACATGAGTTTCTCGGTCAACTAAAATTACCTGAGAGCAGAATTCAGGCCTTGCTCTAAATCCCATTTTAAGCTTCTCAAGCAGGTTTCCAATTTAAGATTTGCATTTAATAGCAGCCAGAAGAAGGCTGATTTGAATGCACAGCTACGCCGGGAAAACCATAGAGCAAAGCCCACCAAATATTCTGGCTGCCCCACGAGTGAGGCAGAGGAATACTCTGGGTTTGCAGGGAACATATGGCTGGTGCTGGGCTCTATCTGGGCCAAGCGACCACGCTCCATGTGCCAGGTTGGGTTACGTAAGAGCATCCCTGGCTGCTGCAGCTGTGTCACTACAGAGCGATCAGTGCAGACTCACGGATGGAGTGGGGGGGGGGGGCGGGCTGCAGAAGGCAGCTGGGTTTGAGCAAACAGCCGCGGGGTAGGACTGTCCCCTCGGTGTTTGTTATCCCTTCATGTACTATTCCGCAGATCTGCGCAGGATGAATTTTCCCCCGAGGGCAAGGGCTGGTTGCATAACGCAGCAGCATCGTGTCAGCATAGAGCCAGCGCAGATGGCAGAGCCCGGCCTGACCCTCCACGTGCGGCAGAGCTGCTCCCACATCCCCACCGGCCCAGCACCTCGCCCCGGGGCACAAGGCAGGGTGTCTGCTCTTCCCCGGGGCTGGAGCACACCCATCTTAAGGGCTCATATTTCCACAGATTCACACCCCCACCCTAATCCCCAGCCCACACTTGCACTGGGACCAGTATCCAGCCCCAGGCAGAAGTGCTCGAATCACTTACTCGAACTTGAGATGGGGGTTAAATATTTTGTGCCTGGAAGAGTGCAGAGGGGATGGTCTGTGGACCAGTTTGGACAAACCAACAGAGAAGAACAAGACCTACCCAATGGCTCTTTTCATTTCCATATCCCTATTTTTCTACACAGAGCAGAGAGTGTACCTGGGCACACAGAGAGAGGGGGAGTCAGGCACCACATCCTTTTCCATAAGCTCAGGAACCCTCAGGTGGCAGCAGTGAGGCCACCTTCCCCACCACCGGCTGCTGGGGGCTTGCTCTCAGAGCTGGCCAGGCACACAGCCATCAGCTGGCCAGGGAAACAGTTTCCTCCCTCTCTGCCCTCTTACATCCATGGTCAGCTCCAGTCCAGCTGGCTCTGTGTGGTTTCGGGGTGAGGTGAGGGCTGGGGCCCAAGCTGTGATGCCAGCACCTGACGCAGGCAGGCTGTCAGAGATCTCCTGGGACCAGTGACAGGCAGGCAGCTCTGCAGGAGCCTGAGAAAGGATGTAGGCTGGAAAGACGTCAGCCTCACCCTTGGTAATCTGCAATTCTTCAGTTTCATTGAAATGCTTGGCTGGGAGAATCCCTAGTAACAGCTCGTGTTTACAGACAGCTTTGCCATGTAGGCAACACCTCCCAGTCCTGTGCCACTGGTTAGTGACACCGCCAGCTACCCCACATCCCTGGGGGTCCTTCCAGACCATGTGTGACCACCCAGGCCTCAGGATCAGGACCTCTGAGCTTGAGACTGTTTAGCGGGGGAGAGAAGGGAGGGGACTCTGCTTGGACAGAGCTGAGCTCAGTCTGAGCAGAGCTGTTTTTGAGCTTCCTTCCTGAGTAGACACAGGTCTACAAACACAGATGCTGGAGACCAAAGCATCTCCTGGGTTTGGGCCACTGACGTTCACACCAAAGGGAAGTCCTGCCTTTAATAGGGAAATGAAACAGAGCCACAAGATGGACCCACGTGCCTTGTAGGTGAAAGCAAAGAGTTTTGTGCCAAGACAGATGTGCCACTTGGTGCCTACTCACTGAGCCAGCTGAGCCCCGAGGTGTCCTTTCCAAGTGTCACAGGGGAGGGGGATGGTGCTAGACAGGGAGCTGCTCCCAGCACAGACCGTGGAAATTATATCACACAGCAGAAGAGGCAGAACTGGCAGATCCCTCCCTGCCCCTGAGAGAGACAGATGTCCCCAAAGCTTATAGCAAGTGCTTGCAGGTCTCTCTCTGCTGTGCCCCAGCCTGTCTCAGCCACTGGCCAGGACCTCTGAGGAGCAAGGCTCCTGCCCAGCTCTTCCAGCTCTACTAGGCCCTCGGGCGGTGACAGGATGTGCAGCTGCTAATTCTATTTCTCACCTCTACTTTATTTTTGCAGTAGAATAGGTGAAAACAACCTCAGAAGCAGTGCTCTGATGAGTCACTATAGAAATAGCTCTAGGTACATAAAAGACTCCTTTGTGTCACTACAAAGTGCACTATTGGGCTAGTACAGCCGACAGAAATAAGACAAAAAGTGCAAATCACTTACCCAGCTGCAAAGCACAGCAGTGCCCTGCCCTGAATTTAAGCAGCACATGTAACCTGGTCCATTCTGGTTTCAAGCTCAAAGGCATCAGGTCGATCCTGCGGGTTAGCAGCCAACATGTCTTTCAAGAGCTGCTTGATCCCCTCAGACATGGAAGTCCTGCGTTTCTGAGGGATGTGCAGCTCCATCTTTGGGTTTTCTAGCAGCGCTTCCCCAACGGGCACAATCTCGGTCCCTTGCTTGATGTAAGTCCCCAGCAGCTCCTTCTTGGTCTCAGCATCAATGAAAGTGATCCTCTCAATCATGGCCCAGATGATGATGCCGAGGGCGAAGATGTCAGCCTTGGCAGTGTAGTGTCCCTCCCAGACCTCGGGTGCCATGTAGAAATCAGAGCCACAGGCTGAGGACAGCCAGTACTTGTTCACATTCACATTTTTGTTCTCGTGCCCACCCTCCTTGCCCCGAGCAGTCAGGCCAGCGCAGACCTTGCTCAGCCCGAAGTCGGCCACCTTGAGCACAGGGGTGCCAGATTTCTCAGTTATCAGGATGTTGTCTGGCTTCAGGTCCCGGTGGACAATGTGGTTCTTGTGCAGGAAGGCAATGGCGCTGGTCAGCTGCAGCATGAAGCTCTTGTTGGTGGCTGGGTCGGGCCTTCGGGACAGCACATACTGGTTGAGGTCTCCCCCTTCGCAGAACTCCATGACGAACCACAGGTAGCAAGGCTCTTCTGCATAGCCCAGGATCCTCTCACCTGACCAAAAGGGATAAAGGAGTGGGTTTTTCAGACACTTTGCAAAGTCCATACTAACCCAGGGTGGGTGAGGAACAACAGGTCTGGTTTATGTGGATAGCAAAGGCTTTGGGAATGTGACCGGGACCTATTGCACTGCAAGGCACCAGTGATGCTGGCACTGCTGTGGCTTCAAGTGCTTTGGGACCCTGTTGAGTACAACACACCAGCACCATGTTTACCCAAACCACTGCTGGGAACCGGCTCAAGGACCTCCTCCCAGCAAAGTGCAGAGAACATGTCTTCTTCAGTCCTTCATCGGGCCATTCTCCCCAGGCTCTGACAGCCAAAGTAGCAGAGGCTAAAAGCACAATTAGCAGTGAATCTACAGGAAAAAAAATCAGTTCTGTGAATGCCTCCTCTCCCACCTGAGCTCTGCTGCAGGAGGCAAAGGCTGGCTTGTTCCATACACTTTACTGGAACTGCACACGGGGAGTAAATCACAGCCCTTAACACTGTGCCAGCACAGTGTTACCAAGAGTGGTCACACCAGTGTCCGAGCCCTATGGCCCACTGGGTCTTCCCAGACTGAATTTGTGCATTTAAGGATTGCATTTGTGCTGGGAAAACTCTGCCACTTCATCCAGCTTTCATTAAGTGCCAACATGTCTTTAATGAGAGGAAACTGGAGGTCCAAGCTGCAAACAACGTTTGCTGAGTGTAATTTCAGCCACACTTATGACTATAACTGCTCCTACTACTCAGTATTACACCCCAAACAGCTTCTTCCTTCACCAGACATCAAACTGAGCTCTTCAAACTCAGAGCATCTCAGGGCTGGTCCATTAAATCTAGGCTTTACTCCATAAAACTCCTGCCTAGGGAAGGACTCTTGTGCACATCAATTAAACATGTGAAGAACACAACAGCATCATATCAGCTAATGGGGCCAGGTCTGCCACTGGTGCTCCCCAGGGATGCCAGGATGCCCCAGGGAGCATTGGCAACAGATCCATCCCGTTAGCTGATGCCAGGAATGCAAACCCCACTGTCAGACCCCAAGTCTCCTCCAGAGAGCATCCAGGTGATTGGCAGAGCCTGCACACACCACCAGAGCATCGTTTTGCTCTAGAAACTGATTTTTTTAATCCTCAAGCACCATAAGAGAGAAGCTGGAGGACACCACTCACCTCTGCCACAGCTAAAAAGTCCCACAGCCAAACACAAGTGTTTTTGAAAGCAGTTAAATAACTCCACCCATCTGACAAAGTTGGGTTTTGTTCAAGCAAAGCCCTAGAGAACATCTGGGAAAGCAAAAAACTTCCAGCAGCAGGTAAAGCCAAGGACTACCAGGGACACCCAGCCCTGGGCTGCACTGGTCAGCAATCGGTGTGGGTGGGAATATTGGTTATTTGCACAAACAGTCTGTATCCATGGCTACTGCTATGGAAATGGAAATCTGCACAACAGAAGGATTTGGCTACACCTCCCTATCCTTGGCAATCTTTTGCTGAGATTAGGTCTGAAGGTTAGATCTGGGGGATGAAAGAACAGGGTGGAGATACACAGGGTACTGGGTGCACTTTGGGGGTCTCATCTGGCTGGAAGGGGGCTCAGCATGAAAGCCCAAGGACCAGCTGGGAGCAGAACAGGACAGCTTGGCTCTGGAGACCAAAATGCTGACCAGGAAAAGCAGCTTCGCTGGTGCAAGCCACCTTTGGCATGACAGCACGGAAACTGAAGGAGAGGCTGCTTGTCCTGGGAGCAGAGACCTCGGCACAGCCAGGACAGCCACAGCTCACACAGCTACCACCACTCTGATTTGTTACACCCCAGCGACATCACAGCAGAACACAAGGTTCAGCTTTCCTGCTCCCCTCTGCAGCCATATAGCCCCAACACAGGGAGCTGAAGGCTCTGGCTCTTCTCTGCCAGGAATCAAACCATGACAGGGAGCACGGCAGAGCCCTACATCCCTCACAGACAGCCAGGTGGGAGCATCCACAGAGCAATGCTGGCAGCCCCTTCCCAGAGGAAGTGGCTCAAACACTGGCTCAGCAGCAGCCAGGACCTGTTAGCTCTGACAAGTCATGGTTTGTTTTCAGCATAAGGAAGGCTCTGATTTAAAACCTGGCCCCTGAACCTCAGCAAGAGCAGGAAAGATGACAGGGATCCAGCAGTAGCTGTGAGCACCAGGCACTTCACTTTGGGTGGAGCATTGCAAGTAGAGGATTAAGCCAAAAGTAATATTTCCTCATTTTCTTTCTATAATCTGAAAGTGTTTTGGTTGTTAAATCATCTTCCTGCCTTCAAAACAAACAGCTTTAAACATAAAGAGCTGGCAATACACTCCCTAAAGATGAGATGTTAGCAAACTGAAGACAAGCAGTCAAGAGCTGAGGAGATGCCAATGACAGGCTGGACCTGTTCTCTATCACCAAGCCAGCATCCCCATGTGCTCCCTGCCCAAACACAGGATGGCACACACTCACACTCCATCCTTCCAGCAGCACACACACACCTCCCCCACCCCATCCTGGGAGCTCATTAGCAGCGTGCTAATTTGCTTAGCTTCACAGGGAAAATGAAAATCTAGTGAGAGCAGAAGCAGCCCACCACCACATGTAACCTCCGACTCCCTCTGTGCAAGGAGGCAGCACCAGAGAGATGGGAGCTGGCAGCATGGAATTCTGGGTGGTTGGAATGATGGCAACACATGTGGGTGACACCAGGGCAGCCCATGAGTGAGGCTGAGTGCTGGTGGCAGGTTGGTGGCCCCAGATGGCATGGGAGGAGCAGGAAGCAACACCTTATACCTGTTCACTTAAGGCAGCTCTGTCACTGCTCTGGGTTAGGAGCAAGAGGGGCACATGATGTGCACAAGCCCTGGAGGTGCTCCTGTATCAGTGCTCCGAGCACATTGCACGGGTACATGCCTCTCCTCCAGCTCAGCACCGAGCTTTCACCTTCCTTTTCACACCCTGCCCTTAAATTTAATTACTCCACATCTCGTTAAAATGATAAAGGCTCAGGCTCCGCGCCATAGCTGAGACCAAAACCCGCCTGCTACCCCGCCAGTTGTGCTCCCGATTCTGAAAGTCTCGGATTAATCCTCGCCGTGCCCTGAGCCCCGGCACGTTGGCACAGCATCTGCGCTGGCCCGTAAATAGCCCAGCTGCGGTCGTGCAGAATGGCACGGCAGCACAGCTCCACGGCCACCGCCACAGCTCCAGCGCTGCTGCCGGCAGGGAAGGAGAGCAGGAGACCTGCGGGGCTCATCCAGCTCCAGCTTTTGCTTTGAAAATATTTATCTATATCTATCAGACCCAAGGCTTGGGAAGGCAGCAAGCACAGGCTGCCCGCCACGACACAGCCCCAAGGGCAGCCAGGCAGATGGAAGGGAGAATGTGCTCCAGCTCGGTTTGGGGAGTCAAACTGCTCCAGGCTGGGGATGCAGAGCCCAGCTCAGCTTTTCTCTAAGGGGCTGCAGCGGGACCAGGGCAGGCAAAGCCCTCCCCATTGCTGGGAATTCAGGAGGCTCAACCCCCACCCAGAGATGGGGCATCTATGGGTCTCCCTCCCCACCTGGAGATGGGGCACCTCCAGCTACCCAAGAGCTTTCCCCAA
Organism: Lycocorax pyrrhopterus obiensis; assembly: GCA_014706295.1. Lineage (NCBI taxonomy): Eukaryota > Metazoa > Chordata > Aves > Passeriformes > Paradisaeidae > Lycocorax > Lycocorax pyrrhopterus. Next base: position 10,626,192 of record JACSVZ010000022.1, on the reverse strand, counting down.
GCCAAGCCACCTCTCCTCGGGGTGTGCAACATGACAGAGAGGGGCAGAACCCCCCATACCTGCTACAGCTGGACACACACCCCAAGGGAAGAGTTGGCTCCTCTCCCAGGGAGCTGTGTGCCCTGGCTGTACAGGAATTTGGACACTGCTCTTCTCAGGGAGCCTCCCTTGGGTGGCTGTGTGAAGGAAGAGCAGAAGCTGGGATGCATGGGGAGAGCCAGGCAGGTCTGGACATGTCCCCCACCACGGATACAGAGGGGACAGACAAGGCAGGGACAGTCAGAGCCACATGTTTGCTCAGAGGACGGATCTCAGGAGCTTTGCATGAACTCTGTGCCTGGCAGGGGGCCTGGGGGCTGCCTACACTGGGGGGCACAGGGAGACTGAGCTCCCCAAGGAGCTGACAGGAATCCTGGCACACGAGTTTGGGGAAGGAAGGATTGGGGTGAGCTGTCTCTGCTCACAGCAGGCCGGGGGGCACAGGGCTCCAGTATTTTTCCACATCTTCATGGCACATTGGCAAAGCTGTGTCTGACAAGGAGCCAAGGGAGCAAAGGGAGGGAGTGAGGATTTTGGAGATGTCACCATCATACTCATTGGCTGTGACAGGAGAAGGTGACCTCTGACAGCCCCATGATGCTGAGGGACCCCAGGGGAAAATGGGGGTATCAGCCCGGGCTACAGGCATTAGTGCTTCCAGGGCTGTTCCCATAAAGCCAGCAGTGGGGGGGACATGGGGACAGTCCTAAAGCTGTGAGAGCTCGAGCCATAACAGGCAGCAGCCTTGGGGGGCTCAGAGATGGGACAGGGCATCGGGCAGAGAGGGGGAGATGTCCCCTTGTTGTGACTAGGCCACAGGCTGTGAAGGTTCCTGAGGGATGTGTGTGGGCTGTGGCACAGGTCAGGGCAGCAGACAGAGCCTCAGTATTTGAGGTGTAAGGGAGGAGGCGGTCAGTGCTGGCCAGGGGTCCAGCACACAGGGATGTCCCCCAAGGGCTGGGTCTGAGCCTGGAGATGACAACAGGGCCCCTCAGGACTGGGGGTGGGACTGCAGGGCACTGGAGAGACCCCACTGGCATTGCTGCAAGACATAGGTGGGGTTTAGGGAATGGTTTCCTGGGAGCAGCATACAGGAAAAGGGAGTGGAGGGGGTGGCACAGCATGGGGGGGACAGGGTCCAGGACAAGGGTCCCCCAGGGGTGTTCAGGGTGGGTGGCAGCAAAGAGAGGCAGCAGAAGGACCCTGTGGGGGAGCCCTGCAGGGACAGGACAGAGGTGGGTGATGGGAGCAAGCCTAGAGCAGACACCCCAGAGGGGACCCCAAGACTGCAGGGGTGATGCATGCACACTGGGGAGAGCCCAGGGGTGGTTACGCTGGAAAAGCAGTGAGTCAAGGTGGGGAGAAGGGCATTGTGAGAGCTGGGGGGAGCTTTGGGTGCTTTTAAGCACAGGCAATGCCCACGAGGGATTTGAGCAATAGGGTGATGGGGAGCAAGCGAGGGCAGCAACAGTGCTTGAGATGCGGGTACAGTGTCCACGGGCAAGGGAGACAACACCAGGACGTCCTGCATGGGGCATCCCAGCGGTCACCTGGTCAGAGGGGTGTAACCTGGGAGTGGGGCAGGAGGATCTGGGTGTGGGGGTCATTGAGGCAGCGGGGAGGAGGCAGATCCAGGTGCTCAGGAGTAGGAAAGGGTGACACGGGTGTCAGGGACAGAGATCCTGGAGGCCCTGGGCGTGGGAGGGCAGGCCGGGAGGTGCCCCAGGAGGGCGCTGGGGCCGTGCCGGGGATGCCCCAGGGGTGCCGGTACCTTTGAGGGAGGTCTCGACGAGGCGCAGGTAGAGCTGGCTGCGCTTGTTGCCGTGGCTCATGCGCTGCCCCAGGCCGTGCCGCTGCAGGACGCACTCCTCGAACCGCACCACGTTGGGGTGCTGCCGCCGGAGGCTCGTCAGGGCCCAGAACTCGGCCAGAGCCAGCTCCACGTTCTCGGGAGCGTCGCAGCGGATCCGCTTCACCGCCAGCCGGGCGCCGCTGCGGCCCGACACCGCCTCGTACACCACGCCGTAGGCGCCGCGGCCGATCTCGGCCAGCAGGCTGTACCGCGGGCCGCCACCGCCGCCGCCGCCGATACCCGGCCCCGCCACCGCCGCCGCCGCCATGGCCCCGCGCCGCGTCGCCCGCCGCCGCCGCGCCGTCCTTTGTGTCCCGCGGCGGCCGCCGTCCATGGCCCCCCCCGCCCCGCGTGCCGGGCAGCGCCGCACGGGCGAGGGGGCACGCGCCGATGCCGCCGCCGCGCCGCGGGGCGGAAAAGCGCGCGCTGCCGGCCCCTTTAAGCGCTCGGCCAATCGCGGCCGCGCGGGGCGAACCACCGCGGTGCCGGGGGGGGGCGGCGGCCGCCGCGACGGGGCTCGGCCTCTTCCCGGTGCCGGCCCCGTACTCGGAAAGGGAGGTCCGGGTTTCCCGCCCCGGGCACGGTAACCGGGTCGCGGCGCCGCCAGCGCGGCTCAGCGCGGCCAGGGCTCAGCGCGGCGGCAGGCCCCTCCCGCTCCCCCGCCACGGTGGTATGCGCCGCGCCGGTGTAAACAGGCCGGTCATAGGGGCCCCGGCGTCCGCCGCGGGTCCCCCCCGTCCCTCCTTGCGTTCCCTCCGGGTGCGGCCCGGGGGAGGCGGTGCGGGCTCGGGCCTGGCCCGCGGGGCTCACCTGGGGAGCGGCGGCGGGGGCTCCGGGCCGGGCACTGCGCGGCCGTGGCGGCGTGTGAATGGGCGGGGTGGGGGAGCGGCCGCGCCGGCGGCGGCGGTGGGATAAGAGCGTGGCCGCGCGCCCTGACGTAACCCCTTATGTAACGGCGGGGGGTGACCCGCCCACACCAGCCCCCTCCCACCGCCCCGGGACGGGCGGTGCACCGGGAGGGCGGGATGCCCCGGGGTGGGTTGGGGGGAGCGGCGCACCGGCGGTAGCCGTGCGGTGCATGGGGTCCGGTGCGCCGGCGGGGCTGGGTGTGATGCTGCCGGGGGAGCGATACCCCGGGACACGGTGCGCCCGCAGTAGCTCGGTGCACCGGGGAGGGGGGCGGCGCACAGGGTAGAGGTAATGACCCGGCGGGCAGGTTATGCCGTCAGGGACGTAATTCCCCGGCGAGGGGGTGGTGCCCCGGGACCCAATAAATCCTCGGGTCCCGGTAAATCCCCGGGACCCGTTGCGCCAGCGGCAGCCGCGCGGTGCTGAATGTTCGGCGCACTGGTGCTGTGCAGCCGCACCGGGAAAGGGCGGACGCGCCGTTTGGGGGCTGTTTCACAGCTCCGGCAGCGTTCGGGGGTCCCTCCCGGGCGCCGCGCTCACCCCGACAGTGACGGTCCGACCCCGCTCCCGGGGATCTCCAGCTGGAAGTTCCCCGGGAAATTGGCCGCGATCCCGAGAGGCATCGCCCCACTGCCCTGCGGGCAGGGACCGAGAGTTTTGGGGGCACCCCAGGCTGGTGTGGAGCGGCGCGGCACCCACCGGGTGTCCGTGTGGTGGGACGTGCACTGGTCACCAAGAGCGGGACGCGGCGACCGCCCTACGCCGGGACCCCGAGGGGCGGCGAGGACCGGGGGGAGAACGCGGGGCTGCAGTGCAGATGGCCCCGCGGGATTGGGTCTTGGTTCCCCGTGGAGCTGGTTTGGTGGGATTTCTCCTGCGAGCAGGTGGGGTGGACCACAGAGGTCCCTGTTCCACGCAGTGTCCCCAAATTGCTCTTCACCTCCCTGGCCGGGGGCTTCACAAGTATCCGTCCACTCCGGGCTGCGCGGGGGTCTCATCCTGCTCCTGGCGCTGCTGGTGGCTGGCAGCCCCCCGGGCTCGGGGCTTTGCACGTGGCCGTCTCGCTCCCCGTGGGTTTGGGGAGGGAATGGCGACCCAACCCCACAAAATGTACTTTTCCAGCCGCCTCTCCCGCGTTTTCCTGCCCCCCGCGCGGTGCCGTTGACAGTGGACACCGCGGCCGGTCAAAGACAGCGTCTGCAGAGCCGGTTCACGGAGGAGCTCTCAAAATTCCCTGATTTCTTGACCCACTGCTGAGCCATGTGCCGCTGCTATCATGCAGCCCCAGCAGCTCCCGGCTGCGTCACGCTGGTCCCCCCGGGGAAGGGACGGCGACCCCCGGAGCCACCGGGGGCGGCTCCAATGCGGGTGTTGCCCCGCGGTGTCACCGCGCCGGCTGCAGCTCCTGCAAGTGGTTTGACCTCAATTTGTTTTTAAATGGAGCCACTTCGCCTCCCGGGAGTGCTGCGGGGGCTGTGCCACAGCCCCGTGCCCCCGGTGCCGCTCGGCAGGCTGGAGCGGCGGGGACGGTGGCAGCGGCGTGACTCTCGTGTTTACGAGAGCGCCGCTTCTTGTACTGCCGTCGAGTGGCACTTGTGCCTCCTGCCCACGCAGGGAGGTCACCGTGCGCCCGCCTGGGCAGCACTCACCGCCCCCTGCTCCGGTGCTCCCTTTGCCGATGCAATCGCCGGCGGTTCGCTCCGGTGCGATCACGCTCCTTCGGAGACTGCACAGCTCCCGCGGGCGGTTTGGAGCAGAACTCCGGGCGTTGCCCACCCGGCGTTTCTCCCCACGTCCCACAAAATGCGTCTGAACACCTCCCTCTCCTGCCTACGGCATGGCCGGGCAGGAGTGCAAACGTTTTGGGAGTTTCTGGAAAAGCCCTGTTCATGAATGGGATGAAGCTGACCGTGCTGGAGGATCCACAGCACAGCGACTGCCTTCCTGGGGATGCTCCCGCCGGCAGCTCTTGGTCGCGGTCCCTCTGCCTGGGGACAGCCCCGGCGGCTGGCAGAGCTTGTCCCACCTGCAGGGACGATTTACCCCATCCCGGGATGGGGAGCCCTGTCTGGTCTGGGGGAGAGTCCTTCAGGGGGGTGGGGGGGCCTGGGGGCGCAGGGGCAGAGTGGCAGCGCCGTGTGACGTGAGCTGACATTAACTCCCACCTGCTTCCGCGGGTGCCTGGCACGCTCGGCCCCCTCCTCGCCGAACGCGCCTTTCACTCATGTAGTTAGGAAAAGTTAACTTTTCTATTACCGCACATTTCACTTACCCAGGTATTTAATTACCATTGTCCCAGGGAAATGTCAGTGTGACTCAGAGACACTTTCCCATTAGGAAGAGACAGATGAATATTAAGTTGAGTTTCTGGTGGGTGGGCTGGCTCCCAGCTCCTCTCCCGGGGGACCCTGTCACCCTCCACACCCTGAACCCATGGAGGACCCTCTTACCCAGCTCAGTAGATCTGTGGCACTTTGCTCTGGGGACAGGAGTAACTCGACCTCCCAGCCAGAGCAAAGGGAAGGAACCTTATTGCAAACGACATTTCTCTCTGCCTCCTTGGGGTTTGCTCCATCTCTAACACATCTCCCTCGTGTGCAATTATCCTGTGCAGGGAGGCGGCTGCACCCCAGGCCGCTGGGTGCATATATACATATATACATATATACATATATACATATATACATATATATATATTCATGTAAAAAGAATGGGTTTGGTGTAGAAATGCTCCACCCCACAGTGTCTGTGGTGCCCTCGCGGCCATCAATCCCAGCAGCAAGGGTTAAACTGCCCGAGGGCTGCCCACAGCCCCTCGCCCAGGGTGTTGTGGTTGTTTGCAGCTGCATTTTGTTCTTCTCAGCTTTGTTCTGTGCCTGCACAGCCCAGCACACCCCGACACAGCGAGGCGGGGCCGTGGCTGCCCTCTGCCCCTGCGAGGCCTGGGCTCCATCCCCCCTTGCTGCAGCACCAGGGATGGGTTCTTCCGTTGGCCCTGAGGGTGAAGAAGGATGCTCTGCCCTTGCCCCTCACCGCATGCCCTGCTCCTTTGGTCCCTCTGTGCTGGCACAGCCCCAGCCTGGATGAGTTAAAATCCACCTCCAAACAAAACCCGCGGGGTCCCGCCTGCTTTTTAGGGAGCAGGTGGATGCCAGTGGAGCTGGCCACCAGCCCTGATGGAGGACCACAGGCACAGGCTGCCGTGGCTGCTGGGTGCCCAGCAGAGGGTCCCAGCCGTGTTGATGGCCCCCACTTCCCTCATGAGTGCTGGGGAGGGCTGAGCAAGGGGGCACCAGGTCCAGCAGCTGGTGTTCGAGCTGGGAGAACGGCAGGTTGCTGGGAAACATCCCTCTTGAGCTCCGATAAAAATAGCTCCATCTTCGAGGCAAGAGGGCTGGCTGCGCTGCCAGCGATGCAGGGGATGTGTCTGCACCCGCCGGGGTGTGGGGGCCGGGGCAGGATGTCCTGTGGGGTCTGCGCCTCAGACCCCCATCCCACACGTCTGTTGTGACGTGGTGCAGTGGGACAGTGGTGCGGGGGCTCGGGGATTGCCTGTCATTGCCCCAATGCTGTTCTCCTTTACCCCCAAATCAGACTTGGGAATGTGTGAGAACAGGAATCAGGGCTGAGTGGGGAAAGTGGGGATGTCTTTGTCCCCCCACCAAGCTTCCCCTGCCCCTTTGGCTCATCTCTGTGTTTGCCCTTGTGAGGAGGGGGTTCAGGGGGATGTGGGGCTGGGGGGAAGCCCCGTGGATCTGAGCCCTGGCATTGCAGGTGTTGGGGGGTTTCTATTCAAAGGCTTGTTCACCTGACAGCAGCCAGGCTGGGTGAATTGGGACATCCCTTTCCCGGGGCATGAAGACCCTCTCTCCCTTCCCAGCAGCTTTGGATGGGCTCACGTCTCTCCCCAGCATGTCCACGAGGACGGAGCCTCTCCCCAACCTGGGGAGCAGGGTGGGAGGAGGTCAGGGCTTCACCTTCCCCCCCCCCCCCATCCTTCTTGGGCAGGATTTGAATTTGGTGGCCAGGGGATTCACACTCCCAGCAGCCAAACCTCTCTGGGACGCAGCTATGTGGGAAGACAGACAGACCCTATCCCAGCCCCTTGCCACCTTCCTTGTTTGGGGCACGCGTTTCGGCCCCGAGGACCGAGGCTGGGCTCGACGGAAGTCTCTGAGTGATGCAGCCGCAGCGGTGGGATGTGCACCCCGGTCCCCGGGGCGGCCCGAGGAGCTGCGGGCAGGCCTCGGCGGTGCAGGCGAGCCTGCTCGGGAGGTGGCGGGGATGCTGCGGGGCTGATTATTCACAGCTTCCCTCGCCCCGATTGGCTCTGCCGCCGCGCACAGCCGGGCCCCGCCGCAGGAGGAGACTCCGTGGCCATAAAAGCGGGGTGGGAGCCAGCCGGCGGCGAGTCCGGTGGGCAACCCGGGCAGCACCGTGGGGCCACCTGCCAGTGTGGCGTTGCCACCGATGACTGGCGCAGCCTGACGCCCGTGGAGGGACACCCATCAGCCACGACCCTTCCTGACTTGGCGAAGCGGGTGCTCGGCGGGACAGGGAGCAGCGGCAGGTAGGGCTGCCGGGGTTGTCATCCCCCTTCCATTGCGTGGGCACAATCAGGGGATCTCTCTTGCTCCCCAAAAAGCGACAGTTTAAAAACACCCTCCGAGTCGCAGTGCTGAGAGTGGCTCGTGGTTGGACTTGTGTTATTATGGGGGGCTTCCACCTGGCTGCAGGTCCCTCTCATCCATTGAGCAGTTTCAGAGCCCATGAACAGCTGTCCAGAGCTCTGCTGGGGTTCATTTCCATGCTGATGCCATGGCTGCCATCCTGGCAGCAGGATCACCCAGGGCTTGGAGGGGCAGAGAGGATGTGGGGGGTTCTCTCTCCCCCTTCTTGGCTCAAGCAGCAGTGGTGCCTGCAGCGCTGAGTTTTGAGTGATTCTATTCCAAAAGTTACCGACTTTTTTGAGAAGCCTTGTCCTGACGGTGTTTCCAGGAAATTTTTAGAGGTGAGGGAAGGAGCTGCTGGAAGGTTGATTGTTCTTCACCAGAAATACATGCAGGATCCAAACCTGTAGAGTTGGACCTCTGAGGGAGGAGGGATCTGCACAGTCTAGGAGAGCTGTTCATGTCCTTCGTTAGGTATAATTACAGGTTAATGAAGATGGGGTCACTCTGCTCTCCGGCACACACAGTCCTGATTCCTCATCCCTCCTTGGGTCACCAGGTCTGTAATTGGCCCCTGGGGTGCATGAATGCGGCTTGGGGGTTTTCCAAAGCAAAGCCTGGTCTTTGAAGACTCAAGTGGAAATGGGACAGGGGAGGGGACACCGGCATGTACCTGGCACAGGTGGAATGTGCTGAGAGTGGCCACAGAGGCTGGAACTCAATGCTCGCATTGCCAGACCCTGCCACAATCCTTCCAAGGTGTTCCCGCAGGAGGGATGGCTCCAGAGCCTTGGGCTCCTCCAGGTAACACAGGTTTGAGCTCGAACTCTGCTTTTCTTCTTCCTCCCTTTGTGTTCTTTTCGCTTTTTCCTCCCCGCTGCTTCTTTCCTTTTTTGTCCAAAGCCCTTTGTTTTCTTCCCCTTTCCCTGCTCCCGTTTTGCCAGTCCTCCTTATCCCAGCCTCAGGAGCAGGCAGAGCACTGCCGGGACATTTGTGGTACCACCTGGACAGGGTACATTTGCAGTGGGGTGTCCCAGGGTGTCCTTGGCCACGCTGTGCCCGGAGAACTGCAGCTCCCCCGAGTGCCATGAAATCCTCCGTCTGTAGTAGGGTGGCAGGGATGGGACACACTGTGTCCAGAATGCCAGAGGTCTGAACTGTGCAGCGTCAGACAAACTGGCAGCTTGTTCCCACCATGGGAACGTTCCCGGTGCCGTCCCTGCGCGCTGCTCTGGCGGCACCCATGGGGATACCGGCAGCAGAGGAGCAAGGAAGGGGAAGCAGGTGGGGAAAGGGAGGGAAAATGTTCCCGGTGGGGCTCCTGGGAAGCAGTCATCAGCTCTTTTTGGGACCTTCATTCCCCCTAGTGCTGCAGCTGGCACCTACCTGTGCGGCTGGCGTGTCCTCGCTCCTTCGTGCTGTCTCGGTGGCCCTGAGGCAATAAGAGACTGTCCCCGTGTCTCAGTGGTGAGGGCTGGCTGAGGTCCCACCGTGCCCCTGCCATCCTGGGCAGTTGCCACCCTGTTCCCTGCCGTGCTGCCAGGGCACTGGGGTGATGCACGGAGCTGGTAGCCGTGCAGCCGAGGAATGCAGACAGCTCGACACATGATGATGCAGATAATTCAAATTAAATTTTAATCTAGCATGAATTAATACTGTGGCATTAACATTTCTTCATCAGTACCAATTACAGTACATTAGCAGCTACTGCTGGAGAACACAATAGTCTCTAATATGCGTCATTAATGTGTAACAGATCCCTCTGGGTCATGCCTTCCCACCCTACATAAAAGCAGCAAGGGAGGCAGGCAGGAGCTTGCAGCCAGTGCACCCCTTTGGGGCTGACTCTTACTCCGGGACTGTCATGGTCCCGGTGGCACCGTGATCCCGTGGCACTGCAGCTGGGGTTGGCACTGGCCCCTCCAGCCTCACCTGGGGTTTAGCACTGCCACCCACAGAGCCCCTCTCCCAGATGAGCACAGTGTCCTCGTCCAGAGAGGCCCGAGGCTCTGTCACGGCTCCCAAACGGCTGGAGGACGGCGATCGTGGTTTGCAGGTAGGCTTGAACCCAAAATCCTTCTTTTTTCCCCTTTCTCCTGATGCAGACTTGGTGGGTGGGAGGGAGGGGAGATGAGACTGCACTGGTGCGGGGTACAGCAGCCTGGGGTGAGTCCACACTGGGCCACGGCATCATCCCATCCACTTCCCACCACAGCTCTGTTTGCTGGGGTTCTTTTCCCCAAGGCCAAGGGGAAGAGCCGGTGATTCATCCACCTGTGCCACGCAGATGTGGCAATCACAGAGAAACCCAGTGCTGGGGAAAAAAGGGACTTTTCTTTCTAATGGTATGGTAAGAGAGATGGAGAGGATAGATTCGATGGAATCGGGATGAGGTGAGATGGGATGCGATGGTGGTCCTGCCCACAGTGACTCGGTGGCCCCCAGGGACTGGCTATGGCTCAGGGCTTGTGCCAAGGACCAGGCTGCAGCCAGGGTAAGGGGTCACATCTTGTGGTGTCCTTGCCGGGAGCAGCGCCCCGAGGTGAGTCACATGGGAACGGGCACAGGCACAGGTCCCTGTGTATGTCCCCAGGAGCAGCTCACAGGTGGATGTGGTAGGTGCCCAGTGCCTGTGGGGTGGTGATGGGCTCTCCAGAGCTGGCACAGGGATGGTGACAGGCTCTGTGCTGTCTTCCCCTCTCCAGGCAGCGTCTGTGGAGTGAGATGGCACGGCAGGCACTAGCGCTGGCACTCTGCCTGTCCCTGTCTGCGGTGGCATCTGCCGACTGTGTCACTCAGTGTTCCCTCTGCACAGCCCAGACCCGCAGCACCGAGAGCAGCGTCCGGCCCCTGGTGAGTGCCAGCACCACACGGACATGAGCCAGGGAGCCACAGCAGTGTAGTGTCACGGGTGCAGGGTGGCAGAGCTGGGTGGCACCTGGTGTGGTGGTCATGGGCACCCCAGGGTGCAAACTTCGGCTCCACACCGAGCCAAGCGGGCGCAGACCCCTGGGCTTGGGGTGGGGACACGCCCAGGGTGGGGTGGGAGGAAGGCAGGGGGTCACCCCGAGCACCTGGGGCCACTGTCTTGCAGATGTGCCTGTGGGAATGCCAGGGCTCCTTGTCACCCGGCCCCGAGTGGGAGATGTGCAGGAAGGCGCTGGCGCTCCTGGCCCCGCTGGTGGCCCTGGCCGAAGGGGCAGACCCGTCCCCACAAGAGGCGGAGGAGGATGAGGCGGAGCCGGAGCAGGATCTGGGCCCTGCGGAGCTGCCGCTGGCGCCGGCCAAGCGCTACGGGGGCTTCATGAAGATGATGTCCAAGGGGAAGCTGCTGTCCCTGCTCCGCGAGAACGCTCACAGCAAGGGCGGCCTCAGCAAGAAGTTCGGGGGCTTCAGCCGCAAGCCGGGGGAGCGAGCGGCCCCCGAGGACTACCCGGGGCCGGCAGGTGACGGGGACGAAGAGCCCACGGGTGCCGGGGCCGAGGGGCAGGAGCTGGCGCAGCTGCACAAGCGCTACGGGGGCTTCATGCGCCGCATCCGGCCCAAACTCAAGTGGGACAATCAGAAGCGCTACGGGGGCTTCCTGCGGCGGCAGTTCAAGGTGATCACGCGGTCGGACGAGGACCCCAGCGCCTACTCAGAGGAGGTCTCGGACCTATAGAGCCAGGCGTGGGATGGCAGGACCACGGTCCCCACACTGCCACCCCGACTGTGCCTCCCCCCCCCAGCCCTGTCCCCTGCCCAGCCTGGTGTGGCTGGTGTCACCTCTGCCTCATTCCCTCAGGGGACCATGGGTCCCATCCCCAGTTGTCCCTCTCTGGTTCACCTGCCCAGTCTGTGCGTGGAAGGGACAGTGCCACTCCTCCGGCTGCTGGCGGTGTGGCTGTGGCCCAGCCCAGGGTTGCCGGGGGCGTCTTGCTGGGGACACGTATCCTCCATCCTCCCGTGGCTGCCGGAGCACAGCAGGGTCTGGAAACCATCACAGCTGAGGTCCAGGGCAGTGGCCTCCGAGCAGCAGGAGGAGCCAGGGCAGGATCAGGGAGGCAGCTCCTGTGGCCATGGGCAGAGGTGGCTGGCAGAACCACAGCACCATCACCGGGTGCTCAAGCGGTGCTGAGCCCAGCCCCCACTCCCCTCCCCGAGCCTCTCACAGTGTCCAACTAATCCCAGCACCCACCTGGTGCCCCTGGGCTCCCCCTCCAAGAACGACGCCAGAGGCAGGGTCAGCCCCGTGCCCCGACACCCAACCCCCCCCGCAGTCAATAAAAGGCAGATGCCAACGAAGCTGAAGCCATGCTGGGTGCTGAGCGTCCTCTGCAGGGCAGAGCAAGCACTCCAAATTGGGGTGCCCAAGTGGGCCAGGGGCGCTGGCTGTGAGACCTGCAGGCAGGACGTGGTGGTATCCTTCCTGTGCCATGGGTGCCAAAAGGAAGGTGGGACCCCATGCACCTCTGGAGCCAGATCCTGGGGGTGACAAGGCCATCGCAGCTGATGAAGTGCAGGGCAGGGATGCTCAGCCTGGTGCAGGGGCACGTGGGGTGCTGACAAAGTACCTCCTGCAGCAGCAGGCAGGGGAGGCTCCCTTGGTAATCACAGCTGCTGCCTCAGCTGGGAAGGGGCAGCTGTGCTGAGGGCAGTGGGCAAACTGTCCCTTTTCTGCTCATGTGTGACCCCACCAGCAGCAGCTCAGTGTTGAGGAAGCCCAGCCTGGGCAACAACTTCCCTTCTGAGTGTCCATGTCCATGTACAGGAACTGCCCACACGACAGTTCCTGGCTCTAGAGAGACAGTTCATGTCCCAGACACAGCTCAGGCACCAGCTCCAGACTGGGAAGGGGGGAGGGCACTGCAGAGCACTGGAACACTCAGCTCACCCACAGCACAGGCTGGAGCCAGCACTCAGCCTGCACCCCAGTTCGGGCACCCCAGCTCCAGTTCAGCTCCCTGCACCTAAAGATGCAGCCAGGCTGGGCCCTGGTCAGTCCTTGCCCATGGGGTGCACTGCTCCCCTCCCTCATGGTGCCCAGGGGAACCAGCACCATAGCCCTCACCCCAGCCTCCACCTCCTACCTTCCTCTTCATCCTGCACAGCCCTGTAGTGTGCTCTGGAGGGAGGGAACCCCCTCTCCTCCTCCCCGCAGGACACACAGACCCCCAACTCCACCCTACAGCCCCAGTACGGGTGACAAGGTGACCTCCCTGAGCACAGGGACACGCTGAGGTGCGGGAGCAGCACAGGACTTTTCACTTTTATTATAAAAATATCTTGCAAGCAAAAGGAAAAAAAAAACAAACCAAAAAAAGTCTGTACAAGCAGTCACATTGCTCCCAAAGCACCCCCAAGGACCCCAGGTGCCCCCAGCCCCCCACATTTCCACTGCTGCAGGAGCCAACACAGGGTGAGACTCCACACGGTGGCCCAGGTAGGGGGCACATGGAAGACACGTGTCCCCATGGGTGGGCTGGGGGGAGCCTGCCTGGCCCCAAGACAGAGCTGGGGGGTAGAGGGGGGGTGGCATATAAGTCTCTTATAAACTCTGTAGGGTTTGGGGGGTTCTTTACTGAGGCCTCGGTCTTAATTTTGCACATCTTATTCTAGTGTTAAGTACACAGCAGTACACCCACGTACAACACAAAACATTGGGGGTTTCAGCTCTAAAAATTAACAGTTACATGTCAAACAGTCAAAACATATTACACGGTACTTGCGGGGAGCTGCCGGGGGGAGCCAGGCTGGGGGGGCCCTCGCACGCTTTGTACAAGCCTGGGGCAGCGCTGGTGGGTCCCAGTGCAGGGCAAGGCTGTGCACAGGAAGATGGTGATGAGGAAGATGCTCAGCACTGGGGAGCCAGACCTGGAGCTCCCCTGGACGGCGGGGTGGGGGCCTCGGCTCAATGGTGTCTTAGGTTACAACGTAAGATGTAACCAAAAGTACGTATTCTATCACCATCTGCTAAAACCAGGTGGGGCAGGGCTCTATCTCTTCCATGACACATCCCTGATAACACCCTCTGTAGAGCTGTTTTTCTTTCAATGGGCCACCAAGCCTCACTGCACGACTCATAAAATTACATCATCCCATTGTGAGATGCTCCGCCCAGGGGGAGGAACCAAGCATTCCTACCTGGATATACTCTGGGGTTTGGAACACCACAGGCAGCCCTTACCTACTGGGTTCCCAGAGGACAAGAGCTACGTAACCACCACTGGACCTTCAGAGGAAGACCAGACCCTTCTACAGGATCACCGCTTCAACAGAACCACATTTATCACTTCAGGAGGACTGCAGCCACCATTTAATCGGACTGCTACCACCACCCCGACCGACAGGGTGTCAGGCTGTGTCCTGACTCTGTCAGTGTTTCTGTACTACTGCATCTATTTTTGATTTTTCCTATTAAATTGTAGTTCTGATTTCGAGTCTCTCACTGGTTTGCTTCAAACTAGTACAAATGGCCTTTCAGCCTCTTGGCCTTGGGGCGAGACGGAGGTCCCGCAGAAGGGACACTTGGGAAGAGAGGCAGACACTTGGGTCCTTCCTTTAAAGCCAGAGTTTGGTGTCCAGGCGTGGTGGCAGAGCCCCAGAAGGCAGTGTGGGGGCCCTGCTGGTCCTGGGGAGCCGTGGGCCAGGCAGTGGCATCCCCATGAGAGCTGGTGTGGAGGCACTGTATACCTGTCCCCTCAGCCCAGCCGGAGCTTCCCAAGGAGCTGCTGCTCCGCTGGCTGAATCTGCGTGCGGGCAAAGCCGGCACACTGAGGTTGAGCAACCCCCGATATGGGGGTCCTGAAGGGATGGAGCTGGCAGCCCCAAGACCAAACTGTCCCCAAAAATCATGTCTCTCTGGATGGGAGAAGACCCCAGCAAGTATTGCGGGCTCCATTTCCATCCTAAAACACAAGTACCGCAGCGCATCTTCACATTGCTCCCAGTGCTTCCAAGAGAACAGTCACAGGAGGAGCAGAGCAGGTCCCTGCAGGACACGGGGTCCCAGCAGCCACTGCTCACTTCCTGGTGATCTGGACGCTGGCATACTCGGAGCCGGCCTCCTCGGGGCGTGGGGCCGGCCGCTTGGGCGCCTTGCTGAGGTGCACCATGTCCAGGTCGGCGTAGGTGAGGTTGTCGTCGCCGTTGGGTGCCTGGTTGGTCTGGATGCAGGCGTACTCCGACTGCTGGCTCATCTCCACCATCCGGCGGATGGTCTTCCTCTCCCTGTCGAAGTTCAGGTCCGCGTAGGTCAGGTTGTTGGGGTCAGATTCCTGTGTGAGGCACCAAGAGTTCCTCCTCTGGGAAGATCCCCCTGTACCCACAGCCCTGCTCTGGAGTCAATCCCACTGCAGCTCAGTCCCTGCTTGGATGGGGGAACAATGCCAGCAGCCACCACCCTGCAGCCATGCTCTACCCCATGCTCCAGCTTCAAATCGCGAGCCACCCTGTCACCCTGCTCTGGCTTCAGAGCCACTGCCACAATGCCAGAGCCATCACTGAAGCCACTCCATCACTCCATCCCAGCAGGGCCAGACTGCCCAGTGATGCCCACGCGGGAGCTGGCAGAGCCTGGGTGGGATGGACAGATTGCTGCTGATCACGACTTTGCTCGTAGCTGCGTCACCAAATGCAAAATAACTCCACAAATAGCCTGGCTGGCTATTGCACAGCTGGTTCTCCAGGCAGCACCAACCCAGACTTTACTGGGAGGGGGATGAGGAGGAAGAAGGAGGGTGAAGGCAGAAAAGATTCTGGGAAGTGGCTACCCTCTTCCTGGGGCAGCTTCTCTTCCACCTCCAGCCACAGAGTGGAGACACTGAGATGTTTCACTGGAGAACCACCACCCTCCACTGGAGACACTGAGATATTTCACTGGAGAACCACCACCCTCCACTCCCATCTCCAGTGGCTCCCAGCCACTCTCCCTCCCCAGTCCCGGGATGACCCACCTGGGTCGTGGCCTCGCTGCTCTTCTCTGGCTCATGTAACCTGGAAGGAGGGACAAAAACAGTCAGATGGACGGAGCGTCCTGTTGCCTCTTCCCTAGTGATGGAGCAGCTGGGGAGGTCACATGCAAGCCAAGGTCCTTGCAGCTGCACCCAGCAAGACAGGTCCTGAGCATTGGCTCACGTGCTGGTCCAGCTGCCTCTCTGCTGGCCAGAGACCAGCTCCCACCAGCCTGCTCAGCCCCATCACAAGCCAAAAATCCCCCTAGGCACAGAGCCCCAGATGGGCAGAACCTGTGCCTCTGCCTTCCCTTTCACAAGTTTTGGGGATACAGCTCTGTCCCAGTCCTGAGGGACTCTGTGGGCTGGAGGTGTCCAGCTCAGAGTTCCCACAGGTTACCCAGTGAGTAGAAGAGATCTGCACTCACCTGGCAGATGGCGAGCTTTTACCTGCTGGAAGAGAAGTAGTTTAGCAAAGAAATAATTCAGAAAATAAGACAAACGCCCCATTTCCCTGGGCACAGAGAACACATGCAGAGACTGCTTCAAGGACAAGGACACATCTTTTCCCAGAGGCAAGTGCCTGCAATTCCCTGGAGTTTCAATCAATTTCTTTCAGGACTGTTCCTGGGGGAGCACAGGAGGTGCAGGGTGGGGGTCAGACCAGGCAGAGCTTTCCCTGCAGCCTGCAAACAACCTGGGCAGGTCTATCCATCACCCCACTGGGCAGGGCCTGCAGCTGCACTGCCAGGAGTTATTGTCCAATGGGGCAATATGAAACCCATGGGAAAGAGAGGAAAAACGGGGTTGGGAGCAGATGCCTCCCTGCCACACACTTGGCTGCCTTACCCTTGATCTGCTTCGTCCGGATGAGGTACAGAATAGCAGCCACCAGCAGGGCCAGCACGATGCAGACCACACCCACCACGATGTAGATGAGCATATCGTCTGAAACATCAATGAAAAGGTCACCATGGCCCAAGAACGTGGTACCTCCCAGTCCCTGCAGCCTCACAGATGGGATTGGCCCAGGGATGCATGAAGCACCGAGGACAGCTTGGTGCCTGCCACCATCACATCCCCCAGCCCCCTGATGTGGGGATTTGGTACTTCAACCACATTTTGATGGGGCTTTGAGCTTCCTCAGAGGGTGACACCACACAGCCGTCCTGGCAGGCACCCCATCCCAGAAGCTTTGACGCACCCTTATCCATCTGGAATCCCTTGATCAGTCCCCCCTGGGCCGGGTTGGAGATCCACAGGGTGGCTGAGTAGTTGACAGGGGCCTGGGCATCGTGCACCACCATGCAGGTGATCGTGGACCCGTTTTTCTCCTCCGTTGCTTGCACCTCCACCTGGCGTCTCAGCTCGAACAAGCCCCGGGAGAGCTCCGATGGCCGGGAGACGTTCTCCACCTTTATCTCAATCCCGTTCTCCAGCCAGGAAACAGACATGTTTGCCGGGTAAAACTCCTTCATGTGGCAGGTGAAGGTCACAGTCTTGTTCACCTCAACGGGGCTCGGCTCAGCGCGCACTTCGACACTGGGGGGAACTGGGAAGAGAGGCAGAGCTTGGTGTTTGGCGTCCCCGGCTCTGCTGCCCACAGGGCGCCCTGTCCCTGCCCCAGGATCCCCTGTCCTCCTCCCAGGGCCCCCAGCCCCACAGGAGCGGGACACCCCAGTGCGAGTCCCCCGGCCCTCACCTCGCAGGGCCCTGCTGAGCTGGTACGTCCCACGCAGCGGGGCCGACAGCGTGGAGTGCTGCACCTCACAGATGAGCTGCGAGCGGACGTCATCCTTCTGCAGGGTCACCATCACTGTGCTGGACAAGTTGTAGGATTTCACCAGCCATTCGATGACCTGAGGCTGCTGAGCCAACATGGGGTCCTTGTTCTTGAACCATTTCACCTCAATTTCTTTGGGAAAGAACCCTCCAGTCGTGCAGGTGAAAGGCACCGACTGCTCCGGCGTCGCTCTCTGCTCAGGCCCGGACACGAGCGGGGGGCTGGGTTTGGCTGTGGGGAGAAGCACGGGGCCATCAGAGCAGGCTCTGCCCCCCGCCCAGCCCTGGCTCTGCCAGGAGCAGGGTCTCCTACAAGGGCACAGGGAAAGCCCATGGGATCCTTTCCTGGAGCAGCCCCCGAGCCCTTCCCCATCCCTGCTCAGCCTGAGCAGACCCCGCTGGGCTGGTTCCCAGCAGGAGCTGCTCTGGGAGCCCCACTCACCTTGCACAGACACCTCTGTGCCATTTCCACGCTGCAACACCACCTCCTCACCAGTGACTGTCTTGCGAAACTTCACGCAGTAGTAGGTGCCCATGTCCTCAGGCTGAACGTTCCTGATGTGGATGGTGAAGTCTGTGTCGGACCCAAACACTGCTCTCGTCACACGAGGTAAGAAGCCCTCTCTCTGGTCATAGATGGTCTTGTTCCCATTGCCCAAGCCCTTCAGCCACCTCACAGGACCCGGTTCAGCGAGTCTGGATATGGTGCAGTTCAGGGTGAGCGTCTCTCCCGCTGTCACCAACACCTTGTCCTGGGGCTGCTGCAGCTTGAAGTTCTGATTCACCTGGGCACCCACACCTGGAGGAAAAAAGAGACCAAGTCTCGCCCGGCATGGCACATCCAAACTCCCTACTGTTCTCCCAGCTGGGACAGGCTGAGCACCCCACTTGGTTAGCAGGTACCACAGGTGACAGGGCTGTGCCCACAGGCACAGTGGTCTGCCCAGAGGGCTCAGCAGTGGAGCTGGACAGAGCTTTGCTTGGTGACTGTCCTGTGCTCCATTTGGCTAGATCATGGAGCACATCCCAGCTGCCCATGCCACTGACACACCAGGATTCCTCCCACACCCACCTGGCTTTGTCAGCCAGGAGAGAGAAGGGCACAAAACGATGTGGTCCAAAGAGCCGGCTCCCATTACCAACATGACACTGCATTTTCTGTCCTGAATCTGTCCCATTTCTGTATGGAATCCCAGCCCCGGTGATCTTAGCAGAACACAGCCAATCCCCCCTCCAATGCCAGCCAAGCAGGCACTGTTCCTGCTCAGCAGCAACCACAGGGAGCCGTCCACTTCAGAGCATCTCCACGCCACTGGTCCCTAATCCAGTCACCTGTGCCTCACCTCCCTGCTCAGAGAGCAATGTCCCAGATAACCCCCACTACACATCCATGGGTTACCCAGGGGTTAATTTTGTCAGTGTTTCCCATGCCAACATAGTTACTGCAACCAAATTCATGAAAGATTTCAAAACTGGTCACTGCTTAAAGGAACATTTTTTTAAGCCACATGGAGAGAGAAGTGGGGGAACCACTTAGATCCACCTGCTGGTAACAGGTGTCTGTGGCACCCAGAACCAGTGTCATGGTCACACAGATCATTGTGTTTGAGCAGGTAATGCTGAGCAGCATGGGGAACATGTGGACCAGCACCCACATCTCTCACACCAGAATCATGGAATCACAGAATCTTGTAGGCTGGAAAAGCCCTCAGATCACCAAGTCCAACCATTAAGCCAGCACTGCCAAGCCCCCAGCCAAACCATGACCCCAAGTGCCACATCCATACATCTTTTAAATCCCTCCAGGGATGGTGACCCCACCACCGCCCTGGTCAGCTCTCTTACACTTTCAGTGAAGAACTTTTCCCCAATATCCAATCTAAACCTCCCCTGGTACAACTTGGAGCCATTTTCTCCTGTCCTGTTGCTTGTTATTTGGGAGAGGAGAATGACCTCCACCTGGCTACAGCCTCCTTTCAGGGAAACCCAGAACAGCAACTCCTGCCGAGGCTTCCCTTGGGACACAGCAGGATAATCTCTGGCTGGATGGTCCCAGGAGGGCCTGCTGTAGGACAAGCTGCTCTGACCCCTCTGGTCACAGCTGGCTCTCACAGAGACCAGAGCTGTTAATCCCTCCTGACTCTCAGTGGTATGTGCTGTACCCACAAGACGTTCTCCGTTCCACTGTGTGTGGAATTACTCAATCTCTACGGCCAGAATTACCAGGATCAGTTTCTCCAGACTGCCCCAGTTAAACACTTTTTGCCCAGGGCATCAGTCCACAGCATCCTCAGCCAAAACCTTCAGGCCTTGGTGTTTCCCTTTGAAGGCATGTCAGGATTAACACGGCAGCAGCATTCGACACCAGAACAAGTTTTTCCCACAAAACAAGCACAGAGAGATGGAGCTGGTTTGTGTCATGTCCAGATGAGTCATTCACTCTGAGCCTTGGTCCTGCACCTGAGCCATGGTGCTCTGGGCACCAGTGAGGCAACCCTGTGCTTCTGAGGTGGCACCCAAACTGTAGGGAGCAGCCCTGGAGCAGAGGCCTTGTGCACTCCATGTGCTGAACACAGTGCTGACGCAGGGCAAACACCACTGGATCTGCTTCTGTGGCATCTCCTGAACTTCTCCATCTCCTGCTGCCGACAGATCTTTTGCAAGAAACGGTTGCAAAGCACAGAGGAAGTTCACAAGCACAGAAGCATCATCGCATCATCCATCTCTCGCCAAACCACTGCACGTGGATGTGACACAGGCAGAGAGACTGGCACGCCCAGCCAGCAACCACACAGACCCCCAGCCCTTCCATGTACCTGGGGGGCCACAATGCCAAGTACTGGCTCCACCAAATTGGGCAAACAAAGCTCATTAGCGGGCGGCACTAGGGGGACACTAGCAAGGGACACGTCCCATGCGTGGCCACAGGAGCAGGAGCCCAGGGCCAGGCCCGCTCCCCAGCACACACTCTGTGCCCTGTGAAGAGTGTGTTACTCACTGCTCCCCTCTGCAATCCTCTGTAAAAGCAACTTCTATGGAGTGCTTACCCCCATGTCTCCTTGAGGGTGCCCTGCACCGGGTAGAACTGCCTGCACCGCCCTGCACAGCCCAACCCGAGCGAGCCAAGTGCCTCCTCTTCATCCTCCCTCTCTCCATCTGCCCATTTCCCCACGAGGCACGTGGTGCACCGAGGGGGAGAGCTGGGGAAATACCTGCTTTGGGGCCCCAGAGCTGACCCCAACACCAAAGAGTGTCAGGGTGGGCACTGCTCAACCCTAAAGCTCATTTCTTGGTTGCAGTGAGGGGTCTCAGAGAAATGTCCACAGAAGCACTGGGACATTGAGCTGAGCGTGGCTGGGTGCCCTGCCTGTGGCTGCCACGCCTGGTGTGCAGCAAGGGCTCCCCACTGCCTTGGCACAAGGGTCCTGCCTTCCTGGGACCGCAGGGATTTATCCCTGCAAGCAGCAGGGACCTCTCCCAGGGGCCAGATTTGCAGCCAAACGTGGATGGTCTGTATGCATTCCAGATCACCGAGCCCGCATTCCCTCCTCACCGGGGCAGCAGTGTGCGAGCACCCTGCCTGCCTCCCGTGCCCAGGGATTAGCAGGCACGGAGCATGCTGTTGTCCAGGGATAGGATGCAAGGTGCTTTCCTGACTGCTACTGCTCCCAGAGGAAAGAGGGGAAAAAGGGCTTCACACTGCCAGCAGCGCTGCCCATCCGGGGGCTTCACTGGCAGCTCTTGGTCACGGCAGAAAACACCGTGAGGCTCCAGGCAGCTCCTCAGATAGGATTAAAGTGGGGCTTTGGGGTATTTTTACCTGTGTTCTGCTCTGCTGCCTCAGAGACCCTCACCCAGCTCTGCTCAGATCACCCTGTTCAGGGATTTCTGATCTATGACACACAAGCTCCAGCCATGATCCACCACAGGAACACCCCAACAAAGACCAGCTCGCACCTCCTGGCCACGAAGCAGGAGTCCTGGTCAGACCTGGCTTCTCCACCTCCTGCCTGCATCCAACACCCCACACAAGGACCAACCTGACTCCTCGCTGCTCAGAAAGACCCCAATTCCCCACAGCAGCTCATAGCAAGCCCCCCCACCCCCCACACCCTGATGGGAAAACACAAAGGGGAAGTTGGCAGAAAACCCCAGAACACACAAGTTAGAAAATGCAAAGTTTCCACCAAAGCTCCTTCCCTCTTTCTCCTGAACACAGCTTCTCCTCACATGCAGCCAACCTCCCCTCCTCCTTCCCCTTTTGAGGTGCTCATCCAGTGGGACTGGGAGCTCAGCCAAGCTCCCTCCCAGCAGCTCACAACATGCCTGTGCACCAGAAGTGGGATGTTGGAGGTCTTCATGCCACAAACACATGGGACACCACAATTTCTCTCTGTTTCCCTGCTTCTCCCCTGCTGCCTGATGACACTTTTTTCTTAGACTTGGATTTCAAACTACCTGGAATTGGAACACGATCCTCTTGCCCCCAAGATCACGGGGAATTTAGGTGCTCTGACCCTGTAATCTGTTCTATCCTACACTCCAGAATTAGCCAAGGGTTTTAAAGCCCTGAAAAGCATCACCTGACAGTTCCCACGTAGGTGGGAGCACCCTCGCAGTGCAGACCCGGAGCACTTCCAGCCCGGAGCAGAGGCAGGAGCACGATCTGGCAGAGCCTGCCTCCTTCCCGTTATTCAGTTTAATTTGGGAGCAAAATAATCCCAGCTCTTGCTGCAGTGCAAGTTTTCCACGTTGGTGACACATTTTTTTCTATATTCCACCTTTTGAAGTATTTGATATTGAACAGATTGCAAGAGGCCGGGGTTTAATTCAGGAGAGGCTGCTTGGATGCTTCCTGGTAAAAATAGATTTTTTTTCCTCTGAAAGAGCTGGGTAAGGAGCTCTGGGATGGCTGTGTGCTCCAGAAACAACGTGCAGCTGGTCACCGGCATCCGAAGCCCCACAGTCACTCACTGAAGAAACAGGCCAACGGGCAAGGGAACCCCAAAATAATCCTGCTGGAATTTCACCTGCAGCAGGGCTGCCAGGGGCGGAAACTAACAGGTGCTGCCTATAAAAGGCCTGGAATCTGCTGTTTCGGGAAAGCAAGGAGAGCCCTGAGGATAGCTGTCAAGCCCTGAGCAGACCCCAGGGCGCTCAGGGAGGGCTGTAGTAAAGGCTGTGTTTTACATCAGAGGAAACCTCAGCTCACACGCAGCCACCATTTCCAAGCTCCCTTCCTCCAGCATCAGCAGAAATTCATCCCAAGAGCCAAAGCCCCAGAAGCAAACCGAATTCCCCTTTGGAAGAGGCTCTGGGAAGCACAGCTGAAATCCTCTATGGAGACACACAGGCATGGAAGGGCTCTGCAGGGCACAGTTTCTCAGTGTGGATTTGATCTTTGGTTTCCCACATCTCGCTGCCTTTGCCCCACAGGAAGGTCTCCTCCAGGACCTTTCCTCTTCCCCTTCACTTCTGCAGAAGCTGTCAGAACAGCCGGCAGTGGGAGCCTGGGCCAACTCTGCTGGAGTTCAGCTTAGTTTGAGCCATGGCCGAGGAGGGATTCACCATATGGAAAAAAAAGACATGCACGTTTGCACCTAAAATCAGGGATGCAAACCACTTCACAACCCAGGGCTTTTCACCCTGGGGTGTGTTTTTTCCCATGGTCAGCTCAAAGAAATGGGGTTCTTACTCCAAGACCACATTTAATTGAGTTCAGGAGCTTTGCTGGAGCTATTCTTTCACGCAGGAAATCACAGTGGCTCACTGGGAAGCCGTGCTCACCGCCAAAGCCTTCTTGGCTCTCAGCAGCCGGAGTTTTCAGTTTGGGGCCAGCACTTCTCAGTTGTGATCAGGCGACTCAAAGCGAGGAGTGCTGTGCTGAAAGCATTTGCTTTCTGCCCAAGTTTGCATCCAACTCTTTGCCCAAATAAAGCTTTGATGGTAAATATTTCAATGGGCTTGGGAGAATGTGGGTTTCCCCTGCGGAACCCGGGCTGGGCCGTTTGTAGTGGGATCTGGCTGGAAGCGGTGGGACTGGAATAGAGCAAAAAGCTCAGCAGCGAGATGCGCCTGAAGATGCATCACCACTGCCGCAGGTTTGCCTCAAAAACCTCGTCCCTCCCTTGGCAGGAAGGAGAGCGATTCCTTCGAAATCACCCAAAACGAAACACCCTAGAAAGGAAACATCCTTGAAAGCAGCAGTCACCACAGGGCTTCGTGCCTGGTGGGATGAGAGACTTCCCGCTGCTGGTAAGGGAACAGAAACAGCCAAGAGCGGCACGCTTTGACTGGTCCTTTGCTGTGTCCCCCAGCTTTTCTAAGGGACTGGTGGAGCCATGAGCCCTGGGGAGGCCTGGGGCAACCTGAGCCTGAGGTGACACAGGGCTCCATGGCACAGGGTGCCCGGAGGTGTTGCAATCCCACCGCTTCAGTGCCCAACAGTTGAGCAGAGAAAGAGCCCACAGTGGGGTAGCAAGAAAAACAAGTTCCTGGCAGAGAAGACAGGCAGCCCTCACCAGAGCCTCCCCATGCCTTCTCCACTACCATCTCCAAGTGGGAATTCGGGCTGCTCGCTCAGATTTGCCTCACCCATAGCTGGCAGGGGGTGCTGGCGAATGGGTGGGAACAACATGCCTCTTCATGCCCCTGCCGAATTCCCTGCCTCGCTGGGAAGGGGAATGTCTGCCTGCCTTGAAGTTTGGTTTGAGAAGAACCGCCGGGCGAGGGCCCCGCGGGAGCCCCTCGGCCATCGCCGCTCTCTAGGTCACCGCAGGAAAGGTCAAAGCAACCGTGCGCGGAGAGGCGGCGTCATGTCGGTACCGGAGGTGTGCGGGAGCGGGGAGAGCCGAGGACGGGGGGAAAACGGAGGACAGGGCAGGGAGGGAAAGAGGGGGAACAGGGCAGAGGAGAGGAGCAGGGCGGGAAAAAGGGGGAAAACAGGGCAGAGCAGGGAGAGGAGCTGGGAGGGAGGGAAAGGTGGAAAACAGGGCAGAGAAGACAGGAACAGGATGGAAAAAAGGGGGAAAACAGGGCAAAGCACAGGAGAGGAGCAGCGTGAGAAAGGAGAGAACAGGGCAGAGCAGGGCAGCAGGGTGGGAGGGACAGGGTAGAATAGGGCAAGAGAAGCAGGCAGGAGCCATGGCTTACCGGGCAGGGCGAGCAGCAGCAGGCAGGGCAGTGCCCAGGCGGTGCGGCCGGGATCCCGGGGATGCGGCTCCATCGGTGCGGGGAGCGGAACCCGCGGCTTCACAGCGCGGCCCCGCGCCCGGCTCGGCGGCTGGGTCTGACAAATAAGACAAATTAAAAAAAAAAAAAAAAAAAGGAAAAGAAATAAAGCAAAAAAAAAAAAGCGCAGAACTGCAGCTGGCGAAGGAAATCGCTCTTCTCAGCCCCAAAATGAGGAAGGAGGCCGGGCTCCCCCCTTTCCCCCCCCGCGGCGGGCGCGCAGCGCACACGCACGCACCGACACGGACCCGCGGCCCCGCCGCCGCCCGTGGGCACCGGACCGGGCTCTGGGCCGCTGACGGGGCCGCCGCGGCGGGGCCCCGGGCGGGCGCGTGCCCCGGTGCCGCGCGGAGCCGCCTCCCCCCCGCCGCCGCGCCGCCTCCGTTGCCGTGGTACCGGGGAGGGACGGAGCCGGCCCCGGCTTCGAGACCCCCTCCGGCTCCCAGCAGCCCCGGGTTAGCGCCGCTTTCCCCCGTGGCGGGGGCGAAGCCAGCCCCGCCCGCCCCGGGGCAGAGTCCTCCGGTCAACCCGGTGTGCGGCTGCCTTAAGGTGGGCTGGGAGGGGACCCCCGGCACCGGCCGCCAGGAGCCCCGAGGTGCCCGGTCCCTGTCGGCCGGGGCAGAGCGGGGGCGGCTCCGTGGCCTCAGGGCTGCGGGCATGGGGATCCCCTACTCGCCACAGGCTGCCAGTGTAGCCACCGCTTCGGCACGGCCACAATACACAGCCCAGCATCCCTGGGGTGCAGGAGCACACAGCTTTGGGAGTCCTGAACACCCAAGGGGCCACCTGGGGCTGAGCCGGGACAGCCCGTGGCAGAGGCACAAGCAGCACCCAACCTTGGGGGCCCCAGATGCCCAGGGACCTCCCAAGGCACCACGCAGGGCTGAGCTGTGACAGTCTGTGGCAGAGGCACGGGTGGTGTTTTGCCGGTGCCACAGGGACAGGTCAGCTTGGCCCACGAGGGTCAGGGCCAGAAGGGAACACTGGTGCAGCACAGGCAGAGGGTGGATGGGGAGGGAGAGGAAATTCCTGCACAGCACGCTGGGAGAATGGGGACATCCCCGTGATGTCCCCTCAGCGGGATCCTGCAGCAGGGAGAAGCGAGAGCCTGAGGACAAGGCAGCTGTAATGGTAGACAGGGCTGAGGAGGAGGAGGAGGGTGTCGAGGTGTCAGCATCCATGGGATTCATGTCCCTGCACTGCCCTGCTTCTCCCTGACACAAAGTCCTTCCCAGGGGAGTCACAAGGACACATTCTCCCCTGCTGGCACCTGTCACAGCTTCTCCCACCACCCAGGGGCACTTCAGCCAGGCCAGGCCAGGTACCTGGGATGCAATGCTGGCAGCTCCCAGCACCACCCCACTGTCCCCTCTGCCCACCCAGGGATGGGGAGGACACTGCAGAGCAGGAGCTCCCAGCCCACCCAGCATCACCTGCAGCATCCCCAGCAGCACAGATCACACCGACCGCTCTCCCACGCTGGGCCGGGTCCCCAAGGACAGCACTGGGTGCCGTACTGGAGGACCCGCTGCCAGCTCTTCCCTCCTCCCCTCCCTCCCAAGGCAGCCGCCAGGGCTGTCGGTTTTATTTAGAGCCTCGCACAAACACAGCCGAGATATCTGAAGTGACTTGGCACCATCAATCTGCGCACGGCGTCCGCCCGCACATCCCCGGCCCCGCCAGCCTCCCCCTCAGCCCCAGCTACGCCCATGGGGCACATCCAGCCTTAATTTAGCACTGCTGGGAGCTGGGAACAGCTCCTCAGGCTTCAGCACCCACCTCCCTCTGGGATCCCCTGGCAGCTGGAGGCTGCACTCAAGGGCTGTGGCCAGTACTGCTCCCACTGGAAAAACATTTGTGGCTAGCACTGGTCCTGGGAAGCCCAGCACAGCCATCCTTTCCCTTCACAGAGCTGGCCAGAGTGGCCAGCAAGGAGCAGGGATCTAGAGGAGCCCTTGGATTTGGCCTTTTGCACATGGCAATAATTTCTTTGCACAGGGGTGGGACATGGGGACACATCACTATGGTCCGCAGGCACCTCACAAAAGGGAGCAGAGGGGTCAGGTGCTGAGTTCTGCTCTCTGCTGACCAGTGATAAGACCTGAGGGAACTGCATTTAGCTCTTCCAGGGAAGTTTGAGGTTGGATATTAGGTAAAGGTTCTTCCTCCAGAGGGTAGTTGGGCACTGAACAAGCTCCCCAGGGCAGTGGTCAAAGCCCCAAGCCTGCCAGAGCTCAAAAAGCATCTGGACAATGCTCTCAGGCACAGGGTGAGATTCTTGGGGTGTCCTGTGCCAGGACAGGAGTTGGACTCAATGATCCTTGTGGGGTGTGGACTCAAGCATCCTTGGGGGGTGCTCTGTGAGCAGCTCAGGATATTCCATGGGATTAGCAGTGGTTTGTGGAAACCCTGCAGCTACACCACTGTGGGCAGTGCATCCCACCCAGCCCAAGTCCAGAAGCAGGGACCCTCAGGGCAAGCGAGTGCCCAGCAGGAGGGAAAATGCCAGGGACACACTGCAGCCGTTCCCAGCCACCTTTCCTGGTTACTTTTACACGGAAGCACAGTTCCTGGAGGCCTGGTTGGCTTCAGCCTGTCTGGGCTGTTCTGCTTGGTGCTGAAGGTTCAGACAACCTGTTCTGAGGCGATTACAGAGCACAGCCAGCCCGCACACAAGCAGCAGCCACCGCAGAGCGCTCGGGAAGGGAAGTTAGAGCTTAAAAAAGCTCTGCAAGAGAAGGTACCGCACAGAGCAGATGGTGCGGCGCGAGCTTCCCGGGAAGAGCTGCTATTGCTCCCCATTAGGAAGCATATGGGCAGGCTCAGCTGCCTCTCTCCCCTCCTACCCATGGCCCTTCCACTCGGCATCACAGGGGCCCGGCTCCAACACGAGAGGTTTGGAGGATACACCCTGGGAGGGCAGCCCCTGCCCTGCATTCGGCAGGGAACCCCGGGGAGAGGAGGATTCGGCTCCTCGTGTGCCTGAGACAGAGGGACAACGCAAAATTTTGGGAGTGCAACTCCACCATTATGATCATCATCCTCCTCCTTCTGCACAGAACACCCACAGCGAGCAGGAGGCTGTGGCGCCGCTTGGCAGGGCGGGCAGCGCTGCCAGGCTCTCCGTGCTGCCAGCGGGCACCCAGGCTGCGCTCGCTCTGCAGCATCTCCACGCTTCAGCTCAAAACCCCCGCTCCAGCAGGGAGGATTCCAGAGCTCGGCTCTCCCTGGCCCCAGGAGCTGGGCAGCAGCCAGCACGGGGACAGGGCAGTGTTTCAGGAGAGCTTTTCAAGAATAAGTTGATTTTCACAGCTTTGAGGCAGAGTGAGGAGCTCGCATCACGCCGGTAGCACCTGTTTGGGGAAGGCACGTGCTCCAAGTGGTGAGGCTGGGCCAGGCTCAGCCGCCTCCGTAGGTTTGGGGGCTGGCTGGGGGCTGGGCAGGCAGGAGTCTGCTCCCCTTCCCTATTCCCAGCCAGGACCATGGGCTCAATGTGCTTTTTGCATTCCCGTGTTCTCAGCTGGGCAGCTCTTTGTGGACAGCAGGATCTGCTCCGTCCCCAGGAGGAGGTGGGGATCCTTCCACACACAGGGACCCCCAGCCAGGGCAACAGCACCCCATCTCTTGTCAGAGCCTGGCAGCATCCAACGGGAACAATTACAGCCTTGCCAGGGTGATCCCAGTGGAAAGTCTTGCAGCACTGGTTTTGCCCAGACTGTTCTTTCATCCCTTAATCAGCTGCCTGTCTGATCCTCTCCCAGCCCCGATGGCCCCGGGGAACAGCGGTGGCTCACTTGGCTGGAGGGGATTCGCAGGGGATGGAGATGGGAGAGGTTCTGGTCTCTGCCCTGCAGGGCCAAACCTGGGCCTGTTAATGAATCACATTTCACTAATGGAGGTGACTGCAGTCTCTTCCTGCCTGGGACTTTGTCCCTCATGATCCCCACTCTAGCATGGGATGGCACAGTGGGAGAAGTACCAATAGCCTAAGTGGCCACATCACACCAGGACACAGCAGTTGTCCCAGAGGGCTCACCCTTCAAAACCCAAACCAACTTAGGGATAAACAGAAAAAACCACCAATACTTTGGACATGAGCCTGGAAAATACCCCAAATTCAGCAGCCAGACGTGCTGTTTTGGGGCTGTGGGCACAGAGCCATGCCCAAGCACCAGCAAGCAGCCAGCACTTGCAGGAGCCCTCCACAATAATGACTCAATGATCTTAGAGGTCTTTTCCAACCTCAAAGATTCCTTGATAAACCCAAATAATGCAGCACTGAGCACATGGAGCTGCAGGGACTCACTGCCCTGGGGAAACTCAGAGGCAGCCTGGCCCAGTCCCAGCCCCAGCACCCTGAGAGGTGCTACTTTCACAGCTCACCACAACAAAACACCCAGTGGGACCACATCAGAGCACCAGGCCCACACAAGGTCTGTTCTGGCACCCACAAGACAGTGCAGCCTCCATGCAGCCATTCTCCAGCTTCAAAGGCAAATTTCAAAACCCCTCCACCTTAAGATCCAGGTGGACTATCCTACAGCTCCTGCCCCCTAAGTTTTAGTCTTCAGTCAGTACCCAAAGAGGGCTTTCAGCTGGGAGAGAAACACACAAATGTCTCCCGAAGCAGGGAGCACCAATTACACTGCTGATATTTAGGGCTTCCAGCACAACAAATGGAGCTGCAGCTTCATTAGGTACCTTGCCAATTTAATCCGAGACATCCAGTACAGGGGAAGCTTAATTTAGTTTGTCTCAATGTTAACTTATAACAAGCAATATGTTAATGTGGGCATGGTTTTCATGGACTGTGACCCAGGGAAGGGGCACCCACAGCCCTTCAAACAGGGATTTAAGAAGAAGGGGGATGTATCCTACCTGTCTCATACTCCCGGGATAGCATCCACCACCACGAACACCTGCAGCTGGGGAAGGGGTGCACCCCATCACCCCCTTATGTGGGAGAGGCCCTGGAGAGGGTGATGAGGTGCAGGGGCTTTGTTAAGGCTGTGATTGCCAGGAGAAAGGTAGGGCTGGGCTGTGGGGGATGCTCTGTGAGCAGCCTGTGCATGGGCTTTGCCCCTCACCTTTTGAGGGGGCTCATGGGAACTGCCTGTAATTGTTTTAGCCAAGCTTTTATTGGGTGGTTTAGGAGTTACAGCTGAGTTATTTCAGCTCTCTCAGGTCTTTGTTAGAGCTCTCAGGGACAGTTGGTGCAGATGGTGTGGGGGGATGAGTGGGGTGAAGGTGAGGTGCTCCCTGGCATAGGGGATTTTCTGAGGAGGCCCCTCTGTGCACACTGGCCAGACCCACTGCCCGTTTCTGCCCCCTCCTTAGGGAGCAGGGCTCCAAATCACTTCATTTTAGTGTCCCTCTGCCACTGAATTAATCCCCAGCACTGCCAGGATCAGCTGGTTCCCTCCGAGCCCCTGAAATGACTTCCAGGGAGGATGAGTGAAGGATACAGCACTGCCTGCCCACACTGGGCTTTGCTGGGTTGGAGCGATGCTCTGAGTGCCCTCATGGCATTCACACACTGTCGCCCTGGGCTCCAGCAGTGGCAGCAGAGCCCAGACACTGTGAGACCACCCACCACTACCAGAATGTCCACCACTGTCTGCCAAGCAGGAAGGAAAACCCACGGGCTACAGCAGGGCCCGTAGCCACAGTGCAGCTCACCCATCCCAGGGCCGGGCCGTGCTCCCAGGCTGCTCCCACCCCGCAGTGGTGCCCTGTGGGGTGCTGCAAACCGGGTGACTCGGCCAGGCTTCCTTAATGCAGCCCAGCACACTCACACTCTAGGGGAATTCCTCACGGCTGTGTCAGAGCAGGAAAGGTGGTTTATATCCTGTGCCTGGCCTGGAAACGGCCCTGGCTGACCCGAAGTGAGGGGTTTTAGGGTAAAACTGCTGACAGGCCGGGAAAACCTGGCGGCAGTGCTGGCTGGGAAGGACAGGGCTGGCAGTGCCGGTGCCTGTGCCCGCTGAGGTGCTTCGAGCGCTGGCAGGGCTGTGCTGACCTTTGCTGGCAGGCAGGAGCCTGCCCCTTGCCCCAGAGAAGGGTTTGCTCTCTGCTGTGGGTCTGCGACACGTGCACAGCCCCAGGACTAGGCTGCACAGGAAGTGGTGCAGTGACCACCCCTGGAAGTGTTCAAAAAACATGTGGATGTGGCACTTGGGGACACGGGTTAGCGGTGGGCTTGGCAGTGCTGGGGGAATGGTTGGACTCAATGATCTTAGAGGGCTTTTCCAGCCTTAACTGATGATAGGGACGAGGCCCCCACTCAGGGCAGCTCATCAGGGACACTGGGGACACTGGGTGGCCCCAGTCCTGCACCCTTTGTGCCAGTGGTTGCAAAACTGTGGGAGACATCTGTGCTGTCTGTCTGGGGCACGACTGGGCTCACCCCAGCTCTAATGGGCTCCAGAGCCACAGGGAGCCTTGGTGCCCATCCTGGGACCCCTCTCTAACTCCAGGAGCAGAAGTGCTGTGGAGGAGGAAGTGGCAGGGAGTGGGGGGAGGGCAGGCAGGGGCAGGCAGAGAGCTCCAGACACGCAGGGACATTTCAGAGCTGGGTGTTAATCATTGATGGGCTCCTGGGAGCTGTTTGAACTAAAGCCTCCCTCCCCTCTCTGGAGGGGGAGTTCTGCACTGTACTGCCTCATGGGGATGTGGTGGCAGTGCCAGCACCCAGATCTTCCAGCACACAGCCAGCCCCACGGAGCGATGCTGGAGAAGACCTTGGTCTCCCCTTGGCAGTACCACCGGGACTGTGGTGGAGCTCAGAGCTGGGCCGAGGGGAGAGCGATATCATCTCAGTTTTCTAATGCCAGCTGTTGTTTTTTTTTCTGCATCCTCTCCAAGTTCTTTGTTGATTGCAAATCGTTATCATGAAAGCGCATCCGAGGCTGCAGCAGCAGATAACACTGTGCTGCCGGGCCGGCGGCTGGAGCTCATCGAGGCTGCGCTGCCTGAGAGTCCTGCGGCAGCTGCGGATGGAAATAAAACTGCTAACGTGAGGGATTGATCATGTTCAGCCAGCTCAGCCCATTGCTTCCTGCTTGGCAGATCCCTTGCTGTGAAGTGCTAAAATCCAGGCTCAGAGGTGGGATTTGTGCTGTGGGACCCTGGCACCTGGGCACTCACACTGCTGGAGCTGGGGAGATGCCCCATGGAGGGCTGAAACACGGCACATGAGGTGTAGGAGACCTGGTACAACCCCGTGTCACCCTTTACTGCAAAGGGAGATGGTGTGTCCGGCAGTGGGGGCTTCACGGGGTCATTTGTGACAGTGCCAGATCCGATGCCTCACGGTGGGAACGGCACGGCTGCTGGGATGCAGGGGGGATGCACCCCCTGAAACAGCCAGACCCAGCCCTTGGAAGAGGATACTGACCAGCCCTCAGGGCCATTCTGAGCCCTGCTGCCAGGCTGTCCCTGTGGTCACTGTTCCCATGCTGCCCCCACAGCAGCTCCAAGGCTCTCCAGACCTGTTGTCTCTTTGTTGTGGCTCTGTTGAGACCAAACACATCCACCCACACTGCCTGACCCAGCGCTCCCAGCTCGGTGGGGCTGGGGTTACTCTGGCCCTGCTGCTGGAGGCTGGATGGAGAAAAATGCTTCTCCAAGGGGGCTGTGTGGTTCGTTTTTTTTTGTTTTTTTTTTTTTTTTGAAGTCGAAAGGCAACAAAAAGCGGGGGGATTAATTTTGGCAGGATCCACCATGCATTGTTCCAAGGGGCTGGCCCTGATAAGGAGCTGCAAATCCGAGCTGCCAAGCGCTGCCATCCCGCTGGAGGCTTGGAGGGGCATCAGGGATTAAGAGGGTCTGTGTGATGTCTAACAGGTTTAGAAAATATTGCCTGGGATTATCCACTCGCGGTGGTGACCAGAGACCTCTGAGCCGCGGCAGACGCCGGCACCGGCTGATGTCTGCTGGGGGTGGGGGGGGTCCTGCGTGCGGGAAACCTGATCTGCGTGTGCCTGTTTGCACTCGTGTGCACGTCCCCTCGTGTGCACGTCCCCGCGTGGATGTGCAGCAGCGACGGCTCCGGGGCGGGCTGTAGGAGCGAATGGGGCTGGTGGCCCCTTGACACCGCGGGGGCTGAGCCGTGCCCGGCCCCCCGTGGCTGCCAGCCCTGTGCTGGGTCTGGGGTGCCAGAGGGGTGCTCCAGCCTTCGCTGTGCTGCAGCTCTGTAAGGGGAGCTCCTGACCGCCAGCGTTAATGATATCCACCCAATTAGCCCAGCCTAGCCCCAAGGATTAGCGGATGGAATCATCATCCCAAAGCGTAAGCAGTTAACGCCGCTAATTAGTCATCGCGTGAATCCCAGCCCAACCACAAACCGCAGCGGCCGCGGTAGCCGTGGGCAAGGGGTGATGCCCACCCAGCCGGGCTCCGGGAGACGGGAGCTGTTTACGGAGAATTTGCCGGGCTCGGGGATCCGTTATTTTTACACGTTGCCATAGCTACTGATACCATTATAAAATTAAGCCTGAACCATGTGGAAGAAATGGATCTGTCAGAAGGAATTATTTTCGGGAGCGCGCTGTGGGTCCGAGCACTGCCCACCCCAGGGCCGGCGGGGAGGGGCCGAGCCCAGGGGGTTGTAGGGGTCCCCGCTGGAGGCAGCTGCATCCTGCCCACGGGCACGTCGCTGGAACGAGGCGCCGGGCAGGCTGCGGAGCTCCGGGATCGCCTGGAGCCACCGGCGCCAGCACAGCCCCTCCGGGCTGGCAGCATCGCTGGGCACGTCCAGGGTGAACAAAAGCCCGCTGAGAGGGAGCTTTCAGCCCGTGCTGTGCTCCCTCCCGCAGCGCCTGCTTTCCCCCTTCTCCTGCCTCTCTCAATATTTTTCCGTTTCCCTGCACTTCTCTGCAGAGGGACACTTGTGCCGGGCTCGGGGCAGCCAGCGCTGGGGCCACGGCCAAGCACAGCCACACTTTAAGGTCGCTCGGTGCCGGGAGGAGCAGGGAGCGCCAGGGACCCCGCAATGTCCTGCCCTCGGGACAGGGAGCTCCCCAAAGGGTTTCCCTACCCTGAGCTCTTCTCGCTGGACAAAACCAGCTGGAGCATCCCCAGGAGCGTGCACGGCTCACTTCGGGTACAATGTTCATGTGGATGTTGGGAGGACCAGGACCACTCCAGAGTGACTCCAACAGCTGATCCAGCATGAAGAGCCTCGGGAACCCCAGTGCAGGACCCCCCTCCCATCCACCCTGGGACCCTCACTCAGGCACTGGCAGGACCCGGCAGTGCAGCTTGATCCGCACTCCCTGTGCTGGCTCCAGAGAGTGATTGTCCCTGAGCAATGTGCCGTCCAACACTGAAAGCACAAAGTGAGTCTTTCTTAAGCACTGGATGTTCCTGCTTGTCCCACGGCCCTGGAAACCCCTCTTTAATCACTGCCAGAGCCTTGGCCTCACGGTGTCCTGCAGTGAAGGACTGCACGGGCCAAAGGAGTGTTGGGCACAAAGGATGTGTGTGACACTTTTCAATTTCACTGCCTGCCCCCTCCCCCTGCGACTGAAGAGATGAGCAATGGTCATAGGGCAGCCCCCCATCCACCCCACGCCCCTTCAGCTCCAAGGATTCAATGAAAATTATTCCAGGTTGGCCAGAGAGGTTCCCAGTAGCAATAACTGCAATAGCACAACCTCCTATTAGACACCAGAGAATCCACAGGGACAAGCAGCATCCTCCAAACACCTCCAGCTCTTCCCAACTTAAAGCCCTGGTCTGCAGCCTGGGGGTCCCAGTTTGCTTCGTGGGCATGGCTGGGTAGTGCCTGGGAGTCCATCTCGTCCCTGAACATCCCGGGTGTCCCGGTGTCGTGGGGTGGCTGCCCCATACCCTGGCTGTCACTGGGGCTGTGCCTGGGGGCTGGAGATACCCCTGCTGTGCTGGCGAGAGCCCTCACTCTATCAGGAACCCAGGAGGGGATGAGGCTGGCAGTGAGGCTGTGGCACAGAAACAGTTCCTATGACAACCCCAAATCCCAGACCTGTTTATCCCCTTTGGTGAAAATCCACAACAACTGTGAAACCAGGGAATAAGATTCAATAGTAAGACGTGAAATAAATCAGGACCAGTGTAAAGCATGTCACCGTTTTACTCTGGCTTTGTTCCTTTCCAAGGAAAAGCCTGAGAAACAGGGAGCTGCAAAGGGGTGAGCTAACAGGTTTGGAATTGGAGGGAGCAAGTTCCAACTGTGCAGCATCCCAGGACTTCTCCCTCAGGTTCTCTCTTCTGGCAGGAGCCCAGCCCAGGGCAGCCAGCAGGCACAAGCAAGACCTATGAGGCATTTCTGAGGGACAATCAAAGCATCTCCAAGACCCTCCTGCTCCCTCCAACCCCCTTGAAGCACCCAGCTGCTCCTCCAGCTTCTCCTGCTGCTCACTGCTGGCATCCTGGCACAATGTCCCCACGGCATTGCCTGGTCCCCTTGGTATCATGGGGTCCCTATGGCATCACGGGGTCCCTATGGCATCACTGGATGCCTGTGGTGTTGTGGGGGCCCTGTGGGGTCCCTGTGGCATCGGATGCTCTTAGACCTGTGGCTATTTGGGTGATGCTGATGTGGAAAGGGACTGGCCTGTCTCTCCCTGGGGATGGACTTGTGACCACCATGGTCTCACGGTAGCTAGGACAGGGATGAGGACAAAGCAGGGGCAAAAGGGCGTCTTGGACAGAGACAGTCACAAACCAGGCCCTTGGCTGGAGCTGCTGCCCTGTCAGACACCAGAGGAGACCAGCTGGAGTGATGACCGCTCCTGGAGACACAATATCCCCTGGGCACCCACCCCAGTGACAGACACTGCCACTGTGGAGTGTCTCTGCTTCTCATCACTGAGCCAAAGCACCCCAGGACAGGGCAAAAGGCATTTATTCCTGTCTCTCCCCTTTTCTCCTTGCCCAGGCTGGGCTCCAGCACAGCTCAGCATCGTCCCACTCCCCACAAGTGCAGCCAGCCCTCTCCTGTCCCCCAGGACACGAAGGAGACACCTGCATCCCCCCATTTCAGCCAGCCCATGCACTAATCGAGACCACGCTCTTCCTCCGCCTTAATGAAATCACTGCTCCCCTCCCCTCGCTGCCGGGACCAGCCCCCTCCATCACCCACTCTCCAGGCTAATTGCTCTCTGTTACTCTGTGTTTTCTGCTGGAGGCTCAGGCTCCCCCTTGGCTCCTGGCGCAGCCCACGCTTCCCACTCTGGCCCCCCGGCACACCATGGCACACACCACGGCACACACCACTGCCTGGCAGGTCCTGCCAGCCCACTCGCCTTGGCATCTCCAGGAGATGTTTCCCACCTCCCGGCATCAGGAGCGGATCAGATGCCAGAGCAGCCCCTGAGCATCCCCTGGCTGCCCAGAAACCCATCACAGTGCAGCCCAGATCAGCCTCCCCAGCCCTTTTCCTTGGCTTTGCCATTACATGAGGTCCTGACACCAGGCTCACACACCATGCTGAGGAACAGCCCAGCTAAACCTGGCACGGCACCGCCCCGGCGCGTCCATGCACAGCCCAAAACCTGCTTGGAGCCAGTGTGTCCTCTCCCCCCAGGACAACAACACTCCCAGCACCCATCCAGGCACCACCTCAGCTCCGCATTGAAGTCCCCAGCCGTGGCAGGAGGAGCCTGGTGGGTGCCAGCCCCAACCCCAGCACTGCCCTGTGCCCCCCTCAGCCATGGCAGCTCCCGACCTCCCGCACGCACCCACCGAGTGGGTCACTTATGGGATGTGACAGCCAGCACCAGGAAAACAGCACGGATGAGCAGTGAATCCACGACCCCAGCACTGCTTGTTGCTGCCCCCCAAGCAAGGCTCTGCTCCCCGGCATGCTCCTACCTTGTGTCTGTGCCCAGGCTCTTGTTTGTGCTTTCACTGCCGGCACACCCCGGGCTGGTGGCTTAAAGGATTTTCCTTTAATAACCACCAAATCCCTCCCCTGGGCAGTAAGCTGCAGACCTGGGCCCTTTCCTAGGTGGAGAGCACTCTGCTGGGGCTCTGCTTACTCCCTGCTTTGCATATGCTCCTATCAAACTGGATTTCCCCCCTCCTGATTCAGCCCAGTGCTTAAAAAGCCCTAAATCCCCTCGAATTTCATTTCCCCTGGTCCTCGAGGTCTATCCCCGGTTTTGGTCTCACCCATGTATTTTACATACTCCTATTCACAGCCTTGATGTGAGATTTTCTGCCAGTTTTGGTGTTGTCTCTGTGCAGAGCCCGGGCAACCCAAGTCCTGCTCAGAGCAGCCTCAGCTGGGAAACGATCCAAGGCTCCTCTTGGGAAGTGATGCTGGGAGAGGCTTCATCCCAGCACCCCTACCCCACAGCCCCCCACAGCCCCCCACTGAGGGAGCCAGGCTGAGATCAGGTCCTGGACCTCTGACCTGGCAAACTGACCACCACCACCACCACGGATGCTGAGTGTCCCCAAGCTGTCCCTGAGAAAGAACTGACCCCAAATTGTCCCCACTTCACATCCCCAGAGCAGGGGGCTCTTATTCAGTTGTGCAAATGAATTTCCGTAGTGGCTTTTCTCCTCCCTGTGACAATTTTGTCCCCTCAAGGATCTCCCTGCCAGCCCCACTCCCCTGGGTCGCACTGTCTTGTTTCACTTCTCTTTTCTCATTTCACAGAAAAAAGTAGATAAAGCTGAAAACTGGCGACAGTATCAGCTTTCAAGGTCACAGGCAGCGGTGCTGGCAGCAGGTTCCTCTGCCTGGAAAGCCTGTTTGGGCCTCAGTTCCTCCTGCCAGGGGGGCTGCTGGGGCCACACACGGTGGGAGCTCAGCTGCTACAGCTGGGGAGATGGGTGGTGACTGGGTGTTGCCGGGGGCTGCAGCAGTGCCCAGTGTGGAGCGTGATCCGCAGCTTCCTGCCAGTGCCACCTCTGCCCTCTGGCTTCCTGCCACTGGCCCGCTCCCCTTGGAGGTGGACACCGAACACATGGGCACGAAGCAGGGAATGTGCATGGGGCAGATGTGCAGGAGCAGATGTGCAGGATCAGAAGATGTGCATGAAGCAGATGTGCACATACTGGCTGGGACTGGATATGTGCATGGATCAGGGGAAGGGGCAGAAGGGCCAGCTGGTACCAGCTGCCCTGGCCTTAACAGCACCATGAGCCCCTTGAGGAGGGCAGGGAAGGGTGGGCGAGGGCTGGGCCTCAGCCTGGAGCATCAGCACCAGGGGCTGTTCCTGAGAGCTTCCCCCTGCCTTGCCAGGAGATGCAGGTTTCATGGGACAGGGCAGGTTCCCTGGCTGGGGGAGCTGCCTGGGGCAGGTGGGAGGTGGGAGCTGCCCAGAGGGCTCAGCACTAGCACAGGGGGGCTGTGGGGGGCACACATCCCCCCAGGACCCTGCGGGACTGGCACTATTGCTCTTGCTCTGAGCACAGCAGGACTGGACAGCACGGCTATTTGCTGGCTTTAATGAGGGTGGTGACAAGATAACTCAAATTATGGACCTGTGAGCTGGGAAAGGGCCAGTGGAGGCCCACGCTGATAGACATAGGTGTGTATGAGGTCCTCCTGGTGTCATCAGCACCAAACAGCTTGCACAAGGCAGAGGTGCTTGGCCTCGTGGTCTGATTCTGTGGTGGAGATGGCTTCCAGGTCCTGGGAGAGCTCCCCTGAGCTGAGGGCACGGCGAGCTGAGCTGAGACTGGGGTGCACCATGCAAACAGCTCCACTTCTTCTTTATTGTGCCCTGCAGAAACGTCCCTGCTTCCTCCCCAACACGGCCTGGCCATGCAGGCAGCGGTGCCACGCGTCACTTGGCAGCCACCCTGAGGCTGGCATACTCGGTGGGGGCTGTGCCCTGACTCCTGCCGCGCCGCGGGGCCGGGGGCAGGGGCTGCAGGTCGGCGTAGTGGATGTCGTTCTCCTCCTTGCTGCTCTGCTGCAAAAGTGCACACAAATGGGGAATGCTGCCGCAAGGAAAAGCTCGCAAAAATAACCCTAAACCACAGAATGTCCTGAGTTGGAAGTGACCCACAAGGATCACCAAGACCACCTCCTGGCCCTACACAGGAAACGTAAGAACCAGGTTCAAGCCAGGCGGGTGATGCCACACCAGCTGCAGAGGTGGCTCTGTGCTATGGTGCAGAGTGTGCAGGGACCACATGCAGGCAGCTGCTGCTCACCCAATGTCCCCCCCGGCCCCAGAGTCTTGCAGAGCTCCTGCAAGCTGGGGCATCTGCATGGGATGTGTTCCCCCAAACTCACAGGTCACTCTTACCTGGCTGGGCAGGTGGAAGCTCTCTGCATCCAGGACTTCACTGTGGGGGGAAGGATAAGGATGGCCATTAGAACTAAAGGAAGCTGAGTCCCCTCCCCACCCAGCACAGCCCTCAATTCCCCTCCTGACTTTCAGCAGGATGCCGCTGTTGAAGGCAGAGAATAGGGACAAAGTGCTGTCTGCACGTCTGGGCTGGGCTCAGACACATGGTGAGGGGCTGCAGGGAGCTCCCTGCCATGTGCTTCCATGAAATGCAGAGAGAAGCAACAGAACTGTGAACCTGTGAGTAAAGGACCTTTTCTGGGGCAAATTTCTGCTCCAGACAGGAAAGGAAGCCAAGATAAAGCAGGTGGGTAAGACAGTTTACTCATTTAAGGGTGCAGAAGGAAGAGGTGCTGAGTACAAACCTGGGGGTGCTGGGGGTCCCTGCACAGCACTGCAGAGGGACAGATGAGAAGCTGCCCACGGCCACTGTCCCAGCTGGGCAAGGGCTGCCCGCTCCGCCTTGGCGCTTCCTCCTGTACATGCAAAGGGCAACAAAGAGGCCAAGGAGGAGGAGGAGGAAGCAGAGCACCACAGCTGCAGCCACCACGCCAGGAACCAGGGCTGTCTCTGTGGAGACAGAGGCAGAGCAGAGGGTGGTGGGTGTGGGGCAGAGCAGACCTCGCTGTGGGCAGGGTGGGGGCCATGGGATGGGGTCCCTGGGAGCAGTGTCCCGCTGGGCTGCACTCACCACGCACGGACACTTCTGTGCCACTTCCATGCTGAAACATCTTCTCCTCACCAGTCTTCTCCTTGATGAACTTCACACAATAATAGGTGCCGACATCACTGGGCTGAAAGTTCCTGATGCGGATGGTGAAGTCTGTGTCGGACCCAACCAGTGCTCTTGTCACATGAGGGGAGGGATCCTTCTCTTTCTGGTCATAGATGGTCTTGTTCCCATTGCCCAAGCCCTTCAGCCACTTCACAGGACCAGGCTCAGCGAGTCCAGACGTGGTGCACCTCAGGGTGAGCGTCTTCCCCACTGCCACCGACACCTTGTTCTGGGGCTGGTGCAGCTCAAAGCCTTGACCTGCCTGGGCACCCACACCTGGGCAGAGACAGGAGGGTTCAGGGATGAGTGATGGGGCGAGGCAAGGGCTGCCTCATGGGCAGAGAAGCCCCAGTATCCCCCAATTTGCAGCTGAGAGATATCCTGGGATGTGGCAGAGACAACCTGCAGGCACCAGGAGGGAGGAAACCCGATGCAAAATGAACAAGGGGCAAATCTCAAAAATGAGCAGGCTGCCCAGAGCAGTGGTGGAGTCACCACCCCCAGAGGGATTTAAATGACATGCAGATGTGGCACTTGGGGACCTGGTTTAGTGGTGGCCTTGGCAGTGCTGGGTTAATGGTTGGACACGAGGATCTCAGAGAGCTTTTGCAACCCAAACAGTTCTGTGATTTGATAAATCTGCATCCTGTTCTGTCATTTGCAGGAGGTACTGCAGCTGCCTGGAGGCCAGAGAGGTGCAGAGGGAGCCAAGGGGAACTCCTGGCAGGAAAAACTCCTGAGTGCTGTTAAACATTAACACCCTGGCTCTGTTCCACACCAGCCAGGATCACTGGGGCTCTGCGAGGAATTGTGGTTCACAGCCAGGAGCCTGCCAGGAGCCAGTGTTCTGGGCAGGGATATGCAGCCCTGTAGACTAGTGCAACCTCCCAACCCCTCCGTGTCCCAAAACCCCTCCTGCCTCCCAAAACCCCTCCAGTTCCCAAACCTCTCCTGCCCAAAGCCCCTGATACGTTCGGCAGCGGCTCGGCGGGGCTCGACTCGGCTCTGCCTGTCCCCGGTGCTGGGGATGCTCTGCACCCCCGGGGACGGTTTGACACCAAAAGGTGGTCGAGGAAGGACCATCCTCCGCCCTCCCACCCGATGTTTATCTTTGCCGTCCACTCGCGTTAATGACCAGTGGCAGACGGGGCAGGGCAGCTCCGAGAGGCTCTGGGGGGGCCCCACTTCCGACTCACCCAAGAGATGCCGCTGGACGGGGCTTTGCTGCCCGGACAGGAGCGGAGCTGCTGCCGCGGCCATCGATTCTGCCCAAACTTTCGGAAGGAAAAAAGGGAAGCGGGACAGGAAACGGAGGCGAGCGGGTGGTTAACGCTTTGGTGTCTGCTCGCAGCGGGCGGGGGGCGGCAGAGCTGCCGGGCATCACCCCCGGCGGGCATCACCCTGCCGAGACCCCGCCGGGCATCACTCCCGGGCCACCCGGCGCCGAGGGGCTGCTCTGGGCTCGGGATGGGGAGCGGCTCTGCGTCCTCCCCGGTTCGGTAAGGGGCACGAGCACCGGGGCTTCGGGCTGTGGTACGCTCGGTGTATCCCGAGCCCTGCTCTGCACCACCGAGCCATGAGAGACACCATCCTGCACCCCGATCCTGCTGGCAAGGGCTGGGCGTCCCCCTGGCACCCCAGGGTGCTGACCCACAGGCTGGCCACGTGTGGGTGAGTGTGCCGGATCGGGGGCCCCTCTCGCTGAGTGCTCAGCGCCTGTGCCTGTGGCTGTGGCACATATCTGAGGGGAAAGTGGGGTGGACATCACCATTATGGACCAGCCTTGTGACAGGAGATGATGTGGACATTGAGAAGCAAATGGGATGTGACTGCATGGAGGAACTGGGCTGGTAGTGGCCCCTTTCCTTCCCCTTTGCTGGGTGAGAACCCAAGCACCCCGCTAAGCTAAGCCCAGTCCAGCTGAGTCAGTTGAGCCCAGTCCAGCAGAGTCCAACGGAGCTGAATCCCGCTGAGCAAAGCCCAGCCATCAGGGAGCAAGACGTGGGAATACCCATGGCTCCAGTGATGCAGGAACTGCCTCTCATGTGCCTGATGCTGCTCCTGCTCTGCAGAGACCCGGGTAAGTGGGGCCTGCACAGCCCCATCACACAGCCCCATGCACGCTTTCCCACGCTGCTGGCCTGGCAGTCCTTCCCTGTGCCTGTGAGTATCCAGGGATCTCCTCTCGCTGCCTCCCTTCCAGCTTGCTTTTATCTCCAGATGAAGAGTTCAGTTTACTCCAGCAAGAGTCTGGGCCCTCCTCATCCTGCAGTCCCCAGCAGCCTGGGGACAAGGGACAGGAATATCTCTCTGTCCCCTGCTCCAGGCTCAAGGTGGGGGGTCTGATGATACTTTGTGCTGTGCCTCAACTCTGGGGCCCCTTGTCAATTCCAAACCTTCCTGTCACTGTGCCTAGGTGTGGGTGCCCAGGTGAATCAGAACTTCAAGCTGCAGCAGCCCCAGGACAAGGTGTTGGTGACAGCAGGAGAGACGCTCACCCTGAACTGCACCATATCTGGACTCGTTGAACCGGGTCCTGTGAGGTGGCTGAAGGGCTTGGGCAGTGGGAACAAGACCATCTATAGCCAGAGAGAGGGCTTCTTACCCCGTGTGATGAGAGCAGTGTTTGGGTCCGACACAGACTTCACCATCCACATCAGGAACGTTCAGCCTGAGGACATGGGCACCTACTACTGCGTGAAGTTTCGCAAGACAGTCACTGGTGAGGAGGTGGTGTTGCAGCGTGGAAGTGGCACAGAGGTGTCTGTGCAAGGTGAGTGGGGCTCCCAGAGCAGCTCCTGCTGGGAACCAGCCCAGCGGGGTCTGCTCAGGCTGAGCAGGGATGGGGAAGGGCTCGGGGGCTGCTCCAGGAAAGGATCCCATGGGCCATCCCTGTGCCCTTGTAGGAGACCCTGCTCCTGGCAGAGCCAGGGCTGGGCGGGGGGCAGAGCCTGCTCTGATGGCCCCGTGCTTCTCCCCCCAGCCAAACCCAGCCCCCCGCTCGTGTCCGGGCCTGAGCAGAGAGCGACGCCGGGGCAGTCGGTGCCTTTCACCTGCACGACTGGAGGGTTCTTTCCCAAAGAAATTGGGGTGAAATGGTTCAAGAACAAGGACCCCATGTTGGCTCAGCAGCCTCAGGTCATCGAATGGCTGGTGAAATCCTACAACATGTCCAGCACAGTGAGGGTGACCCTGCAGAAGGATGACGTCCGCTCACAGCTCATCTGTGAGGTGCAGCACTCCACGCTGTCGGCCCCGCTGCGTGGGACGTACCAGCTCAGCAGGGCCCTGCGAGGTGAGGGCCGGGGGACTCGCACTGGGGTGTCCCGCTCCTGTGGGGCTGGGGGCCCTGGGAGGAGGACAGGGGATCCTGGGGCAGGGACAGGGCGCCCTGTGGGCAGCAGAGCCGGGGACGCCAAACACCAAGCTCTGCCTCTCTTCCCAGTTCCCCCCAGTGTCGAAGTGCGCGCTGAGCCGAGCCCCGTTGAGGTGAACAAGACTGTGACCTTCACCTGCCACATGAAGGAGTTTTACCCGGCAAACATGTCTGTTTCCTGGCTGGAGAACGGGATTGAGATAAAGGTGGAGAAAGTCTCCCGGCCATCGGAGCTCTCCCGGGGCTTGTTCGAGCTGAGACGCCAGGTGGAGGTGCAAGCAACGGAGGACAAAAACAGGTCCATGATCACCTGCATGGTGGTGCACGATGCCCAGGCCCCTGTCAACTACTCAGCCATCCTGTGGATCTCCAGCCCCGCCCAGGGGTGGTCCCAGATGGATAAGGGTGCGTCAAAGCTGCTGGGAATGGGGTGCCTGCCAGGGCGTCTGTGTGGTGTCACCCTCTGAGGAAGCTCAAAGTCCTAGGAAAGACTCCCTCCTGGGGGTTGGGATGCCTGTCCCTGAGCCCTGGTCACTCACATCCTCTGTCCCATTGCAGGTGCGAACCCTCTGTCCAGCCTCGTCCTCCTGTGGGTTTGTGTTCTGCTGGAGAAGGGGCTCCTCGGTGGACTCCTCTTCTTCCTCTTCAAACGCATGAAGAGAACAGCACAGGAGCTGTTGCCCTATCCCGCTCCATCTCAGTCCCTGCCTCCTCGCGCCGGGTCCCAGGGCTTGGCCACCACCAGCAATGTCATGTGAACCTGGAAATAAACGAACTGGGATGCAGAGGCTTCTCTATGCGCTGCTCCACATCACCAGTCCGGGCCCTGCCTGTGGCCTTACACCCGCCCTGCTCCGGAGCTTGGCGCTGCCCATCCCCGGCACACAGTGCTGCACACTGGGGCTCGGTGCTGCCCATCCCAGTGCTCAGTGCCCAGTGCCACACACGTGGTGCTCGGTGCCTGGTGCTCAGTGCTGCCCATCCCAGTGCCTGTTGCTCGGTGCTTGATGCCCAGCACTTGGGGCTCGGTGCTGCCCATCCCAGTGCCCGGTTTTTGGTGTCCGGTGCCCGGTACTCAGTGTTGCCCATCCCAGTGCCCAATACCCGGTGCTCAGTGCTGCCCACCCTCCTGCTGGGTGCTGCCCATCCCGGCACCCAGTGCCCGGTGCCCGGTACCCGGTGCTCAGTGCCGCCCACCCTAGTACTGGGTGCTGCCCATCCCGAAGCCTGGTACACGGTGCTCAGTGCTGCCCATCCCGGTGCCCGGTGCCTGGTGCCCGGTGTCTGGTGCTCGGTACCCGGTGCTCAGTGCTCAGTGCTGCCCACCCTAGTGCTGGGTGCTGCCCATGCCGAAGCCTAGTACACGGTGCTCAGTGCTGCTCATCCCGGTGCCCGGTGTCTGGTGCCCGGTGTCTGGTGCCCGGTGCTCAGTGCCGCCCACCCTAGTGCTGGGTGCTGCCCATCCGGGTGTCTGGTGCCTGGTGCCCCGTGCCCGGTGCCCGATGCTCAGTGCCGCCCACCCTAGTGCTGGGTGCTGCCCATCCCGGAGCCTGGTACCGGTGCTCAGTGCTGCCCATCCCGGTGCCCGGTGCCCGGTGCCCCGTGCCCGGCGCCCGGCGCTCGCTCCAGGCCCGAGCACGGCGCAGTGGCACCTCCTGGCTGACAGGGGCCGCTGTGCGCGGGCCGGGCGCCGCGCGCCGCCCCGGCTGTTTCCGGCCGGGCGGGTTTGGCGGCGCACGCGGGGGCGGTGCGGGGCGGCCCGGCGGGGTTTGGGTGCTGCACCGCGGCAAGATGGCGGACAGGGAGGAGGCGCTGAGGGAGTTTGTGGCCGTGACCGGCGCCGAGGAGGAGCGAGCGCGGTTCTTCCTCGAGTCAGCCGGCTGGGACCTCCAGGTACCTCCGCCACTGCTCTCCGCCCTCCCCGGCCCGGCGCGGGG
Organism: Lycocorax pyrrhopterus obiensis; assembly: GCA_014706295.1. Taxonomy (NCBI): domain Eukaryota; kingdom Metazoa; phylum Chordata; class Aves; order Passeriformes; family Paradisaeidae; genus Lycocorax; species Lycocorax pyrrhopterus. The sequence goes on along the minus strand of JACSVZ010000022.1, from coordinate 10,581,400 downwards.
ATCGGCGGGGCCGCGGCTCAGGAGGCCGTGGCGCTGGCGGGGGGCAGCGCTGGGCCGGAGGTCGGTGTCCCGCAGGCTCAGGCCTCGCCCCCCTCCGTCGCCGGGCTCAGCCCTTGCGGCGGGGCCGTGGGCTGGTTGGGACTGAGGCCCCTCCTGGTTCTCTCGTTCACTTTCTAGCGCGAGCTGAGGGACGGTGGGTCTGGGGTTTGCCGGGGTTGTGTAGGTTTTCCTGGAATGCTGGTCAGGTTGTCAGTGCTGTGTTGTTGGCGCTGTCAGCAAACAAACTGAGGGGGAGTCAACCGCCATTCTGAGCTGCTCCTGTCCCTGCTCCTCCTCAAACTGGCTGTGTTAAACTCCGAGTCTGCTCATGGATGGCACAAAAGCTGTTGTTTCAGAACAGTAATTTTGGCATAACCCCTGTATAAGTGCTGCAGAAGAAGGGCCCTGACAATCCCTGACAGGGAGGGTGACACCCCCGCAGCAGTGAGTGTCCTGCCATGACACAGCCAAACAGCACAACCTCCTGAGGCCTTGTCTTTGCCAGGACCTGCAACAGGGGAAATGACATGAAGTGTCTTTAGTGTGAGGTGCCTTAGGAGGTCCAACGTGACAGATGCTTCAGCTGGGTTGTTTGTGTGTGTTTTTCCTGAGGAGCTTTGGTGGTTTTCCCTTCCAGATAGCGCTTGCCAGTTTCTATGAGGACGGGGGTGATGAGGACATCCTGACCCTTCCCCAGCCCACACCCAGCTCCATATCCAGAGGCACTGGAGCCAGGTGAGGAGGGAGCTTCAGCTCCATGCTGGAAACTTGACAAAACACAAACTCTCTAAAGCACTGATTGTGATAATTTTCAGGAGAAGTAGGTCTGTGTTTAGGTTTGCTTGACCTTGTGTGGCTCTCTCGAAATTGTGAAAATTGGAGTGTTTACATCACAAGCATGGGTGTTATTGCACAAGTAAGCCAGAGATCAGCTAGGAGAACTTGCCTCATTGCTCAGGAAGAGCTTGATTTATCTTTTGACATTAAAAACAGTCTGTTGGTGACCTTTCTTTTGAGCAGATCATATCTCTGCAGGAGGAATATTTTCTCATTTTGTGTGACACCTGAGCTGATCAAGCCGAGCATTTTACAAAACAAAAAAGTGAATTTTACCTTACCAAATCCCTTTGAAGTAAGGGAATGGTGCCAGTTCTAAAGAGGAGTGACTGGCTGTATCTTGAAGGAAAAGTACTCTCAGGTCAGGTGTTGGTGAACAGAGCCCACCTTGCAGAAGGAGCCTGTGTCAGTGTGGAATGTTCCAGCTGGGAATGTGTCTCGAGGCTGACATCCTTCTTGCTGGATTTTTGCAGTGACCATCGAGTAACCTCGTTCAGAGACCTTGTGCATGCGCAGGAGGAGGATGATGAAGAGGAGGAGGGACAGCGGTAAGTTTGCAGCTGAAGGCTCAAATGCTGAGTGTTTGTCCCTCTCCTTTTGGGAGGACTTGCTGCTTGTGTACAGCTTGTTTGAAAAACTGGGTTTACATGGATATGAAGTTCCTGTAATGAAACATCTGAGGTTTGACAGAGCAGGTTTGTCAGTGCAAAGCCCGTGCACAAGCGCGTGCTCAGCTGTGTAAGCACTCGTCAGCTCTCGGCACTGAGAGAAAGCCTAAAGTGGGATGTGGAAGCCCTGGGGTAAGAACAGAAAACAGCCCAGATCCTCATTTGTGTCCGTAGGGAAGGGAAATGTGGGAATTATGCAGGGATTGGTTTTCTTACTGCTTGGGGTTTTGGGGGTTTCTTTTGGTCGGGGTTTTGGGTTCTTTTTTTTTAAGTGTTGCTTAAGGGTAAAGTAATGGAGTGTGGAGGCAGAAATAAAAATGTAGGGCCCCTTTCCAGGGGGAACGTGGAGTATTAGTAGGACAGTCTCCTACAATGTCAGCTGTAAGTAGTTAAATACCCTTAAGGTTGACAGGCAAGGTAAATGGAATGGAACTGATGTATCTGAAGGGGTGGCTCAGCCTGGATGGGCCGTGGTCTGCAGGCAGCTGGGAGCTCACTCTGTGTGTTACAAGCCATCTGGAAGCTAATAAACCCAATCTTCCAGAAGTGCTTAATTGCACTTCACTGACTGTGCATCCATTGCTTCCAGTTGAGATCCATCCTTTGTGTGGCATGAACGTGTGCCTTCCCTCAGAATTCCAGCTGGATGTTGCTCTGACAGGTCAGAGATTTGCTGGAAGCCTTGCTCAGCTGGGTAATCGAGCTGGTAGCAGTATTTAAAACTGGGCTTGTCTCTCTGGGCTGTTCCCAGGTCTGAGCGTTGTTACCACTTTATTGCCATTGATCCACGGGTAATTTACAGCAATTGACATAAAAAGAAAGTCTCTGCAGTACAGGAGCTTGCACGTGGCTGCAGTGGGAGACACACTGGTGGTAGCCAGTGATTGTAGATCCAGGGGGTTTCACTGAGCTGCACAAGCACGAGCAAGTGAGCCATGGTCCCACCCCCTGGGTCCTGCAGAGGCAGCGGGCAGGGCTGACCGCGAGCCGGGTGCTTTCTGTCAGGTTTTATGCCGGCGGCTCAGAAAGAAGTGGCCAGCAGATCGTGGGTCCTCCGAGGAAGAAGAGCCCCAACGAGCTGGTGGAGGATCTGTTCAAGGGAGCCAAGGAACACGGCGCGGTGGCGGTCGATCGGACGGCCAAGAGCGGTGGCGAGACGAGCAAGCCAAAGGTGAGGAGGGACGAGTTCTTCCTTCTGTTCCCCATTTCAGTTAAGGCTCCACCGTGCCAGCCGTTTGGTACTGAGGAGTCCTGGAATTATCTCAGCAGCTAAGTCTGGACTTCTCTCTTAGTGCAGCTCCATTTTGTGTGTCACAGCAGCAAGAAAAGCTGCTCTGTTGTGCCACACATTAACTTGCTGAAGCTGTCACTGCCTGCAGGGCAGTAGATGTTGCTGATTCCATGAAGCCCCTGTTCACCCACAGGGCTGCTGGGGACAGGGAAGCAGCTTTGTTGGGTCTGTGTAGTTCTGTAACCCTGTGCCTGCCTCTCTCTCTCACAGCCTTTTGCAGGGGGAGGGTATCGCCTTGGGGCTACTCCGGAGGAGGAGTCGGCTTACGTGGCAGGAGAGAGGAGACCGAACTCTTCTCAGGATGTGAGTATCTCTGCTCGGGTTTGTAGCTGTCACCCCAGGGATTTCTCTGCTCCAGCTACTGAGCTTGCCAGTCCCAAGAGTTACAAAGCTTGATAGAAATTCACAAGGACAGAAATATGGTAAATCCTGCTTCCTGTGGGATTTCCGAGTAGAAAATAATAGATGATTAGGTCTTGGGTAAGCAGCTTTCTGGTGATCTTTTAATTAAGAATCTGAGCCTTTCTTACAAGTGCAGATTTGGAAAAATAGTGTGCAAAGAGCATTGGGAAGTTAACTCTTCTTTATCCATTGTTACATATATCCAATATATATCCATAGATTGGAGCTGACAGCATCAGCGCAAGATTCCCTTGTGCTTGGTTTGTGACTAGGTGTTTTCAAGGTCATGGCTGTGGTGGGAGCCTGGTTTAGGCTCCTCGGCCAGCACATTCCTGGCTCTTCAGCCATATTTATCCAAAAGGGGACTGTGGTGCCACCTTCTAGGAATTGACACCTGACCATTACATAAAAGCCAATGCTTTGGGTTTTTCCCTTAGCCCAGAGAAACCTGGCTGGAATGTTTTCTGCACCTTGAAGTTCCTCTGCCTGTGAGGAACTTTTCACTTTGTGTCTGTTTTTTTTTGTCACCAAGATGCTCAGTGAGGCTGATTGTTCTTTTGGGGCTGCTGCAGGTGCATGTTGTACTGAAGCTCTGGAAGAGTGGATTTAGTCTGGATAGTGGAGAGCTGAGGAGCTACCAGGATCCGTCCAATGCCCAGTTCCTCGATGATATCCGCAGAGGGTACGTAGTGAGAGGGGAGAAAAGCAACAGCTGTTGTCTGAAACACAAGTGTTTGTGGAATCCAGGCCTCTGAATCCATGGCACATTTCACCTGAGCTTTCTTGCAAGAAATTAGTTACTCTTAATATGGAACATTTGGTTCAGGTAAACAGGGAGTGGGTTTGGTTTATGTGGGGCCTTGAGAGTTTGAAGTAAACAAACATGTTCAAATTCAGGTTGAGAATTTCTGATGCATTGTGTCACTGCAGGTGAGGGCCAGGGAGAAGTAACCTTTAATTTGTGTCTGTCAGTGGGGAGGTGTGCATCTGCCCTGTCAGTTAAGCAGAGGCTCTCTGTGATTCCTGAAATTCCAGAGGTCTTGGGCTTTTTGTCCACACATTCCTGCCTTGCTGCTTCAGGCAGCTGCCTTAGGACACTCTCTTTGCAGGGAAGTCCCGGCTGAGCTGCGCCGGTTAGCACGGGGCGGACAGGTGAACCTGGACATGGAAGATCACCGTGATGAGGATTATGTGAAACCTAAAAGTGTCTTCAGAGCTTTTACTGGAGAAGGACAAAAGCTGGGCAGGTGAGAAAATGGTGACAATGTTTACTACGTGTAATATGAGAGAGTCACTTGAGCCTTGCGAGGTGGAGCCTTCTGATTCATCCTTCTGAAAGAAAGGTACTGGGTGCCTGTGGGATGGGAGGTGTTCCTCTAAGGAAACAAGGCTCACTGACGTGTACTGTGAGGTAGCCCAGCCTCCCCCTGGCAGGAGGCAGATCCCTGGTTTGGAACCTCATGGTATGTTGCGTAGGAGCAGTGTTTCCAAGTCACACTTTCCTGTTGCCTTGTGGGTGTGAGGACCCGTGGTACCAAAGGGGATGGTAGAGGTGAACTTCTAGACAAGCTCCTGCTAACTGGCTGACTCAAAAATTCTCACTCCCAGCTTGCTTGGTGTCTCCTGTGGAGGAGCCCTGGTAGTTGGGCCTGGCAGGCGGTGAGCTCGCTGCCTGATCCCGGTACCCTGCAGCCAGGTCAGTTTGGTTTCTAACAGCTCACCTTGCGTCTCCCTGTTGGCAGCACCGCGCCCCAGGTGATGGGCACCAGCTCGCCAGCCCAGCAGGCAGAGAACGAAGCCAAAGCCAGTTCTGCCATCGTGATCGATGAGTCGGAGCCCGTCACCAACATCCAGATCCGGCTCGCTGACGGCGGGCGCCTGGTCCAGAAGTTCAACCACAGTCACAGGTACGAGCGCAACAGGGAGCACAGGCAAGGCCTAAATGGCACTGCAAGACAGGGCACAGGTGGAGCAGGTGTTAAAATCCTGGATAGCATGCCAGAGGGAGCTCTGGGGATCCTTCTGTATGGGTGAAAGGGAATGAAATTCTTGTGGTGTTTTTAAGGCAGTTGCTAACTGTTGGGTAGGATTTGCTTTCCAGATTGGGACAGATTACAGCCAGTGATCTGACATCTTGGAGCATAAGTGTTACCAGCAGAACTTTCCTTGATGTCTCCTATAAAAAAACTCTCTTCTAAAGGCTTTGGAAACTGGCAGATAATTAGGAACCTGGTTCAGTTATTCTGACTCAGTTTAGACTTTTCTGTGGGGCTGTTCCCTGTGCTGAGTGGAGCACTAAGGGATGCTCTTACCACAGTTCTGTTTCTTTTGACGAGCAAAGTTGACTTAGATAAGCTTCATTCTGCTGCTCTCTTGAAATCCTTCTCACTTTCCTGATCTCATAATTTATACTCATTCCTCCAGTTTCTATAAGAGTCAAGCTCAGGGCAAAAAGTTACAAAAACCTCTGTCTGTGACTGAGTTTAGGAAATAGATCCTGTGTCCCTGTGTGGCTGCTCACAGGAGCTGAAATCCTCCGGGTTCTGCTGTGTGTGATGAGCTCAGCAAGTGTCAGTTTGTTAATTGTTCATCGCAAACGGTTCGGAGGCTTTCGGTTTGACAGCTGAAACAGAGACAACACAGACAGAGAACACTGAGCTGAGTCTGTAGCCCAGAAAGCAGCTGCTGCTATTTCAATAAACGGGAGCAGGTTGAATCAGAATAGGCTGGTGTGGGCTGTGGTGAGAGCTGGAATACAAATGCAGCACTGCAGGGCTGCACGCTCTGGGGAGAGCAGTCGTTTGTCCAGGCTGTGCAGTAACAGCATCACCCTGTGTGTTTGATCCCTTTGGACAGGATCCGTGACATCCGGCTCTTCATAGTAGATGCTCGGCCAGCGATGGCTGCCACCAGTTTCGTCCTCATGACCACCTTCCCCAATAAAGAGCTGACTGATGAGAACCAGACCCTGAAGGAAGCCAACCTGCTCAACGCTGTCATCGTTCAGCGGTTGACATAAAGGACTCCAGCTCTGGCCACACAACCGCGGCGCACGGGGTCGTCCCCTCCCGCGCGTGCGCTGGCGCCGTGCCACGCAGGCCCACATCTGCTCATAGCTCTGGGTTCTTAGGTCTTGGTTGGACTTTTTTTGTCTTTAGTTGCATTTCCCATGGGGTTTTTTTGTGATGATGATGATGATGATCAGTGGACTTTAAAATAAATAAACGAAATGAATTCGTTTGGAAAGGAGCTGCAGCCTGTTGTGCCCCAGATTCCCCCAGGAGAGTTCAGTTACCTTGTGGATTGAGTTACTGCACTCGGAGAGGGGAGGAAGGCAAGGGGGAAGGGAACTCCAGGGAGCAGTTTCTGTCAGTGGACTGCTCACCACAATTCTTTCTCTTCCTTCCAGGGACTGCTGCAAAGTACTCCCTTTTTTTCACACATTAAATATAAACTATCTGAGAATGGATGATCTGATTGTCAGGTTAATGGTTACACTCCTGTAAAAGCATTGTGGGGGAAGACTTTGTGAAAGAGCTCAGTGTGGGGAAAACTCCGATGTGTGAGGTGCAAGGTTTAACACTTCCCATGCTTTTCTGGAGAGAAATCCCTGACTTTCATTCCCTCAGCAGAACTCTTGGGGCATTCATTGCAGTCCCCGCCTGCTCTGCCTTCGCTTTTCCCGACAGGCCAGACTGGCTGCAGGTTTAAACTGCTGTATTGCATTTCTCTGAGAAAAACCCTGCCGCTGACTTCTTCTTTCCAAGAAGGCACAAAGCTGAATCAGCTTGCAGTGACTGGAAGTAAAAGGCAAACAGAGTCTGTCTTACTGGAAAGCAAGTTTTGTCCTGAGAGGTGAATTATTGAGATGATTGCAGCAGCTTGGGTGGAAAAACTCAAGGTTGTGGTACCCTTTGATGTATTTCCTCTCCTCTGCTGAGGACTAACATGGCTGAATTCCTGGAATTCTCCAGCGTTGGTCTGTTCTGTTTGTTTTGGGCTCAAGTCTCCGTCTCTTTCCCTGTGGGTGAATTCCTTACACCCAGACATGAGGCACTGGCAGCACTGGCATAGTTGCCATGGAACATTGTGCCGCGGCACTTTGCACTGCCCCTCAGCTGCTTCTGTCTTTGTTCAGGGCTTCCAAGCAGAGCCCAGAGCTGTGCTGAGTCGTGGGCTGCAGCCACCAGCTCCCTGGGAGCGAGGTCCTTGGGAAAGGCTGCTGCTGCCCTGCCGAGGGCTGGAGTGCTCCCTCCCCATCCTGCCTTGGACACACGTGAGCCCCGCGGCCGCTGCGCCGTCACTCCACCCCCCTCAGCGCTCGGAAACTTCCAAGTTCTCCCCTTGGTGCGAGTGGGGGGAGCTCGGGGGCAGGCTGGGGAGGGCCGGCAGGTTGTGCAGGTTCAGCGTGAGGAACTCGCTTGGCTGCCTGCAGAACACAAACCAGCGGGAGCAGAGAGCAGCCCTCAGCAAGGGCATTTTTACAGCAGCTTCTCAGCTGAGAGCTGAATTAACTCACATTTTTCTTTACTAAACGGACATAGAGTGTGCGTAACAACCAATTTGTAAATAATTGTGAAAATTGCCATTAAAAGCCCACAAACAGGAAAACAGCGTTCGACCCTTTCTAATAACAGCTGCCATCTGGTCTTGGATTTTGGATCATGTTCATTTGGGTTGCTCTGCGAGCAGACTTCCTGTGCTGAGCTGTCTTCTGCTAAATGAGGTTCAACATCTCAGCAGCATTTTTAAGGATTATTTTTTGTGACAGGAGAGCTTGGGGTTCACCTGCCTGTGCATCACTTGCTGGTCTATGTTATGACCAGTGAGTAACCTGTGTGAACCAGTGCAGAGAGAACTGAGAAAGGGAATTTCCCTCAGAGCTAAATAGAGTCACAACTGCCTTGTGGAGTTCTTGTATCCTGATCTTCACATGTGCCATTTTGGGGACTTGGGACAACATCTTCCAGAGTGCTGGACAGGATGTACCCCTAGACCCAGAAAGAAAGTTTATCTAACAGAAAGGGTGCAATTACTTGTCTCCTGCTTCTGCCTTTGTTAGCCAGGGGCATCAGAGCACTGAGGTGGTGCCCAGTTGGTGTCCGTGGTCCTTGGATGGGGCCATGTTGGTGCCCCCAAATTCAATGAGTGTTGGCAGCCAGACAGCAACTCCTCCAGCTGCTGATCCCAAGGTTTTGCTGTGCAGATTCTGCTCACCGATGGGAAGTTTCACATCCAGCTGTGCTGCCAGTTCTCTCTCCCTTGCCGCTGGGAGGGAAAGCGGATAAACCCAGGGGCTCAGGGACTTTGGCTGAAAGAGGGAATTTTCCTTGGAGCCGGAGGGTGGCAGTGCTGCAGAAAAGCCGCTCTGCCTCGAAGGCTTCTTGGAGGAGCTCTGCCGACTCCTGCTGGGAGCTGCACCTTGTGCTCCGGTGTGTCCGTGAGCACCTCAGGGACACCGCTGCCGGCTCCTCCTGCCTCCGATTCTCTCCTTGGTTTTTGTAAGTAATGAGCAGTGCTTATCTCCTGGTGAGCTGGTCAGCTCTGCCCCACTGCCCGATGGAGTGCTGAGGTGAGATCAGTGACGAAGGTAGATCTGTCTTCTTCCAAAGCTGACAAAAGAGCCCGTGGAACCAATTGGAAGTGACATACGTGCAATCTCCTATATTAAACTGTCTCCTTCTGTGAGCTGGTGAAGTGTTTCACTATAAAATAAAATAAGCTCTAAAGCAAAAATGATAAGCTAATTAACGAGAAAGGGTAATACACCAGAACAGGAAAAAAAGAGTGAAGGAAAGAGACATTGTGATTTTGTAAAGAAAATCACCTTGTCACTTGCACAGTCCTGTCCCTGGAAGAGTTTAAGGTCAGGCTGGACAGGGCTTGGAGCAACCTGATCTAGTGAAAACTGTCCCTGCCTGTGGCAGGAGGCTGGAACAAGATGAGCTTTAACATCCCTTCCAACCCAAACCGCTCCTTGATTCCACAATTCTGTTTGATGGTGCGCCCCTGCAGTAGAGAAATCCTTATTTCTGACACTGCTGTAGTTTTTGATGATTAGTGAGTTTGACTTCCTCTCAAGTAAAATCTCTTGCCTTTGTCATTCCATTTCTGTGTTCTAACAAAGTCATAGGCCCAGACTGGGCTTTTCTAAAACTGATATTTATGCTCACAAAAAAAGTCTTTTTTCTCCTTTGCCTGAGAAGTGTTTCCCTGCAAATTTTTCCTTTTTTCGCTGATCATTCTCCCACAAGGAGGTCGTGCCTGTCTTCCTGGCCTTTCACACCCCAGTCTTAAGGCAGTGCTCCACATCTCACATGAAAACTCAACTTCTTTTCAATTTCTGAGTAAGATACAGCCCAGTTTCAGGACTGTACTGTTCAATCTGGAGCTGATGTCTTTCACTGTATCCAACTGTTTTCTCCAAATGCTGCATTTTAACAGTTTTCCTTACTTGGGTAATCATAGGACTTGCTGGGATTTTTTCTTTCATATGCAGTTCTTTGTTTCCTCTTCTTTCTTTTCACATGTTCTCGTTGCTAAGGTTTAGTTCCTGTGTTTTCTGATAGCATTTCACACCATTTCCTGGGAACTTTGCCTCCCCCTCTGTAATGCTGCTTTTGCTGTGGGATGTTTCCTGATCTGTATTTCTTACATGCTCAGTGCTCTGCTTACCTCAGGAGGTTCTGCTATCCCAAGGCCACACAGCTTTTCAGTGATCCTGGTGTAGGAACACCCATTTCTAGGTGTAGCTGTACCTTTAGCTGCCCGTTCAGGTAAAGCAAAATTAACAGCACGAAGCAGCAAGTTTTGATTGGCTTGTTTTGGCCCCAAACTCAACTAGCTCAGCTGGCAGATAAATGGAAGCAGTGTAAAATATATGGAGAAAGAAATCCCAATGGGCACAACAGCACCACTAGAGGATGACTGGAAATTTAGGCCTTTTTTTTGTCTTGTCTTGTTGCTTTTTGTTATAATCAGTTATTTTTAATTTAGGCTTTGCTTCTCATTGTTGGACAACCCTACATCCTTCCAGAAGGAAAAAGGGACCTTCTGCTTCTTGGGCAGGCCTTCACCTCCCTGTGTCTTGACTTAGAGGAGTGATTAAAAGGATGTCAGTCTGCTCCTGGGATGTTCTCTGGAAGTTCAGTCAGGAAGTTTTCTTTTGAAAACAGCACTGCTTTACAGATCCTTTGTTACCAAGAAAAAGGACTTTGAATTGGTGTTCCTTCTGAATCTGCAGTTAGATTGGAAAATGTGCTCAGGGGATTGGTGTCACAGTCACGTAAAACAAGATGCTGTGGGGCTCTTCAAAGCCCAGCACCATGAGGGGAGGAGCTGTGGTACCTGTGTTAATCCTTGGGCAGGAGCTGCTGTCTGTGCAGGAGTTTGCTCCTCAAGGTATCTATGTGAAAGATTGCTGGGTTGTTAAAGCAAGAGAGGGCCAGCCCCTTACTGCTTCTGAATGGCCTTGTTGGTGAACCAGATGGAGACTGGTACTCTTAAATGAGAGATTTAATTAAGCAATGAAGTTGCTTTTCTCACCAGGTTGTGGGTTTCCATTGGTGCTTGTGTGGTAAACATTGCATCCTCCAAGGGAGGGTGTCTGACAGCCACTCCAGGCAGGGCTGGGAGCCGGAGCCTGCATTTCTCGGCTGTGCCTGCTGCCAGGAGTGCTTTCCTGGCATCCCAGCTGCATCCCCATGAAAGAAAAGCCTGACAGCTCCTCTCATGCTGGGAGACTCAGAGCAGACTTCTCTGAGCTGTGTGTTTCTGTACCTGTCCTGCAGGCACAGGTACACGAACGCACACATCGCTGCTCTGGCTGGTCTGAGGAGAATCAGCCATGGCACGTGGTCACTGAATCCTGCACAGCTGGGTCCCCTCACCTTCATCCTTGTGAACGAGGTACCACTGCCCTGCCAGCTTTATGGTGTGCTTTGGGCTGTTTCATTTTACCTCAGGAAGGAAAAAAGACTCTAAAGTTATTTGATGTCTGCTGAGAGTTCAGCTGCAGGTCTCCTCCTCGCTCAGGTAAGTGGTGCACGTGCTGTGCCACGTGGCATGACCACACGTGGCTGGCACAATGGCCCTGGGAGCTGGCAGAGCGTGTCACTGCGGATCACGTGGGGACTTCCATGGGTTCCAGAGTGCTGAGTGGGCTCCTAAGGCAGCATTGATGGAGAGCTAAACAAACACACCCCATCTAACCAGGGGAGCAGCTCACTGCAGGTGCAGGCCAGGTGATGGGGCTGCCAGCATCCTGCAGGATTCCACAGAAATGGGAGGTGAAATCCTTTCTAGTTACCTGTGAGCAGTTTTTCCAAACGAGTCCCATGTTTCCCAATTACACAGGTCTACAGAGAGTAGTACAATCCTAATGATGCCACAGGCCCCCATCTTTGGCAGCTGAACAGCTCCAGTGTCAAGCACTTCTCGATTTACTAATTTATCATTTTGTGACTTATTTTCTACATTCCTAAATGCTTATCTTATTTACTGTTCTGTCTTGTCTGTACTGAGCCTGTCAGTCCCAGAGCTGGGAGTTACTCAATAGATTCCAGATGTTCTTATTTACTCAGGTACACTTCATGACTCCTCCTTAAATTAACTCTTTAATGGCTTACGGGGCCTACAGTGCCAACAGCTTCTCTCCTGCCTCATCCATCTCGGTGGCTGTTAAGTCCTGGCTCCTGTTCCACCAAGAGAAGGCAGCTGTGCTAAGGGGAACCCAAGAGCCTCTGGCCATGCCAACAGCAGTGAAGGAGAGGTAAACCTTTGGAGGACTTGTTGGTGGAACACATCCAAATGCTGCCACTTGCTTCTGTGCCAAAAAAAAAAAAATCCCCATTTGCTGGCTTTAGACTTCTTTTTATTTTATTTGTTCTCAGTGGTGTTTCCTTGCCTGAGCAGCCCATGTCACAGTGTCCTGAGAAAGCCCTGTTCAACCAGCATGGCTTGGGTGGAAGCTGCTGGTATCACATATTCTTGAGCCTTGGGCTGACTGGACAGGGAAGATCTTATGGTTCTGCAGTGGAGAAGAGGGTTCTGGGGAAGTTCCTTTGCAGTGAGTAATTCCAACGGGACCTTGTTTCTTAAGCTGCAGAGCTTTGGTTTCTCTGAACATTTTGCTGAGTATCTGCAACAGAACATGGGGTGTAGCTGCTGTGTTGATGAGTATTTCCCTTTTCTTTCAAAGCATATTTTTAAGCAACTGATAGAAAAACATCAGTTAGTGATGGAAGAGGCATCATCCTTTCTCTCCAGCCCCTTGGTGAGGTTTCAGGCCTTGGCACAAGGTGTTACTGGAGAGCTCACTGCTTGCAGGAAGTCACCCAGTGTACAGCAGCGATTAACACTGGGACTGGTGCTTTTCACCAAAATCTGCCTTTCCAGCACCAAGCTGAGCCCTGCTGTCATGCAGGGGTGGGCTGTGAGCTCCCCATGCGGCTCTAGCAATCGTGACATCCTGTCGAGCCCCAGCGGGTGACGCTGCCTCCTGTGAGGCACTGAGGGCACGACAGAGGCTTTGGGAGGAGCTGAGCAGGGCACAAATAAAGCTTCCCTGTGCTGGGGATAATTGGGCACTGACTTAGCCAGGGAGCGAGAGCTACTCAGCTGCTTGGAGAGGTAACTGCTGGTCAGCTCTTTGCTTTCTAGTCTGTGAGCAGCAAATGCAGCTCTGTGCACCTGGGGAGTAAATGAGTGCCAAAGAGCCAGAGGATTAAGTGCTGAATACAATTTCCAAAGTACCTTGTGTCTGTCCAAATGTAATTGTGTGGTGAGTGGGTACAAAAAGGCCTAGGAAAAAAAAATAAAAATCAGGATTTGATATTTCCTTTTGAGTTTCCCCTTTCCTCTTGAATGGGGAGAGATGTATTTTGCTTTCTTACCCAGAACTATGCCAAGATATGTTGGTGAGAGATGGGGATTTGGATCCCACCGCACTGGCTGTGGTCCAGCGTGAGTGATATTTGTTATCTGGGATGTCAGTAAAACAGCAGTGAGGAGAGATGCCACTGACTCACTTGTACTGTGCCTTATTAACCAAGTTCTGACTCAGCCTGTGAAATTCAGGTGGTTTAGATTAACCCCCACTGGACAAGGCAAGGCTGAGCTGAGGATGACACATTGCAATGAACCTTGCAGGAAGGGTACTCAGCTCCCCTTGGATACAGGATGTGGTACAGAGACACTAACACAGATTGAACGCTCCCACTGGGAGCAGGGAGAGGGTTTTGCCTCTGTTCTTCTGCCTTGGCTGCTGCAGAGAAGTCCAGTCTCAGAGACTGAGGCAGGATCTGCTTTGAAAGAGCTGCCCGATGGGATTAGATGTGCCAAACAGATGATTAGCGGGCAGAGTGGCGGTGCCATCCCTCTCTGCCAGCCTTTTCCAGTGCCTTCTGTCCTCTGAAGCCAATTTCTCCCTCCGCTGTGCTTTGCCCAGCACTTGCAGCAGTGCTGGCTGTGAGCTGTGAGCACGGCTGCCTTGGGAACGCTGCTGCTCCCACACAACCAGCACCAAGGAACTGGGCTCCCACCGCTCTTCATCAAGGAGTAATTTTTGGTTTGTGATGCCGAGACTGGTGGGTGCTCTGGGTTACAAAAGGACTGTGAAAGGGAACTGAAATGCACTTTTCTTGTCACCAGGTTAAAACACTGCGTGAGGTCTGCACTGCTGTGGGAGATCTCTTGGGAGCTCACAGGCTGAAGGAGGCTGGAAATTGCAGATCTTCCAGTATAAAGGAAAAATGTATCCATGTATCCACATGGATGTATCCAAGCTCCCCATGCTCACTGACCTTGTCCTGGGACTTCGCACAAGTGCCTGGAGTGACGGACAAGGCAGAACAGCTTCACAGAGGGCAGAGTCAGATGGGATATCTGGAAGAAATTCTTCCCTGTGAGAGTGGTGTGTCTCTGGCACAGGTTTGCCAAGAGGAGCTGTGGCTGCCCCATCACTGGAAATGTCCAAGGCCAGGCTGGACAGGGCTTGGAGCAACCTGGTCTAGTGGAAGGTGTCCCTGCCTGTGGCAAGGGGTTGGAACAAGATGAGCTTTAAGGTCCCTTCCAACCCAAACCTTTCTGTAATTCTGTGAATGAGGAGTCCAAGCTGGGTTCCAGGTCTTCTTTGAGAGAGAGGGGCTTTTGTTGGGAAGTGACCTGCAGAAAGGACATCCCTGTTCCTACTGCCCTCTCCCTGCCTTATTGCTGCCACTCTGCCTGCCTGCTCTGGGTTTCACACGCTGGTTCTTTGCAGCTGGTGGTTGCTGGTGCTGAGGTAGGAGTGCTGGGCTGGCTCCAGCGTGCTTCAGTAGTGCTCTGGAGCTCAGGCAAAGGACTTCTTCCCCACATCCCTGAGATCTCTTTATCTGGACACAGCTTTACCTTTGAAGAGCAGCAGATTTCTCCACTTGACTGCACAAACCCTGGGAACTACTGCCCCGAGCAAGTGCTGCACTGTGAGCCCTGACAGCGCTCCTGCCTCTGTGGGCAGGGTCTGGCCACACTCCTCCCGCAGCGCAGGTCATTTCCCCTCCATCAGCTCCCCCTGGGGCCTCACAGATGCTGCACCTTCACTTGTCAAATCTCCAGCCAGCTCCAGTCTGCATTTGCAGCACGCTACTTGATGTGCAAGGCAGGATCTTCCTCACCCTGGACAAGGAAGGCTCTGCCTCCCTGCCACGTGCAGGATGCGGCCGTGTCTGCCGTCACGCTTCCAGGCGTCACGAAGACGCTGAGCTGCACAGGTCAACGCAAGGAGCCCTCCCAGAGAGGAGAGTGGTCTGCAGAGAGGTAAGATCAGTGTCCCAGGGTGCTGCTTCCTCACATGCAGAGGCGCATTTCACACGTGCAGCTCACCCTCGCGAGTGCGCTCGCCCACGCGGAGCCTGCCCGGCTCGAGCCGCAGGCTGTGGGGGTGGTTTGAAGTGTTTATGACTCAGGCTCGAGAACACATTGTTAAAGCAAAGCTCTGCGTTGTGGTGGTGTTGCTGACTTTTAAGTGAATCGGGCAGAGCCGTGCAGAGCACTGTCCTACCTGCTGAGAGCATCAAGGGAACAAAAGCTACCGCAAAACCGTGCAGCCCTGAGAAATGCCTTTGTAATTTTAGAAACACAACTGCTGTGGAAATAAGATGTTGTATGAGTAAGTGCTCCTCTGTGGTGCAAGCCTAATGTCTCAGCCATTCCCGCGGGACAAGGCTTTTTAGACTGCACGCCTGCAGTTTGGAATACAAGGGATCTGACTCTCACTGTGGGTAGTAAAAGGCAGAAAGTAAACTGGGACCAGAAGCTGAGAGGCAGGAACAGGCTGGCACGGGGAAGGCAGATACTCTGCTCCCCTGGGTGTGCAGGGAGAAGCTGGGCCCTCCAGCCTGGTGGGCAGAGCAGCATCAGTGCTTTTTCCGTGGCATGGGCTGTGGAGGAGTTATTGCTAATTGTTGCATGAGGGAAACTCATTCAGTGCCTTCTGGAATGCTGCTTTTTTTGGGATTGTGCCCCTGATTTTGTACACTGCTCCCTAGTACCATTACAATGAAGGTCTGTCATCCCTCAAGGGTAGCTGTCATCTCGACTGATGTTAGTGGCACAGTGAGCTGTCCTGAGCCCAGCCAGGCCAGAGAACTGGCAGGCTGCCCCCTCACCCTAAAAGAGATGAGGGAAGTGGGAATTTGAGACATTCCTTGACTCAAGTTTCCTGGTTCCCCAGCTGTCCATGTGATGCTGCAATCTGTCCCTCAGCCCAGCCTCTTGCACAGCAGCCCTGTGCCCAGTGTTCATCCCTCCTCACTCTGCAGGGCTCTTCTGCAGGAGCTCCCAGCCTTTTACAGCCATCTCTGGACCATGCCTGGTGCCTGGGATGGCCGTGTGCCCCACAGGGCAAGGGAGCCTTTTGGGTCTTTCCAGAAGGTGCTGTGGATTTTCTGAGTGCAGGACAGAGCCCACCTGCTGCACTGGAGCTGCTCGGAGATCGGGAAAACCAAAATGTGGTGTGATCAAGAACCTGAGGTGCTCACAAGCCTGTCAGCCCTGAGCTGAGAGGGGAGGTCAGCCCTGGTCTGCACTGTCCTGACAGAATGGCCTCGGGACAGGTCTGCTCGTAGGAGAGCGAGTATCACCAAGGCCACACGCTGCTCCAGCCAAGCCCGGATGAGCTGTCTGCTCTCAATGTGGCTTCACCCTGTATCCCACAGGATACTAC
Organism: Lycocorax pyrrhopterus obiensis; assembly: GCA_014706295.1. Classification (NCBI taxonomy): domain Eukaryota; kingdom Metazoa; phylum Chordata; class Aves; order Passeriformes; family Paradisaeidae; genus Lycocorax; species Lycocorax pyrrhopterus. The sequence goes on along the minus strand of JACSVZ010000022.1, from coordinate 10,564,959 downwards.
TGGTCTTGTTCAATGCTGAGGTGTATCCCACTAGGCAGCAAATTCAGTTTGGGGCTGGGGGTAAGTCAGTGCTGCAGGTTGCTTCTGGGAACTTGCCAGATACTTGAGGATCGGCGTGGTGTTTACTAAAGTTAACCGCAGCCAAATAAAAGCAAGGTTTTGCCATCAGCCCTTTTCCTGCACGCTGAAACATTCCTTGTGCTTCCCCTGCTGATCCATAGAAATCCCCTGGGCTCTGGTCTTTGCAGTCTCTCTCCTCACTGCTTCCATTACAATCACTTTAAGCCTGATGCAATTTGTACTTTTGAACATTACAGAACTTGAAGTGCTGGATTGTGGTTCAATAGAACAGGAAAGGACAATGTCAGAGCTCAGCAGAGCACTGTGCCTCAGTTAGATCTGTGTCTCATTCGTTAGCAGCCTCTCATCTCCTGCAAATATGCCTTGAGGAGAATCAGGGCAAACACCAGAGATGTGACCCTGTTGACAAGACAAGCCTAAGAGGAGCAAGTGACACAGATGCTCACTGATCAGCTTTTGCCTTGGAGCTCTGGCTGGTGGAGGAGTGGGTGTGGGATCAGAAAAAGCTTTGGTTTGGAAGGGACCTTAATGCTTGTCTCATTCCAACACTGCCACGGGCAGGGACACCTTCCACTAGACCAGGTTGTTCCAAACCCCACCCAACCTGACCTTGAACAATTCCAGGGATGGGGCATCAACAACTTCTCTGTGCCAGTGCCTCCCCACCCTCAAACAGTGGGTTGGAGCAGGAAAAGAGGCTACCAGTGTGCCTGCTCCCTCAGAGCTGCTCTGCAAGAGACCCTGAAGGCTCATGAACATGGAATGCTGCCAAGCAGGACCTCAGGATCCAGGCTGAGCCCAAGGGAGGGTTGTGTGTAGGAAGCACTGCACCCTGACCGCTGAGATTCCAGCAGCTGGGGAAGCATCCCACAGCACTGACCAGCTGACCGTCTCGCTTGTGGGTGTCAGGTGGAGCAGTGTCCAGCCAAGAATAGGTATGTTTGTCATGGGGGTTATGACAACACTTGGGGTTTAAATCATCCTTGGAGATAAGCAGCAGCTTTGGTTTAGCTGTCAGCCAGAGGTGTGTATCGTTTCTAAGGTGGGATCGTTCCCTGGAGTCTCGGCTGCAGGAGAAGCCAGGGCTGCTCTCTGCACAAAGGCTTGCTCTGTTGCTGGGCCATTCCCTACCAGATTACAGGCAATGCCCTGGAGTTTTTCTTCCAGACCTTCCTGCTGGATACTGTGCAGGTGAGTGGCCACATAAGATGGGGTTATCTGCAAAGGGGCTCAGCAGTCTGGGACACAGGTAGAGTTCAGTAGGTAGCTGAAAGCCATCGGAAATGCATTCAAATAGGATCAAAATCACATAATTGTAAATACTGGTGGTGGAGGGGTCATTTCAACACTTGGAGGGCTGTCCAGGGAACGCAGATGAAACGCTGGCTGGAACGAGCTGCATCGTGCTGCTGCTCACAGTCTTTCCGCAGGACTTCTTTCCCTTTCAAACTGTTGTTTCCTTTTTCCCCCTGGCTGGAGCCATTCCACACCTCTTTGATCATTTCCTTTGGAAGAGACTGGGATGCAGTCTGCTATTGACTTCCTGGTCAGCAAGAGCCCAAGGAGAAAATACAGCAAAAAGCTGGTCCCATGGTGAATGTCCATGAAGAAACCTCAGGAGAGTCTTTGCTGTTTTTAAATTCCTTGAGTGGTAGCACAAGGAGGCAGCTGGGACACTCCACTGGGAGGTGAGGTTTTTGAGGGATTCAGTGCTCCGAGAGGCCAGTGCGGTGGGACATACGGAGTCAGTTGTGCCAGCAGCTCTTCTCCAGGCTCTAACTAGGGGCAGATCTTGCATGCAGAGGGTCACTACTGCTCCAGGGTTCTGCTGCAGGGCAAGGACTCGAAGCAGTTAAGCAAGAGAGTAAGAGATGTTAGAAACTCGGACATGACATTTTCTGTCAAATGTTTGTGCTTCGTCTCACAGATCTTGATCTCGCAGTAGCTGGGCTGTGGTTTGGAGGCCGGGGAAGTGGCTGTGCTTCGTAGCTCAGCTTGTGCAAGGAGCAGTGTGACCACCTTATCTGAGGGTTGCATCTGGCCAGCTCTGCTTCCTCCCCAGGGCTGCTCCAAGCTCTGTGCTGTCTGGGGTGCTCTGCTGCGGCGTGATGTGATCCCACCCCCGCCTCCCTGAAATTCCTGTAGCACCTGTTCAGGTACAGCTCCTTCCAGACTGTAAGGAACATGGTGCCTGGGGCTGACTGTCTCACACACCATCCTGTGCTCCAAGGGATGGGGCACGGCCAGCTGGGGAGTCCCAGAAAAGGGACCTTGAACAGAGCCTGGGAGAGCTGCAGCTGGGGAGTATGAGGGATGGATGCAGTGTGAAGCCATTGCCCATTGTCCTACCCCTGCCTGACTTCTCACCAGGTTTCACGAGTGCTTGTGCTCCTTGTAACCCACGTCAGGTAGAGTGCAGCAGCTGGGAATAAACCTGGGCTGGAGAGGCTGAGTTCATCAAGACACGGATTTGCTGCACTGTCAGGATGTGCTGCTGTGGGGGAAAGTCGTTCCTTCCTGTTGCTTCCTGTTCCCTGTCCCAAAGGCCTGGTTTGTATCCCAAACCCCTCCCTCTCTCAGCTGGCAGGTATGGGGAGGGGGTCCTGCTGCAGCCCCAGTCCTGCCACCTCACCAGAGCTTTTTCCAGAGGTTGGCCTGGCAGATCCTGACAGATCTGGGCAAGGCAGATCCATGCTTTCCTTTAGACTGCAGTGCTGGGAGGAAGAGCTCCCATCGGTCCCAGAGCAGCACAGAGACACCCGGGTGTAGAGGTGTCACTTAGCCTGGTGGGAACACAAGCACAGCAAACACAGGGGTTGTTTTTGAGAGGAAACTATTTTTGACCAGTTTTTAGGGAGAATACTGCCGAGATAGTGGATGTCTTTGTGCTCAGACTGCCCTTTCACGGGGAAAGGTTTAGAATTTCTTTGAACAAAGGTGAAGTTGAAGCCAGCAGTGGGTTAATGCATGAGCAGAAACAACACCTGGTAGCAGGGGGGTGGGAGTCAGCTCTGTCCACCTGCCTGGGCCATGTCACCTGAGTCACTTCTGGGAAAACAAGACAGAATGGGCTGTGCTGCCTCCAGTCAGCAGCTGGGAGGGGTTGGCAGCTTGTCCATGGTTTTGGCAGGTTGGAGGTTATGGCAGAAGTGTCAAATGAATATCAAGAAGGGCTGAACTTTTAAATCGTAGCCCATAGCTACATCTCCCACAGCAGCATCTTTGAGAGCTGCTGGCACCCCCACATCTCTCCTGGCAACAGTGAGGGGGCAGTGGGGGGAGAGGGGAAAATCAGCCATCCTGGGGCTGTAGCGCTGGGCTGGGCTCAGCCTTGTGCAGAGGCAGAGAGGGAGGCTGGTTATTTTTAGGGCTGGAGCTGGATCTGACCGTAGGCCGACCTTGCAGCTCTCCAGTCTGGTGCACGCTGGCAGAATTTGAGCAAATTGCTCCCCAGCTGTGCGATGAATTAATGCAAAGCCTTAAGTCTCATGGTGCAACACTGCGATCAATGGGGCGATGGTGCCTGAGAGCGGTGTCGGGATGGTCACAGCAGCCCTGGTTCAAAACCATTTCTCTGTCGCACAAGGAACGTCATGTTTTTCTCTTTTTTTCCTTTATTGTTGTTTAGTTTTATGGAGTGTGAAGGCTCTTCCTTGGGATCACCCAGCTCATCCTGGTCAGGTGTTGGGATGCACTGCACTCTGCTACTGCCTCGCTTCCAGTCTGGCTGCCTCTGGATTTAGAAACAGTACAGGGGCAGGGTCACTGCCCTGGTCCTGCTGGCCACACTATTGCTCATCCAAGCCAGGTGCCATTGGCCTTCTTGCCCACCTGAGCACACTCTGGCTCATGTTCAGCTGCTGTTGTCCAGCACCCCCAGGTCTCGTCCCAGATTTCCAGCCACTTTGTCCCAAGCCTGGAGCACTGCATGTGGTTGCTGTGACCTTAGGGCAGAACCTGGAACTTGTCCTTGTTAAATCTCATACCACTGGCCTTGGACCATCGATTCAGCCTGCCCAGATCCCTCTGTGGATCCGTCCTGCCCTCCAGCAAATCCGCAGCTGCTGGTGTGTGTGGTGCCTGCCAGCCCACTGCTGCCTGGGGTGGTGCTTCTGTAGCTCAAATAATGTCCCTTTTATTTTTTACAGTATTAAATCTGAATGGTCACACTTGTCCCTCCTGGCACTTCTGACTTTGTGAGTTCTATCAGCGGATGATCCAGAGGGCAGGGAGCGACTGGGGCAGAATTCACTAGTTTTCAAGCCTTTGTGCTTTCTCCAGAGTTTAGGCAGTGGAATCTGATCTGAATCTGTCCTGGGTCTGACCAGCTGGACCCGGAGCAGTGAGGGGTTGGTCAAACCTGGCTGAGCTCCTTGTCTCTGTTGAAACACTGCTTGTTGCAGTGACCTTGCTGCTGGTAAGATGAGCAATTTATACCAGGGAGTTAAAAAAAAAACAAACCAAAAGACCCCACCCAGAGCAAGAGCTGCTGTGCCTGACATGTGCAAGCGTGCCTGCACCAGCGAGGCAAGGGCTCCAGCATGGGCTTACATCCAGCAGCATTTTCCCCTTTCAGATCCTTGTTTATCACTAGTTCTTGCTGGGAGAGCAGGCCCAGCTCTCGGCAAAGACAGCATTAATGAGTAGGGATGAGAACATGCCCCTTTTCGTACCCTGTTGTTTTCCACCTTGACTCAGGTCCTCACACATCTGCCCTGCTGATGTGGAAAGTCAGGGACCACCAGCACCATCGGTGTGCTGGAGCTCTAATGTAAAACATAATGCTATGGCATCAAACAAGAAAAAAACCCACCCTTGGTATTTCAGTATTTAAAAGATACAAGCAAGGGACAGAAGCAATTAAAACTTGTTTCATGCTATTACCTGTTATTTTAAGAGTCTCCTCCCCTCGTGTCCCATTTTAATGCACTTGCTGAGAATCCTGGCTTTTCATTAGTCTCTTGGCTGTCCTTGGAACTTCACTGTTCCCTTGTGGAGGCTCAAGTTCACCTCCTTGAAGTAAAGAAATAGGACGCTTTGAGGCAAAATTCCTGTGCCTGGAGTGATTCTTTTTTTGACCGAAAAAGAAAATAGTTGCTGCTGTTGCCAGAAAAAAGTCCTTTTGAGTGCGGGATTGTTCAAACCTGCATATCTTGTGCTGTGCCTGTCCCAGTGATGCAGGGCCAGCACTGACCTCCATCTGCATGGTGGGGAGCAGCATTAATCACAGAATCGTTACGGTTAGAAAAGACACTTAAGATCATCAAGTCCCAGCATGACCAAGGCCACCACTAAACCATGTCCCCAAGTGCCACATCCGCATGTCTTTTAAATTCCTTCAGGGATGATGATTCCACTGCTCTGCACAGCCTGCGCCAGTGTCTGATCATCCTTTTGAACAAAATTTCCTCAATATCCAACCTAAACCTCCTCTTAGCACAACTTGAGGCATTTTTTCTTGTCCTGCCCCTTGTTCCCTGGGAGCAAAGCCTGACCCCCACCTGGCTGCACCCTCCTGTCAGGGATTTATAAAGAACAAGGAGGCACAGAGCCTCCTTTTCTCCAGTCTGGGCCCCTCCAGCTCCCTCAGTGGCTCCTGGTGCTCCAGACCCTTTCCCAGCTCCAGTCCCTTCTCTGGACACGCTCCAGCCCCTCAATGTCCTTCTTGAAGTGAGGTGCCCAGAACTGATCCCGGGACTCGAGGTGCCTCAGCAGTACCGAGCGCGGGGGACGGGCACTGCTCTGGTCCTGCTGGTCACACTGGGGAGGGCACAAGCCAGGATGCTGCTGGCCTTTGCCCTTGGGGTCCCCAAGGAGCCCTGGGTCTGCACTGCGGCCTTTACTGTGTCCAGTTCGGCAGAACAAGGGACAGGACGAGAGGACATGGTCTTAGGATGCAGTAGGGGAGGTTTAGGTTGGACATTGCGTGAAATTCCTTCACAGAAAGGGTGATTAGACCTTGGAATGGGCTGCCCAGCAAGGTGGCGGAGTCACCATCCCTGGAGGTGTTTAAGGAAAGACTGGACGTGGCGCTCCGTGCCCTGTTCTAGTTGACATGGTGGTGTTGGGTCATAGGTTGAACTCGCTGATCTCGGAGGCCTTTTCCAACCTAACTGATTCCGTGACTCTATGCTGGGCCTCGCACCCCGCAGCTGTGCGGGTTGGAAATGGCGATAAAGGGGCAAAGCCCGCAGAGCCCCGCGCCCGGGGCTCCCTCGGGCCGGGCCTCCGTTCCCCCGGCAACGGCGCGGTGCCGAGATGGCGGCGGGGCGGGGGGGGCGGAAGATGGCGGCGGCCAGGGCGGCACTGCCGGGCGGGATCTATGGAAGGTCGGGCGGGATCTATGGAAGTGACGGGCGGGCTCCATGGCGGGGCGGGTGGGCTTTATGGCGGTGACCGTCGCGGCTGCGCACACGCGGCCCCTCCTCCGTCGGGCTGCGGGCGCTGCGGGTGCGAGCGGCACCGGCACCGGCATGGGCGTGCATGTGGAGACCATCGCCCCCGGCGACGGTGAGCCGCGGCGAGCCCGCTCCCCCCAACCCCTTCTCCCTGCCCTCCCCGCGGGTCCCGGTGCGGGTCCCGGTGCCGCGGGGTGACGGCGCGTGTCTCCCCGCAGGGCGGACGTTCCCCAAGCGCGGCCAGACCTGCGTGGTGCACTACACGGGTGAGTGCGGGGCGGCCCCGCCAGCCCGGGAGCGGAGGGGCGGGAGGGTCGGACCGGCCCGGACACCGAGGGAGCGGGGCCTGCCGCCCCCCCCCGCCCCCGGCTGCTTGCGGGGACCCCAGCCCCATTGACTCGGATGGGCCGCGGCGCTCCACGGGGGAAGAGCGGTCCGGGCCGCCACGGGGGCCTTTCCCGGGGGGCGCGGATGAGCCCCAGGGTGGGGATGAAGGTCCTGTCGCTGCCCCGTGGCCGTGGGGAGGCCCCGTTGTCCCCGTCTCTCCCGCAGCCTTGTCAATGGAGGGGCCTTTCCCACACGTATCCAGCCTTCTTTTTGCGGGTGCACCGGGGAACAACCCAGAGGGGACCCCGGGGTGCAGGCAGGGGCACCCCGGATAGAGCCCTGGGGGTCCCAGGGCAGCCGAGACTCGCGGGCTGTGGGGCGGCCGAGCCCGGAGCCCTCTCGGGCTCTATGAGTCACCCCCCGGGAGCTTTGGGGTCCGCTTCTTCAGAGCGGGGTCCCTCCTGGCACAGCTCCCTGCAGGAGTGCAATCCCCCTCTCCAGTCCTGCCCCAGCCTCTTGTCCCTTGTGGGGTGACACCAGGGGTAGCCGTGGGGCCGCCCCGGACCCGCATCCTGGGTTTTTTGGGGGGACCCCGGTGCGGGTAACCAGGGCGCTGTTTGGTGGTCGGGGTAGTGCTTCGATGAGGGGCTGCCCCAAAGGCAGGGAGGGTCATGTCCTCCAGCAGCCTTCTGCGAGCTGGGGGGGGGGGGGGGAAGCCAACTTTGGGACCCCAAAAAATTCTTTGGGGGTCACCCTGGAGGCTCTTGTCCCCCTCGGCTGCCTTTTGTACAGCGTTGGCTCATCGGGGTGGTGAAAATGAGTTAACGACTCATTTGTGACTGTTTTTGCTAATCGATTCCCCTTCCCGCCCCAGTGCTTTCCGCCTCCCCGTGCTCCCCTTGGGGGGGCTGGGGGTGCCCCTCTCCGCAGAGAGGGGCCCGGCCTGCCGGGAGGGCTCGGCGGGCATCCAGCCCATCTGCTGCTCCTCCGTCTCCCCCGTCCTTCCCGTTCCCTCGTCAGCAGGGAGAGGAAGCAGCTTGGTCTGCCCGGCCGCCCCGTTTCCTCCGCCGGTGGAAGAACAAAGAGAGGCTGGCAGGCAGTCAAGTGGCTCCCGGTGGGCCAGTCCTGCCGCCTGCCAGCCCTCTCGGCTCCCAACCCTCTGGCCGCCTGCGCCGGCTCTCCCCTCCTGTGGCGCTGCTGGAGCTTGGCTGCTCTCCCCAGCTCTGGCCCCCACCCCAGCAAAGCTGCTTGGGGGTCACCAGCATCCTGTCCCCACGTCACGGTGCTTCAGGCAAAGTGCTACGTGGTGACTTGCTCACAACGGACCCTCCCCAGCAGCAGCGATCTGCTGCGCCTGGGAGCGGTTCTCTAATTTCCTTTATTTTATTTTTTTTGTTATTATTGTCTCCATTTGTCCTTTATCCCCACCCCCGTTCCGTCTGCAGGCAGCTCCTGCCCCCCCGCCTCAGCAGGCAGCAGGAATCAAACACCTCCAGGCCCTGATGCCATTTCCCTGCGTCGGCAGCGCAGTTCCTGCAGCCAGCCCTGCCAGAGACAGGAGCGGGGCTTGGCTCATGGGAAACCTTGCAAACCTTTGATTCCCGGCCCGATTGTGGCGCTTGCCGATCCCAGAGCAGCATCAGGGATGGTGGCAGAGTGCAGTGCTGGAGGTGCCGAGCTCCAGGACTCCTTCCAGAGCCCTGCGTTGGCTCCGTCTCTGGCTGCCCTTTGCTCCAGTGCTGGGGAGATCCAGCCTGTAGTGTGCGGGAGGCAGCTCTCGCTGCTCTGGGTTATGGATGCACAGTGGTTTGGGTAAAAACCACTTGGGGAAAAAACTGTGATCCAAGGGTGAGGGACTGGGGAGCCAGCTTGGTCAGCCAGCAGCTGGTGCTGCTTCTGCCTGTGCCCAAGCTCCTGCTCCATGGGGCATGGCCCTGCCAAGAGCATCCCAGGATGGAGAGACAGCCCTGGTGTGGGAGGGCAGTGCAGAGGACAGAGGTGGAGAGAAGAGCAACCTCTGGGCCTCCTCCTTGGAGATGCCAGTTGCTTATGCTGGGGTTGCAGAGATGGAAATGTATGGGGGGAGCTGGTGGAATTGGACCTGTTGCCCCGCCTTCCTTCCGGGTCTCAGGTCTTTTTGTGGAGAGCTCGTGCCATGGGGTGTCCGAAAGAGCCTTTGATGTGAAATGTGCTACATGGGGCTCTTAAAGGAACTAAATCAAGGGTAGAGTTCCCCGAGGTGCACGGTGTGTTCAGGATTGCTTGCAGCAACTGGCATGGGATGGAAGGGAGTGTGGGAGTGAATCAGTGGGGAGAGGATGTGGGTTGGGGGCCAACAGAGCTGAGCCCCCCTGAGTCAGAGCAGGGAGCAGAGTGGGGTGCTGTGCAGTTGGGGGTCCTGCAGTGCTCTTGCCGGGGGGACCTGCTGTGTGGGGGGACTGTGGGCACCCCACTGCACTTCGGGACGGGAAATGGGGGGCCATGGTCATTCTGGGGAGTGCCAGGACAGGAGCAAGTCTGACATGGATTGGCCAAACAGCTTTGCCTGAGTGACAAAGCACACTCAGCATGTGGGTTCTCTGAGGCAGGTGGGCTTGGAGCAGAGAGAGATACTGGAGAAAACTGCCTTTCTCCAACAGGATAGCACCGAGGGGACCGCTGTCCTCCCTAGCGCCTGTGCACGGCCACTGGGGCAGTAGTGCTGCTCTTGATGCTCTGCGTGCTGCTCTTGATGCCCTGGCTGCTGCCCTCGAGGCTCTCCCGCTGCTCAGCAAGTGCCCTGCGGTTGTGAGGTGTTTCCTCCCAAGGCGTGTGACTGCCGGTCCATGGGTTGTGGCAGCTCTGGGAGCTCAGCGCCGTCTCCTGCAGCCCCTTCCCTGCCTGCGTTGGGGTCCTCTGTCCTGCCAGGCCTCAAGAATGGTGGGCAGAGCCCTCTCCCCATCCAGCTGTGGGAGATGATGGGGTGGGCTTGGGTGGTGGGGAGTGCTGGTGGAGGCAGGATTGAACTTCATCCAGGCATCCCTACCCTGAGCAGGGGTTTGGAGCATGCTGGGTATTCTGGGGCTTCTGGGAAGGGTTTTCCATCCTGTCCCAGCTGGAGCAGAGGTGCCTGCCCCACTGCTCTGGTGTCTTCCTGCCTCTCCTTGGAAGGCTGGCTCTGTGCCAGAGCCCCCGGGCAATGGCCGTGCCAAGGATCAGCACCCTGGAGGGGGTGTGAGTGGGGCTCCGCACCCTCGGCAGAACCCGACCCGGCAGGTTTGTCCCAGGGCTGACTCTGCCTGCTCCAGCACTGCTCTGCTCCGCCTCTGCCTGCCCAGGGGGGTCCGGAGCCAAGTCGCACGTTGCAGCCGGCGTCTCCCAGCTCCTGCCTGCCAAGTGTGGCAGAGACCTGGCAGGGCCATGCTGCCCAGCTGGGGCTGGGGCTGTGCTCCAGAGCCCCCACTCCATCCCATGGCTGCTGCAGCCTCGGCTGTAGTGCTCCCTGCTCTTCCTCACTGTGATTCCCTGAGACCCCTTGGGGTCTGTATAGCCCAGCTGGGATCTCAGGGGGCTCAAATCCTTCAGGGTGGGAGCCAGGGCAAGTGCGTTTCCATAATCCACCTCTGTGAGCTCTGCCCTCCTTGCAGGACTGGGGGTGACAAGCACGGAGCCCTGTCAGGGGCTTGGATGAGCTGGGATGTGCCAGGGGCTGTCTGCTGCTCCTGGGGCTCTGCTGAGGCTGCTGCTTTTGCCAGAGGATGCTTTGCCTCCATAATAGCTTTAAGATCTCGTTATCTCCTTGCTCAGGGATGGCAGGGATGAGGAAATGGTTGCTCATACTTGGTCCAGGGCTGGAGAAATCTCCCAGGAGGCTTGCGGGCAGAGGAAGTGCCCGAGATGAGGATGCAGTCTTCGAAGCATTGGAGCCTCTTTGTTTTCCGCACTGGCATGATGGGGGAGCATGGCAGCCCCATGCTGGGGAGCAGGGACAGGCTCCCACGGATGACCTTCTCCATCCTGGTCCGGGAGAGCTGAGTGACCGATCCCTCGGGCTGCTGCAACCAGCATAGTCCATCAATCCCTCTCTTCTGCAGCCAGGGAGCTGCCAGCTCTGAAACACTTCCTGAGGCTGGATTGGGACAGGTGAGCTTGGCAGCAGGGTCGGGCAGTGCCGTCCACTCCTGTGCAAGGTTGGCAGCATCTCCTGCATTGCTGCTGATGCCTCTGCATTCCCCAGTCAGGACATCAAACGGGATGCACTTCTGCAGGCTATGGATGCCCCGGGAGCATCCCGGTAGTCCCTGCTTGCTGTGACGAGCAGGGGGTTGTGCTGCTTGGCCCCCAGGGTCTTTCCTTGGTGGGTGTCCAGGGAGAAGGGTGGCAGAGAGCTGTCCCCTCTGTCCTTCCTCAGCCACCCTGGCTCGTTGCAGCACCGGAGGGCTCAGAGCCGAGTCGAGGTCAGCTGGGGCCGCAGCCAGGCAGCGCTGCTGGTGCCAGCCAGCATGGCCTGCTCCGTGTCCCTGCTGCCAGGTGGGAGGAAGGCCAGCGGACAGGAGCAAGGAGCAGTGCCAGACAGGGCTGGAAGCAAGTTCAGCGACAAGAGGTTTATCCTGGAAGGAGGAAATGAGAGAACTCCAGATTTACTGTTCCAAAGTCCAGGGCTACAGCGTGACTGGCTGAGCTGATGCTCGACACTCTGGAGAAGGGATTTTTGCTGTCTGTTAAATTAAAAACTTACTTCTGCTCCCTGAGAGTGGAGTCCCTGAGACTCCCACAGGTCTTGGTGCTTGTTGCCTCTGCAAAGGTGATGTGTTTTCTCCCATTCCCTTCTTTCCATTCAGCATTTTCCATCACTGTGGCTGCTGGTCCTTGTGTGCCATTCCTTCTGGTCACAGTGCAAGCAGGGGCTGAGATCCCCCATCCCATCTTTTTCACAGACACATTTTCCCTTGCACACATGCCCTGGCAAAGGGAAGTCAACCTGCCCCACGCCTTCCTGAGGAAGTTTGGTTTTTCAAGACTGTAGAGCAGTTTCCAGTCAGGATAACAGATCTTTCAGGCTGTTTTGGGAAGTGAAGAAGTGAAAAGCATTTGGAAGAGAGTTTGATTTTGCTCTTATCACACAGGGTTTATTGTACAGGGCGCTGGCTGTGTTAATGCAGAGCTGGAGCTGCCTTATAGGAGCTGACTGGTGGAGTTACTGCTCCTATAAGGCAGCGCCAGCTCCAAGATTCCCCAAGAAGGTCAGGCAGGGAGCAAGGGAGGGGAGGAAATTCCTCCTTAGCTCGTGTTGGGGAGTTATATTTAGCTCTGGGGATATCAGCCTGGCTCAGCCCATGCTGGGGAATGAGGGCTGCCCCAGGCACACGCATCCAGCACTCGGTGCTGCCTCTCCCCATCGTCATTCCTGGGTCCAGGAGGGATTTGGCTTAGATCAGCAGCTCACAGCTGGGCACAGGCAGGGCTGGAGGCCAGTCACAGCCTCCAGATGGGGCACTGGAGTGTCATCAGTGTTTTGGGTGCCTGAAGGTGGAAGCCTGACAAGGAGTGAGAGGTGTGTTTTCTGGTGGGATGGGAAGCACAAGGTCAGATCCTGCTGCCTGATAAATGGCTGTTGGTAGTGCTGCAAGGTGGGCAAGATTTTCTTCCCCCATCCATTTGCTTCCCTGTCAGTCCTTGGTTCTGGCCCAGAGGAGCACTTCTCTTTGGGCCAAAACAGTTAAGAATCATCCTTCCCTGCCGTAGGATGGGTGATGCCCCAGGGGTTTCCCTTCCTGTACAGGAGTTTCCCAGGGAAAAGGAGGATGAGCTGAGACACATCTTTGACTCAGAGCCATGTGACTGTCACCTGCTCGAGCTGCCAGGTCACAGCATCTCATGTTGGTGCGTGTGGCTCTGTCCCTGTATCACCATCATCTCCCTCTCTCTCCCCAGGTATGCTGGAGGATGGGAAGAAGTTTGATTCCTCCCGCGACAGGAACAAGCCGTTCAAGTTTGTGATGGGCAAGCAGGAGGTGATCCGCGGCTGGGAGGAAGGAGTTGCTCAGGTGCCCGGAGCTCCTCTGCCTCACGTTCCCCATGCCAGGCTGTGCTGCGCCGGGAGCTGCAGCGTGGGCAGGAATCAGTGTGCATGCAGCTCGTTCCCTATTTTATTATTTTTTTTTATTTTGTTCCCCTGTTCCACCCCCTCGGCGCTGGGAGGTGTGGGTGTGAATATCACCTTCTGCATTGCCACCTGCCAGCTGGCAGGAATGGAGCCGGGCCAGGCCCCAGCAACACCTACGGCACGTCAGTGACTCAGTGGTGACATTTCTGCACTGAGTCAGCTCTGGAGGAGCACGGCGGGAGCACTCAGGCCTCCCGGGCTCCAGAGCCCACGCAGAGGGAGGGCTGGTGGGCACAGCACAGCTCCGGGCTGTGATCCCACGCTGTGGGCACGGCACGGCTTTGGCTCCTGCCCACGTGACACTGCTCACTCTGTGCCACGCTGGCAACACAAACACAAGGATGCTGGTGGCAGGAGGGAATGGCCTGGCATTCCCTGCCTTCCCTTGTGTGAAGGACATCTCAAGCCCTGCTCCTTTTCCAGCCCGTGCTGCCTTCCTTTTCCCTGACATTCTTCCCGTTCCTCTGGTTTGTGCAGCCTGGGTCCTTGCTCTTGCCCAGTGTAGGGAAAGCAGTGGGGACAGGTGTGTGTCCCTCCTCTGTCACTCAACTGGCAGTTGTGCCCATCTCCTGACATTCCTGTGTTTCTCTCCCTGTCCCAGATGAGCGTTGGTCAGCGGGCAAAGATGACCATCTCCCCAGATTACGCCTACGGCTCCACTGGCCACCCAGGGATCATCCCACCAAACGCCACTCTAATTTTTGACGTGGAGCTCATGAAATTGGAATGACCCATCCCAGCACCCTGTCCTCGGGTAAGGAGGGGCAGCTTCTGGCAGGACTGTGTGGACTGGGGACAGCTCAAGGCCCCAGTGTTTGATCTTGGGACAGTGTGGAGAGGTGGGATGGGGGTGAGGGGGGGAGTGGGTGGTAGTGGGGAATATGAGAAGGACGAGGTAGGTCTCTAGCTGTGGGTAGAAGTTGCTCTTGGGAGTCTGGTGAGCTGGGGTTCAGATCACTACAGCGGTACATGCAAAGTTCCCAGCCTGGCAGAGCGGGTTCATGTCATGGAGGTGTTGCGGTGCCAATTGTTTGTGCCTTGGGTTCTGAGTGTTGTTGCTGCACCCCCTCCTGCCTCTCATGCTGCCAGGGCATGGGGCTGATGGTGTGGGCAGGAGGCTGTGAGTATGACCCAAGAGTTGGAGCACTTCTGGTTTGGAGACAGGCTGAGAGTTGGAGTTGCTCAGCCTGGACAAGAGAAGGCTCTGGGAAAACCTTGGAGCACCTTCCAGAGCCTAAAGGGGCTCCAAGAGAGGTGGAGAGGGACTTTACACAAGGCAGAATGGCTTCGCACTGACAGAGGGCAAGGTTAGATTGGATAGTAGGAAGAAATTCTTCCCTGTGAGGGTGGAGAGGCCCTGGCACAGGCTGTCCAGAGAAATTGTGGCTGCCCCATCCCTGGAAGTATCCAAGGCCAGGTTGGATGGGGCTTGGAGCAACCTGGTCTAGTGGACGGTGTGCCTGTCCTGGCACACCTGTGCCAGGATGCTGGAACTAGATGGGTCTTTAAGGTCCCTTCCAACCCAGCCCATTCTGTGATTCTGTGGGGCTCTGCTCTGGGGTGTGGGGTCCCCATGGTGTGGGCTGGGTTGGGCTGTGCTCCCTCCTGTGATCGCTTGGGGCTTGACTGCTGCCCTGAGGGCCCGGGGTCGTTTGTGTGGAGGCTGCCATGCCCTGGGCACACTCCCTCCTCCTCCGGTGGGCAGGCAGCTCTGTCACGATGCCTCTCCTCTCTCCCCACAGGTTTGGCACATGGAGGAATCCAGAATCTCAGCTTCAAGAAGAGTGCACATGACTTTGTGTGGAGCTTTTCCTGATAGTCCACTACACTCATTGTATAACCTTACACCTTGATTGAATGCCTTTGGTCACTAAGCTTTGCGTCTGACTCTTCCTCCTTGTATCGTGTTTTTATGTCTTTTTAAACTATACACCGTAAACCTCAACTCTTTTTGGGTCAAGTTCTTAATCTTATTTTTGTTCCAGGTATAGACTACGTTTTTCCAGTAGCACGCAGATGGGCTGACCTTAGATAGGAATCATTTGAACAAAAGGAATCCTGTTAGTTACTCATTTTGGTGCAGATTTATGGTGTTTTCAAACCAGAAATTGCTGCTGCTGCAAAAGCCATAGCAGAGTGAGGTTGTCGAGGCTGAAGGGATGCAGAGAGCAAGGTAGCACTAGGATTGTTTATAGGAATTCTGCCTGGAATGGGACAGTGAGGGAGCCTGGCCTTTCCCTGCTCCCTGGGGAGCATCACTGCGGGCATTGTGGCTTTGCTCTGGGGAAGGAGGGCTGCTCTGCTCCTGCTTCACCCTGCCATCTCACGGTGGGCCTGCCTTCCCCTCCTGACCACTTTTGGATTTAGGGAGTTGGGTTTCCACCAGAGCTCCACTACACCCTGAAAATCCCATAGCATGGAGCTTTCTTTAAAGAAAAAGGAAAACTGGACAAAGGGAAGGTGCTGTCTGCAGGGGAGGTGGTGAGGGCTCAACTGAACAAAAACGCCCCTGTCCTCCTTCTTCCCCGTGGAAAGGAACCATCAGCCCCCCATTGTCCCCGCTCTGAGCACACCTGCCCGTTCTCTCCTGCCACCTGATGCTGGTCATCGCTGCTTGCCTGGTGTCACAGGACACATAGCTGTCCCCTGTGCCCCCTCCCTCTGCCCTGCCCAGTCCGTTGGTAACAAATTCCCGCCGGTCACTTCCTTCTCCGCCGCACAAAGGTATCCAGTTTATTATCGCAATAAAAACGCTTTATGCTGGCTTTTCTCAGCCCTGTGTCCTGGAGGTTTTTCCCTCGCCCGTCTGTCGCTCAGCACAGCAGGGGCTGGGCTGGGCTCATGGGGTGCTGAGGGTGCTGTGTAGGGTGCTTTGGGTGCTGCTCTGGGCTTGTAGGGTGCTGTGCCAGGCTTGTGGGGTGCTGTGGGTGCTGTGCCAGGGTTGTGCTGTGCTGCTGTGCCTTAGCGTGAGGTTCAGGTGCTCGGCCCTGGGAGCACAGTGGGATGCCTGAGGCTCCTGTGCTCTGTGTGGAGGTGATTGTGGCCCGCTGGAATTTGCATAATTAATTGCCTCACCATAACCTGTTAAGCGTTGCCCTCACAGCCTCGTGCCCTTGTGGCTGTGACTCAGCCCAGACTGGAAGCATGAAGGGCAGATGGATGCATGTTCCCAGGGTCCTTGCAGCTCCAGGGAACCGTGTGCATACATCTCCCTGGGTTTATTTCAGTCCTTTTTGAAAGCTGGACATGGCACATGGGGCACAGCACATCACCTGCTTTGGGCTTTGCTGCTGCAGCTGTGGGTGTTGTGTAGGACCTGCTCGGGCACCACTGTGGGCCAGTGCCTGGCTCCTCCGCTGACAACCTTTGATCAGTGTGCCATGACTGATAACACAGCCATGATCAATAACACAGCCTGGCCCAGCTGCCAAGCAAGGTCTGTGTGTAATGGGTCCTGGAGGGAGCAGTGGCCCTGGGGCAGGAGCAGCTTGGCCACTGGGATGCATCCAGGAACACTGGTGCTTGCACAGGGCTGTGCAGGAATTAGCACTGCCCTTAATTGCTGCTCAATTAAGCAGAACAGGAGCTTGTGGGGCACCAGCACACTGCTGTGTCCTTTGCTGTGGCCGTTTCTGGGTGGAAGCTTGAGGCCACTTTGGGTTTCTCTTCCTGCAAAGCTGTTTGCTTTAATTATTAACTGGTGCCAGGCACTGCCGTGGCTTCTGGCTGGGGCTAAGCCAGGGCAGGGGTGAGGCTGGGGAAAGCCCCCTGCCCTTGGGCCCTCAGCCCCTGCATGGCTCCTGCAGCACCCACAAATGCAGGTGGGGTGTGGGTCCTTCCAGCTGTGGTTTTGTGGGGATGAGGGTTTCAGGGAACAAACAGACTCCAGGGAACAATCCTCTCTGTCGTGTAGGACTCTCCCTGCCGCTGGTGCTTGGGCTGTTCTTGTCCTGGGCTGGTCAAGGCAGCCAGGCACCATCCAGCTAAAAATAACACCAGTAAATAAAACGCTTCCTCCTGGCCTGGCACGCCGGAGCGGAGGCACAGGGAGCTGGGACGTGCCTGGCTGTAGCTCCACGGTGGGACTGGCCCCGTGCCGGGGAGCTCTGGGCTGGTGCCACCATCTCCAGGCCTGCCCAAGTGCCCTCAGCACCCCCCTGCCCAGCTCATGGGGCCACAGTGGCCCATGGCATCCCCACTGCTGACAGCAGAATGTCACCAGTGCGTGCTGGAGGGCTGGATCCCCAGGTGACATGGTGATGGCCCAGAGCAGCGGGGTGCCACAGCCACCCCGTGCTGAGCTCTGTGCTGGCTCAGTTTCTCCACCTGCAGTGTGGGACTCCCACACCTGGCATGTGTCCCACATGACGGCTGGAAGGGCGTGGGGACACGGGATCCCCGTCACGGCCGCGTCAGCCCCACGCGCCCGGGCAGAGAGGTGTCAGCGGGAGCCACCACCCACGCAGGGGCTCACGGTGGGGAACCCCCTTCGCCCCCCCAGCAGGGCCTGTGGAGCCCAGGAAGGATAATGGAGGGGGGGCACTGGGGGGGGGGCCAAGCCACGTGCTGGGGCTGTCAGAAGTGATGCAGGGAGAGGGGGGGGCCACCATAAGGGGTACAGCCCCATCCCTGCTCCCCCAGGATGCCCAAACCTACAGAAAGCCGTCCCTGTCCCTATCCCAATCCCTGTCCCATCACTGCAGTGCCAGGGCTCTGTGCATTGTTGCCTTCACCTTCCTCTTCCTCACCTGTGCCCTACCTGTCGGGGTGCAATCAGCTGAGGCTGTCTGGCCCCTCCCTGGGCTGGGCCCGGCTATAAAATCCAGGGGCCAGGCAGAGGGTGTCACAAGGATCTGGGAGCTGTTGGCAGGTGAGTCCAGGGGTGCCAGGGTTGGACTTGGGGGGGTCTTGTCTGTTGGATGCTGCTGCTCTCCCTGGGCTGTGGGTGGGATCCTGCCTGGTTCCCGCAGGGCTCAGAGCTGGGTCTGGATTTGGCCCCTACATCATGAGTTTTGGATTATGCTTTTTGGGGCATGAGATGCCATAGGGTAGGTTTGGGGGGCACAACATGGGGTGCAGAGGGGGCTGATGGTGTGTACGAGGGCTATTTCCATGGGATATCTCACTGCTGTTTCTGGGTAATGCTGGAATGGCCCCACTGGCCAGCTGGACATGGGGAGCAGAGGGGTCTGATGAGGGGGCAAAGAGGCTGTTCCCACGGGATATCCCACTCCCCTACCTGGGTGATGTTGGGATGGCCCTGTGGGGCAGGTGAACATGGGGAGCAGGAGCTGCCACCAGCCGAGCAATGCCCAGGTGTCGGTGCCCGGCACACAGCCACCAGGAAGTGGTGGTGGCCCTGGCGACATAGCCTTGAGTCACACTGGAGACTCCAGGTGACAGCCCATCTCTGGCACAGGGGCTGGGAGGGATGCTCGGAAAGAGGCACCCCAGTCCCTGAACTGCCCCATCCCTGTCCCCAGACAGCAGCAGCGATGGCAACACTCTACCCCTCCCTGGAGGACATGAAGGGCCACCAGGTCCTGCAGGTCAGTGCCAGCACAGCAGTGTTACAGGGGGTGAGCAGACCCCAATGGGTCCCTGTGGAGTCTCACCTCAGAGGGTCCCCAGGGTGGGGGGCATAGCGTTGAGCAGACCCTGTCTCTTGGCAGGCACAGGCAGCAGCTGGGGTGAGGACCCCCGCCACCACAGTGGTGACAGAGAAGCCAAAGCTCACCTCAGGCACTGGTAAGATGGGGCATGATCAGCTCACCCTGTGCAGGGGCTGTCTGGGTGGGCAGTGATGCTCAGTGTGGGGAGGGCTCAGCTGAGACCTCCCCCCAACTCAGTGCCTGGGTTGGGGATGGGATTTTGGGGTCTCTTTTTGCTGTCCCATGGTCCCAGGGGGCTCCTGGGATGGAGGGGGCAATGGCTGTGGGTTGGGGACCCCAGGAGCTGAGACCACCCTCGGTATGTCCCTCAGAGCCACCTGTGCTGTACCCCAACCTGGCCGAGCTGGAGAACTACATGGGGCTGGCACTGTCCAGCGAGGAGATCCAGAAGAACCTGCACACGGAGGACAGCACTGTAGGTGTCTGGGCTGGCAGCTCTCCCTGCCCCACATGGGCTCCCCATGCCATGATGGGGGTCCCTCTGGTTCCTCATCCTGCCTGGGAAAGGGATGTTCTCCCAAGGGTTGAGGTGCACAGGGCCTTGTGTCCCCCCTGTCGCCACTGACCCCCAGCTCCCCTGCAGGCACTGACCCCTGCTGGGCCCCCCCCCCCAGGCCAGCTGGTCGCCCCCCTGAGCGGGAACAGCGCGGGGCTGCGGCGGGCAGAGATCAAGCCGGGTGTGCGGGAGATCCACCTGTGCAAGGACGAGCGGGGCAAGACGGGGCTGCAGCTGAAGAATGTCGACCAGGTGAGGGGCTGGGCTGGCATGGGGCTGGGCACGGCATGGGACAGTGTGGCATGGCATGATGTGACATGGCATAAGCATGACAGTAGAGCACAGTGTGACACGGCACTGTATCATGGCATGGCAATGTGTGGCATTAAATGTCACAGCATGCCACAACGCAGCACAGCAGGGTGCAGATGGCATGGCATGGTGCATGGCATGGCCACTGGTCCCTGTGCCAGCCCGGTGCCACCACTCCACTGTGTCCCCAGGGCATCTTCGTGCAGCTGGTGAAGGCCAACTCGCCGGCAGCGCTGGTGGGGCTGCGCTTCGGGGACCAGGTGCTGCAGATCGACGGCAGGAACTGCGCAGGCTGGAGCAGCGACAAGGCACAGCGGGCGCTGAAGAAGGCGAACCCCGAAAAGATCGTCATGGTGGTTCGGGACAGGTGAGCGAGTGGTGGCACCAGTGGTGGTGGCAGTGCCGGTGGCAGCACTGATGGTGGTCTCCCCGCAGGCCTTTCCAGCGCACCGTGACCGTGCACAAGGACAGCACCGGCCACGTCGGCATCGTGGTGAAGAAGGGGAAGATCGTGTCGCTGGCCAAGGACAGCTCGGCTGCCCGCAACGGGCTCCTCACCCACCACTGCATCTGCGAGGTGAACGGCCAGAATGTCATCGGCATGAAGGTAGGGCTGTGCCCCGGTGGTGCAGGACATGCCTGGGGAGTCCAGGATGTGGCCAGAGAATCCAGGAGGGAGGGGGATACTGAGCAAAGCTGGGCACCCCATGGACCCCCTGCTCTCTCCCGCAGGATAAGCAGCTCATGGAGGTGCTGGCAGGGGCTGGGAATGTGGTGACACTGACCATCATCCCCACTGTGATCTACGAGCACATGGTCAAAAGGTGAGAATGAGGGGCCGTAGGGACCCCCCACACCCCACAGGGCCCCCTGGGTTCCCCCCACTGACCTCCTTTCCCTGTGCTCAGGCTCTCGTCAGGGCTGGTGAAGTCGTCCATGGACCACTCCATCCCTGACCTGTGATACCATCACTGCTGTCCCGGGAGCTGATGCTGGAAGCCTGGAGGACCCACTGAGGGGACCTCACAGCACCTCAAAAGGAGCTATTTTAGCACAAAACCCCTTATCCCTTCAGAGGCTGGTGGCTGCTGGGTGGTTCTTCCTCTCCTCAGCAGGGATGGGGCAGATGTCCTGTACCAGGGTCCCATTGTCCCCCTGTCCCTGCTTGGGTCACCCCCCTCAGGGCGGATGCCAAGGGCTGGCTCCAGCCAAAGCAGACACAGACCCAGCAACATTTATTACATCCACCACAGAGAGCGAGTACAGGACAGGGGAAACAAGAAGAGGGGGGTTACAGCTTTTTCAGTTCTGTATTTAAAAAATATATTATATAGATTTGTCTTTCAAATATAATCGTTACATTTATTTCTTGGCAAAGCTTTGGATGTTCTAACAGACATGTACACAGATCCACAAATACATTGCATGAGAGGCGAATATCCCAGCTCCACTTACATCTGCCCCGGCTGCCTGGACACTGCTGCTCCCCAAATCTTTCCCCCGGCACCTGGTGCTGTGCTGGTGGCAGAGCTGCTGTCCCCACTGCCCCCCAGCACGGGCAGAGCCGGCGGATGGGAGGTGCAGGGAAGTGTGGGGCACACAGGACGTGGCACGTGCCCCTCTGGGGACCACTGGATACCGGCGTGTGGAGCATCACCGGCTGCCAGGGCACCTGACCGGTGGCACCCATGGGTGGAGGAGTGGGCTTGGGGTTGGGGGGAAACACTGTTAGTTCAAGTCACGAAGAAACCACAGACATTCGTGGGGTGGGAGCGCGGTGTGCCCGAGGGAGCCCCAAGTCCCGCGCCCCAACAGCCCCGCTGAGCAATCCTTGCTGTCTTTGTGTTTCAACAACAAAAAAAAAAGGCATTTTTCCAGAGGCCACCGGCAAAGCGGGCGTTTGGGTGGGCCGGGGCGGCAAAGGGCTTGGCTCTGCCTGCACGGCACTGCCCGCACCCCAGCAAAGGCATCCGAGCTCCAGCACATGGTGGGATCACCGGCATCACGGCTGACAAAACTGCAGGAGCCCCCGGCCCCGCTCCCCTGCAGCCGGAGTCCCAACAGCCGGGCTTCAGTCTGTACCCAAAAAAAAGTGAATATAGTGCAAAGCAAGGGGAGGGAGAGCCCACGGCTTCCTCGGGGGGCTCCGCGCGTAAGCTGCAGCCCAGTTCCATCCCGATGTGGGGAGGCATCTCCTAGGGAATGGCGGGCTGGACCGAACCGCTCCGGAGCTGATCCCTGTGTCTGGACAGGAACCCCCCATCCCCCTGCCCACAGACAGACACTGCACCTGGAGCAAGGAACCGCTGCATCCCCAGCGCTCCACGCTGCCAGCGGCTCCTTGCCATCACCCGCCCGTGGCAGGGCTGGCCCCGGGGATAAACCGGCGACAAAAAAAAAGCAAGCGCGATGGAGGGAGAGCCTCCCCGGCGGGTGCAGCCCCACAGCCCCCCGAAGCCAGTGGCACAGGCACGGGTGTCCATCGGCGGGGGCTGACGCTGGGTGCCAACACCTCTTCCAACAACGGTTCTTTCCCTCCTCCAGGACAAAGGAGCTGGGCGGGGCAGCTCGATGCACCCACAGACCCCTCGGCCCCTTCCCACCCGCCAGTGCCACGCCGGGGCTTTACAATCAGCAGTCGGGTCCGTGGGGGCGGGTGTCGGGTGTCGGAGGGGTCAGGGCTGGGCAGTGCCGCCGGGGCCGGGGCTGGCGACGGGGCGACAGCCCATCCTGCGGATGGAGTGCAGGGCGACGGTGCAGCAGCCCCGCAGCAGCGAGCTGATGTTGTAGATGGGCTGGCCCTGCCGCCGCTGCGAGCGGCACAGCCAGGCCACCGTGGGCACCGCCGGCACCACCACCGCCAGCAGATCCACGATGAAGTGGCGGCTCCAGTAGCTCTTGGAAGGGCTGGTCTCGCAGCCGGTCACCTCCGTCAGCTCCTCCTCCGCCACGCAGGCGATTGCCACCGAGGGGCTGGCGCTGGGGGGCTGCCGCACCGCCGGGTTGCAGGGGACACCCCCCTCGGCACCGGCAGCCGCCGTCGCGGCGTCGGGCTCGGCCACCATCAGGTCCGTGGTCCCGGTGGGGTTGGCGAGCTCGGGGACAGGCATCGTGTCTTCCATTTCAGAGACCCAGGCGGAGGTGGGGCTGCCCAAGCTGCAAGCCTGGGACTTCATCACCTTCTCCAGAATGGTGTCCAGGTCGGGCTGGCAGGGCACGAAGTCCGTCTGGATGGCCCGCTCCTGCATGCAGCTGGCCTGCACCCCTGCCTCCACGCTGCTCGGCAGTCCCAGCACCTTCTCGTAGGTGTTGCTGGGGGGCAGGCGGGTGCCGGGCTCACCCCCCACCTCCAGCGGGTCCGTGTGGCCCGGAGCCTCCTCCATCCCCACGAAGCCGCTGTCGGCCCCCTCGTCCAGCGAGATGGTCTGGGAGCCCCCCACGTTGCGGTCCCCGGCTCCCTGGTCGCTCAGCTTGGTGTAGGTGGAGCTGCGGGTGAGGGATCGGGCCGGAGACCCCCCGGCCGACTCGCCGGCGCCCTCGTCCTTCAGCGCCCCATTCTGTGCCACCTCCATGCTGTGCAGCAGCGTCTCCAGCTTCTTGTTCTGGATGTTGATGTCCACAAAATACTTCTGGAGGCCTTTGTCCTTCTCCAGCAGGTTGTTCTTCACTGTGTCGATGACCTGCTTCAGCTGCTTGATCTCCTTGCGAGCCTCTTTTAGCGCCAGCTGGGCCTCCACGCGGTGGCACTCCTCCTCGATCCAGTCCTCCTGCATCCGTGACAGCTGCGTCTTCAGGTCCTCGATCTCAGCATCCCTGCAAAGACGGGAGGGCACCACCGCGGCGCTGAGGGGGCTGCAGGGACAGCCCTGTCCTCGTGTGCCCAGCACTGGGTTGCAACCAGATCACCCAGTAACACTCCCATCTGGGAATAAGGGATGGATCCAGTGGCTTAGGGACTCCCAGGTGTGATGCTCAGGGAGCCTTGGAGTGATGCTGAGGGAGACTCAGAGTGATGCTCAGGGACCCTCAGGAGCAATGTTCAGGGACCCCCAGGAGTGATGCTTAGGGACCCTCAGGAGTGACACTCAGGGACCCCAAGGATGGATGCTTAGGGACCCTCAGGAGTGATACTTGGGGACTCTCAGGACTGATGCTTGAGGACCCTCAGGACTGATGCTCAGGGCCCCCTGGGAGCACTGTCGGGAGCAATGGGAACTCAGGGAGCCCTAGAAGTGACTCTCAGTCTTCCCCCAGAGGGGCTGCAGTGCCCAGGGCTCCCGAGGGCTGCATGGGGGTGGGCAGGTGCCCCGGGCAGGAGCGTGGCAGCTGGCACGGCGGCGGGGCCGTGCCTAAGCCTGAGAGGAGCAGATGGGGATTAGCCACCCTATGATGCTGAAATTCAGCAAAAGCATGGCAGGGATTTAACCAGGGCGAGGGGAGAGCACAGCCACTGCAGGTGAGACATGGGGCTCTCTAGTCCCCAAATCTGCAGCTCCCAGATCGGACAGGCAGCAGTGCCAGATCCCACATGCCGGCAATGCCGTGGTACAGCTGTGACCTCGGTGCCTGGGCACGAGCACGAGGACAAGGTGCCATGCTGGGAACTGAGACACCCAGAAGGACCAGTCCCAGACAGGAGCTGCCACAGCAGGTGGTGATGGCTGGTGCTGGCACCCTCTCCAGCAGCTCCCATGCCATGGGGTCTGTGCCTGCTGCTCCCATGCTCACCTGTCCTGCAGCCGCTCCTGTGTGTCCTTCAGGCGAGCCTTCAGGTGCCGGATGCAGACCTCCTTCTGCTGCAGGGGAGTCAGGTACTGCTCCGGCGTCGGTGGCTTTATCCCATGGTTATCGCTGCAGAGGTTGTACTTGGACGAGCGCCTGCGGGGACACAGATGTCACCCACTGCCAGTGCCAGGGTCAGCACAGGCTTGACCCAGGGGTCCTAAGGCCTGGTCTCAGGGTGCAGCCCCATAATACATCCCAAAGGAGCCCTGAGAGCAGGAGGGGCAGGGTGGGTGTCTTTTGTGTTGTGCTTCTGGCAGGACAGACAGGGTGGGTGTCCTCGGTGCTGTGCCCTGGTAGGAGGGTGGGTGCAGCCCCTGGACACACCGATGCTGCTGTCAGGTGCTGAGCCCTCTGTGGTGCTGAGCACTTTGCTGGGGCATGATCAGAACTGGAGGCACCAAGGTCGCTGTGTGCCTGGAGGGACGTTCCTGGAAACAACTGATGTGGATGGAGACCCCAGGGTGGGATCAGCCCCGCCAGAGATGGAGGCACAAGACAGGGTATGGAAGGGTTTGGGATGGAGCAAATCTCGAGATGGTGGCGGTCCTGCCCACGAGGAGCAAGCCAGGGAATCCAGCATCTGCTCCACGCTCGGCCAGCAGCACGTCTGGACCCTCCTTGTGCCACCACTGGCACTGGGGCAGATGAAGTGACATCTCTGGCCCAAAGCCTGGGACAGTGTGGAGAGCAGGGGCTGGCCAGAGACAGGGCTACAAGGCCAGGCTGGGAGGCACATGGAGAGCTGGGAGCTGCATGAGTGGTGCTGGCATGGCAGTGGGGGGACCAAACTCCCCATGTATGGAAGGGAGGCATCCCAAAGCCCCCTGCATGGTGTCCATCAGCCCAGCAGCCTTTAGCCATGTCCAGAAGCATCGTTTTAGAAGCACCCATGCCTTGGAATGCCCCATGGCAGCAGGACGGCCCCTGCCCCCAGCCACAGCACGCATGGGACCTGCTCACCATGTCACCCTCGGGCCCCTCAGATCCTCCCAGAATGATTCCACCTCTGGGAGCTGGCAGGGGGCAGGCAGGAGATGAGCAGTGCACCACGGGCTGCTGTGCCTGCAGGGCTGGGGCTGGTGCCCATCCCACAGCTCAGTGCTCATCCCACAGCTCAGCACCGGCTGTTTGTGCCCCGAACACACGCGGAGCTCGCTGCTGAGAAGCCAGGGGGCCACCAGCTTTTGCCAAACCTTTGCCGGGCAACATGAGGGGATGGAAGCGAAGCTCTTGCCCTCGTGCCTTTGGTCGGGAAGGATCCGGGTGCTCCTTGGAATGCGGGAGTGGCGGAAGGGAGCGTGCAGCGTGCAAGCCACAGCCACAGGAGGACGGAGGGAAGAGGACGGGGGATCCCTGGGTGGCAGGCGGGGGGACAGGAAGGGAGACGACACAACAACAGCGGCGGAGAGGTTTGGAGGAGGAGGGTAGTGAGGGTCTCTGGAGACACACCAGCAGCTCCGCCAGCTCCGGCTCCCCCAGCCACCAAGCGCACAGCCTCGCTCCAGTGGCCCCTGCGCTCCTGTTCCCGCCGGGCACCGGCACCGGCAGCACGGGGGGCTGCTCCCCCTGCCCGGGGGCACCCGGCAGCCGCCCTGGGGCCACGGGTGATGGGTTACCTTGGGGTGGGGCTGCTGTCGCTGCCCTTGCAGGAGCCAGAATTGCTGCTGCTGCTCAGCGAGGAGGTGCCGTAGGTGTCCCTCCCGGGGGGCGAGGGGCGCCTGGAGGCAGGGAGAAGAGGCTGTGTCTCAGGCCGAGTGGCTGAGGGCGCTGAAGACTTAAAGAAGGAGGCAAAGCCACTCCGTCCATAAACCCCGCGACTGCCAACCACCATACCGAGAACACACAAGACAAAAGGACAAAACAAACAGCAGGGATCAAAATGGCACGGACATGGCGACGGGCACAAAGGCAGGGCTGGGGGGGATGTCCACCCGCTCCCCCCTCCCTGGCGTGGCAGCCCATGGATGCTGGCACAGCATCCTTGCACCCTGAGGATCTTGGGAGCCCCTGGGATCCCCTTGGAAGCCCCTTGGGAGCCCCTTGAGAGTCCCCTGGGAGCACAGTCCCGGCATAGCTCGAGCCACATCTGCCAGAGCATCACCTACACGTGGGCAGCTCTGCCTCTGCTCCCTGCCCATGCTGAGCCTGACCTCCATAACGGCAGTCCAGGTCATGGACACATTGGGAGGGGAATAAACGCTTCTCCCCTCTTTTTTTCTCTTTATCACTCAGCTCAAGGAGAGATTTTCCAACGGCTAACATACCTCCCAGTTTCACTGCCCCAACCCAGTGCTCTCCACCACTGCCTGCCTTCGCCTGGACGGACGGAGGGGTCGGTCCTGCCTGTGGCACAGACGGACAGAGGGACGGGGCGTGCAGCACTCGGGGAGCTGCATGCACGGACAGGGAAGTGCTGTGCAGCGGGCAGTGCCATGCAAACCCCTGAAAGCTGGGCTGGGGGTTCGTGCTGCGAAGTGGCAGCCGGTGGTGGAGGTGTGGGAATCGTGGGGATCGTCCCATCCCGGCTGCAGGTGCTGGTGTCCAGTCCCGAGGCCAGAGGTTGAAGCATATTCACCTTCGTGATCCTGTGGACGCGCGTCTGCTCCCCGGCACGGACATGGCCACGGTGCCACAGGTCCTGGGCACAGGGAACTGCGGGTGAAGGCAACAGAGAGAGGAGGTGAAGGCAGGAAAATGGCCCTGGTGAGCTGGGGACCCTGTGGGGTGAGCCCTGGCACCAGGGCATCAGTATAGTCCCCAGGGCCACCAGCACAGGAGCAGATGAGGACAGCATCCCCTGCACATCTGGGCTGTGCTTCCCACTTGTCTCCCATAGATAGCCCAGAAATGCCGGAATGCTGCATGCCTGTGGTCCCACCAGGATGCTGTGGGCACAGGGCAAGGGTGTTCTTAATCTAAAAAGCAGAACAGAAGCAGAGCAGGTGCCTGCCCACGGTCTGGAGCCCACCACGGGACAAGCTTCCCTCTGCTCCCAGATGCCCATCCCTGCCAGCAAGCAGGGTAATGCCACAGGGACACAGAGTACCTGCAGTGGTGGCATTACCAGAGGCAGAGATGGTACAAGGGCTCTGACCCAGCCATGGAGCTCCCTGGGCAGCCAGCTCTCCCTGCAGTGGGCTGGGTGCGTGCTTTTCCTTAATTAAGTGCAAATCCCCCATTCAGTAGAATCAGGTGAGGAAGAACAGATCCCTGCATGATGAGGCAGCAGCAGCTAATCCCTTGGGAAACACAGAGCCCTCTTTGCTGTAAATAAATAGGCCAGATCCAGAGGCTTGCAGCACCTCGGGCACACGCAGGACGTGAGGGAGTGAGGGAAGCATCTGCTCAGCACCCGCATCCTGCCGAGCATCCCATGGCACCGCTGTGATCCCCACTGTGCTCCCAGACTGCCAGAGCCCAACGGGCTGGGGGCAGCATGGGGAGCCCCCCTATCCCCAGGCCCATTCACAATGCCAGCACTTATCTCAGATTTTGGCAGAGCAATGCAGGAGATGGGACCTGCCAACAGATAATCGATGGGTGACAGGAAACACTCTGTGCTGCTGGCCCTGCTCCAGGGGAGTGAGAGGATTGGGACAACAGGGGAGGCAGAACAGGAAGGGGGGCACAACCAGCTCACCCCAGTGCAGCCTTTTGCATTTGCCACCCCAGGTTATTTTTTTCCAGGATACCTCAAAGCCCATCCTGGCCAGCCCAGGCCTCTCCTCTGCCCAGGATTCGCTGTTCCCTGATCCCCAAACCAGGGCACCGAAGATCCCAGAGCACTGGTGCTGTGAAGCCCCGAGCCCCAGCAGGCACAGCGGGGTGTCAGCACCCCTGGGACACTGCAAGGAGGATTTGGGGATCCTGCTGCTCCCACCTGGGATGGATTTGCCCGGAGATGACCTGGGCAGGGGAAGGCAGTGTTCTGTCCTGCTGGATCACTGCTCCCAAGTGGGCAGCGAGCTCTGCTACTGCAGCAGTGTGAATCAGCATCCACCAAGAGCCGCGTGTGGCCTCACGCTGGAGGGAGCATCCTCCAGGATTCTCCGTCACCCTCCAGCAGCGCCACGTGGGGCTGCGGCACAGCCTGGACTCCAATAGCTCTTGAGCAAGGATTTAGGGAGATTTGAGAGGGTCGATTCCTCACCCTCTCCCCTGCAGTCCAGTGGTATGTGGTATTATCCCAGGGGTGCCCAGCATCAGCCCTGTGATAGGCGCCGAGTGGCAGCCGAGTGGTGCCCAGCCTCAGCTCAGCTGCACCTGGATCTTCCCCACTCATGGCAAGGTCACCCTCATGCCACCCTGCTCTGTGCAGGGGTCCCTCTGTGCCCCACTAACACCAGCAAGTGCCAGCACTGCAGGTGGCACGTGTGTGTCCAGCACATGGGGCTCCTGAGAGCCCCCCACACCGCACCCCAGGCACCTGCCGCCAGCACCCGCAGCCTGGAATGGCTCTGTGGGGACACCTGGTTTTGGCCTCGTGTCTGGGGACCTCATTTCCTCCTCCTCCTCTTCCTCCCACTGCTGCAGACTTGCCTGGTGCCCACACTGAGGCTCGATGCCTCCCAGAGCACCCAGGATGTCTGGATTTTAATCAGTGGTAATAAATTGTCATTATTCCCAAAGGATCAATGGGCCATTTCAGTCTCCCCAGAAGCCTCACTGTGCCCATGGGCTGCCCAGGCAGGCAGGGGAGGCAGATCCAGCACTAAAGCTGAACATACACCTTCCCATGTGATATGTGGCTACTAAAGGTGGAGGAAATGACAGATCTGCACTCAGAATTACCCCCATCACATGGACCAGGATGAGCAATTGCAGCATCAGTGGAGCCTCACCAGGAAAGCCAAGGGAAATCCAGGATTGACCCTGGTCTACTGGGTGGCATCCCTGCCCACAGCAGGGGGTTAGAATGACAGAATGGCTTGGGTTGGAAGGAATCTTGAAGACCATCTCATTCCAACCCCCTGCCATGGGCAGGGACACCTTCCACTATCCCAGGTTGCTCCAAGCCCCATCCAACCTGGCCTTGGACACTTCCAGGGATGAGACAGACACAGCTTCTCTGGGCAACCTGTTCCAGGGCCTCCCCACTCTCACAGAGAAGAATTTTTTCCAAATATCCCATCTAACCCTGCCCTCTGTCAGTGTGAAACTGTTCCCCCTTGTTCTGCCACTCCATGCCCTTGTCCAAAGTCTCTCTCCAACCCTCTTGGAGCTCCTTTAGGCACTGGAAGAGGCTCTTAAGGTCTCACCAGAGCCCTCTCTTCTCTACCAGCTTTCTCAACCTGTCTCCATAGCAGGGGTGGTCAGGGCAATTCACGGACCAAGATGAAGGTGATTTGGGGGCACTGGCTTGTTCCCATACTGGGGGACCAGTAGGACCCTGCTCAGCACAGCACCTCTGTGTCTGCCCTTACTGCCCAGGAATGCCCGCATGGGCCAGAGTCCGACACTCCAACTTACACCACATCCAGAGACTCTCCTGCAAACCACCTGCACGTGGGCCAGCACCCTGCAAATCCCCCAAAATGCAGCTGGAGGGCTGAGCAGGGTGGATGCTGTCCATTGCATGGACCAACATGTTCCTGGTGCTGTCAACAGCAAAACTCCCTGTGAGTGTTCCGGCACCCGTGGAACAGAAGGGCAGGGCTCTTACAAACAACAGCACCAACCAGGGCTTTTTCCATGCAGTGGAATTCGCCTGGGAAATTCCTGATAAATAAAAGCAATGGGCCTTGATAAGGAAACAGCTGGAGCTACAGCATGAAAAAGCAGATCCCCCCCAGAGGGCTGGGATGCAGAATCCGCACAAGTCCCCCCCACTGCCATTGTCCCGGCGTGGGTGTCACCATGGGGCTCATCTCCTGTCCCCAGCTCCTGTCAGCCACAGAGGGGACCTGGAGCACTGCTGGCCTACTGATCACACCAGGACAGTGATGGATGGCAGAGGAGTGACAGAGCAGTGACAGAGTGGGGGCTCAGCCTGGTGCCCCAGAGGAAGATTTCCCCAGGCTCAGCTGGATCACTGTCCCACAGAGATGCTTCTTCGGCTCAAATCCTGCCACTTCCCCACTCCTTGCTGGATCCCCTGGCTGTGTCAGTGATGGACAAACCAGGCTGGGCAGGTATCGCCTTTCCTAGATGCTTTTCACATGGGAAACAGGGACATAGGACCCCCAGAGAGACCCTCATCACTGGCTCTGTGAAGTCTCTGATGGTTCCTCAGCTTGTTCCTCTGAGGGTTTCATGGCTGCAGGCTCAAGAGTTCGCTCCCATCAGCTTCCAAAGCTCATCTCCTGCAGGATTCAGAGGGATCCAGCTGCTGCCAGCTCACCCCATCCCCACGGGGAACATGAGAGAAGGTGTGAGAGCCCGCAGCTCACTGCCAGTGTCAACCCTCAGCACAACACTGCTGTGCCAGCAGCCGCCACATTTCCCCGGATTTCTCGCTCACTGCTTCCTTTGTCGAGGCTCCCATCATCCTGCCTGCTGCCGGATTCCTGTGTTTCCCTTGGCACGTCCTGTGTGAGGAATCTTTTGCAATGGTGGCACTGAGCCCAAGTGTCTGAGAGCAGCTTCACCACTGCAGAGACCTGGGAGAGGAACCGTGGTGTCCCCATGGGTCCCCTGGGAGATCTCCAGCCTCCCAGGAGGAACAAGATTAAAAGCAGAGAGAACGTGGAGAGGGAAACCACAGCTTTTGTTTTTCCAGGGGCCAACAAGGGCTCCCCAGGACCTGCTCTGCCTTCCTGACACCAGCTCTGCTTTTCTTCACGCTAAAAATAAGGCAAGTGCTGCATGTGGCCAACAACCAGCAGCTAATGTGGGGCAGAGCCCTGTGTACCTGGACAGCGGCAATGCCAGGGCTGCTTGCACTGGAAAAGGGACTGGGACACAGCTGGGTCGCAGTGGGAAGGAGCAGGATCCAGCAGCCACAGCTGGCAGAAGTCCTGGCACAGGAGAGGGTCAGCACTGGGGCCACCACCTGGGCAGCTGGGGGCAAACATTCATGACTGTGTCTGCACTCCTCCTCCTGCCATGGGGGATTTTTGGGATGCTCTGCTTTTGCTTAGAAGATTCCAAGGATGTGGCAATATCTCCAGAGGCTGGAAGCCTCTGCTCCAGTGTAGGGGGGTTCATCCCAAAGCTTCACCTGGGTCCCAGGCAGAGGGAGATCACAGAATCACAGAACCATTTAGGTAGGAAAATACCTTTAATACCTTCAAATCCAACTGCTAACCCAGCACTGCCAAGGCCACCGCTAAATCCAGCTCAGGGCAGAGCTGAGTGCTCGGGGCACAAGCAGAGACAAACCCCATGGGGTGTTTATGCAACACCACCAGAAAAATCAATGTTGCTAAGAGTGGTTGTGTCCCATTCCAAAAGGCAAGAGCATCTCCTTTTATTCTCCTGTTTGTTATAAAACGCTGAGTTGACACCCAGAGATTACAGGAAAACAGACACCATTTGGAAAGCTCGGGTTATGCAGCTCATCACTTTTCCAGCTGACCTGGCTGCAACTCCAAATGGGGAGGTGGCAATTCCCAGCCCTCATTAGCTAAAAATAAGGTGCTTGACCAAAGGGCAAAGGCTGGGCTCTCCTTGGGGACTCTGGAGCCAAAGGGAAATGGGTAAAGAGCTCCATGTCAAGTACCGTAGCAGCATGAGAGCAGGAGTGGGACACCCAGGATGCAGACCCCATGGTCTCACCCCGGGCCAGGAAGGTCAGCAGGATGGGATGGAGGTGACATCCCACTGCACAGCCCACCCTGCACAGATGCTCTAGCAGGAGCCAAGCTGAGGTGTGTGAAGCAGAAGGAAGAGCCCACTCCTTCGAGATACAAAGGCAAAAACCTGGAAGACAAACCCAGCTTCCAGTGCAACAGCTCCTCCTCCCCTCCGTGCCTCGGTGCGGCGGAAGCAGGTCTTCCCTAACCACCATCCACCTTGAGCGAGGGCTGGGAATGACGGCGGTGCCGGGGGATTAGCCCTGGTCTCCACATCGCTGGAATGGCCTACTTTAACCACACACCACATCTCCTGCCTCAGCCTGCTGCAGCACTTCCGAGATGGGAGCACGGGCACTGCCCCTCTGACCCCCACCCTGGGACCCCTGGACACCAGGATTTGCATCTTCTGGCACAAGGTCACAGCACAACGTGCCCATTGCCCAGAGAGGGTGGGAACCCTGGGATTTTATAAGCAGAACAGGCGCCCAGCAGTGGGTTCTGTGCGACAGCCACAGTGCTGACCTTGTGGGGAGGAGAGAACAGAGCACCCGGCTCATCAGCCCGCTGGGGTGTTCCCGTGTCCCTTTGGAGATGGAGCATGAAGCCATTAAATAATAAAATGTCAGTTGCAGAGCAGCTCTGGCTCCTGCAATGCCCCACGGTGCCAGAGACACTTTGGGATGCTGCATGAGCAGATATGGGGCTGGTGCTTAAAGGGGGAGTCTGGTGCATGAGATGCAGGTTTGGGGCGTGCAGGGAGGGTTTGGGGCGTGCAGGGAGGGTTTGGAGCGTGCAGGGACTGTCTGGTGCATGTGATGTGGGTCTGATCCATGTGACATGGGACTGGTGTATGCAGGGAGGGTCTGGTGCATGAGATGTGGGTCTGGGGCGTGCAGGGAGGGTCTGGTGCTTGCAGGGAGGGTCTGATGCATGTGACAAGGATCTGGTGCATGAGATATGGGTCTGGTGCATGTGATGTGGGACTGGGGCATGCAAGGAGGGTCTGATGCACGAAATGTGAGTCTGGGGTGTGCAAGGAGGGTCTGGGGTGTGCAGAGAGGGTCTGGTGCGTGTGAAGTGGGTCAGGTGCGTGAGATGTGGGTCTGGCGAATGCAGTGCAGGTCTGGCGAGTGCAATGCGTGGCTGATGCTGCTGTGTGTGTCTACTGCATGTCATATGGGTCCAGGGTTGTGAAGCAGGACCAGTGGGTGTGGTGGGGGTCCAGGTGGGCTTGCAGTGCAGCTCAGGGTACATAAGAGATGGGTCTGACAAGTCAGACATGGGTCTAGTGCGTGCCATGGGGGTCCAGCGCATGCCGTGGGCTCTGGTGCAGCAGTACGGGTCTGGTGTGTGCCGCGGGGGTCTGGCGCACGCAATGCGGGTGCGCTGCGGGCCCGATGCGTGACCCGCCCCGAGCACCCTGTGCCCCGGGAACCCCCCGCACCTCCCGCGCCCCCGATGCGGAGCGGCGCTGGCGGACCCGGCTGCGCCCCCCGCCTCCCTCCACCCCGGCTCTGCAGCCAGAAAGGGATGAGTCACGGCGGCCGCGGGGCCCCGCACCGCGCCCCCCGCACCGCGCCCCGCACCGCTCACCTGCGCGGGGCCCCGCCGATGTGGGGGCGGCAGCGTCGGGGCGGGGGGCTCAGCGACCTGCCAGGGAAGGGAGAGAGGGGACGGTGAGCGGCGGCGGCGCGGGGCCCGGTGCAGTACCCGGTGCGATGCCCGGTGCGATGCCCCGCACCCCACCCCGCACCCCGCGCCCTCCCCCGCCTCCATCACCTGCGCCGGCCTCCATGGGTGCGGCGGGGCGGCCGGGAGCGCTGGAGGGATGAGGGAGGGATGGAGAAGGGAGGGAGGGATGGATGGAGAAGGGAGGGAGGGAGGGATGAGCCGTGCAGCTGCGTAATTTGCTCCCTCCTCTGCGATCTTAAAGCGACGGCGCCGCGGGTGCCTCCCCCCGGCCCCCCCGCCGGGTTTCCCCCCGTTTCTATGGCAACTCCCCTCTGCCGGAGCGGCGCAACCACCTCAAAAAAAGAAACCAGCAGGGTTTTGGGGTCCCTTCCTGTCCGCGAAGCCCCGCGGGCCGGGTGTGCCCTGCGACCGGTGGCCCTGGGCTCCTCGCCCCGCGTAACCTCGGAGGAGGAGGTGGAGGAAGGGGAGGGGGGAGCCGGGGTGGCCCTGCGCTGCGGCCGCCCGGTCCTTGGAGTCCCCCCAGCGTCTTAATTTTCATCTTAAGCAGTCCAGCTCTGAGGAGATCTCTGCCTCTAATTAGTGACGCACTTTCAGAAAGTAAAATCATTAAATAACCGGAATTCTGTGCTCCATTTCAGTCCCTCTGGCTCGGCCCTAATCGCCGGCGCTGGGGTGGAGAAGCAGCAACAGCCACCCCGAGCAGCTGTCCCGGGCTGTGACTGGGGTCCGGGAGGTTTGGGGGATGAGCCTGAAGGCTGGCACGGCACGGGCACGTCCCGTCCTCCAGCACAGCCCGGTTACTCATGGCACTTCCTACACGCTTCCTGCTGTAACTGTCAAGATCAACCTTCCCAAATTATTTGCTGAGGAAACGTCTCGGGAGCCCGAGACGGGGCAGCAGGGCACTGGCTCCAGCTCTGCGTCGGTGCCTGCAGCCAGGAGCGCCCAAGGTCAGTTGTGGACACCCCCGTGGGGACCAGGAGCATGGGAGATGCACATGTGCCTGTGTTACAAACATCCACAGAGCATCCAAGGTGTGTGGATCCACATATGGACTTATGGAGGGAAATGTTCATGTGGGAAGTATTCACAGTCAGAGCAGAACCTGCTCCCAGTTTGGGTCTGGACCCAAGACCCATCCTGCTTCCCAGACATTCCCAGCTCCCTTTGTCACTCCCCCGTGGTTATTCAGAGTTCTGACAAACCTGTTTGGTAAATACATGCCAGTCTTTCTTCCAGCACTATTTCCTGCATGATTTGTACCTCATTTATCCTGACACACAGACTGTTTTCAGTGTATATATATAGATCCTGCCTCCCATTTATTCCTGCCCGCCTCCAGCTGCCTTTTGTTTCCCTCTTTCCCGGTGAATCCAACGCACAGCCTCTCTCCTTGAAAGGAAAATTAATGAGTTATCACATCTGCTGCCACTGGAGCAGCTCTGACCATGTGGCACAGGCAGCAGCTCTGCTGTGAGATGCGGAGTCATTCCTGATGGCTTTTGGGAAAGAAAAATGGTTTCTCCTTCCCTCTGCAGTCTGCAGTGCTTGGTCTCCCAGGATACTCTGACCTGAAGAGTGGGAGCACTGCTCCAGGGAGATTGGGCCTGCTGCAGGGAGAGAGGGAGAGGTTTTCACCAAACCCAAACCCTTTTCTCAGGTCAGCACCCAGCTTTGGAAGTGCCAGGCCTGCCACAAGGAAAAGATGGTTCCAGTCTTGGCCTGAGCCATGCTCCTGTTCCCACCCAAAAATAGCATTTCTTTTGCAGAAAACTGAGAGGTTTTTACCATACGGGGACATTTTTCCCTTCCTTACACGCAGAAAAGGAACCCCTCAGACAGCAGCAGCAAAGGCCCATTCCTTATTTCATCAAATATTCCCGTTCAGAACGGACACTCAGCTGGAACACCCCCACAGCCAGTGGCCACCCCATGCCATCCCCCTGCCCCACGCTGGGGTTTCACCTCGTTTAAAGCCTTTTTACTCCCTTACAGAGACCCTCAAACCCAAAACTCCCTGAACCCTGTGGGACAGGAACCACACATTAGTGGGCCCAGAGAAACGGGGGTGTCACTGAGGTGAGTGAACACCTGAAAGTCAGGTGACAATATCACCCATCCTTTCCAATATTAAGTAAAATCACCAAGTCCCTGACCCTGAGATGAACCCATAGGATTTGATCCTTCAGAAAAAACATCAACAAGCAAAGGAAACATCTTCTGATTTTTATTGATTCCACATGAAGGGACAGTGATGTCCTCACAGCACCAAAGCAGCTGAATGGAGCACAACCATCCCTGTGGCACAGGTGGGAGGCAGCTGGAAACCAAGAGCTTCAGAAAATGACAGTAAAAGGGATAAAGTTTATCCTAAATTGGATAAAAATGCAAGGAATTAATAATATTTAAGTTAACATCCATTTTTAATAGGTCTACACATGAATAAAGGTGTTAATAAGTTAAAAAGCTCTGTGAAATCTGAAACTGCAGAATTTCTAGGAAACAGAATTTCTTGCTGCAGCTTCTGGACTCTTCTAAGGCCAGTGTAACCTCTGTCTGCCTGAACACACAAAAGCGACACTGGAGACAGTACCCTGCTAGATCTTAAAAGATGAAATACTGAACATTCTTTGACAGGAATAATTTTAAATAGTCTAAATTTTTTTTTTGCTACAGAGAGTTAACAGATGACTCTTACTGATGGTATTAGAGGATTAACAGACACAAGCCTTGTCGAAAATAATTTAAGCTCCAAAGGTAGTCTCTGAGAAAGGTTTTTGAAGGACTTTTTTATAAAAACCCTTCAAGGACTTCTATAAAATTCCTTTAAGGACTTTCATAAAATCCTTCACAGTGTAAATCTCTTATGTAGAATATATATTTTAGTGGTATTTTATTAACATATTGTATAACTATCATATAACTCATCATGTAACTATAAATATTAATAATAAGCCCTGCAGGGATCACCTGGGGCAGGACCCCTGGGCAAACCATTACTGGGTGGTGTAAAGGACAGGGAACTCTGCTCAGCTCCCACAGTTTGACAAAACATTCCATCCTTTTTCCAGGAAAACTATTTGCTGGAAAATGTAACCGAAGCTGTATTTTGATCAGTTTATCTGATCTTGTCAAACATGGGCCCAGCAGTGGCTGTGAGGTCAGCAAAGGGCTCGTGCTGCCGCAGCTCGAGGACCAGCTGCTTCTTCAGCACCAGAAAGATGTAAAACGTGGCTGCAGCTTCTTTCCGGCTGTTTTTCCGGCAGAGCTCCCGAAAACTGAAGGAACACACACCCGATCTCTTCAGTTGCTGTGTGAGGGAAATGAGAAATCAATCAGGTCAGCTTCCCCACCGGTACCACTGGAGCCCATGGAGTCCAAAGAGAGCACTGCATACAGGGAATATCTCTGCCTGAATGCCTCAAATAGGATCCAATCTCCATAGAATCACAGAAGCACACACTGGTTTGGGTCGGACGGGACCTCAAAGACCATCTCATTCCCCCACCTTGGACACCTTCAACTAGACAAGCCCCATCCAACCTGGCCTTGAACACTTCCAGGGGTGGGGAGTCCACAACCTCTCTGGGTATCTTCCATCTGTGTTTATAGAAGTGGCTCTTAACATTTTAATGCCATAATAGTGTTGGTACCTACGTGTGTTACTAAAATCTACAATTCCACCAAATCCCACTACACTAATGGAGCACTTCCATCATGTTTTGTGATTAAGAACAATAAATATCCTATAGCAATTCTTTGGTTTCAGAGTTCTCTCTTGTTTTTTAAAGGCTACTTTCAGGTGTAAATAATTATTTATTATTTGCACAGAACCTTTGAAGTATTTTCAAAAAAAAAAGAGCATTCAGAAAATTCTAGTGATTCCAGCAGTTGTGGAAAGGAACACCACACATCAAGCACCCAGAATCCTGATTTTCCACAGAAATATTAAAAAAACCACATGCTGCAAGTGAGAGGCAGAGACACAATGGACAGTAGAAGGAAGAGCTTTTCTGATGTGATCCAGCTGAAATCAACACCAGCTTTTGGTATGTAATAACAAAATCCAGCACTGGTACCTGTAAAGTTTTTTGTAACCGAAGAGTTCTTTTGCCCCATCTTATTTCTTCACTGTCTTTCCTGGTCCTTGTTTGCTCCTCGAGAGAAAGTAAACAGAAGGTTAGTCAGAGTGTGTAAAAAGTCACACACCATGAGAAAAAGGACAGGAGTTCCAGCCTGACTGAAAATCCAGCCGGAGCTGGGCATCTGGATGGCCAAACTCAGGAAATCTGGTGCCTCTGACACCTCTGTGCTCACACAAGGTTTTGTGAAACAGAGGAAAGAATGGTACCTTGCACTTTCTGCTACAGTGGCAGCTCAGGTGCAACAGGCCGTGGACATGGTCCCAGTGAGGCAGCTCCACAGCCAGGTACTGCTCTGCAGGACTGGCATTCTGACAGGATTTGTACTGGCCAGGGGCTTAAAGAGATGTTCAAATATTTGGCTTGGGATTTTGGGCTTAACCTCTGAAGTCTGCAGCTGACTGCCCTGGTTTCAGAGTGCCTGAGCATCCTCAGAGCCAGCAGGTTTGGAAATGGTTTCTTTCTCACAGGAAGGAAAATTCACTGTAAGATCATGATGCTATCTTGTTTGTTTGTTTTTAAGAAACAGGGTTCTCTTCTGAAACAATCCAGGGCCATCAGCTTAGGACACACACCTTTGGCACCTCCACCTGCTGTGCTTCAGCTTCCTGGCCCAGGGAATTTTTTGAGCTCTCAGAGAAAGCTGCTCCATCCTCCTGTAAGCATGAAAAAGACAATCACTAGGCCTGACCATTTATGCATACAGTGCAATTCTCATTACACAGTTCTGTTCAAAGAATTTATTGTAATGAAGTTTTCCAAAACGAGTTAATAGCTGCTATTTCCACCTTGCTTTCCTGATACAGGGAAGGACCTTGCTGTAGGATTTATCCTACAGCTGAAGCTACACCTATGCACAGAGCACACGTTTTCCACTGCCATTAGGTCCAATTTTCTCACTTTTCAACATTAATGAGCCTCATATTCTCTAAAGAATGCCCTTCAGCATAAGTGAAGATGGAAGAGATAGGTAATTTGTTATTGCTTAAGTACTTCCTCAATACGAGACACAAAATCTAAGTTTTATCCTATATAAAGCTTATATTTATCTCTTCAGTACAATATTTCATATTTAATATTAAGCTCTCATTTATACTTAGTGATTAGATTGTAATCTATACTGATTAATAGACATTTTAATTCATCATTCATTCATTGATTGTGAGAGTTTACCAAGTAATTATACATAAACCTTTGTCACTCAAGCTACTTAATGCTTTCTTGACTGGTTTTAGCATCCTTTCTAAACATTAGTAATTTCTTAACATGTTTTAAATGGAACTTGAGCAAAAAATGGAACCAGTAGACACACTTAGGTCTCTAAAACTGAGGAAAACCGCTCACTATAATGTCACCACAGTTCTCATTGGTTTCATTTCTGTCATTCTGTGATGTCAACATAAAGGAATCATTTCTAATTTTTCTCTCAGTCTCGGAATGAGCTGGCTCCTGCAGGTAACTTGGCTCTTCTACTGGCAGCGTCTCTGTATTAATAGAAAACCAACGTTGAAGAGGCAATTACTGTGAATCACTATCCTTAAAAAAACCCCACTGAAACCCAGAAATCACACCCAAGTTCACAGTCTTTGAGAGGAAGAGCCAGAATGAGCAAATATTGAAGAAACATCATTCCCAACAGGAGCATGGAAGAAGAATCTTCCAAGGGAGGTTTTCCTTTTCTGAAAGTTGACCTTTATGGACTTACAGGAGGTGGGTTTGTTAATTAATTTCTGAGGCAGGTTAGGTTCCCAGCAGAGCAAAGGAGTGAAAGTGGATACATCCTTCTCAGAAGATCTAAAATGGAACATTTCTTCTTGCCTGATATTAACCAAAACACATCTTCCAGATAGAACTACTTACATTAATTTGGAAGTTTGGAGAGCAGTTTGATTAAGCTTAGAATAAGTGGGAAGCTTTTTTAAAAAATTATATTAAAATAAATGGCACAAACAACACTACCCAAATCTGCAGTTTCAGAGACAATGAGAGAAACCAAAGGTGAAACCAAAAATATCTCCTTATGCCACAAGGAAGAAAAGACTTGGATTTAATTTAATTTCTAAGAAACAAAAGAACAGCTAAGCAGTAATTTGTAGAATACTTCACACAAACATCATGCGTCTCTCAAACATTATGTAGAATAGAAAATACTTTCTAACAGCTAGTTCTGCACAACAGAATTAAAATATTACCTGTAGTATCTTGGTCTTTTCTCATTTCTTTCATTTCAGACATCCGCTGTATTCCATTTGCTCTCATCTTACATCTGTCACTCTTGAAGCATTTTTCAAACAACTGAAAATAATTATTTTTTCCATGTTTGCTTTCAGATTATTTGCAATATATAATATAATATCAGATTATTTGCAAACAACAACACAAAGATATGAATATGAGCTGTATATTAATGACTGCAACCCAGAATTTCAGTATTTGAATTAGGTCACTCTGAAAATCTGCAATTTTTTTTTGTTTTTAAGTAAAAGCCTTCCTCAGCTCCAACATGAATTCCGTGAAAAAAACATCTTAGGAGCAGCTTAGATCATTTTTCATTAAGCCAGCCAGTAAGGAAGGATGAAAGAAAGAAACATCTGCAGTTTTCATCCTCTTGAAGAACAAGTTGTAATTCTGCAGCTGGACTCTAAGTGGTGAAGCTGAGCTGCTGCAGTGAACCCTTCCAAATCCATTAGCAATATTCTAATAATAATATGCCTAATGTACCTTTAAAGTAAATATAAACAAAAGATGTCTCAAATTGATTACAAAGAGGAAACAAACCAGAAAACATAAAACAAAGGAGAAAGTACAAAAGAAATGGACAGAAATGTAAAAAGTTGTGTCTCAGTATAAGATCAGTCAGGTGCCAGTGTGTGAAATGGAACATCAGCTCTCATGTTCCTTTTGTAATTTTTCATTTGTTGAAGTGCAGGAGGTTAAGGCTGTGACCCCACAGAGGATGAAGCAATTAGTGGTGAGTGTGCAAACCATCAGGCGTCCAGCTGACCTGTACTGCAGAGCAATGCTCAGCACACACCTGCAGCCAGTGCCACGTTTAGATCAAACTGAGCCTGCAAAACCTCTCTCAGTCAGATGCCAGCTCTGCAACAATCCTGGAACCTACACAGTGGCACAGACCCCACAAGGAACTGATCTTTACCTTTTGCAGCTCAGTGTGACCTACAGGCTGTGCAGCATGGGACAGGAGTACATCCACACCTCCGAACTCCTTCCACATCATCGTTTTCTTGGTTGGGGGAGCGAGGTCCAGGGTGGCCAGGAGGTCCGTGCAGTTGGTGAGCTGCTTGTAAATGGTGTT
Organism: Lycocorax pyrrhopterus obiensis; assembly: GCA_014706295.1. NCBI lineage: Eukaryota > Metazoa > Chordata > Aves > Passeriformes > Paradisaeidae > Lycocorax > Lycocorax pyrrhopterus. The sequence goes on along the minus strand of JACSVZ010000022.1, from coordinate 10,523,857 downwards.
GCAGCTGAGCTCCTTCTCTACATCCACCAACAACTTCCTCTTTCTTTGTTTTTTTTTCCTCTGGGTGACAGCTACATAAAGCAAGTATTAATAACAAGTCTTAAGGTCTATTCCTAGGACATTAGGCACACAAAAAAAGCCCTGTGAATCGACCCGGCTGCCGACCTTCCAAACACCACTCAGACTTGAAAATCAAAGTACAAGTCCACAGGCCATCCCTTCAAAAGCTTCCATAAAGTTTTCACTCTTTGTACTCTTGTACAGGAAATACCCATATGTTTAATTGTGGAAGACAAATGACTATTGTAATAAAGAAATGAGAACAGGAGAACTTAATGAGAACATGTGATAGAGCAACAAGACTGAATAAGCTGTCTTTAATCCATCAGGAAGTTAACTACTCCAGGAACTTCTGATGCACTCAAGAGGTTTCATGATCTCATAATTAATCTGTATTTCAGTTTAATCCTTTAGCAATTTAATCAAGATGTAAACACAAATGAAAGACACAGATTGGTTATATAGCCATAACCTCCTGGATAGTTTTTGGGCAGGACGGAAAATTCCAATATTGTAAATACTGCTGTCAACATAAGCTTGTTTATTCATAAACAGCCACCAACATGATAGGGGACATTTAGATTTACTCACAGAGGAAATGTAATACTCTTCACCTTGGATCTTGTTAAAAGTTCACAAACCAATGTTTTCCAGAGGCTTGAAAGTTTTAAGATTGTTATTTTAAATATAAAAATCACTGATGTGTCACTGGCAATTAAAGTTACTCAGGTGAATCTTCAGTACCACCCCCGAGGCCAGGCTTACAATGCTACCAGAGCTGAAGAGCAACAAAACTTGGCTTGGTACATGGAAGAAACTACAAGCAGAGATCTGGGCAGCTGAGATAACCTGACACTGGGTTTGTATAATATTTACCATAAAATGGAACTCTGACAGCAGGAGCAGATGAAATCTAAGGTGGGAATAATCTATTTTGCAAGTATTTTTGCTACTAAGAAGAAAACCAAACATAGTTAATGCAAACATTCAGCAAGAAACTGACCAACTTCTGACCTGTATCATCAACTGGCTCAAGCACAAATCCTTCTTCTTTGAACAAAAGGATTGTCTCACTCATTGTGTGACTTACGTCCTTAACGGTGGTGTCTGCGCAGTTGGACTCAACTGCAAGAAAACCCAGCAAATAACCCAAATTTAAAAAAAAATTACAATATGGACTAATTTCTCAATCACATGACAGAGAATGATACCAGACAAAAATGGTGAGAAATAGGAAACTGTGGTTTTGTTTAGCATCTCAATTATATTCACCAGTTCCTGCTCATACTCTGCCCTGCACACTTCCCTTCACTGATCCCAGAATGACCAGGCCGTAGTAGAGACAGAAGAACTGATCTGGAGAAAAACCCACACAACAGAAAGTGTTTAGTGGGAAAGGTGTTTCGTTTCAATCCCTATCTGTTTCCAGTTCCAGGCAAGTGCACAGAAGTGTGGACATTTCTGTCAACACAAAAGGAACAGGTAGCACCAGCAATAGCACAAGGAGAGGCAAGAGCCACTCTATCCCTTTAAAGCTGTTCCAGAAATCTCTGTTTTAAACTAACACTGTGATGGGGGACTAAGGATTTAAGATAGCAAAAATTTCTCAGAAACAGTTATCAAAGCTTAATTTCTTTCATGAACATCAAACCAAAAGAAGATTAACAACATCTTTATGAGCTACTTAAGTGTCATTTGTCGCAGAAGAATGAAACCAGAAATAGAAGCACAGAATTGTTTCTGTTGGAAAAGACCTTTTAAGCTCTCACTGGGAAAGCTCACAGTTACAGGACAGCGTTATTTGGGTTTCTTTCCCCCTCAAAAGGGACATCACACTGTGAGCAGCAGGGTGGACCAACAGCATATCCAACAGGATGTCACATGAAGGTGTTTCTAAGCAATGTCAAGTTACAAATTTGGAATCCCTATATCAAATAAAATTATCCAAAAATGGTGGATGAAGCAGTTTAGGGGGGAAAAAAGCAAAATAAATGAAGAAAGGAAAAAGGCACAGGATACTACAAAAAGCTGAATGTGAGTGACATTAGGCATTAACACAGGAACAGAGGGAACAGAGGGTTTATGTGAGATGGAGCAGACACTGCAAACTCACTGGCTGTGCTGTTCTCTGGCAGATCTTGTGACAAAGGACGTGGTTCCTCCACATCAAGAATGTCTTTATCTAGGACATTTTCCTCATCCCTCAACAGGATTTCTTAAATACAAAACACATAATTTTAATCATTCTAAGCCTTAGTAGTCATGAAATAACCTGATACAGCCTAATGTTAGTCAAGGTTAATACTCTGCAAAGAAAGCAAGCTCAGCTTCCGCAGATGGCCGTCAGTGGTACAGCTGTCTGCAACGGCACAAAAAGGAGGGGATTAGTCCCAAGTTTGAGATTTCCACCTTTTTTTTTTTAATGATGGCCTTGATAGGGTTAAAAGGTATAAATCTGTAAGGTTTACATAAATACTCTAAGCCATAACGATGTAGAAGCTACTTTGCTGCCTTTGTTATTACAACAGTAAGGATAAAAATGCTGCACTGTTTCACCTTTGAAAATAGAAATGAAATTGTTAAACATTAAGCATAATTTTAATGCCTTTAATTCTAAAATTATGAAATACAGCCTTTAAACCAATTTGACTTGGCAGTGTCTAAGTGATCACAGATTTAGTGACAAGTAGAAAAAAAATGAAATATGAAAACAAGAAATAACATAGAATTTACATTTGAAAACAATCACTTTGGTACTGTCTTGACTGTTTTCCTGTAAGAATAAAAATATTTGGAAAGGAACTGATTCTGTTTGCCTGTGGCAAACCCTACCAATCATATCTGCAGCATCGTCCTCATCCCCAAAATGGTCATCCTGGAAGCAGTAAACATCTTCGTGCAGCACATATTTGTCTCCGCTGGTGCTGGCTGAATTGGGATCAGCCACCAGACTGTTACTGCTCATCAGGACACTGCCCTCAAAGAAGCTCTGTCTCCTCAGTGCATCTGCTTCTTCATCTGAGGGAACACACAATTCCTGATCCCTCATCTGCATGAGTTTTGGAAACCCAGATTTATTCGTTTCCTAATTTTTCAAGTAATTTTTAAAAGATTGCAAGACATCCCTTACCTCAAATGGAATAAACAATAAACAATGTTATCTAGTTTAGTAAAAGCAGGAAATGTTTGGTTTGGTTCTCAGTCTCTGACACCAGATTATATTGCTTACACAAAATTTTAAACCTAAGACAGCATGATAGGCCAATCAGCAAAAGCATGAAACAAACGCACTATTAATCACAGCTTTTTCACATGTGGAAAGGGCTCACATAAGAGTTTCACGTAAAACACATTTCCCCTTATGAAATATTCCAAATTTCTCAACTTCTCTTACCAAAGTGTCTTTCACAGAGAAGCATACTGCTTTCAAAATCCTCTGTAAGTGTGATTTCTTCAGCTCTGCTCTGATTCAAGGTAAAATGTTCAGCAACATCGATAGCCCTGATGAAAAAAATATTATAAAAATATGGGGTAAAATGAAAATCATTGCGCATTCAGCTGGAATGTGAAAGCTCATTTCTATACAGCCTTCAATCCTGGCATTTTATCACAAGCCCCCATATTTTTCCACTCTTTTGCCAGTAAACTTGGGCTTATGTGATTTTGTTCCCATCCAAGCCCTGGTATCTACCAGGCCCTTGTCAAAAGGCAAATAATTAGTGAAACATCTTTTAAACCAAATGACACAACTCTTTGGGCAGGCAGAAAAGGCACCTTTACGGAATCAGCACACTGAGGCACTTGAATAAAGTGTATTATATTGCAGCTGTACTTACAAAATAATAAACCCTTACTGATCCCATCAGACCGTATTTATGAGGAGGTACAGAGCAACCCTCGGTGGAAATCTCTTGTCCTGGACCTTCAGGGCATCAGAGCCATCAGAAACATGACTTGGCCTCCTGCTTTTTATCAGTTTTCTACATTAATGCTGATTTGTGTCAGAAAAGCCTAAGAAATATGCTGGCTTTTTTTCAGGAGCCAGGCTGACTATTGCTGATAAAACACCCCAGCCCTGGAGAGCAGTGGAGCAGAAACAAAACGAAGTTACCCAGTGGAACAGTACAACACTGTGTGGTTACTGGCCACATCTTTCAGGATTAATACTAATATTTATCTCTTCTCTTGAGGTTCAGAAAGCTGTTTGCATCCTTCACTCAGACAATTTAAAATCCTGAAGTCTAACTTCAAGACATTATTGCATTGTGACGGTCTGTTGATTAAAGGACTGAGGAAAACTACCAAAGCCACGACAAAGCTGTAGCCTTGTAAAGCTCAGAATTTAGGAGAATTCAGTTATTAAACTGAAACAACCCAATCTGAGTCTCGATCAGATAACAGCAAGTATAGCTTTTACCTCTGGAAATACTAGAAGAGTGAATGAAAACTAGGGAAGCATTTACTTTACATCTGGTAGTGGTGCTTCAAAATCATGAAATTCTTCAGGTAACGTAATGGACTGATAAGCAGCCTCAAAGTTCTCTTCTGGAAGGTCAAGAAGCCCTGAAATAAACAGACAACATAACAAAACAAGTATCAATAAAATAAAAGTAGTGTTCTCCCAAGGAGGTATAATAAGCCTATAAACCTGTCAGGAGGGGCTGCTGCCATTCTAAATCATAGAAAGGTAAAGCTTAGGCACTCAAAAGCAGAATTTCAGTTGCCATGTCCTTAAGATCTATTTTTTACAGACAGATACAAAAGAGTCTGCTACAACAGGACCTGAAATATGCAAGTACTTGTGTTGGTGAACAGCTGCTTTAAGTCCCTGGAAGGTTCTCCCAGCTGACGTTTAGCCCAGAGTCTTTCACAGCACTGCAAATGAATCATTGTGTTTTCCTTTCCTCTGCTCTGTCTCCATAACACTGTTCTCCAGCATCAACTAATTATGTACTCAGACTGCAATTACTTGGGAATCAGAGAATCCTAGAAAATTTCAGGTGAGAAGGGATTTCTGAAGGTCATCCAACCCAACCTTTTGCTCAGAACGAGGTTAATTTCAAAGTCAGATCACTTTTGACTATTTCTGCTGATGGAAATTTCACAGCATCCCCAAACAACTTCTTTCAGCATTTTACCACTTCTGCTGAGATTTTTCTCCCCCCTTCTATCTAGCTGGACTCTCTGTTGCTGCAGTGGTGACTGTTGTGTCGTGTTCTTGAGCTGTGTGGTGCTCTCCAAATTGCTATAGGATCTATCTCCAAAATAGCTGCAAGTTGTGCCCAGCAGATTTCAGTAGGATATTAAGGAAAATTTCTTCACTGAAAGGGTTGTCAAGTCCTGGCACAGGCTGCCCAGGGTAGTGCTGGAGTCACCATCCCTGGAGGGACTTAAAAGACATGTGGTATTTGGGGACATGGCTTAGTGGTGGCCTTGGCAGTGCTGGGTGAACAGTTGGACTGGGTTTTGGAGGGTTTTTCCAGCCTAAATGGTTCCGTGATTCTATAATTCTGTGATCATATCCTTGAGAATAATGCAGAGTAATTCTTCCCTATTCTGCAAGCAGACCTGGTCACAAAGCACATTAAAACTGGCAATAGAAACTGGTGTTCTCAGGCTTTTTTAGACAACAGTGCCTCCCATTTGTTGCTTAAGTGTGACAAACACAGAGCCTGTTGGAAAAGGATCCAGTCATCTCAGCTCCCTTCTCCCTGTCCACATGGCTAGAGCTCAAAACATGCTGTCAGGTCTGGCACTGACACTGTTAGACATGTTGTTGGTGTCATCAGAAATTAAATTAATTATCTAGCAATGGAGGCTGAACTCAAGCATCTTCTTGTAAGCCCACTTAAGATACTGCTTCTGTTAAGGGAGTCAAAGACCTGAAAACACACTAAATTAAGCCAGACTAAATATCAGCAGTAGGCACTAGTATGGTCAGTTTCCTTTGGGATCAGTAATGTGTATTAGAAATATCCAAAAATTAACTTTTAAAATGAGAGCTGTAAAGGACACAGATGGAAAAATGCTGAATTTTGTGTACACCTGGGCGAAAGGCTGTCTTCATTTTGGTCAGAGCTTCACTGCAGTCTGCCAAGAGGTACTTTGCTTTCCTGTGGTAAATCCGCACCACTCCCAGGAGTAAGTGTCCAGAGGTTCGCAGAGCTATAGCAAACTGTGAGGATTAAAAAAAAAAAAAATTGTTCAGGACTTAGTATTTTTAGCAAAAATGTTAAGATATTACACAGAAGTAACAAAGAGACCAACACCTCCACCCCTGGACTCTCCAGGAGATACCCCCTCACGCCACAGCCTACCTTTGGGGAGAGGATTTTTTGTACAGTGGCCTCTAAATTGCACTCAAAGATATGTGCCTTGGTGAGCTTCTTCTCCCAGTGGGCAGCCAGCCAGATTTTGGCCAGCGGCCCCCGCTTGTTGATGAGCAAATGGACGTAGAACATGGTGCCTGGCCAAGTGTCTCAGGGCAGCCCTGACAAAATTCCCTGAGCTCTTCCCCTTCCAACAGGAGATGGGTCCTGGGGCACCAAGTGGGACTAGGGATTTAGTGGAATCTGAGGGGATGGGGGACCCAGTTGGGTGCTATGGGGAAGGGGGAATTTAGTGGGATCTGAGGGAATGGGGGGACACAATGAGGCACTGAAGGGGATGAGAGGATTTACTGGGATCTGAGGGGATAGGGGACCTAGGCAGATATTGAGGGGATGTGAGGATTTAGTGGGATCCAGAGGGGCTGGGATCACCCAGCTGGGTGCTGAGGGGATGGGAGAACCCTAGGAGCACTGAGGGAATGAAAGGATTTAGCGGGACCCTCAGAGGGCGGGGGGGGGGGGAGGGGCGATTTGGCGGGATCCTTAGAGGATGGGTCAGAGGGGATTTAGTGGTGCCAGAGGGGACAGGGGGATCCAGCCAGGCCCTGAGGATTTAGCAGGACCTGAGGGGATGGGGTGACCAAAGCACTGACGGGACAGGGGTATTTAGTGAGATCTGAGGGGACGGGGGGCCTGAGCAATGCCGGGCGGAGGGGTTGGATTTAGCGGGATCCTGAGGGATGGAGGGGCACAGCCGGCCGCTGAGGGGCCCCGGCGGAGATGAGGGGGCCCAGCTCGGCTCTGCGGGGATCGAGAGCGATTAGTAGGGGCGGAGGGGGCTCGGCGGGGCGGGCAGACCCTCCTCCGGCCTCAGCCGCGGCTCGGCCGAGGGCGGGAAGGCGCCGCCCGCGGGTCCCACGCCGGTCCCGCCCTCGGAGCCGGTGCGGGGCAGCTCGGGCCGCAGCCCCTGCAGGGCCCGTGTCCACTCGCCACGGCTCCACACGGCCCCGGAGCCCCCGGCAGGGACCTGCCGCTGTAAATGGCTCCCTGCTCCTTCCTGGGGCTCACCGGCAGTACCCACACATCCCCGAGAACACCCCTCATTTTAGCTTCATGAGAGTAGAAAGCAATCTCCCTCTCCTTCTCCATCTGTCCTCCTTCCTCTCCTCTCCTCCCTGCCCTCCTCTCCTTCTTCCTCTCCCAACCCGTTTCACCCTTGACATTCTAAGAGCCCGCTTGCAGACACCACCCCATCTCTTTCTCTGCAGGTGAGCAGCTCCTGCGTGGCTCCAGACACGTCTGCTAAAACTCCCTGGTGAAGGAAATTTGCAGAAGAAAAAAAAAAACAAAAACAAAAAAACCCCCAAACAAACAAAAAACCAGAGCCTCAGGTCGGACCGCTGTGCAGAGGGAGAAGGCAAAAGGTATACAGCCACCCATCTGTGCCAGCTTCAGCCATCCCCAAGAGAAGAAGACAGTATGTTTGCACACTTAATTGTCACCAGCCAGGAAAAAAATAGTTTGTCACCCTCTGCTTCGTGCTTTCCATGCTTTATATTCAGGCAGAACACAGCAAGGCTCCCGCTGCTCCCAGGCACAGCCCGGCACATCAGCTGTTGCCATATCACAAGGCACCTGTGGTTTTCCCTGTCTCCCTAGTGTTAGCTGAAGATAACGAGATCTTAATTATCACCAGGAAAGTGCTGAGCCTCTTCCCAGTGTGGCTCTGCAGCCAGTCGTAGTGGCAAGCAGGGCTCCATCCCTCCAGCTGCCTTTGGGCTGGGGTTCAAGACATTTGGGGAAGGAGAGGGATTTTTGCTATAAACCATCCTTGGAGTGGTGTGTCCCCAACGGGGACTTGGAGGAACCTCCCACGAGCCCCAGAGCAGGTACCCACTGTTCTTCCAGGGCACCAAACCTGTCTGGGTACTCCATGCCTTGCAAGAGGGAAACCACCCTCACTGATGCCCACTGTGCAGCTCCAGCCCTCCACAGCAACAAGGCTGATGTCCAGCCCTGCCTACCTTGCCAGTGGCAACAGCTCCCAGGAGCAGTTTGCTGGATCAGAACCGCCCCCCATCCATGGGGAGCACTCTGGGGGGCTGTGTCTGGGGCACAGAGGGACTGGCAGGGAGGCTGTGATGTGCTGGGCACCTCTGGTCCTCCCAAACTGCTGGATCTCTCAGTGATATAGAGCCAGCTCCTGAATTGCTCGACTGCTTTTTCCCTGACCTCCGAGTCACCTTGAGCCGTGCTGGCTGCGGGGGCTCACTCTGCCGTGGGATGCTGTGAATGCTAAGGAGGCAGGAATGAAACTTCACCTCGGTGGTGAGGCTGGATAGGGGTCAGTACTGCCAGTGGGCACCAGACAGCTGTGCACTCCTCAAAACTGGGCTGTGCTGCACAGGGCTGTGTCGGGGAACAGAGACAAGTCCACAGCCTGTCTAGCTCCATCACATTCCTGCTCCTGCTGTCCTCTTCTGCCTGCCTGAGGCTCCCATTTGCTGTCCCTCTCATGTGTGTTCAATCATTTTGTCTGAGGAGTGACATGTTCCCATCCCTGGTTCCCCGTCTGGCTCCCTCACCCTGCTCCATCTCCCAGACTCCTTCCCTCCCTCCTCTTTCCTTTTCTTTCCAAGTCGTCTGTCTCTCCCCTCCAGCACTCCTGCAGTTTCATTGTGAATTTTGGCAGTGCTCCCTCTGACCTTGGCTGTCTCCCTCCTCTCTTTGCTCCTGCACTGGCAGCATAAATCTTGGCTGTCTCAGTCTCTCCTCCCCTTCCCTTAGTGCCAGCACCTTGGGGATGGAGCGGCCTTTGCCAGCCCCCAGCCTCATGCTCAGCCACTCAGGATCAGGCTGGGGAAGGTTTTTGGGCTACCCCGAGGCCCTTCAAATGCCTAGGGTCCCCTCCATCTCCCATCCAGCAATTGCAGTGGGATCCTGGGGCAGCACAGTGCAAGCAGCGATGCCAGCAGGATGCATCCTTCCACCTCATCCATCACAAGTGGCCTCTCAAGCATTGCTGTGGGATTGGGGTGCAGGAGCAGCCCCCTGGGCAGCATGGAGCCCTGACTGCACAGCAGGCTCAGTCCTGTCCCTGTACGAAGGCAGGTGGGAGCCACGGCATGAGTGGTTCTGCTTCTGCCCCACAAATCCCCATCCTGGCAGGGCTCCTGGCCTTGGCATCCCTGGGTGCATTGGCAGCCACAGGGCTTGGGTGCTCCAGAACAGAGGGCTTGACCACAGCTCTGCTCAGGAGCAAACTGGTGGCAGTTCTGTCTTCCCAGGGAATTTGGCGATGGTGAGGCAGCAGATCTGCTCCTGCCCGTCTGTTCACAGCGATATGCCCGCCTGCTCCAAATCCATCTCTTCCTGCTGATTTGGGACAATCTGTGTCCCATGACCTACTTGTCTCCAAGCATCTCCTGCCTTCCTGCGGAGTGGGTTGGTACTAAAGCCTCTCTAAATGTAGTTAACGTGTCAGGATGCACTTATATTTATTTTTAATTCTGCTTCCTTCTCGGCCCACTTCTGGCTGCATCTCTGGGGACACTGTGCTCAGAAGCCCTGTGTTTCATAGAGTCACAGAGTCATGGAATGGTTTGGGTTGGAAGAGACCTTACAGATCATCTCATTCCAAGCCCCCTGCCATGGCAGCCCTGCTGCATCTCAGAGACTGAAGGTGCCATGTGTTGGTCTAGAGGGTGTCAGTCAGCACCATGGATAGACACTGTGCCCAGATGGGTGCTGAGCCTGGATCATGTTGCACCTGTCCAGCCCTCAGAAAACACAAATGCGCCTCTTTATTTGTGTGGCACGCCCTAAACTCTCTGACCCTTTTTTATCCATTGTAGCTGTATCTGACAGAGATTTCAGAGAAAATCCCTGCCTCTGTCATGACACAGGTGGCAGGAGACTCCCATCTGACATCTTCATGCAGGGCAGTGCCCAGACACTATAGGTAACACAGAGCCCAGTGTAGCTGCAGAGGAACATACTGTGTGGGCGGACAGGGTTCAGGACACGATGGGGACAGGGTGCAGGACACAAGGGGCATCCCTGCAGCCCCAGCACTGTGAGCTTGCCCAGCGCCTGCAGCACTGGGTGTGCTTGTGGAGATGCTGGAAGAATGTGAAGGTGTTGAAGGGAATGGCAATGTGATGGACAAACCTTCCCGGCAGCTGTCAGCAGCCCACCCACTATTGCTTGGGATTTACATCCACACCTCCAGGCACTGCTCCAAATGTGGAAATAGACCATGTCATATTAACAAACGAGGGAAAGCGTGTGGCTGCCAGCAGGTCGCTGCCAGGGCATGGGCCTGGGTCTGGTGCCAGGGCAGGGGGAAGCAGAGTGCAGGCACTGACATGAATCCTCTGTGAAAAATTGAATAAATAACATGTGTGTGTGAAGGGGGAGCATTATGCCATGGGACTGCAGTGGGATCACGGTGGGACCCAGGGGCTCCTATGTCCCAGGCTGGGGCATATCATACCTGGCCCAAACCTAGGTCAAACCCCAATTTCTCCGGGAATCTGGCGACAGGCTGAACCCTTGTGGGGACTCAGGGTGGGCAACGTCCGTATGGGACCTCTCCCTGCTGTCTTTGCAGCTAGGGATGCTCAGGTTGCAGCCCCAGTGTCCCCAGCCCAGCTCTGCCCCGGGTCTCCACAGGGGATGGCTGCTTGTGGGGGGCACGTCCTCCAGGCAGACCCCACGCAAAACTCACCGTGCTGCTCTGTCCTCTCCAAAGCCCCTCCCCACGCAGCCTCCCGGGGTGCCCACGGAGGGTCCCGGCGCTGTCCAGGGGGGTGCACAGAGGGGTCCGTGTTGCACAGGGTACGTGCACAGCAGGTGCCGGTGTGCTCCCGGGTGTGTGCGTGTGAGTGCATGTGTGTGTTCCCCCGGTACGTGTCTGTGTGTGCGTGTGCGCGCGGCGGCCGTGCGCGACCGCAGCTCGGGGCACCCACCGCCCGCCCCGCGGCGGCACCGGCACCGGCACCTGCCCGGGGAGCCGGGGAGGCGGCGGGGGTAGGCAGCCCGACGCGGGGGACGGGGAGGGGAAGCGGGGCAGCTCGGTGCGGGCATCGGCGGGGCGGGCAGACCGAGCGGAGAAGCGGGAGCGGAGCCCGGTGCACGGAACGGGGCCACAGCCCGGTGCGGGAGCGGGGAACCGGAGGGCAGAGCCCGGCGGGAGGAGAGGGTCCGGAGAGGGGCAGTTTAGTGAGATCACAGGGACACAGGTCCCCATAGGGGGTTTCAGACGGATTCGGGAAGGTGGGTCGCGTGGTGGGAGCCTGGTTTGGGAAGGGGGAGAGCCAGGTGGGACGATCCGGTTCGGAGAGGCAGGTGCCGGGTTCAGGGAACGGGAGCAGCCCGGTGCGGGGGAGCAGCCCGGTCTGGGGGGTCGGCTCCGGGGAAGAGGGACAGTCCGGGCGGGGTCCCAGCTCCGAAGGTAGCCCGGTTCGGCTAAGGGGGATCCCAGGAAGAGGAGCAGCCCGGTTCGGCGACCTGCGGGGTGGGGTTGGCAACCCGGTGAGGGGAAACGACTCCGGGGAGGGGGAACATCCCGCCTCCAGGGTTCGGCTCTGGTTTGGGGAAGCATCCCGGTTCGGGGACCCGTCTCCGACCCAGAGGAGCATCCCGTCCCGGATCGACCGCTCACCTTTGGCCGCGCAGGCCGGCGGCGGTTCCATGGCGTCCCCGCGGGCGGCGGAGCTGCGGAGCCCGGACGAGGCGGCGGCCGCGGGTGCGGGGGCCGGTGCGGGTGCGGGGGGGCCGGTGCCGGCGGGCCCGGGGCTGGCGCTGGCGCTGGGCTGCGCCCTGGGCGGCGCGGCGCTGGTGGTGCTGGCGGGGGCCGTTCCGCGGGCGGCGCGGCCCGACCCCGCCGTGCCGGCGCGGCAGATGGAGCGGCTGGAGGCTCGGGCAGCCCGGCTCCGCGCCCGCCTCGACCGCTGCACCGTGGCCGGGCTGGCGCTGCTGGCCCTGGGCGGGCTCCTGCTCGCCGCCCTGCTGCTGGCCGCCGCCGCCGCCCGCCGCCGCGCCCGGGCCGCCCGCCGCACCGGTGGCACCTATGGCTCGGTACGGCTGCGGCTGCGGAGGGTGTCAGCTGAAGGGACGCGGGCGCTGCTGGAGAGCCAGCTGAGCCCCCCACCCCAGCCCCCCGAGGGGCCCGTCTCCTAGCCCTCCGCATCCCGGGGACCCCCCGCCGTTGGCAGAAACGGGGTCCCCTTGCTGCACCCCAACACCCGACACCACTGGGTGGGACTTTGCCTACGCCAGCCTTCAGCCACCATTCTCACCTCCTTGAACCCTCCTTGGATGGTGCTCCGGCCCAACAGCACCGGAATGATGAGGCTTTGGGATACTCCACCAGACTGCATGGCCGTGGCCTGGGTTGTTCCCCACCACCAGCACTGGGACAGCATGGCCTTGGGACCCCCTGTCGCCTCCCCAGCACCTTCCTGGATGGGATCCTGCCACCAGCATCATGGCAGTGGCACGATCAAGGCACTCGTGGGATTTCTGTGCCATGGTCAGCTGCAGCCTGGGCTGGATGTGAGACTGAGCTCCTTCCCACAGCCAGGACCTGACTGCTCCTCCCGACAGATCTGTTTCTGCCATCAGTGACCATTTTTAGCAATAGTTTTAGCTGTAAAACTCTGGCACACAGCTGGTGCTTGCACTGCTTCAGGCAGAAGAGGAGGCAGCAAGCATGCTCACCACCCATGGGGTGGGGTCCAGCCCCCTGCCACCCCCCAGCCCTCACACCCCACCAGCCCCATTCCGCACAGCAGGATGAAGGCCAGGACACGCCCGCACTGTGCAGAGCATCCTGCCACCACCAGCAGCCCTGGATTGGCCTCTTCAAAAATCGTGGTGCTCCATACAGAAGAGAGCAAATGATTCTCAGTGCCTCGAGGTGACGAGGTGGCTGTGTCCCACGCTGGCCTGGCAGTGCTGCTGCTGGGGTGTCCCCATGCTGGCCTTTCTGCTGATTCAAGGGCCGTTGTCTGTGGTGTGAAGGCAAAATTGCATCTCGGGAATTAAACATGAAGCGTCATTAAAGCACAACGTTCTCTGGAAAGAGAAATGGGTATGAGCAATGTGCTGGGAAAGGGAAATAATTATCCCATTGGAAAATGCAGACCCACAAAAGGTGCTGTTTATCATGAACTGCCACCAGTTTTCAATCCATCCCGTAAGTTACCCACTTCAAACATTCTCAGGCAGGGACAAATCCCTCCAGACAGCCTGACACAAAAGTGATTTTTACATCTGGTTACCTGGGTTGGGTTTTATTCCAGGGCTTCTGAGTGTCCCCTCGAAACACAGTCCTCTGCCCTGTATTTCCATATAATGCTTCGCAGATGATTCTTACTGCTGCTCTGAAGGGCCACATGCCCCTCTCCCTGTCACCACATCACCAGCAACGCTCTGTATTTATCATAGGATCCCAGGAAACAACCTCGAATCACCTCACACCTACAATCCTGGCACCCAGGCACCTTTCCCTGGGATGAAACCATACTTGGAGTGAAATGGGTGGCTGTGCCCCCCTGTCCCCAAACAAGCATCCCCTGTCCCCAACAGCCTGGGGCAAACGGCTTTAAGCAGAGCCCAAGGGGCCAAATGAAGGGTCCAAGGAGAGCAGGAGGGACAAATGTCATTGTGGCTGTCCCTGAGGGGCCCTAGGGCGGAGGAGGGGGTCATGCCGTGGGAGGGAGGGAGGGGAGGGGAGGGGAGGAAAGAGAAGAGAAGAAGGGGAGAAAGGGGGAGCTCTGAGCCTTCCCAAGGCTTTGCCCTGAGAAGGCAGATGTCCCTCCTGCAACTCAGCGCTGGCCCTGCATGTCTGGATTAGAAAAATAAATCCGTTAGATGGAGAAATCATCCTCATCCCTTTTTGCTGCTTTAAATACGATGGAAAGAGTGTTTTCAGGATGAAAGGCTGAGCCTGGTGAAGGTTACAGCTGCTGAGCACCTGCTGTATGTGAGCACGAGAAATACTCCCATGGATTAGGGCATGAAGCTGCTCAAGAGACTGCGGGAAGGGGCTGTTATTGTTTTGTCAGCACGTTGATGGACTGTGCCTTGAGTCCCTGCAGGACTGGGGGGAAGCCTCTACATGAAGAGAGATCTATTTACAATGAACCAACTGTGTCAAGGAAGGAGTGCCATTAAAGAAGATTCCCCACGGAGAACTCCAGTGCTGGGATGTGATTTTGTACACACGCTCCCCTAGGCTGAGGTGTAGGGTGGCTGTGGCAGAGAGACATGGAGCTGTCTGACCTGGCTGTCCCTTCATCGCTCTGGCAGGCACTGGGGAAGAGGCACTAGCATGTGATGCTTAATGTGCAGGGGAGTAGTAGGAAACAATCCAAAATATTCCAGAGTGCTGAGAAAAATCTGGCTGGGAAAGGCTGATGCTGTGCAGCCTGAGTGGAATGAGGGTCAATGGCTCTCCAGTCCCCCAGTGCTGGTGTTTTGGGGCTGTCTTTGTTTGTGCCAGGGGCGAGCAAAGCAAGCAGGGAGGGCCCAGCGTGCCTTTCCCAGTTCCATGTAACGGGGGCTGCTTTGTTTTCCAGCTGGGCCACACACACGGCTTCCCTGCACCCAGGATCCAAGGGATGTAGCACCGGCTGCAGGGTAATTAGCGACGCCGGGGGGTTCTGCCGTCCCATCGGGAGCACGCAGGCAGGTGCTGTGGGCTGGCGGGCTGGCAGATGGCCTGAAGGACTCTCTGGGGATCCTGAGCCATTACCAATAATCCAGTGCCTCTCTTCAAACGTGTAGTGGAAGTGCTGCTGCTGGCGGAGGGAGGCTGAGCCTGTGCCAAGACCGCACACCCAGCCCCAGCCGCTCCTCACAGCCTCCCCGTAAAAATTAACGTGGGGTGTGTTACTGTGCTCTCGTGCATGTTAATGTTTCCTGTCGCTTAGGGTGGAAACAGCAGTGCTGGGGACAGGGACACATGGCTGAGGGCCTGAACTGTCCCTCCTGCTGAAAGGGAGACCTGGCTGTCTCAGCAACTGTGGTACGAATCCACAATGGGGTCGGCTGCCCCCCGGCATTCTCAGGGAATGGGGTTTGTGCTGGCCACAAGCCCTACAGATGGAATAAGGAATGTGCTTGGGATCACTGGTCCTCAGGAGCCACCTCTGCCATGCTCCAGGTCCTTTGGTGGGACTCAAGCCAGCTGCGGGGACAGTCTCCTGTATCCACTGTCCTGTGACATGGAGAGGTGGATCCTTTCCTCCTTTTACCCATCCTTTCTAGAGAATAGATGGCTCGGCCCTGGGAGCCCAGAGGCTCAGGCAAAGGCCTGCATCGGACACTTGTCCCCTTTGGAACCCACTCCCCTCCTCTGCCACCTGTTTCCCAGCTGCACACCACCACGGACCTGCGGGGGCCAGGCGCTGCAGACAAAAGCCGGTTCCTCGCCGTGCCGCAGCCTCTCCCGGCGCTGACTCGCTTTAATTAGCCCCATCAAAGACGGCTGCGTCTCTCCCTCCTGGAAGGTCGCAGAACATGATTAATTCAGGCACAGAAAACAGCCGCCCCCCGCAGAGAGGGGCCTCTCATGAGGCCAAAGCTGTTTCCTCTCCCGCACGCAGTAAGGCTGGGGTCCACAGTCTCTCAACCCCAGCAGCAAGGTTGGGAGCTTCTTTCTCCTGAGAACGAAGCGGTGGATGGGCACAGGCTGTCCCAGGAGCCAGAGGGGATGAGCCAGATCAATGGCCTCACCGAGCCGTGGGTCTCTTTCCATCCCTCCCATGCTGCTCTAGTCATGGGTACTGCCCACAGCCCACACGTGGGTCTGCAGGTGGCACTTCCCCTGAAAAACCTCTGAGTAGTTCAGTGGGTCTGGGCTCAGAACCAGCCCCTCCACGAATGAGGGTCCATGCATGAGTACTGGGGAGATGCAGGGGATGCTCCAGCTGCTCCCAGCACCAGATTTCTCCAGCTGGTCTTCCCTGCTCCCACATGTGCAGAGCCCAGGGTGGCACGCACCATAACACAGCTTCATTAACTGCATTTGTAGGCAAAGAGGTTTTGAAAGGAAAAAGCCTTTTGGGAAAAGGGAGAGATGGGGGGATCCCTTGCCCCTTTTTATTTCTGCCAACGCAGCTGCATGCAACGTTCCACTAGCACTCAATGCCCTGGAGAGGCAATTACTGCAGGAGTAGGGCTGGGCTGCTCTCCACTTCATTTTCCTAATACAGTTACATCGTCTTGGAAAAGCGCGGCTGCTCAGGGGAAGGTACAAAGCGAGTTCCCAGCATGGAATCTCTGCCTCCAGAAGGACTCTGGGGCTTCCCCTTGCACAGTAGGGAACACAGGGGGACACCCCAGTAAGCACCAGCACAACACTGTTGTCAGGTTTTTATTTCAGTCTCATGAACATCCTTGTAAGAGATCAAACCACGAGAAGAAAAACAGCATGAGCCCCTGACAGGAGAGATGAGCTGCAGGCCCAAAATCAACTGAGCTGGGGAATCTGTGGGGAAGGGAGGTCGGTAGAAAGAACTCAGGAGCCTGAGCCACACAGATCTCAGCCATTCTCCTCAAGCCTGCCAGGCAGAGCCACACGCAACAAGACTGACAGCAGGAGAACGTGTTCTAGAAACCTCTTTTGCAAAGCTCCCTCCCTCTTACCCCACACTCCTGCAGTACCCAGTGGGCACCCCTTGCCACACTGCCTGCAGGGCTTCACAGACAACCCAGGAATGAAAAACACCATGGCTGCAGGAAAGAGAGGGGGCAAGGTGAGCCAGGAATTCAATCTATGTTTCTTCTCATGCACATCAAAGGCTTTTCTGGTGCTGCTCTTCAAAGCCAGCAGGCAAAGCCATAATCCCAGCTGCTGCTGTGGGTCTGCCCATGGAGACTCCGTGGGTTGGGCTTTCCAGCCCTTCAATCAGTGCCTTGCTCAGATACAGAGCAAGAGAGAAACCCACTCTGTGGGGAGCCCACTCTGGCTGTCCTCTTCACAAGTTTGCTGTGGTTTCCTGCAGAGGAGCAGCAAAGAGCCAGCTCCCTCCTCACACCCACCACTTGTGGGACCCCAGCAGCAAGGTCTGCCACCCCAGAGAAGCAGAGGAGAAATCCCACAACACCCAGGCCGCTCCCAGAGCGCCGCACCCCATGCTCCCACCTTGCTGGGTGCAAACGGCCGGGCACCCTCAGAGGAGCAGGGAAAGAAATGACCTACTACTGCCTCCTCTTCTGTTCTGCAAACAGGGAAGCCTTTATAGCTGATGGGACACATGGGAATGTGGCCCAAAACAGAGAGGAGGAAAACGCTGCTGGAAAGATGCACGTCCATCAGACGAGGAGTGAAGAGGCAGAGTGCCCCTGCTTCCCAGAAGACTTGTTCGTGAGCAGCCACGTGGTGACTCCTCACATGAACATGTCATCGTAGCCTGGAGGGGGAAGGTGGTCAGGATCCGGCCTGGAAAGTAATTCAGAGCAGAGTCAAACAGGAGTGAGAGCTCAGGCCTGCAGCAACAGGGATGAGCTGGGATCCAGTGGCAGGCTGGAAGCATGGCCAAGGACCTACCCGGGTCGCCCAGCTCCTAACGGGCCAAAGGGGTCAAATCTGGCGCCTGGTGGAACAGCTCCTGGGGGAAGCCGGCCTGGGATGCCCGACGATGGGTCGATACCAGGGTGCGGGAAGCCAGAGTGGAGAGGGTCCACAATCATTCCCCCACTCCGACCTCTGGAGAGAGAAAAGGCAGAGAAGGAGATGAGATTGGCACTGGAAAGAGAGAACTGCAGAAGAAATGCTGAGCATGGGAACAAGGGGTTAACCTGACACATGGCACGTGGGAAGGAAAGCTCCCAGGACCAGCCAGTGAGGCAGCCCATGGCACAAAGACAGAGAGCCCTGCAGAGCATCCCACAACTGTTTGAGTAGGAAGAGACCTCAGAGCTCATCTTATTCCAACCCCCTACCACAGGCAGGGACATCTTCCACTAGACCAAGTTGTCCCAAGCCCCATCCAATCTTGAACACTTCCAGTGATGGGGCAGCCACAGCTTCTCCGGACAACCTGTGCCAGGGTCTCATCACCCTGACAAGGAAGAATTTCTCCCCAATATCCAATCTAACTTGGCCCGCTGTCAGTGGGAAACCATTCCCCTTTGTCCTGTCACTTCAGGCCCTTGTCCAAAGTCCCTCTCCAGCTATCTTGGAGCCCCTCTAGGAACTGGAAAGGGCTCTAAGGTGTCCCTGGAGCCTTCTCTTCTCCAGGCTGAACAGCCCCAGATCTCTCAGCCTGTCTCCAGCAGAGGTGCTGGCTGTTCCCTCAAGAAGCACCAGACCTGCTGGCCCTCGCTGCAGACCCATGTTCCATCCCTGCTTCCCGTCCTGCCCTGCACGGTGTCGCAAGAGCCGGCTGGGCTCCCACAAGCCTTTCCAAAGAACTGCCTGGAAGTAATTTGCTGACCACGGCGGCTCCTCAGAGCTGCCCCACGCTGCGAGTGCCATTCCTCATGGTCGGCTTTGTGCAAATGCGGCTGGAGCCTCCGGACACCGCTGCCATCATACAAGTCATTAACAACCGTGCTAATGAGTTCCATTAGGCCGGAACGGCTGCCCAAAGTGCCCCAGGACAGCCAGGTCCCAAGAGCATATTCCTGGGAGTCTGGGTCTCCAGCCCAAGCGCTGGCAGGTGTCAGCACACGAATCTGCTTCCATTTACCATCTTTTTTTGTCATTTACAGAGAAATCTCTGATGAAGGGCTGGAGGCACCAAGAGAAACAGGGACACCCTCCCCCAAAATGAATCGCCTCTCCTTGTGCGATCCGGTTTCCTTCCAGTCCCCCCAGCTCCAGGCCTCTCTTTCCAGCTGAGCAGGGACATTTTTAGCTGTCCCTTTTCTAGCCAAACCCACGGAGAACCAAGTCTTGCAAAAGGGGAAAAAATGCCATCCCCACAGGAGAGTGGTTCCAAAGAGGAGACTCCTCTGGGCTGCAGGACACTGCGCAATGACACCACAAGCTGGTTATTGTCTGACTGTGTGCTTTTAACTGGAGTGGAAGATGACAGGTTCTCCTTGCCTGACCAAACCAAATATCAAGGATGTATCTGTGAAGCTCAGTCTCCCAGACAGCCCAGCCTCTGCCCAGGCTTTCTCCAAGTGCCTCAACAGCCAGGAGGCTTGCAACAGGACTTGAGAATCTGTGAACTCGGCTTTCAGCCTCCCCTTCTGCAGACTGCTGGGCTGGAGACACAGCAGCTGGTAACGGTTTAAATTAGAGGCTTACATTCACTTAACGACGTATTCAGCTTTGATTTACTGCAGGAATTACTGTGTGTTAAATGAATACAAGCTGATTATTAAACAGACACAGATTGCAACCTATCATCCATGCAAGAGATGGGATCTTATTACAATATTAGAACCATATTGAGCTTTAGCAACTGTCAATTGGTCCCTCACAATTTGCACTGAGCAACTGTCCCATCACCATCCCCACTCGGAGACACTTGGCTAGATGCTGTTCCAGTGGTCTCCAACCACCCCACACCCCCAAAGGCAGAGTAGGGTGTGCTTCAAGAGCCATACTCACCCAAAAGGGTCCAGGTCTTCCCCACCAACAGCAAAGGGGCTCAAGGGGGAAGGCCTGAAACACAGAACACAGCGAGGTGTTCAGGGGAGGGCAGAGAAGCTGTGTGGAGCTGTGCCCATGGGTGCTCTCCCATAGCAAGTAGTGCAACACTTGGAGTGCCCTGGGACCCCTGTGTGAGGGGGCTGCCATTGGGAGCCATCCCAGGCCCAGGACACAGCATTCCCTGCTCCAGGATGTTGCTGGATGAGGATACTGATGTGTGTGGCAGCAGCTTGCTGAGATAAAGGCAGCCCTGTTGTTCCCACTGCTTCAAGCAGGAGCTATCCATATATACCAGGAATTTCCATGCCAGGGGATCCCTAAGCAGTTCTGGGCTAGGCCAGGCTCTCCAGGATGTCCCAGCCCAGTCACAGTCCCACTTCCAGGAGTGTGGAGACAGTGGGGTGGTGGGCCTGCAGCCAGCCGGCACATCTCCCTGTCAATAATCCGTGCCAGTAACATGGTTTCAGAGCAGTGCCCAGCTCCAGCCTGTCTTCCCAGGCCTCCCCATGGGGCCTCTCGCACCCTGAGTGGCAGCAGACAGCAGTGGGGTGACACACAAGCCAGATGTCCCAGCTGGTCCCCAAGAGATGGCAGAGCCACTGCAGTGTCTCTTGACTTTCAGCCAAAGGGCATCATAGTGTGTGTGAGAAAGGGGGGAACCCACCTGCCACGTACAAGGGATGATTGGAAGGGGCCAGGAAGGGATGGCAAAGCAGGTGCCATGTGTCCCCTCTACCCAGCATTGCCAGCAATGGTTCTAAGGGGAAAGTGGGGTCAGGAGAACAAGAAGAGGAAGCCTTGCACCCCACCCTGGCTGGGTGCACCTCTGGTGTCCCAGCCACACAGTGGCACTGTCCTTCCCGCTGGTGTCCTTGCTCTGCCAGCCCCGACAGTCCCTCAGCCAGCACAGAGCAGGGCCACTCTCCTTCACCCCACACCTCACCTTCCCAGCCCCAGACACTGCCTGCTCCCTCCTAGGTCTGTCAGTCCAACACACAGCTCCAGAACAGCCCATCTCTCTCCAGCAACCAAATCAAACCCAAGTGTCTAGGCTGATCCAGCTGGGGAAGGTCTGGATCCTTTACACTCCAGATCCCACGAGTGCGAGATGGGGACCTGACGTGTAGTTTGGGTCACATCCCCTCTGACAGGGGGCTCTCAGCAGCCACACGCTCTTTACTCACCTGGATGGGGCCCTTGTGCCCACTGGCTGCCGGGGAGGGAGCCGGAGCGGGTCTTCATCCCAGTGCACATCCCTTTTGGACTCAGGCTCCTTTTCAGCCTTTTCTGCAGGGCCCCCAAGGGGAGTGATGATGCCTGAAGCGATCCTTGTCCTCAGCTCCTCGGTGTTCTTGTACACTCTGCAGCAAGGAGAGGGAAGGCAGTGGGCTGGGGTGGCCGTGGCACCAGGACACGGGGTGCTGGATAGGCTGCAAGAGGCATGGGGAGGGGACAGACAAGCCCAAAGTGTCCCCGGCACAAAATGTGTCCCCTGCTGGCAGCACAGAGGGGACAGGAAGTGGTAACAGCACACAGGGGCACCAAAGTCCTCACCCCATTTCAGATGGGCGAGGTGTCACCCAGCCACTCCCTTCTGCTCCAACCCGACCAGTTTGCACTGGAGGAAAGCACATGACACTGCAGATGTGGCTGAAGCTGTCATTCTCCTGGGCAGTGTCCACCCAGCACAATGCTCTGGAAATAAATGTGCTGGCCTGGCCTGTTTCCAGGTGGGGTGGCCCTCCCTTAGGCTCCAACCCATGATCCCACTGTCCTCTAAATCTCTTGTGCCAGCGCAGAGGGAGGCATGGAACAGAGTTCTGGCTGCATTTCAGGGCTGGCCTGGGTTTGTACTTGGGAGTAAGTCCTCCAGCTCCTCCCAATCTGATTTCTGACTCCCTCTCCATGCTAGTAGGACATTTCTTCCTGCAGAAAATACCAGGAAACTGAGATTACTTGTGGAAATCGTCCAGGTGCTCTGGGTTGATGTAGTCGGCCACTGCCAAGGTCACATCTGCCACCTTCTGAGAGCTGCGGTCCTGGAAAAACACAGGTAAAGCAGAGTGAGCAGCCTGGCAGAGCTGGGAATGAGGGACAGAGAAGCTACAACAGCCCCAGGCTTGGGATACAAAGAATGGGGCTCACCTGCTTCCCACCACATCCCTGTGCTGTGCCTGAATCCCCAGGAGCAAACCCCAGCATACAGCAACGTATTCCCTGCTCCCTCTCCCCAGTTCAGGCTGCAAAGGGTGAAACACTGAGCAAAGCCACCTGGAGCAGGTGCTTGTTGGGGGCTGCAGAGAAGTCCTGAGCTGGGAAAGGGACAGAAGCAGGGCAGCTCCTGGGCTGGAGTGTTCAAGGCCAACTGTCCCACTGCCCTGACACAGCCAGGGTTTGACCAGCTTCATGCTGGGCCACATCTTCTGCCACACAAACACCCCCTGGTTCTGCCTCATCCTGAGGGACAAACACCACTTCCAGGCAGAATAAGCAAAAGCAAACATTTAAGAAATTGCCCCTGGTGTTCTTTTCAGCCAAAGGACCCCAAACCCCCTGGGCCACGTGGGTGCTCACCATGACGTTGAGGATCATACTGTCCTCCACCATGATGGCCTTCAGCAGCAGCTCATGGGCATCGTCCATGGACTTGTAGCGCAGTGTATACACCTCCTTGTTGGCTTCCCAGCCGGCAGGCAACAGCTCTGACTTCCTTTCATCAGGACCTGGCTGCAGTGGAACAGATGGGCTGCTGAGACCCTGCCCAGGAGCCCAGCATGACCTCCTAGGGCTGGGGGTATTGTCTTGGCTGCACAGTGAGATCCAGGAGGGAACTGTGGTCTCTGGGAGGGGATCCCTCAATGCCTTCTGGGTTTTGACAGCACAAGCAGGACTGTATTTCCTACAGGCTGGCCCTGCCTGCTTGCCAGCCTCCCACAGCATCCCTGTGCTGGAACAGGAGGGACACGACCACCCTTTGCTGGGCAGGAGGAGGTAACAAATACCCAGACCGGGAGACAATGCTCCTCCCTGCCAGACACCTCTCACCTCCCCAGCATGAGACAGAGCTGTCTGGGGCACAGGGGAAGGCTATCATCATGTCTGTCCCAGCCCCACATCAGTGCTGCTGGGGGGCCCTGCCCTACACTGTCCCCTCCTCTGGTACTGGGGAGGGTTCTCTGCCATGACAGTGTCCTGCGCTCCCCATTACTCCCCAACACCACATCAGGCACTCTTCCAACACCCATCAGGATCCCAATTCAGTAGACCCCCACCTTAGCACTGGGTCCAGAAACAGACTGCCCCCCCCCACTCCAGTATTGCCCCAGTACATTTCCTCCTCAGCACTGCACTGGACACCTCCCTTTTATTACAGAGTTCTGCCTCAGCACCAAGCTCCACTTAGCACTATACGAACTCCCTTCCCGAAGTCATAATGATCGCACCAGCAACAGGATCTCCCGTCCTGCGACATCCCACAGACCACCCCCAACATCGGGACCCTCGGCGCCCCCAGTACCGGGATCCTCTCAGTACCGCCATCCCCCCAATAGCGGGATCCCCTACAGCAGCGGGACCCCCCCCCCAACACCAGGACACCCCCAACCCCGCAGGCGCTCGCTCCGACCTCCACAGCAGCACCATGCCCCTCGAACCCCGCACCAGCCCGGGTGCCCCCAACACCGCCGGCGCCGCGCGGTTCTCCCGGCTCCGGCAGCGGTCGCCGGGCTCGGCCGCACGGCGGCGGCGAGCAGCGTTAGGAAAGGCCGGGGCTTCACCGCGGCCTACTAGGCCTCCGCGGCGGCGCAGCGCGGCTCGGCCCGTACCTGGTCGCCGGTGCCCAGGCAGCGGTAGCCGTGCCGGACCAGCTCCCAGTGGATGCCACAGACCAGAGCGTCCTGCGGGCGGGAGATGACGGCCCTTGCCAAGGCGTATAGTGGCTCCAGCCCCGCCATGGCTGCTCAGGGCCGGGGCGGAGCCGGGGCCGCACCGCCCCTCACTAGAGGGCCCCCGTCCGCTGCGCAGGGCTCGGGCCGCCTCCTGAGGCTACAGTGTCAGTGACTGTTCTTTTGTGCTCGGCACTGCTGAGGCTTCTCGAGTTCTGGGGTCGGTTTCGGGCCCCCCAGGACAAGAAGGACATTGAGGGGCCGAAGCGTGTCCAGAGACAGGAATGGAGCTGGGGAACGGGCTGGAGCACCAGAAGCAGACGGGGAGCCAGGGGGGCTCAACCTGGAGAAAAAGAGGTTCAGGGGGAACCTTCTCTCTCTCTATAACTCCCTGACAGGAGGGTGCAGCCAGGTGCGGGTCGGGCTCTGCTCTCAGGGAACAAGGGTCAGGACAAGAGGAAACAGCCTCAAGTTGTGGCAGGGGAGGTTTGCTTTGGATATTAGGGAAAATTTCTTCACCAAAAGGCTGCCCAGGGGGCAGTAGTGGAGTCACCATCCTTGGAGGGGTTTAACAGACTTGTAGATGTGGCACTCGGGGACATGGGTTACTGGTGGGCTTGGTTGTGCTGGGGCAACATTTGGACTCGATGATCTAGGAGGGCTTTTCCAACCTAAAGGATTCCATGATCCTGTGAAGGGTCTCTGTGCAGCACCATCCAGCAGCCTCCAGGTTAGTCACTCTGGGCCTCCTTCCCTGCTCCTAGCTCTTTCTTGTTGTCAGAAAAGCATTTGAGTTCATGCAGGGTCTGCTTGTGCTACCATAGCAAGCCTTCACGCTGATACCAAAGGCACCAAAACACCAAACAGCCATTGATGGGTTTATTTCATCCCTTCCATAACTCCCTTCTCTGGGTCAGTGTTTATAACACCTAAATTCTATTAAAGTTGCCACCGAAAGGCATTCAGGGGCTTTGTTTCCTTGCCCCTGGGCCAGAGCCAGTGTCCTCAGTGTGGCTGGCAGGAGACTGGGGCTCGGGACAAAGCCAGGGAACACCATCATCTGCTGCTTTCCTAATCTGAGCTTCAGCTCCTTGGGGATGCTCATCTTGACTTCATTATGCGTCAATTAATTAACTTGCATGCTCGCTCTTTCCATTTCCCTCTCAAGAAGTCACTGAGGCTGAACAACCGACCACAGCCCCACAGGTCCCATGGGAATCACCACCAGGAGACACCATACCTCCTGCCATACTCTGACACTCCTGTCTTCAGGGAAGACAGCTGGACTCATCAGGAAAGCTGCTGCAGATTTTCCACAGGGCCGGGATTTCAGCACAGAAGCTCCATGAGGGAGGCATCAGATGGAGATGAGTTGGGAACAGCAGGAAATGCCTCAGCCGGAGCTTCTCCATTGCTGAGATGTGATTCAGAGCAGCAGCAGCATTTCCCCAAGGCTCGGCTCACTCCCGGGCAGCAGCCGCGGTTTCAGGCTTTGATGGCATTCACATTTCACTTTCCCAGCACAGCCCAGCCCTGGGTGGGCCAGGCGGCTACCAGTGGCTCCATTTGAATGCCCTCTTGTGAGGCAGAGTTTGAAATCATAGGTCTCCCTCCAGAAATCCGGAATCCTGTATCCCAGTGCCACTAATGGACTCCCCTTACATTCCTGCAGAACTGCTGCAGGTGCAGGAGCATGGGATATTTGGGATTGGTGGCCTCAGGAGCTGTCGGTGTCTCGGCAGGATCACACAGAAGCTCTGCTGAGTGCTTGCCAAGCTTTCCATTTCCCATCCAAATTGCTGCCACCCCTGTTCACCCACCATCCGCTCCCCACCCTCTTGCCCCTCAGTACGTGCTCCCATCCAGCCCTCAGCTTGTCCTCCTGTGGCCTCACCTCCATATTCATCCTTAATTTATTTTCCCACACTGTGTTGTGTCAGCTGCCCCGGACCGCTCTTGAGAAGTGACTTTTGGTGCCAAGTCCCCCTTGGCCTGATCAGCCCGTCTGTGGGCACGGCAGTGAGGAAAGCAGGATGCCTCCA
This sequence comes from Lycocorax pyrrhopterus obiensis, assembly GCA_014706295.1. Lineage (NCBI taxonomy): Eukaryota > Metazoa > Chordata > Aves > Passeriformes > Paradisaeidae > Lycocorax > Lycocorax pyrrhopterus. Next base: position 10,497,924 of record JACSVZ010000022.1, on the reverse strand, counting down.
CGCATCCCCTCACCACAGGACCCTCCTGGGAGTCAGGCCCCTGCCATACCTGAGCCCATGGCCCTGGGGCTGACTGCCACTACATCAAAGCTGTTATTCCAGCACCCACGGTGCCATGGTGGCATTGCCTGACTCCCCGTTGTCTCCTTCCTCTGCTCCCGTGCCTCACTTGCTCCGTGGCTCATTGATGATGAAAACCACTGGCCACATGAAAGCAGCCCCCTAATGTGAGGTAGGGGCCTGTGAACTGCGTGGGAGGTACGGAGAGCCTGGCCCTGGCTGGAATCAACAGCCAAGTCACTAACGAGGTGATGAGGATTGCAGAGCTGGCACAGTTGTGCTGCAAGGCCAGTGCGTCACGGCGGCTGCTGGGCACTCTGGTGCCATCATCGGAGCAGCCACGTCCTTTTTGTGACTGCTGGAACACAGCTGGGAGCAGGAGTGATGCTGTGAGAGCTGAGCAAAGCCCTCAGAGCAGCCAGTGCCCCGATGCCTCGCACGTGTTCATGATGATTCACGCACAGCTCTTGCACCAAGGAAGCTGCCCTTGGCCATTTTCCTCCCACTTTTACCCGAGAACATGATCCAGGAACATCGTGGAGGCCTGCTCCCTGACAGAGCATGGATGGGGGTGATGTCCCAGAGGAGGCAGTAGCTGGAGCTATCCCAGCCGGACGGCGGTCCTTGGAGCAGGTAGAAGGCTACATCAGCCGGGGTCACCTCCGTCACACAAACCGCAGACTCCCCTGACCTTCATACTTTCCCACTGCCTCACTGCTCCCATTGCATGCGCCCACTGTGGTGTTGTAACGAGCAGAAAAGGAAACAGATTTCCCAACCGCCCGCCCCGCTGGCAGCCCATGAGCCCTCTGTGCTGGGAATGGCAGCCAGCATGGCCGGGGCAGCTGGCTCACCCCTGTGCTGTGCTGTGCGTGCTGGGTATGACCCGGAGTCTCGCAGGAGAAGGCAGAGAGGGGCTGTGGATAATCCGTGGCTGATGTTCAGGTGTTGCAGGCTGCTGCTTCCCTCGGGGTCAGCTCGCTGCTGCTCGTCTACCATGCATCACCCCCGGCTGGGTGACGGATGGCACTGCCATGTTTTCTTCCAGAATCCCTGTCCTGCTCCATGCGGGCAGCAGTTTCCTAGCACACAGTGGGAGGGAAAGATGGGATCCCCCGCTGCATAGCAGGGAGAGCCAGCAGCGCTGGAGTAGCTCCTCCACAATCTGCTCAGTGCCTCAGGGCTTACTGGCTCATAAGGAGCCACCTGATTGTGGCTGAAATCACCAGTGCCAAGGGACATGGACTGGGACAGGACTTCCTGGAATGGGCTTTTCCCCTCACTGCCATCATTGTCTTGAGAGGGGAGGTAGCCACTCCATGAAAATTTGGCCTCCCCTTCATTTCTCCTAAATTCAATTCCAGGGAAAGATGACACTGAGGCAGGAGAAAGGGGTTTTTTCTCCGGGAAAGAAATGCAAACCACATGCAGGCAGGCTCGGGCAGGAGGAGGGACTGGGGCTGCAAGAGCCGGCACTCAGCAGCGAGGCCGAGCTAAAGTCAATTAGTGCTTCAGGACTCCAAACACGCCTGAGTGCTGCGCTTTGAGCAGGCATGATCCCTGTCGGAGAGAAGCTGCCAGTAGGGTTTGAAAATAATTAGGAAACCCAGAACCCCAGTGCTTCCCAGAAAAGCCTGTTAGTTCTGCGGTGGAAACCTTGCTTGCAGGGAGTGCATCGCACAAACAGAGTCGTGACTCATCAACTGGATGGAGCTAAACTCCATTTTTCGGAGGTCAACATGCTCAAGTCCTAATGAGCTTTACCTTTGGTAGGGCTCCTGTGCTCCCTTTGTCTGCCTGAATTCCAGGGATGCCCAGCACACCTGAGAGTAACGGGGAACCGTTTCAGGGGATGTATTTCATCCAGAGACACCAAGAGCTTCCAAGAGGGCAGTGGTGATGGGGAAACTGAGGCACAGAGGGTTCAAACCACCAGCCCACTGCCTCCAGCCAGAGGCTGCACCCCACCAGCCCCATCCCTGCAGCCTGGGTGGACACTGCCAACCCCTGCTCTTGGGGGATCTCAGCTGTGAATACGAGCGGTCCAGGACAGCCTCGGAGGAACAAAACAAGGCAATCAATCACCCTTGCTTCATCCCGCCCCAGTCTGCATTGTGCGGAGCCTGAGGGACTCCACATCAAAGCGAGAGCAGCTGGCTGCCGAGGTGTCCCAAGCTGGCTGCCGGGGTGTCCCAGCCCCAGACGGGCAGCGCCCTGCCCACGGGCTGCCTGTCTGCACTGCCCACACGGGCTTGGCCTCTGCTCACTGCCTGAGCCCCGGCAGCAAAAGCGGGATGCAGCGCTGCTCCCTGCTGCGAGTGCGGAGAGAGATGCCCGAGGTCACGGCGGCTGCAGAGAGCACCAAAGGTGGGGGTGCTTGGATGCGGGGACACCATTGTAGCATTCCAGGGCTGGCAGCACCTTCCCTCTTCAGGGGCGAGGAGGAGGTGGCATTACATATGGAGGAAGAGCCAGTCCCTTCCCAAGCTTATCCTGGAGCTGCGGGAAGCCTGCAGAGCAAAGCCTGCTCCTGCCGCGCAGCTCCCGCTATCCTCGCAAGACCCTTTTCTTTGCAGTTCCTTCCATGCCACACGGCGGGCGCTTCCCCCGGGCTGCAGCCTCAGTGCTGCTGCAGACAGTATATTAATTTTTGGATGTCTTTTGCAGCTCCCCAGCATTTCTCTCCATCCCAGGCACGCACGGCTGGGATGAGGCAATGTTCTCGGGGAGTATCGGCTTCCCGGCTGGTGGGGAATATTCCCTAATGAAACTGGTCCAACGTGCTGCCCGGTGAGGCTGGGGATGATGAGGGGGTGCAAGGGGTCCAGTCGTGGTGGGCTGGGCTGCACCATAGTAAACCAGCAACGTTGACCATCTGGGATGGGGCATCTGAACAAGGGAGAGCACCTGGGTCCCCCTAGAGCAGTGCTGTGTGTGGGTGCAGAAGTGCAACAGCAATTTGGGTACAACACTCCAGATCCCCCCTATTTTCCCTCTGGCAAAGGGTCAGGGTGGCTCTGCCCTGTGACCACAGCACGGGACAGAGCGGGGAGGACACGTCTGTGGCAGCCTGCGGGACACACGTGCCCATGGTGGGTAACAATTGACATTTTTTCCAGTTCGTTAATTAAAACACAGAACAAAAGTCACTAAAGTGTGAGGCTGGGTGTTTACAGGGAAAATTCCTCTTCAGGTGCCAGGTTTATTAATAGAAGGGGAAAAAAACAAGGGGGAGAGGCAGGGCCACAGCTGGACAAGGAACATCTGGGAAGGAGATGCTTTTGTGGGGGTGGATGGTGTTGGGTGTGTGTGTGTGGGATAGGGGTGTGAGGATGGGGGTGCAGTAAGTACCCATGTTCCCCCACCACCAAGACCCCGGGGTGCTGAGTGGCCATGGGGAAGCCATGCCATGGGCATTGCTGTGAGGCAGGAGGTTCCCAGCTCACCCAGTGGGACCCTGGCAGAGCTGATTCAGATCCTTTGAAGTTTTCCCCATTAACTGCCACAAATTGGTCAGGATCCAGGCTGATGAAGCAGAACATGCTGTCAGCATCGCCACCAGAGCTGGAGCTGCTGGGACACAAGGAAGACATGCTCAGCCAGGGTTCATGGTGTGAAGTTTGGGGCAGCAAACCCCCCCGGCTCCTTCAAGCTGCCCTCAGGGCTGCAAGGGACTCCCAGCAGTGTTGGGGGGTGGTGAAGCTGTGCCCCCCAGACCCACATGCCACCCACCTCTGCCAAGTGCCTGCACACAGGCTGGCATTTGCAGTTCCATATGTGACACATTAAGATTTGTTTAGAAGCCCTTTATTGTCATATTTTGTTCTTTATTTCCTACAAATTCAATTTGCTGAGGGATATGTGCGGATTGTGAAATTATTTTGAGAATAGTTCCTCTGGGTTTTTTAATTTCCTTTGTATTAAATTTTTACAGTGTTTAAAAGGCTATGAAAAATTTTATGTTACAAAAAAAAAAAAAAGAAAGAAAAAAAAAAACAGGAGGGCAAAATTCCAGGGAGGAAAGGAGAAGAGCCCAAGAAGGAGATGAACTGCGGGTTGGCGCTGGGACCAGCCATTGCCGCCTCTGTCATGGCAGGCGCCGGGGATGGTCTGGCACAGATGCCCCCTCCTGCTCCCACTTCATCCTGGATGGAAAACCAGGGCTGGGAGAGATGTGGCCGCTGCCTCAAAACTGGTGCCAGAGTGGGCCCTGCCATTTGCTGAGGCCTGGATGATTGTGGTTATTCCCACCACTCAGCCTTTCCCTTTCCTTTGCTCTCCATGTGGGAGCAGGACACGGATGCTTTGCACAAGGCCGTGGGGCTCCACTGACCCCCGGCTGCCTTTCCAACCCCTCGCAGTCATTCGGTGCAGACATGAAAGCCCACGGCCACTCCCGGCAAGAAATTCCCGACAAGAAAATCTTCCAATTATTCCCAAGCTGTGACTGCAGAAAGCCAGGCTGCCCTCCATGAAGGGCTCCACATCTTGGAGGCATTAGGGACCCCTTTTGCTGCTGGGGCGATGGCCAGTTGGGAGCCACCCTCCCGCCCTCTGTTCCTTGCTCTGGGTGTTTCCAGCTTCTTCAAATCACAGACACATTTTTCATCTCTTTAATTCTACCATTGTCATTGTCATTGTTCCAGGCTGGTGCAAATTGGGAACTGGCCGTGCACTGACACTGCTGCTCCCTTCGCCCGCAGCCGCCCTTGTCCCCAGAACCAGCAGGAGGGCCCATTCCAGGGATGGGGATGGTACTGCATCCTGCTGCCAGTCCCCCAGGGCTTTTGCACCTTGGTTCATGTCCCTGCCTGGCACAGGACCTTGGCATGCTGCATCCTGCCTCTCTCCAACGTTATTTCCCCTTTGCAGCCTGCTCAAGGGGTGCTTGGAGGAGGGTGCAGAGGTTGTGCCAGTGTCTGGTGAAGGGCTGGCAGAGACCCCCCAGTATTTTGAGAGGGCTCCTGGGCCCTCAGCAGCACTGGGGAAGGGGCTGGAGGCTTTGGGAAGGATAGAATCATCCAGTTCCAACTCCCCTGCCATGGGCAGGGACACCTTCCAATAGGCCATTCTACCTGGCCTTGAACACTTCCAGGGATTGGGAAACTCAAACCCAGCAGCATCCCCAGCCTCAAGGGACCAGGGACAAGGGCTCCCCTTTGCAGTGCCAGGGTGCCCAACCCTCACCACAGCTATGCAGGGATCTGTAGGGTGGTTGGTGCCTCTCAGCACCAGGGGAGGGAGATGATGTGGAAAATAATTATGCAACAGGATTTATCCATTATTAACATGGAAATGGAAGAATTCAGTGAATGCGTAACTTCAATCGAGAGCAAGATGCCAGGGCTGCAGAGTTGTCGAGTGCAGTTGGATATGTCAGACAACCAGCAGCACTGACCATTGGGGAAGAATGACAGGATGTTTGAATAAACTGAGAACAGCACAGCTTTCCAGGGCTCTGGGGAGGCAGGGATGCAGGGATATGGGGATAGAGGGATGTATGGATGAGGGGATGCAGGAATGTGGGGATTTTGGGGAGGCAGACATGCAGGGATCCAGAGACGAAGGGATGCAGAGATTCAGGGTTGTGGGGATGCAAGTCCCAACCTGATGGTCCCTCTGCCCATGCAGACCCTCTCCCTAACCCCAGCATGCCGAAGCCTTCTCAGATCAGCCTCACTCTGCTCCTCTGACCCCTCCAGGGAACTTGGCAAAATGACAGGGGAGGATTGCTGAGCAGATCCCAGCTCTTGATCTGTTCTAGGAAAAGAGAGGCCACACCAAGAACTTTCTGAAATTCCTTCCTGAAGCCTTGGCTGGGAGCCGCTGCCGCTTTGCTGAGGCATTCAGACCCTGGCAGCACTGGGGCTTGAGCCTGGCCTGGCCACGCCATCGTGCCTCTTCCCAGCATCCAGGTTTAGGGAGCTGCAGCCTTGGCAAGGGCTTCCTGCTCCGGCCTTTGCCCCTGTGCAGGTGTCTGGGTGTGGAGCCTCCCTGCCAGCCACCTCCTGGCGCCTCTTTGCCACCAGAGTCACGAGGTGGTGGCTTCTCCAGGCCACCAGCATTGCTTTCCCTGCCACATGCTGGCAAATTCCTTTCACATGAACAGGAAATGTGAATTCTCCTCTTCTCTTTGTTTTTTCAGAAAAAGAATATGTTAAAAAAATAATCTAATCAAATGCTGTTTGTTTGTGGTCTCGGTGATCTCCAGTTGTTTGGTTGATGCTCAATGCGATGCCATTGGGATGGCCAAGGACAGGGACCCTCCAAACCTACTGCAAACCCAGGTGCTCCTTGCCCTGCCACTGTCAGCAGAGCTGGGGCTCATCCCCATGTGGGGACAGACAGCCATCCCCATGGCTCCACTGGAACTGGGAGCACTGGAGCCAGAACTAGTTTGGCTGATGGAACCATTGCTGGCCCTGCTTCTGCCGGGCTGGCTGGGAGAGTGTGGGAGCACAGAGATTGCTGTGTGGTCTTCCAGGAGGGCTCAAATTAACAAACCAGCATTGTTAAACAGCTCAGAACATCAGTAACCTTTAATTATCCCCTTTTCCTATGGGAGGAGGCATTTTGCGCCTGGGGAGGCCATGCCACACATCGCTGTTTCATCACAGTATGATGGGATTTTTCCTGAATGCCAATGTCTGGAAGCAGCCCGGCTCCAGAAGCCCTGCTCCAGTGGGAAAGCACTGCCATGCCAGGACCCTGGAAATCCTCATCCATAGGAAACAGCACTGTGATCCTCGCAGGACCCGTGTTCCTGGATATGGCCCAGCACAGGAATCTCTCTCCTCCTGCAAAGAGCTGATGCAGGTTTATTCCCTGTCTCCAGGGGGACTCTGAGCAGCATCAGTTCCTTGGGACCCGAATCACCCTTTGCACCCCAGAGCACCCCTAGGCCAGGGCTGGGACCTCAGCAGGAGGGAGCCTCTGCCTGCAGGAAGGTGCTGGAACATCACTACTGCAATGGATGGCCAAGTTGGTTTTGTTGGGAGCCTCCCAGACAGCCAGGGAAGAGTGGAGATGGATGGAGAGAGATGAGGGCACCAGGTCATGATGTCTCTCCATGTTGTGGTTGCCTCTGAGCTGAGAAAGAGCTCTCCCCTGTGGTGGGGAGCCATGAACCCCCAAAATGCTGTGGGAAGGAGAGGTGGCAGCTAAGAGTGCCTGGCGTGCGTGTGGGGTGCAGAGGAAGCTGGGGACATTTGGAAGTGTTCTTTTTCTGCTTTCACAGTGCAGCATACATTTTTTACTTCATTTAATCTTTTTTGCTCAAATTCCCAAGTGAAGAATTCTTTCCATGAGCCAGAGCCTGCTGCCACGGCTTTGCGCCTGGCCATGGCACTGGGGACCAGTTGGAAGCCATGCCCTTGTATCCTCCTCCAGCTGCAGCAGCACAGATGCTCAGGAATGGGCATGAGGCTCAGGGCACCCAGCTGGCACCGTCCCCATCACTGCTTCATCTCCACTGTCCCACCCCAACCCCCTTTTCTCCCCACTGCTGCGATTTGGTGGTTTTTGGGGTGATGAACCTCCTCTGTGTGCTTCAAGCGGGAACTGCCCACAACCCATTTTAAACAGCTCAGGCTCTGTCTTCATTCCAGCTCCTGAAAATTGAATTTGTTAGTGGCATAAACAGGATATACAAGACTGAAAAAAAAAAAAAAAACAGAGAAGAGGGGAACATTTTTCTCCATGTCTTTTCCTTTGACCTATGAGGATCATATCCGCTGGCACCCCTGAGTGTTAGTCAAACTCCTGATAGCAAACAGCCGCTAGGGACCTGCTCTGTCCAGCATCCCAGGACACTCCTGATCCTAGATTTTTTAATACAAAGGTCACAATTTCTGCTCTTTTCCCTTTTTTTTTCCCTGGTGCTCTCCAAACGGACACTGGTTTATGGTGCTCTTTGACGTCAGCCACAAATGGGGCTGCCAGGTGGTAATAATTTTTCTGAATGTCGGCTAAATACAATTATCACTCCATTTTCACTTCAGAAATATTAAAGTTTGTGTTCCTCCTGTTATTAATTCTGAAAAAAAGCCTTTATAAGTCACCGTGGCACACGGCCGCCAGCCCTGGGGTGCTGGCAGCCACGGAGGGGCTGGTGACCGTAGTCCAGGCTGGCCCTGCTCTGCCACGTCCCTAGATTGTTCTGGAGGGGAGGGATGGGAGGCAGTGCCCTAGAGACCCAGAGACAGAGCCAGGAGTTGGGATGTCAGCAGGACTGAGGATGGATCCTGAGGCTGGGAGGGTGAGGAGGGACCCATATCCCTGTGGGAGACCAAAATTCCAGTTGCTGTGGACCATGAGCTTAAATTGGGTGTTTCCCAGCCCTGTGCCAGCACAGCAGTGTCCATCAAAGGACAGGCTCCTAGACACGCTGTTTCCTCCTGGCTTGGTGTCCAAAGCATGAGCACATCCCTGCAGCTTTGGCCAGGGCAGGCGGGAGCTGAGGAGCCGCTGGCTTTTGTCATGGAATGATCACATCCTGCTGCCACGAGAGGTCCACGAGGGTTGGGATGCTGCAAAAGTCCAAGTTCAGCTGCAGCCAGAGGACCCAGGGCAGTTCCCAGAGCTGAGACACTGGGGTTGGATTTTCAGCAAAATGGCTTAAAAGTAAACTTTGAGACAGAGACACTGTCACAGCCTTTGGTGGCCGAGTCCCAGCTGAGTGATGCCAGCACCAACATCAGGCTCTCAGCCCTGGCACAAGCTGAGGTGCAGGTGCAGCCACACATCCCGAGTTTTCCTTCCCTGAGGGCACACAGATGGGTACCCTGCTTGCCTTCCACTGCCCAGGGTCACCTCAACCTCTCACCATGTCCCCTCACTGGCAGCACATGCACTGGGAGCTGCAGCTGCGGCGGGGCATGGGCAGGGTGGGGCACGGGCACCAGAGCCACGACTACAGTGGCTGCTTCCACAGCCCTCCCCAGGCTCTGTGGCTGCCAGGGGGAATTTCCCCATCCCCAACCAGCAGCCTGCCCAAAGCCTTTGTCTTCTGCTGAATTCCATCTGGTGAGAGTCATCCACCAGAGTCAGAGGATTTACTCTCCTGGGGAACGATGTGCAAGAAGGGAACCATGTAGTCACATTAAAATTATTTGAAAAAGAATGGTACTTCTGAGTGCTGTCTCACGTGGAGCCAGGAACATCCATCTGACTGATGCTTCCATCTGTCTTTCTCAATAGTTTCCTTAAATAGTCCAAATATTAAAAGAAAAATATTGGAATTTGGCATATATGGTTCTTAGGAGAATAGAAGAGGGCCAGCTACTAAAATACCAGTGCCTTGCTCCCTTCCAGTAAAAAACATATGATTTTCATTGCAGGGAATGCAGAGGCAGCTGATAGTCACATCTGGCACAGAAGAGGATGCTCCATGGTCACCGATGCTTTGGCTTTGCTGGGAGAGCAGGCTGTGCCCAGGCTGAGGGGTACTGTGGGCACAGTAGCAGCACCCAACTCATCTGGGGAATTCCAGCTCCCTACAGCAAAGGAATCTCCAGTCCAGCTGCCCCAAACCCCAGGCTCCCTGTCCTGCACTGCAAGTCCCATCCCCTGCCTTTCCTTGGAGAAACCTTCCCTGAGCCCCCACTGTGCACGGCCAGGGGGAGTGGCTGCAATGGCAGGAAGAATTCTGGAGCACTTTTCACACCGTGTCTCAGTTCCTCGAAGACCTTGCCTGCTGTTGCTCTTAGTCTCACCTCCTGCCAGCTGTTCCCAGGAACCCTGCGGTGCTGGCAAATGGGAATTGGTTTATGGCCTGGCTCAACACTGGTGACTCCTCACCACCGCGTTTGCTCGTTTCATCCATTCAGCTCCGCTCAAGGAACAATGACAGATTTTCCGTGCTAGAGTTTCAGTGGCTTATGTGGGATGGAGATTCATGTTGGCTTCGAGGGTGGTGCGTGGTGCAAATCCTTTCCCACAGGGATGCCGGGGCTGTGGGGCATTCCCTGCCCCAATGTCACCCACTGCTGGGGCAGAGTTGGATAAAACCTTCAACAATCCCCCACCTTCACGTCCATCTCCTTTCACTTTCTCCAGTGAATACCGAGGTCCCAGTTCAATGCTTCACGCAGCGAGCAAGCGCATCCTCCCTCCTCCCAAGGTTCTCCACATTCCACCATCCTCATCTCCTGGCTACCTGATAGTGCTGCCCAAGCACCACCTCCCCTTGGGAAATGCCAGCTCAGCCATAACCACCGGCCCCGTGGCTACAGAGGAGCCCAGTGCGGGGACGCCATCCTCCCCGGCGCCCGTCGGTGCTGGCCGGCACTGAGCCCACCCCACGCCAGCCGCCGGGTGTTCTCCCCGCTCTGACAGCTGTACGGAAATTGGAAGGCGACGCTGACATGTGTCAACAATAACCAGCGAACAAGCGCTGCCGGCGGCTGTCCCCACCACCTCAAGGAGGCTGGCCACTCTTGGCTGAAATCGCGGCACGTTGCGGCTGGAAGCAGGAGTATTGTTTCAATTATTTCCATTATATAAAGTCAGGCCATTTAATATATTCTGCCTCAAAGGGGCTCAACTAAAGAGATAAAATAAACACTGGAAATCTGCTCTGCTGACATGGACCAGGAATTCTGCTTCGACACCAAGCCTTCCCTCTCATCTCACTGCTCGTCCTCCCTTTCCTCCCGGCTCCCTCTCCTACTCTTGCTGTCCCTCAGCCTTCAGCGCCACTTGATGCCAATTCTCTTTGGGCTTTGCTCCTGTTTTGGCAGCTGGAGCACTTGAAGGCTGCGCAGCCACGCTGGCGTCCAGGACTGGAGCAAGCCAGAGGAGCTAAGAAGAGAGATAGAGCTCCAGAGCTCGCTCTGGGATGAAGGATTTGATTTATGGCAAATCTTAAGCCTCTTGGGGTGCCACATTCCCTGAGAACAGCAGGAATGGCGGGTGGCACAAACCCAGGAATGGCTGGAGTGTGGCATGAGGAGGAGGAGAAGAAGAAGGAAAAAGAGAAGGAAAAGGAGGAAGAGGAGGAGGGGAGAGCAAGTGTGCCATGAGTGTGCTGCAGGCTGCACTTGGCAATGGCAGTGCTAAAATCAGCCACCTTCACACCTTCCTTCTCATCTGGGAGAGCTGATGGCATCCCAGCACTGAGGGACCTCACTGACTCTGTGCTGGCATGGGAGGTGGTGAGTTGGGCTGCCTGGAGGCTGGAGCTGCTCCCACCAGCTCTGACCAGGCAGGAGCTGCTTCCCATTAGAACTTCCATGGCATCATCCTCCCCAGAGCACTCCTCCCTTGCTGGGCTGTGCTAGTCCAGGTGTTCCCAGCATGTTGGCATGTGGGAAGGAGCACCAGCCACACCAGCAGTAAATCTGTTACTTGGCCTTTCCCAGCAGGTTTCCCTGCTCTGAGCTCTGCCTCTCCTGGAGCAGGGTCATGGGCAGTGCCACCACCAGGGACTCGGGTGACAGAGGGAGCCGTGTCACAGGATGCCCGTGAGGGCTGCGGTGCAGCGTGAGGTCGAGCTGGCATTTCGTAAGAGCAGGGAAAGGGCCTCTGCCGAACTGGTGCGAGAGCAGCTGTGACTTTCCATTCCTGTGGGAAGTGGGCTGCCACCGTCCAAGCATCTGGGCTTGTTATGATGGGAGAGGAATGCCAAGTATTTTTCTTCCTTATCCACTACCATCCGCTCAAACCCTCCCCTGATCAAACCCATATTCATCGCCTGGGATGCAGTGGAGAAGATCCCTCCCAGCCCTCGTGGCTGCTGGGAGCTCGAGGCACCTGTGGAGAAAACCCCTCCCTCATCCAGGGGCTCCCCCCACCCCCTTGCCCCTTCCTATCTCCTTCTGCTGCTAGCCAGCTCCAGACATTTAATTTTCACTTTACTACCTTTGCTAGGAGCATCCCCGCACCTGCATCCCTGTGCCTGCATCCCTGTGCCACCACCTCTGTCACTGCATCCCTGCTGACCTGTGGGCCCGGCGGGACCGCACTGTCCCCTCCAGAGCCCTGAGCATCCCGAAAGCAGCCACTGGGATGGTGCCACGGGCGTGTGCCCTGGGGCGCCTGCCGTGCCGGGAAGGAGGCGGTGCAGCCTTGGAAGGTCACCAAGATTTTTCCGGAGATGAAAGTGTGCTCAAGTGTCAAACAAACTTTCCAAATTATCTTTCTGGACACTTTCTCCCTTCTGCTTTGGAAGGCGGAGGAGGAACATTTCATTCCGTCTGTGCTGGCGTGGAGCGGGGCTGCGTGAGGAGCCGGGAGCTGCCAGCGGCACCCGCGGCTCAGCCTCGCTTCTCCCCGACATCATCCCTGAGTCACCGCGGGTGCTGCCCTGGCATCTTTAGCTGGGCTTCCCGCCTCCCTGCAGCCCCCCAAACCCCTCCCAGCACAACAGAGGGCTGCCAGGTGCCCAGTCAAACAGCAGACACCACCTCTCCTCCCACTGCCATTTGGATTTGTCATAAGTAGACAAATTAAGGGAAACGTGTGGATTTCTCTGCTCTCTCAGGGATACCTGGCACACAGCAGCAGGGGCGTGGGGACAGCGGCTCTGCCGCCCTTGGTAAATCCCCCGTGATCCCAAACAGCTGGGGACAAGCAATGGCTGCGTGCTGCCCCGAGGATCCATCACTAATGAGAGCTGTCTAATTAGTGCGTCCTCCTGTGACAGGTCACCCTGGCAAGGCTTGCGCCAACATCCGCTCACCCATGCCAGCAGCCAGAGAGCATGACCAGGAATGAGGTGCTTCCCTGGCCCTTGCCCAGTGTTTGCCTTCCAGGTCTGGACAAGGAAATTCCCTATTGGCTCCAGGGCAGCTGGGCTGGCACCCAACAGGACTTGTGGCAGCTCCTTGCCCTGTGGTGCCCACGTCTCCCCCAGGTCACGGCCATCCACACCAATGCAGCTGCCTGCAGCCAGGATTCGGAGACACTCAGATATCCCCAAGGCCATTCCCATATCCCTATTTTTCTGTGCTGGAATGGCAGCAGCATCCCCATGTCCACATGGGCCCCCCAGCCCTTGCAAGCCCCTGATGGTGATGCCATGCTGCAGGTTTGGTTGTTTATGGAAATTTCGGCTGAGCCAGATGCTGCAATTTATGCATTTTATGTGTACTTTTTCAATTTATTTCCTAATTAGAAAAAAAACCTAAAGTGATCCCAACCATTATTACTCCTGGTTTCCTCAGTTATTACTCCTGGTTTCCTACAGTGAGGCCAAAGGGGTCTGAAATGGCTCCTTTGTTGTCTGATCATTAACCCTTCAGGAATGAAATGCAGCAGTGCCGGATGGGAGTGGTGGGGAGAGAGGCTCGGGGGGGGGGGGGGTGCTGGGGGAGAGAAGGGAAACAGGAGGGAGAAATTCGAGGGGTAGAGAGAAGATTAACCCAAATGTACTGTCCCTGGGCATGGTTGGACACCCCAGGACACTGATGGACACATCCACTACGGCCCCGTGGGTGGTCTGCTCTAGTACAATGAGTTTGCTGGTTCTCAGCAGCCCCCAGCCCATTCGTCCCCCCCGGGTGATGCAGACCCAGAGCATCACAGGTGGGAAGGAGCCCTGCAGTTTATTGGTCTGTGGGATGAGCAGGTGGATGATCACCTTCCCCAGGGTGCTCAGGGGAGTCCTGTGTGCCCAGAAAGTCCCTCTGTGCCCCCTCTGAGGGGAAGAGAGGGGCACCATGTGCTGGTTTGCACTTGGTGATGCCAGGAGTGAACGCGCTGTCACAGGGGCTCTCACTGGTGGCCAGTGGCCCTGGAGCCCTGGCTGGGAGGTCACCAGGCTGTTCCAGGGTACGGCTCCTGGCACAGGGTTGGCACGCTGGGACAAGCACGTGGAGCTCCCAGGATGGGGACCTGCGCCTATAGGTCACCTCGGGTACCTGGCGAGTGAGGTGTCCCCCTCCTGTCCTGCATCCCACCCCAGGCACAGCTCTCAAGGTGGCTTTTGGGGAGCACAGTGTGGGACAAAGGGTGTGGACAGCCGCGTGAGAGCCCGGAACAGCTCAGTGAGCTCGTCTTGACTTGGCACAGCTTGGCACAGCTCGGCTCGGCTCAGCTCCGCTCCCGCAGCTCGGAGGGAGGTGAGTTAAGAAGCGCTCGGAAAATCAGAGTCAGCTGCAATCCTGGGGACAGCCGGGGCAGACCCACAGCCGCCGCCGGAGCTGCCGGAGACCCACCACGGCTCCCGGCGACCGGGGGGCTCAGCCCTGCCCGGGGGGCTCAGCCCTACCCGGGGGCTGTCTCTGGCCCCCCCAGCCCTGCCGGGGCTGAGCCGGGGGGCTGAGCCGGGGGGGCTGAGCCGGGGGGGCCGGCGCAGGCAGCGTCACCCGCCTGGCTCCACCCCCCCAAAATCGCAGGGGGCTTCGCTGTGACCCCGGCGCTGGGATGGCAGCGGGACAGTCGGACCGCGGCGGGACGGCGGGACGGTTCCCAGCCGAGGTGGTGGCTGGAGTGCTCCGGGGGGATCCAGCCAGGGCGTTTGCCAGTCGCTTTGTTGCTGCTGGGGGATTTTTTATTTTTTTTTTAGGATTATTATTATTTTGAAGGGGAGGGTGAGGAGAGGGGGCTGACACTGACTATAAAGGCAGAGCTCTCCGGAGCAGACGCCACTTCCCCGCCACTATGAGCACTCCCCGGGCCTGACAGCCCCAGCCTGCCCCAGTGTCTCTGGCTCATGCTGCCCTGAAGTGTGGCTGTGTGCCCGAAGCTCGGGTTGGGATGGTGTGAGCCCGGAGCCGCTCGTCGCCCTCCCAACACCCCTCACCGGCTCTGGCAGGAGCCGAGCCCGCCAGCCGCTTGGATGATTTGATTCCTTCCCTGCCCGACATCACTCCTGCCCAGATGCAGTGGATAATATTCATGTTGCTGTTATTCATCAGCTCCATGGAAATGCTCACGCAGAACCGGTGGAAGAAGCAAGGTACGGTGTGCGCAGTGGGCTTGTCCCACTCGGGTGCTGCGGGGTGGCTTTGGGACACCAGGCTGCCTGTCCTGCCTGCACGGAGCGGGAAGGAGTTGTGAACCAGGGCTGGAGGGTGCCAGGAACCAGCATCCCCCAACCCTTCCCCTTGAGCCCCCTTGGGGACCGTCTGTGTTCCCCTCTGGGTGTGTGGCACGGGGCTGACTTGGCAGTGCGGGAAGATGCAGAGCGCAGCCCCATGGCACTGCCTGCCCAGTGCCAGCCTTGCCTTTTGGCTTTGGGGCTGGCAGAAGACAAGGGATGGTGGCTGGCACTGGGACCAGCTCTGCAAACGCCAGCAGAGCCAGGCACAGTGGGGATAGCACAAAATGGGCTGATTTTCCTTATTAGTATTTCCTTTCTCTGCATAACACACTAAAGTGCCTTAGGAGTAAAACCTCCTGGAAGGATGCTCAGAGCCACAGCAGGCACTGCCTGTCCCCTGTCCCGTCCTTTCCCTGGGAAGAGGCACCAGCTGAGCCACTGCTCGGTGCCTGGGCAAGGGCAGGGTGTGCCAGGGCTGTGCCGAGGCACATGCCCCCTCCATTTGCCACTGGCTCATGTCCCCTCGCTGCGCAGTGCCAGGCAGTGCCAGCTGGCTGTGTGGAATGGGCCAGGGCTGGTTATCAGCTCCGTGCCAGGAATGCCTTGTTTTTGGGGCCAACATGTGCCAGGGTAGGGGCAGGACCTCCCAGGACCAGGGTGCTCAGGGCTGGAGCCCGGAGAGCTTCCCTTGAAGTTGTTTCATGTTAAAGGCATGCAGAGGCAGTAGGTGTGCGTGATGATGTGGGTGGCCAGGCTGGCGGTGGCCAAAACACCCGTGGTGGAAAACAGCCTAGCACCAAGAGGGGCTCCAGCTACCAGTGCTTGATGCTGAATAGCACAGTGCTCCAAGGCCCTCAGGTCTTGGCAACACCTGGGGGTCTGGCCATGGCTTCACACCCCAGACATCTTATATCCCCTGGGATAACCAGCACAGAAAGTCCAGCACAGGGTCCAGGAGCTACGAAAGATGCTGCAGCACCCCACTGCCTCCCTACTGCCACTGGGAGCTCTGATCTGGGCAGTCCAGCGCCCCGGAGACTCCCAGTTCCCAGCAGGACTGGGAACAGGGTGGGCAGAGATGGGGGATGTCACACCCATGTCCTACACATCTCAGGTACCCACTGTGCCCCCTGCCCAGTGCCCAGTCCAGCCCTGTACTCTGCCGTCACCACTGGGCAGGAGAAGAACCCACCGCTTGTTCCTAGTCCTCAATCCCATGGTTTCAGCATGAGCCACATTCTGTTGTGCTCTGCAGTGGCTCCCAGTGTCACTCCCGGTGGCAGAGATGTGTGTGCCATGCCAGCAGCACCATAGGGTGGAGGAGCACAACCCCATTTCTCCCAGCTCCATACCATGGGATTAGTTCCAAAACCAGTGAGAGGAAGAAGGCCCGGAGCCCACTCAAGAGTCCCCATCTTCTCTAGCCTGGCTGGGGTTGGAAGGAGAGCAGCAAAAAAACCCCCTAAATATCAAAAAGAATTAGGGAAGGGAAAGAGGCTCGTAAATCTATGGGTCTCCAGGGAAGCCGCTCCAGCTGCAGCCAGGAACACAAATGTTGTCAGCGTTTGGTAAATATGTAACGGAGACCATAACAACTTAATGGATCCAAGGTGCTTTGTTAGCGCTCCCAGCAGAGGCAGCTCTAATGAAGGCTCCTGGCAGTGCTGCCATCCCAGACAGTGTGCCCCCGAGAAGGGACTGGGATGAGCCAGCCTGGGGACAACTGCATGGCACCGCAGCACCATGGACTGGCTTGTGCCAGGGACCAGCGCACAAGGCTGCAAGGCATTGCCTGCCATCATCGTCTGACAGAGTCCTCTTCCAGCATCTCCCTGGCTTCCTCAGCACCTCTGCCCCAGCCCCACAGCCGTGGGACCCATCTGATGCAGCTCCTGGGGTCAGAGGGACCAGTGCCAGGCATTGCTCCCAGAGCTGAGTCTGTGTCCGTGCTGGGCAGCACCCAACAGATGGATGGGGCTTGTAGCAGCCTTGTCTAGTGGAAGGTGTCCCTGCCCATGGCAGGGGGTTTGAGATGATCTTGAAGGTCTCTTCCAACCTAAACCATTCTGTGATTTTATGATTCTATAGAGCCCAGGTCCTAAGCATGCTGTACCAGGACTTCTGCACTGTCACTGCTACTCAGCCTGTGGTGCCAGAGCCAAGCAAACAGTTTCCAACACAGGGGCATGGTGAAGGCATTGGATGCCTGCATGCAGGAGTTCAGTGGCCCCTTTTGTGATGCCGAGCCAGCCTGGGGTTGCAGAAAGACGCAGGGCATGTGTAGCCCCCAGAGCTGGATGCTCAGCTCTCCAGCTCCCAAAGTGTGCCTGAGCCAGGAGCATCCCTCCAGGCTGCTTTCTGTGGGCTCGGGGAGCAGGAGTGGTTGGCGGTGTCTCTGAGGGCTGGTGGATGTTGGCACCCTGTCCTTGTCCCTGGGAACAGAGCCCACCTCGGGGTCAGGCACCCTCCTACAGGCTGGGAGTATGGCACAGACAGCCAGGGAGGCAGCAGAGGCTCTTGAGCAAACAGACAGATGCTTATCTCAGCTCCTCTTGAGTGCATCCAAAATGCTCTTTGTCCTCTGACACTTAACAGGCATCAACTGATTAATCCAGGTCAGAGCGTATGTCTACCCGCTGACCCAGTGGTTGTTCCACTTCCCACGGGATGGGCAAGGCTAGCTTGGGATGTGGCTCAGGCTGTCACCCACGGGCAGTGCTGGGCATGGGGCACACCCTCAGTGTGGATCTTGGAGTGATGGAGGCCATCAGTGATGGCCAAGCTGGGAGTGATGGCTCCATGTGTCCCCAAGCTGCCAGCGTGGGCAGAGGTGGAGACTGAGGAGCAGAGAGAGGTGGGGTGGTATTTGCAGGGAGACAGGACAGTGCCGTCACCCTGGTGTGTCAGAGAGGGGCTGCCACGGGGCTGGGACCCACCTCGGCACCCGTGCCACAGCCCCTCTCCTCCATTTGTCCCCGCAGCGAGTGCTGGCCTGCTGGAAAACTGCACGGGCTGCGTCCTGTGCTCTGAGGACAACGGCTGCATCACCTGCCACCACCGGCTCTTCCTGCTTATCTGGAGGGACGGCATCCGCCAGTACGGGATGTGCGTCCACACTTGTCCTCCGGGCTACTTTGGTGTGCGGGGTCTGGAGGTCAACAGATGCACAAGTACGTCCCGCGCCAGCCGGGGTCCCCCTGCTCCTACTCGTGCCCCCTGCTCCCCTCGCCACCCTGCGGGTCTCAGTGCTGTGGGAAGGGCGATGGCTTCATTTCCCACAGCATCCCTGGTGGCACTGGATCCAGGGGCGGCCGGGCTGGGGGGGCTTCGTCGCCTTTTCCCTTGCCCAGAGCTGCAGCCTGGAGCCCGCAGGTTTTGGGTCCCCGGTGGGTGCCGGGAGTGCCCCAGGCTGTCCCGCTGACCGGCCGTCCCTCCCGGCAGAGTGCAGGTCGCCCAGCTGCGAGAGCTGCTTCAGCAGAGACTTCTGCATGAAGTGCAAGGACAAGTTTTACTTGTACAAGGGCCAGTGTTTCCGGCAATGCCCCTCCGGCACTGCGGCACAGCCCGGCACCCGCGAGTGCCAAGGTAAGCAGCACCCGCACCCCGTGCCCGCCGTCCCTGGGGACGCGCCTGGCGCCGAGGGGTCCCAGTCCGTTCTGCCCCTGTCCCCGCAGAGACGTGCGAGCCGGGGCCGTGGAGCGAGTGGAGCGCCTGCACCCACGAGAGCCGGACCTGCGGCTGCAAGTGGGGAGTGGAGACGCGGGTGCGGGAGGTGCCGGAGGCTGCCCGGGAGAATGGGACTGCCTGCCCCGCGCAGCTGGAGACCAGGAGGTGCCGCATGAAGAAGCACTGCCCAGGAGGTGAGCACCGCGCCACCGGGGCTGGGGACAGCTTCGCCTCCCTCCAAAGTGAGCCCGAGGGTCGCTGCAGGAGGACGGTGGCAGCAGGGGTCTGGCAGTGGCCGGCGAGCCATGCTGTCATCTCCCAAGCATTTTGAAATTCTGGGTAAAGCCCAGGCACATGTGCTGAGCAGCCCTACGGCTGGCTGCTCCCACCTGGCAGTCCCCGAGACTGCCTGGGATGAGACAGTGTCCCCTTCCATGCTGGGCTGGGCTGGGCTGGGCTGGGCACTGGCATGAACTGCCGTGGTGAGATGAGGCTGCCGAGCTCCAGCTCCCATCCTGCCACGACGTGAAGGGAGGCTTTCTGCACTGCAGCTGTGAGTAAGAAGGGTTGAGACACACACAGGGGAGGTTCCTGAAAAAACCTCTCAGCTCCCCAAAAGCTGGAGTGCTTGTGGAGCAGGAGGGCATCACCCAGGGGATTTCTGATGGCCAAAGTTTTGGGAGACACTGCAGGGCAGAGTCCCCCTCCATGGCTCATCCAGCTAGATGTTCACTCGTGCTCCTGCACTTCTCCCCACCTCGTCCCCAGGCTGGGGGCTCCCTGGCTCAGGGATCCCCCCACCTTTCACACACCAGACGTGCTGCAGGGCCTGTCCAGGCGGTGCGTGCACGGGTGCAGGGCTGGCGATGGGAACCAGGACGTGGCTGATGTCATTTTTGGATGCAGGCATCTGGACTGAAGCTACCCTAATAAATCTCCACTTAATAACTGGCAGAAAGGGGGAAGCATGAGATACCGATCTGTAGTGCCTGGCAGCAGATCTGAGCCACCGAGGGTTGCGGTTCGGAGCTGCGGGATCACTCCGTGCCGTGGGATGAGCTGGCCGGCACCGCCAGCGTGGCGGGGATCAGGGAGGACAGGACTGTGAGGGTGGAGAGAAAAAGGATGAAGAAGGGGGGCAACAGCAGAGGACATGCGTGCTGGGCGAGGGCCATGGAGCCAGGAGAGAGGCTTTATCCCAGCACCATCAATCATAAGTAATATTTTCCTGCTGACAGTGCAGAGGAGCTGATTCCTTTCTCCACCCAGGTCCCAACTCACGTCTTCAGGGTGCCAGGTGGCACCGATTTTGAGGATGTTCCCCTCCCTGCTGGTCTGTGGCAGCTCCAGACCCGCAGAGCTGGTGACAGTTTGATGCGAGAAACTTAGTGTGGGAGGACAGGCTGCTCCAGAGCACTGAGTCCTGCAGCACCGTGCCCATGCCCAGCCCTGCGTGGCACACAGTGGGTCCCACTGGCAGGGACTGCTGTGCCAGTGTTTCAGGGGCACCTCGTCTTGTGAGGTGACTGGGAAGGCCCCCCAGAAAAGCGCTTGGCCTCCTGCCTTTGCCTGTGCTTCTACTCCTGCAAGTTGGAAGCCCTGGGGCTATGGTGATGGGCTCAGGGGCTGGCAGGACTCTACTCTTGAGGCTGCTATCTGGGATCAGCTTCAGACAAAGGCCTGTTACCTGTCCAGAAGAAAGAATCCCATGACTGCCCCCCAAGCAGCCACCGCAGAAGAGAGCAGCCCCTCCGTGTCTTCCACTCCTGGGCAGGCTGTTCGGCATCCCTGCCACGGCAGAGCGTGTGTCTGCCCTCGCTCTCAGGCTCCTGCCCGCCTGGCCAAATGCTGGGTTATGGGATCCAGATGCTGGAGGAGGACAAGGAGTTCACTTGATGCATCCGAGACACCCCCAGCCCAGGCGAGCCAGGGCAGGCAGCCGGACCCAACCGTGTGATGAGAGATTTGTGCCACCACTTCTGAGCCATCCAGGCGGCTGGAAGGGAAAAGCCGCCACGCTTGGCCGTGGCACAAACCCCTCGCGCTGCTGTAAATCTGCCTTGGGTGTCTGTCGCGCTCTCCAGACGCTTGGCGTGCGTGCCGTGCCCTCTCCTTTGTGGGTGGCAACTGTCTGGGAGATCAGAGCCGAGAAACAGCCAGGCAGGACAAGAACTGGAGCCCTCAGAAGGGGTTGGGGACAACAGTGCTGGCACACGCAGCACCAGGGACAGTCATGGTCCCTTGTGTCCTTCACACCACTGAACCCCCCACCCATGTGACTCTAATGGGCCCATGTGAGTGGGCACAGGGGGTCAAGGACAGACAAAGCTGCCTTGCTTTTGGGGCAACCATTCGGATCCTTAGCATGGACTCCCCCTCGCACTGGAGCCCATGGCACAGCAGGGTTTATCCTGAATCCCTGTTTCTTGGCATCTCAGCACCAACACCTTGGCCAGCTGGAGGGTGTGTGGCAGCTTCTTGGGATGAGCAAAGATTTGGGTCCCAACAGCCTGACCTTGGAAAGCTGACAGTGGGTTGACCTGGGATGCATCCAGGCTCCACCAGCACGTTGGCTGTGCCACTGGCATGGGGATCATCCACATGTGGAGGGCATCCACAGGGAGAGCTTTAGCACCTATGCATGGATGCACCCCAAATGCCCACATCCTCTCAGGGACTGTCCGGGTCCTGTGGTGGTGGGCAGCACCTGCCCACCTTCCTCTCCAGAGAGAAGGGAGGCACATTCCTGCACCATGGCAGAGCTGAGTATGGCTGTGCCATGACTTTGGGGTGTTGGTGCAGCCACTGTCCCTCTCTGACATCCACAGTCCTTGCTCAGAGAGAAGCTGGGGTTTCTCCAAGCAGCTCCTGCTTTGGTTGAGCTGCCCCAGCCCATTCCTAGGGATTTTGGGGTACCGGGATTTATTCCAGCCATGGGAGATGTGGGGACAACACACCAGTGTCCCTCTGCCTATGCCACCAGCACACCCAGACCTCCCACAGACCCACGCTGCTGTTTCATGACTGGGAGAAGGCTCTGGGGTCCCCAAAATGAGAAACTGGGTTCAGCACTAACACCCTGAGGGAGGATATGGGATCAGCATGCCATGGATGGGGCTCAGGTCGGATCATGTCGCCTGGACAACGAGCGAGCCCTCCTTTTCTCCTCCTTTTTTTGTTGCAGAGAAAACCGAACCCAAAAATAAAGGCAAAAAGCGACAGAAGAAGCCGAAGACAGAGCGGCACACGGGCACCTAGCAGGCACCAGCACAGAAGCTGGAGCACCGTGGCAGGAGCTCCCAGCCAGCTCCTGCCACGGTGCTCCGGCCACATCACCCCTGTTTTTCCATCCACAGAAAAAAAATTGCACAATTTCTCTGCTCCCCCATCCCCCTTTTCTTTTGAGATGATTTATGGCCTGTAAAACATTTCCTTTTCAGAAAATCTAATTTGCAATGTCCAAAGCAAAGCCCTAGGGCTTGGGGAGGGGGTGGCTCCTTTATTCCTCTGGTCTTTCCTCTCCCCTAGCCTGCTCCATCCCTTCCCTTCCTCCAGACACGTGGGATGGGGTTAGACCAGGGGTTGGACCCTGCTAATGAAGCTGATGCCTGCCTGGATACCATCCCCCAGGGCTGGGAGCTGCCCTGGCTCCACAGGGTCCTGATTTCATGGGAGTGCTGGGGGGCACAGTGCACCACTGAGCTGCTCCAGGTGCCGGATAGTGTCCCCCGTCCTCAGCCACAGGCATGGGAAGCAGCAGGACTTCCAGGGTTGGGACCCCAGGGTTGGGACCCCACTGGGGACCGTGCCATTGCTCACAGCAGCCCAGCCTCACGCTCAGCATCCGCACAAGCACAACCAAGGTCCAAATCCTGCTGTCCTGGGGCAGCTGGACCCCCAAACTGGGAACCCTTCTGGGGACTATGCCAGCCCAGCACTCAGCATCCTCATGGGCCAAATCCTGCCGTCCTTAGGCTCACAGAGAGGCTCGAAGGGCTTCTCTCCCAGCTGGATGTGGGCACAGGAATTTGGGGTGACCACGGCTGTATTCGGTCTAGGACAGGGACACACACAGTGCAAGTGCCAGCCCAGGCAGGGGATGCTGCTGCCTCCTCCATCCCCAAACTGGGATGTGTTGGAAGCAGCGCTGCATCCCCCTCCCAGCCATCACCGGGGGCGTGACCATGGGGTGCTGAGCCAGTCTGTCCCTCCCTGCCACGCTGTGTGTGTCCACAGGCACAGAGGGCTGCATCGGTGTATATATAACATATGTGTGCTTAAATCGCTGCCCCAGCCGCAGGCAGCTCTGCATTCGGGGTTTGCCGGGGTCCGAACTCCCCGTCCCTGCCCTGAGCGTGAGCAGGGGGAGGCCGGGGCTGGCCGCGTTGTGTCGGGGCTGCGGGGCCTGCACAGACCCTTCAGGACGGGAGCGCTGGGTGTCAGCATCGAGCCAACCCCGGAGCCGGCACAAAGCTGCCGGAGCAGCTCCTCCGTTCGCTTCATGACAAATAAACGGATTAAACCCTCGGCATCGCTCCTGTGTCCCTGTTTTCCCCATTCCCATGAGTTGCTGCCTGAGGGGGACTGGGATGCTGGCTGTGGCCACGGTGTAATCCCGCATTCCCCAGCTCTGCAGCTTGGGTCCCTGTGGGGGGACACCCTGCCCTGGCCCCCCAGCACCGGGGCACTGGGGAAAGATTTTATTTCAAGCTTTTATTTAAAGTACCACCAGCATCGCTCGTTGCCTGAGCCAGCACTGGAGCAAGCGGCAAGTGTGACACTGGGACTGCCATTCCACAGGGATTGGGAATCACCAGGGGGTTTTCCTGGCTGTCGGAGAAAATCCCCCTCTGCTGAGATGCTTGGGCATCCCCTTGGCAGCCTGTCCCCACCCCTGGGATTGTCTCCTCCTGGGGAACACAGCCCAGATCCTATCCCAGTACATGGGCTGGCAGATGTGGTGTCCCCCAGTTCTGGTCGGAGTCCATCAGCCCCGGGCAGACCCCTGGCCTGGGATCTGGGCACGCCAAGCCCCACGCAGTCTGGCTGAGTCCTGCCAAGCTCTGCCTGGGACACAGCCCCACTCCTGGTCCCCACGGGCTCATCCCATGGCCAGAGCAGTGAAATCCAGGCCTGGCTCCCGCTGGCCTTATAAATAGCTGGGACTCGGGGAGGGAGCTGTGCTGCCTGGGATGGGGGTGCCTGGGTGTGGTGAGTCCCAGCGGGTGCTGGTTTGGGGGACTCGCTGGGCGCAGGGCTGGAGGGTGGGAGGGCTCGGTGCTGCCATGGTGCTGCCCATCCCGGGAGGTGCAGTGAGTTGTGCAGAGAACGGCCGGGGGAGGGACGGGGCTGTGTGTGCGAGTGTGTGTGAGACTGTGTGTATGAGACATTTATAGATCACGTGTGAAACTTGATCTCCCCGCAGTGGACTCAGAGGAAAGAAAAAAGATAGAAGTATTGTTTTTAAACAGATTTTTTTCCTTTGTTTTTCCTTTTTTTTTTTTTTCTCCCCTCTCCCCCTGCGAGGGCTGGCGATAAAAGGCCGGGGCGGCCAGCGCCGGCTCAGAGGGAGGAAATGCCGAAATCGCGGCGCTTGGACGCGGCGGCGAGCGCCCACTGACCCATCCCGGCACGGAGCAAGCTGCCGGCGCATCCCCCGCCGTGGCACCCCGGTCCCGCGGGGACCCCCGCGCCATGCGGGCGCTCAGCCTCGGCCTCGTGGCCCTGACCTGTGCCACGACGGCTCTGTGCGCTGCCGGAGCCCAGCGCCGGGCGCTGGAGGGCGGCGGCCGCCGGCGCTACCACCGCGTGCAGCACGGCCGCTGCAGCTACACCTTCGTGCTGCCCGAGGCCGACCCGCTGCCCTGCCCGGCCGCCCCCGGTGCTGTCCCCGGCCCGGCCAACGTGCTGCTCCAGCGGGACTCGCCGGCCGGCACCGCCGGGCACGGGGCTGCGCAGCGCCTGCGGCACCTCGAGAGGATCCTGGACAACAGCACCCAGTGGCTGCTGAAGGTAGGGTGTTGGGTGTGGGGTGTGTGGGGGGTGTGGGGGGTGTGTGTGGGGACGGGCAGCGCGGGGGTGTGGGCAGGGATCTGTGTCCAGCACCCACGCATGCAGCATCCCTGTGGCACAGCTGTGGGCATTGGGGCCTGTGCCCGCCTGAGCATTCAGGTCAGCTTTTCCCTGCAGGTGTGTAGCTGGCATCAGGCACTGTCTGCATGGAGGGGATGTGTGCTGAGGGTTCTGCGGGTGCTGCAGCTCATGGGTGCTGCAGATCACTCACCCAGATCACTTCCCACTGAGGCTGTATTCCCTGCCCATCCTTGCCACAGGGCTCCTCGTGGTTCTGGCTGCGTTAGCCATGCCAAGCATCCCTTGGGGATCAGCATTCCAAGTTCTGGGTGAGGATACTGGGAAGGGGTTTGGCCAGTGGCCGGGCGAGGGTCCCGAGGGCAGGGGCCACCAAAATCTCTCCAGCTTCATCATTTTCCCTCTTACAGGCTCTGGAATAGCTCCCAGCACTTGGTGAGACTTTTTGTGGGACCCACGGCTCCTGGGTGGCCTGTGGGTGGTGCAGGGTGGGGGCAGTGGGGTGCCACACCAGAGGGGCTGTGTACCCACAGGGTTGCCACCCCTAGCCCCCACTGGCTCGCCCCGTCCCCAGTGCCTGAGGCAGGAAGCAGCATTTCCTTCCTGGAGCCCCCACCAGCTGAGTGCAGCTGCCTGCGTCAGACCCAGGAATAGCTCGTCCCAGGGGACACATCCCTGGGGGGCCCTGAACCCCACAGCCCGTGCCAGGAACACTGGGTACCTGCGCTGATAAGAGGGGAAGCAGCTTGTCCCCAGCTGTCACTGACCCAGCAGAGCCACATGCACGTCCTGTGGTGTCCCACCAGGCTGCAATGGGACCTGTGTGCCTCTGCACTCCCATTTCCTGGGTGATGTCCCCGTACCGAGCCCCTGAAGCACCCAGGGATCGGGATGGGGCCAACACACTGAGTGGGGGTCCCGGGGATGTGGCTGTGCCAGCCACTCTGCTTGGGTAGCCACCCTGGCTGTGGGGGACAGTGCAGGCAGCAGGGACGTGCAGGACGTTGTTCCTTGTCCCCTCAGCCATCCTAGAGAACAAATTCCTCAAGAGCTGGGAAAACGCTGAACCGTGGCTCTGCTGGAAGCCAGCCCAGGGTGTTGCAGAGGGGTCAGCAGGGCCAGTGACAACCTGGCTGGTGGCACTGAATCTCCATCACTGTGGGACCTGCTGGGTGCACACCATCCTGGGGTCCCTGTGCCCTCAGCTCTCTGCCTTGGTGTCCCTGTGCTCTGGTGGCTTTGTGCCCTGTGTGCCCAGGCCAGCTCTGAGCTCCCCTCGGGATGAGGGCAGCCTTTGTATGGCCAAGCAAGGCAGGGGACAGGGGTCCCACCACGGGTGCACATGGCCCGGTCCAGAGCACTCAGCCACAGGCAAAGTGGGGCTGCACATCTGGGCAGCTGTGGGCGCCAATGCCCCTCACCACAGCCCCAAGGAGCACAAGGCAGCGGAGCACTGGGCAGGCAGTATCCCGTTCCATCCCCATCTGCATCCTGTTCTATCCATCCATCCCATCACAACAATCCCATCCCATCCCATCCCATCCCATCCCATCCCATCCCATCCCGCCCCATCCTGCAGCATGGCTCTCTCCTTTTAGAGGCAGCTTGCAGCTATGTTTTTTGCTGTTGTTCCTCGGCTTCCCAAATTTCAGCAGAGCTGCCCAAGAACGCTTGTTTTGGTCAGACTCCAGCCCTGAACAAACAAACGAGGGCTCAAAAGAGGCATTGGGTTCAGGGACAGATTGTAAACAACACTGCATCCCCGTCTGCTCTGCCCTGGCATGGGGAGCCCTGCAGGGTGCTGAGAAACTGGGAGGTCTCCTGGTACCCAACAGGGCTCCCCAGGCCCCCTCAGGCATCTCCAGCACCAGCTTCCCCCAGGACCCCCACCCACGGCACTGGGGGGCTGGTCCACCCTCCCCACTCAGCACGCCTTGGTGGGGACATGGCGAGGACCCAGCACACAAGGACACATCAGCTGCTCCTGTCTCAGGAGGAATTAATTTTAGCTCAAACACAAACATTTGATGGTGCCGCTGGGTCTAGGGGGACTTGGGGTTGGATGGGGTCTCTAGTGACAGTTCGGCAGCTCTGAGGTGCCTGAGGCACAGGGGCTGATGCTGCTCACCCTGGGATGGGTGTAGGGGTGTGGGGAGGAGGTGAAAAGTTTTCCACCCACCTATAGCTCAAGGATTCCCCAGCCAGTGCTTGTGGAATGTTTAGAAATGCCGGAGCAGGATAGGAACTGGGACAGGGGAGGGATGTGGCTGCAAGAAGGCAGCACAGGATGATCCAGCTGTGGGCAATGGGATCCCAGCACGGGGACAGCAAGTGGCTGAGTTTCCTCCTGCTCCACGGTGATGTTTTGGTGTGACCAAAACAGCACCACAGCTTTCCCACCAGCTCTGCGCTTATGGTGGAGAAATGAGTCTCTGAGCCCAGGAGAGCCCAGCTCACATCAGCACCCATGAGATGAAGGAGGGGGGATCAAGGATTCCCTGTCCTTGGCACACAGCCTGTCCCATTTGTGTCCCCTGTGCCACTCATGGCTGGGGACACTGTGCCCCACTCCAGCTCCCAGGGAAGCTGCTGGAGCCAGGATCCAGGGCTCCATCTCCAGGGCTCTCAGCCTTCCCCGTGCCAGCCTGACCTTTTCCGTGGGTATGTTCTGCCCTCGGCTCACAGATATGTTTATTTAAAAAAAAAAAAAAAAAAAGCGAAAAGCAAGATTGAGAGGGAGAAAAGACCTCCCCAAGCCCTGTGAAGCAACAAGATTAACGACGTGGTTAAAGGGAAACTCTCCAGCAATCCCTCAGCTCGGGGAAATGTTTTCCAGACGCGGCTTTCCGACCTTTCCCCGCTTCCTCCCTGAGAGCATGTTCCTGCGAGGGAAAATCCCCAGGGAAGCGGGTGCAGGCAATGGTGGCTGGGATGGTCAGCCCTGGGACCTTCCCACCCCGAGACCTTCCTGCCCCACATGGGTGCTGACAGTGGGGTGACAGTTTTGCCACTGCCCGGTGCTGGGGAGGAGGGAACAGTGGGATTTCGTCATGCCAAACAAGTGCAGAGCCCTGTGCCCTGGCCCACTGCCGGCCCCACTCCCACGCTGAGTATCCCAACGCTGCTGCCTGCCATGGTGCTGAACATCCTGGTATTGCTGCCCATCATGATGCCAAACATCCCAGCACTGCTGCCCCCCCGACACAGTGCCAAGCATCCCGGCACCACTGCATTCCCACCGCTGCCTGCTTTCCGCACCGCCCAGAGAGCAGCAACCCTGCTGGTTCTGGTCCACAACCCCGCAAGATGCAGGGGGATGTGGGGCTCTGCCTGCAGCACTGGGGAGCTCAGGCAGGGAGCAGGATCTGGACATTGCAGGGACAGCAGGATCTGTGGGGTGCAGGGAGCTGGGCAGCCCCCGTCCCTCCTGCTCTCAGGGGCTGCTTTCCCAGCGTGGGCGGCAGCGCGGCCCCATCCGCTCCCCGTGGCCCCCGCCGAGGGACCGTGCCCCCACCGAGGCCATCGCCCTGGGGAGGGGCTGAATGGGAACCTCATGGCAGGGCTGCCAGAAATAGCAAAGCCTTTGGGAAAGGCCGCTCCCCCGCGGGCTGGGAAAGCGGAAGCGTCATCTCAGCTGTGTCCGAGCTGTGCCGGCAGCCAGCTCCTTCCCAGCCCCGAGTACTTCCACGTGGTGGGGCAGCACCGGGTGCCGGACACCCACCTTCCCTGGCTAATGGTGTCCCCTCATCCTCCATATCCCCAGCCCTGGGAAACCAGTGGTTGGGGGCTGGCAGCTGATGCTGATGCCAGTGCTGATGCCAATGCCGATGCCAGCCACTCCCTGCCTGGGTGCTTGGCACCCAGCTCGCCAGCACACCTGGGCACACAGAAGCCCGTGCCAGGCCCCAGCTGGTACCACAGCCCAGGAATCTTGGCAGCCGGTGCCTGAGGAGACTCCCCTGCAGCAGCTCAGCTCGCTCTGTCCTCTGATAAGATTCTAAGGACCCTGAGGTGGGTCGAGCCATGCAGAGACACAGGGCTGTGCCTGGAGGCTGTGGCCAGTGGTGCCAGGCTCAGCTGGGATGCTGAGACACCGGAGAGGTGCCCAAATGACCCACTGCATCCCCACTTCCCTGCACAGCTGGAGAGCTACATCCAGAGCAGCGTGAAGCCGGAGATGGCGGAGCTGCGGCAGACGGCGGTGCAGAACCAGACCGCCACCATGCTGGAGATCGGCAGCTCCCTCCTCAACCGCAGCGCCGAGCAGAGCCGCAAGCTCACTGATGTGGAGGCCCAGG
Source organism: Lycocorax pyrrhopterus obiensis (assembly GCA_014706295.1). Classification (NCBI taxonomy): domain Eukaryota; kingdom Metazoa; phylum Chordata; class Aves; order Passeriformes; family Paradisaeidae; genus Lycocorax; species Lycocorax pyrrhopterus. Next base: position 10,468,827 of record JACSVZ010000022.1, on the reverse strand, counting down.
TATGGCCCACGTGTCCAAACATCCCCACCACCCTGAGACCGTGGTGGGTGGCATGGTTTGTCTGCAGATAAAAGCAATTCCCTGAGGTGACGCAGGGTTTAATGCCCAGTGGCGGAGGCACCAGGGCTGTGTGCCAGAGACCGGCCAGCCCGGTGACACCAGGGGTGTGTGTGGCTCTGGCTGCTGATGCCCACACTCCCCTCTGCTCCCGAGGCAGGTGCTGAATCAGACGTGGCGCATCGAGATGCAGCTCCAGGAGAATTCCCTGTCCACCACCAAGATGGAGAAGCAGCTGCTGCTGCAGACCAACGAGATCCACAAGCTGCAGAACAGAAACAAGTAGGGGCTGGGGCAGCTCAGGGACCCCCACAGCCCTTGGACCCCACAGGGAGGCTGGTCTCTCCCACCTCACACTGCACTTTGAGGGGGCTTGAACCCCTCCAGGTGCTGGCTGGGGGCCCTGCACAACCCCCAGCAGGGTTTCTTGGGCTTTGAGTTCCCCTGGCTGGCCACGTCCCAGATGTGAGGGTACAATTCAGGGGGTGCAGCAGGGGATGGGGACAGCAGTGGGTCCCTGCAGACACGCCGGGACACCGCAGCTGCAGCTGCCTCCACTCTGCCACCCCATCACCGCTGCATCCCACTCCCAGCATCCTGGAGGTGCGGGTGCTGGAGATGGAGATGAAGCAGCAGGCGGAGCTGGCGGGGGCCCACTTGGAGAAGGAGAAGCTGCAGCGGCTGCTGAGCCGGCAGAGCGGCACCATCGAGGAGATGGAAAGGACGCTGCTGGCTGCCAGTGCCAACACCAGCCTGCTCCAGCGCCAGCAGCTCCAGCTCCTCCAGTCTGTCCAGAGGCTGGTGCGCCTCGTCTCCCAGGGCAGAGGTGAGTGGACTGTGCAGCAGAGTGGGGGCAGTGGGAAACCTCCTCATCCTCCCAGGAGGGTGCCAGGGTGCCCCTGTGGTCTGCTCAGCTTGAGTGACTTCACCTCAAAAATCACAGAATCATTCAATCATAGAATGGTTTGGATTGGAAGGGATCTTAAAGCTCATCTCATTCCAACACCCTGCTATGGGCAAGAACACCTTCCACTAGAAAATGATCCACTCATTGCAACCAAGGAGCAGCTTGGAGCCCCAGGGGGTGGGTCCACAGCCTGATGCCATTTCCAGCCATGGCAAACCCCCAGGGCTAGGCTGGCAGCAGCCCCGGTAGCACAGCTGCCTTGCCCAGCCCTCAGGAGATGGCACAGAAGGGAAAAAATAATCTGTGAGCACAAAGGCATCCAAAGGGAGAGGGAAGAGCAGCAAAACCAGGCAGGGCTGCAGGGCCATCAGGGTTTCTGCCTTCTCACTGTCCTCTCTGCCACAGCCATGTCACCTGGGCAGGAGCAGCAATTCCAGGACTGTGCCGAGGTGCGCCGGGCAGGCATACGCACCAGTGGCATCTACACCCTGCACATTGCCAACCTCAGCGAGCCCAAAAAGGTGAGCACAGTCCAGAGAGGGCTTCCCTGCAGCAGCCCGGAGTGTTGCCCACCCGGTGCACACCAGCCCCACACCAGATCCCTGTTGCTTGGCACGTCCCAGAGCTGTCTCCCCACCCCATCCGGCCTTGGGGGCCGCACAGGGGCAAAGGCAGCACCCACGGGGTGAAAGCAGGGCTGGCACGGCCTTCCAAATGGGGGTATAAAACTGATTTTAAAGGCACCCTGACCTATGAGCACCAGACCCCAGCCCCTGCCCACGGCCATGGAGGGAGGAGAGACCCCCCCAACCAGGCACTGGGCACGGCACACCCTTGCCAGCCCCAGTACCCATAAAGCACCCACGCTGAGCTGCCCAGCCTGGCAGGGATGCACCTGGCTGCCCACTCCAAACCACTCCCAGCCTGTCCCTTACTTCTCTTGCAGGCATACTGTGACATGGAGACTGATCGAGGGGGCTGGACCATCATCCAGCTTCGTGCCAACGGCAGCCTCAGCTTCCAGAGGAGCTGGAGGGAGTACAAGCAGGTGTGTGCCTGACCAGGGAGGGGGACACCCTGGGAGCACCCCAGGCACCTTGAAGTCACCCACCCTGCTGCTCCACAGGGCTTCGGGGACGTGGCAGGGGAATACTGGCTGGGGAACGAGGCTGTGCACCTGCTGACAAGCCGGGTGCCCTACGCCCTGAGGGTCGAGCTGCAGGACTGGGAGGGCGGCCAGGTGTATGCCCACTACGGGAAATTCCAGCTGGGGAGTGAGCGGCAGTTTTACAGGTAGGAGAGAGGCACTGTGGGGACGGCCACCCAGCACTCCCCATCTCTGACTGTCCCCAAGCCCTGTGGGCAGCAGTGGCCAGGGGCAAGGGCTGTATGTGTTCCCCAGGGAGGTGCAGGATCACCATAGGCTTCACTGAGTTGTCCTGGTGTAGTTATGATGCCAGGTGCCAGGCACGTTGCTGTGACACTTTCATCTCTCCCTGGGCTCCTGAGAAGTAGAGTTCTAATGTATAAAATCGCATCAAGGCAGTGGGATTTGCCATCCCAGTGGGAGTTCCTATCCCAGGCAGCAACTTGGGCACTCACACTGGGGCTCGTTGTTTGGGCAAAGGAGGTGACGCAGCTGTGGCCACCAGGCATTCCCAGGGGTGTTGGGCATCCCCAGGCTGTCCATGTCCAGGGAGGGATGCTGCGTTCCTGATGCCCAGCTTGCCTTGACTGTGTGCTCCTGGCCATGGGCGGGAGAGTGGACAGCAGCTGGGAGACTTCACTGCTGGGCTGGAGGTGGAACCAGGCCCCAGACATCCCCTGCACCATCCATCCCATGCATGCACTGAGCTGACCCCCAGCAAGAGAGCTGGAGGAGACTCGGCGGGTCCTCTCTGCCCCAGCATAGCACAACCTCCACCCTTGGGGACCAAGGACAGGAGGCCAAGCTGGAACTGCAGGATCTCTGCCTGCATCCCTCTGTGCTGTATTCAGCTCCTGGCAGCCCCTGAGCAGTGCTGAGGGCTCCGTGACCCCCCTGGCAGCCAGCAGTGACAGTGGCTGTGTTCCTGCTGGGCACAGGCTGTCGCTGCAGGACTACAGTGGCACGGCTGGGCAGCAGAGTGGCCTGGCACTGCAGGGCACCCAATTCAGCACCCGTGACGCCGACAACGACAACTGTCTCTGCAAGTGCGCCCAGATGCTCTCGGGAGGTGAGTGGAGCAGGGGGACACCCCCATGCAGCACCCGCGGGTGCCAGCCTGCGATGCCACCCTCCCGCCCTGCTCCCTTCCCACAGGATGGTGGTTCGATGCCTGTGGCCTCTCCAACCTGAACGGCATCTACTACCCAGCCCGGAACAACATCCGCAAGCTCAACGGCATCCGCTGGCACCACTTCCAGGGGCCCAGCTACTCCCTGAAGGGCACCCGCATGATGATCCGACCCACCAGCTTCTAATGTGCCTGCGGCCAGTGCCAGCGCTGAGGGAAAAGTCTGGGACAAGGGATGGTTGGGGGCAGCTAAGATGCCCCAGCTGCTGCAGGGAACTTTTGCCACGAGTGATATTTTTTACTCCTTGTTTATCCCATTTTCCAGAAGCCTGCAGTGTCACCACGGCCATGCTGGAGGAACCGTGGGCAGAGGTGAAGGGCGCTGCAGGAGATGGAGCTGCAGGAGCTGGAGGGGAACAAAGCCAAACCTGCCAAAGTGGGCTCCAGCATATGGAAACCCCCTAATCCTGCCTCAGCTTCTCTCCCTGAATTTCTGCTGGGCCTCAGGGTTTTGTCTTGGGGACAGGGCTCCAAGACCCCCCCCAGTGATGGAGCTCTGAAAACCCCTGGGACCATGTGCATTCAGAGGGGCCCCAGACATGATGTGGGCTTTGCCTTTTCACTGGTTTTGGATATTGTAAATCCCCCACCATCCCGCTTTCCTGCAGGATTAGAGGGGCTGGGTGGGACAGGAATCCTCATGAGCATGGGGGGGCTGGTGGCATCCCTCCTTCCCCTTTCATCCAGACACAGCCATGCAGAGGGCCACAGGCTGTCCCCTTCCAAGCATGGCCCGAGCCACTGTCCCCATGTATGGCAGGGCAGGCACTGCTCCTCACGGGATGGAGCTGGGTTTCTCCAGCCCTCAGAGGGGACAGGAACAGCAGGGGGGTGTCCTTGGGGACCCTCACGGGGACCAGTCCTGGGATGGTCAGTGGCCCCGTTCTGGAAGGCGCTTGCTGGGAGCAGACACTGTGCTGGCAGGGGCTGGCAGGGCCCCAGGATCGGCAGGAAGGGGCTGGGGGGGTCGTGGGTGAGGAGGGGGCTGTGGGTTAAAGGGGCTGGGAGGCGGGAGGTGGTGGGTGCTGGCACCGACACCGGCTGTGCACACAGCAAGCGGGGGGGCTCCTGCTGCCTGCCCTCATCACTGTCCCGAGGCACCCGCTAATTAACACTGATTAAAGCACGTGATGTTGTTGGCGCTTCCAGAAGATGCTCATCAGTGGGGAATAATTAAAAAATGGAAAACACGGGGGGCGGCGCTGCCGGTTTTCCTTCTGTCCTGGCTGTCTGCCTGCACCTCCTGCCTGCACATGGGGCACCCATGGGGAATCTCAGCACAGAGGGTGAGGGTGATGGACATTTCCCTGGCTGTCCCTCCTCCCTGGAAATAACTGATGGGCTCAGCTGCACTCTCCATGAAACCGGAGCCACCGGGAAGCAGCTGCCAGGGAAAGCGATAGGGAGCACGGCGCTGTCCTGCTGTCCCCAGTGGGGACAGGCGATGGGGGGGGGGGGGCATTCCGGGGGGGGACACGCACGTCTGAACACGTCTGTGCCAGGGTTTCATGCTGGCAGTCCCATGGGTGGGGGTCAGATGGAGACTTCTGCCTCGGGAACACGGCTGCTGTCTGTGCATCTGTGTGTGCATGTCGAAACACTGCTCACAAACGCATGAGCACACAGACACACAGACACACGCATCCTGCATGCACATACAAGCACCCAGGGCTTTGGATGGCTGTGTCAGGTCCCATTCATGCAGGACATGGGACACCAGAGCCACACCAAGGACTGGCAGCACCTGAGGGACATGTGGCTGCTCAGCCCTTGCCTGGCTGGGGACTGGTGGGGGCCCTCCCCTTCTCCTTAGCCACAGAAGCAAATTTAGACCAAGCCCTGGGACACACCACGCTGAGGAATCCGGCAGCACAGCTGGTCCCAGCCACCAGCAAGGATCTGGTTCCCTCAGAGATTTCCCCATGGGCAAAGCCTGTCCCCAAGCAAGTGCCCTGGGTCCCTGTCACCCTCTGGTTTCTGGGGTATTTTCCTCGGGAAGGCACCCAGTGCCCCATGTGCCATCATTAAGGATGCCCCGGCTATGCGTGTCCTCCCCAGAGCACTTCATCAAGCCTGACTCACAGCCAGATACCATCCCCATGTCCTGTGACCGTGTCCTGTCACCACATCCTGACACCACATCCTGCTCTCCACATTCCCAGCAGCTGGACCCGACAATACCCCAGCAAGAGTCAGATGGATCCTGCACCCCAGGCAGAGGATCTGAGTGGACACACAACAGCACAGGAATCAAGCTGGGGTGGTAAATTCTTCTTTATGAGAGCTTTTCTGGGGACCCCAAGCGCTGGATGGAAGCCCTGGTCAAGGGGCCCCTGGTGCTGCCTTGGCCAGCAGCTGCTAAGGGGGCTGGCACTGAAGGGAGGCAGCGGCAAGCCCAGGGTCCAGGTAGGGTCCCCTGTGTGCATGCTCTTGCTGGTGGCTTTGATGTCACCTTCCCCAGCAGACACCTGCCTGCATGGGACACATCAGGAGCACAGGGATCACAGGGCACAGGTGGCACCTGAGGTGCTGGGAGGGCTGCGGTGCCATGTGAGGCTGCCCTGGGAGAACACACAGGTGCTTTTCATCTTCAAAGCGCTCCCTGCACCGACTTTCATCCCAGCCCACCTGGGAGGTCTCTGCTATTGCCGCCCCCATCTCCCAGTTCTTGAAGAGCCAGGACATGGCCAAACTTTGCCGGAGTGAGGGAAGGAGGCAGGGGAGGGTACATGGCACAGAGGGGAATCCCAACAGCTGGGGCTCTGCCGGGACCTGCCAGACCCAACCGCCGCCCCGCCATGCCCGCCGGGCCCCGCGCTGGCACACGGCAACATGGAACCCGTGATTCCCTTCCAGCACCCATCTGCTCAGCACCCACAGCCCTGCAGAGCTACAGGCACCCCAAGGGTCCCTGTCCCATCCCGACCTCCACCGCCTCAAGAGACAACACACAGGCTCCAAAACACAGGTGTTTAATAAAACCAGCTGCATTATCATTATTATTATTTACAGATCAAACATCAGAAAAAAGAGTAGAAAAGAGGAACTGTTGTCTTCATAAATACTGGGCCCAGCATGGTGGGGGCTTTGAGCCCACTGGCAGCCGGGGGGGGAACACAGGCACCCGCAGACACTCACACACACAGACACACACACCCCTGGGCAGCTTGAAGCAGAGGGTCAGGTTTCCCCCTCACTCCTCAAAGCACCAGGCTTTTCTTCAGCAATAAGCTGGGACCACCAGGATATGACCACCACCCCAGGCAGTGGGACCCCCTCGGCAGAGGCTGCAAGGGGGCAGCTCCTTCCTCGGTGCAGTGTCCCTGTTGTGTGCAGGGGGAACCGGCCCCTTGCACCCCACCCCTGGGTGCTGGTGAGGAGCAGGACAGGCAGGAGCTGCCAGCAGTGCAGGCAGGGCAGCCACACATGAGGCCCCGTGGGCGTTGGGGACCAGCCACACACCCAGGGACACGTGTCCTCTGCCTTCCCATGGGCTTGCAGGGACCTGGCTCTCCAGTGCTGGCACAGGGCTCTGACAACGGATCCCTGGCCACCACATCGGGCCAGTGATGCTGCAGCACAGCAGGGCTCAGTTCAAGGGTCCTGTCACCCCCAAGAGGTCCCTGCTCCTCCCAGGGCACAGCCTGTGCTCTGTCCCCATCCAGCATCGCCCGCTTATGAGCAACCCATCCCCGGTGCCCACCACGGCACTGCTACACATCGGAGACCTGCTGGGGCTCCCTGGCCTGGCGCAGCCCGTAGAGCCACTTGATGACACGGGCGTTGCGCTCGATGATGGAGATGCCGTAGGGCACGCGCTCGGCTGGCCGCCCCTCCGGCGTGGCAGCGCTGGGTGGTGAGTGGCCACCCTCCGAGCTGGCCGTGCTCACGCTGTGGAACTTGAGGGACACGATGTCGGAGCTGGCGCGGGCAAAGCGCTCAGCCCCCATGTCCTGCATCTCCTCGGGGTCAAGGCCACAGTAGTTGAAGAAGCGCTCCAGGTCGGCGGTGGCCCGCGAGAGCCGGTCGCTCAGGTCCGACTTGGAGCGGTGCAACAGCGGCTGCCGGCGGGCGCTCTCGGGGCGGGCGGGTGAGCTCCGGGACGGGGTCACAGGCAGCCCACCTGGGATGGGGGATGCAGACACCGGTGTCACTGGGCTCCGCGGAGCTCCACAAGGACGGACGTCCACTCTCCGCACGGCCACACTGCCGGGGGGCTTGGTGGTGGCCGGGCTCTCCGGTGGCTTCACAGCCCCCTCCACCGCCGGCGCTTCCGCCCGCCACCTGCACTCCCTGCCCAGCGGGCTCTCCGCCTTAGGGAAAGGGCTGTCACAGAGGTTGATGAGGTTGTTGAGGATCTCCAGGTCAAGAGAGGTCTTCGGGCTGGCAGCATCGGCGCGACGCGGCCCCGGGGGTGCCCTGCGGCTGGGGGTGAGCACAGCCCGGCGCACCCCGGGGGTGAAGAGGGGCTGCTTGAGCAGCAGTGGCTTCACCGGCTCCTGCTTGGTGCTGGCGACCCTCTGGCTCTTCACATACTTGGCCTTGTCGGCCTCCAGCCTCTCCACTGCGCTGGGCTTCCCGGCCCCCGGCTCGGCGTGCCGGCGGAAATACGCGGGCCCTTTGCGGAGGATGCGGACGGGCATGGCCGAGGTGAAAGGCGCCGTCACCGTCACCCCCTTCATGGTGTCACCGGCCTGCAGCGCCTCGACGGGCATCCTCCGTGCCGGCACCGGGACACGGGGTGGGCGGCCGCCACGGGCAGCGAGGGGCTCAGGTGCCGCCGGCTGCGAAGAGGGGCCGGAGTGAGAGCGGGGCCGGAGTGAGAGCGGCGGCGATGCTGCCCCTGCCCGCGCCCCGGCCCCACGGCAGACAAAGGGAGGCCGGGCTGTGCGGTACCGCACTGGCTGCGCCGCCGGCTCCGGGCTGCCTATTTGAAGGAGGTCACCACGCCTCCGCCGCCACCGCCGAGCCTCCCCGACACTCCTCCGGCCAATCCGCGCCGCACGCCTGCTTCAAACCGCACAGGAGCCAATGGCGCCGGCGGGGAGGGCGTCCCGGTCGTCCCCCGGGCGAAGGGCACCCTGGGGAGCGAGTGGGGGCGGAGAGAGCCAAGCACCCCTCACTGATGCTCTGCCCAGGTCGCAGGTGCCGGGGGTGCATCGCCCGTGCCCATCGTCCGTGCTCAGGAGTGCACTGCCCACATCCAGGGGTGCATTTCCTTCACCCAAGGGTGCATCACCCACTCCCAGGGGAGCACTGATTTCTCCCAGAGGTGCCTCATCTACATCCTTGCATCACCCATGCCCAAGGGTGCATTGCCTGCTCCCAGGGGTGCATCCCCCATGCCCAGGCTTCCATCACCCACCACCCTGCCGGGCTGGTGGATTCGGTGCTCCACTCCCTCTGCTGTTCCCTCAGTTCTCAGCCCTCTCGCAAGCTCCGGGGCTGCTACCAGGCTCCCTGCTCCCATCCTGGAGTTCCTTGGAAAGTACGTGGAGTTCACGGGGGTTTCCACTCGTGCTTCCCCGACCGCGGCGTGCTCGGAGCAGCGTGGGGCCCTGTGCACCCCGTGTCCTTGGGTCCCTGCCAACCCCAACCAGCGCAGCCGCCACAACGGCCGCGCAGAGGCACCAGCCCGCCCACAGCGAAAAGAGGGGGGAGGGCACCCAAACCAGCCCTGCACCCTTCTGCAGTCCCCTGACCAGGGGTGGGCACACTCAGAGTGGCCCCAATACCCAGAGGGGCTCAGCAGTGGCAGGGCACACAGAAGAATATGTGGGTCAGACCCCCTTCCCCACCCCTTTCCCAAGCTGCTCTGAGATTCTCCCTGAGGGTCCCGATCTGGGGCACTGATGAGCCCTGAGGATGTGACAGCAAGCCCCAGCACTCACCAGATGCAGTGGTGGGCAGGACGAGGGCCGGTGTGCTGTGGCCTCACTCGCTCCCGTGGCAGCCCCGAGCAGGCGGCTGCCACCGTCACCAGCTCACCTGCGCGCACAAACTTCCTGGGAGCAGCCCAGCGCCTGTCCCAGCACTGACCGCCGGCGGCAGGAGCCAGCCCTGGCACCCACAGCCCTGCCGAGCCATGGCTGAGCCACAGCCGAGCCATGTCTGCACCCCCTGCCAGCCCACAGTTGCCAGCGTGTCAGCCCCAGCACCCCCAGAATCCGGACCCCAGCAGGGTCCCTGCACAGCACAGGGTGCATCCCCCTGACACGCTGTGACAGACGAGTGGCCCGGGGGAGGCTGGCTGTCCCTGTTCCTGTCCTCGTCCCCTGCCTGGGGCGACATGCTGCCTCCTGACCTGGAAAATGTCTGCAGGGGGCCGGCCAGGCGTGGCGACAGCTGGGAATGGTCCCAGCACCAGCACAGATCCTCCTGCCTCCTCCCCGGGCAGCTTTTTGCACCCCTCTGCCCGACCCCTCGGGTCCAGTGCTGCCCAGCCCCTGTGCCAATGGCCAGCTTCACTGCCCTTGTACCTGTGCCCAGTGCAGGGAGGGCTCCCCGGCTCAGCACAGGAGTGCAAAAGTGCCTCCCAGGCAAGGCAAAGCAGGAAAATGTCTCCATGTCAGGCACCGGAGCTTGGCCTTGTACCAGACGCTCAGCCAAGCCACGGAGGAGAAGGCTGTCGAAGTGCAGGGACAAGGACACAGGACCCCTGGCACAGCCGCCTGTGGCCAGCTTGGGGTCCCCTCCCCAGCACGGACAGCCCGGCCGGTTACAACCTGCTGCTCCACATTCCTGCGGTGCTGAGCCGCTGCGCTGGCACGGCCACACCGAGCTTGGCTGCACCGAGCCAAGCTGAGCCGAGCGGAGCCGCCCTCCGAACAGCCCCAGAAACACGGCAACATAATCCCATGCCCCAAATCCAGTCAGAGTGTGGGGATCTGAGCTCTGGGCATTGCCCAGTGTGGCCCCAGCTCCTCTCCCTCCTGGAGTGGGCAGTCCAGCCACGCTCACATGGCACACCGGGTCACCTCCTCCCTGGAGAAGCTGCTCCAGAGGCACACGGTTATGACCCCTTCACCGGCTCGCCCAGCCCCATTCTGCTGGCACTGGACCAGCAGGGGACCAGCACCACCTCTGCCACCCACCTGGATCGGCCCTGCGGCGTGGGAGCCTCCTCGGCACGGATCAGCTGCCACGCTTCTTCTCCCTGATCTCTTTCCGAGGGTGTCCCGATGGTGTCCTGATGTCCCCACGCCTCCTGCTCCCCAGCCACGTCCTCCCCGTCTCCCCCCGTGCCGGCGGCTGGAGGGTGCTGGAGCAGTTCTGCATGCGGCAGCTGCCGCTGAGTCAGCGCCGAGCGAGGACGCCCTCCGAGGCAACTCAGCACTCACATGGGATCGAAACCACGGGGCATTCCTCCATGCCAGGCTGCGTCACACAGCGTGACGGTGCCCGGTGACGTCCCAGGTGCCGGTTCAGCCCGCAGTGCCGGCTGGGCAGCCTGGATGCACACACGGCCCGAGGTGCTCACACTGACAAAGCCAAAACCCTTCTGGATGTCACTGCTCACTGTGGGCAGAGGGTCCCAGTGCTGGGTTAGGGCTTCGGGGATGCAGGGGAAATTCCCAGCGTTCCTATGGGCACCCAGATTCCCTCATATCACTGGTGCGGCCAGTCGGCAGGGCCTGCTCTGATTTGGAAATCTCACCTTGTTTCCTCACGCACCCGGCAGCAACAAACTCCAAAATGTAGGAAAATAAATGGGATAGTAGGAAGGGAGGTGACAGACTGGAACAGGGTCACCAAGCCTGCAGCCACCTGATCCTGCTGGCCTGAGACCAGCCCCAGGGTGGCTCCTGCTCCATGGTAAAGGCATCTCCGTTCAGCTCTGCAGAGGGAACGAGTGTTTGGCTCATTCCATGGAGCTCAGTTACAGCCCTGCATTGTTAAAACGACTCCTGGAGCAAGAAAGACAAGGAGCTGGTGGAGGGAGAAGGGCCAAGGGAAGCACACAGTCTGGGAGCCAGAGGGCTGCCCTAAGCCCAGATTCACACAACGAGCTCAGCTGGAAAATCCCAGTTGGTAGGCGAGGGCAGAGCCCACAGGCTGCGTCCCCCCACAGGTGCCGAGGTTGTGCGGTTGCAGGCAGGAGGCTGCAGGAGCTGCTCGGGCACGTCTGGCCCGTTGGAGCAGGGCGTTGGATCCAGGCAGCGCCCCAAGCCTCACCCTGCCCGGGAGCATCCCGGGACATGCTCCGGGAGGGCGCCTTCTGCAGGAATGCTCCCCCAGCGCCCGGTGCAGCATCTCCACCGCTGCTCCAGGGACACGTGGACAGTGTTTGCCAACAGAGGGACAATCAGGCACCGGCAGTGCCTTTGCTCTCACCTCCTCCAGACACTCCTTCGTGCCAGGGACCTCCTGGGTGCTGATGCCTGAAAACTAGGCAAGTAAACAGTACTCCATAGTATGAGGCCTACAGAGCAGGTATTTGTTTATTCGACCCCGGGAATGAGGGGGACAGCTCCACCACAAACTCACTCGTCCGTTCTTCTCACAGTACCAGCTGTTATACTTTTTTTTTTTACTTAATGCGCACGTTATACTTTCCTAACCTTCATATTGCAACATATTTTCTAATCACAGGACTATGTCAGCCCTTGAAGCACACGCGCGGTTTCTGCATGAGGTGGTCGTCAGCCTCCTGGTGGTCGTTTTGGATGAACCCGATCCTCGGGCTTGAAGTTTTCACCCCTGTTCTCTGGGCATGCTCTATAAGATTGTCTGCTCAAATAGCCAGTGGTTAGCTTTTTACAGTTAGCTTGTCCTGCTAAATTTGCTGATTTCTAAAAAGCGCTTCATTCACATACCCTGTTACAAAGTAACTCCTTCTTTCTGCATAGCCACAGGTTTTTGCATAGTTCAAGCATTATCTTGTTGCCTCGGCATCAATGCTAATTGAAGGTGCCAACGAGCAAAAAACACACTCAGAGGCCAATTCCCTCCCTGGAAGTGCTGGGCGGAGGCAGCTATGGGCGCCTGCCAACACCTGCCAAGCGGCGGGGCTGGGGCTTGGCAGTGTGGACACCCCCACACAGAGGCACCCCCAGCGCAGAGAGGTCCCCAACCCCTTCATCTTGGGTGTTAATTCCTGGTGTTTTATTCCAGCCCGTTACCGTGCCCTGACCCAGGACAAGCCACCACCTGCTCCTGCCTCAGTTTCCCCAGCGAGAGCTCTACAGAGCCACTCTAGAAGGAACATGGGGATGGAATGGGGAGGCACCTGCTGCACCCAGCATTACCCCACTCCGTGTGGGCAGAGGGAATGATGCTGCCTGCACCCGGATCTTCACACTCGGTCTCTGCTCAGGGATCCAGGAGCCAGGGAGGTGACAGATGGGGACATGCTGGGCACGAGGCCTTTGTCTGGCCGGTGGTGGCAGCAGCACAGACCCACAGATGGCGGCTGCCGTGGGGCCATGGCCGCAGCCCATGGCCAGGCGAGCACTGGGCCCTGGGGATCCGGCCCTTTTGTTGGGGTCTCACCTCCGGCAGCGGCCCCTTCCCGGCTGCCCCCCACCAGCCTTTCAACTTTCAACTTGACCTGCTCCTTTCACATGGAAATGGAATGCAAATGCGGCTGGGGCTGCCAGGGTCCAGGCTGAGACCCGCCAGCCGGTCCCCAAGCCTGGGGGTCATACCCTCTCAAATAAGGTGGCTAGTAGTCCCTGGAGTGAGGGGGTCGCCTTGTCCCCCAGCAATGGAGCAGCAGCCACCCTCTGCCCAGGCAGACCATCCCCACTGCTCACACATAGAAGAAGATATTAGGGGATGGATCTCACCAGGGCTGAGCTCAAGGACAGACCCCTGCTCTTCTGGGGTGCCGATCCTTCCATGCCCTCCTGCCACCCTGTCACCCCCATGGCATGGCCAGTGTGCCCACCCTGGTGATCCCCACTGCACCGCCTGGCCTGTGCTGGCTGTGGTTGGGATGGGCTCCCCAGCCCTGGCTGGATGAGGAGGGGGCTTCCTGGAGGGATGGTCATCACAGCCCCGCAAAGTCCCGCAGGCAGGGACCACTCGGCTACCAAATGTTGCCATCTGCCTCCGGGGCCTGCGCTCGCATCTGCCGGAGGTGCGGAGGGGCGAGGGGCCGGGGGGCCGGGAGCTCAGCTGTGGGGCGGGCAGGGGGCGGAGAAGGCACATGCAGGGCAGGCAGCACGCGTCGGGTGGATTTGGGTGAGTAGCGTGAAGGGGCAGCACGGGGGTCCCACGCCCAGCACCCCCTCGAACTGCCTCTGCCCCATAGCCATTTGCCCCCGGGAAGGGTCTCACTGCCGGCTGAGCCGCCTCTTTGTGCCGACAAATTAAACACAGGACAATTGCCGTCCCCTCCGTGTCCCCATCCCCATGGACACACAATGACCTCAGCTGCCCCGGGCCCCCTCCAAGCCCCCTGCACCTGGTTTCCCCCCAGCACCTTGGACCTGTTCCCCACCTTCCAGGTCCCCTGGGGTCCTGTACTGGTTTGACTGGGACAGAGGTAATTTTGCCCATAGGAGCCAGGGTGGGACTGTTTTGGAGTTGTGCTGAAAGCAGTGCTAACCCAGGAGTGTTTGATCATGGCTGAGCCATGCTCACAGAGCCCCAAGGACTTTTCTGCTGCCTCACCAGCAAGTGAGCGCTGGGGGTGTGTAGAAATTGGGAGGGCACGTGGATGGGACAGCTCTGCCCCTCCCCCCCCCCACCCCCCCCGCAATATCCCGGACTGTAGGACATCCTTGCTTTTCCTATTAAACTGACTTTATCTCAATCCGTCAGTTTTGTCCCTTTTACCACTTTATCTTTTCCCATTTTGTCCCCCATCCCATCGTGTGTGTGTGTGTGTGTGTGTGTGTGAGCAGCTGCGGAGGGCTGAGCTGCCTGCTGGGGTTAAATCACAGCAGTACCTCAAACTGTGACCATCCCGTGCCACAGTCACCCAGTGTCCCTGCAGCCCCAGGGACAAGGGACACCCTTGTCCCCACTGCACCCAACGGTCCTGGCTGCCACGGGTGCTCCCACAGGCGCGGGGCAGGGTGACGGGGCAGGCTGTAGTCCCCCGGAGGGACAGGGACGGGCACTGCAGGCAGGTAGGGCAGGGAAGCAGGCAGGGAAGCAGACGGGAGAAGGCAGCCCCAGGTTTTGCAAGGCTGCAGCCCGCTCTCCCAGCGACACCCGGTGGGTGCTGGGGGAAGAGCTGCCATGAGGCAACCTGGGGCGGGGGGTCCTGGGACTGGGGGGGGGGGGGAGGGATTGCTGCTGGGGGTGACCTGGGGTCTGTCTCCTCAGCCGTGTCACCTCCCGACCAGTGCACGTGGCTCATCCGCTGGCTCACGGCTTGGTGCCCGCAGTGTCCCAAGGTGGGACAGCTGCCACATTCGGAGGCTCCCCCATAGCCCCATGCCAACACATTGACCCCGCAGACATCCTGATGGGGACAGGAACCGTCACCGGGTGACACTTGCACCTGCAAGAAGAGTCTGTGATAGGTGGGACGCAGTTCAGGCGGGGACAAGGACAAAGTCCAGGACACCGCCGAGAATAATAACCCCCCTGAGCTGGGGACTCTGCCAGCTGGGACCAAGAGCAGAGCAGAGCCAGGCTGTCACCCGTCCGCATCCGGAGGTGGAGACCCGCCCGCGTCACGTCACTGCTCCGGCAGCCAGGACTGGCTCCTGCCCGCGTGGTGCTGCCTGTTCCCCAAAGCGCAGTGAGTTCCCCTTGGGAGATTGCCGAGGGACCGGTCAGACCGGAGCCCGTTTCCTTCCTGGTTCCTGCTCCAAGCCCGATGCCTCCCCGCG
This sequence comes from Lycocorax pyrrhopterus obiensis, assembly GCA_014706295.1. Classification (NCBI taxonomy): domain Eukaryota; kingdom Metazoa; phylum Chordata; class Aves; order Passeriformes; family Paradisaeidae; genus Lycocorax; species Lycocorax pyrrhopterus. Next base: position 10,453,738 of record JACSVZ010000022.1, on the reverse strand, counting down.
GGGCCGGGGCCCTGGGTGGGTTGTTGCGCCCGCCAGGCTCAGCCCCGTGAGACGTGAGTTTCCTCTGGCGGCCTCAACGCCCCGGGAGAGGGCTGGAGACGGCTCCGCGGGACTGCGGGGGCATGGAACGTAGGGACATGGGACGTGAGAGTTCTTCCCAGGAGCGGGATGGGAGTGGGCAAGGGAGGTGTCCAGATCCCAGATGACTCAGCTGACTGGTACGAGGCGAGGCTGGGCTGCAGGATGGGCTGCTGGGGCCTGTCTCCCGCGGCCACCGGAGCGTGTCCGGATCGCGCGGGTCCTGACTGGGAGGGGACGGGCGCTGCGTCGTCCTGCCCTGCAGATGCAGTGGGAGGTACGAGGCGTCCATTCCCAGCAGAGCAGCTGCCCGGGACACTCAGACCCCAGGTGAGAGCCCTCTTCACCCTGCACCCGGCTGTGCCGAGCCCTTCCAGGCTGCACCGAGCTGCAACGTGAGCTGGCACAGGTTCAATGCCCTCCTGGGTACTGCACCTGCTGCTCCCAAGCCCCAGCCCTCCGAGATGAGACCAGGTGGAGCTCATCAAGATCCACACCCAGGGCAGGAAGGCACCCTGTCATCGCTTGAAGGGGGCAGAGGGGTCCACAGGGCTTGCAGAGGGCAAAGTGAGGCTGGGCTGGGCTGTGGGTCCCACACCCCCACAGCATGTAGGAGGGAAGCTGTTCTACCAACACAGGCAGTGGTCGTGGGAGGACAGGGCCAGGATCTGGAAGGGTCAGATCTCACCTCACCACTCATCAATGTCTCTCCCCACAGCACAGCAGCGTCACTCCCAGGCCCAGGCACCCAGCCCTGAGCCATGGCACTGCTCACCCACCTTCTGGCCTGCGCCTTTGGAATGGGCTCCTGGGTGGCCGTCAACGGGCTGTGGGTGGAGGTGCCACTGCTGGTGACGGTGCTGCCAGAGCAGTGGTACCTGCCCTCCTACATCACCATCATCATCCAGACGGCCAACGTGGGACCGCTCTTCATCACCCTCATGAATCACTTTCGGCCTGGCTTGCTGAAGGAAGTGGCTGTTATCTATGTGATTGTGTCCGTGGGTGTCATAGCCTGCTTGCTCCTGGCTTTCCTCTGGAACCAGACGTCCCTCATTTCTGGGACGTCCCACAGCATCCCCTTCCTAATCCTTACCTTCTTCCTGGCCCTGGTGGACTGCACCTCCTCTGTCACCTTCCTGCCCTTCATGATGCAGCTGCAGCCCCAGTACACATCCACCTTCTTCATAGGCGAAGGGCTCAGTGGGCTGATCCCTGCTCTCATTGCCCTGGGCCAGGGCTCTGGTATCTCCACCTGCACCAATGTCAGCTACGAGGTCAACATCACCACCGGCAATGAGACCATGGAGAGCACCATTTTCCAGATGGAGTCACACTACCTCCCACCCAAGTTTTCCACCCTCATCTTTTTCCTGCTCATGACTGCAATGATGCTGACCTGCTTGCTGGCCTTCTTCTTCCTCACCCGGCAGCCCAAGGTGTGGGAGCTCTCTCAGCAGCACCTCTTTCCCAGCAACATCGTGCTGAACTCATTTGACCAGGTCCTTCATGAGGGAGCTGACTCGCAGCTGAACAGAGGCTGCTCATGCTCAAAGGATCTCAAGGGACCTGGGGACATCCTGCCGCAGAAGTTCTCCTACTCCCTAGCCAAGCTCACCCTCATCTACCTCCTCGTCACCTGGGTGAGCGCCCTGACGAATGGGGTCCTGCCGTCTGTGCAGTCCTACTCCTGCCTGCCCTACGGACACACCACCTATCACCTGGCAGCCACGCTCAGCTCCATGGCCAACCCCCTTGCCTGCGTCGTGGCCATGCTCCTGCCCAGCAGGTAGGTTCCAGGGTCCTGGGAGTTGCAGCACGGTGCACACCAGAGGTTTCTGCCGTAAGAGTGGCCCCTACTTTGCAAGGGTTGGGGGTGGGAGAGGGTCTGTGGGGTGCCCATGCCCTGGGAGCACAGACACTCCAGGAAAGGAGGATGGAGCCAGCAAGGAGCTGGAATGTGCTGCGTGCCTGTGCTGTTCACCAGGGACAGGTAGTGTTCTCCAGTGACACTTGCATGTCCCTTGCAGGTCCCTGACCCTGATGGGCATCCTCAGCGTGGCAGGGACAGGCTTTGGTGCCTACAACATGGGCATCGCGGTGATGAGTCCCTGCCCACTCCTCCAGCAGTCCCAGTGGGGCGATGCCATCATCGTAAGTCACAGTGTCCCTCTCACTCAGGGAGGTCTTTGACACCACACCTGGACCTGACCTCACCACGATGTCCCCTGTCCCCACAGTGGGGAACTCCCAGCCCTGACCACTCTCCCATCTGTGCCACCAGGTCCTCTCCTGGGTGCTGTTCACTGGGACGCTCTCCTACGTGAAGGTGATGGCCGGGGTGATCCTGCGGAGCCGCAGCCACAGCGCGCTGGTGTGGTACGGGGTGCTGGAGCAGCTGGGCTCCCTTCTCGGGGCGCTGCTCATGTTCCCCCTTGTCAACGTCTACGGCCTTTTCAAATCTGCTGACTACTGCAGCGTGCAGTGCCCAGCATGAGTGCGGTGGGCACTCCAAGACTGCCATTCTTGCCAGCATGAACTCCCAAAATCAGCGAGGCTGGCTGGCCTGGAAGCAGCGCTGGGACCAGGATGGCTGCAGACACAGCTCCCTGATGGGCTCTGCCAGGGAGCAGCATCTCCAGGGCTTTGTCCCAAGCCCGGGCATGGGGTGTTCCCATCATGTGAAAGCAATAGAAGGTGTTTTACTCAGCTCTCTGCCTCCCTGCTGCCCGCACCCCCCATGCTGCGGGGGCTGTCTGCACCAGTGCCCCCCACCTGGGTACCTCTCAACTGGGGCCGTGTCCTGTCCCTTCCCCTGGGGGGTCTGGCACTGTTTGGCATCATGCCCTAAAGCCCCCCTGGACTCTGTGGGTGGGCACAGCCCCAGCTGCACCCGGCAGCACCGATGGCGTTCCCGGCCCTGTGCTGTGGCAGCTGCCCCCAGACAGGGGGTTTGCAGCCAGCTGGGGGGAGTGGGGACAAAGGCGGCCATGGGGCGGGGGATGGTGGGGGGACACGGGACATTCACAAGGCCCCAAGAGTGGCTGGGGAAACTGAGGCACAGTGGGACTGGAGGGACATGCGTGCTATTTGCCACCCTCTGCTGTGGTCCCATCCATGCTTTCTGCTCCCTCCCCATAGCCGTGTCCCCCCTGCACCCTATCTCAGCCCCGCTGCACCCTGAGACAGGCAGAGCTGGGGAGGGGCCACAGCAGAGCCCCACACCAGAGCAGTGTGGGCACAGTGCCCATGGCAGGGGTGGCACAGCACCGGTGCCAGGGCTGGGCCACCTGGTACCCAACTGTGCCCTAATCATGCCAGCCAGGGCGGGGGCCAGGTGGGCACTGGGGCATGGCAAGCACGGGAGGTCGGGGCAGCGGCAGCCCCGGGATGGGACAGCACCCGTGCCCTGCATGCGCCTGCGCCCCTTCCCTGGGGCACGAGGCAGCCGGGCCTTTGTCCCCGGCCCTTTGTCTGGCATCTGCTCCCTGCGCCGGCGGCAGCACCAGACCACGGATTGGAGCCACTTCGGGGCTCCGGCTGCGACCCGGGCGCCTCTGGGAAGGACGCAGTTGGAATACCTAATGGCCAGCAGCCCCCCAAGATGGCAGTGGTGGGGGTCCTGCAGCTGAGGCAGCAGAGAGGGCAGGAGTGAGGGCTCTGCCCCCCGGCACTAGTGGGCATCCTCTGGCAGATCCTGGCTGACCCCACAGCCTATGTCCAGGATCCATGGAGGATGGGGGAGTTGAGGACCAGTGGAAGATGTGGGGGCACCATGGGGCGGCTTGTCTCATTCCAGTAGCACGATGTGTCCCTTGTGGGTAGACTGGGAGCTGAAGTAGGGACCTTAACTCTCTCCTCCTGCCCCCCGAGAGGATGATCCTACCCTTGAGAGCCCCCAAAACCCCTCACCCATCGTACCCCCCCCCCAGCCTCCTCCCTCTTGTCAGGGAAACAATTGCCTCCGATGGGAATTATTTCCATACAGCTGCTCAGGAAGGCACAAACCCGGTGGAGGAAGGCTGAGCCTTTCTTCTGGCGCTGCTCTCCCTCCCCACAGTGGTGGGGGCAGGTTTGGGGGGGCCCAGGCGCTGCCGTCAGCGCTATCAGCTCGGCAGGGCTGGCTGCGGTTATTACCATACATTATCGCAGTCCCCTGCCTCCGAAAGGAGCCGGGGCTGCTCCCCCCTCCCAGCCCTCCCTCCTCCTGCCTTTTACACTTAATTACCTCCCTTATTACACCGCAGCCTGGAGAGAGACAAAATCCCAGGGCAGCGGGCGGGCAGGCAGCAGGCAGCGGGCAGTGGGCGGGCAGCGGGCAGCGGGCAGCGAGCAGGCAGGCCCAACTAGGGCGTAAGTAATCGCCCGTTCTGCAAACGTGCCTTCCAGGAGAGAACAGGCACACAAACGGATAAATAAATCAGGGAGCGGAGGCCGGGAGCCCAGTGTGTGTGTGGGATGCCGAGAGCAGCCCGGCAGGCGATGTCCCCTCGGGGCCGCAGCCCTCCGGGAAAGGTGACCTTGAACTTGGCAGAGCCTTGACGTCAGGGCGGTGCTGCAGGGACAGATGGGGCTCGTGGTGCTGCCGGCAATCCCTGGCCAAGCACTGCGGGAGCAAGTGGAGAGACCCCAGACTACACGAGGAGCAGCCCCAGGAGAAGGGTGGAGAGACCCCAGCCCACATGGGGAGCAGCCCTGGGATCCTGTAGGATGTGGAATGCTGTGGATATGGGACGCTCTGGGATGGGGGGTGCTATGAGCTATGTGATGCACTGAGCTGTGTGATCCTGTGAGATGCTGTGGGATACTGTGGGATGCTGTGGGATGCTGTGGGATGCTGTGGGATGCCGTGGCCTGTGGGATGCTCTAGGCTGTGGAGCGATGTGGGCTGTGAGATGCCCTGGGCTGCAGCATACTGCGGGATGCTGTGGGATGCCCTGGGCTGCGGGGTTCCACACAAAGCAGTGAGCAGGGGCACTGTGATGCAGGGCTGGCTCCAGACGTGGCTCTGGGCACGACTGAAGGAGCAGACATGGCCGTGAGCAGGCAGGCCCGTGGTGCTGCCTGTGGGGGTGCTGCTTTTTGTTCCCAGACCCGGTGCCACGTCCCCAGCCGAAGGGGCCAGTGTGCCCAGGGCTGCCCTGTGCCAGCCGTGCCAGCGCTCTGCCTGTGGTGACAGCTGAGGGACCATCCTTATTAACTGCTGCAACACTCTCATTGCACAAAGCTCAGGGAGAGCAGGGCCAGCTGCCAGCCAGGTCCCTGTGTCACCCCATTGGCCCTCAGATGGCACAACTCTGGCCTTCAGATGGCACAACTGCAGGGAAAGGCAGCCCCGGACCACTGGCTGCCTGCAGCGGAGCGCAGAGAGGAGGGGGGGAGTGGGAGTGGGGGCTCCAGTGAGACGAGGGGGGAGCAAGAGTGGGGGCTCTGGCAGGGAACAATGAACTGCCACGAGCCCGGCTATTGTTGTGGCTCCAAAGGTCACGGTGCTTCCTGGGGACTGGGAGTGGGACAGGGACATGGGAAAGGGAGAGAAGGTGTGAAAAGAGGGATGAGAACAGTGAGCAGGGATGGGGACAAGACAGAGGTGGGACAGAGATGAGGGCAGGGAAGAGGGAAAAGGGTTGAGGGCAGAGAAAAAGGTACAGGGGAAGGGAGAAGAGAAAGAGAAAGGGGACAGTGGAAAGGGACTGTAGACAGAGATGAGAACAGGGAAGATGGGTGGGAATGGGAACAAGGAACAGGGATAGGAACAGGGAGCAAGGACAAGGAAAGGAGAAAGGGACAAGAAGCAGGAACAGGGGCAGGGATGGAGACAAGACAAGGGACAGGGGACAGGAATGGGGACAGGGGACAGGGATGGGGACAGGGATGGGGATGAGGACTCCCGCCCGGCAGACCCGTCCTTCCCTGGCCCCGGGGACTGGCGGCAGGGAGACAAAGGCGGTGGGAGGCAGAGGCATGTGCCCCCCCCTCCCGTTCCCCCCCCGTCCCCCTGTGTCCCCATTGTCCGTGGCCGGGGTGGGGGGAGGAACCAGGGGGAGGGACCAGAGACCCCACAGTGTCGTGATGCCCGGGGCACCCCGCGCTGCCGGCGGCTCGGGGGGCTCTGGGGGGGCTCCGGGCGCGGCCGGGCGAAGCGGCCCCCTCCCCCCCCCGACCGCCTGCCTTCCTCCTCCTCCTCCTCCCCCTCTTCCCCTCCTCCTTCTCTTCCTCCTCCTCCTCCTCCTCCTCGCCTCCCTGCCGCCTCCCCGCCCCTCGCACTCGCCTCCCCGCGCCTCTCCGTGCGCACCGCCGGGGCCGAGCGCCGGGGCCGGGGCGGGGGGGCCGGGGCCGGTGCGGGGGCCGGGGCCGGTGGCGGTGCCGGTACCGGAGGTGTCCAGCGCTGCCCGGCCCCGCCATGCCCCGCTCCTTCCTGGTGAAGAAGCTGAAAGCGGAGGCGTTCCCGGCCGCCGGGGCCCCCGCGCCCCCCTACGCCCCCCTGGAGCCCCCCTACACGCTGCCCGGCCCCGCCGCCGGCGATGGTGAGTGCGGGGCCGGGGGTCCGGAGGGGCCCCCCCGCCGCTATTGTCTCTGCGCCCGGCGGGGCACCGGGAAGGAGACACGGGGGGACGCAGGGCAGGACGGGGCGGGGGTCCCCGCGTTGTGTCCTGCGGCGGGCGAGGGGTGCGGGGTGGGGTGTGTCATCCCTCGTCGTGGTCTTGTTCCCCACTCCGGGACCACCGGCCGCTGCCGAAGTTGGTCCTTGGGGAAACATCCCCTGCGTGACAGCGTCAGCCCCGTGGGCAGCCCCGAGTGCCCCCCGCCCATGGGGCACCGAGGTGGACTCCTTCCCACGACAACTTGGGGGGGTACGAAGCAACCGGTCTGCGGAGGCGGCGGGGGGCGGCGGGGGGCGGCAGCCTCGCCGTGCCGGCGGGTTTCATTGTTCGCAGCGGTGCCCCGAGCCCCCCTGGGAGCGCGAGGGAGGCCGGCGCCCTCCGGGGCACGGGGAGCGGGGTGCGGGGAGAATAGGGGGTACCCCCAGCAGCGGGAGATGTGCAAAGGGCTGGACTGGGGGTGGCCGTGGTCCTTGGAATCTCGTCCTGCGGGGGAACACTGGGGTGGGCTCGGAGTTCCCGGAGCTTGGCACAGCCCCCCAGCGGGGCAGCCCAGGCACCTGCCCAGAAAGAGGGGCTGGCCGTGGATTGGGGGGTCTCTTGCATAGGCTGGGGACTCCTGGCTGCTTGTGGATTGGGAGACGGAGCTTGATGCGGGAATGGGCCTGATCCAGGCATGCACAAGCTAACATCGCCCAGCCGCTGCGGTGCTTGTCCCCTCTTTTCTAGTGCTCCCCAGCCCTTGGTGGGCTTTCCCTGACAGGGGCCGGGGTGCGAAGCCCGTCTGGCCTGGGGGTCCTCTGCTCCCCCCCATCTACCACCATCCGGTGGGGGAGGGATGTGCTGCAGCTGGGCAGAAGCTGCCGACGCTGCTCTCCTGGAAATAACCTTGCTGCATGCTCGGAGGCAGCGTGAGAAATTGCTGAGCAGAGCGCTTTCTGCACAGCCCGCGCTGTCAGCACGGCGCGGAGGACGGGGGGGCCCGGCTCTGCCCCCGCCATGCAGCCCCCTCCCCACCGTGGGCACCCCTGGCCGCCACGGGACAAAGGGCAGCAGTTGCTTGCCAAGGGGTCCTGTGGGTGCTGCCGGGGGGTGTGGATTTAGGGGATGCTCGGCCGCAGATGCAGTGGGATGTCCCTGCTGCCCCACGGTGTGCATGGGTCAGCCCAGCCGTGCACTGACCCCAGGCCCCCGCCAGCCCCTCCGTCACCATCAGTGGGGATGAGGCCTCTGAAGCAGCTTGCAAGGACCAGTGTGCACAAGGCAGGGGATTGCTGGGAACAGTTCCGGGGTCTTGGGGTGCCAGCACATCCCCAGGATTGGTGGCCCGGTGGGAAGGGGGCTGCCCTGCTGCTCCTGCAGCGACCTTTGTGTGACAGCACAGAGGGACCAGGATGCCAACGCAGCACCCACTCTGACACAGGATGGGAGTCCCGCATACGAAGCAGGGTCATGAGTGGACTTGCACCAATGTCACATGTGTGTGACACCAGTGGAGTGGTACCCGAGCCTAGCTCCACATCTGGGGGGGCTGTAGGTTACTCAGTTTGGCAGGAGGCCAGGAACCTGGTGCTGCTGCCCTCCTGCCGCTGTCCCATCTCCAGGAATAGCCCCCGTGGGGACAGCAGAGAGGTGGGGGGCTTTCCCAGCCCCTTTGCTGAGGCAGGGGAACCTGGGGCAGCCTCATCCCCCTCGTCCCGGCTGCCCACGGAGCATAGCTCATTACCGGCACGGCCCCGGTGAACAATGAGCTCCCGGCACCGACAGCTGTCTGGCGGCTAATGGCCCCCGGGGGCTGCCCGAAGCCGGGGCAGGCGCAGCTGGACGTTCTACAGCTCCAGCCTCAGTTCCCATCCCGGGCAGCCCTGCGGGATGGGACCCATCCTGCCAACAGATGCAGACAGGAGCCAGGGCAGGACAAGGCAGCTCTGGTGCTCAGTGTCTCAGTGGGGACAGGAACCAGTTTGGGGGGGACAACCCTGGTTCTGCACCTCCTGTGAGCAATTTTGGTTCGTGGCTTTTCCCTGCCCCTGGTAAGGCTGCTCTGGAGGGACAATGACCCCACTGTGTTGTCCCCACAGGGTACCTCCAGCACTGCCTGGCGCCAGCCGGCTATGACACCGACAAGAAGCAAGGTCTGCCACCACCGCCACCAGACCCAGCCTACGCACCCGGCCACGAGGAGTACAGCGATCCTGAGAGCCCCCAGTCCAGCTTTTCTGCCCGCTACTTCAATGGGGAGGCGGCGGTGACAGACAGCTACTCCATGGATGCCTTCTTCATCACGGACGGGCGGTCGCGCCGGCGCAGCGAGAGCCAGCGCCGTGGCAGCCACCGCCACTCCTGCCCCGAGTGCGGCAAGACCTACGCCACCTCCTCCAACCTCAGCCGGCACAAGCAGACCCACCGCAGCCTGGACAGCAAGATGGCGAGGAAATGCCCCACCTGCGGGAAGGCGTACGTCTCCATGCCCGCCCTGGCCATGCACGTCCTCACCCACAACCTCAAGCACAAGTGCGACGTGTGCGGCAAAGCCTTCAGCCGGCCCTGGCTGCTGCAGGGCCACATGCGGTCCCACACCGGGGAGAAGCCGTTCGGCTGCTCCCACTGCGGGAAAGCCTTCGCCGACCGCTCCAACCTACGCGCCCACATGCAGACCCACTCCGCCTTCAAGCACTACAAGTGCAAGCAGTGCGAGAAGACCTTCGCCCTCAAGTCGTACCTCAACAAGCACTACGAGTCCGCCTGCTTCAAGGGCTCTGAACACAGCTGTGCAATAGGGAACTAGCCCCCCAACCCCTGTGGCACATCCCCATTCCCAGCCTCATCCTTCTATCCAATCCCCATCCCCGTCCCCATCTCATCCCATGCCCATCCCCATTCCCCTACCCATCCCACTCTGTCCCCACCCCCATCCCTATCCCATCCTGGTCCCAGTCCCTGTGCCAGCACTCCTGCAGCTGCAGCCAGCTGGTTTGTTGCTGTGCTGAGGCTGGAGGACACATCCCCACAAACTCACTCCCCACCTGCTCCCTGGGAAGGGGGTCCCCCACAGTGGGACCCAGTTCCTTTCCCCTGGTCCCAGAGCCCCCCCGCAGCCAGGCAGGTCTCTCTGCGGGGGACTCACCTGGGGACCTCTTCCAGATCCGGGAGAGACTTTCCTCCCCTAGCTCGTGACTTTCACCTCTATTTATTTAATTTATTACTATTATTTATTTAGAGCTGCTGCTTCTCTTCCCGGGGGATCCCGGATGAGAAAAGACACTTTTCTGCTCCCCACTAGGAGCAAACCCTCCCCTTGACCCTAATCCTGATGGGACCATGGGCTGGTGCTACTGCCAGCTCGGCAGGACTGACGGCTACTGAGGCTGACGGAGGGCAGGGCTGCCAGTCACCCTTGGAGCCTGGGGTCCCTGCAGCCCACCACCTAGGGCACCCTGCTGCCCCTCTGCCCCGTGGCACAGTGTTCACCCTGGCCCTGCAGATCCGCAGCCCTGGGGTCAGGGGAAGAGCCAAGGGAAGAGTGAGGGGCTTCCAGCAGAGATCCACGGGACACATCCTCCCATCAGCTCCCAGCTCCCAGCTTGGCCAGGCACAACTGGCCCTGCCACGGTGATGGGGAATAGTCCCCCCAGGCAGGTGCAGCCCCCCTCGCCATGCGAATGGCTGGGCTGGCAGCTGGGCTGGAGAGCCAGCCCTGGGGCAGGCAGCACCCGACCCCCCCGACCACCCCCCCACGTATCCCCAGCCCCTTCTCCAGCCGGCTCCCGGCTCCCTTGCCATTGCCCCCCACCTGCACTCAGGAGGAGGGGGGTCAGAGTAGCTGTAAAGTTTGGGTGAGTCTATTTAAATGTTCTTATTTATATTATTTATTACTTATGCTTTTCACTATTTATTTGTCAAGACTGGCCGGGCCATGCCAGCGCTGGCTCGCAGGAGGTGGCAGAGCTGCAGCAGAGCTGCCGTGCCCAGGACACAGCCACGGTGACACGGATGGGGACGGGACCCCGAGAGCGGACTGTGTGGCGAGCACGGAGGCAGGAGGGCACGAGCTGGCCCGGCAGCCCAGGCTCCATGTCCTGCAAGCTTTCCCCAAAGGCAAAGCCCTTCTCCTTTGTCTTCCTTGCTGCCACGGGCTCCTGCTTTGCTCCGTGCCCCGCGCCAGCCCAGTGGGGACAAACCAGCCACTCTATGCAACCTCCCGGCGGAGCGCCCCCGCACCGGCCCCGGAGCAAGCGCCGCACACGGCATTCCGGAGCGGGGCCCGACCCACGCCTCCGCTTCCTACCTCGGGCCGCGAGCTGCCACAGCCCCGTCACCCTGTGCCGGTCCCCAACACTTCGGGACTCAGCCCGGCACCCCGCGGGGCCGCACTCGCGCACCCCCACACCGTCTTCCTGCGCCGTCTTCCTCCCTGCACCGTCTTCCTCCCGCTGCCTCGGTGCCTGTGTTGGTCACGGGTTTAGTGGGGATGTCCCTGTCATGGTCCTCGCTGCCATGGCACGGTGACCACACGTCCGCACCCCACAGAGGGGATGAGCATCGCCCTGGCCAAGCGGGCACCCCACCGGGTTTTCCCCACGATGCCGGCGCCATTCCGCGGAGCACGGTGTCCTGAGGCCGGCAGGCTTGGAGCACTGCGCCACTGCCCCTCTCTCCTGTAAATAGCAGATACTACAGCAATAATTTTCCGTGCATGATAGATTTTTTCTGCCAGGTTTTGTACTCGCCAGCCCCAGTATGACAAGTCTACTGAGATCCGGCCACCCGCAGTATTACTTGTAACGCAATTCAGGGATATAAAAGGGATTTCTGCCACTAACCATGTGTCTTGAGGGATTTGTGTCGGCACGGTGGCGGGTGGTGGCACGCGAGCTGCCAGCCTGCCCATCCCACGGTGCCCTGTGCCCACGCCCACTCCTGGGCAGGAGCATCGTGGAGAGAACTGCCCCAAATAGGGGCGCGATGTCTTGGCAGCCCTCCGGGAGCGGGTGACTTGAGGCGCTCGGAGCATCCCGTGCTGCCCACGTGGCCCTGCCAGCCCCGCAGCCAGTGGGCAGCAGCCAGACAAACCCCTGCTGTGACAAGGAGGGGTTACGATGCCACCCTGCTCGTGCGAGCGCCGGGGGCTGTGAGCGCGGCAGAGCGCTGACCTGGAAGTAAAGCGGCGTGTGAAATCCCGGCAGCGGGCGCAGAGCCCGGCGGGCAGCCCGGGGAGGGCGCCGGCAATGCTCACACACCCCTGGGGCGCCGCTGCGCTGGATGGGGAGGATTCGGTGAGCAAATTTTACTTCATCTTGCCCGTGGCAACAACCAAGCAGAGCCCCTGCTCCCAGGGGCAGACAGGCATTGCCGCTCCCCACCCCTCTTTCCTCATCCTTTCCCACATGTGGGTGCTAGTGGGGGAAGGCAAATTATTTTCAGCATCCAGCTTGTCAGCAAAGACCTAGCTGAGCCCTGAGCTCCCAGTGACGTCAGTGCAATCTTTCACCCGCAAAGTCATCATCAGATTCACCTAGCAAAAAACTAATTCCAGAGCCTCACAAACCCAACCCTGACCATCATCGGCATGCTTCCGAGTCAGCTCTGGGGCTGGGGACCCTCCATGACATGAGCCAGGGTGAGGGCACTGGGAGCAGCCGTCCACTGTCATCATGTTCCTGCTGTGGATCCAGGGTGCCCCGGCTGCAGCAGCCAGAGGGATGGGAAACCCAGTTCTTCCTGGGAGCCTCTCCCCACTTGGAACACTGGTCTGAAGAAATGACCTAGAAAGGCTCAGGACTGAAGTTCTTCGGTGCCTGCCCAGCTGCAGAGCATCCTGGCATCACTGCTCAGCTCTGGAGTTGTTTCATGCCTCATCTTCCTTGCCGTGGACCCCATAGGAGTCAGCGCAGCAGGGAAGGGGGTCTGGGTTGGGGACGTGTTCCTGGTACAGCCAGGCAGGAAGGGGGCATATCCCAACTCTCAGTTGCAGGATGATCCTTAGTGCCCCGGCATGGCCAGGTGGGACCAGAGACTCCCGGGGACAGGATGGGGATCCCCAGCACACAGGCTGGGGGACTCAGCTGCCGCGTGCCCATGGGTGTCCCAAGGGAAAGAGGAGCTGCGGGCAGCCCTGACTGCAGGCTCTCCGGAGCAGGCAGCGGGCCAGCCGGCTCTGGCACCCGGCCCGGAAGTCTGTCCTGCCCCTTCACTGTGACTCTGCAAAACCGTGGGGCGGCGGCAGTGACGATGACGATGGCTGGGCCAGGAGGAAGCAGAGGGGCCAGGCTGGGCGCTGCACTGCTCGGGGCAGAGCGGAGGGCTCGGCTGAGCAGGACAGAGGAAGGCCAAGGCCGGCCGGCAGCCACAGCCATGGCTGAGGCCGAAGGCAGAAGCATCCATACACAGCACATCTCGGCCGTGCACAACGTGCCCATGCGTGTCCTCATCCGGCCCATCCCGGCAGAGCTGGAGCCGGGAAAGGTGCAGAGCCTGATGGAGACCCTGCAGGTGAGCACAGTCCCCGGGATTCAGAGGCAGCCCCTCCCGCACCCACTCAGAGGGCACTTCTGGGGAAGCTGACAGTACCCAAGCCCTGGCACAGGCAGGTCGGGGGGTGTCAGGGCAGGTTGGGAGTGCCGGGGTGTGTTGCTCTTGGATGTCTCTCCCCCTTCCCAGGAGGATCCCGAGCGGGTGCCCCCCATCGACGTGCTCTGGGTCAAAGGCAGTGAGGGCGGCGATTACTTCTACTCCTTCGGGGGCTGCCACCGCTTCGCTGCCCACCAGGCACTCCACCGGGAGACCATCCCCGCCAAGATCATCCCCTCCACCCTCAGCGACCTCCGTACCTACCTCGGCTCCTCTACGCCCCACCTGCGCTAGCCCAGCAGCCCCCTCTGTCCCTGTTGGTTCTGACCCGTGAGCGCCGGGTGAAGATGTGGTCAGGGTCCCCCAGCCTTGGAGGGTCCCCGGGGTCCCTCCAGCCGGGATGGGTCAGGGTCCCCCAGCCTTGGAGAGTTCCCGGGGTCCCTCCAGCCGGGATGGGTCAGGCTCTCGCCGGTACCGGGAGGCGCCCGGCGGGGCCGGCAGGTGGCGCTATTGTGCCGCGCTGCGCCGCCCGGAGCGACCGCGGGGATCGGGACGGGTCGGGATGAACCGGGACGGGATGAACCGGTTGGGATGGGATGAACCGGGGCACGGCTCCATCGGGAATAGCTGAACCGTGATGGAACAGGCTGAACCGGGGCACGGCTCAACCGGGAATACCAGAACCGGGATGGAACGGGCTTAACCGGGGCATGGCTCAAGCGGGAATGGCTGAACCGGAGCACACTGGAACTGGGACAAGTCACAGCTCATTCGGGGCACAGCTGAACCGGGAAGGGGTACAGGAGAACCGGGACACAACAGAAGCAGCACACAGCCGTACCGGGAAGAGGCATAGCCGACCCAGCATGGCCAGTCCTCAGCCCTTCCTCAGCGACTCTGGGCTCACCCGTGGTCCCAGTCTCCGTGGGACCTCCAAAATCCTGTGGGGGGAACACCCGCTGCTGCACCTGGAATAAAGTTGATCAAAACCCCTGCAGCTCCTTGGCCTGGTGCTAGGGGGTGCTGAGGTTGGGAGCAGGGATGCAGTGATCCAGCATGGCACAGCACGGCACGGCGTGGTGGCCTGGCACCAGGAAGAGCAATGGCTATGGGCACACAGGACAGCGACAGATGCTTTGCAGGGGGATGGATGTTCTGTGAGGGAGTGGATGCTGTGCTGGGGAATGGATGCTGTGACGGGACAATGCTCTGCCAGCCTGCCCTGCCATGCAGAGGAATTCAGGGTCAGCTCTGGCCCAGCTGTGGGGGTGCATGTGGTCCTGCCATGCTGGGGTGCTGCCATTTCTGCAAACACCAAGTCGTCACCTCACGTGCAGCCTGGAAAAAACGCCTCAAGCATCCCCTGGGCATTCCAGCATCCCTCTAAGTCGAGAGCCTCCATCCAGGGAGGGGAAAGGCCACTGACTCACTCACCACGCCGTGAGTCAGCAGCAGGACTGGGACAGGAATCTCGGCCGGACATTTCTGCCTCATCAGCCATGCTCCTCCCCGGACGGATCCTGTCCCCCCAGGGCAGAAACGGGCTGGGAGAGGAGGGCACGGCTGGGTCTTTTGCATGGCAGGAGCTGGCAGTGCTGGCATCGGACAGGGCACAATTTACCTCTGCCTCCACGTTTCCGCAGGATCCACTGGGGAGGAAGAGCAGGGTGGGCTGGGGGTGCTGGATGAGGGAAGGGACCGGAGGGAGACTCCGGCGCGGCAGAGCTGCATGTGCCGCATCAAAGCAGCTGTGTGCCGGGAGGAAGCCCTGCAAGCGCTCACGGAGAGCAGCCCTGGCCCGCGGCTCCCTGATGGGCCATAAATTTCTCCTAAGAATTGTGGCGTGCTAAAAAGTTTCCTCTTGTTAGAGAGCGGGGGGTGGAGGGAGGAGGTAGCAGCTCCTGCGGCAGATCCTGTGGCAATGGGGGCATCTCCAGAGTGCCCCCAAACGGGTGTCCCATGGCAGGTACTGATGTCTGCCCGTATCCTGTGTGCCCCCACTTCTGGGCATCTCACATGGACTCTGTTTGCCCCACTCTCACGGGTTTGTGCCCCTCATCCCTTGGACAAGAGGCAGCTCAGCAGAACTGGGACTCCATAAAGTGGGAACGAACTGAGGCTGCCCAGATCCCGCAACTCCTTTCCCTGCAAGCTGTGGAGGCTTCTTCCACCTGGGAAGCCTGCTGCAGGATCTGCTTTTCCAGCTCACCATCCCCTGCAAACAGTGCCAGGGGTCCGTGCCAGCCCCAGGGTGTCCTGACATCACTCCCGGGGCTCCCTGGCACCAGCTGGGACCCAGGACCCGGCGCTGTGCCCAAGGTGCTGTGTGAGCATCTCCAGGGCTGACTGGTGCATCCATGGGGCTGGCATGGTGTGGGCAGTGGGAGCTGGTTCCCAGCTGGAGCTGCTGGTGCCACAACCCCCTGGCTGGCACAGGAGTGGGTCTCTCCAGAGCCCTGCATTGCCTCCATCCATCCGTCCTCCACCTGTCCCCCTTCCCTCTGACTGACCCGCGGGGTCTCTGGTGTCGCCGGCTGACAGCCGATCCGGCTGCCTCCAATCCATTCGTTCCAGGGCAGGAACAAAGGCGCTTTGTGGGCTCCCCCCAGCCCGGGCCGGGTGGGGGGTGGGTCCCAGCTCCGGAACTGGGACAGACTTCCCCGTGCGACAGGCGTGTAATGCCTTCCAGACCAGCAGCCCCAGCCCTCAGGTACAGCCCGGGGGGTGGAGGGGGCCTGGTGCTTCCCACACTGCCTGGGGACCCACCATGTCACCCTAAAACAGCCCCAATCTGGGAAAATGGGGAAACTCTCCTGTTCCCCCAAATGTTTCACAATGCCCAGTCCCCATGGGACTCACTGTTCCTCCCCACCGGGGGGCTCCAGTGGCTCCGGGGGCTCCCAGGTTTGCCATCTCTGGTCTCGCAGTGTTGGGGAGCAGGGATAGACTCTCCTGGGATGAGACCCCTGCCTGGCTGGGCTCAGCATCGGGCAGGAGGCAGCTGGACTCAGAGGCTGTGTGTGCCCAGCTGGACAGGACTGTGGTTATGGGATGGGGCAGCTCCCAGACCTGTGGCCTCACTGGCCTGAGCACCCTGAAATTGGGGAGCCACAGGCAGAGGAGCCAGTCCTGGACATCCCCTGGTGCCAAGGTCTGGTCAGGGCTGTGGACTTGGGGCACTCAGTGGGATGGGGTGGGATGGAATGGATGGGTTGTGATGGGATAGGATGGGATATGATAGGACAGGGTAGGGTGGAATGGGATGGATGGGATATAGTGGGATGGGATGGGGTGGAGTTGAATGGATCAGTCCAGCACTGCTTCACCAGGGCTCAACAGGGTCAGGCCCGGTGTCCTGGCGGCCACATGTTCCAGCATTGCCGCAGGTCTGGAATCCATTTGCCTCGCCGGCCGTGGTGTTTTCCCAGCAGCGCTGGAGCAATCCCACGGGGCTGGGGGCAGCCCTGGCCCCTGGCCCATCTGCTCCCTGTTTATTTTCTTACACTTAAGTATCACCTCGAAGATAAACACTCCCTGGTGTGGGGGACAGCGGGAATTTCCCTGGCAGCAGAGGCAGGACCTGGCCCTCAGGGTGCCCAGCACCCCAACCCCGCAATGCCCCCCAAGCAAGGGATGCCTGGTTGGGCTGGGATCAGGGCTGCAACCTCATGCTCAGGCCATGTCCCCTCCATGCTGTATGTCCTATGTAGGGTCCCGTGAATGCCTGACCCACTGCCTGGTGCTGCCCTCTGCCCGGGGGTCAGTTAGTTTGGCTGGATCAGCCAGGAGAGCTGTGATGCCAAACCCCACCATGTCCTGGCGCCAACTCCAGCTGGCAGAAGGTTTGTGATGCCACAGCCTCGGCTGCGCCTCGTGCTGCCCGGCTGAGTCAGAGCCCAGGCCACAGAGCTGGGGGAGCTGGGGGGGCCCAGGCACAGGGGGTCTCGTCTGTACCACACACCTGCCAGGCAGCACAGGAAAACTCAGCTGCTGCCGCATGTCCTCCTGCCCCACAGCCGGACAGGCAGGGAGCTGGCAGTGTTCCCTGCTTCCCATGGCTTCCCATGGCTCTCCCAGTCAGGGATGACAGCTCCTGTCCGTCCATCCTTCTGTGTGCAGCACCTGGCGAGGTGGTGGTCACACATACACACGTCTGTGCCATCGTGGGGATGTCACTGCAGCAGGAGGTGGTGGCATTTGGGGTCTACAAGGCACCCACAGGCACACGTGCACACTCACACATCCACATCCACGTGCAACTGCACAAACCCATGCACACACCCTCATACTCACACACACCCCTGTGCACACACACATGGATGTATATATCCATGCTTGCCTGGATGTACAGATGTGTGCAGCTGCACACCCACGCACACACACTCACATGTACGCACTCATGTGTGCCATCCCCACCCCACACTGAGCCATCTCCTGTCTGCTACTCCTTCCCTGCCTGTGCCCGGCCATGTTCCTGACCCCACAGGCCACCAGCACCCCACATGTGGCCATGCCCTCCAGAAAAGCCCGTGGGCAGCTCAGCTGGGCATGGGGACTGGGTGACCCCCCCAGCCTGTCCCCGTCAGCTGGTGGCCATGTGTGGGACGTGCAGCTGAGTACACAGCCCCTGCCATCCATCTTGCTGCCTGTCAGGGCCAGGGGCTGCTGTGAACCCCCAGCCCAGCAAGACTCAGGGGCGAGAGGAGGGCAGAATGGGGGTTCCCCTCTCTGTGCAGGCACCTGCCTTCTCCCTGCCTGCTCCCTGCCTGTCATGCCAAGGGCCTGCTCATCTTCAGCTTTGCCCCTGGCACTGCCTGCACGTGGCCTTTTGTGGGGGTCTGCACCTGGGCAGGGGCTACAGAAGGTCGGGGTCCCTCATGGGGACTGATGCATGGTGAGAGGTGCCAGTGTGGACACAGTGCAGACCCCTGCCCACCCTCATCCCCGGGGGATCCCTGTCCTCTTGCTCAGCCCTCCATGTCCCCCGCTCCAGTGGGACCCCTGGCCCTTGGTGCAGCCCTGCATGTCGCCTGCTCCAGTGGGACCCCTGGCCCTTGGTGCAGCCCTGCATGTCCTCAGCCCCAGCAGGACCGCCAGCTCCCAGCCCATCTCCCTGCCCCCCACTGCATGATTTACAGGCTCTGCACAGGCAGACAAATGGTGAAGGAAAACAGGGCAGGGGGGTCCCTCCAGCCAGGGGCTGCCTGTGCCCCGCGGGGGGCAGAGGGGCCGTTTGCTCACAGCCAGCAGGATGGAGGCAGTGAAGTGGTGTCGGTGCCAGGCAGCACAGCTGCCCCTGTCATGGTCCAGCAGCCACAAGCCCTGGCAGCACCAGGAGAGCCCCTGGGGAGACCCAGACCCCAGGAGCCATATCATAAACTCCAGTCCTGCAACCATAGGCTTTTGGCCGCGGGGCATTGAGGAATTGCCATCCCATTCCACGGCCCCCAGGGCACCCCACTGACCACCTCACTGGGGTGTTTGTGATATGCCAGCTGTATTCCATGGCCACTGTCCTGGCCCTGGCAAGCCTCCAAGATGTCCCCCAGCATCCCTCTCTGGCTGTGGAGCTGCTGGACAGTGGGGACTGCAGCTGGCACTGCCAAGTCCCCCAGCCACACCCCCAGCAGCCCTGGGGCCATCCGCAAGGAGCCAGGTCCTGCCCTCCACATGTTTTTGCCACTTGACCTGAATCATGCCCGGAGCATCATGGAGGAGGAGGAAAGGAGGAAGGCAGGCAGGAAGCCTCCTGCCTGCTTGGTTCAGCTGGGTGCCCCCCTGCCTGCTCCTGGGAGCGTTGGGCTCAGGGCGGGGGGGCTGAAGGCAGAGTGGGACCCGCATAGACCTCCCTGGTGAGGAGAAGCAGGGCCATAGTCTGTGGTATTGAGTGCCAAGGAATGACAAGGAGCAACTGTCAGGCTGGGGGACACCCCCAGCCCTTCCCAGGACACCGGTGATTCCCGCTGCTGCCAGCTCATCTCTCCCCTCTCAGGAAAAGACTCCGTGTTTCCACTGCCGGCACACACCTTCCTCCTGGGCGGGAGGAAATGCTCCTGGCAGTGCTGCCGGCAGTGCTGCCTGTGCCTCTCCATGTCCCCCTGCCCCCTCCCATGGTGGGCAGGCAGGGTGCCAGGCCCTGGGAACAGAGGAGCAAGGAGTGCATCCCTGCGGGGCTGCCTGCCCTTGCTGCTCTCTGCCTGCCCTGGGCATCCTCCTGGGCACAGACCCTGCCCCAGTGGGGCATGGCAGGGTGTGGGCAGCAGCATGTGCCTCACTGGCATCCCTCTAATAAACACCCCAGGCACCGCACCAGTGCCACCCACTCCTGGTTGCCTTCCCCATCCCAGCTCCTGTGCCCTGTGTTCATCCCATGCCACCCTGTGCGGGACCCAGGGCTGGCAAGGGACAGTCAGGCAGGGGTGGGGGACACGCTGCCTGTGGGCTGACTGTGTGTGACATCGCTCTGCAGGTGCCAGAGGCCATGGCGCAGGGAGCACTTGCTGGACAGTGGCCCTGGCACTGCCACGGTTCAGAACCACCGTGGGCATGACCTGGGGTCAAGGTGCCCGCAGCCAGGCCAGCGTGCTGGAGTGAGGCCAGGCCAGTGGCCAGAGCCAGCACAGGCTCTCAGGGCTGGGGTGAGGACGCTGGCCTCTGGCCGCTGGCCGCTGGCCGGAGCTCGGGGGCCGGCTGGGGGTGGGCTCCGGAGCCAGCCCCTCCCCGGCCGTATAAATCCCGATTCCCCCTGCAGACAGTCGTCCCAGCCCTGCTCAGCTGCCGCAGCGGAGCAGCAGCGGGAAGGCGTCCGGAGCCGCCGTCGCAGCTGTGCCGGCGGGGGAAGGCTCCCCGCAGCCCGGGGGGTCCCCCCAGCAGGGCCGGGGGTGCGGGCGGGCACCCCACCATGGCCTTCACCATGCTGCGCCCCGTGGCCGCCCGCGTGCTCTACCCCGACCTCAGCATGCTCTCGGAGGACGAGGAGAACCGGAGCGAGAGCGACACGTCGGACCAGTCGTTCGGCTGCTGCGAGGGCGCCGAGGCTCGCCGCAAGCTGCCGCGGAAGCCGGGGCCGATGGTGATGGTGAAGCAGAGGCAGGCGGCGAACGCCCGGGAGCGGGACCGGACCCAGAGCGTCAACACGGCCTTCACTGCCCTGCGGACCCTCATCCCCACCGAGCCGGTGGATCGGAAGCTGTCCAAGATCGAGACCCTCCGCCTGGCCTCCAGCTACATCTCCCACCTGGCCAACGTGCTGCTGCTGGGCGAGGGCTGCGAGGACGGGCAGCCCTGCTTCAGTGCCATCTATGGCGCCAAGGGCGACCTGGACAGCAAACAGCCCCGCAGCATCTGCACCTTCTGCCTCAGCAACCAGCGGAAAGGGGTGAGCGGGGTTCTGGGATGGGTTAGGGATCCTCCTGCTCCTCCTGGCCTGAGTGGGGCAGGAGGCTCAGCATGTCCCAAAGGGATGGGGGGCAGCAGACCCTGCCTGGGCTGAGCGGGGCAGGAGACTCGGCATGGCTCAGTGAGAGCCACAGCTTCTGACTCCAGCTCCCACTGGAGGTTTCGGCTGCTCCTGGCCAAATCCTGCTTGTAGCCACCCGCCTACAGCTCCTGCTCACGTCAGAGGGCTGGGCTGCTCCCCCACGTCCATCCGGGCTGGGAGGTCTCAGGGGTTAAACAGTCACCCCAGAGCTGGCGGCATTGGCTGTCCCAGGGGGAGCTCAGAGCTCGCTGGCTGACCCCATCCTCATCCTCATCCTCATCCTCATCTCCATACCCAACCCTGCCAGCTCACCAGCACTGTTGCAGGGCTACTCCAGCAGCTCTCTGATATGATGAGGACAGGCAGAGCCCATCAGACACTCCCCCGAGGGGGGCCAGACAGAGTTTCCCGTCCAGTGTTCCCGTGCAGGGCCTGATGGCAGCACCAGCACAGCTCCCACACGGCTGAGATGGCCATGGCAGAGCACCCCTGCTCTGCCCTGCCCTGCCCTGCCCACCCAGCTGATCCCCCCAGCACCCTGCAGCTCGTGGGACACCTTTCCTGTGGTGAGCCCACCCTGCTGCCCATGCCAGGGTCCTGGGTGCCTCTGACTCAGGAATAGCTGTGCAGGATATGGGGTGCAGGGTGAGGGGCTGGAAGCTGCCCGACCTCTTTGACATCCCTTGGGAGGGCTGTGAGCAGGGGCTGCTGTACCCGCCACTGTCCCCATAGACCCTCAAGGTGTCCCACGTGTGACCCCAAGCAGTACAGCCATGGGTCACACTCCAGCCCTCAGACCTTTTTCAAGTTTTGCTGCTCCATTTTTAATTGCTCCCCTGCTCCTGCCACCCCCTCAGCAGCCTCTCCAGCCCTCCTGGGGTCCTCCAGCCTTGGTCCCTGTCAGAGCTGCCCCAGCTGGGATCCTCTGGGCTGCTTCCCGGGGCTGGAGCCAGGAGTCTGGCACAGTGCTGGGTCCCCCAGGGGACCCTGTGGAGGCACTGGGGCTGGGAAGCTCCTGCTGGAGGGCAATGGTGGGAGCTGGGTTGGGATCTGATTCTGTGCCTCCCAGCCTTGAAGCTGGGCTGGAAATGGGCAGGGCTGGAAATGGGTTGTACTGCACTGGAAATGGTTTGGAAATGGGCTGTACTGGGCCATGCTGGGCTGTGCAAGGCTGGAAATAGGCTGGGCTGGAACTGGGCTGTGTTGGGCTCTGCTGATCCATGCTGGGTTTTACTGGAATGTTCTGGGCTAAATCTGGACCATGCTGGTCTGTGCTGGGTTGTACTGGGCAGTACTGGGCTGACCTCATAAACTGGGAGGTGGGGCTGAGCCTCCCCATCCCAGTTTGGACTGTGTGAGTCTCTCCAGAGCTGTGGGTCTGTCTGGGGCCATGTGTCTGTCCTGGGGTGCTACTGGCCCTGGCCACAGGTGCTCAGCAGCCATGGGGGCTGTGTCCTGCAGCATGACAAGGCCAAGACCCACCTTGGGGGGCTCCACCACAGCACCCACCCCCCAGCCACCCACCCAACCACTCGTCAGGCATGGCCCTGTCTGTCTGTCTGTCCACTCCAGGCAGCATGGAGCTGCCCCAGGACTGAGGCACTGGCCATCTCACAGCAGGTCCTCATGGAAGAGTCGGTGTGGTGGACAGTGGGCAGGAATGGGGTGCTCCCCACCCGGACACTCCATGGTACCTGCAGCTCTCCCTCCTCTCTCTGCAGGGCAGTCGGAGGGACCTCGGGGGCAACTGCCTGAAAGTGCGAGGGGTCACCCCCCTGCGAGTGTCGCGGAGATGAGCCGGGGTCCGGCAGCACCCACCTGAGACAGCGGCAGAGGCAGAGGGAGCCCGCACATGCCAGCCCAGAGACCGCAGCGGGGAGGGAGGGAGCTGCTCACCCGAGATGGCAGCGGCCGAGCCCAGGCTGGCACCACACCTACACTGGCCCTGGAGCCGGCAGTGGGGCTGGAGGACGCTCCCGTGGCCGAGGCTGCCCACGCGGGGCAGGGCCGGGGAGGGGGGTCCCCGCACCCCGGGGCTGGACTGGAAGGGGCCTGTGTGCGACCGGCGTCGAGGTGCTCCGGGGGGACGGTGTCGTGGCCCTTGGGACGCTGGTTGTGCACATGCAGCCGCTTGGAAAATAAAACCCTATTTTTCTGATGGGCCAGTGCCTGCCTGTCACCCCAGTGTGGGGTGAGGTGGGGGTCCCCAAGATGGCCCTGCACCCCCCTGCCCTGCACTGCTGCTCTGTGCTACTGGAACCAGTGTGATCATCCCAGCTCTACCCACTCCTGTGCTACAGTGGAATTCACATGGGGTGAGACCCCTGGGTGAGCTGTCCCTGTGTCCCCAGGCCCTGATGACAGCTTTGGCCCCACAAAGACTGCAGAAGTCCCAAGGGGGTCAGTGCCGTGCCATGGGATGGGGATGGCACCTCCAGCCCCGTGCTGCAGCCACAGGTGCCCAGCTGTTGGGTCGGGGTTGGTGTAACTGCTTTTGTGCCTTCCCCTGCACCTGGTACCTCATGACTGGCGCAATGTCACTGCCACCACGACTGCCACCATCGCCACCACTGCCACTGATGCTATGACTGCCACCAGCACAATGATTGTCCCCACTGTGACTGCCACTGCCACCATGCAGAGCCGTGCGTGGTGGGGCTGCAGGCAGCAGCACCTGCACAGGGTCAGGTGGGGACATGGGGGGTTCCCAGGCCAGACCCCCACATGGGATTCTGCTTGAGGGGGCTGGAATGGCTGGGCGGCGCAGAAAGCCGAGCCTGGGAATGGTGCTGTGCCAGAGCTGGTGGCTCCCAGGGGCCGGTGTGTCCCACAGAGCAGAGGCAGCTGTGGATGGGGCGGCTGGGGGCTCCCCCCAAGGGCTGAAGAACTGGAGCTGCTCTTTCTCCCTGGGGTCCTGGAGCCTGCATGGAGCAGGGGGAGCACGCTGGGGGTCCCGCTGGAGCTTGCCCCAGGCAGGGGCTCTGTTGGGAACCCACAGCACCTCTCGGCCCCCTGCTCACCGTGGTGAGCCTGCCCTGGGCTCCCTCCCCCGGGTTTGATTTATGGAGCTGACAGCGCGGCGCAGCTGTGAGAGCTGGTCCCAAGCAGGGACCGGGGTGGGTGGGAGAGGTTTGTTCTCAGCGTGGCTAATGTGTCCCAGACCCCAATAAACAGCCGTGAGATTCTCCAAACAACCCAGGACACAGAATCCCTGTCCCCGGGTTTATCGGGGGGCAGGGGCCGTGGGGGATGCTGTGCTCTGCAAACAGCCCGACCCGCACATGAAAGGGGACCGTCCTCGTGAAGTAGTGGCTCCGGAGCCCCCCAGGGGACCAGCAAGGGCTGGTGGTCCCAGTGCTGGGGGCACAGCAGGTCCCAGCACTGAGTGTATAGGTCCCAGTATGTCTCAGGGCTGAGCACCACTGTCCCAGGATGTCCCAGGGCGAGAAACTGGAGCCTCAACAAGCTCCAATACAAAGACCATGAGCCCCAGTAAATCCCAGCACAGGAGCTGTGCATCCAGTATGTCCCAGTGCCAGAGACTAGGGCCCTAGAAAGCTCCAGTATCAAGGCCATGCATCCCAGTATGTCCCAGTGCTGAGGCTGTGGGATTCAGCATATCCCAGTGCTAGGGCCATGGATCTCAGCACACCCCAGTGCCAAGGATGGCACAAGGACCCCAGAGCAAGCTCCAGTGTAACAGCCCTGGGTCCCAGCATGTCCGAGTGCAGAAGCTGGGCACCCAGTAACATCCAGTGCTGGGGTTATGGATCCCAGCATGTCCCAGCACTGGGGCCATGGTTCCCAGCGTGTCCCAGTGACAAGCCTGTGGGTCCCAGTACATTCCAGCCCCTCCCAGCACCGTGAGAGGGAAATGGTGACTCAGAGCTGCCGGGCTGGTGGGAGCCGGGTGCCCCTTTGCCCCATGTGGGGTGAGCGCCGTGGCCACTGATCGCCCACGGCCACTGCCGGCTCCCCAGCAGCTGCAGCCCCGCACTGAGCCCAGCCACGCTCCCCTCCCATCCTCTCCCCTTCCTGCGTGCAGACACCCTTGGAAAGGCTCTTGGCCGCTTTCTCTGAGACAGGAAGGTGTCCCCGAGTCTCAGGAAGGAAAAACACTCAGTGCTGAACCCATAAAGACCGTCTCTGAGGGGCCAGGGCTGGAGAGGCTCCAGGTCTGACATCACCTGGGAACTGGAACCAGAACCGCAGCTGCACTCCGCGGCTGGTATTTTTTTTCTTTAACTTGTGTTTTTAAACTTTCTTTTTATAGATTTTTATTTTATTATTTTTTTTCCCTTCTCCATTCCCCTCCCAAATATTTCAGCCTCCCCACAGGCTGGCCAGGCAGGCTGGAATGCAGCAGGGCTGCACCCGCGGGTGCCGGGAGCTGCCTTGCTGATAGGATGGATGAGGCTGGGTCTGGCCAAGCAGGAGCTGCTGGAGTCGTGGGCAGGGGGTCAGCCTGGGGGTCACCTCCAGTGACAGGGGGCCAGGACCTGATAGCCCCTGGTACTGCTGTGCACCAGGGCTGCTGGCCACGCAGGGACACAGGAGAGTCCGTCTGCTCATGGGGTGTGGGAGGACGGAGGGCACAGGGGTCAGGCAGAGCCTGCAGTCTGTGGGCAGTGCTGCTTTCCCGACCCACCGCCCCCAGGATGGGGCTGCGGGGTCAAACCACGTCTGAACCTGAGTCAGCGAAGCAGGAGGAGCCAGACAGGGATAGAGGACACAAAGGCAGATTTTGGGCCCAGGATCCAGCCTTCCTCATTCCTTGTCCTTTGGCAACACCTTTGGGTGCTGCCTGGCCCTCCCTGGGCTTCCCCCAGAGTGGAGGCTCATGCTAAAGACCCCAGTGTATCCTGGAGCAAAGCTCAGTTGCTTGTTGCCTGGGAAATCCTCCCTGTCACAGAGACAGCCTTTAACTGAGTGTCACAGGTCACTCCCAGCCCTGTTGGACCTGGGGGTGAAGGACTGGCAAGGGGTCCCCAAGATCTAGATGGCAGTGAGTGGGAACAGGGTGACACCACTCTGCTGCCCAGGGCGGGGTGGAGAGAAGGATCAGGGAGGGATGGGCCGTCAGGGATAGGATGGGGGGGGGAATAGGATGGGATAGGGTAGGATAGGATGGGATGGCATGGGCAGACTAAGGGGCAGCATGATGGTCCTGTAGGCTGGGGTGCTGGGCAGTCCCTGCCTCCCCGTGCCAGCAGACGCAGACTGTACTGACCCTCCAGCATCCTGCCAGGGTCCCTGGGGAAAAAACCCGGCAAAGGGTCTGACTGAGACCCTCAAGACACCTGCCAGATCCTCACCATCACAAGGAATGCACAGCAAGAATGCCCCAAGGTCCCACCCATCCCAGGGGTGCAGTGGACACTGCTGTGGGGCTGCCACCACCCTGCCATGTCCCCCCCCATGCACTGGACCCCTCAGAGCCGTTCGCCCTGCTGGGACCTCGTGCTGGCTGCGGTCCCTGGGGACACGGGCCCCGCAGCAGGGACAGGGTGTGAGGCCGTGGCGCGGGGTGAACGCCAGGTTAATCTCCCGCTGGAGCTTCCCTCTGCAAACAATAAGACAATGCCCGGCCGGGGCCGCCTGCGTAACCAGCGGCGCGGAGGGGAAGTTGTAATATTTGGATTTAGCACTCAGTAAATTAAGGAAGAAAAAGGAAAAAGCGCTGGGGGTAATCAGAGCTGGGCTGGCCCCGTGCCCTGCCCCACAGCCGGTGGCCCTGGGGGCTCAGCTCAGCCTGGGGACAGCAGCTGAGCAGGGCCAGCGGCTCCAAGTCAGTGAGGCCGGGCATGGCTGGAAGCAGGATACGTCCCTGAGGGCCAGGCAGAGGATGGGCATGAGGACATGGTGCCCCCACCATGGGGACAGCAGCCTGGAGGGTCAAGGCTCGGCTACCCAGCAGGGCTGTGGGCAAACATCTCCTGCCACATCAGAAAAGGGATCTGGGCCAGGAGGTTATTTTAATCCAGACCTCTTCATGGGAAATAAAATCCTATTTCTGCAGCTGGGGTGGCTGGGCAAGAGAGGGCCCGGGGGGGCCGTCACCTTCAGCTGGCAGTGGGTGGCAGGGGGTGACAAGGGAGGGGCTGTCCCAGGCTGTCTCCCCTGCACAGCCCCTTTCCCAGCACGAGCCCTGCAGTGGTGCTGGCTCCCCGGGATCCCACGGCAGGGCCCACACTCAATCCAACAAGCACTGTGGTTGGAGATGGGGCTCTGAGTGGGGATGGGAAAAGGTCTCACTGCAGGGGCCCCCTGCAGATGCTCGGGGCAGGAACAGTGCTGCAGGGATGGCCTTAACCCCTCTGAAATGTGGCCTTCCCACACACCAGCAGCCCCACTCCCCCAGGGCTGCCCCTGCTTGCCCTGGACCCAATGGGGCGAACAGAGCAGGGACACCCCAGGGAGCTGGTTTGGGGGGGCAAGGCTGGACCCCACCCTGCAGGATATGAACTGGGGTCTCGGGAGGGCTTCATCCCCCCCTGTGCCCTGGGAAGACACTTTCCCCACTTGGTGACCCCAGGATGGGGTGCGGTGCAGGGCTGGCAGGAGGGCAGGGGCAGGTGGGGGAGAGGTGACCAGCGGGCAGCAGCGGCACGGGAAGGCCTTCGGCACCGTGCCGCGCGCCGGGAGCCCATTTCCCCACAACAGGGGCCGTTATCAGCAGCAAATCCTCGGAGTGGTCCCAGGGGGGACCTCCAGCCCTTCCCCTCCACCTACCCCACCGCTCTCCCGCTCCGGCCCACGTCAATGCCGCCGCGAAGGTGTCGGAACAATCGCCTGACAAAGAGCTATTTTTAGGGGCCGGGGCTTGGAGCGAGGATACAGCCCGGCCGCTGACAATGGGGGGAAGGGGGCCGGGCTTCCCCCGTGACCACTCGGCAGCAGAAGGACCTGTAAGATTTCCTCGATGACCCAGGCCCGTACAATACAAGGAAAGCGCGAGAGGGAGATACCCCCGCCAGGACGAGCTGCTCCTTTACCTAATGGGAGTGACCCGGGGTGAGGGGCTGCGAGGTTTGGGCCAGCGGCCTCCCCTGGGGGAGACTCCCACACCGGGAGGGAAGTGGGGTGAAGCCTGGCTGTGCTCAGCTTTCCCTGAGGTCGGGGTGGGGTGGGCCAGGCTGGCTCCCTTCTGAAGGGCTTGGGGAGATCTGGGGGGGTCAGAGGGGTGCAGCTCAGCACAACCCCCTCCCCTCCAGGCTGGCTCACAGCTCGAGCTAGAGCCTGGATGGGGTGGGAGGACGGTGACCAGCCCAGAGCTGCATGTCCGCAGCTAGCCCTGCTCCAAGTGTGCTATGAGGCCAGGCCCCTGCTCAAGTTCAGGCTGAACCTGGATGCCTTTCCTCCCCCCTCAGGGTCTCCCGCAGTTCAGCCTGCACCAGATGTGTCGGTGGGCCATCTTCTCTGGCCAGTCCTTGGGGGGAAAAGTGATGTCCTGAGTTGCACGGCAAGAAATTGTGCTAAAAAGGTGAAAAGCAGGGAAAGAAGGTCATGGGGCGCAGGAATAGGGCAAGGCTTGGCCTGGTTGCTGGCCTGGCTGCAGGCTCAGCAGAGGGATAAGCCCTTCCATGAACTGCACCGGAGCCCCCACGCCCTGGTGGGACCCCACCACTGTGTGGCGGCCCCAGGGTCTGGGAGGGCCAGGGCAGGGCCGGTGGAAGGGCCGAGAAAGGGCTGATAGAAGAGCCAGAGAAGGGCCGGAGAACGGCTGGGACAGGGCTGTGGAAGGGCCGGTGGAAGGGCCAGGACAGGGCTGTGGAAGGGCCGTGGGTAAGACCGGGGGAAGGACCGGTACCGGGGCCGACGGAAGCGCCGGTACAGGGGCAGCTCCGCAGGCCGCAGTCGCCCCCTGGCGGCACGTCCCGCGCACAGCCCCACCGAGGGTCTGGGCCCAAGCGGCCGCCGCTCACGGTCGGGCCTCCCGCCGGGGTTCCGGAGGCCGACACGGACCCCGCCACCTCCCCACGGTTCACGGGGACACAGCTGGGCACGGAGCGGGAACAAACCCGCGTCCTACCCACGCCGTCGCCACCATCATGGACTACAACTCCCATAACCCCCCGCGGCGAGCTCCACCCTCCCCTGCGCACGCCTCCGCCGCGCGTGGCGGGGCTCGCGCGATTTCCGTTTCCGGCGCGCCTCGCTCTGGTCCCTGCGGCGGCGGCCGAGCCTTGTGCCTCCGCCATATTGTCTGTGTGCGGCGGCGGCGGCGGCGGCGGCGGCCGCGCCAGGTACCGGCGGCTCCGGCGCCCACGCGGGGCCCCGCGGCGTTGGCGGGCGGAGCGGGCGGCGGGGGGAAGGCGCCGCTGCGCCTCCTGAGCCCCTCTGCCCCCCCCACCACGGGCGCGGTGTGGGCCGGGGGGCCGCGGCCGCCCCTCAGGAGAGCGGGGCCGCGGCGGCGCCGAGGGGGAACGGGCAGAGCGGGCGGGTCCGATGCGGCGGGAAGGGCAGGGCCCGCCTCCTGCTGCCCACGGAGGGGCTCCGAGTCCCCGGGGGAAGCGGGCAGGGGCCGTGTAGGGGCCGCCCCGCTGCCCCCAGCCCGGTGCGAGGCCGCCCTCGGCCGCGCAGGAAGGGCAGGGCCCCGCGGAACGGGAGCCGTCCCCTCCCCCAGCCCTCCCAGCTCGCACATTCGGGCCGTGTAGGTGTTATTTTCCTAAATTGTTCGGTCGTGCCTCTTCCCCGCCCTGCCCGGAGAAGCGGGGGGATGCGAAGGGGTATGAAAAGGCCTGTTTGTGCTCGCTCCCACCCCCGGCTGCGCACGGACTCCGTTCTGGGCCTTTCTGGGTGGAGGGGAAGGTCGTTCTCACGACTTCCCGCACCAGCCTGTGGAAGCAGTGGTGGTCAGTCTTGCCCTCGCTGTAATTTAGTTAATTGTGCCTTGGGACCGAGAGCTGTGTGGCTGTTGGTAAAATGTGGTTTGTAAGAGGGGGGGGTCAGATAAGATTATGGAACCCCATGTGTGTCAGATCGCTTTATTCTTTCTTACTAAGGGCTTGGGGTAAAACCAATAAAGTTTGGATTGTGAATGCTCAAGGGAAGCAGAGGGGCAGGCACTGATCTATGGACTCTGGTGATCAGTTGCAGGACCTGGGGGAATGGCATGGAGCGGTGTGCAGGGTGGTTTAGGCTGGATATTAGGAAAAGGTTTTTTCACCCGGAGGGCGGACAGAGACTGAAACAGGCCCTCCAGGGCAGTGGTAATGGCCCCAAGCCTGGCAGAGTTCAAGGAGCATTTGGATAGTGTTCTCATGTGCTGAGTGGGATTGTTAGGGTGTCCTGTGCAGGGCCAGGAGTTGGATTTGATGATCCTTGTGAGTCCCTTCCAACCCTGGTACCCTTGAGAGGGGTCTGTGATGGTTTGGGGTTTGTGTTGCTCAAACCTGACTCTGGGCTGGGGCCTTTTGGAGCTGCTCTTGCACTGACCCTCTGTGCCAGGCTTTGAAACTGGGCACGTGCTCACCTGGCTCCTCATGGAAGCTCAATCCTAGGCACACTCCACAGATGGGTTGGGAAGAGCCCCTGCCAGAGGGGACTGGGCACAGTGGCAGCTGTTCAGAGGAAAGCAAGTGGACACCCAGCATTTCTGCTCAGGGCTGGGAGTCATTTCTTTGTTCTTTAAACATGCTCTGTTTTCTGAAACAGAATTGCTCAAATTATTCAGACTCAGAGTTGGGGCTTGTGCCATCCTGCCAGCAGACCTGGGTGTTGGATGTGAATCCAGCATGCATTCCGGGTGCATCGTCAGCTGGGGCAGAGGAATCGCTCATCCTGCAGTTACTGGTTTTGGTGTGATGTAGAAAAGGGCAAAGTTTCTGTTAGCAGAGGAGAAAGTGAGGTTGGGAAGACTCAAGGCAGGATTTGGGGAAAGTGTGAAGCTTCATCAGTTCCTTAATTAGCCCTAAAACTAGAATTAGGGTAATGTTCCAGTCCCTACAGCACATCCTCTGTGGAGACACACACACACTCTGTGTCTGTAACTGGAAAATGAAAACTGGAATTGGGATGTCCAGTCCCAGGTACAGGGCAGGCAGTGCTCTGCACTCAGGAGAAGGGCTGGAATCCCTCAGTGACTGCAGGCAGGGAAGGGCATATTGTAAAGATCCAGACCTTTCCCTGAGCATGAAGAATGCCCGTCTTTGGTGGTAGGCAGTGATCCTTTCCTTTCATCTTGCCAATGGGGAGAAATTCCCTTTATTTCCCCTTTCTCTGGTGATTTATGGCAATACCTGGTAAAATAATTTCTATTGTTAGTGAAACATGCTGTCTTCTAGTTCCCAGTGTGTCTGAGGGTAGAGTTGGATGTACATGTCCTGCACTCAGACCAGGGAGGTTGACTAGTCATCTGCTGCCCACAGGGAGTTGAAACAGAATTGAAGAAGGGAACACCAGCCCTGGAGTGAGGAAGGGAGCATAGTCTTGGCTTTGACTGCAGCAAAAGAGCAAAAACTCATGCAACCGAAGCTCTGGCTCGTGTACCTGGGTGAGGGGATGAGGCACAGAGCGTGGACAAATGTGGTGAGAAGTAGATGTTGGAAGAGAAAGCAGTCACTTCCAAGTGGGAGGTTCAGAACAGGTTTTCTGGGTTTGGCAGGGGTCATGGGTTCAGAGATTGAGGGAAAGTGAGGCTTGTTGGATGTTGGGAATATGGCTCTTTGGAAAAGTGATAGTAAAATTGGCAGAAGGTTCTAGCAAATGTGGAGGAAATTGGATCGTGGAATGTTGCCTGATGTTAAGGTTGTTGAGGTTTGTGCTGGGGCAGTTAATGGAACTTGTTTGTTTGGAAAAAGCTGGTGAGATGTGAGAATGAAGATGCGATCTTGGGATTGGGAATTGACTTGGTAAAATACCATTTCCTGAAGGTGAGACATGGAAAGACTTTAGTGTGTGATGTTTGGAGTATTTTCAAGCAATGCAGATTAGGTTCATCAGCATGGAAGGGGTTGGAAGTAGGAATCTTGGGGTACACAGGATGCTGGAAGGTGGTTATAGATTTGTGGAGTTGTAGAGAAAGAAACTTTCTGCTCTGATAAAGGGACATGTACCCAACTTTTCCCAGTTTTATTAAATGGTGGGTGTCCTTATACTTCCATTTCAGTTCTTCTCCATTTTCTCCTTACAGGACTAATTTTCTCTTTTTGTCTTTCCTCATGTCCTCTGAGGAATAAGGGAAAGGAAGACAGGAGAAGCAAATGGGTGACATTGTGGTGGTGTGATTAATTTCATGTCACATTTCTGAAGAGGCAGGGATTTATTTCTGGGTTACCAGACCTGTCACCTCCACTGTTTCTCCATTATGGAATTGCTTGCATTAAGATATCTGCTTTAGAAACTCTGTGCATGAGATTGATGCCATCTTAGATCTTATTGTCCCATAAGGATCTTGAGAGAAAAAAAACCCAAGGTTTTAAAATCAGGAAGGACTGCCTTGACTCAGTCTGGCTACAAACATTTGTTGCAAGACAGCTCTTGGATAATTTTTCTAAGCTTGGATATCTCCTTCCAGGGGCTTCCAAGAGCTGACTTCCCTGGAATTTACAGAATGTAATTGGAGAAAGGGAGTTCTCCTTTGAACCTGAAAAAACTGCTTGGAAGAGGAGGCTGCAGCTTTTTGAGCTGGTGTTAGTGCTGTTGCTGAATGCAGAGTGTTTTTCCAAGCTGGTTTTTGGCCCCTTCTGCCATCAAGGTGCCAAACTTACATATTGGTAGGAAAGATTGATGAGAAGTGGGATTGTTGATGAGGTCATAGGATCAGTGGTTCATGGGTATTTTCTGGTCAGGAGTCCAGCAGAGAAGCCGCAACATGAGCCTGGCACAAAGTCTTACCTGCTCCTGTGTTCTCACTGTTCCAAACAAATGATTTTATTGCCCATTTCATGCTGCTGCTTTGGAAGGCTGAAGAGCAGAAGGGAGGCTTGGAGTTCTTTATGGGCTTGGTACCATCACAGACTCACATTTGGAAGGTTACAACTCCAATAATTTTAATTTTCCACAGAGTTTATTTCTGAGATTTAGGTTATGTCCTCCTTACTGGGTTCTATTTTTAATTAATATTAGCATTTACAGGGAAGTGGTTTCTAAAGGAGGCTGTCCAGCTCCTGTTTATGTAATGGCTGCATCATATTGTTGCAATTTATTTCATGTGAGTGGTGAATAAAATGTGTGCTAGATGGAAGACAATTTTGAGTCAAGGCAAGAGTTTGGCTGCACGTTTCCCATTGGATAGTCTTGAGTGTTAACAGCAGACCTAGAAAATTGAAGTTACTCACTCTGTTTTTTGCAGAGAAGTAGGCTCTGCCCTTGCGCCTTCTGGAACAACCAAAGGCTAAATTAGTCCTCTTTTAATTAAGCCAAGTGCAGGGAGAATCCAGCATGCTAACACAGAATTATGTGCCAGAACTTGCTTTCCCTGGGTAGGAAAGGTCTTCCTGTGGTGGGAAGTGGCCCCAAATCTTCCTGTCTGTCCAGAGAGCCAAAAAGGTGCCTCTCCCTGTTGTTACCAAAGCCTTTGGAGAAGGCATTTTCTCAGAGCATATTTGCACATGTGCATGTGAGTTGTCAGAAAGTCTTTATTTTTAGTGTTCAGAAAATGGATGAGCGTGGACGCGCACAACAAATTAATTTCCAGTGTAGAAAAGCAAGAGCTCCTGCAGTGTTCCTTCTCTTACAGCCTTTGTCACAGGTTTCTCTATCTGTTACCAGTGTGCTGTTGAATTCCAGCCTTTCTTCCACACTTGGTTGTACTCCAGAAGGAAAAAAAAGGGCTTTTTGCTCACTCTGCAGCATCTAGATTAATTTCAACTGAGTTTACAAATTAAGTTGCGAGTTTTGGTACAGTGGCGTTACTGGGGGCTTGTAAGGTGTGAAGGAGCGTGCTGATTGCTGGAGTTTAATAGCTGTTTTTTTCCATTTGATTCTTGGAATGGTGGTAGCTAGTTTCATTTTGTGTTAATAATGATAAATTTTTAGAGAATTATTCAGAACTTCACTTACTGGCAGGAGTTTGCA
The DNA here is from genome assembly GCA_014706295.1 of Lycocorax pyrrhopterus obiensis. Taxonomy (NCBI): domain Eukaryota; kingdom Metazoa; phylum Chordata; class Aves; order Passeriformes; family Paradisaeidae; genus Lycocorax; species Lycocorax pyrrhopterus. The sequence goes on along the minus strand of JACSVZ010000022.1, from coordinate 10,419,988 downwards.
CCGGGTGTCTCTTGCTGAGCCTGCTGGATGCTGGCTGAGTGATGGAGATGGTTTGTGGTGCATTGCCTGCTCCATGGAACAGCTGATCACATGGATTTCCTGAAGAAATAGTTACAGGCAGTGTCCTCTGGTTTATCCTTTGGCTCTGGTAGCTGTTCCTGCCTCTAGGAATTGCATGATCAGATCAGTTAAAACTCTATAACTTTTACAGATGGTTGGTACAGATCAGTTTTCTGAATTCTGCCTAAATCCCTCTCTGTACATGAACCATAGGAGTCAAATCAGCTGAATGATTGTCCTGGCAGTACCCTATGCGTACTAATTAATGAGGAAAACAACTGTGTCACTTAGCAGCAATTAGGGAGGTAGAACTTTCCAGAGGATGCTGCCAGTGGAACCTGATGTCAGCTGTGAAGAGCCTGTAGTGCTGCTGAAACATTCCCCTTTGTGAGCCTCCAGGAAGAGTTCGCTGATGTTGCTGGGGTCCCAGAAACTGTAGTTTTGGTAACTGGAATACTGTCCAAAGCCCCAGCAGTAGGAGATTTAGTTTTGTTAGTGCTCTTGTGCTTTCTGTTGAAGTCTTGCTTTGGCTTTAGGGCAGACCTAAAGTGATATTCCTCCAAAGAAAATCCCCCCACCTTTCCTGCAGTCCCTGCTCAGCTTGAACTGTCGGTTTGGGGAAGCGGTGCAAGCAGAAGAGTTTTGTCATTGGTTTCTGTTTGGTGTGTAAGGACAGGTTCGTTTGGCAGTGCCTGGTTATATTGCAGCCATTTTTATCAGATTGTGTCAGGAGTCCTTGGCGCTGGCAGTGAGGATATCCGCTGGGTTTATGGGTGGCTGGGAGTGGTGGCAGGAGAAGCTGCAGGCATGGAAAGAGGCAGAGCCTGTGCTCGGGTGGTGGGGATCGGGTGTCTTGCTGATGTTGCTGCCCCCTGCAGCTACGTGGCCTCATCCAAGGTCAGCTTTGGGGTCTTTGTGTTTTGGAGTCTTTCCCTTTGCTCCACATGCTGTTGACTAACTTAACTCTGAAAATATGAGTGTTCATGGTCTTGGGAAGTTGTTCTGCATAGAATCCCTTAGGAGATGGAGCGAGCAGCATTACTGTCACTGCTGCTGGAGGTAATCCCAGTGTTCTGCTCCAGGTCCACGTGCTGTTGCCAACACTGATGTTTGGCAAAGGACAGGTGTCCAACCAGGCTGAGATGCTGGAGACCCATAGAAGGTTCATGTGAGCTGTGCTAAAATTCAGCTGTTACAGATCTGAACGAAAAGGAAGACAAAGCATGACAGACCTGCTGCCAGGAGAGCGTGTGGCACCAGAGCCACTGCCAGGGCATCCTGGAGGGTGACAGACGTGTTAGACGCTGCTTTTGGAGTTGGGAAAGTGGGACAGTGAAGTTTTCCCCAAGACTGTGAAGAGTATCGTAAAACATGGATTTACAGTAAAACCATTCCTGTGGCTTCCCTATAGATTGTGATCCTCATTACAGGGGATGACTTCTTCATTGGCAGGAACTGTGAGGAATTCAGAGAGGAATCAGTGGAGCTGATGAAGGAAGAGCCAATCTAAATTTAGGATGTTTCTAGTGCAGAATCACTCCAATATGTTTCTTCCAGTATAACTAAACCTGTCAACTGCTTTCCCTAAAGACTGGCCATGTCTTGTTTTGAATTAATCACAACAGTTCATGTTTCTTTTTTTAAGAGAATATTGAGGTCATTACATATCATGATTTGTTATTTCTCCACCTTCGGACACAACCAGCTATTTAAAAGAAATCTGGAAAATAATTTTGGTGGAAAATGCAGTTAAAGCAGAGTGTGCTGTTCCAAAACAATACCTAGAGAAAAGGTTGATTCCAAACCTAAGCTTTTTTTTTTTTAACTCAGATTTTAAAATCTCCTTTCCTATTGATGTGGTCTCTTTAGTAGGTAAATGCTCTTCAGGAAAGGATGTAAAATACCAATTTTGTTAATCCAGGCTTGTTTCTATTTTAGCTATAAAATCATAGAAAAATATAGGTTGCAAGGGACTTCTGGAGGTCATTTGTTCCATACTTGTATTGCTGAAGTTTCAGTGTCATGAGAACACACAAATCAGGTTTCTTTTGTGAGATAGATCATATTATTTTGTAAAGTTGATTACTATTATTTCTTTTAAAGGTAAGCTGGGTGTTGATTGATGTTGACTGCTAACAGGCTGTGCTGTAATATTTAGGCATGTCTTGATTTTTTAATTTCAGTGGCGTTTCTCAGTATTAGATATTCAACCTCTGAAGGAGCGGGTGCTCTTCCTTGGGAGGATTACAGGGCTATGTGAAGGAAATCATCAACAATTTTATCTGATGATTGTAATTCTTGCTCACCCTAACGAATCACATTTTGCACTCATGATTTTAGAGGCTGGGTTTAAGCCTTCTGCTATGAAAGGTAACATCTCGCTTGCAGTTGTAGATAAAAGAAGGGGAATAACCTTTTGATTCCAGACTCTGCGCTGTAATTCTGCTCTTCTCCACTGACAGAGCTTTTCTTCTCTCACAACAAACCCGCTGCTGTCTCAGCCTGTTTACAGTCTTAGGCTGGCACAGTCGCCACTGTAATGAGCTTACGTAGGGAAAGTAGAAGTGAGGGGAAAGTCTCTAGACCTCTTTGGCCGATCTGTCCACCTCGCTTTCTTCTCGAGAGGACGGTGAGCTTGTTTGGAATTCATAAAGCAACAGAAATCTTTTCTTGGCTCTTCGAGTTCAGCTTGCTGCGGTTCAGGGCCTGTCTTACTCCTTTGGGACTGCTGTGGGCTCACTGAAGCCAAGCTCAGGTAGGTCATCAGGAATAACCAAGTTTATATGGTGTTGAACAAGGTTTTCTGGGTTCACTCCACTCTCTCTGGATGAACTTGGATCTTCCTGGCAATATATTGCTCACGCTGAGGGCAAGGCATGCTGTTAACAGCAATCCACAGGGAAGCCAGTGTCAAGCGGTGCTTGTGTTCTTGGGTACATTATTTATACTCTAAACCTTACCCACAAAGGTCATCACCTGGATAGCACTTGCGACTTCCTTGGAACTTGGGAAGCTCTTGGCTTTTAGCTCACTGAGAGCCTGTATAAGTGCTGCATCATACTGGGGCAACTTCGTAGGTTTTGAGTTCTGTGTGAGTAACTGAGAGAAGTTCCGTGCCAAGAACATTTCCACTTAAAAGGAGAAAAAAAATCATTCCAGTATCTCAGTTATTGTGGACTAAAAAAAAAGGCAAATTTTACTAGAGGCAAAGTAGGTGTGTTTCTCAGAAACTAATCTGCATGGATTTCTTAGCTGTGTTTTGTTGCTACTTGCTCTAAGTGCATGCATCTGGAAGGACAGAGGGTGTAGGAAATTCCTGTACTAATTGGAGTAGGTCCTGGAAGTATGGATACTTCACAAAATACCAGATTCTCTATGGGGGCATGGTTGCCCTTAGAATTAGAATGCATTGTAAGGATGATAACATCCTTTTTTAAAAATGAGAGGATTTGAAACTGGTTTAGATTAAAATGTTTTAAAAATCAGATTCAAAGTGAGAATTTAGAGGTTTTTTACCCTTTTATTGAACTTTAGGCATAAAACATCTAAACTTGCCAAACGGTTCAGACAACAGACTACTGTTAGAAGAATTTAAACTTTTAAGAACTGATCTTTTTTAATTAATAGGCCTTCTGGTTAAAAAATTCCTATATGGTGGTAGCACAATTGTTCATCTCTGGGCACTCCTGTGGAGTCTCTGTCAGCAGGACAGGAGCTGTGTTTGGCTCTGTTCTTGTGTAGGATGAGCAGGGTTCCTCTTGATAAGGCTGCTGTGTGAAAAATCAGCTAATTATCAGTTTGCTAATACTCCAACGGCATTTTTGAGGACAGGCCTGTGGGGGAAAAGCCAACAGTGAAACTTTGGCGTGGTGCTGCTTTGCTGTAGCTGTTGTGTGAGCCCTTTTGGGTGATATCTGTCCAAGGGGTGTCACCACAGGTGCTGAATGAGAAGCCCTGCTCTGTGTCCTTGCCCAGGCAGGCCTTGGCAGTGAACATCATGTCAGACTGTAGTTGAGAGCTTTGTCTTCCTCTCTCCGTGACCTCTGGTATGTTGCCTAAAAGCTCGTGGTTGTTTCCTAGTTAAACACTTCTCTACCAGAGAAATTAAAATCTTAATGTTGTTTTTGGAGATGCTCAAGGCTACACTGGACCCTGATCTCACCACATCTCCTTTGATTAGATGATGTTTAGCAGACTCTCCCAATATGAATTATTATATGATTCTGTCATTAATGCAGAAATTAATAAATGACAACATTCTGTTTAGATTCTGCAGAAATAGAACTCATCTTTTGTAACAAGCTCAGGACACTTCTCTAGATGCAGTCGCTGCTCGTACTGTAGATTTTTTTTGCCTTAAAACTGCAGGCTCAACTGCTGCTTGCATGTCAACACCTGTCCCCATTATCTGTCCTTATTTGTGTCATTCCCTTCTGCCAAAGAGCTTGGATCCACTGCCAAATAATCCCCCTCCAGGGGCACTGAAGGCAGAATCTATACAAATTCCTTGGCAGTTTAGAGCAGAGTGAGTGAGCAGCTTTCAGGCAGGGTAAGTTTGTGTATGTCTGTAACTGTTTGCTTTAAAATTAAGTTATCTGTGCAGACTCTCTCCCCTTCCTGTGTAAGGAACAGTAGACAATAATACCTACCCTCGTAAATAGACATTGTGTGCCATTCTTAGAAGCTACAGTTGACAATTTCCTGAAAAAGCCCTTCTCTGAGCAGCCTGTTACAATGTGCTGCTTGAGCTAGGCTAGAGCTACGTGACAAAAAATAGCCACTGTGAAATTTGATCTATCTTTAGATAATGTGATTGATTTTTCTTTTTCTCTTTTTTTTTTGTGCTGAAACTGATCTTGCTAAGCTGGGTGAGGGGAGCAGTGGTGTGTGCTTTATTGATACTGGGTTGTGCTTAAAAATTAAAATTGCTGAGTCATCTGAGACATGTATAAGTTCAGTTAATTCCTTCTCAAGGAGTATTGGGCAGAGGAAATGGGCCAATGCATCTCCTGCCAGAAATACGTGAAATGAGAAGAAACAAAAACACAGTGACCGAACTTCGAAATCTAATAAATTTCAGTGTACTAAACTGTTCTAGTAAACTTGCATGCTCTAGTAATGCCTGGGGACATCTAATTTCTAAATGTCTGAGTCATGCCACATAAATGCTTTGAGGTCTTAGATGACTGCTGCCTCATCTTCTGAAATTGTATTTTGTGAGAGGACTAGCATTTTGTCCAGGAATAGACTTATTATATTTTTAGGAATACTTCATATTCTTCCATTAGCCGGACACATGGCTGAAACGCCCTATCCTCCTTTTATTGGTCTAAGGCCTCGGTCACCCTTCCATTGTGGACTTTGGGATAGTACTGTGTCCCTGTTTAACCTTGGGACTGGATTACTGCAACCCTGTCTACCTGAAGCTGCCACCAACACCATTTGTATGTCAGTAGGTCAAAAAATAACCCAGTGCTGTGCTCTGTCCCACCTAAGGGGGCTTCGTCCATGTCAGAGAGCCCTTGCATGCGCTTCTGCCTCTGGATGCAGGACCAGCTGCTGCTCAGGTTGTGTGACACAGTGAAGGACATCAGACCTGTGTCCTCCAGGTCCTCCACCATCTTCACAGCCAGTGGTTCTTGCTGGGTCCTCACAGGAGCTGGAGTGCTGCAGACCTAAGATAAACAACAGGACTCTGCCTGTAGAGCAGGATTTTGCTTCTGGAGTTTTCTTCTGGTGTGACATGTCCTAATAGCTTAAGCTAACTGCTCCAAGCAGATTTCTAGGTCTTTCTCATTAATGTGTGATTAATGGGGCTGTTACTTCCTCCTTCGGTCTGGCAGTTGCCCATTTTCTGTGAAGGGATAAGATTGGCATAGCAAATACGTATATTAATTTAGATAATAGCACTGCCCGCTGTTTGAGCACATACACAGGGCTGTATGGCCCTGCCATGTGCTGCTGCACATCAAACAGTGCTCTTCCTTGCTCCAGTACAGCTCCCTTTCTTCTAAATTATTTTGAAAGCTGACATGGGGATTCTTGTATTTAAATATCTAAAAAGGTGTTAACTTCCCCTTGTGAAAGATTTGAGAGATGCAAAGGCACCACATTTATTTTAGATCGGACAATATTGATACAAAACTGTAGTGAGTTACTGCTGTCTTAAATATTCAGATCTAGATGATAAATCTATTCAGACATATAGGATAAAAATACAGTGTTTGTCTCTGACGTACAGTAACTTTCTTTTGAGTGATTTTGACTAGTCTCAATACTGATAAAAACAGAAGCTTTGCAAAAATCGTGTTGTAAGAAGGAAGGATTGGAGGTACTTTGGGCAAGCAGAATGCAAAGGAACATCTTCAGACTTGCAGCAGTGCATTTCTTTCATGTTTGACTAAAGCATCATAATCCAACACAGATGCTGCTGTCTTTTGGACAGTCAGATTTAATATTTTGACTGTAGGGAGTTGTGACTAAAGCTGGTTCCCATCCCAGCAGAATCGATTTGGTTACATTGGATGGCCCAAGTCTTGTGATGAGGGTGAGATGGCAGCCTGTGGCTGTTGCTTTCACTCTGGAGTCGAAAGGAAGGAATCTGTTTGCAGATACAGAGTACATGGCATTCTTTCCTTTTGGAAAGTTACCTCTACAACCAGCAGTTGGAAATAAGGTGCTGAAAGTTGCGAGATCGGGGGGTTGGTTTGCTAGGGGCCAGTCTTCTGTGAGGGAGAGCAGACAAATGGCTTTCAAGCTCTGACAAGCGATCCCAGGCCTGTGGCTGGGCAGGCTCCAGCCTTTCATTTGCAGCAGCTTTTAATGATTAACTTAAATACTTTTGAAGTACCTTGAGAATTTAACCTCTGGTTTATATTCTGTCTGCAGGTGGAGGAATCTGAGGCCTTTCTCTGTCAGCATTGCAGACCAGGTTGCGTCTGATTTCACATCTCATTTCCACCTGCCAAGCTGTCTGATATGTCGGGACCCGTGCCGAGCAGGGCCAGAGTTTACACGGATGTGAACACACACAGACCCCGGGAGTACTGGGACTATGAGTCGCATGTTGTTGAGTGGGGGTAAGTCTCTGGGCTGTGTGAGGCTTTTTCACACTTCTTGGCAGATGGCAAGTGAAAGGATTACAACTTCTCTTCAGAAAAATGTTTCTTACCAAACTTTTAAATCCCCAGTTGTGTATTTATAGCAGCTTCCTTAAAAGTTTGAAGAATTTTTGCCAGGTAGTCAGGAAACTTCCCCTTTCAGAGGGAAGAAAATCTTTTTCTGAAACAATCCAAACAGTCCTGAGTGCAGGGCTGAAAACACATGAAAAGACTTTCAGACCGAAGTTGCTGCTGACTTGGATGAGTGAAGAGACTCCACAGACTTAAATAGGTACATGCTATTTTATGACTTGTTGCTCAGCTCTGTGCAAGTGCCTGGAAAAGACATGGCTGCTTCTCTTTGAAGGAAGGAGGTGTCTAAATTGAGCTCATGACTAAAGTGTCCCAGAATCAGACAGCGGTGGTGGCAGCTTCATAGCTGGGGTATGGAGGGCCCAGACAGAGCTCTGCCCTCAGCTGTGCAGTTCCCAGTTTCTGGAATGTACACAGTCGTCTGAGCATAAGTGCTGCTTTGTGCTCAGGCTGTTTTTAAACAGCCTTGCACTTAGATTTTTGCTCTTACTGTCTTTGTTGAATTTTACCAGCATTATACAAGGAAAAACGGAGCTTCCAAATACGGAAAGAAGGGATAGTTCAAGTTTGCTAATGCTGAAATACATGGTTGGGCTTTCAATCCATAGTTTTGGCTTGAATCTATCTTGGGCAAATAGAAGCTCCCTGTTTCTCTCCTAATTCTTGAATCATCCCGTTCAGGAGAGGTAATGCACTAGTTAATCCCCTTTCTCTGGGAAGTGAGGCAGTGATTGAGTGTTAAGGAGCAGTTTGTAAATTGTGATGGAAGTGACTGAGCCCTTTGGAACTCTTAACCTTTTCTCTCCACAGAAATCAAGATGACTACCAGCTAGTTCGAAAATTAGGCCGAGGCAAATACAGTGAAGTATTTGAAGCCATCAACATTACAAATAACGAAAAAGTAGTTGTTAAAATTCTCAAGGTGAGCTGGGGATTGGGCAAAAGATAAAATCTGTCTTGAGGTGATCAGGAGGCCAGAAAGGGCTGTTTGATGTTCTAAAACTGAAATCCTTGAAGCCTGGCTTGGGAGTGTCACTCAGTGGAACAGGCCATCGTTTTTAGCTTCCTGATATAAGCCCTGCACTTGGTTATTAAGTCAGATCTCTGCCAGTAAGGAATTAGGCTCTGTCTTAAAGAAGCCCTGACGTGCAACACCTTTTTACTTGGAGCTAAGCAACACTTCAACAGCTGACTACAAAATTCTCAGCTTCTCTAAGTGCCGGTGTCCTGGCAGGCTGTCATGGCCGTGGCCTTCATTTAGTGACCCTCCAATAGCCCATGAACTTCTCATAGTTAAACATTTGCCACATACCAGTTAAGAAGCCTTGGAGTATCACAGAACTGTTCAGGTTGGAAAAGCACTCAAAGATAATCAAGTCCAGCCAGCACCCCAGCATTCATGTCCCCAAGTGCCACATCTACATCTTTTAAATCCATTCAAGGATGGTGTCTTCACCACTGGAGCAGCCTGTTCCAGGGCTTGGCAACCCTTTCTGTGAAGAAATTTTTTCCTAGTACGTATACCTCCCCTGGCATGACTTGAGGCCATTTCCTCTTGTCCTATCAGATCGTGTTCAGAGAGTTTTTTTTTTAAAAAATGCCATCTTCTTGCGCTTGCGTCTCCTTCACATGGAATTATTGTCTGTAGCTGTCAGGATTGTATGGTTAGAAAGGAGACAGCAGATATTTGAGCCCTTACTGGTGTGATGCATGCTCAGGTTAAATTACAAAGGTTCCAATATATTTTGCTGATCTGCAATCACCTGGGTGTTGTCATCTGGGTGTTGAGCTATTAGCCTCACTTTACTGCACGGCTTTATCTTACACTTCGGGTTTTTATTCTTCAGCCTGTTAAAAAGAAGAAAATCAAGCGTGAAATCAAGATCTTAGAGAACTTGCGAGGCGGTCCCAATATAATCACCCTTGCAGATATAGTAAAAGATCCTGTGGTGAGTAAGGGAGGAACTCAAGGGATACACTGGGGTTATGGGTGAAGTTGCTCTGTTTGATTTCAGCTCTGACCTGGCTTTTTGTTTTCCCCTGCTCTTAAATCCTGCTTTTGAATTGACTAATCAGATCAGCTCTTAATCTGATAAACTTCTTTTAGAGGGCCCTTCCCCCACAGGTCCCTCCAGCCCCTCACTCTGTGAGGAGGAGATGCCAGTGAGCTGAGACAAGTTAATTCGCTCTGCAAACAGTGCTGCCGGGGGCTGTGGGCTTTGGCTCTGCTCTCTCTGTCTGAGGGGAATCATAAATATGTCCAAGGCAGAGGGATTTTTTGCAGTTTTAGGAGAAAAAATGATTTAATTCATTATCGTAAGTGGAAACATAACTTAACATGGCTGAACACCTTTTTTTCTGTTTCAGTCTCGAACACCCGCTTTGGTTTTTGAACATGTAAACAACACAGACTTTAAGGTACAGTGTGGGATGTGACTTCTCTTTTTTTTCCTGTTTGATAACCACTCGTTCTTTTTTTCTGGGGAAGGGCAAGTACATAGGACAGGTATTTCCTTCCAGCATAGGAAATGCTTTTAATTTTAAAGGTAAATACAGTTGGGACAGAAGTTTGTAGTTAGCCCATCAGTAACGTTTTGCCACAAAAGTTACAAGATGAGACTGCAGATTCCAAGAGGTATTTAACCTTGGGAGCAAATCAATCTGTTACCTGGTGGCCCATCAGTGCCTCTTTGAGGCATTTTGCTTTTTATGTGTACAGGTATTTATTGGAACCACTTTAAATGTAGACAGCTGTTTCTGTGGCCTTTCATACTCCTGGGAATAGGGATTTAAATGTTTCTTTGTCCCCTCATACTGACCTGCCTCAGAAGAAGAAAGGCTGTGCAATGTCATCCATCATGCTTGTGCTGGGTGGGTACAACCAGAGGGAGACAATGACAGGAGCCAGGAAGCGCTGCCTGAGCAGATCTGGAAGTAAACTATGTATGGGATTTGTAAAGGGATAGGAACAGACTGATTAGAGTCAGGTGTGGGATCAGAGTAACTTGGGAAACTTGGACTGTACCTTCAGATGGGTTTGGAGAATGACAGCAGCCCAGAACAGGGCTGGATGTTCTGGATTGGCAGGGATGTGATGGGTTTTTTGGATGTTGAACGCTGACATGATGTGTTTGTGTCCCACAGCAATTATACCAGACATTAACAGATTATGATATTCGATTCTACATGTATGAGATTTTGAAGGTAAGTTGCTGTTTTGCTGTTTTGTCGATTTATTTCTAGTATTTACTCTCAGCTAGTCCTGTAGAGATGGTTCTCATGTCACTGATGATAGTGACATTATATCACTGAGGGAAGGAAAGAGAGAGCCTATGGAAGAATTGGGCAGAAAAATACCAAGTCAGTATCGATTTTTCAGCCTTGTTTCTGCAACACATTGTAGTCTTTTTTTTTTCTTTTGTGGCTCACAGAGCCTTTTGGTACACTGAGATACCTTAAAATCCTAAATCAGGAGTACACATAGCCTTTGAAAACAGAAAACTGGGAGCTGTTACTGGCTGGGTTTGTGCTCTAGTGTAATGCGAGTGAAATGTCTTTGTCCATTCTTCTGAACTAAGTAATTTCTCCTTAGGAGTCTGGAGAAGGGGGGCTTGTGTGATCATTAGTGCCTGGTCACTATGCACTTAGAGGCTCTGAAATTCCAATTTTTATGAGGAAGCACATGAAGTGAAGACACTTGTGTTGCTGGGACCTCCCTTTGAGAGGGGGCTCTAGAAGTATTTTCTATGATCAGTGAGTCTAGTCCAGGATCGTAACACTGGACAGTCTTGTCATATAGTTAGACTTGATATGTGTGGAAATACTTCTGAGTATGGTTGAACTTGAGAGGTTCTTGTGACTCCAGCATCTGTTTCCTTTCACCTGCAGGCTCTAGATTACTGCCATAGCATGGGAATCATGCACAGAGATGTCAAACCTCACAATGTCATGATTGACCATGAGCACAGAAAGGTAGTGTGGGGTGGCTGGGGGGTAGGGAGGGCTCCTGCTTTTCTCTTGGCAAACTGGGATCCCTTTTGGGTTCTCCTGTGTAGTGGTACTAGCAGACCTCTTTGAGGGGGACTCTGCTCTCATGGTGTGGACAAATGTAAAATGAGAATGTTGTGCTGCTTTTTGAGGCTTTACTTGGTCACATGTAACCCACAGGCAGGGTTGTAACGAGAGGTATTTTATTTAGACTGCTTGGTGATATGGGTTTGGGGAGAATATGTAACCAGATACTCTGGTCAAATTAATTAAAATGGAAGACTTGTAAAATAACTTCAAATTAAGATCACCAGTGTCATTCAGCCAGTGGAAAGCTGGAGCATCCCTTGAGCCTTTTTCTTTGTTTTCTACTGTTTCTAGCTTAGACTAATAGACTGGGGTTTGGCTGAATTCTATCACCCCGGCCAAGAGTACAATGTCAGAGTGGCTTCCAGATATTTCAAAGGACCTGAACTTCTTGTAGATTATCAGGTAAGAATTACCAGGACTTCTTACTGACTTTTATATGGAAAGTCAGTGCCATTTCAAGGTAATAAACCCAAAATTCAGATGTCTAGAGAGTTGAAGCTGAAGACAGTCTGTTGCAAAATGTATGGCAGAAAGCAGTGGCTGTAAAGCCTACTGAATGAAAGAAACTAATGAGTAGTCTCAGGACCTGAGGAAGAGCTGCAGAGCTATCATTTTGGATCTTGGAATACAAATGTTGAATATTTTTTTAGCAAGGCTGTGTTTGCAGTGAGGTACAGGAATGAAACAAAGCCCCTGTGGGAACAGCAAGTACTGCATGAACTTCTAAATTAAGCTATAAAAGCATCCTCATATCTGATGGCAGTTTGCATTATGGAAATCACAGTGTTCTGGTGACTTACAGACCGTGCTGGTTCTGGAAAAAGGCACATCCTCACCTGCCCATGGACCCTGGGGAGTCCACACCTTTTGTTGCTTGTTGCAATGCTTCCTTTCCCAACGCACACAGTGGTTTGTAACACTGGAGTCTGCAGTGAAAAGAGAAGAAAGCTCTGATCTTTAATATCCTGGCAGACAGGGATGGAACTAGGATACCTGCTGTCCTGCTAATTGCTGTATCCCAGTTTGAGTAACTGGAACACTGAGCTGAACAGTGGTTTAGGGATGAAGATGCGTGAAGATATTTCAGTTTGTTTCCAGCATAACATGGCTGTGTTCATATCACTGGAGGGAGGGGGGGGACCCTATTAGTCTTGGAGGTCTGTTCTGCTTAATTCATTAGAAATTGAATTGTCCTTCTGGTTTTGTACAGATGTATGATTACAGTCTGGATATGTGGAGCTTGGGTTGCATGTTGGCTAGTATGATATTCCGAAAGGAGCCATTTTTCCATGGCCATGACAACTATGATCAGGTGAGAGCTGGTCATGTACAATGTCTGTTCTCTTAGCACCATGAAGGGTTCCTGCTTAGGCTTCTATCGAGTCATCCAGAGAATTTGTAAGCCTTTCTCTAATGGCTTCTTTGCTCAGTTTGAAGCCACATTCCTTTTCTCAAGTGTGCGAGATTATGTAACCAATTAAATAGAAATGGATTTACAGAGCTTTGTACTTAGGAGCTCCTGAGTAGGTGTCTGGGAAAAGCTGTAGAAATAGTTATACTAAGGCTGGTGTGTTCTAGTACATAGTTTGACTATTCCTGAGGTTATGTTATGTAGAAAGCCCCTGCCACTATTCACTCTCCCGCCACTCTGTATAGAAATTGTGCATTTGGTACATGTTTATACAGATTCTGAAATCTTTGATGTGTTGCCTTTAGGCCAAATTTTTTATATTTAAACCTTTATCACATGCTTGGCATGTGACTGCCATGCAAATATTCTGGAACAGGGACCTTCTATTCTCAAACCTTTATTCTGGAGGTCTCTGGGGTGGTGTTTCACCTTCCACATGCAAGATCCAGAGTTTCTGCTTTTTTGACCAGTTATTCTTGCCTTCCCCTCTGTTGGTTTTGAATATTTTCTTGCTACTAAGGGAGGTAGTGTTGCACGGTCTCAGTTTTAGAGATTTTAGGGTCTATGGCTCCCTTCCTGGCTGCCTTGGGGTACTGAGCTCCAGCTGTGAGTGGAGGCATGTTCCTGATGCCTGGGGGACTGTGTGGCTGGGGAAGCCAGAGCCACAGGCTGACCCTGTGGCTTCTGATTCACATTGCTGGGACCAGGTTCAAGCTCCCAAGGGAATGTGCTGCTGTATCTTCATGCAGGCTCTGGTATTATCATAACTTCACAGCAGTGACTTGTTTTTGTGTTTGTTCCCAGCTGGTGAGGATAGCCAAGGTGCTGGGGACAGAAGATCTGTATGACTACATCGACAAATACAACATTGAGCTGGATCCACGTTTCAATGACATCTTGGGCAGGTGAGCCAAGGTCTGGAGTCTGTCTGGTAGACCCACACAGTTACAGCTTTGTCAACAGACCTTAAAATGAACAAAAATTTGTGGGAGAAATCAGAGCCAGGATTCTGGAGAACTGTCACTTTGTGCCTTTGGTCCTTTTTGCCAGTGCTTCCTGTAGTCCTTTATATGGAAATGGACCTGAGGAACGATTTTTAAATGTCATCCAGGCAATAAAGGAACTACTGGAGCAGAAAGCATGAAGGGCAAATGCTCTCTTCAGTCTGAGGGGGGAAAAAACCAAAATGGTGTTTCTCAGCATTACAGTGCAGAAAGTCAGGTGCTGCTGAAGATGGCATTTATATGTTTTTTTCCCCTCATAGTGGTACTAAAATTAAAGGAACTTAGGTTAGGTGCATAAAAGAAGAGCAGAACCTGCAATTTTGGGCCTATAGTCCATTCTGAACATTAGTCCTGCTGCTGTCTGGGGTCGTGGCAGGGCCATGCAGGGGCTGTGGTAGCCGAGGTGGCTGTGCTGGGGCTGTGACTGCTGTGCCACCGCGTGGAGACACAGTGACACTGCTTCCTGTTCTGGAATGTCTCAGTCCCGCGGCTGCTGCACAGAGCTGCAGCCTCCCTCGGGGCTGGACATCTGTCACAGTTCTTGCTCCTTTAGAAAGTTGAGTTTTGGCATCACTGTCCCCTGCCTGGCCTGATTTGGGTCTCTTTTCCTGCAGACACTCCCGTAAGCGATGGGAGCGCTTTGTCCACAGTGAGAACCAACATCTGGTGAGTCCAGAAGCTCTGGATTTCTTAGACAAGCTGTTGCGATATGATCACCAGTCACGACTCACAGCAAGAGAAGCCATGGAACACCCCTACTTCTGTAAGTATCAGCTGCTGTCCTGAGAGTTCTGCCTCTGGGAAATCTCCGTTCCCATGGGTTGTGCAGATGGGAACTGAGAATGGCAACAATGATAAGCCTGGTCTCTGCAAATAATTGTGCTGGAGTTGAGGCTGCTGGTCTCTGTGTACCACCTCCACCAGCCAAGGAATCGGTGTTGGATGCCCATGTCAGGCCCATGAATCAGCAGGTTATATCAAGGAAAGTCACCTAAATTACGTGATTTGGGGTTGCTTTCTGCTGGTATGCATGGATTCCTGTGTTTGGATAAACTCAAGAGGTGTTGATAAACAGGTGTTTTAACTCCTTCTGTTGCTAAATTGCTTAGCTACCACTATATCCAGGTCTTCATTTTGCAAGCAAAAATGTAACTTTTCACTAGTAGATGCTTTTAAATGATTGTTGTTTTTCACAGATACTGATATTTAGGGGTTTGAAGCAGCTGCAACAATGCATAATGTCAATATTTGCTCCGGTGGTTTGGTTGGTTTTTTTGCTGCTGCTGCTGAAGGGACCCCTGTAATTAACAAACTGTTGATCTGTGCTACACCTGTTGGAAACATCCCAGGGAAATGTTTTGCAAGTATGAGTATTAGTGAAGCCAAAAGCTTGGAATGTGAGAGTTGGACAAACAGTTCATTAACTTATGTCCGCAAAAAGATACAGGTCATGCTGAGCTCAGCATGAGCAAAGGCAAAGTTTGGAATTCCCTTGTCTGATGCAGGAGGCCTGGGAGTCAGGAAGGGGTTGTCCCTGTTCAGGTGAGAGCATTATTCACATGCAGCTGAAAATAAAGAGTTAGTAAGTTGTGATCATCTCATGGAAGACAAGTTCTAGTGACACTCCTGACAGCTCACAGAGATGTGAGATGTGTATAGAGACATGACACCCGATTGTAATTACTGATAATCTTTCTGCTTGCTACACCCATATTCTGGGTTTGGCTTTCTGCAACCACATAGTTGCTTAGCACAGAAAGATCAACTTTGCCATAATATCCCTCAGCTTTTCTTGTCAGACAGTCCTGCTGAACCCCAAATCACATCCTTTGGCTCACTTTCCCTGATACTGCATGACCTTGGTACCCTCTTGAGTGCTTCCCAGTTGAATTGGTAGAAATGTCTGTGTTTCAGTAGATGATGGTTGATGTTATTTGACACAGGCAGAGTGCCAGGACTGGCTGAGCACAGAGGCCACGGGCAGTCCGTGAGCCTCAGCAGCTCTCTAGCAACACAGCACTTACTGGTAGTGTGCTTTTCCTAGATCCCATTGTGAAAGACCAGGCTCGGATGGGCTCGTCCAGCATGCCAGGTGGCAGCACTCCTGTCAGCAGTGCGAGCATGATGTCAGGTCGGTTCTATCAACTCTTCTTGGTGCTTGGTGTGCTAAAGCATTTGTACATGTGGGGTGGGTGGGAGGATCCAGGAGGGAGAGTTCAGCAGGTGGGGTGGTGTTGGGTCATCTCCCAGGACTGGGGACAAGGGCAAGGAGAGCTGCAAAGTGGGTGGGAGAGCCTGATAAATAAGGCCTTGGGCAGCCTGACCTGTTTTTCTGGTCTCATTTAAAAAAAACATAAGTGCTTTGCAGTTGATTTTCTGGCAGCAGTTTGAAGCACAGTCCACTGGCACAGGCTGCCCAGAGAAGTTGTGGCTGTCCGATACCTGGAATTGTTTAAGGGCCTGGTTGGACAGGGCTTTGGGGCAACCTGGTCTAGTGGGAGGTGTCCCTGCCCATGGCAGGGAGGTTGGAACAAGAGGAGCTTTAAGGTCCCTTCCAACCCAAACCATTCTGTGATCCTGCCACATCTCTGCCCATCAGTGCCACTCGGGTGTGTGCAAATCTGTGCCCTCCCCAGAGCTGCAGAGAGCAGTGACAGATCTTTAGTCTCATTTTATTTTGGCAGTTCTGAAAACATAACTGACCCACAAAGTTCCCACTTGACTTCAGAAGCTGTCCTGGATAGCAGTGCACTGGCTTCACTCTAATTCCTGCTTACCTGTCTCTCTTCCAGGGATCTCTTCAGTGCCAACACCTTCACCCCTTGGACCTCTAGCAGGCTCACCCGTCATCTCTGCCACCACCACCCTGGGGATGCCGGTTCCAGCTGCTGCGGGCGCCCAGCAGTAGTGACGGGCTCTGTCTCCTGCTGCCTGAGCTGAGTCAGGTGGGGAAGAGGTTTCCCCCTCCACCTCTCCTCAGGACGCAGCTCGTGCCTGGCAGGGGAAGGGAGGGGATGAACGCTTTGGAGACACCGTGTCTGAACTGTTGCTTGTGGATTTATAGTAGTTCAGTCATTATATACAAAATTATTATAGGCTGATTTTTCTTTTTTTTTACTTGAACTTTTCGTAACTCAGGGGATTCCCTGAAAATACCTACAGATGGAATACTTCTTGGACAGTTTTTCTTCCCCCCCCCACCCCTCCCAAAAAAAAAACAAACAAAAAACAAACAACTCTTCATGTAATAACAAAGATGAATCAACAGCATTTCCAAGCTCTTGCATCCTGCTGGAAATCTCTTCTCTTCATGTTCCCACCATTATTCCTCCACGAGCCTAGACTTTGGGGGATTGTGCTGTTCTCCAGAGACTACCAAACCAAGTCTTCATGAGGCAGGGGAGGGGATTCTTAAGTACCACTCACTTGAACCCCATGTCCTGCATATGTCCCAGCCAGGGTACACTGAGGAGACAATTCCAGTAGGGAGAGGTGGGATAAGCTTAAAAGGAGTAAGTGCAGATAGTGTCCAAAACCCTAATTGGATTGGATAATGTCTCCTTAGGAGTCAACCAGAATGCCAACTCACCCCTTGCATGTAATTTTAGTCTTAAAAATGAAGTTACTGATCCAATTGGAGTCCTTGCCACCTCCTGAGACAGGTGCTCCTGTAGAGTAAGCCCTGCTCTGATCAGCCCCTTTCTCACGGAGGGTTCTTCCAGCCGTTGCTTGGCTTGGATCTCTGGAATTAGTTTGTTATTGGGTATATTGTTTTTAAATTGTTTCTATAGGTTTTGAGCTGGTGGCTACTTAAAGCTGGAAATATCAGACTGCGCCAAGTCCGATCCCACATCTTCACCCACCATCCCCTCCCTCACGTGCCATGTGGTGAGAATACCAGTTACCTCACAGTCTTGTAAATATGCACTGAGAGGAAGGAGCGAGGAGACTTTAACTTAAACTGAAATGGTAGATCAGTAATTGTGGACAAATATTATCATTGACAACGGAAAAGCACCCTTGTTACAGCCCTGCTACCCCTTGCTGTGTATATATACTTTGTCCTTCATATGTGAAAGATCCAGTGTTGGAATTCTTTGGTGTAAATAAACATTTGGTTTTATTTATCGAGGTTAGATTTAAGTTCCCTGTGTAGAGGCCTCCCTGGGGTGGTCATACACTGACACAGGAGTGGTGACAGCCACATGTGCCCTGGGCAGGCCATGTCCCTGTTACACCCATGGGGCGCAGTGCAGAGAAGCCTTACACAGATGTCACAAGCCAAAGTATCTCCTGGGAGAAGGATCTTTTGCCATAACAAAAAACCCTCCTCTTCTGTCTCAGCCATGATGGTGGGGAATTGAGATGATGAACCAATTATTAGGTGTTTGTGCCTGTTGCCGTGCACTGGATTTCTGTGACTTGTTTTCAGCCACCTAATGAGGGTGGCTCAGCTGGTGTGGCTGCAGGCACAATGGCACCTGTCCTTGTCAGTGACCTCTCATCCCAAAGCCATTGCTGCTGTTGTTCCCCTGGACATTGAGTGATCTTCATGTTCCTCAGTGGGTGCTGATGCCTTGGCCTGCAGCTTCTGCTCATCCCGGGCACCCATCCCTCATCTGTTCTTTAGAGGGGATGGACATGTGCTTCGACGTTGCTTAGTTAATTTTAGGATGGAATATGTGGGCTGGATTAAACTGATTTGCGGGACATGGAGCACTGCCCCTTTCTGTGAGGATTGCTGGCAGGGAGATGAGGTTTTTCACATACACCAGGGTAGCTTTCTTCTCCATGCCTTCATCCAGTGGAAATCCATTGTACTTAATCTTTTATATCCTAAAGTGATGTGAAAGTTGGACTGTGTTGACTGTTACCTCAATGTGCTGTAACGTAAAAGCACCCAGTATGACAAAATACAGCTTGTTTGCACTGGTTCTGAGCCATGCAGGACATTTAACCCAGTTCTTTCGTTATTCCAAGTGAGGGAGGTTTGCACCAGGATAAGCCGTGTGGAAGAGGAAACTGGGAGTGGTGGATGGTCCCAGTGCCCGTCAGCCCTTGCACAAGGAAACCACGGAACCCTGTGCACGGAAGGAGCTTTGTGGACTTGACAAGCCCTTGCAGGAAGTGCCGGGTGCTTGTTCTCCCACTGCCGCTGTCGCAAAGCATTGACGGGGGAGTTTGGAGGGTTTACGGGCATTTTTTATGTGGTGGCAACAGCCCCTGTGTGCAGCACCATTGTGGGTGTGTTACCGCCCCCGACAGCGCTGGGAATAACCCGTGCCGTGGACAATCGGGGAGGGTTGAGGGTTTGGTTTTTTGTTTTGTTTTAAATAACCCCGGAGGCGCACTCGTAGCGGACACGTGCAGGCTGCGCGCTCCCGTTTGCGCATGCGCGGTTGCCTCCGACTGCCTGACCCTCCTAGCAGCGCCGCGCGTGCGCATTGCGGCGCCGTGACGTCCCGCCCGCGCGCCGGCGGGCGGGGGTGGGGGGAGCGGGCGGGGGCGGGACGGGACCGGACGGCGCGGGGAGCGCGGAGCCCCGGCCCGGTCCGGTGTCCGGCCCGGAATGCGCCGCAGCGCCCGGGAACATGGGCCGGCAGAGCCCGCCGCGCAACGGTGTCGGCGGCCACGGTACGGGCTGGGCCGGGCCCGGCGGGCGGGGGGCGGTGGTTCCGCTGAGGGGGCGGGGGCTGGAGCGCCCCCTGCGGGCGCGGCGGCGCCCCCTGGCGGCGGGGCGGGGCCGGCGCTGCGCTCGGAGCCGCCCCGGCGGGAGCGGGCGGGGGAACCGGGGGTCCCGGGACCGAGCGAAGGGTTCGGCCCTCCCCGCGACTGTGCGGCCGCCGCGGGCTCGGGCGGACAGGAAGCAGCCGGGCGCGGTTGGTGCTGCCTGACCCGAGCCGGGCCCGCGGGCGCTCCCGGCAGTGACCGAGGGCTTTGCGGCAGCGCTGGGTCTGGCCCGGCCTGGCGAGGCCGTGTGCCGGTGCTCGGTGCCTGCAGCGCTGCAGAAGCACCGACGGACCCATCTGGGTTTTAGACCGCTGTCACCTTGGGTTTGTGTCTCTTCTTCCAAGTGTGAACCTGCGAGTTAAGGTCTTGTGGTTGCATAAAACATGTTTTGAAATGCACTGGTTTTGGTAATACTCGCAGCTGTTGTCCCCTGTATGTTTGAAAAGTGTAATTATTGGGGTCTTTATCAGTAAGTCTGAGGAGGAGCCCGCAAGATGTGCTCCTTCCTTCCCACTACTCCTTAAGTTCTTTGTGTATGAACAGTTTTTTCTCCCGTAGGCTTTGTCTCCTCCTTCCCGAGGCATCGGTATGTGACAGCCCAGTGTGTGCGTGTGGCAGGGGATCAGGAACAGCTGGGGGTAGGGAACTGGCTGGGAATAGGGAACCGGCTGAGCAGAGCTGGCTTCTGTTGTGCAAATAACTCTGCTTGCACAAGGGGCGGGAAAGGAAATAAACTGTAGTCACTGTGTGAGCGATAGGAGATTTAATGTTACCAGGAACTTGGAATTCCGAGGGAGGTGGAGCTCTGTCGTAGGCTGTTACAGCTTGTTTTGACCCAAGAAGTGTTTAAAAAGGGTCTTTGAGAAGGAAGAGCATCCACTGCCCGACCTACTTATCGTCCGTGTGTGTGAGCAGCCTGCCGACCTGCCAGCTCCTTTCAGACCTCGCTGAGAGCTGCACTTCCAGCCAGGAGCTCGCAGGCAGAGGGCCGGGGCAGTGGCTGAGGTGCCACGTGGGCAGAGGAATGAGCTCCCCTATCGCTGCCGGGAGGGTGCGGCCTTGAGAAACAGCTGTTTCTCCATCGAGATCCTTTTAATTCCTCCCACCCCAAATCCTATAGACAAGTCCCTTATAGAACAACTCCTGTTTGGATCCCAAGAGTTGTTGCATCTATGGGAAAAGCCTTTAGGGAAAAGGAGTGTTTGTGTCGTCATCCTGCACTCCAGTCCCGCAGCTGCTCAGCAAAGTCTCCTTACTGGGAACTTCTCCAGTGTGGGATATCGAGTGGCTCTCGGCCGCTTCTCTCCTTCCTCACATGAGGCAGCAGTGACAAATTCCACCATGTGGTGTGAAGTAGTGTCCCTTCTCCGCTCCCTGGGAAGCGCTCTGGTGTCCTGTAAGTGTGTCTAACCTGAGCACCGTGTGCTTTGTGTGTTACCTCCTTCCCTCCCTGCCCCGAATTCCTGTGCTCCTCAAAACAGTGGGAATTGTTTCCTACTGGCTGAGCTATGTGTGTACTGATGGCTGGCAGGTTTGGGTTTGTTGTAGGACAAGTCAATGTGCTTATGATTCTTTAACTCTGGTATAATTATGTCCTTTCTTGTGTCTCTTGCTGTCAGTGGAAATGCTCAGGCTTCTTCCTAGGACGGCTGCACCTGGGAGTCGGTAGGAACACAGTTTTGGGAACACTTTCCTAACTTTTTTAGAATGCTTTACTAAGTTCTGGTCTTAGGAAACACTTGACATCTGAGCTGGCAGCTGCATCAGAGAGCAAAGAGTTGCAGGAATGGCTTTGCAGGGCTGTCTTGGTCCCGTATGGAGCCGTGAGCCGCTGGGAAGGATGGGAGCCGAGGGATCCATCTGGGCACTGGTGGTGGCTCCCGTGTCAGGAGAAGCAGCATTTGCCTCCCATGGTGGGACCCCCAGGGTTGATAGGGAAGCAGTGAGAGTGCCCTTTGAGGTGCCCCCAATGCTGAGCCTGCAGAAATGGGGACACTCAGCTGGAGGAGTCACCACCAGAGTCATCCCTGTCCTGACAGTGTGACAATTGTCCTGTGTCATCTCCCTTGTGGGTGTGTGATATCGCTGTGAGTGGCTGTTGCTTGCCCCCACTGTGTGCTGGCACTGCCTGTCAGCTCACATCTCTGTGACCTTTTGCAGACTTTGATGCTAAGAAGAAAAGAAAAGTGGCAGAGATTTACCAGGCTCTGAACAGTGACCCCATCGACGTGGCAGTGCTGAGGCGGATGGCAATCAGTGAGGGCGGGCTCCTGACAGACGAGATCCGGTGCAAAGTGTGGCCAAAGCTTCTCAGTGTTAATACAGACGACCTGCCCCCTCCTCCAGGTATGGAACAGCCTGGACTCATCTGCTCGGGAAGAACAGCTCAGTGACCTTTGTCACTAGAGGAGGAACGTGCTTTCTGACCTGCCTTTTCCCCAGTGTGTGCTGCGTTTCCCACTAAGCTCATGTACAAAGGGGGCTCACTGCAGCACCAACAGTGTGTTGTATGTAAACAATACTTGACTTCTGAAAACAACATTTGTTGTTTCCTTTAGTGATAGTCATGGAATCAGTTCATTATGGGTGTGGTCAGCGTGGCCCTGAGCATTAGCTGACATACGTAAGTTCACCTGCAGCAGAAAGAATCAGACTTGATTTGTTTTGCTCCCATGAGGAGGTGGCTGTGCTGAGCGCTGGCGCGGCCAAAATCCTTCCTCGCAGGAAGCAGTTTGTTGTGTGAAGCATGTGTGGTTTTTGGTCAGAACAGGCACAGGGACAACAACCTTCCTGGTGAAGTACCCACATGGATTTTAAACCTTAGCAATGCAGGAGCTCTGGGTCCTGTGGCTTTTATAGTCACCTAGGACAGATTTTGTTGTTGTTCCTGATTCTGTGGTCATTTGGAAATGTGCATGCCCCACCTCAGTCAAGAGCCGGGTGACGTTAGGGATGATGTGAGGTGACCAGAGCTGCTGGAAGACAATGTTTGACTTTACACGATCACATAGAAAGAATTTGCTGGCTCGCTGAGCTTTTCTGTTTTACCTGTCTTAGCTAACCCTGAGTGAGGTTTTCTTCTGAATTGTTTCTATTTTATAAATGATTCTTTGTGGTCTCCACAGCACTCTTCCAGTGCTGCTGCTGAGTACACTTTGAATTGCATAGCAAAACTGTGGAGCAGAGATGTTTCTAGGAGTGTTGGGAGTGCTGTCAGTTTAAGCATTTTAACATGTGTTGTTTAAAGAAATAATTGCCTCATTTGCTGCTAGCATCAGAATGTGTGGCAGTGAAAGTGCAGGGACAGGGCTGACATGAAAAAGGGGATATACAGTGGAGTAGGGGATGTGTGCAGCCTCATGTCCGTCTTCAGCAGGGATCTTCCTGGCTCCCTCACCTCATTCTCTTCCCAGTACCATTGCACTACTTCATGTTAACCCTGTTCTTCTTTTTCTCGGCAGGGAAGGAGCTACGAGAGGACAGTAAGGATTACCAGCAAGTGTTGCTTGATGTGCGGCGATCCCTGCGCCGCTTCCCACCAGGTGAGGGGGGATTCTGCTCTTCCCACTCTGTGGGGGCAAGAGCAATGCCGTGGGGCTCCTCCTAGCTCAGTCCTCCCTGGGAGGCTGCAGAAGGTGACACTCCATTACTCCAAGGGCCTGACTTCTAAAAAACCTTTTTCTGGTGAGCTCACAGCAGCTGCTTCTTGCAGCGAAGCCCTTCTGCAGCCATCAGTTTCCTTCAGCTGTCTCTGCACAGATGGTTTTTGATGTGGCTCTTCCAACGTTCCACTTCCCCTGCCCCACTGAGTCCCTCTGCCAGCAGGCTGCTACCGGCAGATAGTTGCAGCAGAGGGAGGACGGATCCTGCATGGATCTTGTGCACTATGACCTGTTGAGATTAGGACAGATGGAAAGCTTGAGAAACATGCCATTTGCTTCGGTTTATTTTAGTCCATGGTCTAGCTCAGGGGCAGGGAAGGCAGGTTTGTCTGTGCTTAGAACAACCCCTGGTATAAAACAGTCTCAAAATCAGGTTCTTGCACCAAATTTAATAGAACTTGGAACATTTAGAAGCAAAATGGTTTTGCAGTTGTTTAGCTCTGATGGGAGGCTTGTGCCTTGTGTTATTTATAAAACGCTAAATCCAGCAGCTTTCTTTGCAGAGCAGTCGTTATTTCTGGCCAGAATCTGCTTCCCCCTTCTGCCACTTTTATTTTGTGTAAACACTTGATTCACACTGATTCTTGCAGGCGTGAATGCTGTGTGCAGGCCTGATTCCTGAAGGCTCTGCTCCTACGGATTTTTTTGCCCTTGAATGGCAGCCTCCTGCCTATTTTTAGCCACATTAGCGAAGCAGAGGAAAAGGAGAACTTTGTCATTGCAGGATCTCTGCTGGGACTCTCTGCTTGGCCTTTGGGTGTTTTATCTGTTGACAAGGACTGCCAGAAACTGGCTGCAGCTGTGCAAGGCAGGAACAATGTTTTCCCTGTGACATCCTGTCCCTAAACACATGTTGTTAGCAGGGGACTGATAGAAAGTTGTGCTGGCAGAGGCCTCGCAGTCTGATGCAGTTGGCACAGTTTCTGTGAAAATGGGTCCTGTTGAATTTTTTTCTAGAACTCCGGGGAAATTAAAAATTACTAAAATGTCCTCATCAGTGCTGGATGTGCAGAACAATTCTCTCTTCACAGCAGCACTGTGCAAACATCAGTAAACCCTGCTCCCGTCCTCCACAGTGGCTTCCTTGCAGATAAGGGTTCTGCAGATCTAAAGGTTAAACCCCTCAGCACCTGACCAGCTTTCCTTGGGCCTGGAGAGTTTTGGGAGACAGCATTAGGACTTTGGGTAGTTTTTTCTGCCAGTTTTACCTCCCTCCCCTGTGCAACGTATCCCTTGGGATCAGGCAGGTTAGTAAATGCATAGGTGCTCCTTGCACACCACAGTCATCCTTGCTCCCACAGCAGGCACTGGTAGGTGACACAGCTGTGCCACCTCTGCTGTTCCCACAGGGATGCCGGATGACCAGAGGGAAGTATTGCAGGAGGAGCTCATCGACATCATCCTCCACGTCCTCAAGCGCAACCCCCAGCTGCACTACTACCAGGGATACCATGACATCGTGGTCACCTTCCTCCTGGTGGTGGGGGACAGGCTGGCCACGGCACTGGTGGAGAAGCTCTCGACACATCATCTCAGGTACTCAGTGGGAGGAGAGGAGCCAACTGCGTGTCCTCAGGATGTGGGGATACCTGTGCAGGTGGAACTGGCCTGGAAGGGGAGATGGGAAGGCAGAGCCTCAGGTTAAAGCAGCTGCCTGTCATGCCTGTACCCAGAAGGGTGCTGTGAGAGCAGCCTGACCACACGACAGCACATGGCTTTGCAGGGAGCTGTGCCCTGGGGAAGGGATAATTGACGGCTGTCAGTTAATTTGTAGCATCTCTTGGAGTTGGAAAAGCCAATGCACATGCATTATTCATGGTTGTGTGGCTGTCAGAGCCTCTCCAGTCCTGGGGGCTGGTTCAGCACCTGCCTCCCACTTGTCCTTGCATAGCCCTGGGCACTGTGGTCGGTACTGCCAGTGTCCTGTACCTCACATGAAGAGTCTCTCCTGTCTGTCCACTGAAATAAGAGCAAGCTTCCAACTGGGGAGCGTGGTTTGGAGGGATTATCTCTCCTCTCCCAGGCAAGAATCAGATCTTGGGTGCTGGAAAGGCTTTGAGGTTCTTGTGTGCACTGCAGCAAAATAAGAAGTGTCAGCTGACAGCAGCATGATGGTCTGGGCCTGGGTTCTGTGTACAGCTCAGCCCCGTGTGTCCCAGACAAGCAGGAAGGAGGCTGTTCCAAAGAGACAGAATTCCTTGGGGCTGGGGGCCACCCTGCCAGCAAGGCTGCTTATTGCATGTACTTCACCTTCTGCTGCCTCCCTGGAGGGAGTGCTGGCTGACGTTGTTGCTTGACAAAGCTTCTTTTTAATCTTTCCTCAGGGATTTTATGGACCCAACGATGGATAATACCAAGCACATTTTAAATTACCTGATGCCCATCATAGACCAGGTGAACCCTGAGGTGCATGACTTCATGCAGAGGTATGCAAATGTTCCCTTAGAGCCTCCTGGCTCTCCCCTGCTGCCGGTCTCAGGTTGCTGTTCACAGGGCCATTTGCACCAGCACATCCCCAGCACCACAGTGACTTCCTCAGGGAGTCCACAGCTGTCCCACAGCTGATGGTGACACCCCAAAGCCATGTGGCACTCATTTCTGAGCAGGCTCAAACCTGTGCTGCCTGTCTGGAGGGGTTTTACATGCTGCCATCTTCAGCCCAATTGTCTGCAGTCTGTGTTGGAAAGGCTGGGGATTTGGGGACAGTGTTGTACAAAATGCTACAACTGCTTCATGTGACCACTTGTGTGGCTGATGGGACCTTGCTGTAGTTTGTTGTTAGTTCTGGGGATAATTCCCAGATGTTGCATTAGGGACACACAAGTGTGTCTGGGCAGATCAAAGCAGAAGCAGGAAGGTGAATGGGAAGAGTCAGTTCAGAACCTTTTTTTGGGCAGGTGTGTCTTTTGTTTCACAGCCAGGATGTCTTTGGGTACCAACTCTGATAACAAACTCCCAGAATTAGTAAGCCCTCAGGGTGGGAAGGAACCCAAACATCTGGCTGTGCTGCAGGACTTCAGTTGCCCTCAGGCCAGCAAGCCAGACAGTGCCATGATACATCACACATTCAGGGTCCCCTGAAAGCAGCATTTGGCCTCTGCCGTGGCCCCCACTGGATGCGACACAAGTAGTGGCAGCACTTTGCCTGGGGGTTGTGTCAGAGGTGCAGGTCCTGCTCTGGGGGGTGGGTTCAGTGCTCCACTGACAGCCAGCTCTATTTCCTCAGGCGTAGCTGGGGTGGCTTGGGAGCATTTAATCCCTGTTTCCAGGCTGACCTAATGGTTCTATCTCTCTGTAGTGCGGAGGTGGGAACCATCTTTGCTCTCAGCTGGCTGATCACTTGGTTCGGCCACGTTTTGTCCGACTTCCGGCACGTTGTGCGATTATATGACTTCTTCCTGGCTTGCCACCCGCTGATGCCCATTTATTTTGCGGCTGTGGTAGGTATTGATGGAATGGTCGGGGGTTAACTGCACTGTTCTGAGGTGGTGGGAGTTTGGGGCTGCAGAGCGAGGCTGGCAAACCCAGTGCTGGTGCTGTCCCCAGCTGCACCCAGCTCTGCAGAGCCCCTCAAGGTCAGTGATGTCCTTGATGGTGGCAAAGGGCAGGTGGGGTCCAGGGGAACTCAGGGCAGCCTGAGGGTGTCCAAATGTGCAGGCCATAGCAGTATAGTGCTGTGGAGGCAGCATAACACTGTTTTTATTTCCTTTCATGTGCTGGTCCTGCTTCTGGTCACATGCTGGGATGCCTGGCTGGCTGGGGACAGCCCTGCACTATGCGTCCACCTGCCCATCCTCCTATGGCAGAGGGAAAGTCATGGAGTTAAGCCCTGCTGAGGTTCTGCCCACATCTCTGACCTGCCAATAGCAGGCTCTGCTCAGCAGACAGACCTAAGTACCCTGAAAGAGGCTTTCCATGGCCTCAGAGTCTCAGAAGGGGTTTGGCATTTCTCTTCCTAGTGAATGCTTCACTGCAGTGTGTCCTCCTGAAGAAGGTCTTTCAGCTGGAAGTAAATTGGTTTTTTCTTCTGGCTGTGAAACAAATGCCAGCATGTGCCAAGGAGTTGTCCCCACTTCCTTGTCTGTCCTCCTCTCACTCCTCTGCAGATCGTGCTGCACCGGGAGCAGGAAGTTCTGGACTGTGAGTGTGACATGGCCTCTGTCCACCACCTCCTGTCCCAGATCCCACAGGACCTTCCTTATGAGTCTCTGATCAGCAAAGCTGGGGACCTTTTTGTCCAGTTCCCACCATCTGAACTCGCCAAGGAGGCAGCTCAGGCAGCTCAGGCGGAACGGTGAGTGCTGGGCAGCCCCTGTGTTCCCTGCATCCCCTTGCCAGGTCTTGCCTCCCTGTGGAGATCTTCGTGACCGGAGGCTGGTCCCCGAGGTGAGCGGGGGACACTCCTTGACCTGTTCCTTCTCTTGCAGAACTGCGGCTTCCACTTTTAAGGACTTTGAGTTGGCATCAGTGCAGCAGAGACCAGACACTGTGTTGAGGCAGCGCTTCAGGGAGCGGCTCCGAGGGGAGGAGCGGCTCCGAGGGGAGGAGCGGACAAAATCAATCTTGACAAAGCCCCGGACCAACCGCTTTGTCAAGCTGGCAGTGATGGGGCTGACGGTGGCACTGGGAGCAGCTGCCCTGGCCGTTGTGAAGAGCGCACTGGAGTGGGCACCCAAGTTTGAACTGCAGATTTTCCCCTGAAGCCGGAGGAAGGGCCTTCCCTGTCACTGCATCCTTCCCAGGTGGGAAGGGCTGATATTTGATGAAGGACGTGTCCGGAAACGACCTGTCTGAAGATTATTTTTTTTTATTGTTGCGTCCAGTGACGCTTTTGGCCTTTGTGACAGACTGAGGGAACCAGCCCAGCAGGACGGTTTCCCACACCATGCTCACGTTGTTCCCCTCTCCCTGTGCAAGGGTGAGCAGACAGGCATTACCGCTGTCCCCTGAGGAAACAGAGGTATGGACAAGTTTGGCTGTTGAGGTGACTGTACAAGGGGAGAGCTGTGTGTGGGCTGTGCCCAAATGATCCTGTGTTCTCCACTGGGGAAAACTAGTGGGAGTGAGAGCAGATCCTTGCCTGGAGGAGAGAGTCCAACAGGGTTTGGTCTGGGTGCTTGTGTGTGGGGGGGGCGGAGGGCTGTCGTACTCCTGAGGAACAGGGCAGCCCTTTGGCTCTTCACTGCTCCAGTGTGCCCCGCGATCTGCCTTCGGCTTTGCCGGTGCTCCAGCTCTTCCCTATCCTGTAGGCACCCTCTGAGTAGAGCCAAACCTTTCCCTCACCCCCGCCAGCACAATGCTGTGAGCTTCTCTTCAGTGTGTAACATTCCCTGGCTCTTTTTGCTTCCTCATCTTTGCAGCCTGATCTGTTTGCAGGGGGCGGGAGCAGACCTTAGCTCCCCTCAGCTCTCAGGCACTGCCGCTGCTGCGCTGGCAGTGCTGTGACCGTATCTGGGGTCAGTGAAGTGAGACACGAGTGCGGTCACCCTGCGGGAGGTGCGTGCTGTCATGTGCCAGGTTACGCTACCACAAGTCTTAGTGGCACTGTAAACACCCATTGCAGACTTCTTTAATAGCTCTGGAAGTGGACACTAACATGCCCACATGGAGAAAGGCTCTTTCCACCTTGTGAAACACTTTGCACGGGATAGAAGTTGCACTAGGAAATGTGTCAAAAAACCTCTCCCACAAGCTGATCAGGCTTCAGCATCGCCTCTGGAAACAACACGAGGGGTTTCCCAGACAGGCCACCCTGACCCTGCATAGCTCCCGTCTCCCCACCAGTCCCATTGGCAGTCCCAGCGCTCCCTGCTCTCCAAGCTAAGCAGCAAATCTTTCTAGACAACTCGGTGTCCCACTGAGACAAAGCCAATAGACACTCTATGCCTCTACCTCTCCCGCAAGCTGCTAAATCTCCCTCAAGTGCCCTTACCTGTCCTCACAGCTCCCTCCCACTGCCTCATCATTGCTCTGTTGTGCCCAAAGACATCTGTGCCATGCCCAGGGGCTGCACACCTGAAAAGGAGGTGTTGGTTGAAGGGATTTTGGGATAGAGAAGAAAACTCATGCCCTGCAAAGCTCAGCACCCCCCACTTCCACCCCTCTTGGTCCATAACCACCCTGGGTATGTTCTGGTTTGCCCTATGGGCCCTTGCTCATGGAAGGGCTGTGCCTTTCTGGCCAGAGGGCAGGTGAGCAGTTGTCATTACTGACTTTTGTTCCCATGAAGCTCTGAGCAGGAGTTCCCTTTGCCTCTGCAGGTGAAATGGGGA
This sequence comes from Lycocorax pyrrhopterus obiensis, assembly GCA_014706295.1. NCBI lineage: Eukaryota > Metazoa > Chordata > Aves > Passeriformes > Paradisaeidae > Lycocorax > Lycocorax pyrrhopterus. The sequence continues at coordinate 10,390,579 of JACSVZ010000022.1, read as the reverse complement.
GTGTGTGAAACTGCCCTTGTCCAGGCAGGCAGCAAGACCTGTTCCCTCCTCTCCTCGATGGTGCCAGTGCCCTTGGAGAGACCTGGAGCTGCTCAGGGGGCTCCTCCCAGTGTGGCTGAAGGCAGAGCCAATTCCTGGCCCCTTGGCACCCCCAGAGCAGCAGAGCAGGACTGGGAGCTGGGTCACTTAGCACTTTAGAAACCATTGGTTGCAGGAGAGTGTGGTGACCTGGGGATGCTGCTGGAGGGCCCAGGACTGCTCTGTACACCACCCTGAAGGAGGGGATGGCTGGAGCCCCCCAGGAGGAGCCCCTGCAGCCCCTCCATGATGCACTTTAATTCTTGCATTGTCCCTGGCAGGGGGAAGGGCCTGGGAGGAGACCATGGCTGCGGGTGCTTCAGTTATTCTGTACAAAGACTTACACACCCCCTGTAAATGCAGATTTCTACAAACCCTAAAACTCTAAAATAAACAGTTACTAAACACACTTCCTGCCCTCCCCAGGCCGGGGCTGCCAGATCCGCTCTTGTGGCACCCTGTGGCCCAGAACTGGCACCTTCCCTGCGGTGGCCAGGCCAGCTCAGCGTGGCCTCACACGCAGCAACCCCGTGGGAAGAGGAGCAGGAGCAGAGCCAAAGGGTGCGTGCGTGCCCCGGTCACTGTTCTCCATCCATCTGCCTCCCTCTGGGCCAACGCCAGGCCTTGTGTGTGCCGCTGGCTCTCCGGGGTGTCCCCCCCATCAGCAGCGTTGGGCTGGAAATAGCCTGACCTCCCGGCCTGCCCTGTACCCCAGGCCGGGTGCCTGGCTGCAGGAGGAGATCCCAGGCATGATGCCCAGTTCCCAGGGCATGCTCCACTGAGCTGGGATGACACAGCCACCTTCACCAGGCTGGAGGCAGGGTTGGCTGGATGGCTCAAGGCTGGCAGCCTTGTTGGCTTTTTTTAATTCCCTGTGGCTTCTACAGGAGCCATTTTCTCAATAGCGCTTGGAGCCTTTTGGGAGGGACGCCCTTTGGGCAGCAGAGGGGAAGGAGGAATGGTGGTGGGAGGTATCTGGCGCCTTTGGGGTAGCCAAGAGGCCACTGCCATATGTGACTCAGAACCAGGCCAGTGGCAACGTGCCTGTGCAGGCCATGTTGGAGGCTGGACACCAGCTCCGTGTGGCCCTGACCTTTGGTAAGGTCAGGAGGGCAGTGGCGATGGCCAGTGAGCTGTGACCGTAGCTGCCCCGTAGTCCCCCCTGCTCTCGGCAGTGTCCCTGCACAGAGACGAATCCCATGACCGGGGGCTGCCGTGACGCCGCACTGGAACATTGCTGCCCCTGTGGCACCGCCCAGGCCCCGGGCCGTGCTGGGGGCTCTCCCGTGGGTGCAGCCTGCAGACTTGGGGGTCACCGTGGCATGGGCAACCCCTGCACTTCTCCCTCCCTCGGGGACAGCCCGGTTCCCAGCAGCGCCGGGGCAGCAGGAGGGGCTGGCAGTACCCGGGGATGCTCTGGGCTCCTCTTGTTGCCGTGGCAACAGCTGCGGCGAGACTGGGGGCGGGGGTCTGGGTGTGATGCAAGTGGCGCGTGACCTCCAGCCCCGCCCCCCCCCGGGCCCTCCTGTGAGTCTGGATTAGGACCCCCGGTCCCCTCCCTCTCCCGTTCCCCCGCTTATTACCTTCGGTCCCCTCCCCCTGGCTGAACGGAGTCGGGGGCGGCGCCGGGATTGCCCACACACACACACGGGTGGGGCCAGGGGCTGCATATGCACAGGCACATACGTGCACATACGTGCACATGCTCACACTGCTGCCAGGGATGCGCTGCCCATACTGACTGATGAGGGCGAACCTCCCCAGTGTGGGAGAGCCCATAGGAACCGGGGCTCAGGGTGGGAACTGACATGCTGGCCATTGGGAGTCCCACATCTCCCTGGGGACCTCACATAGCCCTGGGAACCCCAAATTCCCCTGGGAGGAGTGAGGCAGCACAGAAGGAGCCAGAGCCGTGGGGAGCAGACCAACACACTTTATTCCATAATCACAACAGTCAGGATAATTGTTAGCCGAGGTTCCACAGAGCAAGGGCCAGCCGTGTCACAGCCCCGAGACGGGCCCAGATGGGGTTGTCACTGCCCCTCGGCTAAAATCCTGTTTCTCCGAGATAACAGACACAGGGACCCTTCACTAACACAACACTACAAAGGTGACCCCGAGCGCTGGCGCCCGTCTGCAGGCTGCACCGGGGCCCCGCCAGCTCCGGGGACCCCCGGCCCACTCGGCCGCCACCAGGGCAGCTGCTTCCTGAGAGAGGTTTGGTTTATTTTTATTATTTATTATTACTATTATTATTATTATTATTCGCTTTGTCTGGAGTGATGACGGGATGTCGCACGCGCACGCACACACGCTCGCACACGCATGCCAGCCAGCACCGGGCAGCGGGGGCGCAGCGGGAGGGGGCCGCACGCTGGGGGGTCTCTAAGCACTACAACCACACGGCACAGAAAATCCACCACTGTCCACGACGGTTCTCCCTGACAAACACACCCGGCGAGACTCGAGGAGGGGGACAGGAGTGGGAACGGGGACGAAGCGGATGATGTTGTGCTTGCGGCCAGGGCAGGGGACCCCGGCGCTGGCTCCGGTTCTGGCATTGACCCAGAACCTGCTCCTGAGGAAATATTTCGCCTGACAGTCTGTGGAGGGATCACCCTGGCTCAAGGGTGATGCACAGCACATAGGGGACCACTGCGACCCGTGTCCCCCCTAGGAATGGAAGCTGAGCCCTGAGCTGCAGGGTCAGCAAAGCACACATGTGATGCGAGACCCTCAGTGTGGCCTCAGGCCTTGCTGGTACCTGGGGGCTTTGGCTTCCCCATGGACAGGGATGGAGGGCAGGTGACCATCAGCCTCGTCGCCCTCCCTGAGAACCCCTGGCCACAGCACGGGGTGGCTGTGCACCCCAAGAAGGCACCGAGGTGCTGGGTGAGACCTGTGTGTGTCAGAGAGCTCTGGGGCCGCCGGACCCCACGGGAACCCCAAACCCGGCTCACACATGGGAGGAGGCTTCAGATGCTCCTGGCGCGGGGCTGCCCAGGGGGTGGGAAGGCAGAGTCCCCCCGAGGCGGCGGTGAGGCGGGAGCAGGCTGCCAGAATCACGGCTGTCCCGGCGCTTATTTGGCTTTTCCACCTTTTGGGGGCGGGACTGGATCCGGTGGGGGATGGCCGGGGAGGGAGGGGACGCAGAGAAGAGGACGCGCTCTATCCAGGGAACACGTGTCTGATGCGTGGTGCCCGCCTGGCTCCGCAGGCTGGCACCCGCACGGGGGTACCGAAACACCGTGGCTAATGCCAACACACACGCACAGCTACCGCTACACACCGACACATCTACACTGCTGATGGTTGACCATCGCGGGGGGCCTCGAGGGGCCCCCAGGGACTGGGCTGGGGGACATCAAACATCCCTGCAAAGGGCCCGGGGGCACACCTCTCCCTGTGCTGCAGTACCTATCCCCACGGCTGAGCCAGGGCGACCAGCAGTTCCAGCAGCAGGGCCAGGCACCTCCGAGGAGGCACCCTCAGGGGATGCCAGGACATGGGAGGGGGGTGTCCTTCCCCTGGTCACGGCTCAGTCCAGCCTGACAGCAAGGGGCAGGCACAGGGTAGCCTGTGACTGGGGGAACTGTCAGCCCCAAAACAGGGAGGCAGAGTCCCAGGCAGCGAGTGCTCCACTGCCGCCAGCACCCCACTGGGCAGGAAGGGTCCGAGGGGCCCCCTCAAACCCAGAGCCCCTGGGGAATCGGGGTCATGGGGGACTGCAAGGGCTGCTTCAAGCAGCGGTTGCCACCGAGCCCAGTACAGCTCCTATAGACGCTGCCAGCCCCAGCCATGACCACGTCCCCAGGGACGTGCGGGGTCCCCACCCAGCACAGCTGTACCGGAGAGCAGCCCCTGCCCCCCCAACCACAGCCTGCGGCAGCTGCCGAGCCAGCACTGCAGCCACGTGCTCCCGGCAGTGGGAGGAGGCGGCTGTCGCAGAAAGGAGCCATTAGGAAAAGCAAAGAAAATCCCAGCTGGAGGAGCCGCTGCAGCAGCATCTTCCCTGCCAGCATGTTCCTGCTCTTGGCGTGGCCAGCAGCAGAGCCCAGAGTGGTGCTGTGTGGAGGAGCTCTGCGTCAGAGCATCAAACACACCCCACATGCCCACCAGCACTGGCTGCAGCTGCTCTTGGACCAGTTTGGGTGGTTGCTTAAGGCAGATTTTCCACAGCTGCCCTTCCCTGCCACCCTGCCCTTCCATGCTGCTCCCTGCCATCCCAGCAGCATGACACGCCACGGCCGGGCACAGTGAGACCTGGCTCCACTGGCCAAGGTCAGCCAACCCAGAGCAGGTCCTGCATGGGGACAGGCTCCAAGGTTAAAATGAGGGCTGGCTGCTCAGGGAAGGGCTCGTCCCCATACAATTTTGGGGTGACTCCAGACACGGGCTCCCTCCATGGCACAGCTTTCCCTGCACAACTGCCTGGCGAGAGAAACAACACAGCCTCCCGCGCCCACGTGCTCGTCACGTGTGTGCAACTTCACTCTTCCCAAAGCGAGTGGCGGGGAGTACACGCCACAGGGAAGGAGACACTGTTGTGGGACTCTGAACCCCCCAAGCCAGGGACCCCTCACAAAATAGGGAGCTGGGAAGGGACAGTTTGGCATGGCTCGGCATCCCTCCCCAAGGGCTGCAAAGAGGAAGAGGAGAAAATTGAAGCCATGCGTTCAATGCAGTCAAAAACCAAATGGAATCAGCCATTCTCCAAGGGATGGGGAAGGTGGGGTGGGCACCAAGAGCTGGGGTGGCACGGATGCTGCTGCTTCCTGGAGAGCGGGAGGGCACACGGTGCTGGCAGAGATGGGAGCGGCCAGGAGCAGCCATGGCTGTCAGCGCTGGGGCCATGGGGGAAGCGGCCGGGTGTGACAATGAAAACCCGATGAGATGCATTTCATGGGCAAATAACCGCGGCGGGCAGCCATGCGTCCTGCAGGCACGAGGCAACAGTCAGACAGACAGACGGATGAAGAATGGGTGTGTGCCAGGGGGTGGGGGGAGCAGGGGCTCTGCCTTCCAGCAGCTTCAAGGCAAAATACCTGATTCCTGCATGTAAACAGCTGGTTTCGGTTTGTTTGTTTTTTTCCTGGGTTGTTTTTTGATATGACCTGATTGTGGGTGAAAATAAAAATGAGCGTTACCTGCAGAGCGTGGGACTCAGTAGGTAAAGACCAAGTCTGAGATGCTGGACATGAGCCAGTCCCCTGCTATCATCTCCGTCACCTCGGGCGTGCAATAGTCCGGGAACTCGAAGTGCGAGGAGCCTCCCCGCGGGAAGAGGTCGTGGTCCTTGTCGAAGACGGACCAGTCCAGGGCACCACAGGTGGCGCTGGCAGGCGCCCGCCCGGGCATGATCCCCAGCAGCTCTTCCTCCAGCTCCTCGTCGGAGGAGCTGAAGGAAGAGGGAGGGGACCCAGCCGACATGGGAGAGGGGGACCCGCTCTCTGGGGACCTCCCTGGCTCCGGGCAGGGTGTGGTAGGGCTCAGGGGTGCAGGGGGCTCCTGGGGGCTGTGCTCCCCGTCGGGTGCCGGGTGCCAGGCAGCCGTGCCAGGCACCACAGGGCTGTCCTCAGCGGGTACCTCTGGTGCGGGCTCCTGTGGGGTGTCGGGGCCGGTGGGCAGCTTGGCGGGCTGCCTGCGGCTGGCTGAGACACGGCCCAACACGGAGGGTTTGATCTTCACTGGGAGCCGTGGGCGGGCTGCTCCGGTGCCCACCTTGCCCTTTTTCCGAGGCCGGTACTTGTAGTCGGGGTAGTCAGCCATGTGCTTGAGGCGCAGGCGCTCGGCCTCCCTGACAAAGGGGATCTTCTCGGAGTCGTGGAGGAGCTGCCAGCGCCGGCCCAGGCGCTTGGAGATCTCGGCGTTGTGCATGTCGGGCCACTGGTCCATAATCTTGCGGCGCTCGTGCTGGGACCACACCATGAAGGCGTTCATGGGCCTCTTGATGTGCCCGCTCGGCGTCTTGCACCAGGCGGGCTCGGTGTCACGGGCGGGCAGTGGGGCGCAGGGCTCCCGCCGAGCCTCCGCGCCCCGGCCCCGCGGGCCGCGCTGCACCATCCCGGAGCCGGGTCCCCCACCGCCGCCGCCTCCGCCTCTTCCTCCTCCCCTCCCGCCGCCGCCTCCCTGCCCGCCGCCGCCTCCCCGCCCGCCGCTACGCGCCGCGCCGCGCCGCCCCCATTGTGCGGAGCGGGCGGCGGCGGGGCGGGGCGCAGGCGGCCGCGACGGGGCCCGGGGGCGCACGGCGGGGCCGGCTCCGCCGGGGCGGCGGCCGCGGCAATGCTCCGGAGGGGCCCCGGGACGGCCCGGTGGTCTCCGGCTCGGAGATGCTCTGCAGCGGTCCTGTCCCGGGATGCTCTGCACCGGTCCGAGGATGCTTCGGAATGCTCTGTAGCACCTCGAGGGTGCTCGGTACCGGTCTGAGGATGCTCTGGGATGCTCTGTAGCACCTCGAGAATGCTCGGTACCGGTCTGAGGATGCTCCGGGATGCTCTGTACCGTCTCGGAGATGCTCCACACCAACCCGGGGATGTTCGGCGCCGACTCGAGGATGTTCCGGGATGCTCTGTACCGGCTCGGGGATGCTCCGCACTGCCCGGGGATGCTGCACGCCGTGAGGGCTCCGCCCCGGGGTTGCTCCGCTCCCCGCCGCCCCGGTGATGCTTTCCCGGTTAAGTCGGCGGATGCTTCGGTCAGGAACGGTGCGGGTCCAGGTGCGGGTCGCGCGTGCGCGGGGGCGGTGCGGGCAGCCCGGGAGCCGCACGCCCCCCGGTGCCGCTCTTATAGCCGCCGCCGCCCCGCCCCCGCCGCCCCCGGTAAACACCGCCGCGCCGGGTCTGTCAATGGGGGCCCCGCCCCACGCCGCCCATTGGCCACGGCGCGGGGGGGGCAGATCCCGCTCAGCCAATGGGCGCCCGCCGAGAGGGGTTGCTGGAGAGAATGGCAGGGCGGCACGCCCCGGTACCCCCGGTACCGCCCGGCTACCCGGCACGCCCCGGTACCCCTGCACTCCTCGGTACTCCCACTACCCCCCCCGGTAGACACGGCACGCCCCGCTACCCCCCGGTAACCCGGCACGCCGATGCCCCTCATACCGCCCCCACAGCAACCCGGCAGCCCCCAGTACCCCCACCTGAACAGCACAGAACCCGCGGTGACACCCGGTACCTTCAGACGAGCATCCCGGTACGCCGGTACCTCTCTGTGCCCTCAGGTACCGAGGATGCTCTAGCTCCTGCCAGTAACCCACTGCTCCCCCGGTCTAGGCACCCCGATGTCCCCGGTGACCCTGACAGCCGCACCCTCGGGAGAACCTACACCCCTCGCGGGAGCCTTTGCACGGGTCTGACCAGCCGGGACACCGAGTATTACCCCGGGATGCTGCGCTTGACCCCTACTCTGCCGGCCCACCGGGCTCCCGGGACACCCACTGTTCCCGGTAGCCCCGGCAGAGCCCTGGCCCGGAACAGTCCCCGAGCCGCCCACTAGGGCCTGCACCGCTCGGCGCCACGCGATGTGGGAACACCGACGCCTTCGTGGACGTGTCCCCGCCACCCACGTCAGCGGCGTCTCCCCGGGGGTCGGTCCCGGCGGGGACGGGAGCGCCGGGCGGGGAACGCGCTGCCCACGAGGCGGACACGCGGCTCCCCGGTGCCAGGAGTGGGGCCACGCCCCTCCCGCTGAGGCCCCTCCTCCTCCGCGGGGCGGCACCAATGGGGCAGCGGCGGCGGCGCTGTTGCCCCGGAGACCGCGGGCTGCCCGCCGGGGGCCGCGCCCATTGGCTGCTCCGCCGCCGCCAGTTGCTGTGGTGACAGGGGAGCGCGCGGAGCCGCGCCCGACCGACCGGGCACCGCGACCGACCGGACACCACGGGCTGTCGCCGTCCTGCGCTCTGAGCGGGAACCGTGGCCTGTCCCGACCCTGCCGGCTGCCCCGACACTGCGGCCAGCCGGGACACCGGGGTCTGTCCCGGTGCCTGCCCTCCCGCCGGCCCGGCCCGCAGCCCCGGGCGCTGCCCACGCCGTCCCGGAGCCCCGCCGCGCGGGTAGCACCACACAGTCCTCCACCATGGCTTTGCACCGGGCCCGCGGGCGGCGCCTCCCCGAGCCGTTCCCGCTCGGTATAGCCGAAGGTCATGCCCGGCATCGGTCACCCGCATGGTCGTGGCACGGGGCAGCTACTCGGCCGCTCCCACACACCTCCGGTGTTCGCTGCCACCCCGCCGGCAGGACCGGGTGGGTGTGCATTAGCACGGAACCGTGGCGTCGAGCAGCTCTGCGGGGCCGGAGGCGGCTGCCCATCCCCGTTGGTCCCGTGCACCGGGGTCGCCTCTTCCCAGGCTCCCCGGGACGGCCGTTCCTCTGCTCCCTCCCGGCCCCGGCCGCCCCGCAAGCAGCCGAATCCCCACCCCACGGGGCCAGTCCCGCTGGGCTGCTCGGGCTGCCACAGCTGCTTCCAGTCCCAGGAACCCAGACCCCGCCCGGTGGATCCTGTCCCGGTGCGGTGCCGGGGCGGAGCCGGCAGGGGGCGTCCCTTCCGCCCGTTCTCGTGAGCGTGAGCCCCGCCCGGTCCCCGAGCCCGCCCGCTGCCGCCGTGGGGACCAGCTCGGGTTTCGGGGGGTACAGAGCATCCCCAGGAGCCTTCGCGAAGAGGGGATCCCGGGGGGCCATGGGGCCCCGGGGTCCCCGGGGAGCAGAGGATGATGAAGATCAATGGGATGTAGAGCTGTCCCAGGGGGCACAGTGGCTGCCAGAGGGACAAAAGAGCCAGCCGGGAGGGGTTCTCCATAGACCAGCAGCAGTATCACCCCTGCAACAGCCTACTAAATCCATTCCTCCATACTGTCCCTGGGTCCAGCTGGCTGCTGGAGCACCACTCTGCTTCCCAGAGCCACTCCTGTGTGGAGTGGCACCAGGCACGGTGACAGATTCCTCCGTGCTGCCAGTGCAAGCAGCAGTGTCTGAGGGTAAGGTCAGGGTTGGTGCAAGAGGACATTTCCCAGCTCCGAGGAATGAGCAGTAACTGGATTTCTCCCTGTGCATAGGATGAAGGCAGTGGTGCAGACCTGCTGTCAGAACTGGCTGGATGCAGTGAGGGCAGAACTCCAGGACATAGAAAAAACAATGGAAAATAATCTGGGAAGCTAGTTGCTCACATCACTGTGAAATGAGTCTATACAGTCATGTTACCTTTGCTTTCCATCCTCGGTTAAAGACACTGTGTTGATCTTATAAATGTCAAACAATTCCATTCCTAAGAATGAATCCCATTTGCTCTGTGGGGATGATCTTCCCATCAGCCTGCCAGGAGGAGGAGAGCCCTGTGACACACGGCAACCTGTGCTCAGGGGGGGTCTGCTCACGGGATCATTCCTGGCGTGTCCCAGCTCCTGCCCCCCGGGTGCACACAGGGCTTATTTTTCATGAAAATATCACCCTGTTGGGCAGACACTCACCCAGCAGAGCAGCAGTAGTGTGGGTGTCAAGGAGGACTGGATCTTCTGCACCCGGGGCTGGGTTTTAGCTGGAAGACAGGTATGGCTGTAGCTATGGAGGAATGAGCTGAAGGAGGAGGAAAGCCTGGAACATGTTAGGAGGGGGGAGGCGAGTGGCTGTGTGATAGATTAGTGGAACTTATTTTTTTTCTGTTTTAAAAAAAATGATAAAAAAGGAGAATTAATTAGCCTCAGCAGCTGGCGGGGCTGGAGTTACTGAGGGTGGATGGGAGGAGAGTTAAAAATAGCAGGAAGGCCCAAGTGGAAAGTTTCTGTAACATCACAAGTCAGGCATTTGGTGCTTACCCGCCCTGACAGGCGGGAGCCTGTGCCAGAGCCCTCTCCACCATCCTCAGCCCTTTCCCACTGACCTCCCTGCAACTTTTCACACGACATCACCAGCCCTTCGTTTTGCTAATTAACCCTTTGCTTCCAGACACTGGATTTGCATCTTGAAAGAGCAAAATCAGCCACAAATTGCTCAGCCTGGGAACGTGAGTGTCCAGAGGAGCACAGTGCTCGTGCCGGCCCTCCTGGGGTCCCTGCATGTCGCTGGCAGCGTGTGGAGCCCAGAGGGGCTGTAACCCCCCCCTGTATCCATTCCCATCTGCATTTCAGCTTCCCCTCCTTAAAAATCCTCCTGCTCCCAGGGGCCCTGGGTGGATTTCACCAGTAGGTCTGAGCCCTGTGCTGGGACACTCTGGATGCACAGTTTGTCCTCGGTGGAGATGGAGATGGATGAGGCAGCTCTGAGCAAGCCCAGCTTGCTGCGCTTGTCCCCACTGCGAGAAAGCAGATGTACCTGGCTGCTCCAACGGGCTTTCTCTGCTTCTGTTTGTCTTTCAGGACTGACAATGAGAGTGGCTGAATTCATTCCTTCTCCCTCTCAGAGCCCCAGGAGTTGTGTCTGGCTCTGCTGCTCTGGGAAGGCTGGCAAGAGCTGAGCCTGCCATACAGAGAGTGGTCTGAGGGCAGTGGAGCAGGGCTTGGGCTGGAACCGATTTTGGTGGTTGGCAGAGCGGTCAGTGACTGTGGCAGACCACAAGGCGTGAGAAAATACTGCTGGGTTACCTGGGGGTCAGGTTTGGCACCTGTTTACACTAAACAGGAGCTGGGCACTACCCTCACCTGGTTTTAAAGTGTTTCCCTGCTCCCCCAGCTGCTTGCATGGTCCTGGGTCCCAGAACAAGCACCTGGGCTGTCCCTACTGAGAGCCAGTGCAGGACCCTGAGGACACAGAGAGGGTGGCACAGCTGACACAAGGCAGGCTTCTCTCCACCCACCTTGTGCCCCATGATGACAGGACTGCCATGCAGGGAACGGGACACCTCTGAGCGCAATCTGAGCAATCTGCTCCTGCTTCTGCTCCTCCTCATACTGAAACAGCCAAAGCACAGCCGCTTATTCCCGATCTGTGCTTTGCCCCTCCTAACTCTCTCCTCTCTCAGGTGCATGCTGGGTACCGAGGTGGTCCTCAGCATTCCCACCAAGGAGGTGTCGCTCGTCTGATGCCAGCCCCTTGCCCAGAGCCTGGAGCGGCCAGGCTTGGATGAGGTGCCAAGCTGACTCCATTGCCTTCAGCCCTTCTTCCCCCCAGTCCTGCTCAGCACCTTGGGCGTTTGCTGATGTGGTTTTATGGCACAATAAAGGTGTTGCTGTCATTCCTGCCCTCCCCATCGCTGTGCTCTGATCATGAGGGATGTCCTGGGACCAGCCCTGGTGCCATGAGGCTCTGCAGTATATCCCAGTGTGGGCTGGACTGGTGACCCAGTGTAGGGCCAGATCAGTGCCCGCACTGGGACAGTTTGGGACAGTGCTGCCAGTGCCTGGGATCGACAGACAGGTTCAAATAAAAACAGCTCCTGCTATTGCCGGTGCCAGGAGAGCCGCAGCCTTGTGTTCCATCATTGCATCTTGGAGACGGAGCTGCACAGCCGGGCTCCAGGCTTCTAGGTCCTGAAAAAGCGCATCCTCTCCTGGGCAGGGCAGGACGGGACCGGGCTCGGCTCGCTCCTTACTTGGCGGAACCGAGCCTGGGGCGGCGAGACCACGGCCGGGAACCGGGGAGACCCTGCTCCAAACAGGACCAGAACGTGGTGGAGCCCCCGCCCGCGGCAGCGCATCCCGCAGCATCCCGACGTAACCGCTGCTCCCCATGACCGAGGGTACGCGTCCCGGGGGAATCCGCCGTTCCCCGGCACCGCAAGCCCCGAGGGGACCTCGGGGACCGGGACAGGGCGGCTGGGCCGGGCCGAGGCCGGTGCGGGCGGGGGTGTGTCCGGCGGGGGAGGGATCCGAGCGGCGAGGGGCTCCACCTCCCAGGGCTTAAAGCCCGGGGCGGGCGGCGGTGCGGGTGTCCTGGAACAGTTGTGCCCGAGTTGCCGCCGGCTCAGAGCGGGAGCGGCTCCGGGAGCGGCTCCGAGAGCGGCAGCGGCGCGGTCGGGGGCTGCCGGGAGCGGGTGCCCTTCGGGGCGACACCCACTGCCACCCTACAGCCCCCCTGCCCTTGGTGCCGGTGATGACCCTGAACACGCAGCCCGGGAGCAGAAGCCCGCTGCGGCGGAGGGCCAGCACCCCGCTCTCGCGTCCGGGTGGCTCTCGGGCCACTTCGCGGGGTGAGCCCTGTCACCCCCAGCTCGGCCACACGGCCTCCGAGCCGGGCGGCAGGGCCCCCCGCGGCAGCTGGTCCCCCGACTCCTCGCGCTCCCCAAGCCTCAGGGAACCCCGGTACCGAGTGGTGCTGCTGGGTGACCCCGGCGTGGGGAAGACCAGCCTGGTCAACCTCTTCGCCGGCGTCCAGGAGCGGGACCTGCTGGATCAGCACGGAGGTGGGTGTCTGATGGGGGGATCTGCTGCAGGGTCACCTGTGGGGCATCCCGTGGCCCCGTGATGGGACAAACCCATGAGCGAGGCGGAGAGGAGCCCGGGACCTGGCTGTCTGGGAAGTGCGGCACTGACCGGATTCTCCTGGTGTCCCACAGGGGCCGCATACGAGCGCAGGCTGACCGTGGATGGCGAGGAGACCACGCTGCTGGTGCTGGACACCTGGGAGCCAGAGCAGCGGGTACGGCGGGGCTGGGTGTTGGAGGGAGCTGGGTGAGCCAGGATGTGCCATGGGAACATTGTATGGGCACAGACGCTGTCTTGGGGCCTCTGAGCGCTTTGAAGGGCAACCTGGGGCTCCCCTGTCCCTGTCTGGGGTTCACCACTATGGAGCAAGGGATACACACCGGACAAGACAGGCTGGGGTCATATCTCTGCCCAGCTCTGTGCCCACCCTCCCCAGGCATGGGAGGCTGCTTGCCATATCCTCGCTGGTGTGGGTGCTTATATGATAACCCACTTCAAAATGCATGGAAAAGGTTTGGGAATGGGGCTGAAGGATCCAACTGGGTAAATTCACCAGTCGGTAGCTCCAGCCAGAACACATGCTTTAACAGACCGAACGGTGCCCCTGAGAGCTTGGCATGGGGCATTCCTCATGCCCAGCACATGAGGTATCTCCTGGGCAGAAATACCAGTGCTGCTGTCACTGCCTCCCTCCAAGCGCCTCCCTCCTTCCCTTCATGCCAGGGCCCTGCATTCCTGTAGGTGCCACCAGGCAGTGAGTCCCCGGGAGTGGGGATGGAGTCAGTGCCCAAGCTGTGGACAGAGGTGCAGCACCCACACGGACTGAGGCTGTGTTTGGCATGTACCTGCACTGCCCAGAGATGCCCCAGCACTGTAACACCCCGACAATGGCCCCTTTTTTTCCACTATGGCTTATTCCCACCCTGCCCAGCAGTGCTGGATCATGTAGGGTGCAGCACCCACCACACTGTCCCAGGGCATTCCCAGGGGATTCAGCCTCACCTCGCCACATCAAGCTGAACTCACAGCCCCAGTTTGTTGTTGATAGAGAGGAGAACTCCCAAACACTCCCCTCAAAATCAAGAGCTTTTAATTTGCGTTTAATTAATAGGGTCACACATCTGTTCCCCACAATGTGGGGGCTGGTGGGGTGCGCTGACAGGTCCCATCAGTGCCAGGGTGCTCTGCTGTTCCCTGGAAGTTGTCACAGCCATGAATTGGTGACATCTCGTTCCCCATGTGGTGACAGGGTGAGAAGAGCCAGTGCCGCAGCCACTGCCTGCAGGTGGGGAACGCCTACATCATCGTTTACTCTGTCACTGACCGGGACAGCTTCGAGAGCGCCTCAGAGCTGCGCATCCAACTGCGCCGCGCGCGCCAGGCTGAGGACATCCCCATCATCCTGGTGGGGAACAAAACCGACCTGGTGCGGTGCCGTGAGGTGTCTGAAGAAGGTGAGTAGGGGGTGAAGGTTCTGGCTGGTGGGGACCTCCTGAGGGGGCTCATGCCCAGCTACTTCCCCCACATCTCTCCCCTCGTCCCTGGACGTGCAGCTGCTGTTGTGCATGTGGCAGTGCCTGTCCCACAGCACTCGGGGTTGCCAGCGGGGCCGTGCCAACTCCCTGCCCTTCCCTTGCAGAGGGCCAGGCCTGCGCTGCTGTCTTTGACTGCAAGTTCATCGAGACGTCGGCGGCTCTGCAGCACAACGTGGCCGAGCTCTTCGAGGGGGTGGTGCGGCAGATCCGCCTGCGCCAAGGGGGCAAAAAGTCCCATCCGCACCCCACGCCTGGCCAGAAGCACAAGGAGAGCCTCACCAGCAGAGCCCGGCATTTCCTCGACAGGCTGGTGGCCAGGAACAGCAGCAAAGTGGCCCTCAAAGTCCGCTCCAAGTCCTGCCATGACCTGTCTGTGCTCTGAGAGCCGCAGTCCCGTCCCTCCACACAGGCTGCCTGGGACTCTACTCTCTGCCAGCAGCGTGGCCGGTGGCTCTGCAGAGAGCTCAGACAGGGCTGGAGTGATGCTGAGGATGTGGAGCTGTTTTCACTGGTGCTGAGGGATGCGAATGTGCTCTGGATCCAGCCACTCCCCTCCAGGAGAGGGGATAAGTGGGACCAGGTCTATGGAGCGGAGGATGGGATGGGTACCTGCACTTGGGGTGGTGAGATTTTGGATCACTGCTGCTCCTGCAGAGCTGGAGGTGAGGGGTGGCTGTGCCCCAGAGCAGGGCTGGAGGTTACCAGGAGTGTGGCAGGTCCCGCTCGCAGTCCCATCCTTTGCAGGGCATCAGGGACTGGCGAGGGCATTGTGGCAGTGTCCACTTTGGACAGTCTGGACCCTGGCTGGGGAAAGGGGGCAGGGGAGCACCAGCAGCATCACCTGGCACCCGGACCCTGCTGTGCCAGGGCTTTGTGCCATGTCTCCCTGGCACCAGTGTTTCTGTGCTCTCTCTGTATTGGTGTGAGGGGGAAACCCTTGATCTGCAGAATAAACCTCATCAGGGAGGTGCTGTTCTCTGCTGGGTCCCTGCCCATCCCACGGCGGAGCCACATCCCAGAGCCACGTGGTCAGATTGAAGCCCCGTTCCTTGCCTGTGGCCAGGGCTGAGGATCTGCTTCCTGCTCTAGCCAGGCCTTGGCTGGGTCCTTCTCCATTAGCTGGAATTATCTCGGGGCAGGGAGAGACTCTGCCCAGGGCTTCCTTTGGCCACCCTTGGTGGAGGTCCCGACTCCTCATCCAGTGGTCCAGCATCATCCCCTTTGAAGACTCCTGCACCTCCCAGCTCTGAAAAAGCCTCTGGGAAGGGCTGAGCTCTGCTGAGCTGCAGGTTTCAAGCTCCTGAGCATGGTGGGAGCTGCAGCCTGGACAGGGAGCTGGGCGTTGGTGGCTCCTGGTGCCCCGGGAAGGGGCAGGGAGCAGGAGCCGAGCGGAATGGCACAGCCAGGAAGGGATGTGCTTGGCTGCAGCAAGCAGGGAGTGACCCTGGGCACCCAGGGAGGCAATGCTGGAGCCGTGTGGGCTTTGCCTGTTGTTTTTAGGCTGTGCTGCCATCCAGCAGCTGGGATGCCATGGGGGGAAACCTGCTCAGCACCCCGGGCCTGATGCCAGGGAGGATCAGTGGTGCCCTCATACCCAGGTCGGGAGTTTCCGCTCGCTCTGTGGTCAGACTGTGAGGAACCACTGGCTGTGGCTGGCACAAATGGGACACTGGGATGGGGCAGCACCCTGTCCCTATGGGAAAACAGTCTCTCAGGGGTGCAAATCCCAAGCTTTGTCCTCACAAATGGGGAGGTGGATGCTCAGATTTTTTTCTGTGCTGCTTAGTGCTCATGGCATTGCTGCTCCATCCTTGCTGCTGCTCTGCTCCTACTGCTCTGCCCTGGAGCTCCCGGCACGCCGGTTCCCGGTGCTGCTGGAGGCGATGCTGTGGTTCACACAGCGCCAGCCACGCCGGGGTTGGGGGCTGCACCTGAGGGACAGGGGCTCCTTGCTGCTGCCGGTCCCTCCCGCAGCTGCAGCTGGTGTTTCCCTGTGACAGGAGACGAGGGAGGGGGGCCATGGGATGGAAAGTTGGCAGTCAGCAGAGAGGGGAGTGGAAAGAATGAGCTCAAACCCAGAAAAATGCGGCCGTGCTGGAGGATGGGAGGAGTGGGAGGAGAGGCCAAGGGGGGCCACGGTAAAGCGCTGGGAAACAGAGGGAGGGTGGAAGGAGGAGGTGCTGGCAGGGGGCCAGGGAGTGCCTGGGCCCACCCGTAGGGAAGGTGCTGCCGGGTCTCGGTGGTACCGGCTGCTCCAGCAAGTGCTCTCGGGGCCATCCCAGTGCCATCTGTCTCTGGGTGGCCATCAGTCCCAATGCCATCCATCCCTGGGTGGCCACCAGCCCTAGTACAATCTCCCCCAGTCCCCAGTGCCATCAGCCCTGGTACCCACCACCCTGCTCCCACCTCCATGGGACCCTGCTGGCTCCTGGCTGGCACACGGCCACCCTGGGACAGCAGCCCCGGACTCCCCCCTCTTGCTCTGCACAGCGACCCTGCCCTTTGTGAGGATTCCCAAGCCAGGCTGGGATTTAGAAGGCAGATGAGCCCTCGGAAGGGGCAGTGACAGGATCAGGAGCTGTGCTGTGCCAGGCTGGGCCACGGCAGGCAGCAGGGTGGGATGCAGTAGGATGTGGGGCACGCTGCCTGCTGCCGCCCATCCTTCTCCGCTGTGGGAGCAGCAGTCACAGGGAGAGGGCAGCATCCCGGGCAGGAGGCCAACCCCGCAGAGAGGGGCTCCCAGGAGGCCTTCCCATCTGGCCTCCGCCTGAAACATGGAACTATGAATCACCCCGGTCCTGAAATAGATTCCTTCTATTTAAAATATAAAATTTAAAAGACATTAAAAAGAAAAATCAAAGGCTTGCGTTTTAATCCCTGCTGTGCTCCCATCTCCTGCCCATGGCTCAGATCTAAACTGGGGGCAGCACCATTTCACTGTGCTCCAATCTTCACCAATTTTTGCTCCTCAGCAGACTTTCATCCCGGCGAGGAGGAGGAGGAGGAAAAGACTTGGTGGCACAGCCGAGCTGCCAGTGGCTTGGAGTATTTGTGAGGAAAACACACATTTCGGCCAATTTTCCACCAGAGCCCTGGTCCCAGTCCAGCGTGTGGGAAGAATTTGCTGCCATTTGTAAGGCATTTTACAGAGAGGCTGTCGGCTCTGACCACGGGTGGGCTGGGTGCAGTCAGGGGGATTCCCAAAAACAGGGGGGAGGTCCTTGGAAAACGGTGAAGGGCAGGAAAACCCAGGGCAGCCCAGGAGCCCCCGACCCAACTCGCTCGGGTCTATGACCCATAGAGCTGCCGCCTCCCCGCTCGTGCTCGGGGTGGGGGGGGGCTGCGGGAAACCGGGACCCCGGCCCGTAGGCACCTCCTCGGGCTCTCCCCTGCCCTTCGCACGGCGGGGGCTGGGCAGCCCGAGGGTGGCGGCGCGGGGGCCGCGGGGGGCGGCTCCGAGCGCTGCCCTTCTCCTGGCACCGGGGCCGCGGGGGCGGGGCCGGCCTCAGCGCCGCGACGCGTGACGCGCTTCCGGCCGGTAAGGGGACGTGTCGGCGCGGACCGCGGTGGGAGCAGCCGCCATGGAGGAGCCCGCGGCGCACAACGGCAGCGCCGCCGGGGCCGCGCCCGGGGCCGGGACCCCCGCCCGCCCGCCCGCCACCCCCGAGGGCATGGCGCTGGCCTACGGCAGCCTCGTCCTCATGGCGCTGCTGCCCATCTTCTTCGGGGCGCTGCGCTCCGTCAGCTGCGCCAAGAGCAAGGTACCCCCGCGGCTCGGGGCAGCCGGGCCTATAGGCCTCGCCTCTCCCTAAGGGTCCCCTCCGGGCGCCCCGTTCCACGGGAGGACCGGCAGCTGCATGTCCTCGGCCCCGGCCCTGGGCCTGGAGACGCAGGGGACCCCGGGGAGAGAGTTGGCTTCCCCCGGGGCTTCTCCAGCCACGTCCTCACCGCCCCGATAAATTCAAGTGCTGCAAAACACAACCGTCCCTTGTCCCTGCTCAAGAGGAGCTGTGTTGGTGGGACTCGTGTGTGGCTTTGCCCCGCGGCACTGGGGCTGGTCCGGGGGTGCTCTCCTGCCTGCACAGCCTGTCCTGTCCCGGTACCCCTCCCGCTGTTCTCTGCATGTCACAGCAGAGACTTAAATCTCAACACTTGGGCTGCTGTAGCTCAGGAGGGAGGACTGTTTTACACAGTCTGATCTATTACTATTTTTAAAATCTCCTTGTGTGCCCTTAAGCCTCATATCAGAGGCTTCAGTTGATCTTGAGGGGCTTCTGGCAGCCGAGGCAGTGGGGGGCTGTGAGCAGAGCCCAACCGTGGTTCAGGGCAGGGGGTTCTCATCTCTCACTCTGCAGTGAGCAGCAGGAATTTGGGTGCCTCTGCGCTGCTGGGCACAGCACGACAACTGCCGTGCCCGGGCTAAGCTGCACAAGGGCTTCTGAGGTGTCCTCGATCTGTGCTGGCCGCAGGTGTTTGCCTGAGTGAGATTAGATCTCTGAGCAGCAGCCAGCTGGGCCTGGAGCGGGCAGGGAACAGGCAGAAAACAGGCAGCCCTCTGCCTCCCCCGAAAGCTGAAGGTCTCCTGTGGGAAATGGCTTGAAAGGGGCTGGTTGAGCTGGTGCAAAGATGTCTTGGAAGGGGTTTATAAATCTGGGGCTTTTGAGCATGAGAAGTGTCCCAAGAGCAAGGTGAGGGATGAGAAGGTGGCTGGAGAGACGCATCATGCACAGGGTGATCACAGATGGTGGCACAGATGGGGCTGGCTGGGCGTGAGCGGTGAGGGAGCCCAGCTCCCCTCTGGGCAGGGGAGAAAGGAACAACGCCAGCACAGGGTTTTTTTCCTTCTCCAAGAGGAGAAAAGCAGTAAATTGTGGCTGCCCTGGGAAGGACAAGTGCAAGGTTTGTGTTTTCCATCTCAGGCTCTGCCTCTGATACAGGCTCACCTCCAGATACAGCAGGGGCCAGTGGGTGTTTTGTCCCTCTCAAAACCACTGTGGAGCCCTGCATGTTGTGTCTGTTCACCCTCTGCTCAGGTGTGAAGCCAGAGCAGGGGCTGATCCATTCCTGTCCTCTCCTTCCCTCCCCAGAACTCCTCGGAGATGCCAGAGACCATTACCAGCCGAGATGCTGCTCGCTTTCCCATTGTTGCCAGTTGCACCCTCCTGGGGCTCTACCTCTTCTTTAAAGTAAGTGAGTGGCACTGGAGCTGGGGCAGGACGTCCTCCTGCCTGGCAGGAGCTCCCATAACTGACTCTGGTTTTGGCCCTTAGTGTTGGGACAGAAGGTGTGTAAGGCTGCACAGATCGAGCTCTTTGGTGTCACCGCGCAGGAGGACGTCAGTTCTTGCCTGAATTGTCACAGCTTGGGGGAAATCAGAGCCTGTTTGTGCACAGGTTGGTTCTGGAGAGCTGCCGAGGAGCAAATAGCCCTGAGCTCTTCCTGCCTACGTGGGCCAACCTGACAGGGCACAGGCTGGAGCCAGAGGGTGCCAGGGACTCCGAGGGGCAAATGCTGCTGCCTGTGTGTTGTGCTCCATGCTGTGCTCCTGGAGCCATGTCGGCTGCAGGCCTCGGGGAGCCCCTCTGTGATCAGGTGAAGTCTTTTAGATGTTCAGAGCCCACAGGCAGAGTCAGATGACCTGAGTAATGGATGGGAGCTCTTGGTAGCACGTGCTTTTGGTGGTGTGGAGAAGGTGTCTTAGCCTCAAGCACCTTGGGCTGGCACATGGCTGAGCTCCCAGAGGGGTCTGGAGAGCTGTAGAGCTGCAGCACAGAGTGATCCTGTGGGCATGGCAGCTTCCAGCTGTGTTGTTTCGGGAGACCTGCAAGGTGCCAGGGTGTTCCTGGCTGTCCAGGAGGTGAGGGTTAAGGTGCAGAGTTGGGAATGGTGCAGTTCAGTCCCTTCTCTGCCGATGGCTGTGTGCCATGTGCTCTCCTATTCCAGCATCCCCCTTCCAGGAGAGCAAGGAGGGCCCCAGGATCCCTCCACGCTGGTTTGTAGGGGTGTGATTCAGTAAGGGAGCATGTGTCTTGGAGGGCGGGAGTTTTAATACTGCCCTGTTTAATTAGGGCAGGGGATGCTGCTGCTCCCCTGGGCCTGGGCAGCCCCTGGGAGTGGTGCCTCACTCCCTGTTCTGTGGGGGAAGCTCTGGCCTCCTTTCTGCAGCACTGGAGTTATTTTTTGACCTGAGCAGCTCACAGATGTGCAACAGCTCATGGGCCCATTGTGCTTGTTCTTTGAGCACGTGGCTATTTCCAACATATTCTCCCTCAGCATGCAGGAATTTGGGTTATTCCAGCTATTCTTCTCATCTCCCTGGGGCACTGACACAGCTGCTGCCAACAGGAGCGTGAGGATGGGGAGGATGCTGTGGTAACTAACCCCTCTGTGGTTTTGTCTTGCAGATATTCTCTCAAGAGTACATCAATCTTCTGCTTTCCATGTATTTCTTCGTGCTGGGGATCCTGGCCCTGTCCCACACTATCAGGTACTACAGCACAAGGATAAGTGTGACAGGGGCAGGGCTACCCAAGGCTTCAGTTCATTTTATTGGGAGGTTTTAGAGCACTGTTGCCCTGCAGCAGAGCCGGGTTTTTAGGGTATTTGCCCAGCCTCTTAGGGTGTTGTCCCTTGGTGGTGGGAACCAAAGCCCTGGGGGTCCTGGGAAGACAGCACCCCATACAGCATCACTGGGAGAGCTTGTGGAGGTGTGAGTGGACACCATCATGGGACAAGGCCAGCACACCCTGAGGAGCTTTTATGGCTCAGAATCACAGAATCAGAATATCCTGAGTTGGAAGGGACCCACAAGGATCGAGTCCAACTTCTGACCCTTCACAGGACAACTCCAAAAATCCCACCATGTTTCTGAGAGTGTTTTCCAAACAGTTCTTGAAATCTGGCAGGCTCGGGGCCATGACCACATCCCTGGGGAGTCTGTAACAGAGCCCAGCCACCCTCTGGGTGAAGAACCTTTTCCTGATATCCAACTAAAACTCCTCTTGGCACAGTCCTTGCTGCCCTGCAGAGGGGAGAGCTCTTCAGCACCCTTATTGGGATGGGTGACACGGGCAGCTGGAGCTCATGGTAACATCCTTGGCCTCTTGTGGCAGTGTGTGGCACGAGGTGTTGAAAGCTCAGGCTGTTTCAGTAACTGAAAAAGTCGAACTGGTTTCCTGTTTCCTGAGCTCTGGGGCGTTGGGGACCAGATGCTTTCCCTAGACCGGTGCTGGGCAAGGGCTTTGCTCTGCTCCTGGCTCTGCAGCAGACCCAGTCCATGGTGGCCCAGCCAGTGCTAGGTACCCAGAGGGTTGCTGGGGGGCATTTTCTGGGGTCTGGGGTGGGTCCTCCTTTCTTGTGGGTGATGCTCTATTTTCTTGCCCTAGAGTATGTGGGGGACTGTCACATACAGCCAGATCAGATCTCTGTGCAGGATGAGTTGCTGTGGCTCCTGCCAGTCCCTGGTGGAGCAGAACCTGGCATTTCCCCATCTTGGGAGGGGGTGCGGGGCCCCCTCAAAGGCAGAGGTGCTGGGAGGCACCTCTTGCGGGGTTTCTGTCAAACTGCCCTTCTCTACACCTCTCGTTTCAGCCCCATGATGAACAGATTCTTCCCTGCAAATTTCCCCAACAAACAGTACCAGCTGCTCTTCACCCAGGGCTCCGGGGAGAGCAAGGAGGGTACGTTGGCTCGCCGATCTTTCAGGGGAGCCTGGATGTTTTCTGCCTTTACTGTTCTTTTTTTTTTTTTTTTGCTTTTTTGGTCTTATGACTCTCAGCCCATTGAAACAACCTTCTCAAAGACTCACCTCTTGCTCCCCGCTGAGCCTCCATAGCCAGTGTGAGCCCCGTGTGTCCCTGAAGAGCTGGGCTGGCACTCTGCCTCTGTGCTGCCTCTGGCTGGCAGGGAGACCCCAGAAACACCTCCCAGAGTGCTCTAGGGATGGAGCTATAGCTGTTGTTAAAAGCACAGCCTTTATTTAAGCCCCTTGGAAAGCGTAGGTCTGACTGGTTTGTGCTGCCTTTTCTGGGCCAGATCTTTGCACTGGCAGAAGATGCTTTGATAAGTATCCTGCCCTGTAGTAGCTTTACTGGTAAAGGAGTATTTCTGGTGATACCACCACGAGTTAACTGGCACAGGAAGAAGGAGAAGATTTGTCTCTCCCTGCCTTAGGCAGTGCCTGAATCCAATTTCCTTATTGACAGCGGGTGCTGTCCATGTGCAGAGTCTGGCTGGAGGAGAAGGTCTGAGCTTTCCAGGGCCCGCTGCTCATTCCCAGGCGGTTTGCACTTGTGTACCACGGGTACAGTCCCCTCGTTTGGGACATGAGCACTGAGCTCTGGGCTCCCCAGCTGTGGAATCACTCATCTCAGCCCTGCACGGGAAGGGGAGCTGCCCGGCCTGCCCCAAATCTGACTTCTCTGTTTTCTTGCAGAAATAGTGAATTACGAGTTTGACACCAAGGATCTCGTGTGCCTGGCCTTGAGCAGTGTTGTGGGGGTCTGGTACCTGCTGAGAAAGGTAAGTGAGGCACAGCTGGGGACTGGGCTGGATCAGACATGGACTCATTTCCATGCAAGGTGGGGATTCCATGTGCAGCGGGACCTAGATCTCTTTTTCCTGTCCTTCTCAGCACTGGATTGCCAACAATCTCTTTGGGCTGGCATTCTCCCTCAATGGGGTGGAGCTGCTGCACCTGAACAACGTCAGCACTGGCTGCATCTTGCTTGGGGGCCTCTTCATCTACGACGTGTTCTGGGTAAGCGGGAGCGTTCCGCAGGCCATTGGTGGAAGCATGTGTCTGGCATTCTGCCTTTCTGGAGGCACCACGCTGGCTGGACACACACTTGCAGTCAGAATTTTCACTTTCTCAGCCCAGAGGGGTGTGGCAGGGTTGATGACAGAATCCACAGTGGCAGAATGTGGCTCATCAAATGTGTTTTCTTTTATTCTCTCACTCAGAGAGCCCAGGGCTGGCAGGGACCTCATCAGGGCTATTGTGGGGTACTTGGTGTGTGTCATATCTGGTCCTATATTCCCCACCATGGTCTTCTCAATGCCTGACAGCTGTTGGGTGGGCTGGAGGCTGCTCTGGGGCACACGGAGCCTGCTTGTATGAGCTGTGCCTTGGCTCTCTCATCTGCTGGTTTCATTAGTGTCCTTCTGTTCTCTTGCACAGAGGACCAGACCCTGGAATGCCTCCAGTCCCTTTTCCTCAGCCAATGCCGCACCCTGACTTTTTCCTTTTGAGGTTTTCCTTATTTCTTGCAGTGTATTTGAGCTGCTTTTGTAGAGGAAAGGGGAGGGGAAGGCAGGAACGCAGTCGTGTGCTCTGCTCCATGCACGGGAGAATGTTTCTCCTTGTAATGTCCGTATTCCCCAGTCCTTCCTGCTGCCTCCACCTTCTGAATCACCATGTTTCCAAATGTCTGAGAGCCTTGTATACATTGAGGTCTGTCCAGCAGCTCTGCAGCTGCCTGTGTAATCCCTCCACATTTACGCCTGGCTACTGTGGGTTGTTTTGTACTTGACCGGTGCTGCTCCTGTTTCCCAGGCTCGTTAACAGTCTGGGCTCTGTGGTTTTTTAGCCTGTGGGCCACTTCCTCCACAGCTCTCAGCTGGAGAGGACTCAGCCTTCTGCCTTAGCACACCTGGTGCCCCAGGCCCTGCTTAGTGTGCGAGTGTCTTCCCGGTGCTTTGGAGACAGTGAGTGCACCCCTCTGCTCTCCACTTGCTGGCTGTCTCCCACCTCGGCTTCCCCATGGATCAGAGTATTGCCAGAGACTTACGGAAAGGCTGCCTTGAAGTGGAGGCCCTCTTACTGTGCCCCTCTGCAGGAACTGGTCACTTGGATCTTGGCACGGATTTAATCACAGTGAGATCCCAGGAGGGTTTCGAGGAGGAAGGAGATCTCAGTGGGTTGATGCTGTTGTCCCCACATAGTCTTGGGGGTGAATTTGCATGTGGTGTTTTATTTCCCTGATCCCAGTGTGGAGTCCTGTCACTCTGTGGCAATGCTCAGAACTTGCTGCACCTTATGGGAGTTAATCTGATGCTTTAAGATTTCCCTTTAATCCAAGGCTCCAGGATCTTGCTCACCCAGTGCTAACCAGCACCTGTTTTTTGTGCCTGCTGGACTGGAGGCTTGGAGATGGAAAGGAGCAGAGATCAGGATGGCTGCCCTCAGTGTTTACAGTCCACCCCCCAAACGCTGCCAGTATTAACAGCTGATAGGACTGTGCAAGTAAATGACCTCAGAGCAAACTGCAGCTGATCTGACACTTGCCCCTGTCCCTGCTGGAAGCTCCCAGCCTGGGACGCTTCACTGGGAGCTCCTGCCCTCCAACTGGACTTTCCATGGAGCTGACTGATTAAAGCTGAACCGAGGTGCAGGGCTGGGTGGTGGGCAGCAGCTCTGCCATGTGAGTGCTGTCCCTATACTGCTCTGAGAGCAGGACAGCCGTGAAGCAGCCACTTCCCATCATATGCCTCCTCCCCCAGACAGTGGGCTTGCTTGCAGGCCTCCTGTGCCCACATTTTGTCAGGTCTTTGACTGTTTTCTGCCACTGAGGCCACTCCTGGCCCTGGTGTGAGGCTGTAGCTGAGCGTGTGTGTTCCTGTGCAGCTGTGGTCAGCTCAGGCTCCTCTGTTCTAGGTCTTTGGCACCAACGTGATGGTGACGGTTGCCAAATCGTTTGAAGCGCCAATAAAACGTGAGTAGATCTTCCCTGTGTGCTGGGGTCTGTTCTGCTGCACCCTCCACCTCTGGAGATGGCTCAGGCTGGGATGTGTGCAGGAGCATTTCCTGCTAGTGACCCCTCCTCCCTGTCAGTGGTCAGCCTCAAGCGAAGGCAGGTCTCTGGAGAGGGATGGTTTGCAGAGCCCTGGTCTGTCTGGGTCACTCTGCACCTTTGGAGCGCACAATTTCACCAGCTTGTAAAAACAGTCCAAACCAAATAAACACCACCAAAAAAATAAAACCACAGAGCCCCAAAGCAGCAGGAGGGGTGAACTGGTGCTGCTGTGGAGCGTGCAGTAGTTTGAGTCCTGGGACCCCTTGGTTTCTTGTCCTGGAATTGTCCCAGAAAGAACAAGGGGAGCTACAGGGAAGGAGGGAGCTGAGGGCAGGGACAAGTCCCTTGCCCTTCTCTTGTCCCTGTTTGCCAGGCCCAGTGGGGCTGGGGTCTACTCAGCGGGGACACTCCCCCTCACTGTGCCTTGCTCTGCTCCTCGCAGTGGTTTTCCCTCAGGACCTGCTGGAGAAGGGGCTGGATGCCGACAACTTCGCCATGCTGGGACTGGGAGACATTGTCATTCCAGGTGAGGACAGAAGAGGGAGGATGGGACTGGGATCTCCTTTGAGGGGCCTGCGGGGAGCTGAGCAGGTGCCTCGCTCTGCCCTTGGCCAGGCGCAGCCCTGCGCGGGTCTCCCGATGGGTTGGGAGTCTCCCCGCAGGTCCGGGTGCTGTCCCGGTGCCGCGTGCCACGAGAGGGCACTGTCACCCCGGGCACGGCACCGGCACCGGAGCGCCGCGGGTCCTGCCCTGCCTCCCTCAGCCTGCCCTGCCCCTCCAGGCCCTCGCTGTCCCTTCGCTGCTCCTCTGGCCCTTCGCTGCCCCTTCTCTGCCACTTTCAGCCCCTCATTGTTTCCTTCTCCCTGCAGGGATCTTCATTGCCTTGCTGCTGCGGTTTGATATCAGGTGAGCAGGCAGCAGGGAAGGGTCTCCGGCAGGTTGGATCTTGCAGCATATTTGAGCTGCTTTTGTAGGGGAAAAAAGGGAAGGGGGAGCCAGGAGCGCAGTCAAGTGCTCCCTTCTGGAGCTGGGCATAGGGACTTGGGACTGGGGCGGGGGGGTAAGGAAAAGCTCTTGGAAGAGGGGGCTGGCTCTGTGGGTATGTCCTGAGCACTGGGGATGAATGGTTTGAGTTCAGGCATAGGTAGGACAGGCAGCATAGGAATGGGGATCAGGGCAGCAGCATGTAACAGCCCCAGAGAGCCTCACCAGTTCCCTGGAACCAAGGAGTGGAGGGCAGTAAGAGGAAGCAGTGACAGCGTGGGAAAGAGCCGGGAGCGCTGGCACCTGGGAAGTGCTCGCGTGGATGCAAATCAGTGCCTGGCAGTGCTGGCTGCCTCCAGGTTGCCACTGACGTTGGAGGAAGCAGCTCCAGGGAAGCTGCACCTACAGCCAGGCTGCAGCAGTTGCCCCACACGGAAAGGCTCTGGGGGGCAGGGTGCTCTGTGACTGCAGTGGTGTGGCCCCGCTCCCACTGCTCTTGCACAGACCCTCTGGTCTGTGCCAGCTCTTCCAGGTGTTGCCACCCACATCCTGCCTGCACCTGCTGGGAATCCCAGTTCCCACAGCTTGCCCTGTGATAAAACAGCAACTGCTGAGAGCCAGAGACAGGCCAGTCTCCACCAAGACAATGGGACCTTCTCCCTGGGTTCCAGCCCCAGCCCTTCCCAGTTGCCATCCAGCAGCAGGATCACTTGCGTCCTTCCCTTCTCCAGCCCCTCACCTGGGTATTACTGCCTCCAGTCCCACACTGCTCCCACAACACCTGCACAGGCAGAGCATTGCTCCTCACACTCCAGCATGGTGGGAGATGGCTGAGAGTACCAGGCCAATTCCATTTTGGCCACTGGTATTCCAGACCTGAGGTCACTGAGCTCTTCCCTTTCCCTACAGCCTGAAGAAGAACACGCACACGTATTTCTACACCAGCTTTGTGGCCTACATCTTTGGGCTGGGCCTCACCATATTCATCATGCACATCTTCAAGCACGCCCAGGTGAGCTCCACCCTGCTGCCTCCCGTGGATGCACATCCAAGTGGGTCAGGCCAGCTTGGCCACAAAGTTCTGCATCCTGCCAGGAAAAAGTAGATTTATTCCTCTTCTCTTGGCTTTGATTTTCCAGTGCCTGCCTGTACCTTCCCCTGTCCAAAGCTCCTGTGCCCAGCAGAGGCCTATTTGGGGCAAGGCTCCTTGTTGCCAACAACAGCCCCTCAGCCAGGGGCCCTGTGTTTTTTGGCTCTTTGCAGCCAAGCTGCCCTGAGCACCCACTGGCTGTGCTGCAGGGGGTCTGGGGAGCCCATACACTGTGGTCTGCACAGGGGCCTCAGTGTGTTCATGGTCCACGGGGACCTCACAGCGAGGATTTTCACTGAATCCCAGAAAGGTTTGGGAAGGGACCTTGGAGACCATCTTGTTCCAACTCCCCTGCCACGGGCAGAGACACCTTCCACTATCCCAGGCTGCTCCAAGCCCTGTCCATCCTGGCCTTGAACACTTCCAGGGATTGAACATCCACAGCTTCTCTGGGCTGCCTGTACCAGGATCTCACCCCTCTCACAGGGAAGAATTTCCTTCTAATATCCAGTCTGGCTTCACGCTGCTGCAGCTCTGACTTGACTGCTTTTTGGGGTGTTAACCCTCTGTGCAGCCGTGTGACAGACACCATGGGTGCAGAGGAGACAAGGCCATGAGCTCGCCTTGCACTCCTCCCAAGGGGTGATTTGTGGTTTGGTTTAACAGTTGTTTTTCTTCCCCACAGCCTGCGCTGCTGTACCTGGTCCCCGCCTGCATTGGATTCCCACTTCTCGTGGCCTTGGCAAAGGGAGAAGTAACTGAAATGTTCAGGTGAGCCTCAGCTGGGGATGGAGCTGTTTTGCCGGCGGCGCTGGAGCACATGAAGCGTGCAGATGTTCCCACGCCTGGGCACAGCTGGAGGGACGGGTTCATCTGGGCATGCTCTGGGTGTGCGCCGGCACGTGCGTGGGTGGAGGGAGCGGGTCTGTGTTTGTACACGCCGGGCCTGGCTCTAGCCGCCTCCCGGGAGCTGGGTGGGAGCTGTGGTGTGGTACCAGCAGGCAGCACCTGGTATTGCTTTACGCCCCAGTGACAGGCTCTTCCCATGCGCTGGCAGGCAGGGGAGGGTGGGACTGCACACCTGGTGTGGAGATACTTGGTCATTGTGTCCCAGGGCCTGTGGGTGGGGAAAAAATGGAGCCAGAGCTGGCTGTGAGAGCAGCCAAGGCTGGTTTGAGCACATCCCAACCTCCCTGCTTGGGCAAAGTCTCCTGGTTTGCAGCAGTCTCCCTGCCCTACAGACTGTGGATACAGAGGAAGGGGGTCTGGGCTGTTGTGCTCCAGCTGTTCCCTCAGCCTGTCCAGGCCGTGGGCAGCTCTGGCCTCCTGCCTGGGAGCTGTTTCTCTGTCATGCGCGAGACTTGGTGGTGGCTCAGTACACTAACGACGGTTGATGCAGAGGAGGGAAGGGAAGATCCTAAAGCAGGGCTGTGCACCCTCCAGCCTCCCCAGTGCCCCTTCCCCGGGGAGCCTTCCTGAGCTCCCAGCCTGCTCAGAGGGAAACTGGGCGCAACGGGAAGCCAGCTGTCCTCCCTCCTCCTTCCCCTCCCCTCCCCTGGGAGATGCAGGTATGCGTGTTCCCAGCGGCTCTCAGCTGGGCCGTCCCCAGCGCTGCCGCACCTGCCCCTCCTTTGATGTTTGCTTCTGACGATCGCTGCTGCAGGCGCTGAGTGTCCTGGGATCGTCCTTCCTGTGCACCTGGGATCCTGCAGCCGCTCTCCCCAGTGCTGTGACTCACCAGCTGACAGCAGCAGCAACTCCTGCCAGGAAACTGGGGAGAGATGAGCTGTGAGGCTGGGCCTGCTGGGCAGCAAGGAGCGCAGGGAGCCTGATAGCCAGGGGCTAGTGCCTGCCCCCCAGAGCAGCAGCACAAGCTGCTCCAGCAGCAAAATGTTGCCAGGGCAAGGGTAGGATGCTTGAGGGTTGCAAACTTGACAGCCCCTGGGGGCCAGACCTCCCTTGAAGTGGCTCCAGTTGTAGGCAGGGGAAGTGGGATTCAGAGGGGCCGATGCCTGGAGGGCAGTGGCTCCCACCGCAGGAATCTCACCAGGTGTAGCTCTGCTGTGCTGCTTCACTGCACCCTGATCCTCCCTGGAGCTGGCAGTTCCTGTGGTCTCTGCCTGCATGTGGTATCTCACAGCAGTGAGGATCTGCAGGCACGGTGGGAGTGAGCTGATCCATGCTCCCAGCCCAGGGAAGGGGTGCTGGTGGAGCAGAGGTGGGTGACATTGGGATCAGCTCCATGGCTCTCAGCCTTGCCAAACCTCCCTAGGCTAGGTGGGAAGCTCCACTCTGCCTCCCTGCCCCTCACACCTGCTGTGGGCACGCTGTCCTCGAGTGGCAGGACAGGGTCTGCTGCATCTCTCTGTCACCTGCCCAGCCTCTGGGCTGCTCCACTGCCACCTCCCCGCTGCTCAGGCTTGCTCTCCTTAGGTTCTGGGTGCTTGGCTCTGCTCATGCCAGTGGGAGCTGCCTCATCCCTGAGTTTCAGTGCCCACTTTTCCATGCTGCAGCTCTGTCCTGGAGTCTGCAGGCAAGGAGAGGCCAGCAGGTGCCAGCAGGTGAAGGGGGGTGCCAGGCTTCCTGCGCAGGGTGGTGCGTTCTCGGTGCTCTCACTCCAAAACTCTTCTGCTTTTTCTCTCTCTCCCCCCCTCTCCTTTCTTTCCTTGTCTTTCCCTTCCTGCTTCCTCTCTCTCCTGCAGCTATGAATCCTCTGCTGAAATCTTGCCACACACTCCAAGACTTACCCACTTCCCCACGGTGTCTGGCTCGCCGGCCAGCCTGGCTGATTCCATGCAGCAGAAACTGTCCTGTCCCCGCCGACGCCGGCAGCAGAGCCCTAGTGCCATGTAGCCACTGCCGCCGGGGCCCCTTGTCTGTCGCTCTGGCCAGGTAGGGGCAGGTCCTGGCTCTTCCTGGTCCAAGCTGTCCGTATTTCCAGCTCTCCTCACTCCATGGGCAGAGGCTGGAGCTGTTGCTGCGCTGCTGTGGGCCGGTTTCTCTCCCATTCTGAGAGAGTATACTGGGAAGGGCAAGAGGATTTGACATCCCAGCCCTTGTCCTTTCTGCTTGGAGCAACATTGCTGTTTCCTTAGCCAGAGCCCTGGGGCCGCTGCTGGAGGGGGTTTGCAGCCAGAGGAGTGAGACCCCGGGAGGGAACACTGCTGTTGGTCTTGCTGCAGTTTTCCTGTTAACCGGCCCCGCTGGCACCAGTGCTCAGCCAAGGAAAGCATGTGCTATCCAGGATATCCAGTAGTGCTCTTGGGAACAAGGACAGACCCCCGGGCACAGTGTGGCCCCTGGCTGGGTCCACCCTATCCTTGGAGATGTCTGGGGGGGATGCATCCCTCATCTCTCTGCCTGGGCTCTGCCCCATGGGGCTTCCTGTGCTGGGGGCTGATGGCTGGAGCCCACCTTGTCCTCAGCAGCAGCAGGGCAGACCCCAAGACCACAGGCTGGGCTGTCCCCACGTGGCAGAGGGCTCTGTCCCCAGGGAGGAGCTGGCCCCACTCATGTCCCTCTTGTCCCCAGCTACGAGGAGAGCTCAACCCCCAAGGAGGCGCCAGGGGCTTCCAAAGAAGAGCCAACAGAAGCCTCCAAGAAGGAGAAGTGACCTTGCCCGTGGGCCATGCCCGGTGCTGCTGGGCTGGGGCCCTTCAAGACCCTCTGCAAGTGACAGACGACGAAACAATTGTGCAAGAGCATCGTGTTGTGTGTGTCGGAGCAGCCACCCAGGTGGGGTATCGATGTATGCCGGTTTTTAAATTTTGTATTGTGCATTTGCTTTCTCTCATATTAAACCATGTTGAAGGAAGGAGTGCTGGTGTGGCCGTGCCCCTGCTCAGCCGCCCAGCCGGCACCGGGATTGGCGTCCAGCTCACCCGCCTTCTCCCAGTGGGGCCGGTGGCCGTTGTCTGGCTGTTTCCAAGTGACCAATGACCGTCCCCTTCCCCCTCCCACTCCTCTGGCACTGGGCCTTCCCCCAGCCTGGCCCCTGCTTTGCAATACCCAGATTTAGGGCTGCAGTCACTGACCTCTGTGTGGGTTTGAGCTGGGATCGGGATGCAGGAACCCCACAGGGTGGGGACGTGCTCTGCCTCAGCTGCTGGGGTGCTCAGCGAGCTGAGGCTAACCCTCTATGGCCTGGGGGAGCAGGAATGGGAGGGGTAGGGGTGGGTGACTGCAAACCCAGCCCTGGAGCAGGGTGAGGACAGCATGGATTGTCCCCCTTCCTTGCAGGGAGCCAGGCACCATCCTGCACCCCTTGGGGCTGGGATGGGCAGAGGATGCTGGTGCAGGCATGGGGGCTGGAGGGGCTGCATGCAGGGGCAGCTCCAGCATCCACCTCGGCTTCCACGGGGACCAGCTGCCCTGTGTCCCAGCACTGGCAGTGTCCTCCCTACCCCTCCTGGGGGCCCACATGTGGAGGATCCTGCATCCCTCTGGCCATGCCCACTGCCAGAATAAATAGAAAGTGTTTGCTGGCTTGGCAGCTCCTCCACAAAAGCCGTATTGAACCATTATTCCCTGCGCCGGCTGCGAGCACTAAAAGTGGCGCCTCGCGTTCTGCCATCTAATGACCCTTCGCAGGCTCCTACAGATGTTTTCTATGACTTACAGCTCCTTTTCCAACAGCCCTGTCCGCAAAAACAAGAGGGGCCACTTTAATTCCAATTAAATACCTCCAGCTAAGCAAACAGTGTGCAGCAGGGTCTGGGTACAGCGCAGCCGCCAGGCCCAGCCCACCGAGTCGCTGAGTCTAGACTCCAGATGTGATTTCACCAGCCTCCAGTGTTCTGTGGAAAAGGACTCTGGCTCTGCCATGGGGTGCAGGACCCTACCCTGAGTCAGGACCCCACTCCCCACCCTGGTGTGTCCCTTGGTGTGGGGCTGGCAGCACATCTTGGGAGGCTCTGCATCCTCCCTGGCTTTGGGTGGTGGGAGCTGCATCCCTCTGCAGCCTCCAGAGGCCCCAAAAGTGCAGGAGCAGGCTGGGGGGTGCACAGGGTACCCCCCGTGCCAGCATCACCCTCCTGCCTCTCTGCTGCCCTGCAGAGCTCAGAGCAGCTCGTGCCTGCTGTAGGTGTGGTGGAAGCGTGGCTGGGAGCTTTCCTGGGGCTGCAGGGAGTGGAAGGCCTGGGAAGGGGAGAGCAGGGTCACCCCTCACCCTGCCTGGCCGATAAGCCAGGGCTGGCCAGAAGGAAGGAAGTGTGTTGGGCCCTGCAAGGAGCCGCCAGTGGAGCCAGCACTTCAGCACTCCCCGGTTTGCTCGCCTGCTGCACCTGGGCCTGTGGCACCTCCGGTCCCGCCAGGGCCGAGGCCACACGGCTCCACTGTGTCTGGACCGCTGCTGGGCCACCTTCCCCTCTCCGCAGGGTCCCTCCGGCTCGGTGGGGGCTGCGGAAACATGGATGTGCCGACTCCGGCAGGAAACTGCCGTCCACTTAACTGCGCCCAGCTAGGGCAGGGGCCAAAGCTGCCTGTTCTGCTGCCAGCAGATGCGGGGTTTGGGATGATCCTCACCCACCCACTCACCCACGGCCCCTCAGGGCAATGGTGTAGATGCCCGTTGGCCGGGGGAGCTCCTGGGCACACACCCCTTGTGCCAAACTCCCAGCAGGAATTGCAGTGGGGTGGGATGAGCTGAACTGGGGGTGCCCAGGGTACAAACGCCAGGCACGGGGAGGGTGGTTTCATGTTTAGGGAGTGCTGGTGCCTGGGGTGAGGAGGGACACACCACACACCAGGGCTGCTTATCTCTAGAGGCCTGTGGAGCCTCCCCAGTGCAGCAGGGGTGCAGCTAGATGATGATGGGTGATGGGTGCTGCAGTTGCACTTCATGCTCCACCACGGAGGGCAGGGGATGCTTTGCTGTGATGGTGGGTGCTGGTGCTGAGAGCCAGGGTCCCGTGTGGTGATGGGTACTGGCAGTGGCGCCCGGCCGGCGGCTACGAGCAGGGAAAGGAAGCAGCCCAAGGCAGCCCCAGCCCCGGCCGGCCGGCGAGGAGGGGCAGGAAGCTGGAATAAATCCCAGGAAGGGCTGCCTGGCTCCAGCTGGTCTGGGCTGCAGCGGATGGAGCTGGGAACGGGAAGGGAGAAGGCGGGAGGGGAATGCGCAGGGGCTTTCTCAGGCCTCGGCCCCGCTCCAGCTGTGCCGGCGGCCCCTGCACATCTGCAACCCTGGCTCAGCACTGTCATGCGGACATGGGGGGGTGGAGGCTCTGTGCAGCCTCAGGGCTGACCTGCGGATGGCACCGGGAGAGGGGATCTGGATGGAGCCCAACCCCAGCCAGGGCAGGAGCAGCCCAAGTTTGGGGGTCGTGGTCATTGGTGGGGGCCCAGCCCGACCTGCGGTGTCTGTGCTGCCTTCCAGCTCTGCATGCCGAAGTGCGGGGCTGGGTGCTGCCGGTTTTGGGGTGCCGGCCGTACCCCGTCCCCCCATCACAGCAGCACAGGCAGCCCCGCGGCCCCTCGGCGGCCTGGCGCGGCCGTGCCCTGTGTGGTCCCGGCGGGGCGGGGGCGGCCGGGGGCTTTGATGTGCTCGGCTGCCGGGCAACCCCTGCTCAGCGCAAAGCAGCCGCCCCCCGGCTGCCCCCCCGGCCGGGCTGAGCCCCGCCAGCACCATATGGCCGAGGCTGCTGTTACCGCGCCGCGCGCCCCGTTCCCAGAATTGAGATGGAAATGAAGCTCTGTGTTCTGCCGGACAACACTGCTGCGCCGGCCGGCACGCCGTGCCAGGCCAGGACCCCGCGGCCAGCTGTGGCCAAGGCAGTGTCCCGGTGCCACACTGGCCGTCCTGACCCCAGCACCCCATCCCCAGCACCCCAACATGCAGAGAGATGGGGTGAGAGTGTCCTGCTCTCGGGGGCATCCCATGGGCTGGGGCAGCCGGAGTGGCTGTGCCAGGGCGGCTGTGCCACGTGTGCCATGACACCCACCACGGCCACGCAATCCGTCCCCGTCCCCACGCCGCCCGGGGTGGCCGGTGGCAGGGGCGCGGGGTCCGGATCGTCCTGGCATTGTTGGCGGCGCAGCTGGCGGTGGCGGCGGCCGGCCGGCGGCCCTGAAAGACATTCCTGTGCACAATGTCCCCGGCCTCCCGCCGCGGCCCGGCCACTGCCGCCAGATGGGGGCTAATTAGCAGCTTTGAGAGCCGCGGTGGGAACCGGGCAGCACCGGGCCCTCCGCCGAGCCCTGAATGGAGGGGGCGACCCCAGCGCCGTGCCCACCCTGGGAACCGCCACCGCACCAGGCTGGGGGACACAGGGAGGAGGGACAGAGGGAGGGACGGGGGGGACAGAGAGATCCAGTTCCCCCCGGCCAGGCTGGCAGGGTTGGAGTTCATCCATGCTCTCCAGGATTGCTGTCCCCCCCCTCCCAGAAGAGGAAGAAGAGGGGAGGCCTTCGGCTCCCTGCATGCTTGGGGACGTGCAGCAGGGTCTGGCCCCCCAGCCCAATCCCATAAAGGGCGGGGAGAGCTGCGCTGGCACTTGGGCACACGCGTTGGTGTGCAAGGCAGGATGTATGTGTGCATGAGAGCGTACACGTGTGTGTGTGTGTACCTGCGTGTGCATCCATCCACGTGTGCCTCTGCTGTGTGCGTGTACTTGTGGCTGCGTTTGTGCTCCACAGGTTTGTGTACGTGCGTGAATCCTCCTGTGCACGCGTTTGGGGGTGTCCCACACACATCTGCGTGTGCAAGCACGTCCATGTCCCTGCCTCTGTGTGTGCACACGTACACCCACCCTGCGTGTCTGTGTCTGTACGCACACCCCGTGTCACTCACTGTACACGCATCCGGGAGTGTCTGAGGCTGCAGCTTTGCCTGCTCCCTCCCTTCCCTCACCATTTCGTGCTGCTCGGGGTGTGCCGGGGTCTCGCTCGGGGGCCCTCCCGAAGCGCTGCCTGCCCTCCCCGCAGGTGTGGGGTAATTAGCAGTAATGCTAATTACAGACCGGACTAGAAACCCTTCGGGGCAAGGACCGGCTGCCTCGCATGGCGGCGGGACCTCCGCCGGTTTCCCCCGCGGCAGGACCGTGCTCGCAGCCCACTCCCCGCGCCGCCCCACGCACCCAGCGCTCGACCCCTCTGCCCGCCCCTCGAGAGGACCCGAACCTGGCGACCCCCGCCCCGGCAGCCGCCACCGAACAGCTCTGCGGAGATTTGAGCTCCGGGGAACGGGGAACACCAAACTTGGGGCGTGGGGCGCGGCGCAAGGGCTGCCCCCTGTGGGGATGCCCGTGTGCCTGTGCCCCCGTGGTGCCCCTGTGCCCCCGTGAGGGTGCACATGTCCCCCTGGGGGTCCCTGTGCCTCCTGTAAGGTCCCGGTGCCCCCGTATCCACGTGAGGATGCCGGTGTCTCCGTGGGGGTCGCGATGTCTCTGTGGGGGTCCCGGTGCCCCCCGTAGGGGCTGCAGGTGTGTGTCCCCCGCCCCGCCCCCGTCGCCATGGGCACCGCCCGCCAGGCGCCGCGCTGACAGCGCGCGGGGTTTTATGAATGGGTGACGTCACGACCCTGGCGTCTCACGGTCTGAGCCGCCGCGGAGGCGGGAGGGGCGCGGGGAGTGCGGGGGGGGGGCCCGAGCGCCCGGAGCGGCACCGGGGGCCTGGAGGGGGCAAGGGGCGAGCGGGACTGCAGGGAGCCCGACAGCGGGAGCCCGAGGGGCAAGCACCCCCGTTAATGGCGGGGCAGGGTGGGCGCTCCGCACCCCTGTAGCCTCCGCAGCCCCGGTGTCCCTGCACCGCCGCCCAAGCCCGTCACGGCTCTCTCATCGCCATTGCCCCTTTAAGACGCTGCCCTTCGGGGCGCATGAATGGAGTGGGCGGGGCCGTGCCAGCCCCTCCTGCGCTGCCATTGGCCGAGGCTTCCCCGCGGCCCCGCCCACCCGGCGGCGGCGCTCTATAAGTGGCGCGGCGGGGCGCGGGCTCGTTGTCCGCTCGCTGCGTGCCCGTTCCGTCCGTCGCGCTCGCAGCCCCTCGCCATGAAGGTCGCCGCTGTCGCCTCTTCGCCGCTGCCCGCGGGCGCCGGCGGCCCGCTGAAGGCGGTGCGACCAGGGGAGGCCGCCCGCTGCGGGCCGGGCCCAGGGGTGTCCCCGGGGACGGCCGAGCAGGCGGCCGCCGCGTTGCTGTACGATATGAAGGGCTGCTACTCGCGGCTACGGGCACTGGTGCCGACGCTGCCGCGGCACCGGCGAGTCTCCAAGGTGGAGCTGCTGCAGCACGTTATCGACTACATCTGGGACCTGCAGCTGGAGCTGCAGTGCGGCTCCCCCCGCCCCGCTGCCGCTGGGGACTCCCCCGAGGTGAGTGCGGACCCCACGGCACCGGCTCAGACCCGCGCTCCTGACGGGCAGCACCGGCGTTTCCTGGCATCTCCTTCCCCCGATCTGCACCGCGCCCTCTCCTTCCCGGAGATGTCCCTTCCTCCTGCCCCCTTTCCGTCCCCGTCCCCTCCGGCGCCCTCCTGGCAAGTCTTGACCGGCCGTTGTGTGTCCCTTTCCCGCAGGCTCCGTGCATTCCCGCTGCCGATCGGATCCTCTGCCGCTGAGACCTCTTTGGATCCTCCACGGACGTCATCCCCGGGATCCCGGTCCCATCACGGACATCGTCCTCGGGACCCGGGCCCTGAGCACCGCGGCTCACCCGCATCCCTGGCTCCCCGGCGGGGCTGCCCTGGGGGTCCCCCCGCAGCCTGGGCAGGGGGTGCTGTGGGCCGTATCCTTCCTTCTCAGATTACTGAGAGCATTCCCCGTATTGTATATTACAATGATGCTGGAGAATATTGTTCTACAATAGCTGGAGTTTTGTTATTAAACAAGCCCTGATGACCACACTTGCCTTTTCTTCCTGCCCCTCACACCCCTTCCCCCGGGTTTTGGGCGTGTTTAGCCCCGGGGATATGTGCCCCATCAAACGGGGGGGAGCTTGTGCAGACCACTGTGGGCTGAGTGGGTGTGCTGGGGGATACACGGTCTGGGACCTTGTGGTGGTGCTGGGGAAGGGGTCTCTCACGGGCTGGTTCCAATTCCCCGTGTCCCAGCATTGCCCCTACAGAGCCTCTCCCAGTGGTTCCCATGGGGTCCGTATCTCACTCCCTCCTTCACTCCCTGGGCTCAGACATGGGGGTGTTGAGGGCAGACACAGGAGGAAAGATTGTTTGCACCCGGTGTTGTGTGGTGGGATAATGCAGCAGCGCTGGGATGTATCTTCTTCCCCCGATCAGGCACCTTGATGGGATGATGACACAGCGGGAGCAGTGCTGTGAGCCAGGTGTGGGGTTCTGTGCCCAGATGGGAGTGTGGTTTCCCCATCTCCCTGGACAGTGGGGTGTTTGCAGCCTGGGATTCCCTTCACTTCCCTTCCCAGCTGGGCCACTTGCACCCAGCAGCCTTCCCGAGGCTCCCACAGTTGTTGCTGTGTCAGGACTGGGGGATTGCAGGGGTGATGCTGCAGGGATCGGTCCCTTTACAGGGAAGAGCAGCTACAGGTCCTGGGGTGCTTCTCTCTGTAGTCCCGCCCCTGTGGTTCCTGCTCTTCCTGGTGCAACCCCTGCCTGTGGGGACAGACAACCTCTTGGGACAAGGAAATTGCATCAGAGGTTGTGCAACCCCGAGGGCTGGGGGTGCCCCGGGCAGCTGCCCTGACCTGAGCTTCCCCGTGACTCACAAACACCCAAGGACCACACAGCCTCCTGTTCCAGATCTGTTCAGACCTTCCTACGGGCCTGGCAAGGGAAAACTGGGGTGCCTGGATGGGCTCTTGTTGCTCTAGTGGGACCCTTTAGACCCTGCAGCCATGGGATTTGGGGCTGGAAGGCGTTGACCAGCCCTGGGCACAGGTGTGTGCATGTGTGAGCCTCTGCAGACCGTTTGTGTGTGTTTGCACGGTCACAGCTGCGAGTGTGTCCGTGCCTGTCCGTGCCCACTCGTGCTTTCCCAGCCCAGCAGCTCCCCTGGCAGGGCCTGTGTACGGGACAGGTGACTTGGGGGATCCAGACACTGCCTCGCCTGTCCACCCCTGTCCTGCCTGTGGCATAGCAGCAGGGGACACGTGGTGGGGCCGGGGGCTCTGGATCTCTGTGGATGAACTTTTCCCTCGTTGGATGGGTCTCCTCCATCACCCCCCGGGTCCTCTTTATCACCCCCACCGGTGTCTCCTCCATCGATTGCCTCCCTCCCAGTCCTGTAGAGCGGTGCAG
Organism: Lycocorax pyrrhopterus obiensis; assembly: GCA_014706295.1. Classification (NCBI taxonomy): domain Eukaryota; kingdom Metazoa; phylum Chordata; class Aves; order Passeriformes; family Paradisaeidae; genus Lycocorax; species Lycocorax pyrrhopterus. Next base: position 10,352,556 of record JACSVZ010000022.1, on the reverse strand, counting down.
ACGGGGCGGTGGGTCCCTCTCCCGGTGCCCGCTCGCACTGCACGGCCCGAGCCGGCCTTCTGGAGTAGCCCGGAAGGTCTCGGGGCTCTGCTGGGGCCGGGAGCGGCGCGGGAGGTGCTGGGGCTCTTCCCGTGCCGCGTTCCCGGGTGCCGTCCTTACCTGTTCATTGCCGCCTGATGTGGAAGCTCCAGCTGGAGCTGTGGGGAGAGGGGCTCCGTGTGTGGCCTTGTGTGTCCCCACGTCACTGCCTGACCCCTGTCCAAGCCCTGTGTGCCCCACGACCGAGCCCTCGCCATGCAGCCCTGGCCGTCACCCCCTCCTCAGAGGACGCGGGGTGGCCACAACCGGGTTCCTGGCACAGGAGAGCTGGGGAAGGGGCTGACGGAGCGTGTCCGGGCTTGCAGCGGGGCTGGCAGGGCTGAGCCGCCTGCACGTGTCGGGATGCCGGATGCGGCAGCACCAGGATGCACCGGAGAGCCCCAGGGAGCGCCCAGCCCGCGGGCACCTGTGCCCCAACCAGTCCCTCGGTGTTTTCGTGGGACCTGATTCATCCCGGAAGGGATTAGGGACGGGGGAAATGGGTGACGTTGTGGTCTGACCAGGACCCGGGATGGACACTGGCGTCAGAGCTGGTCCCTGCTGCTCACTGCCACGTACGATCCCAGGGACACGGAGTAGCTGGGACCCATGGCAGGACCTGCGGCCCCCGCGGTGTGGGGCACCGCACCCACCTGTCACGGTGAGTGCTGGTGCAGGGCAGAGGCACCCTGGGATAGAGGGGCTGTGGTGGGCATTGGGCTGGGGGTCAGGGTCAGTGCTGGCCTTTGGGTCACTGCTGGGGGCTCTGGCCACCACTGCAGTCATGGTTGGTGGCACTGGAGGTCCCAGGCCAGTGGACAGCTGCTCTCAAGGGCTCCGTAAGGTACATTATGTGGGGGTGTGATCCCTCTGTTGAGGTTGCCCGTGGGCTCTACGTGCCCCTGTGGTGCTGGGATGAGGCCCTGCCTATCCTAAAGGTACCTCTGGGTCTGCCAGGCAGGATCCAGGAGGGCCCTGTCACCCATAGCCCATGGCACTGGAGGGGCTCACCCTGGCTAGGGGATAGTCCCACTGATGGCGGGTTCGACAGTGCAGGTGGCTCCTTCCCCACAGCTGGGATTTTCTGGAGGGGATTGCACAGTTCCGCTCTCACTCTGACTGTACATTTCCAGCTCTTCCCTGGGGACTGCCTCCGTACCCTGGACACCCTGACCCCACTGAAATTTAGGTAACCCTACACAGGGTTCCCAGAGCCCTTCCCAAAGTGGGAACAGCTGCTTGTTCCCTGTTGCAAATGGGTTGAACCCTGTTAGCCCTGGTGGAGTCCCCCTGTCCCAGGACCAGCTCATTGTGTCCCCCACTGCTCCCAGGAAGGGCACAGCTGAAGCGCTTTGTGACCTTGGCCTGGCCGGGTCTCTGTGTGTCCCCACATGCTGCTCCTGTGCCCCTGGCTGGTGTCCCTGGCTCGTGTGCACCCCCAGGGCGGGGGGCTGGCAGGGGGTGGCGTGGGACCCTGCATTCCCTCGCTCCCACGAGTGCGGAACAACGGGGGATCCGGCTTCCCCTTTGAGTCATGCATTGGGCAAGGCTGGGCTTTCGGTGGCCGGAGCACTGTGGTGTCTCCATGTGTGCTGATGTCACCCGGGGCTCCCTGTCTCCGATATAAGTCCTGGCTGTGCTGGTGCACAGGGAGGGGGTCTCTACACCAGCTGTGTGTCCCCCAGACATGTCCTCTGCTCCAGCCTCCAGGTACCAGGACCAGCCTCGAGGTACTGCATGGCTCTGCCTCCTGCTCCTGCTGCCCGTCTGTGTCTCCGCCACGATCACCAGCCCCAGCACCAATCCTGGCATCAAGGCCTGGCTGACCCAGAGGACACTGGAGTTCGGTGAGTATGTGCTCCTGACTAGGCAGGGATGGGGGGGACCAGTGGGGGATGATGCCCAGACTGCTAAGGATGGGGACTGAAGGGGACCAGGGGGCATCCCGAGGAATGATGCCAAGTCTGCCAGGAATGGGAGATGGAAGGACCATCCTGGACCTGGCTGCTCACTCCCCTGACACCCCAGGTACCCCAGTCCCTTCCTTGGTGTCACCTCAAATTCCCACTTTGCCCCAGGCCGGCGCTTTGGGCTGGAGCTGCTCCAGTCGATGCTGCAGAAGGAGCACGAGCTGAACCTGACAGGTTCTTGCAACACCCCGCTCCTGGGGACTCTCACCTACGCTGTGCCACGGTAAGAGCCACCTGTGGGGTCCCTGTCCTTGTCCCCATCCCTGTCCCGGCCACAGCCACGAGCACAACTTGTCTGTGTTGTACAGGATTCACGTCCATGAACTGCAGATGAATGAATCCACCCTGGACTTTGCCGAGGATGTGGGGGTGAGGCTGACAGTGCAGCGCGCCCGGATCCAGCTCAGCGCAGACTGGGCAGCCCAGCTGGGCGCCATGTGAGTCCTCATGGGGACAGGGACAGGGACTCAGGGTGGTTCAATGTCACCGCTGTCCCTGTGCTCACCCACTCTGTCCCCAGCCAGGACAGCGGCTCTGTGGAGCTCCGCATGCAGGACCTGGCCGTGGCAGCAGTGTTGGGGGTGAGTGAGGATGGCAGCGGCCACCCCACGGTTTGGAGCGCCGGCTGTGACACCCAGGGCACCGACCTGCACATGGAGTTTCACCGTGGATACAGGTAATGCCAAGCCCCCTGCTCGGTCCTGTCCCTGGCATGCAAGGATTACTGGTGCCCCAGCCAGGGTGGTGGGCTGGGGGAGGCTGGGTGGGTGCCATGAGGTGATCTGAGCACCCCACTCTGCCCCACAGCTGGCTCTACAACCTGCTGGCACCGCTGCTTCAGAGAACCCTGCGGCAGCAGCTCAACAAGCAGGTGGGTGCTTGGCCCCTGTGCCCTGGGGTGTCCCTGTCCCTGTCCCCCCCCAGCCCAGTGGGGCTTGGAGACCCTCATCCCTGGGCTCGCTGACACCCTACTCTGCTTCCAGCTCTGCCTCGTGCTCCACAGGGGTGTTGACAGGCTGGATGCTGTCCTGAAACACATGAAAGGTGGGTGAGGGGACCCCAGGACTGGGGAAGGGCAGGGTGGTCCTGGGGGGCTGCCGACAGGACTGGTGCCCAGCAGGGTCTGTAGGACCCCACTGCAGGGCCAGATCCTGACAGAGCCAGGCTGTGGGAGGGGGCTGGTGGTCTGACTCCTCCTGACCACCCCTGTGTCCCTGCAGTGTCCACCCAGCTGGACACCTTTGCTGCCATCGACTACTCCCTGCTGGGACCGCCTGCCATCACAGAGGAGTACGGGGACATTGCCCTCAAGGTAATGTCATCCTGGGCACCCCTGGGCCAGATTTGGGAACAGGCGAGCCTGGCTGATCCTCACGTCCATCTGTGCATCTGTGCAGGGAGAGATCTTCAGGGTGGGCGCGTACCGGCAGAGACCCTCAGCACTGCCTGTAGTGCTGCCTGTGGCATTACCCATGGCACTGCCCATGGCTTTGCCCACTCCCCTGCCCAAGACACTGCCCATGGCACACGAGCCCATGCTGCTGTTGGCCATCACCGAGTTCGTCGCCAACTCGGCCGCCTTCACGTACTTCACGGCCGGGGCCCTGCGCAGGAACATCTCCAGTGGCATGGTAGGGATGGCTGGAGGGCAGAGCTGTCCCCACTGGGGTGTCCCCATGCACACCCCTGCTCAGCCCCAGCACCCTGATCCCTCCCTCCCTTCCAGCTCCCGCGGAAGTTCCCGCTCCAGCTGAGGACCAAGAGCATGGAGGTCTTCTCCCCTCAGGTGAGTGGGATGGGACACAGGGAGAAGGGGACACAGGTAGGACATGGAGTAGGACAGGATGCAGGTGAGATGTGACACGAGATGGGATTGCAGGAGGAACAGAAGATGTAATGGGATGCTGGAGGGTGGGACACAGATATAAAATGATGCAGGCGGGATGGGATGGGGGATGGGGCACAGGAGGGATGGGATGCAGGAGGGAAAGGTCACAGGTGGGATGGGACATGGGATAACACTGAGGTCAAATGGGATGCACGAAGGACAGGACAGGGAATGGGGTGCAGGGGAAATGGGATGTGTTGTGGGCAGTATGGGATGCAGACAGAATGTGACACAGGTAGGACAAGGACATGGGCAAGTCAGTGATGGGCACATGGGACCTGGGCAATGGTGGGGACCAGATGGTGGCAGTGCCAGCATGGCTCTGTGCCATCCCTGCCCTGTCCCTCCCAGCTGCAGGAGCACTATCCAGACCAGCCCATGGAGCTGCACCTCTGGGCCCGCCAGCAGCCCCTGCTCTCCTTCCATCCTGATGCCCTGCACGGGACCCTCTTCAGCTCTGCCGAGGCCTTCGTGGTGCTGCCCAACACCACCCGTGTCCCCGCCTTTCTGCTGAACATTGTGAGTGGCTGCTGCTGCCACGGCTCTGGGAGCCAGGGGACCCCAAAGGGCTTGGCTGGGGCTGGTGTGCCTGTGCTCCTGGCTGGGGCCATGCTGGGTGATACTGGGGGATACTGGGACCAGCTGGGTGATGCTGGGTTGCAGGCACTGCCCTGGTCTCTCCAACATCTCTTCTTGCTGCAGGACGCCAACGTGACAGGGAAGCCGACAATCACCAGGAACAGGCTCACGGGCACTGTGAGACTGACAGGGTTAGTACCTGACCCTGAGCTGGGTCTGAGCTCCCCTGGGACACACCTGGAGAGCTCCCCCATTCCCCACCTCTGTCCATTTGCCTCTCTGAGTCCTGTATTGCTTGCTCGGACCCCATCCTGCCCCCTGTTCGTATCCATGCTGGCTGCCCTGGCAGTAGGTCCTCATCTGGACCGGCTCTGCTGGGGTCCTGGTCCCACCATGGAGCTCCGCCTGTCCCTACCCTGGGACGGGACAGTTCCCATCCCTGTGCCTGGCTGTGACCCTGATCTTCTCCTCCAGGCTCCATGTGACACAGGTGGCATCAAACGTGGGCCCAGTGGAGGTGAGTGGCTGTGCCAGGGAAGCCAAGGGGAGCCTCGGATTCCACATCACCTTGGGAGCAGGGTCTGGGGGGAATCTGGGGTGCTGTGGACCCCAATGCGTGGCAAGTCTGGCAGGGAGCTGAGCCCTGCCTGCACCATGGACGCCTCTGCCTGCTCTGTGCTGGGCTCAGACCCTGCCTGTTCCACAGGTGAAACGGCTGGAGACCCTGCTGAAGTTTGGGCTGTGGCTTTTTGGGGTGCCCCGGGCAAACAGTAAGTACTGTCCCCATCCTGTCCCCATCCCTTCACAGCTGCACCAGGGCCACCCCCTGCTATGAGTTTTGTCTCCCCACAGAGTGGCTCAAGGCTGGCATCCCCCTGCCCCTCCCACATGGCCTCAGCCTGCTCAGACCCCAGCTCTCGCTGCAGCAGGTGGGTGCCACCACTGTCCCCTTACCCCAGTGTCCCCCATGTCCCCCATATCCCCCCTCTCACCCTGACTCCCTACAGGGCTTCGTGCTCATCACCACGGATCTGCAGTACGAGCCATGAGACCACCGGCCTCGTGGGAACCCAGCAGCCCCCCACCAGCCGTGTCCCTGTCACCATCCCGATGCCATCGTGCCCCCGTGGCCGGCAGAGCCGCCCACCCGCGGGACCCGCAGACCCGCCACCCTCGGCAGGGATTAAAGCGGGAGCGTAGCTCAGCCCGGTGTGTTGTGGGGTGTCTCGGGGAGCCCCCTCAGCCGCGTCTCCCGGGCAGGGTCCCATTCTCTTCTCCTCGATGGGGCATCGCTGTGTCCCCGGCTGCGAGGGGCTCTGGCTGTGCCGTGGTGGGGTCCGTCCCCTGCGGGGGGCTCAGGGCGGCTGGGGACGCGGCTAGTGGCCCTCGGGGACTGGGGTTCCCCCCAATCCTCGCGGCTCTGTTGGTCATGGGGGTCCCTCTGCTCCCGCTCCCCGCAGCCGCTGCGGCCGCAGCTCCGCGGCCGCTTCTCGCGCTGCCCACGGGATGGTGCTCGTGTCCACGGGCTCCCGCCGCGTCCCGCCGGCCCATGGAGCCGCCAGGGCCCGGCCGCTGCCCCCACGCTCCGGGGGTCCCCCGGAAAGGACAGGGGAGGGGGGTCTGGGGAAGGCTGAGCTGGGCGCGTCCTGCCGTGAAAGGGATGTGGAGTGGCTCGGTGTTCCCCATGCTTGTGACATCCCAAAAGAGCCCGAGTGTTTGTGTGGTCCAAACCATGCTGGAATAAGCCCTGCACAAAGGGAAGGTGCTGTTTTGAGGGGTAGCCCCGGGAATGCAGGGGGCTGTGGGTCCCAGTGAGGTTGTGAGTCCCCTGCCCTCCTCCTCCCAACGTGACTATGGGTGCTGAGCCTATGTCCCCAGAACCAGCACCCCCAGTGGCCCTGGGCTCTCCTGTCCCCATCACCCCTTAATGCCACCCCACCCTACCACCACCCCTCAGGATCACAGCAAACTGCCCTTGGAGCACCCCAGCCCTTCCCTGGGCAGGGAGAGGATGTCATTCCCATCCATCCATCCATCCATCCATCCATCCCACTGAAGCCAACTCCTTTGAGCCCAAAGTTGCTCAAATTCCCAACAATTGCAAAGACCACAGCACTACCAGCAGCTTGAATGACAAATTTATTTGTGGATTCACCTCCACCTGCAAACCGAAGCGTTCAATGGGCTAATGCTAATCCTCGTGCTCCCCGTGCGGGATCTGAGTGGGTCCGACATGGGGAGCGCGAGTCCGTGCTCAGTGGCCAAGTGAACCCCTGTGGAACCTCCGGTTCTTCCCCCACCTCCATCCCAGCTTGGCCTCTGCAGGGAGCACGGCCCCACACATAAATACGGACAGACAAGATAACAAAAATAGCATTAATAGTATTCACAAATGAATTAAAAACTACTCGTATATGTACAGCAGAGCGCGGGCAGTATGTACACGGACAAGCTGTGGACAGCTGTCTGCCCGCGGTGGGCTCCGAAGGATGAGGGCGTTTATTCTGGAAGCTAATTTCAGCTCAAAGGCCGGAGGTTCCCTGCTCCGGCAGCAGCGGGAGCAGCGTGGGGATGAGGGGGAGGGAAGCCAGACACCTCAGTCACTGCATGCACCCGTCACAGCCACGCACGGGGACTGCCTGCACTATGGGACTGGGAACATGTGGGACAGCACTGGAGAGGCCAACAGCTCCTCCTGCCCCCAAAGAGGCTCCCCAGAGGTGGAGATGGCTCTCAGCCAGTGCCAGCCCTCACTCCCATCTCCCCTGGGCTTGCTTCCCAGCTCATCCCATGAATCGGCTGCTCCCTGGGCTTTGCCACCCCTGTGAAGGTGCTTCCCCTGACCCTTCCAATCCCCAGCTCTGGACTCCTGGACACCACAGCCCCAGCTCTCTGCAAAGCACCTTGTGCCAGGGACAAGCACTGTCCCACAGCCATCTACATTTGGAGTGAGGAGGAGGAAGAGGACAAAGAACCCTTCAAACCACGCACAGCCCTGGGCCTGGCACACCATCCTCATCTGGGACGGGCCGCAGCTCCCAGCAGCTCATTATCTGGGGAGAAGGGAATTCATGTGGGGCTGACCAAGGGCAGAGCTCCTCACCCCTGGCCTCTGCCTCTTCCTCCTGCTCCCCCCGCCGCAGGGACGAGCTCTGACTGGAGAAGCAAGGACAGGATAGTGATGCTGCAGGGAAGCTCCATCCCGTCGGGCAGCCTGCCTCTTCCTGGTGCCTGAGCATGCCAGAGACGGGGGCACGGAGCCTGACCCTTGCTCTGGCTGGGGAACTTTATATTAGTGACACATCTACACACACACACGCACTCACACATGCAAAAATAAGTCTGTTTATTCTCTTCCAAATTATTTGGAGAACCCTGCAGGGCTGGGACACCTTCTAGCCTGTGCCCTCGCCAGCTGCCTGGATCTCCCCAGCACTGGGAGCTGGTGGCTGAAGTGCTGCATTGGCCTCAGCGCCTTTAAAACACAACGGAACAGTAAATAAGACGGGCTACAATAAAAGGAGCTGGCGGCACGAGGGAAAAAACTCCATGGAGCAGGGTGCTCGGCCGGGATGGAGGGGCTGCCCCCCCGCGCCGGTGATGGTGCTCGGGAGCGGAGTGTAGTGGATGTGGCGGTGAAGGCGCAGCCGTCCTGGCTACGGGGGGCTCGGCGGCGGCTCACTTGCGGCTCAGCAGGGATCCCAGCAGAAGCACTCCGGCCACCGTCGCCCCGGTCAGGAGCCATTTGTTGAAGGTCTCCTGGCCTTTTCTCACCTCGGCAGCAGCATCGTTCCCATAGAGGCTCACAAAGCCCTCCTGTGGAAAGAGGAGAGTGGTGAGCAGAGGGGTGGGAGCGGAGCACGGAGGGAAAGGGCTGGCAGGAAAGCGGTGGTGGGGACCAGGCAGATGACAGATGCCTTGTGCTTCCTCGCTCTGAATCATGCACAGAGGGCAAGTGGGGAAGCACAGTCATGAGAGAAGAGGATGCCAGAAAGGATTTGTGAGGAGAACACCATGAGGGCAGGGCAGGGGATGCATCACGTGCTCTTGGCTCTCTAAAATTAGCATCCAAATGTGATAGAAATCATTGCAGTGGGAACCCGCTGGGCTCCGTTCCCTGGCCAAGGCCTGTGGAAGCAGCAGCAGGGCTGGTGCCCATGGCTGCGGGAGCCCACACCAAGCAGCCCCCAGTGATTTTGTGCCCACAGTGGAGCCTCCCATGTCCCACTCCCACGTCCTGGCCCTCACAGGTTACTCCACAACACGAGCTGGATTTCACGAATCCCTGTGGCGAAGGCAGACACTGGGTCGCCAAGCTACTGCCTTCCCACGGCTTCAGGAGAACAGGCCAAGCACGAGGCTTGGCCAGGAATGCAGTCACTCCGGCCCAGCTCGTCCAAGCTGGCTGCCTCCAGCCCTTCATCTCAAGCAGCAGCAGGAGCTGGGAAGACCTCAGCCCATTATAAGGAGAGCTGTTGGGGTCCCTAAGCTGCACACGGCAGGGCAGGAGGGGTCCCTGGGCAGGCAGCAGGCAAACACATGGCCCAGGATCTCTCAGGTTTATCAGGGCTGAGCAGGAGCCGCAGGGCCGGATGGAGAGGGAGCTGTGAGCTCCAGGCTCGGGGATCGCCAGCAGCTCAGCGTCAGCGGGGGCTTGATGCTGTCGCACCTTGAGCCCATCTTCCCAGCAAGATCCCCTGTTCCCTGATAAGTGAATGCAGTTCCAGTAACCCAGCTGCTCTGGGAAAGCAGAGATAAGCCCAGCTGACGCCATGCTCATGTCACGCCTCACCACAGCCTCTGCGCAGGAAGGGGGAGCATCCCTGCCTGCCTGCTCTGCCAGCTCTGCCTGCACGCTGCCTCCCACACCTGCCCACAGCCTGCGGCCGCAGGACTACGGGGCTTTGGTGCCCAGGTCATGGCTGGCATCCAGGTGCCTCTCATTCATGGAACATGGTACCAAGTCTCCCAGCTCCCACCAAACAGCCCCAGCATGGTCACAGCTTGTGGGGCATCTCCTCACCTTGCCACACACCCAAGCTCATACATAGCTTTTCACAGCAGGGTGTGCAGCAGACCTGCATGTTTACTCCCAGGGAGCTGGGCTGTGTCCCTCTCCATGGCCACAGGCCTCCCCACCACAGGGGATCTGGTCCTTGATGAGCTGTGCACCTCAGCACCTGCGTCTGCCACCAAAGCTCTTCTCCATCTCCCACCAGACACCTCCCCAGCTGCCTTCCACACCCCATGACCATGAGGAGGTACTCACAGACCCAAGGGCAGAGTGTTGGGACACAGGGACTTTGCTAACTCACCCGGGGGCACATCACTACTGCCACCTCACTTAAGAGTCCTCTTCAGGGATATGACAGTCATCCCCATGACTCCCACCACCTACACAGAGTGGCAGAAGGCAGCTCACTTCCCACCACGCTTGCCAGCTGGCACGGGATCTGTGGAGGTGTTGTACTGTGTCCTGGTCCTGAAGGAATGGGCAGGTGCTGTCCAGGGAGAAAGGTGAGGGCTGCTGCCTGCTGCTAGCCCACTCACCCAGGGAACAGCCAGTGATGTGCTGCAGGAGAAGGACAGGAGGAGAGCCCAAACCCAAGAAGGGGATATTTTAAATTCTACAGGTACAGGAAACCCCTCTGCTGATAGGTGGTGATGTGTATGGAGCTGTGACAGGGCATGGCAGTGGCAGCAAACTGACAGCAGGCTGGCAGGGATGGAGGGCACAGGGAATTGTGGCAGAAGGCACAGCCCTGTCCAAAAAACACCACCCCTACAACATCTGTGTCTGGGAAGATTTAGGTTGGATGTTAGAAAAAGTTTCTTCACCCAGAGGCTGGCTGGGCATTGGAACCAGCTCCCCAGGGCAGTGGTCACGGCACCAAGCCTGAACCAGAGTTCAGGGAGTGTTTGGACCATGCTCTCAGGCACATGGTGGGACTGCTGGGCTGTCCTGTGCAGGGCCATGAGCTGGACTTGATGATCCTTGTGGGTCCCTTCCAATTCAGCATAAGTTTTGATCTCTCAGTGCCCAGGCCCTCGCTCCAGGGATGGTCCTTCCCTTGGACACACATCCCTGCCACTTGCTCACAGCACCTGCTGCTGCAGAGCGCTCAGCTGGAGGAAGGCGGCTGCACCCTCGTGACGTATTCCCCAGAAAATCTGCTTTCCTCAGGGATTCAGTAGGACCTACCCCACTGAGAGTCCCACACATCTCCACAGGCTCCTCCTGACCCACGGCAGGGATGTCCCCACTGTGCCCAGGAAGGCTGCAGCGGTGGACAGGGCTACACACATACCCAGCCTCTCCATGGGGCAGGCACCAGGAGAGGGCCCCCCCGGCAGGGCAGGGAGCCAAGGAGGGCTGGCAGCCGGTTCTCCATGTTGCTTTTTCCATGGCATGTGCCGCCGAGCTTGGGGAAAGGCAGTTCCAAGAAGCCCTTGCTTCCAAGAAAAGGAAATGTTTGCTGAAGGAGAGATAAATGGTGCACAGTGAATGCAGAGCTATCGGGTGCTACAGGCGGAGAGGAGCACAGCCAGAGCCCGGCACAGGCAGAGAGGGGACATGAGCTCCTCTCCTTTCCTTTGGAAGGGAGCAGCAGCTGCTGGAGCCACAGCTGGGGGCTGTAGGGGACCCGAGGAGAGCGCCTTGCCCTTCCCCAGGGAAACCACCCTAGGAGCTGTGATAGCTCAGCCCCTGAACAACTGCGATCCCAGATGTGTCCCCTGGGAACCAGATCCCAGACCAGAGGGAGTGGGAAAACAGGCAGGAGCGTCCTCCCTGCCCGTGCTGGGGGTGGGTTGAAGGTTAGGGAAAGGCAGCTTGCTCTGTTCCCACACCATCCCAGGCCTCGGCTGCTCTGCACCTGAAGCCCAGCACTCCCAGGACTGATCCTGACCTCTCTGGCCTGGTGTTTGGATATCAGGCTTGCCCAGACATGTCCGGATATTTCTGGCCTCCCCCAGTCACCTTTATCTGAGAGGAAATATTTGGAATTCCTGAGTTGATCACAAGGACTGTGGTAGCAACAGCACGTCAGTGTCTCAACCCATGGGCCTCTTCCAGCAGAGAGGACAGGCTGTTCCATCAGAACACCCGTCACATCCCCACCCCGGGTGACCGACACATCCGAGAGGAGGATGCTCTGGAGCAGGACATGAGGAAGCAGGGATCTTATTCCTGTGCAAGAGGCAATCCTCTGCCTTTGCCTCTCCTCCCCAGAGCTGGGGAAGGAATCCACATTTTCTTGCTGAAGCCTAAATGACCAGTGGCTGGAGGAGATGGGGCAGGGGGTGCTTCCCTCCTGCTGCACATGCTGCTTGCAGGAGGCAGAGGACCTGGAGAGTCAGGCTCCACCACCCCACAGAGCTGGGGCAGGGAGGTTCTGCAGTGCCAAAAATTCTCTGGACACTCACAGAGCCTCAAACTGCAACCCAGCACTGTGGGGGATGCAGCAACCATTCAAACACTGCCCAGTGCCCACACACAAACCTGTGGCAAAAAGGCAAGAGGAGCAGGTCGGACCTAAAGTGCTCTGTCTCAGGTGGGAGAGCAGACTAAAGAAGCACAACATCTGGCTGAGACACTACTCACATCCTGGCATGGGAAAGGGAACACCTAAAATTTGAGGCTCTCATTTGTTTGGTTGGTTTCATTCACCAGTGCTGCCTGGGCAGGAGGGAGAACAGTTGCTGGACCCCATTCAGGGTCAGCAGAGCAGAGCAGGTTCCTCTTTCAAGATAAGCCTCAGCACTTGGGGAAAGAGGATTCGGTGACACTGAGCCACGGGGGCAGGTGAAGGAAGCAGATGTGGGCAATAAACTCCCATCTGGCCTCTGATGAGGCAGGAGAGCGGAGGGCTCTGGCAGTTTGGGGCTCAAAGCTTGCCCTGCACAAGGGGGTGAAAGGTATGGAGGTTACCGATACCAGGACAAAGCTTTGAAAACCAGCAGAGAAGAGCCAGGCTCTACTGGAAGTATTCAGGTGAACTGGCGGCACTTGGTCAAACTTCAACACGGAGACTTGGACTCCAGACGGAGCTTTGGAGCTTCCCCACAGCTCCGATACCCAGAGAGCCCAGCGAGATAGACGCCCCCAGCACCCACCTCAGCATACACAACAGCCTTTCCAACCCAAGGATCCTCATCTGTTTTATCAAAAATTAGCTGGTTCCCCAAAACCTCCCGTGGGATAAGTCAGCATTGTTCCCAGATGGATCAACAGTGGTACAGGGAGGTTAAGTGCCTTTCCCAGAGCTGTGTGCGAGCCAGCAGCATGAGCCACAGCATCTGACTCCCAACCCAGGCATTCTCATCATGAGGCAATGTTTCCCTTGAAAACAAGGCTGTTTCTGTTTTACCTTCACTGTAAGTACAGCTGTGTTCCTGCTCAGAGGTCTAACAGCAACCGCCGGCCGGGAGCAGAGTCATCTGGATGACCAGACATTTGTTAATGAGATGCTGGGAACAGTTTTGTGCTGAGCAGCAAGACAAGGAGGGAAAAAGAAAGGCAGCAGCTCAGCACAGACCACAACAAAGCCCTGCATCAACAGCAACCTGCTCCCAGAGTCCCTTTGGGCTGCCAGCTCACCACATGGGGCTGGCATATGTGAACCTGGAGGTGAAGCACAGAGGGGAAAAGGCAGCTGAGAGCTTTAAGAATGAAAGAAAACATAAGTATTCCCAAAGGCTGCCACTGGCATCCTGTAAACACAGCTCTGTGGGTCCCTTTGTGATATGAATAGAAGAGGCATCCTAGATGTTCTCCCTCTGCCCTGCTCCTCCTGATGCTGTGTCCATGTGTGGCCCCCACCACTCCCAGCTCTGAAAGGAGGGCAGCAGGGACAGAGTGTGACTGCACAGGTCACAGGACTGCCTGCAGTGCTGGGCAGTGGAGGTCAAAGTGAGCACCTGACTCAGGAGCATGGCAAGGGAACCTGCCATCCAAGGTAGGTCTGACCTTCCCCATAGAAACACAGATCCTAGAATGGTTAGAGGGGACCTTAAAGATCATCTAGTTCCAATCCCCCTTCCATGGCAGAGAAGATCTGCAGCTTCACCCCACTGGTCCCCACCAGCAATTCCAGGCAGGCTCAGAATGGGGTAGGGAAGGGGCTCTGGGACACAGAGAGAGGAAGGGGCTCTGGGGACAGCAGCTGCAGGTGCAAATACTCCAGAGACTCAGCTCTAACTGTTATGCAAATGGTGACCTCCAGGGAAGCAGCTGCTGATCTCCATGACAATGGCAGGGAATGCCACCCACCCACTTCCTCTCCTGCCTTTCCTGCCCTTGGAGCTGGCGCTGGGGTGTTGTGGGCCCTGGGGTGCTGCCCCTGCCCAAATCCCAGGGCATTCATTAAAACCTTCCTCTCGGAAAGAGGCAGCCATAAATTCAAAAGGGTCAATTAAACAAGAGCATCCCCTCTTCTTTCTCTTCTCACTCGAGCTTTGCTGTGGGGCTGCAGCATGAAGGGACCAGCAGGGAGGCTGTCCCTTGGGCCAAAGCCCAACAGACCTGCGGGGCTCCAGCCTAGCCCAGGCCAGAGCTAGCTCTTTTCTAACCAGAAACAAACCCTCACTAGCACATTCCAGCCCTAATCCTTGCCGCGGCAGCCTCCTGTCAAACTGGTTTCATCACCGGCTCCAGGGAACCTGCAATAACCCCACACCATTCAGTACAATTTCAGCGTTTTCCAAATACATGAAAGAGGCTGCGGTGACAGCTGTAACCCCTGTCCCTGCCCCGGGAGACTGCTGTGCACAGCACGAGATGGAGAGCAGGGAATTGCGCTCTCCGTTCCAGAAATCTGCTGAAACATTCATGTGTATTAAAGCCGGAGACGATGTGAATGACTAATCCACTTGCATCCATCTTTCATCAGTGTTCTTCCCGGAGCTAACCGGGGTGAGGACTCCCGAAGGTGCCGCAGCTCCGGCCGGCACCAGGCCCGCTCAGCAGGGCAGGCGAGGCTGGCAGGAGACATGGCTCTGGTACAAAGGCACAGCGAAGAACACATTGGCTGAGCCGGATCCACTCAAGAGATTAGCACCTGCTGGGAATGGGATTGTTTTCCAAAGGGCATTAAGTGGAATAGTCCGAGGAAAGACGGTCTCTCTGATGCTTCTCCCCACCGGACAGATGGTGTCTGAGCCCCGCAGCTGAGCAGCCTTTGTGCAAGGGGCGCGCTCGGGGGGCAGGGAAGGCTCCTGCTTTCATGTCCCGGTTATCTGCTGCCTGTGGGGCCGGGGAGCAGAGGGCCGTGGCCAGCTTGCTGTGCCGGACAGCACCTCAGCAGGGCCACCCGCACCCAGAGAACAGAGCTCAATTTTCACCTTGTCATTGCTCTTCCTGGACGTCAGAGCTCCTGTGCAATCGTGCCCTTGTGTAACCGTGGGGAAACCTGTGCTGGGGAGATGTGCCATGCTCACGTGTGCCCGGCTGCTGAGCCACGTTCCCTCCTGCCAGGGGATGAGTGGGCGATGCTGACAGCTCTTCCCGGTCCTCACCCGCACCACAAGCCTCACCAAATCCACCCCACAGGGAATGCTGGCATTACCAGGACTCAAGGGAGCCAGGCTGGGTGCAGGGATGGTCCCCAGAGGAGATGGATCCTAGGGAAAAGCTGCTAGCTCTCCTGCCTCAGCCACTCGTCCACCAGCATCCTGGAGGAGAGACGGCCAAGCTTTATCACTTCCCACTTCAGCCCCGGCACCTCACGAGGCTGCTGTAATTCTTACATGCCACTTGAATGAAAAAGGGGAAAGGGTGGAGGTGCAGGAAGAGGAGGAAGATGTGCTCATTCTGTTTTCACTTCCTGTTAGTTCCATGAAATTTCAAATGATTCAAGCCACAAAGTCCCTTTTAGCAAAATCCTTGCTGACTTGAGGGCAGGAAGCACAGTAGGCAGCTGATGCAGCAAACACAAGAGAGAGCGGTGCAGCATGAGAAGGAGACTTTGTGCTCTGCCCTGGGCTCCTCCATGCATGTTGTTGCATGAAATAATCACTGGCTGGTGCAGTGGAAGCTTCTAAATGAGGTCAGTTGCTCTATTAAAAGACATTAGCTCTCCAGCAAGTTTAATACACTGGTGAGCCACACAAGTACAGGATGGAGGAACTTGCAACACTCCATGATGGCTGATTTACAGGTAGCAACATCTCATTTTCTCCATATGTAAGTCATATGTCACCTAGACACTACCCAGGGCCACATACACACCCAGCACCCACATCCCAGCCCAAACCCTGAGCCAGCTCACCACGAGTCATACACAGGCAGTAATGCCACAGTACTGCCACCAGATATGCTCCCTGCACAACACTGGTAGTGTCTCCAGCCTTCCTCAGCCTCGATGGTGCCGCAAACCAGAGAGACGGGCAAATTGGACTGGTATTGCTCAGAGAAGCAATGCAGACAGCTGCCCTGCTCCACCTGATCATGGTACTAGCTGCATGCAAACCAAACCAGCTCCATGCCAGCCTAGACCTCTTCTCTGAGCTTCCCAAAAAGCCCTTCGTCCTCCAGAAGAGAAGAAAACCCTTCCATGCTCCTTCAGGAAGCAGCCAGTTCCAGCAGCTCCCTTTCAAATCCTATCCCAAAAGCCAGGTCACTGCATGGCTCTTGCCCATAGGTCCCTTGCACACTCCAGCTCCAGCTCCAAGCCCTGCGTGCTGCCAGCTTGTCATGTTTTGGAGTATTTGATTTCAGTCTTAAGAGCACCTGTCTGGCAGCGGTAAAGGCAGGGAGAACCTGCCTGCTCTTTGTTCTTGGCCAGGCAGAGCATGGAGCAGGACACCTGCCTCAGTTTCCCTCTGAGCTCAGGTGTGAGCCAGGGAGCTCTCGGTCCATCCTAGACCAGGAACGGGGGCTGAAAGGCTGAGCCCAGCCCTGCTCCCACCAGAGGCTCCTCATCTCCAGGGCTCATCTCCCCGAGCAGGATACTACTGCCAGGAGCTAGCTACTAATTGGATCTACTTAAATCAGCAGCTACGTCTGCAGACACAGCTGAAACACAAGCTTGAGCAGGAAGGAGGATAATGCAATAAATTCAAACAGCTCTCCCCAAGGGAATCGCACAACCCCCTGAAACTTCCCTCTTTGCAGATACAGCCCATTACCCTTCCCTGGGCACGCTGTGCCAGTACAGAGACAAGCAGCGGTCGAAAAAGTAACCAGCCCAAAGCCCCCTGAAACACCAAGCTCCCCCAGCTTCCTGCTCCCAGCAGCAGACCAGTTACAGCACAACATTCAAACAGTCCCTGTGGCCACGGGAGCCTCTCTGGTTAATGCTCCGAATCCCGCTCCTCCCTCCCTCGCTACCCGGGAGGCAGGCAGCAGCGCTGAGTGCACTGGGTTTCCCATTAAAGAGATCCTGAGAGACAGCACTGGGCTGGTACACGTGAGCACGTGTCCGAGAGAAGACACGGGCGGCTGGAGAGATGCTGGCTGCACGGAGCTGCAGCGGGCGTTCCCGCCTGCAGGCAGTCCTTCCCAGCACTGCTCAGCCCTCCGATTCTTTTTTTGCTAACTAAATTAAACATGAGGATAAAATAAGCAAAATATCTAAAAATAAAAAATAAACCGAGCATTTCTACAGCACAACTAGGTCACAGCTCCCCAGCATGCGAGTCGTGGCAGCCACGGCTCAGCCCCTTGAGCCTCCCGGGTTCAAAACTGACATCTCTCTTAAAAGGCTGCTCCCGAAACCCACACCTGCTCCCCGGTAAGCCCAGCTGGAGCCATCTGCTAACGGCTCTGCCTCCCGGCAGCCCTCGGCACCCTCGTTCCGCTGGGCTGTTCTGCTGTGGCAGAGTAACCCTTCTCCCCACCTGACCATGATGGGTGCCAGCCCGTGCCCTGAGCCTGCCCCACTGCCCCCCTCCATGGGTGCACTGTGGGGGAAGCTCTCCCACCCCTCTGGAATGCATGTTCCCTAACTTGAGCTCTTGGCATCTCAAGGATGTTTAGGAGCAGGACTTCAGAGAGATCTTGCATCAGGAACCCCTCCGCACATCCTTCCAGGTGAGGAGCAGGGAGGAGGAAGTTTCCCTGTCCAAGGTCAGGGCAGTAAAGCAAGGAGTGCCCTGGCACTGAGGGACTCTGCTTCCCTTTCATGCCTCCACTCTGTTCGTTAATCTTTAGTGGCTCAGAACAATAGTGTTTAAGGGCAACATCCCTCCCTTGCGGGAGGGTGGAGGAGGAGAGTGGAGGGTGGAGGAGTGAGGCTGCTCTCCTGTCACTGCAAGGCAGAGCCACCCGCAGTGAATACCTACGCTCTGAATCAGCAGGTAGGTCAACATCCCAGCTGCTCTCGGGGTCCCCAGAGGGGACAGAGCAGCTGCCCCCAGCCCCCTTCTGCTCCCACGGCAGAAGCCACCATTAATCCCTCGCCTCTCGGTTCACCAGGTCTGCAACACTTCTACAACTGATATCCATCCCTTCCCTTCCCCCAGCTCCTCCTGGGAATACTCCGGCTTTACAGCTAGTGGGGAAAGAGCTGCTAGAGAAATACTCCTTGTAACATCAAGATGGGACTGTGCTTACAGCCATCAGCTGCTTGGTAAAAACCAAAGGAAACCAAACCTTCTCAGCTTCAGCAAAGGTCTCAGAGCACCACACCACCATTCAGCTGCAGCCGGTGTGTGCCGCAGGCGTGTCGCTGCTCCCAGGGGTAAACCACCTACACAAACCATACCAGAGCTCCACGGAAATCAGGCACAGCAGCCCAGACACGTACAGAAAGCTGCAGCTTCCACTGGGGAAAAGAGAGCTCCCACCCACCCCTTCTGTTGCGCTGGGACACCCCACTGCTGCTGAAACAGGGAGAGACCTCGGGCAGCGCTCCAGGGACCTGGCTCCAGCGTTAGAGAGGAGCAGGATGAGCAGGCAGAATGACATTACTGAGAGCAGCTGTGAACACAGAGCAGCAAGAAACAGTTTGTTAATTATTTCACAGGTCTTTTTTTAAATGACACTCAGCTCTTCGGATTAAAGAGCCTCAGAGTGCTTTACGAATCAGAGTTGCCAGTGGCTCCCCTGGGAGTGAAGGAAACGCTATCCCTTTCGCTCAAAGACCCCGGGGTTAAGTGGGCTGCTCTGAGCCACAGCCAGCCACGGGCAGGAGCTTGGCTTTCCAGGCGCCTGCTGTAATCACAGATCTAAGGAACGTAATCAAACTGCACCACACACCGAGAGGCAGCAAGGAAAACAGGCAGGGCCCCAAAGAAGGAGAACAAGTAAAGGGGGTAAAGAGCAAAGCTCTGAAATCAGCCTCTGCATCGCTCTTGGTCTAGCGGCAGGAATGCTGCTGCGGGCCGGGCAGGAAGCTGCAGTGGAAGTCATTCCAATGGCATTTCCTGGAGAGCACTGCAGAAAAGCCTCCCAGGTCGCAGGCTGGGTGAGGAGCTGCCGGAGATCTGCACTGCTGAGCCCAGATCTCCAGCCCTCAGCGAGGATACAGCTACCTGGGCTGGTTGCTCCAGGCACGATAGCCTGAACCAGGACACTGCTGCCAGCTCCCACAGCCACGGAGGAACACTCAGGACTGTGAAGGGACATGGGGGACCACACTGGCCAGAGGACAGTATTTTTTTCACCCCAAGCAGTTGATGACAATGGGGCCATCGTCTCAGCTGTAAGGGATCAAGGCTGTAAAATAATTACAGAGGACAAAGTGCAAAGCAATAGTCCAGCTGAGCTCCACAGACCAAGTTGCTCAAAGCCCCATCCAACCTGACCATGAGCACTTCCAGGGATGGGGCAGCCATAGCTTCTCTGGGCAACCTGTGCCAGTATCTCACAAACCTCATAGGGCAAAGAACCTTCGTAATATCCACTCTAACTCTGCCCTCTGTCAGTGGGGAGGAATTCCCCCTTGTCCTGTCACTCCATGCCCTTGTCCAAAGTCCCCTTCCAGCTCTGCTGGAGCCTCTTTAGGCACTGGCAGGGAGCCCTCTCTTCTCCAGACTGAACAACCCCAACTCTCTCAGCCTGAGATGAAGCCACAGCACTCATCTTCAAGACTGCAAAGCGTGGCCTTGGCTGTGCTCAGTCACTTCCACTGAGTCAGTTCTGCTGCACATTGGCCACCACATGGAATGGATGGCTGTGATCTCAAACAGGATTAGAAGTGCCGGGGCATCCCCAAAACCCAACCTGTAACACTCAGAAGGGCAGAACTCTGGCAAACAACACTCCCAGGAAACGTGGTAGTGGCAGGGACAGCTTGTGCTGGATACCTGGGACACAAGGCGCAAAGCCAAAATGCATTTCCAAAGAGCTGAGAATCAAAGTCTAACTCTCAACCTGAAAGCACTGAGGAGCCTGGAGCCAGAGCACAGGACGAAATCCCAGCTGTGTGCTGTCATATGACACAGGCTGAGTCATTTCCTACCATTCAGAAAAAAAAATCAAAAAGATAAAAATGAGCTTGCTATATTGACATCTTCAAAGGGTTTTCCCCAAAGAGAATCATAAGCTTCCAGTCCACTGCAGGGTGACACAACACATGTCCCAGCACATCAAGTCCTGTGTGGCCAGGGTCAGCTGAGAATCCAGGAAGCACTGAGCCACCACAGGAAGTAGTTCATGCTCCACCAGCCTAGCCCAGTTTGTTGGGATTCACATCACAGACTGGTGCTAAAGATGCCATTTGCTTTCAGTCCTAGCCTGACACAGTCCCTTCATGTTGGTCCCCACCATATGCCCCACAAACCTCTTGACTCTACATCCACAGATCTAACTCCCAGCCGATCCAGAAAACCTTCCTTAAATCCCACTCTGAATGTAGATTTAGCCTTGAAGGAAAAGCTGTCATGCACTGGAGGGTCACAGCCAGGCAGGAACTACTGCTCACTTTCCTTTCTCAAACAGATTAAGCACGGTCAGTACATCTCTGCCTGCCAGGCTCTCTCCCGTTCACCCTGCGCTTCCCCCTCCTGCCTTCCCACTCACCAGATTTCTCCCTCCATGACTCCCAATCCCCACTGGCATCACTGTTTGAACCTCACAGCTAGTGAGACCTGGTCTTGGTCAAAGCAACTGCCCCAGGAAAGCCTCCTTTTTGGATGTGATGGCTTGCCAAGGCAGCAGCTCTCTTCTGGCTGGTTATTAAATGTTCCCCTTGGGTTGTTCTTGTTTGTTTGTTTTCCCAGTGCCAGATTGCAGAGAGGAGGGCAAACCAAGGCAGAGCCAGTAAATGTGACAAAACACTCCTATGTTAATGTTATGGAGCAAGATTTACCATTTCCCCTTGCCTCAAAACATGATTTCTCAAGAGAACTGCTACAGCCCAGCACACAGCAGCCTCCAAAGGCACCTGCACCCCGCGGCCCTCCTATGCTGCCTTTGTTCCACTGGTGGGGAATGAAACAAAGCTTCCCACACAACTGGGCTGTGCAGCACTTGTGATGGAGCCATGCTCCTTCCCTCTTTCAGAGGGGCTTTCCAGGAAGAGAAGTGCTGCAGTGCTCCAAAACACAAACCCCTGGGCCCTGCCAGGCAGGCCTGCCAGAACTTGCATCCCTCTCACCAGGACCTGCCTGCTGCACCTCTCAGGAGTGCTTTGTTTGAATGGGACAGGCTCTAACAGCTCCAATGCACCAAACAGACTCCATGTGCAAACAGGGCGGCAGGAGAGGGATGGCTCCATCACAGCCGGGGCAGGGTGGCACTCCTCTTGCAGGGAGAGCTGGCAGCAGGCCAGTGGCTTTCTCCCTGCAGCTGGAATCGCGCAAGAGCGATGGAAAGCAAAGCATCCCCATGCATGCCCCACACGTGAGGCACTCAAGAGCTCTTATGGCCTCTGTCCCTTGGTGTGGAGTGGCATGGCTGCCTCCAAGAAGGGACATGATGAAAGCTGAGAGTGGAGGAAAGCTACAGCCAGGATGTCAAATGAGCACTCGGGGTTTGCAACAGGCTGGCAGTAGCAACACTGCCCAGTGCTGGTTTTTTGGTGGTGTGGATTCCCCACACTCTGGCCTTCACCATCCTGCCTGGCTCCCATTCAGCTCCCAGCATAGCCCAGGCAGCAGCACAGCCCGGGCAGAGAAGTTAAAAACCCGGTTCAAGGTTACAACAAGAGAGCAAGGCAGTCCCCTGAGTGGGAAACGGCGATTTTCAAAGCGAGAGCTGGTGGGCGGGTCAGATAGAGAGGAGTCCTGACCCTCCCGCAATCTGTTGAACAAATATTTGTTCCAAACAATTAATTTAGAGACAGACACAAAAAAATTGAAGAGTCTGAATCGTGATGGTTGGGGGTGGGGAACAGAGGGAGGAGGTATTTCATTCCCCACAAGCAGGGACCAGTGATTTTCCACCAGTGATTTAATCTAAATCCCCCAGAGAGTTCATTTACAAAAAATCAGATTGCATTATCGCCTAGGTCTCCAGGATACAGCCCAATCCGTCACTAACAGCAACAGCCACACTAGCTTGAAAACCTCAGTTTGATCACTCAATTCCAAGACTAATCTGTGGCTCTAAAAGCCAAAGGCAGAGGGAGGGGGAAGGAACTCTGCATTTGGCCAGGGTTATCGGCAGGATGAGAGAGCTAATGGGCCACATACAGCCAGATGAAATGGCCAGCAGATCCCGGGTTATTAATTGAAACCAAGCTCTCTCCTTGCCTGAGCAGCCCCACCCAGGCAGTGCCCCAGGGCGGCCACATTCCTGGAATTCCTGCACCCTTCCTGAACCAGCTCCCTCTCCCTCGGTGCACCAGCTCCCCTTCTTCTCCGGGATCCCCAGCATTGCTGGCCAGGCACAGGAAGCAGCTGGGGAGAGCCTCTCCTCTGTCAGGAGGGTGCAGAGCACAATGCTGGGCTCAAAGGCTCCTGTCCCCTTCCCAAAATGCTGGGCTCTGCCGATGGACCATGAGCTGAAGGGGGCTGAGAGGCCTCAGCTCCTAGCAAAGAGGCAATTCCCCACTGCTTAGATGCCAGTGCCTGACAGCATGAACTCTTTCCAGTGGGAACCGGTGAAGGTTACACCAGCAGGGAATCACTAAGATGCAGAAGCCAAATGAAAACTCAGACATCTGTAGGTCATATACCTCCCGCCGGCAGTCCCAGGCTGCACCGCACAGCCGGACCCGGCATTTCAAGAATGCTTCCTGAAGAAATGCTTATTCATGTTAATACCTCACCACTGAGAGCTCCCAGGGTTTGCTGCTGGGGCAGCTGGGAGCACTGCTCCCTGCCAAGGGAAAAGCAGCTGCGGGCTGAACAGCTCCCCAGCACAGAGGTTGCCTCCACCTCGGCCCTGACTCCCACCACACCAGCTCAGACAGCCCCAGAAGGCCACTCTACCACCGGGATCTGCGGTGGGATTCATTTCACCATGAGCAAGGCAAGTGCTGTTTCCAGAATGAAGAAGTAGCTGTTACCTCGGCAAACCACCAGCCAGCCCACCACAACACTGCCTTGGAGAGGAGGAAGCTCCACTCCCTGCTGTTAATGACACTGGGAACAAGCCCCACAGCCAGCGCTCTGCTTGAAGAACAAGCTTGGATGACATTAGATTTCCAAAGGCTCTTGGAAAAACAGGTCTTTTACATAACATCCAGGGAGAGGGAGAAAAAGCAGGGATAGAGAAAGACATATCTGAGCAGAAACTGTTTGTGTCAACACGGTGGGCTGACCCTCTTGGGACAGAGTGTTAAGAGCGCAGAAGGCAAGACCACACACCCCTTTATCCTCCCTGCAAGGGGTAGGACAAGCTCTAGCACAAACATCACAGGGAGCTGCGCTCCGGTTTGACCGGCCCCACTGCCAGCCTGGAGCAAGGGAGGGCATGGGCAGCCACCCCCACCACAGAGAGGTGTTCTTACCCATCCGCCATGCTCCTGGATCCAGGGATCTAAGTGGTCGGTCAAGTACGTGGTCATCCAAGATACGATGCGTTTCACCAATACCCGCATCTCCTTGACAACACTCTCCACGCACAAGGCTCCTCCGAAGGAGAAGAAAGCCACAATGCGGCCCCAGTTCACTCCATCGCGGAACAGTTCGTTCACTACCTGCTCAAAGCTCTGATACGCTGTGCTGGGAGTGATGTGGAGCTGGGAAGTGAGGTCGCTGAACGCCCGCCGGTACCTCAGCTCAAACTCATCCCCCGCCTCTCTCAGCGCCTGCCTCACATCGGCTGCTTGACGGATCTCACGGACTTCGAGGCTGCTCTGGTGCACAGTGGCACCGTTCACTATGTGGCTGGTGGGCGCGTGCCAGGAGGGGCTCCCGTTGAGGACGCCATCCATCTCGTCCTCCTCCCCTGCAAAGTCAGTCCTGTTCTCATCCTCCTCCTCCAGCTGACTCCAGCTGTATCCTTTCTGTGAGAGCTTGTAGGAAACAAAGTCAATCACTAACTCCCGGTTACTGCTGTACATTTTCACACCGGGGACACCCTCAATGAGTCCATGGTCCGGAGCACAAGCAGATCAGCACTTAGCAGGTCCCGGCTCCACTCCTCTTCCTCACGACCGATGGAAGCACCTGACCTTAGTACAGAGGAGGAGAGAGGCACCGAAACGGTTAATGCCACAGCTCTTAGATGCACCCGCGCCATTACCACCGATAGCTTATCGTTATACGGAGATCACCCCGCAGCTCTACGCCGAGGCTCAGGGCCACCAGATTGAAGCCGCACGGAGAACCAACCACAATACCCCCTTCCCCGGAAACCAGCCTCGAGCCCCGGGGACCCCCAGGCTCGCTCCGAGCAGACCCCAGGTCTCACCGGGTGCGGGCTGCGCCTGGCAGGCCAGCTGCGGACCGGGGCGGAGGCGGTTCTCGTTCTGCTGGAGATGCGGGTCGGCCCGGTCCGAGACAGCACCGCCCCCGCCTCGCCCCGCCCGTTAAAGGGCCCGGCGCCCCCGCCCCCCTCCGCCGGCGTTACCCAACCGCTGCAGCGACGGCAGCGGGCGGGCAGGGCCACCCAAGGATTACGGCAGGCCCAGGGAGGCCCGGTTTGACGGTAACCGCAGCCCCCACCGCCCCAAAGCCCCTCGCTCCCTGCAGGCGGCGAGGATAAACCGCTGAAAACCGGCGAGGGCTCGCCACCGGGGCTGCCGCCGCACGGCCCTGTGTCCTTACGGGAGCGATTCCAGTCACGGTTAGCGGCGCGCTGCCACTGGGGCCGGGACGGTGACACACCGGGCAGCGGCAGGCAGGAGCGCCGCAGGGGGTAGCCGGTCCTTCCGGCCACCGGACTGCCCCCCCCCCACCACCGGATCGCTTCCCCCAGAGCCCCGAACCACCCCCCCCAGTCACCGGATCGCCCCCCCCCCAGGTCCCCGGACGGCCCCACCGGTCGCCGTACCTGGGGGGCGGGGCCGCGCACGAGGGCCGACACGGCGCCCGCGCGGCCGACACGTCAGCCAATCAGCGGCCAGGAGAGCGCCGAGGGGCGGGGGCCCGGCAGCGCCCTCTCTGTTTGGCTGAGCCGCGCGTCACTCAAGGCACCCTACCCCGCCCCTCACCTCAGCGTCCGACGGAGGGTTCGCGTCCTTCCCGGCTCTACCGCTCGGGCCCGGCTGGCAGCGACACCGGGGGTCGCCGGGAGCCCCGCCGGGCCTCGGCCCGCTCAGCAGTGCCGGGGCTCCTTCCACATCGCCCGCCGAGCGGCCGGGGGGGTGCGGTAGGGTGGGAGGGGGCAGCAACGGGGCGGTGCGCATGCGCACGGTGCCTCGAGGCTGGGCGAGGAGCGTCGGTTGGACGGCGCGGGGGCGCGGTGCGCTTGCGCAGTGCCGGCTGGACCGGTGCGCAGGCGTGACGGTGCCGGGCGGCGGGCGGAGCTCTGGTGCCCCCTGCCGGCCGCGGCAGGGTCCGCTCCGGCCTCCGCTCCCGCCGCGCCTTGCGGGCACGGCCCTGCCGCTGACACGGCCGCCGTCCCCTCACAGCAGTCCGGGACTTTTGTGCGGGGTTTTGCGTCTCCACAGTGCTCAGGGAGCCCGTAACGGGGCTGTGAGGGGAGGTTTATGCGGGCAGTGCTGGAGCAGTGAAAGCCACTGTGGCAGCCGGGGCCTGACCCTCCGTTAACAGCTGGCTGCCCATCCCTCTCCAAGGCCACGGGGAAGATTATGCAGCACTTGGGGTGGATAACGCCACTGTGCAAAGAGCACTTTGTCCTCACAGCATCGAGAAACCTGGATGGGCTTAGCAGGCGGTGGAAGCCGCCTTCCCTGGGCCCAGCAGTCAGAAAGGCTGATCTGGTGAGGGGCAGCGGACACCGGTACAGCCGCAGTACCACGGCCCAGCTCCGGTGGGTTCCTGCCCGGTCCCGCGGCCGCCCCAGCTGGGGACCCGGCCGCTGATAGGCCGTCCAGAACGACACTCAGAGTATCGCCTTTCCTGATTGGCATAGTGTGTCCCGTAGTGCGTTATGGTTCCGTTCTCGCCCGGTCATTGTGGCACTGTGCGAGCACGTACTACATTTCCCGTCAGGCTTTGCAGGGAGAGCGCAACTGCGTTGCGCGGGGTCTACTTATCCGGGTCCCCAGGCGGCCCAACCAATCAGCGCGCGTCAAGGGCGTGAGCCAGGCGCTGATTGGTGGGTTCGGACGGCCGTGCCCTGTTTGAAATCCGTTAACGGCGGCGGCAGAGTGGCCGCGCGGGGTGGCGGCGGCGCTGCCGAGGTGAGTCTGGGGGCTTCGGCCGGGCACTCCTGGCCTCGCCCCTCTTTCCCCGACCCGCAGCCCTTCCCTATATCTGGTCGTTCGCTCCGGCCGTGGCTACGCGGCTGTTCTCCGAGCCCAGGTATTGGTAACGGAGCCGAGGTCTCGGCTGGGAAGTGGAGGCGGAAGGCGGCTCCGGCCGCTCAGCCCGTGGCCGGCGCCGCTGTCGCGGTGGCTAGCGGGCGGGCTCCTAACGGAGCCCTGGGGGCTGATTGCGAACCCGTCGTTCCCTGGGGGAGCTGAGCCCGGGGCCCCCGGCCGGCAGCGGGAGGAGCCGCCGTGGCGCGGGGTTCCCGCTCTCCGGGTGGGATCGCGGTACTGGAACGCCAGGCGTGTGCTTTACGGTGGGGTGGGTGCCTCGGGAGTGAAATAAAGTTCTAAGTCTTTAAACAGTCGCGAAATGTGATGAAACTGTGTATTTCACTATGTAAATCTCTGTTAATTCTTCTCAGTCCAAATCCTGCTTCCCGGGAAAAGGAGGGAAGCAAACCAGCGAAAACCTGCCCCAAGTAACAGAGAAAGCATTAGGGGAGCTATTTTTATTAGGGTTTTTTTTTAAACTAGAGAGCCTTCAACTTAATCTAACAATTAGTTGAGGTTATACTAGCTAAAAATAATTTACTTTTCCTTGAACATCTATTCTTAGAGTGTCCCATCTTCATGTCTTCTGAAACTTGTGGGATCTTTTTTAGGGAGCACGAGATGTCAGGGCTGTTTATTTTTGGGAATGGAGGCGGGTCTGGGCCGTTAGCAGAGCAAAGGCTGTGCCAGCACTTCACCCCTCCCTTGGCTGCCGCTCGGGGTGGTCTGAGGAGCTCTCTGGGGGCTCATCTCTCACCTGGGGCGAGTTAAAGGCTTTGTCTCCCAGACTGAGCATTAAATGATGGAACAGCAGCGTTCTGGGGGATGGTGAATCCAATGTTGATTTCGTACTGCAGAAAAGCTCCATTGAACTTTGAGTAAGGGGCACGAGAGAGGAGGGGGAAGCTGTAGATCCAGAGTGTGTTGTAAGTGTTCACTTAACCCTGCTCAGGGAAAAGTAAGGATGAAGGATGACTTTCTGAGGCTGTTGGCATCATGCAGAGGGAGTTCAAGTGATGGCTTTGTGGTGGGATGGTTCTTACCAGGCTGTGGTGACAGGACTGTAGCTTCAGAGAGGGAGTTACAGCCCTTTCTAATGCTCCAACTTACATGTTAACCCCTGAAAAACATTCAGGAACTTTGTCTGGACTATTATCCCAATAAAAGGAATGGAAAACTCTGGTTTGCAGGACAATAAAGAAGCTGCCAGGCTGAATTAAAGCTGCCTGATTAGAGCAGCATCCTGTGTTTAAGGGGCAGCTGGTGTTGAAGCCCAGCAGAAAGCCTTGGAAATGCTGGAGCACATTCCCATGCAACTGCCTCAGCCTTGGGGAAGCTTCCCTTGCTTATTCCTGGTTGCCTGTCTTGGGTTCTGAGGCATGTGGATCAGCTTGCTTTGTGTTTATCTGCTGATGTAGCTTGGAATAGCCTTCTTGTGTGTCTGCTGTTGTTTTTTCTGCTTTCTGATCCTGTTAGGATTTGCCATAAGTAACACCTGTAACTTGTGAAGCTCCAGTGCTGTGTTGTGATAAGGCATCATCTCCAGTTCATGAGGGCCTTATCTACATTGCAAGGTGGCAAGAAAGAGCATATCTCAGTGCCCTCCTTGGGATCCAGACTGGTTTGTGTTGGAAGGGACCTTGAAGCTCATCTTGTTCCAACCCCTCATCATGGGCAGAGACACCTTCCACTGGACCAGCCCTGTCCAACCCAGCCTTCAACACTTCCAGGGGTGGGGCAGCCACAGCTTCTCTGGGCAACCCTTGCCAGAGCCTTACCACCCTCGCAGGGAAGACTTTCTCCCTAATATCCAATCTAAATCTCTCATATTTTAGTTTGAAGGTATTCCCACTTGTCCTGTCACAACCTGTCTGTGTCCCTATCACTATCATTCTGTCCTTGCTACTCTCCCAAACTCAAACTCCTCCATTCTCTCTCCCTCTGACCTTGAGTTCTCATCTTGGAATGCTGCATCCAATCTCCAA
Source organism: Lycocorax pyrrhopterus obiensis (assembly GCA_014706295.1). NCBI lineage: Eukaryota > Metazoa > Chordata > Aves > Passeriformes > Paradisaeidae > Lycocorax > Lycocorax pyrrhopterus. The sequence goes on along the minus strand of JACSVZ010000022.1, from coordinate 10,324,298 downwards.
CACCATGGCCTGTATGGCTGGGAGGCTCCTTTGTCCAGGCAGTGGGTGCTGTTGGCACAAAATTCACAACTACATCGAGAAAAAGACGCTGAACACATCTGTCATGGAATTGTGTCAGTATCTTAAAGCTAATTTGTATTACAGCGAGGTGTGAAGTTAGTCCTAAATACCTATTGCACTTACTGTTGGATCAGTCTTATTCTGGGATAGGAATGCTTGTTCCAGTTTAGTGTAATCCTTTTTCAAAGCTAACTAATCTAAACCATGCCAAGGCACTCTTCTGGAACGTGCCAAAGCGTAGTTACTCAAAAGAAACCTGATGTCCTGAGGAACCCACTGCCTATTCCTCTGTGTGGATATGGCTGTGCTGCTCTGGAGGCATATTTAGGTCAGTGAGAGCCCAGACCTAGAAAGAAAATTAAGGTTTTAATTAAGTAGTTGCTTTATAAAAGGAATTTGGGGTGTTTTTGCAAGCGAGAAGATCAGATCCTCCTTTCCTACCCCAGCAGCTCTGCAAACTAGGTGAAAGCTGATCCTGCAGAACGGGGGTGAGGGTTCCCCGGCTGGCTCGCTGCAGACACCCGTGTCGACACAGGAGGTGATGGATGTGGGGGAGAGCAGGGTCATGCTTTAAATCCATGTAGGATTACAGCATGCCTGTAATCACGCTTGGGGAAATGCACACAGTGCCTGCTAATTAGGGAACGTCCCTATTAATGAGGAAAAATTTCCACACCTCCCTCCTGGTGGACGAATGCCGCGGTGGAGAGAAAGAATTTTGTATTGAGATAAATGTGGTTGTGCTGTCAAAATCACACCCGGGTGTTTTAAAATGCGTGCAGGGAGTGGGCAGCGGGTGTCGGGCTGTGCTTGGCAGAGCCTGTTGGGATTGCAGATGCCTTGTGGTGGGCACAGGAGCGATAAATCAGCGGAGCATTCCTGGCTGATCCCTGTCCTAGCCCGAGTCGGTGGGCGGAGGAGCAGGATGCCTTTCAGTGAACTGCAGCTTCACCGTCAATCCCGTTCCGGGCAGGACTTGGAGGATATGTAGGGATTTGAGAAGTGGATGCCATGAGTTCATCTGACTGAAATGGACTCTCTGGAGTTCAGTCACAATAACTTTTACCTCCCTATTGTCTCTTTCAAGAAACAGAGTATGAAACTGAGGCAGTGATACAACCCTTTTCTTTTCCTGAGTATTCTCTTCTGTCTGGGATAGAGGGGAGAGAGAAGGGGTCAGCAATGAGGTCAATGATGAGGGTGGTGACACTATGGAAGAATATGGACTCTACACCGTAAAAAGCTGGAAACTGCGGCAGTGTAGCAGTGGGCACAAGTAGCTGTGAAACATGATGCCCAGAGCTCTGCCTCTGACTGGAGAGGGTGAGGGGAGAATGCAGATGACGCATTTGATTTTTAAAAAAAGTCTAAAGTGTTGACAGAAATTCTATCTTGATTAAGGGCAGTAGGAAAGCATTTGATTCCAGCCGTGTCTCAAGCTCAGTTACAGTTGGTTTTGGCTCCAATTCTTCTGTTTGCCTTCTTTGGGCCCTACCTTGACATCTTCCCAGCCATGTAGCTGGTGCTTCTCTAGTAACATTCTTCCCTTTAACTATCACAGTTCTGCTCTGGGGAGCTGGAAGCTTCTCAGTGCACCCGTCTATGGGGCCAGTAGTTGTGACCAGCGTGGTACCCCCTAAACCCTGTTTTGCTTTACTCTTGACCATTTTGTTATTTATTGAGAAACACCATCTGGGTTTTGAACCATGTGTGGTCTGCCTAGACAGATGGTTTAGGGCTGAGGCTCTGTGGATTAGGAGTATGCTGCTTTGGAATTGCTTGGGTTCATAAAAGCAAAGTTCAGGTGATTTCCTTGGGGAGTGTTTTATAACATCCTCATGGGCTTTGCCTCACAGCTGTTCAAGGCATCACAAAAGCACCTTTGCAAAAAGGTTTTGTTGTAATTTCAGGGTTTATAACTTTGTCACTGGCTTTATTCCTGTTCCCCTTGAGTTTAATATCACCTGTTGACACAGGGACTCCTCTTGCTGTCAGTGCTCCATTAATTAACTGCAGGGACTGTTTGACATGAGTCACAGTGCTCAGTTTCCTTATAGCCTGGTCAGCCTCGGGCTAGTGCTATGGAATGCAAGAGGCCTGACATGGCCCTCCTTCTGACTGTTTGCCCAGTAACAATGCTCTACAGAACCCTCTTCCTGCTTTGAAAATCAATTTATTCTATAGAAGAGCAGCTTTGTGTCATTAGTTCTTGTTTATAGCACTTCAGAGAGGGAGAGAGGCTGTGCATTGCAGTGCTCTGGAGTGAATCTCATCAGCTTTGTAAATCCTGTAAGGGTGAGAACTCTTCTGTGTGTATGGTGAGGGAAGGAAGTGCAAATCAATGGCTCTCTGGAAAAGCTTTATAATTTACTTCCTCTTAAAAAATACAATTCTATTTGTCTATATTTCTAATCCCTGTCAAAACTTGATCTTTCCGATAGTTTTGAATCTGCAAGTGTCAACAGTGGTGAAATCTCCTTAGCCTTGCAGATCAGCAGTAGAATAAAACTCTGCATTGCTCATGAGGAGTTCTGCCCCAAGGTGTGAAGTGCAAGAAGGGGGGATGTACCAAAGGCTGTCCCAATGCCTGTCCCTAGAAACCCTGCAAGAGGAAAAGAGGCGGGAGATGATTCCACTGATACCCTGTTGTTGTCTAAAGGGCTCTAGCGGTGCAGGCAGAGGACTCTTGGGGACAGTGTGACTGTGAAGATGTCTAAGCCAGAATCCCGTTATTCCTTTGATGTCCCAAATGTCTGCATCAACTTTGCAACTCTGAGTGAGGATGATGTACACAATGCAGACTCCTGGTTTGGTAAGTTGCTTCCAACTCCTTGAGTTGTTTCCTCGTTGGGTGATACCTTGGTGTGACCCTTGTTTTGGGCCTGGCTTCTGTGCCAATTAATCATGATGTTAACTGCATCATTCATCATGCATGGGGTTTCTTTTGTTCTCGTTTTTTGTATTTAAATTTTGTCATCTGTAACTTGACTTTGTTAACCTCATAATGATATTCTGGGGTATTGTTAACAATTCCTAACTATGTATAGTGAAAGTCTTTCTCTCCTTACAGACCAAAAAGCCAATCTGGAGAATGTCCCTCCTGCAGAAAATCTGGCAAAGGCCTCACACAGCAGCCCTGCTTTTTCAAAGCCTGATGTTATTCTGTCTTCTGTCCCATCACAAGAAGTAGCAATGAGTAAGCTGGCATGGTGTGGCAGGGAGGGAATAAATTTTACCTGCTTTTTGCTGGCAAAAGGGAAAGGCCTCTGTCTGGCTTTTGTGGGGCCATCTTCATAAACTGTTATCTGCAAGGTCTCATGTGGATTTACTTGTTGTTGTTGTGTATATAGATGAGCTGACACTTGCCCCTTTCTCAGGTGAAAGCGATGGTGAAGCAGAATGTGCCCAGGCCAATGTGGTCCCTCAGAATATTGTTGGGTCTCTGGCAACCTGGAGAGCTGCTGCCCCTGCAGAGGCCCCTCAGAGGTGAAGTACTTGTGTTCAGTTTGTACAGTGATTGATGGTGGTGTAACTAAGCAGGTCCTTGCTCTCAGAAGATCTGCAGTCCTAGCTGTTCTTGGGGCATCCTATGGGGCTGGAGTTCTCCAGCATGGAGATTGTGTATTGGGACACCTGATCTGCTGGCTAAGCTGAAGGGACAGTCTCCAGGGTGGAAATGTAATGCAGTGTCTCACATACTTGTCAAATGAGACTCAGCAGCACCAGGAGCTGCTGGAATGTGAGGATATCTGAAACTGAGGTGGCTTATAAAGTTTCTTTGTTTATATCTGCCTGACTTGGGCAGAACTCATTCTTGATATGAATGCAAGGGGCTCTGCATGCTCATATATAGCAAAGAATATATAGTTTATGGTTTGTTAAACTTTAATAAATCATGCTGCGTTTGGATTGTTGTGTTAAACACAATTTGCATGGTGGAGTTAGGGGATGCACTGACATAAAAAGTGTTTTCCAGGTCAGGTGTCTCCTCAGATCTGTGGGAAAATTGACCTCTGCTTTCTGTTCTACTCTAGAGCGGGCAGGAGACTGGCTACAAAGCAGGGGAAAAGCCAGCAGCGCAAGCAGCCGGGCAGAATCAAAGCAGAGAGAATTGCTACTGCCCTGGATAATAAGGAAGAGGTTCCACCCTTGAAGAAAATGAGAATGTACGTCATCCAAGTCCTTCTGTTTAGGGCTGGGAAAAGGGATACAACTGTTTCTTTGGAAAGGGTTTCTTCGTGGCTGAGAAGGTTCTTACGGGAAGGTTAGGGGGTGGTGGCTGGAACCGGTTGCTGATACTGGTTTCGTAAACAAGAAATGGCTGTAAATGCTGAAGGAATTGCTCTGTTTGGAGGTAGAGATGTGAATGAAACAAGCATGGGCTTCTTCACCTTCTTACTCCTTATTCAGTGTCTGTCAGCTTTAAATTTGTCTGAACTTATCCATCAGGAAGTCATCAGGCAGTCATTAGCTATGAAAGAGTCACAGCTAAAACATTTCTCAAATTAACTTAACCACTAAAGTGTCATATGGTGATAAGCTTGAGGTCAGGAAAATGAAGTGTGATCTTTGAAACACCACTGTACCTCAATGATCTACAGTATACCTCCCTTCTCCAAAAACTCAGTAATTAATCTTCCCTTCTGCAGCCTTAGAGTACCAGGGAAAGCTGGATTGTCTATACCTGGGCCTGGGGTGAGGTAAGGCCGGCCTGGCATACCTTAGACCTCACCAGATGTTGGGATGTCATGGTGGTGAGAACTGCAGGTGGTCATTTACTTAGAACACAGTTAATTGCAGGGGTTTGCCCTAACAACTTGTTTTCTTAGTTCTGGCAGCAGAGAGAAGGTGACAGAAGCATCCACAAAGACAGAGCCCCTGCAGGATCCTGACCTCTCCCCAGGGAGAGGGAAAAGCAAACTGACCATGCCCTCCACGCCAACAATGTTGAAGTACGTGGCTTTCTTGTGACTTGTCTGCTAATCACAGTTGATTTAGGTGACAGTCCTGGCTGAGTGTTTTCAGCTTCAACTTAGCATGTGATGGTATCACATTTAGTAAACACCGTGTCAAGGCAACAGTATTAGGATGAAATGCATTTCACCAGCTGCAGCTGTGCACAGGAAAGGTTTTGCTTTTCTTTTGAGGAAAAAGTTGTTCTTCCTAATGGATTGAGAATGAACACAGCAAGTGGGTCTGCAGAATAGCAGCTAGCTGTGAGATTTCTTGAAAAAACAAAACCCAAGCAGAGTTATTCTAAACAGGATGTTTTTATAACCTGTGATGATCCTGCAGTGAGGTTTGAGATAAGCATGTTCCTTGCACTAACATCATGCTAATAATCAGGGAAGCAGGAAGGCATATCTTAGTTTTTAATGTGCTTCTGCAGGAGGACCAAACCTTCTAGCAAGCAGAAGAGTACAGAGGAGCAGGAGCTGGAAAAGATGCAGCAGTTGCAGCAGGAGGTTATGGAGCTGCGGAAGAAGAACGAGGAGTCTCTGAAAGCAGCTATTGCTGGAGCAGGTGGGCTCTGCCTGAATTGCAGAATGAAGCTGCGTTCAGCTCAGCTGGAGAGTGCTGCACAGAGCTGTGCAAGTACCTTTGAAAACAAGCATTCCAGACTTTGCAATAAATATTAGGAGCCCTTTACTGTAGATCAGCCCCTAAACTGCCTGGAAACAGGTGTGTTTGGGTTATGTCACGTTTTGAAAAGTTAAAGACAAGTTCTCTAAAAACTTACCTAGCTGTTAGAAATTAAATGCTATTTTTATTTCCACAAATCCTACCCCACACCAAAAGGCTTCCAGTCCTTACATGTGCTTTTCTTCTAGGACAACCCATGAAGAGACCTGCTGGTCAAGTGACGAAGCCAATTGATTTCCACTTTTGCACGGAGAATAGAATTAAACAGAATGTGGAAAGCCAGCCTGGGAATGAGTACAAGGAGCTGGATTTTGCAGCAGTACTGAGGAAGCATCCCCCTTCTCCGGTGAGAGCCAGAGTGTTGCCAGCACTCAACTCACTGATTCTTGCCATCACCTCCCTGCTGCTTGTGTGGTGCTTGGGCTGATGACCCACAGAGAGGTTACCACAGGAGAGGCAGGTGTTGTGCAAACCTGACTGCAAGCTTCCTGTGTGTTGCCACAAGACTCCAAAGAAACCTTGTGGAAAAAGGAGCCCTTTAATGTCAGATCTTCCAGTCATTCCACTTCATGCTTTAATCTGCTTGATACAGTTTCCCAATATAACTTGTGCATGTTCAGACTGTTAACACTTGTGCTTAATGTGAAGTGTTACCTTCTTTGCAGTGAGAGGAAGGGACAGATACTGTGCATCCATGGGGATAGGAAATGTCATCAAAGCCTCCTGGCCATACTGACTGTGGTTTTCTGTCTCCAGGTGCGAATGCCGAAGGGACCCACTGTCCCCAAACCTTTCAATCTGTCCCAGGGAAACAAAAGAAAACTTGAAGAAGCCACAACAGAATATGTGTCCTTTGCTGAGCAAGTAGAAGCATTCCAAAAACGCACACCCCCTCGTTACCATTTGAGGAGCAGGAAATCTGAGGAAGGTGAGTGGTCCCGGCTGTGTCCACAGATATGGTGGTAGAGCAAGAGATGCTTTGACTACTCTGAGCAAATGGCCTGTGTTGGTTGCAGGCCTTGCCATTAACTGCTGGTCTCTGTGACTTGAATTTGTAGGCTCAGTTTCAGGAAAGCCGGCAAAGGCTCGGATCACACACCCCAAAACACCAGTGCTCCGAACAAAGCACCGCTTGAGACCTGTCACCTGCAAAACTGCTGCAGAGTTAGAAGCAGAGGAGATAGAGAAAATTCAACAGTAAGTAAAGGCTTACTCTAGTCCTCCAGGGGATGACTGTACCACACCAGAAATATTTTACAGATACCAAAATATCACTTCTCTGGAATACCCTTTTGTGTAAAAGAATGAGCATACACCATTGATATTCCTTTAGGTTGTTCATAATTCTTTAGCTCTGATTGTAGGGAAGTGAAATATAAACAATTAATTTTGAAGGAAGTGCTTTTAGGAGAGCTGATCTTAGATTGAATACAGCTTATGATGAGTAAAGTAAACCCAATATAGCAATGCAGCCTGCATGCACTTCAAAAATTGCCTGTAGGCAAAGGTTTGGATTTCTAGGAAAACATAAGATTTTCCTTATTAATCTTGATGTTTTAAAGGCAAAGGAAGAATTGCTAACTACAGCTGTGCACTAATGTACAACGTACAATTGGTGACTGTCTCCATTATTCCTGCATAGGTACAAATTCAAAGCACGAGAACTCAATCACAAAATCTTTGAGGGTGGGCCGCTCCTGCCCAAGAAACCTGCTGTGAAGGAGCTCACCCAACCCATCGGCTTTCAGCTGGAAATAGAAAAAAGGATTCAGGAGCGTGAGAGTAAGAAGCAGCAGGAGGAAGAGCGCTTCGAATTCCATTCCAGGCCATGTCCCACAAAAATCCTGGAGGATGTTGTGGTAAGAAGTTTAATAACACCCAGGCTTGGGAACTGGAGTGGCAATGAGCTTCAAAATGCTTGTAGCTATGTGGCATTATGTGTTTAATGATCTTAGTAAACAGTGTCTGTCATTAGGTAAGAACCACAATGGGTACGTCCTGTGCTGTCAGGTTGTTTCTCTGTACCGTTTTCTTGGCACTTGGCTTTGGGTGACTCCTTACCGGCTCTTCTGAACAGGGTGTTCCAGAGAAGAAAGCACTTCCTGTTACAGTCCCCAAGTCTCCAGCCTTCACCTTGAAAAGCAGAACCCGTGTGTCTGGCAGAGAGGAAGAAAAGGTAACAGTTGTGATGAGGCTGGAGCCAGGCCCAGGTCCCACTGAGGTGCCTGCCATGCTTCTGGATGTGGGTGGGATGCTCTGGGGCTGGAAGCCCCTTCCGTCCTGTGAGCAGTTCCTCCAGGGTTACCTTTGCCTGTGCCATTCACTTCAAGCAATCTGGTTATTGCTGTTCATTTTACAGAAACTGAATTCTCTTAAAAAATGAAATCATTTAAATGCTAGGGCACTGATAAGGGTTTCTGAAGTGTTGCTGTATGAATGAGCAAAGTGAACTGCTTAGATTTCTCATCCTTCCCTATTTGTTACTGAAGGCAGGTATTACACATGACCTTTCTTCTCCCTGAGGTGGGGAGCAGGATTCTGAAAGCTTCACGCCCTTCTTCCTTTCCTTCTTGTCAAGAGGATATTAAATAATTACAGTCTAATTTGGATGAGTACTAGAATTGAGAGTGGTTTCAAAAAAGGAAGAACTGGGCCTGTGGTTCAGGATGCCAGTAAATTGGTACTTGTTGGATTCTTAATTTTTGCAGTGTCCACTGTTTGTGTGACCCTGCTGTGCCCCGTATTAAAGGAGTGCATTCAAAGCTCTTTGTGGCTTTGCTTGGCAGGAGTTGCAGCCTATACAAAAGTAAAACATCAGATCCTAATGCTAATATCCCTTTAGGAAAAAGAGGAGGTGGCTGTGATCAAAGCTAATCCTATGCCACATTATGGAGTGCCCTTCAAACCCAAAATGCCAGAGCAGAGGCACGTGGCAGTTTGCCCCTTCTCTTTCGATGCCCGGGACAGAGAGCGACAAATACAAAAAGAGAAAAAAATAGAAGAACTACAGAAGGAAGAGGTAAGAATTAAAAGCTACCTTGGATTCCACTCCTTCAGTAAGAAAAGTGTGGCAGGATTCGCTGTTGTCTATTAAACTTCCAAGGAAAGGACAAGAAATATTTCAAGTTGTTTATTTCAGGTGCCAAAGTTCAAAGCGCTGCCTCTGCCTTACTTTGACCAAGTTAAACTGCCAGAAAAGAAGGTCAAAACCCCAACTCAGCCTGAACCGTTCCATCTGCAGGTGGATGAACGGGGAGCTGCCAAGCTCCAGAGCTGGAAACAGCAGGTAGGGTGAAAAGGATAATGGGAATGACCAGACTTAAAGCAGCTGATGGAGTTGAGGTTGACTACAGAAAGTGTCCTGCTTGAATTGAATCGGTAGCTGAGTTTGAGCAAGGAATTTTTCTGTACTTGGCATGAGACTTGGGCTGTGGGTTAAGGATTGGTCAATGGGGTTTTGTTTATTTTTCTCACTTTATGGTAAATGATGGAATTTACCACAACTGTACAAACAGCTGTGGAATGTTTTCTAAGCAGCAGCTCTGTGCAGCTGAATCCCTTTGCTGACTATCTCCAGGAATATATTGACACATAAATAAGATACTGCTTTTCTCATGTGAAGTCTGCAGTGGACACCCGAAACTTTCTTCAGGCTATTTTTGGCAAAGAAACTGTCGGGCAACAAGTGACACCACTTTTTGGCTTTAATAAAATTTTCTATGGAAATGATTTGACTAAGTCAACATGGCTTTTCCAGTTTAGGGAGTGCTGGAGTCTGGGTCACGAGGAGATGGTCTCTTTCTGCCTGGCACTTGACGTGTTTTCTTCTCTTGCAGCTTAAAGAAGACTTGAAAAGGCAGAAAGAGGCAGCATGTTTTAAAGCTCGTCCCAACACAGTGATGTACCAGGAGCCTTTTGTGCCCAAAAAGGAACATAAGGTGCTATCAGGTAGAGTTACAAATACTTCCTACACGGGCTTGGCTGATAGCTCAGAACTGATGCAATTAAGTGATGTTTTTTCTGGCTGTTGCCTCTTCTTCATCAGCACAGCCAATAGTGCCTTGCATTTAATCAACTAATTGCCTAACAGCTTGTGTCCCTTGGGAACAGGGGGATTTCCTCTCCGCCCCCCTGTCCTGCTCCAGCATGGCAGCTGTATTTAGCAGCTCTGCTGCAATTGGCAGATGATTGATGTGTGCCAGCTCAGGATAAGGGTACTGAGAATGTGAGGAGCTCCCTGCAGAGACAGCTGGCATTTCTGCAGCGCTGTCACTCTTTCCCTCCCGTTTCTAATGAGATGAAGGCATCTACTGCTTGGGTAGGCTAAGATTTGTAGGGCATAAAACCAGCCAAAATTTGTACCTTGTTTGTACTAACAATTGTGTGCTTGCTCCCTCCCATGAGAACACCCATGACGGGGTGGCGTCTGCATTAACACTGCTCACGTCTGGGAGTAAAGTTTTCTCTTTTCCTGAAGCCTGGAGGTATCTCCTAACCACCCTTGCCAAGGGGAAGCTCTCCAAAGGGAGGCTTCCATTGACACTAGTACTGCTCTGCTTTACCTGACTCTCTTTGAACCAATGTTATCTCCTCTATTTCTAAACTTAGAGAGCCTTTCTGGTTCTGTAGTTCCTGAAAGCTTTGAGCTGGCAACAGAAAGAAGAGCAAAAGAAAGGCAAGAATTTGAAAAGCGATTGGCAGATGCAGAAGCCTTAAGGGAGAGGTATGAGGAGCAGATCAGGCAGCAACAAGAGGAGCGTGAAAAGGAAGAAATTGCTAAGCTAAGACAAGAAATGGTAAGTGAGCTGTTTCTGAGCAAGGGCTGTAAAGTAACCCAAAGGAATGTGGGAATATCCTTAAGGAGCTAATGTCACTGTTGAGCTGTGCTAAAACTGCCTTTTCAAGGTTCCCTTTTGCAAACTGACGACTCACTAACTTCACAACTGGTTTAAAAAAACCAAACCTACAAAACTGTGCAAACAAAGAAGGCAGCTGTGCTGAGATGGCTGAGTTTTGGAGCTGCATATGTGTAGTTATCAAAGCAGAATGATCTTAGTAAAACCCACAACCCCAACATGTGCTGTGCATTTTCCCACTCCCTCACTGCAGTGCCCAGGATGGTGTGGTGGTCTCAGGCAGACGCCTGCCTTCACCTCCTCCACAGCTCACCTGCAAATTTCAGCTTCATCGTAACTGCAGCCATTTGCTTTGTTTTGCCCTTGCTTATATTTATTTTTTCACAGGTTCACAAGGCAAACCCAATACGCAAATACCGCAGCCTGGAAGTGAAGCCCAGTGATCAGCCACTGACTATGCCAAAGTCTCCCAACTTCTCAGACAGATTCCGGTGCTGATGAGCATCCGTGTGATAACAGGAGGGAGCATCCCTCTCCACTCCCTTGGTAGGAGAGAGGGAGCAGTTGTTTTTCCATGGCTGCTCAGTCTGAACTCTTATGTTTGGTTCTGTTGTTGTACTGAGTAGTTAAACTCCACCTGAGCCCATGACATCCCAGCAGTGCCTCCTGGCCTTGCTATATATACAGACCCTGTGTTCTCTAGAGACTAAACTAAGTTTTGATATTGCATACAGATATTGTGTACCTAACTAAATAAAAATTCCTAATCTGCTCGCTGTCTCTGGCTAGTGGGCTGAAGCCCTTTCCTGCAGAAAAGTTTTTGGTAAAGGCTGAACGCACAGATGTGCGCATCTGGCAGAGCTGCCTTGTGTTTGTACACTAAGGACTATTTTCAAGTGTCTGGTTTTTAGCCTTTTAGTCTGCATTAAGCTTGAATTGTGTTAAGTGATGTGAGGTTCCTTCAAGCCAGTGTAGCGCGGGTCTGGCCTTTCTTGTTGATGTTTAGATGATCACAAATATAAATCTTGCCCACGCTTTAAAGTAGTTCTCTGTGTATATTAGAGCATTAAACCATCTTGCTGTTTTATAGCTGAAGTTCTTCTATTTGGGGAACCATTTATCTGGCAAGTGACTTGCAGTAAGCTGCTGCCCCAGCTCCTGCCAGTGCAGGTCTTTTGGCTACAGAGCCATCAGCATCTCTGGCCAGTTTGGGCAGCGAGCAGAGCTAAATATAGCCCAAGTGCTCAAATGTGCTGGAGGACAAAACTGCTGGCATTGTGAAGAGTGGACACATCTAGATTAAAGTTTTAATAATTATTTCTTACTTAGTATTGTGCTCTGATTTTTTTTTTCATTTATATCTTACTGAAACACCTGTAAGCAGGGCTGCTTGGTACTGTTGTGCTATTTAGAAGAGAGGGGGGGAAAAGGGAAATTGAGAATTAATTTGTCCTAACTGGACAAACGTTCTTGTTTGGTGGTTATGGAAAACATTTGCTTTCATTTCCTCTGAATTTGGATACTGTTGAAGTATTCCCCGAGTGTGTAGCTTTTTGTTCAGATTTTTGGGTGAAAAAGAGAGTTCAAACTTGGTGTTAGACTCCAGCTAAGGGAATGGTTAGAAGTGCTGTCTCATTCTTGCCAAAATACATCAAGCCATTGCTATTTTACTCCTAGATTGAGAGACGTAACAGTGAAAGAAAGTCCTTAGAGACCTAAATTCCAAGAAGAACATTTATTGTACCCGAGGGATGATGTTTCTGGAGGAATTCTCCTAAAAAGTGTGATGCTCAAGAGATGTCATTGCAGAACAGCTGGGGTCTCTATGGGAGTGTTTCAAAGAGCACCAGCCTAAAACTTCAGTGCTGGGATTAAAAGAGGAAAAGCCACCCCCACTGAAATACAAGGATTCTTTAAAAAAATTAAAAGTTTTGTGCAGTTAGTAACTGAGGAACTGGAGAATGAGAGGCTTGGGGAAGTATGTTGGTACTAGAGGATGAATGACCCTGTGGCAGTGTGGGTTCTTGGAAATGGTGAGCTCAGACATGGCTCCTTTTTGCTTAAGTTTCAGCTTTTCCTTCCCTTCTCTTGAGGATCTTTGTGTAGCTGTGGCAGAGCTTGGCCCAAAAGCTTGACCCAATCACTCAGTCTACCTTCAGCCACATTTTTCTGACTTTGCTGATAGCCCGTGTCACTGAGCTGAGAGTTACAGGACAGCCAGAAAAACTGCTGTCACTGCTGCTGTGACAATTTGCAGAAGTGGCTGGAGCACAAGGGACATGTCAGCATCCTCTTCTTGAAAACTAAAATCCATGTGGATCTGACCTGTCTGCCCTAACCCCATTTCTGTCATGGTGGAGCTGTTCCCTGTGATCTGGTGGAGACATCACAGAACCTCAGATGTGCTGTCAGGGAGCCTTTCCTTTTTCCTCGAGTGCCAGCTCTGGAGCAGGCAGCGTGTGGGCAGCAGGAGCAGCAAATATTTATGATGAGTCAGGGGGAAGCTGGAATGATGATGAGCTGCTGAAGAATGTGAAGGCAAGCAGGATCATCAAGCCATGGAACTGGAGCAGCCACCGATCCCTGAAGGATGAAGCAGCTGGATTTCCCTGATGGCCTTACATGGCCTCTTCTGCCTTGCGGAAGAGGCTGTGTGCCTGACAGCTTGGCAGTATTTTTTCCCCAATGGTATCATTTGGGTCTAATAAAAGACATTACATCTTCCCCCAAACATGGCCTCTTGTATTCCCCATGCACTGCAAACAGGGGCAGGAACCTCAGGCAGCTGTGCCTCCAAGGGCCTGGTGTGTTTGTATGAGCTTGGAGTCACCCACCAGGTTCTCACAGGCTGGGGTGTGGGACCTGTCCTCTTAATTAGGAGGGAAGTGGTGACATGGTGGGAAAGCTGTTCTAGTGTACAAAGTGTGTAAAAATCATGTCCTGAAGGAGCTGGATGTGGGAGAGGATGGGATTTGGCCAAGGCTTCAGCAGAGAAATGGTGGTAGGTGATTTTTCCAGTGCTGGGGAGAACAAATTTACAGGACGGGAGCAAGAGACTGGGATTTAACTAAGTGCTGTTCCAGCACCTGCCTTTAGAGTCAGGGTAGGTTGAGAAACTGATGTAAAATCTGTATTTTCCCTGTGTGGATTTTGCAAAAACATTTTCATATTCCAGTACTCAAAGCTCATCACCAGTACGTGCATGCCTTGAGAGCAAGGAGTGGGAGGAGGTGAGGGGAGAAGATCTGGGTACAAAATCTTCCTCTGCTCCGTTTCTAGTTGAGCTGTACTCAATCTGTTACCAAAATAATTTGATCTGAACACAGACTGGAGCTGGAACTAAAAGGCAGACAATGTTTTCCTGGACTTTCATGTTGAATTGCAAGATCAAATTATCTGGTGATAAATTCTTAAGAAAAGAATTTATGATGCCCTCAAATCACAGCTTTGCTTCTCCCTTCTGTCTCCACTGGGAAACCTTGGTGGCTGCTTGTGCGACCTGGCCTGAATCTGGCAAGGACCCCTGGACCTGTGCAGGTCCTGGTACTCCCTGGTGCTGCTGCTGGTATCCACATTGCTCTGGATGCTCTTTTGATGATGTTGGGATGTTTCCTTGTCTTTCCCCATCACCTTGCTGACACCTGTCATGACATGATGGCAGCTCGTGGTGGAAGCCCTGGTACTGATGGAAGCAGTTAAGCCAGACAGCCCGGCTGGTTTGTGTTTCAGCAGCATGGCTGGGATTCAGGTGGGGATGTTGTTCAGCCTGCCCTGCCGCTCGATTTAGCCGGGGTGTAGGGTTTCCCGGGAATGGGCCGGCTTTGGCCCCGCAGAGCCTCCATTCCCAGGGTAAACGTAAAGGTTAAAGTGTGCTGCCGCAGTTGTGACAACGGCGTCGCCAGGGAACAGCGTGCTTGAGGCGCTGCCAGATCGCCCCAGGACAGGCTGTTTCCCAGCTGCAGCCAATGTAGGCTCTGGCTTAAGTTCCTGAATGGGAAGGGGGAAAAAAAACCCAAGCCCAGGCTGAGGAGCCTGGGTGGTGGCTGGTTTGCAGAGCCCCAGAGCACTGTGCTTCTCCTTGGGGTGTGTGGTTTTGGACCAAGTGAGACAGATACTGCCCTTCAATTCTACAATTCTTCTTCCCAAAGGTCTGATTTCAGCTTATTTCTCTCTACCCACAAATGAATTTTATCTGTGATAATGCCAAACCACAGTCACCCATTGCCTTTGGAGAACCGTGGCTCCCCAGTACCCACACCCAGGGCTTTGCTTCCTCACCTTGTCCCAAGGATTTGTGCACAGACCAGCCTTGCTCCCAGGGAGTGTGGAAGACTGCAGGCATCCCAGGAAGGCTGGCTGGTGTCCAGGTGCTTGCTCCTGCTCTCCTTGGAGAATTTTATCCCAGTGTCCACCACACCAACAGCTCCAAGGGGGCTGTGGGGCATGGCTCTGGCTCATGGGCTTCTGCCTCATGCCTGGGCATGGATATGCTGCTTCCACCTGGGGTTTGCCAGGAGGGTGCAGAGCCGAAAGCTGGTGGAGTGGTGGCAGTATGTGCCTGAAGTGACATTGGTGGCCTCCAGGTGCCTGGCAGCCCTCGGCTGGAGGAGGGGAGAGGCAATTCCAAAGTGTATGTTGGTGACAGTCGATGGGCAGAGTCCCTGCTGGCCAGGCACAGCTTCTGACTGTGGCCCTACAGAGGCCAGGGTGGGGGACTCCCACTCATCATGGGCTGTGCCAGGACTGGGCAGCGTGGGTGTCATTGTCACCAAGAACTGTGGATGATGGTGATGCTCCAACCTCTGCTTCTACTCAACTGCATCAGCACATCAGTGAGTTGGAGCTGTGTGCCTGCTCCTGCATTTTCCCTGCTGGTCCTCACCACATTCCAAGTCCTGCCATGGATTTTAGGAAAGGAACTGGCCTTGCTGAAGCCACAAATCCGAGCTGTGAAGGCTGGAGGAGAGCTCCGTGTCTGCTCAGGATTCCCCGGCTGTGTCCTGCTGAGCAAGTGTTGCTCTTGCATTGAGGTGCTGAGGGTGGATGCCTGAGGCCAGGGCAGGGACAGGTGGGACAGCAGCACCTCATCGACAGGGGAACAGCTGTGCTCCCATCCTGGCTTGTCTTGCTTTCAATGCCACATGTGAACCACTGGCAAAGCGACCCCAGGCCATGGCACACAGATGCTGGTGGCTCACTGGGAGCTGGGATTTGGCAATGCAGAGCAGCAGCACTGCCTGGGCAGTGTTGGCCCCCCTGAGAGGTGCTGCAGGCAAAGTGAGCACTGCACTTGGGGGGCTGCTGCTGCTTGTGTTGGTGGCATTGACTCAGCTCCATCATGGACGGCACTGGCCAGGGCAGCCTCCCCACCTCCTTCGCTGCTGTAGCCTCCAGCCCTGCCACAGGTGAGGTTTAAACTGAGGAGAAAGCAAAGCAAGATTTAAGCAGCCAGGACCTGAGTTTTGTGTGGCTGTGGGATGGGGACCTGGGAGGCAGGACCAGGCTGGCAGCTGGCAGGGGCTGGGGCTGGAGGAGCCCAGGGTAACCTCAGCCTCCCTGGGGGCACCTGGCCAGCCCAGTCCCAGGGAGAGCCCCGCTCCTCCAGCACACACCAGGATCCAGCCTCGTGCAGTGCCTGAAGTGTGTCCTGGGGTGCAGCATCCCAGAAGGAGCTGGCAATGCCTGTGCAGCACCCATACACACAGCCCAGCCCCTCTGGAGCCTCCAGCCCCTCTGTTTATTTCCGATTCCCAAAACACTTGATTTTGCAGAAAATAAGTTTTTCAACTGGTTCCTAGGGGAGGCTGCAGCCGCTGGCCAGTGCCCAGTTCCCAGCTGCTGTCACCTTCATCAAGGCCCAGTGGCAGTGCCCAGAGGTGCCACATCGTACCCACAGAGCCCAGGGTCCTTCGGAGCTGCTCTCCCAAAGGGCCAGTGCCAGTGGGCAGAGCTGGCCACAGCTCAGCAGCACAGGGGACCAGCACCATCACCAGCTGCTCCCAGCCACCATCCCCATGGGTTCGCCAGTGGCCACCTTGTGTCACTTGTGGGCACCTTGGAGGGCCTTAGTCACCTGGACCCTGTCCAGCTCACCCAGGCCACCCCAGTGGGATGGTTTTGGGGTGCCACTGTGTCCAGTGCCAGCACTCCCTGGGGTGCTGTGCTGGAGCAGGAGGCAAGTCTGTCCCTGTCCCCTGCCCCTTGTCTGCGTGTCCCCAACCCACGGGGGACAGGCGAGAGTGGCGTGTCCTTTGAACGGGCTCCAGCAGCAACAGGTGCTGGGAAAGGCGAAGCGGGCCGGCTCCCGCTGCTGTAAAGGATCCTCCTCTGCCCGCACTAATCCGGCTCCGTTACACCCGGCATAGAAGAGGCTGCTCCCTCCGGCGCTGCCACAGTGCGGATGCTGCCCCCCTGACCACCCACTGCACCAGGACCCAGGTAAAGGGGCCGGGGGGGTCTCCATGGCTTCTGACTTGGGGCATGGTGGTGGGGGGTCCTGCAGATAGCGGAGCCCCCAGCCCTGGGAAGAACACGTCCATCCCCACGGGCTTCCTGTGCTGAGCTGTGGGATGTGGGAACGCTCTCCCAGGGACTGCTCTGCTACACCTCCTGTTCCAGTAGACCAGCAAGCAACTTCCCTGTTACTGGGATGGTCGCTGGTGGGTTTATTCTGGGGCTGGGCTGTCCTGGGCTCTGGACGGCTGCACAGGGGGGTGTTTTGGGACAGGGTGAGGAAAGATGACCAGGCACAGGAGGGCAGTGGAGCGCAGGGCAGAACGGGGATTTGGGGATCAGGTGCTGGGCTGGAGTCCAACGCAGGTACAGGGCACCAACAGGTCCCCTTGGCGGAGCCGGTTACCCCTGGGCAGGGGGACGAGCAGCGCTGGCGGCTGCTGGGTGCAGGGGTCTGCGTGGCCCCTGAGCAGATGGGGTTTGCCTGCATGGCTGGACCTCCTGTGTGGTTGAGGGGGAGCAGTAGTGGGGCCGTGCTGGGAACGCTCACCTCTCCTGATCCCCACTGCCAGCCCGGGGCCAGAGCCGCTGTCTCCTGCCCTGCCATGGTGGGATGTGGCCTTAAATTGTCACCCTGGCCGCGCCGCGCTGGCTGTTTGCACGTCGGAGGCCCCAGGCACCCGGTGACAGGTGCCGGGGTCAGGCCATCGATCAGTCACCGCGGGGCAGATATCGGGGCACAATGGGACGGTGCCGGGACTGGTGGCCACGTGGGGGCCCTGGCTCGGTGCCACCAGCCCGAGAGCCACCGGCTGGGCGGCGGGGGCACAGTTCCCGGCTGGATGGCAGCAGCTCATCCCTGCAGGAGCAGAGCCACTGCCCGAGTCCTGCCGTCCCCTCGGCAGGGCGTCGGGTCCGGCGAGCCCTCAGCTGCTACTTTCTCTCCCCGCAGGAGCGTCGCCAAACCGGGAGCACCGCAGGGCAGCCGCCTCCCGCCTGGAGTGTCCCATGGAGCAGGGTGAAGGGGCGGATGGTGCCGACACTGGGGGGTCTGGCGGCACGGCCGCCCCCGAAGCCCAGGGCAGCGCAGCACCTGCAGCCCCCCAGGCTGCCCAGCCCCAAGGGGGGACAGTGCCAGCTGCCACCGTGGCACATGACGGAGGGACAGATGAGCCTGGGCAGGAGAAGGCTGCAGGAGAGGCTGGAGGAGGGAAGACAGAGCCGGAGCAGGAGACAGCTCTGGCTGCTCCAGAGCCCCAGGATGGACGGGAAGCAGTTCCGGGAGAGGAGGCTTCGGCTGTGCAGCGTGATGGAGGACAGGCAGCGTCCATCGGGGAGAAGATGCCGGCTGCCACCGAGGCCCAGGGTGTAGGGAAGGATGAGAAAGCTAAGCCTGGGAAGAAGAAAGCTTCAGCTGCAGGAGAGCTCAAAGGAGGAAAGGCTTCAGCTGCTGCAAAGGCTAAGGATGGAGGGAAGGATGAGCCCAGGGAGGAGAAGCCTCCAGCTGTGGGAGAGCCTGAGAAAGGGAAGGATGAGCCCATGGAGGGGAAGGGCCTGGCTGTAACTGAGGCGCAGGATGGAGGAAAGGACAAGCCCAAGAATGAGCAAGCCCCTGGTGGGTCAGGGACTGAAAGTGGTGGAAAAGCAGAGCCCACCGAGGAGAAGGCTCAGGCTGCAGCAAACTCTGAAGGAGGGAAGGCAAAACCTATGGAGGAGGCAGCCTTGGCTGCAGCTCAGGCTCAGGATGGAGGCAAAGGAGAGCCCGCAAAGGAGAAAGCCACAGTGGTTGCAAAACAGGAGGTCCCAGCCGCTGCTAAAGCTCTGGATGAAGGGAAGCAAGATGCAAAGGCAGAGCAAGCCCCAGCTGATACCAAGCCTGCAAAGGAGAAAACCACAGCCGCTGCAAAGGAGAAGGCCCCAGGTGCTGCAAAGGCTCAGAGTGGGGAGAACAAAGTAGTAAAGGCAGAAAAAGCCCCAGCAGTTAAAAAGGCTCCAGATGGAGGCAAAGAGGAGCCCACGAAGGAGAAGTCTCCAGCTCCAGTGAAGGAAAAAGCTCCAGCTTCAGTGAAGGAGAAAGCCATAATTCCTGCAAAGGAGAAAGCCCCAGATGCTGCCAAGGCTCAGGATGGAGAGAAGGCAGCAGCAAAGGCAGAGAAAACACCAGCTGCAAAAATGGCTCAAGGTGGAGGCAAAAAAGAGCCTACAAAGGAGAAATCTCCAGCAGCTGCAAAGGTGGAAAAATCCACAGTTGCATCAAAGGCTGGGGATGGAGGGAAAGATCCTACAAAGGAGAAGGTCCCGGTGGCTGCAAAGGCTCGGGATGGAGGGGAAAAAGCTGCAAGGGTGGAGCCTCCCACAGCTGGAGCAGAGGCTGGGGATGGGGCTGCAGAGCCCACGGAGGCAGCGGCCATGGCTGCTGTGAAGGCTCAGGGTGGAGGGGAGAAAGCATCCAAGGAGACAGAGGGACAGGCACCAACGATCCCCGAGCCCCCACGCCCAGTCCTGCTGCAGAGCCTGAGCTGCCCGGCTGCCTGCCACAGGTACCCACACCCTCCTGGGATGGGGGGGATCCCCCTCGCTGCTCCAGGGAGCCTTGGGTCCCTGGGTGCTGGGCTCGGGAGCTGTTGGATGGGCTCTGTTCACCTCCCACTCCTGCTTCCAGGGGGGAGCAGCCCTGGGCAGAGGTGGCAGAGATGGAGACAATAGAAGAGGAGACCACGATGGTGGAGCCAAAAGAGGGTCCGACAGAGCCTGGCTCTGGCCCACCAGCTGTGGGGGACCTGCAGCCCCTGGAGCCCCCTGGCACCCCACAGGAGAGGACATTGCCCAGTGCCACAGGGCAGCCCCTGGAGCCTGCTGGCGTTGCAGAGCAGCCTGGACCTGGGGTGCAACCATCTTTGACAGAGGCAAAGCCACCCCCCAGCCCCTACCTCACCCCAGATTTTGGGAAGGAAGACCCTTTTGAGATATTGGGTAAGGCCATGAGGTACCTGCCTTTTCCTTACCCCCCTGGACCCTCTGTGGAGTGACAGCCTGGGAACCCCATGGCCCTGACTGCTGCCCATACTGCCCTCCATGCTGCCAGTTCCTGTCCTTGGCTTGTCACCTGCCTGGTGGCCTTCAAGCTCCCCTTTCACTGTAAACAGGGCTAAATACATCGCGTCCCTTCCTGGCCTGCTCTGGCCACACTGACTGTGAGGAAGAGGAGCCTGGGGAGTGACAGTGACTGTCTGGCTGGTGGCAGGGCACAGCATGTCCTCATATCCTGCACCACTGTCCTTGTGGGGATGGCAGGGCTTGGGGGCAGTAGGTGCTTGTGGGGATCCCTGTGAGGCCGGCTCCTGCTCTCACCTGGGAAAGGGTGGTGCAGGAATGGGTGCATGGGGTGCCCCATGAGTGGGATCTGTCCTGTGAGGGTGAGCAGGAGGTGGTGGCATGGAGGGGGTTTGGCCTGGAGAGGGTGACGTGGCCTGGAAAGGGCAAATGTGACATGTGGGATGGTGGGGGTGGCTGTCATGAAGTAAGGTGGGTGCCATGCATTAGGATGGGTGCCATGGAGTGGAGTGAGAGCCATGGAACAGGGTTGGTGCTATGCAGCAGGACGATGTTGTGGGCAACAGTGAGGGACCCTTCAGGAGTTGCTGCATCCTCCAGTGCAGCCCCAGCCAGGAGCCCACATGTGGGGTCCCCTGGACTGCAGATTCCCTTCTCACCTCAGCCTTTCTCTCTGGGCAGATGACGTCCCTCCGCCGCCAGCGCCCTTCGCACATCGCACCGTCACCCTGCGCTCCGCCAGTGTCAGCTCCCAGTTCAGCCTCAACTCCAAGGACATCCTGGGGGGGTAAGGAGGGGCCCCAGTTCTTCCCCTGGCCTGTCCCAAGTTGCCCTCCAGCCTTGGGCAGTGGCTTTGTGTCGATGGGACTCCTCTGGTGATGATGGGTGGGTGCCTCGGGCAGGATGGGTGCCTTGGGCAGTGCAGAGCAGCATCCCAGTGCAGCGTGAGGGTCCCCAGCAGCCTGGGTGGCTGATGGCGTGGGCACCTCTCCCTCCCTCCCTCCCCAGGGGCAAGTTTGGTGAAGTTCACACGTGCACGGAGAAGGAGACGGGGCTCAAGCTGGCAGCCAAAGTGATCCGGAAGCAGGGAGCAAAGGACAAGGTCTGAACAATGCCGGGCAGGGGTGGCAGTGTTATGCTCTGTGTGCCCCCATGGTGTGGGGACACAGCCTGTCCCAGTGGCACAGCCAGGGCTGACACCCCACGCCATCCCGGGGCTCCTTCTGCAGGAGATGGTGCTGCTGGAGATCGACGTGATGAACCAGCTGAACCACCACAATCTCATCCAGCTCTACGACGCCATCGAAACGCCACGGGAGATCATCCTCTTCATGGAATTGTGAGTGCCTGTGCCTACCTTGGGGCTGTCCAACCCCAAAATGGTACATTCCACCCTGGCTCTGCTCAGCATCTCCATGGTGGAGCTGGGCCAGTGTGCCCAGGAGGGCAGGGAGCTCTGCAGGAGGATGGCTTGGGGCAGGGAGCCCCGCCAAAGTGACCCCATGGTTCGTCCCTGTGCAGTGTGGAGGGTGGTGAGCTCTTTGAGCGGATCATCGACGACGACTACCACCTGACGGAGGTGGACTGCATGGTGTTCGTCCGGCAGATCTGCGAGGGCATCCGCTTCATGCACCACATGTGCGTCCTCCACCTCGACCTCAAGGTGCGGGACTGGGGGCTGACAATGACAGGGCCAAGGGTGACAGCAGGACACTGGCTAGCGGTGGGAGGTGTGCCTGTGGGTCAGCACCGCCCTGGTGCGGGTCAGCTGCAGCACCCCTGCAGTGGGGATGTCCTCTCTCAGTGGTGGGGCAATGGTCACCCTGTCCCCACAGCCTGAGAACATCCTCTGCGTCGCTGCCACCGGGCACATGGTGAAGATCATCGACTTTGGGCTGGCTCGAAGGTAAGGTTTTCTTCCTCAGCTCTGTCCCTCGTCCCCGTTCCCCTTCCACCCTTCATCTCTGTGGTTTTGGGTACCAGGAGCCCCAGGACCTGCTCTAGGCCATTGCTTTGGCCATAGCTCTCCCTGCCCAGCTGGGGAGGGCAGCATCTGCTGAGAGAGGGGCAGTAGTTTGGGGGAGCAACCTGTCCCCCTTCTGCTGACTTGCACCTCCCTTGGCTGCAGGTACAATCCCAATGAGAAGCTGAAGGTGAACTTTGGCACCCCTGAATTCCTCTCCCCTGAGGTGGTCAACTACGAGCAGGTCTCCTACTCCACGGACATGTGGAGCATGGGTGTCATCACCTACATGCTGTATGTCAGGGCTGGGCAGGGGCTGCCAGTGCCATGCTGGGGAGCTGTGGTGCTGGGACAGAGCTCTCCTGGGTGCAGAGCTGTCCCCAAGCACCTGGCTGCTTGGTGGCAGGTGGGGGGTCCTGGATGGCGAGATGGCCATGTAAGGTTGGGGGCTGGGGGGCAGGAAGAGGCTCAGGCCGGCTGCAGGCAGGAGCACAGGATGGTGCCAGCACACCCCTGGAGCAGCCCTGGCCAGATTGGCTCTCTTCCAGGGGGTCTGGGAGGTGCTGCAGCCTGAGAGCACCTGACTCCTCACCTCCCTGCACCCCCAGGCTCAGCGGCCTCTCCCCCTTCTTGGGTGACGACGACACCGAGACGCTCAACAACGTCCTGGCTGCCAACTGGTACTTCGACGAGGAGACCTTTGAGAGCGTCTCCGATGAGGCCAAGGACTTTGTCTCAAACCTCATCATCAAAGATAAAAGGTGTGAGGTTGGCAGTGACCATGGGGTCCTGGGGTGGGCATCCCCAGAGCAGCCTCGGGTACCACGTGCTGCCTCTTCACTAGGACCTGCAGCATCCCCTGGGTCCTGCACTGAATGAAACCCAGGGGCTTTGCCCCACTCTGATTGTCCCCAACAGAGCCCTGCATCCCTCCAGGGACACCTGCCCCAAGCAGGAGGTGCTGGACCCCTTGGGGTCCTGCCCAGCCCCACCAGTACCTGGGCACATCCTTCCATCTGGTTCCTCCCTGCAGGGTTATGGGGTTTTGGGGCTCTGGAGTGGCTGGAGAAGGGGGCGGTTGGGGGTGAGGGGCCCAAGCAGGGTTGACGCAGGCTCTTCTCACCCCCAGTGCTCGGATGAGTGCTGACCAGTGCCTGCAGCATCCCTGGCTCAATAACCTGGCAGAAAAGGCCAAACGCTGCAACCGGCGGCTCAAGTCCCAAGTGCTGCTCAAGAAATACGTCATGAGGCGGCGCTGGAAGGTGCGGGGGGCCGGCAAGGGCATGAGGGTCAGCAGCTACTGAGGGGGCTGGGAGGGGGCTGCCAGACTCTGCCTGTCCTGGTGGATGGCATCTGGAGCATGGAGAATGCTCTGTCTCGCTGTGCTGCTGCAGCTGGGACACAGGGCTGGGGACCCTTGAGCATGGATGCCCCTGAGGTAAGACCCCCATCAAGCATGTGGTGGTTACTCCTGAGCCAATTCCAAGAACAGCTTTTGGAGGCAGGAGTAGTGTCAGGCCCCAGAGCAGGGTCTGGCTCAACCTCCAGTGCCAGAGCCCTTGCCAGAGGATGAGCATCTTTCCTCTTCCCTTTCACAGAAAAATTTCATCGGGGTGTGTGCTGCCAACCGCTTCAGGAAGATCACCAGCTCGGGGTCCCTGACAGCGCTGGGCATCTGAGCTGGGCTCCCAGGGGAGCCGAGGCCAGAAAGGAACCACTTGAGAAGGACCCCCACCAGTCTGGAGCAGCTCTGCCGAGCTGGTCCTACCCTGGGCGGCATCACTGCGCTCAGGACCACGTCACCGCTGGGGGTGCTGGCAGTGGCCTTGGGGCTCCTGAGGCTCCAGCCCTCCTCACTCCCACCGAGCCGATGCTCCCGTCGGGATTTCCTCAGACTGTGAGGCTGCTCCGGAGTGGAGGTTTCTGATCTCATCTCTGGCCCTCGCCCGGCTGCGTGATGCTCGACCTGCAGCGTCTCTGCTCTGCTCACGCTTCCTTCCCGTGCTCTCGGAGGAGGAAGGCCATTCCGGTGTGATCCCGCTGCCTCGGCCACCTGGTGCTTGCTGCTTTTGGATTCAAAATGTGCCCTCTCTGCCTGTAAATGCCGCAGCCCTGCCCTGCCTTCGCTGCCGCTGCCCCCTGCACTGCCCAACCTCCCTTCCCAGCTCTGTGGCTCGGCGATGATGCCGGAGGGCACCGCGGACCCTCACCCTGGTACCTTGGCACCGGAGCCGTGGCTGAAGCACCTCCTCCTGGCCAGCTGGGCATGTGGGAGCGGAGCTGGCCCCGAGCTGCTGTTCGCACAGGAAGGGAGGAAGCAGCAAGCACGCTTCCAGCGGCGTCCCCAGCTGGGAGCCAACGAGGAAAGAAGGAGGCTTTGTGTTCCTCCTGCCCTCCCTGCCCTTCGGTTCTGCCAGCGGGGGAAAAACACAACCTCTGCTTCACCCGTCCCCGGCAGAGCGCGATGAGCGAGGCGGGCTAATGCAGAGCAGCTGGCCCGCGCTCCCCGCTCCGGCCGGCACCGCTCACCCGACCACCAACACACCGGAACTGCTCCGCCGCTCCGGCCGCGGCCGCCAGCTCCCCGCCCTGTGCGGGGGCTCCGCGGGACCTGCTGGAACTGGGGAGGGGGGTGCTGCTCCTGCTCCCGCGCCTTGTCCCGTCCCCGTCCTCTCTGCCTGCATCCCTTGAGCCTCCCTGGTGCTGCCGGAGGATGGGCATCCCCTGGGATTTGTAGCATCCAGCCTTGCCCACTGCAGGAGGGGATGGGGAGTTGGCAAGAGGTCCTCCAGCTTTGGCTTTTGCCATGGCTGAGCCCCCCCAAGCCAAGGCTGTGTGTTTGCTCTGGAGCTGCCTATGCCCTCTGTGCCTGCTGGAAAAAACACTGGGAAGAGACACAGGGAGACATTGCCTCTCACCCCCTCTGGCTGCAGCAGGGGAAGGGGCTTTAGCTTGTCCCCACCAGGCAGCAGCCACGGCTGGTGGGACCCTGCCCCATAATGGAGCCCTCCACAGCGCTCGCCTTCTTGTAAATAAATGTACAGGTCTGCCACAGCCCACACCTGCCACTACGGGGTGCTGGGGAGGCCCTACTCCCACCTGTGGGGCCTGACAGTCATAGGGTAAGTGAGATGAGGATGGGAAGCAGCGTCTCATCTCTGTGGTAGAGGGAATGGGTCCAGGCTGTGCTGTGGACAGGGATCACCTGGTACATCCTGGGCAGGGCTGTGCAGGCATAGTGCCAAGGGTTTCTGGTCTCCACACCCAACAGCTCTGAGCACCCCAGGGGGATGGGGGACGGGGAAGTGACTGGATGGATGGGTGGATGGATCAGCTGTCAGTCAGAGATGTCCTCACATCTTCAGCATCTGCCCATATGGGGTGGGATGCCCAGGCAAGGGCTGGGGGGTACCGGTACCCCTTTGCCCAGGGGAGCTGTGGCTGGCCCTGAAGTGGTTAAGGCTGCCAGAGCCTGGACTCCGGCTCCCGCCGCAGGCGTCCCTCCCAGCCGCTTCCTGCCGGCAGCCTTTGACCGGTTCCTGTCGGTGACCACCCCGCAGGCCTGGACGCCAGCGCAGCCCCATCTGGTTTGAGTTACGCTCCACGGCGGTGACGTCTCTTTCCTGTCTGGCCCCAGGAGCCGCGCGTCGCTCCGGTCCCGGCCCTGGCCCCGGCCGGCCACAGGGGCTGCAGGGCCCTGCTGCAGGGTGGCCATGGGGCTTCCAGATGGACCATTAGCCCTGGACATTCCTGGCACCCTGAGCTGCTGTAGGGGATCTGTTCCTGAGCACAGCCCTGTGTATGCACGTCTGAGACAGAGGGATGGACAGACACCAGCACATCACAGGGAGGGGGCTCCTACCCCACAGCCTGGTTTGGTTTCTCCAGCTTTCTCCTTCCTACCCTGGGACCCTACAGAGACACACACTGGGGCTGAATGAGTGGGGCCACAGGGCTGACACCCATGGAAGTAGCTGTGATCCCATCCTATGTTCCCAGCTGACAGGGCTCATGAGCCCCTGAAGCTGATGGAGTGGGCTGGTTCCGCTGGGGCCAATGGACAGGGCTGCTCCTGGTCCAGCACCGGCCACAGCAGTCAGTTCCATCCCTTATGTGTGGGGTCCTCATCACCCCCACGGATGAACAGGGCAGTCTGGGTGTGCACACGTGTGTCCTCAGCATCCATCCCCGGAGCCTGGAGCAGCACACACTCCCCATGCACCCCGTTCCTGTGGCACCCACCCTGCCTGCAGAAACAAGGAGCCCCGCACGCAGTGCAGGGAGGGAAGGGGAGGGGGCAGACCTCCAGCACTGGCACCTGGCAGCACCAATGGCAGCGGCAGCAGGTTCGCCCCGTGACTGGGCGCAGCACAGCCCCGGCCACAGCACGGCCCAGGATGGGAGCGGGTGAGCGGGCAGGGGGCCAGGCCACCCACAGCGAGCCGGGAGTGAGCCAGGGAGGAGGCAGAGCTGGGAGAACAGCGGGTCCATGACCGGCAGTCGGGGTGAGGGCGGGAAAGGGGAGCGCTGGGAGAGCACATGGCTCTGATGTGCACTCCCGGGCAGGGCAGGCTGTGCAGGACAGGAGTCCCCATCCCTAGCGGCTGCTGCAGTTTGGGGGACAGTGGGATGCGCCACACTGCTCCCAGCACAGGGACCCCATCTCGGGCACAGCATGGAGCCGGGGCCGTGTGTTCCCAGCCGGGGCGGGCGATGGGCCCGGCCACGCTGCGTGGGAACCAGACGGCCCCTGGGCATGGCTGCGGCGCTTGCTTCCTCCCGCGCCCCCGGGGACCGTGCGAAGGAGGGGGTTGAGGTCAGCCGCGCTCGCCGCCGGCCGCTCCGGAGACGCCAGCATGATGTAGGCGCTCAAATATTGTTTTCCACTGGGTAGGGAAAAAAAAAGGAGAAAAGAGAGGCCCAGGGCTGAGTGGCGGTCCCCGATGATGAAGGGCGGCCCCCCCTGCCCTGCCCGGGGCTGGGACACAGCCATGGCCCAGCAGCAGCCGTCTCGGGGCTGATAACAGAGCTGACGCGGCCGCGGTGCTCCCGGTCCCCGAGTGACGGCAGTGTCCCTCCGTGCCAGCACGGCCCCCGCAGAGACCCCCAAGACTGGCCAAACTGGAGTCCCGCTGGCCTTGGGGAGCTGGGGGGACTTTGACACAAATTTGGTCCCCACATCAGCATGGAGAGCCCCTGCCAGCCCTGTGTCTATCCAAGGGCTGGCTGTGCCGTGGGGTCTGGGTATTGCTGCTCCTGGGGAGCTCCCTCTCCCATCCTGGGGCTCGCAGGATGGGGGGCACAAGCACAGCCCCCCACTTTGCCAAAATCACTCTGGCCCCACTCCAGTGCTCAGAGGTGCTGACTCGAGTGTCCCACTGCTGTGTGGGAAGGGGCTGGTGGCCAGGTCCCATCCTAAGACTGTGTGAGGACCCTGCCCACTCCAGAGTCCCCCAGCCTGGCCAGCTGGGGCATGTCCCTGTGCCCAGCCCAGTGTCAACATCGGTGACTCAGCTGGTGCCTCTTCACTGGCAGCAGCCCTGCATGATTCAGGTCGGAGGAATCCACTTTCCTGGCTGTTCCCATCAGAGCTGCAGCCCTGGCACAGCCCATCTTTGGGGCTGCCCTGGTCTCGGAGTCTACAGGGACTTGTTGGAATCCCAGCCAGGCACTGACACAGCCACAAGCAAGGACAGAGAGGGGAGGGAGCCCTGTCCCCTGTCCATCTTCCCCCCCACCCCTTCCCCATAGCAGAGCCTCCACACTGTGCCACAACCCCTGGTGCCTCCCCACAGTCTGTCTGGGGCAACACGGGTCCATTTGCAGGGCCACACACTGAGGCTGGTGCCACTTGTGCCACTTGTGCCACATGTGACACCCTGTGCAAAGCCAGGAACTTGGAGGGAACTTGGAGCACATTCTCCTGACCCCCAGGGACAAAGATCCCTCGCACTACCATGGGATGGCGCTTCAGGGGATCCTGGCCCCACATTGTCCCCAGCATCTCCCAGGGACACAGGACCTGAGCGGAGGTGCCCTTACCCAGGCCATGCCCCGCCCCCGCATGGCCTCACCATGCAGTCAGTGATCACTGACGGAGGGACTGCTGGAGATGTGGGCTGTGCCAGGCGGCCCTGGGGACGCGTGTCCCCCAGCCAGCACCTGAGCTGGGGCTGAGGGTCCCCAGCTTGCCCCTGCCCACTGCCCACCTCGAATGGGGCACAGAGACCACAGAGGCAGCGTTGGGGAATGTGTTTTATTGGGTGCTGGGTTGTCCCAGGGTGGGGAGTCCCTCACTCGAAGAAGAACATGCCGGGTGTCCGGTAGAGGCAGGGGGGCAGCCCCAGGGGGTAGCCATTACCCCCCTGCAGTGGGATCGCGGTCCCCGGCCCCCATGGCTCCTTCTGCTCACCTGCCCGTGGCCCCATGGCCCCGAAGGGTGGCTGGCGGGGGGCGGCAGGGGCCGGGGGCGCTGCAGCCAGGAGATGCTCCAGCGCTGTGCCGCAGGGCCGCTCCTTCACGCAGAAGCTCAGCGCCTGCACCCGGCACTGGTAGCTGCTGCCCAGCGCCTCGGGGCCCGGCCGGCTGAAGGAGCCGAACACGGGCAGGTGGGGCTGCGTGTAGCCCTCTCCTTCCAGGAAGCACGATGAGGGGGGCTTGCCCGTGCCGAGGAGGTTGCCAGGGAATGCAGGTGGCACCTGCCCAAATGGCTGGCACGGCCCCAATCCAGGGGCAGTCAGCTCCTTGCCCTCCAGCTGCCCCGGGGGGGTGTCTGGGGTAGCCGGTGAGTCCTGCGGGGGGTCCCTGTGCTGGGTGGGCAGCAGAGCGGGCAGCAGGGCAGGGTGCTGGTGCTGGGCCGGGCGCTCGCTGGGCAATGGGTACTGACCTGGCCGGGGCAGCTGCAGCGCCGCCGGGAGCCCCCCGAAGACAGTCTCCTTGGGCGGGCGGCTCTCGGGGGGCGTGAAGAACGGCCCCTTGGGCTGTGGCATGTCCGGCAGGTACAGGCAGGGCTGCCTGGCCTTGGGCGGCTGACGCCGGGCACAGGGCTCAGCACACCCCGGCACCCCGGCACCCTCAGACAGAGAGGCAGGGCTCGGCAGGCGTCCTGTGGCTGACGGCGAGGTGTAGCCCCTCTCCTCCTTCCCCTCCTCAGGCAGCGGGGCAGCGGGCAGCCCTCGCGCCTGCTGTCTGGGGGTCTTCCCGCGCCCCTCGTCTCCCTCAGTGCCCGGTGCATCCCGGAGGCCCCTCTTCCTGGTGAAGCGCCGGCGGCGCCGCAAGAAGCTGCCGTTCTCAAACATGTTGTAGCAGTCGGGGTCGAGGGTCCAGTAGTTGCCCTTTCCCGGCTTCTTGTCATCACGGGGCACCTTGACGAAGCACTCGTTGAGGGAGAGATTGTGGCGGATGCTGTTCTGCCAGCCCTGCTTGTTCTCACGGTAGAAGGTGAAGCGGCCCATGATGTAGCGGTAGATGCCGCTGAGGGTGATGCGCTGCTCGGGCGCGCTCTGGATGGCCATGGTGATGAGGGCGATGTAGCTGTAGGGTGGCTTGGTGGCCTCGGCGCTGGGGAAGGCACCGCCGGCCGGCTCAGGGGCCGGCGGGCTGCGCAGAGCCGCGTCGCCGACGGGGAGGTCCGGCTGCATCCTCCCGGCCGGCCCCCGCCGTTCCAGCGCTGCCGCCGATCCCGCTCTGCCGCACGGCCCCAGCACGGCCCGTTAAAACCCGCTGGCCGGCGAGGGGGCGGCGGGCCCCTCCTCTGAGGGGCCGCCCAGGGCGGAGCGGGGCTCTGCCGTCCAGCACTGGTCCCTGTGGACAGACGGACGGATGCGCCGCCAAGGCCTGCGGCCAGCAGCCAGTGGCCCCGGGGTTGGCACGGCCGCAGCCGCCCTAGGGCAGAGGCGGGCACGGCCCCCGGCTCCCCCAGCCCCTTTTCCCACGGAAGGTTCCCACGACCTGGTTCTCATCCTGTGCTGCTCACGGCGTGCAGCCGGGCTCCGGCTGGGCTCGAGTGAGGCTGAGTGAGGGATGTTGGCAGGACTGAGGGTGCTGCCTGCCCTCAGATGCCCATCTGCCCCCTGCCCACCCCAGTGCCTCAGCCCCTGCCCGCAGCCTGGGCTTGTGCTCGATCTTGTGCCAGGTCTCTGTTGTGCCAGGTTCCTGCATTGTTCCCAAAACTCTGGGTGCAGCACGGGCTCCAAGAGCCCCATCACACCACTCATGAGGGGAAACTGAGGCACAGGTAGTGAGTGCCTTTAGGACAGGCTTCTGTGTTGCCAGGTCAGCAGAGCAGCTAACGGGCACCTCACTGCTGCCTTCACCCCTGCCAAGGGGCTGGGGAAAAGGGGCAGGACAGGTCTGGAGCCAGTGCTGGGGCAGGGGTTTTTCTCACGCTGTTTCCCTGTGGCTGGGGCTGAGCTGGCTTTTCCCACATGAGGCTCTGTCCGGACTCAGCTTCCCCAGCCACTCGTGCTCCGCTCGGACCAGCACCAGCCCCCCAAAACCAGAGCCAGCCCCCAATGCTGATACGAAAACACAACCTTTATTTCTAAGGTTTGCAAATGGCAAGTCCTGGCAGCACAAGGTGCAAGGACGCAGCCGGGTCTGCCCCAGCTTGCTGAACAGGCACGCAACAAATCCCACCTAGGGGACTCCTAGGGAATAAATACAGCAATCACAGGGGCAGCAGCACCTGCCCCCCCCCCCCCCCCAGCTAACATCCGTCCTTGTCTGGTCCTGCACACTGAGCACCCTGTGCACTCTGCCTCGGGACACGCAGCTGGAGTGGGGCCATGGGGCTCAGAGCCTCCCACTCTGAGACTTTATGGCAACTGGGCTCTCCTCTCCCACCCAGCTCAGGGCTGGCAGAGCTGTTTGAGGACATGGAGAACGTGGCTGGAGGTGCCAGGGGCGCAGGGCTGGGGGGAGTTGCAGAGCAGCGCTGGCCTCAAGCGCTGGGCGTGATGGAAGAGCTCCCGTGCGAACACCGGCTCCACCTGTGGAGGCACAGAAGGACGGAGGATGGGCACAGGTCTGTGTCCCCACATCTCAATGGTCCCCATGCCTGGCTCGGGGGTGGCCAGCCCCAGAGGGTACTCACGTGAGCCATGATGAGCTTCTGGAAGGGGTGCCCAGCTCTGGTGGGGTATTCCTCCCCGAAGCACAAGTAGATCTGGTACTGCGGCATGAACTGCCCGTTGCTCAGGTACTCCCGCACCTCTGCAAGACACCAACCCTGTCAGGGGACACGGGGTCCCCACAGCCCCCATCAGCCACACCAGGGCAGGACCTGCCCCTCTTCCCGAGGGGAGCAGTGTCTCCCAGGACTTACGCTGTATGTACTGCTGTGTGTCCAGCAGCTTGTAGGTCTTCTCCCTCTCCAGCTTGTTGGGCCAGTTCTTGTGTGGGGCCAGTGGCCCATTCCAGTACACCCTGCCCTGGCACTGGCGCTTCATGAAGACCCCCTCAGGTGCTACCCACAGCAGCACCCCGCGCTCCAGGTGAGGCAGGAGTCGCTCCAGCACGTCGGTCATGCAGGCCACGTGGCCATGGCCGCTGAGCACCTGCGGTGGGGGGAACTTTATCTGCTCCATGCAGGAGGGGCCGTAGAGGTGCTCGCTGTCGGCCGGCACGGCGCTGGTGGTGATGCGGCAGCCCTCGGCCGTGCGGGTGGTCACCTCCTTCACCAGCACATCACAGTAGTACAGGCGGATGTGGAGCCAGCAGTCTGGGGCAAGGGGAGGGTCAACTCATGGGCAATCTGGCCTGGTGTGGCCACCCAAGGCATTGCCCGCCAGTGTGGCTCCTACCTGAATTGTTGACATCCTCCACAGGGAGGTAGGACTGGGGTCCGGGAAGAAGCTGGCCATGGGTTGGGTTCCAGCCATAGAAGACTCCCCTCACAAGGCACCCTGGACCAGGGCAGAGGTGAGGTGGGGAAAGGACATGGGCAGTTACCCCAAGGGCTCCCAGGCACTCTCCTGGCCCAAGCCCCTGGGCCCACACTTCCCACTGTGTTTGCTCATTATTGGGCCTCATTATATCCCCTAAGGGCATGGCTTTGCTGGGGTAGGGTGGGAGTCCTCAGCCCCTACCTCAATCCCCGCAGGATCCTGGCAGAAGTGTGTGCTCCCTGCCCCCAGCCCTATCCCACCGAGAGGGACCCTCCTCACCTCGCTCAGTCGGATGGGCAGAGAGCCGGGGCTGTGGAGACACGTGGGCAGTCTCCAGCATGTCCTTCTGGCTTTCCTCCTTCTTTGGACTCCCCATGGTGCTGCCCTGGGGGTAGGAGCAGCTTTGGCAAGGGCTGAGCCGGCAGCGGGGGATCCTGAGCCAGCTCCTGCCTCTACCATGGACCAGCAGGTCCCCTGCCTGGGTCTGGCAGCTGCGTGGCACAGGGGACCCTCACCGATGCCCCGTGAAACAGATGCAGGCAGTGTGCAAACAGGGGAGCAGCTGATGGGTGAGGGGGGCATTTGAGGGTCCCACCTTCTCCCCTGCCTGGATGGCACAGGGTGGGCTCACCTGCTGGTCCTCACTGCCTGGGGACTGTGTGTCACTGTACTCTGCAGAGAGCAAGAAAGAACGGATGAACCCCTGGCAAACAGCGGGAACAGCCCCAGGGAAGACAGCTGGCTGTCCGGGACACTCAGAGAGGAAGAGGAGCAGGGAGGAAGGGTAATGTCTGTGGGGCACGGGGCTTGTACAGGCATGGTTCAGGTATCAACCCCACATCTGGCACAGGAGGAGGGACATCAGGGACATACCTGCATCACAGGCTCTGTCAGTCACGATCTGGTACACCTTGTAAGGCTCGGAGATGTCCAGCTGGCTCCGCTCGGGCACCTCCTGGAAGTCGGTGCTCTTGTTGAGGGCGCAGCGCAGCCGCGTCTTCCAGGTGGAGGGGTCAGCCTTGTCCGTCCCTTCGTGGTACTTCCCCTTGTAGACGGCCCAAGCCTGAGGGACAGAGAGTGCCCTGTGCTGTGGGGGCTGCTACAACCTGGCCCCCGGCTCGGCTGTCCAAGGGGGTCCACCGGGGCATGAATTCACCGGGGCTGAGGGGGCAGTGGGGAACCGGGGCTGTGTGTCCTGGGGGGCTGCGGGGAGCCGGCTGGTGCGGGGTCCAGGGGAGCACACAGAGCTGGGCAGCCGGGAGCCCCGGGAGCGTGCACGGAGCTGGGCGCTGTGTCCCAGGGGTGCGCACGGAGCCAAGTCCTAGCGCTGCGCACAGAGTGCCCTGTAAGGTGCACATGGAGCTCGGCTGCACGGAGCTGGGGGATGGATTCCGGGGTGCGCACGGAGCTGGGCAGTGGGGAGCCCAGGGCAATGGGGAGCCCCGGGAGTGCACACGGAGCCCGGGGGCCAATCCCACGGACGCTCCCAGGGCCGGATGGGGGCCGCGGGGAGCCCGGGGTACCTTGAAGAGCGCAGCATCCTCCTGCTGCCGGTAATCCTGCTTGGCCGCGTGCTTCCAGGGGATGCGGAAGAGCGTCCGGTGCCGGTTCTCCCAGCGCAGCCCCGGGTACCGGCCGCTGTCGATCTGCGCGATCAGCCACTCCTTCAGCCGCATGGGCGCCCCCGGCTCCGCCATCGCGGCCCGGCGGCGAAACCGAAAGCGGCTCCCGCTTTCACTTTCCCTTTCCTGGCCCACGCTGCCGGCTCCGGCTGACCCACGGCAGAGGGGACAGGTCTTAAAAGTTTTTCTCTGCTCCGCTTTTCCCCACGCAGCTGCGTCAGACATCCGCGTTCAGGAAAACGTGATGTCGTAATTGAAGGTTACAGCACTGGGAACAGCTGGAGCTGGTGCCTCCGGGAGGGACCCCCAACAAAGGCATCTCCGAGGTTTCAGAACCTCACAATGTGTGCACCCATGTACACCAATGGCGATTTTAGGCTCTTCCCGTTGTTTATTGGCTCCTGCGGAGCCTCTGGGTGATCGACCCCCACCTCGGGACGTGCCCTTTGTTAGGCAAAGGGTGGGCGCCCATTCCCGGCTCTTGCCTGGGGCTCCAGCCTTTTCGTGCCATGCAGAACACAATGTGCAGCTCGCACTGATAATTTACATACCGAGAGACCTGCACGAGGTGTATTTCTCAACACAGGAAGCCTGCACCCGCGGGAGAGGGGCAGGCACATTGCATCAACAGGAGAGGGGACAAGGCACCAGAAGGCATGCGGAACCCTCCTGCACCCCTCCCAAGTGCTTCCTCTAAAACTGTCGGGACTCCCACACGCTCCCCGAAGGCAACAAGGGACCCTACTCCCTTGTCTTCCTGCTTTGGGGACCCGGACATGTCCCAGCCCCAGGGGCTATGTCCTCCCGTGGGACCAGCTGCTCACTCCATAGGTGTGGGGAGCTGCGGGGAGCTGCAGGAACAGCACGGGGTTTCCAGGGTGGTGTGTACAGTCACATGTCCCCATCTCTCAAATCTCAAATTTCTCCTCTGCTCTAATGCTCACGTCTGCCTCGTGGGGCTCTGGTGCTGAGTCGAACGGGAAATGGGTGGGAAGGGCAAATGAGCTGTGCAAAGGGCTGCCGGGGCTGGGGTGAGAGCCTGACACATCCTGCACCAGCTCCCCACTGGCCTCCAGCAGGGCACGGGCTCGGTCACTGGGCCACCCTGAGGTGACACTGGTGTTGGTTCCTCCATCACTGCTGCAGAGTCCCATGTCGTTGTGCAGGGAAACCCAGCTCCTCTGCCTGGCTGCTGCCCCCCAAGTCTCCTTTTGCAGTCCCCAAGGTCTCCTTTCTTGCTCTGAGTCAGAGAAAGTCGCCTCTCGCCGAGAGGAGAAGCGAAGTTCCTGAGAGCTGTTGGGGCTGCAAAGTCTCCAAATGAATAATCAGTGGCAGAGAGCCCAGTCCCGGGCTTTCCCAGAGGATGTGAGGACAGGGCACAGCCACGTGGCACAGACGGCACATGGGGCCACACGGGCTGTACCAGTGAGCCCAACTGGCAGGGGTTTTCTCTCCTTACTGAGCCTGTCCGGGACCCCTTGGTTGCAAAGTGAAGCCCAGGCACCCCCTGTGCCCCCCATCTGGGCGAGCTATGGGGTCATGTTCTGGGAAAAGGGCCTGAGACTGACTGACAGAGGATCCACATCTGCCCTTTCTGCCTTGGGAAGCAGAGCGATGGCAAGGAGTCACTGCACAGCCTCCCAGTGTCTTGCACTGATTACATCCAAGGCCGGGAGATAATCGCAGCCGCCGGCTCGTTTGTCAGCCCCAGCCCGCTGATAAGTTTTATCAGCCGGCCGGGGATTTCATACGGTGTGGCAGCCGCCTGGTGACGCGGGACTCGGGGGATCTAATTACCCGGGCATCAGCGAGGATGCTCAGGAGCCAGATTCCCCACTGGATTCCTCACCGCGCTTCTCCCTGCACAGGGAAGGTGAAGCTGCTTAAGCCTTAAACTTTTCATGCCAAAATGAGTTTCAAAAGGAGTCAAACATTAACTCGTAGCTAACCTTGCCCTTGCCCGGGTTTTTCCAAGCTGTGCAAACCAGATCTGCCAAAATAAATACATTTTGCTGTGCTGTGAAGCTGAGCTGGAGGGGCCAGTGCCCTATGTGGTTTATGGTGGGAATAGGGGAATCCCTGGGTGTAAACACCCTGGCATAGGGTGTCCCAGTGTGAGGGGGTGCAGCTGTGCATGGGGCACGTGTCCACCCTGCATGCGTGGTCCTGGGCTGCGCGGCTACCACCCTGCTGGGTGCTGGGGGGGCCAAAGGGTGCTGGAGAGCTTGGCCTGGGGGCGAGGGAGTGGGGAGAGCACCCTGGAAGGAACTGGGAGGAGAGTGGGATCCCACGGTGGACAGTGCAGGAGCAGTGAAGGATGATGCACCCCTGGTTATTCAGTTTACTAAGTATCTATCCAGAGAGGCTGGAGCTCCCAGTCTGCCTGGGCAGCACCCAGCCCGGCAGGCAGATGTTGGCAGCAGGAAGGAACCCTGGCTTTGAAGCTTTGTCTCCTGAGGGATCCCTTCCCCCTAGGAGAGGGGTGGCAGGGATGAGGGGGACCCCAGAAACATACTCTGAGTCCCAACACGGACAATGCTGATGACCCAGCTGGGCATCCTCAGAATCTTTCCCACCTGGGACTCTGCTCCAGGAAAAGGTGCAAATGGGACAGGTCGGGGACTTGTGATACTCAGCTGGTGCCAGGCTCCCAGCACTCCCAGCAGCTGGAGCCAGCAGACTCCTGGACCTGGTGCTCCTGGATCCAGTGAGTGGAGAGGCTACAGTGAAACAGGTTCCAGGTGAGCTCCCACCTGCTGCTCCCAATCTCTCCTGGAGCAGAGCTTGTCCCCAGAGAGCCCTGCCCTGGCACTCATATTTACAGCCTCCCTTGTCACCTTCCCACAAGGCAGCAGGGTGAGCCCTGTCCAGGCATGCCAGTGTCCCCAGCCCACTCCAGAGAGTGGCCAGCAGCAGCTCCAGACCTGTCCCATGCTGGGACCTTCCCCCTTGGCACCCCCATTTCAACCCGGCCATCACAGGGGAGTCAGACCACAGAGAAGGGTGTTTATTACTGGGGGACATAGAAAGTCTTTAAGCAAAATGGCTTAAGGCTCTGCTCTAGTGAGGTCTGGCCAGGTTAAACGCTTGGTTCCCACCTGTTACAGATTGTGCCCTGGGATGGGTGGGAATAGGGTGCAATGGATTCCTAAAGCTACAGTGCTTGCTCAGGGCTTGTGCTTGGCCAGTCTGGAGCTGGGCCCTTGCCTGGGAGCCTGTGTGGTGGCATTACCTGCTGGTACACTGGTGTGTCCCTGCTCCCCAGCCACCTGGATGCTGGGAGCTTGTGCTGCTGGTGGGAAAACCACTCTGAGGGGAGCACTGGCTCTCCCATGCACCCTGAGGCCCATGCAGTGGGTACCCAAGTGCTACACCTGGCAACACCTGGATACTTCTGCTTGTGGCAGAAGAGACCCCCTCTGTGTTCTGTCCCAAGAAGGAGCCTGCAGTGACCCAGGGGCAGAGACCCACGTCCCCAGCATGCCGGATGTGAAGAGGATGAGCCCAGCATGTGCTGCAAAGCCCAACAGTGTCCATGAAACCTGCCTAGAGAGAGGGTGGCACATTCCCACCCCAGAAGAGAAGAAGGAGCTGGGCTTTGTGCAGATTCCTGCCCAGTGCTCCCTGTCCCATTGTGTTGCATCTCCTTCCTCTCTCCCAGGCTGTTGGGTGATTCTCACTGCTCTCCCTTGGCTTGGGTCACTTCAGACAAGCCGGGATGCAGGAGAACGTCCTCTTCACCCGCAGCAGGAAGGGACTTGTGCTTCTCATGTCTCTGGCTCTTGGGACCAGTCCTTGCACAGCTCCCTCTGTCCTGGACGTTCCTTCTCTCCCTGCTGGCAGCAAGGCCTTTATTTCTTCCTCGTCATTGAAAGGGGACATCCCATACCTCTGCTTCAGGTGCCTGCGGACCTGGGGAAGGAGCGAGAAGTAAAATAAGGTGCTGGTTTGCAAGGGCAGGTCCAAGCCTGCCGGCAAGGGGAGCAGGGAAGAAACTGAGTCCCCTCAGGACTCGTCCTTGCTCTGAGACCCATGGCAGGCTCAGCCACGGAGCAGAGCACAAGTGGCAGAGGCTTGTCCCACCTTGCGGGCTGCGCTGCCGCCGAACTCAGACAGCTGCTGCCTGAAGCCAGGGTTGGGGTTGGCGACGGGCCGGATGGTTCGGATGGCATCCAGCACCTCCTGGCAGCTCAGCTCCGTGACAACCATGACATAGGCAACGACCACGGTGGTACTGCGGGAGATGCCAGCAAGGCTGGCAAGGGAAAGTGCAGAAGGGCTGAGGTTAGTGGCACACCCTGACCCCATGCTTGCCTCTTCCTCCACCCGCGTCCCTCAGATATTTCAGTTCTTCTTTTCCAAGGACTTGCTCTCCCGGAGGCCTGAGCCCTTCCAAGGTCCTGGCCATCAGTGCCTATAAATACCCACTCCTCTCCAGGGAATGGGAACAGCAGCCACTGCCTGGCCGCCTGCCCCACACCCCCGCTCATCCCATGCACTCAGCTGCAGCAGAAAGCTGCCCCAGCTCCAGGACTGCCTGGATCCCACTGGGTTTGAGTCACAAGCCGCAGCCAAGGGTGGATCCTGGGTGGATCCATTGGCACAGAGCCCTCTGGCACAGGCTGGCTTTGATCAGGGGTTGCAGCTAAAGTGAGGGGCTGGGGACTGTATCTGCTGAGCTGGGAGGACACAGCAATGGACACAGGGGAAGAAGCATTACCAGTGGACGAGGCAGTTCCCTCCATGCAGGCGACACTGGTGGATAAAACTGATGCATTCCTTGAAATGCCTCTTGCTAGCAGGAAAAATAAATAAGACAGAATAAGAACTTCAGGGGTGGAACAACATTTTTAGCTACAGGCAGAGCAGCCCTGCATGTTTGAGTTGTTTTAGGGGATCTGCCAGCCACTGCTGAGACCTGAGCAGCTCAGTGCTGTTTACTCACAAGGAAAGGTGGATTTGCCAGCTCATTCTGTGCTGGGGACACAGAGGGGGACACTGTGCTGGGGATGCACAGGGCTGCCCTGTGATTTGTATGACTCATGCTGGGGCAGTGGGACGATGGCTGCTCATGCCTCCAGCCATGCCTGTGCCCTCAGCTGGCTCCGCACCCTTTATGTGTTCTCCCCTCTCCAGACACTTCCCAGGGGGATGCTTGCTGCTCCTCTCCATGGGTGCTGCAGAGTGGCTGCCCCTCACCTCACCCCAGGGCTCGTGCCCTCACAGCAGTCACTGAACAGGGATGCTGTTGGGGTCCAGAGGTGGTCCCCTGCACTGTGGCATCACATCTCCAGCCTGTGGGTTGCTGTACTTGAGGAACTGGAGGCAGCACATCGAGGGCTTGAGAAGCTGTGAGCCCTCACCTCTGGTCGCCCTCCTGCCTCCCCACACATCCCCAGCCACTCCAGGGTACTCACATGTTGGCTTCAGGGGTGTCAGGCAGGGGGATGCGGAGGTAGGTAATGTCCTGGAAGACAGAAGAGGGAGAAGCTCAGGCACTGCAGCCAGGGTGTCATACACGGTCAGAGTGGAGCTGGCTTTGCTCCTCACCCACAGCTGCCTGCAGGGCTTTGCTCGCCCCACACAGAATCCCCCTGCATGGGGATGGGGCCACGCTCTCCCTGGAGTGAAGAGCAGGGCAAGGGGAGACCAGCAACTCGTGGGAGGGGATGGGAAACAAGAAGAGTCTGGAGAGCTGGAAATTGTTTCCCGTCAGCGTTCAAGGCCGGGTTATAGTCACAAGACAGCCAGTTTCCCATGCCGGGGGCTGTCCAGCTCCTCTGGGATCCGTGACCAGGGAGAGGTGTACATGCCATGGGATGCTCAGAGGGGGAAGGAAGATGCAGCATGGAAGGAGCTGCAGGAATCTACGCAGTGACTTCTGATGCAGGACCCTACCTTCAGCAAGGGCTGGGGGGATTCATGGATCGAAATAATGTGGGTGATCTTGTTCCGGCTTAGCTGCTCCAGGTCTTTGGCATCTGAAGGATAAAACTAGATATCAACGTGTATTCATTTCCTACCCTTCTCTTCCCACAGCGCTCCCACTCTGCTTCTACAGCCAGCCAGCACACAGAGGCTTGCTCCAGCAGATCGACTGCATCCCACCCCCACATGCAGCAGTGCAGACATGGGCAAACATGGAAACCTGGAATGCCAATCCTGTGATCCCAAACCAGAGGCGTCTCCCTGATCCCTTGTCCTTGCTGCTCATGCTGATTGAACCATTCACACCTGCACAGAAACGCTCTGGGTCAGCAGGCAGTGTCCCTCCTGTCTGTACTTGTCCCCACTTTGGGAGGAGACCTGTGCCCTGCCCACACCTCCTTGAGCTGCTACACACGTAGCACCAGGACTTGCTGCAGCCTGAGAGATCTGCTTTGTCTTATGAACTATCAAAGTGGAGTTGCAGCAATTTATATAAACTCTGATTTTCTGTAGAGAACACCTGGGCAGTGACTTGCTGCTCTCTAGTCTGTCTTCTCTGCAGCTGCGTGGACAGAAACGGGGTGTCCTTGGCTGTTTGGGGCAATGCCCTGCCTCTCACCAATTCTTCAGCATTCTGGCTGTGATCCTGGCCTCTGGTCTAGCACAGCAGTTGTTGCACAGGGAGGGGAGCGTGCTTGTCTTGCTGAGCAGCTTCCGAGTGTCTCCCTTTCATGCCACAACCAGCAGATGCTGCAAATGCAGCCAGATAGGAGGGGAAACATTTCCCCATCTCTTTCTTTTGCGTTTCTAAACTTTCACGTGGTGTAAAACCTTGGCTCAGGAATCCAGCCCGGGATGTGCTAATGGCATGATGTGAATTTTAATAGGAGTGAGTCGCGAGGGAAATGCTCTGCAGGGGAGCTGCGCTCTGTGTGGGGAGGGAGATGGGGACCCTTGGGGGACTCACAAAGCACCTGCTACCTTCCCATCTGCCTCGGCAGGCAGTGACAGCAAGTGGTGACACTGGAATCAAGGCTTACCAGGGCTGGAAAAGCTTCCAGTTGGAGGAAATGTCTCTGTGAGCTTAATGTTGCAGGCCTAGAATGTTGTTGTCACCCTGGATTGCCTGGCAGAGTGATAAGGGATGTTTGGATGGCATCCAGCCTAGGCCCCACAGCAGAGGCTGCTCACAGGAACCCCCCTGATGAACCTGGCAACTGGGTGCCCTTGTCCCTCTGCTCCCAGCAAGCCACAGCCCACCCAGCCAAACCCAAAGTGCTCCATGGGGCACAAGGAGAACAGGGCTGCCACTCCAATGACATTTCCTTAGCAATTCACATCAGTTGTTTTAAACTTCCACAGCGCTTACAGAAGGAACCAAGCTGGCAAAGGAGCCATCAGAGAGGCAGGAGTACTCATGGTTTGTCATGGCAGATGCCAACACTTGGCCATTAACTGTCCCCTGACAATGAAAACCCCTTAAAATAGTGACTTGGTGTGAGAAGGGGTGACTCTGCCTCTGGGAAATACCCTCCTGAGGGTGGGCAGCCCCCTCTGGCCTCTTCTACAGCTGCAAAACTGGGGAGCATCACCCTGAAGCACCCCAGTCCTGCTCCCTTGCACCCATGTGGCACCACCAGCTCCTCTGCTCCTGGCACAGGATCCATATTCCCTCCTTGGCTCCTTTTCCCCATGTATCTCAAGAGCTCAGGGCAGCTGTTAAATAAGGAAACCATGCAAAGGCAGGGGGTCTCTGCCTCGCTTTTCCCACAAGTGCCTTCACTCCCACTATTGCCAACCCAAACTGGGTGAGAGAGTAGAGCAGGCTGTGGGTGCAGGAAGAGCAGTGGGCACAGGCAGGGTGGTGGGTGCAGGCAGCATGTCAGGCAGCATATGCAGGCAGGGAGACACCAACTCAAGCAAGCCCCACTCCCCAGCTGGAGAACATCTCTGCAGCAGCTGGGTTCCACTTACCGACAAAGTTCCCAAGGTAGAGGCCGGGAAGGATCTGTGGGACACAAGGGAAAGTGGCAGTGTGAGCAGTGACCTTGTGCTGTGGTACCACTGTGGAACCCACGCTGGGAAGCAGCGACCTTGGTTGGAGGGGCCAAAGTTCTGGCATTGACATGACCATCGCCAGCCCCGGGGCAGGAATGGTGCCGGTGCAGCTGGACCTGTGCATTCCCAGGGCTGCCACTGCCCTGGCATCCAGGATGTGGGGCTGGATGTAGCCCTGGCACCTGCAACAACCTGGCACTGCACTCTCATGGGTGCTGGGAGCCAGACACAGCTTGTTTATGCTCCTCTTGTTTATCATCAATAAATCCTTCGTTGGGGTTTATTGCCTGAGCTCAGGAAGTTGCATACACACCTTTGTACAGCCTTGGACTATACCCGTGACCTGTGGAAGCCCTGCTGCCCGAGAGATGGGAAAGCAACAGGCACAGAGAAGCTTGCAGGGATGTGGTTATCCCCCTCCCAGCCCCAAGCTCCGCTCCCCTCACTCTGCACTGTAGGAAGCCCATTTCTCACAGTCCAGGCACACAGATTGCTCTGGACACCGTGCTTTCAGCTCATTTCCCCTGGGAAATTCCACTTCTCATGATGAAACGATAATTACTTGACAAGGCCTCTGTTAACAGCACTGCAGATGCAGAAGCAGGACACCTTGCAAACCTTCTCAGCCAGAGCTATTTTATATTCTCCCTCACTCACAGCCTGGGCAGTGAGTTCAATCCTGTATCCAGCCAGTTCTCCACCAGCTTCTCCCTGCAGCAATATTTGGTGCCCTGGGCAGGTGGAGGTGATTTTCACCAGCACAGCTGGACTCGCACTTGTCTCACTGCTCACATTAGGAAACGTTTCTCTCGATTGAACAGCTTAAAGAAGGGTTTTTTTTCTGTGATTCCTGCGATTTTAGATCAATTTCCTATCGACAGGGTGCCTTTAACTCACAGCTGCGGCACTGAGAGGAGCGGGTGGGAGAGCGCTAGCTAGCAAGGGCAGCTCCCAAGGGCAGGACAGTGAACCATGAATAAACAGCATGTGCCTGTCCCCAGCACCCTGCTGACCCGCTCCTCAGAGGAGAAAACGGGGCAGCACATAAATAAAATAGTGCCCATCCCCTCTGTCCCGTGATGCAGAGCCCCATGCACGGCTCAGGCCCGCTGAGCAGGGGGTGCGGGACCACCAGACTTGGGGTCATACAGGGCTCCCAGCGTGTGCTTGGAGCTAGTTCCTTAGGATTAAAGGTGTTGGGAAAGGTTCCCCCCTTCCTTGAAGGAACTCGCTGTGACCCCTGCCCTCCACACCCCCCGAGCAGCTGCCGGGACGAGTCCCAGCGCAGTGTCCCTGCCTGTTTCACCTCCGGTTTTGCTCTGCCGGCAGATAAACAAACTGTCAGAGAGCCGAGCCCTGTGCCGGATCCGGTGCCGGCAGGTGAAACGCCGCTTGGCACGGCACAGGCAGCCGCCAGGTAAGGGTCTCCCACCTCCGGCACCGGACGAGCCTCCCGGGCACGGCCGAACTGCCCCAGCGCTCCCCGTTACCTGGCTCATGCCGTTCCCCATGGCCGACGGCGGGCGCCGGGAGTGGGGACGGGGCGCGAGTGTCCTTGTCCCCAGTGCTGCCGTCTTCCCCGTCCCCGGCCGCAGCTGCCGTCCCCGCTGCCTGGTCGGGTTCCCGTCATGAAGAGCTTGGCTGCCCCGGGATCGCTGCTCGTTCCCAGCGCGGCGAGGCCGAGCCGGTGGCTGTGCCGGGCCAGAAGGAACCGCGGCCGCCGTCCTCCACGGCTCCTGCCGAGGCCCTTCCCCGGCTGCTCCGGCGCTGCCGCGCACCGGCTGCTGCCTGGCCGGGAGCAGACAAAGGAGGAGAAACTCCCCCCCTGCGCCGTGGCGTGGGAGCACGGGGCCGCGCTGGCTGCTGCCTGTCGCCGCTGCCCACGGCCGCACAAGGCTGCACTGTTGGGAGAAGAACAAAACCTTTGTCCTGCTCCATCAAGGAAGGTCTGTGCGCCCACGCGGCGAAGCGCCCCGGCAGCATGCCCACCCCTGCCCACGCCATGCCTACCCCTGCATGCACCATACCTATCCCTGCCCTGCCCGCAGCGTGTCCACCCCTGCCTGCACCACACCTCCCACTGCCCTGCCGCTCCAAGCCCACCCCTTCCCGTGCCCACATGCAGCCAGGTGCCGCAGGATCCCTGCTCTGCCCGGTGGGCTGCGGGAGTGTCCTGAGGACTTCGCAGGGCCGCAGGATGGGCAGTGCCAGCGAGGACTGGGGCTGAGGGGTTCCGCACCACTGCCTGTCACCGCCAGCCCGCAGGGAGGGTCAGGGCGGGGGGTCCCGGGGGTCGGGACCGGGCGGGGGGACCGGGCCGGGGGCTGTGGGGGCAGTGTGGGGGTGCGGGTGCCGAGAGCGCCCCCTGGCGCGCAGCCGCGCCGTTGCCATGGGGACGGGCGCGGGCTCCGGCCGCCCTCACAGGCGGGCGGAGGTCGGGGGTCGCGGCCCGGCCCGGCTCAGAGCGGGGCCCGGAGGGTTCCCGGTGGGCTCCCGGCGGGTTCCTGGTTCTGTATCCCAACTCCTGCACATCCCCGGGGCAGCATGTTAAGCCCCATACGCTCCATGTGCAGGTGAGGGCAAGGACAGCCCCCCACCCTAAGCCCTCCCTCCATGTATGGGGAGTATGGTTGGTATTTATGGGCAGGTTCAGATGCTACACGGGTAATAGAATTAATTAGGTTGGAAAAGACTTCTGAGATCATGGAGTCCAACCTATGTCTGAACACCACCTTGTCGACCAGGGCACTGGCTGCCACTCCAGTCTTTCCTTAAACACCTCCAGGGAAGGTGATTCCACCACCCCCCTGGGCAGCCCATTCCAATGCATGAACACCTACAGCCCTTTCCTCTCCTGG
The DNA here is from genome assembly GCA_014706295.1 of Lycocorax pyrrhopterus obiensis. Taxonomy (NCBI): domain Eukaryota; kingdom Metazoa; phylum Chordata; class Aves; order Passeriformes; family Paradisaeidae; genus Lycocorax; species Lycocorax pyrrhopterus. Next base: position 10,279,916 of record JACSVZ010000022.1, on the reverse strand, counting down.
GCCATGTCTCCTGCAGCACAGCAGCTGAGTGGGATGTGATCCCACTGGGAGCCTTAGCCCTCACCAGGTGTGACATTTGAGCAGCCTGGTCTAGTGGAAGGTGTCCCTGCCCGTGGCAAGGGGGTGGAATGGGATGAGCTTTTAAGGTCCCTCCCAACCCAAACCAGTCTGTGACTCTATGAAGGGAGGTTGAAGGTGGTTGGTAACACTGGGTTGACCAGTGGTGGTTGAGGAGTGCTGTGCCTGAGCTGCTGCAAGGGTCACTGTGAGCAGCTGTCTGCCCCTGGAGAGGGGGATGCTGGCTGCACAGGAAAGCTGCAGTAAGAATGGTAGAACATGGACTGTAATATTTGCTCTGTTCTAGCTCCCAGTGTTCATGCAGAGACAGAAAATTGAAATTGATCCTCTTCGTCCACGAAGAAAAAGCAGGTTTCAGTGCTATCCATATTTATTTTTCCTCTCAGAATATGTGGTGCAGTTGATCCCCAGAAGCTTCTCAAGGGCAAATAAAACAAGTCATACTGTGGGAGCATTTGTTGTGCTGAATCTTGTATTTCTCTTTCTACCCAGCTGAGTCAGAACAGCTGCTTAGCAAAGGATCTGAAGAGGTTTCGGAAGCAGTTAGAAAGGGAAGCGGGAAAGCCTGAGGCAAGAAAATGTGCCTTTATTCTGAAGACCCTCGAAATGCCTTCAGAGTACTATTTGTTTGTGGAAGAATTTTGCAAGAATCCTGGCATCACTTGGGTTATGAAACTGGTAAGTGTGTGCTCTCCCAAAGAAAGTGAGAGATGAATGGATGCCTTCATTCTTCAGAGGGAGAGGAAAATATGCAGGAAACCCACGGGAAGAATTGGGCAGACCAAGGTGACATGGAGCAGCAGTGCTCCTGGCCAGGTTCCTGATCAACATGTACCACCAAAACGCTGCTTCTTGTGTAAGAGTTTATTTCAGTGGCTGAAAGTCAGCTCAGTTTATTTGTAGAGCCAAAGTTAACTCAGTGGTGAAGGTATAAAGTGCAGAGCTCTGTGTGGAGGAACAGACTGTTCTCCCAGGGGTTCTGGCTGTGGGGTTATGGCTGAGTTCATGCTCTGAAAACTTTCAGTTCAGCTGCAGGTGTGCAAGAAGGTGTGTGTGTGTGCGCAGGGCAGGTGGCTAATTTGGCTTCTGGTTAATGAGCATTAGGACAGCCCCCAAAGATGGAGCTGTGAAAACATCTGTTTGGATTTAGGGCAATCTCATTGTGTTAGATGTCATCTGGTGCAAGTCTGGTGTAAACTTAGTGGGTGGAATTCCATCCTGAGAATGTGAAGAGATTATGGGAGACTCCATTATCACAGAATCCCAGAATGGTTTGGGTTGGAAGGGATCTTAAAGTTTATCTCGTTCCACCCCCCTGCCATGGGCTGGGGCACCTTCTACTAGACCAGGTTGCTCAAAGCCCAGTCCAATCTGGCCTTGAACACTTCCAGGAAGGGATATCCATTACCAGTCTGGAGCACAAGTTGGGGTGGATTTGGTTGGCATGAACTTCTCTCCGCCCTGCAGGTAGAGAAGGGCAGCCTTATGCTCTGAGTCAGGTTTGTCCCCCCAAACCTGCTGCGTGTTTTTTCAGCTGCCTGGAGCTGTGCTGAACACCGCAGCTTCCACTTCCGCCAGTGATCTGGAGATTAAGGAAAAACTGTGTTTCCTTTAGAAATCCTGACAATACCATGTGACGCTGAGAAAGGCCTTGCCTGTGCCAGAGGATTCAAGCCATTTAACGTCCTAAGTGTTGTGCTGTGGTGCATAATTAAAAACACACCCCTTCGAGTGAGCAGTCCCTCTGTTTTGTACAGCAGGTCTGGTGAGGAGGCTGGGACAGGAGGATTTGTCTTACCCTTGTGAGAAGTGACTGGGAGGTAATTATGCAAACTAACTCATGAATTACAACCAGGAGGATAGCAGCTAGTGATTATCTAAGTCTACAAATGGGAATGTGTTAATTGGCAACAAAACCCTTATATTTAGCTGATTTTATGCCCCACAACCTCAATTAACATGGTAAATAGCCAGAACACAGTAAATAAGGATATATGAAAAGCCTGTGATTACTGAAATTATACCAACAACTTAAATAGATCGTGGCTGACCTCAAAACTTGCAGGCAAGTAAAAATAAACTCCATGTTACTCCTTCTGTTGGTCTGTGTTCTGGAGCAGCCCCGTGTTGTGACGTCCTGGGTTGCCCACTCCCACACTCAGAGGCAACAGTAGGTCAGGATGCGCCCAGTGCCACAGCCTGGGGCTGGAGGAAGCTGCACCTGGGGAGCAGTGTCCTGGGGAGCTGTGCTCCTTGGGTGCCTTATCTGGGCCACTCCTCACCCTCTCTTATGCAATGTGCAGCCTAGGCTGTCTTCAGGATTTTTCTGCTTGTTTGCCATAATTCCCCAACATCTTTTTTGACTCTCCTGTTTAATAAAGTTCTTCTGTAACATACACAAATTTAAAATGGGACTTAAAATTCCCAACAACATATGTTGCGTTACATATATTTCTGGAAGCGTGTGACAGAGTTTGTTTATTTGGTGCTGTGGGAGTTCCCCATAGGCTGCCTGCTCTGCCTTTCCTCCAGGAATTCTCCAAACACAAATATGAGGGGGTTTTTGTTGGATCTCCCTGCCCCCATAACCTTAAATAAACATGCTTGCACATGAACAGCTGATGAATCAGGTTATGCAGGTCTTCTGCACTGAAATTCTGGAAAACTGCAGGAAATGCAAACGTTAAAGCCACTAAATCTGCTCTTCCATCTGTAGGTTGGCAAGTCACAAGGTGGGGGAATGTTCCGAAAACTGAAATATATAATTGATTGAAGAATGTGAGAATGACTGTCTTTTCTTTGGGAATATCCAACAGGCATTTTGTTCTTTTGCTCTTTTTTCATCCTCTCCTTCTGCCAGTGGCTTGGTCTGTTCTCCTATGCCCTCCTCCTGCAACATTCCTCCACCATTCTCCAGGGCAACAATAAAGGTTTTTACAATGGATTTTCCCAAATGGCTGGATACTTTCTCTGGGATTTGATTTTTTACACTTCGTGTACATATTTATATATAAACTTCCAATCTCAGGTGCATCTAACACTAGGCATCAACTGGGTTGTATTATCATATATATATAATATATATACATGTTTTATAATATATTTATACTATACATTCTTTGGGTGGTCCTGCACAGGGCCAGGAGTTGGACTTTGATCCTTGTAGGTCCCTTTCAACTCAGGATTTTCTATGATTCCAGCAGGGTAAGAAAAGGGCTGTGCAGTTCTACTGCTTGGTATTAGACACATCAGATGAACCTTGTCACTTCCAACTCCTGCAAACACCTACAGGACTCGGCTGGCCCGTCGCTGCTGCTGTCACCCTGTCTCTCTCCAGTCCTTTTTCGTTGGAAAACTGGTGTTACCAGATCACTGGAAATGTCAGTTTGACAAATCAGCTCAGCACAAAGCTGAAATGTCACTCCTGGTTTTACTGTTAGTGGTTGAATTTTGGCAGCCTTTCTCCTTCCTTGGGTTCACAGAATGTAAGGACGGGGTGATTCGTGGGAGAGAACTATTTGATTTTCAACGTGTCACACTTGCTGCTGGATTGAGTTTGATAGCTTTCATTAGATTAACACATCTTCCCAAAAGGTATGCCACCTCAATTTGATGGTTTAGGAGACAGGAAAATCCATCAGTTCTCTCTGTGAAAGTTCAGCAGAGTTCATGCTCGCTCTGAATGATCAAAAGCCTTTCCAGAGTGCGGGTGCAGCAGGCTGCCTTGGGGGAGGGTGTGCTGAGGTTTGGAGACACGGTGACGTGAAGATCTTCTTCCAAGCCCCCTGCCATAGGCAGAGACATCTTCCACTAGACCACATTGCTCCAAACCCCATCCAGCCTGGCCTTGAGCACTTCCAGGGATGGGTGTTACAACCCACATTTGAGTGGTAAATGAGGTTCTTGTTAATTGATCCCTTGGAGTGAATCAGAGTGAAATGACACTGAGTGACCAATGTACATATATGAGGCAGGTTTGTTTTAATTTAAAAGAAAAGGAGGCATACATCTGTTTTGATTGTTTTCTATTAAAATATAAAAATAACACAAAGTGAAAAAGTATGGGAAAGAAAGGAAGAAAGAAAGATATCACCACCCATGGAGCCAGTGATGAGATTTGATCATTGCAATTTCAGTGTCTGTGGTCTGCATCATAGTCATAGTCTTCATCCATTAGGAGCCCACACAACAAAGACTTCCACGGGTTATATGTGTTCAGTCTTAGGGGAAATGCCTCAGTACCTCCCTTGGGGGGTTTTACACTGTCAGATGCTGCTGTGCCTTATCGGGAAGGAGGAAATTGGCATGATAAAAAACATTACCCCACCTCTGCAGAATCTGCTTCTTATCGGCCTTTTCCCTTATCTGATGCAGTAACACTTTGTCTAAATGGGTTATCTGGGAAACAATAGATCACAGGGCTCAACCGATTTATCTAAGCAAACTTAGGTTTATCACAATGGGGCATTCCCAGCTTCTCTGGGCAACTTGTGCCAGTGCCTTATCTTGACTTCCAGCACCAGCTCAAGGCAGTTGTTCTTTCCTTTTCTATTACTTGTTGATTACTTCTGATTTTTACTATATTTGATTTTACTATATTTATTACTTTTACTGGTTTTTAGTCATATAGCATCATGCAGTATTGGATTTCAGCTCAGGTGGCTGAAGAATGGGATAATAGTTAGGGACAGACAAGGAAAATAATTAATTGTCTCTGGGGCACAGAGGACTGTCAGAGTGAGAATTGCATATTTGCTTGTTCATTGTCTGTTTGTCTTGGATCTTTATCTCTATTTCATCCCAGATGTTCCTCTCACAAATGTGGCAGCACAAAAGCCTGCACCTGACTGATCCCGGCCAGGGGAGGGGGACACGCTGCCTGCAGGCTATTCCGGGCTGCTTGCTGTGGGATCTCTGGCAGGTGCAAGTGAGCTGACCTCACCCTGCCACCTGCCATGTGTGCTACAGCCACTTAACTGTGCTGCCTCCTCTCCTGACACACAGCCAGGTGACTTCCTTGGTGGCAGCTTTGGGCATAAGGCTGGGCCAGCCTTCTGTTTTAATGTTGCTTTGTGCATCTCTTTTCTACTTTAAACTCAATAATGTTCTGGTTAGTGCACTCCTGAGAGGTAGATGTAGCTTAGCCCTGTGCTTCTGAGACCTCAGAGGGACAGCAAGGCTGGCATTGCTGCACACAGCTGTCACTGTTAAGCTGCCTCTCTCAAGAGGTGGCAGCTCAGAGAAAGAAGGAGAGAAAGAGGGAGGAAGGAAAAAAAATTAAATAAGTTGTCAGATTCCTCATGAATCTGAGAATGGTGTTTGAGCATAATGGAGGATGGTGTCAAACTTCCCATTTTATGGGCTGCTCCCTTCTATAAATCTCTCTTGTCAGTAGGGAAAGAAGAGTCTTTGCAGCACCCTGATAGCAGAGAGGATGCCGATTGCTGCTGGGGAACTTCTGATGGAGACCTGGGGACTGTTTTCTCCTGTAGCTGTAGAGCAGTTAAGCCTGGAGAATTTAACTGCTGAGTGCAGTTGGTGGCCCAAACCTTCTGGTCTCTGGCCTTTTACTCAGAATTCTTGCTGGGCTGTGGAGATTATGATTGAAAACAAATCACATGGACTAAATGTGGGGTCATCTGTTGGGAATGACTTTGTGTAATTGTTTGGATGTCTCAGGGCTGCAGGTAGGTGATCGAGCAGCTCGGACAGCGCCCGACTCCCAAGCATGGGACAGGGCCAGTGGAGGTTCTCATTGTGGATATGGACAAGCACTTTCATCCAGTGTTCAGAAGGGGATTAGCAGTGACAAATGCTACTTTGAGCTCTTGGGCTGTGACATCCCAACCCATCAGGATCTGAAACCGTCAATGTGTTATTAAGTAGACAAAGGGTTACAGTGTCAGGTCAGCTGCTGGCCCTGGGACAAGGGTGTCTCGTGATGCTTCTGCACCTTGCACATAGGGGTTTGCAGGTTGAGAGTGAGTTGGTGTGGTGCTGCAAGTGAGGTGTACAGCTCTGTGAACTGGTTACATGAAGGAAGCTGCCACCTGGAAGGATACAGCTGCTTTTACTCAGAGTATCAGGTTTTTCAGCTGGATGCAGCAGCACCATATAACTCTGTCAGATCTCTAGCCCTGTGTTGTGAAACCCTGCCAACTTGGCTATTTCTGGAAGATGTTCCCCTCCAAGCACCAGCAAATCACAAGTATCAGAGCACTTGCCAGAGATGGAGGGTTATGATCATCTCTCCTGCTTGAGTATCCCACAGCAGTGCCCCATCAGCACCGATAAACCTCCCCTCAGAGTGGTTTGGCTGCCAGCAATGAACATCACCAGGTCCATGGTGCCCTGACTGAGATGCAGGCCAGGAACTGAGGGTACTTAAAACAACAACAAAAAGCCCCTTTAAAACAGAATTTGACTCTGTTGGTTTTGTTTGTCTGTTTTTTAACACAGGTTTTCTCCCTGGTTAAGTGAAAAATATTTATCATGAAATTCAGCTGAAATTCTCAGAAATTTATCTGCTACATTCGCAATGCAAGTATTGCAACAGCAGGAACCTGAGAATGCAACTGATTTGTCATTACAAGAGTTGAGAGAAACAGGAACAGCAAATAGTACTACAAAAATGACAAGCAAAAATATGATTATTATTCTTTAAGCCTTAGTCATTAAAGTGCAAGCAGAACCATAGGTAAGGCAGTTCCCTTAGGTGTGACATACGTTGATGGTGCTCTCCTATGAAATGCCTCTAATTTAACTCTTCCTTCTAACAAGACATGGTCACTGGTATTACTTGTTACAGTGCTGTGTCCTGTCAGCTTCAGCCCAATATTTCATGTGATGCCACTGGGGACAGTTTTATTTCAAATGAGCAACTAAATTCAGATCAGTTCTGGTCTGGGATAGCTCTAATGTGCACAGTCTACTCCGTTCACAGCCTCAAACAAAACTACTGCTAAGGCAGGCTGCAGGTAAAGAGTTGTCAGGAAAGAAATGAATTGGAATGAAAGTCCTCCATGTCATCACAGTGCTGCTGGGCTCTCAGATATCTGAATGCTCTGGAAACCTGTTCCCTGCAGACACCCACATCTGCAATTAAAAAGGGTTAATGCTCATTCTGTGAATCTTACTGCTTCAGCATGACTTTATTTTTCACTTTTCTTTCTGGAAGCTAAAGGGATTTTTTTTTCTTTAGTCTCATCAAGAACAGGAATAGAAACTTTGCAATAAGCTCAGAATGTTCTTTGGCTCAGCACATGGGAAAGAGATTTAGGGTTGGATTTCCTATTGCTTCACACTCACTCCTGCCTGCTAGCAGGGTAATGATTTTGTGGGCAGGCATTTTTCTTAATGAGCCATTGGCAAAACTGCCTGTTTCTCCCTAATTTACTGTTATATCTCCTCAGCTGGGTTTTGGAGGTAAACACTTCACCTTCCCGCACTGCCAGCTGCCAGGGAGACTCTGAACTCAAGTTCATCTTCTGAAAGACCCACTTTGCATTGTGAACAGGGAGAGCAGGGGGGTGAAGATGTTTATCACTTTCTGAGGGGTTTTATTTGAGTGTTTGGGATGGATGGTCTGGCTTCATGATTTTCTTGGCAACTGATCATAATCCTCTAACCTTCATAGTGATTAAATGATGAATATCCAGCAGCAGAGCAAAGTAAGGAAGCATGTTGCCCCTTCAGAGTGGGAAAACAAGGCAGCATGGGGCTGCGAAGGGACTGGAGCCCGTGTTGGAGCCAGGACTTGCACAAGAGCTCTCTGTCAGAGGTCCTTGTGCACTGTGCCTCCCACTCGTGCTGCTGCTGGAGTGCTCTGTTCCCAGCAGCTGGTCTTGCAGCATTTTGTCATTGACTTTACAACTGCTAACCCCAGATATTAACAGCAGAGAGATGTCCCCTGCTTTCAGCTGTTCAGCTGTGTCCCTGGTTGTCTGGGAGTTGATTTCCCACATGTAGCTGGGGAATTGTCATTGCTCAGGTACTGCAGTCCGTGGGTTTGATGTCGTAGGCTGACAGGGAAGGAACAGCATGTTGGAGGGTTTGATCTGGTCTGGAATGACAGGCCTGTCAGCAGAGGGGGAGATCTGGGTGTTCTGGTGAATGAGAACATCATGGCAAACGTGCATTTTAGGTGCACAATTCATCCAGTGCTGGCAGGTGCCCTGCTCAGTCCTGAAGCTGTTGGCACGTCTGCAGGAGGGGAGCGCACATCCTCACCGGAGAACAAGAATGGGTGTGTGAGCAATTAGGGGATTAGGAGACCAAAAGGACCAAATGTTTTCCAAAAATGACTCTTTGCAGTCTCTGTGGTGACTGCTTATTGGGCACTTTCCTGAAGTTAGTTGTGTATTTTACTGGTAGGAAGCAGTACTTGGATTCTCCACACTTGGAGAAGCTGACACACATTGTACTTTTTGCCATGCACACCCCAGTGTGTCTACAATCACCTCTGGCTGTGGATCCTAACAGCATCACCTGAAAGTGAAACATCACCTCGCCTCTACAGGCAGGAAGAGGAAGGTGATGTGTAACTCGCCTGTTCATGTTTTCATTGTGGCTGCTGTGTCCTAGGAAGAAACAACTGAAGCAGCTTTTCAGGAATCTCGCTGCACAGCAGAAACTGTGGTGCTGATCCCAAGCTTGGGGTGGGAGAGACCCTCATGGATGAAGTTCACTCTCCCTCATGTTGGGCAGCAGGAGCTCCTACTTCTCTCTGGATACCACTGGCTCAGCACAAGGCACTGGCTCCCTTGCTTCTGAGAGTTTCCCAGTTTGGAAGCTGCAGTGGGCTGGAATGAGGTATTTTAGCTGACACAGGGATGCTTGGCTGCTCAGCTGGCCCTCTGCACTGCAGAGCTTAGTTCTGTTCCGTGTGAGAAAACAAAGGGACTACACACATTCTGCACAGCAAAACAAAGCTTTTAGGGCAGGCAGGCACCTGATCCTCCTCCTGCTACTACTATGGAAACATGTCAGAGCAGAAACCTGTTGCCATGAGACTGTAAAAATAACCCTGCCATCACATTATGGAGACACGGACTGGCTGCACCACACGGGTTATGTAAGAGCAGCTCCAACACTGCGATGTAGCACTGTGAGCTGCCTCTTGCTCCCAGGAGACAAGCAAGCTTCTGAAAAAGCTCCAGGCAAGACAGTTGAGGTAGTAAGTCTGTTATTTTTAGTCTGTGTATCTGAAATGTAAGCCTGAAGTGGACAGAGACACATTTAGGGTATGTAGTGTCAGCAGCGGAATTTTAAAAGTTAGACCAAGCAATGGCAGTTGGGTTTTTTGGTTTAAAGAAATCACATCTCGGTTTTAAGGGGTCTGATACAAGGTATTTTTTGGAACTCTGTGTAATTTGACGCGTGTTTAGAACTGGCCAGGGCAGGAGAAGGCCTTGCTAAGTTGGAAAGAGGTCAGGGAGCCAAGGAAATGGTGGTGCTGTGTTTGAAGTTGTCATGGCTGGGGAAAAGGAAAGAGAGCAAGGGACCAAGCCCAGGGACCAGGCCCAGCTCTGTTACTCTTGCAAGATTTGGCAGAACAGGTGAGCAGCCTCAGGGCTGGAGAAAGGACAACAGCCATGTTTACAGTTCTTAAACTCTATCCAGAAATATCTCTACAGAAGTTCAAAAAATTAAGGGCTTGTCTGGACCCAGACACTTCCCTCTATGCAGAAAAAAGTCAAACTCACTGTAGTCCTCTACTAATTATCACTAATTTTTTTTAAATCTTATGCTCTTGACTAAGTTAAGCACTTGGGGGAGCACATTCAGAGGGGGGAGTGCAGAAAACAGCAAATTCTAATACCTTTGCAGAAACTACTACTGGTTACATCAATTGTCCTTTTACTACAAGACAAACTCTGACTATTCCTGCTCAGCTCTCCTCAGGCTGCTTTTTTAAAATACCCAAGTTTTATCCCTTCATCTAGTCCTGAAAGCCTCATTTCTGTCGTCTCTTGCCTTCCAACACTGGAACATGTTTTCCCAGTGAGACTAAAAGGATGCTGCCTCCTCCTGCTCCTCCCTACACATCCTTAGAGATTCCTGACATGCCTCAGATGTACAGCTTTGCTTTGTTTGAATGCAACGGGCATGCACAACTCCTCTTCTGTGCTTCAGGCATGTGGAGGATTCCCAATCCCTCCTACTCCTGTTCCCAGCATGACAAAGGACCAGCTCTGAAGCCAAACCCCAGAAGAGCTCATATAAACCCTCAACAAGCAACATACACATGGAGTCAGGAATGTCCCACTGCTCTGATTTTAATGATTCCACTTCCACCCCAGCCATGGGCCTTTGCCCAGCGCTGTATCCAGCACGGCTCTGCCACCTGAGTTCCAGCACAGAGCAGGAAAGGGTGTGCGATCCAAAGAAACTGCAGTGTTGTAGCTGAGGAGCAAAACAATTCCCAGGGCCCTCACCTGGGTGGGCTCTGGACACACCAATGTCCTGCAAATCCCAAGGACTGTGGCTATTGAAGCATGAGCCCACAGTGACTGCCAAACACGCTGTGACAATGGCATGGCCACCTCAGCCCTCCAGGATGCGGTTGATGAGCTTCATTTCCTCAGCAGACATGGGATTCAGGTTAAACCCCTTCAGCTCAGGTTTACCTAAGAGAACACATTGAAAAAAATCAGGATTTTGTCACAAAAGAAGTGAAACAGTTCATGCTAAACTCGAGAGGGGCTGAGGGGAGGGCAGGGACAGCCCTGGAAGCCAAAGCGGGGTCACCCTAGCACAGTGTCAGAGGGGTCTTAAGGGTGGGTGACAGCTCCACACAGAGACAGACAATGCTGCTGGGACAGGGAGGGAACTGCAAAACCGGTGGAAAAGAGGCTGCAGGAACACATGGAACTAAGGAATTTCTGGACCCTTCTGATGCACGAGTCTGCTCCCAGGCACTGAGCAGGTTGCAGAGTGGGAGCGTTTACCTTGAGCTTCATAGAGCCGGTTGACCTTCACACGCAGCTCTTTCCGGAGGTTGTTTATCTCTTCATCCAGCTCTTCCTGGTCTGGGATAAGAGAGGTGGGAGTGAGGAGGACTGTGGTGGGCTCTGGGATGAAGGCTCAATTTCCCGGGGGGGTCCCACCTCAATTTCCCGGGGGGTTCCCACCCTGCCCTCCACCACCCGCGGGGCCAAGCGGCTTCTGCATGTGCTTCCCAGGGCACACCACGGGCCAAAATTAGCCTCTCGAGAGGTTTTGGGCACCTCAAAGCCCATCCCTGGGGTTAATTTAGCCAACATCTTGTTTATTACGGTGCTTATTAAAACGCTTATAGCTACATGGAATCGTCGGGGTGACCTCACCCTGCAGCAGCATCTCCCGGGTCTTCGCCTTCGGCAGCTCGATGAACATGCTCCCGAAGCAAACCATGGCGTTTTCTGAGGGAGAGGAGGGAGGGGAAGGGGCTGTCAGCGGAGCCGCTCCCCGACCCGCGGCCACGAGGTCACGGTGGGCGCAGCCAGCCCGGCCTCACCGTCGGGCTCCAGGTCCTTATGCAGCGCCCGCAGGGCCTCGCGATTCCGGTTCCGCTTCACGTCCAGGTCCACGATCTGCAACGGGAGCGAGACGGGCAGGAGTGGCCGGGGCTCGGGGCTACCGGCGGCGAGACAGAGCGGGGCGGGGGAGGCCCGCCGGGGCGGGGTCGTACCTGCTGCCGTGCCGCCAGCACGTCCTCGGCCAGCTCCTCCACCTCGGCCAGGTAGCGCAGCACGAAGGCCGGGTCCCGGGCCATGGCGGAACCGAGCGGGGCCGGCACCGGGGCCTCCACCGGGTCCGGTCCGGGTCCGCCGCCGTTCGGCTCCGGGCCGCAGCCGCAGCCTCGCAGGAGGGTTCCGCGGCGGGAGGGGCCGGGGCAGCGCGCCCTCTCGCGGCCACTGCCGGGAGCGCTCCCCGGTTCGGGGGCCCCGGCGTCGCGGCGGCCCCGGGGCGGGGCGGAGCGGAGGGGACCGACCGGGGCTGCGAACACGCGTGGCCGGGGTCGCGAGAGGGGCCGTGAGTGGCCGTGGGCTGGGATCTCGTCCCTGGTGCGGACTAGCGATCCCGGGATTGGCTCCGAGATGCCTCTGTCCCCACGGGACTCTCCGGCCGGTAAAAGGATGGAGGGTTCAGTGTGGCCATGAGGCGCTGAGCCCCAGAATACGGGTCCTGACCCCGCAGCCGGCGCCCGACTCATCCCGCTCGCCACAGCCCGGAGGGACAGGGGGCTGAGAGCCCCTGCCTTGCCTGGTCCCCTTGTGTGTGAATTATTTATAACTTGTCACAGCCCTTCCCCTCGCCCCCAGCACCACCGTCTGTCTGCTCTTCCTCGCTGCTTCCCAGCACGGTACCGCTGTTGGCAGCTGGGTCCTTGGAGCATCAGGTGGCCTCTCTGTCCTTTTTTCATCCCAGAAGGCAATAAAGGGCACTCAAAGCGCGGGGCAATGAGCTCAGGTTTCCTTTCGTGCAGCTGGTGGCTCATCTGTAGCTCAGCGTCCCGAACCTGCCATCCCCAGGGAGTGGAGCCGATTGTGGTCCCGGCAGCTTGACTCACTCTCAGCCAGCCCCGGTGCCCCCCAGTCTGTGTCAGGCAGGGGCTGGTCCCGGGAGCACTCTGGCAGGGCACCACATCCATCAACTGCCCTGAACGACCCTGCCTGCAGGAAGGGAAATATATTGCACCTCAAAATGCTTTTTATCCCTTTCTTTCTGCCCCACACAGCTGTGAGCAAGAAGAGCTGGAAAGATGGGGTGTGGGAAATGCAGGGAGAGCCAGCACTGATGATGAGGACTGGCAGATCCTCACCGTGTGTGCTCTGCAGAGGGAAAGGGGCCCCTGGAGCCCACCCAGGGCTGGTGGGTAACAGGGGACACGGATTTTTGTGTCCCACATCCCTACTCTGGACAGAGCCCTGAAAGAGCATCTCAAGTTTCCAAACGCAGCCCTATCCCCAGCTGGCCATCTCTGCCACCCTGGCTGTGCCACTCAGCCGCTGCTTCCCTGATGCTGGAGGGACCTCTGGTCTTTCTTGGATCAGTGCTTTGAAGGGAAGGAGCCCCAATGACCTGCCTGAAGCAGCACACAGGGGCCAGGGGAGAGGAGGAGCCCCAGCACTTGGGGGCCCTGGCACGTGCACTTCATGAGACACATTTGACAAGGAGCTCCCCAAAGGTGGTGACCCCGGTGCTGTGGCCCCTCTGGGCTGCTGGAGATGGGGACCGCAGGGGACAGGGATGGAGGGAGCGAGGCAGCGGCTGGCCGGTGGTCACCACACTTCCATGGGCAAATAATCGCTTAAGGGAGATTACCCAGATTGGAAGATTACTGGCCCTAATCCCATAAGGTCATTTGTTTCAGTTAACGGAGATCTCCGTCTGCAGCAGCGTTGAATGAAGTACAGCAGCTTCAGGGGAGCAGTGGGAGCGAGGGCTGGGAATGATCCGCACTCGGGTTAGATTCCTTCCTGACATCAACCAGAAAATGTACTGGGATTGGGGCTGGATGCCAATGCTGGGAAATGCTCATTTGTCGGTGGGAGCAGCTGGCTGGAGATCTGAAAAAGCAGGAAGGAGGGAGGGCTTTCAGAGTCTGGGCAGGAGGGATGGGGATGGGGATGGGGATGGGGATGGGAACAGGGATGGGAGCAGGCTGACTGTGTCCTGGCATCAGTAGAAGGAAGCAGTGACTCTGGGGTTGCCAGTGACAGTGCAATGAAGGCAGGGTTTTGCCAGGAATGTTGGGCTGTATGGAAGGGCGGGGGCTGCTCTCCCTGGAAGGTGGGGCCCAGCTCAGCACAGGCATGGGTGAAGCTGCAGCTGAGGGATCACAAAGCCATGGGCATCTGGAAAACATTCTCAGGGCAGTGAGAAGTGGAATGTGCTGCACTCTGTGGCCTCTCCCCAGCCAAGCTCTGATCCAGCCACAAATCATCATGGATTTCTGCTCCCGGAGCCGGTGCCGGGGGCAGACATTCTGCTTGGAAGCTGGACTCAGACTGGAACCAGAGGTCCATTTGGACTAGTTCCCCTGGGAACTGGGCAGTCAGAGGGAGAGCCACCGGCTCGCTGCTGGGAGCTGCTTTGCTTTGCTGTGTGTTTTGTGGAAAGAGCAGGTTTGGTTTCATCATGTTCCTTTTTCTTCCTTGCAGTCCTTTTCTGTATGCAGCCAGAAACCCTCCCTGCCTGCTGGCAGCTGCACAGGAAGCTTCGGGGATGTTTATAAGGTTTTTTTCTCTCTTCTCCTTTCATGTGGCTGCTGGGGCCTGTTGTTAAGATAAATCAGACTTCAAACCACAGTCTCCATGTTCTCAGGCTGTGGATCTTTAACTGCTGCTTCAGAGGGGATGTTTCAGGGTCAGGGGAGAAAGGTGGGTCTGTCTCTCCCTGATTTCCAAGTCCCCTCTCCCTGGCACTGTGCCCACCATCATGGCAACGTGGTCTCTGCTCCATCACCCAGCCAAGACAGAGAGTCACTAGGGACCAAGCCCAAAGAGGTCTGGAGTGGCCAGGTGTTGAGAGGGGCTCTGGCCAGTGGATCTCGTCCTTGGAAGGGGCCCTGCCCTGCCTGGTTGTTGATGAAAAGCTGCTTTCTTCAGCCTTTGGGATGCTGGAAGCATCCCCTCCCCCAGGCAGGCATTTGTGGAGGGGATCTGTCAGGAGCATCTCAAGGTGAGGTGTTTCATTATCGATGCTAATACATGCAGCACGGGGAGAGCCTCGCCGAAGGCCCGGCCTCTCCCTTGTGCTGAGTAACATCTTCACCCCCTGGACTGCATCCCAGGAATCCAGGCTTACCCCACCCCCGGTTTGTGCTGATCCCTCTGGCCGCCCTGCAAGGCAGAATTTGGAAGTTGGCCGTGTTTCCCGGGATCAAACATGCTCCCCCTCTCTGTGTGCCACGATGTGCTGACTACGGGCCAGGCTCCAGCCAGGCTCCTCCGCAGGCAGATGCACCAGGCTGAGCCTCGGGGCTGAGCCGCAGAGCCAGAGCCCGGCCCCGTGGGCTGGGGGCTGGGGCTGCCTTCAGGACGCAGCTGCCTGTATGCAGTCACCCTCCCTGGAGACCCGCCACAAAGGAGAGAAAGCCCTTTCCCTCGCAGCCCTTTCCCTCGCAGCAGTGCCAGGGATGCCGGCACAGTGCTGCTCCCCGTGTGAGCACACGTTCCGGGGGTACAGCCCCTCGCTCTGCCAGACACATTGTGTCCAAACTCGAGCAGGCGACAAGCGGAGGAGAGGTGTTGTGGCAGAGCCGAGGAGCAGCTCAGCATCAGGGCTCCTGTGCACCCAGATTCCAGTGGCCTTGGTACTTCACTTTCAGGGACGTTCCCAAGGCTGAGGAATAACGTGTAACTCTTTCACAAGTTTCATTTCAGGAGCAACAAAAGCCTGCTACAAAACCCCATCTTTGGTCTTTTTGAAGAGGATACACCTTCTTTGAGCAACCTGGTCTAGTGGAAGATGTCCCCGCCCGTGGCGAGGAGTTGGCACAAATGGATCTTTGAGGTCCCTTCTAACCCAAATCATTCTGTGATGATTCTATGACTCTCCCTCCAAAGCAGGGCTCAGGTCCAGCCCAGTCAGTCCCTGCTGGGACCCTCTCTGGCTGCGTCGGGCAGGATTCTGGTGGTCTGTGGTCCTGTCTCAGCCCAAGGGGAGAAGAGGCACCCACACCTCCACCCACCCGAACCCCGGGGGGCTCACACCGCCCTCGCCCAGCCCAAGCCTAGACCCACTGGCAGGATCTTGCCTGGGCTGAGCCTCAGGGTTGGGGGGCCGCGGGGCCGCCCAGGAGCTTCCCGGGAAGCTCCGGTCCTCGGTGGGCTGGGAAGGGGTGGTCGGACGGCATGGACAACGTGGTTCCGCCGGGACCGGGGTGGGGTGCAGGGTGGTCCCCACTGGCACCGTGCGGTGCTCGGCGGGTCCGGGCGGTCCTTGCCGGCGGGGACCCGGGGGGTGGGGGCCGGTCGGGGGAGGGGCCGGTTGCCCTTCCCAGCGCGGGGCGGCGCCCAGCGGCACCGAGCGCTCCTCCGGGACCCCGCGGCGCCGGCGGGGGGGGCGGCTGCCCCTTCCGGCGGGGGAGCGGCGGGACCCGCCGGGGGCTCCCGGCGCCGGCCGGGAGGGAGCCGGTGTCGGCGGGCGCGGGGCGAGGCCGGCGGGGGCGGGCGCTGCCGGGGCGGGCTCCATCCCTCCGGAAGTCTCTCCCGCTCCCTCCTTTCTCCTCCTTTCCCCCGACAACATGGCCGCGAAGTCGGACGGCGGCGGCGGCGGCCCGGCCGTGCTGCTGGAGAGCCCCGAGGGCGGTGGCGGGCGGCGGGAGGCGGGCGCGGAGCCCCCGGCGCGGCGGTACCGGCTGCGGGACGGGTGCTGGGTGTTCTGCGCGCTCCTCGTCTGCTTCGCGGACGGTGCCTCGGACCTGTGGCTGGCGGCCCATTACTACGTGCGGGGGCAGCGGTGGTGGTTCGGGCTGACGCTGCTGTTCGTGCTGCTGCCCTCGCTCGTGGTGCAGATGCTCAGCCTCAGGTGGTTCGTCTACGACTTCGCCGCCAGCACCAAGGACAGCGGCGGCGGCACCAAGGACAGCGGCCCCCGCGGCTGCTGCCGCCTCTGCGTCTGGCTGCTGCAGGGCCTGATCCACCTGCTGCAGCTGGGGCAGGTCTGGAGGTACGGGGGTACCTGGGGCGTGGGGGTGCCTGGGGGGTAGGGGTACAAGGGGGATGGGGCGGCTGCAGGGCCTGATTCACCTGCTGCAGCTGGGGCAGGTCTGGCTGTATGGGAAGGCATGGGAGTACAGGGGGTGTGGGGGTAGAGGGCATGGAGGTATCGGGGTGATAGGGGTGCTGGGGGGATGGGGATGCTTCTGGGCTTGACACACCTGCTGAAGCTGGGACAGGTCTGGAGGTACGAGGGTACCTGGGGGTGAGGGTCCAGGGGGCTGGGATGGGGCTGCTGCAGGGCCTGATGCACCTGCTGCAGCTCGGGCAGGTCTGGAGATACAGGGGGAGGGGGGACATGGGGGTCATGGAACCAGGCGGGGCCTGGAGGGAGCGGCACAGTGCAGCAGGGACATGGGTGCGGATAACAGCATGGAGACCTCAGGAGGGGTTGGCAGGGCATGAGGGAAGTGTGCGGGGATGGAGAGGTGAAGCAGAGGCCCAGGCAGCTGGAGAAGGCACAAGGATCAATCTCTCTGCAGCCCCCAGGTGGTGATGGGGAAGAGCCCCCAGCTGTGGGCACAGGGAGGTGTGGGTAGGAGCTGTGGGTGTGGGTGAGGAGCTGCAGCCCAGCTCGGTGCCACAGCCTGGCCATCCGTACTGCCAGGTGGTGCTGGGCCTGCTGGGGACCTGCCTGGCCATGGCAGTGTGGTCCTGGGTGTGTGAAGTGTTTATGCTGGGCCCTGAACACCTCGAGGCTCCTGTCCTGATCTCCCTGTATTTGTGGGGTGGTAGGCAAGGAGGTGCTGGTGGTCCCCAGCCTGTCCAGGCTCTGCTGCTGCCCCATGTCAGTCCTGGGGACAGGCTGGTGGTGTGGGCAGGGCAAGCAGCAGACAGGCAGGCTGGAGCAGCTCAAGGCCCTTCATCTGCCTCTCTGCACACTCCCCAGATACCCAAGGTGATGCTTTCTTGGCACCTTCCTCTGCTGTGCCGTGGACCCAGCGCCGTGCCCTCCCAGCTCCAACCCCAGGCGCTGGGGAAGAGCCGGGCGCTGGCACCGAGTGGCTCTCGAGGAGCTGGTGCCGGGAGGGCAGACAATGGCAAATTCCCGGAACAATGCGTGGAGCCGGCAGCACTCCCGGCTCGGGTTTCCATCCTGTTTCCCCTCCTGAGTGCTGTAGTAGAGGCTCTTCGCTCGATCCCTGTTGGTGTCTGCATGTTCATTCCTCTGCTGCTCCTTCTGGGATGCTCCGGGGTGTTTAACTTAGTTTGACAGTGCAGTGTGTGCCGTGCCCAGCACACCTGCCAACACACCTGCCCTCCCCGATCCCCCTGACAACGGGGCCACTCTCAGGGTACTCTGGCTGCAGGGTGGATGCAAAACCTGCTTCAGTGTGCGAGAGAAGCTGGTGAGGGAGAGGACAGGAGCTCTCTGGCCCTGCCTGCAGCTGGCGTGAGCCCGACACACCTGATCCCGGCCCAAGCTGGAGCTGATCCGCAGCCGGGGGCTTAGCTCCTGGGAGTGTCAGTCCCGCTCTCGGATCGGCTGCGCCATGGAGACTCCTAAGCCAATTAAAGCGGTAACTCTCGGCACTCACCCTCCAGGACATGTTGGTCTCAAGCAGCAGCTGAGGCTCTTTCTAATCTCTGGATTTGGGATTAGTCCGGGTGACCAGTTAAATGCAGTTTGTTAAACCCATTAGTGGGGTTGGATCCGGTGCAGGAGGATGTGGCAGTTAGAGAAGTGTTGGATAAATGCTGCAGGTGAAAGGAAGGATTTTCCCTGATCAGAGCACTGTGCCCCTTGCCAAACATCTCCCCCTTCCTCATTTACCTGCCTCCTCCCTCACCTCTGCAGATTTCACCTCTACCAACCTCACTGCACAGCCCCGAGCCCCACCTGTGATAAAGACCCCCAATCCTAAAAATACAGCTGCTTCCCACCTGCAAAAGCAGCTCTGAGCACTGGCTCTGTGGTTATCCCTAATTAAAGCTGTTGAAGTTAGTTGTCATTGGTACGTTCATGGTGCACATGCACAAACTCCATCACGAGTGGTCTCCAGAGATGCTGCCGGTGGCATGACCATGTGCCTGTGTAAGCAGCAGCAGCGTGGGCCTGTCCCCAGCTGGTCCCACACCGCCACTGTGCTTGTGGGTCATGCTTGGATGGTTTTGCAGCTCAGGAATTGTTATCCACTCACAAAGTCCCCAGATTCTTCACCACAGCAGCTCTGCAGGGCAGGGGTGCTGCGCATGCCAGTGTGCCTCCTGCCCAGAAGTGTGTCAGGGTCCCCTGCCACACTTGTGGGCTGGCAGCTGGCCAGGGTGTGCTGCAGGTCCGACTGGGCTGGGGACAGCCCTGTCTGTGCCTGTCTCTGTTAGCCCAGGGTCACACGTGGTTTGGCTGCCTGGGGTCACTGGGGCCAGAGCTCCGGTTCCCTCTGTTCCTGAAAGCCCCCATCAGCTTGTGTACCCCCATCCTCTGCTGGACTGGGGACCCAGTGCCACCCCTCAGTCCTGGTGCCAGTCTGCTGGCAGACCAGGAGGGCAAGAACATCCTGGGTGGGCTCATGAGGGATGACAGAGCTGGGACCTGCAGGTTTCCTCACCACTCTGCTCCCTGGAGCTTTGCTCTGTCTGTGTGGGAGAGGACCCCTCCCCACCCTGGGAGCACCCAGCTTTGGGGTGTCAGCTTGTCCTGCTGCAGGACCCAGTCCTGGGGGTCCTCACCTGGCCCTGGTGCACAGGACAAGGGGTTTTTAGGGCCAGACCAAGCCTTTCCGTGTGCCCTCAGGTACTTCCATCCACCCCGAGTACCCAGGACACCTTGGGGTGTGGGGCTGGTGGGACACGGTGAGTGAGGTGACATGGGCTCATGTGCAGCTCTCCCTGATGACCTGGCTTGGTAGGATGTGTAAGGGATTAAAATGGCTGTAACAGAGAAGCAATTTTCTCCTTGTTTAAATACAGGATTAAGGGATGAGATCCCAAATTATCTTCTAGGAAAATCACAATTCTATTGCTCACTCTGGGACTGGAGGGTCCCTTGTCCTTTTCCATCTGAGGATGATGATTAGCGGATTTATTTGTAACCAGTGTTGGGCTTTTCTCCTCATTCATTTTTTCCAACACTTGAAAACTGGGCTCAGTAGTCAGGAGTTGGGGGCAAATGGTGACACTGGTGACAAATCCGGCTGTAGTGGGGCTCTGACAAAAGCAGTGCCCACCCAAGCCACCAACTTCCTGCTGCAGGGTTTTTGTTGGATCACTCTTTGCAATACAAAGGAGGGAGCAATTAGCCCTGAGAGCTCTCGCTGTCGGTTTCTGCCTCATCATCAGTTTTTTTGAAAATTAAATGATTTTTTTTCAAGTGATTGATTCTGTGTTTCCCGTGCAGCTGCCGCGGCGCGGGGCTGGGGAGCGCCCGCCGCGCTGGCAGCGCCGGGATCACTCACTGGGCTGAAACACCACGGGATGATCAAATGCAGAACAAATAAGAATCAACATTTCATTCGGGCGAGTTGATGGGAGATGAAATCTCGTTTTAATGAGACCTATGGAGTTGGCAGAGAGGCAGAGGGATAATTGTGCCCTTGCTGAAAGCTGGGGAGGCCACGGGTCACTTGTTGAACAGTGCAGGACCCAGGGCTGGGGGCTCTGTATTGTGTGTGCAGGGGCTGCTCTGTGACATGGACAGTGGGATCGCGGTGCTGATGAGCCCAATTATCAAGACTAATTACAAGGACAGGATGAGGTCACCAGCTCCCAAGCCTGGTTCATGCATGGGCACCCTGGGACAGCAGTGATGCCCTACAGCAGCCAGGGCTCTACATCGCTTCCCCAAATGTTTCTCCCTATGCTGTACCTTCCACCCTTGGGCTGCCCACCGGTTTGCTCCCCACCAGCAAGGAGAGTTCTTCACTGGGCCCTTCTGAGGGGCAGTGGCTGTGGTGGTGCCACAATGGCAGCGCTGAGCTGGCTGCCGTGAGCAGGTGGCACTGGGATGCAGATCTGCGCCAGAAACTGGGTGGCCACGGCCTCTCCCCACTCCGAGCAGTGAGGGACAGGCTGCAGCAAAGGCTAAAATTAGGTGCTGCCCCCGAGGTGGAGGTTAACACATCATTTTGACACCAGCACAGAGAAGCCGGTGAGGGCTGGGAGTGGGGCTGGCAGGGCAGAGCAGATGGCAGCAGGGTGTCCTGAGGGCTCAGTGGCCCCAGCTGATGGCCCTCACTGGCCCTCTCCAGGCTGTGCAGCCCTGGGGTGGGAGCACTTGGCTGTCCCTGCAGCGGGAGCAGGGCTGGCTCCTGCCTCCTCCTGCTGACGGATGAGCTGAAAGTGCTGCGATCAGGCTTTCTCCCATACTCTGGGCTGATGGAGTTGGCTGGCAGCACATTCTGGAGCTGATGGAGAAGCCGTTGCTCTGCCAGAGGATTTTATTCACTGGGAGGGATCTATGGCCTGACGTCCTCCTGCTGCACCTGTTTTCCTCCTCATCCGGCTCCCTTCTCCTCCTCGCCAGCAGAGCCCTGGCCGTGGTGCAGGCAGGGCTGCCCGGGGATGCCCTGCCTGGCCAGCCCTGCGCCCCCTCCTGCGGTGCTGGATCTGGCCCGATGCCGTGGGGAGGGTCCCTGGTGGCGGTGACTCAGCCGGGCGTGCGTCGGTGCCACGCACACCTCCGCTGACCCCCGGCTGACGACCAGATGGCCAGGGCCAGCGTGTGGCTGCGCCCGCAGCCCTGCCAAAAGCCCAGGCAACACCAGCATGAGCGCCGGGAGCTTCCCGCGGGCAGCGCGGCACAACCAGCTGGTGCCTCCATCCTGGCCGGGGCAGGAGGAAGCAGGGTGGGCTCCACGCCAGCTGGGACCAAAATATCCGTTTTGAGAAGCAGCCGGATGTGGTGCTGGGTTGGGGCACCCTGAATCCATGGGTGGCTGGAGAGTGGAGCTGTGGATCCCCGGCTGGGGGAAGCCAGACCCTGCATGGAGGGGTTAAGGATTGGGGTGATGGGTGGGTAGGCGCTGTATGGCTGGGTGGGCAGCGGGGTGATGGCCTGGGGCTCTGGGGTCCTGAGCTGGCTTTGCACAAGCTGCCCCTTCCCAAATTGGAGCCCTGGCATGGGACAGGGATGTGTTCATAGTTGCTGCTGCTCTGTACCCCCTGGCACCCTGGCCTAGGAGGCTTTCCATGGTCCCAAATCAGCAGGAACAGGTTGGCAGCAGTCACAGGGCATTCCTGGTGTGGGCAGAGTGGAGTGAGCTCACCTGGCAGCGTGGGCTCATCTCACCCTTCCCCTGCCTTGCACAGGTACCTCCGCACGCTGTACCTGGGGCTGCAGAGCCGGTGGCAGGCCGAGCACCGCCGCCGCCACTTCTACTGGCGGATGATGTTTGAGAGCGCGGACATCAGCATGCTGCGGCTGCTGGAGGCCTTCCTCAAGAGCGCGCCCCAGCTCGTGCTGCAGCTCAGCATCATGGTGCAGCAGAACAGCATCGAGCCTCTGCAGGGTAAGGGACAGCCCTCGCAGGGGACAGGGCAGTGGGAGGGGGGTCCCTGGCTTCTGCGGGCTCTCATGGCCGCTCCCTGCAGGACTCTCGGCCTCGGCTTCGCTGGTCTCGCTGGCCTGGATGATCGCGTCCTACCAGAAGGTGCTGCGGGACTCGCGGGAGGACAAGATGCCCATGTCCTACAAGGGTGCCGTGGTGCAGATCCTCTGGCACCTCTTCACCATCGCTGCTCGTGCCATCGCCTTTGCCCTCTTCGCCTCCGTGTTCCAGCTCTACTTCGGCATCTTCATCGTCACCCACTGGTGCATCATGACCTTCTGGATCATCCAGGGCGAGACGGATTTCTGCATGTCCAAGTGGGAGGAGATCATCTACAACATGGTGGTGGGCATCATCTACATCTTCTGCTGGTTCAACGTCAAGGAGGGACGGAGCCGCTACCGCATGTGCATCTACTACATCATCACGCTGTCGGAGAACGCCGCCCTCACCATCCTCTGGTTCCTGTACTACGACCGCGAGACCATCTCCGACTTCGACGCCTTAATCCTCGTCTGCGTGGTTAGCTCCAGCTTCGCCCTCGGCATCTTCTTCATGTTCATCTACTACTGCCTCTTGCACCCCAATGGCCCCATCTTCAGCCACCGCTCCGTGGGCTGCATCTTCCAGCAGGAGCCTCCCCCAGTGCCGGGGTCCCCTGTGGAAGCCGTCACCAGCCCCCCCCGCTCGCTGCCGCGGACTACAGGGGGGGAGCGGGAGGGGGCGCCGGGGGAGCGGGACAGCTGCGTGCCCGTCTTCCAGGTGAGACCCTGTGCCCCGCCGGCGCCGGCCGCCCGCGCCCCGCGGACAGAGCGGCCCGTCATCCGCATTGACCTGCCCAGGAAGAAGTACCCGGCCTGGGATGCCCACTTCATCGACCGGCGCCTGCGGAAGACCATCCTGGCGCTGGAGTACGCGTCGCCCGTCACCCCACGCCTGCAGTACCGCACCCCCGGCGCCCCTCAGGAGGTGCTGGAGTACGAGACCACCGTGTAGGTTGGGGGCGTGAGGCTGCGGTGGGAGCCCCGGTGCCGCCCAGGCCACCCTGCGTGTCTGCAGCTGTTTGCCTTCCGTCGGGTTTGCCGGCGCTGCCGTGTCGCCATGCCAAGCGCCCCGCGGGCGGTGGCCGGGGAGGTCTCTTGGTGCTATCCCCTCCCCGCGCTACCTTCCCGCAGCCCAGACCCGTCCCACCCGACGGCGGCCGCCCCCACGCCCTCCAGGGCTCGTCCTTGCCAAAATACCTCACCGGTGCCTGAGCCCAGGCGGTGGGTGCTGTGGCCCATATCAGTGGTGCAGGACGGGGACCGGGGGCACCCTGGGATGGGGGCTGGCAGCTGCCAGGGGCACGGTGGGGCACAGTGGGAAGCACGTGGGAACACAGGTGCGTGTGCCACGGCAGAGCCGTGGGGATGGAACATGGCTACACTGGGGTGTGCATGGGGCTTGTCACGCCCAGGGAGCTGGGGCAGGGACAGCTGGGGTCCATCCAGTCCCCCCCATGTGTCCAACTTCCCCCACACTCTGCCACACCAACCCTAAGTGAGCCCCTTCATATCCATCCTCAGTCCCCCTGGCTCAGGGTTGAGCCATGTCCCCAACTCCATGGGGTCTCCACTATCCTGTGGGGCATAGACCCTGGCCTGGGGGGCCCTCGTGGGTGGGCACAAACCCTGCACCCCTGGTTCTGAGCTGGGTCCCCAGCTGTGGCCAGGATGGCTGCGCCCCATCCTCCCCCCCATCCCCACAGGAACTGCTTCATCTCATCGGGTTTGTTTTCACCTGAACGGTGACATTTTGTGTGACATTTTCTACCTCCGCTGGGGCCGGGGGTGGCAGGGCCTGGCTGGCACCACTGGGGGGTGTGTGTGGGGCCGCCGGCATTTCCCGGATTCCCCAAAGTGGGATTCACCCCCAGCCGTTCTCCTCTCCTGGGCTGGCATCACTTCCCATCCGGGAGCATTTCCATTCACTCCTTCATCAGCATCAGCCCCCTCCAGCTCCCCAGTATAAACCTGAGCTGGGACTCTGCCTCCCCTGACCTCACCCTGTGTTCCCCCCACCTCTCCTCTGCCTGTCCCTGTCCCTGCCCCGCCTGCCCCCGCCTGCTCCTGCCTCTCCAGAGGAGCGGGGCTGCTTGGGCTCCGGGTTTGAATGTGTCCCTGGTCCTGCCCGGATCCGTCGGCCCCCACCGAGGGGCTGTGCTGAATGTACCCTGTGCCCCCAGGCCGGGACTGTCCCGGGGGGGTTGTGTGCATGTGTGTGTGTGTGTGTCAGTGTGCAGGGACTGGCAGGGGTTTGCAGGGCAGGGGAGCTGTTGCACCCCCCAGCCTTGAGCTGCCCCCGCCCCTTGCCCCTGCACCCACGGCCCCTGTGCCTTCCCCGCATCCCCTGTGCCCCCACCTTGGCTCCACAGGGTCCCGGCCTCTGGCTGTCCCGAGCCACGGTGCCAAGTCCTGCCCGGGCTGGGGAGTGTGGGCAGCACTGAGAGCCCGTCTGTGCTATGGGGCACTGTGTGAGGCACTAGAGGATGGGAGGGGTGGGATGGGAGAGCTGCACCTGGGAATGGTTGGGATGTGGGGTCCCTGAGGGCCAGTGTGGGTGCCCGGCGTGGGTGGGTGTGTGGTGGCGGTGGCATCACGTTGCTTTTGTTTCCCATTTCTTGGTAGCTGGGGTGACAGCAGGCTGGGCTGGCCACCGCTGGGGTCACTGGTGCTAACTGGTGCTAACTGGAAGCTTTGGGAACCCTTTAGGAGGAGGGTGCAGAGCATGGCTGGGGCTGGGCAGAGGGCTGGGCCCCCGCCACCTGCGCCCCTCGCTCAGCGCCGTCACGGGCAGCCCCCGGCGGTGTGTGCTGGTCGTGCTGGGGCAGCCCCGGGCGTGGGGCGGCTCTGGGGCGGGGTCTCTTTTCCTCAGGGAAGGTGGGGGGCAGCAGCCAGGGGTGCCAGGCTGGTCCGGGGGCTCACCGCTGCGGGCATCGAGCAGCGTCACCGCAGCCCCTGTACGGTGCCCAGGTGGTGGCAGCTCCTCACTGGGTCCGGCTCACAGAGGATCTGGGGATGGGCCGCATGGCGTCTGTGCCAGCACGGGGCAGCCCCTCTGGGCTCCCCCTGCCCCTGCCCCAGCCCCTCTCCCTGTCCGCCCCAGGGCACAGACGCCATTTGGGGTGACCTGCACCCCCCATGCCCTTCATGCTGGGTTTGTGTGGGGATGCCAGGGCCACGCTGGTGGGTCAGAGGGACACTTTTCTATGCACTCAAGCCACGGTACCCTCATCCCTGGGCTGCTCTGGGAAGAGGAGTCTGGCCACGTGTGGGGTTCGGGGGGAGCCCTCAGTCTCGCTCCTGCCCCAGGCCACCCCCCCTGCCCTCCACCCAGCCTGTGCCACAGGGGCAGCCAAACCCAGTGCCCTGCTGCCAGCGGCAGCACCGGGCCGGCAGCGCCTGCCCACTGGGATGACAAGGGGGCACGACCGGGGGCCAGCATGGGCACAGCTCCAGGGGTGCTCGAGCTCCCACTGGGGATGGGGGGGTTCTGGTCCCTGGGGGTGTCACCCAGGGGTGGCAGCAGGGCTGCTCCAGCTTCAGGGAGTGAGGGAAGTTCGTTCTGGCAGGGGCTGCCGCGGGGTCTCAGCCACATCCCTGAACCGCCCAGCGCTGGGACCCGGCAGCTGCTGTCACGTACTGTAAATACTCTGTGTGCCACCTTCTTCTCTGGGACCCTCGGCGCGGGCGGGGGCGAGCGGGAGGCCGGGGTCCGTCCCGAGACTTTTTTGTATACCACAAACTTTTTGTATATTTTTAATTTTGCTGCAACATGAGATATTAAATTCATTTCAATAAGCCCTGCCTGTGGGATCCTGTCCTTGTCGGCACCTCCAGCTCACAGCTGGGGCTCCAAAGCAGGGCAGGATGATTCCTCTCTGTCCCGGGGTGCTCGGGGATGTCATTAACAGAGCAGGATGGCTGTAGCAGCGCTGCCTGCCTGGTGTCGGTGGCTCTGGCCGGTGCCAGTGGCCCTGGTGTGGTGGCCGGCAGGGAAGGGGTGCACAGGCAGGATGCAGCATCCCGGGGAGGAAGCTGCCGGACATGGCCACTGCCGGGCCAACCTCCTCCCTGCCGGGGGCCCCGACCCCTGGCCGACCCCCGGACCCACGGCGGGTTTGGACCCCATGGGCAGCTGTGGGGACAGGGTGCTGGGTGCAGCTGTGTGGGTTCCTGCCAGTGCTGTTCCCAGTGCCAGGGCCGTTCCCAGTGCCAGGACTCCGTGTTAGCAGGACAGGATGTGGGCAGCGAGGGCTGGGAGCCCCCAGAGCTGCCCCATGAGGACGGGGCTGAAGTGGGGTCAGAGGGAAGCAGAACCAGCCCCAGCCCCAGGAAAGAGCCCTGCAGTGAGGGGCACGGGCTGCTCAATAGCGGAGTCCTGCAGGCACCACAAGCACCTGCTCTGGTCCCAGCACCTGCTCCAGTCCCATCTCAGCCCACTTCAGAACCAGTCTACCCAAATCCCAGCCCCAGTCTCGGTCCAAGTGTCAGCCCCAGCCCCAGTCCCAGCACCAGCACCAGCACCAGCACCAGCACCAGCACCAGTCCAAGTCCCTGCTCCAGTCCCATCCCAGCCAACTTCAGCCCCTGCTTCTGCCCAAGTAACAGCTCAGCCCCTATCCCAGTCCCCGTCCCAGTCCGAGTGCCAGCCCAGTCCCAGTCTCAGTGCCAGCCCAGCCCAGGCCGGGGCAGGCCAGCCCAGCCCAGCCCAGTCCCAGCACCCCCCAGGAGAGGCAGGAACTCACATCCCAGCTATCCTGGTGGAGTTTCCGACACAGGAAAGCGCCGCGGCGCCGAGCGGGGCAGTGAGGGCGGCCGCAGCACCGCGTCCTGCCATGGACAGCGAGGCCAAGAAGGGCAAGAAGGTGCCTGGGGCTGGGGCTGGTGTCTGGGGGGCTGGCAGGAGGGTGGGAGCGGGTGAGATGCACGAGTTTGAGAAGCCCTGCACCTCCCCACAGCGCAGTGGGGAGAAGTGGGGCCACCCAAATAAAAAAGAGCCAGCAGAGAGGTGCTCGGCTGTCCCCTCCCCCCTGCTCCTCCAGGTGCTGGGTGCCACGGACCCCGTGTGTGGGGGCCAGGGTTGGGTGCCCGGTGCTGACCCCTCCCCGTGCCCGTTCCCCTGCCAGGGCTTCGTGTCGCCCATCAAGCGTCTGGTTTTCCCGAAGGCTGCGCGGAGGGCAGCGCTCCGCAGCAGCGTCTATCGGCGCCCGCTGCACTCCGTGCCCCTCTACCCCCCCGACTACCTGATCGACCCCCAGATCCTGCTGCATGACTACGTGGAGAAGGAGGTGAAGGTAAAGGGATCCCCAAAGGTGCCCGCGGTCACTGCCTGCTTGGGGTGGGGATATGGGGCCACCACACCATGCTGAGAGCCACACACAGTGGCCAGAAGGGTCCGGGTCCCCTCCCTGCCCAGGCAAACACCCAAGGAGGAGGAGGGTGCCCTGGCGGTGCAGGGAGGACCTGAACCCCAGGGAGATGTGTCCTGACCTTGTGGCCATTGGGCGGTGGGGGGGAGGGTGCATGCCCCAGAGTCCCCAAGCTGCACTGGGTTTTTTCCCCCGCAGTTTTTAGGTCATCTGACATGGGTGACATCCTCCCTGAACCCCTCCAGCCGGGATGAGGTGCTGCAGCTGCTGGACACGGCCAGGGT
This sequence comes from Lycocorax pyrrhopterus obiensis, assembly GCA_014706295.1. Classification (NCBI taxonomy): domain Eukaryota; kingdom Metazoa; phylum Chordata; class Aves; order Passeriformes; family Paradisaeidae; genus Lycocorax; species Lycocorax pyrrhopterus. Next base: position 10,251,949 of record JACSVZ010000022.1, on the reverse strand, counting down.
AAGAGGGGTCTCCACTCCCCAGAGGGTGGGCACTGGGTATCCCACATTGCCGGGTGCCCCACGATGCCCCCTCCCCCCCCGCACTCTGTCCATGCAGCAGCTGAAGGAGCTGCCGCTGCAGACGACGCCAGAGCAGGACAGCATCCTCAGCCTCTCGGCGCGCTGCCTCCTGCTCACCTGGCGCGACAACGAGGAGCTGATCCTGCGAATCCCCACACACGAGATCGCAGCGGCCTCCTACCTGCGCGATGATGCCCTGCACCTCCTCATCCTCAAAACCGGTGAGGGGGTCCGGCCGGGGGCCACCAGCCGAGGCACAGCCGGCCCGGAGTGGCCGGCGTCCCCTGGGCACGAGGGGCTGGAGCACGGCGGGTGATGGGTGTCAGGGCCTATCAGGGCGGCAGCACGGTCTGAGCACAAAATCCCGCGTTGTCCCTGTCTTGGAGTGTCCCATCCTCTCCCACATACTGAGCCCCGGAGGGGTGCCCCCAACCCACTGGGGCTCCCACATCCTCACCCCATACCGCCATCCCTCTGCATCCCGCTGGGCTGGTGGGACAGGGAGGCCAGGGCAGCGCAGCCCCCCGCCCTGACGCCCTGCCTGTCCCCGCCCCGCCCAGGCCTGGGAGTGGACCCGGTCCCCGCCGGGGCGCACCCCGAGGCGGCCCCGGCCGGCGTGCCGGAGGCGTTTCCCGCAGAGAAGCGTGCGGGGGGCTCGTGGCCGGAGGGCCGGCTCGGGGGCCCGATGGAGCGGCGGCACACGATCTGCAGCCTGGACTGGCGGGCGGCGCGGGGCGGGCAGGAGGGCCGGCAGGGCGGCAGCCTGGAGCGGCGGCGGGGCGGCAGCTGGGAGCGGCGGCAGCGCGGGCGGCCCTCGGGCAGCTGGGAGCGGCGGCAGCCGTGCGGCGGCAGCTGGGAGCGGCGGCGGGCCGGCACCGCCGGCGGCAGCTGGGAGCGCGGCACCGGCTTCGGCAGCTGGGAGCGGCGGCACGCCGGCAGCAACCCCCTGGACCCCCAGGAGCCCTGCCCCGACGCTTACTCCAACCTCATTATCCTCGCCGTGCCCAACAGGGTGAGCGGTCCCGGCGTGTGCCACCCACTGCCCGCTCGCCCATCCGCCGGCACTCACTGCCCTCCTCCCTTCCCGCTGCAGGATGCTGGCGAGGAGTCCTGTGCGCTCATCTGCCAGGTGTTCCAGATCATCTACGGCGACCAGAGCATCGAGTGCGTGGACCGCGCCGGGTACCACTACACCTCCACACCCACACGGCCCTGGCTCTCCAGCAGGAGTGAGTGGCTGGGGACAGGAGGAGGAACACCAAGCAGGGTGGCACGGGGCTGATGGGTGGGAGTGCGTGGGCACAGCATGGGGCTGACAGGTGGGGGTACATGGACACATCGTGGGGGGTTTGTCTCTGCTATGAGATCTCAGCTCTCCCTCCCCAGGCGAGAGCTGCCGGACAGATGGGACATACGGCTATGATGCTGACTACAGCTGCTGCAGCTCCTTGTGAGTCTGGCTCCTCCAGGGTGCCCTGGACTGGGGTGGGTGCCCCTGCCCTTGGGTGGGTGCCAGTCCCAGCTGCAGTGATGCCCCAGCCCTATGTGATGGTGGATGCTGTGCCGTGGGTGGGGGCAGCTGGCAGCACAAGGGGTACAGGGACCCACTGACCCGTGTCCTCCCACAGCAATGGCTCCCACGAGACCTTTGAAGCCTATTACAGCGGCACCTCCTCGCCCTCCTTCCACCGCTCCCACCACAGCCTGGCCACAGCTTGCAGTGGCAGCGACCAGAGCGGCGTGGGGCTGGAGCAACTGCAGGACTACATGGTGACGGTGAGGGCACAGGGACAGGCACGGGGACAAGCAGCAGGTCAGAAGTGCCAGCAGCTGGGGCGGGGGTCAGCAGGCAGATCTGGGCCCCCTGCACCAGAGAACAGCAGTGGGACACAGGGTGGGGGGCTGGGAGCCGTGTGCTGCCAGTGTCCCCAAGACTGACCTGTCCCCGTGTCACCACAGCTGCGCAACAAGCTGTCACCACAGGAGATCCAGCAGTTTGCCATCCTGCTCCGCGAATACCGGCTGGGCACACCGGTGCAGGAATACTGCACTGAGCTCCTGCGCCTCTACGGGGACCGCAGGAAGTTCCTCCTCCTGGGTGAGTGTCTGCAGCCAGCCCGTGTCACCTTGGTGATGTCTGTGCATCCCTTGGGGACACGGTGCTGGTGCTGGGCGTGCTTCAGGGGATGTCAGGACCCCATTGCTTACTGGGGACAGGATGGGACAAACCTCCTGCCAGCAGCCAGTAGGGCTGGCATTGCACCCCAGTGCTTCCGAGGCTTACGGTGCCTATGACAGGAATGAGGCCCTTCATCCCTGACCAAGACATCGGCTACTTTGAGACCTTCCTGGAGAGCATCGGGATCCGGGAGGGTGGGATCCTCACTGACAGCTTCGGCCGCATCAAGCGCAGCATGAGCAACACGTCGGCCTCGGCCGTGCGCAGCTATGACAGCTGGTCCCTGCGCTCCGAGTCCGAGTCCTTCAACCGCATGATCACGGACATCACCCACGACATCGAGGCGCTGGCACGGGATGAGGAGGAGGAGGAGGAGGAAGAGGACAACTACCTATGAGCCAGTGCCAAAACCCAGCTGTCCCCTCCCTGCTCGCTGATGTGGTGCTGCACCTCCAGGACCAGATTCAGCAGGTGCCCAGCTCTGCCCTAGCACCAGCGAGGGTGCATTTGTCACCGTGGGAGGGGACAGGCCTCTGCACTGCCCTGTCAGCTCTTGTCAAGGCTGTTGGAATCACAGGGCAGCTGTGGCTGGCGGGGAGAGACATGCTGTAATTTCTGCAGATTTCAATTAAATGGTGGGGCTAGGAGCAGAGCAGGTTCTTCCCTGGGAAAGGCCCTGTCAGGGTGCAGGGGCTGCTGCGGTGTAGGGGTGAGCTGGGGCGGGGGCTGCTGGGCTGGGCACCTCCCATTCCAGTGTCACATGGAGGTCACTACCAGTGTCAGGGTGCTGCCGGCTGTTCCTGGCTGGCTCCAGGGGATGCTCAGAGCGATGGAAGGGGTCAGCAAGAGCGTGCTGGGAGAGGAAAGGGCTGGTGGCCGCAGCTGGCCCGCTGCTGCCTGCGACGCCTATGCGACACTCGTCCGGCCGCGGGCTGCGGGTGTTTCACAAAAGGAAGTTCCTGCCCCGGGACCCGGCTTCCTGCAGTCCCGCCCTGCAGCCCCTCCGCCGCCGAGGGGCAGGGCCATGCTCCCCGCCACCCGATGGACCTCAGCTGATGTCCCCTGGCCACTGTACCCCAGCCAATATCCCGCAGCTGATGGCCCTTGGCTGATGGCCCCGAGCCAACATCCCCTGGCCAATGTCCCTTGGTGGGGACTACCGGGACGGCGCTGCAGCCCCAGGGTGGTGTGTGGGCAGCAGACGCTGGGGCTACCAGAGCAAACTTATTTTTTCTCCTAAAAAATTTACATATGCAAACCCTCATGAGGAGCAGCTCTGGCTGCTTCCTCTGACACCCTGAGCCCAAGCAGTCCGTGGTCAGGGTCACACAGAGCCGTGGGTCCCCTTGCTGATGCTGCCTCCATCCCGAATTCAGGGGTTGTCTGGGCAATCCAGAAGAAAGGCTGGAACACTGCGGGGCTGGGTAGGGCACCGAGAGAAGCTTTGGCACGGGAATATCAGGGCCAGCAGGGACACCAAAAAGCCCGGGGGTACCTGGACCTCTCTGAGCTGTGCTTCACAAAGCCAGCCCCGTGCACCCACTGTGTCCTGCAGCCCCTCATGTCCTGCACCCCACCACGGGATGCTCACGGTTTTCTTTTCTCTTTCCTGGGGACAGAGACCCAGGCTGACGCCGTGTTCTCCCCGCCCTCCATGGCCCTGCACCAGGCGCGGAAACATCCTGGGGGCTACCTGGGGTGCGGGACCCAGACCCGTCCGGTGTCCCGGGGGCAGCGGGTGGACAGACGGGCTCTGGCACCCGTCAGGGGGTCCGTAAGGGCAGTGGTGTCACGCAGGGCTGGGATGCCCTTGCGAGTGCGGTTCGTGGGTGGTGGTCCCTCTCCCAGCCCGGCACAGAAGGCACCGGCCGCGCCCCGCCGTCAGAGTCGGGGGCGGGGCCGTACCGGGAGGGGCGCGGCCGTACCGGGCAGGCGGCGGGAGAGCAGCCGGGCAGAGCGGAGCGGCGGCGGCAGCCCGGGGTCCGCGACGGGGACTGCGAGCGGGACCCGCGTCGGGGAAGTGCCCAGGACGGCAGCGAAGGTGAGAGCTCCGGGAGCGCAGCCGTGCGCGGAGCCCCGAGGGCGGCGGGGAAGCCCCGCGGCCGGTCCCGGGCAGCCCGGTGCGTCCGACCCCGCGCCGGTCGCGCTCAGAGCGGCGGACCCGGGGTGAGCGGGATGGGGCAATGGCCGGGAGTCCCACGGGTCCCGGTGCAGCCCCGGTTGGGCACGGTGTAGCCCCGACGAGGGGGTGCCTGCGGGTGGCTTTGCAGGGACTGTTGGGGACCGAGGGCACGGGACAGCAAGGGCAGGGGGCTGCGGGCAGCCGTGCTCCGGGAGCGATGGGCACCCTCATCCAACCTGGTCCTCATGACTGGGGATACCGCATGAACCCTGGGACCTGGCTCTCCAGGGTGGGACACATCAGGAATGCCAGCTATGCCACAGAAGCCAGTGAGAATGACCCTTGGACCGCCCGGGGTGTTTGTGTTTTGTAGGGCTGGATGCCCTGAGCCGGTGTGGGACGGGCACAGCAAATACCTGAAGTGGTGATGGTGTGAGCCACGTCTGAGTTTAAGCAGGGCACTGTGTGGGTTTGCCAGGATGGATCTGGCACAGTCTCAAGCCTGTGCCCAGGGTGTCTCCCCAGTGAGGGGGATGAGCTGTCGTGGCTGCCACCACTGCTCCTGCTCTGCCCTCAGGAGCAAGGCTGAGCCAGGCTGTGGCACGCAGGGAAAGACAAGGAGTGACCATGAGGTGTTGTGGAGGTGACAGCGATCTCCCTCAAGAGCTTTACTGTGCACATCGAGGGCTCAGCCCTGAGCTTCCTCCTTCACTCTCACCATCAGCACCTTCTCCTTTCTCTGCACCCAGGTCTCCCTGGCCAAGGGAAGTGCATTTGCAAGGGGTTTCCCACTCTTGCTTCTTCTTGCAGCTTTTTTTCCCACTGAGTTTCTTGGGGAGCTGGAGAAAGTTGAGCATTTGTCTTTGCCCTGGACTGGCTGTTTGGGGAAGCTCCCACCCAGCAGAGAGCAGGGGAGCACAGCGGGGAGTGGTGACCTGTGGTGATGGGGGGGTCACAGGCACCGGGATGCTGTGTGGGGACCCCTGAGCTGCAGCAAAGCTCACCATGATGAAGGCCTGTCTTTGCAGAAGATGCTGAGTGTGGCTCTCTGCTGCCATGGTGCCCAGTGCCTGCACTCTGTCCTGGAACCCAGAAGGGCTGGGAAGCTGCTCCATGGCAGCTGCTGTTGTCTGCCCAAAATTCGCCTCCTGTGACATCTCCAGGAGATCCCTTTTCCTCTGGCGTGTCACTGGGCACCCCAGTACCCTGAAGCTGTGGGGGGATTTCTCTGTCACAGCAGAGCAGCTGGGTGGGCATTGGGGCCCTATGCCGGGTGGGAGCTGATGGGAAAAGAGCTGGACTGGGGCTGAAGCGGGGCTTTCACCTCTGTTGCAACGGCCTCACTTCCCCTTCCTTGGCTGCAGCATGGGTTGCGTGAGGTCAAAGGAAGCTGGTATCCAGGAGGAGAAGACAAAAACTGACCCTGACCCTGATCCTGGCCCCACCATCCAGCAGGGCCACTATGTGAGGGACCCCACAGCCACCAACAGGCAGGTGAGTGATGAGGGGTTTCAGGGCTGAGCTGTCACAGGGGGCTCAGCCCCTCTCCTCAGCAGCGCTACCAGTACTGAGAGTGGGGCCAGCTGAGGGCACTGGCAGTGCCCATGCTCCAGGGCAGGGGTTTGGCTATGAGGTGGGAGCCCAGGCCACACTGAGACAAAGCACAGAGTGGACTTGATGGGAATCCAGGAATTATGGAGAAAGGGAGAGAAAAAGGAAGGTGTTGGGAGGGAGTGGAGATGCTGGTACTGGGTGAGTTGTTGTATCAGGTGGTGCTGGTGCTGCCCCTCAGGTGCCCTTGTGCCCCTGCCACTGCTGTTGGTGCCAAGACCCCTGGTGGGAAACAGGTCTGTTCCACCTGTGACATCACTCTGTGGTTTTGTTGCACTTTCCAGAACAATAGTGTCCCCAGCATGGCTGTGCCCCTGCCCGAGGATGGTAGGTACAAGGGGGCTGCAAGTGGGTGCAGGGGGTGGGAGTGTGTGGGGGCAGCATGGCCGGATCCTCTCTGACCTAGGGCAGAACACTGCCAGTCATGGTGGGATGGGAGCTCTGGGCTCCTCTGAAGGGCCAGATGTGACACGATGAAGATGGAGGTGCTGGGTACTGTGGGGGTCCTGGCCAGTGTTCATGGCAGGAGTGGCCAGGCACCCCATCCCAGCATGGGGAGAGGTGCCCAGGGAGCTCCCTCCTGCAGGCTTGGGGGACAGCGTGGTGCTGGCACTCTATGACTACGAGGCGATGAACGCTGGGGACCTCAGCTTCCAGAAAGGGGAGCGGATGAAGGTCCTGGAGAAGTAAGTGCTGCTGGCAGACACCCATCCAGGGTCTCCTGATGGCTTGTGTGGCCCTGTTGGGAATTTCTTCTGGAATTTGCCCCGGAGGAGCTGCTGGTGCCCAGGTCCAGGTGCCATGAGCCAACTCAATGCCATTTCTGTCACAGATCAGGGGAGTGGTGGCAAGCACGGTCACTAGTGACAGGATGTGAAGGCTTCATCCCCAGCAACTATGTTGCTCGAGCCAACTCGCTGGAGACAGAGGAGTGAGTCCATCCCTCTGTGCCAGACCCTGGCCCCACGCTGTCCCACACCTCCCCACCGCTGCTGTCCCCTCTCCTGCCTCACGTCCTGCCCCCAGCCCTGCCCCACACCAGCATTCCTTGGTTCATTTGGTTCTGCTGCAGGTGGTTTTTCAAGGACATCAGCCGGAAGGATGCGGAGCGGCATCTCCTTGGCCCTGGGAACATGATTGGGTCCTTCATGATAAGGGACAGCGAGACGACGAAAGGTGTGGAGGGGTGTCCACAGCACCGTGGGGGGGAACAGCTGCCCAAGGGGCTTCCCTCATCCACCTTTGCCTGGAAGAGGAGCTCCCTCCCCAGCCCTGGCGATCTGCTGTGCTGCAGGGAGGGACTGGGGGGCCCATGCTCTCGCTAGAAGTGCCCCTGCAATAGCCTGTGGTGCTGCCACATGTCCAAACCTCAAGGCAGGGATAGGGGGATGTGTTCCTTTGAGGCTGCTTTGAGTGTTTGGGGTGCAGGCGGAGCTGGCCTGGGGCTGAAGGGGTCGTGGCAGCACAGTGGGATGGGTGCTGCTGGCTCTGCTGGGTGATGGCTCTGTTCGTGCCAGGAGCACCGGGATGGCCAGGTGCAGCAGGAATGTGCTCCTGTGGGAGCTGCCAGCTCACCCCTCCCTGCCCAGGCTCCTACTCGCTGTCGGTGCGGGACGGGGACGAGCTGCGGGGCGGGGCAGTGAAGCATTACAAGATCCGGACTCTGGACAGCGGTGGCTTCTACATCTCCCCACGAAACAACTTCAACACGCTGCAGGAGCTGGTCCAGCACTACAAAGGTGAGCCCTGGGGTGCCCAGCCCCCCTTTCCAAATGGGGCTTTGTCCCTGAGCCAAGCAGCCACCAGGCAGCTGGGGGTGTGCAGAGGCTGAGGGGCTCCTGCCCATCACCCCTGGGCTCCTGCTGTGGCTCTGACTGCAACATGCAGTGACTTCCAGACCTTCCCCTGTTGCCATGGCTGGCCTGCTGGCTGTCACAGCTGTGGTGTTGGTGTCCCTGAACACTCACAGTGCCCAGAACTTCGCTTGAAGCACAGTGTGGTCAGTGAGACAGGCTGGCTGATGGCCCTGGTTGCTCCTCTCAGGTCAGAGCGACGGGCTGTGCCAGAAGCTCACCCACCCCTGCCATGTACCCAAACCACAGAAGCCCTGGAAGAAGGATGCCTGGGAGATCCCTCGGGAGTCACTGAGCCTGGAGAGGAAGCTGGGAGCCGGGCAGTTCGGAGAAGTGTGGATGGGTGAGAGTGAGGGGGAGATGGCTGGGAGAATGATGAAGGTGATGGTGAAGGAGGAAGGGTGAGGGATGGGAGAGAAGGTGGAGGGATGGCGGGATGGAAAAGGCAAGGAGGGAGTGACGTGTGGGAGGGAAGCAGGAAAACATGGAGGTGGCCCTGCCTTCCTTAATGCAGGTGCTGGTTGGGGCTGGGCATGTGGGGACAGCCCGGGGCTGTGTGTGGTCTCCAACCTTCCCACAGCAGCTCCGTCTGCAGGACTGAGACTTTGTCTCCAAAGCCCAGTGCTCCCAGGGCAGCCTGGTAATGGTCTCTTGTGCCACCCCCAGCTACCTACAACAAGCACACCAAGGTGGCCGTGAAGACGATGAAGCCAGGCAGCATGTCCGTGGAAGCCTTCCTGGAGGAGGCGAACCTGATGAAGACACTGCAGCACGACAAGCTGGTGAAGCTGCACGCGGTGGTCACCAGGGAGGAGCCCATCTTCATCATCACTGAATTCATGGAGAAAGGTGCCATCCACATCCCTGATGTCTGTGGGCCAGGCCAAGTGGCAGCAGCCAGGTGCCCTGGCATGATGCAGGATCGACCCCTTCCACATCCCCAGGCTCAGCTGTGGGCTCTGCACCAGCTCCCAGGACTCTGGGAGCAGTTCTGGCTCCTGCCACAGTGTGTCAGTGCTCTGGGGCTGGGTGCTGGGAGAGGGGATGTGGTGGCAGCACTGGGAGAGGAGGGACCCCCAAGAGGGGACAGATGAGTAGAAGCACTCCACAAGGCAGGAGGGAGCCTGCAGAGGTGCTCTCCCCTTGGTCCAATCCGTGGGAGCAGGATGGGGGATTAAGAGTGTTTCCAGAGTCCCCTTGTCCTGCTTGGCTCCTCGGGACCCTGTGCCACCCTAAGGGTGGGTGCAGGCTCCAGTTAAACCATCAGCCCTGGCACCTTTCCCTGTCTGCAGGGAGCTTGCTGGATTTCCTGAAGAGTGATGAGGGGAACAAGCTGCTGCTCCCGAAGCTGATTGACTTCTCTGCCCAGGTGAGGAAGGAGCAGATCTTCCCTGGCTCTGAGTCCCCCTTGCGCCCCTGAAAAGGGTGAATGAGGAGCCTGGGAACTTACCTGGGGCTTGTGCAGGGCCAGCCAGAAGCCTGGTCTGAACAGTGCTGGGGGTGCAGTGAGGTTTTCCTGCAGGCAGCCACTGCCTGCTCACCATCCCCATCCCACTGACCTCGCAGGAGCAGGGGTGTGGGAAAGGAGAAGTGGCAGCTTCCCCCTCACCACGGCGGTATCTGCAGCACTCAGCCAGCCCACCTGCACCTGAGCAGTGCACAGCAGAGCTGCACAGAGCCTGGGAGAGGGTTGCTCCTTCTGAGGGGCTGGAAAATCTATGATTTCTATATCTGCCATGGTTCCTGCAGCCATTGCAGCCCACAGGGCCACTGTGCTTTGTGGAGAAAGCAGGGATGAGGATGGGGCTTGTTTACACAGCTCACATTTGCACAGTCACTTCTCCGGGACGTGCCGGTGCTGCTTGGTGTGGCCCAACCAAACCCGGGGCAAAGTTATCAATTTCTATAATTGATAACTATTGATATTGATAACTGTAATTTCTAATTTGCTGCTGCTGTGACAGTTACCAGCAAATCTTACCTGCAAACTTGGCCAAAGCCTCACAAACCCAGCATGGCCACACACCCACCCCATCCCACCCCATCCCCAGCACTGCTTCGGGGCAGCGCCACGGTGGTGTGAAGCCCTATGGGTTTAACACAAATCCTGCAGCATGATCCTGTGTGCTTCCAATGCCTGAGAGGCTGAGCCAGGCACGGTTCCCAGTCTCCCGGAGGGAGCACAGCGGGCTGTGCTTCCCCAGGGGAATGCCTACAGGAGGGCTGTGGTTCAGTAAAGTCACCAGAGGGCTGTCACGGGCAGGGGAAGGCAGCTGGAGAGGCAGGAGGGCTCGGCGATAATTATTTCAGGGATATTTTCAGGAGCTGATTTTGAGTACAGCGGAATGGGCAGTTAAACACCTCACTCCATGTGCAACCATTTGCACAACCACTGAGTCCCTCCTGCTTCTCCAGCGCCCCTGGGTGAGGGCTGAACCCAGGGACCCTTTGACCTGAGCTCAAATATTGCACAGAGGCACCTGAGCAATAGGAAAGCCAGGACGGGAGCCCAGACCCGGTGGGCTTAGACCAGGTCAGTGGCTGCTGGAGCTGGCTGTGCTGGGGTCTGTGGATCAGCTGTGCACTCCTGCACACCATCTGTTCTCAGCAAGCTGGCTCGTGCCAAAGCCAGCTCTGCCCACGGCTCCGAGGGGCTGCTCGGAGAAGCACTGGGGAGCAAAGGCTGAAGGGCTGTCACGGGCAGGCAGCAGCCTGACACTTGTGCTGGGGCTGAGTCACTGCGGGCAGAAATGCATCTGTGGTCATGGAAATTATCCTTCCGCTCTTGCGCTGCCTGGTTACTTCTGTATTTAGTGGGGAGAGCTCTCTGAGAGCTGCACCTCACCCCGGGCCAGCTTGTGTGGGAGTGACGAGGATGGGGGGGTCTCCCCTCTGGCTGCTCCAGCCCCTTTGCATTCTGGATTCTGCGGTAATCACGCAAGGGCATGGCTCCGCACACAAGATGGAGAAGTGCAAAGCCTTTATTGCGCAGTGAATATTCCCTAAATACCAGCACCTAACAGGATATCACATCATATAAACAGGAAAGATGTTCACCACAGTGTCCCCCAATCACCTGGGGTATTGCACAGATATTACCTACTATGGTAACAGGTAAACAATACCCTATAAGGTCACAAACTACAATTATCACATCTCATAGGTCCAGCACTGTCCAGAAACCCACAATCCTCTCTCAGCCCACCCCCGGTGACCTGGATGCACTCCCAGGGTCACCTCTGGGTCTAAGAAAGAGGCTCTCTCTCCGGCCCTCAGGGCCTGTCTCTCTTCCAGCACATAGTGCACCCCAACAGATTCTGGTCACATCCAGGCATGGGGTCACAGCACATCTTTGGGGTTTGGTTGTGCACACACCAGATCACCTCTGTCTGATCAGGGCTGAGACCTGCACACACAGCACTGAGTGCAGAGACTTCAGAAGACAGAGTGGTGAGGGGGGATTGTCAGGGGCCATCACAGCCATCCTGTCCACAGGCAGAGGTGACTCTTCAGAAACTAGTCTGGAAGAACCCAGGCATCTTCCCTTATGCTTTTCTGCCCTGGCTGAAGAAGCTCTGGAGTGTTGACCCTTGCTGCTGCAATTACAGTGAGCCATTTTGGGTGTATTTGGAGACTGGTCTCACATCTTCCCTGAGCAGAGGATGATTTGCTCCTCTCCACATCCTCATGGCTGTGGATGAAACCTTGCCCTGAAAACACTCACGGACACTCTCTGGTGATCACATGAGCTCCTCAGCTGTCAGTTCTCACAGCCTTTCTCACACAGCAGCTTAAAGGTGTCATGTTGGGCTGGTCACCCAAACCCTGACCTTCTGCAAGGGATTCCCTGCTCAGAGAGCAATTTCCATGCAGGAAAGTCACAGAATGGTTTGGGTTGGAAGGAACCTTAAAGCTCCTCTTATTCCAACGCCCCTGCCGTGGGCAGGGACACTTTCCACTAGACCAGGTTGCTCCAAGCCCTGTCCAGCCTGACCTTGAACACTTCCAGGGATGGGACATCCGTCTCCTGCTGTGGCTCAGCCTCCTTTCACCCTTTTCAGAAGTTGTTGACTTCTTTGGTGCTGAGGGTGTGTGTGTTATTTTAAGCAGCCTCTTTGCATGTGCCTTGTTCCCCTGTGGCAGATTGCAGAGGGAATGGCTTTTATTGAGAAGAGGAACTACATCCACAGAGACCTGAGAGCCGCCAACATCCTGGTGTCAGCAGTGCTGGTGTGCAAGATTGCAGACTTCGGGCTGGCCAGGGTCATCGAGGACACCGAGTACACGGCCCGGGAAGGTGCTGGGGGTGAAGGGTTGGGGGGGTTCCCTTACAACCCCTTGCCACCATGGTGGTCCCGACCCCAGGAGGGACGTGCTGGGTACATGGGCAGAGGGAAGCTCCTCTCATTTGCATCACTTCACTTGTTCCTCTTCTGTTTGTTTCTTGTTCCCCGTATTTCACCACCCATTTCTCAGCAGTTGGGGTTGAGATCACATTTCCCATTGGATCTCTTTGTCCAGGTGCCAAGTTTCCCATTAAATGGACTGCACCAGAAGCCATCAACTACGGATCTTTCACTATAAAATCTGATGTCTGGTCCTTTGGGATCCTCCTGACTGAGATCATTACCTATGGACGCATTCCCTACCCAGGTAAGGAGGTGAAATGCCTCCTCTAATCTGGTTCCAAAAGACACATTCTACCTTCTGGGCCACATCCATGTGACCTGAGCTCCTCTAGCTCCATGGGAACACCCTGTAAATCCTTACCATTAGGGAGCATCCTGTATTTTATACTAAGGATTACTTTGATACCTTTTTTAATGGGAAATTACTCTGTAAATGCTACCACAAATGGACCATGAAGGATCTGGGGTGGCACAAAGGGCTGTTCTGAGGAGCAGCTCTGCCCCTACACTGACCTGTTCTCATTGGAAGCAATGGCTTGTCACAGACTCAGCATATGGAAATTTTAATTTATACAAAGTGATTATAAACTCCACCTGATCTGGGGCACAAAACTCCATCCTACAATAACCCAGCATCTCCTTTGTCCACATGTTTCCCCGACCAGGAAGAGCAGTTCCCCTTCCCAGCCCCTCTAACCACTTTTTCCTTCCTGGAAACATTGCCCAAAGGGTGAGAAGTTTTGGGTTTGAGGTTTTTATGACTTTTAAAGAAATCAGTGATAAACAAGGTGATATTCACCTGTCCCACCCCATTTTCCCAGGGATGTCAAGTGTGGAGGTGATCAGGGCGCTGGAGCGTGGATACCGGATGCCCCGCACGGATAACTGCCCTGAGGAGCTGTACGACATCATGATGAGGTGCTGGAAGACCAAACCTGAGGATCGTCCCACTTTTGAGTACATACAGAGTGTTTTGGAGGATTTCTTTACAGCGACAGAGAGCCAGTACCAACAGCAGCCGTAGTGCAGGACACTTGGGACAGACACTGCCAGCTCTTCCCTGTCCCACGTGTGCCCTGCTTCCCCCGCCAGCCTGGCCCAAGAACCACAGCCTTCCCGGAGTGGCTGGGCTGGAGGAAGCGCAGGAGGAAGCGCATGATGGAGGGAGAAGAGACATGTGGCCATAACTTGTGCCTTTCCCAGGAGCATGAGTGCCCGCAGGGCAGGGGCTCTGGGAAGTGTTGGCTGGACAATGGATGCCCAGGCCCCAGGAGAAGGGGCAGGGACGGGGCTGGGCCTGCTTTTGCTGCAAAGGAAAAACCCAGATCAGTGTTTTTTTAATCCTTCTGAGATCTTATCACGTTGTTCTGCAGAAGTAGGTGCTTTAGCATGCTGGCCTTGGCGAAATGCCATGCAGTGCCTGTGCTCCTTGTGTGGTTGATCCCAGGGGATTCCCATGGGGCACGCTGCAATGCAGCCCGTTGGCTCATCATCAGCACAGGATCCTGGGGTTTGGATGTCGAGTGTCACAGACACGTGTCCTCCTCTCTCCCTCCTGGGTTTCCTTCCCCAGGATTTTCATGGCACCCCCTGTGCAGAGCGCAGGTTTCGTGAGGCTGTGCTGCAGGGGCAGATGGACACAGACAGTGCTTTTCCAGGCCATCCCTGCCTGGGGATCCCCCTCCCCTGGCCTTGGGAGGAACCTCTGGAGCCCAAAGCCACGGCAAAAGGAGCCGTCTCCCCCATGGCAAAGCTCACAGGCAGATTTGTTGTCTGCTGGGACATTTGCAGTGTCAGCAAGGGCCAGGTGCTCCCTGCACACTCACTTTATGTTGTTGTTTATTTTTAGTATTTCATGACAGGTTATTTGGGGAAAAGGAGTAAACAGTATTTTTTTTAAGACAGCCCTGTACCTCTTACAGCAGGGAGATTGGGGCCTGTCATTATATTTTCGATACCAAGAGCTAAACGCCGTCGCTTCTGCTTTGGGATCTTTATTTTGTAATCAATAAAGTATTTATCAACCTTCCCTCTCCTGGCCGTTCCTGCTGCTCCGCAGCCCCGGTGGGGGTATGCTGGGGATGGGGCAAGGTTGGGGCCCGCAGCGCTCCTCGGAACGGGGGCTCCAGAGCCAGGCGGGCCCGCAGCGCCCTTCGGAGCAGCCCCCGGGCCGCGGACCGCCGGGGTGGGATCGCAGGGACCGGAGGAACCGGGAGATTCGGAACGGCCCGGGCGCCTCCCGGCCCCACCGCCTCGGCGCCCTCACCAAAGATGGCGGCCGCGGCGTCGTGCCCGCCCTCCATGCCAAGGCCGCTGCCCTCAGCAAAGATGGCGGCGCGGACCGCCCCCTCCCCGGCCGGCTTCGCGGGGCCGGAGAGCCGCCGGGGACCGGAGCGGAGACCCCCGCCCCACCGCGCCCGGCAGAAGGGCTGGGCTGATCCGAGGCTAAGCTGGGCCCGGCCCCGGCAGCGCAGAGCGCGGCCGCCCGGCGGGGTCCTGCCCGGCCGCCGCTGTCGCCATGGCGATCGGCCCCGCAGCCAACCGCGCGCCGCTTCCGGTGACGTCAGCGCCGACACGTGGATCCAAGATGGCGGCGTCGGCGGCGATGGTGAGTGCGGCGGGGCCCGGCCCGGCCCCGCGTCCCGCCCGCCGCTCCTCGGCCCGGCCCGCCGGCGGCCCCGGCGCGGGGCTCAGTGCGGGGGCTCCGGTCGGGCCTGCACCGCGCTGGGAGGGATGCGGGCCCGGCTCCTGGCCGGGGGAGGCTCCCCGGTCCCGCCCGGGGCCTTGCAGCTGTCCCGCATCTCCCGGCGGTGTCACCAGCGGAGGGCAGAGCTCGGGCCGCCGCTCGGTGCCCAGGGGCCAAACGGAGCCGAGCGGGTTGCTGTCCCGCCTGCCCCGCGCTCCGTCGGCAGCAAAGTTGGCTCCGTTTCTGCGGTTCACGGCGTTGGCTGGGCAGGAGGGGCCGGGCGGGGGGCTCGGAGCGGTGTGGGTTGTAGGGAGCACCGGCACTTCCTTTTGCCTTCCCTTCCGAGATGTCAGCCCGGGCCCGGTGCTGGCGCCAAGCACAGAGGCTGTTGCTCTGTGTGTGGTTTTCACAAGTGTTTGGTGGTGATTGTCGGGTCCGGGTTTGAGCAGCTGCTTCACCTTCCCGTGTCCCAGCATCCCTGTTATTCCTATTGAATTATTCCTTGAATCCTCGGAGAACTGAAGGTGTTCCTGGTGGGAATTTGCTAAGGTAGGCGAGCATCAGTGCTACCCCACAGAGGAGAAAACGAGTTGCTGAGACATTTGTTATCTGCCTTGAAGTCTTGTAGGAGTAAAACGGATTTCCTCCTTGCTTTCTTAGGAGGATATTTCTGTGCCAATGCATTCCAGGAGTAGTGGTATGGATAAAGGATGTACATACATAAAAAGGTCGCTGGCTGGGCTCTAAAGTGGCTCATGGAGAGGCTGGGAGGGGATTGGGAGAGCCGAGGCTTTCCTTTAATTTGCTTTAAACATCTTCATACCCTGCTGGCTTTCCCCCAGGCAGGGAGGTGGGAGTTCTCAGCTGGCTTTGAGAGCTGGGGATGGTCCTGCTGGGAATTTCCTCGTGGCTCTCTGTTGTGTGAAGGGTAGAGAAGGCTGCCAGCAGCTCTCCTGGTGTCAAAGAAGCTCTGAAGTCAATGTGAATGCAGCACTTGTCTCCTTCCGAAGGGCTCTCGGCGGCCCCTCCAGTGCAGGGTGAGCAGGGCAAGGAGGTAATAAAGATGAGCTTATCCAAACAGTTGCCAGGATCATCCAAGGGGGCAGCCCTTGGAAAAGGGGACAGTATCGAGGTGCCATTAGCACTGTTCTTGTCCTGTTAACTTGCCTGAGGGCAGAATGAAGGTTGCCTGTGTGAGAGAGCTTTGTTAGTTTTTTTCCCTCCCACAGAGTAGTGGGTTGTGTCTTTCTTCCCTTTCTGTCACCGTATTAAAAAGTTTCAGTAAGTGGAATGGAATAGGAGAGCTGTGTGAATCCATTTGGGCAAATGGCTCTGCACAGGTTGTTTTCCCTGTTTTTCTTCAAAGCTTTCTTTGAAAGTTAACAGCTCTTGATTATGGCTGTTTGATGTCCCTCTTGCCCTTCTCTGCCAGAAAGAGATGGGACAATTAATGATATCCATCACTGTCACTTTCTGCTTCCTTTTCCTCTCTTTGAACAAATGCTGTGTTCTGTTCTTCAGTTCCTATGTGGATTGTGAAACTCCTAAGACCTAAACCAGCTCTGGTACAGCAACAGCCCAATTCAGATGCTTGAAATTGCTGCTGAGGGTTTTTTCAAATTGTTGGCAGTAACCTGGGCAGGGATGTCCTGGGTGCACTTGGTCAGGCCATGGAGCCTCTGGAGCACATTGAAGCTGTTGTGGAGTGCCCCAGGGAACAGCTGCTGTTTCCCCTTTCCCTTAAATAAATGCTGGAGTTCAGACTCTGGCAGTGGTAGCTGGAGGGACCACGAGCTGTAGGGAAGGGCAAGTGTGGTAATAACTGGCTGTTTTAGGGCCTCTTCATGCTGGGTCAGACTGGGGCTTAGTGAACAAGCCCTCTGCTTTGGCAGCATGGTTTGTGCACCTTCTGTGAATTCACAGAAAGAGGCAATGTTGTTATAAGTGTTTCTGAATGGGATAAACCTGGCATTGTCTGCAAATCCCAAGACTGGTCATAATTATCCAGAAGTGCCTTCTTGGAGAGAATTTGTGTGAACTTTTGATCTGAGGGACAGGAATAGATGATTGTGCTCCTGCAGTTACTTCTTTTATTTAGATTGTACTCTCCTAAGAAAGGGTCTCTCTGCATGTCTGCATATAGGAAAATAATCAGGCTTAGACAATCTGAACTATTTTTGCCTATTTGAAGCTGGATTTTTCTCAGTCTGGGGTTGTGCATATTTGTTGTGTTACTTGTTGCACCATTACATGATTTCCTGGCACCTCAGATGCAAGATTGTTATCTGAGGGGGTTTTGTGCATGTATTTTGAAATATAAATAATTGGAAAAGTCTGTGAAGGTGTATGCCCTGTTTGCTGGAAGTCTGGGCCTTGCCAGGGCTCTGTGGCTGAACCAAAACAGAGCTCCCTCCTGGAAGTTCTGACCTGGCACAGAAAAGAACTCAGCTTGCAGGCATCCTCCAGTTGAGTTGATCACCTGGCCAGGCCCACGAGTTACACAAATGTTTTGCGTGGTGTCCATGTTGCCATTGCTAAGCTGCTGCCTTCGTTTGGAGAAGATGAAGCACATTTGTCAGTACAAGAGCAAAGATCCTGATGAGAGTCCCTGGCTTCATCTTCCCTGTGCTCTGCCAACTCAAAAACCTGGGCATTTCCTTCATATTTCACTTCCAAAGCTCCCCCACCTGTTGCATAGCAGCTTCCCCATTTCTTGCTACCAACTGTTCTTTCCTGGCAAGGCTTTACAGAGTCGCCCTCTTGTCTTTTCTGTTGCCTGGTGCTGCCTGAGTCATCATCATCCGTATGCAAAGACAGCCTGATTTCTGCCAAAATTGTCATCAAAAATTTCATCTTCTGCATGCTCATGTGTCTTCTGAGTGTCTGCCAAAGTTCTGTCCTGGTCTTGTCACCTCCCAGCCTGCTGGGGCAAGGGTGGCACTGGTGTGGTTTTGGTTTTTGAGTAACATTGTGTACGTCTGTCACTTCAGTGACAAATGAGATAAGGGCTACAGGTTGCTGGCTGCTCTGGGGTGTAGTGTGGGACAAGAATGCAGATTCCTTCCAATGCTTCACCTGTCAAGGAGACCTTTTCCTACTCAGTGGAGAGTCACTGAGCACTCCCTTTAAAAATTGGGAAGGCAAAATTTAGTGTAGCACAGAAAGTAAGCCCCATGTTGTCTCAAGGCAGATCAGTATTGAAGGTCAGGCAGTTTTAACAAGAGTGTTTCCAAGTTGGGGCTTTATGCCTGCTCCAAGTGTATTTGGCTGTGCTTAGAATAGATCTGAAAATCCCCTTTGTAAGCAAAAAAAGATCACAGAATGGTTTGGGTTGGCAGGGTCCTTGGAGCTCATCTTGTTCCACCCCACTGCCATGGGCAGGGACACCTTCCACTGTCCCAGGTTGCTCCAAGCCCCATCCAACCTGGCCTTGAACACTTCCAGGGATGGGGCAGCCACAGCTTCTCTGGGCACCCTGTGCCAGGGCCTCACCACCCTCATAGGGAACAATTTCTTCCTAACATATGATCTAACTGTACTCTCTGTCAGTTTGAAGCCATTCCTCCTTGTCCTGTTCTCCATGGTCTTGTAAATAGTCTCTCTCAATTTTTTTTGTAGGCTCCCTTCAGGTACTGGAAGCTACATGTATCTGATGACTCAGTGCTAACATTTTCTGTAGGTGCCTAGCATTTGCATCTTAAATACACTTTAGACTTTCAACCTCATGATATTTCTGCCTTTTTTTTTTTCATCCTGCTCAATTCCACTAATTCTGGATGCTCTGGTTGGCCCTCACTGGTGTCTGGGCCAAACATACCTTCCTTGCCTTAGAATAAGATGGAAGGAAGGTGATGAAGAGGAAGGGATGTGGGGGCAATAAACACAGATTTTTAAATTTTTTTTTCCCCCAACCTGAGGAAGGATCCCCATGATAGAGCTGCTGTTTGTCCACAGCTGGCCTGTGGAGTGTTCCCTCTGGTGCTGTGTCACACTGACTGACTGTGCTGAGGACACACAGGCACAGTGGGGGTTTGGTTTCTTATGTCTGCAGCATTAGCTCCAGAGTTGTCCCAAACCAAGCTCCAGGTTTTGTGTGGTTTTCCAGTGGTGCCATATGTGCTGGGAGTTTAGGAGAAGGGGCTGAAGTTAGTAATGCTGTGAGATTATACCAGAGCTGATGTCCTAATCCAGGCAAGCTGCTGTTGGCTAATACTCTTTAAAGCTCGATTTTCATTTCACAGCCTTCCTGCCCGTGCTCGAGCTGGGTTACCTGAGGTAACGGGAGAGGCTGAGGAAGCAGCAAGGTGTGTTAAATAAAGGGTTTGCTGCTGCTTTGTAGGGTCTGGGTTTTCCTAGAGCCCCCATGGAGTTGATTGAACCTTCCAGCTTGACTTGTCACCCTGCTCCCTAAAAAAGGTGTGAGAAAGTTTTTGCCATGTTACTGAGCTGTGTTGTGTCTGGAGGGGTGAGGAAAGCAGAGTGGAGCAGGAGGGAGTGGTGATGTGACCATCCCTTTGGGTGCAGTCACTGGTGTTACCCCACAATAACTCTCTTGGCCTGTGAGCATCCATCTGTAATCAGCTCTGGGGTAACTGCTGCCGTGCAGAGCTGGCACACATCCAGTGCCAGGGCTACAGCCCTCTTCTCTACTAATCCATGGAGTTTGCTAACACAGGGAGCTCACATGGGGGGGAGCAGAAAAGTAAAGTGATGGCCTGCTCAATGCCCCATGGTGCAGCTAAAAATTGCAATTTTCTTGTGATTGGGCAAAGCCAAAGTTTTCCTAATTGCATACTAAGAGACAGAGACACCCACAGTGGAAAGTGACTTGATGAGGGTCACAAAACAAAGCTAAGAACAGCTTTTGTGAATTTAATTTCTGTTTAATCACCTGACTGCACAGCTTTTCTAATGTCTGGGATGAACATTTCCCGTGTTGTTGCCCATCTCTAATGTTGTTCCAGTGCTTCTGTTGTATTTTACTGTTTCTTCTCCTTTTTGCAGGAAAGGCTGAGATATGTGCTGGGCCTGCTGTTGTTGCTGCACAGCACAAACTCGTTCTATGTACCCGGGGTGGCTCCTATCAACTTCCACCGCAATGATCCTGTAGAAATAAAGGTAGGATGAACTCAGTCCTGTTAGTCTGTCTGATTTGGGGTTTTTTTGTCTTTTGTTTTTTTTTTTTTTTTCTTTTTTATACCATAGCAGCTAAGAGGGGCGGGAAAGTTAAATTTGGGGATTTTGTTGCTAAGATTTTGTGTTCAGATATTTCCTCTGTTTCACAACATTTGGGTCCCAGTGTGATTCCTTTTCTTGCCCTTGATCTCTTCTACCAAATTCCTTCAGCAGCTGCACCAAAGTCCTCAAGATGTTGCTCTGTTTGGGAAAAAGGTCCCTTTCTCACTGTGGCTTTGAAGTGAATTTAATTTCTCCAGCATTATACTGATTCTAAAAGTGCTTATGCAGAGTGTGCCTTTGGGTGGAAGGTGAATGGTGGAATAAGGTCTGAGTCAGACCTTCTCAATATCTCAAAATACTTGAGTTTGCTCAAATTGCGTCTTCAGGGAAATCCATGAGAAGCTCTTCCCAAGTGGAGGTGGTTGTCCTTGAGCCTTGCAGATCTTTCAGCCCAGCCTTGCTGGGAGCTGTTCCTGTGCAGCGTTGCTGGTACTCAATGATGAGCTGCTGCACCTATCCATGAGGAAGCCAGGCTTTGCTTTCAGACATCAGTGATTTATAGCCCATTTCATTTATTTTTCTAAAGCTGTGGCCTCTGTCTCAGCAAATCCAGCACCCTCGGGGCTGCTGAGGTTGGCTGCTCCCATGGTGAAGCCCAGCACAGCTTTCTCTTTGGCCACAGGCTGCCAGACTTAGGCTATTTTTAAGCAAATGAGACTTGCCTGTGGCTACAGTAAGCTTCCCAGAAGAAGAGGGTTTTGGAATGGCTGTTCTCAAAGGGATTTCAGGAGCCAAATGCTTCCTCAAGTGCTTAGGCAAGTCAGTGTATTTGCCAGCACTCTTCCAATAAACAAGCTTGGCTGTGTTACAAAACACTTCTGTTTTTCAGAGCAACTGTGGCCTTGGCTGTTTTGGTATGTCTCTGCACTTCCCTTGTACCCTGTGATTTGTGGAAACTCTCCAGGAATGTTTGTAGTTGGTCACCTCGTCTTCCCAGACTGATGGCTCTCTGGCTTTCCTTGCAGAGATTAAAATTGCTGAACTCTTCATAGCACTGGAGGCCAGACCTCTAGGTCCAGTGGGATATGAATTTTTGTTTGAGGAAATCTTGTATGAAATGTGACTCCTGAATCTCATTTGAGCTCTTTGTTGTTTCTTAGGACTCCACTGAGACATAAATTTGTGAAACCACGATGCTTTGTTCTTTGAGTGTTTCTCTGTGAATGAATTGCTACTGGAAGTCTCTCAGGAACATCTGTCTCTGTTACTATTTTTAATAGTAGTAGTAGTAGTAGTATCTTCTAAAAGTGAGCTTTATGAAAGATGTCTTGAAGTAAGCATCAATTCTGGATGATGCTGAGAGGACAGGAGATTATCTGGAGTTCTTTCCTGGGGATAATCCTTCCGTTCTTCCTGCAGGCTGTGAAGCTGACGAGCTCCCGGACCCAGCTGCCGTATGAGTACTACTCACTGCCCTTCTGCCAGCCCAGCAAGATCACGTACAAGGCTGAGAACCTCGGTGTGTACCTGTCAGACAGTGTGGGGGGTGTTTACAGGGGCAAAAGCAATTGCAGGTGTCACTTCTGCTGAGCTGTGAGAACCTGCTTCCTCTGATTGACTGGGTGCTGGCTGTCTGCAAACGGCAGTGCCCGTGTGTTGGACAGAGGAAGTGCTTGTCCTGAAGGAGAGCCTGTAACCTGCTTCATAAGCAGTGCTTGATACTTCCAGCAAAGTAGCTAAACTGTCCTGCAGTCTTATCCTTGCACCTGGCGTAGCAAAGGAGACTTGCTGTGGTCCCTCCAGCTGCACAGTGCCTGGCAGCAGGATCAGCAGCAGGAAGCCTGGCAGTCTCCAACCCTGCCTGTATTTTCCTGTTTTCCAGGTGAGGTTCTTCGAGGGGACCGAATTGTAAATACACCTTTCCAGGTTTCCATGAATGTGGAGAAGAAATGTGAAGTTCTGTGCAACTTTCCCAACAAGCCAGTCACCCTGACAGTGGAGCAGAGCAAGCTCATTGCCGAGCGCATCAGGGAGGATTACTACGTCCACCTGTGAGTCACCTTGAGCATGGGTTTGTGTCGGGGGAATTTGATGCTGTGGACAAATTTGATCTGAAATCTGTGTTTTCAGCATTGCTGATAACCTCCCTGTGGCAACACGGCTGGAGTTTTATTCCAATCGTGAAGAAGAGGAGAAGAAGAAGGAGAAGGATGTGCAGTTCGAGCACGGATATAGGCTTGGGTTTATGGACGGTAACAAGGTAGAGAATTGAGGTGCTGTGTGAGGGTGCCTGGAGGAGATCTGGGTGTCTGTTAGAGGTCTGCCAGAGAGTATCAGAACTGGGAATGCAACCAAAAGGTTTTATAAAGAGTGGAAATATGAGAGAGGGGTCTCTTGTGGGAAGAAGAGGGTGGGTGCTGGACTGCTGGTACAATAGCCAGGAGTCCTTGCTTTTATTCACTGTGTAGCTTTGGACAGGCTCATGCAGTGGTTTCCCCTCAGCAGACCAAAGGCACTGTGCCCCCAAGGCTGGCTGATCTCTGCTGTTGGAGTCTTTAGTTTTCCCTCACTGAAACTGTTTTCTGCAGTTGTTGCTTCTCAGCTTTGCCTTTTCCTCCCATAGGGTGCTGATGTTTTATTTTATGTCACTGTTTCAGTTCTACCTGCACAACCACCTCTCCTTCATCCTTTACTACCACAGAGAGGATGTGGAAGAGAGCCAGGAGCACACCTACAGGGTTGTGCGCTTTGAGGTGATTCCCCAAAGCATTAAACTAGAAGGTAAGAGACTCCTGAGGAGGGGAGCAGGGGGGAAGAATCTCCTGTAGGGACAAAAGTCAGATGCCACTGATGTATCAGGGTGCCAATTGTTGCTTCACAGGGCACAGAAATGAGTCTAAATTATAAGAATAATAAACCGCTCTGTTATTAAGGAAGTACCAACAATAGAGACATATCCATGAATTGCAATCCATGGAAAATCAATTCCTGTAAAAAGATCTGACTTTGAGGTTTTGGGGTTGGATTTTTTTGCACTGTGTCATCTGGTATGAAGCATGTCTGGCATTCTAGCTCTTGTTGTGGCGCAGATCTCCCTGCCTGGGACACTGTGTGCAAGTCCAGGGACACACAGGATGTTTGGAACTGTTCTGGAGGATTGAAATTTAAAAATAATGGTTAGGGGAAAGCACTCCTACTTTAGTGAGCCCAGTGAAAAAGGGTGTCTGGAAGGGCAGTTGCTCATGGTGTGGATCACCCCACGCAGCTCTCCTCTGGCAGAGCAGGCACTGCTGCAGAGGTCTTGTTTCTCACCATATCATGTGGAATAGAGGATTTGTTCATGGTCTAGATCCTTGGCTTCAGAACCTCTGGCTTTTATCCTTCCAGTTAAGGAGAGCCCTGTGCATAGCTTTCCTGAAAGTTTGTTAATGGTGCTCCACTGGTCAGGAGAATAGTTTTGCACCTGGAATTACTGCAGCCCAATGCCCTCAGGGTGATGCTCAGGGTGATGGGAGAGGTGGTGCCTGAGGGAAGGGCTGACCCTGTGCCATGCTTTCCCTTACAGACTTGAAGGCTGATGAGAAGAGCATGTGCACCCTGCCCGAAGCCACGGCCTCTGCCCCTCAGGAAATAGATCCTACTAAAGAGAACCAGTTGCTCTTCACGTACTCTGTGCACTGGGAGGTGAGGCAGTACTGGGGAGCTGGCTGGCAGTGATGCTCCGAGTGTCTGTCACTGGAGTTGTGGAAGACATTGGGAATGTGCTGGTGTGAGAAGAACTCTCCTGTTCTTTCAGGAAAGTGACATTAAGTGGGCTTCCCGCTGGGACACGTACCTGACCATGAGTGATGTGCAGATCCACTGGTTTTCTATCATTAACTCGGTTGTGGTCGTCTTTTTCCTTTCAGGTGAGTGGATGTGTGGGAAGAGGAAGGCTTTACCATTACCTGCAGGGAA
Organism: Lycocorax pyrrhopterus obiensis; assembly: GCA_014706295.1. Lineage (NCBI taxonomy): Eukaryota > Metazoa > Chordata > Aves > Passeriformes > Paradisaeidae > Lycocorax > Lycocorax pyrrhopterus. The sequence goes on along the minus strand of JACSVZ010000022.1, from coordinate 10,227,894 downwards.
TTTTGTTTAAGCCTTAGCTGCAGGTGGCTTGAGGAGGATGTGGCCCCATCTGAACCTGGTCAGAAGGGGCAGGAAATCAGTTTAAAGCCTCCCAGTTCAAGCAGTGTCCCGTGGGGTCAGGCAGTTACCAGCCTTTTTCTTACTGGGGTCATTGAGGGAGTAAAAAAACCCACAAGAAAGCCACAATGCCCCATTTCTGCTGGAATAGTGCCTTCCCTACTCCTTGGGGTTTTGTTTCTGTCTTTGCTGATGACTCAAGACCTCTTCTCCCAGACAGAGCAGTGTATTGGTGGGAGCCATGTAGTTGTACAGCATGAGAGCAGCACAGCCGTGTAGGAGCCTCTGAGCTGAACCCAGTTTGTGCTTGTTTTCAGGGATTCTCAGCATGATCATCATCCGGACTCTGCGCAAGGACATTGCCAACTACAACAAGGAAGATGATATTGTACGTGTTTGTCCCAGGGGCTGGGATTAGAGGGAGGGAAGCACAGGCCAGGAGGGATCTAGTGTGCAGACTTGGGTGTATTGTCTCTTCTCTTGCCCCTGTTTTGCTTTGAGCCCTGGCTATGGGAGGGGCAGTTGTGTTGTGCTGTCACACACCTTTTTCTGTCTGTGCAATGACATACCAGTTCAGATGTCTTCAGACCTAAGCAGTGACTGCAGACAGCTCTGTAAATGTGCACCCTGGCACTGACAATTCAGGTCTCAGCTGTTTTTAGCCCAAGAGGAAAGAAGTTTCTTGGCTAGAGTGGTAAAATTCAGTAGAAAACCTCTTAGGCTGGCTGTGGTAAGACCATAATTTCTACTGGCATATCACATCTAAATAACCTCCTTTTTCTGTTGTTGCTATAGGAAGATACCATGGAGGAATCTGGTTGGAAACTTGTGCATGGAGATGTCTTCAGGCCTCCACAGTACCCTATGATCCTCAGCTCTCTCCTGGGTTCTGGAATTCAGCTCTTCTGTATGATCCTGATTGTCATCTGTAAGTGGCACATGTTGCACGGGGTGGCTGTAACACGAATGATGCTCGAGGATGTTTGACTTCACCCTGTGCTCACCTTAGCTGGAGTGGAGCTGCTTCCTGTTGCCATGGGCCTGGGCTCGGCACTGCAGAGCTGCTGGGTGACATTGCCCAGCTGAAGGCAGCTTTGTGTGATTATATTTCCTTTGCCAAGCTGTGAGCCCTGGCCAATAGTGGGCCGGGAGATTTTTGCACAGGTGTGCCTTGCCTGCTGAGCTGCACCTACCTGCTTCCATCCCTGGGGAAGCTGAGGCTGAAGCATGGTCTGTAGCTGAGATCAAAGCTGTGCCTTCCTCTCTGGCCGGTGCTGGAGGCTGTGGATGCGTTATGCTGTGAAGGAAATCAGGCCTGTGCAGAGATTTCAGGCAGCTGTGGGCTGCAGATGGGACAGGCCCCTGCCCTCCAGCTGCTGCAGCACATGTCCCTCAGAGCTGCTGTTCCTTGTCCTGTTTCCCCCTGCAGTTGTTGCTATGCTGGGGATGCTGTCGCCTTCGAGCCGGGGCGCACTGATGACAACTGCCTGCTTCCTCTTCATGTTCATGGGGTAGGTGCCTCCATGGCTTCCCCCCCGAGCTGTCCTGCCTCTCCCCAGCAACAACAGCTCATTTTCGTTGTCTTGGCTTGTTTCTGTCCAGGGTTTTTGGTGGATTCTTTGCTGGCCGCTTATACCGGACTCTGAAAGGCCATCGATGGAAGAAGGGAGCTTTTTGTGTGAGTCTTGGATGTTCTGTGCTGTTTATCCAGGTTTGCTGATGGCAAGGTCTGTGGATAAGCTCCACATGTTTGTGGTAGCTGGACACAGTCTGGCTGTGCTGCACATTTGCTGTGTGTTGAGTCCTTGTAGCTGTACAGAAAAGGCAACATCAGAGCACGTACTAGAGCAAAGAGGATTGTCCGAGATCCTCCCCAGCTCTGTGTCCTTGTCCTGTAGCAAAAGGGACACTTCCTCCACATGTGTCTTGTCCCAGGGATGCACTCGTTCCAGAGGAACATCTGGCTGATGAGTCAAGTGCTTTCTCTTACACTGTGGTTCCTCTTGCAGACAGCAACCCTGTACCCAGGCGTCGTCTTCGGCATCTGCTTTGTCCTCAACTGCTTCATCTGGGGGAAACACTCCTCTGGTGCAGTAGGTGCCACCCTCAATCTGGGGTCTGCTGGGGGGGAGGGAGTCACTGGGCTGATAGGGACTCACTTGGCTTCCCAGACCTTTCCAAGTGGGTGACTGGAAGGTTGGCTTAGCCAATGTCATCAGTCCCCAGCGCAGGCGAGCTGTCAGCCTCACTTCTGTGGCTCTTGGTGTGATTCCAGGTGCCTTTCCCTACCATGGTGGCCTTGCTCTGCATGTGGTTTGGGATCTCCTTGCCCTTGGTCTACCTGGGTTACTACTTTGGATTTCGCAAGCAGCCGTATGACAATCCTGTACGGACAAATCAGATTCCCAGGCAGATCCCGGAGCAGAGGTGGTATATGAACAAATTTGTGGGGTGAGTGATGAGTGTCTGGGAAATATGGTGAGTTAAGCCCCCTCCCCTCAGTCCCCTTGGGTTGCTGAATGTCACCTGCTGCTCTCTGGACATGAACAGATGGCAGATGGGGTTCCTTGAGACAACATTGATAATTTGGATGTGGTATGAGGGGTACTTGTAGCTGTGGTACGTGCTCAACAGTGGGAGCAGCTGTGCCATTGCCTGTGAATTTAGTAATCTGGAAATGCAGAGCCTTTGCTTGGAATGTTGTGTGTGGTCTTAATTCCTTTAACAAGGAATTTTTAATGTCCAGACAGTTATATTGTGCTGCTTATGGTTTTTCTTTCTGCTGTATAGGATCCTCATGGCTGGTATCCTGCCTTTTGGAGCCATGTTCATTGAACTGTTCTTCATTTTCAGTGTAAGCATTTAACCCACTTTCCTCCTCAATGGGATTCCTTTCATGCCAAAGCTTTTGAAAGGGAAGGGGCTTCTACTGGAGCAGTCTCCTATTCCTGTACTCTCTGAAGGGGGTAGCTGGTTTCTTCCAGGCCATTTGGTAGTTTACAGAGAGAGCTATGGGACTCTCCTGGTGGTTTGAAGGATTGTGGTAAAGATGAAATTTGCTGTAACATGACATCAAGGAGGGGTCCTGGTCTTGAGACAGTGACTGTTCCAGCTGCTGCCCATTTTTCACCTTGTATGGATGGGGAAGAATTTGCTGTTCCATTGTTTGGGAGATGCAGGGGAATGAACAAGCTACCTCAGAGCTATCCTCGTGCACCTTTTTGCAACCTGAATCCTCTGAAGTGACATTGTGAAATGCATTAGCTCTGTGGTTTCATCTATGTGGGGCTGAGGGGCTCATTATTTTCCCCTGGCTGGCTGCCAGAAGTTAGTCCCACGTTCAGTGATTGATCACAGTAGCATGGAAACAAATTCCTGCTGTGTGTTTGTTTCAGGCAATCTGGGAGAACCAGTTCTATTACCTTTTTGGCTTCCTGTTCCTGGTGTTTATAATTCTGGTGGTATCCTGCTCCCAGATCAGCATTGTCATGGTGTATTTCCAGCTCTGTGCTGAGGTGAGATTTCTATGTTTGTAGTTTGGGTAGCTCAGGGTACTTGCTCCTGGGAAAAAACAGGTCACATTATTGCTGCTGCTCATCAAAGGTTAGTGTGGCCCAGCTTCACGGGTGTGATTGTCCCCAATGTCCCTTCACTCTAAAGGGAATTAAAGCTCTTTGATTATCTATTAGGCTGGGAACTGTGGTTTCATTCCAGGAATTCTGCTGGGCACAGGGTGTTTTGAGCTGTTCCCAAACAGTTCCATTCCATCCACATACAAAAAATGCAGGGCCAGAGGTGAGCCATGTCTGTGGGCAGTGTGCTTTGAGCCTGACCTGGCTTTGCTTCACTGTCAGCTTCACATCTCTTGGTTTGGAAACACTTCTGTGACAAAAAAGTCCCGCCCCCCGGCCCCAAATTGTGGGTTTCCTTTGAAGGAAGATGGGTGGTGTTCTCCCTGTCCTGAATGGTCACAGCTTCCCTGAGGCAGTGCCCCAGGGGATAACGAGGCTCTTTATCCTGTCAGGATTACCGCTGGTGGTGGAGGACCTTCCTGGTGTCTGGAGGATCTGCCTTCTATGTGCTGATCTATGCTGTCTTCTACTTTGTGAACAAGGTATTCCTCCTGGGTGAAAGTGCCATGTTTTGGGGGGGTGACTGTGGGATTTGGGAAAGGAAATGGTGGGCTTGCTAAGTCCCAGTCTGCCCATGCCAGCCCACAGCAGTGCTGACAGCCCTTCCAGACAGGAGAGGAGGGTGTAGGTGCCCCAGAACTTGTGCAGAGCAGCATTCCCTGACCCCACCTCAAAGGGGATCTCCCTTCACCTGGACAAAAATGAAAGTTTTCCTCCCTTTGCCAGAGCTCCCCCTGCAGAAGGCACTGGTTGGTTTATCGCCTCTGTGCATTGTTTTGCTGATTTTTTTTCCTCTTCTTCCGTTTCAGCTGGATATTGTTGAGTTCATTCCCTCCTTACTGTATTTTGGCTACACTGCCCTCATGGTCCTGTCCTTCTGGCTCCTGACGGGCACCATCGGTTTCTACGCAGCCTACATGTTTGTGCGGAAGATCTACGCCGCCGTGAAAATCGACTGAAGCTGCAATCCCCCCAGCAGGAATCAGACACCTCCGAACACGTGTCCTCCCGGGAGGGACAGGGACATCTTCTCCCAGCTCTTCTTAAGGAAACAAAAATCCAGTGGGAGAGTCACAAGAGAAATAATTAACTCCTCGATTTGGAATGTAACTTTGGCACAGTGTACATGGATTCTGGGCTACTTCTGCGGGGAAAAGGGGTCTGTAGATACCTTACATTTTATTATCCTGTTCCATATTTGAGGGAGTTTTTTAGCAGAGAAATATCCCTCTGTATAAGTAAACCCCCTTTTTGCTAATCCATCCTTTTTTTTTATGTTGATGATGAACGGATTTGAGACAGCAGTGGAAACACTTGTGAAAACGTTTTCTTCCAGCCCCTGGGGTGCTCTAGGATTCAGGGAGACTCTTCAGACAAGTATCAGACTGGGTTTTTCTCCTGCCTTCGTGTCTGCACAGAAGAGGGAGCTTGACTATGGCAGAATAACCGGAGCCTAAAGGCTCACCCAGCAGGAGTCCGGCGCGCTCCGATCACCGAAGTCCCGGCTTCGGCTTGTTTACAATTTGCTGGAGGTGCCATTCAGAGCCTGGGAAGTGCAATTTCACCCTGAGAGAGCTTGAGAACTGCAACCTTCGGCATCGCTTCTCCCTCCCTCCAGCCTCGGACAGCACAGGCCGCTGCGGGAGGGTGGGATTGCCTCTCCTTCAGAAGGCAGGACACAACGTCCTGGTGGAAGCGACGTGGTTGTGCTGCGACACAGGACTGGAAAGATGCGCGAGGTAACTACAAGGGTTTGTTCTGTCAATAGCTCTGCTCCGGATGAGTGAGGAAATGGGACAGGCTCCTTCCTGGGAATGCCACTGGGATCCTGCAGAGCCTGTGGGATATGGCTGCGGTGCCATGGCCTTAGTGCCAAGTAATCTGAGGCAGTGTTGGGCCTGAGCTGCCCAAGGGCTGTGCAGGCCATGCTGAAGGGGCTGGCACAGGCAGGTGGCCCCGTGAGCTGTCCCATGGCTGGGAGCGGGGCTCTCTCGCTGCTGGCCCTGTGCTCTGGCTGCCCTTGCTGCTCTCTGCGCCTCCTCTGAAATTCTCTACCTCCAGGGAACAGGAAAAGTGTACACCCCATAGCTGTATTTTGTTCTTCTCCACAAAAAACAGTCCAAGCTCTCCAGGATAGCTGACACAGGCTCTTCTTTTCCCATGGCTTGATGCCTGAATCTGCCCGTGGGAAACTCTTTTTAAAAGAGGTTAAAGTTGGGTTGTGGGTTTTTTTTTTTAATTTGGGTCACTTCAGTGATGTGTATTAGTAAAAAGGTTCTGCGTTGCTGTGAAGGCTCCCTCCATCCAGAGACTCACTGGATTCAGCCAGGACTACAAAGAAGAGGTTTTTTTAGTGAGATCTATGAAAATTTTTCTTCTTGGAGTAAGGTCTTCCAATGACCAGCTGCCACAGGTCACATCATTCCAACCCAAAACTGTCCAAAGCCCTCCCTGCTCCCAGGGAGGGCTTTGGGGCCTTTTTTAACCCCAATTGCTGTAAGTTTCCACCAGGTCCATGCAAGGGCCTGTGTCCCTTCCTGTCGGCTCTGCCCATCATGCCAAATTCTAATCAGCCAGGAATCATGGATGGAAAAAGGAAGCAGGGGATGTGTGAGCCAACTGTGCTGTGGAGTCCTGTGTCAGTTCTGATTTGAGGTCCCTCTCTGAGATTTTCGTTGATTTTTTTTTCTTCTGTTTTTCTTCTGCCCCTGCCCCAGTGGAGAGGCTCAGCCAGCATTGATTTCTCTCCCTTCCCTGAAGTGTTTTCTCTGTATTCTTTGTAATTTTTAATTAATGTATGTATTCTTTGTGTCCTATTGTAAATAAATCTGCCATTGTCCTGTCATTCTGTTCTCTTGGGTTCTCCTAAGCCACTTATGGAGAATTTCTTTTTGTAACACTTGGCCTGTGTGACACCCATGTGGTCTGTGATGTGTGGCTTCAGCCAGAAGCAGAGCTTGGAATACTCTGGTTTTGTTTGTAATATTTTTCTCCTGGTAAACTTAAGTTTCTCCCAGTGTGGCATGCCCTGAATGCTGCCATATATTGTAATTATGCCACCAGTTGAGGCATTTGGATCTGCTGATGCCGTGCTGCCGGGTAAGATCACTTGAGCAACTTGTCTCTTGTGTGAGATTCGTTGTTTGACGTGTGGCACTGATGGGCAGAGCAGCAGAACTGTTGGATGGCAGTGATGGGCAGATAGACGGTGCTATAGAGCAGCAGAGGGGAGAGGACAGCTCGGAAGGGAGCTGCCATTCCTTCCTCCGAGCGAGAGTTTGAGCAGCGCTGCTGCTGCTGTGGAAGCTGAGCCCTCAGCGTTGGCTTCCAGCTCCATGGCTTCCCAGAGCTTGTGTGTTTCTGATGGGAGGTGAGTGGCAGGAGATCAGTGAGCATCTGCTGGAATGCTGCCTGAGGGAGGGAAAGTGAATTCCCCTTTCCTGAGATGGTTTGCCCAGCAGAGCAATGGATGTGATTCCCCCAGGTTACGGGATCCAGTGTCGGGGGCTGCTGAGTGTCTGTGAGTGAGACCAGAGCTGGCAAATGCTTGAATCAAAACTCAGAAATCATCAGAATAATCCCTTTTCTGTTTAAAAAGGCAGAGGAAGCTTCAGCTCCACCACCAGGACAATCCATGCTGAATTTATTTCTCGTTTTTCGCAGATGAGTGTATTCATGTCCTGCCACAGCCCTCAGCTCCAGGGAAAAGCTGCTGAGGAAAGGGCACGTTTTAATGGTGGCTGAATTAGGAATGAAAACTAGAACTGAAAACTAGATCATTCTTAGACAAGCACCTAATGCTGATCATGGCTGTCAGCTTTTAATCCATGTTCTGAAGGAGAATCCCAAGAGGGCACCGTGTGCTTTGCCCTGTTTCATCTTCAAATGCTGCTGGTGCCTGCAGCCAGTTGTAGCTTAAGCTGAGGTTTGGTCCTGGTTCTCCTGCCTGTAGGGAGCAGAGGATGTTTGGGTTGAGAGGGGGAGCGGGCTGGACTTGTCTGAAATGCTGCCACATGGGCTGGAAATTTTAGTGAAACCAAGTGATGAGAACTTTCTGTCTAACAAACATTATTCTCCTTGACAGGGGATAATGGTGTCTGCTGTGGCTGCCTCCCCCGTGGGGTGCTGGGTCTTTTTCTTGTGGGTCTAGTTCTTTGCTTGGAAGAAATTTGAAAACCTCTGTGGCTTCATGTAGGGAACTGTGTCTTTGACCTGCCTTATGATTCTATCTTCTCTTAATCCAACCAAAACTCCCAACTCCCCTCCATGAAGACACCCGAGGCAGATCATCCAAATGCTTTTAATAAACAACTTCATTATAAAAGATGCTTTCAATTTGAACTTCATTTTGCAAGAGCTAATTTTAGTGATGAACCATACAATTCCTAATGGCACTTAATTACAATTTAAAAACCTTGTTTACAGCCCCCAAACTACTCCATTAAAAGAGGTTATTCACTCTGTGTAAAAGTGCTAGAAAGTTTTAGAAAACCAGTTGAGCTTTAACAATGGGAAGTTTCTGGCTTTGGCAGCTGTAGCTGCAGAGAGGGAGGTCAGGCACGGGGCCTGTCCAGAACCAGCGCAAGAAGGGACAGTGTGAATGGCAGCCCCAGGGAGGGACACTGTGGCTTTCCCACCCCCTCCCAGGGCTAATCCCAAACCCTTCACCTTCCAATGGGATGTTTACTGGATCCTGTGGGAGATGGCAGAGCCTGTGTTGGGAGAGGGTTCTTGGCATGACTTGTGCTTGCAAAGGCCACTGGATAGCTTTTCTTCCAGCAGCAGATTTGGAGTTTGGCTGCTCCCCGGGGCTCCACAGGGATTCTTGTAGCCACCTAGGTCTCAAGAGTACATCAGCAGACAGCTCTGTGTTCTTCACTATCCTCGTTTAAGGAAAACCCTGGTTCAAATGTTACAAAACAATCTTTCTAAAAATTGCTCTTACGTATCAGGAATCACTAAAGTGGGAAAGCTCCACAAAGCATCAAGGCTGAGGCACTCAGGAGGGTGAGGAGAACTCGAACTCCAGAGAGGTTTCTAGCACAAGTTCTGGGATGTGCTGGAGTGTGCAGGCTCCTGCACCCTTGCGTGGTGCCCCGAAGTGGGTTGTGCTGCTGAGGGCTGTGAGCAAAGCTCATGTGTTGTTACCTTCAGGTGCAAGACACTGACTACAGAGGGAGAAGGGCTGCAGGCAGGTCCCTGGCCTGCTCACCTGGACACTCAGCCAGCCTGGCCTGTGCCAGGTGCTGGAGGCTGTCCCTGTCCTGCTTGGTGCTGTCCCCAGTCCACTCAGTACATTCCATGCTAGAGCTGGTTATCCCCTTGCACAGTAGCTTGAAGCACAGACACAGTTTGTGAACAGAGGGTGCGACTGAAGGTGGCGAGAGCTGTGAAAGTGAGGGATGGTTGCTTTGCAACAAGACACTTCAATGTTGAGGATTCTTCCCCCAACTGAAGAGCTGACCTATTTATAGTAATAAAATTAATTCCAAATTCCCTGGTTATCTTTTGCAATGCTTTTAACTTTCCTTGTCACTGTGATCTGATACAGAGAAGCTCCCTCTGTGTCATGTATGCTCTATTTCCATGCTGGTATTTAGGCACTGGTGGAAAGGACCACACAGACCTGGCTTCAACCACAAGCACAGAGTGAGGAAGGTGCTTCAGGCTCCTCCTGCAACCCACCTGAGCACATGGAAAGAAAATGTACTTTGAACAGGAAAGCCAAGCTCATCTCCTGGTGTGGATTTGTGAGAAGCAGAATGTGATCTGTTTTCTGGTCTCATTTCTGATCACCAGTTCTATTTTTGCTCGACCTGTTTGCATGCCAGTCTGAAGCGTTTAGTGGTGTTTGGCCTGTGGGAAGATGAGAGCTGGTTCCAGGTAGAGATTGCAGACTGTACTCTGGGAGAAAACTCCTTACCTGCAGCCACAAGAACAGCTGAAATGTGTAGGATTCCTAGAGGATCCCAGTTAGTCACCAGAAGGAAACAAATCCATCACTGGGAATAGCCAGAGGTGAACCTAATGTGAGTGTGCCTGGATTGTGCAGCAGGGATAACAGAACCTGAGAGGTGGTGGGGAATAGGAACAGTGGTCCTGTAAGGCAGCTGGATCAGTGGTAATGGCATCTCCCTGGCAGCTTCCAGCTGCTTTCCAAGAGAGGCTCAGTATGGCTGTGGCGTGTTATAGGTAAACAGGCATGGAAAGGGTGACAGGTGCCAGAGCTGGGGATTGGGGTGAAAAGAATCTGGGCTTCCCAGATCCAGCAGACGAGGCTAAACCAAACCACCTTCTCCTACCACACAGGGGTCAGCCAGGATGGGATTCAGAGCTTCAGACAGCAACTCCCATCTCTGGTAACTGGGAAAAATACAATGGAAAAGTTATGGAAAAGACACAAATTTTGGGTGAGGATTGAAACTTGAAGTGGTTCTGTTTGAGCCATTCATCCACTTCACTGTTCAGTGGCAGAATAGCTCCAGGGCTTGGGCAGGCAATTAACTAAAAATAGGCACCTGAGGGAGAATTCAGTCAGCCTGACTAACTGGGATTAGAGGATAAGCAAGAAGGTAGGGTGATGGGAAGCACATCTTTGAAGATTTATTTGTGGAAATTTTAATTGCAGGCAGCAGAAAATGCCTCTGTGGGGTTGTTCTGTCCAGAGAGCAAAGGTGGTGCAATGGTAGAGAAAGGAAAAGGGGATTTTTTTCAGTGAACTGCAGGAACTCTTCCCAGCAGCTGCTATTTACCTGTCAGCAAAGAAGGAATTAAAGAACAAAGAGCTGAGCTCAACAGAAGTACTGAAATCATCAGTCTACCAGAGGCAAAAAAAGGATTCCAGTTGAAGTGACACCATTTTTCAACACTGAGGCTAAAGAGCAGCAACGTTGTGAGACAGAGAACGGGGTCTGTCACAACTCGGTGTGTGGGTATTCTGTCATGTGAAATTCAGTGGAAGCAAATGCACGATAACATGTTGTTCCTTCCTACAAATGGATTTGGAGTGAGCTGTAATCCCAGGGGGAAAAAGATCTTCAGCCTTTCATAGGGTTCTGGCAATCTGAGCCTGGAAGGATGGGCAAGAGTTAACCCTCTGCTGCCAGGGAGTGACTTGGCTTGGCTATTTGTTAGTTCTTATTTCTAGGGGGACATTAAGTCCTTGGCTTTCTGAGAATCCAGGGTCTGATTCATAAGGGCTGGCAAGTTCATGTCCTGTCCTTTTGCTGACTGGAGGTCTATGGGTTTATATCTTAGTTGACTGCACTGTTACTATTGCTTTAGACACCCCCCAAGCCAGCCAATTTAAAATATTCCTTTATTTAACTAAACCCTCCTGACCAATCATGTGCTGTGGTTGCTGCCCTTGGGCTCGATCTGATGCCATCTTCCTGATACAGGTGTGCCAGGAACAGAGGGATCACAGTGGGATGGTTTGCTGGGCTCTGCCTGGCTGACCCACATCCGTGTCCTGGACCTGCAGCCCCGAACTTGTGGTCCAAAACCAGAACCAAACTCCTTCTGGGATGATTTTTTTTATATCACATACCAGCGCAGTGGCTGCCACAGCCCTGCACATACACCACAGAACAGATTGTAGGCTGTGCTGCAGCAATCCCCCTCACAGCATGCCAAGGTTACCCTTGTCCCTTACCTCCAGCTGCATCAGCAGGAGCTTGGCTAAGCTGACCTCCACTGACTCGCCTAACAGCTTGGTACATATGTCCTAATGGACTGGGATTCCCAAGTGCTCTAAGCTTGGATGCTCAAAGTTTTTTCTTATGAACAGGTAAAAGTTGTTCACCATAATTTGTTCTGTGAATTGCACACTTGCTATTTCAAATGGAATTAGTCTCATTAGTTTTAGACTGACTGGTAAAATACTTTCAGATTACAAACTGTTGTGGTAGAAGAACTTTGAATCCATTTTCCTGAGCAAACACCTGGAATCAGCTCCAATGCTGTCTCTGACCATGTTGTCTTTGCTGGGTTAGATTTTCCTTGCATTGACAAAGGTTACTGCAGTTCTGCTTGTTAAAGTAGCTGTGGAAAGCAAATCACACGTGCAAATCATAGCAAAATGAATTCCATTTATTCTTTGACAGACTACTGGTAGGAAAAAGATGCCTGGCTCTAAGTTTAGCTACCACTGCTAAAGGAATTCCAGTGATGACATCTGTTCAGAGTACAATGCAGGCAGGAAGCAAGAAAGCTGAATGTTCTGCAGTGGGAGAAGGTGTGTGATGGCATTGCATAAATCTGATAATCCTCACCCGGCAGTGAGTGATCAGTTCTGACCATTTATTTCTCGAAAAATAATAATCCTCTCAACTGAAGACAGGGATAAGGCTTGCATATAATTGATAACAGTGTGAAACTCTTTAATTTGCAAAGAGCAAAGCAATAGGAGACAGGCCTGAGGTATTCAATGCTGGTAAACAGACTGGCTGCAATGCCCTGTTTACCTTTGCTAGGTTAGAGAACAAGAAGGCACTCGTTGGACTAGGAAAGGCAACATTTTCCAGTGGAGAAAAGGAAAAAGTACTGCATTCAACTCAGGAAGATCATTGCCACAGGATATTGCTGAGGTAAATAAATCTTATATTACATTTTGATACAAAAGTCTTATTTGCAGCATTGCTGGCTAACCTAAAACAACCGATCTATGTTCTGGAGAATCAATGGATTGCTAAAGAGTCATTCTGGGAAGAATTACTAAGCTAAATTAAAAATAAAATTCTGGAGTAAAATGGAAGGGGGACAAGCCTGTGACCAAAAGAGGCACAGCTGATGTCACATGGTGGGATCATGGCTCAGCAGGAAGGAATCTGCATCAACTGAGGTGGATGTGCTCTGGGGAGATGAGGGAGGACAGCATCTGGCTTCGCCTAAGGAGCTGAGATAACAGAGCAGAGGTAGATTTTGCATTTCCTAGATTTATGGAGAACAATATTGACAGATTTCCTGGTTTATATTGGCCTACAATGGTTCCTCTATGCTGAGGTATGAAGATCTGCCTGTCCATAGTCATAAACAAGCACCAATGCAGAGTGAGTGACACCCGTATGTCCCCATCTGCAGTGTAAGTGCCCAGGAAAACAGGAGCAGGAGACAATACAGGTGCCAAATGACACCAGCAGCTGGCTGCCACTTCCCAGTATAACCCTTCTGCCCTGGTAGGTAGACAGCCTATGGAAGAGTTTAAGAGGTAGGGCAGGGAGCAAGGGAAGCAGGACTTTAACTTCAGGAGGCAAGGCTTGAGAAGGAGAGAACAAAAAAGGCTAGTGGAACCAGAAAGTGAAAAGTTGACTGCAGGCCCCAAACCTCAGCATTTGTTAGAACTATTGGTGCTGGGGAAAATGCTTCCAATACACTGACAGAGTGTACATGAAGCTGGGACCAATTTTTCCTTGATTCTTGGATGTTACCACCACTGAGGTTAAAATACACCTTTGAGACTGCTTCCTTTTGGATAAGCCAAAAAGGATGCTGACCTCAATGAATGGCTGTGGTTAAAAAACCCCAAGCCCCAGAAACTCATACTCTGTTCCTCATCCCAAGGGAACCTATGGAGCAGGGCCTGCAGCCTGTTCTCACCCACACCTGGTATGCCAGTGCTCGATGTCCCGAGCTCCTCACCCAGCTCTCTCACGTGCTTTGGTTTCCAGATCTGTTTGCCTGGGGGAGATATTGAAAAAGGCTCTGTCCATACACCGCACACCAAGCTAAGCTGTGAGAGCTGCTCCATCCCCTTCACTCGGGATAGCCAGCAGGAAAAGGCAGGAAGCTGCTGCCTACAGGGGCAGAGGCTGAAGTGGCCCAAAAGCAGTGTATTTCCCCATGGGGGAAGAACATGATAAGTGAAGAGAAATCAGTGCAACCTGACTTCGTTGTGTAAACAGTGTTCTAGCTACACCAGAGATGAACCCAGTGTATTCTGGTGCCTCCTATTTTTGCAATGGCAGAAACAGATTCGTGTTGTGTAAACAATGTTCACCATAATGAGTTTATCCTAATGGCTCCGAAGAGATGACGCTGAATTCACTATGTAAACGGGCTTGTTACTTAACACTGATGTGGAGTAAGCTGTGTTGGGTGATGGGATGAGAGGTAGCAGGGAAGGACAGCCTCTTCCCTGTTGGCTTCATACAGAGCGGTATCCTGACTTCTTCTCCATGTGGAGGTGTTGGCTGGTTTGCCAGAATTGCAGTGTGGTAACATGAAATGGAAGCTGGACTCTTCAAAAGTTTAGCCCAGGATGAAAGAGTCTCAACTCCTTCTGAGGGACAGTCCCTTCCCAGAGAGGAACATAGCTCCAGCATTCTCAGGGAAGGTCAGTGCTAAGCGCGGCTCCTGATTCACAGATTAAAAATTAGATAAAATATATCCAGTCTATCAGCTGAAATCTTTCCGCTGTACAGGACTGGGACTCACACGGGGTATCGGCTGTTCCAGTCTACAAGTGCTCCCTCCGAGATCAGAAACCTCCCGTCTGACCCAGCTCTGCCAGAGCTTTCACACCCCCAAGGAAGGAAGAGTTGTGCGTTTTTAAGGCTCTCCACAAAAGGGTGACCGAAAGATCTGTTCTCCAGTGCTATTTCCAGCTTATTGGAATGCCTGGTGGAACCGTGGCAGCGTGGTTGTGCTCAAGCTGGAGGTGAAGACGGGGGGCAACGAATGAAGGGGCCCAAAGTTCAGCGAGGCCCCGGCTCCGGGAGACTCTTGAGGTTGATGTTGCAAAGTGGTGAGCAGTGGCTGTGCCTCCCCCTGCGAGTAGCCCATGACCAATCCCCCCGACGAGACAGGTGGATTGCAAGGAGGAAGATTTAGGGGGAGGAAGCCAAGAAGATGAGAGAAGTCCATGTTAGCAGCACAGAGAGCCTCTGAGAGGTTAGCAGGGCTCTTGGAAAGCAAAGCCTCATCCAGGGCGGGTGGCTGAGGCGAAGAGGACTGAGGATCACCAGATGAGAGAGACAGGCTGCCAGGGAAGTCTGACAAAAAGCTGTCCACCTCTACTTTGGGTAGTTTCTCAGGCAAATATGAGGTAGATCCAAGCTGATACTTTGGAGGAGGTTGCGGTGGGGAGGAGATGGGAGAAGAAGACTCCAGAGGATAGCTCATTCCCATTGGAAGAGAATTAGGAACCAAAGAATGGGGCATCCCTGAGCTTGGCATGGTTTGGAGATGTGTGCTGTACATGCCCACGGGCAGCATGCCAGGGAAGCTCTTACCACCCATCATGTCTCTGGATGCCATACACAGGACAGGACTCAGCTCTTCCTTCACTGCCACAGAGGAGCTGCAGCTGAGCAGACCCAACATGTCTACCGGCTCCGTCTTAATCTTCAGCAGTTCCTGGGAGTGGCTTTTCTTCATGTGCCTGGTCAGGTGGTCTTTCCTCCCAAACCTCTGAGCACAGTACTGGCACAAGAAGTCCTTCCGCCCCGTGTGCACTACCAAGTGTCTCCGCACGTCTTTCCGGGTGTAGAAGCGCCGATCGCAGTGGTCACACGGATGCTTCTTTTCCTTCGCCCCACCAGAAGCCCGCCTGGAATGAGCTTTGAGGTGCTCCAGCAGGACCTGGGTGCTCTCAAAGGTCTGGAGGCACACTTTGCAGCTGAGGTCACCGCTGGCAGCCGCATGCATGGCCAGGTGGCGCCTGAAGCCCAGTTTGGTGTTGTAGTTCTTGCCGCACTCGGGACAGTGCAGGGCCTCCTTGTTGGGATCGTGGGTCTGCAGGTGGTTCCGAAGGTGATCCTTCCGGTGAAACATCTTCTCGCAGTACATGCACTGGTGAGGCTTCTGAGCAGAGTGAGTGGCCATATGCCTTAGGGGAGAAAAGCAGGAAAGTTCAGACAAACATCCAGCCCCTGAGGGAACACACGCTAGTTTGCCAAAATTTTCCTTGTGTCATACGCTTTATGCCACAAAAATCCCAGATGGCATTTTACCTCCACTAAACAAGGAGCACAGGAGCACAATGCTTCAGGCAAAACCTACAGTCTGTTTCAGCAGCTGTCTCTCCTCAGCTCCTGCTCTCTGTGAGGCTGCCAAAGGGAAACTAGCCAAGAAAACCTCCCTAGTTTGTGACACTAGGTGAGAAAACTTCAGTTCATCAGGAGGGTCAAGCTGTGCCTAAGTCTGCTGATGGCCACTGTGGTCTGATTTCACCTTGGTATCTCACACTCTCCTACACTGTGGCTCATCTGATTTCAAGTTCCCAGTCATCACTGTTTAATTATTTAGTGTTGTACTTCACTATATAAATGGGAACTCTACTTCTCCATACTGGAGCAACAGCTGCCATGGAATTATCCCTGTGGTTAGAGGCAGGACTTATGAATGTAAATGCTGTTCTTGCTTTTCATTCTGTTTTTTAATCTGTGAACTCCACTTTCTGTTTCTGTTTCCTCCTCAGTGAAACAGAAAACAGCTTGAGCTCAGGATAAAGCATTAGCTGAAGTTCTCTGGAAGGCGCCTAAAGAGATGCCAAGTATGGTAATGTCTGGGACTCAACTGCTTTGCAAGGTAAAAGGGCATTTCCCCTCCTCCAGCTTCTCAGAAATTCAAGCAAAGACACACGAGGGAGGGGGTTTCCTCTCTCTCCTGGCACTGCTGGGCAGAGGCACTTGCAGATACTTACCTATAGAGCTTGTACTTGGAAGCAAAGGCCTTGCCACAGTGCAGCTGGGGGCAGTTGTAGGGCCTCTGCTCCGAATGGGAAAGCGTGTGAGGTCTCAGCTTGTCCACGTGAGGGAAGGAGGGCTCCGATAGTTCACACTGGCATTTTCCCTGACTTTCGGTCTCTTCACCTCTTGGTCTGGGGACTAATTTCCAGCCTGTCTCTTCCTCCTCCTGCTTTGCATCTTGAATCCAGTTGGGAACACTGGGAAAAAATGCCGTCATGGCAGGTCTAGTAGAACACGGCCATGTCAAGCAGAACTCGACCCTGTGGGCGTCTCGCTGTGATGTTGTCCCGGTGCAGTTTTCTGTTGGAGCCCCCTGTGACCAAACTGCTTTAATAGCAAAACTTCTTCATCTGAAATCACAGAAGGCTGGTGTTAAGACACTGCATCCTTCACCTGTGCACACAATGAACATTTGAAGATGTGTGTTCCCAGACATGGGGAACTCCAATCTCCACTATGTTTTTCTGTCTTTTCCTCCTTAACCTGTTACCTGAATAAAATTATGTTAAAACTTTTTCTGAATTACATTTTTTGCAACTATTAAGAGCCAGTGTTACCTGTTGGATGTATTTTCTCCTGAAAGATCATAGAAAGGTGTCTATTTAAAAGCTCTAAATACCTTTCACTGTGTATTTTGTGGATCACTTCTCATCCCATTTTTTCATATTCTCACTTGCTTTTGGTCTCTGCTTACATGGAATTCCCTCCTAGAGATTCCCAGAGAAACCAAGGTTCTCTTGTATTTTCTTTTCCCACCCTTTCTGCTCCCAACCTGGTGCACTGGGCAAGACCATCTCCAAAGCAAAACGATCTGAACCCCCACATGTGGCTGAACAGGGCTGAGGAAGGAAACTCACAATTATCGTCAACATCACACCTTTTTCTGGAAGGCAACAGATGCTGCTCCACTTCAGGGTGGGATTACTCATTGTATTTTCACTTTTCGATTGTGAGGCAGATTCTGCCTCTCTGGATTAGCAAGTTTTCTACTGTAATGAGCAATTTTTAACTCTTCTTTTTTTTTCTTTGACACTCTCATCCATTAATAATGGAAGCTCAAACTGTTTCCTGTTCAACAAAATACACCTCCCGTAAGCTCTTGTGGCTTTCATGTTGACGAGGTTCTACATTAATCTCTCTTAGCAGGTTGTTCTTGAGCTGTGTGTTGGTGAAGTACAACGTTTTTATAGGTTCTACCGCCAGCTCGACTGGTAAACGGTCAGCTGAAATAAAACCGATCTCTTTCACTCAATTTGGCTGCCTGAGAAACTCTTCTTAAAATAGCATCAAACCCTCAAGCTCTTTCTCACTCCATGATTGCTTCAGAGGAGGAACTTCCTGCTGCACATCAACATGAGCGTGAGTTGTGGGCAGGATGTGCAACTGTGAGGGAACAAACCAACCCCCAGCAAGAAAGTGCTCAAGGAACGTTATGAAGAGCTGAAATAACAATTACTGTGACTACACCATCACCCCCAATACCATGGATGGTTCCCTCAGGGTGGAAAACACTGGGAAATGGGATCACTCCAAGAAAACATGTCACTGTGAGGTTTGGGAATGCCTGTTAAGAACAAAACTTGGTTTTGTGCAGGCTGAATCTACGTGGTCAGAGCACAACAATAAAGGACCAGAACTGCTGAGGTGCCACTTTGGGACAAACCAGAGTGATGTGACAGCTGCTCTGACCCCTCAGGGTGCAGGAGGCCTGTGGTTCAGAGCAGTCTGTCTTTCTGGGTGCTAAAACCATGAATATTTCACCTCTCTATGAAATATGTCCCAGAAAAGATGAGTGTTCTCTACCTCTTGCTCCAGAGCTGTGCCGGTGTCCCGGGAGTCTCCGCCACTTTCACCAGGGAACTGCTCCTTTCCCTCCGAAAAAGCCCGGCCATCTGGGCCAGTTTCAAAGCTACCTGGAAGAAGACAAGAGTTTGGATTTTGATGTCTTTAATAGTAAGGTGCATAAACGATCACACCGGAATTTTAGGGAATTCAGAGGTGCTGTTGCAACCGCCTTGCAAACGGCGGAGGTGCCGGGGGGTGGCCGCGAATTGCTCTCCGGGGAACTCGCTCCCCCCTCCGGCACCTCCGCTGTTTGCCTCGGGAGCCAACCAGGAGATCCCCACCCCCGGGAGCGCTCCGTGGATAATGCAGCCCCGGTGGAGCGGGATCACACATCCCACCCCCGCCCCGCAGCCCGCAGGGGAGGGAGGCGGGCCCGGCCTACGCCCCCCCCCCTCCGCCCCGCATCCTCCTCCTCCTCCTCCTCCTCACACGCCCCCCTGTCCCCTGAGGGGACCCCCCCCACCGAGGGGAGGGTACGGCCGTGCCACCGCCCCTCCCTGCGGTGCCGCCCCCCTCCCTCGCCCCCCCGCGCTCACCCCGTTCCCCCGGGCCCCGCCAAGCGCGGCTCCGGTCCCGGCCCCGGCGGCGCCATTGCGCGGGGCCTTGTGGGAGTGACGTCACGCCTCGGTGGTGGCCTCCAGAGCGGCGCGCCGCGGGGCATGACGGGATGGTGGCGCCGGGCTTTGGCCGCCGACGAGCCGCCATGGCGGTGCCGCCGGTCCCGGTGCTCCTCGTCCTCCTCCTGCTCCTCCCGGTGATGGCGGTGGGAGGCGGCGTGGCGCCCGCCTTGGACGAGGCCGGTTACCTGCTCTACTGTCCCTGCATGGGTGAGGCTCTCCCGGTGCGGGTCCCCTGTGCATCTCCCGGTTGCATCCCCCGGTGCGACCCCCGGCGAGTGCCCCGGTGCGGTTCCCGGTGCAGACCCTGGTGCAGACCCCGTTTCGTCCCCCGGCGCGGTCCGCGGTCCGTCCCCCGCTGCATTCCCCGCTCCACGTCCCGGCGCATCCCCCGGTGTGGCTCCCGCTGCATCCCCCGGTCCGTGCCCGGTCCATCCCCGGCGCGGTCCCCGCCTGAGCCCCGTCTCTCGCAGGCCGCTTCGGTAACCAAGCCGAGCACTTCCTGGGAGCCCTGGCCTTCGCCCGCGCCCTCAACCGGACCCTGGCCGTGCCGCCCTGGATCGAGTACCGGCACCACCGCCCGCCCTACACCAACGTGAGCCCCCGGCGGGCGCGGGGAGGGAGCGGGGGCGCGGCGGGCAGGGCTGGGACCTCTCCGGGGTTGAGCTGCGGGCAGAGCCGGGAGCTCTCCGGCGATGAGCTGCGGGCCCCGGGTGAGGGGGCCCCCCGGCTCAGGGGCTCTGTTTCCCCACAGCTGCACGTCCCCTACTCGGAGCACTTCAGGCTGGAGCCGCTCCGGCGGTACCACCGCGTGATCAGCCTGGAGGAATTCATGGAGCATCTGGCGCCCCGGCACTGGCCGCCCGGCAGGAGAGTGGCTTATTGCTTCGAGGCTGCTGCCCAGAGAAGCGCGGACAAAAGCACGTGTCCCATGAAGGTGAGCTCTTCCCCAGCCCTGCGGGCACGGCTTAATTCCAAAGGCTACGACTGACTCATTCAGGTCGCCATTGACTTGCAAATTTAGGAGTTGCCCACCGCAAATCGGTCTGTGTGGCATTGCTTTCACCACTTGTGGAGTGGCGTGCTGTGCCTTCATCAGTTTCCTTTGTCTACAAGTGCTTGGGGATCAGGAATACAGTCTGTGCAAGTAGATTTTATCACTTCACATTTGATTGTGACTGCAGTTTATCTCCTGCTCTTTGTTTCCCGGCTGTGGTAATTTTCCAGCTGGTGTTAAAGCAACCTGTCTTTAACGACAAGTTTGGAAGCTGTGGTGTCCTTGTTCTTTAAGACAACCTTTGCAACCTTCCCAGTGAACTTCCGTTAATGTATTTCACTGTCTCCTTCCTGTGCAGCTGGTGTGTCAAACAGGCTGTTGTATTCCAGCTGCTTCCCTCCTGGAACAGACTCCTGCTTTGCACCCCAGGATCTTGCTAGATCCATCTTGTAGGCTCTGTGTACGCACTGAATGAGCACTTGTCTTTTCTTTGCAGGATGGAAATCCGTTTGGTCCCTTCTGGGATCAGTTCCAAGTGGATTTTGATAAGTCTGAGCTCTTCAAGGGAATTTCCTTCAGTCCCACATACAAGGACCATTGGATCCAAAGGTAGCAAGAAGATGGAAAAGTGCTGGCAGGTCACTGGGGGCATTTAGAGTCACTCGTGAAAGCAGCTGTGACAATGTATTGTGACTTTACATTTTGGGGGAGAAATTGAAGTGGTTAGTTAGTAATATAATTAAAAATATTAATGCTTTTTCCATTAAATATTTGCTGAGCCCTTCCTGTGGGCATTACTTTAGGTATGAACTCTGTTAGGCTGATTGGCTTCTGAGCCAGCAGTATTTAACTAAAGTATTTATTGATTAAATATATAATTAATCGTCAAAACGAATTTGTTTCCCAGTTGGTGATTATGAACTGTATTTTGCTGGTTACCTCGTGTTTTCAGAGCTATGAGTGACTTTAGTGGTTATCACTAAGTTTGGGTGACAGAATTGCTCTAGTCTGGGGTGGAAATGTAACATCTCACTGGTTGGTAGCTCCTCACTGCTTCTCTTTTTGTCTGGCAGATAAAAGGTCTGAGGTAAAATACAGTCCCTGAGATTTCTTCAGTTCAGATGGCAAAACAGCTAAAATTATCTACATTTGGAGCAACAAGTGCTGCATACTTTAGGGTGTTCCTGGTTTCCACTCTAACCTTCACAGCAGTCTTTGTGCAGGTTAGGTCATGTTTCAGACTGCTGGGGTTTGGTTTTCCATAGGTTTCCACCCTCTGAGCACCCTGTCCTTGCCTTACCTGGAGCTCCAGCCCAGTTTCCTGTCCTGGAGGAGCACCGGCCCCTGCAGAAGTACATGGAGTGGTCTGATGCAATGGTGAAGAAGGGAGAAGCCTATATCCAGTCTCTGCTGGTCCGGCCCTACGTCGGCATTCACCTGAGGATCGGCTCGGACTGGGTACGGCAGCGGCTGTAGGCTGGTGACAAGTGGGGTGTGGACAAAGCTGCACAGAAAGGAGCTGTGCTGGGAGAGCCACCTGATCCCTGCTGGCATTCAGGAGCTCCCTGTGTGTTAGCAGTGCTGCTGGGATTCTTTCAGACAGGCAGAGGTGGGGGATGTGGTGGTGTTTTCTCACTCGAATGTGGTACTTTGAAAATGAGAAAAGGTTGTGGCAAGGTGGAGTTCAGCCTCTTCTCCCAGCGACAGGACAAAGGGAAATGGCCTCAGGTTGCACCAGGAGAGGTTCAGACTGGATATTAGGGAAAAATTCTTCACTGAAAGAGTGACTGAGCACTGGCTCAGCCTGCCCAGGGCTGTGGTGGAATTGCCATTCCTGGAAGTGCCCAGAACACAAGTAGATGTGGTGCTTTCTGATAAGGTTTAGTGGGCATGGGGTATCTGTTCAAAGTGTGGACTTGATGATCTTAGAGGTCTTCAACATTGATGATTCTGTGATTCTCTTTCCCTCTTCCAATAGAAAAATGCCTGCAACATGTTAAAGGACGGGACGGCCGGGCCACACTTCATGGCTTCACCGCAGTGTGTGGGCTACGACCGGAGTGCTGCAGTGCCTCTCACCATGGACATGTGCCTGCCAGACCTCAGAGAGATCAAACGGGCTCTCAAGCTCTGGGTGGCAAAGATTGAAGCTAAATCTGTTTATATTGCTACCGATTCCGAGCCCTACACAACGGAAATACAGCAGTTCTTCCAGAAAAAGGTGAGTCTTGCAGAAACCTCTTCTGGCAGGAGTGCTTGGATAAAAACCTCCCTTGGATTCTGGCCTGAGGCTGTCACGGACCGGAGGCAGGCAATAACCGTGGAATAGGTTATTCACAGCCAAATATTGGCATCTCAAAGTGAATTTGGCTCATAGCAATAAAAATGATCCTTTTTTTTTTCTGGGAGATTGAAGAGCATTATCTGACATTGTAGTAAATATTTCCATGAAAAGGACTTAAATTAAATAAACCTAAGTGATTTTCAGAAATGCTCTGACATTGATCTAATCATAAATGAGTTATAGGGCAGAGAAAGACTAAACTCACTCACTTTCTGTTGTGTATTCCATTTCTAATATTATGCCAAGACATTGGATCGTGATAATAGCTGACTGGATCCATCTGCTCTCCTCGTTTCTCTGCAGCTCAAGGTTGTCAGCTTGCAGCCAGAAGTGCCTCAGATTGATCTGTACATTCTTGGCCAGTCCGACCACTTCATCGGGAACTGTGTCTCTTCCTTCACCGCCTTTGTGAAAAGAGAGCGTGACGTCCATGGGAAACCCTCCTCGTTTTTTGGCATGGACCACCCACCGAGGCTGCGGGATGAGTTCTGACCGAAGCAGGAAGAGGCTCAGTGGTTCCAGGGCTCTGAGCTGGGTCCTTGGTGCTGCAGCATTCCCTCTGGGCAGTCATTGCTGGGCTGTGGGAGAGCTCCTGCCCTCCAATGCTCCTCACAGTTCCTTCCAGACTGTTCTGTCTGATGTCTCCTGTGTTTCCAATGTGAGCTCAGATAGAAATTTTAAATCATGTAGTTTATAGGAAACTATAAACTATATATAGTTCTTTAAGATGTAGCTTTTACAGCTCTCCATTCTCACTACCTGGGATTCACCAGCAATCATGATGAAGCAGCTGCTCAGATTTCCTCCTCTTTTCTTTCTCTGTTAATTCTTAACTCTCACCTGGAGATGTTTTGAAGCTTCATGTCCAAAACTGACCGTAATTTCTTCTTTTTAAGTGCAAAAGTATTGTCAGGTTCCCTGGAAAGGGCGTGCAAGGTGAAGCTCAGGACTGAAAAAGCTCTGGGTCTTATCAAGGTCCACTATTGTCTTACCAGACCTGTGTCCCCACAGTGCCTCAGTGTCCCTTCTCCAGTCCAAAGAGATCCATACCCAGTGCTGTGGGGCCCTGGATCTCTTTGGTGGTGCTGAAGGAGTGCAGTGGGACACAGTGTGACATGGCAGCTGCCTGTTCAGCCTCTCTGCATCAACCTGGGGCAAGGGGTGTGCAGGGACATGGGAGGAGATCTGTCACAGCCAGTCCAGAGCTGGAGATTGAGGGCTCGTAGCTTTGTAGCTGTTGATGTCAATGAGGTTTTTGTTAGGAGAGAAACTTTGAGCCAAGATTATTACAGTAGCTGTAGTCGGGTTGGGTATGTCATACCTGTGTCTATGGTAGTGGGTTTTGTTTGGCTTTGTACTTTATAAAATAACCCCTCTGAGAGCATTACCCTTGTCTGGGGCAGCTCCCAGTGGAGGTAACTCTGGAAAATTATTCATTGATGGGGAAGCAACAGCCCAAACTCCTCTGTTTGGCCTGGTACGGTTTGATGCTGGTAACACTGATAATCCCAATGTGGTGAGACCCAACCAATGCCTTTTGGTGCTTCTGTGACTTCATTTTCTGGTCCAAAGACTGAGCACAGAACTGCTCATTCTTCAAAAATGCCGCTTGGGTGAGTCTGTGGTATCAGAGCTGCTGCCTCCAGTGCACTGCTGCAGTCCAGGCAAGGTTATGAGTGGTTAACTCCAAATGTCTCTTTTTATGGTGGTCTTTTCCTCCTTGAAACGTTTCTGAGCTCTGAAGGAGTTTGAAGGCTTAGGGGAGTGAGCAAAAGAGGGCTAAATGAGAAGGTCCCTCAGGTGTCAGGGTGGCAAAACCTCATCTCTTGTTTCCTCAGGGCTGCTAAAATCATGGGATTTGGGGGAAAATCATCAGATTTGGTGCCTTTGGGTGCCGGGCTTTTGAAAACTTTGAACCTCCTTGTGTCATACAGTTTACTGATCTTGGGTGATGCCCTTGGGGCTGCCTTGCCTTGCTGTGGAGCAGGGGAAGCCGTTCCCCACACTGTTGGGAAGACAAAGTATTAAAACAAAATGTTAGGGTGGGGTGTTTCTTTTTTTTTTTTCCTAAAAAAAAAAAGTATTTTTTGTACTAATAAAAACTTGATTTTGTATTCACTCGTAGTGCACCGACATTCCTTCTTCCACTGCAGGAGTCTCTGGTACCAGAGCTGGACTGCACTGCTGCGCTCCAGACAGCTCTAGTTAAGGGGATTTGACTCTTAGCTGTCTTTTCTTTATGGTGGTCTTTTCCTCCTTGGAAATATTCCCGAGCTTTGCAGGATTTTAAAGGCCCCCAGCCTGGGTGCGGCAGAGCGGCGGGACGCGCCCGCCTGGCGCAAAACCCGGCACTTTGTGGGTTGGCGGCGTGCGGGGTGCCCGGTGCGGGGCGCGGCGGGGCCCCTTTGTCCCGGCTCCATCCGGGAGCGGCGGCGCGGGGCGGGCGCGCCCGTTGCCAGGGAAGCGCGTCACGGGCGGGCGGAGCGGCCGCGCCGCTTCCGGGCCCGCGGGAGGAGCGGCCGAGCGGCTCCATGGTGACGGCGCAGGTGAGTCCGGCCCGGCCCCGCGCCGCGCCCGCACCCCGCCCCGAGCATCCCCAGCCCCCCGGGCCGGCACGCCGCGGGCCGCTGACAGCCCGCCGCCCCCCGGCCGCCCCCGGTGCCACGCGTGGGCACGGCCCGGACCGCGGTGGGGCGGCCGGGACAGCGAGCGCGGGAGGCGGCGGGACCCGCCCGCGGCCGAGCTGCGGGAGCGATGCCGCGGCCGGGTGGCCCCGTTCGCGTGGGTGTCCCCCGCTCCCGGTCCTTCTCCCCCGCGGTCCTTCCCCCTCTCCACGGGCGCTCTCCGCTGTCCCCGGGCTCCCTTCCCTGCAGTGCCCGGTGTCGCAGCCGCGAGGGCGGCGGGGGATGCTCGGGTGAATCCGGGAACGAGCCCGCGGTCCCGGCTCTCCGGGGGAGGGAACACCCGTGGGGTGCCGTGCTGAGGTGACAGCGGTGACAGAGGTGACCCCAGGGGCCGAGTGAAATCAGGGCACACCGTGGCACAGGTGGCACGGCCGGCCCAGCTCCAGCGGCAGCACCGGCATGTCCTGCCCGGCCTGCGGAGCGTTTGGCAGGGAGGCGAGAGGAGAACAGCAGCACAAAGGGTGGTTTGGCTGGACGGAAAGACACAATTCAACCGTGACATTACGAAACCACAAATATTTGAAAGATTTGAATGGCAAGAAGCAATGGAATGTTTCGAGTGGTACCTCGGGATGTGCAGAGATGCAAGGGAAGGGTTTGGGCAGTTCCAAGAAAATCTTTCAGAGATGTTTAAGCTTAAGGCAGGAAGCAGAGTGGCCTCAGGACATCACCTGTCAGGGCAGGTGGCGGGGGTGAGCACAATGCCTGGGCCACTGCTGTCCAAGTCAGCACCTCCCAACCCTGAAAGCTTTTGAGGAAAAGTGGTTTCCCCAGTTTGTATTCAGGTTGTGGCATTGGTCATTTTTCAGGCACAACCTTGTATTGACTGAAATAAATAAAAATGCTTCAATTTCTGCCCAGCCTTCCATCAGGGGCACATTTGCAAGTGCATCCATCTCAGCCTTGACCTTGACTTGTAGGGACCTGGCCCAGGTCACTTCAGGCTGAACTTATGTCGTAAAAAAATTCCCATCTTTGATGGAGAAGAGTGGATGGCACAGCAGCATTCCCAGCTTTCTGGCCATTCGTGTCCAGCCACTCTGGCAGCTCAAACATTGCCCTGGAGTTTCTGGGGAATACAAACACTGCTAACTAATTGGTTTTATTTTCCAGTTACACACTTGGATAAATCTGAGAAGAACCATAATTTGTTATGCTTCCAGTAAACTTCACCGCAGTAGCTAAAATAATTGGAGATGATTCGTGATGGGTTGTTATGAAAATAGCCCAAATCAGGGGTAAAATCAGTTGTTTGTGACTATAAAAAGAGACTTGCAAGTGAAGTGGGGAAAGGTGTTAAAAGCTGATGGTGAGGAGGTACACCCAGAGGAGCAGCAAATGTGCAACATGATTTTTGTTCACCGTTTACCTCTGGCAAGACTAACTGAACTCTGATCATTTAATATTTGTCATAGTTGCTTACAAAAGCGGCACTTCTCATCAGAATAGTATTTTAGATATTCAATATATAAAATAAATCCATGCTCTCCTTGTCAGAACTTGTGCCTAATTCGAGTATTTGCCAGTGTGAACATGCAGATACGTGACACAGTGGTTGTCATGTGACCTTGTCAGAAAATTGTCTCTTGTGAACTTGAATTACAGGAATGTCTCTGGGAGCTGTGGAAGGAGAAGCGTGTGTTAATGTATACAAGTCCTCAGGATGAGAAGAGGGAGGGTTGTTTTTTGTGATTCTGCCAAGATTTGTCCTCGTTTCACTTATTCTTTCTGTGTTCGTGCTCCAGAATTCGTGTTTGCTGTGGGTCAGACAGGAAGGTCACCTTTATCTGGAGCTGTCAATTAGGAGGGAAATGGTTTTATTCAGTAGCTACCCAAAATTCCTGTAGCAGTTTGAACTCACTGTGCAGGGTGTAGAGCGAATTCTGAATGTGTGTCCAGTTCAGTGCTTTTATGGGAAGAATGAGAAGCAAAGACTTTCCCCCCGCAGACCCAAGGAAATTCCCAAGGCCATACTGAGGTTTTTGTACAATTCTTAACCATGTTTATCTGCTACTTCTGTTTTATTTTTTGCCAGTCTGACTATCTGTAGATTGGGCTAGAATTGTGCTTCCTTTCCCATCCACTAGCTCTGGTCCTGAAGTTCTCTGCCGCCTTGTTGGAGAAGCTCTCCTGATACATGCAATTATCGTGTGAAAAACAATTAGACAAAAATCCCTGTTTCCTGCTGATCCAGCTGGGAAGGGAACAGTGAACACATCCCAAGGAGGCCACACCTGAACATGTGCCAGCACTACCTGGGATTCCCTGTGTGTATTAGTTTTACACTTAGTTCCAGCTGGCAGAAGGACCTCAGGGCTCTTCTTGGAAGATATTTTGGAAATAAAAAGCGTTATTAGAAGCCACATGGCATTCCCCAAGCTGTGCCATTGAGATCTGCCATGTGAGGCTTTAGCAGTGACTGCTGTAGCAGGAACACAGGCTTTTTGCTCCATTTTCAGTGGCAGCTCATCTTGCTGATGACTGGAGGATGCACCAGCGTGTTCTTCTGTCTACCCAGAATCATGAACGGCTTGGATCTGTGATCTGGGTTTATGCAATGTGAGTTTAGGTTGATGGTGAGTCCTGTAAACCTGATGCAGTTGGAACACCAGAGCAGGAGTGATGTCAGTAGGTCAGTGTAGTTGAGCAGGGCTGGCTTTTGTGGGGAATCCTGATAAAAATATATTGCCAAAAGAAAAGGTAATAGCAGACTTGTGCTCCAGAGAGAGCAAGGCTGTACTAGATTTTCAAAATGGGAGATTTAAAACAAAAGGCCTGGCTGCAAAAAAATAAATAGCAAAGTGTTCTTTTTAGAAATAGTTTTAAAAGGTTTATTATTATTTTTAAGGGTCAAGAAAAGGATCTTTACCAACTGTAAAGGTGTGATTGGATGATGAGTTTTTGCAGCAGAGCTTGTAAAAATGATACCATTTGAAGCACAGCCTTTGGTAAAATAATTCTGTCTCAGTTCAGGCCTTTACAGGGTTTTCATGTTGGACGTTATTTTAGTTCTTCAAAATCCCTTGCAACCTAATGAATGCAAAATGCTGCTCAAATCAATGAAGCGAGTCTTTGGCTTTGTGAGAAGCTGTCCCCTGCAGTAAACTGCCTTCAGACATTCCTGCTTTGTTTTTGTTTCAGGTTTCTAGCACAGGATCATCCATCGGTCGGATCGCACCAGCCGCAGCCCCGCCGTCATGTCTAAGGCAAAGAGCTCCGAGTCCGTGCGGGTGGTCGTGCGCTGCCGGCCCATGAACAGCAAAGAGAAAACTGCTTCCTATGAAAAAGTTGTCAATGTGGATGTCAAGTTAGGGCAGGTCTCAGTGAAGAATCCACGGGGATCATCTCATGAACTGCCTAAAACTTTCACCTTTGATGCTGTGTATGACTGGAATTCCAAACAGGTCGAACTCTACGATGAGACCTTCAGACCTCTTGTGGACTCTGTTCTGCAAGGGTTTAATGGGACAATCTTTGCCTATGGGCAGACTGGGACAGGGAAAACGTATACGATGGAAGGGGTGCGTGGTGATCCCGAAAAGAGAGGGGTCATCCCCAATTCATTCGACCACATCTTCACCCACATCTCTAGATCTCAAAATCAGCAATACTTAGTTAGAGCGTCTTATTTGGAAATTTACCAAGAAGAAATCAGAGACTTGTTATCAAAAGATCAGTCCAAGCGGCTGGAGTTGAAGGAGAGACCAGACACAGGGGTTTTTGTTAAGGATTTGACCACCATTGTTACGAAAAGCGTCAAAGAGATAGAGCACATCATGAATTTGGGAAACCAGAACCGCTCCGTTGGTGCCACCAACATGAACGAGCACAGCTCTCGATCTCACGCCATTTTCCAGATCACTATCGAGTGCAGCGAGTTGGGACTGGATGGAGAGAACCACATCCGTGTTGGGAAGCTCAACCTGGTCGACCTGGCAGGCAGCGAGCGGCAAGCAAAGACCGGAGCACAGGGGGAAAGGCTGAAGGAAGCCACTAAAATCAATCTCTCCCTCTCAGCTTTGGGCAACGTTATCTCTGCCCTGGTAGATGGCAAAAGCACGCACATTCCGTACCGGGACTCCAAGCTGACCAGGCTACTTCAGGACTCGTTAGGTGGCAACGCCAAAACTGTGATGGTGGCCAATATAGGCCCTGCCTCTTACAATGTAGAGGAGACACTGACCACACTGAGATATGCCAACCGTGCCAAAAACATTAAGAACAAGCCACAAGTGAACGAGGATCCTAAGGAGGCTCTGCTGCGGGAATTCCAGGAGGAGATTGCTCGGCTCAAGGCACAGTTGGAAAAACGGTCTATTGGCAAAAGAAAGAGGAGAGAAAGGAGAAGGGAGGGTGGGGAAGAGGAGGAGGACACTGAAGAGGGTGAGGATGAAGGAGATGACAAAGATGATTATTGGAGGGAGCAACAAGAAAAGCTGGAGATTGAGAAGAAAGCTATAGTCGAGGATCACAGCTTGGTAGCAGAAGACAAGATGAGGCTGCTGAAAGAGAAGGAGAAGAAAATGGAGGACCTGAAGCGAGAGAAGGAAGCAACAGAGATGCTGAGTGCAAAAATCAAGGTAGAATTCTTCCTTGTCATACTCTTTGAAAGCAATTTCTTTAGGCTGTGGGGAAAATAAAGGGTTTCCCAATTTGGAAAGATATTTCACAGGAAGTTTCCAGGATAGTGATTTGTGTTTAGTTTGGAAGATTTTAAAATAAACTATTTCTAGCCAGAAGTTGAAATTTCCACTATTAATTACATGTTTCAATGTTCATGAGTTGTTCCATTGTTCTTATGTGCTGATCTTAAGCAATTGGCACGATAAAAGACAATGCATCTTTTCACAAACTGTGGCACAAAAAAGGTTTCATTCTGTCACAGATCATTAACGAGTTCTTTACAGGGGAGCACACATTTTGGTTCTCCAGCTTTGCCACGCATTGCAGTGGTGCCTTATTCTAAACAAGTTACTGTTGCATTAATCCCACAGTTTTATAGGAACTTTAAGAAATGGTGATTCTTGTAGCAGCTGCCTTGAAAGAGAAGGTTAAATGAGGGAGCTGCCCTGAAGGAGTTGTATCCATAGGAGAGAAAGTTACCTTCTGTGGTCATTGAGAGAAACTTCTGACCCTGGTTTTTCCTTTCAGACAATGGAAAGCAAGCTGCTGGTAGGAGGGAAAAATATTGTGGATCACACAAATGAACAGCAGAAAATCCTGGAACAGAAACGACAGGAAATTGCAGAACAGGTACAAGGAAGGAGATTTGCTATGTTGTATAAAAAGCCTTGCTGCAGAACTTTTGTAAAACATTGTGTTGGGGAAATTACCAGAAAATTTTTCCAGGGTTAACCCTAAAATTGGTTTAATGGGAATCATTTATTGAAAAGAAGGGGGAAGGGCTTGTGTCAGATTCGTCATTATTTGAAATATGTAAAGAAGGTTTATAATAGTTTTATTCTAGCTCTTCATGGTAAAGATTTACCTCCTATCTTGATTGGAGCTGTTTGTAAGTGAAGAAATATTTCTAAGACATCTAAGAGTACCAGTTCAGCCTTTAGCTCAAGGGAGGGGTCTTTACTCTGTGCTAAGAGTTCATTTTCTGCTATGCAAATTCTGTTGGTGATTCTTAAGTACAATAACCAGTATGAACTGATAAAAAGGAAAGAAAAAATAATCTAAAAATGGCATTTTATTCCTTTAGTTGAGGCTTGAGCCTTGTTCACACTATCTGATTTTAATTGCAAAACAAGGACAAATAAGAGTTAATGCTTCTGGTATTTCTATGGCAAGAGATAGGAAGAACTGGAAGGCAGGGAAGGAAACCCATCCTGAGCATTGGTATCATGTGTGTCAGCTGGAGGTGACAAGATAATTGTGGTCTTTAATGCCGTCTTGTCACATTCTTCAGAAACGTCGGGAGCGAGAAATCCAGCAACAGATGGAAAGTCGGGACGAGGAAACACTAGAGCTGAAGGAGACCTATAGTTCTCTGCAGCAAGAGGTGGACATAAAGACCAAAAAACTCAAAAAGGTAAAAAGAAAATGATTCCCTGTCTACCAGGCTGAGAATAAAATCAACTTGTGTGTGAAAGTGAGAGGAGCATTGGCAAGTGACCGATTTTGGCTCTTGTTGTGTGCTCCAGTTATTTTCCAAGCTGCAAGCTGTGAAGGCAGAGATCCATGATCTCCAAGAAGAGCACATCAAGGGGCGCCAGGAAATGGAACAGACCCAGAATGAACTCACCAGGGAACTAAAGCTAAAGTAAGTCCCATCACTCCATTGCCTGCTATTAACTGTAACAGAGAGGGTTTCTCGGGGTGGGGAGTGGAGGGACTGTCTTGCACATACTTGTGGAATAAGATTTAAACATGAGAAAACTAAACCATTCCTCTTTTTCCAGGGCTGTATTACATCAGTGGGAGAGAGGAGCAGTGAGGAAAGTCATGTGCTAATTATGTTTCTTGTATGTTTCTCATTCTTGTGGTTGCATGTAGGCACCTGATTATTGAAAACTTTATTCCCTTGGAAGAAAAGAATAAGATCATGAACAGATCATTCCTTGATGAAGAGGAAGACAACTGGAAACTACATCCCATAACCCGTCTGGAGTGAGTGTACTTCTGCTCTTTTCTTGGGATGGAATTACAGGTCACAGGAAACCCTCTAGCTGTCAAGAACAAAAGAGGGATTGAACTGGGGATTTAAACTGGCCCTCTAGAGTTCACAGCTTCTTGATGCATAATAAAATAAAATAAACCAAAACAATTTATTCCTCTTAATAGGTGCTGTAAAATAGAAATGTACAGTTAGAAGAATTCTTGGAAGATTATGATTTTTCTCATAAACAAACCCAATAATTATATATAAAATATATGTAATAGTGCATTCACCATTAAAATAGCAGTGCATTCCTATCATATTTCTTTCCTGCTCCTACAAATGCAGCCTGGGTGGTTTCTGCTGTGTTGAAACAGATTTCTGTGTGGAATTTGCAGATGTTGTACCTCATAAACTCCAAGAGGAACCTTTGGTTTTAGGGTATAACAGACTGAGTCTCTGTTTTCCTCTAGTAACCAGCAGATGATGAAAAGACCAGTATCTGCTGTGGGGTACAAAAGGCCCCTGAGCCAACACGCCAGGACGTCCATGATGAGTCATACAGAGGCTCGGTACAGGGTAAGCCCACATGTGGTTGAACCTTTGTCTCTTCACCCTCCTGATCAGGGGAATGTGAATTCCAGAGGGGATTGTGTGTTCTTCTTTGAGATGTAAATTTGTAGTGTCCTGCCTACATTTATAAAGTACTGCAGATTAAGTTTCTGGAGGGAAAAGTAGCAGTTTGTATGAAAACGTGGAGACTTTGTGCTTTTCCTGTCTCAGGCAGAGAACATCGTGTTACTGGAACTGGACGGGCCCAGCCGAACAACGAGGAACTATGAAGGCCCAGCCATCGCTCCCAAGGTTCAGGCAGCTCTGGAAGCAGCTCTGCAGGAAGAAGATGAGATTCAAGTGGATGCCTCAACCTTTGAGAGCACTTCAAATAAAAAATCAAAACCCAGGTGAGTCAGACCTTCCCTGAGCAGACTGGCCCACAGGAGAGGTGCAAGTGCAGTTGCTGTTGGTCAGCACTTCTCGTCAGTTAAGTGAAGCTGAGCTTTGTAGTGAAGCAGAGAGAGAAAGGAACATAGAATTATAGAATCATTAAGGTTGGAAAAAACCTTTAAGATTTGAGTCGAACCTTCAACCAAATCCCACCATGCCACTAAACCTTATCACAACTTCTCATTTTTTGAACACTTCCAGGGATGGAGATTCCACCACTGCCCTGAGCAACCTGTGCCAGGGCTCAACCACTCTTGCAGTGAGAAAATTTTTCCTGATATCCAGCCTGAACCTCTTCTTGTAGAACTTGAGGCAGTTTTACCTTGGCCTGTCACTTGTTACTTAGAGAAGAGGCCAACCCCCGCCTCCCCACAACCTTCTTTCAGGGTGTAGGACATAGGACAGAAGAAAAAGCTGAAACTGTTTATTAGAGAATAACTCCAGTTAAAAAAATCAGCTTTTTGAAGATTAATTGTGGAAAGTAATAGGTGACATTGTTAGAGCTTTTCTTGTTTATATTTTAATTTTTGTTCCCTCAGACCGAAAACTGGAAGGAAATCGGCAGGATCCTCATCAGGATCAGGCACCTCCAGTTCTCAGCTCTACCCACAGTCACGAGGGCTGGTTCCAAAATAAAACCAGCAACTCCTCTCCAGGGAGGGAACAGCCTTTACCTTCTGGGAGCAGAGACAAGGACAAACCTGCAGAGAGAGCTCCTGGCCAGCCTCCAGCCCCTTTCCCTGGAGATGGCCTTGTTGCTGTTTAACTGACTCGGGCCAGTCCAGGGGCACTGAGCCATGGGAAGATCTGTGCTTGCAATTCAGCATTTGGCCTCTGTGGGAAATGGATTTTAGTTAGGAAATCAAAAATGCATGAGGTACGTTACAGTGTGTTAGGAGCAATGGGAAGCATGGGGATCACCTCACAGCATCACCGTCCTCCTCCTGCACCAGCCCTTCTGCTGCACGGGGCTTTTTGGCTGTTGGGCACTAAGAAGACAGAGCTGAAAGTCATCTCAACAGAACCACCAATCTGCAGCTCCACAGTGAGAACCAAAAGAGGCTAAAAAGCAGAGGATCTGTTCCAACTTGACAAGGTGCATGGTTCTTCCTCTTCCTGCTTGAGAGACTGGCATCATCACCTGGGGTTCAGGCATTGGTCTGAACAGGCAGGATGGCAGTGGCCAGCGTGTCCTCACCACCACACCGCTGTGCCTCCCCACAGGGCTGTAGGACAGAAAAGGGTCTTGAAAGCAACTCTGTGGTCTCCAGAAAGGAAGCAGTAGAATCTGAAGTCCTTTCTTTGTTTACAGGCATAAGTGAGAGCTCCTCTAAGCTGACCTACAGACCTCACCCCTACCAACAGGAACCACCTTGTCAAAGAACACCTCTGCACGCCAGTGTCAGCTCCACAGCTTTCCTCCTCGCTCTTGCCTCCATCTTTACCCCTGGCATTTAAAACCAGTGTCCATATGACATCTTTAACGGCATATGGCCATTTTCTCATGCCTCCCACTGTTGATGGAAAACGTAGCATTAGCTCAGAGCTCTCCCTGCCAGGCTCAGACTCTCAGCTGGGCAGAGAACTGGAACTTGGAGCTGCCTTTGAGTGCACTCCTGGGAGTTTGGTCCCTTCCCTTGGTGTCTAAGGAGGTTCAGCATTCAGTGCCTCTTGTGCCTCACCTGTTCCATGTTAAGCAGCTTTCTCTCTGCACCTCCCAGCCCACTCAGAGCCTGCTGGGAGTGAAACCCACCTAACCGAGGCCAGTGATGGAAGCTGGTGTTAATTCCAGGGGTTTAACTTTGAAAACAAGGGAGGAAGAACTCCTGCTTTTGACAGTCTCCTTGCAAAGTTGCCCTATGACTAAAGCAGGCTCGTGTAGCAGGGTAGAGGGAGGTGAACTCCACGCTAAGGACAGAGTAAGGTGTCCCTGTCTAGTGTCCCACGGCTCATTCGTAAGTTTTAGTTCACTGTATATTGAGACTGGGGATGTTACTTTTCCTGGTTGCTCTTGGCTGTCATCCTGTGAACGTTTTTACCTGTTTCCCTCACTGATGACTTCCTCCAGACTGACACCTGTGAGTGTGTGAGGACTTGCCTGGTTGTAGAAATGCTCTGATGTGTGGACTCTGCCTTGTGCTCGTTAAGTGTCCACGGAGTGACTTCACCTAGGCTGGAGAACTCCTTTCTACTGACCCCCTGAGCAGGAGGAACCGAGTGCTCAGCACAGCTCACCTGTGCATCCTGCAGGCACGGTGCCCAGGTGAGCCAGGTGGGCCCCTTGAACACCAACTGGGCTGCTGCAATCCATGGGCTGCTGCAATCCATGGACTGCTTTCCCGGGCCACAAGGTTAATATATGTATACACAAATATACACACATATATATATATATATATTAGTTTTGGTGGAGGAAGGAGGGATTTGCTTATAATTGAGAGAGCAGGCACATGACCAATTTCTTTCAACCTGAACATGGAAACCCAGCATAATCTTCGTTTTTACAAAGCATTGTTTATGTCCAGAGAGCCTTTTAACTGGCTTTTGTTGCATAGTATAACATCACCTTCTCTTCCCTCTCCTCCCTCTTTCTCTCCAGCACATAATCTTCTGTACTAGGACATTTTTAAAGATGATTGTATGGTTTAAGTGCTCAGAGAATTGAAATTGAACAAGGGGGGGCGGGGGGAAGTGTTTAAAACCCTGAAATAGCAGCACAGTATATAACCACGTCTATGTACATACCTCTGTACACGTTTTATGTGAATAATGCATACACAGACACATCCGTGTCTGCACATGTGCACACTCTTCCTCAGTTGCTACTATTCCATAGGGAATTCTAGTCTATATTAAACTCATATGCTGGAAACTGCCCTCGTGGCAGGGCTGGTACCGTGGAACTCTGCAGTGCAAACCTGTTTTCATGTTGATGAGCCAGCTGGTGTCAGAAAGGCTCTGCTTTTAACTCTGTAGAAATTCTTTAGCAAGGTGAAAGAAACTCAGTAGAGTGGAAAAGAATAAATCTTCATATTTAGTCATTGTATGTAAATTGGGGCTTCGGGTGGAGAGTTGGTCAGTGTATTCATGGGCAATCTCGGCCTGTTACAGAAGCTTTTGGATTCTCATTCCAATGGACTTAACCCTCACCAGATGCTCAGTAGCACTGATATTAAGATACATTGTCTTAAGCTGTACAAAACATACTGAGCTCTGGTTTGGTTTTTAAGAAACATTCCTGCCGAGTTTGCCCTTTTCTGGTGTTATGTGAACCATCTGGGCTTCCTGCTGGTTAACCAAAGGCAGGAAATCCAGCTGGAGTCCTGGAAGAGGCCCTGGGACAGCCATGCGCCGTCACCTTTTCTTCTTAGGAATGTTTAACATTCACCATAATTGTCTTTGCTCTGATCTGTATAATGGGATCTTTTTTTTAAAAAAGTGGCATGGAGCAGGAGTCGGCCTGTGGGAGCAAGCGCCACAAGACACTGAAGCATAGGAATTAAAGCACTTTGTTAAATCCTTAACTTAGGTCTAGCGCCTTTTTAAAAATATTTGCATGCTGCTTGAATCTTCTAAAACACATACCTCTGCCAGAGCACCTGGGGCTGCGCCGGTGCCTTATACAGATCAGAGCAGGCAGTGTTCAGTCAGTTTTAGGTGTGCAAGTCTGCCCTCGCTGAACACACAGCGCTGGAGTTTCAGTGAGGCACCTGTGTACCTGGACCTGTCCTCTCTCCTGTCTGTGCTGGGCAATGTGCACCAGTCTTTAAACAGTTCAGTGTAATTCCTGGGGGTCTGTTCCTGCTGCGTTCAAAGACAGATTGGAAAAGAGAACCCGCAAAAGCCATAATTAGCTATGGAGATGGAACTGAAATGAGAACTCTGGTCCTGCCTGCAGTGGGGCGTTGACTCTCTGGGGTCCAGGTGCTTACTGCCTTCTCCAGCCCCCTTTCTTTTTGAAGAGGTGACCCAGGATCCTTCTATGGGCACAGCTGCCGATGACAACTCTCAGCTCCTTGGAGATACACCCACCTCCACCTTCTCTTAGGTGATCTGTAGAAAAAGAACCTGTCCATAGTTCTGTCCATAGTTTTACAGCTTATATTTATTTGTATCATCTCTTTTGTCTAGGAATGTAAAGTGATCCTAAAATACAACGTGTAATAAAGTCAATAAGATTTATTGCATCTATCAAAACGTGTGGTTTTCATTGTTACTGTGGGGCAGGGCTCAGTGGACTTCATATTTTATAAAGCCTCGTGTTATTTTTCTTTAATTAAAAAAAAGAAGTCTCTGTGTAAAGTAAGTGGAAAAATGTAAATATGTGTAGAACTGCAATGAGTATTGTAAAGTGTGTGTGTGTATATATATATATAAATATATGTACGTATATATATGTATGTATAAATATGAGTAGAAGGTGCTGATGTGTGGCACGTGGCACCTTGGGAACCAGCAGTGCTGGTGAAATCCTGCCTGGATCCCAGTCCAGGGTGGGCCCCCGGCCTCGGTGCTTCTTTGCTTGCGATGGCAACGGGTGGTGCTGATTTAAACCAGTGTTTTTGTGGTGCCGTGGGGAGAAGGAACCTCGGGGCATAACTGAGGAGTATGTCCAGAGAAGGGAAACGAAGGTGAGGAAGAGTCTGTAGCACATGTCCTATGAGGAGCGGCTGGAGGAGTTGGGAGTGTTTACCCTGGAGAAAAGGAGGCTCCAGGGTGACCTTATCACTCTACAACTCCGTGAAAGGAGGTTGGAGCCAGATGGGGGTCGAGCTCTTTTGCCAGGGGAGGTTTAGTTTGGACATCAGGAAGAATTTCTTAACGTAAAGGGTCATTAGATATTGGCATGCACTGCCCAGGGAGGTGGTGGAGTCACCATCTCTGGAGGCGTTTAAGGAAAGACTGGACGTGGCGCTCCGTGCCCTGGTCTGGTGGACATGGTGGTGTTGGGTCATAGGTTGGACTCGCTGATCTCAAAGGTCTTTTCCAGCCTAAATGATTCTGTGATAACCGGGATGCTGGAACACAAAGAGCCGCAGCCCTCAGCCGCGGGGGCTCAGCCTCGAGCCCTCCGCTCCAGCTCGGTCCCGCAGCCGCCCCCGGCCCGGGCGGTGCCGCTTCCCCGCCGCGGCCATGCGGCGGCAGCGGCCTCTCCCGCCATGCGGCGCGGCGGCTGCCGGGACTTGTAGTCCGCGGGTCGGAGCGGTACTGCGCTGGGGCCACGCACGGGGACTACAACTCCCGGCGGTCTTTGCGGTTTGTTTTCCTTCAAACCAGACCTAGGCCCGCCTCTCCGGCCCCTCCCCTCCCCTCCGGTCCCTCCGTGTCCCGCCGCGGCCACCGTCGCCGGGCCCCGCCGCCCCGCCCCGCTCCCGGCCCTTTGACCCCGTTGTTATGCCGGGCCCGAGCCGCCACCGCCGCTGCCGCCTCCCGTAGCGCCCGGAGCCGCCCCCGCCTCGCGCCCCGCCCGCCGCGCCCGCCGCGCCCACCCCGCCCCGGTCGCCGCCGCCCGCCTGCCGCCCGCGCGCCCAACGGTCCGCGCCCGCCGCGCCCGCCCGCGCGGGAGGAGGAGGAGGAGGAGGAGGAGGATGAAGGAGATGAAGCAGAGGAGGAAGAAGGAGCGCACGTGGGCCGAGGCCGCCCGCCTGGTGAGGCCGGGGGGGCGTCCAGCGAGGGGGCGCGGAGACTCCGCCGTGCCCCAGGGCCTCCCCGCCGCGTCCGGCCCCTCCCCGAGTAACGGGGCCGGCGGCGCCGCCGCCATCGCTTTTGAGGGGGTAAAAGCGGGGGCCGGGTCCGCCTGGAGGGCGCGGGCGATGTTGCCCGTTCCCCGCCCGGTCCCGCGGCTTCCCGCGGTTCCCCCACCGGCCGCCGTGGCCGGGGACTCCTGCACGGTTGTTTTTCTTCCTCAGCCCGGTGGGAAGGAGGTGCTCCCCGGGGCGGTGCGAGCGCGGCCCCCGGCCCTCAGTGGCGAGCTGCCCGCCCGCCGGGGGTCCCAGCGGCCTCCGCCGCCTTCCGCCGGGCGGGGCTGCAGCGGATCCCGGGATGGGACGCGGGAGATGCCGTCCCGCAGCGGTTCAGTGTGTGCTGGGCAGGGCTGCGGGAACGGTCCCGCTCATTCCCTTCCTTTCAGATGATGTAAAGCTCCGTGGGAGGAACCGGAGCCTCCGGAGAGGGCACGGCCGCTGTCAAAAGTTTCTGGTTTAATTACCGAGGGTACGGGTTCCTTCTGTGCGCCGGCAGCGCCCGAGGGCCGGTGGCGTGTGCCGGGCTGCTGGAGCAGCAGCTGGACTGAACAACCCTGAATCAGCCCGTATTTGCTCACTTTTGGGTTTAGGAGACATGGCCATGGAGATGTCTTAGTCCTTTTGTGTTAAAGAATCTCCTTGTTGAAGGCTTCAACTTCCAAGCCCAGCTGTGCTCTGGCGGTGTCTGTGGGAATGCCATTGTCATTGGTCCGTGGCAGTGGGAGGAAGGTGACTTCCTTCTGTGAAGCTGCATCTGTCTTGAACCCCAGTTATGAAGTAGGAAATCTAAAAAGAAAAATAACTTCAGTGTCTTTCAGTGAGCTAGTCAGAGGTTTGATTTAAGGGCTGCATGCCGAGGTGTTTAGGCTGGCTGTTTGGCATTGGGGTGGAAGGAGCTGGTTTTCTCCTGGTGACCCACTGAAACAGGTACAGCAGTGCAGAGATGAAGTAAGGGATGATCCAGCTGCCTGGATGTGAACGGATCCTGCATTCCTCCCTGTAGCCGTGTCAGTGGTGTACAACTCATGAGGATACACGTATTCCTCCTGTGTAGCCCATGGACTTTTGTAGAAATGGATTTACAGGGCTTGAGTGTGGTTTGTTTCTTTGTTTTGTCTGTTGTGTGTGTTTGTTTTGGTTTTGCCAGCCCAGGTTATGCATTGAAGCATGTAAACATTCAGAAGGAACAGTGTGGGTGAGTCCAATGAAGCTCATGTCTCGTACTGAGGATGTTCAGGATAAGTCTTGGTGCTTCTGAGTAAGATTTTTTTGGCTATTGGAGTGTTTTCTTACTGCTTGCCAGGAGGAAACCTAATCAGACAAGCATCTGACTTCCAGCAACTTGCATCATCTTTTGTGTGTAAATGATAGTATTTTAGACCCACGTGGCTTTGCTTGAAAAACTGGAGAAGGGCATAAGGCAGCCACTGTGGAACTTCACTGCAGGAGCCTGGTGGTCTTGTTCTCCATCCTGCATTTCTCCTTGGGATCCAGGTTCTGTGAACCAGGTGTGTCACTGCAGGTGGCAGCGATGCTTTCCTGATAGGTGACCCTGGGGACAGAGGCTGTGCTATGTGACCTTGCACAAAGTCAGCTCATTCAAACATCCTGGACTCTGACAGGTGAAAAAAATCAGTGTTTATAGGCTGCCCAAAGCAGCACATGAGACTGTGACTCTAAAGCAGTCACCTAATACACCTCATCATCCTTGTGTGATGGGGAAGGCATCTCTTCACACAGTTCTTCTCACCTGTCTTTTGGCCGGGACCTCGGGCACAGTGGTGCATGAGATGTCTAAGCCTCAACAGCATCTTAGAGCCATTGATGAACCAGAAATAGAACGATCTCGTACTAGATTATCCACTTAGAGAGACCTACAGTTGCGTAGCTGCACTTCCAGCTTGCAGGACTGATTGTAAATCCACTAAAAATAGATCTTTATTTCACACTAGTCTTACACATGCTCCCTGTCAAAATGCTTTTAATTTCCCTCTCTGACGTGTGCTGGTGTATTTTGTATTCCTCTCAACGTTTCTGAGAATCACAGGCAAAAGTGTTCTTCGGTGTTGCTCCTCCTACAGAGCCAAAACTCTGCATGTTCCATAAAATAAACCTTTAAAGATTGATCTGGATGCCCAAAGCCATGGCGGGATCCCACAAGTGCTGTCAGAGCTGGTTGACCAGTAACTTGAGGAAGTGATGTAAACTTCCATAATTAGGGGCACAGGAACCCTCAGCTATCAGTGCTATAAATAGTGGAGGAGGGAAAATTCTGTTTTGGGGGTAAGGAATAGCCAGTGTTGAAGTTGTAGCTGTGAGTGGAAGGCTGATGTGGTGCTGGGAGTGTCAGGTTGGAGAGGGATAGAAGGGGCAGTGCCGGAGACTGAGGTTTGGTGTCTAAAGCTTGCAGGATCTTCTCTCCCCCAGTTCTTCCATTAAGTGCTCTGTACACTTAATACAGCTCTTGATTGGAAATTGTTCCCCTGAGCATAGATTCTTTTATCTGTATGTAAATGCTCCTTTGTGCTCAGTTTTAGGCCACATACTTCACTTGCTGTGTCTGTCACTGGAGAGAGGTTTGAATAATTCCCTGATTTTTTGGAACAGACGTGTTGTATTTTGCAGATCTCACTGGGCTCAGAGGCAATGAGTTTCCCCGTGTCAGCTGTCTGCAGCCTTTGAGTGATGGGGTGACAGCTCAGGAGGGAGGCATGGAGACCTCGTAACCTATGGAGAGAGGAAAAAGTGTGATGGAGCTGTATGGAATTTAATTAGTTTACTCTCTCTGAATATGGCTCATCACTTGCTTTGATTTTTCTTTACACTCTTTGTGTTTTCATGGGGTTTTAACTCTATTTAGTTCTTGAATTCCCTTCCCCATGAGGTTCTTACCTCATTCTCAGAATCTTGTGAGCATCAAGCATCTGCAAAATACCTGTTGGGTGGATATGATTTAAGAAATTCTGTGTGTAGAATCAAGATTTAGATTGAAAGGACTTTAAAGATCCTCTCGTTCCAACCCCCTGCCATGTGCAGGGACAGCTTCCACTAGTCCAGGCTGCTCCAAGCCCCGTCCAGCCTGGCCTTATCACAACATGCAGTTGAAGTGCAGAATTGCAGTTGGGTTTTCATTACTTGTGGAGGGTGGAGATGGTTTGAGGTGCAAACGTTGCCCTGCACAGCTTTGGGATGATTTTGCACATGTCCGTTTGGCGTGGCTGCTGCAGTGACTCACTTCTAGATTTTGCTGATGGAAATGGGGCATCTGGGTCCTTCCTCTGGCTTCCCACACTAGTCAGACTGAGACACAGCACCGTGTTGCTGACTTTAAAGCGTGGGGACAAATGACACCAGGGCTGTGCATCGTGTGGCCACGACGCTGGGGCAATTTAGACCACGGTTATGATCAAAAAGTTCCTGAGTGAATTTCTGTTGCTGCTTTCCATGCCTGTTCCAGACCATGGCCTGTGCCTGTCTCGCCCTCTTTTTGCTCGTGGCCCCAGGTCTGTGGAGCTGGGTGTCTTTGCATTCCAAGAGCAGCACTGTCTGCTGCCGGGGAAGGCGCAGGAGCTGGCGCATGGTCGGCAGCTGTAGGGTAATCTGCTCCCAAAGAAACTGCATGGTTTACATCTACTGCAGCTTATTTTTGCTCATTGTTTCCTGTTTATGTGGATAATCTCCTTATCCACAGAAATGTCCGGTCCTCTCTTTGAATCCTTGAGTTCTTGCTTCTAGACATTTTGGAGCAGTAAGTTCCACAGGCTTTAAAAAAAAATAAAGTAATAACCTCTTTACTTCTTCGTATGTAAGTGACAATTATACTATTGATATAATATATGAAAGGATGCGTTGTTATTTATCGTATTGCCTTTTAGTATCTGATTTTCTTCATTTTATGTCAAAGGCAAGCACTCTTAAGTCTCTAGCCAGATTTTTTTTCCCAAATCCTTTACTGTTATTTTGTCCTTTTCTGAGTTCTGTCCTTCTCTGACATGAATCCTGACTCTTAACTTGTGGTTCCCTTCCTGGGATGGAGTGAAGATGAAATGAATGCAGTAATCTGAGGAAGGTACACTATTGGATTGTATGGCTGCACAGTAATACTTCTAGTGATAAAAAAATACCTGATGCTTTGTGGAGAGGTAGGAGAAGGTTTTACATCGTTAGACGTCACTGACCACTGTTCAGTTTGGAAGGCTGATGTGGCAGCAGCTCCGTCTGATGTATAGTGAAGTCTGGTAAAGCTTCCATGGGGGTCAAGGCCAAATTCTGCTGTCTTTTCTCCTCCATGTTTGTACTTCAGTTAATTAGGGAAGAGACAAAGGTAAAGCCTTTTGCGGCTTTGATCCACGTTCACCAGGATCTTGAGGTAGCCTGAAATTTTACTGTGTGTCTTTGCAGGTGAAGCGAGTTCGAAGAGGCACATACATTATTGGGTCTGGGCCACAGCTGATGTAGTAGTTCTGGGAATGCAGAAGCCAATTCTGTAATGACACTTGGTCTTTCTGTCTTTTCAGGTGCTGGAAAATTACTCAGATGCTCCTATGACCCCAAAACAGATTCTGCAGGTCATAGAGGCTGAAGGTCTAAAGGAAATGAGGTTAGTATTGATGATTTTGTCTAAACCAGCGTGCAGCATGGGGGAGGCAGTGTATGAAGGCTGGTGTTGCTTCATACAGTTCTGCCTCATCCCCAGCCCACTTTGCTTCCTTTTTTCTCTTTTCAGCCTAGTAATTTCAGATGACAGTACAGACATTTATGTACAGATTGTGAGGGGTTTTTTTCTCTGATAATAACTGGAAGATGTTCTTGGATTTTTTGATAATTTACAGAGTCCCTTCATCCATCTATTGTGAAATAAATGCCTCTTGCAGATCAGGCTCCTGCATTGTGCTGTACTTACCACTCACTCGCACAGTTCTCACATAAGTAGCTCCCAGCAGTTTCTGCTATTGTGACCTGAGTTTGAAAACAGTTTATGTTTTGTCTCCTCTGATGCTTCATTTCTAGAGCAGACATTATGTTTTAGAAGAAACAGTCTTCTTCATGTCACTGGCTTATGCTCAGATTCTCGAACGCCAGGAGAGCACAGCTCACGTCACGTGGTTGTGGCTCTTGACATTATAGGGAGGAGATGCCCAAGATGCCCATCTCAGAGTGAGTTTCATGTGGAAAAGAACCTGATGCGGAGCCTTGGAAAGGGCAGAAGTGGGAGACTGCTTTCCTTGGTTAAGTTCCTGTGAGCTTCCCTCTGTTTCCATGACAGTAGTCGAAATACAGAGTGTCTTGCAGCTCAAAGAAAGTGGGTAACTGTGATAGTCAAATGCCTCAGTTGCTGCTACCTGGCAAAAAGATAAAAAGGAAGTTTGACTACCAGAGACACGAAAAGCTGCTGTCCAGGGATGGACTTCTGGGAAATCCAGATGCAAGGACTGTTTCTTGTCTTGCTTCTCCCTCCCTTTGTTTCTGTGGACGGTTTTTCACTGTGGTGTTTGCATTTCCTGAACCTGTACTTTACCTAACTACAGAAAGTAAACTGATTTTTTCTGCGACCTAAACGTTAGTTTGTTTTTGCTCCTTGTTTGTGTGAAATCAGGAAACAGCTGGGGTGTTTTGAATAGTGAAAATCCGTGACCTGTACAGAGGTGTTGGGTGTGGGACCTGCTGTTGTTTGGAGAGGCATGAGGCTGGTGTGTGCCACTGCATCGGATTTGGAACTGTTGGAAGTTCCATGGGCTTACAAGAAGACTGGGGAGGGACTTTTCACACGGGCATGTAGTGATAGGACAAGGGACAATGGCCTTAAGGTGAAGAAGGGTAGATTTAGATTGGATATAAGAAAGAAATTCTTCCCTGTGAGGGTGGTGAGGTCATGGCACAGGTTGCCCAGAGAAGCTGTGGCTACTCCATCCTTGGAAGTTTC
Source organism: Lycocorax pyrrhopterus obiensis (assembly GCA_014706295.1). Lineage (NCBI taxonomy): Eukaryota > Metazoa > Chordata > Aves > Passeriformes > Paradisaeidae > Lycocorax > Lycocorax pyrrhopterus. The sequence continues at coordinate 10,183,753 of JACSVZ010000022.1, read as the reverse complement.
CAAGGCCAGGCTGACATAGCTTGGTTCAGCCTGGTCTGGTGGAAGGTGTCCCTGCCCATGGCAGGGGGTTTGGAGCAAGATGGTCTTTAAGGTCCCTTCCAACCCAAACTGTTTCATGGTTCTGTGATGCTTGCTGAGATCTTCTCTGGTTTGGATGTGGGCAGTAGGGTCACAGCTCTGAGTAGAATTCAGACAGATTTTAATGAGGACCTTCAAAGAGCTTTGCTTTAATCACTCATCTGCAACTCTCTCACATAAGTCCTGTTACCTAAGCGGGCAGTTGAAGATCTCTGTGCACAGGCTGTCCCCTGCCAAAGATAATAGCAGGGCTCTTCACACACATAAATTATCCTGTGCTTTCCCGGTTTTTGCAAGTGACCTGTCACAGTGTGTAAGTAAAGACCAGACTTCGGAACATGTGTCATGTTAAATCCCACAAAGCGAACTCATTCCTTTAAAGGTCGGTGGTTTCCCTTGGGATATCTGCTTTTCCTTCCCTCGTCATTAATTCTCTGCTTTAAGAAAAGATTGTTTTCTTCAGAGTGTGATTGTTTGCAGAATAAAGGCAGTGAGCCTGCCTGGCTGAATGTGCAGCAGGCTTTGCTGGTGCTTGTATAGAAGCTCTTCCTGAAACTCCGTTTCCTGAAGGAAATAGCTCAGTGCCTTGAGATGTTTTTCCTTCTGAATCAATCCTGAGGTGGGGCTCCCTGGTTTGGGGGTCATGCTGCTCTGCTGGGAGGGCCGTGTTCCATACGGGGCACTGATGTTCCCATGAGCCAGCACCACGCTGAGTTTAGCTCCTGGCAGAGTTTTAACTGCTTGGGTTTGTTCTTGTTTCGGGGAAAATTGCTTACTTTGCTGTTTTAAGAGAGGTCTGTGGCTGGTGAGTGCACTTGCAGTGTCTGGTAAACACAGATGGGAAAGCACTGTCTTAACAGGCAGAAGGCTGGAAATTTTGTTCACATGATCTAGAAGTGATACAGGGTAACTTTGCCTGTTGTTGTGGCATGTGAAGAAATGTCCAAAACCCAAACACGTACAGGATGGAAACAGAAATTGTTCTATGTTTTTGATTTCAGAATGATTTTCTTTGAAATATTTTATCTCAGTCCAGTTTTCAGTTTCACTTTTACTAAGAATGCAGTCGATAGTGCTGTAATGTGTCTTCCAGACAACTTTCTGTCTGTACATGTGGGACTTACTGGAAAACACCATATTACGTGGCACAGCAGTTCCATCAGTGTGAGCGTAGGATGGAGCTTTAACCAGGGAGTTATGTAGGACTTAACAAATGAGAACATCAGAGCCTTTGTATTGAGCTCTGCTCAAGCAGTTTGGTCTGTGACATATCAGGGAGACATTGCAGTAACACGTGTGTGTACAGTTTGTTTACATCTTTCTACTGCTGAATAAATCTGGGGGTTTTGTAAAATCAATCCAACACTGAAGGTTTCCAGGACAGAAGGGGAGGAAACAGGTAATAAAAGTTAGAAATGTCTGAAAACAGACGAGGGTAGCTTTAAAATTGGCGTCACGTTTCCTGTTTGCTGTGGTGTGCAAGGCTGATGTACAGGTCAAAATGAAATCCGTGACACTGTTCTGACTGAAGTGCCTGTCCCATAAAGTTCATGGTATCACCTCTGTTCCCCTCATCAGCTAAAGAATGCCCTTTTAACCAGATCTTTCAGGCTGTTTTTTTGATAATCCATTTCTTAAGCTATCTCCTTTCTTCCTTTCTCTGTTGCAGTGGCACGTCTCCCCTGGCCTGCCTCAACGCCATGCTCCACTCCAATTCCCGGGGAGGGGATGGGCTCTTTTACAAACTGCCTGGACGCATCAGCCTTTTCACACTCAAGGTAAATGCTGAGCTCTGCTCCCAGCTGAGGGCCTAGGGGTGAGTTCTGCTCCTTGTGCAGGACTGAGTGCTACTCTGTCACTGAGCATCACGAGCAGTGAGATCATCATGTGAGAGAGGGTCTGGAATTCATTATTTCCTTGGAGCTTGTACCTTTCAGCTATATTCAGCCATCTATGATAAATTCCTTAAAAAAACCCCAACTATTATTTCTTGAATTGCACAAGCAAGATGAATCCTCTTACTGCAGTACCTGGTGTCCAGCTCAGGTGGCTGCTCATCAGAACAGACCCATGCACTCCCTTGCTGCCAGCCACCAGGGAAAACAGCCAACCACGGAATTGGTCCAAGAGCTTGTAGCGACAAGTAAAATCTTGATAGGAAAATGTATATTCATTCTTCTGCTGCTTGTTCTGTGTTCCACTACATTCCGTGTTATTTAGCATCAGTATTTTCTTCAGATCTTGAAATCCCTCTGGAATACTTTTTTTGTTTTTATTTTATTGTTCCAGTAATATTAAATATTGAAAATGTTTCTGGTCTTGGGCTTTTATTTTGCATTGTTTTGTACTGTTGGATTCCCTGATAAATATCAACTTGATAGATCTCAGCTATTTCATTTCCATCATTTGTCTGCTGTTAGAAAATCTTGTTGAATCGACACATTGCGCTGAAAATAGATGGCATTGAAATGGCTTTTATTGTACAAGTAGGAAATACATCTCCTAAGCTTGCTATCTTAGTGTTTGGTCACTCTGATGCTACTTATTCTTTCATAGTGAGATGCTTCTCTTTAATAGGAACTCATTGCTTGCAGAAAATTGTGGCATATTATGAACGTTTTTATTAAATTATTTATTATTAACCTGGTATTTTGGATATGTGTTACTTGTCTAGGAAGGGGCTATGAAGTGCTCTTAGTTTAGGTGACTTCTGTTCCACGATGAGCCCAAATATACTTTAAAATACCTTTCTGCATCAATGATTAAAATAGGGAAAAAAAATAAAGGTTAAAATCCAGTTAACTGTCTGCTCCCATTGGTGTAGGTTTGGGAGGGAGGGCTGTAGCCACCCCAGTTCTATTTCCCCTCTAGAAAGATGCCTTGCAGTGGTCCCGGAACCTGTCAGTGCCAGAAGGGGAGGAGCTGGAGGACACAGCAGATGCAGAAAGCTGTGGGTCCAACGAAGCCAGCACTGTGAGTGGTGACAATGATGGTAAGTGTCTGGTAACATTAACCTTAAACTCCAGGACCTACTTCTGTGTCTGACTGAGAGCCCATCTCTTTCAGTGTCTCTTGATGAAACTTCTTCTAATGCCTCGTGTTCCACTGAATCTCAGAGCAAGGGACCTGCTACCAGGGAGAGCTACAGAACCGCTTCCCAGGTAGGAAAAAGTGGGACTAGTGGGAAGGGTGAAGCCTCTCAAGGGGAGCTTTCATTACTGTTGGAGTGGTATGACAGGGACTATTTGTGCACAAGTGCCTCAGAGAGAGTTACAAGGCTGTCTCCTTGGGCAAGAAGTGGCAGGTTGGGGAGGGATTATGTATGGGAAGGCAATTTTGAATTCTCTGCTAGTCCTAAATGTAGTGTTGCCTGAAGATTCACCTAGGAGGAGCCAGGTAGCTCTTTAACTGAGGAACATGCTGCTTAGAAGATTATTATACCCTTCCATAATGCCTTCATTCCTTTGTTTTGTTTTTGGTTTCTCTCTGGTCTGCAGACAACCAAACAGAAGAAAAAGACAGGGGTGATGCTGCCACGGGTGGTGTTAACCCCACTGAAAGTAAACGGGGCACACATGGAGTCTGCCTCAGGTGAGCATGGCTTTGGGGGGTCCTAATGACCTCAGAGATCTCTCTGTCAGTCCCCAGTCATCTGTGTTTGCCTGAGGGTTTCTGTAACACCTACTGAGAATGAGTGATACTGCAGAGTTGCATGTATGTTTAACTCACTCAACATAGTTGGTACCTGGGCAATACCCTATAATAGCAGATTTGTTAGTAATGGAGAATTTCTGTATGTTAAACCACTCTCCCAGTTGGGCTTTGACTGTTCTTTGCATATTTTTATGAAGTTGTTTTGCTTTTAGGCTTCACAGGAAGGCATGCTGATGGGGAGAGCAGCAGCACATCCAGCAGCAGCAGCAGCTCCTTGGCCCTGTGCAAAACCAGCCTGCGCAGTAGGACAGAGATAAACAGGGATCCTCCACAGCTGCTGAGGGGCATCCGAAAGCCCACGGCTGGTATGTGCTCCTGGTTAAAGGCAGAAGGATAACTGGTGATGGTGAAGTCCACGTGTATCTGAGAAAAGAGCACAGGAGGTGTTCGATGACCTGAGGTCACAAGCCAGGCTTTCCACCTTGAGTGTTAGTGATACAATTGTTTAAAAGTTTGCCTGGTCTGAAGACCAGCATTGAGAATTGTGCCTGGATGTGGCAGAACTGTGACCTCTTGTCAGAATTCCAGATGTGTGTCTGTTAATTACTGTACTGGAGAGTCATTCTTCACACTTGAATACTGCAGTCTTTCTCATCTCTCTAGCTCCTTTTGCTGTTGTAGTTTGACATAAATTTCAGCCCATAATGCTGAAATACTTCTATACAACAATGTTAATTTTATTTTCCTGTCCTTAAACTCCAGGGCAAATGAAACGGAACAGGGGCGAGGACATTGACTTTGAAACCCCAGGCTCCATCCTTGTCAACACAAACCTGCGAGCACTGATCAACTCCAGGACCTTTAATGCGCTTCCATCACACTTCCAGCAGCAGCTGCTTTACCTCCTGCCCGAAGTTGATAGACAGGTATGAGCACTCAGGTGTTTTCCCTTCCCTGACTACCTCTTCAGTGTGGAGCTGCTGGAGCAGATGAGTTCTGTTTGTCCTGGGTCTGTCCTGCTAGGTGGGGGCTGACGGGCTGATGCGCCTCAGCGGCAGCGCTCTGAACAACGAGTTCTTCACCCACGCTGCACAGAGCTGGAGGGAGCGGCTCGCTGACGGTGAGTGGCTTTGCTTTCCTGAGTGTCTGGGAAATAGGTGCTCATCTTGTAGGATTTTTGTTTTTCTTTTACAGTTAATGAGCAGGAACTTAGTCCAGCTTTGTTGCATATCTAGCTGTGTTGCCTCCAACTTATTTTTTTTCTTTAAAATCAAAGATATGATTTCTTCTGGTGCTATGGGACCTTCAGAATTAAGTGGTAAAGGTGTAAAGTAGTGCCAGACTTACTTTTCCTTAAATGGTGGCCTGTCTGTTAAAACATCCTTTTTTCTGGAGCCACAGGCTGCACATGGATCCAGAGCGGGATGAGGAGCAGGGTGTTAACAGCAGGTCTGTCTTTCAAACATGCAGCTGCTGTACTGTTCAAACACTAGAGGTTGCATTTGCAGAATGAGTTTTGTTTGGAACTGAATTCCAGTCTCTTGCTTCCATGTAGGTGAATTCACCCACGAGATGCAAGTTCGAATCCGGCAGGAGATGGAAAAGGAAAAGAGAGTGGAGCAATGGAAAGAGAAGTTCTTTGAGGACTACTATGGACAAAAGTGAGAAATTTTACCATGTATATCCTGTTGTATCCATGTTTATGCAGGTGGCAGAGTGTGTTTCTGTTTGTGGATACCTGAGCAGATGCAGTGCAAGCTCCTTGAAAAACACAGGTTGTGGGGTGAATCGTTCCAGCTGTTTCTCTGGGAAAATCCTTAGTGGAATTGGCTGGGTTTAACAGAATTTTGTAGCCCATCTCTTTTGTTTCCAAGAAAAGTTGATAGTGTTTTCCATCACAAATTTTTGGGGTTTTTTTCTCATTCCATGTGACAGCAATGTGGGATGTGTGGGTTCTCTCCTTGCAGGGTGAGTTAATGAGGCTTTGATGACTCTCTGCCTGTGTTGGTGCTATTCAGTAACACTGAAACTGGGGTGAGCTTTAGCTTTTAGCTGGCTTTTGTGTTTGCCTTATAGGTTGGGCTTGACACAGGAAGAATCCCAGGCGCAGAATTCAGTGCAGGAGGATGCTGAGAACAGGACAGAGCTGTCTGTTAAAGGAGAAGCGAGGCTGCCGCGCGGGCCGACCACGCGCCAGAGGGACGGGCGCTTCCGGAAACGCTCCCGGGCCGACCTGCGGTGCCGGGCCAGGAGGAGCCTGTACAGACTGCGGGAACCCGAGCACACGGAGGCTCCCAAAGAGCCTGCTCCCGTGGGGCCAGATCCCTCACTTCATAAAGAGCCAAAGCCTGAGACCGACCTGAAGAAAGATGATCTGAGCAGCCCCTCAGCTGCAGGATTGAAGGCAGAGAGTACCGAGCTGCACCTCTCTCCAGAGACTTCCAAATCAAACAGCAAATCAGAAGATCCATCATTGGCAGCTGCCAGCAGAATTCCCAGTTTGCCCCAGGAGAACTCTGCTCAGGAGTCCAAGGAGCAGAAGAGAAAAAGCTTTGAGGAGGCTGCCTCTGCATCCTTCCCCGAAAAGAAGCCCCGGCTTGAAGATCGTCAGTCCTTTCGTAACACAATTGAAAGTGTTCACCCAGAAAAGCCACAGCCTACTAAAGAGGAGCCCAAAGTCCCACCCATCCGGGTAAGAAAGAGCTTTAGAGCTGCTGTGTGTCAGGGCTGCCGTGCTCAGTAGTATCAAAACGTTATTAAAATGTCAGGTGTTGCCATCTTAAGGGAAGGAGTCGAAGGGTTTCATTGGTAGAGCTGGTGAAGTGCCTCTGACTGCCAGAGTTTGCTGTCATATTTAGACAGGCAAAGAATGGAAAATCATCCCAAGGTCTTTGCACAAGAGCACAGGGTAACCTTGACTTACTCCCTTCATTTGCATTTCTGTGGATACAGAAAACACTGCCTGAAATGAGCTGACTTACTGCAAAAGACCTTGAAATTGTGTTCTTTATCCTGTGTAGTTTCTCAGTTCCTTTCCTTTCGGACAGAATCTCAGTGTTCCTCCTGACTTTTCCCATTTTGACCAGGATACCCATTTTGGTAGCTTCAGGGCACTCATCCTGGTGTAGAGGAGACCAGTTTGATCTCTGAAGACATGAATATAAATAACTTATTTCATATTTGCCTGCAGGCTCTGGTAAAATAATATTAGTGTGAACTGAGCTTTACAGATCACAAAGCAGAGGTTGTGGGACTCTGCTGCTTCTCTGCCCAAATTAGTTTCTAAGTTGGAATTTTCATTGAATTTTTGTGCTAAGAATTGTGACGCGCACTTGCCAGTAAAACACGTTTCGCTGGAGATGGTCGGTGCTAGAACTTACCGCATTTCCCTTTCTTTCAGATTCAACTTTCACGTATTAAACCACCCTGGGTGGTTAAAGGTCAGCCCACTTACCAGATCTGCCCCCGGATCATCCCCAGCACGGAGCCCTCCGGCCGGGGCCGCCCCGGGGCCCGGACCCTCGCAGACATTAAGGCCCGTGCTCTGCAAGCCCGAGCCCAGCGCGAAGCCGCCACCGCCGCCATCGGAGGAGGGGGCGGCCCCGGCGGGGGGAGAAGCACCGATGAAGGAGGCGGTGGAGGAGAATCCAGCGGCCGTTCCCAGCACAGGAGATCCAAGAGAGCTCATGGAAAACGTGCATCAGATCTACAGCGAGCACAACTACAGCCGTCTGTTCATCTGAGCGGAGGGAAGGCTGACTCCAAAGAGGCTGCTCAGGAAGACAGTGTGAATTCCTGCCTCTCTTCCAGACAAGATCACTCTTCCCCAAAAAGCGAAAGGAGCAGCATTCCGGGCTGTGCCACAGGGTCAGGGGACACTCAGCCTGGTGATGGGTCACCCAGGAGGCTGTTCTGTGGTGCTCTGACTGCGTCATCCTTGGACAATGCAACTCCTGAGAGGCAGGAGGAGAGTCCTGAGCAGCTCCTCCCTGACCCAAGGACCGAACTCCCATCTTGTGCTGCATCACAGGAGAGCACAAAGCTGGGATGTGTGGTTCCTGTGGTGACCAGTCTGTCATGTTCTGGGGGGCAGGGAGCTGTGGTCAGTCCTGCAGGAGACAGGGGTGTGGTGGAACTCGGAGATGTTGGTGCTCCCACCATACAGCTGGATTATCCTTCTGATGTAAAGCAAAATTCCTCCAGTCGTTCTTTTCCACCAGAATTGTCGTCAGGTGGCACAGAATGCCATGATCCAGAGAAGGTGTCTGGTTTTAGATATAACAGCTCCACAACATTTCTGGAAAAATGTGTTGCTGATAGTAATACCTCCAAAACGGTGACTGCTGGAGTGAAGAAAGTGATCCCCGCGGCGTGTGACGCTGCACAGCTGCAGGCAGGGAAAGGCAGCGATGGCAAACTGAGCAATGAGGAACAAAATGCAGAGGCTCTAGTGCAGCCCTCTGTGCATGGTGACTGTATTTCTCAGAATAGGATAGATACCTCTGAAAAACTCCTGCAGCCAAGGCAGAGGTGCCCCAGAACCGAACCAGAAAACGCACATCAGCCCCTGGGAGAGACGCAGGAGTTGAAGAGAAGTGGAGATGAAGAAATACAGAGTACGCACAGTGAAACAACAGACACTGCATCTGACTGGGAAGGGGACATGGCTGATGAGAATGTGGAGGTGGAGATGTGTTTCAGAAGTGTCAGCTGTAGGGAGGTGGCTGGGAAAGGCTCTTCCTGTCACAGCAGCAGTGAGAAGCGCAATGGGATTAGGTCAAAATTGTCTGTGGAGACAGAGAGTCCAGCCTGTTCCGGGGACTTGGTTGCACCCCCACCACAGAGGCGGGGACCCCAGAAAGCTGAGCGTCCAGCCAGCTCTGCTCGGCCCATATCCTCCATCGAGACCAACAACCCTTTGGTGATGCAGCTGCTGAAGGGGAAGCTTCCACTGGAAGAAGTTCTCCCAGTGTCTCACGTCAACATCAAGCTGGAAATTGCACAGCCAGTGCTGGAGAAGCAGTCAGAAAGCCTCTCCCTGCAACTGGACAGAGGCAGCAGTCGCTATTTTGGCAAAGAATCTTCTCCAGATGTAGGAATAAAGACTAGTGCCCAAAGCAGGAGTGATGATGTTCACTCACTGAGATCTTCCATAGATCCCCAGGAAAAAACCTGTGGATCAGGGGCAGCATTGCCTAGAGCAGAGGGTGCAGAGGATCAGGCTGTCTCAGAAAAACATTCCAAAGTTGGCTCAACTTTAAGCTGCCAAGACCAACTGGCAGACGTGGCAAGTGCCTCTCCGAAGCCTGAAGATGTGGACCCTCGGGAAAGAACATTTTCTTCCTGTAGCTTTGAGGAGCAGAAGGAGTTGCCCAAGGTCCACCAGATGCCACAGCACAACCCATTAACGAGTGTCATGGCAAGTAAAAGCCCTGAGAAGCCGAATACCTCTGCAGAGCCTCGGTTTTTATCTCCAGCTTTAACTTCTCTTGGACCAAACCAGACAGGAGGCGCATTGGTCAATAAAAACTATGGTGGGGTTCAAGGCAAAAAGCTCTTTGGTTCTGCTTTTCCTTCCAACCCCAGCGTGAGGCTGCATCACTCCAGGGCTTTGGATCACAGTTCAGCCATGGGAACCTTGTCCCCCAGCAAACAGATTCCCTTGGACAAGGGCTGTGCATTGGGAGAAGGAATCCCAGCTGCTAGGGAGGAATGGACTTCAAAGCAGCACAGCAGCACCTCGGGAGGGATCAGAAATGAGAAGGTGCTGGTGTGTGGCAGCCCAGCCAAGAGTAATGCAGAGAACCGAGGGGGTGCAGCCCAGCAGCCCACGGAACTGGCTGGGCACACGCAGAGAGAGCCACTGGTCATGGACTGGCCCTTCTTTAAGTTTTCAAGGGATCCAGGAAAAGGACAGAGTCACCCTTTGGAGCCTTCGTCCATTCCCTCTCAGCTCAATATCAAGCAAGCATTTTATGGGAAGCTTTCAAAGCTGCAGCTTAATTCCACCAGCTTTAATTATTCATCCAACACTCCGGCTTTCCCCCGAGGCCTTGCTGGGAGCGTGGTGCAGCTCACCCACAAAGCGAACTTTGCTGCGAGCCGGAACACGGCCCTGGCTGTGCAGATGTTTGCTGACAGCAGCAGCGTCGACGAGATCTCGTTCCAGTGCTCGTGCAGCCTCAAAGCCATGATCATGTGCAAAGGCTGCGGCGCCTTCTGCCACGACGACTGTATAGGACCCTCTAAGCTCTGTGTATTGTGCCTTGTGGTGAGATAATAAATTATGGCCATGGGACAGGTTGTATATTCAGTGTGTGTATTTTGATAACGACTGATCCTAACGCCTGTACACAAAGTACACAAAGTACTCTCTGTTCATAGTAGAAACGCTGTTACACTTTGTTTTGGTGAGGAACGTTGAGCTGCCTTCCCACGGAGATCGACAGTGCAGAGCCCGTTCCTGCTCACGGGGACACCCCGGTCCGGGTGGGCTGTGCCCCACGGGAGCGATCCTGCTGCTTCCTGCTATCATGGAAATTCCAGCTGTGCTCTGGTACTGCGCTGAGGCCGACGCCGGGGGGAGAGGCCGTTCGCTGTGGCAATCCCTGGAACTTCTTCCCTGGAAATCTTTACATCCAAAGGAACTGGAAGAAGGTGTTTGCTATTTCAGGGCTGCACAAGGTGAGGCCCTACAGTCTTCCACTCTCCCCTTTTGCCATCTCCATTCCCGGTTTGTGTGGGAAGTGCTGCCGTGCAGTGAGTGTAAGCAGAGAGCTGCCCTGCAGGGATGGTCCCGTGCGGTCTTTGGATGCTACAACAGGATGTGGTGCCCAGGGACGTGCTCTCCAGGGTTGTGGAGCTGTGTACAGCCCACTGTGTGCCACATGGAGCCCACGTGGAGGATGTAAGAAGAAGAGGAAAAAAAGATTCGGGGCACGTGCCAAGCAAATGCCTTCTGCTGGCCTGCAGGAAGCTGTGTGGCCGGGGAACTGTTCCTGGCTGAACTGGCCCAGCGGCTGTGCCTGCCTCCTTTGGCCAACTTCCACAAACTGCTGTGGAACCCTGGAGGTTCCCTGGAGCTCAGTGATAGGGGCAGTGAGCTCTGCACTGCAGCTCTGTGGTGAGGACCTGAAACCCCACAGCAGCTGAGCACCTGCAAGCATCGAGCTGTGCATCTGTATGACCATCACCTAACATTTAAAGCAGTGTTCTTTCTTTTTTTTTTTCCTTTTTTTTATACTTTCGTTCTTGGATGTATAAAGTGAATTATTTGGCTCCTGTAAGTATCCTCTCTGCATCTGTTTGATCATATATTTATATGTTGTACACAGTACTGGCCAACTCTGTAAATGGATGTAATGTACATAGAGCATAAAGGGGTCTTTTTTTTTTTCCTTGGATTACCAGGCTCTACAGCAGTATTGCATTAAAGTGGTGTTAGTTATTGTCAGAGCCACTGTATTCTGTCTTGCCTGACGTGAGGCTCACCACACTGGGGTCTGGGTTCTGACAGCCTCCCCGTGCCCATGGTGCCTGGGTGGACTGTGCTGTGCAGGCTCAAGGATGACCAGGTGGGATTTTCTGAGCCGAGCTCACTCCCCGGTTGCTCATTTAAGCTCTTGCCAGTTGTTGCTGCACCTGGGCTCCCAGGGCATGGCTGTACCTGCACTCCAGGGAGGTGAATGAACATCCGTGTGCATCCAGAGAGGGAGAGCAAAACTGCAATTCTCTTCCTCTTTGGAGCAATTCCTAATCAAGAGTTAATTGCTTCAGTGAGGGGGAGAAGCCGCTGGTTTATTCAAGCGGGCAGTAGCAAGAATTTTAGGGGGTTTCTTTTCATTTTGTTTCTTCTCATCCCTTTTCCAGCTCCATCCTACCTCCCTTCACCATGCACTTTTTTTCAGCCGTGCAAGTTCCTCTTTCAGCCACAATCGTGAGGGGTGCAACAAGTTCAGTCCCTGAGATGGTTTTATCCTCAATGCATCCACCAGCCTCATCCCATGGGAATGAGAGAGCCCGGTGCAGCAGCACCTCGGGCAGGGCTGCAGTGCCGGTGGGGGCGAGCGGAGGTGTGGAACCTGCTTACCAAAGATGGGGAGCGGAGCGGGGGGCTGGCTCTGCCTCCTGGGGGGCCACTGCAGTGTTCAGCTCGGACTGGTCTGGGGGGCAGAGCCCTCGGGGGGGGCCTGCTCGTGTCTGTCCCTTGTGCTATTGGAAAAATAAACACTGTAAAATCTGCTTGTGTGGTTTGTCCTTTTTCTGAACTCCTCATCCATTCTAAGGCAATGTGGCTTTTCCTTTCCTCGCTTTTAACTGCAGCAGTTCCAGAGCTCTGCTCAGGTCACCGAGGGGGAGGGGCTGTGTTGCTGCTTGGCTTTGTTAAAAATGGTTTTATGCACTTAAGAGAGCACTGAAGATGGTGCAGCTCCTGCAGAGGTGCCCTGTGGCTCTTGGGGAATGGACACCCTGAAGACTCAGAGCCACAGGAGGTTGTGGGACGCTGCAGGGGCCCCTCACGCTCACAGGGGATCCCTGCCCTGCGGGGGTGATGCCTGTGGGCAGCAGCACGAAGACTCTTCCCAGCGTCAGGGCAGGTCCTGCTGTTATTGCCCTCATTGTTAGATAAATGGATCTAAAAATGTTTCTCAAGAGCATAAATGTGATACCAATTACAGTTTATTGAAGCTACTTGAAAACCCACTTTATGGCCGAGTCCTTTCTCTTTTCTAGGCAGTAAGGAAATAACATCAATTACGATGTTATGTGTCCGGGTTCTCGGTGCGTGGTGGTTCTGAAGGGTGAGCAGGGATCTCCTGCCTGGGGCTGTGGGAGTGCCAAGATCCGTGTGGTGACACAGTCCCCGACTTCCTGGCATTCCACAGCGCTGCCATTGCAGAACAGCAACGATGGCCTCGCACAGGAGCCAGGGCTGGGGCAGCAGATGGTCGGGCACCAGCTTTTTGGGGAGAAAAAAGGCTTTTGTGGTTTTTGGTGGTTCATTGATGTTCTGACTCTGGCAGGCTGTCTGCACACAGTGTAGTTAAAGACACTTAGATAATCTAAATAAGTTAAATAAGGGGAATGCAAAAAATGAGTAGAGTTGTTACTTAGCCAAGCTTTAAAATGCAGCAATTAATCCTTCCCTGTTTTATTGGAGTGTGGGGTGATGGCATCATTAGCTACCTCTGGAACAGGGGACTTTGGGGGTTTCAAGGGTAAAACCCATTAACATCAGAATTTCACAAAGAGCAAGTACACTTTTTTCTTTTTTTTTTTTCTCTCTGTGATGTTTGTGTGCCAAGTAACAGATTTTCTCTCTCCCAGCCCAGCTGCTGTTTGGCTCTGGCTCTGCCGTGCTCGGCGGGGCCATCTGCAGGCATGGGGACATCCTGAATCAGTCCGGCTACGGGGCTGTGGAAGCCTCAGCAGGTGATGCCAACTGGTTTGCAGCTGGTGTGGCCCGGTACTGCTTCTCCCCGCGGCTTGCAGCCCTCTCCCTTGCTCCCCTGGAAATCTGGAACCAAAGCTCAGTCATAGTGTGGTGTCAGGTGGTGTCAGGGTCACAGGGCCACCAGCGCTGTGCTGCCAGCCATTAATGAACTCTGTGGATGCTCCTTTTGGGATGTGCTGTCCCCGGTGATCGTTTACAAGCACGAACACTCAGGTGGGTCCTCCTGGCCTTGGTCCCGGCTGCAGCCGCAGCAAATCCCGGGAAGGGGGAGCCCACCCGCCTGCCCGGCCGGCACCCCCACACCCCGGGGCAGCTGTGTTTCCACGGGAGCTGCAAACCCTTTGGACCCTCCGGGTCTCCTGACGGTCAAACCAGGAGATGGTATCTATACAGCGCTTGAAGAGGAACATTTATGGATGCAAAGGTTTATTATACTTAGTGAATAAAGCTGATAACGAAAAATCAGTATTTTCCATGAGGGAGAACTTTGCACAAACTTCAATGAAAACTTTTTTTTTCTTTTTTCCTTTTTTTTTTTCTCACAAAAACCAGACACTTCACAAAATTAATTTTGTCAAAATATAAGTTAAGCATAAAACTGGTGCCTTGCCCCCTTCGTGAGTGCTGCCACTGCTCTCTCTGGTACCCACGCTGTCTGTTACGGAATGGAAAGCACAGCTTATGTCAACAGGACTGAGAGATGTTTTGTTTTGGTTTTTTTTTACTTCCTTTTAACACCTAAATTTAGATCCCGCTCTGGTGACTGATGGCACCGACCTCTCGCACAGGGGCTGGGGCGAGGGGCAGCGCTGGGGCCAGCAGCACCCAGCGGGGCTCGACAGTGGAGGAGAAAGCCCTTTTTGTTATACAGTGTTTATTAAGTAGATTCAGTCTTATATATGATATACAGATTCAAAAGAAAAAAAAAAGATTCCACATACTTATGAAATCAGTGCATTTAGCAAGTAATACCATGGAGATAACAGCTCGATTAACAGCTCATTGGTCTTTGTTAAGTGAGGGGACAGGGAGTTGGCCTGTGCTAATCATTCCACAAACAGAACAGAATTAAGTTGCATCACATATATAATAGACACACATTCTAAGAATTAAAATATTAAGCCACATTTACTGGAAAAATCCACAGTATATAACACAAATAACTCTTATCAAGCTCGTTGAGGAGGAAGTGCTCATCTGCTTAAGAGCCACATGAAGTTGCATAGGTGCCTATCTGCAAAAATATCATTTCCAAAGGAATCAATTGATTAAGCAATAAAGTGTCACCTTAGAAGCTGGATTAAGTGCCATACGCTTTCTATCCGAGCCCTCGGGAAAGCACCAGCTTCCCAAAGAGCCTCTTCTGCCTCGCTGGGAGCCTCCCGCGGGACCGCGCTCCCACCCTCCACCCCAAGCCAGCGGCCGGCTTGGGCGAGCTCACCCCCTTCCCTAAAGTATTCCCAATTCTGCTCAGGAGTGTTTTCCCCCTGCTCCCTCCGCTGCTCCCCTACATCAGTTGGACCCTACGGGCAGCGCCACCCTCCCGCCCGTGTGGGAGCAGGAGGAGGAGGAGGATGGGGAGGCAGCAGCACTGCCCAGATCTGGTGCTTCAGAGCTCCGGATCAGCTCCCGATTGGAATTGCAGCCGATCCGTGCAACTACCGGGAAAAAAAAACATACAACAGCTTGTGCAAAACCCAAAATTGCTTAAAGGGTGTCTGGGTTTGGTGGGGTGTCCCTCGGGGCGGGCGCGTGTCGGTGGGTGGGTGAGGCTGTGGCTGGGTTAAGCAGACGAACTGGGTGAGGGGCAGCTTCCTCTTCAACAGCAGGTCTGGCAGAACACACGGGGTCGGGAGTTCTGTACATGTAAACAGTACACTTTCACTGAGTCCAAAATTAGGAGCAAAAATACAAAGGTTCACATTGGTCTTAGGTAGATACAGGCGAAGAACTGAGCTGTGCAGCTCCGAAACAACCGAACAAAAGTTTCTAAAGCACCACTAAATTATATAAAAATCAGACCATGGACGGATTGTAGTTGGTGTCTGGTGAAATACTATGCTACCTTGTAAAAAGTTTTACAAAAAATTACAAATCAAAAGTATATTAACCCTCTGAGTTCAAAGCAGCATTTTTTTTCATGAACTGGTACTAAATCCGATGGCCGCTCCGGGAGGGAAGTGGCCCTTGGGATCAGGGAGGTACAAGTTACGTCTGCTCACAACCCTGGGAACGCTCTCCCATAGAGAAACAGCGTCATGGGAACCGCACATCCAGGGCAGGATGGGTGTGTTGAAATAAAATTAAGTTTAAAAAAAAAAAAATCTCTTTTTTCGACCAGTGATCGGCTTTTCTTAACCAAACCCAAGACCATCCAGACCATTCGCTAACCCAGCATTCTCCTTCCACCTCTCAGATATCTGGAAAGCCGGTGTATTCTGCTCCTGCTTGTTCCTTCTTGTTGAGAACCTGGACTAGCAATTTCTGACCCCGTCCTGCCCAGTGAGAGTGCAGGAATGTGGCTGTGAACAGTCCTGGAGCACAGGGAGCCACGGTGGAGCACGGAGCAGCTGCAGAGCACGGAGATGTCTGTGGAGCTCATGCCAAAGGAACCAGAACGCTGTGGCTCACAAAAAAAAAAAAAGGAAAAAAAAATAAAAAGAAAAAAGATCCCTGACAGAAATTCGGAGTCAATCCCGTTTGTTTCATAACTTGTCCCAGATGTGGCTGTCACCAGGGCTTTGGGAATCTCAGTCTGTACCATTCAGCTGCAGGTTAGGAACATCAGGTACTGGGACAGGGCAGTGTTGGGCACCCTCCTTCACAACGCGGCCTCGGTGTCCTCTACAGCAGTTTGACCACGTGTGAGAGCTCCTGAACTTCCACATGTGCCGAGACAGGTCCAGAGGTGATCGGGAATGACTTGGATAAATAAAACTTAACCCAACTGTGGCTGTTGGTGGTCTGTCCATGTGCCCCCGGGTTACCTCTGTTTCAGTACAAACTGATGGCAAACTTATGGCTAAAGGTTCCGCTGCCTCTGCCGAGGAGAGAGGCACCGGCGTGGGTGGGAGACCACGGAGAGGGAGAATCCCGGGACAGCGATTGTCTCTGCCTCTCCTGCCTGAACGGTAAGACTTTCACAAATGGCTGCGGTTACAGATTTTGTCAAAGGTTTGTTACTTCATGGTATTCACACAAAAATAAATATTTACATAAATTCCAAGTATGGGAGGATGCAGTGGACAAACCAAGCAGGCTTGTGAAGTGCTGGGGAAAACGTTAAGTCTGAGCCCTGGCTGGGGGGTGGCGTCCCCGGGGCCCCCTCCCCGTGCTCCGCTGCTGCGGGCAGGAGGGGATGGGTGTGGCCACGTAGCTCCCGGTTCCAGCACCGGCTCAGGTCTAAGAGCCACCACCTCGTCTCTGCACTGACCCCTCAGCTGCACTCCGTGGCCAGGGGCTGGGTCCCTTTTCTCCAAATGCTACGGAAAGTTTAAGGTTTGGGGAAAACAGTCAATGCAACGGTTGATCCCTTCTGCTGTGGGGCCAGGCACACCTGGCCTCAGGAGCCAGCGGCTTTTTCTGTTCTGAGACTAAGACCAGGGTAGTTTTGCTTCTCTTTCCAGTGTGTGGAGCATCATGGGGTACAGAGGGTACGGGGGAACTGCCCGGGCCTGCTCCTGGCCGGACCAGCGGCTGCTCAAGCCTGTGCCACCAGCGTTGGTCCCCGGAGCAGCAGCCCCCGGCCGCTGGCTCCGAGTGGCCAAAAAATAAGATAAAAGCTGGCTCCAAACCGAGAAAGTTTCTACCTACAAAAACAGCTTTACACTTATCGAATTTCTATCTCACGGTGTGGACTTCAGCCAAGTGGGGGGGCTGCGGGGGGCGGGGAGCAGCGGGACCCTCGCCGGTCTCTGCACAGCTCCAGAGCACGTTGCATTGCTGGGCTGGGCTCAGCACCCCTGGCCGGAGCGAGGTCCCTGGGTTAGCAGCACTGGCAGTAGGTATTGCACTGAGCAAAACGAAGTGCATCGTTGGGGGGGGTGGAAACAGGGCAGAATGGTCATCGGACTACGGTTCTTCCACACTTTGGGAACTGTGGGCTTGTTCCAGGACTGTGAGCAGGGAGGGGGAAGGATCCTGGGCCCCGGAGAGGACTTTGTCAGTTCTGCTGCTCAATGCTGCCCGTCTCTCCCGCAGAAACGGGCGGTCACCACTCCAGCTCACCTTCAGGGTGAGCCCTGGGGTTGCCCTGCCTCACACCCCCGCGGGGCCCGGGCGGTTCCTCTCCCGGTGCTACCCCGGGGCTGGCTGCGGACGGAGCGGAGCGCACGGCCGGGCGCAGCAGGACCCCAGCCGGAGGTTCCAGCCTCCTCGGCACGATCCCCATGTCTGCAACACTCACCGTCCCCCAGGACCAGCGCCGCCAGTCCTGGAAGAAGCCCACAATGGAGTGTGAGGTAGAGTACGGATGGTGACCGCAAGACAGTGTTTCTCAGGTATCTCCTTCCTTTCCTCCTTCCTTCTCTTATCTGCAATGACTTTAATGAGTGCGAGATGTCCTTCCAGCCGGAGGTCTGCTGAGCTTGCCGAGTCTCTGCGGGAGGTTCAGACCCCACTGCTGCTACGGGACCCCTTAGAACAAAGGCCTAAGCAGGACGCTTGCGCTGCTGTTCAGCTCCCACCTACGCTCACTGGAGGCTGAGCAGCCTCGATGTCAAGGGCTGGATGGCAAACTTGCTCCCTGTGGGACAAGGGTTCACCAGAGAAACAGGCAGAGCTGCCTGGAAATTAGTAGTGTAGTGATATGGAATGTGTTATTTTCACAGGAATAAATTCCTTCTGATCAGACAGACAAAAAACTGGCAATCTGTACAAACTCAAAAGAATCCATTTTCAGAAAAATAAATTACTAAGGAGAGAGGAGGGTCCATTTCTCAATAAATATGTGATTCAGCTCACCTAAGACTTGGAAATTATCCGGGGATGGGAATCTAACATTTGGGTCCACAAAGGTTATTCTAAATACATCTGCAGCCCCAAACCTCCCCAGGCTCCCTTCTGCCCTTCAAAGTCCCACATCCTTCCAAGCTGCAGGGTTGGCTTCTGGTCAGCCGGAGGCACTGGTGTTGGTACGGTTCCAAAACGTGTCCTTGTGCCTGAAGTCCCAGGTGCTTGGAGTGTAAAAGAAAACAGGTCTTTTGGATCCCACCTTCTAAAACTACATGTGCCCACCGCGTGGCGGGAGGACGATGGTGGTCCTGAGCAGGACACCGCCGGGAGCCTCTTTCTAGCAGGTATAAATTGTCTTCTCGACCGAGGAGCGATGCGGACACGGGGAGTCAGTTCTGCTGTAAAATGAGGTTTTCCAGTTCGTCTGCAGAGCGGAGCAGGAATGCCGCCGACTCCCGGTATCCGGCGATGAGCTGCCGCACGGCGCTGATCTCCGTGGGGCTGAGCTGGGCCGCCTGCATGCCCCGGCTGGTGCTGTTGGAGGGGGCTGTGCTGGAGGCCCCACCTTTCATGCTGAGATCGGTCGGACCTGCCAAGGAAAAGTGAGAGGGAAGCTCAGGCACAGCAACCTTTGCCATGCTCATCCTATTTTGATTCCGGACCTCTGCACCACTTGGAAGATCCCCACAGTGCCCAGATAAGGTGAGGACCTCCCACTCCCAGACATCAGAGCAGCCACTCAGTGCCTCTGCAACAGGAACACAGGTCCAGAGGAGCCCACAGAGATGCTCCAAAGGCTGGAGCACCTCTGCTAGGGGGACAGGCTGAGGGAATTGGGGTTGTTCAGCCTGGAGAAGAGAAGGCTCTGGGGAGACTTGAGAGCCCCTGCCAGTGCCTAAAGGGGCTCCAAGAGAGCTGGAGAGGGACTTTGGACAAGGGCATAGAGTGACAGAACAAGGGGCAATGGCTTCAACCTCACAAAGGGCAGGCTTAGATTGGATATTGGGATGAAATTCTACCCTGTGAGAGTGGTGAGGCCCTGGCACAGGTTGCCCAGAGAAGCTGTGGCTGCCCCATCCCTCGAAGTGTTCAAGGCCAGGTTGGACAGGGCTTGGAGCAATCTGCTCTAGTGGAAAGTGTCCCTGCCTGTGGTAGGGGGTTGGAATGAACTCAACTTTATGGTTCCTTCCAACCCAAACAATTCTGCAATTCTATAAAGAGGTCTCGGAGCCAACATGACAGAAATCTCATCCTGCAGCCTGGTCCACAGCTCTGTGACGAGAGGGTCTGCTGGGAGCTAAGCCAGCTCCTGAGGGCACCTGCCCCATCAAAATCACCTTCCAGGTTCTGGTTTTCCCTCCGCATGTGGGGAGTAACATCCCACATGGGCTGTGCTTCCCCGGTTTATCTTGATGAGTGACCCCAGCAGGTAAAGGCAGAGGAAAAACCGGACCTAGCTTCATGTTGGATTAAGTAAGAGAAGCAAAACAAAGAGCAAGAGCCACACAATCAACTGGAAATGAGGAGAGAAGAGCCAAGAGATGTACTAGAGATGTGACAGCAGTCAGGGAGAGGAGGCTGGAGAGGCTGCAGCCTGGAGGGAAGGAGAGAAGACACTGAACTAATCCTCGGGCTGTGAGCTGAAGTGTTGCAGGCGGATGGAGCAGTTGGTGATGCTTTGGGATGGCTGAGCTCCTGCTGGGTGGCCTGATGCAGCCGTGGGACACCAGGGACACCGAGCAAGGACCGGGTGTTGTGTGGCTGTTTGCAAACCGGGACGGGAGAGTTCAGCTGCCCCCAAGTCCAGGTGGGTGCCACTGGTGATGGTGGCAGGGAGGGGAGCTCATCACCCCGGGAGGAATGGAAAGCATCCAAGGAAAGCAATGCTGGAGCTGTGGGAGGAGCAGCACCAGCAGAAGTGTTCCATGCCAGGAGAACCAGAGCTTCAAAGCGGGGGAGGAGGAGGAAAAGGAGGAGGAGGAGGAGGCTCTCATGCGAAAGCAATTTCACTGGACAGAAAAGGCAGCAGTAAACTGAGCCTGGCTCACCAAGGGGGAAGGAGCTGGGAGCAGGGATGTGGGCTTGAGCAAGAATTGCCTGAGGTGGGGGATGGAGGGAGAAGACACTTCTGGGCAGCAAAGCCCTGCGGGCCTCTGCTCAGAGGGAGGAGAAGACACAGCTCCTTGCAGAGTGCTCTTCCCTCCCAAGGACTGGGCAAGAGCTTGGGAAAAAGAGAACTGCAAAACAGAGGTTTAAAAATGCCCTAGAAAGAAAGAAGGCGAGGTGCTGCTGGGTGCTGCACCCGGGGCCTGATTGCTCCTCCTGGGGCTGCTCAGGGACCTTTCTGCACGTTCAGCATCTCACATGGAGGGGCCAACGGAGGGTGCCTGGCAGTGGGGGGCCGGGTGCCTGTGCTGCTCTGGGGAGGAACCATTGCTGTGAGGATTAGGTCTCAGCAGCTGGAGGCCGGGACGGGATCTTTATTCAGGGTTAAGAAGCATTAGGAAGGGATGATAAGAGTTAATCCCAGACAGGCATCTCTCAGGCCTCCGGAAATCATATCCTTCCAAATCCTGGCTCCCGTCAGGGTGGGCTGGGGCTGGAGCCCAGAGAGGGCACCAGGACAGGCCATGGCAACCAGGGGACTGCAGAAGGACTGAACAAGGACTGGCAAGGGATCCAGCCCCTCCTGCCACCACTGCTGCAGGACAGAGCCAGAGGGAACACCTGGTCTCACCCCATACCTCTTGCCCCAGGGGTGGGCGAGTCACCAGGTACCTTGGAGCCTTCCTGGGTGCCCTGCTCAGGCCCAGGATACTCTGGTCTGTTCACTTGCTCCTAACCTCAAGCTCTGCCTATGCTCGCCTTCTGCCTTTCCACCCTGCAGCATCAGTCCTGTTTTCTCAACTGTTCCCAGGCAGTCCCCAGCCCCTCAGAGCCCTCCTGAGCTGTGGCAGGAGCTGGCTGTGCCCCCCACCCTGTCCCCATCCCTGAGAGCAGAACGGCTCATACCAGCAGGAGATCAGGGCAGCGATAGGAGCCCGCCCTTGTTAATAATTAACAGAGAATCTGGTACAGATTCTCCTTTTTTTTTAAGTGACACTCCTTCCCTCCACCAGTACCACCCAAACCGTCCTTCCATGCGCAGTTCAACAATTAACCACCTGCTGATGACGTGAGCAGAGCCACCAGACAGAAGGGACAAGAGGGGATTTTGGAGCAGCTCTGTGCAGTGGTGGGAGAGATGCTGCCATGACTGGGCTCCGTGGGAGCTGCGGGAGCAGCCCCTGCCTCTCCTCCAGCAGCCAGCTCATCCCCACAGCGGGGGATGCCAGGAGCCCCTGGGGCACTGCCCGGGCATGGCAGGGTGGGCTCCCCGTGCCCCTGGCACAGCCACTTACCGTTACTGTGGTTGCCCGCCTGGAGGGAGGCGGGGGGCTGCAGGCTGCCCCCCAGGGACCCGTAGCCACGGTAGCTGTAGTTCAGGCTTCCATTGATGTAGACCGGGTCTTGGGAGTAAGATGAAGCTGGCAGTGAGTAGGAGGAGTGGGTGATGGCTGTGGAGTCTCTGGAGTGCTGCTTGTCTAGAGCGATCGGTTCGTCCTGCACAGGGGAAACACAGACTTACTCCAGCGAGGAGCCTGGCTCTCCTCTGCGGCCAGCAGGATGGACAGTGCAGGGATGCCTGGTGTCCTGTGGCTGCAGTGTGGCCAGTCCAAACCAGCATTCCCATCCCCACTGGCCTGAGTCTCAGGACACACCATGGGGTTCCATTCTGCAGCTCCTCAGACTTTTAGAAGGACTTTTGACCCCACCATAGGACACTGCCAGTTCTGTCCCTTGCCCACCTCCAACTGCCAGCACCGTACCTGGGAGGTCTGGTAGATCTCCAGCCGCATCCTCTTGGCTGCTTTCCGCGTTTCGCTCTCGCAGGCGGCGGCCAGGATGTTCTCCGCCATGGCCGAGGTCAGGTGAGGCGGTGTGGGCCTGGTCTGCAGGGACACAAGCAGAGAGGATGCTCAGGGATGTGCTGCCCTGGGCGCTGGGACAAGGGGCAGGGCACCGGGACAGCCACTCACCATCTCCATCCCGTTCTTCTTCATGCGGCGGCAGGACTTGAGGTAGGTGCGGATGCGCTTGCGTGCCCGCTCCTGGAACTCGGGGAACTGCCGGCTGCAGGACTCGATGATGGCCTGGATCTTCTCCTTGGGCTGCTTGGAGATGGGAACCATCCGGTCCAGGTTCTCATCCACAAAAAGGCGCACGAACATCTGCAAATGAGAAGACAGGTGGTGGGAACCCCGACACGGAAGGCAGGCAGTCAGGCTCACCCTCCCCATGGAGCTCTCCTTACATTGAAGGCCTTTAGCCTCTCCGGGTCCATCCCCTCCGAGTCATTAATCTTATCATTGTCTTCATGGTCGTCGTGGTCATCGTCATCTTCGTCGGCTGTGGGGGCCCTGCCGACAGTCAGGTCCTCGGGGCAGCCGCTCACCTCTGTCTTGATGGAGTCGTAGCTGCCAGAGCTGTATGGGGGGGACTGAGGGGAGACAGGGGTTACCACCAGCAGCTCTCACCTCATGCACCTGCCCTTTCTCCTTGTCTCACTGCATCTCCCAAAGGCCCCCCTGCAACCCAGGCAGATGAACCCATGGGCAGGCTCCCCTGCGTGTCACCTCCTGCCTGCTTTGGGTAGGTGGGAGCATGGTGGCCTCAGTGAACCTGTAATAGCCTGATGGCCCAATGGCAGCTCTGGCTGGTGGGGCCACGGCTCTGCCTGATCCTGCGGGAAACATTGCCTGACCCAGCAGAAATGGGCTCCTCCTCACGTGGTAGCCGTGGCACAGCTGGTCAGGGGTGAGGCGAGCCCACTGCAGCGCCCAGCTCTGGGGCAGCTGGGGTGTGGGGGATGTCCCTGGTTCTCCCAGACCATCCTGGGCCGTACCTCTGCCGTGGTCTTCACCGCGTACTTGACCCTGCTGCGCAGCCCGTCGGCACTGCAGCTGTCAGACTGGTAGGAAGGGGTGACGTGGGCAGGCGTGAGCTTGTCGCACAGGTTGATGGGCTGGTCGTCGGCGGAGGCAGTGAAGTCCATGGGGGCTGCGGTGCCATTGCCGTTCATTTCGGGGAAGGCGCTGTCGCCCTGCGTGCTGCTGGAGGTGGAGGGGTTCAGGGTGGAGGAGCCATTCCCGCTGCAGCTCTCTGACGAGGAGTCATCTGCAAAGAAGGATGTGTGGTCACCCCCTTGGCACCCTACGACCACCTTCCTGAAGCTGCTCTGGGCTCACTTGGTGGCTGAGTTGCCACTGGGACCCAGGCTGGCACTGCTGTGCTCTGGGCCCTGGGATGCAGCAGATGGAAGTACAGATGCTGGTGTCCATGCTTGTAAGGCCATTGTCACAGGGATCCGCTCCCTCATCCCTCTAAGCCCGCCAGGTGCTGCTGTGCCCCATGCCCGAGCCACCCATCGCTCCGCAGGTGACAGTCCCTGCACCTCCGCCCTCGGCCGTGGTGCCTGGGCTTGAATAAGAACTTTGGAATTTGGTCCTTTTCGGTTTCTGTTTGCATTGCAGGGAGGAGAAAGGGGCACTGCCTCTCCCTGCCAGGTCCCCTGGCCCAGTTTGGGGCTGGGTGCGGTGGGAAGTGACGAGTTCCAGCACTGGTGGTTCAGGGACATGCAGCTCTGCAGAGTGCTGGGCCATGGGGATGACACATGAGGATAGGCTCACTTGGGTGGAAAAACCCTGAATCCATGGTGCCTGGAAGCAGCATTAGGAGCTCTACTCACAGCTGGCACACCACCCAGCAAGGGCCCTCCTTGGCACGCTGCTGCAGGAAGGGAACAGGCTGCACAATGTCCTTCCTGTCTCACCCAAAGCCCAAGTGACCTACACCCTACATGGACACTGCTGTTCCCGGTTTCCACACGCCCTAGAGCCATCCCTACAGCATATGCATGGCCCTCCACTACCACACAAACAGGTCAGGGCCCTGGCCTTGGCAGTGCCACGCACACCCAGTGCACACATCTTGGTTGCATTCACACCCCAGGCCCTGGCACCATCCCCCTGCCTGTGCCTGCTCCCACCATGGCGGCTCCCAAAGAACAGCCCAGCAGCGGCAGAGAGCCCGGCACTGCCTGCACCCACCCTGCCTGCACCTGGCCAGGGAGCCCAGCCCTGGGGCCAGGCACGACATTTCAAACTGCTCAGCCTGTTCCCTTCCCTCCCCCTCGCCGCAGTAAATCCTTTATTTCATTAGGTGCCTCCGCGAGAGGGAAAGGGCGAAGCACGTGGGAGCCGCTTCCTGCGCCAGCGTGCGCCGGGCGGTGAACAAAGAAGCTGTCGGCAGCGACGAGCAGATGGCCGTCCCCGCGCCCGGCCCGGCCACCGCGGGACAATGGGCCGGGGCTGTGGGGCGGCCGCAGCCCCGCGCCGATGGCTCCTGGCACATGGGCGCCAGGTCCAAAGGTGTGCGGGCACAGGGCGGTGGGATGGTGCTGCCATCCACCCTCCTCCTCCTCCTCCTCCTCCCCCTGCCAGCACCTGCGGGAAACTTTCCTGCGAGGCTGGGCGAGTGCTGCGGTGACCCTGCCGTGGCCCAGGACTTTGTATCCCTTAAAATAAACACACTTGAGGACACTCGGGCATCCAAGCTGACTGTGGGGCCAGCTGGGGCTGCCGCTGTGCGTCCCCAGCCGCCCCGCCACGGGCGCCAGCGCTCACTGCCCAGCCTCGCGCCTGCGCCAAGGCGGCTCCTGGCCCCACGAGCCCCTAAATTAAAAGGTCCCCATTGGAGCTCCCTGCTCAGCAGAGCTCCCTCCCCCTCCTTTCCCTTGCGCTGATCCACTTATTCGTCTGAGTGATGACCAGAGCTGACCTAATCCCCGGGGTGGTGTTTATGTGCCGGGTGCTCCAGGCCGGTGGCAGGCATCACCCGCCCCACCACAGGGCTGGGTCCTGGCAAAAGTCCTTGGTCCCAGCTCTGTGTGCCAAGGAGTGCGGGGTTCCAGAAGGGCTCAGCAGCCAGCACTTATCCAGGGGCACCCTCCAAGCAACCTCCCCAAAACAAGCTCTGATCTCCTGTCCCAGTGTTGCAATCGTGGGGCTGCAGTGAGTGGCTGCATCCCAGACCATGTCCACAGGCTTCTGCTGCATCTGGAGAGGCAGGATGTTGGGGGACTGCCACCTCCTGCCCCCACACCCCTCCTGGCCCAGGGCACTGGTCTGGTGCTGAGCCCCCCAGGGTTTTGCTGTCCCTCGGCACGGGTGCAGGAGCAATGCTGGCTTGGCTGTGGCCCCAGCAAGAGCAGGCAGGTGGCCGGGGGCACACAGGCCTCCCTGCCCAGGATGGCGGCTGTCCCTCCCCCAGCACTGTTCTCTGCGCCAGGGGAGATGGGGCTCCCAGAGGGAGGCTCCAGTCTCATCCAGCGATGCCTCTCGGAAGGATTAAGGAGAATTATTCCCGTGCACAGAGGCACGAGCTGTAGGCCAGGCTCTGCCATCGGCCCGGGCACAGCCACAGCAACAGCGCAGGGCCAATCGGCGCCGTGACCACGATGATGGTGGGGACCTCCTCCCTCAGCTCCTCAGCAGCCCCCGGCACGGCTGCCTGCACCAGCAGGGCTGGGGGCCCACCATGGCACAAAAGCCCTGCCAGGCAAGGGCACCAAGAGAGGCGTCACCTGGGAGAAGAATGTGCAGGTGCCCTGAGCATCCCCAAACCTGCCCTGGGCGTCCCCAACCTCCTTTGGGCACCCCTGCAGGGATGAAAGCATCCCCAACCTGCTATGAGCATCCCCAATCTATGCCAGACACCCCCAATCTGCCTTAAGTACCCCCACTCCACCCTGGGCATCCCACTCTGCCCTTGCCCATCCACCTCCACCCTCCTCACAGCCCCCAACTCTGGCCCCCCATTCCTGTAGGCAGTGACAGTCCTGCACTGGCTGCTGACACCGGGCAGGATCCTGGGGGAGACACCTGGACCGCCCCAATTTCTCCATGTCTCAGGTTTTCTTTTGTGTCACACAAAACACACGCAGCAGCAGCTGCATGTCAGGTTTCCACCCGATGCTGCTGCATTTACGAACCCTGAGTTTGCTACAGGCGAAAGATATTGCAAACAAAGAGGAAGATTTCTCTAGGAACCTGCCAGGTGGGATAAGAAAGTGAAATGGGAATCTAGTATCAGTGGCCAGCACCTACTAAAAGAACAATTTAGTTTATACAAGGATGGATGTATGTAAATAATGAGGTTTTCAAACCCATGAGCCACAGATATTTTCTTATTTCTGTATTTTCATGTGTTATGCTCTCCCAGAAGCTCTGCACACAAAGTGGTGGGTTAATCTCAGTATTGTGAGCAGAGAAAGGCCACAAATTCAAATTGGTGAGTCCTTGAGTCCAAGTGGGAATGGCCTCAGCCAGCTTGAAAATGCTCAGGAAGGAGCTGCAGTCTCCTTGTTGGGGTGGATGGGACAGGGATGGGGACAGGGATGGGGATGGGGATGGGATGGTGCTGCTCCCTGGGCAGCTTCAGCGGGGTATCTCCAGCCCACAGCCTTTCCTGAAAGGAGCTGGGGCACCCCACAGCAAAGTGGAACCCGGGGGAGTGAAAGCAGGAGCGTTCCCACCTTGGGTGCTAGGACCAGATTTAGGCTCCTGTGTTGCTTTGGCAGCTGTGTCAGGACTCTGAGCAGTGGTGGGGCTGTGTTGACCACACTCCATTTCGGCAAAACCCACCAAGCTCCGGAGCCTGGAGAGGTTTTCCGCATCTCCCAGCAGTGCCCAAGGCACATGTCAGGAGCAGGGCTCCCGCAGCAGCAGGCGAGCAAGGCCAGGCTGCGCAGCCATGAATATATTCATTATCAACCAGCACGAGCCTGGTGAGCTCCCTGCTCGCGGCTGGAGCTTGGCTGCACGAGGAGCCCCTCTAATGAGGATAATTGGGAGCCCCCCTGCTCCACCCCCGTGCCCTAATTGAAGCAGATGGAACTGCAAAAACAATGTCACTTCTAACCGGTTTGATCTTTCGGTTGGAAAACGGGACTATCTCGTTCTCCCGTTTAATCCCCTCGAGCTGGGGCTCCAGTGGGCTGGATGGAGGTGGAGCAGACCCTGGCACCGTGCGGGAGAGACTGGTGAGGCTGGAGAGCCCAACAGAGGCAGCTGGCCCCGAGGTCCATGGAGTGCTGCCCTCTTCGTCCCCTCTGCAGAGGCCAGACCATGACAAGACACGTGGTGAGGCTGGCGAGGTGGCTGTGGGGGACCAGCCTTGTGCCTCTGCTGCAGCCCCGGCATCTCCCCGGCATCAGCCCAGGAGAGCAAGAAGCAAAATGGCTTCTTGGGCCGCGGTGCTGGGGGAGGAGGGGATCAGTCACTTATTAAATGAATTAATCAGGGCTCAGCGTTTTCATTTTGAAGAGGCTGCTGGATTATCCTTGATTTCTGTGGCGCTG
Source organism: Lycocorax pyrrhopterus obiensis (assembly GCA_014706295.1). Classification (NCBI taxonomy): domain Eukaryota; kingdom Metazoa; phylum Chordata; class Aves; order Passeriformes; family Paradisaeidae; genus Lycocorax; species Lycocorax pyrrhopterus. The sequence goes on along the minus strand of JACSVZ010000022.1, from coordinate 10,156,154 downwards.
GATTTGAGGAGATCAGGAGGGGAAGGGGCGATTTCCAACACCTGCTCCCCGGGAGATTTTACGGCGGGGAAGTGGTTGGGTTTAACGTCTCCGCCGGCACAGGCCACCGCACCACTCTCCAGAGCAGAGTTAAAGATGAATGGGGCAAATTGTTCCTCCTCCTGTCACATCTCCAGAGCGGAGACAAAACCTCTTTTGACTCAGGAAACAATGAGCTTATGTAAGAGCCAGCGGCCCACGGAAACCTCGCTGCAGCCCCGCACCATGCAGTGGGCCAGGGTCCACCCGGCTCTGCCCACATCCTGCTGCCATGGGACCCCTGGCCGGCCTTGGGGCAGCCCTCCCTCAGCTGCTGCCCACCTGCCTGGGCAGTTGTGGGTGTCACAGCCATGCTGGGTCCCACCAGTGACCCTCGGTGCCCCATGGACTGTCATGGATCCACCAGCCATGGTTCTGCCTGCTTTGCCTCCATGGGCGATGGCAGTAGTTCTGCCACACCTGAGTCTCCCTGTAGCTCCTGGGTGGGTCTGTCCGATTTCCAGCCTGCCATGGCACCGGAAAAGGATGGAGCTGCACACCCAGCCTGGGAGTGGCCGTCAGGAGGGCACAGAGCATCCCACTGCTGCCCGCCTGGAACAACAGCCAGGAAGATGAAAAGTGCCATAAATTATTCACTCACAAAAGAGACAAGAAGGGGGAAGAAGGGGAGGAGGAAAGCTGCGAGGAAGGGATACTTAATACAAATTAGAGAGACCAAGTGGGAATGGGGGCCCCGTGGGGGGGCCACTGCTGGGTGTTAGTGCCACACTCACTAGGGGCAAGGGAGCAGCGCCGCAGGGCTCCCACACCCATAACAGGGTGGTGAGTGGCAGGAGAGGCCCTGGCCCCGCACCGCTCCGGCAGTCAGAGCACGGAGCCCATTTTCTCCAGGTCCTGCCCAGCGTTTGCCTCCAAGATGCATAAGAAAGAAAAAAGCAACGTGGCTGAGGGCCGCAGTGCACTGGGGCTGGCCAGGTTCCAGTTAAGACGCTCTATTTCCTGTCTTCCTTTGCTAACGCAAACCTCGCAAACCTCGTTATGTCCCAGACAAAGTGTCCACCCTCCACACTCCCTCCCTGGGTCCCTGCCTCGACCAGAGCCCTTGACGAGCCACACATCTGGCACGGCCGGACACAATGCGCGTCTGCAGGGAGAGCTTGGCCGGACAAGGCAGCGCTGTGCGGCCGCCTCCCTGTCCCTTGCCATGAAAGGTGCCCCCCAGTGCCGTCTCCCCCCGGCTCCACTGCCCAGCCCGAGGGAGCAGCTCCCTCCGGCACCGGGATCTCACCGCGCTGGCCCCATGCTGGACATTTTCCCATGCACCAAAGCTCGTCAGCTCCCGCTGCACAGAGTAGCCTTGTCACAAACACTCTCTGTCCCTCGGTTTTCCCTTCTCCTCCCAAACACTGTCCCTTCCCTCCCACTGCCGCTCCTCCAGCCACCTTGCAGCTCAAGGAATGCTTGAGCCAGGAGCTGGCCCTTGCTCACATTGAGGAAGGAGGTGGCACAGACCAAGCCTCTCCTTGTGCCACTGCTGCCGGCAGCCACCTGGATCCTGCCGCAGGGAGGGGACATGCCGTGGCCCCATGATGCCTGGGCACTGCCTCTCCCCACTCCAAACAAACGGGTTTGGTGGGTTTGGGCCAGATTCATGCTGAGCTGGTGCCTGCAGCACAGACCTACAACCGGAGAGACCCTGCTGTGCACCCCCAATCCTTTGGGGACTGTCCCTGAGCACTGTGGGGCTCACCCCGCTGTCCCCACTCACACCTTTGGTTGGGGGTACTCAATTTGGGGAGGAAGGGAGGGGCACAGGTGGTGCTGGCTGTTCATAGCCTGGTGATCCTCTCTGCTTCAGATCAAGGAATAGACCCCCAAAACTCTGCTCCATGCACCAGCAGGACGAACTCACTGACTTGGCAGTGCCTGCACCACCATGAGAGAGATGGAGCTGAGCTCAGTGTACCAGGCTGGGAAAGCCACCACAGCCTCACAGCGTCCCTGCTGCGCTCCCCAGCCTGGCAGCAGGGAAGGACAACCTTCAAAGGACACCGCAAGGAGCGTGTTTATCACAGGCCAGGGCCTTTGCTCGGGAGGAGCAGATGTGCCCCTGGAAGAGGTGACGGGAATGGAGTCACCAGCCCAGAGTGCTCAGACGAGGCAGGGACACGTTTGCTGACTCCTGCTGTGGTGCCAGCATGGTGTGGGGACACCCTGGAGAAAGAGGAAATATATCCCTAAGGAAAACAAGGTTTCGTCCAGCTGTAGTAAGGCCTGGCTGCTGGTCCTAGTCTTGTTTAGAGCTCAGGCTTCAGGCGGCCAAAATTCAACACTGGTGCAAGAAGCCCTGAAAACAGTGAGGATTTTGCAGCCTAGGCTAAGCAAATGTCTCGGGGCTCACAGGCCACCTCCTGCACTAGCCAGCCATCAGACAGCTACCCATGGTCTGCTGGGCTCCCTCTGTGGCTTACAAAGGGGGTTTGTGTTCACCTGGAGCAGGGCTGGGCTGGCTGAGGAAAGCCCTGGGAGCTGTGTGACCACCAATGCTGCAGTGGTGACCCTGTGAGGGCACAGCGAGATGGGCACCATTGCCCCACGGTTGAGTGCCAGCTGTCAGAGGTGCAGCTGTGGACTGGGACATCACTTGGGGACGGAGCTCGGCTTTTGGTCAGCACTCGGCAAGAGGCTGCTCCTCCCCAGAAAGCTCTGCTAGGCTGGCAGTTCAGGAGAGCTGGTGATGTGCAGCACACCGTGGGCATCTCATCAAGTGCCGGCAGTGTGACCCAGAGCTGTGGGACACATGCCATACCAGCAGAGAGACTGCTGTGCTGGGGACAGCTCTATGCCATCCCTGACATCCCAGGACAAGTTGTCCAGAGGAGTGACAGGCCTTACAAGTCCCTGGGACAGAATCTGGAAATAATGCTTGCCCGCACGTCCTTGAGGTCCCTTCTTGTAGCACTCCTGAGGAATGTTCCCAACACCCAGAAGCCTCCCCAGCCAGCTGCCTCAAGGGATGCCCCCAAGAAGTGTGTGCCTTCACAGTTAAGCAGGTTAAGAAAGTCCTTTCTCCAGGGTCTGGATTAGCCACTGCTGCTCTGGGCAGAACAGACTCAGCAGGGACACTGCCAGTCAAGCGAGGACGGCACGTGAGGATCTCAGCGGAATGGGATCAGTCCAACATGGTGCCACGAAGCAACTCCATATCCCCCATACAGGGTAAGCACACCATATACCCAAGAGTTTTCCCTGCTCTTCAAAGGAGGCTGGGGAGCAGCAAGCCCTGCCCGTGGGCTGAGCGCTGCTCCTGGGCAGTGGAGCAGGATGTACAGCCGGGGACAAGGCAAGGCAGATCCTATTAGTGGGCAAGACAGAGGCTCTTCTATATGAGTTCAAGCACTTTGCCATGTCACACACTGAGGTTTGGGGTCTGACTCCTGCTTTACTTTCAAGGGCACTGCACTTGCCAGCAAGTCACAGCAGGCCTGGGGTGGAATACCCCAGCACCCCTGTGGTGGGATACTCCACTCAACCCCACACACCAGACCAAAGCAGAAGGTTCGCAGCGCAGTGCTTGCCTGTGGAAGCAGACAGGCTCTGAAGATGGACAGAGTCCAGCTCAAACTGCCACAGCAACACAGCGCCAGGGCCTGGGACCTGTACTCAGCTGGGACTGGGCATGGGATGCCTTCAGGAATGGAGACGGGCACAGACAGCAGGACGGTGCAGCACCCAGGGTCCCTTCACTCCCAATGTGTGCTGGCTCCCACAGACGTGTCCCTCCAGGATGTCCGGCACAATAGCTCCGCTTCAGTACCAGAGTTTGTGTTGATCTTGCTGTCGCTTTGGGCAGCCGGCGGCTTCCTGCGGGCACGTACGCTGTGAGCAACATCCGACTGGGAAGGGATGTTGCCGGGAGCTTCACGTTTTCCGTGCTGGGGCCCGCAGGATGAGTAACAAAGGAAAATGGAAGGAGCGAGTGTGTGTGTGTGTGTCCAGTGCCGCTGCTCAGGGCTGGCCAGTGGGCTCTACGTCCCGCCGTGTGCCCACTGACCCAGCAGCAACCTTGGCTCTCCTGACAGTGCCTGCTCTGTCCATGACCCACCGAAGTCTTTAGGTGTATTTTGCTCTCCCTGTAGGTTCCAGGGCTGACACTGGTTGTAGCACGGCTGTACTGGCCCAAGGCTTCTGGGCACCCCGGACAAAGAAGGTGTTGGCTTTTGTCCCAGCTGCTTTTCAGGCCTCTGAAGATTTAGTAAGTACCTGTTCATCAAAGCATGGGATGACAATTCCCTGCTCTCCCGCCTCTCTGGATTTCAAACCACTCTACTCTATGCCACAGGAGAACACTTGTCACTCCCAGGCCTTGAAAAGACCTAGAACTGGTGCTTTGGTCCTTTAAACAAGACTTTTTTAACAGTGTGTCAGACGATACTGCTCTCCTACTAGGCAACTCTTCATTAAAACTTTATACTTTAGCAAGCCTTTCACTGAAGACACACTCCAAGCATCACACCCATCAAACAGCAGCAGGCAGGACCAATTTAGTAACTCAAAAGGTTTTCCTGAAGGCGGGGAGTATCCAGTCCTGAACAAGCTCCCAACTGAAGGATGTGGTGTGCAACCAGATCCCTCGGCAGCACCAGGATGACCGGAGTTGAGCCCAGCCTGGCTGCAGGGGATGTGTGGGGCTCACTGCAGCACTGGCTGGAGCTCTGCAGGACTCCTGCAGGGCACAGGGGACAACTGAGCACAGGAGATGTGGACAAACTTCCAGCTTGGGAGTACTTGGGCTGCCCCAGTGCAGGCACACTGTGCCAGCAACTTGGCCAGCTGGGCTCCAAGGAGGCCCCACACCTCATGTGGGCTGGCTACTCACATTTTTTGCACAGCATTACCAAGCTTGTGTGAACCTGGAAAATACATTTGTTTCCAAAAAAGAAAGAGCTTTCATAGGTCAAGAGAAGAAGAAACTGAAGAGTGGTCGACACTTTGATTGTGCACATTCCCTTCCCCACAGCAGTAATCTGCTTTTCCTCTCACAACATGCTCCTCTGCTCCATGCTCCTCTCCTTTAACCACTCACTGCCTTCCTGGGTTGCTCCACTGTCCTTCTTCCCTTCCTGCTCTCGTGTGTGCTCCATTCCTGGGTGGGAGCATTGGTTTGGCAGAGGGACTGACATGAGGCAGCATTAGTCTGTATTTAGAGCTCTGACAGAGATCATGGACATTTACCACGGGCACAAAACCTCAGTCCATAAAATACTTCTGAAGTGTGACAGCCTGGTGAAAACCGCAATTCCTGGCATTTTCTATATGGGTCTCATTTGTCACCCTGGGCTTGGCTTGCTTATTTTTTTGACACCATCACTTCTGATCCACCAAAGTCTACCCAGTTCAGCCGATGTAGATGCCAGGGACACTTTTATTCCTATGGGACTATTTCTGCTTTATTTCTCATCACTGAACCTTACAAAAGAAATTAAAGGAGCAAAGAAGAACCCCAAAGAGGACACCTGCTTCTGAAGGAAAACCACGGGGCATGAAAAATTGGAAGCAATTCCTAAGAGGGCGCAGAGAGAGGATTTAGATTTAGTGAGAATATCTTGATTTGCCTAAATACGTGAGTCCCTTATTAAATTACTGTCCTGTTGAATAATAGTGTTCAGCTAAGGGATCAAAACTGTGTCATTCTAGATTGTAAATGAGACTTGGGAATTCAGTGGTGAGGGATAAGTCACAAGCCTGAAATGTCCCAATGGGAGAATGGCAAAGTTCAGGGGGTACAAAGAGACCCAGTCAGGCTGCAGGGATGAGAGGCTGGGCTTGTTGGGGTGGAGGCTGCAGCCTAGTCCTGAAGAGCCAAAAGCTTCTACAGGAGCAACTGTGTCACCACCAAAACACTCTTCCTCCTGCTGAGACACAGCCCCCCTGGGGCCCCGGGCAAGCAGAAGTGCCCGTGCCCATCCCACCACTGGGACGTGGTGCCACGCAGGCAGGTTTCACATCCTCACCAAGGCTGCCTGGCTCCGGGGCTGGGACTGGCTCCGGGAAAACCAGCAGTTTCCCAAAACTGCAGATCTGCAATGGAAACTGAAGCGCCACAAGTCACTGGACTGAAGAGAGCAGTGTTCCTGCTGTCCCTGGGACTGAAGAGAGCAGTGTCCCTGTTGCCCTTGCTGTCTCTACCATCCCTGCCACTGGCCACACCACCAGCTAAAAGCCACCCCAGGGAGATGTGCCAGCACAAAAGCCTTTTCTTTCCTTGGGGGTGGTTTTCCAGTCCCCTTTCTTAAAGCAGGACCAACCCAGCCTGAGTTGTTCCTCAAATTCCTCTGCTCCTTCCTGCACTGCCAGCAGCAGCCAGGCTGGGAAAATGAGGGATTCAACCTCTTGAGCAAAAGCCAGTAACAGTCCAACCACCAAATCCTCCCAAGCATCACGGCGACGAACTCTGACCTGAACTCGTACTTCTACCACTCATTTACTTGCTCTTTTATTTTAAACTTGCATGTTTCACAGACGCAACACACCACCTCTCTTCACAAAACTCTTCCTCCCACCCAGCCCATGTGTGCTGCTTTCAGCCCTTCCAACCGCCTGCCCCGAGGGAGGAGACACCCACGTTCACCCCACACAACATCGCTGTGGCTGCTGCAGATTATTCACAATTTCTTGCCCGGGGGATGCGAGACCTGTCAAAGGTGCAGCTTTCCAAGCACAGAAAACTGTGACTGTGCTGCAAAGCCTTGGCATCCTCCCTATGTTCAGAACTAACAGTGCTCTCCTCATCACCTGGGAAGAGGACTTGGAGAACTAAGTCCCCCTCTTAGAAGCGGATTTAGTGACCTCTTTCTGGAGGAGCTGGGAGACAGCTCCAGGCACAAGGACCATCAGCTCTGAGCTGGACAGGGCCTGGGCTGAGCAGGAACCCAGAGGCTAAATGGGAAGGACTGGAAGCCGGTGCTGAGCTGATATGAAATCCATCCCACAGGTGGGACACCTGATCAGAAAGGACTGGTTAATGTTTAATAAGTCACAAAAACATCCTGTGGCAGAGGCGTGGGGCTCTTCCCGCCCGCCGGGGCACTCACCGTCCTCGTGGCCGTGCAGGTTCTGCGGGCTGCGCATGCTCTCGTCCTGGCTGGGGCTCAGGCTGGAGTTCAGGTGCTGGTCAGCTGAGATCCATGTGGAGTCGTTCATATCAAAGTCCTCGCTGCTCACCGACGTCTCATCCTGGAGGCAAGCGGGAAAGGGTTAACTTATGGAGCTATTTCCTTTCCTCCTTTCTCTGGCTTTAACATCTCCTCACCACACTCCTTCCTAAAAACAATTGCGTGGGCAGCTCCTGTCCCCCGCCCTGAGAAGCCTTGCTGGCCCCTTGGGCTTCCCAAGGCCACAGCGAGCAGCCCTTCCCTGAGCAGGGCGAGGTGGCTGCCCCAGTGGGGACCAGGGCTCTGCTTCCTGCCTGAAGACTTGCCTGAGCAATGGCACTGTCTCTAATTGAGGACAATTAGAAAGAGCTCACATCCTGTAGGAGCGGATGGCTGAGCCCTGGAGTTTACCCTTTAATCTCCATCCACCCCAGCGTGCTCCTGGCGAGGCAGCGGCGTGGGGGAGCTGAGGACAGGCAAGAAACGGCTCCATAAAACAACTTGGGACTTTTCTGAGATCAAATCATCTGCTACACGAGGAATCACCAGAGGACTGGCAGCAGCAGGAGCAGCTTCTGGGGCGTATCTGGACATAGGTATGAATCCCCAAAAATCTGCACTGCTTGATGCTACAGAGGAGGCTCCTCCAGACCTCTCCAGAGGGATACTGCCTCTGTACCCTGATCAAAAATGACAGCACACACCTTGGGAAGGGGCTGGGGGAGTCAGGTCCCCAGTGAGGCAAGGACACCCCATCTCAGGCCAGGCACCCCAGCCAGCTGCCTGCTCCCCGACGATGGCATAGATGACATTCCTCTCTCCCACTTCTGCAGCTGAAAGGACATTTTCTCTCTCCCTCTCTCCCTTCTCACTAACCTTTACAGTACTTCGAGACACAGCCCTTGGATTGCTTCCAGCGCCGGAAAGGTCAGCCACAGGATTTCAAAACCATCATCATAAAGGCAGCACTGAGATCCTGAATGAGAGGAGGGGCTGCGGGACCTCCCCAGGCTGAACTCTCCCAATGCAAAGCTTGGGAGGAAGCAGATACGTGTTCCCATATGGACACGGTCCTGCTGGTGATCCCTTTATCTGCCTTCCTCTCCCTGCTCCCCTCCCAAAGCCAGGGGCACCGACAGCCCTGGGGTGCAGGGGAACACCAAAAATGTTTCCAGAACCACTTTCAATTCTGCTTCCCTTTGATTGAAACATTTCAAAGGCTTGTAAACCTCTCTGCTCTTATTTTTTTTCCCTCCTCCTGGTCCTGAGATAAAATACAATCCCCGCTCCCTTTCCGTGTAAGCAGTAATTGGCAGCACCCCTCCAACCTACGCCTGCGCCTCATAAAAACGGCCCTGTCTGGCTGCCGCTGGCTGATAGTTTTTATTGTGAACAAACAAATGTCTTTAAAGACAGGTTTGTGTTTTTCCTCCCAGCTCTTCGTCCCTGCAGACACATCTGCTGGCTCAGGCCTCACGCCGCCCCCAGCCCGCTCCCTCCATGTGCCTCCCGGGGAGTTTCCTGGAATTTACGGCTTGTGAAACCCTGCACGCACCAAGGGACGGACTGATGGACAGACGGACAGGGCTCAGCAGCCCCATGTGTGCCCCCCACAGGGATACCCTGACCCCAGACCCTCCAGGTGTCCCCGTGCAGCCCCCCTGTGCCCAGGTGGAGCTGAGCAGGAGGGCAGAAGGTAGGAACAGGCACGGCGTCCCTGGCTCAGCACAGCTCCGCTGCCACACCAGCCACAAAGCAACCCTGCCTCTCCAGAAACTCCATCTTGTACGTACAGGAACAGAACTGCAAAGGTCTCCCTGTTGCAAACTATAAATAGTCTCTTTATTGTAAGCATTTGCAGGGAGGCAGCCACCCTAATATCTGGCCTTCTTCACAAGGCTTACTCAAGATTACTGTCAGGCTTAAGAGACAAATGCAAATGCCAAGGTCCTTGCTGCCCACAGTCTCTCACCTGTCCGGTGAGGAGGAGGAGCCCTGGGAGCAACCCACGATGTTTTCAGGTTGTTCAGGCTCAGCTGCAGAGGACATCCAGCCTCAGCACCCAAACCACAACCCGGGAGGCATCGCGTTCTCCGTGCACTTACGCATGGGGGAGAAGCAGTGACACGAAGGATGCCTCGCATGCACATGCGATGTAAAGTGCTTTATAAATGTGTACAATTCTCTCGAGGCGCAATAACATTCGCCTATTATTAGAAATACTCTGGCTATCAAACCAGAAACTGATAAGCTATAAATGACTCAAGTTAAACAAGGCTGTCACACGTTTACCAGTCCAGGATTCAGCCACCAGCAGAAAGTCACCCCCTGCTTTCCAGCCAGAGCCTTCTGCTTTCCAGCACTAATGCCCTTGGCCAAAATGCCAACAGGATAAACTTCCTGGCATCTCACAGCTCCCACTGCACAGCCCACCCCAAGGGAATGCAAAGCCAAACATGCATGTGGCAGCAGGAGAACCCTTCCTGGCAGTGGGAACAGGGGAGAGAGCATCCACTGCCTGCTGGGTCTGGGCAGCCACTCGGCTCTGCCCACATCACAGTAAGGAACTCCTTACATCTTTGTGCCTCTTTACTAAAGAAAGAGAAAAGCCCCAGCCTCAAGTGTGGCTCTGGCCATCCCCATCACTCCAGCTCTGGCATCCTGCACTAGCCCTTGGCTGCATTCCTCACTGCTTGTTGGGACACCAGAGGCCACCAGCAAACTCCTGCCTCAGGACACCCCTCGGAGACCAAAGGCTGAGCATTGTGACCTCCAAGTGCTGCCCATGAACTGCTGGCACTGCCTCCTCATACCAGGGACAATCCCAGGGACAGGAGGCCCCAGCAGCAGCGTCCAGAGCACCAGCTGCCCAGCCACAGCCCAGGGGCACAGGGACAGCAGCACAGCACAAATCCAGCCTCAAAGCACAGGACACCAGAACAGGATCAAAATTTCTGGCCAGGTGGGAGCTCTGAATCTCCCTGGACGCCAGTAACCTGGCTGACGGCTGAGCCTTGCAGTGGGCTCCCCGTCCAGCCAAACAAGGAAGCATTTCTCAACAGCAGCAACAGCCACGACTCGGAGCAATACGGTAAATCTAATCTACCCTTCCACCCTCTTTTGGCTTGCAAGTCAGGCAGCTCATTCTTTTTCCTCTCTGGGTTCTCAGGAGAATTCTCTCTGCTAATTTCTTCTTTCCTGTAAACAAACTTCAAATGAAACTTTCATTAGAAAACAGAATGCAATCCATTACCAGTGCCTGTCTCAGGACCTGCTGCCTTTTCCCCATTTCCACACCACTCGTGGCACAGATGGAAGTGCCAGTGGCACCCCAAGCAGCCAGCACAGAGCCAAACCCTGAACCCCAGCACTGCTGCTGCCGCCCTCCTCCTTCCTGCCTTTCCCAGCTCTCTGGAGAGATCTCCTCACCCCGCAGTAAAGTCCCATCGCTTTGTTTCCACTGTTCAAGGGACTGAGCGATCAAGGGTCAGGCAGCAGAGCTCCTCTCTGCAAGGGGAAGTCGGATCCTGCTGCTGCACTCACAGGGCACACCCAAACATCGGAGCAGGGCTCCGGGCACCGCTCAGGGTCTGGAAAACAAAATCCTTGCTTCTCTCCTTATCTACAACATTCACAGCTGCTCTACAGACATTTACAGCCAATATTTTCTACCCAGCAGAGGCAGACACTCACATGTGCAGGGCTCACACTCCACATTTCTGTCCCACTTTCCATTCACGATCTTCAAGCACTGTGCCTGCACGCATCCGCTGAGCTTCCCAACTTCGCTCCGAGTTAGAAAACTACTCCTCCTATTATAGAGCTGGAAACCCCGGGTACTGACAGCCACCCTGGCTGGTCCAAGAACACAGCGAGTCTCTGGCAGATCCAGGAACCCAATCAAGCCCTCCGGACTGCCAGGCTGTAATTGCTAGACAATGTCTCTTCACCAAAGCTCTTCTTCCTGGAGGACAACCTCCCACAGCACAGGCTGGAGCAGGGCAGGGGGGGGAGCTACTCTTATAACCTCGTAAATATATGCAAGACTATCGGTAACCTGCTTATTTTACAGCCAGGCTCAGTTTCTCGGGGACTGCCTTGCAATCTCTCTCCAGTCATTTACATGCTGTGCCTCACGTTTAATATTCCAAGCTCCGAGTCTCAGGACGGTTTATTTTCTCTCTTTAAGTCCTTTTATTTTAAAACATGTCCTTTCACGCCACAGCCTACTATCCCGATGGGATTTCCTTCCGCGGAGCAGGAACCGAAGCTGTGCGCCGTGCAACCTCCCCAGCACACAGCCACGCTCAGCTTCCCACCAGAACCAGCCGTGTTTTTAGAATCAACAAAAGGCAACGCGTGACTGCCAGCCCCCAGAGCTGCTCCACTGCCACGCCGGTGCCGTGCACGACCTGCCCGGCACAGGCAGCCCCCGGACCTGCCAAACCTGGCCAGGGCACAGCACCTCGCTCCGTGACCCACGGCAGCGGCACGCAGGGACGAGCTCTCAGGAAGGCAGCCTCATCTCCGTCTCAGCCACTGTTTAAACCCAGCCCTCTGAGCATGCCAAGAAGGTATTGAACCAGATTTGACCCTAACTTAACCAGTTCAGCACAGAGAAAGGCTTACTAATGGAAGATAAAACACTCCGGGTCAAAGATTGGTACTGCAGCCACAAATACTGTGGTGGTCATCGCTTCAAAGACCCGAGAAGCCTCACAGCACACGGGTGTACGCGGGCTGTGGCGGCGGTGAGCTGTGACTGCGCTGCCTACTCGTGTGTACAATTCCCACACCAAAGAGAACATCCCCGGCGCTCTTTGTCAGGTCACTTATGTCCTTATTTACCGCGATTTCTGCTGATTTCTACGGGACCCGGCAAAACCCGAGTAATTTGTTAGTTCCCGAAAATGGGCAAAACAGTTAATTTAAACGGCAAACGGCAAATGGAAGAGGAAGGGAAGCTCATCCCCTTCTCCCCCTCCCCCTTCTCTAAGAGCTCTTCTTCTGGGAACCCCCCGAGCATTCCCACAGCCCCGAGCCGCGGGGAGCTGCCAGGGCGGGGGGCGGCCCCGCAGCCCCTTCCCGGAGCCGCTGCCTCGTTCCTGCTGTTCAGCGGGGAGGTGCTGAACGCGGGGCAGGGGGGACCGGGCTGCACGACTCCCACCACCACCCCGGAGCCCCGCACCTGCCTCCCCCGCACCTGAACTTGCTCGCAGGCGTTTGCTTTTCCATGCGAGGTGGGGACGGTGCCTGATACCGCGCGGTGTGAAAGGGCACTTTGCTCTTCCCCCAGCACCGGGAAGCGAGTGTCGGGGGGGGGCCGGACCCGGTTTTGGAGGCGGTGGCCAAGAGGAGCAGCACTGTGGGCTGAGCGGCCGGGGGTCCCCGTGTCCCCACCCTCCCCGACGGCCACGGGACCCCGGTGGGACGCGGTTCCCACGCGTGTGTCCCCGCAGCAGCGAGGTGCGAGGCGCCGGGCGAGAGTCCCCGTCCTACCCCCGCCCGCAGGTAAATAGATACACCCGCGATGGAGCCCTGCCCGCGCGTGTGCGGGGCTCAGCGTGCGGCGAGGATTGACACGTAAGTAGGGCTTTACCTCCAGGGAGGCGGCTATTTCCAGCACAATCCCCGCCCGGGGCCGGGGCTGGTGGTGATGGCGGCGCGGGGCCGGTGCCCGGGGATGGCTGGGTCCGGTGCCCGGAGATGGCCAGGGACAGAGCACTCCCGCCGCCGCCTCCTCCCACTTTCTTCGGCGCTTTTGTGCTCTTCCGGGCGCGGGGGAGCCGCGCCGGGCACGGGGAAGGACGCGCCGCCCTCCCCCCACCGCCGCCGGGCAGCCGGGCGGGCGACCCGCAACTTCCCGGGGCCGCGGGGCGGCCGCTCCCCCCGGAGTTGGGGCCGGGCCCCGCGGCCACCGCCCCCCCCCGCCCCGCCCCGCCCCGCCCGCCGGTGGCCCCCCCCCCTCCTCCCCGGCCCCGCAGCGCCGCGGCCGCGTGGAGCCCCCGCGCATCCCCCCCCGCCCGCCGCCCCAGGGCCGGTACCGGAGCCCCCCGCGGGCGGGCGCCTACCTGGAGCGGAGCCCGGGGCCTGCCGGCCTGCGCCAGCCCGGCGGCGCGGCGGGGAGCGCGGGGCGGAGGGACGGAGGGACGGAGGGAGGGGGCCCGGGCTGGCGGCGCTCCGGAGAGGCTGACAGCCAGCTGCTGCCCGGGGAGAGGGGCCGGCGCTGCGGAGCGCGTCACTCCCGGCTCCCGGGGGGGGGGCGGGGAGGCGGAGGGGGGCGAGCGGGGCCCGGCCGCGGGCGGAGGGGGCGGGGGCGGCGGGGGAAGGGGAGCGGGGCCGCGGGGGGCGGGCGCACCGGGCCGGGCGCGGCGGGGGGCGCGGAGCCGCGCCTGGAAGAGCACATTGTGGAGGGCCGGGAGGGCCCTTCCCCGGGAGGAGACAATGTCCAGGGCCGGGCGCCTGCTGGAGAGCGCGAGAATGCGCGGCCGGGGCACGGTACGGATCGGTTCGGATCGGCCGGGAGGGCCGCTACCCGCCCGGGCATCCTCCGCTCCGCACGGCCCGGGGGGCTGCAGCCGATCCGGGGACCCTCCGCTCAGCACAACACCGGGGGCTGCCGCCCGTCACGGCCCGGCCCGGGGACCCTCTGCCCGCCCGGCTCCGTACGGCCCCGGGAGCTCTGTCCCTGGGTCCGCCCGTGCGCGGGTGCAAGTGCGGTGCCCCTGCAGCGAGCCCCGGGCGCGGTGGGTCCCGCAGCCCCTTCCCCGCGCGGTGGGTGCCGCGGTGCCGAATCCTTTTGTTCCCGATGATTCTCCCTCGCTCCGCGGGAGCAGAAGGACCCCGCGCTGCCGGCAGCACCATCACCCACCGCCGCAGCCTCGGAACGCTGGAGCAGGGCTGTTGGGAAACCAGCAGCTTGCCCAGCACAGCTCTGGGCAGGGCACCGGCTGCCAGATCCCCGGGAGGATGGGGATGCTGCTCCCCAGCTCTGGCAGGGCAGCACTGGGGGTCCCGGCATCCCCAAGGCCGGTACCCACTCCCAGGCTGGGCTCCGAGGGCAGTGGGTCAATGACCTCTGTCCTAGTTTGGGATCACCGTGATGGGATGGTGATCCTCATCGCAGTGATGGGTGCCAACATTGCAGCATCCCCCTCCTCAGCCCACCTCATGTTTCACTATTTAATGGTACAAAGGAAATGGTTTATGAAATAAACCAAGTGTAGCGGTTCGGTGCGGAGCCTGCAGTAGGCTGGTGCCAGAAACGGTGCCAGAGCCAGGATGGGAACTGCCAGGTTTGGGTTTATGGCTTGTTAGTGTGGATGTCCAATTATGATGTTATCTGTTCCAGCGTTAACCAGCTCACTACCAGGGAAGCGTGCAAGGGAAGAGGGTGGCTCAGGAAGATCTGAGGCCAGAGGTAAAAATGGGCATCACTCAGTACTATCTGCTGCAGGCTGATCATGGAGCCAGGGGCTGAAAGGCGAGAGCGGAGCCCTGGGGGCCTTCTGCAGGAAGTGGATGGCCGGGAGGGCAGCAAGCAGTGAGACCCCAGCCACAGGGCTGTCTCCGTGCTCCCTTCCAGCTCCATGGCTGCTGCTCCTCCCTGAAGCTAAAATAAAATCCTGACCATTTAAGGTGAACAGGAGCCTTGCTGAGAACCTCAGCGGAGCGGGCTTTAACCCCTTCCCATTGCTGGGCTTTGTTTATTCCTTCCACTTCCTTTGGCTTCAAGCTAGACTGGCTTAAAGCCATTTGGGAGAGCACATCCTCTGGGACTGAAGTGCCTGCCCCTCCGTTAGGTGAGCTTGCAGAGGACACAAACCCATCAGGATGCGAGTTTGAAGCACAGTCACTATTCTGTGCTGCCTCACCATGTGGACACTCTTATTTTATACTAAGTGCCTTTGTGTGGGTTAGCTTAATCCACTTTGGAAATGGATTAACCTAAATTTCACATCGGCAAACTTAGTGTGGAACAGCCGGGTCCACACAGGGAGTGAGGGAGGAAGAGCTATTCAGCAAGAGCTGCTGGGCAGGAGTCGTTCCCCGTGCAAGAGAGGGGTCCTGACCCCAAGGGGGGTCACCCCTGTTACAAGTGGGGTCACGAGCCCGACAGAAATGCAATTGTTTGTGCCAGCGCGCGGGGTCACGAGGCTGGCAGAAGTGGGGCTCACCAGCGGAAGAGGGGCTGCCTCCAGAAACAGCCAGGGAAGCTCTGGGAAACTGCCCACCAAGCACCTTTCTAGTGGGTGTTTTTTGGATTCAAATTGTCTAGGGGGAAATAACTGGCAATTAGATATAGAATTGGTAATAATCATTTATCGAGTTGTCAGGAACGGGGGTAAGTGCCTTACGAGACTACACATTAAAAAAACGCACACCGTAACAAACCAGTGCTGCTGTTACTATATCATATATATAATATACATCAAATATATTATTTATAAGTCGTTTCCTTCCCTCTCTCCTCACAATGTGTTCATTACCTCTGGTACCTGCCAGCCCCCTCACATGGACACAGATCTGCCCATGCAGAGAGCCTGGGGCTCCCTGTCCGACTGTGTTGGTCCAGCAGGGTCCTGCTGGATGCCACCAGAGCTGAGCTGCAGGTCCTGGGAAGAGCCATGTCCCAGCTGTGACAGCACCCACACCACAGAGCCTGCCCGAGCACCACGCAGTGATGCTTCCAAGGGCATCGCTAACAATGACCTGACCTCATCTGTTGTCATTTCCTAAGGCAAGGCTCCACAAGAATACCAGGGCTGCTGTCAAACCCAGGAATAAACGACATTTAAGGCGCTGCAGGAGCTTAATTGAATGGTTGTGGTGCTGTGGATTGTGGGCACAGGGATCTAGTGGTGGGAGCAGGGACTGCAGGCTCTGGCCATCACGCCAGAGGAGTCACTGACTCATGGACGACCTTGTGCGAGTCACTTGATGTTCTTGTGCCTCTGAAAAGTAGGTTAAATAACAAACAGGACCTCCTGCATTGGGTCCTCTGTGACCATCAAACTCTGCTGAGGAATAAGCAGTGAAATGCGAATCTCTCGGGGGTGAGGGCCATCAGGAAACCTCAGGCAGGAGGGACCGAAGGAGGGCATGGCATGAGGGGCAGACACAGCTTTTATCAACGCTGTACCTTATCTGCCATCCAGAGCAGAGTCGGGAAAAAAAGGAAGGTAAAAATTTGGGGAACTTCATTATAGACCAGGTTCCTTGTGGGCTGAGAGCTGTATTCTCACTTCATCCTGGTCAATCCTTCCTTAGAAGCAGCAGTAGTTAGCATCTGGCATGGGTATGAGTAAAAGGTTTTTGTTTTTTTTCCCAGGAGCCAAGACCAAGAGAAGGCAAGGAAATACAGCTCCGTACTTCACAGGGTACACCAGTCACTGCCAAATAAAGAAGTAGGAAAGGAGTTGTTTCTGCGGATAGAATTTTCTTCTTCTGGAGCACAAATGGGTGTTTGAAGGGACAGGTCCCTGATGGTGACATATCCCCTAACATTCCTTTCCACAGCCCAAATCCACAGCCCTTATAGCGATGTCTGCACTGCTCTATTCAGTGAGGATGACCCTCAGAGCTTATCTCTTGGCCCCCCAAATCAGAATTGAGTAACCACAAATAGAACCCCCACTAAACCCATTTTTGGCCATTCTCAAGCCATTCCACACGATTCAGAATCCATCCTTGTGAGTACAACTGACTCCTCAGCTCCTTCTGCACACACACGGCTCCCGGTGTGGGTCTGAGGGGTCTGTGCAAGCAGACAAGGTGCAAACCTGCCCACGCAGGTTGAACAGCAGCGGAAACAAAAGCAAGCACACAATTCAAGGTTAAAAAGCTGAACCACACAGCTTCATCTTCTGTAATAACGGAAATCATTAATAACAGTTTGTGCTCTCAAAGTAGTTGCCATCCAAGCTCTTGAAGAGCTTTATTAGTGAGCAAGACCTCAGAAGTCTCTCTAAGGTATTATCCCCTTTTTAAAGGGAGAAGGCAATTAAGAAACAGCCATTTGTGTGACTTGATCAAAGTCAATGTACAGCACGTCAGCACCTGAGCTTTGAAATGATGCAGAACAGCCCACCATGCACAGCCTTCCACAGGAACAGGACAGATCCAACTGGATCCATGAGACTACTCCATGGATGTTGCAATAGTGTTTTCATCGCTCTGAGATTGACATCTTTACTTTTTCCCCTGGGAGTGTTTCCCAGCCCCACTTTACAGGCCCTGAACCA
This sequence comes from Lycocorax pyrrhopterus obiensis, assembly GCA_014706295.1. NCBI lineage: Eukaryota > Metazoa > Chordata > Aves > Passeriformes > Paradisaeidae > Lycocorax > Lycocorax pyrrhopterus. Next base: position 10,138,717 of record JACSVZ010000022.1, on the reverse strand, counting down.
AAACCTTGTTTCCAGTTCTACTGGGAACAGCCTTTGATGCTGGTTAACACACAAGGGAACAGGCAGCAGCTCTCCTTACCAAACAGGGAATGTACTGGGAAGAAATGAGGAATTAAAGAGAGGTAGTGTGGCTTCTTGCCCTATTTGTTCAGTGTTCCCAGACACAAGCTCATGCAGCTTGGCTCTAGCAGGCTTCTGAGACCAGATAACAGGCACCAGCATAGGTGTGTTTGGTGGAGAGTGATCAGTCCCAGTTCCCCGTGGGTGGATCTGCATGACAACCACAGCTCCACCAAGAGCCAGAGAAACTTCTAAACATCCCCCAGCCTCTCCTCCAGGACCTTAGTTGAGCTGCACAACACCACAGGGAAGTGAAGAGAGAGTGGGGAAGGGACCGCGGGTGCACGAGAACGGACTGGAGCTGTCACATGCAGCAACTAAATACACCTGAGTAGTTCAGGGGGGTGAATTGTCCCCAGCACCACTGGGAACAGGCAATGCCACCTCCTTTCTTATTAGAAAATAGCATGATTAGCCCCAAAACAGCAAAGAGTCAGAGCCTTGGCATCACTTCTCACTCGAAGACAAGAGCTGCAGTGGCAGGACCGACCCCAGCCAGCCCACGTCGGTCTCACACTGTTTGCTCACAGCACACGTCACACTGAACAAACACAGAGCTCACCTGGAACACTGGGAAAAGTAGTGACAGATCCACACAGCGGGAAATAAAAGCTCCCAAGTTTTTACTAGCCGGGAACGCCAGAGTTAATTCCCAGTAACAAAAATGAGTTGCCCTTCACTGAAAGCAACTCATTGACACCAGGGTGAAACCAGGCTAAATGGATTGGTCATCTGACCTCCTGCATCTCATGAGCCGTTAGGCCAAGGATGAAAGTTCTGCTAAAGCATCTTTGCCAGTAAAGAACGCTGGTGTGACAGCTGGACCTGGCTTTGCCTGGACTAACTCAGTCGATAAGAGCAGATCCGAAGTTTCCCAGGCAAAGCCGGCTCCCGGCGGCAGAAGCTCTGTCCCCACTAGAGGGCTGTGCTGCCGAGCCCGCCGAGCAGCGAGGAAATGTTTCTAACTCGGTATCTCCCTGTGCCTCCGGCCAGTGGTCCCTTCTGTGCCTAAGGGTGCGTTTACGGAACTTCTCTAGTGGTCAAAAACGACTTAAAAATTAGCAGCATGAAACAAAGATCTTCTTAAACCAAGACAAAGCCTCTTGAATGAGAGCTATCTCGTCAAGTTGATCTAGAGGTATTTATTCCCGGAGATGTTTAACACCCTCTTTAATGGACTGGGAAGTACCTTATCATCCTCATGTGATGCAAACGCATCATCCCACTTCCTTTCAAGTACTGCCTGCTTCTGCCATCCTCACCTCTGTGAATACACACAGCTTTTCTTCAGGATGTCTTCATGAAACACTCAGACAGCTAAATCCAGGTCCCAGGGCTCATCCAGCAGCTGCCGGCTCTGCCAAATTTGCTCCTGGTCTCTGGACTATGTGAAATGAGACGTCTGCAATTCTCACTACTGAACTTACAGACTGAAGATTAAAACCCAGTGTGCCCTCCTCTGTGGCTGCAGGCTCCCCTCCCTGCCTTCTGTACCTCCAGGACTGGCTGGAGATGGCTCCAAAGCAGAAGCAAGCAAGTGAGCTGCCAGGGGAAGATGCATCTTAGCTGCTCTCAGAGCCTCTGAGACACTGAAGTGAGCAAGCACAGTAATGGGTAGACCAAGGAAAAAGGAGAGTGGAAAGAGGAGGAATTCACATTGCCAACCAGCCTCTGGTCGTGAGGCTCCGTGAGCTCTTGAATCCTGCAGAGGCTTGATCCTCACCAGCACCAGACAAGACCAAACCCATGTACATCAGTGAGATTTAAGCCCCTGAGCCCCCCTTCCAGGATTATCCATCTTTCTGAGCTAAGACATTGCTTGAAATAGTGTTCCGAAAACCACCTCACATCCACGCACCGTCACACACTCCAGGCTTACAGGGAAATTACTGGATGGATGGAATGTGTGATGGTGCAGGACAAGGCTCTGTCCCTCTCAAACACTTACAAGTCAGTGCAGCAAAGCCATAGCAACAAGAAAAACACTCTTCTTACTTCCCATCCAAGAGCAGCTCCTGCCATTCACTGATTGCGTGACCTTCTGCCAGCAGCCACTGAAGCAATCTTTGAAAACGTTTCTGTATCATTTAAACCTGGTTACTCGGCCCTGGACTGTTTCTGCCAAGGTAGCAGCAACAACTCCGGAGCAGAGAGAGAGAGAGAGAGAGAGCCTGGCATTTCAATGCTGGGATTTGTCCTCTTAAAGTCTTTCTATTCCTCCCGTCACCAGTGGAAACCCTGCCCAACAGCGGCATAAAAAATAAATCCAAAGCTGAGGTTGAGTAACACAGAAAAGATTGTCTGAAAAATGACTGCGATAGAATAACCAAGCATTTAAAAATGCTAATATTTAGCATTTAAAAATGAGGTGGAAGGATCATTATAGATAAATATCAAATATCTTCTTTTCATTCCTTTTTGCTGCTAGATTGGGAAGGTCAGCAGTTCAGAGATGCTCTAATGCCTTGGTAGCTACCACGCAATGGGGCTAATTCAGCACTCTGGAAAGGGTAAGGGGCCTGATTTTTTTCACACATGTGAGAACCGTTAAAAAATGAGGATAAAGGAAGATTCCCACTCCAGAAGAACCTGCATGTCCTACTGAACCCAATATAAGCAACACGGGTCTCTGCTGTTTTCCACTGTGCCAGAACAGATGTTCTGACTCCAAGAAATATATAGAAATATATTCTGTGGCAACTCTTCATTTCGTGAGCAGCCATGTAAAGAGCTTCTCTTCTGACAGTTTTTTGTCCCTAAGCAGAGATAAAATGCTTTCTTTAAGGTTCTTCTGGCTGTGCTTCCTTCTGGAGATACTGGTGCCCTAATACTGATGTGCTTAGCAGCACTAATAGATTACACTTACATGCACTTTTTTTTTCCCCTGAATAATGAAGTTAAAAGGCCACTTTGGCATAAATTCACTCATTGTTACCCCAAGTGAAGCGAGTTTCTCCTGGTGCTGCTGCATACAAATAATTGCTTTTGGCCAAAGCCAAGGGAAACACGAGTCTGTTGCTTAATTTATTTCTATTAACACCATCAAATGTTAGTGAGAGGAAGGCAGCAAAGTAGCACGATGGCAGCGCTCAGCGAGAGCAGCCTGGACATGCTGGTAGATAAAAACCTTGCAGGGGATAGCTGTGTAGTGCAAATTTTAAAAGCAGGTTGTATTTTCTGCCTGTTTTGCATTTGCATAAAAGTCAGAATTATTTCTACTGTCTTTAGAGGGCTCGTTCAGTTGGCAAACACCTGGAGCTCCAAAAGCTGCAACACCTGAACTGTGCAACCCTAACCCAAAGCCTGGGGAAGGGAGAGCAGCAGCCTGTGTCACACAGCCCATGTTCCATGGGTCATGATCCACACAGACTGCCAGGTTCCTCCAGGAATAAAGGATGGCACTGTTGTCTTTCCAGTGCAAAGTATGAAGAAGAATAAAATTAGCAGGGGAATGCTTGTGGAGGGAACTGACCCCTGTTATTGCCATTATTACACACATTTTCTTCAGGTAGCCTCAGCATTAGCAGCTCCAGGTCCAGCCACAGCTGCCTCAGGAGTGTGGCACTTGTTTTCACTCAAGTTGCACCAAAGGAGGTTTAGGTTGGATATTAGGAAAAATTTCTTCACCAAAGGAGTTGTCCAGCCCTGGAACAGGCTGCCCACCATCCCGGGAGGGATTTAAGCCGCGTAGATGTAGCATTTGGGGACGTGATTTAGTGGTGGGCTTGGCAGTGCTGGGGAGTGGTTGGATTCAATGATCTTGAAGATCTTTTCAACCTAAATAATTCTATTGATTCCCCAGGGGAAGCTGGGGAATGTCCCATGTCAGAAGGGACAGCACTCAAATCCTGCTGGATTTTCCCCAGCAGGTCCAACCATCTGAATCCTCTCCAGACTTTTGTCACGATGTAAAGTTTTAATGCTTCAGAAGTCTGAGCAATAGCACTGATCTTTTGTTATTTTGCTCTCAGGAATCAGTTTCAGTAACACAGTGAACAGCAAATTTTACTTCTTCCAAACAGGTTTTTCCCTTGGCTGCTACGGCTTGAAAAGCTTCGAAAGCTGCGCTGCAATGTAACGGCAGGAGCACAGGAGAAGGAAAACTTTAGAGGCAGGGAATAACATCAAACCATTTGATTTATGATCTAAACCAACAACTGCTGGTTGCCTCAGCTGGTCCCTTTTTGTTCCCGCATGACATACGCTTCTATTCCAATCCCTGCAAGCTTCAGGAGTATTCATGTTAGCAGCACTTTGTATCGATCTAGTGACAGTTCCAGTGCAAACTGCTGCACCAAAATTCAGGGTATAAACTCTAAATTACCAACCAAAGTTCTCAAAACAAGCATCCCTAAGCAGGCAGCTCCAAAACTCAAGATCCACTACTGAAACCTGCCAGCTTCTGGGTGGTTTGTTTATCCTGGGAATAAGATCAAACTGCAAGGCCAGTTTTCTACCTGTAGAAACTGGGTACAGGAGTTTAACGAAGCTTTGTAGCACACTTCCCTTGAGCAGCTTCAGAGCCAAGAGGAACTGGTTGAAAGTGCATAAATGGTGACAAGTCAAATCACTCAGTCCTCTGTACGCAGCAAACCTAACCTGAAACAACCACCTCAAATGCTGAAAAGCACAGCCAGCTTTCATGGCCCCTGAGTCCCTGACCTTGGTGAAGAACAGGATTGCAGCGTCTGCCACACCAATGCCACAATGCCAGGAGCTGCACCAAGACCCAGCAAACACTGCACAACCCAAAGGTGGTTGGAACATGTTGGCCTATTTATCCAGAAGTGGTCTCAAAGTAGCCATCAGATGGCACAAAGGGACACACACTCCATGTCCCAAGCCCAGTTCAGCCCAGTCCAGTTCAGCCCAGATGCCCCCCAAATTGTCCACAGTTCTACTGCCCAACCCATCATGAGCACAAAACCTGGCACATCAGCCTTTCACCTTTCAAAACCTAAAACAAATCCTGAAACTCATTCAAGTGTCAAACAAGTGCAAAGGAAAAAGCTCTGAGACACAGAAGTGCTTCCCACCAGATGCCATTTTGTCCTCCAGCAAGAAGGTTTCACAATAGACGTGATGGAGGAGCTTGGTATCCCTCCAGCAAACCCACACTTGGCACTTTACACCCTGGCAGTGATGCTCTAACCCACACCCCTTTAGAAAGCTGTTGGAGAAAAGCCTCCATCGGGTGCTCAGGCTCCCAGCAATGTTTTCCACCACAGCACCATGCAAATGCTGTCACATCTTGCCACTGGCAGCAATGTGTGAAATCAGGTTCAGGTTTCAGTGTGCTGGAAAGAAAATCCAGCACTGGCTTCCAGTGCAGATTGTGGGGAGCAAGTAAAACATACTTTTCTTTTTATAGACTGTTTCCATGGTGCACAGAGGTTCCCATAGCTAATTCTGCAGCTGCAGAACTTCAGAAAATTGCACAGCCTGGGTATAATCCTGTGGCAGGGTGCCCCATACATCCCCAAAGCAAAATCCAGTGGCTTAACACTGTCACCAAACAACGGTGTCGTGTCCCACTTTGACGTGGGAGCGAAGCGGCTGCAGCTGAACCTCCTCAAGTTGCTGAGCAGTTTAAGAGAGCCCCAGAGCAACCAAAGCCAGGTCTGGGCTTCAGACCCCATCTGCTAAAGTTCCCAGACATCAGCGGGAGATAAACAAATTACCATTTGCCATATTTACTTTTAAAACAATTTCTTAGAAGAACCGTATGTCTGAAGAACAAGCAGACTGTTATAAGGAATAACTTAATCAACCCCACCTCTGCCTCTCTCCACTGGCACGCCTCTGAAGCAGTCCAGTTTGCTTCCCCTGAGCCAGGAGATCCAGGACGCGCTGCCCCCCAACTTCCATGCCCCAGCACTTGCTGTGCTTGGTCAGAGCCCAACCAGCTCAGACAAACCAGCCAATCCCAAAAACATCCTCCCAGAATCAATGTGCCCGGCACCGTTGCTCCGTTCAGCCCCTCGGCACAGGCAGATCCCGGCGCGTCACTCACCTGCTCCTGTGAATTCATCACCCGCAGCTTCATCTGCTTCAGGTAAGTCGAGGTGAGGGGCATGTTGTAGTCAATGATCCCAGAAACCAAGGAGGAAGGTGGCTCGCTCTCTGAAGAACAGAGGAAAAGCTTTACTTAGATGAGGGACCTGCAGTACGTTCTCGTAACTGTTACACAGGGGTATTCAGGAGAACTTCAAATCCCTGGAAAGAGCCACCACCCGCTGAGAGAAGGTTCCTCTAAGAACATGACCCCACCAAGAACATAATTACAGAACAGATGTTGTCTTGAGAAAAAAAAAATAAAACGAGCATTGCTGTCACCTGTGAAAAAAAGACACATAACGTATAATTTTTCAGCGTCCCCCAAACTTGAAGAAGAAACTGAGTCTTGCTGAAGCCTCAGAAGCGCTTCCACGCACATGGGATTTATGCAGGGGGTGATGAACAAGGATCTGTTCGCAGCTTGCTTCAGCATTGCAAAGTCTTGCCAATTTTGCTGGGATTCCCTCAGGTAGGAGTTAACATTAAGGCAACGTATTAAGTATCTCTATCTGGTGATGAAGATTATTTTTAACATCCTCATTAAAACACAAACTTAATTTTAGAGATCTTTAATTTAAATTGTTCCTGTTGATTCCTCTGGCTGCATCACATGAGCTCTAGAGATGGCTCCACGTTTGGATGCTCCTGCAAATCGCTCTGTCTGGCCAGGCCAAGAGTCCCCACAAAGCAAATTCTCAGTGATTTCTCTGAATTCTCAAAGATTTGTCTGCTCTGCCACCACCACTGTGGATCCTGCAGGACGTAGAACATGAAGGCTGCTGGAATGATCTGTTCTAACACTGAATTTGCAGGGTCATGCCGTGGGTTTGTCCAGGAGGAAAGCTGCCATTGTCCACAGGGATGGCTGACGGCTACAAGCAAGATTTCTTTGCCGTCAGCACAGGCAGATGCAAGAGAATCTGAGAATTTGGAGAATTAATCCAGCCTTCCAGCACATGCTGAAGGGGTGTGTGGTATCCTCTAGACAGGAGCTTAAGCAGCAACGGGGGAAGAAGGATTCCCAGGAGCTGAAGGTGAACTGATGGTGGGAGGTTTCCATTCCTGGTTCTGAATCTCCCTGGCTGGCTTGCATTTTCTGGGGTCACTGGTTTCACAGGCACGTGTGACAGGGCCCCTTGAAAAAGAGCCTTCACAAAATGTTTTACAGCACCTCAGAAAAGCCATCAACCCAATTCTAATGGGCCTGCTTCTCAGAAATGCTGAGTGTCAAAAAATCCTGTCGAAACTCAGCAGACCTGAAGATGCTCCACACCTCTGGAAACACCATATCTATCATGTCTGATTAAGAAATTACCTTACCCCAAAACTGTCTGTAATTGACTTAAACATCACAAAGATTTTTGCAAATCTTCTCTGTCAAGTCATTGACAGGTTCCATGGAAATACAGTGCTTTTTTTCCCAGGTTCATCTAGTCCATTCCTGGGGAGATGGAGCATTCCTGCCTGTGGGTGCAGGGAAGGGTGGCTAGTGCCACTCAAGCCATCAACTTGCCCAAATATGAAGGTCCAAAGCTTTTAGGAATCTTGTAAGCTGATTCCTCCATCTTTTCTCATGCCTGTATGTCAGCAGTCTCTGTCACGCTTTGACCTACAGATTAGGAGCACTTCTACGTCTCTATATATTAAACACCCCAAATAAACCCTTATTCTGCTGTGCAAGGATGCTGTGCTGTGATGAAAAGATGCCAAAATCCCAGTGCAAGGGGAGCTTTTCACGGGAACAAAACCTGCCACCTTCCCCAGCTGGCTGAGTCCCTGAGAGTTCAGGAAAGCATTTGCTAAGAGTAATACAGATAGAGCTGCTCTCTCCTGAAGCACAGGCATGGATGAGGTGAGTGTTTCGGATCTCTGAGGATGATAAGTTGCTCTCCTGCCATTCCCCACTCCACTGCTCAGCGCTGCAGAGATGAATGAAGCTGAACAGGAGCAGCTCAGCAACTTCAGATGGGGAGGAAGAGGGACGTAAGTGATCTTTTAGTGCTTAGATTCTGCCTGAAACCATCCTGATGTAAATTTGGAACAATCCCATTAGAGGCCACAAATTTACTGTGAATTCATGCAACTGTAACACATAAGGGTTTGAGCCCAAGAAACCAAACCCTTTTTTTTTTTTTCCTTTCTCTAAGTTATCTGGAAAAGAAAGAAAACCTTTGTTTTAAAAGGCCTGGGGGGCTCCACGGGAACAACCCTCACATCCTATGTCACAAGAGGAAGCTCCTGGAATCCTTTAGTTCGTTTTTCAGTTATCTCTATCACATGCCGCACATGGTGGACACACAGATGGAACAAGCAGAAATGGTTTTGATCTTAGCTGCACATTTTTATCACTCCACCGGAATTACTCCTAATTTAATAACACTGTAAAGAGATCCCAGTGAAGTCCAGTGACGTTCAAACTTTCCCACAAGCAAGACAATTTGCTTTTATGAATGATGTGGGTGCCCTGCAGGGTTTCATGTCAGCTATGTTTAATTAGGAATTTTTGTGATCACAAATTAAATGTGCTCAGATTTGTTTCATGGACCAGAGAAGTAGGAAGAGATGGGAATGACTCATATTTTGTCATCTTACTGAGTTAAACTTTACCTGCATTTGCTTGTATGTGTGTATGCATGTGCATACACCTCAGTAATTTTTCTATGAACCCAGTGGTTTTTTTAGGTGATTTGCTCCTGATAAATTCCTGAATACATGTTAGTGAAATCAGACACCCTTCCCCAGTAAAAGTAACCTTATCTAATCTACTCAATGCATTTTCACATGTACTTAGTCACTATTTGGGTGCCATTCAGGCAGAGAAGCACTTCTGTCCTTTCATTCCTGGAGGGTAAGTAAGACTTTTTACCTGTGGGATCCTTTGTATTCCTGATTGATTTATTTTTAAGAGAAGTGCTAAGGGGAGAAGCCTTATGAAAATAATAATTGATATTAATTTATAAATTTGTTCAGGACAGATGGATGTTAGCCCTGATCATGGTTTCCACAGCTAGGACCACACTGTGGGGGATATCCAGAACCGGGTGTTCCTGGAGCTGCCTCTGAACTGGGATGGGTGTGTGTTCCTGGGAGAGGCACAGGTGATGCAGGATCGTGGGTGGGTGCAAGCCCCTGAAGGAAGACCAGGTTGGACGGGGCTTTGAGCAACCTGATCTAATGGAAGGTGTCCCTGCCCATGGCAGGGGGTTGGAATGAGATGGACTTTAAGGTTCCTTCCAAACCAAACCAGTCTGTGAATCTGTGAAGGAACAATAACCCTTTTCATCAGCTGCCTCCTGAAACGGGATCCCAAGCTCTGGAACTGGCAGCTTGGCTACTGCCAGGCATTTAGGAAGGTGTCCTGGTGTGGGTGAAGCCAACAAGTGACATCCCTGTTGGCCTGACTCATCCCATCACCCTTCCCATCCACTGAGCTGGCTGCTGCAGCTGCAGAGCTTGGAACATCACCTGTGATGGATGCAGTGCAATCAGTGTGAAGGTCAGGTTTGCTCCCAGCAAGGCCAAAGGCCAGAACTTTTCTTGATGTAATTGGAAAGAGGGATCAGGCCCTTAGCTGGCAGAGTGGGAAGTGCTGTGGTAATGGAGCTTCAACTAATAGAATTCACATGGAGTTATTTGGGAGAGTTTTTGAGAGTTTTTAAGAAATATAATGAGTACAAAGCAATTCAGTCACTACCTTTGGATAGATGGCATGTAATCCACTTACACAAAACCTCTGGGATGTCCATAGCTCTGCTCCCAGCAGTAAACAGTTGGCAATCAGTATTTAATACTAGAAATTCTCTATTGTTGGTCCTTTTGTTTCTTAAATTCTGCTTCCCTTCTTGATAAGAGCTGCCAAATGAGCCAGTTTGCCTTGCCACTTTTGAAACAGACCAACTCCCTGCAGTTTGCTTATGTTTTTCTAAAGAAGCTGTTTTAATGGGGGAAACCAACATCACTTTGATGCATTCCACTTGCTCATGAAAACAAGTTTGTAATTCAGAAAAAACCAGACAAACATTTAACCTGGGAGAGAACCTAGTCCCATCTTCTTCCCACTCCTGCTCTCTCTTAGACCTAAGGAGCTGCAGATTGGACCTGTCTACAAAAGAACTGTAATGAGTCAACCCCCTCAGTGGCCACACTAATTGTGTGTGTGTACACAGGCACAGTGTAACTGTGATTGCCAAAACACTTGCCATTATCAAACTCAGGATCACGTGCTTATCTATTAAGTAGTGTAAATTGCTTCTTTATCAGAAACTTCAGCTATTCAGACATATTCTGTGTCTTTCAATACAATATTACCAGTTCCAGGGAAAAACTTTACGTTGTTTTTTTTAGACATTGAAGTTTCCACCTACACATGATCATGGGCTGATTGCAGCCATATGTGTGGTATTTTTGACCCATGTTTTGGGTGGCACTGGGGAAGCTCTGAAAGAAAGCCAGGCTGCTTCTGCTCCCTAAGCTGAAAGAAGCAGGTTTAAGCAATTCTTTCAGCTTGGCTGTAAGATGAAAAATAGTCCAGGTTAGGAAAACCCTCAAGTTAAGATGTATCTCCTGGGCGGGACAGTAGCTGGCAGCTGTCAATGGCACAGTGCTGGTACAAAATGCAGTGTCAGCTCTGCTGGCAGAAGTCACTCGCCTTTACCTTTGGGCTCCAGGCCGTTGGAGTTGAAATGCATCCTCTTCTGGCACTCGGTGCAACTCATCAGGAACCTGGTCACAGCCTCTCTCGGGAGGAAAGCATAGGTCTCTGCAATCTGGGGGAAAAACAGACAGCTGTATGTCCTGGGAGAGGGAGAATGGGGCAGAGAGCACAGGGACCACTGGCACAGCTCGTAGCCACATGTTGTTCCCTCCAGTCCTAAATCCCTCCCTCCAGAGCAGCTGTTGGTGGGGGAACACTTTGGGAGGGTAACTGGCGTGCCAGAGAGGCACCAAAACCCAAATGAGCAGACCTTTGGTATCCCTGCGTAGCCACACCTTCCCAGAAGGGCCCTGCCATTCCCCCTTGGAGTCTGGGAAGAGCAAAGCTATGAATGTGTAAGAATCAAATGTGAAAGTAAGGCCTCGTCAGCTCTGTTTGCATTGTTAATTACCATCACACCAGTAACCTGAAGAATCCATTAATCTTTTGTAAGGGCAGGTCACTTTTTCCCACAATGACAATCAATTACTGTTAATAATACTTTGCACTTCTGTGACATATTTTATCTAGGGAATTGAAAACATTTTTCCAAACAGTAATGAATTAAGTCTCCTGAACCTTTGTGGGATATGTATTTTACAGATGAGGAAAAGCTAAGGATAAATATTTAAAACTTGGATGCATCAAGTTAAACACTAGATCCAGACTTAAGCACCCACAGAAGGTACCTGGCAGTCCCAGAGTCCTGTTATCGTAATTAATTCCTGCCAGCAGTAATTTTACGGTATTTCTAAAGATCAAGACCAGGTTATTTGGAGAAGGAATGAGTCAATTTTAATGTAGACTTCTTTAAGGCCATAAAAGACCATCAAATCTCGGAGTGTGACCTGTGTAGCACAAGTCACGAAACTTCACCCACGTTCTCTTGCAGCCCAGTGGCCTGTGGTTTGCCTAAAACATCATCCAGGAAGACATCTGGTCTTAATTGGAAGGCTTTAAAAGGTGGAGAGCCCACCTCTTACTTTGGGCTGGTTCCTACGGTTAATCACCCATCCTGTTTGGTCTAAGTGACTTGTCCGAGCACGGCGGTTCCCAAACCAGGGGCCGTGACCCCCACAGGGGTCACAGCACTTACAAGTGGGGTCATAAAGCAGACAGAAATTCAATTGTTTGTGCCAGTCCTCGGGGCTGTGAGCCCGGCAGAAGTGGGGCTCAGGACGGGAAGTGGGGCTGCAATCAGACACCTCGTGGGTGAGGGCTGGTGACGGGGCCGAGCTGGGAAGACGGCCCAGGATGTCCTGATCCCCCTCCTCTGGCCGGTGGGCATCGTCCCCCTACTTTATGTAGTTAACAAATAATACCTAAATTATGTAAATCCACATTAAATACAAAAATACCTAAATTCCAAGCATTTTTCTACCCTGAGGCGGTGCTGTTCTAGAAGCAGAGCAGCGGGGCAGGGGCAGTGGCTTTGCAGGATCCCGGCTAAGGCAGCGCCGTGCCCGGCCGCTGCGGTGGGAGGGAGCCGCATCCATCTCCACTGCGCGGCAGCAGAGCCCGGGCTTTCACACGCACAGAATGCCAGATGGGTGGAAAGTTCAGGCGGGGACCTTGTCCCAGCGCTCAAATGGAGGCTGCAGTGCCTGGTCCTCATGGGATTCTCCTCCTATTTAGCTGCAGCCCCAGAGAGCTCTGTCGTGGCCGAGCGGATGCCAGCTCAGTCTTCGCCTCTGTGCGATATTTATCGATGCACAAGCGCAAGGGATTCCCGCAGAAACGCTGAAATGAGGGGCCTGGCAATTGCTGGTGGCAGCCGTGGTGTGGTGGCGCAGGCAGGGAACTGTCCCCGCGTGCTGCCCGCCGGGCTCAGCCGTCTCCCTGCCTCTTTTGCTCCAGCAAGCCCACAGTCTCTGCTGCAAATGTTCAGCTAATTTTAGTGATACAGTTGTTATTTCTCAGCTGATTTGATGCTCTGCAGAGCAGACAGCTTCCTTGATGAGTTATCTCCCATCCAAACTCCCTTTCTGATTGCCTCCCTCCGGAGGTCATGGACAAGGGCAAACTCTCCAGTGTCTCTAATCAGAAGCAGTGGGGAAAGGGAGCAAGGAGAAGGAGGCAGCAGACCCTGGAGACTCCCAACTGGCCACCCAGCAGCGTCCCTTTGTGCACCCGTGCCAGGCGTGGCGCGTGCTCTGCACCATTTCACCTTCCAGCTCAGGCTACAAAGGCGCTCCGGGGAGCAAGGGCAGGAGTGAGGGCAGGAGCGAGGCTGGGCAGCCCAGCCAGCAGCGTCCTGCCAGGTCAGGAGGGGATACACGCTGCTAATGTGATGATCTCAGCTCAAGAGGGAGATGAGGGGTGGAGCGTGAAGCTCTCTGACTGCTGTGAGCAGGCCTGGGAAAACAGACGGATCCAGGCTGCTCCCCTGGGGCTGTGCAGGGCACAGATTAGTCCTCCAGAGAGATGAATTGAAGGAATTAGGGGAGGGTCGGAGTGGTCTGCTGGGGAAATGAGCAGAAAGTTTTTGAATCGTGGTCATGCTGGCGGGGCTGCCCCCCCTGGACCATAGAAAGGTCACTTGCCCCCAGCCAGGGAGGGTCAGTGTGTACCCCAGCCCCCGGCCCCATGCTCTGCCACAGGGGCAGGACTCGAGTGCTCAGGGCAGGGAGCGATGCCATGAGCTCTTTGTGCAGAGCCCTGCTCCCTGGGGACTCCCACCACATGTGGGAGGCTGCAGGGCACTGGGCTGCCTCACCAGCACTGCCAGCACCACAGCGTGGATGGAGCACGGACACAGGCAGGCAGGACAGACTCCAACCCTGTGCTGACTCTGGCAGCACACTGAGCTCAGTGTGCAGAACCTCAGGCATCATCACGGAGACGAGGGCAGCCTGCACAGACCTCTCAGACATCGTATACACCAGAGAGATGAGCTGCCAGCAAGCCACTCCTGTCTCTAAGTGACCTGGTCCTTAGGGCTGTGGGATTCAAGGGAGAAGCTTGGTTTTGGACAGTAAATTCAGCTCTTCTTGTAAAAGGAGAGCCCAAATGTTTGCATCGAAGGGCTGTGCAGAGTCAGGAGAAACAGCAAGCTCCCTGGAGAAGCACACTCCAAGCTAAATTATTCCTGACCTAACTAGAGTGGTGTTTCAGGGTGGATAGAGCTGGTTCTTGGCATCCATAGAGCCAAGAGGAGACTTAGCTCTGTGCCTGCCTCCATTTTGTAACTGAGGAAACCCAGGATGGGCTGGAGAGCAGGGGAAGGCCACAACCATGCCCCAGTCCCCCTTTCTGCTGCTCCTGACCTTCAAGGCCCACGCGAGACATTTCCCTCTGGCTGAGGGAGTCAGGGAGGCAGATGACCCGGAGCATGCAAGGCACCGGACAAACATTCTCTCGTCCGTCACTAATACTGACGATTCTCTTCCTTTTCCCTTCAGACATGCACAGTGCCTTTGTATGATTCCCTTGCTCTCTCCTCTCCCAGCAGCCGCGCTGTGCTGCCGCTGCAGCCCGGATTCCCGTCCCCGAGCACAGCTGCTCTGCCTTTAAACCCCTCCTTCCTCACGCCTCCCCGCACAGGCACACTGGGCTCTGCCTCGCCTCTGCCTCCCGCCAGTGGTTCCGCTTCTACCTGCCCTGTCATCCCCACTCCCGAGGGACTCCCCCTCCCGCAGCCCCTCCGCTCCAGTGCTCTCCCTGCCCGGGGCACGGGGGGACTCTCACCGCTCGGTAGGTTTTCTTCTGCCCGGCATGTTTGGGTGCTTTGCCCGGCTCCGACGAGCTTTCCACATGCATCGAGTAGATGATGTCAAAGAAATCTTCCACCACAGCCACGCGTTTCAGAGAGATGCCCTCGGGCTCCGACAGTCCATCTGCCCCCTACAACAGTGCAGGCAAGTTGAGTTAGTGTCAGCGATGGGTGACAGGGGTGACGAGATCGGCCCGGGGCTAATGCGGTTGGAGGGGGCAGAGTGGCGGTGCTCCCGCCTCGGGCTGCCTTGGGCACGGGGGATGTGGGGGATAAATTAAACATCGCTTCAGGGAGGATCCTGCTGTAGCCAGGGCAGTGGCGGCTGCTGCTGTTGTGCTGCTAAAGCTGGCAGTGAAATTGGGCCAGGAATAAAAACAAGGGAAGAGTCCAGAGTGAAGTCTTAACTGATCAAGAAATTCAATTTCCATAGTGTGGGGTGGTTTTGCTAGGCGGGGAACAGGCAGGGGAAGCTCTTTGGACCTGCACATGGTGCTAAACCATCCTGGGAAGCCCTGAGATGTAAGGTACTCTCGCTGGCTGCAGTCCCCGTGGACATGGATCAGCCAGCAGGACAAGGTTTCACTGTGATGCCAGGATACAGCCCCTAAAGGAAGGAGCCAGCATCCCCTCCTTCCCTGCACTGACCTTTCCAAGGCTCCCTCCCTCTCACAGACGCAGAGCAGCTGAGCGCTGGCAGCAGCAGCACAGCTCTTTGTGTGTTCGGATGTGCTGGAGAGCAGGAGGCAGTAATTCTGCCACACGACAGTGGTGACAGACTGATGGGAGTGGGAAGTGTGGGGAGCAGTGCTCCTCCGAGCTGACTGGCACCAACGGTGTCAGCTCACACTGGCAGGGTTTGCCGTGGGAAGGGGAGGCAGCCTCTGGGACCTGGAGCTGCTATCAGCACTCGGCACAAAGCACCAGAGCCGGAAGGGCTAGTGAGAGGTGGTCAGTGGCTACTGTAGTGGCAGGGGGGACTGAGAAATGGCCAAGCTTTGGGAGGTCACTTAGCTTGCTCCTTGAAAAAATGCCATTTTTGCATAGACAAAAAAATGAAAAAAAAAAAAAATATATATATATATATATATATATAAAAAACATCCCTTTAAGGCCTGCTTTCCAAAAGGAATGCATGGATGTTGTCCAGTGGGTACCCACCAGCTGCTAAGCAGCAACCTGCACTTCTAAATGACCTGCAAACTATCTTTTTCACGTGCATTCACACATCCCCGAGGGCAGGCAGAGGCTGGCAGGGAGCTGTGGGCAGAGGCTGGCAGGGGTCTGCATGCAAAAGGAACACCCAGTCTCCTACGTTTGTGCTGTCCTTGGTTGGGCTCTGTGTATCTTACACAGTCTATAGATTGAATAAATGCTGTTCTTTAAGCCACCAGTCAAGGGCCTCTCAAAAATCAATCACTTAGTGGGCCCACCTTCTGCTAAAGCTACCCAGCATCTCAGAGGAGCAGTCATTTAATGTACGGAGCTGCCTACTAGGGTTGGCTCCTCACCCCAATTTTGGAACAGAGACTGCCTGTCCTGGGCACAGGCTGCAGCGGGACGGTCGCTGAGCTCACCCGGGACATGGGCACGAGGATTTTCCAACACGAACCACCTCTGCCCTCCCCGGGGAGCCCCAAGCCGGGTCTGAAGGTGGCTGTAACAAAGAGAATATTGAGAGTGAACACAAGGGGCAGGGTGGCAGCGCTGCGTGGTGGGGGTCGGGAAACTTCGCCCCAGGGAGTGTCTTTGAGGAATATAGATCTAATTTCTTCTGTCACTGTTCAGAGAGTTTCAGTTTAATCGAGGGCATGGGTATTCCCCTGCCAAGGAGGAGCGGGCATTAGGAGGCTTCCTACTGACCAATAATCCTCAGAGCAGGGTTGAAATGAGGATAATTACAGAAACAGGACAAAGGAAAATGCAGCAGGGGAAAAGCACAGTCAGATCTAACAAGCAGAGCCCTCAAAATTAAGGCTGTAACCAACCCCGTATGCAAATCACTGTTTCCAACCGGCTAATATCCTCCTCCCTGCACGGCCAGCAGGTCCCTGTTTCCTCCCCGGTTTCAGAAGGAATGCAGTGAAGGTAACCTCAGGGTCTGGGCATTTCTACAGCCTCCCTGCACACCCAGCAGCGCTTTCCTCTCCACCCCGGCTGGATGCCGGATGCCGGAGCTGCCTCCTCAGCATCCCACTCCCTGCAGCGATCCTCCCCTGACTCCTTGCGTCTCTCCATCCCCTCCTCAGCCTTGTGACTGCTCTCCCCGTGATGATTATTTAGCTTTGGGAAGCAGGTGAGATGCAAGCAGTATCAAAGCCACTGGGTATAAGAAGCTGTATCAAGTCGATGCCTCCAGGATTAGGGAGGTTTATATCTAGCAATATACCCAAATGTTGACCTAGGATTTAAGAGGACACATGTGCTGTAGAGTACCTCTCTGAGGGGCCCACGCCCCTCGAGTTCCTCCTTCCACACCCAGCATTGCTCACCAGTATTCGCGGCATGAGTCAGAGCCCATAATATCTCAGAAAGGCTTAAAACCCCTCAGGTTTAAATAGCAATAAAAATTCCGTTGGGAAGCAGAATGGGAAGAAGGGATGCTTCTACCCTGTCCTGGTGCTGGGGCTTTATTAGAAGTCACCTGCCCCACAAGGAGTAAAAGATTTCAGGAGCAAAGCTCAGCCCTGACATAGGTGCTTGGAAACGGGTGGCATTTCAGGCGCTGAGGAGTCCCTTTGCCACGTTCCAGTCATCCTCCTTTCCCCTATATTTGCCCAGCACCGGTTTGTCTCTCCGCCTTCCCAGTCTCTCCTTCTCTGTCCCTGTGTACTGTGCCCCACAGTTCTCACTCCCCCCCCGCCCTTTCCTCTCGTCCTCTCCACCTCCCCAGAGCTGTGAGCACTCTCTCCTCTCACCTCCCTCCTCCATCAGGTCTTTTTTCTCCCCGGTGTCCTTTGTCTTCCCCATCTCCTCTAGTTCCACATCTCTCAGCGCCCGTACCCCCGGGACCCTCTGCCCTAGGACAACCCTCCTGGGCCTCGCTGCCCCTGCATCTCCCCTGTCCCTGCTCCATCCCTCCGACCCCGGCCACCTCCAGCACTCGCGAATCAGTGCCGGGAGGTGCCTCTGCGGGCCGAGGTCCCCTCCCGTGCCCGGCCCCGGGCGGCGACAGCCATTTCAGGCAGCGCTGTCCCGGGTGCGGCACGGGCCGGGCAGCGCTTCCCATGGCCGGGGACCGACCATGGCGCTGGCAGCGCCGAGCCCCGGCACCTTTGTTCTCGGCAGCCGCCCCGGGCACGCTCGGCCCCCGCCCGGCCCGGGACGGGGGCGGTGCGGCGGGAGGGGACGGGGAGCGCCCGGGCAGCCCCGAGCGGCGGCGCGGGGTGACATCTGCCGCGGCGGGGAGGGAGGCAGGGCCGGGCGAGCCCCCCCGCCCGGGCCGGGCTGGGGCCCGCCGGCAGGTAGCGGGTAACCACGGCAACCAGCGGTAATCCGCTCCCCCGGGCCCGCCGCCGCCGCCCCGCGCCCGCTGCCCCCGCGCCCGCCGCGCCCCGCCCGGCGCGGACCGGCCCGGGGCAGGCACCGGCGGCGGCGGGGCCCCGCTGTGGCCGGTCTCGCACCTCGCCGAGCCTGGGACGGGCGGGCAGCGGCAGAGTCCGGGGCGGGCTCCTGCCGCCCCCAGGCACCGCCATCCCGCCGGAGCTCTGCTCACCTCCCGAGCCCCACTGCAGCCCTGCCGCGCTCCCACAGCCCCGCCACAGCCCCACAGAGACCTGCCCGGGCTCCCGCAGCCCTGTCAGGCTCCCACACGGACCTGCCACGGCTCCCACATGGACCTGCCACGGTTTCCCCAGGGATCTGCCATGGCTCCCTCACGGACCTGCCACGCTCCCGCAGCCCTGCCATGGCTCCCACAGCTCTGCCATGCTCCCACACAGACCTGCCACGCTGCCACACAGACCTGCCATGCTCCCACACAGCCCTGCCATCGCTCCTACACAGCCCTGTCCTGCCTTGGAGCCTGGCAGCAGCACCCACACATCTCCATGACCGGCCTCCTCCACCCGCCCAGCTCCCTCTGCTCCCAGAAACCCGCTGTGTCTCCACCAGCCCCTGTGGCCATTCCTCAGCAGCCTGGCCTGGGTGTGAAAACTGCCATAATGGGAGGTTTTGACAGCCAAAGTGCAGCACTGATGAGCTAACCCTGTTTTCTGTGGGGCAGATCTACGGCCAGCAGCTGCCACCTGATCCAGGCCATGCTGCCCGCGGTGACCTCCACCCCAAGCCCCGGCAAGCTGCCACCACCCCAGCGAAATCAGACTCCCAACCCAGGCAGCTCCAGGGAGGCCAAGGGATGACAGCAGGCTTCATGCACAGGACTTCTCAATCCTGCAAGCCCTTCCCCAACTTGGACTTGGATTTGGGAGAATCTGGGAGCATTTAACCTGAGCTCTCCAAAGCCTGCATTCTCCCAGCTCCTCTTCAGACTGACTGGGGTAGACGCTGCCAGAGGAACTGGAAACTGCCCGTTCTGGGCTCAACAGTGTGGAGGGTCTTGGCTCTGCCCTTGCACTGGCTGGCAGGGCGATATCTGCCTTCTCCAGTGGGACTGGCAGCTCTTCTGGGGCCCAGGAAGCTACCCCGCTTCACGGCTCTGCAGGAAAGCATCCCTTTTCCAAGGGGGTTAAACTGGAGGGCCATCAGACTGGGACTGCTGGAGCAGGAGTGGGATGGGAGGGAGTGCCGACTGCTTCCCCATCTGCTGTGCTCAACAGCAGATAAAACACTGCCCTGGCCCTCGCGCGAGGGGCTGATACCAGCCGAATTCAGCTTCCTGTGAGTCAAAAGCCGCTTCCTGCCAGCAGAGCCCTGCCTGATAATGGCTGCGTTCTGCTCTCTGCCCGGGAGCAGACCCTCTGCCCTCGCCTCTCCTTGCACTTCCCACATGAAAGCGTTCCCTTCTGTATCTCCCAACCACAGCATCTCCCCGCCCCAGTACAGAGTCGCACATTAAACTCTAATTTCCTGCTGCTGTCTGGAAGGGCCACTGTCACCCTCATCCCTGGGACAGCTGAGCTGGAGGTTTGGGGCCAGCCGTATCGAGCTGTCCCTCAAGGTCACCTCCCTTGTACACACAGACAGGCCACGTCGTTCGCTCTGCCTGTGCTCCAGCTGCTGCTGGCTGTGGGACACAGCCACTGTCTCCAGCCAGGTCAGGATCAGAGTTCTCCTGTCCCACACTGGAGTCACCCCATGGTGTGACCGTGGGTTCCCCAGCCCACACCAGCAGCAGTGCCATTCCTGTGGCACTCATCCATCCCTCGCCCTTTCTGCCAGCCCTGGGTGGTTCCTTTGGCTGCACAAAGGAGGATCCCTTTTTTGAGATGAGCAAAAGTGGGATTTGGATTTTATGTGAGCACTCTGCTGCTCTTTCCTCTCTGAAGTGCCTTTCTAATTTTCTACAAGTTGTATTTTGTTCTGAGGGAAATTTTGGTCTTCTGACAAAAATGCTCAGCTGGAGCATGTGCGTGGGAGTGCATGTGCACAGGACAAAGCAATTGGGACCTAGTGGGATCAGAAACTGTGACATACAGGATGGGATGTAATCCTGCCATGATGCCAGAGACATCCCATCAAGTGCTCCAGAGATCATAGAAACATGGAATGGTTTGGACTGGAAGTGACCTTAAAAACCATCTCGTTCCAATCCGTATGCCATGGGGAGGGACACCTTCCACTAGACCAGATTTCTCCAAGCCCCATCCAACCTGGCCTGGAACACTTCCAGGGATGGGGCAGCCACAGCTTCTCTGGGCAGCTTGTGCCAGTGCCTTGCCACCCTCACAGGGAAGAATTTCCTCTGAACATCATGATTCCTCAAGTCCATCCCCGGAGCAGCCTGTGGCCTCCCAGTGTCCACCCACGCTGGTGCTGTGGCCACCACCAGCACACAGCCCACCTCTGCAACTACTTCTGCACAGGCTTCAGCACCAAAACAGACGTTTTATTTCAATATGGACTCTTACAACTTTTGATCAAGAAACTGTTCTTGGTACTTCTCATCTCTGGGAAGTCAGCCCTTGATTGGCTTCTATATTTAGACTTCTCCAGGGCTTTAGGAAGTTCACTCCTCATGGTATTTAGGTGTAGGATGAAAGCAGCTTTTGCGGGGGATATGTTAAACCACAGCAGGCTCCCTCTGCTAATGCTGCGAGGAGAAAGAGGAGCTAGATTCCTCGAACTTCCCTCTTCTTCTTGCCCCTCATGTCATGGGCACAGTGTGTGCCTTAGAAATAGGCACCGGGGAGACACTGGGCTGAAAACAGTATCAGCTGTATTGCTCATAATAAAAGAACCCACAAGAAGACGATGGGAAATGCTCTGACTGACAGATTTTGCTCTTTTTTCTCCTGGAAATATTTTGCTAGGAAATTTTTCTGATCATTTCTGGTTAAAAAACGGGAGAAAAGCAGTTGCTAAAATGCTGATGGTGTTTCCCTGTGCTGAGCATTTTGTGTTGTGTCTTGTTGCACCAAGCAAACATGAAGCCCCATCCTGCACTTAGAGCTCCAGCTCTACTCACTGCAGTGAAAACAGCCCCAGCCCTGCTGAGCAGCTGAGCATCCCTCTGGCCCAAGAGGGTTCATTTCTCTCGGGGAAACTGAGGCACAAGAAGAAATAATTTTCCCAACACTCTGCGCTGACTCAGGCCAGGACTGGGGGCATTCACATTGTTTCTCTACCCAGAACTGTACACAATACTTTTTTTTTTCCCAAAGTAAATACTTCCTCATGAGGGGAGCCGGGTGCTTTATTTTTAGCTGGCAAACACAGCTGAGGTGTGTGTCTTTCACGGGGCACAGGCACCTCTTCAGAGCGAGCTGCTCTTTCAGCCACTGCAGCTGAGCCATGGGGATGGGTCCAGGCCTTTGCTCTGACCTCGGCTTATTCCTCTCCTGGCTCCCAGGCCTGGGAATGAAAACACAGCGGCCTAGGAGGGGAGAGCCTGGAAATGGCAGCCCTGCCTCCAGCTGTGGAGAGGGCCCAGGTGCAGGGTGCCAAGGGGAGGTTGGTGTGCTTGGGGTCTGGTGGGCGGCTGGGGATGGGGCTGCCACCCATCCCAGGGCTGCCTGAAGGACAGAGGAGAAGCCCAGCAGGAAGAGATTCTTGCTCGGATGCCTGCTTAGAGGCTCCTTGGATGCCTGCTCTGCCCAGGAGGCAGAGGACATTTTGCATGGCGCAAGAGAGCAGAGCTGCCTCCCTGCCAGCACCGGGCTGTGCGCCGGCAGGGAAGCCGCAGGAGCAGCTGGATCTGGCAGGCAGAGGCAAGCGCAGTGATCCCCAGTAAATGTGACCCTGCACCTGCTGGCCAGGAGCGAGGGGGAGCCGGCTCTTTCAGGGATTACAAAATACTGGGTGCTGTGCGGCAGCCTGAGCTGCTGTTGGAGCACTGTTTCACTTGGGTTTGGTGAGAAAGGTTCCTGCAGCCTCGTGAGCAGAGCACCCGACTGACCTTCCTGGAAAATTGCTCCCTGGGGCTGTGGACTTCCCACTCCCAGTCAGCTGGTGAGCATCACACTCCTCTCTGAGGTGTGCAGGACCTGTGCGGGAGAAGTGCCACGCTGTGGGTGCCAACAGGGAAGAGATCACGAGCATTATTATCTGGGGATTATTATAATGTTGCAGTATTTCTTACTATTTTGAAACAGGCAGGGTTTGCACAGAGAAACTGTGGATGCTCCATACCTGGAAGTGCTCGAGGTCAGCTTGGACTGGGCTTGGAGCAACCTGGTCTAGTGGAAGGTGTCCCTGCCCATGGCAGGGGGCTGGAACAAGATGATCTTTAAGGTCCATTTCCACCCAAACCCTTCTAGGATTCTATGATTCTAAAATGTGACTTTGGGTATTTTTTAAAATATATCTGCAAAGGTGGGCAGCAATTTCTTAGTGTCATTTGAATCTTGGTTTAGGTGATTTGGGGAAGAATGCTACCAGAATGGAAAAAAAAGGGGGGAAATGGTAAACTGCCTTTACAATCAGAAGAGGTTTTATATTCCATAGCGTCCTGAAAAAAATATAAAACTAGAAATCTAAAAAATATTGACAACACGTAGCTATAACACAAACTCAGAACATGTCTAGAGGTGGCTCTTCCTTGAAGTAACTTATCACCATGAGCAATCTCCCCAGCACTGAGCACTAATCTAATAAAAATCACCACCAAAGCAAAATCCTTTGAGTCAGAGGGGGCCAAGGCACTGTAACAAGTGACGAGATGACCTATCACAGCAAGATGACCCCTCTATGCCTGGGAATACACCCATCAGGGCAGCCAGGTGACATCATCACACCTACAGTGAGAACACAGTGATGTCAAAATGAAACTGAGGAGGAGGAGATACGGAGCAGCGGCAGCAGTTCAGCTCGTCAGCGGTAAGAAAAATTATGTAAAATCAGTTACAAATGATGCTACAGTGAATCAAGGTCAGGCAGGGCTGAGAGGCTGAGCCCTGGCTGTGTGGCATCCCGGTGCCAGCTCCCTGTGCCCTGGCAGTTCCCAGTATGTGGGCCACTGTCGGAGACTCCCACAGGAACAGTGTGATGTGCCTCTAGGGAAATGCTGACAGCTCAGCGGATGTTGGAGGGGGGTAAAAGGCCTGCACGCCCTCCCCTTCCAAACCAGCCTCCTCTCCAGGTCAGGGCACAGCAGGGATTGAGCTGCACCACACCACAGTGGCTTCAGCCGGGTCCTGATGCCACAGCCAAGCACCACCACGTCTGCTCCCCGTAAGCCTACGCTGGGTTCAAGAAATGGGGACATTATGGAACCATACAGGTCACGCTGGACTCCATCATGCCCTTTCCCGACATGGGAACCCAGGAAAACAGATGTCCACTGCCCTCAGTGAGAGCAGGCACTTGTATTTATCCTGGGCTCACTCGTATTTATCCTGGGCTCTGGCTCTGCAAGGCTGGAGGGTCCTGTACAGGGAGTCAGGGCAGGGGCCACAGGGGACAAACACAGATGGAAATCTGTTTGTTCTCCCCTTGCATTTAGGTAAACCCCCTCTGTATTCTGATTCGTTTCCATCATAACCACTCTAGGTGGACCCCAACCCTTCCAAAAGCCAAACTGGGACTTGTAGATAAGCCGAGGAATGATTCCCCATTAACCTGGGATGACCAAGTGCAATTTTTTTGAGCTCTCAACTGAGACTACTCGTGGGGGGAGCAGAAGTCAAGCATGGTCTTAAACACTCTGTCGTGGTAATCCATCCACAGAGATCCCTCTCCCAGGTGTGACACTTCATCCCATCACATGTGGTTTCAGTGCCACATCACTGCAGGCTGGACACATGGGGCACACGGAGTGGCCTCACATCTGGCTCTCCTTGGTCTTTTGTGAGTCTGTGTCTCCAAACAGGGATGCTTTTGGGAGCAGAGGAAAGGGGGGGGCAAAGCAAGCGGGGCAGGGAAGGCAGACAATTAATACAACCTGCCCTCTGTGTGAGGAATAAATTGGCAGCTGACAGGTTATAATCTGTGCAAGCAGGATCTTCACAGGAGAGGTGAAGGCTCCATTGGGGGCCAATTGGATAGTTAATTAGGAGGACAAAGCAGAGGATTCATGAAAATGTTTATGAAACAGTGCTTGGCAAGGGAGCCCCTGAGAAACGCTCAGCAGAGAGAAGCTGCTTTGGGCTGGGAGAGGAAACACGAGGGTGAAACAGCAGAACAAGCCCTGAGAGGGAAAACAGCCATGCAAATGTCCCTGAGAGGACGGGGATTCCCAGGTGCCCTGCGGAGGAGTTCAGGGGAGGACCCGAGGACACCTAATTTTTTTAGAAATACACGGGCTGTGTCCTCCCTCTTCCTCCTCCCTCGGCCGTCCCCACCCTGGCGCGGTGGGGAGCAGGCTCTGGGTGCCGGCAGGCACCGCTGCCGCAGCCAATCGGCGCTCGCTGGCCGGGCAGAGAAGGGCACGAGGAAAGCAATTAAACCGGAGCTTTGATTGGGCTCACAGATGACTGCTTGTGCTAGAAATGCCTGAGCTTCTTTAAGCGCCTCGGCGGTGGCTGGAGCCGGCCTGATCCCCCATCCCCTCCTCGGCGCGTCGCTGCTGCGGCAGCGGGAGCGTGACTGATGCTCTCTGTCCCACACACGGCTCCGAGAGCTCAGAGGTAGGAACCAGTTGCTAAGAGACAGGACTGTACTTTCCAGCCCACATCCAGACCTTTGTCACCAGCTCAAGGGCTTTCTGCCGGATCCAAACGCCCGGCGCAGGTGAGCGGGAGCAGGCAGGCCTCCTCCCAGCTCTGGGAGCCACACGACCAGCGTTCAAACTGAGGATGGGAATGACAAACCCAAAAGCAAGCCCAAGGGACCAGCTTCCCAGGACTGGCTGCTTGTCCCAGTGCTGTGAGACTGCAAACTGGAACACCCTGCAGCACCTGGGAACCAGTGTGGGTGGTACCTGCAGCACCGACACCCAGAAGGTTTTGGATGTCACCACAGTGTGGATGAGTGGATGACTCGGTATTTGCTTTGAGATCCCTCCTTCAAATGCAAGCCAGGGGAGGAGTCCCAAACTTTAGACTCCTCTTTTTTGGGGGGATGCCTGGTGAGTCTGGATTCCTAGCCCAGAGACTCCCATAAAAGCAACCCACTACCAACTGGAAAGCCGAGACTTGAGCCACGGAGACTGAGTGACCCCGTCTTTTCCAGAGCACTCCCTCCCACTTGATGAGGAGCAAATCCATTAGAGCCACCAGCATTGCCTTTGCCCGTCTGTTGGAAGGGAAATATATCCTCTGGGGCTGCCAAGCCAAAGCAGAGCAAGGACAGAGAAACCACTCACACAGCATTGTCTTCCTGGCTGTCACTCCGTGAAGGGCCCTGCACCACGCCAGGAAGACACAACCAGCCTCCACTCCACTTCCAGAGGCTGCTGCCTTGACCTCACACATGGACACTGTTACCCAAACCTCTGCTCTGCTCTCTGCTCCCACACACTGCACAGACTGTCTGCAATTATTTCTCCTCAAATAAATTGCTATTCTTTGGCACCAGCCATAAAAGTGGAAGTCAGTAGCTTTCCAACAAAGACAATGATTTTGGCCAACAGGTACCTGCCCTTGCTACAATCAGCTAATTAAACCAGACACTGAAGCTCAGGGGTGGCTCTGGCCCATTCTCAATGTGATTCTTTAGAGGTGGGCACAGCTGATATGAGATCAGGGAAAGATAATTAATAATTTGCACTAAAAAAAGAGATACGAATATGCATCCCTCTGTCATGGCAATGCCAGAGCATCCATGCTGGCCAGGCCAGGTGCATGGACATTCCACCAGTGCTCCTCCACACCCCTGGGCTTTCCCTGCCATTTGCTTGTCCACAGCATAAGTTCACAGACTGCTCATATCAAGCCTAACATAATGGTAAAACCAAAACTGAACAAGTTGTATCAGCAGGAGCTTACTCCTGAGAATGGTCCTGAGAAAGTTCTCACTGAAAGGACCGTGGCTGCCTCTCTGGGCTCTGCTGCAGACTTTAGTCAGTGACCAAATTTCCCCTTCTGTCCGTGGTCAGAGCAAGCCCTTCTGAGCCATGGCCCACGAGGAGAGCTGAGAACAGCCATGTACTGTCCTTACAGCCAGTCCTCTCTGCTCCTCATTAACTCGGCCCTGAGTGCTTGGACCCTCTTCCTGGGCAAAGGTGGGACATAAACCTGGAGTGTGTGAACAACAGCCCCTTGTCAGAGCTGGGGTTCTTTCCATTTCAGCCTCATTGACCAAGGCCTGGCAGAGCTGTGCTTTGGTTGTTTGCTTTTGGACCTTCTTCAGAGTGACACCCTTTGAGAACTACAAATATGAAAACAGTTGTGGGTGAAAGACATAACTTTCGGACAAACGTTATCCGAAAAACACTTCTCCTCTCGGATCAGCAATGCCATGCCTGTTTCTGGAATCACATAGGATGTGTAGTGTAGATGGCAGAGTTATTTTTTCAGAAACTGTTTGGTCAGACATGTATTGGGAACTGGAACCTTTGCTGATGGGGCTCCAGGTCTCACAAGTGCTGGTGACCAAAGCCAGCACCCAAGATGAGGGTGGCTGGGATGGTGGGATCTCTGGAGCTGGGACATGGTACTAACGACCACAGTGGGACTGCCTGTAATCAGGCTTGTAGGCATGGCAGAAATAAAGCAAGGACTGAATGAAACACTGGTTTCCCCCTTATCCTTAGAAATGGCTTCAGCAGGCTGTCCTGAAGGGGTGGGAGTGAGCAGGAGCTGAAAGTGGGCTTTGCTGCCAGATCTCCTGCTCCCAGCTCAGTGAGGAACTTCATTCTGCCAGTCTGCGAATCATCAGAGCTCTTTAAATTCACCTTGCCAAGGCTTCAGCTACTGCCTGGTGAGCCTAAGCCAGCTCTCAGGCCCAGGGGATTGGGTGTCACTGATCTCTCTGACTCTTACCATGAGCAGCTTCAGATGTAAAATCTGTGACTGATGCTGTGCAAACTTGGAGCTGAATCTGGAGGGGATGCTAATGTGGGAGATTTTCTTTAGATGGGGTTGAATGGGACCATGCACCCAGGCCAGAATTGTTCCAGTCTCCTAAGGGCACCTTTAAATGTAAACCTGCCATCGGTTCCACTCCTTGGAAAAGCTGGTGCTGCCCCGAGTGCTCAGGGTGGGATCTCTCCGCAGGTGAAAGCTCTGCGTGCTCTAAGTAAGGTTGGTGCAATGGGAGTAATAGACAATTTCTCAGATAATACCCTCAGGCCCATCTGCCTTGTCTAAGGCTCTTCTGAATGGTCTTGATTTATTTTTTTTATCACTTGAAGTCCCCAGAAAGTCTGAGTGGTTATTCACGCCGTGAAAACCTTCTGTTGACTGATGTTCTTAGAGGTTATAGATGTGCAGCTTTTTGGGGCACTGAATATGGGCATTGAAGGGTACTTGTATCAGGAAAAATGTAGCCTCTATTAGCTGTTGGAGCAGCATCTTTCTGACATGCCCGGCTCCTCAGCTCCGGCATTCTGCCACTGTGCTGTGCTGTCCCACGGCCTGGCACCGCAGCTTTCACAGCACAACACTCCCTGTCTCTGGAGCTAAAACGAGTTTAGGGATAGGCTGTACTGTGAGATTTATCCGCTGTCCCGTGGGATAGTTTTCCTGCTGTCGGCGAAAGCCTCCATCCATTTTGCATTTTGGACTCACCAATTATATTTCCAGTGCTCCCCCCACCCCAGCACCTTTCCTCGGGTGAGTTTCACCAGGCACGATTGTGAAATAATTTTGAACATCTGGCTCCGGGGGAGCCGGCACAGGTGAGCTGTACCTGTACAAGAGCAGCAACCCACTCGAGCAATACCCTCATCCTGTTAGCGATGCCTACAGAGCCCCAGAGCCTCGTGTCAGCGCTGCGGGGGAACGGGGAGAGAGCAGCAAAGCAGAATCAAACGTGGGCAGTGCTGCAGAGCCTGCCTGGCCCCCTTGGCTCCGCGCAGCCCCTGAAGGGCTGGGCTGACGGCAGGCTTCCCCTGCTCATCCCGCAGCCCCCCAGCCTGCATCACGGCCTGCCAGCACGAATCTGTCCTGGCCGCCGTGCCAGAGTTGTGACAAGCTCCCACCACACACGGCCAAGTACAGCATCGATTTAGAGAGCAGCTAACGCCCGAGCCGAAGTCTGAGGAGAACCCTCCCCTGCACACCCGCTGCTCCGGCCACAGCCATCTGCTCTGCCGGTTGTCACCGAGCGCTGTCCATTTCCCTGCACTGTGGCTCCATCTCGCTCCACGTTTATCTGGGAAAGACTGTCTAAATGATGCTAAATGCTTAGGACAAGAGGGACATGAGACTATAATGAACTGCATCTTAGCACCTTGTCATGGACAAATTCTCCCACAGTTCTTAGCAAAGCTGGGGACAAGGATGAGTGCTGCCCATCCAGTGCCAGGATTTGGTCCAGCCCATGGATAACGAGGGGGTTCACACCTTAGTGTGTGTCAGCCATGGGAAAGAAGGGCAGATCTGGGCACTTTAGGCTGTATCCATTGTCTGTGCTGCAGTAGCACACAAAGATATCCTCCTCCTCCTCTTCACTACAGCCTAAATGTATTTTTTTCCAACACCCTGGCCTAAAGGATGCAGCGTCCAGCCCGTGTGTGAATAGGGCTGTCAGGCAACAATGTCCTACACCGCTAAACCGCCTGTGTTTATCTGCGTAGGGCTTTTTTAATTGTATGTGTTAAATGTCCAGCATCTTTGGGACGTTCATCTGGGAAAAAAAAATGTGAACAGTCTCTGTGCCAGACATCCGTCCGCACTGCTGTTCCTATTCCCAGTGCATTCTTTGAGAAGACCACCATCTGCTCTGACCACCACCTAAGGCAGATGCCCCCTTCTCAGTGCACAGTCCCCGCTCTCAAGCCACCCAAATCTGATTAGGCCTGTTCTGATGAGAGGCCTGGAGGAGGGCAAGGGAAAGTTACTCAGGAGAGAAAATAATAACCACATGTTAATTAATTTTTCACTACAGATGCGCAGAAAATACACAAACCAGCTCAGGGTGCATAAGCCAAAAGGAACAGCTCTGCTGGCTTGCTGGGGGGGTGTGATTATTTTGGGGGGTTGGGATTATCATTATTATTATTTTCCAGAGGAGGAGTGGCCCCAGCCCTGTCAGGGAAAGGAAATCTTATCCCCACTGCTGCCCTCTACACGCTCTTTACCACCTCTTTTCCAGCTTTCCCTCCCGGTCCCTCAGATTTCCTGTGGCGACCTGCGGTGAGAGCAGCGCAGGACGCACCCCCACCACCCCCTCACTGCACCCGGGGTGGGGGCTCCGCCTGTCCCTGCAGCAGGGGACATCCCCAGAACGGTGCTCGCCCGCAGATGTGCTCAGGGAAGGGCGAGCGGACAGGACGAGCCGGATCAGATTGCTGAGGAGCATAGCCAGGGGAAAGCAACCGAAACATCGCTCCAGAAGTATTTGGGAAAAGCAGCTGAACAGACATTAAACCGGAATCCAGGCGTTACTGTCCAGCAAAAGCCTTGTATCAGCTTCATGAATTATTTGACTGTGTGCCTGAGAGCAAGGAAATATGCCCCAAACAACCAAGGATGAGGAGAGCACCGAATTACAAGGAGCTGAAGAAAATCCCTGACAAGTTATCTCTAAATTTGAGAGCCAGTTCTGGCAAAGCCAAACTCCCAACTGCACCCATCTGAAATGGTCCACGGGATTCCTGCCAGAGAATGGCACAGTGGGGCCAGGGAGACCAGGACCAAAGGAACAGGAGGCAACAACTTCTACAGACCCCACTCTGGAAGGTTTTGGGGACTGTGATGATTTGGTCTCCCTACAGCCAGTGGCTCTGCAAAGTGCTCCCAGTCCTAACATCTGGCAGGCATCTAGGCACTGGGAAATAAGCTGTACTGCCCCTTGGAAAATTCGGTTGTCCCCCAGGATATATCTGCTTGTGTTTGCTGGTTTAGGGGAGCCTGGGTGTAACGCCTGTCTGTAGCCTGCAGGGACTCTGCCGGGGAAGATGCGGGGGCCTAGGCATGCTCCTCGCTGAAACTTCATCTGTGCAGAGGCCCTTTGGGAATATGCGGGCTTGCACCGGCCTGGTTGAGCCGCTGACCCTCGGGACTTCCTCCCGGACAAAGGGGAGGGGGCGTCTAGCGAGCAGCGGGGTCGAGGGAGTCTGGCTCGGCCTCTCTGGGGTACCATGACTCTGCAGCATTTGGAAGATCTGGGATAGAGTCGCTGACTGGATGGAGAGGACCCGGGAGGGAGTGCTGGGTCTGTGAAAGGGGGTACAGCTCCTAATCCGCCCTCCTCCGGGGCTCCTGGCACAGGGGGAGTGATAGAGGAGGGCTGCTAAGAGGTCTCAAAAAAAAAAAAATCGCAAAGAATTTTTTTGGGGCATGGCATGGGGGAGGGGGGCTGAGAGGGGAGAAAGAAAGGAGCCTCTGAGCACCACGAAGGGAGAGGGAGAAATAATGACCCTTCCCCCTCCCCCCAATAATCAGGCGGACCAGATGGGAGGTAAATAGTGCGTTTAGAAGCATTTGCCACAGATGGGCTGCCCTCAATGGAAGCATCCTCCAGCCACATCAATGCTGGAGTCTGTGTGCACAGAAAACACTGCACCCTTCAGAGCAGCGGCAGCAGCAGCAGCAGCAGCGGGAGAGGCGGGGAGGGACAGGGGGAAAAAAATCCCTGCCAGAGCCCTCCGGTGCCCGCGGTCCCGGCGGGGCGGAGAGGGGCGCGGGGGATGGCGGGGGGCGCGGGGCCGGGGCTGGGGCAGCCCCGCCGGGCGCTCCCTGCGCGGGGCCGGGGCCGCCAAAGTTGCGCGTTTCCCCCCGCGCCGGGGAGCGGGACACGCTCGGGACGGGAACAATGGGGCGGCGGGGCAGCCCCGGGCGGCGGCGGGAGGAGGGAGGGAGGCGGCGGCCGGTGCCCCGCTCCCCGGCCCGGCCGGGTGCCGAACAATGAGGCTCCGGCGGGGGAGTTCCCGGGACAGCGGCCCGCGAGCGGGCGGGGGGGGCTGCCCTAATCCGGGCTCTGCCGCTGCCCGCACCCCCCGGGGCACCGGCTGCGGCGGCCGCGCCGGGCGGGCAGCGCCGCGGGACGCCGGGGCCGGGCTCAGCGCGGCGGCCGGGCTCGCCCCGCTCCGCTCGGCTCGGCAAGACTCGCCCCGCTCCGCTCTTCTCCGCTCCGCTCCGCTCGGCACGGCGGCGGGGCGGGCAGGGCGCGGCGGCGGCGCGGGGGGGCGGGGGGTGCCGGCGCCCCCTCCCCGCCGCCCGCTGCCCTTGACTGCAGCCCTGTCCCCGGCCGTGGGGCGGATGGGAAATGCCGGGCGAACGTGATAGGACAGGGCGGGGGGGCGGCGGGGCCCGCACCGGGCGGCGGCGCGGCCCCCTCGCGGGGGCAGGTGCACGGCGGCGGGCGCGGGGCACCGCCGCCCCCCCACCTCCCCCGCGCCGGCAGCGCCCGGGGAAGGCGGCAGCACCGGATGGGACGGGGACGGGGATGGGGATCGGGGGGGCAGCGGAAGGTGTGAGGCTCCTGGCGGGCGCCTCTCCCCATCCGCATCCCGGGCGGGTCGGGGCGGCGGGGGCGCGGCGGCTGCCCCGGGAGCGGCGGGGGCTGCGGGAGCGGCCGGGCCCCGCGTCGCGCCCCGCATGGGGCATGCGCGCTCCCGGCGGCCGGCGGGGCTGGGCCGCCCGGTGCTGACGGGACAGGGCCGGCGCGGCGGTGGAGGGGACCGGGGCCCCGGGGGTGCCCGCCCCCGCCCCGGGCAATTACCCCCCCCTACCCGCCCGCACCCCCGGGGAGGACAAACAGACACGGACAGGCAGGCAGACAGACAGACACAGAGCCCCCGGGGCACGGAGCGCACTAACCGTTCCCGTTTTCACCGGCACATATACCACCACTTGACCCATCTTCGTCGCCTCCCTGGTGCCGTTTCCCAGGCGGAAGCCCTTGGACCGGACCCAGAACTGGAACTTGCCTTTCTCCCCCCCGCCGGAGCCGCCGCCGGAGCCGGTTCCCCCCTGCAGCACCTCGGCGATGCGCTGGTACTTGCTCCGGGTCACCGTCTTGGTTTTGGCCGAGTCCCCGTAGGTGCGCAGGCACCAGTCCCGGAACTGCCGCCCCAGCTCGCTGTCCCCGGGGCGGCTCCCCCGCAGCAGTAACGGCGGCTTCGGCATCGCCCGACCGGCGGCGGCGGCGGTAACGGCAGCGGTAGCAGCAGCAGCGGCGGCGCCCGGCCCCGCGCCCTGTCCCGGAGCGGGCGGAGGGGCAGCGGCGCTCCCGGGACGGGCTGCGGGGGCGACGGGCGGGATGGAGCGGGGAGCAAGAGGCGCAGGAGGGGTGGCGGCCGCTGTAACGGGGCGGGGGGGGAGCACCGGGGCTCGGACAGCGACCGGAGGGAGGCACCGGCGGCGCCAGCAGCAGCAGCAGCCGCTCCTGTCACAGGATCACAGGCGGCTCCGGCTCGTCCCCCTCCCTCCCTCCCTCCGCCCGCCCGCCCGCCCGCCCGTCCCTGCCTCCTCCGCCCCCCTCCGGCCGCCTCCTCCTCTCAGCGGGATCCCACCTGTTAGAGCGGCCTCGCCGCCACCGACGGGTCCCCCCCCCTCCCACTTCAACCCCCGGCCCCGGGGCAGCTGCTCCCCCCGCCCCGGCTCCGGTGGGATGCGCTCCCCTGGCTGGGCCGCCCCTTCCCCCCCCGCTTCCCTGCTCCCCGGCCATACAGCCCCGTACGGCCGGGGAGCGGGGTAGCGGAGCGGGGGGGCGAGCGGCCGAGGCGGGGTAGGGGGTGTCAGTGGGCGCGGGTCCCGGTGCCGGTCCCAGACAAAGGGCCGGCGGGGCGCGGGCGCACGTGTGCGGCGGGACGGGCCGGCGGGGGCGGAGGCGGGCACCTGCCGAGCCGCCGCAGAGCCGGGGAGGAGCCGCGGGGGCAGCGGGAGCGGCGGTGGGAAGGTGAAGAGGGGGGGTCCTCCACCCTCCGCGAAGACCGGGATCGCCCCGCAGCGCCCTCGATTGACCGGAGCGGCTGCGGCTTGTCCCGCCGGACCGGGAGAGCCGCACCCCGCCCCAAGCCCGGCCCCGGGGCAGCCGCGGTCCTGCCGGCCCCTGGAGCGGGAGACAAAGGCCGGACCCCGGCCCCGGTGCCTCGCTCCGCTCCCCCGCCCTCTGCATCCACCTCGCGCCCCGCAGCCGCGGCTGTCCCGCGGCGGGAACGAGCGCCACCGCTGCGGGGCGAGCGGGGGGGGTCGGGACGCGGTCCCGCTGCTCCGGCCCCGAAGGGGCGGAGGCGAGGGCGGCCACGGCGGGCCCCGCGGGGGTGAGATGGGGCGGCCCGTCCCGGCCGGCGGCTGCGGCTCGGGCTGTGCCCGGCGCTCACACGCATGTGCCGAGATGCTGGTGGTGCCACACGCGTGCTCCCGGTCTGTCCATCGGTGTCACATGTGTGCTCCATGCCCACCCGGCAGTGCCACGCGTGTGCTCCTGGTCTTCCCATCAATGCCACACATATGCTCCAGGTCTGTTCCTTGGTCCCACGCATGTGCTGCTTGTCCATCAGTGCCATACGTGTGCTCCTGGTCTGTCCATCAGTGCCACATGCATGTTCCATGCTCACTCAGCAGTGTCACGTGTGTGCTCTTCTTCTGTCTGTTGGTGTCATATGTGTTCCCTGTCTGTCCATCAATGCCACATATGTGCTCCCGGTCTGTCCATTAGTGCCACATGTGTGCTCCGTGCTCACCCAGCAGTGCCACGTTTCTGCTTCTGGTCTGTCTGCTGGTGCCACCACACGTTCCGTGTCAGTCCATCACTGCTGCGCATGTGATCCCAGTCTGTCCATGAGTGCCACACGTGTGCTCCATCGGTCCCGTACCTGTGCTCCCTGTCTGTCAGTGACCTGCATGCTCCCAGTCTGTCCATCAGTGCCATACGTGTGTTTTCTGCCTGTCCATCAATGCCATGCATGCATGCAGTCTGCCCATTGGTGCCACATACATGCTCCATGCCCACCCGGCAGTGCCGTGCATGTGCTCCTGCTCTGTCCACCAGTGCCACATGAGCTTCATGCCCACCCAGCGGTGCCACACGTGTGCTCCATGCCCACTCGGCAGTGCCACACACTTGCTCCATCCCAAGTCGGGGGCACTGTAGTGGTCCATACAAGGGCTGCCTGCAGTGGTACGGCTGGCATGAGGATGTATGTGCAGGAGCTGGGAGACTGTGGGAACCTGGAAGAGGAATTTGATGTGTCAGGGAGTTGTGAGGGCAGTGCTGGAGATGCTGGGTGTGGCATTGGAGCAGCCAGGGCACAGCCACCAGCAGTGCCACGCACCAAGGCTGGAGACAGGGGAAGGTGAGGGCACTTGATGGCTGAAAGGCAGTTTTCTTCCTTGTCTCTTGCCCAGTGCCAGTCACACGGTGCCCATCCAAAAGATCTTGAGGTGGGAATGGAATGCTGCAGGAGCTGAGCCATGGGTTAGCTGTGCCAGAGGGGGTACGGTGAAACCAGGGCATGTCCATGACACTGGAGCATTGGCATTGCTTATTGCAATATGCCACTGTAGATCATGTCGACCCTCCCTATGCCACTGCATATGTGGATAACTCTCAAAAAATTCTCAGTGTCACCATGCAGTTTGCTCTGGGCCCAACGTGACGCCATTGGAGAGGGACTTGGGGAGCACAGAGGGTCTTCCCCGTTGTGGAATTTCACCCCAAAGCATGTTGTGCAGGATGCTTACAGGAACTTGCTGGTGTGCTGCAGTATTTCTGATGACCACTACGGACAGGATGGACATCCTCTGAAGCCTCAGCCAGCAATGAAAGCATGGCTTTTTCCGGGTATGGCTGTGAGGAGCAGTGAGTGGATGGAAATGGCAGAAAAGAAAAGGATGTTCTGCAGAATTTAGGTTCAGTGGGCAACTTACAATGCCTTTGTGGATAAAGTCAGGCTCAGCTCTCAGCCTGCTCCGGTCCCTGGGCATACACTTGTCCCAAACAAAGCAGTGACTGGCTGAGCTGTTGTTCAGAGCTGGCTGGCACGGGGGAGTCTATGGGGGATCCTATGAGAATCTGGTGAATCAGCATTGTGAAGGAGGTGGGGACCACTGGATGTCCAGGAGAGCCAGGGTAGATCCCATTTCTGGAGTCCAGCCACTTTGCAGGAGATGTTGAACAAGGAAGGGGGCAAAAGAACATTTTTCTTCTGCTGAGGAGTTGCTCCACCCAGGAGTGATGCTGCATTTTTTACCATGATCAGACTTCCTCGCTGAGGTCACCACTGAATTCCCCACCTTGCAGTTGAGATACTGAGGAGCCAGTGCAAAGGAAATGTCCTCTTGCAGCACCATAGGCAGGGGCAGAAGTCTTCTCCTACCTCAGCCCAACCATTGGAAGGTTTGGGGTCCACTTATAAAACAACGCAGAGGATCCCTCTCTGGTGAGCATGGACATGAGTTTCCCCAGTTCGTGAATGCAAGGCCAGTCACACCAAGAACGGATGTCCTCTGAGTGAGGATTCTGGGCAGGCCATTCACACTTGGCCTGAAGGTTCAGATCAATATTTTAGGTCCAATCCAGCATGGATTCAATAGGGGTTTAACTTGCACTGCATGAGCAACCTCATGACACTCCAGATTAGAACGCATGATTTGAGGCACTCTTGTCCTTAAAAGTAGGGAAAAAAGAAAGTGGAATTGTTTGGTGGCACTGGACCTTCAGCTGTTGGTTCAGGCTGTCACGTAGTGGGTGTGTTCAGCACAGGGTGCCTGCTGATGACTTTTTTATGGACAAACATGGTGACTCCAGGTCCATTGCTATTTATACTGTATTAAAAAAAAAGTTAGATTTGGGTTTTATCTGAGCGCTCTGCTGCTCTTTCCTCTTTGAGGTGGCTTTCTAATTTCCTACAAGTTGTGTTTTGTTCTAAAGAAATTTTTGGTCTTCTGACAAAAGTGCTCAGCTGGACCAGGGATTGGACATGCACAGGGCAAAGCAGTTGGGACATACTGAGGTCTGAACAACATACAGGATGGGAAGAAATCCTGCCATGCTGCCAGAGACATCCCATCAAATACTCCAGAGATCATAGAAACATGGAATGGTTTGGGTTGGAGGGGTCCTTAAAGACCATCTTGTACCAACCCCCCTCCCCTGGGCAGGGACACCTTCCACTAGACCAGATTGCTCCAAGCCTTGTCCAACTTAGCCTTGCACACCTGGTCTTGTTGGTCAGCATCTGGACTTGCACTCGAGTAGAGCCAAAACTGGAGCTATTTACTGACTGCCCCTGAGTGTTGCTGGGTGGGATCAGAGCCAGACAGAAGAGTGGGCACGGGAGCATCCAACCCACCCATAGGCATTGTTTGGTGCTAAGCAACACCAAGTGAACTCAGGAGTTAATAACCATCCCTTCTGCTGGCATCCAGGAGTGCTTTCTTGGGGAGGGGCAGAGAATGTTGAGGTACTTATGGGATCACTACGGATGATGTTTGGCTCTTGTACCTTTACATTCCCAGCCAGACAGCCAGTGATACCTGGGTGTCTCAACTGTCTCTACAGTCAGCGTGAGACAATGAGCACCTACAGAAACCGTTCATCCCCATCCTCTGAACACTCCCTGGGGAACGAGATGAATTGCTCGCTGGAACTGCCTTATTCTTCCCATCAAACACAAAGGGAGCCTGTGTGTCTCTCAGTCTGCATCTGAGACGTTCACCTGCCCGAGGCTGGGTGGGAGACCTGTGATCCACGGAGAGACCTGTGATCCACCAAGGGGAGAACTGTGATCCACCATCTGGGTAGTTGTGATCCACCAGCAGAACGGAAAAGGGGAATGATCCCAAGTTGTCTTGGGAGATTTATTTCAAGGGAGGCATAGAGAAGTATGAGGGCTCTGGCGATGCTTCATGCTGGTTCTGGTGAGCCACACTGAGAGAATTTAGCCTGAAACTAGTGCAGAGAGAGTTTGCTGGATTGTTCAGGAGAGAGGAGAGTGTCTTACAGAGATGACTCAGCTCCCTGATCTCTGAGAAATGGATGCTGAGAGAAGACATGTTTGTGGACAACTGGAGATAGACACCAGGGAGGGGCATGGGCTAAACCCTGGCACCCCCTTGGGACAAGATGAGAAAGAATGAACAGACCATGGATATCCCTGTGTCTGACATGAGGAGATGTTGACCAAGCATTGGAGCCATCAGGGTCTACAGGAGTGCCTCAGAGAAGAACTGGGAAGAGAACCTGGTGGCGGCAAAAAGGAGCTTGGTCAGGTTCTGGGTTCAGGTTCATGGCCCTCTCGCAGCAGGCACTGGGCACTGTCAGAGGTCCCATCGGGGTCTCTGTCCCCAAAGTGAGAAATCAGATTTAATTCTCCTGTAGCTTTTGCTAACTCTGAGCCTAAACAATGAGGTTTTCCCAAGTAGAATTACTCTTGACTTTAATCAAAACCCAATTTAGAGCCAGGTCAGATAATAAGTCAAAGCGGCTCAGGGAAGTCAGCAAGGAGTGTGAATTCCTTCTGGAGCGTCTTGGATTGCTGTCCATATTACAGTACCGAGCATCATTTGGTGGGGCTTCTGCTTGGGAGAGGCCTGGGACTAAGAGAAGCAGAGCAGCCGGAGTCACAAATTGAGAGGGGATTTGTGGAAATAATAGACATTTTTCCCACCTTCTTATTCTGTCTCCAGCGTGTCTTCAGCGGGCTGGGAATCAAACCACGTGGCCACTGGATTGATGTGCTTGGGGGAAGAGCCACAGAAGGAGTGGGGTAGCCTGGCGCTGTGGGGAAGAACCGAAATACCCAGCAGCTGCCAGAGCTGTGTGGGAGCCCGGGCAGGAACAGCCAGGGAGCTGCAGAGCAGGGCTGAGCTCCATTCCCAGAGCTGCGTGGGGAAGGCTGATGGCACCTGCCCACATCCTCTGTGACTGCACATGATGCCACGTCTCCCTCAGTTTCGAGACCAGCAAATTCACCCTTCCCTGCTTTTTCTCTTCAGGAGAAAGAAGGGGGGGAAAAAAACCAACCGGGAGACCACAGATTTCCAGGCTAGGCTGTGCTAAGGCGGCACAAGCTGTCAGCAGGCGCGCCGGGAGCAGCCGGGAGGAGCTGAGGTGCCCTCTGCAAGCTGGAGATCTCATTGTCTGTGTGGCAGAGGACAAGAGGGAAGGAATATGAACCAAAAATAGTCTTACAGTTTAAGAAGTAAGACTGTTCCTGTGACCTCTCACAGTTGTGTTGGGTTAACAGTTGGACTCGATGATCTTAGAGGTCTTTTCCATCCTTTGCCGTTCTGTGATTCCATGGTTCTCTGATTCTGTGCTGGGGGGTCTGTGTTCCTCCACTGGTCCAGAGAAGGGTCCTCTCAATTTTTCCAGGCGTGATCTGTTATTCCAGGCACATCTGCTCAGGCTGTCCTACCCAGCCTCTTCGCCCTCCTTTGAAATCCTCACCATCGGTACACTCCAGCAGCATCTGCAGCTGCAAACATCTGGATGGGGCTTTCCAGTGAGCCTGCCCTGAGGTCAGGGGATTGCTCTGCTTTCTGAGGAACCCTGCTGCTTCTGCAGGACCCCTGGGCACAGCTGGCAGAGGAGGGAGAGCTGGTGTGGGCAGCTCTGATCCTTCCAGAAGGGAACTGTGAGGTCCATGGGGGTCTGGCCTTCACCTTACAACATTTAAATGCCAGCGCTGGAAGGAATTCCTGGCAGGTGGAGAAGACACCTTGTGCCTGGGGAGTGCTGCCTGCTCAGCAGGCCCCAGGGAAATCTGGGTTTACATTTTTGGTGTGTTGGGGGACACAAGGGCCCCTGTGTCGATATTTCTGGGTGAGATTTAATGGACTCAGGCTGAATCCTGGGAACTTGTACAGCAGCAGGATAATGAAATGCCAGCTATTCCTTGGTCTGGCTGCATCCCACTTCCAAATACTTTAAAGTATTTGACCCAGCTGTTAATTCAGAAGTGGACACTGGTTCATGTGTCTCATCAATCCCCTCCTGCCTAGCTGGGTGCCCAGCAGGGTCTGTGCTGAGGGCACTGTGTGGGTGTTGATAGCAGCGCTGCTCATGGCTGTCCCTGAGCAAGTTCCCGGTGCCATCCATCCCTCTCCAGAGGCTGGGTACCAGCAGAGCTGAAAACCCTCACCTGCAACATCACCCCTAGGAGAAGCTGAGCTTCAGCCAGGCTACTTCCATATGGGACAGGAGACAACAGAGCCCTCCCAGAGCCAGACCCCATCCCATGGGATGCTACTGATTCTCATTCAATTTTCTGTGTCAGAGAGTGGCCAAGAGAGCACTGGGGCAATTTCTCCTGGATTAATCTGGGGACAGTGTGATTGGGTTTTTGCCTGATTTCCTCAGGGATGTCCAAGTGTGGGCTGGTCCCAGAATAAAGTGGATTCTGTGCCATCCTAGGGCTGAACGGGTTAATTTTTGTGCTTCCCTCCCCAGCTCGATGCGGACTCTGGCTGGGACAGAACATCTGTCTGTTGCTATGGCTGCAGTACACTTGAAGGGGATGACTGGATAATTATTGCAAACATCCATCCTGCCTGGTGTGCTCCCGGACCCTCCCTGCCCCAGCCAGGGCAGCGGCCGGTGCTCGGGCCCAACTTCACTCGCAGGGACCCTACCGAGGGATGGTGAGTTGGCATCACCTTTTCATTTGCATAATTAATGTGGCCGAGGCTGCAGGGCTCCTGGGAAATCCGACGCAGAGCAGCAGAGATGAAATGGCACGGAGGGCTCCAGCCTTCTCGAGGCTCGTTAGAGCTCGGCTCGTTGCTGACGCCCCACTTTGGAGCTACCGGGGAGTCGTTCTTCCATTGCCGTTAATTTACCACCCACTTCTAACCGAACAGATTGCTCTGGGCTCATCCTGCCGTGTCTCCTCCAGGCACAGGATCCCACCTGGCTGCTGCTGAGCAGGACCCTGCCAACTCAGCACAAACCAGGCTGCAGACCCCCGGGACTGTCACGCCATCAGGGGCCTGGGAAGCAGCAAGGTCCTGGGTCACAGCATGGACCCAAGGCTTTCCCTGGTTTTCCCCTAGGTAGGCTGCTGCTGCTGCCAGCACTGTTGCCTGCATTCCCTTCCCTGCCTGCACACCCTGCCTGTGTTCCCCTGTTGTGCTCCCTGCCTGGGCTTCCTTCCTGCTCTCCCTGCCTGTGCTGTTGCTGCCTGCAGCTCGGTGACTTGCTGGGTTCAGCTGTGCCCGCTGCTCACCCTGCAGCAGCCGGGCGCCATCCTGTGTGTGTGGCTGCAGTGCCAGTGCTGGATCCTCAGCCTCCGGCAGAGCCTGCTGCCAGTTGCTGCCTGGTGATCCAGACAGGGTCCCTGGCCTCTCGTGGAGCCCACTGCCAGTCAGTACCTGGTGATCCACCTGGGATCCCCGGCCTCGCCTGGCAGCTGCATGTGCTGGAACATGGCATGCCCTAACCCCACACCTCCCAGCAACACCTTCCCCTGCTCCTAGCAGTCAGCCTGCCCCAAAATACCCACATTCCCTCTGTTCCTGGGGTTGCTGCTTTTCTTTTGCCTGCTGGCATTTAACCCTGCCCAAGATCTCACCCTGGAGGTGTTCAAAAATCCAGATCTTGCCCTGTGGATTGTCCCTGTTTCAGCAAGT
The DNA here is from genome assembly GCA_014706295.1 of Lycocorax pyrrhopterus obiensis. Classification (NCBI taxonomy): domain Eukaryota; kingdom Metazoa; phylum Chordata; class Aves; order Passeriformes; family Paradisaeidae; genus Lycocorax; species Lycocorax pyrrhopterus. Next base: position 10,097,955 of record JACSVZ010000022.1, on the reverse strand, counting down.
CCCACCTCTGAATTAACAGAGCAAAAGATAATGCAGAAGTTCCCCCTCTGAGCAGCCACTGCTGTTCTGTTTAACTGAGAACTTCAATGCAGCCATTGTACATTTTTTTCTGTTTATCAACACTTGGTGGGTAAGAAGCCCAAGTGGAGCTGGGAGCAGGATGAGAGCAGACCTCCACAGCCACTGGTCAGCAAACAGCACCACAGCTGGGACCCTCTGCCACATCTGCTTTCGCTCCTCAGGAATCCAGGTAGGCTGTGCAGGACAAGGCTGCCTCTTGCTTTTCTCATTACCTATAACATTGTCAATAAAAAATACTATTTTCACACAGTGCTTCGGATCTGCAGAGCAGCTGCCAAGCACTCATCGGTGTGGAGCATTCCCAGAGGCTCCATAGGTAGGGGAGGGAAGATGAAGCCAGGTCATGGGAGCATAGATAGGGAGGGATGGAGCCAGGTCATGAGACTCTCCATCAGGCAGTGCTGCCTCTTTAAAGTAGGAAGGAGGATGGCACAGAGATGGAGAGATCTGTGGGCTACTCCTGGGTCCTGTCTGATCCTTATCATCCCAACATTTTTGTGTATGATTCAACAAGGTCCTTTGCTTGCACAACTTACTTGATTCTCATCTCTGTGACTCAGGTGCAAATGATCTGCTCACATTTGCAGTGAGAGAGTTGAGCCCTGTGGCTACAAAACCTCCAAGAGATTCTCACTTTGATTCAACCTGTAGGACAGAGCCAGGTGCTTCCCTTTTGGAGGCCCTTGTGCAGGGAATGGGGTTAATGGGGGTGGCAGGTGGGTAGGTGCCACATGAGCTCTGTGACCTGGCTCCCAGGCACAGCCGAGGCTGGCATCTGCTTGCCACACATGCAGAAGGTCTGTTAGAGTGTGAGGGGCTCCTGGAGTCTCCCTCTTCCCCCAGGAGCTCATCATATCCTGCCCCCAAGGAAGCTCTGGGATCTGCTGTCCTGAGTCAGGCCTTGGGCAGCCAGGGCAGGCTGGGTTCTCGGAGGGAACCCAGAGTAGGCTGCAGGGAATTGCAGGCGCTCAGCACCTCTGAAAGCCCTGCCATAGGGTGCCCAAGTCCCCTGGGAGGTACCTTGCTGCTGGGTGCCTGTGCTTGGAGGTGGCTCGCCTGAAAACACACAGGGTATCCAGGAGCTGCAGGGCTGTGGGAGGATCCAGGCAGGAGGATTGCTGTGACAGGCAGAAACATGGTGCCACTTTCTTCTTGCAGTGGGCTATCTGTGGTGGCCTGGAGAAGCTGGGAGGCTTCTCCTCCAGCCCCTGAGCTGCAGGGGCTTTAGGGGACAAACTGTCTGTGGTGCCCACTCCTGTCTGTAATTCTGAGGGAGAGGTAGCAGGGTGCCCTGTCCTGTGACAGGGTGCAGGGCGTTATCTCCTGACAACGCCCCAGTGTCAGTCCAGCGGTGACACCTGTGTCCCTGGGCCAGCCCTTAGAGGAAAAGTGCTCTCGGGGAGCACTTTGGTTTCTGTGCTCCCCCAGGACTGCAGGCAAAGCCACGGCTGAAATGCAGAGCTGTGCCTGGCAGCGGGGCAGTGGCTGCAGGGGGAGGGAGGAGGAGCGGGCACAGGGCTCTCCCAAGGACAGCCCTGGCTTGGAGCTGGCGATGGGGACTGGTGTGGGGATGGAGGCTTGCCACCTCCCCTACCTCCTGGGCTTGGCCCCATTTCCAACGTGTCTTGGCACCATATGGCGCTTGCTTTATTTGTTCTGCTGCGACTTGGGAAGGAGGGCAGTGTTTCATTGTCTGGCAGAGGAGGTGGGACGCAGGCACAGGAATATGCCCGTGTCCCGTGGGATCACTGCCTGAGCCAGGCGCTCCACATCTCGTCCGAGCTGCAGGTCGGTGTCCTCATCCTTCCCAACAGAGGGGTTTCCCCGGAGAGTCGCTGCCGGAGATTCACCCACCCACGTGGCGTCGGAGCTGAAGCAGCACCGCGTGTGCGGGCGCGTCCCGGTGCGGAGCACGACCGACCCGCCACGGGACGCTGCCTGTAGGAGGAAAACGTGGCAGCGCTGCTCCTGACTCATTGCACAGGCAGCAATCCTGCGACAGCTATGCCGGGCTTGCCCAGCACCAAAAAGTGACAGCATGCTCCACCCACCCCGGCTTGCGGGAGCAGGAGCCTTCTCCGCATGCCCGCGGTCTGGAGGAGCCGCTATCCCGCGCACATCTCCCCGTCCTGCTCCATGACACATCAAATCTCAATCCCACTGCCGCCTGCCGCCCCCGCGCTCCCCTGGCTCTGCCTTTCCCTTCCCTCGGTTGCCCAGGGCTCAGCTCGCCCCACAGAGCTCTGGGATGGGGAGGAAGGGGAGGCAGGGGAGAAAGGCTGCTCAGAGGCTGAGGCCCAGCCCTCCCAGATTTGCATATTTTTTACTGGCTCCCAAACAAGACATTTCTCCGGGGAAGTGAATGTGTCGCCTGCCGTCCCCGAGGGTGCTGTGTGCTGGGACAGCAGCCGCTGTGCGTGGAGGGGCCGCGGTCCCGGCACCCACCGCGATCCTGCTCCACACGCCCGCACTTCTCTGCTGCCGCAGAAAAAGCCTTTTCCTTGGTGGTTTCAAAATTCACGGGCTTTAATGCTGCTGCCCTGGGACTAGGTCCGGTCCCTCTTGGCTCGCAGGAGTCCCGGAGGCGGCCGGGCTGCAGCCGCCTGCGCAAATCTGCTCATTTCTATTTTGTCACTAGAATTTCCAGCATGTCCCTCCTCTCGTGTATAATTTAGTCGCATGAAAAGGAACCGCGCGAGGAGGGGAAGAGGATGGGGAAACTTGCAAAGTCAGCCATGGAGAGGGAATCTGTGTCAGGAAGCATCACAAAGGGAGCCGGGGGATTGGCTCCGGTCGCTTCCAGCGGCTGTGTGTGTGCCAGCCCCTCAGGAATCGCCCGGCGGCTCCTTCCCTCCCTGCGTCCCTCTCGCCTTCACTGCGCTGCGGCCGGGCTGGGACAGCCCATCGCCGTTGCCATGGCTGCGGTGTGCGGGAGGGGGAGCTCGGCCGGGTGCCCCCGCCGGAGCATCCCGCGCCTTCCTCCCTCGTCCTCCCCGCCGGCCCCATCGGATCCGCTTCGGCCCCGCCACGGCCAAAGCCGCAGCGTGGATTTGACACCCGTGGGATTAGACAGGGCTGTGCCCGCGGGAGGAGGAGAAGTAGGAGAGGAGGAGGGAGCTCCGGGCTGGGCGGCCGCCAGCCGCCCCGGGGAGGGCCGGGAGGGCGGCGGGCAGGTAGGGCGGGCAGGGCGGGCGGTGCAGGGGGGGCCGGGGCCGCTCCCCAGGGAGCGGGGGGGCCCCGGCGGGGCGGCGCGGGGCACAGCTGATCCCCGGCCGCAGCTGATCCCCGCCGCCCCCCGCCAGCTGCCGCAGCGTGGGCGCAGCCGCGGTCCCGCGTGTCCCCGCCGGCACCGCTCACCCCGGCCCGGCCGAGCGTGGAGCCCCCGCGGGGAGGGGAGCAGCAGAGCCCCGCGGCGGGGAGCGGCCGGTCCCGGTGTCCCTGCGCTGTGCGGGACCGGCGGGGCGGCGGCGGGAGGAACCGCTCGCTCCTGCCAGCGGCCGGGACCGAGGAGGAGGGAGCGGGGGCTGCTCCCTCCCCGCAGCCCGGACTGCTCAGCAGGGAGCGGCCGGAGCGGCTCCTGCCCGAGGAAAGGGGGGCCGCGGGCAGCGGGGAGGGGGGGCCCGGGCTGTGGGCAGCTGCCTCCAATCCCGCCAGCTGCGGCCCCGGGACTTGCCCTGCCCGGCTGTGCCCTTCCCGAGCTCTCCTTGGGGCGGCGGCTGCAGCCCGGACACCGGCCTTGCTGCGGGGAGGCTCAGGGAGCGGCCGTGGGAGCCAGCATCTCCCGAGCCGGGACTCCGAGGACGGCAGCAGCACGGCGGGCCCGGGACCACGGGGGTCGGTTCACCCAGCCCTCGGTGGGAGCCATCCCCCCCGCACGCCCACGGCTGCGGGGACGGGCAGTGGTGTGCCCCAACGGGGCTGCACCGAACCGCGCTGTGTTCCCTGCCACGGGGACCCTGCGCACGCACTCGGGGATAAGCGAGCAGCGGTTCCGCCTGGGCCGGGGGCGGGGAGCTCCCGTTCGCCCGGGGCGCGCTGGGTCGCTGTGCTGTGTGAGGTCGGGGCGCAGCGAGCCCCGGCAGTCCTGCAGTGCAGGAGAGGGTGTCATGGCCTCTGCGGTGCCACCAGGCTCCCGGTGCTCCCCGCTGTGCAGGCAGGATGCAGGCAGGGTGCCTCCGTGCTCCCGATTACCATCTTGTTTGGAGCCGAGGCAGCGGCTGTAATTTGATGCTCTCAAAGTTGGTGTTTACAAGGGACATGGCAGCCATCAGAGGCTCTTCTTGTTCTCCTGGTGAAAGCATATTCCTGTCTCCGCCGCGTGTGGCTGCTCCGTGTGCCAAGCACTGCCCGGGTCACGCTGAGCATCCTGCAGAAACATCTTAGAGGGTCAGAGCCTCCAGAGCTGCTGTGTTGTCCGGCCGGTGGGGTCAGGGCCCCCACACTGGGGGCTTTGGTGGGACAGTGAGTTCAGACCCTCTGGTGCAGCCGGCGCTCGGGGCCAGCCTGCTCTGGGTGCCTGCAATGGCCGCGTGCCGTCAGGAGCCCACCTGCTGGACAGGGGGTGCTGGGAGGAGGACGAGCTGGCTGCCCGCGGGACTCATCAGCTCCCCGTTGACAAATCCTTTCACTCCCGAGCAAGCAGAGCGGGACAGAAGCCCGAGGCTTCCCAATGCCAGTCCAGCCCTGCAACTACTGTGTCCTTGCTGGGAGCCCACAGGGCACCCATCTCCCCAGCTGGGGGGTGGTCTGGCGAGATGCCCCCCACCTGGCACCCCCCCCAAGCTGCCCCCACAACCCCAGCACCCGCAGCCCCACCCGACACGGCTCATCTCTAGAGCCAGGAAACGCCGCTGGCATCTGTGCCCTCATCTTTTCACCGGGGATGCAAATCGCATCGGTCGCGGCACTCAGAGCCCGGTTCCAGCACGGGTGCTCCAGCAGGGTCCGGGAGCTTTGGCATGGCTCCCACAGCACAGCGTGACACGGGACTGTGCCTGACGAACAGATGGCACCAGCGCAGCCACAGCCAGGTTTGGTGGCAGAGGAGAACCTGCTGCCCTGTGGCCAGGCTGCCACGGGAGTGGGGAGCTGTGCCCTGGCCCTGGGGAGGGCCCTGGGGATGCTGTTTGCAGAACGCTGGCTCCAAGGGCAGGCTCTGCTCCAGGCAGGTCTGGGGGAGCCGCACAGGATCAGCAGCAATAAAAGCTCCATGAGCCCTTTGTGCTGCACCATGTCTGGGCAGCACTGCCTGTCACAGGGCAGCAGAGCCCCTGTTTGAGGGTTTTGCGTCCCCAGTCCATGGGGGTCCTGCTGGGAGGAGAACACAGGTCAAAGCCAAAGCAGCTGCAATGGGGGAAGTGCTGATGGGAGCTCGTGGGTGGGTGTGGGGACTGCAGATACCTGGGCCAAGGCAGGAGGTTATAAGGCAGGTTGGAAACCAGGGCACGTCATGGCAGGGAACAGCCTTGGGAGGGGATGAGGCTGGAGCTGGAGCACACTGAGCTTGGAGGCCACAGTGAGCGAGCTGCGGTTATTCATGGCGCCATTATTACAGCCACCCATTTCCAACACCCTCGGCAAGGCGGGAGCACAATGTGCTCCAAGGAAATGTGATTGTGGGTCCTGCCCCTTGGCCCGGTGCTCGCTGCACTGTGCAGATGGAGCTGGCAGCGCCTCGGCTCCGCTGCCTGGAGGGAGAGCGAGATGGTGGAGGGGAGGCAGGACTCGTCCTCGCGGGCACAGGCAGAGCTCTGCGGGAGGGGGACAGAGCTGGCGCCACGGGGGACAGAGATAGTGACAGGCAGAGGAGACGCGAGGCAGCCCCGGGCTGGCTGCGGTGGCCGCTCTCCCTAATGATCCCTGCCCCAGCAAGGAGTGCTTTCTCCTTCTTCCTGGAGTGGAAGGAGTGATGGGCGCGTCACCTGCATGGGCTGGATGTGTCACCTGCCAGCTGCTACGGTCGGCAGTGCTGCGCTTGCATCTCTGTGTCCCACAGCGGTCCAGAGCTGGCCTGGCTTTCCCCTCCGGTCTCTCTGCTCCTGGCTCAGAGGTTGGTTTCTAGGCAGAGCCTTAAAAACCACATGCATACAAGTACTAAAAAAAGCATAATTTTATTCAATAACTGCATTGTGTGCTCAGAATTCGCTATATGTGAGATGGAGCAAGTAGAAAAACTGGTGGAAAGGTGGGTGCTCCCCCTCTCCTTCACCTGCTCTGACGGGGCTCTGTCGAACTGCTCCACGCCCGCAGCCCAGGGAGGGGGGCTCCGGCTCCCCCCAAGTCCCACCCCACGCAGCCAGGCCAGCACATGGGGCTCTGCCTGAGACCGGGTTTCTCTGCACCCAGGGGGGCTCCAGAGGGTCCAGCATCCCGTGCTCCTGCTGCCTCCCTGGAACCCAGCCCTGCTGAGCCACCTGCAGTGGGACAGGCACCCTCCGGCATCCTCCGGGGGTGTGCATGGGGGAAGGGGGAGCTAACATCGATAAATGCATAAATACAGCTAATTCCTCAGTAGTGGAAGCTGAAAGTCCCAGCCTGCCTGGCTGGGAGCAGGCGCCGTGAGGTGGCCCCCAGAGAGGTGACGGATCTCCTCGTTATTGTTATGATTATTTTTAATCTGCTCTTATCAAAGCCAGCCCGACTGAAGAACTGCCTGACCCAGCACAGCACAGGGTGTGTGGGGTGGGACAGGGGCTCACTCCAGTACCAGCCGCGGGTGACAGAACGGAACAGGGACACTTGGGTTCAGTTTTATTGCTTTTGAATAAATCTAGGGGCTCCTGCCCCCAACCCGGAGCTGAGCCAGCTTGGGGGGCTTTGCCAGAGGCGGTGGGAGCCGGTGCTCGGGGCTGGGGCTGCTGCAGGGGCAGTCCAGGGGGGGCTGGGGTGGGATGGTCTGGCCGGGCGGTATCTGGGGGTGACGCACAGCTTTGGGGTGGGCGAGGAAAAGTGTGGCTCCGGGGCTCCCGGCTGGGAAAGCGCTTGTGGGAACTGCGGGGGAGATGGTGTTGCTGGCGGCGGGAGGCGGGGGGTCGAGGTCGGGGGGCTGCCTGCCGGGTGCGGGGAGGGAGGGTCCGTGGGGCCAGGAGGCGGATTGGGGCTGAGAAAGGGATGAGGGAGAGGAATGCGTCGAGAAAAGGGGACGGGGGAGGGAGGGAGGGAGGGAGGGATGCCCGGGGATTGAGGATGCAGGGAGATATCCTGGAGGAGGGCGGGCAGGATGCCCCGGGGAGAGAGGGCGGGGGACGGGAGCGGTGGATGCGGGAGCGAAGCCCGGAGAATGGAGGGCGCGGGGCGGGGTGTCCGGAGGGTGGAACGGGGTGGGTGCGGGGAGGGATGGAGGGTGGGATCGGGGTGGGTGCGGGGAGGGATGGAGGGTGGGAGCTGGGTGGGTGCGGGGAGCGCTGGGGGGCGCGGGGCCCTGCGCGGTGCTCTGGCGCCCTCTGCTGCCCCGCACCGCGCACCGCAGCGGGGGAGGGGCGGGGGGGCACCGCCCGGCACTGCCGTGAGCTCGTCGGGTCTCAGCAGCGGGGGTGGAAACGAAGGCGCCCTGCCTGGGGACCCCGCCCCAATCCCCCGCCCCGCGGGGCTGCTGAGCCGGGCGAACAGGGCTGCTCGTGTTGGTGGTCCCCGGGGAGCGCTGCCGGCACCCACCCGTGTCCCAGCCAGCCCTTCAGATGGGGGGTTGTGGGGTGAGGGTGCAGGGACAGTCCCCAGCCCCGCGGGACGGCGGGTCGGGCCACCCCGGTGCTGGCGTGACGCCGAGTCCCAGCAAGGGAAGGGCCCTTGACCTTGCTTGCAGCCTTCACATTTTCCCGCAGGAATGTGAGCGGTGCTGTGTCCCTGTGGGCAGCAACGGCCTCGGCCACCCAACGTCTCCTGCCTGCACCCTGGCTGCATCCTGCTCCTTATCCACATCCCAGCTGTCGATGTGAAACAAAGCTGAGGGTTGGGGACACGATGGGGACATCGGCACCGGGTGCAAGGTGTGGCCTCAGGGCTTGGTGCTGCTCTCATGGATATGGGGCTGCTCCAAGAGGAGGGATGCTGCGGTGTAAGAGCTGGCATGGGAATGGCACGGGGATCCTCACCTGGTGTTTCACAGCTGCTCATCACCTCTGCGGCTTGTTAAGAGCTCGTTTCCAAGCAAAGCTGTTGCCCAGTGCTGTGGGATGTGTCAGTGGCACAAGGGTTAACCCTGCTTTCCCTCTCTGTCGGTGCCTGGTCTGGGATAACCTCGTTAGCGGTGGCAGCGATGCCCCTGGGACAGAGCAGCCCTATAAACTGGAGTGCTGGGAAATGGGCTGAGCTGCCTCAGCGGGGGCTGGTGGGTGCTCCCCCCGCCAAGCACCAGCCCGTGGCTGCTCAGGGTGTCGTGGAGAGAAGCTGGATCAGGCTCTTGGGGACAGGATGAGTTTGTCAACGCAGGGCCTGGCATCCTTTTTGAAGCTGTGCCTGCAAGGGAGTAAATGCCATCAGCTCTGGACAGGACTCCCCAAAGGCACTGGGTGCTGAGATGGGCTGGCCAAGCCCCGATCCCACAGCTTGGGGGCTCCTCTCTGACCCCCAAGGCTCAGCTCTTCCTCCTCACCTGCAGTGTGGGATCACACAGGGACCTTGTCACCATGGCTGTGCCAGCCATGCCACATGGGGCCTGGGGATGCCCAGCCACCCCCTCCCACTCAGTCGTTCCTTGGATGGGCTGGGGAGCACCCACCCCCTTCCTGGGGCTGGCAGTGGTGCGGGTGCCCGGGCATTGTTTCTGCCTGTGCTGTTGTGCCACAGGCTGGTTTCTGGTGGGCACCTCCCCTTGCTGTGGGAGAAGATGGGTTCCGTATGCCGGAGCATTCATTCCCTCTGCTGATCGACAGCCTGCGGTCTGGCTGAGCAACCCCAATTGTTCCCAGTGTGCTCGGACAAAGAACTGCCTAGAGAGATGGCAAGGCTTAGGAGCAGACGACATGCTAGGAATATTTCCACTGCCTTGGACACCACCGGTCTTTTTCCCCACCTCCTGCAAGAATGGGAGGCAGCAGCTCGGTTTTGCAGGCAGGGCGGAATGCCCTCCCCCTGTTCCAAGCAGAGTGGGTGCAGAATCCTGTCCCAAGGCAGGCTGAGGGCTCGTCCCTGGAGTGTGTCCTCAGCTCCAGCAAGGTGCCACCCTCACCTCTCTGCCCCGGTGAGGAGACAGCAAGCACCGTGGGAGCCCCAGGGAGCCCCACACAGCCCCTGTGTGTCCCTGTCCCCAAGGATTCACGTGGCACAGCAGGGTGGTGGTGCTGCCCTGGGGCCCTCCAGCGTGCTCAGGGCTGCTGTTCCCAGGCAGACAGAGCAATCTGGGGAGCTGCAGTTCACAGCTGGTGTTTTTGCTGGGTGCTGCATCATCACCCCAAAACCTGGAGGAATTGGGGAAGAGGATGGCATGAGGTGAGGAAGGTCAGGATTGTCTTCTGCACTGGGCTGAGCTCCAGCTGCCTTGGGGCCCTTACCTGCCATTTCTGCTCCCTGGCTTGTCTCACCTGCCATGGCTCCCTCCCAGCTGTTGGCCAGCCCTGAGATTTGTCACCCTATTTTGCAAATGGGAAAGTTGGGACAGGGATACAGACCACGCTGAAAGCCCTCGGCATGGAGTGGCTCCTGGCGAGATCTGTGGAAACCAGGATGTCCCAGAGGAGCTCTGTCAGTTCCCACACGACCTGCTCAAGGTCAGGCAGAGCCAGCAGTGAGGAGCCCCAATTCCTTCCTTCCCTGCCTGCCCCTGGGCTTGCAGGCACGAGTGGAACCCACATCTGCTCTGCTCCCTCTGAGCAGAGGCTTTTGTTCTCAGGGTTTGGAGGGTTCCTGCATGAAGGGAGCAGCATTGGCATTTTCAGTGCGGAGATGATGCTTCATCTGAAAACATCCCAGTTCCCTTGGTCATTAGCATCTGACACAGCTGAGAATCACAAAAGCATTGAATCCATGCTGGGAACTGACAGACCCCAGAGTTCAGCCCCTCGTTCTCTGCTGCGCTGCTGCAGCTGGCAGGGACGAGCGGAGGATGCCTGGGAGCACAGGATCCCCACTGCAGCCTGGCTGCTGGGGCCACTCTGCCATCTCCCCTGCACTCAAGAGACGCTGCCTGGCAGCCCGGGGCGTGATAAGGCAGCCCCTGAGGCAGCAGAGAGTCCGCAGTGCTGCGAGAGGGGCTGCACGAGCATCTGAGCGTGCAGGGGGGTGACTGTGTGTGGCTGCGGCATGGCCGAGCTGCCCCTGCCCCGCTGCAGCCGGAAGAGCCCACGTGTCCCCACGCAGCAGGGACAGGGATGGGGGTGCCGTGGCACAGCCGCCCCAGAGGAAATGTGCCGGGAAAGACCTTGGGGAGGCAAACGGCTGCAGGAGTACGGTTAGCTGCACCCCAGGCTGCTGAGAGGCCCCTGTTTCCCCCGCGCCCGCTGTCCCGCCGAGATTAGCTCTCGGCTGGCTGGGCTTGACGGGCAGGCGGAAGGGGCCGCGCACACGAGCACCGCGGGGCCGCCCGGAAACCCGGGCAAAACGGGCACGGCGGCCGCTCCTTCCCTCCCGCTGCGGCTCGGTCCCGGCTCAGCCCTCCCTGTGGCTGTGCCAGCTGTGCCCGCTGCCCGCCAGGCCCTGGCGCAGGGGTCTGGACATTGGCCATCACCCCCGTGCCGGCGGCGAGGCCGGGCCGTGCTGTGCAGGAGAGGCATGGCTGCCACGCTGCACCCCAGAGCCGTCCTCGCTCCTGGCCAGCCCCATCGGGAGGGTGACCCGATTCCCTCAGGGCTGGCGTCACCCCGTGCCGGTGCCGCCGGAGCCAGCTCCCCCTCCACCCCTTCCCCACGGGGCTGCCAGCTCGGCTCATGCACAGCCAGGCGCGGGGGATGAAAGGGCGCTGGCGGTCCCCGGAGCGCTGGTGGCAGCGGCAAGGTCACGCCGCGGCGCAAATGCCGCCGATCAGCGCAGCCCGTGGGGACCGCGGAGCAGCATGGAGGTGACCCCTGCACTCGGGGTCAGCGGGCTCGGCGTGCGTCAGCCCCGAGCGGCTTAATCCCAACCGGGCAGGGGGAGGAGCGTGGGGGGACGGCGGATTCCTGACCCACAACCGAGCCTGGCATCTCCTCCGCACCGCCGTGGCCACCTCCCGACGTAACCGGATAGGGCTGAGTGGTGCCGCCCTGGCACTGGGAGGGTGAGGAGAAATAATGGGAACGGGCAGCAGAAAACGTAAAGCAAAAAAAATTGCTTTTGTCTTGAGAAAGCAGCAGCCTTTTGGACTGCTTCTTCCTCCCTGAAATAGCTTTTCCTGCCACCCAAAAGGAGGCAGAATATTCTGTAGAACATTATTTCAGAGGTTTTGGGGTTTTTTCATTTTTACACTAATTATGTGACAAAGCTTGAAATGCTTGTGACTGATCTGTGAGAAAATAAATAAATCCGCTCCCAGGTTTTTCAGCAGGATTCCCCATTTCCCAAATATATGGCTCAGTCTGTGCCCGCTGTTGTTCCCAGTCACTCCTGCAGCACCACAGGAAATGCAATGCAGGGACACTCAATGCTGGGTTTGCTGCAGCTGGAAACCCACGGGTGAAGCTGTGAGTTGCAGGGAGCTTTGTGATGCTTTTCTCTCAGAAGTGGTCTGTTTGGGACGGGTTTAACTGGAAGCAGCTGCTGGCACAGGGAGCCCCACAGCGGACTGGCAGGATGCCCTGGGACAGTGAACCCCTTCAGGTGGAGGCTGGAAAGAGAGTATCTGACTGGGATATTCCCTGGTAATGTGGTTTATTCCCTTCACTGGAACTGCTGAGTGTGCCAGGGACACAGAGGTGCCTTGGGACATGCCCTGTAAGAGGAGCTTCCTTCATCCCTGTGCTGTGGGAGAGGCTTCAGCCAGCTCAGGCTGCTGGACAACTCAACAGTCTGGACATGAGAGGAACCTCAGTGACTGTAACATCGCCCACTGCCCCAGGTGGGTCGGAGCACCCCTCTGCTTCCTGATGAAGAGCTCATCCTCGCCCTCAGACCACTGAAGAGTCGAGCTAATGGCACTTCATGGGGTTTGGACATATGTCCACCGGGAAACAGGCTGGGTCTGACTGTGCCATGTCACACAGGCTGCAGATTAAAGAGCAGCACATCCAAATGAGATTTATCTCGTTACCCCCCGAGATGTCCTCCCCCTGTGCACAGAGGCAGCTGTTTGGTTGTTTAAGATTTAAAATCACCTACCACTGAGATACTTTTCCATAATGAGGCGCAATTGGGAAGAAGCTAATCAACATGTTTCTTAATACAAGAGAAGGGAGAGGCTTGAAGGGAGCACTAAGTGATTCCCCGCGTTAGATGCTCTCCTTGCTTTCCTCGTCCTCTCTGCTTAATTCTTCCAAGTTTCAAAATGATTCTTTGCTCCTGTTTTCTCTTTTTCTCACAAAATCAAATTCTGATACAAATGGAGAAGGATGGGAATGGGTTTATTTCTTTGCTATTTTAGTAAAGGTATCCACATTACTTATGACCACAGTTTCTCATAATAGTATTGTAAAAAAAAAAAAAAAGAGACGAATGGACTTGTAGGTGCTTTGAAAAAGCTGAAACTTAGCCCAAGTTTCAGGTTCTAAAGGATTGATGGATCCTGCTGGGCCATGACACCACTGCTCATTGCACAGCTTGTCTCCTCTTATCAGGGTGTGAAGAGTCAGCTGGGAAAGAGCAGATCTGCAGGCCCATGAGGAGGAATTAAACATCCCGGACAGATGTCGGCTCGGGTCTGTGCAGTTTCAGCTGAAGCTTTCCAGGCTGGTTTTGACCCGTTCCATTTCATGCAGAAAACTGTAGAACTGGGGCAAAGTTAACTCTGCAGAAAAAAAAAAAGGAGGCATCAAGTCTTAGATTTCAGGTTACACTTCCAACATTGGCAAAGCTGTTCCGGTGCTACCATGGAGCAACTCATGTTCACCTAAGCTGGGGAGGATTAGCCACTGTGATTCCCAGCAGCTGGTTCCTTATGCTAGCCAGGCTGCCAGGGGGGCCAGGCTGGGATCTCCCCCGGGATGGGATCTCCCAACAGCACTCCATGCTTGGGAATCACTGACTTTCCTCCTCTGCCTTGCTGCTCTGCAATGCTCCATGGCAGATCTGTGTTTACTGAGGCACAGATGTGAAGATGCCCAAAAGTCAGTGTTCCTAAACACTTGCAGAGTGCCTGTGGCAGGAGCAGCCATAGCCATGGAGAGGCCAGGGCAGAAGTAGCCACAGTGATGCTTTTGCAGTGACCCCACTCTGGTTCTGCCCCCAGATTCCCCCACCCCCAGCAACACCTGGAGCCCCAAACTGCAGCTTTCCCGTGCTTCCCTCTTGTCCAGAACTGTTAACTCACCAACATACACGTTTTCCAGTTGGCTCCCTTTTTTAATCACCAGCTTCAGCTTGGGGAAAGGAAAAGCAGAGGTATTTTAGTTCAGAGACCTGTATCTGAGCACCAGGAGAGGACAGCAGAGCAGGAGTCCGCTGTGAGTTTGACTGCTGCACAGCACACACATCTCTGACAGGCTTTTTAAGAAGTGTCACTGTAGGAACAGATTCCCTGGGCATTGGGAGGATCTCTGGAAGTCCTTGATCCCACTTTCCCTCCCTTCCCAAGATGGCTGACCTTTGCTAACCTGAACTTTTTGAACAGCTTTTCAGAATGGGCCACATTTCTGTGATACCTCATGTCTTCAGAGGAGAAACAAACAGCAGCGTGCCTGCTCTCTGCTGGCAGCAGCACTTGGAGGCTGAAGATGCAGCCACAGAGCCTGTTCCTATGAGACCCAGCTTCCTTCTCCTTCCCCTCACAGCCAGTGCTTCCCACATGCCTGGCTGGAGCTTGTTCCTCAACTGCACTACAAGCTGAACTCTGTGATGTGGGAGATTTACCTGTAAGAAGATACTTCCCACTTTTTCCAGCTCACTGCTCCCAGCAGTCACTATGAGTCAGAAAGAAGGCAGATTATCTGTTAGTTAAGCGGTGAAATAAAATGTTATTTAGCCAAGAGCTGCTGCTGGGTTTCCCAGCCCCTCCAGTTTATGTTGTAGCTCGATTACCTCCAAACTTCCACTCCATATCTATCAGCTGGTTAATCATCAGTGTCTGACCCACAGCCAGGCGTGTTAGGGTGGGGGAATTCACCTTCCACTACAAGAGCAGAAGACACACGAGTAATTAATTCAGAGACGCCTCTGTTTGTACCTGAAACTTCAACAGGAGTCGGAACAAAGGCAGAGGATGGCAGAAGCCCAGAGTAAAGACAGAACTAATGTGGTCAGGAGGGCTTTCAGAGGTATTTGAGTCCTGCTAGGATTTCCATCTGCCCTGTCACTTCTGTAAATGAAACTCACTGGTTTTGTTTTAGCACTGGTTCAGTGTAACAATATCTGTGCAAAAAGCCATGTGTTCGTGTAACTGCATGACCTCGGGGCTCAAAGCATGGGAAGCACAAAAACATCACATGAAAGCCACACAGCAGTGCAGGAACTGTGACACTGATGGGGGAGAGGCCCTGGCAAACCAGAGGTATCATCAGACAAAACTGCTCCTTATTAGTTCTCTGAGGATCTTCAGTTCAAAATCCCAAGCTGGTTTTGAAGAAAATACCCAAAGTGCCGACACATCTCAGGAGCACAGTGGGGTTTTATGAGTTCCCACTCACAGAACTGACATTTTGTTAGCTTAGAAACAAGCAAAAATATATAAATACCTGTTCTTCAAAATAACTGGCTTTCTCTTCACTGAGGCCTGTGGGGGGAAACCATATGAGATTACTATATGTGATAAATATTAATTATCTTTTATTTAGTGGAAATCACATGACCTACCTAGAGCAATAAAATCTGCTCTGACTTGTTCAGAAGACAAATTCCTCTTCAGGGCACCTGAACAAACACCACAAAGAAGAAAAAAAAAATCACTTTTTACTGAGTCAAACCAATCTTTACTGAGTCACATAGAGGAAGGGACAGGACCGGCGATGGAAAGCCTCTGTTTCTGAGCTGTGTTTTGAAGCAAACCACAGCTCCTCGGAGATCGGAAACCCAGTCGTGCCTGCCGGTATCTCTGCAGATGCCCGGTGCTTTAAAAGTCCGGGCTCTGGGAGTGCCTGGGAGAGGGCGAGATCCCATTGCAGGTATCCATGGGAACAGCGGCAGCGGTTATGTTTTGAAGCTGCTGCTTTCTCTCCTGTAGCCGCTTTGCTTGTTAAAGGAGAACTGTTAAGGCTGGCGGGCTGCTAATTTGACCTACCTGCTGTGTTTGGGATGATGGGTGTGAACGTGTGCATATAACACTTTCCCCCGCTGCGCCTTCCCCCTTTGTTCTGGGGCCCAGGCAGCACAGGGACCTTTACAAGGATTCTGCTCTCTGAAGCCAAGAGCAGGCATCTCATAGATTCAAGGAGACTGCCAGCCCCACGTGGCTCTCCGGCTGTGTAGCACAGAGGTAAAGTTATCTGCTGTGATCTGTTCGGATATCGTCCGTGGTATCCCAGAGCTGAGGAAAAGTTACAACGGGATTGAAGCCGGAGCGCACACACAGGAACGACAAGATGAGGGCACCAAGGTCTGAATCAGGATGGGAGAAAATGTAAGTTCCGAATTAAATCCCCACAAGATGGTTGCAGGAAAGAAAACTATTGCTACTCCTGGATAGGAAAAGTGGCTTGAAGCAGTAGAACAAGTTTAAAACAAATTCAGAAAACAGTTGTGCTTAGGATCAAGGCTGTGAGGGAAGCTACAGGGAAGCCAGGGCTGAAGGGTAATAGCAAGGGACTATTAATAACAAGAAGGATCAATGGGATGAATGTGCCGTGGAGTGTTTGATGCATTACCATGTCAAACGGCAGCCACAACATCACAGTAATCCTATAAAGTGCTGGAGTCTGGGGTATTCCAGTGGAATCCCCCCGAACCTCTTCCTCACTGTTTATGAATGAGAAAGAGCTGGACACATTAAGTGTTTCTCTAGAACCAGACTGCAAGGTCAGCTGTCTCCTTCACATGGCCTAGAACTGCACCGGTCCCCAGCCCACCCCAAACGAGAGTGCACTGTCTTATTTGTCTCCAACAGCGCTTGTCCTTGGAGGAATTCCAGCACTGGGTCACTGGGGTGGAAGTTCCTGCAGAGACTCGGTGCCAACAGGAGGTTGCCCTGGTCTGGCAAAAGGGATTTACAGGCACTGCTTAAACCAAGCACCGTCACAGTGCTGTGCTGCATTTAATGCACAGATATTTAAA
Organism: Lycocorax pyrrhopterus obiensis; assembly: GCA_014706295.1. Lineage (NCBI taxonomy): Eukaryota > Metazoa > Chordata > Aves > Passeriformes > Paradisaeidae > Lycocorax > Lycocorax pyrrhopterus. The sequence continues at coordinate 10,081,611 of JACSVZ010000022.1, read as the reverse complement.
GGAGTTTACTTAAGCCTGTGAAATGTGCATGCAGGCAGGGTATAAAGAATACAGAGAGTAACCAAACAGGGGAAGTTTTGATTCTTAAGTGCTAAGCACTGTATTAGCTACCATTAACACTTATTGTGCAAACCAAGCCCTGCAGGAATGGCTGGGACAGTTTGGCCCCAGGGCAGCATATGCAAATACGTCACTTACCGTTGGGTACCAGAAGAATACTTTTGACAATGTTTTTCAGGGGGCCCAAGCTGATTTTATTCATGGTGGCAAAGTCTGAGAGCTGAGTGAGAAACCTTTCTACCTGCTCAAGAGAAAGAGCAGTGACACAATCTTTTCTCTGTTTCTGACCAGAGCTGCACTCACACATCTCTCCAGTTCTGCCTTACCTCCTTGGGCTCTGTCAGAAAGCGGAAAAGCACTTCAGTCAGCGCCGAGAATTGCTGTGAAGAAACAGGACAGTGTTAGACTCGTACATCAGCACCTCACCACCCCCACGATTAGGTGGTGATGTACCCCCCTGACAAAGCTCCATATGCCTCCAGCACACTGGTCCCAGAGCTGGACCTGTGCTTGTGCCCTGTCCTCGGCATTATGTGATGCCCGTGGATGGGATTTGCTCAGGATGCTTTTTAGAGCCTCTCGAGGGGTCTGTGCAGCTGGTAGCTGGCACTGCACAGGGCTTTTGTGACTTGTGTCTAATCGGAAGCTGCTGTTCTATCTTGTGCAATCCAAAAACTGCGAGTGGGAAAAGCTGTGAACATCCAGTCTCATGTTTCACAAACCCCATGGGGTAACCAGACTAACTCGGGAAAGGAAGAGAACTGGTTAAGGGTCTAGTTGCTGCTTTCAGCGTTCTGGGTGTGCAGCTCAGGCAGGGATGGAGAGGCTGCCCAAGAGGCAGAGCGCTACCAGCACCCTCCTCTGCTGGCACCAGCACCAGCGGTGGCTGTGACCTTCTGGGTATGGCCCAGTGGTATTGGCTGCTTTGTGGCTGCAGATCCTGCCCTGCCCTCGTCCTCGTCCATGTAACAGAGATGGCACCGGGCTGTTACCGGGCTGATATCCTCAGTCCTGGCAAGCTGGGCTGGGAAAGCCTCAGCATTTCCACCAACTTCAGTCCAAGCTGCACACCCGGTGTGTCGGTGACCTGGAGGCAGATGGTACCAATGACCGGGACCATTCAGCTTGAGGGAGGAAGTGCAGGGTGGGAATCTGGGGTGGGAATCACAACCCGAACACTGCTTGGTCCCACGAGAAACCCCAGTGCTTGGCAGGACCCCACTGCCCACCAGGCACGATCTGAGCCCTCCACCAGGAACTCCGCCAGTGTCCCTGCCCATGGCAGGTGGGTGGAACTAGATGGTGTTTAAGGTCCCTTCCAGCCGAAACCGCTCCGGCATTCCATGATTCTATAAACATCCTTCAAACAGTTCCGGCGTGCGCGGGTCTCGCCCGGCTGGATCGGGGCTGTACCGCCGGGCACGGGTCACGCTGCCCACCCTGCCTCGGGCACCGGGCCCAGCAGGGACCCGGGCACGTGTGCCTGGAGACCCGGTGGGACCAGCACACCCGGGACTGCTCCGGGGCTGCGCTGCCGGCCGGGTCCAGCTCCCGGTGCCGGCCCGCCCCGCCCGGCCGCCGCCGCCCCGGAGCCGCCGCCCCGCCGGTTCCGTGTCCGGGGCTGTCCCCGCCGCCGAACCCGCCCGTCCCGGTCCCGGCGCACCTGGGCGCTGAGCTGGTTGAGGTTGTGCATGTCGCCGCTCACCGCCTCCGGCACCGGGTCGCGGGTGAAGTTGAGCAGCCCCATGGCGGCGGCGGCGACTCCGCCCGCCCGGCCCGGCCCGGCCCCGCCGCCGCCTCAGCCTGAGCATTGGCGGCCGCACTTTCCGCACCGCCGCGGCCCCGGATCGCGCTGAGGGCACCCGGGGGGCCCGTCCGGCCCAGGGAGCACCCCGGGGTGGCCCCTTGGCCCCCGCAGCCCGAGCGCCTGCAGCGGGGCCGGGGGTCGGTGGGGCCGGGGGCCAGCGGGCTGGAGAGCTGGCTGGCAGCTGAGTACTGTGAGATTTTTTACTGTACAAAAACCTAAAAAAATTTGCTTAAAAACATGGTTTATAAGGTGAATATTGGTTTTTTTCCTTTTTTTGTTTGGTTGGGGTATTTTGGTTTTTTCCTCCCCTGAAAATTCCACTTGGGAACCGCAGCTTTGGTGTGTTTTTCCCTCTCCGACTGCTGCTCCCAGCACTGCTCGCTGCCCAGCTCGGGGTGATGGGTGGCCCAGGACGAGCAGCCCACATCCCAGGGCTGGGCTCTGTGGAATGGACAGATGTTGGGCAAGGAAGCAGCAGCCCTGGGATGAGCCAGCCCATGGACAGAAAGTGCACAGATGTCCATGGGTCAGGGATCTGTAGGGAGATTTCAGCTCCATTCTCGCCATAATCCATATACAGAAGGTCTCCTTGATTCAAAGATGTGTTGTAGGAAGGCAGAGGAATTGCCTTCTCATGCCCTGTTACACAATCTCCTTTCTGTTTGGTCTTGGGACGAAGGCCTTGGTCCAAGAGTGTTGAAACTGGATTTATTCCCGCAGAGGACAATGGAACTGATCCCATCCTGAAAGACTCCCTTGCCTTAAATGGCTATTTCACAGCAGGAGCGGAACGTCTCCAGGATTCCACTATCAAGTGCGAACGTGTCTGATCCATTTTATCAGGGAAGGTGTTCCCTGTCTGTCGGGCCAGAGGACAGTGTGCAAAAACCTTTGTGGAAGGTAAAACCTCGACGGCCCACAAGTCTCCTGGTTTATTACTGACACTTGCAATTGCAAATGAGAATATAGGATATTTTATAGTGCTTTCATTGTGAGACTATCCCAGCAGTGGTTTATAAACAAGGAGACAAGCAGCTAAGTACCACTAATGATGGGGAGTTAAGAGATATTTACTGGTGGTCTGGCTGGAAATAGCCAACTTCCAACTTCCTTTTCTTCCCCCTCTACCTCCCTGGATAGCTGGGAAAGTTTCTGTTTCGTAGACCCAAGGTGGGACTGTCCACTTCGATTTTTGGGGTGAAAGAATTGCATGTGAAGGTACTTGCAGGATTTGACCCTAAATATTTAGGACACGTTTAAACAAGGTAGAGGTTTTTCGTACTGGAACAATGTATCCGTTTTTGTGGTGAACCGGCCAAGTCAGCAGGTTTAAACCATGGGAAATCCTTGCGTCTAAAAATGAGTTAGTCTCAACTAAAACTCCTTCAGGGAGAGGGATGCAGCGGGTACCACTGGATTCCAGTATGTGTGAACACAGAATTCCTCTCTGGCTTTAAAATGCTGCATACCGCCCTATGCAATTTTTCCTAAGTGTAAATTAGTTAATTATCGCACATTTTCACAACCATCACATTTTCCCCCGTACTGTGTGTCTGAAAACCTGAAACCAGGCAAGAGTCAGCTTTCTGCCCGGTTTGCAGCCGGGCCAGCCGTGCAGGAGCAGTCTTTGACGGATCTTTCCTTCCGTGTGTCTTCCCAGGGTGATGCTTTAGGAGCTAATTAAGGGCGGTCGGTGTGCGCGCGTGTGCGAGCACGCCGGAGGTACGGCAGGACGGTGACGCCAACGCTGTTAAACAATTTCTCAGGCAGCAAACCAAATTTTTGAGGAAAGTTGAGTGGCGGGATCCAAGAAGAAGAGTCTCGGCTGAGGTACGTGATCACAACATCCTGTTCAAACAATCACCAGGAAATTCGGTGGTCCTTCCTCCTGGAATATGAGGTGACGGCAGTGTGGCATGCGAGTGCCACGAACCCCGCTATGGCACGGACGGCCCTGCGCTGCCAGAACTTACCCGGTTCTCAAATCAAGAAGGATTTACTCGAATAAAAGAGAAGGTTGCAGGGTGATGGCCGTAGTTATGGGGGTGCCTGGCGGGGGATGGTGCCCAGCGTCCCGGGCAGAGCCCCAGGGCTGCCGTAGGGGTGCAGGCAGCCATCAGCCCATGGGTGCTCCTGCCAGGCCATTCTCATGCAGAACGCGTCGCTGATGGACTCATCAGAGCTGAGGACAGGCCAAGGGCAGCAGTTTGGAGTTGCAGGTATGCGCCCTTGTTCACCATAAATACCAAAGTAAAAGCAGCGGCAAAAAAGCAATGGGGACACACACACGCACAGGAAAAGAGTCTGAAAATGGTGCTCTCCAAACTGAGCAGAGGATCCATGTGCCCTACTTGAGATACATTTTTCAGCTTCATTTCACATGTCAAACTTGAAAAGCTTCCTCAGCACTTGGACAGTGTTACCAGGAATGGGTGCTTATTATGTATTCCCAAGAGATCAAATCCTGGGGTGTCCCCATCCCGTTCTCTGATGCCATTATCTGTGCCAAGCTCTCCCAGCCTTTTGCAGTTGCTCCCAGGTCAGCCTTGCAGCTGAAGTGGGGAACATTGCCTGCCCCTGCCAGCCTGAGAAAGGCCTGGAAAAAGTAAGAGTGTGTGAAGAAGCCAGGGGGGCTTTCACCCAGCTGGTCTGAGCCCACTTGCTCTCTGGGTGTTCTGCCCACCTGTAGTGTCTGCCTTGGTCTGGAAGCACTCAGAGAACATCTCTGAACACAGTCTGAGGGATGCTGTGACTCCTCCTGGCTGCCCAGCTGAAACTTTGGAGGAGTTAGTTCTGTCCCCCTGGATAAATGAGATCTTTGAGACCAGGATTTCAGTTTCGTCTGCAGTTTAATGCCTCTTCCTCTCCCCATCACACTCCTCAGCCTTTGGTCCCAGGCAGACACTGCTGCAGGATCAACTGGCTGCCAGCCTTGCGTGCAAAGGTGGAGCGGGGCTGGGAGCTCCACTGCTGGGCTCTGGCACCTCCTGCCTTGCAGCCACAGGCAAAACCCTCCCTCTCTCCAGCAGCTCCTCTGCTCCTGAGCAGAGGCCATAATCCCTGACCGGGTTAGGCAGGAGCAGCTCTGGACCTGGCATGGAGGGAGGGGGCTCTGCTGGCAGCCACCCCCTCAGTGCAGCGTTCCTCTCGTTAAACGTATATGTGCTTAGGAGGGTGGTTTGGGGAGGCCTCGTCACTTCAGATTAGGCTGTAGCAGGCGTATCCTGTTTTCTAGGAAAAAGAGGATTTTGTGGCCAGCTTTGTTAGAGAGGCATTGAAGATTTTTCTTTGTGTGCCTTGGCGTTTGAAGTTTGCAGGCGGGTAGCTGCAGACTTTCTAGATGTTCTGGTTACATGGATGACACTTATTTTTAACCTTATTTTTATTAGAGGTTTGTATCATGTGGGCCTGGCCAGCCCACAGGAAGGGCTAGAAACTTCTTGTAGGAGGGATAACATTTCCTATCTCTGTGTAAACAGCAATTCCCCCCAGATGGGAAAAGCCAGCCCAGCTGTAAGGCAGACTGGGGCTGTATTCCCACATGTGGCAGCAGGATGAGGCTCTCCCACAGCAGGAACAGACCTTGCTTCCAGCAGCCAGAGCCCTGCTGAGTGGCACAGCTCTCCCCAGACTCAGGAGAGATGCCAGGGAGAGGAGACCTGCTCCAGGGAGCTGTGGTGAGGAGTGACTGGTTGCTGAGAGCTGTGATGGAGCAGCACTGGTGGAGCCGGTGGAGAGGCAGGCGGCCAGCTCAGGGCTAGGGTGAGGGCTCAGACCATGAAGATACCAATGGAAGAGGAGGAGACATCCTGTGGGACGTGCTCTGATGGGGTCTTGCAGTGAAGAATGCTGTGCAGGGAGAATGATACTACTGTGGGCTGGGAAAGAGCCACTGAGCTGTCGGTACATCGACGTGGGGATCCCAAAGCCTGAACGCAGCAGGAGCATCGCTGCCGACTTTGGTGAAAGGAGAAGTTCCTCCCAGCCCCAGCTTGCAACTGTCCAAGGTGATTTAATGGTGCTGGTGCTCCTCCCTACCTGCAAGAAGACTAAACAAGTGCTCAGCCGTTACTGGGATGTGGGAATCTGGGACTCACAAGATCCGGAGGTGACGAGGTTACGCTGCTGACAGCTGTAGGTAATGACACATATTTGCTCAATCGCTTTATTTGTGGAGGATCTCCAGGAATGCTGCTGTGACACATGGAATAGGTCCCAACTCAAATCCTTGGGTGCAAAGCAAGAGATGGGAGGTGGTGGCAGCTGGAGCAGAGCTCTGGGCAGGGAGTAGCATTGGTTTGCCTGGCCAGGGTGACAAAGGAGAATTTTAGGAAGAAGTTTGAAGTGGGAGAACTGGGTGGATGTGGGAAACAAAGAGGAGCTGGGCCTGGTGCCATACCCTAGGTGCCACACCCCAGGTGCACTTCAGAGAAGGCACTGTCGGAGCAGCCTTCAGTGAAGAGGAGGATTCAGGTTGGGAGTGAGGAGTTATGTGTGGAAGAGCTGGCATGGTTGCTGGGAAGCATGTGAAAAATGAGGAGTCACTTCCGATGTGAATGGCTGTTGCCAGTCCTGGCTGAGTGATAGTGACAGGAAATGGCTTCTTTAGCTGGCCGGTCACTGGCTCCATGAATTTGAGATGCCAGCCAGCCAAAGGAGCACAGCTAGATGGGGGAATGGTTCTTGCTGGAATGACTTTGTGCAGAAGCTGGGCAGCCCAGCCTTGTTGCCGATGGGAGTTCCTCCATCATGGGGAGGGATGTATCCGTGGCATGGTGTGCAGAGGACATGCTGACTATGCCCAGGGGTGGCGAGGGACCCCCCACTTCTCCCTCCCTGCTCACATGAGCCCTGTCTGTGCTGCCTGCTCCTTGCAGCTGCTCCAGCTATGGAGTGGAGGAGCTTCGCCCACAGAGCCATGTCCTGTCACTGGTCTGTACTGGAAAGCCACAGGGCTGGTGGGAAGCAGTGAGGGAGCTGCTTTGGTACTCCTGACAGAGGCTGCTGCTGCCAGCCCAGGCTCAACAGGAGCTGCTGAGAGCCTGGTGCAGGTACCTGGAATGGGTGGCAGGAGCCTGGATATAAAATCCTCTGCAGAGGTACCTTGTTTCCTGTGAAATGACATACAAATTCTCTTGATTGTTAAGAAATAAACTATCAGCATCTCTCTGTGGTTTGTGTAGCAGAGACAGGAAAAGGATCAGGCTCTGGCTCATCGTCTGCCAGAGCTGCTTTGTCTGTACCAGACCTTTCCCACAAGCAGTTTGCACAGCCTTGCTCTCCTGAATTAAATGATAACTGAGGGGCAGAGAGGGAAAGAGGGCGTTTCGGCTGGCGGGAGATTGATGGCAGGTCAGCGAGGCCAACAGCAGCAGGAAGGTTTCCGTAGAAAGGGAGAGGAACCCGTGGATGCTGGAAGGGATGATTCCACCCTCACAGTGCCCTGGAAACTCTCATGAGCACAGCTCTCAAAAGCATTTCCCTTTCCTAAATCTGGAAAAACAAATGGAAGTAAAATCTATTTGCTTGTTTTAATCTACTCACCCGAGCTGCGAATTGGCTTTAGGTTTATGTGGTGCATGTTTATTTGAATGGTGATGTCCAGTACCCCCAAGGGCTTATTCAGAGCAGATTTCTCAGCTCCTCTTGTTCACTTGCAGAACATTTTTTACATTTGCTGCCAAATTTTCCATGCTTATGTTCTGCAGGGATGGAGGTGTGCTTTGGGGGAACCTGCCATACAGGCCTGGGGCTGGTCCTGCAGATTTCAGACACTTTGGCTAACTAAAAGTTTTTCTCCTGACCTTGAAAGCTCATTTCTATCACACCAGGATAATCATATTCCTTTTCTTACTGTTATACACTTTTCTGCTGAATCTAGAAGTAATAACAAGCGAGCAGGGAAGATTATACCCCACGTGGACTCCGGATGCTTTGTCTGGGGCAGGAGAGGCGCGGGCTGTGTCCCTGGCCCCGGCGCAGCCCTGCAAGTGTCTCGCCTCTGGACGGGAAAGGGAAAGAACAAACAAAAACTGAGTGTAAAACTTGTGAGGCTTTGTCTGCTCACGCTGCGCTGCGCGAGGTTGTGCTGCACGGGGCTGTGTGGGGCATGGTGCTACTGGAAGCCGGTGGGCAGAGTGGTGGCTCAGTGGGCGAGGGCTCTGCCCGGCCCCGGGGTGCCCCGGGAGTCTCCTCTGCCTCGGGGATTGAGCTGCGTGGGGCTCCGAGGGCCGAGCCCCGGAAAAATGATGAACCCTGGGGGATGCCGGGCAGTGGAGGCGACACCGGGACGCCGGCGGGTACCAGGGGGTGGGGAGCCCCGGGAGGGTGTGAGACATCAGAGGAGTGTGGAGCCCCCGGAGAGGGATGCTGAGCCCCGCGGAGGTGATGCAGGGCACCGGAGAGGGTATGCGGGGAGCCGAGGCAGGGGGGATGTGGGGCGCTAGGCGGTGGTCCCGGGCGATGTGGGGCAGTGGATGGGACACACTGGGGCACGGGGGGGGGGTGCGGAGTCGCGGCAGGGGAGGATGCGGCGCCCCGGGGGATGCGGGCCCTGGGGCAATGCGGGACGCCGAGGGCTGCGCGCCCGATGGGCTTAGGGGGGCTGGCGGGTGCGGTGGCGGTGCGGGCCCCGCGCTCCCCTCCCCCGCCATGGGGCGGCGAAGGAGGAGGAGGAGGAGGAGGGGCTGCCCAGCACGGGCAGGGTTAAAGCGCCATGTAACCGGAGCGCGGGGCTGTCGGGGGCCGGCCGGGGCGCGGGCAGCGGCGAGCGGCGGCGCGGCCCCGCTGGACGGCGCGTCCCGCCGCGGCGCAGGTGAGCGCTGGACTGGGGGGACCGGAGGGTCCGAGCCGGAGCCGTGGCACATCCTCGTGGGCGGCTTTGTTGTCCGCGGCGGCGGCGGGGGACAATGAGGCGGGAGGGGAAGGCGGCACGGGGCGCACAGGAGCGCGGCGACGGGAGCGCCCCGGCCGGTCTGGCGGCCCCGGTGCCCGGTAACCGGGGACTCGCGGCTTCGCCCCGGGGGCTCGGGCAGGGGCCAGGGGGTGGCGGGCCCCGCCGCCACTTGTTGCCGGCGCTCGGCTCTGGGGCGTATTGGGGAGATCGGTGCTCCCACAGCCTCGGGCATGGTCCCGTAAGTCCCCCTGGTCCCGCCCACCCCTCCGGTCCCGTTGCAACTTTCGGAGTTTCCCGCGGAGTTTCCCGGGGGCGCGTCCCGGGACTGTCACGGCGGGGCCGGTGCGAGACCCCCCGCGACCCGCGGGGCCGGGCCGGGGCTGAGCCAGCGACTGCGGCGGGGGGGTCCCCTCGCTGATACGGCGAGTGATGGCTGCGGGGCCGGGGGTGGCTCGGGGGGGCCGGGGTCCCCCTGCCCGGCTCGGTCGTCCTGGGCAGCGCCGCCTCCAGGCCGGGGGCACCGTGGGGAGCTGCCGCCGGGGGTACGGGGACACGGTGGCGCTGCTGCCCGGGCCGAACACCTTTGTTTTCTGTTCTCGGTCGGGGATCTGACAGCGCATCTTCCCTCTCTGTTGGCAGGAAAAGAGGCTCCCGGCGGCGCCTCGGGCGCGAAGGCTCCCCGGGGCCGGGCCGGAGGGACGGGGTGGCCGGAGCAGGTATCGACCGGAGGGCTCTGCTGGCATCCGCCTCCTGCCGAGCCCAGGGGGTGCCTCCGGGGAGGGGAGATCATCGGAAAAGGAGGAATGAACTCTTCGGAGTGGCCCCAGTGTGGGGCACCAAGTTCTGGGAAGCCGAGAAAGGGCAGAGGCGGGGGGACCCCCGGGCGAGTGGTGGTCCTGGGGCGAGCGGTGGTCCTGCACCGACCTCCCTCGGAACGGGACAGGGCGAGGAGGGGGTGGCTGGAGCGTGCTGCCCTGAGCAGGACTCTGCTTTCCTGCCTCAGTTTCCAGTTTCCTAATTTTTAATCAACTGAGGAGAAGTGAGTCCCGGGTATCCCAGTCCCGTCTCTGGGTCTGCACGGGGCTGGGCAGGGGGCCATGGGGGCAGCGAGGTGTCACTGTCATCTTTACGTCCTCTTGTGCAGGGGGAAGATGAAACGGTGACGACTCCGGACAGAAGACCCGCCACCGCTGAGCGGGACTCACCTGTGCGCCACAGCCCCCAAAGCCTCCAGCCCTGCTCACAGCCCCCAGCTCCTGCCCGCAGGCAGCCCCTGCCCCACGCCGGGGGGCTCGGCCCGGCGGGATCCCACCGGGATGAACATGGTAAAGAGCCCGGAGCAGCTGGAGCAGCGGTTGGCGGGGATGGTGGCTGTCCGGGAGACGTCTCCAGCCTGGTCTGCACTGGGAGAGGAGGGGCCGGTTTGTGTTTTGTTTCTTTTCTTTACCCAGCTTTGCTGAGAGGCAGCGGGGAGAGCCGGGGTGGGCGCCGAGGGCTGCGGGGGGAGCGGAGCGGGGCAGGAGGAAACCGGGGGAAATGGAGGGAAGTGCCGGAGCGGGAGAGCGGAGAGGCCAGGCACAGGAAGCGGGCAGGGGGAGCCTGCCCTTCGCCCCCTGCCCTTCCCAACGAGCACATCTGCGAAATCGGCGCCTTTCTTACGGAACTGCCAACCCAGCAACTCCTTTCTTCCCAGGATTAGAGGGAAATGTTCAGTTTGGGGAGACTTAAAGGCCATTAGTGTGCACCACAGCCCAGAGCCAGCCCGGCCATTAGGGTCCTTTATTTCTTTTTGTTATTCAAACAGGGCTTGGGCGATGGCTCCATCCCAGCCGTGGGTAAAGCTTCTCTCCAGCCTTTTGATATGCATGCCCCTGTCTGGAGGCAAAGTCCGAAACCTCCCCACCTCCTGGGGACATGCACCTGATAACAGGGCAGCCTGTTTTCCCCTCAAGGAAAACTGAAACCAGCCTGGGCCAGGCTGAAGGAGCAGCCCCGGGAGCAGGGGCAGGGGTCCAGTCCAGAGCATGGCCCGGCCAGGTGAGCCCTGCCCACCCTGCCCTCTCTGCCAGGTGAGCCCAGCCATCCTGCCCACTCTGCCTGCTCTGCCCGCTCCAGGGTGGCTGGCAAACATGGCCAGGCAGGGACCAGAACTCTCTATAAGCAGTTAATACTGTGGCATGGTCTTTAACCAGTCTGGCAAATCTTAAAGAAACTGGTATTGCAAAATGAGGGCGGGCTGTGGAGCCAGCGGGTTCATTGTCTCCTCGGTGGGATTTGGCTGCAGGGCACATCCTGGTCACCAGGCAGTGCCGGGGCTGCTGCTGGTGCTGGGCTGTTGGGGAGCTTTCGGCAATGGAGCTGGAATTCTGCATTATTTTCCTCCTCATGGGTTCTCGTCTGGAGTGCATGACTGTGGAGCACCCGGTGTGTTTGCAGGGCGCTGGGCAATGCAAACACTGCAGGGCTGGTCTCCCGTGAGCCAGCACATGTGAGGGCAGTGCTCTGTTTCTTATTATTTTCTTAATGCCCTGAGTGCACATGTTGGTGTGTTTCTGCGAGGGGAGGCGAGGACAAAGAACCGAGCCTTCCTCCTGAGCAGGAGGGGGTGAGCTCGTGAGGACGCCGCTCCTGCGGGGACCCTGGGTGGTCAGTGAGCAGCAGGATGGGCTCGTGTAGCTTCAGCGCTTGGTGCAGACAGCAGGAGAAGGGATGGGAATTGCAGTCCTGCTGCATAGGTGTGGGATTTTGGGAAAGAGAGACTTTTAACGAGCAGTTTGGGCCGTGGTGTGCTGTTCCCTTTCCCGTCAGAGGATGGTGACTGGATGTCCTCGAGTGATCCTGGGCGGTGCAGCTGGAGAAGGGCACAGACCAAGCAGGGAGCTGACGTGCCTGTGCTCACGGCAGGGCCTGTGGCCCGTGCCTCGGACCCGCAGAGCTGTGACCTGCAGGTCCCTGCTCTGCCAGGGAGCAGTTCCTTCCAAAGGGATAACCCTTTTTTTCCCACTTTATAACTGGAATAAAAGCGATGTGGGAACTCCCTAAGCACGTGGCAAAGCTGAGCTTGGGTGCTCAGTCCTGGCTCTGTCCCTGAGGAGACCTGGCCACTGTGTCACCTTACGCCTGCACCTCCCCAGTGCTGGGCTGGCAGGACACCCTTGCCTGGTGTGCTGGACATGAGGCAGTCCTGGGGCTAAGAAAGGAAAAGCCATTTTGAGGTGCAAGTTTGAACTTCCTGCACTCAGGTTCCTGACAAAGGAACGAATGCAGAGGTCCTCTGAGGGTCCCAGTGGAGTTTTGTGGGTGCAGATGTTTGGGAAGGCTGAGAAGTGGCCTTGCCTGCTCCTGTCCTCCCTGAATCTTACCTTCCTCATGCTGCTCCATCTCCTTGTGCCCTCTGGGCCAGACCACCCTCATGTTGGGAGAGCAGCATGTCTTACACCTCCCTGTAGGGATTCCCAAGGGAGATTCACTGGTTTTGGTGAGTTTTGCTGGTTTTGGTGGCAGCATTGCTGCCAGTCATGGCTGCTGCTGCTCTGCAGCATTGCGGGCTGGGCAGGGGGAGCAGACCAGGAGGAGCTGACCCTGACCTGGCTGTGCTGCGCTGTGGTGGATTGCTGCATCCTGGAGCAGCCGGGGCTATGGGACCATCTGCCTGGGCCGGGGGCAGGCGGCGAGTCTGGGCAGCTCCCAGGAATTGTTTGCCGGGTCTGGGAGCAGATGTGCTGCAGCAGTGGGATTTCTGCACACACAGCTGTGGGGGGTTATGAAGTGTCTGGTGTCGTTCCTCTCCTCCTCCCTTTGTCGAGGGGGGAGGCAGGATGTGCACCAGGGTCTCTGCCTGTGGAGGTGGGTGCTGGACACCTGCTTTCCTTCGTGTTTGAGGGTTACCAGGTTTTTAACTGCCCTCTGCATCCAAAACATCAAACTCCAACTGGTCTTTGTTTGCCAGAGGTGCTGACAGATGATTTCAAAGCAGAAATCTCAATTGTTAGAGCAGTGGTTGGAGGCAATGCAGAGCGAGAGTGACGCAGAAGGGGCGGTGGGCTGGAGCTGGGGTCTCTCTGGGGCTGAGGGGGGGTGTTGCTTTGGCTTCCTAACACGGCTGTAGGTGGGCAAAGCCCTGTGAGCTCCTCAGCTCTTGAGTTACGTGCTGCTAAAATGAGTGTGCCGCCGAAGGGGCAAGTTGCAGCACGGACCCATAGCCCAGCAATGAGGCAGCGTCGTTCATGGCGTCCGGGTGCCTCTGGGAGAGCCGGGAGCTTCCACTTCGGAAAACAGGATCCAGGGAGGGCACCCAAGGGAAGGCAGCAGGCAAGGCGAGCCCCAGCTCTGTAGGGGGACACGAGGGCAGGGGCTGCCGGGCTGCTGCGGCACAGCCCCCTGCTCTACCCCTTCACCCTGGGGCGGGGGAGCTGAGGCCAAGAGCGGGGGGCAGGAAGAGTTTTCTCCCTCCGGGACAGTTTTAACGCAGGCTCCAGGACTTTGCCCCCCATGGCGGGCTGCCTGCCTGTCCTACTGCTGCAGGAACAGCCCACCCACCTGTGGGCGTGCTGGGCAGCTGGAACACAGGGAGGCCAGTGCCCCAGGGGTGGGCTGTCCCCTGGGGTGGGCTGTCACCCGGTTTCTATAGGGTGGCCAGGAAGTGCAACTCCCCTCCAGACAGGGTCTGTCAGAGTGAGCTGGGGCTCAGCAGCTCCGAGCCAGGAGCCTCCCACAGCATACAGATGTTGGGGAAAAACCTGGTGTTCCCTAAGGATAAGTGGGTTGCATCTGGGACCTCTGTTAGATGGAGCTGGTTGATCTTTAGGGCCACTACATTTGCGTGGAGGTTATGGGAAAGTGCCCTTTATCTCCTGGGACCTTTAGATGCGTCTTCAGTCAGATCTCTCTGCTAAGGGCATGAAGTTGAGGCTGGCTCGAGGAGCTCACTCTGCTTTGCCCTCCCTGGGGCTTCCTTGCACGGCTGAATTTCCTTTCCATTCTGGCTTCTACAGGCAACCATGAAAAAGGACAAGAGCCACGGGCAGGATGAGGCGGACTGTAGGGCAAAGCTGATCCTCATCAACGGGGACAATGCACCTGGTGTTGTACTGGAGGCGAATGGGAAGCCCAGCACTCCAGGTGAGGGTCACCACACTGTGCCCAGAGTGCTCCCAGGATGTGCAAGGATGCACAGGGTTGGGGATCTCACAGCCTCTGTCCCAGGGTCTTGCTGGGGGATGAAGCCCTGTGGCTGTGGCCAGAGTCCTTCCATGACCCCACTGGATTTCTGTGATCCAGTAGCACATCCAGGCCATGGTATGGTTGTGGAAATGGGTGCCACACTGGGATGCTGGCTCTGCCCCTCAATAGTTTAACCCCCATGGAGTGAGGAAAGCCAGGGAAGCCCAACCAGCCTGAGGGGTGCCACTGACCTGAGGGGCTGCATCACTGCTCCTGGGATTCTCCAGTCAGGGTTCCCAAATCCCACCTCTTGGGTTCACAAGGTCCTGCTTTAAATGACCTGGTGACAAGCCCTGAATAGCTGGCAGGTGGCCTCCTTGTGCCTCTGAGCCTTAAGGAACAGAGGAGTAGATAAGAATGTCCCCATGCTTGCTGCTAATCCGTCCCAGTTTTGGGCACAAGTGGGTGATCTGGGGCTGTGGTGGCAGTGGTGCCACAATGGGGTGCCCTGGGGACACCACTTGTCTCTGCTCCCAGCCACGTTTCTCTGAGATGAGGTTTTGGTGTCTCCAAATTGTGCTGCTGGGAGCAGTGGGAGACTGGGGCAAGCAGGGGCACAACCAGGAGGGCTTGCGGAGCCTGAGGCTGCTCTGTCTTGTCCGTGCACAGATCCCAGGGGCCTGGAGCTGCTGCCCCTGAAGAAGGAGAGCAATGGAGACCTCTCCAAGGAGGACCTGGCCTGGCCGCTCGATCTGGCGCCGGTGCAGAAGGTAAGTGAACACTGAGGGTGCTTTTTGAGGGCTGTCTGTGGGGGGCACCCGGTGCCAGGATCCTCATCTCTTTCCCTCTGGGCTTCTCTTGCGCTCAGTGCCAGAGGAACAGTCTGGTGATGGATGCAATACTCACCAGTGTAATATTTTAATTTTTAAATTCCTGCTTCTCATGATACCATAGCAGCCGGAGGGGGTGGTGTGGGATGCAGCGATGCCCATTACATGTTGCAGCAGCCTAATAATTATTACGCTGATATTTTCTTTAAAAGTCTTGGCTGTGTTGATGGACTGAAGCATCTCATGCGTCCCACTCTCGGGGTGGGCTGCTTTTAGCTGCTCTGGGGCTGGACCCCAGTTTCACCCACCCTCTTTTGTTGACTAGGTTGACAAACCTCCAGGGTCTGGAGGCATTTTTGCCTTCTGGCTTTATTGTTTTGAGTTAGAAATAAAACCCAAGGTTGGAGTTCTGCCTGAGATGAGGCAGCTTCCAAAAGAAAGAGCCATAAATCCAGCGGGTGAAAATTCATCTTTCCCACTATGGTTAATCTGGGGGCTCTTAACTGCAAAATCTCATTTAATTTTGAACTTCTGTTATGCTGGGTGCAGGAAACAAGTCTGGGCTGGACTGTAACTGTGACCACAAGGGAAAGGCTGCCCTGGGTGCTGCTGCAGGGCCGGCTGTGGGAAAGAGCACCCATGGTAGTGTGAGAGCATCCAGGGTGTGTAAGTGGGTCTGTGCCTGGGACGGGTGCTCTGCCAGGGTCTGTGGTTCTCCTGGCATCCCAGTCCTCCCAGCTATGGATCCTGCTCTCTGTCATGCTGGGTGCAGTGGGCTGCAGCAATGGGGCTCCTGACTCTTGCAGAGATGCTGTGGAGCAGAAAGTTGCCCAGAGGGGCTCAGCACAAGGTGCCTCCAGCATCCATCTGCCTCCTCTCACCTTCCCCAGGGCACTGCTCATGGTGCTCAGCCCCATGAGGCACAGACTGTCTGTGTCCCCACGTGAGGAGGGCACCCATACCATGGCATCCCTCCATTCTGGTAGCAGGTGCAACCCTGGGGCAGTGCTGGGTGGGAGAGCAGCCTCAGGCAGAAGCCCACCCTCTGCCTCATGTTCCAGGCAGGGCGGACCCGGCACGAGATGAGGATCAAGGAAGCACCACGCAGTGTGGAGACTCTCAGGGACCTGCCAACTCCCGTGCGGGTGAGGGTCTGGCAGGGCCAGGGCTTCCCTGGGGCTTCCCTGGGGCTGCAGAGACCTGCACTGCTGCTGTGCCCTGGTCAAGTGTCTTCAGAGATGGCGCAGCCTCCCCGTGCCTCAGTTTCCCCTGTGAAGGGGGTGTGTTTATGTGCTGTTTCTTGCTCCTGCTATGAACTGGGTGCGTTGAGCATCCTGGGCTGGATTTGGGACAGGAAAAAGGGATGGGGCAGTGGTGCACCATTTGCTCTGGGTCTGGCAAGTAAAAGCAGAGCAGTTCTCCTGCAGATGCCCCTGTTACGGGCTCTCCTCTCTATTCATGGCTGCAGTGGTGCCCTCACTCCCTGGCTCCCCCTCTCCGATCCCGACTGCAGGGCTGGGGGATGGCACAGGGCTGGGGGTGATGTGGGGATGGGGGATGATGCGGGACAGGTCTCTGCTCCCCCTGCCCCTCTCCCTGCTGAACTCACGCTCCTCTCCCTCCGCCATGCAGAGCTCCAGGCGTCGCTCAGCCGTGTCCACACCGGTGACCATCGACCTGACGGAGGAGGACTCCCAGGACTCATCCCGGAGCAGCAGTACACTCTCTGGTGGCAGCTCCCAGGAGGGGCAGAACGGCTCTGCTGAGCTGGGGGCCGAGGAGTCAGAGAGCAGAGACATGGGCATGGCGCTGGAATACCAGGTATGGAGGGGCTGAACTCTGCTCCTGCACCCAGGATGGTGTGGGGCGAGGATGAACCTCTGTGACATGTCCCAAAACAACCTGGAAACCTCAGTGCTGTTTCTCCTGCCCACCCTTCCCTGCATGCCTGGGGTGTGATGGTGCCAGGCTGTCTTCATCCATCAGGCTTGGATGCTTTGGGGCCAGCCCCGCCAAGCTGCCACTGGTGCCACACACGGGCCCCTGAGACACGCATGCGTGTGGCATGTGCCATGCCCTGCTGAGACAGGCAGTTGCATGTGCAGAAAACATTTCTGTCAGGGATGCTGGAGAGAACCGAAGCTGCTGGGGCTGCAGAGCTGCATTCGGCGCCTGCGGGCCGCAGGGCAGGGCCCCAGACTTGCAGGAATTGGGCAATTGCATCTTGCTGCATAATTAAGTACCTAATTGCAGAACAAAGCTGGGAAGGAGGGCTGTGCAGGCAGAGAGGTGACTTTGCTCTGTGTGAGGTGCCTTGCTGTGCACAGCACCCAGCATGGCCTGTGACGGGTAACACCAAAATTCTTGGCTCTTTTTTTTTCTTCTGTTTTCGCTCTGCCCCGTTTCCTGCCCTCCCCAGTGGGAACAAGAGGAGGGTGGGTGGGTGTCCTCTCCCTGGGGTGCAGCCACACGGGCTGAGCTGTGAGCCCTGTTCCAAGGAGGAGCCTCGTCTGCTCGGGGCACCCAGGGAACAACTTTGGTGCGAGGCTTCCCGGTGTTTGCAGAGACCCTGGGAGGGCAGGCAGGAGTGGACACGCATGGGGCCCATGCCAGGAGGGCTGTGCAGGATGGAGCATGCACCACGCCGTGTGCCAGGCACGGGCTCAGCGTGGGGCTGGCACACACAGGCCTCCCCACCAAGCTTCAGCATGGATCAGGGCTGGGATCCAGTGCTGCCATAGGGGGGTTGGCCCTGTGCTCGAGGGAGGGTGTGCAGCTTTTGTAGATCATTGCACAGTGGTCCACACATGTGACACACGTGGCGACACACCAGGGCTGTCCCCTGTGCTCCAGAGCTCTCCTGCACCACTGCCCAGACAAAACGGGGAGCAGTTTGTACTTTTGGCTGATCTGTTGTCTTTCGTTTTCAGGATGGGAAGGAATTTGGAATTGGGGAGCTCGTCTGGGGAAAGATCAAAGGTTTTTCCTGGTGGCCTGCAATCGTCGTCTCCCACAGAGCCACGGCCAAGCGCCAGGCGGTCTCGGGCATGCGGTGGGTGCAGTGGTTTGGAGACGGGAAGTTCTCCGAGGTAAGGCTGCTGCCCAGCCCAAAACACCCTCCCCTGCATGTTTCTGCCCACTCCTGAGGCTGGCTGTGGGGTGTGGATGTGCTCCTACAGCCTCCCAGGCCTCCCTTCCCAGTGTTCAGCATAGCCAGGCCCTGCAGGTTCTCATGGC
Organism: Lycocorax pyrrhopterus obiensis; assembly: GCA_014706295.1. Lineage (NCBI taxonomy): Eukaryota > Metazoa > Chordata > Aves > Passeriformes > Paradisaeidae > Lycocorax > Lycocorax pyrrhopterus. The sequence continues at coordinate 10,063,619 of JACSVZ010000022.1, read as the reverse complement.
TCTGGCGTCTGTAACTAATGACTGGCCACTGTAGGTTGGTGACAGCATCCAGACATGGGGACATCTGCCTGACCACTTCACAGGGTTTTGTCCATGCTCCAGGGCTTCCCCTGTCACCGCCTGCCTGGGGAGGGATGTCCCCTCAGAGCCCCATCACCCTCACAGAGTCAGAGTATCCTGAGCTGGAAGGGACCCACAAGGATCATCGAGTCACACTCCTTCCCTGCACAGGACAACCATAAAATCCCACCATATGCCCAGGAGTGTCACCCAAACACTCCTTGAGCTCTGGCAGGCTGGTGCTGTGACCACTGCCCAGGGAGCCTGTTCTAGTGCCTGACCATGAACCTTTTCTTAATATCCAACCAGGATATCCAACCCCTCCCATGCTGCAGGCAGGAGGGAGGAAGTGCTGTGCTGGTGTCACGCCAGCAGTGCCAGCAGAGGGTGCAGCCCACCCGTCCTTGTCACACTGCTGCTCTTGGCAAAGCTGCCACTGGGCCTCCTCACGTGGCCACGGTGCTGGAGCTGGAGACCACAGTGCCGGGGGGACATGGCTGAGCAGGGCATTCCTGTCTCACTGGTGAGATCTTGGTGCTCTCTCCCAGGTTTCTGCAGACAAACTGGTGGGACTGATGGCCTTTAGGCAGCATTTCAATTCCTCCACGTTCAACAAGCTGGTGTCCTACCGCCGTGCCATTTACCACGCCCTGGAGGTAACCACCAGGGGTGGGTGGGTGGGTGAAGTGCCAGCTGAACCAGCTGGGCTGGAGGGGCCAGTGGGATGGGATGCAGGAAAACCCTCCTTTCTCTACTGAGATTACTTCCAAGTGCAGCCATGGGGCAAAACTCTGCTTATCCTGAGGGTTTAGGAGTAGCTGCTGCTCCAGGGTCTCACTGCTCCAGAACCCCAAGCCCTGCGAGGGCTTGCACATGGCAGCATCATGGCAGCAGGGCAGTGCCAGGCTAGCCAGAGGTGTCCTGGGTCAGTGCCGGGTGCCCTTTGAAGTCAGGGATGGTGCTGAGCACTCGTGAATCCAATCCCCATCCAAGGGATGCATCACATGTCGGCATATGGGGCTGCAGACCCACAGGCACCTCTGCTGCCTTTTCTGCCTGCCGCTTGCCAGGGAGCAGAATCTGGGCAAGAGATGGGGCTGGGCTATCCCTGCTTCTGGCTCCATTAGGGCAGGCTGCTGGGGGACAGATGGGCTCATTGCAGGGATGGAGGCACTGGAGTGCAGCCAAGGGCACACCCAGAGTGGGAATCTGTCAGCTGCCACTATACCAAGCTCGCACACCTGTGTGTGTGTGTGTGTGTGTGTGTGTTGGGTGCAGAGGGGGCCTGGGCCTGTGGCCCTGGCAGGCTGTGGCTGCTCCCCTGACAGAGACCACCCTGTCACCCTGTCCCCTGCTGTCCACCCTCATCAGGTTGCCCGGAGCCGGTCGGGGAAGACGTTTACAACTGGCCCCAGGGAGTCGCTGGAGGAGCAGCTGAAGCCCATGATCGACTGGGCAATCACTGGCTTCAAACCCCTGGGGCTCAAGGGACTGCGGCCACCCAAGGGCTCAGGTGAGGTGGTGGCATCAGCTGAGTGGGGGCCTGGCAGGGGGCTGGCACGGGCAGTGGCCACTGGGGGCTGGCCCCAGCTGAGCCTGCTCACCCTGTGCAGTGGCCATGCCAGTGTAGTCCCAAGGTGGTCCTGGGGCTTCTCACTGGGACCCCCACAGCGGCGTTGCAAAAAGCTGGAGCAAAACACCCTTCAAGCCATTGCCCCACAGAAATCAGACCTGGCTGAGCCTTGTGCCATGTGTGGGGACACGGGTGGCCTGGAAGGGTCCTGCTGTGGCTGGGGTGAGACCTGGCAGGGCTTGGCAGGAGGAGATCTGGGGTAGTCCTGAGGCTGGAGGCTTGTCCTTAGGGAGCTGCCTTTTCCTTGCAGAGAATGGGGTGCTGAGGAATGGGACAGAGGAGGTGGTGCCCCTTGAACAGTATCCCCCCACCAAGAGGCTGAAGACCTACCCCTGCAACAGCAGCAAGGAGCAGCGTGTGGAAGAGGACCAGACCCGAGGTAACCAACAGAGAGAGCTGGGGAGTGGCTTGGCCTGGGCTGTGCACCCTGAGAGCAGTGGGAAACCATTCTGGGAAAGGTTTGGCTCTTCCCAGGGACCATGAGCCTGCTTTCTGAAGGCAAAAGCTTTTGTGGTCTAGTGCCTTACAAGACACCAGCAAACCCAACTGCAAGACATGGGCTGGGCCCCACTAGTGGCTCAGCTTGGAGCGTGACCATGTGCTGCTACGCTGAGCTCTAGTATCTCCATCAGTGAAAGGATGTGGGTTTTGCACCAAAATCTCTCAGCAAAGCTGGAGCAGTTCTAATGCAAGAAATAAGGCAGCTGTAAGCAGAGTGCAGTTTGTTACACAAGGAATGATAAGTATTTTTCTTTTTTTTTTTCTTTTCAATTTTATAAAGAACAAATGGTGTCTGAAGTTACGAACAACAGCGGGAAGCTGGAAGGTAATCACTGGCCCTGTCTCTCCTGGGAAGAGGTGTGAGGTGCTGGGGGTGCTCAGCAAGGGTCGTGGGTCCCTTTTCAACTGTACCATGTAGGGAGGGAAGTGCTGTGAGTGCAGGGTGCTGAGGGGGACAGGGTGCTCTGCGGATCCTCCACGGGGAGCCAGAGCCACATCCGGATGCGGTTCCAAGGGCAGGCCCCATTTGGATGCAGTTCTGAGGGCAGGCTTTATCCAGACACAGCTCCAAGGGGAGGCTCCAGCCTCTGCAGCCTGCGGTGGGGTGTAAGGGGTCCCTGCCCTGGGTGAGCGCAGCTCTCTCTCTCCCACAGACAGCTGTTTGTCCTGCGGGAGGAGGAACCCAGCCACCTTCCACCCACTGTTCAAGGGGGGCCTCTGCCAGATGTGCAGGGTAAGTGCTGCCATGCTGGGGCTGAGCAGGAGCCTGGGGATGGGCTCCAGGGTCCAGCCAGTGCTGCTGGAACAGGGGGTGGCTGTGCCATGGCCATGCTGTGTCGCCCACGGGGCTGTCCCTCGGCATGTCGTCGCCACCTTGAAGCACTAAGGATGTGCATCTCCAAGATCTCAGCGTGTACTGGGAATGGAGCAAAGCTATGTTCTCTCTTCACCCTCTGAGCGTGGCTCCTGATCCTCTGTCCTTGTTTCCTCCTGGATGTCCTTTTGCTAGGATAGATTCCTGGAGTACTTCTACATGTATGACGAAGATGGGTACCAGTCCTACTGCACCGTCTGCTGCGCAGGCAAGGAGCTGCTGCTCTGCAGCAACACCAGCTGCTGCAGGTGAGCCCCATGTCTCTGCTGCTGGGGCTGAGGGCCTGGCATCACTCCCAGGGAGCTGCAGGAAGCAGGGTCCTCCATGAGCCTGGGCAGGGGCTGTGCTTCTCCCCAGCTGGCTGCCATGCAGCATGTCCCAACGCAGCCTACCTGTCCTTACTGAGCCAGGTATCACCTGAATAAGCCCTGTGGAGGTTGGCAGGGGATTTAACCATGCCTTGGTCTCCAGCTTGTGTTAGCAGCCCTAAAAACCAGGGTACTGCCTGGAAAAATATCCTGTAAAATGGTGGGGGCTCTGGTGCATGGCAGGGGAAACTCCAGGAGAAGCTGGGGTGACCCAGAGGGGTTGCTGGGGTGATGAGCATGAGCTGTTGTGGTTTGGGCAGGTGCTTCTGTGTGGAGTGTCTGGAGGTGCTGGTGGGGCGAGGGACATCGGCCAAAGTCAAAGAGCAGGAGCCCTGGAACTGCTACATGTGCCAGCCCCAGCAAAGCCACGGCGTGCTGCAGCGCCGGCAGGACTGGAACGCCCGCCTGCAGGACTTCTTCACCAGTGACAAGGGACAGGAATATGTAAGGGCTGTGGGCAGGGAGCCTGATGTGCTGGGCTGTGGGGGAGAGGGTCACCGAGGGCAGGGCGAGCGACCTGGAATTCCTCTTGCCTCTGCCTTGGTCTTGTTTATCCACCCTTTCCAAGGGTGCCAGGCTCTTGGTCCCACAGATGCTCTCCTGGAGGTGGAGGTGCTGCATTCAGAGCCTTATGGGGCAATGCAGCACTGCCAGGGCTGGGGCTTCATGGCTGTCTCCATTGCAGGCTGCACCCAAAATCTACCCAACAGTTCCTCCAGCGAAGAGGAGACCAATTCGAGTGCTCTCGTTGTTTGATGGGGTGGCAACAGGTGAGGCAGCAGGGAAGCACTGCTGGGCAGCTCTTAGCACTGGGCTTTGGGGATGAATCATTCCATGGCCACAAACCTGTCTCTAAAATCTTGGTGGGGAGGAGGGGGTGAAAGCAGGGAAATCCTCATCAGAAGGGGGATGAGGGCAGGGGGATGAGGGCAGGGTCTCCCTTTCCTGCTGGACAGGGCGGTGGAGGAGGGGAGGGATGGAGGGAAGGATGGAGTGAAGGATGGAGGGGAGAGCATGGGAGTTTAGCTCACAGAGGTATTCCTGCTGTGCCGAGTGTGATCTCAGGTGGCTGATTCCCCTGAGAAGCCAGAGCTGTGGGGACACCAGTAACCTGTACTCTGAAGTGCCTGAGGGCGACTGGTTTGGCTCAGTTCACTCAGCTCTGGCATTCTGCTTTCTGGGAGCAAACCTGCTGGGAGGAATGGGTCAAATAAAAGTTTACTCACCTTGAAGTGCTGTTTGATTTACACCCACCTAGGACATCCAGGAGCAGCCACATCGAGCGGTGCTGATGAAGGAGACTTGGAGGCTAAAGAGAGCAGTGCGACCTCAGACCTCTGTCCGTTGGCAGGGTACACGGTGCTGAAGGACTTGGGCATCCAAGTGGAGAAGTACATTGCCTCAGAGATCTGTGAGAACCCCATGGCCGCGGGCACCGTGCGGCCCGAAGGCAACATCACCTACGTGCACGATGTCAGGAACATAACCAAGAGAAATGTGAGCTCTGCTTCTGTCGGAGCCTGAGGGACATGGCACCATGGGGGCATCAGTCTCACCCCACCAGCTCTGTGACAAGCTTGTCCCCTGCCCCACTGGGGAGGGGAGACCTGCTTCTGTGGGATCTCCTAATGGTCTGGATTGTCTCTTTGTAGATCGAGGAGTGGGGTCCTTTTGACCTGGTGATCGGTGGAAGCCCCTGTGACGATGTCTCCCTTGTCAATCCAACCAGGAAGGCGCTGTTTGGTAAGGCTGCTTTGCCTCTGCCAGGCTGCATACCTTGGGATGTTCCTTGGTCGTGGAGCCACCTTAGAGCCTGGGGAAGTGGTTCGGTCCCAGGCTGTGTTGGTGATGGGCTGTCTCCATACCCATCTTGGTGGGGAGGGCAGCCAGGCCCCCCCAGCCCTGCACCCCATGCCCCAGCTGGTCCCAACCTGCTGCTCGGCTTTTCCCTTGCAGAAGGAACCGGGAGGCTGTTCTTCGAGTTCTACCACCTGCTCAACTACGCCCGTCCCAAGGCGGGCGAGGAGCGGCCCTTCTTCTGGATGTTTGAGAATGTGGTGGCCATGAGGATCAACGACAAGAGGGACATTTCCCGGTTTCTGGAGGTAGGGATTGCTGACAGCTGTGGGAAAGGCGTTGGAGCAGGTGACACTTGCTGGGCTGTGCAGGGTGTGCCGGGTGTGAGGGTCTGGCTATGGTTTCCTGATGCTGGAAAACCCCCTGCCTGGTGCACATGCCAAGGAATCAAGTTTAGTCTTAGCTCTGGATCCTCCCCTCTGGCTTTCATCAGGTCAAACCCAAGCACTAGCCCTCTGGGGGAGGGGTTTTGCTGCCTTGCAGAAAGCATCTGTTCCCAGCAATGCCTGTTATTTCTAGGGAGAGGGGGGTCAGGGACTGGGAAGGGCTTTTAACTCTGTGGTAGCCAGGATGGGTTGTGGGTCATTAGGGACCATTGGTATAAAATCACCACTGAAGGCTGACAGTCCTGATCCTGGTCCAGGGAAACCAGCACTGAGCACTCTGTGATGGTCAATAGCTGCTGGCCATGGCTGTGACCTGGGAGCTCATGTGGCCACCCGGGTAGTCTTCTGGTATGAAACAGGGTTTGTGGAGGCTACATTGTTTTGAGGATTTGCTGAAGACTTTAAGTCCCTGCAGGGCAGTGTGAAGGACCAGCCATGCAGGAGAGAACCAAGCCAACGTTTCCCCTAACTTTTATTTCCCCTCTTTTTGGCCCCCAGTGTAACCCAGTTATGATTGACGCGATCAAGATATCAGCTGCCCACCGAGCTCGTTACTTCTGGGGCAACCTCCCTGGGATGGACAGGTAATCAATCAGTCTGCTGTCCTCTTGGATCTCTCATGGTAGTTTTGGTTTGTTTTGTAGTGCTTGTTCGTGGTTTTTTTCTCTCCCTGGCTCTAAGCCCAGCTCCTGGGAGCGAGGAGCCACAGCTCCCGCACGGGGCAGCTTCCCTGCAGTGATGTGCACATGATAATTAATGCACTTACTAATGAACAGTGATGAGACTGCGGGGTAGAAGTGTAGCAGCATCCCTGGCCCTGGCCCTGAAGTTTTTGGAGGGGAGGAGTGATGGGGCTTGCTCAGGATGCTGTGTGGTGGGTCTGGCTGGGGGTGCACATGTGGACTGGCTTTGGGGTAAGGCCCAGGCTGATGTGGGGGTGCCATATGGCAGTGCTGTGCCCTGGTCAGTGCCATGGTTGTGAGTTTCTGGAGGGGAACTGAGCAGCTACTGTGGCTGTGGTGGTGTGGGGGAGCTCACACTACAGCCAGCCACTGCTGTGGCAAAGCATGAGTGCACCCTGCTTCAAACTTCACACCCTGTAGCACCCTGAATTCATGGCAAAACACAACAGAAGGACTGGGAGCAGATAAATCCAATTACAAGCAGTCCTGCACACCAAGTACGTGTGACAGAACCTGAAGTTTTTGCACCTTCTGGCCAGTAAACACAAGACTGGGGTTTAATAGTTTTGCTTGCTTATATTTAAATTGCCAGTATTTGTTGGAGTTAACACTGAGCTAAAGGCATTTGAAAGTAAAATAACAATTCAAAGCCTTTGTCATGTGAAACAGCTCTTGGACTTTCATCTGATTGTAAGGGAAGTGCCCAGCCCATGACTCAGAGCTACCCAGAACTACTCAGTCCTATCTCCATGGAGTAGCCCGGGGCGATGCTTGCAGAGGTGCTGCTGAGCAGGGGCAGGCGGGATGCCCAAGCACAGGGCTCCTCCAGGAGCCTTGCCAGGAAATCCTGCGGGGTGGAGGACACTGGGGATGGTGGGCAGGCACAGCCTGGCCCCATCCAGAACGGTGACACTGCTCAGGTTGTGTGGGGCTCCAATCGTGCTGGAGAGCTGAATCTCCTTCCTGTAGGAGACTCCCGATGCTCATTGTCTTTGGGTGGGCTGGGAGCGGTGCTGCTCAGGGAAAGGGGTTCCTGCTCCTGCTCTGCCTCACCTACCCTCTCCTGCCTCTGCTCCGCAGGATCTTTGGCTTCCCCCTCCCCTACACGGATGTCTCCAACATCAGCCGTGGGGCTCGCCAGAAGCTGCTGGGGGGCTCGTGGAGCGTCCCTGTCATCCGGCACCTCTTCTCCCCTCTCAAGGATTACTTCGCCTGTGAATAGCAAACGGAGCGTCCCTCGTCTCTCTGGTAAAGATGCACAGCACCGCTGCTGTGGCGGGAGAGGGACGGGCACGGCCACCGGACTGCCACGGCCCTGTCCCTCCCCGGCCACGTGCCGCGGGACGGCAACCTGGCCCCGCCGGGAGAGCCGAGGAATGTCTGTAACCAAAGAACCTGGCAGGGTAACTTCTTTAAAGGGACTAACAGTGATACGTAGGAAACGATGGACAAAGCTTTAATTACCCAGCACACGAAGCTCTATGCATCACTGATGAGGCGGGGAGTCTCCTCCAGAGCATTAACTATTCTGGTTTAGCCTGGAGCCGGGAAGTCACCACTTGCTGAGCAGCCAGTGTGTGGGCAGCTGCCGGGGAGCTGCAGGCAAACCTGAACTACAATGAATTAATGCTTTTCCTAAACAAACAAAACCTCTTGAAGTAACTGCCAAAAACCCCCAAACCGTAGCAGCAGGTGTAAGGGACCCTGCTCAGGTTACACACTGAACACAGGATCATACAGAAACCAAATCAGTTTTGTTTTTATTTTTTTGATAAAATTTAATTTTGTTGTTTTAATGTCTATTGCTGCTTTAAGGCATTACATAAGAATGTGGAGATTCCTAGACCTGAATGTAGCTGAAACTGAACTGTGAGGTGATAGAATTACTTTTCTAGCTAGAACTAAAGAAATATTGTTTTATATGTTTGGTTGTAGTTTACAAATATTCACTACTTTTTAAAGCATCTAAAACCTTTCCTTACATTTTAAAATCCTGCTGAATGGTTTGAAAGCTTACACAGTAACTGGAGCAGGGAGGATTTGGGCTCCAGGGTCTGTAAAGGAAAATGTTCTTGGAGCATCCATTTCCCAAACGAATGTGGTATGGTTAGCAGGAAGGACAGTGTAGTGGTCAATGGCACCCTCAAATCTCAGCCCCCCAAATGTCATGTAGGATGTCATGAACCTGAGCAGTGGTGGCAGAGCGTTCCTTCCAGGGAAAATCCCACCCAACCCTCGTGGGGTGCAGGGACCAGGAGTGCAGCACTGCTCTTGCCTGTGCCCATCTCATGCTGTGCGCAGGGGGAATGGGACAGTGAGGCAGGAAAGCACTGCCACTGCTGGGGGGTCTTGGGGGTCTGCAGGCAGGGGCTGTACCTCTCCTCCCCTGTGCTCCCATCTCCCTGTGCGTCCCTGTGCACAGAGGTGGGATGCTGCTGGTGCTTGTGTGCCCCAGCCTGGCAGCTCCCTGGGATCTCCTGGGGCTGTACCCCCAAACTGGGAGCTCCTGCGGCCACCACTGTGCTCACTTTTGATTGTCTTCCTCTACTCCCCAGCTTTGCCAGAGTGATTATCATGCTGTCCATGAAGTCCAGGGCGTGCTGAGCCTGTGGCCACTGGGAAGGTGCAGGTGCCTGTGTCCATTTCCACTAGGTTTTCTGTAGCCACTGGGCTACTGTTCCAGCAGGCATCTCTGGGGATTCTGAATTCCAATGCACATTTCAATGCACTGAAACGACTCCCCCCTTGGTCCCTCTGTCCTCCCCTACCTCTGCTGTTCATCTGTCACCTGGCTCTGGAAGAGCCCTTGGGCGCCTTCTCAAAATTATTTGGGTTCAAACCATGGGCCAACCCTCCACCCCATCGATGCCAGGCTGCCTTGCTGTCTTGTGAGGTGCTGGACAGCATCACTGGGAAGAGCTTCTCTCCCAGCTCCTTCTACCTCTCTGGCACCCCTGTCCTGGTGGTGGAGGACAGCAGCTCCCATTTTCCACCCTTGTGTGCAGTTTTCCACCCCAGCTCTGAGGACCGTCTTCTCTTGGTCTCCAATCCAAGGTTGTGCTTGGGAACGGACAGCAAGGGAAGTCCAGGTAGTTTAAAGGCTTTTTTTCCTGTTTTAACCTGGAGGTTACTCCTTAGAGAGAACCCCTTGGGGTTCATTCTCCGTGACTTGTTCAAGCCACGCGCCTTAGTTAAGAAAACTCTAGGGAAAGCCAATCAGGCTGGTCCATGTCACTGCTGGCACCTCCATTGCTTGACAAGTGCTTGGGGACATGTAGCACCCTCTTGTCACCAGCCCCTGGACTGGGAAGATGGCAGAGTGGGTTCTGTGCGTGCTGGAGGTGTTTGGGAAGCCTTGGCATCGCCAGTGCTGCACCAGCTGCTTTTGGACCCCTCGCCAATCTGTGATCCTTATGTCCAGCTGGACGCCAGCCACAACACTAATTCCTCATCCCAGGTCCTTGCAGTCCCCGTTTGGAGCCCAGCGTGGGGTCTGAGGGTGAACAACCATCCGGTGCAGGGGCTCAGGGTGATGGCCATCCTCCGGTCTGATGGGTTTGATTTTTCCAAACTGGGTGAACACGTGCCCTCCACTCCATGGCATCCCTGATCTTATACTCCAGATCTCACATCCTTTCATATCTGATCAAAAGGAAAACAAATAGATGAGGGAAAAAAAGGACTTGGGGAAAGTAAACAAAGATAAAAGAGGAATGAGAATTGTCTTGGCATTAAGCTCACTTGATGAGAATTGTAGTAGACAAGTCTTCCTTGAAATGTTTTTCCCTGTAAGAGCTGCCTTTTATTATGAGTTTGTAACATGTTGTTAAGGGAGGGGGATCTCAGAAATTCCTTTTTAATACTTTTTAAAGGTTTCTAACTCTCCCTGGTGCTATTTTTTTAGGTTAAGGATTTTTAATGTTGAACATGTTGCGGGTTTTTTATATGATCTTTTAAAAATGAGAGAAATGTATGTTTTTTTAACACATTTCACATTTTTTTGTATCTGGAATGTGGGAACTCACAACTCTGCCACGTCCACATGATTTCACTGGTTTTCCATGTGGGAAAAAAAACGTCGACAGTTTACCATTTATTATGTCTGATTAAAAATGAGTATTTCTGTATGGCTGGACAGTCTTATTGGGTAAAAAAAGGGGGTTCACAGTGGGAGGAGGGGCACAGCCAGGGAGCCGAGCTGCCCCTTTCCCGCTGCCGCTGAGGTGACACCAGTGCCACCAAAGTGGCCGGGGCTGGTGTGCCAGGAGAGTCAGAGCCGTGCCGGGCTGTGCCGAAGGGTCGGGCTGTGCCGGGGGTCTGGTCCCGGCCGTCCCGGGGATTCAGGGCCGGGCGGTGCCGGGGGTCGGTGCCGAGGTTCGGGGCTGGGCTGTCCCAGCGGTCGGTGCCGAGGGTCGGGGCCGGGCAGTGCCGGGGTGCAGTGCTGGGGGCGGTGCCGAGGGTCGGGGCCGGGCTGTGCCGACGGTCGGTGCCGAGGTTCGGGGCCGGGCAGTGCCGGGGTGCAGTGCCGAGGGTCGGGGCCGGGCTGTGCCGGGGTGCAGTGCCGAGGGTCGGGGCCGGGCTGTCCCGGCGGTCGCGGCCGCAGCGGCCCCGCCGCGCCCTCGGGCCCGAGCCCTGCGAGACCCCCCGGGCACGCGGGACACCCGGTGTGGGCGGGGCCAGCGGCTCGGCCAATGGCGGGCGAGTCCGCGGGCGGGGTGGGCGTGGCATCTCCATAGCAACGCGGCAGCTCGCCCCGCCCCCTGGCAACCGGCCCCCGACCCGTGCCGGCGCGCGGCGCTCCCCGCGCGGGCCGTGACGTGCGCGTGACGCAGGCGCGCAGCGAGCGCGTGACGCGGTCCCGGTCAGGGCGGGCGGGGCCGGTTTGAACGCGGGGCCGACCGGGCGAGCGCGGCGCAGGTACCGGGCCGAGGCCGCGGCGAGGCCGCCGGGCGGGAGCGGGGAGGGCCCCGGGCTTGGGGAGCGGCCCGGCGGGGCGCCGCCGCGGTGAGGGGACCGACGCGAGGCCTGCAGGGCCGGGCCGCGCCCCTCGGCAGGCGGAGGTGCGGCGGGGACCGAGGGTGGCGGGGCGGAGGGGCCGGCGGAGGGTGGTGAGGAGTAGGGTGGGGGGAGCGCGGGCCGCGCCCCGCCCGCGGTGCGGGCGGCCCTGCCCGGCGGCAGCTGCACCGGCGGCTCCGCTTTGTGCCGGCGGGGCTGGGCGGGGACCGGCCGCTCGGTATTGATCCCCGGGGAGATACCGTGGCCGGGCAGGAAGTGCTTCAGCCGTTCCCGGTGGCGCGGGGGAGAGGGATGAGGAACTTGCCGCAGCCGTGATTCCTTTCAGCGGTTCCCACGTGAGCGCCTCGGTGCTGATTTTTCGTCAGAAATCCCCAAGCTGAGCCCTTTGCGGTCGTGGTGCGGGAGGGTCCTCCCCGCTGTTGGCAGCCCGCAGTTGCGTCGCGATTCACTCGCTGATGGGTCGGGAAGGCTCAAAAGGAAGCGGCTCCACCGCAGCCCAGCGTCTGTGGCACTCACACCTCTGGTTCTGTGTTTCAGAAAATGGCAGTGAATGTGTATTCTACTTCAGTGACCAGCGATAACTTGAGCCGACATGACATGCTGGCGTGGATCAATGAGTCTCTGCAGCTGACGCTGACCAAGATTGAACAGCTGTGCTCAGGTAAGGGGGTTCACCCCGAGGGCAGTTCCAAGAGGGGTGTGCACCCTGGTTCTGTAGAGGTGCAGCTGCACCCTCTGTGCTGCCCTGCTGTAGCTGTGCTTCTGGCTTAGTTCCTGGTGTGAACAGGCTCGTGGTCAGTGTTACGATCCAGTTATGGTCGCAGTGTTATTGAAGTGGTTGTTAATAATGTCAGTGTAATGAAAAGGCACGTTCTCATGACTCACTACGGCATAGATGCTGTAAGGAATGGGTGTCAATGTGAAAAAAAGCCTCTGTGGACGAGGGTGTTTTCCCATGAGGAATTAAGCATTTTGTCTGCATGGACAGAGTAAGTGTTACAAGTGTAACTAGCAAAAGCAATTGTGATGATTTGTTCTGGAAGAGTACTGGAGTGTGAGGAAGCCAAAGCAGTGACTTGTGGGGTCATCTGCAGGACTGTACCACTCCTCTTGGTCCTGAAGCACGTCCAGTCTGTGTCAGCCCAGCTTACCTGGGCTTGAACTGACTTCAGCACAGCTGAATCTCATGTACAGTCGTAGGCAGGAAAGGGGAAGTGACTGTGGTACAGAAATGGAGTCAAGTGTCATCATAGGGAGGAGTGTGTGGGAGGAGGAGGCTTGTAAGAACGAATAAAAGATAATAGTCTGTGGAATAAGAGCTGAAAAAAACCCAAGGCTAAGAATGCAGCCTGGGTACAAGATAATTTGGATAACTACAACAGGCACTCAGTGAAAAGTGGAAGTGTGGCTCATACTGTGACCTTAAGATAAGGTGTTGCCCATGGAAGGAGAGATGTGGAAATTGGAGGTGGAATAAAAGGAGGAATAAATTAAAAGTGAGTTTTAGACTGTGAACACAGGCTGTGTCTGAGTCTATGGAAGAAACAATCCCAAAGATTACAGAGAAGCAAGGGACTCACAATGGGCATTTGACAGGTATTTGTAGTGGCTTTTGTCTAGTGAAATTATGGACAAAAACTGTAAGGGTGAGGGAACTAAAGACCTAGGACCACAGGAGGAAGGGAAGTGATAAGCACTGTCTGCCCTCAGATAGGCAGGTTAGACCCTGTCTATGCAGGGTTCATTTGCATGGGATTGGTGTGAGTCTTGAATGCTGTGAGAGCTCTGTGTTGAAGTGAGGATAATTAGTACTGGCTCTGCAGAATTCCAGCTCACCTGTTTTTGGGAAAAGACTGAGAGCTGTTGATGTGGTATGTCCTGAGTAACTTCCCTTTTCTGCATCTGCAATAATGCTTTGTGCCTTGGCAGGGATGAAGTGGCTTTTGCTGTCATAGTCCTGTGGAAGCAGGAGTTCCCAAGCTTGTTTTGCTGTCTTTGGCAAGGGCAGCAGTGACAGCAGCAGTTTGAGGTTGCATAAATGCACAAAAGCTGCCCTTTGACTTCGCTGTGATCCCTCTGTTTTTATCATGCTTATCGCTCCGACTGCCAATAGTGAGCAAACCCTGGTTTCTGGCAAGTCCTCTGTGTTTGAGTTGGGATTGGAGTTCTGCAGCAAGTGAACTGAGACACAGTGGAGAGCAAACAGCAAGAGCTGGTTTGTTGTTTTTATTTTTAATTTGCACCAGTGGATGACATCAGTCTTCTGGTAGCAGGTGAAAGTGGGAGCGGCTGCAAAGTATCTTGATAGAGAGTGAACAGTTAGAGCATGTGGTTGAGATGAACAGAGTAGTTTAGGGCAATGCTCTTCTATATTCCTTCTTGGCCTTCAGATAGCTCCCGAAAGCTTGTTGTGTAGCTGTTGGATGGTTTAGGTTAGGGTTCCCATTACTCCTTAATTCATTCATGGTCGTGTGGGAATAGTGCTCTGCATGTTGTGCTTGTGCTTTCAATGGCACATGGTTGTGTATCATCACTGCAGAGTGAGGATCTAGTTTAAAAATACTTTTTTTTCTGTGTATGTATATTCTACAAATATGGAGGTGGTTGTCCTCTCTTTGTGGCAGAGCTGAATCTCTTTTTTCCTCTTACTACAGCAAGTGCTGAATTGGAGGACATGAAGGATTTAAAATTAATAGGTTGAAACACTTATCTTATTTTGGTTCTTTGATTAAGGCCTGCTTTAAATATAATTCAGCTTAATTGGCCTCTTATCTTGGAGAGCACCTTGAATTGTGTGTATGTCCTGTTTGTAGGACATAAATGTATTACTATTTCAGTAATGGTTAAATATGATTGTTAGAATAATGCTTTTTCTGATTTAGTTGTATTAATATTGTTAAGAGAAGATTATGTGCCTGTTAGACACATCTCAGATCTGTACTGATATCCATGAAGAAAAGAAAGTCAGGTTTTTCACTAGATTTTTTTTTTCTCTTGGAATTATGGAGGCAGGTTTGTTCTTATTCATAAGAGTTCAAGTCATGAGCCCAGAAGTTTAGTTCTCCAGCTCCTTTAGGCTTATTTATGGCCATGCTGCACCAAAAAGGGGACTGAAGATTCCCGTTGTCTTGCCTTTGTTGCCTTTAAAGGGCTTGTGTGATGGAGGAGTGAGTCAGGTCAGTTTACTGACCTGACTGGAAAGAAACTCACAAAGGTTAGTGAGCTGAGCTGACTTAATTCATCCCAGGATTTGTGTTCTTTTCGTTTTGGCAGGTGCTGCATACTGTCAGTTCATGGACATGCTCTTCCCAGGTTCTGTAGCACTCAAGAAAGTGAAGTTTCAAGCAAAATTGGAACATGAGTACATTCAAAACTTCAAGGTTCTACAAGCAGGTTTTAAACGAATGGGTGTTGACAAAGTAAGCTGGGCTATAACTGCTATCAATGTTAATGTAGATGGGATGAGCTTTCAGATTTAGAACTGAGTAACTCTGGGAACAGAGTTTGATTTTGGTTTGTAAATCTCAAAACTTTTTGTTTTGGTTTGCCTTGGGATCCTCACATCAGTTAGGACACATCTTGCTTTACTCCAGCCAAGGTCAGGTTTCCAATTCTTAATGATGAGATAAATGTTACCCTTTTAATTCTGTGCAACTTATGTGACACAAAATAATATTGATATTTCTATGAGATCAGGTTTGCTTGAGCTTCCTCTTTGGACCATCTTTGTAGGAGGTATGTTCCCATAACCTACTGCTTTGATAGTCCTAAGGATTCCAAATTCCTCTTTACAAGTGTATAGAATTATGTAATTGTTAAGGTTGGAAAACCTTTCTGAGGCCATCAAGTCCAGCTGTTTCCCCAGCACTGCCAAGCCCACCACTAAACCATGTCCCCAAGTGCCACATCTACATGGCTTTTAAATGCCTCCAGACATTAAAATATGTGATTTTTAGCTAGGGAAAATGAAATAGTGAAAAAGCTTGTTCAGATGGAATGATAGTTCTGCTGATGGAAGGAGGATTTATTCAGGTAATAGTTACAGACAACGTGTTTGGTAGGATGCAGAACATTCAGTGTTGAAGCTTTTGCCTTAAGAAGACGTCTCATTCCATGGCTGGCAGCTCCAGCAGAGTCAATCTCTGCTTGGGGACAGTGCCTTGTGCAGTCTGTCCACACAACCCATCTAGACAACCAGCCTGGCTTCCAAATGCTGAATGGTCATTTGGAAAATGGTTATTATGAAAAAAAATTTTCCTACAAACAAAACTTCACTATTTTCTGCATCTTTTTAATAATCTTTAGTTATACACCTCATCCCAGAGAAGCTGGAGTCTGCTATAACAGTTATGTTTCGCTCTTGTAGCAGTTCTGGTGTTGGCAGGCTGTGTAGTTCGGATTCATCAGAGCCAGCCTCACATGAACAGGAAGAAGTTTTGTCTGTAAACTTGGTCTAGCAGAAACTTTGCTGCAGAATTATTTAAAATTATTTGGACCCTCAAAGGCAAAGCATGATTTGTTTTTCATTCCAATAATTACAAAAATCCTGTTATTTGACATAGTTGTGGTCAAGGGGGATTTTCCCTAGACTGGACAAGAATTCAATTTGCATATCTTCTGAGTGCATTAACTTTAAAACTTTGTATAAAAAACTCGTAGAGGTTCTTTACCCTTAATATGAGTCTGACTATTTTTTTTTTCTTTCTCCCCCCGCTTCAGATAATTCCTGTGGACAAACTAGTGAAAGGAAAATTTCAAGACAACTTTGAATTTGTTCAGTGGTTCAAAAAATTTTTTGATGCAAACTATGACGGGAAGGAGTATGATCCTGTTGCTGCTCGACAAGGCCAAGACACAATAGCACCAAACCTTGTTACTCCAGTTGTGAACAAAACCAGGAAATCTCTCGGTACTGGCAGTGCAGGTAGAGAAAATAGTTAAAAGATTATATAGATCATGAAAAACTCTGGGGAAATGAGGACTGGGTTGCTATTTAAAATCAGTGTATGGGATTATAGTATTTTGCATCTTGTTTCAGAGATGCCAGGCTCAAACACTGAGGCTGCTCTAGTATCCAGGTGTCTGGAGGCTACAGAAAGAACAGTCTTCTCTAAAAGAGAAAATGGCAAGGATTGGTGCCAAGCGTGCCAAAAAGAAAGGACATGTTACATGGAGTCAAGGAAGGAACATATCTTCAAACTCTATCGTGCCTAAGCATGTTTGGAGGGGGGATAGTACCTTTATAGGAGGGAGAATTAATTTGAATTAATTGGTGAATTGGTCTTGCAGCCCCACAGAGGCCCATCGTTGCACAGAGGACCCCAGCAGGTCCCAAAGCTGGGCCTGGGATGGGCAAAAAGGGTGGAGGAGACGATGAATCGGCGGGATTGATCGAGCAGGTGTGTACAGGACAGCCCTGTGACTGACCTCTGCTTGATAGAGTTATGTGCAGGTTTGTTTTTCCAATACCATGGAATGTCTGGGTCAGGCAGATGGAAGAAAATGATCTGAATCAGCTCATTTAAAATCACTTAATTGGAACCCTTTGTTATAATGGTCTTGCTCTCCTCATGGAAGCAAAACCCCTCCTGTAGCACACGAGTGCCCAGACATTTCACCCCAGCGTGGGCTGTGTCACACATAGCATGGTTTGTAAGTATTCCCACAGCTGTGTTGCAGCTCTCACAGCATTCCAATGGAGCTATGAGCAGCTGCTCCTTCACTGAAATCCGGAGTGCAACACAACTGAACCTGCTGTCAGCAGGAGAGTTGTCGTGAAAGAATGTGTGAGCAGAGAGAACTGCAGGCAGTCAGCGCTTTACCTATTTCATGGAACCAGCCTTTAGGCTTTCCAAGTGGATTTGTGTGGGTTGGACTGGATGTTTGTTGTGGCAGTAATACTAAAATTTGAGAAATGGCCCTTTGCCTCCTCTCACAGTCCCCCCTCCCCCCATATCTTGGTTACTGCTGAAGTGCTTTGCATATCAACATCCTTCTGAGAACTTTTGGGATGCCCCTTTTGCATAGATCCTACTGAATTCTGTCTCTGGTGGATAAATTATTATTGATGCCCCTTGGCAGATCAATGTATTGAAACTTACTGTTGAAGATCTGGAGAAGGAGAGAGACTTCTACTTTGGCAAATTGAGGAACATTGAATTGATCTGCCAGGAGAACGAAGGGGAGAATGATCCAGTGTTGCAGAGGATTGTGGAAATTCTTTATGCCACAGATGTAAGTAATCTGTTATAAACTGGGTTGCACAGTTCTTCCCTGCCCTTGAAATTGGAAGCTGGTTTGTTTTCCAGGGCTCCCTCTAGCTCTGCTTTTTTTTTTTTCCCCTCCATGAGGTTTATGGCCTGGCTTTTTCCTGTAATAAAGGAGCAGATAACTTAATTATAGTCAGGCAGCAAACAAGGTGGACCTTTCATGAGTAGTATGTAACAAATAGATCAAAGATGAGGAAAATACTTCTGGTAGTACATCTTGACACTGTAAACAGTGACTTAAGGGTGTCTTACCTGAAGTAAGAGGAAAAAAAAAAGAGCCTACAGAAGTAAAAAAGAGCCAGGAACTGGTTTGACATCAGATTTTCATTAAAGCACTTGTTTTCTTCCCCTTCAGGAAGGCTTTGTGATACCTGACGAAGGAGCACCGCAGGAGGAACAAGAAGAGTATTAACAGACCACATACTGTACCAGCAGAGCAGCAACATCAGAATTCTTTGCCCCAGATCATGTGCTTAACTGTAAAATACTCCACTTTATTCTTAGAGGACTCACTGGTTTCTTTTCATAAGCAAAAAGTACCTCTTCTTAAAGTGCACTTTGCAGAAGTTTCACTTTTACAGTGGGTTTGAGTTAGGAGCTCTTTCTCACGCTGTAGCAGAGCAGTATTCACATCGAGGTGGTATATTTAGGGAGCAAGAGGCTGAATATTTGGAACTCGTTGCAGAATGGTTTGCTGGTAAAACACTGGTTTGTGGGAAGACTCTTTTTGTATCTAAGGCGGTGTGCAGTAGAGAAATGAAAGACTCTGACTCACAGAAAGATTGAGTTAATGTGAAATTGCAGAACAGAAATTATAATAAATGCCTTAAGAGTATTTAAAATATGCTTCCATATGCCAAATTGAAGTAATGTGATGGGAGATTTTATGTGCTTCATATTGGGGTAGACGTTTGTTTAACTCCATTCACTGCTGTCCGAGAGGCCTTGCGTGGCAGTCTCACTGTGTCAGCAAGTGCTCAAAAGGGGCTATTAAAACAAAACTCCATTCCTATGTAAAGCTGCTTACTAAGTGATTAGTTCTCGATGAAATGGGCCTTAACGTTGCCTGTCACAAGATTAGAGGGAGTATGAACAGCTGAGACACATAAATTACCTTGAAGAGTGCTGAAGCCTTTTTCTGTGGCATTGTGGCTTTGCCAAAACGTACTGTGTTTTCTGTAAGAAAAGCAAAACAAAGCAAAGGGCACACAGTCTTACTGCCTAAAATGTCCTTCAGAAGTGATTTTTCTTCCTGGCTCTTGTTTTTATTTGTTCTGTTTATTTTCATTCCTGTTGGAATCCCTTCTGTTCTCTCACTTTTCCCTTTCCCCATCCCAAGGAATGCTGATCACGCCCAATAGTTGTAACAGGACTTGCACTGTGCAACGGGCTTGGAATGAAAGTGAATTGAGCATATGAGGATGATATTTTTCTGTCTGCCTTCTTCCCTCCCCCCTCCCTTTGAACCAGGGCATATTAGTAATAACACTTGCCAGTTCAGTAGTCTTCTGGGGTAAAAACTAAAAGATGCTGGCTAACAGAGCTAATGTTATTGCAGAAAATACAGTACTGAGACTAACTTAAATATTAATATTTAAAATACTTTCCTTAACTGTCCTTTTTTGCTATCATGCCCCTCATTACTGTTGTGTTTGGCAAGATCCTGCAAGACTTCTGACCCCCCTTCACTACTGAGATTGATCAGTCCTGTTGTGCTTGTATTCATTTGTTTCTGGTGGTAGCTTGTCCTAAAATGTGTGTAGGAGAGCATTTTATGGTAATTGTGTAGTGCATGAATCTTTGTGAAGTTCAGAGAAAAACCCAAATTCAGTGAATGCCAAAAATGCAAGTATCTAGCCATTGTTTAAAATTGCAGTGGTGCTATTTCTCTTGTGGCCTTTTAGACTTTTGTTGCCCTAAAACTCCATTTTACTGAGAAACCATATTTGACTTGGATTTTTCTTGACAGGGTTTTTCTATTTTAAGCAGTTTCTAAATAAAGTTCTGTATTTCAAGAGTGTCATGTCTGCTGGAGTCTCTCATGCTTTCAGATACGATTAGGCAGAGCTGAAGCCCGTGGTAGTTTCATGGTGAAGCTTGCAGGACCTGGAATTTCAGCTTCCATTCCCCAGCCCCAGGCGTTGCTAACCTCAATAGCAGTAGTCTTGGAACTTTGTTTGGAGTGTGCTGGCGCAAATGGTTTTATTGTTTTGGGTTTTTTTACTTTCTTTGTTTTCCCTCCCACAAGTCGATGGGATGTGAGAGTGGTGTTGACTTCCTCCTCCTCCTCTTGGTGTGGGAACAGGGATGTGTTAAAGGAATGCTGTCACATGACTTTACGTGTGTTTAACGTGTTTTGAAACTTCTGAAACACTGGTTATGAGTTACAAACAAACGAGATGTTAATTGTTTCTGTCACCAGGCTCTGTGAGCAGACTGACTGTAAGCTGAGTTGTTGTGTTTGATTTGAACTGCGTTTTTTAGATGAGCTTAAATGTTCCTGTCACAGCTGTGTGCACGGACCAGCATCTGCAGAGGAGTGCTCATGGGATATATCTGACCTTGGAATGGGAAGTGATCCCTGCAGGGCTGCTCCCGTGCTGGGGAACACCCTCCCAGCCCCTGAGGGCTCTGTGGGTGCCTTACTGTGGAGAACAGGCACTGCTGGCACTGCCTGCTGGTGTGGCACAGCTGGGGCTGGACTGCAGAAGCATGGACATAGACCCGGGGTTTGATGCACATAAAATCTTCTTTCCCATTACTTCCTTGCTTTGAAGTTGGAAGCATATTTTTTTTCGACTCTAAATATTCCATTATTCCAGCAACTCAAAGCAAAAGGTGGCAGTAGGATGTGGCTGAAGGTGAAGATGACTTTTGGGAAGTCGGAAGTTGTGCGCTGCGACCTGGTTGCTTCAAGTCTCTTTCCAAGAGGATTGCATGTGTGGAATTGGGAAGCAACAGGTCATCAGATGGGTTGATTTTGGTCAAAGCAAGTAAATGGCCTTTCCTGCTAAGAGAAGGCTGAGTCAGAATTCCTGCTGGTGTGCCTTGGGAGGCCGATGGATGTGTGGTGATGGTGGACATGCATTGTAAAGCTGAATTGCTGTGGCAATCTGGTCAGTCACACACTGCTCAGATTTCCAGTTGCTTACATCACTTCTTTGCTACCAAGATGAGTTATAGATAGAATGGGGACAAACTCCTGTAGCCAACTTATGGCTCCCTTATATCATCTTGGCATAATCTGGTTTTTAATGTCCTTTTTGGGAAGCAAATTACAGTAAGCTCAACTCAAACCCATAGATATAACATAGCTACTCTGTTACCCTGGTACAGTATCTGCTGTTAAATGCTCACCTGCTGGAATGATTCTGATAGCATCCAACCTTTCCTAGTATCTTAGTTCTGTCAGTTCTTTGAAAAACAAACAGAATGGAAGAAGCAAAAGCTCGTGTCTCCTTTCTGTACCAACATGTCTTACTTGCAGGTGGATTCGTGGATGTTTTTTTTTAACTTTTATTATTCATTTTTTTAAAAATTCCTGGTTTGCAATGACAATTCTTACTGTAACTGGTAAAAGCCTTCAAATAAAGGCCAGAAACTTTCTTGTTGTCATATCATATCATGGTTTAATGTGGCTGCTTGAGCACTCAGTCATCTCGTAGGCTGTCAGGTGGAATGTCCTTTCACAGGAACAGGCTCAGGGGTGGGAGTTGAGGGCATGTTGTCAAGGATAAGGCTGGAATCTGCTGCTCACAAGGGAAAGGTATTTTTTAAAGTTGTGTAAACTCAAAGGGCTGTACCATAGATTTCAGGCCAGTCTGATGGTGCACACCCTGTGCCTCTAATCCTGTACTAGTACAAGAAAAAGGGGATATAATGTGGACTGTTACTGCAGGTTACTGGCAGAGGAGAGGGAATTTGTGTCAGGATAGCTGAGGAATTACTGATCTTGTAATGCAGAGAGAGTGAGGCGAGATGGAGCCATTACAGATTCATAATAACCGCTTTGGTTAATTGGAATGTCAAATGGCAGCGGGTGGAGGGGGTGCAGCACTGCTTTGGTGGTGCTCGGAATGCAGGGAGCGAATCCAAAGCATGATCTGCAGGAAGGAGACCTGGATGACCTGGAAGGTGAGATCACTTGGGGTGAGATGTGGCTGTGGCTGTTGGTTCCTCACAGAAATCCCATTTGGAGAGTTAATGGGCCTGGAATCAGTGGGAGGAGGGATGTGTAACTTGTGACCAGAGAACGTGGTGGGAGTGTGTGGGAGTAGCAATTCGAGAAGGTTGCAGTGATAAAGGAAGAGGATAAATGCATAAGAGCAAAATCATACCGTGGAGTGGTACAGGGAAAACTGCAAAGGCGTCTGGTGTGAGGAGCCAGCCCTAAGGAAGGGAAGGAAGAGTGCACTGTTCTGTGGCTGAAGAGGAGGGATGGGTGCACAGGCACTGGGCAGGGCGGTGTGGTCCTGCTGTGCTGCAGGAAGGGAGCTGGGTTTGATGTGGGCAAAGTCCAGCCAAAGAAAGGGAAAACAAATGGGTTTCTCTTTTGAGTAACACCTGTTAAGCTGAAGAATCAGGCTCTCTGGAAGAAAATGGTCTTTTTGAAGCTGTGCAGGCTTAAATTGTCAATAAGACACTCTTTATCTTCCAAGAAAATGTTTTTCCTTTTCTTTTTAATAGAGAAGGAATAAAGTTAAACTAAACTGAAACTTCTAAGACCAAAAAAGAAGTTTTCAGAAGGCAACCCCAGCTTTGAGGAGGCAAAGGCCACTCTGTGTAAAAACGACTCTTCTCTTTTTCAACACAGCTGGCTGGCTTTGTGAACTGTGGCCTTTAAATAATATACATTTAACTTTGATATATATTATTATATGTGTAAATATTTATTTAAACAATATATAAATATTGAAACAGTATGACAACATACAATAATATTAAATATTATATATAGCTATGTTATATACATTTATATTATTTATATATAAATGTATACATACATTTATATATAAAAAATGGCTGTCTGACCTGTCAGAGCTGTAGAACACAGGAACTGGTGTAATTTTTGTTTTCAAGTCCAACAGATGTTTTGCAGACATTTTCCTCTTGAAAATGTTTCATAAAATGGTTGCCTGTCAATCTTCTCTGACTCTGATTTTGTCCCCAGGGGATGCATAAGGATGAATGGACATTCAGGAGGCATTAAATCTCAGGGGACAGCATGGATATAAATCTCAACATGTCCAAAGCTCTGCAGGTTGATATTTATGGAGTGATGAGCAGATGAGATTAAAATGAGGGATGGTGGAGGTGGGTCCGTTTCCAAGACCTGAATATAAACCTGTGTTTAATCTTGGCTTTTCTCTCAAGGAAGGGCTTTCCGGGAGAGTGGGGAGGGAAATGGCCAGAGAGGTTTGTGGCAGTGGCTGTCAGGATGAGGATGAAGCCCCACAGCAGGGTGGGAGGTGGGGCAGCCACCCTGGAGCTGTCTCCCCGTGAGCCGCGGATGCACAGGGAGGTGGGAACAGATGGAATGTGCTGCTGCAAGGGTGAGTGGCACCACAGCAAGTGACAACCATCTCCCTCTGACACAGTGCTGCAAGGTGGGACACGAAGAGCTGGTGGTAACTGGTTTCCTTCTGTTTCAAGTAAGGCTGATCTGTGTAAAGCATCTTCACGCTGGCAGGAGCTGTGAGGGGTTGCCTGGGGTGGTAAAGCCTTCCAAGCAGAGGCCGTTCCTCAGAGACAGTGTCAGAAAGAGTGACCTTGTAAAAATCACTGAGTTGTTTGGGTTGGAAAAGCCCTCCAGGATCATTGAGTCCAATTGTCCCTCCGGCACTGCCAAGGCCACCACTAAACCATGTCCCTCAGTGCCACATCCACATGGTTTTTAAGTCCCTCCAGGGATGGGGACTCCACCACTGCCCTGGGCCACCTGTGCCAGTGCCCAGCCACCCTGTCAGGGCAGAAATTTCCCCTAATATCCAACCTAAACCTCCCCTGGCACAACTAGAAGCCGTTTTCAGCACATTTACTGTACTGCCCCTGTTTCTCCCTTTGTGCAGGATACAGCGATGAGCTTCCCTGTGCTGTCAAAGCTCCATGTGATCCATTCCGGAATCAGAGTGTTTTTCAGTCAAGGAAACTCTCAGACAGAGGTCAGTGACTGCCTTTCACAGATACCTCTCATGCTCAACAAGAGGAAGATACTATTTCTGATCACTTACAGTAAACAGCCAACTGGCTGGGAACCATCTCTGGAAATACTCGATGAAATGAATTTCCTTTCCTCCTAATTTATGATATGCTTCTTATGAAAAATGTTCCTTCGCTTCCTCCTTCAAACATTCAATATTTAAAGGCAATAGCATTCGTGCTCGAGGCTTCCAGTAGGTAAGGCAAGATAACAGCTGCAACCTGTGATTCCCTTTTGACCAATTTAGGAAAGTTTTTATTATTGAGTGGTAATCACAATGCAAGTTTAATACTTCAGAGTTACATAGTGGTTTGTTCTATGTGCAAAATCACTGCAGATATGTCTGCAAACTGGAAAGCAGCATGTCCAAATAGCCAATTTAAAAATAACTGTTTGTCATACCTGTCTAGGTGTGTAATGGCCATGAACTGCACCATTCAGGCTTCTAATAAATGGTTTGGAAACTCTGGAAGTTTGCTGCAGGGTTCTTTTGGGGTTCACTTTTGATACATCTATTACAGCCTGCCATGTTTATGATCTTTTTTTCTCAGTTATGAATTACGTGGTTAAGTCTAGGTCTGAAGTTGCCAATGCTTGTTTTCACAGGTTTGAATGGGTTCTGCAGGCAATGAAAGAAATTATAGATAGTATTAACAATAGAGACGTCGATGAGGCTGACATTGACTGTGATGCTTCACAGCCTGGGTAATGACACTGTCCTCTGGGATGAAAGATGAAGCTGAAGGAGTAGCAGTTGCAAAAGTAATTTCCTGATGCATTAAAAAAAAAGTAAAAAAAGAAAGTAAGGAAAGGAGCACCGTTTGTTACCGGTGGTAGGCAGTGTTTATTTTCATGGCCATCTCCTGTAGTTCCTCCTGTCAGCACCACAGAACCTCAGTAATTAATTCTGCTCCCTTTGGTGCTGTTCACAGGACATCACTGTCTGTCCTGCAGGAAAGGTCTGGGCTATGTGCAACCCAAATTCAGAAGCAGGGATCCCATGCTGAAAAACCAATTTGACTCTAGGGTATTTCTGGGTCCCAACCCTGCACGCAGAGCTGCTGGGATTTGTCTTCCACTTTAACTGGTTCTCTTGTGCTGCCAGGAAAAGTGTCTGCTCCTTAAGCATTCATTTCTCCATCAAATAGAAAACATGAGCATCCTCCCTGACGGAATTGGCTTAATAAACCAGTTCCTCATTTAGGAATGTCTCTTACAAAGTAATAGATTTGGTGATAAATGACTCCTTCAAATGACTTCTCTTTTGGGTTTAACCAGTCTGGTTTGGCTGTTGTATATAAGACCGTGAATGTAGAAGATTGTGCCTGTTACAAAGGCAAATCCGGATATAAGTTATGACAGCTATTCTCCTTCATGGAGCCTGGATTTAGAGGTAAAATGGCCTATTCAGGGAGATTGAAAGAACTGAGGTTAATCCAACCTGGAGAGAGACTGCACAGAGGCTGGAGGAGCAGACTAAAGTTGTAAGAGCCTCTTGCAAAAAAAAGTCTGGTTATGTCCATAACATAACTCTTGGAATTAAATTCCACATTAAACACTTTTCCCCCTTTCTAATATAAAGGCAGGGCAGGAGTAGAACATGAATTTCTAAGGGAAGTGCAGAAGTTTGATAGACATTTAGCAGAAGGATAAAGATTCCAACTCTACCACAGGCAGGTGTTGGATTGCATCCCCCCTCTGCCGCGAGGTTTCTCCACTTCCATTCTTGATTCTGTGCTTCAAAAACCAAACATTTATGATTCTTTAGGGATTATAGAGGTCTTCAGTGAGGTGAAATATGATGATATGAGACATCGCCTCTCCTACTTCATCCCACTCCCAGCTTTTTCCTTGGCCTTGCACCTCTCTCTTCTTCATCCAGAGTGGAACCCTTCAAGGAGATTTCAGGATTTGCACACCTGGGTGCTGAGACAGCAGGGATGGGGCAGTGTCACAGGGTGGTGGGAGTGTGTCATGGATTGATGGCTGAAGATGTCTGAGAGAAATACTTTTCCTTTGTATTGCTGCCTTTTAGGAACTGAGATGGAGAACAAACACATTTTCATTAATTTCCTAGGAGGGTCTGTTTAAACAGGACCATCTCACTCTCAGGTTCCTGCTGGCTGAGTGACGCGCTCTAGGCTGAGCACAAGATCACAATGCTGGATTCTGGAGAGGTGCTATTGGACCCTTGATTCCTGTTTCTCTCCTTTTTGGCATTAGTGAGCTTCAAGCTAACAATGTTTGTGGAGTTTTTCTTGAACTTTTACTTTGTCTCTAAAGGTTATTGTGGCTGAAAAACGTTTGACTTGCAGCTCTTTTGGGACAGAGCTCATCCAAGAGCAGAGGCAAGAGGAAGCCTGTTTGTCACTTCAGGTGACAGTGAAGTCTAGAGAGGCAGATGGTGGCAGCCTTTGCCTGAATTCTGAAAACAACCTGTTTCTTCTCTGCAGTCTGGGGACATTAATCAAAGAATATGCCAAAAAATGTGGGTCTGAGCAATGTCAGTTTGCTGGGTGGAACTATTGCCCAGAGAAGCTGTCACTGCTGCATTCCTGGAAGTGCTCAAGGCTAGGCTGGATGGGGTTTGGAGCAACCTGGGATAGCGGAAGGTGTCCCTGCCCATGGCAGGGGGGTTGAAACTAGGTGAGGTTTAAGGTCCTTTCCAACCCAAACCAGTCTGTGATTCTGTGATATTAACAAAAATTTCTGCCTGTTCTGGGGCTGTGCACAATGTCCTTCTCTTGGAGGTCAAAGGAATGTTGCCTTTGTCAGTCGGGTTGTGATTTGGAGATGTTACCAGCACATCCAGTACCCTGCATGCTGTGGAAATGGCTGTGGGTGCCTGAGGTTAAAAGCGTGCGAAGCCACCGTGGTGTTGCTCCTGTGTCACGGGATCTCCCTCTGCAGGCCTGGCACCAAATTCTTTGATATCGGTGGCAACAAATGTGTCAGGATCTCCTCCCTCACTGGAGGGACAGCTGTGTCACAGCCTTGGATTATGGGTGTGGTGCTGCTCCAAAGCGGTAAATGCCTCCTTTACACAAGGAATTTGGGAGTCTGTGCCTCCCTTCTGGGAAAGGGGTCCCTGAGGGGGGGTAAACCAGTGCCCTGAGCATTCCCTGGTGTAAAGCGATGCTGGCAGCTCCTGGGAACTCAGCAAATTTCTTACTCATGGAGTATTTCAGGTTACCACTCGTTTCTCATCTGTGCTTTGCAGGTTATAAGTTTATTTAATTTTTTACTATTTGCTGCTGAATGATATGTGGAGACAATTAAATATATCTAAAATGGCAGAAATTATGTTTATCAACCATTTGTAGCTTTCTTCCAGGCTTCTAGCTATGCATTTATCTCTGGCCAGGAGACAATCTTTCAGAGATTCTCTCCAGGAGCGCTGGATTTTGAAGGCTTCTTGTAAGACAGGGTATCAAACTGTTATTGTGTCTGTGTCTCAAATGGGCTATGAATCTGGTCTATAAAATTGTCCTTGGATATTTTTATTGCTCATAAGATACTGGCATAATATAAATATGGATAACAGTGGATCAGTGGCACTCCTACTGCTCTCCTTGCCCTGTACCTTCCCATACCAAAATGGGAATTGTACTTTGCTGCTGATGCTCCTGCACATCCTGTGTCCCTGGGAGATGGTGGCTGCACCCTTGGCAAGCTCTCTGGAGAGCAGGGACTTGGTTGTGATCCTTCTGCAGCTCTGGGCTCTGCCCAGTCCTGGCACTGCCCCAGGAAGCTCACAGATCCTCACACAACCTTTGCTCCCTGGGGTGTAGTGCGGAATCCTGGGGGAATGTTGCTGCTCTCATGGCCTTTCTTCAGTGCCAGGGATGCACCTTCAGCTTCTATCTGTCCCAAACCTCTGTATGCACAGAAATGCTGTGGCTCCTCTATTCCCCTTTGGCTTTTAAATCTGTTTTTCCTTTCTCCACCTTCAGCGGTCAGTCCCCTCCGTTCCCTCCTGTTTTCTGCTTTCCCTCAGACTCACCCTGTACCGTGTATGTCCCACTGCACTCTCCTGAGGAAGCAGAAGCAGTAGACTAAACCAGATGGCCCCTCCTCCCACGTCCTCCCCCAAAAGCAAGGCGTTCACAGTAACACACACTGAGGCTCCAACCACAGCTTCATTCTGTGAGATCCTTCCTCTTTTGCAGGCGTTCCTTGGGAACTGGTGCCACCAGATAAAGTTCATTCCTCAGCTTGGCCTTGTTGTGTCCTGCTCAGCTGCTGATAAGATCCGTGGTGCTTCCTGTGCTCCCATTAAAATCACACAGGCAGGCTCCTGCAGGACAGGTCTCTGCCTCGGGTCTGGGATTTCTCCATTGCACAATGGAATCAGGCCGTGCTGCTGGGATTTTAACATTATCTTCCTTCCAAGTAGAACGTTCTCGTACTAAACTTTCCCACCATTTGAATCTCCCTTTTCCTTTTCTTCCCACCTCTTTCTTTTTTTAGTTCACACTCCTTGATTGTGTCTCTCTTTATTTGCATCTCATTCCTGTTTCTCTCTTTTTCCCGCTCTGGCTCTGCATTCTCCCATCCCCCTTCTGTGCTGTTTTCAGCCATCCACCAGCTCCCAAACACTGATGAGATCCAGCAAAGAGCCCCATGGTTGCTGTTCAGGATGCTGGAAACTGCCCAAACAGGGTTCTGTATCTGGGCTGCCATAAAATTGGGAGATACCTGACCTTTTTTTATGTACAGCTGTATTGTTTGTGCTGTTTTCCTTGCTGTTTCCTCCCTGTTTTCCCTGTTTGGGCTGTGCTCTGCGGTTCAGCAACACAGGCTGAACAATGTGTGCCTGGGAATTGGGGGTCTCTGCAACAGGGGGTTCGCCTGTCCAAACAATTTTGCAATACCAAAAGATGTGAATGTTAAATCACTGCTTTCAAGAGTCCCAAATCCTGATTGCTGGCACCTGGGCTCCTAAATGGCTGGGTTTGATGCTGGTGGATGGGGTAGTGTTGAGTCTTCTGTGGCTGTCATGATTTATCTATCTGTAAATTTTGTCTTATGTTACTAAAAAATCCTTCTTGTGCATCTTCTCTGGCATCTGTACAGATGGACTCAAGGGAAGTGACATGGGCACGTGGAGGCTGCTTTGCATGTGGGCTCGTTGCCTTTCTCTCTGAAAAAGTCATTTTTCTGTGCTGCCAAACTTGTGGTTTTTAAACCCACAGCCCCTGGTGGACCCTGGGTGTGCAGGACTGAGCTCGACGTCGGTGTAACACTGCCACTGTCCAAACCCGGCTTCTTTTACTCTGCTAAATGAATTTAATGATTTCTCTGCTTGTGGCTGTAGCAGAAGAGGATTTCCACCAGGTGGTAATGTTGGGCTTTGGTTTGTGCTCTGACCAGCCCGGGGTTTGTGCAAGGCTTTCAGAGAAGGAGCTGGGAAATGGGATTATATGGTGGGATTAACCTGGGTCATCTCTGCGGAATTTTTTGGGTTTGTTTTGTTATTTGCACATAAGCTTTGCATATGGGGGAGTTTCAGCCCATGAGCGGCTTGCAAATTCTTGACTACTCACAAATATTCAGAATTTGGCTGTTTAAATTGTTTCTTTGGGCCCCCGTTGCTGCTGTTAATTTGTACTCCTGGATCCTTTCAAACCATAGTTGGTTTGGGGATTTTTAGGAACCGAGCAAACCTGGGAGGGTGCTGCAGGGCCAGAGCTGCTCCTCAGGCACCCCTCCTTTGTGCTCCATGGCAAGGGAAGGGAGAAAAGGTCAAAAGAAATTCTTTTTAGAAATGCCTTTTTGTTTGCAAAGCAGTTTTCTCTAGTACAGGGACATACTAATTTCCAGGCATTTTGATACATGAGTAAGGTGTGAGCTTCTTGCCTGGGCCCCTTTTCAAAGCCAAAATTTGATCTTGGTTTTTAACCAGTTTTCCCTGTGCTTCCTTCTCCATCTGTGCTTACAGCAGTCACCTCGTTTTTCACTGATATTCTTGTTTTTAGCAGAAACTGTGTTTCTTCCATTAGAGTACCAGGTGCTGCTGATCTCGAGAGCACTGCTGGGTGTCTGAGCATCCTGCTCAGGGCGTTGTCCAGGACCTGTAAACCAGAGAAATCCCCATCCCTGCTGGCAGAGCAGCCTGTTTTCTCCTGGTCATTCCCATTCCTTGGCAGGTCGTGGTGAGCAGCTGCTCCAGGGGGCTGGCAGGTCTCTGCAAGCACCATCACTTACACTGACAGGCTGTTATTTTTCTATTAGGACTCTCTGATTTTAGGTTGTAAATCACTGACTTGCCAGAGCCCAGGCCTGGCTGCTGTGCTGTCCAAGGGGTTGTACGAAGAGCAGCTGCATTTAACTTCTGCTTCCCAGTTTTTCCTGCTTGCAGGAAGAGCACATGGTGCATCCTTCTCCTGAGCTGCCCTTCCCAAATCTTGTTTCTCTGCTGCCTTTTCTCTATGGATTATGAGATCATGCATCTTCGTCTCTCCTTCTCATTGTAGTTTTTAACAGCTCCCAGAATTCTGCTGCCTCACACTGCAAAAGGAGATTTCTTCTTCCTCCCATTTCCTCAGAAAGGAGCGAAGGGACCAGCTCTGTGCCAGGTTTCTCTGGTTTTCCTTCTGGAAGCAGAGTGAAGCGTTTGCACAGCACTTGCATGTAGCACTGGCTTTGCATGGAAGGAAGGCCAGGAATGGCCCTTGCTTTTATGAAATCTTGTTTTACCTGGATGTGGATCTAATCGATTGAGCTTCACTGCCTAAATCTGTTTAGGTCAGGAATTTGTGACCACTGCAGACGTTCAATGTTTGGATATTTTTATAAATTCCTCTCATCTGTTCCTTTCTTTGCCTTGCCTTCTGTTTATCTAACCTCTCCTCTTTAATATTCTCTGGTTTTTTATAACTTTCCCTGTTGTGCCCTCTTTATTCGCCCTGGAATTCTCCTCCATGCAGCCTGTCAGATGCAGGGACCTGTCCCACACAGGCTTGGCTGAGGATCTGCTCCGTGGCTCCTGCCCTGCTGTCATTGTCATGCAGAGCTGGATATTTTCTCTGCTCATAGGCCATCAGTGATTGCTTTACAGAAAGGCATCCACTGTTTTGATGGTTCCCCAGAGATGAATTTATTGGCAAGACACCATAAAAGTTCTTTTTTCTCCATTCTGCAGCTGAAACTGAACATGCTCATAGTGCCTATTATTTCTGGCACTTGCTGTTTTATTACTAATACTGAGATTTGTGTCTTAATCAGCCAGTTGATGCTGGTCAGCATTCATGGCTGTACTGCTCTAGTAGGAGGGCAGAATTATGATAAGATTGATAGAAATTTCTGCTATGTCTGCTATATTGAGCCTACATTCTGTCAGGCTTCTCTTGTAACCTTAAAAATAATTAAGCAGTCTTCATGCAATTAGTTTTTCTGCCTCCTGATTCCCTGTCTTTTTGGCCTCACGATGTTTGTTGCATGTTAATATGTTTTTTCCTGGGCTGTACTTGATGGATCACTTTTGTCTGCAAATAATTCCTGGCAGGATTTTGTTGGATTGCTGTCCTGTTGTCAATGCTGGTTCCAATACAGTGATCAATTTCACGTGCCCCACCTTCCTGGTGGGAGAGGGACATGGGTGAGAGGAGAAATCCTTCTCAGTGTGCCTGCAAGGAGATAAAGATTGAGACTCTGCCTGACCAGGATTTCAGTACGTGCTGAGCTTTGAAGGCCTTTCCCTCCTCACAGGCACTACGGATGGCCTTGAGGCATTGTTTCCTTTCTCCTTTAAAATTGTTACAGAGCTTCCAATCCCAACAAGCTGCATTTACGGGTCTCCTAATCCAGTTATCGTGCTCCTGCACCTGTCTGATGGCTATCACAGCCTGTCTCCAGCAAGAGCCAGTAATGGGTTTGCTCTTTTTGCACATTTGTGGATTTGTCTAATGAATAGCTCTGAAGTCCTTATAGTCCCTATAAAGAGTTGGTGTGTAGCTGATGGGGTCTGGATATGCTCCCTCCTCCTGGGGATAGCTCACCTGAGCCCCAGCCACATGATCTGTCAGGGATGCCAAGGCATCCTTTGTTAACACTGGGTGAGCTGTGCAAGGTGCAGGTTTTCCAGCACTGGGAGCGTGAGCTGATCTCCTGATGGGATCAGGTCTGTGGTGACATCACTGCAGTTGTGATGGCACAGGTACCTGCTCCTCCCTCACTGGGCTGTGGCATCAACAGCTCTGAAGGAAGCTTTGGTTGATTCAGACACTCCAGTTACACATTGTCCAGCTCATCAAATTACACTTAAGGGGTTTGAAAAACGTTAAATTTGTTTTTCGTCAGTGCTAATTAACACATGGAGATGATCTTTGCCACGTTGTGCTTTATCGCTGTTTTGCAGTCCAGGCTGTCTCTGGCCTTTTCTGGGCTGGGACCACAGAGAATATTTGTAGAGGTATTACAGAATCACAGAATATTTGGACCCGCAAGGATCGTCGAGCACAACTCTTACGTGAATTGCCCGTATGGGGGATTATGGTTTTGGAGAAGTGCCCACTAGAAACGAGTTGAAGAGTGATAGGAAGGTATCCAAATGAAAAGCAGCATGCATATTAATAGTGTTCCAGCAGCAAAGAACAAGCAGAATTAAATGGGCCGTGTTTCTAAGAAATATTTTGACTTCTAGAAGACTGAAACATGAGCTAAATCTACTCACTTGCACATTGAAACGTAAACAGCTTGGTGTGGAACAAATCTCCTGCCACATCAATGGAACAAATTTAGATTAAAGCTCTGATCATGACTCAATGCTCTGATGTACATGTTCAGAATCTCTTCCAGCTTCCAGAGGCACTGCCAGCACCTGAGTGGGGCTGTAGTTTGCAAATGCTTCGTGCTGTTTGCCATACATTTCCCCAAACAGTTGATTTTGAGGGAAGTAGGGGGGGAGTTCATCTTCTTGGTATTTTAATGAATATTGCTTGGGTGTGGAGCTTACCCTGTGCTGAGCTGGTGGCTCTGTTCTGTTCCCTGTGGAGACATTAGAAGCTGATTCCAATGGACATGCTGCAGCCATCCTGCCACACGTGTCCCTAAACAAGTGATTCGACTTCTCTGAATGCTTCTAGCAGTGGATGCTGCTTCTCTTAGTGCTCTTGGAGCCAATGGGTGGTATTAAATGCAGCATGCTGAAAAACAGTAGGAAAAAAACAATAGAGGCTTTCATGATGGAACATGACTTATTTCCAGTGCTCAGACAGTTACTGAGAATCCAGAGGAATCCATGAGAAGTATTCAAAAGAAACAGAAAGTTTTTGTATAAGCTGCAAGTGCTCAGGGATGAACATGTGCTGGGTAGGCTCTCACACCCAGACTCCCATTTCCTGTTTTCCTTCTGCAGAGACTTGGCTTTCCTTGCCATGAAAAGCCCAAAGGAGAAGACACTGCCCAGGCCAAAATGCGTTGCCCAGTGTGCTTCTGGGCTTTGGGTAAGAGCTGGAGCCAAGTCAGGCTCAATCCAAACTCTGCTCACTGTCCCAGCACTATTACTGCTTCTCCATGAATCCTGCTCCAGAGCAACAAACCCTTTCAGAAGTGAGGAAGCATCACCTCCTGGTGTCCTTGCTTCTCTCTCTGCCTTGGCGTGGAAAGCAGTACAACTTTCTAATTCTGGTTATTTTATATCTCAGTAAAGTTGCTGCAGAATCTGTCTTTTCATGACATTCTCTTATGCTTAATCTTGAAAAGAAGTAATGCCCCTCAAGAAGTGCTGTCAGACTTCAAACATGTTGAATGTACTTCAGATAAAAGCAGGACTGTGATGGTCCATGGGGTGTGATTCGAAGCATAGGAGCTTTAGGAATGTGATGATGCTTCTGACATTTGCAGACAACCTCACCAGCAGAAGGTGAAAATGTCAAGATAAGAGCTGATTCTCTCAAGACCCAGAGAGCTGCTGCTAAAATTTTAAGTTGTAACAAAAACAAAATGAGCAAAACTGGCAGGAAAGTCTGAGGAGTGAAGCAGCAGCTGTACAAAAGGTGGGAAGTGTTGGTCCTGTGCTTCAGCCCACCCGCTGTGCACAGAGGAAGGAGAGCAGACAGTACATGAGTCGCTGTGTCCTCCCTTCCAGGTGATTTTACAAGAGACATGTGAACAAAATCCTGGCATGACCATCCTCATCGTCAGCACTGAGGGAAGCTGTGGTCGTGCCCCATCAGTGGAGGAGGAAGGAGGAGATCTAATATTTTTGATCTAATATTTGCTGCGAACTACAATCATTTGATATTGCTGTCCACTGCTGAAGCGATCAAAGTCCTCCTTTTACTTTTTAAAATTTGTTTTCCCCCCACAGATCACTTTCTTGCTGTTTCCTAAAGTTGCAAAGGGTAAACTGACAAGAACCTCCATAAATTGTTGAGCTTGTCCTTAGAGAAAATCTTAATGAAATAATATTATTTTATCTGTTCAGCAGATTGCCTGTGGTTGGATTTCATCCCTTCAGAGCTCCTGGAGGGTCATTTGAAGAACATACCTCACATTTTGTGTATAAAAAGTCTCAGGCTTATCGTTACTTCAGCAGCAGCTGTGATGTTAGG
This sequence comes from Lycocorax pyrrhopterus obiensis, assembly GCA_014706295.1. NCBI lineage: Eukaryota > Metazoa > Chordata > Aves > Passeriformes > Paradisaeidae > Lycocorax > Lycocorax pyrrhopterus. Next base: position 10,029,217 of record JACSVZ010000022.1, on the reverse strand, counting down.
GGGTGGAAGCTCCTGGGAAGAGAGGCAGGTACAACCCCATGGAATGCTCACCTGTTAATAGGAGCTGGCCTTTTGTGGAGTAGGACATTGGTTCTGTGGCAGAATTATCTCACCTGAGCAGATATTTACCTTCCAGTGTTTTCTTAGCTGCTATGACCGGGTTTATAATTAACTCCTGATTTGTTTGTACTCTGTATATTCTTATTTGAAAGGGTGGGAGGATGCCTGGCTCCTACCAAAATGGTTTAATTCTCAAGCACTTGTCGTCTTCGGTCAGTTGTGGGAGTTCAGGAGCAGGACTGGAGCCCAGCTGAGGTGACAGCAGGTCCAGGGCTTGTGCAGACACTGAAAGAGCAGAAGCAAGGCAGGGGCAGAGCAGCCCATGGCTCTTAAGGGTCCCTGACAGACCTTACAGTAGGTTTTAAAAAGAAAATAAATACATAAATATTTATCTCTGCTTATTTTTAATTGCTTTGTCCCCACAGAGTTAGTTATTTTGGCCTCTAGCTTTTGATCTCCTAAGATGTTGCACGATCTGTGCCCATGAGCAAGCAAATCTGTGTTCACTCAGATTGCGTTCGCTGCCTCAATTTAGAGGCAGACACATTTTGGAGTTATAGCAAATAAAAATTAACTTCAGCCCCGCCAAAATACAATTAAAATCAGTGTGAAAATGCTGCAATTCTTGTCAGCTCACACTGCCATTTTTGGCCAGGAACACTTACAGCCCATCTTCATGTTTACAGTAATTGCAGCTGTTGGTGAATGCACCCTGACCCAGCTGCTGAGCCCAGGGTGGGGCAGGTGGCGCAGGTTTCTGGAGCCCCCATCACCAGCAGACCTCTTGCAGGATGCCAGCATCACTGGGCAGGAGCCACTGCAGCCTTGCCCACTCTTGGCAGGGTTTTCGGGTGTCTGGTGTGGGTGTTCCGTCCTCCCAGTGGAAGCAGAGACATTTCTCAAAATAGATGATTTAAAAACAAAACTCATTTAGAACTGGCCAAGCAGGTTGCTCAGAGCTGACGAACTGTGCAGACGTGTCACTGCCTCTTGTCTGAGAAGGAATTCTGTTGAGGGCAGGTACAGGATTGCTGGAAAGAGCAGGGATGTGAGAACAAGAAAAGGATGCACGAGCTCTGTTATTTTTATCAGTGGCTAAAACACCTCCTCTGCAGTCCTCTCTGGCTTCGTGCCCTTCTTCATTTTGGTTCTGTGGCATTGTGGCTGTTGAGGGTGGTTGTCTGCCATAGCTCCATCTCGTGGCACTGGCTCTGGAGCAGGATGGGGCCACAGGATCTGAGGGATGAGACCCACAGGTGAAACTCAGGGCGGTGGGGAACAGACCTGGCCAGATGCATTTGTACAGGGGAGCAGCTGGCGTGAAGTGCAAATAAACCATTTGTACAGGCTCATCATCCTTCCTCTGAGCACTTGATCCTTAGAATGCTGGCAGTTTGTTATTTTTATGGCCTAAAATCCTGAGCAGCCGCTCTGGTTAGAGGAAGGTGGAGTGTTGGGTGCTGTCCTGCCTGCGGGATACCGAGGTTTTGGGATGAGGTGGCTGGCCAGGGACCTGCAGCAGGAGGTGCTGGGAGGGCTGGTGGCCCTTCTGTGCCATCACCCTAATTGCCAAGGATGCAGTTGTGTTCCCAGGCATTATTTGGTAATTATACTTAGTAGACCATAGGGGACAATTAGGAAAGCTTAAACGTGTGTCAGCTTCCACTCCATCATTTCTGTGAGCACCAGCAAGGCTTGGATTGCAGCTTAAAAAGGGGCAGTGCAGGGGAAGGGGGAGCAGCTCCCTCAGCAAGGCACAGAGGGGAAGCTTTTGGAGGGCAGGTGTCACCCTGGGAGCCCGAGTCGTCTGTATGGTTGTAAGGAAATAAAGGGATGCCTGTAAATGCTTTTAACAAGAAATTCATGTTGCTTTTTCTAATCTAAGACTGAGCTTTACTTGTGTTGAACACAAAGGTAAACACCAGTGGTGGAACAATGCTGTGTACTGTGCCTTGGTGTTTTATTAATTCATGTTTATTGGCTCATTCTAGTGGGAGAGGGCAGGACTTTGGCTTGGTGGTGCAGCTGGGGAGGTCTGCAGGTGACCTCGGCCTTCGCCTGGAGGAAGAGGGGCCCAGGAGGTGCCTCTGGGAAGGTGCATTAGTTCATGGGCTGTGCATTCTACTTTTTCTGGAATTTTAGGGCATTTTTCTGATCTTTTATGTTCCTCAGCTTTTGTGCTGTGGGGCTGTTTGTATCCAGATCTTATCAATCTCTTCTCCACAGCACTAAACACATTTTTGTCATTGTTAGAGCTAAGAGTAAAGCAACAGGGTGAAGTCTGCAATATCCTATAATGGTAACTATGTTATGATGAATGTTTAGTAGATAATGATCTTTCCTTCAAGATTTGGGGTGTTGAGAACCGTAATAGCACATGATGGAACACCTGCACTGAGGAGCACAGAGGGTTGGGTTTTATGAGGCACACCCGGAATGTCTGCTGGGTGGCTGCTCTGTGAGCAGTTCCTGCCAGGGCTGGATTTTGGAGTAGGTGTCTCAGGGAAGGACCTCTGGCTTTCTCCCTCCATAAGGGAGTGTTCCCTGTGCAGACTGGGGTGTGTTGAGTAAAAACAGAGACTCATGTTACTTAAACCTGTACTTCAAATAGCAACTCAGAGCGGCCTTGTGAACTATTTCAGTCCCTGAAATCGTGGATGTTGGGTGGGTTATTCTAGAGGAAAGCTGGGATCCAGCTGTGGCACCTTGGGGAACACACCCTGGCAGTGCTGGGGGTGAGGCTGGCAGCTGGGATCTCCCTGGATCCAGAGCCTGGGCTCGGCAGCAGGCTCCGGGCAAGGATTCGGAGCAGCCTTTTGGCTGTGACCTTGGCCGGCCAGGAGGGCCCTGAAACAGAGCCTGGTGGGCTTTGTGTGCTCTCTGCTCAGGGCAGAGGAGCAGGGTCCATCTGCTTGCTGAGGCTGCCCGCTCCTGAGGCAGCGCTTAAAACCACTGAACTGGGTTCCAGTCGTCTCCTGATGATTAGCTCTCTCATTTCTCTAATTACTCTTGTCTGCTAATGGTTTGTTTTGTTCCGCGGAAGTTTTGTTTTGTCTGCAGCAGTGTTGATGAAAACGCGACAGCATCAACACCCCGTCTGAGTTACAAACCAAGGCACAGCTCGTTTCTGATGACATTCCCTGGAGCCATGAGTAGGAGAAGGGGGATTTTTCTCACTCAGCTCCGTGCTGCAGCCATGGAGCGTGTGCTCCCGAGACACCTTTTACAAAGCCTCCACTGAAACAGGGCAGGACCCTGGTTTGTCTCCCTGGCTGTGAGAACGTCACCTGCCCGGGGCTGCATCGGGGGGTCCCTGTGGGAGCTGTCGGTGTGTCACACCCTGAGCCCTCCTGAGCAGCCTGTGTTTGAGCAGCGCATCACCCTCCGCGCCCCAGCTCTGCAGCAGGAGGAGATCTGCGCTCTGTCTGCACCGCTAATGAATAACAGCCTCTCTGAAACCATGTGTGACAGCACAGGTGAGACCCTGCCACCTCTAAAAGGAAAACAATTAGGCCTGGGTTTTTCCCTGACTTCAGCTTAAATCTCTGAGCCTGGAATGCAATAACATTGTCATGTTTTCAGCTGCTTCTCCGTTGGGCATAGGAGCTGCTGTACCATAGAAATTGTAAATGATGCTTCTTTTCAGGTGTCCTTGTGCCCCTGATGGTGCTGCTGGGGAGCTGCCCTGGTGCTTTCCTGGTCTGTCGGGGTGTTTGTTAAGGGCTGCAGTGCTGTGGGCACCCATTGGCAATGTGCCTGTTCCAGCTGCACTCACATCTGTCACCAGCTTCAGGACAGGGCGCACCGCAGTGGGAGTGTTCACTAATTGTTTAGAGAAGTTACTGCGTTCTGAAATGTTGCCCTAAAGTGAAAAACTTATGGAAAAGGAAGATGAGGAAATAGAGTAAGTTCTTTATATATATACATATATACATATATATACACGAGCATATATACATAAAATATCTTCCGAAGTGGCTGTCACCATGCAGATAAGTGAACAGCTAATTGTGGCAGTACTGAAGCTCAGGCACGTAAAGGTTACCTTTCATCCTAGACTGCCTCCTTATTTTCTCTTGAATCAGTTGGCTGATATTTCTGATTTGATTTTGTCTGTAAATTGCTGAGTCCCTGTTATCTAAATATAAGTTTGAGATGAGCTATAAAATGTGTGTCTCATGGTACATGCAGTCTTTAAAACTTGATCGGAAGGAGCTGTGTTGATTGAGAGCCAAGCCTGCTTTTTTAAACTGGACTGAGAGGTTTTTTAAAACAAATATCTCTTATATATCAAGTAAACTTGTTTTGACACCTAATTAAGTTAATTTAGGTGGTTTAGTGTAGTTCAGCAGCAGCTCAAAATCATGGTCTTCCACCTGGGCTGATATATTGATTCTTCTGGTGTTCCCTCCATAAATCTCCTTCTGCTTCTCTGCAGCTGTAATTGCATTTCAGAAAGGGGAAAGCATGTATGTACCCAAGCCACCCATAATTACTGCTCTGAAATGCCTGGGGAGGTAAGTGTGAGCTCAGTGTCTGTGGTGAGGCTGAAGTTTCACAACAGTTTCCTGACATTTTCTGCGAGCAGCTGTGTGAGAGCCGCTCCCTGAGGCTGGGGCAGGCGGGGGACAAAGCTGTGACAGTGCCAGAACAGCTTTCACACCAGCTCCTGCTAACGTGGCGATGATGTGCAAAGCCTTTCTCGCACAAGTCCCCTTCCTGCTGGCTGACGGGGTAGGATTGCCGCGATGTGTTCTTGTGACTGGCCTAGAAGGTCATCTTTTGTTTTTCAGATGAACCTCCTTCAAGATCCCTTGGGAGCTTTTGTTCTGGAAATCAATTGCAAGTCCACAGGGATGTTTTCTTCCCTGATTGCTCCTTATACAAAATTGAAATTATACAAGCCAAGAGGGTTTGGTTGTTTTTGTTGGTTGGTTGGTTGGTTTTGGCTGCTTTTTTTTTTTAAATCCCCCTTTTGGAGCAGTCGAAGTGTGTGTTCTTTGCTGGAGCAATTGGATTTTGTATTTGTGTTGATTCCTTAAAGTCAAGCTGGGCTTTAGGAACCTTGCAAATACACAATCATCAGTTTGGCTCCTACGCCGTGCTGTTCATGTGCCAAAGCAATGTTTATGTATATTGTATGAAAATGTGGTTGTCTGGGGGAGTGAGCAGTAAAATTCCAAAGCTCTGATGTGTGTTTCTGCCTACACCTGACCCGGGTCTGTTTATCTCCAGATGATGCACCAAATCCATCTGTTCCTCCACACTGGAATAAGATAATTTTACTAAGAATTGACTAAAGGCAATATGTCGTCACTGGGGTAAGAGTTCTCTGTTGTAACTGCACATCTGCTTTAGCAAATACAAAAGAGTTTTGTTAAATATCTTCAGTGAACCTTTCTGGCTCTTCCCTTTACCCCGAGCACTTGTTCTGGTGAAACCTTAATGTGAGACTGGGGAGACCAAATGTGTGGGGTCTTTGTGTTTGGTAATTCACAAAATCTCAAAGGTGGGAAAATCCCATCACTCAGGACCTAAGGGTATTTGCTGCCCCCCGGGCACAGGTAATCCTCTGGGACAGAGGGTGAATCTCCTCTCGTTCTCTGTCCCAGAAGAAATGGTGTTCTGGGAAAGCTCATTTCCTACAGACTTTAAATCAAGTGGTGGGTGATGGAGCTCCAGGATTTAAGTGCTCTCCACCTCTGGAGTGTCTGGCAAGTCCAGCTGATGTGCTTCCAGCATCTGTGTGCCCGGCCAGTGCAGGACCAGCCAGGCTTGGGAGTGTTTACTTGCATTTATGTGGGCCTTGAAAGGCTTCTTAAATTGTGTGAAGTTAATACAATGGGAAATGGATTTTTCCTGCCCACCTAAGCAAGCCTTTAGTGATTAATGCTGTAAAATAAAAACAGCAGCAACAAATTCAGTTTTATAATGCGCTGTGGATTTCAGGTCTGTGAAAAATGTGTTTCATAAAGGAAATTTTTCCTCCTCCTAGCACTGTTTCAAAAACACCTTATCTCCAGAAAAACCCCTTGCCTCCACAGCTGCATTTGGATGCTAATGGGGTACATGGCTCCATAATTCTTTGTCTCCTTTCTTGCGTTTGTACAAAGCTAGACTCTATTGCAGCGTGGAAGTGTTCTGCTGGAGAAGAGCAGAGGAGAGGCTCCGCTCTGTGGTTGTGAAATGAGTTGAGTTTTCTCATCTGTTTTTCTCGGAGAGATGCATTGTGTGCCACAACTACAGCCAGAAAAAGGGAATCCTGAGGTGCAGGGTGAGCTGCCACAACCCTCGAGAGGCAGCTGTGTGCCATTAGCTGTGGGCACAGCAGGATCCAGGGGCTCTCCCACCCCAGGAGCCATCAATGACCTCACTGCTCCTTAAGTGACAAATGTCCAGCCCAGCCAGGTGGGGCCCTGCCCTGCCCTGCTCAGTCCTGTCCGAGCTGGGGGCTTGGCCCAGCCTTCCAGGGGTTTATCCCTAATCCACTGGGCTGGATGTTAGCCAGGGCTTTGTGTGAGAGGTTTCAGAGGCTCTGTTCCGAGCTGTAGCAAAGCACACTCCTACTTGGAAATAATGGCACGCTGCGAGTTGGGATATTCTTCCTGCTTATGGAGCGATCCAGGAACGGCAGGCACGGATTATATGACTTGAATGCTGCACTATTTATGATGTGTGTTCAGCCACCTAAATCACGTTGGCAGTGTTCGAGCTTCGCCTGGATAATTGATTCAAATGTAAATTGAATGAATAAATCCTGTACAGCTAAAATATGCCCTCTCTTTATCTTGATTCTTTTTCTTCTTTGTGCTGAATGGCATAGAAAATAGGGAGTTAGAATCTCATAAATAGGTATTTGACTTCCTTTGTTGGAGGCAGGTAGAGTGAGGTTTGTATGGTCTGTTTGGAAATGCTTTACAGTTCTGTTTATTGAATTACGAACCTGTTTATAACTTGGCTTCTGTATTTCTGGTCAATAATCTGCTTGTGGCAATGTTTGTGCTGCTCTTCAATGGCAAGACCAGGTGGTTATTTATTTTAGTAAGTGCACATTAGTCAAGGGCAAAGTATCAGAGAAATTCTTTTTGTTGTTGTTTTTATAGCCTTGGAGTGAAATATTGTGGGGAATGTGTGCCCAGCTGGCATCAAAGGCTGCTTTGGTTTGGGAATCTGCTGACAGGGACTTGAACTGGCATCAGGACAAGCCTTTGTGAGCTTTTTGTGAAGGTTTTAAGCTGGTTTCCCTTAAGGCTTCCCTGTTTCATCAGACAGGGCTGACGTGCTGACTAACACCAACAAAGCAGTGCTCTGGAGCTTTCCCCCATCCTGGGTGGGTTTAATCAGAAATTCCACAGATGGGAACTCCTGGGACTGGTGTCTTCCCAGTACGGTCTGGGGGCCCTTCACTCCCTCATCCCTGGAGACCCCTGCTCCTGGAGCAAACATTCAGCCAGTGTGTGGAATGAAGTGCTTGGCATTCCTCAGGCTATAAATATTGGGGGATTTTTCCTCTCTCAGGGTAGGAATCCCAGTGGTGCCCATACCGGGCACTTGCTGCCTGGCCAGGATTTTGCTCTGCCCTCATCAGCTTTTCCCTTTGCTCTGGCATTAAAAGAATTAAAACACCCCAAATGGATCATCTCCACCCCTGGGGACTGTCACTCCTCACAGGCAGCTCTTGCTGTCAGGCCCTGCAGAGGCACCAGCACTTTGCAGCACGTGTTAAAGCACCCACCTGCCTCCCCTCGCTGCTCTGGTGTCAGAGTCTCTGGGAGTCAGAGCCCACTGAAGTGTGATATCCACGAAGTGCGATATCCATGAAATGTGCTGCTGCTCCTGCAATGCTTCCCTGTGTCCTTGGTGTCCCTGTGAATGTCCAGACCTGTTTTGCATCTCATCAACTTCTTGGCTTAGGCGATGTCCTTTGGCAGAATATCCCATGTTTTAGTCACTGATGCGAGCATCCATTTCCCCCTGCCAGTTTTCCAGAAGCCCCAAATCCCACTTCAGCTGTGTCTGCTGCAGCCCTGCTTGCTGGAGGGCTGGTGCCTCTGTGATTTCTTTATTTCCCTTCCCTCCTGCTCACCTCACCGTGGTGCTGGGGCTGCTGCTCTGGGGTGATGGGTGCAGGGGCCCACCATACCCACCATACTCTGTGGAATTGCTGATTAAACACACCCAGGCTGGGGGAAAGCTCCAGAGTGCTGCTCTGTTGGTGTTGGTGCTGGGATGTGTTGTCTGTACCACTCCCAAAGACATTCCAAGTTCCATCTTTCCATGACCCTTCCGCCCTTTCCTCCATCCCCATCTCCTGGCAGCACTTTGAACACCCAAAACTCCCTGACTGTGCTGGGACTCTGTTGTTTCTGTACAGGAAGAGCTTTGTCTGTGCCTTGTATCTGCTGCCAGCTGTTGAGCATCAATATTTATAGATTTTTTTGTTTTAATACAAGTTCTTGTTGGTGCATTTTGTTTATAGGGGGAAAAATTACAAATAAAATAGTTCATGCCCAAACTTGTCACTATCCAGAACTTGAACGTCCCTCTCCTATCTCTGCTGGGCTGTTAGGAATGGGAGATTTTGTGTCTGGCTTCAGAGACCAGCTTTGGCTATTTAGAAAACATCCATTCAATAAATCATAAGGGGAGCAGCTGCCGTTCTCTGCTGAGCCAAAGCACATCAGATAAAATATTGCTCATTTATTTGGTTTGGTAGAAATAAAGTTGCTGTAGTGGAACATCATTACAGACTGTTCTTAATTCACCTCAGGGCTAATTCTAATAGCAGCACACAACTCTCCTGTGACAGCCTGAGTGAATGAGATGGGTGTTTTGATGTCAAGCTGAATGTAAGAAAGGTTTTAGGAATCAAAGCTTTGAGAGAGAAATAACTACTGTTTGTGCTGTGATACTGGAAGAGGTCCCTGTTTTATTATTAGCACTATAGCTATTGAAAGCCCTGACACTTGTTCCTGGGGGATTTGAAGCAATTCAAGCCGTGAAAAACTGTTTCAGCTCAGCCTTTTACAAGTCACTGCGTGCCGGTGAAGCCGAAGGTGGCTTTGATCGCTGGTGGAGGCACCCAGGGCTGGCGTTAACTTAATAATATTAGTTTGATTTTCTCAGCTGTGTGGCAGCCAGGAGCCCTGCAACCGCCCAGCTGCGGTGCACAGCAGATATCTGCTGCTGGCCAAGCAGGAGGGCTGGGGAGAGGCTGTCCAAAGCCTCTGAATTCAGACCTGCTGCTTTGCACAAACGCAGTCAGTGTCATGCTCAGTAATGGGGCCACGACATCTGTAGAGGGACGTGCCTACTGGTCTGAAAAGATGCTGGAGACTGTTACTTTAAAAATTTTAAAAAAAAATTAAGTCTCAAGATGTCTTATCTCCTCCTTGCATCAGGGCTTGATGAAAACAAGTGAGAATCGTGTGGCTCTGGAATTGTCACTGTATTGCAGCGGGACAAATGGCCACTGCCACGGTGTTTGCTGTGCTATGTCCTTAATGCCCACTCACCTGGGTGAGGCAGCAGGTGTTTCACCTTTGTTTGGTGTGGAATGCTGCAGGGGGGAGCCCTGGACCCTGCACTGCCACAGGATGTTGCTTTGCCATTGCTTGTCTTACTCGTTCTCTAAAAAATAGAGGCAACTGGTGGAAAATGTATATTTGCTCCAGCTCCCAGGAAAACAGCTTGTGTTTCTGAGAGTGATCCAGCTCACAGTGCAGGAGCAGGGCTGGATTCCTGTGTGTGAGCTGTGTTTGGCTGCCAAACCCGTGCCCTTCACTGGGATGGAGGTGCAGTGCTGCCCTCGCTGTCGCTGTCACTTGGTCAAGGCGGCGCCGTCACCCCTCAGTCCTGGGGTTTCCTCATGAGCCTCTTTACCACTGGTTCTGGAGGGCCCTGTGGCAGAGGCACGTGGGGAATTCGGTGTGAGTGACGGGATGCTCGTGGTTCCTGGGAGGAAATGAGCAGCAGGAGGGAGGGATTTGCAGGGTGCTGGTGTTGCCAGAGTTTCACACGCAGCATATTTCACGTGCAGCAACGCTCCTGCTGCCCATGGCCGTGTTGAACACACCCCTCCCCTGACAGCCCAGCTAGCCCCTGCTTACAATAACTTCTGCTGGGAGAGAAAAAACCAATTGCATCCTGAAATAGCAAAGCTGGAGGAGCAGAGCTCTCCTGCCAGCTGCTGCCGATGACCTTGATTCCGTGTGTGAGGCCTGCAAAATGTCATAACTCAATGAGACTATTTATACTGAGCTGCACAGCACGAGCTCAAAGATTCTCAACTCCTCGTTTCCATCTGACTAATTTCACATGGCAAATAGGGGAGTCAGGTTTTCTTATTCAGACTCTCTGCTCCGAGTAAACCTCCGGAGTGCTCATCTGTACATTAAAGTTGCTCAAAATAGTGGTGATAAAGCTGTTTAGTTCAGCTGTATTCCCATGCTATCAGTGACTTTGTTAACAGCAGGCCCCTGCAGACGCTGTCCCTTTGATGCTGGGTGCTGTATAGCACATTAAAAATCCTTAACTTGGTTCTAAAGCTTCACTAAACACCCTCCTGGGACTTTGATGTTGAGAAGATTCCACTCAAAGCACCCAAACCCTGTGAAGCTCCCCAGCCTTATCTCGGAGGCAGGCTGGCGAGCGGCTGCCTCGGGCGAGAAAATATCAGTGGCAGCAAAAACGTGTAGTGATTATTTACGGTCTGAGCATCTGCAGTCAGGAGAGGCTGTTGGAAATTACCAGATCCTGGTGATGCCGTGAAAAATCCTGTTGTTCATTTTGAAGACAGTTTGGAGGGCTGCACGCTGTGGTTCAGTGTTTGGGTATCAGGGTGATGCACCTGAAACACCTTGGCAGAGCACGTGGTGACGTCACGCACAAATTCCAGTTGTAAGCACCTGTGCCCCCAAATGTTTACAAAGGGTCTTTCTCGCTCAGTGAGGGGATGCTAAAAGCAACTGTAGAAGCTTATTTTGGTTTTAATTAGTATTTCAGCGAGATTTTAACCATGACCTCTTCTTCACTGCTGTGCAGGTGGAGGACACGTGGTTCTTTCCCACAGAACGTGGGGTGGACGGGACCTTTGGCATGGCTGTGCCAGTGAATGTCCCTTTGTGCATGTGAGGAGCTGTGCTGTGGAGCTTGTTAGTGAATGTTGTTAACAGATCAATCGGTACTATCAAAGTTTTGCTTTTACTGTCTGAGGGAAATCAGCCTTGAGCCACATTTTTTTTTGTAACTTAGAATCATGGAATGGTTTGGGTTGAAAGGGACTTTCCAAAGTCATCTAGTCCAACCCCCCTGCCATGGGCAGGGACATCTTCCCCTAGACCAGGTTGCTCCAAGCCCTGTCCAACCTGACCTTGGGCACTTCCAGGGATGGGGCAGTCACAGCTTCTCTGGGCAACTTGTGCCAGTGTCTTACCAAACTCATTGTAAAAATCTTCATCCTTATCTCTAGTCTAAATCTTCCCTCTTTTAGGGAACAGGCCCTGCTAAAAAGTCCATCCCCATCACTCTGTGTGTCTGTGATGCTGTAGTGTGAGGTACCTGGCCCTGCCCCAAGCCCCTGGTCTCTGTCTGTGCTCAGGGCTGGCATCTTTGCTCCTTGCCTGTGTCAGATCGGTATCAAACGTCTCTTCTTAGTGAAAGGGGAATTAAATGGTCTCTCTCTATTTTGTCTGTATTACGTTTGGTGCACAGGAATCGATCTGTCCGCACCGGGAGTCGCCTTGAGGAGCTTTATCCCCTTCATGAACCCTTTTTTGCGGAACCTTCAAACCAGTGTATTTTCCGTTCCAGCTCCAACACCCCAGCGTTTCATCAACGCCCTCCTGCCGCCCTGCCCTGCCCCGTGCGCCCCTTCCCTCGGTCCCCGGGGGGGTCGGGGGTCCCTGCCCGGTCCCCGCTCCGCGGGGCCGCTCGCCGCCAGCAGGGGGCGGTACAGCCCCGGGGAGCCGCCCTGCGCCCCGGGGACCGCGGGTTCGAGTCCCGCGGGTTCCAGCCCCGCGCTGGCTGTCCGCCGAGTCGCTCTCCCTGCTCCCGGCGTGTTCCCCGCGGCCTCTCCTTGGTGCTCCTCTGCACTACGTGGGTGTATTTCACCAGCCCGTGAGCAGAACCTCTCCCCAGGTTAGCTCTGGGCCCGTGCACTCCCTGCACTGCGCGCTGGGGACACGCGGCTGCTCCTCACTCCCGTCCCTGCTTTCCCTCTCCGGGAGCTGAGCTCCTCGCCCAGTTTTGCACTGGAATGGCTCTTCGGTGTGGAAGCATGGGGACCCAGGGAGGATGCGTGGGATGTGTGGCAGCTCCTCGGTGCACAGGACACGGGATGGGTGCTCACAAATACCAGCGCCAGTTGTAGGTGTGAACTGGGATGCTGAGCCCCGCGGGGTCAGAGGCAGGACAGCCGCCTACCTGGCCGGTGTGACACTGTTCTTTGCCCTCCAGCCTGCTCGGGATTTTAATGTCTCTTTGTCCTTTAACGCCTCTTTGTCTCCTCCTTTCAGAACCACATCGGTTGTTTTGATGCTTCTGCCCCGAGACAGGATCGACACACCATCACCAACTGATGGAAGGGAAATGGCACCTGGGTGAGCTAGACTTCATGCGTGTTCGTCAGGCTAATTAACTCATCAGCAAGGTTTGTTTAACATAAACTCACTCTCTGGTTTCAGCTGCAATTTCTTTAGAGCAGTCGGTGTCTTCCTGGATATAAGCATTTATTTCCATAACGCTGACTCCAAACCCTGCCTGCCTGCAGGGCTGTAATTTATCCCCAGAGGAGCATCTGGACAAAGCAGGGCACTAATTCTGCCACCTGTGCTGATGATGTGTCCGAAGAGACCGTGTCAAGTCTCTATTAAAAGCTGTGAATAAGATAGAAAGCCTGAAATCTTTACTTCCAGAAGATGTATGAATGTAATATAAAGCTGCTGCTAATTCTTCCCAGGGATTAATGGAGACTATCAAGGACAATTTCACTCAATACTGCTTTCCTTTTTGTAAAGTAAAGCTTCCCCAAACCTCAGGCAAGGCAGAAACATGACTTTGAGTCTGTGTCACTATCCTTCAGTCAGATAGAATTAGCTGTCTTTATTCAAAAAGTCTTTGCTGGCACCACAGTGCCAACACTTTCTGAGACAACGAAATGGACAGAAATCCATTTTCCAGCCTGGGAGGAAGGCAAAAAATAAATTAAAAGAATGAAGACTGAGGAGGAATTGAGGCGTTCACAGCACTCGCAGTGCGAGTGATTGGAAGTGATGGGAAGAAAGCAGGAGAGGGATTCATTTGCTTAAAACATGGAACTGGAATTGACTTTGAGGTGCACGTTGCATCACTGAGGAACCCAGGCTCCCGTGGCTCTGCTGAGGGCGTGCTGGGCAGCAGCAGGAAGGGAGGGATGGAGAGATGCTGGTGTAGGTCAGCTACTGCCGACCCCAGGGATTGCTCTGGCCGTGCACCCCAAACACGGGGCAGAGAGCTGGTGTGTGCCCCGTGGTCCATCACTGGAGGCTCCTGGCAGTCCTTCAGGAAGGTCACAACCTCTTCTGCTCACCAAGTGTGCCTTGTGTGGGGCCAGCTGAGAAAGGATGCCCCAGGGAAACCTGGAATGGGCCAAACCTGAAAGTTCAGATGTGAAATACCCACCCAGAAAGGTGCTCAGGGCAGCACTCCGGCTGCGCCTCGGTCATTGCAGCGACAGACACTGACAAAATTTTGCCAAGCTTGGTGAAGCCAGTGCCTGCCCAAAGCAGCTGGGAAGGGATTTCCAAGGCTGCCCAGGCTTCCCTGGGTGTCCCTGAGAGCCCTCCAGCCTGTGCTGCTGTCAGTGTTGTGTTGGGGAGCTCTGGGCAAGGGCTGAAGACATGTCTGCAGAACTGCCTCCATTTTTGCACTGCAGAGTGTCCAGCCAGTGACACTTTTCCTTGCATTTCTTTTCCATCTCACTGCACTGCATCTGACTGATGAAGTTTGTCCCTTTTTGGGGGCTGATAACATTATGCTCCTCCTGCTTCCGTCTGCGTCTCAAAAGAAGAAAATTTCCTGTCTGTAAAATTCCTGGAGACATCGATTTGTGCTTATCTCATGGCAGAGAGATTTTACTTGGCTTTGCTGTTTATGCTCGGCATTGCGGATGCTTCCAGAAATCAATGCTGCTGCTCTCCCTCCTCCCGACAGGCAGCTCCTGGGAGCTGCTGCCCGGGCCTCTGTGTCCTTCTCCCTGTCTTCCCTGCCCAGGTTCTCTGTGTGGCCCTTCCCCAAGATTATGTTCCTGCTTCTCAAGTTCCCCGTGTAGGAAACTGCACGGCTGAGTGATCAGACACAGGTACGGCTGGAAAGGAGGGCTCTGACGTCTGCCCACGCACACCCTGCCACGGGTCTGGGGCTTGTGCGCGAAGCAGCAGCCCTGGGTCAGCGTGAGCTTGGCAAGGCTGGCTGTGCTGCGGGAGTGATGGGTATTAATTAAGCTGCTCTGCCCTCCTGGGCTGCTGACAATGGGAGCTGCTAAACCAGCTGTAAGTCTGGCCCTGGGGATTGTGGGTTTCTGTCAATCCTGGGCTCAAGTCGAGTCCCAAAACTTGAGGAAGGTTTGAGTCCTTCAGTTCTTACTAAAACCTTCCAGCTCCTTTCTAGGAGACTCTAGTTAATGTTTTGGCAAATCCTGTTGCTAGAAATTAGTTTTGGAGCCTGGCTCTGGGAGGATACATCCGTCCCAAACCAACCAGAACACAGGTGACTCTACAGAGACCATGCTGCAGTAACGCCGTGTTTCTGGTGCTGAACTCAGCGTGTTACACTGCATTGGGGAGCCCAGAGACAGCTCCTTCCTTCCACTTCCCTGAGCAATTTCATTAACAGGAGTGGGAAGAAATCTCCCCTGAGCAAGCCAGCTCGCAGTGAGGCAGAGGGAACAGAGCAGTGAGTGACACTTTTCCACGTGCCTGTTTTCCAGGCTCTGGACGGAGCTGCCCCTGGCCGAGGTGCCCAACCTCCTCCCAGTGCAGATCTGGTGTGTTGCCGTATTGCCCAGTAAAATGCCGGGTGGGGAACACAATTCATCACCTGAACTTCAGCATTTTGGAGACCAGGCTGGGAGTTCACAGCCCAGCTGCAGTCAGCGCTTAAAACTTATTTTGTTCCTCCCCGCCAGTTTCCCAGTTTCTGTTCCAGCACAGCAGTTTGCTGGGTCATTTTCCTCTCCGAGTGCTTTCTTCTTCCCCTTGAGCTGCTGCCTTTTTGTTGGCATCAGGGAGTTACTTTCCATCGGCGTTTGAGCTGAGCAGTTCATTAATGTTCACAGTATCTGTTTGGACACACGTCTGTCACGGACTCCTAGGAGGTGTCCCTGAGAGGGAAAAGGCTGGACATTTGTACAAAGCAGCTCCATCACAGGCTGCAAGTCCTGGCACCAGATTTAGGCTTTTCACCTCAAGAGAGAGGATTCAGTTTATGTATAGTCTTAATAAGGAGTTACTATTTGCCCATTAAAGAATTTTAAGTCTGAGGTTACCCTTTTTATTTTTTAATTTTTATTTTTTATTTGCCACAAAACAGTGAAGAGAAATTGTGCTCCTGTAGCCTGCAAACCTCTGGAATGTCTTAAATCCACCATCTGTCATTAAAATGTAGTGCAAAAATTCTGATTTTATTTCATCTTCAGTGTTGCTCGGCATTTTAATTTGACCTATATGGTGCAATTCTCCCAAGTTTTCCCTAGACTTCCATGGTTCTGAATATTAGAGAAAAAAAATCAGTTAATGTAATCATATTTCATAAATTATTATATTTAATTACTTTAATATTACTCTTCTAAAGACCCTCTTGCTGTTTAACCTGCCTTCTTGCAGAACCCCAAGCCTGGGGCGGTGCAGGATGCCAGAGGCTGCTCTGGAGCATTTCTTCTCTGCGGGTGTTGGTCTTTCCTTGAACCCTTCTGCTTTCCAGCAGTTGTTTTGAGACAATCTCTTCTACAACTTCTTGCAATGCTTTATTTTAATATATCTTCCCTTGTCACTGCAGGACTGAATCCAGCCTCCTGGTAAGTGATATCTAAATCACTGCTGCAAGGAGAGGATGAAATATGGGCGCATGAGAGGGGAGGCAAGGGATATGACTGAGGAGGAAAAAGTCACAGAGCAAGAAGAAATATGGACAGGGTGTGTAAAATGGGCCGTGTTCCTCAGAGCTGCTGTCACTGCCGTGGTTCAGGTGTGGTTCAGGACGTGTGTGCATGGACACGGATCTCTGCCTCCTGCCGTGGAATAATGAGAGGATCCCACGGGAGAGTGTGGCTGTGCTGTGCATGTGCACGTACGCAGCCACTCAGGTGCTTATTGCACACACAGTGGCACTCTGAAACCAGCTGGAAATCCACATTTGTTCATGCTCAGCAGCTGGCTTTTGCCAGCAGTGATGTTCCTGCAGCCTGTACATGGCTGGAGCAGGCTCATGAACACTTCACTGTGGGTGTGTTCATGGTGACCGCTCAGCCTGGTGCGTTTGGATCTTTGAAAGGGGCAAAAAGGAGCAGCGTGGATAGGTTGCCTGTTAAAATCATCTAGTCCAGCCCCTGGTTTTGGGACTAGACTGTCACCAGCACATCAAATGCAGTCCAGGTTGAGTGTTAAACAAAACAAGTTTCTGTGACAAGCAGGAGTTTGCTCCATTGAGCCTGAGCCCAGGGCAGGACATGCTGAGGGACTTCGCTGCTGCTGCAAGAACACTCCTTGTGCAGTACTGAAGAGCATCCTGAGTATATTTTTGTTGCCTTCTGTATTCCCAGGGGACAACCAGCCCTAAACTCACTGTGGTGGTGGCAGCTTTCTCCTAAATTCAGCCTGAATGTATCTGCTTGTGTTTGTTCCTGTGCCAGCCTTGTCCCTGAGCCCAGGCAGCTCTCCTCCTTCTCTCCTCCCTCCCTCCTCTCCTTCTCCTCTCCCGTGTTTGTGGAGAATGATTGTATCTCTGCTGCTCCGTGTTCCATGAGGCTGAGCACGCCGGCCCCTCTCTGGCTCCCCAGCTCTCTCAGCAGCCCTTTGCTGCCCAGTTTCCCCCCAGGTCCATCCCAGTCGAACATGGGTGACCAGACCCGAACAAAGTGCCCAGATAAGATCTTCTTGGGGCCCTGCACAATGGAAACTTCTTCGAAGCCCAGCCAAGGAATCTGCTGAGGGGTGAGAGTCTCATTCCTGCAGGATGAGACTTTCCTTTGAAATCCATGTTGCTGGTACCAGTGTTCAGCTACCATAAGTGTTGCTTATTCAAAATTATGTTTATCTCTGGCTTTATGCATTTCAATACAACTTCGTTTTTTACAGTGCATTGGTGACACTTTACAGATCCAACTGAAATCAACGAAAAAGCCGGCATTTATCAGATCTCTGCAACCTCTCCACGTTGCTTTTTGTCAAGAAAATCTTTTCCCAGGACTGCACTTGAAACAGGAATGAGCCTTTTAAGTCTCACACCTCCTCAGGGATTGGCAAAAGTAGTTAGTTTCCTGCTCTAAGTCTCCTTGAACCCATGTTCCTGTGCTCCATGTGCTGCCTCCCCGCACAGGCAGCCCCATCAGCCCTCCACCACGTTTAGATGCTTCAGTAACTCTCATGATTTCCTAAAAAAGTTGTTTTCCTCAAAGCATAGAGGTCCCCACTGGATCCACCATTGCAGGGCATCCTTTTTAAGACAGACTGAGGGTGGGGGGGAAGCAGCACCCGAGTGATCCAGGCCACAGAGGGGAATGGCAGCCGGTCAAGTCAGCGGTGACGTTGCCTCGTATAAATCAAGAGAGGTGGCAGCTGGGTGTTGCTCACAAGGAGCAGAGGGATGGCTGCTCGTGGGCTGGGGAGGCTGAGTGGAAAAGGTGTGTCTGCTCGGCTGCAGCTTTTATATAAGGGCCACTTCTGTCATCTCAGCTGTGGGGGAAAAAAGGGACATCGCAGAGTCTCAAGGAGTCCAGAGGAGCCTCAGTGGAGCCAAGAGCCCTTCCCAGCTGGCTGCAGCTGAGTCAGGTAACATCCTCTGTGCACTGGTTGTGTGGTGGCAGGGTCCTCACTCTGGAAGTGCTCGGCTGCTTTAGTTGGAAATTGTGCTGGACACCAAGCTCCTGATCACCTGCCCATGTCTGCCATTTAGTAATTAAATTTATGTTAGTAATTTTTAAGTTATAACTTCTAGCTAGCTCATTTTTATCACTTGTACTTCAGTTCATTGCTTTTGACAGGTAGAAGGAACAAGGATAATCCTCAGATACTTCCCTTGGCAAAGCCCCTCACCAAAACACCTGTAACTGTGCATTGCAGGGATACAGAAATAACTTAAACATCAAGTTTGGCTCCTTTTGTGTGAACATTTTGAGGAAAGGGCTTTTATTGACCTGCATGTGGAGCCTGTCCATGTGTGTGGACATGAAGAAGGTCCTGTTGCTCTGGGCTTGAGCAGAGTCTCCTCTAATCTGGGTAAAGAGTAAAGGAGGGATTCCTTGCTTGACTTCTTTCCCCTTAAAGACACTGAGGTCACTTCTGAGAGTCTTTTTCCTCATTGTCCCCTCTGACATCTCCCTTGCCAGCAGGGGAATCTTCTGGAGATGATGGTTTTGAAGCTTTCTGGAATCATCTTTTTCTGTGGCCTCCTCTCGCCCTCGCAGGAAGTCTTGTCCGGCCTGTCCTGTGCCGTCAGCTCGCGGGCGATGCAGAACGGTAACTACAAAAAGGCACGGGTTGTGTTTGCTTTGAAAGCTCTGTGGGACTGTGATGGGGAGTAAAAATTCCTGAGTGTCTTCATCTTTATTTCGTAATTCCTCATGGCTGCAGACTTTGCTCAGAGCCCCTGAGAACCATCACCAGATTCATGGGTCAGGGAAATCTCTGCTGCAGAACTGGGGCATGTTTCAGCACCAAGCAGCCACACAGAATTTCAGGGCTAAATCTGGGTTATTTCCTCTTTTTGTCTCAGTTTCTCATTTCCATATTAGAGCAGCTGATATTTGACAAACAGCTGCTGTGAAGTAGCAGACATGATAATGTTTGCAATGTTCAGGCTTGTTTCAAGTTGCTTTGACTAAAAAACTCCAAAAGCCAAAAGCAAAAATAAACAGGCAAAAATCAACAAAGAAAACCCCCTTGACAAGGGGCAAATGAGTTGTGAGTGGAAGCCCAGCCTCTGAGTGGGGTCGCTGGTGTTCCTGGCAGTGCACAAGCCAAACTGTGACATTCAAATTGGGAGTCTGGGATGCTTTCCACTGCTGCCCCTCCTGTTTACTTCACCAAGGGCAGCTTTGGTTTAGTGCACCAAAGTTGTAAAATACCATCCCTGTGTGATTTGACTGCATGGAGACAGCTGATGTCTCCCTGAGGGGCTTTGCTGTGCCAGGATGGATCTGCCTGAGTGGGGAGAGGTCACTGCTGCCCGTGCTGGTCCTCACGCACAGATGTTTTCCAGTTCTCTCAGATGCCATAATTCATAATGGGCTCATCCACCAGCACCTGCAGGGTCTCGTGGTTCCCAACATCATGGGTGAAGGGGGTCAGCTGAACTCTCCCACCAGCATCACGGAGTAAGTGCTTCGCTGTGAGTGCACCTTCAGCATCAGTTCTGAACAAGATGAGCTGAGCTGCCCCTGGTTGGCCTGGGCTGTTATCCTGGTTTTATTGTGGTACTGAAATTCTGACCCGAGTAATGTTGTCTGTGTGGTAGCAGTGTGGGTGGCAAGGGACACTGCAGGTTATGGGTGCAGGTGCAGAATGACAGCTCTGGTGGTGCTGTTAATGCCTGACAGCACTGAGGGAGGGGAAAGGGACCGCAGAGGGAAAAAGCAGATGGCTCTCCAAAGTCACCTCCCACCCAATCTGGTTCTAGGCTGCCTTCTTTTAGTCAGCCATCTCTTTTCCTTGTGCCTCCAGCTGGAGGTGTCTGGGGTGCTGTGGGTGCCGTAGGTTCCTCCCTGGGTACAGCTGCTCAGCTGCTGGAAGGTGTTTTTAATTTGTGCCAGCCTTTGCTGTTGTTCACAGCCTGCACCTCATCAAGGTCCAGGTGCCCAGGCTGTCGGTGGTGCTGCTGCCAGGGATCGGGGTCCAGCTGACCATTGGGGCAAAGCTGCAGCTCAGAGGCAACTGGTGAGTGGGGGATTCAGGATGAATGTTGAGGGAAACCCCTACCGTGACCTATTTTGCATCTCTTAAGGATTTTGCGGTGTTTCTTACCTATAATAAAGTCACAGAGCAGAACAGACACCAAAAGATGGCTTGTGGCATGGGTAATGGTCTGCAGGAGATGGAGGAGAAGTCTGTTTCTCCTGGCTTTGGTGAGTTTCTCTGGGTAGAGGCTGAGAGATGGAATCATCCCGTTTGCTTTTTTGCAGCTTGGTTGGCCTGCTCTCAGAACTCATTGATATCTTAGTGGAGGTGAACATTACTGCAAACATTAAATGCACGAATTTTGAATCTGGCACATTCCAGGTTGTCACTGAAGACTGCCTCTGCATTCTTGGGGCCATAAAGATCAAGGTCCTTTCTGGGTAAGTGCCTGTGGATTTATGTTTTCTGTTAATGTGCAATTCTCTCCTCTTTATCCCACAATATGGACAGTCTGCCAGGACACAGACGGCGCTCAGCTGATACAGAACCAGGCCTCAGGGATGGAATTTCTTTCCTATTGCCAATGCCAATTGCTTCAGTGGAACGAGGGTTAATTTGCCCTGTTTGCCTGTGGAAATGTTAAGATCTGAAGCATGAGATTTGGTACCTTTCCCAACACACTTTCTCTAGACTTAGCTAGAGAATTGATATCTAAAGGGTAGGAGTAATAGAGCTGGGAGAATTCCAGGAAAACAGGACCATTACTTTCCCTGGTTGTGTACTCTGCCTTTGGCTGCTGTCCCAGGAGAATGCCGGGCATGTGGAGTTTCCCTCTGACTGCTGTGGTTGTGTGTAATTCCATGCAAATGTCCCATCTCTTGCTCAGTCTTATTAAATTCTTGACAGCAAGGATTTGCTGCCTTCACGTACTGATGAACACAGCAGTAAATTGATCACGGGAAATATTTTCTTCTATTGCTTTTGAATTACTCACTTTTCAGGTTCATCGAAATTCTCCTAATTAATTTTTGCATTATGCATTACATTTCAATCAGTGCAGCAGCTGCTTTGAAAAACGCTGTGTGAGTGAACAGAGGAACATGACTCACCTGCTCTGGGGGTCATGTTTTAATTTTTAGCAGATTTAAAGTGATGGTTTGCAGGAAGCGAACTCCTGGGGGGGGGCAAGGGGAGTGTAGATATACACAGTTGGCTTCATGGCAGCTCCTCAGAGGCATTTGTAGGCAGAATTTGGGCATAAATAACAGGTGCTCTATGAATTCCTGCTGTCTGTGTCTTGCCAACTCAACAGTCCAGAAATATATTGATTATCAGACAAAACTGCCTCTGTGTTGCTGCAGGCATCGCACGTCCTGAGCGAGTTGTTCAGCAGCAGCGTGGAAATGTCACACAGCAGATTTCTCCTCTTGTTATTCCAGATGCAAATTGTTTGTTCCCAGTAACTAACATGAGGATATTTCCTAACAACTCCCTCTTCCCTTAACTGCAGCGCTGATTTAAATACCAGAGGGAGACACCAAACACGAGGTTAGACTGTGAGAGGCTCACTCCTTTCATGCAGTGAAAGCTCTCTGAGAGCTGAAGGAAAAATTTCTTCACAGGAAGGGTTGTCAAGCATTGGAGCAAGCTGCCCAGGGGAGTGGTAGAGACACCATCCCTGGAACTACTAAAAAAATGAGGCTATGGCACTTGAGGACGTGGTTTAGTGGCGAACATGGTGGTGGTGCAGAGCTGATGGTTGGGCTTGACAATTTTAGATGTCTTTTCCAACCTTAATGACCCTGCGATTCTCAGCAATGAGCCCAATTCTCCCCTTAGTGGGGTAAGTGGCTCTTTTGTATCTCCAGCCCGTGGAGCATCAGCTGCAGCATTAGCCCTGAAGGGATGACTGAGGGTGTAGGAGAATGTAAAATGAACGCTGGAGATCTTTTTGTCTCCTGTCCTGGAGCTTTGTTTGTGCTGATTTGGGGGTTTTTTTCTTTGCTTTCCAGCTTACTCACCCTGTCAGTGAACGAGCTGGTGCTTCGCCAGCTGACAGCGACTCTGCCCGCTTTGGTACGGCTGAGGATTGTCCTCCTTTCACAGCTGAAACACGGAGATATTGGGAAAAACTGGTTACGAGGCCACAGCAAGCTGCACCACCTCTCTGTGCTGCTCTCCCACATCACTGGCGTGTGCCATGGGGCTGGGGGGGGGTCTGTGGGCAACCTGGCAGCTCCACGGGGCTGCTGCCTGTAGGGTGACGCCTCAGACGTTCCCCAGATCAAAACATTCCCCTGCAGTGTGGTCCCACAGCTCCAGGGATGCTCCACTGCCCCAGGTCTTTCACAGCATCCCAGCTGTGCCTAGTGCCGTGCAGCTTTCTCCCTGGAGGGGAAAGGAGGGGGTCTGGGCAGGCTGTGGGTGATGGTGGTGAGGGGGGTTGAGCATTTGCATTTCTGCTTTGTGTTGCAGCTCTGTCCCGTCGTCGATATCGTGATGAACCTGGTGAACATCCATCTCCTGAGCACTCTCAATGGTGCGTTGCTTGTGGAGGGCGAGGCACTGCTTCCCTGTGCTCCCCACAGTGGGAACAAGTCCCATTCCCCATGTCGAGTCCCTCAGTGCTTCAACAGAAGTCCAACACTTCTGCAGGGCTGTTGTTGAGTCTGGAATTCACACCCCAGCATTCCAAGTGAACTGCTCCTGCCTCAGCCCTCCTTATTGCGTTTTTATGCATCACCTTTGGATCTTTCTTACTGTCTTTGATGCTCTTTTTGTGCTATATCCTAAAGGCAGATCCCACCAAGCTGAATTTGGGGATGTTCTGGCCTTTTGGAGTAGCAGCGAGCACCCCTCAGGCCTGAACGCTTGGACCTGTTTGAGGGTGCGGGGGCTGGTGGCCTTTGGGGTCAGGGGAGGTTGTGTTGCTGCTGATTTCCTGGTGCTGTGACGATCCTTTCCCTGTGTGCAGCCGTGATCCCGGTCGGCACAGCAGGAACGATCCACTACCAGCTGACCAGCATTCCCTACACCTCTGGCAAGTTCCTCGGGCTGGATTTAGACGTAAGTTAATGCTGGGCAGCAGGACCCTGGGAGCGTGGCTGTGTGTTGCCTTTCATCGTGCTCACCTCATCCCATGGGAGCTGCAGAATCCCACGAGGAGCTGGGCTAATGACTTGTCCTGGAAATGCAGCTCCTAAGTGCTTAGATCTTTATCCAAAGCACCACTAAGCGACTGTGTGCTTTTCTTCTTCTGCTCTGTATGCCAGCTTACCCTGAGTCTGCCCGAGGCTGTGTGTCTGTCGGATGTAGCTGCTGGGATGAGCAGTTCTCCTTCTCGTGGGAGGGGCAGTTTTCCTCCTCCCCCTTGCCCTGCAGACCTGGTGTTGGTGCTTTTTGCCTTTGCTATTCAGTCTCTGTGGTGGGTGAATGCTAAACCAGGCTAATGGATGTATTTTTTACTTCTGTCTCACTGTGGGGAAAAAAAGACCCCAGCAAGAAGCAAACCACTTGCAAACAGGAGAGCTTAAATAAAAGCGAGCAGCTGGAGAGAAGCAACTGGGACAGGAGCACTAAAGAGGAGCAGGGGCTGAGAGCAAACACTGCAGCCTGTGAAACCCACGCTGCCGCACTGGCTTTGGTGCAGCGACTTCATCGGGAGGAGCCTTTGCCCCCAAGCCCCCCGGATGGTCAGAATCGGCCTCCTTAGCAAACAGTCGGTGTCAGTGTGGGTTTCTGTGGAGCTGGAGGGTGGCTGATGCCCGGCTGGGGGGAGGTCTGGGATCACCGGGTGCAGCACTGTCACCCCTCGGTGCTTGGAGTGCGACCTCAAGGATGAAGTGAAGCAGTGATTTGTGATTTGGACAAAGCGTGTTTTTAGCTAACAACACCTCGGCTATGCACGCTCACCTTCATCAGCTCCTGTTATCTATGACACAAAGTGAACTGCTCCGAGTCGGTGCTTTCCCGAAGCTCTGAGGAGAGAAGGGAGGGCTGTTCAGCTGGCACCGCACTCCTGTGAGGATCTGAACATGCCCTGCGGCTTTGAGGACTGATGTCTGTGTCACCTCTCTTTGCAGGGTGTGGTGAAGCAGGTGGGAGGCAGCACCATCCCCCACGACTCATCCCCCTCCGCTTTGCCTCCCCTGATGGACAGGCTCCTGCTCTTGGTGATGCGCCAGAGCTTCCTCAATGCAATCCTGACCCTCCTGCTCCAGCTGCCACCACAGACCTTCCCCTGCACGCCAGATGTTGTGAGTGCAGCAGGGCCTGTATTTCGTGCTGGAGCAAGTGACAAGGGACAGGCATCAGCCTGGCCTCGGGTGTGCCCAGGAAGGGCTGTTTGTGCATGTCCCTGGGTGTGTGCATGTGTGTGCTCGCTGGCAGAGGCTCGACCCCAGCACTGCCTCCTTCCTGCTCTCCTCAGAAAGCTGTAACTGCACCTGCACTGCCCAGATGTGCTCTTGTTTGTAAGGACGCTGCCAGGGACACCTGCTGAGACCAGCTGTGTACTGGTTGTGCCGTGGACTCCTGCAGGCTCTGATCCGTTTCAAGGAGTCTGCAAAGTGCAACTGAGAAAAGGCACTGCACCTCTGCAGTGCCATTCCCTGGGTGTTTGCGCCTCCTGTGCCTCTGATCTCTGCTTCCAAAGGGAAATGTTAGGGGTCCACACGCTGGCAGGTGTTGAAAGCCTCTGGGGAACATCACCTTCCATGGCTGGGTGCTATCACCTTAACAACTACCAGGAATCACCCAGACACCTGGGGAACAAGGGAGAGGGTGGGAGGCTCAGGGTGCTGTGTAATGGGGTGGCCTTGGCAGGATGGGGGGTGTTGAAATCAGCTGGAGGGCTCATCGGGGCTGCTGGTGCTTCTGTCCCCACAGTTCTCCGGTGCCAGCCGCCTGAGTGAAGCCATATGGACCATTGCTCCTGCTGGGGTGAGGAACTTGTTCTGGCACAAGGGTTTGTGTAAACCTCTCCAGGATACACCTGGATGTGCCATCATGCCCCTGCTAAAGGTCCCCAGTCTTCTGCTCCCCTCCTCTTGCACCAGCATGGCCTGAGCCTGTCCTGCTGCCTGACCAGCTGATGGGAGTGGGTGAAGGGGCTGGGGGTTTGCTCAGCCCCTGCCCAGTGCCTGTTCTCCTGTGTGCCATTGGCTGTTCCAACCTCTCCTGCTCCCTGAACAGGGGAAAGTAATCTCCCACAGCTTGTAGCCGTTGACATAGAAAGCTGACAAATATCTCCTGTTTCCTTGTCTGGTATCTCCCATTTCTTGGGCACCCTCTGGCACCCACAGCCCCCTCTGTGTCCACCCTTCCTTCCTCAGGCCCTTATGCCCTCAGCATGGAGAGCTGATCCGTGCTGCTGGACATATTTCCTCTCTAAATTTGGCTTGTCCAAGGTGTGTGTGACCTTGGGGAGGCCCTGTGGAGCTAGGGGGCTGTGAGAGTCTGCCTGAGGATTGCCAGTCCCCTGCCTGGCCAGTGTGTGGGGTGCCAGCAGCCACCTCCATGCGTCCCCAATTCCCACAGTGCTCCGCCTGCCGTGGGACCAGTCCTCTGAGCATCAAACTGACGTTGAGAGGGAACCCGCTCATCCTCTTGGAAGAAAACAAAGCCACCGTCAAGCTTTCGGTCCTGATTCAGCTGTTCAGTAACCACTTAGATGGATCCATCCTCAACTTCCTGCTGCTGAAGGCCGTAAGTGTGGATGGAGTTCTCTCCAGGGGAACAGCGTGCAGCCAGCTGGGCGGGTGGTGGCTGGGATGAGGATGTTTCTGTGTGCTGATCCTCTCTCTCTCTGCTTGCAGGACCTTGCTCTGAACGTCCGCGTGTCGATTGTTGGGGGCAGGCTGGTGCTGCAGCTGGCCCTGGGCAGGTGAGCTGTCCCCTCATACAGGTGGGGACATTCTCTGTGCTGCAGCGTTGGCTCTGGGGCCCCTGGCTTGAAATGTTTTCCATGTCTGTAAATCAGACATTTCATCTCCTGAATGTGAGAATTTCATACCTGACTGATGGCATGAGGTGGATGGGGTAGTTCAGGAAGGATTGCAGCAGTTGGAAAGTTTTAAGAGGCTGGAGGAAAAGAGTGTCAGTTTTATAACAAGGAGGAATGAGGTAACCTGAATAATTGTAAGACTGTCAGCTTGACTTTGATCCTGGGCAGTGGTTCGAAATGCCTGATATTGGACATGAATGATAAAGCAGTAAAGGAAAGTGCTGTCATTAATGCCAGTCAAGGTATGATTAAAGATTGGAGAGCATTCCTTATAGCGGGAGGTTTGAGGATTTTGGGCCATTTAGCTTGTCAAAGAGCTGGATTTAGAAGCAAAATTGGCATAGCTTGTATGCAGTGATATAGGGAATAGAAATGCGTCAAAAGGCTTTTAATTCAATAGACAACGGTATAACAAGATTCAATAGAAGTAGAAAAGAGAAATGGAATGTGGAAATAAAGCATCCATTTTAGGTATGGATAGTCGTGTGATTGCAGTGATAGATGAGGAGCTGTAGCAAATTCACCAGGTCCTTAAATCCAGACTGGGTGCTTTTACATAGAATCACAGAATGGTTTGGGTTGGAAGGGATCTTAAAGATCATCCAGTTCCAGCCCCCCTGCCACAGGGTTCCAGAGGCTCTGCTCTCAGCTGGCCAGGAGCTGCCTCCTTCCTGAAGGTGAATAATCTGGGCAGGGAGAGGGAAGGCGCAGCCAGGAGCTCTGCGTGCCCTGCTGCAGTGCTGCATCATCGACAAGCAAATTAAAATTAGGTTAAGCTTTTATTTTCCTATTTTCTTTTCTCTCTTGCAAGTGTGCCTGGTTTTTGTGTTACAATGCAGGTGTCCCTTTGTGGGTGATGCCTCACAGGGAGTCCCTGCCCATGGGCTCGGAGGTGGCCAGGGTCTGGCTGTGAGCTCTGGCCGGTGCCTTGTGTCTGACCTGCTGTTCGCTCTCCTTTCCCTGCAGCACTTCCCTCTCCTTGGAGTCGTCTGATGTTGGCATCAGTAATGTAAGTCTCTAACACCAGTCTGGGCTTTACTGGGCAGGCAGAGCAGCCAAGCATGATGCCCTGTGGCTCTTGGGGAGGGAGGGATGGAGCTAGGCAGTGGCTGTGGGATGCTGTGATGGATTACCCCTGCCAATGGTCAGAGCTCTTACCCGCTCTGTGGTGTAGGTTGTAGCAATTCCTCTCTTGCTGGGTTTTTTTTCCCTTCTGCCATTTCTAATAAAGCAAATGTAAAGCTGAAATCTGTTTGTTTATTCACCTCTGCTTGGGCAAAGCTCACATTGAGCTGCAGCAGGAGCATCACAAGGCAGAAGTTTTTCTAAAGGAAGGACTGAATACAAATTGAAGAAGAAAAGTAGATTCACTTGAAAGAGAAGAGGGACTGTTTGTTCTTTTGCTGTGTCAGTGGGCAGTGGTTTTCAGTCCCAAGGGTCCTTCTTACTGCTGTCATGGGCCAGGCAGCACTGCTCACGGGGTTGTTCCTTCTCTGATTCAGATCTCCATCCTGAAGCCCCACTGCAGCAGTTTGCTTGTGGAAACATTCCTGCCTGTGATCAATGGTAAGGTGACCAGGATGGCTGTAATGTTGGGAGCACTTCGAGTTCTGGGCAAGGAGGGGAGAGGGGGTCTTATGTGTACGTTTGGAAGATGTACTAGGAGTGCAGGAGCCATTAAAACCCTGAAATCCCCATTTTGAGGATGTAGTTAAAACCATATTTGCACCATCCCACCCCAGCACCAGTTCTGGCAACAGTCAGTGATGGACAACCTAAGGAAAGCCAAGCACACAGTGATGGCCCCAAGAAGCTCTGCTCCCTGTCCTCCCTGGAGCAGCTCTGCCGTGGGCTGTGAGCTGGCTCAGCACATAAGGACCTGTCTGTCCCCTGCAGGTGCCCTGAGCGTCGGGATCCCGCTGCCAAAGGTGCTGCGCATTCCCTTAGTGAATGTGGATTTTCAGATAAAAACGGTGAGTGCTTGGTGGGCTGTTCCCTCCTGTAGGGCACCGGGGCTGTTCACAGGACCCTGCCAGTGGTTGGCTGTGTGTGCAAGAGCTGTAGATTTTAATCCCTGAAAGACCGAAAGGGCTGCTCTGTCTGACCTCCCTCAGGTCAGGGAATGCTGCCTGAGGATGTGATACCCACAAATGGTGTGGGCCCAGGTGCATCATGAGCAGTGCTCAGGCCCTGGGGTAGGTCCCAGTTCCCTGTCCAGGCTCTCTTTTCTTTCTGGAGAACTCAGTGGCAGCAGCTCTGATGTGGATTCGGGGATTCAGGCAAGCCCTCTCCAGTGGCACCATTCAAAGTGTCTTGAATTGCCCCAAGATCCAGCCCTGTTCACCCTGGAGGTGTCCCAGAGGAACTGGGATATTCCCCAACACTTCCCAAAGGGTTCTGTGCCCTCCCTATTACAAACTGGACATGAGGACTTTTGCAGGAGAGTTCTCTCTTTGCTGTGTGTTGTGAACCACCATCCCTCGACGGGAGATAATTGTTTGTCTTTCTCCCCGCTCTCCTTCAGGGCCTGATGGTGTTTCTGGTGTGAGCTGTGGAGCCTGAGGCATGGAGAGGGCTGTGGGGGCAGAGAAAGGAAGAGAGCAGCCAGGATGGAATGCCAGGACCAGCATTATCTGCTTTTTTCCCCTAAACTTGATTCAAGATTCTTGATTATATTTAAGACACTTTAAAGTGAATTGGTTCGTGTGAGTACGGTTTGACACTTGCATAAGCCAAACCTGACCGGCAGCTCTGTGTACAAATATTTATTTAGAGAAGTTGGTGTGATTTTGGGGTCACAGTTACAGCAGCTGCATGTGGTGCTGCAGTGGAACTGGGAAATTTGTTCTGAGGTAAAACTCCTCCTGATAGAATGAAAAAGTGAATTTGTTGCATGTGGCTTCTGAAGTGAATCTCCCCATCCTTGTCCAGGAGGGTGTGAGGTGCTGAGCGGGAGCTCAGAATACATTTGTCATGTAACTCTTTTAATAAATGTTCCTACTTTTGTAGTGCTTGGAATGAGCTTCTGGTTTCTGATGCTTCTCAGGGAGAGCTTCTGTCCTGCTTCCACTCTGGGATCTTGTTCCTTTGTGACAATCAATATTTTGGGTTTGGGTTTGAAAACTCTTCCCACTTGAACTTCCTGAGAAACAAAATTGAATTTTCAGTGGCTCCTCCTGGCCTGATAACCTGCTGACCAAATTCTAATCCACAAGCAGAAATCAAAATTAAATCGAATTTCCAAAGGTCATGAAGCATTTCCTAATAGAATCCGGAGAGAAAACTTCCTTACCAGAGGACTGAGAGGTCTGATAGCCCTGGAGAACACCCGTGTGCCTGCCTGGGCCACATCTGCTTAGGCTGATGTCACAGCCTGTTGGTCTCTGCATGTCACAGTGACAAGAATCCCAGCATTTTGGATTTTAAAGAGCCTGAATTATTCTGGGTTAAAAAAAAATATGAATCTCAGGTTTTAAATGGCCTCTCCAATATCTGTTTTTCCCAGCACTGGACGTTATTATGAGTGTGTTTTTCACTCCTTGTGTCCCCAGAGATTGTGGCGGTCTGGCACTGACCAGGTGAGGGATGGGGCAATATTCCACTCTGCATTTCTGCCTGAAGGTAGGAATAGTTCAGCATCTGCAGGGCCCAGACCTGTGGCTGCTGCATGAGCTCCCAGCATCGCTGTGAGATGCTGCAGAGGAATCGCTGAACAGGAATCGCAGAGAAGGTGCTGGACCGGTTGGGGGTCCCTCTTTGTGTGAACTGGCCAGAGCTCACCTGAGCTGTGCCAAACACAAACCTGGTGTCACACACTGTCACCACATGGACTGACTCGCCTCGTGTCCAGCAGAAGGCTTTGGGTTGGTTGAAGTCCATGGTGATGTTGAAGATGGGTGTCCTGGTGAGTATAAACAGCTCCTGTGGTTCCCAACGTGGTGCAGGCTGGTGCTGCCTGTGGGACTGTGTTCCCAGAGACTGTTCAGCTGCTGGTGACATGGGCCTTGCCCTGTCCCTGGCAGAAGTGATGCTCCTGTGTGGTGACAGGGTGCTGCACTGAAGCAGCGGGCTGGGTACAGCCCCATCACCAGGTGAACTTCCATGGAGTGAGGTGCCACGTGAATGATGTGGAGCATTGGAACCTGCTCAGGAGCCAGGAGCAGGGAGCTCAGATCCCACTGCTCATGTTCTCTGACACCAGCATGCCCACGGAGCTGGCAGAGCAGGGTTTGGGGGGTCTGTGTGACCCTGTTATCTGGAGGACAGGATGAGTGGCCCCAGCAACCTGTGCTGGCAGCTGCTTAGTGCCACTTCAGGGCTCCTGCACTGCTGGGACTTGGTGTCTCCGTGCATCCTTTTTGCCCACAGGTTGGCAGAACAGGCTGTGTTGATACAAGGTTTTGTTCTGGTTCCTGAGCAAACACCTTCTGGACAGTAAGTAAAGTTTAGGGCCTCTTTTCATTCCCGTTTGGCCATCACTTCTGTGTGTATTCTGCTCTGCTGGGAGGCATTTATTTCTCTGGCACATTATAGAGGGCTCTGTGATCTGGCACTGTCCCAGGCCTCTGCTTGTCTTGAGAAAGAAAACTGTGACGAGAGCATGTGATGAGAGCTTGCTGCTGCATGGACCTCTGGCACAGCTGGGAGCCCAGGATCAAAGAAGAGTGGAAAAGCCATCCTGTGCCCCTGGAAAAGGCTTTTCACTCTTGGGGTCTGGCCTCCATCATGCTGCTCATCACATGGGACTGAGGGGGAAGCAGCAGAGGAGCCTTTTCCAAAGGAAAGGGCAGCATCTTCTCAGTGTTACTCAACACTTCTCCAACATGTACATCTAAATTTCTAGTGGCTTCAGGAGCATATCCAGAGCAGGAAACTGCAATCCAGAACCCATGAGAGCTGGGAAAATCCTGTTCAGGAAAGTATCTTTAACACTGGTACCCTGACAGGTTGGAAAATCTTGAGCTGGGTGAGCAGCAGGAGGGCTCGCCAGGGCCTGGATGTGCTGCTGGCTGCACATGGGACTTGGAGCTCTCCAGCTCTTGCTCCAGCAATGCCCCGGCAAAAGCTTCATCCCTCTGCTCTTTCTTGGGGTCTGGAGAAGGGGCTTGCTCCCCCTGCTGCAGGGTTTGAACCACCTGGCTGGTGCGTGCTGCTCCATGTGCCAGTGGCGAGGGAAGCTGGGTGTCACCAGACAGCTCTTCCCGCAGGACTGCCCAGGAAAGTGATGGGTTTTGTGTATGCCAAAGGGGCTAACACAAACACTTTTTCCAGCATTCCTTTTCCCTGGCTGTGCTGGGGGTCTCAGTAAATGGGGTGACTGGAGGGAGAAGCAGAAGCCCCTCATTCTGCAGCATGAGCCAGCTCTGCTCTAAGCCTGTGGCTATTCCCAGGTGGGGCTGGCAGTTGAGGGTGCAGCTCCTGAGACGCCAGCCCTGCGCTGGAGAGGCAGAATCATGCAGTGAAGCTTGGAGCCAGAATATTCCCTGCCAAAGAAATGCATCTTTTTACTACTGTAGCTTATTCCTTTTGGGAAACTGGTTTAACATATATTAGTCAAAGAATAATGGTTGCAGCTCCACCAGGAAACTTTTATTCATAGCTGTTCCTGCTATGGCCAACCTCGGGCATTAACATCATTAGTCAGGTCCCCACTCTGGGCATGTAAACCTCCAGGGTTCTTTACTCCTCGCAGTAAATCAACCTGGCTTGTTTTGTTTGCTTTCCTATTTCTGAGCCTTTGAAATACAAGGTTTTGAAGTGTTTTTCAGAAGCTTCAGAGGCCAGAAATGATGGGTGTAGTTGTAGCAAGTGAAAGCAGATGTAGATGTAATTAATAAGGTTTCATGGCTGGGGTGTTACGTGAAGCATCACCATGGGAGAGCTGAGGCAGGAGCTGCATGGTTAGGGACGAGGATGCTCCTCCTGGGCATCAGCAAAGCCTCGTGTTCACCCTGGCTGGGGTGGATGCCAGCAGCACCCAGTGATTGAGTGACTGGGGCAGCTTTTGGAGCTCTGTTACCACCCACCCTTCCCTTTTGGATGCCTGTGTCTGTTGTGGGTGTTTTATCCCCCCTTTACATTCCTGAACAACTGGGAGATGTGTTTGGTCAGTAGGAAAGAGCCTCCCAACACCAACGACCATGGCGCCGGCGCAGCCTGACGCCTGCAGTCAGCTCTCATTCAGCGTTTTCTCTGTGATGAGCTTTCTCAGAAGCAAAGTGTTGAAAATATAACTGCCTTCAGGTCTAAAATTAGAAACCATTCCGCAGACTGATTTCCTCCCCCTCCTCTTCTTTCTGACCCAGGAAACCCACCAGCTGTAATGTTCCCATAGTAACACGAGACATGGAGGAAAAGCAGATGAAAGAACTCTCGTTGTAGGGGCTGTGTTGTTCTGCAGAGGCACGAGTCTGTTTTGCATCCTTGTAAATGAGTGGAATTGATTAAATGTAGGGTCTGGGCATGATGGGCAAAATTCATCTGTTTCTAGATACAAATTGTTGAGGGGGGAAAAATGTCAATAGTCACACCAGCAAATGCAGAATTAAAGAGAAATGTTTAATTAAAGCACGGAATGTTGTTACAATCCATCCTCTGTGCAACAAAACTACCAGGAGCAGGGCTGGAAGAGAAAGGTGCTAGTGCAACGCCGTTATTATCCAGAATATAAAACCATGATGTTTTAGTAAGACAAGAAAGAAGATTTTCAACATTTCAAGCAGTGACAAACCACAGAGCGTGATGTGAGAGTCAGTGGAATGATTTTGCCACTGTTTTACCCCAGACACTGGACTTCACTCCCGAGTGCTTGCCTCTCCAGTCCTTGCCTCTAGCTGGAGGTTGCAGGGGATCAAGACGTAGTCCTGAGCAAGGAAGGAAGGAAGGAGAACTGAGCATGGTGCCTGTGTGGCTCCATCAGCCCACACAGGGCTTCACCACCCTCCGGCCCCTTGGACACAACCACTGCCTGTGTCCATGGGGCTGAAGAGGGGCTGGGCCTATTTAAGGCAATGGAACTTGGTTCTGCAGGTTACCAGGGCTGGACGATCAGGCTCTGATTCATTCCGAAGCTGGGAGGTTAGCATTGCTCCCAGGCTTCCTTTAAATCAAGCACAGCAGGGAGCAATTTAAATGTCTTAATTCTCACCTTGTGAATTGTGATGTTGACATCGGTGTAAGTGAAACTGGCGATGTGGGGCAGAAAAACACCTTGTCTCAGGACCACTGAGAAAAAGAAAGAGGGGAAGTTGCCAGCTGGGTACTGCCTGGGTCCGTGTTGAGCATCCCACATGGCAGCACCTGCAGAGCTCCCATCTCCTCACCGTTTATCTGGGCTGGCACCTCCTCACGGACTGTGGGCAGGAACAACTCCTCCAGCAAGGCAGCCTGTGGGGGAAAGTCAGGGTCAGCTCAAGGTGTGGGGCTAAAGCACGAGGAGAGGGGTAGAGACCCATGAGAGGGTCCTGATGCTAACTGCACCTCTTCCCATCCCACAGGGACCCAACTCTCCCTTCCACTGGGTGCAGCAAGCACCCAAAGTCAGTATTTCCATGTTTCCCTGCTGGCACCCACTGCCCAGGATGGCTGGGGCAGCTGAGGGGGACCAGGCTCTCAGAGGATGGTACCAGGAGTGGCCACAGCTGGAGGTACCTACCAGCACAGGACCCACGTCAGAGGCGGCCAAGCTGAGCTCGATGTCCCTGGAAAACAAAGAGCAGCAGAGGAGCTGCTGGTGCTGAGCTGTAATTAGCAGTTTCTCCTGTTTCCCCAAACTCCCCGCCTGGGCTCAGGGCCTTTGTGGGAGTGTGGAAGCTGCAGTTCCCACTTTTCTCCCTAGCCGTGTTTCTGGAATTTCACTGTCTCCCTGGGGAAGAAGCTACCTCTGCAATGCCCAAACTCTAAAAGCCAAAAACCTCCCCAGACCACTTTGCCTGTCCTTTCCCTGCCGTGACTGGGACGTGTCCCCTTCGGGCTCCCGCAGCTGGGCTCATTACTCTATGGCTGCCACAGAGATGATCATCCTCGTGTCGGCGACGCTGAGGTGGAGCCTGGCAGTCACATCCTGTGAGGGGAACAGAGGGCAGGATCAATGAGGAAACAGCCCCACTTCGGCTTTGAAGAGTGGGGTGTGATGAACCCATCCATGTGCTGCCTCCTGCAATGTGCTCCCTGCATCCTGCACAATGCCACGTGGGCAATCGCTGCTGGAGACTGGGAATGGAACCGAGATGGAAAAAGGCTGAATCAGCCCCTGCAGCGGGGCCAGGGCTCAGAGCAAGGGGCAGTGCCCATGGGCAGCATGGACACACTCGCAGCACACGCTTCCCAAGCTCGGCGTGCTTCCACACTCACCACGTTCACGCTCAAGAAGCTCTGGAAAAGGGATGATCCGGCTCCGATCTGGGCAGTAAGGAAAAGCTTCAGAATTGCTTTGTCTTCCTCCAGTACCACGTGAGGTGAACTCCGGGTCGCAGCTTGAAGCACCACTGGTAGGTCCTCTTGGAAGAGGGAGCCCATCTGCCGAGGGAGCGGGGTTGTTTCTGGGCATGGCAGCCATCCCTGCGCTCCCAGGGTGGGAGGCGGGTGGGTGGGGGACACTGCCTGAGCTGGGGCTGTGCCTCTTGGGGTTACAGCCACAGCAACGCACCTGAGTGATCCTCTCAGCCAAGGTGGCAGTGGTCAGCGAGCTCTGAAACACCAAGCACAGCTCATGATCAGACCAATGGTTGCCCAGGGCTGCTGCTCCAGGGCTCGTGTCCAGCGTGGCCATGCAGCCCCTCTGAAGAGCACCATCCCACCCCTGGGTACATGCAGAAGCCCTCCTCACACGTGCCCATGCCAGGAGCACTGTGCAGGTGACTCCTCATGGCAAACTCTCCATGCACCATTAGACCAGGAATATTTTTAGGAGCTTGGGGGTGAGGGGCTGTGACTCCCGCAGGTGCTTGGACACACTCTCATTTCCATGCAGGGCATGTGGCTCCTACAAGTCATTCCCGGGGCAGGGCTGTCCCTCCAAGTGTGT
Source organism: Lycocorax pyrrhopterus obiensis (assembly GCA_014706295.1). Classification (NCBI taxonomy): domain Eukaryota; kingdom Metazoa; phylum Chordata; class Aves; order Passeriformes; family Paradisaeidae; genus Lycocorax; species Lycocorax pyrrhopterus. The sequence goes on along the minus strand of JACSVZ010000022.1, from coordinate 9,994,041 downwards.
ATCTCCCACTCCTTCCTTCCTGCCTTGTTCCACTCACCAAGAGGCTCACGTTGAGGGCTCCAGACTCTTCCAATGCAGAGAATAAGCTGGTGTAGAAGTGCTCAGAGAAAGCCAGGATGAGGTGGGAAGGGCTGGAGCTCGCTGGCTCGGGCATGCTGAAAGGCACAGGGCTGACTGGCAGGGGGATCACTGTCCCTGCCACTTGGAAAGTCGTCTGCAGGGACACGGGCAAAAAAGAAAATGAATTTCAGGTGTCTCAGGGCTGTAGGACTGGGTGGAAGCAGCTCTTCCAAGGACTGGAGCTGGGCTGTGAGAGATGAAAAGTAAGGCCTTACTTGCAAAGAGATGATGATTCCCTGCTCGGAGTACATGGGGGCAGCCAGGGGCAGGTACTGGACCTGGCATCTTGGTGTGATGGGGAATGGAGCTGCAAATGGAGCAGAGGGATGCTCAGTAAGAGGAGGGAAGCAGTGACAGGGGATTGGCTCTGGGAAGTGTCTGGGTTTCCCGAGTGAAAAAAACACGGAAAGAGCCGGCAGAGGGAGCAGGTCCCCGGGGAGATGATGGCAGCAGAGCCTCTGCTGCTGCAGGGCAGGAATTTGTCCCACCTCATTAACCTGCTCCAAAATGATCCTTGAAACTCTCAGTCCACAATGAGACTGAAAGCCAACTGCCCACCTGCCAGAGACATCAGCCGTTCGTTTGGAAGGAGCAGCAATTTGGAGACTTCCAGGCAAATCTATGGAATAAAGAACAAAAAGAGAGGTGATAGATGAGCATGGGGGTCTGTTGGCATTGGGTGTCCCCAGAATGCCTCTGAGGTGGGCATCCCCATCAGCTGGTAGCAGGAGCCAGGGGATGATGGCAGTGTCTAGTGTGGGGGAGATCTGGAAAAGCACTGTAAAGTGGTCTAATTCTTACAGACCTGTGCAACGCTGTCTCATGCCTTTACAAACTTTATCTTACTTTTTCAACGTTGATCTGCTTGTCCACATCCGATCCTGAGGACTTGCTGGGTGAAAACAACAGAACAGAAGTTAGGAGAGAATCAGATCAGCCAAAGGTAGGTGAGTGTCTTTTATCCGACCCAAAAGGCATCCAGAGACAGAATTACCATTGTTTTCTATCATCTATTAAGCTATGATTACTATTCAGAATCCCAAACCACCGGAGAATTGCCACTGGACTTGCATTAAAAGCTTTCCAGCTGCACAACTCTAAAAGTACCGCTCCTTTGTGACAGACTGAAACTCTCTTAAAACAGGGAAACCACCCCAAATGTAGAAGAGAGTTCCTCCCGTGAAGGTAAAGTTTTAGTGTTGGCCTTTGTTAGCTTTGAGGGCAGTGAGCAAGTCTCAATCCAATCACCTTCCTGCCTAGAAACACTTGTGCCTCAGTTTCTTCTCTCACCCATTACCCAAATCCTACAAGGAGGAAAACTGCGGGGCTGACCTGTCCGTCTCCTCGGTGCTCTGCACCTCCTCCAGGGTGGGTTTGCAGTCAGAGGTCACCAGCTCCAGGTTCCCTTCAGGGTTCATCTCCACGTGGAGGTCTGCCAGGATGGACAGTCTCATCTCCTTGGTGGTTGAGCTGTGATGGGGAGGAGAGGAAGAGGCTGGAGCTGGTGCTCCCGGCCACACTCCCCCCAGGCTGCCCTTGCTCCTGCAGGTGCCTTGTCACTCCAGCCTTGAGCCTGGGCTGGTTCCAGCCCTGCAGCCTCAGCACTCACGGGGCAGATGTGATGCCAAGGTCCACCTCGATGCTCAGCCGCATCCCGGCGTCGGGGATCAGGGTCAGGGAAAACTTGTCAACTTTGACAGAGATAATTTGGTTCCTGCTGGAGCAGAAAGGAAGGTGTTGGGAGACCAGCACAGACTGATACACAGTCCCTGAGAAACCCCAAAAGTTCACAAGAACTGCACAGATAAATCCATGCCCTGAGGGCAGCATGGGTTCTGCTACCCTTGGACCCCAAAGAAGGAGCCAGGAGCTCATTTCTAAACCTCCTGGTCTCCAGGAGGATTTTTGCCCTCACTGGCGAAGTGTCTTTTGTGACAATATTCAAACACCACTGTGAACCAGGGGTATGGCAGCAAAGCCTGGGCAAGAGAGGGCAGCTCACCTGCTTGGGGAGATGGGAGACGGGTCTGGGGCTGGCGGGGCCATGAGGTCGTGCCTGAGGACCGACTCTGCATGTGGCTTTGAAACTTCAGCAACTGCGAAACAGGGCAGATGTTTTATGAGAGCCTCTGGGGCTTGTGTCCTGATGGACAGACTGAAACCCATTTCCATCCCTTACTAACCCCCTGCTGCTAGCAACGGGCAGGGGTTGAGGCAGGTGAGCTGGGTAGTGGCACAGGATTCTGGTGCCAGCGTTTGGTGTTTCACCACCAGAGTGGAAGATGTCCCTGCCTCCCCTCCCTGCTGCTGGCGTGGGAGATGTGGGTCTGCGCTTACGGTATCTCAGTCCAGAGGGGGTGAGGATGCCGCCACAGTCGGGTGACCTGGTGGTGTGAGCTGGGACCAGGAGGCTCAGGAGGATGCTCAGGGTGCGGAGCATCGCCATGCCAGCGCCTGGAGGAGGAGTAGGAGAAAGAAGAGGAAGAGGAGGAGGGGGAAGAAGAGGAAGAGGGCACCCACAGCAGCCTGGTCAGAACAGCACAGCCCTTTCCTGGCCACTGAGGCACAGAGCCACAGGTCTGCTCCTTGACTGGGGCTGTGGTGTGGAGCTTGTCAGCTTTGGTGCAGTAACAACCCACAGCTCTCGTGTGGTGTCTTAAAAGCACTGACAGAAGGCTCAGCCTTGAAGAGCCTCTGCAATCTTGTGAGCGAGAACAGTGCCTGCAGCAATATCTCACTTGCTGAGGAGCACAGAATGGCCACAACTGGTATAAAAACAGCAAATAAACAGAAGCTAAAATTAATAGAGGAAGGAATGGAAGTTATGGAGGAGTTATAAAGTCAAATGAAAAGGTGAAAGTGTTATCTGTCTCCAAAAAACATTTGGAAATCATTTATAATGTCTTTAATGCCCTTACAACATTACAAAAACAAGTAATTCAGAAAGTTCAACCTGCAGAAAACATACATATTTATCTCAGTCTTTGCAGAAAGCATCACTTCTGGTGAGTGCTGACCCTTATGGAGACACACAACAGTAAGTAGGAGCAATGCCCATATCAAGCTATTCAGTTTGCAAAGCATCTTTACCTCTCCTGGCTGGTCTTCCCATTCTTCTGACTCAGTCTGTTTCTTGCCGTGGCCACACCGAGGAATTCTGCTGGTTTTATATATCCTCCCAACCAAAGCTGATGGGGCAGGAATTGGCAAAGAGGGCTGGGAACCAGGACGCTGGGGGGACGCTTTGTTTTCTGTACCATTTTTATTGTTTCCCTATAGACTTGATTACTTTGGCTGTTGACCCGGCGAGGCGAGGGATTGAACAGAAGGTGCCGGGGCAGCTTGTCTTCACTGTGGTGTTCCTGGGGAGCACAAAGAAAGGCCTCTGGGTGGAGGGTGCCAAGAAATCAAACAGTGTTAGAAAGCAAACAGGTGGGTTTCTTTGCTCTGCAGCCACCCTTTCTTCTGAACACCACAGGGACAGCACCTCCATGTCCTCCTCTGCTGTGGACACACTGAGAGAGCTGAGGTTGTTCAGCCTGGAGAAGAGAAGGCTCCAGGGAGACTTTAGAGCCCCTTCTAGTGCCTAAAGGGGCTCCAAGAGAGCTGGAGAGGGACTTGTGACAAGGACATGGAAAGACAGGACAAGGAGAAATGGGCTCAAACCTACAGAGTGCAGGGTTATATTAGAGATTAGGAAGAAATTCTTCCCTGGGAGGGTGGTGAGGCCCTGGCACAGGTTGCCCAGAGAAGCTGTCGCTGCCCCACCCCTTGAAGTGTTCAAGATCAGGGTAGATGGGACTTGGAACAACCTTGTCAAGAGGAAGGTGTCCCTGCCCATGGCAGGGAGTTGAAATGAGATGAGCTTTAAGGTCCCTCGCAACCCAGACTATTCCAGGATTCTACGAGAGGCTGCTGTGGTTTGTGTCACTCTCCCAGATGGGCAGCTCAGACCAGAAAGGATGAGATCAGCACATGACCTGAAGGAGATCCTGGCAATTTATTAAGGATGTTCTCCTTTTCCATCAGGCCTGGGTAAGTCTGTTGAAGGTAACAGAAGTGTTTCTATTGGGTTCACTTCTATTGAGTTTTAGACCAGACAGAAGATATGAAATGGCCCATGTGCAATAATCCCTTCCTTTCTTTAACCCATTCCCAACAAGAAGCCACTGGCAATATTTATTACAACTGGCTGAAAAAATGGTGGGTGACATCCCCTCTCCTTGATAATGTCTCTACAAGCAGTGAAAGCATTCATGGGAGGGAATAAGAGTCCCCCTCCTTCCTGTGCTTGATGTCCATTGTATTCTCCTGGCTTCCTTTTGGCCTGGAGGACAGAGCATGGACCCCCTGCAAACACTGTGTACACACACCCTCCCTGGCCTCACCAGTTCCCCTTCGTGTTCTGACTTCCCCCCATCCCTCCCCAATGCTTGTGACCTCAGCTTTGAGGCATGACCAGTCTCCCAGAGAGGGTTGAGTTGCCCATTTTGGTCTGGCTGCCTTGGCAGTGGGGTGAGGTGTTCAGGGCTTGTTGAAACACCTGCAGCCTGGGCAGTGGCCATTGTCCTTTGTGCGTCGGTGACGTGAGGTGCCGGGTGCTGGTTCCAGGTGCATCTTGACACGTTTGAAGCCCTTGGCTCTCCCCAGCACCGTCATGCTCAGCGTGACAGGGAAATGCCAAGAAAAGCAGCATTCCAGCCACGCTGTGCATTTCCACCGAAGGCATCCTGGAAGCAGTGTCAAGAGAAAATATGAAGATCGAGCAGCCTGCCAAGGGAGAGCAGGATTTACGCTTCCACGCTGATGTAGGCAGCCCATTGGGAGGCAAGAAATGTGTTCAGAAAAGTAAATCCATTGAGAAGGTTGTAACCCTCAGACGAGTCCCCTGCGGCCATGGGAGGTGTTTTGTGGGATCTGACTTTGGTAGGGACACGGACACAGCCTAGAAAAGTCTCTGAGAAACGAGTCTTTGCTGTGTTTTAGAGCAGCAGCTGGGAATTTGCCCCTGTGATTCCTTTTTCCAGTGCAGGCAATATCGGCAGCTCTCCCTGAGACTGGGGATTTTCTGGGGAGCGTTATTATCTCTTCCAGCAGTGCAAGGGTTGGGGATAAGCTGCCACCACGGTGCTTAGAGGTGGATTCTCTCCTCCTGAAGAGCTGTTCTGGACCTGATGATGCCTGTGGAGGCTTAATTAGATGTCAACTCACAGCATAATGACTGATCAAGTTACTAGCACAAAAATGTCTTTCTGGCATGATGTGCTCCTTGTCGGGAGTTATCCATAAATCTTACACTCCTGTTAGATAAGATGTAAATCTCCTTGTCTGGGCTTAACAGCGGGCCACTGAGCACAGCTCTGGGAGGGAGGTAATGACGGATTAAACCTCATGACAAGTTTTATACAGAAATGAAGAGAGGAAATAAATTACTTTGTGCTGCATTACCTCACCAGGCTGAGCTCCCAGCACTGGGTCCTGCTGGGTGGGGTACCCTGGAGGGGATGGGTTAGGACACAGTGGTGGCCACAAGTCTAAGGGGCAGCCACAGGGACAGCAGCAGCCTGGAGGAGAGTTCTGTGCAGCCCGTTTGCAGTCTGGTGGGATGGATGGATCTCCCACGGTGGAGTTAGGACAGGGCTGGGGCCGAGGACCCCATTCTCTTGGCAGGTGAATGTTCTTCTCACCCTCACTCCAAAACTGCCTGAAATCAGTAAGAATATTATTGAGGTTATCACAATTTTCACTGGGTTATCCCCCAGCTGAGCCCACGTCCTCCTCCAGCATTTGCACGACCCCATGAGCCTTTGGGGAGTGGGAGCTGCTCATCCAAGAGTCACAATTACACGTGTGGCTCCAAGAGCAGAATTTACCACTGCCCATCTTAGGTTTCTCCCTGCTCCCACTTCTGACTGTACCATGTAATTAAGCAGATCAGGTTTTTCCTTCAGACTTGGTGCACAAGTCTCTGTTGGCTGGGAGCTCTCATTTGGGACCTGAGACTGAGAGCTTACCCAGACTTTTAGATTTATCAGTGAAATTATTGGAATTGGGGGACGTTGGAAACCCTCAGGGTTTAGCTCAGGCAAGAGTATCACCCAGCCCTTTAATTCTTTCGGTTCTCCTCTTTCTCAGTCAGGTTTTAGAGCCTGACTGTTCCTTACCTCTCTCCAGAAGATCAGCAGGGGCCCTGGGTGTGTTGGGATGGAATATGTTAATAGAGATGTTTCCTACAGTACAGTGGGAGCGCTGCAACCCCTCGCCCTCCGGCACAGGCTCCTCTCTGGGGGGTCTGTGCTGAACTCATATTCTGCAAACTCTCCAGCAGTCTCAGCTGCTCTAAATGGGAGCGATGTTCTGCAGAAAATGCCAGAGGAAGCCATGAAAAAAAAGCCCAACACCAAACCCACGAAAGCCATCTCGGGGTGAGTGATGAGCCGCAGCCTCGCACTGCGAGCCCGGAACCGGGGACAAGCAAATAAAAGTGGGAGGTTGGGAAGTGTCAGCCCGGAGGCAGCCACGAATCACTCCCTGCTAACAAGTGGGATATTAAAGCTGGTGATTTTCTGCTTGGCTGTGTCTACAAACACACGGAGAAACCGTAACTTAAAGGCAACAAAGCGCGTCAGCTCCTGCCTCAGCATCGTCCGGGGCAGGTGTCATAGCTCTGCAGTGTGAGGGGAGCCCAGCTTTTGTCCATGATGTCCCAATGAAACCCCCGAATTTCTGGGGGATCAGAGCTGGCCCTCCATCCCCCAGATCCGTGCTGGATTGGGGCATGGAGAGGTCTGGATGCCAAAACAGTTTTTTCCTGATTTTTTTTCAAAATTAGACTGTGATTTTTCATTAGGAAGAAACATGTTTCCACATTTAAAAGTAGCTTTAAATGGAAAGCTTAAACAAGAAGAGGAAGAAAAAAGGTAGTGAGAATATCAGCGAGAGGTAACACTGCTGTAAGCATCAAATCCTGCACATCAGGCTGACTGCTCCCCTTTACCCAGCTCTTTGCCTCTGTCTTTCCTTCAGGCTGAAGGTGAAAAGGTTCTGTTCCCTGGTGATCTCTCTGGTGCTCTCCCCTGGCTTGCAGTTCTTCATGTCTTAGTCCAAATGAGCATCACTGGGAAAAGGTGAATGGGAGCTGGTGCCCACAGAGAGCATGGCTGGGGGATCTGGGGGACTCGCTCGTCCCTGGGGTTTATCCTGTGCTGACCAAACTTTGCTCTGAGCAGTTTTACAGAAGGAAACATGGAAATTGCTCTGGTTGCAAACCTGATAGTCAGAGGGCAGCTGGGGCAGGACACCACGGGCACCCTCAGGTGCAGCCCCAGGAACTCTCATATCTCCTTTGTCAGTGTTAGAACCAGCTCCCCCAGCAGGTAAGTCCCAAAGGACACATCGCTGGTGTGCTGGGATTGACAATTCCTAAGGGACAGGTAACAGCACTGTTAGATGTTTCAGTCTTCAGGTTTGGGTTTCTGCAGCACACAAATACTTTCAGCAGTTCTTTTTTTTTCTCTTTGTTACATAAACAAAGGTTTTATGGATAAATTCAAGCCAGCTCTAGTTGTGCTATTCCATGCTATGTGCATGTTTGTCTGTTTTGTACTCCCAGACTGCCAGAGTTTCTTTTAGGGATGAAAACCTTCAGCTTCCTTTAAAACCAGAAGATGGCATTCTTGAGAAAAGATTTGCAAAGAGAGAAAACACATTTTATTAGACATGAGGCATATTTTGCCCTAATCCGTACCAGATCAGTTTCTTCAGTGCGTGACTTCCCCACCTTTTGATCTTCAATAAATAATTATTGCTGTGTGCACGATTGCTCTGAGGGTGACATGTTCTCCCTGCCCAGAGTGCGGCCCAAGTCATGAGCAGGGTCCTTCACAGCACCCTTCAGAAAGTGCTGCCAGCTCTGGTAAGTCCCATCCTCCTCCCACCCTTGTTTCCCAGAGATCATCTCCTCCTCCCTCTCCTCCTTCTCCTCCTCCGCCTCCTCCTCCGCCTCCTCCTTCTTCTCAGTGCACTGTAACAGGTTTCACAGTTTTGCCACACAAAGGAGCTTTCAGACTGGTGAAAAGGAGCATTTCCAGCCATTCCTGGGTTTATGCAGCAAATGCACTGGTGCTGCTGGAAGCCTCCTTGTCCCAGCCTGGCGGGTAGGGATGTGGTGCACGGACAGAGCTGCCCTTGGGGCTGAGCACCTGGTTCCCAAAGGGTTGTCAAAGGGCAACTTACAGCCCCCTAACATGTCATAAAGTCAGTCCTTTTTAGTCAGATACCTGTGGGGCTCTGGCCCTGCTCTTTGCTCAGCTTAAGGCAGGTTTAATCCAGAATAACCCAATTCAGCCAGGGACAGAGAAACTGAGGCAAGCCCTGATCTGTGTAACCAACAGGGGAGGCTCCTGGTGTTTGTGGGTGGGATCTGCACTGGTCTGGCAGCCTCAAAGCTCTGCTTCCACCAGAAGTGTCTGTGCAAGGTTCTCTCACACCTTTTTTCTCACCTTCAGCTGCATGCAGCTGTGGATGCAGTGCTCAACCTTGTGAATGCAAAATTTGCCACCATGATTTGTAAGTTGGCATCCATCCATCCATCCATCCATCCATCCATCCATCCACCCACCCATCCATCCATCCATCCATCCATCCACCCATCCATCCATCCATCCATCCATCCATCCATCCATCCATCCATCCCACCCATCTCCTTCCCTTCCCCTGTCAAAGGGCAAATTGCAGATCTGGTAACTTCTGGTTAGTTATCTTTCTTTGCTTCCATGCAGCCGAAATCCCTCTGGGAATTGCTGGGGCCCTCCAGTACCCTTTGCGGAACCCCCCTGCTGACCAGTGCGGCTTTCATAGAGCTGGATTTGAAGGTGGGTGCTGCTGGCTGGCACTGGGTCTTGGAGTGGTGACATTCCTGAAATCCATTGTTTCAGAGGTGTTGATTTCCCTTCAGCTCACTGTTTCATGTGGAGTTTGTTGCTCCATTTCACTGCAGAGCAAAGCACCCAGCACCTGATCCAAATGCAAATCCTGGAAAATCTAAGAAAAATGGGAGATGTGGGGCAGCAGACAGGGATGCTGGTTAGGAATATGTCTGTGTGGGGTGTCCTATGGGGATGGAGCAGTCAGGGGTGAGGAGGTTGCTGAAGGGAGTGAACGATGCTGAGTTTTCCTTCCCTGCATCTGCCTCAGGTGGCCTTGGCCTCCTCCCCCCTGGGGATGTTTGGTGTGAGTCAGGGGTCTGCACCGAGCTGGGATTGCTGCTGGGAATCTCAGTTTGCGTAACACTGTACCAGGAATTCTCTCCCCACAGCCTCTCCAGCTGCTTTCGTTATCAATACCAGATTCATTAAAAAAACCCGCAGAAAAACCGGAGTGAATCCTGAAAATGGAAATGTTATTTCAAGGAATAACATTTCAAGGAATCACATTTTAAGGAATAACAAATGATGAATCAGCCTCCTAAACCATTTTCCCACAGGCACACATGCTCAGAAGTGATCCCTGCTCCCAGTGTGCATTCGTGGGGGTGTTTTGGCCACCAGTAACTCTCCCTGTGGGGTGGGAGACATGGCACGTTCCTCCTGTCCCCAGGACGGTCAGGGGCTCTCTAGGACAGTCACTTGCTGGCCTTTCCATTGCAGTGGACCTAATCACACCTAAAACCAGCTGAAATGTCGGTAAAATTCCCCAACTTGCTGCATCCATTTATCTATTTAACTCATGGGAAGTATGCCAAAAGCAGAGACTAAACCAAAATACACAAACCCAAGAATTCCCGCCCTGTTAATTTTCCCTCTGAGTATTCCCAAAACCCTTTGGTAAGCAGGGAAATACTGGGGATGCTGGCAGTGCTCACCATGGCTGAGGTGTCTCTGGCAGTGTCTCCTACTCGTTTTGGGGGTGCTGTGTGCAGGGATCCTATCCAACCTGCTGGGCAGCACCTACAGCAGCAGTGGGGGCGAGGTAGGGACGCTGCCGTGGTGGCTTTGCCATACCCTGGGTCACCCCAAGACTTCGTGCCATCAGTCCCTCACACACGAGCACAGCATCAGCTGTTAAATCCCACCCAGGTGCTTTTTGCTGTTAAATCCACAGAACACACTGGTGCTGGACACGCTGTCACTGAGACCTGAGGGATGGGGACTGTGTGGCTGCAATCCCCAATCCCCACTATGGCCAGGAGTCAGTGGGAATGGGGGGGGAAGGAGCAGCAGGGTGCTGGAATTCCTGGGGTGTTTCTTCCTTTCTTTGGCTTTCCAAGAGTTTGACTCCACAAGCTGAAATAGAAAGACCTCGTGACCCCATAGTGAGACTGTCCTGCTGTGCACTATCAGAGCCAGCTGGGCATAGCTGGGCAGAGGCCATGTGGTCCTGAAAGAGCTGATCCCTAAATAAATCACATTTGCATCGTCAGGAAGCATTATCCACACCTCCCACAAGTCAGGGGTGCAAGAAAGTGACCCCCTGCTCCCAGGGTGCATGTGCTGTGAGGGGTGGGGGACTGTGCCCAGGGTTTAGGATCCCAGAAGGAGTTAGGTTCGGGCTGGTGTCAGGATTTATCAGCTGCTTCACTGATATTGATCCTGAGTGTGTAACTCACTGACTCCTGGATAATTTCTTGTCATTAGTGAGTCAATAGACAGCTTTGATCCTGACTTCATTGAGCCGACATGATTTGAACATCTTTCTTGGTGACACGAAGGTGGCGCTGAATGGAGGATATCTTCGGAAAAACTGTTGTGTTTTTAGGAAATTACCCCCAGGAAAACCTGCTGGGGAGGTGGGCTCCAAGAACCCCGTCTGCTCTCCACAGGGTTTGTTCTGTGTCACGTGTAAGGAATCATTCTCCTTGGGAGTTCTCAACAGTGAGGAAGGAGCTGTAAAACCAGCTCCTCATGAAAACTGGGGTTTGTGATGCCTCTCTTCATGTCACTGCAAACATGGGCCAGATTTCCCTTACTGTTCTTGTGTTAGCTAACAAATTAAACAGTTTGAGTCTCAATCCTTTGAGCAGAGCAAAAAAATGAATCCAAATATCTGTCCACTGCTTTCCTAGAGAATTCGAGGCTGGGAATCTCAGGGAGCACCTAGTTAATTCTTCATGAAGCAGCCCCTCTGCTGAGCCACGCTATCATGTCACTGGTACTGCTGACCTGGGGTGGATGTCTGGTGATGGGCAGCCTTGTCCAGCACTGTGCCCTGGAGCCCTACACAGACCCAGCAGCCCTGATCCCTCAGCAGCAGGGATGTACCAGTCTCTCAGTGGTTCCAGAGGGACAGCAGGGCAAACCTGGGTTTCCTCAGGCAGACAGGTCACGTCTGACTGGTGCCATCAATGGGAGAGCAGAGCAGATCCACCTCATTTTCCAGCCACAACTATGACATTTCCCCAGGCTGCACTGACTGGAGCCTGCTGACCTCCTGCTACCACCAAGGTCTCCGATTCTTCTCAGGGATACGTGCTTCTTACTCTTTGCCTGACAGCTCCATTTCAGGTGGTCCAAGAATGGAGAATTGAACCTGTCTGCTCACACCAGTCCTATTCTTCTCCCTTTGACCAAATCCGTTCTGGTTTGCTCCGTGTTTCTGTCCTCGCTCAGTGATCTGGCTTTGTGTTCTTGAGGCTTTGAAAGTCACTTTAGCGAGACCTGGACATCACCGTTTCATTCTCTTTATGGGAATCTGCTTCGTTTTTTTCACAATATCCAATGGTCAGAGACCTCTGCATTCAGCAGTCGCTGGGGAGAGGCCAAGTTGCTGTCGTGCCTGACAGGTCACTGCGCAGGAGCTATTCCCGGACGTGCCACCCTGCCCCTTCCCTGTGCACTGACCAGTATCGGGGCTGTCTTCATGGTAATTCAGGTTTTGGACAGTGGCTCCCAGAGTATGAAGTGATTCACAATGGATGATAACTTAATACCATCTTGTTAACACCCTCGTCCATCTTATCAAAGGTCATGATCTCACCATGACAGCCGCGCTTTGTGCTGTGAAGGTCCTGGCTGATCAGGTTGCAAGGAGAGTGACAACTCCTTCAGTGCTTTGACATCTTTGCCACCCCTTCCTTGGCCTTTAACTAAGGTATTTTTTCAAAGATGGAAATAATGTGTGTCCAAAGCTGGCTAATCTGCTGGAAATATTTATTTCCAAGTTTACAGAAAGTATTAACACTGAGCAAGCAATTTTTTGGGGTTATTTTTCAGCAGGGCTGGGGAGCAGCCATCACCATTCACTCCGTTGTCAATGAGGACATCAGGGAGTGAAGAGTTCACCCCAGTCCCCTCAGCTGGTGCATTCTCCCTCCAGCACAGATAGCTTTTGCTGTGCTTGTCGGGATGTGCTCCATGCACGGGGACCATGTTTCGTCTGGGGCCTATGGAGGAAGGTTTCTTTTCCCTGCCCCAAAGAACTGCTGCTCTTTAGGGCAGGGAAACTCTATTATCTTTGTGTCTCCTGGGCAGCAATCAGGGCAGGGGCCTGGACAGAGCTGCAGGGAGGAGGCAGAAGACCCTGGGCAGCCGCAGCTCATCTGTTGCATGGGGTGGTATGATAGGAAGGTGTGCCCACAACAGGATCAACAATCCTTCAGGACTTCAAAAAGAACCCCAAACCAACAAGCTCTGGCCTGGGAGCTTCCAGGTCAATGGCATCAGCCTCTCAACAGCATATTCCTGTTAAAGCACATCCCACCTCCAGCCCTCTGGAGCACTCTGAGCAGAGGTGATGGACTTGGAAGCGATTCCACACCAGTTAGATGAGGGCAGCATTTTCCAGTTAGATGGTGTCTCTCCAAAGAATCTGTCAGCTCAGGGTATCTGTTAGGCCGTGATCAGGCTGTGGGCAAGTTGGATGGGAATGTTGGGCATGTCCTGCTGGCCTGGACAGGGAATACCTGGCTCTATTACTATCTCCACAGTCTGTCTTTACACTGGAAAAGGTGCCGCCTGGCCCTTCATTTATCATAACGGGTGGCACATCCCCACACATGGGCTTACTGCTCAGTACTGCAGCCCTGAGAACTACAGAAGTATGAGCAGCCAGGGGTGGCCAGTGTTTTGATACATTTTTCAGTCAGAACATAAATTTTATTTGGGAAAAAAAAAAAGAAAAGAAAAAGAAAGGTAATTTATCAGGGCATGACATCTCAGTCACATCCGCATCTTGACAGGCTGAAAGGATGATGTACCAAACCAGGCACCCAGAGCTGGCTGAGTCTGCGCCTACAGGTCGTTGCTCAATGATTTACCTAACTCCTAATATCTCCAAGGAAATATTTGCAGTGGAAGTCACCAGAAACAAGACCTTGTTTGTTTTGCTCCCCACCAATTATTCTGGATGTCCCAAATGACATCACCTGCCTTTTTCCTTCTGTGAAGCTCTATATATGAAGATCCTGGATCCCAGTGATCTTCAGAAGACAGGGACATCGGCTGTAGAGAGAGCTTGGTCAGGTAAGAGCAAATTTATTCCTCAAAAAGTGTGTTCCTTGCTTCTGCCTCTGCAAACTCTCAGTGTTCCTTTGGGAGTGTTGGCCTTTTAACAAAAATTGTTATTCTTGCCTGCTGCCTGCCTGAATTATGCTCCGAGAAGTAAATGGTGCCTTTCAGTGTGAGTTTCTCCAGAAAAGATGTGCGTGTTCATTGGATTTGCAGTCCTTGCAGAAGAAAGGGTATTTCAGGGTTTTCATAAACAATTATCACTTAAATTATCTTTCGTATAGCTCTATTATCTGCAATAGATTTCTAGCTAAGGCAAATTAGACCTTTCACACTTGTTTTGATCCCTTTTTGATGAGTTATTTACATTTAAATAGATTTGGAGCAATGAAGTTCATGTTGGTTCTTTAAAAAACAAAAAGAAGCTACTTCAAGTTGTAGGTCTCACAGAAATATTTCAATGACGCTGAAATGTTAAAGTTTACTTTCTCTTTCTTACAATTCTATCAGGTGTTTCCACGCAGAGGGAAGCCTCAGATTCTGATGTTTGTGCAGAAATCATGACATTCAAACTGGAGGTGCTCTCCTTGTTAGATACGTTAGCGCATTTGTACTGTGGAGATATTGTTTTTCTTCTAGAGACAATCATGTTATCAGAAATGTCATATTTTCCCATAATGCAGGATGCAGGATTTGTTTCTTTGAGAAATTTCCATCCAGAATGGATGTACCCCAGATCACGCAGCTCAGTCATGCCATTGCTCACCAGCACTGGGGGGGTCGCAGCAGGAACATCCCAACAACCACTCACTTTCCCCTGGGCTGCTGTGGCCATCGGTCTTTGGAGTAACTGGTGTTGACATTCTGGTTTCTCCTGCAGGAAAGTGCCACCAGGAGGGTTACTGTCCATCATCACCAGTGTGATGAGTAGGCAGTAGAGGTGCCAGCAGCCTCCTCCCTGATTTTGTCTTCCCTGACAGGCATTTGTCCTTTTTCCTTCCTCCCTCCTCCTCTTTCCTTCTTCCATGGGCTGGTGCTCATGCTCCCAGCACTGCACTCATGGCAGTCACTTCCCACAGTTATCAGGACCGAAGATGTCGGTGTTTTGGACTGTTGTCCTCCTCAACAGCCTGCTGATCCCTTCACAAGGACTTGGAATCCTGCCCTTGGTTGACAGAGCAGATACAAATTGTAAGTGTATGTAAGAGGCAGGATTTATCCTTCTTTTGAGAGCAGTTCTGCTCTTTTCTCTCTTGACCATGCTCAGAAAATCAGAAGCTGGTCCAGATCTGCCCAGCAGTAGTGGCAATGCTGGTAATTTGCATTTATACAGCACTTTGGAGATGGCACTTCAGATACTTTACAGTGGCTGGTGCCACCACCTCATTTGTGTGAAGACGGACAGGGAAGGGGAAGGAAGAGCCAGGTTGGCACACCTTGCTGAGTCCACGTAGCTCACAATGACCTCTCATCCTGTTCTTCAGGTAGGAGAGATTTACCAGCCAAAGATCTTCCCCAGAGAGCTCCGGGTGGTCTCCTTGGTGGCAATCTGCTCGGCGGTCTCCTTGGCAAAGAAGGAGTTGTTGGAGGTCTCCTGGGCAAAGATGGAGCTGTTGGTGGCCTCCTTGGCGAAGACGGTCCTGTAGGCAGCCTCCTTGGAAAAGATGGAGCTGTTGGAGGCCTCCTTGGCAAAGATGGAGCTGTTGGTGGCCTCCTTGGTGGAGATGGTCTCCTTGGTGGCCTCCTTGGAGGAGATGGTGCTGTTGGTGGTCTCCTTGGTGCAGATGGTCTCCTTGGTGGTCTCCTTGGTGGAGATGGTCTCCTTGGTGGAGATGGTCTCCTAGGTGGTCTCCTTGGCAAAGATGGTGTAGTTGGTGGTCTCCTTGACAAGGATGGTGTCCTCGGTGGTCTCCTTGGCAAAGGTGGTGTCATTGATGGTCTCCTGGGCAAAGATGGCCTTGTTGATACTCTCTTTGACACCGTCCTTGAGCTTCTCATCGGCAAAAATGGTCTCCTTGGCAAAAACGGTCTCGTTGGCAGCCTTCTTGGTAGAAATGGTGAAGATCTCATAGGGTGAGTGAGAGTGGGAGATGGTGTCCCTGAGCAGCCCCCTGTGTCTGAGCCATGCTGGGGAAAGGAGATCCTGTTCTGGAGCCTGCACACACAGAGCCCCCTCGGTCCCCTCCTGGGGCTGGCTTATAAACAGGGCTTCATCTGTTGGGATTTTCTGCCTTTGCCTTTTATGTGCCACAAGCTGCTCCTGGCTAGTGGGGGTCCCTGATGACCCAGGTGGGCAGGACCCCAAGAGCATGGCTGCAGTGCTGGGGGCTGAGGGACAAGGGCTATGCAAATATGCTGTTCACTGCCTTTTCCTTATTTCAACCATCCAGACTGAGAATTGTGAACAACACCCTCCCCAAAATCAGTCTGCGCACCCTGCCGGGCTTTGGGCACCAGGTGGACTTCAACACCCAGCTGCTGGTAGAGAGCAGGTACGGCGTGTCCAGCAGGGGCATGGCTTGGGGCAGGGGGGTCACCATCTCTTTGGAAAGTAGATGGTCAGCAAATGTCCTGAGCTGCCTGCTGTGCTTCCCCTGGACAGCGTGCCGGGCCAGCCGCTCTGTGAGCAGGTGGAGGTAGATGTGACCATGCTGGTCCAGGACACGTGGACGGCTCACCAGAAAGATCTGAACTGCAAGACTGTTGACATAAACACCCATGTGAGGTATGAATCAGGTGTGAGGTAACATCCCTGTGAGCGGGTGGCCTGTGGCCGGCCTGTGGCTCTTGTGGCAGTGGGACACCTTGGTGCTGTTGGTGATCCAGCTGCTGGGCTCAAAGGGGAACAGTTGACCTTTTTCTAAAATTTGGGCTAAGAAAAGAGTATTTCTGAGTGTGGGGAACCTAGCACTGGGCAGGATTCAGAGGGCTTGGGAATGGTAATATTTCGGCACCCAGTATGGACAATGCAAGTGAGGCCTCATGTTTCTTTTGTGTGAAATCCTCTTACTTTCCAGCATTAATCTTTGTCACTTATTTCCTATTTCCCTGTTACCAGACCCAGAGTGCCAGTTCTGGATGAGCCTTTGAAACGCCTCCTTAGCGATGTCCTGCAGGATCTGGTGAGTCTGCAGAGCCACCTTCATGCGACCCACCAGCACAGCGCTGGGTGGGCAGGGCAGGCAGCACAGGCAGCAGGCCGGGCTGCCCCATGGATGTGGATATTTGCACAGCTGTGGGCTCAGCGGGGCGGTCAGCCTGTCCTCCTGCTGAAAGGCACCAGCACCATCACCTGTGCCAGGCTCTGCTGGCAAAGAGATTTCTGAGCCAGGCGCTGGTTTAGCAGCCACTAACCCGGGCGAGACCCACGCTGGCTCAGAGGGGCCGCTCACCCACCCGATGCTGAGTCCTGTGTGATGGGATGTCCCCCCCAGCCCCGCTTGCAGCAGCTCTGCCCGCATGTGCAGCCCAGCAGAGCCCACTGCCAGTGGCTGTGTGGGTCCCACGTCACCCACGGGTGCAGCGCGTCCCAGGACTCTCTCACTTCCCTCTGCCTCCCCAGGGCTGCAACATCATCAACGCCAGGGTCAAGGTGTTGAGCTCCCTGCTCGGCTCCGGGAACCGTAAGTGTTGACACCTCCTGTTCCCCCCTTTCTGGTGACACTCTGCCCTTAGCATGGCGTGGCTTTTTACATTAGGTAAATACAAATATTTTACCGATTTTCTAAAACCACAACTCCCAGCTCAAACTCAACATTCCGTTTCCCTGCACCAGCAGCAGCAGACAGCTCTTCCTGCAGAAACCCAGCACAGGAACGGTTGCTTTTAGAAACAGCATTTTTGTTGCAAAATATTTTTTTCTAGTGGCTGTTCTAGCTGGGAATGCTGTGAGCAGGAGCTGTTGCTGGTTCCAGTAACTCTTGGGACCATGGGATTTGGGAGCACCCGGTGCCATTGCAGCTGAAGAGCTTTCTTCCCTGTGTTCACAGAGGTGCTCCCACTCGGGGCTCTGGGGGACCTGCCCTCCCTCTCCATCCTCAGTGGTGATGCCATCCAGATGGATCTGAATGTAAGTGCCACCGTGTTCCCTGGTCCCAAAACCTCTGACTTCGGGTGATTCATTGGAACATGGTGGCTGTTTGTCAAAGCTACTCAGATTTCAGCTGCCTTCAGGCACGTGTTCACTGGAAGGTTCTGATGAGTCTGCTCTGGCCACATTCCTGCTATTGCCACTGCTGGGTCTCTACCTTATTTTTTGCCTGTTAATCCTTGATGGTGGCATGAGCAAGAGTGGCTTGATGCTACTTAATTAAGCATAATTGTAGCATTCTCATAGCTTTTAATCAGAAAAGTTTTATTTCATACAGGAGCAGCAGTCACTGATCACACACATGTTCTGTTCATAAGTGGTTTGTCAAAGTTTGGTAATTGACAGGGACCAAAATCATGCATAAAATATCAGCAATGTGTCTTTCCAATCAGGGTATGTGGCAGTGTTTCAATGGGGAAGGGGTAGCAGATGCAGCCCTTGCCTGTGCCAGGGCAGCCTGGAGCAGCCCTGTGATCATTTAAGTGCTGACAAACCTCGTGTGAGCCTCTCCACGAGGTCCACAGGCAGGCAGGGTGCCCAGGGCAATCCTCTGAGCCCCACCAACGTCCCTCCCTGCTCTGTGCCCTGTAGCTCCTCTCTGAGAATGCCAGGGGTGGCATGATGACCCCCATGCAGGGACAGCCACTCACTGCCCGCCTGCAGTTGGCCACCGGCCGCCCGCCACGGCTCAGCCTTTCCCAGGACACCCTCAGCGCCCTGATGGAGCAGGTCCAGTGGCAGGGAGCCCTCAACCTCAGCATCACCAGCTTGATGGAAAACAAATCCCCTCTGCAAGGCCAGGTCAGTGTCCTGGTTGCTCTTGGGTGACCCAAGGGCACCCAGCGTTGCCTGCTTGTGTTTGTGGGGTCCAGCCGAGCCCAGCGTGGGCTTTGCACAAACCCTCCCGGGCAGCGATGTCACCGGTGCTGTTCCCACAGGTTCCCGAGAGCAGCTCGCTGACCATGGCTGCCCTGTTCCCATTCATCCCCCAGGTCAGTCACCTCCTCCATGTGCATTGATTCCAACCCCACCACTCACCCCACCCTTGCCCTGACCTCCTCTGCCCCTGCAGCTCGCCCGGGTCCTCCCTGGCTCTCTGCCACTGGAGCTGCGTGTCCGAGTAAGCAACGAGCCTGTGGCGACTGTGAGGGACGGAAGAGCCACTGTCACCCTCAAAGCCTCTATTGACGCCATCAGTCCTGCCCTGCAGGCCCCCCAGGGGCTCCTGTTCTCCCTCGATGGGGTGAGTGAGCTCCCAGGGGATGAGATCCCTGTAACAGGGCGATGGCTGAGGCTGGATGGCTGCTGGCATCCCCTTGGCTTGCCCTACCCTTGGCCCTGCAGCGTTTGTACTTTTGTATTTACTGCATCATCAAAACGGTGATGCCCAGTCCTTTAAACAAGCTCATAACCAAGCATAAAGAGTAAGTGAAATGTTTCAGGAATAACACAAAATAAAGACAGGAAGGTGAACCCTGGGGAGAGAGATACATGATGCCATCTGTCACAAAAATGTGGCTTCTCGGCACAGACAAGTGTTTTTTCTCAGAATGGGTAATTTACAAATACACTTTTCAGTCTTGGGAGCTGTGCAGGGGAATAACCTCATTTCTTTCATTGTTCCATTTCCAGGACATCGTTCTGAACATCACCCCATCAGTCTCTGATGGCAAATTGCAAACCTCCCTGGCTCTTGACAGGTAGAGCCCAGCTCTGCGGGTGGGGGGGCTCTGCCTGGGGACAAATGGGGCTGGTGGCAGCGATGGGGGACAGTGATGTAGATATAGTAAAGATGTCAAGGGCTGCTGGAGCCTTTCTGTCTCCTCCCAGCCCCCAACCTCAGACCAAATGTATGGCTGATGTGATGAGACAGTTGTAAAAAAGTTGTTCTGTTTTTAAAATTCTGTATCTTTATGAGGGTGAGGAAAATTCCAGACCAAGAAAGGTCTGGAGGAGGCTGCACCAACACATCCCAACTCTTCCTTGTTTTCATCTTTTGTAGCATCAACCTGACACGGCTCCCCCCGAGTCTCGACGCTCCCACTGTAAGTGCATGCCCTGGACCGAGGTGCTGCAGTGAGTGATGCAATGGCCAGAGGCTCTGTGTGGGGGAGGAAAACCAAAAGCTAATTCTTCTTCAGTTTTCACCCTTCTGCTTCTCTTGACAGAGGGCAATTGCTCTCTGCCCTGCAGATCCCCCTGTGACCTACAGCAGTGACGCTTGGGTGTCTCTCCTCGCTTGTTGGCAGCACAGCGGGGGTGCTGGGAATGGGGGAGGAATAATTAAAAATAAATTACCCAAATAGGATATCCACCCTCAGTCCTGGGAGTGTTTCACTGAAGGAAGAAGCTTCCTCGTGCTTGTGTTTCATAGCAAACTGAGTAGAACTCAACCAATAACCCTGACGTGGCCCAATAACCATTGCTCTCCTCTGCTACTGACACACTCTCTTCCCTGCAGGCCTCCTCGCTCGCAGAATGGCTCAAGAAGGTCCTCACAGCTGTATATGTACCTTCTGTTAAAGGTATGGGGGGTCAGGGTTCCCTCTCATCTCCGATTCATCTGGATTCGGGGCTCTCCCCCTCCCCCTGCTGCCTTCATTCCGGGTTTCATCCCTGTGACGAGATTCTTACACCTGTTTTTGCAGATGCCTTCCAGGTGTCAGTCCCACTGCCCAACGTCCTCAACACCAGCCTCAGGAATGCTGAAGTTGATATCACTGATGTAAGGATTGTGTTTTCCCACCGTGCTGTGTCCTGGGGAGTGGGAACGTGCCCACCCAGGGCTGGGACATGCAGATCCCACACCCCCATCCCACCCTGGCCAGCCTCATTTCCTATGGGCTGCTCCCACACCTCTGCTGGTGTGGACCCACAGGAAAACCTCACCTGGGATATGGGAAAAGTCTGAATGAGACAACTGAGTAGTTTTTGTCCTGCTTCTTCCAGGTGGATGAGTTTTCTGGCCAGACCACTCTAGAAAGATCCTGCTCAGGAGGAGCCTCGATGCTGTTCCCTTTCTGAGGCAGCACATGCACCCCAAGCCCTGCTCTGCTCCACTCTCTCCCTCTTCCTTTCTTTCAAGCCCTGCCCCGTGCTGTGGCTGTGGCCTGAGCAGGACAGGCAACAGCCTTCGGCCAGCATCAGGGTGGGAAAACTGCTTGGCTGGTGGATGTTTGGGGGTTCCTGTGGCCACTTATAACATCCATAGCCAGGAAGCAGAGCTCTTAGGCGTAAAGGTTGCTCTTGTATTGCTCTTTCAATAAAATCTTTCACTGTCACTGTCAGTATTTCCCTCTCTGAATATTTATTTAGATGTGTTTCTGGCTCCCCACATCTGTTTGCCCCTCTGCCACATGGCACACGGATGGGTGGGGAGGCCGTGCCTTCAGAGGACGAACTGGTACCTTAAGAGAGCATTTTTGAAGCTCAGTCTGTGGCATCAGATGTGGAACAGCCTCTCACAGGGGCACTGGGTTGGGTGCACGTGGGTGCCCTGCTGGAACCCTCTCTTGTACCTGACTGACGGGGGGCAGAGGGGAGCTTGCAGTGCAGTACTGCCACAGCTCTTGCTGATATCTCCCTCTCCTTTGGAGCCCTTTGGAGCAGCTCCTGCTGGCAGCACGTCCCACATGGAGCCTGCTGGTGCTGGTTGTGCAAGGCTCTGTCCAGAGCCAGGCACAGATAACCTGAGCACACACTCCATAGGGATTTATTTAGGTGTGTATTATCCCCTTGTTGTGTAAGACGCACCAGGTTATCAAGAAAAGCACATTTGATCTCACAAAGGTATTAAGTGTTGAGGGCACCAGAACAAAAGCACCCTTATGGCCAGGAGTGGCCGTGGGGGTGTCCCAGCACAGGAAGGAAACACCATCTGCTGGGAAGGAGCTGGCAGCTGCAGGATGGGTGGGACAATCCTCAGGAACCACTTCTCGAGGTTCCTCGAGCACTAAAGGAGACAAAAATCTCCTGGCACTTTTCCAAAGCCTCCCCATGCACTTGCTGGAAATTTAAGAAATTCCCCCTGATATGGTAATCTGCGTGTGCCAGCCCACGTGCAAGTGCCAGCAGGCATTTCTGTGGAAGAAGCTGATTTCCCAGCACCGCTCTTTCAGGTCAGCGCAGCCACAGTCTCGGGCACCTTTTTCTTCCCTTCATCCCTGGGTTCTTGGGTAACAGTGCTACCTGATACTGGCTGTCCAGTAACCTGTTTCTCAATGCTTTTCCCTGGTCTAGAAGTCCTTATTTATAATGGAATATATGAAACTCACAAATGGTGCTTTACAGCCTCAATCCATCAGCCAGCTTTGAAAATTTAGGCACCTTTCCACTTTTCCTGCAGCACCATCACTGTATACGGATCTGCTGTGTGGGTTAAAGCAGAGATGCCCACGAAGCAGCATAAGGTCTCACCTTGACCAGGAGCTGAGCAAAGCCAGGCTTGAAATTCAGGATAAGGTCAGGTAAAGAAAAAGATTCCAAATAGTGGCACAAGGTGCTGTGAGCTTGGGGGGGACAGAGCCCCTGTTTTACCCCCAAACTTTATGATATACTCTGGTGAGCCAAGAAAAACCGTGGGAATAAACCCAACAATAGTAGGAATGCAGGTGAGTAATTCTAGTTTATATTTAGTAACTAGTCTGAAAAATCAGAAAAGAAGGTTGCTATAGCAAAATGAAAACCCTTTTCTGAAAATCCATTCATTTAACATGAAAATTTCAGGAGGTTTTGTGTAGTGGTATCCTTTTGAGGTTCTGGTTATTTTTATCTTTATAAGGTTAAAATGGGCCATTTTAATAAGAAAGGCCAATGTGAGTCACTGATATAATTTCAACCTTAAATTGCACAACTCACCTCAGGGTGAGGGGGGCTCAGGTTGGGCTGTAGGTTACAAGGAATCATTTCATAGTGTATGAATGGTGTCACGGTGCCCAGGGATGGAAAGGATTTAGGGGGTGACCATAAACAGGAATAAGCAAACCGGGGCTGGGGTGGGCAGGAGCTGGCTGGAAACCTCCCTGTGGATGGACGTATGGACTCCCCCTCTCCCCACTGTGTGTTCCCAGATCCACTGGCCCAGTGTGGCTCTAACTCGTGACCGGTTTCCGTTCTCCTAAAGCTCATGTTTTCTATTCACTGAAAAATTTCACCTGGCTCGAAATACCTGACACCCCTTGATCTGAGCCCAGCCTATCTCCACTCTCCCTGTTGTCCTTCCCCAGGTCCTGCCAGCACCCACAGCTCTCCCGGTCCAGCAGCAGACACGATGCCACCATTGCATTGCCCTCCTGTGCATCCTGCTGATCCCAGCACGGAGCCAGGCAAGAGACGCCGTCCTCAGGCTCAGTGAAGGAGTTTTGAGTGATGATGGTGAGTCACCAGTGCCACGCTGGAAGACAGGAGCCAGCGGGGGTCCTTTGGGATTGACACCCTCATACCAGCACCCATAATCAGCCAGGGAAGGGAGAGCGATTGCATATGGAAGGGGAAGAGCATGATGCTTACGAGCAAACCTCCCCCTCCAAACTGAGCCTGGAGTAGTTTTGTTAATGCAATTAAAATTTCAGCTGGCCAGGCTCTTAAAAAAAGAAAGCTCCGTGTGGGATCTGACGGCCGCCTGGAAGTCGTGCAGGTTTGCGGGGCAGAGGAGGCTCCTGA
The DNA here is from genome assembly GCA_014706295.1 of Lycocorax pyrrhopterus obiensis. Classification (NCBI taxonomy): domain Eukaryota; kingdom Metazoa; phylum Chordata; class Aves; order Passeriformes; family Paradisaeidae; genus Lycocorax; species Lycocorax pyrrhopterus. The sequence continues at coordinate 9,970,728 of JACSVZ010000022.1, read as the reverse complement.
GCCGGCCGGGGACGGGCAGGGCAGGGCAGGGCAGGGCAGGGCAGGGCAGGCGGCAGCGCAGGTGCCTTTGCCCATAGAGGGTGCAGGAGCTGCGCGCTGGCCGCGGCTGCCGAGCCACCGCTCCGACTGCTGCCCACCCGCCTGGCTCCGCTGGAAGCCCAGCAGAAGCAGAAGGAATAACAGGGCAAAAGAACCGACCTCCTGTTAAAACTGGAAAGTAACTTAAACAGGAAAATAACTGAGAAAACTTGGTGTCTTTTATCATTTCTGGTCTAACTGGCCTCTGACTCCCCCACCCCCTGAGCATGGCTGTGTGTTAGCGGTGGAGCCCAGCCGGGCGTAGAGCTGTCACTTGTGATGTCCCTCTTGCTGCCTCTGGAGGCTGAGGATCGTGGAGCTGATGCAGGGTGTTCGTGCCTGGCACTGGTTCTTACCTCAACCCCTACACTCGAGTGGCCCTCAATGGCAAGAGGTGGCTGGGGCTGGGGCTGGGGCTGCGGCTGTTTGGTGGCATTAAAATCAGACTCCTGAGAGGGTGAGTGATGCAGGTGTCCTCCCCTGCTGGCATGAGCCACCTCGTCATCAAGCTCTGCCAGCCCCAGCCCACACCCTGCGAATGGCAAATGTGTGAGGGCATTTCCCCGTTACACCTCTCCATCCCACCGTCCCTGCAGGTGACAGCCACTCACCAGCCATGCCACAGGGCCGGTGGTGCTGGTCTCTGTGCACCCCTCACACAGCCACAGTGAGTGATGTGCTGTCCCAGAGGTCCCAGGGCACAATTCTGCCCTGTGTGCCACGTTCAGGGGTCACTTTAATGGACATGGCGTGGGGTCTTCTGAGAGGTGAGCACGTAGTGTAGGAACCACTCAGGCTGAGATTTTCTCTGCTCATTTAAGGAGACTATACACTAGTAGATAAAAGGCAGCAATAAATTTCCCATTGGCTATTTTGGGATGCAAATTACAGTTATCTCATGCAAAATCCAAGCAGAAACGATTCACTCTGCTGCTGCAATTGCCTTGCTCCGGGAGGTCTGTGCTCCACGCTATTCACAGGGAATTGTTTAACAAGACCCATTTACTTTGCAGCAGGTTGTTTTCATGGTGCTCCTTTATTTTTCCACAGCCTGCTCCCAATTGTGGATAATTTATTGGCAAGTGTCCTGAACAGACTTCTTCCTAATCTGGTAAGTCGGAAAAATAAAACGTTCCGGGAAATAACAATGAGTCTGAAAAGTTGTGGTGCAGCTCCCTGTGGTGTCACTGGTGCCTGGAGCAGGAGCACAGCCACTGTCCCAGGGCTGCTGCATCCACCCATCCAGTGGCTTGGGATTTGTGGGGGACACATTCCATGTCTCCATCAGCTTGGGAGAAGCTTCTCCCTCCTTCCCAACGCGAGGTCCACCCAAGTGCTGAGAGTTTCTAATGAGGCCCTGGACTGTGCTACAGACTAATGGAATCTCTCCTCCTCCTGAAGGCCTCAGGGCCTTTCTAGCCATCCCCCACGGGCTCCTGGGTCCCAGACTCAACCCCAGCTTCTCTGAGGAAGGGCCAGGGTCAGACCCAGAGCTGGTGGAGTCACCAGCAGGGCTGCCATTCCAGGTGCCCAGTGCTCACATACCCAGGGAAAGCCTGGCAGAGCCAAGCGGGGCTGTGTGTCCTTCTCTGGCTCTGAATGTGGATTATCACTGGCCCTCCCCAACTCCTGCAGCTCTGCCCAGTGCTTGACATTCCCTGGGATTAGTCAGTGACCAGCTGGGAGCACACGGTGGGTCCCACACCTTGTCCTGCCTTGTGCCATGTGTCACCCACTCCAGCTGAGGGACACCCTTCCCTCCTCTGCTCCACCCTGGGCCCAGATCTGCCCAGTGCCAGGAGCAGGGGTCCCCAGCAGCTCCCTGCCCAGGGCCCATCTGAAAGCCAGGCTCTTCTGGATGAAAAGGAGCTCCAGGCAGGGGAGGCGGGAATTTGCACCTGAATCCAACAAGGAATCGCTGACTCCCTCCCTCTTCCCCCAGCACTGGTGACCCTGGATTTGCTGGGCAGCATCCAGTACATCAGGTCCAGCCTTCCCCAGGTAACTGGCCAGTTCCTTGAGGTGGACTTGAACCTGAGTCCTGCATCTTCTCCTTCCATCTGTGCACAGGGCTTGGGATATTTCCCTTGGGTTCAGCAAGGTCTCCTTCAGCCATGTACACCTGGGCAGGGGGCTGTGGAAGCTGGCAGAAATCCTGGCTTCGTGCCTTGCTCTCACCTCTGTCATGGGAGAGCACAGCAGGTTTTAGGTTTCACGATCCTTTGGAGAAGGAAGTGTCATGGGGCCTGACTTGGCGAGGCCGTGCATGCAGCCATTTCACAGTGTGGGAACATGAAGTTGACCGTAAAGGCAAATATTGCAAACATTTTGACTTGTGTTTCCTTCCCCTGTGACTCCAGGCTGTCATCGGGTGTGTGGCCAGAGGCCTGGTGGACTACACACTAGGAAAGCCAGAGACTGTCCCCAAACCCCCATGGGCCCCCATGCCACCCCTGCCACCCACGGTGGACACCAGCTCCTCCCACTGGGCCTCTGAGTGGACTTCCTCAGGTGAGATAGAGCTGTGCTGGGTTGCAGGAATTCAGGATCAGACCTCTCCTGGAGGGCAGCACTGTGCAATTCCTGCATCAGTGGGCAATGTGCTCTGCAGTTCCTGGTCACTCTTTGTGCTCCCACCAGCAGAAACTTTCCATTTTTGGATGTTGGCAGGTTCTCCAGGCATACCGTGAGCCACATGAATTGCTGGTGGAAATTGCAGTCCCGGAAGCACCTGTGGTGACCCTAAAGAACAATACAGGTGTGATCCAGCTCACAGCTACAGCAGAGGTGATGGTGATGGTGATCCAGCCAGGTGATGTCCCTCTGCCTTCTGAATATCGTGTGTATGAAGGCACAACCCATGCAGAAATTCCTTCTGCAGCTTCCCCTGGCCACAGTGCAGTTTCCCCATAGATGGGACCTGCATGGTGCTGCAGCCTGGCCAGGGGCTGGAGGAGCCACTCCAGCCCTGACCTCTTTGTTTGACCACAAGACACCTCCTTGAGGAGACAGGGGCTGCACATAGAGGGGATGGAGTTTGAGACTGAGACCTGGGGAGAAGTTCAGCAGTGACCCCCCCCTGTGGCATTGTGCTGGGCTGGCTTGTGTCCCACAGGTGTGCTGGGAGAGGGGGCTCCCCTCCCCGGGCTGCTGAACATGGACTTCACCTGCCCGAGGGTGCCACTGAGTGTCTCTCCATACCCAACACGGCACAACAGCAGCTTGGTCTTATCCCTGTAAATGTTGCATCCTGCCTGCATTGCTTGAGCAGAAGGAACACATGTTTTTTCCATGGAACATTGTGTTTTGGACTCTTTTGTGGGTGCTCGGAAGGGCGTGGGTGTACTTTACATTCTTGTGCTCAGGTTCAGTGGAGTCCAGCCCTCTCTGCAGCCACAGCAGGTGTTCAAGCCTGTGGGGATGGCCAGCTCCAGCAAAACCCCTGGGCTCAGGACAGAGCCCAGGTGGGAAGGCTGCAGTCCCTTTTGTCCACCCCCAGCTCAGGGGGTGCAGAGCTCTGCCAGCAAATGCTGTGTCAGACCCAAACATGTCAGACTCTTCAGGGCCTGGACCCAAAGCTGTGGGGTATCTTGTTCATGTTGAGCACCCATCACACCATCACCTGCCCTGGGCTTTACTGGGGCTTTGTCCTGGGAGCACTTGGGGACCCGGGGGAGAAATCACCCAGCAGTGCCCCTGAACTCTGCATGAACCACATGAAACTTCTGCTAATTTAAGGCTTTAAAGCCACACGTTGCTCCTGAGGTGAGAGAGAGTAGCTGGGACAGCTACATCACTGCTTGTGAGTCTGTCCTGCCCTGGTCCAGTCCAGATCCACCCTGAAATGCACCTGGAACATCAGAATCAGATTTTTCTGTCATCTTTGATGTTCCTTTTCCTTTCCCCTCTGTATTTATTTCTCTGTTTTCTTTTATCTGTTGTCTCTCAAGCCTCCTTTAAACTGTGGAGATCTTTCTTGGATGCATGGCCAGCCCCTGCTTGCCTCTGGGGCACAGGCAGTTTTCTCAGAGCAGACGGTGTGCCACAAACCCACACACTCTTTCATTTGCTTTGCAATTTGTGATGTTTCAGTATGTAATTAACTCATTGGGAGGTAATTGCTCACCTCTCACTGTCCTTGGACTCATTCTGCTCCATATGAGATGGTGCAGAGCTGTCCTGCACCAACCCTGGGACTCTCCCCAGAGCTGGTGGGCACCACAGCCAGGGTGAGGGGTGAGCTGCTGGGCTGGCTGGGTGCTGCTGGCCACAGCCCAGCCCTGCAACGCGTGGTGGTCAGGGTCAGGCTGGTGCAGGGGTCACATTTCACAGCCTACGAAAGGGACCTGTCCCTGCTCCATCCTTTCCTTGGCTTTCCTCATTCCTGCAGCTCGGGTATATAAAAGCAGCTGCCAGCAGCCGTGACCATGGGCAGCTCCACCTCGACATCAAAGAGTCCAGGTAAGTGGCACTGAAGGACCGTGGCCACCGTGCCGGCTCCATCAGGCGACCTACAGCACAGTGTAACTCAGTTTGAAAAGCAGGAATTTTAATGATGCTTTCCTTTGATTTCTGTAGCTGCATTTAATCATTTATGAAAATTAATTTTTAAAGCTAGCAGAGCTCTTGCTTGTTAAATTCCACGTTTATTCCTGTTGTTGTTAAGTTTGTGATAATGACTAAGCTGGCAGAAAGGACGGGGAGTTTTTTTGTGATATTGGTGACCAGAATTCAGAGCAATTTTCAGCTCTCCAGGCCTCATCTCAGTTAGTGTAAAATAAGTGTTTATCTGCAAAGCCAGACATGCCTTTTGCATGTGCAAGATGCTCGGCTCACTGAAATGTGTGTGACCGAGGAGCAGCACCCTCGTAGATATTGTTAATAACTGCAGAGATAGGTGCCTGCTTGGTCACGTATTCTCTCTAAGAGCTCTTCTAAGAGCCCTGACATCCATTTTGGTACCCTTTTGCAATGCTGCACACGTCTTTCAGAGCCCCTCCAACAAATCCCACTGATTTTATTTGACACGATTTTCAATAGAAGCTGCTCGAGCCTCTCTCCTTCTCCCCTGTTCAATAATCGCAGCTACAGGAGCTGTGCATCATTACGTGCTGATCAAAGGGAAAATGTAAAAGACAGTCGAGTGAATTAAAGTCTAATTTAATTGTGCCGAGAACTGTCATAGAGGGATTTTTTTAAAGTATCTGGAAGAGATAAAGAAGTTGTTCACTCTGACCTAAATAATGTTATTTCTCAGTGCTGAACCTCTGCAATCTGCACCCTGTACATTGTTTTTCTCAGGAGGGACAAGCTGAGGTGTGTGTCCAGGACACAGACTGTCCAGGAAAGTGCTCCTAGAGCTGGGACCCCTGGCAGTGCTGCAGAGAGACCATTTTCTCATTTCTTTGCAAACACCTTTCCGTGCATAAACAAACACTCCCCAGCCTGCGTTGTCACCCCGAGAAGCCCAGCTCGGGCAGGAACAGAAGGTCCTTGAAGGTACTTTCTTTTGGCTGGGGGCAGATCAAACAGAGGGAAAACAGACTCTTTTCACAGCTTGAGTGGAACAAGATGAGAAAAACAAACAACCTGCCCACGGGAAAGTGAGTCTGATTCTGACTGTGCTTTGAGCTTTAATAACACAGGGTGCTCTTCACAGCAGGCAGAAGGACATGACGGTGACACTCGTCATTTTTTATTCGCCTGTGCCCCTGTGAGCGTTCCTCTTTCAGGGCCATTTCAGACTGGTTGGAAGCCATCCGTCTCTCTCAGTACAAGGTCCTCCTGCCTCATCTCCATCCCTCTTCCTCTCTTAAAATGGCATTTTCACTTCCCTGCAGTGTCAGGCACCCAGGTCTGCAGTGAGGGAGCCCAGTCAGGCATGAAGACATCGATGGCTCTGGAGCAGTGTGGCACTGGGCTTCAGCTGCTCCCTCTTCTGCTTCCCAGAAGTGGGAAAAGGGTGCTGCAGGTCTGGGCTGACCTCCTGGGATGGGGAGGATGGTGTCTGGAGGCTGCGTGTCCAGGAAGAATCTCCTCACCACCCCAGGGCAGTGCACATGAAGGATGGAGAGCTGGACCAGCGTTCAGGCTGCTGATACCAATGTGGAACTGGTGCTCGGGCTGATGTGGGTCTTTCCACAGGTGCTGTGTCAGGAGATGCCACCCTTCTGGCATGTCATCTTTCTTGGGGGCCTCCTGCCCCCCTCCCAGGGCCTCCTTAACCTGCTGAACCCAGCACAACCCAGCGGTGGTGAGTTCAGATATTTTCTGTGTTTCCACGGCAGAGTCATGGCACAGTCCTGTGACATTTTGGGCTCATGGCACGTCCCTCTGCTCATCATGGAGCTGCCCCCTGGCAGGCCCATCTCCATGGAGAACCCAGCTTTGTTCAAGGATGCTCAGGGGTCCCTGTGAGAACTCACCAGCAGTGCACCCTAATGTGGCCAAACCAACCTTTCCTGCCAATGAAATCCTCCCAAGAGTGGAATTCCCATCAGTAACTGGGACTCCCTTGGCGCAGGTCTGCTTGGCACTGGTCTTATTGGCGGAAAAAGTGGATTGCCTGGCATAGGTGCTCTTGGCGGAGGTGGGCTGCTTGGCACTGGCCTCCTGGGAAAAGGAAGCCCAAGTGGAGCAGAAAGTGGAGGTCTCCTTGGTGCAGGAAACGAACCCAGCGGAGGTGGGGTCCTTGGCACAGGCCTCCTAGGTGAGGAAGGTCTGCTTGGCACGGGGGAGGGCTGGGAGAGGAGGGTTTCTGGGTGGTGAAGGACAGGAGAGTAACGGAGTTCTGGCTATTGCAGGAGGACTACCTGGCAGCAATGGGCTGCCCAGCACAGGCATCCTTGGTGGGAAAGGCCTTGGAACAGGCATCCTTGGTGGGGAAGGCCTTGCAACCGGCATCCTTGGTGGGGAAGGCCTTGGAACAGGCATCCTTGGTGGGGAAGGACTTGGCACAGGCATCCTTGGTGGGGAAGGACTTGGCAATGGTCTCCTTGGCAATGGTCTCCTCAGCAATGGCCTCCTGGGCAATAACAGCCTTCTTGGAGAGACAGGTCTGCTTGGCACAGGGCTGCTTGGAAAAGGAGGTCTCCTAGGCAATGGAAGTCTGCTTGGACTCAATGGTCTTCTGAGTGAAGCAGGAGGACTTCTGGGTGCAGGAGGACTGTTGGGTGGTAGAGCCTCCCAGAAGATGACACGCTACGCCTGGTGAGTCAGAAGCCCCACGGTGGGGCTCACTGCAGGGTGACCCATAACGTCCAGGGGATCAGACCTTCCCTCTCATACAAACCACCAGTCCCGGGCTCGCAGCTCACATAAGGATCTGCGACAGGGGAAATTCCAACCAGAAATGGGAAAAGTCTTACCTGTGGGAGTGGTGTGACACTGCCATGGGCAACAAAGGAGGCGGGGGAATGTCCACCCATGGAGACAGCTGAGACTCAGGAGGACATAGCCGTGAGAAACCTGATCATGCTTTGAGATTGGCTGTTCGTGGAGCAGGAGGTGGTCCTTCTCCACCTTCACTTTTACCTGGGAATATCCACAGGTCAAACAATGAGCAGGAAGAGATGGGGCTGTAGGATCTGCTTCTGCTGATCCTGCCATCTCAAGGTGGGTTTGCCTCGGTGTCAACCCCCAGGTTGAAGGTACTGAACCTCGAGAACGCCCGAGTGTCATGGAAGGTCCTTCGTGGGACTGAGCTCGTGCTGAACCTGTACTCAAAGCTGGTGCTCCGCTTTCCAGGGTGAGCAAGGCTGGGGAGCGAGGCCACGGGGACCTGAGGGCACTGGGGAGGATGGGACACTCCTGGGGGCTCCTTTGGGCATCCCCAAACACTGAGCAAGAGGCTGGTGAGGAAAGCTCTGGGCTGTGCTGCTGACTCTCTCTGGAACCATTTCCAGCTGTCCTCACTCCACAGACGCTCACCGTCTGTGGAAGTGTTCAAAAAACATGTGGATATGGCGCTTGAGGACGTGGTTTAGTGAACATGGTGGTGGTGCTGGGTTGATGATTGAACTTCTTGATCTTAGAGGTCTTTTCCAACCTGAACAATTCTATGGTTCTGTGATCTGCTACAGGACCAGGAGCCTGAGAGAAGTCCCAAAACTGAAGCACTGTCCCAGCCGAGGCCGCGCTAGCGGCTCCACCACAGGCACCGCTCTCCTGTGCTGCTTTGGCTTCCTCCATAACCCTCCACGCCACTTCCATTTTTTTCAGGATTTTTCAGTTTCTGAGTGGATCCTCGGTAGAAGCAAACATCACATCACACATCGCCCTGACCCAGGACTCCCCTGGTGACCTCAAGTTGGTGCTTAAGGATTGCAACAACCTCCTTGGCAGCTTCAGCGTCAGCCTGCGGAAGGGGTGAGCATGGGGGTCAGCTCCTGCAAGTTGGCAGTGGGGCAGAACTTCAGTCTCAAATCTGGGCACAGACTGACAGCATAAAAAGCAGACTTTGGGATTCAGATAACAAAGTCCTGAGCATCTGTAATTCCTGGTGAAGCCTGGGGGAGCTGTGGGCTTGCGGCATCTCTTAACATCAGAGAAGAGGAGGGGGCTCCTCTACAAAGTAGCTCAGTTTTGAGCCATGCAGAGGAGCTCAGTTTTGTCTTGATGTCAAGTCCTGGGTTTCGACAACTTCCCTGGTAATTTTTGTCTGTCTTTTCCCTCCCCAGCCTCCTCACCAATCTGGTGAGCAGCTTGCTGAACAAGTCTCTTAAGTCCCTTGTCCCTGCGCTGGTGAGTGTCTGAAGATTCTTTGCTGTGAAGCTGCATTTCAGCTGCAATCAGTGCTCCTGCCAGAACTGCCTGGCAGATTTACACACACACACAGAATCACAGAACAGTTTGGATTGGAAAGGACCTCAAAGGTTAGTTAGTTCCAATCCCCCTGCCCTTGGCAGGGACAATATATATACAACATATATATATATATATATATATGTATTTGTACATGCACAGATACATGCCTGCAGCCCATAAGTGAGTTACACAAAATTGCTTGATCTTCCTTACAGTCAGAATTTATTTGTTAGGAGTAATTTCAATTCCATCATGTGAGGTTACGGGGTGATTTATACTCAGCTCTTCCCTGTGGGGGTGAGAAGAAGCAACAGCCCCGTTTAGAGCAAAGGGGGTCTTTAGAGGATCTTTTACCTTGTTCAGTAGAACCTGTGCCATTTTGAGAAGGAGGCTGAACAAATCATATAGCTCTTTTTCCATGGAAGAACTGTGCTCTAGGATGAAATCAGGATGATTGTCCCATCCTGATTTAAATCTGTGAAACTCGAGCGGTGCCGGGGAACGCGCTGCTGCACCCACGGTGTTCTCACCAAGACTGTGCCACTTGTTGCCATTGCAGCTCTGCCCATTAGTGAACATCTGGGTCAGCATCATCAACATTAATCTGCAATTCCTCAACCGTAAGTCATTAAATTTTCTTTTCTATATTAAGTTTTAGAGTCACACTTGGGGTTTGTGTGTCTGGCCACCTCCATGGGCAGCGGGTGTCCTCAGGAGAGCTGGAGCTGTGGGAGCAGCGGTCTCTCTGCCTGGAGCAGGAGCAGCTTTTCTCCGCTGGCAAAGCTGCTGTGGGAGTCAAGGTCCTGGCTCACCACCACTGCCAGACACCACAGTCCTGCTCTTCTTATGGGTGGTTTTCTAACCAGGGCTAGACCCAAGCTGCTGCCAGGAGTTGGCTATGCCAGGACCCCCAGGTGCAGCCCCACAGAGCCAGAGGGTTTCCCCTCCCCAGCTCTGTTCATGTCAAACCTTGCACACAATTGCTGCTTCACTGAAAGCAGAACTGTCCCCCTACAACATTTCCCTTGTGATGGGATCTGCACCTGGGAGCTCCAGGGCAGCAGTTTTCATGGGAACCTTTGAACTCCAGGGAGTTTGAGATCTATAGGAAGGACAAGGGGTTTTTCCTCCTTGCTGGGCAGTACAATGCTCTCCAGCCTCTGCCGGATGCTCTGGGTGGGCACAGGGCTCCAGCAGGCTCAGTGACTCACAGCCAGCTCTGCCCAGCCCTGATGGCCTCTCCCTCTCCCCAGGTGTCATCTCCTTTGGGCTTCTGGGGAAAATCTACTCTGCCTTCTCCAAGCTGCCAGTGACAGCCGGGCAGTACGTGGAGCTGGATCTGCAGGTACAGCCATGTCCCACCCTGTGTTCCATCCCATGTCCCCACACTGCTGCCCTCCCTCCACATTCACATGCTCTAACACCTCCTGGTTCTTTGCAGAATTCCCCATTCCCAAGCACCTTCATTGACTGGCTCCTTCAGAGTAAGTTCAGCCCCAGTGCTGCTGGGGATCCCCACCGGTGTCTGTGAGCCAGAATGGGGCAGCTGCAATGGGAGACACAGTCCTGGGTAGTGGCCAAGAGTGGGAGGGTTCTCTTGGCTCTGGGATGCAGCCAGAGCTGCCAGGTGCCGTGCATGTCAGGATAGTCCCACAGAGCACGTGTACCTCACAGGGCACAGCAGTGCTGGGGGTGGTTGGGGTCCCTGGTCCTCAGAGACGGCCCTCAGCTCAGGTGTGAGCAGCTTTGCCCCTGTGCAGTGGCAGGTCTGGAATACAGTAGCAGGAGAAAGTCTGTGCACTCCTACTTATGCCCTGCACAGCCCTGGAAAAGTCACTTCACCTCTTATAAAAGGATTTAATAATATTTGCTTAATAAGAGTGAATAATGGTCCTCAGGATGCTGCGAGGATTAATTAATATTTGCAGAGGTGATTGGAAGAACTTCCAGCTTCATATGCATGGAAAGTTAATATATAGGGAAGGTAAGGAAGAGTTGGAAGTCTTCCCAGCTTCCCCAGAGCCGTATTCCTGAGGGCACTAAATCATCTCTGCCCATAAAGCTGGGAGCTCTCAGGCCACTGGTGCATCAGGCACCACCGAGCCCAGCCCTGTGGTGGGGGATACCGGGGGACTGTCAGGCTCTGGGGACCCGGGAAGGGATTGCACTGACCTGGGTGTCTCTCCCCCAGCCACAGGTGTCGATCCCGGGATCAATCCATAGCTGCGGGGCTGGCAGCACCCTGGGGTAAGGAGGATTTGCTGGCTGGGGACCTGGCTCAGAGCTCTGCTGCCAATTGTGCTGGTGCCAGTACCTGGGCTGGGTGAGAAGAGTCCTGACCCTGCTACCTGGTAGTGGGAGGTGACAGGGGTAGCACAGGGCTGCCTGAAACCTCAACTCTGGTATCCCTCCAGGTCTCCCTGCAGGCGATTCCCAAGAAGGAGGAGGGAAGGGAGGAAAACAACTCAGCAGGTGGAGAATAGACAATGAAAATGGAGAAACCCAACCAAGAAAACACTTTCTTCTGCTCTACATTTCAGCCTTCTCAGATTTTGGTGTCTCTATCCAGCCTAGAGTTATCTGTGCCAATGGTAATATGTGCCAATGATAATCTGTGCCAACGGTGAGCTATGTCGATAATTAGCCATGTCGATAATTAGCCACGTTGATAATTAGCCATGTTCATGATCAGCCATGTTGATGACACTGTGACTGTGGAGGCAGGAGCCCAAGGTCTTGCCTGTGTCTCTCCTGGCTGTCATGGCCACAAACAACTCGTTATGGCACTCACTGATGAAGGGATGACCTTGACCCCTGGTTCTTCCTCAGGCCCACCCCAGCTTCACTTGGACTGGGGTTTAGGCCAGGTTATGGCTCAGCACAGAGGGGACATTCCAGGTGCTGGATGCACACAGTCAGGCAGGGGTTTGGTCCCCTCAGGAATTTCATGAGTTTGCACCAACTGCACAAAACCTTCTGAGAAGGGAAGAGAGAAAAGGGGCGAATGCAATGAGCTGTAAACACTTTGTCTTTGCTCTCCTTTTGCTTCTTGATTGGCTTACCATTTCAAAAGGGGATTTTGCTGTTTTCAGTGATTTCATACTGTTAAAATGAGGCAAAAAAGCCCCCAGCCTAATCCAGGTGCACAGTCAGCCAATTTGTTCCCAAACAGCGACGCTTTGAACTGATCAGAGTGAACGCTATCCTGCCTTGTAATCTCCAAGTGGATTTGGATGTGCTGCATTGTGGGTGAGGTGGATTTGAGGCAGATTCACACCCTTCTTTTACTCCTTACAATAAAAATGATTTTTCTTCATCTGCATTCAGCACGTGACTTGGTTCCTTTCCAAACTGCCAAAGGATTTTTGCATTTGCAAGGGTTTTGTTATTTATCACTCCCATCAGCTACAGGAGTAACTCATGTGAGGAATATTGAATAGGTGAGTCTGCTGGAAAGGTGGGGAACCACGGGGGCTGCAGCCCCAGAGCCGGGCCTGAGTGGAGCCCAAGCCCTGCCCAGGCTGCTGGACCCCCACTCTCACAGGTTAAAGTAGCTACAGAAACGTGGTCAATGTGACAAATAAATATTCCCCTCATTTGTATTTATGCAGATTTATTCTGCCCCTGTCCCTGAGCTGCTGGTTCTTTTAGTGTGTGCTCCTGCTCCCGCCTGTTGCCAGTGAGCTGGGAGCTGTTTGACATGAACAAGCACATCCCTGGGGCCCCAGGGAGACAGATCCACCCCCCTCCCCTTCCCCAGGCTGGGGCTGAGACCCCCAGGACCCCAGGGAGAGCAGTAGCAGTAGCCAGCAAGCTCTTGGGCTCAGGAGCTCGCTCCTGGCTGCAGTGGCATCAAACCTCATCCCAGGGCTGCCTGTGCCACAGCCTGGAGCAGAATGGCTGCATGGGGAGAGATGCCAGGGCCAGGGCCAGATTCCTGAGCCCTGCAGCCTCCAGACCCACTGGCACAGCACCATGTGCCACCAGCCACTTCCAAGTGTCCACACTGGCTCTGCTGGGCATTCCTGGTGGGCAGCACCAACACCCTCCTCTGCCTCTGCCTGTCTGGTCCTGCCCAGGGCCCCAGAGCCCCATCCAACAGGTACAGGGGAGTCGTGGTGCTGCTAGCTGAGCAGCTGATGTTCCCAAGGCCAGAGCTCCTGCTCACATCTTCTGAGTGGCTAAATGTTCCCCTGAAAACCTTGGAGGTTCTCGTTGCTCTTTTCCCAAGGTAAAGGTGTGGCTGATGTGTCAGCAGTGCCCCCAGACTGCAGCCCAGCCTCCTCTGCTGCTCCTCGCTCCCTTTACCTCACCATTGTGAGCGAGCCATACCCTGAGCAGCCAATGCCACCCCTGCCCTGCCAATTAATGGCAGAGGTAACAAAGCTAATGAGATGTGGGCACTGGGCACGTCTGTGCTGCACCCAGTGCAGCCTGCTCTGGCTGCAGTAACCCCCACACGCTGGGGGATCTGCCTGTGCTCAGAGCACAAAGAAGAAGGGCAGATGCCAGGTGCCCTTTGATGACAGTGGCAGAGCTCTGTCAGAGGGGGAGGACAGGACGGGTGGCAGCGCCTTGGCCCAAGCTATTGAATCCGTAACGCCTCATTGGGCACCTTCAGTTTCCAGTTCCTAAGGAAACAGAAGGAGGAGGATGAAGGAAGGTGCCAAGCCCCATTCTAGGCTCACTTGCTGTGAATGATTGCAAAAAGAGGTGTAAATATTCCCTCAGTAACCCTAGAGCCAAGATGCCAAGCCTCAAACCTCTCCAGGTGGCACGGTGCCATTGGGCTGGGTCCCACCTCCGCTGCCACAGAGGCAGGGGTGGGCAGCCACTGGCCACTGTGAGCCCTGTGGGGACAGCAGCAGCACCTGCACTGGTCTGACCCACCAATATCAATAAAAAGAGTACCATGAGGGATGTCCCTGCTGCTGGCACCGCCTGGCCCCAGTGTGCCTGGACAGGTGACTCTGGAACAGCTCAGATCTTTGCCAGCTCTGGCTGCAAGGGCACTGATGGGGTTTTTCTTGAGGTTCCTCTCACCCTACTGGGTTCTCCTGTGGAGACTGCTCTGAGCCCCTCCCAGGCTTCTGCACCCCCTGCCACCCGGCTGCTGCCGGGAGCATCCCAGGGGTACTGTCAGCGCTGCCAGTGCTCCTGCCAGGCTCTGCTGTGCCGGCTGCTGAGCATGGGATGGGGAAAGCTTTCCCATCAACAGTATAAGGGCTTTTCAAAATGGAGTTTGGATAAGAAATTATGGGAAGAATCTTTCTTTTAATGAAATGTCAGAATATTTCCCTTTTTTAAAGATAAACTGGTTTTAGAATTGCCTTCTGTTTGGTTCTGATAGCTTAAACCAAAGCCTCCTACTACTCTTTTTTAAACTTCCTGTAATTAAATTACAGAAAGATGACATTAAAAAAAAAAGGAAGAAGAAACAGATTAAAAGACACTAAATAACCCAAAGAGAATGGAGCACCTTGTTTAGTCTCAAAACCTCATAATCAGTCTGACCAAAAGTGAATTTCATTTCTGTTCCACTCACTGTCCTCATGGACGCAGGAAGGGGAGGAGGACAATCCTTTCTGGCTGTTCATTTTCACAGCAGTGTGCTGAATATTAATCATCCTCAAACCCTCTGCTGGAGGCGCTGCTGCAAATTGCCCATGCTGCAGCCGCTCTGTTAATTCCCACATGGGAGCCACAGCCGGGGCCAGCGAGGGATCCCGCGGTGACCTGGCTCTGCAAGTGTCAGACACCCCCCCAGCAGTGTCCCTGAGCACCCTGACAGCTCAGTTAGACATGCCACAGTGCATCAGGCTGTTGTCATCCTTGGGTTTGCTCCCAAGGAACTGGGCACCTTTCTCCTCCTCCTTAACTCAAGAAGTAAATGTAGGGCAACGAGGTTGAGATTTGGGTGTTTTCAACACTGATGGACTTTGCTTTTGACACCCTTGAAGACACGAGGAGAAAGCCCTGCCTGTCCCCAGGCTGGCAGTACTGCCAGCTCCATGTTCCTGGTGGCAGTGGCAGCTGCCCCAGACCAGCTACCAGAGAAGGTGGCTCAGACCCAGCAGGAACAGGGACCCTGGGCAAGATCCCCCTTGAATTAATGTGAAATAATTCCCTTTCACATTTCCTAGTGGAAATTCTGCTGAAGGAGAAGAGCCCTGCCAGGCACACGAAGCACAGAAAGCAGTCCTCTGTTTTTCACAGATACAGCTGTCCAAAGGAATTGCAGCACCTTTGCCTCATGGGAGGCATTTTAATTACTCTATTGACTCGTGCTCCTGAGAGCCCCAGGCGTGTCAGAGCTCAGGCTGGGATCAGAGGGATGCAGAGAGACAGGGAGGGAATGCGTGACCATTCCTGACAGCCCCAATGCGGCCCCACTGCAGCCCCACCACAGTCCCAGCGCCCTGCCCTGCACACCAAGTGGTGCTGGGCCATTCCACACTGTCTCTGACCAGCATCAGACCATCTTCACATCTCTGATCTGTGTCTGACTGTTAAATAACTCAGCAGCAGGGGAAAAAAATACTTGAAAAAATATCTGGAAGATATAGAGCCATTAATGAAAAACATCAGAAAATAGATATCAAGTAATGACACCGCGATGAGAGCTTATTAATAGGAAAGGCTAAAGATAAAACTAATTTAAACCTGATGAGACAAGACATCTCATCTTCAGGAGAATGAGAAGTCAATAGTTGTCTGTCAGTAAAGGAAATAAATTGCTCACAAGGGAGGAGGGAAAGCCGCAGGACTCCTGGGCCCCAGAGAGCAGTGGTGCCTGTGACAGACTGTGAGATACCCTCTGAATTCACAAACCCCCAGAACTCGGAGCTGCCACTCACCACCGGTGCCTCTGTCATTGCCATGCAGGTCACAGCCCAGCAGTGCTCTGGGAAAGCGCAGGGACATGGAGGGAGGCTGGGGACAGACAATGCCAACCTGGGGGGGCTGCAGAGCAGCTTGGGGCTGGTCTGGGGGTGCACCAAGCAGTGGCAATGGAGAGCTCATTGCATTTCCAGCACAACACAGAGCTCACCATCGGCTGCAGAGGAGCCTGTAGGAGCAGCTGTACTTGCCCTGCCAGAACCCAACCACTTCCAGTTCCAGAAAGGAGTGAACTGAAGACAGAACTGTTTTTAGAAGTGGAAAACAGTTTCAAAAGTTCTTTATGTTGCATTAAATCCCAAAGCTCTGTGCAAAGAGCTGGCTTCAGAAATGGTGATGAAAAGCTACTGAAGGAAAACTCCCTGGACCCCCAGCCCATAGCAGTCCCAGAGAAGGGAGGAGGAGGAGGCCTGGGGGAATGGGCTGGCAGGCACATGGACCCTGTCTGCTGGAGTGGAAAGAGGAAAAGAGGAAGAAAGCATTTCCCCTGGCACAGGCTGGCAGGCTGCTGGCATCACTCAGAGGCAATGCCTTGTCACCTGCCACTGCCTCAGCAGAGCGAGGCTGCAGCTGACCTAAAGCAAACTGTGCTTACAGGCTTCCATCGGGGAGAACGTCCATCCTTCCCTCCACCAGCATCATGACACGCAGAGAGAAAACAGACTGCAGAGCTCCAGGGGTTCCGGGGAAGGGCATGATACACCGTGGCCAGCTCTGGCACTGGGAAAAGCCTGACTGCTCTGCCCAAGCTGCTTCAAAAGTCTTGGAGAAGGGAGCTTGTTTGGGCAGGCGAGTGTAGGCAATGATGGGCATCAATTTGGAGACTGTCCTTAAGCCAATAAAAGCCAGCGCTGAGCAGTGAACAGAGGCTGTGAGCGCCCGCTGCTGTCTGTCCCTCCACTCCCCGAGCACAGCCAAGACCTGAGGACAAACAAGCTTGTTCTTTGATGGGGGTCCGGGGAACAAACGGGCTCTTGTCCTCCCTGACAGCGACCTTTCTGCCAGGTGAAGCTATTTGTGTGTGCGGGTAATGTCCAGCCTCACCCACACACCCCGCCAGCAGAAAGGAAAGTGCAAGGCTGTGTGTTACGAAATTCCGGTGTCAGGAGACACCCTCAGGGCACGGCTGCTGTTGGAAAGTAAATGTCATCCCAGCACTTCAGGTCTGTACTGGGAAACCTGATCTGCCAAACACCTCCTTAGGTGTTTGCCCATGGGTGTAACTGGGGCACGACTGGCTGGAAGGGCACTACTTGGACCTGCAGAAGGCACAGGTGTACATCAGAGTGGGAGACGGGAGGTCCGGGAGAGTTCAGAGCTCTCGTCCCTGCCCAGGGTGGGAACAGAAACGTGCAAGAAAGAGCACGAGGTACGAGTTCGGCTTTCCCAACAGCTGGACTCAGGCAGCAAACCTGACAAGCGACACAGAAACCGCATCCCACCTCCAGGCCTCAAGGAAAACAACACATTCCTTCTTCCAGGCAGTGCCAAAGGACTGACTCAGCCTCCAAGGTCACCGTAAGCACTTCCTAATGGATGCTTTGCTGCCTTAAAACCTCAGTCTTCATTCCCGAGGCCTATAAAAACTAAGGAGGCAAAGCAAATGGTGAGTGCTATGGCTCCCCGGGGAGCCCGTGCAGTGAGCATTATCACCTCCTCATCAAAATGTAAAACCCAGCTCTCCTCCTCATTAGTCTCCCGCTCTTAAAATAATGATTGTAAAACGGCCGCAGCTGGCCTCAAAACAGGATGGAGGGGGGAGGGCACACTGTGGTCTGCATTTCCCACTTGGAATAGGAGCTCCTGGAGGAGTCAAAACGAGCAGGGGAAGGTGGGTGTCAGCCCTTTCCAGGGTGCTGGCTTGGCCCCTCATCCCAAAATGCCTGGGAATCATGAGCTGAAAGATCTGCCATAGGGCAGTTAAATCAGACCACTACCCTGTGGGCTTGATCAGCCAAGCACATCGGCCTCAGTGCCCATCACTTCTGAGGGGTGTTGCTTGTACATCCTGCTGCTTCCTTTGGGATTTCATCCCAAACTGCTGCCTCCTCCTGAAACCCCCCTGGGCCAAAGGCTCACCCTCACCGGGCAGCAGAGGTTCAGGCCCTGGTTTGTGAACTTGGGCCAAAGACACTTTCCCATGTGGAAGCAGGAGGGCAGACCAGCCCTGTGCGCCTGTCAGCACCTCGGAGCTCACACGGACTGCGCTGACTGTGCAGATTCACTTCCAGGAGAAGGGACTCGGCTCTGAGATAATAAGCAAAATGTATTTGTTTCTTGAAGCCTAATGAATATTCAGTGAACCATGCTGTTTTCAAAGAGATACAATTATAGCCCAGAAAGAGCTGAGTGGAAGAGAAAGCTTTCGAGCAAAACCCTTTCATGTTTATTTTAAAATTCTGCAAATTCATGTCGTGACTGCCCTGCTACCAGCTGTTCCTTCAAAACTGGTCACTGGATAGAGCCTTTTACAAGGATTTATTTTAATGACATGATTACCTATATGAAGAGGGGTGATCCCTTCTCACATGTCAGTTTACTCACAAGTGCAGGTCACAGGTCCTTGTTTGAATTTCACAGAGCAGGCTGGAATGTGACACTGTGCAGCCAGGGTCAGCTGCAGGCTGATGAAAACAAGGAACTGTCAGATGCACTTGAAGAACTTACTGGCCATTTAAATCAGCACAACCACTTCTATCACTGAGCAAAGGCAAGGACATTCATAGATGTTCGAATTACAAAACTGCACCCCAGGTTTTAAGAGGAGAGAGATGACCCTCAACTAGCAGCCATCTCTTCCCATACATCCCCCAGGCCTGGAAACAAGGAAATCTTCCCCAGACAAGATCCAATCCTCCCCAGTACCAGGGCAAGGCTGCATTCCTTCAGCCCCAGACACAACAGATTCACCGGTGCACGTTAAACACCATTTTCCCTTCCACAGTCCAGCGCCACATTCCAACACATGAGCATGGTGTGGGTTCCTGCATCCCCTTTCCAAGCATTTTGCCAATATTTGGAAAGAATTCATCAATCTTCTGTTCTTTCAGCTCTTTCTACCCTTTGACAGTACTCCTGCCATTCTCCAGCAGCTACTGGAGCTGTGTTTTGTAGGCACTACCAGCTTTTGCAGCTCCTAAATTCAGCTGAGCTCATAGGAAAGACCTGCTCTGCACATCCATCTCTCAGGCTGGGCTGTGTCAGAGGACGTGATCACAGTCAGAGGAAAAACCCGCAGCACTACGAGGGTGGGACAAGCCTCAGGGCAAGTCGAAATACACAATCTCACAGTACTTTTGTAACTTCACACACAGCTTCCATTCCTTTGAACCTGCACACATCTATGAGGGGTAGGTTGGCACCAAAGCAGAAATATAGATGTATTATTTCATAAATAAATTTTAATATACATATATATCTCCCTGTTTCTACCGTATCTCCACCTGACCACACCTCCTCGTTTCTTCCTGGAGAAAATATGCCACTTCCATCCAGGGGCAGCAGAGATCCCTCAGTGAGAAGCAGCAGCGCGGGACAGGGTGGTCCGGCAGAGCGGAACTCCCTGCAGGGTCTGCGAGCTGGCAGAGGTTACCTGAAAGAAACAGCACAGGTCCTCAGGCACAGAAAGGCGGGGGAGGATCCATTCTAATTTTAGGCTCTTCTGGCAGTAGCAGCCCTAGAGAACAGCACTGTGCAAGGAAATGAGCACTGCAGGTAGGTCACCTTCACCATCACGTAGTCCCCCGGCTGGGCTCTGCCCGGAGCCCCACACTCGGCAGCATCCTCCAGCTCGGCGTCGGGGAAGATCACCTTGATGTTGCCGTCATTCCTCCCACACAGCTCCGAGGCAGAGCGTTTGCTGGGCTGGAAAGAGGACAGGGAACATTACCTGCATGGCAATTGCTCTGATTCACTGCTGGGCTTTATTGCCTCGGGAATTAATTGAGCACTATTGATGGTATTAAACCCACATTAAGCAAGCCCTGGAACAGAGTCCTGTGGCCAGAGCTGCTGGGTGACACTCACACACCAAAGCACAAATTCTGTGCTTGGCCAGAGACGCATCCCTAACTGATCCCATCCCCTGTGCTCAGCTCAGTGCTCTGGAAAAGTCAGGCTGTCTGCTTACGTGTGAAGAAACGGTCTTGGGAGTCCTGGGATTACATGGGGAAAGCAAGAAGGGAAGGCAGAAGTGGTGACTGCTGTGCACAGCCTCAGAGCCAGCGAGAAGGGAGGAGAACAATTCCATTCCAGGCACACTCACCCCTTCCACCAGCACCAGATGGGCCTGTCCCACCAGCGCCGCGTTGGCCCTCGCAGCCTCCTCCCGGAAGGTGGCAATGAGCTGCTCCAGCCGCCGCTTCTTCACATCCATGGGGACATCGTCCTGCAGCCGGTGATGCGCCCGGGTCTTCTGCACACACACAGAGCCAGTGCAGCCCCTCAGCACCCAGCCTGAGCTCAGAGCCTAGTCTGATCCTGGAGCCTTGTCTGACCCCAGCCAGCTCTGCTGCTCTTCCAGCAACAGCCTCCCAGCATTTCAGTTTGTATGACAAAGGAACCATTCCAGTGCCGGCCACGTCCTCGTGCTCCTCACATCTTTCTCCTCCACCTTTTAGGCAGGTTTGATGCAGGGCACTGAGTACCAGTGGCTGTCAAACAGTTTTGCAGCTCCTGTGAGGGATGTGCCTGTGCCTGTCTGTCCATAGACAGGCAACGGATTCTACTACTTCTAATCTATTTATTGAATCTTTGCTTCCTTGTGTTTCCCAACCTTCTGTCCTCTTCCCCAACAGTATCATACACTTTGGAGAACATTCTAATGGAGACTAACCAACTACCCACTCTTCTCATGGAAATACCTTCTCAAAAATTCACCACTTCCCTCCAGACTTGACTGACAGTCCCTATAGCTGGGTTCCAGCCCAGCTCCATCAGCACATTCCTCATCAGCAAATAATGTAGCTGCAGCCTCTGCTGACACAGTTGCTTCTCTGCAATGACCCTGGAGCATCCACAGAGCCAGGTCACCAAGCAGTTACAAACCCTGACACTCCTACAGAGGAGCTGGAAGCTTCCCAGGCACAACAATAGCCCTTGAAGAACCACATACCCTACAAGTGCTGCCTGGGAGAAAAGAAATCTACCAGTACACCAAGTCTTTGGGTACAATTTTCAACAGCTTTTAAAAAAATGTGTTATTGTGAGAAACAGCACTGACGAGTTTAGGTGACACACCCAGAGATAACAGCCTTCTCCACCAGGGCCTGCACTCACCTGTCTCATGCTGTAGGCAAACAGGAAGCCAACGTTGTAGCGGACCTCCCGCAGCAAGGACACCGTCTGCTGGTGATCCTCCTCTGTCTCTCCGCAGAACCCGGCGATGAAATCACTGCTCAAGCTCACTCCTGTAACAGAGACACAGCTGTACACTTCTCTCACGGAAGAGAGGAATGCTGCACTCAGCAAAGGACAATGAGATGCAGCTGTGCCGAGTTCAGACCAAGCCAAAGGACAACACACCTGGAATAGAGTCACGCACGTGGTGCACGAGCTCTAAATAGGCTTCTCTTGTGTATCTGCAATGAACAGCACATGGATTTGCTACTGGAAACCCTAGACATCAGTGAGGAGAAACCAGTAGGCCAAATCAGAGGGCAGGACACAGGGCTCCTCATGGGCTGACCCACCCTCGCCGCATGGCCTCCAGGACTCGCGTGCTCCCACTCTGGGCTGGGAGGTGCAGCTGTTTGCAGATGTTGTGTCGCTCCTGGATGAGCTGCAAGACCTGTGGTAAGTGATCAGGAGATGTCTCAGACAGGTTAACTCTACCAGGATGCCAAGGGAAGAGTATTCCCTGAGTAAAAGCCAGCAAACGGCAAACCTGCCAGCTTTAGCCCCAACACCCAACTCCCAGGAGCTGCTGTTCCCAGTTTGGGAACCCACGTTCTCTTTGGGAAGGCAGCAGAGCCCATACTTCACATTTCAGAGCTGCCTCCCTGCCTGCAAGCAGAGGCCAAGGTGTTTATTTTACACTTGCCTCATCAGGAAAATCTTTGGGGTGTGGAGAGGTGAAACGGATCCTCATTTCTGGATCAATCCTAGAAACCTGGTCCAGCAGGTGTGCGAAGCGCAAACCTCCCGGTTTGGCTTTGTAGACTGTGCTAAAGCCACGGCTGAGGCCTGGGGCAGGCACTGACTGAAACTGCACCTCAGACAGGTCTCGAAAGCTGTTGACATTCTGACCCAAGAGGGTCACTTCTTTCACTCCCTACAAAACAAACAGGGGAAGAAATGTAACTCAGGCAGGATGGCTGAGCTGCAAGGGCAGACATGGTTTTACTCAAAGGAGTTTTCAACAGAAGCCCTCCCTTCCCTGTCTGTCATGGAGTATTACAAGGGGAATCAAAGCCACTGGTGGAATCCCACAGTAACCTCAGCTCTGCAGATAAAGGCAGTGACACTGGTTACAAGTACCACTGAAAACACTGTCACCAGGAATCACCCTTTCTCCCATGGTTTGAGACAGGTGGGAGGAGGCTCTGCCTCACCTGATCTGAGAGCATCCTCACTTCCTGCAGGATGGAGGCAATGGGGCGGCTCCTTTCCCGGCCTCGGGTGAAGGGCACGATGCAGTAACTGCACATGTTGTCACAGCCCCGCATGATGGACCTGCCCAGAAGTAAAGCACAGGTCACACCATGACTGTTCCAGAACCATCCGTGCTGCATCCTGCCCAGGGTGAGCCCAGCAGTGCTGCCTCCAGCCAGCTCCACACACAGACCACCCACACTGGATTCAGCTTGCCCTGAGCTAACACCTCCTGATATTTCATGCACATTTCCAAGAAAGCTGGAAAGAACTAATGAGGCACAGACTTCCACTGCAGCCTAGCAGTGATCAAAGATCCGTCTACAACCCACTCCTGCAGAGAGCGATACTGTCCTTCTGTACGCCAAGCAGAGTCTGATTTCATGTTTGGCAATGTCATTACCAAAACTAAACAATCGAAAGTTATAATGTGTAAAGGATTAGAAGAATAAATAGCAGAACCTGGGGCAGGGCACCGCAGAAGGCACGGGATGAGAGTGGCATGGACTTCAGAAGGGGACAGTGGCACAGAAATCACTCAATGCAGCATCAGGCTGAGAATCAGCACTCCTGAAGGAGAGAAGTCCACAACAGCCAGGGCCCAGGGCACGCTCTCCAGGGCTCAGCCACACAGCAAAGCAGCAGCAAACACACACACACAGACTCTGTAAACTCAGATGCAGCCAGGCACTGCATCTCCCGGGCCGCTGCTGTCACTGACGCATCTGCTCTGCACAGCAGATTTCCAAACCCGAGCCCCAGAAACAAGCACTGGGAAAAGGTACTCACACAAACGCTGTCCTGCCACCTGCACTAGTCTGGACAGGCAGAATGCCAGCATACGTCTCATCTAGGGACAGCAGGACATTGGCAGCTTGCTGGCCAGACTCTGCCACGGCCAGCAGCCGGGGAAGGTCACGGTAGGCATCAGGGCCTGCCACGACATCGACCAGCTTCTCCCTGTGCAGAATCTCCTCCTTAAGCCTCTCGGCCATGCATCCTGCCAACACAGGAGAAGGGCCCTCGTGAGGCAGTGCCCACCCTCCGTTACTGCCCCGCAGCCCTTCCCAGCTGCTTTCAGCCCAGGGAAAGGCGGGTGCTGCCAGTGGGTACAGGTGATGCAGCACGGCCGTACCCAGGATCCCGATGCGGAGCGGAGCACGAGCCTGGGGCCGCCGGGCCTTCAGCGTCTTGAGGTGCTGCAGACGGTTCCAGATGGCTTGCTCTGCCTTCTCCCTGGGGAGCCACCAAAACTGGGTATTCCAGCTGTTGCACTTGAGCAGAGCCCCAGTCCTAAGCAGCCCAAGTGCTTTGTGGGGAGAATTCAGCTAAAGGCAGGGAAACCTCCACCTGATGGATCTAATGGCACCTGAAAGTGCCCTTTGTGGAGTGGGGATTATGTCTTGACTCTATGTCATCTGCTATCACTTTGCTTGCTTTAGAGCATCTGCACTGCAGAAACACCTCAGGGACTAAGCTCTTGGGGAGAAAAAGTGCCCTGGCCACGAGGTACCCTGCAAGTGACAATGAGCATTTGGTATCTTCTGCATTCACAAAAAACAAGCAAAGTTCCCTTTATATCAAGTTGCCCCTAAACATATTTCTTGCATTTCTGAAGTACAGACACTGTACTAGAGAGTCGCTTCAAGAGAAGACAGAACATTTAAAAATAAAATCATTAATTGTGCAGGTCTCTCACTGCCCATGGCATATACACAGAGCTTACACTACCATTCTTACTATATAGAGAAGCGATTCATAGCACAATTAATGTTGTAAATCACAGCACCAGCCAGCCCTACCCTCAACTAAACAGCCAGTTTCACCCCTGCACACTCCTTTCCTCACGCAACACATTTATTATCTGGGTTTTCCAATGGTGATTCCTTAAAAGCTATCCCAAACCAGCAGTGACAAACGTTTCCTTACCTCACAGAACAGGTGACAAGAAGAACCACATCTGCCTAAATTGAAAGCAACAAAAAGAGAAGAATTTATAAAAGCCAAACAATAAGTTCTGATGCCCTGCCTAGGTAACCTGAAGAGGCAGACTATAAAACTCACTTAACTCAGGGAAAAAGACCTGCCTGAGTACATGGCAGGTTTCAACAAACAGAGGTGCAAGAAAGAAACAGAAGACAAGTAGAGTCTTCTACTAAATGGTAAAAGTAAACTCAGAGATGAGACGGGAGGATCCCGCTGTGTCCAATCAAGCCCAGTAGTTTAAAGAAAAAAGACAACCCACAGCTTTCTACCACACTTGTTAAGTAGTCTCCTTCGCTCCACAGAACTCAGACTGCAAAACTCATAACATCTCACAGGACTGCACTCCAGAGAAAAGCTGGGACTTACAGGCACAGCCAGGGTGCGAGGACCCCGTGGCCTTGTGCTCCAGGAAAGCTGCCAAGGTGCTGCCTTACCTCATCCAGCTCCTTTGTCCTGGCATAGCCATTCTTCTGCAGGATGGCCCAGGCGATCTCCGTGTCATTGACGTTCATCTGGCAGCCGTAGGTCTCCAGGTACACTGCAACAAAGGGCGTGTGACGCAGGAGCCTGCTCAGCTCCTGCCCACAACCTGTCCTATCACCTGCTCTATGGGAAGAAGTCTTCAATCCCACCACTAGAGTCAGGGAAGCAGCACCAAAGCTGCCTGCACCTGCAGCCCACAAAGAATACACCAAAGGACAGAGTCTGGGAAACCTGTGTGTTCTGCAAGAGGACACGGCTAGGCCGTGACTGCAGAGCAGCAGCAGCTGTGTCCTTACTGACATACAACACTCAGGGCAATGAAAACCATCCCCTGCCAGGGCGTCAGAGCACCGCAGCCCCACAGGGGATGCCACAGCCCCACCGACAGCCCAGCACACACTGCGGGCAGGTGCCACGGCAACCAACTCCATGGTGAAAGAACACACACGACTTTGCAGCCAAGGACTAAACTCCTTCTAGCGTCAAAACCCCCTCAGGGCCCCAAAAGCTCCCAAACAATTTCCCATTTTCCCCACTCTGCTCCGGCTGCGAGGCACCACTGTCAGCACAGGCCTTACGGCGGCCCTTGACAGGGCAGCGAGGCCACAGTCGCGGGGTTCGGCTGACCCCAACAGCTCCGGCCCCGCAGACTCACACACCTTTCGGGGCCCCGGGGGTAGAGCCCGACTCAGGAGGCAGCTCCGGCGACGGCCCCGGCTGCCTCGCAGCAGCAGCCCTCAGGAAATGCCGCAGGTCGGGCCCCGCGGGCACCACGACGCCGCGCCCCGGCGGCCGCTGTCCCGGCCCGCGATGCGCTCTCCGGGCGGCGGCCCCGGGCGGGCGCAGCAACCCCGCCGCCCGCAGCGCTCGGGCCCCGGGGAGCATGGCCGCGGCCGGGGGGGCGCTTTGGGGGACGGACCGGCCGGCCAGGGACGGGGCGGCCCCGCCGTGCGCCGACAAAGCGGCCCCGCCGCAGCCCCCGGCCCTCGGCGCCCCGTTCCGCCCCGCCGCCGTTCCGGGCCCGCCCCGCTGCTGGGCGGCGCCGCCGCGGGAATCACAAAAATCACAGAATTAATTAGGTTGGAAAAGATCTCCGAAATCATCGAGTTCAACCTGTGACCCAGAAGCACCATGTCAAGTAGACCAGGGCACGGAGCGCCACGTCCAGTCTTTCCTTAAATACCTCCAGGGATGGTGACTCCGCCATCTCCCTGGGCAGCCCATTCCAAGGTCTAATGACCCTTTCTGTGAAGGAATTTTTCCAAATATCCAACCTAAAACTCCCCTGGTGCAGCTTCAGATCATGTCCTCTTGTCCTGTCCCTTGTTCCCTGGGAGCAGAGCCCGATCCCCACCTGGCTGCACCCTCCTGTTGGGGAGTTGTAGAGAGTGAGAAGGTCCCCCCTGAGCCTCCTTTCCTCCAGGCTGAGCCCCCACAGATCCCTCAGAGGCTCCTGGTGCTCCAGCCCCTTCCCCAGCACCATTGCCCATCTCTGGACATGCTCCAGCACCTCCATGTCCTTCTCGAAGTGAGGGACCCAGAACCGGACAAAGGACTTGAGGTGTGGGCCTCACCCGTGCCAGGGGGACAATCCCTCCCTGGTCTGGCTGCCCCGCCAGGTTGATACAGGCCAGGATGCCCTTGACCTTCTTGGCCACCTGGGGCTCATGTTCAGCTGCTGTTCACCAGCACCCCTGGGGCCTTTTCCACTGTGCTCTTTCCAGCCACTCTGCCCCAAGCCTGGAGTGAAGGGACAGGACAGCGGGACACAGGCGTTCCATTGTGCCTCACCAAGGCCATGGAAACAGCCGAATGAAGTGGTCCTGATCCATCTCCAGCTCCCACCTGGCCCAGTGCAGCCCCAGGCACGGACACTGACACTAAGGCCCCAGCACCAGTGCCTTTATTGCTGCTCAGAGGGAGGGAGGGGAGGGGGTGGCTCAGGGCAGGGCACCCCCAGCTCTTGGTAGCACCAGGTGAGGCCCCAGAAGGAGGATGGAGGGTCCGGGCCAAGGCAGCAGTGCGGGATACCGGCAGGACCGGTGGTCTTTGGCTCTGGCAGGAGGGCAGGGAAGGGCAAAGTGGTGAATGGAGCATTTGCAGTCCTGGAGGCTCTCATCGCCTTATCTTCATCCCCGGGGCTGGAAGTGAACATCTGCTCCGAGCAGCAGGAAATTCTGGGAGAAAGAGACAAAGCACTGGGCTGCCACCGGCCCTGGCAGCTGCATTGCCCAGCACCCACCACATCCCTGAAGGGAGAACGGATTGGCACATGTGCTCTGGTTTGCTGCCAGGCCATTGGGATCTCGGCTGAGAGCACCCTCCAAGAACTGCATTTGGAGGCTGTGCTGGTATGCAGAGGCTTGGGGGTGGCAGGATGGGCCCCAGCCAGGACCAGGTGCTCCCCCTCACTCACCTGGTGGAACTTCACAAGGACATTGGAGAGCTGAATCCTGTCCAGAAGCGGCAGAGGGAAACCCTCATCTAACAGGGCTGGAAAAGACAACACGTCTGCATTGGGATGGGAATGGGAGTCGAGGGAGCACAGAGCACACAGAGAAGGTGGCCACCTCCTTCCCCCAGCCCTTTCCTCTCCTCCACTGCTCCTGGGGCAGGCAGAGGAATCTCCTCCCAATCTCCACAGAAGGGCTGCTTGTTGTGCCATGACACTCCCCTTGACCCCTCCAGCCACCAGCCCCACTCTGGTCTGAACTGCTGGCAAGGCAGGAGAAGCAGGGATTCGGGGAGAGGGTCTGGAAAGCATTAGGATTTGCATAGGGCTCATTTTTTCCATTGCATTTGCTGTTGGGAGCCTGTCAGAGCAGCAAGAGCCTCCCACCGCTTCACTGCCGCCTCCTGCACGCAATTTCCCCCGGATCAGCCTTGGCAATGAGGATTTAATTAGCGAGCTGGGACCACTCGGATGGAGCAACCCGAGTGGAGGGTGCTCCAGCACCCCCATTCTCCCCAGCAGGTTCTCACCATTAAGACGTGGGAGCAGGATACTGGAAGTCAAGAAGTTCATTAAGGACTGCAACATTCGCACCTGGGGAGGGGGGAGAGAGGGAGGAAAAGCTTTAGTCTGCAGGACAGGAGATGTGCAGGCACTGGAGGATAACTGGGAAATGCAAAAGAGATGAGGAGCCGGGATGGGCACACACTTTGCCAGAGACCAGCAGCTTTGTCAGGCCACGCTGGCAGGGCAGAAAATGTTGGGGTGAAAGCAGCAAGGGATCTGGCTCCGCATCCCTTCCCAGCCTTGCAGGCTGAGGCAAGGGGTGGCTGCAGGGTCAGTGTGGGGTCCTGAGTGCACCCTCAGGTCCCGTGTTGGGAGGTAGGGGGGAATGAGCCCTCCTCCTGTCCCCTAGAAGGCTCCCAGCTCCATGCTGGGGGCTCTGGTCATGGTCAAGGACAGCTTACCTCGAAAGTGCCAACAGCAGAATCCTTCAGAGAGAGCCTGATCCTGCACAGAGACAGAAGGGGTGCTTTGGAGGAAGTCCCAATGGAGGGAGCAATTCCACCCATCGATGGCCATGCAGATCCCTCTCCCTCCAGCCCCAGCTCATTCCCTCCACACCAAGCCCACATCCCTGGGACCTTCCCACCCCCCTCTGTCCCTGGGCACCCAGAAGAGAAACACCCCCAGCCACCCCCTGCCCAGTCAGTGGCTGCTCCCCTCTGTACCTGCCCACATCCAGGCTCCCAACTATGCGGCCGGATCTCACGTCGATGACAGCAGACACGTTCCCTGTCTGGGGAGAGAGCACAGAGCTCTGGCAGGGCTCACTCCACCTCACCCCAAACCAGACACCTGGGGGAACAGCTCTGACCAGCTGAAGCACAGCAGGACCACTGCCCATCCAGGGGTGTTTGCACACAGCATTAAACGTGGCATTTGTCAGCTCAGGAATTGTTCTCTTAACACCCCCACTGCGCCCAGACAGCACCCAGCACCTCCCCTGGCAGGATCTGGGCAACAGGACTGGGCACAACTCAAACTCCCTTCTTTACCCCACTGCCACGGGCTGTGCCTGAACTCACCAGGCTGAGGAGGAAGAGTGGAGCCAGACTGGCATTGGGAAGGATGGCATAAGCCTGGGCATCCACAATGGGCTTGAGCGAGATCCCTCCTGGTCCAATAGTCAGGAACGGAGCAGTGGGAGTGGACAGCCTGAACTTCACTGGCATGTTCGGGTACATCTCCTCCAGCTGTGTGGGCATAGGGAGAGGATGGGAACAACGGCACAAACCTCCCCCCTCCTGGGGGAGAACACCTGGCACAGAGCAAAGCCTGTGTGTGCAAGAGCTCTGGGCAGGCAGGGCCAGACTGCTCACCTGGGGAATGAAGACTGAGAGGATGGAGGTGTCCAAGTGGAAGACAGCATCCTTTGGGATCTGCAGGGAGACGACTGTCACACTGGGGCAATGTGGCACAGAGGAGCCCATGGTGAGCCCTCTCATCCCCACACACACCTGTGTCTGACAGCCCAGCCCCATCCCACAGCCCTCAGCTCTCTCACTGGGGCTTCTCCAAGACTGCTGGCTGCTCCCAGAGCTCCTCAGCAAATGGAACCTCTTTCCCAACCCTGTCCCACTTGTGCCACTCACCATGTCCTCCGTGATTTCAAAGACCAGTGCCCCGGCCTCGTGGTAGGCGACGCCGGCTGTGTTGAAGAAGTAACTGGAGGCTCCAAAGTAAACCATGCGGTCGTGATCCGAGGGGAAGGCCAGTGGCAGCGGTGAGAAGGGGACGGTGGAGCGGTGGGCCAGGGAGTAGAATTCACCCTGGGAGGAGGGAGAGAGGTGGAGAAGGGGTGCAAATAGCGGTGGGGTTCACCTGCTGACTCAGGCTGGCAAACAACTTTTGCAGCAGGTACCTGCCTGTGGCAATGGCATTGGCCAAATCAAGTGTCCCCAGGGCAGCCTCTCACCTTCAGGTCTGCATCCAGGGACTGGGCGGTAGCTCTTGGGGGTGCCACCAAGGAGTAATCAATCCCAGTCTTGGCATCTATCCTCGCTGTGACTGTAGACAGAGGGAACAGAGGTGAGTGAGAGGGAGATGGTCAGAAAAGCTGGGAGCAGATGGCCTCTGCTGGCATCTGGGCAGTGCCATGCCTGAACTTCCTGGTGCACCAGCTCAGTACCAGCTGCATCAGTGTGCTTGCTTCTGCCAAGAAGCAAAAACCCCCATTTTCCTCCTGGCTGTTTCTCAGCCAGCTCCTGGATGTGAGGAATGGCCTGGGTCCCCCAGCTAAAGCAGCCCAAGCCCCGGCAGTCCTGGGGCACAGATCCTGGAGGGATCTCCACAGCCAAACAGGGCACACAGTGATTTGTCTCTGCTGAGAAGGTGCTCCCCAGCTCCCAGCTTGGGTGCCAGAATACCAGGAGATGGGGAGGGGACACAAGAGAAAACACCGTCCTCATGGCTGGGAAAAGCTGGAAAGAACTGCTCCTAAACCCACATGCAGCCCCTCAGTACCTGGCAAGGTCTGGACATACTTCTGGAGCTCGTTTTGTACAGACTTGTCCACAATGCCACAGATCTGTGGGACAGAAAGGCCACAGAGCTGAGCG
Source organism: Lycocorax pyrrhopterus obiensis (assembly GCA_014706295.1). NCBI lineage: Eukaryota > Metazoa > Chordata > Aves > Passeriformes > Paradisaeidae > Lycocorax > Lycocorax pyrrhopterus. Next base: position 9,940,311 of record JACSVZ010000022.1, on the reverse strand, counting down.
AGGGCAGCCGGGTCACAGCCCCCGCTCAGAGCCTCAGCCACACTCCCTGCTCTGTGCCAAAGCCTGCTTAAATAAAAGAGCACACACAGTGATGATTGTCTCCATTCATCAGTGAATGTGAACACATGAAGTGTCTAAGAACCAAGCAGGGTTTATACCTACAAGCATCTGCTTGCAGCAATTTCCCCTCAGCACAGTTCAGCTCTGGGGAGGCCCTTGGAAGGAATCTCATGTGGCCCATGCAGGAATGAACTGGGCTGAGCAGCCAGGACTTGGCCGAAGAAGACCAGCAGAAAGGATTAACCCACCCCACAGAGTTGTGCTCTGGCTATAGTTACATCCCTACATCTGATCCTTCCAGCACTTCACCTGCAAGTGAGGGCTAAAGACCACCAGAAAACCCTGGAGCCCTGCCCTCCATTGTTCACATACCTTGCTGTTCAAAATCTTACGGAACCTGGACTCAATAGCTCTGTGGAAGAGGTTGTAAAGCCACCTGCAGAGAAACACAGAGAGAAGCCCTGTCTAGCTCAGATCCACACTGCAGAAGTGTGTGCCCAGGAAAGGGAGACCCTAGAGATGCAAGACCCTGGGAACATCGTTCCCACACCAATTTGGCATCTGGCTTTTGCCAGTTTTGGTTTACATTTGCAAACAGACTCACTGGTAAACCACAGAAGTCTGGTGTCTGCCTTAACCACACCCACCCCCCTGAAATGTGCAGCCACAGCAGGAGAAACTCAGGCCAGATTTAAGACCAGGCAATCCCAGATTTGCCAACAACTTACTCCTCACACCAGGGCCATATTCCTATGGCTGAGCCACATTCCCATGGCAAGTGGGCTAATACACAGTGTTTCCAGACCTTCCAGTGAAGTTACATACCCCAGCCTGCCCGAAAAGCGGACCCGGACTTTGGAGATGCTGGCGCTGCACTCCGAGGTGCTGACGGTGGGCTTCCCAGAGGTGTCACTGCCAAGCCTCAGGCTGATTTTGATGTAGACATTTTCCACCTTCAGATTAAAAGATCCGTGGTCCCGGCTGCAGGGAGAGGGGGATGAGCAAGGGATGTTTCTCAATGCCAAGGCCTGGTGAAGGGACCTCAAATCTGCTTCAGGATGAATCTATCTAGATCAGTCTCCCCCTTGTATGGTGCATCCAGAGGAGACTGGGAAAGTTTTTAAACTCAGGGGAAACAAATTTCACTGGCACATCAACTAGGAGAAGTAACCTTTAAATAGAGAGGACTGAGAGTAAGTCGAGGTGGTGGAAGAGAGACCTGAGGTTCCATGTAGCTCCCCCATCGTGTGCCTTGTTCCTGCCTCCCACCCTGTTTTATCCAGCGCATCTGGGGGAGCAAAGTGACAGCTGCCCAAAACACAAGGGAAAGGGAGAGGAGAAAAAACCTGTCCAGATCCAGAGAGGGAGACATGGAGTGAGTGCCTGAATGGGGAGAGGAAAAGCTGGGCACGTACACAAAGAGAAACTTCACTCGCCAGTCCCCATCCAGCTCTGCAAAGGCATTGGAGATGGAGACCTGCAGGCCCACATTGGAGATGGGGGTAATCCGTGAGTACGGCAAGCGGAAATTGGGAAGGCGCAGTCTAAAAATACATGAATGAAAAGTCACGTTACAGTGGTTCATCATTCCCAAGCACAAGGCTGGGGAGGGAAGGAGGGAGGGAGAGGGTGGAGTCACTGCACTGGCAGCATCCCCAGCTGTAGTGCTGCTGCTGCAAAGCTCTGCCTGGCAGGGACACACAGAGCAGAGTGGCACCTTTGCAAATGTGGCCCTTGCAGCCACCCATGGCAGCTCCAAACCCTGCACAGCAGGAGCAGAGAGGCACCCAGGGCAGCAGGGAGCTGGCATTTCCACATGGGAATGGGTGCCCTGGTCCCACAGGCAAGGCCATCTCCACCACCCAGGCTTTGATTGTACAAAATCCACCCATACCCAGAGTGCCATCACCCCAGATCCCTTTTTCCCACTGGGCAAGGAGTGAAATGGGAACATATCTGCCTGAACCAAGGACAGGGCCAACATCTCAGGGAGCTGTGGAGGGGACAGGATGGTCTTCACTGCTCCGGGGGCTCCTCACCATCCCCACCCCTCCTGCCCCTTGCCTGGGTTGGGGGGCAGTGGGTGGCTCCAAAGACTGGCAGGGCTCACCTGGAGAGCTGATAGCGCACCTTCCCCAGGCGCCCAACACGAGAGTCACCCGAGATGTCTGGCAGCTTCAGCTGGGCCAGCTCCTTTTCCAGGATTGCGATCCCCTGCTGATGGGCTGCAGGGACACAGGGAGAGCGTCACTGCCACCACTGCCGCAGGACCCTCCTGCTGTGCCAGTCCCCAACACTGCCTGCCTGCAGCTCCCTGAGACCCCACAGGGCTGGTTCCCCTCTGCAGGGGCTCCATCAGGTTGTGGGGTGGGGGGCACACAGGTGCAACAGGGGAAGTCCTGGGCGATGGTGCATTTGGCACGCCTGTCCAAGGATGTCCCCATCCTGCCCCAGGACCCTGCACTTCTCACAGGGTACCTGGCTCCACACCTCTGCCACCAGCACATCTGTGAGGAGAGAAATCAGAAGCAGAACCCACCGTAGTCCAAGCCTGCCTGGGTGATCCTCACCACGAAGCCGGGGTTGGTGGCTGTGGTGAGTGCCAGGCACAAGGCCACTGCCCCGCAAGCCACCACCAGGCTCTGCACTCCCATCCTGGCTTCCCACAATGCTGTGCTGTGCTGGGCTCTCCCTGTCCACATCACCTTTATATCCCTGCCAAACCAGGAACCACAAGTGAGGGTGGTGTGTGGGGCCACGGGGGGCGTCCCCAGGACTTCCTGCTTGGCCACCGCCCTGCTCCGCTGTGCTGCTGGCACCATGGCACGGCCCAGCACAGAGGCACACCTGGTGCCTCTCACCGAAGGCAGGGAAGGGGCAGTCGAAACGGGGAGGCAACAGCCCAATTTCCAGCTCTCTGTCAGTGCCAGCGGTCCCCACCTGCGGCAGCAGCAGATGCTCAGTGGAGCAGAGCTGGGTTTGGCACTGCCAGCTGAGCCTGACAGAGCCACATTCCTGCAGCTTGCACCCAGCAAAAGCTGGGAACAGCCCGGGCTGCCCAGGAGCAGTGTCCCAGCCCTGCTGCTTCCCATTTCTCTCCCTGTCCCATGGGTCTCCTGGCTACTCTGTGAGCTGCTGCTGTCACACCATGGACCTGCCAAAGACACCAGAGCAGCCTTGGGGCGCCAGAGCAGCCTTGGGGCACAGCAATGGCTAAAGAAGGCAGGTCACAGCTTCTCACCTCATGGGAGCAGACCCCGGGGACTCCCACACCCAGCAGGGTTGGCAAAGGGGCACCTGCCTGGGCTGGGCAGCTGCACCAGGGCAACTCCATCAGTGGGGTGCCCTGCACCTCCAGGCCCCGTCATGGGGCTCCTGCACGGAGCAGCCGTGCACAGGAGGAGACATCCATCACCCCAGGATCAAGCCCCAAAGACAGCACTCCTGAGGCCTGACATGTCACAGCTCTTGTCATGATGGCTGGAGACAGGGGCAGGAGCCAGGCTGCAGCCAGGTAGGGGTGAGAGGGGAGCACCCCTGTGCCCCTCCAGCCAGGAGAGCTGGGCTGGCTGATCTCTTCTTGCGGGAAAAAAGTGAGGGAAGAAGAAATGATTCAGTTAATTTCATTTCCTGTCCCTGGTGTCCAGGCACAGGAAGGCCAAGGCTGCTGAAGCAGGCTGATCTCACGCTGCATCCAGGGAAGTCCTGGCTGCCAGAGGCAACATCCCTGAGCCAATCAAGGATGTTGTGAAATGCAGCTATTGCTCAAGCACAGCAATCCCTCAGTGCTGCAGCCTCAGGAGACCCCAAGGGACGAGGCCATGGTGCCCATGCTGGAGGAACTCAGCACATGGAGATGGGGATGGAGAGACCAAGGCACTCTGTTCCCCTTTGCCTTTCTTCCCACAAGTTTTCAGCAGGGTCACTTGCAGGCTGCCTGGCAGACACCCAGCAAATGCCCACCGGGCTTGTATGAGTGGCTACGGCTTTGGAAAGTGGCACCGCAGTCACTGTCAGCTCTGGGACCTGGGGAACAGGGACGTGGCAAGGACGGCGCCTGCAGAGAGGGACAAACCACCCAGGGCAGGGCTGTGTCCCCCAGGCGCCCACCATCACCACCCACAGGCTGTGAGTCTCCATCAGTGCCAGCCCAATCCACCCCTGGGAGCCAGGAGCCCATGGGCAGAGCTCCTTTTGCCCAGAAAGAAGCATCCAAGAGCAGAGGAGAAAGCCAAAGGGCCAAATCCCCACTCACAGCCTCTTTGGCATTGTGACCCTGCCTGTCACCCATCATCAGCTCTTATGTGGGTCTGGCTCAGTTTGGAGCAGGAGCTCCCAAACCTGCCATGGTGACAGCCCATCCCACTGAAGGGCTGCTTCAAAACAACACTCAAGATGTTCAGGAGGAGCATTGAGGAACCAGAACTCTTCCACTCTTCCACCAGAACTCTTCCCCTGGCTGGGGCCCATCCTGCCACCCCCAAGCCTCTGCATACCAGCACAGCCTCCAGAAATGAAATTTGATAAGGAATAGCACAGAGAGGAAGCAAAAGCAGGAAGTTTTCCCCCTGCGTTTGAGCAAATTTTGAACTGAAAAAAAGCCTTCAAAGAGCCGAACCCTGACCAAACACTGCCGTGTTTGGCAAGGAACAGCCAAAACCACATCTAAAGCTCAACATATGTGCCGGTCCCGGTAGCGCTTCCTGCAAGTGGTGACAGAGGGGATGGAACATGAAATCCTGCCCTGCCTGAGCCAGCCCTTCGGACAGGTAAAGGTTTCTCCCGCTGAGCTGCTCTGCCTGTTCTGGGAGTGTGGGGTCTGCTCCACTGGGGAAAGGCTGGTTCCCCCTGGCTGCTGGAGAAGGAATGGGAATGGTCAGATGGGAACCAGGAGCCCAGGAGGGCAGGGACTTGCAGGAGTCCTGTGCTGCTGCTGCTGTCCTTTGCCCAGGACTGCAGGTCAGGACCCCTCTCTCCACTGTCCACAGGCCACCCCGTGCTCCCCAGGTCAGGAGTCCCTCTGGCCCCACACGCTCCTTGGCACGTGTGGGCAGTTCCCCATCCTGCCCCCGCTCTTTCTACATCTCTCTTGTGATGCCATGGCTCAAAACACCATGTAGCCACATGCTGGCATTACCCAGGGACTATGGCGACCAGGCTGGGGCGGATGTGCTCCTTGGGCTGTTAGCAACCCAGGCACATTTGCCATCTGCAAGGAAATCCGGACACATCTGTGTTCCCTGGTGACATTACCAGCCTGGGAATTCCCTGGGCAGCTTGTGCCTGTGCCAAAAGCTTCACTGCTGCTGCTCACCAGCCTTCCACTGGCAGCTGTATGCTGGGGAAACACCAGGGAAAACCCGGGCACTCAGCAAGAAAAGTGAGAGCAGCCTGGCTGGATTTGGAGGGAACTTGGAAAGACAAGTCCTCAGCCCAAAATAAAACCTCCCTTACCCATTTCCAGCCAGGACAAGTTCATTGTCACCAACAGAACTGGGCTGTGGTCAGGGCCTGTGGCAACTGTGGTTGTCCCTACACCAACAGGGACTTCACCAGAGCTTGGAGAAACCCTGTCACCAAGGTGTGGGGAGCTGCGGCTCCTGCCCACTGCACCGTGTGTGGTGTCACAGCCTGACGCTGTCCACTGTCACCTGCACATCTCTGACAGCCTCAGCCCCAGCAGCAACTAAAAATACAGCTGGGGAACATGTGGGGGCTCCTCCACATTTGTTTTCCCAGATGCAGGCTCAGCATGACCCAGCCTCGGCTGTTCCAGGAGCCGGGAGGGCTCTGGGCCAGCGCGGGGTCACTGCTGACGCCAGCCCTGACCGCTTCATCCAACACAGGCAGAGGGGACACCCGGGGGGGACCCCAGAGCTCACACAGCCAGAGCCCCATGGGGCACAGCCAGCAGCACATGAGGCCCCTGGACGTGGGGATGTGGGCAGGAGCCACCAGGGTCCCACTAGGAGCCAGCCCCAGAGACCAACCCTGATGCTGGGCTCACTGCCCTCACCCTCCCTGCACCCCAATATCCCAGTGACATCCCAGGGGACCCTTGGGACCAGCACGGAATCAGTTTTGCAGCTCCTGTGTGGGATGTGCCTGTGCCTGTTTGTCCAAAGACCATTTCTAATCTATTTATTGAATCTTTGCTTCCTTGTGTTTCCCAACCTTCTGTCCTCTTCCCCAACAGTATCATACACTTTGGAGAACATTCTAATGGAGACTAACCAACTACCCACTCTTCTCATGGAAATACCTTCTCAAAAATTCACCACTTCCCTCCAGACTTGACTGACAGTCCCTATAGCTGGGCTCCAGCCCAGCTCCATCAGCAAATAATGTACCTGCATCCGCTGCTGACACAGTTGCTTCCCTGCAATAACCCTGGAGCATCCGCAGAGTCAGGTCACCAAGCAGTTAGGATCCCTGACACTCCTGCAGAGGCGTGGCACAGCAGCATCAGGCTGAGAATCAGCACTCCCGAAGGAGAGAAGTCCACAACAGCCAGGGCCCAGGGCACGCTCTCCAGGGCTCAGCCACACAGCAAAGCAGCAGCAAACACACACACAGACTCTGTAAACTCAGATGCAGCCAGGCACTGCATCTCCCGGGCCGCTGCTGTCACTGACGCATCTGCTCTGCACAGCAGATTTCCAAACCCGAGCCCCAGAAACAAGCACTGGGAAAAGGTACTCACACAAACGCTATCCTGCCACCTGCACCAGTCTGGACAGGCAGAATGTCAGCATACGTCTCATCTAGGGACAGCAGGACACTGGCAGCTTGCTGGCCAGACTCTGCCACGGCCAGCAGCCGGGGAAGGTCACGGTAGGCATCAGGGCCTGCCACGACATCGACCAGCTTCTCCCTGTGCAGAATCTCCTCCTTAAGCCTCTCGGCCATGCATCCTGCCAACACAGGAGAAGGGCCCTCGTGAGGCAGTGCCCACCCTCCGTTACTGCCCCGCAGCCCTTCCCAGCTGCTTTCAGCCCAGGGAAAGGCGGGTGCTGCCAGTGGGTACAGGTGACGCAGCACGGCCGTACCCAGGATCCCGATGCGGAGCGGAGCACGAGCCTGGGGCCGCCGGGCCTTCAGCGTCTTGAGGTGCTGCAGACGGTTCCAGATGGCCTGCTCTGCCTTCTCCCTGGGGAGCCACCAAAACTGGGTATTCCAGCTGTTGCACTTGAGCAGAGCCCCAGTCCTAAGCACCCCAAGTGCTTTGTGAGGAAAATTTAGCTAAAGGCAGGGAAACATGCACCTGATGGATCTAATGGCACCTGAAAGTGCCCTTTGTGGAGTGGGGATTATGTCTCGACTCTATCTCATCTGCTATCACTTTGCTTGCTTTAGAGCATCTGCACTGCAGAAACACCTCAGGGACTAACCTCTTGGGGAGAAAAAGTGCCCTGGCCACAGCACACAGCGGCGCTTTGGGGGACGGACCGGCGGCCAGGGACGGGGCGGCCCCGCCGTGCGCCGACAAAGCGGCCCCGCCGCAGCCCCCGGCCCTCGGCGCCCCGTTCCGCCCCGCCGCCGTTCCGGGCCCGCCCCGCTGCTGGGCGGTGCCGCCGCAGGAATCACAAAAATCACAGAATTAATTAGGTTGGAAAAGATCTCCGAAATCATCGAGTTCAACCTGTGACCCAGAAGCACCATGTCAAGTAGACCAGGGCACGGAGCGCCACGTCCAATCTTTCCTTAAATACCTCCAGGGATGGTGACTCCGCCATCTCCCTGGGCAGCCCATTCCAAGGTCTAATGACCCTTTCTGTGAAGGAATTTTTCCAAATATCCAACCTAAAACTCCCCTGGTGCGGCTTCAGATCATGTCCTCTTGTCCTGTCCCTTGTTCCCTGGGAGCAGAGCCCGATCCCCACCTGGCTGCACCCTCCTGTTGGGGAGTTGTAGAGAGTGAGAAGGTCCCCCCTGAGCCTCCTTTCCTCCAGGCTGAGCCCCCACAGATCCCTCAGAGGCTCCTGGTGCTCCAGCCCCTTCCCCAGCACCATTGCCCATCTCTGGACATGCTCCAGCACCTCCATGTAATTCTCGAAGTGAGGGACCCAGAACTGGACAAAGGACTTGAGGTGTGGGCCTCACCCGTGCCAGGGGGACAATCCCTCCCTGGTCTGGCTGCCCCACCAGGTTGATACAGGCCAGGATGCCCTTGACCTTCTTGGCCACCTGGGGCTCATGTTCAGCTGCTGTTCACCAGCACCCCTGGGGCCTTTTCCACTGTGCTCTTTCCAGCCACTCTGCCCCAAGCCTGGAGTGAAGGGACAGGACAGCAGGACACAGGTGTTCCATTGTGCCTCGCCAAGGCCATGGAAACAGCCGAATGAAGTGGTCCTGATCCATCTCCAGCTCCCACCTGGCCCAGTGCAGCCCCAGGCACAGACACTGACACTAAGGACCCAGCACCAGTGCCTTTATTGCTGCTCAGAGGGAGGGAGGGGAGGGGGTGGCTCAGGGCAGGGCACCCCCAGCTCTTGGTAGCACCAGATGAGGCTCCAGAAGGAGGATGGAGGGTCCGGGCCAAGGCAGCAGTGCGGGATACCGGCAGGACCGGTGGTCTTTGGCTCTGGCAGGAGGGCAGGGAAGGGCAAAGTGGTGAATGGAGCATTTGCAGTCCTGGAGGCTCTCATCGCCTTATCTTCATCCCCGGGGCTGGAAGTGAACATCTGCTCCGAGCAGCAGGAAATTCTGGGAGAAAGAGACAAAGCGCTGGGCTGCCACCGGCCCTGGCAGCTGCATTGCCCAGCACCCACCACATCCCTGAAGGGAGAATGGATTGGCACATGTGCTCTGGTTTGCTGCCAGGCCATTGGGATCTCGGCTGAGAGCACCCTCCAAGAACTGCATTTGGAGGCTGTGCTGGTATGCAGAGGCTTGGGGGTGGCAGGATGGGCCCCAGCCAGGACCAGGTGCTCCCCCTCACTCACCTGGTGGAACCTCACAAGGACATTGGAGAGCCGAATCCTGTCCAGAAGCGGCAGAGGGAAACCCTCATCTAACCGGGCTGGAAAAGACAACACATGTCTGCATTGGGATGGGAATGGGAGTCGAGGGAGCACAGAGCACACAGAGAAGGTGGCCACCTCCTTCCCCCAGCCCTTTCCTCTCCTCCACTGCTCCTGGGGCAGGCAGAGGAATCTCCTCCCAATCTCCACAGAAGGGCTGCTTGTTGTGCCATGACACTCCCCTTGACCCCTCCAGCCACCAGCCCCACTCTGGTCTGAACTGCTGGCAAGGCAGGAGAAGCAGGGATTCGGGGAGAGGGTCTGGAAAGCATTAGGATTTGCATAGGGCTCATTTTTTCCATTGCATTTGCTGTTGGGAGCCTGTCAGAGCAGCAAGAGCCTCCCACCGCTTCACTGCCGCCTCCTGCACGCAATTTCCCCCGGATCAGCCTTGGCAATGAGGATTTAATTAGCGAGCTGGGACCACTCGGATGGAGCAACCCGAGTGGAGGGTGCTCCAGCACCCCCATTCTCCCCAGCAGGTTCTCACCATTAAGACGTGGGAGTAGGGTACTGGAAGTCAAGATGTTCATTAAGGACTGCAACATTCGCACCTGGGGAGGGGGGAGAGAGGGAGGAAAAGCTTTAGTCTGCAGAACAGGAGATGTGCAGGCACTGGAGGATAACTGGGAAATGCAAAAGAGATGAGGAGCCGGGATGGGCACACACTTTGCCAGAGACCAGCAGCTTTGTCAGGCCACGCTGGCAGGGCAGAAAATGTTGGGGTGAGAGCAGCAAGGGATCTGGCTCCGCATCCCTTCCCAGCCTTGCAGGCTGAGGCATGGGGTGCCTGCAGGGTCAGTGTGGGGTCCTGAGTGCACCCTCAGGTCCCGTGTTGGGAGGTAGGGGGGAATGAGCCCTCCTCCTGTCCCCTAGAAGGCTCCCAGCTCCATGCTGGGGGCTCTGGACATGGTCAAGGATAGCTTACCTCGAAAGTGCCAACAGCAGAATCCTTCAGAGAGAGCCTGATCCTGCACAGAGACAGAAGGGGTGCTTGAGAGGAAGTCCCAACGGAGGGAGCAATTCCACCCATTGATGGCCATGCAGATCCCTCTCCCTCCAGCCCCAGCTCATTCCCTCCACACCAAGCCCACATCCCTGGGACCTTCCCACCCCCCTCTGTCCCTGGGCACCCAGAAGAGAAACACCCCCAGCCACCCCCTGCCCAGTCAGTGGCTGCTCCCCTCTGTACCTGCCCACATCCAGGCTCCCAACTATGCGGCCGGATCTCACGTCGATGACAGCAGACACGTTCCCTGTCTGGGGAGAGAGCACAGAGCTCTGGCAGGGCTCACTCCACCTCACCCCAAACCAGACACCTGGGGGAACAGCTCTGACCAGCTGAAGCACAGCAGGACCACTGCCCATCCAGGGGTGTTTGCACCCAGCATTAAATGTGGCATTTGTCAGCTCAGGAATTGTTTTCTTAACACCCTCACTGCACCCAGACAGCACCCAGCACCTCCCCTGGCAGGATCTGGGCAACAGAACTGGGCACAGCTCAAACTCCCTTCTTTACCCCACTGCCACGGGCTGTGCCTGAACTCACCAGGCTGAGGAGGAAGAGTGGAGCCAGACTGGCGTCGGGAAGGATGGCATAAGCCTGGGCATCCACAATGGGCTTGAGCGAGATTCCTCCTGGTCCAATAGTCAGGAACGGAGCAGTGGGAGTGGACAGTCTGAACTTCATTGGCATGTTCGGGTACATCTCCTCCAGCTGTGTGGGCATAGGGAGAGGATGGGAACAACGGCACAAACCCCCCCCTCCTGGGGGAGAACACCTGGCACAGAGCAAAGCCTGTGTGTACAAGAGCTCTGGGCAGGCAGGGCCAGACTGCTCACCTGGGGAATGAAGGCAGAGAAGATGGAGGTGTCCAAGTGGAATCCAGCATCCTTTGGGATCTGCAGGGAGACGACTGTCACACTGGGGCAATGTGGCACAGAGGAGCCCATGGTGAGCCCTCTCATCCCCACACACACCTGTGTCTGACAGCCCAGCCCCATCCCACAGCCCTCAGCTCTCTCACTGGGGCTTCTCCAAGACTGCTGGCTGCTCCCAGAGCTCCTCAGCAAATGGAACCTCTTTCCCAACCCTGTCCCACTTGTGCCACTCACCATGTCCTCCGTGATTTCAAAGACCAGTGCCCCGGCCTCGTGGTAGGCGACGCCGGCTGTGTTGAAGAAGTAACTGGAGGCTCCAAAGTAAACCATGCGGTCGTGATCCGAGGGGAAGGCCAGTGGCAGCGGTGAGAAGGGGACGGTGGAGCGGTGGGCCAGGGAGTAGAATTCACCCTGGGAGGAGGGAGAGAGGTGGAGAAGGGGTGCAAATAGCGGCGGGGTTCACCTGCTGACTCAGGCTGGCAAACAACTTTTGCAGCAGGTACCTGCCTGTGGCAATGGCATTGGCCAAATCAAGTGTCCCCAGGGCAGCCTCTCACCTTCAGGTCTGCATCCAGGGACTGGGCGGTAGCTCTTGGGGGTGCCACCAAGGAGTAATCAATCCCAGTCTTGGCATCTATCCTCGCTGTGACTGTAGACAGAGGGAACAGAGGTGAGTGAGAGGGAGATGGTCGGGAAAGCTGGGAGCAGATGGCCTCTGCTGGCATCTGGGCAGTGCCATGCCTGAACTTCCTGGTGCACCAGCTCAGTACCAGCTGCATCAGTGTGCTTGCTTCTGCCAAGAAGCAAAAACCCCCATTTTCCTCCTGGCTGTTTCTCAGCCAGCTCCTGGATCTGAGGAATGGCCTGGGTCCCCCAGCTAAAGCAGCCCAAGCCCCGGCAGTCCTGGGGCACAGATCCTGGAGGGATCTCCGCAGCCAAACAGGGCACACAGTGATTTGTCTCTGCTGAGAAGGTGCTCCCCAGCTCCCAGCTTGGGTGCCAGAATACCAGGAGATGGGGAGGGGACACAAGAGAAAACACCGTCCTCATGGCTGGGAAAAGCTGGAAAGAACTGCTCCTAAACCCACATGCAGCCCCTCAGTACCTGGCAAGGTCTGGACATACTTCTGGAGCTCGTTTTGTACAGACTCGTCCACAGTGTCACAGATCTGTGGGACAGAAAGGCCACAGAGCTGAGCGAGGGCAGCCGGGTCACAGCCCCCACTCAGAGCCTCAGCCACACTCCCTGCTCTGTGCCAAAACCTGCTTAAATAAAAGAGCACACACAGTGATGATTGTCTCCATTCATCAGTGAATGTGAACACATGAAGTGTCCAAGAACCAAGCAGGGTTTATACCTACAAGCATCTGCTTGCAGCAATTTCCCCTCAGCACAGTTCAGCTCTGGGGAGGCCCTTGGAAGGAATCTCATGTGGCCCATGCAGGAATGAACTGGGCTGAGCAGCCAGGACTTGGCCAAAGCAGAGCAACTGAAAGCGTTAACCCACCCTGCAGGGGGAGGAACACTGACTGCTCTGAAGATGAGCTCTGTTGAGCCCCTACAGTTCTGTGTGCCAGGGCAGAAGAGTGCATCCCTCTGCCTCTGCCATCCACTAGTGAAGCCCCAGCATTAATGGGGATTTTACTGCAGGCTCACCACCAGCCTGGGAAATTTACTGCGGGGCGCAGTCCTGCAGATGGCTGAGGAAATCTGCACAAGCTCCTTCCAGTGTTTTCCCTGTAATGTCACAACAACCACAGGCAGGATCTGTCTGTCATCTGTCTGACTGGGCATGCAGCCTACAGAGCTGATGGTGAGATGCAGCACTGCGGAGGGGCAGTGACCACACTGACAGAGATGAGGAGGAAGATGGGACAGAGCCTTGGGCATGGCCTTAGTGACAGCAGGTTGCAGCTCTTCCCTGTGGCCAGTGATTTTTTTCTGTCTGTGCTGGAAATGCCCCATCGCTGCCTGTGAGGGTGTTGCTGTAAGCAGGCAAATGCAGCCCTGGTCCCAGTGACTGGGATTTCCCCATGACCCAGATTTCCCTGTTGCCTGGATTTCCCTGTGACTGGGATATCCCTGTGAACAGAGTCCCGGGACTGGGGGAACAAGGACTGCCCAAGCACTGCAGTGGGTGCAGGAGGCAGACACATGCTGCCTGGGCTGGGTTGTGGCCCGGCTGTGCCCAGGGATCCTGGTGCAGCTCACTCCCTGCCCCTGCCCTCTCCTGCCCATTGCCCCTCACACCATCACTCCACAAAGCCAATGAGGAACGTATTTGGGGCAGACGGTGCTTGGAGGAAGAACAGAGGGCAGTGGGGTCCCTTTGCACTCCCAGAGCTGCCCTCCTTCCAGGGGACGAAACAGCAGAAAAGGCCTCTGAGGCCTGGTGTTGCTCTGCTGCCAGACCATCTGCTGCCACGGACCCCAGGGGCTTTGGGAAAGGTGTTGCATGGAATTGGGAATAGTGCCTGGGCAGGATGGGATCTTCTGCAAGAGTGGGATTTGCCTGATCTCCAACTGCCTCCTTCGTGAGCAAGGTTCACATCCAGAGAGGCTGTAACTCATGCCAGTTATCCTTGTAGTAATTATTGCTAACAGCTTGTTTCCATGTCTTGTTGCAGGTCTCCTGCATGTCAGTGTCTATACCAGGCAGCAGTACCAGAGCTCCCTGACCCTCCTCAGTAAAACAAAACAACAAATGTCTAAAATCCAGGAATGAGAGCTTCCGCTCAGTGCTTCCCAAAGCCCTCCAGAGCATGGCTGGTTAAAGGACAGCTCTGATCAGGTTACAGTGAGTTTGGCTGAGACATGAGATCTAATTAACTTACCACATGGAAAGAAAAGTCTTTGTTAATTAGGAACCAGTTATGCTGGGCTTTGGCAAAGGCTCCAGGTTTCAAATTCAGCCTGAATCACACTATGCTATAGAACCTGCAATGCCCATTCCTTTTGTTTTTACTGAGTTGGCAACACAGTCATGTGCTCTGGCTATAGTTACATCCCTACATCTGATCCTTCCAGCACTTCACCTGCAAGTGAGGGCTAAAGACCACCAGAAAACCCTGGAGCCCTGCCCTCCATTGTTCACATACCTTGTCCTCTAAAATCTTACGGAACCGGGACTCAATAGCTCTGTGGAAGAGGTTGTAAAGCCACCTGCAGAGAAACAGAGAGAAGCCCTGTCTAGCTCAGATCCACACTGCAGAAGTGTGTGCCCAGGAAAGGGAGACCCTAGAGATGCAAGACCCTGGGAACATCGTTCCCACACCAATTTGGCATCTGGCTTTTGCCAGTTTTGGTTTACATTTGCAAACAGACTCACTGGTAAACCACAGAAGTCTGGTGTCTGCCTTAACCACACCCACCCCCCTGAAATGTGCAGCCACAGCAGGAGAAACTCAGGCCAGATTTAAGACCAGGCAACCTCAGATTTGCCAACAACTTACTCCTCACACCAGGGCCACATTCCAATGGCAGAGCTACATTCCCATGGCAAGTGGGCTAATACACAGTGTTTCCAGACCTTCCAGTGAAGTTACATACCCCAGCCTGCCCGAAAAGCGGACCCGGACATTGGAGATGCGGGCACTGCACTCCGAGGTGCTGACGGTGGGCTTCCCAGAGGTGTCGCTGCCAAGCCTCAGGCTGATTTTGATGTAGACATTTTCCACCTTCAGGTTAAAAGATCCGTGGTCCCGGCTGCAGGGAGAGGGGGATGAGCAAGGGATGTTTCTCAATGCCAAGGCCTGGTGAAGGGACCTCAAATCTGCTTCAGGATGAATCTATCTAGATCAGTCTCCCCCTTGTATGGTGCATCCAGAGGAGACTGGGAAAGTTTTTAAACTCAGGGGAAACAAATTTCACTGGCACATAAACTAGGAGAAGTAACCTTTAAATAGAGAGGACTGAGAGTAAGTCGAGGTGGTGGAAGAGAGACCTGAGGTTCCATGTAGCTCCCCCATCGTGTGCCTTGTTCCTGCCTCCCACCCTGTTTTATCCAGCGCATCTGGGGGAGCAAAGTGACAGCTGCCCAAAACACAAGGGAAAGGGAGAGGAGAAAAAACCCATCCAAATCCAGAGAGGGAGACATGGAGTGAGTGCCTGAATGGGGAGAGGAAGAGCTGGGCACGTACACAAAGAGAAACTTCACTCGCCAGTCCCCATCCAGCTCTGCAAAGGCATTGGAGATGGAGACCTGCAGGCCCACGTTGGAGATGGGGGTAATCCGTGAGTACGGCAAGTGGAAATCACGAAGGCGCAGTCTAAAAATACATGAATGAAAAGTCACGTTACAGTGGTTCGTCATTCCCAAGCACAAGGCTGGGGAGGGAAGGAGGGAGGGAGAGGGTGGAGTCACTGCACTGGCAGCATCCCCAGCTGTAGTGCTGCTGCTGCAAAGCTCTGCCTGGCAGGGACACACAGAGCAGAGTGGCACCTTTGCAAATTGGCCCTTGCAGCCACCCATGGCAGCTCCAAACCCTGCACAGCAGGAGCAGAGGGGCACCCAGGGCAGCAGGGAGCTGGCATTTCCACATGGGAACAGGTGCCCTGGTCCCACAGGCAAGGCCATCTCCACCACCCAGGCTTTGATTGTACAAAATCCACCCATACCCAGAGTGCCATCACCCCAGATCCCTTTTTCCCACTGGGCAAGGAGTGAAATGGGAACATATCTGCCTGAACCAAGGACAGGGCCAACATCTCAGGGAGCTGTGGAGGGGACAGGATGGTCCTCATTGCTCCGGGGGCTCCCCACCATCCCCACCCCTCCTGCCCCTTGCCTGGGTTGGGGGGCAGTGGGTGGCTCCAAGGCACTGGCAGGACTCACCTGGAGAGCTCATAGCGCACCTTCCCCAGGCGCCCAACACGAGAGTCACCCGAGATGTCTGGCAGCTTCAGCTGGGCCAGCTCCTTCTCCAGGATTGCGATCCCCTGCTGATGGGCTGCAGGGACACAGGGAGAGCGTCACTGCCACCACTGCCGCAGGAGCTGGAGCACACATCGGGCACACAGCACAAGAATCAAAGAAAACATCCAGGTGATGTTCCCCTGGCTGCTTTCCACATCCCAGGCTGGCTTTAAAGTAAAGCTCCACGCACACAGCCCTGCGAGCACACAGGCAATGCTGCCTGGTGCCCTGCTTGCAGCCCCAGGGGAAGGTGGTGGCCACAGAAAGGAGAGAGATGTCCCAGTCCTCACTCTCCAGGCTTCAAACCAGGTGAGGTGTGTGGGAGGTCAGAGGTACTGGGCTGCTCCCTGCCCATTGCCAGAAGGCAAAGATGGATGGAGTTTATGTCCCAGGGAGCAGCACGGCATCAGTGGGTGCTGCACCCCTGCCTCCATCTGGGAGGGGAGTCACGTTCTCTCTCACACGGCTGGCAGAGCTGCCGGGTAAATGAGCTGTTTCTCACACAGTGTATTTCAATCCATAACTGCGCTCTGCTGGAGCCGGGGCTCTGCCTACTTCGATAAAACCAGCACGGGGCCCATCCATCTCTGTCACTGCCCCCCCCCAAAGCTCCCCACCTCCTCTCTCCTCTGCAGCTCCCTCCTCTAGGGCTCACAGCTCGGATGCCTGGACATGCTGTGAGACCAGGACCCTCCTGCTGTGCCAGTCCCCAACACTGCCTGCCTGCAGCTCCCTGAGACCCCACAGGGCTGGTTCCCCTCTGCAGGGGCTCCATCAGGTTGTGGGGTGGGGGGCACACAGGTGCAACAGGGGAAGTCCTGGGCGATGGTGCATTTGGCACGCCTGTCCAAGGATGTCCCCATCCTGCCCCAGGACCCTGCACTTCTCACAGGGTACCTGGCTCCACACCTCTGCCACCAGCACATCTGTGAGGAGAGAAATCAGAAGCAGAACCCACCGTAGTCCAAGCCTGCCTGGGTGATCCTCACCACGAAGCCGGGGTTGGTGGCTGTGGTGAGTGCCAGGCACAAGGCCACTGCCCCGCAAGCCACCACCAGGCTCTGCACTCCCATCCTGGCTTCCCGCAATGCTGTGCTGTGCTGGGCTCTCCCTGTCCACACCACCTTTATATCCCTGCAAAAACGGGAACCAAAAGTGAGGGTGGTGTGTGGGGCCACGGGGGGCGTCCCCAGGACTTCCTGCTTGGCCACCGCCCTGCTCCGCTGTGCTGCTGGCACCATGGCACGGCCCAGCACAGAGGCACACCTGGTGCCTCTCACCGAAGGCAGGGAAGGGGCAGTCGAAACGGGGAGGCAACAGCCCAATTTCCAGCTCTCTGTCAGTGCCAGCGGTCCCCGCCTGTGGCAGCAGCACATGGTCAGTGGAGCAGAGCTGGGTTTGGCACTGCCAGCTGAGCCTGACAGAGCCACATTCCTGCAGCTTGCACCCAGCAAAAGCTGGGAACAGCCCGGGCTGCCCAGGAGCAGTGTCCCAGCCCTGCTGCTCCCCATTTCTCTCCCTGTCCCATGGGTCTCCTGGCTACTCTGTGAGCTGCTGCTGTCACACCATGGACCTGCCAAAGACACCAGAGCAGCCTTGGGGCGCCAGAGCAGCCTTGGGGCACAGCAATGGCTAAAGAAGGCAGGTCACAGCTTCTCACCTCATGGGAGCAGACCCCGGGGACTCCCACACCCAGCAGGGCTGGCAAAGGGGCACCTGCCTGGGCTGGGCAGCTGCACCAGGGCAACTCCATCAGTGGGGTGCCCTGCACCTCCAGGCCCCATCATGGGGCTCCTGCACGGAGCAGCCGTGCACAGGAGGAGACATCCATCACCCCGGGATCAAGCCCCAAAGACAACACTCCTGAGGCCTGACATGTCACAGCTCTTGTCATGATGGCTGGAGACAGGGGCAGGAGCCAGGCTGCAGCCAGGTAGGGGTGAGAGAGGAGCACCCCTGTGCCCCTCCAGCCAGGAGAGCTGGGCTGGCTGATCTCTTCTTGCAGGAAAAAAGTGAGGGAAGAAGAAATGATTCAGTTAATTTCATTTCCTGTTGGGGTCCAGGCACAGGAAGGCCAAGGCTGCTGATGCAGGCAGATCTCATGCTGCATCCAGGGAAGTCCTGGCTGCCAGAGGCAACATCCCTGAGCCAATCAAGGATGTTGTGAAATGCAGCTATTGCTCAAGCACAGCAATCCCTCAGTGCTGCAGCCTCAGGAGACCCCAAGGGACGAGGCCATGGTGCCCATGCTGGAGGAACTCAGCACATGGAGATGGGGATGGAGAGACCAAGGCACTCTGTTCCCCTTTGCCTTTCTTCCCACAAGTTTTCAGCAGGGTCACTTGCAGGCTGCCTGGCAGACACCCAGCAAATGCCCACCGGGCTTGTATGAGTGGCTACGGCTTTGGAAAGTGGCACCGCAGTCACTGTCAGCTCTGGGACCTGGGGAACAGGGACGTGGCAAGGACGGCGCCTGCAGAGAGGGACAAACCACCCAGGGCAGGGCTGTGTCCCCCAGGCGCCCACCATCACCACCCACAGGCTGTGAGTCTCCATCAGTGCCAGCCCAATCCACCCCTGGGAGCCAGGAGCCCATGGGCAGAGCTCCTTTTGCCCAGAAAGAAGCATCCAAGAGCAGAGGAGAAAGCCAAAGGGCCAAATCCCCACTCACAGCCTCTTTGGCATTGTGACCCTGCCTGTCACCCATCATCAGCTCTTATGTGGGTCTGGCTCAGTTTGGAGCAGGAGCTCCCAAACCTGCCATGGTGACAGCCCATCCCACTGAAGGGCTGCTTCAAAACAACACTCAAGATGTTCAGGAGGAGCATTGAGGAACCAGAACTCTTCCACGTGGAGAAATGAAATTTGATAAGGAATAGCACAGAGAGGAAGCAAAACCAGGAAGTTTTCCCCCTGCGTTTGAGCAAATTTTGAACTGAAAAAAAGCCTTCAAAGAGCCGAACCCTGACCAAACACTGCCGTGTTTGGCAAGGAACAGCCAAAACCACATCTAAAGCTCAACATATGTGCCGGTCCCGATAGCGCTTCCTGCAAGTGGTGACAGAGGGGATGGAACATGAAATCCTGCCCTGCCTGAGCCAGCCCTTCGGACAGGTAAAGGTTTCTCCCGCCAAACTGCTCTGCCTTTTCTGGGAGTGTGGGGTCCGCTCCACTGGGGAAAGGCTGGTTCCCCCTGGCTGCTGGAGAAGGAATGGGAATGGTCAGATGGGAACCAGGAGCCCAGGAGGGCAGGGACTTGCAGGAGTCCTGTGCTGCTGCTGCTGTCCTTTGCCCAGGACTGCAGGTCAGGACCCCTCTCTCCACTGTCCACAGGCCACCCCGTGCTCCCCAGGTCAGGAGTCCCTCCGGCCCCACACGCTCCTCGGCACGTGTGCGCAGTTCCCCATCCTGCCCCCGCTCTTTCCGCATCTCTCTTGTGATGCCATGGCTCAAAACACCATGCAGCCACGTGCTGGGGTTATCCAGGGATGACAGGAGCTGGGCTGGGGCTGCAAGCAAGGGCACCAAGCTTTTTTGCCACCTGCAAGGAAATCCGGACACATCTGTGTTCCCTGGTGACATTACCAGCCTGGGAATTCCCTGGGCAGCTTGTGCCAGTGCCAAAAGCTTCACTGCTGCTGCTCACCAGCCTTCCATTGGCAGCTGTATGCTGGGGAAACACCAGGGAAAACCCGGGCACTCAGCAAGAAAAGTGAGAGCAGCCTGGCTGGATTTGGAGGGAACTTGGAAAGAGAAGTCCTCAGCCCAAAATAAAACCTCCCTTACCCATTTCCAGCCAGGACAAGTTCATTGTCACCAACAGAACTGGGCTGTGGTCAGGGCCTGTGGCAACTGTGGTTGTCCCTACACCAACAGGGACTTCACCAGAGCTCGGAGAAACCCTGTCACCAAGGTGTGGGGAGCTGCGGCTCCTGCCCACTGCACCGTGTGTGGTGTCACAGCCTGACGCTGTCCACTGTCACCTGCATATCTCTGACAGCCTCAGCCCCAGCAGCAACTAAAAATACAGCTGGGGAACATGTGGGGGCTCCTCCACGTTTGTTTTCCCAGCTGCAGGCTCAGCATGACCCAGCCTCGGCTGTTCCAGGAGCCGGGAGGGCTCTGGGCCAGCGCGGGGTCACTGCTGACGCCAGCCCTGACCGCTTCATCCAACACAGGCAGAGGGGACACCCGGGGGGGACCCCAGAGCTCACACAGCCAGAGCCCCATGGGGCACAGCCAGCAGCACATGAGGCCCCTGGACGTGGGGATGTGGGCAGGAGCCACCAGGGTCCCACTGGGAGCCAGCCCCAGAGACCAACCCTGATGCTGGGCTCACTGCCCTCACCCTCCCTGCACCCCAATATCCCAGTGACATCCCAGGGGACCCTTGGGACCAGCACTGCAGTCAGTAGTGCAACCCCCCAGCAAGGGCTGCGTTCCCCCAGACAGGCGGGCTCCTCTCGCAGCACGCCACTCGTGACACAGTCTGGGAGCCTCATGGGAGACAAAAGGGGACACAGAGAGCCAAGGGGGTTGATTTTGCAGAAAAGTAAAAATAAAAATGCAAGAATGGTGACCTCGGGCAGACCCCGGGGGGATCTGAATGGTGGCTCTGTGCCGGAAGAGGGACAGGGCAAGAGGCCACATGCAGCCTGTCCCAGCAGCTGCTCGGGACAAACAGGACATGGAGAACAGAAGCAGCAGAGGAGGGTGAGCTCATGGGGTGAGGGGCCCCGGGGGCACCCGGGTCTCCCCTAGAAACACTGCCTTTTGCTGGACTTGCTCCCCAGCGCCCTGAGTCCCAGCCTTGCTATCTGAGGCTGGCTGGAGGGTGTGGGGAACTGCTTTGTGGGATGTGGGAATGCAGGGATGGACCTGCCCGTTAGCTTCGCAGGGTGGCCCAGCTGAGCACAGACGGCAAGAGACACCTCAGGGTGCAGGTGGGGAGCTGCTGCTCTGGGTGCAGGGTGGTGGGGTCAGGGCTCAGATCCACATCTGTCTCTTCCTGCTCACCGGTATCACAGAGGAATCGATCCATTGTGCGGGTGCCAGGACACAGTCACACTGTCCTCCTCCCCCCTGCCCTCAGCGCCCTCTCCTGGCCCTGGTATCCATCAAGAGATGCAAGAGCCACAGCTCTTGGGTTCATTTCAGAGGTGACCATGCAATTTAAAAAGGTCACAGCCTTGAGCTCACCTTCCCCTGCACTCAAGGGAACTATGAAAAACCTGAAGCTGGTAAGTGAACTACCACAATTACAGGAGAAATTGGCCACTGTTGGGGACGGGGAGCTGCCCAGCTGGTCCCAGTTGGCACTGGGAATGCTGAGCAGGGGCTTGGAGCCAAGGGCCAGTGCTGTGGTGGGCTCAGCTGGGCGCCCCAGCCTAGTACCCGTGGCCAAGCTTCTGCCCACCTACACGACCACTGGTGCCTGAGCCCCTGCAGGACTCGTGATCCATACGGGCAGCGGGAGGGCTCTCGCCAGCTCCCAAGGAAATGGGAAGCAAACGCGAAGGCCTCCCTGGCGCCGTCCTCCCTCCCACATGCCAGCAGCCCAGCTGCACCTCCTCCCGTCTCAGCTTGTTTTCACAGCGTGTCCTTTGGCCGCTCGCTGATCCCTGGACAAATGTTCACTAGCGAGACTGCCCCGGCAGCCTGCAGCCCACGCTGTGGCCGTCCCACTCTCCCTGGTCCTGTCTCCTTTCCCAGCCCCAGTCCCGGCCTTGAGCCCGTTCCCACGAATGCAACAGTGGAAATTACTCCAGCCTGAGCAAGGAGCAGAGAGGCTGAGAGTGCTGGACATTGTGCACAGGGCTGGCAGAGCTGGTGATGCTGTGCCCACAGTGCCTGGGGCTGGGAGAGCTGTGCCCAGCATGCCTGGGGTTGGGAGAGGTGTCTGTGCCCAGGACTGGCAGAGCTGTGTGAAGCAGCACTTTGCCTTAGGAGACACCAAATCTGTGGCTTTGGCTCTCATGCTGGTTGTTTTTGTACGGTTCTGGTTGCTGAATCCCATGATCCTGCCCCCTGGTAGGTCCTTCCCATCCCTGGAACAGTGAGAGGCATTCACTGTCCTGCTGCTGCGCTTTTGGGGCAACTCAGGAATGGGAACTGGGAGCCAAGGGATCCATCCAGGACACAGACCAATCCCGGGGGATCACACTGACCCGGGGTGGATTGGAAAAGAGGGGCACCCCCCCACAAAATGCATGTATGAACACATCTGCACACATGTGTACACACGCACACACACATGCAGCTCTGCGTGTTCCCGCTGTATGCCAGGACCCTCCGCCTGGAGCTGCTCGGGGGCCAGGGGACGGGGGGCGCTGCAGGAGGACCCCCGGTACAGCCGCCTCCTGCCACCCCCTCGGGGTTTCTTTCTCTCTCCGATCCCATCCCATCCCGCCGGGAGCCGCCCCCCCGTCCTCGGGGACACACAGGGCGACTGCCCCCGGGGGGCTCCCGCCGGCGGCCGCAGGAAAGCGGCCCCCCGCCCCCCCGGCTCTCTCCGGGCCACCGCCGCCAGCCCACTCCCTCCCCTCCCCCGCCCCGCCCCGCTCCCGCTTTCTTCGCCTTTTCTTTCTTTTCCTTCTTTTTGTTTTTTCTTCTTTTTTTCCCCCAGAAGAGGCGCGGCGGGCGGAGGGGGCCGGGGGGGCCGGGGCTGCCCGCCCCCGCCCGCGGCTCCAGAGGCGCCGGCGCCGGGAAGAGCCGCCGGCGGAGCGGGGACCGGCCGGGAGCCCCGGGCCGGGGACAGCCGGCGAGGAGGAGGAGGAGGGACGGGACAGTCTGTGCCGCGGCCCCCGGCCCCTCTGCCACTTCCTGGAAAACATGGTAATTCCTGGGGCATCCCTCTCTCTGCCGCTGCCCCTCCCCGTGGCTGCCGGTCCCGCGGGCACCGGGTGGGCACGGGGTGGGCAACGGGAGCGACAGCAGAGGGAGGTCGGGAACGAAGGTGGAAGGAGGTGCAAAGGCAGAGGTGGGTGTGGGTGTGAGGGCAGAGGTGGGTGGGAAGGCAGAGACAGATGGAAGGTGGAGGGGAGTGTGAAGGTGGAGGTAGGTCAGTGTGGAGGTGGAGGTTGGGTGTGAAGGTGAAGGTCAGTGCAAGGTTGGAGATCAGGTGTGGAGGAGGACGTGGCCGTGGCTGCTTGGGCAGGTGTGTGCGGGGCTGCATCCTGCGATGCTTAAACTTCCCCACAGAGTTTGTCGCGGGGATGGGTGCAGCGAGCGGGAGCTGCCATGTGGGCCGTGCCGGCACAGGGGGATGCTCGGCAGACCGATTGGATCATTGGTCACCGCAGCCGGCACGTGCCGTTGCCCCGGGCTCTGTGCTGAGCGCGGCCTCCCGCTCCGGGCCAGGCTGAGCGCTTGCATCGTGTCCTGCCAAAGCTGGTGACAGCAGGAGCTGCCGGAGAGGCAGAGGAATTGGTATTCAGGACTGGTCCCAGGCTCAAAACTCGCTCCTTCCTGAGCAGGGGTGAGAAAGGAGCTGAAGCTGAGTCACCCTGTGGCTTTGGGCATGGGTTAAACAACTTCACCGCACCAAAACCCCAAAGCCCAGCCCGTCTTGTTGGTGTAAACCACTTTAAAAATATGGGTATTTGGGGAGAAATATCAATCTCTATTTAACAGCACTTTGGCTTATTAAAATGGAAATAGCTTTGCAAATGTAAATCTCCTTATGCTCCCTAATGCCTTTGTTCCAGCTTCGCTCCCTCACAGCGGGTGGAGGGACTGGGATAACTGGCTGCTTTTGGATTCCTATGGGCTCCTGACCGGCCCGGATGTGGCTTCGCCTACGAACTCAGAGCCACTGCACCATGGTTACCCCAAAAACCTCCCCCAGTGATGAAGTGCTCTGTGACACTCCATGAAAACATTTTTAGTCAGTCATTCCAGGCCAAAACATTCCCCAGCACAACCCAGGCTGTGTCTGGTGCCTCCATCAGTCCCTGGTTCTCTCCTGACACTGGCACACACAGTCCCTGCCGCTGGATGAAGTCCTGGGTGGTAGGGCAAGAGGAAACAGCCTCAAGTGGTGCCAGGGGAGGGTTAGACTGGATACTAGAGAAAAATTTCTTCACTGAAAGGGTTGTCAAGCCCTGGCACAGACTGCCCAGGCAATGGTGGAGTCTCCATCCCTGGAAGGATTTAAAAGACTGTTGGAGGCAGGGCAGGCAGTTCCAGCTCATCTCTTGTGGCAGTGTTCGGAGCTGGATGGATCCTCCTGTGCTGTTGGGGCTCCTCACCTCAGTGTTGGGATGGGGAGGTAGTCAAGCTCGGCAGTGCTGGGCATGGAGGTGGTAGCTGCACCAGGGCCCCACTGGAGCAACATGGAGTGGGGTGCTGGTCTTCGCCCTTCAGCAGGGATTTTCCACAGTCCATTCTAGGAACTGTGCACAGTAAGACAAAGCTTGAGGAGAAAGGTCCAAGGACAGAAAGCCTGGACAAGAAACACACTGGCAGATCAGGGCCCTGAGAAGGGACTGGCTTGCCTCCTCCTCTGCCCAGCTCTGTGGCTTCTCCTGTCAGGTGCAAGGGCAGGAGATTCCTGTGCTGAGACATGGAAAAAAAGTCATGAAGAATTAACCAGAGCATGACTGCAAAGTGCTTTACCTAAAGCGCATTAAAACTAATTAAGCTGCA
Source organism: Lycocorax pyrrhopterus obiensis (assembly GCA_014706295.1). Taxonomy (NCBI): domain Eukaryota; kingdom Metazoa; phylum Chordata; class Aves; order Passeriformes; family Paradisaeidae; genus Lycocorax; species Lycocorax pyrrhopterus. The sequence goes on along the minus strand of JACSVZ010000022.1, from coordinate 9,915,785 downwards.
TTAACCGTGGCCCCTTTGTCTCTGTATGGGCTCCTGGACCAGGGATTAGCTGCCTGAAACTAATGCTCACCTTGAGCTAATCCCACCAGACTTCCTGGGTGCTCTTATGGGAGCAGGACCCAGCTGCTTGGAGGATGCTCCTCTTCCCCACTCACCAGTGGGGTCCCCTTGACAGCTGTGCCAGAGTCATCCCTGCGCTGCCTGGAGCGCAGCCCGGGCATCACGGGAGCCGTGGGATGGTTTCCCTCCATGTACCAGCCGTGCCACACAGCCGACAGCTCCTGCAGCACTGAGGGAGTCAACTGGGGACTGCTGGTTCACACGGGGCACAGACCCAGTGTCCTCGCCCCGCTCTGGGGCAGTGCGGGGGGATGCAACGCGGAAGAACGCTTCCCAGAAAATGCAGGAATAATTTTGAGTTTGGCCAATTCAGCAATGAGTCTGGACCAAAACACCCTATCCATCTTCAGATGTTTGTCCTTCCTCCCATCTGCTGCATTCCTGCAGCGAGCCGCGGAGCCCGGCACAGCCCCACGATCTGTCTGATCTGACTCTGCTTAACCCCTCGGCTGCTGTGGCTCCTCCGCCTCCACATGGCTGGCGGCCAAGCAAGGCGGCTGCTGCCTCGGGGCTTATCCCAGGCTCCTTAACCACAGCCCGGCGCTGGGAACCGGACCCACCGTGCCGCACGCCCCGCCTGCGCCGTGCTCGCTCTGCTCCACTCCCGGTTCCCCCCGTTTCCAGCGCCGGAAGGTTCGGAGCCCCTGAGCTCAGCAGTATTGCCAGTGTGGGCGTCCCAGGGCCCCGACAGTGGCACAGTGCAGCGTGGGACGGTGGGCAGAGGCACCGGGTCAGGGGCAACGGTGTTCCCGCTGCGGGGCCACTCTCCCACCAGCGACACTTTCCTCCCTCCCGCAGGATGCCGGGTCGCTGGATGCGGCGGTGCAAAGCGCTCTCCAGGCCCTCTACCCGCCCTTCGAAGCCACTGCTCCCACCGTCCTGGGCCAGGTGTTTCGGCTGCTGGAAACCAGCTACCAGGGGGATGGGCTCTGCTGCCTGCTCCAGTTCCTCATCCCGGCCAAGCGGCTCTTCGAGCGCCTGCGGCAGGCGGCCTGTGTAAGCCCCTGTGCCCCACCATGGTGCCCCCATGAGCCACTCCCAGACACGACGGGTTTGCCCTAAGGAGTCCTGCCTGCACGCTGACCTGTGGGGTCCCTCCCTGCACGTCCACTCCTTGTCCCATCCGCTCCCTGCAGAGGGGACCATGGCACACCCAGCTCCCTGGAACTGGTCCAGCACATGTGGTCCCTGCAATAAGGGCAGGGGGACTCTGGAGTTATCTTGTCTTGATCCTGGAGAGGCTTAAGCAGGGGTTTTCCCTCTGTAAGCACATGGGTAGACTCCACACCATGGGAGTAGCCATGGCTCGGGGTGGGCTTGCAGGGCTCTGCTGCAGGGGCTTGGCTCAGGGACATGCATTGGGTCACCAGGCTCTTTCATCCTCATCACGGGAAGCACAGAGCTGGGCAGCGAGCACGCGGGGTGGGGGTGGCTGGGAGGCACAGAGCTGACAGGGCTCTCTCATGCGCTGTGTTCTTCCTCCCTCCCAGGCTCCCTACTTTAACCGCATCTTTCTCCATGAAGGCTGGCCCTTGTGTCTGCACGAGAAGGTGGTTGTGCACCTTGCGCCACTCAACCCCCTCCTGCTGCGGCCTGGGGACTTCTACCTGCAAGCAGAGCCCTGCGAGGAGCACGCAGCGCGTGTCACCGTCAAGCACCTCTCCCTGGACCTGCGCTCGGTGGAGGAGACACCTGTCCCCGAGGCCACCCACGCACTGCTCTTCACCAACGCGTGGCTGGAGGAGGTGAACAGCAGCTGGGCCGGAGTTCCCCTGCACACCTGCCTGGTGGCCACCGAGAACGGTGTCACCCCACTGCCGTGGAGCCGGATTGCCATGCCCGAGTTCACCGACAAGCCCAGGGCTGGAGCTGACAGTGTGCCCGCAGGTGCCCGGCATGAACCTGCTCCTGAGACCGCACCTGAGCTGGCAGCACCCGGCACACCTGTGCCCCATGGCACAGCCAATGTCCTCACGCCCTACAGCAACATTGTGGGCACCATCCCAGGCTGCAAGGCCACCTCTCGGAAGTCAAGCCACGGACGATACCCGGGACTGATCAAGGTGGAGCAGGCAGGGCTGCAGAAGAAGCCGGCCACGCTGGCCGTGCCCAGCCTCAGTGAAATTATCAGCCAGAACCTGGAGGGGGAGTATGTGGACCTGCTGGAGCAATCCCAGGAGGACATGGACCTCCTGAGCAGATCCCTGTTGTCCCCCTGCCTTCCAGGGACAATAAGGGCTGGGGCCGAGGCGATGCTCCCCTGGAATGGGGGAACGGAAGCAGACGCCTGGCCCTGTGGGGGAGCACTGAGCTCAGAGGAGAGTCCCTGCAGCCCGTGCCTGGGGAGGAAGCTGAGCCAGGAGCCAGGGCCACATGGCCCAAAGTGCCGCCAACGTGACTCCTACATGGCTGCGCTGCAGAACCCGGTGAGCTTCGGCTCTGGGCTGATGGCAGCCATCCTGGAGGAGCCAGACAGCCCCGGCCCCGAGCTGCCCCCTGCCACCCCCCGTGAGACCCCCGCACAGCACAGGAAGGGGGCTGGCAGCCCCACGCTCCTCACCCGTCAGTCCTGCCGAGCGGCTCCTGGGGTGCCGGGGCAAGGGGGGTTGGTGCAGCGGGGCAGCCCCCAGCTCCCCCTGGGTTCCAGCCACAAGTTCTCCTTCCTGAAGGGCGCGCGGCTCGGGGCAGCCCCCCGGGATGAAAGAGTCACCAGCCAGCACGAGGGGGCCTGGAAGAAGATGTCGGCCATCTACTCTCCCAGGATGGGCAGAGCCAGGGCAGCAGGGAAAGGTGCTGTTCTGTGGGGCTGCGGCGCCTGACCAGGCGCTGCTGGGGCTTTGCTATTCCTCTGCTTCACTGAGAGTCGCCAGCTTCTCTCTCCTCTGTCCCCGTGCACAGGTACGAATACAGCCACTGCTGCTCCCATGGAGGAACGGTCCCCGGAAAGTGCCAGCTGCAAGAATGGTCCCTCTGTGCCCAGCACTGGCACTGCCGGGCGGGAGCCTCCAGCCTGGCAGGACCTGCACGCTGGGCTGCTGCGCTCAGGCATCATCTGCCTGCCAGGTACTGCTGGCACTGCGAGCCCGGGGCATGGGCGGGAGAGGCCTCTGGATGGAAACACAGGCTGCTGGAGAGGGTGTTCTAGAGAAAGGTTTCAGGGCTTTGCTGGAGGCCAGAAATACTCCAAGCGGAAAATTTCCTTTCAGCTGGGCAAAAACATTAAAAACATAAATGCAGGCAGCCTGTGAAGAGCAGCTGCCCTGGTCCCAGCCGCCCCAAGCCCTCCCACACCATTCCTCTCCAGTGAAGCTGTTCAGCTTTAGCTGCCAAACACTAAACATTTGGCTCCTTTTTCCCAAGAACCAAAAAGCAGTAACAAAACCCATCTTTTTCTCAGGAAAAACGTCCCCAGCAGCTCTGGAATTCCAGGCGTTCATGCTGAGAGCCCCCCCGGGCTGGCTCTCTCCTTCTGGAAGGGCCAGAGGGGCTGCACCATGGTGGGCCCTGAGCTGAGGCAGCACCAATGGGTACCCCAGCCCATTGTGGGGTGCTCAGGTGTGGCAGGTTGCTGCCACAGGGATCACTCACCCTTTCCCCACAGGGAGCTCGGACAAGCTGGGCAGGGCCCTCCTCCTGGTGACCACCAGTGGCAGTGCCTGGCGGGCTGCGTGGTGCTCAGCTGCCGAGCTGGCGAGGCTCATCCTCTACCTCTGCTCCCTCCCCAGGTAAGGACCAGCAGGACCTGCCAGTGACCCCCAGCTGCTGCCTGGCTCAGGGCTCCCAGGCAGCTCCCAGGCTAAGTCGGGATGGATGCCCAGCATCCCACACATGCTGGTTTGGGCACATCCCCGAGGACCCTGGACCATGCGCCTGCCAGAGGCACATGCTCTGAGCCCTTGGCAGGGGCATCCCACAGGGATGAGGCACCACCTGTGGCTGTGGGTTCCTGCCTGCCTGGGGGTGCAGAATGTGGGAGGGGGCTTTGAGAGGGTCCTGCCCTAGGGAAGGACCCCCCACTCCTGCTGCGTTTCACCTCACCAGGCAAGAAGTGAAGAATGGCGAGAGGCGAGAAGCAAAGGATGTTGGGCTGACGGTTGTGGTGGATGCCAGGAAGCAGCCGCCCGCTCCCGTCCTGTTCTCGGCCCTCCGCTCCGTCCAGGTATGCCGGGCTCTGTGTGCCTGTGCCACACACATGCCAGGGGTGTCCCTGTCTGGGAGGGAGTACTGCCACCCTTTGGAGGTCCCTCGGAGCCTCCCCTGTGCCTGCTCGCCATGACATCCCCAAAGGTCCCTTCCCAGCCTTGCCATCACCCAGCACCACGGCGTCACCAAGAGCCCTCCAGCATCCTGCTATGTGAATTCACCAGGAAATGGGCTCTGCAGTGGCAGTCCACTGTCCTGGCAGTGTCCTTGTGCCAGTGCCCAGGTAGTACCACAGGAGTGCCCTGTGCTGTCCAGGGGCTATGGGGTCCCCCCTGCCACAGCACCCTTTGCCTTTGCATGCCCGATAAAACCCACATCGGCCCTGATGCCCTCATATGGAGAAGTGTCACTGGTGTGAGAGAAGGGGTTCACTCATGAACTGGTTCACTGAGACAAGGTCATGGCCGGAGTGACCTGTTTCCATCTCCCACACCAGTGAGCTTGGGAGCCTTTTCCTTTGCAATAAGCCCACCAGCCTCAGCCAACCCAGGAAACCCCAGCACTGCCATGGGTGACCTGAGGGCTGTATGTGGGGTTTGCCCTGGTGATTCTCCCCTGCCTCCCACAGAGTGTCTCTCCAGGCTGCATCCACAGCATGCTGCTCCTGGCCGAGAAGGAGCTGGTCTCCCACCGTGAGAGGCTGTCCGGGGTGCAGGTGAGCCTGTCCCTGTCCCCTGGGCTGGGGCAGTAGGGAGTTATTCCCTGCTCCAGGCAGCCTTACAAGCCCTGTGCCCTGCAGGTGGAGACCCTGACATCGCTGAAGGCTCTGGGCCGCCACGTCGACAGCTCCCAGCTGCCCCCAGAGCTGGACGGTGCCTTCCCCTACTGCCACGGCGAGTGGGTTCAATTCTTCCAGGTGTCTGTTACCACACCATGAGCCATTGCTTCACCTCCCCTGTGTCCCTCTGTCCCCACTGCGTCTTACATGTCCCACACACATCCCTGGAAAAGTGACAGGAATGCCTGGGAGAAGGGAATGAAAAGGAGAGCTCTAAGACAGGAGGGTCAAGCTCCTTCCTACCTGCTCCTGCCTGCAGCTGCCCATCCACCACCGCGCTCCCCTCCTCATCAGCTTTAACCCGGTGCCTCACAGTATGCCATGCTGTGTCCTGGCACTGCTCCTCCTCCTCCTTCTTCTCCTCATGGGCAGGCTGCCCCTGCTGACCCACCGTGTGTGTCCCCCACAGAAGCTGCATCCCTTCACAGCCGGCCTCAGGCGGGCATCGGAGCTGCTGCAGCGCTGCATCCAGGAGCTGCGGAACACCGACGCGCTGGCAGGGACACAGGTAACAGGGGTGGCAGCACCACAGATTAGGGACATTCCCAAAGTGCCCATCTGCAGTGAAGCCACAGCAACATTTCACTCCAGTTGCCCAAAACTGGGCATAACCGTTCCCAGACTGGCTGCTCCTGGCCATGGGGTTGTTCCCTGTCCTCTCTGCAGCACCAGGTACCTGTCCTGTGCTGGCTGAGACCCCAGGTGAGGCCCCAGGTAAGACAATTCTCCAATCCTCCCTCCTGCCACAGGATGCAGCCACGGGCATCAGGAGGCACCAGGAGCTGATGCAGAAGGTGCTGAGTGACCCTCAGCTGGTGCGGGTGCAGCGTGAGGGCGGGTTCGTGCTGGCCAGGCTGCGCAGGGAGGCCGCCCGCCTCTGCGCCTCCGACCACGTCAGGTAGGACGGGGCAGTTCCGCTGGTCAAGGGGTGCCAGTGCCAGGGATTCCCCCAGCTTCTGCTGGCTGACAGAGCCACCTCCTCACGGACAGCCCAGTCCCCATGAGCCCAAGCTCATGTTGCCATGCTCTCTCCTGCTCTGGAAGCATGGAGCACGTCTGTGACAGCCCACTGCAGGAGTCCCCTCAGCCCTACTGCTGCCAGATCCCCGGGAGGGTCTCCTGCCCCAGGTCAGGCCAGATCTGTCACGGCTCTGCAATGCCGGCAGCAATGCCTTGGGCTGGGCTCGGGAAAAGCCACTAGATGGGGCCAAGTCCCGGCCGTGCCGCGCTCGGCCAGCTGTGCTGTGCTCATCCAGCCATGCCGTGCTCGTCCGCTGATGTCGCGCTTGTCTGGCCATGCCACACTCATCCAGTGATGCCATAATCCGGCCACGCTGTACTCCTCTGGCCATGCTGTAGTCAGCCAGTGATGTTACCCCCACCTGGACGTGCCATACTCATCCAGTGACGCCGTAATCTGGCCATGCTGTTATTCATCCAGCCGTGGCACACTCACCCAGCCGTGCTGTAATCGGGCCATTCCCTACTCACCCGGTGATGTCGCTCTCGGCCGGTAATGCTGCACCCCTCTGGTGATGCTGCACTGGTCCAGCCATGCCGCGCTGCTCCGTAGTCCATGCATGCAGGCAGCACTGATCCACTGCTCCCTCCGGCTCCCTTCTCTCGGTGGGGCTGGGCTGCACTGATAGATGAGGCTTTCCCATCCCATGGCACCTGCCATCCATTTGTTCCATGGGATGGGGAGATGTCCAGGTGCCTGCAGGGTCGGGGTCAGGAGCCGACCAAGAGACCTGCTCCCCTCCACCTTGTGCATCAGTGAGCTCACCTGGCAGCACCTGGCACTGATGGCCCCTCTCCTCCCAACCCCCAGGTCTGGTATGGAGTTGGCCGAGGGGCTGTACAGTCAGCTGGAGGAAGAGCTTCACGACCTTGTGTCCCAATCCAACAGCTGCCTGGAGCGCCTGGAGTTCCTCCGCAAGGTCCGGGAGCTTGAGACCGAGTTTGGCAAGGTGAGCTGGGTGTCCCTGGGGGTGCTGCAAGTTGAAGTTGCCCTCTGTGGTATTCCATGGTTGAGTGTTTTGGTCACATTTCCTTTGTTTTTGATGATGACGTAAGTCTGGAGAATGGCAGGACTGCCTGAGCTTTGATTTTCATTACGGGCAACTAACTGTGTGTGACTGAGCCTGGGCTGGGATGCCCGGCCGGGGCAGGAAGGGGAGGTGCTGCTGCCGTGGCCGTCCCGCCTGATCCCTGTTCCGCTCTCTCACAGCTGGGGTCGTGGCTGGATGGGGAGGCAGCGGCACGGCTGCAGGAGATGGGCACCGAGGAGTGGAGTCCCGACAGCTGCGAGGGCTCCGCCGAGCACTTCAAGGAGTTCCTTGCCCAGGCCACAGTACGTCTGGAGGGGCTCTTCTGTAACAGACATCCCCTGGCTTTGGAAAGAGGCTTCTGGGCAGAACTGAGTGTCCCCGAGCTGTTGAGTCACACTGCAGTTGTCAAGCTGCTGTTGTCAAGCTCAGCATTGTGGGGACTCTGGGCAGTCCTGCACCAGTGAGGGGGTGGCTGCGCTGTTCCTTGATGTGTGCTGGGCTGGGACTGCTGTCCCCAACCCCTGCTGCACTCCATCCATGCAGCTCCTTTTTCCTGCAAAGCCTGGGCATCCATCAGACAACAAATAACATTGTGATGAGGATCTTCCTGTTCCCCTGGATGTGTAGGCCCTTTAGTCACACACACTGCAGAGAGGGTGAGGCACAGTGACCCCACTTGGGACAGGAGGTGCATTTGGTGCATTTTGAACCAAGCCAGGGTGGAGCAGAGATTTGGAGAATCCCATCCCTTTGTTTCTTCTCACTTGCCCGGAAGTGTTTCCCATCCATCTGTGATGGTGATGCCGAGTGCCACCTGTGGCGCGTCGCCCTGCGCACATATCCCAGGTCAGCACCATTCCCAAGCGTGGAGCCTGTTCCTTCCTGTCGTCCCTGCAGGTTCGGTACCAGCATGGCCTGACCCTGTGCCAGGAGGCGGCTGAGGTCCAAGACACGACGTTCCCCGAGGCAGATGCCTTCCAAGTGGCTGCAGCCGTTTTCCAGACAAAGCTGATGAGCTTCTCCAAGCAGCTGGAGCGGCGGCAGGCAGAACGGGAGCTGCTGCAGGAGCTCACCCGGTTCTCCAACAAGGTGAGTGAAGGGGATCTTCCCCTGCAGGACATGGTGCTGCTGGTGGCCATGAACCCAGCCACTCTCACCTCTTTTGTAGGTGGTGGGGCTGAAGCTGGACTGCCGGCAGTGCTCGGCCCGGGCGCAGCGCAGGGAGGGCCAGGCACTGCGGTGCCTGCAGAGATCCTTCCAAAAGCTCTCGGAGGAGTTTGCCCTGGAGAAGCTGCAGGAGATGAAGGCTCAGGTGCGCAGGATGCAGAGCAGCCAAGGGTTGGCAGCCTGGACAGAGGCACGGCACAGGTACCAGGAGACCCGGCAGACCCTGGAGGAGATGCTGGTGGAGCTGCAGGAGGCCTGGGGAGCGCAAGTTGACGGGCAGGGAGACTCCTCCAGCCCCCCCAGCCCAGGGTCTGCAGCCCCTCACATGGAAGCCCCAGCGTGCAGAGCAGCCCCCAGCCCTGAGCCAGTGGTGTTGGGGGGCAGGGGGTTGGCAGAGCAGCCAGAGACCAGCACTGAGGGGCCAGGACAGCCCCAGGGGCCAGAACAGCCCCAGTCCAGCATCGCTCCTGGCTCCACGCTGGGTGTGGAGCAGAGTTCTCTGCAGCCCCACTGCCAGATGGGGCCTCAGGGTGCCCGCACCTCTCACCACCACATCTCTGCTGACACCCCGCACCCCAAACCCAAGAGCAAAGCCAGCCTGGGAGCAGCAGGACACCTCACCCAGGAGTGCAGCCAGCCCCCTCGGAGGCGTCCCTTCACCCTGCCTCCCTGGATGCGCTTTCCAGGTGCTGACCCACCGTGTCCTACTGCTGTGCCCCATGGGGCTGCCTCAGATCCCAGCACTCCTGGTGCACCAGCAGGGCCACGGGCAGAAGCTGCCCAGTACTTCCAGATTTCCAGCCAGAGCAGTTTCTCCTCTGAAGACTCAGACTCACAGAACTCCATGGAAGAAGCCCCAGCAGCAAGCTTGGCTTTGCCTAGGGATCTTCAGAGTCCCAGACCACCCTGCCCCTCTGAAAAGGCCCACCAGATCGTTTACCTGGAGAACAACCACACTGAAAGTTCAGCTAAAGCAAATGCCAAGTAACCAGTTCCTGCAGCTGGGGCTGTTTCTGTCCAGCTGTGTAAGTCTCAATCTCCGACTGGATGAGACTTCCCATGATCAGAGGTGGGATGCTGGAACTTTTTACCCCACCCTCAGGCCCAGAATCTTTGGTTCCCTGTCCTTAGTGCTCTCCCTGCCGTGGATCAGCAGTAATTCCATCACCAGCTCACAGGGTTCATTCACAATCTACCAGATGTGTAGCAATCCTCCCATAAAGTGCCTTTATCCCTACCAGTGTCTTGTCTCAGGCAGTAGAGAGGGTTCCCACATCAGAAGCTGTGCCTGAAGTATCCCAGGGGAGTGCAGACCTGTGAGATGTTCCTGCAATGACTGTGCTCCCTGCTCCACTGGATGGTTTTACCATCCCCCAGTGCTGCTGCTGCAGCCCTGGCTGAGCCCCAGCAATGGGCCCTGGCTTTGTGTGTGCTCGTTAACAAGGGACTAACTCCATTAACATTAATAAACCTGAAGAGAAACACCTGGATGGTCCTCGTGGAGGAGAATGACAAGTTGTGTCCCACTGAGAGCCAGGCGCTGGGGTTCTCACTCAGGCTCCAGCTCCACCCCAGCACAGTGCCCACAGGCAGCTGGTGCCACCAAAAAGGCTCCCTGTGCCCCCCACATGGGCTGTGCCCACAGCCTGGCTCTCCTGCTTGCTGCCAGCACCTCGCTCCTGCTCAAAGGACCCTTTTGTAAGGGTTAAGCGCCTCAGTCTCCTGTTCTCCCTCCCAGTACACGAGCAGAGTGGTGTCATCCTGCCCAGCCTCCCCACTCTGTTTTGGAAACGCGCTGTCCTGAGGCCTTTGGGACCCGTTTGGCCTGGGTGCGACCTTGCCGATCCCAGTCCAAAGCAGCCTGAGGTCCCCAGAGACCCTGTCCCCGCAGGCGCGTCCCCGCACCGCCCGCTTGGGCATCCGGGAGCGGGCGACGGCAGGCGGGACCCCGGCTGCCGGGGCCGGGCACTGGCCGGCCGCCCCCCTGGACAGCCACAGCATGAGCTAATCAAGAGACATCAGCGGAGAAGCAATCTCTGCCTGGGAGGCCGTTCCAGAAAAACACACTCCTCCCCCCAGCCCAGCACGGTCATGGCTAGCACCCTGCGGGATGCAAAGGGCACTCGCCCATCCCAGTCTGGCTGAGCGTCACTCGTACCCCCCTCAGCCTTGTTTTTGCCAGATCCCGAAGCCAAGCCCCGCTGAGCTCCTCTCGGGAGGTTACGGCCCCAGCTGCCCCCCGCGGGCGCCACGCTCCTCCTGTCTCCGTCATTACCGAAACATTAACGGGACCGACCCCAGCCCTGCCCTGTCACAGGACCTCCTGCCTGTCACCACTCCTAATCCTACCCAATTGTCTGCTCTTTACTTCTCCCTACAATTTTTTTAGACTCCATCTTCCCCAGCTCAACACTGATTTCCCTACTGACAATTCTGTGCCTGCTCCACTGAAACCCTGGTCCACTGAGTCCATCCCATTCCTTTTGCTTTAAAAGTCATTGTCCTAGAGACCCCAGACAGGTCTGCACAGCCTGTCCTGTGTGAGCCTAGAGTTCATCCCATTCTCCAATAATGCCACCTCTCGAACGGCACCAAGGTCACCGAGCCAGGACATTTCTACCTCTTTATGATACGTCCCTGCTCCCCATCCCCATGCCCTACAGCTGAGGGTGCCCACTCCCCATCCCATGTGGCCAGTGCAAGCCAGCGTAAGCTGGATGTGGCCCAGCTCACTGCAAGAGCCAAAACTCTTTTCTCCCTCCAGCATCATTCCAAACCAAGCCTGACAGTTCTCTTGCTCAATTTTCCCCTCTGCTGAGAGCTGATCTGCTGTATCCCCCCCCCATTACAGTTTTTAGGTTGGAGAAATAGCACTTTCCAATTAGAAACAGAGTCATTTTTCAAACCAGATGGAATTATGATTCTTCTGAATAAAGCAAACAATGACTTTCCTGTTGTTTTCTTTTTCCAGAAGTAAAATAAAAAAGGATATTTTGCAAATCCTGAGTTTAACTGATAACAGAAAGGGGAATTTCCGGCCCGTGGTTGGAGGGTGAATCGTTTCCCTGGAAGAGTCCTGTGAACTGAAGAGCCATCAGCCCCCACAGCTGTGTGGGCACACCTGGATCCCTCCTTCCCTCCTACCAAAAAGTGTTTTGCAACATTCTGCAAAAATTTTCTTATCTCTGCTGATCCTTCAGCACATGATTCATGACTCCCAAGTTTGACCAATTAAGCCATAACCTTTCCAGAAAGGCAAGTACAAGAGTTAATCAATGTCTCCTTTCCCTCATGAAATGGCAAAATCATTTGTCAGGGGCTGGCAGGGATCCAGCAGTGTGGGCTGGTCGGGGTCTGGCAGTGCCAGGGTGCAGAGCACTGGAGTCAGCCCAGCCTTGGAGGGAAACCCCCACAAGACCCCTGGAAATACTTTTTTCCAAAGGAAAAAAGGTCCAAAATGTTAGATGCAGCAGACAACCAAACCAGCCCAGAGAAATGGAGGGCCTGTGGATCAGGCACAGATCCCAGCCCCAGGAAATGACCTTCTCTTCCCCATGGCAGTTCCTGGGACAGCCATTCCCCCTGTGGTTCCTGAGCCCTGCTCCATCAGAGCAGACAGTGCGTGGGCTGGCACAGAGCAGGGGGATCTGACTGGAGACAGCCACTGCACTCTTCTTCCTCCTCCTCCTCCTCACCACCAGATTCCCCTCAAGCTCTGCCCTACAAATTGCGGGGGCTGGAAGGTCACTGGGTTCAATCATGACAAGACAGAGGGAAGAGGACAAAAAGAGGAAGAGCAAGAAGCACTGGGGTTCCCATGCTCCCGACCACTGCCACAGCTGTGCCCTGTCCCAGTCAAGGAGGAAGTGCGGGTAAATGGGTGGCAAGGCAGAGATGCAGTGACAGCAGCATGTGGGAAACTGCAAAGCCCCCCAGATGGGCCCCCCAGCAGCTCTGGTGCCAGCAGAGCCACCACAGGCCCATTCCTGTCCTGGCAGCCCCTGGCATTGGGGTTTAGCCACAAACAGCCATGGGAGTTCAGAAGCACAGGCTGGGGGTTTGGTCTGTGCCACACTGGGAGCACTATCATGCCTGGGTTTGTCCTCCTGGGTGACAGCCAGGGCAGTGGGTCTGGTTGCAGCAGGTAAACACAGAGGCAGCTCTGGGTGCAAAAGGGAGCTGAGCTGTGGGACAAGGACACCAGCTCTGTCCTGGCTTTGGGATGTGGCTGCGAGCAGAGGTGTCCCAGAGAAGCTTCATTAACTCCAAGCACCTGCTCTGGCAGAACAAATGGAGATCTTGCCCATCACTGAGCTGAGGTTACTGGTCCTCTGGGGAGCTGCAAGACAGCCATAAGAAATGGAAAACCAAAGAAACCAGTGATACCAGAGGAAAACAGGAAGGGTGAAGGGTAATGCCAAAGGATAGAGCTCCGAGGGCTGAACATAACTCAATCTGAGCTGGCCAGGGAAAGGCCAACCAAGCTGCTTTCCAAAATCCCAGCTGCGCTGCATCCCGAGGGATGGATGGAAAATGCCTTTGCCAGTGCTTGCTTGGAAGCCCTGCAGACACCCACCCTGGGATGATGACAGGACAGTCAGGCACAGGTGGCCTGCATGGGGGACAGGCATGGCTCATGTGTCAGCGCCGGGGGAATCACCCAGCTTCAGGCATTAAATCTGGACACATGCTCACGGAGGAGCACAAACACTCTGTGCACCAACTGGGGAGCACAGACCCTTCTTGTTTCCCCCTGCAGACCCGTTGGAGCCTGCAAGCTATGAAGGTGGTGAGGGAGTACCGGGGAGTGGTGCCCTGGGGGAAGAGGCGCCCTGGGGAGGAAGGGCTGGGGGGTTTCCAACAAACTGCTGGGAAATGACAGCCAGAGGCTGGAATTCGGTTTGCACCAGGTACAGCCAGATCAGTTTGCAAAACATTGTGTTTGGCTCCTGACTGTCCTGGCACTGGACATGAGCCCATCCTGCAGCCCACTCTCGAGTGCTGTGGGACCCTGCCACAGTGGGACTGGCCTTGTGGCCATCTTTGGGCCACCAGCAAGGAAAGGCTTAGCACAGCTGAAGAATTCACCTCCCCTGCATACACTGCTGCTGTCCAACACAGGACCCATCTCCCAGGGGCTTGCTTGGGAGCCTTGCCAGGGAAGCCCCTAGCCTTCCTGCCCCCACCGTGCTTGCAGACCCAGTAAACCCAGAGACTTTCGGGAGGGTTTTTTTGTCTCATTTCTTTTAAATAAAAATACAGACTCCGCCTAAAACCAAAGACAGTTACATAATGAATTCCTCCTGACCCCCCCCCCCCCCCCCAGAAGCGGGAGGGGGTGCCTTGCACCAGGACTCCCAAGAGAAGCTGGTTATCAGCTGCTGGCCGATCCCTCCAGGCCACGCTGGTTCAGGCTCCGCATTTTTCGGGAACAGCCTCTGGCTCAGCCTGTGCCGTGAGCTGGGAGCCAGAGCCTGGGACAGCGTCCGACACCACCGCACATCCCTCCCCCTGCCCTGTGAGCAGCAGACGCCTCAACTCCACGGGCCGCGTCTGCCCTGTGGCTTCGACACCGGAGCACACCACGCCTGCCTGGGGGGCCAGGTGGAAAAACAATGTGCTTTTCCTTAAAATGGCACTTCTCCTCCCAAGGAAAGGCTGCCCATTCCCTGCACTCCTTGGCCTGACAGGCAGTTGCCCACAGCTGGGAACAAGCCCCCCTTTATGCCGGCTCCAAACCCCACCAGCTCAGGAGCCCCGCGCTGCGCTGAGCCCATCTTGCTCAGCCGCTGGCCCAGCGCCAGAGCTGCCTGTGGCAACCGAAGTCCCAAACCAGGAGTGATGCCGTCACCAAGCCAGCAGCTAACCTGGCCCAAACTGCCCGTGCTGCCATCACCAACCCCATCCTCCCTCGCCCCAGCCTGCGTGCCCTCATGGACCCTTGTCCGCGGCTGTTGCCGAGCTCCACAGACCACGTATGGAGCAGCTACAGGTCTTTCGTCCCAGCTTTGGGAAGTTCTTTTCCATGCTCACAGATCAGAGGTGTGAGAGGGGTAGTTGCTGCATCTTGCATGCCACGATGCCCACACACAGCCCCCAAAGCTCCCCGCTGGCCCTGTCATCACGGGCATAAAACACTTTGTCCTGAAGTCACATCCCTGCAGGGCCCCCTGCAGACCCCACCCCGGGACAATGCCGGGCTCCCCACCGAGGAGCACACAGGTGCCCCGGCCTCGGGGGGCTGCAGGAGCGGCGGCTCGGCTGAGGGCTGGGTTTGGGGAATACCCGGGGCGGGAAGCACCGCGGGAGATGGGCAGAGCTCCTGAGTCGGTTGACGACTTAACAGGGCGACTCAGAGCAGACACTGCCCCTTTTCACGGGTTGTTTATCTGCCTACACAAGGGACTGAGTCAGGATGTGCGGGCACTGGAGGGGCTGCAGCCGCCCCGGCACACACCCAGCAGAGCAAACAGCGGCTCTGTGTGTGCGGGACGCACGGCAGGGACCGGCACTGCAGGGACCGGCACGCTTTGAAGCAGCTCCAGGAGCGGGGCGGGGGCGAGGAACATCGGAGTCCTGCACTGAACACCTTGAGCAAATGAGGAGTTATTCTGGGCTTCAGCAGTGCAAACACCCTCTTAATGCAACCTTGTCTTAGCAAGGAGAGGAAAAATAACACCAGCACTGTGGCCGGACTACCATGGGCGGCATTTTCCAGTGCCTGGGCAGACAGATGCCTCCGCGATACAAGGTGGTGAGTGAAGTGGGCACTAAAGCTGGAAACAAGGGAGGTTTCCTCTTGATGAGGTGCTGGGATCAAGCCCAGGGCTCTCTGGATAGCCCCTGAGTGGACAGAGCCGGAGGGATAGCCCTGGGAGACAGCCCCGAGGGACAGCCAGGCACTTGTCTCCTGCCACTTCTGCCCGAGATGCCAGAGCAGAGACAGGTATTGTGAATCGTTCCCGCTCTGTGCTTGGCCAGGAAACCAGACAGAAGACAGTCCCAACAGCCTGCCCAGCACCAGACACCCCAGCTTGCCCAGTCCCACACATCCTGCACACCCCGACACCCCTCACGGCAACAAACTGCTGGCGCTTCCAAGCCGAGTGAGAAACGGCCGTTTCCAATTCCTCCACTGCTGATGGTGCTCCTTTGACTGTTTGTCACACATTAACTCAAGCAAACAACGCGTCCCGAGCGTGCACCTCCGCTGCAGAGTGCATCCAGAGTTCACACTGGGTACAGGAGGAAGAGCGGGCTTGTGCAGGCACAGCAGAACCCAGCACCCTGCAGCACAAGCCCAGACAGACTGGCCCCTGCCAACACCAGTGGCAGAGGTTCCTGTGCCCAGGAAGCAGCCTTGGGAGCAAGGCAAGCTCGGGGGCAGGTGAAACCAGCTGGGGGCTCCCACGGCCATCAGCCCTCCCCAGGCATCACAGCGGCCTGGCAGTGGACAGCAATTCCCGTGGCCCTGACACTCAGAGAGATGGGCAGCCCATGGGACCCTTGCCTCCACTGACCCCTCCCTGCATCCATGGGGACAACTCAACCCGGTGCTGCCCACGAAGACCAAGGGGTCCGGGAAGAGGAAGACAGTGTCATTTTCATCACACCACGTGATGGATCCCAACCATCTTACAGGACAGCACCATCCACAAGAAGGTCCCATTGCCCACAACAGCCCTGGAGTGATGTACCAGTCACCAAACCTGGGAGGGGAAGTGCCTGAGGGGTCTGGGGGAGCAGAAGGGCCCCTGTCAGGCTGAGAAGGGTTCCCAGTGTCCAGGCTGCAGCATTCTGCACCATGCAAGGGCCAAACGAGGAGGGTCAGTTCAGGGCTCCACCAGGAACAACCCCCCATCCTGGGTCTTGGTCCTGGGCAGCTTAACTCACACGAAGGAAAACCAGTAACTGAACAAAGTTATTCCAGAAACTTCTCAAGACTTTGTTCCTAACAAGCCATGCTGCTGCTGAGGTACCTCCCTCGGTGTGCTCCCAAACCTCAAGAGCCCATGGAGGTGTGGGATCTCAGCCCTCTGTCCCTGATAGGTGCTCTCTAGTGTGTTGAGTGACCCTTAGAACACACAGGGAGGGCCAGGACAGGCCAGGCAGCCCCAGGTGCTACCATTGGCAAGACCCCGAGGCAGGGACCCCCAGGCAGGAGAGGGATGGCCAGTGTGTGGGGTGGGGACTTCCAGGGAATGTGTTGGTCACTTCTGTGTGCACACTTCCATGTCCCAGAGCAGCCAGCACTGTTTCCAACGCATCTGCTGTCCAGCAGCAAAGTTTTCAACACATTTTCCTTCCAGACTCCATCTCTCAGGGATGCAGCTACGGGAAGGGGATGCGATTCCCGACAATCGCATCCCACCAAGACTGGCCAGGATGGGGACACAGCCAGAGGAGGGAGAGAACTTTATAAGGAGAAAACAGTCCCGAGTCCTGGCACTTCGCTGGAAGCCGCGCAGCCCCCCTCCGCCCCCTTGTTCTCCCCTCCTCTTGGTCGGCAGCGGAGCCACCTCCTACCCCGGGGCTGTGAGGTCCCGGGAGACTCCGGTGGGGCCAACCCGGGGGCCTCCGGGGCCTGCTGCTTTTCCTTTTTTTTTTTTTTTTCTTTTTGGGTGGTTGTTTTCAATAGGTGGGACCTAAAAACCGCCCGTTTCCTCGAAACTGTTTTTCCTTTCTTCCCTCCGCCGGCCCGTCCGCGGAGGGGGGGTGCGCGGGGGGCGGGCGGGATAAATGGGACGGGCGGTGGGGCCGGACAGCGGGTGGTGAGGGGCAGCTCCCCCGGCATCCGGACCGCGACAAGGACCGGCATCGGCACCGACAGCACTGCCAGAGGGACCGGGACAGGTACCGGGACGTGCACCAGCGGCGGCACCGGCAGCACCCGCACCGCCCAGCGCCGGCACCATGGCCGAAGGTAGGACCGCGGGGCGAACCCCGCAGGTGCCGGGCTCGGTCCCGCTCCGCGAGAAGTCCCGACCGGCCGCACCCCCGCCCCAGCCGGCGCTCGGTGCCCCCGCGCCGCTCCCTGCTCGCCTGGGGCTAGAGCCGGTCCCCGACCCTCAGCCGAAGTCAAGGGCGATGCGGAACGGGAAAGACTAAAGCGGGACGGTGATAACAAGCCTAGCAGGGTCCGTGCGGGGCCCACGCAGGTCTGTGCCCTTCCCTCCCTCCCGACTCTTCCCCGGCCTGGGTGTCGCCAGTACCCGTAGAATGAAGTTTGGTGCTATTTAAAGCTTTCCCGGTAGAGGAGGGTGGACGGCTGGGCTGGGAGCGTGTGCCCACGTCCTGACAGGGTGAGGGAGTTTCTGCTCAGGCAGAAAAAGAGCTTCTGGGCTTCGGGAATCCTGCACGCTTGGCTCGTCAGGGTGGAGACAGCCCCCAGCTCCGACACAGCTGCCCCCGAAGTCCCAGGAAACGGGTGTGTGTGATTCCCACGGGCACACAGCCTTCTGGGTGAGACGGCATCATTCTGCTCTGCTGTGCCACAGTGCCGCAGGCTGTCCTGGCTCCCAGCACTGCTGTAGCAATACCAACGCGGGTCCCTCAGGTCAGACACTGACACAGACACAAAGCTGAGCCGCTACAGAATCACAGAATTAACTAGGTTGGAAAAGACCTTTGAGAGTATCAAGTCCAACCTACGACCAAACATCGCTTTGTCAATTAGACCCTGGCACTAAGTGCCACATCCAGTCTTTTTTTAAATACCTCCAGGGACAGTGGCTTCACCATCTCCCTGGGCAGCCCATTCCAATGCCCAATCACTCTTTCTGTGAAGAATTTTTTCCTAATGTCCAGCCTAAACTTCCCCTGGTGCAGCTTAACACTGTGTCCTCTTGTCCCAAACACACTGGGCAGCTCCTGCTCCTGGGTGCCCAGGATCCTGCTACCACTTGCAGCCCCGCAGCCCCCTTCCCACCCATCTCTTGGCACCCGTTGGTTTGGGTAGAGGCACTTGTGCTTTGAGAAATCTGCTTTTTGCTAAATCTGCTGAGGGTGAAAACCCCAGAGTGACTGGGACAAGGAGGAGCTCTGGTCCTGTTCTCTGAACACGCTTATTGTCAGCAAGTTTGGTTCCATGTCAACCATGAGATTCCACTTAGGCAGTTCGTGTTCCGTAGCACAGGGCTGTGCTGCTCATAGAGGGGGAGGCAGTGAGGGAGAGGGCTTGTCTGTGCTCTGTCCTCACTTCACAGTTCCCACGGACTGGCTGCAGGGACCTTGCCCTTAGTTATGGACAGTCTGAGCAGCTCTCACACTGTGGTGGGGACAGTGACAATCCCACTGCCCTCCACTGGGCCCACACTGGAGAGTCACCTTGCCCAGAGAGCCAGGAGTGGTGTTTTCATTTAGCTTCGGGAATGGTGAGCTCATGGGCTGCTGTTCCCATTTGGCACTGGTCCAAGGAGGGCTTGGTGACTGCTAGAGCTGGTACTAGGAAGGGCATGGCCAGGGAGAGCTGTGGCATGGGGCAGCAAACCGAATATTGCCCATTGATCTACCCAGTCCCCCGCTGGCGCTGAGGTCGCTGTGTGCTCTCCTGCACAGAATGCTTTTGCTTATTCTGGTGATTAATACGTCACCGCAGAGCAGTCAGGGGTCAGTGGCCTCAAGTGATGATGAACGATATCTCATTGCTCCAGCACAGCGCCTGGGGCAGCAGGGATGTGGCTGCTGGTGCTCCAGCACACAGCCCTGCCTGGGCTGCGAGCAGAGCAGAGCAGAGCAGTCTGCACATGTCCGGGGCATCAGACACTCTCTGTCACCGAATCTACACTTGCTCTCACCAATTTGTCAGCAGCTGCAGCACAGTAAAGTTGCCGGAGGCCTGGCTGAGGCACAGGAACATCCTGGACATTCCTGGGCTCACTCAGCAGCATGTGCTTCGGGTGGGGGCACACAGACAGCAGCCCCAGTGAAAGGCCCCCTGAGAGCAGAGCTGAGCACTGGGCTTTGCTGTGGTGCTGGTGGGACACAGGCCCCGCACAGCTCTGGCAGCATATGTGATACCACAGAGGCAGCTCCGTGCCACAACACAGCACAGAGCTGGATCAGGAGGGCATAAACTCGCTGTGAGCTCGGCTGCCAAAGCTGTGCCCCTCTCACAGCACGCGATGGGAGCCCAGCCCTCAGAGCACTCCTGGAAGGATGCTCAGAGTCTGGCACGGTCACAGTGCCCTCCTGGAGAGATGCTCTGCCAGGCACAGGGCAGTGTGGGTGGGGAGGCTCAGATCCCTCACCAAGGTCCCAACCCAGGGCTCGGGATGAGCGACAGCTACCCCTCCTTCCCAAGCATCGGGGCTGCGTGACGTGTCCCGGGGTCAGAGCTGTACGTGCTGCTGCCTTTGCAGAGCTGCTGCTGGAGACATGGGACCTGCACTGCGACCGCAACGGGAGGGAGCACCGGACGGCGGACATGGGCTGCAAGCAGCTGGTGGTGCGGCGGGGGCAGCCCTTCACCATCACCCTGCGCTTCTCGGGCCGCGGCTACGAGGAGGGAGTGGACAAACTCGCCTTCAACGTCGCGACGGGTGAGTGCCGCCACATTTGTGTCGCGAGGGAGGGCTGTATAAGGTGTCACCACCCTCTGCCCCTGCCCCAGGGCTCACCTGTGCTCCCTACACGGGGGCTGCGCCACGGCACCTGCCCCATGTCACACAGTCCCTGTTCCCTGCCTGGCAGAGGCTGGTGCTGTGCACAGCTTTATATCAGAACAGGAAAAAAAGGTAGAAACTCATCTCCTTAATGAGAGTGGAAGAGAAGTGATAAAGAAATAAAAAGCCACCAGCATCAGCACCTCCTCCCCATCCTCCTCCCACGGTCGAGCCAGACTCGGGGCATGCAGAGCTTCCAGCTCACCAGCAAGTACCTTGGCTGCGGCCAGGATCCTGCCCACCCCTCCTGCCCCTCTGAGAAACACCAGCAAAGTGTATCTTTTCAGCCAGGAGTATCACAGCATTTCTGCTGATGGGCTTTACACCCAGCCCCGCTGCCTCTCAGACATCCCCGGAGCGGGGTTTGCTCAGGAAACACAAACACTGGAGAAAGGAAATGTTCCCAGGGAGCCCCCCCAGCGCAGCCCCCTGAGCCGGGCCAGGGCTGGGCTGTTGCTGTCACAGCCAGGGCTGGGTGCAGCCGCCGGGCAGGGGCTCGGGCCCGCCAGCTCAGAGCACAGTGAGAGGAAACTATTTCTCAGGCAAGCGCTATTTTGGGGCTGAGGCACCATGCTGAGTCAACCCGGCCAGAATTCCAAGTAAAACTGCACCCAAGTTTCCTCGCAGAGTAAAACTCTCCTTTTTCCATCCCAAAAGCTCTGGTGACAAAACAAAACCCAGCACCTCCCCGCTTCACCCTAAACCAGCAGCTCCCTCGGTGCCCTAGCAGCCCCATGGGGGCTGCCCACCCACTCCCACCCCCAGGTTTCTCCAGGCCATGCTACAGCCAGGCAGTCCCGGGCTGGTTTTGCAGGGGGAGTAGCCACAGGCACAGCCTCCCAGGCCAAGGCACAGGCTGGCAGAGGCTCCTCTGCGCTGGAGCTCAGCCCCAGCGCTTGCAGAAAGAGGGCAAAGGTGCTTTGGTGCTCGCAGAGGCACCAGCACATTCCTCACTGGGGCTGGACCTGGCAAGGCAAGGACTGCCAGACCTGTCCCCCCATCCTGGGACAGCAAAGCCACCGAGGTCATGTGCCGCCTCCCACAAGGAAGAGGGGAGGAAGAAGAGAGTGAAAGCAGAGCTGTATTTTTGCAGTAGCCGTGTTGGCAGAGCCCCATTCAGGTGCCGGAGTCCAGGGGGATGTTGTGGGCTGTGGAGGCAGGAGGAGGATGAGGAGGAGGAGGAGAGGAGGGGCAGGCTGCTACAGAAGCGCCGAGCTGGCTCTTGCCGAAAGGACACCGTGAGCTCAGCCCAGCCTCCCCGGGAGGAGAAACTGTGTCACTTCCATGAGTTCACGAGTATTTTTGGTGACTGGCCCGGCGCCCCGCCCACGCTGTGGGCGAGGGCTGGCAGGGGAGCGGCCGGGGCTATGCTCCGGCCGGGTGAGTGGACAGCGGTGGCACCACTGCCTCGGCTGCCGGCACTGCATGGCCAGGGAGCTGCAGGGCCGGGCTGGGCGTCACCGCTCCGGGGAGCGGGTCTGGAGCTGGCTCGGTGCAGGTGGCTTGGCCATGGCTGCGGCTTGGAGGGGCCAGCGAGGATCACACTGTCCCAGGCTCGGCGCTTTGGCCACTGAGGTCATCCCTAATCATGGGATGTTTGCAGCAACGCCTGAGGCTGCACACACGTGGTGGGGCACCCAGTGACGGGGGTCTGGGGTTCATGGCCGGGCTCTGCCAGCCCCCATGCTGTGGGCTGGGGCAGGACCGGGCTGTGTGAGTACAGGGACTCAACAGCTCTGCTCAGAGGAGAGGCAGGAGTGGGTGCAGCTGAGAACAGACACCTGGCTCTGGGGTGAGCACCAGGGCAAACACCCCCTGTGCTCTGCTGGCCCAGGGATGCTCACAGGGAGAATCTGTCCCTTCCCAAACAGTGAGAGACATGTCTGAGCTCCCCTCAGCTGGGCCCTCAGTACCTGACAAACCACAGGGTGAATGTTCCCAGACTGTGACAGCCAAGATCCAGGCAGCTGCCGCAGGGGATGGGGGCTTGGAGCAGGTCCCCTTGGTGCAGCCTCCGTGGCAGGGGGCTCCCAGGGGCCCTGGAGCAATGGCAGAACTGACCTACTCCTTCTTGACAGGGCCCTGCCCCAATGAGACCTCAGGAACCAGCTCCCACTTTGTCATGACTGACTGCCCAGAGGAATCCTGCTGGAGCGCCGTGGTCCAGCAGCAGGACGGGGAGTCCCTTTCTGTCTCCCTCTGCTCCCCACCCAACGCCTGCGTTGGCCGCTACAGCATGACCCTGGAGACCTGCACTGACTACCAGGGCTCCAGCTTCCAAATTGGGGACTTCGTCCTGCTCTTCAACCCCTGGCACCCAGGTGGGCTTTCACCTCTCTGAGTCCAGGGATCCCGAGGCTCAGGCAAACAGAAGATGCTCCCCAAGCATCTCCCCCACAGGTCTCATCCCACTGCAGATCCCAGGTGTCCCAAGCCCTGTTCTGAGCTCAGATCTAAGCAGAAACCCTCACTTTTCTTCCATCTCCACATAATCCCTGCAATAGGTCAGGGCCAAGAGCACCATCCCCACCCTACAACACACACACCCTGTTTGCCACCACCCCAAACACCCAGTGCCCTGTCCAGGCTGCCCCCACCACATGGTGCCCACCACTGTGGTGCTGGTGTGAATCCCTGGGCAGTCCCTGGCACCAGCTCCTGGCCAGGCAGGGGACAGGGGAAAAGCCTCTCAATGCCCCTAATTGCCCCCAGTTGTCCCTAATTGCCCCCACCTGGCCCATTCCCACCCATCCTCACCCAGGCACCCAGCTATGGACTCAGTGACAGGGATAACACTGTCCTGGTGAAATTTGGGCAGCCAGACCCAGAGGGGAGGTTTGGCTCAGTGCTGTAAGGTTTAACGGCCCTGGGATTTTCCTCTCTCCCTGTGCTTCCTCTGCCCCTGGACCGGCTGGTTTCCTGGATCTCAAATGTCCCATGCTGGATCTGTAGAGATAAGGGGCCATAGGAAGCTCTGCTCAACCAGGGCTGTGCTGAGCACTGGGGGTGGACGTGTGGGGTTTCCTTCTGCAAACATTTCCAGTAAATGTTGATTTCCACAGCAGTAGTTGCTGCGAGTGAAATGGCTTTGACTGTGCTGAGCCAGCACACCCACTCCCACTGCTCACTGCACCCCCGGGGAGGTCTCCCCTCCTGAGGAAACATCCATCTCCATTAAATAATAGGGAGGAAAGACAGAGACATGAGAAAGAATGAAAAGCAAACCACAAACCCACTGCAGTTTTCCCATCAGCTCTAATCAACCTAGGCTGAAATTCCCCAGCAGCTGTTTAAGGCATGAGCAGTTCCAGCCCCTGGTGCCTCATTTCCCACCGGATCCATCCACAGGGAGGGGGTCAGGAAGCTGGTTGTGCAGGGCAGAGCCCTGTCCCCACCGCTTGCTGTTCCCACAGAGGACACGGTTTTCATGCGTGACGAGAACGAGCGACGTGAGTACGTCCTGTCCCAGCACGGGCTTATCTACCAGGGCACCTGCGATTACATCTACTCCATCCCGTGGAACTTTGGCCAGGTGAGTGGGCAAGGCCTCCCGGGACCCTTGGGACCCCTGGCTGACCCAGGCCATGCAGCTCTGGTGCTGCAGGACACAGGGACTGGTGCCATGTGTGTGCCCCTCACAGACATGCACCCCAAATGCTGTCAGCACCCTGGAGGCCAGCCCGGGGTCAAAGAAACTGGAACCTCATTTCCAAGAGGGAATGCGCTGACTTCAAAGTGTGGCAGGGCAAGGGGAGTGTTTCCCCGTGGCTCCTGGGGGCCCCATGGCCATGTGTTCCTAATCAGGGTGGCCCTGCTGTGCCAGGAGTCCATCCCTGATAACGCATTCCTGGGCACTGTGCCAGGAGTGCCGATAAGGCAGTGCCCACACCCCGAGCAGCAGCCCCCGGGACACAGGGGTTGCTCAGCCACCCTCCCTGAGCAAAGGGCTGAGTGCCCACAGGAGTGGGGGTGCCCATGGCCTCCACAGGATCCACGCCTCAATTCAAGGAAGGGCTGTGACTCAGCTGCGATGGGAAATAGGTTTTCCCGGAGGTCAGGTCCGTGTCCTGACCCCTGTGCAGTTACAGGAAGCCAGATCCAGCCCCAGTATGTAGGCAGGAGGTCACCCACGGGCTTCACAGGCTGAGTGGGGACAGTGGGAACGTCACTCTGAGGATGCTGGCGGGGGAGGGGACCCTGAGGAGGTGTGACCCCTGTACCCAGCAGTTCTGCTGGCAGGGACATCAGTGAGCCAGAGAGGGAGGACAGAGGTGGCAGAGCCCCTGTGGGGACCTCACACAACCTTTTCTCCCTGCTCTCCACCAGTTCGAGGATGAGGTCTTAGCCATCTGCCTCAACATGCTGGACATAAACCCCAAACACCTGAGGGACCAGAACCGGGACTGCTCGCGCCGCAATGACCCCGTGTACATTGGCAGGGTGGTGAGCGCCATGGTGAGTCCAGGCTGCACCCGCCAGGGTGGCCCCAGCACCCCACATTCCCTGGGGTGCAAACACCCCCCAGCTACAGCTGTGACAGATAGCATTTGTCACCCTCCCAGTTACACCATTTTCCTTCTCTGGGGTGTTTCCTCTCCCCTTTACATCCTTTCCCTGTTACTGCTCCTATATGTGTAAGAGCCTTTTCAGAGGAAGCAAATAGCAGGGGTGGGCACAGACCATTCCCAAAGGAGCAGCTTTGGGATAATCACTCCCAAATTCCCAGGCAGGAGGATGTGTTTCTAAAATTCATCCCTAATTAGCACCATGTCCACCAGCATCCCAGCGAGGTCTTGCATGGATACAGGATGCTAATGTGAGTGACAGGGCATGTGAATGGGGCAAAGGCTCTCTCTCTCCTTCCCCAGCCTGTTCCTGCCCCTCCATCCCTCCCCTTTTCTCCTGCCACAGGTAAACTGTAATGACGAGGACCAGGGGGTGCTGTTTGGGCGGTGGGACAACCGCTACGAGGATGGGATGAGCCCCATGGCCTGGATTGGGAGTGTGGATATTCTCAAGAGGTGGAAGAACTTTGGGTGCCAGCCAGTCAAGTATGGCCAGTGCTGGGTCTTTGCTGCTGTGGCATGCACTGGTGAGAGCAGATGCCTCTGGTCTCCCCTTCCCCACAGGACGGGGTCACCCATCTCCCCCCATCTCCCCCCATCTCCCCCCATCTCCCACCCCGGCCCCCACCCTCCATCCACTCCTGGTGCTGCATCCAGAGGGAAGAGCTGCAGTCAGCCTGCATCGATTCCTCTGCAATTAGCTCTCTGTTGCTCTAGTTTGTCAGGAAATAGAGGGAAAAAATTATAGAAAAGGGCTCTGGTTTTTTCACTCAGCACTGCCTCCCTGGCCAGGCAGCAAGGGAGGGACTGGGGCAGGCCAGGGTGAGGGAAGTGGCTTTAAGGCCAAGTTTGCAATAAAGTCATGAATCCACTGAGATCAAAATAATGTCATGGCCACCAGGGCAGTCAGGGGAAAAAGAGGAGAACAATTCCTGACGGGCAGCTGCTGGGAAACATTCACATATGCTCGTGCAGCTTTGCCCCAAGAAAAACTCTGCCTGCAAGAGCATTGATGTGTCACAGACAGATGAGACCCTCTTTAGAGGAGAGAAATAGCAGAAAACTAAAGCGGATTTCCAGCGACTCGCAGAGTTTATAGCCTTCCTCTGAAGCACTGTAACTGCCTCCCTGCTCCCTGGGGAGCTCCTTGCGCAGTGAAAGACAGCTGGGAGATGAAATCCGGGGTTCAGCACGGCTGCCCACGCTCTACCTCCAAAGCTCTCGCAGACGCTTTTTGTGCCTTTTTTGTGCTGCAATATCAAACCTGTCAGGCTGTCAGAGCCAGGTGCCACCCAGCTTGCCCGTGCACTGTGCATGCAGGAACTGGCTTCTCCCGGGGATCAGTCCTCAGGCACCCCTCTGGCAGGCAAAGGGAAGGGCAGGAGCTGTTCAAACCTGGGGCTCTGTGGGATGGGAGTGGGGCAAACCTGGGCCCGTCTCACCCTGCCCTGCTCCCCGCAGTCATGCGGTGCCTGGGAGTCCCCAGCCGGGTGGTGACCAACTACAACTCAGCCCATGACACAAATGCCAACCTGACCATTGACCGCTACATCAACGAGAAGGGGGAGCAGGTGAGATCCTCCTGGGACAAGATCTGGTGAGTGGCATGGCAGGACCCCAGTCTGCCACCCCTGGGCTACTTCTGCCCCTTCCCCAGAGCCTGGCAGGTGCTGGGGGAGGCTGAGACTTCTACCTCCTGGTTTCCCTTGCAGGAACTTCCACTGTTGGGTGGAGTCATGGATGGCCCGTCCAGACCTGGCAGCTGGCTATGATGGGTGGCAGGCGCTGGACCCGACACCCCAGGAGAAGAGTGAAGGTACAACGTGCTCCACACGGAAGCTCCATCCACCTCACACCCTGACACAGCTGGGTCACCCCACCACAGCCACCCTTTGTGGCTGAACCCTGGGGTGGTGACAGTGGCTCTACTCCATGCAGGAGTTTACTGCTGCGGGCCAGCCCCCGTCAAAGCCATCAAAGAGGGTGACATGCAGCTCAAGTACGACATCCCCTTCATCTTCGCCGAGGTGAACGCCGACGTGGTGTACTGGGTGGTGCAGGGCGACGGGATGGAGAAGAAGAGCATCCGATCCTCAGATGTGGGGAAGTACATCAGCACCAAGAGCGTAGGCAGGGACAGCCGGGAGGACATCACCCACAACTACAAATACCCGGAGGGTATGGGGGGTTTCAGGGGCAGAGATGTCCAGGGAGGGATGTCCCTGCTGGGAAACGACCACAGCAGGAGGGCTCCAGGGCTCAGGGCAGAACAGCCCAGACCAGGCCCTCCCCGTCCTCCAGGGAATCACAGGAATTTTGTGCACCACAGGGTCTGAGGAGGAGCGGGCAGTGTTTGAGAAGGCAGAGCATCAGAAGAAGTCCATCGGGGAGGAGGATGAGGGGCTGCACCTCAGGATCAAGGTGTCAGAGGGTGCAAACAAGGGCAGCGACTTTGATGTCTTTGCCGTCGTCAACAACAACACAGACGAGGAGCGTGGCTGCAGGGTGACGCTGTGCGCCCGTGCCACCAGCTACAACGGCACCGTCG
Organism: Lycocorax pyrrhopterus obiensis; assembly: GCA_014706295.1. Taxonomy (NCBI): domain Eukaryota; kingdom Metazoa; phylum Chordata; class Aves; order Passeriformes; family Paradisaeidae; genus Lycocorax; species Lycocorax pyrrhopterus. The sequence goes on along the minus strand of JACSVZ010000022.1, from coordinate 9,888,690 downwards.
GGCCCCAGTGCGGCCTCACGGACCCAGTTGACATCGACATTGAGCCCAGGGCAGGTAAGAGACCCACTGGTGGTGAAGGGGTTGCTTCACCAGGACTGGGGTCAGGTCAGCTTGTGTTCAGCTGCTCGGTAGGCAATGCCACTTTGGGGACATCCTCCTTCGTTAACTACCACTGTGGATTTTTAATCTTTATGAGAGGATGAGGAAATTGCTTAGGCAGAGGCTGGAAATGCCTTTGGAGCTGGACAAACCACTACTGCTGTAGCTGTCATGCCAAGGGAGCGAGCTGGGCACACCCAGGCTGCCATCCCCAGGCGCTCCGTGGCACTGGTCTGCATCTCTCCTGCTTTCCCACAGTCTGTGGGCTAGGCTGGGCTCTCTGGTGGGATCTTCCCACATCAGGGAAAGCAGGACTGGCCCGGCTCAGCCCTGAGTGCGTGGTCCCAGGCTGGAGGAAATGAGAAGCACTGGGTTTGCTGGCCAGCAGCGCTGAAGCTCTTGGTGTCTCCCTGGGTGGGCGTTTGGCTACAGAGCTGTTGTGGCACAGCCCCCAAACCTCCCTCACCCCTGTCACACGTGAACATCACCATCTGGTCGTTAAGCACGAGTTTGGGTTTACATGAGTTTGCCAGAGACCCTTCAGGGCTTGGAAAGGCCACACATCTGCTGTCCTGGAACAGCCAAATGTTTACCCTACGCCGAGCCCTGCTCCTCACTGGCCCTCTCGAACAAAGAGCTTGGCGCTCTGCCAGGTGTTGAGCTGCTTCACAGGCACGAGGAATGTGCTGGCTCTTGCCACCACTGAGGGGAGAGGGATGTGCCTCTGCTCATGCTGGCAGAAGCACTAGCAGGTACTTGGAGCCTTTTGCAGGGCTGGATGGGGGAGTGGGGACACGTGATCACCCTGCTAAAGGAGCCCTGTGGCCTTTGGGGTACTTAATATTCCTGTCCAAAAGTTAATCCATCACCATTTTCTCTGAAACATTAATTACGAGCTCCTGAAACTTCTACCCTCAGCTCCTGCCTCAGAATATAGACCTCAAGACTTCCCAGACTGCATCCTTTAGGGCACCCCTGCACTTTGTGCCAGTGCTGGAAGCCAGGCTTGTTCCTCTCCCCACAGCCTCAGCTGATGCTGCAGCACTTCAAATCCTGCTTTGGGAATGCCAGGCTCCATTTCTCATGGTTGCAGCTACTCTGGGCTCCTTGTTCCAGGCAGCTCTGCAGCTGGTTGCCTTCAGCCCCCTTCCCTGTCCTTCCCCCCTGGACAGCCCCATCCCTGAAGGACTTTCAGATAAACAACGCTGAGGGCTGAGCGAGGGCAGCTGCCAGGGACCAGGCTGCCTCCCAGTGCCCACACTGGCTGCCAAGGGCTGGCACTCTGGAGCCTTGCCCTGGGACATGGCTCCTTCCCATCCCCACACCCTGAACGTCCCTTCTGGCACTCAGTATTGGAGCCCCAGCCCTGCAGGAACCCCGGTTCCCCCGTCCTTGAAAGGCACATGGAGAAGCTCCTGGGGAGCCCAAACCACGCCAGCAGCAGCCGGGTATCAGCGCAGGACTGTGGGTTCTGGGCTGGAGCTGCCATGGGTGCTGACCCCTCTGTGCTTCCCCTTCCAGAGAAGAGGGTGCCCCTGCGCATCCTGTACGAAGAGTACAGGGACAAACTGACCCAGGACAACCTCATCAAGGTGGTGGCTCTCCTGAACGATCACCAGACAGGCGACATCCTCGTGGCTGTGAGGGATATTTATGTTGAGAATCCAAAGATCAAGATCAGGGTAAGGGTCCAATGTCCCATCCCAGGCAGGTTTGAGGGGAATGAGTTGCTGTGATCATCTGGGGTGTTACCCCTGGGGCTTGGGCAGCAGGTCCTGCTTCACTGAGCAGGGCTGCATCCCCTGGCACCTGCATTCCCCTAAGGTCCTGCCTCAGCCCCAGGGCAGGGGGTGCACCATGGCCCCCAGGATCAGTGGTGCTTGGGGTCCGACCTTTCCTACTTGCAGATTTTAGGAGAGCCGATGCAGAATCGGAAGCTGGTGGCAGAGATCAGCCTGGTGAACCCCCTCGCGGTGCCCCTGAATGGCTGCATGTTTGTGGTGGAGGGCACCGGCCTCACCGATGGGCACTTCATCAAGGAGCTGTAAGAGCTTTTCCCCCTTCACCTGGCTGGGATGTTGGGAATGGGGTGGATTTTTGTGTCTGGAGCCCCCAGGGAGGGCAGTCAAGGACACAGCAGGAGCCGGGGCTATGCTGGTCCCTGTGGACTCAGAGCATCCCTACCCCACACCTCACTGGGGAAGGGGTTCGGCCACCCCACAGGGTCCCTGCTTGCCAAGGTCCCAGCACTGTCCTGCGGCACTGTGGGCCCTGGGAGGGTGACAAGGGGCTCTGAGGGTGATGGGCCACAATGACTCCCTGCCCTCCCACAGTGAGGAGCCGCTGGAGCCACAGGCAGAGGCCAAATTCCGGATGGATCTGATGCCGCGGCTGTCGGGGCTACAGAAGCTGATGGTGGACTTTGAGAGTGACCAGCTGACAGGGGTGAAGGGCTACCGCAACGTCATCATCGCACCTCAGCCCATGTGAGCAGCTGCCGTGGCCCTCCAGCTGCAGAAACCCTGCCTCGCTGGCCCCCACCCGCTTTAGCCCAAGATGGCCCCAGAAGGATGACAGCCAGAGCCCAGCCTGACCCCGACACGGCGGCAGTGGTGCCACGCTCCTCCCCGGGAGCATGGACAGGACAAGGGGGCTGGTGGGGTCTGTGGGCTGCTGTGGCAGTCGCTCCCTTCACCGCTGTTCTCTCACCCTGTGGGGTGGAACATCCCTGTCCTGCCTGTCCCCCAGCACTGGGCACACCAGGACCCCCGTGCCAGCCCCCTCCTCTGTGCTGTGCTGGCAGCCCCGGCACATAGAGCCCATTTCCATAGAGGCAGCCGCAGAACGACCCCTCCAGCCCCCGCCATTGCCATCCTCTGACTGCAGCTCCATAGAGGGAGATTTTATACTGTGAGCACAAAGCTGTGTATGCACCATATACCTATAAAACAAATCTAAATACATACTGCAAATAACCTGCTTGGGTACCGCCAGGCATTGGCTTCAATAACTGTCCTGGCACTGCAGATGCTGCAGGGAGGGATGGGACATTACCTTGATATGAATCAACTACGCAAACACTGAATAAAAACTCTATTTTTCACTTTAAAAGCCAGACCTGGCTCTTCTTGCACTTCCTCTCCCCACAGCAGGACCCAGCAACTCCTTGCCCAGCATCCATGTGGGTGGGAGGTGAGTTCTCCCAGCCCAGCACTCAGGTGGGGGGGTCATTGCCATGGCAGGCACTGCAGCCACGCTGGCCTCACATTGGCCACCCCCTCTGCCCCAAATCAGCCTGGTCTGGTGTTCTCAGGGTGCTCTGCGCTCAGCCCCCAAGGCACCTTCCCAGGTAACTTCTCCCCTATCAGGAATGGTTCCATAGTGTGCACAGAGAACTGGAGAGAGAACACTACAAGTGATCAACAGGTCTTGCACACCCAGGCTCCGGGCAGAGCTGTCCACCCAGCCTGGGGCAGGTGAAGGGGCAGCTGGATCCCACACAGGGATGCGGGAGGAGAGTGGGGATTTGTGTCACACCCGGAACCAGGGTCAAGGCTCCACTGAAGGTAAAACACTTTCCATACCACATGCTCCCCACAAACACGGTGGGAGCCTCCTTGCTCTTACAAACACCACGATTAGAGAGCTGGTGGTGTCCGACCGAGGGTCTCACAGTCACTGCAGCCCCAGCAGAGGGGACGCCCAGGCCCAGGGGGACAGTCTGCGGGACAGGAGGACCCCGCTCACACTGGCTGGTCCCAGTCACCCTGACATTGTGGTGCCTCCCATCCCGGCCGTGACTCAGGCTTGATGGGCAGCTGGGAGCGTTTCCCACCAAGGACAGCCCGTTCTCCGACTTCCCTTTCTGTTTTATCATTAGGATGAGATAAAATCTCCATGTGCAGTGCTCCAGACACAGCTGCTGCTTCCCCAAGCATGGCCAGAACTCCCCAAACCCTGGCTCTGCCTCCCCCATGGGAGGCCAAGAACCCATCTCAGCTCCAGCCCTGGCTCCTGCTCCCAGCATGGAACTGGAGTGGGCACAGCAGAGCCCAGGGCTCACGTGCAGCAGCAGATTGTTTGGCCAATAAAGCCTTTCAAGAAAACCCCACAGGACAACCACACGATCCATCTCCCCTTACCCTTTGCAACTTTAACCACCACATCTCCCTGTCCTGCTTTTCTCAAATACAACCCAAAAAGGCAGCTGGAGGCTGGGACTCTTGTGGGGTAGAGTAGGGACAGAGGTGGGGAGGTGGGGTCTGGCACAGGGAGGGATGAGGAGTTGCCCAAGCAGCTCTCCCAAGGGGCAGAGAGTACCCACCCTGTGGCATGGGGACAGGGCAAGAGCTCCAGGAGGGAGAGGGATGGGGCTTCTCTCCTCCTGCATTCAGGGCAAGGGGTGGGGGCCATGCCAGCCCCCAACTCTGGCAGCACCAATCCCCCAAACACCAGTGCCAAGAGCACACAGAGCCCCAAGGAAACCTGAAGGAGTTAACGGCACGAACCAGCGCTGCCTTCCCTGTCAGGAACATTCCTCAGCCCAGCAATGATGCACGGCCCCTCTTTAGAGCATTTGTTACTGGGCTCTGCTGAGCCAGGCCTCCAGCTGCTCAGTGCCTGGGTTAAAAATAACCAGCAGCTCCACTGCTTCGGAGCTGGTCCTGATAAAATAAACATTAGCACAGCTATTCCTGAAGGTCACTCCCATCCATCTGAGCCTCGGCAGAGCAAGGCTGCTCCGACAAGAAGGGAACAGACTCCAAACACTGCAGTTACAGTTTAGCGGCAGGGGTTGGCTTTCAGGGCTGGTTTTTCCTCCATTATCCACAGAGCTGAGATTGACTTCCCTGTGCCCAATCCAGATCACCTACGTGGTACCACACTGCATCCATCTCCCTGTGCCCATCCCAGATCACAGACGTGGTACCACACTGCATCCATCTCCCTGTGCCCATCCTGGATCACTGGCACAGTCCCAGGCTGCGTCCATCAGACCCTTTGGCACTCTCACCCTGCAAGCAATAAATTATAAATTAAATATTTCCAGCATCCATCGCGTGGGAGGGTTTGTAATTCAGTGCTAGTCCAAGTGCCAAAGCCAGGCGGGAGCGTTCTCGTGGAGGGGAGGTTATGGATATACCTCGGCTCGCTGGAGATGCTGACTTGCCAAGAACTGATTGTAAACTCATTTTAGACTTGATGACCTTTAACTTACCTTCATTGATGGATCGAAACTAGAACAAACTCCCATAAATCAGAGCTTTCACAAGAATAAATCTATGGGATTCCCAAATGCTACTGCCTCTCCAAAGGTCTCCCTCCTCCTCCACAAGCATGGGACACATTTTTACTCTCCTTGGTCCAACGAGACAACTGAGGCACTATCAAACAGAAAAACAGACAATAAACCCCCAATGGCAGGAGGTCCCACTGCACACTCATGGGAAACCACCCCCTCTTCCACAGCCACAGGAGGTGCAGGAGACACTATGGAGAGATGCCTCTTCCAGCACAGCCATCCCATGGATAACTCCAACAGTTTCTCTGTGCCTGCTGGACCCCTGATGCAGCTTCCCAGGAGAGCACCCCTGTCCATCCCATGAGGTCCCTTTCCAGCCCCTCACAGTGGGCTGAGCTGACACACACAAACCAGTAAGGACTGAGCAGCTGGGCACTGGCAGCAGAGGAACGTGCTGACCATCAGCTGCTTGTCCCTTCCCAGAACAACACAAGTCTTGTCTTTTCCCAGAAAGACAAAACAAGACTTGCCTCTTCCCAGAAAGAAGTGACAAGACCCTAAATCTGCTTATGATTCACGATTAGTTGTCACACAGACTTGCTCCGTGAGCAGCAGTGCAATGCTTGGCCACCATGCACCAGCCAAGCTGCAACCCATCAAATCCTTGTGCCAAGGGAAAACACTGGGACACCGATTTGCAACTCCTGCTCAGAATCCAACCTCGATGGGCTGTAGAACACTGGTCCCTCAGGCTGCTCTGCACCCAGGAGACATTTCTGTACCCAAAATGTTCATTTTCCTTATCCATCCCCCTCCCACGCTGGCTGGTCATGGGGTTTTGCCTCAAAACCTGTAAATGACCAGCATGACCACGATTCCATCTGCTCCAGCACACATGGAGGCCTGTGAGGCCCTTGGCCTTTATTAAACTTCTTCCTAAACATCATTACATGAAGCCACTACTGAAAATACAAATAAAGAACATGTTTCCTACCTACTGTTGCCTTCTAGCAGGTGAGACAGAGGCAAAGGATGCCTGTGGCACACCCCTAAAGCCAGCAAAATCACTGACAAATACATGTCCCGGCCTCACTCCAACAGACTGGCACCAAGTTTGCTGTGACATTTCATCCAAGTGTTTTACAAGGTCTTTTTTTTTTCAGAGCATTAGGGACAGCTTATACTTTTTCCATCTAATCCTAGAGATAAATATACATAAAGTTTGGAACTGACCAGGGAATGTATCAAAACTTGGCCCAAGTAATCAGACAAAGCCCACAGCAGGCTGCCCTGGGTCAAAACGTTGGCAGCACAACTACCCACCCTGTGCCCACAGGAAGCCTCCAGCACTCCAAGGCTGTGCCAGCCCTTCCTCATCACCATGACAACCTGGGATCTCACAGACTGACCTGTCAGTTAGTCACGAGTGAGTTCCCCACCTTGTACAGGTGCATAAGCCACCACTCCTTGGTTACACAGTAGGGCATGCACACCAGTGCACTGAGGTACTGAACTGCAAAGACAGTTGCCTAACAGTCATATATTTTTGGAGGCATTTGTTCCAGCTCTTAAAAAAACAACAAAAACCTGACTTGCAAAGGCAAGGAAGGACAGCCAGTACCTTGTCACATTTATGTCTTTGAAAACCCCACCTTAGTTTCTGCAACACCACACAAAGGTGGTTTTCACCGGGAGGAACCACACCAGCTCCCTCCTGCTCCCACAACACTGCCCAGCCTCTGCAAGGCTCTGTGAAAGCAGTGCTAAATATAATCTTCCCTTTAAGGGAAGATTTGTAAATCAGTATAAAACATAATCCACTTTGCAGATACTCTCCAAGGCATACGAAACAATCGCTGTTTGCCCACAGAGGCTGTCGCAGACTGGTTAATTGAAGAACCCCTAAGCCCCCCCCAAACCTCCAGAACTAACTCTCAGGGCAACGTGAAGACCCCCAAAGCTGAGAGGCTTCCATCACACTGACTGTGCTCAAACAGCAACTCCTGCTGCTCATGCAGGGAGACACCTTCCTCCCATTCCAGGTTTGGCTTTTATTTGTATTTTTCCCAGAGTAACAACCGACATGTCCTACAGAAATCCCACATTTCCACTCTGCATGAAAGACTGACACAAGGATCTCCCCAAGTCACTGCCTGGGATTCAGAGGGGGGAAAAACCCAAACAAAACCCTCAGGGTGCCGGAGCATTGAGGAAAGAAGTAAGGACACTACTGTTCAATGACACCCTCTTTATTCAAAAATAGATATCTATGAGACATTTCAGAATATACTGCTGTCAAATGGCAGCCTATATGTCTAAATTAATTCCTAAGTCAATTCATATACAGATTTAAGTTTTTGTTAAAAAAGACACACTGTGGGGAAATCTGTTTAACCTTCAGAAAATGTCACCCAGTTCACCAGATGCCCTTTGCCCAAAAAGTAAAACAAATAAAATTAAAAACCACAAGACTTCATTTAAATTAAGCAAAATAAAACACACAAATATACTCAGAAAAAAAATCAAAATATTTCAATTAAAAAATAAAAAAAAGACAGACAACTCTTTCACAGATCTGCCCAAAACACAAACGTGAGATGCCAACACATTTGTCTACATCAGTTTTTGACAGGTTTTGTCCTATAATGGATACACATTCAATCAATGCTCAAAATAACTTGGTTTAAACAGCCTGGGGGTAACTCTGTGAGCTGAATCATGATGGAAAAGAGTCTTTTGGTTTGGGTTCTTGAAGTTTGGTGGGGTTTTTTTTTGTTTGTTTTTCATTTTTGGCAAAAGCAGAGAGAATGTACAGTGCTTAATCTAAAGTCTGGACCATAAAAGGCTGCACAGTCAAAGTGACTCAGGGAACGCACAGTTCTGCCACTGGAAAAAATCCTGTAAACTAAAGAGAAAAAAACATTTGTTGGCTGGGCAGTGAGGGTGCAAGGAGCATTAAAAAAGGACAAAAGGAAGTGTCAGTAAGAAAAGGACGTGAGCTTCTGAACAACTGAATGATCAAAAGAATCTGTGGTGTTGTTTGCTGTAACTGAATGCTGACCGGGCTACTGAACAGCCTGCAAAATAAATTAATGCGGAGCAGAACGAGCTTTGCATTTCTGCATTTTCTTCTCCTGGCTCTGACACCAGCTCAAGACCACAGAGAGGCACAGAGAGAGCGTCTCAGCTCACTTCGGCCTCTGTGTTACAAAACCTGTGTTACCAGATCAAGCATCTCCAGAAACAGAACCTGTTCTATAGTGAGAGGTGCTAAATTTAAACAGAATTGTATCCAGATTGGAATGGTTCAGTGATCAGAGTCCAGCTTGTCACATCTAACACACAAACTGAAATGTAACTACACCCCTGGCAGCTAAAACACTAGCCAGCAACATAATGGAATTAAGAGCTTTTTAAATTTACCTTTTTTGTTTTTTACACTTTTCCTGATTATAAAAATCAATTCACAATCTGTGACACAAAATTAAGTACATCCTTCTAATATCTACATGCATGGACAGGGTACATGTGCATACAGGATATATGCATATATATGGGTCTATTTTCTATATAAATAAATATTTATACCACATTTAACTTCTGCACATCAGACAACTTCACTAAAGCTATGGAGAGAGTTTATATCATTGTATTTTCAATGTAACCATCCTGAGAGCAGACCTAACAGTGCCTGTCACAGGGACACCAGCAGCTGCCATACACCTTTCCAGCCTCTCAGGTCATTAAATCAAAGCTTCCATCACCATCTAATTTCATATAATGAAGAGGAAAAATGTGGTATAAATCTAAGGTAGCTAGAACAAAATTTACTTCCACTCCCACTTAGGTAACATCCAGTTCTGCTTTGCTCAGCACAGTGTAACTTATGAGTCTACCTCTAATTCACAAAGAAAAGCTGCTTATTTTTATTGCCTGTGACTTCAATTTACATCCATGCCAAATGGGAACTCTACCTTCACATCAGGCCACAGCAGTATGAGGAACTGCAGGTTTAGGAAAAATCTTTCCCTGTACCATTGCTGAGCAGATGCCTTCCCCTGACGCCGCTGTGGCACAGGACTCGCATGCACACACATCCCTACGAAGCCCATGAGCCACTCCACTGCTCCCAGAGACGGGGCCCAGAAACCCAACTAAAACAGATGAGACTTATTCAGAAATAACCCAATATTTGTACAGAGGGAAGATGCTGCATGGTCAATCTTCCTCTGGAAGCTTCCCAGGTATGTGTGTACATGATTCGTGATCTTTGTGGGGGTAACAAGTGCTAAGAGCAAACAGCAACTAAAGAGTATGGGAAAAGATGAGAGAAGTTTGCCTAAAGAGACCACCCCCACTCCCTTCAGAGCTCACAAAACTCACTCCTCTTCCTCCCCTCACGTGAGCCAGTGTACACAGAGAGGGTGAGTACGAGCAGCCAAGAGGTTCAAAGCGGGGTCTGCAAGTTCCTTCCTACTGCAGATCTTGGAAGACTGGACTTCCAGCCAACACCAGAGTCTTCTTACTTCTGCTGGTAATAATGAAAACTGGGGCACAGGGTTTGTTCTAGTCTGTTGAAAACAGGTCCCCAGCAGATGGCAGAGGTGCCAGACCTCCTGTGACATTGGGCAGCAGTGACAGGTCTGGAAGGCTCTGGATGTGGGATTTCAGCTCCTTGCGTACTTGGGTTACCCGAGCAAGCTTCTGTTTATATTCCTGAGGGAAAGAGAGAAGAGAACACAGATTAAGCACAGGTTAATTAACAGTGCAGTTAGTTAAGCCAGGAGTATCTTCCAGGTGAGGATTCAGAAGGTGGCCAGGCCCTGGTGCTCTGAGCAACTGCTGGCATGACTGCAGACCCTGCCATCTGCCCCAAATTCACAGCCTGCCCACAGGCTCTGGCATCCCTAAACTAATAACCCTGTCCTGCCTTACTAATTTTATATGTAATATGTCCCCAAACCAGCCCACACTGGGGCCTGATAGAGCATTTCAGAGAAGTGTCACTGCAGAGTTGCTTTATCCTTGTGTTCTTCCCCAAATACTGACTCCCAGCTGCTGCCAGTGTTCCTCTGACACCCCTCCACTGCCAGAAGCCACAGGCTGAGGCACATGACAGGTATTACTATGCTGCCAAAATGCTCACTGCTTTCAAACTTGATCAATTTTGAACACTTAATTAATCCAATTTTCCCTTTCAAGTCATTAAATCAAACCCAAGTTTTGGTTGTCAAACAGGGCCTCCTTTATGAGCTCACATTACAACCCCAGCAGCTGTGTCATGAGACTGGCATGGCAGGGACACCATGGAAACACGTGTAGGATCACTGAATGTAAACCAGGGAAAGGCACATCCACACTGGATACAGACACTAAAATCGTCAGGATTTTATTACAGACAGAAAAAAAGAGCAAGTTAAAAATCTCTGAAGAGGAAACTTGCAAGTGGTTTTTCCACAAATGAGGTCTGGATTGAGTAGTAAAAGTGCAGTAAGAAATCCCTAACCATGTGCAGAAATTCCCCCAGGTCCCAAGAGACACCAGTGACTTGTGTTCATAATGAGGAGAGACAGGAGGAGTTTGGACCCTGAAAATGGAAGAAAGAACTGTACCATGGTCAATTCTGTTGAGAGGCCACTTAAGAGCAGCCCAACACACATCCAAGTTATCCAATACAGAAGATTAATTAAAGACTGTTTCTGCAATTTTCAAAGTTTTGTGATTCTATACATTCACGTAACAGTCACAGAAGACAGCAACAGAAGGAATAAAACTCCAGTAGCACATAATTTCTTTTGGAATGTGCCAGTCTTTACTCAACTACATGTGGCCTACTTTTCATGGCACCTTCAGAATGCAGGAAACAATGAGCTTAAGAAAAAAAACCATACACAGAACAGCCAGCTAGAATATCAATTTACTTTTCATTTCTTAATTACTTGGCAAAGAGAACAGAAGTTTATATCTCTGAAGATCAAATGAAACTAGTCACATGTTTAATCAAAACATCTTTCTGAAGAGTTTACAACTTTAATCCAGACTTTCTAACCTTCTCAGTGATGGAAATTCTCTTCACCTTCTCCAAACATCAAAGCACAGCAGTTCCTGTGGGGTTACAAGCAAGGAGTTTACACTCTCTGTGTTTCATTATTTTGAATTAGAACAGTGAGAGCAGCCGTCAATCGCAACAACTCCCAATACCCCTGCAACAGCTATGTAAGTGTATCCCATAAATTTCCTGCCAGCACCAAGTAGGAATGTCTTTTAACAGCCTATTTCAAACTTAAATCCTTTATGAGGCCCAGTGAGTTAATATAACCAAATACTTCTGTTAACATACACAGGATACACAGTGAAATATACAAGTCCAAACAAAGCCCTCCCAGCTCCATGAACTGCAGGGTGCTGTTCTCATGCCTAGAGAACCGTAACAGGAAAAAAAAAAAACCACCTCAAGGTGCATACATTAATTTTGTGAGGATTTGTCTTGTTTTAATGAAAGAGACAGAATCAGGACCAAAATAAGAATGCACCCACATCTCTAGTCACACTCTTTGGGGAATTCTTAAAGAGGGAAATGAGATGAGAAAGTCAAGAGATGAAGACAGAAAAAAAACAAACACCTCCGATTCTTTAGCATTAATAGAGAACAGCAGCAGATAAAGAGGGATGCCATGGAGGCACAGCATTCTGACACTTGGGATTCTTCTCCAAAAGAACATGGGAGCCAACCCTGGGGAAAGGGAGAGACAGAGCCCAGAGTGCTCAGCTCAGGCCTGGCATATCCCCAGTGCTGGAGGCAGGAGACAGCAGCACACCAGCTCCTGCACACACAGCAGGAACATCTATTGTGCTGCTGTACTCCAAATGCTGGCAGAGAGAAGGTGGAAGAGGCTGGACTTGGAGATCCACAGAAGACAATCTTAAAAAATATTTAAAAATCCATAATTCAGGCCATTGTCAGGGAGTGATGGATATCCAGCCAGGAAAGAAGAGGCAGCGCTTCCTCCTCAAGAATGCCAAACTGTCAAGGGTGAGTATCAGCAGGTGGGTTTTTTTTCTGCAGTAATTCCCACTGAAGTCAGGAACAAAAAAAAGAAGGGCAAGGCAGCTGGCAAGTCCTCCAGATCTGATAAATGGGCAGTGAAGATGAAAAGAAGTTGAAAATTCCTGGCATAAGCCAAGAAAATACCTCAAATATGACTTGAATTGCCAAGATCCACACAAAACAATTATGGGTTTATGGATCCAATTATGGATCCACATAAAACAATTATGTAAAAACAGGTACAACCTCCATGGAAAGACTAATGTCCTGCCATTTTCAGGGCAAAACTGACAGGGCTACCAGGATCCACCACTTCTCATGGACAGTCAGGACTGGAATGCAATGGCTGTTGAGCTGAAGATGATTTGCGTGACCATTACAGTTATATTAGATCCAGACAACATTCCTTCCCCAAAAGAGCTACTTAGGGGAGGGAGAATCTTGCCAATCAATGCCCTGACAGCCCAGTTCTCATAAAACACACTGACAAATGAAGTACCACCAAGATGTGCCCAAACCACACTGCTGTTGGCAAACATACAGACTTAGGAGCAATTCCTCTGCATATTAACAGCACCAACCTGCTTCCAGATTCACAATTAACAGCTTCAAGTGTTTAGGAAAATATTGCTCTTAGCATGTCCTTATTTTCAGGGATACTCTACATTGAAGGCTACACAGAACACTGAGTTATCAGGAATATCCTCCCAATTTGAAGAGAGACTTTTGTATGCATATGATGACAAAAACCAAAAATCAAGTAATCTTGAGAACCATATTCCTTTCAATTCTAAGTAATTTCACCTTACTAATAAGTAAATGCAAGTATTATCTAGTCAACACCAAAGACCTAAATCCTACCACTCAAAAAAACTGAAAAAGTAAGAGAGAAAAATTCTCACAAGGAAAAGGCAGCAAGAGCCCCCAAACCATTAAAAACTGGCTCAGAAAAACATCACTAAATTCAGGAATGGAAACTAAGGGAGTAACCCAGAAACCAAGATTTCCTAGAATAGATGAATACTTACTGGACAGATTGGATACACAACACAGTGTGATAGAAAACTGTCTGCTCCATGCTTAACCCTCTCCATCCCTCTGGGCCTGAGATGCTGTGCTGACTCCTGGCAGAGCTGTCAAGGAGCGGAGAGACCATGAGCTAGAGCTGGGACAGGGAATGCTGGCTGCTCCCCTCAAGAATACACAGTACCCCCTTCCAGCTTGAGGGCTTCGCTTTTTCCACAAGTTCTGGCCATATTCTGCAGCACAGGACTCTGGAAGCAGGTTTTATGGGAAACCATGTTTTTCATGTAGCCTATGACGTGGCTTGGAAACTGCACCTTGCAGATTTTTCCACAAGGTCCTTCCATTCCATGAAACTGAATAACACGAAGTGCAGTTAAAAGAAGCTGCTGCTTTCTGAGGCCTTCGTTTGTACTGTGTCAAGCTAATTGCCTCACTGCTCAGTAGGCTTATATTAAGATTAATAGTATTTGGATGCTATTTGCTTTTTTTAGACAAAATAATGAGATCTCTGCTGTAAGCAGGAGTTTCAGGATGATACAGAAAAAACTGGCACTGTGCCACACGGATGCTCTTGCTAATCAACATTCCCTTTCAGTGCGTGGCGTTCTACATCCTCAGTGGCCGAGAGAATTAGATACTCAGTCCTTGAAACAAATGCAAAATCAGAATTAACCACCACTGAATGAATCTGACAGTGTTTCATTCCAAAGCAGCCTTGCTTGAACATTATAGAACTGACTGTAATCAACATGACAGGAAATTCATCCTGGGCACTGCTGCGTGGCCTGGTTCACCTTGTCACGTTCCACAGCATGTATTTCAGCTATTTTGGCTCAGAGGGTGCACTGGACACGTCCTCTCCTGCTCAGGGTCGAGCAGGAACATGCTGTAAGTCATCACAGCAATTGCATCTACTGAAAAAACATCTAGCTAAGCATTAATGAGAATTTGGAAAGTGAATAGGAAGAGCAGCCGGTCAGGCGCAGTTTTGATATGTCGCAGCTTGAGCCAGCTGTAGGAAAGCAAAAGACCACAAGTCAGGGGACAAATGCATAAGAGGCTCAGCAGAAATATGCAGAGTACGTCGTGAAGTGAAAGATTTGACAGCCATGTGATTATACGTTCAGGTAAAACCTCTATTTAAAAACATTAGATACACCACAGTACAGCAGCAGGCTGATTAGGTATTCCTTAGCTTCTGCTCCTTGCCACTTAACTTACGTAAAGTACCATTAAAACATAGTCACTAGAAAAAGAACAGAAAGAAAAACTTCTGCCATGCCTCAAGCTCATTGCATCAGAACCCACCTCAAAAGCAAAGTGAAACCAAATGCCAGGGTGAAGCCAGGTTTCCTCATTCTGCGGCAGCACTAAACCAGCAAATCTGAGGTTTTATCAGAAAGATGCAGTCCAGGAATCAGAGCTTGAATGATGCATTTCCTTACAGAGTCTTCAGTTCCTTTTCAGACCTTAAATTTGTTCAGTCTTGCTCTTTTAAATTTGACAAGGCTTCTTTCTTCTGCAGCATGGTTCATCACACTTCAGCAGAGACGGTGTTTCTGCTCTTGGCAGAATTACACACTCTCAAACTGTAACTCGTTTCCTTGCTCTCCTCTTTGTTTAGGACAACAGAAAAGGCAGCAGTAGAGGCCTCCACAAAGCATTTCTCCAGCTGCTGGGAATGCCTCAACCTCTGCAAAGTTCAAAACCTCTCAGAAAAAGCCCAGGCTGCTGCCACTATATGATGGACACAAATCCTCATTTCATTTGCCAAATACCCTTCCACAAATAAACATTGAAGGGGGTACATTTGATGTTCACGACAAAAATCAACATCTAGGGCATGAGCCAACAGCTACATATTCACCTCTCCAAGCATCTTAATGCTTTTATAGCTAAGCAAGAGCATGGTCATACACTCATTCACTTCAGTAAAATGCATAAAAACATCGTATGTTAACACTGTAAGATTTTTATTTGCTTTTATTGTTTAGTATTATTCTGCTTGCAGCACTACTATAATTATAAATATCTACAAGCACCTACAAAGTGAAAGAACTTTGCATCATGCAAAGAAACACAGCTGTTGCCTCGAGCCATACATGGCCCGACAGACCCACATTCCCTGCGGTTGTCAGCTCATCACATCCCTGCACAGCAGCCGGTGCTCTTGTCCCACATCCAGAGGCAACAATGGCTCACAGCTGGCAGGACTGGTGCACAGCCCAGCATTTCTTGCCCCGTTAGACACCAGCTTGGTCCTACAGACCCAGGTCTGACACTGTGTCCAAGTGCTCGAGCTCAGGATCTCCCTGCCTGGGTCGCAGAGCTGACCCCACTCTGCTGCTGGTTCCCACAGCTGCTCCTGCTACTTCACGCATGTAAAATACTGACAATTTTGTTTCCTGGCAGGAACCCTAAAACTTCATCTCCTGTTTCACTGTCTAAACCACTGAAATGAATATACCACACAACCCAAGAATTCCTGTCTGAGGGAAGCAGCAGCCACAAAGCCGTGCCAACAGTGACACGCTACAGAGACCCAGGCAGTGGAAGCAGCACAGCAATAAATTGCCTATTAACCCACTGAACTAAATTGTATTTCAAGAAAATGTGTAGTGCTGGGCAGTCCAGAAAACCTCAAGTGAGAATGCACTTCATCCCTCAGAGACGCATTATCAAAGAGGGTTTGCAAATTTGTGTGGGCACGGCATTAACACCTTATTAAAGGTGCCTTGAAGCCATGAATATTAAAACCCACAAACATCTAAAAACCCCCAGAGCTCTCAGCAGGACTCTAAGTGACAATTTTTCAGCTGCAGCCAAGAGTCAGAATATTTCCCCTAAAGTGGATCTTAAATACAGTATGTTCTTTAGATTTATAGCTGCAGACATGTAAACACACACTTATTTGAGTGCATACACCCCTCCATACACACTGCCCTACATACACATACTGCCTATGCTGCAGCATGTTCCTCATGTCACCTTTCACCAACACAGCTACAGAAGGTACACGGAAGAACTGCCTTCACCAACTGCAAATCAAACCAAAAATTCTGAATGCACAATCTTTTCTCTATTTTTTTCTGCCTCTTCTCCCCATCAGATTAAAATAACTCTCCCTCCAGTCACTGCAGGTTTTCTATGGTCAGTAGTTATTTCAGGTACCCATGAAGCTTTTACACAATTTGCCATTTCCTTGCACTACCTTTCCTTGGTTCTTCCAGTCTCATCTATTTATCTGACTTCATTTTACAGCTGCCTGGTACACCAGCATGGGATGCTCTCCCCACTACATTTCAGTTTTACACAAACTAATTCCCTGGATTTTTTTCTCCTTGCCTGCCATGCATTCCAGAAGAGTGCTCTGACTTCAAAAGACAATTCTCCTTGAAGTTCTGAAGGCTCAGGTGCTGGAGGACAAAAAACCTCGCCAGCTGATTGCGCTCTGTAATTGTAATGGGGCAGCAATGGCCAAAAATAACACAAATCAGGAAACTTCCACTGGCAGTTCAATACTAATGTGAGATACAAGGACACCTCATCCCATTCTTATAGAAACAACAGTTCCTGTTTCTACGCCTGTCTGAAAGTGGATTTTATTTCCTGGCATCTGCTATTGTGAATGTCCAGGCCACCTCTGATCTATCCCAGCCATGGAAGATCAAATAGCAGCTGCAGTATCAAGCCCACAACTGCTGAGCAAGGTGAAGCACCATTTCAAAAGAAATTCAGTGTTCAGATGTTGAATGACAGCATCCCCCATACCTTTCAGGAAGTTAACCTGAGAAACACTTACCTTCAAAAATATATGCCTTGTTCTAGGCTATTTAATATCAGTTCGGGGCCAGCTGATTTTACTGACTGACAGAATGAAAGAAAATCTACCTTCTTAAGTGCTCTTAGACTACAATGAAAACACCACAATACCACTCCCAGGATAATGGAATCCTAATTATTACACTTTGATTTTTTTTCCATTGCTACCCTAAAAGCAGAGTTTGTCCATATGTTATGATCTTCAGGCTCTGTGCCAGCTTTCTCCCTTCAAATCACCAGTGCTTCTTTGCCCCTCCCTGTTTCAATCCTTACTCATGCCAGCTGTATCCATGCTGATGTGTAATTCCTTTCCAAAGCCACCTTCCTCAGCAGTGTCCCTCAGTTAAACAGCCTTACTGCAACTGATGACAAGAGCTTTGTCACAGGGGTTTGACATGCAGAGCATTAGCCCACAAGACACAAACACACTGAGTTTATGTATGTTTTGACAATTTGCTGTTTCATGAGGGACAGCATTAACAGGATTAGTAAACAACTGCAGCTCTTTAGATCACAAAAGCTTCTTTTCAAAAAGACATAGATTAGCTACTTTCATTACTATCACAGTGAAAGACTTTGCGAGCAAATAAAATACAAAAAACATCCAGAGTAATTTCCAAATTAGGTATTTCCATCTCTTAAAATAAAACCCTGACTTTTATTACTGTCAGAAGCCCCTCTCCCCAACCAACAGCTTTGGCCAGATGAGGATGGTGAAGTAAACAATCCATCTTCCATCCAAACACACCCTCTCATCCAAGTCAGGAAATTTAGAGCACAAGAGGAAAAATTCATAGTACCAAAGATTCTGGAAAAGATACCTCAAGAGAGCAAAGCCTACAATGAGTAGATATGTAAAATTAGATTGTTTTAAGTTATTTTCTCATTTCAGACCTTGCCTGATTGGTACAAGTTTCAGATCCTTCTAGTAAAATGCTTATTAGCACTACAAAGAAAAATCCAGGCTTATCAATACCGTGAGAACATCAAAGACTCACACAAAACTGATAAGCAGATCTGGCCTGCCTTATCTGTAACCAGCATCTTCCACTGTTTATTAACCCTCTACAAGGGCAGAACAATGGAACGCTGTAATCAGGCAACATCCCTCACTGAGGTTTGAGAGCTGACACGAATATCAATTGTGCCTCATGTTCACTGTTGGAGTGGCACTACCTGCAACTCTGTTTAGACTGCTACAGCACTGAGGCCACCTTGTCTGGCAGAATGACAAAGATGCCAACTTAAACAGATATTTAATAAGATCCTAATATTTAAATAAGATCATTCTTTGTTTTCTAATGTAATGAAGAACTGTGTTTATACCTAACAGTGAGTGCGCAGCCTGTCCCATTGCCATCAGCAGGATTACTACCATTAACAAAGCAGCTCAGCCAGCAAAACACTTAATTTTCAGCATTACATTTCTGCCTCTGCCAGAGTTACAATTTTGAAGTAACATTCTTTATCAAAAGGATATTTTCCAAACAAAAAACCTCCATGATTGTCACAACATTTCAGCTAATGCATTAGAAATTTTAATTTCATGTTGTCATTATGGATTTCTCAGTTTCACAGTCTCAAACTGACTCAAAATTATGAATTGTTCTGGGCCTTTTAAAACATTATTGTGCAGCATTTTGCTACCTATTTACTGCCTTTCTTAAAAGCAAACAGCAGTATGTCTATCATTTAGGTATATTTTTACATACACATAGGTGTCCTCCTTTAAGCAAGAAAAAAACCCCAAAAGCTGATCCAAGACTTCCACAGAAAATAAATCAGTTGCCAAACAAGATTTGGTTTCATGGCATCATCTGTGTCCATGTCTGAAAGTGTTTTTTCTGACTCACTCATAAGACTGATGCTATGTTTGAAGAAATTCAGTCACAAGACACGGAGAAACTCCAACATAAACACACCGCAAAGAAAACAGTCAAATGAATTTTATCTGGGAACAATGTTGCCGAGCTGTCAGAGGACGAGGTTTGCCATGAGAGTAAACAGAGACTGCAATTGCTGCAGCACAGTCTCCTTCCAGGAGATTTTGTCCTCCACATCCCCTCCCACCCCACCCCGCAGCAGCTGCTCATCACCAGCACCTCGGTGCAGAGAAGCCCTTAATGTGCCGACAAGGGGCAGTTTAGCAGATGGCAGAGTGACATACAACCACAGCCATTAATTAAACTCCTCGCTAGTCCCACAACGTGCTGCCGAAAGAACTTCCATGTAGAAGGCACGTTTCGGATAAACAGCTGTGAACAGCTGGCTGCACAGCCTTGAGCAGGGGAGCTCAGCTCAGCCCCAGGTTGTTTTAGGGTCCTGCCCTCCCTGTTAGAAGGAGCTGCACAGGAAACACAAGTTACTGTCTTTCACTATCAGCCGCATTTACACTCCACCACAGAAGCTGTGGCTAAGTGGCTGTTAAAGGATGGAGAGCAGAAGATCTGGCTCAAACTGCTTCCCCTAATCAAGCAGGGGCTCAGGAGGCAGATAAAAGACACCTAACCATTAGGAAAAGAAACAAAAAACCAAGCAATATAAAAAACCCCAGCTAATTATGGCAAAAGGAAGGTTGATTTTTTGAAAAGGGGGATGCCATACCAAAATAGGCTACGTGTTAGGTAAGTCTATTTTTCTTTAAGAAGTATAGAGCTCTGGGCCTTGCAGGTGCATGGAAACATCTAGACTGAACATCAGAACAGATTTGCACTCTTCAGATACGACACCGCTTTCTTACCCGTTCTACTCCAAGTGTAAAGATAACTAGAACACAGATAACCTAGAACCAAACGTAAAGGTAACACCTGGAATCATGTAAAGATAACACCTACAATCATCTCCCTCAGGAGAAACCCACACATTAGGAGTCCAGGGGGAGCGTTTGGTGAGCTAACTGTTTTGTCAGCCCCGGTAACAGGCACTCACCTCCAGCTTCTTCTCCTTCTCCGTGAGCACATCCTTCTGGTTCTGGGTGTACTCGATGAGCATCCGCGCCAGCTGGCGCCGGTCCTCCAGCTCGGCCGCCAGCCGCCCATTGTACTCGGCCAGCAGCAGACATGCCTCGTCCACCGTCTTCGACAGCCGCTCCGCAGCCTCTTTGTCTACGTGCAAAAGGGTTGGGTGATTTAGAGGACAAAGTTTAAAACTTCCAATTGTTGACAGAAGGGCTGCAATTCATGAGCCGCAGGCACAGTAACATCTTGTTCGTAAATACACTTCTGGCTTGACAGGAAAATAAGGGCTGTTAACACAGGGATATAGAGGAAATAGGACATACACCCTCTGTGGGCTGTATTTTAGACACTGACATAACTGAGTGCATTTAATCCTTGAAGAGATGTCAGTGAAAGGGGGGATATATATCTATGAATAGTAAGCCTCTATGAACAGGTTGGAAGTATGTTCAGGTAAACAAATCAATTGGTTTCTACATTTAAACACAGTGTGCACTTGTTAATTCCTTTTATATATAATTTCAAATGTATTGACACAAACCTAGGAATTGCACACAGTCCAGTTGGACACGGTAAGATTATAAAGAATCGAATAAGTGATAGTTCATAATGAGTTCTAAATTGAAACTACCTCCAGGATCAAGAGTCAAATCAGTTCAACCTCTAAATGCTTCTATTCTAAAATTACTTTTCAAATGCAATTGCAAAAGTTAATTTAAACAAAGACTGACAGATTAATGGGGGTAGCAATTTGCCTTTCCCACAGCAATCAAGGAGTATGTGTGTACTCAGCAGTCTGGTAGAACTCAAAAATATATCAATCAAGGACTATGTGTGTACTCAGCACAGTCTGATAAAACTTCAAGATATCTTAACAGTTGAGGTGTTCAAAAGCAAACACATCCACTTGAGAACTCTGGCCCAATTTCCTTTATAGTCTTGCAAAATGCTGATGATGCTCTCAAAGTACAAAAGCCTCAGTCCAAGCCAAAAAAATGGAAGCAGCTATATAAGTTTAATCTTCAGTGTTACTTCACAGGATTGCTATCTGTTAATTACCCCAGAACTACAAAGCAAGGACACAAAAGCAGGAATTCACTCCACCATACATTGGGATTATTAAAAAAAAAACCCCCACACTTTGATTTCTAAGTTATTCTTTGGACCCACATTCATTGATCTTCCAGTCTCATACCTGTAATTTTCTCCAGTAATGAAACATCTTGAACTTCCTGAGGCAGGGAAGCAATTTTTTGCCGCACTGTCGCATCTCCT
This sequence comes from Lycocorax pyrrhopterus obiensis, assembly GCA_014706295.1. NCBI lineage: Eukaryota > Metazoa > Chordata > Aves > Passeriformes > Paradisaeidae > Lycocorax > Lycocorax pyrrhopterus. The sequence goes on along the minus strand of JACSVZ010000022.1, from coordinate 9,867,221 downwards.
GACGCTGCATTTTCCAGGTCTTGTAGGGCTTTGATCAAATCCTCGGTCTACAAGAAGTGAGCCAACAGTAAAACCAGGTAACCTTAACCACATCCATTTCCCAGGGATGTGGCCACTGCAGAGGAGCTCACCCACCTCTGAAAGGCACCATTTGGGGAATATTTTCTTCAAGTAATTTTTAAACCGAACACAGGGAGCATTCGGAGTTTACACTACCCCAGTGTTCAGCTCCTCCTGCATAATTACAGCAGGGTCATCCTTTTCAAGACTCTGCAACAGGAAACTTCTCAGTCCAATTAAGAGAAGTGATCATTTAAGACATAGCTGAGAAGGACATGACCACACTAGTCTGAGAGAACCACCAGCCCTGTGTGCTGCCTCAATCTGGGACTGAATCTTCCACCCAAGCATCCCTGACAGTCTCTTCGCCTCCCTGGAGTGTACAGGCACCTTTCTGTTCTGTTCCAAAGCTGCATTCTGACAGAGCAAAAATACCCAACACCAAATTTCCACCAGTTCAAACAAAACTGTATTAGATTTCCATCATGACGTGGTTTAGAATTCTGTAATTTGTTACTGACTATAAACTCCAATGATGCTCTTCCTATAAGGCAAACTTTATAATGTCCTGATTTTGCAAAGCCACGGCTGTCCTCACCCAGCTCCCTGCAAGCACAAAGTTTTCTGCAACTGAACTGGGCTCCCTGGTGCCCCCTCAGCTCATCTCTCAGCTGGCTTTAGTGCACTGAGGAAAGACGTGTCCATTTGAATTAATTCACTCAAAAGGCATCCAAACTTAAAAAGGACATGGATGAGGATGGCTCTAGGAGGACCATCCCTGACATTTTATATTTCCTCCTTGCTCAAAAAAAATTTAAACAGAGAAACTCCCTGAACACGAAGAACAAAGTGTTGCTCTTTTGTTTTAAAAAACAAAACAGTACAGGAGTACAGGAGGTTTCTGAAACAGAACATTAAGCCCATAAACACAATCACTGATTTTTAAACTACAATTCAATAGTTTGAAAACTAATGAAAACACTGACAAATTTTAAACAAATATTTTCTTAATCTGAAGAACAAAGAGGTCCATTACCTAATATTTACTATTTCCTTGCAAACTGCAAATTATTTCCAACATTAACAATGTTTATAATCAAGAGAAACCATAAACTGCAAGGCATCTGGGGGTAAAAAAATCAACAAAATTTTCACTTATTTCCTTGACGACTGTTATTTATTTTTATTTTTCAATGTTTACAGTTTACCAGATGGATGGTGTAATTTTTTTATCCTCTTCAAATAGACTCTGTGTTAACATATGTTCATTCTGTAGCCTCAAATGGCCGCAATGATTTTCTATTTCACTCCAACTATTTCCACATCAGTAACAGGGAGCCTCTAACGTCTTCAGTGCTGGTTTTCCTACCAGCTCTATACAAACATAACAGATGTTGTGCTTTTTAATAACTTATGGAAAGAGATGGCCTACAAAAGAAAATTGTGTATTAACTGTGTCACAGCTTTAGGTTCTAGAGGTTACACACTGATCTTAAAAACAATTTAAAATATGGCCTGGTCTTCTAGCAGTCCTTTGAGATTCTTTCCTGGCTGCACTACTCAGACCTTGGGTTAGACTACCTTGGAATACTTCTGGAATTGCTTAGAAGTGACACACTACTGCAGCAGGAAAAAGGAATCTGTTGCATTTCACATGGACTTCTCAACCCCAAACTGCATCTCGCCACTAAACCCATTTCACTTGTTGTCAGCTCCACCTTGTGGCTGTGACACAGGGGAGGTGGCCGTGTGGCTTCCAGAGCTCCTCCCACGCTCAACCCGTCCCACGTACCAGCAGTGGCCCAGCACTGGGGTCTTGGGGTGAGTAGCTCCCAGGGTAATCATCATCTTCCTCCTCTTGTATTTGCTGGAAAGTTCGCTTTAGAGACTTCTTCTCCTCTGCAACTGAAGACATAGAAACAACTCATTTGGATGCCAGATCTGCCCACCTTAACTATCTCTACTTCAAAGAATTACACCAGATGGATACTCTGATGATTAAGCCCTCTAGGGGATGGCCACAGCTGGACTTTAATGTTGGCATCATATTCCAAACACTCAAATGCAAAACAGTAACAAAAGGTTGATTTTGCCCCCACATGGATCTCTGTACATGCCAGCCTGAGGATACACAAGCAGTGTGCACTTCATACATGTTTGTGTCTCCTACAATGAAAGTAGGAAAGGCAAATAAATGTGCTATTTGTCCATAAATGACAGATTTCAACCCTGCTCAGATGCTCTGGCTAGCACTGAGCATACAGGTGAGGATTTCTACCAGTAGAAATGAAGCACTGATGTGAAGGTACACAAGGACAGAAGAATTTCAAGTCATCTTTCTGCATCAACTATCTGCTCACTGTAGTCCCACAATCAACAAAGTAATTGCTGGTTATTCAACCTTCCACTCTTTCAACAAAATAAGGGCTTCAGGACAGCTCTGTGAAACTACAACTCCAAGATGTGACAGCAACAACAGAGCACGAAATGATCTCCAAGCAGGTAACCTGCAACACTTCAGAAACAGGGACGTCATAAAGCAAGACAGCATTGGTTAAATAAACCTCAGCATGGCAAACATTAGCTTGAAAGGGAAAAGACAGTTTATTTAAATGAGTCAGAAGTCTTAATGAAGCCTTTGATCCAGCCACAGAACCTTCAAAAGAAGGTAGATCATTTTTCAGACTTGCCACCAAAGATAATAAGATCCAGGGTAATTTGTAAGAAATCTTTGGACAGTCTTAAGAATACCTATTCAATGGAACCAAGTCTTGCCAAGATAATCATGGAGTTCAAGAACAGACTCTGTATATACTTTGATTCACAGGAAAATCCAAGATCACTCAATTTAAAACAAAACCAGACTGTCCCATTCAATTTAAAACAAAACCAAATTTTCAAACAGAAAGGTCTGTCCTTAAATGCAGAGTTTTGCCTGCCTTGTCAGGTGGGACACATGAAAAACTTCATTCTAATGGAGAGAAATCAGAGGAGCTGTTACATCCTGCTTGTTGCAGGAAGAGCTGAACGACCTTCCCGAGGCAGACACAAGCATGTCTGTCAGAGAACAGATTCACTCAATGGAAGGCAAAACAGCACAGAACAGTTACCCTAAACCGAAGGAATTGTTGATGTTTGCGAGAACAAAGCTACCTAGGCTAGAAAAAGGACAGTTTAATTATTGTATGTATCCAACTGACATATGAGTGCTTGACAATCTCACTGACAAGTCAGTGAGGCACCAGACCAACAAGGAAAACAGCTGCTGCCCACTGAGGTCTGCAAAAAACTTGAGCTGGGTTGAACGGGAGATGAGCAGATGATACAGTGGCCAAAGAGAGCATTTAAAATCATCCAGCCCAACACAGCAGGCCATCAGTATTTATCACTTGTATGTACTTATCATAAAGTAATTAACCAACAGAGGATAAACACAAGCCAACCAACAGAAGAATGCATGACCACAGCGATCACACAAGTGAAAATTAAAATGAGAGCTGGGATTCAAATTGCTGAAGAGTTATTCCTGCTGTGTTGCCAACTGGTCTACCACAAGACACAGCATTACACTTGCTCACCACTCTGACACAGAGGATTCAGAATTCATTGAATATTCCATCTGAACAAGGCCAAGCGAGTCTGACTGGAACCACTCTGAAGTAGGTAGTGCTGAGCACCTGCAAACCTAAGCACCAGTCACTGGAGAATCCTAGAAACACTATCTCAATTTCAGCAAAATAGAAAAAAACCCTATGCCACTTTGCAAACCCAAGAGCACACGGAGCAAAAGGACCCCTGAAAGAGAACAGAAGCACAGCACAGATTATAACACACCTTGCTTGGGTAACTTACAAAATATGCCAGCCAGGAGTAATTTAACCATCACAGTCTACACTAACAGAAAAGTGTGTCAAATCCAGCCAGAGAAGGGGAAAACAAGCAGTGAGAGCATCCAGAACTGATCATCAGAATGTAATGCATATCCAAAAGAACCAAGATATCCTTGTAGAATAGACAGCTTCTTCCACGAAAACCAAGAGCCCACCTCAACATGGACATAAAGAAGACAAAGAAACCCCAATGAAGTCAGCTCTCCTGCTTTGCTGTGCTCTTCACAGCTCAGACACTGAACTACTCCCAAAAAGCCTCCAAAAGGCAAAGCACTCCCCATTTCTCAAAAATGACAGACAACTGCTCTCCTAACAGCTTTGCAGTGACACTCCAGGCTGTTGATACCTTGCTGTTGAAGAGTCCACAGAGACCTGCAAAAGTATTTCTGCACCAACTTTTACGCTTCAAACCATCTCCAGTGGCTTGGGGAAGGTTACGGTGCCAAAGGCCTTGCAGACAACTATAAGCTTTTCCTGTCAGCTGGCCACCTTGAGGGATCTTCTCATCTCAGGTGCTCACTTTTTTGTTCTCAGCTCTTGATATCTGTTTTTAGAGGTAAACAGGCTTCTAATGATCCAGCACCCCCTCCAACCCCTTCTCTCTTTGGGGGTAGATTACTTGTGGTTGCTGAAGTTCTCATTACAATATTACAATAAATTACAATCTCATTTGTTGGCAGCCTCTCCCAAGGTGAGCATAACTGGAGACAAGCTGCTCCAAAACCATACATAGTCCTGTGCCCAGGTGTTTTTATTTCAGCTACCCTCAGAAGCCTCCCTGCCTGCTCTCCTCTCTGTTCTTCTCGATATTTTAATACAGGTCTGACTTTCTGTGCCAGAATTTGCAACATAAACACAACGAGAGCAGTTGGGAAGCAGCTCAGTTCTGTGTTAAGAGTGACACACTCCTGCATCACAGCACACTCAAGGACCTTCTTCAACTGCCTATTACAAAGGCAACAAAAAGAAAACACATCAGCTATATCGGTTGTATTGCCTGAAGGGTTTCACATCAAACCTTTAAGACCTAGTTTTTCCAGTCTTTGAGAGAAATGGGTGGTTTTTCTCTTCCCTATTGCTTGTGAAAAGAAACATTCTACTAAAAATGAGATTAATGAGAAAGCAAATGCAAGCTTAACGAATACATTTAGAGATAAAACAATATATCAATATTCAAAAGCTCATTTCCATACATATGCATATCTCCTTAAGGAACTCGGAAGACTAAAATCTGGTAGTCAGCTGCACCACTGAGCAGTCAAACCAGGGAATACAAAGCTTAGTAAGGGCTGGTTCTCTTACCCCTCTGTCTCTCTGAAGGGAAATCAGCTCTGCTCCACAGCAGGAACTCAGCATGTGCAGACAACTGAATTGCTGTGCATTACCCAAGGCCTTGCTACTCACAAAACAAGAAACAAACTGTACCACTGAAACACTCACTGATGAGGTTTAAAGACATATTTCCTCACTGATACAGGACTCTGCTGGATTTTGGCAAGTCTCACAACTCTAAGTGGTGTTCTCAAGACAAGCAGAGCCATCCTGCTGAGAGAGAAGCACCCACCAGCCCAGAAATTCAAGACACTGCAGTATGAAAAATGACAGAGAACTACCTGCACTGACCTGTTGCCATACCTTGGGCTGAAGAAAAGAATAGTTATCACAGCATCAGGTGTTATCAACAGCACCAGGTGCTCTTAAGGAGCACCAACATTTTAACAGCACAGCTTGCACCAATCTACAGACACTGACATTGCCTGTTTCTCAGCTGTGTCTACCTTGGGTGCCCACAAACCCAGAAAGGGTTTGAAGGAGCACTGGACTATGGTCTTCCACATTTACAACAATTGTTCTATCTGAAAACCAGGACACCTTAATCTCCATCTTGCTTATGTTCACCTGTTTGAAAATGGAATACAGTAACCACAAAAAAGCCTTCTGCAACCCACCAGAAACTCCAACACCAATTTATCTCAGAAATCCATAAAACCCCCAGGTGAAACTAGCTCTTACCATCAAGAAGCTAATTTGCACACATGCCAGTCAAAACAAGGAAAAAACCCACAGGATAACCACCGAATTTTTCAACGCTTTTTACCTTAAAAATCTCAATTTCTTTTTGACCATGAATTGACAAGGCAGCAACATTCACACTCAAAAAAAGGCCTGAATTTTCCTTCAAATAAAAGATACTACATTAATATCTCTAATTACCCAGACAAAAAACTAAGTTTCTTGCCAAGTGAAGCTGTGCACACAGCAGTTCTTGAAGGGTTTGTAGTCCTTCACTCTACTTCCCACAGACAAAGGTCTGTTACTCGTAGGAAGCCTGATTTTGTACAAACGTTTTTAAGTTGAGAAGATAACGGTAGCAGAAGTGGTTGATACCATCAGCCAAAAGGAAAGGACACTAAGCAACAGCTGGTTGCCAACTGACCACGAAATAACACATGGTATCAATTATCAATGCCTTTAGATTCAAAGTTAAACACTTGTGAAACACTTACCCAGGTACATTAAATTAACAGTTTCAAATCCTCAGGTTATCAGGCCAGGATTATCAGGAGTGTAAATTCTGGCCTTTGATGACACACAGGTGCCTCATTCATTGCACCCAGACATGAAGAACACCAACACGAGCCAGTTCATGCAGAGACTGCTCACCTTCCCCCCTCAGAGCACAGACTCCCTCTGCCTCCATACAGATGGGACAATCTCTTTGGTCAGGGCAGTTAGTTCACAACATTTACAGAAAAAATTGCAAAAGTCACCTTCCAAAAGTTATACCTCAATCAGGGGCAAGTGGAAGGGCTCTGGTGTGAGCTGCTAAAGCACCCATCCAGCAGTTCTGCCCAAAGCACTGCGTGTAAAAACATAAAAGCTACAGCCAGAGATGTCTTCACATACAGGTGTCCTTTATGTTCACATCTTCATATTAATTCTACATTAAATATCAACTCAATCAGACCTTGTTTTCACCACCTAAGAATGGCATAAGAGCCCTTTACTAATGACCAAACGAACTCTCTCACACCATTGCACCTCTGTGGGGAATAGAGAAAAATATGACCAGAGCAGCAATGTCATTCCAGCTCATTCAAAGACACTGACTCTTCATAGAATCATAGAACGGCTTAGTGGAAGGGACCTTAAAGGCCATCTCATTCCAACTCCCCTGCCATGGGCAGGGACACCTGCTACAAGACCAGCTTGCTCAGGGCCCCATACAACCTGGACTTGAACACTTCCAGGAATGGAGAATCCACTCCCTTCAGCTGCAAGGTGGACAAATATTCCCTTAACCAGAACACTCTTGATTTTTAATGACCCTCACCTTCCACAGTTCAGGCATCCCACTGCTCCCCTCTTTTCACTGGAGCACTAAAACACCTCCAAGTGTCATAGAAGAGGCAAGATCTGCCAAAGCAGTAAATCAAAGCACAGTAAACACAAGCTTATGCTCAATTGCTCACGTCTCATGCAGTAATAAGGTTATACCTGTGATGTCCTAGTGATATTAAATGATAAAAAGTTAGAGTTTTCCCCAAATGACATCAGCTGGTGTAAGATAAAAAAGAGACCAGACAAGCTTCTGGGCATATATTCCAGGCTTCAATTATTCAAAACTCTTTGCTGCATCGTAATAAAATACAGTAACTATGGAAAACAAAACAATTAATATGAGGATGAAAGCACTAACAGTACTGAATAAGACATTCTAATAACCCAGTCTCGGAGACGCAGAGTGGGACACTTGACTAGAGATGGACACAACAGTTCCCTGTGTGACTGACTTGCTATCACCTCAAAAGGCAGCCCTGGAGCATTCTGCCTGCACGAGCAGCACCAGACATCACGCCCAGTTAAGCTCACTGCCAGCCACAAGGCACAAGACAGCACACCTGCAAACCAGAACCATGGGTTTAACAAAAATCAGACTTCTCAACACAGTCCTGAAGAATCTCCATAACCAACTCTGGCAACAACTCAACTAAATAAGCCCAGAGCTCAACTCCTTGCAGTATTTCCAGTGAAACATGCACCAATTTAAAAACAAAACACACATGACCAGCAATATGCATTTACCTTTTGTTTGGGGGCTGTTGGAGTCTTCCATAGACAGTTTGAGCTGCTGTATGAACTCGCTGCCATACACACTCCTCTCCTGCCAGATGTTCAGCAATCGTTCCAAGGGCTTCTTGCAGCCCTCGTCTGCCTCTCTGTTCAAAGATTAGGAAATCATTATAGTTCAGCTGATCAACACTCCTTATGTTTTCAGAGAGCATCTTCCAAACTGGCAGCTGCACCCATTGCAATATGTGAACATTTGGAGAGAATCTTGCTCATATTATCTGAGACAAACTGTGCAAAACATACTTGTGGCAAATTTTCCCCTTTATTTGACCTAAAGATTGCCTGGAAGTGCCTCACATTCCCACCTCAAAGTAAGGGCAGGAAAAGTTGTGAAAGAAGAAACTTGCTATCATTCAGTATTTGCAATAAGAGTTTATAAAATGCCCCGAAGCTGACAAGTTTACAACTCAAGAGTATTAACTTTAAACAGTTGTTTCAGTCAATAACATCCCAATTAAAAGCAGGTTGATTGGATCATTAGGCACTTAAATGCACTCAGAGTGTGCATTGACAGTCAGACAGCCCTCCAGAACAGACAACAAACACCCAGAGCATTAATGTTGTTTAGCTGAAATAACAGGAATTATTATGCCATTTAGAGACAGCCTTAACTAAACAACAGTGCATTTCTGATAAGGTGGTGGCTGCATCACTTCTTCCCTTTTATGTATGAAATTCTTCCTTCCTCCAGCAAGGATATTACTGATCAGGTAACCATTAGAACAAGCAACATACAAAGAAACTGCTCAAACCAGGAGGCTGGTGAGAATCCAGTGACCCAAAACATCAGCTCTTTTAAAGTCTCTTGACAATGGGGCAGAGCCATTCATTATGTGGCTTTAATAAACACACCCAACTGTTCATTTCCAGTGCCCATAAACAGATCTGCCAGATCTTTTGGTAACAATTGAAATAAAGTCCACAGGAGCTGCACATAGAGAACAAACACGTGAAGCTGTGAAGGGCCGGTTCACACACAAAGTAGCCCATTTACACTGAACAGCCCCTAAGCAAAAAGCAGTCGGGATCCAATCTCTACTACAGAGAGGGTACAAGCACCCTCTAGACTTAAAAAAAACAACAAAATCCAATTGAATTAAGCTTTGAATAACAAGAACGAAAATCCCTAGAGAGGAAAGTTGAAGAAATACAGCAACATACCTGGCAACATGAGAAAATGCATCCACAAGAACAGATTCAAATTCCCTGGTAAATTCAGGACCTTTCCTCTTACTGTTCTGGATGACATCATTTGCTAAATACAGGAAAGTAAGTTTCCTACTCGATTTTGCTGAGAAAGGGAAAAAAAAGAAAAGAAGAAAGGAAAAAAAGAGAGTTTGCATTTATTTCTCACTTCTTTCACCTGGCATCATTAACAGGGCTTTCAAAATTGTTTGTAGCTTTGCAGTCTAAAAACAAAGTTCAAAACATTTCCATGTTACCAAAGCAAATCAGGGGCTTTCAAGTCAAGTAGTTCTCAATGTCCTCACTTCTGCTCTTTTTTAATTAATTCATAAAACAAACATGAGTTTAATGCTCTTTGTGCACAGTGACACCTCAACTCTAAAAAACCAATAAATTTTAAACACTATTAAAACAAGCTGTTCTAACCCACCAGCAAATTAATAAAACAATTAGTTTATTTTTTATTAATTAACTTCAGGAAAAATACTTGAATAAAACCACAACTCAGAACCAAGTGAAACTGTAGGAGAAAGCTACTGTGGAGACTCAAAAATTTTCCAAGCAACACTCCAAACATCAAATTTCTTCCATATACCTTAACTTTTCCTGTTTTGACACCACCAGTTTCTATTTCAATATGGCCAAAATCAGGGGGTTTTGCTGTTCCCCAGAGCAAAATAACCAGAAACACACAGAAGGCAGAAAACAAAGAGGCTCGTTTCCACAACAGGGCAAACTCAGACCTTCCAGAAACTCATAAATAAACTATAAATGGCAAAAACTAGCCATCACACAGGAGATACCCCAGCTGCTCCAAAGGGCTCACAGTGCTGGTGCCCGCAGTGGGAATGGTGACACTGGCTGCTTTCAGAGCTGCACTTGGGGACAGGGCATCCACACAGAATCCCAGAATGGTTTGGGTTGGAAGGGACCTTAAAGATCACCTCGTTCGTACCCCCTGCCATCGGCAGCAACACCTTCGACTAGGCACTGACAGTCTCCCTTGACTTCAGTATGAAGCCATCTGGGAAATTACCTTTAGTTAATCTGCAAGAAAAACAAGCACAAAATGTTTCTGGATAATAGCACCGAAGAGTTTTATAGACTTGTACAACTACTTTTGCTTTGCTTATCTTCTCTCACTAATTCTATAATGGATGAGTTGTATGAATCCAAACCCAAAATTTAAAAACGGAGCCAAACCACCAGAGCACTTCCAAATTCCCCTGAGCATACCCAGGGGAACGTAATTCGTACATCCCTTGTTTTACACCCAAACTGCCCGCCCAGAGCTGAGCATCCTGTCCCTCTCAAGCCACACTTGGCTGCGCCTCCATCCTCTGCCTTCCCAAAAACGCCGCCTGTATCACCGGAATGCACCTCTCACACGTGGTATTCCCCCCAAAGTTTAGTAAACAACAACAGCAGGGAAACAGCGCCGAGGCTCCCATAAACTCCCAGGGCACCAACTTCTCCCGGTGCCGACCCGCGGAGCTCCACAAGGAGGAACCGGCCGCGCTCACCGGCAGCTCCGCGGGCGGCTCCGGCACCCTCGGGGCAGGGGCTGCCGGAGCGGCCCCCGCCGGACAAACCCCCCGCGCACCTTTGCGGAGCTCCCGGTGCCACACGGCGACGATGGGCCCCGCGTGCTTGCGGTGGTGGATAAGCCACAGCGAGAGCGTCTGCACGCTCTGCTGGGAGTTGCTCAGCTCCGACAGCTTCTTCTCCAGCGCCGACTCCGAGAAGGAGGACATGGGGCCGGGGCTGCTCCGCCCGCGGAGGGGGCGCGGCGCGGCCTCACCGACAACAACCCGCCGGGGCCGCCGCCACAAGATGGCCGCCCGCGCCCTGACCCCGCCGCGGGGCGAGGGGCGGCATCGTACGGAGCGCCGGAGGGAGCCGGGCCGCACGGCGGGCGGGAATAGCGCATGCGCGACCATCACCGGCGCCTGCGTACTGCGAGCACTCGCGATTTTTCTCACAGCGCCCGCCCACGCCTGCGGGAGCTTTGTGGCGCTGACAGCCCCGTTAACCTCAGTGTTACGCCGCTGACGCTTGCGCGTTGAGGGCACCCGAGACTTTTCTCACAGTGCCAGCCCCGCTCCGCGGGAACTTTGTGGCGCTGGTGCCGCGACGTCACTTCCGGCACCTTCAAGGCTGCCCGGCCTGGCCCCAGCGCAGCCCCGGCCCCGGGCAGGACCCCGCGGCTCCCGGTCCCCCGGCATGGCCGTGTTCGACACCCCGCAGGCGGCGTTCGGGGCGCTGCGCCCCGTCTGCGTGCAGCTGACGCGGGCGCAGACGGTGGAGAACGTGCGGCAGCTGCAGGCGCACCTGGCCGGCGTGAGCGGCGCGGCCCTGCAGGAGCTGCAGGAGTACGTGCTGTTCCCGCTGCGCTTCGCCCTGCGGGTGCCGGGGCCCAAGCAGGAGCGGCTGGTGCAGAGCCTGGTGCAATGCATCTCCTCCGTGCTTGCGGCGACGTGCGTGAAGAAGCAGGAGCTGCTGCAGGAGCTCTTCTCTGAGCTCTGTACCTGCCTCGCTCCCCCTCCCAGCTCGGGCAAAGCCGCCCCGCTGTCCGAGGAGCTGAAGCTGGCTGTGATCCAGGCACTCCACACCCTGATGCATTCGGCGTACGGGGATGTTATCTTGTCTCTGTACCAACCTTCCACCCTTCCGCTTTTAGGATTTGCTGTGTCTTTGCTTCTGACACTTGCAGAGCAAGAAAAAGCAAAGCAAATCAAGATCTCTGCTTTGGAGTGCTTGCAGGTCCTGGTTCTGCAGTGTGACTGCCAGGAGCACCGAGACCTGGATGAAGATGAGGCACAGCAATGTGGGGATTTGTTTGCTTCTTTTCTGCCCGGGATTTCTATTACGCTGTCTCGAGTTATTGCTGGAGACATCAAACAAGGTCACAAAACCACCGTTTCTGCCATCAGACTCTTTTATCTGATTGTTGGCTTGGTCATGGCTGACAAACAGCTAGCCAGAATCCCAAAGAGTAAGGAAAAGCTGCCAGTGGAACACAGCAAAATATCGGAGCTAATGATCCACAGAGGACCTGACTGGACTAAAAGTACTGCTGAAAAACTCTCTCTTCTCTTGCATAAAGTGGTTGAATCTTCTTCAGTTCACCCCCACTGGAAGGTGAGACTGGAGCTGGTAGAGCTGGTCCACCACTTACTGAGGAACTGCAGTCAGTCACTGGTGGACTCATTCAGTCACCTCTTAAAGGCCTTGGTTGGGCTGGTTAATGATGAAAACAGTGAAATCCAGAGCAGGTGTAACAAAGTTCTGCAAGGTATTGCAGAGCAGAGGATTGTGGCACAGAACAGGGCTCTTGCTGATGTCCTGTCTGAGAACCTCCATTCCCTTGCCACAGCTCTTCCCCGCCTGATGAACTCTCAGGATGACATGGGCAAGGTTTCAACGCTGAGCTTATTACTCGGCTACCTGAAGCTGCTGGGCCCCAAGATTAACATTGTGCTCAACTCCGTGTCCCACCTGCACCGCCTGTCCAAGGCGCTGGTGCAGGTTCTGGAGCTGGACGTGACGGATGTGAAGATAGTGGAGGCCCGGCGCTCTGGGCCACCGGGCCCCTTGCAGCAGGGTGTGCAGAAGGGCAGGTGCCAGAAGAAATACTTCCGCTTCTTCACGGAGGAGAAGGTTTTCCAGCTCCTTCAGCAAGTGTGTCGTGTTCTTGGCTACCACGGGAACCTCTACTTGCTTGTGGATCACTTCATGGGGCTGTACAATGAGTCTGGCCTGTACCGAAAGCAGGCAGCCATGATCCTCAACGAGCTGGTCACGGGAGCTGCCGGAGTGGGAGTGGATGTCCTGCAGGAGAGGGAAGTTCCGCTGAACGTGGATGATCTCAAAGGGTGCATAACGTCCATTCTGGATGAATACATGGACCAGGCGAACTGGTATTTGGTCACTAGCATTGACACAGAGGAGAGCAGCTCTGAGCAGTCAGTGCAGCACTCGGGACTCACTGTCCGTGCGGGAGGGGCATCCAGCAGCGTTCTCCTTCTGTCCCCAGAGCCCCCAGTCACAACCCGCACCATGAACAGCAACATCTGGCAGATCTGCATCCAGCTGGAGGGCGTCGGCTGCTTCGCTGCTGTCCTTGGGAAGGAGTTCCAGCTGCTGCTGCTGTCAGCTCTCTACCCTGTGCTGGAAAAGGCTGGTGACAGGACTCTGCTCATCAGTGAGACAGCACTGGGGACACTGGCAGACATATGTGAGGCCTGCGGTTATGACTCAGTGCAGTGTTTGATTAATGAGAATTCTGACTATCTGGTGAACGGGATTTCCCTGAATTTGCGCCAGCTGGCACATCAGCCACGTGCTTCCCAGGTCCTGGACACGATGCTGAGGCATTCGGATGCCGGCTTGCTGCCACTGGTAGAAGATGTAATCCAAGATGTCCTGTCTGCGCTAGATCAGTCTTACAATAGCCAGGCTTCCACCTTCCTCAGGGTCCTCCACTCAGTCATGACAGCTCTAGGTACCAAAACAATGTTTACTTTGTGTAATTCAGCCTTGCTGTCACTAAGGGTGGTTGTCTTGGACCTTTCCACTTGCCATGGGAGGTTCCAGGTAGCCATGGTGCTGCAGTGGGATGGCCACTGTGCTTTGCTTGTTGGGGCAGCGCTCGAGCAAAGATCACCAGTAGCTTTCCCTCTTCAGTTTGTCTGGCCTGCAGCCTTTCACAGGAACATGGCCTTCAGTGGCTGAGAAAGGATGGATTCACTGCTCCCATGAACATTCTGTAGGAGCACATGGCATGTATTCCTTTTTAACATTCCCATACCATCAGGGACGTGACTGGGATGTGACAGCAGGTGCCTGGATCAGGTGCAATCCCATGAGTTGTGAGAGCCATCTCATCTCTCATGGAATCCATGGCACTTCGCTGACTTGCAGGAGGGGATCACGGTGCTCAGTGACATGTCAGTTCCTCTTTTGCAGTGCAGTGGTTTGGAATGCCCAGCGCTGAGGAACACCAGCAAAGGCAGACTGACAAGGGGCAGAGCAGGGCTCGGTCCCAGGGGCAGCAGGAGGTGACAATGACAAGGCAAGAAGTGGAACGATTCTTCCTTGACTATGTCAGCCAGAAGCAGATCGCAGAGGGTGATTTTCCTGACCTGGAGGAGGAGGCAGGTCAGTGCTGTGCGTGGCTGGAGAGGAGCATGGTCAGCTTGAAGAGAGACTGTGACCTCTGGGGTGTCCTTTTGTCACGTGGGGGCCTTGGGACCAGGCTGACAGTCTCAGGTCTTCTTTGGGCTGACCTTGATTCATGTAAAGTGCTGTTGGGTGTTCTCGCCTTGTTCTGTTTGAGTGGGGGAGCCAAATGTTTGCAGATCAAGGCTTCTCTAGCTCTAAGACACAAGCACAGTGTGTTTTTCCTTACCTCATAACAGTTCATTTGGGTTCAGGACCTGAAGTTTCCTCTTTCCAGGATCCTGTGCATTTTCCTCGTGCTCCGTTGGGAATCTCCTGGCCAATGATGCCACTGCTCCCTTATCACTTGGCCTTGGCAGGCACTGCAGACATTCATATAGGGAACTTTTTAGTCTTTACTGGGCTGTGCTGCAATCCTGACCTTTAAATACTTCATCTTTAAATATGCAGGCTTTTCATTTTTAATAAAAATCAATGGGAAATAAGTCCATGGTGAGAAGAGACTGCAAATGTCAGACCAGCTGCATTGTCCAGTAAAGAAAGCGAATATTCCATAGCCGCACACTCTTAACTGAACCTGACACTAACTCACAGAACTCATAGGCTTAACTATATCTAAGCACATTAAAAAATGCCAAAGGCCTTACTTGGGAATTTGCATAGCGGTCGTGGGTGGGTATTGTGATCTCCCAGAGCTCCCAAGTCATTTTCATGACTTCAGGAATGGTTTTGTCTTCCAGATGAGGTTCCCCTTGCTAAGCCAGAGCCCAACTCTGACACAGGAGGAGAAGCTCCGATGCCAAGCCATGCTCAGCTGGCCAGGGATGTGATGGAGAGGTGCATCCACTTGCTGTCTGACGGGAGCCTCCGAGTGCGGCTGAAGGTCGGTAATCGCCAGCTCTGAGGGGACAGATGGTGCCCATGAAGGGGCTGGTAGCTCATCAGCGTGTGTGCCATGCACGATGGGCTCCCTGCCATCCCCAGGTTTGTGCTGCCATATGCTCGAGCAGGACAGAGCCTCCAAGCCTGGCAAGAGAAAGGGAGATAGTTTTTCAGGAGCACTCTGGATTAGGAATGGCAGCCAGGTGGAACAGAATCTTAAGGGTGGCTTTGTATTGGGCACTTTCCCTTCATGCTTATCACAGTTAAGTCTTGTGCTTTGTCCTTTGGTGGAGGAAACAGAAGCATCTTTCTCCCATCTGTGCCTCCCATCCCCCTTCCTCAGGCTGCAGTGCACAGGCTGATGAATGTTTTTGAAGTTGCTGGGGTGGCGATAAGCAGGGCTAAAAGCCTGGCTTTTTTCTAATTATGAAAACCCTTTGAAGGTGGCCTCCTTTTAAAGTGCAAAGTGAGAGAAAAATGAGGCATAACCCAGATTCTCATCCCAGCGGCCCCAGCTCTGCCAGGTGATCCTGCTGCCACAGCCGCAATGGGGTCTGAGTGTGCAGCTCAGCCTGTGGGATCAGGGCAGGAATCCTGCCCTGCTCCCAGCCCAACTCTGTACTCAGCACAGGTTGTGTCACTGCGGTGCTTGTCCCTTTCCAAACAGGCCTGATCTCTAAGCACTGTTCACTTGTCCCCGTTTCTGCTGCGGTAAAACCGCACCCTTTGCTATCCAACCCCTCCTCCTGGCTTCCTGACATGATGCTGGGATCCACCTGAATGCCTGGCACTGCAGCACTCAGAGTCTGTTCCCTCCCCTCCTGCCCAGGTCCTGGACGTGCTGGAGCTCTGTGTAACCGTGCTGCATCCTCATGGAAACCATCTGCTTCCCATGGCTCACCGTGTCTGGCCAGCTCTCGTCACCCGGCTGATTAGTGATGACCCTCTGGCAGTGCTCAGAGCCTTCAAGGTATGGCAGTGACTGCCAGCAGCATTTCCAGCTGAAGCTTGGGCAGGAAGTGGCTCAGGCAGTGCTGCAGCCCAGGAGAGAGCACCAAGCTCCTGCAGCGACATTTAAATGTGGTTTGGAGCATGGGGTCACCGCCCTGCAGTGGGTTTGTACCACTCCCACTGCACCTTGTCCACAGGTAAACCCTTGGCACTGTTCCTGGGGGAGGCAGCAATGTTGGTTGTTACTGCAGGGATGAGAAAAACAGTTCTACAGCCTGAGCAGATGTTAGGAGCACCATACAGTGCAGCTTGGCCTTGCTGGAGCCACAGTCCCAGCATCCTCTTTGGAAGTCTCAGATTAAAGATAGGGGGACATTTCTCAATTGAGGCATTGCCAAGGGAGGGGAGAGGTTAAACAAAGACTTGGCCCTATAATGACATTATTAAAGAGTTCCTGAACTTGTCAGCTGGCTCGTTTCTCCTCCTGACTCACGGGCTGGCCAGTAAAGCATGTTTCCAGAGATTGCTAGCCGCAGTATTGCAGAGGAATTAATCTGCTGGGCAGAGTGAGATTCATTTTAGAATCCTTCAGTGTGAATAAAGAGAGTTTTGATTCCCAAATTCCAGAAGCCATACACTGGAATCTCAGAATAGCCATACCTATCATGTGCCTGCCCTAAAAGGAGGTAGAGATTGCTATACAAAAACTAATTAACTCTTGAAAAGTTCAAGTCATCACTACAGTTTGCACCCAACGTGGGTTTTGCTATATGAATTCCCCCCAAAGTGTCTTCCTGCCTAAATTCCAGGACAAGAAGTATCATATTGGTGTAAAGTAACATAACCAGCATCTCAGACCTGCACACTGAGACTATGAGCTCAGTGAAGTTCCAAAATGGAGATCAGTGTTCTGGCCACATGGACTCCCCCTTTGTTTTTACATGAATGTAGGGTCATTCTCTACCCAGTTTCAGTTTGATCCTGGGCACACACCAGTAGTGCTGAGTGCCCTTTTCTGTGGCCAGTTGGCCTTTCTGCTTGCTGATGTGCTAAGAAAGATGGGCTGTCTGCACCACAAAAGAGATTTAAGGATATAATGATATTTAATGGCATTTTCCATCAGAGAGACTTCCACTAATTCTGAGTAAGACTGCACAGCTGCTTTTACCTTTACTGTGCTAATGAGGGAAGGGCAACCCAGGAGGTCAGCTAGGTGACACTGCAGAGCATGGTGCAGCTCACTCAGCCCTCAAACATTCACCTTCTGCTCATTATGGGGAAGCTGGGGCAGGTGTGGTCACAATGCTCTCACCTGCAAAAACAGTTCTCCAGAGAGAGGGAATGTCTGAATCTCCCAGCATGGTGTGGATCACTGAGCTCCTCCCAGGCCAGTGTGTGCACTGTCCCCTGTAACTGATGTCTCTCTTAGGTGCTGTGTACCCTGGCTCAAACATGTGGGGACTTCCTGAGGCAGAGGTTCTCCAAAGATGTCCTGCCCAAGCTGACCAGTTCCCTCCTCAGCCAGGCCCCAGCAAGTGCCAAAGCTGGGCCTGTGTACAGCCACACACTGGCCTTCAAGCTGCAGCTGGCTGTGCTGCAGGGCCTGGGCTCTCTCTGCGAGAGGCTGGACATGGGTGAGTACCAGGGGAAGCACAGGTTGTGTGGATCTCTGCCAGACTTTATTCTCTCACCTCGACTTGCTCCTCTCCCCCTGCTGCCCACGGAATTGATTTCCTGATCTTCTGCAGCCTGAATCTGTCCTCTTTGGGAGCTCTGTAAAGAGGTGCTGGGCACTCTTTACTCCCTAGGAGACAAAAGGGAGAGAAGGTTCCCAGCACACACAAAATCTGACTGCTCATCCCGCTTGTGCACGAGAAGACGGTATGGAATGGAGTGCCTGCATTGCTCTAGGGCTGTTGGGCCATGCTTTGTTCTTACCGGACAAACTGGAGCCCAGATAAGACTTCTGGATAGCTTGACTGGTTCCATTGTGGGCTTATCTCTGGGTGACCCTTTAAATCTAGCACGTCACACTCTTCTATTGAATGAAACTCTCTGAAATTCTCCCCAAGTGAAATTTTTGGAGCGGACTTTGATGAGGGAGAAGGT
Organism: Lycocorax pyrrhopterus obiensis; assembly: GCA_014706295.1. Lineage (NCBI taxonomy): Eukaryota > Metazoa > Chordata > Aves > Passeriformes > Paradisaeidae > Lycocorax > Lycocorax pyrrhopterus. Next base: position 9,848,829 of record JACSVZ010000022.1, on the reverse strand, counting down.
TTGCTGGCTAGTTGCTCTTTTCCTCTCAGTGCCCTTGATTGCTTTCCTGGCTTTGCAGCAAGATGCTTAAAAGGCAAGGTCAGAAGAGCTCCAGGTCAGACAGCTCAAAGGCTCAGAAGCCTCTGCTGCCAATTTGGAGCTGATTCCATTAGGCAGCAGCTGCTGAGGAGGTCACCTCCTACCCTTCTTTCCTGTTCCATTTCTGCAGGCGAGAGTGACCTGAATAAAGTGGCAGATGCCTGCCTGATTTACCTCAGCGCCAAGCAACCTGTGAAACTGCAAGAAGCTGCCCAGAGGTAATGGCTCTTAAATGCAGGTGGGTTGGGTGTACAAATAATGGGGGACAGAGGGAGCATGGTGATCCCATTCCTTTTACACCCTTACTGTTCCAGCCTCCATCACGTTCAAGTCCTGTACAACAGGATCTCTTGTGGAAGTTTTCTGTGGTGAACTATGATTTACTCCCCAAAACGAGTTAGAGAGGTCAGTTGTCAGCTTGCACAGACATTACAGGTGACCTTCCAGTGCATTTGGTGACAGAAGGAAAGATGTGCTACTTGCTTTTTCCTAACCAAATACTTGAGGCTCTTGGCCCACTGTTGGCATCAAACTGTGGAGGGAAGACAGCTATGGAAGAGGATGTGCCAGGCCTTTCCTTGTATTTTATCACTTAATACCTTCTGCAGGCTGGGGGATTTACTTCTGTTACCCTTCCATTTTCCCTGGGCTCCAGCCCAGGCTCTGCCAGGTGGACCAGAGTTTGTTTGGGAAGCTGTCAGTCTTGGCACCAGTGTTGCTCTGAGAAGGCTGGGAGAGTCTAAAAGAGCAAAAACAGTTTAGGTGAACACACTCCAGCTCTAGGAAGTGTTGACAGACATACTTTGCTGCTTGGTGTACAAAATCCTGCTCAGCATGTTCTGCTGTCAGGATAAGAAATCACTATTGTCATATGTTGTCACCTGGAACCAAGGCCAGAGATTTCAGGAGACAAAACGAGTCCAGGTACAGAACACGGGACATAAATCAAAAAGCCCCTCTGCCGAAGCGTGGGGGTGAAAGCCAGCCCCCCCTTCCTGTGTGGCCAGCCCTGCCCTCCCCCGAGGGGAGGGGAAACCAGCAGGTTCTGCAGGCTCTGCGGTTTCGGATTCCCAGGGCAGGCTGCTGGAAAGGGAAGCAAAAGGAAGTGCAGCCCATCCGTTCCCTTTCACAAAGCACAGGCTCCCGGGGGTGCAGGGTGTGAAGGGCTTTGTGTGGCTGGGCAGCAGTTCAGAGCCAGCGCTCTCCGGAGCTGGAGCATTCCTTTGTTTGTATCCCCGCGCGGGTGGGAGCAGGTTTATTTTTACCTTGGAGGCTTTCACGGCAGCACAGCAGGCTCCGGCAGCATTTGTTCTGCAGAGGGGCTCTGTGCTGTGGGCGTGCACCCCCTTAATGCAATAATGCCTCGGTCTGTGCAAGCAGTGCTGGATGAAAAGCAGAACACCAGGATTTATCCAGATATTTGGACTCTGAAGCTTTTAAATCATTAACCAAGCGGCTTGAGAAGCTGTGCAATTTCCCCCCAACAGCAGGGGTGGAGGGAATATGAAATGAGCCCTGTTGGAAGCTGCATGGTGAAGTGAGCTCACTTGTTGGAGCAAAAGGGCAGCAAAGTTCAGGGCAAGGAACATTTTTCTCCTGTATGTTATTTTTATTATATTTTGAGGAAAAAATGCCATATGTTTTGCTCCTCCCCCCAATGCTTTTGATGCACCATACATCACATATGTCAGTGAACCAGGCTGCTCATAGAAGCCCTTGCTATCTCCTGTTTAACTCCATTGACCAGACACACGTATGCACTGAGGCGTGCATCATGCCTGGCCTGACACCACACACGGCAGCATTCAGAGGTTTCTTTTGGGTTTAATTTTTTCAGTTTGGTCCTGTGCAATCCCTGGTCTTGGAGCCTGGATGGATCAGAGTTAATCATATCACACTTACTTTTAACTGTAGTGCCCTGATATGAGGCTTCAGTCTGGAAAAGTCAAAATCACTTTGCACCGTAACAATCAGCTCCTGTACCAGATAAGAATCACTTCTCAGCCACACTTCCCATTTCTATTCTCCAGCTGCTGAACCGCCACATTCCTGTAAGTTCTGGCTCTTCTTGCTCTCCATGTGCCTGAAAGTAATCCTGCAAACCGACACAGGTTGTCACACATTTAGGCCCTTTCCATCTAAGCAAGGGCAATGTTATCAGCCTGATACATGAGAAATCCTGCATTTTAAATGCTTCTAAAAACAGATAGACCAGAACTAATCTTAGCCCCAGCCTGAGCGCCAGCGTACGTCACATAACTCAGCTTTATCACTGCAGAAATCATATGAGGTAAAAGGATGTTTGGAACCAGCTTGCCATCGTGATTTATACTAACTGGCCTTTGCTCAGCTCTTAGCATTCTTATTCAACTGATGGGTTGTGACCTGTCAGGAACAAGGTCAGCACTTGCAAAGTCAGTTGTAGCTCCAGAAATCATACACTGACTACATGAGGATTCTGTAGGCATGCAAAGAGCTGAGCAGGAATTTTTGGCCAAGGTGCTTGAGCCACACAAAAAAAGGAAAAAGGGAGTTTGGCTATCATCCAGGGATGTTATCATGCCCCAAGGAGTCTGCTTAATCCCATTTATGGGACCCTGTAGCTTTATTAGATGAAGCAGTGGGAGTAAGTGATTTTCGTAACTGCAGCTTCATGGAATACTCAACAGGCAAAAATAGATGCTGGGGAAAAAAGAACTCCAGCATATCTGAGGAAGAGAAAATGGGACAATAACAATAGGCTTTACTAGAAGATGACTGCTGGGAGTATTCCAGGAGAGTATTATCCAAAGCTTTTTAAAAAACTAAACAAACAACAAACAAAACACCAAATGCAAAATCATCAAAGGGACCGAACTTGCTGAAGAAGAGTTTGGGAATGCCAAGGAGCACTAGAAAAGTCTTTGTTTTCATTGAAGAAGATGAGCCAGTGCAAGGGTGGGGAAGTGCCCAGAAAGCCTTGAGCAAGAGGGGTGTGCGGGGCCCCAGCACTGGGAACAAGGTGGGGGGAGATGGTGGAAACTGAAAGTCACAGTATGTAAATCTGAGCTTCTCGTCAATTTATGAAGTTGCATCATTCCTGACAAGCTTTTCACTTCAGGGAATAAAACCTTGAAGGAAAAGAGATTAGGAAATTGTCACTGGCCCCTGTCAAAACTGACAAGTAGTTTTCCTGTCTTTCAGTTTCAAGTGACTGTTTTGAAATTTACACTTAATTCCAACTAAATGTTTGCAGCCCATGACCTTTCAGGCAACAGTCTGGATAGGAATGATTTTTTTCCCCCGCTGAGATGCCAAAATAATTTCCTCAGTTCTTACCAAAGCCTGTGGTGAGCTGTATCCAGTTAGACATTCAGCAGGGATGGAAAGCCAGGAAGCCTTTTCCTTCTGCCAGTCTGGTCACTGTGCCATGGCATTGCTTGGAGCTTGGGAAAAGACAAGGCAACAGAATAGCCAAACTGCTCTGTGCTAGTAGCATAAGTTTAGCACACTTGGGACCAATACGAGCTATTTTGGGACCTTTTTTGATACCAAGCTTGATTATGCAGCTTACCTCTTTTGGTTTGCTTGTGTGGTTTGTTGGATACTCATTGTCAGCTGTCACTCCCAGGCTGGGTTGAAGCACACCAGAACAGCCACCTGCTCAAGGCAAAATTCAATAAAGTGATACTTAAAAAAAAAAAAAAAAAGAAAGAAAAAGGCAACAACAGAAAACAAACTTGGATTAACCCCAGGATTCTTTGCTATGGAAACAGGTTGCTTGGAAACTACCCCAGAGTTAGTTTGAAAATGTAAAAGTCAAGTTGTTCTTTAAGCTGCAGAGCACTCCAGGCTATCAGAGATAATCACAGCCCCGAGCCATTATGGGCACCAGAGGCAGTGAGTTCTCCAGGGTCTGGATAATCTCTGAGGGTCGCGTTCCCTGGAGCAACTGATTGGGAAGAGGTTGGAGAGCAAAGTGGCTGTGCTGTGAGTGTAAGAGCTACAGCTGTGTGTGTGCTGGGGATCAGCAGCTTGCTGCACAATATTCCCCATTCCGACATTCACTTCACAGCAATTCGTTGTCCTTGCCTGCTCCTATCCCAGCCATAAGGAGCGAGGATTATCTCTGCAGCTGCCCACCAGCAGCAGCCCACTGAAAACTGGGTGGAACCACTGGGAGCTGCTGTTGCTGGCAGACAGAGCCGTGTGCTCCCACTGCCACAGCCAAGCTGAGGGCATGGGCCAGGGCAGTGTCTGGAGAGCTGGACCCAGGATGGCAGCGGTGAGAGCTCCATACCCTGCCCCTGCCAGCCCCTTGCTTGGGCTGGCACCGAGTGGGCCAGTCCTCCCCTTCCAGTCAGCAGAGCTGCAGGAACAAAGCCAGGGGAACAAGGAGTCCTGTGAGCTCACCTGCATCTGGCCAGTCTACAGAAAAAAGTCGTGTTGCTGAGGCAGCTGTTGCCAAGCCCAGCTATCACTGTGGAGCACATTCCCACTGGTTCCTCTGGAGCAGGCAGATAGGCACCACCAGCACCTCTGGGAGGGGACACTGCCAACAGCTTCAGTGGTGACATCTCCCCTCTTCTGTTCAGAGACCTGCACTGAGGGACAGGCAAGGTGTTAATGGCAGAGAGGCAAAAGCAACAGACTTGGCTGTGCACAGAGTAACGAGTCACATCCACAGGGTTATTGTGAAGAGGAGAGGGAGCTCTCTCCTACCTTCATCTCATTTCTGTGTTCTTTCACATTACCCGTGGCACTGCACTCCTTTTCAGAGGAGTGATTCTCAAAGGGATTTCTCCCTGCTTTACATAGGAAGCAACCTCACTTTAGGGATGAAAGTTCTTCCAGGAGAAATTTGGACAGCAATCAGATCTGGATTTTGTGTGGCTTTTGTAGCAGGTGATCTTTGCTTTTAGAGAGGGAGTTCAGTCCTGTGCTTCTTGGGGGAGCAGAGACAGACCTACCTGATTTCCCATTACCTCACCTGGCAGCTGTTCTCCTCACAGCTCCATGATTTCAGTGAAAACTAGAGACCTGAAGATGCATGGCTGGGCTTTACTGGGATCTTGGAAAACTGTACCATAGGTGTGGTGAGTGCTGAGTGCCTTTGGTGCTCAGAGAGCACTCAGCGCCATTCAGGAAGAGGCCTTGCAAATTCCAGTCTAATTTTGAATTTTGTTAATGACACAGCCAGAGAATTTAATACCAGTTAAGCCCCGTACACCTTCTGTGCATTAAACCCTGACAAAGGCCTAGCTGAGCCCAAAGGTTGCTGCAGGGAGAACTGGCAGAAAGGGGTGGGTAAGTGTAGGTCACACAAATCAGCATTTGCTCTTTCACTCCTTGAGCTTCCTGCTCTCCAGCAGCAGCTGTGTCCCAGCAGCTCACAGCTGGGCCCCTGTGTGAAGGGCAGGCTGGAAAGGCAAATCCCATCTTACTGAGGTATGGAAATGCAAAGTGAAAACCATCAATGCAGCAGTAAATCTGCAGAGGAAGTTGTGATTCCTCTTTTCCTTCATTCTGTTGTTAATGAAGGTTGGGTTTGGTTTAAAATCCTGCTTTGTGAAAGGTACTGTGCAGGACGACAAAAATTTGGAGGCAGCTAATAAGGACTTGGGATAGTGGGAGCCCTCACTTGAGCAAAAAGCCCTCAAATACAGTGTTGAGCTTTCCTTGGGGCCCAGCCTAGGCAGCTGTCCCCAAATACCCTTGGGTTTGCCACTTCTGGAAAGGCAGAGAAGCCCAGATGAGTTAACTCGCTCACTCCCCAAAAACCAGAGAGGGTGGTGAGCAACACAGACAACTTCTCCCAAGATCTCTGCAGGAGCTGTTGTCCAAAAGATCCCGGATATGCGTAGCACATGCAGTCACCCACAGTCACCTCCCCAGCACGCAGGACAGGCAGATTTAGGCTTGTGCCAGCAACAGCTCACAGTGCCAGCACCAAGCCTGGGTCAGTTCTGCACTAGCTGCTTGTTTGATGTCCATAAGTGACTGTGCAGTACCATAAATATTTTTCTCCCACGTGCCAGTAGCTGTGAGACACAGAGCTGCTTTCTCGGGCACAGGGGCCACTGCGCTGCCCTCTGTAAAGAGCCAAATTTGTGCAGCTGCCAGAGGTTGCCGACACCGTCAAAGCTCTCCTTAGCTCTTAATAACCCTGTTGGGTGCCAACCAAAAGGCCCTGTCCTTACTCTTCTTTCCTTTCTTCCTGCTGTTTTCCAAAGTGTTTTCCTGCACTTGATGCACGTGGATCCTGACAGCACCTGGCTGCTCCTGAACGAGGTGTGCTGCCCCGAGGGGTACGAGCCCCCCCACGCCAGCCTGCGCCCGGTGAAGCTCAGCGGGATGGGGCGGCCACGGAACGAGCTCACGGACAACGTGCTGCTCCTGCTCCAGAGGCTGCAGCAGCAGGAGGGCACGGGGCCCAGGACGGGCACATGGGAGGCATCTCCTCCCTGACAGACCTACACAGCAGCTGGAATGGGAAAGAGGAACCACCAGGGTAGAGCTCACCTGGGAAAACACCGTCGCTGAGGACCCAAATGGTTCAGGGGCAAAGGAAGGGCTGCCCAGTCCAGGACACTGGCTGAGACACCATCCCCATGGCAGAAGGTTTATTTTTTGAAGCGGTGTTTGAGGATGAGGTGGGTACATGACCCTGACTTCTCCTGACTTGTGCCTCGCCAGCACCATATGCAGAGAAAATGGCACATCTATTTCAAATTCTTCAGTATGAAGAGTGAGTTATCTTCAAGAAATGATCCTTGGGGGGGGGGCCCCTTTAGCACCCCCCACACCTCTCTGACCTCCTCACAGCTATGATGATCCCTCCCATTCTCAGCTGAGCAGTGACTGACAACTCAAAGCAAAAGCTTTTTCTAGCCTTTACCCTTCCCAGAAAGAGAATCTTGTTTGGGGTGTACTATAAACCTGTTCTTTTTAAAACCAGTTAATCTCAGAAGAAGTTAAAGTGCATTTCCAATAAATTCCTCACCTGTGTTACTGGCAAGAACAACGTGTCCTCTCAGAAGCATCAGGGCTGCTCCTCACAGCTGCAGTTTGCTGAGACTGGCTGGAGGCAGCCAAACGTGCTCTGTTCTCCATCTCACTCTCTGTGAGGTTCTGTAGAGAATCAGCCAGCCCTGATTTACACCTGGGAGTGATTTACAACTTCTCCCATGCCCAGGTCACAGTTCTCTCAGGCCATTTCTAACCCCCACCCCAAGGAGAATCAGATGAAGCACCTGCCTGTGCCCCAGCACAGCCTCTCCGTGGTCAGATGGTGCCAGCAGTGACAGAGACTGTGAGCACAATGGCACCCCAGCAGTGCCATGGTTTGTCAGAGCAGGTATAACATGGTACAGTGAGCAGAGGATGACTCGTCTTTGGGATCAGCTCACTCCCCCTGCGGTGGGGCCTCTCCTGAGCTCCAGCTCCCACATCCCCAGGCTCCTTCCGCAGAGATTGTCCACAGGCACTGCTTTGCTTAGCTGCTCCCAAACCTCACCTGCTCCTGGATCTCTTAGCTTCACCCGAGCAGCTCCTGGCAGCAGGCTGCCTCCTGACACTCGGGGAAGTTCTATGCAACTGAAGCAAAAGGGCAGATCTTGACTAAATTTGGAAGCAAGCTCAGAAATACAAAAACCAAAGCAATAAACGGATTGTTACACGGAGCAGGCTTTGTGCATCACTGTTGCGATCCTGGGTGAGCATCCAAAACGTTTCTCTGGTGGTGGGCCTAAGGGCACTGCCTCTGCTGCTCACCTCCCTCAGCTGAAGTTACTTCCCCTTGTCTCCCTGGTTTTATTCAGGCTTTACTCCTGGTTGCTTCTCCAGGGAAAACACAAGTCAGTGGCTTTTTACCCGGTAGGACAGGGCTGCAGGTCAGCTTTACTTTTTTTAAATATCTGTTCAGTGCTTAACGCTGGTTGGGTTCTATACAAAGGAGCCTTCAGAGCTGCTGTGACAGGGCAGGCAGGGAGGTGAAATACTGGCTTTGGTTTCCAAGCGCCCTTGGGGCTGGTGCAGTTTTCTGGGTTGTTGTAGCACTTGACAAAACTCATCCATTAGGTGCAGATGCTGCATCCAGCTTCGCTCTGCTCGGCTCTGCAGTGATGGGGACTGCAAGGACCCAGCCTGCCCATGCCAAGGCTTGCCGTCGTGCAGGACAGGCATGGGATTCAAGGGCAGCACTGTCCCATCACTGCCCAGTGCCCAGGAACCAACCACATCACCCAGCCAGGGCTCTGGCACAGCTGACTGCATGGAGACCCCCCCCCCCCCCCGCCAGAGCCTGTGATTCCCAGTGCTGTCCCAGAGATTTTCCCCACAGCCTCAGCCCCAGCCAGCAGGTGGATGCTGGTGGCAGGAGAGGCTGTCCTGCCTGTCACAGTCAGCTCCTCTCAGCTTCATTATTGCCCTTGCTTTATTGGAGGCTGAGTAAATTGCTTTTGTCTGAGGCAGGATAATGGCTGGGAGAGGGACTGCGTGGAAATAGCATTTTCATGAGGCTGGTTCCTCCCCAGCAGTGACTTGCATATTAAGCTCAGCCCCTTCACAAGCCCAGGGCCTTCCCTGCTAGAACCCTCCTCCACCAAGCAGCCCCCAACACACTGGGGTGGGGATGCCCTGGCTGCCCCCACTCCAGCCACCCTCTCTGGGATCAGGGAGCTGAGAAAGCCGTGTCCATCCACCTCCTCCATGCACAAACGCAGCCAGGACCATGGGGGACCGCCACACCTGGGGCTGGGGTCACCGTCCCTCACACAGCCCCTGGCACCAGGCACTAGTGCATCCAGCCATGCACATGGATCTAGCAGGGTCCTCTCCTCGACTCTGCTCCCAAGGTTTCCTATAAACTCAGCAAAATTAATCTCTTCTAATAAAACCTGTTGTTGTTAAAGCTCACCTCCAGCTTTTACAAATCACTACACTGCATAGCAATTTGTTTACTCCCCGTTTGAGGTGATTTGCAGCCTCCTGCCCTCCCTAGCGTGTCCCTGGCTCTTCCTTTTCCTCTGCTGGGGCCTGTTTTTTGCTGTGCTGGTGACTGATGTATCCCAGTCTCTCTTCTTCCCGTAGCAATCCCATTCCCTGACTGGGAGAATTTGAGCACAGCCCCAACCCCAGAGCTCTGCCAGAGATCGATACAGCACAGCCACCATTATTGCTCGTGGCAAAGTAGAGTTTTGCACCAGCAGTCTCTCCTTGCCCTGCAGCTCCTAAATGTTTTTCTCCTGTGCCCTTTGTTCCCTGAGACCCTCCCCACCCTCTCCAGGTGGCAGAGGTGACCATGGCTCCAGAGGCACCAGCCACCTCTGCCTGCTCCTGCCCCCAGCACAGGCTGACACCTCTGGTGGCAGAAAGAGCCACCAGCTCTTTCTCCTTCTCACCAGCACAGCAAGGGGTGAGCATGACGGAGGTCCAGGAAGTAACAAGCTGCAGTGGAGCTGCAGAACTCCAGGCAGCTGGGCCAGACTGGGCATTGCCAGTGCTCGGAGTTGTTCTCCCACTGCAGAGGAAGAGCCAGGCCACAGGGGCACTCAACACCCTGCTTTGGGGGACTCCCGCTTCCCACCAGGCTGGAAATATGGTCTGGGTGCCCAGGATTGCACCTGGCAGCACAGAAAAGGGCTGGACCCCAGCAGCTCACCCAGCCACCCCACAGGACCCAGCACCCCGTGGCCACAGCATGGAGCACCCCCAGCTCACCTGGGACCTCGCTGTATCGTGCACCCCTCAGGGCAGCAGCTCCCGGGCTGGGCAGGAGCTCCCCAGCTGCAGCTTTTTAATGCTCTGAGCCCTCAGCTGCAGGTGACGATGCTGATGCCCGCCCTCATCCCCATCCCCACCAGCAGCCCCAGCTCTGCCCCTTTTTACCCAAGGCAGTGCCAAAGCCGTGTCCCCTCGCCATGCCAGGGACAGAGAACACAGACCCGCAGAGGCTTTGTTTAAAGAGCTTTATTAGCTGCAGCAGGTCTGATGGTGGGAGGCTGGGGGGCAGCAGGGGAGCAGCGCCCGGCACCCGGGCAGGGAGGCTCGGGACCCCCCTCTCCCTCCCCACAGCTCCGTCCCCAGCGGCCGTGGTCACCCGTGGGGGCAGCAGGGACGGGCTCTGCTGTTTGCACTGCGACACAGGAGCCCGTGGGCCAGACCCTGCCCGAGGCAATGCGGTGCTGTGGCCTGGGAGGGAGGGATGCTTGACTGGCAGGGGGCCGAGAGCCACGCCGGCACGGGCAGCGGGACGGGGCCAGGGTGGACGGGGCTGGCGGATGAGCCCCCCCATCCTCTGTGAAATGCGAGGGGCAGGAGGAGTGATGGGTGCAAGGGGCCAGCGATGGCACAGCTTCCCAGGCACACACGGAGCACGGGCAGCTGCCTGGCTGAGCGATGCCAGAGCGCACCGGGAGGATGCCAGGAATGTGCCGTGCCGTCCTTCCTCTGCTGAGCTCAGGCCTTGACGTGCTGGGGGCTGCGGGGCAGGCAGGGACAGGGCAGGGTGAGGGGATACACACGGGCTGTAGGATGGAGGCTGGAACTTTGATACGCACTGTGGGGCTGGAACCGAGCAACTAAACGGGGCAACCTACAGGAACAGGCGGCTGGGTCTGCGAAGCACAGGGGAGGGCAGGGAGGGTCCCGCGGGCAGGAGGGTCCCCGCTGGGCAGAGAGCTGGGACACAGCACAGCCCGCGGCACCACGGTGGCAGCGGGCAGCGGGCGCCCACCCGCACAAGGCCAGGGGGGATGGGGACCACCACGCGTGGGCACAGGCCCTGGCCCCGGGCACAGCCCCAGCGATGCGCCCATGGCACTGACAGGTCCGGCTCCCACACCACCCCGAGCCCTGGCACCGCTGTGCCCCGTGGCTGGGGAGAAACCCGCGGCGCCCCGTGGGAGAGGGAGGTGGTGAGGGGTGCTGGACAAGACGGGGTGGTGGGGCCAGTCTCTGGCAGGGGGTGCGGGACCCTTGATGGCTCCGCTGAGTCCGGGGCGGAGGGGGGCTCCGGCGTCCCCCCACACCGCCCACCTACAGCACACAGGAGGTGTCTGCCGAGCGCTTCTTCAGCTCCTTCCCGGCTTTGTGGTGGTGGTGGTGGTGGTGTGCGTGGGCTGAGCCCGGCGCGGCGAGCTCTGCCAGCGGGGCCTCCCGCAGCTCGGTGTCCTGGGGGTGCCCCGGGCCCCCCGCTGCCTCCACCCGCAGGTACGCCTTCACCTTGTGGTGCCGTGCCTTGCCGTCGCTGGAGTCGATCACCCGGCACTCGTACGTCCCCTCGTCCTCCAGCTTCACCCGCGACAGCCGCAGCTTGTGGGAGATGTTGCTGCCGACCACTTTCACCACCTGCATCGGGGCAGACGGGGGGGTCAGGGGGCCCCCAGGACTGCCGCTGCCCCCCCAGACACCCGGGTCAGTGCCACACCCGACCTTGTGCCGCCACGCCATGCCCCAGCCTTGTGCTGGGGAGGACACGGTAAAGGTTGGTGAAGTTGGTGTGGGGGGACAGAGCCCCAGCCTGAGCCCACAGGATGATGGAAGCCCTGGCTCGCACCCGGCCACGCAGGGCTCGGAGATCGATGCAGAACCACGCTGGCTAATTAGCTTTTCTACCAAATTGATTCGCTCTCAGTATTTATCACCCAATGAAATTTAAGACTTACTCACTAGCCAGAGCCGCGGCTGCTCTGGGCTGGGTCAATAAATCAGATTTATAACCCACCCCGAGGCCCCTGGCTCTGTTCCCTATAATCACACTGGATGGCAAAGGCCATTTTTCTACTCGCCGCTGCATTTGTTAGCTGAGGATTTTATGGTGTTTGGAAACAGGGCTGGAGAGGGGCAAAACCCACCCCAAACAGCACAGGAGGCAGTGTGGAGACCAGGACCCCTCAATGTCCCCTCAGCCCCGTACTGTGGGGACATCCAGTGCTGGCACATGAAGGCACCTGCCCACGCATGCACATACAAACACACATGAGCACACACAAGCTGCTGTGTTCAGCTGCCCTGCACATCATGGGTTGCTGAGAGGCAGCTGGCGCTGCAGGTCACAGCCAGAGCCACCCCAAAGAGCGCCTCAGGGCTGCTCAGAGCCCACATGAAGCCGTGAGCCCCAATCCTGCATTGCTGGGAGTGGGGATCTGTGGGGGCAGGACAAGGCAGGGGCAGGAGCTGCCAGGCCCCGGTGTGAGTGTGCCCAGATGCTGAGACTGTCATGGGAAAGGAGCTTCAAAAAAACCTCTTAGTCGGGAGAGCCAGAAGTCACTGAAATTAATGGCTGGGAAATCTAGAACTAATAAAATAAAACCCCAATTTGCTGGTGCCACCAGTGGCCATGGAGCCGCTACCCAGCAGGTCACTGAGCCCCAGGAGGGAGGATTTTATGACCGGCCATAACTCCTGTGGCTCTGCCAGCACAGGCAGGGCAGCGGCGGCCCTCGCTGCTCATGGGAATGGGGCAGAGACCCTGGCACGGCCAGGATGGGCAGATTTGCTGTGCCCAGCCCCAGCTCAGCCCTGTGCTGCGCCATTGGATTCAAAGGGGGAAAAAATAAACCCAGACCCATCGTGTTTTGCTTCTCCTCATCCCTGCAAAGCATCTCCAGCACCAGGTGTGTTTGGTGGATAACACACGGCCAAGGGGTGCCTGGCACGGTGGCTCTTGCGAGGGACTTACATCCCCCCTCACTGTTTGACTCTGCTGTTTGTTCCCAGTCACCTGCTGTTGTGGCTGTACTGCAAGTTCCATCAGAACCACCCGTGCTCATTTACCTCCTCCATTCCATAAACACTTAATGATCAAGGACATTTGAAATAACAACAAACAAACGAGGTTTGAAGCTCCAGCCTCTCCCTGCTGGCTGGATCTGGAGGAGGCAGCAGAGACCTCGAATGATTCAAAATAAATCCCGGTTACACTCGCACACCCATCAATTCCATCCCAGCGTGCAATTAACTGCCTAATTATGCTGAAACATGCAACGGGTAAGCTGAGAGGAAGTGCTGGCCCCAGGATGGCTCCATGCACCTGCCTTGGCCCTTCCTGCCCCTGGAGCAGGGCTTGGGTGGGATGCGGGGAGCAGCAGCCCCCTGAGCTCAGCAGATGGGGTCTGGCAGAGCCCAGGCTCTGGCTGCTCCAGTGGCAGTCCTGGAACATTGCTGCTTGTGGGGCAGGGAGCCGCAGCACCCTGTGAGGGACAGATCCTGGAGGAACTTGCGTAGGTTTGAATATGGATTGTGGGTGTGAATTAATCAAAGGGGACATGACCTCTGGAGGGGGATTCATTACCAGCAAGAGAATCATGCACTGATCCTGCAGATGGGCACTGAAAGGTCAGGCCCTCTCTTGGGAAGGGTTCTGGCATTTTGCCCCTTGTAAAAGACTCTTGGTCATTTCCCAGGGATGAGGGACAGATCCTGGGTGTGGGGGGCACCCATCTGAGAAGCCACAGGTGCCTGACCAACCCCATCCCCCCTTGCTCACTCAGTGAAGGAAAAATGGAAGTGCCAGGAGAGGCTGCCAGGTGATAGTGGGAAGCTTTCCAGCACTGCTCTGTGACTGTGGCACCCTCAAATGCAGAGCTCCCCGAGGCAGGGAGAGCCAGGGGGGCACACACCTGGCAGCAGAAGGCCAAGAGTGTTTTATTTAACTGATTAGTGGCTCCTCATTCTGCTCACGTGAATCTAAATGGCTTTGGGATGCTAATCCGCTGAGTCAATTGGATTATTTTATCCCTGGCATTAAAGTGTCGCTCAGATGCCGGACGAGGCTCAAGGTCCAGGCTGTGCCTCTTGGTGCCAGGGAGAGCAGGGCATTCCTCACCCTGGTCACCCCCAGCACTGAGCCAGGACAGACCCAGCTCTCCCACCCTGGTGTTCCCAGCCTGTGGCACTGGGACCAGCGGAATGTCCCAGTGAGCCCTCAAGCACAGCCCCCCACAAGAACCATCACTCAAACTCACGCTGATTTTTGTTGCCTCCTTCCCGGGCTCCTCTGGTGGTGATGATATCAGCTGTGGGAAAAGCAGGGTAGGGGGAGACCAGAGAGGGAAGAGAAATGGTCAGCTCAGCCCACCGGACCCCTTCCCACTCCCAGGATGGTTGCCCTAAGCAAGGAGGAAGAGGGAGAAGGGAGAAGAGGAAGGGGCTGCTCAGCCCCAGTAAACCCAGGCACCCAGGGCAGATGAAGCCACACTGGCTACCCAGGGTGGGAGGAACTGGCAACAGCACAGCAGCCAGGGAGCGCGGGGTGCTCACCCACAGGTCCCACTGCATCTCAGCTCCAGGTGCTCCCTGCGATCCAGGAGCTGGGATGGAGCCCTGACCACTGTGGTATCACTGCTGCAGCAGTGACCCCTGTCCCCATCACTTTCAGCACCTGCCCCATTGCCAATGATCTTCTCCTACAGCAGCCACTGGCTGTGCATTCCCAGCACCTCCAACACCCTTGACCCTGTCCATCCTTGACCCCTGGCAGTGCTCCCCACCCCCATCCCGGCAGCACTGCCCTGAGGCTTCTCAATTTATGGCAACACCAGCAGCAGCCCTGCCAAAGACACTACAATAAAGGCTCATTAAAATCCCCAGAGCTGTTTCCCATTCTTTGGCCCTTATCTCTGTGTGAACAGAGAGAGAAATAAAGAGCGGCTGTTTGCCAGACCGGCACACAGGGAAACAGGGGACAAGGGAGGGATGGAGGGTGCGGGCCCAGGAGGGGTGAGCTGGTGATGAGGTAGGCAAAGGCATGAGCACAAGCACAGAAACAAAGCCTCAGCCTGGGACTGGTCATGGCAATGGGCCAGGCAGCCCCTTGGCTGGGAAGGGCAGCCAGGACAGCCCAGCCCCACTGACCCCAGAGCATCCTCAGTGCAGCTGGACATTGAACAGCCCATGCAGGGTCCTGCACCATAGGACCCCCAGGCTCCTCTCTGTCAGAGCAGAGAGGGTGAAACCCTGCTCTGCAGGTCTGATCAGCACCGGGGATGCTGCTGCGAGTTGGGGGCCCTCACCAAAACCCAACAGCAGCTGCAAACAAAGCCCTTCCCCTGGGCAAGCGCAAGGAAGGGCTCTGCCTGAAGGGCTCTGCCTTTCCATGCTGCCGCGGAGGAGGAGGATGAGGGGCATTACCTGACTGGAAGCCCACGTCTGTTTGTCCGTCCAGTCCTTGTGGTTGCGGACGTACCACCACTGGATCTCGAGGGAGTAGGAGGGGGAGCCGCTGCCGCGGAAGGAACACGCCATCTCCACATCCTCACCCGCCTGCGCTGTCATGTCGTGGGGGGTCTCGGTGAAGAGAGCTGCTGGAGACAGAGCGGGGGCTGTGGGTGCCTGCGGGGACACACCACTGTCCCAGGGAAGGACAATGCCTCTGGCCACACAGGCAGAGTCACCAGGGGTGCCTGGATCCTTCCCCGGCCAAACAGACCCATCCCCTACAGCAGAGCAGACAGGTCCCTGTCATACCCAGCTTCTCCTGTCCCACCCCGGTGTCCCCTCCCCACTCCCAGCAGAGCTGCCTGGTCTTCCCAGGCACTTTGCAAAGAGCAGTGGGAGGAAAGGGAGGGAGCAGGAGGCTGTGGCCCCCCGCTCCTGCAGCATCCCTCGGACCTCTGCCCCAGAGTGAGTGCGGGACCCGCCGCACCTCTGAGGTGTAAGAAATAAATAGAGCATGATCGCATCTCACTCAGACCAGGACATAACTGAAAAACAAATCCGCACTTAATGCGGCCCCAAACAGGCTCCCACACGCCATATGGTTTGCTTTCCTTGCTCAAAACAAATATTGTTCAGAGATGTAATTAGAATTCTTTTCATCTCCTCTGGAGAGATTGTTGTTCCTCCGTACAGACGGCCCCAGCGTGCAGGGCACCGGCAAACGCTGCTGCCATGATTGGTGCGGTGGCTTCTCCGTGACACGGCACGGGGACAGGGTGCCAGCCCTCGGCACACCCCGGTCACTGCTCCGGCTGCAGAGGCTGCCCTGTGCCTCCTGTCTTCACTCACCACCTCATGCTGCCGGCACTGCCGGCTCACAGCCACAGTGCAGGTCCCACCGGAGCCACCAGAGCCCTCTGGGACACACAGCCTGTCGGGAGTAACACTCTCTCCAGCCCTGATCCCTCTGAAAACCAATTATTATCAGCCCAGAAAAAAAGTTAATACCTCTAATATCTCCCTGTCCCTCTGGACGCATGGAAATCCCATCCAGTTATCGCTTTCCTTTAATCCATCTCAGCAGGGAACAGAGAAAAATACCCAACACTGGGGTTTACCAAGGCCGGGTGTCCTGGTGGGGTTCCCAGTGCTGCTCCCACATCCTGTTCACCCAGAATGGATTCTGTGCCGGGGAGTGGAAGGAGCCCCAGGCAAGGGAACAGCTCTGGTGACCGAGGGCTGTGGGAGGAGCAGGGGGGTCTTCTCTGCACAGGACAAAGGGTTCCTCTGTGCTCCAAGCCACAGTGGTGCTGAGGCTGTTGTGTCCAGCCATTAACCAGCACTTGCCCATCCATTCCCTGGCTGCAGCCAGGATCAGGCTCTTGCCCCACAGAATTCCTGCTGGCAGGAGCAAAGGCCAAAGCCAGTGGGTCACAGCAGAGCCTGCACCAGCCCCCCAGACACCACAGCTCCAGCAGCGCAGGGGTGGGGTGATGGCCTGTGGGCTCCAGCCGGCTCCAAATTACTGTGAACACAATTAAAATCTGCTCCCACAGACGGGAATTTGGCAGATAAGCTGAGAAAAGGCTGGATTGAATCAAGCGCCTTCTTTCTTTCCGGTTTTAATTGGGAAGCGTATGTAGTAATTAACCCCCGAGCTCGGCCACCTCCAAGCGCATCCAGAGGAGCACAGATCCTTCAGATGGATACCCAGGGTCATCACCTTTGCTGGGGACAGATGTCTTTCAGATGCGTCCTCCAGCAGCACCGTGTGCCCTCCCTGATGGACGCCGTGGACCCCGGCCCTGCCTGGACAGAGGTGACTCACTGCACCCCCAGCCCCGCCCCTCACAGGCACACGAGTGGAGATCAGGATCCCCCAGGCAGCCCCCAGGCTGGGCATGGACCCTGCACTGGGTCGGCCAAGCTGCCTGGACACTGCTCCACGAACAGTGGACAAGTCACCAACCCTGGCCAGTGCCCTGTCCCTCCAGCGTCCCGGTCCCCTGCCCAGCCCGGCCCCGTCCCTCTCCCCCCGCTGACATTGATGCGGCGTCCCTGCAGCAGGAGGGAGGGGGCCGTCGGGGGCCACTGCTCCGTGTGCTTTATGGCCTGCTACCTGTCATAAACTGAGAACGCCAGGATCAATAAATCTTCCAGGAAACAAAAATCAGGGGAAATAAAATGAACTCAATGGGGAAACACAGATAAACGGAATTGAAAACGCCTGCTGGGACAGCTTGGTGCTCTCATAAACCGGAGACAGACGGGCTGCAGGCTCCCTCCCTGCAGTGGGCACCATCCCTCACCTTGGTCACGCTCTGCACAGGGAGCAGGCTGCCGGCAGCGGGGATAGGGCTGTGCTGGGGCAAGGGCAGGTTGTGCATTGCCCCGAGTACCTGGAAATGACCCCTGCTCCATCCCCGTGCCCTGTCCGTAGTCCCCATGGAGCACAGAAAGCCATGCAGGCGCCAGGAGCCTCTCCAGGACTCTGCCTGCTGCCTGCCATTCCACAGCTGTGCCAGCTTCCATGGCCCCCCACCACAGCCCCCACAAGGCACCAAGGACAGACACAACGGGAGCAGCGCCACGGGCATGCACTCAGGCTGATGTTTGTGTAAAGATGTACCGGAGGACAATTAAATATGCATTGGACATTTGCAAACGCCTGTTAATCACCCGGTCAGCGCAGGTTCCTGCTCCGGGAGAGATTTTTTCCCTAAGCCGGGAGTCAGAAGCCTCTTTCTCTGCCCAGCTGATCTGGAGCCCCTCACCGGAGCTGCAGCTGGGCTGGTGGGGTGACACGTGGCGAGCAAGCAGCGGGGCTGGGGCTGGCTCCGTCCCACGCTGGGCAGGGACAGGGGCTGGGGGAGATGAAACGTCCCTCTGCTCCTGCTCCTGCCCACTGGCCTGTCCATCCAGACCCTGCCCTGCGTCCCTGGTGTGCGGCCGGCTCTGACCTGCTGGGTTTGTGCCGCACCGCTGCAGGAAAAGCAAACGTATCCAACAGAATCCACCACCACCGATACTCTCCCCAGGCACCCACAGCCCCTCCGGCACCCTCCCCTCCCCAGACATCCATGACCCCAAACACCTTCCCCTTCCCAGGAACCCGCGGCTCCCGTGGTTGATGGAAAGCGACAGCCCCGGCTTCAGGGGCACCGTGTCCTGCCGGCAGCAAAGGCACCCGAGGCACATCCCGGCACACGGACAGGGCAGGGACCCAGAGACAGATGGACCCTCCTGGCTGCCACAGGACCCCCCACCCCTTGGCACAGCCTGCCTGAGCAAGAGCCTTCCCGGGGGATCGGGAGGCACAGGAGGCACCCTCCGGATGGATCCAGAAGAGGCCCGGGCACTACCCCAGTGCACTGGCTGTGTGACCCACACTGTCCCCACCACGGGGACACCGGATCTGCCAGCGGCTGCTGCACAGGTCGGGCTGCAGCCTCTCTCCCCTCCCCTTCGCACCGCCGCTAACAGCTGTGGATGCGTCTCCTCCTGACAAGCCTGCGAGCGGGGATGCTGACCCCGGGGCGCTGAAAACACATCGCGGTGCAAACCGCTGCATAAACACGGCGTGACGGCCGCGTCACTGCTGAGTGAGGGCAGGTGGCTCCGGCCCTGGCAGCTGAGCGGGCAGAGGGCTTTGGCGGTGAGCGCTGCTCTCCTCCAGCGACCCAGCCACCTCCCTTCCCACGAGACGCGTCAGGCTGGAGCGCTGCGGCCGTGGCTGGGGCCGGGAGGCTCCCACCACACGCTGGGGATGGCAGCGCCATTGCTCTGCCCCTCTTTACTGTCATATGAGCAGCAGAAGGAGCTCAAATTTGCAGCATGTGAATTAAAAACAAAACAAAAAAAATCCAGCTAACTCGGTGACTGTGATCAGGCCAGCACTCACCTCACCAGGGAGCTGGAATTAACCTTGAAAACTGCAGATATTTCCAACAATGCCCCATCGCGCTGGGCTGCCCCAGCTCCTGCCCCCAGCACTTCCCACTCCCCTAATGTTTGACCCCCACAGCAAGAGAGATGTCAGTGGTGAGTTGCTCCAGACTGGCCCCAGCTACACAAAGCAAGGGGACCCGCTGCTCCCATCTGGTTCCTGGGGAGTTGCAGTTCTCAGACAATTCCTTCCCAAGGGGCTCGAGGAAGAGCTGTTATTTGATAGTATAAGTAGCAAAGCCCTAAAACGGCCTTTTTTTGACAGCTCCTGGTGGGGCTCCAGCAGTGTGTGCAGCCGTCCTGCAGCCACCGCTTGCTCTGGTGCTGCTCTCTGCCAGGGGATGGCTCCCAGCAGGCAGAGGAGGATTCTCAGCAGGAATCATTCAGCAGGAATGAGATGGGGCACACAGGAGCTTTGCTCTGCTGAAGATCAGCCCCCCTGGTCTCACACCCAGCACCCAAAACATGAGCCACCAGCACTGGCAGCCGCCATCGAGAGCTGCCCACACCACACACAGGTGCTGGTACCATCCCGCAGAGCTGGCAGTGCCCGGAGCTCATGGACACGGCACCCTCCTGCCCAGCTCTGCCCATCCCACCTCTGCCGCCTCATCCCAGTCCAGCTTCCCACGGAGCACACGATGCAAGGCATCAATGCATCAGTCACAACCGAGCCCAGCCAACATCCCCGGTGCCCAACTGGGCACCCACCGCAGATGGAGCCTTAGGGAGGGGGCAGCCAGGCAGGAAAGAGCCCTGCAGGAGGGGAAACAGCTATGGAACAGAGGAGCTCAGAGAGAGCCAGACCTGTCGAGGATAGGGCCAGGAAGGGCTGTCTGTCCCGAGGTACATGAGTCCCATTCACATCATGAACCATAATCCCAGAGGAGCCGTGAAGGGGAGAGGGCCCAGCAGGTGCCCACCTGGGCATCCATCCAGCCCCCAGAGCAGCCCGGGCAGCAGTGCAGAGCCTCCAGCTCCCTGGCCCACGCCAGGTCCCCACTCCAGCCCTGCTGTGGTGCCCACGGCTCCCAGACCGCGTGCAGCCGTGCCGGCTGTTGGTGGATTCCTGCCTCGCTCACAGGGAACGTTATGATTAAAATTAGCTGTCACTGTCCTAACGTAATAATTCCCAGTGTCTGGCCCGTCGTCTGTCAGCCGCTTCAAGGGAAGAGAAAGCCCAGACGTTTGATGAGGAGAGGTGTCAGATGTAATTGCGTTGAATGACTGCACGAACAGCAGCAGGAAAAACACATCGGCATGGAGAATTCCCATCAGGAAGTGTGAAAAAATCCGGCAGAATGCAAAGTGTTTATGAAACTAATTGATAGAATAATCACCGGGGTGTGCGGGAACGGAGCAGGGCAGCGCCCTGGGGAGCCGGGGCCCCGCTCCCTCCAGCCTCCAGCCGCGGCTCTGCCGAGGCGAGGCGATATCGCCTGTACACGATGCCGGGAAGAAGCCGGGCTGCTCCTCCTCACGGCACGGCTCCCCTGCCCCGCTCCAGAGCCAGCAGGCTGGGAAGGCGGCTGGAGCTTCCCAGCCAGCGCATGAGAAAGCCGATGGCAGCAGCCCAGCGTGCACAGGCTGCAATGGGGGGCATGAATAATTGAAGGCGCCAGCCTGAGGAGAGGAGAGAAGGGGGAGAAGCAGCACTGTGGGTAGGGAAGGGATGGTGGGAAGAATCCTGCGGCTCAGATGCTCTCACGGGGCAGTTGGAGCCCATCCTGGCTCCATCCTTGCCAAAGGCAGAGCCTTTGCTGTGGGAGCAGGTAAAGGACTTTCTTTGATTGTGACTTTTCCCTCCCCACAGCCCTGGCTGCCCTGCAAGTAGAACCTTGCTGCCCACAGTGGGGTGGCAGGATGGGGGAGCCGCCTGTGCCCCAGGGGTGCTCACAGCCGCTTGCCGATGCCTGCGGAGCACATGCTGCTCCCGGTCAATTCCCTCGCTGTATCCGGCGTGGACAAGTTAAAAGGAAGAGTGAACGCGCTCCGGGGCTGTGCCAGAGCCTCGCGATGCCGTGGAGGCTCCTCCAGGCCTCCAGCACCGGGCAGAGATGGCGGCGATCTCTGGGCGCTGCCTGCTGCGGGCAGAGCCTGGCAGGACCTGCCCGTGCCCACCAGCCCCAGCCGAATCCATCCCGCTGGCCACAGCCCCTCTCCCACTCCACGTCTCCAACCCGCCGGACTCTCGAGGTGTGGAGGGAAAGCTGCACCAGCCAGTAATGAAATGATCAATCTCCGATCTGCTAAACAGCGATTTATACAGGTTTTCAGCACACACAGCTTTTATCAAATTGGTATTCACCTACTGAACACAAATGGCTTATTATACATGACCCACTTATTCACTGCTTTTCAGTATCGTTAATAAAGGTTTCTGTTGTGATTAAGTGAGTTGCTGCAGAACTGCTCGAGTAGCGAGCTGTAATGTGGCTCCAAAGTGCACTTGCCCTCCCAGAATATTTCTTCTCCTTGGCTCCCTGTTCCCTCGCAGGAACCATTTCACTATTTATTTGCCTATTGCTGAATTTCTGAGGGGAGCAACGGTGGCTAATGGAGGCTCTTCACCCACCTTTCTGTCTGGCATGTCAGCCCGCAGGTCTGGAAACTCTCCTGCTGTGATCCCCCCAATGCAGAGGCTGAGCACCCCTTCCCTGGGCAGGCAGCTCCCTGCCAGCCCACGCACCGCTGCGGGACACCGCAAACTGCGAGACACCTCACACCTTCCACCCTGGCATGGCCCGGGGCGTCCTGTGCCTGGAGGCTCCTTGGGGCAGAGAGTGGGTCCCTCCGTACACAAGAGGCCCCGGAGCTGGGCAGGGGCAAGAGCTGGGACCCGGGCACCCAGCATGTCCCCGTGGTCACTCCTCGGGCTCAGACTGAACGTGCCCGTGTCACTCCACAGAGAGCGAGGAGGGTCTCAGCAGCCTCCTCCGAGGGGGCTTGGTCCCCTGTCACCTTCTCGGTACCCACAAGGGAGCTGCCCCCACGCCAGGTTCCTGACCGGAGGGTGCAGGATGAAGGAAGAGGTTCCCCTTCCCCAGCCCCGGTGGATCCCAGCGGGCTCGGCAGCACCGACCCGCCGAGCCACCGTGCACCGGAGGGAGCGGAGGAGCGGGAGGCGGCGGGGGAGCCCCTCTGCCGGGGCGTGGGGCACCACACGGCGGGGCGGGCGACGGCACCGGGAGGCGCACCGGCAGGTTCACGGACGCGGGGTGCGGGTGGTGGCGGCGGCGTCGTGAGGCACACGGAGACGGGGTGCGGACGGCGGCGGGCACCGAGAGGAGCACCGGGAGGTTCACGGACGCGGGGTGCGGGTGGCTGCAGGCACCGGGACGCACCGTGCAGAGCCCCCGACTCAGCAGCCCAGCGGCGAAGGCAGAGGCCGCCCCCCGGGCGCCGGAGACGGGAGCGGCGGAGCCCAACCCCAGCTCGCCCCGGCTGCACCCCGCTCCTCGAGCCGCCGGCGCGACGGACCGCGACGCGGGGCTGCCTTCGGCGGCGGAGCCGGACCGGGACACCCGAACCCCCGCACCCGTCCCGCTGCCCGGGTAGGAGCCGCCCCGACCCTCCACCAGCCCCGCGGGGCACCGAGCCCCAGGAGCTCCCGCCGCTCAGCCGCCCCCTTTCCGAGCCCCGGCCGCCGCCTCACCGCTGCCCGCCGCCGGGGCGTCCCACGGGGGGTGCCGGGAGGCGGCGCCGAGCTGCAGGTAGAGCCCCAGGTAGTGGAAAATCCCCAGGGCCAGGGCCAGGGCGCCCATCTTGCCGCGGGCGCGTCCGTCCCGGGGGCGGCGGCGCCGCCGGGCCGAGCCCTGTCCCCGGGGCTGCGCCGCGGTCCCGGCGCCGCCGCGCTGCGGAGCTCTTCCCTCGCGCGGAGGGCGCCGCGCGCCGAGGCGGTGCCGCGGCTCGCCCGGAGCCTCCCCCGCCCGGCGGAGGGATCCCGGCCCGCGCGCACCCCCCAAGTTTTTTTCCCACGGTTCATTCTTAAACTGCGCGGGGCGGGGCCGGACCCGCCGCGCCCCCCCGGGACCCCCGGGACCCCCCCGTGCTGCCCCGCCGGGACCCCTCGCACCGCACCGCCGGGACCCCCCCGACGCCGCCCCACCGGGACCACCCCCCCCGTACTGCCCCGCGCCGCCAGGAACCCCCGGCACCGCCGGGATTCCTCGCACGGCCCCGCCCGGACCCCCCCTCCGCACTGCCGAGACGTACGGGCACCGCCGCGCCCACTCGGGGCCCCTCGGCACCCCCGGTGCCCCCCGTCCCGCCAGGACTCCCACGCCTCGCTGGGACCCTCCGCACCGCACTGCCGGGACCACCCGCACCGCCAGAGCCCCGCGGCACCCACAGGTCCCACAGAGGGAAAGGTGTCTCCCCGGCATCCCCGCCGGCCCCGCTCCGCGCTCCCCGCGGGGTGAGACCCCCGGGCACCACCGGTCTCGCCGGGGAGGTTTCAGCACCCGGACAGCGCCTGGCGCAGAGCGCGGCTCCGCCCGACCAGCCCGGTACGGCACGGCCCGGTCTGGTACGGCCCAGTACCGCTCAGCCCAGTGTGATCCAGTTCATCTCAGCACGGCCCCAGCGTCTGCAGGAGCAGCGCCGGAGGGGCAGTGCCAGGCGGGTGCGGTGCCCGGAGCTCCGGCTTCACTGACAAGGGCCAGAGCCCATCTGGGGGCAGTTTGAGGGGTTTTAGAAACGTTACGGGAAGAGAAAGGACGCGCGTCCCCACATGTATCCCGATCGCTGTCCCAGACTGTGCAAGATTTGTCTCAAAAAGAAAAACCTGGAGCCGGGGTGGGTTGCAAGCTCACATGCACCCTCAGAGCCCGGCTGAGTGTGGCTGGCGGCACCAGAGAGAGCTGCAGCAGCCACCCTGCTCCTGCCACGAGCAGGATTCCATGGAACGGGTTAAGGTCCTGATGTCTCTTTGGGTGCACAAATCCTAAGGCCAAACCCACCGACAGCACCAACACTTCCACAGCTGCACCTCACAGCGGGTCACAGCACCAGCACCTGTGCAATTCATACACCTCTTCTGAAAAGCCTAAAATTCACCAAGGGGCCTGGGGGTGGCGAATTCCTGTCCTAAACACTGGCCTCAGCACCAGAGGAGGCACAGAGCAGACGTCACTCACACGAGAGTATCTGTATGCAACAGAGCAATCAAAAGGATATTATTCGCTCTCTAGATAAACAGAAGAAATCAGATTATTTCAGGTGTTTTCTGCCATGAGATGACAGATGTTGGCTACAAAGAGATTTTTTTAAATTGGATTTGAAAATACTGACTGTATTTCCTCACCCTTCCCTTGGCAGGGCTCCAGAAGAAGGAGTGGGGGTATTCTTCCCATTCCCCTACAGCAAGGCAGGTCCCTGGCCAGGAGCTGTGCTGCCTCATACCTGCGTTACTAATCAATAATTTAAAAAAAATAGTTGTACCTGCTGCAGCATTTGCTGCATGTCAGGATAAAGCCTGGCTCAGAGCAGAGCATTGATCTCTGCCCAAGTTCATTACTCCCTCCGGAGTTAAAAGCTGAGGGAAGGAGGGAGCAGCAGTGACAGACAAATGGGTGTCACGGCCATGCCTGGCTGCATTCAGAAGTTCCCATGGCTGGTTGGAATCAGAGGGTCCCACTCTGGGATGGCAACAGCAGCAGTGGCAAAGAGTCCTGAGATAAAGCTGCCAGGAGCTGCTGAGCAAACACAGCTGTGTCAGGGAGCAGCTCTGGGCTGGATCCTGACAAAGCAAAAGCATCAGATCTCCCAGAAGCACATGTGGAGGCAGAACCCACCCACTGAAACAGGGAGATTCATGTACCAAAGGATGGGGTTCATGAACCCCCAAAATAGGGGGTTCTTGCACTGAAAGACAGAGCTCATGTACTGAAAGATGCGGTTCATGCACACGGTCAAGTGCAACAGGAGAAGCAACAAAGGCCAAGCACTCGTGTGCCCCACATTTTGGGGGATTGGCCCAGTCTCGTGGCTGCTATCTGGCCCAGGGTCCATTCTCTGCCACTGGCCAGCAAGGAAATAAAAACAAACCCACACTGAAGTGGCAGGTACAGACTGTGCACCCCCAGACTTGGCACCCCACTTTGAGAGGCACCCACCACAGGCACAGCCAGAGCAGGAGCTGGAGATGTCACCCAGTGGGAACTGCACATCCCAGGCAAAGGCAGGGATTCCCGGCTCCAGCCCAGCTCCTGCATGCCGACACGAGGGCAGCACAGCCCCCACTGGGGGCCGAGGCCGTGCAGCTGCACCTCGAGGGCGGAAACCTGCCTGTGCACCATCAGAGATATTTAAATCATGCCAGGAGGAAGCAAAGAGCATAAATTCCTCCTGGAGCCGGGAACACCTCCAGAGGCAGAGCCTGAATTAAGTCCTATTTCCAGCAGATTTTCTGCCATCACAGTGGATGAAAAACGGCTACTGGGGCCGTGCAGTGCCGGGAAGACAGGGGAAGTGCCAGTGCCCACGTCTTAAGCGCGCTGGGAAGGTTTGGTTCTCCTCCTCAATTTTAATCCATCAGTGAAGAGGACTCGGGCAGGTGCTGCCTGCGGGTGCAGCCATGCGGCCCCAAAGAACCCCTGTGTGTCTGACAGGGATACGGGGGAGGTCACTCGCACACAGGGGCGGGAGCAGAGCCAGCGGCTCCCGGAGCAGAGCCGGCACCCGCCGCGTAATGAGGTCCCTTATCTGCTCACTCGTTATTGCTCCGAACAGCCGGCGCCTCCCTCACAGGGCTTCTCTTTCAGCAGAACGGGCTCAGGGACTCGCTCTCGAGGATGAAACACTCCTTATCTCTGCCAGTGCCAGGTTCCTGCCCACTGCTCAGTTCTGCTCGGGGAGGGCACTCACCAGATGGAGGAATCCAGCGGGCACTTCCATGCAGTGAAACCACAAAGATCCCAGTGGCGCCGCATCCACGGTGATCACAGCTCGTGCGCCCACGAGGTTTGCATGTGAATTCCCTGGGACACCTACCCATTGGGCAAAGGCAACCTGCAACGCTGGAGGGTGTAGTGGAGCTCGGAAGAGCTGGATGAGGTTGGAAGGGGATGGGAGTCAGCCAGATCAGCAGCATCTCATGAGGCATCAGCCTCAGGGGGACCCCAGACCCTGAGGGACACAGAGCACATCCCCAGGGACACAGCTCCAACCTGGAGCTGCCGAAGGACTCCCAGAATGAAAGCAAGAGCATTGGTCCTTCCTGCTGGTTCCCGAGTGCTGCTCATGCTCATTCCAATGCCAACACCCCATGTCCCCTTTTGACAGCAAAAGCTGCCCAGCAACCGGAAGAAAAAAAAGCTGAAACCCCAAACCCCAGAGCTGCTGAAGCACTGGGGTCTGCCTCATGCATTACTTTGAAATTCACCTCTTTAAGGGTTCATGCGGGGGCACCCCGAGGCTCAGCACTGAGCTCTCCTGAGGTCCAGGAGCCAACGCTCGAATCTGCGTCTGCCTAGGAGAGTGAATTGGGTTGTTCATCTCTCTGACGGGCAGAATAAACACCCTCCACATTGATACTGAGCTCATTTCTGATACTTGTTTAGAGACTTGACAATTCCTGTATAAAAGGATTTCCTTCCACAGCTGAAGTTTGACATTCCTGCATTATTAGATTATTTGCAAAGGTCTGCGTGCACTGCAGGAAAACAATGCTCCCGCCAGGCAACATTAGAGTCTGCTCCTCCACAAATCATCCCGGGCGCAGCCAGCCATGGAGGCAGCGCCTGTCGGGATCCCCCGGTGCAGGGAGCAGCCGGGGAGGCGGCAAGTGGGAGCCCAGGTGAGCAAACACAACCCACCCACCCACACCATGGCAGCCACAACAGCATTGAAAATAACAGACCGAGCAGGAGAAGGGTTTTGGGTAAAGGGAACCCTGCTCCAGACACCAGCATCACCATGGGCTCCTTGTGTCACTGCCAGCACAGCCCTTCCCAGCGGCACAACCTGGCTAGGAGAGCAGTGGGAGCATTTCTGGGCAGGGACACGTGGTGTCTTTGTCCCCCTGCCTGGTTTGGAATGGTCACAGCCCTGTGTCCCTGGCCCCCTACCCTGGGGAGCCCTGGGAGTCCCAGCACAATGTGGGAAAGGCAGCAGGAACTCCCCCCAGCACGTGGGGGCCTTGGGACTCAAAGGCCTCTGCCCAGAGCAGCCCTCGCACAGGGAAGTCTCCAAAGCATAAAATTCAGAAGAAAATGACTTGAAAAGAATTATTTCTTCAGAGAACTCAAGCCTGTTTCCAGGCCATTAACTCCTTCCTCTGCAGAACCCATCGCCAGGTTCCCGATGGAGAGGAGCAACATCACAGGTGTCCGTCACTGTGGAACAGTTCCCTCTTTCCAAACCATTAAGAATCAAAAAAAATTAAATGTAAAAAAACGAAACAAACAAAAAATACCACAAACCAACCAGCCCTTCCCCCTCCAAATAATTTCCTGCCCCAAGAGGAAAGCTTTCCCTGAGAGCAAGGCCTTAAAAGAAAAAAAAATTTAAAAAAAATCAATAGTGTAAGTGACTTATTTCGCAGCTGATGGTTTGTTCCCAGTGCTGACAGCCTCTCGCTGTATTTAGCACAGCCTCAGTCCCTCCACTGGGATATCAGGAGATGTTCCTCAGCCATGATTTACACTCATTTCTCCCCGTTTAGGGAGGCTCAGCCGGGAGCGGAGCTGAAGATGGATTTGGACACACAGTGAGGACGGTCGGTGCCTGTCTCCTGTGGCCAGGGGGAAGTGCCATCAGTTCCTGCCACTCCCAGCAGGAGGAAACCAGTGCTCCCACCCTCCCTGATACTGCCAGCACTGTCACCCCCTGCACGGATGGTGTCACCATCCCTCTCCCTCCCCCTTCCCACACCTGCTTCCCCAGGACTCACCCCAGGATTCCCCCAGCCCCAGCCAAACCCAGCCTGGCCTCAGCCCAACCAAACCCCACTGGGGCAAGCGCCTCCATGGAGCAGAGGAATCTGATGACTCTACAGACTGAGAACAGCATCTGCCTCATCCCTTGCTGCTTTCCTGCTTTTAAACCCTGCGTTGGTGCTCGGCAGCCTCGTGCACCTGGTACCAAACCTGGATCAGTGCCCTGGCAAAGTCCAGATGCCTGGGTGACAGGCTCACCCCTGCCTGCAGCAGCCACTGCCCACAGCTCATCTCAGCCTGGGGCAGCCTTGGGCATCCCCAGGGGTCAGAGCTCCCACCACTGCATCCCGGGATCCTGCTGCAGAGGGAAGCGTGAGGCACCGCGGGTGCTCTGCTGAAGAACACCCTCCCAGCTCCTTTCTCCTGGAGGGCAAGTTTCCTGCTTCCCATCACCAGAGTGCCTCATCCATCATGTTCCCTCTAATTACCTTCTCATTTACCTCTTTAGTCAAATCTGTTTACAATCAGAGACAAGAAAACACGGCCCAGGGAGGGGTGCCATGGAGAGGGGCCTCTGTCCCTGCATGTTCCACTGCCATGGGCAGAGGCTGTCCTGGTACCCCAAGAGCAGAGCAGGCACGGGAGTGTGGCTCAACACACTGAGGGCTCACAGAGGAGCCAAGGCCACCAGGCTCCTGTCACCCAGTCCCTGCCATCACTCCCAGCAGCCCAGAGTCCCACAGATGCTGCCTGTGGGCTGTGCCACTCCCACACCCTCTCCCAAAACCCACATTTAGCTCAAAAGCCAACAGTGATGCTGCTGTTCCTGGGCCAAGAACCAGCAGGGTTAAACCAGGACACAATTTGCCCTGTCTGCAGCCTATGGATGCTTCCTCAAGGAAATCTTACTAGCTCCACCTTTTAATCCTCCCCCCATTACAATAACGTCATTCTCCACAACTGCCGAGACTCGGGGTGCCCATCCTCACACCTCCAAGGCTTTTCTGCACTGCTCAGTATGACAGCACAGAGTTGGCCAGGAGCAGCACATTAAGATGAATAATTACCGTAATTAATAACAGTGGGCCCAGGTGGGCCCCCAGCCCATCCCAAGGATCAAGGCAGAGGATCCAGTGTTTCCCAGCAGTGGGGCATGGGGCTGGGGTGTGGGTGCATGGCAGAGCCTGGTGTGATCACAGGATCACAATTGACTGGGCTCCTTTGGAGCAGTGGGGTTCCTCCCTCTGAAAGAGCTCGGAAATTAGAAGAGAATAATTCGTCATCCACCTTGTAAAAGCCTGACTTGCAGGAACCATCTCTGCGCAAATTCCTCAGCAACATCTGGAGCACCCTCATCCATCACAGGGACAGTGGCTGGGCTGGGTGGGATGGGCACACTGCCATTCCCTAATCCCACAAATTCCTCCTTCAGCTGGGGAAGACAAAAATACTCACGGCAAGGTGTTCCTGCTCCCCAGGTGCAGCACCACGGCCCCGAGAACTGTGAGGGACAGTGCAGTGGTGGCACCACGTTCCATGCCCTGCAGACGGAACACCACCTCACAGGATGTTGCTGAGGCCCAGGCTCCATCACCAGCTGTGCCCGTTCCTTCTCCTGATCCAGGACAGCGGACTGCTGGCAGCTGGAGCAGTGCCAGAACCCTTCCCTGCTCCCCAGGGAGTCCAGGGAACCCACACACACCATCCCGCTTTTGTTTCCTCCAGCCCCTGTCCCTTGCTGCGAGTGCTTCCAATGGAGTTCACTGGCACAACCCACCATGGCAGTGACCGACATTTCACTCCCAGCAGATGCTGCAGGAGGCTTTCCCCATCTGAGAGGAGCCAACTTGGAGCAGGGATCGTGCACTGCACACCCACACCAGCTCACCAGCTGTGCATGGAAACGATCACATGTACACACACACGTGCGGCAAACACAGCGAAATCAGGTTTAAAATGTACACTCAGATTTATAAACTTACCTTGCCCTTAGGCAGTTTATTGCAATTTTCTCAAGAACTTCCCTGCTCTTTTCTCCCCCAGATACATGGCTCCACTTCTCAGCTGAAGCTGTTCCACATCCACTAAGTCCCCTTTTTGCTCTGTCTCAAACCCTCTGTCTCACATCCCTCCCTTTCTCCTCAGCTCCTCCAACACAAGTGCAGTGAGGGAACAGCGAGCCTCCTTCCAGGGGAAACTAGAGACCAGCTCCGACCACAACTCCACTGGTGTGGAAAGGGAATGATTCCCAGACTCAAGTAAAAACCTAACCACACCTGAAAGCTAAAGGAAAAAGCACCTTTAAGGAAGCAGGTTGAAAACAGAAGAAAAAAATGAGGAATTTAACAAGTTCTGCACAAAAAAAATGTATTTTTGCAGCTTTTTGTGGCTGCTGAAGCCACGACTTCCAGGCTGATCCCCTGAACACCAGCATTCAATAGCGCCAGGCCAGCAGTGCCTGTGCACTCAGGATTGAAGGAAGCCTTTAAGCTTCCCTGACAATGCATTTTTCTTGGAGATAAAAAATGAATGCTGCCAGCATGCAAATCTCTCTAAATTAGGCACGGCCCAGCTTGCGGGAGCCACGATGGTTTGTGATGACAGTCATTAACTTTAGCAGCAGAAAAGAGGATGCAGGAAAATATCCTCTGCTACTTCCTATCCCAGTTGGGAGTCCCGGCTCAGGGAAGCGCCGGAGTCTGGCACAATGACACCCAAAACAACACTGTGGTGCAGAGGGTGATGAGAATGAGCTGTGGCCCCTTGCCCTGAGGCAGGCAGGGCTCTCCCTCTGCTCTGGGGACTCACTGCTGCTCCAAGAGCCAAGCTCCCTGTCTAGGAACCACAACACTGGTTTCCTACTGAACAACCACAGCAAAGACCCAAAGCTGACTACGAAAGGAAGGCGATGGAATCTGGGCATGTCACTGCTTACCTCCCCTCACTCTTAGTTCCGGGTAAAACCCCAATGGACTCATTCACTCTTTTCCCTCTTCAGGAGGGAACAGTGACCAGCCTGTGCCAGAACCTACTTTCAATTCCCACTCACCTTTGGGAAGATTTACCAGGAATGGCTGATGTGGCCGATTCCTGGATCTCTTCTGCCACCGAAGAAGGGATGAACTGGACACACATCACCACCTCAGCCTCCCTGGTTCCCGTCAGAGCAAGGGTTGTACATTTTCATTAATGGATCAGGCTGGAATAACCTGCAAACAGTCTTTCGAGCCACCCAGGCTTCCTCTCTGCCCTCCCTGCCACGCATACATTTGTATTGTTTCACACTGATCCTTGGCAGCTTGATTTAGGGAGAAAAAGGAAAAAAAGAGAGGAACTTCATGCTGGCTTTGTGCTGGGTATGCAGCTGCAGCCCCACTCCCAGAACACTGCTCAAATAACAAACCAGGAACTAAAAAAAAGCAAACTATCTTTAATATCTCCCAAATCCCATTTAGAAGCAGTTTCATAGAAACATCACTTTCATCGTGCAATAGAGGCTGGAGGAGGGGCAGAAGGAGGGAGAACTGGCGCCACGTCCTTGTGGGCAGACACAGAGGTGTCTCCCAGCTCCTCAGAAATTCTCCAGCAGATCCAGGATCCGCTTCTGCTCGCTCTCCCGAAACTCCTGGTTCTTCCCGTCCCCGATGTTCTCCGCGTACTCTGCAGGGAGAGAGCAGAGGGACACAGGCTTTGAGTGCAACAGGAACAAACCAAGGGCAACAACTCCTGCAGACACCACAGCACAATCTACACCCACAGCCAAATGGGAATTAATGCAAGGAGCATTGATGGTTTTCCTGCCCGTCCCCAGGGTTAAAGCTTTGCATAACAAACACCTGCTGACACTCATTAAAGCTTTTGTGGCAGATGGAGGCAGAGAACTCCCTGCTCTGGCCCAAGCAGACACCAGCACCCAGGAGCACCCATTCCCTGGCATGAGAATCATGGCATTATGCCCAAGAAATGCAAACAGTACCATAAATCACTGCAAATCACTGGCTTCCTAAGTCCCTTTGGACACTGAGTGTCATCAGGGAAGGTCAGGCCGGGTCTGTGACAACTGTTAATCATTCCCAGCCCTGGGTTTAACCTGCCTGCTGTCCAAGCATCCTGAATGAGGATTTTTGTCGAGGAGACCCCAATTCCTCCATCTACCAGTGCTTTTAACCACACAGAAGAAAAGCCACCGGTTCAGATTTAACTACAAACCAAACTCCTTGTCATCAGGCAGAGGACATCACACCCTGACCATGGTCTTGCCCATCCATGCACACGGCCAAACACCACAGAACTAAACATTCCCTCTGTAGCTCTCCTTCCTGACATTCATTTGGAGCTGGCAGCTCTCATCCCCTACCAGCTCCCTCCTTCCTGCCACCAGAACCTGCATTTTCAAAGACGGTTTAAAAAGAAAAAATGAAAAGCAGGTTCTGAGCTGCGGAAGCAAGAAGCTGAACAAATCTGAGGAAATCATGGTTAAGATGGTTAAGACAGCGCTTCCCTGCCTCCACCTGCTTGCATTCTTTTCCTTCTTCCAAACAAACAGAACAGCTTGTATTCAGCACTGAATGGTAAGTTGCTGTAGAAAGTTTGCTTTAATATTTATACGTTTAGCACTGCTACACGCTCTGAGCTCCATCAAAGCCTTTGTTACAGGAGCACTGAAAGCAGTGAGGACAGGTAGAAGTTAGCTGATGTGGGAGTCTTCCC
The DNA here is from genome assembly GCA_014706295.1 of Lycocorax pyrrhopterus obiensis. Taxonomy (NCBI): domain Eukaryota; kingdom Metazoa; phylum Chordata; class Aves; order Passeriformes; family Paradisaeidae; genus Lycocorax; species Lycocorax pyrrhopterus. The sequence continues at coordinate 9,816,079 of JACSVZ010000022.1, read as the reverse complement.
TCCTGTGTGCACCCTCTCTCTCTCTCTCCATGTAAAAGCAGTAGAGCTCTTTGCCAGGCCTCTGGGAAAAATATTTTTAATATTTATAAACTGCTCCAGTACCTGTAACATGAGCAGGTGGTAACGCTGAGGTTTGCTGCAGGTGAACCTGAGCTGCCCACTGTCCCAGCAAAGGGACCAGCTCAGGACACCTTCCCTCGATGGAGAAGCTGCTCTCCACAGCTCTTAAAGGCAGCAGAAAGCTCCTACAAGGATGGATTCCTTGTAGTTCCCTGTGTATGGGCTGATTGCTGCAGGGCAGCCCGGCCCTGCTGCGCTGTGTGTGCGCAAACCTCAGGCAACAGATGATCCCAGTGCACAGGGATCCCCATCCCCTTCCCAGCCAAGGATGGCACTTAGCTCAGGCTCCCCGTCCCCTCAGGCAGTCCCAGAGCCTTCTGTCAACAGCATGCCCCGGGAGCTGGTGGAGGAGCTGGCTCTGTCCCCAGCAGCCTTTTCCACGCTCCATGAGTGCCTCTGTAACAGCCCCACTGGGTGCGAGTGCTGCAGTTTATTGCAGCCCAAGGGCAACATTTCTCACCTGCAGTGGCCTCTCCCAGCCCAGGTCAGGGACAGCCATAGTCTCCAAGCCTGGCACAGCCAGCAGCTCTGCCCCCAGCTGTAAGGATGGCCAGACTGCTTGGACGAGGGCTCAAGCAGGGAGCTGCTGAGTGCCACTAATGACACTGCCCTTCCTTTGTACCAGGAGATCACCCAAACAAAAACGAGACAAAAATTCTTCTTATCTTGTCCAAATGCTCAGCATTTCTCCTTCTAAACATCTAGGCTTTATAAGACTAAAGCCCCAGTGACTCCAAGGCAGAATGTTTACTGGGTTATGACAGCTGCTAATGCTCATTTGAAGCATTAGCAGCTTGAAGACACCAGATAAAACCCCCAGAACCAGGCTTAAAAAAGTAAATCTCTGACCGAGATTTTATGTATTTACTTTTTTATTTAAAACTCCACTCCTTCACTGAGACTGCTAAAAAAAAAATCAAATGTAAGCTGCCCCTGCCAACAGTTAACCAGAGCTTACACACTGCTGTAGCTACTCAAAGGGAAAGGGCCCAAGATTGGTTTCTGCTTCATTAGACAAAATACAACGGTTACAGAACAGTAAAAATCAATCGGGAAATACTGAGGCTTGTAATAGATATTGGAAGCTCCAGAGCCTGCACAGATGGAGGTACCATGAGCCAGACTGAGCTCCATCCTCAGAGCACGCTGACCTTTCCTTTGTGCTTACCTGTGCTAACAGGTTTGGGCTGGAATGTGCAGCAGACATTCCACGTGCCCAGCTCCCAGTGTGCCCTGGCACCAGGTGTGTCCTGGGGAGGGGCCTCAGCAGGAGCAGCTCTGACAGAGCTCCCGAGGGAGCCAGGACCGATGGCTAGTCCCTCTGGATCAGTGAGGAACAGGGAGATTTGCCACTCCAGAGCCAAGTATCGCTTCAGAGAGGCCTGTGCCTCACTCCGTTCCCAATGACAGATGGAGACCAGGCATCTCCCCAAGATACAGACACTGCTGCCATTCCAAACCCAGCCTCCATCCCCAAAACATCTCCCTAGCCAAGGCACACACCACTCAGTTGTTTTCTTCCAAAGCATAAACTAACTGTCCTGTTGCAAGAAATGCTTGATCTTCCAGAAAAAGGAAGTGTGGGAGGACTGGTCAGCCTGCAGAAATGCATTAATGAGCCTCCCGTTATTCCCTGCCCACTCCTCCCCCTTGAAAGCCCTACCACAAGAAAACAGTCTCGCTTCCTTGCTTGCATCGTAAGTAATTCTGAGCCACCCCAAGGGATCCATCAGCTGTCAGGTTGCCAGAGAAACATGGAGAATATGTAGGCCATAAAAATCAAACTAAAAACTGAGCACCTAATTAGTATGCAAAAATAGAAAATAAAAACTGAACAAGAGCAAAACACTGAACAAAAAGTAAAAATAAACCGGTCCTCATCTGTCCTGAGAGCAAGTTGGGAAGTAGCCTGGAAAGATTCCAGCCAAGGCTCAAACTCCTGATCTCTCAGTCACTTGCAATAGAGTCTCATACAGTTGACTCCAGTGAAGTTTTGGAAGTCCCTTGCTGGCCCCAACACCCCAGCAGCACACTGCAGGGTCCACATCCAAACCCCTGCTCCAACCCCTTTGCTTCCCTGGGAAGCTGTGTCCAGGGAACTGACTCCTTCAGAGAGGCAGGTGCATGTCCCTGGTGTTGCTGCTGTTACAGGCTGGTGACTCTATGCTGAACACGGATGTGGATACAGGTGTGCAACTACTGAAAAGCTCAAATTTCAGAGCCCAGACTGCAGCTGAGCCCAGTGCTGCTCCTGCCTCCCGGGTCCCGCTGCAGGACTTCACAAGGACCCACGAAGAAATTTATCACTGAGGTTTTGACTATTGTCTCTGAAAGTCTCTAAAACTGGCAAGTATAGGAGTTGGGGAGAGCTGCAGTCAGAGCCCAAACTCTGTACCCATCCCTGCATTATTAACAAGCCAATGTGCCCCTTCAGGCACGGAATGTGGTGCTGCTGAGAGCATCCAACCCAGCACGACCCTGAGCTTGCAACACCCGATACAACCGTGGAGGAAGTTTCACAATGCAAGTCACTGTCTGGGAAAGAATCGGATGAAATTTTAATGCAGCTGCCCTCCAATTCAGCTTGGTATGTAAATCAACAACCCAGAGCCGTGACCGTGAGGTGTGCAAATCCAGCGAGGTGTGCAGACAACTCCCTCAGAGACCCACGGCCCAGGGTAAGTGTGGGAATCTGAATGCGGACGTGTGCCATACTCCACATTGGAAAGGGGCGGTTCAAAGACAGGAATTTTCAAGTATCATAATTAAAATCAGAAAAGACATCCTATGCAGCCCCCCTGCTCACTAGCAGGCATTAACTTGCACTTCGTGGCCAAGAACAAGGGCCAAAGAGATTGCCTATAGCTGCAGGTAATCTCACACTGTCAGAAAATCACTCTTAATTTCGTCATACCAGCCAGCCTTCTGATTCCTTTTTTCCTGCATATGAGAAGGGAGAAAACTGACAGGTCCTGCAGGAAATAAGCTGTGTGTACCTGCCAGTGTTGAAGTGGGGGCAAGAAAAGCCCAGGAGAACACTGCTGCTCCCAGAGAAAGCAGAAACATTGAAACATATCCCACAGCTCAGTATCCCAGAAACACTGCCAACCTTCCTTTCCCTCCAGAAGAAAAACAGACTCCTCGCCCCCCACTGAAAACAACACAGCCCCTTTGGAGCAGACACACTCCATAAGGAAGCATGTTCTCTGGTCAGCTCTGGTTCCCTGCTGCTCCCACTAAGCCTCTCAGCTCCAAGGGGCCATGGGAAGAGGCTGAGTCCTGCCCTCCTCTCCCTCAGTACCAGTGGCTGCTGCTGTTGAAGGACAGCAGGCTGCAGACGAGGGCCACAGCTCAAATAGGCATTGCTCTAATTCACCATGAGCATTAAAAATAACAAGCAGTACTTTAAAATTGGGATTGCAAATCACAACAGCTACATTTCAAAGCTATGGAGGATACTTTAATGCTATAATCCATATTAATCTGACACTAAGAAAAAGACAAATACACCACGGGTACTAATATGGTGCAGATGGTAAAGTGCAGGGCCATGTTAATGAAAGATGAGACTCCACTATTCTTCCCTCTAGCAGGCGTGTACACTTCCCTTAAATATTTACTCTCACGTTAATGTCAGCAGTGAATTCCAGCCAGGATGGAGCTGATGGAAGCGTGGAGTGATGTGCTGTTCTCTGACAGCAGCTACAGCAAGTGTCCTAACTCGGAGGCAAAGCAAAGCACGCCACTAATCAGGGTGATTCCAGCCCTGCCAGGATCTCGGAACACTGCTCAGCTGCTGCCTGGAGATGCTCAGGAAGCCAAGGAGAATTACATGTGAAGGCTCATCCTGCACAGCGATGACCAAACTGTCCCTGGTAGCGACGAGACACTTGCACAGAGATATCTCTACTCACCCTTCAGGATGTGTCGAACAATTTTAATGGAGCTGCCTCTCATGTTCAGGATCTGGTGGACTCTCTGACGAATCTGATGGGGAGTAGAAAAGAGAAGAAAGAGATCTTCAGTGCAACCCAAGTCCATGCACAGCCCCACTTTTTCCCACTTTGAGGGATAAGCAGAGACCTGAGGAGCACAAAACCAACTCAGCCTTGGTAGCCCTCAGCATCTGCTCAGGAACACCCAGGAAGGCACATGGCACAGAAATAAGAAGCCACAGAATGCATGCACAAACCCCAACGTATTCACAGAGCAAGCAGAGATGCAGCATTTTGCACAGATCAAGAAAAGCTGTAGCTGTGCTTTTGTGAGACCTCCCAAGAGCAGGTCCCTTTCCACTGCTCCCTCAGCAATGGCATCAACAGGGCCTTTCCATTTCAAACCCTGACCTCGCTCATACAGATTATATGAATGTAGTGACATCAGCTTCCGTTCCCACTACTGCTCTCCTATCTGCTGCAACCTGATGGAGCTGTATGGACACAAGAGCAATAAACAGGAGGTTTCCTCCAAAAAAGGGAATTAAAGACACAATTACTCAATGCAGCAGCATTTGCAAGGATTTAGAGCCTTGTCTGCACCATGAATGGAAACACATATCATCTGGCAACCTTGTACACAGCTTTACCTGGGGAACGTTGGCATTGCAGATCTCTGCCATGATGTAACAGATGAGCTGCAGCACAAAGAGCCCGGCATCCAGACGACGGAGATAGAATTCATCTTCCATGTCATCGTCTATGATCTCTCCTCGACGCACCATGTCCTGTAAAGCCACACAAAGGAAAGGCGTGAGGATTCCCTCAGAGCACTTCCCATTAGGAGTGGCAAAATGTTGGTGGAATTTGTGGTTTCTTAAGAACTGTTTTGCTCCCCTAAACATTATCAGCTATATATTTCTTGCTGAAGAAGTTTTGCCTTCGCTGGTCATGAAGTGTGTCCATCTGCAAGTTAAAATTTTAATTTTAACATACAAATCACATTTCTACATTGAGGGGTGAGAGTGTGTGACTATGGAACAGACCCATGTATCCGTGATTTACAAGTTCTTTGTGAGAATGGAACAAAACCTGCTCTTTTACTGGCCATCTGAGGGTGCTGTTCGGCAGTGCAGAACATGACTCCAGCACACTCAAAGACCTGTCTGGCTTCCAGCTTCATAATTGACTGATAGATGAGAGAACACATCTGAAAATCCTGCACAAGGACAGCTTTTCCATGCCCAGCCAGGCTCTTCCAGCTGTGTTTATAAGGGGTGCTGCCAGGGCAGACCCAGGCCAGGGTTTTTTAGCCAAAGAGCTCTGACTCCCATGGGAATGACGACCCACCATCCATCCTTCCTCTGGGTACATGAGTTTCACCAGTGAGACCTGCCCAGAGGGAGGCCAGCGGAAGAATGCAAGAGGCCATTCCATTACTCCATTCCATTCCATCCCTCATGTCCAGAGAGCCCATCTTCTGCAAAACACTTGCAAGAGCCGCCTGGCAGTGAGCTCAGAGCGGCCTCCTCCGAGCTGGCCCCAGGACGTGCCTGCGCTCCATCCTCACGGGGGCTGACAGGCCCAAACAACTGCGTCACGTGTCACCTCCTGCATTTTGGGGTTTGTCTTCTGGTTTCGTTCTTAAACAAAGGAAGCAGCTCGTCAGCCCTGCGAGCTCGCTGCAGCTCTGTGATTTATTCCGCAGCCGTCTGGCAGGTGGGCGCACGCCGGCGGAGCAATATTTCCTCATTAGAGCCATCACCTGCGAGCGCCCCGTACCTGCAACGCTCCACAGGATGCGCCTCCTCGGGCACACGTGCTCCAGGCATGCACACACGCAAGGTGACCAGCACCAAAGCTGACTGAGGCTGCCAAATGTGGCTGTTCTGTCAAGCCAAGCCCTCGCATCTAATGGTGAGTTGAGAGTTTTAGGCACAAGAAGGAAAATGAGCCCTGTGCAACTCTCCCTGGAGGTGGGCAATGGATGTTCCTTGGACAGAAATCTGATGGAGTGACTTAGACAGCTGATTCCCACTTCCTCTCGAAAGGGAGAGGAAAGCTCAGGTAGTGAAATACTTCTCCTTTCCTCCTAGAAATCCAGTCTGCCAGTAAAAGAACAAGTTTAAAAGCCAGTGCCCTTCTTAATTGCACTGTGAGATCAACTGCTTTGGCTACACTCAGATGTGACACTTTAGCGTCAGATCCTGAAGACTCCAACACATGCATGATAGTCATTTACTCCATGTTCTCAAAATCATGAGCACAGGCATGACTGGGCAAAGCCTGCATGTGAGCTTGTGCCAGTAAATAGAAAAATCCAATTTTGTGCAGGGAGTGACTTCCCTCACCCCACATCCCTGCCAAATGGCTCAAATCTGGTCTCTAAAGCTAAACAATGATGAGTCTGGCTAGTGAGAGAGCTGAATACTGACTGAATTATCGAAAAAAACATTCAAGAAAGACAACACACTCACTCCTGAACCACCGCTCACACTCCGCACTGCACACAGGCTCACTGGCTGCTCTGCTCAACAGTGCTAAATTCCTGAGCAGAAAAACATCCACAGGCCAGGACTCTGAATCTCCAGAGCAAGAAACAAAGGCCAGGTCTGCTCTGTATTCTGATCTGAGCACGGCGATCACAGGAGCTGGATCCAGGCAGCCGCGGTCTTGATTACACAGTGGCGGCAGCTCTAACAGCCCCTCTCGGCAGAGAAGATTATTTTGTGCCAGTAAATTAAGCAGATATGAATTAGAAGACAAGTACAGTTTTAAGGTGCCTTTTCACAGTCCTTTTTTTTTTTTTTCTTAAAACTACAGCCACCCTTTCAGTGCTAATCTGCCTCCAGTACAGTAGCAAGCAGCCCCCTTCCCACTCGGTCTCTCTTTCAAAGCTGTCAGTCGCTAACCTCCAAATGAGCGCTCAGGTGCCATTTCTAATCTGCCAGCAATATGTACTGAGATGCCCCTTGCTGATGGGAGAAGACAGCAATAAGATGGGCTTCTGTGAAGCTAAAATGAGCTTCTCTCACACTAATGAGGCAGGACTGACAGGCCTCGAGGTGTCAAGTAGAGACTTCAAGCCTAAAGATGCGATGGATGTGCCAGTGCTGTACCAAAGATCACACTGCTCCACACAGGCAGTGGAGGAGATTCCTGCATCCTCCTCCCTCCTCATCTATCACTCACCGCCCAGCACGCACTGCACAGCTGGGCAGAGCAAAAGGAATGGGTACTGACCAAGAACAAAGAACACCTCTAGGATCCTGGTTTTACATCCTCACCACGTGGAACAGCGAGGCCAATCCAGGTGGACAGAAATGAGCATGTTCCAAATAGCCATGCACCAAAACAACCACCACGATGTGTCTCTCACTCTAAGGATGGAGTCTCTCCCCTTACTACTTTCTGTCTGTATCACTGGGGAGAGCTGAGGGATGCAAGATGTGTTCAGGAGGGGCCTTCAGACCACAGGCTAAGAGCCACACTCACAGCCATCACGTCCTGCCCTTGGCATAGCTCCAGGCAATTTGGTCTTTCTACACCAAACTGAAAGGATGGGCTGACACAAATCCTCACCTGTTATCCCCACCTGTGGGTACCACACTCATCTTAGGAGTTCCACTTCTGCCTTTCGAGGAATGGAGTGGCTGAACTGTAGCACAATTAGCATGTAATTTGTAAGTCATTATAGCACAAAGTGTCTGGTGAGAATATTTTATTGAATTAACCTGATGAGCATAATTTTCTGTGGAACTATAAAAATATTAAACTATCTCTTGTCACTTCCTACCATCTTTAGAGATCATCAAGGCTATTGCTGCCACCCATAATTATACCTCATTTTAGAGAGAGGTAAAGGCCACAGGATGTTGCACGGTTTCCTACAGAAATAATTAAAGAAATTGAGAGGAGGAAGAGATATTTTCATTAACTAAAAACTCTGAGAAAAGTGCTAAGACAGGCATCAGGTGTTGGAGACAACGCTCTCATGGACTTTGCCCCTGGGTTTCACATGGCAATTAGGATAATCACCAAGTTATCACCTCTGAACCCTTCTGAACAGATTCAACTGAAGCAAACAAGGGGGTAACACTGAGAAGGGGCTCAGTGACCTCATCCTGTTTCACAGTCTAGATTAGGGTGCAGATTATTACAATTGTTCCTCCTCAAAACAGCTGGCTTCAGAAACTCCTCCCTTCCCTTCCACCCTCAGCTATTCCCCCACCATCACTGCCATGGGCTGAAAAGCAGGGCTATAAACCAGATCACTAAAATAAGCCAAGCTAAAAGAAATAAAAAGGAGGAGAACTGCAAGAGCAGGAGCTTCTTATGCCAGCTGCACTACTAAAGATAAAGCACTCAGTCATTCCTTGTGTAATCAGCTTTTCACTCCTTGTAATGCAAGACTTACACCAGGATACTCTGTCCATCAGACTCGGATCTCACTCTTGTCAGCGTAGGCTGAACCTGTAAAATCTCACCAAGTATCATTTTTCTATGGGGCAGGGAGAAAGGTGAGCATCTGTATACCAGATTTTTGGGGTACTATGTCCTCTACTGCAAGGGGAAGGTCAAAAGCCCCCAAGTGACAGAGCACAGTTTCTGAAGTGTTCATACAATCCACCTCAGTGATTCATGTGCCACAACAAGGAACATTAAAGTGCCCCATAAATCCTGTCACAGCCAGAGTGTGTCATGATGTGACAGACAGAATGATGGCTTTTGCCTGCTTCTGTGTGGGGAAAATGCTTGAGCCACTTCAGATCTCAGGAGACCCTGAGATCTCCCACTGACCATCTGATGATGGTACAAAATAAAGCAAACGATAATTCTTCAAGAGTGTTCCAAGCTAGGAATGAACTTCAACATCGTAGTTTACGCATGTTGTGCCCAATACGTTGCACCCATGAGATGCTTCTGCCAGATCCTATCATTAATTCTAATAGGAGGTAAAGAATTGAGGTCCATTTATTCTGGATACAGGAGGAGAATCTGAGGTTTCTTAATTTTACTTCTCTTGTGCATTAGTAGACACGAATGGGTTAATATTATTAACTGAAGAGCTTCCACAAAAGCTTCTTCACACTCAAATTCCCTCCACTCCTGCTTTGTGCTGGATGTTTTTCTACAGATGTCAATGTTTGCAGGCTGCTCCAGGGTGTTCCTGGATAAAGGGCACATACCCTCACTCTGCATGTGGTATTTTAGGGCTCTGTACAGCAGCTCCAACACACTACAAGGCTTCAACCAAAAAAACCCATTCTGGTTTTTGAGTTCTAAAACCCCCATGCCAACACATAAAGAATAAATAATTTCTTGCCCTGTTCTGAGGAGGAAGGACAGAGCACAGAAGGAAAGCAGGAAAGGGTAAATGCTGTTTTCCTCCAGGCCACCACTCAGTGGTGACGCCGCCGCTGTCCATATGGAGCCTGAGTGCTGGCAGCAAAAGCAGCTCCATTCATCACTCACTCCCGTGCCTCTTTGAGCAGCAGCAGCGCTCTGCTGCCCTCGGAATGTTTGGCAGTGCCTGGAGAAGCAGCCTTGGCAGCGGGCAGGCAGCTGTTTGTCGGGGCCTGGTGGGGGGCTGCTGCCCGTGGCACGCGGAGTGTGGGACGGCAACTGCAGCCATTGCTCTCCATCGGTGTTAATCAATCTCACACCCTCCCCAGCACTGATACAGATAATCTTGTGGGAAGCTGGCCAAGCTCGCTAACAGCTCTGCAAGCTGCTTCCTGACTCCAACCGCTCGTTCCCTTTCAAAAGGTCTGTTCCAACTTCAGTTCCAAGAAAGTGCTGTGCGGTACCAAGGCTCGTGTCACTCAAACATTCACTGCTGGTGTGCAGGGAGCACACAGCCCTTGGCTGCACCTCAGCTAACTCATCAATACAGACACTTTCTCGCCGCTGATCACAACTCTACAGACCAGGGTAGGAGGCCTCGCACATTATCATGTAATTGTCTCTCTGCATTTCACCTGCTCTCCATCTGCCAAACCAAGCAGGACTGCAGCCAGGTAAAAGTGAAGGCAAACTGAAGCACAGACGTAGGTACTTCTAGTAAAATTCAATCTAAGAGACAGCCAGAAGCACTTGTAGAGAAATTCCTGGCCCATTTTATCTGAGGTTACCTGGAACTTGGAGAGTGAGGCAATAGGAATTAAGAGGTAACAGCACAGGTATGAGGGCACGCCTGAGAATAGTGACTGGCTGAGTCAGAAGTCCTGTGCAGATGACATGCAGGGTAGAGGGGTTACAGACATGACCTGGCAAAACTTAAGCAATACATACGTGTTTCTCCCCATCAATCTTCTTATCAGCTGCCTGCATTGCATCCAGGTACTTAAAATACAGTTCCATCAGCCTATCCACCTGCAAGGGCAGAAGAGAGAGATGTAAGCAAGAAAAAAGAACAATGCAATAATCTTTAATCCTTTATGCAATTTTGCTTTCCTCCCAGCTTCAGCCCTCACAAAGCAACAGGCAGCTCTGTCCCTCTCGGGAAGCAACGTGTTACAGAAGGAGGGTACAAGTGCTGGTCGGATGAGCACACTGAGGCTGCAGGCGTCTGGATGTAATCCCATATGGGAACATGGTCCCATCAGTGCCAGATAAAAGGCAGCAAACAGACATGTGTCCCCAGCTCGCTCTCTGTGCTGTGGTCCTCCAGGCTCCTGGTTTCCCCAGTGGACTTGTCTATCTGTGCTGGATGTTCCAGCTCTCCCACTCTCCTCTGAACTGTGTTAGGGCAGCTGAAATCCTATCTAGTAATTATCTACAATTGGTAGAACAGGTTATGAAAAACACCTTTAAAACACACTAATGAGGAATACTAAGGAACCAGTATTTTCCCAGTGGCAGAATTTACAAATCCCTTGGGATCCCTGGTTTGCAAAAGCTGCTATTTCTTTTCTGCGAAGCTTTGATCTATCCACCACCATGTAAATATTTTGGGAAGAATTTCCCAGAGCAAACACCGCTAAAGTGAAACATTCTAGGAGAGGAGTGGGGAATGTTAAATGTGTACCACAGCAACTCCTAAACTCTCTGCAAAAAAGCTTCACCAGACACACTGGCGCATTTCCACACTGTCCTGATCTCAGAGCCAGCACGATGTAATTCCGCATACTGTCTTCTATGGCCAGGTTTCAGCAGAGACACAACCCAGGACAGAATTGCTACTACCATATGCAAGAGCACCAGAAAACAAGAGCACAGGTGATGTGGAAGCCATGCACTAGATGTCCAGTTTAGCAGTTTGTAGATACAATGTGAATGAGAGAACAAAGGTCTGTGACAGCACAAGTCTCTGCAGGCAGGTATGAGGATGGCTTTTCATAACTCAGTGAGTGCACCAGGCACCCTGCCCTGAGCAAGAACCCTCCCAACCTGGCAGCCCAGAGACTGAGACACACATTCAGCACTCACCTTCTCACTGTCATTCTCTGTGAATTTATTCAGTAACCGTGTCCTCTGCTGCCCTCTCAGGTTTCGCAGAAGGGAGGCCAGGATGGAACAGACATGTTCTAGAAATACAAAATGAAAATTGCATGCTGAGATCAGGAAGAAGAGTTTATTTCCCTCTGTAACATGCCATTAAATTTACTATTAACACTCCAGCGTGTAGCTGTTGATAAGCAGAACCCTGGTTCCTTCCCATCATGGTGAGAGGAGACAGAGCAGCAGTGAGAGCCACAAGCCATGTTTGCAGGGAGCACAGATAGCCCCTCATGCCAGCCCAGCCAGTGAGGTCTCCTCCTCCTCCTCTGCCTCAGGGAACTAAAGCACCTTACATAGAGCACAGGTTCCACTCTGGTTTCCTCCCCAGGACGTATGCCTGCCTGGCAGCACACATGTTTTGGGACCCTCCATCACAGCCTAAAGGCACCACATGCTGCCTCCTCTTTTGGGCCTAAAGGAGCCCTGGCCAAAGCTAGCACTGTCACCCAAATGACCCTCAGGTCACCAAGGCTGGGACAGCTACTGAAACAAGAGAGCTGGAGAAAGAATAACTGTGCTCCTGCAGAGACTGAAGTGGTATGAGCTACTGGAAAAATTCTCAAACCAACCACTTTCATTTACAGAAAATCCCATCAATGAATATAAATGGGCCACAACAAAACACAAACGACCAAATAAACATGTTTACAGTCTTCTCAATTGCACTTGGGGGTCATATTTTTCAGCACAAACCAAGGAGGCAAGTAAAAAGTCAAGGCTGCAAGCGCACAGGAGACACCTGCGTAAATGTCCCACCACTCTGAGAGGCGACTGAGCCACTCGCCTCGAGCCCAAGCACAGCAGTGCAAAGCAAAGGAGAAGGGCTTGAGTCTCTTTCCCTTTCCAAACCAGTCAGTACTACTTCCCACCTGCTGCAGGTCTGCTTTAAACACAGACCTGGTGGTTTAGACTCCCTAGTTTCTCCAACATGTTCTCACTGTAATCTTGCTGATTAAGACTGGTGAAAATTAATGGCCATAAAGACTTCCTTACCCATGGGGAGCAATAGGGCCTCAAGATTTGGTATTTTCAGAGGGGGAAACACAGCGTGCAGAGGAGAGGGATCACCACCTCATTGCTGTCACACCATGCACTTCCCCAGCGCTGCCCAGCCTGAAGCCACGAGCAGCCTTGATCAGTCAGTCCAGCACAAAGAACGAGCAACACCACTGTGTTTGCTAGGAGCTCCTGCTCCCACTGGCTGGGTCCTGGAAGGTGAAGGCACACAGGCTCCCTGGCCAGGGTGTCTGTGCTCCCTGCTGCACGGATTATCTGCATCCTGCACAAGGGCAGCACGAGGAGAGGCTGCACAGGCGCGTGCACACCCCCCATTTCATTAGCTGCTTATAAATGGAGCTTCCTTTTCGAAACAGATTTCTGCCTGAGGTGGTGTCAATTTTTCATGTTCCAAGGAGATTGGGAGCGCTGCCGGCAGGAGGAGCAGGCAGATAACAGGTTTATCGGGTGGCCGCACCGTGTGGCTGCTCCGTCATTCCGACAGGCTAACGGGGGTGAAGGATGGCTCCGGGGGTGTCAGCGCACGCTCTCACTGCACAGAGACTGTTACTCCACAAAAAGCGACACCAAATTAAGTGTTGACATTCAAAGTATTGTAAAAACCTTCAAGTTCTTGCAAGATCCCATTTTCTTAAGGTGAAAGAAATTCAACAAAATGAAGATTTTTTTTTTTCCATATATGCCAACATATGCTCCGCTGGTTTAGAAAGAAGCTAGCATTCTGTATGTCACACTATTTTTTTCCCCAACCTTTTTTTGGAAGTGTTGACGCAGCATTTTAGTAGCAGTATTCTCACCAATGATCTATCTTCATTGCTTTTTTCCAATATTCCTTTCCTAGGAAATGTATTTTAGCCATCATTTTTGCTTTGGTGGTCATATGCAGATATTTATCCATTTTATCAATAAAATCTTTAAAACTACTGACAAGTCTAAAGGAGCTGACACAGAGGTTTTGAGAGCAAGGTTATTCTTTCAACACCACTGCAGAAAACCCAGGAAATATTTAGTTGCCTGGTCAAAATGTTCAAAGAAATATTTTACAGAAATATTTCTGAACTATCTAAACTGGTTTTTTATCAGCTTCCTGAAAAATAATGCGCTAGTGTGTTTTATGCCGCACCCCAAAATCAAGGTCATGCCGTAATGCAAGTCCTGGCCCAATAAATACCAACATCCATGGGCAAGGACACGGGCCAAAATGAGGGCAAAGCTTGATGGGATGAGAGGCTGAAACCATGATTCAATGGATTAAAGCGTTTGCACAGCCATGGGAAGGGAGAAATGCTAACCTTGGGGTGCAGGTTCCCATGGATGGGGTCTCACCATTTCCCCCTGGACTGACCCAATCTCCATCTCACACGTGCAACGTTTTAAAAGCCGTAATCACAATATTCACTGAGGGTCGGGTCTCCTTTGGGAAATGGTGAGTAGATGATGCTGCTCTGAGCCCCCAGAATGCAGAACCTGCAGCTGCCTGGCTTTGATCTCAGTGCAGACAGAGGCCTCGAGCTGTGCATTGCCCCGGGGTGAAGCCACAGGCAGCTTCCCTGCTACGGAATATTCTGGGACCTTCTCCATACGAATGTAAGACTCAGCCAAAGTCACATCACCTGCACAAAACACATCACTTCCAAGGAGCACACAGACAAGGCCAGAGGCAGAGGTTGCAGCCGAGTCCCACTTCAAAGAATGACTAAATGTGATTCCTTTGAGAAGCAAACAGCAAACCGAGCCACGCTCAGCACCACAAAGGTGCCTTCACAGAAGTAACGGGTACCAGCTGGCAGCTACTATGCATCAAGAACAACTTTTTTCATGCAAACACCCCAAAATCCTCTAAATTCATGGATGTGGGAAGATGGGAAGCTTCTCTCTCTCTCTCATCTGCCAGTAGCACTGCTGCTGCCCCATGGCCATCTCCCCATGATCCCAATCCTGCAGGGCACCATGCCAGACACATCCCTGGCTCTAGGAGGTCATATCCCATGTGCTTCCCGCAGCAGCACCAGGGTCCTGCTTAGCTCAGGATCACCTCAAGCTCTCGGGAGCCTTTCCCTCTCCAGACAGGCACAGAGACTTCAGCATGCAAGCAGTGTTTAAAACACCCTAATTAGATCGATCTTGACTTCAGCTTGGCATGTTGGAATACAGATTAATCTATTCCATGGCTGGCACTGGCAGCTGCAACAGCAGGAGGTCCTGTCAAATCAAGCTATAACATTACACTCCTCTGCCTTTATTATCCCCACCCCCCACTTTTTTTTTTTTCTTTTTACATCTCATTATAATGGACATCTGCCTGGCAGGGGAGGAAGCTTAACAGTGAGGAAGAGGAGGCAAGCATCATCCTGCAGGAAGGGGACAGTGGGCAGGTCTGGATGCCAGGGACAGCAGCCCGCTGGAGGCCAAGCAGGATGAGCTGGCGAACCCAGCAGCACACATTTAAGAGCCTTCTGTCTTGTAAAGAAGGCTTAAGATAAATTGTAGTTTCTAATTAGAAGCAGGAAAACACTAGAAAAAAGCAAGCCAGTTCTTTGAGATACTTCTACCCCTCCTACACACACAGCTCTGGCTTCATGGCAGCAGGGAAACCTGGATGAAGCCACTGGCCCATCCCAGTATTACAGGTGGCACTGGGACATGCTATTCCACTGGTGTAGCATCTGATAACCTGACTGGTTTTCACGTGCATTAATCATCTGCATTTCAGAAGAGTAACCCACTCAAGTATCACTACATTTTGCCAAGAAAAATCTTATCTTAAAACACTGATACAAGCAAGAAACACCAATTTTATGGATGGGTGAAGGGGGGCCTGGGAGGATTGGAAAAGCTCCACATGCAACAGCCCCGGTAAGCTGGATCCAGCCATCAAGCTGAACGTAAAACAAAATTCTTTCTATTGACTGAGAAAGTTTATTTTTCCGATGTTCTTGCAACAGAGCACGCTCACTTTAATTGAGATAAATTTAACTCTGTTCTCAGCATCATGGCTCACTCAAATCACAGGTTCCTGTCGGATGGTGATGGTGAAATAACAAATTGGCATAATAAAGCTCTGTTTAAACAGACTAATGCCTTCACTGGGTGCTCACTCCTCAAGACCACCGAAAGAAAAACACTTTCTGCTGGCTGGCAGAGGGTGCTCAGTTAACACCGATAACTCCCTATCAGGCCATGTTTTCTGTTGCTGCCTTTTCACTTCCCCATGCCCAGGGAACCTGGTTCTGCAGCAGACATTCATTCCAAGGGCACTACTGCCTTTAGTGCATGTCACAAAGGAGTAAAAGTGTATTTACTAAGAAATGGGTTTTGTTGTTGTTTCTAAAGGGAGGGTATAGCTGAGGATCTCCAAAAGAGGCTTCATTATTGATAGAGGGCAAACAAGCAAAACACCCCAGCGACAGGAATTCTCCTTTGGAAATTGGCTGAACTAATTCTCAGGTTATCAAATTAAGCATTCCTAAGTAAAACTGACATCTAAGACAAGAGAAGGCATTTAAATGAAGATGAATTGGACAAACATCCTTTTATAGTTCATTACACTCTCCAAGTGAGCAAAACTCGGCTGCAAATAACCATCCTGAGAAAGAGCAGGAGGATATACAGCCTGTCGAGCCAGCTATGATTGCTTCACTACAGACTCTAATTCAGGAGGAATTTGTGTTTTCTCCATTTTTAGCTCACTGAGACTGTTCAAGAATTTCAAGCCAGCATCCAATGCTGTGACTCAACTGTGCTGAGAGCCGCTGCACCCTCGTGGACAGGGACGACACCCTGACCCTCAGCTCTGCAACAGGAAGGTTTTGGGAATGCAGATAATCATACAGTACCCCCCACATTTCAGAAGTCACAACACAGAAGTGTTATTTAAAATCTTACCCTCTGTTTATGCCAAGAACCACCCAGAGCCAGATTCCTGTCCATTCCCTGCAATCACAGACACTAAAGGGACGCCACTGTTCAACCAGCTCACAACACACAACCACGACACGGCACCTCCTACACAGCCAGGCTCTTTCTGGCTGTCCAACCCCGCTGGGCACTCACATGAGTACTGTGACCCCATAGACATAGGAAAACTCTGAGCCATTTCTATCTTCAGCTGCAAAATATTTCTGGTTTGAGTTGCTTCACTGCCTCAGAAAAAGGGAAATTGCTTCCAACGAGTTTTTTCTCCCAAACCTAATATCCTAATATAACGATCTGTACAAACACAGGCAAAATTCAAGTGTAGATAATGCGCACTCAGTTAGACACCACAGGCCCAATCTTCAGGCTCAGATCATCCATAAAGATGGTTAAGAAATTTTCTCTTTCTTTTTTCCTAATTATGTAGTGTACATAAAGCATAAATACGTGCAGTTTGGATTTAAATTGTTCACAGGCTCCCTAGAGTAAAATAATTTTTAAACACTGACAGTGTTTAAAATGTAGCTAACCAGCACTGACACCTTTATGCTAGCATTTAGAAAGGAAGAAATACATTACAGAGAAGTTACTTTTATCAAATTTAATTTGGATTATAAATTTCTGCAATAAATAAAAAGCGCAGCAAGTCATGTTGAGATTTTTTTTCACCAAGGTATTTATTATTTTGTCACATTCAGAACACTGCCTTAGAGACAATAAAACAAACATGGTTTTATAGACTATCTCTTATGTAAACAGCAACACTGCTATAAAATAAAGACAAGAGGATATTTTCCTACAATCATCACATACATACAGAAGATTTGGTACTCTGGAGATTGAGCACTGGATGCCCTGGGAGAGGTGAAGCACCTGGAGCCACAGCAGGTGCCAGGATCCCCAGCCTGGTGGCACTTCAGCCACTGCAGACAAAGAGACACAGGGACAGGCAGAGCTGTTTGGTGCCTCACCCGGTGCTGGAGCATTTTAGCAAGGCTGGTTTTTAGGCAGCTGTAATTAGGACCCAGGTTTCAGAGTCCACTGAGGATTTCGTGCTTTACAGCACAGCCTGGGGTGCCCACCCCGACAGCAGCACCCCAGCAGCAACACAGAGAAGGCGAGCACAGCCCAGCTCCTCAGAGCTGCTTTAAATAAATACTGATGCCACTGCTGCAAAGCCACTCCAGAGAATCCTTTAAAGGAATCTCTGCTTCCATTTGGCATACACATGAAAGTTCTCCCAATAGAAGATTGTTCTAATTAATTTTTTTAAAACAGATTGAACACAGGATAAAGTTTTTATGAGAAAAAATGACAAGAGCAGACTGAACATGAGCATTCTTTTTGATCAATAAACAAAGAGATAAGCAACAAACAGCATGTTTCTAGGACCAGAACAGCAGAGAGGGAACCAGTTCCATCATGCCACATCTGCACCATTTCCCTTAAAGCCAGAGGCACCCAGCACCCAGTTCCCCCCCAGGAGCAACTACTGCATGGTTGGGGCAACACTCAGCAGAGTAAAAGCACACACTGTGCTGCTTACACCGTGTCAGGACCACGGCGTGACAGGCCCCAGGGAATTCTGTTGAACATCTCTATTACCTCCTGTCATTAGAAATTCAGTAACTCACCTGCCCAGTGATGCAAAACAAAGAAAATTGGACTTACTACCACAGCCTTTTAGGGAGAGTTTATTTTAATAGAACTGATTTCTGGACTCATCTTAATGTTCTCCATTTCTTCTGCATGTTAATGAGGCGGAGGTCTGATACAAAGCCTGTTTGCACAGATCACTCCATTTTCCTGAGGGCAGATTGGCTTTTCACGCTATCACAGAAATAGTCAGGAACTGACCCTGTCAGGGCTTTCCAGACTAATCCTCACAGCAGCCAGGACTGCACACAGGTATCATCTGCAGTCTCCAGAAGAAGCAGATGAGACAGAGATTAGCTCACTTTCCAAAACTGAAAAATTTAGTCAATGGCATGAGCCACAGACTCAGATCTGTACCCAGAATCTCCTATTCCCACTGAAGCTTTCTCTCAGTAAGAATTAAACAAACCTCACTTTCACACTGCAAATGAAAATTTCAAAACATCCCCTAAATCCATTGAAGCATAACTACATATTTTATTACATAAACCTGCAATTTTATTACATAACCTACAGAAACCAAACCTGTCTCTGCAAGTCCATTACATAAACCCCAGACCACACGACAGCATTTCCCCCTCACCATTATCTACCCAAGACAAACAACATAAGGCAGATAAAGTGAGCAGAACTGTCAGCTGGTGTGTGAATTGCTCTGGGGCTGGGTGACAGGTGAGCCCCTGCTCTCCACCTGTGCCACGAAAACAGCCACTACCACACATATGCCCAGCCCATGCCACTGCCCATTCCTTGTCCTCAGGAGGGAGGACAAGCAGATGCCCAGGGAGTTGTCCCCATTTCAGCAGCTCTGCCAGAGAAAGGAGCTGCTCAGTCCCAGCTGGTGCCCCAGCCAGCACCCAGAGAGCTCTGCAGGAACAGCACCTCCCTCCTGAGCTTGGGAGAACACCTGAGTCCCACCTGAGCTGCCAGTCCCAAAGCAGGGGATTTGTGTTTACAGCTCCCATGTTGTTGTTGTTTCCTTCCACTTTCCCTTGGTTTGCTGCAAGAGTTCAGGGTGGATCTTAGGCATGTCTGAGACCCACTCACACCTCTTCAGCTTTTGACAATATTCACCCTCTGTAGAACTGAGCTGAGCGATCAATTGGCACAAAACTTTAAGCACCACTGGCAGTATTTATAGTTTCTTCCAAGACAGTCAATGACCAAGAAATGGGAAAGGCAATGTTGCCAGGAGCAGGAGGGACTGACCACTCAGCTCAGCGTAAGGTCCCACAGCAATTGCAGTTTTATTCCACAGCAGATCTCTGTTAAAGCAGAGTTTTCCAGGGTAGAGAGTTAAAAAATATAAAAAGGAAAAAAAAAGCAACTTCAAAAGCAATGCAGTTTATTTCTGCAATGCCTGATGTTCATCCAGTCACACTTCAGTGCTCAGAGCCATGAAAACACTGCTTTTGAGGTGACATTTGTAGTTGCCTCATTACTCTTTTCAAAAGAGTTTTGCATCAGAGTAAGAGCTTCAAACAACAGACTCTACAGGAGTAAAATAACTTATTAACAGCACACGAAATGGGATTGCCAGGAGCTGCCGATACCAAAACAAGCAGGACAAGTGTGCCCTCAACAGCCAGCTGTGACAGGGAGCAGCAGGCTGGACACCCAGACCTGAAAGCTGCAGGAGGAGCCCTGAGAAGATGGGTGCTGTGCCTTTCCCTCCTCCCTGCAGGTTCTTTTCAGATCTGTCCATTCACCTCCTCCATGGCAATAAGAAGGATCTGGAAGCACACCTACCTTCATGCTCTTTTTTCAGTTGTTCCAACTTTCTTTATCTTCTTGGGTGATTTCATGAAGAGAGGGAAGATGGTTCTCAGCCCAAGGATGTCCACAAACTTGTGACAGTTGTCTGTGCCCTCTGGTCCGATCATGGCGTGGTCCAGCACCTTCAGGGCACTGCTGCGGGAAATCTTCTTCTCTCTGTGAAAAGAAAGAGGCAAATTAAATTGTATAGGGACATGAGGAGCTTTGGAGCACCCTGCTTTAAAGAGACAAGGGAAAGGAACACAACAGGGAAAAGATGAAGAGGCTGAGCACAAGCTCTAAGCAAGATTTTTCTTCTAGAAGCCAAAACATTGTATCAACAATAACTCTTTTCAAAACTGTGGCTGAGAATATTGTCTTGGTTATTTCTTTTTTAATGTCTTTTATCTCTTTTTATTTTCTATTTTTATTTCGTTTTATGTATTTTATTGTCATGGTTTTATTTTCTTATTTCTTGGCTACTGAAGAAGATATGTCTTCACTCCTTTACAAACACTGGCACAAGACAGAAGGGGAGGCTGGGCTGGATACAAAAGGCAAACACTATCACACCAAAAAGATCAGGATTTAGATCTAACAATAGTTTAATTTAATAAAGGAGTAAATTTGGTGAGCATAGCTGTGTCAGCTATAATGAAACCCCATCACCAGGAACCACACAATGGAAGGAGGCAGACAGACTCTGGGCTCTTCTGCTTTAATGCCAGTTCAGAATGCTGGTGGTGGTAACTCACACCAATAACACAGGGATGCCCTGAAAATGATCCTCAAAGCTCCCAGAGAGCTGTGGAAAACAACTTCCCTGCAGAGACCCAACTTCATGAGCCCCTAAAATCATGCAAACTAAAACACCCACACATGAACACTCCAGCCTGAAAGAAAGTGACCCTGCCCAGTGCAGCCACAGGCACTTCCAATGCCGAGGTGGGAGGGCACCGTGTGGAGCCAGACTCTGAGTTCCCCCCATCAGCCAAGGGCTGTGCAGGAGGGTGGTTTGGCACCCCACACCCCCACTACAGAGAGCTAAAAATAAAGTACTCCTTAGGCCAGATGACACCAGAAATGTTTTCAGGGGAAGTAATTGCATATTGATCAGCATTTAGGAAGGCTGTGCAGGGGCTGAGCTCTGGAATATTCATTGGGTTTAAGTTCAGGCTTTTAGAGATCAATAGCTGCTTGCCTGGACTGTCTGGAGTTGATTTTATTTGAAATATTTATTCTGCCAGAGGGCAAGCAGTTTATCTTAGTCTCATCTGTGCCTATTGAGGGAACTTTTAGCTGAACACTAATTCACAGACAAGCAAACGTGAGAATCACCAAATGGGGAGGTGCCTCAGTGTTCATGGGAACTCTGAATTACAACTTTACTCACTGACCATTGTTTTCCTCCTTTTAACACCTTTCCATGTGCGACAACTCTTTTGGTACATCTATTATTTCAAAAAGAAGAGGTGCTGACATTATTTGGACTTTCCACATTAGCAGAACATAGCCTCTAACTTTCCAAAATACCAGTAAAAGCAGAACAGTAGACTTCCTGGGAAAGTGTGCATAAAATGGTTCCGTTTAATTAACCAGAAGATTTAGTAAAGAGACAGTTCATGTTTCCAGGGGTCATTAGGAACAGCAGGACAAGAAAACATAAAAAGATTTTAATAATCATAAAAAAATATACCCTGAAATAGCTGCAGAAAAGCTTCAGGGAGCCATATGGAGTTGCCTGTTTTCACCTTGTTTTGCCGTACAGGAGACAAAAGCTTTTCCTGAGGGTCAAGAAAAGTCCCAGCATAGCTGCAGGACAGAACACTGTGTGGCCCAAGTGACGCAGGTCCCCGTGAGCTCCCCGGGCTGTATTTGTCTCTGTGCACACACATGCTCCTCAGTTCATAGCTGGGGAAGCCACACGTCATTTTCCCTGAGCAACAGAGAATCTCCCTGACACATCCCCCGGGAGCGGCGTGGCTGCATCTCCTCAAACCCAACACAGCTCTACAGCCAAAGCAATAAGTTGCCTGTCAGTGTGCACCAGGGAGCTGACAGGACAAGCTTGTTTTCCTCTCTTTTGGCTAAACTGCAGTTAGCTTACTAAGGCAAGGCTGAGGGACTGAGCACTAAAAAGTACTTCCTGACCTAAAAAGAAAATTTAATTTAATTCTATGTGACCCTTCTAAACTTTCCGCTGGTGGCTATTTCCTTGAGAAACCATCTTGTTTTTTATAAAGATGCTACATAAATATAGTAATTAAATAATTATATATAGCCCTGTTCTCATTCTGCTTCCAAACTTCCCCCTTCACTCCTGCTGTCACTGGCTTCATCCCTCTCAACCTGCTCTTCTCCCAGACCCTCTGCTCACCTCCCATGTACCTGCTTGGTGAAGCCCCAATTCCTTCAGGGCAAACTGCAAGTCCCAGATCACAGCACGAGTCCAGGACCAGTCTGGCCATGGACATGCACATAAGGCACATCAGCCACATCAGGCTCATTTTCAGGCATTACCACCAACTCCCCATAAACCAGAAGTTCACATGATACAACATCACTTTTTGCTGCTGGCCACACATCTTAAGGCTCAGCACAACAGAAACCATCCTGTTCTCATGACTATCTGTAGGAATATCACGAGCACATCAAATACTCATTGAAAGCTGCTGCAGCTCTCTGCAGGTCTGTGTGCACAACCATCAATAATGGAACGACTTGGCTGGATGGATCGGGCAGCACCAGACACAGAATGCCGTGTTCCCCACGACAGTAATGGAGATTCAAGCCTGATATCTTTATTCTCACACAGCTTATCTATCTCACATCATGTCAATACACTTTCAACTTTGCCTATTTGTCCTTTCATCTGCACAGGCTGTGGTACAGTGATTAACCACCTCCAAAGTAAAACCAAAAAATAACAGATCTCTGCCCCCAGCCTTCAGAGGACACCAACAGGAGAGAAAAATACTCTGCCTCGTTTGTGGGCAAGGTGGTCAATCACAACTGAATGGCATGTCTGTTCTCTGCTGTTTATCACGAAGGTATCAAGAAGATACAGATGTGCAGCTCCAAATCACAACTATCCACATTCACTCCCTATTTACAACAACAGATTGCAGTCACCTAAGTCGCTCTGTCCAAGAAAAACCGAGCACCTGTGAGAGCTTCTAAGCACCAGAACTAGATTAGAAGAGTTTAAAAGAATATAAAATAATCAGCTGTCAGTATAGTACATGCCTGAGGACAGTAGTGACAGAAGCTTATAGAACAAATTCTGTGAATTGTTAGGTTTTTTTCCACAATTGCTTTACCAATCCCACTCAAACTGTAGAATCCACAGACTGAGGCCTTGGAAACTCTGTCCATCAGGCAGACTTGCTGCTGACAGATCCATCACACTCTGTCCCTCCCAACCCTTTTGCAACTACTGTGGGGGGCAAAATGCAGCCAAGGAGAAATTTTCCTCGTCATAATTTTCCAGCTCGAATTCTGGCGCAGAGAGTGGTAAACAGTAGAGTCAAAAAATGGGTAAAAAGCTCTTAAAAATCCAAACACTGAGTCCCACCCACATGGCACAAGAACTCCAACTAATTAGTTCTGCAAGGCTGGTTTAGCAGCTTAGGACTCCAGGCAGAGGGAGGCCTCCCTCCCGTTCTTAGTTTTAGAGCTTTTCCTTAATTAGCCTCAAGAAAACTCAGTGTTCCTATTTGAATAATCCATGTTGGGTTATTTATTCAGCTCCCTGCTGCCGCACATTCCCCAGCCCTGAGCTGCAGGAGCTCAGCATTCCTGGCTGGTGTTTGCTAACCCGCCAGCACACAGCCTGGCACTCTGGGGACAGCCAGACAGAGCCCGCTGTGCCCTCCCACAGCTCTGGGGAGCCAGACAGCCCAGCAGACACAACTCGGTGCCAGGCCACAAGGAAAAGTGAAGAGAGAGCAGAGAAGCCCCAGAGGTTCAGGGTGTGACAAAGCACAGCACAAGAAATGCAAACTTGTGTCCCATTCACAAAAGTAATTTTTGTATCAGCATCCACAGAAATTCAGCAGCTCAGAGGCTACACAACACAGTGGAGACTGAACTGGGGAACAAAACGAAAAACATTTTCCCAAGGGACATCCAAAGGTCCTCTCCTGCCCTCACAGAGGTCATTTAAACCCTTAGAGGGTTAGTGGCCTGACCTACAGCATTCTCTCTAGATGAAACATCTGCACTGCCACTTTCCAGCAGCCACCATGGCAACCCCAGTTCTTAGGAAACAAAGCTGAAGACAAAAAGTGGACATTCCATGCCTGAGAAGGTCCAAATTACTTACCTGCTGGAAAAAAATCAAGAGAAGACAAATATCCGAAAAACACAGAAATTTTACAATAAAACCACAAATATCTAGCCAGAACAGGTGTTGGCACATCAAAAGCAGGAAGGAAATCACAATATTAATGAGGTACCTTAGCATCAGGTTCATCAGCTGCAGACCCTCACCCTTCAGGAAGCGATCACGATTGGAGCTGAGCATTAGGCAGGAGCAAAGGGAGTCAAACAGGTTCTCCATCATTTCCTGTTCCTCTGCTGTACTCGGATTGTGCCGTTTAAACACCTGAACGACAAACAAAGCAAAATTACCAAATTACCCCCAAAGGTTGGGCCGTGCTGTTGCAGAACACACGTGAAGAGTTTGCATCAAAAGCTCCAGCACCTGGCAGGTGTCAGGCAGCGATCACACAGGTCACTGCTGCATCCTCTCTGTAGCTGCTACCCTTTGCAGCCCTGACTGTGCACCCACAAATGTGCAGCAGCCTGGTGCAGGATTTAAAGGATAATACATGGGCCTCCAAGGGGAAGGGCAAATTCACACTCAGGTACGTGGATAAGCTGATTACCAAAGAATTCCTTTACAATTCATACCTGAGCATGCTGCAGGCAGCACTACCTGAAGAAATACAGGTGAGCTATGAACACATTACCTTCAGCCAGCTCAAACATGGGCAGCCCTGTGCTTGGAGTGGAGCATGCTGAAGATGGATCAATTCCAACCTTGCCTATCTCCAACTTGCCATGAAACTATAACGTAATAATTTAACTTTTGTGTACCTCAGCATTAACATCTTTACAAAAGGGATTAATCTCACTGACCATGGATGACACACCCCACGGAAGGTATTTGGGGACTATGCTTCACTAAATATGAAGCATCTTTAGGACAGCACCTGCACCCCGGATATTTTCCACTCCTCCCACCCAGCCCGGCAGTCTTCCGATGGAAGAGAAGGCGTGTGGGAACTACTCACAGATAACTGCTGAAGCAGCACATCGATCCCATCCAGCTCCCCAAGCAATTCTCTGTTGTCTAGACGGAGGTGGGGGGAAGGGGGAAAAGAGAGAGAAAAATGAAGCTAACTGTCAGATTTTACAGCCATCTAACACTGATACATCAGCAAACAAAATCAATACAGCTTGACAGAGCACAAAAGCTGCAGAGAAAGAGAGGGTGGAGGCAAGGGAGCACGTGGGGGAGAGCAAAGTGAGCAAAGGGGAGCTGGAGGCAGAAAAGGGCTGCTGTGATCTGAGAGAAGCCTGGATTCTGCCCTCACTGACAGAGACATGGCAGGCATGGCTCACCATCATTATTCTGGAGCAGAATCGCCAGCACCTCACTGCAGTACAGCTTGTTGGCATCAAAAGGCATCTTAGCCTGTGGGGGAAGGAACAAGAGACCCATCAGGGCACGGCCCTCAGCATCTCACTGATTTGAAGAACACATTAATCAAATCACCAAATGTATGAGCAGCACTTAAAACACAACTGCAGTAATTCTGCAGTTTTCCTCAGTGACAGAACAGTAACAATTCTGATTCAGGGGTGATGGGAGGTGCGTGTGGGCTCATGCAAACATGTAGAAGCTCCACTGTGATCCTTCACATGGCCCTACATCTGTAGGTTTGGCCAAGTTGGCTCAAAACCGCTAAAACAGTCTCCAGTTGTTTGCCACACAGAATCTCTTTCCTCTGATGCATTTTCCACAATGTTATGTGGGTGCATTGCACTTATCCCTGTCTGGAAGTCTGTGCCTGTCAGCAAAACCAGAATTTCAGAACATACATTAAATAGTAACTGCTGTATGAGTTCCGTATGAGAATCAGAGTGTCACAGTCAGAAGAACGTGAGATGGGTTTTGCCTGCACAATCACGTAACTTCCATTTCAGATATTTCCTCCATCCTCAAATATGCTAAAGAAGTCACAATGAAACCAAAATGCTGAATTTGAACCCCCCCCCCAAAAAACCCAAAACCCTAGAGTGGATTCTGAACTGGATCCAATGTTTTTGCATGCTGCCAAAGCTGCTTCATCTACAGAAACAGAGTGAACATTAACCAATCAGATAATAATGCAACCTGGTTTACTGAGGGATTCATAAAATAAAACTAATTTAAAAATCATCAGTTACCAGCTATTTATACTCCACTGTTCAAGAAGGGAAAAAGCAGAAGTTCTAGGCTTAAAATATAGCATTTGCCACACAGTTTTTTCCCCAAACACACAGCTCCCTGCAGCATAATGGACAGTCCTGCCTGTGCAGGGCTGCTGGGCCAATCATCCCATCCTGCTGCCGTGGAACAGAGGACGGTGTGCAAGCACCATGCAACACACAGAAACATGGAAAGCAGGAAGACACCAAATGCCACCAAGTATTGACTTCAAATAAAGCTTTTCATTCCAAATGATCCCCAACCACTCTGCAGAGGATGGTATTTACAGCAGCCAGGGGACACCTCCAAGTAGACCATGGAGGAGAGGGGAAAGCGTTCGGTGCTGTACAGCCCTGCCAGCTTCTGCCATGGGGTGACCAACTGCTGCCCTGCAAATCTTGGGAAACAACATTCTGATCAGTCATCAAGACTGCACATATCGTCAAACCCTGCTTATGTTTGCAGAAGAGAGCTATGAGCGCTCCACCTGAGCTTTCTGAGGCAGCTCTGACAGTCACAATACAATTATAAGACCTGAAATGTCATCAGGAAACAGAAATTCATGCTCTGTGCTGTGTGCCAGATGTCCTCATCACTGCCCAGACAGAACCCTGATCTTAAAACGTATCCCACAGACATTCCACAGCAGCTCTACCCAGCTGCTGAGATCCTGGGTTAATCCCAAACACAACTGTCAGGGTGAGAGATTCAAGACCAAGTGCTGCCAAGAGCCAAAGTACCTGAAGAGGGGTTGATTAGCTCCCCACAACCCTGTGCAGGCAAGAGAAAGCCCTGCCTGATCCCACATCCCAAACCCAGGGATAACACAGCCAGGGAACACAACAGACACACCCTGCACAAGCTCAGAATGCCATTGAGCATTCATGTTCTGTGGCACCAAGCAGGGGAATCCTAGTTGGGATTATTTTGCTTTCCCAAGTTTCTCAGTCTTTCAGCTGCCACAGCAATTCCAAGGCAGGCAGCAGTACCTACCTGCCAAGACTAAAATTAACTTCACTTTTTCTTTTTAAGCAAAGGACATAATTATGTTACTACCTGGAGTGAGAAATTACAGATTACTTCTGCTAACAAGGATGTGAAGTGCACAGAGGGGTACCTGCACTTACACAGCTGATGGAGAATTTCTGGAACTCAGGGGCTTTCTAATCATGCAGACATGTAAGCATGGAAGTGCTAACGCCTTCCTGACAGGTTAGAGAACAGCCAGAATTTCTTTGCTGTATTTCCTTTACTATTTCTGTGAGACAGCTGAACTATCCATTCCTTTTCTACAGTATTTTCCAGTGAATGTTTAGGCATCTTTTCACACAAGACTGAGTTAAAGCGTGTAACGCACTGCCACAGGATGCAGTGTATGAAAAGCAGCTTTTAATTTAAAAGGCAAATAGTTGAGTTCAAAGCAAAAGCTGCCCCCAGCAGCATTTAAACACAGACATCACTTAAAACTCAAAAAAAAATGTTAGAAACATGGGAAGCAAAGGCCATTAAATGGTTAATATTATTGTTCCCCTCTCACTGGTCAGCTTTTATAGTCCTACAGATCTCACACATAGAAACCCAACACATGGAAATCCAACATACATGAATCATACGAAAAGATAAAAGAGACAATTTCTACTGCAAGACATTTATAAAGACAAGACCGAAGTGTGTCTCTTTAAACTAAAACTGCCAAGGACACAGACCCTGAACTATAATTTTTTGTCCTTAACTGGGCTTTTACAACACACACAAGAAAAACTGGCTTTTCTTAAGCTAATTTTTGTGCTAACTGGTCTGTAGAAGCAAAGTGGGAAACCAGCTCACCTTCAGCCTCTTGAGCAGCCACTGCATGAGGCCCTGCTGTGCAGCCTCCGTGCACATCTCTGGCCGGAACTCTGCCATGTTCTCCACGATTCCTGAGAAGAAAGACACAGAAAACAGATGGTTTTCTCCACCAAAAATTCCAAACGTCATGTTTCCAGTCTCTCATTCTTACAGTCTTGGGAGATTACAATCCTGAAGGACTGCAAGGAGTGGATGATGGTCTGACTGCCAGCAATGGGAACACCCTGCAATGGTTCTGTGCTGTGCAAAGATCAGGGAGCAGAGAGGCAATTATGTCCTTCCATGAACTGCAAATGTTTTGCTACCTGAAAGTTAAATATATTGTTAAGACAGAAACAAAGTATAGCTCACAGATATGCACATAGTAAATACAGGGGCAGTGGAGCACTTTCCTGGAGGTTTTTAAAAGCGGTGTAGATGTGGCACTTTGGGACATGGTTTAGTGGTGGCCTTGGCAGTGCTGGGTTAACAGCTGGACCCAGTGATCGTAGCTTTACCAACCTAAACAGCCCTGTGATTGCCTCTGGTGCAGTGCAGTGATCCATGTATCTGCACCTCCCAATACAACTGGTTTGGGAAGAGGCACCTTTCATGCAGCCATGGGACAAATGACAAACTCTGGCTCCAGGGACGAGTGATTCCAAACTGTGCTTGAATAAAAGCTGCACCAGATCCTGTACTGCAGTGCTGGCAGTCCAAGGGGAAAAGAGGAGGGGGGGGAAGAAAGGGCAGGGATAACTCACCACTTTTGGTACAAACCACAGAAAGAAGCCAGGGGCTGTGCAGCAGCCACTCACCCAGGGTGTTGTGGACACCATCAGCCTCCTCTTTCACACTTTCATCCAGGCGCTCTAAATTCTGGACCAACAAGGCCACAACCTGGCCCTCCACCTAAATCCCCGGGATCATGGGAAAGATAAAAAGATAAGAAATAAGACTGAAAAAAAGAAGATGAAGGAGAAAGAATGGGTGGAAGGGTTAATAAATAATAAAAATCAGGGAGCCCTACTGAAACACCCTGCCAGACATGATTTGAAGACATGAACAACCCTGCTGTAAAATCTCAGAGGAAGCGAAGGAATCATCATGTAAATCTGTCACTATGTTTTTCCTAATTAATGAAACAACTTTTGTGTTTCAGATTAAACAGAAAAACATCAGGAGGTAAACATGCACCTTGTTCACAGTCTTATTTCCTGAACCAGCCTGACTGATTTATAATCCCTCAGAATTCTGAAGCACAAGGCTCACAAACCACTGCAGATGGGAGAACGGTCAGCTCTGTGAGCAGCTCCCCGCCCAGCTGGTCACTGCTGCCTGCCTACACTGCTGCTGGACCTTCCACCTAACAGGTACAAAAAGCTGACAGAACAATGCTCACACCCACAGATCCAAACCCAAGAGCTGAATGATCACCAGCTGAAGTCCTCTATTTAAATCCTGTCAAGATGAATGCACCAAGTTGACTTCAGTGAGTTAAGGAAAACCAGACAGGGCAAGGGGGTAGTCCCTGAATCACAGAGCTCACACTCAAAATATGCTTTTAAAACCGGAATTGGACAGAGTCCAGCTTGACTCTGGCAAACGTTCCATTGTGGGCATGAGCTTGGACCAGTTAAACAAAATAACATTACCAATTCAAACACTCTTAATCAGCTTTGGGCCCAGTGAATATGTGGAAAAAACACAAATATAGGCTGCTGTGGAATGCAGTGCAACCATGTTGAGATACTCCTACAACCTTTTACCTACTTTCTTAAAAAAAAAAAAAGTAATCTATAAAGCAGATATCTAAACATGTCTCCCAAGATAGGCCTGCCTTGTTCCTTTCAAGGAGGACAATGAAACCTCTAAACATGGCTACTATCAGTGGGCTGGTGACAATGAAAACAGAGAAAGAACTTCACTTGATTTACTACCTCTCCACATATTTTATAGAAAACATCTTCTCTAGCAGCTCCTCTTTCCCATTTCACTCACCCAGCAATCTCCCCACCAAGGCAGAGTAATTAAGAACAGCCCAGAGGCCAGCTGGAGGAACTGGGCTCTGGGCACTGTCATTAACCTTTGGAAGGTAACATTATAGTGACTGGACAAGAAGGATTGTAGGAGAAAACAGAGCAGCCAAACAAAGCAAACAAAAGAAAACCTGTAATTCCCTGTCTTCCAAATTCAACACAATAGTTACAGAATCAGACACAGCCATAGCGACCCTCAAAGGCAGCAATTCACCAGCTCCAAGGTAGGACAGACCTGTAAAACTCATGTTTGACTGGGCATCGCCTCTCTGAAGGGTTTGGTATCTCCCTCCTGCAGCCAGGGAGCAGGAAGCATCCAGCACAAACACCAGGAAAAGGGGAAATCCACCCTTTTCCAAGAGGTCAAGAGGCACGCAGAGAATTAACTGTGCAGGAAACACTTAATACCAACCAATGCATCTCCTACCCACCTAGGTAATTTTCTGGGTTGGTTCACTCTCTGTGCCAAAAGGGATTTTGACTTCTGGACCCTCCTCCACCCTTAAAGTTCATTGCTCTGCTACATGAAAACTTTCAAGTTTTCACTTCTTGTTAAGAAAAAAAGCACACTGTCACCAACAGATGCCCCAGTTCAAGACCAGATTTTTGGGCCTGAAACAAAGAGTTACTGGATAGAAGACAACCAGTCTCCCGTGCAAGAGGTGAGACTGAAAGATCACAGCAGCATCGCTGTCCTTTGGGTAACAGTCCCTGCCACAAACTTCAGTTTTCCATGGGTGAACGCAGGTCACCCTTTTCCGCAAAAGAGAAGGGAAATGCAAACAAAGCTCCTGTTTTCAATGGGACACTGCCCAAGTCACAAATATTATTATTTCATTCTCCCTCCCTGCACCAAAAAAATCTCCCAGCCCACACAGACTTTGCAATATAACAGTGTTCCTTCCAAAAAAGAAGTGGTACAACAACATGCAAATGGTGCAACCACCCACTCCCCAAACTATAATGGCATTTCATCAAAAACATCCATTGTGGTCTCAGGTTCAGAATAGGCTTCTCCTGGCTATCTCCACCATGATGTTGGCTGCACAGACACCCAGAGCTGCAGTAAGCAGGGTAAGTCTGTGTTCATTGCTGGGCTGAGGCAGATATTGAGGCACTGAAATAATCTGAGGTTTCCTACTTACAAGAGCGTCTATGAGGACTTCGGCTCCTTCTTCACTCTCATGGAGAGTATCAATATCAGTCAGCTCTTGCAGCAAGTCAACCACAGCTATGGAAACATGTGCTGGGTGTTAAGGACAACCAACAGGGAGGCAGACACATTTAGTATCAATAGCAAATGGCTCTTAGGCCAGTGTGTTCATGACACGACCCCAAAGCAACTGGCAATACATTACCAGTGAGGTGATACAATGCATTACAATCACAGCAGCAGGGCACAGGATACCAGACACAAGAGTACACAGACTACTGCAGCAGACCTTCCCCACAAGCACTAAAATTAGGGAATCTGAACAATCAGGAATGATAAAAAAAATGTGATTCTGTGCTTACTGGATCAGGCAATTTTACTGTTTCTTCATGGTAGCTACTTATTTTTTTCAAATCAAACATGCTGGAGTTGGTCTAACAAGGCACCGTCCTGCATTGTCAAGACTGAACACAAGCAAAAAGAAATGAGTTATAATAATGTGATTTGGGTATTCTGCTGTCAGTGATAGCCCTGCTAACCTGCACATACACACCTAACGAGGGCACTGCCAGCAGCAGGAGCATCACCCCCCTCTGCCCGGCCCAATTAGGGCAGCACGCTCCTCAAACTGCAGCCCTCACAGGAACAGCAGAGCTTCTGCCAGCCCAATTTTCACTCATTAACTCTGAGCTGCATAACACACAGCTCCCCTGCCTGCTGCACAGCTCCCTTGTACGACAAGACGTATTCCAGCTCATTAGACCCACTTCCCTATTCTCTCAGACACACTGATCAATCCAGTCCGCGTCCCAGGGGCAGAGCAGGAGACGTGGTTTTCTGCATGTCCTAAATAACCACTCTGTGATGGATCTCTCTCAAGTGCCCAGGCTGACAAACTGGCTCCCAGGTCTCCTATTTGTGCATTTGCTCAGACACACAAGCAGCAACAGGAAAAGTATTTTCATCTGTCTTTTCTTAGCAAGGTTCGGCCATGTGCTGGGGCTGGCTGGAGAGGTGAGTTCTGCAAGAGAGAGCCTGGACCTTCTGCTGGACAAGCTGCAGGCAAGTCACCAGCATGTCACCTCAGCCAAGTGTCACCTCAGCAGAGTGCCACTGCAGTGACAAAGGCTAATCACAGACTGCACTGCACCAGCAAGAACAAAACCAGCAAGTCAACAGAAGGAATTCTTACCTTCTCTTTGGCATTCATGGGGCAACTTGCAGAATATTTTGTTCAGTTGTGGGCTCTCAAAAATAAAAGAGAGACCCCAAAATATTGGGCCTGGGAAAGCAGAGGACCACTGAGGTGGTCTCAGGGTTAGTACATGATGGATGAGGACAAGTTGAGGGAATGGGGTTTCATTAACCCGTGGGAGAGAAAGCTCAAGGAGGAATCATTTGAAGATTTCTGTTTCTCCTGGGTGCTACAAAGACAAATGAACCAGGTTCTTTTGAGGGTGCACAGCAAAGAACTCAGCAGAGTTCATCATGCAGGGCATTCCTGTCTGGGAAGCTTCTGTTGAGGCTTGCAGTGAGAGTATCAGCTGACTTATAAAATTTAGGAGACAGTAAAGCAAAGCCTTGCTTGAAGCTTTCATATCTTTCATTACTAAAATCTTGTCGGTGATCATTTTTCATTCACATGTTTTGTGTAAAACTGTATGAATCATTCAGCAGATTATTTGCTCCCCCTGGACACTGCTTTTGTCTCCTTGCATTAGTCCCTTAAGACACCACATTTAAATCACATCTGAAGAGCCATTTGTTTAGTTCTCTCCTTGAAGAACTCATTTTAAAAGTATTTTCCCATTTGTTTTAACAAAACATCATTAGAAAACTTGAGCTGTATCAATTCAGGTTTATGTCTAGATGCTTCACTTTAATAGTGCTCCTACCGTGTACGTGAGCAGCAGCAGTCTCTGCTTCCAATGGAGCTCAAAACACTTCAGCAGTTTTATAATAAGAAATATAGTTTTCCCAAAATTGCAGCTCTCAGGCCAAATTCCTACCCGTAAACTCACTGACAGGCAAGTTGCAAACCAAATAAAAAGAGTTCACAGTGAAAACCCTGACAAGTCTTTGACAAGCAGCAGTGACCCCAGCACAAAGCTTTCCATGGCTGACAGGACAAAGCAAGCTGTACTCCTGTGCACTTCATCTGGAAAACAGCTCCACTATCCCAGTCAACATTCCCACAGTTCCTTTTTTCCCTGTGAATGAGAAACTCAGTATAAAAGCACATAGTACAAAAAAGTCTGCAGTGTCTGGTATAAAATAAATAATTAAACTACAGTAACCACGAAATTGGTTTTGCATGGGAGGAGCTTCCCCCTGTACAACATAAACTGTTAACAGTTATTTGAGAGCCATTTCCTTGCAGATCTTGGATAAGGGAAGCTGTGGGGTTTACTGTTTTGCAGGGACCAGCATTCACCACATCAAGGTTTTACCTGATGCAAGTCAAAATACCCAAACACATAAGCAGTGCTCTCTAATATAAACCGGCATGCAATAAAATATTTATGTTTTGGTTTTAGCTTCTGATCACCGCACCCACTTAGAAAGAATGAATTATGAATTCTCAATAGATGGTGCTGTAAAGAAAAGCGCTAAAAAAGAAAACCAAGATCTGTGCATCAGACCACAACATTCAGTACTAACAGGCATTTTCACATTGTATATTCCAAAACACCTCCGGAAAACTGGTAAGTGTTATCTCCTGCTTTACACATAAAGAAGCAAAGAATAAATTACCTTCCTAAGGCCATGGATCAATAAAAATGGAAAAAGAACTGCTTGAGTCCCAAGTCGACATTCAGTGCCCTTTCCAGGGGGCTTCACTGCTCCCTCCACTCACTCATGTTTTCAGGACACAGACACACAATCTCCCAAGTCATGGAACAATTTTTCAGCTTAATCTGCTGTAGAATATTTTACAAGCAAAGCAGGCTAAGCTCTGCTTTTACAGACCACGCAGTGGTGAGCCAGGCATAGTGCCAGCTCCCAGCTAAGCATCAAGGCACAAGGATACTCAAAAAACGACACTGTTTTTGATCAACACTACCAAAATGGGAAACTCTTTCTCAGATGCCCTCAGAGCTTCAGGGGCACAAGGGCCAGGTGCACAGAGGGATTAGGTTCAGTGACACTAGACCTCACTAAGCAAGGAAATGGAATTGTCTCTGGATATGCACTTAACCAGAGGGGCCACCCGCAGCCTTGGGCTCTGCGCACACCAAACTAAAGGTATGGGTAAAGAAGGCACATTTGCAAACTAAGGCGAAGCACATGGTGAGCTAGTCCAAACAGCTGACAGCCTGACAGCTCAGGTCTCAGCAAGAAGGGGTAAAACAGTTTCATTTTCACTGGGGCTATTCCAGACGAAGTTTGCATAGTCTGAGATTATCGCTGCTAAGCCCAGGCCTTCACTTCTCCTCTGCTGCTCATCTGTTCACACTCTAACACTGCCACTCAAAACTAGATGAAAGGGGCATAAAACAAAAAAGGAGAATAACAGCATTGAAAAAAAAAATCAGAATCAATATTACTTGAACAAAGAAGGCTTTCACTGGGAAAAAAACAAAAAAACAACACGTAAATCCAGCGTGGTGGGAAGAAGAGAAAAACATCTACAGGAGCCTGGGAAAGAGGATATGAGAGATTACAGAAAAGTCTGTAGAAAGCCTCTCCCATAAGAGCTGCTTTAACAACTGAAGGATATCTGTGTTATCGTGTCCCAGTAGCCCAAGCAGAGACTGCACAGCGTTCAGCTCCACCAGCAGGTGATACAGGCCGGGCATGGTCGCGATCACGTGCATTTCCTGAATGATGTCATTTAAATCCAGTTCCGACTCCATGAACCTGAGGCAAGACAAAAAAGGGTAATAAAAAGGCAAGAAGAGACCACTACCTTCCAGGAGACACCAGGTAGGACTTGTCACCCCAGGTGCACATGGCACCAGCATTTCTATCCTCCCTGTCCTACACCTGCCCCTTGAAGTTTAATCCTGCAGCAGGATAAGCATTTCTACTACATAATTGACATAGAGTAAATAAGCAGATTTGTCCCAATTCTGTAAATCAGTTCCAGAATTTCAAGAAAAAATTAAAATCGAGATGCTGTAGCTACACACGAAAAAACCTGCTTATAAAATAAATTCCACAGAGCGCTCCACCTTTCCTAGGTAGCACATATTAGTATGTGGATTGTATGAGTCTGAAGTCCATAAAAATAATCTGGGTAACAGAAAGGACAGCAAACTGGACAAAAATAATGGCACTGAAGTGTAGGAAGAAATCCTTTAATGTGAATAACAGAACACCTTTAAATGAGGAAGAGGCTTCTAGAACACAAACATCCCATGTGGCTCTCTGAGAACATCCAGCCATTCTGCTCATCACAGCACTGGGTAACACAAAATTATTTTCTCCCCACACAGACTTCTGGCTGGTATGCAAGCATAACACCTTCACATCAAATGATGGGATGAAACCTTTAATTATTGCTAATCATGGTTTTTGTGCTGCCAGCCATATATTGACCCCACCACAGTCTCAATAAAACCATTTTTAATTAACAAACTCAGTTTCAAATAGAATTTAGAAGAACTAGAAGGCAGTAACTCCTGTCACATAAGCCTTATGTAACTGAAAACATCTATATTCCAGTAATTGATTTAGGGCTTACATCTGAAATCAAAAGAAAAAAGTTAGGCATAGTCTTACTTCTCTGGATTGTCAGGAAACTTGATCCGCAGCTCCTGGTTTTTGTAGGATCTCTTCTCAAAGGTTAGAATCATCTTCTTCACTGAACTTTCATCCAAAGGTTCCTCCTGACCAAATTAGAAAAGGCAGAAAAGTGAGCTTTGGATGGTTGGAGAAATACCAGCAATGTAGTGGGACTGCAGCCGGGCCCAGGGCCCTTGGAATTTCAGCCAGTTCTGGAACATCACTGCAGAAAGCTGCCAAACACCTCACACACCATCACTACCCACTCCAGCTTGGACCTCGAGCTATTCTTTTACACCTCTTATTACCTGGCACCACCAGTACATATCAAGGCTTTTTTGCTTCAGACATAGAGCAAACCTGCACTCACAGCCTGTGCCCACAGAGAGCTTCTCTGCAGAAGTCCCTTGCGCTATTGCTTTTTGTAAGACTACATTTAACTGCCCTGAATTTATGTTCTTCTGCATTTTACTCACTTGGATAAGCTTTCACTGCTATCTTAACGCCTTTTCCTAAAGAAAAAAATAAATCAATTTTCTACTCTAGTATTTTCTCTTTATTTTGTAAATGCTCCTAAGGTGTTTCTCAGCTGGAGTTGTTTATTTACTGTACGGCAGCAATGTAACCTCAGCTGCCTCCCTGACACCTACAAACATTTTCCTTAGTTTATGATTTTAATGCACTTCTTTTATTAAAAAATTGATGATAGAGATTTCCCTGTGTAACCTCTTCCCTCTCCTCTGACTGTGTTACAACCACTGTTTAAAACAAGCTCTCAAAACAAAAACCAAACCAGACAACCTCACATCTTAAGCCGAGTTTTGTGTCCATACCCTGCTCAGGATTAAATCAAGAGTTGCTGCTGGTGTTGAAGATTGTTTGGTCAGTGACTCTAAGTAGCAATGTGGTATGAGAGAGAAAACCTCCATTTCTTCAGCCAACTCCATTACAATAACAACACCAGCCCAAGCCTTCAGTTATTATTGGATTTCCTTCATTCCTTTGCCCAACCTGTCTCATTGCCATCCCACTCATGTCACCACCCCATTCAGCTAATCAATACTACAGTGCCCAAAGCACATTCTTCTTGCAATGGGATTTCAACCCACACATGCTGACACAGCTTCCCTCTATCCCCTTTGATTCTTTGCTTCCTCTAACACATATCACTACAGTATCTCCATTAGGACAAGCTTTATATCTTGTATTGAATTTGCATTCAGTATTGCAGTGTCCTACAGATTAGCTTCTTCCCATCAAATTTACTGGGACAAAGCACATTTTAATGGCACTTATATTAACTGCTGTCCAAAGTAATAAACAAGAGAATTGAGTTCTAAAGAAAGCCTGGACTTTCAGCCTTTAAAATGTCTGGCTGGGAGGACTCCACTTGACAAAGACGAGGGACTGGCACACTGCAGGAATCCACAAGACTCCAGCCAGTCAGAAGGACCCTCGGTTCTGTCAATCCATCCTCCCTGGAGCCCAAATGCTACAGAAATCCTCCATTATCTTTCCTTGCCATCAGAAACAACTGTCATGGCAATAGCTCAACATCAAAAAAAAACCGAGGGAGATTCTCAGAGATGGATGTTGGCAATGCTGTATACAAAGGACAATGATATTTTACAAAGCTACGTGATTCTGCAGTGGTGAATATCACTTGTTTTTTTATCAAACAGGACACGGGCAGCAGGAAGCAAATATCGTCTAGATTTATACCAATCCATGTGTCACATTTATAAAGTGATCTTTTCCCTGGCCCTTGGCAGAAAGGCCAATGCAGCATTGGATTTCTGTCTCCAAGGCTTGAAATCATTTACCCTTGACAGCTGCTACCCCCCTCCTCTGACCCGAGACCTTTCTTGTACAGAAGAATGTTTGTTTATTTGCTGCTGCTGCACAGCTACAAAGAGGGGGAGAAGCTGCATGGTTGGGGGTACTGATGAGAACAACAGTTAGGAAATTGGTTAGAACACAGAAACTGTTTCCTAAAAATATACCTTAGAAGGTGATTAGGGTATTCTCAGACCAAACAGAGATTAGACTTGAAAGCCCTCTCCCTTTTCCCCTGCTTTAAATCTTCAGCTGATATATTTGAGAAATTTGAAATTAATGAACACCCTGCAGAGCAGGAAAGCAAACCCACAAACTGAAGCTGTACAAGCACAGGAAAATCAGGTTAAGTCTCACCACCTACATGGTAAGAAATGGAAATTACAGAGAAGGGGTTTGGTGTTTGGTTATTTCCACTGCCTTTCCTTTCCCAGAGGACTTACTTCCTCGTCTTCCTCTTCTCCATCCCTCTCAATTATCTGAAGGAGTTTCTTCTTCTCATCATCAGTTTCTTCCAGGGCAGCAGACTCCTCTTCCCTATGACGACCATGTTCTCGGGCACTGGCTTGTTTCCGACGTGCTTTGATTTCCTCTTCCTCTTCATCGCGGGGTCTTTTTGTCCCTCTGTTAGGCTGAAATCAGAGAAATAAAAGGTGAATGAATACAAGTGTTTAGTGACCCTTGCAGACCAGAATACCAATATTACAAGCCATACTGTGGAAATTCTTACAAGTTGTTTAAAAGATTTGCTTACACAATGCTTAACAACTCCGAAAACTGGAAAGGAAATTAATTTAGTGAAGTGGAACATCACATGAGTAGATGAATGCCTCTGCCAAGAGCTGTGTCAACATCCTACCTTCTTTGATCTATGAACATGATTCACAGGAAAATATCTTCATAGACAGCAAGGACGAGGAGCGCACAGACAAGGAGTGGCCGAACAGCCCTGCTCAGTGGGGCACAGCTGCCCATCAAGGAACCCCAATCTGCTGACTCGGCTGAGACAACCCCACATTTCACAGCCAGCAGACTGATATGCTCAGCAGACAGCAGGGAAAGATAATTTTTTACCCACAATGTATACAAGACTATATTGAATTCCAGTGTGCATCCCATTTCACCCTCATCCTTCTGTCTGAAGTTTGCTGACATGTAAAAGAAGAATCAGCCCAACTCAGTGTAGGCAGGACAAGGAGGACTGTTGCTTTCTGCAGCTCTGCAGGGGCCTGGCACTGGATTAAACACCTCACAAACCATCATGGTTTGCCTAGAACAACCTATTATTTTATTCCACTATTTCTAGTTGATTGCCAAAATTAAAGGTAATTTGCCAAGCACAAGAAAAAGTCCATTAATCCTAATCCCATGTTTTCATTCAGGCAGAAAGGGATAAAAGCATTTGCAATAAAAGGAAAAACTTTCCCCTCAAAAACTACAAGGACATAAAATTTGGTCTCTAGTATTTTTGAAGGACAACCAAGCTGGAACAGGAGTACTCCATGCTCTATAACTACAGCAAAACAAAGCTTAATTCTTTCCTATTTAAAAGGAGTGTATGTATCAAGAATAATAAAATCATAACAAAAATACTTTTACTTTACATCACTGCTCAAGTCACCTGATAGGTGATTTTGTAACCTCATTAGGTCTAACATGTGTTCATCTCAATTTATAAAACACCACCTGGCAGGCAGCCCCCCTTCTTCTGCTCTGTGGGACCCTTTGTCTAAAATGGCAAAAGTCACACCAGGCTTCCATGAACACAGGCCCTGCTTTTAACTGAGACTGGGATCCTTCTTATGTTTGATCCAAATAAACGTGCAGAGGAAATAAGTGACAGTGTCATTCTCCCGCCAGGTCTGGCACGACTGTGAGCATCAAAACAGGGATTTCCAGCTCCCTGGCAGGTTAGGAACTTTCAGGCTGCAGAGGGCAATAAACCTTCCAGGCTCATAAGGGAATCCTGCTGTGGTTCCAGCTCCGCCGCACGCTGCACCACAGCACAGCCCAGTACCAAAGACAAGCTGGTAAATTATCTGCTCCGCAGAAAATGCTGCTTTCAGGAGACATAAAAAAATACAAAGCCCCCCCCACCCAGCCCCAAAAAGCACATGAGGAGTTAATTATAGTTAAGAAGCAGGCCAGACAGCAGCCTGGCTGAGATCACCTTGTTTTCAGGGTTACCACCTTGTCACCGCTTTAGGGAAGATGCAGAATCAAGTTTCCCAGACAACACATTAGCACAAATCAAAGCTGTAGCTGCTCGCTCCCAGGCAGACCTGTTCAAGCTCTGTTATCTGTCTCCTTTCTCCCTATATCTTCTCTGCCATTTCCATTACGGATGGTACATTCCTGACT
Organism: Lycocorax pyrrhopterus obiensis; assembly: GCA_014706295.1. Taxonomy (NCBI): domain Eukaryota; kingdom Metazoa; phylum Chordata; class Aves; order Passeriformes; family Paradisaeidae; genus Lycocorax; species Lycocorax pyrrhopterus. The sequence goes on along the minus strand of JACSVZ010000022.1, from coordinate 9,775,756 downwards.
TAAAACTCTCCTAAAGTGCCTCCATGCACTTTTAAAGCAGTTACTCGGCTCATAATTCAATAGCCGTGACGTGGAAGCATATCCAGACATTCTGTGAAATGAAAAATTTATTTGCTTGGAGGGTTTTGTGGATTGGGGTTTTTTTAAAGCAGATTCCTATTACTTATTTTCTAGGTACATTAAAATATAATTTCACATAGATCCATTTGGAAACAAACGTGTCATTGACAACAACCAATAATTCAAACAACCCCGAGCAACCAGCAACCCAATAAAGGAAAAGGTGCTCTTTTAAATGACATCATCAAAAGAAAAAACTGTAGTAAATCCATACTCCTTATGGCACAAGGGTCCCTGCCCTTCCTATGTCCTTCCATTCCCTCCTCAGTAATACCCAATTCATCCTAAACCACCTTTGACAGATTACTTTCACAAACACAGCTACAGCAACTAGCAACATAAATCCTGAAATTTACATCAAAATCTCAACAAGATTTGCCACGGATGTTCCTAATTTGGAATTGGAATCTCATTCTTCACTCTTATTTCTAAACATTAAAAAGGGCCAAAGCTCCTGGTGAGCCTGTGGTGTAACAAGAGGCTGAGGGAGCTGGGGGTCTGTCAGATGCAAAGTAATATGTCATGGGAAGGGACTGCATCCCAGAACAAAACCTAAATTAAAACTGCATCATGAAACCCACCCCATTTCCTCTGAGTACACAATCCTCAAGATCAGATTTTACACTCTTGCTTCCATCTCAATTATTTTACCCTTTTTTGTATTTATGCATTGCTGGGGGAGGCGTCTCTAACACATACCAGAATCATTATGATAAATCACGGAAGTGCCCCGCGTGCGATCATTAACGCTGCCAGCAGCCTGGCAATAGGCAGTAATTGAATTCTGGGCAAACGCTATTAAGCAGGCATTAAGGCTTTGCCTCTCCTTATTGATGTTATGCAAAACCTCGCTAAGAACATTGCCGTTCCCAACCAGCACTATTAAAGCCACGAAACCAAGGCCCGAGTGGAACACCTGGGTCCTGCTCATTCCACAAGAGATGCACAGTCATGAACAACTGATTTAAGGCAGGCATTAGTTTCTGTTCATTGATTTTCATCTTGGGCTTGCATTTGTGTTTTCCAAAGGACTGTTACCAACCAGCAAGAATTAAGCCCATAGGTTGCTGCACTGAGCTTGGTGCATTTTGCTCAGCAAACACATAGCTTGTGTCCAAACACATTTATTTAACCAATTCCACAGCTTCACACATATCTGCACAAGTTCTGCCTTTCTGGTAGAAAAGAGAAAGTTAATCATTTGATAAACAAAATATGGATTTTTTTTTACTTAGTTGTGCTAAGGTGAATCTGGCAAGAAGTTGGAATTCATTAGAAAATGCACAAGAAAAGCATTTTTCAATTGTTTTGTTAGCTGAGCTTAATTCTGTTCCTACCGAATGCAGGGCATTCACACTAATTTATTCAGTAGGCATTTTCATTTAAATCTAACACTGATAGCACCACACAAAAACCAATGAATACAAAAGGGTTTTAAAAAAGCTACTGTTTATAAAATATGATAAAGTAAACAGAAGCTGGTAATTGGGAAAGGGAGAATTCTCTTTCCCTTTCTCTCGTAGTTCTCCTGTACTGGTTGTGTCTGTTAGCTGACATCCCCTGAGCTGACACTGCTTGGGGCCAAGCCTTTGGGTGCAGACTTTCTCCAGACACACCCGACACAGGTCCTGGTCTGTGCACAGCCAGGTAAGGCTGAGCCTGCCCTCAGCGTGGGCGGCAGGAGCAGCACTCGCCGCGTGTGCCAGGAGGGACAGGGAAACAACGTCCTAAATCAAAGCACAATAATCTGCCAGCGCCCCTGGGCTCCCTCCAAGCAGTGATTGCACATTAATATCAGGGTTAAGTACCCCACAAAATTGGAACACACATTTTTCAGAATCCTGATTGCTTCAGCCCTCGCCAAACATGAGGAAGGTTTAGAGAGGTCTCGGTAGTTTCATATTACTCAGGAAATACTCAGGAGTTTCATATTACTAAGGTATCTGTTTTGTAAGTAACCTCGTTACTGTGAAGCTCACAAATTATTTGTTAATGAAATCTGAAATAAATCTTCATAAATGATGCAGCTTCTTCTGCGCCCACATCCCAGCCCGCTCCAAAGAGCCACTCAGAAAGCAGCGCAGCAGCTGTCAGTTTGGGATCCTAAAAACAAGCCCGAATCTCCAGAGGAATCTTCAATAACCTCCTAATTTTGTTTCCAGTGTTTGTGATAAACCAGGCTACTATCAATCTCACTTTTCCATGCTTTTTCTTCCTGAGGCGTGACACACAGTACTTCTAAATGGTGCAGGATCTGAGTGCTAAAAACTGGAAGAACTGGTACCCCAGGAAAATCAGAAATCTCAGAGACCCAAGAGCTCCAAAATCACACAAACTGAGGCAAATGCAATGACAGGTGCACACTGTACCCACGTGAATACAGATTATTAATTTCAGAGGGAATGAACTCCTGTGCCCTCCAGCCCCCCTTGTGAGGCTCTGAACCACCCAAGGAGCCCATCGGGGAGGTGCAGGACAGGGATCTTTCTTGACACACTCTGGTTTGGTGGCCAAACAACACATTGGGAAGTAAACTAGAAATTCACTCACCACCCTGTGAGAGCACCAAGACAGCTCTGGCAGCATGAGGCCATACTCCCAGGAGCAGAGTATCCCAAGGGATGAGGCAGACAGCTGAGCCGATGTCAGCTCCTTGTTTTAACAGCCGGCAGGAGGAGCTGCTGGGGTAATAACGATGTAAGCAGTCAACAACCAGCTCAGCTGAGCTGCCCCTACCATCAGATGCATCCATTACGTTGCAAATTGACAGTAAATTATCCATCCCAGCAGTAACAATGATGATGTGCCTCCATGGATACACGGAGATCCATCCCTGTACGCACCGCACTCAACCCCGACAGACAATGGGGAGATCACCCAGCACAATGAAGTCAGATCTCACCCCATTAGTCACTGCTTCTTCTGCTATTTGATTCTACCAACATTCCATTAAAAAATTAGCAGTTTGTAATGATCACTCATGGTGATGAAATCTGCCTTTAATGAGAATTCAAATAATCTCCCTTATTCCCTCCCTAGACAACTGAAAGAGGACTCTGAATAGCCCCGGAGTTGGCTTTGTCCTCCTAATTACCCTCTGTAATCAGAGACCAAACATGGAGGATCTGGGCAAACACCAGCAATATTTAATCATCACTTTAGACCATCTGCAACTGTTTTGCAGCAACACGTAAAGTTTATGGATTCCTGAGCTTTGTATAAACGGCCAGGTGCTGTTTAATTGTATTTTTTGTTGCAAGAGGTTTCTTTTCCCGTTCTGGCAGACACTTGATGCTGAATTGGTGGCACGGTGCCTGCAGTCTTCCACGCCAAGTTTGGCTCTGAGGGAGAACATCTTCTTGCCGAAGCAAGGGCACAGATTACACATTTAGAGGAGAAAATTCAAAACAGTGTAAGAGAAAAGCAATTATTTTGGGTTGTGCTGAGGGAGGCTGAGAAGACCAACTCATTTGCAGCAAGAGATTAAAATCGGAGAGCTGAGGCACCACAGCACCTCCCTGATAGCCGGTGCCACCCCTGCAGCGAGGACAACCAAGGAGACCTTGAGCCAGCCCACACCTCAGCCCAGAGCAGGAAGGCTCCCAAATCCAGGGCTGGAGTGGGCCAGGAGCTGCTGGGCGAGCTTCCAAGCCACCCTCCCCGAAAGCAGAGCCTGACCCGACGGATGGGAGGCAGCAAAATCTGCTGTTTCCAACTATTTTCCCCCACCTCTCAGCCAGAAATGCCCTCACAGAAGGGAATCTCATTTTCTCAGAATCAGAGCTATTTGCCTGTGTTCTGCTCCTCCACTTCTTTCACCTGTGCTCACCATTGTACCAAATTCTGGAGGTCTGAATTCGGCACCACTGAATTCCAATGCTCTCACTCTGAAGCATCACCTCAGCTAGTGACACAAGAACCACCTGCATTCAGGTGAAAGCCCAGGAGAGCACAGAGCTAGGAGAAATCCTTCAGAAACTACTTCAGCAGTTGGTTGAAAGCTGCGGAATGTTTTTCTCCACAGCTAAGAACAATTCCAGCAGCAAGAAATGAAATTAAAATTTAGATACCCTGCAGCTAAGCAGCATTTCTTTACCTCAACAGAATACAGCCCCCACCGTCACAAGCAATCACCCCCTCGCCACTTTGAAAGCTCACCCAAGGGAAAGCTGTACAAAATCCATGTGAGCAAAGCCAAGTGAATGGACACTTCCCTCCAGAGTGGAGGGAACCCTGTGAGTTCACATTCTCAGAGCAAGAGAAAAACCAATTAACAAAACTCTAAACTGGGACTTGGTTAAAAAATGACAAAGTTCATTCAGGTTTACCTCTCTGTGCCTTAACCTGCACCCCAGATATGTAAGGGATGACACTGCTAACCCCCAGCTGGGGTGGACAAGGCCAAAGAATCAAACGAATGTATGAAATTAAAATTCCAATTTGGTGTTGAGAAATCGCATTTAAAAAAGGCAGAGAAATACAGAAGTGGAACAGATCTCAGACCAGCTGTGCTGTCGGATGCAGCGGGATGTGGAAGGATGTTTGAGACAGAGCAATCCACAGAAAGAAACATCCTAGAGGTTACCAAGGAAGAATTCAGTGGAGCTCTCAAAGACAGACTCCTCTCACAGCCATGCCTCAGACACTTCAATACCATTGGGAAAATTGCTGAGAAACTTCTCAAACCCAACAGCAACTTCCCCTTTTTCCCTGAGCATCTCCAAACGACACATTCCCAAAGCACAAACATGGAGTGAACAGCAAGACACTGCCTTCACCTTTGTGCCCCACAGAACGAGGGACGCCAGGATGGCACCGAGCTCCATAAGGAATTCCGTGCTCTCAGCTCAGGAGCAGACCTGGCCACACTTACACGGCTGATAATGTCTCGGAGTGTTTTCCTCACCGAGGGAAACCCCATGGCTGCACCTGGGCTGAGAACTGAAGCAAAGCCCAACACTATCCCAGCCAAGGTATCAAAACGTTATTGCAATCCGTACCTTCATTCCCTGATCCACAGGGAACACCCTAAATCTGCTCCTGGGACAATAAATCAATACACCTGATACCTGCACACAACCAGCAATCAAAGACCACAGGGCAAGAGGAAGAAAACGCTCCGAGTAAAGGAAAACTTTTCTAAGGAAAACTTTTCTAAATATTTTGATAAAAAAAATTAAATTAAATGGGCTTTGTCATAAAACAGGGAGAAAGAGACATGGTAGAACAGCCATGGAACAACTCAGGCTTCGCTCCAGGCACAGGCGGGCACCAATTTGCCCATCTGTGGCCGAAACGACACCGGCAAAGCCGCGGTCCCGCGGAGCCCCCGGTAACCGGGTCCCACCGGGCACAGCTGCTCCGAAGAGGGGGAGAGACCCCCAAAACTTAGCGACACTTTAACCAGGCCCCGTGCGAGCGCACCGAGTGCGGCCGGGCAGGCCCCGCACGGCGGCCGCCCCAGGCCCGCGGCCGCACCGGAGCCGGAGCAGCATCGCTGCCGCCGCAGCGGGGCCACGAACGAGGGCACTTCCGCGCTGACAGCCGGAGCGCAGGGGACCGCGACACCCCCAGCACGGCCCAACCTCCCAAGCTCACCTGGTAGCTGAGCAGCTCCCCCACGTCCATCGCACCCACCGGGCCCCGCCACCGGGAACCTGTCGCAAACCACCGGGGCCGCGCGACACCTGCCGTAAGGCAGGGAGGTGGGGCGCCACACTGCCGGAAAGCGAGACGAGGACTGGGGCCGTGCCGGAAAGGGGGAGGTGGGAGGTGCCACACTGCCGGAAAGCAGGGCGGGGCTGTCGCGAACGGGAGCGGGCAGAGGGGAGCGACCCCCGCCCCACGGAGCGAGCGCTGCTGGGGCCACCCCCGGCCTTCGGGGGTCCCGGGGCAGAGCTCGGGGACCTTCCGCCTGTCCCCCGGTGCCACTTGGTACGGGGCAGGGAGAGGACGGGACCCCGGCGTACCCCCGGTGACAGGGGGACGCTCGCTGCCCCGAGCACCCGGAGCCGCGGGCGAAGCGGGGAGCGGGGGTCCCGTCGCCGCTGTGCCCCGCGAGCCGGGCGCCGCTGGGGCTGCTGTCCCCGAGGGGGGGAAGCGACACCCGGCAGAGCCCCCCCGCAGCCGCCCCTGAGCGCTGCCCCCCGGGGACGCTGAGGATCAGCGTTTTCTCGTGACACGTTTTCCATAACCTTCTGAAAACGCTTCCCGGGCTGAGCCGCGCTCCGGAATGCGGGAGGCTGTTTGCCAGCGTTTATTGACAACACGCTTCTATTTATACCCGGCGTCATTAACCGCTGTCACCTTGAAAAGAGGCCAATAACTCGCGGCGGCAGCGACGTGACGGCCCCTCCGTTTGCTGAGGTCGTGACAAATCGCTCTGTAATTCCACAAGATGCAGAACCCCAGACAGACTGAGGCATTTCTCAATTTAACAAATATGAATAATTAGGAGAGAGTCAACTCGGCCAAAATCCTACTGAATTTATTTCAACTATGCTTTAAAAACTGGTTTTGAGCTAAAAGAATTTTTCATAATGATCGCAGCTATTACGCAGTTATCTCAGCAGGAGTCTGGTTTGAGAACACTCAGAAAATTAAAAAAATATATAATGTTTTTGAAAGGGTCCCTCGCATCCCCCATTGTTTCAAGAAAATATAGGAGATCGGTCATGGCAAAATTAACTCAACAAATCTGCACGTTAAAGATGAGATAAATAGAAGATAATTATTAGCTCATCTGGCTTTGGGGTATTGAGTGTTCAGATAATTCCCCAGCTGTGAAACCACCACATTTGGAGACCCTCGAGGGGTACTGGCACATACTGGGAACAGGATTCAGCTACTGGGAAGCTTGACCCCCGTCCAGGGATAACCACAACGAGCAGATGTAGCACACACGGAGAGCAGTGCGGACAAGAACTGACCATCCACAGACACGCACCGAGCATGACGCGCTGCTCCTGCCCCGAGGCTTCTCCTCCACCTCATTCCCGCTGAGTGGAACAGCTCTGGGAGGAGCTGGGGGAAGGCAAAGGGAAGAATCTTCAATGAAGAGAGGAGCCCCAACCGAAGCACATCGAGTGAGACCAGCGCCTTCGCCTCGAGCTTCTTGTTAAACAAAGGGATAGAAAATGTTCAACTCACCTCCCTGGCAGGACTCAAAGGCCGGGGGGAACACTCAAAAAAACAAAAGCAGGAATTTGAGGAACCGAGGCACCGCACTGCTGCCTGGGAAACCCAATTCTCATCCAGTCCTACAGGGCAGGATTCAATAATGGAGTTTTTATCCAATAAGGTGAGCTGGAGCACAGGGACAAAATATTGAATTTAAAGGTGAAACCAGAAGCAAAATCAAAATATTAAAAAAGTTCTCAAGGAAATAAATGAAGGATGGAGACAAGCAGCTGCCCTGGGTGGTGGGTGCTGCATGGGGCTGGCACCAGCCTCTCCCAGGTGGAACAAGCAACAAAGCTGGGTGAGGGGCTGAAGGCTCTGGATAGGCTGGAGCAAACCTTGGGACTTGGCTTGGTCGGGAGGGCAAGGACTCCAGAAATGCTGGCTGCCTGTTCCCACCTTCCACAGGGGATGGGGTGCCACCCTCGGGGCTGACCGTGTCCCCAGGCCTTTCCTGACCCTTTTCCCTGGATGGGCACAGAGGAGCCGGGACCCAGCAGCAGCCACGGATGAGGAGAAGCCCCAGCCACTGCAATGGTCCCTGCATGGAAACACCAGTTCCTCATCCCAGCATAGCAGGGCTGCAGGGGATGCTCAGAACCGAAGCTGGGAGCGGCGGTGGGAGGAGGAGGAGAGGAGGAGAATCCTGGTTTAATTTTATTCTGAGTTCAGGTTTCAACCCAGATGCCTCAAGATCTAATTCCGAATAAATAATTGTACTGAGTAACCCAGGTCCCCCGGTGATTAACTAAACACACTGAGGCTCGCTGAAATTGAATTAGTGGTGTGCACTCAGCCGTTATTACCCTCCCCACGTCATGAATATTAATGAGGGGTTATTAAGAAATGTAAATGATGCCTCAGGGGGTTGGGAGCACAGGGGGTGCAGGGCCGCGCGGGCTGATATGACAAACCATTAGGAAAACAGCCTGATTGAAGCCACTTTTTAATTATGTCAGATCTCGCTCTTTGGTGGGTGCAGCCACGTTTCCGGATGCTTTCGTCTTTATTAAAATGAGAAAAAGAGAACAAGTCAGAGCTGGAATGGGAAATGAATCTTTGCATAGGGGAAGATTCATCTGCCCAACAGCCTGGCACATGGGGGTGAGTGGGTCCTGCAGCCCACAGGGTCCCCACCTGGCTCAGCTCTGGCCAGGACACCCCCATGCTGCCAGAGGGGGACACTGGCACCCCCACAGCACCTGCACCCCGGCCCTGGACCCCCACAGCCCCCAGGTGCCCCACCATGGCCCAGCTGCCTGCAGTCCCTTCCCTCGGTTCAGCCTCGCTGGGCAGCGGAGCGACTGCCATAGGCTCATGCATTTTAACAGGCTCTCACAGGGCTCCCCGCACCGGAATGGGAGCTGACAGGGCCAGCTGAGTTAATCAGAGTGGATAATGGAGGGAAAGAGAGAAATCTCAGCCCAAATTGCTGCAGAAATCATGAGCAGGGACTCAAAACCATTGAGTTAAGCTGGGATGATGCTTAAAGGGGAAGGCAGCGGTTCTCCCAGCCTGGTGTCCCACTGAAGCAGGAAAGGAGAATGGCCACAGAGCCCCCATCCTCCCACAGAGGGCAGGGGCCACCAAACATTGAGGAGAACCTGTTCCACAGGAGAGATGTGCCACCGGCACTGGGACAGGCATCTCGGTCCGGCCAGCGCTGCAGCATCAGTGGTTCACACATAAAACAAAGCGGGCCAGGGGCTGTTCCTTGGAGGGCAACATCAGATCAGATGCTTTGTTGTGGTGACGAGCATGGCACAAGCCTGGACCTGCTCCTGGTCCTGCTGTGGTCACCATCCCAATGCTCACTCCCCTCCATGGCATCCGTGTTCACCCTCTGCAAGTACCAAAACCGGGTGTCTGGACAGGGCTGAGCCGCCGGCAAGGGAACAATGGGCATCTCATGGAATCAAAGCCCATCCCTGCGACCCGCCGGCATCGCCGCGGTGTCACCGCAGACAGATGGAACAGGCTGGGACGGGCACGCACTCGGAGTTCGTTGGGATTCAGGTCTCTCCGCCCTGATAGCTTCATAACACCAGGCTGCCGCTTAATTGCACCCGTAAGTGTCGGAATTACTGAAGGGTAAAATGCAAATGGTGTAACCTTTCCTGAGCTCAGCCGGCACTGCTGTGCCGGCTCTGCGCCAAAGGGAGCTGCCTGCATCCCTTACCGCTTCTCAATTGCTCAAAAGTTGCTGGGAGATACCTTCCCCAAGCCCCAGGAGGGAGAGGACAGGCCCCTTGTCAGGGTTGTATGCTGGTTCCCCAGAGCTGGAGGCACCGGAGGTGCTGGGGAAGCCCTGGGAGCTGCCCCCACCCCAGGCTGACCATGACACCCACTCTAGCCCCACAGCACCGTGACCAGCTGAGCTGGGGCTGTGAAGGTTGAGTATGGAGCAAAACACAGCCTGTGCCCTCCATCTTCAGTGCCTTCCCACCCTGAAAGCCTGCGACAGCTCCTGGCCAGGGCACCTGCATGCTTGGTCCTGGGGTCCCATGGTGCTGGATGCCAGGGCAGAGCGCTGGCTGAGCCCGCAGCACAGCAGGAGCTGGAGGGGTGCAGTGCCAGCAGGGGAACCCAGCTGTGGTATTATGGTTAATGAGATTTTCATGAACCTGCAAATCATTTGGTGGGAGGGGTGGGGACAGGCCCGAGTAATTAAAGGTTGCTGACCTGTGAAATCAGGCTGTGAGAAGTCAGGCACGGAGCCGAGGGTAGATGGGGCTGGAGAGGGGAGGGAAGAGGAAGGTGCAACGGGAAAGGGTGGCTGTGGTCAGGCTGTCCCTGCTCCCCACCCATGCCGGTGCCACTCACTGTCCTGGTACAGCTGGAGCCTGGGTGCTGAAGCAGCACCTTATTTATGGCTCTACTTCCCCGAGTTAAACTCCACAAAGTGTGACAATCAAAATTAAAGATTTCTCCAGAAAGGCAGCCTAGGGGAAATTACTGCTGCGGCCAGTGGAGATTTCCCAATGGTGACTTTTAAATTAAAGGAGAAAAAAATTTCTTTAATTTGGCAGCATGCATGGGATGCAGCTCACTGGGCACGTTATTATCCAGCTCAACAAATGCTCCCAGAATTCACTCGTGCTCCAAATTACCAATCTATCTCTGAGGCTGCACATCCCCACCTGTGTCAGCATCAACCTGCACTGGGGGTCTGTGTCCCAGCCAGGACTGGGAGTACCCTGTCACCCCAGAGCTAAGTCCTGACAGCTGCCCCCTCCCCACACAACCCAGTTTTTCTGCCCAGGCTGGAGCAGGTGCCACACATCCCCAGCATAGGAGCTGCCCAAGGCCATGGGGAATGGTGGCGCAGGGGGTGCAGGCAGATGTGGCCCTGCCTGCCCTGGCACAGGTCTTCCCCTCCCTCTCCCCCCGCCCCTTCAGGATGAAGCAATGAAATTATTTTTCTACTTCAGTAGTTTTCAATTTAGATTAAGAAAAATCTGTGCTCCGTTAACGACGCCGCAGTAAATCACACGCGGGCAGCACGGCGCGGCTGCAGCCCCATCGCTTATCGCCTGCAAACCTTTTTTCACGTTGACAGGCTCCAAGTGTGACATTGAGCAGGGCAGCAGCAGCCTGGCAGGGACGCTGCCCAGGGTGGGGGACCCCCACTCGGCACTCTATCTCAGGCAGTGCCCAGGGCAGGCAGGCACTCTGGGAAGGATCAGGCTCGCCGCCATCCCATGCAATCTCTGCCCGTCCCAGCATGGCTTGACAGCATGCTGGGCCACACCAAGTGCCCGCTGCCAGCGCCACTCACTACTCCAGCAGCTCACCAAGCCCTTGCTCTTGCCCGTCACCCAACACAGCTGTGACAGTGCCATCGCTGGCTGCCCTGCGGCCACGCCAGGAGCAGGTCCCATCCTCACGCCCATCTCAGCACTGCCGCCGTCCTCGTGCCAGCACCATCAAAAGGAGCATTTGACAGAAAACAAACCTTTTTTTTTCCCTCTGGTTCTTGCAGCTCGTTTATCGCCGGCGCGGGGCAGGCGGAGCTGTCAGCGCCTGAACCTCACTCATCCGTTTAACCTTGGGGGAAGAAACACATTTGTGCCGGATAGCGTGCATCAGATGGTGGCACCAGGAGCGCCTGTAGCTGCTGCGCCTGATGGATGGGCTACAGGGGCCTCGCCTGACCTGTGCTTGTATGTTATCTGCATTGCTGCGGGAGGCTTTTCATCACACCGACAGCTCCGGCAGCACCAGCCTGGCAGGAGCGACTCACCGGGAATGGCTGTGGGCACCGCGGCCGGAGGGGCCCGGCCCCATGGCTGTACTGGCATCGTGGCACCTGAGGCAGCGAGCCACTGTGCCAGAGGACACGTGTCAGGCTGTGCCCGCGCCAGATGCCTGGCTGCGGTGGGGCTGGAGGGACGGGGAGAGCAGAGCAGCAGGTGCCTGCCATGCCGAGGGGACAAAGGACACCCTCACTGCTGGCAGTGCCACCAGGCCAGCTGAAGGGAGAGCCCAAGCTGCTGCACTTGTCCTTTGGGTGACATTTTGCCAACAAGGGGTCCTGTGACAGTGACAGAGAGGGCACAGTGCTGGGCAGCCCAGAGCCCCAGTGACGGATGAGCGCTGCCAAGTGCCGACACAAAAGCCATTTGGTGTAGGGAAATGATAGATGCTAACACTAATTTTAAGCACAGGCAGCCGAATTCCTCCAGACAGTCTCGGCACTCAGGATTTAGGGCACAGCTGCTGGGTTCAGATAAGGTGTGAAATCAGCCCAGCGTGCAGGGTGTTACTTGGTAATGAATGGCCGGTGATGGATGGGGGTGGCTCAGTGCTATAACCTCCACATTTGGAGCCTTTCAAATCTCTTGCCATCAATCCTGGTCACTGCCAGGCACCAGGAGGAGGAGCCAAAAACTGGCAATGGGCACACACCATGCCGGGTGGGCACCGCAGCTTGGATTCCCCCTGCACCACTGGCAGGAATACTGCAGGAGTCTGGGAGCAGATCCTGCCCAAGCTGGAGCAGTTACAGCTGGTTTCTCCAGTACCACCAGCAGCATGGCCACCTCTCCTTCCTCACACCATGGAGCATCACCGGCTGCTTCCATGTGCCAGCAGCAACCTGGTAAGGAAAGGGATGGTGAGGCATCCTGCCCTCCATGGGGACATCCCTGCTCACCCAGCACTGCCATGGTGAGCAGCCTCAGACCCACGTGGACAGCGCAGGGACAGTGCCAGCCCAAAATATTTATGGTGAAAGTGATGCTGGAAATGGCAAGTGCTGCGCTTGTCTGTAGCATTTAATCTTTCCTCTGACCTTATAAAAAAAATCTATTTGTGTTGAGATTTTAAATTCACTTCCTAAATCATTCACTACAGGCTTCACACCGTATTAATTCCTCCTCAAGCAAACGAGTTTGGTATTTGTTCTTTTCCGGTACTGCCAGAGCACCGGAAGGATAGGTGCCCATGCCCCCCTCAGACCTTCTGCCTGTGCCCCAGCCTGCGCTCTGTCCCCCCTGCACCTCTGTGAGCAATGTCACCCTGTGCACACACTCACCCCCACACACAGCAGCTTTGAAGGGGTCCCATCTCCTCCAGCTCACAGGAGAGCTCTGAGCAGGATGGTCACTGCTGCCACCTCCCAGGAGAAGGAAGAATCAGAGGTGGGGGTGAAGGCCAGGGTCTCCACAGAGCAGCAGCCCCCCAGGTGCCTTCTTGCCTTGCAGGTCGGGGACTGCCTTGTGCCAGGGGGACACGTGGCACTGCTGCAGCTGGAACAGAGCTTCCAGAGGAGCATGCCAGCACAGAGCCATCTATCCAGAGGCACTGTCTGCCAGGGTGAGGCAGCGGCAGTCCTCGTATTGAGCAAATCACTGGGAATGCAAACCAGGCACACCTGGAGAAATAAATCAACAAATTACTGCTGGTGAGGGTCACAGGGCATTCCCAGCTCACTCACTGCACCTGGGCCCCTCTCCTCCTTGGATCTAAGGGGACGGGTTAATTTTGTGCCATGGGGTTTATCAGTCCCTGTGCAATGGGTGTGAGCAGGGTGAGTGGACAACCTGCTGCTGATTTATTGCCCTGGAAATGCTTAATTTAGGCAATGTATTTAAAGGAACTAATTAGAATTGTATTAATATTTATGGACCGTATGGAGAAGCTGATAGCTGCTATTGGAGGGTATTAGCTGTTATCTTACACTGGGCAGGACTGTGATGTTTGGAGGCAACTTTAATTGTGGTGAAAGCAGCCGAGGTCTTGCCAGCAGACGGTGACAGCAGCCCACCTGTCACTGCATAGCCAAACCACGCTGGAATTAAAAACTCTGCTCACATGGTCCCCCTAAGCAGCAGAGCATCCCCGCAGGCATCCGTCCACAGGGATGGGAGCCCCTGCTCTACCAACCCCCTGGGGCAGCACCACGGTCTCCTTGCTTGACACGATGCTCCCAGTCCTGTTGCTGCCAGTGCTCCCATCCATCCGGCCTGGAGCAGGGGGCTGGGAGGGGCCCCAGGGACAGGCAGCTCCAGCAGTCCCTGGCTCATCCATAACCAGCTCCCTGCCCGCGCCTGACCTCTCGCTATAGCAAAGTTCACATCAATTTTCCTTCCCCTCATTTGTCTGTAAACCATGAAGAAAAATCACCGCCGTCTGCCCGCATCAGGCCGCCGCCGTGATGTATGGCTGTAATAAAATCCCCATTTTGGGAGGCCGCCTTCCCGCGCCGCCAGCCAGGCGCCACGCGTGGCCGTGCCACCAGCCGGGCGCCACGCGTGGCACAGAGCCGTGAGCAGCCAGCACCAGCCCAGCCCCTTGCATCTTGTCTTGGCTTCAGTGCATTATGGATAGGAGCTATTAGAGGAGCTATGGAGCAGCAGTCCCTGTGGGTGTTCAGGCAGCCCGTGCTGTTAACCCCAAGAGCCAGACTGTGAGGGACAGCTCAAGGCGGGGCTGAGTGGGGCTGGAGCGAGCAGTACCCTGCCTGTGTGGGGCACCCTCTTCACCCCGAGCTGGGAGACAGCTGTGGTCCTGCCTGGTCTCCCTCAGCTCCCCAAGCTGTAGGAACAGGGTGCTGGGGGATGGGGTGCCACCCCCCCTGCCTCTCCCACACAGGAACTTTCATGTCAGCACCTAGCAGCAGCCACGGTGCCAGCTAGGGGGCAAGTGGTCCTGGAGTACATGAGCAGGGACACCTTTGACTGGACCAGGTTGCTGCAAGCCGCTTCCCTCTTGGCCTTGAACACTTCCAGGGATGAGGCAGCCACAGCTTCTCTGGACACCCTGTTCCAGTTCCTCAGTGCCCTCACAGGGAAAAATTCCTTCCTAATCTCTAATCTAACCCTGTCCTCTCTCAGTGGGAAGCCATTCCCCCTTGTTCTGTCACTCCACGCCCTTATCCAAAGTCCCTCTCTAGCTCTCTTGGAGCCTTTTTAGGCACTGGAAGGTGCCGTAAGGTCTCCACGGAGCCTTCTCTTCCCCAGGCTGAACTCTCCCAGCTCTCCCAGCCTGGCTCCAGCCCTCGGAGCATCTCCGTGGCCTCCCCTGGACCCGCTCCAGCAGCTCCACATTCTTATGCTGGGTCGCCCCCGAGGACAGGGACGGGGCGGTGCTGCTGGAGCCTGGCAGAGCCCGGCCCCGCTCCCGGTCCGCTCCGGCGGAGCAACAGCCTCCTCTGCCGGCCACCGCGCGGGATCGGCGCCGGGACCAGGACGGGACCGGCCCCCGAGCCGCGACACACGGCGGGAGGGGACGGGAGGAGCCGCCAGAAGCACCGGCACCGCTGGGAGGAGCTGCGGGAGGGAGGTGGGTGCAGGTGGGGAGGGGGCTGCCCACACCAGGGGGTCCATTCCCCACAGCCCAGTGGCGGAGGGCACGCCAGGCTCACACTGCCATGTGCCGCACGACTGGCACGGGCCATCGCTGATGTCGCTCCACGCCGTGACACATCGGGCACACGGCAGCCGGGGAAGGAAGAGTGAGTGCAAGGTCCCCCGCAGAGCCCGGGGCCGCCAGCACCAGCCAAAGGGCCAGGGCTGCTCGGGAGAGACAGGTGACCCCCACATCGCCACCACGGCACTGCGGCACACACCACATAGGGCCAAAGTTGTCACCCAAAGGGACCCCATGCATGTGACCAGGCTGCTCTCAAAGCCCCTGGTTCCTGCTCATGTTTCCTTTTGCTTCAGACCCAGAGTTCTGGCAGTAACGAATGCATTCGGCTGCTCGGAACAGGGATGACGCACATAGGAATTTCCAAGTGGGCAAGTACGATCATTGAGCTGTAAAACCCTGGATGAGGCCACAGAGGTCACATTGGCCTCAGCACAGATGCCTGCATCCTGGCAGGCTGGCCTTGTCACAACTTCCCGGGCAGGGAGTGTCCCTGGTGTCCCTTCACACACACACTGGGACCCCAGCTGAGGCCATTCTCCAGCTCCAGCTCCAGCAGAGGACAAGTCTCTTCCACCAGCCCCTTAAAAATCCTGATCCTGTCCTTCTCCACCCACTGCAGCCCCAGCTGTCCCCTGTGCCTTGCTGCAGCCCTGCCAGTCCCCTGCTCTGCCCCCCAAGCCAGGCTGCCTCTGCCCAACTTGTCGGCAGCACTTGCAAGTGCCCTTTGCCATTCAGTGAGGCAGAGAGAGCTGTGCCTGCATGGCCACGGTTCAACAATGAGAGGAGCCACAGAGCAGCCCCCCGGCAGGGCTGCAATGCCCTGACCATACCCCTGTCTGCATGGGATGGGATGCAGGAAGCAGAGGTCCTGCTTGGCAGGGTCTCAGACACAGCAGTGGCAGCACCATGGGGTCCCCAAGATCAGGGAGCACACCTCACCCTTGGCATGGTCACCCTTCACATGCTCAGCTGGGTTCCCAGTGACCTCCCCACACCTTTGACCTTGGGCATCCCAGGGTCACCTTTCACCAGTCTGGGAGTATGGGGAGGTGAGAGGCAGCCCCAGTGCTGACCCCGCCACAGCACCCATCTGCTGGGACACGTCTGCAGCCAGCAATGTGTCGGCACCGAGCCACCAGCCTGTCCCCACGGAGGAATGGTGCTCAGCGATGGGTGCACCCAGCCTTGTGTCTCATGGAGTCTTCCCACGCTCTGCTTCCCCTGAGGCCATGCTTGCCCGCGGGGACCCAGTCAGCTGTCCCCTGAGGCTCCACGGGCAGACGTGGCATGATGATGCAGGCACCAGGCCAGGACTGGGGCAGGCAGGCACTGGGTCTCTGGGATGGGCACAGCCCAGCAGACCCACAGCTGCTCTGTCCCAAAACACCCCCATGACGCACTGCCAGGACAGCAGCTCCCAGGGGAACATCCTCCTGAGCAGTCCTCTCTGGGTTCCTATCCCACAAACTCATCTAATTGTCATGGCTGGGCAGTTCTGGGCTCCCCATGGCTGTGGGGTGACCCCAGCCCATAGCCTCATTTCCCTTTCCCCATGAGGGTGCTGAGAGTCGTTCCCCCTGCTGCAGCCTGGTTGCCGGGGCTGGATAAGGCCAGGTAAATCATTTCTCAGGCCGTCACTGCCTCGGGCACAACTGTGACACACAGCAGCAGTGAGTGTTTTGGCACACGAAGGTTGTGTGCAGGGCCCCTCCCCGGCCCCATACAGGTATAAACCCTGCCGACCCGCACTGCCCATCCATACCTGTGGCATTCACCAACATGAAGACCACCATCATTTTGCTCCTGGGCATCCTGGCCCTGTGTGCCCAGCTGCAGGCAGCCCCTGTGGCTGCCGGGAGCAAAGGTGAGTGCTGGGGGGCTTGGGGTGGGTGCCTTCTGCTAGCCCTTGGAGCACTGCGGGGCTGCTTGGGGCTGGGGTCCGACTGGAACCCAGTGGATGAGCAGATAGGAGCAATCCCACAGCACAGAGCCAGGGACATCCCAAGCTCTGGAGCATCCGTGCACCACTGAAGCTGCGGCCATGCCACAGAGCAGGGCCACCGAGGTGTGCGCCGCAGGGGCAGTGTGGGCGGGGGGGGGCTCGGCAATGGCAGGACGTGCCAGGATGTGGCAGAAACCCTCGGCAGGAGCACAGCTGGACCTGAGGGGTCATGCACCAGTCCATGTCCATGGTGTGGGGACCCTGTGCTGACGACTGCGGGGCCCAGTGTCTCCAGAGGATGGGGTGTCCCTCTCTATCCCTGTACTTGTTGTCCCTGCTCTGTGCCAGCAGTGGAAGGCTGGCTCACTGCTCGGGGGCACCTCAATGTGCCCCTTTTAATCATTGACCACGTTCCCTCAGCAGTCAGGAGACGTGCCCACCTTCCCTGCTGCTATGGAGGAGCCACGGTCACCTGCGAGGCTTGGGCGCAGCCACCGTGACCAGGCTCAGTGGTGGTGGGCACAGCTCTCAAGGGATGCAGCAGAAAAGAGCCCTTGGGGTCGGGCTTGGGACTGCTGATCCCATGTGCTCAGCCAGGATCCTCCCTGGCCATAGGGACAGCTGGCAGACCCCCATACTCCCCACAGCCATCCTCAGCCTCTGCTGAGGAAGCACCTGGCAGAGCCAGGGTGGGGACACCAATATCTCGAATACCATACACTGGAGACAGGAGCCAAAGCATTCCTGTCTCCCAGAAGGCGATGCCAACTGCGTGGGCTGGAGCTGCTGGCCCAGCTGCCAGCTTGCTCAGTCCCTCTCCAGGTGCTCTGGCTGGCTGGGGGCAGCTTCAGCTGGACTGTCCCCTCAGCAGCCAGCTGGGCACCTTGGAGCTGGGGCACAACTGTGGGCAAACCCACTGGCGCCCACACTGCTCCCCCCAGCTCTCAGCTTCCCCTGTTGTTTCCCCCTCGTCTCCTTCCATGAGCCTTCCATTTCTGGGCTCCCTTCTACTCCCATCCAGCTGCTCTTGTGCATCCTGGCTGCTGGCAACCACCCTCACAGCCTCCCAGTGCTGACAGCTCAGTGCCAGCACCAAGGTCACCCCACACCAGGGTCACCCCATATTGGGGCAGAGTTGTCACAGGGTCAGACCAGGGCGATGACCCTCAAAGACAGCACCAGCATAGGGTCACAGCCCAGCCACAGTGGGACACCAAGTGACCCTGGGTGGCCAGTGTGGGTCTGGCAGCAGTGCCGCTGCTCTAGAGCAGCTGCTGCTGGGTCCAGGTGGGCTCTGTCCCTGTGCAACACAGGCAGGTATGGTGCAGGTCCCTCCCCTCCATCCTGGTGGGCAGTGTGCTCACCTCCCAGCTGTTACCACCCCCATCCCACCCTGGCCGACACAGCACTGTGCTCCGGCCCTGGTGCAGGGGCCACTGGGCTGCAACATGGTTGTTTCCATTCCTGGCATCCCGGTGTTGGCCCTGGGTTAAATCCCAGTCCAGCCCAGTGGGGCCCACTATGGGAGCATCCCAGCCAGCCTGAGCGTGGTCAGATCCTGGCAGCTCCCCAGCAGGTCCCCATCCTGGAGGGTGCAGGCACAAGGGCTGCCTTGATGATCCCTCTGCCACCTCAGGCCTCTGCCCAATCCCCATGTGTCACTCCCACTGCCCACAGCGGTGACGTGAGGTGCGGCTGAGCCGTCAGTGCCGGCTCCTGTTCCTGCATAAACACCCAGGCAGGGAGGGGACCACAGGCAAAGGCAAACAGTTACTGATTTACTGCCACGCCACCGTGCCACGTTGTTGACTGTGGGGTTAAATTACCTGGAGACAGACCCCGGCAGAGCCAACGCCAGCTCGTGACTCAGGCAGGGATCATGTCCCGGCCCCATGAACCCTTGGCCCATGCAAATTTGCAGGATGCTCCAGCCCGGAGCTGGGACTGCCTCTGCCAGCAACAAGGGCACATTACCAGGAACAGGGCAGGTTTCATCTTCCTGCAGGAGGCTGTGGAGGAGATGGGCGCTGGCAGAGTGGCAAACGCTGACGTGAGCAGGGCAGCCACGCCAGGTGGGCAAGCTGGGCCCATTCAAACCATCCCCAGCTTGCCAGGGGCAGTGAAGTGTCCTGACCCACCAGACGTGCCATGGGAAGGGTATCCCAGACAGGCCAAAGGGATTGGGGTTGTACAGCCCCAATACCATCATGCCCCGGAGCACTGGGAGTGCATGTCAGTGGCTCACTCCCTGACAGCCACTTGCACAAATGGTGCTGTCGGATGGTCCATCCGCATCCCCAGTGCTGTGGGAGGCTGTGAGGATGGCAGGGTCTGTGGGACTGGACTGTGGCAGAGCAGGAGCTCCTGTGGCTACAGGGAAGTGCAGGGCAGCCCTGGGGCAGGCGCCTGCCCAAGGCACAGGCAGCCTGGAGGACCCTTCAGTTGAGGAGCAAGAGCTGGAGGAGAACAGTGTCTGGAACAGGAGCAGGAGCTGGGTGGGCAGCTGTAGAGCTGAGCCACAGCCCTGTCTGCATGGCTGGTTCCTCCCAGCCTCGGGGCACCAGCGACCCACGGCAGGGGCTCCATTCAAGCTCATGACTGTGGCCGGGGCAGTGCAGGGTGAGTCTGAGCAGGGACGGGTCATGCCCTGTCCCTGGTGCACTCGCGCCTGCCTCGCTCCGTGCGAGTGGTACCACTTCATCCCCACGGCCGATCCCCACGCAGGGCCGTGGCGACCCAGCGCCCCGGTGGGCTCCGTGTGGGGCTGTCTGGGGTCCGGCGTGCGGGGGCCGTGGCCAGGGGTGCTTGGCTGCTGTTCCTGCCGGGCGAGTTCTCAGCATGGCCGCCCAGTCTCCTCGAGGCTCCCCCTCCCTGGTCGGCAGCCAGCAGCGGTAGATACCTGATACTCGGGTTGTGCAAGCGCGAAGGGGGAGCCTGGCCCTGCCCGGCCCTTGGGAGCCACCCGGAAGGCCGAGCCCGCCGGCCCCACCTGGAGAGGAGCTTAAAGGCCGGCCGGGCGGCCACAGCGCAGCCGGTTCCTGCACCATGCCCACGGCCCGCAGCGTCCTCATCTTGGCGGGGCTCCTGGCTCTCTGGGCAGAGCTGCCGGCAGCATCCGCCCAGAATGACACCAGTGAGTATGAGCGCATGGCCCAGCACGGCTCGTCACGGCACGCCCGGCGAGCGGCCAGCATCCCTCCCTCCCAGCCCCAGGGCAGCCGGCGTGGGGGCCGGGGCGAGCACTAGCCCGTGCCCAGCGCAGTTGGGCTCGGCAGCATCCCTGGAGCCAGCCCTGGGGCCGGGGCAGCATCTCCCGGAAAGGGACGCAGCCCTCGCCCTGCCCGGCGCCGGCCGCCCCGCGCCTGCCCACGCCCCCACCTTTGCCTTGCAGCAAAAGCCGGCGTGTGCCCGAGCCCGGCGGTGGAGGCGGTGAACTGCACGGTGGGGTGCCAGTCCGATGGCGACTGCGAGAGCACCCTCAAGTGCTGCCCGGCAGCCTGCGGCAAGGCCTGCCAGAAGCCTGACGGTAACACTCCTTCCTGCTCCTGGCCGTGCTGCCCAGAGCCGGTGCCACGAGCCAACAGCCCATCCCAGCCGGCAGTACTGGTGCTCCAGGGTGCAGTGGTGGCCACGGGCCTGGGTGCCCGCTGTGTGTCTGGCTGCAGCACGGGGATCCGGGGCTGCGTGGGAGCCCAGCAGGCTCGGGGTGTGCTCCTGCTGGGCCGTGCTCACGCCTTCCTCTTCTCAGCGATGCAGGGGCTGAGTGGACACTCCCAAATGATGCTGGGGCTTGGCTAGAGGGTGGGGGTCTGCACTGCTCCCCATTGCAGCTCTTGTTGCCTTCTCAACCTTGTGGGCAGCTGCCAGCCCAGGATGTGGGCGCTGTTCTGTGCTGAGCACGCTCACCACAACAGTCCTTCTGGAGAGTGACCCAAGGACATGGGTGCAGGAGTTGGAATCCACAGCTGCAGACACATGGATGTGGTCTAGAGGCTCCAGTGCCTCCATGGCTGCCTGCGGGACAGCGCTGGCTTGGCTGCAGCACAGTGGAGGGCAGCATGGTGCAGAGCCAGAGCTCAGTGCCCATGGCAGGCAGTGGGACAGCGGGGCAGGGGCCCCACACTGCCAGGCTGAGGCTGTTTGGGGGGCACGTAATCCTGGCTGAGGCCTCGGCTGAGCCCCCATGCCATGAACAAACAGCCAGGGCCACCCATGGCAGTTGTAGAGGACAGCAGGGCCAAGGCCTCCATCATGTCTGCACGTGGCAGCTGCACATCCTGTGCCAGCCATATGTCCCTGAGCGGGAACACTGGGCATTGGGACCATTGAGGACCATCATGACATGTGGCCTCCCTGATGTGTCCCCATCACGTCCAGCTGGCAAGGAGTGCCAACAAGCAGAGCTATGGGATGGGGGAAATGCCGGGTACCATGGTGGTCCCTCCTCCATGGCAGATAGGGGCTAGGGCCACGCCCGCAGCTTTGGGAGCTGCAGGGTGGGCCCTGCCCCCCATGCCAGGGCCAGCAGGTCTCAGCCATGTCCCTTTGCCTTTCAGAGAAGCCTGGCACCTGCCCACCTGTCAACCCAGGCATCCCCATGCTGGGCGTCTGTACCAACCAGTGCAAGACCGATGCCAACTGCTCCGGGATCCAGAAGTGTTGCAGGAATGGCTGCGGCAAGGTCTCCTGTGTGACGCCCATCCACTGAGGTCAGTTGGGTGCATCCCAGCACCAGGGATCCCACAGCACCGCAGCACGGCACCCGTGCACCCATCCCGCTCACAGCCTCTGCTCCTTTGCAGGTGCAGCTGCCTCCTGCCAGCCCAGCCACAGGGAAGCTGCTGCTCGATGCCCATCCCACATGCCCTGGCCCTGGCCCTGCACCATCCCCCCGGCTTGGAGCCTTCAGCCTCAGTTTCCTCCCTGGGGTTCCCTGCTCGGGGTTAGCCCCCTGCACTCTCACCAATAAAGCAGCTTCTCCCTGTCACGCCGTGGCTGCCTCTCCATCCTGCACCATGGCTGCCTCTCTTCCATGCTGTGGCTTCCTCTCCATCACGAGCCGTGGCTGCCTCTCCATCCCATGCCAGGGATGCCTGGAAGGGATCCACACAAGCAGCAGCATTGACTGACTCTGTCGTGCCTCCAAGGGTCTCCAGCCTGTGCCCTGCCTGGGGCTGTCCTATGGGTCCATGGCCCCAGCTGTCCCTGCACATTGGCTCCTCCACCTTGGCTCCTCCACCATGCTCGGAGCACAGCTGTTGACGTGCAGCTGTGTCCGTGTCCCATCAGAGCAGAGGTGCTCTCTGCTCCCCACTCTGCAATGGCCAGGGGACAAACAGACTGCAATGTGTGCCCATACACGAGCATTACCCAAACTCCTCCTTACCTCTGCCTTCCCAGCCTGGCCATGGCACCCTGCCCACAGCAGAAGCCTGAAGGAGCTTTGGGCAGTGCAACCCACATGCCCTGGTCCCATGCCTGCCCCTGCCACATCCCTCCCTGCCTGCTCAAAGCTGGGCTCCTGCTTCTGTCCTGCTTTCCCCTGGCACTTCCTGATCTCTGCAGGTCTCCAGGGGCCCTGTTCCTTCCAAACCTGCCTGCTCCTGCTCCCAGCCCCTGGGATTGGAGCATGTCCCTCCTGCCTGAGAGGGGCTGGCACCCCCAGAGCCCTCGCCCTTGGCAGGGGACAGACCAGAGCCATTCCCCAGGGCTGAGTGAGCCCCACACCCTGCCCAGCACTGTCCGGTGTCTGGTGCTGGTTCCCCCTCTGCAGTGCATGTGCAGGCTGTGCACCCCAGCACAGCACCACAGCTCCACAGCAGCTCTCCCTGCTCCACATGTGCCAGGAGAGATCCAGTGGACACTGAAGACTGGGACAGAACACTGCTCCTGTGTCCCATCCATGCTCGCAATGGTGGGGCTCTGGGCGTGCTGCTCAGCCCTTGGCCCAGCTGCTCACAGGTCACCAGTGACCTGGAAAAGGAGCTGTGGAGGATGTGTCAGCCATGGGCCACGAGCCCAGCACTGCCCCGGCAGTCTCCCCCAAGCTGAATTGTTCATGCCCAGCACTCCCACAGTCCCGAAACTGTGCTGCAATGAGAAGGAGCAGCTTGGCTTGGCCAGCCCCCATTCCAGCAGGGTTTAAATCCCAGCCCATCACCCGGAAGCACATCAATCGCAGCACGATGCTGGGCCACTGCACCCTTCTTCTGGTGCTCCTGGCACTGCTTGCCCTGGCCCAGCAGCACAGCCCCGGGGACCAGGGCACTGCCCTCACCTTCCCTGCATCCCCACACCGGGCCCTGCAGGGACGCTGGACCCCCACTGCCCGTCCCAAAGCAGGCGAGTGCCCAGTGGGGATGAGCGGAGCCCCTTGGCTGCCCAGACTGTACTGCCTCTCCGACCATGGCTGCCCTGGTGCTGAGAAGTGCTGCCAGATCGGGAAGGTCTGGACCTGCCTCCTGCCCACCACAGGTACTGCTGCTCACTCAAAGGGATGCCAGCGCAAGGATTGGGCAACGGGTGGGATGTGGGCTGGTGCCTGTGTTGGTGCCTCAGAGTGAACCCTGCTCCCTGGGACACGGCTGCATGGAGCATCTCCCTCTGCAGAGAGCCCAGGCTACTGCCCCCATGCTGGCAGTGCCATCGGGCCGAGCTGTGGGACAAGATGTCACAACGACACCACATGCCACTCGGGGGAGAAGTGCTGCACCCGTGGCTGCTGCACCCGCTGCATGCTTGCTGAGCCAGGTGAGGTGTCCTGGAGATCCCCATGCCAGGCTGAGGATGCCCTGGGACAGCCCCAGGGGTCCGTAGCCCCCATTGCACTGTAGGGGAGCTATGGGCAGTGGGGCCAGGCTGGCTGCATGCCAAACCCTGCACCTTCCCTGCAGCCAAACCCGGGTTCTGCCCACGGAAGCGAGCCCAGAGGAGAGCTGCTGCCTGCCCCAACCACTGCACTGATGACCGGGACTGCCCTGGGGAACACAAGTGCTGTTTCTCCGGCTGTGGGCTGGCCTGCACCCCTCCGGACACAGGTACAGCCCCGCTAGCCCTCTCTGATCCCCATGTCCAGCCCACCAATGTACTGGTGCTAGCCCAGCTCCCCCCTGGCAGAGCCCAGTGTGTGTCCGGCTGTAGCTCTGGACAAGCCACAGGGGCTGTGCCTGGCTGAGTGTGCAGCTGGTGGCATCCATCCAGGCCCCAGGGAGCGTGTGCTGCTGGCTGCGGCTCCCGGTGCCATACGCCTGCCCTGGGCACAGCCCCAGCCCTCATGAGCCCCTTGCCAAGAGCCCTCAGGGTGCTGTAGGAAGGGGTCCCCATGCCCAGCTCTTCTGTGATGGGTGGGAGATGGCCCCAAGTGGGTGAATCCTGACCCTCCCTTCTGTACCCCCCCTCAGACTGTGTGCTGCTACAACCAGAGCAAGGGTTGTCCTTCACTACTCCAGCTACCAGCTGGCATCCCTTACTGAGCTGTGACTGGTCTCACTGGGTGAGACTGGTGTGAGTGTGAGGCTGGTGGCTGAGGCCATCACGGTGCTCTGGGAAGGAAGATGGAGGCACAGGACAGAAACAGGATGGAGACGGAGGCTGTGCCAGGAGCGGGGCTGGGGACAGAATCCTGGCACAGACTCCTCACTGTCACCAGGGAGCCAGAGTGCTGCAGCGAAGCCTGGCGTGTGCCCCATGGTGCTGCGGGGCTCCTTGGGGCCCTGCCTGGAGCTGTGTGACACCGACAGTGACTGCATTGGGGACAACAAGTGCTGCACCACTGGCTGTGGCCACATCTGCAAACCACCCACCAAGGGTAAACCATCGGCACCCTGTGCGGCCAAGACCCCTGTGCCCCCTCCCTACCCTGTCACCATGACCCTCCCAGGGGCAATGGGAAGCTGGGGACCGAGCTGCTGTCCAGTGGGGCAGGAGCTGGGTGAGGAGCTCATCCCTGCATGCAGGGCAGCTCCCCCATCCTGGAGGGGTGCCCTGAGCCCCTCACCCCTTCCTCTCTCTGCATATGCCAGCGTGGCCAGGTCTCTGTCCCCCTGCAGCAGTGGGTGATCAGGCAGCCAAGTGCCTCCTCCTGTGCATGCAGGACAAGGATTGTCCCCTTGGCCAGAAGTGCTGCCTGCAGGGCTGCAGCTTGGTCTGTGTCCGCCCGCTGAGAGGTACAGCCCCCGCACAGCCTGCTGCCTCCTGGGCCCAGCCGGGAGGGGACAGAGTGGGACCCAGGGTGTGAGCACCACAGGGCCGCCCATCCCTCAGAGAGGGAGCACCCATCCTCACTGACCACCTCACTTGCCTCTTCCAGGTACAGTGTAGCTGTGGCCAGGAAGGGCTGCACCAGGAGCTGCCGTTTCAGGGTCATCCCACACCCCACTGCCATTGCACCCACGGGCTCAGCAGAGGTGCTGCTGCCCCCCACACCTGTCCCTGCACTGGACCCTCTGCACTGGCAGGATGGCACCAGCATTGACTCTGCTGCTTCTGGTCAGGGTCCCTGGCACCCCCGGCCGTGCCATTAAGGGCTGCATACTGCCTGCGCTACCCCATGGCCAAGATTCCTGGCAACCCCGCATGAGGCAAAACCCTGCATCCACATGGCCCCAGCTGCTCCACAGCACTGAGACACAATAAACCATCCCACAGCCACGTGTGCTCTGGGTCACCATCCCTGTTCTGTGCTCTGGTTCCCAGAGGCGCTGGCAGCCTGGGCTGCGTGCAGGCAGGGAGGTGCAGGCAGCCATCCCTGCACGAAGGCACTGCCCCAGGGCAGGGAGAGGGTCCCGGTTTCATCCAGGTGATTTCCAGCCATCATCATTCCATGGTAACCATCCTGCTGGACCTGGGGGCTGCATGGTGTCCCCTCGGCAGTCGTGGACTGGAGAACCAGTTCTCTCGGATTCCTTGTGCCAAGGAAGGGCTCATTTGCATCCCAGAGTGTGAAAGCCTGGTGGGAAAAGCAGTCACGGGTCAGGACAGATGGAGCACCTGGACAAGGAAGGGGGCAGGGAGCATCACCCACATGCCAGGGGCCATGGCAGGACCTGCTTACTCATGATGCTGGATCCCAAGCAGTCCCGTGCATGGAAGCTACACCTGGCTGAGGGGCACCACCATGGCAGTAGAGCTGTTAGAACCCCTTGTGCTGCTCACACTGCCATGCCAGGACCAAGCCATGGGGTCTACCAGCAGTCCCCACTCTAGGGAGTAGAGGAGTGAGTGGGGCTGGAAGGACACCCAGAGAGGGAGTGGCAGCCAGCTGCAGTAGGGATGGGGCGGTGCAACATGGGGGACAGCAGTGTCTGACCCCATCTGGCCTCCCCAGCCCCGCAGGTCGCCCTGACCCCAAAGCAGGGCTTGGGCAGAGATAAGCGGGATGGTTGGCGGGGCGCCGGCAGGTTCTGGGAACTGCTCCTCCTCCTGCCCCTCCTGCCCACAGCACAACCAGCTGCCACAGCAGCCCAGCTTCAGCTGCCCTGGCACTTTAGGCACCCTACCACAGACTTTAAACCAAGCCCCAGCTCAGCTCCAGACATGCACAACATCCCCGGCAGCACCATGAGCCCGGGAGTTTTCCTCCTCCTGGGCCTCTTCATCCTCAGGGCAGAGCCGAGCATAACACCAGAGAAGGGCGGTGAGTACCAGGAGTCAAACCCGGCAGCTGCCAAGCACAGGCAGCCTGTGAGCAGCTCCTTGCATCCCGGCCCCCACGTCCCTGCCATGTCCCCTCTATCCCTGCCCAGTATATGCGGGCAGGGACCATGTCCCAGCTGGCTGCAGCAACCTGCACCGCAGCCCTGCTGCCTGGGGGACCCCACTCCCACCCCAGGGTGCAGGGGTATGTGTGCATGCCCTCACTCCCGTGGGCACACCCTGCACCCCACGGGCACAACAACTGTCAGCTCCCAGGGGTACCACGTGCAGCAGGGTCTGGGCTGCATCCTGGGCACAGACCCCTGCTGCCAGCACCCCGCTGTGGGACGATGCCCGGAGCGGTGGTGCCCAGCTGCGGCGTGGCTCTGCCCACACCGAGACCACAGCCGGTGCCTCTTTGTTTGAACCAAGCAGCTGCTGTTTGCAGTGAAACTCCGGCAGCGTCTGTTTGCAGCCCAAACACCCGGCCCCGCCGCAGCCGGACGGGCTCTTGGCAGAGGCAGCTCCCGCCGCAGCCCCAGCTGGCAGCAGGAGCCGGGCACAGGCGCCAGCCAGAGCTCGCCTGTACCGGAGGCAGGGCTGTCCCAATTTTCTCAGCATGACCAAGAGGAGCACGGGGTGCCAGGACGAGGAGGAGGAGAAGGAAGAGGAGGAGACAGCAGCAGTGAGGAGTGTGCTGCTTGCAGTGAGGATGCCTGTGGCAGCAGGATGCTCAGGAATAAATCCTGACCTCCAGCCGGTGCTGGCTCGGTGCTGGCTTCACCCTGGCTGAGCCAGTGACACTCCTCGTGGCACTTGCTGCCTTGCAAGGGCACACATGGGCCTGTGCCATGCCACACCATGCTGTGCCATGACACTGTGCCACACTGTGCTGTGCCATGCAGATCTCGATGTGGGGGTCCAGCAGCCCCTGGCCATGATGCAGAGAAGTCTCCAGCCCCTGGGCCTGCAGTCCCTGCTCCAGTTCCCTGGCCCCTCCAGAGAGACCCGCATCCTGCTTCTCCAGGGGTGGAGGATGAGGGGCTCTGGCACTGTCCTGACATTGCCATCCCACCGCAGGGGGCTCTCAGAAACCGGGGAGGTGTCCACGGGACTTCATGCGCTGCTTGCACTTGGAGTCCCCACTCTGTGCCAACGACTCCAGCTGCCCCGCTGGGCTCAAGTGCTGCCCCTGGGAGTGCCGGCTGCGCTGCATCCCCCCGGCAGAAGGTACGGCACCGCGGTACAGCCGCTGACACCACCTCTGTCCCGGGGCAGCTGGCACCCTTCTCCCTGTCCCATTCCCCGTGCAATCCCCATTGCCCTGTGCGCTGCTAGCAGCCTCCTGACCGCCGCTGGGATGTGCAGAAGGCTCTGGGATGGGACACAGGAAGGGGTCCAGCCAGGGGGAGGCAGAGGGGTCTGGCAGGGGCAGGTTTCCCGGTGCTGCCCTAGGACACTGCAGTGCAGCCTCACCTCTCGGCCCCTCGGCGCTACAGAGAAGCCCGGTGCCTGCCCGGCAGCAGCCCCTGAGCGGCTCATTGCCCCCTGCTCCTTCCCCTGCCTGGAGGACAAGGACTGCCTGGGAGCGCAGAAGTGCTGCCCGCTGGGCTGCGGCTCTGCCTGCCTGGAGCCGGCGCAGGGTAAGGACTCGGCGGGGACGGCTGGGAGCCCTGGGGCGAGCC
This sequence comes from Lycocorax pyrrhopterus obiensis, assembly GCA_014706295.1. Classification (NCBI taxonomy): domain Eukaryota; kingdom Metazoa; phylum Chordata; class Aves; order Passeriformes; family Paradisaeidae; genus Lycocorax; species Lycocorax pyrrhopterus. The sequence continues at coordinate 9,747,322 of JACSVZ010000022.1, read as the reverse complement.
TGTGTGCCATAGTTGTCTCCCTGGCGCCCTGGCCCCTGGGGCAGCACACGCAGCTTCCCCTGCCCCGGCAGCTCCTGGCAGCTGCCGGGAAAACCCCACACCGGGACGTGGCCGCAGGCACCAGGAACGTGTGGATCATGGCAGGAGCCAGGGACCCCCGGGGCAGGCAGGGCGGCCAGTGGGGGATGCTGAATCGTCACACCCATTCTGCCCTGCCAGACCAGCCTAAGCCCAGCGAGGGCACCACGGTGCAGCCAGGACCGTTCCGGGAGCGGTGCCGAGGCGACGGCGACTGCCCCGACGCGCAGAAGTGCTGCAACAGCAGCTGTGGCCACCAGTGCCTGCCGGGAGTGCCGGCCGGTGAGGCAGGATGGGGCAGGATGGGCAGAGCGGGCGGGGACATGGCTCAGAGACCAGGAATGATGCCGTGGGACAGCAGCCACCATGGCACAGAGCTGTGGCACAAACGGGACTCCCCACCCCATGCTTGCCAGGGTGGCTCTGCCGGGCCTGGGGTGGGGACAAAATGCACAGCTCCCAGGTGGGCACTGGAGTGGGAAGGGAAGGGGACAGTGAGACCACCCTCTGGTGAGGCCACCATCCTGCTCTCATCCTGCTCCACGGTGCAGAGGACACCAGCCCTGCCCCAGCCACTCAACGGCCTCTGCGGCACCAGTGGGGATGCCTCCAGGACCAGGACTGTCCCCCATCCCACGTGTGCTGTCACCAGCTGTGCAGCCGGCACTGTGTGGCAAACAGCCAAGGTGAGGGGGCTGGGAGCCACCCCAAAGGTTCGGCAGCTCCACGTGCCCTGGTCCCCATGGCTGTGTCTCCAAGCAGTGGCACTGCAGCCACTCCACACCATGCCTGCAGGGAAGGACGGATTCTGCCCAGTCCGTGCTGGGCTGTTCCCCAGTTACGACTGCAGAGCCCAGTGCTGGCACGATGGCGAGTGTCCCCGCAAGGAGAAGTGCTGCCTGCGTGGCTGCGACTATGTCTGCCTGCCCCCGTCCCGAGGTGCCAGATACAGGCAGGGGTGTCCCCCAGCTCCAGGGACTGTGAGACTGGGTGGGGAAGACCCGCTGTTGCCGCTTGCACACCCAGCCCCACTACCTCCTGCCTCCAGAAAAACCAGGCATCTGCCCGCTGGCTGAGGAGGCTCCGCTGGCCGACGCCCCGTGTGGCACCACCTGCACCAAGGACTGGCAGTGCCCGGGGGCTGAGAAGTGCTGCAACAGCAGCAGATGTGGCCACGTGTGCTCAGCCCCCGAACCAGGTGAGGAGATGGTCGCCAGAACAGTGATTCCACCAGGAATGCTGTCAAAGCTCCTGGGTGGAGGATGCGGGACGGGGCTGCGGTAGGGCAGGCACTCAGATCGCCGGGTGCAGTCGTCAGGGCACCCCGACGCTGCAGGAAAGGAGGTGCCTGCAACACAGGGTGGTCCCTCCTCCTGCTGTCTCTTCCTGCCCCTCTCAGACAAACCCGGTGAGTGCCCAAAGGTGAGGCCACAACACACATCGGAGCCGTGCACGGAGAGGGACTCCTGCACCCACGACAGGGACTGTTCCCGGCAGGAGAAGTGCTGCTTCTCTGGCTGCACCATGCGCTGCACTCGCCCTGCCCGAGGTGAGCGTGGCAGCCCGGCCACCAGCACAGCGAAGTGACGTGAGAGCAGGGCTGGGACCTCCGCCCTCACCCGAGTCCCCTCCTCTGGTAGAGCACCCCGGGGAGTGCCCCCGGGCAGAGCCGTGCTGGGACCCGCGGCGCCGGCGCGGGAGCCAGTGCCTGGATGACAGTGTCTGCCGGCGAGAGGAGAAGTGCTGTGACACCGGCTGCGGCTGGGAGTGCGTGGCCGTGCCCAGAGGTAATGGGCACAGCCTGTTTGGGGGGAGCTAGCCCCAGCCCCCCAAGGGCAACCAGGTGACAGCGAGTTGGTTGCTGTGCCCCTGCAGACAGTGGGGACAGAGCTGATGGCCGATGTGTAGAGGAGTGCCAGGCTGATTCACAGTGTCCCCGGGGACAGCGGTGCACCAGCATCGGCTGTGGCCATGTCTGCATGGACATCCCCGGAGGTGAGAACCAGCCAGGCCCTCCGGGAGCCATGTGGGGCTGCCCTGGGGTGCCCTCTGGTGAGGTGCCCCAGGCCAGATGCCCCCCAGCTGGATGATTACCTTGCAGGCAGAGTGGGAGTATGCCCCATCCCCAGGGAGGGGGGCACATGCTTGGACCTGTGCAACTTCGACGAGGAGTGTCCCTGGGGCCACAAGTGCTGCAGTAACGGCTGTGGCCACGTCTGCACGCCAGCCTCTCTGCCAGGTCAGCCCCTCACACCCGCCCAGCCCAGCAGGGACAGAGCCCGGGTCCCCTTGGCACCCTGCCTGAGGGCATCCTGACCCTTCCTCCCCAATGAGGACCCCTCACCATGACCACACTGGAACCCTGAGCTGGGTCTGCCAAGGTAGCTGTACCCGTGGGGGTCTCACACCCTCCAGGGATATGATCTGCCCCCATCCTTCTTTCCATGCATCCCCCTCTTCCTGTGCAAATGATGAGCACACACAGCCTCAGCTCAGAGTCAGCAGGTGACCATCCTCCCCTGCCCACAGAGCACGACACTGTGGCCGTCCCCCAGCACGGTGCTGAGCGGTGCTCGGAGGAGTGCGAGGCCGACTCGCAGTGTCCCTGGGGACAGAGGTGCACCCACACCTCCTGCGGCCGTGTCTGCGTGGACACTCCTGGAGGTGAGGCACAGGAGACCCAGGTGTTGCCCCAAGAGACATGGGGTGTCCCATCTGGGTGGCTCACAGCAGGGTGCTCTGCCCTGCAGGCAGAAGTGGAGCATGCCCCATGCCTGAGGGCGGTGGGACCTGCCTGGACCTGTGCAGCCTCGATGAGGAGTGTCCCTGGGGCCACAAGTGCTGCAGCAACGGCTGCGGCCACGTCTGCACGCGGGTGCCTGGTGGTAAGGAGGCCTATGGCCACTGTGATGGGGCCAGCAGCAGGGCTAACACCAGGTCATGCAGGGTGCTAGCTGACCTGTATGAAGGGCACAGCCCTCAGCATGCTCCCAGCTCAGCATCACTGTGAGGCCAGTTCCCGCTGCTGCCCCATTGCTCTGCTCCCAGCAGATGCATTTGCAGGGCGAGGGGAACTGAAGTGATGTGGAGCAGGATGGAGCTCTCATGGAGCTGGCCAGCATGGCTACAATCATGGCCACTGGTCCCTCACTCCTGCAGTCTCGTTGCTCCCTTAAAAGCAGATCCTCCTTTTCAGATGCTGCGTGATGGGAGAGCAGCTCCTCTGCAGCAGGAAGATGCCTTCATTAGGGAACACGGGACAGTCATGGGCCCCAGCTGGCCTGTCCCCTCCCCACCACCTCCAGCAATAAAGTGTGTGCGTGGCTGCCCCCAGCTGCCCCATGTGGTCCTAGAGTGGCCTTGAAATCACCTGAGGCCCCTAGCGCCAGGAGGTTCAGCCGGAGTTGGTGCCACAGGGCCAGTGAAGGGGTGCAGACACAGACCCGTGTCAGGGCAGGCTGGGGACAGGCACCACCCCAGGCATCCATCGAGGTGGGAGCTGTTCCTCCTCCATTCAGTGGCTTCAGCTCCCAGCCAGGTCATGTTGGCAGCTTGAAGGCAGGGTTGGGCTGGGAGCTCATCCGTGGCAACGGGAGCTGCAGGGTGGTGGCTGGGTGAGCCCTGCCATGCCATGCTGCTGGAGGCACCCACCGCCCAGTCCCCATGAGGGAGGAGTGCCCAGAGGGACGGGCGCTGACTGCTCCTGCCAGCACAGGCAGGAAGGACCAGACCCAGACGTGCTCATCCAGGGACCTGTCCTTGTATTGTCACAGTCCAAGGGAAGGGACAGGATTCTCAGGTCAGGCACCATGCATAGGAGGGGGCATCCATGCTGGCATGGGCACATGTCCCTGTCCTTAGGCCAGTGAGCATCCCAGGCAAGCCACAGCCCCCAGCATGGCCACCCTAGCCCACAGGCCTCATTGCCACCAGCCCCACAGGGAATGTCTCCCTGTGGGGTCAGGGATGTGGCCACCAGCAGCAGCTTCCCCCAGGCAGGGGCTGTGCAGAGGCCACCACTTCCCAGGCCAGCACTACCAGGCACCTGGAACTGAGAGATGGGGCATCAGGAGAGGGGCCAGGAGCAGCCACCATCTGTGGCCCATGGCCCACAGCGCATTGCTAGTTACTGAGGTGGGAACAGGCCTGGAAGCACTCGCCCTTGGTCTCGAAGTTGTTCCTGTTGCCGCCGCAGCCGCCGTAGATGAACTCCTCGCACTGCTGGCTGGAGGCATTGAAGAAGAAGCGGCGGAAGAGCGCCTTGCAGTTCCCACAGACTGAGGGCAGGTAGCAGAAGTCTGCATGATCCAAAGGGGACAGGTTGAGCCAGGGCAGGGTGGGGACACCACCACGCTCAGCACTCTCAGGCCCTCAGAAAGCTCTGCACAGTTCTGGTTCCTTCTTACTGCCATACCCTTCGTGCCAGCACACAGCTCTGCACCCACCTGCCCACGGCCCCACACACCAGCAGCTTCCCCATAGCACAGTGTGGTGACCCCCAGGGCCTGCAGGACCCAGCAAGAGCTCAGGAGCACCCCAGGGACCTCCCTTCCCAGTTTGCTACCCCAAGTGAGCCAATACCCCTCTTGTCACCCACTCCTGTGCATGCCACGCTGCCACTCCAGAGCCCCACCACAGCACTGAGTCCTCACCCAACACTGGCTCCTGGCATGTGTAGCCACACTTGCTGGGACAGCACTTGGTGACTCCGCGGCAGTCGGCATCGCTAGTGCAGTGTGAACAGGAGGCACCCATGGGGCAGGAGCCACAGTCCTTGTCCAGCAGGTCCTCCACCTCTGGGATGTGGTAGCAGTACCCAGGCTTTGCTGCAGGACACAGTGGCCGGGACGCTGGTGAGACGCACAGAGCAGGGGCCTCAGCAGCCCCCAGTGCCCTGGGGTCAGACCCCAGCCTCCCACAGCCCCACACTCGTGGGCACCTGGCAGCACAGGGGGCAGTGGGAAGCACTGGGCAACAGCGGCACCCAGAGCATCCCCATTCCCAGTCCACGACCCAGCCACACTCACCTATCCCCAGCTCCTCTCGTCCAGTTGCGTGCGGGGCCGGGCTGGACCGCTTGGCAAGGGGGAGCAGGGCAGCCAGGAGGAGAAGGCGGCCAGGCGGAAGCTCCATGGTGCCCTGGATGGCCGGGTCTGGCCCCGGGTGTGGTGGGCTGGGATTTAAGGTGCGTGGGCGGGGCGGAGGGAGCAGGGCTGGTGCCTAAACCCAGCTAATTCCTGCCATGCAGGTAATGAGCCACACCCAAGCAGGGTCTGGTCTCCCTGGTGGCATCCTGGCCACAGCCCTCGATCTGGGGGGACCGGTTGGACGGGACAGCTGTCCCGGCACAGCCCTCGGGGAGCCCAGCTGGATGGCAGCAGCATGCCCAGGCTGGGCTGGGAAACCATCAGTGACTGCCGCAGCCTCCTGGGGACAAGCATGTGTTGGGGACAGACATGGGAAGGTTGGGACTGACCTCTCCATTGCCAGGGATCATGACAGTGCCATGGAAAGCTGCCAGCTCTGGTGCGGCCGTCAGCCGGGGAACGGCTGGGGCACCGTTCTCCCTGTGCTCCCTGTGGTGCAAGTCCTGGGGAAAGGCTGTGCCAGAGCTGTATCCCTTCCCTTTCTCCCCTGCTCCCTCATGTCTGACAGAGAGCATCCCGGGCAGGATGGGCCCACGCCTGTGGGTACCGCCTCGCTGCCTACCATTGTGGCTGTGCAAGGCAGGTCCCGCTGGACGGTGATTCTCCCGTCCATTCCCATCCTGTAGACACCTCTGTCCTTTTGCCGCCTCCTCCATCACTCTCGCTCGATTTGAGGTCGTCCCCTTCACCTGCCCCCTCCCGGGGAACACCAGTGCGGAGCCGTGTCCTGTGCGCTCCGGCAGCCCCCTGCTCCCGGCAGCATGTCGGGGTCCAGTGGCTGCATCGTGCCTGGGTGGCCCTTGGGGATGGGCCACGGCTCGCAGCCCTTTCAGCTTCCAGGCGGGGGGCCGGGCCCACGGCAGCCCAGGGCTCCGGGCGCTGAGCTGGGCGGCACCCGCCGGTACCCGTGGGCGGGCGTGGGGTGAAACCTGCCAAAAGGAGGGAGAAACAGATTAAGATGTTCCCATTCAGCAAGAATAATTGTCTTCCTAATTACTGCCGTAATTACTGTCCCAAAGGGGAAGCGGAGGGCGTGGAAAGCTCCGTGGGGAGGGGCCGGGAAAGTCGGAGTCGGGGTGGGGTTTGGAGGGCGGTGCCAACCTCCGCCCGCGCCCCCCGCCCATGCCCCACCGCAGCTTTTCCTGCCTCTCCTCCGAAGCCCCAGGATGAGGTCCTGGTGGCGTCCCCGGCACGGGACACGGTGACGTGGCCACTCCTGAGCAGGGATGGGAGCAAAGCCGGAGGGCGGTGCCGGAGGCGGTCGGGGGTGCAGAGTCAGGGTGGGCAGTGGGGAAGATACCCTTGCGCAGGGACTTGGCGGCCGCCCTCGTTGGCCAGAGCGCCAAAATCCGCCGGGGCTGAATTTTTCCCGCTATCTCCCCGAGGAATCGCAGCGGCCGGGTGACCACTGGACTGACTGATGGCGTCTTCCAAAGCAGCCCCGCCTGCCCCTGCACCGGCAGTAACACCATGGCCAGGCTGGGACACCACCACGGTGGATGCAGGGACGGTCCCAGAGATGATGGGGGGCTGCTCCCAGGTAGATGTTGGGGTTTCGCATGACAGAAAACCACTCCCAGAGGAGGACCTGTGTCGTACCCCCTTGTCGTGCCCTGACACCAGGGACCCGCAGGATGAGCAATGGGTGCGGCCGTGAGGGCAGAGCCACCAGCCAGACCTCCTCTATGGGAAAGCAGTGACCGGAGTACCCAGGGAACACCCAGGAATGCGGCACCTCCCAGGGCGGGCACGCAGTAGGGACAGGGACAGAGACAGAGGCGGCACTGTGCCACCGGGATGATGTTCCTGGCCAGGCCAGGGCGCACGGCAGGAGAGGTGCCGAGGGGCAGAGCCGGAGCACGGAGAGCGTGGACTGCACGCACACTCACACGTGCCCACACCTGGCTTCCACGTGTGCACACACACGCTCACACACGTGCAGAGTGCGTGGAGCCCTCCTGCCTCTCCCAGGGACGGGCGCTCCCGGAAGGGACTGTCAGGGAAAACCCCGGCAGCTCCGGTGCCGTCCTTGCAACACTTTGCAATGTCCAGTGCGGCCAATCCCATGGAAGGGGCAGAGGCAGCTGGAGCACCGTGTGACGGGAATCTGAGCACCTGCTCTGCCTCCGGCGAGGACACGGGACCCGTTGCTCCAGCCCTGCAGTGCTGGCGCCCACGCAGAGCCCCCACGCCCGTGTCCCCAGCACCAGGACTCCATGGCCCTGGGCTTTTCCTGGACGCCAGGTGTTGGGCCAGCTGGGGAGCAGCTGGCCAAGAGATGCAGGGCTGAGGGGCCGGTGGCAGCGCGGAGCTGTGGACCGTGTCCGGTCACAGGACGTCCCTCAGGAACCAGCGATTGTTCCCAGAGGCAGAACAATGCCCGGAGAGCTGCCAGGGCACCACGGGCTGCTCCACAGCACCCGGCCCGGGGAGCCTCCTCCCCTGATTCACCAGGCCAGCCCCAAGCGGGATCCCCCGGCCCCTTGCTGCTGCCTGCCCCGTACCTGTCTCTTGCAGTGGGAAGCTGCCTTGGCTGCTCTTGTTTTGCGGCACAGCGCGGCTCTCTCGGGGCTGCACAGAGCCCAGCACCAAGCAGCAGCACCTGCCTCTCCCGAGGCTTGTCCAGCAGCAGTTGCCCGCGGGAGGGAGGGGACGGGAGGGTTCACGCTCAGATGGAGCGTGTCAGGTGCTGGGGCATGGGCCAGGTCATGGGCACCAGCCTTCTGCCCCAGGAGGATTTAAACCCCTGCCTGTGCCCAGAGAGGCAGCCCCCACGCTGCCCATCCATGCCATGCGGCTGCTGTCGCTGCTCCTGCTCCTGGGACTCTGCTGCCTCTGGGCCCGGCTAGTCTCCCCAGGTGAGTGCGGGTGGGCACGGGTGGGTGCAGGAGCCAGTGGAACAGCGCTGCAGGAGGATGTGCAGCCATGGGCACACAGACCACTGTGACCATGGCTGGGAGTGCAGCATCCCACCTGTGCCATCCCCCCTACATCTTTGCATGCTGCAGAAGTGACCAGCAAACCCCCCACAGCTCCCTGGGGGAGCTGTCCGGGGTCTCTGGAGTCCTCACTCCCAGGGCCCCGCTGTCGGGCTGACAGATGTACCCAGTCATGCTACAGAGTGAGGGCCTGAGCATGGATTACCTGTCTTTCTCAGAATTCACCTAGCTACCACCTGGACCTGGACCAAGGACCCAGTCTGTGCAGCCAAGCTGCACCAGACCACCAGACAACAGCTGGACAGATGGACAGCCAGCCATGGAGGGCTCCATCAGCTGCTGGATAATCACCCAGCCTCCCGATCCCACCTCAGCACCCCCAGCTCTGTGCTTACCATGGCGATCTCCATGCCCCCCACCCCCCAGTAAACCCAGTCTGTGATGAACAATGTCTGGCTCCTGCTGCATCTGTCTCCTGGCGAGCCCCCGCCAGCTTCTGAGGGACCTTCAGTCCCTGTGGGAGGGATCGGGTCCCTTTCCTTGTTTCTCCTGGTCAAACTTTCAGAGGATGCTGGGGGCCTTGGGCATGGAGCAGCTTGCCCTGGGGAGCCTCAGGGAGCTGGGGCCACAGACCAGGAGGTTTCCAGAGATGCTCTGTGGGTCCTGGGTGGGTGCCTGGCTGGGGCTGTCTCTAGGGGTCTCCCACAGGGAACAGAAGCATGTTGCTGTGTAGAGGGCCCTGCTGAACCCACCCTGGGCAGGAGCAGCACCAGAGACTCCCTATGCCAGAACAGGGCTGGGGCAGCCACAATGACCTGGCCATGCCAGGCACTGACCAAGGACAGCTTGTCACACCCAGCCAGTGGCCAGTGTGGAGTTTATTAGGAAAGAGAAGGTCCTGCCCAAAACACCACTGGTGCCCAGGACCAGCTCTGGTAGAGTGAGGCAGAGGAAGAGGCCCCTGCACCCACACACTGTGGACTCTCCTCACCTCCATGTTCCTTGTACGCCTCGTGGCATCAGTCAACAAGTGTAATCACTGTCACCAGCACCATCACTGTAACCATCATCATCATCATCATATCATCATCGGTGTTAAAGAAATTTTTGACACCACACTCTCATCTCCATCAGATAAATTTATTGGCACAGATCAATCACAAAGTCTGGTAGCTTGAGCCGGAGCCTCAAAAGGACGACTCCAAACAAAGAAATCTCTGGCAATTATACCCTTATAACATAAACTCCCCATCTCTCATGTCCAGATCAAGAGTATTGTTAGGCTCTGGGGTCTTCTCACTCTTCACTGCCTCACTGTTTCATTACCAAGTGGTTGCCACGTGGTCATTTTCACACCCTCTGAGGTCAGTTTTGGTGGGGGTTTCACTCAGTTCTGTGGTCCATGTTACGTTTGTTACAGTTCATACACCACAATCTATGCCAGCTATTAATTTTTAAGTATCACTGAAACTACAGCTTTGTCTATTCTAGTATTAATGTTCACATTGTCAGCCCTGGGTTTCACTACTCTCTGTCTTTTACCTACAACACACCCAGTATGGTTCAGATAAAGTTCAGCTTGCACCTAACAAGTCCAGCTACTGATGTCAAACAAGCACTTAGCTGTTTTCAAATAATAGAAAAATTTCAACAGTCATGATCACCACAGTCAGCATCACCGTTGTCATCATCATCATCATCATCATCATCATCACTGTCATCATTGTCATTGCCATCATCTGCCTCACTTTCACCGTGGTCAGATCCAGGATTCTTTCCCTCCTCAGGCTTCTCTGGCTTCCCCCCAATCTCTGGCTTCTCCTCCAGCACAGGTTTTTGCCAGGTGCCAGCTTCCCACCAGCCACTGACTCCCCACCAGCGCTGGCCTCTTCCCCAGCTGCCAGCTTCCCACCAGCTGCTGGCCTCTTTTCCAGCTGCCAATATCCCACCAGCCACTGGCCTTCTCCTCATCTCTGGCTTCTCCCCCAGATGCCGGCTTCCCACCAGTCTGCAGCTTCTCTCCAGTCTCCAGCTTTGCTACAACCTCTGGCTTTTCCCCAGTCACAGTCTTCCCTCATGTTCTGGGGTTTCCTTCCCTTAATCGGGTATCCCTTCGGAGGAGACACTCACTCCAGAGTGCTTCCTCCTGAAGTTTTGTCTCCAAAACCTCCAAAAACTTCAGGAGGAAACACTCCAGGATGAGTGTCTCCTCCAAAGGGGAAAGGGCCTCCCCTTTTCCTCCACCAATAAAACAAGTGGGTCACAAGATGTGAAAGTGGGGGGAAAAAAACCAAACTGTTTATTAACACATAAACAAAACAGGTAGAACAGGATAAAAAAACCCCCTCAAAATACAACAAAATTCCCAGAGAGGGAACAGACACTCAGGCTCGGACCAGCCGGGGCCACCCCCCGCAGGCTCCCCGGACCAGCGAGGAGGGAAGGCAGGCAGTGAGGCAAGGGGAGGGAAGGGAAAAACAAGAAAGAACAACACAACCTTTTTCCAACTAGCCAGAACAAAAAAAAAAACCACCGAAGGGCAGCACAGCCCTCCTGGCACACTCCCTCCCGAGCCCTGCTGAGACCCCGAGCCCCCCGAGCCGCTGGGCCCCCGTTAAACTGCCCCGCACTCGGTCCCGTGGCCCCGCACCCCAGGCCCATCTTAAAGGCTCAGCGTCCTTGGGCATTGAGCAGACGGTTAAGGAATAAAGCAGCTTCATAATGTCACCCCAGGACATCACCCCAATCCCTTCTCCATTTTAAACTTTCTCTGAAATAACCAAAGTAGCTCTTAAAATTCCTTCATCTTTGTCAGTCACAGATCTTTTGAGAGCAGACTCAGGAAGAGAGCACAACATTAGCATGCTGGTAATCAGACATGGCTTGTTGTCCATTTCTCCTTACTAAATTACAGCGGTAGATATTGGGAATAACCAGGTTTATGTCTCTCATACCCCGTGCTGCCATCCATGGGTGTGTGGCTGCAGAAATCCCATTTTGTGCTGCAGCAGAAGCCAGGTATTGTGGTACATTAGTGACTGTCGAATCAGGGAGTGCAGGTGCTGCGCAGAGCACACACACCGCAGCCTCCTGATTTCAGGGTTAGGGTTGGCATTTGAGCCCAAGGATCATACCCTGCCAAACAGCAGACACCAGGTTTGGCCCTCCAGAACACCAAAACCTAAATGTTTCCATTGTGATCTCTAACTGCAAAGCGAGTGGCTGACATACACTTCATGCCAACACGTGCTTCTTGCCCAGGGGCCATGAATCAACCTGGGTGGTTTGGCATTTGGCACTTGCTCTGTTTAGTCTGGTAACTTTAACTCTTTGCTGACCAGGTTGAAAACCCAACAATGTTCCGTTGTGTTAAAATTGAATCTTGTGCTCCCGTGTCTGTTAAAAATTTCATTGATTTTTTATGAGATCAAATAGCATCAGAATGTCTGGACCATTATCATGTCTGCATTAATAGGATTTCACTTGCCAGATGTCAGTCTGGCCTGGCTTACAGCCATAGTGCTCTTGCAAATCAGTCATCTAAATCAAATCAAATGGGGTCGGTTTGGAGTATAATTTCCCACTCTATCCCAAGGTCCACTGGTTTCTTCTGTATCTATAATGAGTCTGGTTTCATATTCAGGGGGATTTGAAGGAAACAAAGAATCTTCTTTGCCAGGTTCACTATGTGATAACAGTTAGTTTTCTAATCTATACAAGGTCAGGGGGACAGGGAGTCCACATAAACATAATCTCAATCTTTTCTTCTGACTTTTATTTTTTTCTCCTTTTCTTCCTGTTTATGCAGCTTCTCAATTTTCAAAGACAATAATAATACAGCTGCTTTCTAGCCTTCTATTTCTCTCTCAGATCTTGTTTCTCTCTACTATGGTTTTTCCTATCCTAACAGGCAGCTTCTATGCACGTGTCTAAAATTTTACAAAAAATTCCTTTGCTCTTTTAATCTTTTATACAGTCCCTGGCCACCTTTAGCTTTTCCTCCACAGCTCTCCAATCATGCCAGTTTTCATCATGTGGAGCACAAATTTGAAAGAAAATCATTGAGCACATTGCTCTGCATCTTCCCTCAGCCCTGGCATGTTAGTAGCCCACAACACTAAATCTCCTGTAATCCAGGGCCAATGGATGTAAGTTAAAACAATTGTCGGCTGCCCATTTATAACACTGCTCACATAATTTGTCCAGATCAGATTGGGGCAGTTGTAGGTGAAGTAGCAGTGAGCATAGAAAGCAGAGCGGCAGGAGCAAGAACAGCAATAGACAGTGGAAGATGTTTTTCAGTGGGCACAAAGGGAGGAGCAGGGTCTGGGCTAGAATTTACCTCAGGATGATATCATGTACCAGCCCCGCTCCCAAGATGCTGCTTTTCCCAAGCTCAGTTATCCCATACATATCAACAGTCCATCTGCTCTGTGTGTCAGTCCTATAATCTACAGGAATTTGCCTATAATTGTTGAAGGCAAACCAAAACAGTCTCTTTGAAAACCCTCTCTGTGGGCCACACTTCTGCAGGTTTTGCCCTGGCACGTCGAGTAATATATGGCCATTCCTCCTGGCATAATATCACTATGGGCTTTAGAGATCATTTAGTAGTGCTGACTGTCTTCTCTCAGTTCTGCAATACCTCAGCTAAGTGCATCTCCTTCTTTATGCCAGGTACATTTCTCATCTTTCCCAAAACCCACAAAACTCAAACTTGTAGAAGGCAGGACTCGAACCTCCTTTAGAGATTTGACACTCACTGCTCAGTCCTTCCTTACTCCAGAGCTCCCGGGTGAAACCACCCACTGCTGCAAATTTGGGTATCCGGAGAAGAAAGAAGAAAATGGGCAAGTGACCGAGTGCCCCATTTGGGTTGCCAAGCTGTTAAAGAAAATTTTGACACTAAGCTCTTATGTCCGCCAGATACATTTATTGGCACAGATCAATCACAAAATCTGGTAGCCTGAGTTGGGTGCCACAAAAATCTCTGAAAATCCCTGGGCAATTATACCCTTACAAACTAAAATCTCCACCCCCCTGTAATCAGCACCATTTTCATTGTCATTGGAGTGATCATTTCCATTGTCATTGGAGTCACCATCTTCACTGCTATTGGAGTTGTCACTGCTGATGTCATCATCACCATCTTCATTGATACTGGAATTTTCATTGTCATTGGAGTCACCACCTCATTGCTATTGGGATTGTCACTTTTGACACCATCATCACCATCTTTATTGCTATTGGATTTTTCATCATTGACACCATCATTGCCATCATCGCTGTCGTTGTCACCATGATCATGGTCACTGCCATCACAAAGCTGATTTTTATTACCATCATCACCGTCATAGTCATCGGCTATGACGGCTATGGCCATTGTTGCCACCATCACCAGTTTCATGGCTGTTGGAGACACCAGTTTCATCACTGTTGGAGACACCAGTTTCATCGCTGTTGGAGACATCAGTTTCATCACTGTTGGAGACACCAGCTTCATTGCTATTGGAGACACCAGCTTCATTGCTATTGGAGACGTCATTGTCATTGTCCTTGTCATTGTCCTTGTCATCGTCACCATCATTGTCATTGTCATCGTCATCGTCACCATCATCATTGTCATTGTCATTGTCCTTGTCATTGTCATTGTCACCATCATTGTCATCGTCACCATCATTGTCATTGTCATTGTCATTGTCACCTCCTGTCATTGTCATTGTCATTGTCAGCGTCATTGTCATTGTCACCGTCACCATCACCATCACCATCATCATCAGGCACCATGCTGGGCTCTTTCCCAGGCTCAAGGCTCAGGGTGCTTCCCAGCAGCCCTGGTGGCGGCCACCCAGCTGGAGCTACTGTACGGAACTCTGTAGGAGAGCAGAAAGCAGTAGCATCAGCACAAGCATGCTGCCCTCCCATCCACTGCTCCCACCCAGCAGCCCAGTTTACCACGATGCTGTGCTGTCTTCTCCTCTGCAGCTTTTCCTGGTGGGTTTTCAGGGCTCTGCCTGACTCCTGCTGCCTTCAAGGCTGAGGCAACTCAGCCCAAGGCCACGCTGGTGCCGCCCGGCTCATGGCAGTGTTATGGTGGGGCTGGTGCCTGAGGGGCCCTCCTGGGCACCTCTGCCCTGGGGCCAGCAGCCACCCATGGCTCCAGCTGCACTGGGGAGTCAAGGAGAGATGGCACTGTGCCACAGCCCACTGTGGCACTGCAGTGAGCCCCACATCGCCCAGGCTCATCCCACCCTGCTCCCACCACGGCTTCCCTGGCCCTCACAAGGCAGCAACCTGGCACCTGCCAGCACCTGCAAAGCACCTGTGATTCTATGAAAATAAGGAAAAATATTCTTAAATGTTCTTCCCACCCGCCCATACTTGCCTGCAATGGGCGCTGCCTGCAGCTGTGCCCAAAGGGTGAGGAGCCCCAGCAGGAGGATGCTTCGTGCCATGCTGACAAAGTCTATGTCCAGGGCTGTGCCAACTGGCAATTTAAAGTGCCTCGCAGGCAGCCCGGGTCCAGGAATGGGAGGAGGTAGCTCACAGGTGACTTCAGGAACCTCCCACATCTGGCTCTAATTCTGTTTACCAAAGAGCCACTCCAGCTCCACCCACAGCCACGGCAGGAGCAGGATCCAGAGTTGGCTGCACTCCAAGGAGGACAGCACAAGGACTGCAGGAGGGAAGGGGAAACCAGGACTGCACAGAGGCAGATTCTTCACTGCTGCTCTCAACAGGAATCCCTACAATGACCTTTATCAACAGCAGTGACCCCAGCACCAGTCTCTGCCCCAGTGCTGGGCTCTGCTGCAGGCAGGAGCCTGTCCTGGCCCTGCCATTCCGGATGGAACAGGAACAGGGCAAGAGCACCTGGCAGCAGCACTAGGAGCTCCCTCCTTCCACATGCAAAATGCCTTTCATTCAAGGCTGCTGTTTCACACGTGAGACTGTTTGCAGATTTTTCTAGATCAAATATTCAAGGCTTCATTTGAGCACCTGTCCCTGAACCATCCCATTCCCAAGCAGAGTGCTCCAGCTCTTTCATTTTTCCTACTGTCACTTGCCAGGTTTAGGCACACAAATAAATGAGCTCAAAGTCTCCAGAGCAAGTGAAAGCTGTCCCCCAGCCCCCCATGGTCCTCCTGCTTCGTGGCCTCCCCAGGACCCCCCTTGTCACAGGGCAGCCCCATGCAGCTCAGCACACTCTGGGCAAAGTCAGAGCTCAGTGTGTCCTTCTCCCAGACCAACCAGACTCCATCAGCATGGCCTCCATGCAGCTTTTGGGAACTCCTGAACATGAATTGCAGGATTTAGTGTCCATGCATGAGAGCCTCATTAATTTACACATGAGCATTTGATAACCACATGAATTTGCAATGGGAGTGCACAGTTACTGCATGCACAAACACCAAATTAGTTCCTGTCCAAGCGAACTTCTGCTCCAATGGAACAGTGCTGCACTAAAATGGACATCTCTGGAGGAAAAGGTCTTGGGACTTCAAGCACAAGAGCTCACCCAAGCTGCAGAGAGCACCAGAACCTGTCTTCAAACTGCCAGCCAAACTGCTGGCCTTCACCAGAGACCCACAGTCAGAGTAAATGAAAATTAGATGCCCTGCCACATTGCCTTCCCTTTCCTCTGCATGTGATCTCAGGGTAAAGACTTATTTAATATGTTTGAGACAGCAGATTAAGCTTAATTAAGATCCAATTCTGTCAGTGCTAACCCATTTACACCAAGTTATTCTCCAGTCACCCAGGAATGCTAGTTGGAATCTAATTTTCCAATTTTTTCCTTCTCTTTTTAATTATTTCTTTATGAATTACACACAAACCAATGTGCAATCAATAGGATAGGAGAACTTAAGGACTGGTCTGCCCAGGACACATCAGCACCAGGCACAAATGGGTTGGAGTTTCTGGATAACAGACAAAGTTTAAATCTGCAACTGTGGGGTGAGTGAAATTAACTGGTTTGAGCTTGACATTATTACTACAACTCTAAGCTGGCACTTGACAGGAGCACTGGAAAAGCAGTCATGCTCAAAGAGCTTTCCATCAACATCACGTCAAGATGATGCAGGGACAGTGCAAGGGAAGGAGCACAGCTCTGCACAAATCTGTGTGGGAAGAGGGCTCACGGCAAGAAAAATGCTTTAAGTACAGGTTTATCCTTCTCCTCCTGCTGTGAGTCAAGGTGGACGCAATTCCTCCACGAACCACCCATGTCCACCAGAGCTCTGGTGCTCCCCACCTCGCAGCTGCCTGGTGGAACCCGACAGCCCGGTGCTTATCGCGCGTTGCTGTGGCTGTTAATCCCTGCCGAGCCGGACACCCCGGAGCAGGCAGTGCTGGCCAGCCGGTGTCAGCAGCGCTGACTCCCTTCCACGCACCTGGCAAACCATCTGGAACAACCTGAGGGATCGCAGGCCTCCTTCCAACCTCAGGGGTGCCACGATGGAGAGTTCAGCACTGCCGCTGTCCCCGTGCTTGCCTGGTGGCTCCTCCTTTTGGGAACACCACCATAATTTTTAGCAGACCATAATCCTGGATAACATTTGGGGAACTAATGGAGGGGAATGTCTGACAAGTAAATTGCTCTGATGAAATAAACACCTGAGGACACTGAGGGTCAGAGGGACTTGTCCACAGTCTCCCTGAGAATCAAACAGGAACGTGGGTAACCTCAGCTGTGAACCAGCTGTTTGTGCCTGGCACACATGCACCTACCACACAGATCCATGGAAAAATTACCATTAAAAACCAGGGCCTGGAGGAGACCCAAAGAAGGCATCACATCAGTTAGAGTTAGGTGATCCCTGACAGACATTGTTCTGACACACTCCTAAAAGATATCCTTCTCCCTGCAAAAGCGATGACTCCTTCACTGAGAATTTGTTCCAGGATTTAAGTCTTCCTGTTAATTGGAAAGCTTTTCCAAAGATCTGATCCCAGCCTCACTTGAATCAAGTAAACACAAGGGACAACTTGTCTATCAAGGTGGTACAGAACGCAAGCCGGTCTCACAGATTAACAGTATCAGTCTCCTCACCTTTCCCTAGGAGTTCCTACAGCCACAGTTACTCTTCCTCTCCTCTGGGTAATGTCCAATTTTTGTTGCTGACAATTTGGAGCAACCAAAATAAGCGCACAAGCAGCCCAGTGCTCCTGATAATGAGGTTATGTCGATGTTGACGGTGACTTGGTTGGCTCCACATCCGCCACTGGGCTTGTCTAACAACCCCAAGCTTACCCCGGGCTGGTGCAGCCCTGGCCAAAGCAGCAGGAAGGGGACAAGGGCAGGAGCCTCTTCCAGCATGTGAGCCCATGAGTCAGCAGCCTCTGCTCCCACAGCCGCTCCAGGCTTCCATGGGAGCCCAGTGCGGTCACTGCTGAGGGGTCAGTGTGGTCACACTGAGGGGACACAGCCACAGGCTGCAGTGACAGGTGCTGAGAGACACCAGCACATCCTCTGGAGGCACCACCACAGCCCCCAGAGCACTGGTACTTTGGATCACAGAACCACAGAATGATTTAGGTTGGAAAAGACCTCTGAGGTCATTGAATCCAACCTTTGACTAATCACCACCTTGTCAATGAGAGCATGGCTCCAAGTGCCACATCCACTCATTCCTTGAACACAAATGAAACAAGACAAAGCATCTGGCAAAGCTGGTGGGAAAGAGATCCCACTTTCCCCCAAAGTGCGGCTCAGGGCTGCCCCACTGGCACAAAGGACAGGAGACGGCTGCTGGAGCACACCCCTGCTCTGCACAGCGAGACCCACCCTGCACTCTGGCAAATCCCCTTTGCTTGGTTTATCTCAATGAATCATCTTGGAATGAAGAAGAATGTTACCAGCAAAATAGTAAATGGTTCATCAATGCAAATTGTTAGTCAGCTGATTCAACAGAAAAGCTTCTCTGACCACAATATGGGGTAAGATTATCTAGAAAACGACAGAAAAGTTGTTTTGACTATTCTGCACACATTAGACAAGATGAGCAAATGCTGCTTTGGGGAGATTCCAGAAAGAGGAGTGGTGGAAAATTATACCAGGAACACACAGATCATGGAAAGACCGACATTCACACTCCAGCTGCAGGTCGCGGGGGCAGAGGCCACGTGTGTCCAGCTCCACCCGCGACGGGTCCTCCTCTGGGTGGGACAGCGTGAGTTTAAGACTGTGGGACTTAGGATGGTCTGCCTCGCCCTCCGGGACTGCTCAGCCCCGAGGGAGCAGCGGGGACCCCCGGGAGAGCAGCGGGGACCCCCGGGGTCTGCGGCCCGCGCTCCGGCAGCACCTTCAGGGCGGGCACCGTGTGAGCCCAGGGCTCCCCGAGCACACACCGGGTGTCCCCCCGGCCCTCCCCGTCCCCGCTCCCGCCGCGGGCTCGGCCCGGCCCTATTGCCCTGGTACCGCGTCACATCCGTCGGGGCCCGATGATGCGGACGCGGGATCTCCGCGCATCCGGCCGCTCGCACCGGAGCCGGGAGCGGGGCCATGGGCGCCGCCCGCGATGCGGAGCAGCAGCCGGGGCCGCCGGGCGAGGAGGGCCCGGGCGACGCCGAGGAGCAGCTGGTCAGCACGGTGAGGCGGGGGCCGGGCCGGGCGGGCGGCGGGCGGCGGCGGGGCCGCGGCTGACGCGTGTGTCCCGCAGAGCCCCTGGAACATCATGATCAAGCACCGGCAGGTGCAGCGGCGCGGGCGGCGCTCCCAGATGACCACCAGGTACGGCAGGACCGGGATGGGCGGCCAGGATGGAGGGGAAGGGTGGAACAGCGGCACCGGGATGGGCACCAGGCGGCGGGAGGATCGGGTTAGACCGGGCCGGGGCAGGAGGTCCCACGCCCCCCGCCTGACCTCTCCACCCGCAGCTTCACTGACCCAAGCGTGTCCATGGACCTGCTGCGCGCTGTGCTGCAGCCCAGCATCAACGAGGAGATCCGGGGCGTCTTCAACAAGTACATGAAGGTGAGCGCTGGGGACAGGTGGCAGCAGCAGGTGCACGGGGACAGCTCGGCTGCCACCGAGGCCATCGCGCCTCTCTGTGGGAGCTGAGCCGACCCTGCCCGGCTGCACAGGCTGTCACCCTCTCCTGCCTTTTCCTCTCCAGTTTTTCCAGACAGCAGCAATCAACGTGCGTGATAACGTTGGGGAGGAGGTGGACCCGGAGCAGCTCATCCAGGAGACCTGTAGGAGCTGCCTGGAGCAGGTGGGCACTGGCGAGGGGTTTCTTGGGTGCCCCCAAGCAAAGCAGCCTGGCTAGGATGTGTCCCTCTTAAGAGCTTTGCTGTCACTGTGAGGGGACATCCGCAGCCCTTGTGTGACTGCTGTGCTGGGATTCATTCTCTCTGGGAAAAGGGGAGCAGTCAGGGCTGGGCAGCTCATGCTGCTTCTTCTCACTGCTGCTGTAGGAACATGACACACAGCTGTAGCTCCCACAGAAACTGGCTCCCAGCACCCGTCAGAGGGTCCTGGCAGGGTAGGGCAGGATTTTTTCCTTTCACATCTTGCTTATCTGCCAATTCCCCAGAATTTATCATGCTCAGATTGTGCTTTTGCATCTGGCTGTCTGTGGAAGCATAGCCTGGTAGCACTCCAAAAGCAAAGCTGTTGCAGGGCTTTTAGGTGGATATGTTGAGGTGGGGGTTGCCGGTGGGGCCCTCTCTGAGCCATGGAACCTTCTTTGTCTTCCTGCAGGCCAAACTCTTGTTCTCTGATGGCAAAAAGGTGGTTCCCAGGTTGCCCCATGAGCAGGCAGTGCCAAAGGTAATTGTGATTGTACACAGAGGTTTAAATGATTTGTGAGAGCTGGGATAAGAAGAGTTGGAATCAGTGTTCTCTGACTCTTCTTGGCCACCAGTGCAGTAGTGCAGAGGCGGAGTAGGGGATGTTGGGCTTGAAGGCAATACAGGGCAGGAGAATCCCAGGTGTGGGTGCTGCTTGTTGCAGTTCAGTGCTGCTCACTGAGGTGGGCTGGGGTCAGCGTTCACCTGGCCAGGTAGGGAGAAGAGCCCTGCTCATCCCACTGCCCTTCCTCTTCCAGCGTGCCCGACAGATGGATGAGGAGCTGAGCCGTCGAGGGAGCCCCATTCCGAAAAAGGTAGGATGGTTCTCCCCACAAGAGATTTTATGTTTTGGGAAGGTTGGTCCTCATTCCTGGCCATTCCCAGAGTATGAGTGCGTGGAGGTGCACAGGCAGCTTTTGTGAGGCATTGGAGGTGCTCTCTCTGGTGCCAGGCAGTGTTTCTGCCTGTGACAAAAGGAGCAGCTCCCTGGGAGAGGGAGGGTTGCCGAGAGGGTTCCCTCAGCCAGCACAGCTGAGTCACAGAAGGGTTTCTTCCATGCAGAGAAAAGGGCGGCCTCCAGGACAGAGCCTGTCAAATGACCGTGGAGTTTCAGGCATGGCAGCGTGAGTACGAACCCTGAGCTAGAGCCCCTGCTTTGGGAGGGCAGGAGGAATGAGGCTGCCTGTCGGGAGCACAGAAATCCCACAGACTTCTCTCCTGCAGAGAGATGATGGGAGTTCTGGGTATGGGCTGAAGCAGGGTTAGGTTGAGGTGTTCCTCCCAGGAGACAAAGACCGTCAAAAAGGGGTTTTAAACAGGCCCAAAGGGGTGAAAAGGTCCGGATGGACCATCCAGACTGAGCAGTGAGACATGGGGAATGGTGGGATCTGGGCAGCCAGGAGAGAAGAATGTGCAGCAAAGCTGTGGGTCCGAAGCTGGGCGCTGCGGGGGAATGGAGGGTGTGAACAAGGGTGGATCTGGAAGGGCTTGGGCTCAGTCCCTGCTGCTGGTGGTGACTAAGCTAGTCCCACTGGGACTCATTCTTACTGTGTTTTCCTTTCCCTCAGGTGGAAGCTCAAAGTCTCTGAGCCTGTGAAAAGGGATGGACCAAAGGTATTGGCTGTCCGACGCTGCTGGGCTCCCCCTCTCCTCCCCTTTGCTCCCACCAGCAGAGCCCTGCGGCTGCAGGAGTGCAGGGCAGCGTGGGCTGTGCTCTGCCCTGACGGGGCCCTGGGCAGGGGTGGAGCAAGAAGAGGAAGCGAAGTGCCTGGAGGCCTCTGCTGGTCTCCCCAGGCATTGTAGCCTGTAGCCCTGCAGCGTGGTGCTGGTAAGGGAGACCTGAGGAGACCAGGAGTAGCCAGGGGAATCCCACAAGTGTTTCCCACGAGGGAAACTGCTTAGATCAGCCCAGACAGAATGTAATGTTCCTCCCCTGCGGAAGGCTGGAGGTCTGTGGCCAGCTCCCTCCCTCCCAGTCCGGAGGCAGCTCCAAGGTTCCCTGTCAGAGAGCCGAGGTTTGCGGAGCATGGCCAGCACCAACTTCATTTCTAATGTTGCCCCTTTTCCAATTACTCTGTAGTGGGATCCATCCCGACTGACTGAAACCACAACCTTTGTGCTGGGATCTCGAGCAAACAAGTAAGGAATGGCCCTGTTGATGGAGGGTGGCGTCCCCAGGCAGGAGCCCGTGACACTCCTCCCGTCACTTCGCTTCTCTGCCTCGAAAGCAGTAGGAAGGGCTTGGGGAGGAGAGGGGTTGTCCCTGTGCCACTGCAGCTGCCCTCCCCACAACCCTAACACCCCTCATGCTCTTCTTGCAGAGCTCTCGGGATGGGAGGAACAAGAGGGCGACTCTACATCAAGCATCCCCACCTCTTTAAGGTCAGGTGCCACAGCCGGATGGTTTCCCATGGGAATCAGGAGCTTGTGCTTCAGCTCCCTTGTTTACTTCCTCCCCTGTGCCCTTGTTCGTTATCTCGGAGCACGTTCCCAAGGTCTGACTAGCACACGGAGCACGAGCCAGTGGTGTCACGTGCCCACCGAGGTGGCGGGTTTGCCAGAGCCAGGGCTGAGGCTGGAGCAGGGCAGGCGGAGCGGGGGTCAGAGCAAAGTGGGGCGCAGCGTCCTGGAGGAGGGGGCTTTTAGGGAAGGGTCTGTCACCCGTGCTCAGCTCGGTCCTTGCTGCTTTATTGCAGTACGCGGCTGACCAGCAGGATAAGCACTGGCTGACAGAGCAGCAGCACATGAGGGCCATTGGGGGCAAGATGGTGAGTACGGCCGGGCGCAGGGCCCACCGCAGGGCCAGCACGGGCGGAGGAGCCGTGGGACAGGTGGCGGTGGCAGGAGGACAGGCAGGGCGCGGGGACACAGCGCTGCCAAGGCCCACCCCCTGCCCACGGGACTGGGGTGCGGGCCAGGGGGCACAGCTGGCTCCCACAGGGACAGTGCTGGCTGGCGTGTGGCACTGCCCCGGCCGCCCCTCGCAGGCACCCTGAGGTGTCCCCTGCCTTGTGCCACAGGCCTACCTCCTCATCGAAGAGGACATTCGGGATTTGGCCGCCAGTGAGGATTACAGGTGAGGACTGAAGCAGGCATTCTGAAGGTGCTGCCCTGCCTGGGGCTGCTGCCCTAGGGGCCCCCACTGTGTCCCCCCTCACTGCTGCATTGCCCAGGGGTCCTGTGCTGGAGGGACTCTCTCCATGACAGTTGGGGGGCTCGGTTATGTTTGGGGTTTGGTGCTAGGGGGCCATGTTGTGCAACTAAGGTTTGGACTTGGTGTTGGTTGGGGGTTTATGGTAGGTTTGGGCCCAGTGCTGATTGAGGTCCATGGTGGATTTGGTAGGTCTGGGCTTGGTACTGATGGGTGCTACAGGACATGGTGGGTTTGGGGTCAGCAGTGGGTGCTGGAGTCCCTCCACCTCACCCTCCTTTCTCCCCAGGGACTGTGTTGATCTGCGGCTGGAAGAGCTGAAGCCTTTCATCCCTCCAGCCTGGATGACTGAGAAGATGCAGAAGCACATGGAGACGCTTCGCCGCGGGGGGGACGTGCCGGCCCCCGAGGAGCCCCCCGAGCCCTGAGGCCCCCCCAATAAAGCCGCTTCCTTCCCACCTCGCCGCCTCCTGGGGTCTGGGGACGGCCGTGTCTGGCCCTTTAAGGGCCTGCGGGACCCGCGGCTCCGCCCCCTCGGGGCAGTGACCAATCACAGCGTTCAACGTCAGTGGCCGGCGGTCAATCAGCAGCCTCTGGCCGTTACCGTGGGAGCTGCATCCTCGGTGGGCGCTGATTGGCCGGCTCGAACGGGGCTGCGCGCTGATTGGTGGAGGGTCCGCACGCGGAAATATTCAAACGGGGCGCGGGAGCAGGCGGGCCCGCGCGGGACGAGCGTACCGGAGAGCGTCCGGGATCGGGGCTGCGACCGTGCCGCTCCTACACCGGAGACTGGGACCGAGCCACTCCTGCACCGAACAGGGGCTGGAACCGAGCCGCTCCTGAACCGGAGAGCGTTTGAGGCGGGGGTTGGGATCGGGCCACCGCCGCTGCACGGGAGAGCCCCAAGCACCGCCGTTCGGCACTGGGGAACCCCGCTAGGGGAGCCTTGACAGCCGCTCGGCACCGGGAGAGCCGCAGCGGGGCCTGAGTCCTGCCCCGAGCGCAACTGCGGGAGGGAGGGAGCGAGCGGAGCCCGGTGCGGCGCTACCCGAGAGCGGGAGCCGCGTCCAGCCCGTGACCCGCCGGCAGCGGCGGCCGCAGACCGGTGCGCCGGTCCGTGCCCCCGGAGCTGTCATGGCTTCACAGAACGCCGACCCCGCCGCCGTGTCCAGCGCAGCCGCCCGCAAAGCGGCCGAGACCGGGGCCACGGCGGCCCGCGGCGCGGTGGGGAAGAGGTGAGCGGGGCCGGAGCCGGGGCTGCGGGCGGGGGCTGCCCCGGTGAGCCGGCCGGTAATGTGCGCTTTCCCCGCAGGCTGCAGCAAGAACTGATGGCACTGATGGTGAGTGGGGTCCCGGGGCCGATTTGGGGGTTGGGGGGTCCCGAGGGCTCCCGGGGCTGAAGAGGGGCAGGGGCGGTCTCGGTGTGTCCCGGGCCACCCTGACGTGCTGCCCCCCCAGATGTCCGGTGACAAAGGCATTTCTGCCTTCCCCGAGTCCGACAACCTCTTCAAGTGGATCGGGACCATTGACGGCGCCGCCGGGACGGTGAGAGGCGAGATCCCGGTCTGGGGGTGCACTGACCCTGCCCCACCTTCCTCCCTTCACCTGAGGCTGGTCCCAGCCCTCCACTTCCCCCGTGCCTCTTCTTCCCCGAGGCTTCCTCCCACCTCTGGGGCTACGGCCCCCCTGACTCCTGTCCCCCTCGACTCCCGCCCCCAGCCCTACGAGGAGCTGCGGTACAAGCTGTCGCTGGAGTTCCCCAGTGGGTACCCCTACACAGCACCCACCGTGCGGTTCCTGACCCCCTGCTACCACCCCAACGTCGACACCCAGGGCAACATCTGCCTCGATATCCTCAAGGAAAAGTGGTCAGCGCTGTATGATGTCCGCACCATCCTGCTCTCCGTACAGAGCCTGCTGGCAGGTGGGTCTCATAGACAAACCGCTGTGGAGTGCTGGGGGAAGGGGTGGTGGTGGTGGGGATCCCCATCCCAGATCAGGGCTCAAGGGTGTCCAGGTCACCCCACCAGCTGACCCACCCCCTGTTTCCAGAGCCGAACATCGAGAGCCCTCTGAACACACATGCTGCCGAGCTCTGGAAGAACCAAGTCGGTGAGTACCTGGAGCAGAACCCTCCTGCCCCCTCCCCACTGGGATGGGCAGCAGCCCCCAGTGCCTGTCTGGCCCCACAGCTGCCCTGGCAGCCACCTCGGGACCCTTGGCACCATGTTCCCCCTCTCTCCTCAGCCTATAAGAAGTATGTGCGGGAGACGTACAACAAGCAGACCAAGAGCCAGGAGACCTGACTGTCACCACCACCCCCCAACATACCCACTCCCTCCCGGCCATCCCCTGCGTTCTGTATCATAGGCTGTTTTTAAATTAATGTCGCAGTCCGAGCCACGGTTAATGTATAAATAAATGCACGTTTATAAGTTCTGCAGGGGATTCTGTGGCAGCCTGGCACACCCCGAGTGCCCCAAGAGGCCCCTGTGCGAGTGTGGGCAGGGAGGGTGGAAGGGACACTGATCCCTGTGGAGTAACAGAGATTTTATCAATATTTGGGGGCCTAGAGTGGTCCCATTCCCTCCTCAGGGTGGAAGCAGCCCCCACCATCACCTGCAAAGGCAGGGGTTGAGGACTGTAGGGGTGCATAGGGCCTCTGTCCCCTGCTCTGTGATGGGGTGCCACCTCTGCTGCTATCTCCTGCCCTCCCTAGCTCACAGCACCCCACAGCAGTGCACAGCACAGGGGCCTCCCCAAGCCGCTCTCGCTGTGGTGCCGTCTGTCCCTGCTGGCTGTGTGGTCTCCGTGGCTTCCACTGTCCATGGCGGAATGTTGGCTCCACTCTCCATCTCTGCCAGCGTGGCCCTCACCTGCTCAATCTCCTCCTCCAAGCACTGGGCTGTCGGGGACTGTGTGGGACCCCCTCCTCGCCGGCTGGGCAGCCCCCAGCCCCCCAACCCAGTGCGCAGTGGGGCGACACCACCCCCTTGCGTGGAGAAGAGCTGGCAGAGGTGCTGGGCTCTGTACAGGTCCTGCAGGAAGAGCTCCAGGGCGGAGAGGAAGAGCACCCACAGCCGCTCCAGCTCCTGCCGTTCCAGAGGGCTCGCTGGGGCCCGCCGCAGCCCCGCCAGCAGCACCCGCCGCAGCCCTGTGGGGTAGGCACGCTGAGCTGGGGTGGCTCTGGAGCCCCTCCTGGGCCCCAGTGTGGGTGCAGAGGTTCCCCGTGGCTGCTGCCCAGTACAGCAGTTCCCTCCTTACCCATGCTGAGCTCGCAGGCCTCCGCGCTCCTCCTGCGTCGCTCCTCGCGCAGCCGAGGGCTGTCACCACTCCCCCCAAGCTGCAGCACCAGCTGCCGGTGTCCGGCCGTGGCCTTGCAGAAGGCAGCCTGGGCTGCGGCACACGTTCCCACTGCCCCCCGCCCACGGCGCGCATCCCTTCTGCCTGGTGCCATTACACCTGGCAGTGAAAGCAGGGCAGGGGCAGGGGCAGGCCGCCCACGGTGGTTGCTGGCTCTCCAGGGGTCTCGGCTGCCCTATGCCACAGTGCTGTGCTGCCGGTATGCGACCAGCTCTGAGCTGTGTCTTGGTCCCATGGTCCCACCCACCCTGGCTGGGGCCTGTACCCCGCCTCATCCCCCGTGCTGTGCTCCACCCCAGCTGGTCCCCAGGGAGCTGTGATGCCCAGCAGGCCGGCGCAGCCTCTTCAGAGAGAGACAAGGGTCATCTTTCCCCTGTAGAGAGGGGGCTGCTCCTGCCCTTCCACCTTATAGCCAGGTCCTCTGGGTGGGAGATGCGGGTCCCAGTGTGGGGCAGGCAGTGGTGGCTCTCTAGAACCCCTGTGGTCCCACAGCCCTGCCCTGGAGCAGGACCCTCGGGGCTAGAGCTGTGCTCCCTCACCCTCTGGCATGTGAACAAGCTGCTCTGCACGGAAACTCTGAGCTCAGTGCTGGCGCCTGCCCAAGAGCCCGTGGGAACCACAACCCTGTGCTGCCCCTGCAGCACTGCCCTGTGGCATGAGCCTGCCCATGCTCCCTCCCTGCAGAGCAAAGCAGGGGCACACTGCCACAGCCCCCTCCCCGAGCCCCCCCCTCCTCCTGTGAAGTCATGCACCAGCAGCTCAAGCCTTTCCTCTTTAATTGAGGCTCGAATCAAAGCCACAGGTGACAGATGGGAGGAAAAGCTCAGCCGCTGGTGGTGAGATGAGACCGGGACCCTGGCACGGAGCAAGGTCCCAGCCAGTGCTGAGGGCCAGGTGCTGTGGAGCTGCTGCTCCCTGGACAGCAGGGGAGCAGGGCTGGGTGCAGCAGCCGGCCTGAGGAATGTCTGGTCCCTTACTGCACACCCTCCATCATCTTCAGGAACTCTGCAAGAGAGTAGCAGCCTCAGCCCATGGCCCTGCCTGGGTGCACAGCACGGGTGCTTGGCTGGGGCCATTGCTCACCATCAAAGTCAATGCGGCCATCATTGTTCTTGTCTGAGTCCTTCATCATGTCCTCTATGTCCTCATCAGTGACAGGCTCCCCGGTGGCTCTCAGGATCTCACCCAGCTCCTCAATGTCAATGAACCCATCCGCATTCCTGCAGGAGGGTGAGGGAGGGATGGGACCTCGCTTGCCCCCGCAGACAGGATGGGCCGCTTCACACCCCCCCTCCACTCACCGGTCAAAGACGCGGAAGCAGTTGGCCAGCTCCTCCTCCGACTTGCCTTTGGCATCCTCTTTCATCTGGCGCACCATCATGACCAGGAACTCCTCGAAGTCGATGGTGCCGCTGCCTGTGGGGAGGAAGCCAAGCGTGGGTCAGGCTGCCTGCCTGGAGTCTAGTACCCACCCCTGCCAACCACCACCAAAGGCTGCTCACCATCCTCGTCCACCTCCTCGATGATGGCATCCAACTCTTCTTTGGTGGGGTTCTGGCCCAGCATCCTCATCACCGTCCCCAGCTCCTTGGTGCTGATGTCTCCACCGCCATCAGCATCAAACATGTCAAAGGCGGCTTTGAACTCTGTGGAGAGAGAGGTCAGGGCCAGGCAGTGGGGCAAAACCAGGCCCTGCACCACGGCCATGTCTGGACCCTCTCCCTGCTGTCCCCACACTCACCCGCAATCATCTCCTCGCTGAGGAAGGCGCGGGCTTCTGCCTGCTGGTCCGTCTGCAAGGCAAGGGAGAGGCGTCACCGTGCCACCCATGTTAGGCCAGAGACCGCTCACACAGCATGGCCCAACGGTGCCTGGCTGTGGGAAGAGCCTCTGCCTTGCTGCAGGATGATCCTGTGCTGGCACGAGCCACAGACACCAGCAACCCCTACAGTTCCAGTGTCTTCCAGGCATCCATGAGCACGGTGAGCTGCGTGCCTGAGTCCCCCACTATCTGGGGGGCTCCATTGTGCAGGGGTCATGGTCCCTGTGCGCAGCCTTGGCATCCTAGGTATGCAGTGCTATTTTTGGGACCTCCTCAGCTCCCCATGTAGGGATCGTTGGGGCTACAGCCGTGGCACCTGTCAACCCCGATCGAGTTTCTCCTGGAGGCGCAGGCCGGCCATGGAGCCAGCAGCAACACTGTCTCGCATGACCCAGCGCTCGGCTTTCAGCCACCCCCTGCCACCACCGCCCCTGTGCAGTCCTGAGCTCCAAACAGGCGCCTGCACCCCCTTGGCAGCCACACAGTCACACTCAGATCTGTCCTACGGGGACCCTGCACCACCCCAACACTTCCCTGCCCTCACCACCATGGTCAGCCCAGCACTGGGGACCATCTCCCTGCTGCCCTCTGCAGAGGCACCTCCACAGCCCAGATCCCCCTGGTGCCTCCTGCCCGGTCAGGTCTTGTCCTGGCACACAGCACACAAGAGCTCTTACCATCTTGGGAATTTATGGTGCTTCCCACCCCCGGAGAATCACCAGCTCCTGCAGCAGGAACTCCCAGAAGCTTCGTGGTGCCCCTGGCACCCCAATTTGTAGTGCGTCCTCTGTGGGATGTGCCTCCAGCTACTGCCCCCTGGCCCCCGCAGCCTATCAGCGCCCTGACAGCACCCAGCCCCTCTCACTGGCAACTGGTGCCTTTACCTAATTTAGCCAAAGCTTTATTGACCAAGGGCTAGGATTAACATGGGGCTGAGGCTGGGATGGAAATTCAAGCCCTTCAGGAGGGACACTGATGCTGTGGCAGGAGCGTGGCTCTGCCCGCCCACAACACCCCCATCCAAGTCGACTCAGCAATGAGGGGGTTAAAAATAGCCCTGGAGCCATCAGCATCACCCGGGTAAGGGGGCCAGGGTCCCCCTCTGCACAAAGGGCATGGACCATCACCCACTGCCCCCTGAAAATGCAGCCCTTCCTGGGCCAAGCTCCCAATACCGAGCTGGTTTTTCCCAGTGCAGCATCCCCCCTGCACCCCCATTTTCTGCTGCAGGGGGCCCAGGCAGAGCAGTGCTGCAGCCCACTGCCCCAGATAAGGAAGGGGTCCCCAGTGGGACCTGAGGCATGAAGTCCCTGGAGAGATTTGGAGCATGAGCCCCATGGTTTGGGGTCCCCAGCGCTGCTGGCACCTGGGTCCGGAAATGGCTCCATCTTTTCGTGCTTCTGAGGAGTGGGAATGATGCCCAGTGCCTCCTCGAAGGCTCAGTTCTCACACTCACAGCCCATGCCAGCCACTGCTGCCAGGGCCGGCTGGGGCTGATGGCTCTGGGGACACACTGGCCAAGTGGCCTGTGCTCTGTGGTGCTCAGAGCCTCAGGGCTGCAGTGAGGTCAGGGTGACAGATCCCTGCCCCATAAGGTCCCAGTGCCAGGGACACACAGGGGTTTCCTGGCTCCTGGGAACAACACAAGTCCAGCCCCTAGTGCATCCCACCCTGCCCAGGGAAGCTCAGGGGTCCTGTCTGAGCCCGGGTGGGGTGCAAGGTGCTGGAACAGGGCACAGTGAGCAACCAGGGCAGAGCGATGGCAGCAGCTGGGCTGGTTCCTCGATATTTATAGACATTCCCAAGGAAGTGGTGAGGAGAAGGCAGGCACTAAAAAAGGCCAGGCAAGTGCTGGGGGTCCAGTCTGGCCATGGGGCACATGGCGAGGCCAACTGAGGCCAGGGTGGCAGGGTGCCAAGGTGGCCCAGGGGATATCCCAGTGGGACTGGGAGCCTGAGTCTGGGGTATCAGAATACACAGGTGTTGGGGAACCTGGCTGTCAGGGTACAGCGGTGCCACGGTATTGGGATATCAAGACCCTGGGACACCACAGTGTCGGGCACCGGAGTGTGGGGCTCCTGTGGCCCCAGGGCAGATATCCGGGGCTCGGCCCGACCAGGACATCCCGGACAGGGGACAGAGGAGCAGAGACGGGGAAGGGCGGGGTCGGTTCCCGGGCAGAGTCTGCGGGCAGCGCCGGGCTGAGCCCTGACCCTGATCCGAGAGTCCCGAGCGGTGCTGCAGGGACCGATCCCGATCTCGGCCGTGCCGGGCAGTGCCGGTAGAGCCGATCCCGATGGTGCCGGGCAGTGCCGCAGACGTCGACCCCGACCACGATCCCGATCCCGATCCCGATCCCGATCCCGATCCCGGCCGTGCCGGGCGGTGCCGGCTCCACCGCCCCGATCCGGGTTCCCGGCGGAGGCGGAGCCGCGCAGGGAGGATCCCGGGACGAGCCGTGGCGGAGCGGCCATCTCTCGGCACTACCCGGCTCGGCTCGGCCCCGCCTGGGGCAGCGTGAACGGACCGGGGCGGGGGCGGCACCGGGAGGGTGTCCCGGGGCCGCGCTGTCCCCGCGCGGGGCCGTGCCGCGGTGGGCCGTGCCGCGGTGGGCAGCCCCCGGCCCCGCCGTGTCGCGGTGCCGGCCCGGACCCCCCGGCAGCGATGGCCGCCCGCATCCTGCACCGGCTGCGGCACGCGCTGGCGGGCGAGGGCGGCCGGGAGGAGCCGGCGGGCGGCGGCGGCGGCGAGGCCGAGGACTGCCCGGAGAGCTCGGAGCTGGAGGACGACACCGAGGGGCTGTCGACGCGCCTCAGCGGTACCCTGAGCTTCACCAGCCACGAGGACGAGGAGGAGGAGGAGGAGGGGGACGGAGCTAGCGAGGAGCTGGAGGAGCCGCCGCAGGTGTCGGGGGCGGCAGCAGGCACGGAGGACGGAGGCAGGTGCTGGGGCGGTGAGCTGGGGGGACTAGGGTGACTCCAGGGACACTCATGCGATGGTGGCGTCCGGCAGCCCGACAGATGTCAGAGCCCTATCCCTGCGGAGGGCACTGATACCCCTCTCCCGGCACAGAGTGGGTCTCTGCGGCGGAGCGTCCCGGCGGCAGCCTGCTGACCCGGCAGCTGCAGGAGCTGTGGCGGAGGTCGCGGGGCAGCCTGGCACCGCAGCGGCTGCTCTTCGAGGTCACCAGCGCCAGCGTGGTCAGCGAGCGCTCTTCCAAGTACGTGGTGAGTGAGCCCGGCGCGGCTGGGCGGGCACGGGGTGGGTACGAGTCCTGCTCTCCCCGGGGCAGGCAGGGATCCCACGGGGCTGGCGCTTATTTTTTTCTCTTTCCCCGTGCTGCTCGGATGGTGCTGGCGGCTCAGACGAGCCTCAGGTAACTATTGCTGATGGGTGCTGCGGCTGCAGCAGCCCAGTTCACTCCCTTCTGTCTGGGCAAATTCCCCCAGCCCCTTTGTGGCCGCACACCCGGCTGTGCCGGTGCTGGGAGCAGCGTGCCCACAGCACTGCCTGACACCTGCCTCCCCCGCAGCTCTACACCATCTACCTGATCCGCTCTGGCCAGTTTGACAAGGCCCCTGCCACCATCGCCCGGCGCTACTCGGACTTTGAGCAGCTGAATCGCCGCCTGCGCTGCCGCTTCAGCTGTGACATGGCCAGCGTTGCCTTCCCCAGGAAGAAGCTGCGTCGGAACTTCACCGCTGAGACCATTGCCAAGCGGAGCCGAGCCTTCGAGCAGTTCCTGTCCCATCTGCACTCCATCGATGAGATCCGCCGCTCTCCTGAGTTCCTCGAGTTCTTCTTCCTGCCGGACCTGCAGGCTGCGCAGCGTCTGACCTGCACTGGCATGTACCGCGAGGCCCTGGCCACCTGGGCCAATGCCTACAGGCTGCAGGACCGGCTGGGGGTCTGCAGCTCCGGCCGCTTCCTGCTGACACTGGCCGGGCTGGCCGTCTGCCACCAGGAGCTGGACCAGCTCAGTGAGGCCCATGGCTGCTGCGAGCAGGCGCTGCAGCTGCTGGAGGCTCAGGGCAGCCACCCACTCCTGGGACCCTTCCTGCAGGCCCACATCCACCTGGCCTGGAAGGTGGGCAAGGACAAGCGGCGCTCGGAGGCCCGGCTGCAGGACCTGCGGGAAGCTGGGCTGCCCCTGCAGCAGCAGCCTTCCCTGAAGGAATGCCTGATCAAGGAGCCTCTGGAATGAGCAGCCTGTGCCCACATGGGCAGGAGGGCAGGGGCTGTGGGGGGCTCTCACCTGTGGCAGCTGGGAACAGTGAGGGCAATGCCGTGGGTGGGAATGGGGCAAGGGAGCAGCTCCACAGTCCTACGGGCAGCACAGCCCATGCTTGGAGCTGCCTCCTGAATGCACTTTCTCTGTGGTTAGTCTGTCTTGCGGGGCCGGGGACTCATGGGGGTCCACCACCCACACTGGTGCTGCCAGAAGCTGCTCCCCCTCTGCAGGGGATCCTGGAGTGGCTGAGACTTTAGCTGGGATGTACTGGCACCTTACAAGGGAACGGGAAGGCTTCTGGCAGAGTCCAGGGCTCTTGCCAGGAACTTCCCATGAAACTTACATAATAGAAAGGACTTTATTAAATAAAGTCTTGGCAGGAAGAAGAGCAAGGCGCCTGCTATGTCTGTTCAGCCCCACTACCCCAGGGCACCATCAGTGGGAGGCCTCAAGCCTCCACACAGAGGTGGGAGCTGCCTCATCTCCTTCTCCCAGCTCCCAGCTGGGCCCAAGCCCAGTCCTGGGGAGGAGCCCAAGGACAAGCAGAAGCAGCAACTGAGGCACCAGGACACAAGCAGTGCAGAAGTGAGAACAGGAAACAATGTGCGCCAAAGTAGCACCTTCCTCTCCTGTGACCCAGCCTGTGGTGGGGGCAGAGCAGATCCACTGTTCCCCTGGCACTGCTTGCCCTCAGGCAAGCATAGTCACGGTCCAAGGGGACAAACTCCAGGGACAGAATCCAGCTCTTCACCCAATGGCTTTATTTTAAGGTGGGTGAAGGATAGCTGATGGCAGCATGCGGTTATATGCTGTGCAGCCAGCAGCTGGTTGCAGCGATGCTCTGTTGGTCACTGTCTGTTGCAGACACCTCTGTCACCGGGACTCCTGCAGTGCTGGATCCCACCTGGTCTCCTTCCTGTTCCTGTCCAGGTCCTGTCTCGATCCTAGGATCCCTCCCTCGGCATGTCTCCTCAGCTAGAGCTTGCTCTGGTTTGGTGTCTGTTCCACCCTGATGACACCTTCCTGTGTGCAGGTGACAGCCAGGACCCCGTCCCTGCGCCACAGCCGTCCCTGCACCAAGCCCCGGCACCCACCTGCAGAGAGGGACTGTCAGACTGCAGCCCACTGGCCCCAGGACAGGCAGGGCTGGCCTTGGTCATGAAGGTCTCCCAGAAACACACTAAGGACTTACCAGCCCAGGGGCTCTCACACTCGTACAGCATCCAGTGGTCAGCTCTGAAGGGTGCATGGAACCACATGGAATGGTCAAGGGACACCATGAACTTGACGCGGTACTGCCGGTGCGGGAGCAGGGCCGTGCCCAGGAAGGCGTAGTCAGAGATGTAAGCAGCCACACAGCAGTGCACCTTCATGTCAGTCTCCCCTGCAGAGCAACCAGTGCTGCCCATCCCAAGGGGGCCCGTGGGACACGCCTGGGGCGCAGCGCAAGGCAGAGCCTCAGAGACTCCGCTCTCCTGGAGCCAGCTGCCAAGCGCAGCTGAGATTCTTCCAGACCCGCTCCCTTTGCCATGCCATGCCCCAGCATGGCTCATGGCATCACCTCTGCACCCATACCTGTATTACAGCCTTGAAGTGCCAAGGCTGGGGCACAGGCAGCCCCCGAATCACAGCCCTCCCAGCCCACTCTGTCGCAACAGTACTCCACAGTGTGAGCTGGTGCTTAAGCCCTTGGATTGGGAGACACCTGGACCCAGCAGGACCCACCTATGTAGCCTCGTGCTCGCACCCAGAAGAGCTGCTTCGGCTCCTGTGGCTCTGAGCTGAGTATATCTGGTGGGTTCACGGGTTTGATGTCAATCGGCACATCTTCGGCTTGGATCTTGGTGAGATGCTTCCTGTATCTCTCAGCCAAGTTCGGATTCCTACAGCCCAGCACAGAGAAGCGACATTAATGCCAGGCAGGCAGGTTGGAGCACATCCTACTGGCAGCAGCTCTAGCCCAGGCAGACAAGAGAAACACACAGAAAGACAAGACAACAGCTCCTGTTGTGTTCTGCTCCTCTGTTCCCCTCCCAGGCATATTTGGGAACTCAGACAGTCCTCTCCTGCACCTCCCTATGCCCCAGGCAGAGAGGGGTGTTGCCAGCGTGTCCCTTACACCCCACTCACTGCAGGAACTTCTGGATGAGCTCCTCCTGTGTCAGCAGCTCCTCGGGGGGCGGCACGGCCGGCATGGTGAACTGGTGCTGCACTGGGCTTGCCTGGGAGAGCTGGAAGGAGGCCTGGCAGGTGAAGATCGGCTTTCCATGCTGGATGGCCTTTACGGAGCGAACGGAGAAGCTCTTCCCTGTACGGGTCCGCTCCACCTCGTACAGCACCGGCACCTTTGGGTCCCCTGGGACAGGAAAGGGACGTTCTGCCGCTAGGCCACGGAGCACCACGCACAGACGAGACCTGTCCTGCAGGGGCCGAGCCCAGCGGTGCCACCCACATCCTCCCTGCTTTGCTGGGGCCGGGATGACGGCGCCTGCTCACTGCTGCTCACTTCCCCAGCCTCCCAGCCACTGCCGAGCCCCTCCCGAACCCCTGCATCCCGTCCCCGCCGCCCGGTTCCCCGGGCGCACCTGTCCGCACGAAGTAGCAGTGCAGCGAGTGCACCTGCTCGTCGCGGCTCACGGCGCGGGCGGCCGCCACCAGCGCCTGCCCCACGATCTGCCCGCCGAAGAGGCGCTGCGTGGCGGGCACCCAGTGGTGCCGGCCCCTGCGGAGAGAAGGCGGCCGCGGTGAGGGTGGCGGCGGAGAGGGAGGCGGCCCGGTCCCGCCGCCCCGGCGCCCACGCGCACCTGAAGAGGTCGACCTCCAGCCGCTCCAGGTTCAGCACGCTGGTGATCAGCACGCTGCGCAGGTCTCCGGGCGGCGGCGGCGGCCCGGATCCCGGCCCCGCTCCAGCCCCGCCGGCGCCGCCCGGAGCCCCCATCACCTCCGAGACCCGGGACCGGCACCGCGACCCCACCCGCACGGCGAACCAGGAAGCACCGCCCACCCGCGGGGCGAGGACCGCCATGTGATTGCACGGTAGAGCCGTCAGTCACCCTTGTGTTGCAGAATTCTCTGGGCTGGTTGGTTCCCCTTCTGTCAATACGGAGAGCACGGCGCTGATTAGCCGGGATCGGGGTGCGGGCGGTGCCCGGCTGGTTTAACGGGGGCAGCGGGCTGGCCTTGGGCCGGTTCTGGGGGCGCGGAGGGGGCGGCTGGGCTGAGAGCGGCCGGGCGTTCACCCCTCGCCATGGAGCTGGGCGCACGCTTCCTCTCCTACAAGGACTGCCTCTACGGGCTGCGGAGCTGCGTCCCGGTGCGCAGCCACAACCGACAGCACGGCACCGCTGTCCGCCAGGACGTCAGGTAAGGCCCGCCCGCCGCGTCCGGCTGGAGCTCGCAGCAGCCCCTCTGGCAGGGCCGTGCCCCCGGGCTCCCCCGGTGTAGCACCGCCAGGCGCCGTGGAGCCGCCTGTTGGGCCCAGCCCAGCGCTGCCCCGGGGCACAGGCCCTGTCCCGTACCTGGCTTTGATAACCGGGCTGATCTCGGTAGTGTGATGCCCCGGTACCGGGGCGCTGCTAGCTGTGCCACACACTTGCTGTATCCACTGTACAGCTCCTGCCTTTTTCAGCTCCAGTATCAAGACTCCAAGCATCGGCATCTGCAGCATTCTCCAGCTGTCCTTACCTCACTGCAGTGGAAAGGTGATATCAGGTTTCCCTCTGTGAGCACTTGATTCCACAGCCTTCACTTCTCCAAGCGGGTTTAGTGACGCCGTTTCCTTTCCATCTTAGCTGGTGGATCTGCTTGTGTGCACAAAGGCTCCGAGGTCACTCACTAGTTACACAACTGCTCCCTTTGCCCTTTTAAAATATAACTTGCCTTGTTAAAATAGAGTTTAACCTCCTTCCTTGAAGCTTTTCTGTCACATTCTAGCCTGCTCCTCCAGAGTTGCAGAACCGTGTGGTTTAGGGATTAAGACACAAACACACGGGTATCAAATTCTCGCCATTGTCTTTGCTGTTTGTGGAGAGCAGAAGCAGAGGCGCTGCTGGGAGAAGAGGTGGGGTTGCTCTGTTGTGTCTGTTCATGGCTATTGTAACTCTCTGTTCCTTTGTTTCTCCTTTGTTTGAGCTTTCTTACCCCAGACCTGAGCAGCTAGCCTGCGTATCTGAGCGGCACATGTGGGTTTGTGTGGCCACTAATTGAACACAGAGTTCCACACAAGAAAAGGCTAAACTAAATGCTGGTAGCCTGCACCACCTTTGCTTCCCCCATGAATGCCTTCTCAACGTTTGCAGGTTCATACAGGTGAAGTTTGGATGTGCCCAGATTAAAAAATATAGTGAGAAGAGAAAAAAGAATAATCCCAACTTGTGCCCAGCCTATTTTGTGCTGCAGTACAAGGAGGGCATAGACCAGCTCATGATCAGTGAGGTGAGCAACCACCATGCCCACACGTGCACAGGGTGTTCCACGAGACAGCACCGTGACAAAGCCGCATTGGAAGCGGCAGATCGGGGACACCGAAAGTGGTGCCACAGCGGGTGAGGACTCACATGTGGTCGTGGGACACTGGTGGATGGTGTGCCCTGCTCCAAGCACGGTTCCCACACTCCCTGAGGCACCAGAGGAGAGCGCCTCGGCCTCAGTGCTCATCGGGGTGGTCGAGGTGATGAAAACTTCCTTGTGAGTGGACCGGGGCTTGGTGGCCTCCATCAGCGCAGACAGTGCCTGCGGCCAGGACAGGCTCAGCTTCCACACCAGTGTGATGAAGTGCTTCTTCAAGCAGTTCCTGAGAGGGTCCTCCTACACCGGGTGCCGGGCGAGGGAGGACACGTCCTCTACGCTTTCCTTGTGGAGAGCAAGGAGTGAGGGGGGAGAGCGGTGCACTTGCTGCTGAAGAGAGAGACATGAGAGACAGTCCAGTCGCTGAGCCTCGAGCTGCTGCAGAGCGATGGGGGGGAGCAGGTGATGGAGGGAGGAGGGGGACACAGCCAGGCAGGAGCCGGTGCCCGCACGCCCCTCTGGGTAGCGGCCGCACCGAGGGGCGCTCCCGGCGTCCCCGGCCCGGTGCGATGCACAGCGGCCACTGCGGGCGGCGCCCGAGCGCTCCGGTGCCGCCGCGGCGGGCGGTGCCGAGGGCCGTGTGAGGGTGCACCGCTCCGTGATTGGCGGCGGCGGAGCGCGGCAGGGACCGGGACGCGCCGCGATGTCCCCGCCGGTAGCGGCAGCCCGGAGCGGGCCCGCACTGCCGCCCCAAGCCGCGCTGCTCCGCGCCTTCCCGGTGGCCGCGGTGCAGCTCTCCGTGTTCCCCCTCTGCAAGTGGCTGCAGCAGCTGTGCCTGGAGCTCCACACCGAGTGCCCGCCCCTGACCGCCGCCAGGAAGGCCACGGGTGCAGGCACTCAGAGCCACCGGCAGGAGCTGCTCGCCGTCCTGAGAGACCTCATCACGCCGGACTTGCTGCCTCAGCTCCACCTTCACTTGCTGCTCGAGGATGGGATTTGGGCCACGCACAGGGAGGGGAGCTGCGGGGAGAGCAGTGACTGCTTCATGGAGCTGGAGGTTGTCATCCAGGGGTTAAGCCAGATTTTCAGTGCTGGGCTCTCTCTGGAGAGCACTGATGCACCCCAGGACAGGGTTGGCTCTCCCAGCTGCCAGGGCACTGCTGACTCATATTCAACTTGCCATTGACCAGGACGCCCAGGTCCCTTTCCACAGTGCTGGTCTCCAGCTTCTTGTTCCCCTGTCTATATATACAACCTGGGTTGCCCTGTACCAGGTGCAGAATCTGTCACTTGCTCTTGTTAAACTTCATATAGTTGGTGATTGCCCATCTCTCCAATTTGTCAGGTCTCAAGGTCCTCAGCAGGGCCTCTCTGCCCTTGATGGAATCGACAGTTCCTCCCAATTTAGTGCTGTCAGCACTAAATATTAGTATATTACTTAGTATTCCTTCAAGTCCTGTGTCCAAGTCATTAATGAAGATGTTGAAGAGAATTGGGCCAAGGATGGAGCCCTGCAGAACCCCAGTAGTGACTGGACACCAGCCTGATGTCACCCCATTCACTATAACTCTTTGTGCCCAAGCTGTGAGCCAGTTGCTCACCCATTGTGTAACAGGGTTATTCAGCTGCAAGCTGGGCA
Source organism: Lycocorax pyrrhopterus obiensis (assembly GCA_014706295.1). NCBI lineage: Eukaryota > Metazoa > Chordata > Aves > Passeriformes > Paradisaeidae > Lycocorax > Lycocorax pyrrhopterus. The sequence goes on along the minus strand of JACSVZ010000022.1, from coordinate 9,709,151 downwards.
CTTTCTCCAAAAGAATACTGTGACAGACAGTATCAAAAGTTTTGCTGAAGTCCAAAAATATTACATCTACTGGCTTTCCTTTGTCAACTAAGTGGGTTACCCTGTTGTAGAAGGAAATCATGTTCAACAAGCAGGACTTTCCCCTCATGAAGCCATGCTGGCTGTGACCGGTGACTGTGTTCTTCTCCAGGTGTTTCTCAATACCTCCCAGAATGATCTTTTCCATTATTTTACTGGGCACTGGAGTGAGACTGACAGGCCTGTAGTTTCCAGGGTTCTTCTTCTTGCCCTTCTTTGAAATTGGGACATTTCCCAGCTTGCAGTCATGGGGGACCTCTCCAGATTCCCAAGACCGCTCAAAAATCATCGAGAGTCTATGTGATGACATCAATCAGCTCTTTGAGGTTTCTCAAATTAATCCCATAAGGGCCCAAAGATTTGTAGGGATCTAGGTACAATAGCATGTGGCAAAACTATTTGATCTGTGGCCAGCACCCGCAGATCCTTGCAGCATCCATTTGTGAGGTGTTGTGCAACAAAGCCAATAAATCACCCTTGTGTTGTTTGGGAGCTGAGTCTGTCCCTGTGCCAGCTGCAGCCACCCCTCCCTGCCCAGGCAGCAGGGCACGGGGAGTCAGGAAGGGCTTTAGGCAGTGCTCCTCGGTGGTCGTGTCTCGCCGTGGTGCCCCAGGTGGCATGAGGTGGCAGCTCCCGAGGGTGGCAATCCCACTGTGCTGCAGCCCACTGTAGAGCAGGGGTGTTGTTTGTCTGGTTGCAGCAGCTGCTCTCAATTCCTCAAGAAAGAGGAACCCGCCCTCGTGTGCGGGGGTCACTGCCGGGCAGATAACACTGCAGGGAGGTGAGGAGCAAAGGCTTCACGCAGGGGTGGGGGAGGGAAAACAGGCTGGAGAGTAAACGCCCTCGTCCGTGGGCGCTGCTCTGGAGTGGGTGAGTTCCCCAGTCCCATCATCACAGCCAGATGAGCTCCAGCCCCAGCAGCTCTCAGCCTGTTGTTGGGACATAGCAGTGAATGTCAGAGACTTCGCTCCATTGCTGTGGTTTGGTCACTGTCCATGTTTTCCCCATTTAGCAATTCCTTCATTAACACTTTGGTGTTGATGGAGTTGGCTGTGGCTGCGGGCTGGGGATTTCCTTTGAGTAAGAGTTTTGTAACATGATCTGATACTGTCGAGCCTCCGACTAAATATAGCATCTTGTTTCTTTAAAACACCTTTTTGTAAGCTTAGAGCTGCTTGTTTCCCCTTTGGTGGTGCTGTGGAAGAGGCCTGGAAGGCTTTGCGAGCCCCTTCACCGTCTTTCTGGCTCCCGTGGGCACCCCTCTGATTTTCAGAGACCTCTCCCCCTGAGCCTGTTCCTCTGCACAGCTCCCACCCTGCCTCCCCTCCAGCCTGGCACAGGCACTGGAGGATGCCGGCTGCCATCCCCACCAGCCAGCAGATGAAAGGTCTGGCTGAGGGCACGGAGCCGAGGGCATGGAGCTCCAAGTCAGGATGGCTGGGCCCCGCACCAGGTCACTGTGACTGGCTCTGTGGCCACAGACACGTGCCCAAGCAATGGCTGCTGCCAGAGCTGTTCTGTGGGTGCTCCAGTGTCTGACTCGTCCCCGTCCAAGCTGAACACACAGGAAATAACTCATCGTTCTCTGGGTAAACATCTTTCCCAAGAGTGAAACTGCCCGGCCGGGATGAGCGTCCGGCTGTAATTTACCTCCACGTGAGTGCTGTGCTGTGCTGTGCTGTGCCCTCCCACACTCCACTCGCCCCAGTACTCGCTCTGATCCACCCAGACAGAGCCAGTGTAATTCCAGGGCTGGGGGCACGTCCTGAGCCCCACAGGGCTGTGGCCTGTGCTCCCTTCCTCACTGGTGGGGGAACTGCTCCCACAAGGGGTTGCTGAAGCACAGGGGGGTCCCAGCCCCCCAAGCCTCCTTTGACAGACTCTTGTCTGGAAGCACTTTATTGCGCTCTCTGACCCACATCACACCCCCCTGCCCATGCTCTGGGCATGCCACACCATCAGTGTGGGGAAAATCCCAACCCCACTTTGCCCTGCTCTCATGTCAGCCCTTCAGCAGCACGTGCTGGGGCGAATGGGCAGGGAGGGGCACAAAGCCTGCTGGGCAGCCATCACTGGGTGGCTGTTGATGTGGGGGGCAGCCCAGCAGCACCCTCGATACCTCACTCATGTTGGCAGAAGCTCTTGAGCAGCGGGGGCAGGTCCAGGCCATCGATGGCCAGGCGGTGCACAATGTGTTTCTGGATAACCAGCCGGCACAGCGTCTGCAGGGAAGGAACTGGAAGAGAACAGAGAAGGTAGCTGAGCCAGGCAAGTCAGCAGTGAGGCTGAGCACAGAGGGGTGGAGGAGCTGGCGGAGCTTCTCGGAGGCACTGTGGTTAAAGGCAGTGGTGGGTGAGTTTGTTCTGTGGCATCGTCCTACCCTGGGCTCCAATTGGCTGTGCGGGGGCTGGTGCCAGGCTGCTCTGGCAGGGCTGGAAGCTCAAGGGCCCCAGGCAGCAAAGCTCTTCCCGTTATTAGGAGGAAGGTTGGGAGACAGTTATGTGCCCAAGCTGTGTGTGACTGTGCCTGGTTTGCATTTCTTTCTCTGGTGGCTGTCAAGCAACTCCAGGGTCTCACACACTCATGGCTGTGCTTCCTTTCCATCCCACTCCCTTGGTCTGCCTGCACTGGCCCCAGCACCAGGCTGCTGGGTGGGTGCCTGCAGGCTGGGGCTGCTCTGCCTGTAGAGACAATGCCTGCTGTGCCTTTGGGGCAGACCACCGTGAGAACTGTTCCCTTGGGCACCTGCACAGAATCTGCCTGGTTCCTGCTCCTGTGACACAGACCCCATAGTATTCCACTTCCTAGAGCCCCAGGTGGCTCAGCAGTGTGAGTACTGTCTGCTGCAGCCAGCACTCTCCTCAGGTGTTAAACCAGGGAAAATACCAGGTTCCAGCCTTGGGACAGAAGCAGCTGCTCTTGACACCAGTATGTGAAGCAGTGGCTCCCGGTGCTGGGGGCAGCTGATTCTCTGGCTCTAGCTCTTCTTCTGGCTCTGTCTCACCTGATCCATCTCCTGATTTTTCCAGCGTGGTGCTAATTAGCGCTCATTAGCCTGGTCCTTCCTAGCAAGCCAAGGGACGCGGGATAATGCCCAGGCTCCGATGGCATCATAGGGTGTCTGCGCAGGGAACGCCATGCCTGGGGCACGCGGCAGGTGCGTGGGCACAGTGGTGGATGTAGGTGGATGTTTTGGTGCCAGGGCAGGATCTTGGGTGGCTCTGGTTGCCACGTGCTGTAGGCAAGGCTGGTCACGGCGAGGCCTCACAGCCGTGCGGCAGCCCCAGACATCCACCCCTATCACTTTGCTTGGGAAGGTGGCCGGGGGGCTCTGCCTGACTGCTGCTGTCGCTGGGGGTCTCTCCCCTGGCCCTGGCACAGCCCCCATGGCAGAGCTTTCGGCAGACACTGCCCATCAGCAGTACTGTGGATCTCTCCTGTGCTCCACAAGGACCAGAGGCTTTCCTGTGCCCTCTTACCCCCTGTATCCCTCTGCCCAGTGGCACGCTCCAACATTCCCACTGTTGGCGAATATGGGATGACCCCACCAGAGCTCCCCCACTCCTGGCCCACGCAGCACGTGCCACAGGGACGGGCACAGGTACCTACAGCCATAATCCACTGGGATGACCCGGACACTCTTGGTGGAAGCAAAGACGTCAATGACGGCGTAGAGCGGGCGGGTGGTGGGCAGGCCCCTGGCGCTCGGCCCCATGTCCTCGCCGTTGATGACGATGTGCATGTCGGCAGTGCCGTCGGGCTGCGGGGCATACAGCACCCCGATGCGGCTTCGCCGGGCAGTCGCGGGCAGCACGTTCATCTTGTACAGGTCATCCAGGATGTGGCTGTAGCGGCCAGGCCGGCTGCGCCCCACCAGCGTGTCACGGGGGATCCGCACCCGCGCAATCAGCAGGAAGGGCTCCCAGGGGCGCCCCCGCGCCTGTGCCTCCTCCTCCTCCAACACCACGCGGTTGTGGCTCCGGGTGATGGCAAACACCCAGGTGTCCCCCATGTTGACCAGGTCCGGCAGCGAGTACTCAGGCACTACCTCCAGGCTCTGGGGATCGTGGGCCGTCAGCCCCACGCGCAGGTGCCCGCACCAGCCCAGCTCCTTCTCCTCAATCTCCACCAGGAAGATCTGCCCGGGTGCCAGAGGCTCCTGGCTGAAGCAGAGCCCGTTGGCGAAGCTCTCCACCCGTGTGGCTTGCGTGTGTGAGGCATCCAAGCGGATGTTGGTGCCGTGAATGTGGTGGAAGCGTGCAGCAAGCCGGCACCGGGCAGCCATTGCTGCCGGAGCTATTTTTAACTGTCCCTGTCACAGCTGCTGCGAGGTGGTGACAGCCCGGTTGGGAGGGACAACCAGAGGGCTCAGGGGGGGTTCTAGCGCCATGGGGAAGGTCGGGGGGGCCCTGTGGCTGGTGGGCACAACCAGGCCCAAACCAGCCCCACAGACATTCCACACTGGACTGTCCAGCGCTGCCACCTGGGCCAGGGTGCCTGGCTGTGCCCATGCTGTCCAGCAGTGCCTGGCAGTGCCAGGTGGTGCCCAGTGGTACCAGCTATACCCAGCAGTGGCCGGTGATTATCCCACGGTGATGACTGGCAGTGCCTGGTGATGCCCGGCTTTACCCAGCGGTGCTGGGTGGCATCCAGTTGTGTCCGGTGGTGCCTGGCAGTGCCCGGCGGTACCCAGCTGTACCGGCTATACCCAGCAGTGCCCGGTACCCGGCTGTAACCGGTGGTGCCCGGTAGTGACCACCGGCGCACCGCACCCCCCGCCGGCTGCCCTCGTTGTGGGGCGGGGGCTCCGTCGGTGCCCCTCCCGCTGTCCCGGGCCCGGTCCCGGTCCGGGGCCGCTCCCACGTGCGCGGGCGGGGCCGGGGCGGGGCCGGCCGCCCCCGGGGCGCTGATTGGCCGCCGCCGGGCCCCGCCCCGCTCACGTGAGCGCCGCAGGTCATATGGGCGCGTGTCATGTGCCCGCCGCGACCGCCGCCTGCGAGCGCCGCGCCGGGAGCGGCCGCGGTCAGCGCGACCGGGGGGGCACCGGGACGGGACCGGGGGAAGGGGATGGAGGGACCGGCACCGGCGCCAGGGGAGCCGACCGGGCCGGGCCGGGGGTCAGCCCCGAGTGGGGATCCGGGCCGGGGCAGCCGGGCCGGGGCGCTCGCGGGGCGCTGCCGCGGCCGTTCCTGGCCGACAGCGCCCTGACGGTCCCTTCCGCCCACCGCAGATGGGGCCGGTGTTGCTGTCGTCGCTGCTGCTGCTGGGGTTGGGCTGGGCCGCCCCCCCGGAACACGAGGTGACCTACCTGCCCGGGCTGTCCAAGCAGCCCTCCTTCCGCCACTACTCGGGCTACCTCTGCGCCGGGCCGGGCAAGTACCTGCACTACTGGTACGTGGGACTGCGCCCGGCGATGGGGGGAGGCATCGGCCGGCACCGGGCACTCACGGCTGCACGTCCACAGGTTCGTGGAGGCCCAGAGCAATCCCCAGAGCAGCCCCCTGGTGCTGTGGCTGAACGGGGGCCCTGGCTGCAGCTCCATGGAGGGCTTCCTCAAGGAGCATGGCCCCTTCCTGGTTAGTAGTCACTGCTGTCCCGCGGCTCGGGGAGTCAGGGGATGACTGGCTGCGTGGCACGAGCCATCCCGCTGTGCCCTGTCCTGCTTTGCCCGTCAGTCACCACCTTCTTCCTCAGATCCAGCCCGATGGGGTCACACTGAAGTACAATGAATACGCGTGGAACAAGGTACAGGCACAGGCGCTGCTTCTCTTTTTGGCTGCGAGATGAGGTGGCCCTGAGCCTCCTCATCCCTCATCGCCTCCTGCCCTCTCCACGGAGCCGACCCTTCCGCTGCTCCCCTCCCACCCAACACACCCTCCTCTCGAGTCTGCTGTTGAGCAGCGCAGGAATGTGGCCACCCCAGCGCAGCCCTGGGGCGGGCCAGGCTCCTGTGGGTGCTGCCCTGGGCGAGGCCAGCAGCCCTTGGCCTCACTGAGCCAGACGAGGGTCTCCCCTGATCGCCGGCTCCTCTGCTGTCCTCGCAGATTGCCAACATCCTCTACCTGGAGTCTCCTGCTGGTGTCGGCTTCTCATACTCCGATGACAAGAAGTATGGCACAAATGACACAGAGGCGAGTGACTGGGGTGCAGGGAGAGCCCTGCTGCCCTGCCTGCCCCCTCCTGGGCATGGGGTGCATCCTCACCATCTGACCATGCCACCTTCTCCCTGCAGGTTGCTCACAACAATTACCTGGCACTGAAGGACTTCCTCCGGCTCTTCCCCGAGTACTCCAAGAACGATCTCTTCCTCACGGGGGAGAGCTATGGAGGGGTCTACATCCCCACACTGGCAGAGTGGGTGATGCAGGACCCCAGCCTCAACCTGAAGGTGGGCAGCTTGGCTCTGCCCAGCCAGGGAGCAGAGGGCTTGGCACAGCCTCGGTGGGGCCCTCAAGCAGTGCCGGGGTGGGGACCAGCCGGGATGTAGGGTAGGCCTGGCCTTGCAGTCTTTCATCTCTTCCTGGGGTTCTGGCAGCAGTTACTGGTGGACGTGTCTGTCCCTGCTGCCAGGGGGAGCGTCCTCAGGCACCCCCGACCCTCCCTGTTCCCTCCACAGAGTAAACAGTTCCACATCTGCTTCCTGCCTGCGACTGCTGTGCTGTGACTGCCCCGCGGGGAGCTGGAACACAACAGGGTTGTTTTCTTCTTGCCTCGCAGGGAATCGCTGTGGGAAACGGCCTCTCATCTTACGAGATCAATGACAACTCCCTGGTTTACTTTGCCTATTACCACGGGCTGCTGGGGACCGAGTAAGAGCAGAGGGAATGCTGGATGCACCGGCCCTGTGCAAGCAGGATGGGTGCACAGCTGAGGCTGGGGCTGTCTGGGTCGGTAGTGTTGGGACAAGGGCAGCACCTAGCCTGCCCTGGGCCAGCAGCTGGGCTGTGGAGGTGGCCCCTTGTCCCAGGCAGCTCCCATGGGTACATTTGTTTGTGGGGTAGAGAGGGCACAGGGCCAAGCTGTGTGCCTTGTGGCCACTGGGCAGAGAGCTGCAGGGCAGCTGTCACGTCAGTGTTGCCATCTGCTCCAAGTGGTCCTGGTCTCTGCCCACAGGCTGTGGAAAGACCTGCAGGCCTTCTGCTGTTCCCAGGGGAAGTGCAACTTCCACGACAACTCCAACCTGAACTGCACACTTAAGGTGAGGGGAGCCAGAGCCCCTAGATGTGTGCCGAGCGGCATGTGCCTGGCTCAGGGTGGGCCTGCAGTTCCATGAGGGTCCTGCTGAGTCCCAAACCCTTCTTGCGGCTCCTTGCAGATGGGGGAGATGATTCAGATTGTAGAGGAGTCTGGCCTCAATATCTACAACCTCTATGCCCCGTGTGATGGAGGTGTCCCAGGGAGCATGAGGTGAGAGTGGCCCCAGGGAAAATGGTTCTACAGGCACCAGCTTGCTTTGGTCGCACGGGCACAGAGGGACATGGTGGGCTGGGCAGGGGGCCCCTCTGGGACAGATGGATGGTGTCTGGCTGCTGCCAAGGACTCCCCCCAGGAGGGCCCTGAGCCCTTGTTCCCCAAGGTTTTCAGTCTGTCCTCATACTGGCTCTGGCTATAGGTACGAGGGTGATTATCTCATCACACATGACCTGGGCAACTCCTTCATCCGGATGCCACTGAGGTTCTCCTGGCGGCAGGTGAGCTGAGGTGCACGTGCTGCTGGGCTGTGAGCAACCTCTGTCCAGCCAGTTGTGCTGCTGTGGGCAGGAGGGGCAGAAAGCAGCTGCTCCATGGGGCAGGTGCTGCTGTGACAGTGACTCTCACGACTCTCCCAGAACCTGTTCCGGATGCCAGTAGCCCGAAAGAAGGTCCGGATGGACCCGCCCTGCACCAACTCCACAGCCCCTAGCATGTATCTGAACTCCCCCGAGGTGCGGAAGGCTCTGCACATCTCCCCCGAGGCCCCAGAGTGGCAGGTGTGCAGGTGAGCAAGCTGTGGGTGGGGAGGGACTGCTCTGAGAAGGAGCAGACATTATGCCAATGCTTCCTCCACAGCTTCGATGTGAACCGCAGCTACAAGCGCCTGTACATGCAGATGAATGAGCAGTACCTCAAGCTGCTTGGAGCCACGGTGCGTGCAGGGGAGCCTACGGATCCTGGGAGTGTCTCTGCCAGCCCAGCCTCCTACCTGGCTGGGGCTGCTGCCCTGCCCAACAGCTCACTCTCTGTCTGCTACACAGAAATACCGGATCCTGGTGTACAATGGAGATGTTGACATGGCTTGCAACTTCCTCGGGGATGAGTGGTTTGTGGATTCCCTGTGCCAGAAGGTAAATGGGCAGGGCTCGGGCCAGGCTGGTCACTGGCTCCAGGCTATGTGCTGTGGCTGGCTGTGGCAGGAGTATGGGCAGGGCCAGCCCCAGGCACTGAAGGCACGGCTGCTACTCCCAGGTGCAGGTGGCTCGCCGGCCCTGGCTCTACACTGAAAACGGCGAGAACCAGATCGGTGGCTTCGTGAAGGAATTCACCAACATCGCTTTCCTCACTGTCAAGGTAGGGCTGGGAGCCAGGGACAGGGCTGTGGGCGGGTGTGCTGGACACCAGGGCTACAGTCAGGGTGGGGTAGTGCCAGCTGGGCTGTGGCAGCACCCTAGCCCCACTGACCACCACTGCCCCTTTCCTACAGGGAGCTGGCCACATGGTGCCCACAGACCGGCCACTTGCTGCCTTCACCATGTTCTGCCGCTTCATTAAGAACCAGCCTTACTAAGAGCTGCAGAGGTAGCTCCAGCTGCTCTCACCACCCCACCTGCCCTCACCGCCGGCACCTTGCACAGCCTGTCCTCGCTGCTGCTTGGCTACACCGTGGACCTGTCACGTCTGCAGCCTTCCCCCCTGGCTGGATGGGGCTGCCTGCCATGGGTGGGGGGCATGGGCTGGTGGCCTGTCTTGGGGGCTCTGTCCTTGTGGGAGAGGCGTGCACCTGCTGCAGCCACCTCCTCCCTTGTGACTTCCTGTTTTGCCTCCTCCCTGTCTGCGGTGGCAGCTGTTTCCCTCCCAGGCAGGGAGCAATCCCCAGCACTTCCTCTCGGCCCCACATGCACACGGCCTGAGCAGGCTATGAGGAGCAGGAGTGGGGGGCGGCTGGGCCCTGCTCACCTCTACCTTGCTCCTATCACCTCTGCTCCCACTGAAGGAGACTTACCACCACTACCACAACAATCCCACTGCCAGGGCTCGCAGTGCTTCAGGAACTCGCAATAAACTCTGACCAAGGTGGTTCTGCTCCTCCTCGCACCTCTGTGCCAGCCCCTGCTTCGATTTCCTCTGCTCTCTGACGAGCACCAGTGAGTGCCAACACCCTGTGCCAGGGAGCCCTGGGCTCTGTGAGCTGTGCCCTGTCTGCAGGGGTCCCTGCATCCTGGAAACAAGTGACGCACCTAAGCGACGGCAGCACAGTCACTCTGAGCCCTTTGGCACTGCGCTAAGCTGCGTCTGCTCCCAAGGACCCGAGCTGGGCAGCAGCATTGGCTGCCTCCTTTCCATCTCCCCACCATGTACCCCAGCATGGACATGTCCTCCAAGCAATGAGGCCATGTGGTTGGAGTCAGGTGGTTTATTAGTGTAATGAGCAGGGGTGCAGCAGGGGTTCCCAGAGCACCCTCTCCACCTTGCTGCGTCCCACCAGGGCCCGGATGCCCTGACGATGTGCTGGTGGTACCAGGGAAGCTGCTTCCTACCTACAGTCTATGGGTCCAGCCCAGGATCTGCCCTTGGTCCAGGGAGGTGAACTAGAGCACGCTGGGGTCCAGGCTGGGCTCTGCACGCCAGGAGCTGGAGTAGGCAGTGGCGGTGGGCACTGGGCGGTATTTCTCAATCACCTCCCGCAGCCCCTTGGAGAAGTGGAGATCAGCTCCCACTGTGAGGAATCCCTGCAGAGGGAAGCGGGTCAGTGCACAGCTGGAGGTGAAAATGCCCTTCCCAGCAGGACATGAAGGCACAGGCTGTCCTATCCCACCACATACCGCGTGGTTGGTGACCACCTCCCTGGTGAAGTCCATGCCTTCAGGCAGTGGGATCTGCACCCCCTTCTTTGTTCTCTCTGCAGAGAGGGAGAGCTGGGATGAGGCTGAGCCCTGCTGTGCCCCTGCCCACACTCCCAGTTGTGTGGGAGCAGCAGTGCCTACCGTTAATGATGGGCATGATGGTCAGCTGCAGCAGGGTCTTCAGTGGGGACTGCAGTGAGAACAGCTGCGGGAAAGGAGCTCGAGTCAGTGTACCAGCAGAGCTCCAGGGAGGGCTGGAAGTGGGGCTCCTGAATGGACAGCCTCTCCCCAGCCCACCCCACACTGTGGCTGCGTGTGAGGGTTCCCAGGCCATCATCATGCTCTCACCGCTAGCGACTCCAGCGCCGACTGCTTGGAATAGATGCGAAACCTGGACAGAAGGAAGCAGTTGTGAGTAGGGTGTGGAGGGGACTCTCCCATACCCCCATGGGACACCAGCCATACCGTCGTAGGTCCAGCTGCACGCGCAGCGCCTTCCCTTGCAGAAACACCTTGGCACTCAGCTTGGTTTCCTGGGGAGGGAGAGAGGGCTGACTCACAGCAGGCAGAGGACAACCAGGCCAGCTGCTCCTCTCATCCCATAGGCCCAGTGTCCCTCTGCTCGGAGACACCAGTGCCTTATAACACAGGATGGGGGACACTGCTCCCATATGCACTGGTGTGACTGCACAAGTAGCCCCAGCCCTCCCCCTCACCATGGCCATGCTGGAGAGCTGGACAGGTGGGCGGTCTGGGGGCACCAGTGAGATGTTCAGGAAGGCAGATACAGAGACTGAGGTCCCCGAGGGTTTGATGGTGCAGCGGGGGGGAGCAGAAACCTGCAGCACGAGCCGCAGCGGAGCATCCACGGAGGGGCTCTGAGGAAGACAGGTGAGCTGGAGGCAGGGAGCAGGGCAGGGCCGTGCTCTGCCCTGGGGCTCCACTGTGCCTTCCACCCTGTCTGGGGGCTCCTCACCAGCATGAAGATGGTCCCAAAGAATGTGGCTCTCAGCAAAACCTCCAGGTCCTTGGGCACCTGTGGAGAGCACAAACCACTGGAGGTGGGAGCGAGCCGCTGCTGTGGGTCTCAGCAAAGCTGCCCCCTGGATGGCACCTCTTCTGCTCTGTGACAGAGCCCACACTTCCCTCCTGCCTGCACGCAGTCCTTGTGTCTGGTGCTCCTTACCTTCTCCCCCTGGAGCTCTATGGTCAGCACTCCTGCCTGGAAGTACGAGTGCATGGCTGAGTCGAAGAAGTACTCAGAGAAGGCAACATAAACCATGCGTTCAGTCTCCTTGATCACCGGCTCCACTGCGTGGTTCTCCAGCTCCTGGTCCTCTCTCACCCGGGGGAAGAACATGCCCTGGACCAAGAGCAGGAGAGGTTCCCACAGGCACATGGCAGCCCACCTCACCTGCTCCATGGAGCCCAAGTGCCTGCTGGCACAGCCTTTCCCACAGGGATGGGGAAGGGCCAGCAAGGCAGGACCCAGTGTTCACCTTGAAGTCGAGGTCAAGGGTGTCAGTGGAGACAGATGGATCCCGGAGGAGGGAGTAGTCAATCCCAACGTGCTCATCCACATAGTTCCTCACTGCCAGGGAAGATGTGGTGGTGTGACTAAGCCTGGAGCTGCCTGGCAGCCTGATGCCCAGCCCTGTCCGCCCCGCAGTGAATGGGATCCAGTCCCTTTCCCAGGGCAACACACACCAGGCACTGTGTCCAGCAAAGAGTTCAGCAGCACCAGGCTGGCATGCTCCAGGGATGGGCAGATCTGCAAGGCAAGGAGCCAGGCTGAGGGGAATCACTCCCAGGACTGGATGAGGAGCTGCAAAGGCAGGACAAGGCTCAGCCCCACAGGCTCCATCGCCTGTCTGCACTCAGCTGTACCTGCTGGCTGAGGAGGAAGCGCATCCCTGTGACAATAAAGGTGCTCAGGAACTCGTAGACCTTCCTGGAGAACACAAGAGTGGCTCTGCACTGCCTGTTCTCTCTGTGGCTCTGTGCCCGTTTCAGCACACAGCTGGGCTGAGGAAGCACTGAGGGTGTGGGAAGGGGGTCAGGGAGCCAGGCACAGGCAGAGGGGTCAGATGTACCTGAGTGTGCCGGAGAAGCCGGCGTGCATTCTGGCTATGGAGGCATCACAGGTCATATTGGAGATCTTGAGGCGCCCAGCCTCATCCTTGGCCAGCTGGAGCACCGTGTAGATATGGACACCATCCGCAGAGGCATTGATGGACCCAATGTCATAGCTGGAAGCCAGGAAAGCAGATGAGAGGAGCACACAGCTCCTGCCAGCTGCAGGACAGCAAGGCACACAGCAGGCACAGCTGTGGGGTGAGCTAGCACCCAGGGCAGCAGGAGGGGGAGGCAGCTCACAAGAACCAGTAGAGCAGCTGCCTGCGGAAGCGTAGACTAATGGAAGCATTGTTGATATTGAAGACAAGGTGCTGCTGGGGCTGGAAGTTCAGGTCTGAAAAGGCCAGCTGCAGGTCTGTCACCTTGACCCTGCAGGGAGGGGACAGGGATGGTTAGACAGACAGACGGACATGGGAAGCCATGGGCAGCAGGCAGCACTCACTGGCTGATGTTGTACTGGAACTGCCCCTCATTCCCATGCAGGTCCGACACCGTGATGTTCTGCAGCTCCTGCTCCACAAAGCGCAGCCCCTCTTGCTTCACTGCGGGGAAAAACGAGGCTGGGCTGGGACGTGCCCTCCCAGCAGCATCGCCCCTGACAGCCCCTACTCCTTCCCGGCCGCACCATGGGGGGCAGTGCAGGCAGAGCCCTACACAAGCACAGACCTCAGGAGGGTGTCCAACCTCCCTCTTTCCTAGAATGTGAGATCCTGGCCGGCCCCTTACCCAGGTCCAGCCCCTTGGAAGTAATCCGGATCTTACAGCCAGGAGGGCTGTGCGAGGCTGTGACCAGTGAGGGCAGGAGGAGGAGAAGGAGGCAGCTGCCAGCAGCCATCTCGCACCTGGAGGCAGAGAGCAGGGTCAGCATGGACTGGCTTGGGGACGTGCACGAGTGTCAGCACGGACGGGCCGGGGGACTCCCGGCTAGCCTGGAAGGGAAGCAGCTGCTGTCCAACCTACCCGGGGCTGGGGATAGCTCCAAGGAACACCCCACGGCTCCACCGTTCTCCCTGAAACCCCCCAGTGCTGCCCAGATCCCCTTTGCCCAAAATCCCTGGACTCATGAGGGACACAGCCCCCACCCCAGGGTGCTGTGCACAAGCCCCAGCACTGGCCCTGCAGAGCTCGAGGGTCCCACATCTGGAAACACCCACTCCAGCACTCCCCCCGCCCTGAACACACCCCGCTCCCCAAACCGCAGGGACAGGAGCCAGCCCAGTGCGTGCTGCTGCAGCGGGGAGCCCCAGCACTTCGCAGAGGAGCGAGCCCTCGCCCGTGGGGCCGTCCCACAACCCTCACAGCCCCCCCGAGATGTGCCGCCTGCCCCCAGGCTGGTTTGAGACGGGAGCTGGAGCCTGTCCATCCCGCAGCAACAGGCAGAGTTCCCTGCGAGGCTGTGAGATGGGACGGGGCTCCCCCACAGCTTCCCCCAGTTCTCTGAAGGGAGAGGATGTGGGACCTCCTCCCCGGGGCTGTGTGACGGGACGGGGCTCCCCCACAGCGTTTTCCTCCACTTCTATGAAGGGAGAGGATGGGGGACCCCCTCCCCGGGGCCCGAAGCCACCGTCCTGCCCAGAGGCTGGGGAGTTCCCCCACACAATGCCGGCTCAGTTCGGGTACTTACAGCGAGGCTTGTTCTCGGCTCCCGACGTGGGGAAGCTGAATCACGTGAAGGCAGGAGGGAGGGAGAACACCACCAACTCCAAGACTTTCTTTTGAGCTGGCTGAGGTTTCCCTGCCTTTATATAGCCCCCAGCTGCCACTCCTTGCGGGCCCACAGCTGGGAGGAGACAGCGGGACGGACGGATGGGGAGGATGCAGGTCTGTGTCCCGCCGAGCCCGGCTGGCTGCCAGCACCGGCACAGACAGCGGCTCGCTTGGCCACCCCAGCTTCAGGCTGGACACGAAGCCTTCCTCCCCCCGAAAACACCGCTCCCTGCGTCCTGTACACGCAGCCACGGCCGTGAATCTCTCCGGCACCCCCCGTGCGAGGGGCACATGTGCAAACGGCGTCCAGGAGGGCCTGTGGTGTTGGGGACCCCCAGTCTGTGTTATGAAGCCTCTGCCAGTGCTGAGCTACCCCAGCTCCAGTGCAGACTCCGCGGCCCCGAACCGGGGGTGCTGCTGGGGGCTGATTCGTGCCCATCTGTAACACGAACCTGAGCAGGCTATGAGGAGCAGCACCCTCAGGGCTGCCCCCACAGCCTCTGACCCGACCCCAAGCCAGGCAGCACTGGCTCCGCAGGATGTGCCTCTGGATGGCCTTGCCCCGTGTGTTACTGGCAGCTTGGCTGGCACTGGGGTCGCAGTGCCGAGATGGACACTGCCGGACTGTCCCCATCAGTACCCACGCCGCCGTCCTGCTCCCATCACGGCAAGGACGGGCAACTCCTCAGCCCGGGACTCTCTTCTGAAATCCTGCCTGGCCGAGCCATGCCGAGGGACTGCCCCTGCCCTCACCACCCCCTCGGCCACTTGAGCTGCCTCGCTCCAAGGCTGGAATTTCACCGTCCCTTCACAGAGTCCTCTCTGCCCTCAGGGGTCGGTCTGAGCCGGCCCTTTGTGCCCTGGGCGGTTATCGGTGCTCTGGGCAGCGGAGCCGGGCTGCTGGAAGCCCAAAACGGGAGCCTCAGTGCTTACACAGCACTTATCCCTCCAGAACTGCTGCGCCAGCGTTAACTCATTAAACTGACCCCGGTGCTCCCGGAGCAGAGGGCAGGACTCCGGGAGATGGGAAACCCCTTGGAAAGCTGGGCAGCAAGGATATCCCAGAGGAAAAGGGCAGGAGAGGCTTCCGTCCCGTCTTCACCGGGGGCCATAGGCCAGCACCGGCCATCGGCTATCCAGGCAGGTGGGGCCGAGGCAGGACGGGTGCTCTGCTGGGTGGATGTGCCAGGAGCTCCGCCGGCTGCGAGGGGATCTTGCGGCCCCCAGGGACTCCCCAGTAACAGCCGTGTCCCCTTTCCCCGTCCCGTGTTATCATCCAGCACACGCTGTACAGCAGCAGCCACGGGGCAAGGGAGCGACCCCAGCGACCACCGGGCTGTGCCCAGCGCTGCACCGCGTCCTTCACTGCCAGCGCCCGCCGCCTGGCACCGGGACCCGCGGGCCAGGGAACGGCCACGGCAACAGTGTGGAGAGGGACGTGTCAGCGCTGCGCCCGAAGGACCGCTGGGACAGGCAGCGGCTGCCAGGGCCGGCCCGGGTTGAAACGCAGCAGGACCGACCGCTGTGCCCGGCGGGCGGCGGAAGCCCCGCGCCCGTACATCAATGCAACCCCCCCGGCCTAGCCGCCGCCCTGCCCCGGCGCCGCCGCTCTTCAAAGGCCCTTTGGTGCCGACCGCTGCTGCCGCGCCCTGTCAGTGCCGGGAACCGCCCGCGGCGGGTGAGAGGACGGCGCCGGTCCGCACTAAGCGGCTCCGCGACAGCGCGGGCGGGACAGCGGCCACTCCGCACCCACCGCGGGGCGGTGCCCACCACAAAGATGGCGCCGGGCGGGCGGGGCGACAGCGCAGCCTTTGCGCATGCGTCAGGCGGCTCCCCCGAGCGCGGGCTCTGCTCCGCGCATGCGCTCCACACCCGCGGCCCCGGCGCAAGATGGCGGCGGCGGGGCGGGAGAGGCGGAGGTGGGGCGGCGGCGGTGGCAGACGCAGCGGTGCCCGGTGCCTGCAGCCCCTGGCCTCACGCCCAGGTAAGCGGCGCAACCGCGTGGCCGCGGCCTGCCGTGCAGGAGGAGGCGGCAGGGGCGAGCAGCGGCAGCGGGCGGACGGCGGAGGGGAGGCGGCGTAGGCCCGCGGCCGCCATCTTAGAGCGCGGCCGCCGCTGCCGTCGCGCTCCCGCCGCCGCGCCCCCGCTGTGCCCTCGCCGCGCCTGCGCGTCCCGCGGCCCCTCCCCGCGGCGCCGTAACGGGCTCCTGTCTCCGCAGCCGCCCCCGCGGGCCAGGCGCGGGACGCCCCGCTATGAGGATGCGGCCCCGGCGCGCCAGCGGCGAGCACGGAGCGACGGCCACGCGTCCCGCCAGGCAGCCCGCCACCGTAAGTACCCGCCCGGCCGGCCGCCGCCCCGCTTAGGCCGCGCCCCCGGACCGCTCCCGGCCAGACTGCAGAGTTGTCGCCGCCGCCGCCTCCGCTCCGCACTCGCTGGGCGCCCGTGGCCGCCCGCCGGTCCCGGCCCGCCGCGCCGAGGAGCTCCGTGCCGTCTTCGCCGCCGGCAGGGCAGCCCCAGGAGGTTCCCGGCCGCTTCCCCGCGCAGACACGGTGCCCCGATCCCCAGTGCCCGTGCTGCCCCGGGAGCGCTGCGCTGCTCAGCGCCGGGCCCGCCGGCCGGCGCTCGAGAAGGGGATGGGTACCGATGGGGGAGGCGGTGGCCCGGCTCCCAGCCTCCTGGACCAGCCGTGGTTCTGGGATGGGGGAGAACCGCGGGGTTGTCCCGGGGGGCTGTCGCTGATCTCCTTTGTCTGCATTTGCTGTTGTCTTGTACAAAATCCTACCTCGGTGAAATGGAAACAAATACCGGTCCTGTTTGCTGTACTTCTTTACTCTGTGTCTCCTTCCCCCTTGTGTGGTCTCTGGTTGTGCTGCTGCTCTAGGTTGTAAGCTCTCTGGGCAGGGACAGCGTTGTACCGTGTTTGTGAAGCACTGTATGCATTGCCATGGTGTATAAAAACATACCGTAATCACCATAAAATGCTTCCTCTGGATCCCTGTCACTGTCTAAGTCCCAGTGTAGTTACATAAAAGTAGAGTGGCTTCTGCCAGGATTCCTGTTAGTTCGGCTGTTTCCTTTTCCCAGGCCTTAAGGGTGCTTGGATTTAATACTTGTTAACACTGATCAAGTGATAAAGCTTCTTGGCTACTTCCACCATTCCAGTTTATCCATAAATGGGAGGAGGCAGAGCCAGTGACCCTATTTGACAGCTCTTTTGAGCAATGGGTGGTGAAAAACACTGGCGGGTCACTGGAGCTGGCACGTGCCATCCAAGTCGGGCAGGGCTCCGTGCCCAGCACTGTCTCTGAATCCTGACATACATCACTTTGGGAGCTCTGGTCCCCCCAGTACACACCAGTTCGCTGCAGCATGTGCTCTGTGTAACCTGCAGGACACAGCAGCAGCTGCATGTGCAAGTGTAGCTTTAGTTTGAGGAGGAGGGACTAAACATCCTTCAGAGGCTCCCATGCTCCTGCCTTTCAGCCTCTCGGTCTCCAGGGTCCCTGTACCCACTGGCTGACACAAGCCTGAGCTGCTGCTGCTGGCCCAGCTCACCTTGGCACCTCTGTGAAGTGACTGTAAGGGCATGGTGGGGTTGGAGTTCAGGAAGGAGTGTGAGATTGCACAACACTCACCTGCTGAGGCCGTTAAAGGTCCCCATTTGCGTCCTGTGCTCTGCAGCAGGCACGGGATGTTACTTCCCTGTTCTGGAGCAGAGACCCAAACTCCAGGTGTCCACAGTGTCCCACACTTTCCCTTGTGTACCCTGCCTGGAAGGATGGGAACATCTTCCGAGGGGCTGAAGGGGTCGAGTTCCTCAGTGCTGATCTTGCAGCCGTTGCTGTGGGCAGCTGAGCTACTGAGCGCTCGCTCTTGACCACTGTTTGCTCCTGCCACTCTGTTCTGCTGAAGTAGCCAGTGGGCTTTATGCACAGGAAGGACAGTGAAGGTGACTAAATCCGAGTGACTTAGCCCATAAAAATCCAGAGTTTTTATTGAAGAGCTCCTGTATGTGGCTCCTGCTGCCAGGTACTGTGGTGCTCAGGCGAAGAGCACGCTGTGCACAGCATTGTGCTGCTGCCACCCTGACTGCTGGTGTGTGCTGTCGGGTGTCTCCAAAGCCTGAATATAGTTAAGTGTCTGAGGTAGCTGGGAATTATGTAAAATGCCTTGTTTCCCCCCAGTTCATTGCCAGTGTGTTTTGGGCTGCCAGAGAAGAGCAATCTGCGGCGCTGTTTCAGAAACTTCCCCAGGGGAAGAGTGGTGACTAAGAGAGGAAAAGCCTGGCTGTTTCTCTCCAGCTGGCAACATTAAATTATGATTAAGAGGAGCTTTATTGTTCCAACAGACCTTCTTTTGCATAACTGTTGTTATGCAGATGAAAAAGCAGCAAGGGCCAAAACAGCTGTCTGAGGCCCTGCTTGTGGGACTAGGACTAGGATTAGGACATGTTGGCCTGGGACATGCACAGGGTAATAATTCGGGAGCTCCCAACTCCCAGCCTGTGGTTTTCTGAACCACAGAAGTTGTTCGTGAACCTCCAGGGCTATTTTATATAGCAGATTTTTTTTTTTAATTAAAGCCTTTTGTTGAAATGATGTGCAGTTATGTGTGTGTGAGTTGATTTAAACTGTCTCTGAGGTTAACAGATCAGACATGGCTGGTGGTATTGGTGTAGTGGAAGGTGGCACATAATCACAGAGGAGTGTATGTTATTTTTTACCATCTGATGCTTCACTCTTTGGGGAGAGCTAACTGAAAAGGGAATATTTTGAATGCTGGCCTGAAGAACACCCTGGTTAACCCCATTTAACACTTAGCATTCCTCATAGCTAGTCATATCCAAGATATGGTGTTTTTCAGAGCTGAGGTGCTGTTTGTGTGTACTGGTTCAATTCCTGTTTTATTGTCAGAATGAGCTTGTACTGCTACACCTGAGTGCGCCAAGCAGATCTGGGATCTTTCCTGCTGTAACACTGGATATTACTCTGTTTTTTTCTAGTGTGGTTGCTGAGAAATGGCCAATGAGAATCACAGAAGCCCTGCGGAGGAAGCGTCTCTCATGAGTCACTCACCTGGCACCTCCAACCAGAACCAGCCCAGCTCCCCCAAACCCATGCGCCTGGTACAGGACCTGCCAGGTACCGACTCTGCCTTTCGGAATTCTGCAGGGCCCTGGGAGTGAGGAGGGGGGTGAAGCGAGGCTGCCAAGGGAGGCTGGGAATGATGTGTGTTTCAGAGTGTGCTGTGACAGTGCTGGGCACCTGTGGGGCAGGGCTGTCATGCAGGATGCTCCTCTCCTGACTCTCACTGTCCTCTCAGATGAGCTGGTGCAGGCTGGCTGGGAGAAGTGCTGGAGCAAGCGGGAGAACCGCCCGTACTACTTCAACCGCTTCACGAACCAGTCTCTGTGGGAAATGCCTGTGCTGGGACAGCACGATGTCATCGTAAGTGCACGCTCACCTTGGGGGGCTGTGCCAGGACTGGGGTGTTCATGGTCTGTGGACCTCCGATTACAGGTGTGGGAGGGTCTTCTGTGCCTTCAGAGCTCCTTGCTCAGTCTGTTGTCTGGCGTGATTCTGAGGAAGTGTTCCTCTGTCAGGTGCCTGTCAGGTGATGCTGTTCCAGGCGTCATGCACCACTCAAAGAACACTCAGCGTGGGGGATTTGTGATGAGTTTTTCTCACTAAAGTCTTAAAAAAAAGCATATAGACACAGATCTAGAAGAGAATCTTTCAGCTTTGTGCAGGTGTGAATAGTGGTGTCCTTATTTCCATCCATATGGGAGCTGGGAGCAGTGCAATGGGAAGTTAAGAGCTTTCTGCCTTCATTTGGGATGCTGCAGTGGCGACAGGGGAGCTGATGTGTGCTGTTGTTGTTTGGACTCTCACAGTCAGACCCTCTGGGACTGAACGCGGCTCCAATGCCACTGGAAGGTGGGGTGGCAGATGCTTCTGTGGAGAGCAAGCAGAGGAAGAGGAGGTTCTCCGAGGAGGTTCCACCAAGTGGCAACAGTGTGAAGAAGCCCATGGTGGGTGTGGTGCTCTGAAACAAATGTGTGCAGCCTGAAACCAAAGGGGGCTGGAGAGCTCACGGGGGTCTCCCGCGTGGTGTTCTGGTGTGGGACTGTTTGGTTCACTGGGCTGCTTCTCCTTTACCTGTCTCTCTGGTGCAGTAATTCATGTTTCACACACACAGATGGATGTCCCAGGGAACCCAGCTGCTCAGCCAGTCCCCAGCTCTCCCAGTATTCCAGGAACCTCTATTTTGAAGGCATGGTGTGTTTCACCTGAAGACAAACAGCAGGCAGCTCTTCTACGACCAACTGAGTGAGTTGTCTCCATTTGTCTTCTGTTCCTTTCTCAGTGGAGTGTTAGAGACACACAGGTTTTCGGATATCTTTTAGGAACCTGAGGGATAAATCACTGCCAGGAGTCTTGATAATTTGGTTTCCTGGCTGGTGAAACAGTCCAAGGAAACATCTTTAGAATATTTGATAATTAGCCAGTCATCTGGTTATCCTGATGACATTTGCTTCTGCCACAGAGTATACTGGGACCTGGATATTCAGACAAACGCCGTGATTAAGCAGAGAGCACCATCGGAAGTGCTTTCTCCACACCCCGAGGTGGAGTTGCTCAGGTCCCAGCTCATTCTCAAGCTGCGGCAGCATTACCGTGAGCTCTGCCAGCAGCGAGAAGGTGAGTTTCTGTTGGGCTCCCTTGATTTCCTTCTCAGTCCTGCAGTGCTGTGGTGATCTACCTTTTGTTTTATGCCTGTCTAGTCCTTGTGTTCTCTTTTTGTGATGGTTATACTCTGTGACGTTGTTGGTTAATTGATTAGGCAGAACTTTGTGTGATGATCCTTATCAGAGCTACTGGGCATTTCTATGTTGTATTGATTAGACCCTTCTTCTGTGCGTCTTCAGGGATTGACCCCCCGAGGGAGTCATTTAATCGCTGGATGTTGGAGAGGAAGGTAGTTGATAAAGGGACAGATCCTCTTTTACCGAGTGACTGCGAGCCAGTAGTGTCTCCTTCCATGTTCAGAGAGATCATGAATGACATTCCCATCAGGTACGGTTCACAAACAGGGCACCTTGCTGGGATGGTTCTAGGTCAGTCTGGTGCGGTGATTTACCTGCCACGGTTCTGCTGCGGTGCTTCCCTTTGGCTAATGAAGTGGTTGGATGCTGGTGAAGGAAAGCTGGGGAACTGAACCTGGCCTCCATGCCTTTGTGAGACTCATGCATATGAATTTAACTTACCTCAGGTTATCCAGAATCAAGTTCCGGGAGGAAGCCAAGAGGCTGCTCTTCAAGTATGCTGAGGCTGCGAAACGACTGATTGAATCCAGGTGGGAGCTCCTCTTGCAGTGCTGTCACGTTCAGAAAAGACAAAAGGGCTATAGGGGCTGCTCATCCTGCCTTATCCAGCACTGGTCGTAATGTTATCGAGGAAAAGCAAAGTTAGGAACATAGAGAAGAAAAACAGTGGTGCTGGAGCCATCTTTTGATAGTGACATTACTGTGAAGTGTAATACTGGGAAGCTGAATGTGTGTGGAGACAATGAAGTCCTGGGTATGGAATGTCTTTGTTATCCCTGAGATAAAATAAGGAGTGCTTGGGCACTCACTGCTGTTGCAGAGCAACAAGCTTAGAGAGGCATTTTGTATACAAGGTAGGATTTTTCTGACCAGTTCTGGAGACAGAACTGAGGGAAGATTGTGGGGAGAACCTTGTGGGGGAAAGGAAAAACTTGTAAACAAGGTAGTTTTTTCAGAGTCACGAGCCCCTAGCAGTACTTGAAAGTTACAGGCAGTATCAAAATGGTCCATTGCCGTGACAAATAAAGGCTTTGTGGGCCTCTCCTGTTGCAGAGAGAACAGCAGCCAGCTACACCAAGTTTTGGAGAGAGCGTGGCAGTCCATAGTCATGCAAACGTCTGGAAGCACTTTCCAGAGAACTGGAGGGGAGTGACGGGGATGGGCCTCGAGGAAGTGTCAGTGTCCACATTCCCCACTGACAGAAAACTTTGGAGGGGGGTGGAATATCTTGCTGTGCAGCTGTGAGTTAAATTTTGCCTCTCTGTTTTTGCAGGAGTGCTTCCCCAGACAGCAGAAAGGTGGTGAAGTGGAATGTGGAGGACACCTTCAGCTGGCTGCGACGGGACCATTCTGCCTCCAAGGAGGACTACATGGTCAGTGTCCCGCTGATGTGGGGCTGGGCACAGGGAGCTGGAGAGGGGACACATGGGGACAGGTACAGGTCCTTCTGGAGACAGCTGCCATTACTTCCCCTCACTGTGTGCCATGGGAGAGTAGCCTGGAGACACTGAGCACCCGTGGAGAGCCAGTGGTGGCCATGAGAGAGACTCTGGTTCTCTGTTTCCACAGGACCGCCTGGAGCACTTACGCAAACAGTGTGGGCCCCATGTGTCTGCTGCAGCCAAGGACTCTGTCGAAGGCATCTGCAGTAAAATTTACTACATATCCCTGGAATATGTCAAGCGCATCCGGGAGAAGCATCTTGCCATACTCAAAGAGAACAATATCTCTGGTACGCAGCCGGCTTTGAAGAGCTGTAGAGCTACGGCACTGCAGTTAAAGGCCCCATGCTCTGGCCTGTCCCTGTTCAGAGAGTGTTACCTGTTGGGAGGATAGCTCTGTCTCCAAAAGTCAGAAAGTCTGTGTTTCAAAGTAAGAAGCAGCTGGTCCAGCATAGGCCTCAGCTGTCAGTCACAGTGTCTGTGCAGTGACAGACTGTCTTCCATCAGGTGCTGTGACCAACTGTAACATTAAATACTATAAATAATGTGATTTGCCAGGATGAAGTAGCTTGTTAGGAGCAGGTCACACTGAGCAGGGCATTTGTTCATTTCTCTGGACCCTGCTTTTTTGCTCTGCTGCTTCATGAATTCCTGGGGACAGCTGACATCCCCTTAGTAATGCTGAGTGTTCTCCCTTTATTCTCATTTGCCACATTTTTTGTGTTTTGAGCACCTTTCTGCACCCTTCTGCCTCCCAGTTTCTCACTGTGCACCCTTTCCTGGCAGAGAGTTCACGTTCCTTGATCTTTTCTGTGTTCTTTCTTCCTTGTTCACATCTGTACATCTGCCTCTAGTCACCTTTTCCTTCCTCTGTGGGGTCTGCTTCTTTCATTACCACTGTCTGTAGTCTTTTTCCCTTTTGGGTCCTGGCTCTCCTTGGACTCCTTTCAGGTCCCAGTGTCTGCCTTTTGCCATTGTATTTGATGCTTGTCTTCCAGCCCCACTAAGTCAGAGATTCCTTCCAGCTAATCTGTGAGCTCTCCCTGAAGCTGAGGCGATGGATAACCACAAGGTGGAGGGAGATTCCTTTCCCTTCTGCATTTGGCAGCCTGGGAATTTTTTTTGTGCTTTGGATGAGTTTGGGGCAAACTGAAATAAGAAACAGTAGCAACAAAAAGAGTGTTTTTGTGTGTTTGGAACACGCCTCAGGATGCTGGGGTGGCTGGGTGCTGTCTGCAGTTCTGCTGGGTTAGAGGTGGAGAAATGCTTTCAAGTGGGTCTTCTCTGTGCTCTGGCTGTGGGAGATGGAATTAATTTGGGGAATCAGCTTTGAACCTAGGTAGCTGCCTACGAAATCTGTGAGGGACCACCATGGTGGTTTTTTGGGAGGACCACCCTGCTCTTTAGCCCTATTTGAGTTGCTGTGTCTTTTGAGGTGGACTGCAAAGTGGTCCTGAATACCATTGGCTTCTCACAGGCTGTCTTTCTGTTCATTCTCCGTAGCTGAGGTAGAAGCTCCTGAGGTCCAGGACAGGCTGGTGTACTGCTACCCTGTGAGACTGGCCATCCCCTCCCCGCCGCTCCCCAGCGTGGAGATGCACATGGAGAACAACGTGGCGTGTGTGCGGTACAAGGGCGAGATGGTCAAAGTGAGCCGCAACTACTTCAGCAAGCTGGTAAGGGCTGGGTGCTGAGGCTGCTGCCCCTCGGGGCAGGGTCATCTCCGTGCGCTCTGAGGGCAGGGCTGGACAGAGGATGGCCAACTGACCCTGCAGGGCTGTCAGGCACTGCCATGGGCATGAGGACATGTACTCTCACCTTAGCTGGGGTCAGGCTCTGCTGGGAGTATTTCCCCGGTTTTGGGTGTGTGCTCTGAATAAGTGTGCTGCCAGAACATTGTACTCAAACCGAGGCAACCCTTGCTGAGAGACATGTGCTGGTGTGGTGGTTCATTCATTTCATGATAGTGACAAGCTGGTGGCTCATGCAGTGACAGCAGATGTGCTGACAACTCCCTGCAGAGCCCACCTGCTCCTCAGCCTCCCTCTCCCTGTCACAGTGTGTGTGTATCACCGTAGCTCGGCTGTTCCTGGTGTCTTCAATGTCTGGGCTTTCTCTTCCAGTGGCTTCTCTATCGGTACAGCTGCATCGACGACTCGGGCTTTGAAAAGTTCCTGCCCAGAGTTTGGTGCCTTCTCCGTCGATACCAGGTACAGTCTGACCACAGCTGTACATTAGAAAGCATTAGCAGCACTGGAAACTTGTCTTTGCTCTGGGAAAGGGCCACGGCCTTTGGAGCCTGGAGCAACACAGGGTTTAGACTGGGTCTGTAGTCTGCTTATGCTATGCTGAAGTAGGACTGTGGTCTGGGGAGCAGTTGTGGTCTTGACACAAGACCTCAGTGTGGGTAAAGATTTTTGTGAAGGAAACCTTCAGTAGCTCTTGACTCTGAGGGGCAGCTAAAGGCTCACTTGGGTACAAGAGAAAACTGATGGTTTTGTGGGGTCAGAGTTGGATAAAATCTCTAAAGAGCATTCTTGGGTACGTGCAGGGACCTACACGAGTTTGAGAAAGGACGAGGGGGCCCTGCATACCTAGAGGAGTGGGTGCATGGACGTGTGGCCCTGGGTCCGTGGTCAGTGAAGGGAGCAGCAGGAACAGCAAGTGCAGGCACAGCTCACCAGGGTTTGCTCTCCTCAGATGATGTTCGGTGTGGGGCTGTACGAAGGGACTGGTCTACAAGGGGCACTTCCCGTGCACATCTTTGAAGCCCTCCACAAGCTCTTCGGAGTGAGCTTTGAATGCTTTGCCTCGCCCCTGAATTGCTATTTTAAACAGTACTGTTCAGCCTTCTTGGACACAGACGGGTATTTTGGATCCAGAGGGTGAGTATTATGTTCCCTTGCTCTGTGTGGGTGTGGGTGCATGCCCGTGAGATGACTCAGGACGAGCTGATGGGGATCTTTGCCTCTTTCTCCAGCCCATGCCTGGATTTCTTCCCTATAAGCGGCTCTTTTGAGGCAAATCCTCCATTCTGTGAGGAGCTGATGGATGCCATGGTCTCTCACTTTGAGGTATGTCTGCTCACCAGTGGGGTTGTTCAGGATGGAGGTGTGCCATCCATCCTCTGCTCCCCACCACTCCTGCGCCCTGAGGGCAGGGGCAGAGGACGGTGGCAGCTGGGCCCTGCTCTTGAAGCAGCATTTCCTTTCTGTAGGACTCATTACACACGTCATTGCTCAGCCAGTGCTGAGATTGTTCCTTTTCTTCTTGCACTAGAAACTGCTGGAGAGCTCCAGCGAGCCGCTCTCCTTCATTGTCTTCATCCCCGAGTGGCGGGACCCCCCCACGCCAGCCCTGACCCGCATGGAGCAGAGCAAGTTCAAGCGACACCAGCTCATCCTGCCGGCCTTCGATCACGAGTACCGCAGCGGGTCCCAGCACGTCTGCAAAAAGTAGGCTTTGTTCTCAGATCCTTCTGGGAACACAGCTCTGAAGCTGTGTGACAGAAATATCCTCTCCCAAGCTGAAATCAGTGGGAAGCAGGGAGCAGTCAAGGACAAGCGCAGCGCATCGTCACCCTGGGTGTTTAGGATGGGCAGACAGCATGGTGAATTCAACGTCTGTTTAATGGCTGCTAACTTTAGCTTGTGAGAGGTGTATGCCTTGGGCACGAGTCCAGCTGGAACAGGTCACACCTGTGGTGCTGATCCGTGCCTCTGCCAGCCCTCAGGCCTGGTAGCTGCCTGTGCTGCAGCAGCTGGATGTCACTGGGAGAGCAGAGGCAAGGGGCAGTGGGGACTTGATCCCCAGCGGGGCCGGCTGGCCTCTGCTCTGCTGCTGAGGCAACAGGTTTGAGCAACAGCTTGTTTAAGCAACAGGTGCCTGAACACTGAAGTTCTTACCTGCTGGGGACTGATGCCTCACTGTGCTGAGTCTGCTCTGCAGGGACAGCAAGGTTCCAGCTCATGCGTGTGCTGGTAGAGGGTAATGGGGCTCTGCAGCATCAGTGCTTCTTCCCTCTGAAAGCTCAGGAGCCTCTACAGTACTCAGAACTGCCTGAGGCTGCACTGTGCCTCCCTTCCCCTCAGAATAATGAGAGAAAGGACAGGACAAATACTTGACCTAGTGATGACAGGAAGAGGAGGAGCAGGTGTCTATGGCTTTGGGCAGGGGCCAGAGGAGGTGCTGATGCCTGTGCTCTTCCCTTGCAGGGAGGAGATGTACTACAAGGCTGTGCACAACACAGCCGTCCTCTTCCTGCAGAACAGCGCCGGCTTTGCCAAGTGGGAGCCCACGCCGGAGCGGTTGCAGGAGCTCGTTGCAGCCTACAAGCATTCGGGCCGGACCCTCAGCTCCTCGTCTTCCTCCTCCTCGTCCTCATCCTCCTCCTCCTCCTCCACAGTGGACAAAGAGCGGGAGCTGAGCCGAGAGCAGAGCAGCAGCCGAGAGACTAATCCCAACTAAGGCAGAGGTGTGAGGCAGCAGGGGAGGTGCCGGCGGCCCCGGGGGAGGCTGGCCGGGGCAGCAGAGACTGCTGGCTGCGCAGCACCGCCCGGGACTCCTGTGCAGCAGCTCCACGGCACCTGCTCTCCTCTGCGAACTGCATGCCAGCCCCCAGGAGCCGGGAGCACCCGGCGGCCAGTGGGAGAGGAGGCTCAGCCGCGGCCCTCACCAGGGGCGAGGGAGCCCAGTGTGGCGCGGCAGGAGGAGCCGGCAGCTCCGCAACGCCGGAGCGCCAAGGGAGGGGGCAGCCAGAGCTGGGACCCGCGCGGGCAGAAGGACGGCAGAACAGATGGAGGGATGGATGGCAAGCGCGAGTGCTGGGCGCTGTGCGCCGCAGCCGGAGGGGCCCCGGCAGGAGAGGGACGGGCAGAGCCCGGGGCCTCCTGCGGCCGGACTGGCCCCAGCACGGCTCCATGTCCATAGTGTAAATAGTTCTGTCTGTGGCGCCCACGCTCCTCGTGGGGCTGCTCCCATCACATCTGTGTTTCTTTCTCATGTGTGAGTCCCGTGTTCGCTGACATTGTGTCCCAGAGAGGGGAGGAGCAGAGGAGAAGAGTTTCTTTGGTG
This sequence comes from Lycocorax pyrrhopterus obiensis, assembly GCA_014706295.1. Lineage (NCBI taxonomy): Eukaryota > Metazoa > Chordata > Aves > Passeriformes > Paradisaeidae > Lycocorax > Lycocorax pyrrhopterus. The sequence continues at coordinate 9,681,849 of JACSVZ010000022.1, read as the reverse complement.
TGTAAAGATGTCTTTGCAGCTGTTTTGTAGTCGTCGTGGTTTTTATGCGGAGCCTCCGGGCTTTATTTAACCTTCTTGGGTTTTGTTTTGTAAGGATTAATTTAACACCGCTAACCATTTTATTACTTTTATCAAGAAGAGCAAAGTCTATTTTTGATTTCTGTTTCCTAGTTCTTAGGAACATTAAAACCAGCATACAGCTCTGCTTGTGTCCATGACTTCTTCGGTGTCTGGGGTCTGTGCCTGAGTGGAAGGTAGAAAAATGTTGGGGTTTGGTTTTTCAGAACTATCTGGCATCTGCCCCCTTCCAGGCAGCCCTGCCCTCCTACTGAGTTTTGTTTCCCAGTGACCAGTGTGAGCCCCTGAAGCAGCCTGACCACCCCCCTGCTCCAGTGAGGTTTTGGTGCTCTCCCATTGGAGAAGTGCAGGGAAGTGCAGTGCCTTTGGACTCCTTGGGGCAGGCAGCACAGCCAACCTCTCCTGTGGGGTGCCACAGCACTGCTGGTGCTGGACCAGTGTCTGTGCCACAGCAGCACTGGTGCTGCAGCAGTGCTGGTGCTAGTGCCACAGCAGTGACAGTGCCACTCCGAGGTGGGCAGGAATTGCCCAGCCCCAGATGCTGCCCGCTCCCAGACGTTTAACAGCTCCCCAGAGATGCTTTCAGTGGTGGCAAGGAGATCATTAATGTCCTTTAAGTCGGGGCAGTTGAGAATGTCAGCTGCGAAAGTGGCAGCTTGTAAAGCCTTTTTTCCCCCTTTAATCATTGTTTTTGAGCCAAGACCACCTGCTCCCAAGGCACAGGTGAGCAGAGACGTGCTGATGCTGGGAGCGTCCCTAACTCACCCCTTGGTCAGTCAGTGCACATGGGCCCTTTGCCTGCTCCCTCAGGTGAGGGACAGTTACCTGGTTAAGAATCCAGTGGCCATGGTCTCACAGGGGACGTGTAAACGACATCAGTGGCCAGAAGCCCGCTAGCATGGGCTGCTTTTGGAGTCTCCTTTATCTTAACAGAGCAAGAGAGGGTGGACAGGGCATATCAGGTTGACACTGGGCGCATTTCAAGGGCAGATAACCAGGACTAGGTGAAGCTGTGCAAGGGGCTGTGGTGCGAGAGGCAGCTGTGGGAGTAGTGGGTGGTACGGGCAGGACTGGGGGGGAATGAGGCACCAGGAGCTGTAGCCCTCACACTAAAGCTCTGTCAAACTGTACCAAACCTGGACGATTTGAACTAAAGCCCTCACTACCGTTGTCCCTGTGGTGGGCAGTGCTGCCACTCTTTTGTCTGGGGGGAAGGAGGGGGTCCTGAGTGCTTTTGTTCCCCCGGGGCTGTTGGAAACGCCCTGTGAGGGTAGCAGCCGGGGGTGGATTTGACCGGCCCTGGGAGGCACAACCTGCAGCGTGGGATGTGTGGGGTCTTGGCTGTGCCCAGCCTGAACCTGTCAAGTGCTGCGTCCCCCGAGTGCCATCGGCTTGGCTCCCCGGGAATGCTGAACCCCAGGCGCCGCTACCGCAGGCCCCACGCCGGGAAGGAGCGTCCTCAGGGCTGACCGTGAGAGGGGAACCCTGGAGTACCGGGAGCCGCACCGATCCCCCACCAAAACCCGCACCGCCCACTGCATCGACCCCTGCGCCTGCTCCTCGCAGCCCGGCGAGGGGGCTCCGCGGGCCCCAGCACGGCCCGTCCGAGCTCCCCCCCCCAGTTCCCCGTTACCGGGCCAACGCCGCGGCGCTGCCGGCGGCCCCTGCGCCGCGCTCGCCCCCGCAGCGCGGCGGGCAGCGCCCCGCGCCTCCCCCCATGGGGCTGCCGGGCCCTCGTCCGCCGCCGCGGAGCCCACCGGTGCCACCGAGCCCGCCGGGGCCGGGGCTCGACCCGCCGCTGTGTCCCCGCCGGGAGCCGCGGCGCGGAGCGCAGGTACGGGAGAGGATGCGGTGCGGGCCGGGAACGGGGGCGGGGAGTACGGACCGAGAGCTGCTCGCCCCGGGAGCCGGTGCGGGGTGGGGGGTGGGGGGTCCCCGCCGCCGGCAGAGCCGGTGTCCGGAGCCGTCCCCGCCCCGGGGCCCCAGAGAACCCTCACGCACCGTGAGGGCCAAAGATGTGTCCGGGAGCTGCCCTCCCGCCGGTGCCGGCCCCTGGGAGCGATTTTTCTCCCCCGCAAAGCAGGGGCCGGGATGACGGCGAGTCCCAGCGCCGGTGGCACCAGCCGGGGGTTGGAGTCGGGCCCGGGGAGGGGACTGTCGCCACCACTCTGCTCTCCTTGCCCCTCTTTCCCACCGAGCCCCGGGGACTGACCGGGACAATGACCGTGGGGTGCAGCGGAGCTGGGACCCCATGCGTGGGAGGCAGCGGGCCGGGGATCTGCCCTCAGCCCTGGCTGACAGCGGTGCCCTCTCCCTGCAGCCCGGGCAGCCCCCAGCAGCCCGCCAGGAGCATGGCCCAGCCACAGAGCGAACTGGGGTCCCCGCCGGTGGCACCCTCGTCCCCCGAGCTGGAGTGCCAGATCTGCTACAGCCGCTTCGACGCCCGTGCCCGCAGGCCCAAGCTGCTCCGCTGCGGCCATCGCCTCTGTGCCCGCTGCCTGCGCAGGATTGTTCCCCCAGGGGACGCTTCAACCCCCCAGCTCCGTTGCCCCTTCTGCCGCCAGCACAGCCCAGTGCCGGGCGGGGACGTGCAACAGCTGCAGGATGACGGCGAGGCACTGGCACTGCTGACAGGTGGTGAACGGGCCAAGAAACGGGGTCCACCCCGGTCTCCTGAGGTGCTCCTCTGCCCCAGTGTGCTGGAGCCCACATCCAGCCCCGACTGCCTGGTTGTCACCATCCTGGAGGTGCCAGAGGATGTGGCCCCACCGGAGAGCCTAGGCAGGCTGGAGGTGGTGCGGCTGTACCGCCCCACCAGCCTGGGTGCACTGCCCTGCCACGGCCCTGGGCAGAAGTGGCGCTCCTGGGGGTGGCGAGCTGTCCCCCGCTTCATCCTGGGTGTCCTCTGCCTCCTCTACTTCAGCTCCCTGCCCTTCGGCATCTACCTCCTGCTCATCGAGCACCACAGCCTGGGCATCATCCTGGTCAGCCTTGTGCCCTCCACCCTCCTTCTCTGCATCGTCTACAGCCTCTGCCAGTGCCTGTGCCTGGAGGTCTTTGGGTTCCCCCACTCCTGACCCTGCAGGCCAACCCCTGTTCCTGAGCCAGGGAGGATTTGGGTTCCTTGGAGCATTGTCCCTTGTGGTACAGGTATCCTCTGACCCACAGCATGCTCTGCCTGGACCATGGGGAGAAGCTCGGTGCCTGGTGCCTTCCCATGCAGAACAGCACTGGCTTTTCCATGTGGGTGCTCACACTGGAGTGGCTGTAGGAGCTCGTTGCAGCCTACAAGCATTTGAGCCAGGCTCTCAGCTCCTCATCCTCCTCCTCCACAGCAGACAGAGCAGGAGCCGGGACACCAATCCCAACTGAGGAAGCGCGAGTGCTGGGCGCTGTGCGCCGCAGCCGGAGGGGCCCCGGCAGGAGAGGGACGGGCAGAGCCCGGGGGCTCCTGCGGCCGGACTGGCCCCAGCACGGCTCCGTGTCCATAGTGTAAATAGCTCTGTCTGTGGCGCCCACGCTCCTCGTGGGGCTGCTCCCATCGCATCTGTGTTTCTTTCTCATGTGTGAGTCCCGTGTTCGCTGACATTGTGTCCCAGAGAGGGGAGGAGCAGAGGAGAAGAGTTTCTTTGGTGTGTAAAGATGTCTTTGCAGCTGTTTTGTTGTCATTGTGGGTTTTTTGCAGAGCCTCCTGTCTCTTATTTAACCTCCTTGGGTTTTGTTTTGTAAGGATTAATTTAACACCACTAACCATTTTATTACCTTTATCAAGAAGAGCAAAGTCTATTTTTGATCTCTGCCTCGGACCTGCCCTGCTCCCCAGGGACTGCTCTCAGCAGCACTGGCAGTGAAGTTACCCCCATCTCTGCCCACCCCCGCATCCCTACCAGCATCCCCAGTGATATCAGGCATCCCTGCCAGCATCCCCCACCAGCATCCCCACCACAGACGGGCAACACCCGGAGACCCAAAGACAGAGTCATATTTATTACTGTGCTGTGTTCCTCCCCACCCACATCTCCCACTCTCCTTGGCCAGGCAGCTGCTGGGTCCCATGGCTGTCTCTCCTGCCATGCCCTTGGGGACAGGACACGATTGTCTCAGCCCTACACCTGCTCCAGCACCACTGGCACCTTCAGGGGACACCTGTTCTTGCTGGGGGGAGATTCCAGCATCTCTGCCACGCTCCAGATCTTGGGTTTCTCAGGCTGCTTGCCCTGTCCAGGGCCTGTCCTCACCTTGGGGCTGCTCCCACACCCATCCTGCACGGGGCTGGAACTGGGAATGGGGACAGCACCCGATGGGACCCCCTCGCCCTCGCTGTCCTCGGCATCTGAGGCGCTGCGTGTGGCCCAGCTTGCCTTGTTCTCCTTCTTGAGGCGCCGGCGGGCATTGGCAAACCAGGTGGAGACCTGGGTGAGACTCATCCGGCTGACCACGGCCAGCATCACCTTCTCCCCCTTGCTGGGATAGGGGTTCCTGGGGTGTCGCGCCAGCCAGGCCTTCAGTGCCCCGGTGCTCTCCCGCGCTGCTGCCGCCTTCACCCGTCCCGGCTCCGTGGGCAGCCCCAGCGGCACCTCATAGGGTGCTGAGACCTGGAGGGGCAGAGGGGTGTCAGGGTGGGATGGGGAGGAGGGCATCACGGCCAGAGGAGAGGGGCTGTGGGGTGTCAGGGCTCGGCCCTTCGTGTGTGGAAGAGGGCAGAGCTGTATCCTGCCCATCGTCTTCTCCTGTGTGCACTCAAAGTGCCAGGTGCAGGAGGGTGTGTGTGTGTGAGCAGGGGGATGCTGGGGATGGGCAGGGGACTCGAGACAGCAGGATTCAGGACCAGCCCCGATTCCAACCACCCCACACAGTCCCATCCTGGTCCTGGGAGAGCCCCACATCCCGTTCCTCCCCCAGAGCTGCAGCGCGGCACTTACCAGGGGTGTCAGGAGGCTGAGAGGGGGTGGCAGGAGGCTGTACCCGGCCAGAACGGGACAGGGGCAGGAGTAGGGGCAGGGGCAGGGCAGTAGGGCTTGGGGTGGCCCCCGCAGGGTCCCCCAAGGCCCCCCACAGCCCCCCAGCTCTTGTCCTGGGCTCTTCTCGCCCCGAGGTGCTGCCATACTGCAGGAGAGGAGCCGGGGAGCTGCTCCCGGGTGTTTTATAGCTGCTGGGGTCCACAGTGACTGACAGCTGATTAGGGGGTATTAGCACCCACGAGAGTGGCAGCAGGATCTGGGGCACCTGATACCCCCCCTTCCCTGGCTACTGTTGGGCAGGGACTGGCAGGGACCGTCCTCCTCGCCTGCCTGCCACCAGCCAGAGCCCTGGTCCCTCCCAGCCCCCCAGCTCTGCACAGCCTACACAGCCCCCAGGGATAGGGTACAACAGCACCCCGGGGCTGGTGCATGGGGCCCGCCGTGAGCCCCACGGCCACCCACAGCCACAAGCTGGCCACACCTGGGGTTTTACTGCAGGTCCGAGAGCTGTGTCCCATCTATGACCCCAGCCCTAACACGGGGCTGTGGTTGGCACAGCCCCCTATGCTGTGGAAGGGCAGGTTGGAGGGCCAGGGGCTGGTGGAAGAACTATAGCCTGGTGGGAGGACAGCAACCCTTGCTGCTCCTCCTCTGGCTTGGCCAGGTCCTCACCCAAGCCCCAGCACTGCCGTGCCTGCCGCTGGATTGCCGGCAGCAGTGGCGAAGGGGAAGGGTCCTGCAGCCCCATGGACAGTGGGGATCCCTGCAGGCACTGGGGGGTTCCTGTGGCTGGCACAGTGGGGGCAGTGGGTGGGCAAGGCAGTGGTGGGCAGCTGTGCGAGGGGCCCCAAGAGCCCGCGACCCCCTGAGCCGCCTGCTCCTGCTGCCACGCCTCCCCACTAAGACTGGGATTATCCCACAGGTTGTATCCGTCATTAAATACCGACTAATAACGCTCTCAGGATATTAAATATGTAACAAACCCGCTTAGCGCTGGCCAGGACAGGAAGGCGAAGGTCACCGGTGCTAATGAGCCCGGCCACATCCCTGGATCCCTGCAGGCCCTGGTGACAGCAGAAGGTCCCAGGGCTGAGGTGCCAGAGCCCAGAGGCCCCAAGCCCCTGCGCTACCCCATGGCCAGAGCCCCAGCAGCACCTGGAGCTCCCAACATGCAGCAGCCAGAGCTCTGGTCACATCCATCCTACCGTGGGCTGGTCTTGTGCTCTGGACAGCCACAGGTGCCGAAGCCTCAAGCCAGCCAGGACACTGGTGCTGCTGGCTGGGACCAGCCCTGGCCACGGCCCTGCAGTGGCCCCATAACCTTGTCCCCACGGGACTCCTCCAGCCCTAATCAGCACCGTGGATCTGCTTGATTAGATAATGGGGCTGTAATCTAGGAAAGCGCCTGCGGATTGCGCGCAGCACCCTGACCCTGCACAGCACAGCTGGAGAGGGAGGGCCACGGCCAGCCGCGGGCACAGCGGGCAGACACAGCTGGACACCGACCGAGCCGCAGCAGGGCGGGCACAGCCACGCACCAGCACTACCGGGAACGGGCAGGGCTGGTGTGAGGGCAGCGGGACAGAGCTACGGCCAGGACAGAGCACAGCTAGGAGAGCCACATCAGCCGCAGCCAACTCTGGGGAGGTGCCGGGCCACCCACACTCCACTGCCCTGGTGGTCGGGGGGACGTCCCACGGCGCCATCGCCGTACCCTGCGTGAGCGCAGGGAGAGCCCAGCAAAGATCACCCCGCGCCGGGCCCGCAGCCGCGGGGCTCAGGCGTCACAGAGGCTCTCACCGAGCCAGGGTGATTCCCGGCCTTTTTCCCCTCCGCGGATAATCAGTTTAATGCAGGAGCAGAGAACTAAAACTCTGCGATTAGCTGTTATAATCGCATGTAAATAGGCCCAGACAAGCCGCTCAAGAGGGCGCTGTGTGGCTCGGGACAGAGTTACACGGGATTTAGGCTGTTTACCACTCGATTAATTTCACGACTCCAGCCCCAAGCCCACCGCAGTCCCAGCTGCCCGGCTCGCTTCCCAGGAGTCAAGGTCACTCGGGCGGGAGGCAGTTGATAGCCCAGGGCGTCTGCCAGCAGCGACCGGCCCAGCACAGTGCTGGGCTCCAGGACCCCTGTGCCTCAGCCCCAGGCTGGGGCTGAGAAGGCTGGGCTGTCCCATCCCTGTCCCCTGGTGTCTGGACCCCCAGGCAGGCACACACACGGGTCTCCATCCCTTTTTATTCATAAGCATAGTCAAAGCTTGAGAATGTCACAGCTGAACCCCTCCCACAACCACCAACGGACCAACACGAGAGTCCATCCCTCTTCAGAAGAAAAATAGAGCATCTTCCGCCTCCTTGTCCTCGGGTTCCTCCAGTACAGAGCCCTGCTGCTGCCTGCCCGCAGGCCGGAGACACCACAGGAGGGCTGGCTGCTGGCACACTAGGAGCACTGGCCCCGTGGCTGCGGGGAGCAGTGGCCATGGCTGCACACACCTCGCCTCTGACATTGCACCACACAGTTGTGCCCAGCCCTACGGCTTCCCCAGGATCCTCATGTGCCGGGCAGAGGCTGATCCATGGCTGCCCACACAGACTGTTCAGGAAAAGGGATTTCAGACCATCAAGTGCAACAGGCAGAGACAGTCCACACAAGGGCTGCCCCCGTGGCTGCTGAGCAGTCTCTGGGGGGATGTGCAGGACCCCCACGGCGCAGGGCCAAGCGGCAGCATGGCTGTGGTCGTGTCTGTGCCGCCGCGGCTCAGGCGTGTCCTTCGCAGCCCCGACACAATAAGGCAACTGCTGGCTGGGGCGGCTGCTGCCGGTGCGGCCGCCTGCCCAGCGCGGTGCGGCCCTGGCCCGGTGCTAGTCCGACAGCGTGATGACATCGTAGTGGATGCCCGGCTGCAGCTGCTGGATCTGCTCGGCTGCCGCCTCGGCGGTGAAGACGCCCTGTGCCTGGGCCATCGCCGCATCCGCCACTGCTGCAGGGGAGGGGGGTCAGTGCTGCCTCGGACCGAGGGCAGGGGGAGCTGGTGACTACTCAGGGCTCCCCTCCATGTTCCTCACCTGTCCCCGGGGAAGGGACAAAAGGCACCCCTGCCCATGTGGGGCTCCAGCAGGGAGCCCAGCTCCAGTTAACCCTGTTCCAGAACTGACAGGCTGGGACCAGCAAAGATCTGCCCTCGGACACCATGACTGGCAGCAAAACAGTGATCCAGCCTCATCTTCCCATCCCTCCCACCAAGGGCTGCTGCACAGCTCCCTGCCAACAGCAACAACAGGACTGGCAAGACTAGCATCCCCAAACCCTGGGAGGACTGGCCCCTTTGGCACAGGGCCCTGCTACTACCTGAGACGGCTGAGTGTGCTGCTGCTTCCAGCTGTGCCTGGGTGACAAGCTGCTGCTCAGGTGACACAGGCATGTACTGGATCTACAGAGGGGAAAACAGGGAATCCCTGAGGGGAGGGCTCCTCCTGGAGCTGCTCCAGCCATGGCTGCTGCACTCAGGCACCAGCCCATGAGCTCCCTCTATTTCACATATCCCTCTCCAACTGCAGGCTCAGGGCTCATCCTCCAGTTCCCGCCACCACACGTGGCTCCTTACCTGTGACTCCGGGAGGAACTGGCCGCCCTGCTCGTACTGGATGTGGGTGATCTGACCGTCCTGTACCTGGGGACAAACAGTGAGGCTGCAGCAGGGTCTGTGGGTGTCCAGGCCCCCAACAATGCTGTGACCCAAACAGAGTAAGCAAGAGGGAGCAGGAGGGGACCCAGCCTCACACATGACAGCCCATGAGACCCACCCACCATGAGATGGAAGCACACTCTGAAGCTCACCTGGATGTGATGTCCCTCTGGAACAACAACATACTCTTGGGGAAGCAAGTGCGGGACGCCTTCCTGGGCAATAATGTACTGAACCTGCAAACATGGGAATTCAGACTCAGGAAAAGGTCACCACTGCTCACCCCCCATCCCAACAGAGCTGGATCTGGTCTGTCTCCTGTGCCAGTTTCCACCACCCCAGTGCCTTTTGCTCTCCCTACGGAGCCCTGCTCTCTCCACTGCTGCCAGCTCTTCCCACTGGGCAGTCTCCCATCTGGCCATGTCCCCTCACCTGGTTGTCAGCAGTCACTAAGTGCTGTACTGTCTGTCCATCAGCAGTTGTGATCTCCTGGATGTAGGCCGCCTCCTCCTGCAATGTCAGCAAGTGCCCTGTGTGGTCAGGGGGGCTGGGCCTGACCACATTCCCCCAGGAGGCCCCCACAGTGTGGGGAGTGGCCACACAGGACAGGAGGTTGAGGCTGAGGGACCCAACTCACCTGGCTGGTGACGCTCTGCTCCTGTGCGACAAGGATGTGCTCCTGCCCGAGAGCCTGCTGCAGCCGCTCGGGAGCCAGCACGGCCTGGCCAGCCTGCAGAGCCGCTGCAACACAGAGAGAGCGCCGGTGGGGTTGTTGCTGGGGACATGCCAGGGCTGCCAACGGCCCCGCTCCCCAGTGGCCACTGCCTGGCACCTGCCCCACTGAAAAGCACGGGGCAGTCTCTGGGCTCTGCTCACACAAGGTCAGAACTAAACCACTATGGGCAGAAAACACCCTCCGCATCAGATCCTGAACTCTGCTTCCAGTGTGAGCTGCTCCCACACGCACCAGTCTACCAGGATCTGCCTGGAGGGAACACAGGCCCCCTCATTCTATGCAGTTGTCCATGCCCAGCCCCTTGGTCTCTGCCTCCACTAGCAATCCCAACCACAGCAGAATCCTTCTGGCCCTTCAGCCCCGCCTGACCCACAAGCTGGGTGAATCCTGCATGGGGCTCCGGATGCAGGACACCCACAGGTCAGCCCTGGTCCCAGGGATGTCTTACTGTGTAGGGTGGCCAGGGTGTCCTCGTCGCTGTTCAGGATGATGGTCTGCTGGGCAGCAGCTGGCCCTGGCCTTTTGCTCTCTGAGCTGTGCAAACGCTGCGTGTGGAACTTGAGGTGCCCATTACGGTTGAACCTACAGAGAGGAAGAGTGAGGTGGAGTGTACACAGGACCCTGTGCTCTCTGCAGGCTACGGGCATCACAGGCACATCCTACAACATGGCCTGTCCCCTCTCCCAGCATGTTCCCATCAGTGCCCAGGGACTGAACCCTCCCATGCAGAGGTTCCTTGGAAACAAAGCTGGGTCCAACCTGCAGCAGGAACCATTCCCAAGGGCATTGTCCCCTCTAATGGGCCGATTCTCGGGAAGGTTTGGGGAAGCTCTGCCAAGATTCTATCTCCTCTTGAGCCTTGTAGAGCTCTGTGGGATTTCCCAAAGCAGAACAGCCCAGCTGCATCACTCACCTCTGCCCACAGACCTGGCAGGCAAAGGGCTTCTCGTTGGTGTGGGTCAGCATGTGCCTGCGCAGGTCCTTCTTGTTCTTGGAAGCGAAACTGCAGTGGGGGCACTTGTGTGGCCGGAGGTTGGCATGTTGAACCATGTGGCTCTAGGACAGGAGGACAAGTGCTGGGTCAGAAACCCCCATTTCTCCAAACCCCTTGTTCCCAGGGCTGCTCTGCACCAGGAAACTTACCCGGACCTCTGGCCAGAGTGTGGCAGTGAAGGGACAGTCGGGACACTTGAAGGTGCTGGGCCCAATGTGGGCTCTCTTGTGACTCTCCATCTCCGCTCTCCCTGTGAACATGGCTGTGCAAATCTTGCATGAAAACTTTTTGGCTGTGGAAATCTTGCATGAGAGCTTCTTGGCTGTGGAAACCTTGCATGTGAGCTTCTTGGCCATGCCTTGGAGTGCAGGCCACTTGACCTTTGGGGATGAGACTTCCTGCCCCTCGGAGGCTGGGGATAAAGACGAGTCCTTCTGGAGCTGCCTGGTGACACACTGCACCAGGGGCCACTTGATGCCGGCGGGCTGTGCCTCCTGGCCCTCCACAGGTGAGGAAAAGGCAGCATCCCCGCTGAGGGGCTGCGAGAGAAACACCAGTCACACCTGCTCACACTGCTGCTCGGGATGGGGAGAAGGCTCAGATCCTTACCTCCATGGTCTGGAACTGGCTCCCTGGGACACCGGATGACATGATGTAGTGATTGCTATGGTCCTTCAGAGCCTCCTCTGTCATCACAGCTCCACTCACCACGACTGCGTGGGAGGTCTCCACTGGGTTCTCCTCCTCACTGCTGGAGAACACAGGGTCAGGGAGGATCTGCCTCCTCCTCCTCACCACTAAAGCCTCCTCACTGGAGGCCAGAAGTGCCTCCACCTCCCCACTCCTCCCATACAGCTGACCTGTACAGCGTGGTGGGAGCCTGGATCTCCTCGCTGATGGGCGTGATGATGCTGTACTCTGCTGTTCCGCTGAAGGGGATGGTGATCTGCTGCAGCTCTGAGCCACTCAGGCTCGCTTCCCCGTAAGCCTCCTGCACAAGTGTCTGCCCAGGCTCTGCCATGTGCAGCATCACCAATTTCTGCTGCTGTTCCTTGGAGTCCACCTTTGCCTCCTCCTCCTGTGCCTGCAGCTCACAGGGGCCTGATGTCTCTTCTGGGTCATCTGGCTTCACCACTGCCACCTGTACAATACAGCAGCTCAGCCAAGGGGGCAAGGCTCTGCAAGACACCCCTGCAACAAAACAGGGCTAGGAAGCCTCCCTGTGCCAGGCCCCGGCAGGCCTGGCTCCCCTTGACCCTGCCCACCTGCAGTGAGCCGGTGGCCAGCTCCCGCTGGGCGCTCATGTTCAGCAGGAGATCCAGGGCCGTCTGCGTGGCCAGCTCTGCTGATCCAGCCACATCTGGGGGGTGGGATAGGGAGGGTCAGGCAGGAGCTCACTGATATCCTCCCCATCCCACCCCCTTCCCAAGAGCTCACTCACCTTGTTCATAGATGATGGTGGCCCCTTCCAGGGAACCATGTGAGAGAACAGAGGGCTCTGCACCTGCGACAGCCTGGACCGTGTGGCAGGTGATGGGACCGAGAGGTGCCTGTGTGAGAGAGGGAGCTGACAGCACAGTGGGCAGTGAGCACCAGGAGGAGCTGGGGCCAGGCACGGCACTCACCGGTGGGCTGGCCTCTGGCTCAGTCGGTGCCTGCACCTGGCTGTGCTGCTGCTTCAGCTCCTCGATCTGCTGCAGGGTGAAGAAGGGGCGTCGGCGGCAGGGCGGCTCCTCAGGGTGCCTCTGTGCCCACTCCTCAAAGGAGTCGGCGTGGCGGCACTGCACGTGCAGGCGCAGGTTCTTCTTGTGCTTGGTGGTGAAGTGACAGAACTCGCAAGCGAACGGCTTCCCTCCTGCAGGGCCCGGGAGGGGGAGTCAGGCAGAAGGTCCCCGGGGGATGGCAGGGAGAGCAGGCAGACTCAGACTGTCTTGGGGAGAAGGGGGGGTGCAGGGTATGGGTCAAACAGCTCCTCTCACCTGTGTGCTTGACTGCCATGTGCGAGACCAGGAAGTCCTCCCGGAAGGTGGAATACTTGCAGACGCTGCACTTGTAGGGCTTGTCGTTCATGTGCGACAGCTGGTGGTTCAGCAGGACCTTCTTGTCCTCGCAGACATAGTCACAGAACTCACACTTGAACCTGCCAGGACAAAGCCTCCTGTCACACCTGCTGAGGGGGAGCAGGACATAGGCTCTGCCCGGGCATGTTGGGCTCCTACCTGCGGTTGGCAATGGCCTGGATGTGTGTCAGCAGGTGCATCTTGAAGGTGTAACGCTTCTTAAAGGACTTCCCGCACTGTGGTGAAACAAAGCAAAGCAGCGGTCACCTCCTGCCCTGCCTCACCCACTGCCAGCCCCTCCCCAGGCTGTGTCCCCCTCACCTTGTCACACATGTGTGGTTTCTCTGTACTGTGTGTCTTCATGTGCTGCGTAAGCCTCTTCTGCATGGGGTAGACACGGTTGCAGACGGGGCACGGGAAGGAGTTCAGCTTTGGTGGCTGGATAGAGAGCATAAAGATGAGATCACCTGGATGAGCTCACCAGTTTCGTTACCCTCTCCCCACTGCAGGACCTGGGTTGCCTTTCCTCAAGAGATCCAGAAACAATGCCCTCAACAAGGCACCGAGATTTTGTGGAAGACCCAGATGTGCCTCTTCCCATATAACAGGGCTGAGATTCAAGCCAACAGAGTATTCACACTCACCGGATCAGCTCTCTTCTTCCTGAAAAAGAAGTAAGAAAAGCCCCTTGCGTCAGAAATACCCTAAGTCCAAGCTGCCTTATACCTAGACACCAAACTCTCCATTCTGGAAAGGGTCAGGGGATGGGGCAGTCACGGCCACCCTCCCAGGGCAGGAAGAACAGTGTCAGTGCTGTTCAGTCCCCAGGACTGTGCTGCCCTCACCTGTCCCGGCTGTGCACTGTGGAGTGCCGAATGACATCCTTCTTGTACACGCTGGTATAATTGCACTCCTCGCACTTGTAGGGCTTGCTGCCCACATGGTTGAACATGTGCTCCTGTGAGAGGCAGAACAGGGTCATGAGACCAGGGGTTACCAGGCACCTTGTAGGTTCAGGGCAGGGCAGATGAAGCTCACCTTGAGGGAGGACCAGCGCCGAGAGCGGTAGCTGCACTGAAGACACTTGAAGAGCTGCGGGTCATTGGCCTCGTGTGAGTTGACATGGAAGCGCAGGTCATCGTGTGTGAGGAACCGCGAGCCACAGATCCGACACAGGTAGGGCCGCATCAGGGGCTTGGGGGACTTGTAGTAATACCTGCAGAAACAGGAACAGGGCTCAGAGCTGTGGTGGCAAACGGGCTGGACCGGCCCTGGGCACAGGCCAGAGGGCCCAGCACACCCCTCACCTGTGCCCCATGTACTTGCGGTATTTCTTGCCCAGGAAGCGGCGGGAGGGCCGCCCGCGCCGCCGGGGGATGACGTCTGCCTCCTCAGCACCGGTGTTGGAGGAAGGGTCCTTGTTCTCTGAGTCAGACTGGCTGATACCGGGCTCTGCTAGGCTCTCACCAGTCCCATTCTCCATGCCGGAGGAACTGGCTGCTTCCGAGTTCTGCAGCTCCTGGTTTGGTGTGCTTTGGGACGTCACCAAGGGCTCCACCTCCCCTCCTGTTCCACAGAACACAGCACAGCTCCGTCAGATTTCCGCTGCGGCGCCAGCAGCTTGCGCGCCACTCCCTGCTCCACCCCTGAACGGGGCTGCTGCCTCCCACCTCCCTCACCTTCCGGCATGTCCTGAGGCATATCCTCCAGACGAAGCAGCTTGCGGGGTCTCCCTGGGCGTCGACGTGGCCTCTCCTCGCTGGATGTGGGGACAGTGCGGCCGTACTTGGGCTGTCGCCCCCGGGGCTCATCCTCAGCTGGGTTGTAGTCACTGTCCTCTGCAGGTAAGTGACCCAAAACATCAGAGACTGGGAAAAGACTAAGCTATGTAAGATATAGGGATGGCAAGTCCTACCTTCAGGATCATCAATAGCACCAGCATCCATAATATCATCATCTTCTTCTTCTGGGGCCTCATCTTCAGTCTTTGGAACAGCTCCCACCTTTCGTGGTCGTCCTTTCTTCAAAGCCAGAGCTGAACCCACTGCCACAGAGAACAGGGCGAAAGCTCTTTACCAGACTGTGTACCAGAACAGACCCTTATGCTCCAGCTCCTCTCTTGTTTCTTCCCTGGAGAGAGCAGAGCCTATCTGCAGTGAGATGAATTTCCCTCAGCCTTTGGCACACACCTGGCTGGAAGTGACGCTCTTTCATGTGGTTGATCAGTGTTTTCTTAGAGACACTCTTGTACTGACACATCTTGCACTTGAACTGCTGCACCACCACCACTTCCATCATCTCTTCCAGGGTCTCCAAGTCTGGCTGGTCCAGCTCCTCCCCACCATCTGCCTCTCGGGCTCGGTCTGGCTGTGCAGGCAGCTCCAGCACTTCCAACTGCTCAGAACGCTCTGAAGGGCCGGGCTGGTCAAGGCACGTGGAGGTAGGTCCATCAGCAACAGCTTCTATTGCCAAGCTATTGGCTAGAGCAGAAGTGGCCATCTGGGACACCATGGGGGCACCTGAAACAGACCAGAAACAAAACCCACTCAGCCAAGGGGCAGACCCTCACTTGCGTCCAAGGCTATAGCCGTACAGGGGGTACAGGGCTGAACACAAGCTCAGGAACAGGCTCCCAACAGGATCGTGGTACAGGCACCGTGGCTGATGCAGCTGGGACACCCACTCCAGGCCACGCTCCAGTGGCACAAGGCTCAGAGGCAGAGCTGGCCACCATGGACAGCCCAGGGAGCTCCCTCACCATCATCGGGGCCTTGTAGAATGAGGTACTGCGTGGTCTCCGCCCTTCCATCCTCTGCGCTGGTCACGGCGATGCAGCCTGGCAGGGAGATGAGAGCAGAGTAGTGACTGCCAGATCCAGGGGCTGTAGAGTCACTGGGGCTCCCTGGGGCTCTCCCAGTTCAGACAGAAGCCGTAAGGTGTGAGGAGGGTCTGGCTCTGGGGATGGAGCCTGCCCTGGCCTGAAGGAGCAGCTGGACAGAAGGAAGGCTGTCCAGCAACACGAGCTCCTCACCAAACCCTCCAGTCACTGCAGCACGGCAAGAAGAGAAAACCCTGCTGACTAGTTGGACTCAGTGATCTTAGAGGTTTTTTCCAGCCTCAATGATTCCATGTCCATATTTCCCCCACCTCCTGAGGTCTGGTGCAGTGGCAGCTCCCTCCCCAGCCCACCAAGCCATCTCCACATGGGAGCACACACACACTCACTCTGGATGATGTCAGGCCCGATTGTGGACTCGATGATTTTGTCAATGGCAGAACCCAGGTCCGAGGAAGTGGATGCAGTGGAGTCTGACACAGCTGTGGCTCCATCGGTGACGACACTGGAGTGGACCACGACTTGTGGGGACTCTGACACCATGATGGACTGGCTCACAGTGGAGACGCTGGAGACCAAGGTGGATTGGGCAACAGAGGATGAGTCTGGCAGGTAAATCCTTGGAATGACATCTGTGCTAGAGCTGCTCTCTGAGACCTCTTCCTGGCAGATAAAGAGAGTCCAGAAGAGCTCAGGT
Organism: Lycocorax pyrrhopterus obiensis; assembly: GCA_014706295.1. Classification (NCBI taxonomy): domain Eukaryota; kingdom Metazoa; phylum Chordata; class Aves; order Passeriformes; family Paradisaeidae; genus Lycocorax; species Lycocorax pyrrhopterus. Next base: position 9,665,796 of record JACSVZ010000022.1, on the reverse strand, counting down.
GAGACATCCTTGCCAGGCCAAGCACTTGGGACAGCCAGCTTATGCAAATGACCAGGCGTATCACTGCAAAACTCCCAGGAAAGGCATCAGAGCAAATCCTTTAGTACTGACAAAAACCTGGACCTCCAGGGCTGCTCTTGCTACGAAGGGGAGTTCTGCTCCTCAGACTGACAAGCAGATGCCAGACCAGAGCTATAACAGTGTCTACCGAGGCCGCAAAGCTCAGACCGTCAGAAATGTCTACAGAAACCCCCAGGAACCAGAACAACGGCTGCCCTCCCTGTCACCCCATCCTTCCCACCAGCGCCTACCAAGGAGGCCCCGCTGCTGTCGGAGCTCTGCCCCACGCCGGAGTCATCGGCCCGGGAGAGGAGCCCGAGCCCCGCGGCGGCATCGCTGCTGTCCGCCGACACGGCCTCCGAGCTCCCGACGCCCAGCCCGCTTTCGGTGGGCTCCTCCCGCGCCGCCTGCGGGGTCGCGTCGCTGCTGCTCTCCACCGCATTTTCCTCCATGCCCGCCCTGCCGGGGCCCGCTACGCTCGACCTGCGGGAGGACCGCCGCCGTCAGGGCCGCCGCCCGCTTCCCGCTGTTCCCGTCCTCCGCGAGGGTCCGGGCTGGGGGGGCCCAGGGCCCCGGAGCCGCCGCGGGCCCATTCCCGGGGGTCCCGAGAACCCTCACGGGGGTCCCGGCGCCACCTGGCGCCCCCGGTCCCGTCATGCCCCGCGGCCCCGCCCGGCGTTCGGCCGCCATCTTGCCGCGGGGTCCCCCCCGCCGCCTCCGCGCGCGCGCACACGACGGGGCGGCCCCGGTGCCGCCGGGGCGGGGGAGACGCCGCCACGCCGGGGCAAAGGGGTCTCGCCGCCGCCGCCGCCCGCCCGCCGACCCGCGCCCTCACCCGGCCTTCCGCGGCCCCGCCGCGCCCCCGCCGGAGCCGGCACCACGGCGGCCGCCATGCCCCCCCGCCCTCTTGCCGCGCAGCGATACGGCCGCGCTGGCCCCGCGCCGGGACTACTTACCGCCGCCCAGCCCCTGCCCCGCCTGCAGCGCTCGCCGCGGCGGAGACACACTCCTCGCCCCGGCCGCCGCCTAAGGCGCCTTCCGGCGCCGCCCGGCCCCCGCGGGAAGGGAGAGGCCTCGGCGCCCCGCCGGGGACTACTTTCCCCGCGGAAGGGTCGGCAGCGGTGAGGCTCTGCGTCACGGCGTCAGGAAGCGGCGCCCGGGCCCTGAGCGTCGGCGTCGCGCCGGGTTGCGCTGGTCACGTGACGGGAAGGCGGAAGTGGCGGCGGGACTGGGCCGGGAGCAGGCTGGAGTGCTCGGTGCGGTCACACCGTTCTCTTCGCTCCCTCCGTTTCCCGCCCTGCCCGGCTCGACCCGTAGCGCTTTCCCCCACCCGAGGTCCGCACCTCGAGTGGGCCGTGCAGCCCCGGCGCTCCGGCTCCCGTTCCTTAGCCCGCGGTGGGCACTGAAACCGGCATGCCTTGTGGGCTGGGGCTGCCCATCCTCTTCCCTGCGAGGCCCGGGGCCTTGCCGCTTTCGGCCCCGGCGGCGGACCAGCCTCAGGCTGCTGAGCACTTTCCCCCTCGGTCTCTGGCGGGCAACGGCACCTACACTGTCTGTTTGTTCCTTGAAGCCAAACTTGCCTCTTTTGATGGCGGCTCTGCATCTGAACAGTAGCCACCTTCTGATGGGCTCTCGCTCACCAGATTCTGCCCCTCGGATGGTTTTCCCCCACTGCAGATGGCGACGGGCACCCGATCTGGCTGCTGGCAGCACCTCCGGCTCCCGCGCTTGGGGTGCGCAGTCTGAGGGGCTGCTGTGGCCTCACCGGGGGCTCCCGGAGCACTGCAGGCAGTGGGGCATTGCTGGCATCTTCTGATGCCACAGCATTCCCTGCAGGGATGCACTCGGACCTTGCTGCTGTCCCAGCTCCCTGTAGCACTGCTGATCACGGTGCTGTTCCACATCCTCCAGCGGAGCTCAGCTGTGCATGGCCTGGGCTTGGCCTCTGCTCCATGGCGATGGCTTTAACAAACCCTCAAGTGGCTCCTTGTTCCCACTGATATTTTCTCATGTGCAGTGCTCTACTGAGAACGGCTCTATCCCGTTTTTTTTCTGGAAGAAAGGCAGCTCTATTGTGCCTGTGCTCTGCTGGGGCTGGGCCATGCTGGGCTGACTCTGGCTCTGGATCCCAGTGGAAGGGACCCACAGGGCGAGGGGGGCCAGGGCTCCGCATCCCGCCGGGATCCGGGGCCACTCAGACCAAGCCAGCCCGCAGTGCAGGTCAGGGCGGGCAGTGCCATCGTGTCACTGCCAGGATGGCCGGTCCGGAGCCGGTGCTGACATGGTGCCAGCTGCAGGAGGACAGACAGTGTCTCATCTGGCGCAGTCTGTGAGCATGGACGTAGCCTGCCAGAAATCCGAGCTGATGGGTGCTGGGCTGGATCAGCACTCTGGATCAGTGCTCTGCAGCGTTTGGCTGTGGTGCCTCTGCTCCTGGACGAGGCAGGCGGTGCCTGGATCCTGCCCCCACAGCCCGGGGCTCTTCCTTGGGGCTCTGCGGGTCCCTTGTGTCCTGCCCCAGGTGAGAGTTCCCGGAGGCACCGCGTGCCCGGCAGAGGCAGTAGAGGAGCTGCACCGCCAGCTGCTGCTTGTGCACCTTCCGGCTCTTTTTCAAGCTTAATTAAATGCATCCTTGAAAGGTTTATGCCCTCATCCATCATGGGCAGACAGCAGCGGTGAGAGCCATCCCCGGGCTGGCTGTGTGAGCTCTGCTGCCGCAGCGCTGCTGCCAGTGCCTCAGGGCTCAGTCCCCACACGCGCCTGGCTGCTGCCGTCACTGTCATGTCAGAAACCCAGAAAGACCAAGGGCTTGGGCTTTTTTCTCCCACCACTGCTTTTTAAAGCAGCCCTGTGTAGCTCAGTGGGGGAAGTGGAGTTGGGGAGGATGGGAGGGAGGTGCTCCTATGCCTGATGTCCCCTCTCCGTAGTTCTGTAGCTCACACCAGTAGAGCCCAGCGCTGCCTGTGACCAGCTCTGTGTGGGTTTGGAATGCCCTTGTGCTCCCCGTTGGGGGAAGCTCCGCGTTTCTATTAGGGAGGGGGAGCGGTGTCAGAGGAACCCCTGTCACAAGCTGCCTGCCAGGTAGAGGAAGCAGGATGGATTTGTGTCAGATGAGCAGGTTTCCTCTTTTTGCCTTCAGTCAGCTGCTGTGTGAGACAAGTGAAGGATTTTCCCAACCGGTGATGGCTGCAGGGTAAAACAGCCTGAGCTCCAGGGGCCTCGGGGGCTCATACAAACCCTCCTGGTGCTGGCTCGGCTGATGGAAAGTTGCGTCAAGCTTCCCTCTCACCCTGGAGAGGTGCCCCATGTCCTCTGTCTCGGTGAATTGTCCTAGCAGAGCTTTGCTGTGATGGGTAACCTGCTATTTTTAAAAAGGCTGCGTGCCCCCAAGTGGGGTGAGCGGGGGATTTCCAGGGCAGGCAGAGCACAGCTCCCGTCCTCGGTTCTGGAGGCACAGCTCCTTGATGATTATTATCTGCTGTTGTGCCTCCGAGCCTGAAATCACTTCAGAGCCAAAGAAAACACAAAGAAATCTCAGCAAGAGGCTTAAGAGAATCCAAAAATGGCTGCAACACGTGTTGGATGTGTGTCCAAATACCTTAGCGGGGGGAGCAGCAGGTTAAAGGCCTTTTGGGAACAGGCTGAGGAGACAACACAGCGCTTGTGCCTGGAGGACAAAGCTCAGACTTGGGCGGAGTATGAGGCTGGTTTTATCAGGCTGCTTGATGAGCTGCACTGACAGGCTGTCCCAGGCCGTGGGAGGTTTCCCAGCTCCGTACTCTTCAGCCTGGACGCAGCGCTGGGAAGGAGCTACAGCCTCACAAGCTGCCATTCAGGCAGGGCGAGCACGCGATGATGGGTGACCCTGGTCAGGGACCTGTCCTTGCTGGTGCCCCATGGCCACACCGGGCTTCCCCCTCCCCGGTACGATTTGCCGAGCTGCCGAGCGGGCTTGTCCCCCCCACAATGGGTTCTGCATGAGCTCATGGCCCCCGTCACTGTCCCAAAATAGGAGATGGTTGCGCTGAGCACGGTGCCCAAGGCAGAGCCTCAGCCTCCCCCCGCTGCAACCCAAACCCCGGACTTCCACGGCCAGTGATTTTGTCATCCACTCTGTTTGTTCCCCCTTGTTTTCTTTTTTCTTTTCAAAGAAAACATTGTTGCGATGTTTGTGTAGCTGCAGGGCACGAATCCACATCAAGGCTTGTATTTATATCCCACCTGGGAAGGGCAGTTGCATCAGCACATTTTGTAAAACGTTGAGCAAAGCAGCCCTTGCTGCAGGAAATGGTTTTTCTTCACACCAGATTGCCTCACCACTCTGTGCCTTCCCAGCAATGCCGGCTCCTGGAGAAGGCTCCTGGGGCACTCCTGGGGGATCGCTCCATGCCAGGGTGGCCGTGAGAGCTGGGATAGCTTCCTGCTAGGCACTGCCTCGGCCCCTCTGCCCCGTGCCAGGGTGGTGCTTCTGTGGCGAGCAGCCTCCCGCGGTGCTGGCTGCTCCTGCTGGGATCCCCATTTCCCAGAGCGCTGGCGTGAGTGGGAGTGCCATAGGATAATGCCTGTGTTCTGTGGCCACCAAAGCTGTGGCTGAACCCGTGACCTCAGCCATAATGCCACCCTTGGGCTCAGGCAGGGCACTCCTGGGACCGGCAGGAGCCACTCCCTGTGAAGGAGCCCGTGGAAGTTGATGGTGAGACCATTCAAAACCTCACACGGTCCCCTTGGCAGGAGGCAGCTCACTGGTCCTGGAGGTGCTGCTGGTGGCTGTGCCTTGGGCATGGAGGGGCTCTCCTGGTGTGTCCTGGTGCCTCTTGTGCCATCAGTGCCTGCCCTGACCGCAAGACAGAGCGGCGGCAGCGCCGAGCTGTGCATTCCCTCTCCCATATGTCTTATCCCACACCCAGGTCAGCACCATGGCTGCCATTCCTGAAAGTTTTTGGGGAACAAAAACAGCCTTTCCAGGATGTGCTTAGATGTAAACAGCTGGCTCCTTCGCTCCTGCCAGAACTGCTGCTGCTGCTGCTGCTGAGTGGTTTTTTTCCCCTTCTGGAGGGATCCTGTGGCTTCCTTCCCAGACCCTGAGACCTTGGAGCCACGGTCCAAGGCCACCAGCTTCCACCCTCTCCCGTGCTGCTGATTCATCACTGCTGGTTAGTTAAAAAATGGTAATCAGCAAATTACTGAAATATAAGTAAAATAAACAAGGTGGGCAGAGAACTGTGTATGTAGCAGGGCCCTAAAGGCCTCGGGTGTGTGGTGTGCTGGGCTCTTTCTGTCCCCTGCACTCATCCCCTGCACAGGCTGTGCCTGGACGAGCGCTCCCAGAGCAGGGGGTCAGTACCTGGCACTGCAGGGGGTCAGAACTGGCTGGGTCCCGACCCTGCCAGTCCTGCATCGCTGCCCATGGCTGGTCCTGTGAGGCTGCTCTGCTCAGTCCCCCTCGCTCCAGCCCCTCTATGGGAGGGGGTCACTACACCCCAGCGCAGAGCAGGCAGGCTCTGGGGCTGCTCCCCACCCCGTGGGGGCATGGCAGCTCCCATAGGTCTGCTGGTTCTTGCCTGGGTGCTCTCCAACCCTTCTCCTCCCTGGGCAACACGGCAGCTCTGTCCATCCTGTTGTTCATTCAGCCCAGGGTTTGCCTTCCTCCACTCACACAATGCCCAGTTTTGAAAGGTCTCAGGTTGTGTGGCCGGGGCAGTTCCCGGCGGACAGCCAGGCTGTGTTCCATTCCTGGGCTGCCTGGGCTTTGTCCATATGCCTGTGTTGACAACTGAGCTGCTCTGAGTTAATTTGGCAGCAAGCGCTGGAACAGTTGTCAAATGTTTTACTGAAATCCGAACGTGTTGCATCCACCGCCCTTCCTTCTGCTTTGCGCAGTTTACAATTAAATACCACCAGTTTTGCCCATATTCCACCTTCCACAAACCCCCGCTCCTTATTCCCAAGCCGCTCCATTGCTGACAGCCATGGATTCCTGGTAGCGCACTGTCCCCTCGCACACAGTCAGGTTCCCCATCATTGTCACAATTGCTGCTCTTCCTGTTTTAGCAGGCAGCTGCTGTGCCCGTGTCACCGCCGGGAACAAAGCGCTGCCCACCCGTCCTGTGCCATGGTGCTGATGGTTCACTGCAGCAGCTGTGCCCCCTGGAGCTGGCAGCCACCCAGCTCTGTCCTGCCTCGCTCCCCTCCCAGCTCCTGCCTCACTCCTGTGGTGCACAGGAGATGCTTCCATGGAGCTGATCCAGCAGGTCATCCTAGAGGGGGTGCTGAGGGGATAACGGCTGTGAGGCTGCCTGTGGATATCCCTTCCCAAATACTCCCCAGGTGACCTAGACCCTGTGCCCCTCTCACCTGTCTGAATGCCTCATGGTCCTGCTCCCAGCTGGTGGAAAAGTTTGGTAGAACAAAGGTTGGTCAAAGCTGGAGGCAGAAGCTGAGGCAGGAGAAGGGTCAAGGGATGGGATGGAGTTTACAGCAAAGGAAGTCCTGAAGCACAAGATCCCTGTGATGTTTGGAACAGGCTGCTGGTGGCCTCGGTGTGAGGTGTGCCACAGTGCCAGCTGTCAGCCCCAGTGCCTGGTGAATGGAGCTCTGGATGGGATTCCTGCTCCAGCATCCCAGAGGGACCCCAACAAATGTGGGGAGTTCCCAGGATGGTCATGGAGGGGGATGTCCCAGCCCAATACAGGGAGGTGACTGTGCCGCCCACCTGGATACCGAGAGTCGGTGTGGCAGGCAGGGGATCCGTCATGTGTGGTTTGCAGCTGGGATGGGTGGTGACACGGCAGCGCTGGTTTCAGCGCCTGCAGGGAGGAGTGAGCCGCCGGTGACCGCGGCCGCGTCATCCTCACCCAGACAAGAGGTGCGGGAGCCGCAGCATCAGCCTGGGGGCAGCGGTGCTGGGCGGCAGTGGGACTAAGGGGTAAGGGGGGGCAGGACACCAGGCAAGCAGGCGTGAAGGGTTGACAAGAAGCTGATGCTGAGGAGTGGGGAGTTCCCCAGGTGGGGCAAGGGGCAGGTGAGGAGCTGAGCAGGTGTATCCACAGAGCTTGGGGCAGGCAGGGAAGTGATGCAGGGCCAGGGACTCGTGGTGCTGGAGAGCTGCGGTCTGTGGCATGCAGGGTGGTTTGCCAGGAAGGGTCCTGGGCCCAGCTGGAGACTGCAGTCCCAGCCCACGCAGGCCCCAGTGCTGGGGAGCAGATACGGGAAGTGTGTGCAGGAATGTTGTTTCTGTCTGGAGCCCTTGAGCAGGAGTGATGGGGCTCCAAGCCTCTGACGCAGAGCTGCTCCCTGTGCCCTGTCCTGCTCCCACGCCAAGTGTCCCCATGCTCCGGTCACTGCATACCATGGACTGGTGCTGGCCAGGGCAGCCAGTGTTGGGGTGTCAGCTCTGCTCCCTGGGCATGGGACAGGAGCAGGGATGGGTTCGGGGCAATGTAGCTCAGGGCCGTGGGGCTGGTGGCTGCCTGGCTCAGCTAGAGGCACGCAGTAATGCCCTGCCCACTGTTCAGGGTGTCTGGCTGTACCATGGTGGCCGTGGCACTGGCTCTCCCTGTGGCTTCTGCCCAGTCCAAGTGCTCCCTTCCCTCTGCCCTAGGTCGTGTTCCCAGTGCGACCGGCACTTGCTCTCCTCGATCCAGTGCTGTCTCACCCGCACAAGACACTGACTCTCTCTCATCCCACTTCCCCCTGCCACCACACTCCTGCTTGTGCTGGGAGGGCACCTGATGCCATCCACACACCTGTGCCTGTCCTTTGCTCCTGTGTCCCCCTGCCCCTGCCTGGGGTGCCCAGGTGTGAAGCAGTGACTGTAGCAGCTGGGTGTTCCCTCACCCCTGGCTCCTCAGCTCCCCACCAGCTTTTTTGCCCTGGTGCTTCCCATGTTCGTGGACCTCTCCCTTAGCTGTCTGGTGCCAGACTCCCTCCGTGGCTGGCCCCTACCCTGCTTGCCTCTTAGGGGGGAATAGAACTCGGGAGGGGTCTAGGGGCCCTGGCTCCATTCAGTCCCCCCAAACCTCACTACTGGCCCAACCAGCGCCTCCCAGCAGACCTGCAGTCTCTCAGTGGTGCCACTGTGTCCTGTCAGCCTGTGTCCTGGGCAGGGATCTAGGCAGGCACCAGTCCCCTTTGAGGTCCTAGACCAATTTCTCACAGAGGGTCTGCATGAGAGTGTCTGTGAGTAAGGGTGTGTGAACGGGCTGCGGTGGCTCTTCCTTCCCCTTTCAGCAGCAACGGTGGTGACCGGCAGCCTCGTGGCTCGGGCAGTGTCTGGGATGGAGGATGTCTGCGTGGGTTTTTCCATCTCACTCCTTTCAGGGGCTCTGGGAGTGAAAAGGCCATGGGCAGCCTGGGCTGGGCACAGCTCCTGGGGTCTGTGCCATCCACAACCCTCTCCTGCCTGTGGCACTGCCCCTGTCACTACTGCCCTCCTCTCTTTCCCTCCAGCTGCAGTGGCTGCCCCAAGCCTTCCTCTACATGTACACTTTCTGAGGAACCTGTGCCTTGACCCGGCTCCCATAGATGAGCTGATCGAGGCTGCCTTGCACGGGGCTCATGCCAGCAGTGCCGAGCCCATCCCACAGAATTCCCTGCCTGGCACAGAGGCTGCCAGCACTGCCAGACACGGGGGTTTCCCTGCTGCCCTGGGCCTGCTCCCTGGCGAGCCTCCAGAGAGTCACCAGAAAATCCCCCGGGATAGTTCCAGGAGGAAGCTGGTGAGTGGGGCCATGAGTCAGTGGGAGCGGCCAGGCCGGAGGCAGAGCTGCGGCCGGCAACCCCCCACTGGGGTTCCCACTGCCCAGCTCAAGGGCTTGCTGGGACTGATGCACAGTGGGGCATTGGCCCTCATCTCCTTCTGCCATCACTTGCTCCGAGGCCCCACTCCCCTCCCAACCCCATCTCTGCCAGCGCTACTCTGTGCTGCTGGGCCGTGGCTCTGCCCTCAGGGTGCCACAGGCAGCACGATGCCATGGTGTGCCATGGCAGAGTGCCCAGGCCGTTGGAGCTGCAGCTTCTGCATGTGGTGGAAATAAGGGATGGGAATAGCACAGGGAAGGCTAAGGGATCTGCCACAGTTCCAGGGAGACCAGAGCCGCATCTGACTCTCTGACTACATCCCAGAGCTGGAGTCAGATGTCTTCTTGCTGGGGCTGCCCTGCAGGTGCATCCTTCTGGGGGTTATTTAGCACCCAGCTCCCACAACAGCTCTGTGCTGTGGGCTGAGGTCCTGGCAGCCTGGACAGTGGAGCAGCGCCTGCTTCCTAAATGCCTCAGGAGCCACCAGCTTCAATGGGCTCTTGGGGTACCTCTTGGGGCTCTTCTCACCTTGGCTGCCAACCAGGCAGGGAGCACAGAGAGCCACTGCCTCCTGCCTGGCAAAGAGCTGGGCCATGACAGGACAAGGGGGGCGGGCTGGACCCCGTGGGAGGGGGCTGTAGGGTCACCTGGCTGCAGGGTCCCTGGGCTGTGTCCCACCTTGAAGGGATGTTTGTCACACCGGGAGCAGGATGGTGGCTGCTTGTGAAGCAATTTCCTGTACCAGGGAATGGGGGCTGCTCTTGCAGGGCTGTGGTGGGGGAATGAGGCAACCCCCTGATTTCTCACCATTGCTTCCTCCTAGCTTAGCCCATGCTGCCGGTGAGTTTCCTGTGCCCAGCCAGCCGTGGCCCTGGGATGCATCCCACCAGCACAGGGCACTTGGCAGGTGGTGCTGCCCCAGGGATGAGCCCTCCCTTGGGGAGGGTTTCCTCTTCAAGAGCACAGGGAGCACAGCCCCAACCTCTCACTGTCCCCAGCTGTGCTGGGTTCCACCATAACCTGCTTGTCCTTTGGATGGGCCAGGAGCTGCTGGCTTGGCTCAGCCAGAGCTGGGGTGATACTGGGAGGAGGTGGCTGCTTAGACACAGTCTGGTGCGGTTGTGAGCCAGGAGGACAGGCACGAATAGCATTGGGGTGAACAGGAGGATCCTCCTGATGAAGCCAGCTGAGGACCCCTGGGGCTCATGGGGTTTGTGAGGGCTGGGGCCCGGGATCCATTCTGGGACCTGTGTCTCAGGCAGCCTCGCTGGGCTGCACCAGTCCTCCCTCCCCCCCGCTGACTCTGCGCCTTGTTCTCTGCCATCTGTTTTCCCCTCGCTCCTCATCCCTGTTTGCTTTCCCCTTCACTGCTCTCGTTCCCACAAGCGTCGGCACTTTGGGAGCAGCAGGAAAACACCATCCCATGGCAAGGTCTGTGCTGTGCTGGGTGGGAACCTGAGTCAGCAGCACCCTGCGGAGCAGGGCAGCAAGGATAGGGCACCCCTAATGTCCCAGGGCCCCAGGTGGAGCATTCCTGTGCCCAGAACCGCTCCAGGGCAGGCACTGCCCCTGGTCCCAGGGGTCTCTGCCATTCGACCGCTGGCATGTGGGCTTAGAGGTACCATGGGGTGAGGAGCCATGGGCATCTCCAGTGCTGGAAACACTCTGACCCAGTGGGGTGATGCAGCTGTGGTGGGGAAGGGTGCAGAGTCCTGGTGAGGGTCCAAGCTCCCAAATCCCAGGTGGGTGGGTTCCAGGTGCTGGGGCTCAGGTGGGGGTTCCACTGCTATCTGCCCCCATGCCCACCTACGCCCTCGTGGGTCTGGGTCCAGCACCATCAGTCCTTGGCCAGCCAAGCTCAGTCTCAGCTGGTGTGGTGACACAGCTACAGGGTCCTGAGTGCTCGGCTGGCCTCCAGTGATGCCCTTCTGTCCCCACAGCTACCATGGTCCTGGGGCCAGCAGGGCAGTGCCTGTGCAGGGCAGCCCCAGGGTGGCCATGCAGTGCTGTGGCCCAGTGCAGCTGCCCAGATGCCCTCCTTCTTCCAGTCCTCTCGTGGCTGCGGAAGGCAGCGTGTTTAGTAAACAAGGTGATGAAACAGTTAAGGCAGAGATGGAGTGTGCGTTTCGTCACCGTGGGAAGGGAGAAGGGAGCGTGAGTCGGCGCTGAGGGTCTGAGGGTGACTCACTGCCCTCCCACCCCATAAATAGGAGCGGGTAGCCCGGCGGCACCCAGAGCAGACAGCGGGGACCAGCACAGCTACATCCCTCCTGTCACCGCCGAACCATGGCACTCCTCCTGGCCCCGCTTGTCGTCGGGCTGCTGGCCGTCTCCTGCTGTGCGGCCCCTCTCCAGGGCAAGCCGCAGACGGTTGTCACCTTCCCGGGGGACCTGATCAGCACCCTGCCGGATCTACAGCTGGCAGAGGTGAGGGGAGCATGGCCCCGTGGTGCCCTCCTGGCATCCAGGACCACAAGGGGCTCCCAGACTGGCAGTGAGGGGCTGCAGGCAGAGCTTGAGAGCTATCTGTCTCCTTGAGCTCAGGGAGGTACCTAGGCTGAAATGCCCGGGGCTGCCGGAGCCCCCTCCCGCCTCACTCATCCCTCCGTCTGCCTTTCCTCCACAGCGCTACCTGCAGAGGTTCGGCTACTCCACGGAGGCAGAGGCTAAGGTTGGTGGCAGGCACGTGTCCCTGGGCAAGGCACTGCTCAAGATGCAGAAGCAGCTGGGCCTGGAGGAGACGGGGGAGCTGGATGCCGCCACACTGGAGGCCATGCGAGCCCCCCGCTGCGGTGTCCCTGATGTGGGAACCTTCCTTACCTTTGAGGGGGACCTCAAGTGGGACCACATGGACCTGACTTACCGGTGAGTCTGCTCTGGAGATGAACCCTTGTGTCCCCAGGGTGGTGGTCCCAGGAGAATAGGGAGCCTGAGGGACCAGGAGGGTGGCAGCCTCTGCTCAGCCCCCGTCTGGGCTTGGTGCTGCCTGTACAGCTGGGTCCCAGTGCTGCTAGGGCCAAGCTGACACAGCAGCAGCATCTGCTCCCCGATGCCCAGAAGAGCATCTGAGCCCTGGGTGAGCTCAAAGGGGATGGTGGCTGCTATCCCATCTGGGGGTGGGGGTCTGTTCCTGCCCAGAACAGGGTCACTCCTGCATGAGGAGGGAACCTGGCAGCACTGACCCCCTGCCTCCCTGGCAGGGTGATAAACTACTCCCCCGACCTCGACCGTGCCGTGATCGATGACGCGTTCAGACGGGCGTTCCAAGTGTGGAGCGATGTGACCCCTCTCACCTTCACCCAGATATACAGTGGCGAGGCAGACATCATGATCATGTTTGGCAGCCAAGGTGATGTCCTGTGGGCAGGCAGGGAGTGAGGAGGGGGCTGGTGACGCACCCTGCCTGTGGGATCCTCACCCCATGTCTCCTTGGGCCGTGCCCAGGGTCCCCCTGCCCCCACAAGTGCAGGAGGTGTGCAGGGCTTGGGCATCCATGTGCATGCTGGGGATGTGAGGGCTCCTCTGACAGGGCCTGCTGAGGGTGCTTTTTCCTGCAGAGCATGGGGACGGGTACCCCTTCGATGGCAAGGATGGCCTCCTGGCCCACGCCTTTCCCCCAGGTCAGGGCATCCAGGGCGATGCCCACTTTGATGATGATGAGTTCTGGACACTGGGAACCGGCTTAGGTAAGAGCAGGGTGTGGCGGATTGGGGGAGGTCTGATGGTGCCAACCCCAGCCCCAGCACTGAGCCACCTCTCCCTGAGCAGTGGTGAAGACCCGCCACGGGAATGCCAACGGAGCCGAATGCCACTTCCCCTTCATCTTCGAGGGCCGCTCCTACTCCCGGTGCACCACGGAGGGGCGCAAGGATGGGCTGCCCTGGTGTGCCACCACCCCCAACTACGACCAGGACAAGAAATATGGCTTCTGCCCCAGCGAGCGTGAGTAGTGGCGACTATAACCCCTGCCCAGCCCCGCTGTTCCTGGGGCCCTCCTCACTCTCCCTCACCCCACAGTCCTCTACACCAATGGTGGCAACGGCGATGGAGCCCCCTGCGTCTTCCCCTTCATCTTTGATGGCACCTCCTACGATACCTGTACCACAGATGGGCGCTCTGATGGCTACCGCTGGTGTGCCACCACCTCCAACTTCGACCAGGACAAGAAATACGGCTTCTGCCCCAACCGAGGTGCCAGCAGGGAGGGGGGCATGCAGGGGAGGGGGCACACAGCATGGGCACATGAGGGATCTCAGGGTTGTCCTGGGTTCTGGCTGGTGCAGCCAGGGGCCAGGGACAGCCTCACTGACACTTTGCTGCAGACACGGCGGTGATTGGCGGCAACTCCCAGGGGGACCCGTGCGTCTTTCCCTTCACCTTCCTGGGGCAGTCCTACAGCGCCTGCACCAGCCAAGGCCGGCAGGATGGCAAGCTCTGGTGTGCCACCACTAGCAACTATGACACCGACAAGAAGTGGGGCTTCTGCCCTGACAGAGGTACTGGCCACTCTGCCTGCGCTCCCCTCTGTGCCTCCCAGACCCATGCCATATCGTCACACTTCTTGCGGAGGCCACAGTCTCTGGATAGCGTGTGCTGTCCTGTTGTGCCCCAACAGGCACTTAGGCCAGTGCTTTCCCCCAGGTTACAGCATCTTCCTGGTGGCTGCCCACGAGTTCGGACACTCGCTGGGGCTGGACCACTCCAGTGTGCGTGAGGCCCTGATGTACCCCATGTACAGTTACATCCAGGACTTCCAGCTGCACCCCGATGATGTCCAGGGCATCCAGTACCTCTACGGTGAGCAGCTGCACTGCAGCTGGGCACATTGGGTGTCCTGCAGCACCAGGCTGGCTCCAGCCTCATGCCCTCCCCTGTATTCACTCAGGTCGTGGCTCTGGCCCTAAGCCCACTGCACCTGCACCTGCTCCCACTGAGGAGCCCCAGCCCGTGCCCACGGAGGACACCCAGCCCATGCCCACAGAGGCTGGCAGCACCTCCACCACTGAGGAGGAGGAGGAGACGCCAGAGCCCACAGCTGGACCCATTCCTGTGGACCCAAGCCGGGATGCCTGCATGGAGAAGAACTTCGATGCTATTACAGAGATCAATGGGGAGCTGTATTTCTTCAAGGATGGGTGAGTGGCAGCATCCAGCACCTCCTGCCCTGGTGAGGTGGGATGTGGGTGAGCACAGGGATGTGGGGGACATGGGCTGCGTCAGACTGAGGTGATCAGGACAGCTGATCTTCCCCACCAGGAAATACTGGACCTACTCGTCCTTCTGGAAATCGGGCATCCAGGGTGCCTTCTCTGTTGCTGATACCTGGCCTGGCCTCCCAGACACCATCGATGCTGTTTTCCAGGATTTGCTCACCAAGAGGGTCTTCTTCTTTGCCGGTGAGCTCTGCCCCCACCACCCTCGGCCGGGTCCCACGGGCGGTGGGAGGAGCCCGGTGAAGCCTGGGAACCCTCAGGGCTGTCTGACAGCCCCATTATCTCCCACTGCAGGTCGGCAGTTCTGGGTGTTTTCTGGGAAGAGTGTGCTGGGCCCCCGGGGGATCGAGAAGTTGGGTATAGGGAAGGAAGCCGGCCGCATCTCGGGGGCCCTGCAGCGGGGCCGCGGCAAAGTGCTGCTCTTCAGCGGGGAGAGCTACTGGAGGTGAGCAGGACTGGAGAGCAGCAGCGCCTGCCCGAGCCCCTGGCAAGGGACTGGGAGGGGGGTTCCCAGCAGCCCTGAGCACGGCTCTGCTCTCCCACAGGCTGGATGTGAAGGTCCAGAGGGTGGACAAGGGCTACCCCCGTGCCACCGACGATGTCTTCACCGGCGTCCCCCTTGATGCACGCAACGTGTTCCTCTACCGAGGTGAGTGGACCCTGGCAGTTGGGTGCTGTGTGTCCAGGCCCGGGCTACCTGAGCCTCTCGTGGCATTGCTCCGGTTCCTGGCCTGGGATGCTCGGGTGTGTGGGAAATGGCCCCGGGACAGGGCATGCCATCAGCCCCAGTGGGTGCTTGTGGTGAAGCACAAGGTGCTTGTGGCAGGGCACCAGCAAGGTGCAGGGTGCCACGTGCCTGTGCTGCTTGGGCAGCCATGGGGATGGGTCTTTGGCTGAACTCCTGCTGACCCTCCATTCCCTCTGCCCCTCTCCTTGCCCAGGCAAGTATCACTTCTGCCGGGGCAGCTTCTACTGGAGGATGACACCGCGCTACCAGGTGGACCGAGTGGGCTACGTCAAGTATGACATCCTGCAGTGCCCCCAGCACTGAAGGCCTGACCAGCCACCGGCTCTGCCAGTGCTACTCCCTGCCCACTGCTCCCAACCTGCGGGCTCCTGTCTCATAGGCTGACCCCCGGGAGCCTTGTGGCTGTGGGTAGCCCCAGATGAGGTCACCATCTTCCTGGAAGAAAGGGGTAGGGGGTCCTGGGGTCACCCCCTGGGAGCTGCCCAGCCTGGGGAGCCCCAGCTGGGGAGAAGGGCTCTTGCCACAGCTGGCATTTTGCCATCCCTGCCAGCGCCAGCTCCACTGCACAGAGGTGTTTGCCTGGTGCAAACCGCACACAGATTCAAGAAAAATTTGTCTTTTTCCTGAGCCAGCGATGCCAGGTCAGGCTGAGCCCCACTGGGAGCTGGCGTCTGGGGACACGCCAGGGCAGGATGCGGGGCTTTGCCTACTCCTGCCCACTGCCCACTCTGCCAACCACCCCCTCTGCCAATTGCCTGCCCATTTGTAATAAAGACAATTCTTTGGACATAGCCTCGAGTGCTCTATCAGCTCTTGGGGCCATGGTTTGGAGAACCTCCGTATGCTGGGGACATCATCCTCCCCCGGTCCGGGGTTGCCAGCATCAGGTGGGAAGGGGGCACTGGATGGGGGGCTGTCACCAAGTCCCCCTTTGCTAAGGACTCTGGATCCCTCAGGGACACAATCCAGCGGGGGAGGATGTCCCTCGGTCCCGACATTGTCCACCACCAGCCCTACGCCAGGCGCGGCACCCCCCCGTCCCGACCCCCCCGACCTTCCCAGCCCTGGTTTCACATAATCCTCCACCCACTGCCCTCCCCTGCGCTCCGGCTTTACACCGCGATGAGGAGCGGGCGGTTGTCACCGCGTGTGGCCGGGACACAGGGTGTGACCGGACTCCCCACTGCAGCCGAGACCCCGCCGCGGGCTGGCCCCGCAGATTCCCCCGGCCCCGGTCTGTCCCTGCGTGGCCGCAGAGCCCGGCGGCAGGGCCAGGGCCGGGATCGTGCCCGGGGATGCCCGGGTCCGCGGCAGGGTGGGGCGGCCGCAGCTCCGGGGCTGTAATTAGCTGTAATTAGCGGCCGCGGCTCCGGACAGGGCGGGGGCGAAGCGCGGCCCCAACCCCTCCCGTCCCGTTGGGGCACGGTCCCAGCACCCCCAGTTCGGCGGCGGCTGCGGGACCGACCGGGCGCGGCGGAGCGGTCCCGTCCCGTCGAGTCGAGCCGGGCCGAACGGGACCGAACCGAGCCGACCGGAGCGGGGCCGAGCCGATCCACTCGGACTGGAGCCAGCCCTGCGGCCGCGGGGGCGGCGCGGCGGGCGGTGCCGCGGGCACTAGGACCCCGGTCAGCGCCCGGCGGGGCCGCGCTCAGCGACCGCCGGGGCCGGAGCCACTTGTGGCGACGACGGGGCCATGAGCGGGCGGTTCACCGTCACCGGCGGCGGGGGTGAGCGCCGGGGGCAAGGGGGGCCCGGGGGGGCTCCGGAGGCGGGACACGGTCCGCGACGAAGATCCGCGGGGCAGGACAGGGTCCGCAGGGAGGGTCCGCGAGGAGGGTCCGCGGGGAGGGCCGGGCCGTCGGGGCACCGTGAGGGGTGCGGAGCCACGGTCGGTCTGGCCCCTCGGAGGCGGTGCAGACCCCCGGAGTAGGGATGGCACGGAGCTGCGGGATCCGGGAGATGGGAGGTGCAGATCAGGGAGTGGGGCTCAGCCTCCGGGGCAGGACCCCTTGTCCCAGACTCTTCCCTGGGGCCACCTCCGCTCCTCAGGGACCTCCCGTGTTCCGTCCCCATCCCGGGGGCTGTTGGAGCGAGGCCCTGCTGCTGCCGGACCGGCAGCGGGATGGAGCAGGGTTACGGCTGTGGGTCGGCTGTGGGTGCGAGGTCCCATACTGCTACCCAGGGAGCTATGGTGGAGGGTGGCTGCTGCCGGGCCGAGGCAAGGGTTTGGGGGAGGGCAGGCTGTGGCCAGCCCGTGGAGGCAGCAGGGCCCACTGGGCTGCCATGGGCACAGGCACTGGAGCCGGCAGTCATCGCCTCGTGGTGCCCAGGGGACGTGGCGGTGGAGCTTTGCTGTCACCAGAGCCGTATCGATCCCAGAAAACCGGCCGACGGCAGCACCGTGCTGCCGGAGCTGTGACCTTGCACCCTCGGCGAAGGGCGCGGGTGGGAGGCGCGAGCAGCCGGACGGACACCACGACACCCAGGCTGGGCTGTGCCTCCCTCAGTGGGCTCTGGCCTTTGGGGCCCTGTCTAGGATCACGCTGTCGTGGGTGATGTAGGGCTGGATCCGGTGGCAAGGGGATGCAGGGCCACTTGTCATTCTATGGCAGCTGGGCCAACTGGGCCTGGCCTGTGGGCTGTGTTGGGGCACAGTGGACAGTGATGAGCCAGGGCTGTGGCTGAATTCTGGGGCCCTCCAGGAACAGCTCCTCGGTTTGGCAGCCAGTCTGCTGGTGGGGGGGCTGCAGGGAGCTGGGGTGGGCATGCTGAGTGGCCATGGTGGGAGCAAGGGACACATCCTTCCAACTGAGCTGTGACCTTGTGCCCTCCCAGAGGACAGCCAGTGGCTGGTCCTGCTGGAGGTGCCCTATCTCATGGGTGGTCATGGCCATGGCAGGGTGGGTACTTAGGGGTTGGCAGCGTTCGGGGATTCCTCACAACCCACATTGCTCCACAGCACGGGGACCGTGGATGCTGCCTCGCGGGGGGATGGATGGGAGCGGGTGCATGGGGCTGGCAGCTGCAGGACTGTCAGGGGCTGCAGATGGCAGGCGGGAGCTCGGGACAGCAGTGGTCCCGGGAAGGACTCGGCCCTGGGTGAGCGCTCGGTGCTGCTGGCTGCATGTCAGTGTCACGCGTGGGGCACAGAGTGACGGAGATCCTGGGGACCTCGGTGCAGTGCGAGAGCGAGGGCCGCAGCCGGCCGTGCTGCCAGTGCCGGGGCGCTGCGGGGACCCCGGGCCAGCTGGAAGGCCCCTGCTCGTCTGTGAGCTGGTGCCGTGCTCAGGGCGCCTTCTGGCTCCCGGGGCCGCCCTTTAGGAAGGCCCTGCCCGGGAGCGGCCCCAGGCGGGTGGTGCTGAGGAGGGATCTCAGCCCCTGGGCAGGGGCGGCGGAGGCAAGGGACCGCTCGGTGCCGGGCAGGGCAGGGTACGGACGGGACGCCGCCTCGGGGGCCTCGGGGCCGGGCGCAGGTCACTGCTGGAGTACGGCCGGATCCGGGGCTTGGCCGGGAAATGGAGCCCGTGCGGGCGGCGGCGGGGGCGGACAGGGCTGCGCGGGGTCTTGGCGAGGTCTGTGCGGGGTCCGTGGGGGCGGCGGCGGGGGCGGACAGGGCTGCGCGGGGTCTTGGCGAGGTCTGTGCGGGGTCCGTGGGGGCGGCGGCGGGGGCGGACAGGGCTGCGCGGGGCCCGGGCGCCGCCAGGGGGCGATAACGGGACGGGACGGCTCCGGTGGGGGTGTGCCCCTCCCGGCCCCGCCCCTCCCGGCCCCGCCCCTCCCGGCCCCGCCCCGCCCCCGGGACTCGCCGGTGCCGCTGTCCCGCGGGGACCGGGTTCCGCCGCGAGCGCAACGCGGGCCGGACCCCGCGGGACCGGGGGTCGATATGCTCCACCTGGGATCCACCGTGGGGCCGGGTCCCCCCCGGGGAGGTGCACGTGGGACTGCTCCCCGCGTGCCCGGTGCGCTGCCCGTGGGGCAGCCGCCCTGGCCCGAGAGGGCACCGGGGCATCCCCACGGTGGAGCCCCTCTGTGTCCCGAGCGGTCGGGCTCGGCGGCAGTAGCCATGGCAACCAACCAGTTAAGGAGCCTCTCTCGTTGCCATGGAAACCGGTCCCCGTGTCACCCTTGCCCCGACTCCCGGTGCTGAGGGGGTTCAGCTGCTCTCTCGGCCCCCCTGGGGGCTGTGGGGTCATGGGGCTGTGGGCCGTAAGCCATGGACATGGCTCTGTGGGGCAGTTGTGTGAGGCTGGCCCCAGGTGGGAGGTGAGACCCTGAGGGGGGCTAGAGTAGAGTAGGGACTGCACCAGCCCTGGCTGCACCCCCATGCAGCGTCCCTGCCCAGAGGGGCCACGATACAAGGGAGGGGGCAGGGCCCCCACTTGAGGCACTGTGCACAGAGGGGTACGTGTGAGGGACAGGGGCTGCTAAGGAGGCTCCCCCAGACCCCCATCTCCCACAGCCCCCTCACAGACACTCAGGTTTGTGGCAGACTGGGTGCCCTTGGGGTCTCATTAGAAGTGCCAAGGGTCTGCACCATGCAGAGGCCGATGATATGGGAGGGGTGGGATGCTGCCACGGGGCTGGAGCAGCCGAAGCCCCCTCTGCTGCCTGCAGTAGCTTCCCAAACAGTCTCCGTGCCACTGAACCCACCACAGGTGCTTTGGTGGGGTGCCAGGGTGGAGGTCCTTGCACAGGCTGTGGGGCTGAGTGAGGAGTGCCGTGTGGGGCACAGGACACTCCAGTGCCTCCTCAGCTGATCCTGAACCCAAACCCTCCTGGCAGCAGCTGGCAAGTGGCCATGCAGCTGCTCCGCAGCCATCACTGGGCCCTCTGGCCCTGGCTCAGCAGCGGCTGCCTGGTGTCCCCGGGGTACTGCGACTGGCACAGGGCTGCTTGGGGCTCCTCAGATGTGTCGCCAAGAGCGGGGCCTGGTGGAAGGAGGCTGCTTCTGCCGCTGATCCCTGTGCCAGGCTGCCCAGCCGCCCACTGCTGTGGCCCTGCTGCTGGCAAGACATCTGGGCAAGGGCAGCTGGGGACGCTGCGCCAGCTGCACGCTGTGCTGGGTTCGTGTGACGCAGGAGCTCACAGCCTTGCCCCATGGCCTCTGCCAGCCCTGCCCCGCTGCCACTCTTCTCCTCTCGGCCTCAGGCAGCTGCAGTGGCTCCCGTGCTCCCCTCCCAGCCCCACGGGACACTGTACCTCCCTCCATGTCCTGTCCTGCCGCTGGAGCTGGTGTCAAGTCCCAGCTGGTGCCTGTGTCAGCTCTGGGCTCTGCTTTTGCCCCATGCTGGAGGCAGGGCCCTGACCTGTCTGGTTGGGGATGAACAAGACCACTCCATCCTGCCAAGGTGCTGCAGGATGTGTTGCCCCTGGGTTTGTGGGGCTGTCAGGGCAGAGTGGTGAGGGCACACTGTGATGGACCCCCCCCCCCCACTACAACATTTGTCTGGCATCACTGCCCTTCTGCCCTGCTGCACCTCCATCCTCTTGGGGTCTCTCCCACCCCGGCTCTTCTTTTCCCTGGGAGCTGCTTGTCCTCATGCCCTCAAGCCCTCAGCGCAGCGTGTCCCATCCTGGCAGGATGCAGATGGGCAGGCTGCTGACAGTGCCCAGGGATCACAGCAGGCAGTGCAGTGTGCTGACCGGCATCTCCACAGCACAGCCGCCCTCGCTGCCCGAACGGCACGCTGCCAGGCTGCCCGCTCCCTGCCCTCAGGAGGTTTCCCAGTGACTCCAGCACGTGTCTCGCTCCTGGGAGGTTTGACCGCTGCTGGTAATAGGACAGGCAAGAGCTGTGTGGCCAGCAGCCAGGATTCCGGCCCTAGGAATGTCTGTGAGAATGGTTCCCCACACCCAGGCTCTACGCAGAGGGGTCTGGGGCATTCTCGAGAGTCTCTGCAGGGGTGCAGGACACTTTGCAGGGATGCTTCTTGGCTTGGCTGCTCTCCGTCATCATTCCTGGGCAGCCTCTTGCAGTTAAGTGGGGCACTGATGCTCTGCCTGGCCTGGTGCCAGGAACCTGCCTGCTACTCGGACTCAGGGGCCACTTGCAGTTGATCCCCCACTCCATAGCAAGGGAAAAGCATCTGCCTTCCTCTTTCCCCATGCCCTTGTGCTGCATGAAGCAGGACTGCAAGCAATGCAAGGGCACGGATGATGCCCAAACCGTGCCAGACCTCTCTCCTTTCGACACACTACACCAGATACCTCAGTCCTGGGCATTTGGGCCAGGGTTAAGGTCAGTGCTCTGCTGGGGGATCAAGCCCCCTCAGTCTCCTCTGCCTCAGAGACACCCTCAGTTTGTCCCCCCACGCTGGTGGGACGCTGTGCACAGGCTAAGCCAATGCAGTCTTGATAGCGTAGCCCCCAGTGCTGCCGTCAAATCCCAACCCCTGAAATGGAGCCATAATCCAGGGATTAGGGGATTAGTGGTCTTTCACGTGCTCCCTCCCCCGCATCTGTTTTAGTAGGAAAATCCCTCTTGTGCCGAGCCCATGCTCTGTGGCCTCCTGCAAAAAAACACCCTCTGGTGCTTGGCACTCAACCATGGCTGGCTGGACCCCAGCCTGCTGCCCTTCTGCCCAGCCACAGCCTCCTTGGGGGAGTCGGGGGGCCCTCTACTAATCCCGCAGACCCACACGGGATGGTGGTTTTGTCCACTACATCCTGTCTGCACCCCCTTCCTTCCAGTCCCAACTCTTGGGAGTGGGCCAGCCCCTTGCTCCAGCGCTGGCTCCTGCTCAGGGCTGAGGGATGCAAGTGTGAGGGGTTGGTGCTGCTGCAGCTGGACAGGGGCAGCCCCATGTGGCGACTGTCACACAGGGTCCTGGGTGGGGGGCTGCCTACCCTGAACTGCCCATCCTCCCTGCAGCCATCCTGTGCCACTTGCCACGGAGCTGGGGCTGTGCTGCTGCAGCTCCCCAGGGATGCCAGGTCCCAGGGTCCTGGCTGCAGCCATAGGGCAGGGATCAATGCTGCCTGCTGGGCTGGGGTGAGGGGTCTGAGCCTCTCTCCTGGCTGCGAGGTCAGGCCGGGGAGCATCCGCGCTGCGGAGCAGCTGGCTCCGCACCAGGAGAAAGTAAACAATTAATTACAGCCGTCAAGAAGTAACGGAGGCCAGCGGGCTGTCATGATCTCAGCCTGTGCCGGAGGAGATGCCGGGAGCTGCAGCCAGCTCCGGCTGGGGGATCCTCCCAGATTAAGTGCATGAGAGAACAGGGCGCTGCAAGCAGCCCTGCAGGGTCGCTCCACAACCCCAGCTGGAGAATGGCGTGTGCCCCTGGCCCTGTGGGTGACAGCAGCAAGAGCTGGGGCCTCCATAGGCGGCACACGGCCTGGGGGTTTCGGCCCCATTGCAACCCTTCTCCAGGTCTGAGAAGGTTGTTACGGGTGTGATCCTGGTCCCCTGGGCACCAGGGGAGGTCACATCAAGCTTACTCCTCTCTGCAGGCAGCATTCCCTGGGCTGCAGGTCAGCTGGGCAGAGCAGGGTCAATCACCTCTGCTGTCCCCCCAGCCCCACTGTGGGGTGGTCTGGATGTTGCCCCCTCCCCGGCTGCCCTGGATAGTCCTGCTGCTGGGGCAGGGGTCTCCACCCACGGCCAGGACCCTGATGCCCGCAGAGGGGTCCCCTGTGTGACATGGTGCTGCCCACCCGGGAGCCACCCGTCGCGGGGCAGGGGCCACCCGGACAGGGGCTGCCTTGATCCCGGGCCTCAGCCGCCCCTGGGGATGCGTCGGTCCCGCAGGCACAGGTTCTGCCCCACTGTACACCCCGAGTGTGTTCCCGGTCCTGAGGCTGCGCCGGGGTCCGGTGCGGGAGCTGGTGTGGGGTGCGGGGGCTGGCGACGGATGCGGGGCCGGTGAGAGGGCCGGTGCGGAGTGCGGGGGCTGGAGGCGGGGTTCAGGGCCGGGGCGGTTGCGGGGTCGGTGCGGTTGCGGGGCCGTCCCGTCCGCGCCAGCCGGGCCCGCAGCGCTGCCCTAGTTCCTCCCCACGCCTGGCGCAGCCGGGAGGCGGCCCCGCTCTGCTCACTCGTCTTTGTGCCCCCCCGCGCCGCCGCGTCCCCCCTCCCCGCCGCGGCGGGGGCAATGCCTCCCGCATACGTGATGAAGCGGGCGGCCGGGCTGGGCTCCGCCGGCAGCAGCCGTTAGCCGTGAGCCCGGGCGCCTCCGCACTGCAGCCCCCTCCCACCGGCGCGGGGGGCGGCGCGGGGACGCGGCTGCTGCGGAGCGAGAGCTCCAGCTCCGGCGGCAGCGAGCGGCCGCGGCACCGGCGCCATGCTGAACAACCTGACCGACTGCGAGGACGGCGACGGCGGCGCCAGCCAAGGTGAGGCGCCGGCATCGGCACCGACGAGCGGGACAGCGGGACAGCCCGGGGCGGCCGCCCCCGCCGGGCCGGGGGTCGGCGCCGGCGCGAGGCAGAAGCCGCGCGGAGCCGGGGGCCACGAGGGATGGGGGTGCCCCGCCGCGGGGCAGGCAGGCGGCACCGGCACCGGCACCGGCCGCGACGGCGGCTCTCGGCCCGCGGCCCCGCGGGGCTGCGGCGGGCGGTGCGGGGATGCTCCCGCTCCCGGCGCCTCCGCGCAGCCCCGGCCGCACTCCCGCCGCTGCGGCAGCCTCGGGAAGCGGCAGTGCGGCCGAGCCGTGCGGGGCTCACCGAGGAGCCTCCTCCCGGGCGGGGGCTGCTTGCTGTGCTCCGAGCGACCCTGTGGGGCCGGCCCCTCCGCCTCCCGGACAGCCCCCGCCAGTCGCCGCACCAGTCCCTCTCCCGCCCGCCCGGGACCCCCGCAAGGGTCCCCGCGCTCAGCTGCCGGTCCCCCACCCCTGCCTCCCGCATCTCCGCTGCAGCCCCCCCAGCCCTCTCTGCTGCCGCCCCCCATCTCCGGCTGCCGCCCCCCCATCTCTCCATATCGCCTCTCTCACCCCCGCTGCCCTCCCCCCCATTCCCCTCCTCTGCCGCCCCCCCATCTCCGGCAGCCGCCTCCCCATCCCGGGCAGCCGCCCCCCGCTCCCTTCTCCTCTCCCGCCCCCCGTCCCTGCCCCCCGCCCCCCGGGGCCGCCGCCGCTGTCCACGGTTCTGAAGTGGCCGCCCGGGCCCTGCTCCGGGGCCGCAGGAGCCATTCGTCCCGGGGCCGAGCCCAGCCGAGCCGAAGCGAGCCCAGCTGAGCCAAAGCGAACCGTGTCGTGCCGAGTCGAGCCGGTCCGGTCCGGCCCAGTCCGTGCCGCGCCGCGCCGTGCCCCGTCCCGCTGCAGCCCTGGCGCAGCCCTGGCGCAGGGCCGCTGTCCGCCGCGGGCGAGGGGCCGCTCGGCCCCGCAGCAGCCCTGTCACTGCTGGCGCTTCGGCCTCAGCCCCTCCCGGCACCCGGCACTGCCGAGCTGTGTGAGGGTCCCCGTTCCCTCCGGGGCCACGTCCAGCACCAGGCAGCACAGGCCCCGTTCTTGCGGGTGTTCCTGCCGGGTATAGGGATGGGCTGCAGCCAGGGCGATGCAATGGGTGCCCAGGAGGACTTGCACTGCCCCTCTGACCCTCCCAGACCCCGCCAAGTCCCCTCTTCAGGCCCCCTTGTGGGGTCTTCCAAAGCCCCAACCGGGAGGACATGGCTGGCTATGGCAGCGGTTGTCCCGGCTGCCCACAGTGGGGCTCTGGACATAGCCAGAGACAGGCTCTGTGTATTCCTCTGCTCTTCCGACCCCAGACTGTTTATTTTCTTGTTTATTTGCGGCTCCGCTCAAGGTCAGGGCTGGCAGGAGACTTTTGGGGGCACCTTGCTGGGCGGGGGTTGGCGCACTGGCCCCTGGCCGTGCCCTTCCCTCGGCACTTGCCCTCCCCTTGCCCTCTGCAGCACCAGGATCTCTCCCACTCACCGATTTCCATCGCGGCAGTGCCGGCAGCGTGGCAGCAGGCGGTTCTGCCATGCTGAGGTCTGGCAGGAGGGCTGGACACCGTGCCGCTACAGATGGACCAGGCAGACTGTCCCTGGAGCTGAGCCTGGCGAGATGGTGCCCTGTGGGACAGCGGGTGAAGGGCTGGAGGAAGCAGGGGCCTGGGTGGCTTGGGGGAGCAGGGATTGTCTGTAGGAAGGGGCTCAGTAGAACTCCCCACACCTGTGACAAGGGTGGTTGCGGTGGGGGGGATGGGTTGTCCCCCCATGCCAAGGGTCAGCTGAACTCCCATCACAAGGTCTGTCTTCAGGGACCACGGAAAACCCAGTGGGTGGCAAAGCTGTTGAATGCCAGTGGGCCCCCTCCACATGTCCTGGCTGCTCCAGTGCTGGCTGTCCAGCAACTTGCCGAGCCCAGCACAACCACTGAAGCCCTGGGTGCCACTTAGGCCATATTTGTCAGAAAGGTCAGCAGTGTCCCCACTCAGGTCGTGCTCTGGACAGCATGCGCGAGCCTCATGACAACGGCTGGAAGGGCTCCAGCTCCAGCAACCCAACAAGGGCTGGACCAGCACAGACCCTCTGGGGAGACGGTGGGAGCGGGGAGCAGGCAGGGCTGCTGCCTGCAGTGTCCGGGCTGGCAGCTTGCACTGCTCTGGTTGGGGTGTTGGGATGTCAGCCGCAGCCCCACTGCAGGGTGCCATGCCAACACTCAGCCCGGGGGCATCAGGATGCCTGGGGAGGGCAGATCCAGGGCCAGGAGCTTTGCTGGAACTTGTGTCCACGGCCATTTCCAAGGCAGGTCTTGGACTGTCGGAGAATCTGGGAAGCTGTTTAAATGCAGCCAGCCAAAACGCCTGTGCTGGAAATCCTGCGCTGCAGGGCCGGCTGATCAAAGGGAGGATAATCCCGGGTTTAGGAAGGAAGAGGATAGGTCTGAAGTAGCAGTTGGTCCAATTTGGGTCAGGCAGTGAAGGAATCCAGCTCAAAAGGCCACTGGGTGTGCTTGCTGGCTGGAGGGGGAAAGTGCAGCCCTGGGATGGGGGGAGCATCCCACTCAACCATCCCATCCCTGACCCCCAACCCCTGCTCCCCTGCCGTGCTGCAGCTGGAGCCGGCTCTGCTGTGACACTGCCAGCACGAACCAGCACTGCTCTGATGATCAGTGATCTCTGCCTCAGTGGGGCTGCAAGGGCTGTGTGGCCCCTCCAAGGGTCGCCCTCCCCAGGGCAGCTGTCAGACACCCTTGCGCAGGGTAGAAGGAAGCCGGGTGGGCACAGAGATGCCACTGCCATAAGAATACCTTGGCCATCCCCATCTGCCTTAGGTGCCCCAGGCCAATAGCCCAGGGCCAGGCAGTGGGTGTACAGCCAAGTCCCCTTGATAGCCGGAGGTGACAGAACAGCAGCATGGCCTCCTTGGCCAGCAGCTCCTGCAAAACGGCAGCAGCTGGGGATATCAGCCAGGGCCACGTGCTCACCCATGTGCTCGCTGGGTTGCTGGGGTCACCCTGGGGTGCCCCTTGCCGCAGGCAGAGCCCCGAGAGTCCAGGTGTCCTGTGGCAAAAGTCAAGGTGTCCTGTGTACCTCCAGGAGAGCCCCAGGGCACCCCTAGTGCCATGAGCAGCCATCGCATCGCTGCTGCCCCCAGGGCTGCGGGGACCGGAGTCGGGGGTGACACAGGGGATTCCGGAGCTGCCAGCAGCCCTGTGCAGGAGCACAGACGGAGGCGCGGAGAGCTGTGAGGTTGGGGCTACCCCCGCCACGGCCCCCCTCACCCACTGCACCTCCTGGCCAGTGCCGCAGCCCTAGCACCCGATGTTCCTGGCTGGGGCTCACTGTGCTCTGGATGCTGCGGAGGAGGGGCGGGCCGGCCGTGGTCGGGCAGGACCGGGTAGCAACCCTGGCAGCAGTTCTGGTTAATTAGCCCGTGGGGGGTGGCTGCTGGGGCTCCCCCAGCCAGTGCTCAGTGCCCTGCGCCGTGTAAAGCGATTAGGGGGGATTTGGGATAAGGGACATGACGCTTCCCAACCCAATTTAGGGCTAAGTAAAAAGCCATTAGAAGATCAAATTGTGGATGGTACTTCTGCCTGAGCGCTGCCCTGGGGGGGCTCCGAGGGTGCAGTGGCTGTCCTTTGGCGCTGCTGAGTTGGCTCTGGGCTGCCACGGGCAGGCAGGTTGGTGGAAGCCCTGCTGAGAGTGGGGCTGCGCGGTGCCCACGGCGGGGCTGCGGGTTCCTGCCAGCGATCCCGCCGCCAGCCCTTCCAGCCGCCGCAGCAAATTAAAAGGCCGATTCATGTTGAGCGATCCCTGGGGAGGGGGGCGGCTGAGCGCCGGGATCGAAGCCTGGCACGGCTCGGCTCTGCTCCGCTCACACTGTCTCTCCCGGCTGGGCTGCTGGCCTTGGTGCGGCTAGCCCCGTCCAGCGCTCCGGCCCCGCTCTGCTCTGTCCTGGCTGCGCTGGGGGAGCGGGTCAGGGGCATGTGGCAGGGCAGGGGGAGGCCCATGGGTATTGGTGGGACTGGCAATGTCCCACGTGTCCCCAGGGCCAGGAGGCAGCACCCCATTTGTGCCGCCGGGCAGGGCTGGCCGTGGCGGTAGCAGATGAGGGACGGGTGCATTGCTCCTGCCCGCCCTGCCTGCCCTGCCTGCCCCTGCCTGTCCTGCCTGCCCTGCCTTCAGACCACGGGTCTGAGGCTGCTACCGAGGAGAGGCTGCACCAGCCCCGCTGCGGCAAAATGGTCTCCGTCAGGAGCAGGAGCGGGAGCGCTTTGTCACCTGGGACCCTGCGCCCTGGTGCTTAACTCCTTCCAGTCTGTGGGGCTGGAGCGACGGAGGAGGCTGAGGGTCTCCCTGAGCCGTGCTGAATCCTCATGCTCACCAGCCCGGGGCCTTTCCCGGTGCTGTTCCTCGCAGCAGCATCACCAGGCGAGGGGCTCCTGCGCCACGAGCCAGCCCCAGCAGCCTGGATGATGTCAGCATGGGCCGTGGCCCCGGCGTGAGGAGCGCTGGCCAGAGGTGGGGGTGGAGGGACTGCGAGCTGTGGGTGCTGTTGGTGCCATGTGTTGGAGCGTGGGCACCCCAGGGTGCTGCTGGCGCCTGTCGTGTGGAGCCGAGCAGGGCCAGTCCCGTGGGGTCGTGGTGGGCTGGGGCCGGGGGTCCGGCCGCGCCATCCATCAGGCGCCGTGGGCCGGGGCGCGGGTGCCATGTGGGGCCAGCGTCCGGCTGCCTGCGCCGTTACATAAGAGCGGGAGCCGAGGCGGCCGTGGCTCGCCGTTGCCATGGAAACCTGCACGGTGATGTCGTCGGCTGGGTACCAGGCGGTGAGGCGAGGCCCCCGCGGGCTCCGTTCTCCCGGAGGGGTCCCAGAGCCTTGCCACGTTTCGAGCACATCTCCGTGCCAAACTGCCCGTGTCCCCGGTGCCACCCAGCCCCAAGGGGGTGGTGGGCTCCAGCCACCCCTGCTCCTGCACCCTTGTGTTGCCACACTGGGGATGGCCACAGCATCAGCCTGGAGGGTGTCCTGTCAGCGTGGTGGACGTTTCACATCAATGTGGTCCCCAGAGCTGGTGCAGGCGAGCAAGAGCCGTGGCGAGTGGGTGGGTGCCAGCACACACCACTGCTGTTACCTAATGAGAGCATCTTTGGGGCTTTAGACCAAACACAGAGCAAGGAGCACATGAGGTCCGTGTTGAGACCTGTTGTGGGAGATACAGGGCAGGGCACATACTGGTGGTGCAACCTAGGGTGCTGGGTGTGTGTCCAAGGGGACTTTGGAGTGAAGCTCCTGGGACCTGTGGGCCAGGGTGTCCCAGTGCTACTGCCATGGCCATTCCTGTACAGGGGGAACCTGTGAGCTGTGCCTTGGTGTTTGGCTGTGCCCATAGGGACAGTGCTGCCCTGTGCCCCATGCTGGAGGAGCCATGGGATGGTGGAAGTGGGGGGCAGGCTGCAGGTCAGTGTCACCTGTAGCACGTGAGACTTCACCTCCTGGTCAGCCAGGAGCACCATGTCTGCCAGGGAATTGCAGATGGTGAATCACCACTGCACGCGGGCTTCCAGGATCCCAAATATGAGTCAACTGGCAGGAGAATGGCGGTCTTCAAAGGACCGGGATGCTCCAAATGGTCGCAGGGTCTGTCTTGGGGGTGCCACCATGAGTGGGTGACTACACTGCTAGGACACCATCCCTCTGCCCTGGGGCATTCATAAGCTCTATGCTGAAGGATGGTGGAGGGGGAAATTCTCTCCCTGTCCCCAAAGTGTGGAGCTGGTCTGTGACCCTGCCCATGTGGGCAGCCTGCCCAGCGGTGCAGTGGCCAGTGGCAGTGTGACTGCTCTGGCTGCAGGGCCATGGTGGTGGGATGGGTGTGTGGCAGGGAGCCTCTCTCCCCCCACTGAGGGCTGGGGACTAGCCCAGGTTTCCCTGTGCCATGGGTGCCATTGCCCCCTCAGCTGCTCTGCCCAGCACTGTGTCCTTTGGCTCCTGGCCCCCATGCTCTGGTTCCCCTCTGCTCTGGGCCTTCTCTTGGAGCTGTGCTGCTCCGGCAGCACCATCCTCACTGCTGCTCCATTTCCAGCTTGATTTATTTCTGCTGCTCTGCAGCTCAGCTGTTTTCATCGCTATTAAGCAACTCCAGGTTCCTTCTGCACTAGGTCATTAATGCAGTGAGTGGCTGTGGCCCCTGTCCTGGTAGTTCTGTGGGCCCTGCACTGCTGTGGGTGGCTCCACTGCCCCAGGCATCACCTGCCCTCAGTGGTGTCACCTCCGGATGCCTTCCCACCCTGTGGCCCCCAGTCCTGTGGTGCGTGTCTGGCAGCAGGACCAGACTCCTGGCCACTTGCCCCACTCCCCGGCACTGTGCCGGGACCACCCCCTCTGCGCTGGTGCTGAGCAGCCGTCCAGATCCTGCCCCTGCAGACGCAGTGCTGAGGGCAGTCCCAGTGCGCTCACCCGTGGGCACCCCGTGCCGTGAGTTATTGCTGCCAGCCATCCCGCCGGAGGGTTCCCCCTGGATCCACTCCGCTCGCCTCACTGCGTGGATGCGCTCCGGCGGGTCCGCACGTCAGCACGGCCGGGCAGGGCAGCGCGTGGCTCCTGGGGATGGCAGCCCCTGCCCGTGTGAGGTGTGGGAGGTGATGCTGGTGGCTGGGATGCCGGCCTGCCATTGCCTGTGCTGGGACTGGGCACGAGCATGGTGCCCACAGCCCTGGCAGCTCTCCTGCAGGAGCCACGGGCAGCCATGACTCCTCACAGCGGTGACCCTGTGAGGTGGGTGTTCTCCAGGTGTGGGCAGGGCAGGGCTGCCTGACTGACTCAGCGGTGTCTCCACAGGTGATGGCAATCCCAAGGAGAGCAGCCCCTTCATCAACAGCACGGATCTGGAGAAGGGCAAAGAGTACGATGGCAAGAACATGGCCCTCTTCGAGGTAGGGCATGCAGGCAGTGGGGCAGGGGGAGGGAGCTGAGCTGGGCATCTGTCCCATGCAGCTGACTTGCACCCCGGGCACTTGGACATGCCAGAGCCCCAGGCCAGGTTTGTTGCGCTGCCGAAGCCATTCCTGGAGGGGCAGGCAGTGGGGTAGCATCTGGTGAGGTCTCCTGGGGTTGTCTGGGGTCCCAAGGGACTGTCCTCATGACTTGGGCTCTGCTCTCCACAGGAGGAGATGGACACAAGCCCTATGGTCTCGTCCCTGCTGAGTGGACTGGCCAATTACACCAACCTGCCACAGGGCAGCCGGGAGCATGAGGAGGCTGAGAACAATGATGGAGGCAAAAAGAAGCCGGTGCAGGTGAGGACTTAGGAGGGAGGGTTACCTCCCTCCCACCCTCTCCAGCCCTTGCCTGCGTAGTGCCAGGCCACAGACTACAGGGGACCCCTTGGCCTCAGCCAGGGGCAGTTTCACCTGGGGTTCCTGGCTGCTTTGTGGGAGGAGTGGGACCTCTTTTTCTCCTGCCAGCCAGGCCCCTGAGCCCTGATAACTGCTGTTCCCTCAACAGGCCCCACGGATGGGCACCTTCATGGGTGTCTACCTGCCCTGCCTCCAGAACATCTTTGGGGTCATCCTCTTCCTGCGTCTCACCTGGGTGGTGGGGATTGCTGGCATCATGGAGTCATTCTGCATGGTCTTCCTCTGCTGCTCCTGTGTGAGTTTTGGAGCCAGATGAACCTTCACTGGCCTTGCCCATGGCCTGGGGGTCACCAGTCTGGCTGGCTGGACTATGGAGAGGTGCACTAGCTGCCAGCCCACCGTGCCCTGCCCCAGCTTCTGCCCCTGCCCTAGCTCCTGCCCCACTTAGAGCAAGGAGAAGCCTTCAGCTCCCCAAAGGAATCAGCAGTGGAATGGTGCTCAAATGGTGACCTAGATCATAGCTGCCATGTAGGGGGATGTGCTGGGGGTCCCCTGCTCTGGCACCACACTGTGCTGCAGAGAGCCACCTCACCAGGACAGTCACCCCAGGGCAGAGGTTGGGAGGGCTGGTCTTGTCCAGTGTCCTGGGCAGCCTGAGCCCCCCTGCCCCCCCCAGTGCTGCCAGCCTCTCCAAGGGGCTCAGCCCTCTCAGCTGTGCTGCCAGCCAACAGCCCTGCCTTCCCACCCACCCATACATCTATCCATCCATCCTCCCTGGGCATCCCTGCCCTGTGGCACATCTCAGCGTGGCCCCAGGGAGCCCCATGTCCTAGCATGGCCCCAGCTCTCTCTTCCACTCCCCTGTCCCTCTGCCCAGCTCTGCCGGGTGCCTACACTGTGTTTCTTCCTGCAGACGATGCTGACGGCCATTTCCATGAGTGCGATCGCCACCAACGGTGTGGTGCCAGGTAGAGCCAAGCTCGCGTCCACGCGTGTGCCACGTGTGCGGGCAGCTGGTCCCTGCCGGGTGGGGTGCCTGCAGGGGCTTTTCCCAGAGAGCATCCCCCGGGGCCGCCAGCCGCTCCCCAGCCTTCTGCCACCAGCCCGCGCGGGATCCCCACGGCCCGGGGGAGCGCAGTGCTGGAGCTGCCACCCGTCCCCAAAGCCGCGAGGTGCAGATGGCAGCGAGAGCCGCCAGCCGCGGCTCCTCCCTCCGCCAGACTGGAGAGGCCGCGGGGAGCCGGGAGGCACACGGCAGGAGGATGGGAGCGGGGCGCGCTGGGTGCCACGGGCTGGGTGGCGGGGTGGGCTCTGCCACCGCCGGACACAGGGACGCTGCTGTGTGTGGGCTCTGCCCCCCGGGAGGCACCACAAGGTCTGGCCGGTGGGTGCCCTGGCTGCCTTCCCCAGAACACGCCAGCCCTGCAGAGCCCTGGGGAGCCGTGAGCTGCGCCAGGCTGGGCACGGCACTGACAGCTCAACACGGGGTGTAATTAAAGCTATTTATCATCCTGCTGCCGCAGCGGGACCATCGATCCTGGCAGCCCTGCTCTAAGGGCTCCTCTGGGAGAATGGAGCAGGGCATGGTCCCTGGGGCTACAGCTCCTGTCTGGTGTCCAGGGAACACCTGTGCCATTGGCCATTGCACCTGGCTGCAGGGCTCCTGGGGAATCACTCTCCCAGTGTGGTCACTCCTGCTGCTCTGCATCTTGCTCAGTGCTGGAGCAGAGCCTATGGCTATCCTGGCTCCAGTCTGCCCTCTGGGATACCTGGCAGGGCTGAGGGTGTCACTGGGGTCTGTCTGGGACCCACTTTTGCTCTCTCTGACAGCGGGTGGCTCCTACTACATGATCTCACGCTCCCTGGGACCTGAGTTTGGTGGGGCCGTGGGGCTCTGCTTCTACCTGGGCACCACCTTTGCTGGTGCCATGTACATCCTGGGCACCATCGAAATCCTGCTGGTAGGTACCTGGTCCTTGCCTTGTGCAGTGCCAAGGGCTCAGGTCCTGGCAGGGCAGGGGGCCTGAGGACCCTTCCTTGGGGTCCCTTCTGCAGGCTGTTAGCCAGGCAGTGATGCCACGACTCTTTCCCAGGCCTACATCTTCCCCGCCATGGCCATCTTCAAGGCAGAGGACGCTAGCGGGGAGGCGGCCGCGATGCTCAACAACATGCGTGTGTACGGCACCTGTGTGCTGACCTGCATGGCCACCGTAGTGTTCGTGGGTGTCAAGTATGTCAACAAATTTGCCCTTGTCTTCCTGGGCTGTGTCATCCTCTCCATCCTTGCCATCTATGCTGGTGTCATCAAATCGGCCTTCGACCCGCCAAGCTTCCCGTGAGTACGGGGTCCTGCAGGGCTGCAGCAGGGCCAGGGCATGCAGGTGCACAGCTGAGTGCCTATGTTCCCCCAGGATCTGCCTCCTGGGCAACAGGACCCTCTCACGCCATGGCTTCGACCTCTGCACCAAGATGGTGGTGGAGGGGAACGAGACAGTTGGCTCCAAGCTCTGGGAGCTTTTCTGCACCTCCCGCTTCCTCAATGCCACCTGCGACGAGTATTTCACCATGAACAATGTCACTGAGATCGAGGGCATCCCCGGCGCTGCCAGCGGCCTCATCCAAGGTGAGCACATGCAGACAGAGGCATGGGAACATGGGCATGGGCATGAAGGCATGGGACGGGAAGCATGGAGAAGGAAGTGCAGGGGAGCTGTGGTGGGGCAGTGGCTGTGCCTGCCGGGCAGCTCCGCCAGCAGGGCTGGTGGAGGTGTGCTGTGGGAGGCTGCCCTGAGCAGGGCTCCTCAGCCATGCCAGGTGTTGTGGGGGCAAACAGTGCTGGGTCCAGGTGAGAGGGCATGTGGGTGATCCCTGCTGGGGGCTGTTCTGCCCGAGGCACAGTGAGCTGTGCTCATGCTGCGCCAGGCAGTGGGACCAGCTCCTGCACCGGGTGACAGAGCAGGGCACTGCAGCCACCCGCACGCAGCCTGTGTCAGCCAGTGGGGTGGGTCAGAATGATGCCCAAAGGCTGGGGATGAATAAATCCTCCCTTTGCTTCCTCTTGGCCTTTGGAAACGCTGGTATTGATCTGAGGTTTTCAGAGAAGCGATCACCCCTCGGGGCCACTTAGCTGCTGTGGCTACAGCCCTGCTGGGAGCATGGCCAGGACCACAGAAAGATGCGTGAATTTGCTGGGAGGAGCCACTTTTGACCTGTTTTTCCGGAGATGCTGGTACATCTGCCAGGTGCTCACGCTGAGCAGTGGGTGGCAGAGGCTGATGCTGTGTGCCACATTCAGAGGGTGTTTACAGACCCGCATGCCAGAGTGATTGTCGGGACTCAGGAAAGCAGCAGAGCCACAAGCAGGATCAGTCCTTCCTGATGGCTGCGAGGCTGCCCCAGCCATCCTGCCCTGGTGTCTGCATGGACACAGGCATGGGAGCTCAGACTTGGCTAAGCACGTGGTGCTCAGGGCTGCAGCTGTGACTGTGGTTAGTGGAGTGCAGTCGCAGGGTGTTTGGGAACCTCCTGATGGTGTCCCACTCTGAGGTCTTTTGGGCCAGAAAAGGAGTTCCTGGCTGCTGGGTGGAACCTGCTCCTGCTGGCAATGGTGCTGCTGGGGAGGGGGTGCAGACCCCCACCCATCCAGCTGGTCTCTCTCAGGGCAACAGGCAGCAAACACTCCTGCATTGGGGGCATCGGGACAGAGCCAGGACCCCACTCTGGGCTGGCTGGTGGTGAGGGTGACT
Source organism: Lycocorax pyrrhopterus obiensis (assembly GCA_014706295.1). Lineage (NCBI taxonomy): Eukaryota > Metazoa > Chordata > Aves > Passeriformes > Paradisaeidae > Lycocorax > Lycocorax pyrrhopterus. The sequence goes on along the minus strand of JACSVZ010000022.1, from coordinate 9,631,495 downwards.
GGGCCAGCAGCATCTTGAGATCGGTGGCACAGTTTAGCCCTTACAGAGATGACTGGGCCTTGCTGTGCCCCAGGTGAGGGATCTCCCTGTGGGGACAAACACATGTTTCTGGGAGGATGAGACAGGCAAGGCCAATAGGGTTGCCAGCCTCATCTGTCACCTGTGAGCAGCCGTGAAGGGGGCTCAGTGCCGGGGTTAAGGGCTGGTGCCTGCGGGCCCCTTTGCCCCTCTCAGCAGCCCCCTGGCAGTGACATGCCAAGGGCAGTTGCCTCTGCCCGCCCTGCCCGGTGCTGGCTGCTCTCCACTGCTCCAGTTTCTGCCCGTGATCTGCGGCCAAGGCAGCACACGGAGGGACACTAAGCCTGTTACATCAGCCCCGCACTCATAATCCCATCAAAAACGTTATCAAGTTACTTTGACACGATCCACTTCCCTTAAACCTGTGTTGATCAGCATTAATTATATTACCCTCTTAATTATTTGCTACTGCAATCCCATGTCAGCTGCTCCAGTATCTTGTGGGGATGCTGCCAGCAGCAGCACAGACCTGCTCTTGTTGCCCACCTGTGCTGCCATCCTCACCCTCTGGATGCCCGTGGCCCTGTCTGCTGGCTGAGCCGGCTGCTCAGTGAGGCCGGGGAAGGGGAGGGAGAACCAGACCCCGCTGGCTCCATCCCTGTGTGGTGGGGATGCTGTGCTGGGTATGGGGGCTTGTGGGCATCTCATGCTGGTGGCACTGCCCGGCCTCCTCCCTCCTCACAGAGAACCTCTGGAGCTCATACCTGACCAAGGGCGTGATCGTGGAGAAGCGAGGGCTGCCCTCAGTGAGCTCCCCCGACACCCCAGTGGACATGGACCAGCCCTACGTCTTCAGCGACATGACGTCCTACTTCACCCTGCTCGTCGGCATCTACTTCCCCTCAGTCACAGGTGGGAGTCGCCGCCGGCCCCGCTCCGTGCCGCGGGCACAGCGGGCACGTGCCGCCGGGCGTGCTCGGCGGAGCCCCACGTGTGCCACCCCCGCGGTGGGTGCGGCGGTGACAGCGGCGTCGCGGGGGCGGCTGGTCGCCATCGCCTCCCACGCAGCCGCCCGCGCTCCAGATCTGACGGTGCCGCCCGGTGCGCGCTGACGTCCCGCCGCTTTGGTATTTTTAGCTCTCCGAGGGCAGAGGAGCCCCCCCGCCCCAGTCCCGCTGCGGAGCCGAGCGGGGCGTAGCCTCCGGGGCTCCCCTGTAGCTCCGCCGGGGCCAAGACCGGCAGGAACCCCCCGGGCTGCCCCGGGCATGGCGAGCTCTGGAGGGTCCGGCGCTGCGGGGTCCCCGGCAGCCGCTCAGCCTCCGCTGCGCTCCCTCCCGCTCCCGTTCACCAGCAGGTCCCGGTTTCTGCAGGACGCCTGTCCCCCGGTGCCGGGGGCTGTGGGGTCCTGCCCCGGCTGCTGCTGCGGCCGGAACACGGGTCGTCCCGCGGGCTGTGTTGAACCCGCCCGTGCAGCCGTGTCCCTGCGTGACCTCCTGCCCTCCCAGAGCAGCGTCGGGGCTGGACCCTGTCCCTACCCCTGCGGCAGCCACCGTCCCTGCTTGAGCTAATTAAGGGCTAATGAGACGAGGCACTTGAGAGCTTTTGAGCCTAATCCTTGAGTGGCCTCAGGCTGCGGTTTGGGGTAGGCGGGGCAGTACTGGGGGGATGAGAAGAGTAGGCTGGGGGCCCCACGCGGCAGCAGCACCTTCTCCGCTGCCCATCATGTCTGCTTCCCATCCTGGCGCACACCGAGCCGTGCCCCGCTGTGCCCAGGGCTCATACGGTGCCTGGCATGAGGGTTATCTGGGACGGGTATGGGCTGTAGCTCTGCTCCCCCTGACACCATCCCCTCTTTCCCCAGGCATCATGGCTGGCTCCAACCGCTCTGGAGACCTGCGGGATGCCCAGAAGTCCATCCCCACGGGCACCATCCTGGCCATTGCCACCACCTCTGCGGTCTGTATCCTTCAGGGCTTGTCTGAGCCTGGGCTGTGGGGCTGAGGGCGGGTGGGCTCCCTCTGCAGGGCTGATCTGCTCGGGTGCTTCACTGGGCTGGGACAGGGTCCCAGCACCCCACTGGCTGGGCAGGCAGGACTCTGCATCCTCCTGGCTCTCCTTGACCACCTGGCAGATATCAGCTCCGTTGTCCTCTTTGGAGCATGCATCGAGGGGGTCGTCCTGCGTGACAAGTGAGTGTCCCAAGGCTATGTGGGGCATGGGGAGACTCTGGCAGCCCCCTGGAACTGGCTGGGGCGGGGCAGCCCCAGGGGCAGGGAGAGGTGTGGTGAAGGCTGCAACTAGGACACACTGGGCAGACATGGTGGCATTGGAGGGTTCATGGGTGTCACTGGGCAGGGGGGCCTGGAGCTTGTAACAGGCACTGGGGGCTTGTGTGCACCCCGACCGTCCACGTTTTGCTGCATTCCTCCTGCTCCGAGGCTGCAGGCAGCCACTTGTTTGTCAACAGGCAGGGCTGCCTGTGCTCTTGCCTATCTGGGGCAGCCCTGCTCACCGCACGTGGCAGGTGACACTTCTGGGTCGCCAGCACCAACACAAACAGGATCCAACTGCATGCATCATCATTGCCCTCCTGGCACAGGGATGAGGAGTCCTGTCCCACAACTGTCCTTGTCCTTGTCCATGCTTACGGGTACAAGGATGAGGACACACCCCTGGCAACCTCTGACCCTGCTCCCTTGCTCACCCCCTGGGGGGGCGGGCCCTTCCCCGGTTGTGTCACATCCCCCCAAAGTGGTGTCGTTGTGGGGGCCTGGTTTGTGCTACTGTGGTGCTGGTGCTTTCGGGGCTCAGTCATGGGACGGAACCGCAGGTGATGCTGATGCCCTGCAGGTTTGGTGAGGCCGTCAACGGGAACCTGGTGGTTGGCACCCTGGCGTGGCCTTCCCCGTGGGTCATTGTCATCGGCTCGTTCTTCTCCACCTGTGGGGCTGGGTTGCAGAGTCTCACCGGAGCCCCCCGCCTCCTGCAAGCCATCTCCAGGGATGGAATCGTACCCTTCCTCAGGGTAGGTGTCCCTCGAGTCCGGTGCTGCCGCACCCTGAGCGCCCACTGTGGCTGCAGATGCCACCAGCACGAGTGACCGGTGGGAACCCACGCTGCCTCCTCCCGGCACCGTCGCTGCCGGAGCAGCCCCGCTTCCCTGCCCTCATCCCGCCGGCACTGGCACGGCGGTGGGCGGCCGTGGTGGCTCTGGCTGCGGTATCGGTGGGAGGAGAGTGTCGGGAAAGGTCAGAATCCCCTCCCCCCCGCTGCCGTGCCGCTTCGTATTTTATCTGCTCTCTGAAGACGCGTTCCCACAACCTCATCTCTCCAAATCCAACCCGACAGCTCCCCCCAGGGAAGAGCGGGCTAATTTTATCCTCCCTCCTTCTCCTTGCCAGCCCCAGCCCGAGCTCTCACTCGCGCCGCCCGCACCCTCTAATGCGTCCGGACACGCGCCCCCGGCCCCCTCCCCGGACCCCCCCCGTCCCCACAGCCGCAGGAGGGGCCACTCTTCCGCGGCAGCCTGTCCGTCCCAGGCACAGGGTGCCCGACTCTGCGCTGGCTGTGGCCAGGCTGTGAGCTGGGGCTCGTCCCTGGTGGGGGTACAGGGGCTGGTGCGCTGGGTGTGGGGACAGCCACGGGATCTGCCGGGAATGGGACTGTACTGTCAGCAGGAGCCAGTCCTGCCAGCCCTGGGACTGCTGCCCTGGCAGGATCCAGCATGGGACATGTGCCAGCTCATGGCACCCGGTGTTCCCAGTCCCTGCTCCCGCCAGGGCTGGGTATACGGGAGGGTCCAATCTCATCGGGCTGCACTAAGTACCCTTGCCCGGGGCTACAGGGCACTGCGGCGCCTGACACGCCCCTCTCCCCCCCACTTCCAGGTCTTCGGCCACGGCAAAGCCAATGGGGAGCCGACATGGGCCCTGCTGCTCACGGCCTGCATCTGCGAGATCGGGATCCTGATCGCCTCCCTGGACGAGGTGGCTCCCATCCTCTCCATGTAGGCAGCGTGCTGTCGACCCGCACCTTCACAAGCAGCGGGTGGCGTGTGTGGGTCTCTGCTCCTCAGGGTGGGGGGGATGCACCTGCTGCCCTGGGCCCTGCCTGGGAGGAGGGGGGCCCTGCGGGGACTCTGGGGTCCCGTCCTGGCCAGCACTGAGGCTTGGTTACTCTGTGGCACTTCTCTGTCCATCAGTGGGGCCCGCTCCAGCATTGGCCACCCTGGGGCCAGGAGGTGTGGAGACCTCAGTTCCTCACACAGTGCACCCACTCAGCCCCCTACTCTCTCCTGCAGGTTCTTCCTCATGTGCTACATGTTTGTCAACCTGGCATGTGCAGTGCAAACGCTGCTGCGGACGCCCAACTGGCGGCCCCGCTTCCGCTACTACCACTGGTGAGCCGGGTGGGATGGGGCAGGACAGGGACACCCCAGGACACCCTGGTGTGGGGACCCCAGGGCATGCTGACAGCTCTGTGCTCTCTGCAGGACCCTGTCCTTCCTGGGTATGAGCCTGTGCCTGGCGCTGATGTTCATCTGTTCCTGGTACTACGCACTGGTGGCCATGCTGATCGCCGGCCTCATCTACAAATACATTGAGTACCGTGGGTAAGGGAGGCCATGGCGCCGCAGATCCTGGCCAGCCCCCCGTGGCCACATGGCCTCTCAGTGTGGCTGCTCAGCTCCCCCAGGCTGCTTGTCCCAGGATGCTCCAGGGTGCCAGTGCGGTGCTCTGTGGCCAGAGCCATGGGCATCCCTTATGTGCTGCTGGTTCCTGCAGGGCGGAGAAGGAGTGGGGTGATGGGATCCGAGGCCTGTCCCTGAGTGCAGCCCGGTACGCCCTGCTGCGGTTGGAGGAAGGGCCCCCGCACACCAAGAACTGGAGGTGAGGCTGGGCAGGGAGATGGGGATCTGAGAGTGCTGGGGCAGGGAGCAGCTCGATGTGGGCACTGACTGCAGGACCCTCCTTCTAGGCCGCAGCTGCTGGTCCTGGTCCGTGGGGATCAGGAGCAGAATGTGGTGCACCCGCAGCTCCTGTCCTTCACGTCACAGCTCAAGGCTGGGAAGGGTCTCACTATTGTGGCCTCCGTGTTAGAAGGGACCTTCTTGGACAACCACCCTCAGGCGCAGAGGGCAGAGGAGGTGAGAGCTGCCCGCACCGGGACGGGCTGTGCCAGCAGCAGGTGCTCCTGGTCCCCGGGTGCCCAGGGTTGTGTCTGCCCCATGGCCAGGGCTGGTGGCCCCAGATGGCCCAGAGAGCTTCGGAGTGGCATCAGGCAGAGCCTGAGGGCTCCATGCTTCACTGGTGCTCAGAGCACTGCAGGGACCTACAGACCCCTCCTCTCCTCCAAGATACCAGAGATGCTGGCACCAGCCAAGCACTGGTCCCAGTCCTGGCCAGCTGTTGCAGGACTTGGCACAGCATGGCACATCACAGCACAGCATGGTGCCCACCCAGGGGCTGCTGTGCTGTTGGGCTGAGTGGACTCCACAGCCTCGACCCTCCCCACGGTCTCTGTGGCCCTGGTGCCAGGCAGGGTGGGAGAGGAGCCTTTCCCCACCAGAGTGAGAGCACTCCCCACCCCCCGCACCCGCGGGGCGGCACATTAATGAGATTAAGCCCTCGGAAGCAAACAGTTTCTCTCCCATGCAGACATGTTATAATTTCTCTGAGTAAATAACTCTAATTGCTGCTCCGCCGCCCGTCAGAGCCCTGGCACAAGAACACCCTCCACTCTGCACGGTGCAGAGGCATGTGCCAGCTCTGTGCACCGCTGGGTATCAACCCCCTGGCCTGGAGCCACCAGCGTGCCGTGGGACATGGAGACCTAGGCACCCTGCGAGGACCTGCACCCCACAGCCTGCACTTCACAGCCCTGTACTCCATACTCTGCACCCTGCATTCTGTACCCCACAGTCTGTACCCTGTACCCTGCACCTCATCTGACCTGGGTTGGGCCACTGCTGGGCCTGGTGGCTGCTGTGCCCATGATCCATGCCCGTCCCCGAGGCCGTGGGGTCTCTGACTTTCCTCTCCCTTGCAGTCCATCCGGCGCCTGATGGAAGCGGAGAAGGTGAAGGGCTTTTGTCAGGTGGTGATCTCCTCTAACCTGCGGGATGGCATGTCCCACCTCATCCAGTCCAGCGGGCTGGGGGGGCTGCAGCACAACACGGTGCTGGTGGGCTGGCCCCGCAGCTGGCGCCAGAAGGAGGACCACCAGACCTGGAGGAACTTCATTGGTAGGCACCGTGGAGGGTGGGTGCTGCCGGGCTTGGGGGGCTGCAAGCTGCCCTGGCTGACGTGGCCCTTCCCCTCCCAGAGTTGGTGCGAGAGACCACAGCTGGGCACCTGGCCTTGCTGGTGGCCAAGAATGTTGCCATGTTTCCGGGCAACCAGGAGCGGTTTTCGGAGGGCCACATTGACGTCTGGTGGATTGTCCACGATGGGGGGATGCTGATGCTGCTGCCCTTCCTCCTGCGGCAGCACAAGGTAGGCTGGGCCCTGCAGTGCGGGGCTGGGGCTTTGGCTGCGGCCATCCCTGTCGAGCTGTGCCCAAGCCTCCCCCCTCCCTTGCAGGTGTGGCGTAAGTGCAAGATGCGCATCTTCACGGTGGCACAGATGGATGACAACAGCATCCAGATGAAGAAGGACCTGACCACGTTCCTGTACCACCTGCGCATCACCGCAGAGGTGGAGGTGGTGGAGATGGTGAGTACTGGGACGGGGCACGTGCAGCAGTCAGGGATGCTGTGCACGGGACAGCCAGACAGACCTTGACATGGGGGACACAGCACCACAGAGGGACACAGCACCACGGAGACATGCTGGGAGCAGTCAGTACAGCTTACCCTGCCCCAAATTTCTCCTGTTTCCCCCACAGCATGAGAGTGACATCTCTGCCTACACCTATGAGAAGACACTGGTGATGGAGCAGCGTTCCCAGATCCTCAAACAAATGCACCTCACCAAGAATGAGCGGGAGCGGGAGGTGAGGCTGCAGGACAGGCTGGGTGGGCTCTGACCCCTGTGGTGGCTCTGATATGAACTGAGCTGCCCTGCAGCTCTGTGTGCTTGTCCTGCTGGAGAGCTGGGCTTCAGGCTAGGCTCTGCCCAGCCAAGCCCTGTTGTGCCCCACTCCCTTGGCTGACCCCTCCCGCACAGATCCAGAGCATCACGGATGAGTCCCGTGGGTCCATCCGGCGCAAGAACCCGGCCAACACGCGCCTGCGCCTGAACGTCCCCGAGGAACAGGCTACTGATGGTGAGGAGAAGCCGGAGGAGGAGGTGAGGAGTTGTACCAAGACAGGGTCAGGGAGGTTGCTGGTCCCAGGCCCTGCCCACCATTCCCTTCTTCTGTCTGCAGGTCCAACTAATCCATGACAAGAATGCCACCACCTTCTCCAGCAGCTCCCAGTCCCCTGGTGATGAGGTGGAGGCAGCCCCTGAGAAGGTGCATCTCACCTGGACCAAGGAGAAGTCTGTTGCTGAGAAGAACAAGAGCAAGAGCCCTGTCAGCCCTGAGGGCATCAAGGACTTCTTCAACATGAAGCCGTAGGGCCCCTCATGCTGCCACCTTGTCCCACCCATGCCCTGTGGCCCTGGCTGCCCCTGCCCGCCCCAGCCAGGCGGGTTCAGGCAGGACCTTGGCAACATCAGCTTGCTCCTTGCCCTGAGGAGTGGTCAGGCAGCCTGGGCGCTCTGAGTGCGCCCTTGCAGAGGGACTGGGGGCAAGTGGGGAGGGCTTCCTGTGCAGAACTGTGCTGGCAAGGGATGGGGTGCCCATGCTGGGTGTGCTGCAGGGAGTGGGGGTGCACACCTGGTGTTCACCACGTCTCTCTCTCTCTCTCTCCTTCTCTCTCTCTCTCTCTTTCTCTCTCCGACCCCATCATGCTCCTGGCAGGGAGTGGGAGAACCTGTAAGTCTGGGTTTGGCTGGGTGCCGGGGCTGGGGTGGAGGGAGCTGGGTTGTGCTCATGGGGCAGTGTGATGGGAGCCATCGGGTTGCCCCCGTGCAGGAGGGCGGCTCAGTGAGCCGTGACAGCTGCAGTGCCAGACAGTTCACCCGGGCAGGCTGTGGCTGCCAGCCCCGTGCACCGCGCACTGCCCGCACCACACGCTCCTTGTCTGCCCTGTTATGCTGCCAGCAGCTCCCTGCGAGCCTGGGCTCAGGCACCCACGGTGACACTCATGCCAACAGCTCCTGCTCACTCCCACGCGGCCTGGCCCTGAGCAGACGTAGTTGCTACTGCCCATGGGCACCGTGTGTGGCCCTGCAGCTCATGGCCACCGGTGCAGGCTCAGAGTTACCAGTGCTGTGCCTGGCAAAGTTTGCTGCACCCCAGTTTTGTGCTGCAGCCCAGCCTGGACTGCTCTAGGGCAGGAGGCCAGTGTGCCCTGTTGCCCCTTGGGCCTGGCGTGGGGCTGGAGGCCAACTGTGCCCATCCCGTGCCCACACGTGCTGTCACCCACAGGAACCAGTCCAACGTGCGGAGGATGCACACGGCTGTGAAGCTCAATGAGGTGATCGTGAAGAAGTCCCAGGATGCCAAGCTGGTCCTGCTGAACATGCCAGGGCCTCCCCGTAACCGGAAAGGGGATGAGAACTGTATCCTTCCTATGGGGCCATTTGTCAAAACCCCTCTTTGCTGGGGGGACCAGGGTCCACATCTTCTCCAAAACTGGTGGGTCTTTTAGGTGAGTGCCAAGAGGCACAGGTCTAGTTCCTGAGCTGGGACCCCCCCACACCTCCTGGCTGGGTCCAGCAGCTGTCATTGGCACTAGCCTGCCCCTCTGGCACGTGATCGGTGGTGGGGCCACATGACATTGCACCTACATCCATGAGTGCAATGGCACATGACAGGGGCCCGGGCAGAGGTCTGTGGGGCTCAGCCGTCTGCTGGCTCAGCCACCATCCCCATCACACAGCACCAGCATGGGGGGGGGCTCCCCTGGCCCCTTGGCTTGGGACTGCCTCACCAGCTCCTGGCTCTGGTGTGGGGGTGTCAGTGCTGCAGGCTCAGCTGGGGCTGGGCAGGTATGGCACAGGGCTGTCCCCATGTTCCAGTGTGGAGTTTGTCCTCCTTGACAGCTGTGCAGACATGGAGTTCCTGGAGGTGCTGACGGAGCATCTGGACCGAGTGCTCCTGGTGCGTGGTGGGGGCCGGGAGGTCATCACCATCTACTCCTGAAAGACGGCGCGAGAGAGGTTTGTCTGCACACTGAGAGCCCCGCCACCCCCTTGCATCGTGCTCCCGGAGGGGAGGAGGGAAGGCCGGATGGCAGCCGGTGTGCAGAACCTTCACCTGGCTTTGGCCGTGCCCCTGATCTCTCCATTCGAACTGCAGCACCAGATCTTCCGGGAGCATCCAGCACCAGAGCAGCTGTTCCTCATTGCAACACCACAGCACTGCTGTCCTTGTTTATATATAAATATATACAGTGAACCGCGGACTGAGCACCAGAGCTCGGCGCTGCCGCCACCGCCCGCCCTGGCAGGGCTAGCCCCGCCGCCAGCCCCAGCACTGCCGCTGCAACCCCTGGCCGGGCAGGAGGGCGGCTGTGCCGAGACGGACCTTGGCCCCACCGTGCTGCTACTCCTGCACAGACTCGGCTGGATGCGCCTGTGCCCCGTGCCCGCCGCCTGCGCCGTGCCTCCCTGCGAGGCGCTGGGAGAAGAGAGAGGCCCCCATCACGCTCCCCTCGCCGGACGCTCCTCTCCCCACATCCAGCAGCGCCCGGGGCTGCCTGCCACGGCGCTGCACCCCCGCTGCCCCTCACCGCCATGGGCCCGGACAGCCCCACCTCGCCGCTGCCTCGGCACCGTCGTCTCTGGAGGCCGCTGAGCTTGTGGAGATGCAGCACGATGGTTTGGAGGAGGCAGAGGGTGGGGGGCGGCTGTGAGGGGTCAGGTGCTGGAGCACAGCAAGGCCGTGAGAGCAAGAGCCCTGAGCTAGGGTGGTTGCGGGTGTTCCCTGTCGCCCCTGCCTGACTCCAGGCTCTCTCTTCCCTCACGCTCTCCAGGTGCTTGCGCAGCGGTCGCGGTGTGGAGCTGCGGTGTCGGGAGCCGCGCAGAGGCCCTGCCATGGGCAGCGTGAGCCGGGGCCTCTCTGGGCGGCTGGAGCCGCATGGGTGCTGGGGACCCCCGAGGCACCAGTGCCTGCTCCTGCCTGGCACAGGGGTGTCCCGGACCCCCACCCTGCTCCCCCGCCGCACTAAACTGGGGGCTCTCAGGGCCCGGCACCAGCCAGCCCGGCTGGCCCCAGCACCTGCCCATGTGTCTGGGTCCCCCCCGTGCCCCGCTGCACTCCCTGCTGCTCCCCAGGGCTTCGCTGCTAACCCAGCCCTGGCCCCGGCTCCAGGCAGTCGCAGATGCTGCCGGGGGCTGTAGGACAGTCTGGATCTGTGTGTATTTTTAACATATGCAAAGGCTGTTTGCTGATCTGACCAGCAAGACCTCACAGTGAGGTGGGGGCTGTAGGGATCCCACCGCCCCCCGGCATCATGACACTCCCTCACCCGGCTGGCCAGGGCAGCCCAGGCACCAGCCACGCCACAGCCGTCAGCCCCCGCGCGGGCAGCAGAGCCCCCCGGGGCAGATCAAACACCTCTTATCTTTGGCAGCAGCTGCAGGGTCGCCCCCGCCGCCGTCCCCCCCTTCCCCTCCCCAGCATCTCTCACAGAAGAGAAACTGAGGCGCTTTTAACAAATGTGAACGGTTCCAGGAACCACGCAGGAAGCGGTGCGAGGGCAGCAGGGTGCCGCTGGCGCCCGCCCCAGCCCCATGTACATAGTGTACATAATACAGTACGTGTATTTTTAAAGTGATCATATTTATGTTAATAGAACCAGATGAAGTCTATATATAGAGATCTATATCTATTCTGAGAGATGCAGGGCTCTGCTAGCACCAGGCCGCAGGGACGGGGAGCTGAGCCGGGCTGCTCCTGCACAAACCAGGAGCCCATCCGTCGCACCGAGTGCTCCAGAGTGGTGGTGGAGGCTGCAGCCTTCCCCGGCCACCAGCAGCCCCTGGGAAAGGGCCAGGTCGCAGGTTCATTCTCTTCTCAATTTAGCTTATTAAGAGTTTTCAGGGAAAAGAAGTCACAGACTTTTCTGAACTTGTTTCACAGCAGATTTGAGCTTCCACTCAAAGTGCAGCCTGCTAAGAGTTGCCCTCTCCCGGCAGCGCTGGTGGCTTTGTGCCAGCCTGGGCCCTGGGGCAGCACTTTGTCCCCGGCCAGAGCTGAGCCCCTGTGCTGAAGCACTCGCCCCCTCTACCCCTCCAGATGCTCCCCAGTGCTGCTCTGCACTGCAGCAGGCGCAGAGGGAGCGGGTGCTGCTACAGCATCCCTGCGGGTGTCCATCCAGGCAGCAGCTGCCTCCTGCCTGGCATGGGCAGCCCTGACTGGTCCCAGCTCCTTGCCCACCCGACTCCCTGCCAACCTTGACTCCTGCCTCCCTGAGAACAGGAAACTCCCCCCATCCCCGGCACCAGCCACTCCAGCCCGTGCTCCCTTTCAGAGCTCCTCTACTCCAGGTCCAGGCCAAAGCTATTTGGGGATGCTTGGATAAAAAGCAGTGGGTTTTTTGACGTTGGATTTTTTTTGCTATAAGATACTACTTGGACACACTCCTAGACCAAATCCAAGCCCCAGCCGCACATCTGTGCCTGCTCATACCTTGCTCCTACATTTCCATCACTCCCGAAGTGCCTCCCTTCTCTCCAGGAGCAGTCCCAGTCACAGCCAGACTTTCTGCCAGGGTAGCTCGGCTGCCTGCGTGGCTGCAGGTTGTGTCACAGATGCTGCTGTGGAAGCCGGTCCCACAGGCATGGGGAGCTCAGCATTTACATGGGGACTGTCAGGCTGAGCTGAGACCTGGCTTCAGCACAGGAGCTCAGAGCTGACGAATTGTGCAGGCGTACAGGGTAGCACTCTCCAGTCCTGCTGCTGCCTCAGCAGCCCGGGAGCTGTGGGAAGAGCAGGTAGGGGTCTGCAAGTTCCTTTAGTTTTGGGAAGGGCAGCCCATGGGAACCAGGATTTGCCAGTGTCTAGCTGCTCTGCCCCTTGGAGCTGGCTCTATACCACCACACACAAGCTGACGGGCTGTTTCCAGCCTCCCAAAATTATTTGAGGCACTTCAGCAGCAGCGGGGGAGGCACAGCAGCCTGCCCACACAGCTCATGTGTTAGCACCATGTTGTTGTGCCTCGGGCACTTGCCAGCTGCTCTGCCTCTTCACAAGATGCCACTTGCTCCCTGCAGTCGCCCTCTAATTGCAGCTTGGCTGCTGCCCGCTGTGCTGCTGGCCCTGAGGCAGAGAGCATGGTCCCCTCCTGGCCTGGCACATGGCACAGGGCAGAGGGCAGAGGGCAGAGGCAGGTTATACACAGCCTCTGCCGAGGCTGCAGACAACAGCCACCCTCGCAGCATCAGGGAGAGGCTCCTCCGTTGGCCGCAGGTACAGGGCAGCCAGGAACGATGTTTGCAGAGCAGTGGTGAGAACAGCCAGGGCACACTTCTGACAGGTTTGCTTCATCCCCCCAGCATCACCAGTGGATCCCGTTCCCCTCAGCACCACTTCCACCCTGACGGCAAAGCCACGGTCCCGGCTTCCCCAGGGAGCAGGAAGGCCATTCCTTTCCATCACTACTGCTGAAAAAAGGCATTCACCTTCCCCATTCTTCAGCAAGAGCAGGGGCACAGCTCTGGACAGAGTCAGGGCTGCTCCCACACCCCTGCCAGGCAGTTTGGCTGTGGCAAGACAGGAGCTGGTTTCCACAGTGTGTCCCCTTGCCGTCGGCTAGAGAGGGCCAGTTTTAGCAGACAGCACTGCATGTTAGTTTACAAACCCAGCCCTGCACGTTTGGCCTCTGTGAGTGTTCAGTTTCCCCATGGAGCACCCTTCTGCCGCTCCACCGTGGTGAAGACAGTGTCCTCCTCTGGTAGACATGCAAGTTCCTCCTTGGCACATGCGCAGACACGGTCCGGTTTTTGTTCCAGACAGGAAGGTCTTGACCCCCCAGTTTGTTTTACAGGCAGGCTGCTACTGGAGCAGCACTGAGCAGCACAACCCATGGGAGGGTGGGCTGGAGTGTGGCCACAGCAGGCAGGGAGTGTTTGGACAGGACACAGCGCTGGTGGCATGTGCTCCAGTCCCTGCTGCGGGAGGGCCAAGCAGCCCTGGCCCCTGTGAGTGGCAGTGGGCAGCTCAGGTCACTGTGGAGGGCAGCTCAGGTCACTGTGGCCACCACACAGCACAGGCAGCAAGCCACAGGGCAGCAGGGACAGGAGGCACAGGCAGCGTCCAGCCTGGACAGGTGCTAGTCTGTGGCTGGACGAGAGGAAGGACAAGAGACTGCACAAAGGCAAGAGTTGCACTAGAAGAGTCAAGACCCTCCTCTGTGTAGCAGGACTAAAAACTAGCAGAAAGACCGAAAGGTCTGAGATTTGCTGGTTACAACACTTTCTGTGCTACATGTGCAATATATTTGTTATGAATGTTATCACGAAGTCGGTTCATTCAATACTCTTTTAATCACTGTAGCTAGATGTTCTCTGTCCATTCAAGTGACTTTTATTCGAGTGCAATATTTCAATAGACATGTAGTGACCTAGAATGCTTTGTGTTTTAGAGAATCTGTGTGCAGAGCAATGCAATTAAGTTTAAAACCTTGTAAATAAAACAGGTTGCAAACCAAAAAAAAACCCTATTAGGCTTGCATTTAATTTCTGTGCGTGTTTCAGTGTTGTGCATTAGGCCGCCTCGGTGCAGACCCCGTGTTCTCTGTGCAGGTGTTCATGGAGGAGTGGCTCCTCGGCTGTTGAATGCTCCCTGTTACTGCTTTACTGCTTTACCTGTATTCATTTTTCTAGACTTCTGTCTGCACAAAATGCAATAAATGATTTTATTACACCCTTCACTACTCGCACGGGGACTTTTCACTTGCTTCCAGGTCTCCACAGCTACTTTGCACCATTTCCATAACATGTCATAACCCTGACAGGGTGCAGATTGCAGAGGAAGCAAAGCACAAGGAGAGGAACAGCCTCCCTGAAGGGATGCAGTTCCCACATTTCACCTCACAAAGATTTCTGGTTACCCCAGCAAAAGTGTTCTACCTGGCTGCAGGATTGTAGAGGTGGAGAAAGGGATCTAACAGGAGGAGAGATAGCAGACAGATGCTGCTGTCCAGACTCAGGCTATGGGGTGATGGCAGCATGAAGCCATGGGACGCCAGTGCTGAAGGCACCGGGACTTGCAGCCCTGACCTCATGCTGGCTGTGGCACTGATCCGGACCTGTCCCTTCCACCACGTGTCACCAGAGAGGTTCTGGACCCCTCACACTGGCCGTGCCACACTACAACTCCCAGCCTGAGACCACCCCAGTGCTGTACAAGAGTCAGGACTTGTGAGGTCCACACACATTCTGGGTGGAGCTTCCAGCACAGCTTATCCAGGGAAGGAGAGTAACAGCAAACACAGTGGAATGATGTATTCTGGAAGTATTTAAGTGTCAAAAAATGCAACAAGTAATTTTTCTGGCCTTTTATTAGAAAGTAATGTCCTCTTGTTAACAGCACAGAGATAAAAGAAATGCTACAACACAAACCACCTGGGACAAAGAAAGTCCTCTGCTTCAATCCACTGCTTTCTTAGTGTCTCTCGGTTCCCTGCAGGAAGCCCACAGACTCCAAGAAGGCCATGATGGGGAGGACCACACAGTCAAGTGATGTTTTGTGTTCTGGTATCAAAGTATGTTCCCAGTTAAAAACACGGTGAGGAATCACTGCCTGATTTACCACTCCACTGTCTGCTGCAGCTACCAAAGTGTTGAAAAAACATTTAAAATTATAGTATTACATTTTGGCACTGCCTCTCCTCCTCAGATGGACTGAACATCTATCAACAGCAATGAGATGTCTGATAGAGCAGCACTGCCCCCAATATCTGGTGACAGGTATTCCCAGAGAGAGCCAGCAGCACATCAGTGTGGCTGCAACTAAGCCACACTAACAACCGTGACAAAGATTGTAAGAAAAGGAAATTTACATGCCAAATTTACCAGCTTGATCTTAACACTGATTACTCAGGGTAGGAAAATTGACAGACCATTTGAAATCTCTGCCTTGGCTGGCAGTTCTTGTGTTGCAGATGTGTGCTCAGCCCACAGCTGCCAGTCTCTGTGAGTGGGCTGAGGTGAGGAACGCCGGCCTCCCTGCCTGGACAGGGCAGGCCAGCTGCGGACGGACCGCACAGTCCTGGTTACTGAGCAGTGGTCAGGCATGTGCTTCATGATTTTGGCTGCCAGCACTATCACTGGACTTCCCAAATGCCTTATATGCCATTAAAAGAAGGGGGGGAAAAAAAAGAAAAGGAATCCAAAGAAAAATAGTGCCCATTCCACAGTGGTGGGTGTCTAAGGCCCATCAGTATGCTGCTCTGTTCAGTCCCCTAATTCCTCAAAACCGACGATCCAAAACTACAGAGACCAATCAGTGAGCCCAGACTGCACCTCACTGGGAAGGTGCACCAGGTGCTGGGAGTAAGGAAAATGCAGCAGGACCAATACTGCAGCAGCTTCTGGGATGGGGCAAGACAACCAATGATCCAATACAGTTCAGCACATCTTGCTGTGGAGAAAACTGAGCATTCTGCTCCAAACATTGCTAACCAGACCAAGGAGAGGGAGGGCAGCACCAGCAACCGTTGGCAGCAATGCTGCAGGGGGTACGCTCTTGCCAGAGTGGAGAGGACATGCATATCCAGGGCATCTGTCCCGGGTCAAGGATGGGAGACTCCTTAAACAGCTATAAGTATGGAATGGCAAAGGGAAGGGGAATGGCCCAACAGCTCAGCTCTAATAGTGTCGCTGGTAGGCACCCATCGGTTGCTGGGCTGAGGACCCCGCTCGCCCCTGGGCCACGGTTTGGCTCACAAGGTGGGAGAGTGCAGGACCACTCTGGATAAGGGTGTCCAAGGCTTTCTGTACACTGGGGTTGTCAAAGTTGATACCAGAAGACACTGGCCTTTGGGCAGGCACATTGCCAGGCGCAGGGAGGCGGGTTTGGTGCTGACCAAAGAGCGGCTGAGGTTGTGGAGGAGCCCCAGGTCTCGGACCTGCATTTCTTGAAGGGCCCGGGAGAGCAGGAAGCTGCGTGTTTGGAGTCTGCAATCTCTGCTGAGCCTGGTTTAAATTTCCAGCATTCATCTGTGCTGGCCGGGGCTGCCCGCCAGCCAGGTTAGCAAAGTTCTGGTTGGGAGTGCTGCCTGAAGAGCCTGCGGAGGCCGTGGGACCGCTGTTTGCCACAGCAGCTGCTGCCACCGCCGCTGCCCCACTGTTGAAGAGACTGAGGATTTTTGCTTGAAGCTCCTGTTGAGGAGTAGAAGAGGACACTGGAACAGAGGGAGTAGAGACCAGAGGCTGTGAACCCTGATGAGCCTGAGAACTTGGAAGGTTGGACTGACTACCCAGTGATGATCCCGAAGGTGCCCCCAAAGGCTGTCTTGACATGGGTGCTGGGAAAGAAAGGAAAGACGGTTAAAGCTCTGCAAATGCCCTTGAAGGGACACCTAAAGAAAACTAATGAAACAGCTCCCAAAGACACAACATCAGTGAACATCCACCCTCAGATCGGAGCTGCACAGCTCTGGGAACCCAAACCACTCTGCAGAACTGAGTGTAGCAGCCCAACCAGTTATGGCAGTCCTGCTGTTGCCCTGAGAGAATCCAGTATAAAAGGTCTTCCACATGAAAACTCTGAAATGTCTCATGACATGCAAGGACACGTCCATCTCAGTAAAATGAGGTGCTGCACGAGGATATTATGCTCCCAAACTCCTCTGCAGTCCCAGGATTCTTTCCCTGTCCCAGCCCTGAGGGCCACAAACCACATGATAAACCTGTCTGGGGCCGAGGGACTCACCCTGCAGAGGTTCAGTGCTGCCCCGCAGCAACCGTTCCTTCCGGTCTCTCAGGTAATTAATGACTTTATCCATCTCCTCAGCAGTCACATAGCGATTGTCTGCCAGCAGGTTCAAGAGAGTTTGGATCCCAGGAGGGTGACCTCCTCTGACACCCTCCTCCATGGGGGGTGGGCGCTCCCGCTCCTGCAGAACAGCTTCGTCTGCCATCTTCGCAGCCTGCCGGGCGATCTCCTCCCGCTCCTTCTCCCGGGACTCCGTCTTGTAGCGCTCGTAATTCCTTGCCACCAGCACCATGGCATCAGCCTGGGGCATGTTGCGGTGTTCTGCACAAAGGAAGAAATGTTCTGAGTGACCCAAAGTGACCCTAACAGAGGTGCTGTTCCTCCTGCCTGCCAGCACAGCCCAGTCAGCAGCAGGCACTGCTCGGGGAGTGCGAGTGCAGACCTGGGAACTTCCCAGGCACACGGGAACAGTTACATTTCCAAAGCCAACAGAAGGCCCACGGCTATCACCCAGCAAGGCCAGCCTTTCCTTCCACAGCTGAGGGCTCTAAGCAGACATCCCATCAGCCCAGAAATGTCTTTCTTGTCTCTCACCAGTTAAAAGGAAAGCAGCTCCCTCTACCTCTCACATAAATCCTCGGTGCTCCGAGATGAGACAGTCCCAAGTTATTTCACTGCTAAACCCTTGGACTGATCCAAAACTGGCCCTCTGAGGGCTGTATGCTTCTCAGAGAAGGACAGCCATGGAAATACTTTTGTTTCTGTACTGCCAGTGCCTTAATATCTCATGGGCACATGCAGCTGTGGAGGGAGCAGCACTGGCTCAGTGTCACATGGTGCTCACATTCACAACTCTGAGGCAATAAGCAGCAATCAAATTCTGTGATACAATGAGTAATGAGCAATTCCAATGGTGGGTTTTGAGGTAATTATTTCCACCTCCCAAAGCGCACACATAAACATTCACCTGAACACAGATTTAAACTGGGAGATCAAAAGAGCCTTTACTTTCCCAAAAGTGCCCAGAGCTCTGGGCAGGGTCCTTTTTACAGCTGCAGAACATCAAATCCTGCAAGCCTTTTCCTTCTAACAGGAAACTTGGGTTCATTTTAAAATTAGGCTTTGTACAAGTTGTGAAGGAGTTCCCTGAAACAAACATGCAGGCAAAGGTGGCCACGAGCAGTTGAAGTGAGCATATTTAATCTCTGGAATGAGCTGTGGATGAGCTAATGACTGGGGCTCCCAATCAGGTCTGATACACTGGCAGATCCAGTGATGAAAAGAAGCTTTGGCCTCCTGCCAAAGGTTTAACAGGTGTTAAACCAAAAGAGTTAAGAGTTAAAACCAAGGGCAGTGGGAAGCCCGGTGACAGTGTGTGTGAGCTGTGTGTCTGCAGGAAATGAGGGAACTCTCCTATCACATCTGCATCTGATGTTAAAAAACCGGGCTTCTCCAGTCAGTGAGCACACACACCAAACCCTGACTGTGTGCTCAGACATTTCCTCTCCCAGATGAACTCACACAACATTACTTGGGAACACAGTAAGGGAGAAACAACCTTTAAAAGCTCAGCTGTCGTCAAACCAGTCACCTGTGTTGACAGATTACATGAACAGGCCTATGATGAGAGCAACAGCTGCTTTCCCCAATCACATTCTGACAAGGCATTTTTAGTACCTACACCCACCCTCATGCAACAACTAAGTCACACCCTGCGGCGATGGAGAGTGATGTGACAAGTGTAAAGGTGCTAAGAAGGTGGAGCCTGTATACCCAAACACTCTGTAGTTCTATTTTTTCATAACTCTTCCCAGTTTCATTATTGAATCTCTACCTTTACCAAATCCTTATCAAATCACATTTGATTTTAAAACCTGTCCTTTAATTTGTCACATTCCCAACAGGCTCCTTCTGAGAGCAACAAGTCGTAAAGTGAGGCTGGGCTGGTATTACCGAGAGATCTCCCAGAGCAGTGCAGCCCTGGGGTCCATGACTTGCCGTGAGATGCAAAGGCTGGCAGTGTTAGGGGCCAAGAATGCAGCTGAGATTCCCTCTTGGCAGGAATTAGACATTCCTTTTGACAAGGGGCAAACAGAGTATTACAGAAGCTTGTAAATAATGATATTCACATTTATGACATGGTGTCAAGTCATTAATAACTACTTATGTGACAGCAAGGATGAACTTTGTCCAGTGTGGTTCTGCCTGAAAGAAAGGTTCAGAATGACCACACAGTTCGCAGCCTACTGAGACCTCAGTACCTTGTGGGGTGCCAAACATGATGTTAACAGTGCAAGAACGGTGAACTTGATGCTGCTGCGTGATGACAATGGCAAAAGGAGACCCTCCTCTGCTCACATCGTCCAGGGCTTGCGTCAGTGACATCTCTGTGTTGAGGAAGATCAGGTCCACTACCATGCCCAGATCCCGCACCTTCCGCCCCACTGACTCCGCGTACTCCCTACCACAAAGCAAAGCAGCAGTTCAACAAGTCAGTCACATACAGAAACAGAAACCTTGGCACTTGCAGCCTCTCCACTGTCTCAGATTCGCTTTTCTGATTACTTGCCCAGCTTGATGACGTTTACCAGGACAGTACTAAAGCAATCCCATTATAGCAATATAAAAGCCCTTATTCTGATCTGAATCAGTCATTTCAGTTCAACTGAAAAATTACAAATCAAGCCTTAGCTTAGCTGAGAAACAGTGTTTGCAAAGGGATTTACACTATTACAAATTTGTTTACACATAAATATGCTTCAACTGAATTCATTAGGGGAAGAAATTTACGCCAGGAGAGGTTCAAGGGGTACAGAGCAGAGGAGCCAACCTAGAGAACTCATTTACTCCTGCTTTGTACAGTATCTCAACTGCTCACATGTACCTCATTCCTTATTGGCCCACTCTTTTCTACTAGCTGCTTTCTGCTCTAACCCACTGCCAACACAGCATCTCCGGATCCACTGCTTCTGTACACCCTGTCCTAGAGACTTCCCCTTCCAAGCACAAACCACAGCTCACAAGGCTGAGCTTAAATTGCCAAGGTCTTTTTTTAAGCTTACTGTACTTAGAACCAAACCTGCAATACTGACTGCACAAAAAGCCTGAGAAATTCAGTCTGTGTGCACCCATACCTCAAGAAAGAGGGTCATTTTATTGTCTTTGGAGGCAAAGTCTGTAAGTCTGTAAGAGACCAAAACTGTCCCCTCTTCAACCATCTTTTTAAGAGCTTCCAAGTAAAATGATTGTATCTAAGGCGTTCAGGAGTCATTTTTCAACAGGTGTATAGCAGGTGACATCAGTCAATACCCAAGATTTATGAACAGGCTCCAACTCTTAAGGCTTGTAGCTGTTACAACCTAAATGATTCTTGGGATATTAAGCTGGTCCTCTGACACAAAAAAATTCTTCTTGTGTCAAGCACAATAACTTGTGGTCTATTAGAATATCTTCCAAAGACTTTTAGTCACGAGGGGATAAAGGATCTAAAATTTCCTCTCAATACTTGTTCCAATAGGTAATCAACTCCATCAGAAGTTTATTTCTAGTTTCACTGCTTCTCCTGTTCCCATTTCCTGCTCCGTTTTCTACCAGCAGATGAGGCAAGCGCCAGCTGTCTCTTTCTGCCCCACATGTACAGCAAAGTAATGAAAAGCAACTCCTGATATTTTCTCTGAAGGGTGAAGGAGACAGAGTTTTAACTTTCCCCTCGACAAACATTTTCCTCAGATTACAAGCCATATCTGTGATTTATTTACATATTTGCTATTCTTTAGCATATTTAATTGCAAAGATACAGACATCAGACTGGTGACATTGTTACAGCCCTCTACTACTGTGCCAGGTGTACCTCCTGCCCCGTTAACTCATTAAGTGCTCAGCCAGCCATGTGAGATCACCCTGGTTACTACTTATACCTGCTTTTGATTCTGTCCATGACTGCCTTCAGCAGTGATTTTGTATTTCTTGCACATTGGACTAATGGCAGTGACTGGTGTCTGGCCTAGGAATCGATCTGGCAGGAGCTCTGAACAAACACTCCCCAATCCACCCTGACCCCTGCTCTGTACTGTCAGCTGGTTGGCACATATTCCTAAATTCCATATCGTGCTATCCAGGAAAAATAAGTGCAGGCCCCTACAACCAGCTAAAATTGTAGGCTTATATGGAGAGTACGTATGAAAGTATCAGGAGAAGGTATACCAATAGATTACAAGGCAGAAATACAAGCAAAGCACAAGATACATTTCCTCATCTCATCAACATATTCCCAGAAGAAAAACGGGAGCGGTAGCTTTCTGGGGACTCTAAAGCCACACTCCTCAAGAGCAACCTTTAAGACAAACAGCCTCAAGGCAGGACTAAGTTCAAATCCATTCTCTTCTACCATGCAATAATAAAACTGATTATAACTATTTTCTTACTTTGTCTGTTTATTCACCACTATCACAGAACAATCCACGGGTCTCTCTGCATCAAAACGTCTCTTGATTTCCTCATAGTACTGACGGTACAGCTCTTCCCGGCGCCGCTCCTCGCGCTTCAGGCGGTCTGAAATGA
The DNA here is from genome assembly GCA_014706295.1 of Lycocorax pyrrhopterus obiensis. Classification (NCBI taxonomy): domain Eukaryota; kingdom Metazoa; phylum Chordata; class Aves; order Passeriformes; family Paradisaeidae; genus Lycocorax; species Lycocorax pyrrhopterus. The sequence continues at coordinate 9,609,985 of JACSVZ010000022.1, read as the reverse complement.
GCCGCAGGGACAGAAGGAGTGACACCCTTCAGACCTGCTCAGAACAGCACAGAGCACCACAACCATAGCACTCTTGCACCCTCCCTTGGAAGTGGTACAGGCACTTACCCTCTGGCTCCTTGTAGCGGTCGTAGTAGGAGTCGTCCTTGCGCCGATAGTAGTCCTCGAGGCGCAGGTAACGGTCGTAAGATTCGTCTCGTCTGCAACATTCAGAAGCAGCAAAGGGTTTCCTCCAGCACAATCTCAGGCAGCGACTTTGGCCAATGCCAAAACACACAGACCTCCCCCAAGTTTAATTTCTGAGGTACCCATCTGCTCCCCACAGGACACGAAGCAGCACCCAGCTGTCCCCTGCCAGGGTGATTTGCTTAATTGTTTGATACCACTCAAACAATTGCGGCAGAAATGCCATAAAAACATCATTTTGGCAAACAGGATCCTGCAGAGTTTACCTGTACAGAGGGTCCCGAGAGTCTCTCATATCCCGTGGATCCCTCACATCTCGTGCATTTCTCATATCCCGCGGATCCCTGTATCGATCATACAGTGGCTCCCGTGGGTCACGAAGATCTCTAACATCACGTGGGTCCCTCAAGTCCCTTGGATCCCTGATATCCCGTGGGTCTCGCAGGTCCCGTGGGTCCCTGTGGTCTCTGGTATCACGCATGTCTCTAGCTCGAATGTCTCGAGTGTCTCTGGCATCTCGCCCGTTCCTGCCATCCCTGCCATCTCTGGGGTCTCTCCGTGGGCTCCCCCGAAGAGGGGAGCGGTCGCGCCTGGCATCTCGGCCATCCCCGTAGGCATACTGCTCTCTGAGGAAAACACCAGGGAAATTCCATTAGCCTGCTAACAACACAAGCACAGTTACCCCTAGATCTCTTACCTGAGGTGCCAAAGTGACCTTTCACAGCAGCTGTATCCTCCCTCCTATCCCACAACAACAAAAATTGACCAAAAGTCAGATTTTTGAAGCAGTCTGGAGAAGGTTCTTAATTCTAATATTCAGCACAGCCAAATAAGTCCCAGAAAGCTCCTTAATGGAGCATCTCTAAGTGTAGAGCACCTGTGGATGAAGTGAACGGGCACTTCAGAAACCACCAGTTCAAGGCCTCTGACCTCCAACATCAGCTATAGATCATGTATCAATCATGTCTGGCAAATTCTTTGAGAGAATTTAAGGTGATGTAGGCTAATACCCACAAATATGCGACAGCCAGGAATGTACAAGGGATCAATTAAATTCACTCATCAATGACAGCAGGACACCTGAAGTAATGTTATTGGCACATGATTAAAAAAGGAGTAGCTTGTGAGCAAAGCCATTGCAGGTTCCATGTTGTGGTCGGGTTTGTGCTGCTGACAGAAAGCAAAGACAGCTATAGCCTTGTCCTGGACTTGAGGGATAGTTTCTGTAGAAAGCCAGTCTTGTGTTTAAAATGCCCTGTGTTAAGAGGGTACTAAACCCAACCAGCACATCCGCAGTGGCCACAAAAGGCTTCTCTGTTAGTTCTGAATGATCCATCTCATTCAGATTTTGTATTGCAGTCTTGAGAGGCAAGGAAGAATAATGTTCCAGTCTTCATCTTTTCCCAAAGCAGTAGGGTTTTTTCCAGGTTGCATTCTGTTTTCCAGAAGACCATAACTTCACTGTAGTCAAAACCAAACATTAAAAAAAATCTTGCAGAGAAACTATGGAGCTTCATGTGTTTGGACTGTTTTTGCCCCAAAATACTGACAACCATCAGGAAAAAAACCCCAGCTTTTAAAATCTTTTTATTTCCCATACTTGACATGACTTTTACAGTCCTCAAACAGCCTAATCTAATTTACGAAAGATAAGTAGAACCTAACTCTGCATCCACTGCAGTGCAGTCACATAGTGATCACCTGGAGAGAACGAGTCGGATGAGCCCAAGTTTGGTGTCAGGCAGAGCGACAGGAACGAGATGGAAGAGCAGAGTCTGTGCAAGGATTCTGGTGTCAGACACTCAGCTGTGCTGGGAACACATAAGAATGCTGGCATCCTCTGTTTGCATGTCAGGTACAAACCAGATTTTGGGAGAAATTAGAGATGCCACCAAGAGCACACACAGCCTCCTCCTCTAAGTGACATTGAATTTGCAGACAACCAGGTGTAAACTCCTTCAGCCTCCTGGACATATAAATCCACTTTTTGTTTGTGACCTGCATTGAAACCACATCCTGTGAGAGATACATCATAGCCCCCTTCCCCCAAAACCTAAAACGAACAATGGCAGAAGCTCAGGGGAAACTTCTGACTTGCTCTAATGGATACTGAGTAACTGATCTTTCCATAGCTGTGAGACCATTTAGCAAAACAACCAGATGCAGGGGAATTGTTTGGCATATGACATTTATTCCAGCTGGAGTGGGGGTGACCAGAATAGGCCACATTCATTATCCCCAGAGACAAATAGATCCGGAATGAACAACGCACAACTGCGACAGAAGTAGAGACGTGGCACAGGTACCCTCGGCTCTTGTGCCCGCATGGCTTCCCTGCTTGAGGGAGACGGCAGCACAAAGGCAAAGCTTCCACCTTCTGCTTCCACACCTCAGTCACCATGGTCCGATTCCTGCAGCATCAGCACCACCACCTGCATCTGCTCGGGACTCGGCACTGCTGGCCCAGCACTGCTGTGTGCGGTGCAGCGTGGGGCTCTGCAGCACTGGCATTGGCAGCTGTTGTTACCAGGCCACAGTGTGGTCCAGAGTCCATTGTCCACAGCCATGCCCAGGACTTGATGACCGTGACCCCATCACCACCTGTGCCCACAGTGCTGCTTGGGACCTGGTGCTAACCATATGGGATGGCCACGGTGTGTGCAGTGCAAGCTGAAATCCAGTGCCTATCACAGTGGCACCCAAGCCTTCGGATGCTGTCCGGTCCACAACCTGGGGCTCACAGCACCACGGCTCATGCGTCTCCAGTGCTCCTTAGGACTGTGGCACAGGCACCTGCTCTTGCACACAAACAGGATGACATGGGTTGCAATGCCCGTGGCATCAGTGCCTGCTGCTTGTCCCTCTGCAGCGTGGTCCGAGGACCAAGGCTCATGGTACAGACGCCTGCCCCTCACCCCTGCAGTGCTTGCAGCATTGGTGGCACTAAGGCCAAAGACGTGCCATCAGTGCCTGCTGCTCACATACTCCCAAGGTACTCCCATCAGCACACCCCAGGCCCAAGACTTGCTGCATCTGCCACAGGAATCCCAGCACTTCCTGGGCCTGATGCCCACACACTGGTCTCTGCAAGCACATTTGGCCCTGTGTAGGGTAAGTGCAGCATGTAAAAGTCCTAGATGGTGCCAAGAATTGCAGCTACTCATTGTCCGGGCTTTTTTTTTTTTGGTGCAGATGTCTTGCTAGTTGCACTTTTTTCTCATTCTTGGTAATTTAACAGGTCAAGTTAGTAAAGCACACCAGACGTGGGACCTCGATTACCTTCAAGTCCAACAAGCACCATGGCTTTTCATGGAAAGCTTTACAGCAGAGGCACGCAGGGTGGATGCCATGTACCAAGCTACACTGGAACATGTATTTGTGTTTCCTAGTGATGCTGTGGAAAGGAAACTGAAGTCATCTTCCTGTGACAGGCCAATCCACACCTTCTCCCCTTGCCTGTGGCTGCCCACACAGAGGAGGTGAAGGAGCTGAACATGCTGTGCCCACTGAGGGGTGGGAAGCCAGAAGCTGGAGGGTACATCAGTGACCACATAGAGTGGGCTGGCTCCAGGCACTGATAACACAACCACAAGGGCAGACAGGACTGTGCAAGAGGCGTTTGCTCTGTCTTGTGTTTCGCTCAAGCGCTCTTTTCCAGTCTCATCACGGCATTGGAAGCTTTCAACATCAGAAGAGGCAAGACCCCAAAATTCTCTGCAGCAGAGCACTGGAAATGCTTCAGCCCCTTGGCATTCTCTAGATATGCCTCGGCTTCTCTGATCCTTGGAGGCAGGAGCAAACATCAAGTGTATTCTTCCTCCCAAGTCTCTTACAGCCTGTGCTGCAAAACTGAATGCTGGGCTGCAGTAACAGCAGCAGACACAAGAGTTTCCCTCGTGCCTCCCAAGGTGCCAGAGCCCAAAGGGCTCTCAGAAGTGGAGTGGCCACTTTCTGCTGGAGCATCACTGTTTGACTGGGGAAGTGGCAGTAGGGAAGAGACACAGACATTTAGCACAGGCCGCTGGGCTCATGCCCCGAAGGCCTGAATTCCGAGTATAACTCACTGCTTCCAGGTACTTTACCTTCGTGTCGGACTGGACCTTGATGAAGCCTTATTCATATTTCTTCTTTCCACTGCTTTATTAATATCTGTAAAGAATAATCAACCCATCTGTTCAATGCTATGAAACAAAAAAAAGATCATCAGCACAATTCAAATGAAAGCAACTTAAGCTCAACAACATCCACATGGTGCAAGGAAATCCATTCAGCAGAGAGACATTGTCACTTTGACAATTTTTTATTAAGTTTAGATAGTACAACATAATGAAAATTTCATGGATTTCTCTGACTTCAAAATAGGGTGGACATCTTGGGTGACGTTTTAACCCTGCATGTTCAGGCCTACATCCAGACTCTTCCTTCCATAAGAGAACCTCTTTCTTCTGCAGTCTATGAGCGAGCAGAAAGCGACTCATGGACTCTAGGAGAAAAAGCAGAGTCTGAAAACCTCCGAGAAAGGAATGATGGCCAGCACAGTCTTAAGTTCACAGCCAGTCCTGTTCAACAGAGCATGCCGATACCCTTGTCAGAAATAATCCAAGGGTTCTCAAAGGGGCACGTGCAACTGCCTTCCAAGGGACTGCTGCAGTGTTAAGGCGCACAGCCCCCACCACGGACAAACGGATCCGGGAGCCTGGAACACAGGCTCCTTATGAAGTCAACATGGTGCATTCAAAACACCATTGTTAATGTGATGCAAACTGAGGCAACAGATCAGAAATTTGAAAATGGGTTGGCTTCTGAGCATCTCCGTGAAAAACACCATGAAGGGAAACACAAAGAAGTAAGAGAGCTGAAGAAACAGAATCTTGTCCTTAACTAGCAAAAGTGAAGTTGCCCAGAACTGGCAGGGACCCACACTGTTCTCAAAGCCTCCCATGACAGCTGACTGGAGATTAAATAATGCACTGGAGGGGGGCAAGAGCAAACAGATAAGTGACTGGACATTTTACCGAGAACCTTTTAAGGAAAAGAACCCAAACCTAGGCTTTATCTGCTCCCCCAGAATCTATCAACAATTAACATTTCTGATGAGTTATTTGCATTAACTACTTTCAAAGCTCTTGCATGAGAATATAAACATGCCATGATGTCTTTAAGCAGACTCAGTCTTAGTATCTTCTGTAACATCCCAAACTATCCTTCATTATTTTCAAGATTAAAATTCTTATTAAAGGATCAGGTCTAATTGTTGTTCTTGATGTCAATCAAGCAGCATGTTGCCTCTCTGTGGGGGCAGAGAAGCAAGTGCAATCTGAACAGTACCTACAACTGCAGCATAACACCACTCATAGGACCCCAGAGCATCTCTCCAGGATCAAACATAGCTGCAGGGTCTACTGTTACAAACTACATCTGAAGGCCATTTATTCTCAAAATAGTTTTACTACTAAAGATACGAAAACACTTCTGTGCATTTGTGGAAATACTTGTATAATGCTACACTGGAGTTAAACTCTCCCAAAACTTTTTACCTAATTGTGTTATTAACGATTATATTTACTACTCAGGCTGCATAACTGAAGTAACTGTTCTCTTTGCATTTAGTTTTTTAGTTGATAATTTTTCCCCTTAAAGTTAAGTGTTATCTTTAAGCAAGACATTAGCTGCTTTCTTTGGTTTAAGATTATTTTTATTTTCTGTTTTAAGATGCCATTGAAGAAACCTATTATGATTTTTACACTCAGTATCATACATTTCTTTCGAATTAAAAGTGTATTTAAATCTGCACAAAAATATTTTACTAGAAGAAAAAAAAAACTTTGACAGGGATCCTTCTCTTGTGCAAAACGAACACATTTAGCAACATTTTATTTAATGCCAACAGCATTTACAAGTTAAGTATTTGAACACTGACAAAACTTCGAGGAAAAAAAAAAGCCCAAATAAAAAGTCTTCTGTCCCGTAGGATTTTGAGATGACAGAGCCACTGTAATCACACAGTGTAATCTTCTGAACAAACACAGGTGACAGGAGTTGCTGGAATCACATTCCTATCTCAAGTGCAGCAGTGGCACTGAACGAGTGCTTATCTTTTAGCAAAACATCCAATTCCAATTTAAAAGTCTTCAGAGCACAGAAACCACCACAGGTCCAAAAAATTACTCCAGAAGCCAATTACTCCGCTGTTAGAGAAAATGCTTTATTCACGTTTAAGGCACTGTCACACCTATGCCTACTACAGTAAAGCTCCCTGATCTCCAGGTCTGTCTGTAACACACAGATCACATCACTCCTTTCTCTTGAGGTTTTTATTACGGCTCATTCTTTAATTCTTAACCTCTGTCAGGTTTTTCCAAGGCTTCTCCAATTCAGCATTATCCTTTTTGAACCAGGCATACCAAAACTGAGCACTCTTCCAGCAGCAAAATCCCACAGGTATCAAAGCCTCCCTACTTGCACATCTGTGTTTTGCACAGCCAAGGATGACCAAAGCACTCTGGCTGGGTGCAGACCTTCCCTGTCAGCTTCACTTAAAGCTCAGGTCTCTCTGCATCCAGGATAGGAAGTCCAGGTCCTTTCACCATCAGTGACTCAATCTTCATTATTCCATCCTCTTTTTAAAACATGTTTTTCTCTCCAAGTCACTTATAAAAGCACTGTATGGCCAGACTCAGTTTCTCTAGACTACCACTCAAAGCACTGAGAAATTCCGTCTATCTTACATCTACTCCATTCTAGATTCACTTGAAATCCATTTAACTCTGTTGTTTTTAACTGTTCTCGTTTCTTATCAAATCAAACACCTTACAGCAATCTGTACATCAACACTGCTGCTTCCAGCCCTAGAGCTTGCAGTACCATAAGAGTAACTAAGACAGGATTTATTTTGATGGACATTAATCAATTGCCTTCTCACCAGTGTCAGGTGAAAGAATCCCTTTGTTCCCAGGCGCTGATGCCAGGCCCATCCCATTTACCCTGCCTACTGGCTCACCTGCAGCACTCTACCAGCTCCCTGGAAACTCCCTAATTTTCCAAGACTTGTGGAAAAACACCAGTAACAGACTAGGCAGGTCAGCATTTCACTGAGCCTTACCGATGTTAATTCTTTTGAGAGATCTAGTTTTGGTAGCTGCAGTTTTACCTTTTTGGTTTTGCTAATGAAATGGAAATTATACTAAACACACCTCCTGCCTCTTCAAAAACAGACAGCAGAAACATTAACTGGTCTTCTCCAGTTAGAAATTTTATCATTGCCAGTCAGTTACCCTTAGCTTCTAAAACAGCCAAAGTTGTTCCTATTTAAGCCTCTACACTTGGATAATGCTGGACATCATTTCTTCTTGTATCCTTCTACCCTTCTTGCCTATTTGCCTTCATTTTCATCTTCAGGCTCCTATTTGTTACTGTACATACACCTTCCCACAGGTTACTATTTATTCCTCCTGTCATTCTTTTTTAAGTCAAACTGTTTTTCTTCAAATTATCATAGGCTTACTTTGAAAGTAATTTTTTCCTTGCATTTAAAAGATTACTCGTGGATTTCTAACCATTCATTTCCATTTAAGTCTGCTCCCAGCACATTTAGCAGAATTATCTTCATCTTTATGAAAATATCCTTTTTAAAGCACCCAGTATTTATAGCACTGCTTAAAGGCTGGCTCCACTTGCGCAAAAATCCCAGCTAAGTTTACTTAGCCAACCAGCCGCTAAGTGCTGTGACCAATTCCTTTGAGCATGTCAAGATGAAGCCCAGTTTTGGTTTACGAACGTTATCAAACTCTGTGCTGGAGGTTTCAACGGTCCCTTTTCCAAGGTTTACTTGTTGCACAGTTTCTTACACAGGCTAACAGAGCTTTCCAAATACTAACACATAAAAATTCAGGGTAAGACCCAGGCAGCAAGGTGAATCACGCTGCAGGTGAAGCACACAGCAGGAACTCAGGAGGCAAATACATGCTGAGTAAGGTGATTGAGACTAAGGCCAGACAAGTGTCACATTGTGACCTTTCCAGAGGGCTTTAAAACGACAGCACTCTTTCTCCCGAACGCATGCTGGGGTCAGGAGAGCGCGGAGCAGTTTTCCTTACCTAATCTATACCCTTTATAAAGGCGACCCTTCTCACCGTCCAGAGCGGCCTGGACATCTTCTAGACGGTCATACTGCACGAACCCATAGCCATGGTACATGCTGAGGGCTGCAAGAGTTAACAGCAGGGCAAGACCGGTTACAACCACGGACAGTGCTGACCCACACCCGGCCATCGCTAACCCCACCAGCTGCACTCTACCCAGAAACTACTATGCAAGCTTCCTGGGAGATCAAATCCACCAGGATCAAAATGCAGAGCTCAAAGACTCTGATCAAGTTCCTTCTGACAAGGCAGTGACCAAAATACAGCCCGTGAAGTGACCAAGATTTGATTAAGAGGTTACGGAGTCACTTGAAAGAGTATTGTGACATCACACTGAGAGCTAAAAGCTAAAACATAGCTGATGTATCTGCATTACGTTTGAGCTGTACTGAAGGAATCACTCTTCCAGAGAAAATGCAGGCAGAGAAAATTATCACTAAAAGGTCACTATTTAGGAACAACATTGGTCACTCCTCTCATCATCACCAAATAGCATTTGACAAGCATGAAGCAATATTTCTCACTGAAATCCCTGCCACAAAAAGGCATAAGATAATATACTAACCCCTGATTTTGCCATATTTTGAAAATATCTCTTCCATTTCTTCACGAGTCATGTGGTCTGTGGGCAAATTGCCGACAAAAAGTCTTCTCTCTAAATCCTGAGGATTGGTGCTGTTAGTGAAGTCGCTCTGTTTGATGCTATTGCTCTTGCGTCCTCGAGCCATTTTGCTTTCGTTCCAAATCCAACTCTTCGCAAAAAAAAAAAATGGCCATGCATATAATTTCAATCCATGACATTAAAATTAAACTGGAACAAGATTAAACTTAACAGCTTTGCAGACTAGAAGCCAACTGGGTCTGCTTGACGCAAACTTCACTCCAGAGAAATCTTAATACAAGGGACACAGAGGTCAGGCAAAAACACTCACTGCAGTATTTTGGTCGAGCTTTTCTGTAATACTGAAAGGTAGCAAACCTAATTCTTTTGCAGTCAGGTTTTAATGGTTTAACTCCAAACTAAGATACAAATAAAACTAATTTTCCACTAAAATGCCTTAACTTTAAGCTTTTCAACACACCCATTGTTGTCACATCTAGTTCTTCAATCCACTGATAAGAAGTGTTGAAATTTATGCAATATTTTAATAAGCGGAAAGGAAACACTCATTGCAACATTGCATAACAGCACCCACATATTCCAGTAGGGCTTGGAATGAAGCATCAGGAAATACTGCTGAAATGCTCCTAAGTGACCACACCTGGATCACTTCACTACATGTGAAATCTCAGCTTTCCAGTCCCAGAAAGCACAGTTTCTCATCTGCATCTCTATTAGACAGCATATCCTTGTCCCCATGGAGATGTCAGCTCCCACAGCAGGCGGGTCCACAGCTGGGAATTTATCCACCCCCAGGTAAATGCTGCACCCTTCCCCACCTTCCCCATGCAGCAAAAGCACATTCCCTTAGCCCACACCCCTGCACACAGCTGGAGCAGTCAGCCACATTCACTGCACAAACTCACCCAAACAAGTAAAAAAAAAACCCACCCCAGCAAACAAAAAATAACGTAACATAACACTGCCAAAGCTAACAAAAAACACCATCCCCGTGATTCCGACTCTCTAGTTTAAAATTCACCATTAGATAAAGCTTAAAGAAATTAATAACACTAACACTTTCAAGGTGAACTTAAAAGTTTGAAAACTATTTAATAAAGTTGTTCTACTTCCTAAACATTCACCTACAGGAATGTAGGATGGAATTTTCTGTTTGTAACATGCAAGAAGCCTGGAAAAAGAAAGATGATGAAATTGAGTGTATCAACAGAAACTTCTCCTTTTAATCATGCAATGTCTACAACCAACACACTCCCTAACAGTACCCTAGAGTTAAATACAATTTAAAAGTAATCTCTAAATAAATAAATCAAATATCAAAAAAGATAAGATGGCTCTATATAAATACTTTTGCAACACTTAACTGGCATGAAAAATACATCTACTCCAGATTTGAGACATAAAATGTATTTATTTATCCTTTAAAGATCAATCAACTTCACATTTGTATCACTCTTCCCCATTTTTAGGAAACCCTGCAGAGATGGGAGGCAGAGAACACTTCCCTGTCTGATAAACTTTTTAAAATTAACTGCCAGAACTGGGGTGAGGAAAAAACCCCAACACCCAAACCAAAATCCAGCAAAATTAATCTCCTCTATCATATTTGCCCCAACCCCCCTGCAAGTTTGTCAACACACATACACAGAGTTTTTTTTGTCTTCCCCATGAGAAGTACCCAATCCCATTTTTTTTACATGGAAGCAGTGGACTTCTATTCCACTACTGCAGCTCAAGTTCTCATCAGTTGAGGGTAGAGAAGCTTTCAAAATTCCCTCAAAATGATAAAGTGGCAATAAAACATGGATGGTACAATCTAGACCAAGTTCCCATTCGGAGCAGGATGCAGCGGTCATGGCTTTCTCCAGTCTGGCTCCGAGCACCACCAGGGACAGGGATACGAACACAGAGCCCCTGTGCAGGTTGTCTCCAGATGCCACAGACACACACAGCAAACAGGTGTCAAACAGGCCTGTAACTGCTGGCAGGACACCTCACTTTCAGTATAAAAAGCTGTAAGAAAGTCCCTTTCGTTTTCCTGAGGGGTGAGGATAGCTGGGTGTGTCTGAGGAAGAGGCTGCAAGAACCTTCCGCATTAAGAAAAACAGAGAGCTATTTTCCCACTTCAAAACAATCAGTAAATCCCAAACACTCAGATGAGTTACTCCAGAACTCTCATCTAAGATCATTCACTGCCTCTTACCGTTTTCCACCCGGCAGATTACATAGTAAAGGGCTATTTAGTGATCATAAGACCAGAATAAATGAATGTTGTCCCACCTCTGGGCACGCTACATCAGGAGAACACCTAATTCCCACGTTAAGTCTTGTTGTATGAATGCAGCCAGAGAGGCACCGGGACAGTTTAAAGGTGCCAATTCCCCGCGCAGTGACTGTGGGTCCTACGACAGGACAGCCCACGGCACCTCATGAGCCAAAAAATCCTCTGGAAATTAATTAAAGCCACAACTCTCTAAAAATCTTATATTTAAAACCAGACTTGTTTATTAATAGCGCTACAGCTTCAGGAAGCAAGATTCTGCTGGAGTGCGATATTGCAACTAATTTGCCACAAGCGAAAACACAACACAAGTCTCCAAGAAGTTCGCGGGCAAAGCAGAAACAGCCACCACGGAAGGCAGAGGTGCCAAGGAGTTTCCCTCGGAGCAGACCCGCGCCCTCCCAAAAGCCAGGAGGGCCCTCCTGGGGCAGCGCTGGCACAGCTCGCCCCGGCCCCCCGCACCGGGGCAGACGCGGTGCCGCCCACACGGTAACCCGGAGAGCGCCTCCGCCTTCCTCCCGCCGTCAGAACGCGCCCCGCGCCACCCCTGCCCCGGGCCCCCGCTCACCCCGGGCCCACCGCAGCTCCTGGGGCAGCGGGGAGGAACCCCCGGCCGGGAGCTTCGCCGGCGGCCGCGGCTCCCACCCGTGTCTCCCCCACCTCCGCCCGGGCCTGGGCGCTGCCAGCGCCGCTCAACCCGCGCACCGGCTACTCCGGGGGTGCGGAGCAGCCCCACCGAGCCCCACCGCATCCCGGTGGTCCCGCGCTGCCCGGACGCGAGGCGGAGGCGCGGCCCGCCCGCAGGCCGCGAGGCACGCCCGGCCCGGCCCCAGCCGAGGGCCGGGAGGGACCGGGCCCTCCGCGGGGCTCGCTGCCGTAAGCCTCTCGCTCGGACGCTCCGCGTACCGGGGCCACGGACCCGCAGACTCACCGCCAGTCCCGGCCCGGACCCGGTGCCCCGTCAGGCCGCCGCCGCCAGGACAAAGGCGCCACCCGCCGCTACCGCACGGCGCCGTCGCAAAGAGGAGGAGGGGGGAACACGGTCGCTATGGCGACGTACCGCACTTTACGGTGCGGCAGCGTACCGCCATGCCTGCCGAGGCAAAGGCCACTTGCCCTGGCTCCCGGCATGCCCCACGGTACGGCGCCGCAAGGCAGGCCGGGAGTTGTAGTGCCGAAGAGGCCAGGCGGCCGCTGGGTGGCGCTATCGGACCTCACGCGGGGGAGGCGGCGGAATCGGGATGAGACTGTGATAGGGACCGGGATCGGGATCAGAGCGGGATCGGGGTCAGAATCGGCATCAGACTACTGTTGGGACCGGAGTCGGGGTCGGGATCAGACCGGGACCGGACGGGGGTTTGGACGGGACCGGGACCTGTGTCAGGATCGGGACCGGGGTGGGGATCAGACCGGGACAGGGACCGGAATCGGGATCAGACTGGGACCAGGGTAGGGGTATGGATCAGACCCAGACTGGGGCAGCGATTGGGATCAGGCCGGGACGGGGACCGGAGTTTGGATCAGTACCGGCATCGGGATCAGACCAGACCCGGGGCCAGGGCCAGGACCGGAGTGCCCCTGCCCCATTCAAGGGGCGGTGTCCGCGTGCTGCGCCTTCGGCCCCGGCGCCGCCCCGAGCAGCAGCTGTCCCGGTACGCTGCCCCGCTGTGCGAGTAGCGGGACCGGGGGCTCTCGTAGGGGCTCCCGCCTGAGCAGCTCCTGCCTCCCGGGAGCACCGGGCCGCCGCTGCCTCCCGGGAGCACGGGGCGCTCACAGCCCGTGGCCACAGGAGACCCTGCTCAGGCAGTGCCCGGCGCCGTGGGGATTTCCCAGGCCAGGCCCGCGGGAGTCGGGCCCAGAAATCCCCTTCCCACCGCGGCCGCCCCTTCTGCCCTAGAGATTCCCCAGGGACCCTTCGTGCTCCCGAGTGAGTCAGTTCTGGGAAGTGACATTGGGCTGGGGAATCCAGAGCACTGGGTTCCCAATTCTCGCTGCCCGCGGGGGCACGCCGCCCTTCTCCCCGGGAGCAGCTGTGACCTGGCGATGGCCGATTGTGGCCACCAGCCTCCGGCTGGGGCCGAGGTCGTGGCCGTGGCCGTGAACGGGGAGGCGGCTGCTGCGGTGTGTCCTCTCAGGCATCACGGCAGTGTGGGCACAGTGTGGCCGCGGAGGACGGGGCGGCAGTGCCATAAGTGACCGGGGCACCGAGGGGCGCTGAGGAGCCACCGTTCGCTGCCCAGCCACCGCAATGCCAAGGGGAGTGCAGGGAACGTCTCCGGAGCGGGCAGGGATCCTGGAAATTCCCTGGGGGTTGCTGGGAACCCCTCTGGGGAACTGAGACGGAGGTATAGCCAGGCCTCAGCACTGCTGCCCCTTCTCCTTTCAGGGCTGACGTGTTTGTGGGGACACTCCGCAGAGGCCAGGGCTCGTGGCGGCTGTGGGGGCTCTCCACGGTTGCAGCCAGAGGGGCTCTCCAGGGCGACAGCTCAGGGGCTCTTAAAGGCTAAATAAAAAAAAAAAAAACAACCCTCTCTGAGCTGCTGTTGGAAAGAAGAAGTGAAACCTGGAGCTCCTGCCGGGGGGCTGCACGGGCGCTCCCCTCCCCGCGGACCGCGGCCAACCCCTCTGCCTGCTCCTGCCCGTGGTCGTTACCCCGGGCCGGGGGTCCCGGCTGGAGCAGCGCCTGCTCGCAGGCCGGGCGGGCAGCGCGGGGCTCGGGGGGGCCGGCGGAGAGCTGTCCCCAGCCGGGACCGGCGGGGAAGCCCCGGGCCGGGCGGCCCGACGCCCCTTCCTGGGCGGGAACGGACCGAGGCGTTCTTAGGAGGGCGGCGGCGGCGGCCGGGGCGCAGCGCCATGAACCGGCTGGGGCTCTTGGGACTGCTCTGCGCGGCGCTGCTGGGCGTGAGTGGGGCCGGGATCGGGGCATGGACTGGGAGCGGGACAGGGGCAGAGACTGAGGGGATCCCTCCGTCCCTGTGCCTGTGTGCCGCCGGGCTTTCCGGGAAGGGGCACGGTCCGGCCGCTCCGGCCACCCCCCTCCGGGGAGCCCCGGGGCTGTGCGCGGGTGGCTTTGGCGGGACCCGGCGGCGTTGCCCGGTCGGGTCCGTCGGTCCGGTCTCTCGGGACCCCGCCAGGGCGGAGGAGCTGTTTGGACTGCCCGGTATTCTCTCCAGGTCTACCGACGCGCTTTCACTTTCCTCCGATGGCGCGGGCCCGGCAGCCCAGCCGCGTCCTGCGCTGGCTCGAGGGTCCCCACGGGCAGGGACGGGCAGCGGCGAGCCCCGGGACCCTCAGCCGGGACCGACCAGTCGGGCGGGTGTCGGCAGCCGGTTCCAGCGCCTCTTTCACTTCTCGGTTCCATGTAGGCGGGTGTGGCGGCTGGGACGGCCCCGCGGCCTCATCGCTGTCTCCGAGCCGGGGCTGCTCGAGGTGCCCACGGGGATCGGCAGCGCCCGGCCGTGCTGGCTGCTCGTCCATGGCACCCTCGGCCCGGCCCTCTCTCTCCCACTCTCTGCCGGAGCCCCCGTCCCGCTCCCCAGGATGGCCAGGCTCAGGCGGATCTGCCAGGAGCTGCCGGGCTACTGGGGATGGGCAGCGAGGGGCTGTCTCTGAGAGAAGAACGGTGCTCCGGGTGCCCTGTTGCACCCTGTCTGGCCCGAGAGCTCATTCCCTGCCTCCTTTTTACCCATCCCTGTGCAGCTAGTCCCCTGCCAGGAGGAGCAAAGGCAGGCTCTGCAAAGTTTGCATGGGTGATGCGCTTGACTGGGGCTTTCCTGTCCCTCAAGGGTGATGTGTCAGCCTTGGGAAGGGGCTGTCAGTGCTCTGGGCGTGAAAGCTTGGTGAGCGCTGCTCCCTCTGTGTGAGACTGCAGTACTGTTGGCAGGGGCACAGGTTGATGTGCAATCACCTTATGGTAGGAAATCTGGGGAAATGTGGAGCAACTCTACCAGAATCACTGCCACCCCACTTCAAAGACAGCAGTGATGGCATCAGGCAGCGTGGGTGGCTGCTGCGGTCTGTGGTTAGTGGAGATGTGGGAAGAGTGGTGTGAGGAAGCCCTCACCTCAGGGTGCAGGTTAGCATGCGTCTGTGGAAGCATAGTGATGCTGGGAGTGTTGGATATGAATTTACAGGTCTTGTTTCTTCCAGTGCTGGGAGCCTGGTGATGCCTTAAAATGCTCTGATAAGCAGTATGTATACAAGGGCAGATGCTGCAACCGGTGTCAGCCAGGTATGGAAACCCTTTCCTGGGAACCTCGCAGTTGGGCTGTGCCAGGACCTACTGCCTGGCCACAGCAGGGCAAGCTCCGCTCGGTGTGACCAAGCCCCTCCACCCCATTGCCAGCAATGCTGACAGCTTCACCTCCCTGTGTCATCTCAGTGATAGAGCAACTGGGACCTTGTGGGTGCTCTAGGAGACCCCCTGGACCTCGCCAAATGTGCCACAGCTCTTTTGGGACTGTTTGTGCTCTTGCAGCTGCAGGACCCCATGGCAAAGGCAGCTTTGTGGGGAGAGTGCTGCCACTGGCACTAGCAAATTGTGATGGTGTTGCCAGCTCCTGCTATCACTGTCAGATCATCTCCCAGTCCCTGAAGTGCTGGAGTGGCCCCATAGCCCTCCCTCCCCTGCAATGTTTGTAGTCATCAGGCAAGCTGGCTCCTTCAGCCCTGCAGAATGCTGCAGCAATCCTGGCATCTACAGCTGCCAGCATTCCCCTGTCCTGCTGGCAGAGGTGCTGTCTGGAGAGAGGGAAAGCCCCCCTGCCCTTTCCTCACCAGCCTCTATTGCAGGGGAAAAGCTGGTCTCTGAGTGCAATGAAACAGAAGACTCTGTCTGTGCCCCCTGTGAGAGCGGGCACTATCAGCCGAGCTGGACCAAGGAGAAGCACTGTGCTCCTCATGATATCTGTGAAGGCAGTAAGTGCTCCCTGTGCCCACTGACCCCAACCTGTGGGGACTGGGGGGACTGGCTTCCCTGCCCGGTGTCTCAGCTTGCGCATGTTCCCTCTGCCCAGATGCTGGCCTCATTGTGAAGATGCAAGGAAATGCAACACACAACACGGTGTGCCAGTGCCGGGCCGGCATGCACTGCTCTGACATCAGCTGCCAGACCTGTGTGGAGAACCAGCCTTGCCAGCTTGGCTCTGGCTTCGTGGCAGGTAAGTCTGACAAGCTGTTCCCATTCAACGGGACTGATGCCCTGTCAGCACTGACCTCAGGGAATGGGGGCTCCCCCTGGCATAGTACCCCCTGGCAGGGCTTTGGGAGAGCTGTGCTGTTGCCACAGGGCGTGCTGCACACCTTGCCTCTGCACCCCCTTGCCCCCTCAGGCCCTCAGGCCCCACAGCCCCTACTGACCTTCCTGCCACCTCTGCTCCTCTTCAGCCAAGGCCATGAAACAGATGTCATCCCCCTGTGAACCCTGTGCAGAAGGCACCTTCTCCAACGTCTCTTCTAAAACTGAGCCGTGCTATCCCTGGACAAGGTATTGTCTGAGTACACGTCCTTCCGCCAGCCCCAGGGAGCACATCCTCTGCTGCCAGTTTCCTTGGTGGCCTTGGGGACTGGGCAGCCAGGCTGGCCTCTTGAGGGATACAGCATCTGGCTGGTGTAGGGCCAGAGTGAGAGGAACAGGGCTAGGAGCACGGTGAGGTCCAGGGCAGCATTGACTGAGGTCGAGGCAGACGTCCAGGCACTTGTGTCTGTCCCTCAGTGTGTGCACAGACTGCTTGTCCCTTCAGGGGTGTCCATGTTGTCATCCTTGCTGGAAGCAAGGGGTCAGGATCTATGGGGATGCCCCATGCCCTGTTTAGGTTCTCCCTCCCAGTGCTCTCTGTGGCTGTAGTCATCAGCCAAAGCATAAGCCCTCTCCTTGGGGAGTTTTGCTTTGAGGATGCCGTGAACTGGCAGGTCATCCCTGTCTTTAGAAAGCTGCTTGAGGGTTAATTGCAGTTCCTCGTAGAAACATGAGCCTTATTTCCAAGCTGAATTAGTCTTGCTTCAGCTGCCAGCCATTGGATTTCACTTTGCTTTTATCTGTGCCCAGAAATTACTTCCCCACAGAGCCACTTGTAGCCTATCTGAGCTTTTCTGTCATAGCTACAGTGCTCAGGCCCTGGGGGCTCCCCTGACTGGGCAGGTCTGCTCCGTCCTGTGCCTTCTCCCTAAACTTGTTCCCATCCTCAGCAGTTTCAGCAACTCCAGGCCAAGCCCCTGGGTTGGTACCTTGCTGTGTACCTGCTGTCCCCATCATGCTGTGTCAGTGGGGGTCCCCCTGCTTGCCCTGCTGGAACTCAGTGGGCTCAGAGCAGGATGTGTGTTGGGGCAGCTCGGGTGACTGCCCAGCCCCAACTATTCCCTGAACTTGGGTTACTGCTGTGGTTAAATGGTCTTGTTCTTCCCTGCAGTTGTGAGGAAAAGGGGCTGGTGGTGAAGGTGAAAGGGACGAACTCCTCGGATGTGATCTGTGGTAAGTGCCTGGTGCCCAGGGCTGATCCGGTGCAAAGCAGAGACCCCCCCCAGGGCTCCAGCTCCTGCAGCATTCAGAAGAGCTGGCCTGGTCTGTGGTGTCTTTGGGAGAGGAAGGTCTGAGTGCGTGGCCAGTGTGGTGCCTTCCTGTCCTTCTGTCTCCATGAGGGATCCCTGTGGGGCTGGAACAGAGCACTCTGTGTTATGCTGGGCATCCCGTGGGTGCCTCACTGACCTCATCTTCTCCCACAGAGTCGAGCAAGCGCTCGTCGCTGTCAGTGCTGATCCCCATCACGGCTGCAGTCGTCACGTGCCTCGTGGGTGTCTGCATCTACTGCCTGGTCCACAGAGGTGAGGGGCTAAAGCACATGAAGTGCTGCCTTGGCCGAGGGAGGGAGAACCTTGGCCAGAGGGGCCATAAAGGGCTGAGGGGCTGAGCCAAGGAGGACAGCAGCAGCTCTGCTGGGAGTGGGGAAGCCCCTCTGGGGACATCACCAGGACAGGGTTCGCTGAACCCTGCTCTGTCTTTGGGAGCAGGTGTGTTGGCACTGCTGCAGCCCGAGCTGGGCCAGCTCTTGGGGGTCGGTGCCGGTGCCCCATGAGTCCATTCTGGCTCCCACTGTGAGCTGCAGCCTGTCAGCAGCAGCAGGCATAATGTGAGCTGCAGGACCTGTGCAGCAGCACCAGCCCTGGCTCTGACCCCAGGAAGCTCCCTGCAGGGCAGAAGCACTTGTCCCTGAATATTGCCTTCTCTGTCCCTCTTTCCATCCAGATTCCAGGCGACGGGTGCCGAAGGAGGTGAGTCTACCCAGAGCCCCCTCCAGCAGTGGGTTGGGTGGGTTGGGATCCCTCCTGGGCGCAGCTGGGGATGTGCCAGCAGCAGAGTAGGGGCTGTGGCTTTGCAATGCAGGACGGGTGGGGGCTGAACTAGGCTGCCTGGCTGAGGCAGGACGAGGGCTGGGGCAACTCGAGGGTGCTGCTGGCAAGTGCTGAGCATTTGGGAGGGACCCATACTCTGGCCTACACAGGAGTGTAGCAGGAACCTGTGGAAAGATGTGGGTGCAGAGCGGGGGGATGGATGTAGCTGCTTGCCCCTGACCCCTGCCCCTGTGCAGATAGAGGCTGGGGAGCCCGGAGAGAACCCAGATACCCAGCAGCCCACGGAGCAGGATGAGAATGTCTTGCCTGTGCAGGAGACCCTACTCAGGGGCCAGCCTGTGGCCCAGGAAGATGGCAAGGAGAGCCGCATCTCGGAGCAGGAGATGCTGTGAAGGCGCAGGGCACTGCCTCCAACAGGAGCACAGACTGGGGACAGCACCATCTCCTCTGTCCCCTCTCCAGCTGGAGAGGAAATCTGGCATCTGGCCTGCCTGCAAATGATGTGATGCTTCAGTGGGCCATGGCACAACCATCCCATGGGAATACCACCACAGCTCCTGGTCTGGTCACCTGCACAGAGCTGCCCCGGTGGAGCAAGGCTTGGCTGCCCGCATGGGGACATGGAACAGAACCCCATCCTGCTTCCTGCCCAGGTGCTGCAATGGAGCCCAGCGCAGCTGCTCGCCTGCTGAGCCCTGGCAGAACCCAGTGCAGCCCCTTGCCACAGCAGAGTGTCACTGCTGACAGGAAGACCCCAGCACAGAGCCCGGTCTCCCTGAGTGCTGGAGAAGCCAGGGCTGGGAAAGGGGGCTGCTGGTGTGAGACCATCACGGCAGAGCTCAGTCACCTGTCTGGGGCGCTGTGGAAGCGCTGCCCGTGCTGGAGCAGGGCCCGGTGGGTGCTGGCACCCGGACAGGGCACCCCGTCCCGGCCCCGGCCCCCCGTGCCGCCCAGCGCTGCCGGGCTCCGTGGGACGAACAAAGGCAGGACCGGCGGGCCCACGGCTCTGCTGTGGGACAGGGGCCGGGGATGGCGGCGGCGGCGGGGCCGGAGCGCAGACACCGGCGTGCGGCGGCCGGGAGATGGTGCTGCGGGACCGGCGCGGGCTGCGCGGGGCGGGATCGGCACCGCCCGCCCCCGCCTCGTCCCGCGTAGGCTCCGGGTGGGCACGGGGGGTTCTGCCCAAGGGGTTGCCCAGCGCGGGGCCCCCTCCCGCGGCTCCCCCACGCACCCACCTGTACGTGCGGGAGCGGCCGCGCTCCGTCACCTTCCACCCACCGCGGGCGAAACCCTGTGATTAAACGTGATTGATTATCTGGCCCCTGTGCGTGAGCAGCCCCGAGCCCCCGGTGCCCCCGGGACCGGCGCTCCCAGCTCTGTTGTTCCGGGAAGGATGCTTTGGGAATGGGCGGGTACTCCCAAGGCAGAGGCTTCCACCGGAGGAGGGAGGGAAGAGCCGCTGCCAGCTGTGCTGACCCCCACCGTGGCCCCAGGCCCTCCCCAGCACACCCTGCCTGGGCCCGTTCCCGTGCATGCGTGTCCCCTGTGCTGCTCTCATGATCCCCACAACAGGAGCTGCCCCCCAGCACAGCCGTGCCCTCCCCGTGTCCCCCGCCAGAGGAGATGGAGGATGTGGGCAGGGCTGCCTGCAGCAGGTAGCTCCATGCCCCGCGCCTCGCTGCTCTGGCAGTAAAACGCACAGGTGGGGTCCATCCCACTGCAGGGCAGCGCTGCGGGGTACTGGGGTGTAGCAGTGGAGTCACCACTTGCTCCAAAGCACTGGCGTGTGGCTGGAGTGGCCCTGAGCCCACTGCAGGCTTTAGGTACTGGGAGCAGCTTCAGCCTGTGACCCACCACTATCTGAACACAGGCAGCATGGCATGAGAAAGGCTATAAATCCCAGAGCAGGAGCAGCTGGAGCATGGAGCAACTTTGCCTGTACAGGCAGTGGCACATTATTTAAGGCTCCTCTTAAAACCTAATGTTAGGTTTAATAAGGGAGATAAAAACATGGCAGCAGCTTTCCCTCCTCTCAGAGCTTGGCACTCCCAGCAGTGCTGGTGTGATGGTCCCAGGCTGGGCAGCATTCCCTTGGCACCAGCCCAGAGAACACCCAGTTCTGGGGACAGATGTGATCCTGCTCCTGCTGGAGTAGAAGGCTGGTGTTATGTGGGCCACAGATGCAAAGTCTTTGGCCCCAAACATTAAGCCTTTGGCCCCAGATGGTTTCCAAAGGACTGTCTCCCCAAGATGGCAGGCTGATCTCTCTGGGGCCACGTCCCCACTTCCCCCAAGGCTGACCCTTCCCTGCTGGCATGCAGCATGTTCAGTGCCCGCTCCCGCGTGTCAGACATGTACCATCTCATTAGCGCGTCTGTCCCCCAAAGTGAGAAGGGAGAGCGTGTGAGGCCTAATTGAATGTAACTAATTATTCACTCTGCAAATGCTCTGTTTAAATGGGATTGTGAGGGACAGAATTACTCATTCTGAAAAGGGGAGAGAAAGAGAGAAAGACAGAGATAAAACAAATAGAGGCGGATGCTGGAGCTGCAGCTTGCTCTCTCTCCCCAGAATACCAATTACTGGATGAAGTGATTGTATAAATCTTTACCGAGTGAACGGACTGTACTAGTCACTTACTCCTGTCCTCTTATTATGAGGAAGCAATGAAAAATCGTCCCACTCTCCAGTCCAGTTAGGGGTTCCCAGTCACTGTCTTGGGCAGTATCTCACCAGCTGGAGAGCTCACCCTGTGGCTTTCCCAGGGTGGAGGTCGCACTGAGACAGGGCTGAGCACTTGTCAGGAACCCACACCCCTCCTTCACCCCCAGTGCTGGGGAGGAGCAGTGGCTGTGCATGCGCTGGGAAGGTGCAGGACTTCTGCCCCAGGAGGAGCCAAGCAATGCCATGCAGCACCCTGGAACATGGGGAGACATGGGCTGGTCAAGGGCCCCAGTGTCACATATGTGACAGGTCACTCAGGCACCCCGATCCCTGGTGCAGTAGCACTCCAGGTCTTGAGCCCTCAGCTTCCCTGTTCTTCCCTTCTGTGGGTCCAGCCCTGCCCGGCCCCTGGTCTCCTCCACTGGCTCCTGCAGTACTCACTGAACAGGGAGAACATGGTGCTTCCCACCCTCTTCCCATGCTACAGTCAATGTTTCTCACTCAGAGTGTCTCTGCTCCACTGGTTGCCGAAATGCACTCATTTGCAGTGACCTCCATCACTCTTGCCTGCCACGTCTTTTAATCCCAGATCCCTTCAAACACTCACATTTCTGTTCTCGGTAGTGGTGTGGGGTGAGAGAGGAGGTCCTGGCCATGCAGAACAGGGAAAGCCGACAGAGTCCCCCTGCACCCTGCCATCAGTGGGGAGCACCCACACCCTGGGGTCCTGCTGCGTGAGCTGGTGAGGACCCAGCCAGTCCCATACTCCCTGCAGGCAACCCCGGACCCCCGTCACAAGGCATCCAGCACACCAGGGGCTGGTTTACAGGGACAAAGACCACCTGGTGTCCACATCCTGCAGCCAGAAAGAGAGGCATCCTGAGGCCCTGCAGGTGCCATTCCAGAGAAGCCACTGGAGTTGTGTGGTGGGTTCACTGGGGGAAAACAGGCTGGGCACAAGTCAGTGAGGAGAGGGTAAAACTTCCAGTCTGTCTTGCCTCGTCCTGGTTAGGGATTTGATTGTTGCCAGCAGCGAGTTTCCATGCACTGGAGATGTGCGTGTGTGGGTGTGAGGGAGAGATAACATCATCATCGTCATAACAAATGCAGTTGTGCAGCTCCATTCTCTGCTTATTGGCTTTCTTCTCTTTATCTATAAATAATTGCGGGGACACAATAGACTTTTAAGTCTGCCAAAGAGTTTGTCTCCCTCCAGCAACTGTATTGCTACAGTGCTGCCACCTTATCTGCTTGTAGAGAGATGAGGGTGGGAAAAATATTTACTGTCAGGGATATTTGTCATCTGCAAATTACCTCTGCCTACAGTTTGCAGTGGGGATGGGACTGATGGCACCGATCTATACTGTGGGAGTGTGAGCACACGGGGTCTCCATGCTGCCCCAGACCCACCTGAGCCTCATCCCATTAGCTGGTGGGGCGGGCAGCAGCGAGCCAGCAAATCCACCGTGTGTGCAAAGCCGTGCCACAGGGATGAGGGATACAGCTGATGATGCTGAACAAGGTGCCCAGCAAGTGGCTTGACACAGATCACCTTGATGGGACTGGGACATTAGGCTCAGAGGTTTGCCAAGTTGCCAGCCCCTCCCCAAGCACAGGCCTGCACCCACAGGCTGTGCAGCAGCCCCCAGCACAGCAGCCCCAGGCACTGACCACTGTGAGAGCCCCAGGCCTCGCTGTTCTCCTGCAAAGGCCAAAAGTGCTGGACACTCCACCACTCTCTCAGCACCCAACATCGCTGCCAGCCTCACTCTGCCTGCTGCTGCCAGCCCCACCAGGCTCACTCGCTGCTGGAATTCCTCACATCCTGCAGCCCAGAGGCCTTTGCACAGCACTTACCACTGCAGTATCCAAGAACCGATCTAATTGATGTGACACCAATTATTCCTGTATCACTAAATGCAGAATTAATGCATCTGTGTGTACAAACCTCCTAAACCCTGACCATGAAATTATGACTTTGACACGAAAGGGAGCACCATCTCTCAGCTGAGCCCCCATCATTGCAGCTCTGGCCAGCCCTGCTGGGACACCTCCCTGATGGCCACACGGACCACGCAGGATCTCTGCATCATCCAGCTGGCTGCATGGAGAGCTGGGGCTTGTGGCTCTTTGCAGACTGGGCTGCAGCCATGGTGGTCCCACACAGCCATGCCAACCCAGGCAGCACCAGCCCAGAAGTGAGTGCTGGCAGAGCTGCCATGGCTATTGTGACAGCCAGCCCAGCGAGCTGCGTGCTCGGCAGGGCAGTGCAAAGCCATTTCTGGGCTGCTCAGCACAGCCTATGCAGACTGCAAAACTCTTGGCTTGGACATGGACTGGTGCTGGGAAAAGCCATGCGTTGCACTTGAAATTTTACTGTGAAATTAGGCTTTGCCTGGACATGCAGGGCTTGGCACAAGCAGAAGTTTGTATTTTGTAAATTGCTTTCTACAATCAATTAAAGAAAAGAGATGGCTGTGGCCAGAGGTGGCACACGAGATGGCTCCAGGTTGGGGCTGGTTCCAGATTCCTGCCATACAGCTCCAGGAGCAGTCCCAGCCCCAAGGGAGCAGCCTCAGAACGGGGAGATAGTGGGGCTGGGCAGAACCTCACCTGTTGCAAAAGGAGGTGGGCAGCTGTGAGGGGGGAGGACGGCTCCACCAGGGGCTGCTGCCCCTGTGCCCACACTGCCCACTGGGGTGAAGGGCTTCTTGCTGTCCCACTGCTGGATGCCTGCTTGCCTTGGCACCCCACTTGTAGCCATGGTCACTGCCACACACCCCAGCTTGCCATGCACCAACCACCACCAGAACTGTGTCGCACCACTGCTCCACATGCCCTCCTTGTGCCTCTGGCATGTCCCACAGCAGGGGTTTGTGGGGCATGGCCCCACAGTGTTCAGCACATGGGAGCTACCCCCAGGCCTTTGCACTGTGCCAGCCAGTGGCAGCTCAAGCTGGAGCCATCCTGGAGTCGAGCCCTGTCCCCTCCCAGCCTCACCTCAGCACCAGTGCCCCTGATACTGGCAGCACACCATGGTGCCAGCACTACTCTAGGGCAGCAAAACAGAGAGGTACCATGTGAGCTGGGGGTGCAGTGAGGCACAGCCTACATGGCAAAGCTCTGGTACCCTTCTCGATCACATTTGGGCACAGCATGGTGAGCACAGTGCGTGTCAGGCTGCTCGGATGGCGAAGGGCTTGCCCTGGTTCTGGTTTGCTCAATGTTTTCATTAAGGACCTGGATGATGGAATAGAGAAAGTGCTTATTAAATTTGCAGATGACACGAAGCTGGGAGGGACTACAAGTATCTTGGAGGACAGGATTAGAATTCAAAATGATCTTGACAAATTGGAGAAATGGACTGGAAAAAATAGGATGAAATTCAACAGGGAGAAGTGCAAGGCAGTACGCCGAGCAGGGGAACAATCAGCTGTGCAAACACAAGCAGGGCCGGCGGCATGGAGCCCAGCCGGGCATGAGGCCACACAGGCACGGGGCAGGCATGGGGCAGGCATGGGGCAGGCACGGGGCAGGCAGGAGGCATGCTGTCTGCTCACTCTGAGCTGGGGGAGTAGGGCCATCAGGAAGCAGGAGGAATGGATGGAGGGAGCGACAGAAACCTCTGTTGGCCCCAAGCACAGACTGACCCCTTGGAGCTGTGCCATGGGCTCCCCTGCAGTCCCACACACCTCTCCTACCTGGCCAGGAGCTACAGTGAGATCCAGCAGCATCAGCCCCTGTATGCTTCGTGTGCGTGGCTGAGCAGAGGCTCCCTGCCAGGCTTCTCCATCCCCTGCCTTTGCCAGCTCAGAGCCTGGGCACACGCTGCCCTGCAACGCCCCAGGGAGATGCCCCTATGCCAGCTCCAAAAGACGCTCAGCCTTTCCTACAGAGCCCCACTGAGGCAGATCCCCAGGCGCTGGCACAGCTCAGCACCAGGGGCCAAACCACCATCACATGTGCAGGAAGCTTTGCTCCAAAGGCACTTCCCATGCCTGGGGCTCAGCTGGAGGTCTCGACACAGCCCCCTACCCCATAGCACACACCCCTGCAGAGATCCCCTGGAGCCCTCCAGCCGCCTTCCCTTCGCTCCGGCAATTAGAGCTCCAGCCAGCCCCCTCCGAGCCTGTGCAAACACCGAGGCTCATTTAAATGAATTAAGAAGACATAATAAATCAAAGGGAAATGAGGGGCTGTGCCTGGGGGCAGGGGAGTCACTCGAGTTTAATTACATTGGCAAGCCTCTCGCAGCAAAAGCACAGCAAGTCCCAGATGTGTCAAGCACAGATGTGCAAGAATGTGCAGAGCTTGGTGGCAGGGCTGGCGGCACCACCCTGGCGCCTGTGCCCAGCACAGCACTGGCACAGCACTGGTTCCAGTGAGTCAGGAATTGAGGCACGTGCTGGCAGAGGTGGGTCCTGGGCACTCGCCACTCCAGGGCACCTGGGCAGTGGTGCCCATGTGGGCAGATGGCATCCTGGCAGTGCAGCACTGGCAGCACTTAGTGCCACATAGGACATGCTGGGGCAGCCTGCAAAGCCCTGTCTGCCCCATTCCCAGCCCCCTGCCCTTTGCTGTCCCTGTGACCACCCGGAGCCACCAAGTCAGGCTGGGACTCGGGGAGTAGCACTGGCACCACCACATCCCTCTGCCCCACAGGGAATTTACAGCCCGTCCCCTGTTGTTTAAGAACTCTCGCTCATGGCTGCATCAGGGACTCCAAACAGAGCTTTGTGTAGAGGCGGCAAATTTATGAGACTGGCTCTGAATCCCCAGTCACATCAGGGGCCAATTCGTCTTCCCAGGGCTGAGGATGAAATTAAATTATTGTAAAATAAATCTGTAAAAATGATGAAAAGACCATCACCCGTCGGCAAGGGCGGGGTGCCGAGAACCCACGCGTGGCCGTGACGGATGGGGCTCACCAGGTGATAAAGCGCCCGGGACCTGGGAGCTCAGGGATTTCTGCTGTAATCTCACTAAAGAGATGTTGTTTACAGGACAAAGGATATTTGGGGGAGGAAATTGCATTTCAAGGTTAAAGGAAAAAAATGGAGCAAGTCTCCCAGGGAGCCACTTATGTGTGAGATGGCAGCAGACAGAGACAGGCGCGGGTGCAAGGGAGCAGCTGGCGTGGGACGTGGTGGGAGGCAGTGCCAGGCACACATGTGCCAAGGGCCAGGTCCCTTGCCTTGCTTCACCATCAGTCCAGGCAGCCCAGAACCAGGCAGCGATTGCCCAGGCTCACAACAAGGGAGGTCAACAGGGCTGGTGGGTCCCTCAGGACAGCCTGAGGGGGCCGAGGGTCCCTGTGGGTGCTGCCAGCCCACCCTGATGGAGAAGCTGCTGCCACGCAGCTCCCCAGCCCTGGTGCCATCCTGTCCCACCACAGAGGTGCTTCATCCAGCTCAGTAATGGCAAATCCTCACTGCTTCCTGTGAGGAGCCCTGCAGGGGCCTGAGTGGCCTCCATCTGATGCTTCAGGGCAAGAAGCATGTGCCCTGCACAGGGGCTTGCAGCTTCCAAGTTTCAGTCTTATCCTACAAGACGGATGCTGGAGAGAGATTTTTTCCCAGCGATGAGTGGAAAAAATAATGACTTCAGCTTACAGTGTACTGGCTGGCCATTTAACAATAGGCCATTAGCATGGCTCAGCATGGGGAAGGGATTTATTTAGGGGACACGGTTGCAAAGACAAACCAGCACCAGGTGCTTAATAGCGTATCAGAGGTATCGGAGTGTTGCAGTGCTCAGAAAATGCAGCTGTGGGAGTTCAGAGACTTTATCCTTCATGTTTGTGAAATCCCACAATACCAGCAGAGATTTCTCAACTCTGCCCCAAGTACAAAAGCAGCTCAGGGAAAGCAATGTGTCTGTAAGGGCAGCAGCTCTTACCACAGCCACCCTGGCTACCCCAGCACTGCCAGGACTGACTTCTGCTGGCACAGACCATACCTGTGTCCTCACACCCACCCAGGGCCACTTGCAAGGCCTGTTAAACCTCGGGACTCCCCTCCGTCCCTGGCAAATGCATCCTGAGTATGACACAGGGGAGGGACATGTTCTGCAGTCCTGGGAAAGCCCAGTCCTCCCATCCTAGGCTGGGTTGGGCTCTGACATGAACCTCTCTTGCTCATCCCCAATGCCTGTGCCATTGCCCGGAGCAGCTCTGGAGCATCAGCAGGCTCTGCCTGAGCCCTCCCTGTGCCTTGGTGGCCTGGCCAGGCACTGTCACCCACCAGAAACCTCCTCACTCCTGCAAACACCATGGGTCAGCTGCGGCTCCAACCCCTGTCCTGCCATCACCATCAGGGCAGCACAATGATCACCAACGTGTCTCTGCCCATGGATGGGCATAGAGTTCTTGACAGCAGGGATGGGTGCCAGGCAAATCCCCTTATGCCTGTGAGTGCTGCCCCAAGAGCACTCACTGCAAAGCCCCCCAGTGCACCCCAGTACATCCCAGTGCATCCCATGTCCCAGCCAGGGGTCGCACGGCTGAGACCCCTTGCACTGCTGTAGTGGAGCCAGAGAAAGGGCCTTGGGTGGACCCAGAGCCTGCATGGCCCCTAGCCCACAGCCCCAGCAGCGTGTGGGGCCCTGCCATGTGCTGAGCGCAGTGAGGGGTCCCACGGCAGCAGGAGGGGCCGGGGGCAGGAGCTGGCGGCCGTCCCACGCAGGCAGCACGGCAGCAGTGTGCCGAGGTGGAAGTAAAGAGTTACTGAGCAAGCAGACGTTCAATAATTCATGGTCACTGAACTGCAACAGGAACAACGACAAATAATAATACAGGAAAATGGGGAAAAACCTGAAATCATTAGGCCAATGGTTCAAGCATGAAGAGTGCGTGCTGAGGGAGAGGGGCGCAGTCACGCCATGCCTGGGTGCAGGGGCTGGTGCCAGCTGCACCGTGGCACTCTGCCCCCAGCCTGGCACCCCGGCCCAAGGGCTCCAGTGGTGCCGTTGCCCCATGGGGGCTGTTCCAGGGATGTGCCCAGCCCAGGGGAGGCTGAGCTGTGCCACATGCCAGCCCTCAATGCCCTCTGAGCCTGGTCGGCATGCAGGGAGCTTGTTCACGTGTCTAAGAAGCAGGGAAGGCAGATTTGCTCTCCCTAATTATAATTAGTGATGCTTGCCATGGGAGTTTGCAAACATGGTTTAATTAGAGCAGCCAGGCTCCCTCCACATGCTGCACCCTCCCCGGGGTCAAGGACAGAGTGGAGTGAGGGAAGCAGGAGTTGGGGAATGCTTGGCAGAGTTTGGCTGCTGGGCCCACACAAGATTTACCCCTTCTCTTTGCCCATAGCCATGGCCCAGGAGGCTGTCAGTGCTTGGCTTAGTTTAGCTCAGCTTGTCTCAGCTGGCAGGGATCACCCTGTGTCCCTGTACGCACCCTCTCTCCAGGCTCTGGCACCACCAGGACTGCCTGCTGCTCCTGGGGACAGGAGGACACCTGTGCAGAGTGACTCAGCCAGAGGCCAGCAGACTCTGAGCTGGGAAATTTAATCTACAGCTACAAGAAAGGGCTGTGGAGTCTCTGGATGCATGAGCCTGCTGCTTCTGTCAAGAAGAAAAATAGGAAAGGGGCGTAGGGAATTAGACAAAGGCCATGAAGCAGAGAGGGAGGGTTGGGTGAATTCAGGGAGAGCAGGCAGTGGCTGCTGCAGCCCCAGAATGGGCTGATGGCCAAATGTCCTTGGTCCCCAAAGTCCTGCAGAACTGGGACCAGGATGGTGAGAGACATCAGTGAGTGCCAGGAAGGGATGTGTGTGAGAGAGAACAAGCCCCTGGCAGTCTGAACCTCTGGATGCAGCCAAGACAAGCCCTGCCTAAGTTGTCCTATGACTGACCAGG
This sequence comes from Lycocorax pyrrhopterus obiensis, assembly GCA_014706295.1. NCBI lineage: Eukaryota > Metazoa > Chordata > Aves > Passeriformes > Paradisaeidae > Lycocorax > Lycocorax pyrrhopterus. Next base: position 9,580,887 of record JACSVZ010000022.1, on the reverse strand, counting down.
TTATCTGGAGGGATGAATTTGGGATGAATGAGAGCATCCTGAGCTCAAGGACAGTCAGCTGTGGTGGCTGTGCAGCAGCAGGCAGTATGTCCGTGCAGGCTGAGCCATGGAGAGGACACCTGGAGTCGCAGCGTGGAAAGCAGTGACCTGGTCAGAGCTCCCTGCACGTCCCAGGCACAGCACTGGGGAACCTGGATGACTAATTGCCATTGTCACCACACCTAATTAGGAGGCTGGCCACAGCCAGCTGGAAACTGTAGGTGTTAATTCTTTCTGGCGGGGGTGGCGCCCCGTCCAGAGGGGCTCCTGCCACCCAGCCTGTCCAGCGCAGCTCCCATTGGCCCTGGCACTGTGTCCCCGTCCTCACCTTACCCTGCATATCCAATATCCATCGGCGCGGCACACCCTACCTGGACACCGGCCGGACACCCCCTCCCCGGAGCCGCATCGAGGGGACACGGCTGGGGCGCTTTGCAGGGAGAGGCTGGGGCGGGTGCCCAGGTGCTGTCGCTCCGGGGGCAGGCGCGATGGTGCTCCCGCTGCCGTGCGGCCGCTGCGGCTGGGAGCGGAGCTCGGTGTCTGGGTGACAGGTTTACAAATCACCACTGCTGCGTGCAGAGGGAGCTTGGTTGCCTCGGCATTCATCCCCGCGCTAATTGCTGCCTCCCCGAGGAACCCGATCCATCTCGCTGTAATTGACAAAAGGCAATTAAAAAGCAGTTGTGAATAAAGGGGGACATCTCCGGAGGGCCTGGCAGGAAAGATTTAGGTGCTTTGCTCCCTGGTGCTTTGGAGATGTTCCAGTGGCGTGGCCGGGCAGCGATGCCCGGGGCGGCTGTACCCCCTCCTGCCCTGTGCCCAGCCCTGAAGCACGGGCGCTCTGCCCGGCTCCCAGACCAGCCCTTTGCTCATCCACGTCTCTGCCTGCCCTGCCAGCTTCAGGACCATCTGCTTGCCCCTTGGTTGATCACCAGACAGACGTGGAGACCCAGCCGGCTGCAGGGTCTTCGGACACCTTCCTGGGAGCAGGAGCAGCAGGGTCCTGCATCCACGTGCGGCCAAAGCCAGCACCCTGCAGAGAGCCCATCCCCGGGGCTCCCCTCAAGCCCCTGGAACTGGGAGAGCCCCAGCATCTTCCCCTGCTGGGAACTGTGGGTTCATGGGGAGTGGAGGGCAAAACCACACCACGGGAGTGCCACGGGAGCGCCCTGGCCCTGCTGTCTGCGCTGCCACCGAGCACAGCCTTGCAGGAGACAAAGGGCAATCAGCAGCGAGTGGCACAGAGAGTGGCACAGCGAGTGGCACGGAGCTGGGCGTGAAGAGCAGCTGATTGAGGAAGAGATGCGTCAGCTGCCTCTTGTGCACAGCAATCTCCTGATTGAGGAGAGCAGCAGGTGCGAGTGCTGCCAGCTCACCTGCGGAGAGGAGCTCTTCCTGCCGAGGTGGAAGGGAGGACAGCGGGGAGGGCAGGGGGGATGTGAGATGGAGTGTGCCCTGTGTCCCCGCACTGCAGAGCCCTGTGTCCCCAAATGGTAGTGCCCTGTGTCCCTGCAGGCATTTCTCTGCCAAGGGCTGGGCAGGTTTGCCCCAGCCTGGCAGGGACAGTCCACCTGGGGACGGGGGCCAGGCAGCCCCATGGGCAGCAGCAGCAGGCAGGGACACTGTGCTGTGGTCTCCAGCTTTGGGGCAGCGCCTGTCAGCAGGGCAAGCTGTGCCCACCTTGGACAGTGCCAGCTGCTGATGCTGCCAGGAGCCAGCCTGTGGCATAGCAGAGCTGCCTTTGTGCCTGCTACTTGCTTGGGTCAGGGCTCAAGAGCTGCCCAGGTAGAGGCAAAAAGAGGCAAAATGCCTGGGGTGTGGCTCAGGCAGTCCCAGCCCCTCCACTTGCCCCAGAACCTGCACCAGCACTGGCTGCATGACTCCTGTTGAAAGAATCCCACCTGCCTGTGGTCCATGGGGGGCAAAGGGTCAGAGCTGCCCTGTCCCAGGGGTGGCTGCCATGGGGCATGAGACTTTGGTGGGGCTACCATTTCCAGAGGTGGCAGATGGCAGGATGTGCTGATGCTGGGATGTTTTTCGCCATCTGTTGGGTCTAATTGACTTCCTGCAGAAGTTCTTAAAAAAAAATTAAACCAGTTGCAAGAAGAAAATTGTTAATTAAAAGGCCTTTTGATTAGATAGACAAATATTTACCAATTACGACTGACCCCCGGCCACTCTATTTTTTGTTTGCAAACTCCACAATCAGCAGTTATCTCAGCAATTACGCCTGTGCCAGTGATTCCCTCGTGTAATGCCTCCCCCGGGGGGGGTCCCTGAGTGGTGGGGAGGCCAGTGGAAGGAGGGGGCCCAGTACTCCCAAGCAAGGGGTGAGCTGCCCACTGTGCCCCGGGCATGGCCACGCACCACCCCACCCACACCCCGCTGGAGTTACAGGTGCCCCGTTCTGGCCATGGTGCTTTTTGGTGGCAACATCCTCTCCTGGGTCTGGTGCCTGTCCCCAGGCAGGCAATTTAGGCTCATGCCACACCATAACCTTAGGAAACACAACTCCCAGCAGAAAAGCTGTTGGTCCTTTTGGGGGAGACTGAGCACACAGCAGGGCTTCTGGCTGACCCCAGTGCCTTGGGACAGAGACACCCTGTGCCCAGAGGCTGCAGGACAAGGAACCTGTGTCTGTCCTCATGTTTGCCCATCTCATTCCAATGGGTCCTGGACAAATCCCATTGCCCATGGAGGGGCCAGGCCAGTGTGACCACAGCCTGTGGCACACCAGTCCCCCTCTCTGCAGAGGGCACCGGTGTGGTCACACTGCACCAAGGGATGTGCTGGGAGGGAGTCTCGAGGTGCAGCACCAGCCACACACTCCCAGGGCGGGACGTGGGTTTTAATGTGGTACAAAATTGATGGATGATTCTGAGCAAGCGAACGTTCAGTGTAAATTACCCATGTTAGGCTCCAATCCGTGGCTAATTCATTAGACACACGTTTCTACACAAGAATAAAAAGCCTTCTGCGCGCATTGTTCACCAAATGCTCTGAAGAAAAGATGTGGGGAGGCGAGGTAGTCTCTTGACCCGCTCTTGAGGTTAAATCCTAATTCTCAGCCTCTCTGCTCCTGCTGCCAGGAGTGGGAACAGCTCCAGCTCAGCCTTTCAGGGAAGTGCTGCCAGCGCCTGCCTGCCCCAGAGCCTGCTTGGCCATGGGGCTCAGCACCCCTTGGAGCACGGAGGCGATGGAGATGAGTGCACAGCATGGCACTGAGAGCACTGGCTGCCAGTGCTGCAGGGAGAACAAACCCTGGGCATCAGAGCCGGCAGAGTGCCAGGATGGCTGTGAAGGCACATTCCCATGATGTAGCACCATTGAGAGTCTTATTAATGGAGTGGGAAGGCTAATTGTGATTAAAGTAACAACGGTGCTAAACAGATAATTCTGCCCTGAATGGCAAGATAGATTTTTTTTTAAAATGAATGAAAAAGGAAAAGATAGAGTAACCAATCTTTAAAAATACAGAGATCAGTAAGTGAGGATTCATTTTTTTATTAGCACAGGGCTCTTGGAGGAGGCATGCGTCTGCATCCCCAGTGCCCGAGACTGCTCAGCTCATAATAAATGGCACACCGGTGATGCTGGGCCTGCCCGCTGCATTGCCATGGCTACTGCACTCTGCCTCTGCAGAAACTAAATATTGAACAGAGAGCAGGTGTGCCAAGGATTCCAGCCCTCCCACACCACCAGCACCATCCCTGTGGGCAGCTGGTCCCCCAGGAGGGAGAGGTTGGCTGGGGGCCACAGGTCAATCTAGGTGGCGACCATCCCTGTCCCAGCCTTCTGGCTGCAGGAGCCTTGACACCTGAGCCAAAGGCAGGCACAGGCCAAGCCCTGGGCAGTGGGATCAGCAGGGACCCTTCTCCAGGGAGCTTAAAATTACTGCCTGAATGGAGCAGCACTCCTTTCCCCGCCAACTGCTGCAAGGAGAGCCCAGACAGGACCAACACTGTGCAGGCTGTCGGAGCAGGACCCTTACAGAACCAGGGATCCTCATCCCTGCACTGGCCACAGAGGATATGTGACAGGGACATCTCATGCCCAGCCTCCCTGCAGGGCTTGTCTCCTGATTTCAGCAGATCCCAGGACCCAGGAACTCAGCAGACACCCTGTGGCTCCTTCTCCCCGCAGTGACGGGCGCAGGAGGCAGCGAGAAGGAGTGTGCGTATCAGGATGCTGGAGGTTATTGCTTTCATTAATAGCTGTGTGAGAGCGCTCGAGGTGAGCCAGGCAGGAGCAGAGCTCACCTCTCAGAACTGCTCCTGCCTGCAAACAGCCTTCGCCTCCCTTTTGCATTCCAAGGGCTCCCCAGGGCCAGTCTCTGCCCAGCGGCTACCAGACTCCTGCTCCTGGGTGCCCGTGGGTGTTTTGCACCCCACTGCTCTCCCACCCCCACTGTGCATTTCTGCTCACCCCTCTAAATGTTCTAATACTGTAAAAGATCCATCAGAAACCTTCCACTCCAGAGGGATATATATTATCTAAATTTGATAAGACAACTTAATTTCTCTCCGTGTCTGTTACTGGCGATAAAACTGGGAGACTTTTATGACCTGGAGTCCTCTGTAAGATTGTCAGGAACTTATTATACAAGGTATAACTGGATTTCTCTCCACAGATGGCTCGCAGCCATGAGCTGTAACGCAATTCTGCAGCACATTTGGTAGAATAAATGCAAAGAGCTTGTTACAGTGAGTTAGATAAGAGAGACGGGAACACGGCTCTCGCAGGCTAATTCGGCATCTGATCTGCCTTTTTCTCACTGTGAAGGACGACTTGGAAAAGTGCATTTCACAATGAGGAAGGAGCCAAGCCCTTCCCAGAGCCACCTGAGATTGGTGCAGCAGCCAACACGGTGCACTCGGAGGGACAGGACCCAGCGTGTCACGGCAGAGCTGCTGCCCTGGCCCTTTGTGCGTGCCACTGCTGCGTCCCCAGCGCCAGCAGGTGCCTTGCCACGTGGCACGAGGGCCAGCAGGTCCCTCTCAGAGGCCCTCATGGCAGGCTCATCCGTTATAGTTATCACAGAGCCCATTCAGGCTCTGACCAGATAAAGACTGGTGATTTTTTATTTACTGATTTTTTATTTCAGCATCCTGCAGGCAGGATGCCATGCAGCACACTCATTTATCTCAATTTGCTCCCTCCCACCTCCCATCCCTAATTTTTCAGCAGAGCCTTGGAGGTGAAAGCCTTATCTCTGTGGCTCTCCTGCACATGGAAAGCAATCATGGCCTCTCCTTGTAGGGGCCCTGGTGGGGCTATTTGCTGTCGGGGCAGTAGCTTTGTGGACTGGAAATGAGACAAATCTCTCTGCAGCTGCTCATGGCCCTGGGCTGGGGCAGACCCTGCACTGCTGTGTGGGCTGCAGTGGGGCTCATATGTGGGGCTGCAAGAGCTCCCAGTCACGCCTTGGCTCTCCAGTGACCATCCCCAAACAAGAAATGCTTTCCCATGCTCAGACCATGTTAGAGCAAATGGGAATTGCTGAAAACCATCAGGTGGTGTCAGCATGTTCCTCTTGTAGCACCCATTCCCCTGCAGTCCCACTGGCTGCAATCCCTGGAGCGGGCAGAGCCAGCCCTGCAGACCTGTGCACCCTCCTGCAGGCAGCACCCCGGTGTCACACTGTTCCCAGAGCGGAGGCTTGCCTATGCCCTGCCCGTCCCTGCACCACTGCCAGAGCCCCTACAGCCATTTGATAAAGCAGAGCTGCTCCCTGGACCTCAGGCCCCAGGGAATGGCAGGGTCAGGAGCCCAGCTTGGGGCAGAGGCTGCAGCACAGCGTGGCCACATTAATGCTGGGCGAAACATGTTGTTATGTGCATCAGGTTTTGTAATGGAACATGTTTAAAATTCAATAGAAAGAAAGATTAAAAAATAAGTTTCTTATCTAGAGGAGCCATAGAGCCAGTGAGGAAATTATGAATGTCTCGTTGTCCAAGGTTAAAGAGTGAGAGCTGAGGCATGAAAAGGCAGGAGATAAGATGAAATGTTTTCTGTTCAAATGAATGGGCTCCACTCTGCTCCCTAATAAACGATCAGTGTCAATATGACAAATTAATTCTGCATTGAGTTCCACTCAGGGCTCAATGTGGGCAGGGTGGGGAGGGTCCCGGCCACAGCCTCCACTGCCAGACCTGTGCCAGAGGCCAAGCCAGCCCTGCACAATTTACTGCTCCGGGAGGGTGGTGCAGGAGAGGCCCCATGTCCCTGGCTCTGCTGCCTCTCTCCACGAGGAGGTGGTGGGATGCCCCCAGCCCCAGCCGTGTGCTGCGGCCACCTGTGGCCTGGGGTCCGACTGGGAGTACCTTACCCATGGGCAGAGAGGGGACCACTCAGGACCCCAAGGACAAGGGGACAGGCATGACGCATCCTGGACTGGCAGCTGCGGCGGCTGCAGCAGAGCTGTGCCAGCACGAGGAGCTGCTGGCAGAGCAGCCAGGTGACCCCACGGAAGAGATTGGACCTTTTAAAAGAGACAGTGACAAATGAAGCTCCGTTCCACTTGAGGCACAGAGGAAGGGGACAGGGAGGTGATTCCAGGAGCTGCAAGCTGAAGGTCACCCAGGAGCCAGATGAAGCTGCCATGGGGCAAGGGGGGGTCCAGGAGGGGACAGTGCAGGACAGGAAGGTGCAAGAAGGGTGAGACGGTGGATGTGGCACCTGATGGACAGTGCCAGAGGTGCAGATAGTGCTGGGAGGAGAGGGCAGGGAGGAGCTGACCCCGCTCTGGGAGCAGGGGGCCTGTGCATGATGCTCCTCAGCACTGTGGTACATGCCTGGGGCCATGCCAGCCCTGGCCAGGGTGGCCCAGCCAGACCCACTGCGGTCCTGGCAAAGCCCCCACACCAGTAAGTGATGCTGCTGATGGGGACTTGTTTTCCACTGCAGAGCAGGAACCCAGGGAGGGGAACATTGTTCCTCAGGGTGGGGAGCAGGTTGTCCGGCCAGGCAAAGCCCGGTGAACCAGCCACTAGCCCTGACACTTTCAAGGCACCATTCCTGCCAGAGAGCAGCGTCCAGCCAAGCCCTGGAGCTGCACCACACAGGGCAGGAGATGGCCAGCCATGCCAGGCCAGCAGGTGCCAGCGCAGGCAGGGCCGTAACAGCAGCTGTTATTACTCACAGGAGATCCTTAGTGCAAGACATACTCCTGCAGAAGACAAATCACAGCCGACACACAACACTGTTACTCCGTGTTTATCTCCAGCTGCCTGAGGGCAAAAGCAGGTGAAGTTACAGGAAATGTGGGGTGTCTGGAGCTTAGCATTGCTGCAGCCCTGGGTGGATCCACAGCCCTGTCTGCACTGGAATCACTCAGAGCCAGCCTCTGTCCAACCAGCCAGGCACAGGCAGGGACAGAGCAGAGCTCCCCTTGAGCTGGGGAGGCATCTTCATCACTACTGTGGGGCTGGACTTGCTTCTTTTGGTGCTCCTGCATTGGAACCCAGCTGTCCAAGGAGGGTTCCTGTGCCATCGTGCTGCCCTCGCCCCAGCGCCGTGGCTGGCATGGGAACAGGGCACTGCAGCAGCCGGGCTGCAGGGAAGGGTTAACAGCCTTCCACACTGACACTGGAGCTGGAATGGAAAGAGTATCTCAACAGCTGAGATTAAAACAAGAAAATGAGTATAGAAATTATGTTTGTTAAAGCGAAATAGCTAATATAATCCTCAAAGGATTTTTCCTTTTGACTTAAAAAAAAATCTAATATCTTCATTTCCATACCTTTTTTAAGCTAATTTGTGGAAAATTAAAATGGTGAACCCACAAAGGCTGCAGTTTAATTGAATCTTGCATCAGCCCTTGGTGAGCAGTCTCTCTTGGATTCCTTGATTAGTTCCCTCCATTAAATCATTTTTGCATCGTTTAGCTGAGATACTGTCTTCTGGCGGGTCTGGGACTCAGGGACCTGGATAACTCAGTCTCCATCTGAGCAGATGTAAAACGACACGCCGTGCTCTGGAGAACTGTCTTATTTGGCCTCCCGCGTCCGTGGGACTCGCTCCCGTGCCTTGCTGCCGGGGCAGACAGCAGGCATGGGCTGCCCTCAGCACCAGGCCTGGCTGGGGCTCAGCACATCCCCAGACACCAGGCACAGCTTCAGGGACTGGAGTGAGCCCAGCGGGGGCAGGACGGGGAGTAGAGGGAGCAGTGCTTGGCACTAGACAGCTTGGAGTGGCTGCACTCACCTGGCTGTGGGAGATGTGGGGTGCGGTAGGGACCACAGTGTGACATCCTGGCAGGGGCAGTCCTTCCTCTCTGCCCACCTGGAATGCCCTGAGCACGTGCTGCAGGCACCAGCCCCAGTGGAGCAGCAGTCCTCAGCATGGGCAAGCACACAGGATGCGGCCTCAGTGCTGGCAGCCACTGAAGTTCTTTTTCTCTCTGCTGAATCCCCTCTTTTTAAGTGTGGATCAATTAAACCTATCATGGATGGCTCTTAATTTGGAGCATTTGCAGCCTCCCTGTCCCATGGCACAACATGACAGGGACAGGGCCACTCAGTCTCTCTGGAGGCACTGGCAGCAGCTGCACACCAGGACAGCTGGCCTGGCTCTGGGCCCGGTGAGCCGTGTTCCAGCCCTGCCAGTCTCCTGACCCCGTTGCACTCAGACTGGTGGGTGCTGGATGAGCCAGCTCTCCCTCCTGCATCCCCTGTGCAACTCTGGCACCTCTCGCTGCCCCAGCAGTGGCGCAGGAGTGTTCTGATGGCCTTGTCAGGCTATCATGTCCCGTAGATTAAAACAGATTTATATAAAGTCCTTTTCACCCCATTAGATTACTCTGGATTAACCTTGATCTCAGTAATAGATGCTATAAATGTAAGTCCCACTCAGGGGGATTTTATCCATATGTTCTTGGAAGGCAGAAAGTAGATAAATTCTTAGAGAAGGTCTTACTGAGCGATTAGAAAGATTTAACCTCTTCAGAGCCAGCTGGAGCCGCGTGCCCCTCTGCAGGGCGAGTGCTCAGCCCCACCTCCTCAGGCAGTGTCCCCCAGACCCACCACCCCCAGACCTGTGCTGTCTCTCAGGGGTGGGGACACAGCGTGTTGTGCCTGCGGCCTGACACCCCGCTGATGCATGGGGCTGCTCTGTAAAGCCTGGACTCTGCACCCACCCGAGATTCCTGCTGTAGTCATCTGGAGGGGCTGGTGGCCACCAGCACCTGAGCTGTGCTCATGAACCCTGCATGGCCCCTTCAGAGCCAAGGGCTGTCTGGTGCTGCTGCCCTCGATTTATGGCCTGTGCTTTCCTGGAGAGCTTTGTGCTTTTCCATCAACAGAAGGGCCAAGCCTGTTGGGCAGAGCCAGCTGCAGCCCTTCAGTGTTTCGTGGCTGAGAAACAGTTAATGCAAGGAGGGATGAAGGCAGGACAAGGAAATTCAAGCAGCTGTTCCAGCAGAGGAGGGAGGGAGCCAGCACATTGCACTACCCAGCACACGTAGGTGTGGCCTGAAGGGGTGGCAGCAACCAAAATTAATTCCCCATCCCCTCCTGCTGCTGATATTAAATTGCTCTAAGCGCAGGCTGGAGCCAGAGCCAAGCTCAGCTCTTCCAGGAGAGTCTGACCAGCAAGTTGCCTTCTGCTTGCTGATCAGAGAAGCACCTAATGGAGGAAGAAGAATTTGGCACTGGGCTGGGGTGCAGAGAACTGGCCCTGCTGGAAGCCGCTATGATCATGCAGCCCGTGCAGGAGAGAGGAACAGGCTGTTGACAGCAGACACAGTAATGAAGAGGAGTCAGCTCTGTGGAGCAGGGCAGTGCTGCAGAGCCACGACATTCAGGGTGGTCTGTGAACACTCCCGGGGTTCCCTGGTGGGGGCTGCAGTGCTGCTGCAGAGCACTCTCAGGTTGGAGCTGGTGGAAGGGTTTGACTTCAGTATTAATCATTGACTGCCTATCAGGCTCCTGGCAGGGCTGGGCAGTGGCAGGAAGGGGCTGCAGTTTCACCTGTTCACTCCCAACCCAAGGTGCTTTTCCTTGCTGGGGCATGGGGAGACAGCCCTGATGGACACAGCCCTCTCAGTGCTGCCCACCCTGCGGGTTGCACGGGCAGCCTGGACTGCAAATCTGTTCCGCAAGGGCACCACTCCCTGGGCTGGGGGGAAGCAGGGGGGTTACCCAGACCCGCCTGCACACATGGTGGAAGTACAGGAGGACCTGCACCGTTAGCAAAGTTTGATGCAAATGTGCGCGGTCGGCAGCGCTCTGCGGCCGACGCTGCACCTGATGAGCTGAGGCACAGGGACAGACAAGCCAATCCAGGTGGCATGAGCAGAGCTCTCTTCAAGGCAGCAGGCACAGGGGATGCAGGGTCAATACTGCATCCCCTGCCCTCAAGGGCTGGTGTGTTCATTATTGCAATGACCTTGCTGCCTCTCTCCTGCCAGTGGCCATAGGCACCCATATCCCCAGGGAGGGGAAGCCCCATGTCCCTTGGATCAGCCAGGATCCACACTCCATCCTGGCTCTGCGCCTCTTGCAACAGGAGACATTTCCTGTGCTGCCTCTGCAGGGCCATGTCCTTCCCACATACCACAGGGGCCCTGACCAGGTACAAGGCAGTTTTTGAACAATGACTTGTGCCATGGGAAGAAGCACCAGCCAAGTGACTGCTCCTCATAACCATCAGTGGGACCCGGGCTGATGCCAGCAGCTGTGGAAGGCATCACTCTCAGCAGTCTGCCCTGACCTGCTGCACAGCACTGCAGCACTGGCCCTGCCTTAGTGCTGCTGCCACCGTGAATCTGCAGAGCACCTGTGTGCAGCCCAGCAGGCACCCTGTTCCCTGTCCCGAGGCATGACTCTCTGGAGGGTGGCTCTGTGGGCTGTGCTGAACTCCATCTCTCTTCCCTGCCGACCCAGCTACTTTGCATGCTCAGCTGAGCCCGCCACTGGCTCTGCCCAGACCCCTGTTCTTCCCGGCTCAGGAGCCTCCTTCACGCTGCCGCTTGCTGGGCCTCTCCTAGAATGTGGCTTCCATGGCTATCACCAAAGGGCTGGGGAGTGCCAACTCCTGTGTGGAGCTGGTGGGAGCCCCCAGTGCTCTTGAGACGCCCTAATCCACTGGTGCTGACAAAGTGGGGTGGCTACGGGCAGCACAGGCGCTACCTGGATCCCAGCTCGCAGGGAGCAGCTGGAGCAGAACAAGCACAGCACAGCAGCAGCCTCCTTCCTGCATCACCAGTGGGTCACCAGCCATGGGGAGCACGGGGAGCCCTGGCCATGCACACCACGGTCCCAGCCTGCGCTGTCCCCAGCCACTGCCGCGAGGTGTCGGGGTTTGTCCTGCTGTGCCCCCCCTCCCAGGGGGCCAGGAGGTCTTACCGAGACGTACAGAAATTCTGCCCGCTGCCATGAGCTGTCACCTCCGATTCTGCTGAATATTTAAAAACTGCCTGAATCTGAAGTGACAAATCCATCATTGACCATCTGCCACTCTGCACGGTCACCCTGCAGCAGTCCCTGACATTTCCAGCTCTGCCCTGACACGAGCCAGTAACTCGGAGATGGAAGGCATCAGCCTCAGCAGGCTGACAGGCGCTGCCCCCCGCCCGCCCGAGGCCCCTCGGCAGCCCACGCACAGGGACAGCCGGGGTGCAGGGCCCCTCCTGCCCCTCGCTGGCACAGACTCGGTGTCCGTCTGCTGCTGCCACCGAGCACAGGGCTCCACGCATGCTGACCCCTCTGCCAGCACAATCTGGGGGACAGAGCCAATGGGACACCGTGCTGAGGTCATGGCCATCCCCAAAGCTGGCTGGGAGCATCCCCCTGCCGTCCCTCAGAGAGGTGCTGTCCCTGGGGACAGGCATTGCTGCCAGCCCCACGGGCAGCACTGAGCCCTCCTGCACCTGTACCAGAGGTTCCCCCAGCACAGCTGAGCGAGTGGGGCTCAATTATGGGCCCCCAGAAGCCTGTCCCTTCCTGGGACTGCACAGGAGTCCTGCCACGTCTCCATGGCCAGGCGGGGCAGCCAGGCTGCCTCATGCTCTGCACAAGAGCTAGGGGAGATGACTGCTTGGGCACGAGACACAGCCCGTTCCTGGGCCCCTTCCTATTCCTTGACAGTGCCTGTCCTGTGTACACCAGGCAGGACAGCATGGGATGGGATGGTGCAGGGAACAGGCTGCTTTGAGGCAGTCATTCCCAAGAGAAGTGCACATGTTCATTGGCACACATCCCCTTGGCAGCACAACTGCACTCTCTGCTTGGCTGTGGCTGGTTCTGCAAGGTGAGCCCACGCTCAGCCATCCCTCCCTGCCCCACAGGGAATGGTCAGGGGGTCCCCCTCTGAGAGGTGGTCTCCTCTATGGCTGCTCCCCGTACAGGATGCAGGAGGAGTGTTACAACTACCCACTTTCCAGCAAGGCTGCTGCACCCTGCACACCTGGTTTGGGGACCCGTGGGTGGCACTGCTCATTTGGACTCCGAGCCAGTGGCAGTTCAGGCTCCAGCACGGAGCAGGGGAGGCCCAGGAGCTCTTCTGGAGCAAGGGATGCTCTGGGAAGGCAGCATGGCTCTTATACTCTGTGGCCCCAAGAAGGGCCAACAGCTCCTGTCTGCAGAGCTGCTCCTGGCAGCTCTCCATAGAGGAACTGTACCAGCAAGGCCACAGGGCTCCTCACCAGCTCTCCTGTGTCCACAGCAGCTCAAGGGGGAGGTTGTGGGGCCAGGTGCCAGGAGACCCCCACGGGGGATGCTGTGGGCCATGGCCCTACGCCTCCTGTTTGGCTCAGACCCGAGCAGAGACAGCCGGGCTGCGGGAGAGCTCCCGCCAGCCGTTCGCTCCGTACTTGTAGCTGGCACAGAGCTGCAATTTACAATCAACCTGCTGTTTGAGCTAATTGTGCTGTAATTGCTGAGCTGTGCTCCCTCCTGTTCCACCAGTGAGCGGCGGTTCTCACACTTCTCTTGGCAAGCTGGCCCATCCACGGTCAGCCCCGGCGCTCAGCTCGCGTGCTTCCACCCCAGCCATGCCCCAGGCAGAGGCAGCTTTCCTCTCACTCCTCTGCCAGCAAACACCACCCCGTGCTTGGCAGCTGCTGGTCTCTCTGCGAGCCCTCATTGGAAGCAGCTGCCAGAGGGCACAGGATGACCAGGACCACGGTGCCGTGGTACACGTGGATGGGCGGGCACAGGCCACTTTGTCGAGATGCCTCTGCCTCCTGGGAAGGCATCTTGCCAATGTTTCCTTTAGATTGGATAAAACGTGGGCAATCGGAGGAGCAGAGCAGGCTGTGCCTGGGTTCGGGGAGCGGCTGGATAGGGCCTGGGGTCCCATTGTCCCGCTTCGAGGCAATGAGCTGATGAGCACTAGGGAAAGGAGGTGCCAGGTCATCAATTGTAATTAAAGGACACTGTCACTAGCGAGGTTGGGCTGGTTCCCAGCAGCTCCTGTCACTCCCCCGTGCTGACACCGCAAAACTTGTACATCCTCTGTGCTATTTAAAAATCCCATCTTTAATAACTTGGAGACATCAGGGACCTGCACGACAGGCACAGGGGGATGTCAGACACCAAGGGGACAAGCAGAAGGGGAAGCAATTCCCTGGGAAGCAGGGGGTGCTGCAGGTGGTCCCAGCCCCACATGAACAGGCGGGCAGCCCCCGGGCTCAGTGTCCCCTCCAGGCTCAGAGCCCCGGGGCCCCAAGCACCCCGGGGGCACCCTTGGTGCCCTCCGCTGTGCCTTGGGGTGGCCCCCGGGACTGGTGCGGGGTCGTGGTGGGTCAGAGCTGGCAGAACTGCAGGCAGCACCGCAGGCAGCACCGCAAGCTCTCGCCGCTGCAGGCGGCGTGTGCGCAATCAGCGCTAATCAGGTCGCTCACTAATTGCGGGGCCTCCCGCAGGGTGGTGAGGGCTGGGGGGCGCGGAGGGGGGTGGCCCTGCCCTCCCCATCCCCTCTCCTGTCCGGGGCAGGTGTCACATCTCTTGTCAAAGGCATCTATGGAGAGTGGGCGTTAAATGCTCACGAAGGCGCTGGGATTCTTTCAAGTGAGAAGGGTTTGAAAAAGGCAATTTTCCTGAGAAAATTTGTCCCTCTTCACATCCCAACAGTTTTTCTCCAAGGACACTGTACCACTGTGTTTTTCCCACGAAGAGTCACTTGTGGTCCCAGAAGTGGGCAGCCTCATCCTGCTTGCCTGGTGTCCATTCTCACTGCCTGGTGTCCCCACGGGATTCCCAGCTGGGAGGCGGAGGAGGTTGGCTGGGCACTGACCCTCCTGGCAGGGAGTCCTGCCCAGCACACCTGGCTTGGCAGGACGTCTGCAGCTTCTCCTCATCATGGGTTTGTGCCTTCAAACCCATCCCCACCTGACAGGCTGGGGCCTAAGTAAATTCCCACCATAATCACACTGAGAGCTATCAAACTATCTAATTTAATTTCTTTGTGAAAATAAATAGCTAAAGTGGCCCTAGGTACATGCATAAATACTTCAGCTTTATGTTGGGCCTGTTATTACTTCTCCCAGCTCGTGCAGTTGTAATGCACACTTAATAAGTACATATTTATTGCATGTCTCGTCCTGGTGGAAGAGTAGGGAATTTTTGCTGAATAAGCAGGAAAACAGCTTAGTCTGTAATAAAAAAAGGGAGGGAGTTAAACAAAAATATGCTGGGTAATTAATGATTGGGCTTTGAATGGCCATATTTTTTTATTAAGCAAGTATGCAAATATGGCGTAAGTGGCTGTGTTAGTATTCAGTGGCTTTTTTTCAAATATTGATGGCTGATCTCTGGTAACACTGTCTCTCTTTTCTTCATGGCTGTGTGCACGATGATGAGCTAACGTGAGCATTCCTGCACGTCCATGTGGGAATCTGGGAGCATGGACCCAGGGAGGTGTGCTGCTCCTGTGCAGCCCTGGCCAGCTCCGTTTGTCCACACACCCCTTCATCTCCCTCCTCCCTGCTGCCAGCCGCTGCCTCGGTCTCCGCTGCTTTCTTTTCCTCCCTGATCCGTTTGTTGCACGCTTCATTAATCCTGATAAATGTGTGTGTTAGTGCTGGGAGAAGCAGCTCCAGGGATGCTGCCTCCGTGGAGCTCCCTGTGCTCCGCTCCCGCTCCGAAGGGTCGGTGCTGGCACCCATCAGGCAGCCCCTCCGCCAGCCCTGGGACAGTGTCCTGCTGTGCAGCTGGCACCTGTGGCTGCGGAGCAGGGAGAGCAGGGGACAGGCACAGGGAGAGGGATAATGGGCCCCAGCCCTGGGGAGCATAGATGTCCCATGCAGAGCTGCTCTGTCCCCAAGCATCCAGCACCGCAGCCATGCAAGCCAGGACAGGCATGCAGGTGACAAAAAGTTACTGAGCTGTGGCCAAGTCATCACTCCTCTAGGTACCAGCGACTGCTGTGCCCTGTGCAGACCCTGAGTCACAGCAGGGCAGCACGAGGGGTGACACAGGCTCCAAGTGTAGCTGGCTGCCCCTTCTCTTATGAGGAGGGTCCCAGGGGTGCATGTGGCTGTCCTGGGGGCTGCAGAGGCAGGAGGGGATATGGCAGCACTATGGGTGTCCCAGCTTTTGGGACGGTTGATGCTGTGACACAAGGGAGCTCTGGAGATCCTGGGGGCTGCCCATGGAGAGCACCATGAGGTGACTCTCTGAATGAGTCCTGCTGCTCTGTGGTCAGAGAAGTTGGCTTGGTGGAGCGGTTTTTGACATGCCACATGAGCAGACCTCAAGTCCCTCTTCCTGTCAGAGCAGCAAGGCAGGGAAAGACACCAGCCAGTGAGGACAGCCAGGCTGCAGGATGTGACAGGGCCGTGGCAATGCACACAGCAATGCTGGCAAACAGCAAGCTGATCTTCCCATTAGCCCTCATTAGCACGTGGCTGAAAGACAACACGAGTTTAAATTAAGAAGACATCACAATGGTCCCAACTGTGTTACCGCTGTGCTCGGGAAGAGCCCAACAGCTGCTATTTAATACACCTTCATGATCTGTCAGGGCACACACGCGCTGCACAGCGCAGCGTCTGCCTCAGCACACACATGCTTCTGCATGGCTGCACACCTCCACACGCAGACAGCACCTGCCTCTGCACGTGCCCAGCACCCTGTGCACATGTGTGCAGGGGCAGGACAGCCATGCTCAGCCCTGCTGCCCAGGATGTGTCCCTGGGGCAGGAGGTGGTGGTTCCTCCATCGCCAGAACACCTTGCTGTGTCTCCATGTGTGTCTCTGTGCCGGGCAATGGGCAAGCCCATGGTTGCCTTCGTGTGTGGCCAGGGCCCACCTCTCTTGCACTGTGCTCTCCTGAGCCTAGGGAGCCAGAAGGAGCCTGTGGAGCTGAAGAGCATCCAGGGTCAGGCTGATGGGTGGGAGCTGCCAGGGGAATGGCATCAATCTGGGGTTTCTGCTCCCAGCATGGCAAAGTGGGATATCAGCACTCCATATTTACACTGCACATTCCCAGCGTGATGCCTGCTAATGACTCCCACTGGCACGGGGGAGCTGGTGGCTGTCATGAGAAGGAAGGAAAGAAAATCTTGTTCGTGGGCATGAAGGGAGCCAGAACCGTGTGATGGGAGGTGTAGGGGGCTGATGCTGAAGGTGTGAGCTTGCCCCTCTCAACAGGGACAGAGCAACCTGCTGGTGTCCCACATGGGTGTCCCACATGCGTATCCCACATGGGTGAGCCTTGCCTGCAAGCTCATCTGCCCGCCCACAGCTCATGCCTGATGGCCTGCAGGAGCCCAGATCAAAGATTGCACCTGCCCTTTGTGCCAGGACTTGCAGAAGGGCCAGAGTGGTCTGACTGGTGAACAGAACAGGTGGCAGGTACTACACCGTGGTGGGACTCACAAGGGACAGGATGTTCCCACCAGCCTTGCCAGGTGAGTGAGGAAAGCTGTGCTCAGGGATGGATTGTGCTTCCAGGGCCACAGCAGCAACAAGCATTCTCAGCCATGGATTGTGAATTTCCCACACATTTAGTGACAGTATTGGAAATGCATTTGAGTACATTAAGCTATTTCAGATAGCATTAACTGTGCTGGCCATGTGCTGGCACAGCGAGACCTGCAGGTGCTGCCCTGGGCAGCTCTGGAAACTTCAGCAGATTGGGAAGTGGTGGGCACTGACAGCCAGGAACTGCTCCTGAGTCACTGAGATCACTGGGCTCCTCTGCCCGTGTGCCAGGTTCTCCCCACACATCCACACGTGGCAGTGCCCCAGGCAGGAGGCAGGCACTGCTCATGGCCTGTAAAGGCAAGGTCTGGAGCCTGATGGTCTGCACTCACCTCCCTGCAGGGAGCAGCCCAGACCCCAGCCCTGGGAGCATGGCCTGCCAATGCAGCAGAGAAATTAGTGTGGGGACAAGGCTCAGGTGCCCTTTCATGTCTAAGATAGTGAGTGGGAGAAGGAGAGGTCATTTCCGGGGGCCCCCTCGCTGGAGGAGCAGAAAGCTGCAGCACAGAGCTCAGGGCAGACCTGCTGCCTCAATTATTTATAGGTACCATGGGTAGAACATGTTTTAATGACATTTGTGCTGGAGCTCAGCAGTGCGGATCCGCACAGAGCCAAAAGGAATATGTCAGAGGCTTTACGGCCGGTAAAAGCAGAGTGTCAATCACAGTGGCATGCTCACCTCAGCCCCTGGATCCGCTCCCCCTGCGCTGCGGAGAGCCTGCTGCCGTGATGGATTGATGGGCAAACCCACAGACACACCGGCATAAGTCACCGGGCTTTTTTATGGGTAAATCACAAGTAATAAGCTTTCTCAGTAGAATTAGAATGACATCCTGGAAAATTATGCTCTGGTTTTACAGCATGTGATGGAAAGGCAACGGACTCTTTGGAAGGGGATGCCTGTCCGACCATCAGGCAGCCATGGCTCGAGGCTGGGCACGGATGAAGCAAGCCTGGCAGGCGCAAACTTGAGCAGGAGATGAGAGGAACAGGAGAGACCTAGGAATGTGATCTGCGCTGGACTGCACCAGCTCTGCACACAAGACCCATCCCGGGCCCCAAAGGCCCTGGGTGATGGCTGGGTGCTGCTGTGCACGGGCAGTGCTGGCTGCGTGCAGCCCTGGATGGGACAGCCTGGCAAGGAGCACGACTGCCTGTGGATCCCAGCGATGTCTGTGGTGACAGGAAAGGGATGTGTCTCTGCCTAACCTTGTAATCTTGCAGCCAACTTCTCTCTGCAGCTGGTGGGCTAGGGGTCCACAGGCCAGGGCCCTGGCAGCCAGACCTGGAAGCAGATGAGACTCCAAATCAAGCCATCTGGACACAACACGCTCCAGCACCTCCAGCAGCTTCCCAGAGAAGAACCTAGGACACAGAGCTGTGATGCTGAAGCACCTCCAGCTCACCAGTGTGTTTGACAGCATGCCTTGTGCTGGGATTTATAGACAATTGGTCCTTGTGTCTCTTTGCATTTCTTCTTGCAGAGTGTCATTTTCTTCAGAAAATGCTCTTTTGCAATCACTGTGAATTACACATGAAAAGCAAGCGACCACATATTGATTGGAGCCCAAGAAAAGCACCAGAGCCATTTAGAGTAGATTAACTTTTTCTGGAAAACAGTTTCACAGTTATTTAAAGAGATTAATCAGTTCATTTTAGGTCATTTACCATTGTTTCTATGGCCTAGCCTGGAATATCCCCCCCATTCTGTTGTGGACAGAGCCGATGCCTTCTCCAGAGGAGGAGTGCCAGGAGGAGGTAGGAGGGGTGCAGGCAGACTGTGCTGCTCTCTGGGTCCCTGTGGCACAGCAGGTGCTGCACCATTGCTGCCTCAGGGCAGGGCACAGGGGAGCCCTCCTCAGCCAACCCAAATACCTGCCTGCTCCATGCCAGGTGCAGCCAAAGAACAGGAGAGCAGCATTCCTGGGATACATCCTGGGTCATCGCTTGTGCACCCTCACTCTCCTCCTGCTCCCCATGCCAGCACGTTGCAGGCAGAGCAGGCTCCTGCCCTCGAGTATTTCAAAGCATTTTTTTCTTCAGGAAGAAAGCATTGAAGTCAAATGGCTCCTGTGGTGGAATACTTCCCAAATGTCAACACAATCTGTGCTACATTACGGGTAAATGTGATAATCTTAACGCCTGGCTTCTTAATGTCAGTGGCACTGAAGTCTGATGGATTGACAGACAGCCAGAATGACACGCAGTCATAGCTGATAAGGGCTCTCTCCGGGGAAATCACAGCTTTTTAAAGATGTTGGCAGCTACTAGCAAGTACCTTTTTATTTAAAAGGATTACAAGCATTGATTGCACTTCCTGTTTTCTTTTTATCACATTCCTGCACCAAGTGAAGCTTGTGCTTCGAGCTGAGCTTTTCAGACAATTATTCTGGAATAATGAAGGCGTGTCATGTTGCCTGTAATGAGTGTTTTTCAATGCCTAATTTGCGTGCAGTGTGAAGGGATTTCAACAGCTGCCTGGCTCCTGGCTAAAGGTGAGTGACTCCTGACCGCGGTGGAGGCTGCCGTGGGCTGGCTCTGCCGGGGTGGATGGCAATGCGTGCTTCCCCCAGCAGAAGAAGGATTAAAACTCCATGAATTACCGTGGTTAAAACACAAGCTAAAGGGGGTGTGTTCTGCTTAGAAATGGCTGGTGGCTGTTCCCCCAGTGAACAGCTGGACCAATTCATGCTCACCTGAGCATCTCCTCCACAGCAGCGAGGGAAAGAGATGAAAAATGGATGTCTATAAACCTGCAGTGTAGCTGGACAGGGCAGTTAACAACCCCGAGCCACAAACACTTGCTGTCACTGACTACAGATGAGGGATGTCTAAGAATCACCACTTGGCCTCCCAAGCACGGCCGATGGGCACACGCAGCAGCAGCAGAGGTGGGTGGATGGTGTGACTCGCTGCACAGCCCAGGGGAGGCGAACCCCAAGACACTGGGCTCCTGCTCCTGCTTTTACCCTTTCTTGCTGCCCGATGTCATGGTGTTAAATGCCAGATTTGACCCCTCACAACTGGGTTCCAGTGTTGCTGAGGGCAGGTGGGATGTGATGGGCCATGGGAAAGCCAGGGCTGTGCGACTGCTCTGTGGGAGACCTGGTTGTGCTTTGCTGTGTATCCCAGCTACTTCAGACTCTGCCCACCCATGCTGGATTCATCTTCGCAAAGCCCAAGGTACTTCCCTAAAAATTTGAAGAACAGTCATTAAATCCACACTCATCTGGAAAGGGATTGTGAGGCTGGAGAAAGCCCAGGCTGGGATGTGTGCGTGACAGATGATGGCCAGCCTGGCTGCTCAGCATGGCACCAGCATCCCCAGAGGACATAGTCCCACTGGCAGCAGGAACACCAGCTCTCCACCACACTTCCCTGGCTGCTCAGCAAGGTGAGGGGTGGTTTCAGCCCCTCTGACTGCCCAGAAGCACAATTCCAGGGCCAAGTGAAATCCAACGATTTTGTTTCTCTCCAACTCCTCTGGCTGTGGTGACAGAGCCGTGACAGCTGCCTGGAAACACAGCTGCATTCCCACTAGTGAGCAGGGAGCAAGAACTGCTGCTGCCAAGCACAAAGCCAGGTCATCTCCAGATACTGGGGACACTCCTAGAATGGGCTGGGAGGCAGCAGAGCCACAGCAAGTAGAGAGCACAAGCAGGAGATCTGTGGCACAGCAAGAGAGCCCTGACAAGACAGAGCTGCTGTTGGCACCAAGCACAGGGCAGAGATGTAAAACAAATTTTGCTGAGCAGGGAGAGTCTGACACCAACCCTGAAAGAAGCTCAAGGGCTTGGTAAATGAAAGGACGTAAGGAGATGGGATGTTAGCTGTGGTGAAGGTGGTTAAAGGAGTCAGCTTTCTGGTGATAAAACAGCTTCCTCAGAGGATATGGGGAGAGAAGGGATCACTTTCCTGAGCAAGATATTGCCAGTGGGAATGGGAGGTAGAGGTTGATACAGCCTTGCTACATTCAGTTACCAGAGATGGATTTTCCTCCTGGGGGTGAAGGTATCACTGCCCTTTTTTCACTTCCCGTTAATGATCCCAGCAGATCACATCCATCTTTTGCAAATACCTCTCTAGAGGGGGCCTGGACACCTTGCCTTCTGGAGCTTGCCATGGCTCAGTGCAGGCATTGGAGGTGACTGATGCAGCCTCCCTGTGCTGGGGATGGGAAAGGGGCTGCAGCAGCCAGTGGTTGACGGGACACAGCGGCACCAGCCCTGTAGGACCCGTTCAGAATGTGACAGTGGCAAGTGGCACCGTCCTTGGCCAGCACTGCCAGTAGACAGCCACAGGTCACATCCCATGTGACGAGAACCATCATCTGCAGAGCAGGACTGGCTTCCCCTCCTGCGGAACTAGGAGGAGAGGGACCTGCCCTTACCCTGCTCAGCAACAAGGCTGTTGTGCAACTGCCGGAGAGAGAGAAGCTGTTACAGGAAAATTTCCTCAGAAGGGGCTGTGTTGAGGAGGCATGGAGCTATTCAAGCATCTTCACAGATGCTTCTGCAATCAAAGCTCTCAATAATCCTCCTCTTTTGTAGTGAAGGGTCTGGTTCTGACTGGCAATTTGTTGCTTTGAGCTCTCTCCATTTCCCCACAGTACACAAGAGCAAATCCTCCTGCACAGCACAGGCTCACCACTCAATGCCAGGCACTTGTCACCTCCACTGCAATGAGCACGGTGACTGCAGACACCTCCTCCTCCTCAATGTGGCGTTCCCAGAATACTCCAGGCCCCAGTCTCTAGAGTCCCAAAGTGTTTGGGTGCCTGAAGTGGGACAGCAGGACTTGAAGAGCTGCAGCTGGATGAAGAGTTCTTGTTGCCAAGGGCCTGGGCTGGAAACCTGGGTGCAAACACTCAGCAATGCTCAGCTCTCTGCAAACAGCAATGGGCCAAGTGTCCAGACCTGCCAGAGCAGGCGGCTGTGAGCACAGTGCTGACAGACTTTCTGTGAGGGGACAATTAATGGTGATGCTGGCAGAAAAGCTTCCTCAAGGCTGGCAGCTGTAGAGGCATTCATTGTAAGTGTGAGAAGGAAAACCGCACGCACGTTGAGGTCTGGCAGCACACCTTGTGCCTCTAGAAAACCCTCCGGCCTCAAGACTTCCCCCTTCTGTCACAGCATCCCACTAACTGCTGTCATCAAAGGTCACCAGATGCTTCTTCCATAACATTTAGTGAATAATCAAGGGAGCAGGACAGAGTGGAGGCAGGGGGATGGTGAAGGATAAGGAAACACTCAAATACCTGGGGGAACAATAATCCTGTTTTGGAGCCAGGACTGCAAGATGTTGTTTAAATGACTGTTGCTTTATGGAGCAGTTTAAGGTCTGCCTGTTCTATCTGCTGACCTACACTCAGGCCACCGCTGAGCTCGGCCATGTCCCCTCTCTCCATGCCTGCTCCATCTCTCCACGGCGTGCCATTGTCACACTGATGGGTGCTGGAGGATTTGCAGCCACCTCATTGAGGCTTCCCAGGCCCAGGGACGTTCATGCTTTGTTTGCCATGAGCACCTTGATCCTTCCCCAGCCCTTGGCCATCAAGGAAACCACCAGCAACTGATTTAGCTGTGGTCAGGCCAGAATGTCATTTATTTGCATCATTTCAGTATTAAAACTGAGTTTGAAGGAAGGTTTTTTAGCTGCTGCCAGTAACTGAATGCTGCTGTAACACACAGCATCACCAAAATGAGAATGGGTCAGGTACCAAAGCTGTCGACAACGCCCAGCTACACTGAAGCCATGAAGAATTATAAAATCATGGAATAGTTTGGGCTGCTCAAAGCACAACCCAACTTTTTCCTGAAAGGATAGAGAAAACCAAGGTCATTTTTTTTCATCGTTTCCTTCAAATTCAGAGAGAAAAAACGACACTTCTCTTAAAGAAGCTTTTTCTGATGAGCATTTCAATGAAAAATGGGAAGAAGCTGGAGATCCTGCCAGTGGGAACATGCTGCGGGCAGGGGTTGGCTGTGCCATGGCTCATCCTGCTTCAGGCAGCCACCCAGCCCCTCGGGGAAGGCACCAACGGGACCACAATGACAGGGCAATGTAAGGGAAGGAAAAAAGACCAAAAAGGCACATAAGACTCAGGCTAGACGACAAGGAAATAATTTATTTCCAGGTCCCAGAAAGACCTTGAAAAAATAACAAGGGTGAGGAAATCAACCTTCTAATTTCATTTGGGTAGAGAAACAGAACCGAAGTGACTCCATCAGACACGGTGGCAGCTGCCGGCTCCTCCTGCGGGGGCGGGCAGGGGGTGCGGGCAGCGCGGCGCGGCCGCACCGCTCGGCACCGCGCTCCTCCCGTATTTACACGTGGGATAGGAACTAAAACGCAAGCGAGCGTGCATGAGCGCCGGGGAGCACGGGCCGGGCAGGGATGGGGGAGAACCCGCTGGGGGGGTTGCTAAACACGTACCCTGTCAGACCCCATCTCCTAGGACAGAGCCCTGCTATTGCACAACACTTGGCTAGAGGAAGGGCCAGTGCCGGGGGGCTCGGGCATAGCTCTGCAGCCCAGAGGGAAAACACGAACACATTCCTGAGGAAAGAGAGGGCTTTCTCCGTTCTCCTGCTTGGAGGTGCGGGGTGTCACCTGCTTGAGACGGCGTGGCCAGAGCTGGCACTCGAGGGCCCTGCTGCGTCCCCAGCATCATCACAGTGAACCAGCAGCACGCTGGGCACAGCTGCCGGGCACAGCACCCATCGCCTCCTCGGCGGGACCAGAGAGGCCCTGAGGAGCGAGGAGCTCCTGGTGCCAGTATGAGCCAAGCTGGGGCTCTGCACAGGGGCCGTGGTGGCAGTGGGTAGGAGCAGCCAAAGGCAGGCACCGTGGCAAAGACAGGTCCTGTCCCTCTCTGCTGCCGGGTCTCGTGCTGCAGCCAAAGGACCAACGCCAGCAGCCGGGAAGCAGCACACAGTAAAAAAATGGACACACATGTACATTTACAGTTAAACCTTCTCCGAGGAGAGAAAACAGTGTCTGTGGTTAAACTAAAAGGACAAACCCAATGACAAGCCCAGGATGTGTCAGGGCTTGGGAGGCCGTATCAGTTACCTATCAATGATATAATTGATTTTTTCCCAACATGAACAGATAAGGAGCTGCACCAGCCAGGACGGCCTGAGATGCTGTGTGAGGACATCACTCTACAGGCTGTTCAGTTTTCTCTGTGGTAGCTGGCAGGCTGGGAAGGCACTGGGCACCCAGTGCTTTCCTCTACCATCATCTGCAGCCTGAGGAGCAATGGCACATCCCACTGGCATCTTCCTGACCTGCCTCCCAAACCCAGGGATTACATGCAAATGCAGTCCCACAGGCAGCTCATGCTGGCTTGCTGCAGGATACTGTGCCAGGGTGGGGACACCATGGGGACCCCGAGGTGCCACAGACCTGCTGCCCAGCCTGCAGCCAGCTCAGCCCCAGAGCAGTGCCAGCAGGTTCTGGTCTCACACACATCTCCTGGGAATGGCTGTTCTGTTGCTAATGCTGCTGCTTTGCTGCCAGCTGGGTGCAAGCAGGAATTATTCCTCCCAGCCAGGGGCTGGGGTTCTCCTGCACCCTGCAGCAAGGTCCTCCATGGGATGCAGCTCTCCCCCAGCCACTGTGGGCCAGGGAGCACTGACGTCCTTACACCATTTGGTGACAGCCAGTGCCTGGCTGGGAGCCCTGCAAACCCCAGGTCCTGTGTGAGGGGCTCGCAGAGCCCACCTGGGGGTGCTGCTCTGGGCCCCTCCGACAGCGCTCCCCAGCACCGCAGCTGCTCTGTGGCTCAGGCCACAGCATCGCGCCTCGGTGACAGGTGGGACATCCCTGTCTGTCACTAGGGCTGTGGGGCACACCAGGACTCTGCAGACAATGTCTGCTGTGCAGGGAGTGTTGGGGATCCCCTTTGTGTCACCAGCACGTCTATGATCACAAGACAGGGGCGAAGCAGTTGCAGCACCAGAGGGAAGCCCGGTTTGAGGTGAGCGGGCATTTCTGTGCAGGATGTGATCCCAGCGTGGCATCCTCCCTCCAACACCATGCCGGCAGCCGGGGGCTACTGAGGCCCACGGGGAGCAGCGAGAAGGAAGACTTCAAAAAGCAAGTAAACTTAGGAGGGGAAAATCTGAACAGAAGTTAAAAGCTGGTTTCCCTCTGCAAGGAAAGCTCTTAAAGAAATCAAAGCTCTTTAAATGCTCTGACTCAAGTGACAAAAACAATTTAGACAACAAAAGGCTCCCGGTTTGCTCTTCCTCTCCTGGATGGGGATCACCGAACAGATCTATTTAAATGATAATTTGTGGGGGAGAAACCCTCTCCAAAACCTCTTGAATTAGATTTTCTCCTTCTTAAGTTAATTCGTAGTGCTTTAATAGAGACCGGCTTTGAGGAGCTGAGGACACCCCAGTGGCTCCTCCGGGCTCCTCAGCCTCCCCACGTGGGTGTGGAGCCCACCCGAGCCGGAGGCAGCTGCAAAGGAGCAGTCGCCCGGTGCCCGCGGTGCAGCCTCTTGCCAGCAGCCAGTCTGGCCCAGGAGCACACGATTCCCGTGTGGCACCTCACGGCGTGGAGCCCCAGTCCAGGAGGCGCCCGGAGCCCGCGGGGTTGGAGGGGCAGCTAGGACTCCTCGCTGTCCTCCTCGCCCCTGCGCCCCGCGTACAGCGCTGCCAGCTGCCGGAAACGTGGCCCCCAGCCCCCCAGGTAGGAGAAGTCCTGCTCTGAGCCGCTGGACCAGGTGTTGATGGAGCTCAGGGAGGGCACTGGGGAGTCCGAGCCCTCGAAGGCATAGGTCTGGAATGAGTCATAGGGCGGCACAGAGAGGTCCTCGTCCGCCTGCTCCACCTTCCTGCAGATATAGTCTCTGAACACAGAGAAGTCCAGGTCTGGGCTCTGCACCCACTGTGGGAGGGCATGGAGCTCGGAGGCTGGGTTTCTGCCTGGGCCCCCCTCTCCGGGCCCCCCACCTCCATCACCAGCTTTGATCTCACTGAAGTCGTAGAGGCTGCGCAGGGCTGACATGTCATAGGCCTCTGTGTCCTGCTCGCCACCCCCTTCATCGTTGTATTTGATGACATTGTCCCTCATGTCCTCGTCATCCTCAGAGGTCAGGTGGCTTTTGTGGTGTCGCTTCAGCGTGAGGATCAGAAGGACCAGCACTGGGAAAGGAAGAGACAGTCAGATGGGCGCAGAGTCTTGGGGAAGCTGTGCTCCTGCAGAACGAGGACGACCCCTGCTTGGTGGCAGGTGTGGAGGCACAGCACCTCCCGGCACTGGGAGCCCTGCCGGGATGCCAGACGGTTCCCATCAGCCGGGCTCATCAAGCAGCAGCCGTGCAGTGTACTGGCTTGGAGAGAGGTTTGCCTGGGCCCCAGGGCAGACCGGGAGCTTCCTTTGCCATGCAGCGTGACCACCGAGACAGGAGGGAGTGATGGATAAACACACAGCTGGACACACAAACGGATGGGCTCTGCAGAAGATGAGTAGGAAAAGGGGGTGCATGACTCACAGTAGCAGCCAAATGTTGGGTGGGTGAATGTGGAGCAGATGGCACAGAGCCTGAGCAGCGAGCTGCAGCTGTGTCCTGGATCATCATCCATTCAGCCCATCACCTTTAAAGCATCGATGTGCACTTTATTCGTTTGGGCAATTAGGCAGAAATTTGTTTGCACTGCGTTGGAAAATGAAACCAGTGTAAAGTGCACCCTGTGGGAAAGGGTTTTCTGAACGGAGATGCAGCAGGAGACAGGGAGTGGAGCTACTCCAAGGAGACACCTCACCAAACAATGCGCTGGCTCTCGCAGGTATCTGGACAGCCCTTGGAGCCAGCCAGGAGCCAGCCCTGGGGCCAGAGAGGCCGTTCAGCAGCTGCATCCATCAACTGTCCTGCGCTAAACCTGAGGGCACTGCAACACCCCTTGCTCAGAGCCCCTTCCCACATGCACACGAGCGCACGCTCCCCATGCCCAGGAAAGCCTGTGCCAGTGTGTCAGTGGCAGGCAGCAGCATTCCCGGGATACAGGTCCTGACCTGGGCAGCACTCTGGTTTGACCGCAGCCCAGCTCTGCGTCCTGCCCACACACTCACACACGCTCAGACGCTGACCTTTTCAGGTAAGAGCACACCTGTGTGCCCCACACCTGCCACCCCTGCCCACGTGCTGGGAGCACACACCGCCCATCTGCTGCGAGACGCCTGCTGTGGGCACAGCGTGGCAGCTGGCAAGCAGCTCTTGGCTCCTGCCTGTCCAGGCAGGGAGCGAGCCAGCAGCTCTCCAGGCTCTGCTGGGCAGCATCACACCTGCCTGGCATGGGGAGCTCTGCTCTGGCTGCCGTGTGGAGCCCAGCACGCAGGAGCTGTGGCAAACATGGGAGCTTCCCCACTGGTTCCCCCCGGCAGGGGCTGAGGTTCATGCCCCCCATGCTGCAGCTACCAGGGAGGAGACCGAGGCAGAGGAGCCTGCTCTGTGCCCACAGCACTGTGCCCAAGCATCTGCATGCACACATTCATGTGATGTTGATGGAGTGGAGCTGGGACAGGACAGGAAGGACCTGGGGGACAGGCAGGCACTCACCAACCAGAATGAGGACGCAGACCAGCAGCGCGATGAGGGCACCGGGGCTCAGCGTGGCTGACACAACGTAGGCTGTGCTGTTGCAGGACTGGATGGCCCCGTTGCTGTCGCAGCCGCAGACACGGATGGTCAGAGTCCCTGTGCTGCTCAGGGCTGGGGGGCCGCTGTCCACCACCAGAATGGGGAGCAGGTACACATCCTGCTCCTGGCGATTGAAGCCCACTCTCTGTGTGTGCACCGCTGCTGTGTTGTCTGCAGGGAACAAGCAAAACCGCAGCGAAGTCACCCTCACATCACAGCCTGCAGGACCTGCCACGAGCTCCTCCGTGCTCTGGATGAACAGCAGCTATTCCTGCACCACCTCCAGCAGCCATCTTGAGAGAGCCTGGGGCCTCCCCCTCCTCCATCACATGGACCCAGCTCATGGCTCCCTGGCACTGCAGCCCCTCTGCAGCCTGAGTGCCTGAACGTGGCCAGCTCCACTCCAGCACATTCCCCTTTGCCAGCAGCATCTCAGGGCCAGCCTGGCATTTCCTTTGTCACCACATGGGAGTGAGTCTGGCACAGGAGCAGCAGCACACGATTGTCTGAACCACACTGACAAACAACGCAGGTGGCACAGAGAGAGGGGAAAAACTTCCAAAAGACCCTCTGAGAGTGGCACAGAGTCAGAATCAGGATAAAAATCAATTGCTGACATGTACACACGAACAGACAGGGTCTGCAGGTGGCACTGAGACTGCAAGAGCAGACACTGCTTCCAAAGCCAAGAGCCATGGGTGAATGGTCCTGCCTCAGCTGGAGGGCCAGATACCCCTATGATCCTCTGTAACTCCTGAAGGAGCAGGCAGAGCTCCTTCCAAGCCTCCCAGCCAAGTCAGGCATCCTCCTCCCCATCTGCTTACACCCTGCTGCTTCAGGGGCTCAGCTGGCACAGCACAACTCGTTAAGATCCCATTAACACAGCCACTTCACGAGACCCTCCAGGCCCTGGTGCCAGCGATGAACCCAAGGAGCAGCTGCTGCCGACCAGGAGCAGGGAGGGAGGGCAGGGACAGGGACTGACACTGGGATTGACTCCCTGCTCAGAGGTGCTGCAGGCTGCCAGCCAGCAGCAGCATGGGCAGGATGGGGCTGAACAGCAGGTGACAATTGCAGCCAGGTGTCACAAGCCACTGCCGACTGTCTGCAGTCTTTATCTAATAAACCATAGATTGGCCCACTCACAGCAAGGTGCTGCTGTCTACGGACTCTCCTCATCGGGCCTGATTTATGCCAGACCATCCCCTTTCTCTATGAATCAGCTCTTCCACTGGAAAAGACATCTACTGTAACTCTGGCCCTTGGGCTGCTGCCACCACGGAAATTGCTGTATGGATTGGGTGCTGCAGGAAAGCACATGGGGCACAGTGGGGACAGGAGGCGAGCCAGGATGCGGGCATGCACTGAGTGCAGGACGGGGAAGATCCACTGGTCAGCCAGGAAGGAGATCCCAGAGGCACTGCATGGCAGCTGGGGCACAGCACAGCACAGTCTCCTGTCCTGCAGGACGCCTGCCACCGTGGCTGAGACTCCTGCAGCATCACGTGGCAGCAGCACCGTGGCAACTGGGCAGAGGTGTCAGGAGGAACAGGGGAGCACTGGCCCCTGGGTGCAAGGAGGCTGAACCAAGTGTGGTGGTGGCAACATCTGAGAGCTGCCTGTGGCCTACCAAGGATGAGCTAGGAAAAAAAAACTATTGTTATGCTAATCGTTTGCACAAAGGTAATGAGATCTCATTTGGTGCTGCTGCCCCCTCCTCGCTGCAGCATAGCAGGGAGATATAAATAATGTTAATGGCACCATCTCAGCAAGAGGCCAGGACTAACTCCTAGCTAGCCCAGCTAAAAGTAAGCCTCAGACACGCGGATAGAGTGGAGATAAAACCACAGGACAAAAAGGACAGACTTTAAGACAGTGCTTTAAGAGAGCAAGGCTCTGGCCACAGCCCAGGAGGGTCACCTTTGCTGTCACTGTCACACCAGTCAGGTCACCAGCCTGGGGCTGGGGTCAGATCCTGGCTCAGAGGATCCCTGAGGACAAAGCCCTGCACCTCCACTGCAGCTCAGCGCAACCCTCAACTAGGGCTGATGGAACACAGTGCTTGGGAACTCTCCCAGCTGCTCTTCAGTGCTGTGTAAACACAGGGGTAGCACCAAACCTCTCTGGAAATGCAGCAGGAGGCTGGCAACTCCCTTCTGTTTACAGCCAGCTCCAGCTCCTGTTAGGGACCTGCGACAAGGCATGCTGTATTTTTAGAAACAGTCTCTAGAAATCAAGGGGAACTACACATACAAGTGGCAGAGGGGCAGGCACCAACCTCAGCTCAACCCAGACAGCTCAGGCAGCCCGGCACCACTGAAAAAGAAATCTTGCCACCCACCCAGTCAAAATAAAGAAGCTGGTACTTAAATCTAACAGCAGCATGACAGGCAGGTCTGCTCAGAGACACCTCGCCTCAGGAAGGGGCTGAGGGTTTGCCCTGTGACCCAAAACTTGATGCAAGGGAGTAACAAAAATCACAACTACAAGCACTATTTTAAACATCATGAAACTGTGTTTTCTCTCCTGAACAGGGTGACAGGCGCCCTTCCTCCAGGAGGGAGATCCACAGAAATTTCACATGCACACCAATGAAACTGCTCACCAAGGCTGGACAGCCAGAGCCCAGCCTGGCAGGGACCACCTGCCTCTGGCACCGAAATGGCTCCACCACCTGCCCACTACCCCCTGCTCCCCGCCACTATGAGTTCTTTTCTGTTGGGTGTTTGCACCCCTGTTACTCGTAAACTTCTGTGTTCCCCTCTGAGATACTCCAAAAGAAGCAGTGCTGCTGCCATATGATTGTAGTCCTTTTTATCACAGATCTGGGAAAATTTTGCCCAGATTGTGGAACATGTATCCTGGAAAATGCATCCAAAGCAACCTCCTATAAAACAATTGTCATTTCTCTTGGTGCAGTTGTTTCTTTACATGTAGTTGACCCACGGCAGCTGCTTTGGGATGTGTCTTGGTGCAGATTTGTTTGCATTGGCACAGCCCAGGCAGCCCTGGCCCCGCAGCCCTCGTGTCTCTTCCTCCGCAGCAGCTTCCTGCCAAATCCATTTCTGGGGTGATGAGCTGAGGAGCAGAGCTTCTCAGGAGCAGCAGTGGAATGTGAGCAGACGTTAATCCATAGCTTTCCTGAACAGACGAGTCTGGGTCTCCACACTTGGTTTCCTGCCCAGTCCCCGCAAAGCTGCAACTTCTGCTGCAGTCACACCATTCCAAAGGCTGTGCTGAGTGTCCTCTGATGCCCCAACCCAAGCTTTTTACTATCACTGCCTTCTTGCTGCACAAATTGACATTTTCTCCATAGGTTTCCTCTGTCACCCTCTCTCTCATCACGCAGTGACATTATCCTGTGTTACATCACGTCACTTCGTGTGACAGGGCAGGAGGTGGCCCCTCTGTCCCCCTGAGGAGCAGGTCACCGGACAAGGCAGGATCTGATGTGAGCTGAGCACACAGGGACTCATCAATACTGCCCTAAGAGGAAAGTTTAGAAATGCAATACACTCTGGTGGTAGCTTAAAGTCACTAGGAGTAATAAAATAATTAAGTCTCCCAGACTCCCTCTCCAAAGAGGCTTTTGGCAGCCTCAAAGACAGAACTAATAAATCCTTCTCATAACTCAATCTCAAACAGTACTAGGAGAGCAGGAAGGATCTTGACGTCCCTTCCCTCTCCCACACTCACAGGGCCCCGTGAGCATCTGCCTTCCCCTTCTCCAGCAGCTGCTCTGCTGTACTGGAGCCTGGGAACACCGGCTCTGGGGAGGAGCACCCGGCTGGACCTGCAGGCACACTGCTGCCGGAGCTGCCCCAAGGGAGCAGACCTCCTCCAGCTCCAGCTGGTGCAGCTGGTAGAAGAAACATCCTGTTTTTCCCTTTTGCCTCTTCCTTCTTGCGAGTTCTCTGGGTACCAGGCCACAGCACCACTGCTGCTCCTTTGCTGTTTGCTCAGCCCCGAGGAGGTTTGATGCTCTTTTACACACACACACACCCCACCCCCGCCCCGGTCAAACGAGCATCTGCGGTGCTTGTGCTGAGAGGGGCATCCCTGTGGGGCTGCAGGAGGCTTCCTCTATCCTCAGGCAATCCTCAAATCCTAACATTTTGCTTTTGATTGTTAGGGTTTTCAGATCTTCTATCACCCATTACACGCTCTTAATGAGACCTGCAGA
Source organism: Lycocorax pyrrhopterus obiensis (assembly GCA_014706295.1). Lineage (NCBI taxonomy): Eukaryota > Metazoa > Chordata > Aves > Passeriformes > Paradisaeidae > Lycocorax > Lycocorax pyrrhopterus. The sequence continues at coordinate 9,549,086 of JACSVZ010000022.1, read as the reverse complement.
GAGTTCAGACATCTGCTTGCAGAGCCCTTGAGCCCTGGAGTCAGTAGCTCCATGTGTCACTCCACATTACCTAGCACTCCTTCCAGGTTGCCGGGCTTGAATGCTTTCTACCATCCCTTCCAACACAATTAGCATTTCTTGGAGAACATGATTTCAGGCTTTAATTGCCTTTGATCCTGCTGTAATCAATTTTCTCAGGCCAGAAAGACCCAGCAAAAGGCGAGTTAGGAAGCAGAGGACGGCGAATGCCTTTGGAATAGCACCAGTTGGACCTTAACGTGGTCAGCTTCTCTAATTCCATCTCTTCCTTCAGTCACTCCATATGATGGGCATCTTCTTCCTGGATCATTGCTGTTGTTACCACAGGTGACATTTACTCCTTGTCTGATGAATCAGGAAGCGTGTGAGTGCTCCCTCATTGAGAGCAAACGCACAAAAAGAGAGACACCAATAGGCAGCGGTGCTGTTTCCAAAAGCCCAGCTCTTGCAAATCCCCTGTAACTCAGCTATGTGGTCACCTGCAGGGTCACCCTTGGCTCTTGTGTCTCCAGCCTGGAGCACCAGAGCCAGCGCAGCTCTGTGTGCCACACCCAGGAGCCCCGGAGGGAGCCTTGACACTGTTGGCAGCTCACAGCCCCCAGGCTCCCCCCAAGCAGCCCCACCATGCCAGGTGCTCCTGCCCTGCCCGACTGCAACAGGAGTGCTCCCGAGCAGGTGCTGGTCCCCACCCTGTTGAGAACAAGTCACTTCCTGAGGTGGCTTTCTGGTGCCATGAAGGAGCCAAGTTAGGTAGGTGCAAAGCAAAAGAGAGGATTTAAGCAAGAGCTTAGCGAATCCATCTGTGCTGACATCCATCAGTGTCACTCCTTGGCTGCAAAAGCAATATTTATAAATCACGTTTCAAAACTGGCTACAAATTTGTACAAAGAAACAGATGGGCTGGTGGTAGCAGTTTGTCACCACTGATATTTATACGGGGGAGTAGAGACAAGTGCAAGAGGGGTGAATGCAGGAGAGGCAAGCAATGGGGGAACACAAGGGAGGATGCAGCAAGGACACCTGCAAGAGCAGGGGCAAAGGTGAGTGTACCCAGGGCAGTCGATGGACTGGAGAAGGGGGCAGAAATCAAAGGGAGGGAGATGGCACCAAGGCACCCTGTTAGAAATGAGGGGTGCCTCCATCTGCACAGGCAGCCACCTCCGCTTGCTGGGGAAGACAGCACTCCTCAGCAATTGGGAGGGTCTCCAAACACTCTGGGAACAACCCTGCAGCAACAACATTTGTTTTCCCAAGAGCAGGAGGCGGGAGGTGATGCCAGCTTTTACTCACTTTATGCAGTGTTACACCACACAAAAAGCTCGAGGGATCGTTTAGCACAAAGAATTACCCTGCGCCACAAGAGCCTCATCCCACTCAAGAGAGCAGCAGCTCCAGAGGAGATGGTGGCACACGTGTCCTGCATCTACTGCAATGCCAGCTCTTGGGCCACTGCTGGTGGACCCCCACACAGAGCTGAGGAGCCAAGCAGCCCCCGCTAAGCCCCATACATCCCCAGCCACATGCACTGCCAGACGAGCAAAACAGGGTGGTGGCTCTGGGATGGCAACCTGGCCATGGCAGACACCCTGGCCCAGAGCTGGGAGCCTCATGAGGGTCCGGGCAGGGATGGACACCCGGGTGTAGCTCAGTGTGTTCAAGCACATTTTCATAAGGTCCTTCAAAGAAAGTGGGGGAAGTTAATCGCTGGGTGTGGGGCAAAATCTTGCTGAGGATTAAAGCCTGTTTACATGCTAAGAAGCAAAGGTCTTCTGAACAGCTGCCCTTGAGCAGAGGGGGAGGGACTCAGGTCAGGGACAGCTGTGCTACTCAGGACACAAAGTAATATCCAGCCCGGCTACCATCACATCTGAAGCTTTTCCATTTTGACTATCCCTAATAATGCTGAACCAAACTGAGTGAGCAGGATCTTACGTCAGCAGAAGACTCCTTTGATAAGCTCAGAACAAACTAAACCAGGCTTTTGACAGATAAAGCTGCAAAAGCAGAGGAAGAAAATGGTTTTAAAAGAAAACCAAAACCAAAGAAGAATTTCAATGTGGTCTGCTGGCCCCTGTGACAAGCACATGCACATGTGGCTGGGGAAGGTCCCAGTACCTGCAGGGGACCCTGCTGTACCTACTGCTACAATCGGGACCTAAATTCACCCTAAACACAAGTCAAAAATAGGAAGCATCCTGGTAACTACTTTTCTGGATTGTTACTGTCCACACAAGTGCAGCCTGACGTGACAGCCTGCAAAGCCCAACAGCAGTCAGGCTCAACCAGCAGAACCTGCATGGCAATGGGCGATGTGTCCCATCGCTCACAGCAGCATTGAGTCACCCAGGATGAGCCCCTGAGCCCAGGGATGCAGAGAACCCCAGAGCTGCCCACAGGAACAGACAGGCTCTGCCTGGCTGCACGTCCCAAAGGAGAGGATGAGCCTCAGGAAACACAGGAACTGCACCCCAGAGCCACCCTCACGGGGAATCAGGCTCTGCAGGCTGTGTCCCAGAGAACCCACCGTGGCTGTGGGCTGGCTGCAGCATGGCCCCACTGCCTCCCAGGGCTCTCGAGCTGTTCCCGTTTGTCAGGGGCACAGGGCTGGCCACCCACACGGCAGCCCCAAGATGACCCGTGCTCCAGGATTTACCTTGGAGAGGGATAAATCATAATGCTCAAAACGGGAGCGTGTTCATCTATAAATCCACATCATCTCCTTGCCTGCAGGCAGGTTGGAGATTTCCCATCAAGAAAGGGACTGAGAGCCCTGAAAATACCAGAGGCTTAACCAGACAGCATAAGAGGAGCTTTGTAGCTGCTTGCAGCAAGGAATAAAGCTGGCAGAGCCTCCTTGAGGAAATCCACGCTGTTAGCTGACCAGTCCCACCATTTCAGGTTGACCAGAAGCTCTGCGACATGCCCGAAGCACCCAGAGCTGGCACAGAGAGACCGTAACCCATCTCCCTCTCCCTGGGCAGAGGTGCTGCTCAGCCTGAGGGATGCTGGGCCAAGGGTACAGCAGGACTTACCCTGGATATCCAGCAAAGAGAAATGGTGGTTGTTGGTGGCCTCAGGCGCCAGTGTGAAGTAGAAACGGTGGCCGCTCTGAGGCTCATCCCGGTCCACAACACTGATTGTCTGGATCAGCTGTGGGGAGAAGGCAGAGGTGAGCACCAGTGCTGCCTCCACAGCCTCTCCCAGGGTCCCACGTGCAGGGTCCAGCCAGCGGCATTGCCGACTGCGGCCACAGAGAGGGACGAGCCTTCGACCCTGCAGAGGGGCTCAGTGGGACCAGCAGAGGGACTCCCAGTGTGACAGGGGCTGCACAGGAAGACTCAGGGGCAGAAGGGGACAGATGGGCAGGCTGGCACTGGTCCAGAGCACTGCCTGCAGCCCGAGACCAGGGCTGGGGGACACTCGCTACCTGGCCTGGCTTGGCATCCTCACACACAGCGGCTTCATAGGGGGTGGCGAGCTCAGGTGGATTGTCATTGACGTCCAGGATACGGATACGGAGAGAGGCCCTCGACACCTGGGAGTGATTATCTGAAACAGAAAGAGAAGCAGAGCTTCAGGATGAAGTGCCAACTGCTGCTATCAGGGAGCAAACCCCCTCATCCCCATCTGTCCAGAGGCCTTCATGGCTACTGCCAGCTCCAAGGCTCACACAGCACTGCACCACTGCTTGCCTGTGGCACAGACTGCCTATGGGACAGCAGCACCTGCAGAGCATGGTTCAGCCTCACCACACCCTGTAAAAGAAGCCCAACCACTGGGCTGTGTGCCAAGGACTCCTGAAACACCACCTGATCTACCCCTGGAAAACTGGAGCAGCCCAAAGCTAGTCCCAGCCATAAGGGTCAGCCATCCACTGGTGAGGATCTGTGCTGCAGCAAAACAGCACCAAGATGGGACAGAAAACTTGGATGTGAGATCACCCCCTGATGTGGATCCTGATCCATAGGCGCTCGAGACTGGCAGCAACATCTGAGGGCTGAGAAACGGAGCTGGGGATACGAAACAGCTGCGATGAACTAAGGGCACAGGTTGGCGGTGAGATCTGTCCCTCCACCTCTGCTGTGCCCAGGTGACCCAGGGTCAAATGTGCCCCATTGAGGCATGAGGCTCTTGCCCAGGGCCATCATCAGCTTAAGATTAAACACAGCACTATCTGCCAGCTGGCATGAGGGGGTCACACAGTAAGGTTGAGGGCAGCTCTCGCACTCTGGCTCTCACCAGCCCAGCCTCACACAGGCAGTGGTCCCGGGGACCCCCCCTCCCTTGGGGCTCACTCTGCTCGTGGGATGGGGCAGCATTTACACCTCCACTTGCTGCAGCGTCACTGAGCTGCACACACACCGCCGAGGGACACTGAGCCCGTGCCATAGGATTATAAATCACTCTGGAGGGCCTGATGTTTGCTGAAGCACCTCATATATCTCCAGAAATGAGAACTCCCTCTTACTCCATCTCCTTTGTTTTACCCAGAGGCTGTACCTGTGACAGAACTAATGCTTCTCTCCACGCTCAGGCAGGAGTTCTGCTGCCTGTTTGTCTATAACATTAATACTGGCCCCAACAGATCAGGTGGGGGAGGACCCAGGGGAGAGGAGATTTAGCGCTGCTCCATAATTAGCCAGGAATCTAAGCCCCCTCCCCAGAGCTGCCTTCACCCGGTTCTCACATTATCACTCCCTCTCACCCAGACCAGCTGCTCTGGTGATTAGATAGTTGTTTTTGGGGGAGGGAGGCAGAAGTCGTGACTAAAAGCCTGGAACTATGTGTTATTTTAAAAGGCATATTGGTGCAGTGAAATAAACTGCAATTGCTTGCAGGAAGAGAGAAAGGGGGAGGCAGCGGGGTGAGAAGGGAGCCCGGGGAGGCGGCGGGGTGCGCGCTTGATGCCCACAAATGAGCAGGAAGAAAAAGGGTTCAGTTCCTGCAAGAAGGAGGATGACAGCATTTCATCACCCCCTCCTCAGCCCACAGGAAGATGGATAACCATCCCTGCTGCTCAGCTCTGGAGCAAGCTGGGACTGCTGAGAGAAAGATGAGGAAAGGCAGAAAGAGAGGAGAAGAAGTAGAGCCTGAAGGGAGGAAGAAGCCAGGACCCCAGTGCTTCTCCTTCTTAACTGTAACCCAGAGGAGGAGTTCCTCCCTTAGTGCCCCACACTGTGGGAGCCAGCTGTGAGCAGGAACCAACCCCAGTGCTGCCAACCCCTCCCCAGGACCTGTTGGGATCATGCATGCCAGGTCTGGACATCCAGGTGACCCTGAGCAAAGCAGCTTCTCTTCGAGACCACCTCCCACAGGCCCCTGAGGAGGGACATGATCAGCGTGTTCAGAGTTGGGCAGAAGCCCAGGGCCGTGCTCTCCCCCAGCTCCATCCACGGCTGCCAGGAGCGCTTTGAGCTGTGCGTGTGAGCGGGGTCATGCACCCGCCTCGGCACAGAGCTGGGGACCTGCACCGACCCCCTCCCGAGCCAGGGCTCACGTCCTGCATCCCTGGGCACAGCTCGGAGACAGTGACCTGTCTAAATGCACCCTGTCATACAAAAGCTCTCCTTTTGCCCCTTCAAAAACTGCTGAAGCCTGAGGCGCATGCTCACTCCTGCCTCAGTGACGGGGTCAAAATTTGACGTGTCCAGGAACATCAAGGTTAGAAAGGCAACTGCTGCAATCTTGTCTACCTTTCCAGTGAGGCACACATCAGCTTCTTTTTATTTTAGCCATACAACGTATATTTGAAGGTTTCTGAATACTTTATCAACTTCCCTCTTCCTCTGAGCCAGTACCTGGATTTACCGGAGGAAAAAATGAAAAACAGTTGGATGTATTTGAAAAAAGTTATCTTCAAAATATCTGAAATATATTTTCTGTAACAGTGGCATAAACTGATATTATGATGGTCAGAAGTGCGATTAAGATTGTTGGAGCACATCTGTGATGAAAGGCACAAAGCACTCAACTAACACAAGATTCACATCTGCGAGGTCAGAAACTCTGGCCTGTGCTTTCTCTGCCTGTGGGCACGCACCCAAAATTCCCCAGCACAGGAGCAAAGGCTCAGCAGGCAGAGCCCAGAGCCAGAAGGAGAAGCAGAGAGGGTGGATGAGGCTGTGGCGTGGGTGCTGCAGGCACCTGCCCTCGCAGGGCTCTGTGAGCAGCACCTGGCTCGTGGTTGAGGTGAGGGCAGCACGTGCTGGCTGAGGGCAACAGGAAGGGAAAAAAGCCATCTTCCATTGCAGCGTCTCTCCTCGGTATTCCAGCTCAGCTGACTGACATGCAAATTAGTTTAATTATTTCTTCTTCTAAAATAAATTATATTTTGCAGTGGCTGCAATATGTTGTGTCAGGCAAAATTACATTCAATATTTTTAAACTAATTGATGTCAGCCTTGAGAAAACCTGATTGACAGCAGCGAGAAAGCTAGGCTGCTACCTAAACGCTTTCCTAAATTAAAATTAAACATGCCGTTTTTCTGCATTTCCTTCAGGAGTTGGAATGCTATTAATCTGAAAAGACTGAGGAAAGAGACATGGAAAATACACAGAACAAGAGGGAGATGCTGGAAGCACAGCCGTGCAGTATGGGAGCTCCAGGCTGGTGACTGGCAGCTGCCTTTGCCAACATGGGAGGAATTATTTCAGAGCCACTGGAGCTGCCGTGCGTGGGAGACGGAGCTCTGCCCAGTGCTTCCACACTGCTGCATCTGTGGCTGCCTCAACACAGCCACCAGCGTGGCTCAGGGCACACCAGACACCCCTGCCCAGGTGCCACGTGGCAGAACAGGCAGCACTGGGACAGGACTGGCAGGGATGGGACAGGCAGGGACAGGATTCTGGAGCATGAGGTGGTCACAGTCCTGCTGCACGGCAACACTCGGGCCAAGAGTCAAATACTCCAGGGGAATCTTTATCCACATCCCAGAGTATTTCCTTATTTAATTAATCATGTAAGTAAGTAATCTGAACAGGATGATATTCTCCTCTTAAATATTCAGCTGCAAAACACCAACTTGCCCTCTCCCTGAGTCGCAGACAGCTGAGTGCTCACAGGACTGACACCGAGCAGCCCTGGGCAACTGCTCAGCAATGCTGGAGCTCTGCAGCTCCCAGGGATGGGAAGGGACTGACAGTGCTTGGTCACCCCTGCTGTGGCAGGAAAGGAGGGCACTTGTGGTTTCTGCTGTGCCAGGAACCAGCCCTTACTCCTCCAGACCCTCACACAATCTCACAATAAAGCACGTTGCATTTTTACACCCAAACCTCTCCTGTGGAGCTCCAAATCCAGCACATGCCATTTGCCCTCCTCCCCATACACACAAAAGTGCTCAGCAGCTTCTCTGGGTCTGAGGAGAGCCCAGGGGACCAGGGGCTGCCACGTGCAGCTGGAGCACCTGGAGCAGCCCAGCTCAGGGGCACTGCTGGGCACAGCATCCAACCCGCTCTTCTGCGTCAAGACCAAATTGGTACTATACTGAATTCAAAATTTTTACATTAGTAAGGAAGTCAGAAGAGGCAGGAGTGGAATTTATTCCTCACTATCTCAGCAAACTGGGAGAACAAAATGCAGAACAGAAGACTGGGATGTGCCACTCTGCTCTCCAGCCCTGATGGCACAGCTCTGGGGCACAGGGTGGGTTTCTAGCTGTTGGTGCAGCTCCTGCCTGCAAACCAGAGTGCTGTGCCAAGGACAGAGCAGGGGCATGCCAGGGGTATGACTCGTCTGACAGGTGGCTGTATCAGAGGCTGGAGCTGAAAACGTGGCTCCCAGCTGAGGGGAAGCAAAGTGGAAGCAGCAGTTAAGCCAAGTAACATATAAATGGCTCTCACCTCTCCTGAGTCCTGCCCAAACTCAGCAGCGTAAGAGTCATTAAATTGCATCCAAACACAATGCTCTGATTAAAGCCAGTCTCCAGCAGGAAGATTTATCATCTCAATTACCAGCAGTGGACACAGCAGTCAAGGCCTCATCATTTTACATGAGCAAAGAGGAAAACAGGAAGAGAATCACTAATATTAGCCCAAGGAAGGTAAACAGCTTGCGAGGGAGATGAAGATTTATCTGTGGGAATGCTTGGCCTGGTCCCAGGCCAGATTAGCTGAACAGCCCCCATGCTTCCTGCTGGCCACCACGCTGCGAGGCCAAACACTCTGCTGGTCCTCGGCCGGCCGAGGCAGCTCCTGCTGAGGGGGCAGAGCTGTCCCTTGCTCCTCTCATGCCAGCAGTGAGAAGCCCAGACAGCTCATGGGCACAGCTGGGCACCTTCTGCAGCTTTTCTTACTACTGTCAGGGGCAAATACACCCTGATATCCGCAGGTGGGACACACCCTGGACACGGTTTGTGCTGCAGCAGCAGCGAGTGCCAGACAGGGCTCTGCAGGGTGGGGGCACAGCTCCTGTTTGGAGCTGCTCGAGCCCCACAGGCTGTCTGTGGGAACAAGTGCTGCCAGCAGGGCTGGCTGTCCTTCAGCAGTCAAACCCTGCCCAGGACAGCCCCGCCAGCAGACCAGGAGGGCAGCTCAAGGAGGCCACAGGGATGCAACATCTTGTTGTGACATGCTCCAGGCCAAGTGACTGGTGCCATGGGAATGAAGCGGGCCCTGGCACCATGGGAATACAGTGGGTACAGTTTCCCACCAGTCCCAATGAGCTGAGGCACCAGGCACAGTCCTGGGCAGCAGGACTCCCACTTCTTGGGTTTGTTGCATTCCTCCTGCCAAGTTTGCATCTCATTGAGGAAAGAGAATATATGACCACTTGCCTCTGATGGAGTTGGTGGTGTCCAGCCCTGTGGCATCCAGCTGCACCTCACATGCCCATGGTGAGCACCACAGAGCCCTGCCAGCACCCCAGGCCCAGACACCTGTGTGCTGGGAACTGCACTGCTGGATGTGCTGATGCCAGCGTGGAGGCTCCCAGCCACCCTGCATTCCACGCTCCCACTGCCATGGCTGATCCCGCTGCGCCAGGCACATCCCGACAGCTGCTGCACGGCCCCGCTCTGAAACCCCTCCATCACTCAGAAGGCTGTACCTTTACAACTGCCCTTTCCGCCAGAGGATTCAGACATAAATTGTACTTTAAATTCAATATCAGTCATTAATATTTCATGATTACAAAACGTTAAGGATAATGTCACTGGGAAGAATGTCTGGGCAGTTAAAACGGATGAGTCAGAGCTCACCATGGGAGAAGTCAGAGCACTGAAGAGTCTCCCTGGCTTTTGAAGCGATCCAGCCTGACAGGCTTCCCTGCCAGAGGGGAGCTGCAGCATTTACTGACTTGTTCTGAAATCCTAGCCACAGCGTGTAAATATTGTCCTTCTGATTCTTGTCACCTCACGTTTCCTCTGGATGCTGAGCTGCGCTGCAAAGCCGCCATCCCCTCCTCCCTGCAGAGCCTCCCCACGGAGCCCCCAGTACGGGCCACAGCTCGGCAATGGACTGCCCTCCCTGCGACGTGATCAGGCAGGGCTCACAACAGTGCCACAGCTAGACAGTGCAGGGGTCACTCCCGTCATCCAGCACAGAGCTTCAGCACAGAGAGAGACTGGGATGCACCACGGAGCCAGAGATATCCCCTCGGGGCAGTGGGGGTCTGGCCGGGGCCACTGACCTCTCCTCTCTCAGGCCATGGGGCCTATGCCCTTGCCTGGCCAGAGTGGGTGGCAGGATCTGACCTCTGGGACCCAAGTCAGGCCTTGACCTGGCTCCTTGAACATGAACAGCAGCTTCAGCGCTCAAGAATGAGCAAAGAAACACTCGCACAGCAAAGCCTGGGGAAGGCTCCTGCCCACAGACAGACAGGCCTTGGCCCATGTCAGCAGGGGTAAGGAGGTGCTCTGCAGCCACAGCAGCTCCCTGGTACCCACTTGCAGGGCAGAGGCAGAGCACAGCACGGCCCAGGCTACCCTGGTGACTTGCACATCCAAAATATGGAAAATTTCGAAGAATATGGCAATGCCTTTCTGTTTCCCAGCATGGTGCCTGGGACATTCTGCTCCCACAGTCCTTTCCCACTGCTGCAGCGCCAGGACCTCCCATTCATTCCTTCTGTGCCAAGCCTGCACCACCCCAAGCACACCGGAGGCATCCAGAGCCACAAACCCAGGCGCAGGTACAGTCTGTGAGTCCCAAACACTGAGAGCTCCGGCAGAAGTGAGTGCCGGCAGTCCCCCAGTGCCACAGGGCTCCAGCTGACAGGACATCCACGCAGGGCACACGACTGATCTGGGGGAGGCAGGTGATGTGAGTACAGCCCCCCGGGAGCCCCCGGCGCTGCTCAGCAGGTGTGAGTGCAGGCAGCGAGCTGCGCAGGGATGACTGGCAGAGATGGCGCAGAGATAACACAAATTTGATTAGTGTTCATCAAATATACTATTCGACCATGCTCCCTTATTAATGCTCGACTCAGGAAGAGTATTTTTAGGTTGTCTAGGGAGATGTCAGACTCAGTGCTGCTGCATTTATTTTTCCTTTTTACTTCAGTGTTGATTAACACTCGTGTCTTGGCCACCCCCTGCGATGACAGCACCCATATTCCTCCTCCTGCCCCACTCCAGTTCTGCACAGACCCTGCTCCACACAGCATTCCTCCATCTCACCTGCTTCCATCGCCAGGACAGTGATGTTGTGCCACCCTGCTGTCTCCCGGTCCAGGACCTTTCCTGTCACAATAGCACCTGTTTTGGCATCGATGTCAAAGATCCTCTCGGCATCCGTGCTGCGGTCGATGGCGTACCTGTGACCAGGCAAAAGGGGAAACCATGAGCAGCTGGATGTGCCAAGCCCACCCTGACCACCAGCCCCAGCAGTACTGGAATCTAACACCACAGGCCCTGTATCACTGCTCTCCTTGTCCTGTGCTGCAGCATGGTACAGGAAGGCCATGTTTCTACCAGGCTGCAAGGCCAGAGCCTTCCACTAAAATTAAAGTGTGGCTTTTGGTGCATAAAGTGGAACTGTGCACAGACTTTGGATGAGGGGAAAAACCTGCTCTGATGGGAAGCTTATGCTCTGGATAGACAGAGCAATACAGAAATCGTGGGCTGTAACTTCACTTGTGACTCTGGGAAGCTTCAGTGCTGTAGGTTCAGGAAAAGCACGAACCAAGCTGAAGGTGGGCACCCCTGCTCGAGGAGCCCATCTCACCTACTACTCTCTCTCCTGCTCCTGCCCCTGCATCCACCCAAGTGAGAGACCCAGAGGGCAGCACACAGTAGGCTGTATGCCAGATGTGCAGACACCTCAATTGCAGCTATAGCTGGCACAAAGCACAGGATCTGGACTGAACCTGTGCAACTGGTGCAGCAATCCTGGCAGCAGAGCAGTGGGCAGCAGCCAGCATCCCCCATCAACACAGCACATCATGCCAGCAGCCCCAAGATTTGCCCTATTTCAAACTTCCCAGTCCCACAAAGAACAGGCTGATGAGCTCCTCCAGCTCAGATTGTGTCCAGCTGCTCAGCAGAGACCATCACAGGCAGCTCTCCTCTGCTCCTTCAGCTGCTCCAGTGGTGCCCCAAACAGCCCCTCCTGAGGGTGGAACCCACGTACTCCCTGGGCCGCCTCCAGAGGACATGATTCCCACTTCTCCCCAAGGGCAACCCCACAGCTCACAAGGAGTCACACAGCAGGTTTAGTACCGAGCCTTCACCAGGACACCACAAATCCATGTGGCATGTCCTGCATTTCCAACCATTACACATGGAATGAAGCAAGCCAACATTAAATCAGGGCACAATGAGATGTGAGCTCCTGGGGGAAAGGGCTGGAAGGAAAGTCTGATCCAGCTGAGGCCCTCGAGCACAGCCGTAGCACAAATAACACAAACCACCACTGCAATCAGAATTAGAAATCCAGAAGGCCTGCAAATCACAAACAATACAGCATAATGTTATTGTGTACAGCATCTTTCACACACACTGAATCCCAGAGTGCTTCACAGAATTAAATAATACAAGACAGCAAAGAGTACAAAGGATAAATTACCAAAAGGAGGGCTGTGAATAAATTAAAGCCTTCAGTCACATGTCCAACCACAGAAAGAAGATAAATGTAGGGACAAAGCAAACTGGAAAGCTGGGGAGGTAGGACTGAGAGGCCACATTGGACAGGAGCAGAGCAGGACAGGCTCCAGGCTAGCAGGAGGTTCAGGCCAGGGGAAGTGCTCCACGTGCTGCAGAGCAGTTTTCCAGCTGTGGGTCCATCATCCCCACGGCTCACAGCCAAGGAATATGAGCTCACCTTTTTCATGCAAGGATGACCATAGATGGCCCTGTGCTGTTCTGCCCCATGCCCTGGGACAGGACCAGCTGCAGATGGGAGTGCCTCTGGCAGAGCCCCTGTCCATCCACACAGCTCCATCTCTGATGGAGGCACACACAAAGGCATTCCCACACTGTTTAACATGTTATACAGTACCAGATTACATTCCCTAGCTCTCTCCCTTTCAAACAGATGGGGAGATGAGAGAGTAAATACAACAGCACTTACTTGTAGCCAAACAAAAACATTCAAATGTTGCTATCTAAATTGCACTTGCACCCAGCCACCATCTAGCACCTATGTAGCTGACTTCCTCCTCCCCCCTTGCATCTACAGGTGATGGACATCTCTCACACAAAGCCAGGTACAAGCTCATGTATCTCAAAACCAACTACTAGGGACTGCCTGCATTTTCTGCTCCAACTCCCAGCTGGCAGCAGAGCTTTTACAGGCACACAGCCAACTCCAAAAGGGACAGTGACACTGTCTTGGCATGTACTGCAGCCTCTCATCCACTCTCTGTTCACCCAGTGCAAAGGAAAAGGAGAGGTCTGGCCACTCTGAACTGTACAAATCAGTCTGATGCTCTGCTGGAAAGAGGAAGAGAAACTGGGATGACAACACCTAATACCTTTCCAATAGCATAACTAATTTTACATAACTGCTTCCATTGTTCTCCCACATCACCCGACCTCGAACATGTCCTGCATTCCACTCCACTTTTTCATACTGTTAAGTTCAAGATGGTACTTCACACTCCCCACAGCTTCTCTGCCTCTCGAATAAGCACATGCCTGTTTTGATCACACTTCTGTCATTGCTGCATAAACAGAGACATCTGCAAAAAATATCCACACAGAAAAACCCAATTAGTGATGGAGACACCCCCAAGCCTGGACACATCTGACAGGGCTGCCTGCCCGGCCAGAGGGCAGGAGGATGGCAGGGAGTGTTCAGTGTAATGCCACTGGGAACCTCTTCTTAGGCTTCTCATTGCTTTGCTGCTGAGGTTGTCTTCTGTCCCTTCTGAACAGTCTGTTAAGGACATGCTGCCTGTACCCCATGGCAAGGCACAAACCAAACCACAACTCTGATGCCTTTGTCACCCCTGCTACAGAGAACCGTCACGTTCATGGCCCTGCCCCAGGGAAGGAGACAGAGCTCAGCACACTGCCTTGGCCACATCAGCAGGGCTGACCCTGCTGCCACTCACTGTGACTGTGGAGGTGGCCAGTCCAGGTGGGTCTGCAGCTCTCTGGAAGTGCCAAAGGCCATGGATGCTCCGGAGCACTAGGCTGGCATGGGAGCTGGGGACTGGGGGGGTGGGTGGCACAGGGATGTCCACCCACCCCCCAAAGCCACAGCCCTAACCTGCTCAGAGCTACAGATCCCACAACAGACTTCACCTTCCAAAAGCTTCCATCTCATCCCATGCTGGAGTGAGCAGCGCTTTGCTGTGCTCACTCACATAATTTTGTGCAATACAACCTTCACCACCAGCCTCTCCACTTCTACTCCAGCTTCATATTCACCCATCCCACTGAAGTCAAATGGTGCTTCTCACCTGGGAAGAGGCAGCATTTAATCCCTCGTCCTCCAGGTACTCAGAGACAGGACCTATGCTCATCTCTCCTGCAGCTGGCTGGTGCTCCGTATCTGGAACCGCAGTCCCCAGCTCTGATTGGGATGCGGACCTTGTACTCCATTTCCCTCTCTTCCTGCTGGCACTGCCTGTTGGTTTGGATGTTACAAGTGACTGTTTAATTTCGACAGCTTTCTCAGTGCTCATCTTTCCCATGAATGCATTTCTCAAGCAGTTTGTTTCACTTCTCCCTCGAACACAACAAGAAGCACATTTTATGCCATGTGTTTTGTTAATAGGGAGCTTTTCAAACACTGTATGAAAAGCTTTTTGTTGTGTTTGTTTTTTCCTCCTCTCCCTTTTGTATTGAAGCAGGTTGTAGTTCTTGCTGTGCTGTTGGAGTCTATAAAATGCCCATGTCCAACACGTGTCTCCGGATTTGGTGAATGCCAAACAAGAATATCTCTAAGAACCTTAAATCCCAAGCAACATCTTCCCAGTGCTGATAAAGCCTGGAATGCACACAATCAGAGCACAGGCTCCCACTGCAGAGAGAGAAACAAAAGCCTTCCATACAAACAGCCTCACACACACAGACAGTCTATCACTGTATTACTTCATACAATGGCTCAGCTGAGAAAAACTGCACTATGCCCAGAAAACACACAGCTAAAGCCAAAAAGCCAACTGGAAACTAAATTTTTTTTCTGAAAAGGAACAGTTCCAGGCTTTGACAGGCAAAAAAACCAAGGATGGAATAAAATAAAAAGAACTGGACCTTTAGGAGGGCATTTCCCACACTGGTACCACAGAAGGTTTTGTGCCCCACAGAGGGCTCATACAGCCCTTGGCCATGCTGAGCTCACCACGGCTCCCTGCTCACGCACTGGTGTCACTGGGAGGGTGTCCTTCTCTGAGAGGTGGGGTGATGTCCGGGCGCCTCCTCGCACCCAAGGCAAGCAGCTGCCAGGGGCTCTGCAGCCAATGTGCAGCTGGAGCGAGGCAGCGAGGAGGCGCCCCAGGGATACCCCTTCAGTCCTCACTCTTTGTAACAGGTCACTTCGACCCGGTCCAGATTGTGGGAAGGGATTTGTTCTCAAACCAAGTCACTGCATCCTGTGGGACACGCGGATCACCAGGAGGGCAGGGGAACATCAGGCTGGAATGTGCCTCCGGCAGTTGCTTTGGGCAGCGCAGCAGGAGTCACGCAGCCTTGTTCGTGCTGGCCTGGGGCTGAAAACAAAAAGCCAAGGGCACCTCCCTTCCCATTTGGCTAAAAATACCTCCCAAACCTCCTTACTGGCAGCCTGGTGTCAGCAGGACCTGGAAACCCTGACAGAGCTGATTTCTGCTCTGCTGTCTCTGGCAATCCTTGTTCTTTCCTGCCGCAAGGGGAGAGTGCATCTCGACATGACAGGAAGTTGTGGGTCTATATACAGGCAGAGCCAACACACAGACCCGAGTCCAGGAGAGCAGCCACTGCAGAAGCACAGCCGTGCCTCTGCTCCCACCTCTGGCCGACGAGGAGCAGGAAATTAAAGGGATCCACTGAACTGCAGCAACTTCAAAGGGTTCATACCAACTTCAAGGCGACGAGGATCAAATGCTGGTCATGCCGTCAGGACCAGGTACTCTCTAATGTATCAGAGGTGAAGTACAAGTGCTGGCTTCTTGTGACTGCACTTCCGAGCAGCACACTTGAAACGAGAGGTGCCTTACTGCCGTCTCCTGCTGATGGGTTAGTGTCACATCCCGGTGCTGCAGGGTGCTGGCATTAATGTCTGTGCACCGCTTTGAAGCTGTGAACACCTGCCTATGCAGCAAAGTATTTTATTAAATTACCTGGCTAGCCAGAGGACAGGGAAGCAGGAGAGATCCAACTGTACCTTCCTCCTGAGCTGGTGCTGCATCAGCATGACCAACATCAACCTGCAGCTCCACTTGGTATGTGTTAAAATGGCTGTGAAGGCTCACCCTGCTGCACTGCCACTGCTCATGAGAGCAGAGACTGCTAGCACAGAGGGAGTGAAGGGATGGACCAAGTCCCACAGGGGAGCATGGGGCACACAGGATGAGCTACCTGCCTGGGGATAGCTGGAGGCAGGACACGTATTTGAACGCATCAAGCCTGACAAGGGAAAATACATGGCAATTCCCAAGCTGCAGCAGATGCCTGGGAGTCCTGTTGGCTGGGTCCTTGTGTCTGAGCATGAGGCACTGCCTTGCCAGCACTGAGCTCACTGGAGGAGAGACTCCCAAAGCAAAGTTTGGGCTCTCACCATCTTGCTCCTGCCCAGTACTTGAATCTGCTTCTCTCTGGTCCAAGTCTCCAGCGCCTTCTGCACAGCAATAAGAGCCTCTTTCCACTGCTTTCTTTTGGTCTGTCTGCAAACAATGCAGCAAGCTCCACAGGGAAGCAACACAAAGAACAAGAAAAAACAAGAATAAGAACAGTTCTGTCCCCAAGGTCCCTTTTCTACAATTACAGATCAGAAAATAAAAGCTATGTTCTGCAGCACTGCTAGAAACAGTCAAGTGAAAAAGCATGTGCACACACACAGATATGTGGACACACCACTCTCCTGAAGGGTCTGAGCTGACAGCCACATGCTCAGGGGCAGCAAAGAAAAAAATCAGACATGTAGCCTGACTGGAGAGGGACTGGAGAGTCACAGGACAAGGTGAGCAGAGGTATGCTGAGAACACATTCAGCACTCAGCACCCACTAGTGTAAGTGGTGCAGCACTCACATACACAGTTCCCGGCACACAAAGGCTGATTTCATTCACATTCCCCCAAAAGTCAACTTTGAGCATCCAGCTTTGTGACAGAGTACTCTGCTAGCTGCCAGGCATCTGTAGATGGCAGCTTTCCATGTGTAAATGCATTTCTGAGCTTTCTAACCATCTCAGTCTTTGTTTCCATGAGGATCAGGAGATCCCCCTCACCCTACCATGAAACAGTGTGTCTCCCATGGCTGCACAGCACCGAGCTCAGAGCCCCAAACAGGCACTGGGGGACATCACTGAATGCAACCAAGTGCTGTAACTGAGCCTTCTCTGGCCTGTCCCCCTCCACCCCACGTCCCTATCGCTGTCCTTCCCAGTCTATTGCTGCGGGGCTGACTCCCTGCAGAGCTCTCAGTCCAAAGGCAGTGCTGCTCCCTGGAAGTGAGCGGCTCCACGGGTGCCTGCAGCCCCGCTGGCACCTGGCACCAGAACACACATTTCAAGGAAATTTTCCACACGTTGAGGATGTTTTCTGAACACCAGATTTCCAACCCAACTGCTCGTGACTCAGGCCAGTTGGCAGGACCAGAAGGCTGCTTTGTGCCTTAGGTAATAACAATTTAACAAGGTAACAATCTCTTTAGCCACAAATTAAATGGAAATGGGAAATGTCCTGTGCAGATAAGCTGCTGCCTGGATTATGTCCCCTGCCCAAATATAAACTCCTCTGATCTTTGATCCTATGCACACATGCACGCACACACAGCCAGGCTGTGGTTCTGCACCTCCCAAGCCTCACCTCATTTACCACCCTTCACCACTGTCCTCCTGCCACTCCTGGTGTCTGGCCTGTGTCAGGTACCACTGCAGATACCTCGCTGTCAGCAGCGAGGATATGCAAGCATCACCCAGCCACCTTCCCTGATGCTCCCTTGCACTCACAAACCCATCACCTGTCAGTGACGTATCCGTCGCCTGTGAGACGGCTGCGCTTGCTCGTGCACAGGCTGCCACTCACCTGCCAGCTGCCTGTCCCACGAGACACTCACACGCTTGGCCACACATGCAGCACTTGCCACTTTTACCTGCACTCTCCCACCTCCTCTGTCCCAGCCACGGCCACAAGCCCTCCCAGGCCACGTGTCCCTTGCAGGTGACCCCATGCCCACTGCTGGAAGGGGGATGATGTGAGGTTCGGACGGCTGCTTTACCGGACAGGGTGGTTCGCTGTGTCCGGGTCCAGAGCAGTGACCACCCCCACGACAGATCCAACATGTGCATCCTCCTGCACCTCCATCAGGTTGGAGGGGGGCCGGAACTCGGGGGGCTCATCGACGTCCAGCACTGAGACCCGCACGATGGTCTGGTCCCGAAAGGTGCCCAGGTCCACGAACCGCGGGTCCACGAACTTGTTGAGGGCCTCCACCACGACAGTGTGCACTTTTTTTGACTCATAGTCAAGAGGCTGCGACAAGGAAAGAGGGTAAACCACAGCCAGCCCAAGGAGCCCCTCTGCTGCCCCTTCCTTCACCAGAGACAATGGGGCAGCACTAGAGCCACTAAAGCTGCCTGCTCCCAAGCAGTGCCTCTGTAGCAGCGTGGGGGTTTCTGCTTTGCCCTTCTGCCAGGAGCACCCACACTGAGGGGGCAGGAGGAAGCAGAAGCGTCCAGCCCACTCCCCTCAGGGCCCCTAACAGGGTGCCCAGGCTGTGAGCAGCCAGGATTCACTGGGAAGACAGCACAGTGTGTGCTGCACATGAGCGAGTTTTGATCATTAATCACCCCGCTCTTATTTCTACAGGGGAGGCAAGCTGCATACAGCGGCCTTGAAGAACAATCATTCTTTCCTGCCTGCACCAAATATTTGCTTGATTGTTTTTGCCACCAAAAGCAGATACAGTTAAAGTGCTGCTGGTCAGGTACAGCAATTAGGTGGGCATTTTTCTCCCCTAGCAGGTGCTATCAATAGCAGCTGTAAGCACTCCTCTCTGTAGTCCTATGCATGGTGTCTCCTCTGCACAGCTCGCTGCTTCACTGCCACCCCCAAGCCACCCTGGGGGACTCCAGCAGGCACTCTGTGCTGCTCCTTTTCAGCCTTTCCTCCCAGACACAGCCCTGCATTTTGCCATCCAGGCAGAGCAGAGACAGGTCTCTCCCTGCATCAGCAGGCACAAAAATGCAACTGCTACTGCTAGAGCAGCACTCAGAGCATTTTCTTCAACTCAGATGCAACAGCAGCAGTCCCCAAAGGAAAGGGTCCTCCTAAGGACCTGTGTCCTCCCTACTCAACCAATGCTTCTCACCTTCTGTACTGTGATGACAGCCTCTTGGGTATTGCTGTCCGTGGTGACTTTGAACATCTCCACCCCTTCCTCATCCTTCACTTGATATGTCATGTCCGTGTTCTCCCCGACGTCGGAGTCCTCTGCCTTCACCCTCCCGATGGCAGTGCCCACGGGGGCCGTTTCGACAATGCTGAACTGGTACATCTCTGGAGGAGAAATGGGTACCAGGGTCACTGCTTCTGCCTTTGAACCACCCCCAGCCTTCACAGACCTACCTGGGGCACCTTTGGGCTGTGAGGGTTGCTCAAACAACACCGTGTCTACAGTCCACACTGCCCCAAGAGGAGAAGTAAATACACCAGCCAAAAACAAGGGCTGAGGAAAGGTAATTGGGGAGCACTGACATTCCAGGTGCTATGTGAAGTAAGGGCTGATTTCTCTGCATGGACACTGCCCTGCAATCAGTGCTCTTTGATTCCTTGCAAAGATTCCTTCACAATTTCTGATTTCTAGGAGATGCAGCCTAAGAGCTGAGCCTCCTCCAGCTGCAGCCCCTTCCCTCGGAGCTGCCAGGCTCCACAGCTGGAGTGTGCTGCAGAGCCCGCTCCTTGCAGCAGGATCACCCTGCACCTTGTCTGGGGAGGGTCCCAGATCAGACACCAGCACCAGCCACAGGCCATTAGCAGCAAGTTGGGAAACAGAGCTGTGCTGTGACAAGGCTGCTGCCCCTGAGCAGCATCACTGTTCTGGAACTGGGGCAAGGCTGTGCCAAGCTCTCATGTAGCAGCCAGGAGATGCCAAGCCAGCAGCCAAGTCCCTGCCCCAGCTCCCAAGGGGCAGCAGCATGGTGGGTCTTGCTGGCTTCCAGCTGCTTGGAGAGGGCTCAGGAAAGGGCCAGCTCTGCTCTCCCACCATGCAAGTCGTGCTTGCTTCCAGGACCTGCACTGGAGCAGGGATCTGGCACCCACTGTGCTGCCAGGCGGGGACATATTCTGAGCCAGGCCAGGAGCTGGGCATGCCACGGTCCTTTGGTATTGTCACCCTGCCAGCAGTTGGAGTGGCCAGGCTGGCTCAGCCTGCAGGTTCCACCCCACCACCCACAGAGAACCAGGACACGCTCGAGTGCCCTCCCCCATTGCCAGCGGGACTTACTCTGAGGGAAGCGTGGTGGGTTGTCGTTGACATCAGTGACTACGATGGTGACTGTGGTGGATCCAGACAGGCCACCCAGCTGTCCTGCCATGTCTGTTGCACGGATCACCACCTCGTAGCGGTCCTGTGTCTCACGGTCCAGGTCTGCCACGGCTGTCCGGATCACACCTGGAAACCAGCAGGACAGCTGAGCACAGGCAGGTCCCAGAGCCACAGACAGGGTGAGGCTGGAAGGGGCCACAGGAGATTACTTTGGACAGGATCCAGACCTAAACAGGATCAGCTGGATCTCCCTCTTCACATGGGGCAGATGCTCCAGTACTTCACCAACCTTTGTGGCCCTTCCCTGGACTCACTCTGGTATGCCCACAGAATCACATTTGGCAGTCAGACACAGTACTTGCACCTCACCAGTGCACAGTAGAAGGGACTGTCACCTCCCTTGACTGCTGGGGACACCCTCCCCAACCAGAGCCCTGGTGCTGCTGGCTGCCTCTGCCACAGGAACACACTGCTGGCCACAAACAGCATCTGCTGAACCCCTTTGCAAGAGGTCACATAAGCAAAAGCCAATTAAGGGAAGAGAAAGGCACTGGGGAGAAGAACAAGCCCAGGGGGTTGTCAGTCAGCCAGAAACATCCCAAAAATCCTCCTGAAGCCCAGGAAATGGCCACAGGCCCAACCTGCTCCCAGCAAGTCTCCTCATGAAGCATGAAAGAGTCCCAACTGCTGCTTCTCCCGTGGGCTACTGGCAGCTCCCACTGGGTTAAACCCTGGCACAGAGGAGGTTTGTGCTTCTCTCCAGGGTGACCGGGAGCTGGATGAAAGATCTGTGGGGGTCAGAGGATTGGGGGGGGCAGGAGTCACAGGAGGGAGAGGACTCATCCTCACCCCCACCCAAATGCGGGGGCTGTGCTGGGGCCAGCCTCAAGGTCTGCTCTGTAGAAACCCAGTCTGAGTCACAAAACCCCTCTGGCATGGATCTGCAACAGCCCACTTATCCTGATCTGCTGAGCAGGAGCCAGGCTTGCTGCAGCACCCCTTACAGAGCAGGGCTGTCCCCAGCCCAGGCTCCAGCTCCCAGGTACTATGGCCTGGGCACACCTGGGGGAGACCTGCGTGATTTGGAGAAGGAGGGGCAGCACATTTCTAAAAGTCTGTCTGCACAAAACCCCTCATTTTCAAGTGTCCTTCTAAGTTAAGGAGACCAGAGATGACAAAACACATGCTCTGTGTCAGAGAATGCACCGGAGCTCAACAAAATGAATGGTATGGTAGTACTTCTTACAAAAGCAAGTCTCTTAAAAACAGTGTTTACAGGTCTCCAGTATTCATCTGGGATTGGGGAAATGACCAGGACTAAAATATAAAGGAATGTAAAACAAGAAACAAAGAGCAGTAAAAGCCTGAAACCTCAGGCAGAAATTACCAGTCACCCACGACTGTTTCATTTAAATGGAAACGAAGTAGAGAAGAAACATTTTGAGGATGAAAGAAAGAAAGAAAGAAAGAGCTCTGCCCTGACGTGGCACCAGGGTCACGAAGGAATGAGTGCCTACATGGATACCACGTCATTAGCACCACATTCCAGTCCCACTGTACCAGCAGCACCCCATAACAGACAGGAATCAGCTTAAAACCCCCTCCAGCTCAGTTTTTTAACATTCCCAGAGATTAGGACATTGTTTTATGTTTCTGTAAATCCTCTCTCTTCCAGGGTTTTCTGTTTAACTATCAGCTTTACCTCCTCCTACTGTGAACTGCAAATTCAACTCTGCTTTGTTTCACCGGTAATCCTGCCCGGTGCTAGGGACAATACTGGAGGAGGCTGCTGGAATGGGTCTCCAGTGAGGGGCCTGACCCAGAGGGAACAGGGAGCTCCTTTCTTGCTGAGCAAACAGTAGAGAATCATCCAGTGGTCTGAGCACCTTGCAATCCATTTGCTGATGTGCAGCACATCGAGCAGTGGTAGAGCATCGAAGCTCCAAGTCACCAAGAGCACAGCAGAGGGGAGAGCTGAGTTCCAGCAGGCTGCAAGGAGCCAAGATATGGCTACAGGGATAGATCCCAAGGCTTCTGCACTCCACAGCCAGCAGGTTTCCAGTTTCCCCATTCACGTGCCTGGTGTAGCCTCGTGCACCTCCAGACAAGGGCTCACACCATGGAGCCACTGGTGCTGTGGCCCAAAGGCAGCCAGAAATGCCACTGAGCTGGGAGGATGAAATTCCTCCCCCTCGCCCTTTGCATGACATTACAGGTGCAGTAGGAGCTGGCAACACTGTTCAGGAGACATTTATCACTCCTTCCTTTCTGAAACTAGCAATTATTCCAATGATTAGCATTGTCAGGATTTATTATAAAGACGTAACTACCATTTCAGATCCTCGCCATTCTCCAGATCTCATGGATAGGCACAATTATCACCCAGTTTCCCCTTGTCCCTCTGTCACTTCAAGTTCTGTAATTACCTGGACTCCCCTGCCTTCAGCCCCATGGATAAGGGAGCAGGTGTTTATCCTGCGATGGGGCCCAGGGTCTGCTCTGACCCCCTCATTCATCCTGGCTCTGCTCAGAGGAAGCCATTTGGCAAGGAGTCCCACTCCACCTCACACAGAGAGGCAGAGGGGACACAGGAAAGGGAGGCAAGAACATGCCTCTGGGCACCCATCCCAGCCAGGATGGCACCCTCCCACCTGGGAAGCAGGACCAGCCCTGCACAAACACCCAGGGCTCAGGGACCAGCCCCAGCTGCTCGTGCTGACAGGCCTCTCCTGCCACTCCACTGTGAATACAAAACCGTTATTTCTGGGCAAGCACTATCTCACTGAAATTTAAGCAATTCTGTTAATTAACGGGGTCTGAAGCATTTTATAATGAAAATGATTCATGTCAGCACAATAGTGATGAATTGGGATGAGAGGGAAAAAGCTCATGCATTCACCAAGGCTGTAATGACTTAACTGAGCTGCTCGTAATGATATAGCTCATAATACGCCATGCAAGATGGGAGGAAAGTGCTCAGGCACTTCCCAGAACACCTCCAAGGTCACTCGTCCCAATGGGGAGCAAGTCCAGGCCATTTGGCACATGCAGAGTAGGGCAAATGTCCCCAGCCAGCTCCTGTTCTTCCAGCAGCACAAGGCAGACAGAATCTCTGCCTGTGGCAGAGGTGGAGACTGATCAGAAACTCCCTCTCACGGTGTTGTGTGTCCAGTCCATCCTGGAAAAGTGGGGATCTGCTGCTGATGAACTGCCCTGTGCCCCAGACCTCCAGGAGCCCCAGCAGGATTGTCACTGGGACGCTATTCCCAAATTGCACGGGCCACACCAGGCCACTAGCCCAAGAGTCAGGCTGGTTTTGTCTTCTAGGCCGAGGTACCACTCACCATTTGCTAATGGCCATGGCAAATCAGGGTCTCCACACAAGCTCGACATCCATGTGGCACTATGGGCACTGCCTTAAACACCCATCAGCAGCAAACCTGTGTGGCCCCATCTTCCAGAGCCAAGATAGTCTCTGTTCCCAAAACATGACCCCCAGGGACTCTGCAAAGAAGCTGCAAGGGATGGTGACAGACCTTCCTCAGGGCTGTACAGAGAGCACAGAAAAGTCATTGCTATCATCTCCCAAGATTCACCTTCTTTCCAGCTGGAAAAACTGACAAACTTTGTCTTTCCCAGATACTGCTAACAAAGTAAGAACAACCTCGAGCTCAGACTTGTCTCCCCCAGATTGTCAGTATCTGTTATAGCTGAATAATGTGGACACATGGTGGCATACCCTCTGGTACAAGGCCCATGTGGCTTTCCAGCATGATCCAGATTAATCAGTATAATTACCAGGCAAGGGGACACTTACAGCATCACATAAATGCCACTGAATCTGCTCCAACGGCAGACTCTTTTTGGGCGATAAAAACAAAGCAGGACAAAGCACTCAGCAGGTAACTGCCTTCCAGGAATCCCATCATTATGGGCTTTGCTCTGCTCTCAGGTACTTCTAGGTCAGATGTCCACATCCTCAGAGACTGGTTGGACAAGGCACCTTCCAGCTGAGGGCAGGAGGAGCAATAAGGCAGAAAGTCATGGAGTAACAAACAGGGAGCTATCCTAAAGAGGTTCCTGGTCCACCTACAGCTCAAAGCAGGCAGTCTTCAAAGGCAGATGAGATTACCCTGGGCCATAAACAATCAAGTTTTTAGTATCTCCAGGGATGGAAATGCCACCATCATGGTGGCAAGACTTGTCTTCCTGCCATTTGGGTCTTTTTACTGTGCAAGCCTGAGAAGAGTCTGGGTCTGTCTTCTTTATCCCTCTCCTATTTAGCTGGATAAAACAGATTAATTCCTGCCAGCAGCCTGTTCAGTTAGATCAAACCCATCTCTGCTTCAGGCCAGGAGTAGCAAGGCACCTGCCAAACAGACTGCAGATTCCTCACCTGTGCCCTCACCTGCCTGCAGGGACACAGAAATACCAATATATCTGCCAAGACACGAGTGCTGCTGGAAGCACACATCCTGGAGAAGGTCAGGCCTTGCAGAAGAGGTCTTAGCCCCAAGACCCAGCACTTCAGCCATCCTCCAGTCTCCCATCCTGTCCTTCAGCTCAGCACAATTTGGGGGGGCAGAAGCTAAAGGTGGTCTGAGTTAGGTATGAGGCACAAGGGTCAGGAGGTTCATGGAGCACCTAACAAGGGCTTGCTCCAGGCTGGAATCAGCCTTGCCCATGCCAGTGCAGAGACAGCACACTCACCCTTCCTTTGTCCCTTCTTTTTAGCAGCTAAGTCCCTCATCATTTAACATTAATTCCCTTGGCACATTAGTAGGTACACTCTAATTTCCTCAAGATGAACAAACATACAACTTGGTCCCAAACCAGCTGAAGTTCCTGCACCAGTCTGAGAAAAGAGCTGTTAATGTTCGACCTCGCTAATAAGAGGAATCCTCTTAAATAAACGTGGCTTCTCTGCAGACTCCTGTGCCCCACACTCAGACTCCCTCGTGCCTGTGCACAGCTCTGGTGGATAAGGGACAGGGATGGGGCACAGACCTGCACAACCCCCTGGGCACACAGGAACACACACATACTGATACATCTGTGTTTCCAGGCACCAAGCAGCATTTTTAACAAACTGCCAAGAGCAGCAGAGAAACGTGTTCTGCCCTCCACCACCATATCACACAGATCAACAGCTCATCAGCCCAGCTCAGTGTGCAGCAGGCTCCCAGACACAGCTCCTCTCTCAGTCCAGCTTTACTGCCCCAGGACCAGGGCTGTGGTCTGTCTCCAAACACAGCAAGGCTGGAAGGTAGGGATGAAACAACTAAGGACTGCACACAAATAACCAACAGCTTCATCCCAGCAGGCCAGTACCTCCATTCTTGCTTTTCCTGGCATAAAAACCTCTAAGCCCTTACCGGCTCAGTCTTTAAATCAGGACACAGGCTCTAGAACTCAGGAGCTGGTTTAAGTCATCATAAATGCCAGACTGCATTTCAAATACCCTCTGAGTCCTTCTGCCTTTTTCCTGCATTCAGCAGAGTGACAGATTTGAAGAACAGCCTCTTCCTTACGGTAAAAAGCCAGGCTCCCATGCTCTCCCCCAAAACTGACAAGCTGGCTTTTAAGGAAAGCACCAAACATCACAAAACCTACGGTGTTACATGCTGTGGTCGCTCTGCAGCCCTCAATATCCCTGCAAAGGGATGAAAAAGACTGCTGGCAACAGGGGCACCAGGTTGTGGGGTGTTGGGCATTTTCAGGTTCCCTCCCAAGGAAGGCTGTGTGCAAAGGATCACAGGCAACAGTGAGTCTCCAGCCACACTGCCCAGAAATAAGAAAGGGCACTGCAAAGGACATGGGAACAGACACGAGCAGGCAGGCACAGCTGCCTGCCAAAAGAGAGATTTGCCCCTATAAAGGTGAATAATCTGCAGTGGTACAGAGAATGCAGGGTGATATAAAGCAGCATGAAAACACAGCCTGCGGATTTAAATGCACAGATTTCTCCTCTCACGTAAATGCACTCAAGAGTGCCCACACTCAGGTGGCCTGTCTCCATATCTGAAAAGCATCAGCTTGAAAGATCTTGGTGAGGATGAGATTCCTGGCGCTGGAACAGGAGCTGCCACTAAACCTCCCACCCTGTGTCACTCTGGGCAGAGCTGGGCTCGTGGCCCAGCAGTGGTGAGGGGAGCTCTGCCGTCAGATTAGTGCTCTCATCCAGAGCCAACACCCACCACAGCAGCAGAAGTGGCTGCTTCCCACTGGAAGGAGCAGGGCAGAGCTGTGTGCTGGTTGCTGTGAGAGCACAGCCTCCTCAGCAGAGCAGGGCAGCCACAGCACGGGCACTGCAGCTCACCTGCTGCAAGGAGCAAGGATTGGCTGCACCCCGTCTGAGTGAGGAAGGCAGCACAAAGCTTACAAAGCTAAATGCCTGCAGGCTCTTGCAACAAGCCGCGGGGATATTCTTATAGTTGGCAAGAAAATCTTGCCTCCAAAGCTTGTGCATACAAAGCTCCCCACTCACACAAAAAAAGCCAGCCTAGACCTTCAGCACGCACAGGTGAAGTTCCTGAACCTGATTTGGGGTACACAACACAAGTTTCAGTCTGTGAAACTAATCTCGAAGCATGAGAGTGGCTGGTGTGTATGAAAGAAAGAAAAGCCCATGTGCATCAGCTGTGCTTTCTCTTCACCATCATTCAATTCTGGAATCTTCCTACAGCATAAATGCCATACTGCTGCTCCCACTATTCCAGTGGAGCCATTTAGATGCTTGTCTTCCTCCAAAAAGACCCGAGACACTACAGGCATTCAGGGCTTACTGAGTGGCAGGACTTGGCATAGCATAGCATACAGACGGTTTGGGTCTGCCTGTGAAAGGTCCATTGAATACAAAATCCCAGCTGAACACTACAGCTGATAACATCCAAGAGCAGGAGACAAAGTCAGCTACACATGGTCCATGTTCTGTGCTCAAGCATGGAAACCACTTTTGTACATGCCACACCTGTGCTAGGAAGGAGGGTGTGAAAAGAGCACAAGACAAGGAGGGAAGAAAGAACCTGTGCTGGAAGGAGTCAGGGGCTGAGGTGGTGTGCAAGGCAGCACATGCACGCATGGACCTGCAAGGAACGGCAGAGAAGGAGGTCAAAACAAAAAAGGGAAATCAAATTGTTCTTCATTACCATATATTATAAGAAATGTAACATGCCAGGTTTTTATGGTTCTTTTTATGGCCATTAATAACAATGGTGGCTCTGAGAGCTACACTGCTGCTATGGATAATTAAATCTTATGCTCAGGGCAGAAGCTGGGCCACCCCAGGCAATCAGACCTGGATTCCCCTGTGCAGCATAAAGACTTATTCTAACAGGATAAGAGTGGGAGCAGGCTGGGGTGTGCTTGGATAGATACGATGACACTGTGTGCCCCCGCAGCACCGCTGCATTCACATGGGCCAGCGCTGACAGAGGGGCACGAGGCCACAGCACAGGCTGCAGCCACAACCTGAGAGGCCGATGGGCAGAGCTGCAGCCCTGCAGTACTGGTGAGGCAGCTGCCACAGGCCATTTGCAGCTCAGACACTGCCAGTCAGCCCCAACACCTGTGTTAGCAGCCAGATACCCTGGAAACAGACGTGCTCAAGAAGGGCCAGAGTCTTCTGCAGACTGTCAGCAGTTTTGCCTTTATGAAACGCAAGCAAGTAAAACAGTAAATCAACCCCCCAGTGTACAAAACAGCCAGCTTCAGAATTAAGACACAAAAAGTCAAGGAATCAAGAAGCTTGGATTCCCAGAGTGACATTAATTCTCACCACAGTCCCACAGGGCACATTTTAGTTTATGCCTTAATACAGAGCATTAATGTGGCAGGAAGCTGAGCCTCTGCACGTCCTGGCTTGTGCAGTTTGCTCCCAGTGGTCCCTCTCCATTCTAGCAGCCAGACTTCCACTCACACAAAGCTGTCTCAGATTAACAGAATCTCACATGCACCTGAATTTTCAGTGTTTAGCCTATTGTTCCTACACACACAATATAAAACAAAGCAAATCTGGGAGAGAAGAGAGCCCAGGTGCAACAGCTCCTGACCAAGGGGTGGGTACAGCCCCAACCTGCTGCTTGGTGCCCTCTGCCCACTGCACCAGCCTCTGTCCAGACAAAGGCATTTCCCACCACATGCCACAGTGCTGATGTCAGGTGTGTGTAGGAGCTCCCAAACTCCCAGATCTGAGCCTTCCTCCAGCAGCAGCCAAGCTGATGGCAGAGCCAGGGCTGGGACCAGCTTCCCCACGTGCACCAGAGCGTTGTCAGGAGGTGCAGGGTTTCTTACAGGTGCAGAGGCTCAGGCACATAGACCTTCTTTACACTCTCCTTACACCAGAATCTCCACATTTCACTCTGACTTACATAAAAACAGCCTTAGAAAATATCTATCAGCACAGACACAGATCAGCCTGACAGAGACTGGTACTTCAGCCCAGGGGTTGATCTCAGTCCATGCCACTGTGATGGGGAGGACTTTGCTGTCCAGTTTTCCAACACAAGCTGCAGCTCCTCAGCCTGCTTGTCCTTTGACAAATTTTCATTAAACCATGGGCACTTTACTGCATGCTTTGTGCCTTAAATATCTCTTATTAGCATTTGAGTGTCTTCCCTCCTTAGCAAGCTTGTGAGGCTCCCATTAAGGGTAATGAGAGTCAAACTCCTGGGAGGCAAGGAGAATATATACCCCAACATCTCCTGGTTATGGTCTCCTCTAACCAGTATGTCAGAGCATCATCTGCCAGGGATTTATTACAGAGGCATTTTACAACAGGCCCTATTATAAGTTATTAAGGAATGGAGCAGCTTCTACTGTTCTTTCATTAAATATTAATAGAACATTTATAAACCTATCCTTAATTTAAAGTGTTACCTTTAATCAAAGCCCTGGTGATAACGATGCAGCCTTTGGTAAGGCCCCTTTGGTAGTATTTAAACCTTCTACACTGAAGTTTTATGCGCCTGTGGGGGCATTCCTGCTCCAGGCAGAGAGGAGCTCTGGCCAGTGCAGGTGCAGACCAGGCACTCTGGGCTGGCAGCTGCAGATCCTGCCTGCTGCAGGCAGGGCATGGAGCTGGGCAGCAGCCTGAGCAGGGCTGCTGAGCTTCCTCTCCAGCGCCCCTGCCATGGATACCCAGCATCAGTGGCCAGCAAGGAGGCACAGAGCTGCTGGCTCACAGCCATGCCCAGGACACACGGCCACTGTCGGGTCTCCCCAGCCCAGCTGGGTGCTGCTCACCTGTTTTACTGTCCACAGTGAAGTGCTGCTCCCCCTCCAGCACACTGTAGACTACCCGGGCACTGCTCCCATAGGTGGGGTCGTCAGCATCAGAGGCCATCACCTGCATCACAGAGGTGCCTGCAGCAGGGACAAGGAGGAAAACAAAGTCAGGGAGGAGTTGAGAAGAGCAACACAGATCTCAGAGCAGGGCCCAACAC
Organism: Lycocorax pyrrhopterus obiensis; assembly: GCA_014706295.1. Lineage (NCBI taxonomy): Eukaryota > Metazoa > Chordata > Aves > Passeriformes > Paradisaeidae > Lycocorax > Lycocorax pyrrhopterus. The sequence goes on along the minus strand of JACSVZ010000022.1, from coordinate 9,519,538 downwards.
TGACTGCTTGCAAATGATGACGGAAAAAAGAACAGCTGGGTGCAAATGCAGCATCACCTCCCCACCAAACGCCTGAAAGCCAGGACTCCAGACACTGCTGCAAAAGCCTCTGTCATGCTGAGTGGCAGGAGTGACAGGATCCTGGGCCATTCTGGGGCAGGACCTGCTCTCCAGGAGATCACTGGTCTGAACAGCTGGGAGCTTTTCTCCCAGTAGCTTTCCACTGGACCATCTAGGAAGGAGCTGGGGATATCATACTCACACCTGCCCCTCCTGTCAGCACAGAGTGACATGGTCACCTCGAGACCACAGAGAGGCCACCCAGCTAGGGCCTGACCCACGCTGCAGCACCACTGCAGCAGGCAGACCTGCACAGGGGCAACAGCCACAGGAGAGGAAAGGCTTTCACTTGCCCAGAGCCAGACATAGCACCAGGTCCTCATGCTCTACACGTAGCAGGGCAGGAGGACTATAAATTGGATAAAAGTCCATCAAATGTCTGCAATTAAGTTATTGATTTTCAAGGCTGCCTCATTAAACTGGGTACTTCACTCCAACTGTCCCTGTGACGGCTTTAATTTGACATCATGCTCAATTTAACAAAAGCAGGACCCAGGGCATGAGCAAAGAGGCTGAGATCTAGAGAGACAACAGAAGGCAGGAAGGAAGGGAAGCCTAACCCTACCTCCAGACACCTTGAGAAAGGAGGTGGTGTGACCAAAGCACTGTGAGGACAGGCTACCCTGTTTCATGTCTAGCACCAGACTCAGTGCATCCCTGCCCAGAGGTCAAGCACTGGCACCCGTCAGTCAGAAGCAGCCTCCGTTCCTATGTCACAGCAGGCAGATATGGACCTGAAACCAATCCAAAGGGGGATGAGGAGCTTCAGTCCCTGGTGCCTTCCTCCTCCCTTGCCAGAAGACCACAAGCCCAGAGCCTGCAGGCAAGCCAGGGAGCTCCCGCAGCAGCCCTGCCTGGACTCAGGCAGCACAAATAGCAGTGCTGCTGTGAGCAGCTGGGATGCACACGCTGCCCCCAGTCCAGTTCACTCTGATCTCCTCGAAAGGGTGTTCACTGAGGGAAACGAGCAGTTACCATGGTTGCTTTTCATTCTCCCTGGCAGCCTTCTAAGAGCTGCAGCTCTGCTGATAACAGGAGAATCCCCCTCATCGGTCTTCAGCAACAAGCTAGTTCGAGTCAACTTATTTATGCTTTGCTGTCTCCAGTGAAGTTATGGTGCATCCCTGCCAGGCAAGTCCAGATTTTACACCACGGCAACACTGGCTCTCTGCCTCGCAAACAACTGTTTAAGAAATACTATTGCTGCATTTCCTCCTCCTCTCCCTGCCATCACACAACTCCTTCAAGCAGGTATGAGCCAAGGCAGATCACCCCCACACCAGCAGTGCACATTCCCTCCGGCAGCCTGGCATGTTCCCTTGGGAAGCTTCTGATCAGAGAGCCAAAAAAGGGACCAGAGAAGGGAAATGACACCAGGGTCTCCAAGCATCCCTCTCCCAGCTGCAGTAGAGAAGCCAGCTAGGGATGCTGGAGGTGCCAAAGTCTGAGAATCACACAAAGCAGTACCTGCCCCTGGGAACAAGAGAGGGCTCCCTCTGCACAGCCTGGCAGCAATCAACTGAGAGCCCAGTGTCCACAGCAGCACCCACTCCTACACCTGCAACACAGGCAGAGCCGGCTGACTTTGCACAAACATCCCACGCTCCAAGAACCACTTGTTCCTGCCCAGGGTGAGGAGATTCAAAACTCACCCACAGGTACCCAAGCCCACAGAAGGCTCCTGGCCCACAGCTGCTGGACTCTCCCAGGAACGTGAGCAACAGGGCAGCAGATCCAGCTCCACGTCTCAGGGGTGAGCCCCATGTTTGGGACCAGAGCTTTCTGCTCTAGGGCAAGGGAAACCAAGAAGCACGAGGAGCATTGCAGCAAGACGCCTTCACTCAGAGGCACAGGACAGGGCACATGATGGCTGCAGCCAGCAATGCCAGAGCTGATGAAGGCTCTGCCCTTTCCCACTTGCCCTCACAGCATCTCATTAACAAAAGAGCAACATCAGCCAGGTAGGGAACACTGACCCCACTTCATGCCTTGACCTGTCGCCCGCCAAGGTGCACTGCAGCCTGCTCAAGGTCACCTAAAGGGTACCAGGAACCTATCAGTTCAACTTTCCAGCATCCTCCCCTAACCTCCACTTATCCTTTTTCCATCCCTCCCTCCCACTCTCTTTCCATGTGAAGAGCAATGGTGTTCAATTTCAGCTTAACCTGGTCTCCTCCTTCCTGCAGAGACAAGTTTTCCCTGGCTCCCACCCTGCTCCAATATTAGTCCCTGCTCTCCAAGCACAGCACTGCCCACAGCAAGTACAGCATGTACAGCTTTTATTTAGTTTTCTGGCACATGCCTTAGCCATAAAAGATACACTAAATAAAATCTAAACATCCATCATGTACTCTATCACCCGCCTCCCATAACCAAGAAGCCTGAGCCCGTATCCAGAGAGATAATTAGACATGTAAAATGAGATAAGACCTGGGTTCCTCCCCCGACCAGCTCACTCCACAGATCAGAGGAAACCAACAATTTTACATAAAAATTAACAGGTCAGAATCCATCTCTTATTCTCCCTCTGCAAAGGTGTGATCTGGCACAGCAGATCAAACGAACCCTGCTTCCCCCCAGAAGAAAGGGGGAGCAAGACCCTCACTTCCAGAGCAATCCTTCCTCCAGCCTAGCTGACTCTGGCTGCCGGCCATCCTCTGGCCCCATGGGCCCTGCCTGGGCTGTCCCCATTCCACACCCTGAGCCATCCTGGAGATCTGCCAGGGACAGCAGCCAGCCCTCAGCTCTGCCAGCAGCATCCCTTCTCTGCTGTGAGCCAGGGTCAGCAGGGCAGGGAGGGGCTGCCCACACAGAGAGGTGCCCCAGGAGGTGTGGGATGCAGGAGCTGTGTCTCTGCAGGGTCCTATCCCAAGAGTGCAGAGCCCAGCCCCACCAGCCACCCTGAGTGTCCCCAGGGCACAGCAGCTCAGCCCAGTGCCCTGGATGGGATGGATGGGGCTCCGCAGGGCACCTATGGAATAGCAATGCAGGTGTGTCCTGGCATCCATGACTGCCTTCCCACAGCACCCAGAGCCTCTGGGGCCAGTCCCAGTGACCCTGCATGAAGGAGGCTGATAGCTCCAGACCACTTGCTATGCCACTCACTCCAAACACGTTTAGCTAAAAGATGTGTTGACAGGCAAACTCCAAACACATCCTCAAGCAGAGAGGCCCTGCACTGAATCCACAAGCAAGTGGCTGGGACCTGTCATTTCCCCGGGGACAGAAGTACAGCCAGGCTCTGGGCAGGCAAAGAGGCAAATAAGCAGCAGGAAAAACCAACACTCGCTAAATTTGACTGTCCCTCCTCATGGTAGCAGTCACCCTTCCGAGGTGAAACCAGGAGCCTCCAGATGCTCTCCAGACCAGCTCTGGGGCTCAGTTGCCACCTTCAGCTCAGGCAGAGACCAGGGACACTTTCTGGCCGAGCTGAGAGCCCTTTCTGGCCAGCTCCAGGACAGCACTTGGGCACTTCAGCCCTGCAGAACATCAGGGACCCTGCAAGGAGTGCTGTGTCATGCAAAGCCACGTGCCCTGGCCTGATGCCAGTGTGCAGCACTCGCATCCCAGGGGCCTGAGTGCCATGGGGCAGGAGGCAGGTGGGATTTTATAAACAATGCAATTTACAGCTTTTGTCTGGCCCCAAACACCTGCAGTGGCTGATGCACCCCAGACACACTCAGGCAGGACATCAGAGGAAAAAAAAATGAACTAGAGGAGCTTAAAAATTACTGGAGCAGAAGTGAATTTCTTGCAATCTTGTGAACATCCTGATTTGGTAGAAAGCCAGGCCCAGAGGAGATTCACTGCAGAGCCTTCACACCCCACAGGACAAGCCCGAAGGTGATAACCTGGCAGGGGTGCAATTGCTCAAATGTGCTACTGTGGAACTTCTTTTGGGGTGTCTGGCCAGAGAAAGCCACTGCACAAGGCACCCCAGCCCCTGGCACAAAGCAGGTAAATGTGGTGCCATGGGGAGCAAACCAAAGCATTCCATGAAGAGCCCCAGGTTCCCTGAGGGGCTGCCAAATGCAGCCTGGATGAGGTGGTCTCTTGGGCAGGGCAGTGTTTGGAGCCTGTCCAATGACCTAGAGCGCAGTGCAGAAGGGGAAGGACTCAGCTCACTAAGGACAAACAGACAGGGCAAGCCCCAGCTCCCAGCCACTTGTGGTCCCAGCAGCTTCCAGATACATACAAGTGACTTAAGCACTTTCTAGCAAGGGGGGGAAAAAAAAATCAGATTGCCTGCAAATGTTCTGGCTGCATGGTAAACAAAGTGTTTTTCTCTGCTTCCAGCATGGAGATTAAACAATTTCTCTTCACAATAATCACTTCTGCATTCAGCCAGCTTTGTGCTGGAGTCAGGGCTTGACCCCAAGTTTCTGCCTGTACAGCCAAATCGCCTCTAATCTGGACATGGTGCTACACACAGAAATGAGAATGAAATTCACCAAGGGAGGAGTGATGTTCTGATGAAAGCATATGCCTTTCCTGGCATGCTCCTCACTCTAGGCCCTGCCTGCTCCCCAAAGACCCCACAAGTGAGCTCTGGGCTGCAACACCCACCCTGTGCAACCAACAGCGTTGGCTTACAGGAGGCAGCGTGTGCTGGATTTGGGCTCACGCATGAGTGCAGCAGACAGCTGTTAAGCAGACCCCAGGGAGCGCAGGAAAGGAGCCCAAAATACAGCTAATTTTAGCATCTCCTGTAACAAGGTGAAGCTCCCGCCGTTCCAAGGCAGTTGGCTGGGTCCCATCCTACATTGTTCTGCAGCTGCAGGTCTCTCCCTCTGGTACTGGATTCTGCTCAACTCAGATGTTTTGGAGAGATCCACATTGGGGTACCCATAGAGGCTGAGCCTCAGGTGCCAGCACAGAGCAGCCTGCAAGCTCTTGGCCAGCAGCCTCTCCCTGAAGTGACAGGACAGCAGTGGAGCTGTGAACAGGGTTTGCAGCTCAGGCCCCATCCTGCAGACAGACTGCTCCTTGGGGTGCACAGCAGTCAGTGAAAATGCTCCCAAGCAGCCCCAGGAGCCCCTGCCTTCCTCAGCCTGGGTGACTCTAGAGCATTGCCTCCAGCCCTGCCCCCCTCAGGGGGCTGAGCAGGGACCTCTCCACCCCTCTACAGCCCCAGCTGCCCTCCCTGACAACTCCAGGTCCAACTGCCCCTTCTGCACTCAAATGCAGCAAGCATCCCACAGCAGCTGCACTATTGCTCCTGATGCCCCAGGCCAGATCAGGTGTCTACATAAAAGCCAATTGCTGGTTTTGCAGCTGGTTCTGCTGTGCCAAGGGAGGCCAGATAAAGTTGTTGGGTCACCTTCCATTTTGGATGTGCTTCTTCCAAGTGCAGGATATCCCTGTGTAGAAAACAATGTCTTCTCCAGCCTGGCTCATAGGCTGGGGTTAGCTCCAGGCACCACCTCTGCCCTTTACAAATCCCACACTCCAGCCCTATCCTCCTGACCATCCTGCATCTGCCACTTTTGATCCATCAGATAACAACAGCAACCCCTTTTCCTTTCCCTTTGCAGATGTTTACAGTGAGTCTGGATGAGTTCATGGAAGACAGATACTAAAGCTGACTAAACCCCCAGAAACCACCCACAGCCAAAGAAATTTCCAAGCTGAAAACAGATGCTGGCTGGGAGAATATTAAGAGGAGCATCACATGTCCTGTGTGTGCTGTTCCTCCTTCCTAAGAATGCACTCTGACCACTGCCAAGGCAAGATCCTGGAACAAAGAGGCCTTTAGTCCACCCTCAGTCTCACAGTCTCAGGCAGCACGTACGATGTCTACCCAAACACACTGCCCTGGCCCCAGCGCAGAGCAAGGGGCAGCTGTGTTGTAAAGCACTCCCAGTTACTCTGAGAGTTTGTGCAGTTCTCTCATTTGTTATTCCCTCTTAGACACTAGGAAATCAAATGACTTTCCCTCCCAATTAGTACTCCTTCATTATGCAAATAATGTCCTTTGATCTGCTCCTGCTGTCACAGAGCGGATCTGACTGTATTTGGTTTATTCCTCTTCACGCCCCAGGAAGGCACCCACCTCTGGGAGCTGGGACTCTGCTTTTGGCAGGGAATGGGGAGTGCGGCTGAGAGCTGCCTTGAGTGAGGACAAAAACCACCCAAGCACAAACCCCAGTGAGGTCTGCGAAGGCAAGACCATGAGGGGAGGAAGAAGGGGTCAGCCTTAACTTTTCAGGCTGGGATGCAGAGCAAAGGCTTCAGAGCAGCAGAGACAGGGAACGAGCAGCTCCCTACAGCTCCAAGCTGGAGAGCAGCCCTGCCCTTGGAATGGCCCCACCCCAGCCCCTTCCCCAGCAGAGCACAATCCAAATGGTGCTGAGAGCAGGCAGGATCACCAGCAGGTCCCCAGGCTTTGATGTTGATACACTAATTAATAGCCAACCTAAGCTCTCCAGCCTTCGTACCCCTGCTTGGCCAACACCAAGCTGGGATCACCTCCATCCACACTCAGGAAGGCAGCAAGGCACACTCCCCATTCACTCTCATGAAAACACCCCACAGGTCTAGGGGAGATGCTCTGTCCAGCTCAGAGGCAGCAAATCTCACTATCAATACCAACCACAACAAAGCCATGATCACAGCTGCACCCAGCCTTGATGCCACAAAAGGAGCACTCCCACAAAAAAGGGCCTGGCGGGGCATTTCCCACAAGAATATCCTGAACTTCACCTCCCTGGCCCAGCAGCTTCCCATGTCCTGCACCCTCAGCTGTTCCTACAGCATCTGGAGCTGAACTTCTCACACCAGGTCCACGACCAGCCCCATCTACCTCCCAGCTGTGAACCTCGGAGGGTTGAGCAGAAAGCTCCTTGCCAGTTTATGCTTTCACAGGATGTGTCCATCTTGTCCTTTGTGCTGCCTGTTCCTGAGCAAAGCACTGGTAAGCTGCGGGAGAAGTGGGAGGGAGCTGGGGACTTGCAGCAGCAGCAGGAGCATGTGGGTCCCTCCTGCTCTGCACTCACACTGCTGGGGCCCGGGCAGCAGCACCACAGGAAGATGATGTGTGAGGCCCTCCCTCGGCCATCTCCAGGGCGAGGCTGCTCTTGAGGAGCCCATACACTCCCCAGGATGGCCAGGCTGCAGAAGGCTCGAGGCTGTGGCAGGCAGGTAGCCTGGAAAGCAGAACAGGCTCTTGGCTCCAGCTCCCCTCTCTAAGCACACAGCTGGGAAATGCAGCCCACGCCGTTCACAGCACTTCTCTTTACTTTTAACTTCCGAGTATTTTAATTTGCAGGAATCGCCTTCTTTCATGTTGTGAAACCGTGTTTCTTTCTCCCTCTGATCTCCAATTTCGCATAGAAACTGTCTCCTTTGATATGTCTTGTTCACATCAGTCTGATCAGGCAGCTCCATAATTGTTAGTGATTTTCAAAGAACTGGGATCCTTGTCTAATACTCAGAGTTGAGAATTCCTTGCTTTTTAAAATGTTGTTCAAGCAAATTAGATTAATTTAATTTCTTTCTTCCCTTTGGGAACAGGATGCCTCTTGCTTTGGTGCCCACATGCTGTCTTTCATTTCTCCAGGAGCACACAGCTATAGTTCAAGGGGTCACTCTCTGACTGAGGGAAGGATTTGCGCAGGTAACTGGAAGCGGAAGGAGAGCTTGGGACGCCTCAGGAGAACTTGTTCTATGCACATCAGCAGAATCCAGGCAGGAGCAGCTCCTCTGGTGCAGGCAATTCCTGTACATCTGTACCTGCTGGAGCCATGCACCAGCCTTGCAATACGCTGCACATCAACCATGGAGAGCCAGAGCTCTGTCCTGACGCCGAGCAGACCCGGGCACCATCCCCTGCGCTCTGCTGCCAGGATGCCTCTGCAGCCAGACCTTCCTGCAGCAGCACAGCAGGACCTGGTGCTTCACCTCACCTGGCCTGTCAAGCCCCTGGTGCAGCTCAGCTGCTCCCCCTGCCCCGGGGGCTCTCTGCAGTGCCGGCACTGTTACTGTCCCCTGTGCTGACTCATCCCTTGCTGACAGTGTTGGGGTCCTGCCTGATCTTCGATGCTGGCCTTTCACAAGCTGTCTTCTACCTGGATACAGCCTCTGGGAGCAGTGATTTACAGCTCCTGCTTGCAGCACGTGCTGACACACACAGCCTGCTATAGGGGTAGCAGAGAGCCCAGGGAACAGCGTGGTCAGAGAACAGTGTGGACAGCGAATGGTGTGGCTCTGGGCAGTGCAGCACCAGCCACTCTCCTGGACTCCAGCTGTGCTCAGCAGCATGAGAACCCAGCAGCAGGAGCGAGGGCAGCAGTGCTGCAGCTCACACATCACCTCCCTGCACCCCTCCCGAGGAGTGAGGGGAGCACAAAGCCAATGTCCTGCTCTGCCATCCCAGAGGGATGGACTTACGCAGCCTCATCATTCCAGCCTGGCCCTCAGAGCTTCAGTGAGGTTGATCACCAACACACTTAGAAGGGGCCTGGTGCCAAGGGGATGGGCAGTTAAGGCTAACATAGGGAAGCCACACCTCTGTCACAGGGACATGAATTCCCCAATCTCATCCAACAATGCCTGGCCCCTCAGAGAAGCACAGATCCAGCTGAGAAGGGTTTGGCAGTGCTGCATGGGGACACACAAAGGGATGATGCCTAGGCAGCCCCGGGGCTCAGAAGAGCAGCAAAGCAGCACACAGAGGATGGCCTGAGTTGGGGGAGAAGCACCACCCAGACCAATCCGAACCACAGGCAGACGTGAGCCCCTTGGCTTGTGAGGGCTCAGTCCAAGCCCCCAGCACTGAGGAGGGAGGGGGCTGTGCAAAGGCAGAGTCAATGCACAGCGGGCAGCTGGCAGCACCACGACCCGTCCCCAGAGCACGGCTTAGGGCTGAGACTGAGCACTCAGCCAAAGGCTGGCAATCAGCTCAGAGGATTTATCCACTTGCTTTTCTTAAGTCACCTTATTTATTTTTCCCTTTTGGCTCCCTAGCTCTGGAATCCCTGGGATTTGCAAGTGGTTTTTGTGGGGTACAGCAGGCTCAGGGTTTGACAGGAGAGAGGCGCAGGTTTCCCAGCCCACACCCTCCCCTCAGCAGACCTACCGACGGGGGACAGCTCCGCCACGCTGCCGATGTAGGGCCCCTCCAGGAAGCGCGGCTCGCTGTCGTTGATGTCCTGCACCTTGATGATGAACTCCGACTCGGGCTCCAGCAGCTGGTCCGTCTGCCGGTCCCGGGCCTGCGCCCGCAGCGTGTAGAAGGTTTTCTGCTCCCGGTCCAGGCGCTCGGTGGCGTGGATGTCACCTGTGATCTCATCGATGAGGAAGATGGTCCCTGCGCCCTCCCCGGAGATCGTGTACTTGATGGAGCCGTCTCCCTCATCCGAGTCTGAGTGGATCTGCCAGGGAAAGAGGGAGAGGGTGGGAGCAGGCTGGGGCCGTGCTTGTACCCAACTCTAGCCACCTGCACAAGATGCCCATGGTCCCTGTGTGATGCCCCTCTGCTCCTGTTGGACTGGAGAATGACAGGGAGCATCACCAGACAACTCCTGCACAAAGGAAGGCCCAATAAACTGGGACTTCAGGCCTGCCTTTATGGCTCTGCAGATCACAGATTCTGCCAGTGCTCACCCCCACTACAAACCAAGGGACAAACCCCATCAATAAGGGGTTAGGAGATGATGGAAAAGGGAAAGACAACTCAATTGCGCTCCAAAAAAAGAGGCTTCCCTATGGGCAAGGACCCAGGACTCTGGCAGTGTGGGATCACTTCTCCCAAGCTGCACGGGTACCTCACCATCAGCATCCATCCTCCTCTACACAACCAACTGCCCGAAGTCCATCCTCATCCACCCACTTTGCCCCAGCCACAGCCACCCTCCATGATCTGGGCAGCTGGTGCTGACAAGTCTCCCTGCTGAAGAGCTCTCACACTTGCTGCACCCCTGTGCTGGGTTTACATGGCAGGGTAACAGGGGGTCACAACATCCCATCAGCATGCCAAGAGCCCCACCTGGACAAAATCTGCAAGAGAATGTGACAAATCAGCTCATGTTCAGGAGTAAAAACAGACCCTGAGGAAGATGCCTTTGCAGGCAATCTCTGCTGCTTCTTTTTTTAATTAAGACAATGTTTGGAATTAGGAAAAGAAAGGGTAAACAGCAGTTCCCCACGGACCAAGAGCTGACTGGAATCCAGGCCAGACGTCCAGAGATAATTTTATTGGTGGCATTAAACTGAGTTATGAGGTTTTTACAATCCAGCCACTTATGAGAAATCTATTAACAGTAACTGGACAGGCAGAATGCATCTTGACAGAGAGCAGCACGGGCATTAATTGGGACAATCCATAACGGGACAGGTCCCCGGAAAGATTTCATCAGCTGCTTTCATTTGTTTCCTACAATTTCTGCTTAGAATCAGCAAAGTCATGTCCCCCCTCCAAAAAAAGAAAAAGGCCGTCCATTAATCGGCTAATGAAATATGAAAATGTTTATGGGCCATTCAATCTTCGAAACTGCAGTTCTATAATCCACCTTTCAGACATACAGCTCTACCAGCAAGAATTTATACCAGAGCTGCCTCTTTTTTTACGATGCCTTCATTATATTTGTCTTGTTAGATACAGTTTATATATTTATTTCATGAGTGAAGGACCCACACGTTAGACAATTCAATGCATTTTGCACAACATTCACAAATTACTGCCCATGGTGACACATCTCTCAAGGCTTGCCTGGAAGGAGACCTTCACTCAGCTCACAAATAGGGCTGTGAGCCCAGCAGAGTCTGGGACCACCGTGATGGCTTTGGCTGCAAATCTGCTGGGGCAGCACCTCTTGGGATGTGCCTATGGGGTGGTCATCCCGCCCTGCCCACCTGGAGCATCCTGCCCTGGTCTGTGGGGATGGTCATCCCAGCCTGGCCATCCAGTCCCAGCCCTCCCCACTGGCTGGTGGAGAGCTTGCTGCCCGCCCTCTTCACTTTATCATCCTCTCCCCAGTTCTCACTGCTACTCCGTGAGCTTTTCAGAACGAAGAAGGAGCACCAGGTCTGTACAGCGCAGGTAACAGAAACCTGCATTTTTCTGCTGAACACCAGGCTCATGATTAATAATTAGGCCAGAGATAAAGCATCCAGCACCACATTGAGCTCTCAGCACATCCTCTTCACATATTTGCTCATCACTGACTGCTCAGAGCAGACACCAGCATCCCTGCAAACCGGAATGCTAGGAAGAAAAATGGAGCCTGGGCTCAAGGGGCTGCAGAGATTGATTTACAGGGGAAGATTAAAAGAGCTAAATCTGTGCTGCTTGGCTAAACAACAACTAATGGGGGAGGGCCGGATCACAGACTATAGAAACCCGAGGGGAGATGCCATGGACCCGGACCACATCCCAGGGATGTTCTCTTCTCCCTGTTACAGCAGGCAGGCTTGGGGAACACCGCGCTCCCACACAGCCTCAGGGATCCCACCACCCCTGGGCACGGCAGGAGACTGAAGTCACACAGCCCTGGCACATGCTGGGCCCCAAGAGCAGAGGGACCACCCTGCCCTGCCTGCAGCTCAGCCCCCAAGCAAGGACAGCGGTGTCTGCAGAATTGGGACATCCAGAGGGCGGATAAAAGGCTGATCTATCCCATTTGTTAAACAGGAAAATAGTTTCCTTGTCCTAAAAGACTACAACTAGAATTCTTACGAAGCCATTAATTACATACTAATAATTAAATCAAAATTAAATATGAACAGAGGTGCACATTCCTTATTAAAAGCAATTAAACAGAAAGCACAGATACACAAATAAAAAATGACTCCAGGGCTAGAAAAGAAAGAAAATCAAATAAAAACTAGCCCGTAATAAAGGCGCACTCTGTTTGCTCCAACTCATAAAGCCCGAGTTCATCAATTTTCTTTAAATATTAGCAACTTAATTAAATCTGCTTTTTTCCCTTTAATCCTCTCCTCTATCTAAAATAGATCTGTCCACATGCAGAAGTTTGTAACTAGTGCTGACCCCATAATTCTATTTAAAAAACCCAAAGAAATCCACATCAAACTGACAGCAGCCTCAGGGGAAATTACAGTTCAGAAGAAGGATTAGCTGGAGAACCCAGATTTTATGGAAATGGTATCGGCCCTTCAGAAAGCACATGTAGGTGTGTGAGAGGCATCCACAGAGGGCAAGCCCCAGCTACTATGCAGGGTCCCCCAGAGCAGCAAGGCTCCGGACCCACGGACTGTGCCAGGAGGGCTGGAACACTGCTGGGGACAACAGTGTCCCAGGCGAGCACTCCATCCTCTCCCAGCGCCAGGAAAAGCCTGGCCCTGTTGGCTTTCAGCCCTGGGGAGCCACAGGCAGTGATCTCAGTGCAGGCTGCCTGTTGTTGTGAGCCAGGCAGGTGATGTGGTGGGTGACGTGGAAAGGGGCTGTAAAATGGGCGAGTTGTTGGTTTCGGTTCATTTGGAGCCGAGGCATTGCCAGGCCTGTGACAGGGCCCGGTGCCTCCGCTGCTCCCAGGGGAACCATGAATTAGCTGTGCCTGCTCCGAGGGCGGCGGAGGAGTGCGGCTTTGAGTGTCTGCTGAAACGGACACAAATCACCACTGAAATCCCTGCTGGCCCTCAGCCAAGAAACCCATTTTCAAGCTCCTCCAGACTCACGCCCAGACGGCTGAGGCCATCAGACAGCCCTGCTGTACAAGCTCTTGGGCACTTTCCTTCGCGGTGAGCCCATGCCTCTAGCTCTAGCTGGACTGTAGCGTGTTCCTCTGGCTGGTCCCAACAGCTAGCACTGCCTTCACCCATATACAAACAACACATCTTCCTGACACGTGGGGCAGCTGCTTCTCCAAAGCTCCCAGAAAAGGATAAAGCCCAGCAACCCCAAGGTGAAATGCTCCTTCAGCCTCAGGACGCCAGGAGTGGACGGAGCAGAGGTCCATGTCCAGCCTTCCCAGGAGGTCACACACCAGGGAAGTGTGGTGAGCTCCCACCTACAGACCCAGTCCTGCCCACTGTCGCCTGCCAGCAGCTCCCACAGAGACAGGGCTTTTTGCACCCACCCCCAGACATCACAAGAACCCAGTACATGATTGTAAGAACACAGATGTAAATCTCGGTGCTTCCTGCCCTCATCTTTGGGAGCACATTAGCCCAATCGCAGTCCACAGAGTATTTCTCTAGCCATGGACAACCTTCACACGGGCCCTTTCTCTCAGCATTGCCAGCATGTCCACCCTGCCCCTGGCTCTGTCAGCCCCATGGAGACATCAGGTCAGCTTACCTTCCCCACATACAGCGGCTCCGTGCCCGTGTACTCCTCCACCACAAAGAACTGATTCCAGACCCAGCCACGCTTCACTCGCCCTCCGGCCAGCAGTGCAGGGTCCCCGGGCTCCCCTAGGCCAGGGCCCTCCACCGCCGTGTGCATGGCCCAGGACCCCAGCTCCTGGATGGCGCAGAACAGCAGCAGCATGGTCCACAAGAAGCCCTGCAGACCCTTCGCCATGGCACTCTAGGAGGCTGCATGAGCAGGAGCTTTTGGACGGGCAGCCAGCATCCTTTAGGGAAGAGCAGGAGGAAAGTCCACACTAGCAGCCTGAGGCTGCCCGGGCAATGCAGAGCATCCCCGTCCCTGCTGCATGCCGTGCCCTGCAGCCGGAGCACTCCTGTCCCAGCACAGTCACATCTGTGACACGAGGTGTCCCGGACTGCCCGCTGCTGGCGTAGGAGCAGTCAGTGCTGGTGCCTCGCAGGCTGCTCCTGGGTCTCCAGAGAAGAGTCTGGCAGCTGGCATTTGTCCCCGGGGACAGAGCTGCAGGGCTCCGCGCTCGGCTGCTGCCGGTCTGGCTGGGGAAGGGGGCGATGCACAGCCTGCTGCCCACCCCACCGGCGGGCAGGGAACGCCGCAGCAGCACACGGGGCACGGGCACCCGCCGCTGGCATTCACAGGAGGAGGAGGAGGAGAGCTTTTCCACGAATGTTTTCACGGAGGAGTTAACAGGATGAGTTGCTGTGGCCAACGTCTGCCTGTCCTGTGGCAGCCTTGGACTACTGTGCGAGGGGTCTGGCAGTGCGGGTGCCTGTGCCTCACGTGCAGTTCACAAGGCCATTTGTAACTCCCATCTTCAGGGGGACAACATCCCAGTGTCCGGTGAAGGGTCCCTTGCCCAGATGATTCCGGTCACTTCCATTCTCTGCTGGCTCACGCAGGGAGGTGCAGGGCAGTCAGCAGCATCTGCAGGAGCCTGGAAAAAGCCAAGGTGTCAGAGCTGGTGTGAAAACAGGGCCCAGTGTCCCCCTGTGCTGCTCCTGCAGCCTTGGTCAGTATCTCCCACCCTGCCCTGCCCCGGGTGCTCCACAGCAGGGCCAAGTCCCACAGGTCCTGCCAGAGCAGGAACACAACAGGGAGGGCTGCAGAGCTCTCAGCACTGCAGACATCTGCTCCAGCAGGGACTCTGAGACCAAGAACCCTGCTGACAAGGGCACCCCCTCACCACAAGGTCCTGGCTGCTGAGAGGAGTGAAGTCTGTGCCAGGAGGGGGTCATTGGTGCCCACACTGTTAGGACATGCGTAGCAGCACTCCTGGCACTGCACATCTGCCAGTGCCTGTGCAGGACCAGACCACAGCGGTCCTGCACAGGCAGACAGGGCTCACACTGGGGGATGCCAGCCCCTGGGAGGTGCAGCCTGTCCAGACACTCCTGCAAACCTTCCCTGCAGAACCTTTCTGTCATCTCACCTCTGCAGCCATGGGCAGGAGAAAACCATCTGTTCAAGAATTCGCCACCTGGCTGACTCTAAAGGTAACAGTTTGAAAAAGGGCTCTGTTGTAAGCTTCAAGCCACCCTCAAGGCACTAAGGGCTGAGACATGAGACCTTTAGCCAAGGGTACATTGCCTCCAGTGAGCACCTGGGGAGGAGAGGCCTGATCAGGAGATGGGGATGCAGCATCCATCTCTCCCTGCACCAATGCCCTGAGCTTCCATCAGCGCTCTGCGATACCAGCCATGCCTGATCTACTCATGAAACATGCACCAGTCTGCAGAATTCATCTCCTGTCAGCTGTTACTCTAAATCGGAGGCAGAAGGAGGGTGAATGGAAAGAGAAATGATCCTGGACTAGATGTCCATCTACTCCCCATAGAAAGGGGCCTGGACTGTGCTTTGCACAGACCCCTGTGTGAACCTAAACAGTCCCAGCTGTTCAGAGGAGGGACAGCTCTCACATATTTCTCCTGCTCTTTCCCTCACTTGCCATTCCCCTGTGTGACTCCACCAACGGGGCTGTTTCCCAAAAAGGGAATGTCTGCCACACTCTTTCATTTCTGCATTCACTTGTCTGGACAAACACTTCCCTGAGAACCACAAGGCATCGTTTCACACTGCCTGCTCATGGTTCACAGGTTGTGTCACACAACGTGCACAAATCTGTTCACCAAAAGGGCTCACGCACATCCCACCCCCCGCACAGCTAAGATCACTCACACACACTGGCCTCTTTTGTCTATTTGTGCCTCATTTGTGTGCACATGCATTTCCTTCCCATGCACGCACACTATATTCCACTCACACGTGCACATCAGCTGTCACATGTGCCAGCCCTGTGCACTTCATGCTCCAAGGAAGACAGGGTCTCCAGTGTATTTTCATGTTAGCAATCATGGTACAGAAGCACTAACATTCCTCCCCACCCCTCCTCCCTGCCAGCCCATTTATTATGAAGACATTTCCACACCAGCCAGGTGAGGTTGTTGGCAATGCCAGGACTGTGCCTTGCAGCCAGGCCTCCCCACAGAGGGAGAGAAGTGGTTCCTGCCCCTGCTCCCAAAGGGCAGCTGCACTGCTGGTGAGGATCCCTATCAAACACCAGAGTATTTAACACTGGAGACTTAGGGGAGCAAGATGACCTGGAGGTGGGTGACGGACCGAGCCATCTCCTCCCATGCACAGGGTAAAGGAACTTCACGGGTCAAATGCAGAGATCGGGGTCCCTGCTCTGGAGCAACGGAGCGGAGGCTGCCTGACCCACAGCAGGCTCCAGAGCAAGACACTCACAAGAACAGCACACAAGCAAATGTGCTTTATCACGCTTAGGTGGGTATAGAGAAGATAAATACAAGACATTGTGCACCACTGTCACAAACAGCACCTCTCCAAATTCTCAGACCTAGGAGATCTGTGGTTATTTTGGAGTAGGTTACCCAGATGGTGAGAAATGTCAATAAACCGAACAGCACAAGCTGTGCCAGAGCAAGAGTTTCAGGTCAGCACCAAGGGAAAACAGTAAGTGTGGGAAGAACACCTTACCCAGCATCTCTACCCTGCCACTCTGCAGCACTTTTGCAGGCAACACCTCCAGTTGCATCCAAAGTCTGAGTACAAATGAGTTGTAGCTTGTAAACTCAGCTGCCAGAAAGAGAATTTTAAAAAGAATCCATCTGCATGTGTTCTCAGGACAACCATGTCAGCAGAGCCTTGGGGAGAAGCAGCCACCACCTGCTGAAGTCTCCCACTCTGCCCACCCAGCATCCTCTCCTTGCCATCCAGGAGCAGATCCATCCATGCTGATTTATAAAGCCCTGCCAGAAGCCTGACAAGGCAGCAATACCAGTGCCAGGGAGCAGTTCTGCAACACTGAAGGCCTTCTGAACACATGGGGAGGCCGAAAGAAAGCCAGTCCAATGGAGCAAGTCCTGGCACCACAACTAACATCAGCAGCCAGGGTCTCCAACCAAGCTGGCACATGAAGGCAGCACATTCCCACTGCCTCCAGTACGTAGCACTCAGGGCACACAGCTGGCAGAAAGCACCAACACTGGCTCCATGACAGCAGTAGGAGCCACCTTCATTCCCCTCATCACACAATTTCACACCTTAGTGGCATCTGATTTCCTCCACAACACAACTACCCCAGCCACACACTGCAGACAGCCCTGTGCACACAGGAATGGCACTGCTCCTTGTTCAGAAATGGACACTGGGCCTTCTCTGTCAGCCTGACCAGAGTTACAGCACATAAATGGAAGCAGCACAATCCCAAACAGTATCAACAAACCAGTAAAAATAACAGTTAAAATGCACACACCAAAGCAAGGCAGAAGAGAGGAAGTGAGGGCAGAAGATGCTGCAGTGGGTGAGCTTCACTTGAGCAGAGCAGCTCCCAGGCTGGCAGACAAGCTGGCCCACAGTTCCCAAGGCAACTTGTTCAGCCCTGTTGCATCTGAGCACTCCACAGAGCAGATTCTGCCACGGAGAGTCCTGCTGAGCACCCATGGGCTGGGCTGCGTTGCTGTGGGAAACACAACCTTAGGTATAGAGTCTCAGCTATTACGGTGTTTTTTATATTTAACAGATTTCTCATCTGAACTAATGCGGTTTGCTGGTGACTGTCCCACATGTCCAAAGTTCAGCTACTCTCACCTGAGCTGTTTGCATGCTCTCCCTGTGGACAGCAACGCAGGTGCTGTAACCCAAGTTGCCTCAGCCAGGTCCCAGACATCAAAGCCCAACTACACAACCTGTGGTGACCTCCACTCACCTGCACCACGAAACGCTGACCCAGAGACACATCTGTAGCCAGGCTCATTGCCACAAACCAGATCCTTCTTCTCCAGTGACAAATTCTCAGCCTGCATCTCTTCTGTGACAGCTTCAGGGTCTCTCCCCAGTGTGCACACCCTTCTTTTCCAGCTGTCACATCACAGACCTCTTCCACAGGCTGCAAAGCCAAGAGCCCCAAGTCCTGCTCGTGCCTTTGCAGCAGCAGGAATCAAGGCATCCCAGAAGGTCCCATGCATAGGAACCAGGACTAGCACAATATTTACTTCCCTGTGTTATTAAAAACCTTTCACCAACAGCTGGAAGTGCCACTTCTCTCTGCCACACGTGAGCAGTGGGGCCGTAAATAACCAGTGGGAGCTGCTGCTGCAGCCAGCCCAGCCCACAGCAGCACACATGCACCTACATGGCAGCGTGCCCAGCACTCACCACACCAAGCAGGTTTCCATGCAGAGGGTGAAGCACCAGACCCTCACACCGCCCCAGGCCCAGGGTGATGTCCCCTCTCCTGCTGCTCTGCCATCCCCACTACCCAATTATCAGCACAACTCCCCCCTCCCCTCGTGCAGTTTGTTGGTGTGCATTTGGCACAGCTATACTGTACATCATGTTGACAGTAGAAATTACATCCTGAGCTTATGTTTTACACTGTGCTCTGTCAGAACTCACCGCAGCCCAGTGATCAGGACAAATTGAATAGCATCCCATCCATGTCAATATTTATTTCATTTTACAAATGCAGGCTGATGCAGGAGAAAGTAGGCAGGGGGAGGGGGAAGACATGGGCAGGCAACAGCACACCAGGATGGCACTGCCCAGTACACCACAGTCCTACATCACCGCCCAACACGGCAGGGCCAAGGCAGAGGTGCCCCAGGAGGGCTGTTCCACCCAGCAGGGAGCATCCCTGGGAGCTCATGCAGTGCTCCCATGCACGTAGCTCTACTGGAAGGGTTGGCACACCAGTACTGTTCCTCTGAGACAAGCCCTAATAATTGGTAGAAAACGCAGAACTGCCTACCAGGTGCCAGAAGATGCAACGGAGGGGAAAGAGAGCCCTCTCTCCTCATCCCTAACCTGCAGCCTCAGCAAACATGAGCTTGGAGGTCCTGTTTGGCTCCTCACTCCTCCCAGCAGAGTGGTAACCAGCTACCAGCACGAGCATCAGGGTTGCTTCAGCTGTTCAGAACAGCCACGAGGATGCTACGAAAGCTGCTGAGGAGCAACGCAAGAGCAAGGCACTGCTTGTGCCACCCTCTAGAATGCAGAGCCACATCATGAATACCAAGTACAAGACAGCAACTCCTTAAAGCTTGGGCTTTCTTCTGCTTTTCCATGGCCCTTCCACACCGCAGAGGGCATAAGGAAATGAAGGCTGCAGTAGGAGGGTTGCTGGTCAGAGACAACAGCTCAGTCCTGACACCCATGGTCCTCTTGTTGCTGGATTAGCTGCCTGCAGAATGAGTTAGAGCAGCAAGAAGAGCACAAGTTTCACACCAGCTCATTCCCAAAACATGCAAACCTATCTGGAGACCCTTTCTAAAGAGTGGGGCCAACCTCCTGCGCCAACCAGCTCCCTCCATTCTCTGCCCAGCCCTTCCTGACCCCACTGTGCCTTTACCTGAGAGCTCAGAGGGTGTGCACTGGCTCCAGCACCATCCACACATGTCAGCTGTGTCACCTTAAGGGAACAGCTGAAGCCACGTGCAAGCACAAGAGCAGCTCTGGGGATCAAATGAGTGCCAGCTCAGTCTGCCTCCACGGGGAGCCCACCTGCCTCACATCCGAGAGCGTGGGCAGCACAGCAGCCCAGCCTCAGACAGCCCTTGCTGGGAGATGGGGCAGGAAAAAGCCTGCAATTACACCAACAGCAATTCTTCTCCAGCGCTGCCCACAGTGCAGCACGGGGGCTGTGACCACGGCTCCTCCTGTTAAACAGGATTCAAATCCGCTTAATCTCCCCTTCCTGGGAAAAGGAACAGGCTGGCTAGAGCACACTCCCCGGATCTGTTGTACGGAGGTAATACAAGCATGGCAAGGCTGCTGCAAAGCTTTAAGATGGTTCATAATCTCCAGGCCTAGGGCTAAGACATGAACTCAGGCTCTCTGGAGCTCACTTTCTTTACTGGATATTGTAAGACAAGATAAGGCAAAGATACCTTTTTTTTTTCTTTTATAAACTTCTCCTCAAAATCTAGAGACAAGAGATGAGGCAATCTTGCCAGACATAAAATACTGTCAACTCCAGGCCAGGTAGGTGTATCACAATCAAGCTTCCAACATCCCACACGCTCTCTCTTGACAACACACGTCAGTACCACACCAAGCCTGGACCACTGCACCTTGGCCAAGCACCCACCCCTATCCCCACAACTTCCCACAGCTCCTCTCTAGCATTCAAGAGGCACCCCAGGATTACCCCTTTGGGCTGGACAATGGAATGGTCAGGGCATTGAGCCCTCTGCCCCACAGGGAGTACTCTGTGGTTTTACAACACCAGGGACCAAGAACACAACCTGGCTGCAGCTCCAACTTGCTCTGCACGGCTGCAGCCCCCACAAACCAGCGTCCCTGGCTGGAATACAGGAACACACATCACTAATTCTGTAAGGGATGGCAGCACTGCTGAGAGAAAAGGTGTGGGATGCCCACTCACATTAAGACAGATGATGATCACAGCCACTGCACTGCAAGTTCCCATTCCGCAGCAGACCCCATCAGTGGCATTTAAGTTTCAGTGTTCAGATAAAGCTGGACAAAGTACCAGAATACTGGTGCCACAGAGAACAGCTGTAAGCTAGACAGGTTTTTGCCACTGCAAGCTCTAGAACCCCCGTTGCACCCTCTACTGAAATGGATCCTGCAGAAGACAGGCTCTAACTCTGTGTCCTTTCCAGAATACCAACAAATTTTGCCAATCAAGTGAGACACGGCTAGAGATACTAACCTGGATGGCACACAGCATCACAGTGTGTACAAATGCTGGAAATCAGTGGCCAAGGGATTCAAAACTGTAGAGGCTTTTGAAATAAGATATTCAAATTACTTTTATTTTTACTTACACAGCGAAAGGGTCACGTAACCAGTTACTGGATGAGCATATCCCAAGTGCAGGCCCAGACCGTGCAAGGCAATGTTTGGCAGCAATCTGCCTTTCAGCAAGTCTTCAGCCCTGATACAGTGCACAGAAGACAGACAGACAATGATAAAATCAAGTTCTCTCATTCATGTCATCCTAGCCTCAGCTTTGACAACAGGGCAGAAAACCCATTATCTGTAGTAAAAGTTTAGTCATGCTTATTCTTGAAGTAAATCTCTGGATTTTCTCTTTCTGCTTCCTTGGAATTATTCTCCCAGCAAGGAACTCCTTCATCTGCCTTTCTTCTCAGATAAACTTGCACACAGTCGGGAAAAGTTCTTTTTGCAGAGGAATGTGTATCTACACAATGCTCAGGTCTGTATGACTAAACATGACTCTTCTCCCTTCTTTTTAAGTTGCTTTAAATTTAATTATTGTCCCCTTTGATGCTGCCTTGAGAAATTATAATAGAAGAATGAGGCAACTGCCAGAGCCGGAGCTATTCACAACCTTTTGACTTCTCATGTTCAGTCACTTTCTACTACCAGACACACTGGGAGAAACAGTATTTGTTAAAGCTCTCACACAAGCATTGTTTGGAAAGAAGTATTTTCAAAGTTTAGGAGTTTTTTTTCCCCTCCAAATCTTCTCTAGTCCAAGTTTCAAAGAAATTTTAATTGCAAAGAAAATCTCAACATTTGCCCTAGGGAAGAGGTTTTTACAGCCATAACCGTCTCGCTCTGCAGCAATTCTTCTCCAAATATGGAATTTTCATGCCTTGTCTACGTGAATACAATACTTTTAATTCATCTTTAAAAACAATCTCGGGGAGGAGGTGGAAGCAGCCATCACATCTCTGTCACAACTTCTGGGACGGACAGAGCTCCTCCTGCTGTGGTGAGAGAGCTCCAGAGCTCAGAACAAGTCTTTAATTTTAGGATCTGGACAGAGAGCTGCATCTGAAAGTCATTTCCTTACAAACACCCTGTACAGAGTCAGAAGGTGCATTCCCAAAAGAGCTGCATCTTTTATGCCCCAGCACATCCTGAGGAGCCAGAAGTGCTCCCGTGCAGTGGGGCAGAGAACCCTCACAAGCCTCCACTGCCAGAGCTGCACCTGTGGCACAGCCCAAGGACACACAGGGAACACCATCCCTCCTGTCCTTGCCTCCTGCTGCCACTTCTTTGGGCCCTGTACACCAGCAAAAGCGACAAGAAAGGAAAGGCATGAGCCCAAAACGGGACAGGTGGAATCAAAACTGATGACCCAGACAATGGGCCATTTGGATAGGAATTAAAGGACAAAGTAAAATAAAAAAGCACAAAATGGAATTCTTCCACTTTGACAAATGTGCAGGGAATTGGGTTCTTTTAAGCCAATGTTTGGCAGATGCATGAATTATTTATCATTCAATATTGTGTGATTAAATGGAAAATTGAAGATGTTCATAGCTCCGTCTGCAACTTTCCACCTCTTGTGAAAGACTCCCCAAATTCCTATGTAGAATAACAAGTGGGTATTATACTGAGTCAGAAAGGTTCAAAGAAACCTCCTTCAATTTGCTTCTCAAGGTTCAAGGTCACGTTCAGACTCAGTCCTCTGGTGAAATAAATACTATGGCAGGCACACATCACTTTCAGGAAGGTCTCTTGCTGCTGCTCACTCTTCTTCCCTATACATCTTAATCCTCTTAGCAATTTTGTCCTTGGAAATCCCTCAGTCTTCATGACAGGAGATCTGCAACCCCTCTTTTCAGAACGCATGAGACCGAGGAAGTCCCTTCTCCTGGCAGCACACTGTCATTTTGAGACTAAGACCAGGCCCCCACAGGATCCTCCACAATGAAGCTGAGAGGTTGTGAGGGAGGACAAGAGAGCAGCAAAAAAACAGGACAAGACCTGGGGGGTTGCACCTACAGTTTTCACAGTACTTTTCTGCAGCGTAACAAGATGATCTGGTTGTGCACAGCCCAGATTAGAAGCCTGTACCAACTTTCTGCTGCAGATACCTCTTTGGGTGCTTTTGGCCCAAGCTAAGTGGCTTCCTCAGCACCTCAGGACAAGCCTGCAGCAATAAACAGCTGTTAGAAAGGTGGAAGAATGAGTGTAATTAGTCTCCTTAATGCCAATTTCAGCCTGATCTCTCACACTTAAGAAAACTGTTACAACGATTTTCCTTTTTTCAGAGGAGCTCATTAAAAAAAAATTAGAAACAAGATAGTATAATGGGTAAGAAAATTATTTCTGCAACATCCTGCTGAAATCCAACACTGCCCTGCCTACAGGCAGGTTTTTCTGGTTTGGAAGAAGATGCTCCAAACCTTCTTGCTCTCCAGGAATTCCTAAGCACCAGGAAGAAAAGAAGGAATCTGGGTACCACAGGAATTTAGGAACCTGAAGCAGAATGTTGCACAGCCTCATCCCCCAAAGAGGAAGCAAATATGCTTCGCTAAGACGCAGAACTGTGCAGAACACTCCACCACAGCTGGCAGAAATCCCTGGCAGCTGAGTCTCCAACACAGGCAGTACATTTTGGCCAAGCCTGGTCGAAAGGCAGCGTCTCCAAGAGGAGCACAGCAAGGAGAGGGGCTGCCCAGATGATCAGAGCTCTGCTATGGCCCTTCCGGGGTCCCTGAGGCTGCACGTTGAGCAGAAGCAGGTCAGCAGTGAGCAGCGCTCTTGAGAACAGGCACCAGAGCATCGCAGCCCCACAGGAGGCGCTGGGTGGTCACCTGGCTGACACTCATTGAAAGCAAAGCCCACCTCCCCCTCACAAAGAACAACCAGGAGGGACCAGAGCCTCTTGCTGGGCCAGGGACCTACACAGTGGAGCAGATGTGCCAGGAATCCTCAGAGCATAGCGTTTGCCCACGAGCTGCAGATAACAGCCTTCTCCAGACTAAAAGACTGACCTCCTTGTAAGCAACTTGCAGACAACAGCAACAGGCTAAATTCTGCATTCAACCATTAATGATTGATGCATTATTTATTTGGAATCATTTGCTTCATTCTACTAATCACATCACCACTACCAGCTCCTGACAATGAACAGGGCTTAGAGTCATGTCCCAGGAGTCAGTCGCTGCCCAGAGCAACTCAAACCGCAGCTCAGCAGCCTCAGGGCTATTTCACCTCCCCAGGAAAAACATCCAGGCTTCGCCAAAAGCTGCTCACTGCCCTGCAGACACCACAAGCCACATACCCTCTGATGGCCAGCATCTGGCACTCCTGCACACTGCAGGACACTCCCCATGTCCAGAGGAAGCTGCTGAAAGCAGCTCCTGTCCCCCAAGGGCTCACATGCAGCCAGAAGAAACCGGCACCACACTCACATTCCTCCTGCCCTGAGCCCTTCCTGCACTTTGAGCCCAACCTCCTGTCGTGGTTTAACTTCAGAACAAGGTGACCACTATGAGTTTCTGCCAAATTCATATGCCAGGTCAATGGCCCAACTTGGGCCCCACCAAGAAGCCCTCCCTGCCAGGGCGAACAGCCCCATAAAGAGGACCCACATGGAAACCAGACACCCCCAGAGCAGAGCAGCCCTTTATCCCCTCTGTGCCACAGCCCAGAACATCCTACTTCTCTCCCCACAGGCACTCCTGTGCAAGCAAAACCCACGCAGCAGAGAGCACAGGCTCCTTTCCCCAGAGGAACCAGTCCTTTGGGAATGGACCAAATCAGGATAGGAGTTCTGGAGACAGAGACACCACCTGTCCCAGGTCACTTGCATGCAAATGAAGAAGCATTTTAGCATCCTGTCTGGTAGAATCAAATTTTTATATCCTTCCATGCCCGCTAAATTCTGTTCACAAAGACCAAGAAAAAAAAAAGGAAGTAAAAGCCTTAATAAATGCTGGAAGAGCAGGGAGCTCGCACCAGCTCCCAGCCCAGCGTAGCTCAGGGATTATCTAGGCAATAGTTTATTTTTCTCTCCAGTATCATTTTCCCAGCTTGATCTCTACTGTCGCAGTATGATGGTTTCACCCCATTAGCCTTGCTTAAAAAAGTGATCCCAGGACTGTGAGTGTTATTGCCCACATAAATCAGGAGGCTTTGAATATGGAGCACCTTTAAATAAACAGCTGATGGAAGTGAAGTTCCGGGATCATTATTAATAGCTTTTCATTTCTGTGTCCGCTGTGCTGTGACATTCTTTCCCAGCAGAAAGCCTCCGCTTCCTATCCCCAGTACATCTGATCCCATGAGTCCTCCAGTCAGAATGAATGACTGTACCTTTGTGTTAATTGCATCGCCCATTCCACAAACGGAATACTAATATTAACTAGCAAGAGGAGGAGAGTTTGCCGACCAGGAGTGATGGGACTGTTTAGAGAGAGACACACCAGTCCCACTGCCTTTCCCTGGGCTGGTCCTTCCTCCTTCCCTTGAGGAAGGGCCGATCCTGGATCTTCCAACACACACCAATAAATGCTACAACAGGTGACAAGGTCCTGTTCCATTTCTGTCCTGTCTGAAGTGCCTTGTACTGGACAGACACCAACTTTTTCTGCTCTGCCAGCAATATTACACCTCTCACAAGCCCCCTGCAAGCAGAATGATGTCACTATCCACATTCCAAACAGCTTCAGGATGAGTCCAAAGCGACACACACACTTGGAGAAGCAGCCACCACAGAGCAACCCCAACAGTACTTACAGGTGCTGTTCAAAAGTCTCACCTGGCCAGATCCAGTTTATTTTTCACCAACATGACTTGCCCAGGGAGGAATCACTCTCCTCCTCCACCTTCAGCCATCAGGGACTCTCCTAAGTGCTGCAGGCAGGTACACATCAACCAGGGGCAGACCTAAGGGCAGCAACAGCTGACATCACCCACTTCCCCCTCCCACAGTGGTGAGCCTGGGGCAGGACTAGATATCTGTCAAGAGGGACCTTGGCCACCTGCTCTGGGAGCCTCTGGCTTTGCTCTCTGCTGCCAGCACTGACACACAGGTGCTCCCCGGTAGAATTCCCAAAATCTTCATGAGCAGGACCCAGAGTTGCCAGCCCTGCTGCATCTGCAAATGACATCATCCCCCAGGTCTGTGGCTCAGAAGAGAGACCAAATTTCTCCTTGGAAAGTGTGCTCAAGCTCCCTGAGGCACTTTGCCCAAAGAAGGAGATGATCCTGTTGACAGCCAGGTCCAACACAGTGACCAATGTAAGTGATGGCAAAAAGGCTCCACAGCGCCCAGGAAAGGGCTGGCATGGGTGCTACAGCCTCTCTGCTCTTTACCGCAGAGACAAGAACAGAGGGTCCTGCTGCTACAGCCCACCCCTGTCTCCTTCTACTGTTCTTGAGTCATGACCCTGCTTACAGGTCATGCTGCTCAAAGAGAAATCACAGGGGAAGCAAACATCCCAAAACAGCCTGTTGCTGTTTGCAGGCACAGACTTTGCAATAGACATTTGCTGTACATAAACTCAAAGGGCTGCAAAGAGCAGCAAACCGCAGGAACAGGTGATGGCTTTTGATTTTACTGCTTGCTCTTTTCCCAAATCCAGCTCTCAGCAAGGAGATTCGGGACACAGGCATAAATAACAGAAGGTTCGCCTATGAGAAAGCTAAAGTGGAAGCACCAGAAAACTGGAGTGTGGCTGAGCAAGGCTGAAAGAGACCACTACACACAGGATGTACATTCCTTGGAGGACTTTAAGAGAGACAAAAAGTGTTAAATGTGTCTCCTGATTTCAGAGCCCTTTGCTATCTACGGTCTGAATGATGATGGACTAGCACAGCAGAGCTACATCCTTATGACAAGTCAACTAGCCTCTGGATAAGATTTGCAAGCCATATACAGTACCAGCCTTCCTTCTGCAAGAAACTCTGACCACTTTGTCGAGTGAAGAAAAAGATTTGATTCCTCCTCCACCATCCCCCCCGTGCTGTATTTGCAGACTGTGAACCAGCATCCAGCAGCCACACAGGGCCCTCAAGCACAGGAAATACAGTGGGTATCACATATGCAAAGCAAGACAGCTCAGTGTATCACTAGAAACACTGCTTTCCAACCACCAGACTTCAGCATCCCATTGAAGCATCACCTCCCAGCAGAGGCCAAATGTGCAAATTGCAGTTGAAAGGGAGAACATTTCTGAAAGCTCGAAGCACGTGAACACAGCAGACTGGAACAGAATCTGCAAGTAGCTTCACTTTAATGTCACTACCAAACCAATGGCACAATGAGGAAGGGACAGACTGGGAGCCCTGGGAACAACCACTCTGCTCAGCACAACTGATAAAGGGAGATTAATCATCCAGTTCCTCCATCAGGCACAGGGGTTCAGGGCTTTGGTGTAAAACTCCATCAAACAAGACCGGCGTCTTCACTTGTGACATTCCTGGATGGACAGAGGACCCAGCATGAGGTTTGCACAGGCCTTATTTCACAATCAAGCCCTTTGCCTCTGACACTCCTGGAAATAGTGAGACTATAAGAATCCTCTCAAGCCAGCACACAGGCTTTGAAGGGTCTTTCCTCATGTATCTGCACAAAGCAGGGACCTTGGGGCCTTGTACGTAGGTTCTAATGTTATTATTATCAAAAGGAATAAAGAGGGACATGGTGAAGTAAGAGGAAGCAAAGCAGCCCAGGGAACAAAGGGAGAAAGAAAGGGGGATTACAGTAGCAACAGGGAGGACGGAAAAGCAAATGGACAAAGTGCACGTGAAAGAACAGAGCCAAGGAGATATACATACACGTGAGCAAGCAGGATTGTGCTGGAACATGTGAGAGTGTGAGCATGCAGGAGAGAGCACAAACACTCACCCAGGCAGGTGCAGCCATTTGCAGCTCCGAGTCCTCCTGCCCCACCCCAGGCTGGCAGCCTGGCACTGCTTCAGCAAGGGATCACCCTGAGAATGCCCCAGGGCACATGCAGGACTCCCCATACCCAATCTCCACTCGGTACTACAGCCACTCTGACAGTGAAAGACCCTCACAACCAAAAAAAATGATAGACACTGGCTCTGAGCACCCCTGACTCTTCCCCAAAGCAGTTCCATGCTTGAAAGAGGGAGAACTGGCAGCACACATGTACAGACACAGCCACTTCCCTGTATGGCTTTCTCTGGCTTTGTCACTCTCACACACATTGACCCTTTGCATCCTGCTCTGGCACTACACTGCAGACCCTTGCTGGCACTCCTTTGTCCTCTGGGCTGCTTCACTTCTCCCTTCTCACTCCCTTCTAGCTCCTTTTACGACAGTCACGTTAGAACCCATTCACACAGCCCTGAGTCCCCAGTGCAGAGCCCACCACCCCCAATCCATGCAGTCACTTGCAAAAGTGCTGAAATCCCAAACCGCACACGCATCCTCTGTGTGCTGCCACACCGATCTCCAGGCCCCCACTGCTCCAGGTGGACACTGGACTGTGTCAACCAGGAGGACTGCAGCACAGACAAAACGTGTTCCTTTGTGTCCTCCTCTCCAAACCACCACCTGTCTCAGGCTGCTGGGCTGGCAGCAGCCTCAGGCAGAGTTTGGGCATTCAGAGCCAAGCAGTGTCCAGCCAAGAAGCCATTCTACCCCTCCTGGGCCTCTGAGTTGTACATGTCTTGCCCCTCACCTCTGCCATCACACCTCAGAGTGACGTGACACCAAAACTCACACCTTGAACATGCAGTCACCGTGATTCCAAAAGAGAAAAACAAGACACAGCTGCCCTAAGCAGGGCTGATAACAAACCTTTGAGAGGTTCAGGACCAAGCCAGACACGAGCACTGCATCTGGGCAGTCCTTAGGCCCCATGGTGGAGGACACCAAGAGCATTCACTCATGAAACAGCTTTCCTCATCTTGGTACACAGAGGCACAGACAGACCTCACACACAAAAACATATAAAACACAAAAAGTTACCAAAACCTCCAGGCATTGGCTAGAAGAGGACAAAGGAAAAAAAACCAGCTATTTCTATACATACTTGGGAAGCACCAGATAGCACAGTGATGGACTAGACATAAAAAAGATAGAGATGAGTCTCAGTCCCAGCCTTTGATCGCTCACAAGGGAAATGCATGTGCTGCCTTCTGGAAACCAGGACCAGACATTGTGTCCTACCTCTGCCTAAGCCCAGCTCAGCTGCAGTTTAAAGAAAAGGCCTTCCAGCCTGGTGCTTCACAGTCCCTCCCTCTCGTTTCTATTTCACAGCAGCTTTTCACAACCCCGACAGTGCTTACTACAAGCAACACAGGCTCAGCTGCAGGATTTTCTCCTTCTGGGACAGCCTAAGGTTTGGAAAATGCCTCCCTAGAAGCACCAAATCTGACTGGAGCCTGTGGCCAGGAACTGAAGGGAGATGCTGAGCTGCAGCCCTGAGCAGTCACAGGTCAGACCCTGTCGTGCCAGCTCCAGCACTCTGAAGGACTGAGGGTAATTTACACCAGCTGAGTGAGCAGCTCACCACTGACACACAGTCCTGCTTACCAAGGCTTGCTTTCCAGCACTCCGTTGTTTCTCCAGCTTCTCCCAACACACCATGCCTGGCAGCACCCCAGGCAATGCCATGCCTCTGTCCTGGACAGCCTGAGTGTGCCTTGGCCATCAGATCCACAGGACAGAGGCCCCATCTCCCGCTGCCCAGGTCTGACAAGGGCTCTTTGCCAAGGCATCTCCCTCAGTATGAGCACTAAAAGGTGTTTAGCTGTCCTCTACTGGATATGGCTGGGAGGGAGTTAATTGGCTTTGCTTGGTGCTGAGTTTTAGATTTGCCACCAAAACAAAACTGGTAACACACTAATATTTTAGCTATTGCCAAATGGTGTTTGCAGTGTCAAAGCCTTCTCTGCTTCTCACCATGTCCCCCACTAAATAGACTGGGGGTGCACAACAGTTTGGGAGTGGATGACCCAGACCAACCACAAAGCTACCCTGTCCCATCTAACATCATGCTCAGCAATAAAAAGGGAGAGGAGGGATCTCAGGGGGGTTTGTCACCGTTAGCTCAGGAACTGCCTGGACATCAGTCTACGCACAGAAGGCTCTGTGAGTTTGCCTTTGTATCCCTTGTTTTCTTTCTCTCTTCTTCCACTTTCACTTGTTAAACCATTTTTATCTCAACCCACACATTTTCTTGCTTTTACTCTTCCTTTCCTCTTCCCATGACCCACTTGGGAATGCGGGAGTGAGTAATTGGCTGTGTGGGGCTTAGCTGCTTACCAAGGCTATCCCACAACAGGCCCAAAACACTTGGCAGCACCAGTACAGGCCATGTTCACAGCTAGAGCAGAGGAAATCAGACTGAACCCTTCCAAATGCATTGCCAGAAAGCAGCAGCTGTGGCAGAGTGAGAAGCTGCCATTCTCCTTGCACAACACTTTGAGCCTCTCAGTCCTGTGACGTGAGCTCACATCTCCAGTTCTGGAGCAGCCAAGCACCACCCCACTTCCCATCTAATCCACTAAAATATATTAGCACTCTAGGTGCAAAACCAATTAAAGCCTCAACTGATGGCTGAAGCATCCTTCCCAGCCAGACACGAGTCTCCCATTGCACAAAAATGTAAACAGCTTTTTCAGAGAAAAATCCATAAATGCTCACCTGTGGTGGCTACTCCGGCTGGGGAAGGTTCAGTGCCTGCATTCACTTCATACGTCCATCGCTTTGTCGTACCAAGGATGGGAGCAGCATCGTCTGTCAGCACCACAGTCAGTCCTCGAGGCAGGACTTCACAGCTCCAGCTCAAAAGCCCTTGTCTGCCTTCACTAATCCATTGCCAAGTCCTGGGCAAGGCAAGGAAAGGCCATGTCTACATCTGCAGGGTCAGCCACAGCCCCTGGTCACTCATGCCATGGTCCATGGCGACTCACAGGTGCAGCCCCAGTCCTTTGCATGCCTAGGGATGGTCCCCTGCCCACACACCCGGCTGGCCAAGGCACTCACATCAGCCTCTGCCATACCTGCCACGGAGGCTGCTCCTGTCCTGCACGGCCACAAGAAGCTGGGCCAGATCAAACCCACCCAAGGGTTCACCTGAGAGATGAACCTGGGCAACAAAGCAGAGAAGAGGGATTTGGGAAAGACACAGTCACTTCTCAGCCTCAGCGAGACGAGCAGAGCCATCGCCCCGTGGAGGATCCTGGTTCTCAGCTCACCTCTCCCAGCACCTTTCAGATTAATTGGTTAATTGGCACGGCGGGCTGTGCATAGGAAAGGAGGAAGGATGGCTCCCTCTGCCGGCACCGGCCCGAGGAGGAGCCCCCCGCCCGCCCTCCGTCCCCCCTGGCACCCGGGAGCAGCGGGACCCCGGCCCTGGGCACGGCTGACCTCGCACCGCCACAGCATCCGAGAGCTGCCACGGGAAGAACTCCCATCTGCGGCACAGCTGAGGATGTCCAGCGAAGGGGTGCCCTGCCTTGGGACGGGATTACCGCAGCAGGAGTTACTCTGCAAAAAATACCGTGCCACTGGGAAACAGCCGGCAGGGCTGTAGCAAACGGGTGTTCAGCTGACTTTTAAAAGTTTAAGCAGGGATGTAATTTCTTAAGGACTCTGCTGATGCTCAGCTATTCCTACCTGCCATCAAAAGGTTTAGCTGTATTTCATAAGTGGGAAGGCAGCCAAGCTCAGAAAGCTGGTGAAGTCCAGCTCTCAAAGCAACCCCCTCCCTCACCTATCCGTCCTCGACCTTCCAGACTCCAGCGGCAGGGGAACAATCCCCTCTCCCACAAAGGCACAACGCTGTCAGCAACAGCCACAAGCCTAGCTGGGGCCATAACAGGGAAGAAAGCGCATTTCCACACAGCTAAAAACACTGAATTGTGAAAATACAGAAAGATCCAAGGGTAACTCTGGAGTTTGGTAGTGGCGGGGTGGGACAAAGCAGTGTCCTGTCCCAAATAAACAAGATTATTTGCTCAGTGTTAGTATGTGCACAACTCAAACTGCTTCTCTCCAGAGAGGGTGATGAGGACAGGAGGAGGTGCTTGGAGCTTAGGAGCCACTTTTAATGACAAGGATTATTGGAGAAACAGCATTTTGGGGATTTGGGATTCCGGGAAGCAGCTGCAGTAGGAGCAGAGGGAGATAATCCCAGTGTGACAGACAGAGACGCAAGGAAGCAGGACTGGAGAAGGGAGTGCAGCATCCCCAGGCACACACAGAAGTTACTGTCTGGCACAGGGGAACAGCCATTCCACAGCAGGAGGCTGTCAGAACAAGCGCCCGGCCCACAGCTTCCAGCTCTCTTCCCTCCTGGCATGGCCAAACCAGGATGGTTTCTCTGGACCAGCCAAACCTTTATCTGTCCTCCCTGACTCTGGCCAACAGTGGGGCCTCAGAGCCAGAGGATCCATCTGCCCCACAGGCTCCCATCGAGGTGGTCAGCCTCCCTGGCCAGCCTGTGACCTGTGAGCAAACAGCCAGCCAGTGGCACCCAGGCTCTGCCCGGGAGGCAGCAGAGGGGCACCGAGGGGGCAGACCCAGGCCAGCGCCAAGGGGACACACGCCCCAGGGTGCCCAGCTCCAACACCTCTCAGGTGGGCGTGAGGCTGTTCCTAGGCTGGGCTGGGGTCTGCCTGCACACAGCTCTCAAGTGCCAGAGCACAGGGAAGAGCAGCAGTGCTCCAGGAGTCCAGAGACAGGCGGGTGTCACCCACAGAGGCTGCACTGAGCCCCCAGCACAGCACTGGGGATGAAGCTGCCCCAAGCCTGTGGCTGCAGCACCCAAGAGGGGCTGTTTGCTGCACAGAACTGCACACAGCCCATCTGTAGGAATGAACTCCCTCCTGCCAGGCCATTTTGGGACTACATCACACCCTCCTGCTCTGACTCCGTTTTGCCATCAAAACCTCAGGGAAGTGCCAGCTTACCAAAGGAGCGTTCAGATCCCATGCTTGCTCCTGCAGTTGCTGTTTCCAAATGTCTCACTCACAGCCTTGGTCTGCAGGGTGCACACCACTACCTGTACCCACATTCACATGTAGGCTCCTGCCAAAAGGCATTCAGAGCTTTCAAGGCTCCATTTATTGCCCAAGATGTTTCTATGGCGACTCCCTTCACATCCCATCATTGGCTGCAGAAAGCTTCTGGCCATCAGCAGCTTCAGGTGAGTTGAGGGCCTCAAGCTTCAAGTCACCTGCAGTTGTTAATGCCACCGGCTACAGTCAATTTGGTAAGAGATTAACAAAACCCCAGCTGAATAGGCAGTGGTGAGTGAGGCAGTGTCAGCAAGCGAAGAGGAGCGAGCCCACGTCTCCTTCCCCCTGGTGTTCTCTCAAGTAGTGTAGGAGGGAGAAGCAACAAAGAGGGGCGGGGGGTATCTGCAAAAGGGTATTGGACAAACAATTCTGCTTTCATGATTCCCTGAAGGGCTTCCCAGTCAGCAAAGCTCACAAAACTTCCATAACCAAAGCACAGGACCACTTCACCCCATGCAGTGACCGGCCCTGACACACCACTGGCCTAAACTGAGCTAGGATGCTCCCAGCTCTGCTCCTACAGGCGCCTAACTAAATGCTCCTACAGGGCAGCCACAAATCTGTGGCTGCTTCTGACAAGCACCAAGCCCAGCATCACCTCCATGATAGCCACAGCTTCCATCATCAGCTAGGTAGGGCCAAATTCAGCACACACGACAGTGCGAGAAAAGCAAGGTTGCTTTGTCTGGGGAGCAGACCCTGCCCACAAAGTGTGATAGCAGTGTTAACAGGCACTTAGCCCAGAGCCTCAGTCCTGCAGAGTGTGAGTTAGGCATGGCTCTCTCACAAGAGATCTGAAATTACGAAGTGCAGCACCGAGTGGAGTCAAAATTGAATGAGTTCTGCTGTTTGTTTTTTTTTTTCCAGGTTCATGGATGGTACTGCCAGAGGGGCAAGGAAGTGAGTAAAAGCAGGACAGCAGAACAGGGCACAGCAGGCAGAGAGAAAGCAAGTGCAGATTTCCCAGACAAGAGCAAGAGGGCAGGACTGGGAGCACAGAAGTGCTGTCCTTTCCTGAAAAAATGTCATTATGTTGCAATGAGAATTGCAGCTTTGCCTTGTGTTCAGTGAGCTATCCTGAGATGGGGCACCCAGCAGAAAGGAGACACTTTCTGAAAAGGATCTTGATTTTCAGCTTGTAGGTGTAGCAGCAATGAATGATCCAGTCAAATCCAGCCCTTGGGCTGGAGCAGATGGACCAGCTTTGGGCTGGAGCACAGATGGACCAGCTTTGGGCTGGCTGCCTCTCCTATGCCCAAGGGCACAACCACACCTGCTCTCAAGAAGAAAAAATGCAGGGGCCTCAGCTTAGCAGGGTCTGTCCCCCACCTTTTACTCAAAGATGCCTTCTAGGACCTCTGGGGACAGCTACCCCCAGCTGGCACTGGTGTGCACCCTCACCACCACTGAGGCTGGGTCAGCATAGTGCAGAAGCAGCTGAGACAGCACTCAGAAAGCCAATATTTGAAGACAAAAGCCATGCCCAGCCACCGAGGCACAGATACCCCCAGACAACCCACATGCTGTGAACAGTCTCTCCTTGTGCTCCCACCTCCCAGCAGAGTCCTGCATCCCCGTTTGCCGGACATGCACCAGGAAATGCCAATAGCTAAGGGAGCTCTGAGGCTGCCGTGGGCCCCACACCTGGCTGCCAGCTATCACCTGCTCAGGCTCACAGTGTCCCACAGGCCCTCAAAGGAAAGAAGGGAAGGTGCTGTAATGCTGTCAAAGAGCTGAGACATCCATTTGCAAGAATTCCAACCACACTGCAAGAGGATCTGAGGAACAGCATCACCAAGAAGTCCCACAGCTTCTGTCAGAAAAGAAAGAACCTAGACCCTCTGCAGGCATCCCAGTCAGCCCTGTGGAATAACAAAAGGCAGACACTGCTGGAGAAGGATCCAGTTTTGCTACCCGGACATTGTCCTGCAGAACCAGTACAAAAGTGCCATCCAACAACCTTTCCCCAACAGGATAACACAGAACTCCCGTCTTCCTGCCACAGCACAAAGGACAGTGAAAAGAAAGAAAAATGAAAGAGATACAGAGCCAGGCTAAAGTAAAGTCTGGACTAGTCTCTGAAAGCAGAGTTGTTGCAAAGGATAAAACTGAAAATTACTGTAATGTGCTGTATTCCTTTTATGGACTTTGCAAATAATAGAAAGTGATGACTAAATGAAAAAGAAACTGTGAACTCACTGGGAGGATGAGTCTCTGCAGTGGCTGCCGGCAGGAGCAAAGCCCCACGCCTGAGCCCTCCACAGCTCTCCAGAGCAGAAACTAACCCACAAACTGGACACAACTGCAGAGACTGATGTCCCACAGAGCTGAGCAGGTAGTGGACACCCAGCCCATGCTGGGTGAACAGCTGAGTCCAAGTCCAACCCCATACTCCAGGTCTGCAGCAATTTGCTGCCCAAATCCAGCCACAGTCTTCGCTTTTCTGCTGGGGTAGAGTGGGGACTTCACAAGTAACAGCTCACAGGGACATGCAGGTATGAGCCCTGTGAATGCTGGAGTAGCCAAGCCAAAGGACAGAGCTCTGTGCCTTCACCTGCAGCCCAGGGCAGCCACACACGGAGCCCTGAGCGCAAGGTGACACAGGAGACCCTGCTCACCGCAGAGCAAAGAGCACATGAGTGCTGAGGGCACAGGCAGGACATTCCCAGAGCAACAAACAATCTGAGGCAGAGCTGGTGACATCCCTCCCCATCGGGCACCCCTTCCACAAAGAAACACCATGGGATAAACTGGTCGTAGAGACAAAAGAGATCCTGAGAACAGCAAGGAGCTGTACACCATGCCCACCTACAACCTCGGGCAAGGAATCTGGTTGGGATTCACACCCACCTCATCTCTACATGTAATTTTTCAAGAAAGCAGATCACTCAAAATGGCCTGTGCCTCGGGATATGTATGGACTTATCTGCAGAGAAGTGTCATTGCTTGTAAACCCAAACACAGTTGCATAACCACATGGTTAAAAGATAACGACACAAATTCATCCATGGCTGTCTCCTTATGCACAAATACTGTTTAGTGACATGATGTCGGAAGAACCCAAGTGTCACCACGCCGTTTCTTTTTCAAACTGTTTTTCTTTACTTTTAAAATATAACTACTAATTATTTGAAAAAATATGTAATTGTACTTTAAAGGAATAACAGCAGATTAAATCCCACCTGAAGCCCAGTTTTGTTTCAAAGCTTTCGTGAACAATCTAATCCTTCTAACGAAATAAAGTCCATGGGTTGAAAAAGGGGTTTCAAATAAACAAACATTCCCTCTGCAATATTTGCAGCCAAATTTTACTGCTATGGGATAGTGACTATGAGCACAAAAGTAAAATTTGCTACAAAAAAAGCCTTGCTAGCTCATTATTATTTTTAATGTGCAAAAATACCCTCAAAAGCGGACCAGACAACATAAACAGAAAACAGTAAATTGTGACCCTTTTATCAGTATCCTTACACACAAGAAAGAACTATGAATTTTTCAAACATGACATTGCATTTAATTAATGAAAATACCATATTTTTTGGTATGGAGCTAGGAAGAATAGGATTTTAACTGTTATTTTTAACCCAAAGACAACCTTTTCTTTCTTGGTTTTTTTTTTTTTTCTGGAGGCCTGCTAGCTTCTTTTGAAAAAGAGTTTTAAAACTGACCTTGTTCCAGTAGCCACTTCTCTGTCATAGGTATGAAATCACCATATCATATTATAAAGTGTCAATGCACCAAAAAGCAAAGGGCAGGTTTTTTTTTTTAGGCAGGAACAAAGCTGGCTTTTTTACCTATGAAACAGCACATACTTTTTCTTTCATAAGCCCACCAATTTCAGCACTGTATTATTCAGCAACCGGCATTTCATACAGGGACCAAACCTCACTCGATCTGACCCTCACCTCACTGGAGCAGAGATGTACGTGAGACAAAAGTCAGCACAGAATCTGGGCCAGCTTATTCAGATTTCAGTGGGCTCTACCCTGTGCTACTCTCAGGGCACTGTCAACATTTCAGGGAATTCATCAACGAACAGCAGAACCACCTTTTGGCCTTGAACACAAACACACACAGCACCAGCACAGAGAAACCATTTCAGACTCAAAGCCAGAGAAACAATTTATTTTCAGCGTTTGAAAACTGATGTACCAGGACAATGATCTCCAACCCCGATAATTGTTTGCTGCAAATACTCCTTACCCAGTGCTCTTGAAAGAGGTGGAGAGCATCCACCAGCCTCATAGGGAAAACCTGGCAAAGCCCAGGCATGGAATCTATGAGTGCAGAGACTGCAGGCTTCAGCCATGGTCTGTGCATTGGGTACTCTGAAGAGACAGAAACAGGTCCCAAAGAAACAGTCATGAGCTGAGATTTCCTCAGTGGTATGCAAGACTATGTTGCAACACATGGCATTTTAACAGCGCAAATACCAGCCTAGGAGCAGGGACAGAGAGGCACATCCTCCCCATTTATTTCCTCAGGCCATGCAAGCAAGCTCTGGAGAACCAGAGCTCTGGTGGAGCCACCCATCCTTCGCAGCCCTCTCAGGTCCAAAGGCTTCCCTGAGGTGCACTGCACTGTCTTATGAAGCTATGTCTGAACTCCTAAGCCTGCCCCTCCTTGCCACTGCCTACACTATCACCCCTGTAACTGGTCTTGTTCACGCATAAAATGAGGTTAGATGAGAAGACAGGGCAGATGTCCCCAGACTGTGCAGGATGTTAAAACTGTCAGAAATCAAACAAAAATGAAGAGGCACCCACCGCATCCCTCCATTCCCAGACCCACAGCCAGTGCCCGCAGGAGCCCAGATGCCACAGGGTGGGCTCCCCGGATGCCCGGCGAGAGGCACCTGCCGTGGCAGCACTGGGCCAGGGCACGCCAGGGAGCAGATGCGGCTGCAGCTCTCGCTCCCAGAAGGCCTGTGCACAGCCGGTTGGGAACCACATTTTAAATGAGGAAAGT
Organism: Lycocorax pyrrhopterus obiensis; assembly: GCA_014706295.1. Taxonomy (NCBI): domain Eukaryota; kingdom Metazoa; phylum Chordata; class Aves; order Passeriformes; family Paradisaeidae; genus Lycocorax; species Lycocorax pyrrhopterus. The sequence goes on along the minus strand of JACSVZ010000022.1, from coordinate 9,481,914 downwards.
GCTAGTTTTAGAACAGTTATTTTTAGTTTGTTGTTAGAAAAAATGTGGCTCTGTGAAGAGAGATGTTACCCGGCCGGCTCTAAGGGCTCCCGCTGGGTTCCTCAGGCATAGCAGCCACACATCCACACGCGCCCCAAGCAAAGCCCGCGCAGAATGGGCACGGAATGGGCACGAAGGCTCTGGTCTCAGCGAGAGAAATGGGGAGATGGCTCTTGGGTACGAAGGAGCCCGAAGAGGATGTTTTAAGATACCACCGGTTAAAAAAGGAGCTGCAGCTCTTCAAGCACCGGACTGCTTTAATTGGAGGGTGTGCTCGGACCCGCCGCTGGCGGGGCCGCGCCGGAGGCATCAAACCTCTGGCTTCGCCCGCCGGCACCGGGGAGACCGGGGCACCCCGGGGCGAGGGACTGCACGGCCCGAGGCGGCGGCGACCCCGGGGCCGGGCCGAGCCCGCGCTCACCCGCGGGGAGCGCCCGCCGCAGCCCCGCCGAGCGGCGGCAAAGTTTGCGGCGCGGCGAGGGACGGAGAAGTTGGGCTCCCCCGCCGTGCCCGCCCCGCCGCCCCCCGAGCCCCCGCCCGCGCCGGCTCTTACCTGGGGCGGTGGCCGCGGCGGCCCCCCCGCGCCGGGCGCTCGGCCTCCCGCGGCATCCTGCGCGGCACCCGGCGGCGCGGCCCCCGCAGCCGGGCACGGAGCGGAGCGGAGCCCCGGCGCCCCGGCACGGAGCGGAGCGGAGCCCCGGCAGCCGGGCACGGAGCGGATCTCAGCCGCGGCAGCCGGGCACGGAGAGGATCGCAGCCGCGGCAGCCGGGCACGGAGCGGAGCGGAGCCCCGGCGCCCGGCACGGAGCGGATCGCAGCCCCGGCAGCAGCGCGGAGCCCCGACCGGCGGCGGCGAGCGGAGCCAGCTGCTGGCACCGGGCGGGCAGGGCGCGAGGCGGGGCGCGGGCGGCGGGTGCGCGGCGGGGGCTGCATGTGCGGCGAGAGCCGCCTTCCTCCCCCTCGCTCCCCTCGCTCCCTGCCTGCCTCCCCTCCTTCCCCGCCAGCCCAGCCCAGCCCAGCCCTGCCCAGCCCGGCCCGGCCCGGCCCAACCCAGCCCAGCCTCTGCTGGAGACTCTGAGAATGCAGCGCCGGCTCCGCGCCCCGGACCGGCCCCGGGGCCTCCCCTAGAGACCCGCCCTGGGGATCCCGCCTGGCCCCGGCCCCGGCGCCGGGCAGCGGCCCCACAACCCCGCGGGCTGGCGCGGCCCCCGGCGGGGCGGCGAGGCTCTGCCCGCAGCTCGGGTCCGCTCCCCATCCTGCGGTGCCCCCGCCCCGGGCGCCCGCATCGTCTCCGCCACCCCAGTGCCGTGCCGGCCGCCCCGGAGGCGGGAGCGGGGCGCGGACAGGGGCAGGGGCACACCTGGCCACCCCCAGGTCAGGGCCAACCCTCCTGTTCCCGGTGCTCAGAACGAACTCAGCGCATGGAGCACAGGACTGAGCCGGGGTGCCGGGGCATCAGACAGGTCAGGGACAGAGACCCCAGCCCACTCTTCTGCCTTTCAGTGGTGCCAGACATGGATGGCCCAGTGGCATCATGGCAGGAGCTCTGTCAGGGGCTCTGAGCATCGCTAGGGCTGAGGCTGGGGCTGTCAGTCCCCCTCCTGCTGTGCACCAGGGTGGCCATGATGGTTGGCATCCTCAGCACCCACCTCAGATCTTTGGTGCCTTCTCCAGAGTCTTGCTCGAAGCATGGTGGGCATTGTCCTGGCCCAGCAGCATTTTGAGGGTGCAGGGGAAGAAGTGGCAACACAGCTTGTTGCCTGCAGTAGGGTCACACACCAGCAGCAGGGTGCTGGGTGTACAGACCATTCTGGGCATGATCAGGACCAGTGGAAGGTGGAAGCAGGGAAGAAGCTCAAGGCTGGTGAGACTGCAATACTACTTGGGGACAGATAAATCTGCTCCTGCAAGTCAGGTTTTAGTCCCAGCTCAGGCAAACAGACTCCAGTAGGATATTTTCCAGTCTCCACTGCCCAGAGACTCACATCTTACCTGGAGAAAACTCTCTGGTGTCCACAGCATTCTCTGTTGTTTGGCCTTGGAGTTTGGCCCTGAAAGGAACACAAGAGAACAGCAGAAGAGGGAATGCTGTTTTGCTCCTTTTGTACAGCACCTTGTGTACAAGGCAAACAAATCCTCTGCTTGGCCAGTTTGGGTCAAGAAACAGTAGTAATCCAGTAGCAGGTTATCCACAAACTACCTGAATCTGGTGCTTCCTACACAGGCAGGTGGCCTGCAGGTGAGGGAGAGGTGGGTGGAAAGCAAAAGAGAGGTTTATGACCACAGCATGGATCCAGGAGGAGTGGCTCTTCCTTTCCAGGACCAAAAGATGAGCAGGATGCAGATCCAGCCGCAGGCTCTGGCAGCTGTATTTCCCACCTTTGCACTGGCTGGCACAAGGCTTCCCACCATCCTACTACTGCGTGACTCCCTAAAAGGGAGGGGGCCCTGAAGACATCCCAGGAAATGCTCCATGTCAGCCCCTCCAGACACAGAAGCATCTAGAAATGTCCTCAATCCCAGTGTGAGACTGAGAGACCTCCCAGCTGCAAGCACTGCTGCCAAAGTAGATCCCACTTGAGCCTGATGCTCTTGTAGGGAAAGGAGCAAAGCCTGGAGCACAGCTGCTCCACTGCTAACACAGTCTGCAAACAGAGACCGTGTGCTCAGTGCCAATCTAGCCCTAGGACAGCTGTGAGGCTCCTGAGCCCACAATGACACTGGGACTGGGAACACCAGATCCTTTCCCTGGGACAGCCAAGAGGCCACCTCTCACAGTGTGGGTGGAGTTGAGCCCACCTGGCTGAAAGCATCCAATAAAGTGGTGTGATACTGGGAGGAGATGGTCCCAGCACTTGTCTGCAATCATGGTGCCCTTTTCCAGCCTGTTTTTGCTAAGACCCCCTTATTCTGGAGACACAGAAGATTTGTCTCTCCTACCATTGCCCCCTCCCCTGTGGCACAGCAGCTCCATGCCTGATCTAGTTGAAGAAGTCCCTGCTTATCACACGTGGGTTGGACTAGATGACCTCTAAAGGTCCCTTCCAACCCAAACCATTCCATGAATCAATGATTCCATGCCCTCTTGCTGCTGCCATGCTTATCAGCGGGTGCTGATAAGGCCAGGCAGCCTGTCCCAACCCAACCCAACCCCCAGACGAGCCCTGGAGAACACTGTAACAAGGCACTTTGTGGCAGTCCTTCCGTGAGACCTGAAATCAGCAGTGCTCCAGAGTATGCCCAGGTCACACAGCAGCGCAGGCCAGGAGCCACCGTGGGGAAGGAATGGTGGAGGATGCAAAGCAGGAGAGCTAAGGACCACCCGTGACATGATCACTCCTGTTGTGAGTGTGGCTCCCCATGAACAGCCTCCACAGCTGTGTCTCACAGCCTCTCTCGGAAGCTGACGTGTCACTTTCATGCCATGTCATGTCTTCTATTTGCCGTGACAGAAGGATGGATGGGTTTTCCTCTGACTTTGCTGACATCCCCTTTATCTCCATGGGAATTTCGTCCTCATCTGGCTTCTCTTTTCCTCTTATTCCCATCATTGCTTTACCCCAGTGTTTAAATAGCTCTTTTGTATTTTTTAGCTCTCCTCTACCTGCAGCACTGTTCCCTTACTCTGACATACTCTCCCCATCTCATTGAGCTCCAGGCCCCTTTGCTTTGTTCTCTCCCTATCTCTCCTTTTCTTTCTGCTGGTGCCTTGTTCCTTTTCTTGTTGTGATTTGTCTTCTCTGCTCTGTCCCTTTCACTCATCTATTCTCCTTATCTCTTTTTGCTTCTTCCTCTTCCTTTTCCCAGTCTTTCCACTGCCCCCCTTCCTCTCTGTGCCTTTGTCTGTAAGGAGTTGAAAGTTAAAAGCTTTTCCAACTTGATCCTGAGCAGCTTTCCTTGGTGCTTTCATCTCCACAACACATTTGTAAAACTGCTCAGACTGAAGAGCCATGACATGAACAACTGAAGAAATATCAGAAAGAAACAGGACTCCCAACATGGAATGGAAATCTTTTCCAAAAAAATCTCTCTGTTTCACTAGCACTGAGGTTTTCTCTCCACAGCTCCTTAAAACACAACATAAAACCCATTTACCACAACATAAAACCCATTTACCAAGATTTCCTTTTCCTGGCCTCATCCCCCTTGCTGGAGATTTCAGTTCTGGAGGGGGTAGACAGAGCGGTGCCTGAGAGTTCCCCATCATCTGCCAAAAAGTAGCTGTGACCAACCTGGTCTTCCTCCCCCATCCCTAGCAGGTCCTGCCAGGTGTGTCAGTGCAGTATCACAAACTGCTATCCAGAGGGAAGTGCTGGTCACACCAGGAAAGATGCTCTGGCTCTTGTCCAGCCCTGCTCCTACTCTTCCTTCATGCAAAGATGGCAGAGACCTGGCAAACTCTCCCAGCTGATGTGTCACCAGCTCCTCTCAGCTGCTAAAAGGTGTCCTTTCTTAGTTAGCTCCTTCTTGTGTTCTGTGCAAGGTCCAACAATGTTTGTTTTGGGTATAGCAGCTGCAGACCACTTCAGGGAAATTCAGGGAATTGATGCTTTTAAGCCACTTTGCTTGGTGCTTCTGTGCAGCCTGTGCTTTGCAGGGCTCACGTGTGAGCACGGGAGTATGACCAATCTTACCTGTGACCAGCGGCAGGAAACTCCAGAGTTACCAGTGCAGATCTGTGCTGTGTCACATGGAGCAAGCCCAAGTGCTATCTGCTTACTTGGAAATTTGTTGCTGAGAAGCCCATGAATCTTGGCTATTCTCACAACTCTATGAGAGATTAATCTTGCTAAATCCTCCTACTCCTTCCCTATTGGAGAAACAGATTCAGCACAGGACAAGCTTTGTGACTCACCTCTCTGTTGGCAGAGCCATCTCCCATTAATCTAACTCCCTGTCTAATGTCCACATTTGGCAGGCAGGCAATCCATCTCCAGTCCAGCTCTGTCCAGGTTCCAGCTCCCCTGTCAGTCAGAGCTTTCCTAATACTGGGTGCCCTGCAGGGCTTCTCCCTGGCAGGACAAGGGCAGCCTGCAGCCCACTGCCCAGGATGACAGCAGGGGACAGAATCTGGGATGGACGGGCACTTGTTAGGCAAAGCACTCCCTGACTGCAGTGGCTGCTGGGCTCAGCACCTGTCCAGCAGAGCTGTGTTCATTCCCTGACCACAACCCACCTCGTCTCACCAGAACCAAGAGAGATGCACACAGCTCAGTCCCAACAGCCTCGCTCTTTGTGGGGGCAGGATTCAGTCTGCTGCCCTCCAAACTTCACCCTGAAAGGGGCTGAACACTGGGTGTCAGGACTGGCAGAGGGGGTTTTGCTCACAGAGCTGCAGCTCAGGATGCCGTGAAGCTGCATGGAAGCAATTCCCCCTGCCACGCTCCCTGCAGAGGGTCCCTGAGAAGTCACATTTGCTCCCACTGTGCTTTTCAGTCACCTCTAGCCAGCTGCTCGTCCTTGTCTCACACTGCCTGTCTCCTGAGGGCTACAATGTGGGATGCCCCGTTACGTGCCCAGATTGCCTCCTGCCTTTACCTGGATGCTGCTCTGGCACAGGTTTAGGATGGACCCCACAGGCAGGTTGTACCACATGGCTTTCTTCATAGCCCATGGCTATGGGAGAGGTTCTGCACCCCTTAAAAGGTCCAGCACTGTGATTCCTGCTGGAGATAGGGGCATTAGCTGAAGGCAGCAGTCCTGTGCTCACACAGGTCCTGCAGAGCTGAGGACGCTCTGTAGCACACCATAGAGTGTGTCCACATGAAGATGGAGGTGACACAACATGGCTGGGAGGGATACAGCCCAGCACTGCCCTGTTTGCTGGGCACACCCGAGCCAAACCCTCCAAACTCTTGCCCAGAGCCATTTCTCACATACCACCCTACTTACTCAGTCAGCCAAACGACCCTGCCTTGCTGAGGTTCTTCTGTGCTGCTGTGGGTCTTTTTCTGGGAACATTCCCACTGCCCCACAGATTCAGGCATTGCCTGTCACCACAGCCTGGCAGCTCCCCCCCATCTTTATTCTCTCCAAGTACTGTGTCATTTGCAGACTCCACGGTGTCAGCCTTGTGATTAGATTCCAATGCCTTTATGAATAATTTGTTGCGCAATTATAAAGCAAATATTTAATTGAACTTTATGTAAAATTGCTTCTGCCTCTGAGCACTGAACCCCAGTTTTGGGATAGGGCGTTGCGTGACCCCATTGGGCTCTGGGTGCCCGTGATGAGGCAAGCAGAAAACTGCCAGGCCCCCTCCCCAGCAGCCTGTGGCTGCTTGCAACCAGCTGGCCCTGGCCCCTCAGCTGAGCCTGTGACGGGACCACAAGGGGGTGGCTCCACACTGGCCCCAGAGACTGCTGCAGATGCACCAGCTGCAGGATTGCGGTGAGCCTCCCTTCCCTTGGGAGCGTGTCCTCAGGCACTGGCAGGAGATGTGTCTCCCTCAGCTGAGCAGCAGAATGAACCAGCTGGAGCATTCCCACAGTGTGACCAGGGCAGTGCTGGAAGAGCTTAGCATGAAGGATGTCACTGTGAAAAATGTCTTTGTGACATGTGGATGGCAGTCAGGTTTCACCACAAAGATAAGGACAGATGCAAAGACACTGGATATTCTTCTTTCCAGTCCTTTCCCTTCCAGGACAAGACTGGAGTGTGCAGGTGGAAACCTGCACGTCAGCTGGCTCTTCAAGGGAGGGAATTCCTCACTGGCCACGTCTCAACAGCATGGGGCACCAGGCTGAACTGATAACAGGAGCTTTGGGACCAGGGTACCCATCCCAGGAGAGGCTGCTCAGCACATGCAAGGGCCAGTGGTCTGTGCAGGAACACTCTGTGCCGTGACATCACCCGCAGGCTCAGCTGGAAGTGGCTGAACAGGAAGGGTCTGGACACACCTCGGATTGGCCATGGCATTGCCTCTGCACAGGAAAACATCTATATCAGCAAAACCAACAGAACTGGACGAAATCCTAATTTACCATGGTCTGTAAAAGAGGCTGAAGTGCCTATTTCTAGTGAGGCGAATTTGAAATTGAAAGAGGAAAACGAGTGCATTGAAGAGATCAGAAGCTCCTTTCCAAGCGTGTATCTGCTGCAGGTAATTGCTAACTGACCTGGAGGGGCTCTTGAAATTGACCTAATGCAGCAGATTCTGCTGCTCAGAGTGGCTCCAGGGCTGGGGACAGCATGTGCTGGCACTGTCCCTGCCGTGCGCTGGCATGGGAGGACAGCTGGGCAGCGGGGGGCTACAGCACGGGAAAGGGAAGGCTTAAGGCTCCCCCCACAGGTGCCTCAGCCTGGCCAGAGCGTGTCCACCTGGAAGGGTCTGGTCAGCTGCTGGAAGCTGGACACTTGTCCTCGCACAGGGCAGGCCTGTTTGCAGTGATGGGGGACGCAAGGCTTGGAACCAGCCTGGAGTAGCTGTGCTGGCACACTGGGAAAGCAGGGATGGATGGGGAGTCCGGTCAGAACTTGGCAGCTGAGGCACTGGATCTGGACAAGGTGGGAACTGGAGTCCCTGGGAGGGTGCAGAATGCAGTGTGCCCTGCTGACACGAGGGTGTGGTTATTGGTTTCTCCTCAAAAGCCACAATAAAGAACGTCAGTCCCGTGTGGGAGCCTGGGGGTGTTCCCTTCCCCAGCAGCCCTCTCTTGCCTCTAATCTCAGCTTGGGCAGCCCTTTTGCTCAGCTCTTGCTTTTATGGCTACAGATGAAGCAGCACAGCTTACCCTTTGGCTTCCAGCCACACATCCCCTGCTGACAGCACACCCCAGGACCAGGTCCATTAGCTTTTGCCCCTGGCAGCTTCCCTTGCTTCCCAGCCCTTGTTCCTTTTCACTCATAGGTGTTAAAGGTTCCTTTCAAGGTACACCTTTCTGCTTCCTCTGCAATCCAGACATTTCTTTAATAAATCACATCAGTACTGGCTCTGTGATGTCTATTTGGCTTTGAGCTTTCATCTCCACTGCTTGTTGTGCCCAGCATGAAGTGCTGCCACTCTGCCTATAAAAATTGGTGGTTGGGGCAGTTATTTGTAGCAGTCATTCAAACATTTGCTTTACTGGTCCAGGCCCAGACTGAAGAAAGCCCAATGACACGTACTTGGCTCTGCTACTGGGCAGGCAGACGAATTGCCCCTGCTTGTGGGATGTGTTCACAAAGTGCCCTCCCTTCAGTGGCACAGGGACTTATTCCAAGCTGTTTGCTCCCGAGACTAACATCTAGATGCACAGCTCAACACCTAGGCATTGCAAGAGAGTGGATAACTGAAGCTATGCCCTAGATATGCAGTATAAAAAAGACAGGGCAAAGAAAATGAGGAAAGGCAGAGGTTGGGGCCATCAGGTCTGGGCTGCATCCAAGGATCCCAGCTAGATGGAAAGCTTAGGATCAGGGCTAACTGGCAGGAGGATCATCATACAGCCTGCCTTTGTCCTTCTCTCACTAGCCCACACACATGCAGGCACACTCACACTCTCTCTCACACACACCCTTCCGCAGCCCTGAAGTCACCCAAGGGCAGAGAAAAATAGGGTTCAAAGCAATTACCATCATCCTATAACAATGACAGGAGAACTGTGGTGCACTGAAAGTCACAGTCTGGCAGCAAAAAGCAGTGGAGAGGCTGTAAACTGGAAAACAGTTGTTTATTTCTGTTACTAGTGTGGTCTTTGGACTCACATCCCAGAAAGGAGGAGTGATGTGAGCACTTCTGGAGTACACCAGCACGCTGAAGAATGTGCACTCTGGGCTGGGAAGACCACCATAATGTGGCTGGGAGGGACAAGCAAAGCCCTCCTGCACCCAAGGGAGTTGGTTCAGTGCCTGTGTCTAGCAGGTGCAGCATCAGCCCCAGCTCTGTTTATCTTTCATCACACCCTCTTCCCTCTGACTCAAATCCTGCTCTGCCACCACCTCTATTAGATTACTGGCAATATATGTGCACATGCAGCCGGTTCCCTGGCTTCCCTCATCCCATGGCAGTCCCACTGCACTGAGTTTAAAATTACACTTTCCTCGTGCTATTTATTGTCCTGCTGTTGTGACTAGCAGGCTTCTGTGAGTGTATGGCAGGGTTCTACAGCTTTTCCAAAGTGCAACTGCAGGAACCTGAACCTCCCAAAGACATGTTGTAAGTGCATCATGTGGAGCTCCTATGCTCACTCAGTTACCAGGATCCAAAGAATGATCCTAACTTTCTAAAAATATTAGTATTTCCAAACTGTGCACTTGTGTCTTCCCTACTACATTTCAAATGGTCCAGTACAGATATTTTTAGAAAAAATTCAAATACAGTCCATCACATCCCTTGAGCACATAACTAAGTAGTCACCTGTTTAGCTGTTGTACAGGCGCCTGCCTTTCATTTTGCCAGGCATAGTGTCCTACTAACCCACCTTGGAATTGTTGTTTTCCTGAAGTTAGCTGTGGCACAGTCATGGAATGGCTTCTCTTGGCTGTTTTCACCACTTCAGAGTGTAAAGGCTATGAGATGCTCTTACTGGCCCAAAATCCTCCAGAGCCATGGCTATGGCTGCAGCTTTTATGAATACACCTTCTGAATCACATTTTTGCAGGCTTTTACAAGGATATGGCTTAGGGCCACGTTTGTTGTAACTTTGAGTTTTCTGGGAAATACTCCTGCTTTCTGTAGCTGCTGCATATCCGTTGCCAGTGATGATTTCTCCTCTGCAGTGGGTGTTCCTCTGGGTGGGCAGAGGAGCCTTCTTGCCCAGCACACTTGTACTGTTGCAGCTTCTGGCTCTTGTACATATGCTGGTCTTTCCCGGTGTGCTATTGCCATATGCAGAATTTCACAGATTAGTCTGTGTTCACCATTCTCACAGATCCTCAGCTCCAAGGTTTTACTGCAGGTCTTTAATTCTGTCACATATTGATCGACTGTTCCTGCTTGCTTGAAAAGGATTGGAAATGTTAAAATGATTCATTGTTTTGTGGGATACACAGTCGCATTTTGTTATGTTTCTCTTACACGTTCCTTTCCTCCTCCCACCAGCAGCACAGAGACCAGGGCTTTCGCGTTAGTGCTTCTTTCATCTGCACTAATTGCTAAGTGGATCTCAAACTGCCTGACAGTTTCCGTTCTCTACTGCATCCCAGCAGGGAAGGATTTAATGCTGGACCCTGTGATATGCTTGTTAGTTCTTCCAAGAGCTCCTGGAAACCACTAAAGTTCATATTTAAATTTTGTCAGAGCCACCTTGCAGAGAGAAGTGTATGTATGAGGAAAGATTGCCTTCATTGGGGCTGAACCAGCGCTGATAAAAGTGACTTAGCTCTGAAGAGTGAATCGCAGGGAGTTAAAAATAATTTCTTGGAGTATCTTCCTGTGGCCCCTGTCCTGAGAATTAGCAACGAGCTTGGCATTCTGAGAGCCCAGCCCAGAGCCCACCAGTGGCAGCACAGCCCCTGGGTGTGGGAGGGAGTTCTCTGCTGCAGACCCTGTGCAGGTCGGTCAAGCAGAGGCGTGTGCTGTGCTCAGCAAAGCTGAGGGGGCCAGTCTGTCCTTCCTCCGCCAGCACCTGCAGACAACAGGCTGCTGACCCTCGAGGCACGCCCAGCAGCAGCCAGCCCAGCGCCCAGCTCTCCAGCAGGGCCCGTTTGCCCCTTGCCTTCCTCGCTGTGCTGCAGGGCTGCCAGGACACACGTCCTGGTTTGGCAGTGACCCCTCCTGGCACTGCATCCCTCCCACGGGCAGGGAGGTCGGTCCATGGCACACACAGTGACCCTTGTGCTGGTGCTGGAGCTGCCTCAGGGCACTGCAGAAGCCTGGAAGGGCAGCTGGGTGAAAATGGGCCCTTTGCCCCTGCGGTGCCCTGAGACCCCTCAGCTCCAGGCTGCCAGGATCCGGATGGCCATGCCCAAGCAGGGCCATGCCATGTGCAGAATATGGCTCCTTAGGGAATCCTTGGAATTGCCTTAGGAGAAACAGCAGCAGCCTGCACCATGGCTCTGGGGCAGGGATGAGGAGCAGGCTACACTTGCCATTTCCTTTTCTTAAACTTCAAACGTGCCATCAGACGTAAATTATTCACTTGTAATCCCTGGAGCTGGCAGCAGCTCAGAGAGGATCCAGCTCAGGTGATAAGAAGGAGGAAAGAAAAAAGAGGAACCCATTAAATTTAAAAACCTCTGAGAGTCACAAAATGAAAAAATATATTCAGGACAGGAGCCAGGCCAGGACAGGGAAGCTGGGGGTCTGACACTCACAGCTCTCTGAGTAGTGGGGTACCATGAAAGACAGGGCTTGGTGGTTCTGAGTGCTCAGCTCTGTTACCTCTTCTAACTCCTCATGGTCCTTTGTCCCGTGTCTGTGGTAAAGATGGAAAGAGAAAAGAGCAGGAAACACATGCACAGGGAGTAGAGCCATGCTGGAATGTCCAGCCTGGACTGAGAGCAGAGCCCTGCTCTCCAAGGATACAGTCGGGGGATTCCCTCTCCACAGCCAGACCCCTGGCTCAATCTCCCCAGAGAAGGTGTTGAGGATCCCTAAAGTCAAGGTATGGGAGCAGCTGTGTTACAGCATCAGCAACACTCAGCAGCACTGTCCCCAGGGACATGACCAAGATGCCCAGAGCTGCCTTGGCTCCTGCAGCATACTTGGAAAGCTTGTTTACTTGGTGCTGATGCAGTTACCACGTTAACTGAAAACAGAGAGCAGCTTCTGGCAAGGCATGGGCTGCAGAGAGCTGGAATGAAAAGCATTTAAAATGTTTCGCTTCACCAGCCTGGCTGCCCCTGTGCCCACCAGCTTTGGTCTGCTCCTGGAGCAAGTGCTCCATCACCTCTGAAACAAACGGCATCCATCAGGGAGAAACACTCCCATCTCAGGCCTGGAAACGTGTCCTGGCACAGCTCCCCAGGAGCCAGCACCCCTCCCCATCTGCCAGGGACTGAGCAAGCTGCAGGCACTCGAGGGATTGCTGCTTTCCCTGTGCCATGCAGGAGCGTCTGCAGGCAGTGGCATGGCTGCAGCCCAGCTCAGCCTCCCCAGCGCAGCCAGTCCAAGCCCCACACCTCTGCAAGAGGGGCTGACTGCAGGGTGGTGGACACCCACTTAGCTCAGCCCTTCCCAGAAGTTCAGGGGATGGCTTTGGGAGACACAGGGGAGATGACAATGTCCTGGCTCAGCCTCAGTGGCTCTGCAGACGCAGAGCTTGGCAACACCACAGGGGAGGTGTTCATTCTGAGCTCCATCCAGGCTGGTGGGCAGCTCTTCCTTCACCTCCACGTGCTGCCAGTGGCACGTTGCAAACAGCTGTAGGGAGGACAAAGAGCATCAATGCTGACACAGGCCATGTCTGCCAGCAGATCCCTGCCCCTGTGTTCAGTGCCCTGGCAGACCTCAGCAAGGCTGGGGGAGGACTCAGAGACGACTGCCCCTCACAGCAGTTGAGAGAGCTGGTGGCTTTAGAGTCTCAAGGGTCCTGTGCGTCCTCTTGTCGCTGCACACCAGCTCTCCATCCTCAGTGCTCTGGACTCAGACCCGGACCCAGATCCAGACCCAGACTAAGCTTTGTGTCTCCAGCCTTTTGCAACACCACTCAAGCTGCCTGAGCCGACTCAAATCTCAGGACTCCCTGTCAGCTCCCACCTCCGTGACTGAAGTGAGAGAAGGGGCTGCAGGTGCTACAGGGGCTGCACCAGCCTGGACTGGAGGAGGCAGCCTGAGACCCTGCAAGGAGATCAGCTGCACCTCCTGCCTTGGCTGCACCTCCCGTGATGGTGATGGCTGCCGGCACCTGCAGGGAGTGTGGATCACTCCTCAGAAGAGCAGCCAGATGGGAAAGGTCTGTGTGAGTCTGATAACGACGGCTGCTTGGCTTCCCTCCCTGGCAGGCCTGCACGGGGCACACAAGTGCCTGTGTCTGGCACTCCAGGAAAGGGGGGGCCACGTGCCCCAAGGCCAAGCTGGCATCCCTGCCCTTGGGAGCCTCCAGCACAGCTCCTCCCACTGGAACATCCCCAGGGAGTTCAGAGCGAATGCTCACCTCCACGGTGAAGGGTAGGTGGGAAGTCCATCCCCTTTGGTGTGCTCAGACACTTGGCAGGCGCTGAGCCAGGCTCCTGGTGCCTACAGCAAGCACAGAACTGGGGGCTGGGGCTCAGAGTGCAAAGCCAGCACCTCTTCCCTAACAGAGCTCAAGGAATTTGTCCGTGTCCCAAGACTCACTGAAGCGCATGGAGTTGCTGGCTCTGGACCACCCAGGGCAGGGCAGGAGCCAAAGGCCAGTCAGGTGCTTTTTTGCACTTGGATCCCAGCAGAGAAGCTGTGGATGTGAGGGGTAAAGCCAGGTGAGAGAAAAGAACAAGGCAGCGCCTGCGGCAGGAGTGCTGAAATCCACTATTAAACTACGCTCTAAACTTATTTTTAAAAATTTCTTTCCTCTGCAGATGGTGCAAGCAGAGTGCCAAGTAATCTGCCCCCACTTTTCTGCATAGCAAACAAGAAGCAATCACTGCAGCAAACCAGGTGGAATTGGGCACCTTCACCAGCAGGCACCAGCCCAAATTCATTCACCCTCCACCGAAGGCATCTCAGCAAGCGAAGCAGCTCTACCCTGCTTCACCTGTGGAACCAACACAGCACCAGAGCAAGGCTGGGGTGCCGAGCAGGCTGGGTAAAGTAGGCGAGGATGGAGGTTGTTTCCTATGTGTAGAAGGGAGAGAAAGGCTTGGGAAAAGTCTCCTGATTCTCGGGGACCATGGAAACCACTGGCAACAGGACAAACAGCAGGGTCACTTCAGTTCAGCAAAAGTTCCTGCATGCTTCTGCATCACAGCTTGCTGCCTCAGTGCTGGCAATTCTTGGAATTTAGGTGGAGGATGAATGTGATGGCAATGATAAAACCTGGGCTTTTCAACCCATTTTCACACTCAGGGCCTGTGAGATGGGCTTGCCTTGTTAGGTAGATGAAGAGACCACAATGGTGGTACCAGGGAAGGAGGCAGAAATCAAGGCAGAGAGCGATGGCTGTGATCAGTCACATGACAATCAAAACAGAACTTGGCTTTTGCTCCTGCAAATCTCTCTGCACCCTTGTTTGTTATCAGTAAATCCAGAATCAGCCTCCATCCCCTGCAGGCAGGGAAGGAGGTGAGAAGGACCAGCAAAGCATTGCAAAATTGGTTCTATTTTTGCATGCACAGAAGGAACAAAGAACTGCCCATCACCTCTGTTTCCCCCGGACAGCAGGACTAGCACTGCCTGGGCCAGCAGTGCCCAAACCCTTGGGTTGTACTGTCCTTGGCTGCAGAGGCAGTACGGGCCTTTCCTTGGGCATCCTGACACTGTAGGGCCATGAATATCCCAGGGACATTCTGGAACCACTGGTTCCTTCCTGCTGGAACCTCCCACGTCTTCCTGGCTTTCCCAGGATTTCTGGGCAACAAAGCTGCAGCTCCTGGTCTGACTCCACAGCCACGGCTGCGCTCAGCTCCTGCTCTGCACCACCGTGGAGGGCAAGAACAGCAGTCCCCTTCCCCGAGGATGGGTGCAGGGGTTACTTCTGCACCAGCCAGAGAGGCTGATGTTCCTGCCCAGGGCTGGTGCCTCGGTGCTGCAGCAGCCCTGTGCTGACATCCAGACCCCAGCAGAGCTGCCAAGAGCAGCTCCCCACGGACACTGCACCCCATGGGCCCCACTCTTCCCCAGTTCTTCGTGGCCTGGGGTTGCACAGATCCCAGTAGCCCATCCTGCCCTGGCTGCTTGTCAGGAACAAAGCCCTCTCCCGAGCGGCTGAGCTGCCTTGCCTGTGACTAAATATTCAGAGGCACTGTGCACTAGCCCTTTGATCAGCAACTTATCTCTCCATGCCACAAGTTTCCTGGAGCCTGGTGTTTCTGCCCCGTGCTCAGCCTAGGTCCCAGGAGCCTCGGAGACAGGTGTGAGGAATTAGCTACAGGGACTAATGCTCTGACAGGAACCAGCACCAAAAGCAGGGGACAGAGTGTAATGTTTATTACATTTGAAGCAAAGCAAACATGTGGCCTACTTATGTATCTAGAAAGAATTAATTGGGGAGCTCCACAAAGCAGCAGATTACAAATTAGAATAATTTTCACCAACTTCAGCCCATTCATCTTGTTTCACACCCGGCCTGTCAGCTCAGCCTGATGCGGCCGAGTGCAGCCCCAGGCCCGGCTGCTGTCTGCTGGCACGGGAGGACTGTCAGCAGCCAGCCCCATGGGCACAGCCTGTCAAAACCCATGGGAAGCACGTGGGCTTGAGCCAAGGCACACACCTTGACTGGAAACAAGCTCAGAGCCTTAAGAATGGCTCCAGGGGTGCTGAGTGCTGCCAGCTGCCATCTGCAGGCGTATCCACAGTGCTCTGCTCCAGGGACTGGCCCAGGGACAGCAGAGCTGCTGGGCACCCACCTTGTGCTCCTCCATCCCCCTTCACTTGCTGGCAGCCTGCAGAGTGGCGAGGGTGTGGCAGGGCTGTGCACACACCTCCTGACACACCCCACCCTGGTTAGAATTCCAGGTTAGGAGTCAGGCTTTCCTGATGTGACATAATGGACAACCTCAGGCCAAGGTCAGGTGGAGAACCCTTTGCACAGCTTAGAGGTCACTCCCGGGGACATCACCCATGATGTGCAGGTGCCTACCTGAGCGGCTGGGAACGTAATGCTCTGCATGCCCAAGGCACTGGGGGCCTTGGACTGACACCTTGAGGAGGGGTAACAACCCCTTTGCAGACAGATTCCTGTGCAAGGAGCAGCAGGAATCACAAATTGGCAAAGCAGTTCACGTCCGAGGTCCTCCAGCTCCCCAAAAACCAGGCCCCATGAAGGGCCCCAAGGGGCCACGTCAAAAAATGACCCTGAGGCATTTCAGGGATTCTGTCCTGGAGAAAAAAAATCACCCAGACTGTATCCCAGATGGAAAAATCTCACTGGCACCTCTGAAAGCAGTGGATGAGAATAACACTGATTTGGCCTATACTTACAGATCCCATGGGGACAGCATGCAAAATACCATATGGATGCTGGGATCATTTTGCTCCAAAAGGTCACCTGCTGCCTTGCTGGAAGAAGTGTTAAAAGAGCCAGTGGAGATGGCTGGGCAATGCCTGTAAAGGAGGATCCATCCCTGGAGATGCAGTTCAGATCAGACCACTGCCACCATGATCTCAACTCTCCAGCCCTTCACAGTGATCAGGGGTGGACAGAACCAGAGGTGGGATCAGAGCCTCAGCACCCACCTGTGCAAATGAGAGCACTCCCAGGAAGGTGTCTGCAGGACTTCAAGGCACAGACAGTCAAAATATTTTCTACAGGGAGCAGCAAAATCTGTCCCAATAGATCTCCTAGCCGGTGTTGTGTCTCCAGGGTGGCCAGGAATAACTGCCTTGAGCACGCAGGTGTGATGCTCTCCCTAACACTCTCCCAGACTCCAACAATTTTCAATTCAAAGAGACATGTGCCAATTTGTACTTGGTCTTTTCCACAAAACTATCCAGAAGCAGGAGCTAGCATGCTGCCAAGGGCTTCAGAGATGTTTATAACAGTCTTGTCTCAGTTGACAGGACTCGAAAAACTTCATCCCGTGGCAGGCACTCTCATCAATCTGTTTTTAGCAGCTGAAACAACCTACACTGACATGGGAGCTGTCAGGCTCAGGAAGCGCACCAGAGTCCACCCTGGCAAGTAGGTGTGACCAGGGTGGGCAGAGCCCTGCAGGCACCCCAGTCCAGAGGCTGCATGACCCCCACACCAGGTCCCATCCAGCTGCCTTGTCCCTCCTGGCTCTGGCTGCGTGGAGAAGCCCACGGCTTTCAGACAGGTTCCAGGTGAGGTGCACCTGCCCCAGCCAGGTCTCACTCCAGAGCAGCACCTACCCCTTCACTGCTGCTCTGTCTCCTGCAATCCTCGCTCCACACCCGGCCAGCTGGTAATTTGTGTTAGAGCTTGTTCAAATGTCATTATTAATTAGTATAGAAACACTATTAGCAATGTTAATGTATTCCAAACAGTTCTGCACGTTGGCACCATGTGAAAGCAGCACTGGGGCTGAGACCAAGGCAGCAAAGGCAGGCCTGGGCATGGGCTGAGCCGAGCAGGGAACCAGCATTGTCTCTCCCTCAGCACTGCTCTCCCTGGTATGGCTGTCAGGAAAAGTTGGACTGAGACAGATTTGTGTCTGTGTGTGTTTGGGAATCATGACAACAGAAAGGACCCAGCATGGGAATTCTAGGACAAGAGAGGGAAACAGAGAAAGGAGCTGGGGCAGGGGCATGGGGGTAGCAACAAAACCAAATGTAAAGTGGATGAATTATTTACTGCAATAAACAATTGTGAAGTCACTTACTCTGGCTCTGTGCATCCTAAATGGGGGCTGCAGCATTTCTCACATCTCCCTAGTGTGCTGAGTGATTTTTTGCAATTGGATGCATGAGGCTGGGGTAATCTTATAAGAGACTCCAGAAGATCAGTTTAGTATTGATCATGTGCTGAATTTAAAGGCTTTCCACATCCATCTGGTGCTGCTCCTCAGGTGACAGCCCAGCAGAGATCTGGGTGCTCACTGGGTCCCTGCACCACAGAGCAGCCTCATTTGGCTGCAGCCTGTGGCTGCCCAGCAGCACGTGAGGCCAGGGCATCACACCAGAGCTCAGTTCAGGAGCCAGCAGAGTCACAGGGCTGCTCCCACTGAGCCTTTTGATAAAGTCCCCCAGAGGATCAGTCTGCTGGTCAGCGGGGCCAGCTGGTTGTGGATTGCAGTGGATCACAGCTCAAGCCCAAAGGGCCCCATCGCAGGGTGACTGTGCCAGCAAGAGCCTGGAAGAACATCAATCCCGGGGAGACAGGGTGACAAGAATAGGGACACAGAGATAGAGCACAGGGAGGAGTACACATGGAGCAGGACCTCTGCCCGTGTCTCCTGGCTTCTGCCTTGGGTCTGCAGGTCTTTCAGGCACATGACTGCAAAGGGTGAGCTCAGACTCCAGAGACAATGGCCTGGCAGCAGGACAGTTGCTGTGACCTGCCCAGAAATGTGACAGGAAGAGGGAATTCAAGCATTATGGGACTCTTGGATATATTGCATCATGATGAGGTTTTAGTTTTTCTTTTACTAATATGCATATTGCAACTTGTTATGGAGCCATGAAAGCTGTGAGCCATGTTTTCCAAATGACAACCTGCTCTACAATGCTAAAATATCAAAACAACAAGAGTTAAATATAGGAGAAATCTACTGATTTACTGAAATAGGAGACGTGCAGGGCAGGAAAACAATGACTTCTCCAGGTCCGTATTTACTCAACAGGAGACCTGTATTCAAATAACTCTTACAGTAAGTCACTGGCATACTCACAGAGGTTAAGTGGCTGAAAGTAAGGATACAACATAAAGAAGCCCTCTTTATCAGCAGAGAGAGCACATCAGGTGCTTCTTCAAAATTCCCTGGCAAAAATAAGAGTCCAAAAATCCATTTTGCAAAGCTGTCAGCTGGAGTGAAGTGGGGCTGAGCCGTTGTCACCTATGGGGCAGCTCTGCAAAGTGCTGAGAGGCAGCACTCTCATCACAGGGCAGGGCCCAGACAGGACCTCAGTGCACTGTACCTGGTAGGTGCTTAGATGCAGATCTTAATTCCAGACACCGATAAGGCATTCCAGTTCTTCTGCTGCTGTTGTTGTTGCTGCTGTTGCTTTGTTTTCAATAGCTGCGGTTAAACATTTAACCTTTACATTGATGGGATGACCTAAACATGTTTCTCCAGGCTGGTCGGCAGCAAGGCTGCCTCACAGTGAGCAGAGGGATGCCTTTTCCTTTCAGCCTGGCAAATCAATGTGCTGGCTGGCTGGCAGACTTGCAGGTGTCCCCTGCTCAGAACACATGGAAGGGCCTCAAAGGTAAGGTACAAGCATTTCTCCAGACTGCCAGGCCTAACAAAGAGGTGGGCACGAACCTCCATCTTCTTGGCAAGCAGAAGGATAGCAGCTCACAATTTGGACACCATGTAGCTGTTCCAGCTAGGAGGCTCGCGCTGGCTGGGGCTGTCCCCTGCCTGTGGCTCTGCCAGCAGCTGAGGCACCTGTTCATCATCCTGGCATTTCAGATGGCGCAGAAAGAGTTACAGGAAGGAGCAGGAGAGGAATCGTGAGTTAATATGGTCCCATGTTTTTTACTACTCTCAGAATATTAAATTGATAGCCTGGTACCAAAGGCCAGAAGTGTCACCTCTCAACAAGATGAAATCTATGTAGCCTGTGGACAGGGGAAAGCCACAAGATTTATAAAGGCATCCATAAAATTAACATTTGAATGAGCATGTGGGAGAAGAGACCATGAGCTGCAGCAGCAGGTTTGCAAGTACCTGCCACCCTTGCATTCAGAGCCGAGCGGGCACTGTTGACTGGGTGCACCAAGTGGGGCCCCAGAGCTGCTCCTTTGCCAGAAGGAGATTGCCAGGAAGCTTTTGGGAGATGGGCATGTTGGTAGTGCCATGGGGAATAAGTGGCAAGGACAGGAACTGGCCACATCCTACATCTCCTTGGGGGATCCCTGCCTGGTGCTCACAGTGGCTCAGACCCTTTCTACACCCTCAGCTTCCTGCATGGCTCAGTGTGTGCTGTGGGGACAAGCACCCTGCCAAGGCTCCATCCCACTGCCCAGGTGCCCAAGGGCTGTCCCTCAGCACAGCAGAGACACTGGACACTCAGCATCCCAGCAGCTTTCAGGGCACACAGCTGCTGACACGGGGGTTCGTTCAATGTTCTGCTACACTGCCTGTAGGGCTGGGGGCTGGGCACCTCTGGGCCTCCACCCTTCCTCTGCACAGCAAGGAAAATACTCCAGTCCTACCACAGAACTATGGCCAGGGAGATGTTGGAGCACCTCTGCTCTGGAGACAGGCTGAGAGAGCTGGGGTCGTCCAGCCTGGACAAGAGAAGTTTCTGGGGAGGCCTTAGAGTCCCTTCCAGTGCCTAAAGGGGCTCTAAGAGAGATGGAAAAGAACTTTGTACAAGGGTATGAAGTGACAGAATAAAGGGGAATGGCTTCCCAGTGACAGAGAGCAGGGTTAGATTGGATATTAGGAAGAAATTATTCCCTGTGAGGGTGGTAACGCCCTGGCACAGGCTGCCCAGAGAAGCTGTGACTACCCCATCCCTGGAAGTATTCAAAGCCAGGTTGGACGAGGCTTGGAGCAACCTGGTCTAGTGGAAGGTGTCCATGCTCATGACAGGGTGTTGGAACAAAATTATCCTTAAGATCCTTTCCAACCCAAGCCATTTTTGGATTCTATGATTCTATGGCCCCACAGACCTGCTGTCATCCCACAGCAGAGTGCTTGGGGCCACACACTCACCCAGCCCAGCCGATCCTGCATTGCACAGCTCCGATTTCTACCCGTGGGCACCGCGGTGCGTGTCACAAGGGTGTGAGTGCTCAGCCACGTGTGCCGGCTGCGGGCGCACACACCTGGCGCAATCGGAGCCATTACCACGCTGCCGGCGGCGTGACTGCCGTGCAATTAAAGGAATGAAATGTTTATACAGGAATAAATCTGTGTTAATGAGCTGGATCCTGCGCCTGCCCTGACAGGCTCTGAAACACAGCAAGGGACATGGGAGAAGGGAGAAGGTTCAAATGTGCGCTGCTCCCAGCCAGCAGCCAGCCCTGGGGAGGGAAGTGGGGAGGGAAAGGGAAGCAAAGCCTGGCAGGTGGCTGATGTAGCACAGGAGCCACCGGTTCTTTGATTTCCCTTTCTGGTTCCCTGACAAGGAGTCAGCAAGAGAGACCAACCCCATGTCAGGCTGGCTCAGGCTCAGGAGGTATTTGAGCTGTTTCCTTCCCTGGGAAGGGAATTGCACCTGGCTCAAAGATTTAGGAAGAACAGAAGTGATTTGGACAGTGGGCACATGCTGCTTTGGACCCTTCCACCTGGATGGCCTGTTCAAAACGTTTCCTGCTCAGTCCTTTCCTGAAGGCAGCAGCAGAAGCTATGCAGGAGGAAATCCCTGTGCAGGTCATCCTTGCTCTCCTCCGTTCCTCAGAAACACTGCACTAATCCCGGTCGCCTGCCTACACGGGAAGCCACGGAGACACAGAATCCAATTAGCTTGAAATCCTGCTCTGGCTCCCGCACAGCATCTCCCTCTCACAGAGCTGTGGAGCTGCAGAGATAAACAGTGCATTAGGATTCCAGTGGGGTCTGGCAGGAAGGATGGCTTTGGAAGTGCAGCGCCAGCCCGGGGAATGAGTGAGACACCCATGTACCTTTCCCAAACACCTTCCTCCACCTCTGCCTCACACCAGCTCTTCATCCTCACTCAGCCTGCAGCACCATTCCTTCAGCTGAGCCTGGCTGAGCAAGGTGGGAGCTGAGGGCTGAGGCCAGAGCTGGCTGGTCCCCAGGCTGCTCACCTGGTGTACCCACCCCAGGGACTTCATCTTTGCTGTGGGAGGAATGAGCAGCCTCCAGGGCCTCCTGGGGGTGGCCAAGATGGCATCAAGGCCAGTGCCAGGGCCCATCTCCTTACCAGGGCATCTCTGTGCCCAGAGATCCCTTGAGAACCAGCATGACATGTCACCCTCAGCTGCCCTGTCTCTCCCCCAGCAGGGAGTGGCCCTGCATGGCTGGCTCTCCAGAATGATCCGGGGGACAAAGCAGGTCCCAGTCCCACAGAGACAGTGGGAAAAGGGACTGAAACCAGCAATCCTCCCCCGGGGAAGCCAAGCACAGCCTTTAGCCAGAGCCAAGAAGAGTGCAGGGGGTACCTGTTGCTGATTCTGTGCCAGACCCTGGCTGGACCTCTGGCAAGCAGCCTTCTGGGCCTGATGCTTCCACTGCCAAGCCTGCTGTACTCACACTCCTGCTTGCACCCACTGTAAATTACCTGCTTTGCATTTTGCAGCAGCAACTTAACAGTATTAATTCATTGTGTTCTGTCTTTAACAAACACCATTATCATATCACCAGCCAGGATTATGCAAATCCTGCAAAAGGAATTATTTCTCTCCCCAAAGTCACCTTGATTTATCAGTTTTAACCCAAAATGAAATAGTAAGTTGCTTTGGACAAACTGTTAAACACATGACCACACATGACCAGGAGTCTGTGATGGCCCCATGGGGCACCTGTGCCCAGCTGGTGACCCTTCACATCGACAGATGACACAGGGGCAGCTCTGTACTGGCCCCCACTGAGTGCAGGTGCACCTGGACCATGAGCTGATGAAACAACCCCCTTGCAAAATACACCTGGGATAACTCCATGGGTCCATTGCCCAGGCACAGGGCCCTGGGGGGGACAGAGGCTGTGATAAAGTATAGAATCATAGAATCACTAAGGTTGGAAATAACCTCCAAGATCATCAAGTCCAACCTTTGACTAAAACCCACCATATCAACTAAACCATACCCTCAGTGCCACATTGATTCACTTCTTGAATGCTTCCAGGGATGGTGATTCCATCACTTCCCTGGGCAGCCCATTCCAGTGCATGTGGGGCTGGCAACAAGGAAACTTTCCAAAGTTGCATTAAGGATTGCCCTGTGGCTGCCACTGGTCTGCCCCCATCCCTGTCCTTCCTTTGCAGGCCACCACTGCAGGTTGAGCCTGTGTCACACGAAACAAACCAGTGTGTTCTCCCACACAGCTGTGGATGCTGCTAGGGATCAACAAGCAAACCTGCATCCCACTCCAGAAATGAGCTCTGTAACAAGGCCCTCAAACAGCTTAATGCCTTTGGCCATAATTCCCTTTGCTGCAGAGATAAAGGCTCACCACCCCTCTCATGCTGCTAGACCTGACCACAGCTGTCCCTCAGCATATAAGGAGGCACTTGTATGATTAAAGGTAACCTTTGTTCCATTATTTGTCAGCAATTTGAGCCAGTCCTTCAGCAGAGGGCAAGAACAGCACCCTAGCAAGAAGAGAGGACTTCTCCTCTTTCTCGGGGCAGACAGCAAGACTCTGCAACCTGAGTACAGCCTTTTCTTCCAAGAGGAGCCAGGCCCTTGGTTAGTGCTTTGCCCTGACAGCCAGCATTACTTTAGGTGTTCCAGCTCAGTGCAGAGGGGCTATTCTGAGAGAGAGATCTGCTTCAGATTCCATTAACTATGGACTGTAGCTCCATAAGAGTATAAAAAAATTTCCCAATTAGTTCTAAATAATTTTTACTTTCAAACTCAATGTGTTCTGGCAGACAAAGAATCAAGGGCACCAACTGTGTGTTGGAGCAGCGTGATTGCAGGTTGGTGAATTGAAAAGCCATAGACAGGTGGATACTCAGCAGCTCTTGTGCCTATGGGTCACATTTAATTCTAACAGAGGATGGGAAATTCCTCAAAAAAACCATACTGTGACAGAGACAGGGATGAAATTAGGCACCGGCAACCTATGGTAAAATACAGCTCAGTAAAAGATAATTATCTCCAAGCACTGGGAAAAAGACCTTTAAAGGAGTCCTTGCACTGTGCCTTGACATCATTGCTGGCACACCTGGGCTGTGGCCTGCAGTTTGCACCATGAGAAAGGGCTTGATCAGCTTTCAGCCTCACCCATTATGGGCCAGAGGAGCAGTGAGCCCCCGAGGTTTTGTGGGGACAGAGCTGGGGACAGCCTGGCTGGTGCTTGTGGTGTGCAGAAACTGCGAGGAGGAACTGAAAGAGCCACCTTGGCCATCCCAGAACAGAGCCTGAGTGCTGGTGGGAGAGATGCCTCCACCTAGCATAGCACAGACCAGGGCTCAGGCTGCCCATAGTCTTACAGTCACACTCATTCCTCCTCTGACGTGTTCAACATGGTCCTTCCTTGATCTCTTATAGCTCCCTCATCTTCTCTGCCTCTCATCCATCCTGGCCCCAGCTCCTCATCACCAGCTCTTATTTCCAGCAGCACCTGATGTCTTCTGATCATTTTACACCTTCGCTCACACTGTCCTAAACCAGGCTCTGCCAGGCCACCACTGTCCTTGCAAGGTCAGAGGGAAGCTTGGAAAGAGGGACTACAATCCTCCTGGCCTTGAGAATCCAAAGGATGAATCTTCCCAGATGTAGCCAGTTCTGCCCACCTTGCAGCTGGGACAGTCCCTCTCCACAGACACGGACCCACTCAGAGGCAGCCCCTGCTCTGCTGAGGATGGGGACAAGGCAGGCCAGAGGCTGGGAAGGTGGGTGCAAAGCTGGAGCACAGGAGGGATGGAATGGCAGAGACCAAAACAGGGAAGGCAATTCAATTTTCAGAGGCTGTCCCACCAATTCAGCTCAGAGAGATGATAAGAAACCCATTTCCAGTGATAGGCACCCTAATCCCCAGCCATCCTGCATTTCCATTTTTGAGAGGCGCTGTTTCCAACAGGGAGGCATTTTCCCATCTAGGTTTGCTAGAAGGGACAGCAATGGATTAAATACCAATTTTTCCAGCACTGTTTAACTCCTTCTATGCCTTCTCCTGCCACTTATGCAAGTGCTGGATCGCAGGGCAGTGGAATGACTGCTGTGCTGTACCCTGGAGCAGGAGCACAGAGCTGGAGGCCTCTCCCAGGATCTTCCCAGTGGCCTGCAGTCTGAAGAGACAGGGAAGAGGAGAAGAACATCAGCAGTGCAGGCAGAGCAGCTTAGATCAGGAATTTATTATTGCTTAAGGCAGGACTCAGACTCAACGGCAGCACAAGTCATGCAGCTAAGTTTATGTCCAGTGTCAAAACCATCAGACAGGTCCAAAGTGCTGCAAGACTGACTCAAAACCACATTTGGAGGAAAATAGGCACCTAGAGAAAAAAGGAAGCAAACTATGCGGTGATGGCCATGCCTCTCACGTGCCCTTGGTCTTCACGGTTTAAGCATTGTGGTCCAGGTGCAGCCTCCAGGTTACTGGACAGTAGGAAGGCAGCAGCAGCACAGATGCTGACTTCCACATCAAGCAGGACTTCTGTCACTGGGAAGCCACTAAGCCACAGCATTCCTTGGATGCCAGCACAGCCTTTCCCCATATGCCTGTAGCCAGACCCATATGCATTTGTACCAGCCATCCCAGTCCTCTTCCTTGTTCCACTGCCCTCACCCTGAGCTAAGTGTCTCCCCCTGAGCTAAGTGTCTCCATTTATCCCCATTTCCTGAGATCAGGGCTCCTACCCACTACCTGAACCAGTCCTTCAGGGAGCTGATGGGCCCGAGACTCCCAGTCCTGCTTCTACAGCACAATGTTTTACCCTGGCATCCCACACAGCAGCTCCCTCCCAGACATGACAAAACTCCCACCACAGGGTAGGAATAAAGCCTGAATGTTCTGACTTAGCCTCTCCAAACCCCTCCTTTGACCCCAGCTGTGAACTGAACGGTTTTTCTGGGAAGGGGAGCCCCAGACAGGTGTTGCCTCACAAGCTGATGAGGCCCCCAGTGCTGAGCTCTGTAGTCAGAGCTCTCCCACCATTCCACATGGCTCCAGCACCAAACACAACTGTCCATTCATCAACCACTAAACAAATGGAAATTTAAGGGCTCATGGCTCTATAACACAGAAAACAATTCCCTGGGCATTTTTACGGCGCTGTAATTTATTGGATCAGAAATGATGAATGGCAGCAGGAGGGGGCAGGGCCCAGCACACAGGGGAGTGCTGATGCAGTGGAAACCAAAGAGAGATGTGTAGCTGAGGGCAGGGAATGAGAAAGCCCCCAGGATTGCTGCTGCATGGGGCTGGGGGAATGCCACCATCTACAAAGACTAATTCCCTCCCACACCTTGCAACCCCACCATTCAGAGCAGGACTTGTAGTGGAGGCTTCTGTAAGAAACATCTACGAAGAACAGAGTTGAGCTCTGTGCTGAGAAGCACAGCCTCAGGCCTCCCAGGCAGCCCTTGCTGGCAGCTTTGCAGAGTCAAGGCACAAGGAAGAAATGGAAAAAAATCTTCATCCCTGGGGAAAGAGGAGCACCTGGTGGAAAAACAGAGCGTAAACGTGAGCACTACAGCTCCTCCCCCATGTAATCTCCCAGCTCTGGAGTCTGAGCTGCATTCAGCAGTAATTGAAACCAGGCTCTTTAACACAGGTGCCAATTACTGCCTGTTAATGCGAGGAGCACTGATAGATACAGCAATTACCCAGCTCTGCAAGGCTGGGGAGCACAAAATGAGATGGAAGGGCTACTTATGTCACTGTAGGTCTTGTAGGACAGCTCTCTGCCCCAGCAAACCTCTAGCAGTGTTAGACTGGGCAGGTTCTTGCCCTCTAGCTGCATACCTGCATCTTCACCTGAGTGAACAACATGCTCTTGTCTCAAAGAAGGGAACGAAATCCTGGGGTGCCTTAGGTAAGGAATTGCCAGCAGGTCAAGGGAGGTGATTCCTGCCTTTACGCAGCACTGGTGAGGCCACACCTGGAGTGCTGTGCCCAGAGCTGGGCTCAGCACTACGAGACACATGGACATGCTGGAGAGCAGCAAAGGGCCATGAAGATTATGAAGGGCCTGGGAGCCCCTCACATGTGGAGAAAGGATGACAGAGCTGGGACTGCTCAGCCTGGAGAAGAGAAGACTTGGGGGAAACTTGTCAGTGTAGATAAATACCTGATGGAAGGGTGGAAAGAGAATGAAGCCAGGCTCTTTTCAGTGGTGCCCAGAGACAGAGGGAATGGGCACAAACTGAAACACAGGAGGTTCTCTCTGAACACCAGGAACAACTTTTTCCCCCCAAGGGTGACTGAGCCCTGCCATAGGGTGCTCAGAAAGGTTGTGGAGTCTCCACCCTTGGAGATATTCAAAGCCATCTGGACACATTCCTGGGCAGCAGCTCTAGGTGGCCCTGGTTGAGCAGGGGCTTGGGCAAGATGACCTCCAATGTCCCTTCCAACCTCAATCATTCTGTGATGGTGATCTCTAGCCATTCATATTCTTTGTTTTCTGCCATTTCCCACTTCTCTTGCCCAGCTGCCTTTCCTCCTCCTCTCTGCTCAAAGCCTCCCCCATTCTTTGTCTTCCTGGGGGTGATGTGGCAGTGAGGAAGGGGACTGATGCAGGGGTACTGTGGCAATGATGGCAAGAGGACAATGGCAAGTGCAATTCCCAGAAAAATCCTGCAGAGATCCAAGGCTGTGAACATCAAAATCTGCATACCCCAACAATGAAAAAAACCAAGAGAGCCTCAGTGCAGCAGCAGGGGGATCAGAGTCAGAGGCAATTATTTGCCACTGCAGAGACTGCAGACGAATGTGAGCCCTTTAAAGCCCCAGGCTGGCAGTAACCAGCATTCCTCCCATCTACACCCTGAGTTCCCCCTTCCCCACCTCGCAAGGCACCAACCCCAAATCACTTAATTAATACTATAGAGATGTTCAGCTGAAATGAGAAAGGAAGCAGCCCTACTGCTGGCAGCAGGCCCCGTGTTGCTGCTCTGCCTTGCTGCTCCTGTGTGTTTTGGAGACAGGCTTGCTTCCCCACAGTAAGCCCACTGGTGTTACATACCTTGCTTGGTGGGCAGAGGACCAGAGGAGTGCAGAGGGGTCTGCAGGGACACTTTCTCCTTGCCCTCAGGATGTTTACAGTATTGAAATTTTAGCAGGAAGCCAAGCATCTGTTCTTCAAATAAAGAGGTCTCCCAGGGGGATGTGTGGGGAGGCAGAATCATCACACATGTAAACACCTGGTCTTACAGGCAAGAACAGAGTTTGCAGAAGGAGTGCAGCACCTCTGAGACTCGTTGAGCTTTGCTTCCGCTGCTTAATTAGTTCAAACACGATCAATATTCAGTGGCAGCCCTCCCTTGCCAGGGTGGCTGTGTCGGGGTGGGGCTGGCGAGGACAGAGCAGCACAGACACACCCCTGAGCCCTCCCCAGCAAAAGAGCTCGTCTGCCTCTGCTGCTGCAGCACACGTGTGTCCCCAGCACTGCACTGCTCCAGAGCCCTTCCAGGACATTCAGCCCTCACACACTTCCTTCGAGGAAGGGGGCAGAACCAAACTGTGCCACACAATGTTTGTCTGTACTGAAAACTACTTCCCCTGTCCCCTAAAGCGGCCCCTGGCTTGGGGCTTGTCAGAAAAATGGTCTGCACAAGCAGTGAGCTGCACCACTCCTCTCAGACAGCCACAGGGACCACACTGTGGCACCAAGAGACGTCTTAAAGGCAGGAGATAAGGCCCTGTGCCTGCATACACGGCTGGGTGTTCCCAGGGTTTCCCATCCCGAGCCCACTGCATCAATCCAAGCCTCAAACAGCTTCAGCAACACCAAGAGGCCTTCGCTACCATCCTGTCTGTACTTCCATCCTCCCCCTCCTCAGTAGACTCCAGTCTTACTTCTTCATGCCTACAGTTTGTACTGCAACACTACCACTACAAGATCATGCATTATCATTTATTTTGTGCCAGTGCTGCAGCGCTCCTGTCTCCCTCTCCCAAGTCCTTCATCTTTGCGCCTTTTTCCATTTCCAGCATTTTCAATGCACAGTAGGATTTTTTCCTTATATGAAAGAGGGTGGGCAAAGGCTCTTTCTCCTTTCAGTAAATATTAGTGCCCATTCAAGCAAGATGGACAGTGTCCAACAGATGAGCTGTGCTGCTGCTTTAACACTCTGCTGCACTGCCCTGCACCAGGGTAGTCCCACCCTTCCCCTCCCAAGCTTGCCCACAACTCTGCCCTGTTCCAAGAGCTCCAAGACAGAGCTGGAGTTTTAGTGCATTACCCCAGTCTTAAAAAGGAAATAAGGCTGGAAGCAACAGACTACATGGCTCTACAGGTCATGAGCACAATCGGGTTTCATCTTCAAGCACCGTATCTGGTGCAAATTCTGGCCTGAGAATGAAGTTGCCTTTACCTTGGATTTACAGGGACCTGAAATCTCAGTCTGGGAGTCACACAGCAGAAGGATGCCCAAGGTTCAGTTGTAGGAGTGGAAAGTGAAATGAAAGAGCAGCTGTGATACTGTTGAACACAGATAATGTGCAGAAAGCACCACTGCCCCACATCAAGTACAAAGTATTTGGGGCTTGGAGCTCACAGCTATTGGCAGGGTAAACAGGGTGAATCTTGACAGAAGCATCACAAGTCCCAGCTATTGGAAAATCCAGCTAGGGACAGACCAAATCATTCTCAGCTCCAGGCATTCTACTTGATGTACAAAATCCCTCGGTCTGCCAGCCTGGTGTGGACGTGCTGGTTCAGTAGCTTTACATGAGGAAGCTGCACCACCTGCTGTCTGGTCTGAAGCCAGTTACCAGAACGTGATCAAAGATGATCACTAATAACAAAAGTTTTCTTCAGAACTAGTTTTTTACAGGATGTGCTTTAGATTCAAGTCATCAAGAAAGACTTCAAATCTGAAAACTATGAAGCAAGATCAACAGATGGACTGTTTAGTCAAAATGGTTCAAGCTCTCAAACAGAATATGAGAAGTTCACTTTAATACCCAGCTCCTGTCAGGATAAAGATTGTACTGTTATCCCTTTGGGAAACTCTTGTCAAGTTTTTTCCACTCCAAAAACTACAAAAGCTAGCACTGAACCAAACTTTGAAAGATGTGGAAATTCCGCCATGCAAAAAACAGCCACCTGCCCAACACCACTTGAGGCTTAGCAGCAATGAAAATGACATCTTAAACCCTGCTATTCCCCCTTCCTGGACTGCAGCACTACCTGATCCACTCAAATGGGGCAAAGAGAGAAGATTCTTACAAAAAGCCACAATACTAAAAGTCTTCTTAGGATATAGTGCATGAAGGCAGACCAGTCAGTCAGTTCTCTTGGCTGGCATAAATATGAGAGGCTGCAGGAACATCTCCCTAATTCTAGAGATCAATGACAGCTGGGCTAGTGTTTTGTGTGCCAGGCCTTATGGGCATGCAGTAGCAAGGTCAGTGCAGGACTCAAAGGAAAAGAGTTGAGAAGATAAATGACCTCTGCTTGATGAAGCATAGGTACAGAATGTACAGACAAAAGCAAATCAGAAAAACAGTTTATTTAAAAAACAAAAAATCCCCCCTCAAAACCCCACATACTTTCTGATAAGCTTATTGCTCAAGTTAGATCTCCTGTCACACTGCTCATTCTCCTCTTGGCCTGTAGCACCAGAAGTAGTCTTGTATCCCTGTCTTCCCTCCAACCAACATCATCTGGAAATGTTCATCATGTTCAATTGGTCCCAAATACCAGCATTTAATTCTGTCCTTACTATGCACACAGAACATGGAGGTCACCAGGCACAAAGGCTCTTTCTCACTGGGACAACTCTAGGGATTTATACAGTCATGTGACCCCACCAGGATGGGAGTTCCTAATTTGCAGAAACATTAAAAAAAAGGGAAGGTGTATCTACCTTCTCCTTTGAAGTCAAAACCTAAACAGCAGTAAAATCATCCCTGAACCACTCAGCCTGCAGTCCAGACATGTCCACGTTCATTCTACAGCTCATGGTCTACACTCTCAGTAAACAGCCTTCAGGATCCCCTAACAGACTTTTTACAGCTTTTCCCTGTCTCACCACACCATTCTACATCCACTGAACCAGGGCTTGACTTCCGAGTTTCTGTCAAAGGGATATTGCCTGTTTCTTGTGCAGCATCTACAGATCCACACTGCAGCAAAACAGCAGAATTCTCTCACCAGGCCCTGACTCTGCTCAAAGAGACTTTTGGACCTTCCCCCTGGATAGCTGTCAGGCAGGTTTGGTAAGAACAGAGCAGGTGGCTTTGTGCTTCCCGTTCAGTCAGTGCTGTTGTGGGGTTTCAACAACCTCTTCCAAGTCCTCACCACGTTCAGGGTGGCGCAGCAGCAGCTCCAGGTCAGGGTCAGAGCTGGCCTCTTTGTGTGGCTCCAGTGCTTTGTCACCTGCATGCACACAGCCTGTTTAGCGACAAACTTGCTGGCGTTCCCACCAAGCCTGGCGCTGCCAAGGAGCTGGAACCAGACATGGCTCCTAGTGAAGCAATGAGAAAGCCTACAAAGAGAGAGAAAGTGATTTGAAACAATCACCTTTGGAATTCATGGCTTTGAGAACAACGTGAAGGGAGATTCCTGACAGGCAGACAGCAAAGCCCAGCCAGTTCAAGAGACTGAGGCGGTCTCCCAGTAAATGTGTGGCAAGGAATAAAATGCAGATTTCCTGTGGAAACAAAAAACATGACAAGTGGCAGGGCAAGACCTGAGCAGATATGCATGAGACATTTTACAGCTGAAGCCTAGATCAAGATGTCAGGCTGCTAAATTTCTATCAGCATATTCTTTCATGCGCACAGAGTTCTAAAAACAGTTTCTAGAAACAAACAACCTGTCAAACTGGGATGTGGGATTTTAAGTCATCTGACTGCATAGCTCAGTTACAGAGGAATCTTGCAACTTCTGGATCAGAGCGATTTCACATATCACAGTTCAGCTCAAAAGTATGTGTGCTGGACCTCTCTGAGGAGGGGAGGATGTGCCAAACTAGGTTACAGAGATAGCTCACACCAGTGGTTTGGTCACAGGCAGGTCTGATGCAACAGCTTGCCCTTCTCAGCCCTCCTCTCTTCCACACCACCCGCTACTCATGAGGGCAATGTGTTTTAGTCTATCCCACATTCCAACAAACTTTGATCATTAATGGTATTTTTTATAGAACAGCCACTAGTCTCTGGTCCTTTGCTGTCAGGGACCAAGAGACTTCACTGCAGAGACTGCAAGGCAAAGCACCAAGCTCCTGTGCAAGGAGAACAAAAATAACAAGCAATGATTCCTAAGGATCTAAGGAAGCTCCCACCACATAAAGCCCAATAGGGATGACTCAGTACTCGCCTTCTAGTATTAGCACAGGAACCATGCCTTACCTTAAAAATGCCAGCAACGGAAAGGGTGAGGCTAGATGTTCTGGAAACCAAGAGGAACTCAGAAAAGCCTAGACCAAAGGCAAGAATTCCACCCAAGAACAGCTTCCCTACCAGAGAGAACAGCATTCCTGCTTCATGGAAACGGAAGAGCTTCTCTGATATGGACAAAGGCAGGCCTAGGAACAAGACAATGAGTAGCAAAATACCATTCCCACCTCCCAGGATTCCTCTCAATAAGATTGATTGGGGTGGGCTGCTCACATTCCAGTATCAGGAGGATGTGGAGCCAGTTCTTCACAGCCCTTACTTCCACAAGTGTGGCAGGCAACTACTTCTATGCACTCTTTAATGTCCTGCCAGCATAAGATAAACCCAGGTCTCTAACTACTTTGCAAAGTCCACAGCTGTTCACTTATCTGAGTGAATTATCTCAAACAACAAACTGCTACACAATCTCCCAACCACTCTATAAAGCTATCCCTGCTTTCTCTAATTAACTCACGCACCCTCAAACACCGCAAAGAGTGGGAAGAGCCCCAGGAACATGAGCGGCTGCAGGTGAAACATGATATCAATGGGATTCTGGAGCCCTGAAAGAGGAGAATCAATAACAGACCAGGTAGCAACAAGCCAGGGAATAACACAGCTCCCAGAGCCTTTATTAGCACCATTCCTAGACATACACTTTATCTGTGATGCCCATACCTGTGCTGCTGCAGACACCAAGCCACCTTCATTACCCATCAACAGATATCCCGTGCCCAAGGTTTCAAACATCTTCCCTTACATGAGATGTTTTGTTTCTGCAGCACGGGCTATCACCTCTCCTTATTCCCCTCCCTGTTACCAGCACCACTACCCCCTCCTAACACCCTGCATACCCAGTTCAGCCTTCTGCATCAGTATCTGCGTGAGAGTCCAGCGAATGCCCCCCAGGAAAGAGGCACAGAGCACCAGCACAAACCCCTGTGCGTTGAACTGTGTGGACTTGTAGGTGAACATGAAGAGTCCCCCAGCAATGAGCAGAACCACCAGCAGCAGTGTCACCCTCTGCAGAAGAGCAAACACAACAGAGACAGGCACCTCCTTCCTTTCAGATTCACCCACATAATTGCATCATTCCTCTACTTACATGTTTCTTGTACATGCACTGCCTATTTCCCTGGGTCTCCCTCCCTAAAGCATTGTGTGGGACCCTTACCATTTCCTCCAGCTTGAAGAGCAGTGAAAAAAGCAGGATGAAGAGAATGGCAGAGGATTTGGTCATCGTGTAGCTGTAAGGACCAAAATACACTGTCAGACTCCTTCAATGTAGTTCTTCCCATCAAAGTACTATGAGGAACCAGATCACCCATTTCTACATTGCTATGAACAAACTACCACAGACCAAACTACCACAGACCCTGCATGCTGACCCAACCCATCAAACACCTATTCAAGAAACAGACCCTGGCAAAGCACTCTCCAAACCCCACCAGAGGCTCCCAGGGAATGTGGTGTTTGTACTCACAGGGAGACAGTGACGTACAGGAAGCTCCAGTTACTCAGCCCAATATCCAAGGAAGTTGACAGAGCTAAAGAATCAATGAAAAAGTCCTGAAGTTAACTGTCTTCCATGACATTAAACAAGCCCATCACAAAACCCTGCTTCATGGCCACGAACATAGAGAGTAGAGCAGACCCAGGGGAAAAAAAAAAGCTTTCCTCAAGTTAAGTCTTCAGAATCAACATAACTCAGATATTCTCAGCTCTTTATGTTTCTGTCCTGTTCCCTGTGAGTCAAGTTGGGCTCAGCATTGCACTCACTCAACATGCATTACGAAAAAGCCAGAAATAACTCTTGCCCTCCCTGTGACTGAAAGTGATTGCAGATTTGCATAAAATCTTTCTTGAATGTATCAGAGCACGGTAACTTGTAAGTCTGAGGGCCACTGCAAGAATCCTGAAGAAGCAACAATTATCTGCACACAGCCCTAACCCTGGTGCAGCTTTTGGTACAATCTATTCCCCTTCTAGATAAGTTTCCTACCACAGGAAACAGTGTTACTGACCCAAGGGCAGGGTATGCTGAAAGGTAAAATTGCCGCAGATGTGGAGGAAGCATTTTTCAAGAAACCATGGGACATGTTACATAAGGCATTGCAAACCTTGCCAGAGATCACAGACCAGATGCTGTTCTGTGGGAGCCAATACAACACACAGCCAAAGAACTGCAGAAGCAGTTACAGTTCCGTGCTCCGAGTAGGAGCTTCACTCCTTGGCCTCAGGTACAGTTCTGTGTGCCATGAATGAGGAATTCTCTACCAAGCTCCAACCTGAGAAAGATGCTGAGTTAACATAAATGCATGGCTTGATACGAGTGTTAGAGAGAAAATGTTACTTGCAGAGACAACTTATCAAGGTACTGAAGAAGGTTCTCATTGTTTGTTCTCATGTGGCTCCTTCAGAAAGACACGTTCTGTGTGGCCTCCCCCTATTCTCACACATCTTTGCAATGAGCAATGAAGGTAGTAGGTTTCAGGCTGAATCTTTAAGTTGCATCTACACCTGCCCTGCACCTGGTAGGGAAACACAGGGGCCGGAGCAGTGGCTGCACCCCACGGCTCACCCCGTCCCAAGGGATCAGCTCTGAGCACCTCAGGCAGACAAACGGCTCTGGAAGCAGCCAGAGTGCCATGGGCACCCCCGAGCAGCCTTATAGAATCATAGAACATGCTGTGTTGGAATGGACCCACCAGGATCATTGAGTCCAACTCCTGGCCCTGCACAGGACACCCCAAGAATCCCACTCTGTGCCTGAGAGCGCTGTCCAAGTACTTCTTGAACTCAGTCAGTCTTGGTAGTGTGATCACTGCCCTGGGGAGCCTGTTCCAGTGCTCAACCACCCTCTGGGTGAAGAACCTTTTCCTAATATCCAACCTAAACCTCTCCTCTGATTCAGCTTCATATGTTTACTTGGGTCCTTTCACTGGTCACGAGAGTGAAGAGATCAGTGCCTGCCCCTCTGCTTCCCCTCATAAGGATGCTGAAGACCACAACGAGGTCTCCCCTCAGTCTCCACTTCTCCATACAGAACACACCAAGCGACCTTAGCCGCTCCTCATAAGGCTTCTCCTCCACTCTCATCACCATCCTCGTGGCTCTCCTCTGGATGCTCTCCAACAGCTTAATGTCTTTCTTATATTGTTGTGCCCCAAACTTATGGCCCGCTCCCGCTCTGCCGCCCCGGCCCCGTCCCCTCCCGGTCCCGGCCGTACCTGCGGGCGCGGCCCGGCGGAGGCAGTCGGCCCAGGACAGCGCTGCCCGCGGCCGCCCGGAGCGGCAGCGGGCCAGGGCGCGGGCGAGCGCCGCGAGAGCGAAGATGAGCAGCAGGTGCAGCAGCGTGACCAGCAGCGGGAACGGGAAGCTCTGCGGGACCGACAGCCGCTGTCACCGCCGCCGCCCTCCCGCCGCCGCCACCCCGCACCGCCCCGCCACCCCGCACCTTCATGAGCCACTTGTTGTAGAAGGTGATGCCGATGGAGAAGCCGTAGTAGAGCAGCACCAGCGGCGCCGCCAGCGCCGCCCGCCCCAGGGCCGCGCCGCCCGCCCCCGCCGCCATGCGCCCGGCACCGCGCCGGGGAGGGAGGAGCAGGAGGGACCGGGGATGGGGGCACGGGGAGATGCCGGTGAGGGGGCCGCGGCGGCGGGGCAGGACGGGGCAGGACGGGGCGGCCGCGATGCTGAGCGGGCCGTGGCGGCGGGGGAAGCGGGGCCGCCGGTGACGTTGCCCGGCGGGGCGGGGGAAAGAGCGACGGTGCCGGAGCGGGGCGGGCGCGCAGCGGTGACGCTCCGCGCAGGGCGGAAAGAGGCGGAGGCGGCGGCGGCGAGGAGCGCTACTGGTTATTATTGGAACCGATACAAAAGGCGGGCGGCGCCGGGGCCCCCGCCCCGGGCCCGCGGCACGGCAGCAGGCGGCGGCCCCGGCCGCACGGCCCGAGCGGGCTCGGGGCAGGCGCCGGCGGCAGCGCGGGGCGCTCAGCCGTAGTGGTACACGAAGTCATAGCTGCTCGGCTCCTTGGGGATCGGCGGCGGCGCTTCGGGGATCTGGATGTTCTCCAAGTCCAGGAGCCTCAGCTTCATTTCCATGCTCAGCAGCGTGTCCAGGTCACTCTTGGTCAGCTCACTGGACATGTCCTTCCCCAAGAGAGCATTAAGCCCATCAATCCAGATACAGTACTGTGGAAAAGAAGGGGTAATTCACGACTCCAGGCATAAGTGATACCTTATGTTGAATCTTTTCCATCCATGCAAAAATTAGAGAACTTCACGACATGAAACACTGGAGGGAGTTAATATGTAGGGAAAAAATCTCACCCCTAACCCCAAAACAGTGCCCACAGAGATTTCCAACAGAAGTTACAAGCCTAGAGGAAAGCGTGAACCCATGGCTCTAGTACAGGGACAAGAGCACTGTGGCATAACAAATGAAAAAAGGAAACCTTTTCCAGGCATCATAGGAAGAAAAAATGTAGCAGTCCAGACTAGGGGAAATTAGTGTGGGATTTCTTTTTTTCTTTTTAAATGAAAAAGATAACTAAGGAAAAAAAAAAAGATGGTTCATACTAAGCATCACCAACATATTCTAAGAATGAACCTGGTGAGAGACACCCTGCTCGAGTCTCTAATGAGAAGCAACCAATCCTTCTTAATCTCTGAAGTTAATTGCTATATATTCTACTGCTTAACCACTATGTTCCTTACCTCATATTTATTAGGTGCAATGAAGTTCAAGGTCTCATCGGGATCATATAATATGGAGAAGGCCAATTCTAACACTTCCTAAATGGAAAAGAATCTTTCACTCACCAACTCAACGAAACATAGCACCTTGTTCCTGCCACCCCGAGAGAGCTGCCTTGCTGCAGCTCAGTACACTTTCCCACATTGGTATTCTGAGCAATTCTGAAGAGACTACAGCACAATCACACCATGCTCACAGCTCCTTGCAGTCACAAAGCAATACTAGGAAAGGGCCCAGACAGGAGATGGGGTTTGTACACAACACACCTGCAGCGGGGGAGATCATTCACTCCTGTTGCTTGCTTTCAGTCTTAAACCAGCATTAGATACTAACGACAGCAAAAAGGGAGTACTTGCCTTATTCTGTTTCAGTGCACTTTTCTCCTTCATGTGTGGACAATCCTTCCCTGTGACAATGGCTTTGATGTCTGCAACTGGAACTAAGAGTGAAAAAGTAAAACTCCCAAACAAGCAATCCTAACCAGGAAAAGACAGAACTTTGTTTTGTCTTTGCAACTGAACACTATTTGGTTTTCTAGCTCCTTAGTGCAGTTTTCCAAAACACATTATCGGTAACAAATCCCTGCAGCTGGCTGTTAAAAAAGAAACACCAAGCAATTCCAAGAACTGAAGAATCTGGGCAAGGACCGAAAGTTGGTATCCCCTCAGTCAGGGCTTCGGCCATGGCTCTTTCATCTTTATCTAGGATTATACTCGGCCTCTAGACAGCAGAGCACAGAAGAGTGCACAGCCTGTAATCAGGACTTACTTTTTTCTTGTAGAGATTCAAAGGTCACTTCCCCCTGGGCATTATCTTCCAGATCTCCATAGTGTAGCACCTTGTGATTCAGAGCCAGGCGACAATACCAAAATCTTTCTGGAACACACACCAAGTACAGTAAGCTGAGCAAGATCATTCACATAAGGTCTCACAGCCACTACATTACAGCCTCTCCACCCAATCCACCTGCTCGCCCAGTTCCTCAGCACAGCTTCTTATTCGTGAGGGGTTGGCTGTATTCTTAGAAATGCACATTTGTGCCATCCCAAACTGATATGGACAGCCCAAGTAACCAGCTTTTCTTTCTGGCAACATTCCTGCTGACAGATTAATTAATTACATCTTATTTGCTACAGTTCTTCACGTGAAAAAATACAGTAGACACTGTCACCTCACCTTGTCTTCTGCGATTTCCAATTTTTCTAAAGCTACTTCCCTCACAAAGCCTGTTCAGGCGCTGTTGCTTTATCAGCTCCAAGATCTCAGGCTGGATTTTCTCTCTCAGCTCCCTGGCAGTCAAATATTAAAGAGTAAGCAGAAAATGGAGATAATGGCAAGGATAGAAGGCAACTGTTTTTGTTAGGCACGTACACAATAGGTGGAGACTGGAAGTCATCTTGGCTCATTCTCTCCGACTGGCGTAGCCGCAGAATCTCAGAATAGCTCAGGCTGCGCAGTTTGCTCTTGAACTGGTCCAAGGAGTTTGGTTTAGAGGGGAGAGCCCGTGTGATCTGTTCCCTAACGACCTGCATAACCTAAAGAGGTGGTACAGGAAGAAAAAGAAGTTACGTTACTGCTGCTTAAAGGCAGCAGAGAATCAGGGCACAGCTCAGTGGCAGCAAAGAACTGACATGGGATAACTGGGGCCAGAAGTATCAGTGTACTAGTGACTTTGAAGATCCAGAAGAACCAAGAATGACCTCAGGTCATACCAAATAAAAGTTGAGTCATCTTCCTTTACAGCCCATATCAATGCCCTGTCACATCTTCTGCGTCTTACTCTTAACCAAATGTACGGGCTGAGTGAACATGTGCTGATCTACGAAAGATTTTACAAAAATATCTCTTCTCCACCCTGACCTTATTAAAATCTTCTGCTGTCGCCCTCATTTCTTTCCAGGTCTTGTTCAACAGCTGGATACAGATGGCAAACAGCTCCTCAAATGCACGGTCATGGGTGAAAAACATGGGGTGATAGTCATTTCGGCCTTCATTGGCTTCAGAAAGAAACAAACCACAACCACGTGAGCATACTGGACAAAAGGTACTAGGAGTAACTAAAATCCACTACAGTGACAGATACCTGATGCTGTGCAACAGTACTTAGTCCAAGAGATTAAGACAGTTCAATACTTTGTCACCCCATAGATAGTTTATTGATGACAGCAACTATCCCCACACTTCACCACGCAAACCTCTGTGACTCATGCCCTCTTCGTCCTGGTCCACCAAAATACAGTGTTTCTCACCTTCCTCTGGGGGAATTTCTTACAGTGGTTAATTTTCTCAGAACGCTGTTTTCAGACTGTCAGAGCAAATAAACTTTTCCCAAGTCCATGATGGTTTCAAGACTTTTTTTTTTTATGCAGCACCCTCCTGAAGCTCTGGGAAGTTGAAGCTTTCTGCTTGTATCAGTTTTTCAGGAGAACCACTGAACACACACCAAAATTTCTTACTTTATTTCAATAGCAGTATTATCACTGGGACACCAACAGTGCCAACTCCAAGCTCCCCCTGTCCTTACATGGCAGAAGTGAGATCAAGGTATAAATGCTTATGAATATTGGTTTCTAGAAGCATCAGCCCAGCAACCTGCAAAGCTGGGTAATAAATGGTACTTACGGAGTTCCCCAACTTGCAGGATCTCACAAAGCATCCTGGTGAGCTCAATGGCGCTGCGCCCAAAAGGACACTCGTGTTTATCTTCTCGACTGCTGTTCTCCAGAACGATCTACAAGAACAGGATGCCACACACACTAAGAAGAGCTGCTGAGGTGTTGGCATCTGTAAAAATCAGCAGCTTTACATACCCTGATATAGGTGTCCTGATGAAATTTGGCTAAGTAAAGCATGTTGTCCAATGCCAGCATCCCAGGAGGAGTCTGTGTAAAATCCATGGCTGGATTGATGTGATTCTGTGAAAAGAGTGTGTAGAAAGAATCCAAACAAATTAGCTCAAAGAAATTGTGTGAGAACCTTTTCTGAATGAATTTTAAACCACCTGTCCATCAAGCACTCCCTCACATCTATCCCACAGACACCTGCTGACAATGCTATCCAAACTTTCTAGAGGAGAGGTTGATTCCAACTTCTTCATAGCATAGGTGCATATAGTAAGGAAATACCTCCAGAGAATGCCTTATGAACCCCGGCATTTAACCCATCAGCAAGTTCATAATGATCTTCCCCAGGAGTGTGAGTGTAACTGAATCTCTAAACGCAGATGCCGAAGTATGGGAAAGGAAACAGCTATTTCTGTTCCTTATTTCCCCACTACTCTGATGGAGATTGCTTAGAGTGCCTTCCCAAGGTTTACAGTCACTCTCTAGATGCATACAGTGAATCCCAGCATCTTGTAGTCCTTGGTGTACATGGCTTTGCGTTTCTCTGTTCCACTGCCAGGGACGGTGTTGCTGTCAGACTCTGCATCAAATGCAATTCTTCTCAACTCAAATATGATGTCTCTCTGTGCCTGAAGGACAGAAGGCAGGGAAATGGTAATGTGATCAATCACTTCAGCAGTATTTTCACATAATGCACAGTCCTGCATCTCTCTTCAGAGCTCACACAATGAACAGAGAGAGATGCCAAAGGTCATTAACACTATGCACAAAGAGGCAATCCATTTCAAAATGGCAAGTTTGAGTACAGTAGGTAATGCAAAATATTTGTATGCATTTGTCTTTAACTGTAAGTTTAGTTACAGGCAATTTCTAGGCATTCAGATAGTGCTATGGCATTTCTCATTGAAGACTGCAATACAGCTGAGTAATAGATACCTTAAAAATGCCCAGTTTTCCTCCTATACTGCAAGGAAATGGATAAAATGATGTGCCTTCCACAGAGGTAACGTAACCAGTTTGATAGCTGGCATCACACTGGTCAAGAAAGGAATATATGACTTTCAGTGCCCACTTACATCTCAGAGTCCCACAGCATGCAGTGGGATGGCCATGAGCATATCCTAATCTCAAAGTTTACAATGTGAGGGGTGAGTTTGAACCTTTATGTACCATCTACTACTGCAAATAGTGCTAGAGAGCTCAGGAATAAGGCCCCTTGTCTATTCCATTCTATCAGATCTTACTCAGCTCTAATAGTGACCTGATCATTGGGATCCATCTTGGTCATCATTCTCTCTTCCAGGAGATTAAAGGTCAGGACCTGTAGGACGTAGAGCTGATGTGCCATTTCTGTTTTAATGGGGCGGTTTCCTCTGATCACATGCTGCGAAATAAAGGAGAGGATAGAAATTAAGAGAATGCAAATAAAAGCTGAGGTATTAGCCCTAGGCATATGCCAGACTGCATGTACATCTCTCTATATGAAGATTCAGTTGTTTAACCTCCATATTCCACCAGAAGCATAATTATAATGCTCTGTAAGAGCAGAGAGCAGCACCCTGATAACTCCCCTTTGAACAAGTTTTGCCTTTGAAAGAGTCCCTTTTCTGAAAGTGCCCTGAGGGCAGCAGAATTTACACTATGCATAAGTGAAACCTTCATTGAGAGGACATTAGGAAGCACTCTGTCATTCCAGACATACTTACATTTAGGATTATAGACCTCAGGTGCTTCTGGGCAAATGCATTAGCCATTTCCTGTTGTGGAATTTAAAGATAAAATAACATGAGTGAAATATAAACATAAAGCCCACACCGTGCAGAAAGGAGAAAATGAAGAAAGCCTATGAATTGGAGACAGCACTGGCACACAACAAAGTGCTTTTCTACAAACTGTCAATTTAGCATGGCAAATTACCACAACTCATAGATGGCTCCCCCACAGAACATCACTAGTGTGGAGAAAGGCACTAGCATAAAGTCAAAGCACAGAAGCAAATTTAGCTTAATGTCGGACATCAAATGGTACTTCACTATCAGGAGATACACAGTGGGTTGCGCAGGAAAAATCTGCCATCTACAAGAGATTCCTCCAATTAGCATTTCACAGCTTCCTACACCAAGGCAAACACCCAAGATAACAAGGACTATGAGATGCAGGTTTCAGGTCTCCTCCCTCTGAAATTTATTTCCTTTGTTCAGTTCCTAAAGAGATATTCAGAAGTCATCTTAAGGACAATTTGCAGAAGCATTTCAGTTTACAAAAATACAGGCTAGTAATTTTCATGCTTAGAGGAAAGCTTCCAGTTTCCCTCTTGACTGCATGGCTTCCTTCTCTAGCTGAGGAGGGTTTCCCAAACACCAAGTCATGATGACAAACAGTCACAGCAGATGCAAGATGCCTTCAGTTCCAGCTGCAATTATACATGCACCTGCAAAAACCTAACCTGTGCTTTCCTTGTAAATTGTGAAGATGCACTTTCTAACATAACAGTGACCTCACTACCCCTGCTAGGAGAATGGCACAAGTGCTAATGTCAAGATGAGTATTATGAGTTTGCTGCTATAAGCAAAATCTTTTGAGTAAGAAAAATCTGTTGGGCATTTTATCATCTGGAAGAAGTCCAAAAGAACTGACAGTCTGAGATCTCCTCACATTCCCGTGCAGTGCAGATTGAGAACTGGGAGCAGATGTGGAGTCTCAGACAATTGCACTCAATCAGCTGTACATTCTGAGCAATCCAAGACTTTCCAACTGCTCATATCAACATCACTCTTGACAGAGTAAGAAGTCTGGAAAAATGTGTGCATTAACCTTGTTCTGAGTCCCTGTTATCAGTTTTGATCCAGACAGAAACCTCCTAAACCAAGACCGTGACTGACAGCCAAGCCATAATGGCTGCAAGTTCAGCAACACTCATGCTACAACCAAAGTGAGTCAGTGCTTGAGTGGAAGGTATCTAAGGAGCATCTAGATGAAGTAGGAGGTGCTTTCAGAGAGAACACACTGCCCTCTGAGTCATTATTTTCTACTACTATTTGTGAGATGTAGTACTGAGAATAGGACAAGGCTCCGTTGTTAGGATTTGCTCATGCATGCGACACAAAGAATCCTTTCTCTGAAGGAATTGGTTTGTACACAGGATGGAGTTAACAGGTGACTGAAGCAGATAAGAAGTGGGAAGGACAAAGACAATTAAACAATTCTAAACAGCATAGAAAGAAGCATGAGCACACACACAGTCTAACCACTGCTAAGGGATCTCTAAGGCCCACTGTGCTGCTTGATGATCACAGAACCATAGAATGATTTATGCTGAAAGAAAAGCCTTGAGATCATCTAGTCCGACTCCACTGGTTCAAGCAACATCAGACAGATCTGGTTGCCCAGGACTGTCCAGCCAGGTTTTTAATATCTCCACGGATGAAACGCCATAATCTCTCTGGGTAACCTGTTCCAGTGTTTGACCACTCTCCTATTTATGTTGTGTGGGTGTGCATGTGTTCATGTGGAATTTCCTGGGTTTTAAGCTGTGCCCACTGCCTCCTGTCCTGTCAGTAGGCACAACTGAGAGAAGTCAGGCTCCCTCTTTTTTATTCCATTCCATCAGATATTTAAACACGTAAGACCTCCCTGACCCTTCTCTTCTTGAGGCTAAGCAATCCCAAATCTCTCAGACTCCATTCGTATGGAAGATACTCCGAGTCCCTTAGTCAACTTCATGGCCCTTTGTGGTCATTTGGATTGTGTTCAAAGGAGGGGAAAAAAAAAATGAAAGATCCCTTGGAATTTTGTTTGCTATGAAGTCTACTTTGCTGAATTACCAACAGAGGAGTATGATTTTTCTTATTTTCATGTATTAAGCATATCCATTAAGTTTTGAAATTATGTAACATTTATACTGAGATGGCAGTTTCCACTCTGAAGGCGCTGCAGCCTCAAAAAAAGTGGAACATTCTCTTTGCCCTGCAGAAAACCAAAGAACGTACCAGTATCTCAATACAGAAGGTTCCAAATCAACCTATTAACAAGAGTGACGACTTCCCTGGAGTTAGCACAGGGAAAAAAATATTCTTACACTACAATTCTCATAAGGGAGAAGTCAAAATTAGGCAGAATTTATGCTCTAGCCCCAAATCAGCATCAAGTTTCGTGACTGCTCTTCACAGACTAACAGCTCTATCTTTAGAAGGATGCAGCTGGATATGAAACTGTCATTAACACAAGTGAGATTTGGGGTATAAACTCATGCTGCAGTAAGTTTAAGGAGATTCAGATTGCTAAAGGACTGGTTCCAGTTTAACAATTGGTTCACCTGGTCAGTCTTGCAGTATCAGTTTCCTTTTATGACCATCTGTATGACCTTGTGTGCACAGTAAGTCATTCGGGGTTTCTCCTGCTACTGATTCTTCTCCCCTCCACAGTCTGAGTGCATCCCCAGGAGTCCTCCCGCCCTTCTCCCTAGGTCCATCCACTCTCTGAGGCCTGTGGGCATCATCCCTGGGATACAAGGAGGCATAGCTAGAGAAAAGCTA
This sequence comes from Lycocorax pyrrhopterus obiensis, assembly GCA_014706295.1. Lineage (NCBI taxonomy): Eukaryota > Metazoa > Chordata > Aves > Passeriformes > Paradisaeidae > Lycocorax > Lycocorax pyrrhopterus. The sequence continues at coordinate 9,437,938 of JACSVZ010000022.1, read as the reverse complement.
ACATGCCTACAGCTCCCCTACACGACCAGCCCCCAGGCTTGAGTTACTTACAGTGATGGGCAGGTCTAGTGGGTTAAGCAGCTTGTCCTGCTGGCAGAAAGCAAAAAAAGGCACAAAGAGAAGCAGACAGGATTTAGCTTGGAGTCCAGGAATAAGGCACAAACAGGGCACTAGAGAAGAAAGACTTAACACAGCAAAGCTACACAATACACACATATGCACATCTTACAGGTAGCTGAGATCTTGGGAGTTTCCTCAGAGCAGGACAGTGTTTCATTTCTCACATTTGCCAGCAGGAATATCCCCCTATGACTTAAGAAAGGTCCCTTTTTGGGGGAGAGGGAGGTGGGCTGTTTTTTTATGAAGTACATACAGCCCCAAGGAGTCTACCCAGCCTACCTCTCCCATACACAATTAACTTAAAAAAACTTTCCATGCTGCCCAGAGGATTACCTTCTGTCTCTGAAGGTCTTTCAGAATCCTTTCTGAGCATCTCCTAAATATAGATGTGTGCTCCAGGACACATCATTAATGGGATGCTACTTTTTCTCCTCTGTTGCCATATTGAAACAGCCACTTAAGTTCTTGGCAAGGTCTGAGGTCTACCTTGCCCAGACAATATGATTTCTGAGGCATAAACAGCCAGGCAGCAACCATTATTCAGGTTTAAAGTCAAAAGGCAAGAACAAACCTGTCTCTTGTCCTCAGGTGCCTTCAGGAAGAGGGCATTGATCAAGGCAATGGCATATGTCTGAATTTCTTGGTTTGAGCTGCAGAACAAAAAAGAGAGGCTTGTAAGGCGACAGCCAGTACAGAGTATTACAGCTTGTTGCTTTACCTGCATCATGAGAACACTGATTACAGCTGTCTTGCACTTTCAGCAGGCAAGCAGGACTCATGTAAGCTATGCTCATGATGTCCAACTCTTCAAAAGGCTTGCAAAAACCTGAGAGAAGTTCGTGACTGACAGGTCCATTATCCAGGAGACAGAGCAGACTGCAGCCCAGCACTGCCACAGTTCGTTTCCAATGCTGAAATTACCTCTGTAAAACCTGGTTATAGTACAGTCTGCTACATGGATACAGCTTGAAACTTGGATGGACCAAGTAATTTTTCTCCCCTATGCCAATGGAAGCCACCAAAAGCAAATGGACCTAAGGGGAAAGAATGCTTCACTGAAGAGTTTCTTCAGGTAAAGGGTGCTTAGCCCCGTCCTAGGTCACACACAGCATGTGGTTTCACCTGTCATGTTCAAAACAGCACAAAACTAGGCTTCTAAATACCAATGATATTCTTCTGTCCTCATCCTGATATTCTATCAAATCCAGGTTTGTTTCTTGCAATACTCTCTTTCTGGTAGTACACCTTGGCTGGATACCAGGCGCCTGCCAAGCCACTCCATCCCTCCCCTCTTCAGCAAGACGAGGCAGGGGAGAAAACAGGATGGGAAAAACTCAATATAAAGGCAGCTTAATAAAGCATAAGTAAAGGCTGTGCATGAAAGCAAAGGAAAACAAAAGATTTATTCTCTATTTCCCATTAGCAGGTGATGTCCAGCCACTTCCTGGGAAGCAAAGCTTCAGTACAGACAGCAGTTGCTTTGGAAGACAAATGTCATAGTAACAAATGCCCCTCATCCCTCCTTTCTCTTAGCTTTTATTGCTGAGCAGATGCCATTCAGTCAGTCTGGGTCAGCTGCCCTGGCTATGCCCCCTCCCAAGATCTTGCCCACCCGCCAGGGTACTGGATGAGGGGAGGAAACACTGGAGAGACAGTTCTGATGCTGGAGCACTGCTCAGCAGCAGCCAAAACACTGGCGTTTTTATCAACACCTTTTCAACTCTCAGCGCACAGTACAGCACTGTGAGGGCTGCTCTGGGGAAGTGAACTCCATCTCAGCCAGACCCAGGGCACTCTTGCATCAACCTCTTCTAATGAAGAGAAGCCCAGAGTATCACCTAAATGAATTTTTGTGCATGAATATACTTCTTTAAAAAATATTTTTTTATTTAACAATACATGTAGAAATAAACTTTTTATAAAAGACCTAAAGCCAATACTTCTTTTAGCTTAAATACCTATTTTCCTCTTTAACATATCTCTGGATAACAACCATATTCTTTCTTCTATTGCTCCCTTCCAATCTTTTTCATTTTGGTCAATCTGCTGTACTTCAAACATGCAAATCTCCATGCATCATCCTAGGTTTTCCTTGGGCCTCCGAGCCGCACAGGTCTCTGAAGTCTGTCATTCACTTTTGCTCTCCTTTTCAGGGTTGTTGCTCTTTTCACCACACTGCTTGCTTTTTGACAAAGCAGAACAATTTTTAGGTTAGTTTGTCCTCCTCTAACTTATCTCCTTTAGACTTGTTTCCATGGTCATGTTCTTCCAGAACATGTCCTCTGTTATGAACTGTTCCCTCCTGACGGTCTTGCCAAGAAAACCACCAGCAAATCCTGACTCACCCTCCACCTCCCTTTTCAAAATATTCCCTGCATAGATGCTTTCTTAAGTGACCGTTTGTGTTCTGGAAGCACTTAAGCACACAAGTTTATGTCTTGAACAAAGATAATTTGCTTAAAAAAACTGCACAAGTGTGTTCAATGTTGGGACCAAATCTGTGTTTGACTAAATCCGAAACCATAAAGCTGAAAGAACATATACTCTTTGCAGAACAAAGCTGCTGGAGTGTTCAGGAGAACTTGTTCAGCTTTTCTGTTAATCAAATTCAAATGTATAAACATTCCAAGCACACAGTGACATTGATGCAATACTTTGTTTGCGCTATAATTTTGTTAACCTACTGTTCACTGATTAAGGAGTATCAATCACATTCACAAATAGTGCTTTTCCACATGTTCAGAATTAAAAGGCTTGAGAAAAAACCCAACCTACTCAAAGCTCTAACAACTACATGCTGCTTTTTTACATGGAAGAGTAAAACTGACCTAGACAAACAGCCCTAAGAGACAGATATTAACTTGCCAGTTTGTTTGGAAAGAGAGGAAGGAGATGAAGCGAATTTTTATTCCCTTCAAGCAAGAAAAGCAACTGTTTTCTTCCTTAGTATGCAGGACAAAACCCAGAAGATGATGAGCTCTTCGGTTCTAGCGGAGACAATTTAAAGAGGGGTAAAAGTGACAGACAGCTGGATGCAGAACCTTTGGGAAGTTGTTTTAGTGAAATGCAGGTTTGGTTCTAGCACTGAACACACTTGGGCAGTTATTTTAAGCTAAATATCTTTGTTCAAGACTCATGTGCCAAAGTGCTTCCAGAACACAGAACATATTTTTCTAGGATCTCACTTTAAAAAAAAATCCATTAGAAATCTTAAAGTTCAAGTAAGTTGTCATATTGGTAATACTTAAATATCATCTTTAAGTGTTTCAAATGTAAAATGATGTATTTTAAAATAAACAAGTAGTCACAAAATTGGTGTAAATCACACCATTGCTAGGTGGACACTCACACTTGCAGGTGAGAAATGAGCTGCCCTACGGTGATCTCCTCTGCAATCTTCTGGTACAGAGTCTGGCTGTTGAGCACCATGCTCTCCAGGATGGCCAGGGAGCGCTGCAGGATGGACACGTCCACCATGGGCTGACTCACGTACCCTGCAATCTGAAAACACAGGAACCAGCAGGTCAGCTGATGCCCATCCAGGAGGCCTCGTGGTGAGTGAGACAGGGCTCAGAAAGGGGGGTGCACTGTGCTCTCAGAGAGTACTTGGCTTCTCAGAGTCTTTTGCTCGTCCTGGAAGATGCATTAAAGCATGAAAAGAAATAGAATCCACTCACCCCCTCCACCCAAACTCACCTGTTTGATGAAGGTTATTGAGACCATGTCCCAGGAGACAATACCGTGGTCCATGAGCTCCAAGAAGGCAGTCAGGGTGAAAGCCAACATCTCACTGTAACTGAGAAATTGAAGAATTCAGTTACAAGAGATCTGCTGGCAAGAAAAAAAAGCCTGCTCAAGCTGGATAAGCTGGGTAAGAGAAAAATGTCACCACGTTCTCCTAATAAAACAGTTTGGCACCTGGGGGAGCAATAAAGTGTATATATTTATGCAGATAATTTTACTGTTTTGTGGAAAGGTATTTTATTTTTCCTGGTTACAAGCACAAATTAAAATTAGCAGCAGTAAGTGCCAGTCCTGCCACCAGAGACTCACAACCACCGGGATCAGTACTTGGCTAGTCAAAGGAACAAACACGTTTTCACATCAGAAGAAAAAATAAGGAAAGTTAATTGTCCTTCTCTAAATATTGGGACCTGACTTGAAATAAAATGAAAGCACAGCATGAATTGTGGAAAATTTAATACATAACCACAAGACAGAAAGATAAAAGAGACTGAGGGAAAGATTGCAAAAAATGCCAAAACCACCTTAGTTGCTAGTATGTAAGAAAAGCTATAAAAGTTATGACAATAAGTTATCAAGACTTTAAAAGTGCTTTCAATGAAACGTAACAACTACAGCAGGAAGTATAAGTGAATTATTTGCATCATAGTTCACTGTGAATGTGCTTGAGGAAACTTCCAGATCAGATTGTGAGTGTCTCCTCTGCTGCCTCATGAGGTTTAGCAAATGACTAGAAAGACTTCGTCTCCACAGATCAACATTTGCTATAAGGTTAGTTGCTTAATGCCACTTCAGCAAGCAAAATTAGCCCCTTACTTGAGGCCTTCTTCCAGAGTCCTGGAATAAAGGAAACTTACTGGGATAGAAGCTTGGTCCCACTCTCCACAAGCCGTGTCAGCACTGTAATCCCTTCCATGTTGATGAACTCTGTGGCAAAGGTGACGTCTGCTGAAAGTTTTGCCAGTTCCTTCATGGCATCCAGCCGGGCTTCCATGCTGTGCGACTGGATCCTCTCCATCAGCTGGCGAGCTGCCCTAGACTGCCAGGAAAGAGGGATGGTGCCAGTTACAGACCAGTCACCTGTAGTCTGAGTCCTGCCAGCATCAGCATTCTGTCAGAAGCCCATGGGTGGGCAGGCAGAGCAGAGCCAGGGTGGAGATACCAGCAAAGTCACATTCAGTAGCTGCAGTCAGCAAGTCTAAGACAGACTAAAAAAGGCTTCTCTCAGCAACAGTTACAGCCAAGCAGGAGGTAAAATGCTATTTTACACATTAGAGCAAATGCCTGTTCTTCTCCTCGCTGAGGTGAGTGGAGGTGGGTATAGAAATATGGAGCAACACCATTAAAGAAATACGATATTAATAAAAAGTCTCATAGATTCAAAGAGAAGCACGAGCACATTTTGTGTATCCACAAGATATTCTGTAAGATTTCTCAGACACAGATCAATGATATTCTCTTAATTCCCTCTTGTCCAAGTACCTCCTCCCAGTTCTATTCACCCTCAGCTCTATGCCATGACACTTGCACAAAAAAGGTTTAAGAATTTAAATAAAAAGAAAGCTGCAAAAGATGACTTTTGAGGTCACAATAGAAAGAATTCAGCAGGAACAACCTCCTCTTCATCAAATTTGTCTTTATTTTAATTTTTTGCATTCAGTCACTGCAACTGTTGCTTTCTGACTGACCATGCTAAGTGCACTCATATTGAGAATGCATTTGTCAGGTGTTTCAAAACATCCTAATCTGAGAGATGCATTAAAACTGTAGACTGGATTTATTTACAGAAAGTCCTATAAAAGGGCAGAGCACCCAAAGGAAAGACACACACCACAGCCAGGATGGAAAACGAGGAGTGTGTGCCTCACTGCGTGGAATGGCCCACAACAAAGGCAACCCCCCTGCAATTTGGGGAGAAGGAGAAAGAAAACCCAAGAGGCAAGAAACAGCCTGTCATCCATGGAGAGTTACTGAGAAAGAGGAAGGTGAGGAAGCATTTACCGGGGAGACTGCCAGCTGTAGGATAGTTCCATTCTTGATGTCACAGCGAGTCTGAAAGAAAACACAAACTTGAACTGTGAAAAAGTGTGGGGGGGAAAGAACCCAACTGGATCTACAGTGCACATCTGTATGCACAAGTAAAGAGGCTCCTATGCCACACAACCCTACTGAGGGTACCACACCTACAGGCATGCAAGGGGAGCAGTGCAAAGCTCCTCGGTTGAATGGCACCGTTTGAGTCTGAGTCTCTCTGAGAGCAGAGATGCTGCTCCTCAAGGATTAGTGCCAGTATTGTTCTACAACTCTAGTCCAAGACATTCTGCACTCTCACCCAGGACATCAACAAACTGCTGCCTCTCACACTGACCTGCTCTGTGATGTACAGCTGAGGACCATCAGCATAACGCAGCGTGTAATACTCAGGGTTTGGCAACGACCACCTGGCAGAGGAAGAAGAAGGATACATTAAGCTTCTTCCTCCTCTTTCTTCTGGCTCTCAATTAGGAAATGGAGCTTGATCCCAGGAAGGTGCAAAAGAACTTTCAAGCAAAGCTTTAGCAGGGGAAATTAGGTCTCCCAAAGAGGAGAGAAAACTCTTCTTGAGGAGAATGTGGGACTTCAGCCTACTCTAAATCAACTCTGTGGAACATCTGAACAGGCCTACACTTCAAGAACTGCAGGATGGGCCAATCCTCAGAGAAACTGACCCTAGGGCATACAAATGCATACACTTAGAACTGGAATAAAAAGGAAGGCCCCCATTTTCAAGGAGCTCCTTTTTTCAAAGGAGATCCTTTTCTTCACAATTTAAACCCCAGCCCATTCCATGGCCAAAACTGGCAGCAGGCAGCATGGACTGTGCTAGCAGCACATTAACAAGCAGCAGACTTCCACAGTAACCCAGCAAGATTTGTCAGCAGGACAGACTTTCTCCACAAGGGTTCCCAGAGAACTACTCACCCATCACAGACCTCCTTGATGATGGATGCAAGAGGCCTTTTCTAGAACAGAAAGAGAGTCCTCAGTAGTCGTGTTCCTCTCAACCAGAAAGGAATACTGCCCATTTCTATGCTTCCCACATTCCAGTATCAACGCGGGGGTGCCTTTCCTCCCCCATCTGGTTACCAGGTCTCACCTGATCTATTTCCAGCAGCTGGGCATTGGCACCTGGCCACTCAACAGCCACTTTCACAATGTCTGAAGGTGGTGGCATTGCTCCAGACTCCTCCAGGTGCCTTTACAACAGCATACACCTCCACACCTGTTAAGAGAAAGGATAGTGAGCATCTTATCTGAAAACTATTTCACTTGCTACATTGGATCTAACACCAAGCTTCAAAACACCTAAGACCAGCCTTATGGTTTCCTGGGCCTGACAGGGACAAAACATCCAGTATTATCACAGATCAAGGCCTCACGCAAACAGCATGTTGTGAAATTGTATGCCCAACCTCATCACCCAAGAAATACTTCTGGGAACTTGCTGGGGCACTCATAAGAAGGAGGATCACTGATCAGCAAAGCCCCATCTGCCACCCACTGTCTGTACTGGCAGCTCAGTTTGCAGCTACTAAAGCAGCAGCTCCTGAGGCTCAGCTGCTGTCTGTAGGTTAGAGCAGAAATGGACTGCCCAGGTTGCCTCCCTCCCACGGGCTGGCGCTTACTGATGCACCATCCAAACATCTCAGATAACTTGATCCACTCAGGATACCCAAACAGGCTCTTAGGCAAAGCAGCAGCAGCTAGCTTTATCCTATTCCCTTCCTGAAAGATCATAAATCCGAAACACGAGCATCCATCACAGAAAATAAGGTAACTCAGCATTTGCTCTGGAAGTCTACCTTTCACTCCTTTACCTGCCTTTCAGAGCATAAGCTTGTATTCAGGGTTTGGTCCCAGTCAGTTGTCAGTGGTTTGTGCCAGAAAATTGGACTACATGACTTCCTGCACTCCTATGACAGCCAGATTTGGTCCACTCTACAACTCCACCCCTTGGGAAGTATCTGGCCAGCCAGATTCAGAATTTCATGATATCCTGGAAAGCCTACCCCAACTCACAGAGATGGCTACATGTCAGTACTCCTGGCCTTCTCTTTCTGTTTGAGCACCAACTGCAAGAATAGCTTTTATTTTCTTAAAACTCATAAAATGACTGTAAGACTAAACACATTCCATGCAGAAAAGTGCCAGTCAAATTAGATTTAAAACAACATCTCCAACCTTTCAGATAAGCAGCATGCATTAGCTGGCCTTGGAAAAGCAGCAGACTCAGGGCACAAATGAGGGTAATTACCAAGTACACAACCAGTACTCCCCAAAGAGCCCAATTTGTATGACACCCCCAGACCTGCAGGATATAAAGGTTTCCATGTATTAAATCTAGAAACAGACAGGCAGTTCCCAAGCGGTGTGTGATTTCCACTCGCTGTTCTCCAGCAATTAAAGGCTATGATGGCCTAAACCTGAAATCCTGAGAAACGTTAGTCCTGTGCAGAAGCACACACACAACATCCCCAGGAACCAGCCTCTAATAACTGAACAGGTAATTACCTCTCCCACGAGCGAGCCAATTCACAACCAGAAAACATCTAAACCCATTCAGTGTTCAAGGCACAGCAAATACACAGTGAAGAGACAAGGCTCAAAGATTACTCCCTGAGTATTAAGGACTGAATTTGCAACTTTTAAAACTAATTTACCCATGAGTAATTATGCATGAGTAATTAGCATCTAATTACCACTTCTCCCTTCAGCCTCTTGCAGTACAGTCATAGTCTTTTATTTGTATTGCAAGTGGCAAGTTGCTACTGAAAGCTACAAGGAAATACAGCACTTTATATGCCAAAACAAAGACGTCCAGATTACTAGAGGTAGAGGCATTTACAAATCTCTAACTTGTCTTTTCCCACTCAAAGAACACGCCTCATTCAGAGAGGGGAAGTGCCCATTAAAACAGAAGCACTCATATGAGGGGAAATCCTGCAGAAATCATAGAACAGTTAGGTTGGAAAATACCCTTTAGATCATGAAGTCCAACCACAAATATAACACTGCCAAGTCCACCACTAAACCACATCCCTAAGAACCATATAAATGAAACAGGAGGTTCATGAAACAGGAGTTTCATCCCCAAAAACGTACTGCAGAGGCACACAGCACCTAAAGGTCATGCACTCTACCTGCAGCTCCCCTGATATCCTCACCACCAAAACCAGGGACCAACAAAGTTGTACTGCACTACTTTGATATATCCAAAAAAAAAAAAAAGCTCTCAGCTGCATACAAACTCAAAGTAACTCACCATGATATTTAAGACTTATTTCTGCCCCAAATTTCTTCCATAAATGAGCACGCACTCATGACTGGCAACCATGTTCCCTATTCCAATCAATATTCAAGGCACAGCAAATACACAATGAAAGAAACAGAGCTTCAAGACTGATTGGTTGTTTTGCACAGCAGGACCACGGAACAGACACCACAGGTATCTCCATCTGATATTTGATATCAAATATCAAATATTTGATATCTATCTGATATTTGATATAGGCAGAGATTTGAACACCAAAGTGACTTGGCTAAAGGAGAATCCAGAGAAGTAGGAATTAAAAACTTAAAAAGGTAGGAAACTTTTTAGAACAGTCTTGGTCAAACAATGGTTTGAAGGACCAACACAGATTAATGGTTCAGCAGAAGCAGCTTTCCAGAAGAGGACAAGGAAGACTGCACTACGAATACAAAGGGTACTTCAGGTCAGCCTCTTAACATGAGGTTGTCTGCCAAAAGCATGCTTTGAAAAGATTTCACTGCATGTCTGCAGACAAGAGGGGTGTCAAGATGTTTGGTTCTACAATGGATATTTTGCAGCGCAACAGTCATAGAGCTGATAAAATGACTGTTCAGAAGCTCTTGTGAAGAAGCACAGACCATGATGTTGCATAATTGTGATTATCAGTCAGTCACTTATGTGCATGCTCTCACAGCACATTCTTCTCAACAGCATGTAAACAGTTTCTCACAGTTTTGTACAGGGAGACAGAAGCCAAGCTAAAATCCATCAAAAATTAATTCAGTCTGCTTCTGCAGAGTGAGATCCGTCATACAAAGCAGTGGTGCAGGGGTAGCTGCAGGGCAAGGAAAAATCAGCAAAGCCACTAAAAACACACTATTCAAAAGACTTCTGAGAAGCTGCAAGCTAAAACAACTAGAGTATTTTAAGCAGAATTTCCCTATTCACAAACTCAATCTTCTTTTCATTACAGATAGAGAACAAAGTGTGCTGCACACAGAATGAAAATGAGGAGGATGAAAGAACATCCCTTGAAAAAGAAAAGCTGCCGGGTAGAATCCCCCAGTCAACAAGCGAATAGCTGCAGCTTCTGAAACCTGTGGATGCAAGAAAACACCCTTGGCAGTCCTCAGCAAGTCCCCAGATGGTACCAACTGGCCAAGCTAAAGTTGGAAGCGATGTTGGCAGAGGGACTAACGGGACAGGTGGGCAGAGAAGACACATTCCTTGGCCAAGCAGCATGAAAGGGAAGGAGATAACAGAGCCCAGCCCGAGGGCTATGCAGTTTTCAATGTTACCTCACAAAACAAGCAATGAGAAACATCACTCTCTAAATAAACCAAAGCACTAAATGGCTCAGATTCCCTGCCTCTGGCATCCTACATTCCTCCAAAGGCCTTCCATGGCTGCACTTTGGCTGTAAAGCACCAAGCCTATGGGCCCTGGTCATGCACATTTCAACACAGTACAGCAGAGACCACCTCTTGGCAAAGACAGAAACTGATAGCAACAGGCGAAAAGAGAACTGCTTTATTATTTTTACTCAGTCAGGTGACTTCAAAGCCGCCAGCCAGGCGGCAACCCCTGAAGCTTGGCCCAAAACGCAGTTTAAGGCATTAAACAACAATTTTTTTGCTAAGCACTATCCGTGCTGTGCCTCGGCTCCTGAGAGAGCACCGGCCTCGCCCTTCTCGGGGGCTGCTCGGCCCGGGCGCGGCCCCGGGGGCGCTGCGTCGGGAGCGCGGCACAGCCGGAGCTGCGGCGGGAGCCGGGCCGGGCCGGGGGCGGGAGGACGAGCCGGGCCGGAGCCGGGGCCTCCGGCAAGGCGGGCGGTGGGCGCGGCGCCGCAGCGGGCCCGGGGAGGCAGCAGACCCGAGGCGCTCCGCCGACGGCTGCGGCCCCCTACCCCTCTCCTTTTCCCTATCCCTATCCACGCCCTCGCCCACCGCCCGCGCTCGCCCGGCCCCGCCGCGGCCGCTCCGCGTTCCCGCGGCCCCGCCGAGGCGCTGCCGGCACTGGCCCCGCCCCTGGGCGCGTCATGCGCCCGCCGCTGCCATGGAGACCGCGGGGACCATGGAGACCCGACCCGCCGGCCCCGCCACCCCAGCGCACCCGCTTCGGCAGCCGAGTTAATGCCGCTAACCGAGCGTCCCTCGTCCCTGCGCCCCTCCTCGCCTCCGGGGCCGCCGCGGCGGGGCTCACGTCAGTTCCCCGTGCCCACGGTGCCCCGCCTCCGGGAGCGGCTGCGAGCGCCAGGGGCCGGGTGTGCGGGGGCTCATGCAGGGCAGCCACTCCGCCGCTCGGGCCGGCGCGGGGCTCTGCAGCGACGCCGCGGCCGCGCTCGGCTCCCTCCGCCCCGAGCGCGGGGCACGGAGCTCTGCGCAGCCCCCGCCCCCGGCCCGCCCCGCCCCGGGAAGCGCGTCCGCTGCGCGCCGGAACGGGCGGGGCCCGCGCAGCGCGGGCGGAAGTCGCGGCGGCCGCGCGTAGCAGCTTCCGCCGGGGCGGGCCGGGTGGAGGGAGCGAGGGAGCGCGGCGGGAGAAGCAGCAGCAGCGGCGGCGGCGGCGGGGGGAGCACGGAAAGCCGCAACCATGGTGAGCCAGGCGGGTCCGTGGGGCCCGCGGTGTAGCGAGCCCTCTCCGGCCCGATCCGCGGGTAACGCGGCGCTCTCTTGCAGACGGTGGGGAAGAGCAGCAAGATGCTGCAGCACATCGATTACCGCATGCGGTGCATCCTGCAGGATGGGCGCGTCTTCATCGGCACGTTCAAGGCCTTCGATAAGCACATGAACCTCATCCTCTGTGACTGCGACGAGTTCCGCAAGATCAAGTGAGCCGTGGGGGGTGCCCCCAGCCCGGTCCCCAGCGAGGGGGGCCTCGGGGCGAGAGCCAGGACAGCGATGGGGCATCGTGTGCTGCCGGCTCCTGCAGAAGCAGTCATGGGTTTAGTCTCGTTTGTCAAATCCCCAAACTACCAAGGCTTAAGGGGCCCTTTGTTTCAGTTCTTTCCTAATAACCAACATACGTGATGCCAGTTGTAGCAGTTTAGATTTCTCTATGGACTTAGTTTGAGGCATATAGAAATGTGCTCCTCTCTGGAGAAGCAGCCTAGTCATATATTCTGTTGTAAGTTCAGAGAGCAGCATTCATTCATTCATTCTGTTTTTGTCTTCTGCTTCACAATATTTTTTCTCACCAGACCTAAAAATTCAAAACAGCCAGAGCGGGAAGAGAAACGAGTCCTTGGTCTTGTGTTGCTTCGAGGGGAAAACCTGGTGTCCATGACGGTTGAAGGACCACCTCCAAAAGATGTAAGAATGAGCACAGAACTAAGGAAAAAGGGAAGGGAAATCTGATAAATTTGCTTCTTTGCAGGGGAATGCTACCCTTGTATTGTTGTAGACTTCCAGATGCTGTTGTGACTAGATCCAACAAACTTCACTGCAGGAAGCTCTAATTGCTTTATGGGCTTGGACATTTAACTGGACAAAGGATGGCTGTGGGCATCTCCAGGATCTGAGGACTTATGATAAATCTTTCTTTTGGCCGGCTCTGTTTTCAGACTGGAATTGCCCGGGTACCCCTTGCTGGAGCTGCTGGAGGACCTGGTGTTGGGAGAGCAGCAGGGAGGGGAGTACCAGCTGGTGCTCCCATGCCACAGGCTCCAGCAGGATTAGCTGGCCCTGTCAGAGGAGTGGGAGGACCATCCCAACAGGTGAGATACTATGACCCATGTAGCTTTTATTTTTTGGCACCAGTGAGATGCAAGAAATTGGTGTAATGGAAGAATTATAATCTTAGTTTCTGTTACCACAAAGTTTGAGCCTAGCTAGGCTTTTTTTGGGACTAGATCTCCCTAGGTACTGTCCTATATGACAGAAGAAGAGGCTTGAAAAGTGCAGCTTTTCACATGTAATTCAAGTGGTATCCATTGATTCGTATTATAGTTTTAGCATTATTTAGTAAGTTAAGAGAAGACTGGTGTAATTTTCTGAAGGGGAATTTCAATGTTATTTTTTAGTTATTATTATAAAGCAGGTGCTGTTTTTCTGAGCCTGTTTATTTTGTCTACAGGTGATGACACCCCAGGGTCGTGGAACAGTTGCAGCTGCTGCTGCAGCAGCCACTGCCAGCATAGCAGGAGCCCCAACTCAATACACACCAGGGCGTGGGGGTCCTCCCCCACCCATGAGCAGAGGAGCCCCTCCTCCAGGTAGGAATTATTCTGTAGAGCTCATTGCAGAATTGGTGATAAAGTGGTAATTACCTGAGTCTGTTGAAAATCTGGTGTTATGGAAGATATCCTGATACCCAACTAGTGCCTTGAATATTCAGCTGGATTTACATTCTTGTTTTTTCTCTGGCTTAAGGAATGATGGGACCTCCTCCGGGCATGAGACCACCAATGGGCCCACCCATGGGAATGCCACCTGGCCGAGGTGCTCCAATGGGAATGCCCCCCCCAGGCATGAGACCACCACCCCCAGGAATGAGAGGTGAGCAGAGGTTATCCCAACTGCCTGGGAGCTCTAAGAAGCCATAACATAATGTTTGAAGGGTGATGCATTCCACTGTCTCCCTAGCTCTGCTAGTTGTCATAAATGCTTTGGTGCCAAAAAGGGGTCATGTGGCTACTTTGAGCACGGGGAAGACGTAATTTTTGTTTAGTCTTGCTGCTTCTTTTCTCTTGAACTCTTTCCTTTATTCCCAGGACCCCCTCCACCTGGCATGCGCCCCCCAAGGCCGTGAGAATTCTGTAATGTACCTCTGAACTGGGAGAAGACCAAGGAAGGGGATATTGAGCAGTACCACCTGTCCAACCTTTGTTATGTATATTTTATATCTACTGCTGGTAATGTTTGCCCTTTTTAATAAAGCTGGAAAACCTAGTACTTGGAGTCAGTGTTGTGCTGGTCTGTTTATGGCAGGAGCGTAGCCATTACTTTTTAATGCTGCACTCGGGTCATCCCAGAAAAGCAGGTTTGAAGAAAAATGCTTAATTTGTTTAGACAGCTCAGAAATTAACAGTTGGCCTGTGTTCCTTATTGAGGCAAGCAATGAAATTTAGCAAGGCTGATGGAAAAAAAAAAACAGGTAGGGAGAGCAGAGATGGGAAAAAATTAAAGAAACCATCTTTGTGACAGGTAGTTTGATAAACCTTTTTTTCCTATTACAGAAATAGGTTCTGGACCACAAAAATCCTTTTCAGCTCTATTAATTATTTGAGATCACATAAGTATATGAACAAAGCATTGTCCAGTTTTTGCCCTGAAGACCACTTGACTTACACGAACTAGAAAAACAGTATATATGCCAGCTTTTAGTTGTTCCAGCTATCCACAAAACAGAGTAAAACCTCTTAAAAGAAAAATAATCCTTTATTGCATGGGCTGCTACAGATGTTTTCAGTCTTCAACCAGGCACTGACAAACATCCCAAAGTTATTCCAGAACTTGAAGAAAAACTTCAATTTTACTGTAGTTGTCTCCTTGTAGTACAAAGAAACTGAGGGCCTGTACAGTGTGTCTGAAATTACCTATTTGGTAATTGCCAACAGTTCTTACTTTCTCTTGTACCTGAAGGAGAAGATAATTGAAATAACATTCCATCAGCCCAACTCTCAATGACAGATGAGGAGCAGCACTGAGCATTTTCTAGGCAAAATGGTCTCCCAAGTAGAAGCCTAGGAATGTGCTGTTAAAGACACTATCCTTGATTACCCCCCGCATCATAAGAGGGTACTGCAGAACCAACAAACCTTTTAGCAAGGGCCTTTAAACAAACACAAAAGGAGGAAGAAGAAGCAGGGAGAAAGTCCCAAAACTTGAACAAGAAAGTAAGGGGAACTATACCTGGACTTGGATTTGAAGTTTCCTCCTTTCCTGCGCTGGGCAATACCCAAGCGTTTTCGATCTTCAAATGACGGGCTTTTGAGAGAGAGGGGAGGGAGGAGAGGTCAGACAAGTCACAGAATTGTATCAGTAGGACAGGTACTTCTCAAAAGAACCCTGCCCACTTTTTTCCCCAATATCAGTCAAAGTATCCCTGAGGAAGTAGACAGATGCAAACAAATTCTCATCTACTACAGTCTGCACTAATGTAGACCTGCTAAGACCTTACCCGGCACGGTACTGCTTCAGAGCCTTCCTGCTCGTGTTGGTCAGCTCTTCGTCAAACACAGACAGTTTCTTCTTCTTCTTGGGACCTAACAAACAATAGTCAGAACATCTGTTGTAAATGGAAGGCCACAGCATCATCACAGTACTCTTGAACACAACAATTAGCCTAAGCATGAGGCAAATGACTGCAAACATAGACCCTTGGCCAGCACTTTGTGGCCATTCCTTCAAAGATCAGTGCCTCCCTCTGTACAAACTAATGTAACTATTTCTAGCAAAGTAAGCGACATAAAGTAAGTTAGCTGTAAAACAAAAGTCTCTACCTGCTGGTGCTGCTGCTGGTTCCTCTTCTGGCAAGGCTCTGGCTCTCTTTGCTCGGCGATTCCTCTTTGCCAGCCGCTCAGCGTACATTTGAGATTTCAAGATTTCAAACTGTGACCTTTCCTCTGGCTGAAAGGTGTTAAAATACAAGTTTCGGTGATGTAAAGCTTTGCTAAGGGAAAACTATGATCGTCCACCCACTTGTCCACAAATGAACTCACTGTCATTTGGGCTTTTTTCTGTGTGTCCTGTACAAATTTCTTCCTTTTCTTTTTCCCTCGTAACGCTAGGTCAAATTCCTGCAGGGCTTTAGCCACTGGAAAGAGAAAGAAAAACAGAATAAAGAACCTCTTAAAGCACAGAGCAGAGGCCAGCTGCAGCTATAGAATTTAACATGGCAACAGCGACATGACTCACATTTCTCTTTCTTCCTCTCCTCACGGGTCTGGAACCAGCTCCGCTCCATACCCTCACCCCCAGTCTCTTTTTTTCCTGTCTCCAACTGCTTCTTTGCCTTGTTGATCTGTGATAATTCAGGCAAGATGTGAGCTCATGGTGGCTAAAAAATACTCCTCTCTTCCCTTTCTAAAGTAGGCAAGTTAAGTACACTTAGGGTAACCTCATAATGGACTATATCACACCAGGTACTAAAAAAATTGCTTACCTGGGCCTCTGACTGCTGCATCTCACGTTCTTCACGCTCCAAGCACAGAACTGCATAGATATCTTTCTCTAGATTCTCAATCTTCTCCCGAAATTTCAATATGACATCTGAAAACAATACCATGTGAACATCAGAGGCAGCTCATGTGAAGTCCATCTTGGTTTTCAGCACCTCTTTTAGTGTCCCTCTGTACCACAATATTCCCTGTGTACTCTCTCCAGCTCTTTACCTTAGTGA
Source organism: Lycocorax pyrrhopterus obiensis (assembly GCA_014706295.1). Classification (NCBI taxonomy): domain Eukaryota; kingdom Metazoa; phylum Chordata; class Aves; order Passeriformes; family Paradisaeidae; genus Lycocorax; species Lycocorax pyrrhopterus. The sequence goes on along the minus strand of JACSVZ010000022.1, from coordinate 9,421,446 downwards.
AGCACATACCTTGGGGGAGGATTCTGGCTTTCACTGCTGTTTTAGCAGTCTTGACAATCTCCTTCAGCATCTTGCGCTCTTCCTCACCCACAAGTGAAACTGAACGACCAGCCTTGCCTGCCCTGGCTGTCCGACCCACACGGTGGACATAGTGTTTGATGGTGTTAGGCATGGTAAAATTGATTACCTGTGACAGAAACAGTGTTAATAGGGAAACAACATGAAAGGTCTCATTAAAAAGCTCAGCATTTCAAATACTCACTGTTTTAACACCTTCAATATCGAGTCCACGTGCAGCCACATCTGTAGCTACCAGGATATCAATCTGCTCATCCTTAAAGCGCCTGAGCAGACAAAGCAAATGCATTAGCAATGAATGCAGCTATCTACTTCCATCCTAAAACTTCTAACTTGGAATTTCTTTTCAGGCTAGGCTTGCCAACTAAGCCTGCTAATACCTGAGTGATTCCAGCCGCTGTGTCTGAGAGAGGTTCCCATGAAGCTCCCCAACCCGCAGGCCCATCAGTCCGAGCAGGATGTGCATGCGGTGAGCTTGCTTCTTGGTCTGGGTGAAAAGCATCACGTGATCTTGGAACGTTCGTGTCAGCAGAGCTAAAAGAAAGTCCTCTCAGAAGCCTGCTCCATAGTCACTCACTGATTCCAGCTTGCCTTGGCTCATCACTGACCTGTTACAATGGCCTCCCGGTCCCCCTCTCGGTTGGGTCTGATCCGGATAAATTCCTGCCGCAGGAAAGGCGCAACATCTGTGTTGCTGTTCACAAAAATTCGGACGGGATTTTTCAGGGAAACAGAAGCCAAATCTTTCACCTACAAAAACAGGTTAAGGAAAAAAAGTCCACATGATCTCTGGTAAAAGACCTGACAAACTCCTATTCAACTTCCTGCCTCAATACGCTTCTCAGCAGCTTGTCTTACCTCCTCAGTCATTGTGGCAGAGAAAAGCATTGTCTGACGGTGGTGGGAACACAACCTGATTATTTCCTTCATCTGTTCCTCAAAGTATTCATCCAGCATCCTACACGGGAGAAAAACAGCAAGGTAAGGCAGCTTCACCTGGGCCTAGCCAAGAAACATTACATAAGGCAGGACAACAAGGACAGCACGATAGCCCGGGGAAAGGAAGGCAGAAACTGCCATGTTTTTCACTGCTGTCCTGCTTACCCTACCTGTCTGCTTCATCCAAAATCAGCACCTCAACACTGCTCAGGTGGAAAGAAGGGCAGTTGTGGAGATGATCAATCAGTCGCCCAGGAGTTGCAATAAGAATGTCTGGCCCTGAGCGCAGAGCAGCTTCCTGAGTCTTCACATCCAAGCCACCTGAAAGAGAGGGAATACAGACTGCTGACCCCCTGCACACTGCAGCAGAGTACATGGATGCATATTGCCTGAGGAATGGGAAGCACCTCAGATTAAACAACATCCAAAACCAGAAATGACCCCATATTTTCTTTCTCAGAAACCAGTAAACAAGTACAGCACAGCATTGGAAAGCAAGATTTTAAACCACAACATATCTACTAGAAGCATAATAACCATACAGCCTCCAGCTTTAAAACACAGAATTCCCAGTTCTGTATAGTGGTTTACAGTGAGCTGTACAGTTCACAAAAATAACTTAACACTCACCTACTGCCAGGCAAGTAGTGACATTGCTGAACTGTGCCAGCTGTTTTGTGACAGAGTGCACCTGAATACCCAGTTCTCGTGTTGGCACCAGAACCAGTACACGTGTTATTGGAGCTTGACGAGGTTTGTAAATCAGGCGCTCAAGGACAGGCAAGATGAAGGCAGCGGTTTTACCTGAAAAAAAAAATTAAGAAGGGTTACCAATTATTGTAAATAGTTAATTCTCTGTTTCTAGTGCCCTGTTCAACCCCCTACCTGTCCCAGTGGCAGCACAAGCACAAATATCCTTTCCCAGAAGACCCACTGGGATACAAGCCTTCTGAATTGGGGTTGGTTGCTTGAAGCCAAGAGCTGTGATTGCCTACAAAGGAGAGAGAGCACTTAAACTCTGTCTCTGGTATGGCCACACCACGAGAACTGTGTCCAGCTCTGGACTCCTGAGTACAAGAGACATGGATACACCGGAGAAAGACCAGCAAAGTTGGCTATGAAGATTATGAAGGGCTTGGGAGCACATCACCTATGGGGAAAGGCTGACAGAGCTGGGACTGTTCAGCCTGGAGAAGGCTCAGGGGAAAACTTGTCAATGTTAATAAACACCTGATGGGAGAGTGGAAAGAGAATGGAGAGAGAGACAGATGCAATGGGCACAAACTGAAACACAGTAATATATGCGTTCAGACTCCTTCTAAACACCAGGAATCACTTTGTCACCTCAATGGTGACCAAGCACCAGCACAGGGGGCCCAGAGAGGTTGCAGTCTCCCTCCTTGGAGATATTCAAAGCCATCTGGACACATTCCTGGGCAGCAGCTCTAGGGGGCCCTGTTTGAGCAGGGGCTGGACAAGATGACCAAGGTTCCTTCCAACCTTAACCGTGCTGTGACAAGTCTCACTCAAAATGATGTTGACACATTCAATCTTTGATTGACACAATCAAAGAATAGTTTCCATTAATCTGTAATAACAGCTCCTAAAGGACTATCACACTAGCTCCCAAATGATTTCCTTGTCAGAGAGGCTGCAAAGCAAAGAGAGATTTGACCACTCTAATCGGTGGCAGGGAGGCTGTACAACATTTTTCAGAGTAACATGTAATAAATCAACCAGGTAAATACCTTTAGCAAAGGTCGTGAAAGATTCATGTCCTGGAATGACAAGTTATCATCATATTGAGAAGCATCTTCAAAAAAGCTCTCTGCTTCCTAGAAACAGAAATAACAACAAAACTGGAACACAGGCAGCGACACAACTTGTTATCAAAGGGCTCTGGGCTGGTTTTTGAGCTACAATTTGTTAACCAAAGCAAATTCCTCCACAAGAAATGCTGGAGGAATTTGACTAGCTTTTAACACTTACCACTTCTCCCTTTTTTGATCTCCTCTTTTCCTTCACTTTGACCTTGTCTGCAGAGAAAGAGAAATGTGACAGGAATTAACAAGCACAGCTAAACCCATAACAAGATGCTGTGAACTATCTTAACCTTGTATACTCATACTTTTTGCTCTCAACTCAGATATCGAGGGAGAAGCCCCAAAAACAAGCAGAGGCATGTAATGGAGTAAAACTGCCAAGTAAATATCCTTCTTCAGGGATGAGCTCCATTATGGCTACCATTCAAAATAAGCTTGATTAAAATCAGAAGGAATGTTGCAGAAGGCAAACAAACTATAAAAGGTTCTTGCCCACTCCCAGCAAGGCTTCACTATAGACTCTTCTCCAGTGAGCCAACACTATGTCAGATTCTTGACCATCTCTGTGTGTACTGCTGATACCTGCTTTTGTGAAGATACTTTCATCATCCAGTGAATACTCAGACTCCACATCTTCTTCATCCCTACTGCAATCCTCACACTCCTTCTTTTTGGTTTGATCATCTTCAGCCTCCGCATCTTCATCTTTCACTTTTGCTTGTTTAGCTTCCTTTTCCTAAAAAAAAAAAAAAAAAAGAAAATGTTTAAAAAAGAAAGGATGAAAAAGAATCTTCAATCCTTCATGAGCCTGTGTTTGTTATTATGAGCCCATTCCCAAAACCATGGTTTTGCACAATTTTAATCATTAATAATTCTGCACCTTATCCATTCAGCAACACATCACACGTGGCAGCAAATCAAGCTGAGGTGATGAGCTGCAGCCAGAGCACTGTGGCTGAGGGAATGGCCAAAAACATACCAGTCTTTTCAGCAACGAGAAAGACCCTGACCTGGAGCTTCCTTTTCTGTCTCACTTTCTCAATCTTCTCATCCAGCGTCGTAGCTGCTTTCTAGACAGAAAATCACAACACGGAAGCTGTAAGAGGAGCCCAGGAGAGCAGTGGGTGCTGTGGCCTCTGGCACCGCAGCTCCATTCCGGCCTCAGGCCTCACCTTGCCGCGGAGCTGCCGCAGCGCCGCCGTCCAGGCGTCCTCCCCGCCGGCCTCCGCCTCCTCGAACACGAACTCGGCGCTGAAGACCCCGCTGCAGGGTCCTCGCCGCCTGGGGCCCGGCGGCCGGCACAGCTCCTGCGGTAACACCCGTGAGCAAAGGACCGCGGCCCGGCCCCGCCGCACCGCCCCGGCCCACGGCTCCCGCGCCCGCCCCGTCCCACCTCCTCATCCTCGGAGTCGCCAGATTCGGAGTCCACGGGCACCACGTCCCCCTCGGCGATGGTGCCCACCAGGCCCAGGCTCTCCAACGTGGCCATGGCTGTGACCCGGAACCCCGCGGGCCACGCGTGCGCTGGGCCGGGCCGGGGGCCGGGCTGGGGGCCGGGCCGAGCTGGGGGCCGGGCCCGGGTGGGTGGGCAGAGCCGCGGCTGCTCCCGCCCCGCGATGCCGGGAAGGGAAACCGAAAGCGGCCGTGCCAGGGCCGGATAGGTGGTGGTCGGGTGTGTTTCCCATCCTTTGCGCTTCCCTTCTCCTTCTCTTCGCTTTCCCTTTCCGTGGAAGCCGGAGAGAGGAGAAGCTGCGTTTCGGGGGCGCTGCCGGCCGGTGACGAGGGGCGGGACTTGCGGGGAACTGGAAAGTGAAACTTTGCGGGAAACTGAAAGGGGAAGCGCTGGTGGGTGTCGGGGCAGAGCCGGCGGCTCCCGGGCTGTGCGGGGAGCGCAACGCAGCATCTCCCGTGTTGGGCGGCAGGAGCGCCACGGTCCCCAGCACCCAGAGCTGCCCTCGCCCCGGAGAGCTGGAACAGACCCGGAACAATCCCCGGCCGGGCGATGGAGGGTCCTGGGCAGGAGCGTCACACCCGGCACCCCCGAGGTGGAGCGAGAGGTGAGGGTCCCCCGGGGAATGCAGGGCAGGAGGGCTGGGGGTAGTGCTGGTACAGGGGGATCCATTACTCCCCTGCCTGTGTACAGCGAAATTTTCTCTCAAGGCTGAGTTTCAACACTTCTTTATTTGCCCTTGGAGTCTGTTTGGGGCCATGATGCGGTGATGTGTCACAGCAGCCTTTTGCTATTTGTTCCTACTAGCAGAAAATGCTTCCCTAAGCGTCCTGTCGGGAGGCCGATAAAGGCTCTGAGGGCTGTGCTTCCGGCTGCTCCGAGAGGCTGGACTTTGCCCAGAAGCTCCATGTTCTGAGTGTTCTCTGTACAGCCAGTTCAAGTCAGCTGTGACGTCCTCTGTCATCATTTCACTAATGACTAACTCCCGAGGAAATGCTGTCCTGAAAACTTCATCTTTCACCTTCTTGCTTCTGCTTTCAGTTCTGTGGAGAAAGGTTTTGTTTTTTAGTGTCTTAGTAGCTCAAGTGACCTCTAAGCGTGGCACTCTCTTTAGCAGTTAGAAAAAGGGGTACAAATTTAAAAGTCTGTGTGCAAATATAACAATTTCTTAATTTGATGTCAAATGCTCAAAATATGCTGACTATCAGGTCAATATGCTCATTCATCTTTGTTGGGAGGCATGTTAATGTGGTTGATTTATAATTAAGGAGTGTCTTTTGGTTTTTTTCTTTTTTTAAGGGCATGCACTTCGTTTGGACACTGGCTTTATAGGAAGAGGCAGAAACAGAACAATTAATGTACCAGGCCAGGCACCTCAGTTAGGGGAAAACCTCCAAGACAGTAATGATACTCTTCTACTTGGGCAAAGAGAGAAGAGATTTGGCAGTTGGATTTCGAAGGCTCCTCAATCAAGTACGAATAAACCAAGAATCCAAGGTGAACAGGCCAACAGTGGAGCCACAGGATTCTGTACTAAACAGGAGAATGAGGGAAGGACAATGAGGTATCAAGGTGGACAAACACATGAGAGGGGCAGAGGACCCTGGAATGAGCAAGAAAATGCATTTAGGGGAAGGAGGTGTCAGCTTGGACAAGCCCGTGAGAGGACCAGAGGGCCCTGGAATGAGCAAGAAAATGGAGGCAGGGGAAGGAGGTATCAAGGTGGACAAGCTCAGGGAGGAGCTAGAGGAAGAAGGCTGAGGAGTGAGTGGGAAAGTGAAGGTAGCAGAAGGAGGATGCAACCTCGGGAGAATCCTCATTTCTACCAGAATGCTACCCCAGGTGGTGCCCACCATGGTGAGCAGCCTCGGCAAGCCAGAAGGATTGGCTATAAATTCCTTGAAAGTCTCCTCGAGAAAGACCCCTCAGAAGTTGTCGTCACACTTGCTTCCAGTTCTGGGTTGAAAGAACTTCTTTCGCAAACAACTATGAACCACAATTTCATTCAGCTCATTTGCCAAGTGCTTCGAAAAGCATGCAGTTCCCAAATGGATAGACAGAGTGTCCAACACATTCTTGGAGTTGTGAAGGAGTCCAGCTTTCTCAAGATCTGTCTGCCACAGTATGTGTCTGACATGGTGATAGAAGTAGTTCCTGCTGTCCGCCATAAGTACCCTGAGCATATCAGCAACATAATTTTACTTCTTCAGCACCTGATAAGTACTTTCCCAGCCAGCTCTGTGCAGAAAATCTCCATTCTCTTGACACTCTTGCCAGCATCCATAAACGCCCTGAGAGCTTCTGGTGTGGACATCACAGAAGAGACAGAGACGAATCTCAATAAAGTCCAGATGCTCATGCAGCATCTGCAGGAGAAGAGACGTGAAGGCACACTGAGGGCTGATAACTGTACATTTATGGAGCCTCAAGATGGGCAAGAAGAAAGCTATCGTATCATGAGCATTTATCCAACATATGATGAGATACACAGTAATGAGAAACCTGTTCTACGTCCCAATATTGTTTCTGGAAGATATGAAAGCACCAGCATTTATCTTGACACCCACTTCCGACTTTTGAGAGAAGACTTTGTAAGGCCTTTAAGGGAAGGTATCATGGAGGTTTTGCAGGGCCTCCAGGACAGAAATTTGAGAAAGAAAAAATTTGATGATATCAGGATCTACTTTGATGCACGGATTATTGCTCCACGTTGTGCCTCAACTGGTATTGTTTACAAGGTCCAGTTTGACACAAAACCATTGAGGTTTGTACAATGGCGGAATTCTAAACGATTGCTATATGGATCCCTAGTCTGCATGTCCCAAGATCACTTTGAAACATTCCTTTTTGCCACTGTTTCTAATCGTAATGCTGAAGAACTTGTCGATGGAATTGTGGAGCTGTGTTTTGATGCAGAGAGCCAGGTGCTGCTGGCGGAGGTTCAACCCTCAGACTCTTTCCTCATGGTAGAGACAACTGCTTACTTTGAGGCCTATCGGCATGTGTTAGAAGGGTTGCAGAAAATGCAGGAAAAAGATATCCCATTCCAGAAATACCTTGTGGAATGTGATGCACGGGTGAAGGAGCCGGCATACCTGACAGAGGATACTGCCTACAACCTTGCACCCTTGATGAAGACTTCACATAAAGAGAAGTGCCCTGATAGCTTGAAAAGTGTCCACATTCTAGATCCTGATCAATGGCTTTCAGTGGAAGCCTTGAGATTAGATGAGTCTCAGATGCAGGCATTGAATCTTGCACTCACCAAGGAGCTGGCTATTATCCAAGGACCTCCTGGCACTGGTGAGAAATATTTGCTTAAAGGCTCTGTAATTTAAGAAGTTTTCATTGATTCCCCCATCTAGGGAGATTAACTTCAGAGAAAACCAGCTGTACTGTCTCCAAAGCTTTAGTCCTGTGGCTAATTGATGTTTGAGTGGCCCAGTTAGTGTGAGCTGTGGAGACAGTTAATATTCTCAAATACCCACATCTGATCTTTGCCCACCTAGATCCAAGTAGACACCAACTGCACTGTTGGCTGTGCTTGTATATTGGGGTGAAGAAGTTTTCAATCACCTTTGAGAACATGGTCCGTCTTGCTGTGCAGCATTCTCCTACTTGTCTTCATGACATGTTAGAGTGTTGGGAGCATTCAGCCATGAACCATTGTGTGAATAAAGTATTGTAAGATGAACTGTAATTGTTTTAAATGGTACTCGAACTCAACAAGCACCAGTGCTTGTATTCCACTAGTATGTGGATGTTTCATGTGCAGCCAAATGTCATGTATGATGCCAGTATCAGAGTGGGCTGGGGGATTCAGTGGGAGAGAAAACCCCTTGTCCACGTCTCGTGTATTATCCAAAAAATAACATTCTTGCAGACTGTGGTCTTGCTCAACTACAGGCCAGAAAGTCAGTGTCATGCTACGTTGTCTACATTTTGTAAGCTAGTTACCCTTGGGGTCAGTTCTCTTGGTACAGACCAGATTGGCAGCCTAGAAAGAAGTCTTGTATCTGTTTTTGATGAATTCTATGTTTCAAGGCACTCATAGAGGGTGGATTACCCTTTTCTGATTCTGAGCTTGTTTTGCAGGGAAGACTTACGTGGGTTTGAAGATTGTTCAGGCTCTCTTGACTAATGAGCACGTGTGGCAAAGTGTTTACCAGAAGCGTCCCATCCTTATAGTCTGCTACACTAACCATGCACTGGATCAGTTCTTAGAAGGTAAGAGTACCTGCAAGCTGGATGGAGGTAGAATCATAGAACGGTTTGGGTTGGAAGGACCTTAAAGATCATCTAGTTCCAGCCCACCTGCCATGGACAGGGACACCTTCCACTAGACCAGGTTGCTCCAAGCTCTGTCCAGCCTGGCCTTGAACACTTCAAGGGATAACGCATCCACAAATTCTGTGGGCAACCTGTTATTAGAACCTGTAATTAAAAACTATACTATAACTCTTACTCTGCTCATTATATGGCATGATAACCTGCATTTTGGTTTTATTATTTCTAGTGACTCTAGCTGCATTGATACAGATTTAAAAAACTTCACTCAGAGCAAACCACTGTAGGATTTGCAGTCAAAGGGTGTTTTTCCTACCTCTTGTTGTACTGCTGGAAACTGAGCTTGGCCCTTTAGTTCTAATATTTCTCTTTCATTCACAGGAATACACTCATTTCAAAGAGATGGGATAGTGCGTATTGGGGGCAGGAGTAGCAGTGTAGTCCTGCAGAAGTTCACCTTGAAGGAGCTGAGGAAGCTTACCTACAGATTTGACTTCCCAGACTACCTCCCCAGAGACTATGAAAATGTATGTGCAGACCTCCCTGGAGATGCTGGGACTGGGTTGCCTGTGCATTGGAGGAGATAATAAACCTCCCCCACACCTGGCCTTTCACCTTGTTTTATGCTGAATTTGGCCTCTTAATTCTTCTGACAGTTTTTTGTTCTGCTGTTAGTGAACTTTGTTTCTCTGAGCGTGACACTGCCTCCCTTCTCTTTGTTATGAGTAGATAATGAGTGAGATGAAACAGATTGAGCAGAAGCTCCTTGAAGGAGCGAAGCGGTTGGAGTACACGACCTACAGAGTTCTGCCTGAGGACTACTTGAAACCGCACATGGCGCCCCAGCACTGGGCCAGCCTGACAACGGCTCTGGTAAGAGAGGTCCCTTTCTTCTGAGTCAAACAGTCCCAGTGCGTGCTTACCATCCTCTCTGCTAATGGGTCTGAGGTTCCCCCAGCACATGTCTTTTTAGCATCAATAGCATCATTTGGTTACTGGGCACATAAGGGAGTGAACAGGAAGCTGTGCCAAATGACAGTAGTCTAGACAGGCAGGGCAAGCAGGGGCTTTGAATTTTGCTCCTTTAAACTGCAGAGATTCTAAGTGATCTTTAGCAGCATAAAAATGCAAGTACCCAAATGAAAGCCTCTTAAATGGAAGGGGAGGAGGGGTGCCGTTTCTGAAGATCTGGGGCTGCTTGGACTTTCTGGCTCTGGATGGTCTCTTGGGGGGACTTGTCCTTGTTGCTGCTGCTGTAAGGTGCTGCTTTGGCATCATCCTAAGACTCTGAAGTGCAATAGGCCTGGCTGATTTGACTTTCCCTGTATTAGGAGGACACTGAGTTATACTACGTTGGTTCACAACACTCATTGATTCTGGAGTGGCTGGGACTTGGTGTTTTCATCCAGAATGCTGCAGAGGATATATGGGCTGAAAATCCAGGTAAACCAAACCAAACAAAAAAACCAAACACTGAAAAGACACCCACCCCACACGCATCCTCTACGAGTGTGTTTACCTAGGCAGTGTATATGTGCCAGAAAAGAGACACTGCTACTTAACAGGCACAGAATTATGTATGATACTCTGAGGGAGTGGCAAGAAGATTAACCCTAATTTCCACATAGTGATCTGACTGCTGCACTGATAGAGTGGCTGTGGCTTACTGCATGTGACTGGTGACTCTCACAGGTGGTCAGCAGGAAAGAGAGGAGGAGGAGGAGGAAGATGAAGCAGAAGAGGAGCTTTTGGGGATCCCAGAGATGGCTGACCTGATTGAAGCTGAGAGAGTGATTGAGGATGAAAAGACAGCAAACCCTTGGAGAAGGAAGGAGGAAGATGACAGCGCTGTTCATGGACTAGCCAGTGCCATGTTGGCTATGAACCTGGACCAGGAAGAAGGAACAGCTCCACCACTACAGGAGACCATGCAGTGGGAGGTAACTGCATGCATTAACATGACTATGTAAAGAATAACATGGGGATGCTAATACAAAAGAATCTTTGTGCTGTAACTGCTTATTGGGGAGCTTTTTCTTTTTTTTGCAGTTAACTCCTGGTCAGAGGAGGAAAATTAAGCAGAAGATGAAGGTTGAGCTCTGTAAAACAAGCACAATGACAGAGTTAGAGGCCAATGCTATTCAGGATGTGTGGCAACTTGACCTGAGCTCCCGCTGGAGGCTTTACAGGTGACAAAGCTATTTTGCAGGGCCTGTCAGGCAAGTGTTTCCTAGGATTGTTCCAGTTTGCAAACTGTGTCAAGCCATGATGTTTCTGCCTGTATCTGTTCAGCTCCTTGTTTGAACATGCTTGTTCTTACCTTCCTTATACTGCATGGGAAGCAATGTCATCCCCTGCATTTGTACATGTTCAGGAGTAAGTACAGATGATAATAATCTCTTGCCCAAAAGACACGGGTGAAGTTTTGAACTGAATCCAGTCAGAACTTATGGATCACCATCCTGTTTTCCTTGCAGTGTGTGATAATGGCACTGTCTTCCCAGGCTTTGGCTGAAGTCTTACCAGCATTTTATTCGAGAGGACATTGTGGAGCATGAACAGCAGTATCAGGCAGCAGCAGAAAGACTGAAAGAACTGAAGCTGGAGCAAGATCTCTGCATTCTCAATGACGCCAGAATTGTGGGGATGACAACTACAGGTGCAGAGCAGTTGGGAAGCAAACCAGTATTGTATTGCTTCCAGTCGTGTTTAAAGAACTTTTTTGCTGAAAGATTACTATCGTGTGCTGCTTCACAGCCTGGGTCAGGCTCTGCATTAGTCTGGAGCCTTTTTAATCTCTGACTCCCTTTGCAAATGGGGCTGTTGTGAGAGTTGTTAATTAGTGGCATGAGCAGCTTCTGTGCCCTTTTGCACTTCTCCTGTTCTGAGCAGCATTCTTCTAACAGAACTGCACCACTTGTACCCTAGTAAGGCACAGCTAATATCTATTGCTATTCCCACAGCACCGTCTGGAGATGGTAGTGTCAAGGTCATTGTAGTATGTCCCTTTGGAGAGAAAATTTAGGCTTATTTATGTGTATAGAACAATGTATCGAGTGTATCTTTTGTCTGAAGAGAGCATTGAGAAAGGACCAAGGCAGGCATAGGACTAATCCCCACCTGCCTTCCTTAACAACTCTTCATACAGAAGCCACCCCTGGTATGGTGCTGTTTTAAAATTCAAAAAGCTGAATGTTGAAATGGGGAATCTTGGGAAGAATCCCAGTCTTTTCTGAGACAGAGCCTACTCCTCTCTGTGAAAACTCTTGTCTTACTGCTTGAATGTAGTTATATCCTAAGCTTTATCTTCTGTCCTTGCTCAGGTGCTGCCAAATACCGACGGATCTTGCAGTACGTAAGGCCACAAATTGTCATTGTAGAAGAGGCAGCAGAGGTGCTTGAGGCTCACACCATTACTACTCTGAGTAAAGATTGCCAGCACCTCATCCTCATTGGAGATCACCAGCAGGTAACTTTCGTTACTAACGTCTCTATCTGCTGTGCTAATGAACAAGAACCGTATAGCCAAACACCATGTGGGAAAATTGCCAAGGCTTGTTGCTCCCCAGCTTCCACAGATACCACAGGTCCTGGCTCCTGTAGTTTTAGAGTAGAGCTCTTGTGGGACTGGTGTTTTAGTTTAACTGACACAATTTTACCTGTGCTTTGATTGTGACTGTATCTAGCTTTGATACTTAGCACTTCTGCAAGAATCCGGTCTCTGGCCTTTCAGTGGGGGAACAGTCACAGAATATGAGAGTGAAAAGTCCTACTAACACATAGGAAAAGTGCTAAAACATGGACCTCCTATCCCTTGTCTTTCAGTTGCAGCCTAGTACAAATGTATATGACCTGGCCAAGAACTTCAACCTCGAAGTCTCTCTCTTTGAACGTCTGATCAAAGTGGATTTCCCCTTTGTCTGTCTGAAGTACCAAGTAAGGAAGAGCTATAAAAAACTCCATGGCATTTGTATTTAGGTTGTTTTAAGTTTGTAATACACTTAAGTTTATATTTCTACTGTAAGAGCAGCCTAAAAGAAAAGGATATACTATCTAACTTCTGAGAAGAGTGGTAGGAGTTGTCAAACTGACACAGACAGAGTTCCAGTGTATTTTCAGTTATTTAGTGATATTGTTCACAGCACTGTGGTTCTCATGTTCTCGTGTGAGGAACATCAACTGAAACTTCCAGAACTTTGCAGAGTGAGACAGCACAATTCTTCTCAGGCTGCTTCCTGCTAAATTGCTATAATCATCTATCTTGGTGCCCGGGGAAGTTAATTCTACCACCAGCGGTCCTGTATTAAAGGCACCTGGAAGAGCTCATTTAGTAGTTAGGGTGAAGTGCTGGCTTTTGTTATCTATAAGTGTGCTTAGATTTGCACTGAAACCAGCATTCTTGTACAACAACCTTACCAAGTGATTTTCTTGAAGGTACTCTGCTTCTACCACTCCTGTAGTTGGTGGTGATGTCAGCAATGGGGTGGGGGAGAGTGGGGATTGGGAAGTGCTCCCTTCTTATCTCATACTGAAAAGCCATCCTTGTCTTGTATTCAGCCACAGTCTATACAGTGGAGCAACAGAATATTGACAGGGAAATATGATGCTCCTTCCTCAAGACTGATAAAACTGTTTTGTGTTTCAGCACCGCATGCGCCCTGAAATTGCCCAGCTTATCAGTCCTCATATATACCAGAAATTGGAGAACCACCCCTCTGTCCTGGAATATGAGAATATAAAAGTGAGTTCTGCTTTTGTCCCCTGTTACTGGCTAAATGAGTTTCTGTAAAATACAGTCTTCAAGGATTTCAAACTCTTAGGTCAAATTCAGTTATTGAAATTTATACCATATATATATGAATCAAGGAATTGTGTGATATAGAATTAGGCAAGTAATCTGTAGTTCTTCTGGCATTAGTGATGGTGGACACTGGAAATGGATCCAATACCAATGACTTTAAAAGAACAGTAAGAAATGGAAGGGGGAACAAACGAATTGTAGGAGTTTGAAAGCTAGGAAGAAATCTTAAATGAAAGACTTAAAGCATAATATGTGAAACTCCAACATAAGATAGGTGACTGAATTACTGGAACCCTTTTTCCTTGGGTTCTCTGTTTGGGCATTTTGCCAATAAACAACATATGCAAAGAAAATCTATGCAGCTTACAAGTATAAAGTAATCACTTATTATCTAACATGCACAATAAACAGCCAGAATTTAGTAAGTTATTAGAATGCTTGCCTTGGGTATCAGTCAGAAGTGTCAGTCTTTGCTTCTTCCTTAATGGTGCTGAGTTTCAATCTTAACACTCACTCCCTGTTTTCTGATTTGTATTTCCTCACCATAATTGGTACTTCATGTATCTCTATGTTGGTGCTTTTCTTGCATCTTTGAACTATTAACAATCATCTCTCTGTCTGTAATTTTCCCTTGCATATCTTGCATAGTCCTTTTCTGCAGACTCACTCACAGCTCTCTGTTACAACTGAACTGTTTTCCCAGAAGTCTGAGCCAAGGTTACGCTTTTACAGTGATGGCCTTGGATCTCTGAAACACAAGCCACTGAATACCCTGGGAGAAAGACTGGGGGCAGTTACAGAAACAGCATTACAGTAGCTTAGGCTATGTAAATCTGTCTTCATAAAAAACAGTACTAATTAGTTAAAAGTTCTTTAACTGGATGAGGGAAGCATACTGAAAACTATAGCAGAATGCTGAAGTTAGACAAGAGAAAATTAATAGTGAAGATTTAATTATTAGAATAAACTGTCTGGGAAAGTGGGAGGTCCTCTTTCAGTATCTTGATCAAGTCTTTGTAGAAGATGATTTAGTTAAATAAATCAGAAACCCAAATAAACCCCCTCCAAAATCCAACCAACCAAAACCCCAACAAACAAGAAAAGTACCACCCAAAACACACAACAGCTTGGGAGACCACCAAATTTTACCCCATTTCTCCTACAAGAATCTATTCTAGAGAATCTTGTGGTTCCGTCTGGCCTTAAAACAAACTTGAGATACCAAAAGGCATCAAAATTTAATCTTCCCAGCTAGTACAATAACCAACGTAGGTTCTACTCCACTGGACACTATGCCACTATGGACACCTTGGAAAACCAGAGATCTGTGTTTGATCTACAAAAACTATTCTTTCTTGTTAAAATCAGTCTCTGGGTTTTGGCAGGCAGAACAATAATTTCTTATCGGTAGAATAATTCCAATTAATAGGCAAAAAAAAAAAAAGTCCCTGCTAACTCAAGACAAATAGAATTTTTGAACAGGTGAGCAGTCAACATGAGCTGGTAAGTGACTACTGGAGTCATAGCATTCCTATTTTTTTCTGGTGAAAAAGAAATCTTCCTTGCTGATTTGTTTTAATTGCAGCAACAGAGGAGGCATGTTTTAGGCAAGTGCTAAGCCCTGTGCACTGGTAACTTAATATCTTTTTCCCACAAGGCCAAAACAAGACATTGTTCACACTATGAATATGCTTTGAGAAATGTTACTAACACTTCATGTTCTCTTTTGTATAGAAAGAAAGGTACAGTAGAAACATCTCTGGAAAGATAGGGAATAAAATCACCCACAAGAACTGATTTCATATTAGGATAACCGAAATGTTACCAATAATCTGAAATGGGAATTTGATTAATAACGTATGGAAATTTAAGAGGAAATCACCTAAGTACACAGTAACTGCATACTGTAGTCATCTGTTTAAAAGTCCTCCTGTGAATGGATAATCAGAGGCATAGAAACGGGCTGGGGCAACAGAAACTAGAATTCTCTTTCTGACATCCTTCCTCTTGTTTCAGGGCGTCTCAACTAACATCTTCTTTGTGGAACATGAGGTTCCTGAGCAAGAGATCCAGGAAGGGAAAAGCCACCAGAACCCACATGAGGCCCACTTTGTAGTGGAACTGTGCAGATACTTCTTGTGTCAGGGCTATGAACCTTCTCAGATCACCATTCTCACTACTTACACTGGACAGCTCTTCTGTCTGCGTAAGCTCATGCCAGTGAAGATCTTTGAAGGTGTGAAGGTTCATGTAGTAGATAAGTACCAGGGAGAGGAGAATGATATTATTCTGCTGTCACTGGTGCGGAGCAACAAAGAGGAGAGACCTGGCTTCTTGCAGATCCCTAATCGGATATGTGTGGCACTATCCAGAGCTAGGAAAGGGCTCTATTGTATTGGAAACATGAGAATGCTTGGCAAGGTTCCTCTCTGGAACAAGATCATTCAAACCCTTGGGAAGAACGGTCACATTGGCCAGTCATTGGAGCTTTGCTGTCAAAACCACCCCGAAACCAAGACACCGGTATCTACAGGTGAAGACTTCAACAGAGTCCCAGAGGGAGGCTGTAGTCGTCCCTGTGAGTTTAGGTTGAGTTGTGGACATGTTTGCACAAGGGCATGTCACCCATATGACCCGGAGCACAAAGAGTACCAGTGCCTGAAGCCTTGTCAAAAGGTGCTTTGTGCAGATGGGCACCGCTGCCCAAAGTCATGTTATAAGCCTTGTGGAAAATGTATGGTGAAGGTAGAGAAAACTATTTCTAAGTGTGGCCACAAGCAGATGGTGCCATGCCATATTCCAGAGAGGGAATTTGAGTGCCTAGAACCTTGCCAGAAGAAATTAAAATGTGGACACACATGCAAGAATTCCTGTGGGCAGAAATGCACAGTGTCATGTCCTGAACAGGTTACAGCCAGACTGAAATGTGGCCACGAGCAGAAAGTTGCATGCTGGATTGCTAGGATGGGACATGAGGAAGCTGTGAAATGTGGGAGTAAGTGTTCTGTCAAACTGGCATGTGGTCACGTATGTTCAGGTTCCTGTCATACTTGCTTTGGAGGAAGATTTCATAAGGCATGTAACAGCCCATGCACGCGCGTCTTGATCTGCTCCCACAAGTGTCAAGAGCCTTGTACTTCAGAATGTCCTCCTTGTCAGAAGGCATGTCAGAACTATTGTGTTCACAGTAAGTGCAAAAAGAAATGTTGGGAAAGCTGTGTTCCTTGTGCTGAGCCATGTGCGTGGCAGTGCCAGCACTACCAGTGTACCAACCTTTGCTCTGAGCCGTGCAACAGGCCTCGCTGCAATGTTCCCTGTGCTAAGATACTGCCTTGTGGTCACCCCTGCGTTGGATTGTGTGGAGAGCCCTGCCCAAAGAAGTGCCTTGTTTGTGACCACGAGGAACTCACTCAGATCTTTTTTGGCTTTGAGGATGACCCAGATGCTCGATTTGTACAGCTTGAAGACTGTGGCCATGTCTTTGAGTCACAAGGCCTTGACCATTATATGGATGAAGATGATGATGTTGTCAAGCTGAAGGTATGCCCTATGTGTCAGACACCCATCAGAAAGAATTTGAGATATGGCACCAGTGTGAAAAGGCAGGTGGAGGAGATAGAACGGGTGAAACAGAAAATCCAAGGCCCAGCACAGGAAATTGAGTCTAACAGACAGAGACTGCAGGCTGCACTGGTGCAGAGTGATGTCCTGAGGAGTAATCTGTACTCTAAGTACATCATGTTGGAAGATAAACTAAAAGCTTCTCTCTCCACAAAGAGTATTGGACTAATTGAGAACCTGCTTAATTTCTACAAACGTGTAGCAGACCTAACTCATTCTATGAACAAAATTGATGAGAACGAAAGGAAGGGGCTGAAAAAGAGGCTGGATGAAGTCCAGGAATGGCTGGATAAGCAACGCATCAGTTTTACAGAACAGGAGCTTGCTGACCTGCAGTCTGAGATCCAGAGACTGACTTATTTGCTGAGCCTCTTGGCAAGATGCAAAGCAAGTAGGATGATACCCGCAGGCATTGCAGAAGAGATTAACAGTGCACGTGAGATCCTGGAAGGGACAAAGAAATTCACAGAGCAGGAGGAGGCTGCAGTGAAGGCTCACCTGAAGAAGATTGAAGCTGTCTTGTCCGTGTCAGGGCTAGGGATTTCTGAAGCTGAGCGGGTGCAGATTGTCAGTGCTATTGGCTGTCCCCGTGGCCACTGGTTCAAGTGCAAAAATGGACATATCTATGTAATTGGGGAGTGTGGGGGGGCAATGGAGAGGAGTACGTGTCCTGAATGCCATGAAGTCATCGGCGGCACGAACCACACTCTGGAGAGCAGCAACAGCCTGGCCTCGGAGATGGATGGGGCAACCCACGCGGCCTGGTCCAATATTGCCAACAACATGCTCAACTTCGAGGACCTCCGCCGGCTGATGTAGAGGGGTGCGAGCATCGCTTCTTATCACAGACGCGCACACAGGGGCACAGCCCCACTGCTGTCCCCGTTTGCTTCCTCGCTAATAAAGTGTGTATCGCTGCGAACGGGGCTGTGTTGTGTCTATGGGGCGGGGCTGTCTCTGTGGGGCTCTCCTGTCTCCGGGGGGCTGTGAGGAGCGATGGGCGGGGCGGGGCTGCGGGGCGGGGCGGGGCGGGGCTGCGGGGCGGGGCGGGGCGGGGCGGGGCTGCGGGCGGGCCGAGGCTGCGGGGCGGGGCTGCGGGGCGGGGCTGCGGGGCGGGGCTGCGGGGCGGGGCTGCGGGCGGGGCTGCGGGGCGGGGCTGCGGGGCGGGGCTGCGGGGCGGGGCTGCGGGGCGGGGCTGCGGGGCGGGGCTGCGGGGCGGGGCTGCGGGGCGGGCTGCGGGGCGGGCCGGGGCTGCGGGGCGGGGCTGCGGGGCGGGGCAGGGCTGCGGGGCGGGGCGGGGCGGGGCGGGGCTGCGGGGCGGGCCGCGGCCGTTCCAGCCGCTGCCGGAGCGGACGTGACGCGCGGGGCGCTCTGGGGCCGCCCCGCAGCGATGGAGGCGCGGGAGCCGCTGCGGGACGTGCGCGGAGCGCTGCGGGCGGTGCTGGCGCGGCTGCGAGGTGCGGGCCGGGGCCGGGCGGGGGTCGGGCCGAGCCGGGCCGGCTCCCCGCGGGCTGAGCTCTGTCTGTGCCGTTGCAGAGGGAGAGCCGGGCGAGGGCCGAGAGCCGTTCGAGCTGCCGCGCTTCTGGGACGCGCTAGGTATGGGCGGGGAGCGGCAGGCCGGGGCCGGGTGCCCGCGGGGGCGGTGCGGGGCAGGGCTGCTATCCCCGGCGGGTGTCCAGCTGTGGGACGTGCCCTCCACTCGTGGAGTTACGGAATCGTCAAGGTTGGAAGAGACTTTTATGATCATCAAGTCCAACCGTTAACCCAGCGCTACCTCTATAACCCCGAAACCACATCAGTGGCAGATCCAGCCTCCTAAACATCCCCAAGGCTGGTGACTCCACCATCTCCCAGGCCAACCTGTTCCAGTCCCTGACCACCCTAACTCTGGTCATCAAACACTCCAAGGTGTGGCGAAGCAGCGGCCGATATTGAGCTGTTGATACAAGATTTATAAAGGTCTGTGTTAAAGCCTCCTGGCACATCCTGGTGAAGGGGTCACGAACCAGGATGCAGGCTGGGGTTCTGGTTATCGCTACCAGCCAAGTGAAAAAAAAAAAACAGAGAAAAAGCAGACACAGGACACAAGCAACATGCATGGCACAAATGCACCAGGGAATTTTTCTTTGTAGTGGGATTTAGTTTATGTGTTTGTATGGCTTGGATGTAATGGTAAGCAGGTAGTAGCATCAGAGCTGTTGCTCATCAAGCTGCTCTGTTGTGTTATCTTTTACCCGAGTTACTTTCTCTTCTTTTGCTCCCATTGGATCTTTTTTTAGGTCAGACATTCCAAGTGACGTCACAGGAAGCTACAAAGCTGAGTCTGGCATTCTCAAGGCCTCCACTACCTTCTTCAGAGGTGAGAGAAAGCCTCGACAGACTATGAAATTGCGGTGTGTGTGACAAACTTCAGGTATTTCTTGGTTCACTTGACTAAATGGGCTGTGTATTATAGCGTGTATTAACATAATCCAAGAACTGCCCAGAGAACTAATTTCTGTAAGATAGGGAGACATACTAAATAGAAGTATTCTTATATTCTTTAACAGCTACAGCTGGTTACTGATAGAGACAGAATATTGGAGAGTACAGACCTTAGGTCTAACAAAGAATATGCTATATTTTTGCTATTAATTGAGAGAAGTTTATCATACAGGTGTTGGAGAAGAGAAAAAAAAAAAAGACCTCCAGTTCAGAATAATGATCTAAGTTACTTTTTCCTCTCTGATGTATGACCACCCCACCAGGGAGCGTTTTGTTCCTAAATCATGAGGCAGGTTCAGATTCATACAACTTGCTTACTGTGCCTTCTTCTCATGCTGTATTTGTTTCTCAAGCAGACTGGTCATTGCTATTCTTCCCTTTTCTCAAAGCAGTCTGAAAGCCAGTGATTGCTTGTGAGGCTTTCTAAATGTGGTGCAGCTGTGTGCTACTCATGGGTGATCCTTTTGCCTCTCCATTTTCAGGATTGCCACAAGCTGAGTGAGGATGTCCAAAATGCCATTCTTGCAGTTGCCACAGTGTACTACTGGCTCCCCAAGAGCCAAGGTGAGACAGTAACAGCAAGGTAGTCACCACTATGTGGGATGGTGGTTCTTTCACCACCACTGTATAGAGAAACCCAGTATTTCAGAGCCTAATAAGAGGTCTGGTATCAGTGAGTTTTAATTAGAATGTTATCCCATTATCAGCTATTCTGTAGACTTTGAACATGTTTATGAGTGAACTACTTGTCTGTCTGCTGCTGCAGGTTTCCATCTTTGGGAGCGTGATAATGCAGGAAGTTGTGTAGTTGATTGAGCATTGGAATTTATGAGGTGTTGAAATCCTTGTCCAGAGTTCTTTTGCAACTGGAAGCGTTTTGCTTTCTTCAGTACTTGTAACTTCATTTGTACAGTGTATCCACACAAACAGAGCAGTCTGTGTGTTTGTCTTCAGCAGTTGCATTCTGTCAGTGTGACTTTGTGGCAACTTTCTTGCTCTTTCTCAATTTCAACCAGGTACTACTCTTCGGAAGAGGGTTCGAGATGCTACCACTGAAGTAGTGGAAGGGATGATCCAACTCACAGACACAATTCTCAATGCCCCAGTGGACAGGTTGTAATTTTCAATCACATGGTTCTGTGATTTTGTGATAATTTTTGGGAAAGAAGGGAAGGAAAAGTTACAAGTATCCTTGTTAGGAAGCAGCAAGGGCTTTACACAGACATGGCATACTAGTGACAATCTGGTTGGTGACATCTTTGCAGCAGAGCTTTTCCTAGTGTGCATCATCTTTGGTGCAGAAAGTTCAGTCTAGCACGGTGGTGTTATTGACTAACTTTGGGAGTTTTATTTTGTTTCAGCTTGTCTCAGGAACAGCTGATATCAACTGGAGGTGTGTGGGAGGCCTGTGAGCAAGTGTCTAACCTGCCACGAGGTGAGTGTTGTAAGTGCAGAGCAACAGAACTAGGACGTGTTGTCTTCAAATATCAACAGCTTTTGCAAGGGCATTCCAGCTGGTACAATGAAGCCTGAATGACTCAAAAACTTGACTGATTTTGAAATATATGAGCTTGGTAACTAGGTCAGATTCTTTGCATGACAACACTGCAGCTCTGAGCTCTGCAAAAGGTTTGATCCTACAGTGATTGCAAACCTAGATGAAGGTTGTTGCAAACTGATCGGAAACGGTGGGGTGCCACAGTTTTCATTGTTTTGTTTTTGCAGATAACCAGGCAGCAGTTGTGTTGGCTCTGGCTGCATGTCTAGGTGTGGTCAAGGATGCTGTAGAAGAGATGGAACATGTAAGGAAGCCCCTAAACCTTAGAGGAACCTGCAGTGGTGGATTCATAGAATATTCTGAATTGGAAGGGATACACAAGGATCATTGAGTCCAACTCCTGGCCTTGTACAGGAGAACCCCAGCAATCCCACCATGTGCCTGAGAGTGTTGTCCAAATGCTCCTTGAATTCTGGCAGGTTTGGGGCTGTGACCACTTCTCTGGGGAGCCTATTCCGGTGCCCACCACCCTCTATGGTGGTTCAGTGGTGGAACACAGGAATTATTTTACATACAGGCTTTAATATAAATTTGTTCTGACATGACCTAGATTGTTGTTTTATGCATGGATTTTAACAAGTTTTTATTCTCAAGCCTGGTTTACTTTGTATAAGATTTCCATAAAGCCATGTCGTGCACTGGGGAGGGGGGAGGCAATTTAGGGTCGTGTAAGAATGGCAGTATTCACCAAGTTCTTGCTGTTTGCACTGTTAGAGTGGTGGATTAGTTTTTCTTAATGCAGTCATTTTAGGATTAACCAACTGAGATTCCTTCATTAATTATTTATAGCATGTATACATTATATTTTCCCTTTCCTCCTGGGTATTGCTGGAATTGATGTTAGGCTCTGGATTTTCAGTGCCTCTGTGTTCTCAGGCACTGGTGGAAGGGCAGGATCCCTATGGGGACATCATGGAAGATGAAGAGCTGGGCTTTCGGGGCAACAGGGACACATATTGGTCAGAGGCTGACCGGCAGCTGCTCAGCTCCTGCATGGGATTAATGAAGGCTTCTAAAGCTTGCCTGAAGAAGGTCTTGTCTGCAGTGAAGGCCCATGGCAAAGCTGAATCTCCAGAGCAGATTGCTCAGCTGGATGACCTGGCAGACATTGCTAATGAGATCAGTCCGAGGTAAGCGGGGCTCTCCCCATGCTGCTTTTCCCCCTAGAGCAGTCCTGGTCTTTCTTGAGGTCTTGAGTGAGGAGTAGGAGCAACCTTAATGATACTGGAGCTGTGAGCAGGTGGTGGACACAGGCACGATGGGAAGACTATTACAGCATAAGTTCTTGAGAGCTGTGTAGGTCATGAGAGGAACATATACTGCAGTATGGGGTGGAGCTGTGACCACATCTCACTCCACAGTGAGAGGGACACACAGGTGACTGAGAAGTAGGAAGCATCCCATAGGTACAACTGATATCTCACTGTTGCTCCTGACTTGCATTCAGGGTGGGTGCAGGCTTCCACCGGGATCTGTGAGTTGTGAACATTTCTTCCATTACTCCCCTCTTTTCTGACTAGTGTTGATGAGCTGGCACTGAGCATGTACCCACCTGTGAACCCCTTGGCTGTGCGACTTAATGTGAGTATCTGCAGGACTGATACCTCAGTTTCTGACTATCTGCATGTGGGACAGTGGCCTGGCTTTAGGGAATGAGAAGAAATCAGATTGGAGGGGTTATGGGACTGTCACGGAGAGGTGGGTGTTAGTGACTGCCTCAGTTATAATTTCTTTGGGATGAAGAGTGCCCTTTGTTCTTGCATACTTAACTTCCTTCAGGTGGAAACACATTCTTCATCTGTACCTCTTCAGGGAAGAGCTTGGCAGCTTGAAGCTTTAGCTCTGAGCTATAATTCATAGAGATTTCCAGTGATAGAACCTCAGGAAAGTGAGGTCTGTGGCTGCTTGTGTACTCCAGATGTACTTTTTTCCATGGGTAATGCAGGCTTGCTCAAATTAAGTTATCTATGAAAAGAAACACTCACTGTAAGAGTTTATTTAACCACTGAAACAAGCTGCTCAGAGAAGCAGTGGAGTCTACATCTTTGGCAACGCTCAAAACTTGACTGGGCAATGCTCTGGCAATCTGGCTGAACTTTGAGATGTCTCTTGCATCATAAATTAAGTACAAATCTCCTCATATCTGAATTTTTTTTATTCTTAATCCTGGTTTCATGCCTTTGGCAAGTGGCTTGATTTTTTTTTTGGAATAAAAAAGAATTACTTAATATCAAATTGCATTAAAGCCAGTCACTTGTAACTTTGTACTTTAATATCAGTTACCAATTTCTAATAGGCTTATCTTTTTTTTAAAAAAAAAGCGTTTTAATGTATGCTTTAAAAAACAGCCGGTTTTTTTTACCTGTCACAGCCAGCAGTAGGTTGGGAGACACTTCCAGCATGGCAGTGATGGATAACTTCATTCTGCATCAGGATCTGTGGCAGTTTTATTCATTCATGGCTCTTGAACATTCCTATATTCCTTTCTTTTCCAGTACTGTTCAGACCCTGCTTTTCCTCAAACTTGGCTCACCTTATTTCCCTTTTGTTTCTTTCTAGGCTGCTAAGTTGGCCTCAGTATTAAAGAAAGTCTTAGAGATTGCAAAGTGAGTATGAGCTACAGTTCTATAAGTGTGTGTTCCCTGCTGTGAAGGTTGATACCTTTCTGCCTCATGTCGGAGATGACCTATTTCTAGACAGTAGATGCTGGCCTTTTGGAACAATGATGATGTTATCTACCCACAAAGGGATGAGAGTAGGAAAAGGGTGCTAGGGGTGATAGTGGTTCCCTTGTTTTGTGTTTGGGGCTACAGACATGGGTGTGGGTTTTTCCTTGCTCAAAGCCCTCTGGGGCTAGGGCAGCCCTCTTTTAATGCTGTGTTTATTCAGTACTTCACAATCCCCACATATTGCATGGATGCATAGGTATGACATGCCCAGGAGGCTCCCCTAATGAATTTCCTCGCTCTTGCAGGACAAGCCATGTATGTCCACCATCAGAAGAAGGCTGGGTGCAGTTTCTAACTGGTGCAGTAGATCACAACATGAACAAAGTCAAGAACTTCACACAGGGTCAACTTTAGCTCTTCCCTGCCTATGTGTGTTGCTGCCACTGGCTATGGCATCTGCATTTCCAGTGAACTTTGCTGTTCTTCAGCTGCTTGGAGAACAATGAGAACAATGTAGCAGAGAACTTTACTGCCGCTTGGAAAAACTTCTCCAGGAGGTTGCCCTTTGCCATTGCAGAAGGTGTCATTTTGCTTGGATTCTTGGGATGATGCAGTGCTGCATCTTAATGTGCCCTGTTCTTCAGACATTACAACTACTGTGGGGTTCAGAGAAAAATAAAATATTGCTAGATTTACATTAGTTGCTTTATCTGTCTTCAGAGGGCAAAGGATGTACAGAATGAAAGGGTCTTGCAAGCAGCCCAATGAATAATTATAAAGTGTGCTGCACTGCTGCTATTTCCTGTCTAACCTTAGAGAGCAGTGAATGAGCTTTCTCTTTTTTATTTACTCAGGAAGCAGCAGAAAATATTGTTTGCTGCCTTACCAATGTCCAGGATCTATAGGGGGAGAAGAGTATATCCCTAGAGACATGCTACATCTATCATCACTTTAAAGTTCCAGGATATCCTTTACTTTGTCACAGGTAGGGCAAAAGACTAAGCACTGGCGGGCTCAGAACAAATGTGGTGAGAAATGCAACATCTGCTGGACCATTCAGTCCATCTTTGTCACAGTGAGGTTCAACTTCTAAAACTGGAGAGTGGACGTAGTGGCAGATGGGAGAGAGTTGAGTTTGTGCAAAAAATCAGACATGATTTTAAATATAACTTTTATTAAACTGTTAACATCTATGCTTGGCTAAGATCAGGGCATAGATCATGACCACTCTTGTAAGCAGGACAGCAGGACCTATTCTGAGTTGGGCCTCAGGCAGCTGCAATGTTGGTAGTTCTGTAGCTCTTCAGGCTCTGGATCTGGAGGCAGGTAAGACGTGCAGTGAGTCTTCTGGGCCCTACTCGGGTGGGGGTGAATGGGATCTGCAGCTCTTGACTGCTTTTAGCTTGCACAGAGCCCAACCTGAAAGGAGAGAAGAGATCATACAGGAATCACACCTCTTTTGCTTTCAGTTTCCTGAGTCTGGGATATGCATTTGCTAGACAGGAATGTGGTGCCAAAAAGAAGGAAAGAAAAAAAAAAGTTCTTGGATCAGTCAGTTTGCACTTACCTGTAATTCCTTTGTCTGTAAATGAGCCCCCGCCCTGTGACTGCTATCACACACTGCTCCAGGGGTTCCATGAGGGGGTTCTGGAGGCTGATCTTTGCTGTGCTTGGCTCATACTGTACCATGTTTTCTGGGAACTGTTGAAAGAAGGAAATTAGCTGAAACTGAGAGAAGAAAAGATGCTCTTCTATGATTAAAGGGAGATGTATAATTTTTCAGTGCCTGAGCTGCCATTTGCCCAAAGAGGCAAAGTCCAGCTTAATTTCTTCTTCTCTGGTTTCTCAGAGAGCCTCTGAACCCAAGAGAGTTGTTTTGCTGCTTGTGACTATGAAAGCTGTTTTCTCCCTACTGCAGTGGCAGAATGACAGCTCAATCTTACCTCAATGGTGAGAGGGGAATCACAAATGCTGATTTCTTCCTGTGCCAGGTACATGTAGCAGGAGTCCTCATCTCTCAGCACAGCAGTCAGCCTGAGCAGATTGTTCTCTCCCAGCTCTTTTCCAAACCATGTGTAAGGCACAGAGACCTGTAGGTTGTTGACTGGAATGGAGTGGTGAAATAACAGGTGATGAGTGCAGTCTGGTCTTTTCCTGCATGACACCTAGGAGTGTTCAGTGCCCGAAATTATACTAAAATCTGCAGCATTTAAATGCTTAAGTGACCCCTAGTGGATTTGCAGATTGAAAATCTCTGAGGTGATGTTGCCAAAGTGTTTTATTTCACAGAATGGGTGAGGTTGGAATGGACAATAGTGGGTCATCTGGTCCAACCTCCCTGCCCAAGCAGAGTCATCCCAGGGCACATGGCACAAGATTGTGTCCAGTTGGTTCTGGAATATCTCCAATTAGGGGGACTCTACAACCTCTCTGGGAAATCACCTAGAATCAACTATTCAGCCAACCTTTTGTAAACCAATGGCTAAGAGCCTTTTTCTGAAATGAGAGCACTAGAGGACTTTTCTAGCCATGCACCCAGCAGAGTCCTTACCTGAATTACTTTGGAGGTTAAAATGAAACTCTTCCTTCCAAAGCTGGGCAATGGGCACACCATTATAATGTAGAGCCTGGATCCCAACTACCAGCTGAGTAGCCTTTTCACCACCACTGTGGTTAAACACCTCAATGGAAAGTGTAATGTCTTGTCCCAGTTGCAAAGAACTATTCGACTGGAGGTGGATGAAAAGGTTAACTGGCTCTTCAAGAGCAGTAGGAATGGAGATAAACTGTGTTGTGGTGCTGCTGGTGGTTGTCTCAAGTTCCTTCATATTTCTGTAGGCTTTGTCAAGTACTTTTTTTTCCTGGAGAGAACCTGTCACAAAAATAAAGGAAGCACATACTTTAATATTCTTTCGTGTTTACTAGTGAGGAGCAGCAGGAGAATGGTGTTGATTTCTCTTGATAGTACTGTAGATAACTGTTTCTAAGAGCATAGAGAGATGTCCTTTTGTGCTTCTGGTTGGATCAGTTTGACAGCTTCAGCTGACAGGATATGCATTGGATGTACCTGACAGATTTTACTTGGGAATTGTTGTCATAATTTTTAAAACACCTTGGTGCTAACATCTCTCAGAGTAGAGGAGGCAGCTGCTTTTTGTTGCTGTAGCTAAGGCACAATTCCATGTTCCAATGTGCAGAGAAGTTGCAGTTGTCTCCTGCAGCCATGGAGCCAACAAGCCACAGGTTAAGATGGGGTGGTAGGGTTGGGCCAGGGAAACAGCACTCAGATTCTGAAAAGGGGAGCTACTTGTTGAGGGAGAGATTTAGGCAATATCTGAGAGCACAACGGTCCTTTTCAGAAAGCTGGAGTCTGAAATCTATCTATCTATATTACAGAGGTAACGGGAGGCAGATGGACAGTGTAGGGATAACAGAAATCAGAAAAGGTATTCCAGACATGAAAGTGCCTGGTGGAGAAACACCTGGCCTTCTAGAGACCTTAATGCCATTAAGCAGGACGAAGTTTGGGTGATGACCTCTGCTTTGGCTTTGTAGGCAGGGAGAATTACATGTTCTTGTGCCACTGAAGAAGGGGAAGCAGTGAGAAGTGGATGACCCTGGTGCTGTGGTTTGGCTCTGCTCTAGTCTTTTACTCCTCACTTGTAACAGTGGCAAGGAATGTGCTCAGCCCCGTGCCTGCCCCATACCTTCAGGGTACTTGTAGTTGTGTGTGATGTCCTCACAGCGTTCACTGCAAACACTCTTGGTGCTGATGTTGTTACCAGTGTATTTTGTGCCGCCAAAAGCTGGCTTGAGGGTGTCATCTGCTTTGTGTATCCAGACCTGACACTTGGCATTGATGGCAGCAAAGAAGTAGCAGACATCATAATCAACTTGTGTGTCCCCTTCCTTGATGGCATGGACAGGGGCTGGCCCACAGAAGGATGGACCTGAAGAGAAAATGTGGCCCAGTTAAGATTCAGATGCTTTCCCAACTAAACCAGTCCCTAGTTTAGACCTATACTGGCGAAGTATCTAGTTTAGGAGGGCATTAGGAAGCAGTGATAGAGCTCTTAGAGCTACACAAGCTGCACAAACCAAACAGATAAAATTTTGTGCCAAAAGTCAACAGGGTGAGTGAGTTCCTGTCCTTTCCTGTCCATTGGAGGATGGGAAAGGGAGGAATATTGAGCTACTTTATTTGCCCCCTGCTTCACTTCCCCCTGCTCTTGCTCAAGCCCATCTCTGATATCTTACCTTTGCTTTTTTCCTGGCAGGTGGCATCCAGTGCCTGCCACCCACTGTACTCTGGTAGCAAGTCTGTCCGAGCCATCCAGCATTCATTCCAAACGTGGAAGGTCCTGCAACAGAGAGCAGCATGAGCTTATACCAAGGGACTGAGCCCTGAGGTACAGTAAAGCTTTTGCCAAACCACAGCCAGTTAATGCTCCTATGAAAGAGCTCAGTGCATGTTGAGAAGAGCAGAGGGCTGTGTGGAGAAACAAGTGGAGTTTCTCCAGCTGGACTGGGCTATCATTCTTCCTTTGTGGGCCCTAGAAAGAGGGCACTCTTGAGTTTGGATTGCAGCAGTTTATAAAGAACAGGCATTGTAGACAGAATCTCAGCTGAGCTGTCTCCTATCACCTCCCTGCAGGTGTTTTACCTCTTTCCTGTCCCCCGTGTTTCATTTCCCGCATCCAAGTATTGTCTCAAATTCTTGCTTGGGCCCTGCCATGTGTTCTTCTTACCAGACATGAGCAGTGTTGTCCTGTGTAAGCAGTGTCCCATCTTCATCATAATACTCATCCACACTCAGGCTGCTCTTGGTGTTGTGAGCCCATGTAAAGCCAGTGACCACCCTGGTAGGAATTCCCAAGCACCTCAGAGCTGTGCAGAAGAAAGAGCTGTGAATCAGTTGTGCATCCTGCCCTAAGGGTGCCTTGGCTGACAGGTGTAGAGTGTCTTCTGGTGCTAGGCCTGTTATGAATGGCACCAGGCCTGCTGTTTGGACTTGACAAGAGGCATTGCTCCCTCAGGAAATAGGATCTCATAGATGCATTCAGTGAATGGGTGTACTGATACTCTTATCTCAAAGGCAGTAATGCTGAGTGTTGATGAGGAAACTAAGGATTTGCCTCTCACCTAAACATTAAAGGTTATGTTACTGGCATCTGTGTTAATCCAGGAATTTGGGCATATGCTAGAGGTCCTCTTTTGCTCAACACAAAAGTCTTTGAAGCAGCACTGTACCTGAACACAGGACTGCAGCAAACACCCAGCACTGCCCGTAGCGGACGGGCTGGAATTTTGATGCAATCCACTGCCGGAGGATGGGGCTGCTTCCCAGCCATGTGGAAGGGGGTATCCCATTAGAGTGTTGCCCAGGCTCACATTCTGTCAGGCATCTAAACTCATTACAGTTCAGCTGCAGAGAAGGAGGAGAGAAAGGTGTATTAAGGAATTGCCTCTCTTTGGTAGGTCCACCTGATCCTGTTTGTGGAAACTACTCCCAAAGCAGAGGAAACCAAGAGGACTTTTTTTGTGCAAAGCGTGAAGGTGATGGCTGAGCAGAACAGGTGCAGCAGTCTCCTCTGGGATTTATTCAGTAAGTGCACTTTCACTGCTAAGAACCTCCTGCAGCACTACTTGTCTGCTGAGGGAGTGTCAGGACAGGCTGGAGATGGGCAGGAGCTGTTGTTTGGAACAGGCTTCCTCTTTGGTCAGTGGTTTGGCCTGGCCTGGGGTTGAGAAGGTGCCCCCTGCTCGGGTCAGAGCTGCTCTCTGCCCTCCCTACCGTGGCAGCAACTGCTCGGCAGACGTGGACGGGGTTCTTGCGCTGGGCGGGATCCTTTTCTCTTTGAAAGTGCTCCCCTAGAGCCAGCAGTGTGAAGCAGATGTCAACCATATCCTCCTCAAACTGAAACAAGAACACATAATTTCAGGAAATTCTCCCTGAATTTGTTCTCTTGAGTCCCTACAAGGGTTTATGACTGTGCGGATTTTTTCTCCCTTTCTGCTGATAGTTTTAGGTAAGTGGGCTGTGAAGGAGAGATTTGGAGGGAGAGCTGAGGCCAGACCTGCAACTTTACTGAAGGTGGGAAATGCATCAGCATGATATTGTGTCCCCTGATTGAGGGAAACTGATGCTTTTCTGGAGCACTCTCTAGGTTGGCACAGAGGTACTTTTATGATCTGCTGGCACTAAAGTTGAATAGAATCCCATTCTAATCATTGGCTGTGTTAGACGGCCTTGGACAAACAGAAATATCTATTTGTTCTCACTTTACCTGTTATATAGAGACAGTACTATTGAGCTCTGTTAAATGCTTTTATATCTGTTGATGAAAGGAATGCACACAAAGTTCAGATACAGATCAGTGCATTTCTTTATAGAGGACAGCCTGAGAAGGAAGCTAAAATTACATGTACTGGGTTATGGGACTTCATACACAGGTCCCTGTTCTCCTGCACAGTCTTAGACAAAGGCAGTGGGTGCAGAGAACATGGAGATGGATAGAACTCTTTCATCAGAGCATCTGATACACACAAGATAAATGCACCCTTCCTCTGCTGGTGGTTGTAAGAGAGCACAGACATATGGGACCTCTTGCTTACCTGACTGAAGTCCCAGGGCTGGGCTAGGACTGTGTTTTCAGTCCCCTGGTAGATGATGCCATCTTGGTTTAAAATGTACTCCTGCCGCTGTGCCTCATTAGCCAAGAACACCTCATCATCTAGAATAGTGGAAAAAAAGCATCAGGAAGAAAGCATTCCTGGTCACAGATGCACTTGCATCTCTCTTACATCAGCAGATTCCACTGCATTTTGGCGGTCCCTGGCATTCTGCCCTGAAAAATACCACAGATAAGAAAGAAGAATTTCATTGTCATCTCGGTTTCCTTTTTCAAAAAAGGTCCTCCAGATCTAGGCTGTTGCACTAGCTGGTTCTTCTACTCTCCTGGCTGGTACTTCTCTAATACTAAAAATCTCTCTTATAGGAAACACTTCATCAAACATTTTTCCCTTAGCAGAAGGACAGGGCTCTGGCAGTGGAGTACTCCAGGGAAGGGACAGAAGTGCTGAGGCAGGAAACTTTGGGCTTTATGAGCCCCTACATCTCTCTGAAGTGCTGTGAGGAGCAGGGCAGGAGTGGCAGGGAGCACTGGGTGAGTCAGCCCCAGCCTCCCTCCATGGAGGCAGTGCCAGAGCTCCAAAGTTTTTTTTGTGAAGTGACTGGTCCCAGCCTGCCTTTCTTTTTCTGACCACCTACCTCGGCACCAGGGATTAAAGAGGAGGGTGAAGTTGCCCAGGAAATGGGAGGATTTAGAGGCACGTAAAAGCAGAGTGTACTGGCCAATGGGGGCATTGGCAGGTGTGTTCACACGCAGGGTCCAGAAGTTCGGGTCCTGTTCCTCCACTGCTGCACTCCACTGCTTCTGGTCTCCCAGGCTGGAGATGGGAAATTCAGTCTGGATTTCGTCTGCTTTGTAACGATGTGATCCTGCAGCCAAAGAAATCTGGTTGTGTTTATTCCAAACATTGTGTTTATTTCTCACATGTGCAGACTGCAGGGATCTTGTCTATCTTTGGAGCCATAGCTCTCCTTGTGAGAGGGTCTTGACCCTTTAGCAGCTTAATGCCTACTGAACCTTCCTAAGGTCAGTATTGCACTCAGGCTTCCATGTTTGAAAGTGAGATGTTCTTTCCACAGATCTGTAGAAAGCAGGAACGGCCAGAATGGTGCAGACCTGCTGTTCCTGGAATTTAGTGTCTTGCAACAAAAGTCACAGCTTAGTGCTCACAATATGGTAAAATAAGCTGGGGCTGAAAGCTGCTGCCCTTCTCAGGGGTCTCACTAGAAAACACTTTGTAACAGAAAAATCTGTAGCAGGCCAGCTAAGTTTGAACATTCCTAACCCAGGAGAGATCCTGTGAGTACTTTCAAATCATGGAATGGTGAACCTGTATTGGTTATTGTGCTGCAATGTCTCTTCTGGAAGGGATCTGGTTGTGACCCTGCAGCAGCAGGAGACTTTACTTTGCCTTAGAGAAACAGTTCACTGGCCTCATATCTAAATTTGGGCACCCCTGCTCAGCTCTGGAGATGGCTTTTGCCCCCAGCTCCGTTCTTCAGGTGGGTGGAGGAGCAGAGCTCTGGTAGGTTTGGTAATGGCATTACCTGTCTGGACGATGAGGAAGGTCCTCTTCATCTGCTGCAGGTAGTTGTGTATTGGAGCTGAGAAGCTCACAGTGATGGTGAATGGCTGTCCCCGCCTCACTATGAGCCTTTCAGTGCTGATTTCTTCTGTGTGGTGGTTTTTGTTGTTCTCTGGGATCATGAAATCACATTCTTTCTTGCTCAGACCTGTAGTGTGAGAAGATACAGAATGAGTTTGGGGCTGTGAGCTGCCTGCAGTCAGGCCCTGAGCCACATTCTGGGACACAGAAACAGCTGATCAAGTGTTTCTCCACTCAGACATTCTCCCCCTGTCTTTGAGACTTTCTATCCAGTAATGGTAGGGGCCTTCACTGTGAGCTTTGTTGTTCTGGTGTTGAGCTACCTTTGCTTATCCCTGACATCATTAAGTGCACTGGTGCCCTGCTCCAGGGCTCAAACACTTGGTCACCTCTCTGTCTCAGCCAGTGTAGTCTGGCTTAATTCCTCCCGCCCCCCCCCATTCCCTATGCTGAGGATTCACTTACCTTTGCTTCCAAATCTCACCTGTCTGCCTTAGCTGCTTCTTGCTGCTTCTCAGACTCCTCTCAGACATCCATACCAGCTTTTGATTGCTGTGCCTTTTTGTGCAGTCTGCTGCGCAAACTGAGCTCCTTAAACCTTTAGAGCACTTGGCTCCTGCCCTGTAAGCTCAGCTCTTCACAAGCCTCATGAGCACTGTCTTGGAGCAAGAACAGTTGTTTCTTCCTGACACACAACTGGCAAATGCTTGGAACTAAGAAAAGTGATTTTTGCTTACCTTGGCCCATGGCTGGTTCTGGGTACCATGAAAGTCTTCAGCTTCTGCTTTCTCTGGTGGGCAATGGCTCCTTCCTCCAGCTGTCCTAAAAACTGTACTCTTGCAAAGTTGTTTGCTTGATTTCTTTGTACAGGGTGGGACGTGGTGTTGCCACCTCTCCAGCTTATCTGGTGTGCAGATGTTGAGGACTCTTTTATCTCTCAGGCCACATTGAAGACACGCTACAGACGGGGTGAAATTACACAGAGGGATGCGAAGCATTTAGAGACAGTCAGTGACAATTCCTTCAAGAAGCTGTGCACTGGGGACCCCAGAGCAGGAAATGTAAGTCTTAATATGGCTCTAAACAATGCACAGAATGCACTTCAAATGTAAGTGTTGGAGAGCTGCTCTCCAACATTGACCCCAAGCTACTTAGATCCTAAACCCTCAAGGAGTTAAAAAAACCAGTCAGTACATCCATTGCTCTTGTGCCTAATTCAGAAAAGTGAAACCGCTTCAAAATGAGAAAATGTGTTAAAAGAAACAACTAAATTTGTGTAGCTTAATGCAGATTATTAAAAATGTGCTGTAGACTTGGACTAAATACATTCTTAAAGTTGCTGTAATATAACAGGAACATCAGTGAATTGATAATAATTGGTCAAAAGACAGGAAATAAGATATCAGAAATGAACAGCTTTCACTGTGGAGTGAGTCATCAACAGTTTTGCAGAAACCTATGACCTCCAACAAACTCAAGAATAATTTGAGAAGTTGATTACATAATATAGTCCAGTGAGTTTGGTGTTTTTCTTAGTATTTCCATATTAAACTTCACAATTGTTTGCTTATATGCGTCATTTAAGCTAAATACAAACTCTCTTGAGTTTTAGGTTTTTACAGCATAGCCTTAATTGTATAGATTCTCTTTCACAGAATGATTGCAGAGTGGTTGAGGTTGGAAGGTACCTCAGAGGTTATCTTGTCCAAGCTCCTGCTCAAGCAGGGTCACCAAGAGCTGCTGCTCATCTCTTGCAGTGCTGAGCCCAGCTCTGGGCACAGCAGTGTGGCCTCACCAGTGCTGCATAAAGGCAGGAATCACCTCCCTTGTCCTGCTGGCAGTTCTTTACCTAAGGCATCCCAGGACATTGTTCCCTTCTTTGTGGCAAGGGCACAGTGCTGCCTCATGTGAGCTCTGACTGCTCTGACTTTTATTAGGAAGCCTGGAGGTCACCAGATTTGCAGAAATTGGGAACACTAAGTATAAGAACATCGGGGAAATCTTCCAGAAAATTTTGTTTACTGTCAGCATACATTTTTCGGTGTCAATTATATGTTATTTTTGTATATGTCTTGAACTTGTTTCTTACATAACGAGCTAAACACAGTATGTGACGGCTGATTTGTGCTCTTTCAGCCTATGCAAACTGTAAACCAACTGATTGTGCTCAAACTTCTGACTTTCTTTGCATGATCAGTGTTCTTAAATGCACCTTTGCAGTATGTGTATGAGTTTTGAGCTTCTAAATCAGAGTGGTTTAGATACAAGGAGGTATTTATCCCATCAGCACTGCCTTGTAATGACTGTGTATACTCACAGTACCATCTCTTGGTCAAATTGGCAACTGCAAGTAGGATTTCCTGCATGGGATGCACTTCAGCTGTGAACAGAGACCTACTTATCGTCCCTTTGTGTCTTTCATGACACTGAAATGGGGTAAAAAAGCCCATGGAGAAGGTTAACACACAAGAGACTTCTGCACGTAGTACTCAAGTGCTGGTACTGGCATTCCATCTGGTGAGAATGGGCCCCCTGTCCCCAGGCTGTGCCTACATCCGGGGCTGCCCTGTCCCAGGTGCAGAATCCAGCACTTGCCTTAGTTAAACTTAGTTGGTTTTGTCACTTCTGTGTCCACTGCATCCGTGACATGCTCCTAGAAATCTTAAGGAAAAGTAATCCATAAGATCCTTGAAACTGTCCATCCTGCCTGGATATTATTTTATTATCTTTATAGTGTGTAGGGGTACTTGTTGTTTTACAGGTCCAAACATAAATCCCTAAAAACTTTATTACCTTTAAAAATAGAAGCTTAAACTGTTTCGTGAGCATCTTTAAAAACTGGGTCTCTTTCTGAGTGTAGTGATCAAAAATTATATACAGCCAAGTTTCCCTTTTATTGTGTCTACATTTCCAGCTCTGATGTGGAATACCCATGAATTAGATAGGAATTTTCCTTTTGAGGGGAATTTCTTGTTGCTTTAGAGCAACAAGAAATGCTTACACTGTGCGTTGGGTTTTGTCTTTTATAGCAAGCAGTGCCCTCCACATAGTGGAGGTGACAGACCAAGAGGTAAAGCAGTGAGGCTTTGGTGGCAGAACAAAGTGATTTGAAATGACCAATTTTGGCTATTTCTAGTTGATTTTTTTTTTTTTTAATCTGAGTCAAGAAACTTGGATCAGAAGAACAGAATGATGGGGAGAAACATTCACCACCCTGGAGGCTGATTTCAGGGTCTTTCAAGACCAATTCATGGTATGAATATGTCATATCAGAGAGTGCTCACTGGATTTTTTTTGGAGTGATCAGACTGGAATGAGGGCTGGCTGGGCCAGCCTCTTGGGCATGCTCACATTTAAACTGCATATTTATAAAGAAAAATACTGACAATTAGCCACATTTTACTCCACCAACTCCCATTGACTTCTGACCAAGGGCTGTGTAAAGATTGTAGGTTTGACAAAAGCAATTTAAATCCTTCCTCAGGCACTTACATGTTTTTCTCTGTAACAATCATTAGTGTAATTGAACAGTTGTCTCACGTCTCATGAAGGAAGAATGTATTTCTCCTGCATGGCACTGGCCAGATCTGCATTTTCACACTCAAACTGAGCTGGGTGTGGTTGCTGAGGGCAGATGAAAATGCTGACACTGTGAAAACCTGAGGAGTGTTGCAAAGCTTGGAACTTGGCACAGACTCTACAGCGCTGGTTTCCCTTTGAACTGCAGGCTTCCTGTACAGATAGTTAATTAGGATGAGGTCATTCCAAGCTTGTGTGACAAACACTGTCTTGAACAATTGCCTGGATTGTATTTGAGAAGGAATACTGAAGGAATTTGAATGTTTTGGCTGTACTTCGTGTTAAATGTAATGTCAGCCTGCATTCTTGCAAGATTTAGTGAGATTTTCTGAAATACCATCACTACCTCAAGGCCTTTTCTGAGGCTAGTGGAGGATTGCATACCCTGACTCTCCAAGATCCTGCAAGACTTAATTGATAGGTGCAAAGCTACCTATTCCCCTCTCCTTTGCCTGGAGAAATCTGAATTCCTGTGTGTATGTGTGTGTGTGTCCTTTTCAACCTTCATTCCAGTCTCTCTGGGCTGACTAGTTTTACCAAGCTTCCACATCCACTGTAAGTATATGTGTGGGTGGAAAAATATTGTAATTGATGTAATAAAATAGGACTTTACATGTTTTGAAGATTTTGTTGGCTTTAAATCAAAGACATATTTAAATGAGTCCTCAGTTTAATCTGTGTCACAGGGTCAGTTGGTGTGCATGGGACATTCTTTCTGGGGGAAGCTGGTCCTGCATTGCTGGACAGTACTGAGTGTCAGGAGGAAAAAGTCAAATTGTCTCTTAGGAGCATTCAGATCTTTGCTATATTGGCTTGTTAACTTTGCAAGGAGTGAATGGACAATTAGGGATTGAGATATGGGTGGCACAATGCCTCCCTCATGAATGATGATCTACTTTAAGCAGCTTTGTGGTATGAGGATGAGTGACTGTTAATTGTGAATTTTCATACGTCTTTCTGATGTCCTCCTTTTTCTGCTTTTGTACTTTCTGTAGCTTCTCATTTTTCCAGTCATAAGAAGAGAGTTGTTGTAACACTGCCGTATCTTATTGCTGTATTTCCTTCTAGCAATAAGATTAACTGATAAATTTAATTCTAGAATTTAATTATGTCAGCTACTTGGATAGTACTTTGGCTATTACTGAATAAAACATTTAGTGGATATAAGCCTGGAGAAGAGAAGGTTTCAGGAACACCTTATAGCCCCTTCCAGTGCCTAAAAGGGACTTACAAGGAGGCTGGAGAGGGACTTTTTGCAAGGGTATAGGGAGATTGGACAAGAGGGACTGGCCTTAAGATGAAGGAGGGTAGGTTTAGGTTGGATATTAGGAAGAAATTCTTCCCTGAGAGGGTGGTGAGTTCCTGGCACAGGCTGCCCAGAGAAGCTGTGGCTGCCTCATCCCTGAAAGTGTCCAAGGTCAGGTTGGACAGGGCTTGGAGCAACCTGGGACAGTGGAAGGTGTCCCTGCACATGGCAGGGAGCTGAAACAAAGTGAGCTCTAAGATTCCTTCCAACTCAAACTATTTTATTATTCTGCGATAATTAAATTATATTCCATGAGGCTTATAAAACCTGATTTTAAATTATGTTCCTTGGAAATCCAGCTGCTATTATTGCTACAGGCTCTAATGCTGAAAACCATCACACTTGATCCTCTCCTTCAAGTTAAATTATATAATGATTTCCACTAGTAATTGTATGTGTGAAGGCCCATAAAACAGGCTAGGGAATGAGAAAGGTGACACTGTCTTTACAGTGCAGTGTGTAGTACCTTTTTATTAGTTTCCGTTCATATTACATCACTTTATTTTGGCTGAGTAATCTGCATTTCTGTGCTTCCAGTCATAATAATGCATGAACACTGCACCAGCCTCATAAACAGGCAAAACGGAACTGTTGTACAGGTTATATCACTGAGCAGGAGCCACCTCAAGCATCACAAATCCCTTAATGTCTGAAAAGTGGGTGCAAACCAAGTCCACCTGAAGCTGCCTGGTGCCACTCCTGTAGGGAATGATTTCAAATTGCACTGTTGAAGTCTCCATAGGGGCCATTCTTTCCACACTAAAAGAGAGAATGCATTTGTAAGTTAAAGCAGCTGAAAAATTCTTGCACTGTATTCTTCTGAGTACCCAAATTTCAGACTGTATGCCATCTGTCCACTCCCTGAGCATTCTGTAATTCAAATCTTGGCAAAAGAGGTGTAAAAAACGTCACCTTCAGTATGGAGAGTACTGACATTGTGGCATTTGGTCCAAGGTTGGTGCAAATGGAAGTCATGAGGTTGACAGAATCTTTTTTAAAAAACCCACTGGTACTCCAGATTTCCCACCAGAGAATGAGTTACCAGCCAGAAGCATTTACGTACTGGATTCGGAGTTGCTCTTTGAGCAGGCCACTGCCTTCAGCTCTCAGGACACAGTCTGTCACCACATCAGACAGAGGGTTGGTAAATGTGACCTCCACATCGACAGGCCTGTGCACCACAGCTGGGCCAAGGACCTACAGAGAGAAAACATTCTGCTCGGCCACACCATTAGTCTCACATCTTCCTAATGCTTTTCTCCTTTCACTCCCATTGCAAACCACTTACCCTTTTAGGATCACCGGGACAGGAAGGAGCCAGGAATTAGTTCACGTACATATTTTTGGGCAACAGAGTTCAGCCTTGAATGAGGCATCCAGTGTGGCTAAGAATCAACAAACTGCTGTAGAATCTACCATTTAGTCCCTTTTTTAACTAGGTCAGTTTGTGGTTTCAGGTATAGCACAGTATAAGACACTCATCAGAGTGAGAACAGAATGAGAATACCAGTATTAACTTGGCATATATGGCTAACTACTGGAGGCACCTTAAATTAGCTTTAACTAGGCTAAATGAAAGGTTTAAGATTGGAGAACATGGGAGGTGTGAGACAGAGGTGAATTGTGGTGTCTCAGGGAAAAGAATGCAAATTAGCAAATAAACATATTCATTACCTTATTTTGGCTGAGATAATGTGGAACTGGTATATCTGGTATATCTTTGTAAATAATGTGATATTAGTTAACATAATCGAGAGATCCATCAGCCCAATTGCATTTCTCTGTTACTGCCTCCATGTTTATAGAGAAGTTTCAATCAACAGAAACATAAATGCTTCTTAAAACTTAATCACTGTGTTGAAGTAATGTAATCCAGGTGCCTGCCCTACATAAACTGACTCTGTTATTTGCATGACACAGCACAGAGGCTTTTTACAAAGTCCCACTAGAACGTGGCATTCAGAAATTGCCAGACCTGCAGAAATCCACACTTGTTACTCCTCTGTGTGACCTTGCTTTTCTTGTATGCTACTGCCAGAGTGGTTTGGGACAGCTAATCTAGTCTGGAGGCCCTGAAAGACTCTGCACATTACCATATTCCCTCTATGTTATTTACAGTAAGATAAGCAGATAGCATTTTGATCCCATGTGTGATACAGCATTTAAATGTGCTGTCCAAAACCAGTTCAGCTCGTTTGTGTGGATGTGATAGGCCATGCAAAACCAGGACTGTCCCTGGACAGAGTGCAGGATCTTTCCTGTAGACTAAGAACTGCTTTTTATTCATTGTAAACATTTGTCAGAAGTCGGTCAAAAGTAAAAAAAAAAAAAAGCCTCCAGTTCTAATTAATCACTTGGGAAGTGTTGCAGAAGGTGAAAAGTGACACTTATCCTGATGCAGTTAAAGAACTTCCTTTGAATGTTGGTAATAGAGAGACTTACAGCCCCAGGCATTATCAGCTGGTCAGTGAAGATGTCTTTGGCAAAATCAGTCTTCCTAAATTAACTGGAAGATATTGATCAGACTTTTCTAACAAAAGGGGAGGTCTAAATATGGATGAGATGTCTTTATCTGTCTGTATTATTCTGCCTGTCCCTCCTTAGGTAAACTTTACCTTGTAACTGTTGTAACACTGAGAACTTTATTAGTGCCACGTAAACAAGCACTGGCAAGAATATCCCAGCACAGCTATGCCATGGAAAGATTTGCTTTTCTTTAGTGTAGTTCCTTTCATTTCATTTGTTGTTGTCCATTTCATTGGCCTATTACTACAGCAACAAGATCCAATCACCCTCAGACATGATTTCACTTCCCATGCTCCTTCCCATGAGGAATAGACAGAGTAGGGATTCTAGTTGCTTCTTCTCAGCACATCTCTCAAGGGTCACAGAGGGGACTAGCTTTTACCTTTATGGTGAGAAAAGGATCCTGAAGTACAATATCCTTCTCAACCAGAAGCGAGGCTCCCTGTTTGATTTGGCACACGGCAGTCACTAGGATCTTCCTGTCATCCATCAGAGAGTTTTTGTACTGGGAATAGGGGATCTTGAAAGAAATCTCTTTCACTGGAATGGAAACGGAAAAAAAATTTCCCTCTCTTCTTTTTTCTGGGTACCAGCTATCTGTAAGATACCTGTGTTTTGAGGAGCAATACTCCTATCACCCTGGGGCTGCACATTTGTGGGTGTTGACGCCAATAGACAGGAATGATGCTTATGGTATTTACATAAAACACTAAATGATCAGATACAGTTTGGTACCTGAACAGATCTGAGGATGGATATATGTGGCAATCCCTGCTGGTGTTTTTCCTCATTTGTCTGAAACCGGGCATTTACTGCTCCTTCCTTGCAAAGAGGGCAGAAGTGAGAAGGTTGGGTTGGTTTAAATGCCCTTGCAGATGCAGCTGTTCAGCCTCTGCCTTGCACAATCAGTCTCTGTGCCAGTGAGGAAGGCAGTGGAACTCAGTACACTGAGAAAAAGGGTTCTTCTGCTGGAACTGTGGAGTGAGTTCTAACATGTTACATATCAGCTTGAGAGGGTAGTTCTATTCATCTGTGCTACGTCTCATTTTTCAGCACTGTCCCTATAAAAGCAGGGCAGGGACCACTGTCTGCAGGTGGCACAGCCCTTCCTGCAGTTGGTGGTTGCTGTTGTGCTTCTGTGAAAGTCATAGGTTTGTCTTTCCCCCTTTAGTCTGTCTTTATGCTTTGCTTATGGACAGCTGGCAGCTCACTAATCTCCAGAGTATCTCTTAGTTGTTGTCTCTTAGCAAAAAAGGTCACAATGGAGCACCAATAGTGGCTGTGCTGGGTCAGACAAAAGGTCACCCTGCTCAGTCTCCTTTTTGTCAGTGCTCAAAAGCAAATGCCTAAGGCAGGGCAAATATGTGTGTTTCTTTTCCCCTGGATAGCCTTGACCTCCAACTGTTTGCAGGTCATACACTTCTTGAGCCGTTCTTTATTTCCATGTGATCTGACCACAACCCAAAACTATGTCTTGTTCAGTAATAAAAGTTACAATAAAATTAAAATTACCTTCTTCAGATCCAAGTTTAATAGACCTATGCAACTGCAAAATCTCTGCCTTGGGTTTTCTGGTGTAGAGAACAGCTGAAGCCTTAAGTTTAACCTTTATAGTCTTAAAATCTGAGATCAAGTTTCTGAGTGTCAAGGTAAGGAGGATGTCTTGGCCAATTACAGGAGATGCATCAAGGAGCAGCTTTCCTGAGATACTGGGGGTTTGTGCAGGCTGTGCCCTTGAAAATCTTCTTCTGGGTCTTGGCATTTTGGTTCTTTTTCCAGGTCTTCTCACACCAAGCAGCTTCAGTGCTTTCTTGTACACCTGCCTTTCTTTCAAGGATCCTGCTTTGAAAGATACCATGGTCAGAGGTCTCATGCATGTACTGGATATAGTGCAGTGGAGCCATGGTGGATCTCAGAAATTTAGGGAAGCTGAGAAGTGCAAAGATACTCAAGAGGAGAAAGTGAGGTCTAACCTTAATGTGAATTTTGGCACAAAAGCAAATAAATGTATGTGGCCATGAAGGCTGGAAAGTAAAACCAGCCCATCAGCTCCAGGTGGCTGTTCATGGGCACCTCTGAGAAGCTGTGGGCAGTAGAAAGGTAATTCCTGGGAGAGCTCAGTTCTGTGTAAACTGGGGCAGTTTTCATCTCCTCTGAAACTGAGAAGGGTGAAAAAACCCTTTTGCAGAAATTCTCCCCAGACAGCTCTCGAGAATGGCCGTTGTTTCAATTGAATCAATATCAGCAGATAAGGAGCTCTAAGACTTTGAAAATTCACAATTACTTGGCTCTAGAAGAAGAAATTAAGTCAGTGCTCAGTCCAACAAAGGCCTAAATTCTTTTCACATCTGATCATCAGTGGTAAAACTATTGTAATAAAGAATTTACCTTCTGGATATTTGTAATTAGCAGTGACATCCACACGGGAGTTGGTGCCCACTGCTTTGGTGCTGATAAATTTTCCAATTTTCCTGGTATTAGAATAAATTCTCTCTTTTCTTTTCTTGCTGTAGCGAATCCAGGTAACACAGTCAGCATTCACTGCTGCAAACACAAATGGGCTGTCGTAATCCAGGTTCACATCCCCTTCTTTAATGGCTCTGGTGGAGGCAGGACCACACTGATAGATGCCTGTATTAGAGAGGGAGAAGTTGAACAACATTAATCCTCATGCTGACAGCAGGAGGGAGAGGCATTCACTGCAAAGGCACATTTGGGAGAAGAAAAACAACATAAATCCTCATGCTGACAGCAAGAGGGAGAGGCAGGCACTCTGAAGACACATTTGGGTCAAGTTTTCATGTCTGTGTAATATGGTAACAGCATGTCCAGAGATTCCACATGCACTTTCCATCAAAAGGTGGGGCTGCAGAGAAGGTTGTTAGGGAGAGCTAAAGCTTCTGATGATGTGTGCTGTGAGAAATGTTCTCACCCTCCAAAGGCTGCAAGGCTGCATGCAAAGCTGTCAGGTGAAAGGAGAGGAGAGGGTGTGAGGGATGTGAGCCGAGTCAGAAGTACAGTCAGATTTGAGATGGGAATCAACAGTGCTGTGTGTGCATTGAGAAGAACCGGGGAACTGAATTTGTTAAACCTGGTAGTGGGGAATGGGACTGTGTGATGTTAGGACCTAAGACAAGCAAGGGTGAGATCAGTGAACTTAAGATGTGCTGGCTTTTCTGGAGGCAGAGAATTGAAATTAAAAAAGGAAGAATTGTTATGCTGGTCAGCAATCCAGAGGCTGACAGAAAAGCTCCCTGCTGGAGATTGATGTGGGTATTGCTTTTCTTGTGCACCCAAATTAATGCTACATCTACAGGGAATATATAGAAGAGAGTTGTCCTGAAATTTCCCTGGCAATCTTTGGGAGCTATCTACATTATCTACAGGTATTTACAGCAGTGTTACCTTTGCTTTTTTCCTGGGGCGTTGCATCCAGAACCTGCCATCCATCATAAAAAGAGCCGAGATCTCTTCTAACGAACCAGCTTTCATTCCAGACATGGAAATTCCTGTAAGGGAGGTAGAATGCTGAATATCTGATTCATACAATGCAAGAAATAATCCAAATTGAGTGAATGAAAACTCCTCTGTGGAGAGAGCAGCTGGTGTACTCCTTACATGAGTAGCTCTTTCCCCTTTTTTCCAGCTTTTTGTGTTATACCTCTGAGAAATGTTGGGATGTTATGAAAAAGAAATGTTAAAAGGAAAATACTTCATTTCAGAGTCAATGATTCAATCCTGGACATTCCAGAACAAAAAGCCAAAGATGTGGAGTTTTATATCACTGGGAGCATGAGGTTGGGGTGGTTTTTCAGGAGCATGATTCTAGATATTTTAATTAGTGAGAATAAAATGGAAAAAATATTAAAGAAATATGTATATTTACCACACACTGTCTTCACTCAAGTGCAGGGTGTTTCCAGACATGTCAATGTACTTATCAATACTCAGATTAAGATTCTTGTCGTGGGCAGAGTTGAAGTTTGTAATAACACGAGTAGGTATTCCCAAGCATCTCAGTACTGCAATACAGAATACCATAAAAGTTCTGTAAACCTATTTTACAGACATTTAGAGAGTGTTTTTCTTGGTCAAACAGTCTGGTGTATGTTTTCAGTGGTGAAACAAACCCTTAGAAATTTCCCTCCAGATATGATGTAAGTCACAGTCATTGTGCAAAATTCCTTAGGAGACACTTCCACTCACATGACATTCTTAGCTGTCAGGTGCTTTTTAATAAGAGTTAGATTCACATATTTATTTTAATCTTTGATTCTTCATCCTGTTTTCTCTCCCATTTTCTCTCTGTTTGTTCCTCTGTTACTCACTTCTTTTTCCTCTTGCTGAGATACACCTCTCAATTTTCCTGTGTATTTTCCCCAGAGAGACTCTTGTGTCTCAGAGCAGCTCTGACTGGACACTGCTAGGATGAAATGCTTTTCCTGACTTGCAGCTCCCTTTACAGGTCCTCAGAACTGTGACTTGCTCTTGTGTCACCAGCAGGTAAGACACAGCAGTAGAAAACTGGCACTGGGAGGAGATGGACTTAAAGGAGTGCTGGTTTTCTTTGTATCCTAGCTTTGAAACAGGAGACCTTGCTCTTTTCACCAGCCCAGCCTGGAAAACCCCTTTGGTTTTTGTTTGATTACTCACAAAGCTGGTGTGCATTATTACAACCTGTAAACTAAAGAGAGAGATTAACCCTTCATACACGGAGAGCAGAGGTTCTTCACTCTCCCTGGCAAAGCTGAAACAGCTTCAACAGCACTGTCACAAAGTTCAGACTGTAGAACTGGTAGTGAGCTGCCTCTGTGGTGTCATTTCCATCCCTCCCTGTGTACCTGTGCACGTGACTCCTGCAAAGACCCAGCACTGGCCGTACCGGACGGGTCTGTACCTGGCCCGGTACCACTTCCGAAGGATGGTCACACTCCCGCTCCATCGCAGGGGGTTTGTTCCTGAGCGGTACTTCCCGCTCCACTTCCCTTCCACTACTCCTTTTTCATCATTGCTGTTCACCTGGAAGAGTCCTTCTCATGAGAGAATTAAAGCATTTACAGGCAAAGAGAGAGGGAAATAGTTTGAAGTGACCCCGTGAGTACGACTGTTCTTGTTGGCTGGGTAGTGGGGCAGAGTTTTCGAATCTTAGAATTTTGCCTGCTCAAGAGCCACAACTGGATCCAACCCAGAGCAGATTGTAGAATCTGATGATTCAAAACTGCCTTGTTTTCAGTACAAGTGGCCCCAAACG
This sequence comes from Lycocorax pyrrhopterus obiensis, assembly GCA_014706295.1. Classification (NCBI taxonomy): domain Eukaryota; kingdom Metazoa; phylum Chordata; class Aves; order Passeriformes; family Paradisaeidae; genus Lycocorax; species Lycocorax pyrrhopterus. The sequence goes on along the minus strand of JACSVZ010000022.1, from coordinate 9,376,836 downwards.
TACTGACTGACACCTGTTTACATTTTCTGTTTCATCTATTGATCTCACTCCTTGTATGTTATTACATTGTTGGACTGTGCATTCACTGCTGCTTCACGTTCTCAAGTGATTTATATGGAAGCCTTCAGAAACCCATCTTTTCTCTGACAGTACTTACAGCTTGCCCAGACTTGTTAGATGTGGTTGCATATATTTGTGGATATCCATTGTAGAGCCCTGTTTTAAGTGTCATGTGTGGTGATACAGAAAGCAGTAAGTTCTTTTTAAATTTTTTTTTCTTAAGTATTTGTACTTACAGTAATTTTGTACATCTGAGTAGAGTTATTTACTTTATGTTGAAGCTGAGAATGCCTAAATTGAGTGCTGTCTAAAAGACTGGAAAGTATCACAGCTATAAAGGAGGAATCTCAGCTAAGGAATGTGATGAGGCATGTATTATTTATAAAATGGCAAACTTACCAGCTGCTTAGTTGTGCATTTATGTGTTTGTGAGGAGGGGTGTGTGCTGAGAAGTTGTAACTATTTGTTGCAGGAAATGCATTAAAGCCTCACTGAACAAGTATCCCTTAAGTGAAGAATGCTAAATTCAGACATTAAATGCAGCCATGCCAGCACTGGTTTTCCAGAATATTTCGTGCTTCTTTTGGTGTTTGAAAAACTTAGCAAGTGATTTCAGAATGGACAAAGGATTTCCAAATTAGTGAAAAGATCTAATGGACTGAAAATCTGTTAGGAAAATACGCCTGAGGTTCAATGTTCCTCAGAAGTTCTTGGAAACATTCCTTCAGTCGTGAGCAAACTCTTGGGAAGATGAATAAATCTCCATTTTACCTATTTTGTAGCTATTTTTTGCTTGGCTGCACTATAAAACATTGAGGAATTCACACTCAAGCGTGAGCGTGAGTTGGGGTTTGTTGGTGGGTGCATTTACATCTGTAAGTGCTGGATCACTTTACCATGGCACTGATGACCCTGCTGACATAGACAGGGCTGTTCCGCTTGGAGACGTCCCCAGCTGCGTCCTCGCGGTGGTTCAGGCTCCGATCCAGTATAGCCAGAGAGATGTCCAGGATGTCCTCTTCAAACTGGAATCAAAACAAGAAATATATCAAAGGCTAATTTCATAAGTAAACCCGAGGATAAGCTCCCCACCTATTTTCTTTCTCCTAGCATGGTGGAAGATGTTGGGAATAGAGGCATTTTCTGCACTGTTTAAGAAAATCGGGCCAAGAAGAAGACATAACCATTAGGCTGCCAACTGTCCATAGCATTTTAAAGATGTCTGTGAGCACAGTGTGGGGCCGTGGCCACTGGCATTCATGAGGACATTACGTGGCCTGGTGGCACAGACAAGACCAGTGCAGGTCGGGCTCGGCAGGGGTCACACCCTCCCACATCCTGCCGTGCCCCTTCAGGTACCCGTCTGTTATGAAAGCTTTATTCTCGTGGGGTGCCTCCACCTCATATCAGGTGATCTGAACTGAAAGAAACCCACAAAAATAATTATTGTGGATTAGGGTAACCGGGACACTGCTTGGGACCAGAGAATGCCCCAGTGCTTGGCTGGATGGATGTGGCTGGGCGAGGATGGCCCTTGACCTCTGAGACAGAAAGGAACTCTGGCCTTGTTTCATTTATTAGTGTAAAAGGAGGCACAGGATCAGGAGGATAGATAGCATTTCAATAGAAATGCTGTCTGCAAATGCTGGTGCAGTTGGAGGGCATGAAGTGGCCAGGAATGGTTCTGGCTGGCCTGGGGAGTTGCAGGGTGGCTGCGTGGCTGGAGATGGGCTGTATTTCTGACTGTTTGCAGCAGTTACACTTGGAGGGCCAACCTGGTTTTCGAAAACTCCAACATGAGTTGTTTCAGTTGGGTACATTTGGGGTATCCTTTTAGTGTCTTCTGCCCCATTACTGAACAGATTGCATAAATATTTACATGTATTGGCTTTGCAATACCCAGTGGCTTTCTTTGCTCTCTACTAGGGACAAAAAAACAAGTACAGTTTTACCAATTTGTTTAACAGGCAAAAGAAAACTAAAATTATGCTTTGTTTGTTTTATTTCTGTATCAGCACATGCCAGACAGGGAAAATTATCTTGATGCTGCTGTCTGTAATGTATTGATAAGCGAGATACATATCTGCAAGAAAATCTGAAGTGAGCAAGGAATATTGAGCTCTTACACTGTGAGATAATGGGGTTTTCCCCTCAAGAGCCTATTTACCCACTACTCTGATTCTGAAAGTTCTGGAAGAGATGGTGCTGTTTACCTGTCCATAGTTCCAAGCTTCTTGTTGGATATCTTTCTCCAGTCCCTGAAATATGATTCCACTGTCATTCAGAACGTACTCCTGCCGCTCCTTTTCATTAGCCATGTAGACATCATCATCTGCAAGCAGAATGAGACATGATGGCTGGAAGGAAATTGTTTTGCTGTAACTGAAAATCTCAAACAGAGGGCAGTTCTAGGGAACAGGTGAGACTGCCTATGCATTCAGGCTTAGGACTCTGTGCTACACATCTGTAATCATTTAAAGAGTGAGTAAAATAGGCATGAAATGCCTTTCAGGGGAGCTGACCGTGTTCCTGTGCCTTCACTAAGCTCAGTATGTGTCTCACTAGTGCATGTTACTTGTTTTACAACTGAATGCAAGAACCAGAGGAAAAAAATTCTAGAGTGAATATTTGGACTGTTTACTGCCTTTGATTTCTTATCCTACAAGCAAGAATCTGGGTCTTTGATGCCTTGCAGCACTGAAGAAGAGACAAAAACTTGATCCTTGATGTTGAGCAAAAAACCAACTTTCTTATTGGAGTCCAAAGTGCAGAGAAATATTTCTCTGCACTTTGGACTCCAACATTTCTGTAGCTGTGACTGTCAGGTACAGACTTCACTGTGACATCCAGATTTCCTGGATGAGACAATGAGTTATTTGAAGGATGTGATATATCAGAGCATACCTGGACACCAGGGATTGAAGAGTAGCACAAACTGGCCCAGGACTTTGGAAGAGACCTTGTTCCCAGCAAGAACCTGGAGTCTGAGTTGGTATCGCCCAATGACAGCATCGGCTGGGCTGAGGATGGTGAAGTTCAGGCAGCGAGGCTCACTGGGCTCCTGGGTTGCACTCCAGCCGCTGGCACCCTCCTCAGAAAGGGTAAATATGGCCTTGGTCTGCTGGGATTCTGCTGGAGATGGTCCTGCCAGAGAGAATGGATGAGCTGGGGATGGTGGTTTATGAGAGGTAGAGGTGAATTACGTTCAGGGACCAGAATGAAGATAACGTAGAGTATTGCAGGGATGTCCTTAGGAGCAGAGATACAGCCTTGGTTTTGGAATGAGGATGGCTCCTGCCTTTCTTTTAATTATTACCTTAACTGTCTCTTGCCTTAAGGTATAGATTGAACTTTAAAATGGGAACTCCTAAGCCTAAAAGGACAATGAATCCTGAGTGAAACAGGACAAAGCTTTAATGTTTCAAGAATGGGCCATGTAGACCTGTAAGGCACAAGTATTTTGGAGCTGGAATAACCTGGATATGAGATGAGTGCCATGGGGAGATTACCTGTGCTTGCAATAAAGGTGAAGTTGTCCCAAGATTGCACTGTTGTTTTGAGGTTCAGAGAGATGTTGAAGGGCTGCCCTCTCCTCAAGATTACTTCTGTGCTGCTGTAATCAGAGGTGTGGTGTGCAGCTTTATTTAGCTTGGATTGCCAGTTGACTTTTCCTATTTTTAGGGCTAGAAAGACACAAGACATGTTAATTAAAAACATTTTCCTCCAGACTTGCACACCTTTTCATTGTGTCTAATGTACTAATTTTATTATATTGATATATAGCTGCCATTATGTGCTGTAGGAAAAAAGAAAAATCCATTGTTATTAAAAATTGACAAAAAAGCCAGGGAGTTAGACAAACAACTAAAACACCTTTCCTGTCAGTTTCTTTCAGAAATAGAAAAAACATTCAAAAATTCAAAATTCAGAGGATTCATCTTTGAGTTAATCAAAAAATCAAAATCTTCTGTGTTTAGATAAGACTTTGTTAAAGTCTGAAGAGACTGTTCTATTCCTCATGTTCCCGCTCTTTTTCTGTGGTGATATCTAGTTCCCATAGTGTTTTACAAATTTACAGAAAGAAGTATTAAAACTCTCATGAGGAAGAGCAAGGCTGGTTCTGGAAACACTGCCTGACAGTGAAGGTTGGTAGCTTCACTGTGGAACTCGCTTGTTATCTTCTCACATATCTTGTATCTCAATTAAGTTACAGTCTTGTAGCTTGAAGCTGGGTGTTATTTCACACTGTTGGAAAAAGATTACAAGCAGAGGAGTGGCATATCTCGAGGCAGTGCTATGGGTTGCTCTATTGTATCATGATAGGTTGCTCAATGTTGAAAATGGGGCGCTGAAGCTCAGATCACAAAAGCTTCAAGCTTTCTCTTTCCCTGATAAATTAAAAAATCTCCACAACAACAACAAACAAAGACAAAGCAAAAAAAAATACAGATTCCCCTATGAAAACAGGGGTTTGGAAAGTGCCCTTTCTGAGTATGATATTCCAGAGGAGTTTCAGGTGAAGAAAACTTCCTGCTCTGACTAGAGCTTGTTAAATTGTGCCGAATAATGGTGCTGTAAGCAACATTTCCATCATTTCACTAAACCAAGAAAGAGGCTCATATCTGAGACAATCCATAGGGTTCTAGTATACTAATAGAGAGGGTGAGATTAGAGTTTTCTGCCGTGTTTGCAGCATAGAGTTATATTCTGTGAAGGCTTGATAAAGTTGTAATTGTACTCATTTTTCAGCTTTTTGGAAGAAATGTGCATTTCCAAGGCTGCAGTAAAGGCCTGGAGCAAGTGACCTTCCCGTAGTCTGTGTGCATAAGCATGTGTGCATGTTTTTAGTTAGGGGTCTTGCTTCAGATGTGTCATGTGGAGACAAAAATTCCACTGGCAGGAGTGTGGTGTTTGAGTCACATGACGTGAAATGCCTGGAAAGCGTGTCCCTTGCATCATCACTTCATTTCCCTGCCTTAAACATGTTTAATTGAAAGGGACCTACGGAAAGCATCATTCCTTATATCAAGTCCTCTAATTTAAGAGTGACTTAGAAGGTGTTTCTGAAGGAAACTGACTTGGGGTCAGGGTTTGAAAAGGAGTCAGTTTGCCTTGCTGCACTTTACCCATGTTTATCCTGAATGCCCAGGCTCTGTGGGCCAGGGATGCACGTGTTGTGCAGGGCTGCAGGAAACTGAGAGGATTTTGCACACCTGCAAATAAGAATCTCATGCATAGGGGATTTAATGGCAACCAAGCCATGGGCTCAATATTAGTGAGACTCTGATGTTAAAGGACCTAAACAGTGCTGCTAAAGACTGTCAGAGTGGAATGTCACAGGCAAAGACAGGATGTCCAACAGAGGTAGAGGGGAAATGTGCAGAAGTAGGAAAGATAAAGAAAGCAGTGGCTAGCATTGGTTTGCTTTAACAATTTACTGCATTAATAGTTTGATTTGCTTTGCAAAGTTCATGGTTACACAGGCATTTCTAGAGAATATGTGCAGGAGATCAGAAAAAAAAAGTTCTGCATATGGGGCAAGAGTACAGTAAAGCTTGATGCCAGTCTTTTTTCCACATGAACCTCAAATTTATCCTCGTTTTGATCTTCACAGTTTCAATTTCGTTCTTATAATTTCTTTTTCTTCTTTCAGTGCCTGTTAGGAAAACTTATTTTCTAGAATTCTGTCAGTGTACAACCGGCCAAAACTTCTAAAAATTTGTTTGGGTGTCTATCCTGTGTTGGACAGACATTGGGAGCATGCTGAGAAGGAGAAGCCCAGTGGTCACTGCTGAAGATGCCGATCATGGTGCACACAGAGTTCTTTTTGCCCTTGACTGAAAGATGAAGCTGTAACAGGAAAACCTCTTTAGGCTAAACTGTGGATAGAGTCTGTGTGTGAGTATTCCATGGTACATGTGTCTAACTCGAGATCTTTACAGTCAGTGTGACAGTGAGCACAGCGAGTGCAATCCCATGCAGACAAGTAGCACTCGGCTGGCAGAGCCCCTCTTGGGAGTCCAGAGGCCACCAAGTGACCTCTCTGAGGCCAGGCTTCATTTGATCTTAGAGCCTGGGATTTCTGTGTAGTAGTTTGATGCCTCAGTCACCAGCCAACAGTGATTAGATGGCTGCAGAAGCACCGAACAGAGCAGTTAATTGATATGATAGAAAAATATTTTCTTACTCTACTTTTCTATGTTACTGGAAAAAAAATGTTCAAGACCCATGATAATAAAAGAAAAAATCAGTTCTAGTAGAAAAACCAATAAATACACTTAACCTAAAAGAGCAAAGTTCCTGAGAGAGCAGCTAGACGTAATTTGTCTTGTTTCCTCAGCAAATATTGCTCATCTGGATTGGAAGAGGGATGTCTGGAGCCATCAGGCTGGATGAACTTACCTGCCATAAGGATTCTTTCTTCTTTTCCACACTTGTGCGTAGCTCAGGTTACGGTTACAAAAGTGTGCAAGAACATTCTAAATCCTCTTCCACCAGCACCAGTAATGAAAGGCTCAGGACTGGACTTGGCTACAAGGGCTGGAGTTTATACAAGCTGGGTGTGACCTGTGGTTGGTAGTTACTGTTTTTGTAGTGATATCCTACGTGAGCATCCACTGATGACTGCTTTAATTGCACAATCCTTAATCCAATTATCCTTATGTAAAACTGGTGAATGACTGAGGAAAGATGGCAATCAGTATTCTGGTGTTTTAGAGAGGAAAGCATCCCAAATTTGATCTAATGAAGGAAATATTAACTTAAGTAGGCAGAAGCAACTTAATTTTAGATGGTTTTGTTTGTGTCAGTTTAGGTTTTTGGGGACTGTATGTACAGAGGGCAAGTATAGACAAATACACCTATTGTACAGCACAGCTGTGTGGGACATGGAGTGATCTAAGTAGATTTATAATAATTACTGTTACTGCCAGTAGCTTTTTTTCCCACTTTTTCTTTTTTTTTTTTAAGACAGGTCTGTCTTAAGATCTCCCACATAACTGCTTATAATTCGTTCTGTCTTTGCCACAACATTACTGTAATGCTTCCTTCTCATTACCTGTTTCTGACAGGATTACCTATAATCTGCATTTCTTCTGTAAGGAGCCACACGTCCCGGGGAGGGGGCTTTGTTGTGCAGTCAGCTGTGATTGGGAACTTGTGTTAAGTAAAGACAAGTGTTTGATGGCTGCCTCTGCTTCTAATAATTTTTCTTTGTAGTTTGGTTTTCATAATACATGCCCGTATTTTAATGCATGCACACAGTTTCTCTGTAGATGTTTGGCGTGGCGAGGTTGGTTGGGCCCTGGAGGAAGCTACAGAGCTGCTCTTCTGGTGTGAGCCCTGCCCACTGTAATTACAGGCACTCTCTTCTCTGCTCCTGCAGCTCCCTCCTGCCCTCTCCTCCCTCATCCTGTGTCACAGCTTATCTAAAAACATGTCCTGCCAATTTGTCCCAAGAGGAGGTTGCAGACTGCTCTGGACTTCCAGTGGACTGTAATGAGGAGTAAGGGGTGTCAGGAAAAGGGATGATCTCTTGTTTTCCTCACCTCTACATTCTGCCTTGTGTCTTTTTTTTCAGTTCTGTTTTCTGTTTTGTTTCCACTTTCATATCAAGATGGCCGGGAACCAAAAAGGCAAATTAATTACCTGCAGTTTAAATATAATTTTTAAAAAGTAATCTAAAGCAGTTTTTTACTGTTTCTTGTGTGGTTTTTTTCTGTAAAAATCTGTGATTATATCTGGATCCCTCAGACCCTGAAATACTATCACCTGTCACACAAAAATGCCCATATCCATAACTCCTGACAGCTCTGTGGTTCAGAATTTTCAGCTTATTAATTCTGCTTCAAACTTTTCGTAAGCCATACAGCAAATATAAATCTTCAGGCTTGGCAGAGCTGTTTGCACACCACGATTGCCCCACATCCTGCTCTGAGGGTGAGCTGGCAGCTCCTGTGCCTGGTCAGTCATTACCTGTCACAGCAGTGCCGGAGCGGCTGCAGGAACAGGGAATCCTTACAGCTGCTTGCAAGTGGGTTCCAGGGGAGAGCTGGTACCTGGAAATGTTGGGGTTGGGAACCCACAAAAGGGGCTTCTGCCTGCAGACACTGACAGGTGTGGGGTCAGGGCTTCCCCTGAGTGAGCCACAGGGGGAAGGTTTGAAGGCAAATGTGTTCCTTGTCTGCAGTGACCTTACAGGGGTGGGCAAAGAGTTACTTACCCTGTGTTGCTGGACTGCCACACTATTGCAAAACTCTCCAGTGCTTTGTGGTGCCTGGGACTCTGTCAGGCTGCATAAGAATTAAGTTACTGTTTTGAATATGTACATGTGTTCTCCACTCTGTGACAGGCCTGTGCCCACAGGCTACGGAAATACTGCCATGGACCCCAAGCATTACTTTCCCCATCCTTCCCAGGCTTTTTTCCTCCCCATTCATGGAACTATAGGTGTCACAAAATACAGAAATTAGGTAAACAATGGAGGAAATGTTCCACTCTTCTAGGTTAGTGGCTTGTGAAATGAAGAAAAAAGAACTTTTCCTTAGTCTTGTGATTTCTTGTAATACTCCCATGGAATGTATAAATAATTACAAAACAATACAGTTGAGAATGATTTTTATTTATTGCTGACAATTAGAATGTGGTTGAAAAGAGATTGTATTAATGATCTGAGGGAAGAGTCAAAACTGGGAACTTAACAGAATGAGATTTGAAAACAGTGAAACTATTTCTACAAAGAAGGGGCTTCATTTTTTTCTTTAGTCAACGGGGGGTGGTGGGAAGAGAAACACAATTAGGGACTAAATAATTAAGCACCATGAAAGCAGACTTGATTCTATTGCAATGTAAGAGGTTACCAATTTTTGTGCAATTTTCCTTTCTGTCATCACTGTTCCTGTACAGAGGAGAGTGTCTTGCTGTGTTTATGCTGAAATGGAAGGTTGATTCCATCACATTATGCAGGTGCTACTGCAATTGTTACAAATCCCTTAACGTGTGAAAATTTGTCACAAGAGAAGTCTACTTGCAGCTGTAAGGGCCCAGCCCTCCGAGGTGTGAATTCAAAATAAATTTTTGATCTCTCCCTCGGTGCCAGTCGTGCCAAACTGAAAAAACAAGAACAGAAAAAGAAAAAAAAGAAATTAGTTCAGGCTTGCATTGTCTTTTATGAGATTCCCAAGAAACAGAACTGCAGGATATCTAGAACCCCAACAGTTACTTGAGACCCAGCCTTGGGTTTTGAGAATTACTTAGGGTTTAAGGCATTGCGTAGACTAAGAAATGAGAAAAGACAGTACCATCTTCCTTTACTCTCAAATGGAATTATGGAAAAGAGAGGTGCTATGTCACAGCTCCATCTTAGGGCTGGATGCAAATTTGGATAGTCAACACAAACTCAGAATAGAAGAACTCTGATGTCAAAGGTCAGCGCTCTGTCCGATGCCTTCTTGGTTCGTATCCATTTTGGCAATAATGATGTTTCTAATGGCCATTGTGCTTTGGCTTGTATCTCCTTTTGGCCTAAATTGGCTTAGTCTTTTACTGGAAAAATGTTTTCCTTGTTTTTATGGATTATTATGGCCAAATAGTTCCACAGCCAAAGCAAGTCAGGCTGTCTTACAATAAAAGAAGCTTTAGGAAATACAAACTACTACTCAACACTGAGTTGATCCATAAAGCAGCAGAGTCCAGAGGAAAAGAGAAAAAATAACAGAAGATTTTGCTTTTATGTTTTGAAAAGGCATGATTTTCTCCTGCTTTAAAGGAGAACAGAGCAACTTTTTGTTTGGGCTAAACGAAGGGGAGTGTCTGACTTGTTTGCTTTAGCCTAATTATCTTTCTGTCATATAAGGGTATTGGATATGACTATAAAACCAGAAAGCCAAACTGTAGAATAAACTGCAGAGAGACAAAATTATTTGACATGTGCATTTGCTTTCCCAGAAAAGAAGAATGTTAGCATGTTTGAGTTGTTAAAGAAGTTCTATGTGGAAAAAACACCACATGATTAAGAAATCATATATATGTTTGGTGGCATTTTTGTTTTCAGAAACAAAAAATATAAAAAAGACAATTCAAGTGTGATTTTTTTCTTCTTCCTGTTTGAGAAATTAGACCTGCTGTTGGTCATGTTGGAAGCAGGGAGTAAATGCTGCAGCTTCTACTTACTTTATCTTGACCTGTTGGTTCATCAAAGTCACCAGCAGGACACAGCGGCTCACGGGCTCGGGAAGGGGGTTGGCGTAGGAGATCTCCAGAGACACAGCTTTGTTCACTACAACCCTCCGAGGGAGCTGAAGGACAAAACACATTCCTGGTCATTCACTGGTTTACACTTTCCTGGAGTCAGAATTCTGTGGAGCTGCAAGTGGCATTTAGCTGACAAGCATTAGCTTTCCTAATGTTTGAAGCTGGATGTGGCTTAGCTAAATAGTGTTGTCAAGCTGTCTGCAATATTTTGCACATAATTTCAGTGAAATAGAGCCCTGGCTACACAGACATGTCCCATGAAACCTGTCTGATCTTTGGGTTGCTGAGTGGCTTTTTTTCTTTTTTGGCACATCATTGATTAGGATTAAAGTGCTAAAACAATGTGAAGTGGCTCTAGCACGGGTTAGAGTTAAGGGTTTAAATCTGTATTTCGGCAAGGTTCTTTAAGGACAACACGAGCACTTGCCAATACTTGGAATGAAAACAAGTACTGTGGAACATAAGGCAGTGGCTTGTGACTGGGAAAAAAAAGGTAACAGACCTGTTCTGAAAAATGGGGCAGATTCAGGCCAAGGTTCAGAACTGGCCTCTCACGTCCTTGCTTTCCCAATTTAAGCAGGCAGAATTTTGGAACAACATCTGAAATGGCAGCCTAAAACTAATGCATTTATCCCCAGATTCTCATCTTAAGATCTGAGCTCCAGAAAGACCCTTTAGCATCTGTTCAGAACATCAGGGAGAAAATTGTTCACCTTAATGATGATGTTCGTGTCCTCTAAAATGATTGTCTTCTCCACCAGCAGCTTCAGCCCGTGCGTGCGCATGACTTCACACAAAGCAGTAACTTGGATCCTTTTGTCAGTAGTCAGATATCTTCCATAATGAGTGTAAGGGATCTTTACCCGGATCTGCTTCCCTAGAATCCAGACATATATTTAGGAACCATTCCATTTTCAAAGAAAGCTATGGAAAAGAGTTATAGTGAGGGGTTTTATTAATTACTGAAGAGACAAAAGATGGCAGTGGAATTTGTTTATATTTCCTTCTTGTGAGACTGGTTGTGTATTTCCCTCTTCTGGTGATCTTTTTCTGCTTTAACTCATTTGACCCTTACAGTTTTGAATAGAGGATTTTGGCCTGAAACTGAGGGAGTCTGCTAATCTGCATTTCACTGGATTCCTGACCCTTTGTATTTCTTATGATTAGAGGTATAACCATTTTAATCTATTCCCTCCTTATATCCTCTTTATTTTACCTCAGTTGAGAAGAAAGTTTGGGTCAAGTTTCACAGAGATCCTTTTCAAGTGACCTGGTCAGCTGCTCATTGTAGTCCTACAAATTTTCTGCTGTGTATGGGAAAAATGTTTATCTTTGTAGCCCCTGGGGATGAAAAAGATCTCTATAATAATTTCAGTAGTCTTGACTCTTCAAAAGAGAGACAGAGTTTCACTGTAACTTTTAAACTTTCTCCTAGTTGATTTCTTTTCATGTGTTGCCTGTTGAGTGCCAGAAGGCATACATCAAATTTTTTTTATTTGTTAAGAATAAGGTGTGTTCCTATGTAATAATCACCACACACACATGCGCATATAGATACATATAGCATCCATGACACACACACATATGTATAGTGCTGCTTCTGGAGCTATAACATCAGTGTAGCCTTCTATGTAACATTTCACGAGACATCCAATTGGTGCTTGCACTAGTGAAAGTTTTCAGAGGAGAAAAAGATAATGGAAAATGTACTCATAAACCATGGTATGAAGAGGTGGAACGAGCAGATGCACTACAAAGCTGGTATAGGTATGATACTGATGTTTCTTCCTTCATGTGGCTAGGAAGAGAGCTATATTGGCTCCTTAGGGACATTAAAAGTTACCTTGTTTAGGACCAAGCTCCACAGAAGTGGCTGCCTTCAGGATCTCTGTCACGGCTCTCCTTGTGTACAGGATGGTTGAGGCACTCATGTCCACCCTCACGCTCTTGCGGTCAGAGGAGAGGTTGCTGAGGACCAGGATCAGGTTAATGTCTTTGCCAAAAACTGGAGGTTCAGCCAGCTTGAATTTCCCAGCGATCCCAGGGTTTCTCATTGTCTCTGAAGGTCTTCCCTCGGGGGAGTCTGTGCGTCCTTCTGCGACGCTTGTTCCAAGTATCTTAGCCAAGGCCTTTCTATAAACTCGTCTTTCCTCTGAAGAACCTGGTGGAAGCAGAGAACCAAGTAAAATTCTACTTTTGTTGCAAAAGCACTTCTCTGTGTAAAGGCTTTCAGACCGATACAGGGTAACAGCATCACTCAAAAATATGCAGTACTTAAAAGCTCCCCATATCTTCATTAAGCCTCCATTCAAATTTTTCACAGGGGATATACGGTTACAAGGTGAATAAATCACTAAAATGAAATATGATGCATTTGTATTTGTTTAGGAAATGAGATTTCTTTTTCTCTGGTCAGAACATGCAGTAGTGTGCTAAGTGCTGCTCTGCTTATCTGACGACAGCCAGCCTCTATATTAAATACAGTTGCACTAAAACACTGAGGAATGAAACCCTGAGGGTTTGTCTGCCTTGGGTAGTAAAATATATTTTATAGCCCTGTTTTGTGTATGCATTAATTTTTAAAAATTAATTAAATAAATTTTTATATTTTTAAAATTTAAATTAAATGAATTAATTTAAATTTTTAATTAAGTTTTACACTTCTGTGTAAGGGACTAAAGTATATTTTGTATTGTCCCTTAATAAGGAAGCTACTAACTGCAGAAACCAGAAATGTAACACCCGTTGTACTAAGAAAGTAGAACACTGGCAGAAATATCTTCTGAAGGCAGGGGAGAGATGCTCAAACAAAGCAGGTTACCCATTCTAGCTTCCCAGCACCAAGGATTCAGTAATAACAATAACAGGAGATAATTTGTGATAATTCCTTTACCTTCTGGATATTTGTAGTTAGCAGTGACATCCACACGGCCGTTGCTGCCCACAGCTTTGGTGCTGATAGACCTGCCAATGATTTCAGTATCGCAATAAACTCTTTTCTTCGTTCCATCATTGTACACAATCCATCTGTTGCAGTCGGCGTTCACCTCTGAGTACACAAACAAGGTGTCGTAATCCAGGTCTACCTCACCTTCTTTGACGGCTAAGACAGATGCAGGGCCACACTGAAAAATTCCTAAAATGTGAAAAAAAAAAAAAAAGGTTAAACTTTATTAGTTGTGCTCAGTTTGGAGAAGGACCCTTAAGTCAGGCTGAGAACTTATGCTGTTACCTCTGCTTTGTTCTTGTGGAGTTGCATCTAAAACCTGCCACCCACTGTATGATCTTCCCAGGTCTGGGCGAATGAACCAGCTTTCATTCCAGACATGATAATCCCTGGAGACAAAGAACAATGTCTAAAAAGCACGGTAATACAGAGTCATGCAAACTTCCAATTGGAGAGGGGTAGTGAATTTTTAAAAAAATTTTCCAAACTCTAAACTGAGACACAAACTGTCAAGTTACAGTACCTCTTTCAAAGGACAGATTTACTGCCTGCTTTTGAGGTATAGACCTCAGGGCAGGGAGGGAAAAGATCGTGAAGTATGTTGTTTGTTTGGTTTTTTCCCAAATGAATGTCTGCAGTATTAATTTAGATGGTTGTATTACATTTTATCCACTCAGTTGCTTTTGTACTACTAGTGTTCATGTTTTTAAGTCTCCTAAATCCTCTCTATTGTTGGTGAGATGGAAAAAAATTATATTTACCATGTGGAATCCTTGCTGATATTAAGACTCCTTCCAGAGCTGTCATAGTACTTATCGATACTCAGGTTTCTATCCACGTCATGGGCAGAGTTAAAGTTTGAAACCAAACGAGTTGGAATCCCCAAGCATCTCAAAACTGAAACAGATTTTATAAAAAAACAAACGAGCAAGAAATGCAACAGAACCCACACAGCCTTCGTTCAGTGATTACAAACAGCTGAGAAACAAAGTGTCTAAATATTTTGTGATTCTTCAGCATTAGTGATTTTCACTGCACTGTTCCTCGTGTAGAAATTATTGCTTTGTAGTTTTGATAAAACCAGAGGTCATGGATGCCTCCATTTCACCCAGTCCTGTGTTCTTACAGCTTACCTGTGCACATCACACCTGCAAAAACCCAGCACTGGCCGTACTGAACAGGCCTGTAGTTGTCCTGACGCCATTTCTTGAGGATCACCACGCTGCCATCCCATCTGGATGGGTTCTCATGCGAGTGGAAACTTCCTTGCCACTTTCCCAGGAGAACTCCATTGTCATTATCATTTCCATTGATCTAAAAAGAAGCCAATGTACAGAGTGCATGAAATTAATTGTGTGTAATGCACTATATCTAGTTTATTATATTGCTTAAGATGCAGGTGGCTGAGTCTCACTGGTGCTTTCTGCTTACTCATGTGGGATTTGGGTTAAGTTGTCCATTTCTTACCATAGAACTGATTACTCGGCCCACATATTTAGGATCTCCTCTTCGTGACACATCCATGGCTGGGTCCTGACGATAGTACAGGCTCAGATCAAGCATGGTGAGGCAGATGTTTAGAAGGTCTTGAAACTGTGATCAGACAAGATAATTTTTAAAGAAAAAGGATGGTTTAATAAACAGAATTAAAGGATTTTCTACTGCAGTTCCTCCTTTCTGAGATATTCCAGCCCAGAGGTGATAGGCACAGTGGGGCACACTGTTAGACACACTATGAGCAAACCACGAGTAAGGCTACCCAGATTTGTGCAGTTGTTATATTAACAGCAAATAATGATAAGAGAAATGCTATTGGAGGCAGAATGAGAGTCCAAACGAATTCCTTGTGACTTACCTGTCCATAATACCACCCTCTTGCTTCAATGTACCTTGCATTGCCCACAAAGATTATTCCATTTTCATTTAGAACATATTCTTGTCTCTCATTTTCATTGGACATGTAGACATCATCACCTGAAAACCAAGATGGGCAGGCTTAAAGCTGAGAATACCAGCAACCTTTCAGAAACATTTTTGTCTTGATTTAGCAAGGAGAAAACTTCTATTTGCAAAATAGAATTGTTACAGCTCCATGAACAGGTACAGTTCAGTGATAATGTCTGTTACTGTATATGGCCAGGGGAGGTGTGGAGGGGTGAAAGAAGGGTCCATAATAAATTACTTAACATTTTTCCCCTACTTTTAGGATAGCCTTGTGCATTATCTAAATGTCCCCTATCTGCACATTGTGTTTTTGTGAGGAAGGTGGAGAAAAGTCCAGGCTAGCTCACCACATTTTTCTGTCTTCTCAGGGTAGTTAGAAGTGGAACAGATATTTGAAAAGAGCCACACAGATGATATTTTTCTCTCTTTTCCAGATGTGTTTGTCTTGTTTTAAGATTCCTAAATGAAGACCTTTGCTTGCCTCATCCAAAGTTCCATAAGGAATGTTATTAGGATAACCTGCTCAGCCATTCACTTGGATTTCATTGTTCCTCATTGTTTTTCCAAGTCTATGGCACAGTTTGTAGCTGCTATGAAAGCATTGGTTCCCACTGAGGTTTCGGTTGGTCACTCTTTAGGTAGCAATATCTGCTTAGCTCTGCTTTTAATTCCATAATGTTTAAAAATATTTTCTGAAAGGTTCAGGATTTCAGGAAATACATACAAAAAGATCAGCTTTTCTATTTTATTGAATCAACTTCTTTACCTTCCTATAGGAACTTCCCATCCTTCCCTTCCTGCAAATAAAAAGATTGCAATTTATTTTTAAAATTGTATCATATGATATAAATCTGTTTTTGTGGTTGTTGTCCACACTTTTTAAAAATAATATCATCATTGTTGATTCCTGGGGTTTTGGGGTAACATGGACATGGAGACCTGTGTGTAGTTTCAGGTGCTGCACTTCAAGGTGTGGACCAGTTGGAAAGAGTGGGAGGAGCACTGAGAATGCTCAGCATTCCTGAAAATCTGAAGTATGAATTAACTCAGAATTATTTTAGGTAGGAAAAAAATGGGGGTGAGGAATGGGGCAAACATTGTAATCAATTCCAGAAATTCTTGTGAAGAGAATGGGGCAGGGGGAAATAAAATCTATTCTTGGTGTCTGTCATATGTAGGATGAGAAATTATATGCTGCAGTCAAAGCAGGAAAGATTTGGTTAGTTAATAGGATAAAGTTCTAATAGAAAGGCTTGTGTTTTATTGGAGGGAATTACCAGGGGAGGTACTGGAGCTTCCCTAACGGCTGGTCATTAAGAAGGAATTCAAGACCTGTCAGGAATGACCTCAGTGCTGAACTGAACCTGCCTTGGAGCCCTGGTGTAGGACTAGATGACTTTCTAAGATCCTTCTAGCCCTGTGAGTTTATTATTCTGAGCAATCTAAATGTCCTTGTATAATCACTTGAAGAACATTTCTTTTTTTCTAAGGTTTATGTGCTCTCAGTAAACCTTTATAGCTTGCTAAACTAGAATTTCTTTTTTCTTGGTCCAAAAGATTTTTCATGTGTTCATTTATCCTAGTAACCCTTCACTGAACATGTTTTAATTCTTGTCATCTCATCCAATGGCATTAACATTTAAATCTGACTAACTGTTTTCTCTTATACAGCTTAAGATTGCATTTTCCTTTTTCAGGGCCATTTCACTTTGGTTCTTGTTCTTTGATTAACAAGGGCTTTCACATTCCTCATGATTTCCAGGTGATAAGTCTGTCACTGAAATCATTGTTATTTCTCCCTAGAGGTATGGTCTTCTATTTCCTATTATTATTTCTTCTCACCTTCTCCAATCTCTAAGGTCAGCCAATTATTTCTGTGTGTTGTCCCAGCCCATCTGTGCATGGACAATGCTGTTTAATGTCAGCATGTCAAAGTCAGTGATGAACTATTTGATCTGAGTGTTTTTTCAGATGACACTTAAGGTTCCATTCTCTAGTAGCTTTTCTCCAATCCAGTGTTTTTCCTTTCTCTAGTCCTGACTGTTTTCTTGTAAGTAGTTCTTTACTGATATTACAGTTGATGAACTAATTTCTGTATTCCCCAGCTTAAAGCCTAACCTCTCACCTGGAACCATATCTACAGACCAGATTTGCCATTTATCCTTTGCCAAGAAAATAAATTTCCTATTTCCCTTCTACTATGACTCTTACAATAATGGTAACATACCCCCAAACTGAATCTGTTCCTGTTTTTCAGGATCAGGGAGCTATTCCACTCTGCAGAACTTATTCAGCAGCATCAAGGATACTCCCTTTTATCTGTCAGTAGTCATTGCATCATCTGGTAAATCTGGAGGACTCTTCCGCAAAATCATTAGTTTAAAATTGTAATGGGCACAGCTTAATTATTCTCAGTTTTCATCTGAGAAGAGTTTGATCTCTTGAGTACCATTGCTACGCTGGTGTTCCAGTTCAGGAGCTGTCAAATATTGCTGCCCCTGCAGTGTGGTTTCCCTCAATTACAGGTTACACACAAATTATTTTTCAGGGGCTTCTGGGGAGGTTTTTCCCCTCAGGACTGTCTATGAAGAGATGGTCTGAGTTTCCTGAACATATTTGTGTAATTATTTCTGTCTTCCAGGACTTGCTGAGCTAATTAGCAGCTTTTTTCATCGTGACTATTGACGTATTTCTTGGTGGCTCTTGACTAACATATGATCATGGGAAAAAACAGTGGATGAGTGTGGCTACTTTTCTTATATAGGCTGTTTACTCACTGGGATGGCTAAGAGTTCTCTTCACTCTAGAGTGTCATGTTTTCAGGCCAGTCTAGGTTTCTAGACTATTGCATAGTTGCAAAATATGAGGTTAGAAATTTGCAGTCTCAGCATGTTGCAGCAGAAATGCAGAAATGAAAACATGGAGCAACAAGAGATATCCATTTTCAGCCCAAAATGAAAACCATGGGAATTGGACAGGAGCCAGCAGTGTGTGCTTGTAGCCCAGAAGGCCAACCACATCCTGGGCTGCATCACCAGAGGGGTGGGCAGCAGGTTGAGGGAGGGGATTCTCCTGCTCCACTGTGCCTTTGTGAGACCCCACCTGGAGCACTGCATCCAGTTCTGGGGTTCTCAGCACAAGAAAGGCGTGGACCTGTTAGAGCCTCCAGAGGAGGCCACGGAGATGCTCTGAGGTCTGGAGCCCTCTGCTCTAGAGACTGGCTGGGAGAGCTGGGGGTATTCAGCCTGGAGAAGAGAAGGCTCCAGGGAGACCTCATTGCAGCCTTCCAGTACTTAAAAGGGGCTTATGAAAAGAAGGGAGAGCAACTCTTTACATGGGCTGAGAGTGATAGGACAAGGGGGAACTGTTATAACCTAAAAAAGGAGAGATTAGCTGTTAGGAGGAATTTTTTTACCAGAGGGCAGTGATGCACTGGAACAGTTTGCCCAGAGAAGCCCTTGCATAAAGAAAAAGTGATCTGCTCAGTTCTGAAGAGTCTATGATATAACCCCATAGCACATTTTGTTAGGGTAAAAAGGGGGTGGGGTGGTGGCAGCAGCTTTTTAGTGTAGTGAAACCAGATCTCTGAGCACACAGCTGAGATTGCAGCTGCTGGTGACCCAAAGAGAGACAGCTTGAGGGAGCAGCTTTGCGCAGGTAGGAAAGCAACAAGGTCAGTTGTGTTCAAGAGCAAAGGCATTGGCACCTACCTGGGCACCAAGGGTTGAAGAGTAACACAAACTGGCCCAGGTATCTGGAGAAGATCTTGTTCCCTGAGGTGACCCGGAGGGTGAGGTTGTATCGCCCAATGACAGCATTGGCTGGGCTGGATATTGTAAAGTTCATGGATCCAGAGTCGCTGGGCCCTTGGGCAGCGCTCCAGCCGCTGCCCCCCGCCTCAGAGAGGTTGAATGCAGCCCTTGTGCGATGGGATTCCGAGGGGGATGGCCCTGCCAGAAAGAAGGAATCACTGGTTTCCATTCCAGAGTGTGATTTCAACATTAACCTCACACTTGAAATTGAGCATACTGGGGTGCGGGAAGCACTGAAAATACATGCAGAAAAATTGCATCTCTAAATAGAATAAGGAGAGAACTGCAAGGAATAAAGATTACAATTCTCTGAGAACATGGATTAAGCTATGGGAATGTTACCTATTTCAGTGACAAATCCTAGGCTCTCCCCATTCTGCTTTGGCCTGTTGAAGTACAGGGTGATGCTGAAGGCTTGTCCTCGCCTCACAGTCAGCTCGGTGTTGGCATATCTGTCAGTGTGGTGGTTGGCTGCATTCACTGATGGCTGCCAGCTGATGTGTGTTGGGGTCAGATCTAGAAAACACGAGAGAAGTCATGAAGAAGCAACTGGCATGAGGTCATTTGCTGTTTAGTGGCATGATGAGGTTACTAAGAGCAATTACCTCTTGTGGGAGGAAGTACAACTAAAAAGCAGATGCCCCATTAAATTAAGTCTATTGGTCAATAATGGAAATCTTTCCTTGGGTTTTGTTAAAGAGCCCTCATACAGAGTACTTACATACTTCCTATACAGTGCTGGATGCTGTTTTACCACTGGACTTTAAAAAAAAATTTACGGGGGAAAATTGGTGTTATTTCATAGTCAGCGCCAAATAAAGTGGCCTGTAGCCCCTCTACATTTTCAACATACATATTTTTAGGATCAGAGGAATGGCAGTTAGGACATCTTACTTTTCCTGTTTAGATTCTGATGCCATTTGGCCTAGATGCAAGGAAAAATGCATAGTGGGAGATCATCTGTCTTATATGGATGAACAAGAGGTATTTGAGGACATGCTGAAGCTTTTGACAAATCAATCTGTCTGTGTGAATCTACGTCTGTTCAAAGTGACCACTGGACCACTGGCATTCCTGTTCTAGTAGGCAGTAACTTCATGTCATAGAAGAATTCTGACTGCAGTGTGCTTGGAGTTCTCTGATACTGTGTCCTCCTGCACATATGCTGTTATTATGGTCTGTGGTTTAAACCCCATAAAGTGGTTCCTGACACCTCAAATGCTACACTACCTTTTTGGCAAGTAAATATGAATATGATCTTCCTTGCAACATTGTTTTCCCTTCCCTGTTCTGTTGCCATGCTCACACCTGAGCAGTTATGCTGTCTTTGGGAATGCTGAGAGGCACCTTCTATGTTTGTATCTGCCCTGGGAGACTCTACAAAATACACCTGGAGCACTGTGTTTCAAGTTTTGACAAATGCTCAGGGCAAGTGCCTTGGTGAAGGTTCTTCCCAGTCATTTTTATTAATGTCAGTATCATAACTGCAACGAGGCTGGGCATGGGGGGAGTGGGGACAGGATGGGGGCACATGACCACCACCATTTTACAGGGAAATCAACGGAAAACAACAATAACAACAAAAAGAGTAGGATGGAAAGGATGGATTAATGCCTATGCCATATTATTGTAGAGATCTTCAAACAAGCTTCTAGGTCATACCATGGAGCTTATCAGTGAAATACTAAGTCAGATCTGAAACCATATAGCTGCATATTAAACCACAATTTACACCTAATCCTTGAAGAAGAGGTAAAAGTAAAACTAATTTATGCAAAAAAGTGTTATAATTAAATTCAAGGAAGAACTTTTTTTTTGGTAGTTTAAGACCACAAAGAGGTAATGTGAGAAAGTACTGATGGACTGAAAAGGAGAATTTTTAGCATGAATAATGGGACAACAGTGAACTGCAGTTAGCTGCTGCTCTCCCTTCAAAGCTGATTTGTAAATGTTTTTTCCAGCATTAAATGAGGAAGAACCCTGCTTTGCAATTGCCCAGCTCAACAATCATCTTCATTTTAAACTTGAAAAAGCAGTGATACTGTCATTACTGTTTTCCTTTGGTAGGGTTTTAATGCATCTTTGAATTCCCATCTATAGGTTCCATGCTCACAGCTCCATTAGAATGGATTACACAAATTTTGTTAATACCAAGCATAACACATCTCTGAAAAAGCATTTGAAAAATTGTGCCTTTTGAAGAAATGAAAATTTCTTTTCTCCTCCCTGTCCCAATATCATTTGTTTAGCTCAAAAATTATTCTCAAACAAGTCTTAACAATAACAACATTAAAACTTTGAAAAGGAAGTGCAAGAACAAATTACAGTATAAAATTTCCTTCAGATAAGAAATCTGAGCAGATACCTACAGGGCATGAATCCTGAGGAAACAGCCCTGGGTGAGTACCTGCTGAAGGGAAGCAAATGACTTGCAGAACTCACCTGCCATTCCCTCAGCTTATGAGAATTGCATACGACTTCCACTTTGTTCTCCAAGGATGTCCAAGTCAAATCAATCATAAAAAGAAAAAACCCAGCAATCTTTTTGTGCTGTCAGCTGAAATTTGAGAGAAGGGAGAGGTACTTAGCAGTTGTCATTAATACCTGTAAAGTTGTCAAACGAATTAACTGGTTCCTGTAATATATGTCTGTCTAATGCCAGAGTTCCTACTCAACGTGGGTGTAATTATGGGAGGAGATACCGAAATTATTTACTCAGAGGAAATGCATGCTCTTGAATCCCAAGACAAGAAGAACTTCCTACAAAGATAATAGGTGTGCCATGAATAAGTTATCTTTAAGGATGAGGAAATGGGGAGCGTGGTGGGACGTAAAAGCTGTCTGAAGGAAAAAGGAGCATTTCCTGATGACTTAACTTCCATGTTGGTTAATGTCACTTCTTGGTTTGTCCAATAGCTGTGGGTTGGTTTCAGAGGGTTTTTTTGTCTAATATTATCTCCACTACCCTCTGACATATAAAATTATAAGCTCCCACTAGAAACAAATATCTGTTTACCTGTTCAGTTAGCTCCATCTATTAATATTTCCCAAAAGTTTTATTTCAAAAAGAACTCACAAACTAATAACCTTGAGTACTTTTTGTCAGCACAAACTTTAAGCCTGTCTGTTTTAACAACCATAACTATATTTCTTTTTGGGTTTATGAATATATTTATTTTTGGTTTTGTACCATCACTTTGTAAAAGAGTACAAGTAATAAAATGATGTAGTTTTGAAGAGGGTTATCTCCTTAAGATTCTGCAGCCCCAGTGATCATGTTTTAGCACTCAGTAAAGACTTAGAAATAAATTAGTCTGAATTTTAAGTTACAGGGAAAGGAAAACAAACTAAAAAAGCAGCAAGTTAAGCTCCAGCAGCTGTTTCGAAGGTAGATTTTACAAGACAGGCTTCTTGTACCTCTTTTGAGAAACTTTGTTTTTGTACCACAAAGACTAAGAGCACTTACTAGTATGACAGTCATGCCAGCCCTATCCCAAAGAAAAACGCTGAAGCTTTTCCCACTAGGCAGCAGTATATCTGGCACAGTACATCTCCACTTACATTGTAATTCAGCAGTTCTTCCTTCCCTTGGAAGTTTCCAGGATGTTCAGGCTGTCAAGACTTGTTCCGGGAATCACCTCAAATGGGTTTGATTGCTGTCCAGAGCTACTTCAGTTGGCCTTTTTCTCTTTTCCTTAATTCATATTCCTTGGAAACCATAAGAGCCACAAGCCTCTGATGTTACCCGATCTTCACACACAGCCCTAGTGACAAACCGCATCGACCAGTTCTGAAGTTCAGGCGTTCAGTACTTACAGTGATTGCCTCAGATGTTACACATTGCTCCCACTGGCATTTGACTATTTCCTTTCTTCTTCCTTGCAACTCACATACGTAATTAAGTCTCGGAACACTTTTTCTGTCTTGGCTCCAACCACCTCCTTTACCTCTGCAAGGCACGCCCACAGTGGTGCTCACCGAGCCACCAGGACCTCTCTCAGACTGGCCTACATCCCAAACCGGCACCTGCCAGTCTCACCTTCACCACAGCGAAGCACCAGCAGCTGCTGTTGTAATCCCTTTGGAATGCAGCAGTCATGGTTCCTAAGTGACTAATGGCTCAACGCTGTCACAGGTGTTTTTCCTAGCTCCATTCCACCCACCCATCATCCAAAATGGTTCAAAATACTTTGTTCCTCTTTTTCCCTTGTATCAGAGTCTTGGAATTGCAATTCAATTTGCTAACTTTCAGAGAAAAACTTTTTGATTTCATTCATCTCCTTAACAATTTTGTCTACTGTTCATATGCCCAGGGTAACTAAATCCACCTTATACTTGTCTTGTTACTACTTTTTACTAGAAAGAGGAAAGCAGCATAAATTCCACAAAGAAAAACTCCATTGCAGAATCTCTTCTGTGAGTCTGTATTGGAGTTGTCTTTTAATTAGACACATTAACTTCATGTGCATGGAGTGTTTCAGGGGAAGGCCTCATTTAAAGGTTTCTCCCGTTTCTGCTCGTGCAATTCACTTGACTTTAGCGCACTCTGGGTGTTTCACACACACAAGAGATGTAAAAAGAAGTCACTAAGTGTATATCTACATTCTAAACTCAAGGCTGTGCTTGAGCTTCAACTTCTACTGTAGTTTACTGTAGCCCAGAGGAGGCCACCAAGATAATCAGAGCGATGGAGCCCCTCTCCTGTGAGGAAATTTGAGGGAATTGGGTTTCTTCAGCCTGGAAAAGAGAAGGTTTTTGGGTGATCTAATTGTGGCCCGCCAGTATCTGAAAGGAGCCTACAAGAAAGGTGGAGAGAGACTATTTACAAGGGTGTGGAGTGACAGGACAAGGGGGAATGGCTTCAAACTGACACAGAATAGGTTTAGATTGGATATTAGAAAAGAATTCTTCCCTGTGAGGGCGGTGAGGCCCTGGCACAGGTTGCCCAGAGAAGCTGTGGCTGCCCCATCCCTGGAAGTGTTCAAGGCCAGCTTGGATGGGGCTCTGAGCAACCTGGTTTAGTGAAAAGTGTCCCTGCCCAAAACAGGGGGATTGGAACCAGGTTATCTTTGAGGTCCCTTCCAACCCAAGCCATTCTATGAATCTGTGATTTACACAATGAGACCTCTTGGCTCTGGCAAGGCTTGAGGAACATCAGGAAAAAGGAGAAGATACTACTGTGGGCTCCTTGCACAGCCTCTCTGTAGCTCATCCTGTTTTATGTCCAGTGTGGTCTCGTACTGACATCCTGTGACTGGCAGCAGGAAACCAGGGTGGCTGCAGGTGCCCTCCTAAAGCAATTCTGCAGGCTACAAGGACAAAAGAACTTTATAACCAATCTGAGCTTGGGCTCCTCAACAGTGAGAAGTGCCCATGACAAGTCACAGTACCCTGTGTAGTGTGGTGGAAGTTGGGGCACAGAGTTAAGATTTTATTCCTTCCTGGCCCAACAGTGCAATAGAGCAGGAGCTTGGCTTTCCATCCACTTTACCTACACAGTCATTTTCAGTCAGAGCTTGACTTACTGTTACACAGGTATTGCCCATAAACCAAGTCACTCCCTGGGCTACACGTACTTCACTGGAACCCATCATTTAGCCTGTATCAGTCCTCCCATAAAGGCTTTAAGTTTGCTTTACTAAACTCGAATCTAAGAGGTGACTTCCTGACACATAATCTATAGTGAAGAATTCCTAACTCTTCTCAAGTCAAAATACCCTCAGACTTAAAATTGCCCAGCCTTTTATTCCCAAACAAGACTTTCAGCAAGTGCAAAATATCAACATGCTAAAATATGTACGCTGAGCTGGGCAATTACCCCAATGTGTTTGGTGAATGGCTCTCAAATTGGACACCACCCAAATTCCTGTTGAACATTTCCTATGTCTCATTTGATCACTGTGATTTACCAAAAAAAAAAAAAAAAAAAAAAAGGAAAAATGTCAGGACAGAGTTTGTAGCAAAGAAGGCAAAGCTAAATGACATAAATTGTGCAAGTCATCCTCACTGTTCTATTATCACAGTTCCAGTAAGGAGAAACACTTCTTTGGAAGTCCACTGGATAAGGCTTTCAATATGTAACAATTAGTTTATGAATGTTTGTGCAGAGACATCTGGAGCCAGGAGGATTTCATTCCAAAGAAAGACAGACAAAAGTCAAACAGTTTCTAAGTAGAAGGTAAAATGTTCTTTTTAATAACATGGACACTCAAAACAGTAAATGAAGAATCAACCATTCCTCAGTTAAAATTACAATGTCAAATTGCAATGATTTGATGTTGGTGACCCTTTATCAGAGGAAGTGAAGATTTCTTTTGCTGATTATCTCATTGTTTTCTATACAAGATTTCTTATCACATTTTGTTCAGTTTATACACACACAGACCACTCCTTGTATATCTTCATGTTAGTTAATCACATTTACAATCTTAAAGGTCTTGATATCTGCAAATTTATCACAGGAGAAATTAACAAGTAGATGTTTGGGACCCGCCTCAGAAGGGATAAGTTTAAACTTGGTACTGGATTTCTCACTGGCTTTCAGTGGTGGTATGCTACAAAAAAGGAAACAGAGAGAGAATGTAAGTTGAAAACAGGCTTATGCGTCATGCTTGAGTTTCTTCACTAATCATCTTTCACCTGGAGTAAGAATTCTTATCACTTCAAAGTAAGATGGCCATGAAAAGACCACACATGACTTGGCTATCTGATAAGTATTTAAAGACTCAAATCCATAGATTAGGGCTCTCACAAATTCATTATGCAGTAACCCAGATAAGCCCACAAAGAGGGACATAATAATATGTGAGATAAGACTTCATGCAGAACAGAGGGTGTAAGACACATTACTGAATCATTGCAAAAAAATAATCTGAGATCATGAAGAAAGTTAATTCCAATGCCTGAATTAGAATAGATTATAGCACCAAGAAAACCTCAGTGTTTACAGAGCAGGAAATTCTGAATGGAGGTTAAAATGTTTTACACGGGTATATTTTGTAATTCTTGGAAACTCTTGTTAATGTTTTTCCCTTACCCTGTAATATTGTCTTGTCTTGCCTGAGGATAAAATTGTATGGGATAGACAACATGAGGCTGGTAAATTCCCTCAGGAGAGCTTATAAATGATGGGATGGACCATTCCTAATTGCTCAAGTGCAAATGGCAATGTTAAGTTGCTGTGTTTGTTTGTTTGTTTGTGTTTGCCTGTGTATTCAGTTAAAGAGCATGTTCCCATATCCCAGGTATTTTCCAGAAATAATTGCATTTGTGAAGAGCTGTTGATATGCTAAGCATGGAGCAGACTTGGCTTTGTGCTTTTCAGAGGTCCCACCCTGTGAGACCACAACCTGTGTCTAAGCAGTATTAATTTTTGTTCCCAAAGCTGAGACTGGTGTATCTGCTTTTTACACGTATTTCTACCTGTCGGATATAAATACAATTTGTTTAGAATGCTGAGCACCCAGATTGGCACCTGCAGTCCATTTAATAAAGTGAAAAAAATATCCTTGTTAATATATGTTGTAATTTGGGTAAACATGGACAGAAATAGTCATGTATCCTATTGTTGGCCTTTGATCAGAACAAGAAGGTGCAACCTGTCTGGCCTATAGCAGAACAGACAGCCTCAGCAACATTTACAGCTTAGGTAAGCGAGAATTTTTTTTCCTGGAACTGTGTGGTCCTGCTAGGTAGGCAGGAAAACAAGTTTTGTCCAATTATGACAGCAATTATTTGACCTCCCAAACCACGGAGCCAAAGTCCAGCCTAGACGAAGAGCTGGTTCATTGCTGTGTGCTTTGTTATGAGATGTTAAACACTGAGTGGCCTCCCAAGGCAAGAAGAAAATGATGTCTCATCCCATAGTCCAGTTCCAACTCATCCATGCCCACATTCTTGCTCATGTATCTTTGACAGCAGAAATGAGACATTTCTCCTACTTACCGTAACTCCAGGATTCCTTGGAGCAGGTCACTGCCTTCCACCTGCAGCACACAGTCCTTCACCTCTGTATTGATAGGATTGGTAAATGCCACTTCCACAACCACCTCTTTATTCACTTTTGCTTCACCAAGTACCTGTGCAAAGAAAATGCTTGTGAGGCCAGGTTCTCAGTGGTCTTTTCTATCTGAGCCTTTTCAGGCATCAGAAGAGGAGGTATTATGAGGTGCTGTGATGGACCGTGGCAGAATGTGAGCAGAACATTTCTTTCAGGGAAGAAAGTGCTCATAAAGAGCTCACTTTCCCTTTTCTCTGCCACTGCAGTTACAGCAAAGGAAGTTTACCTGGATGTCGATGGCAGGATTGTCCAGGGTGATGTTTCTTTGCACAAGCACTTGAATCCCATCTTCTACATGACATAAAGCTGTGACTTGGATTGTTTTGTCTGTAGTTAACTGCTGCTGGTATTCAGGATACTTTATCTTAATGGGAAATTGTTTTTCTGCAAGGACAAAAAAAAAAGGAATTGGTACATGCTTTTATAAGCCCACAGAGCTTCATATCTAACATTAGTATTTTCCTTTTATGCTGTGACTAGGACTAGGAGGGCCTTCAGCCATCACTGCCAAAATGAATTCATGCACGTCTATCAGTTTGCTTTAGATAGATAGTGATTTTTTCAATGTTATCCCTTCTCCATTCCCTACTACTCTATTGCCTGGCTTGTTTTCCTCCCCATTGCTCTGAAAGATGCAACAGTGGTAGTTTAAGGAGTTTACTGGTGCCTCTCCAGAAGTTAAGTTACATATTAAAGAAATTAATTATTATTTCTGCTTCTTGCTAACGACTTGAAGCCTGAGATTAATACAGGATACTATCAGTTGTGATTCAATGATCTTTCACCTCACTTTCGAGATGCTGATGTATCTCTTATCCCAGGCTCCTAATGGTAACAGTTTCCAAAATGTGAAAAGTATCTGGGGACATGATAGTGTGACACATACCTTGTTAATGTATGTGCAATGTAATATTTTTCTCAGCCTTTTCTATGTAGGGATTTAAGATTGCTGTTTGTTAGAGCTTTTTCCCCCAAGCTGATCAGCCTCCAATGCCCACTTACTGATAAAACCATTATGATCAAAAGTTATTTGAAAAATTACCTTCCTTTGGAGCCAGAGTGACAGATATGGAGTCCTTCCAGATCTCATTAACTGGTCTTCTAGTATACAGAGTACTCCATGCAGTCATATTTACATTTACAGTCTTAGGATCAGATTGTAAATTTTCAAGAACCAGAAGTAGGTTGAGATCTTTGCCAACTTCTAAAGAGCCAGCCACCTTGAATTTCCCTGAGATGTCAGGCTTCTGTTCAATTTCCTCTTGTGTCGGTGCTGTAGGATCAAATTTATCCTCAAGTCCCAGCTTCTTACGGGCTTTTTTAAAAATCTCTCTTTCTTTTGCAGAGCCTATCAGGGAGAACCATGAAAATTATCCTCAACAGTTAATATGCGTCTCTTGTTTTACATGGCTGCTAGAGACAAACTAGAAGGACGTAGTGTCTGTATTTAGAGATAAATAGACCTTCTGTTTTCCACAGCCATACCTCATTTTCTGGATCTGCAGTCAGTAATGTCACTGTCCTTTTAATAACTTTTTTTTTTTTAAATAAAATCTTAAGTCTAGTTTCTCTTTTCCCATTTCTATCCCTTTTTACAGCTGTAACATTTAGAAATGTGAATTCTTATTTGCTAGTACAGAGAAGGCCCCAAATGTTGGGGAAGGCTGATGGCACCGTGTGATGGGTTGACTCTGGCTGGCAGCCAACCATCCACCCAGCACCTCACTCCCCATTTCCATAGGAGGGGAGAAGGCTCGTGGATTGAGGTAATGACAGTTTAACAGGGAAAGCAGGAGCTGCTTATGAGCAAGGGAAAAAGAGAAACACAAATGGGCATGATCAGACCCAAAGGACTGACAAGGTGCTGTGCTCTTGGATCCTTTGAAAGAGTTTCTTCTCCTGGGCCTAAGTGCTGATTTAGCTTAGGTTTCTGTAACAGGCCTTTCATCCTGCAGACAAATAACTGGGCTGTAGCCTAATTCTCACTAAGCAGAGGCAGAACAGTGCATGTCAGATGGAACAGTAAAGGCTTTCTTTGGGGATACTTGGACTTGCCTTATTTAGGTCCCACAAAGCAACTCCATATCAGAAAAGGCAAGGCAGTATTTTTTTTACTCAGTACCTTTTCTTCCCTTTTCTCTAGGAATTGAATAAATAAAGTATGAATTCTGCTCCTACTTTATAAAGGCACAAAATTTCCCACAGAGAGACTCCAAACCGAAAGTTTATATACTTTTGGGAATGAAGCAGCTATGTGATCAGAAGAACCAGTGGTTTTACTTACCTTCCTCATATTTATAATCACTGGTGACATCTACACGATCATCTCTACCAACTGCCTTTGTACTGATGGAGACACCAATTTCTGTAGACTTAGAGAATATTAAAGTTTTCTTTCTAGTTGCAGAGTCATAATTCCAGTACATACAGTCTGCATTCACTTCTGCAAACACGAATGGGCAGTCGTAGTCCAGATCTACTTCTCCTTCTTTGATGGCGTGCCGTGAGGCAGGACCACACTGATAAATTCCTACAGCATCAAGGAAAAAGAATTTAGGCATAATTAGGTCTTTGACAGTAAGCAGATTATTAGACAGATATTTATCACTGACTCCTGAATTGCCCAATGCTGCTGTTCCATTCAAGCCCTTTCATCCACATAAACCCTCATACCAGGCCAGTCATCAATGTATCTTGAGTTTATTCTGAAAGTACACTTGATTTATTTTATATTATCCCTTAATTTTCAATAGCCTTTGATACCTACATTGGAAATGCAGGAATTGCTGTAAAAACTGCTTCTGGAAGTCTAGCTTCTTTCTTGGCATCCACAGATGATCTGAAGCTTTTCTAATGCAACCGATAAAGTATTTTCTTCTGCAACTATTTCTGAGCAGGTTGACAAATTGCTTTTACAATGATTTTACTTTTTTCCCCTTCTCTCTAAAAGTGACTGACTTTATAATTTTTCAACATTATTCCTGAAATAAAATTTGAATACCTCCACTTTGTTCTTGGGGAGTTGCATCCAGAACTTGCCATCCACTGTATGAGGGGCCCAAGTCGTTGCGTGTAAACCAGCTTTCATTCCAGACATGGAAATTCCTGTGTGCAAGAATGAACAAAGTAAGCTACTAGTATGTATTCATGAATTCCTGTCCACATCCTTTAATCAGCCATCTTAGTTAAATGGATCAAATGCCTTTATTTGCACAAGTTCTTATCTGAGACTCGCCACTTCTACCCTGACCCTGACTACATTAACTAGAAAGGGGCTGAAAATTGCATTGTGGAATAAATAGAAGTGTTCAAGGGCAGAAAACACATTTGTGAAGTTATACAAAATACCTTCAGCCTATTCTTCTCCAAAAGCTTTGGGTCCGTGCACCTCCTTAGTTATAGCTGGTTTCTTTCTGGCACAATGCTACAGCTATACATGTCACTTGTATTTAGAATGGGTCCAGAACAAGAAGGGGAGTAAAAAGACAAAAAACTGAGGGACTACTTCTGCTCTTTGCTGAATGCAAACTTGTTTGAACTGCATTTGATGCTTAATAGAGGCAGTAGTTAAATTATTTTCACTGCAAATGATGCCACTACAAGAAAAGTAAAAAAAAAAAAAAGAAAGGCAGGAAAGCTGGCTCTATTGAACTTTTACAGTTTAATGTGAACTGGTTTTGAAGAACAGTTTCAAACTAGGTTAAGTCCCCACTGTTTGATACATCCAGTGCAATATTGCAAATTTTCAATCATCTTTGGCATAATATCTGTAACTTTGCCTGCCCTGGCTTCAATTATCTGTTGTAATTTGTGTCACAATTCGTCCTTTAACTGAGAAAGAGTGAAAACACCAAGTCTTGTAGTATTATTTTGTAGTATTTTTTATTGATCCTCTGTGTGTGTGTAGTAGTTTTTAAGGCAAATTTTAAGAAGATAAAGCATTTGTCATTAGAATCTATGCTCTGCACTTGAAGACACTGTAGACATTGAGAAGCTCTAATATTAAATATTGAGCCTTACCATATGCTGTCAGCTCCCCTCTCCAAATGATTTCCGTCTGCATCATAAAACTCATCCACACGCAGATTTTCATCTGCATCATGGGCAGAACTAAAGTTTGTAATTGTACGAGTGGGAATCCCCAGACATCTAAGCACTAAAAAGTGAAGACAAAACCACAGTCAGAAAGCAGTATTTCTGCAGGTTTCATATAGCATAGTAATGTCTTCAAAGACATCCATATAGGGAGTATTATTAGTGCTTCATTTAATAGAATCTGTGCAATGTCAGTCATGTGTGTGACATAAAACATACCTGTAGTCAATACTGCTGCAAAAACCCAACATTGTCCATATTTAACAGGCTTGAATCCTGATTTCTTCCAGCTTTGCAGGATTTCACCACTTCCTGTCCAGCTGCTGGGATTTTTACCACCCTCATATTTTCCACTCCAGTTTCCTAGCACCACCCCTTGGTCATCATTGGCGTTGACCTGAAAAGTTATTCACTAAATTTATGATGAGGTAAATTAAGAGTTTACTACCTGTCTGAAAGGGGCCTGGGAGTTACAGCAAATGCTATATTGAATTTGAGCCAACAGTGCTCTCTCCTCAAAAAGGGAAAGCTCACAGTAGGCAACATTGGGAAAAGTGTGACCAGGAGGTTGAGGGAGTTTGTTAACCCCCTTTAATTATCCCTAGCAAGGCTGTGCCAGGAGTCCTGTCTCTAGTTTTGGGTCTCTCAGTTCAAGGGGATGTTGAGACACTGAAGAGGACTCAGGAGGGAGGACTACCCAGATGGTCAGGGGTCTTGGAGCACACAATCTACAGGGAGAAGTTGAGTGCACTGGCCTAGTTCTGTCTGGTTAAGGAGGGTGGGGGGAATGTAAAACCAGCTTACAACCATTTGAATGTGTGTTCTAACAAACCTTTCTCTTTTATATACCAAGAGGCAACAGCAGAAAGCTGTTGGGAAAATCATATTTGATACAAGAGACAAATTCCTCATTAGGAGGGGAATGCACCTCTGGACTGGTCACCCATAGAGGCCACAAAACCTCCTTCCTTGGAGATCTTCAAAGCAGCCTGGCAAATCCATGGCTGAGCTGATCTAGTACCGCTGTACTTCCACTTCAAATGGGTGGCTGGACTAAAGACCTCCAAGGAACTGGTCCCTCAGCCACCCCATGTGTTATATTTTCAGTTTGACTCCTGCATATCAAAGTGATAAGTATCAGAACTACCCCAGAGGAGACAAATCTAGCAGGCTCAGATCAGATGACCATGTAGGTTTTTCTCTGGCCCTTTCTTCACCACCCATATTGTCTGGTGCATACAGTGGCCTAAAATTCTCTAAGAAATGTCTTCATATTTACTTTCACTGACTATTTTTAAAGGACACAGTAGTTTGGACTTTTCGAACATGTTGCTTACCATTGCACTGAGAACACGGCCCAGATACCTGGGGTCATGTCGGTGAGATACATCAGTGACAGGATCCTGACGGTAGTATAAGCTTCGATCCATTATGGAGAGGCAAATATTGAGGATATCTTCTTGAAACTATGGTACAGAAATAAATTAGTGTTGTGGGAACACAGATTAGTCTACTAAAAATCAGGATGCAGAGAGCCATATAAGCATTGAATGTTTTTTTTTAATCACCAAATGAAGTGCTGCAGAGCTCAGCCAGGCATTACCATATAAAAATGTGGCCACAACAAACCCTTA
The DNA here is from genome assembly GCA_014706295.1 of Lycocorax pyrrhopterus obiensis. NCBI lineage: Eukaryota > Metazoa > Chordata > Aves > Passeriformes > Paradisaeidae > Lycocorax > Lycocorax pyrrhopterus. Next base: position 9,344,034 of record JACSVZ010000022.1, on the reverse strand, counting down.
AGATCAGAACTTACAGAGCTTTTCAAAAATCAGAACTCACAGAGCTTTTCAAAACTTGGAATCTGTGGACTCGAGGCCTCTCAGCATTGCTACAGTGCTTTACTACTCTAAGGCTACTTAGTCTTAGTAAAGACATAAAGGTGTCTGCTGGCTGCACTTCCAAGGCAGAACAGGGACTAGTAAATTACAAATCCTCAAATTGATCAGTGAAACAGGGCTTGGTACAAGTGCTGATTTCAGCACCAGAGTCCTGCACTTCATAGATGTATGCAACGAACTGGAAAAAGCAGATGATCCAGTTCGTGCAAAAACTATGTCTGGTGTTTCAGTGCTACATTTACCTGGCCAAAGTTCCATCCAAAGCCGCTGATATGATTTTTATTGCCTGCAAAAATTATGCCAAACTCTTCTAGCACATATTCCTCACACTCCGCCTTGTTAGGCATGAACACATCATCACCTGAAAAACCAAAACAGAGAGATGTACAAATATGGCAGGCAAAATAAAACAAAACCTCAGGAGTCTTGCTCTCCATCTATAAGAGTGCTTACAGATAGCCACCCTTTGCTGTTCTTGCTGCTATAAACAGATCATGAAACTCGGGATCTTCTACAATTAGAGAAAGGGGTGGGAGGTGTCTGAGTGAAGAGGGAGGTATGACACTGCCAAATCTGTGAGAAAATGGTAAATATGACTCTTTTCTTGGTTCTACAGAGGCCAGACACACTCTTCTAAACTTGTGCAGAAGTAGGCAAGCTCTGTCAAAAGCAGAACCTTATCTGTTAGGACAATGAGCTTTCCAGTATGTACATGCTACAGAGCTGATCTTTTGTACCAGAAGGTCCTAAGAAACTGTTACACACTTTTATTTGTCATTGATACATTGTCAATGTTCAGCTGCTATATTAAAGTATAGATCAAATGGAGAAGCTGCACATATTAATGAAGCTAAAAGCAACTTAGGTCTTTAGAGGAGCTTTGACATATTCATACCTGAAGACCAAGGGTTAAAAAGCAAAACAAAAGTGCCAAGACTTGCTGGAGGGGAGCTGCCAATTTGAACACTCAGCCTGTAACGTCCAATGACAGCATTATGCGGGCTGGAAATGGAGATGCTCACAGAGTTGGAACTGGTGGACTGTAGAACTGCACTCCAGCCCTCCTTGCTCACTGTGCTGGAGATACCAAATGTGGCCAGGGTCTTGGTTGCCTTTGAGGGTTTTGGACCTTTCAAGAAAAACAAACAACATTTCTTTTCCATGCCTTGCTGAAATAGAGATTTAGTCATCAACAAACTCAGCAGGGATGTAGCCCTCCCCTCAGATGAATTTGTGCCATATATTGGCAATTGAAGGAAGCTGTGGCTGCTCGCTGAGGTAGGAATAATACAACAAACACCTCACTCAGTTCCATGGCTATGTGAATGAGCACATTGGCTCTGAGGTATTCTCTTGCTGCTCTGTAGTGCATATCAGGCCAGAAGAATGTCCTGAGGCAGCATTACTCTGTCTGTGAAAGAAGCTGGGGGCCATACCTGTTTCTGCAAGGAATATTAAGTTTTGCTCAGGCTTTTCTGTTCCATTGCAGGTGATAGTGAAGGTCTGTCCTCTTCTTGCAATCAGTTCTTCACTAGAAAATTTACTTGTGTGATGTTCTCTTGCATTTTCTTTCAGATGCCAGTCGGTACTTGGCTGCGTTGCAGCTGGAAATAAATGAGAAGAGCAAGAAAACTTGAGGGTACATCCAAAGAGGAAGGAGCACAAACACAGTGAAGAGTTGCTTATTACTTTCTACAGGTAACTGGTACCCATGTGAGGCTTCCACCAAAATTAAAAATAATTTATATGTGAGCTTTTTTTTTTTTTAAAGAGACTCCATCTTGCATAGGCTGTTAGAGATTATCTGCATAATTAAATATAGGAGTAGTGTATCCTGTACTAAAGGAAAATCAGAAAGGCATCTAAGAGAAGAGAAACCTGAGAGAATTGAATATTTGTGAGTTACTTGGATAAAAATCTGGTTGAACTCAATTAATTCTATCAAGGTGTCATCCATTCTGACATGGTGTCATCCTAACAGAGGCACAGCCTTGCTGCCTCTGAATGAGAAATAAAGAAACCTGACTGAGCTGAGAAACACTTATGTATTTTAAGCCATGATGTGGTCTCTAGCTTCATTATGTCCCACAGCTGCCACTGTTGGAAGCACCTAACAAGAACATGTTGATGAACACCGGGCTGTCATTTGGCACTGGGAGGGATGGCAGAATTGGAGAGAGAACACTACTAAAATACGCTGTAGAAAGCTCTTGCCTGTGAACTATGGCTTCAATCAAAGGCCAGAGAATAAGCATTTGAGATTGGCTTGACATCATCAGAGCCTGTGGAGAGATTTCTTGTAGGAGATGGCTTGATGGATTAAATGAAGTGCAGAAGTACAGAAGAAAATGATTTTTTCTCCCCCTGCAAAGAGGGAGAATAGGAAAGAGTAAGAGTGTGGTGCTTAGGAGTGGAAATTTGTTACCCTGTGCCATTATTGAGTAAAAAAATAATCATCCTATGTTCAACCAAATTTATTAATGTAAAGATTTTTTTTACAGGATGATCTTAAATTTATCAAGTTCAGACACGCCTTGAAATAACTATGTTGGTAGTTTCAGAAATGTAGTCACAGTCCAAATGGAGAGGAACATGGTTTTTTACAGTATTGAGGCGAGAAGCATGTATGATTTTTTCAGGAACATACCTACTATTGAAAAAAAATCTTCAGAAACTTAGCAGTGAAGCACATCTATTGTAGAACCAGCTGAGGGCTCAGGGAGTTTTGCCTTTAAAAAGGCAGGAGTTGGAAAATCAACACAGGACTATTTATAATAATGGTCAGTTTGCATATCTATAAATATTAGCACGTGAACAAAACCCCACCACAGCAACAAAGCAACTGCCAAAAAACCCCCCAAGCCCCCAAAGTTTTGTATCCTCTCTGCCTTAACTTCAGGTTTCAGCCTTCTCTGCTCATTGTAGCCTTCCTCAGCCTTTGCAATGATACATTCCCAAAGTTCTGCTTTGCTTCTTTCTCTCATGTCAGATTTGTCAGTCTATCATTTGCACTTTTCTGACAACTCCAAATAGCTGCAGACTTTCCCCTCCTATTTGTGAAATACAACATTTTTTTATCAGTTAATATACCTGTGCTGCCAAACCTCGTTCTGATAAGCTTGCTTTTCCCATGCACACAATAAATGAAAAAATGCAATTCCTGTGAAAATCCTTCTCCTGACTCTTGATGGAAGAATTTTCGTTTACTTTTTTATTGGATCAAAACTCCTTAGAGAAGTAGTGATCTCTCAGTGTCCATTACAGAGCTGAACATGATGTATGGATGTAAGAAAGTAACTAACAGCATCACGGGATGGGCTTCCCCCTTGCTCACCTTGGCCCATATCTGATCAATACGTCCTCTGTATGCAGCTTCTGAAGCTTCCTCTGAATGGCCTCCTCTACTTCTGCTGGCTCAAGGAATGACTGGTGCCTTTCACTTCTTAAAATCTGTTTGCAATGTTTCCTCTGGGGGTGGAGCTTGAGAGGCTGCCTTTGCCCCCAGCCTTGATCTGACCGGTGGGGCTTGAGGATTTATTTTTTATTCATTTTTTTCCTCTCTCAGTCCTCACATCCTCATCTTGTTTCCTTGCAACTTAACATCTGAAGCTTGGACAATATTTATTCCTAACAGTCTGGCCACTTGTTAAGAGTTTTTTAATGTATTTAAAGTTATAAGAACTTCAGTGTTTAGCTGCTTTTCTTTCTGTTATAATGATAGAGCGTAACTCCTTCTTGTAAAACACTGTTTTTAGTTTGAAATTCATGAACAATATTTACAGGGACTTTTTCTTTAAATTAATTCCCTAAATCTGTTGTTTTGGAGCTGCTTCCCCCCCTCCCCCCCTGCATTGTAGTAATTGCAAAACAATGACCAAGCTATTGTCTCTGCCCCAGGTCCAATCAGGGCCAAATTTAAAGAACCAATTTTTCATTTATCACATAATTTCTGTTTAACCCCATTCAATAGAGAAGCACTCCATGTCGTATTTGCATGACACACTACAGTGACAAAAGGTAAGTACATTTGTGACTTGTGATAAAACATCTATCATTGTTTTCAGCTGGTGCACTACTATTTTTTCATAAGACGTCTCTGGCCATGCTACTGGCAATGCCAATTTATGCACAAAAATCTTCCACTTAATTTCAAGGAGAGTGAATTTTGCTTATGCTTTGCAGGCGGCTCTGTTTTGTGTTAAGAAAGAGAGAGACTAATTCTGATACTTTTATGAAACTACCTGTAAAATTTGATTAACTCAATGCACATCTTACAGATGCCTCTCAGTGATACCCATCATGCTGAACTGAGCACAGCTGCACACATTCCCAAATTCATCATTTTAGTTGGCTGGGCTCAGTCTTCAGTAGCCCAGATTGTTCTGTTTTCTGGTTTGGATCATGTTTGGAAAATCTAGAATTGAAACTTGCTCAACCCATTTCATATACAGACATGTTTTACTCATGTTTCTTATAAAAAAGTGTTGTTAGAAGAAACAGTTTTTACCTGGCTATGATTCAGACTTCTGCTTTGAATCTCTGTTCATTAATTGTATTTAATCTTAAGAGGGACCATGGTTTATAACTTGCAAAGCCCAATTGTGATTTTAAAGTGATAAGACTAATTCTTAAATTTAAAATGTCTTAGAATTTGATTAGAATTTTCTGATGTTAAGACATACTCTCCTATCCATACTTTTAAATACTGTTAAATGTCACACAAACAATTTTCAGAATGAATTTAAGATTTCAGCCTATCCTTGGGTACACAGCAAACCGTTTTTCTTTGATAGAAAGGTTAGCTACTGTTGAAAGAAAAAGAACAACAGTTCATTTATGCTGGCAGACAGTATGTCAGGAAGAACAAGTTGTGGCTGTTGTGTCAGCTTCTGGTGTTTATTCCCAGCTCTGCCTAAGTTGCCTTGCGGGCCTGTGGTGTGCTTTGTTTGTAAAACAGATGAATGATACATACTGGACCTTTGGATTAAAGATTATGGGCAAAGGTTGAGAATGAGGGTTAAATTAATGAGAAATACTAACACTAGTCAGAACACGCAGTCAGTCAAGCGCAATGCATCTGACCCAAGCAGCTTCCTTGCTAAGTAGTGCTGGCAGAGCTTGAGTGGTGGCTGTAAATGTAGGGACTGTACAGGCAGGTGCTTGAAATTCTGTGGATAGCAAGAGAAGACTCTTTTGGACCTCAGGAAATTGAAGCTATAAGCCACCTTAGCATATTGTTTCATGTACCCAGAAGAAGGTATATCAGAATCATCTTTTGCAGACTGGTCCAGTCATATAATTCATAGCATCCTTTTCCAGTAATACCCAGATTTTTTCCCTCACCTCAGTAACTGTTAAAGAAATGAATATATAGGACTAAGAGTTTCAGCACTGAACAGTGAAGGATATATTTGGTAACAATCAAATTCCCCTCAGTATACTCCTTTCTCTCCTTTCCAATGTTTTCTTTCACATCAACTCTATATGAATCCTCAGTGATACTTGAATTTTATGAAATGTCACCTATTATTAATTGTGCTTTTGTTCAGGATGGGAAATTATTACCTGTAATAGTCTATCTGCTCCTATGTTCTTTCTGAGCACAGCTCTTCTTTAGCATATCCCTAAAGCATCATGCTGCAACCACATGGCCGTGACTCATTGGGACTGCCTCAGTGGACTCGATGATCTTACAGGTCTTTCTCAACCTAAATCATTCTGATTCTGTGATTCAGTATCCTGAGAAGTTGGGGCTATTCTATCTCTTATCACATCCCGTTTTTGAATAATTAAGCAAGAAATTCCATCAGCAGCCCCCACTCCTGCTATCCTAGATACAGGAATTCAAGGGGTTTTCTACAGCTTTGCTTTATTTCTGACCCATACTAGGGAGAGACCTGGGTCCCTGGAACAGTGGTGTGGACTGACTCACATCAGCACTTTTCAGGACTAGAACCACCTGACGTAGAATGATCAGGTCTATATGGAAAAATATTTGGCCAAGATCTCTTCTGAGCCTTACATATTGTCCAAGACATACTTCCTATTTTCTGTCTCCCTCTTCCACTCACATGCCTTAAACAGCAGGGACATTTGGAATGGAAGCTTGCAGCCTGCTGCAGCCTGAAGCCTTCCTGAAGTTCCTGACTCTTCCTGAAGTTTGCCAATAGCCTTCCTTTGAAGACAGCAGAACTTGGCACAATCACCTTCCATATTGTCTGTGTAAGAAGGGTGCCCTGTTAGCTGGGCTCAGATCTTCTCTTGAGATCTCGGCTCATTCCAGATGAGATGGCTTCTTCAGAAGGGAGGCTGACAGTGACATAATAGTGATATGCACTAATATGTGACTTTCAAAAACTACCATGGGACCAGGACAGAGGAATGAGCCAAACTGGCAGTGCAGAGACTGGGATGAATCTATGCTGGACTCTCCTGACAGCTCCCACATAGTCACACAGCACCTATTATTTATAGCCTATGATATTTAAATGTATTTCCCTACCTCTCCCACTTATGCATGTATGTCTTCCATTGGAATGGAGCAGACATTATTTGGAAGTTTTAACTTCCAGCTATTGCTGCGTACTCATTATCCAAGAACACCCCTGTGCAGGCTCCCATCACAGCCCTGCTCTGCTCCTTTCTTTGAGAATCCAGCATGTTGTCCCATTCTGCGGGCAGACGCTCCCAATGCTAATGCACAAACAAGATGCTTGCAGGTGTAACTCATGCCTTAATTGTAATGACACTGAAGCTTAAAAGTGACAGAAAGAAGCTGAGATAATTATTTTCAGTGTGAGTCTATGAAACATTGTTAAATCCTTAGTAGCAATAGTGGTGCTGCAGACCATCAAAACTCTTTGAAAAATCAGGCAAACTTATAGGAACCTTTTAAGTGCTTTTCCCTTTTCTTTATGCAAAACCTTCTGAATTCTGTTAAAGCAGGTCCATTAGAGACTGGCCCACAAATGCATAAAGATTTTCTGGGAAAAAAGGTGTGTCTGTCTGCAGGATGTGTGTCAGGGGATGGGAGGAGTAGGGAGAGAGGAGGAGAAGGAGTGAAAACAGCTCTGTGCACACACAGCTGCACACAAGCCCTCACAGGTTTTTACATGAAAAATTGTGCATGGTACCATGAGGAGCATCCGCTTGCAGTTCTGACCTCTCCAACTGAGCCTGGGCTTGGGTATTTCTTGGATCCTGGGTATTTCACAAGCAAGTGCTGATCATGATCAGCAAATACCAGTTTGTTTGTTAAATGCTGCATTAAATACTTCTTGCATTTCGTGCAATAAGAAAATTGTCGTTGAGAAGGACAGACTGCTGTCTGAAATTTCAAGAGGAAGCTTTGAGAGAGAGCCCTGCTAAAATGTTCTAAGTTATTGGCAAATCATTGCTTAAAAGGAAGTGTTACAATACAGAAACAATTGGTTTGTGGGTTTTTTTCCCCATTGCTGTAGATGAAGGTTTTAACTGTCCGCCTTACTGTATAGTTCTTTTGTTAAAAAGAAGGATTTTTCTACTCAGTCCAATATTTCAGCTTTGCCTATCAAATTGTGTTTTGCCATTTATTTAAGCTCTGCTCAAAGGGGGAGATTTATGAAAGAATCTATAGCCCTATGCTGACCGTATGGACCCAATTCCCTCCTAGCCTCAGCTCTGCTCTTAAACAAGTAGACATATAGATGGTATCACACTTAGCAGCTGCACTCAGATAGTCATTAACTAACCACCATCAGGCCAGGCAAACAGCAGACGCTGTGAGGGATGCTGGCACAAGGTCAAGACAATAACAGGAATTATTTCAAATAATAGATATATGGATAAACACTGTGTTCTAAGAGTTTGTGCGATCACTTCTCCTAGAACTGTGAAAATGGGGTAACCGTGCCTCTGTTAAACTGCATGAGGGGAAAACAATGCATGTCAGTTCTGCACCTGAGCCCCTGATCTGTGGATGGTTGTTTTTTATTAATTTCCCGACTTAGGCTTTTCAAGCCTAAATCACATAAAGCTAGCACAGCATGTGCTCTGCCTAGCATAGATAAAGCAGCATCATCTTAAACTCAGGACTCATTTTATGCATTTATGAAGGGGACCTATTAAGAAAGTTGGGAACAAACTTTTAGCAGGGCTTGTTGCAGTAGGACATGGGGTAATGGTTTTAAACTGAAGGACTCAATTTAGATTAGATACAAGAAAGAAATTTTTAACACAGAGGGTGTCACAGGTTGCCCAGGGAGGTGGTAGATGCCCCATTCCTGGAAAAATGCAAGGTCAGGGTGGATGGGGCCCTGAGTAACCTGATCTAGTTGCAGATGTCTCTGCTCATTGCAGGGGAGGTGGAGCAGATGGCCTTTAAATATCCCTTCCAATTCACACTATTCTATGATTCCATACATTTTTATACAAGTGCCAGCAAGTCAGGCCTAAGTGAGTACATGGCCAATCTTACTAAAAGATTTAATATCCTTCCTCCTAAGACTTCACTGCTGGACTTCTGTTTGCTTTGTTTGTGTTTTAAAGTGCCTTTGGCTTTCATGCTAATTTTAAAAAATAGTTAAAATGGCATTACTGACTCTGGATCTGCAGGAAGAAATTTAGTCTGTAGTGTATCCTTCGCATAAGTATTGTTATTAACACAACATTCATTCATACCTGACCTACTCTTTGATTCATTAAATTTCATGCTAAAATAAAGTTTGCCGTTTGCCACAACTTCTGCTCTATTTGCAATTTTACAATATTTTTAATATTTAACTATAGTATAGCAATGGATGGATTATCTTCTTTTGCTTGTTTGTGTCTTTTGTAATATTCAGGAAAGAAAAACACTGAAACAACATATGCATAATTCTCAAAATGTTTTGTACTTCAACAATTCAGAACCCTTTACAAAACAACCCCACAGAGAAAGCTATCACATGGTACACTATTCACTTTCCCATTCCATATGAACAAAGAGACTTTTTTTTTTTCACTTACCAGCCATGCTCCTTTGCTCCTCTGTGCCTTGGACTTTGTATTGCTGTGAGCAACTGTAGAGCTATATGATAAGACTTCAAGCTCTGGCTGTGTTGCAGCATTTATAGGGAAAACTTTAGGCCTCTCCTTATGTTCAAACCAATTATAATTCACATTAGGTGAGTGAGGCAGGTAAGTCATACCAGTGGTCATGTAAACTTCCTAGCAACCCTATATTAGCTCATGGGTTTTAAGACATTGGACTTGTGCAATTCAGGCCATTTATCCAGAAGGTTGATGAGATGCTTAGAAAAGCAGAGCATTTAATTGCATACCTGGAATCCAGAATTTCACATGCAATGATGCATCACTCGGCAAGGGATGCTTTTTGAGTCAGTATAAATTAATATCTCTTCCCAGTATGATCCAAAGTTGAGTATTCGTGCAATAAAAGTATACATTCATAATCAAATTCATATGGTCCCCTCCCTATGAGTGTACTCATAAGTCTGGGAAAAAACCTCAGAACTTTTCATTTGCCTCATCAGTCCTTTTTTGGGGATCACCACAGTAATGCTTTTGTGTCAGCCCCTCCTTAGAGTCTCTGTGAATTATACTAATGGTATGAATGCTGTAAATGTATTGTAAGCTAGTAGTAACTTGACAAACCACTGAGCATTGAATAGCTTTGATGAGTGGATCTCGAGTGGTAACTCTCCCTGCACAGAGAGAAACTTCATCCCCATAAAATAAAGCACTCATTTTGGAGCAAGTACAAATTATGAATACAATTTGTGTTTCGATGGTGGTTACTCATCTGGTTTCTGACTATAGAGAGAGAACAATAAATGTTAAAATATCTTCATCGGCACATACAGGAAATTCTATCGGTACAAAGAAAATTAATTTGTCAGAATGGCCTCATAATATTTCTTCTTTTCAGGCTAATCCTTCATTTTCCATATCAGTGCTAGCAAACTGATCACAGATCTTTCTTTCTCTCTTCTGCCCTACACATACAGGAGCTTCCGTTTCCTTACACTTACACAGACTTGAACAAGGTATTTTGCCTCTTCATTATTACTTCATCTTGCTTATCTACAATGATGAGAAGAGACTGAAGCAATCTCAGGAATGTTAGTGCTTACCTTGAAGAACTTGAAGGGTGGAAATTTCATAAGATCAGAAAGGGGCAAGCACAGTATCTGTGTATAAAATGGGGCAAGAGGCATGAAAAAGAGCTGAGAAATTACAGTTGACATCAACTAGTGTGATTCAAATTCCTGGAGAACACTGAAAGACACGAACTTCTTAGCATCTAGATGAATAACAGCCAGCTTAGATGTGCCAAGAAGTCAGCTGAGCCCATCAGAGGAGAAGAAAGAAGTGTCATCTATCACCACATGCTGACTTGGATTTGCAACAAGATCCCACAGGGTATTTTCATAAGTACACTTTGGAAACACTGATTACACAAGATTTCTATTAGTTAACTGCATAACTTGTTGTTAAAAAAACAAAGGCTGCATTGCTTCAATGGATCACCATCAAACTGGGAGGGCATAGTGGCTGAAGTGCCATTAAAAGCTGCCTTGGAGCATTGACATTTTAAATATGCTCTTTTCTGTTGTTAATGTTGTTCAGCTGAAGAATTATGCTAGCCCAGGGCTAATCTCAGCTGGATAATGTCAAGACTACAGAGAATGGAGAGCTTAAAAAAAATAGAAGGATCAAGCTGGATCAGTCTAAAACAGAGACAACTGCAGAGATAAGATGATTTTTGAAAAATATGAAAAGTGGTTATAGAAGGCGGAGGCCAACTGAGGAGTCATGGTCTTAAAAACTCTAGCCTTTGACTGAAGACACTGAACTGAAACATAAAAATGTTGGCAGTGAAGAAAAGTGTTTAGCTAGACCCTCTGGGTAGGTTGTAAAAATGTTAATTTTTTTTTTCCCATGGAGATTAAGAATAGCCTGAATGCACATTTGTCAGGAATAATATATGTGTGTAGTTGAGCTGTCCTTGGGGCATTTATTGTGATGTCAAAGCTGTGACAGTGACACTTTTCCCCCATTGCTTATTGTTGGCACCTGATGCTGAACTGCATGGTGTAGAGAGCACCTCAGCAGGGTAATGAAGCATTCTGCATCCAGTGCTGATTCAGTCTCATTTGCCTTGGTTTCGCTCTGTTGCTGTGGTTGACTTGCCCACAGTGAATACACTTCACATTGTGTCCTATGGTGAAGGGTTACCAATTTCCTGACTACTGTGACACACAAGCCTGCAGAGTGCGTGTCACATTCACCTTAAGAACTGCTCATTTCAAAGGAGTGATAAAATGTTATGCATAGAAAGAGGGAGCTTAGTACTGTGTCTGTCCAGTATTGCATCTGCCAGTGTAAGCCAGTTCACAAGCATCACGTGGAAGCCTCACAGCAATCTTTCTCGATTATCTTGTGAAGGAAAAGTCTGTCCCATCTTCTGTCATTTGGTCACTTGTTCCCAAAAGAGGGAAGTTACAGAACTGACCTGAAAATAGCCACATCTTTTTTTTCTTTTTTTGTGCAAAGAAAAGCCACCTCCTTTTTAGAATCCATTAGAGTTCATTGGTTTTTCATACCTTAGAGCAATGTGTTTCACATGCTAATTATGAGTTGTGTAAATAATGTTCTAAACGTTCCCTTTCTTCATTTAAGATCCACTGGTTCTTACATTGTCAGGATTAAAAGCTACCAAGGCTTTGCTTCACTTTATTGTTCAGTGCTTTGTGTTTCTCTATAATATCATGTCTTACGTTATTATATTCCTCCAAATTACATAATATCAGACTTTTCAGTCTCTTTTCATGCTGATACCATAGTTTGAATATGTTATGCATTTCTGAAACTCATCCAGTTTCTTCTGTATGCTTTTGTGATATAAATGAAAAATAATTGAACATCATCCTGTAGGGAAAATACACTATCAGTCAACTGGTGACAATGATTTTTAGTATTTCCTCATCTATTTTCTATTAATGCGATTTTTGTTTGTTAGTTCAGCATTTGCTCAGCTTAGCCCACAAGATGGTGTTTGTTCATCCTGTACAAAGGAATTGTGTCATAATAAGATATAAAATAACAAGCCTGGACAAGATGTTTAGCTGTGTGGATGGATAAAATGGGTGTATTGGAAATTGTGTGAAGAGAGGCTGCACAACAAGCTGACGTGTGAATTCCAAAATGTTAAAGGAGAGGATTGGAGTGTATCAAATGAACTGGCACAGGATTTGTAAATAGGGTGCTCAGAGAGCTGCTAACCACAAGGAAAATGCTGCAATACCTGGAAAGGCAAAGGAAACAATTGTTTGAGATGGAAGAAAATATTGTTATCAGAGAGAGGGCAAACAATTGTGAAAGACTAAGGAGCAGAATTAAGGAGATCAGGAATTGGGATGGAGCACAGCTGGAAGTGGAGAGGAAGATGGAAAGTTGATACATTTGAGATAAAAGAGAAATAGAGAAATTAAAGATGGAAAGTTAGGCTATGGGAAAGAGAAAACCAGACATTCTGGTATCTTATTCATGGAAGAAATACTCCCCTAGAAGAGGAGAAAATGAAAATAATAAAGGAAACTAGAGGTGAGTTAAAGATGGAGAAAACTGAACTAGAATGATGGTTTGGTATTTATTAGAGTGCAAGAAGAGTAAAACTGAGGAAAAGAAGAATGAAGTCTGAGGAAATGTTATCAGAAGGAGGTATTGGGGGAATCTCTAGCCTGGGTATGGTTGGGAGGGATATGAGTAAGAGAGAGAGAAAAAGGATCTGGGATAAAGGAAATGGAAGCTTTAAGAGAATCAAGGACCAAATTAAGGAAGAAAAGGGAGGGGGTAGTGAGTAAAAAAGTACAGAATCAGCATATATATAAATACTGTATTTCAATGACTTCACTGAAATTCAAGATACTCTCTAAAATAGTTAGCAAACCTTGTGTAAGAAATCACAACATGCCCATAGCTTTTCCATGTTTTCCAGTTGCATCTGCTGGTGTAATAGTGACTGTTCCATCCTTCAAATCTTGTTTGCTGTGTGACCTTGGACACAGCAACAGCACTGCTAGAATAGCTGTGGAATTTTGGCAACACTGAATCTGTGCCGAGAATTTAAAGCAAGACTTCATCTGGGACCAAGTGCTTGCATCTCTGTCAACACAGCCTTTGACTCAAGGCTAGGCATTCTCTTCTTTTAGCAGGAAATCAGGTAGGAAATCACACATGCTGTGGCTGTGCATAACTACGATGCTTTAGGAAACGTTCCACAATTCTCCAGCTCCCTTGGCAGTGGACTGGTGAGGCTCTAACAGTCTGCAAAGCAGGAAACTGCCAAGGACAGAGGCTGCTGGGGAGTCAGCAAGATGCCATCGGGGTTTTTTTGCGTCAGAGTGTTGGAAAGTCCCGACAGTTTTTCCTGCTGCCAAGCAGGATACACCCTGCCAGGAGTGCCAACTACTGTGGGATAGGGAATACCTCTCCCAGAAGCAGTGGTTGCCGTCCACAGCTTTGTCCAGCGGTCCCTTTTCTCCTGGGCACTTCCCACAGCTCTATTGTGCATCTCCTTCCCTTTCCTTATTCTGTTTTCTTGCAGCAGGGCCAATCAGACAGGCACTTACAGATTTAGAAAGGCTGTAACTAGATCGTTAGGAGTTCACCATGTAGCTCCGTAGTGGATAATTGTGCCTAATTCTGACTCTGAAAGAGAATTCTTTGGAATATATGAGTGCCAAGAAACAGGTCCTGCCCACAGTATACTGGGCTACAAACACTGTATCATGGTTTGGGGAAGGTCACTGGAATAGAATTAACCTGAACTACCCAAACCTGTTCTGTAGAACCCAGCACTGTACACTGGACCTGCCTCTGTAGCTCATCTTTACTCACAGCCACACAACTTTGCTCAGTTTCAAATCAGACTGAAGACATTTCTGGCCACCAGTGACCTGGCATCTTACTTAGCCATGAGGACATCCTGCGCTTGCTTTGAGTTCCTCCAGGAAGAAAGCATTTGGTCAGTGTGGAATGCATGACTATGGCTAAAATAGAGTATAATCCATTTAGGTCCCACACTACACTCAGTCTATGAGTCTGGAGTAAGAGTGAAAAAGATTTGGGGAGCGATCAGAAACACGACAATCAAACGAAGACACTTCCTGAGGATTATTTCCAAGGCAAGAGATCAGTCTATATTTTCATTTTAGAGAGTTAAGTGAGTCTCATTGCCTTGTTTGTTTCTTTCAGGCAAATGAAACTTCTCTAACAAGAAGGCAAGTGCTTACTATTGTAAGACAATGGTGGCAGCTCTCATTAGAACCATGAGACAGGTTCAACAGCAGAAGCTTACTATTTGGACAGGATTTACTTTTGAAAGCCTGAAGCTACTTTTAACTGTGAAAGAGGGGAAGAGGCATAGGTAGGTCACATGTTATGGCTTTGACACTGTCCATTCTGTGTCCCTGAAAACATAATAATTTCATAGCAAGAATATCCATAACACTATCAGCTTACCTTGAACACTTTTTTTTTCCAAACTTTTTTTTTTCCTAAAACTTACTATCTGTAGTGAGTAGAATTCGTATTTTACAGCTGGGCAAACTGGCAAGATAGGTGCCATGATTTGGCACTGTAAGTAGTGTGTCTTAGTCCCATCCCACTACATTACTGTCAGATCTTTTGTCCTATAAAAATGTTTCCCTTTGGAATTTTTTTTAGCAAATAACTTAATAAATGATACTGCAGTAGTTTATCCTTTGTATTTAGCAGTATAACTGGGCATGACCCAGTGGCTACACACAGAAAGAACAGGTCACTGGTACCAAATACCCCACCATTTTTAAACCGCTGCTGTTGGTAATAGCAATAACAACATAGACTATCGCAAATGATTCTGGCTTTTTTCTTTCCATTCAATGTAAAATACTTTCTGAGAAGCCTTGAAATATTCAGGGCTGTAAGCCCTGCAGTTTCTGTTCTGTATTTGAAATTGGGTTTCTAAGCCTCACATATTCAGGTAAAGAGAAATACTCATTTTCCTGGCTCTCTCTCTGTTCACGTTGCTCATATTAGTACAACAGTGCATGTGTCACTGTACACAAATGTTTAGGACATTTCCTGTAATTTCATACTCAGGGCTAGTTTTGAGAAACCAACTTGTTTTAACAGTTATTTCTTCTTTGTGAACCATGAAATAAGAAGTTATTGGTGTAACAGCAGAAATTGTAAATGTGCCAAGTCCCTTCCTTTGGGCAAAAGGGGAAAAAAGTATTGCCTCAAAAAGACAAGCCATTTCAAGTTTGCCATGTCCTCACTTCCCTAAATAGTTCTCTCTCCTTTGACATTCTTCTGAAAGCACACACTATTAAGTTTTCTTGAAATGTTTAAACAATCAGCTGTGAGCATCTACTGATGTAAAACGAACATAGCAAAGCTAAATGTGAGACTGTATAGAAGGGGAAGGTGATTTTATTTTAAACAAAACTGATTTCAGTCAGTCACGCTTATCCTTCTGCAGATTTCATTTAGTTAGTCTTTCCTACTTGTTTTTCATACCTGCATTTTAACAAGGACTAAGATGTGTATGTCTGGCTAGTCCAACCAGGATTACTTGTGGTGCAACTGAGGACAAAGGATGCCCGTTTGGGAGTCATCAGGTTTCCTGGGTTCTTTTTGCTGGATGACCACATGTCGACTTTGGAATTGCCTTTTGTACCCTTCAGGCACCCAGGTCCATGAGTCATTAAGCGATGTTATTGATTGACTGCCTGTCCTTTTGTCTCCTGTTCTGCGAAAAGTCTGTCTTTAGTTTTATTTCTAGACAAGGGAAGTACATTGTCTCAAACAGGTGACAAGCTATAGAGGATCCTGTGCTAAGGACTGTACCTCTCACAATGAAGTTACACTTGGAGGGACTTCTGTGCTGGTCATTCTGACAGAGCAGCACTCATTCCCAATGGAAGGCCATCAGTGTAAACTAGCTCACTCACTTGTTAAAGCATGAATGGTACTTGGGGTTTCTTGGTGGCTTTTTAGTCATGAAACTCAGTGCTATGAACACTTTCAGAAGGAGGACAGTGAGATGAAACCTCTGGAATGACTGTAAATATATTGGTGCTCTTTTGTATACTGTTTCTCCATTGAGCATTACCCAATAATAACAACAGTGCTATACAGGCTTTCGTAAGAGGACTTTTTGAATTCAGGTACTGGTAGCTTTGTTTGAGAGGGTCTGCACTGTTCTTTCAGCTACAGATGTGGTTGTGGTTGAATAATGGCCTGCAGTTCCTGGAAGCTCATTAAATGTCATCCACATTGTAGGCAGCTAAAGACTGAGAGTGCTGGGGGTAAGGCATGTTTATATGAGGGTTTGAGAGAGAATATCGAATAATAGAATAACACTGAAACAGAATAAAACCAATATTTTATGGAAGATGTTGCAGGTGAGTGTGAGATGATGATCCTACCTGTCTAATAGTCAAAGATGCTGTATTTAATGTGTCCAGAATTTTAACCCTCTAGTGCATGATGGTGAGTGATGTATTAGGACCTTTCCTTTTAAGGGAAACAAAACAAAACATGAAAAAACCCACCACCATGCTAAAGAGAAAAAGAGCACATAACAGCATCTCGGTTACAATGAAATGTAAAGCCTATCTGTTACAGGGATGCAGCAAATGAGAGCAAATGTTAAAAGATAACAAACAAAAGATCTGGGAACATGTTTAACACAGCCCTTCATCAGCCGAATCTCCTAAACAAGGAAGTGTTCCAACCTCCTTAACTCTGATAACTACTGAGGATAATTGTTCATTATTTCTGTCTCCCACTTGCACCCTGCCACTATTGTTACTTGTTATCTATCTTGGCTTTGCTTCAGCCGATTCTGTTTGTAATCTTACCTGCATTTGTTAAACCAGAAAGATACCATGCTTGGTTTTTAGATTGTCATGACTGGAGTTGAAGAAACCGGACAAACATAATCAAACTAAAGTAATCAAATCAAATAGATCTGATGGAAAGCTGCTGCCATCTTCAAACAGGAGAAACCAAATTTCTTCTGGTGATTAGGAGAGTATGTCACTAACATATACTGCCAAGTTTGTACATGTAACACAAAGTATGATCCATACACATATATTTGTGTGTGATGAGGCATTATCCTTTAAAAGCTACAAGGCACCAAGTTATTATCCCAGGTAGATGGTTGTCAAGTGACCAAGGCCACGGAAGAGGAAGTGGGAGAACTGTCCAAATTACAAAGCTCAGAGATCAATTTCAGTAAGGCTCAATTAGTGCTACCCCAGGAATTGTAACTGGGGAAATGGGAAGACAGATAGCTAGAAGAAAGGTTAAAGCTTTTTGTTAAATAAACATTGTTTCTCCCCAACTCCAATTTAAAGCAGTTTTAGGAGAATGTAAATTTTCACAGCAGTGCAAGGTAACTTTGCCAGTATCAGCAGACTCCAAGGAAAATTACTGGAAAGGATTGGAATGGGGCTGGAACTTGGCCTTGAAGAGTCACACCTTCACTGGGCTACCTGTGTCAGTCTCTCACCATCCTCTCAGTAAAGAATTTCTTCCTAATACCGAATCTAAACCTATTCTCTTCCACTTTAAAACCATCCTCCCTTGCCCTGCCACTACATGTTCTTCTAAATAGTCTTTCTCTATCTTTATTGTAGGCTCTCTTCAGGAATTAGCCCTACAACATTAGGGAATGACTGCGCATTGCCACCAAGAGCTCCAGGCTCGTATCTGCAGACCTTTGCAAGCATCATCCCAAGGCATGAGCAGTCAGGAGAACGTGAACAAACCCCTTGCACAAAGGCCCTCGGAGCTTTAAGCTATAACTCGAACCTTCGATGGGTGCCCAGGCTCACCCATTCCTGCTCCAAAGCTCTCACCTGTCGGGACACGCTGCCCGAACCCCGGCTCGGAGCTGTCCCCGACCCCAAACCCCGAGGTCCCCGCTCGGGAGCCCCGGCCGCCGGCGCTGCGCTGCTGCCGCCTCTCGGCCTGAGCGCGGTACTGCAGGTGCCCGGCGCACTCAGCCGGGGCCGCCCGCGTGACGCAGCCCCGCACCGCAGCCCGGTGTCCGCGCTCCTCCGTGCGGCCCGACCGAGCCGCATCGAGCACTCGGCAGTGGCAGAGAGCGCCACAGCATCCCCAAAATGCTGCTCGAGAAAGAGCTGACCAACCGTGGGTCCCGGCCCATCCCCTCACCCCAATAACTGGGCACCCTTACCATCGAAAGCATTTAAATACACGCAGTGAGATGCGTGGGGCTGTACTCCCACTCCCTGTTTTCTTCCCCTCTTTTTGACTCTTCTCAACTGCTTTTACTGTAAATTCCCTCATCGATTTCCAAGCAAAAGCAATTAATGTAGTACTAACAGGAATGGAAGAAGAAACTGACTCATGCATTGGTCTGCACGAGGAGGACACATGGAAACTTCGGGGCAGTCTTTGTTGGCCCTCCCACTTGATTAATTCATATTTACAATGCTTTGTTTCATTTGAATAGAGATTTTTGTGATTTATTTCTAATATATCTTCAGAAATGTACCCCTGGCCTGCCAGCACAGACAGGAATTGAATTAAAATAGGCTGTGGCTTGGTTCCTGGCATTTATTTACTGTTCTCATTGTAAACAGCAGGTTATGTTGTTCACGATGCTTAATAAACTCCCTTTTTGTTAAGAGTGTGTGTGTGTGTATAAGGAGAGCCTTCCACCGTGCCCATGCTGAGAAATCCCCCCAGCGCAGGTAGGTGGGCGTGCAAGATACCAGTGCCAGCTGCATGCTGTGCCCTGGACAGAAGGAAACACCTGGAGCCAGGAATGGGTGTCCACCCTTTGCCTAACAAAGGCCTCAGGACCTGTGCCTCCCGCCATGGTGGGGAGAGCCCATCATCCAGGGACTCTGAAGAGCCCTAGACCCAAAAATCACCACTGGAGCAGGTACATAGACTGTAAGGGTATAAAACTCCAGGGATTACTTTGTTCAGGGTCTGTGTCCGCAGGCACCAGCCTGAGCTGTTCCTAATGTTGTACCTCTCAATGATTAAATTACTTTCCCCCCTGAAACTGAATACCTGACACTACCGAAAGAAACCCAGGGCAAGAAATGTCTTTAACACCTGTGTGCATGCATATTTACAACAGTAAACTTTTCCTCCGCAAGTGCACGTCGAGACGGCGGGGTGCCCCACGTGTCACTGAAGGGACATAAGATTCACTGAGGGGAACGTGGATGTGCCGTGCGCCGCTGAGGGCACGCGAGGGTC
The DNA here is from genome assembly GCA_014706295.1 of Lycocorax pyrrhopterus obiensis. Classification (NCBI taxonomy): domain Eukaryota; kingdom Metazoa; phylum Chordata; class Aves; order Passeriformes; family Paradisaeidae; genus Lycocorax; species Lycocorax pyrrhopterus. The sequence goes on along the minus strand of JACSVZ010000022.1, from coordinate 9,324,657 downwards.
GCTGAGGGGACGTGAGGGTCGCTGAGGGGGAGGCGGGTGCGGCCTGAGGGACACGGGAGGGGCGGGCGGGTTCCCGCCGCGCCGCCGCCGCCGCCGCCGCCTCCTGATTGGCGCCGCAGGGCGGCGTTTCCCGCCCAGGGGCGGCGGCCCCGCCCCGCCGCTCCCCTCAGCTGCGGCGGCGGGAACTCGAACCCGCTGTGTCCGCCCCTCTCGGCGAGGCGCCGGGCGGGGCTCTATAAGCGGTGTGGGAGTCGGCCTCGGGCACGCTCTGGGCTGAGACACGAAGGAGGAAGGGGCAGCGCCTTCACGGGACTGCACGGTGTTCCGGTTTGTGAGGGGAAAAGCTGAGGGACTCAAAGCGGACAGCAAAAACTTCATACGGGAGGAATGCTGGAGTTCCCAGGCGTCACCTGTAGGGCACGGAATGAACGTTTTGGGGGGAAAATTGAAGAGTGTTATTCCCACTCGCCTGCGGAAACAAAATCTGCGATAATCTGTGGACGACATGTACTGGACATTTTGGTGCGAAAATCCGCGGTGATCTCTAGGGGAGAACATATTTTTGAGGGAAAAGTCTGAGGTGCTTTGTGGAGGACAAGCAGAGAAAATTCTGTGATAAAACCTGAGGTAATTTTTAGGGGCCAGAAGGACCATTTTTGGGGTAAAATCTCAAGTAATTTGCAGGGGAATGAATGAAGGTAAAATCTGAAGTGCTCTCTATGGAATAGAACATTTTGGAAGGAAAACCTGAGGTAATCTTCAGGGGATATTTTGGAGTGAAAATCTGAAGGAGTCTGTGGGGGACAGAATGGATATTTTGGGTGCAGAATCTGAGATAACCTGTAGGGGACATTTTGGAGCGAAAACTTGAGGTAATCTATAGGGGAGAGAATGAACATTTTTGGGGTAAAATCTTAGATGACCAATAAGACACAGTTAGGGGACATTTTGGAGGGAAGATCTGAGGTAATCTATTGGGGGGTCAGAAGTCACGTTTTTGACAGAAGCCCTGAGGTAATTTAGATGCAACAAAATTAGCCTTTTTTTTTTTTTTTTTTAAATGGGTGAGTTTGGGGTAATTTAGAGAGGAAAAATGAGTGTTTTTGAGGGAAAGTATCAAGAGAAGACAGAGGCAGCATCTTTGACAGAAAATCTGGGATGACTTAGAAGGGACACAAGTGACATTTTTAGCTGAAAACCTGGGTTAGTTTAGAAAGGGTATTGTCGTGGGCAGAGTGGGAGCTTCACACAAAATCTGTTAGAAAAGCCCTCTCATTGAGTCAGGAGGTGCAAAAAGGACCCCCTTGCTTTCAAAGCTCCTCGGAGAGGAACCTGGGGGTGGCTGAATCCAATCTTAGCTTCAGACTTTGTCGATGGTTTATGCCTAAAAGATTTTATAGGTGTAATTGAACTTTTATACAATTTTGTCCTTCAGGATAAAGGATGGCAAACCAAGTATATTCATATACATTTATATGGGTTATTGTGATAGTGATTAGACAAAAATATCTTAATCAGAATTATTTACTACACAGTATAGGAGCTACAAAAACTAGTGTAGTATAATGCGCTGTTTTGAAGCATTATTGAAGTGATTATATTAAAGCTAGCAAAAAACAATTATTAAATAAAAGTTAATGTCACTTATCCATACCAACAACAGTGGCAAATCTCTTTCACTTAGCTTTGAGAAGTAACTGAGGGGTGTCCCCACTCAGGGAGGGATCTTCACACATTCCAAGAAGGAATATGTTAGGAGACCTACTGTTAAAATTTGGGACTGGGCTTGCTTTTCTAGTGTTGAGTGATTGAGTGTCTGATGTCTCCAGCTATGTCAGCTCAGCAGCTTTAGATATTAGTTATATATGAGTCAGTAGTAGTATCACTGTTTGTTCCTTTATTGGGTAGTTCACCAGGTGTACCACGTCTTCTCACTATCAGGATGTTTAACTTTGGGATTGATGAGGCATACTGGTTTCAGCATTATTCAACTCTAAAAGAGTATGATGGCCTCTTTTTAATTTCCCACTTGTAACGTGGCAAATAGGGCATTGTTCGTGTTGTTATACCCCGTTCCAGGCAGAGCATCCTGCTACATGGACAAAAGAGTTTTTGTAGAAAATCGTGAGGTGATGTAGACAGGGCAGAGGTAGCATTTTGGGAGGAATGTCTGAGGTGATTTAGAGGGGATGAGGTGTACAATTGTAATGGAAAGTCTGAGGTATCTCAGAAGAATTCCAGTGGTTGTCAGGAGGTAGCGTTCAAGAATCAGCACTCAGGACTGACAGTGCCATCCTTCCTTGGCAGCAGCTAGCAGAGAAGAAGGATGAAATATCCTGTAGAACGATGAGTCAAGGGTGAGAGACAAGAAGAGTGTCATCCAGCTAAAGAGGGGACAGGAAAAAGACTCATTGGGTGTCAACTGGCCTGTAAGCCTGGCTCCCAGCACCGGATGGGACTGTGCCAGACATTGCTACGGTGAGTCAAGCTGAAGCTGGGCTTTGTGGAGCTGGGGGGGTCTGTGGGTGGTGGCTTGAGGATCTCCCTGTGGGGCTGTTGGGTCACGGTTCCCTTCAGGAGCTGGAGCTTTTCAGGCCTGAGCATGTTGTCCATTGGCAGAAGCCGTGGGATGATGAGGCCAGAGTGAGCAAGACGAGCAGCGCCTTCGAGCTCAAGAGTGGAACGGCGAGGCAAGAGTGAGCAAGAAGAGCAGCAGCTTGGAGCTGAAGAGGGGGCGTGAGAGGCCCTCAAAGGGCATTCCTGGCATCCCCAGGGCACCTTCTGGGTGCCCTGGCTGGCTTTGTGCTGTGCGACCTCCCTGTGAGCAGGGCAGGGTCTTTGCTGTTGTTGGCCTTTTGCTGTTGTGCTCCTTTGGCTGCCTGGAGAGAGGGGCAACCCTCTAAGGAGGGTGAGAGCCCCTGTCTCCACACCTGAGGGGGAAAATGGAGCTCTCCTAGCCCCCAGCCCACCCTGTAAGCAGGGCAGGACCTTTTCTCCAGCCTGGGCCTTGCCCCTGCTTTCTGAGGACTGGAAATATTTGAAACTGTAAATAAACCTTTTTTTTTTTCTTTTGTGTTTTCTTTTTTTTTTTTTTAATCTGTGTTCATAAGCCTCCCTTGTTTGGTTTTGGGGTTTTTTTTAAGAAATCTGATGGTTGTTCTGCATAAGTGAATACTGAGTAGTATCTATTATGCTTTCTTTGGTATTTGCTGAGGTAGCGTGTAGGAGTGTGACAACATATCACACTGATATTGCTTGGATGTAGATGCAGTAAGTCTCCTGAAATGGGATGAAACACTTTAAAAAGAATTTAATCCATCATTGACCTCTGTCACTCCCAAAAATGTGATAAACCACAAAGTTTAGAAGGGAATTGGAAGAGAATTGTAAATTAGGTCTTTCAGTTTTGGGTTACTGCAGGAAACACAGATACTCCGACCTAAGCTCTTATGTCCGTTTTAAATTAACTTCTAAATCTCTAACAGTGCCATTCTCACACCACTTGAAAGGAATAGTTTCTTTCAATTTTCTAATAAGGGAATACATTCAGTTCAGAAAATTATTCTGATTACAACAGTTCACTCTGAATATAAATGAAATGTAGCTCCAAAAGCTCAGGCATATCTTCCTGATTTTTAGTGAGCTTTATAGCAAACTGAGTTTCAATCTGATGTATCAAAGCTCAAGGAAATCGTGTGCTTTGTGCAAGAGTACTCATTCTGAATGTCACTGGGTGTTGACAAAACTTTGAAGATATCTGGTCATCATTTCTAATGAAATTAGAGGTGAATTTTGAGGACCCACATGCCTGCCTGTTCTCTGTGAAGTGTTGCCATGCATATGGTGAGCTTTTTTTAGTGTATATTGGAGTTATGTGTGTGTTGCAGGTGATGGCCACCTTGTGCTTTCTAGTAGGAGGCCCAATTTATTCAGGATTTTCTGTGTGCTGCTGCACCGTACAAGAACCCGTTTGCTTCTAGCCTGTGTCTTTTTTGCCACCTTGACTAAGATTTGCTACAATACTTGATACTAAACTGTGACTTAGATGGCAAAACATATCCAGACTGAGAATCAGCAATGATTTCAAATGCTTCGTATTTGCTTGTCTTCATAGAATTAAATTATTGCAGGAGTTATTTGATGTAGATGGAGGAAGATCATGCCTTAGGAAGCTCCTCTTTCCCACCAAATCCTAGGACTGATGTTCCATGGGGACCTCACTAAAAAAGTGACTTTCCGGGTGCAGTGTAGTGTTCCGCAAATGACCGCTAGGGGATGCTACACTCCTACACAATTTTGCGTCTGGGCGGGGAGGAAGTACCAATTTTGTGGCCTTATTACCAGTCCTTTCCACGCAAAAAGTAGGGAAAAGAAGCTTTTGGTTATTCTGTGCGATAAGAATATTTTATTGGTAAGTATTTAAGTGAGTAGAAATAATTTTTTAAATTCTTTGCTAATTGTCTGTCCTATTACATATAAATGTCCTTTTTATGTGCATATAAGGAGGTTTATTTTAAATATCTATCATAGAAACATCCAAGTCAAGACCATGATCCCAGTTCAATGAATTGCATAGAGAAGTAGGTGGAGAACATCCGACACACTATACACAAATATACAGAGATCTTTAGTCCCGGGCTCAAATTGTAGAAAGTGCCCTTTGAGAACAAACACAGAGCAATTTGTAGGTCTGAAATTTGTTACAGAGCAAAGCTGGTCATTCTGCATTAGAACTTGTTTTTCCTTTAAATAATTTACATTGTTTTCAAGTGCTTATAAAAACTGTAAAAAATAGGAATATTTAGATATTTGACAATTATGTAAACTTTCATCTTTTAAAATGAAGAACAAAATATAAAAACAGAGGTAGGTAACATTTTTCAGTTAAAAGAATGAGCTTGGAACAAGCAGGAATGACGAGCTTACTGTTCAAAGAATTACTATTTAGAAATTGCATTTGCTTTACAAATATTTGCAAATAGAAGCAATGATAAAGAGAATTTTTAATTTTTATACATGAGTTACAGAGGACCGGTTTTTGATATGTTAAATTATACAGGCAGCTGCATTTGAAGTTTCTGCTGAGAGCTCTACCTTAGGACACGCTGCTCTGTTCTTAAGACAGTGTAGCGTTTGTCAGAGTCCCTTTGTTGGGTTTCGGGCCACCAGAAAAAAGGTCATTTTTTGGGTGTAATTTGAAATGCTGGTGATATTCTATGCTATCTATCAAGATCTAAGTTTTCCTGAAAAAATGCATACACATGTAAATAACTCCAAGTGTCTGTTGCTCTTTGCATGGTTGAAATGTTGCATACAGGTTCACCTTTGATTCCCCTCAACTGTGACATCTGTCCACTCTAATATTGAGGATATCGTAGCCTTTAATTACAAAACTTGCAGACTAGTGACATACTTAAGACTTATTTTATGTACGTAATTAACACACATTTGGATTTCATTGTTAAAGGCAAGTAGGTTAAATAGAGCATGATTTGTTCTGCTCTTTCAGAATTACTTTCTTTCATGTGGGTATGCATTTCTTTACAGTAAGCAAAATGAAACAACTGTTGAAAACAACTTTACAGTTGCTTTACCTCAGGAATGTCCTCATTTTTGTCACCTGATAAGGGGAACTCAGTAAACATCGGCTGTAAGTCCAGCAGTGCATGAAAAATAGCAATCTGTAAAGGTGGTAGAATGAATTCAACAGTTTATGTGCATGCTAATTAATGTGAGTGACGTGTGCTAATTACAGGCAAGGCTTTCACCTGGCTTCAGAAAGCAAAGCCACAGCTGGAAAATATGTTGCTTCTTTTCAGGGACATGATTGTATTTCAAAGGCTTTTTTTATTCCTGTCCTTTCATGAGGTTGAAGAGACAAAAAAATCAGATCTACAGTGCCATTAAGACATGAAGAAAACCTAGTTAATACCACAAATGTGATGAAAAGGTGGATGTAGTGCTTGGTCGCATAGTTTCACAGAAACTTCTCATGGTGGTAGTGATTGTTTCAATCACCTGGAACTGCTCATGCCTGCTCTCAGTCCTGCCATGACAACTGCTATTGCAGCAGTGCTGTGAACTGGTGTGAACTGGAGCCTTTCCTGGTTGAAGTTAACACGGTAAATCTTTGATTCACTGTTCTCGGTGTCAGAGTACAGACAGTTCTGCTAAAAGTGCAGCTGAGTGCTGTGGCTGGAAGGAAGGGTGAGATGCTTAAGCCACTAAGTCTGATTGAAAAAGAAAAGAAACTTGTGGTGAAAACAGAAAGGACTTTTTGCTGGTGAGAGGTGAACCACAAAACTGAGATGAAATAGCATTTGGAATAGCACATAGAGAGGAGAAAGGTGCGAATATGCAGAGCCTTAAAGCTGAAGCCAAACTGTGAATTTAGTGTGTGGAGGAACATGAAGGAGGTTAAAAGTGAAAGTGATATAGTCTGAATCTGCAGTGGGGTGTGCAGGAAAAATTAATGTATTTATCTTTGTAATTCTGTCACTTGACATCTTTGGTATGAGCTTTAGCTGCTGTAGTCTTCTGGGACATGATCAGATTGAATTAAGAAAAACCCCAAAATAAAATAACAGCAATAACAAACCAAACATGAAAAAGTCATTTAATCTGATTGTTGTTAACCAACTGAGTCCTGAATGTGAAAAAATTGAGAAAGAAATCATAGTAATAGAATTGGAGTTTAGCATTATGTAGTCCTGAATAATTCCTCCCTAACAGCAGTGACTTTCTTTTGTTTCCTTTGCGAGTACCCTATGCCAGAGTAAGTGCTATATGCAAGATGTCTCACACTTGGCCATTACAATCACTTGGTGAAGTACAAACTTCTTTCAAGATTCTGTACTTAGGCCTCATGCAGGGTATTTACATTTCCATGGTCACAGAGCTCACCTGTGCTGTAACTTGGACTCGTGTAAACACAACAGGGGTGATAAATCCATTTGTTCACCTGCACGGTGGGTATGCTTTAGGCCTGATGTGCACCATGTCTGCATGTGTCTCACAGCTGCTTTCTGGATAACTGAAAAAGTATTTGTCTGCATATAAAATATGAAAGCAATTGTATCTGTTAGGCCTTTAATATAGAACATAAAATTTAAATACATAATAATGAAAATTCCATTTTGTATGGAATACCCAACAGCCCAGCTGTTTAGTTGTGGAGAGGCTGGTTCAAAGTGGGGGTGAAAGTGACGAAATATATGGCCTTATGCCTTAAGATAACATAGGCTGTAGCACTTCTTTTAAAAAGCTACAGCTGTTAAAGGGCTCAAAGATGCTTTTTTTTTTCCCTAGGTATTTTTGGCAGATGATTGAACATGAATGGAGATTTCCTTTGGAAAGAAATGTACATGAAACAATCTCACAGCACACTAAAAATGGCTGTCAAGAGAGACTTTCATAATGCACCAGATATACAGTGTATGTTACAAACTGAATCATGTTTTAATCTGCAGACGATGAGTGACCATTTTAATCCAGAACAAGTAATGTCAACCCAAAGTACTGAAAGCTACTCTTCAGAAGGACCAATGCATACAAAGCCTTTTAAGCTCACGGGCAAATCAGCTGCCTGCTGTGCATAGATACCTTCTCCAGCAGTTTCTAATAATTTACGAAATTACCAACCTTGACAGGTCACTAATTTTAGCATCCAGCCTACTTTTGAAAATTAAGGAACTGTTTTTATAGACATTTATTGTTGGATTCTGTACCGAACAGTGGTCTACTGGTCTTCAAGCAGTTACCGATACTTTGCCAGATTAATGATAAATGGGAAAAAGTTGAAGAGTTTTTTTCCAAGACACTGAATGATGTTTTATGTTCTTACTCTGGAAATCAGGGTTATCAGCCAATGACTTGGAAATCCTGGATCAAGCTACAAGCTCTTAATGCATTTTCTTTCCCCTGTTTTTATCTATTTATTTATTATATTTGAAAAATATGACACTTCCCCTTTTGTGTGTCTGTTCAAAATGTTCCAACATTTGTCCATCACTTAATGTTCCATCTCTGTCAGTGACGATTCGCTCACTGTAGGGATGGGTAAGTATCAACCCCTGCTTCTGTCATACAGGCAGACATTTTCCTTACTGGTATTTGTTTAATTTGGAGGCTCTGGTATATATCATGTAGTATAGTTCCTTATAAGTGTGACGCCTGACGTGTGCGCTTTCTGGAGATGCTGCACAGTGGGCACAGTTCTTTGAAAAGACCTCTATAATGGGTTGTACTTTAACATTACTGTCTTTTAATATCCCTTTGACTGAATTTGCTTTCCATCTTTCCTCTGATTTCTGTTTAGCCTTTTCCCCCCCCTGCCTCACAGCCCTGTTTTCCCTTAATATCTCTAAAGCACTGAAAAGGACAAATACAAGCTAATCTGATCTCTGCCCTCTTTTCTGCTTTAACAAAGCTTTTAGCTTCCCCTCTCATGCTCTTTTAAAAAAAAATTGTTTTCTTTACCTTTCTTTCCCTTCCCCCACCAAAAAAACCCACTATTCCTATGTAAAAGAATTGGTCAAACTGCAGCAGGAAATGCAATCATGGTGACTTAAGACAAAAATCTGTATTTTCCAGGTGTTACCTCTGTGGTGTTACACCAGGCTTGTACCTCCTGCTGCAAAATAAGCATGTGGACAAGAGAATAAAGAGAAATATATTTCAAGCTTCCCCTTTGATTCATGACAGAATTCTTTTGTCTTTTTGAGCAGAATAGCCGAGTGGCTGAATATACATGCTATATGTGTCTGATGTGCTTTCTGTGGTTTTGTTCTTGCTAATGACTGCAGGTTTATAAATTTTTCTTTTGCATCTGGGCCACCGCTTCCTTGAATCAAGAGGAGATGGGCCTTAGGCCTTTCCTAAGGCTGCTGTTTCCTCTCTCTCTCCACTTCGTGCTCAGTCTGTCTGATAGGCCCAAGTGTGTCAGCTTGGCAGCGTTCCCAGGCACCATCAGCATTACAACATTCCCAGAGTCGGGTCTGGGTTAGCACAAAGCATTGACAAATTCTGTGTATTTAGTTTTGCTCTCGTGCTGTTCTTCATACAGATTAGGAATTTTTTTTTTTTAAGAGAATAATATTAGAGTAGAGCAGTCACACAATGAGCATAAATGTTAATGACCGACAATCCTCACATTTACTGCTTAGAGGAATCAAAATTTGGCTGTTTGTGTGTTGGGGGTGATATCTCTGAGCAACATAGGCCTTTAGGTGTTCAATTAAAAAGAAATCCATCTTGAAGGGTTTGAACTGTTGAAACTGATGCAAGTATGCACTGAATGTCATAAATTTTCAGTGTGTTCCTGCTGCTGTAGTGGGCTGTATGATTCCCTTTATAGCAGCACTATCCCTAGTTCCTGCTACGTTCCTAAAACAGAACAAACGGGCAGTGTAATCCATGAGCCTTCCTGCTCCCTGCCCTGAAAAACGTTGCCAAATCTAAAAAGAGAAAATGCTTCCAGCAGGGACTCCAGAATTCCTTATGAGACGATCATTTATACTCTGGGCTGTTAATCTGCTGTTTCAGCCTGAAATGCAGAAACACAGAACTGTAAGCACAGCGATAGGCTGCTGTGGCAGCTTCCCTGTGACAATGCTATCTCAAGAAATAATCTGAATGCAGTTTGGGACAATGCAGAGCAGGATGATTAATTTTACTGAGTGGCACAGTTATGAGTCACGTCGGCTCTCAGGCAGAGAGGTTTGTGTGGTAAAGTAGTTCTATCATGAGAGGTGCTGTATGGAGGTAAGGGAGGGCATTAGTTTTTTTTTTTTGTGGTGATTGTTTCTGGGATTATTAGCACTCAACTAAACGTGAAGTGCATATTTTGTTTGCAACTGTCGTAGATTTTTGGAAGAGGGCTTTTTATAGCTGGTTTTGCACAATTTGAGATCCTGCATGTTTTATTGGAAGAATGTTTATTTTTCTTTGGTTATTTTATCTCATTATTTAATAATTATTGTTTCAATGTTAAGCCTCTCCCTCTATACCTTCGCTTGTTTTTTTTTCTTTTTTTACTAAATAATCATTTGATATTCAATATGCTTCAGAATCACCCTTTCATCTGCAATTTCCATTGCAATCTCCATGGCTATAGAATGATAATACAGAGCTATATAACACAGATGCAAAATTTTGAACAATAATATAAAGGCTTGTTGGAGGCTTTTTAAAAATTTAACCTTTAAGATCTTCATCTGGAGTTAAGACTTCCTTCTTGGCATAACGATAAATCCTCCCACTTTCACTGCATTAGGGAAAAGAACAGAAATCACATTTTTGAATCAAAAGCTTGGGAATTGGCCCAAGATCAAACTGGTTGCTTACACGCCATTTTCTCATTTTGTTTCATTTGCAGCATTTTAGTAGGAGACAGAAAGCTAAAGCAAAAACATCTGAAAAGCTACGTGAATGTTTTTGTGGGGGCAGACTGATAACTTGCCACGTAGAGAAATCTGTGTTTTCAGGGCCTGTGTTGCATCTCAAAAAGCACCAACTCGTACAGGGTTAACGGACAGGAAACTGCAGTTACAGCCGCTCCTAAGGAAGTCAGTTTTGTGTAACAGCCCGAGCAGGCCGAAAGGTGGGGGCCGGGGGGGACTGGAGAGCTCGGGGTCTGGGGTGATACTGATATTTTTAGTTTTGTTCTGCAGCATTTTAAACACGGGGAGGGCCTGCACCACATGGTAGCAACGCTCTGTGATAAAGCAATTTCCATTCTGAAATACTTTTTGGGAAAAGGAGACATAAGCATTCTAGTTTAAGGCTCCTTTTTCCTATTAGGACTCAGCATACCGTGATAGCTAAAGAAATCACACTGTAGGTACATGGTTGCTCTGCTGCATGTTCATGTATTTAAATTCTGGAGCAGGAGAACCCTTCTCTGAATTCTGAGTTATTAATTTCAGTCCCTCCTGTGCACGTGCATTTTCGGTAAGTTTTGCTCTCTCTCTGTGGCCTGCAGTGCACCAGCAAAGCGAATTTCGCTTTCCGTGCAAACAAAAGAACAGCTCTTGCGACCTGGGTGAACTCAGCCTCCTTCGGGTTTAGAACACCCAGATGCCTTCAATAACGGCATGCTGGGGCACATTTGCTCAGGCAGGCGGCCTGCGGCCGCTTCCCCGAGCTGGGCAGTGCGTGCCTTTGGCCGGGGGAGCGCGGGGCTGGGGCGGCAGCGGCGATGGCGAGCGGAGCCGGGCCTAGCGCGCCGGCCTGCTCCGAGCCCGGGATGGCTCCTGCTCCCGGAGCCGCACAAAGATAATCGCTCAGGAAGTGTCTCAGCCAATCCCCTGGCGCTTTACATGCGGATTTGCCGGGGCAGCCAATCCGAGGGCGGCTTTCATGGGGAAGACAGATCATCAAGCCCAAGTGCCAAGCCCTCCCTGCCCGAGTACTGAGAGTCTGTCCTCCATGTTTTATAAGTATTGACATAACACTGTGTTAACAATGCATCCACAGAGGTAAGCCTTGCTTTTTACATTGCTTTTTCTCTAAGACCTATGAGTTGTGGGTTGAGAGTGTGATTCTCTGTGATTTCTCGTGCAAAACTCACACCACAGCACTTATGTTAAGTTGGAACTGTTTAAATTTGCTTTCTTGGGTCACATGGTTAGTAGCCATTAGCCACAGCTTTATTTTACAGTCTGGCAAAGCCTTGGCATGCCTACTTCTTCACAGGAGGATGGTGTTTTTAGAGTTTATCAAGATCCTGGTATTCCAAAGGAGGTTTCTGTCTCTGAGCAGTTTGCCAGCACTATTGTCTGTTGTGTCACATGCCTGCTGGAGAGAAAATGGAAGCTAGGGAGCAGATGCATTTAACTGCCCTACAGGGAGTCAAGCAGGGATAATGGCAGACAGAAGAACAGGCAAGTTTACCTTTCTAAACAGTGAATGGAACAGCTAAGATAAGTTATCTCTGAGAAAATATGGGATTTTTTAAAACCTAGACATCAGCAAAAAGTGCTAATGGCAGATTGTAGATATTGGGCCTAGGTGGTGGTGTGCTGTTGCATCATGTTTTTTATGCAGCTTCTCTTAACTTAAAATGATTATTGAACCTTTTTTCTTGCAGGAGTAATTAATACAACGCTTTTCTCTTTCTGAGGGACAATGTATGGTTAATATTTCATTCCTTTAAAAGGGAGTTTTTATGCTGCAGATTTTGGAAATGGGGTGCTGCTCAGTAAAACGCAGCAGTGCATCTGTTTACAAATCTGATGCTTTATAGAAAATGTTTTTGAACGGTTAGCTTTCTTGTTTTGCATAGTTCAAATAAACTAATGTAACTTTTATCTGTGCCTTTTTGTTTTACATTGTATCAGCCACAGTTCTGTGTTGTGGAGTCCAGAAGATATAAAATCATGTGTGGTTCATGACAGTAGTACATGTTGTTCGTTCTTGGGGTTTTTTTTCCCTTTTATTTTTTTTAACTTTTGGTTTAATGCTACGTAATTATTTCAAGAAATTCCTTTTTGATCAATTCCCAAATCTGCCAGCCTGTTGTATCTTCTTAACTGGAAAAATGAGATGGGTGCTTGAACAGTTGGTAAGTAAGCAGCATGCTGCTCTCTGAACATTTTTAATAGTTTTCCAAACATTTTGTTTTTGCTGGGTCAGTTAGTGCAGCAGATGAAGTGATGTTAGTGGTTAGTCATATAAAAGATCAGATTTGCTTAGCATCCGTTTTAAGGGACTCGTACATGTAAACTGCTCTGTTTGAATGCACTGTTTTTCTGATAATTTGTCTCTAGATTTTGAAGCTTGTACTTCCTGTTTACCTCAGGCCAGTGAAAAATATTCTACTTGCTGTTTGTTCATAGATCATTAATTACCATGTTTGCAGGGTAAAGCGCGTTTTCACTGTTCCTTGGGCTTTTCGGGTGTGATGAAAGTGCTAGTGCTCAGCAATGAAGTGACCTTATGAAGTAAAGTAAATAACACTTAATGAGCATATGTTTCTGATACTATACAAAGTGTAACCTCAGACAAACTTGCTTGGTTTATAACTAATTTAGAAACATTTTGTGCTCTTTATAAAGATTTAAATTGTAGCGCCTGCATGCTTGTTTGAACAAGCTGTTTTTCAGTGATCGCCAGGGCTGTTACAAAAGCAAAGGAAGGATGCTCTTTTGTGCTTTTTATGTAATTTTTGCACTTGTTTTAGCAGTCCATACACATCCATTATTTTAGGAAAGAACTGAAAGCTAGTCTGGCTTTGCAAATGACTGTGCTGAGGCGCAGTGAATGCAAACTTTTATAGACCCTTGTCATGTATTTTGTAACGTTCTTTAACACAGCAATTTACCTCTGGTTACTTGTTTACCCGTGTGAGTATCTTACTTTGAATATCTCACTTTGGTTAAAAGCTTTCCTCCTCCTCCCCCCCCCCCCCCCCCCCCCCATCCCCTAGGATTAGATTATAAGAATGTCTAGTTCAATTTGAAACCTGAAATGCTGCTGGGGTACCACTGAATTTCATGTTATAGCATTTTTGTATGCAATTTTAATGCATTTTTCAGCATACATGAAAGTGCTGACACAGCTAAGAAGTTATTCTGGTTTTTGTTCTTCAGTTGCTAAAAAACAGAAATTACATTTGGACACAATTTTCCGTATAGTAGTTTATACATGTTAGCAGTTTACTTTCAGCCTTTGAGAGTGAACAACGTAATACTTGTTTAATACGAGGAAGCAGGGGTAAGTGATCTGCAATCAGAAAGCTTGTATTAAAATGGCTCCCACAGGTTTTGTTAGACCAGGATCTGTTTCAAATCTGCACCTCCAGACACGCTGCTGACAGTGAAGCGCATTTGTGTGAGCTGCCCTCGTGCATGTAATGAAACGGAGCATCGTGAGTCTGTTAAAGTTCACTATTTTCAATCACTCGAGTATAATTCTTTTATAGTTCACAAAAAACAAATGTCTGCATTGCAGCAAGATGTCTGAGGCAAGGTAGAGACAGCAGCGTTGTGCCTCGGCTCAGCCCAATGGCGCTGCTCCGCCAGCGCCAGAGCCAATTGCTGCAGCAGGCAGGTTAAAGATTGACAATTGCAGTGGCAAGGCTGAGAAAGGCCTTCTGGAAATTTCTGCCATCTTTGTTCCATCTAAGCAAAGCAAATTCAGCCAAGCTGAAGAATTTCATATATATATATATATATATATTTTTGGTGCTTTGTCACTCACTTCCCTAGGTTGCATAATAAGCAGCACTCTGCTGTTTTTTCTGTTCAGGCCAGATGGAATGTGGGGTTTTGTTTAAGTGACAGATGCAGGGAAAAAGCACGTATGCTTTCTCCCCAAGATTTTGCTGGCCTGGATCTTGTTACTATCACAATTAGACAGGACATGTATGAAGCAATGCAGCTGAGGTTTATTCAGCTTGGAGCAAATGGCCATTATTCTGATTATAACTAGCAGTTAATCGTATAATTGCACTGTAAGTTTTCTGGCTACTAGAGAGTAATTTGAATTGCCCAGGATGAATATGATTAGCCATTATTATTTAGTGCCAACATCCAGTTACTTTTGTAATTAACTGGACAAAGAATGGAGTGGGGGGGAAAACAAAGGAGTGATCTGGATTATAAATCATGCTGAAAACAGTAGCTTTTTAAAAGCTGCATGCCTTTTTCATTCTTTGCAAGCAAACTGTTTTACTTGGAAGCTAAATAGTGCTAGGGAAAAGCTGAGTAATTTCTTTAAACAAATGACACTACTTAACATATTGGGAATGAAAAAAATGCAGAGTATAAACCACTCCAAATGTAACAGTCACCCCCCTCCCCCCCCCGCCAGTCGGTAGGAGTATTGAAATGTAGCAGAGAACCTACGTTGCTACTTAGGGAGCATGTAATAAAAGGAACTTCGTGCTCAAAAAGCATAAATAGATAGATTATATTACAAATTTAGCCCTTCCTATCAGTGTCCACAGACTTCAGCTGGCTCATCTTCCTGAGCTGTCTTCCATTTTGTGATACCACTTTTGCTTGAGGTTTTTGTTGTTGTTGTTGTTTTGTTTCTGGTTTTGTTTTTTGTTTCTCCCGTTTTGCTTTGTTTTCCAGTGTATTGTGTTATATCACTTTTCAGCTACTGGCCCTGTGGATCCAGTAGCTGAAAAGTGATAGGTCATGGTCAGTTTTCCATAGCGGTGGTACTACTCCAGCATAATTGGTTAAAGGGAGATAAATCTCAGTAAAAGCTCTCTTCTCTGTCTGGAATTCAGGGTATTAATTTGAATTTCCTAAAAATCTTGGAAGTTGAACAAAACCTTTGCCCATGTAAAATGGAGTAGACAGCAACTTTCAAATTTTGCTGTTTGTGGATCCCGAGTATTTTTCCCATGGGCACATGAATCCCATTAGAATGGCTTTAAGCCTGTTAGACTAGGTTTGATTTACTTGGTTATTGTGTGGAGCCCCTTTGTGGTAGTACAGCTGGCTTTGAGGGGTCTGCAGATTGGAAACCATCATAGTAGGCCGTCAAGCTTGGCCCTTTAAATTGTATTTAGAAAGTATTTAAAATACATTTGTTAATAAATATGTCTTCTGTTCATGGGCTAAAGATTAATTTAGCCATAGCTACATAGGAAGTGAATTTCATGTATTTGGTAGTTGTCTGTCATTCTTATGTTAACCCTTTATTGCCCGTTGTCAGAGCATCTGTGTTTCACACAGTGAGATTAAAACCATGCTGTAACATTCTTAATTCAGTTGATATAAACCTTTACTTTCAAGCATGATTGTTGTCAAATTATATTTTTAGCATCTGAAATCTGTGGCTATTTGGTTGCCTTGCTTGGGCCTCAGCTGTGTAGTTTATAGACTTAAAGATGACTGTGTAACACCAAGGATCCCCCTCCCTCCCCTCATTTTTCTCTTTTGTGCACCTATTTTGAATGGACACTTAATAAGAGTAAGGTTTTAAAAAGAACCAAAATGTTCTTTAAATGAAAGATGGAGTTACTTTGCTTGTTATCACAGGTAACCAGCTTAAACATTGCTGTACATAGATATCTGAACGTGCCTTTTGTGCATGTTAATTACTTAATACAAAGTGTTATTTACTTAACACAGATGGAGCATTTTGCAGGGAATTCTGCGAAAGGAAATGTAAAATATGAGGTGCTCACACTGGAGGGTGAAGCTAAAATTGAGTGATTTCCTTAGTAACCTGTGACTTCACAAATCTCCCTCTCTTGTGCCTTTTTAGTTAAACGTTCGGATGTCAGGTGTCCTTTGGTCCTTCTTTACCATTTCTGATATTTAGATGCTGGCTTTGGATCTTGCCCTGCTGTGTAAACAGGAGCTGCTGGTATTGAACAAAGTGCTACCATTTTAGCTCCAGAGCAGGAGTGAGGCAGTGCAGTGCTGGCAGACGCCATTTTAAGAGCCCTGCATAAATAGCATAGCTACCGATGAGTAAGAGACTGTTATAGGTGAGTGCTCATACAAAGCTGCTATTTATTCAGCAATGGCATGCAAATAGTGTTTTTTGTTTTAAAATTTTTATTGAATGCAGTTTTTTGAAATCATTATTTAGAATTGCTGCTCACAAATGTGATGCATGAGAGGCAGGAATTATCTTAAAGATGAAATTCAGTTTTAGTGCTTATAGTCTTTAATCAGTTTTTTTTGTTTTGTTTTGTTTTCTGTTAATTAATAGGAAAAATGAGTTCCAGAAATATGTAGTTCTTGATCTGAAATTCATGTATTATTCCCTAATGTAGATCTAGATTGTGTATGTGGGCATTAGCTGTTTCGAGTGGTTTTCCATATCTGTCAGTTTTTCTTGGTTAAATGTCAAGGTGCAGTAGTTCATCTGCAACTTTTAATTGCTCTTTGTAGTTACTATGGGTTAGAACAGCTTTAAATATTCTTGTATATGTACATTTTCTCAGGTAAGTACTAGTATTAGTAAAGGAATGATTTTCATAAACAGAAAAGTCAGTATATAATTTAGGGATGTGAAATTTGAAAACCTGAATTTTATATTAAAAAAAACCCACCCTCTCTTCAGTTTGGTAGAGAACATATTTAAAAATAAGGCAGCTAAGTTATTTTTTCATTTTTACCTAAGTATCAATAAATCTTGTATGTTTGCAATCCTTATTTTTTTTTCTTTCTGTGCCCAACTCTCCCCAAAGGAATAACCTCCACCCCTTCTACCCTCATTCAGACATGCTAAACTAGTTTGTATGAAACAAATCAGCCTAATATTTTGGAAAACAAACTTTTGCTGTTGTTGTTGCAAGTTTTGTCAATATGAGTAGGGAAGTTTTAAATGATTAATTGGTGTTCTGGTCATTTGACAGGGAAACTGGCAAAGCTTAAATTTCAGTTGTGTTCTTAAAATGTGTTCCTCTGTGTTCATTCATCTTAATGAGGAAATAAGAGTAGCTTTCAGACTTACATAAGCTATTTGTTGTATTCATTTAGGTACTTAATTGAGTATATTCCAGTATAATTTCTGATCTGCAGCCTCAGAGCATCCCATTCATACATGCATGACAGTAATACATGCTGGCTGAAATAGCTGCTCTGAGCCCTGCAAAAATGAATTCTCAAAATAAAACTCTCTAGAATAGTCTGCTTGGCCACACAGTTATTGTTTCCCTGGAATTAGATACTTATTTTTAATTATTTTGCTGCTGGTATTAATTTTCCTTTTATTAGGTAATAGTAAGGTAACTGATTAAGAACCTGTTGTTCTTGAATTATTTAATTGGAAATCTTATGCTAATATCTGCATTTGGAAGTTTGTGGTTTACAAAGCATTTTCAGAATATTCCTTGCATTGATGGAGGGTATAAAGGTAAAAAGATGTCAGCTTTAGAAAAGTTAGTGTAAACTTGCTGTGAATTGCTGGTATGTATTTATAGGCTTGCATCTCAAAGATGACCACTACAGTCATCACTGCCAACGTTCAAACAATGTCATGTTGTGGAAGTCATTATACATTACAGCAAATAAAGCAGTGGGAGATGCTTTTGAAGAGCTGTGAATGTTCAGTGTCGTTTATAGCTATGTCTAACACGCTTTTATTTAACTGTTCCTCACCAACATTGGGATATTTTTTTTTCAGAACAATCTCTGTAGTTTTCTTATATACTTAAATGTTTGTGCCTTTAAAAAATTAATTAATTGCAGAGAATATGGAGATGCCTCTGTTCCTCTGAGGCTCAGGTTTCATAGTCTTGTAGGTAATTGCTGGATTTTGTGTGAGTGATGCACTGTGTGCACATGTGTGTACAGGGAATGTGCTCCTCCATTGCTAAGGAAAGTGGAGAACCTTGGGATCAAGTGGAGAATGCATTTTTGACTGCTTATTTATACTTAAGATCTTTGGGAATGCTGCTTTCAGGCATCCTTTACGTGATGTTTGCATCCCTGCCCATGGCAGCAGTTTGGAACTAGATCGTCTCTAAGGTCCTGTCCAATGCAAGCCATTCTATGATTCTTTGTATCAAGATTTTGCAAGATACTTTGTTCACCTTACAAGTGTTTCTGAAGAATCTTTTTCTTGTTTGTAGAAGTATTGCAAGAACACTTAAAAGGGTGATGGAGGAAACTGACTCAGTTTCCTAAATTAAGCTCATTATAGAGCGGGACAGATTCTGAGCTGAAAAACCCTTCTGTGCTGTAACTGATAGGTAGGAGTCCTGCCCTGTAACCCCCTGCAGTGCTGGGTTTGGGCCCAGGGGCACAGAACATCCTCAGTCAGCCTGGAACTTCTCCCGGTGCTTTGGTCAGGGAAGTGGGAACAGTTCCTGCTATGGCGTTGCCATATTGGTCCATCACTCCCACTTCTCAGCCTGGATTCACGCACAACTCTCTGGATTGTAATACTGATCTGTACCAACTACTGTATCTTTCATATTGTGTCATGTTTCCCTGAGGTTGTGAGTTGAACAAAATGACCTGATGGATTCAGATGAGTCTGGAATATTATGATTGCTTTAATGTAACTTAAATGTGAGCTGCTGCTAAAAGGGTGGTGCCCTTTTCTCCCTGTGTGGTTCTCTCCCATTTTCTGCATGTCCAGCTGCACAGTGAGTTACATTCCAGAACTGATTCAGATAAAATGGACATGGTTTCTGGAACAAGAAGTTAAGGATTGGGGAAACCATTCATTTTACTAACAGCCTCTGTAAAATGAGCATAAGCGTTCGACCTGAGTCTTGTAAAACCTTCTATGTCCTAGTCTTGTGTCTGGAACAGGATCTATATTTTAGAGGCAGGTAATGTGCACTGCCAGATTACTTCAGTCTTCTGGGCATGAATACATATTGACCTGTATGCATTTTTGATTATATATACATGATGTTTTAAAAATATGGGGTTTGTTACAGTTTGCTGATATTGAAATAGGATTTTATAAAGAGGGAGGGGAAGAAAAAAGCCCCAGTGCAGCACTGGAGGAGAACAATGAACCCATCCCATGAGCCCATCCCTTCCCTTTGCTTAGGAGAGGAACGGGCAAAGGCAAGTGGTGCATGAAATGTTTTGGTGTCTGCAGGCCACTGCCAGCTCCTCTTTGCTGAGGCCCCTGGGAAAGGGTGTAACAAATGTGCAGGATAATTGATCTGCCCATGCATAGTAAATGTGTGAGCATTGTAGTGCGGTTGGCTGTGTTGTGCATTTAATCTGCCCATGCAAAATAAATCTGAGAAGCATTGTGTTACGGTCAACTGTGCTACACGTTTGCCATAATTCTGGTCACATGAGTGCCTTGCCTTGCTCCTGAAATGATCATAGTAGTCCATGAGCTGGTAGATGCTGGTATAATAGAACTTCCCTTCAGTGTTTTGTGACTTTAAAGAGTTTATTTTGTAAATTATTCCTATAGCCAGACAACAAAGAATAATGATTTCTGGCATTCATGGAACTTCTCAGCTTTGGGTTATCCATACATTGAGCTTGGTTAATTTGTATGTAAAATTTCTGCTGACATAACTGTACTGTTTGGAACTGTGAAAGGAATTGTAACCCAACTGCCCAGTAGCTGATAGTTGATTAAAAGTAGTTTTGTCAAATAACAAACTTAAAAATCCTTCTGCTGTTAAGCTTTACTTTGTTTAGGAATCTCTTTTAACTTATACCTGTAACAAAACTCCTGCTAATATAAACTGTTTGTCAGGCTGAAGAGTTCTCTGGTGTAAATGTAACCAAGTCCTCACAGTTGTTTCTGAGCTCTGATGAGATGTCTCAGGCAGATTTATACACAGTGGCTAAACCAAGGTTTCCAGCTGCCCTCTTGGCCCTGTCCCTGGAGCTGGGGTGGCTGAATGGAACCTCAGCCCACTCCATAGCAGCAGAAATTCATAATCTGCTATATCAGTGCACACTGGTATCAGCAACAACTTCCATTAACAGACTGAGTGGTAAATTGTCCTTGTAGAGGAGAAGATCTACATCCCTCATGGCTGTTGTACTCTGGTGGTATTAATGGACACTGCAATACCTGCCTGAGGCTCCAGAACCCCATTTGTCCATCATTTTGAATTTGAGTTTGCTTCAACATGGTGTGTTTTCTTTTACCTTTTGTCTAGGATAGTCACATCTCCAAAACTGCGCTGTAACTCTGTGTTCATTCTTGTTCATTTTTCATCTCCCTTCCATCTTCTTTCCCCAAAGTGACTTAACTAGCCAAATTGATTGAGTCGTTTTCTTGAATGGCGTCACTATAAGAAAGTAGAATATCGGAAAGTCAGATGTAGTTTGTAGTAATTTAATCCTTCCTGGAGCAAATGAAAACTGACTGTGTAAGATTGAAAGGTAACAACTCTATACTGTTTACTCTTTATGGTTAATAATTGGTGGAATTTTGTTGCCAATAAATTATAAATATTCAGTTTTCTGTTACACAGTCTAAAATCGTTAAAATTACTTATTTAATGGTTTTTAAAATTACATTTTACCTTCTAATTTTGCAAGTTGTTCTGTGTTGCTAAGTCTGTTACTTCAGCTAATCTGTTCACGAATGCTGATGAGCATTTAAATATTGGCAGGCATCTGTCCCCGTGGTTTATGAGATTAGGAGCTGCAAGAAACAGAATTCCTGTTTGTCTGCCACATGCCTACAGTTCATACATACATTGCCATAATCTTCAGTACATGTTGCAAGACTCTCATTCGTACAAAAATGTAACTTTTGTGGTTGGTACCTGGCAGCATATGTGTGTACCTGGATTGTTTCTCACTGTGTTTTGATCAATGTATGCTCTGGCAAACAGCAAACCTTTCATTCCATCAGAAATCTTAATATAGTTGTGTTTGACAGTGTTGGGTTGAACTTGATGGATAGAAATTAGTCATGGGAATAATACAGTCCATAAAGTGTTCTAATTCACCTTTTTAAATTCTGCAGCTTGGCTGAAGAGGAAATAAAGGCAGAGCAGGAGGTGGTGGAGGGGATGGACATCTCCACTCGATCCAAAGGTGAGTAAGAGGAATCTTTCACTTAGGTTCTACAGCACAATTATTTTTAAACCAGAATAGTGAAGTTGTGTCATCTACCATGAAGCTACTCTTGAGTGGAGACTCAAGATTCCCTGTATTTTTTGCAATGACTGCTGTATGTTAGGAAGTGTTTTAATTTTTGCTTGGTTTTCATTGTATGTCAAATCTACACACACAGATATTTCAGTGTTATTTCAAGTTTATGAATAACTTAGGTTAAATTATGAAAAAAAATCAACCTCTTGTATTATACCACTTATCACGGCATCCTTTAAAATAGTACTTCTAGATTTGCAGGATAGGAGAAAGTAGTAGTAGTAGTAGCAGCAAAAATATTAAGATAGTATTTCCTACAGTAATGAATTCTTTTTTTCCCTAAGAATAAAGAATCACAGTAACATTTCTGTTTCCACAGAAATTAGTCCCCTGACCAGTATGTATTTAATGGACATTCATGCCTGCCCATCTCCTTTTGTACTTGCAACTGACTTTGCTGCTGAGTTTACTTGAAAGCCATTTCTCTCAAACAGCAGCAATAGTTTCTACCATCCTTTTAAAGTTCTGGCACATACCCAGTGACTCTTCACATTCCTACAGCAGAGCTCACAAATCTAGTTAACTCTGAATGGGCAGGTGGGATTGTCTTGAAGGCATGGCATAGATCATCTGCATGTTTTTTAATGAGGAAGCTTGGGTGGATAACGTAAGATTGGATTCAGGTTTTATTTGTACTAACAGTAAATTTCTTGTTTCAGTTCTTATGGTATGGTTAGGTGAGGCAGTACGTGTGATCTGACACCTCAGAAGAGAGACGTGCTCCTTTTGTCCCTTCTCCCTTTTTCTCCCTTCTCTCCTTCTGATCTTGTATGTTAGTCTGCACCACTGGACTGCTTTCCATGTTTACTTGTCTCTGTATTTCAGTTTTCTAAGCCAGCAGAAAGTAAATGTTTTTGTTGCTTTAATGATTGCTACAGACTGGGGTGAGCTCCCAGCTCTGCACTCCACCACTTACTTCCTTTGTGTTGCTTGTCACATCCCAGCCACTTGAACTTTCTAACCAACTTAAAAACTGAAACATTTTTCTGCTATTGTAGTGACCAGTTTGTTCATGAAAGAATTTGATAACATAAGTACTTGGTATAAGAGACAAAGGGGGGTTAGTAGATACATTTATCTGCCCATGAAATCTCATCTTTATTTCTGCTTAGAAACAGTGGCCCAGTTACTAGTACTAGTAAGAGTTTTGCTTGCCTCAAGTGAGCTAAACCATTACTTATGTCACTCTGACGTAATTAATGTCTAAAAGACACTTAAAAATCTGATATCTACATATGTAGATGTTTACGGTTTAGTTCTGTTGCTTTAATCAGCCACAAACAGGTGTATGGGCCATATAAAAAGTTTGTATTTCCTCGTGGTAGCTCTAGTGCTGCCCTGACCTCAAGATACACTGTTTCAATGAATTAAGCCCCCAGGAAACTTTTTATTTGGTAGGGTTAAGATGAAGTTTCTTAGGACAGTGAGCTGATTTAATATCATGGTTATTGAAAGGGTCAGTCTTTCATCTCCCAACCTTCTCACACACGTGATTTTGCAGTTTCCCTTGCGTTGTGGGCTCTTAACAATTAGAACTGGTCAGTTTGGAGGGATTTAACCTGGCAGAAAGAGACTCAGGTTTTCATACTGTTTACTGTTGTTGCAACTCCCTGAACCAGCTGATGACAAAGCCAGTCTCACCATGGTGCTGGTTTAGGTTGACCCAAGCTGTCATTGTGTGGAAGTCACTGGTCTGTGCATAGAAGGACTCTTAGTGCTTTAAATACCAGTGGGAGTGATGTAAATGGCATTTCTGTATCACCATAGTAGAGATAAAACTTAGCAAGGGTTAAATCACTTTAATAATAAGGGAATTGGTATTTATTTAACTAGATACTGATTTGCTTTAGTTGGTTTGTTAAATTTAACATGTATGTTGATAAAACCCCTGCCAGCACCACTCTAAGGACAAGAATAACAACCACCCACCCCAAGCCCTTACAGGCTTGTGTTTTTTCCAGTGAAGAATGTAGGATATAAAGAACTCCTTAGACTTACCTGTAAACCATTTCTCTTTGTTGTATACCCAACCTAATCTGTGAATTAGTGATAGAACTTTATAACAGTTGAATATATAGTTTTTCACAGAAAATAAAAGAATCATAAATGTCATCTCCAAGAGCTGGCCACATTACAGGCCAGGTGTAATGAATCATTCTGGGCTCCTGTTATTTGGATTGAAACAAGCTTCTCTGATAGTTCAGTGCAGTGTTGCTGCAGCTGTCACAAACCAGAATTTCAAAACAGTCATTCTGCTCTGTGCAAGGCAGAAAAAGTGCAGCAAAGTTCTCAACTGGTAGGATGGTGGCAGCAATGTCTCCACTTATAGCAATTAGCTTGTGCCGAGTTTTGCTTTGTGTGTTTTAAAAAGGATATATATGAGGAAGTTGTCCCTATCTAGGCAAACCTGGAGGGGAGTGCACAGCTCTTTGTGCTTTGTTTGGGTTTTTTGATGTGTGAGAAGCCTGTGCAGGAGATCAATCTGTGGCACCGTATAACTTCAGACTTGACCTAGAGCAGCGGATGTGCTGCAAGTCTGTAACCTACTTGCCCTGCTACAGTTTGTACAGCTCATGTGAGGCTGGGTCTAAAGAAAGTTGTAGGGAAATAAATTTAATTGCTTTAAAACCAATTAGCCTGGTGCAGACGTCTTCATGAACATTCTTGTTTTGGTATAAGCAGTTTAATTGCTATAATTCAATTCCAGTTCAGTTTAAGCTAAACTACACCATGCATTGTTTAATCTGTAACATGGGTCTTAACACAGCCTTTGAAATGGTCTAAGTAACGTGGTGGTTTCAAAGCAGCCTAAGCTGGTCAAACTGCTCAATGCAGCAGTTTTATCCACTTCCTTCCATACCTAAGCTGGCAGGAAACTAACTGAACCATAAAACATGAACAGTTTTCTACTTGCTCAGTGTGCTGAAACAGCTTGGTGGACTGCCAGAACTGGTGTAAGAGAGAAGGCAGGAATACACCAGTTGGGTGCAGGAAGTGTGGAGCTTTGTTAGCAAGCATTTAGACAGGGCTAGGCTGGAATGAAACCAAGAGCTTGAAGCCATCACTGACACTTCTTACTTTATATTATGCTAGATAAAGTGAGTCTGTAGCTGGGGTCAGGGCTATGGAGTCCTACATGTTCACCTGCATTTCTCTGCCCTTCTCCTTTGCTGGCTGTAATGCTTCTGCTGTTGCACAGTCAGCTGTGTCAAGCAGCTGATCTAGCAGAAAATTGTTCATTTTTTGTAGTACCACATTCTGCCTGGATCATGAACTGATTAACCCTACTGTTACACACAAGTGCCTGTCTCCAAAAAGTTGTGGAGACACATACCTGGTAAGATGGGAAAAGGGAAAGAGGAGTAGAGTTACTCTAGAAGTTATAATTTAGATCTGTTTATAAGCTGTGCATGTGCAGCCTTGTTAAAGACAAGATTTTAAAATACACTGCTCTTTTGATGAGAACAAGAAAGCATAAGGCATCTGAGAACTGGAAATGGGAAGTGACAGCTTAAAGAGAACGCAAAGACTCCAAAAACATAAAATGGAGTGAACAGAGGATTGCTCTTTAGTGAAGGAGAGAGGCTGTGGATTAGATGATTATATTTTGTCCTTTGCGTATGATACGATAACATGTCCAGCAGAAACATCTTGTTATATTTCTGTTCCAGCCTTATGGACTACTTTTTAACCTTGTTTATTAAATATTTCAAGATGGGGCTTGCAAGATCTCTGGATAAATGTCTAAGCATTTCCAGGTTGTGGTTCCAGAGCAACTTCTGTCTTTGCTTGTACTTGTTCTCTTTGGACAGGATGAACTCTCCACTGGGTGTTTTTTTCCTATTAACCTGGAAGAATTTTTTTTTTTTTAAATCCTTTCTGCTAGTTTAACTTAGCTGCCAACAGCAGCAAGCTGTGGTGGCAGATGGACTTCCATGTAGGTTTGCATGTATTTCAGCTGGTGCTGGAACTATTGCCTGTTTAGTGCCCAGTTAAAAGGAGCTCTTTAACTCTCTTTTTGCCATCATCAGTCAGACATCTCTTACATTGCCTTTGCATCTATGCTGGCTCTTAGGACTTGGGTGGAGAGGTTTCTACCTGCTTTTCTCACTGAACCAGATTACTGGGGAGTTGAGCAGATGTTGGACATTGCTGGGAGCAGCCTTGCCCCAGCAGGGACAGCTGGTCATTAGATGGTCTTAGCTTGGCCTAAAATCATGTACTGAGGTGCTGCTGCTTAATGGGGAGAATTCTGACATTTACAGGTTTGGGGTTTTTTTCAGGTTTGTGTTAAAGGCTTTGGTCTTAGGAGCTCCTCTCAGTGGTGAAATGTTCAGATACTATGAATACAAACACAAAAATGACTAATTAAATGGAATTCCCAGAATGCATGATATATTTTGTAACAGTTTCATAACAGTACATCTCTATCAGCTTTCTTTGTAGTAATACCAAGTATTTAATCACACAGAGATGAGATTCTTACTCCAGTGTGAAACTGAGACTCCTGCAGGGAACAGAAGTGCAGCCCTGGGCTTTTGTCTCTAGTGCAGAGCCCTTGTTATCAGCAATCCCACCTTAGGAAGGCCTTGGGACAGCAAGTCCCCCACAGCCAGGCTCCAGCTTATCCTTGTCTTTCAGCTCTTACCTTGCAAGTTGTTGGGAAGTGTTTCTTTTTCTTTATCTCCCAAAGTCCTACAGTGAAGAAACAACTAACAGGGTCTTTTTCTAGTTGTGTAAAACTGAAACGTGGCAGGAATTCATCAGAATTTCCACAACCATGGCTGACCTCTGTTATTTATTGCATTAAGCAACTGGATTGGGTTAATTACATCAGTTTAAGTTCTGGAATGTAAACAAGGCTTTAGTGGTTCATTGCAACTGCATCATGTTTCAAAATTCTGGCAGAAAATTAAAATTCCTCAAAGCTGAGTGTAAGTTCTAACAGATTTATCCATGATTTTATTAAGTTTTTAAGTTAATTACCCTTGCTGAAATATTGCAGATAATGGATTTGAAAAATCAGAATTCTTTTAACAACCATGCAGGATAATAAATTTAACTGGGAGGCTTCACAGTTCTGGAGTTTGTCTGAATTATTAATTGAAACCTGTTCTATTAAATGGGACAAGTTAGTATTGCTGCATTTGCTTGCAGATTTCTTCATTGATTACACTCCATGCCGTTTAAAGTACAGGCATTCAGAGATTTTGAGAAGGAGGGAAGAGAGACGTGATAGTCTAGGTGGTTTTGTTCTTCTTCCTTCTAAAGGCATAGATACACATTTCTGTGGGGTAATGACAGCTTAAGCAATCTTCAGTCACCTTTTTTTCCCTTGTACCTTCTCTCACACTGCCTTCTTATAGCTGTTTCTTAAATCCATCAAATTAACTCTTCGTGAAACTGTTTTCAATAAGTTTTTTCTTCTGTTACATTTTATTGAATTTGATTCCTTGATTTGGTTCACCAAATGTTGGCAGAACTGTTTGTGCCATAATAAAAGGCATAGCATGGCATTGGGAATTAAGGTTAACAGAAGCAGCCTTGGGCTGGTTCTGTTTAAGTGACACTTCTGAGGGTCTGACTTAGATGGAGCAACCGATTGTGTTTCTAGTTGGAAACGTTATTCATAATTTTGCATATTTGACTCACTTGCATTGAGATATCAAAAACCTACTTAGATCACAGAAAACCTATTGGTGTAACTAAGTCTCAGTCTACTGATATCTCCTAGTAGACTAAAATAATGCTTTCACTGAAAAAATACATTGATGTTTCTGGCTCCTGAAAAACCGAAATGACTGCTAATCTTACTGTCTTTATCACAAATCATATTAAAAAGCTTTTTTAATGTCTTTTTTTTGTTGTTACTCTTTAAACAAATGTCTTTCTTAGTTTCCCTCTTCTCACTTTCTGAAAATTTCCAGAACAGAAAAGTTTTTTTCTCCAAGCAGTAAACAGCTCATTTCTCATAAATTTATATCTACAGTTTAAGAAAATTAGGTACAGAATATGAATAAATAATACTCTTCATGAAAGTAAACTTGATATAGTTAAGATTTGTTTTTTTTGGTCTGCACTTTATTTTGAAATGCTAAACTTTTCTTCCCATCCACGCAATCTCAAAGAAGGATAGTTCTTCACTCACAGCAATGATTTTATCCTGCCATTTCCACACTTTTTGGGAAGGCTTTTGTTTCATTTGCCTAACTTTTTTGTGAGGTTGAATTTGAAAATCATGGTCTCTTGTAATTCTGATTTACTCAGGCTTTTCTCATTTGCCTTGCTATCCACTGCATTGAGGATGGAAGTCTAAGGCAACATATCCTGGTCTAAGTCAGCCCTGCCACACCAGCATCCCTCCTTCACGCCAGCCGCATTTCCATCCTTTTCCCTTTTACTGGCACTTTCAACTCTGGGACTTGCTGCTCTGCTGATTTCACTGAAATTAAATTTTGAGGTTTTTGTTGATTTAGGCCGTATCAGTTTTCCAAACTGTCTTGCTTCCTGGGTGAATAAACCACAGTGTTAGAGAAAGAAAAAAGGAACAAATTTTATTTGTGGAAGGGTGCTGTGAAGCCTTGACTTAGGTGTGGATTTCAGCTCTCATTAAGGCTTTATTGGTAGAGAAAATAACCCAAATATAAGAGATGGCTAGAAATACATATGTAGACATGATTTCATTGTTGTTTTAGTCTGGAATTGCTTTGATTGTGTTTATCTTACGTTTTTAAATTTAAAAAAAATAACAAAAAAGGAGTATGGAAAGAAGGCCATAAGGGGGTGTCACTGGCAGTCTTTGGCACTGAGCAGTTTATGCCGTGTTCTTGCAGTAAGGCATGTTGATGTTGCTTGTTTTCAAGAAGAAAAGCAAGAAAAACAACATCCTACTTTTACAGGTTTTCTGAGTTGGCACCTGCTTCTATTGAGAAAAGTGAGACTTCTCAGTTGTCAGGAATCACTGCTATGGAGTGTTTACAGAGCAGCACTTTGCAATACACACAGTATAAAAATATTTGGTTGTGGTCTGTGCTCCATATGCTGCAGCAAGATAAGATCCCTGATATAAATAATATACTTTTGTTTGTTTTTATAATTTTTTTTAAGCTAAACTGTAGTAAGTCATTACCGTAGTTGTCTGCTTACAAAGTGCATTGCCATCACATAAAATTGGACTTATAAAATAGTCATAAAGCGTGAAATGAAATTGCTTTAGGGTTTAAGTATGCTTTAGTCTGTCCCCTGGGAACAATGGTTACTAATCCTTTAGTCATGTGATGGCATACAGAAACAAAGATTTAAGCTTCAGGTGAAACTCAGGTTAGCTTGTTGTTTCCCAATGAATGATTTGTAAGAGCACTCAGAGGTGCTTATTGTGAAGCTTGACAACATCACAGACCAATTAATACTAACCTAGTGATGTAAAACCAGGTAACTTTTAATGAGAGTTTAAGAAGTTATTTCAAGTGTCTATTTTTTCACTTGAGCTGGAAGCACATTTTTAAAATGGTGCTAAGAAAGCAAAATCACACAAAAAACCAAGAAATAAGTAGACTGAAGTTGCTTGGCAAAATTAATATTTTTATTGCAGTTGGTTTATCAATGAGAAGTTTGGTTCAGTGCTCAGTGTGTGATGGGAGTTCAGTAGGAGCAGGGGGATTGCAGGATCCTGTGCTAAATGGTAACCAGCTGGCGTGGTGAGGTCCTTCCTAAGGTGAGACCATTCTTGCTCACTAAACACTTTTTGAAAAACATTTGCTTATCACAGAAGAGATCACAGAAATTTTGGCTGTCGCTTTTTGAGCAGAAACTTGAGTCCACCTCTTAAGTAACTGTTCTAGTTACCAAGTTACTGCAGAGCTTAAATTTGGTCTCTTTTGTTCTTTCCCCCCAGATTTGTTTCACTTTTTTCAAATAACACTACACTGGGGAAATGATTCAAAATTAAAAATTAACTGTCCTTCTGACAGGCTGTTTTAACAGGAATCAGTTTCTTGATCTGGTTCACAGCTCAGCTACAGGAGCTCCCCTCACACAGCTGGGAGAGCCAGGGAGGGAGAAGCAACAGTTTGTGCTAAACAGGGTATTCCCATTGAAAGAAATTCACACAAAATGCAATTTTTTATCATAATTAGAATTGGAAACTATAGCTCAAACAATTTAAGTAGGTGCTACCATTCTTTTGTTACTTGAACTGAATTAAAAGATTGTTCATGTTATTAGGTACCTCACAGATTGGTAAATTGGCAACATACCAAGGTAAAGACACTCGCCTGTTCCACAAGCACAACTAAATCTGAAAGAATATGCCTGTGCATTGCTGTTTTCCTATTCCTTAATTTTTTCGGTTACATCCTACATTGCCTCAAGAAAACCTCTGTGCGTTTGAATAATTTGCCAGTTGAGAAAAAAAAAAGGAAGTGTATTTCAGGTCAGTTTTTGTACATTGTCTATGAGTCACCACTAGCTGATTTGAAAATCCCCAGTATACTCAGGCTTCTTGAACCAAGAAGGAAAATTACATCACTTTAAGTAGTTTTTGAAATTACTTAACCAAACATACATGTTTGTGTGACCATTTCATAAGATTGGTATTGAATTAGCACCTTTTCTGCTGAATTGTAGCTTGGATTTGGCTGTGACTGAATAGTCATTCAGTTCTGGTTTAGCTAATAAGAGTTTAATCCTTTTCCTGACCCCAAATCAGTTAGTTTAGGGAAGGAACAACATTTAAAAGTAAAAAGCATCCAATTATGGAACTTTGCAGCTGATTTTCATACTTAGAGCTGAGACACAATGTGCAATGTTACAGTCAGCTTCTTTGTAAACCCCACAGTCTGAGGCTGAAGAGCTGAAAGGAAACTGATGTGCTCCACTGGTGGTAGTTTTGTGCCTGGAAGTAAGAAATGAAAGCCAAAGGGCAGAAAACTTTACTGTCCATTTAACCTCCTGGTTTAAGGTGTGCCTGCGTAGGTACGATCTGGAAATAAAAGCCTAAGTCTCTTCAGGGACTTATGAGGATGGCTTTATTTGCTGGTGAGAAACTTGGCCTAGAGATCCCTTTGAGGATATTGTTTGCAAATTATAATAATGAAACAAAGACTTAATGTGATGATGGGAAGATGAGAAAAGACATGGTGGGATGCTGTTTTTTGTGGATCACTCTGAATGCAAACAGTTCCCATGCTGAATAAGCTCCATTCTACTTTCATGAAAAAAACCAGCATTCAGAGCTTGTTTGGTTTTAGGTTTGATCACTTTGATTTAGTTGTGGGCTTTGGTTTAGCTGACACCGATGCTGCAGTTTCTTCCAGGATAGCTGGATTAGCACAGCTCTCTTGGGATATATGAAGCATATCCCAGCTCAAGGAGTTCTTCTGCCACCTTCTGTGCATAAACAGCTAAACTGACAAATCCTCTGAGTCTCCTGTCAGCACACTTGTACTGCGTTGGCATTTTATTGTCATAATTGCTTAAGGAGGGGAGGAAGCAGACACTGTATTTTTCACACACATAGGTGACACAGCAGTTCTTTGTATTGTCAAATCAATCTAAATTTGGGGCTAAATGGAGCAGGAGGCAGATTTGCTTGAGTCCAAACACAGCAAGTAACAATGATAGCCTCAGACACATTGTATTGATTGATTCCAGGCAAGGCATGTCAGCAGATAACTGGTGCTAAATGCTGCCCGTAAGTGTAAAAGGGGAGGGGTTTGTGGGAAGGGAAAGAAGTCACATGTCTTAGTGTCAAAGCTCAAAACATAAGGTTTTGTTTATTTAAACCAGCTTTACTACCCTTCACCAAAATTTTATAACTTATGTCAACAGAAGAGTTCCTGTGAGAGCTGACACCTTATGTCTGCTGGGCAGCACTGCTGAAGTTGCTGTGCCTACAGAACTAGTGGCAGACACTTCTAGAATTGTTGAAATTCCAGATGTTGTTAGTCTGGTGTAGCTATTCTAGATTAGTAAAATGCAGGATGGGCAAACACTCCTACATTTGTTTTCTCTCTTTCAGTTATATGTCCTTCCATCGATATTTTCATGTGTTTTCCATATTTATTTAAAGTTTCCCTAAATGTTGTCTTGACACATGTTAACCAAGCTTTTGGTCAATCAGAAGTCACCATATAGCACCATATTTTCCATTGATTTGTGTAGAAAGTAGCCAAAACCACTTTTTTTTTTTTTTCTATGCAGTTAAATATTTGGGGGATGGTTCAGTTGTTTCTCTTGTGATATTGTTGAATTCTGATCCCTGTGGTTCTATCTATAGTTTTGTTTTGTTGCATGCATTAAAAGCTTAAGGAAAAATTAAACTTGGTGACCCAACTCTAATGAACTTTCACTTGTATTTTGTCAGAATCACATCACTGTTCTATGATTGCCCTTTACAGCTGATTGTGTACTTGTTTCTTTTGAAAAATATCAGTAAGTTCTTTTTAATTGAGCTGAGCATTTCATATTCATTAGGGATCACTGAAATTTTGTTCTCAGAGAATGAAGTTGCAAATGCTCTTATTTTAAAAAGATGAAATAAAAATCTTAGAAGAGTGTGAATGACAAACCATACCCTTGTTGGAATGTTTTTCGTCAATTAGCAGTCTTTAACCATATTGTTTTATCTGTTACAGATCCTGGCTCTGCTGAACGCACAGCACAAAAACGGAAATTTCCCAGTCCCCCACATTCCTCCAATGGCCACTCACCTCAAGATGCATCAACAAGTCCTATAAAAAAGAAAAAGAAACCTGGTCTATTGAACAGTAATAATAAAGAGCAGGTAAGAGAAGTCATGGTTTTATTGTGCTGGAATATGACACAGTAGAGGATGTAGAGAGCTGATCAGGAGCTCAGTTTTCTTCAAAGAAGCTCTGTTTTTGTACTCTTAAGGAATGGATATTAATTTTTGAATGCAGTGGGGGTAGGAGTTGGTATTATAATTTCGATTTGAATGCTTTATTGTTTTACATCTGTTGAAAAAGACCACCTGTGTCCTGTTTAGTGATTTCATAAAGGTAATAAGATGTATAAGCAATAAATGCAATTTGGAACAGAATTATTATGAATAATTACAGTAATGAATAATAACAATAAGAAAACCAACAATAGCTGTTTTTTTAATTAAAACCATTAACAGGAAGTGTTCAGTAGTGTGATACCCTAGATTAAGAAAGATCTCACCATGTCAGTGGAAGTTCCTCATGTGCTTCCACTCCTTTCCTACTGTCCATTAGTCAGCTCCATCCTTGGTACTCTGTAGATTTCCTCCCCTTCCTTAAAATTTCCAGGCAGTGTACACTCCTACCAAACTAGTTAAATCAAAAGGTCACACTGACTTTTCTGTCTTTACGTTTGTAACCTTATTTTTACTGTCTTCTGAATGCTGAATTGATAGCATGTTGTCCCTCTTAGAAGAACTTGACTCCACAAGTTTGACAATTTTGGATTCATTGTATGATGCACATGAAAGAATTATATGAATTGTATTGAATAGCAAATGCTGTAAAGCATCTGCATCATCTTGGAGGAGATTACATGAAAGCAGTCTTCAGCCTTACTGAAATTACTTCACACCTGATGTACTAAGGACATGTCTGTGTATTTTTCAAAGTGCTTTTCTGTGTCACGGGGTTTTTTGCCAGTATTATATAAACACAGGATTAAGTTCTGAGTGTTCAAAGCACTTTCTCCTGGCATAAGAGTATCTGCATTATCCTGGTACAATTGCACTGGTGAAGAAAGAAAATTGAGTTCCTACTCACTGCAGTTGTCCTGGAACAAAGACTGTGAATAAATCAGGCCTTAAAACCCAGTGGCAATTGTATTTTATTTCAGGATAATCAGGAGGTGTGACTGTATCATGTGGAGGTGCTCTGGGGTTAGTTTGGCTTTTGCTGAGCTTCACTGCAGCCTGGGTTTATTCCTTTATATCTTGGACATTTTCTGGGCAGATGTTGCCCCACTGAAGTCTGAGCTTGTAACTGTTCAGTGCAGAGATAATTTTGCAAACAGTGGAATTGAATCCTTGGGTATTAATTTCCACTTTTTCTTCCTGCATTTAAAAATATATGTGAAAACACAGTTGCAGTTGTTGAACTTGATAAATTCCCCTTGGTAAATACTTTTCTGTTTTCCAGGTATCTCAGACCTGAAATGTACAGGATAGAATAAAGTTGTGTATCTAATGAAGAAAACCTATCAGACTTGCTTATTTTGCTGTGTTTGTTACAAGTTAGCAAGAAAATATAATCTATTTAGTTCTGTTTAGGTTTTACAAGTTGCTTTTCATTTAATGTTGTCTTGCATGTCAAATTTGAAGTGGGCATGCCTGAAGATTGTTGTGTCTAAATAGGCTCAAACTCTGCTCTGTGTGGTAGTGGGAGTTGATTTAAAGATTCGTTTACTGCCGAGTAGATGTGAGCTGAGCATACAGGTTCTAGTTTTGCTCTCAGGGTGAGTTTGAAGTATGATGTAGCTGATAGCTGTGGTTCTGATTGACTGATAAATCTGTTTTGAGGTATGACAACCTCCCTGGAAATCTCTAACTTAATATTCTACATTACAAAATGCTTTATAATACTTGAACATTTCAAGATACCATTGCTAAAATTATAGTTGCATGAAGCTTTGTATTACATGTTGTGGGTGCAGTAACAGATCTTCAGAATGGTGCCATCAGGTATTTAAAGTGCTGAAAATCAAGCAAAGAATTAAAGAATTGTAGATTGTAACTAAGGTGAAAAATAAGGAACTTCTGACACTTAATTGGTCAGTTATAATGTAATTGAAGTAGTCAGCTTGTTTTACTACTAGTTTCAATATTAATTTAAACTGAATATAAATAGTGATCTTTTTCTCCCCAAAACAGCACTCTAATACTGTTGTTTGTTTTCTTCAGCTTTCTGTGTCATTCTACAGGTCTTAATAACTTCAATAAAGCCTTTAAAACAAGCTACCACCTAGTCGAGCTTGAACTTTAATGACTGTTAAAATTTTAACTCCTAAAACATATTAACTCTGACTAGGACAAGTGAAACGGTCCCTTGATGCAGTTGAATCATTCATTTTCAGTCTTTTAGTTTTGTTCTTTGGGTTTCTCTTGAGTCTCTGAACCCTCTTTTGTTTTGTTTCTTAAGCTTGGCTTAGGCAAAATAAGGTAATAGATGTCTAAATGATAAAAGCATCCTTGAACAGAAAACTAATTAATCTCATGTTCCAGCAAAAATTGACTTCTCTTCAGTTTGGATGTTCTGATTTCTGTGGAAGTTTCACAGGTTTTATGTTTGTCTTAAAGCAGAATCTTTGAATCTTACAAAGTTAGTGTGGATATACTACTTACATCCACTTCAAAGTCAGAATATGTATTAAATTCCTCTGGTAATTTCCTTTATCTGCAGTGGAGGAAATGCCCCATAGCTGCCTTTCCAAGTATAAAAGATTGAGATGTTGATCTCACAGCTGTGGTGCATTTAGCTGCAAACAAAACATGTTTCTGCACTGGAAATTGCAACTTTCCCTTCCTCACTCTGGTTTCTTTGGTTGAATGCTTGTTGTAGTAATTCATTTGAAATGGAGTTAAACCCTTATGCTGTCCCACTTATTCCGTAAGATCCCATAGGAGCATCCTTCTGAAATTCTTGTCATGTGATTAAACGTGTGTATACAGAAAGTACAGAAGTAACACTTTGCCCATTTCTGTGGTGGGAACAAAAGAGTCTCTTTGGGCTTTATCATCTGTAGAATAGAAAATGAAAACCACCAAAACTGGCACAAAATCATGCGGAATTTTATGCGGCAAAATGTTTATGGATAACATCCTTTCTTTGCCTAAAATATTGTATAGTGTTAGATAATCTGGGGTTTTTTTTGAGAGACAACATCTTCAGGTGGGTTGTTGCTTCTACCTTGAAGATCCCTTATTCCTGCAAATAATTAGACCTCCTCCTTTGTAACTTTAGGTATCCAGAAATGACATGATTCAAAGTGGCATGATGGTGCTTTCTGGGGACATTATTTATGCCCCATGTGACTGATTTTGTTCAGGATGCCTCAAAGGTACAGAACACGTGTATGGTTGCCCTGTTCTGTGAATCGCACGGGTGCGTGACAGCTCGGGGGTCTCCAAAGTTGCAGATTTGTAAATGGTGTAGGACACTTGCAAAATGACCTGAGAATCAAACAGACTGGTTCTTCAGACTACAAGTGTTTGTATAACTACAAGTGAAGTCACGAGCAAGTGGTTTTACATCAAACAAAATAGTCACATTAAATGAGCTGTCTAAAATCTCAAGGCTGTTTCCCTCCTCAGCAAACCACCCCTATAATGAATACCAAGCAGAGAGTTTGAGTTCCCTTGTCATTAATAAATAGAAAGTAGCTTTCCAATAAATGTTAGCAGCTCTTCAAAGCTGATACAACAAACTTTAGGTATCTGTGGACCCACTTAAGCCTTCCCAGACTCTTCACTTCTTGTATTTTGACATCAACTGTGTCATCTTTGAGCTGTCAGGCTCAAGGGGAAGACCAGTTCATGCAGGTTACAAAGTTGACACTGTTTTCTAGTGCAGGCAAACCAGTGGAAATGTGAGTCTTAAATTCTGATATGCATTTAGGTGGTGAATGAAATCTCTCCTGTAGTGGAGGTGGCTGCTCAGGATGTGAATTTGCTCCTTTGTCATCCTTCTCTACAGTTTGCCTTATTAATCAAAATCAGCATTGGCTTGCTTCGTGGTACAAAGCTATAAACTGCTGCAAACTAGCACAGATTTGCATGGTGTTCAACTCCTTGTTTCAGGACTAACTTCTTCAGTTGTCCCAGGTTTAGCCACCACTAAATATCTCGGTATTTAGCTTGCACGGCCCCATGAAATTCTGAGTTTAGAGGGCCTAATAGCTTCTATAGCAATACTTCTTTCTTGAAGCTGAAAGTGTCTGCTGGCTTTTGTTGGATTGCATGTCTTGCACTCAATGCCCTCACTTGCCACAAAAAATTTATTTCTGGTCTTGAGTGCAAATTGTCATTCGACATCTGAATAAGCAGTAAACTTCTTTATGAATGATTTTGTGCAATGACTAAGATACTGTGCTTGCATAAATGTTAATCAAACTCTGTAAATTGCTGTTTGCTTATATATTATGAATATTATGATTTGAAAAAATGCAAATTTGTTTTGAAACCAAACCTGTTTTTCTTGCCTACATTTCAGTCAGAACTAAGACATGGTCCGTTTTACTATATGAAGCAGCCACTCACCACAGACCCTGTTGATGTTGTACCACAGGATGGACGGAATGATTTCTATTGCTGGGTTTGTCATCGGGAAGGCCAAGTCCTCTGCTGTGAACTCTGTCCTCGGGTTTATCATGCTAAGTGTCTGAAACTGACAGCCGAACCAGAGGGGGATTGGTTTTGCCCAGAATGTGAGGTTAGTTTGATATAAGGAGTGGATTTCTTTCTTGGTTTTGAGATTTAAGCAGCTTTTTCTGTGTTCTGAAATGTTTCTGGTTTATTCCTACGTTGCCTCTTGGTCAAGGTACCAGAAAAATTTGTACAGAAGAGGAGGCATCCATGGCTCTGCTTCACCACTTTTTCTCTGTGTCACCTGGGTTGTGTTTGCCTTCTTACCACGAGTCTCCAACTTCCAGCTCTAGAGAAGCACCATTTCAAAGAGTGATCTCTTCATCAGGCACCAGTAATTCTGAAATCATTCTGCAGTTTTCACTAGCTTAACTTGTGCTTCTTCTGGTGGGCTGATCAGCTTTTCAACAGTGCAGAAAAAAATGCACTGTAGGGTCTACATAAACAAGTGGGTATTTTGTTACTATTTTTTTCTGTGGGGTGAGGAAGAATTTAATCATTCTTCTCCAGTGATTTCTGGGGAGAGAATACTTAGCATCCAAGTAACTGTAATGAAAGCAAATTGGTTTATGGCATGTTTTCCTCTGATCACTTATTGTATTAGAGCCCAGGTGACCTTCTCACTCTCTCACATTGCTCTGAGCCCACACTGTATTTGGGAATTTTATGTACTCACATATTCACTTTGTGTGATCTTGAAGATACTGGATAATTTTTTTTTTTTTTTTCTTCTTTTTTGATGACATACCCAGACCAAAACCCAGGTAAAACAGGCATCTGAAGTACTTACACTGCATTATCAGAAATGTTTTGTTTCTTATAAAATAGCTATTATCTTTCATTTGAATGCTAGAATGTTTCAGTGGAGAAGGATTTATCTAGAAATGTTTGCTGACAAAGTATTTTTTTAATCTGAACTTTTAGAAAATCACAGTTGCAGAATGCATAGAAACACAGAGTAAAGCAATGACAATGCTCACCATCGAACAGCTATCATATCTACTGAAGTTTGCACTACAGAAAATGAAACAGCCAGGGGTAAGGAAATTTTTGGGGTTTTTTTTTTTAAATACTTGGATCATGTGTTTGTCATAATCCTGGGGCTTGCTTCCTTCCTTTAGTGGATGATGAATGTAGTTTAGTTTATCAGATTGTCTGTGACAGCTTCTGTTCTATCTGCCACCTGTCTAGCACAGACAGATTCGTTTAGGTTGTACAGACTGTTTTGGAATGCATTTAAAATGTAGTTTCATGATGTAACTTCTGGATGTATTTTCAGTAGGTGTAATGAAAGTACAATGTGGTTTTCCAGTGGAATGTGGTGGTTTCTTACTCTCTGAAACTGGACAATGCTGTCTCAGAGATAAAAGGGGAATGGGGAGACGTGATCTCTTCCCGATATATTTATATGGATAGGAGCCCTAGGCACTGACACTGTTACATTATTGATTATATGTGTTGAAAATGTAGTTTCTACTGTTACTAGAAATTGTTCTTACCACAGAAGTTGGTTGTATTACATACTTTTAAAATGCTGAGGAAATTTTCTTCAGTGTGGCTAAAACCTGTGCCATTGTGTGTTGTAAATCACAACAGTACCTTTTACAAATCCCCCAATTTTTGCAATTTCTGCAATTCATCACATCCAGCATGTGAAAAATCACTTAAATTACACCTTTTAGGTTCTGTTGTTCTGCTAATAATTTATTACCTCACAACGTTTTATAATTACCTTTGAAGAATTTTGTCTGATAACACAGCTGGAAGTAGTATTAGAAAATGAGTGAATATTGTGTCATTGATGAAACTGCTCAGTGTTAGTAACCAGTGTGGTTATTATTTCCCCTAACAGACAGAGCCATTTCAAAAGCCAGTTTCACTGGATCAACACCCAGATTATGCAGAATATATCTTTCATCCAATGGACCTTTGTACATTAGAGAAGGTTTGTATGAAGCTAACAGAGGAAGGTTCCTTGAGTTTGATTGCTATCTGTAACATTTCTAAAATGTTTGATGGCAGCGGGAGAGAAGTTGCTTAAAATTATTTTGATGGGTGGGGTGGTTTCTTGGTTATTATAAAAGTCAGTTCATTTACCGCTTAAAAACAATCATATGTTAGCTGAAGTTCATTGTTTTGTCTGAGCCAGTAACAAATGCTCAGGAAAAATAGTGGGAAAAAGATAAGCTTACACTGCTGACTTCCTGCTGTTAAATTTGTCTGATTCCATGAGTGATCTCCAGGAGAGACTTTTTAAAGTAGGATTTTCATTTGATCATTATGTTTGTAAGCTATTTATGGATCATTGCTTCATTAATTAGGGACCATTTGATGTATCTCCAGGGGTCATTCCAGACTCATTTTACTGATCATTCAACAAATACTGTAATCTCCACTGCACCTGAGGCGTAGAAGAAAAATGAAACAGTCAAGAGGTGGATAATGGAACTTTCATTCTGAGTTCAATAGTAATTTGAAAGTACCTATAATGAAATTCTCCATTGCTTAATAAAGAGTGAAGCATTGCAGAGCTTTGTTCTGTCAGGACCTGGTGAAGAGACAAGTTTTCATTCTCTGTGTCCTCACAGTGGAGGCTGATGTCTTTATGGTATAAAGTGTAACAAAACCATGGGACTGATTTTATGTAATCAAATTGCTTTACCCACTGGGTAGACTGCAATATCAAACATATTGTCTAATGTACTGTGACCAGTATTTCTTCTGGGTCTTGTAAAAATTAAAACTGCTGTGGAGTGATAATACATCAGTAGCAGAAATCAAGGACTGTTTTCTGCAGAAACATCATGTTCCTAACACTGTGTTAGGAAACATGTTTTTTGGAAATGTTGAAGATGTTGATCTAAATAATTCACTATTCAGATTTAATTTAGGCAGTTCATACGTTTTCAGGGCAGTTGAAAGGCACCTTGAATTTGAGAGATTCTTAAGCATTTAGAATCATAAGTGTCATAGAATCACAGACTGGTTTGGGTTGGAAGAGACTTTAAAGCTCATCTCATTCCGACCCCCTGCTGTGGACAGGGACACCTTCCACAGGACCAGGTTGCTCTGTCCAGCCTGGCCTTGAACACTTCCAGGGGTCAGTTTTATTTATTGTATGACTGATAGGACACAGCATTCAGGAAGAAGCTGCCACTTTTTACTCACTTCTCTTTCCTGATACATTCTTAATTTCTTCTTTACAGAATGTTAAAAAGAAAATGTACGGTTGCACTGAAGCATTTTTGGCTGACGCCAAATGGATTTTGCACAACTGCATTATTTACAATGGGGGTAGGTATTAATATGTACATCCGTCCTCAAATATGAAACTCTGACATAGTTAAAGTCATGGAGCAATTTGTAGACTTCTACACTGAAAGTGTCTTCCTGTTAATGATCATAATGCCTAAAAACAACTGATTTTTTTTTAACAACTGGCATAAATAAAACCATAGGGCCAGATGCAGCCTGTGCTGTCACTTGCTCACTCCACCTTAGAGAAAACATTTCAAATAAGTTAGAATCATGGAATGGTTTGGGTTCATAGGATCATTACATACTTTAGACCTTATATGACCTGATCCTACCCACATCATTTCGTTTCAACCCCCAAATTGCTTTTGTGTTTTGCATCGTGCAGCACTTGATTGAGACCTAATTGAGAAGATCATACAGCACATCCCTCATTGAAAGAGTGTGCCAGTGGTGGGAAGGCTGCAATAGGCCACAAAAAGGACCATTTAATGATTATTAAATGTTACATTGAGAAGAAAAGTGCTGATGTTCTGCTTTTGTAAGCATGTAGTTCATGCATGTGTTTTTACATAGTTTTTTTAGATGTTCTCTTTTGGTTTCATTAATGACTTTTACATCTGGAAACTGTTGATTTTATCATAGTTCTAGCGTAACAATTTTCTTGGTTAAAGTATTTTATTGTTTCCTCAGGAAATCACAAATTGACACAAACAGCAAAAGTCATCATCAAAATCTGTGAGCATGAGGTAGGAGTGCCCCAATTAAATTTGTATGTTTAGTGTTCCATTTCGTGTATTTGTGAGTGACATAATAAATATTTTCTAAGGTGTGTATTGCAGATCTATAATTTTTGTAGGCTTTCTTATGTTTAGGTATGCATATCCATGGCCTACAGAATGGCATTTGGCAAGGGCTTCCACTAGGACATCCACTATTTTTAATTAAGACTTGTGGGGAAGGGAGGGAAGAGAAGAAAGTGGATATATGGATTCTGCTCGAAGGCACCTGTCTTGTTAATGAATATTTGCAGTTGGAAAAAGAGACAAACATCTTCTGATGCGTAGATGCACTTTTTGGTGGTTCTTTTACTGTAACAATATGATTTTCCTCTGAATAAATACAAATGATCACACTTTGGACTCTATTTAATCTCTCCAATAACTTTGCTTTTTCTTTTCAGATGAATGAAATTGAAGTATGTCCGGAATGTTATTTAGCTGCTTGCCAAAAACGCGAAAATTGGTTTTGTGAGCCTTGTGTAAGTTAAGAATTATGGTAGTCTAGCTACTACATTAAACTAGCAGTTCTCATTTGACTGTTACCCCCTCTTTGTTTTAAACCTGTGGTGGTTACTGAGTCAAGGGAAGCTGCTGTAGTTCACCAAGTAGCTTGTGCTGGCATATCATCCTTGTGGAGTCAGACTGTCTCAAGATACTCAGCTGTAAGATTGCAGGTTGTCACAAAAGGATTGGTCCAGTCAGAAATATTTGTAAAGGCTGTCAGCAACCAGTTCACAAGTTCTCTGTCCTCAAATATAAGGTAACTGCCTTGTGCCACCTATGCTTACATGTGGTACCCTCAGTGCTCGGAGGATTTCTGAAATGTGAACCTCTCTTTCTGCAGGTGTGCATCAGTTTAGACTTGATTTTTCTTTCATGACCTGTTGATAGGTTGTATGTTTTCTGTTTAATACTGAACAGAATTTGGGAAGACTCCTTAAGATTCTTAAGTAGAAGTGTATAATCCATCAAGTTCTTTCTTGGGCTGTCGTGGTTTCAGCTGGGATAAGAGTTCATTTTCTTCTTAGTAGCTGGTACAGTGCTGTGTTTTTGATTCAGTATGAGAATAATGTTGATGACACACTAATGTTTTGGTTGTTGCTAAGTAGTGCTTACCCTAAGTCAAGGACTTTTTAGTGTCTCATGATCTGCCAAGACACAAGCCTAAGTGAAAATTAGAGTGTTTCAAAGATTGGCTCTAGCCTAACTTACGTTGTGCTACATATTTGGAGGGGACTAATCAAAAATAAATGAATAAAGAAGTGCAATTATGATAAGTTTAATCAAGATATGTAAGATTTTATGTTTTGGGAGTTTTTTAAATATAATTTTATCATTTTGTCCTCTCAGGATTTATTATGTTTATAGTAAAATGGAATCTTGTATTTGGCAAGTGCCTTGTGCATATTGGATCTTTATTGAATCTAAGTAATACAATTTTAAAAAATCATGTTTATTATCAGATTCGAAGGTAGTACTGCTTACATTTTCTTACTGTGTATTTTGCCTCTTCCTCTAGAGCAATCCCCACCCTTTGGTCTGGGCTAAACTCAAAGGCTTTCCATTCTGGCCTGCTAAAGCACTGAGGGATAAAGATGGGCAAGTCGATGCCCGTTTCTTTGGCCAACATGACAGGTGGGAGTTTAACCAAAGGATGTCTTTGGCCGTACTTAAAACATTCATGTTGTAATTTTGTGTGCTTACAAGTTTTTGGGTCCTGTCTTTAGAGCCTTGACCCTAACAAACTATGTAGTACTGTAGCAAATACAGTTTTAGTTCATTACATGATGTCTGTAGAATGTGAGCTGTGTTTGTAAGATGATTACATACATAGTCTGGTGAGTATGCAACTTAATTCCTGTGTCTGGTGGTGTGCTGGGGAGAACTGTAGTTCTTAAAGGTGGAAGAAACCAACGAAGTCATTTATGTTGTCTAAACATTATGGGAGTAAACACACACCTGTAGGTTTAAAAAATACAGAAATACAACCTGTGTTGAAAATGCCAGTTTTGCTCCGAAGGGAGTTTTCTTTACTTGTGAATCCTGTGCTTAGATGGGCACTGCCATGATGAATACAAGTTAATTTGTCATGAATTGGAAATATAAATCTATAAGCATGTCCTGTAAAAACCCCAACTATATAGGGCCATGGAATAATTAAGTTAAAGTTCCTGGGATCTTAGGATCTTGGGAGACAGTTCCAGGGTCTGCTTCATTTCATGATAAATAAAATCTGTCCAGTACTTGCTGATAGAACTTTTGCTGGCATCGAGGAGTTTGGCATGGCATGTAAAATGTTTCTAAGAAGGTGCTTGTGAAGTATTCTTTTCCTTAACTGCTTTTTACATTTTAGTGCTATGACAGAAAGACTGTTTAGCAATGGTTGTCTTGCAGTTAC
The DNA here is from genome assembly GCA_014706295.1 of Lycocorax pyrrhopterus obiensis. Lineage (NCBI taxonomy): Eukaryota > Metazoa > Chordata > Aves > Passeriformes > Paradisaeidae > Lycocorax > Lycocorax pyrrhopterus. The sequence goes on along the minus strand of JACSVZ010000022.1, from coordinate 9,281,292 downwards.
ATAGACTATTCCAATTAGGAATATTTTGTCATATTTGACCAGTGTTAAGTCATGTTTTATTGCTACTGGGTAAAGTAAAATAAGCTAGTGATAATCCAAGGCATGCAATTTGCTTACTTACCAAAACTAAGCACTGAAATATTGAAAGAATGTAACGATGGTTCTTTAAAATGATCCGAGCTATTCATATCTTTATGATTGGGCAAAAATAAATTAGTATGTGCATAAAAGTTGGCAGTGTCAATTTGCAGTATGAAATGTAGTTATATTATCTTTTATTTTTCTGTTTTATATGTAGGGCCTGGGTTCCAATAAATAATTGCTACCTCATGTCTAAAGAAATTCCTTTTTCTGTGAAAAAGACTAAAAGCATCTTCAATAGTGCAATGCAAGAAATGGAGGTTTATGTTGATAACATTCGTAGAAAATTTGGAGTATTTAATTATGCACCTTTCCGGACACCATATACTCCCAACAATCAATACCAAATGTTGTTAGACCCTGCAAACCCAGCTGCTGGAACTGCAAAGACAGACAAACAAGAAAAAATCAAACTGAATTTTGATATGACAGCGTCACCCAAGATTCTGATGAGCAAGTCCATGCTGAGCAGTAGCACAGGTCGCAGGATTTCACTGACAGATATGCCACGGTCACCAATGAGTACAAACTCATCAGTTCACACTGGATCTGATGTTGAACAGGATGCAGAGAAAAAAGCAACTTCCAGTCATTTTAGTGCCAGTGAAGAATCCATGGACTTCATTGACAAAAATACAGGTAAAAAAAAAAAAAAGGAGGTACAGGACTTTGGTAATGGACTAGTTTTATTCCATGTACTTTTTAAAGACAGGCTGTATTATTACTTGGTTTAGGAAGAAATTTTAGAAAAAAAGATGCATTTAACTTTCAGTATCACAGATAAGAAACGACAGTTCTTTCTGTCACATTGAGAAGGAATGAATAATCTTGAAAAGTGACTAAACTCCTTCAATTTAAATAGCAGAAAATAGTTGTAGCTATCAAAATGAATGGAGAGTGGAAATAAATTAAAAAAAATTAGAATTGTCATGATTAGGTTTTGTAGTTTTAAATCTGTCTTTATTAATTTTGTACTTTTTCAGCTTCTCCAGCACCAACAAGAACAGGTCAAGCAGGGAGCTTGTCAGGCAGCCCCAAACCTTTCTCTCCTCAAGCATCAACGCCAATTTCTGCTAAGCAAGAAAGAACTTCCACTCCAGGAAGCATTCTGAATCTCAATCTTGGTTAGTCTTGATGTTTGAAAACCTAATATTGTTACAGCTGAACAAATTATGGTGGTGTCAGTGCAGCATAATATGGACAAAGGTCTTTAAATGAGGCACATGCGTAATTACTGTTTCATCAAATTTACTGGGTTTTTTATTTTGTAAAAGAAAGTTACTGTTTCTTGTTGATTAAAGGAAGTAGTTAAAGGATAATTTTTTTCTTAGCTGACCTGTACAAATGAATATGTCTAAACAGTAGGTAAGTTTCTAAAGGTTGTAATGGCGTGAACATTGCTGCTCTTCACCACTCAGTCTCTCTCAAGTGAATTGCTGGCAAGGTTTTCTTGTGATCTTTAGGATTTAGGATTTACTAGGGCTTCTCTCTTGCTGCCTTCACATCACCTCCTCACTGACCATCCCTCTCTAGGGAGATAGATGGATGAAAGGAATTAGCAGAATTCTTGAAGTCTTGAAACTCCCTAGAAGTAAATTTTGGGATTGTGGAATTTTGAAAGATGGAGTAGGTAAGTACTAAGTTGGTACAATAGTTCTGCAAGCCAAACAGATGTAAATCAGTTTCCTCAGTCATGCTTTGTTCCTGTGAGTGTTCTGATTCAGTTCTGGCTACTTTTTACCTCCACATGATACTACTCAGAGAACCAGGATTTTGCCCCTTGGTGTTAGCCAGGTATTTCAGGAAGGCTTAAGTTCAAATAATGAATTCATGTCTTCAGTGCCTTACAGGTATTCTGATTCTGGATGCAAGCTCACAAGTCTGTTTTTCAGTGGATCATGCTATATTTGTGGACATAATTGTAGAATTAATTTCTCGTGCTGCACTGCAGCTGATGCATTTGGAAAAACATTCAGAAATACGTAGTGCTGCAGTTGTTGGAGCCACAGATGGGAGACATCAGCTGGAGCATAGAACACTTTGAATAACTAGCATAGATTGGAAAATCCAGTGTTATGGTCCATGAGCAATACCATAAAAGAAGTGCTTGTATGCTTTCAAGTAGAATATCTGGGGTTTTTTCAGGTTTAGGGGAATATCCTTTGTTAAATATACTTTTTGGTGGTGGGACTGGAAACGGCAACCCTTCTTCATTTAATAGTGTCAGCTGTGCCAGACATGGATTCTTCTGTGGATGTTAGAATTTTTCCAATATAACTCACTGTGTCTCATTGTCGTAAGTGATGTGAACAGGGATTCTCTCTGCAAACACAAAAGTGAGAGTCCAGAAAACAAAGACACTTTGTATCTTGAGCAGAGTGCTAGGAGGACTCTATGATCTGCAATTCAGCAAAAAGGAAGGAAAAATAATAGAAATGAGCCATCTGTTGTTACTGGCAGACTTGCTAATATGAGAAATGGAGGTGTGAATGAGCAAGATATACAGGGATTTGGGGGGAAAAAACCCATGTTTCTGATGTTATAGGACCTGCCCTTGGATGATAGAGGCAGAAAACAATAAGAATATACCTTGATATGAAATTCAAACTTAAAAAGGATGTCTGGTCAGAGGAATCATTGGTCCAACCTTTTGCATTTATTTCACTTTTCTCTAAGTTGTACATCAACAGAAAATGTCTTGTAAATAAATATATATATACACACACAAAGTAAAATAAGGCAACACTGTGTCATATTTAACTGCTCTAGAATGAAGCTTGAAAATAAAGCACAAATGCACGTTGTGCCAGTGTTACCTTTTGCCTTCTCCATGGTCTCTGGTCTTTTTCAGCATATGGCATTGGCTCTTTTGATCCTACCATGAGCCAGTGGAAGGAGCTAAACTGGCCAAACATGATTCTTCTCTTCATTCTTTCCCCCTTCTTCATGGGTCCTTCCTCTTCCCCCAAGTAACTCCAACTGATTCAGTGCCCTGAGCACTGATGGAGTGTCAGCACTTCTGGTGAAGGGTAAAGGATAAGGACTTATGCTACAGAAATACATCTCTGAAATGGGAAAATTGAAGCAAAAATGGGAAACTTAGTTGCTAAGACAGTTTCAGCCTTAGCACTGTAGTGTGTACTCTTTGCAGACAGATGTGTGCATTTCAGAGTGAAAATTCTGTATGTGTAGATGAAAACTCAAGATTTTGCTGACATATACTGTATTATTTTATCTTGAATTTACTAATCTATCCCGTGAAACAATCCACATTTTTATATGTATTCTCATGACCTAACTTTTGGATTTTAAATGATGACTATAAAGATTTTTATTTCTGTTTAATTTTCTCTGTGAAGGTAGTACTCCTTGTAGTAAACAACAGCCGTAGTTTAGTAGGGGTGCTGTCAGACAGCTTTATAAACCTGAATGGGGATTTCTTGATAAATTCACATGGATGGACAAAATGTCCCCATAATTGATGCATGTGGTTTGTGTGTGAAGAGAGGAAGAATCCATTTTTTGTAGTAAAGTAATTTTAGAGTTATTATTTAGCCCATAATTATAAAAAAAAGTGCAGTACGTTCCTGATTGTCTGCACTGCTCTTTGGTGAAACTTATTTTATCTGGATAGTGATCTCGGTTCTCTTTGTAAAACCTTTTTCTTAGTTTCTGTTTCTTTTTGCAGATCGTAGCAAAGCTGAGATGGACCTGAAGGAGCTGAGCGAGTCGGTGCAGCAGCAGAGCACCCCTGTGCAGCTCATCTCCCCCAAACGGCAGATCCGCAGCAGGTTCCAGCTTAATCTTGACAAGACCATAGAGAGTTGTAAAGCACAACTGGGTGAGTGTCCCTCAAGAACACAGTGGACATCAGATGGATACACTTAAATTGGAGGTTAAATGAGTTTTTGAATAGTAAACCCGTAAATATTTTACGTTTTAAAACAAGAGTAGAGGATATTTGAACTCTTTGAGGCAAGTAGAATGCACTGAACTAGTTTGCTTTATAACACAGTGAGACCTGATGCTTCAAATTTTTGTCAAAAAGCTTTCATCTTTTATGGTATTTGTACCATTCTGATGTAGATAGTAGGAGAGGATTATAGTCTTATTTGCTTTGCATGTTGAAAAGTTGGAGAATTCTGCCTAAATTGTGTCAGTTGCACAAATTAGAATGAATGTAAGTAACTAACTATAATCAGGTGAATAGTGTTGCTGGTATTTAAGGTGGCTTCTTGAGGATAAAAATAATTCATTTTTGTATTTGCCAGGATTGGGTCCTGAGTTGAACAAAAGAGCTTGCAGGTAGTGGGAAAAAGCAGTGAAAGGAGGGCCACTGAATGAAATAAAAATACTAATTGGAGTATGTAGAAGTTTATTCTTACACATTGTAGTGCTGGGATAGAGCACTAAGCTTTGTAGCTTAAGGACTGACAGTTAAGATAATGGTACGTGTACACTTTGTTCCAGTATACAGAGTATTTTCTTGGTAATGTCAGTCAGTCTGATGTCAGCATGGAATGTACTTTCCTTCCCACAATTAGGAATAAATGAAATATCTGAAGCTGTTTATACTGCAGTAGAACACAGTGACTCTGAAGATTCTGAAAAATCCGATACCAGTGACAGTGAATATAGTGATGAGGATCAGAAATCAAAGAATGATCAAGAGGATGGTGAGGACAAGGAAGGTACAAGAAGTGACAAAGAATCATTGAGCTTGAAAAAAAAACCTAAGCCTCCAGCACAGAATGAAGACAAGGAGGAACTTAAAAGCACAAGTCCAGAAGTGGAGAAAACAGAAGAACCAGTCAAGGAAAAGGCCGTTTCAGACACTGAAAAAGAATTTTCTGAAAAGGGAAAGAGTTTACAGCATCCTGCAAAAGAAAAGCTGAAAGGTAAAGATGAAACAGACTCTCCAACTGTGCATCTAGGACTGGACTCTGATTCTGAGAGTGAACTTGTCATCGATCTGGGAGATGATCATTGTGCTCGTGAAGGAAGGAAAAACAAGAAAGAATCTAAAGAACCTTCTCCTAAACAAGATGGTAGGATGAAGTGATTTCCTTTTTTTTTTCTTTTCTTCTGTAGGACTGTTGCCAAAGGTAGAACTGCTACTTTTATTTTTGCATTAAGATAAAAATACCGATATTAAAACAATTTTTAGGAGGGATTGTTCATTCTTTGTGATTATGAAAAAAGTTTTCAGTGCCCATTGTAGTTTCTGGTTTAAACAAAATTTGTTTTACTGTTTCCTTTCAGCAGTGTAGAACTATGAATATCCCTAATTTTTTGCTCTGTGACAAATGTAGAGTTTATTTTGCAATTTTTACCACTTTCAGTTGAATCTTTACATTTCCATTGACCTCCCAACATTTCAAGTTTAGAAGAAATTAGAACTTACCAAACATAGAAATTGCATAAGAACCCATTCAAATCAATGTAAATACTCGCAGTCATAATCAAAAGAACAACTAAATCACTTGTTGTCTCTGAGATATTGTACCTTGTTCTTATGTTGCTAAAAGAGGAAAGCAATCTCAATGAGTAATGTGCTTTTGCTAAGCTTGTTTTGCATGTTAGTCTTTTGACAACAGAAAATAGAAAACCAGATTTAAATGGTTAGATTGAAAAATATTTTACTCTTCATATAACTTTTATCTTCTTGTTGGTATTTTATAGCATGTTGGCTCAATCGTTTTATTTAAAATAGTGTTTTCAATCCATTAACTAAGCATACTTTAGAAGACCACTTAATGCTCCTGAATTTTGAATCTTAGAACTTAATGCATAAATGTTACTATGAGGTAACCAAGAAATAGGCTTATAAAAGAAAGGAGAATTGTAATTTTGGGCATTCTTGTTTTGTTCAAAAATTTATTAATTGAAGCCTTATGAATTTCAGAACCACTGATTCATGTGGTCTAAACCAGTGATGGTTGAAATAATAAGTAATCCTAAAATTTTACTTTGATAGAGAGGCAAAGAAATAATGCATATCCTGGGTGAAATTAAAAGTGAATTCAAAACTGAACACAGTACTTGATTTGTGGCCTCACCAGTGCCAACTGTTGCAGGACAATCACTTCCCTGATCCTGCTGGCCACACTACTGCTGATACAAGCCAGGATGCCATGGCCTTCTTGGCCACCTGGGCACATGCTGGCTCATCTCCAGCACCCCCATGTCCATTTCTGCTGAGCAGCTTTCAAGCCTCTCTGCCCCTGCAGTGCTGCAGGGGGTGCTTGTGACCCACGGGCAGGACCCAGCACTTGGCCTTACTGAACCTGATTAAGTTGTCCCAGCCCCTTGATTCAATCTGTCAAGGTCTTTGCAGAGCCTTCCTGCCCTCAAGCAGATCAGCACTCCTGCCCAACTTGGTGTCACCTGCATTCGGTTGTCAATGTCAGTTCACTGTTGTTTAGAAAGTTTTTAGTGTGCTGTTCCTTCAGTTACTGCTCAGACATTAATCCTTTAGAATGTTTTTTTTCTCCTGAAAGAAATTGGGATGACAGGTGGAAGTGGTAAGGCGGCAACATCTTTACAAGTGCTAACCTCTCACATATCTTCTGAATGAGGTCAAGCTGGTTTTTCTTGGTTTTGTACTTTTTGTTTTGCTTAGTTACTGATGCATCTGAATTGCCACCAGTTTCAACTAGATTGAAATGACTTTACTTGTAGAATATTGATTACTTTTGAGGAAAATAATTCAAAGCAGACTGGATGGTATATATGGCTGTTCCAAAAACTAGATGGAAAATCATGAATTGGATGTGTTGGTGAAAAGCTGCATTAACATTTTATATGTGTTTAGTTGTAGGTAAAACTCCACCTTCCTCCAGTGCAAGCACCCAGCCTCTACCAGAAACTCCAGTACTCACCCGCTCCGCATCCCAGACCCCCCCAGCTGGTGTGACAGCAACCACCAGTGCTGCTTCTACTGTCAGTGCTCCCTCTGCTGCCACAGGAAGCCCTGTGAAAAAGCAGAGGCCTCTGCTGCCCAAGGAAACCGCCCCTGCTGTGCAGCGGGTGGTGTGGAATTCTTCAAATAAATTCCAGACATCTTCTCAGAAATGGCACATGCAGAAGGTGCAGAGGCAGCAGCAGCAGCAGAGCCAGCAGTCTCAGTCACAGCAGCCTCAGTCCTCTCAAGGGACAAGATACCAGACAAGACAAGCAGTTAAAGGTACACACTTTCCTAACCCAATGTGCCTGTGGTGCTCTAATTCCCCAGTAGTGATCTCAGTGCTCCAGGGGTGCCCAGCCAAGAGTTCTTCTGTGTAAACAAAATCTCTCAGTGTGGTTCTACTCTGATAAGTGCCTTTAGAATAAAAGTTACTCACCATACCTGCTCTTTCAGGTGTGTAGAGTCATGTCTCCTTATTTTAATGACAAAAAAATTGGGTGTATCTGTATAAATATTGTTGCTTTTCTTATCCATAACAGAGTTGGAAGGGTGAACCATTTTCTGGATTATATGCTAAAACCATTAACTATTCCACTTGCATGTTTACCAGTGTCACCTCAGCATCTACAAATTGCTTCCAGTTTTATCTGACAGGCAGCTGGTCTGAAGGGTTTTTCAGAGGATAATTTGACAACAATGAAATTACCCAGGCTCCATGATTTGTCTTTGAAATCCCTGTTGTTTAACAAGACTTTGATGCTAGTTTACTGAGCAAACATCTCTGGCATTTCAGAATGTTTTCACAACTGTTTTCTCACCATCCCCTTGCTGGAGCTTTCACCAATAGCAGGCACAGGGTAATACAAGCCTGTGCTGCTGTTGCTTCACTTAACAGCAACTTTATGTAGATCAGCTTCATTTTTAATTTCAACTTAATAAATGGAAATGTTTACTGCTGTGCCTGATGGGGACACATTCTCCACTCTGCTGACACCACTGTGAAAAATTTTACATACCACTGTGTGTAAAATCACCACGCAGGTGATTTTAGAGGAGATTTTAGAGGAGAGAGTTTTAGGTGATGGTTCACATTATAGACATTTACAGAGGCTCATTTCTCTGGTCCCAAACTGCTTTTGTTTCTGTCATTGAAGCAGTGTTGAGGAAGTGGTGTCTTTCTGCTTGTAGACTGCACAAACTGATACAGAAATATTCAGTGAGGAAAAACAAATGTGAAAATTGGAGAAGTTAGATGTGAAACCTTTAATAGAATCATACTTTAATACACACCTTAATAGTATGGGCTAAATTTTGTGTTCAGCTCAAGAGTTAGTTTTTTCAATATTGTTTACTATTGAGCACATCATAGCAATGTTCCATCTTAAATATTACAGTCTAGAAATCTATCAAGTGAAAACTGTAAAATCTATAGATTCCTTATATGCTGAATTGGCATAAACAAAAATATAGCACAAAAAGATGAACAACTTGTTTATTCCACTACTGTTCCAATTACTAAGTAGTAATTCCACTACTGAGAATACTGGCAATGAAGACATCTTTTATAATATGAATCAGTAAAAAGAGCTTGAAAAGTTTTGTTCTTAGAAACATAAATTTTTAAAAATACTCCAGCAGATAAGTCATTAGAACTGAGGGAGACTTCTGCACTGGCCAGTCTAAAATGATAAGTTTCAAAGTTGTATTTGCTTCCTTACCTTTAAGCCTTACAATTATGTACAAGTTCAGTGGCTGGGCACTGTGTAATTAATCATTAGATGGCACCATTGCATAAATAAAGCAAGTCTGCAATGGTTATGTGCAGACAGTTAAGTTAGATATTGAAGGTAGATGTTTGCCTACTGTTTTCATAATACCTTGTGTGATTGATCCACTCAATGTTCTCTTTTCTTAGCTGTGCAGCAAAAAGAGATCACCCAGAGCACTTCCACATCCACTATAACCTTGGTCACAAGTACTCAGCCTATTTCTATGGTTACCAGCTCTGGATCTGCAAGCACACTTTCTTCCTCGCTTAGCACAGACTTGCCAATTGCAACAGCTTCAGCTGATGTGGCTGCAGATATTGCTAAATATACCAGCAAAGTAAGTTCTGGAGGAAGGTTTTAACAAACTTGTACTTTTCTTTTAAAACACCCTATAGTTTCATCAGGTGGTAACTTGTCATAAATGTGTGTTCATGCGTTAAAACAGGTGCTAAGTTGTTAAAGAGGAGGGCTGGTGTAGTACTGGTCTCATCACAGTGACAGTGAGGGAAGGGACATGAGCTTTCCATACTCCCTTAGATCTTTAGATTAAAAAATCAATGAATACTATATATTTCTGCATTGAGTTTCTTCCTCAGATTCATGGTTATGTATTTTTTGTTGATAAATTATATCAGTAGCAATTCCTTAGAAAAGTAGAAGGTCAAGCAGTTCACCAGCTCAGGACACTTAAAAATCAGAGTCCTGATCAAAATTGTTGTGGTCTACCTTCTAAATAAGTAGAACCAGGTAAATTATATGTATTTAGAGAGAGAAAGAAGGGTAGCAATACAGGTTCCCAGTAGAGGGGTTGAAAGAAAATGAAAGTGGGTATCTATTAAAAATATATATCAAAGAAGTATTTTTTTTTCTTTTTGTCTTTCAGATGATGGATGCCATCAAAGGAACAATGACTGAAATATATAATGATCTTTCAAAAAATACTACTGGAAGTACGATAGCTGAGGTTAGTGAAAGATTAAAAATAAAAACAACTTGTATTTTAAGTTTGAAAAATGCAAATTAGTATTTTTATGTATAAAAATGTGCCACATAACTGTATCTACAAAGTATTATATATGGAGATTGTCAAGAGATACTAATTTCTGTGCTGTTTTAGAAGTAATGATTAGAGTGGTGGAAAAAAACCACTAAAAAAATACCAGGTGGGCTCTATAAGATAAGCATTAAGCCATCAAACCCAGGTCCTTAAATCTTCTGTCAAGCATTTGTCACCTTGTTTAAAATCAGAAATCAAGTCAGTTTTTTTGAAAATAAATTTTTTGTAAACTGTGTAGTGCAGTAGCTTATTCCATTTATGTGATTATGGCCATAGTTTTAATACTTCTTTAAAATGCTTTGAACTTTTTGCATTTTTAATGAAATGCTATACATTGCTTTTAATTTTCCCTAAGGGTAGGACTTACTATCTTCTAAGGGGTTTTTTTAACATTGGAAAAAGCAGATTAAACAGTGCAAACTAAATATGAATGGGAACAAATAAAGCTCAAAGTGTGATGATTTATTTACCTGTTTTAACCAAAATAAGGAAGTCAAAGTTTTGAGCAAAGATATTTGTATTCATGATCCACAGTGAGTAGAAAACCTTGCTTTTCCAAGCCTCATCTAGTTAAAACAAAATAAAATAAATGAAATGTCGTACTAATAAATGCAAGCAGCACTGAGGAATAGGTTCTTGATTCCAGTCAGAAATTTGAGACTTGACAGTTTCAGAGGAATCAAGAGATAAGTTAAATAAAATTTTTTTGTCTTCAAAGAGTCCTGTGCTCTTTATGGTGAGCAAATCTAGCAAACAAATATTTAGAATACTTCACACTTCGCTTTGGGGTTTACTATTGTCTTGTCCTCATGTTAATATGAAAGTGCCTTGATGTAAATGAGGGCTCATTGCTTTGGGCATGGTTTTTTACATAATAATTATGTATTATACACCATGCCCTATTTATTATTACTAACTAATAAATTTTTAATATTTAGATTCGGCGTTTGAGGATTGAGATAGAAAAACTTCAGTGGTTACATCAACAGGAACTTTCAGAAATGAAACATAACCTAGGTATGAAAATGACAGTCCCAAACAGTGTGTCAGGTATTGTCCTACACAGAAAATGGAAATGCTTGTAGTGTGTGTTACCTTCATCATGTGATGCTGCACATTGTCCCCCTTGGAACTTCCATGTTTTTCTTTGTAAAGAAACCAAGATACGATGAACAAATTAGATGAGAGAAGAAATGGAATTCTCTGTATTTTCTGAATATTGAAACAGAACAAAAGTTTGGGCTTGTAAAGAAAAAGCACGTTAGCAGCAGCAGCTGCATATGTCCTTTTTGTGCTTATGCTGTATTCTGGTCCTTTGTGGGACATCTAGAACTAAAGTGCTAAACAAATGGAATGTAATGGTTAAAAATCATGGTGCCAGAATAAGAAAAGAAGATGGAAGACTTGCATTTGTTGAGTAGGTATGAAACAGATGCCCAAACTCAGGGAATACCTTGACTGCTAGTTTTAATGTCATGTTGTCCTTAAACTCATATTACTATTTTGCTCCTTGCTGTTGGGGGGTAGAAATGCAAACCCGTCTTTCTCTGGATTTTGAGTAGAACTGACAATGGCTGAAATGCGTCAGAGCCTGGAACAGGAACGAGATCGTTTGATTGCTGAGGTGAAGAAGCAGCTGGAACTGGAAAAGCAACAAGCAGTGGATGAAACCAAGAAGAAGCAATGGTGTGCCAACTGCAAGAAAGAGGCCATCTTTTACTGCTGTTGGAATACCAGCTACTGTGACTACCCCTGCCAACAAGCTCACTGGCCTGAGCATATGAAATCTTGCACACAGTCAGGTAATGGTGCCTCTTTCACAGCTGAGGGGGTTTGGGTGGGTGGATGGATCCACAGTGTCTCAGTTCTTCGTGTGCAGATGTGACACTGAGGGGGGACTGTGGACTGGCTCCCATGAGTAGTAGCCTCATTCTTTTTTCCTTTATTTTAGCTACTGCGACACAGCAAGAAACAGATACTGAAATTAGCACAGAAACACTAAATAAATCATCCCAGCCCAGTTCAAGTGTGCAGTCTACACCCACAGAAACAGCCAGCACCCCTAAGGAAAAGGAAGGTTCAGCTGATAAAAGCAAAGAGAGCATTACAGTGAGTATCATCACTTCAAACAAAAATAATGTGTAAGATTTCTCTGAATCCTACCCCTAAAGGCTTCCCTGGATAAGCCAGGAATTGGTAATCATTTGCATAGTTCAAAGAGTGCGTTTTGGGGAGTGATAGAGAGCTGTGGTTTTTGTTCTTCATCTTGTAAAAAAACCACCTCTGTCCTCTGGGAACTCCCTTTCCCCTTCACTTATTCCCAATAAAACCTTGTGTTGGCTTGACTCATCCTTCCAGCCAAGGGGGACTGGACCTCTTTCTCTCTCTCTCTCCAGGACCCATCAGTGTAGCTTCTGGTCTGGATCTTTCGATACAAGTTGCCTTCTGATAAGCAATACTGACTGCAGCACTTCCAAGCCCTTCTTGCCTGGGGGTTCAGAGGCCAAGCTCAAGACCTGCATTCAAACCAACTTACTTTCTCACCACAGACTGCCATTAGGGTACCACAATGTTCCATAACACTGATACAACACTTCACCTGGATCTACGGTTAACGGAGCAGATTTGAAATCTTCCATAGCATCTACTCTGATAGTTTTCAGTAGGCAAGGATGAGCAAATGCTCTAAAAAAAGGGACTTAACATTGCATATATAGAAAATGTTTATAGAGAAGATTCTGCTTTCTAGGTAGGGCTTGACTATTAGCGATTTCGGCATCATTTTTTTTCTGCCCTTGCAAGATTTATTAAATGAAAAATTTTAGTGGGGGGGGGTGGGGCTGATCCTTCAAACCTTTACACATGATCCTCCACATCAGTAGGAGCCTTGTTGTATTTAAAAATATTAAAAGCAAACTAATTTTGTAGTATTGTGATTCCAGCATGATGTCTCATTGAGATAGTCCTGTAGAATTGGGAAGCATAGTAATCTAGAGAGCTGTGTTCATTTCTTGACACTTTTGCTACTGTCTGGTGTTAGATCTCTGGGCTTGAAATGTCATCTAAGGGAGTAACTTGGGGAACAGATTTGAAGAGGGGGAAAAGGATGTGCTGTTTTGCTTAAGTGTTTTGATGAAGTTGGTTAAACTCTGGCTCACTCGGTTAATGTTTGTATGCACTGTTATGGCAGCACAAGCTTTGTATTTCTGGGGAAGTAGGGAATGTGAGACCTAAAACCTGCCAGGGAATATTCCAGTTACACAGATATGGAATTGCTTTTATATAGATGTTCTACCTGAAACATCATGCTGTATACATTGATCATGTTCATAATTTGAATTTTATTAACAAAGAAGTAACCTGTGAATTCATTAAGACGCAAATTTTTAACACAAAGAAAACATCCAACATAAATTTCATATAATAATAATATAACAACTAGGTGGAATTTATGTAAAAGCTGAGGCTTCTACTGAGGTTGCCTGTGCTGTCTCTGCAGATAGCAACAGGTGTGACAAGCAACCAGCCTTTAAAACTGGTCCAGGTACCGCAGACCACCACCTATATTCCAACTACTCAACCCACAATTGTAAGTACAACATCATAATTTAAAGTCTGCAGCAATGCTGTTCCTAGCATTAAAATTGCTCAGTATCTCTGGGGGGTTGTCTCCGTCTGGTGGTGTATCAAGAGATGAATTCACTGGTATAGTCTCAACTTGCAGTGCAAAATGCTTTATTTTGCTGTGCAACATTCCACCCTTTCATTCCATTCATGATTGCAAGGATTCAGAAATCTTTAAGTGCAAAGGCGCTGAGGACAGGCAGAGGCCATTTCACATTATTGGTCTGTTTCATGTATATACTTGACCCCAACATCAATGTAAATATATAGAATTCATTTAAAATATCTTTTAAATATCGTTTTGTCTATGGTATCCTAAAGAGATTTAGAGATTTAATTATTTCTGAGCTATGCTTGATATTCCTGTGACATCTCAGTACCTGTAAAAAAGGATATGCATTTGTCAGCAGTGTCTCTCCCATGCAGTCTTGCACATTAGCATTATGAAACGAGAAATCGCATTGGAATCAGACCTGGGTTTTTTCCATCAAAGGCTTAACCAAGGACAACCGAATTCCCTAGTGTCAGTCACAGTAGATGGGACAAAAGTGAGTTGGATTTCTGTATTTTATACACGATAATAGCCCATTATTTCAACTGGCTGTGCTCTGCAGTGCTCGTGTCAGAGTCAGCTCCTGAGCTGATGCTGCCCTGGTCACGGCACGTGCTCTGCCTCTGTGGTGGGTTCAGCAGGCAAACCCATGTGTGGGTGACTTCACTTCTGACTTAATTTATAACAGTGTGTAGTATTTTATCTGACTTAACAGTGTACCTTACCCACCCTGTGACTGTGAGGCCTGGTGTGCTATAGAAGTTCCTCTGTCTCTCTTTCCCTGTGCACACCCCCCGCTGCAGGACACACCTGTGTGCGTCGGTGGATACGCGCTCATGCACCAACAGTGCTTCACAGCCATCAGATTCCACACAAACACAGCTCTTGGTGGGGATTGAGACTTCCCACATTCCTCACAGCATTTCAGTTCCACTTGGTCTCAGCTGAGACCACTGTGCACCTTTGCAGCATTGGCCCTCAGTTGCTTGGACTGAACTACCATTAACAGTAAGGTTTTGTATGTGTTTTAAAATCCAACAGCAGACATCTAAGACATCAGGCTTCTTTTGTGAATAGCTGCGAGGTTGTCAGATCCTACGGTGGTTTTGTGTAATATTCAGAAAAATGGCAGTTACCCTCATCGGTTTTCTGTAACACAAAGTGTATTGAGTTATGTAGAGCAGAATTGGAAGGTGTGAAAGGTTTCCAACTTTATTTGTGCATGTTTATAACTTTGTACACATTTGCATTAAGTCTTGCACAGCTACAGACACCTCTGTATTCTAATGACTGCACGTGCAATTTAAATAATTTTAAACCTTAGTGCATGTTTAATATGTATGCAAAATGTACATATGTGTAAAACTGGCAGAGGTGGAAAATTTACCTCTCAGGGAATGATCTTAACACATTTAAGGAGTCTCGCACATTCCATATTCCGATCGCGCTAAGAACTGAAACTTAATTATTTCCATGTGTGTAAGTGTGTATATTTAAAAGGCAACTGTGGCAACCTTAATTTCCCCACCTCTAGTACTGACAGTGACTTACATAATGGCTTCTTTAGAATTCAGTTTGCACTTTGTGTCCAACTAGGAATTTCTTCCTCTGAACAACTTCCATTGTATTTCCTGGGTACCATTTCCAATGAACCTTGTAAACACATCTGAAATCATTACAAAATGGCAGTAATCTGGAATTTATTTAGCAAATTGGTCCCATGTTTGTTTTTTATTCTTTCTGCAGTTAAAATAATGTAAAAATATGAACTCATCATCTTTGCATTCCAGGGAATGGAATGAGTAGGCTTCTGGAAGGCACAGACTCAGTCACAAAGGAGCTGTAATCCATCTCAGCAGGGATACTCACAGTCTTTCTGGAATATCATTAAGACACTCATGTGGTTTCTTGAATCAGTGTGGGGAAACATTGGGCTTCAGTGAACTTGTATTTGTTCTTCCATGTTCTCTCTGGAATGTCACACTACCATTGGGGGATGATCTGTGCATCCCTTTCAGGTTCCTCAAAATCTCACTCCCTGTTTCTTCCACAAGATGATGTGAACTGAAATGGATGCGTTTGTCTGATCACCAGTTGTGCATCACTGGAATTGTATCGGAACACACTTTGCAGTTTGTATGGTAGAGACATTTCTAGACTTTGTCATGTTTTTGGAGGAAGGTTAAGATACAGACTTTAGGTTCAATAAATCCTCTTACAGATCTCCAGAGTGATGTGACCTTGACCAGATTGTTTAACATTCTTGTGCCTTTGTCTCTGCATCTGTAGAATCAGTTACCACCTATAGAGATGTCCTGAAACTCCATTTGTTGAGATGTATAAATCATGATCTGTACGATGGAAGTGAAAAGTTTATTCTATATTGATATTTTTACAGGGTGTGTAAGACAATTCCCAGTAATGCTGATGTTTTTGCTATTGATTTGTGCAGAAGTTAACTTAAGTACTTTTTTTGTTCAAATGGATGTTCTTTGTTCTGTATAGACTGAATGCATGGGGGAAAGATCCTTTTGGGGAAAAAGATTTAAGTAATGTGTAACAAGAATATACTTATAAACAAGGGTATTTTTGTACTCCAGTTTGATTTGTCAGAACTTTTTCAAATGACAAAGGATTTTCTTAGCCCTTTTTCTTCTTCCCATGTATTAGTTTGCAGAAAATACATAACTGGATGTAACTCTGAAACCCTCACCCTCCAAGCACAGGCAGTGTGTGCAGCCCCTATAGCACCTCCTGTCCCTGTAATTCTATAGCAGTGATGGGAACACAGAAACTCTTGGCTATAGGGAAGTAATGCACTACTCTCTCCCCTGGAATGAGGTAATACTGCGGTAATAAAGGTATTAGTTCTTGCACAAAATTGGAACTTGTTCTGGATTTCCCCTGGAAAATAAATCTCTATTTCTGTGGTCATGTTTATGTGACCTTTAACATAACAATCTGTTTCTCTTGGTTTTAATCCACAGACCATTCCTGTAGTGGTAAGTCCTTCTGCTGGGACAGTGGCAATGAGAACTGGAGTTCAGTATGTTCAGACCACAATGCCAGTCCAAGTACGAAGAGTCTAACTGCTAACAAGAAGTTCATACAGTTGTTGGAATAAATAAATCTAATAGGAATGTGACAAATAAACACAGTTCTTTGGATTAACCTCAGAGGTTCAGACTTTAGCTTTGTGTATGTGTACAAAGCATTAATTACACTACATTAATGTAAAGCATTAGTGCTGGCTTAGAAAAGCTGAGGACAGGTAAGATCCATATTAAATCTATGCTTCTTTTGTAAATAATGTACAATTTGTGGATGTCATTAGAGTACCATCTCCTTTTTATATTTGTATTGACTTTAACTTATAAAGAGTGTTTGAAGTTGGAAAAGGAAGGTTTAAAACAGCCTTACCACAACCTAATGCTGAAAAATGGTCTTGGAAAACTGCATCAAATAATCTGAGAATCTGAACAACTTTTTGCATTTGGAGTGAAAAAAATTTCTGCACTTTGACTCTCTTGTGGAATTTCTCTGAACAACCAAATGATGAAGGATATCTTTTTTCAGTTAACTCTATTAGGCAAATTATGTGCACCTGAAATCCATAAAAATTTACACTGTGTTTCACAATGACCAGGCTGACAACAATATTCATGTTGTTTACAGGTTAATTTAAAATTTCATTCAGTCTAAGATCAGAGAATTTGGGAAGTGTAATAGCAGCTGGTTGTAGCAGGATTTCTGATACTGATATCAAAGATTGAGGACAGTAAAGTTTGTTCCTATGCTTTACAGTTTTCTTATTTTTTTAAAAATCCTCCCAGAGGACTTTGAACAAGAACTAGGTGTGGAGAAAAACATGGATTGGGAAACATGGGCAAAGGACTCTTGATGCTGGGCCAGAGCATGTATTATTTATATGATGGAATTTATGTTTTTATGTAAGCATGAAGCAGTACAGTATGAGAGGAAGTACCCCCTGGAGATGCTGTCTGTTACACTGAGACTGTAGTCCCATTTTGTATGTTGTGTAAAACGAAAGCATTGAACAAAGCAAAGGTGATGTATGTATATGAGAAAATTAATTGTATGATATCATTCCAGTACACTGTTGTACATTTTAGTCATGTTGATTTCTCCCATTGTTTATATAAGAATGCGGTTTGTACAGTCTCCAGCTAGTACCCAGATTAGAGGGAAAAAAGTATTAGAAGAAAAAAAAAAGCGAGAACAGAATATTCATTAATTGCAGTTGTGTCAAAACTAGCCTAGCTGGCCTTATTTGTGAAGCATAATTGCTTTTAGCATATGGAAGTATTTTTTCACATTTTCTTTGTATAAAATTTGTATTAAACTTAAATATCTTTTTTGACAATTGTGTTTCTTTGTGACTAAGACAGGTGACACACACGATATGCTTTGGGTTTCTCCAGTTTTTCAAGAAACGTCACCATTTTTTTATTAAACTGTTTTAGAAAAATGTTCTGTGTTCCTGGATTTCAAGTTCTGGTTCAGTCTGGAGGAAAGTTCATTTCTGCACAATCTCCAGATCACAGGTAATTTCACTTAGGTTGGCATCTTCTGTCAGAAGTGTGGGACCTTTGGATCCAAGCCTGTCCAGTTTGATGTTGTGTAACATTTATTCAGTGGTTGGATTGGGGTTGGACTGATACCCATCATTGTTAGGTGTATTTGTGGGTTAGAAATGGGGCCTCTCATGGTGCGTGCAGCTGTAGCCCCTCGAGGGCACGAACTGGGCAAGACTTCTGTGTGTGTGTCTTAATTATAAGTTAGAAGGAGGAAGCTTGTGAAACATCTCGTAGTAAAGTCTGTGGATATTGTTTGAAGTTGCTGCTCCCGCAGTTACCTTGTTCTGTGCATTTGTAAAGCAACCACAGTTCATGCTCCCAGTGCTACTGTTTACAGGAAAGCACAAAACTGGAAAGCTTGAAATGACGTTTTGGCCTTCCCCATGGAATGTGGATGCTGAAACGAGGCCTTGTGTTAGAGGAAAAAGAGAGATGTACAAGATGTACAAATTGTTGTAGGAAACCCCACTGCTTTCTGACACCTTTTCCAGCCTGTGGAAGTTTTTTCTATTAATGAGCAGTTTTTTTCTACAGAAGATTTGTTTTCTTTCCTCCTCTAAAATAACAAGTGACCAAATCCTAGAAAAGTATGTAGAAAATGTAGAAATCCATAAAACCACTGGCGAAGGAGCTGAGCCAAGACCTGTATGTAGGGGCTTTGATCCTTCTGACCTTACCTGGTGCCACAGCAAGGAACAACCAGCTGTTTTCAAAGTAAGAGATTCATCCAGGCCCAGAGAATTTAAATATTTTGACAGCAAGATTACCAGGCCAGCCTTGAAATGGGGAGCACACATTGCACATCCTACCTCTAGATCCAAGAGTGGCGGGAGAGAAGGCAGGTAATGCAGTCCCCCAAAATGTAAACATGTTTTTATTTAATGCCTTTTCACTCATCACAAGGTACTTTTTCCCCATCCTCAGCCCCAAGATGGTAGCGTAAGGCACCGTGTAGACACATGCACAGTCCATGTACCATCTTGGTAAGGTTCAAAACCACAGCTACAGTTCTTACCAGCAGTACCATGTGTCCTTACTACTCATGTACACAATATGATTCTCCCCAGAGTTTGTTCTGGAGAAATGAACTATTAATTTAGAACAGTAAGACTTTCCCCACCCCACCCCACCCCTCAAAAGCCAGATGAAAAACACAGGTACAGAGCTTAATACCAGAGTAATGAGATTAGTTCATAAATTAAAAAAATACAAAAAAAAAATCAAAAACCAGAACAAAACAAAAAAAAAATCAACAGTTTCACTCCTATTTTCAGAAGGTCCCGTGTGATGTGATGGATTGTGCAGACTCCTTGCTGTGTCCTCTTCCCCTTTCAAAACCAAGAACGCTGACAGGGAGACCCAGATTTGTAGCACTTGCCTTGCTGATGGCAAAAAGACCATTAGAGCTCTGTGCCTCCACCTTAGCCAGCAACTGCAGCATCCCAGTGACTGATCAGGAGGACTTTCCTCTGTCCAAAGGAAGGAGGACTTGATACAATATTCTTTGGCTGCAAGTTCTTAAAGGCTTCCACTGAAAGGGTTCTCCTTCAAAAAAAACTGCAGTTGCTGTGGGATTTCTTTTTACTAAGAAAATGCTGAGGAATAGGTGGAACCGATGTAAGAGTCTGACTGAAGCCCTCCCAGTGCTAAGATGCTGGGGTCTGCTACAAATATTCAAGTTCCAGGGCGTGCCGAAGAGCTTCCAGGTCAGCGTGACAAGAGATTCTCCAGAAGGGCATGTTGTGCTAGAGTGAAACCAAAAGAGTGGAATTTTTTTTTCTGTTTTTGTATAATGCTGAGATCAAAACAACTTTCTTAGTTTGTACCCTCAGGAACCAAGTTTTGTACTTGGCCATCAGGCTGTCACAGTGCCAGAGGCAAGGAGGCTCATCTTAGGGGAGGGAGGAAGAGACAGAGTGGGGAGTGTCTCTGTGTTGATCTGTCTCTCCTACACAGACAGGAAGACACATCCTCCACAACTTAGGAGCATCCTGCTTCACAGGTGATGGAGGATGTGGGCTGGATATAAACTTTGCTCCTATTTTTTTCCCCCCATGAATTACTTAGGAATGTTTCTAGAACTGCAGTATTACTAGAAACAGTTTTAGGCGAACTTCAGTAGTGAAAGCTGTTACCAGTGATTCACAGACAAATTCTCTATTGTAAAAGGAAGTTATTAAAATTTCTAAAAATGTAAATAAAGGGATAAAATGCCACACAATCAAAATGCTTTCTAACAATTCACCTTCCCAATTAACTGCAACAGGTCATACTGCATTTTCTACAAATGTAGGAACTGGTATCATTGCTCAGATCGATTATTCATTTAATGTAACACTGTTGCCTCAGGGGAAGGAGCAACAGGGTTATATAACAGTCTGTCCCCAAAAAACTGTCCTAACTCCCATTTATGGGAGATTATTTAAATTATTCTTCTGCCTCCCTGTTTTTGAATTTGTATTTGCTGTGATAAATCTGCAGCCATGTACATACATGTCCAAGTTTTAACCAGCCTGTTCCACTTGAAATCTGAGCATCTGGACAAAATCTGGAAGGTCAATTACCTGTGACCTACTCTATCTTCTTTATACTACCCTGATCATTCTCCTAGAAGTTGTGAATATACTGTAGAAAACCAAGACTTGCATCTGAAAGAGGACAAAGCATCAACTTTTTGACTGCTGTGAAACAAGTGCAGTTCAATTTCATCGGGGACCTGGAATGTTACCTGTAATGAGAGTGCCCTGAAAGCATCCCTGAACAGCAGAGTTCCTTAGCAACAGCTGTGATCCCCATGGTTGCTTGCACAGAGAGAACCTCAAAATAATTAGAACATGCTCTTAGATGTTAAATACAACTTTTCTTGGTGTGTTCTGGTGACCCTAGGGTTTGTGCTGGATTTGTTTCTTCTCCAAGACACTTAAAGCAGTTAAACCAAAGACACAACTCCTTTCTGCACTGTGATTTTGTAACATTTGGGACTGTGATTTTCTTTGCCTTCTCCCAAAATGCCAGTCTCTGCACAGTCAGTGGTATATATGTAGTAATAAATGTACAGAAAGCCTAAACTGACAGCACTTAGTCCCTTCCAGCTTGGGCATAACACATCTTAGAGTCTTTTATCACAGCAGGAATTCACCTGTAACCACGCTGCTTCTGCATAAACAGCTTCAACAAAGCTTCAGAGAACAAACACTTCCTAGACAGATTCTGATGAAGGGAGATGTTCCTTTTCCAGTTGTACCTACCTGTGTACAAAAAATTCCAGTGGTTCCAGATGTTTATGTTACAGAGTGTCTATTTCCACTCCTCTAACTTTTAAATACAACTGAAGCTTCTCTCTGGTATGTTGCCTGTTGCCTACCAGTAAACAAATGTTTCCTTCGAGCTGTTTATCAGTGTGTGTAGAGACAGCAAACAAACCCAGACAGCTGAAGTGACTGAAATCCACTGTTCTGCAATTTCACTTTACAGGGAAAAGTTATTTCTGTCTCTGTCCCCCAGTTTCTATTAAACCCCTTCCATTAAATTATCTGTTTTTCTTTCTTAAACCAGAAGAAAACTTGCCCTCCCAGCCACTCCTGTTGTTCAGCAGTTACAGATTTATCACTCATCAGACAGGTGAAGAAAAATGACCCACGAAACTGGAGATGTTATCAGTGCTGTCAGTGCTGTCAGCCAAACAGCGAAAGGCTCTCTGCCTGTCCCCTCCCTTTTTTGTTTTCTCTGTATAAAGCTCAGGTGTGTAGAAGGTTTGATTAATGATTGTCATCAATCAAAGGAGGCGACAGCCCAGCAAAGAATGTGCTCTACTAATGGCTGAGCTGCTTAGGCCAGGAGACAGGAGCAGGAGGCTCTTGAAATCCCAGCAGAGGAGACTGCTGAACCTCCCCACCTCACCACGCAGGCTGAGAGCCCCTGCAGCCTTTGATGCAACCCTGTTCACTGACCCACTGCCTTTGAAGTGTGGCACTGAGCTGCCACAAGCAGCAGGCTATTGTCACTTCAGCCCCAGTCATGCATTTTGGACTCTTCCTGACAGCTCCTTAACCCTTCATGACCTACAAAACCATCTGCAGTTTTAGGTAGTTTTCCAAGGTGGGTGCAGATATTGCTGCTTCCACTGGCCAGGAAAAATATACTATAAAAAAAAATAGGGTTTCTGCTGCTTTGAAGATAACCTGAGATACAGTTCTGGGGACAGAACATGTGCCCCCCCACCTTATTTGCTGGGATCCCTTTGTTCCTGGGCTTGTGCTCAAACTTGCTTGGAAAGTCTTTGCAGGATCTTCAGCCAGAATGAGATAACAGGTCCTCCAGCACAAGGTTCAGCTGTATAGCTGAGCTCCTGTGATATTGCACTTTGTACATCACCTGAGGTACACCAGCTGTTTGTGTATCTGTTAAAAATTAACGAGTCTGCTGAAGATGGAGCTCATTCAGCCAGTTCCTGCATCTCAACTCATGTGCAGTGTTCCTGGAGCAAATGCAGCTCTATCACATTTCTCCAGTCACATCAGGAGCACAAGACCCAGGATGCACAAAGATCTTGGCAAATAATGTTTGCCTTTAACAAATTGTATTCCTTGCCCTGTAAAGCCAAATAAATGGAAGCTCCAGGCAAGTTTCTGTTCTAAAGTTCAGGAAATGAAAACTTTGGCTGTTCCAATTCTCATTATTCCTGACCACACTGCTTTTGCAGTTTCTGTTCTTCGTATTCAGTACAACTTTCTGATTTCATTTTGCTTATGGAATTAATCCCATTGATCCGTAAGTCATTGATAAAGGCAGCAACTCTGCACAAGCCCCTTTGGTATTTGCTATAATGAAGTTACACTCCATGATCTCGATGAGTCATAAATATAAACACATGTATGGACATAGGCATATTCTAGTAAGTAATTCAAAATTAATTCCAACAATTTAGAATTTACAAAAGCAGCACATGTAGATCAGAAATTCACTCTGCCTGCTCATCTGAGATCACACACTGGAATTTCCCTTTTTGTGCCTTCATAGCATCGTTATTAAGCAAGAATGATTCCTGGAACATGTGACACAGCAACTACCTGAAATATTGTACCAGCTGCCGAAGTGGGGAGATTTAGAACATGGAATTTCAGACAAGGTGATTGTTGAGTATTTTGCATATTAAGAAATGAGACCAATTGTAAACTGCTTCAAGTGGAGGGACCTTCATTAAATGCTTAAATAACAAAAGGGTCATTGCAATCAAAACTTGGAAGAATCCAGCATGGTATCCACAAACTGTACCTTTTTTGCTCCCTGTTCCTCTTCAACACCATCTCCTATTACAATGTACACGGCTTTCCTTCCAAACCTCTGCATTATTCTTTCAAAACAGCTCTCTTTCCCTAAGCAACACAAGAGAAGATACATTTTTTTATCTGGACACACACCACAGGCAGAGCTAATATTCAGGTACAGGACCTGGAGCTGTAACCTAACTGAACTGGCTGCAGCATTCTTTGCTTTCTTTTCAAACTGGAATCAAACTGCATCTTCTGAGGTGGATCCTCTCCATCTCATGACAGTTGCTAGCACTTGTTTTGTCAGCCAAGGACTTCCAAGTGCTGCTGTGAGCTTTGTGACTGTGATGCCCTGCTTAGACCACCAGCTGGCAGACTGATGTGACACTCATGGCATTCAGTTTCCAGAGCCCTCTTCTGTTCATTCTGGTTGCAGTAAAAACATGAAAATGCAATCCTCAAAGGTTCAAACACACCAGAAAGAACAGAATACAAAAAAGCCCCAAGCCAACCCTATCAGTACTTAGTACTCACAAAGCTTCACAGAGCTCATTCAGCACACTTGACCCCTCTGCAAGGGTAAGAGGATCCAAACCGTGTTTCTGTAACAGGTCCAACCAGCCCTTCCTTCCAGCTGGGTGCAGCTGGACATCCCATGTGCAGTCAGTGCACCATAGGGTGGATACAGATCTCTGTATCTGGCTCACTCCCCCATGGAGACACTTGAGAAGTGTTTTTTAAATTTTTTTTCCCTGCAGTCTGTACTAGGTTAAGTGTGGGAGTCAGGATGTGAATTAGACATCTGTAAGTACAGAGCTAAAAATAAAGCTCATTCATTGCTTGTTACAATCAGGTTGGATGGCTGTGCCTGACTTAGGGACAAAACTTCAGCCTGTCTTAGGTGAGACTTCAGTCAGTTTGCTCTTACCTGTTTTTGTTGCACTGTAAATGTTTTCAATGGGGAAGACAGTGCCCAGTCCATAGAGAAGCACTTTAGCCAGAGCTGGTATAAGCTGAGTTGTGGTGACCAACACATTCACACAGTTGGGCCTAGAAAACAGAAGTTATTAGAAATCTGTGTTTCTCTCTTTCACCCTGGACTGAAAGATGGTAGGAAGCAAAACTTTCCTGCCACTCGAAGTTCCCGAGCCAATGGGGGATTTTGCAGCCAGAGGAAGATAATGTGACTACCAGAGATGTCTTTTGATCAGCTCAGTAGAATGAAAACAAACATAAACCAAACTAGCAGCAGTGATGCAGCCTTACTGCAAGCTTGCCAGGATCTGTTTGGTGGGAATTTAAACACAATGGAGTAATGTCCATGCTGGGTTCTGTGAATGAATGTGTTCAGGGACAGAAGGGCTCCTTCCTCCCCTTCCTCTTTTGTAAACCTGCTCACATGAAAATGGTGCCATGGATGAGGGAGCCAAGGAAAGGCAAGGAAAGGACTGTTGTGCTTTTGCTCAGTTCATCATCCCAAGCTCACCCCAACCCTTGATAATTCAGCCTGGCAAACATGTGCAGACTGGCCTCCCACAGGCTTGGCCAGCAAAGTCCTGTAAATGTGTCTCGATTTGTTTAGAGGGGGAACACAAGGGAAGCAAAGGAGCTCCTGGATCAAATCCACAGGCAATTCTTTGAGCTGTTCTTACCGGGAATGTATCAAATTCAGCGCCTTCAGAGCATGTGTGAGCCAGAGATCAGTCAGCGCTTCCAGTTCTGCTCTCAACTGCAGCCAGGTTTCTCTCTTAGGAGCTCCTATTAAACCTGCAAGCAGGGAAAGTGTCTTTGCAGGACAGAAAGGGAACTGCCTGCCTTTGTATGCACAATGCCAAAGGGCACCTGCCTGTATTCTGAACTCTCCCACTGCCCCTCTCTCGGTGGCCCTGGTGCCACTGCCTCCCTTTGTCACTGCCATGTCACCCCAAGGCTCTGCCTTGGAGTCTGTGAAGCCCAACAGCAGCACAACCCTCTGCTGCTGCAGCTCAGCTTCCTTCCCCTCTGCTGGAATGGTTCAGTCAAGCACACACTGCGGGACCTCCCTGGAACACCTTTCTTGGAGTGAGCATAAAGCTGGCACGGGAAGGGAGCACGAGGATGGAAGAGCTGTGTAAAGTGGGCAGTGGCCTGGGCAGAGAGACACCTGAGGCCAGGATGGTTCTGTTTCCCCTGAAAAGCCGTGCCCCATTTCCAGTGCATGCAAGGCAGACTTGTCCTCCAACCAATAAATAAGTTGTGGTGATACTTTGAGTTTTGCTTCTTTCTTTTCCTAGTCAGAGGGAAACCTGCACTCATGTACTGAAAAGGAAGCTGAGAGTCTCTTGGAAGAACTGTCTGGAACTAGGGGAGATGAAGGAACCCAGGGAACCCTGGTAACTGGTGGTATTGTTTTGGGGGAGTTAAAAACAAGTAGTTATAATACAAGAAAGCCTTCAGACAGAGATCAGACATGTTGTGTAGAAAAAAAAGAGCCTATCTAGTTTTGAACTGTTTGCTTGCCTGCTAAACATTCTGGAAAATTGGAGAAGGTTGCTTTCCTGCCAAATAAATTACAAAATTAAGCCCCACACTTGGACTTGAGTCTTTTTCAAACCACTAAACCAGGTATTTCAGCGTGACTCCTGCAAATCGTGTACAGAACCACATTTCAGGGTGACTGCGGAGGCACTTGCTCAGCTCACTGTGAAGCACCCGCATCATGAGGCTCCCTACAGCTCCTCCAGAGATGTCCCTAGAGGGTCTCCAGTTTTTGGGAAGATGAAAGGCCTTGCTGGTTGCCTGGCCACTGACACTTACCCCCCACATTGTTTTTGTAGGTGTTGTACATCTCTTTCACCCGGCGGTAGCGGAACGCCAATTTCCTCATCCAGTCAACTCCCCCGTGAACCCCCGAGCCCAGACACAGGTTTGCACTGGCAGTGGAACTGTGGAAGCCATCCGCAGAGAAGTTATACGTGCTGGGAGAGGGAGGAGGGAAGGGGAGAGGTCAGTGTAATTACAGCCTGCACTGCGCCAGCAGGGAGGGGAAACGATTGAAAAGAAATGTGGAGACAAGAGACACACACAGGACACGCTGTACGGAACTGAAGTTCATCTTTAGCGCAATTACCAGCACAGATCTAAAAAAATGTTCTGTTCCTGCATCAATTTCTCACAATAATCATCCATAAAACCACAAACTGCAAAGCTCTATATGAGTTCTGCACATTACATTCTTGTCCCTTTACCATGGCTCTGCAGGCAACACTTTGGGAAAAGTAATGGAATTTTACAGAACTGGTTTCTATGAACATGATGACCCAACTCACACAGGTAATGGTAATGTTTGGTGCAGTTTGGGTACAAGTTTCAACAAGGATCTGGCACAGCAAAGTCCAACTCCTCACTACTAAGCCCATTCACTACAGATTGGACAGTGGGAAACCTTTCAGTCTCGTTTTGAAGCATTTTGGTGACAGCTGTGACAATTGTCTGGTCAAATCATATCAGAAACTGGTGTGGTCTGACTGGAGTTCAACCTAATTTAGATGTGTTTCCCAGAATGGTTCAAAGCTCAGCACAGCTGGGGCCTGACAGAAGGCACAGGCACAATAATGTGAGAAAGAGGACTGTACTTGTGTGTACTTGATAATGCAGACAGCATGGAGCCAGGAGGGGAGAGAGTGCAGGTTTGAGAATCACTGACCAGCCCCCTGCTATTTCCAAAGGGCTGGGGACTGCCTGTCCTGCAGCTTCCAGCTTGGGAGATCTCGTACCTTAGATCTTGGCCATTGTCATCTGATGATACATCATCTATGTGGATCTGGTCACAGTCCTGAGAGGCAGATGAAAAAAAATACAGTGGTGAGCAGATGTTGTGGAAAAAAAATTGAAATAATATAATACAAAATTACTTTAAGTGTAATATTAAGGAGATAAAATCTTACATATTGCTAGTATTGTAGTCTAGCCAGTTAATTGTTAGCAACAAGTATCACACAGCACTTACACAAAATATGAACAGACAGAGAGCGTGTGTGAGACCTGCTGTTATCTAAGGGCACAACAGCTCTTGAGTAACACACTAAGTGGAACTCCTTCCTATGCAGACAGGAGGGAGAGAGATGCTTGTGTTTTAGCCAGGAAAGCTGTGTTTTTTCTACTCTGTATGCATGATAAGGCAGAGACTTGGCAGCCTTTCCCCCTGTGAGAATACTGCTTTGGACAGGAGGTGTATGCCCACATAATTACAGGGGGATCTGTCCCAGAGAGATTTCCAGAGATGCCTGTCCTGCTGGTGTTTTCCCAGTTTGTTCTGAGGGGGCTGAGCTTCCTTTGATGTGCAGGGAAGCTGGGCTGAAGCACTGAAGGCAACACTCTTTCACTGCCCCAGCCACAGACTGAGCTGAGGAATAATGTGTGTCAGTAATGAGGAAATCTGTGCACAGGAAATTTAACCAGAATATATACTTGGAGCTCAGCCTGCATGAAGTATGTGCTCTAGATCCTATCTTCCAAAATTCTTCATTGTTCGAATGGTGGAGGCCCTGCCTCAAAAATGTGAGAAATGTTATTCCTTTGGTTTCTTTCCCAGTCTCAGCATTAAGATTAGAAAGAGAAAAATCGGGAAGCTTCCCCCACCACCTTAACTCTCCTTTCTCCATGAGGCTTACAGGTGAGAACAGAACAGAAAGCCTGCAAACTGATGAACACTATCTTTTGTTTTGGTTGATTTTTCAACAGAGTTTAAAAGCTGTGACACTCGGTACCACAGGACTCTGAAGTCAGAACAACTGCAGCTAACCAAGGTGCAGTAATTCTTCACCACTTCAGTGTTCTGCAAACCACAGAATTTGTTCTACCTTCCTTACACAATTATGAGTTTGATGAATTACTTTAAACTAGCCCCTTTCAAAAAATGAAAAAAAAATTCCCCAAACAAGTAACCAAACTTGTTGTCAACGGCAGAACATGACAGATAGTTCTTACCCATATTAATGAGATTTTCTGCAGCATTTTAGATCATTCTCAAAAAGACACACAATTGCATCTTGTTATCGACTCATCACTGGAGTGCAGATTGCTGTATATAACTGGAGCCAAGAAGCAGAACAGCAGATCTCTGCTGGCACCTCTCTCTCTCCTCCAACCCCAGCATTTTTTAAGCCCCCATCCCAGTAGCTGTTGTGAACCACGCTGGGGTGACACTGATGCAGCCCACCCCACTTCAGCTGTACGACGCGGGGCATTAAGTCAGGGGAAAGGCATTCGTGGAGGGATCTGTTTTTCTCATTTGTGAATGGATTGTTCTGTACCCTGAAGTGTGACAACAGTAGCTATCACGTTTCTAACTTAATAAAATACCCTGACACTGGGTGAGACGCTACCTCATAGCGCCGGCTGCGCCTCTCGTGTTACGGGGGAACTCGGGGAGCTGGCTGCAGCCACAGCGTGCACCACGTGCTACCACTCGCTTACAAGACTAATTTTTCATTCTTGCAGAACTTCCTTGGAAGTCTCAGTGAGTGAGGAATCAAAGCAGGGTATCTCTGCTGCTGAAAAGGAGGAGGTTGCTCGAATGGCAGGAAGGCTGTGATGGGGACACGGCCCAGGTTTCACATCTGCTGATGTTTAAGCTGCTACTCGGGGATCTCGGGGGGGATGCTGGGTGGCACACACAGCCTATACCTCAGTCCAGTGTGTAAGACCTCAGTCAGCCCTTGCAGCTCTGGGCACTGATCTGGTTTTACTCTTGGACATCTCTGGGTGCTACAGAACCTGCCCCCAGGTGGGATCAGCCACATTTAAAGGGGCCTGAGCTGTTTTAAATAGCACTGCTGGCTTGGAGAAAGCCTCTGCTGCCTCCTTGTGAAATACCGGGCTCCTGAGGAGCTCCTTCTGTTATGCCTCACATTCCCTCTGAATACTCTCAAGGTATGTCTCGAGCAGGTATGAAAACAACTCACAAATGCACACACAGTCTACCTGTGGATCAGGACTGTGCTAGAGAGTTTTAAACGTTTCATGGATTCACTGATCAGCGGAGCTTGCATCCCTCATTAGGTGGGGGTTAACAGCTCCCAGAACACAAAACCTCCAGGGATGGCTCTGAAAGGCAGCAACTTGTAAACACACTAATCCCCTTGTTTGTTAATTCCTCATCCCCTTGTCAGTCCTCCTGTCCTTCATAACTGTTTTCCAGAGAGCCAGACAATAATATCTCCAGAGGGATTGGGGGTGGAAGGTGCTATTCTTTAGCCAGCATTGTACTGTGAACAAAAGGCATCTGGGAAAAAAAGCACAACCCCGGAAAGCCCAGAGTTTCTATTTTAACTTCACTGTGATTTGTAACCTTGGGTAAGTTCTTTTCTCCCCGATTTCCCTAAAAAAAGGGAGCAGAGAGGGAGAATGCCTCCTGTCAGGTGAATATTTGCTGATTTATTCTGCAGCATGATCAGAGCCCTCTGTGCACACCACCTTGCAAGGCTCACACTTGCAGACTGTAGGGATTTCATCTGCCTGTAAGACTTAACTTGCTGACAGAGAATCTTTCTGTAAAATCTTTCTGTAAAAAGACTGGAATTTTTTACTAGGAGTCTAAGACTTCTCCAGTCACCCACCTGCCCTGGGGACCAGCCATCAGCCTCCTTCCATACAACTACCCTGAGGTTTGGGGTGAATCAGCTGGAACCTGGCCTGTCTACTGGACTGCAGCACTAAGGGAGGGTGGGTTGAAGCAGGATGGATCTGAACAGATCCATCTGAATGGATCTTTTGGTTCACCTTTGCACACATCCATGATTTCCACTCCCAAGCATAGCCAAAATGCATTCAGCTAATGCATCCAGGAAACAATTACCTGAATCCCTTCTGGGTAGATCCTAAGAAAAGATAAAGCCCTGGCTAACCAGAGTTTCAGAATCTTTTTTTTTTTGGACAGAAAAAAAGAAGCACTCCAGTTCAGAAATGTTTTGCTATGTTTAGCATCATCTGGTAAGAGAACCCTTGCTTTGGTCTCAAATGGGCAACTCTCCCACTGCTGTGTCAGCTACAGCCTCTCCAGCTCTGCCCCAGCACAAAAGATGGTCAGAAATGGTTTCTGCCCTGTGCAGTTTTAGCTCATTTTGTCTGGTACAGGCCAGCGCTGCACCACATGATGGTGCTAATGTATATGGTAACGCCTGTGGGCTTACAACCGAATCTGTTTCTGTGCTGTGTTTTACAAACTCTTTTTTCCATTTTTAAGGATGTCATTCGCTGCATTTTTTTAAGCCGAGTACTCAGTGATGTATGATCCTTAAATCCCACTCTGTGAATACACAAAGGTGATTTTTATTTATCATCCTAAATGAAGGAGTAGGGTGGGTAACTCTGGATCACTCTGCTGCTGCAAATTCTTCCAAACTGACATGGCTTTTTTGGAAAGTAAAATTCTGTAAGGCACATTTACTTCCCTTGAATTCTCCGTCATCCCTCAATTTTTCATTGAAAAACCTCAGCTAAAACCAAACCACCAATGCCCAGAGCTGTTACTGACTGACAAACGTGCACAATTTGATGAAGGCCAGACAATTTGCTGCTTCATTTAAAGTTTTAGAGCAGAAAGTGAAAAAAGGAGAAAACTTATTTTAAAACTGGTAATTCTTGCAAAAGTCTAGAAAGGCAGAGGGGTTTTGGAGGGTCACTTTGTGCAGGCCATGGAGCTTTGCTGCATCACATATTGAGATCTGACATGTGAAAGGTGATGGTTCTGTAGTAAATATTATCACTACTGAAATAGTGCCCTGGGCTCCCAAAGAGGAGCTCTCTTTTTTCCCCCCTAAGAGAAAGATTTTTTACTTTGTACTTTCCGTGCCCTCATCACAAACTCTCTCTCTGAAAAAAGTTGAAAGAGGAAAAATCTGTCAGTTCAGGTGCTTGTCTTTGAAAGGAAATAAAAATTCTCAGCAAGTGAAACCTCAAGACTGCAAGGAGCCAGGTGGCAGGAAAGGTTGTACCTCCCCTAACACAGGGGACCACAGTGCAATTAAGCACTGAAGGAACCAGAAATTCCCGCTGAACTCCTCAGGCACAGAAAAAGTTCTCTCCTTTCATCTGGCACAGAAACAAATTCTTCCTTTTTCAAGTGAAGGGGAAAAAAAAAAAAGCCCATAGAAGTCTGCCCAGCAATGCCAGGTTTTTTTTTCTCCAAATGCCTCCAAGCAGTGTTTTGATTCCAAGGTGTCCACAGCACAAACCCCACCTTGCTCACCCTGTATATGATCCACTCAGGCTGTGTGTTCTGACTGCAAATGCCAACAGATTTTCATCATTGCTGTAGAGCTGTTTCTCAGCTGCTGACAGCATCCTGCCAGCATCACTTTGCCTGCATTTTACCACATACTCAAAAGGATTTTTGCTTTGTGTAAGAGATAGTCAGGCCTAACCACGCCACCAGCAGGAAACATTTCTTCCTCTTGGTCTGTTACACTGAAACTCTCATGGGTTTCATCCTGCAGTATTCCTGAGCTTGAGCAGACCTCCTGCTCTGTCTGTGTGTGCAACAGAGCTTCCTCAAGAACAGAGACCATTTTCAAAACCTCTGCTTTGGCTCATAGCTAATTGATGCCTGTCCCCATAGGATCTATGCTAATTTAGCTTAATAAAATTACTGAATAGCAAATTTCTGGAGAAGCAGCAGCAATGTCCTCACGATTACATTTAGTAAACCTGCAAGAGGCAATTGATGTTAACGGCGTATTTAGAAAGAAACTCCTGAACAGAATGGAGCTGTCAAAGGGATGCTTCCAATAAGCCACCTATGGCCCATCTCTCTGGGGTCAAAAATAAAAAGTTTCTGGGCCAAAACACCCCGAGTTTGCAGACCACATGCAAATGATTACAGAGAAAGATGTCAAATATAATAAGCAGCTACATACCTCCAGGTCATTAAAGAAGAGATGTGTATCTGCAAGGTTGAAGATCATTT
The DNA here is from genome assembly GCA_014706295.1 of Lycocorax pyrrhopterus obiensis. Classification (NCBI taxonomy): domain Eukaryota; kingdom Metazoa; phylum Chordata; class Aves; order Passeriformes; family Paradisaeidae; genus Lycocorax; species Lycocorax pyrrhopterus. The sequence goes on along the minus strand of JACSVZ010000022.1, from coordinate 9,248,927 downwards.
CTTCCATCATGAGACCTATCCGCACAGACGTTGTGGTGTCCTGTTGGGGGAAAACCAGGTTTTTTCCATTCACTTTGATTTTCTTTTTTGGGGATAGGTGTGGGGGGTGGGAGACCTTATACCAAACACAGGATCTACGCATTCCTATTTCTTAAGATACATTTATTAAAGTAATTTTACTTCCCAAGTGTATTTTAACATTGACATGACCTTCCCATCCTTTCTTTTGCTCTCCTAGATGAACAAATTCTGTTCTTTGAAGGATGTCTGTGACTCACCCTGACCACTAACAGCCCACACACTTCAGATGATATAAAGATCCTTTAAACACCTGAAACTGTAAGAATTGCTTCAGTAGGTTAGACAAAAAACTGATTTCCAATAACATCATCAGTGAATAGTTTGGAGATAGTTACCAGCAACAGGGCACGCAGAGGGTGATTCTTTCCTGACTTGTCCTTCAAACCAGCAATTCCATTCCCACTGAAGCTGCCTACTTATTTACCAACATCGGCAGAGTTAAAACAGCCCCGTCCTACCACAGAAACCCAATTATAACATGACAAAATCTTTGTCTAAGTATGACTATTGCTGCTCAGGACAGCAGGCTTGCAGAGCCTCAGCTGCAGTCCCAATGGCAGTTACACCCAAATAACTACATTGCTTAAAAAATACAAATTAAAAAAAAAAAAAAAAAAACGGAAAAAAAAAAGGCAAGATAAGACACAGCACATGAAAGTTCAAACTGCTTCCTGATAGGAAAGGACATGATGCAGAAGCTCTGGCTGCCTGCAGCATTTTTAAACCACGCTTTTTTAACAACTGAATGTGAAGATGCACGTGCTGGTGCTCTAAAATACCTTCTACACCTTCTGAAGCACATGTGAACTTTCTCACACCCAGATCCTGCTCCTGCCAACATCAGTGACAAAACCTTAGTGAATTCCCCTGGAGAAGGATGATGCTACCTGCAGCTCTACTTAGGTGTCTTTGGTTAATTCATCCTAGGAAATTAATGTTTTTCCCAGCTGAGACACCACAACGGCCTGTGAAAGGGCTGGCACTTCATTGCCTCACCAAGTCAGCAAGTCAACCATCCCTTCTGCCCCCGAACAAGTGAAACAAACTTCTTCCTAAATCCACAGCAAGAGCACAGAAACACACTGATGCAAACAAAGTTATGAGCAGTACATTTTCTTATTCATTAACTTCAAAAACACAAGCAAAAATAATCTGTATTTAATCTGATAAACAGTCATAGCTCAAAAGCATTGTGCCTGTTCAAACTGAACAACAACAGACAACTTGGAAAAAGCCCACATTCCCACAACAGAATTTTTTTTTTTGTTAATTCATCTTCAATAGGTCAGGGATCTCTCATCTTGATGTCTAAATCTGCCTTGCTTTAGCATGGTGTGTGACTTCAATAGAGGAAAACCACCCACTTAAACATAGTCTCTACTCTAATTTTCTGCAGCTTTCTGTGGAGTCCCCTTATTGTGTGACAGGACAGTAATGAATTGACTGAGGAGCTCTAACAGGGAGCACAATGTTGGGAGGGTGAGTACATTTCAATCAACCTTTGTGGCAGACGCTGTTGACATGGATGGTGTACTACACACTAAGCTAATTATTACGCATTCTTAGCGAAGTTCCCTTTAATTAGAGCAGAATGGCTGTGGTTTTAGCCATGTGTGTGACTCACAAGCACTGTGCCCATTACAGAGAAGCTCTGTCACTCACGTTTAAACACGCTTGTTGCTGTCCCACAAACAAGGGCACTGTCTCTGGGCAAAAAGTAAAAACTTCAACAGACTTGCCTTGAACATGTCCCTCATTTTAAGCCCCAAACCTGCTCCCCTGATGAGGCACAGGGACACAGGCCTAATCAGGGCATTTGACTGTGGCCCCATAGGAACAGCACTGAATCAAATTTTACTACCCAGGTGTAGTTACACGGGGGAACTGTTTTGAAGAAAATATGCTGCTAGGAAGAAATTATTTTGTAAAATAGTTTTTAATGAAGCAATTTATTTTTATACATTTCAAGGACCATTAGCCTTTAAAACTCTTTCAGGAAATCTCATTGGTTGCTATCTGTCATTTATCCTCTAAGTTTCATTTTAGCCTTATTGGTATTAATCACTAATGGGGAATAGGAAACATTTCCACAGTGTATGAAGTTACCTTCCCTTGAACTAAACAACATGGAAACCAAACTGCAGATGAGTGTGGGGGGAAAAAAAATCTTTCTCTTGAGATACAGAATATGATGGAATGAAAACAAAACAGAAAAATGCACTTTACCACCCAGAGGGGAAGTTTTTTGGGAAATGATTTGGCATCACTGCTTCCACAGTATGGACATTTCCTCCACAGCAAGGCACACTTCCAAGTCTTAAAGAGGCTGATAAAGTTGTAAGGTCAACCAGCACTCCCAGTATGACAGAGGTGTCTGGAGGCACGAAGCCAGGGCTCCTCCAGCAGTTATTTATTTGCATTACTGAAGCATCCAGAAGCACCAGTCCCAGACTTGAACCCTTCTGTGCCAGAGTTGTACCCACCCCGAGGAAAGACACAGTTGCTACAGCTGTCAATTCAAGTAGGAATAAACAGGAATATCAGGCTGACAGAAAAGCACCAAACTGAGATCAGTATATCCAAATTCTCTGTGCAGTGTGTAAGTAACTGGAAAGAGGATTATGACATCTGTTTGAAGATGTTGATGGAGTGCTCTTCCTAGGCACAGAAATCCCGTGACACTAAAGGACATCTCTGTGCTGCCAGTGGTGCCCTGGTGGACTGTAAGTGCCTGGGCTGGAGCAGTGTGAGTTCAGCAGAGCAGTGTAAAGTCACCAGTGATCCCTGCTAACGTCCTTCTGCAGGAAAAGTATGCCCAGGAGCCCTGGGAACAAGCTTCCTGACTAACAGAGCCAGCCAACGTTTCCTGATGCATGTGAAGCCCAAGGACCACAGACAGCTTGAAATCAAATCTCCTCCAGGAACCACTTCTTACAGTGAAAACAGATTAATCTAAAAACTCAACCCTCAGTGCTTGTTTAGTAACTTAAGAAGAGCGAGGTCCTCCCTCTGCTAACCTACGAGTCATGCTTTCACAAACAAGGACAATGAGAGGCAGGGGTAGAAAACAGGCAATAAACTCTTTTTGTAAATAAAACTTCCAGCAGCACAGTGTATCCCCACATGCCTCACCTCTGCCATGCTCCATTGGTGGAGTTTCCTTCAGGGTCAAAATTAAACAGCCCCACAAATTACTTTTAGTGCAAACCTCTGGTGCTCAGACCAAGCATTCTTGATCCTCCTATGCACAGCCTGAACAGCTTCTTCCCATGGCTGGGGGAGACAAGCACCAGGAGGGAAGTGATCATTCTGAATTAGTCATTCCTGAATACAACCTTCTCAACACACCCTTCACTGTCACTTTTAAAGAACAGGAGTCACAGCTTCAGAGTTGCCCCATCTCTCCTTAGGGCACATCTTGAGGGAACTGAGGTAAAAAAGTCCCCTGTCCCTACTACTCCTTCATAAACAACAACGGATCAAAACACACGAAGAGTTAGGTAAGTCCCTTCTCAACATTTTTGGTCAGAAATGTGTTCCCTAAAGAGCATCCTTGGACATGTCTCTGCTGTTTCTGTCACCTCTGTGACTTTCAGCTAAGGCCTGGTGGGTATTGCCTACTGCTGACAACAGCCACACCTTGAGAGCAAAGTCATTTCCACTGTAAGTGAAGCACTGACAACTCCCAGCTCTGTACTCACTTGCTTTGGGCTACTTTTGCTGCCTGATCAGCACAAAGTCCTGCTAGAGGAAAACATGGGCAGCAGAAGCCCGTGGAACATGCTGTAAAGGAAGACAAAAGCATCCATTCAGCAAGGAGCACACTTTCTTTCATATCCCCATGGCACGAGCTCACACATTTGCTGCCAGTGTTGCTTTTAGTTTGGCCACTTGCATGCACTGTTTCTAACCCTTGAACTAGCTCTCTACATTTGAAGTGAACTGTGTTCTAAAAATTACAGTCTGAGTTCAATTATGTCCTCTTAGCTAATAACACCTTGCCTTTAAATAAAAATTAATTTCTGTTTTAGTTTTCATTTTTAACCTTCACTTCAAGTAATAATATGACAGAAGATTGCTAAAACGAGCTCGTTGAACAGCCTTCCGTTTGTCTTTAAGACAATTTCCATGAAAACTGGAGGTGAGCAAAGAACAAATATTTCCCTATGACGGCAGTGGGAAGGTGGATCTGCTCACACCACGTGAAACTCCCACTGCTCTGTATTTTAGCAGACCAAAGGGAGTGTAGAATGTGCATGCACACCCACATTAGCTTTAGGCTACCAAATGTGGGTACAAATTGCTGCCAGGATGTTGCAACACACACTGTGTTGGTGGGCCCTAGACCCTCCTCCAGGAGCTGAGCTGCACAGAAGTCTGCACTGCTGTACCTTCACTGCCAGAGGTCCTGGCTCTGCCTCCACAGGAGCCCCTGTGCATTGAGTCACACTCAAACTGCACCACCAGCATCCTCCCCAAAGGCTCTGCACTAAAACCACCTTCCTACAGATCTGCTGGAACACGGAGATTGATTTTTCATACACTGCTTACACTCGCCCTAGAATATGCATTAAAAGGATGAGTATTTGTTAACACCTGAAACAAATCCAAGCTGCATGTCCACAGCCAGCTCTCCCTTCTTGCACACTGTAATTTTGAAAGGAAGAGGGAAGCAGACTTATCTCTGGCAATCTCTCAAGTGCAAGTCACTCCTGCCTCCAGTCCTGGATCCAAAGCCCTCTCCAAGCCTCTGCCTTGCAGGTACCCTGTTCAGACTTGCAGGCCATTAGCAAAGGGGCAGAGCTGGCTCCTTTGAGACAGATAACAAATCTGCTTGTTGTCTGACTCTGCTTCTCTTCAGCAACGTGACAATTAACTCGACATTCAAATTGTTAGGACAAAGTCACTCTGAGCGTGGATCTTGGATTCAGACACCATCGCCTCCCTCAAAAACCCCACCAGTATAAAGCCCTAGCATTTAAAACTAATCAGTCTTTCTAAATCCCTGCCAAATACCTATTTATGCCATGAGCAAATAATTACTTTTCTACAAGGAAGAAAGTATTAATTAAGAGTATTCATCAGACTCCTATTCTATAGGGTTTATCTGCCACAGGTGTCAGCCAGAGGTGAGAGACGGATTAGTATACAATCAAGGGCCTTCCAAGTTAAATCTCCTCCTTGTGGTTATCTGGTAATAACAAAGTTGTCACCAAAAGAAAGAATTTAATAGTTTTAATTGGGTTTAATTACTTGGAAACGCCTGGAAAATGGACCAGCTTGGTTGTAGCATAAAAAAATAATAATCAAAAAAATCAAAGACACAAATACCAGGGCCACATGTTTGAACAAAAAAAGTCTGTGAGAATAATCATCCTTTCGTTGTAACACTTTATACCTTGATCAAAATTTGAGACATGAACAAAACTTTCCCATAATAATGGGAAATTACCCATGTGTACGAGTTCTAGTTCAAGTAAATCCATGTCTTTGTCAAGAAGAAACCACATTTCACTCCTCTACGAACTACACCTAAGTAGCTTAGCTTGCAATTTTATCTCTTTAACAACACAGGCTACAGCCAGACTGAGCCTCTCAGAGCTTTCCCAGGGAGAGTGGGTATTTGTGAGAAAAGTTGTTTAAAGTACCCAAAGTAGTTCAGGAGCCGTTTTCAGAAGTGACTTACTTAAGGGACTACACTTCCGGCTTTTTTGAAAAGGATCATCCCTTTTCAAACAGAACCTCTCAGTTTCTCAGGGCCCAAACTTTTCCCCACCAAAATAAAGACACTGTTTACCTAAACACTGATACATCCAGGTTCATTAGACTGAAATTTAAATTCTACTGAATTTAAATGAATAGTGTCAACAGACAGCACAGTGTGACCTTGTGAGAAGTCCAAGAAAGATGGAGAGCAAATACAACTGAATCCCTTTTCTTCAGGTAACTTTTCATATCCACCCTTACTGTGATTTAAGGGTGATTCAAAGTATTCTTACTGGGTACTGAAGGACTCCTTTTACTGTCACGTGTCTCTTCACATAAGGCTTGGAAATTATTCCAATAAGCAAATGGGCACACAGGTCACTAAATCCTCACATTTAAGGGCACACAGAGGTTGGAAAGGCTCTCCTCCCTCTCCAAAGGAACTATGCTTAGGGACAGGCAGCAATGACCACACTAATTTATTCAGTGTCTGAACCCATCAAGTCTGAAGTGGATTCCAGCCCTGTGGGAATACTGTACTTAAATACAGGCTAAAAGCTGGGTCATGATGCTTGAGGATAAATGGGAATTATTTTTATTTAGTAATACAAAAGGTTCATGACCAAAAACCTACAAATAATTTCTTTTTACTATACACGGCATGCATTTCAGAAAAGGGAGTGGAATTTAAACCAAATTAATCCTCATTTCCTTCCCCTCAACACAGGAAAGTCACTGTATTTCTATGTGAAAGCCCTTGATAGCCCTGTGAAAAATGCAAAACTTCTGGAAAGCTTGGTGGAAACACACCATGGAGCGTAATCCTCAGCACAATGACATATTTTGCACGTGCAGCTGCCTAAAACAAGTCATGTCCCTTTGGTTTTTCAAACTTTTCCCCTTAAAACTGCAGTCCTGATTCAGCCATGCTGGAAAGCAGGTTCCCTTTCCTCAAGCTTGTTTAATAACCCGGCATTGTTTCTGATATATATTTTATGTCAAAAATAATCCCTTAACAGTTCCAAATGCCACATGTGAGCTTTGCTCAGAAACCCCCCTGCTCTCCTAAGCTCCAGGACAAGAGGTTACATCTACAGGAGCTCAGAGCATCTCCTGTGCCCACCTCCAACCTGCTGGGGGATCTGGTTTTGCTGTTCCTGCTGCTGCTTCTCATCAACCAGCACAGATGATAAACACAGATGTTTGCTCCCGAAATACACATTTGGAACAATCAAATGGCTGGAATTATTTACTCCCTTCTCTCCAATAATGAACTAAATAATTGATATAGCAGCATGTCTAAAGTAACAGACTTCTTTATTACCTGCAGTGATTGAATGCTTTTTTAATTTAACTTAAAAAGGCATTAAACACAAGGTTTAGCCTCCAGTGGGTAAAAAAATCTCCAACTTCCTCAGAAAATCCTTTCCAAATTGTATTCATCTTGACTTAATCCATGATCTACTGAGTGAATTAGGCTCTATTTGTTTTGAAAATCTATTTTATGGAGTTCCAAGGACTGTGTTTTCCTTAGGAAGGGCTTATTCTGCCTTTCTGACCAGGATGCCTGCTAGCAGCCCTCAGCATAGGCCTCTGCAGGTTTTTAACGTCCCAAGGTGCCCCACACATATGACTAACAAAATGTAAATAAACACAGCTGAGCCAGTAAGAAATTGGAAGGTTTTCTCATTAAAGAAATAAAATAAACAGATGTCCTTAAGCACTTTGGCTCATGTTTGTCAAAGGAATGGAAAACTCTCAGATGTTTGAACAGCAGTCGTGATATAAGGCCACATCTCAAGCGAAAGAAGAAAAAAAGCGATGCCCTGGCACTTAGAATTAACTAATAGTTCTCAAGGGAGGCCGCTTTTGATTTGAACCTTAGCAACTTCTACAAATAGTTTTTAACAGCCCAGCAATAAAATGGGGTTTTATTCCTTCTCAGTTTGTAAAGTAGTAAAGGACAGACCCGGCCATTAGGAGCATGAATCACCAGCAGATTTGATTAAATCCCCATGGTGTTTCAATCAGGTCCTGGCTTTAGGGTCCTGCAAGAGAACAAAGCAGGGAAAAGCACAAGCTACTTGAAGCATTCAGTGAAAGCAGGGAAGGGAAAAAAAAAGAAATTACAAAATCAAACCTAGGGTTTTACAAGGATCTCGAGTAGAGCCAAGGAGGAACTTTTCAATGACTTTTTTTTTTTTAATTGGAAATTATAATTCATTTAAAGGAAAACTTTTTATAAGAACATATAACAGCCAGCAAAACTTTTGAGGAATAAAGCTTAGATCCACAACATCATTTCTGGTGAGAACAAGACAGTCCAGTTCACAGCCAGCACACAGCAGCTGTAACACTTGTTTCCATGCTAGAAAATCATATTTATGTCCTGTCCTCAACTGGGCCAAGCAGAAACTTTTGCTACAAGGTCCTGAGGTCCCACTATCATTGGTGGACCCTCTCCTGGGTCACTGCAAGCCTCTCATCAGAGGGGCACAGCCCATGTCTGCACACGCTGGAAACCCGAGTGCATGTCCTACCTCACCCACACCCCTCTGCTTACAACTCGAGTAAACCTCATGTTGCCACTTCTGAAACACAAAAGCATTAAAAACCCATGGCTGTCACAGAAAACCAGCCTCTACTTCAAAGAAGCAGCTATGAGGCACTGCAAGGCCTCACTGAATGCAGAGTGGCTGCTCCAGGGAAAGCAACCACACATTCCCAGCTCCCAGGGACACAGAATAACACAGGGAATTCAAACACCTTTCACTTAAGGTTAACCAACATCTAGAGCATGACTTTGCATGACTCTGATTTAAAATTGGGACATAATGTGCTTTATAATTTTTTGCAGTGTATTTTTTCTTAATTTGAGCTAATTCCAAATGCTGAACAATCTCAGAAATTGTATGACTCTTACAGGGAATTTCATCAATCTGAACTCCCAGATATCTGCAGACACTGTCAAAGTTCTGATAAAGATCCAACACAATTCAAGAATTCAGACTGTCCTATGTGTTCAAATCTCTAAATCCAGTCTAAAATAAAATCCTTGTAATTTGAGTCCAGGATTTTGGAGTATCTTGGACGTAAAGATGAATTTTAACTCCAGGTTTTACTTTACTCACAAGTCATTTGGACACTACAATCCCAAGAAACGATGCAACACAGAACAAGAATACACATTCTTGGAGCAATACAAAATACTAAGAAAAGGTATTGGCTTCACAGAGCTCCCTCAAGTTAGGGAAAACAATACACCCAGTGCTCCCTTCCTTGATACCAGTCCTTTGAAAAGCATGAGAATGGAACTGCAATAAAATACTTAAAAAAAATTTCTGCATCTCTTTCAGGCTGAGAAATGTTAAGGCTTAGACAACACAGGTTATGGAGCAAGCCTGCAAATATCCCAGTCAGGGAAAGAGGAACAGACTCATGATTATTTTTGGCACAGGACTGCATGGAATCTCTTCATATTGTTTCTGAATTACTACCACCAGAAGAGTCTTCCTGTGTTTTAACTGCTGTTGATGCTGTGGGCAAAGTATTTTCTAAACACCTGAGATTAACTCTCAATGCCCTGAGGAGGCCATATCTATGTCAAGAACCACAGAGAAAACAAAGAGAACTTTCACACGAGGTCAGGTCAGAAAACATGCATTGAAGCATTAACCATTAATAACACGACTTTTTTGTGAGTTCTTTCTCCTCTTTTTTTTATTTTTCTCATTTTTTGGACAGCTCCCTGTTGTTGCCATCACCAAGGAAGGGGCAACATACACAACCATTTGTAATTAAGTAGCTAAAGAACATAGGAGTTTAGACCCAAATATCTGAAGCTTTAGTTGGTGTTCCTCCTCCCATCTTTCAAGAAAAATCACCCCAGGAAGAGGTGTCATTCGTCAGCTCAAACAACTTTACAGACTAATTCTCTGAGCACCTGCAGCTCCACCAGTGCAACAGACAGGACGATACTGGGACATAAATGTTGGCAGGGAAAATGGTCAGGATCACATAAACTTTCACCTTTTCTGGAAGAAGACACAGTGAACCAAGATCTCCATGTGTGAGATTTAATTATAAGCATATGCATGTCTAATTACAGGCACGTGAATCTTTTATGGAGGATTTTGGGTTTGATACTTAATTTACTTTGAGATTAACACTTCTTATGCTATTGAAGTAAGGGATTCTGAAATTATTAACCTCTGGCTGCTCCAGATGTACTTGATAGTTTTGAATTGTGCTCCTATTTAACAGTTCCCAGGACAGCCTCTCTGAGTGTGCTGTATTTCCCTCTTGGTTTAAGGTCTGTTCCACAGCCCACCAAAGCCTCTGGTTGTCTTTGGATCAAGCCACTAGCCTATAATACTTTTATAACCCAACCATTTCCCTTATAGGAGAATTAAATTCCCTGAGGAATTTAATACTGATGAAACAAATGAAGAACTGCAAAGAAAAAAGTCCTTCTAGAGAAGTTTCTCAAGGAACCTGTTGTAATTTAATAGAAAAGGTGATTCATTCTTTCAAAAAACCATTCCTGTTTATATCATTCTCTAAATTAGTATAAAGGAAACAGCCAACAGAAGCCCCCACACAGCAGGTTCCAACTCTACACCCTCTAAATATGTGCAGGAGGCAGCAGGTGAAGGCATCTGCTTCAGAGGTTCTGTACTAGGACAAAGTCAGCCCATTAAGGGAATTCTCCACATGAATACAGCAGCCCCTACCCAAGGCTAAGACTGACCACAGAGCAGATCTGCACAGGCTAAGTTTGTTTCCTGATCCTGCCTAATTCTTTCTGGTGTTTGCAGGCAGTAGGTTTGAGCTTACACACGTACACCTCGTTCATTTTGTTCTCTGGGAAAAGGAACCACTTCAATTCCCTTGTACAACATGGGGCTGAATAAATCCCTGCCTGGAAACACGTGCTTGGTTTTCAGAGGGTGCTGTTAGAAGTGTTAGCAGCATTCCAAGTGCTGCAGTAGACTTCCACACCACAAACACCATTTTATATCCTTTACAACTGTGCACATCTAACAGTGAACAATAAATCTATCTTACTAATTACACATTCAGCTTGTTATAACCATCATAAAAAAGTACAGCTGGTAAAGCCATGAAATGATGTCAAATCATATTTCTGCCTTCTGGAGAGAAGCTGGGTTATTTTCCAGTCTCCTGATGAAGCTGAGTGCTCAAAGCCATGTGTGGAAACAGCTGCCCACTAGGTCATCCACCTTTAATTAGGTAATGAGATTGTCTTTTTTCCTACCCATTTAGAAGTGTTTGACATTCTGTAATTCAAAGTGACTTAGGTGTTTATCATAAAAAGCTGCCTCAGGAAGAAATTGAAGCACATGGTACTAAATCCAAAAGCCAGTGTTTTCTCCTTAGCAGCCAAGTTCAGGCTGTTCAGCCACAGTCAGTCACATGAAAAAATGAAATTGCCTCTATTTCAAAGAGGGTACCTAAAGTATGGTTAGCTAGATATGGTTCTGAAACCCCATTAGGAAGGTGAGCTTCAGCAGCTCTGTGGGAAGCACAGCCAGTTCCTCACGGCAAACTGGACTGATGAACACAAAACCTCTCCTAAAAAATTGTCTGAGATCCATAAGAAAACACTGGTCTAACAAAAGAGGTGTTAGCTCATTCAGGCTGGAGTTAATGCTGTCTGGCTGCTGGATGCTCGCTCTTGCAGAAGACAGACACTGGAAGAACATCCCAGCAAGCAGCAGCTGAAGCTTTGGAAAAACAAGGGGCTACTTGCAACATGAAAGGGAGGAAAATTAAATTTTCACATGTTCGGAGGAAATACTGCAGGACACATTTATACAAATATGTCTGAATAAAACGGGCAGCATCTGTTTGAAAAGCTGTCTCATTAGCTGCCCCCACAGTTCCCGACGCAATCTGGCTGGACAAGCAGTAATGCTAAAAAAATTAAATTTTACCTTCCCATATCTGGATGCAAAGGTTCCCGTGAGTAAGGAGTGAAAAATAATTATCGTCTCATCCAAATCCCACACAAACACACGCTGCGATGACAGATGGGGTGAAAAAAGAAACATAGTTACATATTAAGCAACTGCAAGAACAGGTTCAGTCAGGAAATATGTCCTGTTGGACTAGAGATTTTTAAGATCTCAAGCCATTTGGAGCACTGACTGTGGATGTTTTGTGAAAGCAGGCAAAATGAAACATCAGGAATTTTGGAACTACGTGTGTGCTGGCCATCCCAAGAGCCTGCTCTCCTAACAGCCACAGAAATCCCCCGCTGCCTATCAAGCCAGGGGAACAAAACATCAGACTTACAAAAAGCCCAAAGGAAAAAAAAAAAGGGTACATATGAAGAACAGTTTGAGATGCTGATAAGACGGGAATTGAGCAATTGTTTTGACTACTCATGTCTGCAGGTTCCAGTTGTGTTACCAATTCTGTTCTGTCTCTGGGATTTGCTAACACAGGCGACTGTTCATCTGTGCTGGATTTACTAAAGGAATAGAAATTAAAGTTATTACCTCAATCTCACTGTCAGCAGTAGGGGAAGGGTCGTTGCTTCTTTTTGACCGGGCTCGTACCTTGCCATCTGACCCTCTGTGATGTCTCTCTGTCTCTATATCTTTTGCTGGTGTTGTTGAATATTCCCCTATTAGGAAAAAGAAATCCCATTGTAAACTTAAATTTTGCATTGTGTCATTGTAATTAGAGCACGAAACCTTTTGCTGAAAAGCAACAGAAACACTGTGAAAACACCATGAGAAAATCTTAACTCTTTTCACATCAATAGCTATCAGTGTTAGAGAAATGTTTTAACTCCTAAGATTTCTTAAAACAATTTCAAAAACCACCAAAATTGCATATATAACATTTTAAAAAGGACATGTCACTTCAAAAAACCTTATCAAATTTTCATTGAAAAGACAAAACTTTTGGAATTTTACTCTCTCCCATTCTTTTCAAAGACAGAAATTAGAAAGGCAATAGAAACAGAATCCAAGACCAATTACACTTCTGAAAATTTTTTAAAATCTGGTTTTGTTTTGTTTTTTAAATTTGATGAGTGCTCATGATTAAAAATAAACTTTCAATGTCAACTTTTATTTAAAAATACAGAACTAACCTGTTGAGTCTTACCCCATTTCTCAGAGGATAGTATTTTAGAAATAACTGAGATGAGACAGTTAAAAGTAAACTTCCCACGTATAAAGTATCTGTTTTGATTGGCTTGAGTTTCGTAGACCTGTCTGGGTTTCACTTACCTTACATTACAAATCCTTTTCAAACATATTTTTCTTTACACCTTGCTAAGTTGTGGCCTCTGCAACTTCCTAGAATAACCATACTCTTCTTCAGAGAAGCTGGGATTGTGCCTAACAAGCCTTTTTGAAATCATCCTTTCTCAAAAAGGCTGAGATAAGATCTAAGGAACAGAAAATCCTCCAACTGCTTTTAGAGCAGTCTGCGATCACTTCTTTTTAAAAAACAATACCAGTTTATTTTTCTTTTAGAGCAACCACAGATGTTCAGATTTGTTTGGTAAGTCAGCAGATCTTCAGAGGGTGTGTACTGTGATCATCCACAAATTGTGTGGTGTTTTATATAAATGTTATTGCACGCCAATGAAAACTAGCAGGGAAGTGATATCTGAAGATTGCTCTTGAACAGGACACTGGGGGATCATAATCCACCAGTAATTCCATAAACTACTTAAGCTTTAAAAATTAAGTGTTCAAAGAGAGGCCACAAATTTTGAAGCTTTTTTTTCGTGTGGAATTCATCTTGAACTTTCAAATTAGACACACAGTGTGTGTAGATTTTTTAGAGAGGGACTTTCCCTTGTTTATGAATGCACACATTAAATGTTGTTGTAAGAGGTGAATATAATCCTTGACAGACATATGGGCTAAAAAGTCATCAGACACTGAGGAAACTGAGAATTTTTCATAGAGCATGGCTGTTTGTTTCACTGCTATCCATGTCAGCCCTCAGTACTGATCCGGGGTTGGTATGACATTGTCTTATCTTTCTGTACTACCTTAGAGGAGATCAAACCTCATATACCCAGGAAAACAACACAGGATGGTTTTAGAGAGCTTGGATATTCCAACCTCTTCCCAAAACCCCTGTGTAAGAACTGTTAAATGCTAGAAAATCTGAGCTATCCATGTAAATATGTATTTTTCAAAACCCCCCAACAACAAGGTTATAGTGTCTATGTCTCCAGAGGGCTGAGGCTGCCAGCCTGGGAACACAAGAGCTGCACCTACCAGAGGGTGACTCTGTGCTCTGGCTGGTGATGTTGTGGGAAGACTCCTGCAGGGAGTAGGTGGAGGTGGGGATGGCCGAGGGGCTGATGCTGTTTGCAGACACGTACGGGGAGTTGTAGGACGAGCTGTAATACTGCGAGTACTGGCTCTGGGGGAAGCTGGGATACGACGAATATTCCTTGGAGGAAAAAAAAGAAACATCTAACTCACACGTGTCTGGTTTTATCTCACAAACAAGTCAGCCACCACAAAAGCAGGGTTACTTGTGCATGCAGCAAGTCACGGCTCAGGAATATTTCACTAAAGAACTGCGTTTCATTCACTTATGACATTACATTTACTCCTATTTTACTATGACTGACTAACCAACAAGAGGTCAGAAATCTGGCAAGTTCTGGGTTTTTTATAGGATTTTAGTTATCAGCGCTGACACATTTTGTATTAGAGAGTTTAACAATTTTATGTAAGTAGAGCAGGTTTCTGAAAAAGGCCACGATGGAACACAATCTTTGTGAACAACAAAATACCTAAGAAATTGCAAGAACAGAATGAATAGCTGTGCGAGGGAAGGAGCAAAACAGGCTGCATTTTTCCATCATCAGCAACATTTCCTGATCAGCTGTTAGGCTAAACAAAGGAAAAGAAAGTAGCAATTTTTTTGCAGCAATGCTCATGACAGAGTCTGCCCAACTACCTCAGCAATAAATAAACACCTGAGTGATCTTCCCTACCTACAGAAAAATGAACTAAAAATACGAGGTGCAAGTGACCTTGGGGAGCTGAGGCATCACAAAACTCTTTGTCTTGATTTTAAGGCTCCCAAAGGAACTCCATGCCATTATCCTTGTATGTTTTGTGGGTTTACTGTGAAAAGCAGGACACTGGAAAACATTATAAAACATATCTCTGAAAGCATAAAAGGTTTAATTTGTTTTTTTGTTTTAATTGCTACTCCTGTCCTTGTCCACTGATTTGCTTTTCCAGATAGAGAATTGTGTTCATGCTCTGGGCATTGTCTTTCAGCAGAAGGCTTCTATTTCCTCAGAAATTATAATTAGTCCCTGGTATTAAATAAAATTAAATAATAAATAGTCTTTCGAAAGACTAAAAGCACTTTCCTCCTTCAGAGCTTACATCTTTGTCTGTAACAGCTATTTCATTAACTTTCAGTCACCAGGGAGCTCTCAAGAACAAAGACTCAAATTGTCATAAGAACAATTAGACTGAAAAAGAAATGAGATAATTTCACTGTTTTCTCCTACAGAATATTACAAAATAACGAAAAAAGCCCAACTTTTCCCCCTTTTTAGGTAACCTCCATACTTCAATCAAATGCACTTCTATCAGCGAATGCTGATGTTTTAAGCCCAAACTGAAGCAACAAAGCCACTGCCCACTGTTGTCATTAAAAATACAAGTCAACAGTCACCCTACAAACAAGGAACTGAAATTATTGGCCAACCAAAACACATTTTCTGGGACAGTGTACTCATTTGTTTGGTCCAAACAAGAAGAGCCATTTGCTACTGAGACACATCTGTCCCGTGTGTGTGTGCCTGCTGTTTATTTATACGCACACATTTATCACGGTATCTGAGGCACGGAGCCCACGGACAGGTGTGCTCTCAAAGAGGGAAGGGCACAGACAGCTCAGATGGCTCCACATCCACCAGGGCCTGCCAATGCCTCTTTCAGACTGTTCACATTTCCTACACAGTGCCCAGGCAGCAGACAGGATTCTAGAGGCCGTCCCCCCTGGAGGGGATGCACAACATATCTGGAAGTTGTGAGATGGCAGAAGAATGATGAAACTCTTTGGCACTGCTACAGCAGCAAGTCCGAGACTGCCAGGGCACCCTCCTCCTGCAAGGACTGCACTCTGTGTGTGTTTCTAAGACACATCTTAAAATTAATCAAGGTATCTTGAAGCCCAGCAAACAGACAGGCCCACGGAGCAGAGCAGAATGGTGCTCACCAAAACACAAAGCGATACCTTCCTTAAATATATGTGAACACTAAAATAACCTCTCTGATCTATAAATCTTCCAAGTGTTTAAAATAAGTGACAAGGTTGCCAATAATAGATGCTGAACCATACCTGATGCACAGCACTGAATCCTGCAGAATTTGTCAGGCCATTGGCTCCCTGGTAAATCCCTGTTGTGCCTAAGGGAAAGAATATCACAGTCACAAGGTAACACCAGCAATCAAAGTAACAGGGTATGTTAATATAAATAATTTCCAACAGGAAGTAAAGTACCAGCTCACCAGAAAAAAGTATGGCACAAATCTGAGGCTGTAAAGACGGGGCTGTTACTGGAGTTTACTGACTGAAAGGCATCCATTACATACACTAAAACATCGCTTATTGGGCTGGGAAACACAGCTGGAACACAAGGATTCAGCCCAGATTTAAAACTCAGTTACTTCTTTTTACAATAAGTAATGGAATAGTATTTTTTATCTTCTCCTCCTGTAGGAAAACCCCTCAGAGTACATACACATCCTCCCATATGTGCTGTTTCATGCATGGGTATCCTGGCATCTGTCCTAACTGACCAGGTACCCAGGAACTTTCAGAAGAAAAATTTGTTCCCTGGTGTTGATATCCCCAGTGTGAGAACAATATTGCTGAGATTTCTGGGACAGCAAAGAACAAAAATATTTCTTCATCCTGGGATATCAGAAGGAGAAAGGATGGACGTGGTTCTGTCCCAAGCGAAGCGGCCGATGTTCAGCCGGGCTTCCTCAGCTGGAGGAAGCACTACCACAAAGATTTTGTTTGGAGAAGTAAATGTTCAGATAAGATCTACAGGAATGGTCTGTCTTTGCTTCCCATCAGGGCAGTGGTGGCAGAGCCATCAGCTCTCATCCCCTCACAAGTTCTAGCCTTGATTTACTCCCACTCTATGCTGGTCTTGATTTCAGTATTTTTCATTTCACATGGTATGTGAAAGAGGCACGATTTTGGTGCTGCCTGGCTGCACTGGGCTCATCTTGGCTTCATTCTGTCACCTCAATGTACCATCAGACTGAGCCCAACTCAGGCCTTCCACCTTTTCTTCTCATCTGGCTTCTCACCACGCGAATTACTTTGAGCAGTGCTGTTCTAACCATGTGACACTCTGCACGCCTTCATGTGGCAACCGTTCTCCAAAGCTGCACTTGCTTGTTTTTATTTTAGGACACCAGATTAGCTGGGGAATGGACAGCTGAACAAACTCCCCTCTGCCAAGTGCAGCTACAAGGCACATGCACTGAGAAATAAATCTCAAGCCAAAAAGAAACAAGAGAGAGGACTCTGCCCTCCAGAACTAATTTGTTGCCACATGTGGTCTTTAAAAAGAAAATAGAAGAGAGGAGGAAAACAGAGTGCAGGTGACTGCCAGGTACCTGGAGGCCTGGGTGTCCCCAAGGCCCAGAATGTGCTGGCTGGGAGCTGAGCCAGTGCAGGTGGGCTCGGGTGATGCCTCCTCCTGGCATTCATGGCTTGGAGGCAGCTCTGGGTGCATCAGTGTCCAATCCCTCCTGCTTCCAGCAACCCATATGGGGAGACTGCCCAGAGCAGCATCCCCAAGACAGCAACACATTCAGCTCTTGGCATTTCCCCACTTCCCACCCATGGCAGGCTTCTGCAGGTTTTCCAAAAGTCACAGGTATGCAGTAGTATGAATATATTCCTGTGGTAACAGCATTTCTCACCACTGTGAAGGAGAGTAATAGAGCCCCAGTGCTTACAGGCAAAAACAACTTTCACAGAAGACAAAACAGCTCTTGTACACCAGAGCTCAAAACAATACAGGGGGGAATTTTTGATTTTCCTAAACTGTCATTTAGAAACAATCCATCATCCTTTATTAAAGCTGTCAAGAGGGGGATGAGTTACCTCGAGGGACTCACGCTTTATGCGTAAATTGTGATGAGAACATGTTTATTGCTGTGCTACCTGCACATGATACTGCAGCTTCCTGGCTTCCAAACAGTCAGAGAGAGTGAGAAAAAGGAGAGATGTGCACAGCTGGATTGAACTTACTCAGGACTTTGTACCAGCTGTGAAGAGCGAGTGTGTCCTTGCACACAGAGGGCAGGTAAAGGAGCAGGGAGGAGAGGGCAGGAACGTAGGGATGAGAGGATGGGGAATGACTCGTGCTCCTCAGCTTCCCACAGTGCACTGTGACTGGACCCAGCGTGGTGGATTTTACACTGTGGTTTTGTAGAATATATTTTTGCCACTTTAGCTGAGCTGCCCAAGTTCAGGTGTCCCTACAGGCCACTGCAGGCTGGCTCCCTCTGCCCAGGGGATATTCCAAAGGAAGGACAGATTTTTTGCCTACATACTTAAGTATTTGTGAGAGTGCTGAAGATATTCCTTATAAACTGAAGTTCAACCTGGCAACTCAGGTTTTTCTCTTCTTCTGGCTCCTGTCATTGTACCCTGACCAAGGAGGACTATCACCTCAGCACTGTTTGTCTAAACTGAGATCAAACACAACCCTTTTTTTTTGCCCTCCAGCAGTGCATTCAGAGATGTGAACCCCCTCCCCGAGGTACACCTTGAGAGCTGCTAAGCTCAGTATGTCTTGGCAGCTCAGTGTTACAGCAGAATAATTACAGATAAGGACACTGGGGACAACCCAAGTTAGCAAACACTTGGAATTTCTTCCCAACTGAACAAGGATGAAAAGCTGGGAGAAAAAAAAAAATCAATTATCTGCATGGAAAAGAAAGTTCTTAAAGATTCAGGTTCAGCAATATTTGTCTTGGGAACTATTATAGCTCAGACCCTGTTCCACTTCACGGCCCAGACTGGAGAGACCATGTTTTCAATGATGCACCCTCAGTTCAAACGGCAGGAAAACAAACAAGTGCCACAGGCAATGAAGACAAAGATAAACCCTCTCTCTCCATAAACAGAGAATGAGGCCTGCTAGTCACAATTTCCGTGAGCAGCCTTGTAGAATTCAGCAGTTCAGAACACATACCAGAACCAGCCCCAAATGCTTGCTTTTCCTCCCTAAGTTGTTGATAGGAAATAAACACTTCCATAACAAAATGAATTCTGCCACGTGCAATTTCAGTTTTGCATCAGTAAATTTTACACTCAAGAAACTAGAAAATTATCAACAGATATTGCAATTTAGCCCTATTTCCCATGTAACCATTTTTCCCCCCCAACACCTTCCCAGGTAATAGAGCTTCTTGTAATATTCAGAGATAGACTGGAATGAAGTTTGAAAGTGGTGCTATGTGGAATGGGGCACTCCAAGGAAGCCTCTTGGTACGCAATGTACATGAATGTCTGGCCCCCTCCCATTTCTGCCTATTTCTATGGAACTTTTGCTTTCACATATATTGGCTTTTTTCCATGCACCTCTGAAGACAACAGACAATCCCAAACTGAGGCTGGTTTTACATTTGCAGTACTGTAGAGGTGAGAGCAAGTGATTTGTTTCCATCTATCTTGGTAGCTCAATGCCAAGTAATTGCATTCAAACTCCCTGCAAATCAGAAACAAGCCTAGGATCTCCCCCTTTGGATCTTCTCCATATGGAATATGGCTCACATCTGTGTTCAATCAAGCCAGTTGCTAAATGTCACAATGCCCTCATTCACAGGTAGCTTAAAGAACATTTAGCTCGTAATAAAACAATCTGAACTCTAAAGTAGAACAGCTCTTCAGATGTATGGTACTGTAAGTGTTCCTGTAAGGTATTTATATCACAAACACACTTGCATGGAAAGGCACCGCATGAAAGGCGTCCACATGCCAGGCATAGCCAGTGCCATGATTTTTCCTTGATAAGTAGATGTGGCCCTTCTCTATGTGAGTGTCCAAGGGCAACATGTATAGAAAAACTCTTTGTGAGCTGATTGATGTTATACTCCCGTTCTCACACAGATGGATTTCATTTGCTATTTTCCCTTCATGCACTTTTTAATTCGAGCATTCCAAAAAAGTCTGTGCCATGGTCAATGATAATTTCAATGGTGCGTGATCTGGCCTGTGTTCCTGCAAAAACTTTCATACCAGCTTCTCACCCTCTCAGTCTCTACATCTGTCTCTCAGTCACTGCAATATCAGGCTGCATTTCTTCCCCTCCTTGCCAGGTATGAGCAAGTAAAGAAAAGAAGGG
Source organism: Lycocorax pyrrhopterus obiensis (assembly GCA_014706295.1). Taxonomy (NCBI): domain Eukaryota; kingdom Metazoa; phylum Chordata; class Aves; order Passeriformes; family Paradisaeidae; genus Lycocorax; species Lycocorax pyrrhopterus. Next base: position 9,228,733 of record JACSVZ010000022.1, on the reverse strand, counting down.
AATATTCATGGTTATTTTCAGCGTATTCAGAACTAAGCTCTAGCACTGCTAAAAAAAAAAAAAGGGTTTTTTCAGCTTATGAATGCACAGAATGATACAGGAATACTGGTATCTTAGGGACTGGTGATTATGAAGACAGGATGGGCCTCTGGTGTAGCTCAGACCAAAACCACAGCAAGCTTTGAAAATCAGGTTTGTGTCCTTGTCTTTCACAGGTCAGAGGGGCCCTGACAACAGGGAGGTGTTCTCCAAGCCTCCCGTGCTGCTCAAAAGAGAATAAGCTGCTTTATTTAGAAGAACAGATGGTTTGCACTTTCAACATTCAACGAAATACCCAACAGTCAGAGGAGGAGAGAGCCAGGTTCAACACAGGTGGACACTTTTCAGTGTTTATCACAGCTCTCTGGGCAGCCAGCAGTAACTGTGAGTTCAGGAACACTTAAAAGATGCAACACTGAGGGTGGCTACCACGGGCATTTCTGAATATGTTTGTGTCATGATTTAACTCCCAAAAAATAGAATGCTGAAGCTTAGACCTAAGCATTTCCTCTAACTTGTAGATGAATCACACAGTGGTTCCACAGAGAGTTCTCTCAAAGGATTATTTGACCATTTAGGACTAATAAAATAAATGCCCGCAGGGGTCAGCTGAATTGCATGGTATTTTACAAGCCTGCACATAATGGCTTGTGCATTCTGACATCATCAAGCTGTGCTCCTACAGGAAGCAATGCTGACTGTGAGTGATGCAAAGGCCCCAGTCCACCTCCCTGCACAGTGTGCATTGCTCTGTGCTATGAACAACATCTGCCTGGAGACTTCCATGGTCATTCAGAAAGGTTCTCTGCAGTGCTTCAGCTCTCTGACAAGCTAATGTTTCCTGCAGTAAATACTGCCTTCTCCAAGCTGCTACATTTTTAGTGAAAGGTTAAGCACTCATCAAAATTACCTCCCACCAGCTATACTCTAGTGCCTTGTAAGGTTCCAAATCCTACAACATCTGCCTGCATTTACTGGGCAAGAAGACTCATAAAACCTTGCATGCTTGTCAGCTGTGGAGGCATTTCAAGACTATCTGACCCGTTAAAGGAGAAGAAAAACTCAACCCACATGTATTTCACAGCAGATTGCTCAACTGTTTGCCATTAGGCGTAATGAACCCTTCCCCAAAAAGTCTTGTATTTCTGTCTGGAAGGACTCAGTGCAGGGAAGAGCACACTGCATTAACCTAGATGAAAAGCATTATTCTACAACGTTGCACCACTTGACATCAGCAGTGTCTGTTAAAGGACATTGCTCCCAAAAGCATATGAACACCTCCTGCAGATGATACTCTCAGATACACAACCCATTCAAAGTAAGTCCATTTGTCTCCCACCACAATCCCATGCAGTCCTGTCAGCCTGACCAGGTGTTTGAGGGCACTCTGAATGGTGATATAAAACACATTTCACGGTTTGGTTTCTCTGAGTCAAAGCTCTTCCCCTGCTCCTGGGAGTACTCAACCCACAGAGCCTTAAAGAGCTTTAATAAGTGATGACCGGAGCAGTTTTAAGAGCCTGGCTTTTACCATCCTTTTGAGCTTGGTCACCTGTATAGCTCAATCCAGATCAACAGTGGTGTTGAAAGTGCTGGGATGGTTTATAGTTACTCTCAGGATTTGAACCATGGGAAAGCAGTTAGATTTTACTGTACTTTGAGAAAGTGTTTTCAACCACTTCTGTCTAACAATGCTACAGCTATAGAAGGCAATCACACTGGACTGTCTTCAAAAACAAATCACAAAGAAATACTTTGGGCCAAAAAGTGAACATCCTTACAGCAAGGACGTAGAGTGTTTCGATGCAATACCTTGTTGATGAAAACAACCAGCAAAACTGACTGTATCTGGGTGACTCCATGGACACCAAAGTATAAAGATTCCTACAGCTGCAGTTTCATCCGGGACACAATCCTTCACTGATGGATAGCAACACATGATAAAGGAAAGCTGGATTTGCTGGATTAGCTCCTATGCTAATTAGTGGCCATGAACCTCCAGTTCCCAGGTCAGCATTCAAATCTAAGTAGCCTTGTCACAATTACTGTCATGCCACTGGGGATAAAAACAGGCCCTGTCAGCATGGCTGTGTATTTAGCAATTCTCTTCCTCTTGAGCAAAGTAAATCTCCAAATACCAGCGGAAAAGAGGGAGCTGCTCAGTACATCTCCACTCTTTGACCCATTACTTAGGATCCCTGTAAGTCTCAACTGAGTACTCTAGATCCAGGCATTTGTCCTGAGGCTTTTCCAGCCTCCATGCACTGCTCCAGTACTGCAGGGGCTGCAGGAGAAGAGCCACAACAGTGGCCAACAGAGGATGCTCAGAGTAAGAAACTCGACAACAGGAGAGTGATCTTTGTCCTGGTAATGCCTTGTCAGCTGCAATTAATCTGCCAGTTACAGACTTTTTAAGTCAAATTTTTTATCCTCCTCTTTTTTTATCTGTAATAACTCAGTGGGCTCTTCTTCAGACAGTGCAGGTACTCTCGTAGTTGCAGAAGTCACAGTACTGCAGTGCAGAAGTGTCAGTGTTTAAACTCTGCCAATACAAACAGAAGGGGCATCCAAATTACATATAAAAAGGCCCATGCAAGAGTGTTACCCAGCACCAGCAGAGCAGTTCAGAACCTCCTGGGCTGCCCAGCCTCTGCTGACTGAAGCAGGGTCAGGCTGAACTTGTCCACAAACATCATCCCAGTCCCTCATCTGTTGTTCCACCACAGCATTACCTCACATAGTGCCTGGAAATGAGATACAACAAAAGCAGTACAGTACTGCACAGCATCATGAATCTGATGTTTTCTAGCTTTCAAATGCTCGACTATGTAGGTATGATGTTTCTTGATACAGATTTTTATATGTAATTTTACACTAGCTCTTCTATTGCCTTCTAGACATTTTCAAAATCATTAGGTATACTGAATCAATTATTCAGTGAAGCTCCCATAACATTTTAGCATATTCTTTGCCAAGTGCACTATAAGCTGAATAATCAAGGCCAAGTTCATGATTTCCCAAGCTGTTACCATCCTATGCTTTTGGATTTTTTTATATCCTACAGAAGCAATGAAAATAAAATCCACAAAGAGAAGTCTCTGTGACATCCAACCATCTTTGTGACTGTTTTCTATGCTGATTTTGCTCATTAACCCATGTTTTGAGGTTTCTATCTGACCTTCACAAATGCTCCCAAGACAGTCAAGCAGCAGGTTAGGGAAATGTCACTTCTTTCTTTGTAGATTCTCCCTTTCTCAGCACACAAACTTTTCCTTGTATTTTCCTTATCCAGTCCCTTTACTGTTGCCCCCACCTTACTGCTCCTCTCTGACTCAGGACTGTCACAGCTGCTCCCATCTCCCTAGTGCCACCCTCTGCAAGCCTGATGACAGAGCCACACAAAACTCTCAAGCAGACACAAGATACCTCCAAAGTAAACGCTCTGCCCCAGAGAAGATTCCTGTTATGACTGTACCAGTTAATATTTAAATTCCACGAGATGGGAAGAGTCAGAGCAGAGCTTTCCCCTTGGGTAGCAGTAGCACAGATCCTTGCAGCCTACAGTGCATCACTGTCAACACCTTCACCTCTCCCACAGACTTCCCTCTCCTAGAAGTCAGCTCCTTTTAAAACAAAGTAAATGGAGCACAGTCAGCCCCTGGTGTTCAAAAATCTTCGAAAGGGAGACTGTGCTGTTATTCTGAGGAACGTTGTATTTACACTGTAAAAAGTGAGGTCTGACCCCTCCTGAAGAGAGGCCTCTCCCTGCTGAACCCACCATGGAGTGGAGCACAACTTTACTGCCATGGTTTTAGGCTGCAATTAATGCAAACCAGCTGTGAAGCAGAAGCTTTTGAAAGAGGCTGCTCGTTTTCTACTGAGGTTTTAATTTTATCAATCTAAGGCATCTGAGTGACAGTTTGCTGAGAACACGCTCTCACTTTCCTTTATCTTCTGGGACTTCATACAGATTCACTATCTGTATGCCAAAGTTTGATCCACATTTCTCAGGTGTAGATTGAAATTTCATCACTATTTTCATCATCAAGTACTTCAAGAATCAAGCTTAAAACTAAACATGGACTTCCTTTGCAAAATTCACGCAGGCAGAGGTAACTGTTCACGCCGAATTGGTATTTACGACCTCGTAATAAATTTTTAACACACAAATTGGCACACAATTGCAAGACATTCTGGCATCTCTTGGAAAAAAACCTGTCTAGATTATCCAGGTATCAACAAGGGTCAAAATGTTTTCAGCATAAGAAAACATTTTAATTGATTAATTATTCAGATTTTACTTGTTCTCAGGCCAGAAGAACAATTCATAACCAATTCATTCCACAAACATAAGCAATATATATATAATTAATCCGTTTTAAATCAGTGTTGCACAAAAGAAATGCTAATTCCTATTCATTCACTACTTAACAGCTCACCAGAAGGGCTCGACAAAGAAAACAAATGTTCAGCAGTAGCAAAGAATTTCACTGCATAGGTCTTTGGTCCCAAATTTATGTCTGTCCCAAGCTCAATACTGCTTAGCAATTCCTTGGCAAAGGGAAGTTATCCCAGTTACATAACTGATTTTTTCCTTTGTAATGTAAAAAGTATTTTGTGGGTAGATAGATTTGGATATTAAAAAAACCCAAAAAAGCAGTCAAATCTTTTCCTGCCCAACAACAGCATCCACAGTGGTCTTTGGCCACAGTTTTAACTGTTGTGCAACTTCATAGTTTCATACCAGCTGTCATTTTAGCAATTATAACTGAAGAGCAAGGCATTGTCTAGGAATTAATGACAAGCTGAGAAGAGATGGCCTAATGTGCAATCAAGGGGTAGCACATGCTCTTGCAACCACAGGAAATGCTCTATAAGCTGGCTGTTATTGCACTCTCTGCAGAGCTGATGGGTTTCTGGGCTAGCTAATGTGCTGGCACAATTTTCTTTTTGTATTTTACATAGCTCACTAAATGCTAAGTTTCTTATATTCCAAAGATTTCTCCCCCACCCTCAGCAACAAGCAGTCTCCTCAACTGCCACTTACAACAGGAAGTTTTTGGGGGCAGAACTGGAAGATAATCTTCGTGTCTCGTGTTCAGTTTCTATCGTTGAATAATAATTTTATCAGAAGTCCGAGCAAATCACCGAACTGCTAAATTGCCAGAAAATGTAAACTTCAAAAAAATGTGTGCTAAAAAGCAAAATATATTTCTAATACCAAGCCCAGGGTGTTTGGTGATTTGGTGCTGTAACTGAACACTTACATGAGGATTGATTAATAAATGAAATGGACCTTGAAGAAACATTTTTCTCAGCATGACAAATTTACCACTTCAAAGGCAAAAATCTAATGCAAGCTGTTACCTCCTCTCCAGATTCATGACTCTAAAAGTGAGTGCCATCCCCAGACTGGCCACATGCATATTTCAGATATCTTCATTATGAAACAAATAATTTTGTAAATGCAATAATGACATGGAACAACACCGTACACAGCACAGGTTAAAAAGAAAGAGAGGAAAAAAGTCACTCCTTCAGAGCAAATATGTGAATACCAGATTTCTGTCTGAATGTTACTTGAAGCCTGATGATATCCATTACTACATGCCAATTAAAATCTTTATCTCAAGCCACAGTACCTTTGCAATATGATTTCGTGTCATTTTTATGAGCTATGGAACTTGCTAATCTCATCTTCTATATTTATGTATGTGCGTGACAACTTACATTAGCTATTTGGCTTACAAACTCTTCCACAATCAATTTCGTTTCATGCTAGGGAAGCATGAAAATACATTTCCCCTTCTGGCTGTAAAATAGCTCTTTTTCTTTACCACTTACTGACCAAAAGAATGTTATACCTTCATTCTTGCTCTTCGGTGGATCCTGTTCTTGCTCAAGAACCAGGATACAGTTGATAGCTGGAGTTCAAGATGAGAAGCTGAACGCTACCCCTTTACACCTGCATCACCTGTGTTTGTACTGCAAACAAACAGACCTTAACAGAGAGCAGAATTTGGCTTCAGAAGTACTGATTCACTGATCACAGCCTCACAGGTATCCCAGCCAGCCAGTGCTGCTGCCAAACAAACACCAGAGGGAACAAACCAGCACCAACTATGCTGGAACTTACTGAAGGACAGCACTTGTCCTAGAGCCCTGTGAGACAAAAATTTGTCACCCAAGACGTCATCTATTCCTTGGTGAGTGGTGTAACACCTACAATGGGCACTTATTTGCTGCTGTAACTCAAATCTGAGGGGACAGTGAGGAGGAAATAGGAGGGCTGAACAATCTGACCACCCACCCTCACCCACAGGTGAGTTCACTATGTTGCTCTGGGAGCTGGTCCTCAGTGGAGGCAACCAGTACAAACTTATTTCACCTTTGTACCTGAGCTATCACCACCTTACAATACTTGCAGAGAATAGCTTAAATAAAGTAATTTTTTCCTTACACTTTGCACTACACAACTGAGGAACAGCTGGAGATAGCTTTTATTGCTGAGCCCCTCACCATCACCCTCTTCATGATCTCTCTTCCCGCATGACGCAAAAAACATTTTGTCCTTAAACTGGGAGTTAGGAGCTTGACTCTTCAAGTCCCCCTGAACTTTTTTATAACAATACATCAACAAAAGTTTGCCCTTTTCAGCTGGTTTAGCCCATCACCAGCAGTGTCTCAGTGCTCCTGGAGCTGGGTGGCACAGAGAGCTGCCTGCTCACGTTCGGGAGCCATCACCTCCCCACCCCCAAGTGCTGTGGCGTGGGAAAGCCCCGAGCCCACATTCCTCGGTAGCACTCAGCACAGGAAGGCTCCTGGCTCCTCACTCGAACCTTTCACTAGCACTCAGCAAGGTAAATAAACCATGCAGTCAGGGAGCTTCAGACTGCTCCCCTCACAAGTGACGAGAAGAAGGGTGGAAATATTTGTTTACAAGAAGACACATTTACTCCTACTCCCTGTGCCTTGGAGTAAGCACCTGCCACTTGCAGGAACAGTTTTCTCCTGTTTTCTTTTGCATTAAAGGCTTAGGGAGCTGGCTGAAATTATCATCCTGGAATAAATATCTGAAAAGAAGCGATTTCATCTAATTCCACAGCATCACCCTAGGGCACATTCATGCTCATACACATAGCTCTCCTCAGCCTGTTTTGGTACAGCTCATGGCTGTGTCACTGTTGTTTGCAAGTGTAACATTTTCAAGGGCTGATACACAAAATTTGCTTGTCTAAACCTCCTGACTGAACAATGGGGGCACCTTAAAAACCTCAGCCCTAAGAAAATCAACAGTCTGCCTTCTCAAACAGCTCAGTCAGCCAACAGAGAGCACATATGGAAGTAAGACAGGTGAAACCTGTAGGAGTCAAGGTGACAAAAAAGCCCAAACCCATAGGTTTTGTTGGGGGTTTGTTTGTTTGTTTGTTTGTTTTGTGCCACATCCAGCACAGGTGTCTTCAGCATGTACTAGGAGGTATTCAAGCCCCAAAAACCAACTCGGTGTTAGAGATAACGTGCTCTGACAAAACTAGCAGGTGAAGTCTCAGCCAAGGGTCCACTCTTAGCCTTCAGCTTTTTTAGATAATTTCTGGAATAAAACAGATTTTACCTTGTTTTCCCTGTTTTCGTAACTGTTTAGGATTTCAGCTGGTTTCAGAATAAAAGTGGATGTGCATATTCACCTTTCACTTTCGGGACTGAGAAGAATTAAGAGACAGTTTTGCAACGGGGCCAGCTAAGTACAATGTCACAAAACAGCCTTCTGCATAAAACCCTCAACAGTATCAAAAAGCAAAGTGACAGACTTGATCTCTCTCCCCTTCCACAGCTTCTACAAGAGTTTGGGAAAGTCATGAAATTCCTCTTTGGTTTTCCATCCCTTGGAAAATCTCACAGGGGAGGACAAAGCCAAGGCAGAGCTTTATCCTCGTGTGCATTCGTCTCTCCTCAAGCAGAATCACTCTCATTTTTTAGTATCAAAGTATCAGCTTTTAAAAAAAATAGTAGGGAGAATGTACAGGAGTTTAAGCACAGAGCAGTTTGTTCAGGTCAGCATAAGGCAGAAAGAAGCATAATACTGACAGGACTGTTTGCATGAAGTGTAAAACCACCTTTGTTTTGCTTCCATCAGAATGCAGGAATTCACACTAACACAACAATCCCAGGTATGCAGTCACAGAACTAATTAAAAAGGAGAAAACACAGTTTCTGCAGAAAGACAAAGCTTATACTGATCACAGGTGAAATTCTGCTAGGACATAACACTGTTAAAGCCGGTCCCTCAGCCAGAAATCAATGCGTTGACGAGCAAAACAGATCAACCAGAGACTTACCTGCCTGCACCTACAAGCTTTCCACAGCAACTGCAGGAGGAGAACTGGTCCAGCATGGGGCTGTGGGATTCTGAGAGCCCAGAGCACACCCTGCCAGGCACTGGGCTGCACTCACCGTGCATCTGGTACGTGTACGGCGCCTGTCCCGCCGTCGGGGTGCTGAAGCTGGAGCCATAGCTGAGAAATCCACCCTGTCCTGGGGAGTGGCTCAGGCTGTCCTCTGTTTTAATGCCTTTGGGGTGCACAGTGGGAACCAAGAGCAGAACATGAGTGCTTGTCATATAAAGGTGTAAAAAAGCAAGTGTAGGAATTAACAAATTTTCAGCTGGATTTTGACCTAATAAACCCTTTTTTTTTCACACTTTCTTTTACACACACACATATATAAAAATATAAATATATTTCTATGTTTAACTATTTGCACTACCCAAACAGGTGTCTTAACAGCCAAACAAATTCATCACAAATCGTATTTGAGTCACCTACATCCTGCATCCACACCCAAAAGCACTTTTGCTACGATGGGTAAACAATCATGAATAATGTTGTTTTCAAAAACAAATTCTGAACATAGTTTTGTTACAGAATTGAAGAAACTCACTGACTTATAAATTTTCTGAAGAGTTATCAGATGCAGGTAATGATTAACATTGGAACAGGACCTTCAGCAAAATAACCTCAAGATTTCTGTTCTCAAAAGAGTTATTTTTTTACTTGCATTATATTTTCAGCTTTAGTATCAAAACATTTAGTGGCAAGTCCTACAGGAGGGTTATCATCTACTCAGTTAGATATAACATACAGTTCAGGAACAACAGGTAAGCCCTGAAGCCACAAAAATCTTTTCATTTCTAAAACCAGGCAATTAAACTGACAATTTACAGGGGGAACGACAATAGCTGAATTAAACATTGCAAGATGAAACCCTTGCTCGTAATGAAAGGGGTTGATATTTTATTCTGAGATGCTGCTGAGATTGTACAGCTGTATTATTAAAATAAACAGCTCAAAGGTGCAACATATTATGAACCCTTTGGGCGTGATCCTTCCCTCCTTTGCATCCTATTTGCACAACAAAAAATGGCCACTGGACACACCCTGGGCGCTGGGATTAACCAAAGACCCTGCTGATGTTCGGGCCTTGGATTTACACACTTTCCAGCCTGTTGTCATCTTTCAGCACTTGTAGGCAAACTGGCCAAAAGACAAGTTGAATTCAGGTGCCTTTCCCCAAACATGCTGCTTTCTAGCTTAATGAGTCTTCAAAGCAACAAGTCTGTGCTTGCTCAGGTTTGGAGTAAGTCCTCCCAGATAATGTTTTCTCTAATAAAAATCACTCATTTCAGCTTTAGGTGAGAAGAACTGCAATGCAGTTTGAGTACAAGCTCGTAACAAGACCACTGTGAAAGGCAGGAAGTTTATCTGGACAGTGAGGGGACAAGTGCTGGTGCAAGTGTGTGGCTTCATCACTGCTGGGGAAGAGAAGCGTGTGCAGAGAAGCCCCTCTTCCCAACATCCCGTGCTTTTCATTTCCATCAGCACTCCACAGGCCAGCATTCAATCTACCCCAGTTCCAATTAATCTTCAGCGAATGGGCCTCTCTGGAAGCCTAAAAATTGTTGTCGGACAGCAAAATAACTTAGCACCAAATTAATTTCCACATAATGTTCTGTTTTGTCTAGAAACTGGACGAGTTTTATTTTTTGTGCCTAAAAACAATACTGCTTCATTGTTCTTGGTTGTCAGCCAGGTGGAGTTTCTCATATGCTGTGTTGATTATCTTAGAGAGGGTGTATGGGCTGGGGGAGGGAAACCAGTGCTCAAGGATGCTAAGAGGTCACCCACAGGATTTATAAGCAGCATATGGGCCTGACACATGTATGCCCTAAAGCCTCCAGGCAGTAGCAAATGGCTCTACTTTCACCTGCTCTAACAGGACAACTGTTCAGAGTTTTCCTTGGAAGTCAGCCAGCTGATGCAAACACACAAATAGCTCCAGGAAAGGGTCCCAAAACATTCCTCTCATCATTCTGGTAGAGCTTTGGCTCTGCCAAGGCCACTTCCCCAGCCTCCCAGCCTGCTGCACTAAATTTCCCTCCAGTAAAAGCATTGTCAGCGGCTGTATAAAAACTTCTTGTTGGGAAGAGATACTGTATTTGGCAAGTCAATGAAGGTGTTTAAGAGCACAAAAGAGAAGTGGAAACCAAACTATGAAGCCATTTTAATGGTGCAAGACTCAGCCCTCATGGGAGCAGCCAGAAGTAAGAAGCCCAAAGCTTTCTGTTAAAGAGCTGTACCTAAACAAGAGCAACATCTCTGTGGTCTTCAGGAGTGGAAAGAACTTTCAGCTTCCTCAAGAGCTCAGTATTGCCATGCAGAGCTTGAGGACACTTAAGGCTTGGTTTACCAGGCATTCCTCTCTCAGGAGTGCTGGTTTAATTAGCTCCCTGTGCGAATCCCCCAGCTGCTCCTGCCCAGCACTGTCTCCCCACAGCTGTTGGCAAGGCTGTGCAGAAAAGCAGGGAACAAAGCTGACTGGGGTTAGAAATGTTGACTGCACATACAGCTAATAACTGTCCATTTAAACACAAACCGTCTTCCAAAACCAATGTACTCTGTAACATTTCACCCATGCCTTATTCTGCTCTGCATTTTGGTTCTTCTGTAGTAATAGACACAAAAATTTTCTCAAAGTAGCTTGTGTCACTGAGACTTCAGGAAGAATCAAGGAAGGCAAAGTATGGTTTTCATAAATATCGTATTTAGTGTACTTTGTCTTGACAGGGAATCATGGGAACACTCACCAGCTACTACTAAGTGGCACATCCTACTGAATCTAAATTTCTCATATCCTGCCACTGACTGACTCCAAACTTACCTAGTTGTAAAAACATAACCCACGATACGAAGAACTGATAGGCAGTTCAAAGTAAACCTAACATTTTTAAAGTCAGACTTTCCTCTAAGCCTAAGAAGAGAACATTGCTGAGACACAAATGACACTTCACTCTAAAGCTTTAAGACTTCAAAGATATTTTGCTGGCTATATTTGGCTAAATTTTGAGGACGACGTCCCCACAGGTACCATGACTGCGGAGTACTCACTGTAGGAGGGTATTCCATAGGGCTGCCCTGGGGGAGCATAGGCAGTGTATGCAGCAGCCTGCTGGATTCCCGTGCTGTACTGAGTCTGTCCGTACGTTGCCATTGTGGGGAAGGATGGGACTGTCACTATATGGGGATAATGTCTGTCCAGAACAAGAAAACAGAAGGGTTTAAGGCAATAGTTAGTGTACATGAGGTTCTAGAGCACAAGTAGAACAGGTCTAGACACCTTGCTAAAATGACATCCAACACAGGATGCTGAATATTTTGGGAACTTGGAATTGACTGGACTGAAGCACAGGTTTGTTTCAGCACATGGCTCCTGATATGAGCTATCAGGTTAAGCCACCTAAATGCACGGGGACTTTAAGACAGTGCAAGATATATGCAAGTTAAAAAATAAAATAAAATCAACACTGATTTTTCATGCTTCATTTTGAGTTTGACAAACAAGTGAGTGCGATGGGAAACCTCCGACATTTCAACACATCCCCTCTGTGGTCACTCATAAACACAACAACATTCAAACTGATAAGGTTTGGATTCCCAGAGGTACAAAAACACAGTTCACAGTACCTCAAACCTTATTCCACTCCATATCCAAGAAGATTAAGAACCAGCTACTTCACTGTGCCAGAGACGTGCGGGGGAACAGGTGGATGGGCTTAGGGCAGATGTTTTTTAAGGTGACAGAAGTCTGCACAAAATGGCTGTTCAGCAAAACACGGTTTCTAAATTACAGCACTTGGCACGAGCACTCACTTTGTGGTGTACAGATGGAGAGGACACTGCGGCGCTGCTTTGCTGCTGCCTGGAAAACAAAATTAAAGGGTCTTAGATTTTCATCATCTTCTGTTCTATGGCCAAGCTGATACAATTGTTTTTACCACTGCTGGTTTGAGAAAAAAATACAGGAATCAAAAGACTTTTTATTTTTTAGTTAATATTCCCAAACTGTGGTAGGTAAGAAAGATACTCTCTGCTTAACAACAAATATAGATTTAGTTTTTAACTGAGGGTGATACCAGTTGATTGAACTACCAGTTTCTTCTTCTCATGGGACTGATATCAATCATGACGCTGGGCTTTGAAGCAGTGACTCATATGCTGAAGGCTACAAAAGCCAATACTATGATTGCTGAAGGGATTTAAGCTCACTGCACATTTTGCTCTTTTGCTTTTTTTGGTACTCTCCTAGACCATGACTCACTTTCTTTAATGTCCATTAAAATATACAAAATAATAGTAAATATTAAAAATACAACATCATAAACCTCCTTAATTTGAATTTTTTGAGTTAACTATAGCATACCTTATTGAACTACCAGCAGTCAAAAAATAATTCAGTAGAAAACCTATATACAAGTTATATGTGCAAGACGCCTTCTAATGGACCAAACAGTTGTGTCCTGTAACAGCACCAAAGAAAACTGTGCCACCAGCTTTATTCAGATATAAATTTAGATTTACCTAATTAAAAACTAAAAAAAAAAAAAGGCAAAATTAAAACCTGCTAGATGCCTGCAAGTTGTACTGAAAACATCATACCAAAATACCACCATGTGTATTTTGCAGGTTGCCTCCACAGTGCCATCCAAACTTTGCTTCTCAGTTCCTGGCTGGAGCTGTCACTAATTCAGCACTATAAATGCCAAAACACTCTCACAATCATCAATAATGACATGAGGCACAACTGATTCAGCCTCTGTGTCACCTGGGTGCATCAATGAACACACCAGAACTCCACATGGCTTCTCCAGCCACCTTCAGTGACCAGAACAGCACAACTCCCTTTGTTCAGACATTGGCCAGTTGGCAAATGAAACATTTAAACCATTTTTCATTTAATGAAATATGCAAGTACATATAAAGTATAAATACATGCAAAGAGTCCTGTGGGTTTGGGTAACTTGTGCTGTAAACATGGACAGAATGACCAAAAAGATTCAAGATGCTCACATCTGAAATGTTTGTTCTTCCTGATTTAGACCTCTTTTGAAATTGTTCTGTCCTACACAATCCTTTTTCACAACATTTTACATGGCTTGATCATTTTACACTGTAACACAGAGATTACACCAAACTGTTTTTAAAATCACTGCCATTTCATCTGGTAACTTTTTAGACTAAATGTCAATAAAAATTGCATCATCATGAGTTCTTACTAAAAATATTAATTACTAGGCATCATTCTTTTTTCAGAATGTTAATTTATGCAATTAATGGTGAAACCTACACAGGCCTAATCACTAACAGGATCACCCTAATCAGACAGAAACGAAACCAGAAAGACTTTTTCTTCAAACCCCTGCAACCCTCCAACACCTTAGAAAAGTAACACCCACCTGCAACCCTGCCTTGGTTTCTGTACCTATAAAATGTGGTACAGTGACCTATTTCCCAAGCCACAGGCAGAGAGGTTTAGTTTAAAATACTGACAAAGGACAGCATTATACACATGTACATATTATTGACAAAAGATAGTGTTATACAAACGTACCTATTCACTTACACTGAAAAAAGACTGGGTTTAAATCCAAAACTGGGCTCACCTGCGTCACCTTCAAACTCACTGTGAAAAATTTGCTTTGACTTACCTGAAAGAAAACAGTTTAGAAAATTAGATTTTCAGACTGTGAAAACAAGAACTACACTATTTCTGTCTCTCATTACCAAAGAGAATTGCACTGAATGAAGAGACGTTTTAGAATTAATTCCTTTAATTCATAATTTTAATTACATCAAAAATCCAACAGAACAGTTTGAGCACAAGCCTCATTTCTTTTCTCTTTGCAAAACACGACAGCTTCAAATTTTTTATTTTGGTACAGAGCAAATAAATGTGCCAAGAATGCCAAGAAGGAATTTACTGTGTGTGAATATGCAATATGCTACTGTCATTGACAAGAAAAGGCAGAGTTGATTCTACAAGCAAACTGTGCACTTGAAAGTCATATTGATATAACTGCACATGAAAACAACAGGCCAGACAGCTACATGGACATCTAAATGAGTAAGTACTATGACTAGACTAGCTAAATTTAATACTGTATGTGTAATACAGAGCACAAATTTGTGTGCATTTATTACATTAAGAGCTCTGTCAGTCTAAGAATTGTCAAACACACAAGTATTTTCCTGTTCTTCAAATTAACAAGAAGTATTTTCAAGGGAAAGAGCACAATCTTGGTAGCACAGGGGATCATTCTGTAGCAAAAACACCACAATATTTCTATAAGAAACAAATCAACATGAGCTGTCACTGGCAAACTGGTGTCCAACAGTACAGCTCCTGTGTTAGCTCTTATTTATATCCCATAATAAAACACCAGTTCCTGCACCAAGATGTTTACGAAATGATGTACCTAAAAACCATTTCTAGCTCTAATCTTTTCTGCAAACAGGAACGTTTAAAAGGATGTTTCCTTTAGGCTGTTATTCCTTCTACTGCTCTTGTAAATAGGCACTCACGATGTACGTGATTTAATCACGCAATTCCTAATGCCTCAGCAAACATGCAAACAAAACATCTCCTGGGCTTCTAAGAGCCTCTAAATGAAGGGTTAAACGTACTACTAAAACATAATAGCCAGTGCCTTTTCCTAACTCCCCTCTAACAGGAAGGCTGACAGATCCTGACCGCAGCAAACAATAGCTGGGATTGTACTAGCAAGAACTAGTTCGGCTGCATCACTTGCCAATAATTTTTTTAGCAGATTTAACATTCTTCTGTTTCCTTCACTTGAACAGTATGATGGGGCTGGGGGGGGAGAAGGAGGAGAGCAGATAAATTTCCATCAGAGCCTCAACCACTGAAAGAATTTGTCCCTGGTACCTGCCAAATATGAAACTCCACAGCAGAGGCCAGCAGGGCTAACCATTTGGGGATGGCAGCAGGGATCTCAGAGCAACGCAAACTGGGGCACAGAGCTGCTTTGGCAAGAGGTTTTCTGGCTGCTCAATACATTTCTGGGCCTGGGAGCCCCCAGAGCCCCCACCTTAACAGCAGCAGCAGCACAGCCACCAAAGCCCAGGGCTCAGGTTCACGGCACCCCTGGGGCTCCAGTGGGTCCAAGCAAAAACTACCAGGTCTACACAAAATATAGTTTACACCTGCAACTTTTCCAGTGGAACAAAAATCTACACATGCCCGTGTGTACATGCAGGCACCGACTATACACAGATATATATTTACATAGGGACTATTTCTATTCTGTTTGCATTCAAGCTGTTGTGGAACTAAAGGATTCAACCACAATTGGAGTCTACAAAAAAAAACCCCTCAAAAATCTCAGTTGCTCACTATACAGCAGAACTAATTGGCAGAAGCAGAGGCCTTGCAGAGGCCAGCTCCCTTTAGTTACATGTATACATATATGTTATGTTAAAGCAGCAAACAGTAAGCACAAGAGCAGCCTACCTTCTATGTCATCTGGAGCCGTGGCATAAATGTGAGAAAGGTTAAGCTTCAGTCTGTCAGGGCACTCTCTATTTACAGTCAGACTGGGTGATATCACTAGATCTAGCATTTCCTTATACCTGAAGGAAAACAAAGGAAAAATACAATTTATTCATTAATTATGCATGCTTACTAATGATTCAATTTTTTTCCCCTAAGAGTATAAATATTAAAGCTGATTACCTAAACCCAGGCTTCATATAAATTCCACATAATAACATTCACTAAAGTTTTCATCAAAGGGAAATGCTGAATTAAAATGCAGTGCTTGCTTCCTTGGAGATTACACCCATCTGATTAATGATTTCCTTTTCTCCCTGGATTTTGCCATACAAAAACTAAATTCCCAATCTCTTATATGCCATCAAAGCAAGAATACACACACACACCAGTGTCCAGTGAGGCTGCAGAACAGACTATTAGAGGCTGAAAATGAAGCTGAGGGCAGTTAAGACCATTGTCTAGTCTTACAAGGTAATGAAGTTAGTCCTGGTGACAGGATCAGTTTACCAGGGGACACCCACACCAGGCACCCAACTGCAGTGTCCTGGCCATTAGGTGGCAGTGGTACAAGGACAGTCCCTTTCACAGGAGCACCCTTATCTGATGCAACTAAACTTGCAGCTTTTGGCTCAAGCCCAGAACAGGTGACGAACTCAGAACTCAAAGGTTCTGTGCTCTTCTTTGCTTTCCATGGCCACACAGAGCACAGCCTTACTTCAGTTCCCTGGAAGTCTTTGGGTGGAATTGGGGCTATTAGGGAAAGTATAACTGTGCTCTTGGACAGAGCAAGAGCAGATGGGGCAGAGGGAATACGGTGGTGAGTGGACCCAAGGCACCTGGCTGCAGCCTGCTCAGGCTCCCTTTCCCCCATCACCCAAGTGCTGCCTGCCAAGGCAGCTGGCACATCCCTGCTCCCAGGCTGGCACCTTCCTGAGCTGACAGGCAGCAGGTGGCATGGCAGCAACTGGCTGGTAACAACCCACAGCACACCCAGAACATCGTGAAGTTCGAGAAACCAGCACATAAACCTGAAATCTTCAGGCTTCTGCAATACCAATCTGTGTGCTTCTGGGAGAAGCCAAGAGGATTGTTTTGATTTTCTGTTTAAATACCACTGTATGGCTTTACCAGCTCTGAGAAACAGAAAACCACATATTTTTTATCTGAACCTCCCCAATTCCTTTTACAAAGCCTGCAAATCCCTGTGAGGGAGGGAAAGTATTGTTAAGAACAGGCACAAACCAGATCGAGTATTTCACCTGTAACTAAACAGCAAAGACCGAAGCTAAGTTCATTTTCACTTTCTCACCTACCAGCTGCCCAGACAGAAACAGCACGAACCCTCTGCGAATTCACAGAACTACCAAAAACAGGTATGAAGAGGCATAACCATGTACAGTGTCCAGTCCTCCTTTCTCCAGGTGGGATCTGGGATCTGTCTGCCTCCTTTGGAAATCCATGTGGGTGTGCGCATTCTCATCACCAACACAGCCTCAAGTCCAGAGGCTGGTAAAGGCTTCCCAAGTATGTGCCATGAAGGAGACCTTATGAATGACCAGTGTGGTAGAAATGCAGTACTCTGGATCCAACACTTGTGCCATTCCTGGTCCCCAAGTGCCACCTGCTACAGATTTGCTAAGGAAACAAGACCAGCATAAAAGTCAGTGCTGCTCTGCAGCTGTATCTTTGTCACTAGTGGGTCTCAAAGGGTTCCACCTTCAGAGGTGTCCCCGTAAGAGGAGCACAACTGCTTCCACCCCCTTCCTGCCTTGGATACAGACAAACTGAAAATGCAGATGCACAGGGGCCACCAATTGTGTCCAGAGCCAGTGTCCGCGCCACCAACCGCGTGGAAATGCAACTAGGAGTCAGACGCATGCAAGGATACAAAAAACAGTCCCCAGGTGTAAAAAATCCTACTCAAGGGACACAGTCCAATGACAGAGCTGAAAACAACAATCCATAACTCCTCACTTAAGTCAGAACACAGCTCATGAGAGGCTTCACTCAGCCCTCTCAGCACTGGAGGAAGTTTTGCTCTATCTGGCACCGAAGCACAGACTGCAGGGCACGAAGGGACGGTCACAGCCCTTCTTCTGCACACTGAGCTTATGCCAGAGCTTTTTCTCCTGAAATGCCTCATCTCACTCTTTTGCTGGCACAGCCAGGCTGCCACAGAGAAAGCGCTCAGGAAGAATTTTGTGGTGCTTCTCGGTGGGGTGGAACAAGGTGTCACCTACAAGCTTTGGCTCCTATGGCTCTCTGAAAAGCAGCAGGGTGGGTAGGTGCTTTCTTCCCAGAGGAATCAGTTCATTCAAATCCACTGGCACCCAATTAAATTTTGTCTGCGTGGCTGAGAAGGCAGGGTTCCATTTTATACAAGCTTTTCCCTTCCACTCTAAGCACCATCTCATTTCTTTTCCCCTTACTTCCTTGGTGTTATACCTGGACTGAGGGAAAGCGCTGCTGTCCCAGATCCTGTCAAGCTGGGGTTGTTCCACCTTGTTTCTCAGATAACACATGCCCTTCAGCATAATCCAAACCCCCATCATTCATGACACTGCCCAGGCTGTTGCCAAGTGAACAGGAGCAGATGTTTAAAGGGAAATGATCTTTTATAGTGATTAATGCACTTTAATTACATCATTGTTCAGGGATTCCATTAGCTACTCTCTGCCTGATGATTTTTCTACTAGTTTTGTTCTGTTCACTTTTGTATTCACAAAGTCACATCATATTTTCCTGTATTTATTCTATAACATTTTCCTGTGGCTTTTTCAGCTCTCATTTTTCTTTAGAGTATGTATTAGTTGCATGTACAAACAGGTAACTTTTCACAGAACTGCCTGTCTGGTTGTGCATGTCACGTTATGTGTGCTGTTAGTGCCTCTGCCTGTTTTGCACGCACCATTAACTGATTTATTCATGTGCATTTCTTGCCTATGGACTTCCTGACACGATTTTCTGAAACTCCACTTTTAATGATGGCAAGCTACAGAAAATAGTCAAATAATGGAACAGGGCTGGTATTTAACATAGTAAATGACATGCTGGAGTGCAACCGATGAAAATATCAGGTCTTTGTTTTCTTTTTAGAGCAAAAACATTTTCTGGCTTAAGCAGTGTACAGTAAATCAGTAATAAAGTTTGCTGAATATGAGCTTTTATTAAAACCAGTGATGGCAGCATCTAGCATGCAGGGCTGACAGACATCTGGAAGAGCTTTTGGCTTCTATAATTAAGAAGAACCTTGTGTGAATTTGTTGCTCAGCTTTTCCATTAGAATCCCCTACTCAAACCCCAGTATTTCGCCCTGAAAGTTAGCCCACAAAATCTCTGCCAAAAACAAAAACATTTTTCTAACGTTTAGGAAGGAAAAAATAGAAATAGAGGTATTTTTTTCAGTCATTATGAAGCTAGGAATGCCAGATTAAACAATTTAAGGTTTCAGATTTTTGACTGAGGTGCTGGGGCAACTGGCAAATCACATTTTCTTTTACAGTGATGTTTTGAAGGCAGTGATTCCAGACCCCCAGTCAAGACAGTCAAAAGTGTGCTGAAGATCAAACTCCCGAGTGATCTCACCTCTCTCCAGCCAAGTACTCAAAGATGGGTGTAAGCGCAATGCCAAGGAGGGACCCGGTGTGCAGACTGAGCCCACAAGGCGATGAGGACTCCACGGATCCTGTTTTGAAAGGATGGAACAGGAAACCACCGTGGCATTGTGGGCAGATGGAACCACACCACAGCTCTGCCCAGCACAGCTGACAAGCCAGAAGGCACCAGCAACAGATGAAGGAGTCTCCTTCCAAAGTGTGGAGCTCTGCTGCCCAGGCATGACTTCAATTCTCAGTCTGCTCTCACCTGTTATTAACATCCTCCCGACAACACACCGAACACATCTCAGGACCACGGGCACTTCCACCCTCACTGTGGAGGCAGTGGACTTGTGCCTGGCAGCCTGCACTTTTCACTCATCTCTACTCCATTTCTAGGGTGAGAAGACAGAATTCTGGCTTCAATATGTACATGAATGGTAGAAAATACGTTCAAAGGAGAACTTTCAGGGTATTTTCACTAAATAACACCTGGGCAGTATGAGGTACCAGGGTAAACTCAATGGCCAAGTGATTAAGAGATTTCAGAGGGAATACGTGCAAGGAAGAGCAGAGCACTTTCCCCAAAGCAACAGCAGTCTGCAGGAGGGCATCTGAGCAACAGAAAGGACAGTTGGGAGTAAAAGACACTTTGGGGGGGAAAAAGGTGGCATGGGTGTGGGAAGAAAGAACGAGCTCTGCATCTGTCATCAGTGAAGGAGCCAAAGAGTTAGGAGCCCTGCAGGTGAAAAGGAACTCCTCCCCTTGAGAAAAACCTGCCAGATCCTACAGCGGAAAAGACAAGTACTTCAAGGGAGTGAGAAACTGCAAAAAGTTTGTCCATGAGGGGAGAGGTAAATACAGAAATTATGCTCCCTGCAACAATCCCATGCAATGATCTTCTCAGGAATTTTTACTTGTATCTGGATGGAGGCCAAGCACAAGCTTAAACCACCAGATCTTCCTAAACATATGCATATGCCAACACAGAGCCCTAGGCAGGAGTGGTACAAGCCAAGTCCTCTGCTTTTAGCTTTGCTGGGAAGGGGAGGAGTAGAGACAGAGATTGCAGCTGAATTGCAAGAGTAACATTTTTGTCTTGCTTCCATGACTTTATCTGGTTTTAATTAGCTGATCAACTGCTTTCATCTTTCTATCCTCCTAAAAAATGGTGCAGATTGCTAAGAAGTACTTTATGACACCAGTGGTACTCATCATTAAAAGACAACAGTCTGATTCCCCAGTTTATTCCAGAAGTGAATCACATACAAAAAAATCTGAAGATGGCTTTCTCACCCTCTGATTCAGAGAAAACAAACAAAACCCATCCCAGTCCTAAAAAGTTTGGGTTTAATTCATTCCTAGGAAATACAAGATTAATTTTTTTTCCCATATGGATAAAATTTTCAAAAGCACCTGCTATGCCTCATTAACTTTCATTGGGAATTACTGTTTTAACTCCATGGGAAGCATAGTAGCTTAGGCAGCACTGCCAGGACTTTTGGTTGCAAAATTCTGCTCCCAATTTTACTTTGCTCCTGTACAAAAATAAAGGAATCATTCATAAGCAAAGAAAACAATATTATCTTGCAGCCACCTTCCACATGGTATAATCATAGGGAATCTCCCACACCGAAGACTTTGGCTACTTCTGTCCACACATTTCAAAAGCAGAGGAAAGTAATTTCATTTCCTCTGTCAGTGCATTCCTCCCCACACTGTTTGGACGTTCTTCTCTCCATCTATAATAGATTCTTTGTTCCATTTCAAAAACTCAAAAATGCTTCAGCAGGTGAAAACCACGACCCTATTTTCTCTTTTATAATGAGTCTTAGTTCATCCACAAGTACATCTGATAGATGCATGCAGGAAAAGCCTGAACAGGCATAAAGTTAAACCTGGGCTGGCACTAATGCTCATGTCCAAGAGTGACAGCACAGCCTCGATGACAAGATATCCTTTCAAGGTGATCTGCAGGGCAGATGCCTCGGGCTGTTTATATTCCTGAGAGCTGCTTTTTACTGATGTAATTGCACAATAAAAGGCAGCAGTACTTGTCTGGATTTATCATTGCCCAGCCTGTTTCAGACACAAAAGAAAGAGGACTCCTCAGTACAGCTGTAGCACAGCCCCTGGGGTGAGGATACAGAGCTGCATTAGCTTCCAGCACATATTATCTCAGGCTAAGGATGGAAACGAGAGAAACAAGACAAAAGTTATGTGGTAGATAAGGAAAAAAAACGGTGTGGGTTAACATTAAGATTTTCAAATTCCTCTTTTCTTTTAAAAAATGTGTTAATTCTAAACAAGCTTAAGAAAAATAACTGAGAAAAAATAACAAAACAGACCAATTATTTCACACTTCTGAAACCACTATTGTTTAAAAATAACCAGAGTATTCCATCGGCCTTAAAATCTTTCCCCACATGGTTTCTGTGTTTTGTCTTTTTTTTTTTTAAATGAGACAGTCTTTTTTATCAAAATTTTACTTTCACTGGAAGTTTTCTGTCTTGTTCTAACCCATAGACCAGACAGTAAAAAACAGATGAAAATTCCTGTCTCATGAATTTTTTGAGCCAAATTCACTTTTCTTTTCTTCTTTTACTTTTTTACTTTTTTTTAAAGGAAAGTCAGCCTTAAGATTTTTGAGTGCTTGGAACTGGCACAAATAATTGCATGCCTTGTTTCCCTGGAAGTCCTGAATTTCCAGAAGCACTGACTTGCTTCACCAGGCTTCATCACCTGCTATTCCAGTCTGCTTTTCAATGATTTTTCTTTAAATACACTGTTTCTTTTTTGTCTCAGACTTGTTAATTTAAGAAAAAAAGTAGGGTGTCTTCATAGAAATAAATGTAAATAAATTCCTCCTCCTAGCAAGACTTCACTACTGCCTTCTCCAGGTGCTCTTTTTCTGATGCCCCCCTGCAGACACGGAACAGAGATGAAAAAGGGGGATGAGCTGGGCTGTGATCCCCCTGCATTTCCTGTGATTAACACGGGAAGAGACTGAAGGAAGACAGAGCAGGGGAAGGAAGCAGCAGCATTTTCTGGCTGAGCAGTCCACAGTGAAGGGGATTCAGTGCACATAAAACCACACGAGACAAGGCACCTCCACCATTCATTCTGAAAGCACGCTCCAAGAGGCAGCCTGAAAATCCGAGTGAGCTCATGATGGGGTTCACACCACGGAGTTTCAACCTGGCAGCCTGACCAGAAATACATCATGACACTGGCTGGAGCCATTGGGTCTTTTCAAATTCATTTCAACAACAGTATTTCACTTATTCTAAGTCAAAACGAGAAAGCAGAATTTTTCACAATGCCTTTTTTTGGTCTATTGGACCGATTTGCTAAGTGGAGCAACACTTACTTGCAAAGCATAAAATTACTCAACTCTCTCACTGTGAACAAGCAAGTACCAAACAGATCATGCTACACTGATAAAGAAACACTAGGAGCTTACAGCCTACAGTGATTTGAAATATAACATTGTATGCGTATGCATACATACAAATGTACATAAATAATCTCTTTCAGCTTCCACATTCCTCTTTGACATTCACAAGCTTTTTAATTTCATCACACCTCTTCCTATTCAGATCCCCCAGGCATGCAAGGGCTGCATGTGACTGCAGAAAACCACTCCAGCAGCTCCAGCTGCAGAATTGGGGCCCATAATGCAAAATAACTGCTTCAGAGTCGTGGCTTTCCAAACCCAGGGCTGCAGAGTCCAGCTCACGACACTTGGCACTATTTAGGCACCTCTTTCCACTTTGAAGAACTACACTTTTTACTCCTTCTCCTCAGAATCACAAGGGCTAAAACCACACAGAAACAGAAATAGATATAGAAATATGCAATTGGAGTTTATTCCCCTCACTCAGTTTTCTGCTTTCTCCTCACATGTCGTGGTGAATAAAGAGCAGTACCTATATTTGGGCATGAAACTCTGGTCTTACCAGCAAAAAACTCATTCTTGGGTGTGTGTGTTTGCAGGGCCTCATTTTGTAAAACATTTGCATCCATACACTGTAACATGAAGCAATTACTTAAGCAAAATTAAGCATCCAGACAGTAATTCAGCTCTACCATACCTGGATGAAGCAGAGACAATAAAGCACTGAACATCACAGAAAAAAACATCTGCTTCAAAAAGTAGTGGAAAATCACAAATAGAAAACAGAGCTTTCCTTGCCTACCTGCGGAGCCTTGGGCACACCTGCCCAGACTCCAGTGGCATGAGAGAAACTGCTTTTAGGCAGGAATTTTTGTAAAACTAACTATTCAATGTGGCAAGTAGTAACTTCCCTGAAACTCTACTTAATGCAGCAGGACAAGACAAATCATCACAAGTTGCACAGGGCTTGGGAGGGAAAGCACCTCACACAGCTGGAGCTGCAGGGCAACAGGAATTCTATCACTGCACAGTTTGATGCAGTCAAAGGTGGCCATCGGCTGGAACGAGTGCCAAGGGGCAACATTTTCCAGGAAGTTTAGAATATTTATACCACCCACATCCTAACAAAAACCTCCTCATTCAAAAGGCAGTGATGCATCATTCATGAAGCTGCCCCAACCCTCAGAGTGTGAGCAACCTGGTCTAGTGGAAGGTGTCCCAGCCCAAGGCAGGGGGGGTGGAACACGATGATCTTTAAGGTCTCTTCTAACCCAAACCATTCTATGACTCTATCAAGGTCCCACAGAAAAATCAATGTATTAGAAAATACTTGCTCATGCCACTTGAGAAGTAATACTCATTAAAATCCACAGGTAACCGTGTGCAGGAAAAAGTGGTGCTCACTCACACAGGAACAGTTCTCACAGAGGACACAATGAGATTAATTCTGTCATAGAGAAACAGCAGATCAAACCCTGGTATGAGACTCAGAAAACCTGGGCTTTTCTCCCTGCTCTGCCCCTGGTAACTCAGCTGATTCCTAGGCAAGTCCTCTGTGCCACCACTGTGCTTCCTGACCTTTGTGTGCCTTCCCTAGAGAAGCTGCAGGACAAGTGTTCCTCTTCTAGGCATGTGAAGCATTCACCAGTGCAATGGTGTCCTGCTCTCTGTGAGACCTCCAGGTACTGCAGTACTAAATAAACAGCAATAATAAAATTTATATAAATATCTATAATTTTCCCTAGGGCTGCAGTTTACCTTGAAGTAACACAGGGCAGCTCCCACTGAGTTCTTCCAATCACTATGAGACTGGGCAAGTTTCTCAGGACTACGTTAAGGCCCCTGTAAAACTGGGAACTACAGTATAAATTGCCAATTAAGCTCTTTTTAGGGGCTGAAAAATGCTCTGAAATCTTTAGGTGAAATCTGTTACACTGCTGTAGGATCGATATCCATGCCAATGAATAATGACCAACGTGAACATGAGACAGCCAAGAAGGAGGCGAGGCACGAGAGCTGTCCTTCAGGGCATGTTCTCTCACTGGTTTTGGTCCAAAAGCTCTCCATTCCCAGACTATGAGGATTTCTTCACCATTTTGATTTACTTCTCAAACCTGTCAAGAGTCCTGCAATGGCTCCAGCAACCCACTAAGAAAGGTAGGGCTGCCCCTTTATAACAGGCCTGTGTCAGCACCTCCGTTCTCAGCCTGTAAAGGAGGAGCACTTGGGGAATAATAATTCAGAAAGAGCTATGGGGAAAGAACTATGAAATGTAAGTTAGCAAAAGGACTTTGGATGTGAGGGAAAAGTCTAGCATAACAGTCCAGGTGAGGCTGGAGTGAGAATGACGTACTCTCTCCTTGGTTAAATCCCTCATGTCAGACTTTCTCCGAGCACAGAAGACAGCAAAGAGAAAAGTCTGTTGTGCCTGTAGAAGGTTGGAAGAATCTCTGATTGCCTCGTTTTCCTTATCAATAAAAGAGCAGTGATGGTGATAAGATTATGGCACTTCTGAATAGAACTGCTCTGTTAGTGCTACAATTTATGGAAATACCAGATTCACGAAGTTTACACCATTCTGTGATCAACAGTGAATTTGTGGCTGGGTCATTTTCAAACACGGTGAGTCAAACTAGTTGATTTCTGTAATATAACAAGAGCTGCCCCCTCCTTTTTGATGCTGCTTAACACACTCTCCTCCATAAATGCTGTAGGCAAAGCTTGTCCAGCACTACTGCAACTGCTACGAAGGACACTGCAAATGCAGGTGCTCATTCAATCCCATCTAACTCTGAAACTGCTTCCCAAATGCATGGCCTGGATGAGGAAATCCAGCTGTACTCTGATATACCTCCCCTGGTTAGATATGAAGTAAGTCAGATTACCAAATTGGTTTTAGTGAATATTGTGCTTACATAAATCAAATTAATGAACTTCTAATATGCCCTTAGTCACAATCCTTTCTCTTTGAGAAGAGCAGAGGATAGTATTGGAAGAGAGGCTATCATCCAGCTGAACTCCAAGAAGTTATCCTTCCCTGCTCTTCTTCACGGATATAACTAAAGCCACTTTTTCCCCTCCATTTTTGACTCTTAAAAAATAAAAATCAAATGTCATTATGAATAATACTTCTGTAGTGAAAGGTGGTTACCTCACCAGTAGGAATACTGAAATGTCAATTTTTTTGTTCCTGTATCTAAAACTGGAAGGCTCAAAAGGGATACTCTGAATCAAGAGATTGGCTGACAATGGCAGTTTATAGATGAAATTTCTCGTTTTAAAGAGCTACAGCACAACAGCAGTGAACAAAGTAGCACAATGTAATTGCTACTTATCTTGGGGATGTTAGGAGAAAAAAGGACAATAATCAAAAGCAATGCTTGAGTAAACTGCACTGTAATTTGTTACTCATACCAACTAATAGTGTGGAAACAGCCAAGGAGAAAAGGAATCTACTCAGAGCAAATGCTCACAATGTTTTCCTTGATATTAACTCCATTAATAATTTGTTTCTGTGGGTATTTGAAAGTCAGGCTAAAATAACAACATGGGAATAACAAATGGGACAGCGTGATTCACTTTGTATGTTCAGGTGGGCCAAGGTCTGATTTCCCAGGAGTTTCGGTGTGGCAATAGGCTGAAGCTTTTTACTTTAAGCCCAGGTGAAAGTTAACCCGGGCCCAAGTTCCCAAAGCTGTTGGCTGTTAGGTTTATTTTCAAGACAGACGGAAGGAATTTTTGCAGGGATAACCAGAGGATATTATCAAACAAAGACGAGTCACAGAGATCCTGCCATCCAGTCACTGATACTCTGCAGGACAGCATGGCAGTGAAAACCCAAATAAAACAAATGCACCAACCCAATGCCATGCACACAAATGTCCCTGTTTTCCTTTGCAAAGTCTGATCTGATAAAGAAAAACACTTCCTGAATGTGCCATTTTAAGATATTAAACAGACCTCAAATGACTTAACAAAGTACAGAGGGACACTGACATTTGAACTGCAGGAGTTTTGTTTTCCATCTTGTTTTCCCCCACTGTGAATATTGCATTTGAATAACTGAAATTTTTTAAAATCTCTTTTCCTCCTTTCACCATGATGTAATGCAACTGTTGCACAAGAATAACAATGTAGAGCTACTGCTGCTGGAGCCAAGTTTGGCACCAAGAGATTAGGGTTGGCACCAAACACCATGATCTTTAAAATAAATCTGGCAGCCGTAGCTCTTGCCACTGCTGCCATAAACAGCAGTCAGGGCAGTAAAAGTGCTGAAAGAGACTGTGAGTTTGTTACTGGAACAAAGATGCCCATTAGCCAACCACTTAATCTAACACCTTCTCGTATATGAAAAGTAAAGAGTTTTACAATGGCATGTCAAAATCAGCAGCGGTAGCAGGGACCAAAGTGTAACATAACAGTGCCTTTCATCTGTCCATCACACCAAACTGAGCCTACAAAAGCCACCAGCCAGCTACCTGTCAGCCAGGAGAATTAACATGCACAACTGCAAGTTCCACTGGATTATTCAAAGAAAAAATACTTAATCTATACAAGAGCACATCTGTCTCAACAAATTTCTCTTTCCAGTACTTTTCAGTTATGCTTTCCCGGGAGGACATTTGCTCCTACTCAGTGATGCTGGAACAGCTCTCTGGAAAGAGATGCATATGTGTGTTTTTCTTCTTTAAATGCAGATGGAACAGAAGAGAAATGCAAGGTTTCCTCACTGTATCCCTCCTGGCTTGAACTGAAAGAGCGTGGGCTGATTTTCTCTGCTCTATAAAAAGGGTCTGATGATTTGTGATGTGGACATCTGCCTGCAACTGGACAGACGCCGCCAGCTTATTTCACACAGACAACTAGACAGCTGTGTAATAGCAGCATCTTTCAATTGCTACTTAATTTGTTTAAAAAAAACCCTCATTACTTAGCAGAAAAACACCATATCCCATCCCAAATTTCACTAAATTGAAGAATTTCTTAAGCAGCAACTCTCAAATAAGGGACCACCTTCACCTGCCAGGTAAAAGCCAGCAGCATGTGTGGTGCTGTAGCAGCTTTTTGCCACTTGGTTAGCACTAAAACACATAAGAACATTCAAGGCCGATTTCAAGCAGTAGTAACTTTCACCAATAGTACCAAGCACTCCTCATGGGACAGCCAACATGGTGTTTGTGCACGGAGGCACACAGAAGTTACAGACTCTTTTTGCAGCTTACTATGGAATAGATGAAAAGCAAGAATTGGTTTAAAGGTGAAAACTTTTATCCCCCCTCCCAAAAATCAAACAAAATGAAAAAAATAGGATCTGATTACTATGACCTATCTTTTTTTCCTGATGGTGTCAAATTCTTCAAAACTTCTGTCAAATCCAAAAACAGAGGGCAACTTTCAATGACCACGAACCATGGTATCTTTTATTAGAAGATTTTTACAGCTTCGGTGACAAAACTAGCATGTTAAAGCCCACTTTGTTTCTCGAAAGAGCACTTTCCTCCTATCATATTATACACCACTTACCCTTGGGATCATCAGTCCAGCTCTCAAGAAGCTGCTCTGTGACACAGCTCATCACCTCCGAGGCCACCCGTCAACAGCGACTGCTGCAGCCCAGTTTGGGGAGAGAGTGCTGGGATCCCAACCAGCAAGAGGCAGCTGTGCCCCTCACAGGACTGCAGGGCAGCTCGAGGTAATTCCTTGCAGGTACAGAAAATAGCAGCTACCTAGAGTTCTTTCAGATAATCTAAGAAAAAAGAGTTTTATCACCTGTACAGATTAAGAAATCCAGCTGCAGGTAAAAGCCAACTTTCACTGCTTGAATATTTGAGATGTGAAAGCTCACATGTGCCATTGAGAAGGTGACTGCCTTAGACTTAAAATTCAGATTTGATCTGCAATTTCCCTAGCTTAAAGGCAAATTTCTCTCGCACACATGGAACTTCAAAGGCCCTCACCCTTTCACAGCCCAGAAGAGCTGCCTGACAGCCTGGTTCAACAGTGGATGTGTTTCCTGACATTGGATTAACTTCAGCTCATCACCTTCAGTGTAGCTTCTCTCTGACACATTTATGGAATAACTTCCACCACAGACAAAGGACTCAAAGTCATTTCCTCCCTCCAGCTACTACAGGATGGCACAGATATGTTCAATTCATTCACAAGCAGCATGCAAAGATGCTATTGCTGACTCCAACTGTTTGCAGCAATGAGCTACCAGAAAATAAAAAATAAAATCAATGGCGCAAAATATATGAATGGAGCGCTTGGCTTCCAAAAGAAATAGAGCAGCTCACCTCTTTTTCCCCTTTACAGAAAATCTGATAATTGTAGTGAAAAACAAGGGAAAAAGAGACTGTGCCTAACTTTAGATTGTGTTTTGATTTTTTTTTTAATTAGTGCATATACAGGAGTAATACAAAAACTGGAGCAAAGGTATCTGAGCTCAAGCAAGTTACAGTTCTACATTAATTTCCCTCAACTACTAATTAGAGAGCCATCTGAAAATACTAACACACATAGAACTGCTGTTAGAAAAACAATTTACCGTTTTCTCTTGAGTGAAATTGTCAGAAATGGCAAATTTGATGCCATGGTCCAGTGGCCAGGGCTCTTTTAAGGGAGACTTGGATTCAGTCCTTTGTCAGCCACAGGTTTCCTTTTACCAGAGCAGTTTACAAAGCCAACTCCTATTTAACCAGCTTGCCTCTATTCCCCTTCTCTGTAAAACAGGGGTTTCTGCATTTTTCCACTTCTGAGCGTGCTGAGCTCAAAATTATGACGACAACGTGCTGCACTCAGGTCAGTTAGCACAAGGATATGAGGGAGAAAAATATATAAACAACAAAGACAGAAAAGTAGCCCTACATCTATGAAAAATGCCATGAAACCAGTGTATTTCTGACTCTTGCTTTCTACTTCAGAACCTTTCTCTGCTCTTGTGCCCGTGCAGGGAGCAGGCACTGCCTGCAGTTGTCAGAATCAAACAGAAGCCTAAGTCTCACATTCCTATTCCGTCCTAGACCACATAACACCCCTCCTCATTCCAGCACCCAACTTCTGCATGGTTAAATTCTCCCTTTACTTCACATTTTGGCTGTGTAACTCTTCTGTCCCAGTCATTTCACTCCAGTTGGTCTGTTCCTATCTGGAGCAAGAGGTGCCAGGTTTGTGCATCTTCTGTTCGCACACGTCCTGCTGTGGTTCACATGAAGCATGACCAATGTGCTAACCCCTGGACAGCTGCTGGTTTTACAGGCTGTCACCACAAAGACTGCCTGTGTGCCTGCTTGGAGGGTTTTGATTCTTTAGGAGCCCAGCAACTGAATTCATTCAGTTCAGCTGCAAATCTAAGCACGAAATTGAAATGCCACAATTAAGAGAACCAGCCTTGCTTAGTTCAGCTTCTAATCACAAACTAGCATTGGGGGATCACCTAATGTCTTAAAATCCTGCACCCTCCACTTCTAACACAGCTCCTGAAGGTTAAAAGGGTGCATTTTCAGCAAGAGGTATTGCAGAGTAAGTGGGTGTAAAGATTCCAAACTGCAAGGTCTCACAGGAGAGGACAACATGTGCCAGAACCTCCACCTCCTAAAGTCATCTAGGAACTACTTCCTTAGTGTTCGTGTGCCAGCGGGGTGAAAGCTAAGAAAGACAAAAATCAGTAAGGAAATAACACAAAATAAGAATAATATGTGACACACAAGTAAAAAGCTCCTGGGACATGGGCCTGAGAAAAGCCTTTCAAAATACTATGGGAGTACTACTGAAAAACAATTTCTGTAACCTTTCTGTGCTCTGGATAAAAAAAAAAAAACCAAACAAAACCCACAAAAACTTTCAGTACCATTTCTAAACAAACAAAACAAGTTTCTGCTAGAATTACACTCCATCTATTTCCCTCTAATTCTTGTGGACTGCCCACAAGAACTCGAGTTTCTGGCTTGTTGGAGAGAAGTTAACAACATCTAATTGAAAAAGGCAATGTTTTCCTCGTCCTGTCACATACCACTTTGCCAGTAAATACATGGGACAGATAATTTGAAAAGCACGTACACACACCGTAAGCAAAAGTCCAAGTTTTAAGAGCAACAGCCTGAGAGTGAAAGCTGTAAGAGTTTAGATTTTTCTCAAAGCTAAGCATACATTTTTCCTTGCAAGCAGCTGAATCACGAATATTTTAAAGAGCAGTTTATTAAGCACAATATAGCTTATCTCCTACAAAGCTCCATAAAATGTGTCCAGTGCTGTACAAAGCATTAAAAAGCATTTAAATCTGGAACTTGCTGGCATCCACTGGCACAGCAGAAGAATTCAGAGAACTAATCTAACAGCTGTCTGGAAACACAGCAGATTTATACCGAGGGTTTAGTCATTAACTGTAGTTATCTGACTTATACCAGAACACTGAATGAGCAGTGGTGGTCTCTAGACTAATGCAATGCAACCCCCAAAATACAGTCCTGGCTCCAGGATGCTGAAATTAATTGCTTTGCTTCTTAGTTGGAAGCATTCCAGTCTGGTTAACAAAAAAGTGGAGTCAAAGAAAAAAGCCAAATAAAGTCTATATACAAGTCAGTTTATCAAATATCTACATACAGAATGGGTTTATTGGTCTTTTGCATTGCTATAGAAATGAATTTGCAGGCTACACACAGCAACTGAAAATTAGCATGATTTAATAGCCCAACACTTTTTTTGGTTCCTGGTATACATTTGTATTTATTTTTTAAAGGGAAAATGAGAGAATATCAGAGAAGCAGAGGGATAAACAGCATCCTTAGCTGTATGGAAACTTACATCTAAGTGTGCATTTGAGACTGCAGTGTATGGCAAATATTGCTAATTGGGTTAGAATTCAAATGTCAGGTTTGGTGAATTCAAGGCAAAAACAGTTGCATGAATACTGCAAGAATCTATTAACAACTGAGCATATAAATGAAATTCTAGAAAGGCTGGCAAAATTACCCTCAGCTACACCAAAACTTTGGGTTCATGCCCAGAAGAGCTCTATGGTTTTTGACATGAGTACTCAGGTGGGTGGAATTCCAGGAGAACTTCACTCCAAAAGGAGGTTTTCCTGTGGCACCTCCTAACACCTCCACTCTTCCTGACAACCATGGGCACTCCAGGGCTGGAGGACAGCAGAGATGTTACAGACTTGGGAGCCAGCTGAGGAAACTCCCATGGATAATTCTTGTGAGGACTGACACTGATGGTATCAGAGGCAGAAATCACTCCATACTCTGCCAATAGCAAGGCACAGCGCTAAGAAGCTTTTCACTGTCAATTTTGTTTAACAGTTTTTAAACTGATATTTTTAAAGTCTGCTATCAAGGACAACACTGAGGTAATGTGAAAGCTGAGCCTGTTTTCTCCTCTCCACCTTCCATCCCCCAGGCCCCTCTCCCTGCAGTTTATTTGGCAGAGAGGCGTTGCACAGAGTCTCATCCAACACTGCTACCCGAGTGTTCCTGAACATGATTAATTTGCTAATGATACGAATCTCCAAACAGCACGTTAGTCCTGCTGATGATTTATGAAATGCCAGAGATCATTCTCTCACCAGCCATAAGCTCTTTCAAGCTCGTGGTTTTGCATGAAACCTCTTGCAATTTCTAAGGCCATTCCTGACTCCGCATCACTTCCATACAGGGCAGGGGCAGAGCTGCAGCAAGGATTTCTGCAATGAACTGCAGGTTATGTATGCACACAAATAAAACAGAGGGTCAGATTATGAATTCTTGTATACTTCCATATGCAAAAAGCCCAGAGTGTGCTTTGGAGCAGAGACAAGCTTCGCTAGGCAAACACTCTGCTTGGACTGTTCTCCTCCCA
The DNA here is from genome assembly GCA_014706295.1 of Lycocorax pyrrhopterus obiensis. NCBI lineage: Eukaryota > Metazoa > Chordata > Aves > Passeriformes > Paradisaeidae > Lycocorax > Lycocorax pyrrhopterus. The sequence continues at coordinate 9,195,958 of JACSVZ010000022.1, read as the reverse complement.
GGATGCAAGTGCTCACCAGCAACTGCAAAACTAGGGAATGTTTCCTTTTCTCAACTGCTCAAAATATTGTCCTTGGCACCCTAATGGCCCAAGACACAAGAACAGGGAATCCAAATATAGTCTCAGAAACTTCAGTAGTTTTTCACATTTCTTTGCCAGACGTTGCCTATGCTGTACAACCCACCTGAAACCCCAAAAATTACTCTAATCCCAGCATCCTCTTGACCAGAAGATACAAGTGATACCCAGCTGCCCTCAGTTGTGATTTTATTACTTTGATCAATGACGTACAGATTATGTTTTTATTCTACAAGCAACACTTGCAGTCAGCTTGTGTTTCCCTGTGTTCATTCTCCACATTTATGCAGACTCTAAGTTATTTTTACCTATGTGGAATAATCACAGATAGCTGAAAATATTTAAGATATGAGATCTTCACTAAGACCAGCCAAGAATCCTACAGCTGCTCTTTTTGTTCTGACAAGTTAGCCGTTGCTTAACAAAAACACTTCAAAACTGGAATAGTTGGGGTTGATAGGACAGTTTTGGAATTCTTCCTGAGTCTTAAGGGCTGGCACTCGACACTAATTCTTGTAACAGTAGGCTACCACAAGACACCTCTGCTGAGTGCCATTTGTTTTCCTGTTGCTACCTTCCCACAAGAGTGCTGTGTTTCCAAAGGCTGCAGTTGCCTCTCTCCCCAGCACATTTACTTGTCTCTGGCACGGGTGTGCTGAGACATAGCTGGAGCTCTATCCAGCTTTGTTGTCTATAAAGCAAGGCATTAATTTGTGAGCACTAATAAGCACGCCATCCACCAGGGTGTGCATGCCCAGGGTTAGCCAGGGGGATTTTCCACTCGCGGTGCCTCCAAAGTCAGATGTTTGAACCACCTTGTACACCACAAACGTGGGGTCACTCCAGGCCTGCCCTGCATTCTTTCCTGGCACAGAAACAAGTCGATCTGGTCAGACTTCTATGCACAAACAAGTGATTTTTATTTGGTAAAAAACTTCTCAATCCTATCGCCATTCCTCTCTCCATTCCTCATGCACATTTGTATCACTGAAATATTTCAAAGAAGTAACTCAGTAATGCCGTGTATTTCTCTGCCCTGTTCCAAGTGTGGCATCTTCTCTAAGGCACTCCAGATTATGACACTGCACTAAGACAACCCCACATCACCTCCAAGTTACTACTGCAAGCCAGTGAGAGGTATAAAACCTGAATTTAGGATCTGGGTACAAAGAGAAGTAACAGGCAGGAAAAAACAAGATTTGGGAATTGGGAATGAAATCCAGACCTTCCATTCCTATCATAACTAAAAACAACAATCTGGAATTGAACTGCATATATACTGCCTAAATACTGTTGTGGCTTTCTTTTTACTTTATCATAAAACCTGATTCATGTGTGTGCATTTAACATTAGGGCACTGTCAGTTATGAAACAAGACTTGTGCATTTGACAGAAAAGGAGTTTCAAACCTACAGTTTGTTTTGTAAATCAGTGTAACTCCGGTTGCATTTAATAAACAGGAGAAAGAGAATTTTACAAATACTTGTTTAAATGTACGTCTGTGTTCAGACGAGCCTCAGACGTTTGCTTGTTTCAGCTCTACAGTTCTGCCCACAAGCTGGTAAAGCCATTATTGCCACAGAAACCTCACAGGAGCAATAAAACAAACAAACAAACAAACAAACAAACCCACCCAAGAGCCCACAAAAACCTAAAATCAAAACAACCTATCTTCATCTGCATGCACAGTCTGACTGAAAAATACACATGCAAACAAGCCACAATTAGCTCCTGACACTATCAGCAACCTACGATGCCAGAGATCACCTGCCGTGCATGAGGCTTTTAAAACTAAACATTTCTTTTCACTCTGGGCTCTGTCTCGGTTCTCTGCTTCCAGCCCAAAATGAATTGTAACTCCAGGCACAGAGGTGAGGCTGTGGGACCAACACTGCTGCACCCCTGGAAGCAGAAATGTTTGAGCAAAGGTGAGGAGGTCGGAAAAGGGCAAAGTCCCAAGTAATTTTAAGTGGTTCAGCTAAGTAGGGAAGGCTAATGGGAAACCATTTTAATTTGTTACAGTCATCCCCAGTGAATAAAAGGACAACGTTTTTCTTCAGCAGCTTGATTACAAAGCAGTAAATCCCTCTGTGTATATAAAAGATCTATGAACAGTATAGATCAAATGTCAAAAAAAAGATTTGTACTATGTGTTGGGAACAGTTTTAGATACTCAATCATTCTCATTTTTAAGTACTTCCAACAATTATTCTCTCCCTACAAACAGACATATGTAAGTAATTCTGCCGTTCTCTTCTACAAAGACACAAAGGAGCGACATTTTCGCAGCAAACATTTTTGGACCTTCTCTTTCCATAAACACCTAAGAAATACAGTCTTGAGCACAGAAACACGTAATCTTTCCTTCTCTCTCACCAACATTGTCTGACTCTTGCTGGTAACAAAAATTTATGCTGCTTCAAGTACTGGCTGCAATCTCTACTTTACAGACCCCAGGCAGCAGTAAACATGCAAACGAGGCACAGCTCAAGGTGCCAATATCCTCCAGCAACACAAATATCTTGGAGTAAGAATTATGCCAGAATAGGACTGTTCTCCAGTTGCTGACAGGGTTTTTGTGCAGTGTATCAATTTCTTTTTCTCTGACAAACTGATAGAACCACAGGCCTGTATACAACCTATTTCATGCACTCATCTAAGATGGGATGGAAAAACATTTAAAACAGTGAAAGTTGTAGCTGCTCAGCCACACGTTCTTTTTTAAAAAGATTTTTTTTTTCAGTCAGAAGTAGGATTTTTAGGCTTAGAAGTAGAATGTTCAGCCATTAGGAACTATTAAGCTTTTCTAAAGCTCTATAATTCAGAGGCAAACCCCAAATATTTGGTTTCTTTCTCAACAAAATAATGACCTGGTCATGGCAATTTGTATGTTGTGTCCACGTTGTTTTTTTCTCTGATCGTAAGAAATAAACATTCTGAGGCAAGAAGCACTTTACTTCCATCTACATTCACAGCAGGTCTTGGACCTCTACCTGCTGCTGTAATCAACAGCCACCAGATACTGTCTGAACCACAAAACCTTTCGAAAAGTAGACTCAGAACTACATGCTAAATAGTTCCATCAACTCAAGTTTTCAGAAACCTTCTTGCATTGAGTTTGCCTTTTGATAAGGAACTTCAACCAAGTCCTGCAACCGTGGAAACCCTCGAGGAAAAAAATCCTGATGGCCCCCAGGGACTACTTAGGAGAGATGTTGCACCATGTCTTAGCACACACTTGCACCAGGACAAGGGGCCCTTACAGCAGGCTGAGGACACGATCACATTACCAACAGCTCAGCTACAGGGTGGTAAAGCTCCTCGAGAGCATTATTCACCTTTTCCTAATTAAAGGACAAAATTCTGCTGCTGGCACCTTGGCTGCACGATGTATACCTGCTCCATCGGGCACTCACACCAACACTTCTCCACTCCAGTGTCTTGAACTAATACTGTTCATGGCATCCTCAACCAGGTTTTGGAGAGGTCAGCTCTGTCTTTAACAGACTCTTCTATACACAGGCAAAGTTGTACGCCACACACCGCGTAATTTTTTAAAAGGCTGAATTTTTCAACTTTTAATCCATTTATTGTCAATAAAGAACTTTACAGCAGTTTGGACATGCGGGTATCGACCCCTGGCCAAAGCAGGCTCTAGTGTTTGTGTTCTGTCTGCCCACAACACTGCCTGTCACTTCTACTGGCTAAAATGTTCTCTTCTGTGGTTTTGCAAAGTGTCCCTCCCTGCTGTGGACTACACACCAGCAGTTGGGTTTCATCTCATATATGGCTCTTTTGAGCTCATGGGGAGCAAGGGGAAGGAGTGAGAACAACAGGGGATGGGACCCAAAGCTAAATAAATCAAGGTTTCTTTGATCCTTTGGGATGAGGATGCTGTAAAAACACATGGTTATTAGAACTGTGATTTTATTGGTAAAAGACTTGGTTACTGGCACTGTATTTCAGCATGAACTTACATTATGGTACTAAGTACAAAGCATTCATTCTGTTTGTGGCTATAAGAATTAATCTCTTCCATGTGCAGGGAGGGTGTGTGATAATTCAGCTGAGATTCCCGTTGGTAGTCTGGGCAAGCACTCACCAGCTGCAGGGCTTTCAACAATGCACAGCAACAGCTCCAAGAACAAATGATGTAACTAACACCCCTCTGAGTGCTACCAAGCAGGGCCAGAGCAGCCTGCTCATTTCAGAGTCTTCATCCAAGTAGGTTGTCAGAAACCTCAAGACCTGAAACTAAAAGGTGAGTTTCTCCCCAAACACTCCAACACTCAACTTTGGACAGGATTCAATAGCTAATGGACATTGAATGAAATTGTATGGTTCTAATAGCTTGCATTTGCCTCAATAATAAGAAAAGGTCTGATCCTGATTATTAAAAATGAAAAACTAATTTGCAATGTTTATGTGGATGGCAGCTTTATATGCACGATAGAAATGCTCCAACTGCCTTTACAATCCAGCTGGAACAAAGTTTTCATTTTTCTTTTTCATGAAATTTCATTTATTATGAGCACTGTGTCTTAGTAAGGCAGCTGTTGGCAGCAAGCTGTGAAATTTAAGTTGAGCTGGTTAGTACCAAAAGCCAAGATATAATATATTTTTGTCAGAGAGTTTTTCTTGTATATATGCAACCAACATTCAGTAATTAAAATAGTTTGTCAGTCAATCCTATAACCCCACTTGAAGGAAGAAATAATGCTATTTTAAAATACAATTTACAAATTGCAACCAAAAAACTGGGATTGCTACAGCTCATTTCAGTGAGGTCTTTAAGTAGGTAATGCACCAATGACTTCAGAAATTAAGAATACCTGGTTTTCATCACTGTCCTACTGACATGGTATTAGATTTTGGGCAAGTCACTTCTGACAAGATTCCAAATGGGAATTAAATAAGGATCAGTGTGTTACTATTATACACTGAGGATGTCACACACAGCCTGCACCTGGAGGAAATCCATCCAGGGCTTCCTATGACTGGAGCAAGCACTCCTATCATTCAATACATAACCGTGATTTTCCTCCAGCTTCTCTGGCTGTTATAAAAGAAAGCAGCAGTAAGCTTCACATCTTCCTCTGAACCTCCACATTTCAAAAATATCTACCCAAAACTGCCCTTGGGAACCAGGTGAATGAACAGGACAGAACTAGGCACATGGTGTTGGAAGCTCAAGCAAGGTAAGGGTTGAAATTTTATAAAATAAGTGAATAAAAGAGAACATAAAAAAAAAAAAACCCAAATAATCAAAAGTAAAGTATTAAGTTGATCAATCCTCAACAACTACAATGACTACTTGCAAATTGACTTCTTTCCAAAATTGTTGCCTGGAAGTTCAGTTATCAAGGGTAATTGCAAAACTGTATCATCATCTATCCTGGGATTTGATTAGCTTCTAATGATTGCAAACATTCAGAGACTTTACTACTGACCAAAGATACAACCCTGCCCTGTCCCCGGGCCAGCCACAACCTCCTGCAGCAACACAAGCCTGACCAACAAACTCATTTTTTACCTGCTTTTCTACTCAGCTGGATCAGCAAGTCGATCCAGTTTGCAGCACATCCAGCGGCACCAACACAGAGGAGACAGGAACATGCAGCCAGGCTGAGCAGGACACAGCTCTCAGTCAGATTAAACCAGGCTGGAAACCATACCTGTGATCTATCAACACTATTGCTTCTGGAGGGTCCCACTGCCCATGGGTGACCGTAGTTCTACTGCCATGTAAGAGAAGCCCAAACTACTCCCCTGGTTAGGTGACAGCTACCGGCACTTCCCTGTAAACACAGGACTACAATTAAATACTCCAACAGAGCTGAAGTTGGCACCACTTTTACTATTATAATGTTAACTGACAAACAGATTAATTTAATGGCTTTGAGGACTCTGCTCACACCACCTAATCCATAAACTATACTCGTGCAGACTTTCGAGCAATTCTTACTCGGTATCTACTTTAGGTGTTTCCAGCAGTGTCCTATTTGCAGGGGTATCAAAACACTTTGGGGGTTTACTTCTTGTCATGCTTACAGCTTGACAGCCATCTACTGCAGTTAACAGAGCCAAAAAGTTCAACTAGAGAACTAGAAAATTAAATAGCATTCAGGAACTGGTGAGAGATTGCTCACTGATGTTTAGTATCAGTGTACAGTTTAGTATCAGTGGCTGGCTTCGGGGTACTTGCAAGTATTTTTAAGCCAAAGAAAGCTTAGCAGGTTCTCTCCTCCAAGCAATTCTTTCTCTGAGGAGTTTTTTAAGGGATAAGCATTGGAGTTTACTCTTCTGAGATGACATGCGTTGTTAAAGACAACTGGATTGTATCTCTTTTGTATTAGAAAAAATAAATCTGACTTGTCAGGATCTAGAGAGTCAAAATCCTCAGATCAAAAATGCACTTAGTACATTCAAAAAGATGAGAGCTGGTGGCCATCACTCCACAAGTACTGCCTCCAAATACACACTCACAGATTTATAGCAATATAAAAATACAAGGCTGGCAAGAAACTGAAATGAGAATAAAACACATATGAATCATGCACACAACTAATTAAACATGAAAATTATCTTCACAGTCACTTACCTTCACCATTGTAAGTTAACATTCAGCAGAACAAATTTGAGAAGTGTATTTCAGACATATGCAATCTGGGAGTAATATTTCTTTTAAACTCATGTCAGGATAACACAGCTTCCTTTCCAAGAACTGATTATTTTGGGCTCTCCTAAGTGAAGTGAAAAATGCTTAAGACTGAACACAAGCCTTGGCTGACAGCACTTAAGTGAGCCTGGAAATCTTCAAATTTACCGTGTTGGGAACTGCTATGTAACTTCTAGGCTGAGGCTTCAGGGCAAAGCATACCTATATTCCGTCAACTCACAAGTTAAGGAAGTCAGATTTTGGCAACTAAACTCTAACTTCCTTTTGCATAAGTAATACACCAACATCTAAGCACTTGACTGTTCACTGTCAGGGGACAGTGAAAAACACCTCAACAAATCACATCCCAGCTATTTCTTCTTTACTAACATTTAATTTGCAGAATACAATCCAAACTGCACTTCCAAAATCCACAAGGGTGTATCAGACACTTAAGGCACTACCAAAAATAAAAAAAAACCCCACAACAATAATTGGAGCTTAATTTTCAGTGATGCTGAAAAAACCCTGTATGCACTGACCTTTTAGAGTGTACGCCAAGAGTAATTACAAAATTTGGAGTTCCAGAGACTACAACAATGCAGGTTCCATTCTGCTTCTTCTGGTAATGGTATTTGCACCAACACAGAGAGCATCCACTTGAGGAAAGACAGAGAGCATCGTGTTGGCATAACAAAACCCTTTCATTAAGGAGACATCTGGGCCATTAATAGCAGTCTGCTGGGGAAGGCTGCACCTCGCTAGATTGGGTTTCAAACCAGGTTCTCCATGAGGTGTTGAGCAAAAGAGAATTGGCTGCAAGCAGGACAACGCAGGCCTGGTGGGTTTTGTTTACTGTGCAGTTAAAGGACCACTGAATGATTAATGAAGGACTGACAGCTTCTTTGTAGAGTAGCACACAATATTTTGGGGCAGGACTTTGGCTTGTCAGGTTAAACATAAAAATGCTTACATAGAGCTCTCTCTCCTGAGCTCACTGCTGTTCAAATGACTTTTCTAACGTGCTTCCCAGGACAAGAACATAAATGTAAGCCTATCTTGAGGAGAAAAAAGAAGCACAACAAAATGTTCATTTGCCAGAGCATCTGACACATTAATATGTGCAATAACACCAGCAGCACACGTTCATTACCACCTTGTTAGCAGCTACAGGCAAATCTTCAGCAAGATCCCTCTCAAAGTAAACCTAATTCCACTGAGAACAGCAGGATCCTTTGCCCTCCTCAGACAAACTCTGCCCTGCACTCTCCAGGCTCTTCCCAAGCAGAGAGCTGCCATCACCGTCAGGAATGGCAAGTGGCTCATAAGGAACTGAACATGGAACTCCACTTCCTTTGGAGCATAAATAAGGTAAAAAACTGATGCCGTGTAAGCTTAAGGTTAATGGCTGAAAAGCCCTGAAGCCCACCATAATCAAGAAAATTTTGTATGTTATTTAAGCCTTGGATGCATGATTAAAATCAGAGGATGGCCACCATTTGATGGCAAGACCATCTCAGCTGTTTCTACACTTCAGAAATGAAGTGAACACAGGCAAAAACCCCCGAACATTAAAGATGATTTGGCCTCTGAAGAGGCAGGGAAGAGGAGAGGTCCCCTACAGCAGCCTTTCCAGTCTTCAGAGCAGTTACAAACTTACTGGCAACTTAAAATCAAAAAACACACTTAAGAAAACATATCTAGGAAATGTAAGATCCTGAACATGCAAAAAATGCGTCCCTAGTTCAGGAATTCATGTAAAAGACAACACATTTCACAGCCAGCACGCTGCCATACAAGTACAACTACATTTTCAATCAAAATCAGTCCTTAAACATCAGCCAAGCACAAGCTCAGTTTTTCATGCAGGATCTCTTGTGCCCACAAGATGCCCAAACAGCCTTTGTGCATCAACTCAGAGACTTTTGAGGAGGTGGATCTAATTTTAGCACTCAGGTCTCTTACCTCAGGTGGGAGGCAGGACAAGCAAGGCTGACTGACCTTCCCTGTCACCCTTCCCTATCCTTCCCTGTCGCACGATGCTCTAAACCTGACAGGAATTCCTGCTGGATATGGGACGTGCCATCGCTCCAGATCACAGCCCCATGTGAATTCAACAAGTGCTGATTTTGTCAGGCTCCACCAGGTGTCTGCACCAGGTGCTGCTGGGGGGCTGCAGGGAAGGGTGAGGGTCTGTCCTGGGCTGCTTCCACCCAGCTCCACCACAGACTCACAGCAGGACCCGTCTGAGGCTTGGAGGCACCTCTGCCAAAGGGCAAAATCCAGCATGGCAGGAAGGAAAAATGAGAGAGAAACAGCCACAGCTCCTGGAGAAAACAGGCTGGAGTTGGTTCTCCCGACAGGAAGGAACTGTAGCCTGCAGAGAGCCCACACTGGAGCAAGGGAGAAGCGTGAGGAAGGAGTGGTAAAAAGGAAATGCACACTCTGACTGCAGTCTCTCACTCCCCATCCCCCTGGGTGGGGTAGAGGAACCGGGAATGTGGGAGCGAAGTTGAGCCTGGCAAAGGGGGTGGGCAGAACTTTTTTAGTTCTTGCCTTTGCTTCTCACCATCCAATGCTATTGTAAGTGGCAATAAATTAACATTCCCAAGTCGAGTCTGTTTTGCCTGTGATGGAAGATAGTAAGTGATCTCCCTGTCTTTATCTTGACCCATGAGTTTTTTTATCTTATTTTCTCCCCTGACCTGTTGAGGATGAGGAGTGGGCAAGGAGCCAGCTGGACATCCAGCCACAGTCAACCCACCACACATGCAAGAGTGTTTCTTATTCGCCTCAGTGCTGCGACTGAAGAATACACTATAGCTGGAAGAAATGTGGCAAACCCCATAAATTTCCTTTCCAATAATCTGCTTCTGACAGAACATAAAATATGCCATTTCTCCAACTAACCATAGAACAGCTGAGACCAAATCTTACAAGTGAGAAACAGAACTGTGTTACCGTGGCCTGGAGTCTGCAGGGCATGCCATGGCTCCCCCTGTGACATAAACACCTTCACCACAAAGCTGCTGGGCACACTATTTCCAACATTCATGTTGTTGGGTGCAGTACTCACTTCTCCTTCCCGCATCTCTAACACCACTGGAGTCCTAACACTGAATCACCACTTCTGTCATAGACACCTACTGGAACACTCTTCCTGAGTAGCTTTTTGGGTTGTACTAAACATAGGGGAAGAGCAAACCAGAAAGCCCTCAAGAAGCAGAGTGCTGCTGCAGGTTCAGCAGCTTGTTTTCTAAGGGAGAGAGACTGAAATCCCTGCTTCACTCTCCCCCGGGACTGCGATGGCTCACGCTCCCCCCATCACACCAAGCTGCTGGAAATGGCAGTACCGGAACGACAAGAGCAGAGCTAAACTTTTGTTACTGCAGCAAAAGGCAAAGTGAGGACACCACAGCAGTCTCTGAACACTGGAATAACTTTCTGTTGGGAAAAACGACTTGTCAAGACACTGATGTGGCAGAAACACCGTGATCTCCGCTGGAAGGTTCGAGCTGCAGATATCCTCTAGCAGCTTTTTCATCCAAGTCTTGGATTCAATTCATTTAACACTGTGATAAAGTACAAAAGCCATCAGTAAGCAGAGCGTGGCTTTCTTTTTAGCAATCCAGTTCCTCCTCCAACAATCACCAGGACGCAGTACGTGCAGTTCGGAGGAGAACCGAGCGTCAGCCTGGGTACTGCTGCGTGTCAGAGCTCCTCCTCTGGAGTCCTATCGAGTGACTTTCCTCCTCCAACATGTTCCAATGAATTCCACTGAAGCCTGCAGGTACAATCCTTCCCCGAGCATTTTGCCCTGATTGATAGCTTTAGAGCCTTCCTTCACACGACTTTGGCTGCTTTCCAGACCTTTATTTTTCTCCTTTTTTCTAACTGTCTCCAACGGGAAGTTGCACTTGGTTTTTTCACTGTACGTTTCTCTTAAAACTGACATCTCTGCATTGTAATGAAGGAACCCCTGGGTATTAGTGACAAATTAGTCACCAGCTAAAGAATATTTCCTTTTCATTTCTATACCAGGTGGAAGATATTAAAATCTCAAGAGGAATTTCACCTACTCTGCTACAATAAATCATCACACAATTTTCTTTTAAAGTGACTTAATTTTACTGCCTCTAAAACTTCATCACCATTAAAATAGTCTCGTGAACTTGGTCAGGGAGACTTTATCATAAACAGCAAGTATTTAGCTATACTTTGAAAATTAATGCGATTTCACTTTCGTACTTTAAATGGTATTTTTAAAATATGGAATTATTCCTTTCTGAGAAGAAAACCCATGTACCTGTCATAGGTAGAAATAAGCAGAAAAATATTTTCCCTTGTTTACTTATCTAATAAGGAACAGTATTTAAAAAATCCCCAGAAGATCCCACACAGTCTGTAAGAAAAGGAGAAATATTGCACTCACTATTCTTTGTTGAAGAACTTGTATAGTAGCAGCCAAAATAGAGGGGAAAAAACCCTAAAAACACTTAGGTAGCTCACTGAAGCCACAGGCAAAATATTTGGTGAAAGCAGAGATCCACCATTTTCTTTTTTCTAGAAAGCAGTAATATTTTAGTAGTAATGTATTATTAAAAAGTTGATACTCAAAATGTTAACTTTACAACCACGCAGATTTTGTGTCATTCCAAAGGGGTTTTCAACTTATAAGACAGATAAATTTCTAGTTTAGAATTAAAGCTAAATACTACACAAGTGGCTTACAGCTTCTGATTAAATGGCTTCACATACATTTATGTGCTCTTAATCATCAATTAAGTTTTCAAATTATAATAGCTCCATTAAGTAACCCAGCAGCAAAACAGTTCATTTTACAACTGAAACTAACACCAACACTGAAATTTAAGAGTCCTGCCCCAACAGCAAAGGGAGGGTGGGAGTGTGTCTATCAATAAATACAGCACACTAAGTCTACATCCAATTGTTTCTTCCTCTATTTGCCAGGGAAAGAGAAGAGCAGAAGATCAATTAAAAAGCAGAAATGTAAAACCAAAGCGTTAAACACTACTAGATATTTAAGATCCCACAGTGCTTCTTTCAAGTGCAGTGCATCACTCCCCCACTTCTCCCAGGGGAGTTCCAGCTCCAATAATTACTTTCTGTCTCCTCACAAAGTTCAAGTTCAAAACAATATTCATTTTCCACTTCCTGTCCTAAACCAGGGCACAATGCTTCTGTGCATCGTTAAGTAACCATCCTGCTCCACCACAGACACGGTGAAACCACTGTTGTGATCGAATAATCCTGATTTGTGGCAGGGGGGCTGGGGAAGGAGAAGCCCTGGGCTTGAAGAAGGAAAGCAACAAGGTCCAACATCAACGCATCTGACTTCCAGCGGCAGCATCCTTTATTACATTCAATTAGAAAGCAAGCATTTGCCTCCACACCCCACCCCTAATTTGCAGGGGGGCATAAGTGGTGTTTCAAAACTAATCCAGCCCAGAAGTTTTGCTGCATCTCAAATATTTTACAGAAGACTCACTTGGCTTCCTCAGTCCCCCTCCCCATCTATATCTCTTCCCCAAATTATATTCATCTGCTGCAGTGAAAAGGAAGGATGGCTGCCAAACAAACAAAATGAAATCATACATAATAGGCAGAATATGCCTTCCTTCAAACCACAACTTTAGAGTTTTCAGGTGAAGAGACACTGAAGAGGGAAAGACAGCAAAGGTCTGTGAAAGTGGTTATACAGAAATAATCTTACATTGCCTTGTACAGGGTTACACACATTTACAGCACTGCTGAATGATTATATATTTCTGGTCAGAGACCTGAGCTTGCCTCTTATTCAGAGAGAAATGAATTTTATTAAAAACAAGATTCCTCTAATGTAGGTATTTACACAACAGGCCACCAAGGCTAAACAGAGTAAAGGACCTTATAATTTTATTTCAATAAATAAAACGAAAAATGGTGTCTGCCTTATTTTCCTGCCGCACACCTAACTCCACCAACACACTTAGGAGTACTGGGTCAGAGGAGATGTGATCCCAAGGACTAAGTCACATCACTGCAAAGTTTTGGTGCAGCAAACAACAACCACTGGTACCAAAAGGGCTGTGGTACCTCCCTCTCAGGGACCTTCCCACCCAATTCAGCTTTTTAACTGCTGCTGGAAACCTTTGCTGATTTGCAAATAGGCCTTTGAGCATGGACAGCACAGAAAGATGTTGATTCTCACTCCCATTTTGCAAGGCTCAGGCACTGAAGGAGTCAGCTGGACTTGCACTGGCAGCAGTTATGATGGGATTTAAAAAAAAAAAGTTTAAATATGCACTTTTGCAACAAGTACAGAAGGTTTACAACTGCTCCCACTCAATAAAGGTCCAACCCTTATTTGAGTGAAATGATTGGGAATTGCAGTGAGAGCACGACTGGATCTAAAACATTTATGCATAGTTGAACACAAGGAACGAGAAAATTTATGTATTTTGCTACAAGCATTAAGGCTGACTTACTTCTAACTATCTCAGTGGAGTAGTATCAACACAGCACTTACCTAGCTAGCAAAAACCATGGGTTTGTAAACTCAAAAATAAAGTCAGCCTACAAAAAAAAAAAAAAGGAAAATTTGGATACAGTGAAAATAACATTCACATGTTCTACTTTAAAAAGCGGCATGTCTCAGAAAAAATGGTGCTTTTTAGTTTGTTAAAGGGTGGAAAAATCTCTTTTTCAAATAAAAAGTATTGCTCAATTTTAGACAAGATTTTGTCTTGTTTCAGTCACAGTAGTGGGGAAAAATAATAAATTTACATAGTTTACAAAAACAAAATACACATTGTCAACATTTACTGAGAGTAAAGTATTTTGTAAACACATTTTGACATTACTTAGAATCAAAGAATTGTCAAATAGTTGCAATTAAACTCTGAGGACGGTAACAGAGCACGGAAGAGCAGTCGCAAGGGGAATCAAAACTAGTGATACAGATCTATATTCAAAACTGATCAAAGTCATTTCCAAGTAGCTGTAGGACAATTACACAGCAAACACCCAAATCAAACATGTCACCAAAAGACACGATTTGCAATAGATGGAAAACTTGTCTGTAAGACAGCTGATGAGCCTCTCTGCGTGGTGCACAAAGCTGTAAATAACAGTGGTCCCCAGACTGCTTTGCTTACTCAACCTATTTAAAAAACAAAACCATTTCAGATGCCTGCCCCACTTTCCCCTCACTGTTTCTTGTGGGTGCCTGAGTAATCCTAGAGGCATTTCCAGTTTTTAAGACATTTGCTGAGTGTAAGAAACATTCCCCACGTTCTCCTTTGTTTGGAAGTACCTGGCTGTCCTGCTCTGGTTGAGCTTCTCTGTGAAGTCTGCCCTTTCCAGCATAGACAGAGGCATCAACTCTCCGTGGGTTGACCAGTTACTATCTGGGCCGACTAGTATTAAATAATTTTCTTTATTTAGGATTATTTTTTTATTTAGCTGGGCTGCTTCCCTTCTCAAAAGCAGGGATGGCAAATGAGAATTTCTGCACGACGAGACTGAATGCCTAGAGTTAGGTGGTCAAGCCAACAGCATAAACTTACCCATTTTCTCAAACCCTTCTGCACATCTAAGAAGGGGCAATTAAATCTGGAACTTCTTTGATTACTGCAACCCATAAAAGTAGGAGCCCACAGCCAGAAGCAGGCAGCAGAGAGAAACTCTGTTTGCAGAGGGACAGGGCTCTGGTCGAGCCTGAAGTCTGTAATGCTGGTTAATGTAAAAACATTCCCGAAGAAGTCTGTTACAGTTAAAATAATTCAAGACTTCCATTTTCCTGAATTATTAAGAGGTGTTGCAGCAAAGGCAAGTTGAGGTTCCACCATGCATCAAATTCCTCTCCAAAAAGCAGAGGGGAGATGAATGACAGCAGCATTTCATGCAGCACTCATGCAAAGACATGGACGTGAAGAAATCTCAGGTTTGTAACCAAATACTTTAAACCTTCATTTCCTTAAGGGGAAACCAGCTGGGAATAAGTTAGAAGTGGGCTATCATCAAGGAAGTTTCTAACATCTGAACAACAAACTTCAGTTCTGCCAGTCTCTGTGCATCAATAACAAACCCTTCACCTGCTTTTCAAACTGCTAAGGCTCAAATCACATCCAGGCTCTCACGGCCTCAAGCCCATTTTCATTCTTTGTATTCAAACCTGGCAGCAACAACAACAAAAAACCCCCAGCAGTCTTGCAAATAACAAAATCCCACACCCAACAAAACACGCACCCTGCTTCTACCAAATAAATGTCAGTCAACAAACAGGCACAAATTTCACAATGGCTGAGGTCATTCCCTTTAAGTCATTACGGTTTGTGGGTGAGTTTTCCTGGTGGTTTTAACATTGGTTTCTGTGATTGCAGCTATGCTTATTTATGCATTTAAGGCGTATGATCTAATACACTTAGGTTTAACTACTTCATTCTTTTGACATTCTTTCCAAATTATAAAAAGGATTCTTGGTGTTTTCACTGCCTTCGTAAAGCAACAAAATTGCTGTCCACATAATTTCTTAAAAATACAGAACAGAGTAAGTACTTGTTGAAAATAATTCAAAGGAAAAAACCCTACTCCAGACATTCCCTCCTCAAAGATAACACTTATTTTTGTTCTCTCTCTCTCCCCTTCTGAGAGAACTTACTATTTTTTTAGAAATAGATGTTTTGCTGGCTTTTTAAAAACAATGTCCAGGCCTTAAGAGTGATTCAGCTACAACGTATAATCAACACAGTAGTTCAGCTTATTTTTTTTGAGCCCTTCTATTTTTACTGTTATGCTTTTAAAAAACTGCACATTTGCGGTATGCTTCAGTCACATTGTATCTTGCACAGCACTTTGAATTCTACAATAATTCTCATTTTATTCAACGCCTTTTGGTTATTATCTACCAGGGATCCTTGCTTGATAAAAATCAAAGAAGGCAATTTTCTACCTTTTTCTAATGGAAATTTAAATTATCTTTTCCCTCCAAGGCACAAAAAGCCCAAAGAGTCCTCACCATCCAAATCAGGCTGGAGAAATTCACCGACTTGTAGGAAACATTCAGAAACATTTTCAAGAAGCTGAAATGAAAATTAAAATCGTGCATAGAGATGGGTGTGCACATCTCTCTCCCAATACTGCGTGCAGTGCATGGCTATTAGCTTGTATACAAAAGTCATACTAAAACATTTTAAGTAACCTTTTCAAACTTGAGGCCATGGGTACTTCTGTATTTCTGGAGTCCCTGATACAGCTTGGTATGTCTAAGCATGTTGCTCATCAGCAGTAGGAAGAGTGGAGAACACCCCACAAGCTGTGTGGAGAGAGAAGGGCCCCGTCCTGCACTGCCCCTGCAGAGGAGGTGCCACCTCTCGCAGCTCAGCTCAGCACCTCCGCCAGGTACAGCTGTCCCGAGTCCAGCTCTGACCCAGCCACACCACACAACTAAACATTATTCACTGGCACACAAAACACTCTCCATTCCCAAGCCATCGGACCTCCCCATCGCCCCGATTCTGTAAAATACCTCCATTGCAGCCACGCACTCTGGGCACCACAACAAAGTCCCAGGCTCCTCTCTTCCTTCCTGCTCCATCCTTTCCAAGCCGCTTTTCCTAATCGAACCCCAACTAAAACAATCCTCCACAAATTACAACAAACCCTCCCTGAAATTCCCCATAAACCTTACCACAACCCTGCAGCAGACTCCTGGCTTTCCACAGAGCCTCTGTACCTAAACACCCGGGAAAATACCTTAGCACGGCACTAAAGAAGCATTTTCCGGACACAGCAGAGGTGACAAACAGAATGAGAGCAAAGCCAAGATGCCATCTCGACTTCAGGCAAACAACCTCTTCTGACCTCTGGCAGCTCCCACACACTATTAAACAAAAAGTATTCTCTCCATGTTAATGAACCGTGTACCATCTAACAGATAACGCTGATGTTAAATAAACATGTTTATGTGTGACTCCTAATGCTAGGACTTAAGCAGCTGCAGACAAATAATTTTAAATGGGAAGGATTATGCCCATGTAATCTTTCTCATCTCATTTTACACATCTTCGAAATAATTACAATACATAATTAAAGCACAAGCAGAAAGACTGAGTGAAAAGAGGTTTGACTACTTTAAATTAAATACTCACTCAGTGACACACTCGCTGGGACCATTTCCGCAGTGAACATTATTTTGGATGCAATTTTCCTCTCACACCTTTTGCAGCAGTAAATCAAGAGCAACCGAAGAGCCTGACAAAGAAGGGAGCTGGACTGGGTTTTGAATGCTGCGATAAAAAAAATATTTGGTACGAGCCCTAAATCCTTATTCCTGCTTTCTCCTCTCTCCTGCTTCAAACCTTGGGTAGCACCAAATCTACCTGCAAATGGCAGCACCTCCAGGCCCCAACTGACCCAACCAAGGGGAGCAATTATTTGCATCCTAATTGAAGGGCTTATCCTCACCTGATTAAAACAAGGTGTTTGTTAAACATCATTACTTGAGTTAAGATCTGCAAATAAAGATGAAGTATTGTTTTAAGAATCTGACTGCCATGAAACAATTGTTTTCTGATGGGATCTCTTAATGAACAGTCCCAACCACGATGGTCTTTCTGGCTTCCCAGCAGAAAAGGAAAGGAAAGAGATTTGACAAGTTCTCCCTATTCATATTGTATCAAAGTGAGCAAAGTGCCAAGAGGTTTGAGTACTTACATGTTTTTTTGGTAGACATATAGTAAAAAAAAAAATTAAATCTTGTATTTTTTACTAAATTAAGCCACCAAAAAGAAGGACGTATTTAAGCCTGAATGGCTTTACTTTAATATATACCATTGTTTATAATTCTGAATATATTTTTTGTTCCTAACTATTTTTCTGTCCTGTGCAGTACAATGTGAAATTTAATGAAAGGAACCTGATAGTTAATCCAGGAGCCTCCACCATGCACTAACCAAATTTATACTGCTACTGCTGCGAAAAATACACAGGTACAGGGTAACTAACTATACACTGGAAACAGCAGTATGAGATTTCCCTCCTTGGTCTACCAAATGACCCCTCCACTTACAGGATATATTTAAAATCTTCATATTAAAACTGCAGTGTTCCATGGCTTATGAAAAGGATTTGAATTTGCAACTTTATTTAACAGTCTGTCCCGAATAAAAGTTACCCCAGCCAGGCAAAATCAACCCAAAAATATTTTCTTAGCATTCTAAGAACTTCTGCTAGTTTTCACGGATTTATAAAAGCATTTTTCACTGCATAAGTAATCTTAACAATCATTTCCACAGATTAGGTCTAACAACCTGTGAATTTATTGCAGAAGGAATTTACTGCAAGGAATAATTAGTCTTCAGCACTGTTCATGCTTGTTCTCCGGCTGAAGACACCTTAAGACCATCTGGTTACTGCAAAATTTGGCACAGAAGAAACAAATCTTACTGAAGAGAATTATAGCTGATTTCAGAATAGCTGTTGTACTACTACACATCATAAATAACAGTTGGGAAGACAGCAGAAATTTACTAACGTCTTTAATTGTTTTCTTTGCCAGCAGTGTGTACATACACACACTGACACACAAATACAGCCACGCAGGCTTCAGCGCGGTGCCTCGCAGGCTTGAAGTTAAACATGCACCTAATATTTGCAGGATTAATAGCTAAATTTTTAGGGAAAAAAAAAAAGCACACAAACCAGCTACGCACAACAACACAGCCACACACGAGACTCTTTAAGCGATATTCTGAGATTGAGTTCTTTGTGTGAATACCTGAGTTGAATTCCTT
Organism: Lycocorax pyrrhopterus obiensis; assembly: GCA_014706295.1. NCBI lineage: Eukaryota > Metazoa > Chordata > Aves > Passeriformes > Paradisaeidae > Lycocorax > Lycocorax pyrrhopterus. The sequence goes on along the minus strand of JACSVZ010000022.1, from coordinate 9,177,427 downwards.
CTTATAACTCAAGGCATACCCGCACACACCGTGGAGTTGAATATGGGGCTTATTGTTGGAGGGGGAGTTATCAACAACATTTTTATTTCTCCCTAATGAAGCTTTTCTAATGGAACCTAAGACTGCCAAGGTTGTGAGGTATTTGAAACAGGAACCCGTTTCAAAAATTGCAACCAAATAATGGTGATAAGATTAGCGAGTCATGGGAATCGAGTCTCCACATACTATTTTAAAAGAAAATGAGCTGAGGGGAGTGGGCTAAACAAAGCAAAGCAAAGCAAATCGATGAGAGTAAAACCAAAAGCATACACCACTTGTTATTTAGCCAAATGTTTTGACCTGTTGGTGGGTGAGTAGAAGAGGCACAAGAATTACGTGGACAATTTGACTCCGTAACTTCACAGCTCAATTCTACACCATACATTTAGATAAATTCTTTTTAAATTAAGAGTTTTAAGTTAGAAGAATTAAGTCAAATTATCAGCTGCTGTACCATTTCAAGTGAATTTTCAAAACATGCTTAAAAAGTTTCTGGAATGTCTCCGAAACTGAGAGTACTGATTATTTTCAAGGCATTTGTACTGCAAGACTTTCCTACCTGCATGTGTTACATCTGAGGCCACACGATGCCTTCAATTTCAAAGCAGAAATAAAAATTCAGCTTTATTAAGGAACAGAAAGTTTCTCCACTTAAAAAAGCATGATGAGAAAGAATTTATCCTGTCTGAAGCAACAAGTAACAAAACAATGCAATGCTAAATGCATGAAACTATATAAGAAGCATTAGTTTAGACACAGAACGACTAGTTTAAATGTATGCCATCTTTTGTGGACCAGATTGCCCTAATACCCACAGATGTGGACTAGCATAAAGAAATTTAGACATGCTTTTTCAATAAACTGGGGGGGAGGAAGGGGAGGGACCCTTCCACGGATGGCACTGCAGAGATAAGAAATTCTCAGTAAATTAATAAAGCCCACAAGAGAGACTAAACAATAAACCATTCCTGCCACTGCCTTTAACGGCGCTCAGGGATGCGTGAATTTGATACTGCGCTGAACAAAGTTTCTGTTAATATTTGATATAGACCAATAAACTGTTTATTGGTTCGCTACATGTATTTTAGCAATCACAACGTTATACAACAGAATATATCATTATTGGAAATGTCTGAACAACAGTAGCTGTATACCATGAATTATTTCCTTTAGAGGCCATTCACTGGGCTCAAGCACAATTTAACACTCAGAAAAGTTTACTTAAACTGCATAAATCACACACAAGTTTTCCTCATAGCAGCAGCCGCGGGAAAGTGCAGTGGCTCATTTTATTTAAACGCGCGCTTCAGCTTTTAAAATAATTAATAAGCGGGGTTCGCTTGACGGTAAAATCGAACCGCACGCTGCGCAGCAATTAACTCCCTGCGCTAATTCTCGGCAGCAACTCCGCACGCAGGACCCCCCGCCGCCGCCGCGCTGCCCCGGAGCCGCTCCGCGCCCGCGCTCCCCGCGCTCCGCCAGAGCCGACCCCCGACGGGCTCCGGGGCTCCGCGCCCCCCGCCCCGCACCCGCGGAGCGCTCTCGCACCTCGGCGCGGCCGCGGGCGGGCAGAGCCCCGCCGGGCAGCCCGCACCCGCCGGCCCCTCCGCGGGCGCGGAGAACCCGTGCCCCACTCACCGGCGGTGCAGCGCGGAGCCGCGGCGCTGCGGAGTGTGCGCGCCCGCCGCGGGCGCAGTGAGCATGTGCGAGGCAGGCGCGCATGCCCGCGGAAGGGAGCGGAGCGGAGCGGGGCGGCGGCTCCGCGCCCCGCGCTGCGCCCCGGGCGCGCCCACCCGCCCCCTCCCCGCCGCGCCTCCCGCCGGAGCCGCCCGCGGACTGCGCGGGGCGCGGAGCGCAGCGCCACGGCCGCGCCGCGGGACGGCGCGGGGGGTTTTCCCTCGGTTCTTCTGACCTGTTGCTCGCCCGACACACCCGGCCCTCCGCCCCCCGCGGCAGCCCGAGCCCGGGGCCGCCGGCCCCTCGCAGCGCCGCGGGGCTGCCCCCGGCCCGCTGCCGTCGGGGCGCACCTACCGCACGCGTGGGGCCGCGGCGCGTCCCGGCGCCCGCAGCGCTGCGCTGCCCGCGGTGCCGGGGCGGAGGAGGAGCCTCCCGCGGCTCCCGGGGCCGTCCGGCAGCCCCCCGCTATTGCCGCGGAGCTGCCCGCGCCCCCCGGGCCGCAGGGAGCGCGGAGCCGCCGCTGCCGGGCAGGAGCCGGGCAGCGCTCTCACCGGCGGCAGGTACGCGCTGGCCGCGCTTGCTCCCGCCCGTAGCTAGGGTTTAATGTTGGTGCTATCAGCGTTCATCGAGCTGCAGGTCCTTGAAAGAAATTCGTCGTGTAGAGGTTGGACCCTTGAATACCATGTGAATACCACCTTGTCTGTAGCGCCTGTTTCCGTGAAAACAGTCATTTTCACTACAGTCCTTGTGTTACAGATCTCTAGTGACAATTTTTAAATATAAATTCAAAAGGAAGGGCTTTTGTTGACATCTGTTTTGTCTTACACACACAGTGCCACAGAGCCATGGGTCTTGCAGAAACAGCATCACTCGCACAAGCCACCTTTCTGCCCTCACAGAGCATCACACAGCTCCTGGCTCCCCAGAGGGCGAAAGGCTGGCTATAGTTCCCATCACCTCAAGGGAGACAATAGTTTTGTGGCCGTTCAGAGGTGCTGTCCCATCTCCCATGTCAGCACAAAACCAGAGGCAGTCTGGCATGTGCCCCTCGTGCTCCTGCCTGATGTGCTGGACGCCTCAATCAGGCACCCCATCTGCTTGTCTGCACATCCAAGAGAGGGGCAAGAGGCACCTTCAGACGGTTTATGCTGGGAAGATGGGGCTGGAACATCCCACCACGTGCACCCTCCCTGAATCCCCTTGTGCTGTACACCCCACAAACAGCTTCCCCTGGCCCATGCTGGCCTCGTCCCCGCTCAGGTACCACCCAGCTGCCCCTTTCCGCTGGCGTACCTGCTCACTGGGGATGCAGCCTGGCCACAGCATCAATGGAGTCTTTCATTTCCACACCCTGCTCTTCCTCCTTATTCCCCCTTCTCACCAGTCTGGGACAGACCGCAGGTCTCCAGTTCTGTCTCTCCAGCACTGGGGAGGCATTGGAGGAGACCTGCAATTCCTTGTCCCGACGGCTTTTATTACACCTAGCCCTTTCCTCAGGAAGGAGATATCCCATGAACCGCAGTGGAAAAGCCAAAGGAGCACAAAGGGTGTTGAGTTCAGGGTTTGAACAAGCTGCAGCCCACTCATGGATTTAACTCAAAATTTTGACAATGGAACAAAAACATCATTGCAACGAGACAGCTGTTTTTACTATCAAAATCTCTCAGATCAGTTTGACTGCAAAGTGTGTTCCTACAATCCAAAGGAGACAAAGCTCCCAGCATCAGTTTGGAGCTGGCAGGCTTCCTAGCATGAGCTACCTCCCGCCAGCCTAGAAAAACCAAAGCTCTTTCAGTTGTTATTCCCCATCAGTTCTCGGCACTAACCCCCTGATTTCCCCATGGATTATCTGCAGTTCTGACTTTACGCTGCTCTCACATTAAATTCTGAGCAATCACTGGCTGGGGGGACTTCCCTGCTGCCTTTCTCACCTGTAATTGTGGTTCTGGTGAGGAGTCTCTGAAGTACAAGAAAGTCCTTGGATCCATCTTGAAAATAAATCTTTTCCTTCCTCCCCCTGCCGTGCCCAAAAGCCTGATTGCCACATTAGCTCCTTTTGAAGCTGGTTTTAACAAGTAAATTCATATCTAAAAATGCCTTGCTTGCAAAATTCTCCCGACCCCTGATTTCACAACATATTTGAATATATGCTTAGTTTTATGCATGTGAATAGGCCTACAACAATCAATACAATTATTTACCTAAGTGCTTAAAGTCAGGCAGGTATTTAAGAATTAGTATTGTTTGTGGTAATGCCACGGCAAGCCAGGCAGGGACCAGGACCTCATTGTTTGTTCAGCACCCTGCACACAAAAAGACACTCCTTGTCCCTTTCAGTATAAGTAATTTTTGTAAGTTGTGAGTAAGTTGTGAATCAGTGCCAGAAACACCTTTCTTGAGCTGGTGAGTAAACATTATTTGTCTACTCTAATATCCTTCTTATTTACCGAAAACATTGTATGCAATATTTAGACAAGTAATAAAGGCACAGTGGGAAAAGGGTGGGCAAAGAGAACAATAAAGGATATTTTTTCAATTAGGAATTTAAAGTGTTTTCATCATTGTTAGTGTCCAGGGAAATACCTGTAGATCTTAAAAGCCATTTAGAAAGGCAAGGGCATCATATGGCTTCTGCCCCATCGATGAGACTGTGGGTTGGGGTGCACGGGTCAGACAGCTGCATGGGGTAAGGGCTGCAAGATGAGAGAGAAGGAGCCAGTCCTAGTAGTTGGCTTGATAAAAATCTCCATTTCATCAAGCTGGGGCATCCTCAGCCATATAATGCCAGGGATTTCTCAGAGCAGTGGAATTTTTTTTGGTCAAAAACCAAGGCAGGTTTGGAAGGGGATTTGCTTGACTTGTAGCTCTGTGCTTATTCCCACATGTCATAAACTCAAAGACTAAATGGAAATGGTGCAGAAAGCTCTGCATATTCACCAAATGGAAATGCTGCTAATCATTGGGCTGGGTGCCAGTCTCCTGCACAGATTTAAGAGACAATGGTTCTCCTTGGGCACCTGAGCAGCCAGCCCATGCCCTGTCCTTAGGGCACACGGGGAGCTGTCTTCTGCCAGACCTTGGGATCCAGAGGGTGGGAGAGCCACACCTCAGCCTCTCTGAGGAGTAGGTGAAGAGCTAGATCCCAAATTTTACTTACACTGGAAAGTGTATTTCCCTTGAGGAAATATTATCAGTCTCTGCTGTTGACCTCATTGTCAAAATGAAGAGATCTACATGAGTACAAACAACTGGTTCTGTTTTTAAAAATGAGAAATGAGCCAGTGTTGAACTTCAGCATCCTCCCTGACAATTAAGATGTGATGTCACCCTCTGTCACAAACCAAGGTGAGAAGTCCTCCAAAACGGTAGAGAGGATTTATTGGGCTACTGAATATGATTCACCCTGAGCATAGAAACACCCCGTCAGAATTCGCTTTACAAAGTGTAAGAATTTAAAAGTAATGCATTCTGGGCTCTTCTTAATTGTTTTCTGGCCCTTGGGCTCATGTTTTCAATTTCTCTTTGCAACCACAATGCTGAGTAACTTAGTTGTCTTCTAAAATTAAAACTGAGATTCTCACATTTTCATGTTTTCACATGATGCCAGAGCTCAGGCTTTGTGGGGAAAAAAAACAAAAACAAACCCCAAACACCCCAACCCTCACATTTTAGAAGACTTTCAACAAAATTGCGAAAGTTGGCAACCATAATATTTCCTAACACATTATTTTGTGGATTGCAGTGAAATTTCATTCTCAGGCCTAATGGTTGCTTTCTCTCTGGTAAATGCCCTGAATTGCTGCTGCTGTTATTCTTAGAACATTGTTAATTCATGCAGTATTTTAAAAACAGAGGAGAGGTACTCTGTCCTCAAGTAATTAGAGGATAAATAACACAATCTAGAGACTATTTTAAATTTCTTTGCTGTACAGTTAAACAGAATTATGTAAAAATGACCTATTTCATGTATTAGTGCTCAGGCCCGCAAGATACCAAGGGTCTGATTCTGGAAAAACTTTAAATATATTTAATTTGAATACCACCAGAGTGCCCCCAGTGCAATAGAACATTTCATATGGGACTGTGCCATCCGAGGAGGCTTAACTGTGCTATACTTGGTTGCACTTTTGGAGCCAAAATGCTCTGCTCCTTGTAGGATGGATTCTTCTGTGGATAACAAGAGCTGTGTCAGGATCTGAGTGCTAACATCTCACATTCAGAGCCAGAGCCATCAATTCTGAAATGATTATTCTTATTTCTGAGAACTCCTTGTTTGCAATGTCGCAGGCCACAACATTAAACGCATTTTATCTCGGTCTTTGGTACTGATGATAAGCCAATGTGTGTTGTTTAGCCTGTTTCATCCACGTTCAGAACATTTGTAACTGATAAACAAAGTGCATGTTAGCTATTAAAGCTCAAAATTAGGCAGGCAGTAAAAAGTAATCTGAGAGCAGGACTGTAGCTACTGATACTATTGAAGCTGGTCTTAAAACATATGGTTTCCAATCATTGACACAATGCACAAAAATAAAACCCTGCAACTGAGGAGTGCCTGATCTACTCACCACTAAGTGATCAAATATGCCTGTTTGTTTTTTAGTTTTATGTCCCCTTCCTCTTTCTGGTTTTCAAAAGTAGAAGCTTGCTATTTAATGTTAGCTGAAGATTTGGCCCTTTGTACCAGCTGCAGACGGGCTTCATTAATCAATTTCCACTACTGGATTGAAATGAAAAAATACCAGATTTTTTTTACTTTTTTTTTTTTTAATACTCTCCCACTATTTTGCTTGGAATTTCTCCTGTAGAAACAGCAGATCCCTCTACTCCATCCTTCCTGTTTCCTCATGCTTTAGCAGAAAAATATTTTGTACTATGCAGACAATGCAATTTCACGAATGAAACATTCATTGACAGAAAATTTGTGATTTGTTTCAGGCTAAGATCTTGCCACTCTTACTGCAGCCATCTCTAACAATAGGAGTAAACCAAATTTCATCTTTGAGCACAGCTGCGTAACAATTAGTTTGCATAGAAAGGTATTAAAATGAAAAATAAGTATTATGACCATTTTGGTCTTATTCTTCATGAGCTTTTTTATTCAAGACCTCTTTTAATGACATAAAATGTGAGACTAAAATTCTTGTGTTGTGCTGCCTGCATGGAGCATTATATGCAAGTACACGGTTCCTGCTGACTCACTTTGCCACGTGCAGTTATGGACCCAGATCTGAATATGGGAAATGCCGTGGCTCTGCTGGTGGAAGGAATGATGGTCTGCAGGAGAGATTTGAAAACCTGACACTAAGCTAAAGCAATATTTTAAAGTTAAGGTTTGATGTTATTTCAATTACCAGCAATAAAAAAAAAGTCACTAGGAAGAATTCGGACATTGATCCATTTGGAGAGGAGGTGCAGGATTGGGGGGATTTTTTTACACTAGAGCAGAACTAAGAAATGACCAATTTTCAGTTCTGAAAATCAATATGTGCATCAAAAGTCAGATTAATAAAACCTGTATTAATTTTTAATAAAAGCACATTCCCTTTGAAACTAGTATGCATTGGTGATCCAAAAGGAAGACACATGGTCCACTCCTGTGGCTGTGAGTTAAAACGGGAGGGATTTGTGCAGTGATTTTCTCATGGGTCCTTGGCTTTTTTATTTCTTTCTTTACACTTCAGGTGAAACATTTTGTACATATCAGCTTCCTCCTCAGAGAAGACTTATGAATTCCATAGGCTGGCAAAACCTACTCATGAATTACAACTTTTGGCTCTGTTTCATTCTGACTGGAGGAGTGTGCATGAGGCAAAACATAATTTGGGGCCATCACTGAAGTTGCCTCTGACCCATATAAAATTGTATCTCTGTCTAGGCAGTTGATGTTTCAGTAAGCTAAAAAAAGCGGAATTTTGGGTGGGCTCCAAATTAGGCACTGGTTGGCTTTTGATACAACGACATCAAAGTGCCTTGGCTGCGGCTGCAGCAGCAACTCACCAGCTTTGCTGGTACAGAGAGCCTGAGTATTCTCCCAGAAATCTTTCATTTAATTTATCTTGTAGAATTGCAAGTATTTTGAAAGTTCATTCACACAGGAATCAAAAGCCATTCTTCCTCCAGCTTTACGTAGGATTTTGACTGCGAGGAAGAGTTTGATTTTAGGAATCTGAATGCAAGCACTCCAAAACTTTTTTAGTATGCCTGTCCTAGTGGGAATGGGTCTCATTATTATGTACATTAAAATTGATAATCAAAGACAAATGCTTCAGTCTGTTATTTTAAACTTGGAGAATGTTTACCTAAATTCTATCTACTTTCATTCAGGAATTCTCATCTGGCTTTCTAAACTGTTCTCTATCTTTAAAGAACATTTCTTTAAGTCACATTATCCTTGATGGAAAAGTAGGGACAAATTCAGTTGTACTTTGAGTGTAATTTAACTGCACCATAGAAACAGGCTTTCAAACCTTTCATCGAGCTGATTTACGAGCGGAACTAAGGTTTGCTTAGTACAACATTTTCACAGTAAGAGTTACATTCCCACAAAAGGGAATGCTGTCAGGTAGAATGACCATGAGTCAATTCTGCCAAACCAATCGCTTTGCTCAGATAAGCCAATCTGGCTGCCACAAAACTTTAATTAGAAATTTAACACAATATTTTAAAAATTGCTCCAAACCATGGCTGTTAAGTATTTTGAAACAATCTGAGAATACAATAGATGCCTAAGAGCGTTTTGCCAGTTTCCCATCATTAGTAGTCATTGGACTTTTAAATTTGTTTTACAAACCAATGAAAGGGCAGATGCTGGAAGAAGTGGAAAGTACCAAAGGAGATATTCTTCCAGAGTGCAACTTATACTGCATTTAGTATTGCATGGTGTAACAAACTGTAAAGATCCACCCCAAATTAAAAGAGTAAGTGCTCTTTCCTAACTCCTATGCAAATACAGTGAAATTCAAGAGAATCATATCTAGTCAGTCAGTTCTAGGAAGTCACTAATAGTGTATTCTCCATTTTTTGGTCAAGCATACAATAATTCCCTTCCTGTTTATTATGACAGAGATCATTTGCGTCTTGCTAATCCATATTACAGGCAGGAATAAGCCCCATCCTCAATCTGTGAGGCCAAGAGCTCCGTGCACCCTTCCAATAACTCATTGGTCACCCTTTAGGAGTGTAAAGCAAGGAAATCAATATGATTTATGGTTTTGGGGGCAATTCTCTGCAGATCAATTTACCTAGAATAATTCTTTTAAAAACGGACTCTGGTAAAATGCTTCCTTTTCTTTCTGTGCTCAAGAAGATAATTGGACTAAAATGTTCCCTTGTGCTCCAAAAATGTGACTTTGCATGATCTAATTTTTACTTTGTTTTTGTTTAAGCCTACATGCCCCTTCTGGTCCTGTGCACTAGTGCAGAGGAGCAGCACTTCATATCCTTCCTTGGCAGAGAGGAGACAGGCAACCCTCTGCCTACATGGCCCAGATCAGTGCTGACCCAGGAGATTCACTCCTCTGCTAGGCTGTGAGCAGAGTAACTTTCAAAAAAGAAGTTATTCCAAATTGTGGGAGGTATTATGATAAGATCTCCATCTGGCTTGCAGCAATTTGAGTACTTCGACCGCCTTGTTTATACCATTTTAAATATCTAATGAATACAATATGCTGTCCCCAAAATAATATTGCATATAAGGCCTGTAAATTTAGACTTGGAAGTTTCGTAAAAGAACTTGGCACATTACCTCTCTGTAAACGTTAACTGAGTGTTCCTTATAATGCTTTCCCAAGCTTCTATTGCACCCAACAAGAAGACAGGGAAGTACAGGTAGCCAGGATGAAGTGCCAATCCAGTGATCAAGCTTCCTCCTGTTCCACTGTATTTTGTAGATGTTTTCCCACTTCTAACAACTTTTCACTTCAATTTTAAGTTTTTCAGGGAGCAGCAAATGCCAATAGATTGCCAAGGGAAGGTGTCCCAGGAACCAAGTGTGGCTGCAGCGCAGGCAGTGATGGGTGCCAGCAGTGGGGCCCATTGAGAACCCCAGACATGAGCAGTGAAGCAGGGTCCATCCAGGGAGCCCACTCAGGTCGGGGCAAAGAGGAGACCAGAGATAAACCACCTACAGCACAGGACCAAAGTTCACCCAGGAGTCAAGGCTGGAGACACAAACACCTCCAGCCCAGACACGGACTGGGTACCCTGGGGCTGAGCTTGAACAGAGCTCCTGGGCCATGGGCAGTGGGTGGGAGCCCAGGTGAGGCTGCTCAGGACAATTGAGCACTCAATACATCCAAGGTGCTGCCAATACCTGGAAACAGCTGTGGTCTGAATGAATCTGTTTGTTTGCTTGGTGCAGGGCATGAGCAAACAGGCCGGGACAAACAGGGCACCGACTGACGGCGTGGGCTGCAGTCCAGCCCGTCAGAGGGAGGTTCTTGTGCAGCTGCAGCCTCGGGGCGAGCAGAGCTGGGGGTCAGGCGTGTGGCAGCCGGAGATGGGCTCGGTGCACAGCAGAGTGCCCACGGTGACCCGTGGGACTGCACCGCGGGCACCGGCGTCTCTGGCCAGCAGCGATTCTCTGGGCCTCGCCGGGTTCTGTTGCTTACAGGACTCTGCCAACTCTTGACACAGCTCAAATTGGCTCTAAGGCTGGTGCTTGTGGCAAGGGCTGTGCACAGTGGGGGCAGCAATAGGGAAGGCCCCGATGGAGGAAGTTGTTCCATGAAGTTTTTGAGCCCCTTCCTGCTGCACGCAGTCTGTGAGGAGACCCAACTTGTTTTTCTCCAAAACAAGCTGATGTCTCTTTAGAGCACTGAATGAGATGGATCATTTTCCTTCTGCATTGTGAGGTATCCACACTGCTCTCTTAGAACACGTTTATAGAAAATATTAGGTATTTATATATATTTATAGTCACTTTTTTTTTTTTTTGCCTTTATGAACTGATGGGAAATAATATCTTGGTTTGGGAGAAAATGATTTTGCCATCAGACTTGGTGAGCCTCTCTTCATTTGTTTCAAACATTGCCCGTTTTAACATTAACTTCCAGAGGCGCCGTATGCCAGTACAATACAGATCAGAAATATTGAGTGCATTACAAGTAGCAGGTTACACTTCAAAACACTTGGTTCACAGTGTTTGAGACCATTAATCATTTTTATTATTCTAAAGGACTGAAAGGGCTTAGAAACTTCGCCTAGGAAGCAGTATAGATTCTGAACAGCTGCACTACGACTCCTGCTCACATTAGGTTTTGGACAGACCATTGATTTTCAGTAAATGTTCTTGGCGGCCAGGAAGTGCTGAAACTGGCAAACTTTCTCTCACAAACTTTTTTTTTTTTTCTCTCTCTCTTCTGAAATGAAAAACATGCTGGTTATTCTGATTTAGATCATCAGTATGGCCCTGATTTACCACTACATCACACCCCCATAAAACTGGAGTATCAAGGGACTTTAGTTACAGGCCAGACAAAATCAAATCCACTGCAGGGAGCATATATACAGTTTTTGCAAGATTTTTTTTTTTGAGTCTGTGTTAATAGGCACTGTATATGTAAACTCTTGCGTACGTCTTTTCTTTGTTGTTACGACAACTGTTAGCAAGGAAGATACCAAACAGAATTTGGCTGTGAATTCAGATTTTCAGGAGAGACTGAAAAACATTGCACTTACAGAAACAGTAGCACACCCACAAATTAACAACAAAGTGTTATCATTACACATGCAATTGTGTCGGACTAAAATGACATTTGATTTGCTCTCTTTATATTTTTGCATACTTTGTTCTGCAAATGAATATAGCAGACACTGTACAGAGAGATGACAGGATACTTTATCCAGGCTTTCCTTCCTGGAAGTTACACTTTGTTACTTGTAAACTGGAAAATACAACTTGCATTGTTCCCAAACCGGTGGAACTGTTTAGGAAGAGAGGCATCTAGGACTAGCTACATTTTTAAGAGAAACTAGGAGTGTAGTTTGAACTTGAATGTTGGACTTTAATGCATAAGAAAATCTCAATTCAATAATAAAAAAAGACTGTGTCTGTAAATGGCATTCTAATTAAATCTTATCAAGATTTCAAGAGACAAAGGAGGTAAATAAACACCATTTACATCCCCTAGGCAAAGCAATGTCACTCTTTCTCTTTTTTTAACCTTTTAATTTCTCTTTTCGTGCTTCTTACAAGGTGTATTGGTTTGGTTGGGGTTTTTTTTTTAGAGAGGGCGAAAGTTAGGAAATTGGAAGCCCTCCTGCCCTGCCAGGAGAGGTGGAAAACAAAAATGTTCAGTTGCCAAAACCTGAAATTATGTTCTGAACGGATGCAGTATAAAGCAGCAATATTTTGATATTTTCAGTTGGACCATTTAGAATGGAAATAGAATTATATCATATTTGAAAACAGTTCTGGAAACAGAAAAGTTGCAGTCTTTGTAATTGGATTTTTCTTGAGAAAGGTTCTTATGAAGAGCACTTAGAAAAACGAAGTATTATAGATGGGTTAATGAGGAGTACTGCAGGGGGAGAAATAGAAACGTTTTCTGTTTTGACATTTGCAGTCCTATAGAACCCTTCATGTGGCAAAGCCTGGGGGAAAAAAATTCAAACGGAGCATCCGATGTGATTGGTCAAATATTCAGTATAAAAAAGGCTCCCTTTTCCTTGCTCAGTAAAAATAAATTTACTGTTTGTGGCTTTTTGTTTCTGAAGTCAGGCCATTACGCACAAATCTTTTTTCTTTCTTGGTTTTTTTGTTTGTTTGTTTGTTTCTGTTTTTGGGGGGCTTTTTTGTTTTGGTTTGTTTTTGTGTTTGGTGTTTTGGTTTTTTTCAGTTTTTTGTTTGTTTTTGAGACAGAGTAAGTTTCTAGTTTCCATTGCTTTCATAAGCTCAAACCAACTCATGCTGAATGAAACAAACGAGACCTCTCAAACCCTGTAACTTTTCAAATCTCATGGCTCTTGAGTGAGTATCACAATGTGGGTGTGGAGGCAGCACTGCTGTGATTTAGTGCACACAGGGGTGGCACAGCTGCAGAGGGGTATCAGACAACGAGCCCACTCGGCCTTTATTAATAGAAACCCACACGCTTTTCATCTCCCTTTGGTATTTTTATTTCAGTAGCATTTGAGATCCCAGTCTTCCTGCACTTTCACGTGAGAAAATAGTGCCTCTCCTGACGAGCTGAGATTTTAAGAGCAGACAGGCGGAAGAGGGGAGAAGGCAGAGAAGGGCTCCCTCATTCCATCAGCTCAGCTCCAGGTTCCCAACAGGAAAACGGGGATACAGGGCCTTGCCCGTTTCGAACTGTGGTTTTTGTGTTCTGGTTGGGGTTTTTTTAAGACAGTCATGCTCTGGGATTGCACAGAAAACCAATTTGCTGCACAGTGCCACTTAGAAAGTGAACTCGTGTCTGGACAATTTTCCACCAGAGCCTGTCCAACTTCCCAAACTGCTTTCTTTTGTTGCTTTTGGGATGAACTTGACTTTCATCGCAGAGAGCCCTCTCCTTTGTTTTCAAAGGTTTTTTCTGCCAAGCCAAGTAACTATTTCTCAAGCACAGTCCTCTGAAGGCACTGAAGCATGTTGAATACAGAAGAGTAATTTGTTCCCTCAGGCTGTATATGTCTTGTATTAAAAATTACAAGATGTGAATCTGTGGCTGTGCTGGGAGCACACACTGGATTTGTTGTATGGTGAGAAGAGAACAGGTTATGGCTAATCTTGTTCATTCACTGAAGATAAGAGAGGCGCTGCCCTTTCTGCTTTTTTGTTTTCTTGGGTCTGGATCAAATCCCCATCTGTCCATCAATGTGAACAATTGTGTCTGAGTCAAGAGCGCTTTGATTAAAAATGATATGGTTGGAAACACCCTTTTTACTGAGAAGAAATGAATAAGGAAATGGCCCTCGTGTGTGAGCTTTTGGGGAGAGACTGTCTGCTCAGCTTGCAGGCCAGTCAAAATATGCTCTCCAGCAGGGAAATTAACAAATAGACCAGCTTCAATAGATGGAGATTTCAGGGCGGGAGACTAATGTTGTTCTAAAATTCTTTTGGGTTGGAACTTAAATCCAATCTTAATGAGGTCAGCAGAAAATTAATTTATTTTCTATCTTCCAAACAATATCTTCTTTGTTAAACAAGAAGATTGGAGAGATTTTTTTTTCAATAATTATTTTTATATATGCTTTAAAATGTGCGAAAGCTCTGGCCCCTTTCATTTCCTGAAGACAATCATGTGATAACCTTAAGTGGACCACATGAATGTATTAATCTCATATTCCTAAGTGTTATGGAGAATTGAAAAACCTCCATTCTTTGGATTTCCTCTGTATGGGATGTCAAGAATGATATGAAAGGAGTGGTTTTGTAGTGAAAATACAAAACTGCTGAGTAACAGCAACATGAGCATACAGGGACCTGGTTTGGACTGGTCTCCAGTGGAAGTGGTGGAAACTCCATCATTCAAAACATCAAAGTCTTATGACTGTTGAGAGTCTCACAATACTTGGTGTTTTTCTTAAATCTCCAGCTTCTGGAATCAATGAATTTGTCAGCATTTCCATGTATTTTACATAAGCAAGCACACAGACGAGCTACTAGTAGTGCTACTTGTGGAGAAAAGCTCAGAAATGAGACTCCCAAAGGTTCAAATAGTAAAATACAAAGAAGTAACAGTTCCTGATTTTGCAGATTTGGCAGACCTTGGTATTTTTTAATCTGCAAGTTTGCCCATACCTCAGAAAATAAAAGCAGGTATCCACAAAAAAAAAGAAATGTCAGTGGTTAGAGGTGGTGTGGGCATCCTGGGATATTGACATCCTTCAAGGATTCCCTGCTCATCCTTTGCCTGTGGCTCTTTGGAATCAGACAAGTGCTGGGTGTGTGTTTTACGGAGCTGGTGTGAGGCAGGGAAGGGGCACAATGTGAGGGCTTGACAAGTAAAGAACTGCTGGGATCCACGTCTGGGGCTTGGCTTTGGGTCTGTCCTGAGCAGGGTAAGAATGTCACTATGTATATAAATCACTGGCTTCTGTGAGTGATTTCTATGTTCAGTTTCCTACATGAAGTGTGAAAGTTCTCCTCATCAAAAAATGCATTTATTTAACAACAAAGGGCTTGACAATGCACTCTCAAGGAGGGAGTAGCTCTTCAGTGGCAGAGTCACAGCTGACCCAGGGGAAGAACAGAGGTGACTGATGGAAATGGGAACCTCTTGACACAGGTGGTGTTTGGTGGCTCCTCACTGTGGGCAAGCAGGTAACACTTCGTCACCTGTGTGAGTCTTATGTGGATTTTGGAAGGAAATGAGTGGAAGGCAAGGCAGATACTTCAGGTAAGAGTGACTTGATGGAAGTGATGGTATAATAATGCTGAGATTACTCTGCTGTGGTCAGGAAACTGTTTCTCTGTTCATCAGATCCGGATAAATCTCCGTGTGTCTCATTGCTGCAGGCCCTACAGTCAGAGATAACACCCAGCACAGTGTAATGCAGCTCTGCTACTACAAGGGCTTTCCAAGTGGCTGCAGAGGTGCCTGGAGCTCAGTTTACACACAACCTTCTCCAAAATCCACCCAGGGTGGGCCACCACATGGCCAAGGCACCATTAACTCTCTGCCAGCTGTGCAAAGCACCACCTTTGCACTGAAAGCAAAGGGTGGGTCCTGCCAGAGCATTTCATTAAAATTAAAATGCGCTTACAGGTAGGTTCTTAAAATTTCACCTTCCAAAGGGTCTGAGCTAGTCCTGCTGGAATACAAAGAAGTGATTCCCAAAGCTATTTCTCACTTGCTGCTTAGCTGCTTCAGCCATCACATGGTAACTGCTGCCTGCATTAAATGGAAAAGAGTATTCTTTACATGCAGACACAGTTTAATGTCTTTGCCAAAGTTTTTTTCACCTCCTCTGCTACCCTGATCCATCACCTGCTAGTGCTTGTGGCGTGCAAATTGGAGAGTTTTCTTTACGAGTTGCACATAAAATCCACACCTCTGGTCATGCATGAGAAACTGCTGAAAGAGCCCAATACAGCCCTGAACGTGTTCCCTGTTTTATGGACGGGACCCAAAGGTTGTTTGCTTTTCAGAGCTGCACCATGTGTCATGCCTGACCCTGCTGGCACTCACAGATACTCAATGACACACTCTTGGCAGGGGACGCAGCTGGCTAATTATGCATGCAGTTTACCTACAGACTGGCTTTAAAAGGAGCCCAATTAAATGATCCAAGGGGTCAGAAGAAAAATGAAGGCATTGCTAGAGGAGTGAAACCTTTTCTGCCTCCTGAGGCAAAACCTACTATTTTCACAGTGATCAGGGAAAAAACAAAGCAGAGCAGATGTTTTCCCTTTAAAAAGAAGCCCATTTTGCTCCTTATTAGTTTTGATCATTATCACACTTGACATTAATTTTTTGGTATTATAAAAGAGGGACTCTCATGCTGTTTGAATATTATTTTAATACTGATCTTTTTCTTGTTCAATAACTGTCAGCTTCCATGGAGTAATTTTTATAGAACCGTTAGTTTAGGTGAGCAAAGATAACAGAACCTGTCTCTCCTTCTCTGTCTTGGTTGTTGAGAGTTTTTCTAGTTGGGCTGGTATAACCCTAATGTCATTTATTGGACAGAATGGGCTTCCCAAATTAGTCTGTCTCTTAGTTAAAAAGACATTTCAAAATCAAAGTTATCTGCCTAACAAAGGAAAAAAGCACTTGTCACAACTTTTCACAAATCTGAACAGCCTTCTTGAGTTTTTAGATGATCCACCAAGGGATTTTGCATGGGCTGCTGCCAGGAACACAATGCTGAGAGCAGTGCCAGTGCCCACAGTTTGCAAAAGCCCAGGCACAGTTTGTGGTCCCAGCTCTGTGGGCCAGTGGTCACCAGGCAGTGCAGGAGGAGCACATGGGCGTTTCCAACCCTAAAGCATTTGCCATCTCCATTTTGCTCCACAGCAGTGATGAGTTTTCTCTGGAGGCATGCCCAGCCCTTTTGGGGAATACACCTCTTGCAAAATAGGACATGAACTCGAGTTTCCTTGATTAAATCTTGTGGTATGCACACTTTGAGAGTTGCCCAGCAAATGCCTTCTGCGTTTGACAGCAAGGATCCAAAGATAGCTCACGCTGCTGCTGTCTGGGCAAGCTGTTTTTCCTTCTGCTGCCTATAAAATAGATGGAAAATCTTCTTGGGGGAGAAAAATTTCTGGAAACTCTAAAGTGAGCTGAATTCCCCAAGTCATTACACTTGGTTAGTGTCTTTCACAACACTGCTAAGCCCTGGGTAATGGTATGCATAACCCCGAAAAGCAGAAACAGAAAGACAGGAAATTATGGCTGAACTAGTGTTTTTCTTAGGGCGTTTGTGCTCACTGTTGGAACAACCAGTGCCAGGTATTGTGAAACACAGTGAGAAGCCCCTTTTCAGCTGAGTTTCTGTTTAAAATTCAGCCAGATTATAGTGAGATATGAAAATCTCCAGAAGAGGTATTCTGTAAAGGCAGGAAGCTGCTTCAAGAAGTGTCACCGCCTCTCTGGGAGTCTTGGGTACACTCAGGTCATGGTCCCTGCAAGTCAGACAGTGCTGCTAATCCCACAGCTCCAGCACCACAGGGAGGTTCCCTCACTGGTGTAGGGAAAGTTCAGTTGATGCTTAAAACAATTGTGAAGTGCTCTGAGCTTTTCGGGTTTAGATTGTCCTCGTAACTGTGATGGTGTTTGATGCACTTCGTATATTTCAAAGGAAGTCACATCTCATTATCCAGAGCCATACCATTAGGCCTGGTGCTCTAAAAAGAGCTCCAAACACTGCAATGTTTGGGCAAAAGTTCTGTGTATTCCAGTGGGGGCTCCTCTGGCTATCTCTGTCTTGTGGGCCCCTCTTAAAAAGCACTCACTGTGTGAGGCAATTCACAAAAATGCCAGTCTAACTGACAAGCTTTGATACCATGAGGGTGCAACTGTCCTGTTACAGGGCACCCAGAAGGTCTGATAAGCCCCTTGCTCATGTCTGATGCACAGAGAGCAGAGTTTAAAACAGCCAGTCAGGCTGAGTCACCTGCCAACAGCTTTCCTGAGGGATATAAAGCACAGTGGAGCAATATTTGTTGTAAGCCGTGTTAAGGACTTTATGATTTCTGCTCTTGCCCAGCCTGGTTTCTCCCCACAGCCTCTCCCCACCTGAACCTTTGCAGGCTGTGTGACTGGCCAGCCAAACCCCTGCTTTATTTAGGGCAAGGAACAGCTACTGGATAGCAAGGAGGAGGGAAGCAGCAGCAGCAGGAGCAGCCCTTAAACCTTCAAAAGGGGTGAAAAAATCAAGTGCAGTTGTTGGGCAATCACAAAGAAGGAGTAGAAGCAAGGACAGCAAATCGCTCCCAAGTACGTATTGACAAACACGAGCTTGCAGCCTGTAACCTTAACGAATTAAAAGTGTCTCCTTCCAAATTTTGACAGAGAAATGATGGAGTCTCATTGTACCATTTGGCTCCAATGGTTTTTCAGAGGTCTTGATGTATCAGCTCAGGGTTTTTATTAGAAAACAGACGAGTGTTGCGTGGCCTGAGGAGCTGTGCAGACGAGTACCTGAGAGGAGTTTTGCACACGCCGTAAGGAGCAGATCAAGCCTTGCTCGCGCGTGTTGTTCATTTACACCTTGCATCGCACGCAGCCCAGCGCCTTCGTCTCAGCTTCGTGCTAAATCTAGACAATGAGCCCGATTCACCACTGCATTCCTTTATTTTTACCTCAGGATAATTCCTTTTAAATCAGAGGACAGACTGGACTAACCCAGTGGTTTTTGTGCCAAAGAAATCAATGCTACAAGCCTTTGAGCTTCCTGACCTGCTGTTTTGCTTTAACCTTCACTTTGGGGTTTTTTATCCTAGCTGGGGATCTTGATGGGTTCATAGTTGTTGGAGGCTCCTCTGTTGTCTCAAGAGAGGCAGTTAGGTGCTAGAATTAAATACTGAATGACAGATTTTTCATAGCATGGGAAGAGCAAAACAAAACAGCTGTCTGCAGAAACCTGAAGGAGCAGGAACTAGACTGCTCTTTAAAAATAAACTTGGCATTGGAGATGGTGACTGAGATAAAGTCATAGCCAAAAACTGTGAATATTTAGGATGCTCAAAAATATTCCTGTGTTAGTGGTTTGCAAATGTGGGAACAATATATTCAAGCTTTATTTTCTTTAGCATGTTCTTTGGCTTAAAGTGAAGTTCAACATTCAAAATGATCATGTAATAATGGAACCATTTCAGTCAATCTCCTGTTTTTCCGTATTCAGTCAGATCCACTGCCTCTAGTGCCAAAAATAAGTTTTTACTGATTTTTACTTTTGTTAGCCTGAAAGAACCAAAACCAATGGAGAATCAGCAAACTGAGATTGAATGATACAAATCCAAGTTCACTGAATGCGCCTGTTTAAACTCATGAAGGAAGTGGGCTACCATAAATATTGCTGAGATTCTAATTTAACCTACAAAATAATGCATGAGGAAGGTATAGAGCTGAAGGAACTCACACACACAAACCAGACTTTGATCTTGGTAATATAACTTTTATTACAGTATTTACTTGTATATTACATATGTTTTTGTATGGAAATCAAAGTGAGAAGGAGTAAATACTCCATGATGGTGTTTTTAGAGCCAAACAGAACCAAACTAGTTCTGCCTCCACTGCCACGCTGATGGGTTCTCGTGTGCATACCCCACAGGAAGTGAAAATTAACTAAAAAATTCATCTTCCCCTTCATCAAAGCGTTTCACCCCTGGCCCTGGCTGGCCTGCTCCACGTGTGAAGGAGCACGGTGTGTTTGTCCCCACATCTGACGTGGGATGGCAGGAGAAGGGACAATCAGGAACATGCACCAGGGAGATGCTTCTTCTGCCATAGCCAAGACCGAATTGCAAGAGCACTGTTTGCCAGTGCTGCACGTACACATCAGTGAATGATCACTTTGGTCACCATCTTCATCTCCTGCTGAGCTGCTCATGTGAAAGGGGCTGTGCAGGGGTCAGTGGCCATCTTCATGGATGAGTGAGGCAGGATGAATGTGTGAGAATAAAATTTCTGCAATTGTGACTCCATTTTTGCAGGATCAGAACAAAAGTCCAGGCTATTTCAGCAGCTTATCCACTCTGTTTGAGGGGACACATCCCAAAGCCTGGTCTTTATGCGGACAGTTTTGACTGTTCATGCGTTGGGGATGTTATCTCCATATAGAGAAAGAGCTGAGAAGACTCCAGTTACAGCTCTGTATTTCATTTCTCAGGACTCTGCAGAAATGTTTCCCAGTTTATATGTGTGAGAGAGTGTCTATTCTGGTTATCACTCAGCTGCAGACTATGAGGCCCAAATCCAGAGGTTAAACTTAGCTTTAACTGTTGCAATCATATCATTTGTGTGTCTGAAGCATCTGTTCCTGTCTTTGCTCAGTTTTCGTGGCAACACAAGAATGGGTCACAGGTACACAAATCTTTCTTTGGTTTGGAGGCTTTGACACAATGTGAAACCAGATTAGTTTCACGTAATATCAGGTTTTCTTACTGGCATTTTCTGTGAGTGCATTTATCAGGGAAGCTGCAAAAAGCTGGAAAGCTGCTCCACAGGAACTTTGAAGCAGAGCTGAGATCCAAGGTACTTCTAAATGCCAGAGCTGGAAAGTGAAATGGATGCCTGTTTGTGTCTATTTCACATGTATCTCTACTTTCTCAGCTGTAGTATAACTAAGAGAAAAGTGTCAGGGCTGTTAAACACTGCCTAGTCAAACCTACATGCACTTCCACTGAAATCATTAGGTATGCACAAAACTTGCTTATATTACTTTACTCAAAGTATGTTGAAATTGTTCATTCAAGCACTCAAAAATTAGAATAGTTAAGAATTCATGTTGTAACTTTAAGGCAGACTATTTTTTTTCCCTATGCTTGATTCAGTTAAACCATAACTGCATCATCCTGTCCTGCTTCATCCACTGGATGCTTACTGGCTATTCAGGACTCTTTATCCCCTTCTAATACATGGTCCCAGATGTTTTGTGCTGCACATTATTCCAATGCTGCCGGAATATGAAAGTTAATTTAGTTGTGTATATTTCCATGGTGGTATCACCATTATATCTGAATGCTTCTCAAAATCAATTACTTCACCTTTGCATCAATGTTGCAATAGTCAATCCTATTATTATCCCCCTTTTACAGCTAAGCAGAGAAAACAGCTACTCAGCTTCCACAAACCTCTGATGAGTGTTTGCAGACCAGCAATTCTGAACTGCTTGAGTGAGACACAGGCAGAGCTGCAGTCACACTGGGGACTGCAAAACATCCAGGCACCACGTGCATTCCCACACCACCAAATGTCAAGCTCTAGCTGAAAAGAAGGGAGGAGGCAAAAACTTCTCGGTGAAATGTGTGTGAGGTTGTTATTTTTACAGTGTTTCTAAGTTTCAGAGACATCATCCAGGTGGGTCAGGATGTCAGGGTCTGAATAGCAGCACTTGAGCTTCCTAATGTGATGAAAACCTTACACAGATCCTCAGCTCCTCCTCCTGTTTGATTCCTTCTGGCTTGTGACTGGAAGAGCCTTAATTAGCTCTTGAACATGTCCTTAAACGGCAGGTGGGATTTATTCCCATAGTTTCTTTGTGTATTTCTTTTTCCCTAAGGACAAAAGGAAACAGTTCTGTCTCAGAGGATCCCCCAGCTGGTGCTACTTGTGGATGATGCCCCATCTGTTTTTGCTGCTGCTGAAAACGTGCAGGTCAGTGCTGACAAACACAGCTCATACTCTGCGCTCTGCAGTCTGAGGGAAAAGCTGACTTTCTGGGTGAAATCTCTTTGCACTGGTCTGACAGGAGTGTATCACCACTTGGGTGGCAGCCAGTTACACACCACATCTGTGAAATCTGGGGGCTGCCTGGTCTGAAGCACTGTTGTCATTATATCATGTCCAAGCTATTTGTGCATGGGAACTGCTGGTGATACTTTCAGAAAAAAAAAAAAAAAGCCCTTTCTGAAGCTACGTGCAAAAGCTAGACTGTAAATGTCTGGAGAGTGGTTAAAAATTTCTGTATATGTGTGCATGAGTCTCTTAATATCAGAGAGATTTCTGACTTTTCAAATAATGTAAACTCTACAGCATGCAAGTTGCACATGAATTAGCTAAAATAAATAATAAAATAAAGTGTTAAGAGGCCTATTAGATCATCTTCTCGTGCCAGTCTCTAAATCTTTCATGTAGCACTTTCTCTATGTGGTGGCTTGCATTAGTTCACTAATCAAGTATTAGCAGTAATCAGAGATATTCAATCCCTCTCTGAACATGTCTGGAGGACTGAGGAGCCAAAATGCTGGCAGATATGTATGCTTTATTTGTAAAGGCCTTACAAATATATAGGTCTTACAGATCTTACACAGCAACGGGTAAGGAATTACAAGAGAATTATTTTAAAACAGGTGAAATTTAATAGACCTGAGCAAAATGGACTGATAGCTGTCAAACTGAGCTACACTTTCCCTTAGCAACGGAGCTTCTGCTTTCTGGCAACTCAAATCCCTGTTTTTTTTAAAGACAATTTTATATATCTATTTTCCCCTCTTTTGCCTTTGTGACCCTGCGTGGATGATTTTGAGAGAGATCTGAGTCTTGCTGACATGGTGATTCTGGAAGTGAGACAGTATTTTATCAGATTTCCCTGTAAGCCCCAGACTTACCTTCCTAACAGACGTTTCTCATGCTTGGCTGATAGAAAAGGGACCGTATTATTAATAGCTGAGCTACTACGGATATAATATAATAATGTCTGCAGTAAATTAAATGAGATGGGAGGACACCTGTGTTACCCCCTTGCTCGCTGCAGGGCAGTGCTCAGAGGTGAGCACAGGCACAGGGGAACGTTCACGGTGCTGGAACAAAGACACAGTTGACCCCTGACATCATTTAAAGCTACTTGATGCCAAGGACTTCCTCACTTTTTACGGATATTGAAACAAATAAGTCATGGAAATGATGACTGACCCCAGCCATATGGGAGCAGGGAGATTAGCTGCTAATATGGAAAGTTACCTGGCCAGCGTTGAGATCAGTCACGGGAGAAGGGGGAGATCAGAGGGAGGGCTGCCGACACCGTGAGGTAATGTGGCTGCTGGGGAAGAGGGGCTGGAGCTGGGACGACTGGAAGAGAAGAGGTGAAGGTTTTTTCTCTGCTGAAGCCAAAAGTGTACGTCATCACGTGGCTGACTGACAGAGCTGCCTTTTCTAGAACGTGCTTGATACTATGGGAATAACGAGCGTGGGGAAGTTACTGCGAAGTGCATGGGAGGAAAAGCAGTAAATCAAGGACCAGAACAAAGCTGGAAAGTCCCTGCCCAGTCCTGAGCAAAATAAAAGCAAGAACAGGGAGCTGGGGAACAGGAAAAGATCTGCAGGGCTCATTGCAGGAGAGTCAGAGAGGAGAAATGCAGAGCAGTGCGGTGCAGGGACACTGCTGCTGACAGGGGTTAAACGAAAAAACTGAGCCATTAAACTTGGGGAGTATATCAATGAATACCAGTCTTTGTAGCAACTTGATTACATGGGTTAAATAGATGATACCAGTCTTTATTTAAATACACATCCCACTGAAACCCAACAGGAAAACTTCACAGTTGTTCTCTCAGCACAAAGGGAGACGATGCAGTCTCTCTAAAGATTATTTGGGGCTGAATTTTCACTTTCCCTGAGCATAAGATTAAAACCCTCACAAAACTATTTAATTGATTACAAAGCTGAGGTGTGTAGAACTTAATAAACAGCAAAAGGAAGACAGGTTTTAAACCAAATTATGGATGTTTTATTGTAAAGAGAGTCAGCCAGTCCATATCTGAAATATGTACACTTTAATTTTAGCAAATGACCATTAATATGAATTGCCTTGGAAAAGAATAAAAATGCAGTTGCTCGGAGGATCAAAGCTTTAGGGATCAATAGAACTGGAAAGGCCAAAAAAAAAACTGACAGAAAGAAAGAATAAGAAGGCTGAAATCAGATTTTACCTTTCTCACTTGGGATAGTTATGATGAAATCCTGCTGAACTGACTGAGAATATTCAACATGAAAGAATATTCAACATGGGAAGATGTTTCTTGCTGAAAGGGAGCAAAGGAAATATGCACACGCTGGTGAGGGGTTGTGGCATGCAGACTTAAATCCAGGAAATGAGGAATTAGCATGGAACAATTCACATGAAAGTTCAGAAAACATATTGTGTGGGATAATATACTGCGAAGGGTCATTCCTACGCTTGTTGTGAATTATTTTAGGACATAAAGAGACCATGTCTACATTTCTGTCTGTCTGTCTACCCATAGTGAGACTTCTGGTGAAATCAGATATCAGGATGTTTGTAGATAGATTAAATGGAAGTTGAATTTCCTTTCCAAAATATCATGAGAATTACTGATTTTTTAAATGAATCTTTGCCCTAGGATTGCTTGAAGAATTCTGGGTGGATCACTGTGAACTATTTAGGTCCCATAAATTAGATCCATAGAGGAAACTGATAAAGGACAGAAGTGGAACTAAGAAATTTTTTCTTTCATTTTTTACCCTTACTTTCTTTTTTCTTCCCCTTTTTTTAAAATTTTGTTTTCTTGTTTCTTTGCTATTCAGTTCTGATAATTCTTGTGGTTTTGGATAATTTTTGTTCTGAATACTGATTTGCATGTTTAGAATATAATGTATGCATAATGTTAAGTTTTTGGCAATTATGGAAATTTGTTACCCTTGGAGCTGCCTTCTGCTTCCATTCTTGTCACTTTGGTGGCTGAAATTTCTTTCAGTGTCATAAAATTTAAGGTTGTAAAATTCATATTGTAACTTTAACAGCCACATCTGTTTTAAACATTTTTGTTTTAAGAACTCAATGAGAATTTAATGACAAGGCAATAAAAGGAAAAGTTGAAGGAAATTATCACAGATTTGTAAAGCCATAAGACATGTTTCTGCACTTCTGTGGGCCATCAAATTACAAAGAAACAGCCCAATTGCTTTTATTATAGCAATTTTGTTCTTAAAGCATTTCATCGTTTGATGTATTAGCAAGAATTAACATTTCATTTACATCAGTATTAATAATGACAATTATACCCAGGTGCAGGATATTGTCATTAACATACAGACACCTGCAGCATGTTCAGAGAAAAAATAATTATCTACAGTGCTGCCACTGTGTTTGACAGTAATAAATGATAAATAACATATTTTGCGTGCCACCAAATTAATCTACAGGACCAAGAATGTAATAAAAATCACTTTTTCCTTCATTGTCTTGCTACAGATCCAACCTTTCAAATGGTGTAGGTCAGGGTAATGTGGCTGTTGCTACTCAGACCCATCCACAGAGCAGAACCCAAAGGGGCTGAAGGTGGGAGGGATCCCTGGACATCCAGCCCCCAGCTCAAGACAGGGTCAGCCAGAGCAGATTTCTCAAGACCATGTCCAGCCAGGTTTTGGACACAACCTCCCGAGGCAACCTGGTCCAGTGCCTGACCACTCTCACAATAAAATAAGTTTTTCATTTGTTTAAATGGGTTTTTTTGTGTTTCTTTCTGTGCCTGTTGCCTCTTGTCCTGCCACTGGGTATCACTGAGCCATCTGCTCATGCAGTTCCCATCAGATACTTGTACACATTAATGAGGCTCCCCAAGAGGCTCCTCTTCTCCAGGCTGAACAGTCCTGGCTCTAAGCTTCTCTTCGGATGTCAGATGCTCCAGTTCCTTAATCACCTTTCTTGCTCTTTGCTGGACTCACTCCAATATGACCATGTCTCTGTTGTACTGGGAAGCCCAGAAACATTTAATAACAGCCCATTAGAAATTATGAGCTGAATCTGATGTATAGTACCTCTGACACTAAGATCTCCTGGTCCTCCTCTGCCTCTCCTTCTGGCCCTTCTCAGTCTGATCTTTGTCTCTGCTGATAAATGAAGACCAAATGGAAAGCTGTAAAAATCTGTCCTACAAATCCCTTAACGTTGCATGTAATGTTTATGAAATCAGAGCCACATAAACATTTATGTAAATCAATTAGGAGCGAGCAGCCAGGATTCAGGATTGCTTTCAGTATCACTTTCCTACTGAAAACCCTTCTCGGCAGACCTGGTTAACCCAGCCAATATGTTACAAAGCTGTCTCGGTGCCATCTTTTACATATGTTTGCAAAACTCATTCTGGCAGAGGAAAGGAAAGGGTTTGAAAGAAGAAATTCAATGACCAGAAGCATTTCAGCAACCTGTCTTGCCAAATATAATTGCTACTGTGGCCAGACTCTTGGCATCTGGTTGTGGCTCAGTTGTTATGTCTGTCACTCCTGCAGTATTTAATAAAGCATTTATAAAGAACCCTTTTTTTAGATAAGACTTTGCGAAGAAACACAGGCTCTATCTCACTGGCAACTATTTCAGATAAAGTGATTTACTGAGTATTTACAAGTGAGTTGCTGCTTCTGGAGTTCAGAGCTCACCACCAGTACAAAAGTTAAGAAGTGTGTTGAAAACAGGTC
This sequence comes from Lycocorax pyrrhopterus obiensis, assembly GCA_014706295.1. Taxonomy (NCBI): domain Eukaryota; kingdom Metazoa; phylum Chordata; class Aves; order Passeriformes; family Paradisaeidae; genus Lycocorax; species Lycocorax pyrrhopterus. The sequence continues at coordinate 9,151,160 of JACSVZ010000022.1, read as the reverse complement.
CACTCAGGGCAGATTTAAAGTTGCTTCCTACAGGAGGTCAAAGATAAGAAAAATAGTAGCACTGCAGGTTTAAAATGTAATTTGATTCTTAGAGGGGCAGCACTGAGCTCAAAGGAGTCTCTGTTATGCTGGTAAGCGATGCAGAAAGTTATCACAGTACAGGGTCAGCCTGCTCAGAGCTGGGGACTTTTCCTGCTCAATCATTTTTAGATTACCAATTTCAGTTCATAGCTGTGCCACAAAGCAAATGCATAAGGAATGCATATCCCACCAGTTCTTTTTAATTGCTCCACAGAACTTATGTGTGGACAGGATGTGACTTTCCATTGGCAAATTGACATAAGTTTCTGTAATTTGTCTGTTTTGTCTGCAAAATTCCACAGACGGAGTTAAGAGCATCTGCTGCAAATTTGATCCTAGTAGCCCCTCTTGGATACAGAAAGGTGCTAATAACTTGCCAAAATTTATGGAGTCTAACACTCCAGTCTAACTCTGACAGACTCTCCGAAGTCTTGAGCTGAGAAAAAGCTTTCCAAATTACTTTTTTCCATTATAGACTTGACTTCTGTATGATAATTTGTGTCATCTGTATAAGTTCACTGATGGCACACAAAACAGGTAATCACTAGTAATGCAAGAGTGCACCCAGTTTGTTGGCTGTGTGCACGAATTCCCATTTTGCTTGTGCAATGTTAAGCACATCTCACACAGGAACTTCCCGTACTCATAACTGACTTTCTCTGTTATTTTTGGAAGATCTGGACAGATAGACAATAAAAGAACACAACTTACAATAGAAAGTTTTATCCCAATCCAACAGCAACCTTAGTCTTTATTTTCTATGAAATCACAGGTCAAAATTTGTACAATAGCAGGTCAGCTGAATTGCTGGAGAAAAATTTAGGATAATCAACTAAATTTGTGCAGGATACTGGATCTGCTCCATTGCTCAGGAAAAGTGTCCTGAGATCACAGTGGAGACAGTAATTCAGTTACATGACTTGTAGTGTATAATTTTGTCATCCATAGTGCATCAGTGTCATATTTAATAAAATTGAAAGCACACTAAATAGTTCTGCCTGATTAATAAGTTAATCTTCAGTGTTTGTCATGAACAAAATAAAAGATGTAGAGAAAACTTTACTTTTTCCAGTTATTGCTAGTGCTGTTTTCTATTCTCAGAAGGCCTGGAAGGATGCCTGCTGCATTTTAGGGTTGAAAAAGTGAAAATATAAATGCTTCTCCTTGATTTCTGTGAAATTTGGGGCATTCAAAATAATTTTTTTATTTATTTGTTGATAAAAGAAATACTCCAAAGGCCACTCTTTCTTTCACTGGTATTCATAATTATCTCCAAACTTTGGTAGATTTTATTACAGTTTGAAACTGAGGTTGAATTTTTTGAATTTAAAACAAACCCCACCACCACCAAAAAAAAAAAGCACCAGAAAATTGCAGGAAGAAAACAAAACTCTGAGTTTTGTTCCATTTTCGACCGTGACAGTAGGTTTCATGCAGTATTAATGAGAGAAAAATTTGGATCTAAAGATGTAATTTGGTTTCTTATTTCTCTTTTCTGTCACTTCCACTGAAGAAACAGACTTACAATACGTCTTTGCTTGCTTAATGCTATTGCTAATTGCCCAGATGGGACTCTGAGAGACCATTAAGTGTCTATTGATTGCAATCAGCTTGCCTATGACAGATGAAGTTGACTCTGGTGGGTTTTTTCTTTTTTTTTTTTCCCCTCCTGTCTGGTGCTGTAAACTGAGGTCTTTATGCTCCTGCTGACCGTGACTTTCCTGTATTGACTTTCCTGGCTTTTCCCAGCTTTCCATGTAACTTTTTGCTGTTCAGACATGGCGAGTGCTGTCCTGGGTGATGGGTGCACCTGTCCCTGTGACTATTTGACTCTGCAGCATTTGTCCTGTCTGCTTGCTCGTTTTTGCTGTTGTTGTGTGGAGAAATCGGATGTGTTGGAAATACGGTTTTGTGCGAGGGATGTTTGCCTAGAGCTCTGCACCTGTGCACACCCACATCACCAAAACAGGACTCAGGTCCACTCCATGGTCACTGCTTAGTAGGTAAAATGACATTTAATGTTTTTCTCAAGAGTCATCACTGTGGATGAAGGTGTGCCAGTCCAGTTTAGTTGTTAGCTAATGTGAATTTGAAACTGCTTACATCCACGTTCTGCCTGAAAAGTGTGTCATGCTATCACTGCCCCCAAAGAAGGGTGAAAGGTCTGCTCAGCCTCCCTCTGGATGGAAACCTAAATCTCTGGTAGGGTTTAGTACATTGTCCAACAGCTAAAGAAGTTGCTGAGTCAAGAATAAAAGCTGTCCACAAATAAAGAGGAAGAAGGAACTGTGGAAATGTACAGTTTCAAGAATAGAGGAGGTAAGACTGAGTGGAAAGAAAAACAGAAAACACAGTATAGGAGGAACAAGCACAGGGAGGAAAAAAAAGAAAAAATAAAATTATGCCCTGGAAATTAAGAGAAAAATGGTAACAAAACTGTCAGAAATATAAAAGGAAGTCTAGAGTTATGAAATGAATAAAAACAAGTGTGGTAGTGGAAGTGGGGAAAGGTGGTGCACCCCAGTAGCCCTGTGCCTCCTTTGGGCAGGCTCTGCCAGCTTCCTGCAGTGGTCACTGCCTGGGAGAGACTTTGGCCAAGGGCAGGGAAGTGCTGGAGCCCAGCAGGACAGGTGAAAACAAGGCTCCGTGGTCTGCAAGGTGGTAATTGTGGCATCTGCAGGAAATGCTGCTCCACAATGCCAGGCCAATGAAATGGCCATAAGTGGCAGGTTGTGGTGACCATTCGTGCTCTGACCACTGTCAGATAAACTGCCTGGCATCAGGTTTTTTTGCTTCCCCCTGTCCACAAATGTTACTTTTTGTTTGGTGATCCTGAACACGCCTCATGTAAACCTCATCCTTTCCTTGCTATTTCCTCAAGAGAGACAACTGCTTGCCCTGTAGCCTCTTGTTTTCAATGCAGTTGAAAAATTGTTCTAACACATTGAGCCACGAGATCAGGTTTCATCCCAGTCTGGGGGCCTGCATGGGCTCTTGTGAGATGCCTCATTGATCCAAAGCACTTACAGTGACCTACTGGACTCTGTGTAATGCAAGGTCTGTCCGTGTCAAGGAAATGTTCCATCTGTGCCGTCCTGCAAACGCCTCATCCCCACCAAGGTCAACACCGGCAGCTCAGCCCACAGAGCTGCTGCTGGTGGGTCAAGTTCCATGATGCCGTCTCTGGAGCTGCACGTGAAGTGGGCACAAACAGACACGTCTGGGTCTGTGCAGAGAGCATGAAGCACGTGTGGATCTCGAGCAGCCAAAGGACAGGGGGGACTGGGAGCAGACCTGCATTTCTACAGCTGAGGGATTCAAATTTCACTCTTAACCCTTCAAAGCACAATGGACTTAGGGCTGCGTTTGGCCTCAGATGCTTGGTAAAGGATCTGCCTTCAAGTGTTGGGTTGGAAATATGTAAAAATAATGACCAATGTTCAGCAAGAATCTAGCATGGATGGGTGGGGCCCACTTTATGCATCTGTTAAGTGTGAGCCATGGACCTGCTGACTCCTGACAGATGATCCATTTCCCAGTGCCAGACACAAACAATTCCCTCAGGCTGCTCCGGGACCCCACGCACAGCGTGGGCTCTGCCTCCTGTGGTGAGCCAGGCCCTCTGGCCCCTCTCCTAAGTGTGGCTGCTGGGATACCCAGAATTAGATGCTCACAGACACCCTGTGAGCTCCTCCTCTGCAGCCCCCAAAGGGAAGGGGCACAAGCACCATCTGCACAGCACAGGTGTGGGTCCCCACGAGCACCAGCACGACCTGGCAGGGCTCTCACAGGGCCCCGATTGTTCCAGCACAGCTGTGTGGGGACAGCCATCTGCACCCATGGACGGGCAGACCTCGGCTTCAGTGTCAGCCATTCAAGAGCTGACACGGACTAATTTACGAGAAATTGCTTTTAGCAGGTGCTAACCTGTCTCGACCATGGATAATAGGAGAGTTGCTATTGGGAATCAAACCAGAGAGCCATAAAACCTGAGTATCATTACAGATTTTACTGGAGAGCACAGCTGTTGCAACGTCATCGTCTCTCTCTGTCGAAGACACACCAATTCCTGCTGAATTCTGACCAACTAAATGGCAGGAATTAGAGCCATGCAGTTACAGAGCAGCAATTGCCATGTCAATATTATTCAATTCTGTGCATGTGTGCACAAGTTTGTCTGGCTGCCACATTGCCACATGCTCTTGACACCTACTGCAAATCTCTGTTCCTTGCTGATCCCTCACTTCCATTTCTCTGCTAGAGTGAAAACCAGAACTGAGTATTTTTCCCCTTCAGTCTCACCACATATGTCACTAATAGGACTTTTCAGAACTTTTGTCAGTCACCTTCTGTAACAGCCTGAGGAATACTGTAGGGACATCTCTAGTAGCTGGATACAGGATATTGTATTTCTTAGTTTGTCCAGTTGAATAATCACTTGGAGTAGCTTTGTGGACTCGCACGACTCTTACTTGGAAGGAAGTGAAAAGCCAGTTGGGGAATCAAAGTATTTCTAGGGTGACTTACAGAAGAGTCAGGTTAAAATCAGCAGGTCAGGGTTTGATTTGAGATCATAAATCAGGTGCCTGGAGAGAATATGTTGGGAGGAACAATGTCCGGCATGCTGAAATAATTTGAAAAACCACTGTTTATTGATGCATGTTTTTTCACCATTAAAGTGTTGCTCCTGCCTTTTGCATTTAATGCATTTAAGCTGCAAGATACTGTTGAAGAAAAGGGTGACAATCACAGCTATTCAACTCTCCCCTTGTTGTCTCTCTTATTCTGGAGAACACGTTCCCAGAGGTGATAGTCCTTGGTAGCAGTGTAGGACTGGATCAGCAAGCTCAGTTCTCACCCTGGAAATCATCTCTCTGCATCAGGTAGCAGCAGGGAGCTGAGCAGGAGAGGAGCACATTTGGGCAGCAGCCGGGGCGGTGAGCAGGGAACTCTGCCTGTCAGTCTGGCATCTTTCACTAACACCAAATTTGCTTTAAGGACAAAAAAAAAAATGAAGCCAGGATGTGGTTGAGAGTGAACACATGTTGCAAGTTCAGCTTAGGTAATACAATAAGCTCTTCAAGAACGGGTTCTCTTTCTTCTCAATGTAAATAAATACTCATGATAGCCCCAGACATATTCATTTTCTTGGGATTCTCTCCGTTCCTTATCAGAGGTGGTGTCCCGTGCGTTATTGATGTGGCTCATTTGAGAGCCTGTGCCCTTGTCCATATGCACAAGCCAGTTAATGAGATGAGAAGCAATGTGTAAAATAACAAGAGTGTTGATGTAAAGTTCTCAAATGGCCAGCACTGGGATTAATTGTTAATGGCCTATTGACACAGAATGTTTACTGATGAGCAACACAGGGTTCCAGTGACACCAATACAGGGCTGTTTTGGAAGGCTGCATCCCTTTTTATTAAAAAAAAAAAAAAAGATTTAATTAGTAAAATTAATTTTATTGGTGTTTGTTACAGTTTCTCTTGCAATGGTTGGGGGGAAGTGTTCACTTGGAAAGAAACAATTTGAGGTGAAGAATGACCCTCTAAAATCACAGTAGATTTTTTTGAATGGCCCAATGAGATCATTACAGCTAACAGCTCTTCTAGAGATGCTTGATAAGATAATTAAGAGGAAAATCAAATTTTGTGCTTCAGGGTATAAATTGATCAAAAAGTCTTTCCCATGAACAGCTGTCTAGTTAAGTATTCAAAATGCAAATGCATGTACATGTGAGTGACTGTGATTTCCCCATCCTTGGGAACACTGTGGGAGCAGCACTTACACCCCACCTCACGTCACCAGGGACAGGAGCAGGTCTACCCCTGATCTACCAGGGGCAGTGCTCAGGTGAAGCAGAGCCAGGCTGTGCTGGTTGTCCAGAGGAGAAGGGATCACCTCTGCCCTTGGCTCCTCCTGGTCAGCTGGAGCCTGGTCACTGGGAGCATGTGGTGACCCAGTGCATGTGGTGTGGGTCTGTTTCTCTCTTGAATAGCTGGGAAGTAGGACAAAGTCAGAATGTGACTCCAGTGAAAGGCAGCCAGCACTGTGGCTTCTCTGCTCTTCTCTTCAACCTGGCTACTGTAAAAAGTGTAACTCTGAATCCAAAAACTCAGACCTGCTGCAGTTGGAGAGTCCCGACCCAGAGGTGCAGGGGTCTGTAAAACATCAGGATAAATCAGTGGTGCTTCCATGTGCTCAGATCCAGGTAGGGCTAAGCAAGGCTTTGCTCAGGAAAAGAAACCAAAGAACTCTTTGGCTCTGCAGGACAGTGTGAGTTGAACATCAGATCCGCTCTCCTACTGCCAGTGCTGCTGAGCTGTGCTCCCAGCACAGGTGTGTGGAGCCAGGTGCTTCTCCTGCCCCAGCTCTCCAGCACACCAGGGTTACAGAGGATGCTGCACGAGTTAACACAACTGAGTTCAACTTTCCGCTCCCAAAATGGAGATTAAACCAATTATGTTTTTCTGCTAAATGAAAAAAATCTGACACAGGAACAAGCTGGAGCAAAAGGGGGATGTTTTATAATAACTCTTCCAAGGCCAACAATACTTTAGGAAAACTTCCTCATGACTAGTTTTTTATGGCAGTGCGTTTCATACAATTCTTCACAGAAACATTCATCCAGCATAAACAGTCAGCGGGGTTACTGCCTCTAGAATTACCTGTGTGTCACTGGAGGAGCTTGGTCCATATAAAAGATTAGTGCAGAAGGCTGATAGTGAATGGGATGGGGAAACCTCATTAAAAAGCCAGCTCCTCTTCCCCAAACTGCCCCATGGGTGACAGTCAGTGCTGCAGCAATGTGTGCTTGGTAGTCCCTTCCCCATCTCTTCAGTAGATACAAACTCCTTGTCTTTTATGTGTATTTCCTGACTGATTCCTATGGGTTATCTGTGCATTTGTTTTAAGGAGAGCAAAAATAAAAAACATAGTGGAATAAGACAAACTAAGCCTCTGCAATTAGGAGAGTGTGCCAACACCCTGACCTAGGTAGGAATGCCAGTTTTGATCCATTTCTCACAGATGTGACCAAATACGACCTTACAGATGTAGCTGCACAAGTGCTAACAGATTTTATACATCTCCAAACATATTTACGAGTGCACCTAGGTGACAAGCTCTGTAAATCTGAGATGTATGCACATTGTTGCTGCCAGGCAGAAAGGCAGGTACCCACCTCTGTCGCACATGTGCACAGATGTGTACCCAGATGCCAGGTGTAATTTTAGAGCAGCAGCACACGCACACACATCTGCTGGTGGGCACTGGGCAAAACTGGTATCAGTGAACTGACCTCTACGTCCGAGCAAGTGAACTGAAACCCAGAAGCAGCAAGGCTGGGGCTTTTAATGAAGTGAATGAGAAATGAAAAAAGAGAGATTGAAAGCGCCTGGTGCTGTGATACATAATTGATGAGACTCCAAGCAGGGCTTCAGTGGCTAATAAATTATTAAACACTGACTCATTAGGGAAAGATTTCATTATAGGATAATTTAATTAAACAACAGGCAAAAAAAGGAAAGAGCTTTAAGGGACTGCGTCCTTCTGGTTTTTCCACTGTGACACTGATGATTTAAAGAGAGAGGAGCCAAGAAATGATCCTGAAGATGGGAAAGTTGTTTACTGTGCACAAGAGGACTGATCCTTGGCTTCTTCAACGCTCACGTTTTCATTTCCCTGTTGTATGGTAGATGTGGGCTGTTGTTATTCTGCTTTAAATGCATTTTGCAGGCACTTTCCCTGGTGTCAAAGCCTGCCCACAAGGCAGGGCAGGTGAGAAGTGGCCGCAGGGATGCTGTCCCGTGGTGACAGACAGCAGATCATCAGCTGTGGTTCCTGCAGAGCACAGGGCTGGAGCTGTGGCTCAGGCCAGGCTCCGCTCCCAGCACCTCTGGCTGGGCCAGCCCTGGGATGACCCTGGTCCGTCACTCACCAGCCACGGTGCTCCAGGGGACAGGACAGCAAGAGAGGGTGTCCAACCTCAGCTTTCAATCTCTACGAGGCCAGAGGCCCTGAGTGGAGCCAGATCTCCATCCTGAGAGGCCTGAGGGCCAGGAGCCTCTGCCTTTGACTGACCTCTGCATTTGCCCAGGGCACCAACCCTTTTTCTTTCAGATGAAATAAAATCCTTTAATATCACCATCCGAGTACATGTAGAATGCAGTGCACAAGACCAGGACCTCTCGTGGTACAACTCACAGGTGGATGGTGTCGCCAGCCTGGAGAACGAGAGCGGGGAAGAGCCAGGCCAGCGCTCCTCAGCAGCTTGGGGGTGTTTGGATACAAGGGGCTCTCTTCTCGATCTCAGATGAAGAGAGTGAAGATGCCAATGCCTCAAGGGGGACTGAAGGGACACCAAGTCCTCTGGTGAGCATTTGGCAGCAGTGAGAGGGCTCTCCAGGGCAGGGCTGGGGTGTGCAGGCACAGCTCCCTCAGGTTCCCACATTGTCTGGCCTGGGTTGGGGGAGAGCTCCCCAAATCACCCCACAGGCACTGCGGGGCAGGGAGAAGAGTGCTTGACATCATCCCACGATTGAAGAGGAGACATGTTTTCATTTTACATTTTCATCAACAGGACAGAAATTTGTACAAAGAGTGACTTTTTCCCTCCTTCTCCAGGGTGGTTTTCTTCCCCAGATGAGTTTATTCTCATCAGGGTGAGGACATTTAAAGGGCAGCTGGGAGGAAGGAGACAGGATGGTCAGGTCAGAGGGAGCCACAGGACAGCAATGGCAGTGAGCTGAGAACCCAGAGGGATTTCCTTCTGCACCTCTCCTGGTGAGGGTTGGTGAACCTCACTGAGTTCCCCCCTCCTTTTTTGCTTAAACAATATGCAAAACAAACAGATGGACAGGCTTTTTGGGTCATTTGGCTGCCTTGCTCAGGGCTGTGAGTGGGACGAGTGCCCAGCTGCTGTTTCTGCACAAGGAGGTTTTCAAGATGGAACAGACAAGGTCAGGTGCATCCAAACTGATAAATAAAACAAGAAGAACTTGCAGGATGACAAGCATAGCAGAAGCAGAAAATCTTCATTTCCAAGCAGTTACATTCAGTATCTGTTTTACTTCAGAAAGACGCATGCAGCTGTCTAACATTTGCTCAAGCCCTCAATTTTGGGCCCCATTTCGATTCCTTCAGGCTTTCCTACACCCAGTGTATCTGCAAAGTAGGCGAAATTAAGACAGAAGTTTTCCAAAAACTGTGAGGTTACTGCAAAATCAGTAACACCTCCTTTTATTTTTGCACAATGCAAAGGTAAAGAACACATTAAAATTACCTTTGATTGAAAGAATCTGTTCATCTCCTCACAGGGAAAGCAAGAAGAGGGAAGGAACAAGGAATACAGAGGTGATGAAGGCACATGGGGATGTTTCAATAAAAGCACAGCCAGTAGTTTGGAGAAAATGGTGATTCCTCTCTGCCTCACAGCATTGTGGTCCCTCTTGGAGTGAAAGGCTGGTTCTGACAAAAATAAATGGTAGGGAGGCCAGTGAAGGGGCAGGAAGATGGTCAGGAGGTTGAAGGAAGCAGCTGGGTGGAAGCTACAAAAAGCTAACGGGGATCTTAATTGCTTCTAATTGCCAGGCTCTTCATAGGGATTGTACCAGGTAATTGTATCCCTCCAAGGATATTTCTGGTTATCAAACTGTAATAAAATGCTCGGCTAGACATCATTCTCAAGTGTATAGTAAGTAGGAAAAATATCTCTGTCTTTTTTTCACGAGAAGAGGGTTCTTCATAAATGTAAAACTGTACTTAACTGCAGTCATTTGCCAGCGGACTACCTACAGCTCCTCCCTATATGTGCTAATCTTTTGTGGTCCTTGTTTACTAGTTGCAACAGAAAAATAGGAAATGGCTAGGATTTTATGCTGGAATGCAACCCCATGGCAAGTGTGGTCAGAAATTTGGGAAGTCTCCCAGAAATGCCAACTTTTTAATTATTATTCAGAAAATAGAGAGACAAGAAAAAAAAAAAGCCTGTCAGGCAAAGGAGGAATATGACGTTTGCCTCTTGATAATCACCTATAAATGCCTGAGAGAAAGGAAACCAGTCCAAAAAGTACTTATGTGCACTCTGAGAAGAGATTATTCTGTCTGAGACTGACTGACAGCTTTGGTTCAGAGTCTCACTGGCATAAAGCTGTGAATATGCATGAAAGAAAAAGACTTAGAAAAGGTCTTGTTTCTGCAGAGAAAGACAAAATTGGGCTAGTTCATAAAAAAAAAACAAACCCAAACCAAATTGCAAAATATGGTAGAAAGTCTGTCAGGTTTAATTGCTGCCTGGGCAGTATAAATGGAGTTCTGCAATTGTACCTGGTCCTGTCTCGCTGGTCAAAATTAAGGGACCCATAAGTCCCATAAGTGCCTTTAACTGGTGACCTGGGAAATGGGGCTGGGATGCTTAAAGCCAACAGATAATCAAGTGAAAAACAATTAAGCAAAAAGAGGGTGGAACAGCTACAGCAGATCCCAAGATTAACAGCAATTAACATATTCCAAGTTAGACTCCTGAACTGTCCTGCAGCCTGATGCAAGCTTGTTCCTTCCATTAGCTGTGGGTGTAATTCATTTGTGGAGTTGCAGTTTGGTACTGGATGATTGATGCAGGACCAACCTCCTCAGTCTCTGAAGAACTCAGTCTTTAACATTGTATTTTCTTCTTAAGTTCTCCCTAAATGAATTCTGAATTTCCTTTCTGCAAATATTCTTTGCCAGATCTTAGTGTGTGAAATCGAGAAGGCTCTTCCCCTTCCCTTATAAAAACTTTCACTCTGAGCATTTCTTGCTGCTGTGCACAAAATGTCTGTGATAAGGATGCAGAGGGATGCTGTGGTCACATTTTCGTTCCTCTGGCTGACAGTGAGGATCAACTATTTCATTTCAGAAAACATGGCACATACTCACATTCCTATTAATGTCAGAAGGATTGCTGTTCTGATTAACCTCACTCTCAAGGACAATTTTGGAAAGCAGTCAATGAAGCTAAAGAAAACAGTCTTAATAATGCAAATAAATATTTTTGCGTGACTGCCCCAATGCAGTGCTTGTTCTGTTCTAAGAATTCAATAGCAGCGGTGAAAAAGTGAAATTTCAGTTTTATGCTGTGTCTTGAACGGTGAGTTTTGAATTGCCAACAATTTAGAAGTTTGGCTTGGTTTGCATAGATGCTCAGAAGATGATGCTCTCTTTGGTCTGCAGAGGGAGCAGATAATTTTCTAAGGAAAAGTGTTTCTTTGGAGAGTTTCAAGAAAAGTTGACATCATAAGTAGATTGCCTGCCTGTCAATGGATCAGGCTTTCCCTCTGGAATGAGGAAGAAGAAAAGAGCTATGAAATGGTTATGGGGGAAATGGTTATGGGGTGAAAGAAATGAGTAGAAATACCTCCCTGGTGTTATTTAGGTTTTGCATACATTCACTTTCAGCTGTGCACGCACAAGATCAAGATTTTTCCCTCATTTATCCCAGAATAAACCTGGAGTAGCTCTATCAGTGTCCACAGGCCCCTTCTTGCCTCCAAACCATCCCCTCCTTGCTTTTTCCACCTTCTCCCCAGCTGAGGCCATCCTTGCACGGCTTTGCACCACAGCTCAGTTGGGTCTTTAGCTGCCCTGGCACTCCTTCCTAGGGCTCAGCATTCCAGCGTTGTTGGCACCACAGCTTGCAGACCACATTTTTCCTGGCCATGCTGTTGATAGGGGATTACTGCAGCAAAGCTGCACTTGGCACAAGCCTCCAGAGCCAGGCTGGCAGGAGCACTGTGGTCCTGGCAAGGGAGGTTTCACGGCTTCCAGGTCCACTGTCCCCTCCTACCCTGTCACTGAACTGGGACTTGCATAAGGAAGGTTGTTTGGTAACCCCGTTCCCTGATTAAACTTGTTTCAGGTGTAACTGTCCTTCTCTGCTTTCATATATTGGAGTATTAGGATATTTCTCAATCCTTAATGGGAAATTAATATAAAAGGCACTTTTGTGATGGAAGAGGTCATTGAAGGGTTATCTGGCACTCCCACAGTTTCATTTGGTCATCTTTAGAAACCGTGTGACCTTCTGCCTCGGTTTCTCTGAATATAAATTGTAGAAGTGTGCAGATGTGCTGTGAAAATTAATGGTAGTCTAAAACATGCCTGGAAATAAAAAGAGATTGCTTTGCACCCATGGCATCCTTGAATCCAAAATCTCAGACTGCTTTGCAGATGTTACCTGGCACCAGTGTCTGGAAGTCAGCAAACAGGACTGATTCAAATGGTGTGAGAGTGGGACAGACAAAGAGAAATCCTTTTCAGCAGTGCCATCACCTGAACTAATTTCAATTAGTGGGAGCAGTGACTACAGCAAGATATGGAGGAGCTTGATGTTGATACTCCTCCCCAGAGCCACTGAGGTTCACTAAACAGCTTCTGCAAAGCCTTCAGAAACTTTTTGGGTAGAAGCTGTGGCAGCAGAGTAGTCTTATTCTTCTTTGTTATCATAATGATTGTTTTGAAAGATTTGACTTGCTGTTTTTCAAAGAGATTTTCTACCTGATATGCAGAAAACCACCCCGAGGGGGAGGAAGAACCCTCTCCAGTGAAAGACTTCCAGTTACAGCCCAGAGCAGAGACAAGCCCCTCTTTTATTTCCCCAGTTACCTGCTTTGCAGGCCGATGACTCAAAAGGATTTAAAACCTCTCCGTCTCTCAGCTTCAGAGGTGAAACACTGGGCTTGTTCTCTTGCTGTGACCTCCAGGAAGTTTGGCACATTCCTTCAGTGAGATTGACCCCAAGTTCCTTTTTCTGATGTTTTTGGATTAAGGCAGACTTGGCATTCACGTGGGCTGTGATACAGTCAGCATTCCCCAACTGTGATGGCTTGTCATGGGTCAGCACAAGCGAAAGCCTGTTCAGCAGAAGGTCGTGGTACTGCAGCAGGGCTTCCTGCAGATTAGTGCTGAAACGTGTAAAAGCAAGAGGAGGGAGCATGGCTGAGTAGGCTGAAACCCTCTGGGTTCCACAGATTAGCCCTGGTGTGCTGTGATACTGAAACACACTCAGAAATGTGTTAAAAGCTGGTTTATGAGCAAAACATCTCTTGGGTATTCCAGGCTGCCTCACAGACTGTGCAGCTCCCTGTTGTCCCGCGCTGGACTGGGCAGGGTGTATTCCCGTGACACAGACTGATGTTTCCAGAGGTGTTGAGGCCAGTTAGACACACCTCCCCTTACTCATCACAGCTCCCAAAGTGCCAACAGTAGCTTCGTTGGTAGCTGAAACCTGACAGAGTTGGGAGTCTGGGGATAAATGCAGGCTGGAGTACAGCAGGAGGCACTGCTGGCTCATCGAGGGAAGATCTGAGATCTCATCTCTTTATAGATGAGCCAGGTATAAGGGCTGTGAGATCCCAAGGAATACTGGAGTCAGATCATAATTTCACATCGATGGCTCTTAGAGCTTCCTTGGAGAGTGATTGATTCTGCTTTGCTGTGATATATCTAATACAGCACTGATAACTTCAGTGTCCTGCACTCTAGCTGTCATTAACTAGGCTTTCTAGAGGTTGTTGTTGAATCTGGTTGTATCCTTTTTTTCCCTTTTTACAGTGGATTAAGAAGGCTGCAAGAGTGTTCTGGGTTTAATTTATTTCCAGTCCATTGATATTCCTAAGATAAGAAACATGAAATATTTGGAGGAACAGGTTTTTATAACATGATGGTTAGACTTGGGAATAGATTATTTTTTTATTTAGCATATTTGGATTTCTTACATCTTATTTGAGCAGTGAGGAGTGCTGGATCATTAATAAAACAATTCTTCATTCAAAACTGCTGTTACTGCTGGTTTGAAAATTCAAAATTCAAAATTTGGAAATTCTGAGTCAAAGTCTGATTTACAATGCAGTTTCATCCCCCTTCAGTGTTGCTTCTTCTTCCTGAACCCTTCCACCACCTCCATTCCCTAAAGCACTCCCAAAGAAGATACACTGGTGTTGGTGACCACTGAGTTGTGCAGATCTGCTCTGGTCAGTGCTGGATTGCAGAAGCTGCAGCACCCCAGGAGCCTGTTTATTACGGTGTTCCATGTGTGGTTACCACAGGAGGAAAATACTGAGTCTCTGGCACAGGTGGAGCAGCCTCATCTCATCCCTGAGCAAAATCAGAACCTCTGAACAGAGACAGGAGGACTCAGAAGGTGAGAACCGAGTTACCTCTCTTACAGACTTGCTGAGGCTGCAGGCAGGCCCCACAGTAAGTGAGGCAGAGGCTCGGCCATGGATGGATGGAAGGATTTGTGCATTTAAATGCAGGATTGGTGCATTTAAATGCAGCATTAAGGGGAACTTTGAGCACCCGCTTGCTGTGACCAAAGTTAGATCTGGCTCTCCCTGGCATCTGTGCCCTTCCAGGAGCCCTTCCTCTGCAGGCTTCACGAGGACATCAGCAGTAGTTTTCTTGCCAAGGCTCACTCAGTCTTAGCCATTGCAAAGTGCCTCTTGTAATTTTCTTCAGAGTTTTGATTTTTTAAATAAACTTCCAGGATAGGCCATATTTCATACGAAAAAACAGGAAAAGAAGGAGTGAGAGTAGTGAAGTGGAGTGAGAAGAAAGATTTAAAACTCCAGAGAATTTTCAGTTACTTTTAACTGTCTTAACAGGCATTATAAATAACTATAACAAGCCCAGTTTTTCACCCTTCATTAGTTATTCCAATCCAGCTGTATTTATTGATGGTGATTCTCCAGCTGAGCAAAACTCCATCATTTGTAGTACTTAAAAAAGTCGGTGAAAGACTAAATGCAGAGCTGAGGTTGGTAGATAGACCATAGCCAAGAAAGCTGAAATTCTGGCTCCAAATAATATTTTCCAACCCCCTCCATAGTCAGAGACTTGCAACCCCCTCCATAGTCAGAGACTTGCTGGGTCCCCACTTAACTTCTTAAATTTATTGTATGTAACACCTGAAATCAAACGTCGACGTGACTTTGTCTTTAAGGAGGGAGTCAGGTTTAAAATTAAGGCATCTGGGAGCCAAGGGAAATTTTCTAGGTGCTAAATTTGGCTCTGGAGCTGCCATTTCCCAGCACAGTAGAATAGTTCACCCCCATCCAAGAGGTCACAGCAAAGCATGAATTGAAGGTGTTAATGTAAAACCCCAAATCCACAGATTTCTTGATTTATGGAGCTGACTTTGCTTTCTAGAAATGAAGAGCAAGATTCGTTAGAGACAAGGATAGAAAAAAAGCTTTCATTTTTTGTGTCACAAGGCTTAGATGTGCCAATTGTTCCTGCCACTGACAGGTCAGGACACCCCAGACAAGCTGTGTTTTGTGGTGCTTTGCAGAGCCCCTCTGGGTTGTGGCCCCATCAGGACTGAAGTGGCTCTGCCAGGCAGAGAGCAAGAGGAGGTACTAATGAGACTGTGAATATGTATTTATGCTAATAGAGGCACATGGGCCTCTGTGGAGCAAAAATAAGTGGAGAAAAGTCCTGTCTTTACTGACCTCCAGGACGAAACTGCTTCTGTTCTCAACCTCTTCCTTTGCTGCCCAAGTTCAGGAGATCCATTTCCAGCTATGGCAGGGCAGGTGTACCTGCAGTTGTTGGGGTCTCCAGCTTGTGAAAAACCTCAGATTTTAAAGAGAGGGTCAGTGCAGGCATAAGGGGGGATGGTTCATGGCACAGCTCCGCTTTACCTTCATTAGCATCACTCATGTGCTGAGTGCTCAGTGTTACAGGATGGGAAGAATTTGTACCAATGCAGGTCTCTCTCCATCATTCCTGTTAAAACCATTCTACTCCCTACCCCTGAAGGCCTTTGCCTGATGAAAGGCTCTGCTGATCCTGCAATAAAGCAGAGAATTTGGGAAACTCATAGAGCAAAGCCTGCACTGAGTCATGGCAGAATAGATAAATAGGATATTTAAGCACATCTGCTGTTGCATAGGTGAGTCCCTCTGCACCCCTGAGTGGCACCAGGATGCTCTGGAGCTGCTGCACCTGTCAAAACTTCCAACTCTGACCTCAGCAACAATGGAAAAAAAGCAACAGAAAGTGTTTTCCTCCAATGGATCCTCCTCTGCCCTTGGTATCCATAAGCTGCAGTGGGTGACCGCAGTGTGAAGGTAAACCTTGCCTTGACATGGAGAGTGATGAATAGTTTCTACCCTGAAATCCAATCTCTGAAATTGATTGCACCATCACAGTAAATCCATTACTGGAGCAACCCATTTTACCAATACCACATTTCAATAATTTATTTTAGAATAAAAGGCTTTTTAAAGTATCAGATGAAATTAAGACCAGTTCTTTGATATCTGTAAATACTGGAAGCGCTGCTTCAGATGGAAGTGTCATAGATACTTCCTGAAAGCAAAATTATATTTCATAAAGATAACAGGCTAGATGGAGGGAGGGCTTTGGGGAAGAGGAGAAATCTCAGTTAATGTGTGCACCTCCCTCTTCAGGATGGCCAATTCTGTAATATTTATGTAGGCAGACTTGCTCAATGGTTTATGTATTTTTAAATTTGCCGGATAGTAGTTAATAAATAAAGACAATAGTTCTGTGAGTCAAGTCTCTGCACTGATGCTCAGACACGCCAGCATGCTTTTATTCAGAGCTAATGATGTGGCAGGTGCAAACAGACAGAGCAGATGAGGCCATCAGCCCATCCAGCCTTGCACCCTGTCTCTGCCAAGGGCTGGCGAGGGGTAAGAAATGGTAAGAAAACCCAGCAATGTCAGTGTCCCATCACAGCACCTGGCCAGCTCAGCTTGCAGAGAGTTCCACTGAGCTTCTTGAAACCACTTGAGGGACTTCATTGCTTTTACAAAATAAATCCGCAGACTGCTCAAAATGGGCTCCTGCTTTTGATAAGACTCTCCTTTTTTAACGATTTGTCTCTGATTCCAACATGACACGTTAACTAAATGCTGTGTTCATATCCATGGCTATTCCCAGCACTATGGCCAGAATCTGTGTCATATCCCCCCTCCAGGCAAAGCTACCCCAACCTGTTCTGAAGCATCCAGGGCAGGTTTTAAGGCAGTTGGAGGTTTCCACGTTCACTGTGCTGTGCTCTGCAGGTATCAGAGCACTGAGTAATGGGATCTGTGTTTAGGAAGCTGAAAGAAGGAAAAATGCAAAGCAGGGGTATATCCTCATATTTAATACACATGTAACATTTTATCCACCAACTTCTGCCTGTTCACAATACAAATAAAATGAGCTGCCCTTGGTGTGACATTCCTTGCATTTTTACATCAGCTTAACCCTGGAAAAGCTTAATCCTGGTTTAATGGTCTTTTAATAGAAGTGGTCAGTAGTTTTGTAAATGTTTAAGTGACAGGTTGACAGACATTGAGTTAACACTTTAATCCTGGCTGCAGGCCAAATGGCTACCAAGCTGGTTTTTCTTTAAACCTGAGAGTGGGGCATTTATTTCCAACTCAGCCTCAGGTTAGAGGTGGTGGCTCTGAGTGTTTACAGGAGGAAAATGGCTTGTTGCACTGTGTTATTGAGAGGTACCTTTGGGCGGTGTGAAGCATTTCTGTCCCAAACCTTTGACAGACAATTTCCTTTTCCTCTGCAGAACACAGTAGCGTTATTACAGGTGGGTCTGAATGCTCTGTAGAAAGATTGTCTTTCTTCTAAATGCCAAAGAGTTTCTCCATAAGTGACTATAGTATAGAAACATAGAATCATTTAGGTTGGAAAAGACCCTTAATATTGAGTCCAGCTGTAAATGTAACACTGCCAAGTCCACCACTAAACCATGTCCCTAAGTGCCATGTCTACATTATCAAGAATTCCAGATGCAAAGTATTAGATGGAAACTTCCCAGAATAAGTAGGTACTTATAAATGCTGCAATTAACAGTGTCTGTGCACTGGGCATCTTGGATGAATTTCTCACAAAATCAAGCGTGAATTTACAACTGAGCTTTTGAGGCAATTCTGGACTACAGAGCTGATTCCCTCATAGTCCAGATGTGTTCCCCTCCCCAGATCCCACTGCCTCCTGAGCCAGTTCCTTCTCCAGCTCTGGGAGTGCACAGCTGGCGCCTGTCCATATGCATCCCTCCCTGGTTGTGCCCGTGCAGGAGGAGCACAGAACTGCTCAAGTGTTTAAGGACCAAAGTGAAAGAAGAGTTAAGGAAAGAGATTGGTACCTCAGACTGCCTTTAAACTCAGTGCAGTCCTTGGCATAGTGAGTTGATGAGCTCAGGCTCTGCAGGCACCACTGGTGTCCAGACCCCATGGGAATGTGGGGTAGCCCTGCAGCGATGTGGTTCCCAAAAGAAGAGACAACTTTGGTGGGGCTGGCACTGCTAAGGAGGGCCACAGCAGTGCCTGAAGGCAGCCAGGACAAGTCACAGGCACAGCTCTCCGTGCCCTTCCCTCGCACACCCTGCTCCTCCTGCAGCATCCTCTGAGCCTCAGATAAGGCCTAATTTGATTTAATACATTACTCATGTCACCAGTTCTCTGAAAAGTACTGAAATAATTTCTTTTATGCTCCACACCATATTTGGCTTAGGTCAATCTGTTAAACAGTAAGTTTTAATTTTATGGAAACAGTCTTTCCTCCTTTACAGAGGAGGGATTTAACAGATTCATTAGCTGCTACCAGCTTACATGGGAAACAGTGAGTTAGTAAGAACAGACAGCTGGAATATGTTTTAGCCAGTAAAAGAAACTCTCTATTTTTTACATTTATGCACCAAATTTGTAGCTACGCTTTATTTTCCCCTTCATTTTGGAATTTACCGTGCTAAGTTTTTTATTATATGTTCAGTGTGTGTGTTTGTACGTTTGAATACATGTCTGTGTATAAAGTATATTCAGTTTGGAATGACTTATTCACAGAGGGATAGATTAGGAAAAAGTCTCTCCCGGTGATTGACAGCTGCACTCAGACCATGGGGATTATGGGGGATCAATGAGGATTATCTCATTTACTTTCATTAACCCTTGAGTTTGCTTTGCCATTTCTCTTCCAAATGCCACTCAACTGATTGTTAACAGTTTCTTTTAAGAGCCAACTTTGCTGCCAAAGTCAAAGGCTGGTTTTTAAAGATGTGCTTTAGTGTTCTAAAGTGGTTAGTGATAAACAGAGATATTGAATGTTGACTGTCAAAAAGCTTTGATGCTCTGCAGTGGTATAAAAAACCTGTTTCGGAATTTTTATCTGCTTAGCTCAATGGAAACAGAAATTTAACTTCCATATGCATTTCCTTCCTAATGTCCCACAATTTCTTTGTAGGAACTTTTGAACAGAACAGAGCTGAACAGGAAATTCAGTCCCCTCCCCCTATGGTGAACAGTTCAATATCCATCTACTTAAATTTGGTACTTTTATGCATTACATTTTTAAAAGAATTTCTCTTGCTGTTGAGGCTACAGATCTGACTCCTGCTGGTGAGAGGTACCAGCCTGGAGCCAAATTATAGACCAGGTAGATGAGGTGCTCCTTGCACCTAACCTTTGCACCAGCAAGGAGGTGGATTTATTTATGTTGACACAAATTCAGCAGCCAGAGAGAGCACCCAGAGGAATCCTCTGTTGTGTCACCATTGCCAAAGTCAGGTCAGCTTCTGGCAGATTTAAAAGCACAAAGGAGAAGTTTGGTGAAGGACCCAGCTTTGCACTCCCTGTTGGCAGGAACCAGTCCTTCACTCAGGCTTGAAGGAGGAAGACTTATCAAAGTTTTCCTGAATCTCAGTGTATGGGGTATGATTAACCTCCTGCTTCTTTTCCATCCGTTCTCTCCAAAGGCTATGAACAAAATAAAGATGATACCTGAAATGTGAAACCTTCTGGCATCTTGGAAGAAATTAATTTCATCGCTGACCATTGTGCAGCACAGTTGCTCATGTGCCTGCATATTACATGTGTAATGCTAATAGCGAAACATGGAGAGAAAGCCACTTAATCCCACTTTTGCTCCCATGTGACTCTTACAGGGAAACATCCAGTCTTGGAATATGTGGAACTAAATGCAGAATGGATATGTATACCCACGGAGGCTGAGCTCAGCCCAGAATCCCCTGGATTAAGGGCTGGATGTAATTTTCATTGTTCATGCTTTGCACAAGTGTCTACTGTATTTCAAATCCTGTGTTAGTCCCTTGCAGATCAGGAGTGAAAGATATGGCTGGACGTGTCCAAACAGATGCTCCATTGCACAGTACTCTACAGAAAAAATGGTTTTGACACTTGAGAAACAGGTTATAGACTGGTTTTTTTGGATATTTTTACAAGCACTAAAAAAAATCAGTTATATGTAAGTGAGCAGAAGCTCAACATCAGATTTTGGTGTGCAGATTTATGTAGTTCTAAAATGCTCTTACAAAGTATGAACAACATGTCAGTGACATTAAGGAAAATGTTTATTAAAATTAATGTAAGCCATTTGATAAAAAAATTTAATTAAAGATAAAATTATTATTATAATCTAAAATAATAAGGAATATGAACAGTAGTTTTTTAACTGAAACTTATTAAGTAACTTTATGGGAAGGTCTTTCACAGAACCTCCTCCTACGTGCTCAGGATATGAGTAGAACCCCAAGAATTAATTATGAATAGCAATTCTTAATGTCATGGAAGTCTCAGAAGCCAGTGGGATACCTTTGCCTGAAGGTAAACACCATAAGCAAATGTGTGCAGAGTCATGGCACTGGGAAGTGTTCTGGAAAAACAGAGAAGATGCCTCCAGGCACACACGGCTTTGTAGTGTTACACAGAACAGATAACATGATCCTGTCAAATAGACCTAAAAAAGCCCACTGGAAAATCCTGGTTAACCACTTCGTGTGTCCCTTGCCAGTGCAGTCATGCAGGCAGACATGGAATTTCCAGCCTGTAGGAAGTGAGGTGCACCAGGCTCATCTTATTTTTTAAAAAAATTATTTTCAATTTCCAAACTCATCTCCAGTTTTCTGATTTTATGTGTTTTAATCATGATTGGAAGCAATTGCTTTCTTTGGGATTTCGTTTCTTTGATTTTAGTTTGGTTTTGGTTGAGGCTCTTTTCTTGTTGTTTTTTTTGGTGCTTCAGACACTTCCAGATGGAATTTGCTACTACCTTTATCTAAGAATTTAGCTGCAATCTGCTAGGGCATGTCCTCTGGTTAAACAAATAAACCCAGAAAAGCTTGGGAATGGAGTAACATCAGCTGCCAAAGGCAGCTTCATGCTCTTGAGAAAATTTTTGTGAGGTGCCTTAGGGACCCTAGAATTGAACAGTGTCCTGCCACTGGGCAGATATCAGCAGGTGCCTGTGAGTCCTCTGTAGTTTGGAAATCAGGAAACACAACAGAACAAAACCATTTTCTGTCTTAGCAGCTCATCTCAAGTGCAAGAAGTAGAGATTTCCTCGAGGTTGCACAGTTACTGACTCTCCAGTCAACCAATTAGTGCCAGACAAGGCTGTGACATCTGGAGTTGGTTAGTGGAGCATTAGCTGTTCATTGGGATGTTTTGACTGGGCTCTTCAATGGGATTTATTGTACTTTATAGTTGTTTATTTTCCAATCAGAGTCAGCCTTTAAGTCAAGATTGCTGCTTCAGCCCCTTCTGAGCAAAAAGAAACACAAAGAAAGACTCTCTTCTGGCTCTTCAGTAGAGAGGGTTTCTCAGCAATTAAACATGGGCTTAAAACACACCAGGGCAGACAAAGTCAACAGAGAGTGCTCTCTGCACGCTGGTGGTGGCAAAAAGGTGAGGCAAACAACAGCAGGGCAGGTGTGGACATACACCCGGTTCCTCTTCTGGCTTCAAAAATAAAGATTATTCATCTGATGCTGGGAAAAAAAGATGCAAGAATGGGATTTCCTGCATTTTAGTCTTGAGTAGCAGAAGGCAGAGGAGCAGATACTGCCACACTCACACCTGGCTGACCTGCAGACCCTGCACCTCTGAGACTGCAGACAGGGATCTTCAAACCAGCCCTGCCTCACCTGCTGAGGTGGCTTCCAAGGAGGTGTGCCTTGCTAGTGAGGGGATGTTTACATCGTGGGATTATCTCTTTGGGATTGGAAGGAATTCCGAAAGGACATTTTGCCTGCTAAAGCTAGTGACCATCCAACACCTGGAAACTGCATTACAAACACAGCCTGAATTCACTTGACCTGAAGGAAAAAAGTCCCTCTACCCAGTCCCTGCTGAGGTGTTTACAATAACAGCACACAAAGCCACTGTGCAGAAATGTCCCTGGCTGTGGGAGGACTTCTCAAATGTGTGTGTAGAGAGCAGCCAGATTATTCCTCATGTGCTGAAACCTGAGTTTCACTGACAGTTTTAGGTGCCCAGCTTCAGAGAAGTTTGGGGAAAAAACATCATACCTACGTTCTGAGCCTCATTAAGAGGTGGGAAGAGATTAAAGTCTGCAGCTCCTGGTTTTGGGAGACAACTCCCATGTGGAGCCCTGCCCTCCTCCTCCTCCTCCTCCTCCTCCTCCTTGCTCACTCCTTGCACCATCACACTGAAGGCTGGTGGTGGCATTTGGCTCAGGTGACTGCTCAGGGGAGGACTCCTGCTCTCCTGGGGATGCCAGTAGCAGGCGAAGGGCCACCCACCTGGCCGGCCAGGCACAGGGCCCGGAGGCTTTCCCGACGTGGAAATCGGCTTCTCCAGCACACACCTGGTGTTCCTCAAAATCCCCGCCATACCTCATTGCCTGGCCATAAACGAGCCCCGTGCAGCCGAGGAGGGCTCGCGGGGTGTCCTGCAGCCTGCACAAACACCCGGAACTCGGGAAGGTGTCAGAGCGTCCCACACTGCTAATGGATCGAGCAGCAGCTCCAGCTCAGGGCTCCCACCCTCTCGCCCTTGCAGCCTGCAGACCTCCACTGCTGCTTCCCCTCTTCAGGCAAACCCCAGGAGCTGTGTCAGTCCCGCTCAGCACCGCTTGGCAGATCTTCAGCCCCAGCCATTAAACCGCCAGCCAGAAAACCTGCCGCTGCAGACTCACCACCGCTACTTCTTTTATTACCCAGCTCTACATAATCTCTATTTTGTCTTTTATTACCTGGACTGAAGTCCAGCAAAAGTGAATGTTCCTATGCTGGCCACACTTCAGTTCCTAATCCTCACTGTAAGGAAACTAGGATTGCTTTCCCCCCCTCTTTTTCTTTACCAGTGTTTCCTCTGGGTCTTCATTGAGCTGCTTCAGTGATATTCAGTCAAGATTAAATATTTTGCATTTAACATCATTTCTCCTACATTTTTTCCTATTTATCCTAAGCAGAACTAATCCACTAAGGAATATATCCTCAAACTATACTTCAGCAGCAGTCTAGCTGGCCTTTTTTAAAGTCTGCTCTGAAATGAAAATGACTTCGAGCTCACAAATGGAAAAACCCAGCTCCATTTGAAAGCAGGTATTAAGACTTGACACGTTACCAAATACGTCAAAAAAATAACTGAGGACTCAGAGTCCTGCAGGCATCGCACTGGCATTTGAAATTGGGTAATAGATAGGACGTTTGTTTTTCACTCACCACTTCACTGGTAATTGTTGGTTTAATACCACAAATTTGATCGTACGGAGCACACAGAATTTGACCTCTCCTCCCCTTACCTCCAACCACTTGCACATGCTGTTCCAGAGGGCTGGCATTTGGGGCTGGTGCTAAGAGAGACCACATCGAGTGTTTCAGATTATAGGCAAAGAGAGGTGATCTTAATTCATTCTGATGTGCTCGTGCTTTCTGTGTGTGTCTGTAATGTCATCAAGAGCTTCTGAGGGAAACTGCTAACCTTGCAGGCTGTCGCGTTTAATGGAGGGGGTAACACGTAAAATCACCTAATTTGCTGTGAATGTGAAGTGGCAAATTAAAAATGCCTGTGTCATCACATTTGTCTGGAGGTATTTCCTGACCAAACAAAGGCCCAACTAATAAAGCGCACTCCAGATTTTCACTAAATAATGTGGGTTGTTACATAATAAAGTCTCCATGCTCCTGGCCCTGCTAGAATCCATGGGGAAACCTCTGTAGCTCGACTGTTTGGAGAGGCAGAAAGTATCTGGGCTTATTAGACCTTCATGCATGGAGGGGGTGCATGTACAGTGCAAATTTTATAGATTTGTCTTGGCCAGACGTTTGCCATGGCTGTGTCGTGCTGTGGCTGCCAAGGTTTGGAAATCAGCGCTGTGCATGCTACAAGGAAAACTTTTGTTCCTTGGATTTCCCCCCCGCCCCTCCTGCATATAAGCCGAAAGTCTTTATATTTGAACTAAATATTTAAATGCTCTGTTATTCAGACAAATGAGAACTTGATCTTGGGTCTGAGCTGTGGAATTAATATCAATACACTGGAATATTTTAACTGACCTAATGTGTGTTCATTGGGATTATGCCAATCGTCAGGTATGTTTGCACATATGAGGAAATTCTTTGCTTTCACCAGAGTGACTTGGAAACCTGCTGGTGAGGCTACCAGAGGCTCTAACTGAGCCTGTGCTGGGCTGGGGAGCTGACTTGGGCAGACTCAGGTTATTCTCCATTGGGCTTTGAAAAGGATGTGTGGAATTCCCTTTATCAAGTCTCCCACACTAATAACAGCCAGACTAAACCCCATGAAGGTTATTGTTCTCATTGAATCATTCATTTCCATATTTTTTTTCATAAAATGCTCAGATTTTATAATTTACATGAAACCACCCCAGTTTTCTCCTTGCCATATACCTGGTGGTGAGATGACCTTTGAAGGCTGAAAGGAGTGATTGCAAAGGCATGTAAGCAAGGTAGTAATCTTCTTCAAAACTGGCCTGAATCCATGGTGGAAAAAATTATTATTGAAAATAACAGGTAGGATCCAAAACCACCAAGGTTCCTTGTAAAAATGCTACCCCAGAATGGTTTTTGCTTTTTGTTTATTTTTGCCTCTTATTTTCATTTCTGGAAAAGACAATCAGTGGTCAATTTCTATTGATATATCTATGGAAAAAGGCATCAGAAAACACGAATGTGCCTGCATTTATCTTGGAAGAAATAACATTCATGTCAACTGCAGACCTCAGGCATCTGAACTAGGAAGTAACGTGAAGAATAGAGAGAGAAGACAAACAGCCCCTAGGGCAGGAAGGTGCCTGCATTATCACCTGGATCCTTCTGCTGAGGTTCAACATTATTTGGTGATGCTGCAAAAATCCTGGGAGAAAATGATTTTGAGGAATTAGCATTTTAGTGCTTTGTGATGGGAACACATGGAAAACATTGCAGCTCTCATGGCTTTTTGAAGCCCGGATTTGGAAGGAGCTTTCCCACACGGACTGAAGGTGAGAGACTGAGAGACCTCCCTGCTCGGCCAAGGTGCCACCACTAACTTGGACAGTGGCGGCTGCAGCAACAGCTGTGGGAAGGTGGTGGCTTTTAAAAGGAAAGTCAGGAGGTTGGGAAGAAAGTGTAAAGCAAAACAAGATGGTAAAATGGTAAAAGGCACAGAAGTTGTTACTAAAAGATGGGCTGCAGTATCTTTGTGTGTTACCAGGGGCTTGGGGCCGCAGGGAAGTTCATTTGAGGGCGCTCCACACAGTGTGGGAGCGATTGCTAATAGCAGCCTCGCAGCCGCTGGAGTTTATCCACTTCCATCTGTCTTTATTTTGCACATCTCACTCAGGGAGATGCCACAAATCAAAATGACTTGGTGCGTCATCCCGGCCCTTCCAGCCGGGCTGGGTGGTGTGTGTGGCTGGCAGTGCTGGGCAAACTGCTCGGAGAGAGGCACAGGGCAGGAGCTGGGGCTTCCCAGAGAGCAGGGAGCTGCATTGTTTGCTCAGTATCAGCTCCACTTCTCTAAAGGTCACAGCGAATTGAGAATAGGAGCCCTAGTGAGTCACGATAGTTAGACATAATATCTGGCTGTTCTTTCCCTTTTCTGCCTTTTTCTGTGGTCTGGCGCTGGGCTCCAAGTCGTGAACTCCAGAGAGCTGCTGCAGGTGCGGTGCCAGTAACTCCAAGCTGGTAATGAGAGTCTTTCCCATCAGCTCGGCTGAACAGATTCTCTGTCAGGAGAGTGATCTCTGATGGCCAAGAAAGTGTGGCATACATTTTCCCCTTTGAAAAATAACTTTTGTGTGTAACGTTGCCAGCATAAATCCCCTTAGTCAGCAATTCTCCCTCTGTGCATGAATGTTACTGTTCTGCAACATTGCTTTTCTTAAGAAAACAAAATAAAAGTGTTCAACAAGAGAAAGAAAACCAGCGTAAGGCAGGTAGTAGATGGTAACCAGGACAAGCAGATGTGACAGCAAACAAAACAAATGCTATCTTCTTGCCATCTTCTCTGAATAGTTTGATGATGGTTGATGGCTGTTTGCAGATTTAAGGCAAATTATTTTTGAGAGTACTCCCTTGCCTTCCTTCTCTGTACCCAGTATTTCAGTAGTTGTATTAAGATGATTTTATTACAGTTGTAATTTCAGTGTAGCTTTCCAATTTGTTGTAGTGTTTATCTGGACGAGGGATATAAAGATTCATGTTTTAAAGCCAGGAGGACTGACTGGTGGAGTTGAGCTTGAATCTCTTGCTGATGAAGAGGGGGAAGTGCTGAGAATGAGCTTGCTGAGGTGAACCCAATTGATGTACACACACCTACCCAAACAGCAGCTCTACAGCCTCTTTAGGGGCTAGTTCACCAGCAGTGCTCGTCTTTTCTCTAAAACATCCATTTCACGAACTTGGGGGAAAAAGCCCAGTTCTGCATGCCTGCCCTTGTCCTCTCCCAAAAAAAAAGCAAAAAGACCCCCCAAAACTTAGAAGAATTCTTGCCCTGCTTCTTGGTTTCCCTCCAGCAGGCTGGGAAAAAAAGTGCTTTTTCTTGTGTTGAAAGAACACGGAAAGAATAACCTGCAGCCAGGCCCCAACGGGGAGGAAGGATCATGATGCTGAGCTCCTGGCTGCAGCCAAATGGCAAATTCCAGCACAGGAGCTGGGGATGCCAGGCTGGACCGGGGAAAACGCCAAACTGTGAAGGATCTGTGACTACAGAGCCAGTGTGTGACTGGGAGCCCCGTTACCCAGGAATGCTGTGCTGGCAGGAGCGGTGGCCCTGTGCTGGTGGGAGCAGCACCAGTGCGAGCTGCTGGAGCAGCCCAGGGCCACTGTGGGGAGCGGGCTGGGCCCTGGGCCACCCTGGTCCCCAGGAAATGGAGCCTTGGATGATGTCTGGCTGTGCCACTGCTGATCCATGATGGGGTGGGGTGCTCGAGGGCAGCAGGTCTGTGTTTCAGTAACCATCTTAATACATGAGAAGTTAAGACATAAAGCAACTGCTTTAGTGAACCTGGATATGAGGGGCTTAATAAACATCTCTGACTTCAGCCTCAGATGTCTTCTAAGCCTTGTAAAATGGTGTCCTGGGTAGCCTGGATAATAACGATGGAATTTAGCATTTTCACAAATCTGACAATTCCTAGCTTGAGTTTCATAGTTTCTTTTTCTTCCTTGAGCCTTCTTGCCTTCTTTCTCCCCAGGAGAGCTGAGTCTAGACAGTGAGCTGGGAACACCAGAGAAAGTGAGGCAGAGAGCACCTTCCTGGTACATCTGCTCCACCCTCTAATCCAAGTTTTGCACATATTCTTTTTTCACAGCTATTTCTAATTAGTTGTCACAGTCTGAGACCTCACAGACTGAGAATACAGGAGAGCCTGTTGCTTGTACAGGAACAAAATATTGCACTTGTCTTTCCAATCAACACTGTTTCGTTAGAATGGAGCTGTTGGCTGCTGCTCATCTCCCGGGATATAAGGGAGGAGTTCCACACAGAGCCGGGGAAACCTCCTGACCCTCACCTTTTCTCTTTACATCCTCAGAGCCTTTATTTCCTCTAGCACTTACGTTTTCGTAAGTAGCAAGAGAGCACTTCTAGACAAGACTCCCAAATATTTGATTTACAAGAAGTGAAAGGCTCAGTAACCCACTTGGACCATCTCTTGAGGATGGAAGGGAGCTGTTCCAGAGGGCATGCTCCTCGCATCAGTCAGGGTGTGTGGATACACCATGGACACAGAGCAGAGAGAAAAATAAATTTATGTAATGCTTTGGTCCCATTTTCTGCTCTTGGTGAAAACTGTGTTGATCTGGAGAAGAGCATACGGCACTAATGGAAGTGTGGGGGTGTTGCAAAAAGGAGTAATTCTTCCCAAAAGAAAGCTTGCAGACCTGGAGTAGTCAGTACTGAAGTCAAAAGGCTTCTAAATACGCCAGGCCAGGGAGTAGTACCCCAACAGCAGCAAAACAGCCCGCAGTCTGGAGTGATGCCATTTAAACATTATGAAAGTAGAGCAGCTCAAAACAGTATTTTTAACCCAGATTAAATTATTCTGATCTCAGAAGCATGCAAGGGGCTCCTGGCACCCATGTCCCTGTGTTCTGAAGCTGTATAGCATGAAGCAGGCTCACAGTAACCCATCCTCCTCTGGTTCATGTATATAGCCTAAAGCAGCTTTGCTGGTTGCCCAGCTCACTGGCCACGTGAAGCTCTACAACACTGGCTTTTCTGTAGTAATAACCAGTAAAAATTGGGAAATCAGAAAAAAGTGAGGAGCAGCAGTGGGCAAGGGAACACCTTCCTTCTCAAAACCTTCTCTGTCTGAATTGCAAGGACCTTTTCCACTTGGATCAGTAGCATGAAGGGACTTTGCTGAGGAGTTTATATGGGGTTTCTCTCTGCATCTCCAGTTTCAGCATCTTGGGGATATCGCTGGCCTCCAGCACTGGCCTCTCGCGGCAGAAACCTGTGAACTCCGGAAGCTCTGCTCCAGGTCTCAGATAGGGAAGCTGAGTACTCGAGTCAACACTTCAAATTTATTGATGTCTTGCACAAATATTTATGAGGCCATTTCCTCCTGCGCTGGCAGGCACAGAGCCAGCAAGCCCGCTAATTCATGGCATGGTATTTATTGACAGAAATGTGTAATTGTTTTAGGTTAAGGACAAAACTGGGTGCTGCAGCATAGAGAAGGGATGTGTGAGCTGAGAGTTCAGTGAGGGGCTTTAGCAGCAATTTCCTGATACAGCAAAGCAGGGGCACTGTGTGATGTGCCAGCACTGGGATCCTCAGGCAGCCAGAGCCCTCGGCATTGGGCTCTGCTGTTGCTCCCCTTCCTTGTTCTTCCTCAAGAAAACTTCACACACAGGGTTTGAGGAATGAATTCAGGATCCAGCTGGTAACCCTGCGAAACTGCAAAGACATGTCACAGACCCATGGAGCATCTTCTGGAACTGCTCTGCAGGTTATTTGACAGAAACACCGATATATCCTGACAATTGTCCCGTATCAAATTTCTCAGATTTTGTATTCCCAGCCAAAATCTCTCTGCAATGAAAACCAATGGTGCTAAGCTCTAGAAATACATATTTCAAAACCAGAGGGACCACATATTTGTAGGCTTCCAGCTCTGAAGTGGTGCCAGGGGGTATCTCCTGTTACAGCCCAGGCAGCTGTGGCTGAGCTCCTTCCCAGCTCGACCCACGGAGCACCAGCTCGGCCTTAGCTGGAGCCCCACAGACCCAGTCCTTGGCCTCCCCGAGGGGACCATGAGGGACAGAGCAAAACAGTATTGCAAGGCCCTTTCAAACTCAAAATGTGTAAACCAGAGGAAGCAAGAAGGCTCTGCCATACAGGTGACACGAGCACATTGAGTTTTCCTCCCTACTTTGGCCCTGGGGTGAGAAGATGGAGTTTTTAAGCACAGTGTGGCTGTGCTTTCTCCTTGGCAAGGCTTCCTCATGAGCCAGATCTCCGGCTCGGTGGTGAGTGAGGAAACTGGCTTGTACTGCAGGGCTCCAGCAAGGCAGATCCCAGCAGATTTGCACCAGGAAGGTGCCAGCCCAGCATCAAGGCACGGATAGAAGGATGTAAAGGTGACCAAAAGTAATTTTCTTCCATCTTCACCTTTCTCCTTCAATGAAGCCAAGCACAGAGTCTAATCAGACTGTTGCCCTTTCACGTATGACTAATCACAAACAGAAAAGTCACCAAAACTGTATGTCCCATAATCCTATTATAAAAAATGCAATAAAGTAGTAGCATCTTTACATTACCATGGTTGAAGTGGATTTTTAATTAGCTTTGTCACTGGCATGTAAAAAATAAAATAAAAAAGCATGGGCATTAATTCAAAAAAGAAATGATATTACAGTAACTCTGTGTATAGTGAGAGTTTCAATTTTAATTTTAGTTCATTATCTTTTTCCTTATTAAGAAAGCTAAATCTGTTTTGTGTTTTCATTATTTCATTAGCTCAAGAAACCTCATCAGTAACTGTGAAAGCTGCCAGCATAAATAGCACAATTTTCATATGTGAGATGGAATAATTTGCTTAACCACCTATTCAGCAGAGGCCGGATCTAACAATTAGAGAAAGCAGCGTGATTCAAAAATAAGTTACAATTGATTGTGTTTCAGTGGAAATGAAGTTTGGAATGTGCTAATTTGATTTGATGTACACATCTGAGCCACAGTAAGTTGACATGAGACTTGTGACACCTCATGAAAGAAGACTCTTCTTAGGAAATGTACAAAAAATTGTTTAATATAATATATAAAACACAATTAAAGCAACATGCTAATGACACTCTCACTTCTCAGAATTGACTGGTGACATCTTCTTCCAGGATTTACATCCAGACGGAAAATTTAAGACATGCTTTGGAGTATGAAACATCATGTGCTCTGGAAGTGCTTATGAACTAATTCACTTTGGAGTGAATGTTATAGAATATTCATAATTTCAGTACTTTTTTGGCCAAACTGTCCCATTCCAACAATGATCCTTGTGGACTAAATAACAGCTAAAGGCAAGAGGGTTAAAGTAATCTACACAGTGAATTATAAACTAGAATCTGTTCATTTTTACACAGGTAATTTTACTCTTCAAAGACTATGAAGCCAGGAAAAAAAGTTTCAAGAGGCCAATTGGTCATTTCACCTGAATTTTCTACAGCCCTGTAAAAGGCAACATTTCAATGTGGAAATGCAGAACAACAGTACTTGGTGAACCTGCCCTATCTTCTCATCACTTACAGAGAAGTCTGGGCTGTTCCCAGGTGTGCAGAGGATTTGGGGGATGCTATGGCCACTTGTCAGCTGTGGAGCTGAGAGCACGTGTGGGTTAAACTCTTCTCCCTCTCTCCTGGCACTCCCTGGCAGATGTGAGCCTTTGTGGGCTCCATTTGAAAGGCTTCTGACCTTCCTGACAGCCCTTTCCCTGTCCCCATCCCTCATGCTTCTCGCCACCTCAATTTACTTTATGCAACTGCTGTTTCCAAATCAGAAGAGCAACATTGTCTGGGTTAAACTGGGATGTTCAAGGTGATGCTTCATGGCCTGTTTGAAAGAAACCTTAGACTGAGGAGGCTCCATGCTGGGTCTGCCCTCAAAGCTGGTAAATCAAACAGGCAACATCCCACTGGCTGTATGAGTGTCTCCATGAAACTAAAGAAAAGAGGTTTTAATTTCCTTTTTCACCCTACCTGTTCTGGTTTGGCTTCCCCTGGAAGACATTACACCATGTGAGAGCACGTGTGTCAGATTTTGTTATTTTATGATGATAAATGTCTACAAGTAACTCCATTTTGAGTGAGAATGCCATTAGAGCTCTCAGACCTGCCTAGATAGGATTGCATACTCTGTCCAACAAAGATACATGAACTGCTAATCCGTAGGCAGAGAATCCTCTGGGCACCACCTCTTCTTTACATGCAGCGGCTACTGAGACAAAAACAAGGAGGTGTTTGTTGCTCGTAGCTATATGTGCACTGTAGAAACCCATCTGCTAACCAGAGGACCACCCACAGATCATTGTTTTGGACACTTTAACTGCAATTTTCTTTTATAGATGTCCTGCAGTACAGACTCCACCAGGATTCTGGTCTCTGGCACATACATATGTATTGAGCACACTGACAGAAACCTAATGACTTATATGGCTCAGGCATTAAGAATATATTTCAGAGGGTTTTAAAGGAGAAACCCTGAGTTGTTTATGGAAAGCTCCTTGGATCTCCTTTTCCAGGAATGCATTATTTATTGTGCTGGTACCACAAAGGCGTAGGGATATACCCTGAGGAGGAGAGGCAAAGCTCCCTGTCACGTTTACTGTTGTAACAAAGCACCAGGGCCTGGTTCTGATCTTATTCATGTCGGTGTAAATCATGAGCAGTGTGGCCTGTGGATACATGTTCTCTTCTTGCTTAAGTGGTGCCAAGCACAGAAATTGGCTCTTTGCTGCTTCCATGCTGCAGGTTCCTTCTTTGCACACGGTCCCATGGCCCTTCTCCTAGAAATGGCTTGTTGGTGCCGTGGGCTGTTCCTTCCTTCTGCAGCCCCTCGGTGCCCGCTTCCCCCAGGAGGTGCACAGAGAAGGAGGCTGGGAGCACCTACCTGAGAAGCATTCATTTTGCCAAACCAGGGGTGGAGGTTCACTTTAAAGAGCAAACTTGGGGCTTAAGCCTCCTAAACAGCTTTGAAAATCCATCTGTACCCTGAAATATTCATAGGATAAGGATGCATTTGGTTTGCCCATCAGTGAATGATCCCATTGATGGTCCCATCTGTATCTCCAGCCATCTTTCCCCCCTGCTTCCTCTTTGCTGCCTTGCAGCCCCTGGCTTTTCTTGCTGCAGACTAGACCTTCCTCCAAAAGGTGCAGGGAGACTGACTTTTGACAGCAACACAGTCTGGCTGGATGTATTAATCTCCTGGGAAAGGCAACTTGGCCTCAGGAAGGGCAGGCAGCTGTAGCAGGCCTGGCTTGAAGGAGGCGAATCTTCTCTAGTCCATCCTGGATTTGCTGGGTAACCTGGGGAATGTCTCAAACTGGGTTGTGAAAACTTTGTGTTGGGGTGGTCTATGATTATGGATCTCTACTGCAAGCAGGGGTGTGTTTTAACACATTTTTATTATTGTTTTTTCTTCCTAAGGTTTCTATGCAAGGCATTTGAATGGTGTCTAGCACAACGTGGGGCATTTGTGGTCTGGAAGGGAAGTGAGAATGCAGAGCAATAGAAAAGTTCACTGGTAAATACGTGAGCGAAGAAGGACAAATCTGTCCTTTTCTGCCCGAAACCAGCGGGGCTGTTTCCTACTGGTATTGTGTCCATTAAGACCAGTGGGCATTTAATCCCTGCTGGCAAGGGGTTCTTTGGGAGACAGATGGCTACTTTAGTCATAATCTCACTAATATTACTAGTCTCCAAAAAGTTATATCTTAAACTGCACAGAGGCATGGATGGAGCTAGAGGGGGAAATGGTGTCAAGCCTTGTGACAGGAGTGTCCCCAAAAGTGCTGAGCTCAGTGACGGGGGAGAGGGGGCCAAATGAAGCTGCTGCCTGGAACAGGAATTTTAGCAGCACGGTACCCCACTCTGTGGCTTCTCTCCTTGCACCTGGTTTGCTCAGGTGGATGAGGAAGAGGCCACAGCCAAAGGAAAGATTTTCCTGCTTGGAATGCAGGTCTGTGTGCTGGGGGTGGGAATGGTGTCCAGCAGGAATGTGAGCAAGGTGGAATCGCTCTCCCAAAACCACCCTCTGGGGCCAGAAATTGCATTTCAGTCTCAGAAGCACTGTTGAGGCTATTAACTGGCTGCTTGCTCCATTTCACTGCTTTCTGGCTGCCTGGGTTATAAATTGCCGTTATTCCTGCATTGGATTTATATTAAGGAAAACTGCACAGAGCTTCAGCCGAGGGGTCCAGCTCATTCCTTCTGCCTGTCTGATCCAGGGACGGGATTTTAGCGGGACAGACAGAAACATTAGCAATGCTCTGCAGTTTATGGGGTGAATTTGAGCTTGTAGGAAATCCCGTCATTCTTCCAGCACGTGCATTCATTAGAGCTAAGGGCACTTATACAGATGTTGGGGTGGAAGAGGTCACCTAATAATGTCTATCACAGGGCATCCTTTTTCAGTGGGTGTAGCTCTAAGTCAGCAGAAGGCTGAGGGTTTAATTAGACTGTGACACTACAGAGTTATGGAGATTAAAGGGCATTCGACTTCATTTTTTTCACATGGCATTTAGTTTTTAAAATGTCACTGAGAAGTACTTTAGGGCCCTGTTTTGTCACTACATTATTTTTGTTCCATGCCAATGTCACCTCATTGATTTCTGGATGGAAGGCTGGAGGGCTCAACGCACCATGGAAATTCTGAGGTTGGCTTTGAAATGAAATCTGGGATTCAGCTCATTTGTCGTCTTGGGGAGTTTCCAGGCTGTGGTCACACTGTGTGTGTTCGTGTATGCAGAGAATGAAAATTCTGCCAGTTTGAGGTTTCTTGCTGGACTAATGACAAATATCACCGCTGAGCCAACGGTCCCATGGCTCGTCTAATGTCAGGTGCCTTCAGGATTACTCAGGCCAGATGTGAGTTGTTAGGAAAAATAACTATTTTCATTAATATTACTTTAAAAATTGTTTTCTGAAAAAAAACTGGGTTTGGGATTTTCGGTAGGAAACTCATGAAAACAAGAAAAGTAATTTTGAATTTTTGGGTTTGGTTCTACCTTTGTTTGGTTTTAAATCATTTCTTTCCTGCTATCTTGTTCTACTTTCTCATGATTTTGCACTCAGGAGGTGAGGGAAGGCAGAAGAAAGGGTAGAGCACTCATCACACTTGTAGTAAAAACTCTACAATCTGAATTTGAAATCTGAGATTGATTTAAAAGAAAAATTTAAGGTTATATGAAAAATATTAGGAAGGTAGCTTTCTCAGAAAAAAAGTTTAGAAAATTGCCAGCCAGCTCAGCTTGAAATAGATGTTTGGAAACTTGACAACACAGCATTGCTAGGATATTTTCCAATTATCATTAAATGTTGTGTAGAGAACCATATAGCATAGAAAGTGGAGATTCCTCCTGTGGAGAAACTTGGACAGGCAGGGATCATTCAGACATCATGAGCATGGCTTGAGGCTGCTCCTTTTCCCTTGAGTGCCTCCAGTCCAAGGGACCGGGCACGTCCTGCACCCTGGGGTGTGAAGTTTGTTCCAGGCTGGCACAGCCTTACACTGTTCCTGGTTGCTCTTGTGCTCCATTGCCTTCCCTCCACCAGGAGGGCAAGGGATTGTCTTATTTGCATTTCTAAGCACTGCAAAGACTTCCAGCAACTGAAATGAGAGGCAGGAAGGCAGAGGCAAACTTATTATTGTTGTTGCTATTATTCCTGTCCGCTTTGTGAGGTGCACAAGAACAGACTATGAGGATCTCCTGTTTAAATTGGGATGCTGTCACTCAGTGGCCCAAATGTCTTCCAGCTTGGACTAAGGGATGCTGCAACAGCTGCTGGGACATGAGATGTCCCCAGGCCAGAACCAGTGAAGAGAAAAGGAAAATAAACCTGTTCGTTTCAGATACAGCCTCTGTGCACAGGAGCCACATGCAGACCATATGTCCGTGTGCTGTGTCTGAGTGCAGGTATTTGAGCACGACCCATGTGCTTGCATTGGGCGTATCTGAGCAGCTGTGCACAGGGTGTGGGTGTGCAGGTGTTGTACAAGTGCTTCTGCCCCGGGTTTGAGTGGTTGTTTATGAGGTTATGGCTGGGTGCACTCTGAGTACAGGCTGGCAGTACATGGCTGTCTTTGTGCCTGTGGTGGCTGGATGGGAATGTCCTCTCTGCTTGGCTGGGAGGACGTAAGAAGTCGTTGCAAAGAATTCTGATAATTGCTCAGTTCAGCCTTCATTCTGGCTTCAACTTCTGAATTTGGTTAGGGTGATTATTCTTCATAACATATAAAGAAGGAAAAGAAGTAGTGGATAATCTGTATATATCTGCAGATCTTAAAGACAAAATGTTCTTTCCCTTTGGTTCTCCCTGTTCTTAATTTGATATAATTTTAAAGAATAAAAGATCTGACAGTTTTTGTAAACAGTATTTTGACCTATCTTTCTCTGGAGAGCACCACCACTGAAGGGACACTGGCAATACAAGGTCTGGTTTGTAGCTTCTACATGGCCAGACTGCTCCATACATCTTTAAAGCACAAAAACAGTTTTACATATGTCTTGTGAAAATTATCTCTTGCTGAAAAAAAGTGAACTGATGAACTGTGTCTTCCTGCCCCCAACAGCATGAGCTGCTCTGAAGAGGTCGAATGAGAAGATTAAAGATAAAGGTTCTGAATTCAATTTGAAGTGTCAATATGTAACTCAGTAAGAAATGAAACATTTTTCAATTACTGGTAATATGAAACAAAATAGTGGGAAATAGAAATGGCAATCTTTTTAGCTAACCTGAAGGCCATTTCCAAGAGGCACTGTGCATTAACTAAGCAGTGAAAATTTTTACATCACTATTTTCCCTTGTGCCCATAATAGCATAAAATAAAAAGATTTTAGATAAGATTTCATTCAGTGAATCAATTGCAAAACCACACAGAGCCTTAGTGGGCATTCAGTCCTCGGTCTAATGGAAATTTTTACGAGGATGTCAATGCTAAGTTGATTCCTATAGCGGAAAGCACATACAAAGGATCCAATTACAGATGGAAACCTTTTGCTGTCTAAGAGACTTTATTAACCCCTGAAGCACTGAATATGCAAAGGGTTAGTGAAAAGTTTTCTGGTGAACTGGATGATGGTTTATATCTGGTTGCTCCCCCCACCACCAGCTCATTTTCTGTTTTCCTTCTGCAAATAGAAAATAATAGTGTGCACTGGAGGTAACTAACAGTCACACCAAAGCATGCAGAGAAGCTGTTGGGTCCTAGAGGAAAGGCACAAGCAGGTTACATCAACTGTGGGAAGTATCTGCCTAACAGATTTTAGCCTTAAAAAGATATCATGCCATGAAAATGGTCAGCAAAGACTAAAACTCCTTGTTAGACCTTCTGCCACAGAGTCTTCAGTGAGTGGGGAATTTGTAATGCAGGAATGGGACCACCAGCATCCAAAAATCAGGGGGGGGAGGAAGGATAATAGCATCATGTTGTGTGATGAGAGTGTGTGTTGGTACTCTGAGCTCCCCATTTCACAGAGCTTTAGGGGCAGATTGGGGAGCATCTTTCAGTTCAGATTCTCCCCTCCATGGGAAGAGAGCAGAAAAACTTTGGAGTGGTTCTTACAGCAATATGCTTGGAGACAGGGTGTGCACGTTTGGAGTTCTACAGTTACAAGCCCATAGGCAGCTTTTCTTAATTTATGTTAAAATGTTCATTATTTCATTGAATCACTTTGCCTGGTGAATTCTCAAACATGTGACTCCTGCCTGCTCTGAATGGCAAGCAAAGCTCAGGAGCTGAATTTTTGGTGAGGAGCTCATGAGTGAGAACATTTTGTTGGTGGATGTGTGCAAGGCTTGAACAGTCAGTGGGGTCTGCAGTGTGTGAAGAGCATTTGGCAGAAAAGGCAGATGAATTTTTATAAACACTTCTGAATACTTTCTGTGCTTCTGCTGAGCATTTGATCTGTTTAATCTCACCTCCTCCTGCCATTCCCTCACCAAGCTTTAGTCCAGGGCTGTGCTCACAATCTGTGTACATGTGAGCCACTGTCCCTGGCTGTATTATATATTGTACATAAATATAAGGTAGAGATATTATAGAAATGAAAAAGCAAAAAGGTATGACTGGTGATATGAGTAAACTTTGCTCTATTCCCACTTGTGATCAGGTCTAACTTAATTTCATGGCAGTAACTCTTGATTCATGGTGGAGTAAAGCAGAAAAAGGCCACGGCAGAAGTGTTTATGAACTGAACTCTAACTGAAACCCTAGAGGTGGAAATCCAGCCACAAGTTTCAGATCTGGATTCAGATTTGACATGCCCCAAAGTTTCTGTGGGTTCAGATCCAGGCTTTTGTTCTGAGCCCATACGAGCCCAGTGAAAAGTCAAGAACAGTGTTTGTTCAACACTCCTGACAGCGCTTATTCACTGCTCTGCTGAGACTGCAGATATGAAAACAAGAACAACGTGCCCTGGACAGCCTGGCCAGGCTCCAGTGGGGAGTTTCATCCCCCTGGAACAGAGGAAAGATGGCCTGAGCCAGGGTGCTCAGCCTGTGCCTGCGAGCACGCACGAGGGGCTTCTGACTTCTCTTTTTGAAATGAAAGGCAAGAATAATATAGGGTCAAAGTTCTTTAAATCTCCACTGATTTTGTTTGTGTTTAAGCTGTGGACATTTGAGATGTGAGAATGTCAAAAATGCCTTGTGCAAGCCAAACTTACTCACTTATCCCTTGCACATTTTGAGAGACTTTTTCCTTTGTCCCCCAAGTCCAACCTTGGTCCCAGATGACAGGCAGTGAAATCACTTGGTGTTTATCCTCGCAGGGTGAGCTCTGTAGGTAACTGTTGGTAATAAGGGATCCCTCCAGTTATTAGTCAAAGAAAAAGATCCTCTAGGGACAGAAGGTTTATATATTTGTGTTGCTGTAGCAGGAGAGAAAGGCAGGCCACTGTGAAGGAATGTGTTGCTCAGTCCCTGGTTGCCCCAGGCTGTGGCATGCTGGCAAACACCACTGGGTTTTCCCTGAAGAAAGATGGATCAGTCTCCCACTGTTGTGTTGTGACTTCCCAAACCAACAGACACCCCGAGACTTTCTTATGAATAACACATTTGTGTCTAAAATTAGGCCAAGCCAGAATGCAGCTCTACGGTTGGCTTTGTCCCCACCATCTGTTGTGCTGGAGGAGGCTCATGGGCATGAAAGAAGGCTCATGGGCAGCTGAGTTGCTTCCATGGGGACTTGTCCACACCTTATTTCCCAGTCCTGCATTTCTTTGACTGGGCTGTTTGAATCATGAGTTGCAGGTCAGCCTGTGATTGAAAGAAATGTAAAATAATCTTCAGTGTAGAATATATCTATGGACCTAATTTTTCTGTGCAAAATGACTTGATATTTTGTTGAGCCACTCACCTGGCTTTGTTTGAGCCAACTTACACGGCCCAGCTTTGCTGGTTTAGGCTTAAACTGTTCAAAGAGTTCTGTCTTTACCTGGGTGTAGCAGCAGCATCAAAGTCTCTTCAACACTCAGTAAATAAGACAGCAGAGAGCCTGTAACTTCTAATGATAAATACTGCCAGTATCCTGTGATGGGCTTTTTTGGGGCAGTGATGACCCATAGTGCCATTGTGTACAAGGAGAGAATATCCTGCAAGTAAGAGCAGCTATATTTAGAAGACAACTGCGGCAGGCAATGGGAAGTGCTGAGGTGGCTGTAACTGATACCCCAAAATGGAGGTCAGTAATTTGACCTTTCTGCTTGGCAGCCAAGCAGCTGAGCCTTGCTGTTGTCTTTTTGGACAAACTACGAGTGGAAGAGCTGCTGCCTGTTCGGAAAAGCTCTAATCAGTTTGCTATAAATTACTAAAAAAATTATTTACAGCAGATTTGAGAAGTTCATCACAGGCCAGGCACACTGCAGGGTTTCTGCTGAAGGGGAAGCACAGCCCACCACCATGAAAATGAGCGCAAACTTAGAAGAAACTTAATTGTGGGAAATAACTAAAAATAGACATTTCCAAGAAAATCTTATCTTTCAGATATTCTTTATAATATCATGAAACTATCTATTTTAGTAAAAACCTGTTTTATGAAGTTAAACTGCTTTGATTTTTCTGCCCAGCTTTAAACTGAGAGATTGGATATTATTTTAGAATTGGTTTTTCAAGCTAAAGAGCAGAAGTAGTTTTGGTGGTAATAATAATTAATAGGAGGAACACATCCTTCTAACATGGCTCAGCCTCAAAAATTCTCCAAGTGATTGGAAGGGTCATTTGGCCCAATGAGACAGAGAGCAGTAAAATATCCTGCCCAGCCTAGGGACTACCAGAGCCACTGCTCGTGCCAGCAATGGGAAAGCCAAAATGGGAGAACAGTCACCCAATGCTTGTGCCCAGCAGGGTTCACTCCCTGCTAAGGTGTCCTGGTGGTTCACCCACTGTGCTGGCAATAGAAATGCATATATATCCACCTGAAATATTATTATTATTTACCTTTTGTACATATCCAGATAACTCCATTGCTGTGGTTTTCATCAGGTAAATTTGAGAGTGTTGTAGAAAACCTGTTTTTGAGGACAAGGGGTCCTCATGCTCAGCTGTTCCAACCTGTACCATTCCCAGCCCTTCACAGAATCATTCAGGTTGGAAAAGACCCCTAAGGTCATTGAGTGCAGCTGTTAACCCAGCACCACTGTGTTCAGCACTTACATGATTAAGACACGTGGAGATATTAAAGAAATCACCACTTAGTCAAACATTTAATGAAAAGAAGGTGACAGGTATGCAAGGATCACACCTTCATCACAAGG
This sequence comes from Lycocorax pyrrhopterus obiensis, assembly GCA_014706295.1. Classification (NCBI taxonomy): domain Eukaryota; kingdom Metazoa; phylum Chordata; class Aves; order Passeriformes; family Paradisaeidae; genus Lycocorax; species Lycocorax pyrrhopterus. The sequence continues at coordinate 9,110,832 of JACSVZ010000022.1, read as the reverse complement.
TTCTCAGAAGAAATACCTTTCCCACTCTCACTGCACACCTACTGCATTGACTTTTCACATACACACTGCTGCTGGATTTTTTTTTTTATTGGCCTTGTTTCTCCTGTGCTTTTGAACTTCAGCTCTAATTTCTTACAGTGCTCTTTATGCCACTTCCCTGTCATTAATTGCCTCGCTCATGAGCCCTACATGAGTGTCACTTTGTTGAGCTGCCAAGGTATGTAGGAAATAATGCATCTCGCTTGTTTTCTTTTCCTACCCTCCTGGCCCCGAGCCAAGGAAACGCCATCACCTCATCACCTGCAGCTCGCCATTCTAATATCTCTCATTTTAAATTAAATCTCACATTTTATTTCTCAGGCATGGCAAGAATTTTACAGCACTTGCACTTTAAAGAGGTGGCTTTGACCATGCTATAGGCAAAGACATGTCTCTCCAGATGTCCACAGGCTCTTTGCTTCCCTTCTGCTGCATTTGCATAGGTGGACAAGCTGATTCCCTGTGGAATTTACAGGGGCAAACACTGGAATAGGAGAATATGTATGGGAATATGTATGATTGAGCTGGCTAACCTGACAGGTGCCCAGCTCCAGGGGTGACAAACAAGTCACATTTGCTGTACAGTTCCAGCATCTCTTCAGCATGATCTGACAAACACTATTTAAGAGAACTTTAGGATATTTTTCTCTAATTTGAGACTGGGGTGGGCAGATTTGGTGCCACAGGTCAGCATTTTTTCATACGCCAATGGCTGCTCTCTGGGCATTTTACCTTCCTGCTCCATAATGCAAGGAAAATCTTTGCGGTGAACTGAAGAGCAGACTACTGATGGCTGAGTTCTGCTCTTAAACTTTTAATGCAGAGATCCAGGACTGGGCTAGGCTGAACTTGGGTTTGGAAAGCTTTTCTGTACCATGCTGGGCAGATATATGTTTGGATTCTCTTCTTGTTTATGTATTTTTCTTGGCCCTTGCAACTGCGTCTGCATTGTGATTAAAAAGTATTTAATTAACATACAAAAATAAAATTTAAAAGTGTAATAGTTATTGTGAAAATAAAACTGTACCAAACCACTCAGGCAAACAGCACCCTGGGGAGCTGGTAAGCTTGGAAAAGCTGGAAAAATACAACTACAACTGTAACAACTTCTCTCAAGAGGGGTACAACCAGCCAGGAAAATAAAACCCACCATCTACTACAGCCAACAACCACCCTGAGGGCACCGAGGCAAGGCAAATAAAACACACACCCAAAGCTGAACAAGAAAAGTGCCTTTCCCATACTTGCTCCCAAGTCTGGGAAAAGGCAACTGGGCTTTTCCTGGGATGGCAGCTTTGGGAGATGCAGAGGTGAAATTGTGGCCCTTTGAGCTGCAAACCTGTACCACTTGAACCCCAGGTGCTTTTGTCAGAGTTGTGTTATCCTTAGTTAAATGCCTGGGCATCAGGTGTTTTCTCCTCAGTTTCTCTTCCTCCGGGTGTGGTGCAGCTGCAGGATCAAAGAGCGCTGCTGCTGTGTCACCTCCCCTGCAAGCAGCAGAAGTGTCACGCCCTGAATCCTTGCAGTCTGCCAGAACACCTCTGTCAGAGGGAGCAGCATCTGCTGGCATTTATTGTCAGAGCTGTGTGGCACTGGAAGGCAGCGTGAGCAGCTGTGGTGTTGAACACACACTGCAGATGGGCAGCAGCTCCCCCGGGTACCTGAGGGCAACCCAGGTCAGGGCCCTGAGCTCCTGCAGAACCAGAGATCACGGCCCTTGCACACCAGCAGCTCTTCCTTCACTGCATTCTTGTATTTTCACTAGCTTGATTTCCAAACAGCAAGTTCTTATTTTTCTGTGCTGGCAGTAGGTGGGATTAAAATGCTTGGACAGAATTAGCAAGTGAATATGAGAAACAGAGAAGGGCTTAGAGTGGGAAACCTGGGTCAGGGAGATGGGCTTTGCAATTAGTCTTGCATGCTGTGAGGCTGGGGATTGTCATTATCTCCCAAAGACCACATCTTATCTCGAGCCCTCTGAAAGCACTTTTCTTGCTGGGCCCCCCTGTCCTGGATGTTTCTGCTGGCCAAAGGCTCCTGGCCATCCCAGGGGACCGAGGGACCTCCCAGGCACTGAGAGAGGGTGGATGATGTGAGGGGCTGCTCCAGGGGCGCTGGGGGATCTGAGCTGCCTGTGAGGGGCCCTGACTGGTGGTGTGGAGGGGTGGAAGGGGCAGGGGGGGAGTTGGGAGGATGCTCTGAATGTGGAGTGTGAGTCAGGGACTCCACTTAGGGGCAGAGCAAGATTTCAGAGCATTCTCTGCCCAAAAATGCTTCTGTCATATAATTTCTTCTGGCCTTTTGCATTGCCTGAAGGCTCACTAATGCACCAATGCATCTTTCTTAACTGAGTGATTTAAACCTCTCTAAGGCCAGAATATATAAACTCTTCTAAATTGCTATAGCCACATTTTTACCCCCTTTAAAAAACAAGTGTAAATTCCTCATGGCCAGCCACTTTTTATGGATCCCTTCAGTGCTTTTGTGAATTGCAAGGTCCTTGGGCCCTGGCCATGAATATCAGGTTTGCAGCAACTGAATTATTTTCATGATTAAAGATAGTAAAGGATTTACAGGCTTTTTTTTTTCCCCCCACAGAAATCTCTCCTGGTTGCACTTGTCCAGAGCTCTGTTGTATTTCACAGAAAATGAGATGGGAATTCGTGCCAAAGCAAAAGCTTAATTTCAAAACCACAGCAGAATTGGGGATATAATGGCATATGATAAGGTTTATTTTTTTTTTTTCTGGTGGCTCTGGAAACAGAGTCACTGTCTTCTGTGCAGAAACTCTCCTTAACGTGAACCATGAGAAAATACTTGTGCCAGGGGAATTACAATTAATGTCTTTTTCCCCTACAAAAAGGGGACATCACCTGTCTATGTCCAACCCTTTTCTCTCAAAAATGTGCACTACAAATTTTAATATTTTACTTTTTTTTTTTCCCCACAGCCTTTGGACAGACCTTTTGCTGCTAGTTTATTTTACAAAATTTCCTGCGGGGTTGTTATTGGAAGGCTCAAGGAAGCACCTGCATGATGGCTGAGTACAGAACAAGTGGGATGGGTGAATCAGCCTTGATGAAATAAGAATCATCCTGGACTGCTGACCAAAACAAATCAGTTGTTTGATGTGACTAAACCACTTGGTGGTTAATGTCCCTGGCAGTATTTATTCCTGTAGCCTCAGGCATTTCCTGGTGCTGGTCCAAGCTGAAGCCGCTGTACCAGGTGCTGGAAAGTTCATGCAGAAATAGCCAAAGCCCTGCTGTCCCCTGGGGGATTGACATCACCCTGCAGGGACTGAGCTGGTTTTGGAAAAGCATCCTTCAGACAGCGTGGCATCCTTTCCAGACAGGTGCTACTTTTGGCCTCCCTACTCTAAGCTACCAGAGAGTGGAGATTTATGAGCCAGCTCCATGATATATAGCATTTGATCCTTGTCCTGATGGCTTGCAAGAACTTGGACCTTGGATTGTTTCTGATCCCTTGGCCTCGCAGTGCTGTGCTGGCACACCTCCAGGGCAGAATTTAGCAAGTCCTGCAGCTCAGGCCAGCATAACTTTTTAAACTACTGACAAATGTGATCTTCCTTTGCTCCTTACCCTTGATTTGCCTCCATTTATTTTCCTGTCACTGAAATCCCTCATTACTCCCAGTCCAAGCCGTTCACGAACCTTGCTGAATTTCTTATTTTTTTTTTTTCTTCAGGCTGAAACTTTGGTCTGGCCTTATAATTACAGTATTATTAATGTATTTTTATCATTGTTAATTATTTTTACATGCTGAAATTGATTCAATATGCCTGGAGCTGCCATGCTGGAACATGCCTTGATTCTTTTCCAAGCTGGAGCCCTTGTGCACCAAACGTGGAGAGTTCCAATGGCTTTAAATCACTATAAACCTCACTGAGTGATTTAAGTTATTGGAGTGTATTCAAGTTTTTATAAGCCCTCGAATGTGAACCCTGCTCGCATTCTGGGTATGTACAGTGCAGTGGGATCTAAAATGGTTTGAGTGCTCGACATACTTTCTAAGCCCCTGGCTGGCTGGAGAATAATCAGGCTTGTCGGGCAGTGCACTGTGCAGGGACTTGGTATGATGGGAACCATCACATTTTAAAAATGCTTTTAATTCCTTTAAATTGAAACATTCCTGCTTCATTTAAGGGACTTTGGGTAGAGCTTTCTGTGTGGCTGGGAGGATCAGCAGTGCGATGAAGTGGGTTTCATCCCGGTGTTGATGGATTGACTCGTGCACAAGGTCAGTCTCAAGGCAAGCCATCACTGATCTCTGACAGCCCGTGGAGCTGTGATCTGTGCCAGGACCCCAGGTCTGGGGTGTGCAGAGGAGGGCTGAACCCTTCTCTGGTCTCCAGGTCAGGTCCTAAGTCTGGGTGGGTGGTGTCTGTCCTGACCCTGGTTTAGCGATGGCCACACACCAGAACAAGCAGTCCCTTGGGCATGTCCTCTGACCAGGAGGGCAGCAGGGAAAGACATCAGAGGCTAACAGCTGGACGTGGTGAAATTTTTCATCTCCTTTTTAGAAGGTCTCAAGTCAGGAAAAAGCTGTAAGAACACAGGTGAGAAGTTGGCTATGCAGTGGAGGGAGGAGATCAATGCGGGTGTGAGAGAGAGCCGGGCAGAAGGGCTCCCTCTCACCCTGACGTTCATGGACACGGCCCAGCACTACTTACACACTGTGTTAAACTTGCTTGGGAACCTCTCCAGTGAAAATGCAAAATCTGAAAACTTAGAAAGGGTGTTGGAGGAGCACTAGAGCTGCAGAGCAATATGATTCACAGCTCTGAGAAGCTGACTTTGAGCCTGGTGCATTGGAGACAGCAGAGAACCCAAAGTCCTGCAAAATATTTACTCATTTCAGATTTCATTTTTTTATGGACAACTGCATACCATCTCCACTATAATTCCTTGCCCTTGCCATCAAGTAGCCAGGTCTTTTTATACTCACAAGTGCAGCTGCTGAACACGTTGCTGTGGTTGGGAGTTTTGCCTTGATGAATTGTTTCATTCAGTTTGATACCATTAGGTATGGATGGGGGGGTGGTAACCTGTGCAGTAAAACATTCAAGATTTGTACCCATAAAGCTAATTCCTGCTGCTCCTGCTCAGTAAATAATGACAGCTGGGAGACCTGTGAGTGCTGAGCATCTGAAAATAGTTTTTGTTATGTACCTATATGGATTAATTATTCTCAGTTGGTTAAAAAGTAGGTTTTTAATCCTAATGGACTAAATTCTGCCCTGAATTACTACACGTGAAGTAACTTTAAATAAAACAGAGAAAACCTGAGTTTACACACCTATTAGCTAGGGCAGAATTAGGCCCATCATAGTGCTCAAATCTCATTTTAATAGTGAGTTTTATTAGTCGTCTTAATGACAGTGCAAACCCCAAACTACTGTTCATTCAAGGAACAGGTTCTTATATTTTAAACAACATTTAATTCTCCTTAAAACCTATTTTATTAAAAAGTTTTAAGAATAATATTAAATACATAAACAGCCATGTTAATTAGATTATATAGTTAATGTACATTGGAACTATGACTTATTGCAGAGTTACTGACCATGAAAGCACATTTTGATCATTCCAGGCTGTAATCCCCACTTAATCCATCCCCAGTCTGTCAATCAGTCGAATACAATCAGGATATTTATGATCACATCAGACCAGAGATCTGGAAGAATTTAGCAACTTTGCAGAGCTGAATCCAGAAAAGGGAGGGGGGGGAAATGTTTCCACTGGCAAAATGAACCATTGCCAGGAAAAACATTATTGTTGACTTGGCCCATGTAATTGAATTTTCTACTCAGAAGTAACTTACAAACCAGCAACTAGGAGAAATTATCAATACTCTCATAATAACAAAGCAGAGGAGTTTTACCTGGCACAGCATTTTTTAAAATCATGTTTTTCTTTTTTTTTTTTTTAATGTAGTGCTGTGGTTTTTTCCTCTCCTAATTTTCTGCCATCATGAAATAATTCAAATCACTAGGGCAGCAGGGGAAAGCATCCCTTTCTCGGGCCCCTACCTCCTGACATCCACCTCGGCCCCTGCTCCAGTGATTGCAACCTCCCAGCAAGAGCTGGGTCTCTCTGGACAGGGGAGACCTGAACACTGTTGGGGCACCCGATCCCCAGCCCAGGTTGGGGAAAGCTTTGGGGTCCAAGCTACTTTTAAACACCTGAATCGTGTCTCAATATTTCTGTAAGGGATGTGCAATTCAGCAGCAAAACACGTGGCAGCAGTGAGGGTGTCCTACAGGAATGTGACACCTCTTGCAAAGGAGGAGGTGCAGAGCTGTCATCTTCTGGGAGCTGCAATGGTTGTCTTGTGGGTTATTTCAATACCTTCTATCCTTGAAAACATTCTCCATGAAAGAGATGAAGAAGCAGAAAGTGTTAGGAAGAAAGATGTATCAGAAGGGAGAGGACAATCACTGCTCAGCTTGAGGTGGGGGAAACTGAATGGAGCTTTTCAAAGATGGGGAGTATGCACCCCCCCATGCTTTCCATCAAACCCAGGATAATCCTCCTGCATCCATGGTCCTACCCTTCAGTGTCAGGTTGTAGTGAATAACTTCCATTCTGGAGACCTTATTCTCTCAAACACAGAGAAAAACTGAGGTAGGAGGCTGTGCTATCACCTTCCTTGCAGCTGTTCACAGCTGTACGTGGGGTGTGATTTCCATGTCTGTTTAGACAACAAAACTGGGATGTGCCTGCTCAAAGCCACATGTAAGAGCCTGATCTGGCCATTTCTGCCCTAAGTGATGTTAAGCAATATTATAGAGACTTTCACCCGCTGATGCACAGCCCCTGTGATCAAGCTCAACAAGTCAGTGACTTTTTCCTCCCAAGCCTGAACGAATCCAGGCACGTTTCATACTCTGGCATTTGATTGTGATTTGGTCCTTTGCCTGGATGGCAAAGGGCTGGATTCCAAAAAATGTTTCTTCCATGAGCTTCAGTGATTGGAGCTCTGCTGAGCTTGGATAGGCAATCCTGTGATGAACTTTCCGAGTTCCAGTTGGCTTTTTAACAAACTCCCCCTCGTTAAGCTCAGAAGGCAACTGGAGATCATGCTCAAAGGATGAGCTTGCTGGGCTTTTGATCTTGCCTCCTCCAAGGTGTATTTTTCTCAGTTGCTGCTTTATCACTTCTGACTTAGAACTCTCTTAATAATACTCTCTATGAGAAATAGACAAATATTTCTTAGGGGAAGGGTTTGGTTATTGAAGAGAGAAGTGAAAAATAGAAAACAGCAGGATAATCACTATTCCATTAGGCTTTGCCAGGATCCTTCTGATAGAGATTCAGTCAACACCCTTTCCCTGCTCTAATAGCAAAAAAGTCCTTGGAATGGAGCATTGTCAGGGGATTAGTCTTCTGCTTGTAAAAGAAATGCTTTAGCAGTTCCTTAGCAGCGTGATGCCATTATCTTGTTGACAGTGTTCTGTGTCATTGATACTGTCTCTGATGCAGCTTCTGTTCAGACACAATTTGTTTTCATTATGCTTTCATCTAAGCTCTCCCTTTTGCAGGACATTTGCCTTCCTTTTCCTACAGGTACCAGAGCATCCCTCAATAACTGTGTAAACGAAAGTTGCAGTGAGGGTGTTTGATATTAAATGAGCATTAGGAAGAAATGAGGGAACCAACAGCTCAGGAGCCTTTGCTGCCTGTGGCATGACACGGCTCCTTGCTTGAGAACTTGAAATATGTCAGTTATAGTTTGTTTCTATCAGAGTAATGTGGTAGTTGTATATATGCCACTTTCCCAAGAATGTAAATGCTTCGTTAGTTCTGTCCCTGTCCTGAAAAATCTAATATGGCACAAATAAAGTGCGGTAAATGGCTTCATGGAAAGCAGATGTGAGTGGAAGCCTAGACTCCTACCAAGGCTTTAGGGGACTTCAAAGACTGAAAGAAAGAACTGAACAAAATATTTGACTGTGCCAATTTTTCACTGTTCTTGATGAAAGAGCAAAAGTGAGGAAAAAAAAAAAGAAAATCGGACTCCTTGTTTTCATTTTCTGCTAGCCTAGGGCAAGGCTTTTAGAAGGAATAAATTACAAGCAAACAGGGAGAGAGACTGAATGGAGCAACTGCTGAACAAAGGGCATTCTTGGAAGGGTCTGGTTTTAGAGAACCTAGAAATTGTCAGCTCAGTTATCAGGAGGCAGTCTCCCTCCCCTCTTTCGAGCCGGCTGCTTTGGAGCGTTGCCGCGGCTCCGCAGGAGCTCCCTGCCTGCAAATGCTGTCCCTGCACGGCCACGGGGAGCACTTGGAAAGTGTCCTCTGCAGGCGGGTCGGGTAGGACAGCCAAACGCAGAATGCTTTGAAAATTTGGCAGCGGGTTTGAATGCGACATAAATGATTGCAACCTTTAAAGTTGTTTCGCAAAACAAGCTATTGGGGCTGTACTTGGAAGTGATGTACAATATAGACGACGGTATTCAAGAGGCTAAAACATGCCAGCTCTGAAAACCAGAATAATTTATTCCTGTTGTTTTGGGTATCATGTACTACATAATGATTAAAAAAAAGGGCCATGCACAGAACAATCAGATTTTTTTTTTTCTTCCTCAGATACTGTGTGGGGGTAAAGGCTGTGACTTAACAAAAGTTGGTCAGAGAAAAGAGGAGAAATATAAGAAACTGAGCCGTGTTGCTTGTGGCAGTTTTATGAAATGATGCTTCATCTGTTTAAAATCTTTTCCATCCCTATTTCCTTCCAAACTGCCCTCTAGGCCCCATCCCTAGCGAAGGTTTGGCTGGCAGAGTCTTGCTGGTGGCTTTGACCGTCTCCTGCACCAGCAAGTACCTCTGTTGTAGGTGCAATTTATGGTCCTGAGCTCTGGGTTTTCCTCACTCCATGTGAGAGTAACCTGCAGGAGAATCTTTATCTACATGGCCAATGAGATATGTTTCTTACACAGGCAGATAGTGCTAGGATAAGGGGGAACAGTTTTAATCTGAAAGATGGAAGATTTAGATTAGATATAAGGAAGAAATTGTTCCCTGTGAGGGTGCTGAGTCCCTGGCACAGGGTGCCCAGAGAAGCTGTGGCTGCCTCATCCCTGGAAGTGTCCAAGGCCAGGTTGGATGGTGGTCTGAGAAACCTGGGATAGTGGAAGGTGTCCCTGCCCGTGGCAGGGGATTGGAATGAGATGAGCTTTAAGGCCCATTCCACCCTAAACAATTCTGTGATTCTATGATTTGAGCTATGCAATATTACTGTCTCCATTTTTCCTGCTTTCTTGTACTTCCTTCTCCATCTCTTAGAACAGAGATACCTTTTAAGCAGTATTAACCCACTCTTAGTCACACAATTCCTAGCTTAATTCACATAGGTGCTCATTGTGGCTGCACATGACAATGAGCTAATGGTTTGCAGAATGTATTTTGTAGATGGACACAGTTGTGAATTAGCTGTGAGACCTCAAGGCACATTTACCAAATACAATTGTGTCGCTGAAAATAATTATGTTTGCTTGAGTTTGGGCCAGGCTGCCTAAAGCTTGTCCACACTGAAATGAGCTGTTGCTGGCTCAGCCTATGGTTTAGGTGTAACTATGGAGCTTTATTTAATTTTTATTGTATTTTTCTTTAAACTAAAAAAGAAAATAGGGCAGCTGAAGTGGATGAGCTGAGTGGAAGAAAAACCTGGTACTTGCTAAGTGCTTAGCTGATTTCCCACTCCATTTTTTGCAGTAGCCCAAATACCAGGCTGTATTTGTTTGCCGCTGCCTGCTGAAGCCTTCGACCTCAGCCTGCCCTTCTCTCTCTCAGTGCTGACAGTAAGTGAAGAAATGCGAAATTCATTCATCTGCCTGAGAACCCTTTGAAGTTCCCCACTAAAAGCTCTATTGTTTTATTAGCTGTTAATGCGGCACGGGGGAATTCGGCTGTGCATAGCAGAGCCGGGGTGCGGGGGGGCCCTTCCTGGTAATTTGTCACTCTTTAGAAGTATGACACGCTCTGCTCTGCAAACACGCTGGCAAGCTGGAGTGCTGAGGGCTGAGGCTGGAGCTGCTCGGGGCAGGGAGCTCCCGCCACCCTCGGCAGGAGCCCTGGGGCTGGTGTGGCTGAGGGATCAGGACAGGCTGGGGTCACACACCTTGGTACTCTCCGCAGGATGTGATGCAGGTCAAGGGTGATGATAAATTAAAGATCATGCACAGAGCCAACCATGCCGGCTACAGCTGGAGACCGCCTGCTCGTCAGAGTGGGCAAACTGGGGCTCTGGAGGGTCTCAGAGGGGGGTGGCTGTGGGTGCTGGGATCGGGGTAGGTTGCCTCTTCACTTCCCTGCGTTTAGAGGGTTTGGTAATGAATGCTTGAACGCAGCCACTCTAAATGCTTTCCCTGCCCTTTCTCAGACACATGGCACGCGGAGCTGCAAGGTGCTGCTTGTCTTCTGGAGACTCTCCCACACCAGCGGTGCTCAGGGCTGACATCTCGGCCCACAGTGATGGCTGGTGGCTTTTAGGGGCGATCCAGTGCCTGAACATCATCGTGGCTTCCTAACCAAATGCAAACGCATGCTGGGAATGCTGCTAAACTGCAAGATGAGGCTTGTCTTTCTACTCTGCCCAGGCAAGTCTCACCCAGTGAGCTACAGGTAATTGATAAAGCACCCATTGCCTTCTCCTTGCAGCTTTCATCTCTCCGTATCTCGCTTCTCTCCCAAGGAGGGAGCTGCAGGAAGCTGTGGTGTGTAATTGTCTGGACACACGCCCTGCGCAGGCACAAGCTGGCTCCTGTGCAGGGTCCGAACGCTGGGCACAGCACACCCGGCAGCGGCGGAGATGAAGCGGGCGCTGCCTCGGGCTGTTCCCGGCTCAGCAGGTACGAAGGGTCTCTGCAGAAGCCATCCATCAGTGGCGGTGCCGCTCCCCGCAGCACAGTGCAGCTGATGGCAGGGGCTGTGCCCTGTAAGCACCACCAGGAAGGGCGGCACAGCCTCCCGGCCCCGCTGCCCGCAGGCAGCCGCCCTGTCTGCTTTGCTGTGCTCCGACTGCTCCTCACTGACTCGGCTGAGCAGTCTATCACCACCGCCTTTCTTCTCATCCTTCTTCCCAGAGCCTTCCGTGGCACTTAAACTAAGTCAATAGAAACGCAAAACTTCTCCCTTCTGTCCTCAGCCCGACAATTCTTGAGAGCTTTGCTCGTGGTTTGCACAACTGCTTAAGTTAGCACCAGGCTGAGCCCCTGCGCTGAGGCGCGCTCCTGAATAGCATGGTGTCCTGCCATGTGAAACTGCTGCTGTTTGCTCTTGGAGGAAATGAGTCTCCCGACATTTTCCCGTGGCAGAAAGGTGAGGGGTCACGAGGGGCTTGTCTGCTAACATCTATAATGTGGGAGTGTGCAATCGATTTGATCTGCTGGGCCCTCACCTCTGGGCTGGGACACATCCAGGCAGGGTGGCACTGGAGCAGAGGGGACAAGAGCACAGCAGTGGTGAGATCAGTGTTCCTCTTTGGCAGGGCATTTAAAATTCAGTGCCTTACAAAAGCACAAGGCAGTGGCAGAAAATAGCTCCCACGTTAATGTCCTGATTCAGCAAATCACCTGTGAGACTTGTGTGTGTGTGTTCTGCATAAAACACATCCCTCGGGTTTGAAATGTGCATCAATGGTGAAGCCTTTTTAAGGTTTATTGTTACTGATCACAGTTCTCCTGAGGGGTAACCTTGCAAGGCAGTTGTTATAGACCTAAACTCACTGCACAGTGCATGTTAAGCTGTTCTCAAGTAGTTTAAAAGCCAGTGGCCTATTCAGGCTCTCTCCTAACACTGCTCATGGGTTTGACATCCTTATCAAAACATTTGCAACCAATTTAGTCCAATGTCAGTATATTTGTAAACCACAACAAAATTATAATAATGAAATATTAATTATTAAACGATTTATTATGCTAGTGTTTCTCTTTTGTTTAAATGGTGGCAGTAATTAATTAACATGATATATGTGTAATTGCATTACCAGCATTTGTATGCAGCCACAGCTACTGCATAGGCAGGCAGGGAAAGCACACGATGAGCACGTGCAGCTGCTGTGACCCCCCTCGGCAAATCCCAGCCCCTTTGGAGCAGATGGGAGGGAGAATCATCCCTGATTTAGTAATTAATGTCTTCTGGGATGCTGTGGGGCACCCTGCACTGCTCCTGTGCACCTCTGGGTTTGTAAAGCACCTTGGGACAGGCGGCTTGGCACTGGGAGGCAAGTGTCACCCTGCTACTGATCAACTTCACTGTCTTCCCAAATCCCAGTCCTTGGGCCAGTGGTTAGATGGGAATTAGGTGTGCAGAACGCTCACATGCTCCCCAGTTGCTTAATCAGGAAAGCTTTAGGATGACACTTTCCCCTCTGAGGCAGAAAGTGTCAGGCAGCCTTGGAAAGATGTCATTCCTGGACAAATCCCTGCAGGCAGAGTGCACACACCTTTTGGGTGGCTGTGCTGGGTTTCAGGGCTTTTAGCAGAGCACACGTGGGTGCTGTTTCCCAGTGAGTGGGGGATTTGCTCATGCGGGTGCTGACTCCCAGCACGGCCACTGCAGAGCCTTTAAGCCCCGAACTGGAGCATCCCTGCAGCACTGCAACAGATTGGTTCCTTGCCACCCAATTTCCAGAGGTCTGAGAGGGATTTGAACTCTATCCCAAATTTTTCTACTGTAATGCTTGGAAAATGTATTTAAGGAGGCATATACTCAATATGCTGCTCTACAGAAATGGCTCTTTCATCATGTTCCCATTAACCTTAGAATGCTTTTAAGCACTTTCTTCCATGGGAATGGAACTGGGGAATATTTCCAGCTACTCAGAAATTTTTTATTTCAACTCATGGGAGTTGGTCAAACTCAAGATATCAAACAGAAACCAAACCTGTCTGGCCTTTTGTCTTTCAGAAAACCCCTCTGCTCCATTGTTATGGCTCTGCATTCGGAGCCCTATTTCTGAATACAAAGCAGGGGTTTTGTGAAGGTCACCAGCATTTCTAGTGCCAGCACAGTGCAGAGTCTCACTGCTGCATTAGAAAGCCAGTTTTGTGCTTACCACATTGCTTCACAACTTGATAGAAAAGACATTTTTAGAAAGCAGTTTGTTACTTCAAGCATCTGGCTTCCAGTGGAAAAATGGTGTCATGTCCCAGGTGACTTGTGCCTTCAGAGCTGGGTTAATGCCACCATGGGGTTCTGGCTTTTTCTTGGAAAACAACCAGAAGAGTGTGCTGAGGTTTTCTCTCACTTTTTTCCCCTTCCTTTAATCTTACAGCTACTGTTTAGGGTAACTGGAGGTGAGGCCAAGGGGATGGTTGGGTGTTCTCTGATATAGCTCAAGCTGTAATGGTACCAGAAGGGTCCCGGTGTGGCTTCTCCACAGACTTTGGTGTTGTCCTGCATGTTAGAGCAGAGGGTGAAGACTGGAAGTGATTCCAGCTTCCCTGATTTCTTTCAGAGAATATGCAGTAAATGGACACAATGTTCAAGTGGCCTGTGCTTGCAGGGGATGTGAAGAGGCAGATTTTGGAGGGGTGGTGAAAGCATGATGCCCAAGGCGGGTACTTAAAAGTGTTTCTCTGAGTTAGTTTTAGAAGAAATGGAAGTGAGGAGTGAGGGAGTTCACATTATGGAGCTGTTGGCATCCAGCTGGGCTGCCTGACACAGGGTCTGTCCTCCCTCTGTTGTCACACAGGAGAGAGCAGCTCCTTCCACAGGCACTTTGCTGGGGGCAAGCTCGATCCATGGGGAACTGACAGCTGTGGGGAGCCTGTGACACATCCCATGGGGTTTCTGGGGGTTTATACCCACAAAATTCTTCTCTGTGTCAGTGGAATGTTTGACAAGTTCAAGCCAAGAAGAGACATTTCCATCCTTAAGTCGTGAAGCTGTCCAAATTACAGGCAGCCATGTTTCCAGATGGGTAGAATTCCAGAGAAACCGTGATGGATTTGACACATCTCGAACGGTGACAGGGGAGGTGCTGACTCCCCCTTTAATTCCTTCCCCTAACAGACAGGGTCCCTGAACCTGCACCACTTCCCCGACATGTGCAGCGCTTGTTTCTCTCTCGCTGCGTGTCTGGTTGGCTTTGCCTTCCTCCCCTGACTCGTAACTCCCGGCTCCTTTCCTGCGGGAAAGATTAGGGAGGATAGGAAGTTGTCTGTGCAAAAAGCATCCCTGGCCAAAATAAATACAGGTCACAAGATTAGGCTTCATCAGAGCTTTAAGCCTGGCCCAAGCTAAACAAATGAGCTGTCATGCCTTGGTAAAAGCTCCAGTCTGAGTGAGCTGGCACGGCTGCAAAAACGGTAAAGCAGTTAATAGGTTTTGCAATATGGAAGCTTTAAGTTTTGTTTTCAGTGCTGCATTCCTGACAGTCAAGACTTGCACTGAACTTCGAATGTCATTAATTTTGTGTGCTGGCCTTGCTGGCTACTATGCAAACACCCTTCCCAAAGCACAGCAACAGCAGCAAAACAGCACCACGGGGCTCGTCCACCCCAGAGAGCCCTCACAGAGTAGAGGAACAACATGGGACGGTAAGAAACACCCTGTTACAGATTGGCAGCTCTTGTCTGTTGACAGTCTGAGACTGAATCTTTGAATGAATTACAGATCTGTTTTGAAAAAAAAAAACCACAACTCTAGCTGTTCAAATACCTAACTTTTTGATGTCCAAATACCTACATGAAGAATACCATCAGGCAGAGTCCATAGCCATTAGGTAGTTGTTCATGAAAAAGGGTAACTGAAGCAGTAAGTAGGTGAAATCTCCCAAGTTTCCCTGTGAAGAGGGTAATTTGCACCAAGAGAGGACTGTGAATATTTTCTCTTGCAGTGAGTAGAGTCCACGAGCACAGGACTCAGGCATTGTCCTCTGGCTCTGGCACTGCCCTGTTATTCATCTCTGGAGATGTTAATCCGCCTGAGCACTTTGATTCCCACACCTGCACAGTGGGGAGGGATGGCAGTGGCAGCACAGCCACTGTGCTGGGAAAAGTATTGATGCTGCAAACCACACAGAGGCTCCAGCAATCCGCAGGGCTCTGGTATCTTCAATAATTACTGGTCTTAAACATTATAAAGGAAAAAACCAAAACCAAACCAGCAAGCATTAAAAGTCTTTATGGAACAAAAGCCAGGCTTTTAATAATGTTTTAATGTACTTGACAAAGCTTTGGTTCAGAGCTAAGGCTGGCCTCTTGCAAGTGTGCATGGGTTGAGACAATTGAAAAACCAAAATACTTCTCCCAATAGAGACCTTGCAGCTTATCAGGTAACTGCAGACTGTATTTTGGCCACTTTTAACTGGGCATTAAAAGTCTTTTTGACACTTTCTTTATTCCCCTACAATAGACTCTAACAGCCCCTCCGAGGCCTTCTACAGCCCGATGTGTAAAACGTAATGGGGATTGGTTTAAAGAGTGGAATTTGACCTGAGAGAGATGTGAGTATTTGGGGACTACTTAGTCCTCAGTAGCACTTGGGGGCTCTTTAGTTTGTGGGGCACTTTATTACTCATGAGTGCTCAGGGACGCTGCACTCGTTTGCTGTCTGGTGGCTTTCTCTGTTTAAGCATTGCTGTGTTGTTGCAGAGCAGATAGAGCCTTCCTTGTCCTCCTCTTCCTCCTCCTGCTCATGAAGGACCAGCTGGACCTGGGGCTGCTCAGGGATATTAAGGTGTCCTTGAGGGCATCTGTCAGTAGAAAAGGACTGGGAAGTCCAGTTGGCCACAAACATCACGCCCGTGGATGCAGGGGAGTGTCTGATGTTCACACATCTGTAAATATATGGATAAGAGACCAAAGCATGCTCACAGGGAAGCTGTTTGTGCTGGTGGGGCTCTGCATAATTCCAGTGCAAAGCTGCTCATCAATGCATTCAAGACAGGTACTTGTTTCAGCCTTGTCCTTCTGCTTTTCCTCATCCTCCTGGCTGTGTCCCTGAGCCTGACAACAGCCACTGCCAAAAGCAGAGGGGGATGCCCTGGTGCTGGCAGACTCTGTTATTTTCTGTTCCTGTGAAACAAGCTTGGGTGAAAGTGCCAAAACTCTTGCCCTGCCCTGAGCTGCCACTCTCTTGCTTTCCAGTATTGGCCAGCTATGGAGATGTGATCATTCCTCTCCCATGGCCACAGCCATCCTCCCAGGCAGGGCTGCGTGCTGGAGGGAATGAGGTGGGCTCAGGGACAGTGGTAGTCTTTCTCACTTTTACTTTTCCCCTTAGCTTAAATTATTCCCAGACGTGTGAACTCGGCAAACAAGGATCAAGTTTTCTCCACAAGGCAAGGTTTAGTCCAGGCCTGGAATAGTGCCTGAGCTTCCCAGTGGTCAGGAAAAAGCTTGCAGGGAGCAGATGAGCAATTCCTTTTGTATTTTCCATCCATCAGGAAAAGCTGCATCTGAAAAAATAGCTGAACTGGAAAATAAAACTAGACAAGTCTGAACAAATATGGAAACCATCCCTGGCCTGGTATTGGAAAAGTCTCAAATACTGGAAAGGAGAGAAGCAGAGAGAGGGAACGGATAAGTTTTGGCCTCTGTTAGGAATATGGAAGGAATTATTTCATTCTTTTTCCCCATCTATTTGTTCTCTATATGGCACTCTGTGTGGTTAACTCTCCATCTTTGTCATAAATATATGTGGCAGAGACAAGTTTTTTCAGATATCCCAACCAAAACATCTGTTTTGCATCTGTGGTTTTGCATATGTAAATATTATTACTAATAGCAGCAAAAGCCATCATAATGGCAGCAGGAATAGAAACACTATTAATAGTTGTAGTGCTGACATTTTATTTGTGTTGCTGCAGGAGGTCACATCGTGCACCAGCACTCAGCTGTGAGTTTGAGTGAGAACAAAAGGATGGCTGTGACCCCCCAGGAGCTGTGAGTGAGCAGGGACACTGCCATGGGTGTGGTGCCAGGGTTGTCACTCTGGGACTGTGGCACCGGAACCTGATGATTTCCTCCAGACCCCTGCAGAGGACCTTTACAGGGGAAATGGCTCCTTGCAACTCCTGCCATTGTGGCAAGGAGAGGAGGATTCCCAGTGGTGAGAGTGGCTGAAAAGCACCTGAAGAAAACTGGAAACCTTCCCAGTAAAGGCAATGATGTGATTCCTGCTTATCTAGAAACTGAATTTGTCCTGGTAGGCCCAGGGAAAGAGCAATGGTCTTGGTGTTGCTCCTGCTGCACCTGAGGTCTTGCTCCAGCCCAGCCAAAGATATCTTGTCTCCCTCCCTACAGACAACAGGCTCTTCTGGGTGAGTGACCTGTCAGAGCAACTCATTCTGCGAACGATCAGCAGCCAGGTAGGGACCTTATCTTTCTGTCTCTGCTTTACTGCTGTGATTAAAAGTGACAGCAACTCCCCTTCTTCTCTCTGCTTATTGAATTAGTGGACCTCAGGGCTGGGGGAAGCCGGGACCAGAGATAGGAGCAGCAGGAAGAAGGCCAGATGGAGCAGGAGGAACACGGGCACAGGCCAGAGGTACCTAACCTGGAGAGCTTGGAGATGCTCGTGCTGGCAGCAGCACTTCAGAGAGGAGAGATGCAATGAAAGGAGGAAGCACCCGCCACGTTTTAGGCTTTGGTCTGATCCATGCAGTGCCTGGAGACACACAAGCTAACAAAACACAACACACTCATCTCCTTCCAGGTTTTCCCTGGGTTGAGCTGGTATCTTTGTTCCTATACAAGGAATGTTTTTTGTTCAGCTCTGGTTGTTTTGCTGGATCTGCAGTGCATTAAACAGCCCATCTTCTGGTTTGTATTTTTTCCAGTTATCATGTTTCATGTATTCTGGCTCCTTTCAGCCAGCTCTGTATCCCCTCGAGCAGAGACTAAGCAGGATCCAGTCCTTGAGCTTGCTGCCTTCACATGCACAAAAGGGATATGGATTCAGATCCCACATTTCTCTGCTGAGTTGTGGGAATATTTGCAGCAGGGACTCACACCTTGCTCTGCTTTCAGTCTATCACCTGGATCATGTTACCACAGCTGGACATTGTGGGCTCAGGGATGGCACATGCTGCCACTGAAACTTCACATCACCTCTCTACAAGCTGGTTCCTGAAGTCAGTCTGGACCAGCCAAGGTTTGTACTTATTTTTCACATCATTCAGATTTTTAGTATGGCACACAAGAGCAGCACATGTAAGAGTGGAGGGTGGCTTGTTGGTGCTTTTTAAAGACCTGCCCTGACAGCCACCTTCCCTGGGACACCAGGCTTTGCAGTGTCCTTGTGCCCAGCCCGAATCCTCCCGAAGACTCTCCCGTTTTCCAAAAGATGCTCTGCTCATCTTTTCCTGCGCACTTTGAGGAGCAAAGTGGTGCCTGTGGGTGGGCCGGGCCCGGCGGGACTCTCCCAACCGGCAGTGATTATCCAGCAGCACCTCGGGGGGGTTCGGGGGGAGGCAGGGAAGCCACTGGCTGATCCGTCCCGGGCTGGATGCGCGCCTGGATCATTTCAGCGCGGCTCCGACGATGCGCACGCTCCGCAGCACAACCCGCCCCCTCGCAAAGCTCATGGCACAGGCATCTGTCACCGAAACCTGTCTGCATGAAAGGCTGTCTGCACAACTGGGGGAAAAAGAAAGGCATGACAGCACAATTAGTGAGAGCAAATGAAAGGCTGTTTGAAGAGGAGGAGGGAGGAAAGGGGAGAGCTGCATAAATCCCTGGTGGGGTTTTGGGCTTGACATCAAAACCCCTTAACAGTGTATTACTTCAGCCCCCAATGTGGACAGATGTTGAGCTGTGGCTCAAAGGAAGTCAGAAATCTTTCCTTAGAAAAAATTTGGCTAGGAAACTAAAGAAAATATTGTGAAAGAAAAGGAAATAAAAGCCCACTAAAGAAGATTTATCACTGCCTCAAGCATTTCTGTATCCTCTAGTCTTATGAGGTCTCAGCCTCAGGGGAGAGAAGAAGAGAAACAGCCTGTTGCTATGTTAATGGGTCAAAATTTGGAGCGGGGACACATTTGTCCAGTTAGACGATGATGGAGGGAGCCAACTCACCCAGCCGAGCACTCCTCCCATCCATGCTGACCCCAGCCAGCCTTCAGGGGCCTCTGGCACCAGCCTGCAGCGTTCCCCAGCACACCCACCTCAGCTGCCCTTTTTGCCCACTCACTCCCTTTGGTAAGGGTTTCACGGAGCCCTTTGTCAATGGCAAAATGTGTTCATTCCTAAAAGAGTTTAGTATCATCCACAAACCTGGAGATTTTGCTGTCCATTCCCTTGCCAACACGGAAGGTGCTGAATAAAACCAGGCCCAACAGAGATTCTTGGGCAATCTGGTTGCTGAATCTCATTTATCTTCAAAAACTGCCTGTTAAACCCTGCACTTTGCTACCTACAAGACAAAAATATCCTTAAAGAGGTTTCAATACATGAAAGAACCATTGCTTCAATCCCATGGCAATGTAAATGTTTTTTAAAATAATTTTGACAAAATCTTTCATCTATTCTGTCTGTTGGGTCCTCCCTATCCATGTGAGTACTTGATGTATTCCTAGAGTCCCAGTGTGCTGGCAAGGGAAGCTTTCTCTCTTTGGCATCCATGTCTGCTGGCTGTTTCCCAGCTGCCCATGTGCCACCCCAGCAGGGACAGAGGTGACACTCGCCCCTGCAGCTCCCAGGGTCCCCTTCCAGAGCTCAGTTTGTGGCTGGGAGCTGCACTAGCAACCTGCCACCCCTCTGGTACAGCAGACATTTGGAAAGTCACATTGGTCCAGTTCCTCTAATTTACTGGGTGTGAGGTTCTTCCAAATATGTGCCCAAGCTGTCTGGTTGTATCTTATCCTCTCTGGCACCCTGTTGCACCTTTGTATTGAGCAATGGCTCCCTAGCCAGTTTCTTCCTTTTGATATAGTTAAATAAAGATTTTTAGAAGATACTTGCAAGATCTTTATGCTCATTTTTAGCTCTCTTTTCTGTCTACTCTTTACTTGCCGTGTTTTATAGCTTTTCCTTTTCTCCTCATGTGGGAAACCTTTTCACTTTTAAAACACTGACCTTCTCCCTGTGATACCTCCTTAACCTTAGCAGCGAGTCAGGCAGGGTGTTTTTTAGGACCTCTTAGTTCTTTTTGAGTTGTGGCACATGTTTTGCTTAGGCTTTAATAGAGCATTTTTTAATCACCTCCAGACTGCTTGCAGGCTCCTTGCTTTCTGCCTGCTCCTTTTTGGTTTGTTGTTATTGACTAATCACCTTATTTTTTCATAGTTCCCTCTCTTGAAACTGTAGAGCCCCAGGCTGGATTTATTTGGTGTGCACTCTCCCACTACAGCATTAAAGGTTGTTTTGTGGTCACTAGCAGAGACCAGTTCTCCCACAAACACCTTGTGAAGCAGGTCCTGTGCACCGCTCCCCACCAAACCCAGAGCAGCAGCCCTCCTTGCACTTCCAGCACTGCTTGGTCCTGGAGACCCTTTATTGTACCCAAACCCACTTTTTATTCCTTCCTGATGGAACACTGAGCTGACTAACTTCTCTAATCTCATTTTATATTTGCTGTTCATTACCTTTATCCTTATCAGGGCTCAGTAACACAGTACTGGCTCTACTTTTTTTTTTTTTTACTGGAATCTGTGATTTCCCATCTCAAGAAATCTGTGCTAGTTCTGGGATTGTTATTCAGGGTGATTGGAAAGCCTGGCAATATCTTATTTTTAAAGCTTCTGGTATAGTGACAGAAGCACACCTAGGTTTTGTCTTTGGTTGCCTCCTAATGTTCCTGTGAGTCTGCTGGTACCATACATGGCCAAATTCACCTTATTTACTACAGCTGCACCTTACTTACTCCTTTATTTCCCTGCTGCTCTCCCCGTGGATATGGGCCACCTCCTCCTGACAAGGGTGCTAGTCTGAATTTCTACACCCACTGACTTTCCTTCAGCTTTTCATTTGAACACTCTTTTACAGCTTTTCCATCTTGCGGTGCCACCCGCCCAGCTCTGCTGCGATGGAGGGGCCAGGCCCTGTGACAGCAGCTGGCAGCTCCAGAGCTGCCTGCCTTCCCGGGAGCATGCACCCCTCATGGCAAGGGCTGCGGGAGCAGAGCTGGGACCTTGCCCTGCAGCCCCGGGGCTCTCCCACATCCCCTCTCTCCCGTGGCCCTGCAGGCTGTGCAAGCACAAACACCCCGACCCTGTGCAATGTGTGACAAACTGGGCACCTCTTGCAGATTCCTCCTCCTCCTGGCGGGCTGAAGCTGCTGGGTTTGGAAAGTGCACTGTGGGGTTTTTGTATAAAGTGGGAACGACAGTCCTTGATCCCGGGCTCTTCGATCCCCCTCACCATGAGCTGTCTCGCAGCTTTCTGTACCGTCACCCCAGCACCTGGCACTGTCCCTAGCCCTGTCTGCTGGACCCAGAGCTAACTCGGGTGTCCTCCCGGCACAACCAGCCCCGCTCGCTGACCCTGACCGGGTCCCCGAGACACCCCAGCATCCCCATCCTCTGCCCTTCTCTTGTCCCCAGCACAGCCCCGGCAGCCCGCTCACTCTCCCGCAGGGTAACCCCGAATTCCCAATCGCATATCCCTCCTGTCCGGCCCCATCAGGCCCGGGGCACAATGCGGGGGGGGCAGGGAAGGGGGTCCGAGGGGTGCGGGGGGCTCGGATTTTGGGAATTGCGGGGTCTGTGCGCATCCCCGAACGGGCGGTGCCGGGCGCCCACTGGCGGCAGCTCCGGGGCAGGGCACCCTGCCCGGCCCCATCCCGGTGTTGCCGAGCCCTGGAAAATAACACACCTGGCTCACAAAAGGGCTTCACGGACGGGATCATAGTCAGCAAAACCCGTGCTTTAATCCCTGCGTATAAAAACATTAATATCTTAAATGATAGGAGATACAAATGATGAAAAATTAAAAGATATCAAAGGTAGGATGTATTTCCTTCCTGGGAACAATGATTCTCCAAGGACCCAAAGGACATGCTGCTGGCGTGTTCCCA
The DNA here is from genome assembly GCA_014706295.1 of Lycocorax pyrrhopterus obiensis. Classification (NCBI taxonomy): domain Eukaryota; kingdom Metazoa; phylum Chordata; class Aves; order Passeriformes; family Paradisaeidae; genus Lycocorax; species Lycocorax pyrrhopterus. The sequence continues at coordinate 9,088,807 of JACSVZ010000022.1, read as the reverse complement.
GGTCTAAGGCACTGCAGGGAGAACTGTCTCTGACCAGAGATCACCAGTTAAAGGCCCCAGAAAAGAAGTGTCCTGATGGCCCAGCCTGCTCCTCTGCTGGTGGAACTCCTCAGACAGGATGCTGTGGGCAGGTTGCTGGTTTCATGTGCTGCTGGCATGCTCCACTCTCTGGTACTGTGTGTGTGTGCAGCTCGCTCCTCTTCCACGTCTCTGCTTGAACATATTTCCTCCCCACACCCTGCCGGGCAGTGATGAAGGTCAGGAGCAGCACCAGGGAGCCAGGCAGGGGCTCACAGCAGTCACCCCTCCTGCCCCCCGACGCGTGTATGTTTCCTCAGCCATGAGGCAGCACAACCTCTCCTGCTCCAGCAGTGCCTGCCCTGCCACCTCCATCCCAACCAGGATGGCACAAACACATTTTGATCTTCCCTAGCCCATTAAAAGCTTTGTGTGAAAATTACCAGGTGGGAGCCCATGCTCCGGGAGATGTCTCTGCCTCAGCGGAGAAGGGTCAGCCTGGGATTATTCTAAGGTGAAAAGACAGGACTATCATCCCCTCTTGCCTCCTCCCAGTCCTGACCTTCCTGTCCCATGTTGTGGTCCTGGTCTCCTCTCCTCGACCATGAGCCCTGATTTTCACACCATTTTTCTTGAGTGTCACTACTGCCCTCCAGCAGCACAGCTGCAAGGCTCAGGGCAGTGACCTGCTGATGAAGGCGCTGCAGCTCTCCCACCCTGTCCCATAGCCCTGCCACAAACTTGAGATTTTCTATTTTCTCAGCAGCACTGGTCAGACTTTGCTTTAGCCCAGTGCCACAGAGCTCGGGGGGTGTCAGTGGGAAGCACCCAAAGCCAGCACTCCTGCTGGGACAACAGCACACGTACCGTTTCCTGGAGAACTGCTGGTCTATCTCCTCTAGGGACTGTCCTTTTGTTTCTGGCACAAAAAGGTAAATGAATATAACAGCCATCACTCCCACCAGTCCATAGAGAAGAAACATCCAAGAGAATCCAATGGCATCTGCAGAGATTCAAGTGTATGAAGGTAGGAGGTGGGTCACACTGTGGGGTACAAAGGAAACTGGTTGCTTACTGTGAGGTGGTCATTGGTGCCTGACAGGGGCACTCTATATTGTGAAGCCTTCAAGAGGCCCGGGAAACTCCTTATCTGCAAGGCCTGGACTGGGAATTGGCAAAGGGAAAGGCTGGTGCATGCCAGGCTTTGCAGCACCAGGGGGAAGAAGGCAGCCGAGGTCCAGGGCCAGCAGTGCCTGCTGAGAAATGCTGTAAAGCTGCCGGTATGGGAGCTGCAGACTCTGTGTTTCCTGATACTGTGGTGCTACAGTGCAGCCCAGTGGGCAGTGAGGGATTTTTATAAACGAGTGACAGAGAGGCTCTGAGCAGTGCTGCTGGTGCCCGGCTTTCCTGCTCTCAGGGGCAACGGGGTCACATCTATTCCAGCCTCAAGTCCTCAGGGTTCAAAATGCCACTTAATCTCCAAATGGCTCGCGGTGGACACCTTCCCTAACCAGCTGTGGGAGGTGGAGGGAAGGGAAGTGGCTACTTACCAATAAGGTCCAGGAAGGAGAGGCTGATCAGTAAATTACCAGCCCAGTTAAAGCTGTTACAGAAGGCAAAGGCTCTTCCTCTTATCCCAGCAGGGTAAATCTCACTCAGGACCAGCCAGGTCACTGCACAGATTAGAGAGATCACAAAGACAGTGTGGAGTTAAGCAATTTGTTTGGGAAATGGGCAAGGGAGATTTCAGCAGGGGGTTTAAACTCTGGCTTCACCCAGCACCCACTGCTGGTGGTGTCAAACATCCATCGATCTCAGAGACAGGTCACAGCAGAACACTTCACACCTCCTGTGTTCAACGCTTCATGGAGGAATGAAATAGCAATAAACAGGCCCAGGGAGTAAAGAAGAAAGCAGGGTAGCTGGTCATTCCGTTCACAGGAGATGGAGAAAATCTGACAGGCCTGCTGTCAGGTCATGCTCTTTGTAAAGAAACGAGAAAAGGGTGGAATTAGGGAGACAATATTGCATTTGGGCTAAAATCAGAGTTAAAGCAATAAATATCTTTAAGAAGTCTCTCCTATCCTGGGGTTTTTTTGCTTGAAATAATTTGCAGGGTGGCTATCAAGCCCATGAGACATATTCACTTAACATACTTTTCTTGAGTTAAATGCTGTTTTCTCCCATCATTTAAATGCCAGAAAACAGTAGAACTCACACGGAAGCAAGAACTAATCTTTAATCTCATCTGATGAAAAATAAATAATAATAAATAGAATAAAAAAACCCAACTGATACTGAGAAACCTTCAAAAGAGGTTCAGCTTCCAGTTCTGCAGTGACTTTCATAATCACACAGCAGAAGCCCCTCAGTCCCTCTGTCCTCAGCCCTGTATTTTCCTCCTCACCAAGGTGACAGGAAGATTATGTTGTGCTTGTAGGGTGCTCTGATTTTCCCCTGAACTTCAGAGAAAATAAAAGAAAAACTTTACAGGGGAAGTGCATAGCATGGAAGAGAAAGTTACTCTTGTGCTGTAGCTGACAGAGCTGCAGTGCTAGAAGATGGTTCAGCGGGCAGGAGGGGACAAACGTCCAGTTCCCAGACACTGAGCTGCTCAGCACAGCAGACACATAAGGAATGGTTCAAGCAGGCAGCTTGCAGATCAGCCCTAGTTTTATTCTCTGGGTTAGTGCAAGGATAAACACCACACTTACTTGGCCCAAATCCAATTGAGAAGGCACTCACGAAAGCCATCATGCTCAGCAGTGTAATCCAATTTAAGACCGTATGTTGTGCCCAGGGAGCAGCACCGAGAGGAGGGCCCGTGCTTTCCAGTGTTCCTTTCTTGGACTGACCCACCAAGTCCCTTTTCTGACTGAGGGAAGAATTGGGAACAACCTCTTTGCTTTGAGTGCTGGCAAAAACTTTTGTAAGACCCCTTGTGGCAGCAAAACCAGGGCCTGCCTGACTTTTGACAGCACCTGACGCTGGTGGGACGGGTGACACAGCAGACTGGGGCAGCACAGGTGTCAGGGGGTGCTGGGTGAGGCTGTGGGATGCATTGGGGCCTGTGGCTGCTGTGCAGTCCCTGGCCATGGCCAGCGGAGCCATGCGGCTGGTGAGGCCGATGGTGGTGACGGAGATGGCCATCACCACGCAGCCAGCCATGAGCAGCACTCTCCTGCCTGCCTTGTCTGCCAAGGCCATGGCCACCAGCGTGGCCACCACTTTTATCGCTCCCAGCCCAACTGAGGCCAGGATCGCTGAGGAGTTGCTCTGGAACCCCACCGAGTGGAAGATTTTGGAGGCATAGCCCAGCACATTGGGCTGCCCAGTGAACTGCTGGAAGAGCACCAGTCCCAGGCCCACCAGAGTCCGCCTTCTCATGTTGTCTCTGGTCCTAAAAAGGTCGAGAAATGAGTAATGCTTCTCCTGATATGGCTCCCGCTTTGCTGCTGCTCTGTCCTCTGTGTCCTGCAATGGGATGAGGCCCTTCTGGCAGTCTGAGTCCCACGAGCTCAGTTTAACAGGGTTCACTGGGAGAAAGAGGATGCTGAGGAACTGCATGGCCGTCGGGGCGATGGCCAGGCCAAACATGTACCTCCACCCCTCGTCCACGTCCGCAAAGACGTAGTTCAGTGCATAGGACAGCAGGATGCCCACGGTGATTCCCACTTCGTAGAGAGACACCAGCAGCCCTCGCTGGTGAGCAGCCACCATTTCTGAGACGTAGATGCAGCAGGCCATGGACGAGACAGAGGTGGCAAAGCCCACGGTCATGCGCCCAATGACCAGCACAGCGAATGACCTCGCCAGTGTGAGGATGAGGCTGCCCACCAAGAGGACCAAGTTGCTGACCAGGATTGCTCTCCTCCGGCCGTGGCGGTCGATGAGGACCCCCCCAGCCAGGGAGGCGAGGAGCGCTCCGATAAGGACGGCGCTCACCAGAACTTCTTGCTTGAAGCAGCTGAGGTGAAAATCTGTCTGCAACTGCAGCAGTGCTCCAGAGATTATCCCCAGCTCGTATCCAAATATCAGCCCGCCCAGGAGAGACACCGTTGCGGACAAGAGGAGGACCAGCAGTGCACGACCTGGAAAACAAGCAAGCAGTGCTAGGTTCAGTTTTCCGATGCTGTAAGACAAGCTATCAGCATGCACAGGCTGGAAAAAGCTCTCCCAGGACACCCACAGTTTTCCAGCTACAAAGTCGTGATGTGGAATTTCCCCATAGGTCACTAGGTCACATGTATAGAGGCACTTGCAGACAGTCACACAACCCACCAGACTTCTGCTAACTGCAGGGGTACTCATTTGGGGTGCAGAATTTTGAAATCAGGACTTTTTAACAGAGCTAAGACTTGTCTTTAAGTGCAGAACAGTGATTTGTAGTGCCTGGAGTTGTACGGCGGGATCCTCTGTGGTATCTCTTGATTGTAATTACAAAATTTGTTCTGGGTAGGAAATGCAGCTTCTGCTTTTTGGTTGTGACCTCTTCTGCATTATCATTTTCACATTTCAGAGCATGTGGTACCACCAGCTCTCCCTGCGGGTTTTGCATTCTCACTCCCTACCTTGTTGTTAAAAGCCCTGCTCACAAAATTTTATTTTCCCTTTATTTTCTCCTTTAATTAATTTTGTACTCTCTTCTTCCATTTGATTAGAAATACTCACAGTTTTGGTAGACTGTATGTGGAAAAAATGTGAGCACAACCACCAGACCGTGGAAACTTTTCTCAACCCTGCCAAAGGACTTTCGTCCTGTCACAAGTTGTGTTTAATGGGAAGTGTCTCTGCTTGGCCTTTAATTACAGCTAGCAATAAAGGCTATTTATCAGTGATGGCTGTATGTAAATACAATTATTTTTATTTATTCTGCAACCCTCTGTGTTTCATTTGCGTTACTTACGCCATCCCAGCTATCCCAGTCCCTCCCACCATGCTCTGTGTGACCACCTGCACTGCTTTTAGCACTCCTTGTACATGTCATGCAGATAATTTAAAAAAAATTTCTGCTGAGAACATAAGGCATAGGTGGCCTTCCCATTAGCTTCAAGCCACAAATTCTATTACACACAGTCCCACTATCAATACCATGGCTGATTTAATCAGGTTTTGCTGCATTTCTTGTTAACGTAACAAGATGTCGTGGCTTATGAAGTCTGACTGCAATCCAGTTTGTGTATCGTCTATTCTGACGTAGCTGGCCAATTTGAGGACTCTTCAGATCTCCACATGAGGACAGAAAGTTTGGTGAGTCTCGCAAGGAGCTGTGCCAGGCCATTCCCTGCCTACAGCAAACCGGTCGGGGCACCGTGCTCCAGGACAGGAGCGGGGCAGACCCGCTGTCCAGCCGAGCTGCGACTGGGCTGACCCCGGACTCTGCTCACACCAGCGCCAAGGCCGATGGGCGCCGCTGCCTCCAGCAATCCCCACTCCACAGCAAACCCAGCTCCTTCCACACTCCCTGAACCCCCGCTCCCCTCCCCGGCGCGCTCCAGGGACAGCCCCGGGACCGAGCCACAGGAAATTCCTTGGCTCTTATGCTCGCGGTGCGGGCTGCTGCGACCGCTAAAAAAAAACAACAGAAAGAAAGGAAGGGGCGGGGGATGCACCTCCAGCCTTTAGGAAAAGTTGCAAACTCTTTTTTTTTTTTTTTTTTGGAAACTTCTCCCCGGGGCAGGACGTGCCCGTTCCACCCCGGCTGCCCCGTGGCCAGAGGGGCTCGCAGGCCCCCGTGCCCGCCCCCCGCGCCCGTCCCGCACTCACCCATGGCGGGGCAGAGCCCGCGGCGGGCGCGGAGCGGAGCGCGGCGGGACGGGGCGGAGCGGGGCGGAGCGGAGCGGGGTCCGGCGGCCGGAGCGGGGCCGCGCCACGTCGCTGCCGCTCTGCCCCCGGCCGGGCAGCCTGGGGCTTGTAGTCGCCCTGCCCGCCCCTCTCGGGGGCGGGGGTCTCGGGCGGGGGGCGCTGCACTGCCCCGGGAGCGATGGCGAGGGCCGGGGAGCGGAGCCGGACCCCGGGGGATGGGTGAGCCCATGGGTGAGCCCGGCGGAACCGGGGCCGGACGGCCGTGGGGTGGCCGGGGACACATCACCGAGGTACGTGGCGGGTGGGTCCAGGAACGAGGATGTGGCTTTGGTGGCTGGAATGACAGCTCTGTCCCCAGTGTGTGTCACTTGAGGAACAGAAATCTCCTCACTGCATGCAGAGCTGCCCTTGTGCAGAGCTTCACCCCTCTAGACGAGAAAGCCTCCAGAAAGTCCACAAGAGAGTGTCAGTTTATTAATGTTTTTAGGTAGCTCGGCTGGAAAGCCAAAGAAACCTGCTAAGTAAGGGGTGTCTACTCGAAAGCTAAAAACAAAAAGAGCAGCAGGGGAGGTTTAAGTTGGATATCAGAAAAAGGTTTTTCACGCAGAGTGGTTGGGCGCTGAACAGGCTCCCCAGGGCAGTGGTCACAGCACCAAGCCTGACAGAGTTCAAAAAGCGTTTGAACAATGCTCTCAGGCACCTGATGGGATTGTTGGGGTGTCCTGTGCAGGGCCAGGAGTTGGACTCAATGATCCTGGTGGGTCCCTTATATCTCAGCATATTGTTTGAGTCTATGATTCTGTGATTCTGTGTCTGAGTTTGCCCTCTTAACTTTCATGGCTGTGGGACAGAAAGAATCAGTCTCTCAAGCTTATCTCCTTCCCCTGACACAGTGCTCCATCAGACAAAACATTCAGTATTCGACTTCCTTTGCAATTAACATTCTTTTTCTGCTGAGTGGAACAGGAACCTTCCTGCTGTCCTGCATAAAAGACACTGGGACTTGCACTTGGATGAAAGATTATTTTCTGAGGCTAATTTAATGAATCTCGAAGTCCAGTTTGTTAAACAAGGATTTTACAAAATGTGATACACCTCGAAGTGCTTTCAAAAAGCTTTAACACGGTATGGAAACATTGCGCCTTGGTGCTGTTTGTGTAAACAACAGCTGCTGGGCGGGTTGAGATGTTCAGGAGTTTGCTGTGACCCAGCTGCGGTGGGGAACAGCGAGGAAGTTGTGGTGTCACGGGTGGGAAGTCAAACACAGCCTCCCCAGAGCCTTGCAGCAGGGACTGCCACTGGAGGGTGAGTGCAAATGACCACAAACCTGCTTTGTGAGCTGGCATGTGACTGCAGGTAATATTTCATTAAGAACCTATATTAAATATTAATATTTAGTATGTTATAGCCACACAAGCTCTGTGGAGCCTGTGCTGGTAAAGCTTTTTGCCCCAGCACAGAACTGAACTGCGGAAGGTCTGAATCAATGACCATTGTGCCTGTGGTGCAGGCACACCCCTCTGACACAGGCAAAAATAAACAGGTTGGGTGAAGAATAAAGAACACGTGAACATGTGATTCTTTTTTTTAAAGAGCCTTTTCAGTCATCCCCCATGTTAACTCCATAGGGAATTTAAGAGAAGTATTTAAAAATTGTTATTTTTCCAAGTATGGGTATACATCTCATGTCTCTGCTCTGTAGAACAGTGGTACCAACTAATTTTATTTCAATTCATAGTTTGGGATGCTTGAGATGGGCCATACTGGATCATGTATATCCTTTCAGCTTTAGTTTGTTGGATATCTGGCTGCAACATGAGCAGCAGTTTTCAAAGTTTTTGGTTTTGTTTCTTCTCAAAATCATAGAGAATGTGAAAAGTATGTCAAATCATCTACCTGGTTTTTAGATTAAATAAACACTTCCCATTCATATGCTCTAATTTCAGTGGGAATACAGGATGTGAAAATACCTTTTCTAAAACCTTGTATCTGATACAGCCTGACAGCTGCAACAAGGATCACACACTTGGTGCAGAATGGCTTCAAACACCAGCCAAGAGAAACTAATGGTGTTCATGGGAAGAGCTTTTCAATAGCATTTGCATTTCATATTAGAGCAGTTTAAATAGCTCTGAAATCACAACCAGCTCTCGTGATACGCAGAGGGAGAAATTACTCCAATTTTCTCTGTTCCCCAAGACCCACACGAGACCAGTTCATGGCAGATAGCAAACACTACAACTCTGTGTCTAGGCTAACGTCTCCCACATTTTGGGAGCACAGGGGGATGCAGGGGATGCAGTGTGATCTTGCCCATGGTCTCTGGCCCCCAGAGCTCAAGCCTAGGCATTTTGGGTGAGCTGTGTTATGAACTGTAGGAGATGTCTCCCATGCATAGTTCTCCACCACGCCAGGCAGAGAGCCAGAGAGAACCTAGAGTCTTCATCAGCCTCAGGGCAAACTCACTCTTGGCTATGTGATCTCCAGTTTGCCTCAACAATTCCTTCCTTCTGAAATTGTTTCAGTGCGAGAAGGAAGAAATTATATTTTTCTCTATGGTCACTCAGCATTCATTTATCTGCCACCTGAACATTTTCTAGAGGCTTCTTGGTCTCTGGCAGAGCAAGAAATATTAGCACAGACAACAAGTAGGTGAGGTCTTGGGGAGCACAGGCAGAGCTTTATGGTGTGTTTACCAAAGGCGGACAAAAAGATGATGTCAGTATGTATAGAAATGCAGCTGTCACATCGACACTGTGAAGGCTGTGGGTTATGCTACTCTGGAAAAAAGGGTGCAAACCTGCTATGATGTACAGAAGGGATGATTTGGGGGGAAAAAATCTTTCTTTGGGGTTCTTAAAGTACAGCTTTCTTATCACACCTTTTGTAGTCAGTGGGTGTTCTGGGCCTGCTTGAAGGCAGGACCTTTGTCCTTAAGCTCCACATGAGAAGGTCTGGGGGAGTCGGATCCACCAATGCTTCATGCCTGCAGGCACGTTTCTGTCCTTGCTCCCTCCTGTGATGCCTTCCTCCTCCTCCTCCCCTCCAGTCCGTGTGTCTTGGCAGTGCCATTTCCCCAGCTGATGCTTATCTCGCTCCTGGCTGCCGGGCTTGCGGGGCGCGTTCCTGCCTGGCAGCCAAACAGCACATCCCCGGGGCTGAGCCGCAGGAATGTGCTCCTGGAGAGCTCCGCGTTGGGAACGGCAGCCTGTGTTTGGTAACACAACGCGCCTGTGATTACTGGGAATGTTACCCTCTACCTCTTTTAGCTGCAGCAGCTAAAAGAGGCTTCAAAATCACAAATTGAAATACAAATACAGGAGGAGAAAGAAGTCCATCCTGGAAAAAGGAAGACATGGTGTTCAGGAATCCTCATCACACCCTCAAAAGTATTTTCTTCTATTAGGACTGACCCTTAGGAAGGCGCTTGGGGGACCAAACTCAATTCAGTTATTGATGGAAGCGATGGTCCCTGAGCAGGCAGAAGTGTCACAGCTGGGATGGAGGCAGCTCACCAGGAACCTGCATTTATTGCATGTTCATTTACATCCCAGAGAGGTTTCTCCTCCTGATGTCAGGCTGCATGTGTTTTCTCTTATGATATCCTAACCCAGGGGGTTCCCTAGCAATTCTGGTCAGTAGTGTTGGTCCCACCAGGAATCTTGTTTCCTTGCACGTTTTAGGGATGCCTCCAGCATGGCACCCTGCAACAACTCAAACTCATCCCTTTTCCCATCCGTCCAGCTCTGAGGATGGATGGTTCCATCCTTAAATAAGCTGGGGGGTGGTGGGAGAGCTGCTCCCAGGGCTGTATCCTGCCTGGTGCCAAGGGATCTATAGAACAGCAGGGAGCAGCCCATGGGACCTGCCTTGGTTCCCATTAGCTTGGTTTGCTGTGCTGCAATTTTTAACTTAATTACGTTGTTTGTGAAAGGAGAGTTTGTAAATGCTTGTCACCGGGAGGACAAAGTTACATAACTAAACCGTTTACCAGTCTGTGGATTCAGAGCAGTTCTCTGGGGTGATTCAATATTCCAATAAAAACACTGGGTGATACCATAAATATTGTAAATGGCTCTAGATCGTTTCCAAGGGCTATGTCAACTGTTTATTGCATTAAAAGGGAAAAGAATAAGTGAAATCACAGGGAAGATAAAATTTAAATAAGTAAAATAAAGGGGAAAATAAAGCAAAAATATTTTCTTACGTATTTTGAAAGCTCTGGAGGAGGTTTTTGGCCAGCATGAGAGAAAACCATCGTGTTTGCCAGAATAATGAAGCAAAGGGTATCTGTGTGCACTTGCTTATAGGTTATACGTGTGTGTCTGTGGGGGTATCTGTGCACAGATGCTCTGATAAAATCTGTTCACAACATGGGGAAAACCTTTTTCTTTCTTTAAGTGTTTGAGGCATTTGCAAATTCCAGCCACAGAGACCAGTAATGCACCTCTCTCCCTAGGCAAGCTGTTGGGCTCCTGCAGACCTGCCACAGCGAGGGCAGCTGAAGGAGGGTGCCATGGGTGGGCAGAATTGCGGGATGGATTATCTGTATCATTGAAAACTTGGGAAGGTTGTTTAAAAGTTGTCACTGAAGCAAGATAAATATTTGCCAGGCATGATCCCACCGTGCAACGACAAGTAAGCTGTATGGAATGTGTTAATAAAATATAAATATTCTGAAAAGGAAACAAATGGTTGTGGGTGAGAAAACAAAAGACAAAATGGACTTGCGGCACCTCCAAAAGCAACAATTGAAAACATATTTACATGGACTGGGCTGAATTCTCTTGTATCTTCTGAGGAACATATTTGCAGCATGTGCACATCACCCAGTAGGGCACTGGGTTTTCAGGGTGCCATAAAAACCCAAATACTGCTCCAGTGAGGTTTATGAGGATAATGAGGTTTATCCATCTTTTAATAAGATGGCAGTGTGGGACTTGGCTGCTCGAGGAAGGGGGAGTCACCGGACTCATGGCATGAGTGGCCTGTGACAGAGCTGGTGCAGAAGCTTTGGTGGTGCCCAGCATGGGGACCCGAGGTCACACGATGCCCTGCTGCAGGCTGCTGATCCTCTGCAGCTTATGGGCAAATCCTTTCTCCTTCCCAGCCACGGACTGGGCAGCTGCAGTGGATCTGCACAGGCTCCAGCAGAGGCTTTTGGCGCATGAAAGAACAAGAGCCAGTGATGGGTCATCCTGGTGGTGATGTCCCAGAGATGGAGTCCCCACGGTGATGCTCCAGTGGTGCAGCACCCTGGGGTGATGCCGTGGCAGCGGTGTCCCAGGGATGACGCCCTGGAGGGGGGTTCCAAGGTGATGCTGGGAAAACCTCGAGGGAACCACGAGATCCCACTTGCCGCGCATCCAACATCTCCCTTGCAAGCCCTGGGGAAGCTGCAGGTCTCGCTCTTGCACCGGCAAAACCCCAGGAGCACACCCCGGCTCGGGAACGCTCGGGAACCAGTGCCACCATCCGGCAGTTACCCAGTATCCCCGGCCATGGCAGAGGCAAGCGGAGGGCAGCAGTACGGACGGGGGGGAAGCACAGAGAGGGGTTCGGAAGAGGCAGGGCCGGCAGCCCCGGGAGCAGCGCGGCGCAGGCCCCCTCACAGCCGAGCCCCGGGAGCAGCGCGGCGCAGGCCGCCTCACAGCCGAGCCCCGGGAGCAGCGCGGCGCAGGCCGCCTCACAGCCGAGCGCCACAGGCGGGCAGGGGGCGCACCTTCGGCCCTTCGTGGGTTTCCGGCACGGGCAGCCGAGCATTGCCGAGGATGGCCGGAGATTACCGAGCATTGCCGAACAGGCGCCCCGCTCATGCGCCGTGCGGCTCTCAGTGATGGCGGCGGCCCAGGCGGAGGCGGGCGGTGCGCACTCGGTCGTGCCCGGGGCCGCGGGCCCTGCGATGGGCGGCATGGGGCCCGCGGGCCCCGCCGTGGGCGAGCTGGGGGCGGCGGGCCCCGCCGTGGACGATCCCGAGGGCGGGGCGGGCGTCGCCATGGTGGCGGAGGAGCCGCCGCCGCCGCCGCCGCCGCTGCCGGGGCTGCGGCTGGTGCAGCAGGGCGCCGAGGCGCACGTGTACCGCGGGCTCTTCCTCGGGCGGGCGGCGGTGGCGAAGCTCCGCGTCCCGAAGCGGTACCGCCACCCGGCGCTGGAGGAGCGGCTGAGCCGGCGGCGCATGGCCCAGGAGGCGCGGTCGCTGCTGCGGTGCCGGCGGGCAGGTGGGCACGGGGGCGGGCGGGCCGGGCCGGGGCTGCCTGGCGGGACCGGCAGACAGACAGACAGACAGACAGACACACCCCGGGGCGGAGTGAGCGGGGCTGCCCCGTCACCCCGGCTCTTCACGTCGCTCAGAGCAGATCTCAGGCACCTGGCGCCTTACTGCGCCATCCTGAAAGATGCAGAGGCTGCTTCTGAGCCCGGGGCGCCCCGCTCTGCTCTTTCGGGGTGTCCCTAAAAGTCATCTTGTCCCCGGTGTGTCCCATAGCGTGTTTTATCGGGGAGGCTCGCCCCAGGAGGGACTGGGCTGTCACCACGTCTGAGCTGCCAGGTCGGTGTCAGACTGCAGGGCAGTGCAGATGGCTTGGAAGCGAGTGTTGGCCAGGCCGTTCCACGGGGTGGGTTATCAGTGGCTGGGAGTGATCTCACCTGGCATTTCTGCTTAAGGCTTTTATCGGTGGTGTTTTGTTGCTAAAATAAAGCTGGGAGTCATGTAAATTAACTGCTGGCATTTGATTTGTTCTTTTAAATAGGGATTCCAGCTCCAGTGGTCTACTTCGTGGATTATGTCACCAACTCCATCTATCTTGAAGATATTGTAGACTCAATTACTGTTCAGGATCATATTTATTCCGTACAAAAGAGTGGGAATGACACCAGTGGCCTCCATGAGTTAGCAGAGAAGATGGGTGAGCTGTTAGCAAGGATGCACGATGAAGATATTATCCACGGGGATCTTACAACTGCCAATCTCCTCCTGCGGCCACCCACGGAGAAACTGGACTTGGTGTTGATAGACTTTGGACTCAGTTTTATTTCGGGTCTTGCAGAGGATAAAGGAGTTGATTTGTATGTGCTGGAAAAAGCCTTCATTAGCACTCATCCAGACACTGAAACGATGTTCAAAGCTCTGCTGAAGACCTACGCAGCCACGTCTAAAAAATCCGGTCCTGTGATCAAAAAGCTGGATGAGGTTCGACTAAGGGGAAGGAAGAGATCCATGATTGGGTAGAAGAGAGCAGGGTTAGGGATGGAGAAATAGTAGGTTTTGCAAATAGGGTTATTTATATTTCTGGTTGGTTTTATTTCAGAGGTCACTATTTTGATAACTGTGTCTTCAAATAAATAAACTTGAAAGAGTGTGTCGTAAAGTAACTGAAGTAATTGTGAGATTGGGGCACAGCCAAGAGAGAAACAACTAGAGGTCACTTCTTTCCTACATGTTAAATATTTCTAATACAAAGTAGTTGACAGTGTCATTCTGCTCATCTTCTTTGTGTGGTTAGAATCATTCAGAGCAATCTTCCTCAGCCTACAGACCATAAATTAGTGGGAGGTTCTTACCTCAGAGACTACAAAAGAGTGTCTGCAAAAGGTAACTGAGAAAAACAAGTGCGTTATTTTTCTCAGAAGACTTTACAACAAAGGGTTTAAATCTGTTATAAACAACACATCCTGAAAATTTTCAGGAGAACTGAATTCTGGAACATGGGCAATGCTGAAATACAGCACTAAACATAAACCAGGTTTCTTTTCTTCCAGTAGTAAATTTTGGCTTTTTTCCCTCTCAGTCAATAGTACTGTCTAAAGGAAATATAACGTTTGTTAATCCAGAACAGTTTTCTGCTGAGAAACTTCCACTTTAAGCAAGAAGTCTGCTGTAAATTTCCTTTTTTTGGAGCGTTATAGGGGAGACTGCTGGTATTGCCATCGCTTGCCCAGGTGGGCGGTTGGCAGAGGTAGGCAGTAATACTCTTTTTCTTGTAATGTTTTCTCTATATTACTTCATTTTTCTGGGTTACTAATGGTGCGAATGTAAGATGTGCCAGAGGAGAATCTTACACACCCCACAGTGAATGGGTTAGAAGATTATTGGCTCTCTGTGAGCAAGTTGGGATGTGAGTTGGGTGAATATGGGAGTATAATTTACTTCAGGTGATGATAGAAAAGAAACAGTGAACTTTTTGCTGAGCGATTTGCTGTGGTGGGCAGCCTTTATCCATGGGAAAGGTCCTCTGTTCTCTTGTGCAGTCACTGGTGCTCTGAGACTGCTCGTGAAAAAGGGAGCGAAGTCCCTCGCCTCTGCACAACCATGAATGTGTCCCGTACGGATCCTGCACCCGGGGTGGGAGAAAGCAGCTGTGGGAAGCTGCTCTGCCAGGCGGGGCAGAAGGGATGAGGGCTTTTTCTTCCCCGCTTGGAGCAGCGCAGCCCGAGCGAAGGGGTGCGGGCAGCCGGGAACCCGGGGCACGCGGCGCCGAGAACCACAAGGCGCCTCCGCGGCTGCAGCCTCGCTCCGCGCGGTGGCGCCGGCGCAGCGCTGCCGCCTCCGGTGGCGCAGGTGGCCGGTTCGCGTCCCGCAAGTGTCCTAGCGCGGCGGGCTGCCCGTGCCCGGCGCGCATTCACCTCTTGCCAGAGGAGCCGCCTGGGCGAGTGCCCGACCCGGGCGTGGGGCCCGGGTTCCACCGCCCAGCCACAGCTTTGGCTGCCGGGCCGGGCACCCTCGGTCTCCGCAGGACCAGCACCCGTTGTCGCTGCTGTGTTTTGTTTTCGTTCGTGGCACACGGGCGAGAAGCAGCCGAGTGTCCCTGCGGGGAGCAGCGGGGCTGGAGGAGCTGCGCTGCACCACCTTCTCCTCCCTGCCTGGAGAGCGATGGCCCGGCCCGAGCACACACGGTCCCTCGTGTCGGTGTTCCCCGGGTGTCCTGCGGGCTGCTGGAGCGGGGCCTCATGGCGTGGTGTGCGCAGGTGGATGTGAGCTAACGAGTCCCCTAAGGAGGGATCTGAGCCCCGAATGCCGGCCCCGCTGAGGGGAGGCAGCAGCCTGACCCCCCTTGCCCGCCGTCCCCCATCTGTACAAACACCGCTCGCACCGTCTCCCGGTGATGCCAGGATTGAGTTCTGTTTGCAAAGCCCTTTGAAGAAGTCCGTTTCCAACTATCATCATGTTTGTTAAAATGCAGCTCTCCCTGCGGGACAGCGGAGCAGAAACAAAGCTGATCCACGGGAGGTTTTCGCGGCCGGCGCGGTGCCCTGAGCCGGGGTCGGCAGCCTGCCGTGAGGCCGGTCCTCCGGGGGAGCTGGTGCGTGGGACTGGCCCTCGAGCAGGGACTCCTCAATTGGCCTCTGCTGAAATCGGCTCTGGGATGGAGCTTCGAAACAAAGCAGGACATTACTGGTCATGAAAAGCAAAATGTTTTGCTTTTTCACTGCGTGATAAACCCCTCCTTGTTATGTAAGTGTTACTTTCTGCACATCTGTGTTAGGACTTGTTGATATTTCCTCTTGATCGGCCTGATGTGTCATATGGATTGCTGTAGAGAATGCTGAACTGTCGCTGTTTGAAGGTGGAAAAATCTCAGCAGGTGCATGTCCAGCAAAAAGGACACTCTGGACCTGCAAAGTGTCCACCCCACATCTTCTTGCAGCCTCAGCTGTATCAGTCCATCAGAATCTGGACTCAATGATCCTTGGGGGTCCCTTCCAACTTAGGCTACTCTATGATTCTGGGACGAGTTGTGTCTGCAGCAGCAGCTCCTTGGATGAAAACCACTGGTTCCCTGAGGGGTTCACAGGGCAGGTGGAGGTTCCAGTTTTTGTTGAGTGGGAATAGCTTGACATGCTGCTGTGTTAGCTTTCCGTGCATCTGTGTGGTCATAAGCAACACTGAATTACTATTATTATTGGTATTAAAATAATTTACCATCGCATTATTAACACTCAGGCTTTATGTTCAGTGCATATGCATTCTCGTACGGTAAACAGGAGTCCTATTTTTTTTTTCATGAATAGTTTATCTGCTGCAAATCCAGTTTTGAGCCGCCAATATTCTTCCAGAATTGGGGCTGACTTTTGACAAAGTCCTTGCAACCCATGCTGGCAGAAGTGGTGATGTCCTGCCCTGTCTTACCCAGAGGGACTGTTCTCCCAAAGGCTTTGTTGTCCTTCAGCCCCTCCAGAACCTTCTTGCTTGCCTGTTGGGGGGACCCCGAGATTGTGATGGCTGGTGGTGCACAGAGCCACTGGGGGTCTCTCTGCCACCATCACTAACACCAGGAAAATCTGTGTGTTCAGGGAAAATCTTTGAGCAGAATATATTTACAGCTGTGTGCTGGATGTACAGCTGATCTCTCTGGGTCTTTCTACTGCTTTAATCTTCCTGCTTTTAAGAATGAATTGTTGTCTGAGGGCATCAACTCCAGGCCTGCTGGGAACAGCTTCGTTTCCAGAGGCTTCCCAGCACCTGCTTGATCTTGCTCCACACCTTGGTGTCACTCAAAAATGCCATGAATACAAGGAGGTGCAGATGAGCTGTGGAAAGAGGAATGAAAGGAAAGAGGAAAACACGAATGAAGTGTAAATAGAGGCATTTTATCAGCAGAAAGTGCAGTGTACTATTTCTGAGGGAATTGCTGATTATTGATGGAGTTGCCTTTTCTGTTTATTTTGGTATGTGACATCATCAGTGATTTCTGTGGTGGGAGTGGGGAGCTGGATTGCACGCTCTTGGCTACCAGCCTGACTTTAGCTTGGCAATACAACCAAGTTCTGTTTTGCCCACTGATGCCATGAGGGCAGAACTGAATTAGGGGGATTTTTTTGAGATAGATGTGAGTTGGAGACCTAGAGGAGCACTAAGAGGAAAAAGAAACGTGAAAAAACCCCACATACAAACAAGGAACTGGGATGAAGACACTTGAATAATCTGGGAATGCTGTTGCCATGGCTTTTGGACAGTGGCTGCTCTGTGATGGCAGTTACTGTGTCTGTATGTAAAAACTGTGCATACAAGATATATGGTGTAGCTTTTTTCAGAGAACTTTTTTATAGTCTAGGCCTTGATGTCTGCAGGAAATTGATATTTTCCAGTTTTGCAAGATGCAGAACACTGATAACCTTTTGCAACCCCTCTTCTCCCATCACTGCTGATAGGAAACCAAGTTAGTGCAATAAAAGCATAAAAGGTCATTTGTAACCCAGGGTTCACTCCGTGAGGGTCACCACAGATAAATAAAGCCTCTCCCTAGCCCAAGCACAAGCTGGTCCCACAGTGGTTCCCTTTGGGCACTACACAGCACCTTTCTTTTGCCAATAAACTAAACTTACTTTAAGTAATGGCCCAGGAGTGGTCTGACCCCAGTGATGGCTGTGGAGCACAGGGAGGGCACGGGCAGGGCAGCTGCAGCTGCTGCTGGCACTGGAAATAGGGGTGATGGAGATGGAGTTTACAAGAAAACAAACTAATTAAACGTTAATTCCCAGCTGAAGTCCAGGAAGGCCAAGAGAAGCAGCGTGTAGCCCCTGCACAACGGGCTCGGCTGGGAGGCTCTGAAGGCTGAGCCAGCGTCTGCCCTGCTGAGCTGAGAGGGGCCGGGTGGGGTTGGAGAAGGGGCTGTGCAGGCGAGAGTCACGTCTTGGAGAGGAACGTGCTGCCCATCCCCTCGCCCTCCACACTGCCAGAAATGTGTATCCTCGTAAGACAACGAACAGATTGTGCCCATTGTTATTGTTTTGAAGCTTTTTTTTTTAACTTGCAAGGTTGATTTGGAGATGAAAAGTTTTGTAGAGCTCCTTTGGTCCAGCACGTGACACACACTCATACACGGGCTCCCAGTCTCTGGCTGATCAGTATTTTGGGTAAGTTGAACCTGTTTTAAGCAGTTGCACTGTTTTAATGGCCTGAATTTTGCTTTCAGGTCTTCAGTCATCCCTCTGCCCAACCTCTCCATCACGCACCACTACCCGAGTAATGAAGCAGCTTCGGCTACCACAGCCCGCTGTAGCGGCATTGAGGCAGCACAGCAATCTCCTACTCATTTACTGTGGTCACGATAACTTTGTATCCATGTTGTTGAGCAGTTTAGGAAAAGCAAGATAAAAATCCTCATAGATTTCTCTCGGTCAGCCCTGTGCTCTCTTCTGGGCCCCGAGAGAAGGTGCGTTTGCCAGCGGGGCTGGGCAGCCGCGGGGCCGGGCGCCAGGCGGATGCCGGATCCTCGCGTTGCCAGCGGCCCCCGGCAGTGCCCGGCACAAGCTTTTGTGTCCGTTCTGCTGTTTGAAAAGAGCCGCAGTGGTGATGCCGCCACCCTTTAGCCCCTGCCCAGGATGGCTGTGGGCATTAACTGATTTGTTACTATTTGTGCAAAATTACATATAGTGCTGTTAAGGAGAGGGACAGGAATGGAGGAGGTGGATCCAGACCCGGAGGAGTCCCTTCAGACAGGAGCACAGTCCTGTCTCTGTTGCTGATTGTACCACCACACTCCAATTTCTTGTTCCCTCTGTGCCAGTGATTCATGGTTTGTGTAAGGGGGACGAGGCTTTCTCACAGCTGCTTTTTAATCCAATGCATTTGACTCCAACTTCCCTGATGATCTAGGAAGTAGTATCAAGGAGGAGTAACTCTCCAGAAAGCTGACTAATTGTGAAATGGATAAGTTTTCTCTGCTGAACGTGAGTTTAATACATCTGTCATATATGGGTCAATTTGCCCAGGTTTTGAATATGTTTGAAAGCACTCAAAGGATGCTGGTAAAGTGCTAAGGCTGTTGCTTTGCTTTTCCATTTTTCTCCCCGTCACTCATCTTTGTTTAGCCTTCAATTGCAAGAATCCAGGCAGTGCAAAAAGCAGCTCCCTTGGCTTTGATCTCTTGCTCGTCTTGATAGTGGAGCAGCTCGGTCTCTTGGGGTGTTTGCTTCTCACTGCGTTCAGATGAGACCGGCAACACTTGCTGAGGTTCACTGCGGTCAGGAGAGGGGATCCTGTCCTGCTCCACATACTTCCCATTTTCTTTCTGATGAATCCGATACAGGGCAGAGCTGGCAAGAAAATCCCCCCTCAGAGTTCAAATTGGGCAGCTTTTGTGTCTTCTTTTTGACTCATGAAGCATCCTTAAGGTCCAGCCTGATAGGACACCCAGGGTATAGTCATATGCTCGTCGCTTGCTTGCTGGGGCTCACGCTTGTGTGAGCCAAGACTTTGCCTCTTGCTTTTCCGCTATTTCCCATGGCTCTATCCCGCTCCACACCACTGACCTTTTGTTTGGTTGTGTTTGCTTATTTTTAATAAGGAAAAAAGAAAAAGAAGAAAGGCTGGGAAGTGGTGAGATGGGGGAAAGGAGGGGGATATAGGGGCCGTCTAAAGGGCGGGTATAGGGAATGGAAGGCGGTATAGCGGGGCGCAGCGCCGTGGGGCGGTGCGGGGCCCCTCCCGGTGGGCGAGGCGGGGCGGAGAAGGGCGGGGGATCCCGGGGGGGGTCCCGCCCACCGGGAAGGCCGTTCCCGGGGGATAAAGCGGGAGCGCGGCGGTGGATGCGGCGATGGGCGCGGGATGGCGGCGCTGGGGGCGCTGGTGAAGAAGGCGTGGAGCGTGCGGAGGTTCGTGGTGCTGCTGTGCGCGCCGCTGGCCCTGGTGCCCGTCCTGCTCAGCCTCCCCCCCAAGGTACCGCGCTCGGGAGCCCGGGTGGGCACTGCGGGCTGGGGACACCCGCTGCGGGGCACGGACCGGGAGCACGAACTGGGCTCGCTGGCTCTGGACGCGGACCAAGTGTATGGAGCGGCGTTACACCCTGGGAAGTGGGGCTCAGCCCCGGGGACACGGACCGGCTGCTCCGTGCCGCCGCTCGCCTCAGCACCCGCAGTATTTGGCTCTCGGGAGGATCTCCCTGCCAGGGTTTGACCGTGGAGGGAGGGGACAGCAAAGAGTGTGGGCTGCCACAGCTCCTCACCCTTTTGCAACAACTTAAAGTGCGAATGGAGGGGGCATCCTGCGGCCACGTCAGGTTTACAGGGGGAAGAAGGGCTAGATAACGTGAACTGTGTTTAATGTTTCTTATATGGACTTTGGGAGGTGGGAGGATCGTATGGTTCAGCATTAGCTCAAGCTCAGTGGCAATAATTAGTGCCTCTTGCTGGTACCCAAGTGCCCTGTAGTTCTTATCGGTAGTGCCCAAATGGCATCTGAGGAAACTGAGGCAAGACCAGCATCACCCAGCGGGGGGCTTGCAGAGCTGGGGTAGAAGGCAAGTGCCCAGTGCTGAGAGTCTGCCTGGCATCGCTGGCCCGTCCCCTTAGCGATGGGAGTGGCAGCGGGTAGTGGTGCCGGCAGTGGGACAGGGACCTGCAGAGCTGTCCCGCTGCTTGTGCTGCAGGGCTGGGAATGCCAGGGAGACCTGAGTGCCGCCCACACCGCTCTGGGTGACTCTCAGGGGGGCTTTGGTGCTGTACCTGAAAAGGCTTTGTGAGTAAGATAAGTGGTGTTTTGTAAATTTGGAAGAACTGGTCTCCTCTTAGGGTTTGTGCTTTAGCATGTGTGGGCTGTGCATAAAGCAGTCTGTGGCAAGACTTTGGGGGCTGGAGGATTTTTGTTGCTGTCCTACATACACAGGTCTTGTGCACCAGGAACCTCTGAGCCTTGGGTGGAAGTCCACGGGGCAGTGAAGTCACTGTGGAATTTTGCACCGTTGACTTCAGTGCGAGCAGGATTTCACCCTCATGTTCTGACTCAGATCCATTTGAGAATGACTTTGTTTACGTCGGAAAATAAGTAATGATCAGTATGTAGTGAATATAGAATAGTTCAGGTGCTGTAAGGACATAAAGTTGGCACTTAGTTCTGCCTGTACAATGCTTGTCAGGTGAAACCTTCCCGTTTGAGATACAAAATACACCAGTGAAATTAAAAAATAATATAGATTGGCCATTGCTTTATTTAGTGACGCCATACATTAAAAGAGAAATTTCTTTGGATTTAATATCATTTTTTTCTGTTTTATGTTATTGGCTGAGTTATGAATAGGACTGTGTTAAGTGTCTGTCTCAAGGAGCAGAAAACACATCGCACAACAGGTACTTAATTCCCTCACGGATTCGTAAGTGAATAGTTACATTTCTACATTCATTTTCAATAGCTGAACAAATGACTTCAAGTGTATTTAATGGCATCTTGTTTGACTTTGGCACTTGGTAAAATTGCGAGATAGGACTAGAGAGTGAGGAGATGCACTGTACGCTAAGTGCAAGCTCGTGTCTGGACCGTGCAGGGGTTAATTGTGAGAATAAATCACAGATGAACCCAGCGCTGTGGGAAGGGCTTTGATCTAGATGCTCTCTGTGCTGGTAGAAGTGTATAGTGTCACACAGGCTGTACAGGGATTTGGGTGTTCAGGAAAGGGATTTCTGTATGTGTACAGAACTAAAAAATGTCTCTGTGGTGTAATGGTGCTGCTCACGCCCACTCAGCTCCTCCAGTGAGCTGGTAGCCCACTCCAGGGTGCAGTCCACGGAGAGGGTGGTCTGATCAATGCTGTTTTATTAAAGAGAAATGGTGTTGGGAAAGTGGAAAAGTTTGCAGCTGAGCGGGTGGCAAAGCAGGGATATAGCTGTGGTAAAGGAAGGAGACCCTAGCAGAGCTGGCTGCTCTGCTGCTCGCCTTGGGGGTCTGTTCTTCATTCTCCGTGGGCTCTAAAGCATCACAGGTGGTCGCGGTGACACTGGCTGGTACCTGTGCTGGTGCCTGTCACAACCTGGATGCTCATATGGGTGTTAATCAGTGCAACCTTTCGAGCAAGTCCGACTGCAGCTTCCCCAAGTTCTCCCAGGGTTTGGCACGGGGGGAACCTGTGGCTGTTAACTCCTGTACGCAATTGTATCTGTTCATGTTCAGGGGTCAATGATTCATCAGAGGTTTCAACACTAAACTCTCTCACTTGTTCAACAAGAAAAGAAACTTGCTGTTGCATCAACAGGGGATTAAGTTCTGACGTCTGGAGCTTGCCTGACCCCCCGTCTGCAGCCCGAGCCGCGAGGGGCTGTGGGAGAGGAAGGAGCAGGTTACGCTTTTAACCACAGTGTGAAAACACCAAGGGGGAGGAACAGGCGGGGGGTCAGCAGGCAGGGGATCGGGGTGGCAGAGTGTGGAAGTTGTCCTGGCGCGTGATGGCGAAGGCATGCCCTCGGCTGCACCGCCCGGGTCAGGCCGTCTGTCCTGACACGGGGCTCGGGTCCAGCCTCGCTCTCTCCTCGGCAGCCAGGTCGCGAGAGCTGCTGCAGGTGTTCAGCAAGAACTCAACTGACTGGGCTGCTGCTGGTGTTACTGGGAGTCTGTCCCAGGCAGGGCATCCAGGGCAAGCAGGCTAGTCACTGTAACAACTGTGATGCTGCTGAGTACTTGAGCATCTGAAACATGGGCGTGTTGGACAAATTGGAGAAGCCTGTACTCCTGCTGGGATGGTCGGAATGCTGCCTGGCAGGGTGCAACAGAAACTGGTAGGAGATGAGAAGCAGTGAGGCTCAGCCTCTGCTGGTCTCAGGATGAACCTTCCCTTGCGAGAATGTGTCTTACAGACACCTCTGCAGTACTTTCCTGCTCTGCCGATGCTAAAATCTGTTCCCACATCCTGTCACCATTTACCTTCTCCCTACTGGGATGCTCAGCAATTTTAATCTTCCAAGGGATTGCCACCATGAACAGCCACCTCAGCTTTGGTTTCAAGGGCAGCATTTTGCTTGGATCTGGAGACCAAGAAGTCTTGATTTAAAGCTGATAGAACACAACAGGATGTGGCTTCTTGGATTAGTATGTCCTTTCTGAGTGATACCCTGTGATGTGGGTGCAGGGGGTTTTCCAGTGAAACCTACACCCAAGTGATATCCCCCTGGAAACAAAATCCTTTGAGAAAAATCATCCATCAGGACTGCTCTTGCTGACTGGTGATGGACTCCAGCATCCACATCTTCAAGCTGTGATTAAAGCTCCTGCCAGCTGTCACCCTGCAGTGGTTTTTTTCCAGATCCCTATGTGAGTCCCTTCACAGGGGGATGGTGACAGGGCTGGCTCTGCTGCTGTTATGTTAATTGCCCTTGTTTTTAATTGATGTCCTCTGTAGGTTGTGGTTGTGGAGAGGGAGGCTTGTGTAAGTGGCTTTGTCCACAACCTCCTTTCTCTTACAGAGAGAAATGAAATTTCCGCTTTGTGGGTTTGCTGAGACCTCAGGGTGAGCTCCCCCAGCTGTGTCTGGAACAGTGGCTTGTGTCCATCACATCAGGCAGCAGAAGGAAACGCTCTGTGTGGAGCCACTTCCCAGGAGCCAGTTCTCTGCACAAGGGTCTGTGTGTCACCTCACGCTCTGGTCGCTGCTGAAATGGCTGCATATTTGTCCCGTGAGTGGAAGTGCCTGCGACCCCCCTGCTCAGAGGGCTGTGAATGATTGCAAAGAGCTGGGGCAGGGCAGGAGGGGCTGGAGGAACTGTTCTGCTGGAAGGGGCATGGGGGCACTTTTAATGAGCTGTGCAAAGAGCTCGTTCCAACAGCTTCTAATGAACTCAATGTCTACAGCCTCTTGGCTTGGTAACAGCTGAGGCAGCCAAATCTGCTAAAAGGAGCTCTGAGCAGGCAAATAGGGCCCAGTGCCTTCAGAAAACAGACTTGACTTCCTCAGTGGCCATAGAGCAATTTAAAATTAACTTGGATGTAATGGGTCCTCCTGGTTAGAACAAGGAGACTTTAAGATCTTCCAGAAGAAAAATTACATTGCTTGCACTGGAAAGCAAAGAGCATGAAGGGCGTCTGTGTGGGCAGAGGGGTGATGCATATGGGGATGGGAGTGGGGTGTCCTGCAAGCTGGAGGGGAGCTGGATCCTGGCTGGAGAGCATAGCAGGAGCATGGACATGCAGGGAGCAGTCTAGAGAGCAGCCTGGCAGGAGAAGTGAGCGACTCTAGCCTGATTATACATTTCATACACAAAGTCCATTTCTGCCATGTTTGTGAGTGGTGATTTGGGAAGGTGAGTTTCACAAAACTGGAAGGAATGGTCAGTTAAAAGATGAGAGGAAGAACTTAAGTAGGGAAAGAGGGTACAGTGACTACATTTTACCACATCCTCTATGAGCTTCAGTCCAGAGAGAGGGCAAGCCTGGCAAAGAGCAGGCTGGCACAGGGAGGATATGAAAGCAGCGATACTTGGGTTGGGGGAAAGGGAAGCAGATGAGAGTCAATATTAATTGAAAAATATGACTGCACATAAAACATGTCTGCCTGATTCCTGCCTCTGTCTGCAATGGTTGAGTCAATGATTGTAAATGTCTTTTCCAAACTACTACATTTCTGTGGTTCCGTGAAAAGAGATGCAGAAGAATTGAGGAAGAAATCCCTGGTCAGGGTGTTGAGGGTGATGAACACAAGTGTTCATCAAAGAAACCCAGCCTGTGGTAATCTGTTGCCAGATGGGCAATGCAGAAAAAGCCACATTCAGTGAACCATTTTTGTTCTATACTGAGCAAAATTCTGATAGTGCAATCCTACAGCATAAGAAGTTGACTCATAATAAATATTTTTACTGTGACAGTAACTAAAAGGAAATTTAAAATTTCATACATCCAACCCTGCCTACTTTAAAACCTTTACGTTTAAGTAACTTCCATATGATAATTTTGCAAGAGTTGCCTGAGGAGTTTATTGTGTACCAATAAACCGGGTGTATTTCTACAAGCCCTAGTAAAGATGGAGATCACCAGGGGTGCTGACCACAGGTCAGGCTGATCTGTAGCCCCTCTTGTGAAGTATTTAAAAAAACCCAAAAGGTGGGAGATCATAATATGTAATTAGCTCAATACAGCTGCTGGACTGGCTACCCACAGCCATGGTGGTTAATTTGTGTGTATGGGACATGTGAAAGTTGACAAGAGCAGTGAAGAGTCTACCAGGCTGCTCTTTGTGGAGTTGGTGACTTTTTGCCACACATTCAGTTTGCCACTTTATCTGAGCTTCAGCTGTCTCATTTTAAAACAGAGATTCTTTTTGTTGTTTTTTTGCCAACTACAAAATACTTCAAGAAGTTAAATAAAAGTGTTTAATAAGCTTTATGTCATTTTAGCAGAGGAAAATAGGTTCCCTGAAGCTCTTGCAGCTTTGTGGCCCTGTGTTACTGGCCCCTTTCTAGCCACTTTGCAAATAGCCAGTGGGAGCAAAACGACTCCACTGGCAGGAAGGCTGGTAAACAGGGCTTGGGTTATGTCCAGATTACATAATGCTTGCAGGAGCGGGGTTAGTAGAAATCAGATTCACATCTCCATCCTGCTGGAGAACAGGCAGTGAGCGCAGTGTGGCTGGTGGCACAGTTACAGCTGTGACATGAGAACACTCAGTGTTTGGTTTTTTCTCCAAGTAGTTCTGTAAATCACAGGTAGGATGTTTCTTTGTGATAGCAGAGGGATAAAAGGGCTTGAAAAGCTCCAATTCAGCCAGAATCTCTCTTGGTATTGGGATCAAGGTCCTGTCTGCCACTCTTTTACCAGGTTATAGGGTGGTGGAGCCTGTGTGGGGCTGATGGAGCTGTGGTGACCATGCAGCATTCAGAGGTTGACGGAGAAAACCCAAAGTTTGGCAGTGCCGAGGCAGGGCTGCTTTGAGCGCTGAATCTGCCTGCTGGAAGCTGGGGGCACTGGCTCTGATGGGGAACAAGGTCCAGCTGAAGGCCCTGGTGTCCCTTTCAGGCTGGCAGTGAGGACCGGTGGCTCGTGCCTGTGTCTCAGTGCTACGCCTGGGTGAGCCAGCTCGCCTTACCTGACCCACATTCCCTGCCAGAGCCTCCTTTCCCCGGGGCACCTCATCTGCCCTTCCCGGACACCGCCGGCTCTCCTGCCCACGGGAGACTACCTCGTGGCTTGGCTTCCTCTGCCACGGCTCAGCAGGTGCCCCAGTGTGGAAAATCCCCGGTGCTTTCAGTGTAGCAAAGACAAGATCTGTGTCTGGAGGGGCAGAGGTCGAACCCGAGGCTCTTGAGCAACAGGAAGAAGAGCTGCTGCAGTCCAGACCCGCAGGCCGCTTCCCTGGAAATCATTAAATGGTTATAAAATTAACCCGATCACAAGATCCATTTTAAAGTTCATATGTGCCACCATTTTTCCCCATTAACTCTGATAGAATTCTGTTGAAAAATAGGAATACAAAGCTGCAGGGAGGTACGAGAAGTAGAAGGAGTCTTGACAAGGATGCAGCCAAGGGATGGAAGGATAAAGATCATGTGGGGCTGATGGTGCCACACAGAGCAGCGGTGCCTGTCCAGGGGCACCCCTGGCCAAATCCCTAAAGGACCATTCTCCTGACATTTGTTAGCATTTGTTGTTTGTGTACTAACCAAACATACTAGACACTGGGGGCATTAATTAACATTCACAAAATATTTTAAAATCAAAAAACTTTCAATTTCATGCAGAGTTTGGTTCCAGTTTATTGACGACTTTTTTTTTTTCCATTCTGGGGAATGCTTGGTTGAAATCGAAGTTATTCCGGAGTGGTCTTGTTCCTTTTTTGTTCAATGATGGTCCTATCTCAAAAACCTTTTCAATATAGCTGCAATTTGTCCTCTTTTAGGGTAGAATAAATTGGATAAACAGCACTACAGCTTTCTTCAAGTGATTTGCTGTTGATCCATGTAGGTTTCAAAATTCAGGGGAGCCTTTCACATAGCAGTTCTTTTTGCCCTGCTTTGGTTTTACCCCTCGGCTTTTGATCTTGCAGTGAAGAGGAGTTATTAGATTGATGCTGTGTCTCATTGCAATGTTTTCCAGAACATTTTCCATACACTGGAGAATAAATATCCATTACTTATAATTAGTTTTCTAAATTGTACATCTTGTATTTCATAAAGTCAATTAAAGCCTTCACTGATATGCTCTTGTATCTTTGTTAAATATTTTCAGTTGCTCTACTCCTGTAAGAGCCAAATGTCTTTATTTTGAAGTTGACTTTGGTGCAATTTTCTTTGCAGGAAACTGAAGAATATTTTTCCAGTGGGAGAAAAGAATTATCCATCTGGCTTTTGGAAATCAAATGAAAAAGAGCTTAATGAGAGCAAAGCTGTTTCTCTGGCATATAAAAAGAACCACAGCAAAGAGGAATTATCAGTTGGCACAGGAATGAAATCACTAATCTAGTGGCAAATACTTTAAAACATGATTCTTTATTTTTGTAAAGTTTAGCACTGCCCGGTTTGCTGCTCTGGTCCTGCTGGTTTGAGGGAAGTGAAGTGCAGGGAGCCCATGAGAGCTGCCAGGTGCCAGGGCTGAGCTGAGCCTGAGGGTTTTACTTCACACACTCTCATATGGCATCTTATTGGCATCTAAAATTAGGTCTGAAAGTGATCTTTAAATCCAGATCTTGGGCACTTCATATGAGGCATTGACACTGCTACAATTAATGTATGAAAAAAAATCCGGTTACACTCAGTTCTGCTGCGTTCGTGTTTCTGTGTACACTGAGGTGCTGGGGCCTTCAGTGCTAGCAGGACCACTTGTGAATGCAAAGCCTGGGTGCTAAAAGCAAATCAGAAATTCTATCATTTTGTCCACCTTTCAAACCCTCACTTGCAGATGTAGTAAACAATAAATCCATATTGGTTTTGACCTCGTTCAGCCCAGGCCTGCAGCAGATTGTTCGTAGGTGAACAGGCAGGTGGTGGCTGTGCTGTACCTGCTCTGGTGCCTGGCTGAACCCTCA
This sequence comes from Lycocorax pyrrhopterus obiensis, assembly GCA_014706295.1. Taxonomy (NCBI): domain Eukaryota; kingdom Metazoa; phylum Chordata; class Aves; order Passeriformes; family Paradisaeidae; genus Lycocorax; species Lycocorax pyrrhopterus. The sequence goes on along the minus strand of JACSVZ010000022.1, from coordinate 9,061,271 downwards.
AATGCTGTGGCTCAGACCACATTATCCCCAAAATGGGGCTCCCCACATTCCCCAGCTCACGCTGTTCCCAGCCTTGGCAGGGAGCAGAGCCATCATCTCCCTCTCAGAAGCCCATACTCGGTCCAGGGGAGGAAGGTCCCAGCAGAGGGACAGAGGTGCCTTTGAGTAGCAATTCAACCCACTCAACAAGCTGGAAAAGTGATAAAATAAATAGTTCTGTGGCTTCCAAGTGATTCTCAGCAGTTATTTATAGTGCTGTGGGCACTCTGCCCTGTGCTCGCTGACAATATCCCTGTTCAGCCCCGCCGTGACCGAGCCCAGCTCTGCTCTGGGCTCCCCCGGGGCTCTCCCATCCCGGGCTGGGGGCCGCTCTCCTGACTTCCTTCCACTGCTCGTTATTTTGGCCATGGCTGTCGTGACAAATGGCTTTGGTCTAGTTTGTGCCTCCTGGGTGGATGGATGAATTCACACTGCGGTGTGGGGGCACTGGGTTTCTGCCAGCCTTGGCCGAGGCTGGGGTGATGCCGGGTGATTCCTGCCCGCAGGAAGCGGTGTGACACCAGGGTGCTTGATTTACTGATTTCCGTAGGGGCTGGGATGGGTTGCCATGGAATGGGTTCTCACAAATCTCTTGGGAGACTCTGATTCAAGAAAAGAAGCTTCTCTGCATGCTGCCTATTGCAAATGTGTGGAACATCCATCTCCCAAGGCTGTTTTTCCACAGCCGTGCAGAGCATGGTCTGTGGAAGTTGAAGGGAAAGCACAAACATGAAATGGGTCAGATACTGGGACACCTGAGGATGTTAGCAGCAATGCCAGCCCTAACTCAACATTGTGGGACAGTTCCTGCTCTCCAAAGGTTCCTTGGTTGATGCCTGTGAGCCTGCAGCATGTGGGAAGCTCAGGCAATCAAGGAGGATTTTGGTTTTGCTGTGGTCTCGTATCAGTCCTGAACCCCTTACACAATGCATGGGGGAAGATATTGTACTTGATGGAAACAATTTGGGAGAAATACTGTGTCCTTAAGGGAGTAACTGGAGCATTTTGCTTGTCTAAGTGTCTCCAAGTGACAAGATGTCTCTGTAATGCCAAGTCTCACTTTTCCTCTCCTCCTTTTGCAGGAAGGAAGATGTCTCTATGTGATCCTGCTGATGGCCCTGTACTGGTGCACGGAGGCGCTGCCCTTGGCTGTGACAGCTCTGCTGCCCATCGTCCTCTTTCCCTTCCTGGGGATCCTCCCATCTAACAAAGTTTGCCCACAATACTTTTTAGACACCAATTTCCTCTTCCTCAGTGGTTTGATCATGGCCTCGGCCATTGAGGAGTGGAATTTACACCGCAGGATTGCGCTCCGGGTGCTCATGTTGGTGGGAGTCCAGCCAGCCAGGTGACTATGGGAGCAGGGGGCTCTCCATGGGGGATGTGAGCTGCAGGTGCTTGGGAAGTGGCTCTGCTGTGCTGCTCCTACACTGGGGGGTGTCCACACCCCTTTTTCTCCAGCTTATTGTGTTTGTTCAGCTGTTTGCCTTTGCTGCTGAGCCAGTGGAGCACGGGGAGAATCGTTTGGTTCAGCCCCATACTTGTGCTTCATCCAGTTTCAGGAGAGTCATAGAAATCCTTTTTGGTATTGATTTTGCTATCTCTGCACATGAGCTTTTGCTCCTAATGTGTCAGAGAACTCGCCAAACTGAAGAAATTCAGCTTTTCCTTTTTTCTCTCTTTCAGACTAATCTTAGGGATGATGTTGACAACGTCTTTCCTGTCCATGTGGTTAAGTAATACTGCCTCCACTGCTATGATGCTTCCAATTGCAAATGCAATTTTAAAAAGCCTCTTTGGGGAGAAAGACACATCTAAGGATATGAACAGGGAAAATGAAGAAAACCAAGGTAATTGAGACAGGGCAGTAGTATAAGCCAGCTGAGGTCTGCCCTGCTGCTCTCAAATCTCCCCATTTTATCAACTTCACTGGCACAAATACCACATTCCTGAGCTTGCAGCTCAATCTCAGGACTGGTCCCATTTTACTGCACACTTTATTCCCACGGTGGAAGAATATTGGCAGAAAACTCCCTTTTACCCTGCTCCTTCCTCATGTCACGCAGGAGGCAATGCTTATGAGTGGCCTGGAAAACCAAAAAGCGGCGATGCCCAGCCAAGCTGCTCCATAAACCTGCTGCTGGCACAGGGCAAAGCCCAGCTCCATGGCATGGTGGTGGTGGGAACTGTAGGGATGCATTGCTGTGGGGACAGCTGGAGCCAGGGAGGGCTGTAGATGGGGCAGATGATGAGTGCTGGGTGATGGTGCAGGGTGGGTCCCTCCCTGGGGCACACAGAGCTGCTGTGCTCTTGGGACATGTGTGTTCTCCTCTTGTTTTCCTGTTTGTTCACCCGTGGAACTGGAGCCTGAGCTGGGGGAGAGAGCAAGGGAAGGCTGGCAGGTTAAACATCTATCTATAAAGTGCTTTGTGATTTTTTTCCATCTCGATGCTGCTGTTTGGTGTTGTTCCTGAGCAGGTTGAGGACAGGTCAGGGGAATGTGGCCAGGTAAGGCCTTCCTCCAGCCCTCTCTTCATGAGTCATTTACCAGAACTTTGGGCTTGTGGCAGACAGTGATGAGAAACAGCAAACCAGAAATGACGTCCTGACATCCCCTTTGTAGCTATTGCTGATAGCTGGAGCAGTAGTCACAGCTTCTTCTTCTTCTGCTTCTTCTTGCACTAATTAGTAATTCATCTGCCTGTGATTTAAAAGCAATGGCTTTTTGGTTCCCATTGAGTCCTAAGATAAAGGAGTCCCCAGAAGAAGACTGAAATATGTGCACACTCTAATAAAGATATAATTAATCATTCGTCATTAGTGTTTAGCAGTCATGAGATATTTTCACTCCAAGTTGCTTTATCACATTTGCTTTATGAATTTTTGACTGTTCACATCTATTAAAATCAACCCCACTGATTTCCTTGCTATAATTTCCTGTTCTGTGTTTTGTCAGTCTGCTTTTAACCTTCTTGACCCCAGCCTCTGAAACTGACTGTGTAGTTGTGGCTGTAAATACAGCAGAGTTTGGGAACACATGAAAGGAAGATTCCCCCCTTGTCCTAGACACTGTTAAGCACGGAATTAACATCCTTGACTCACAACACTTGCAGTGGTGAGAGAAACCAGAAAAGGGAAGGGAGGGGCATGCAGGTAGAAGAATGAATAAAGTGATGCTTTGCAAATATCATGTGATGGTGTGATGATGGGTTTTTTTGGTTTTTTTTGCGATAGAGGCTTTTAAAAGTCATAAATACAAGTGAAGGAGGAATCACCTGTAAAACGTGCAACATTTTGTACATCAAAATGCATGTTCTCATGTAGACTTTTTATTTGGAATTTAGTGTCCCAAGGTGGACTCATCCTTTTCTGTAATCTTTCTGAATGGATGAGCAAAGCTGAGTTCCTTGAAGGAAGCCCTAAACCTGAAGTCAGTCAGAAGTGACTAATCTGATGTTACACTTAGGAGTGGAGATGTGCAGATGAGAAGAAGGTACATTCATTTCATATTAGTTTATTAAATGTTTATAATCTATCTGAATTGTGATCTGTGCTCCAAAAAGATTTGTGAAGGGAGCTGTATGTGGAAGAAAACTTGTACAATGGCATGTGATAAGACCAGTTTGCAAATTGACCTGGTTTCATAACACTGTAGTAGAGTCCATGAGGCTAAAAAATATTTGAGTGGTTAAAAATAATAATTTAAAATATAATAAAGGATATGTGACATTTCAAAGCACTTGATTTACAGGAAAAAATCTCAACAAGTGTGTGAAAGCAGTTTTGTGTAGGGCTTTGCTTACACACACAGTGCCAGAATTTAAGTGATCTCTGGTCAGTTGGTGACACTTTTTTCCTGATGAGAGAATCTCAAACTTTCAATCATCCATGTCCATGCCCAACCACATGGGCAGCATGTTATAGATCAGCAAATATTTGCATTCTTGTGTCACTGACGGCTAAAACTGGGTGTAATAATTTGTTCTTTTGGCACTCTTGGTTTCTGATGCCAGAGAGCAGGTAGTGAGGTTGGGGGGATGAAGTCCCAGCTGGTTCTGGTGGATCAAAGCAGGATTATAAATTTAACATAAACAGACATTTTTCAGCTTCTGGAATTTTCCTTTTGGAGGTGGATTATAGATTCCCTGCAATTCTGTCTGACATCTCCAGCAATAGGTGTGTGACAAGCTGGAAGCTGCTGTGCCAGTGAGCCTGACCTCTCTCCTGCTTCTGCCCACTAACCCATCATTGGCAATATTTCATTTCTCTGAACACCTTAAATATCTTCAGGTAAAAATCACAAGAAAATATTTCTGTTCTTTTTTTCCTTCATAGAGAATATTCTGCAAATTCGAGATAAACTGCAGTCAGTGCTTGAGGTGTAACTCTGAGTCACAGACCTGGAAATAATGTCTCTAAAGGGGCAGGTGGGAAATGTGCATTTTTGGACACTGCTGCCTGGTTTGACTGCCTAACCCCAGGCTGTGCTGGAGGGTGTGGCCACAGCACTGCTGCTTGCATCCCTCAGTGGGTAGAAATAATCCTTTTCAGGTCTTCTCAACCTTTTAGAAACAGTAAAAATGTCATTAAAGCAAAAATTATCTAGGAAAAGCATTTCTGCCTCTAAGGTATATGAGGTATTTTGGTGAAATGGCCACAGAATCCTCATACTGCCCTGTGAGAGGTGTGTACAGCTGGGTCCAAACTCTGTTATCTTTGGCCTTTTCTGACTTAATGGACCTGTAATAATTTTCAATTCCTTTTTTACAAGTTTCATAGGAAAAGCTCTGCAGTATGCCTCGCTTCCCTTTGCATGGTTACCTTTGCAATCCTTCCTTGAAAGATAACTCACAGATGGTCCTGCCCAGAGGGGATTGTAGGCTGAGCTTAGCAGGGAAAAAAATGGAAAAATGTTGAGGTAGAATGAAATGTCTTTGCAGAGCCAGGACTGGGCTTGAGTGGGACAGCATTGTAAGAGCCTTTGGGCTAAATCCATTGAGGGATCAACAGTCAACCATGGGTTAATGTTCATCCTTCTAATTACATGCCTTCATCGTGGCAAGGTTGGGATGAAAGCTCAGCGTGTGTGTGTCCAAGCCAATTAACTCCCATTCAGTAAATTAGCGATGTGTAAGACATGGCATCGCAAAAATCCCTGGTTCGCTGGGCTGGAACGAGCGCCGTGTCTTTGGCACACACGTGAGCGAGTCCAGAGACTTTGACCACTGGCTTCTCTCCCTGCTTTAGATCTCTAGGTCATATTGGGTGGAAGGGGATCGGGTTTTGGGCTAAGAAGGGGTGCAAGGAAATTTGGGGACTGCTTGAGTGGCAGTACCAGGAATTGGGCTCTGTACGTAGCTGTCTGCAGAACCCAGGCAAGTGCAGGCACACAAACGTCTGGACCCAAAACCACACAGAGAGCACAAGGAAAGCCAGCAGAGCTAGCAGTGGTGGGGAAGGGCCACCTGGGCTGAAGGGGGATAAAACCCACAAGTGCTCCAGTCCTGCCAGGAACCTGGGAAATGGGGTTTGATAGCACATCTCCCAACCTCAGGAGGTCAAGCCATGGCCACAAATGCCACGAGCCTTAATGCCAGGTCTGGTAACACAGAGTGATTGTACTGCATTTCCATCTTTTGATTTCTGAGTGCTCCTGTGGGTTGGTGTGGTTAAGTGGTGTGCAGCTCCCAGTTTACTGGGACTGGCTGCTCAGCCTGCAGGGTCTGTCATTTCTGGAGAGGATGGTGGCCTTAGAATGATGCTTGCTGTCAGGGTGGCTTTTGGAGGACCTGGTACAAAACCTAATCCCCAAATGTGTCTCACTCTTGTCTTGAAAGAAGGAATTACAGCTTTACGGTGACTGCACTAGATGTCTGCAGGGTGTAAAATGGGAATGTAGCTCAGTGACAGGAAGGGCTCCTGCTGTGCCTCGGGGAACCTGCCTTAAAGATACAACCAGGCCCAACAGTGTTTCTTCCTAAGAATGATTTATGGTTAATCCTCCCCTGGAAAAACTCACCCCAAACCCATGACTTGGTAAGGGATGCCCTGGAACTCTTGGCTGTGTTAGAAGATCCCAAAGCCCAGCCTGTGGCAAAAGCAGTAAAGGGACCAAGTGCCTGGGTGTTGGAGGAGAAGCTGGGTGCTGTGGTGGGGCTGGAGCAGTGGCAGGAGGAGGTGGGCTTGTTCATCCCTGCCAGGTGCTCCTGACCCCATCCCCTTGGTGTGAGCTCACCCTTCATTTGCACAGCCCCTTCTCTACAATGGTAGCTGTTTCCTCTGTCCCTCTGTTTGGTTCAAGGAGAATTTTCTAGATGCTTTGAACTGTTTTAAAGTCCTCATCTTTCTTTTTCAGCATCTTTTCAGCAGAATAAACTTTACACTGTACCAACTGAGATGCAGTTTCTGGCAAGTACTGAGGAGTAAGTTAACTATAAAGTTTGTATTAGAGAGTTGAGAGAGAATTATCCCCTGAGCTAGACCAAGTGTTAGGAATTTGAAATTCAATCATTGCAATGTTTCGATTATACCAAACATCCCAGTCAATAGCAGCCTGATGATAAAAGCCCTCCTCTGTGTGTCCAGCATCCCTCTGCATGTTCAAATCATTACAGAGGTTTTTTTCAGCCACTCTGAAATCATAGCCAGAGGTGTCTCCTGCTGGGGATTTGTGCCTTGGTTTTCTCAGGAGCATCAAATGTGTGAAGCCGATGATGTAAAACCCTCCAGGATTTACACACTGGTGATGGTCCTGCTTTGATAACAAGGATGGGAAGGAAGCATCTTTTCAGGAACACAGGAACAGATGTTTCTTTCCTCAAATCTATCAAATTTTAGTTCTTTTTCCTTTTGGCAGTCCTGTGGACTTTATGCTCAGGATTACAAGCTGCTGAGGGGCTGAGTAAGGCACAGGCACCCTCAGCTCCTATGGATGGGTTTGAGGGTGCTCTCTCCTCTGCAAGGCTGACAGTCTCGTGTGGCACTTCACCAAGCAGGCCCCTCTGCAGCACTGAGCTGCTAAGGTGTCCTTGAGCACACTGGTAGCTTGGATTTCTAAAAACTGGGAAGTTTTCCTTCTGTCAAGGCTCTGAAGTGGTTGCGCTGTATTTAAACCAGGGCTTTCACCGGATTCTCTTTTGGACTATTTTAAAGCAAAGATCTGGCGGAGGAGAAGGAGATTTCCAGTGATGCTCTCTCAGACTTAAAGAAGGAGGAGGAATACAAAACAAACATATGGAAAGGTTTCCTCATCTCAATCCCATATGCAGCCAGCATCGGAGGTACAGCAACACTGACAGGAACTGCGCCAAACCTCATCCTTCTGGGACAGCTGAAGAGGTATGGGAGGCTGTCCTGGGGAGTCTCGTAAATCCTGCAAGACAGAGACATGTTCTTCATCCCTGTAGGAAATCCTTTTCTGTGCTGAGTGCTGGTTTGGAAAATTCATGCCCTTCCAGAACATTTTGGGAAATGAAAGCAGGGAGTGCACCAGCCTTAGACTAAATAAGCAGGTTTCCAGCGTAGCCAGGCAGGCTGTCAGCCAAGCTGGAGCATGTGTGCTTCACCTCACTGATGCTTTTAATCCCACTGAATTTAATGGGACTTGACTCCACGCCTACAATTAACCTGGTAACTGTTTTGATGAAGCAGACTGTGTAGAGGTTTGTGAGCAATTATAGCTACTGCTGTATGGGAGAAAGGAAAATAATGAACCCACTACTTCTGGCCTGTTTTCTTAGTCATAAAAGATTCCTCCTATGTGCACAAGGGCAGAGATTTGTGTCAGCCCAGGTGCCCACAGGTATTTCTTACCTTTGCTGACCTCTACAAGAAGTACATACAGCCTGTCCTGGGCACTGCAGCATCCCTGCAAGGTTCATGTCCAGACTCTGCAGCAGTTTCTGCGGCAGGATTTAATCCTGGATGTTCAGGAGTGTCTTTGTACAAAGGCATTGCCCGGCTGGAGAGAGATTTCCAGACCTTTCCTTGCAGGCTTGCACAGCTGAGCTGGGTGAGGTGGGGGTGGCAGGATGTCCTGGGGGTTGTCCCAACACAATGCTCCTCACATTTCCTTGTGTCCAGAGAACTCCCAAGGCACGCACAGTGATAGTTTTTAAATGCACAGGGGCAGGTTTGTGGGATATTTCACTGCTGATTTCAGATGCTTGTTTACCCGTGGATGGAAGGGTTGCTTTCCCATCTTGCATTAACTTGATTTTTCCCGTTTGCTTAGTTATTTTCCAGAATGTGATGTGGTGAACTTTGGTTCTTGGTTTATGTTTGCATTTCCTTTAATGCTGATTTTTCTTCTCATGGGATGGCTATGGATCTCCATCCTGTATGGAGGAATTAACCTGAGGTATGTTGATATTCACTATTATATATGTACTCTGGTTATATTAGCACTGTGAAATACATATTCATCATGATTCTCATCCTAAATCTACTGATATCACCCAGGATCATCTCCTGGAAGGTGAGGGAATTTATAATTAACTCTAGCATGCCCATCCCATAACAAGTCATCTATTTTTTAAAAGCTGATGTACAATAGGAAGGTTTTAAAGATATCTCATAGTTACATATACTTTATCCAACTGAAATATGTGTATAGATGATGTATTATATTCATTCAGTTAAATGTATAATTTTTAAAGGTTGTTTTACTGCCTGACCTTGGCCTTTGGAGGGTAAATGGGAGATTTTAATGACAGAAGGAAAATCAAGATCTAGCTTTGAAGACCATGACAAAATCTTAGTTCTCCACAGAAGAGACAGGATTTCTTCTTGGGGCAAAAACCTGGGTTTGGAACAGATTACTTCACAACAGGGCTTAATTTTACAACAGCGTGTTAATCTGTAACTGAGAATAACATGTTTTTCCGGCAAATCTTCGCTGCAACCCCTAAATGTGCACAACCTACAGCGATTGCAGCACTGCTCTGCTGCTCATGTGGAGCCCTTTTTCCCCCTCCACACTCCCACAAGTGATAGTAACAAAGTCAGAGTCTTGCTTCCTCCAGGGACCATACAGAATTTGTAATATTTAGAAAAGTCTTTAATTGTTGTTTTGACGTTAAAATGCAAATGGGGGAGAAGGGGGAAAAAGAGAACAGGTGTCCAAATATTTACACTGTCTCAGACATAGGGGGGGGGGGAAAAATCAATGGGAAAGTTTTAATCCAGAAAATGCCAAAGGCTTGTCCTTAACTTGCTGGTGGGGCTTCTCGGGAGGCTCTGCGTGCTGCCGTGTGATGCTCGGCCGGCTCCCGCTGCCCGGAGCTGCGCTGCTCACGCCGTGTGCCAGCGCTTGTGCGGAGCCCAGCCTGAGCTCCCGTGTGCCGTGGGGAGGGCTGGGCACGGCCCCGGCATCCCCCGGCACCGCCCCAGCCCCTCAGGTGAGGGGAGAGGCCAAAGCCCCCGGTGAAAGGCGGCGTGGCTCTGGTGCTCGGGGAACGTGATGCTGCGTGTTTGGGTTGGCTCGTCCCCGGCAGCACAAAGCCCGGCTGTACTGGGATAGCTGGGCCAGCGCGGATACCAGAATTCCCCAGTGGGGAGGGGCGTGGAAGAGGCTGCGAAGCTCTGCAAGGACGGCCAAGGCTCCGCAGGAGCCTGTTGGGATGCTCGGGCTGTGACTGCTCGGGGATAGTGGCTGAACTTTCTCTGTGGGCACGTCCTTGGTGTCTGCAGCAGGGCACGGGCAGGTGGACATTTCAGCTGTGCTTGAATCCAAAAGGCAGCAAAAAGCTGAGGTATGGGCTGGCTGAGCTGAGGCTGCTGTTAATAACAGCTCCCAAAAAATAAGAAATTAAAGGGCCAGGAGATTGAAGTGCAGGAGCTTCTCAATGATCAACCATTCAGCCATGTAGAACATCCAGCCAACACATCCCTTTGAAACAATACACGAGTTAAGGAAGGGCAGGCACCACGGGGATGGGCAGATGCATCTGATACAGAAGTTTGGGGTTGTAAGTTTAATCAAGGTCACAGGCAGTGTTAGAAACCAGGTTGAGTGTCACGGGATGTGGTGGGAGATGAAGTGCAAGATATGAATATATCATTTGTATGCACATGCTACAAAGGAGCAAACTGTGTGCAGTCAGTGCAGCCAGGCTAAGAGGCTTAGCCAGGAGCACATTAACATTCCCGGCCACTTAGGAATTCCTCACATTTTTGTTGATCCTCAGCAGCATCCTGGGATCATGCAGGAAATTACAAGTGACTTAAAAAATGAAGGGACATATTAATTTTCTGTGTCACCCTATTTCCTAGTCCTTCTGCCCAAGTAGGTAACTTGCTTGGAAGGAAGACAAGGAAATCCTGCAATGTTGCGACTTTCATTTGGCAATCACAGCCCATGCTGGAGGAAACAGTTCAGAATATAAATGAGAGGAAACTTCCTCACCTCTGCAGGGTCTCCTTTGTATGAATGCATAGACAAACGGTATATAAAATAAGGCCTTATTACCTTTATCTCAGCAGAGATTTTCATTGTTAGTCTTCATAATCTGAAGATAACACAAACTGAGCTGCCAGAGACGTTCAGCTCTTTGAACATTGCAGAGCAGGTGCTGGAGAAGGACACTGAGTCCTGCATGTGCTGCAATAGAGAATGCAGTATTTCCTATGTGTCACTTGGGTCAGAGGCATGTAAAAATGTAATTGTGTTTCTTGGCAGGGGCTGGAAAACAAAAAAGTCAAATATAAGAGTGGATGCAGAAGCCCGAGCCAAGGAGGTGATAAAGGAGGACTACCAGAAACTGGGTCCAACAAAGTGAGTTGTAAAGTTGGGATGGAAATGAGAAAGAAATTAAGTGTGTTTGCAAATATCGTGTTTTAAGAGTGGAGGACTGGGGGCAATGGAGTTTTTTAAAGAAGATTATACCTATAGTTCCACTCAGGCTGTTTGTAACCTGCTGAACTTTGCTTTTTGCATGCTCCAGCCTCCTCACCGTCGCTAGCGTGAATAATTGCAAATAGCAGCTTGCACTCAAATCTTCTGAAGAACAACATTCCTATTATAGAGGGAATTCATGCTGGGCTGTTTAATTCCTCTTTATGATTTTTCTGCTGCAGGAACAAACCCAGTTCTGTGTGTGTTAGGTGCTAACCAACACAGGCTGGATTTCAGAGGTTTGTGCATACCTGTCCTGCAAAGCAGGAGGCATTTGCTGAGAAGGCTGGCAAATCATATTATGGATAGGAATCATATGGATTGTGGATATGCTTTAAGAAATCTTAAAGCTCAGAGAAAGTATATAGAAAGAAGTCAGATCCATGCCATGGAATACATTATTTTTTTCTGAATAATTCCTTCAACTATGTTAGTCAAGCAAGGAAAGTAAAAGCTGGTACAAACTGTATTGATGGGGATTATATTTTGGAGTAAGCAGCAGAAAGAAACATGAGTTTTAGAGTTCTGAGAAATGCAAAAAAAAGGAGGAAGCAGGAAAAGCTGAGTATCTCTGGAAATCCAGCCCTGGATATGTCCAACCGTCCACTGATATTCTGGGCAGCCAAGGCTACTGGAGACTGTTGAAACTGTAGGTTTTATCCCTAAATGGTCCATGTTACCCCATCTGTAAAATAATATTTTCATACTCAGGGCAATGCTGTGAATATCCAGCGATGTTTGTCTCATGCTATCGACATTGTAATTATTTCTGTTGTGTGGAACATGGAGTGGTTCTTCAAAGACAGCTCTCTGTGCCTGTGCTGTAAATGAAAGAAATTGGTTTATTTGTTCCATTCGGTACATTATCAAGCAGCCTGCAAAATGTCTCTGAAAGAATCAAAGTCCCACTTTGAGATCTAGGAGTGGGAAAGTCCATTAAGCTGAGCTCTACCAATTTGATTAGCAACCCCATAACTAAAAAGCAGCTCAAGCAGCCTCTTCCCAAGGGCTTATATGCCCCTGCTTGTGCTCAGAGAGATTTTGAATAGCGTTTTGAGGCATCATCTTGGTTAAATCTTAACTGCACTAATTCCTTCATGAATATTGCCTTTTACCCTGCTGTTTGTCATGTGTCTAAGGGACAGTGTTTAGATTTTGACCTTGGAGGAATTTGTTCCTGCTATCTCATGTATGATTTGAATCTCAGTCATCCTTTTGTACTGCTTGAGCTGCAGTGACACCATCCCTGGCTGGCATCCTGGAGGGACATGGGAAGAGGAAAGACCATGAGGAGCTGCTTGGCCCTTCCTCTCTGCCACACCCAGAGGGTCAACCTTGCATCCAGCTGTTGTGACATTCCTGATCTCCTTCTTGCCTCTCTTTAATGTCTCCCAATAAGAGAGAACTGCTGGCAAACCCCAGTATTTGCAAATAGATTTACAGTCTGTTCCAATGTTTCACTGTAGTTGTTTTTAGAAAACCAGCCTCACTTCTCAGCCAAGATGCTGCAGCAGGAGCTGGATACTTGTCCTAGCTTGGATCCACCTCTTTAGCACATCAGCATTTTAACCTCATTTCTTTTCATTTCAGGTTTGCAGAACAGGCAATTTTCTTCTTCTTCTGCGTGTTTGCAATCATGCTGTTCTCCAGGGATCCCAAGTTCATTCCAGGTTGGGCAAGCTTGTTTGCACCAGGGTAAGACTGTTTTCATTCCATTGTGCCATTTTGCAATAACATATCCAAGTCATTGAGACTCCTGAGTTTCTGATTGTGTTGCTTAACACTATTACTCACATTTCCTGGAATAAACTAAACTGAGCATCAAGTAGCAGAGCCAACTTTGGTTTTTTCTGTCCCCTAGAGGAGGTGCATGAAGCTAGTGGGAAGTTGGGATGTGTCTGTTTGAGGCCATCCCTAGGATTTGATGTTGGGAATGCTGTTTATAAGTATATTTACAGTGAAATACTGAGTTCTTTAGGCAATCCACCGATTTCACTGGAGGTCTGAAGACTGAAGAGAGATGGCAGGAACTGTTTCCAAATGTTATCCTGTCTGTTTGCCAAGTTTGTGTCCCCTGTGACATCCATACCTTGTGAAGATGAGTAGATACAGCAGTTAGGGAATGCTAAAGCTCAGAGAGGGTGTTGTTATTTCTTAAAGGAAGAGACCTTCATAGTTTTGTGGGTTTTTTTAAAATAAACCCCTAGTTTAATAAATGATTCCCAAATATAGCAAAGTAGTTATGGACTTTTTCCTCATCAGTTAATAACTCCTTAAATCTAACACATGCTTAAGCTTTTTGCTGGATGGAGCCTGCCTTTCACCTGAGAGTTTGAGCATTTTGCAAAGAGCTCATATAAATAAGATGGTTTGGGCTCTGTCTCTCTTCCTCCCTGCAATAGGCTGAGGAAACTTGTCTCCACGACTCTGCAATCAGAACAGCCAGAGCATCAGTGTGGAGGGGATTTGATCTTTTTGCAGGGCAGCTTTTCTGGGGGTTCACAGCCCATCGTAGAAATGTAGCTCGACAGGGAATTAAAAAAAAAAAAAAAAGAACTGTGAACAACAAGCATTGTTCAGACCTGATGGAAACTTGTAATCTTCTTTGGTAAATCCCTGCTTTCATAAACTTTGTAATTCTACAGGCTTGTGCTCCTTACAAGTGTTTCTGCTGCTTTTGGACAGGTTTATCTCGGATGCGGTTACGGGAATCACCATTGTGATTATACTGTTCTTCTTCCCTTCACAAAAACCTTCCTTCAGGTGGTGGTTTGACTTGAAAGGTGAGTAGCAGACCCCTCCAGGCAGGGACTCTGTGCGTGCCTGTGTCCTGGCAGGGCAGGCGTGGAGCAAGAACCACGGCTCTCCCCCCTTGGACCTGCAGCAGCAGTGCTGGCTGTGGGGAGCAGTGTGGCTTGAAGGTGCCATTTGATCCTAGAGAGGCTTCTGTTCTGAGCACCAGCTCAGCAGTCACTGCCCTGCTGCTGATGGCAGGAATGACTCAGTTGCTCATGTAGCTGTCAGGGTTGATGCCTTGGTGGGGTGAAGTGACCTGAAATAGGTGTTCATTTAGCACAGCAGACCTGATTGTGGAACAGAGGTTTGGTGTCTGACTCCCCAATAGCTTCTGTCCTTCGAGGGAGCATGGACCTCTGAGAGGGCAGAGTTGTCCATTCTCAGATATAGGTGCTCTTCCTCAGTTTCTCAAATAATTTAGAATTTGATCTCCTAAAGCCCAAATTCTCCAGCAGGTTTTGAAGTCTTAGGTTGGTCCTCTTGAGTAGAAATGAAATATAAATTTTAATTCATAAGCTGCTTGGAATAAGAGATGATCTTAATGTGGAGAAGTGGCTGATGAAAGCCCTTTGTGGATGATGGAGCATTGCCTGGGGTCTGTGGGAACAAAATACCAGCTGCTCTGAGTCATGCACATTTGTTGTGTTGTCCATACACAGGAAGATGTTTTATCAGGCCTCCTGTGGATAAAATATGTGCCCTTTTTCAACAGAAAATTTCAGTCCCATTAGTGCATCTTTCCATACAACAGAGCTCACGTTATCATGTATTAAAAAATGGCTTTTAGGGGAGATGAGCTCTCTGCTATAAAACTCACTGGCTGTTGAATGACAGAGGGAAAATAACATCTTTATAATTCAAGTGGCAGAAAATTTCCTCCTTCCACGGACCCCCATCCGTTGAAGACAATGTTTATGTCTGTTACAGAGAGAAAATTAACCTGATATTAAATATTAAATCAAGAAAGCATCAAAGAAAACTTTAATCCTAGAATTTATTTTTTTTTGGACATCTGATACTAAGTTAAATATTCCTTTAACTGGCTAACTCAAGACACTCCATGTGTGTATTTGATCAGCAACTTGTGGTCAGTGAGCTTCAGCACTGCTGTCAGACTCATGGTATCATTCTGTCAGGCGATGACTGATGCTCCTCTTTGGGTGGGTGTTTGACACAGGCCTTTGCTCTGTTTCTAGCTCCAAACACAGAGACCCAGCCCTTGCTGACTTGGAGGAAGGCCCAAGAGACGGTGCCCTGGAACATCATCCTGCTGCTTGGAGGAGGCTTTGCCATGGCCAAGGGCTGTGAGGTGAGGCCCACAGCAGATGCCATGTGGCATCATCCTGCCCAACAGGGTTGGATTTTATCAGGGTGTCACTTGGTGTTCTCATTTGGCTTTGGAAAACTTGTATCAATGGAGTCATCACACTCAAGGGACAGAATTCTCAACTCCAAGTGACAACAATAGACAGCAGATAACTGAGGAGGTTACAACTCCTTGCAAGCTGCTTGCTGTGAGACACCCAGAGGACAAGTTCTAGGAGAGGATCAGTTCCCCTGCAGGGGTGCAGGAGGATGACTCCTGTTTTTGCTCTCCCCTTCTGCAGGAGTCTGGCTTGTCTGTGTGGATAGGAGGCCGTCTGCATCCCCTGGAGGGTGTGCCACCACCCGTGGCCGTCATCCTCATCACGGCTGTCATCGCCTTGTTCACAGAGTTTGCCAGCAACACTGCCACTATTATCATCTTTCTGCCTGTCTTGGCAGAGCTGGTAAGGTCATCCCATGGCAAGACCAGCTCGTCCTCTGCCCCCTCCTTGCCCTGCCCCTTGGGTGGGCGGGTTTGTGCTGGGACAGACACTGGGCAGTTCTCCTGCTCTTGGGCTCTTCAAAACCCTTGAGAGCAACAAGCCCTGTAGCATAACGTGGACACTGAAGGATAATAATCCTTCAGACTTTGTTGTGAGATACGTGATTATTTATCACAGAGTGTGGGATAGGGCTCTGCACACTCCACTGGCTATTTGCAGCCTTTGATCCATCTGTTGGCAGCTCAAATCCCCAAGGTGCAATTTCTGTTCCTTTCTGGTTTTCCAGGCCATTCGTCTGAAAGTAAATCCCCTCTATTTAATGATACCAGGAACTATAGGATGCTCCTATGCATTCATGTTGCCAGTCTCAACACCTCCCAACTCAATTGCGTTTTCCTCTGGACATTTGATGGTCAAGGATATGGTAAGTTCCTTTAGGCACATAAAATGATGAAAACAATCAGCCTGAGTGTTTAAAGAAGGGATTTTTCTGGATTGTTAGTACTTCAATATGTAGTAAAGTGAGAAGACAGAAGTATCAACAGTGTTTAAAGGCACAGGATGGAAGGAGCTCGTATGAAGCTGAAATTTGGAGCCACCATGTCTCCAAATGGTGACAAAAGTGGTCTTGAATGTGGTCAGCATCCCCCAGCCTGTAGTCCTGTTCCTCTAGTGTCAGCAGCTCAGCTTTCATAGGTTTCTGGATGCAGGAAAAGTTCCCCAGCTCAGTGAAATAAAGCTTATGAGTAAAATTAGGCTTAGTCCCAGTTCCTGCTCACATTCCTGAGGCTAAACAGATGTTAAAGTTTTTGATGGATCAAAGCTTGGTAAGCAGCTGCAGAATGGCCTTTGTGGCTTTAAGGCTGCTTAAGATGTTGCTAATATTAACAGCAATTAAGCCTTCCATTTTTATAATGTTTGCATTCAAATAGCTTCATGCTTCACATGCTGTAGATGTCCAGTCTAAACTCAACAGCTGTCTTTGTATTTCTTTTGTAGGCAAGAACTGGGTTGCTCATGAATCTTATGGGAATTCTGCTTCTTAGCTTGGCTATGAACACATGGGCCAAGAGCATCTTCCAGCTGGGGACCTTCCCTGCATGGGCCAACATCCATGCAGAAAATGCCACCTCATTTGTGACAGCTGTAGAAAATGTCACTTTAAGTGCACTAAATAAAATATGAACAAAGCCACCCCCGGGGAAGGACTCACTCACTTAGGACTGGGGCACTGGAATCGTCAGAGTTTGCACAGGAGGAAAAGCCACGTGGCCGCTCACACTGTGTGAGACCTTCTGGTTTGATTTTACTTTTAGAAATCCTGGTCAGTGTCACAACATCCATTTGTTATTTTCTCTGGAGATCTTTCCCCACCTTCTGCAGGTACAAATCCGACTCTCCCAGAGTCCTTCTGTCACAGGTGGTTGTTAACTGGACAACCTGTAAGCACAGAGCATCTTTGGGTGGATGCCTGTCCCCCCATGAGAGCTGGCGGGCCTTGCTGCTCTAGCTTCTGATACCCTACCTCGTTTTGGAGAGCAGCCCTGGGAACAGGGTGGAGGCAACTGGATTATTTATGTGCAACCCAATGTGAGTGAGTGTATCAGAATCTGGCCGGGGAGAAGGTGGCGTGGCCGGGTGCTTCTGGCGGGGTGTGAGGATGGGGTCTCATTGCCATCTCATGAGTAATTCTCTCATGGAGGATGAAGACTATTTCTTCAGCTTGGTGTGTGAAGGGATGACTCAGGAGATCTGTTGGTAGGACTCGGTGCATTGCTCCACGCTTTGGAAACTGGAAGGCCACAGTTTGTTTCCAAACATGTTCAGTGTTTTGAAAACCCGGGACAGCGATTGCTGCCTGGCTCTTTGCACTGAGTACACGGATGGGGTTTGGGACCAAATTAATTTCTGACGTAACTTTGGACATCGGTGGTGTCTCACCGTCGGTAACTGTGGCCAGTCTTAGGTTTGTGAGATTGACTCACTCACAAATGACCCGCTGAGTCACAGGTCAGTGGACAAGTTGCATTGGAATATTATTGACATTTCTTAAAAATAAGCTTTGATTCTTAACGTCTTTTTAAATCAGATTGCTTGGGTACTTTCAATGAAAGCATTGCAAATTGACTGTGATTTTAATCACCATTTTATCCGATTATTTTTATTTTATTTTCTGTAAGGATCTAAAGTATTAAACTTAAATCATCAGTCACTGAAATAGATGATTGAATGATAAAGGATCTGATTCTTGTTTTATGGAAGGTGAGTGACTGGATCCCAGTTCTGGGACAGGTTTCTCTGACAATGTAAACTGGTGGAGCTGACAAGATGAACTGGCCTGGGGTAGGGATCCAGCGCATCCAGCTCCTGTGCTGCTGGTAGCCCCCAGGGCCAGGTGGGAGGGCTGGCAGGGAGATTTTCACCAGCCACAGCTGCTGGGGTTACCCTGTGGGGGTTACCCTGGGGTCATGTGGCAGGCGGGGACTCGAGGGAGTTGAACCAAAATCGCCAAAACCAGTTGAATGTGGAACTTTGATCAATCAAGTTAAAAAAAAAAATCCTTAATGTTCAAACAAAATCCTTAATGATTGTGGAAAACTTAAAATAAAGCACGTTGGTTAGCACGTCACATGGTCCTGTTTGCTCTGTAGACTGAGGGGAGAAAAGCAAAGCCCGAGCCTCCCCCTGCTCCAGCTTCACCCCTGATTTGGGCAGTGGCTCCCCAGGAGGAGCAGGAGGGCAGCGCAGTCCTGTTAAGCATCGGAGCAATGGGAAAACCCCTGGCCCAGCATCTCAGGGCTGCTCTGCTGAAGAGCCTTTGAGCATACCCCAAATCCCTGTTCTGCTTGGCCGTGCTGGGTTTGGGTGCTGTCGTTCTGCTCGGATGCTCCTCATCATGCCTTAGCAAAGACGGGCTGAATGGGAAGGGAAAATTGCTTCCTGCAGTTTGCTTTTTCAGCCGGCTGTCCGTGAACAGCACGGGATTGCTGTCCCGGGCCAGGGAACAGGGAGCAGGGCACAGGGAACAGGCTGTGCCCGCAGGCGCCGCAGGAAGGAGCCCCGCGGTCCCACTGCCCCGAGCCGCTGCTGCTGCTGCAGGGGATCCTCGTCAGCCACTGGGACAGAGCTGCCTCCATCCCTGTAGCCTGGAGGACAGGCAGCAAGGGCTTTGGGATCATCCAGTTCCGAAGGGTAACATCCAGTCCAGCTCCAACACAGATGTTGGGGTTACAGGTTTGTTTATGGTCTCAGCATCCTCGGTGATTGAATGCAGAATGGTTTTCCTTGGGCTTGAAAGCAGAGCTGAGGCCACAGAGTTTGTGTAGAAGTCTCCAAAAATCACTTCCAGTGTCCTGGCACGCCTTGGCACTGTCTATCCAGGGATCAGGAGGTGTTTCACAAATGCAGCCAGGGCAGGGTTGTGATCTCTGGGCCAATGTGAGAAACTAAGGCAGAGAGGGGACCAGTGACTTACCCAAGGTCCACAACAAGGCCTTGGCACACCTGGAAAAGGTGTAAGAAGCACCTGGATCCTAAACCTCTTTAGTGCAAGACCTGTTTGCCAGCTCTGTCAGCAGCCCCTGTGTTTCCTAGGGCTCCTCAGAGGATCTGATTTAAGGCACGTGGACAGCAGCGTTACTTAATTCTGCTCTTTTATACCCAGGCATCTATGAGAGCAGGACTAGTCTGGCATACTTGAGTTTTAATTATTTTTTTCAAACAGAAATTTTAAGATTTAGTATTTCTGGGGTTCAAAGGTGATCAGGCCTGCATGAATAATTTCTGATTCCATTTGCTGCTGCTAGTACTAAGACTTGCCAAAAGCAGCTTTTAATGGCAAGTCAACCCCATCAGTCTTGAAGGGTCTGTGATATGTGTAGAGATATGAAAATTCCCAGGAAAGGGTATTTCAAGTGCTGTAGTAACCTTCTATAACTTTGACTGTGTTATTTTAAAGGAACTTTGCTTGCTTATGCACCATTTCTCTAGGAATGTAAAAATCCAACAACCATCACAAAAGCCATTCACATTAGCAGCCTCCTTGTGAATTTTAATTAACAGGAAATGCCACTCACGCATTGAAATTCAGCATCCAGAATATCTCTGCTTTACTCCTTTGATGTTCCCCATCCAGTCCTGGACTAACATCCATATGTTCTCCTGAGACACTCGGAGGAAAATAATTTTGGTTTATTTACAGTAGGAAAGCATTTTGTCGTTGTCTTTTATCCCAGAAGCATTCGAGTTGCTTTACAAACTGTTCACACGGAGGAGCTGCTCTGTGGGTCCTTGCAGCAGAGAGTGATTCCAGGGCTGTGCTCGTCAGTTTGCACTCAGCAGCGATGCTGGAATTTCAGGAGAGACAGGGAAAGATTCATGAAACAAATGAAAGTCCAGCATGATAGGGAATTCAGCTAGTACAGGTTAGATAGCCTTGGTTCCCTTATCACATTTATCCCTCATCAGTCGCTGAAAGGATATTGCTGGGGTTTTCCTATATTTCTATAGTAGTAACCTAAGAAGACATGATCTGGCTCTGTGTTACTGCGAGTTGTTCATTTGCATTTGATTTTAACAAGCAAACAACCACCCCTAATTGGTTAATCTTTCCCACACCCTCAATTCCTTGAATGGGCAGAATAACGTGATCCACAGGTGCTGATGATACTGCCATGGAGAATTGTCTTCAGACTTAAATCATTCTACTTCAGCCCTTCATTCATGTTATTTCTCCAGTAATTTTCTTAAACTGTATAGTTAATTTACCCCACCCTCTAGCTGGGGCACAGTGTCACCATGACAGGGTTACACTGTCACCACAGGTTGAACTTGCAGGTGTCTTGGCACAGGCCCACCCCAAACACTGCAGTCTGCAATCAGAACTGAGTTTAAAACCTCTGTGCTGCTGGGTACAAGCTCGGTCCTCATCCCTAGTCCAGGTAAAGCCAGGCTCTGCTTCCTGGCAACAATTCCAGTGGAATCCTCTGCTGCCTTATGGTTCCAGCAAGCTGCTCACAGGCATGTGGGGCTCGGTTTCCTCCTGTAGTGCTAAAAAGTCAAAATTGGTGATGTTAGAAAATTTTACAGCTTGAGCTCTACAGAGACTGGAGCTTGTCAAGAAAGCAAATCCCCTTTATACCATCTGGAAATGACACAGGGTGGGAAAAGGCGCCTTGGAGCATCCTGGGAGGACATAGTGTTCCTCCTTATCTTCATCAGTTTTTCTTAGAACTCTCCCAGCCACAGAGTTGTTTTTTTTTTTCAGATCCAAAATGAGCCAGACCTCAGGGTCCTTGAGCAGAGTGTGACCACAAGATGTCACAGTTGCTTCGTTGGGATGCGTGGTCCTGCCTTTCCCGTGTCCCAATCCTTCCCCTTTCCCACTCCCAGGCTTCACTTGCTGTTCTCCAGGTATCCCTAGGAAAACACACGCTGGTATTTGAGTTTTTTCTGCTGTGTTTTGTTTGTTGGGGTTTTTTTTTGGCAAAGCAAACTTGTTTATTGTGTTCTGGGGAAGGTTAGGCATTTATGTTTCTAGCTCATTTACAGGTAGTTCATGGTATAAAATCGAAGTTACCCCAGATTTATGCCCTTGCTCTAGGTCCAGCCAGCAGAGAACAGTTTTGAGTTGAGCTAGAGGAAAAAATCTGACTGCAAACAAACACTTCTTGATGCTGCCAGAGTTACTTCTCATGTCCCCACAGACCTCAGGTGCTTTTGCCAGATGATGTAGCAGACTCAGAAAACACCACAATGTTGTGGACTTGAGAGGCTTTTGTTCTTTATAGCCTATTGCAATTTTTTTTTCTGCCCCAGAAAGCTGCCTGCATAGCCTGGATGGGGTCCCAGGGGCTGATGCTAAGATCAGTTTGCTCTGAAGTAGAGCGAGAAAGGAGTTTAGTCGTCGAAGAAGCTGACGAGCCTTGCAGGATCCAGCTATGGGTCTTTTGGGTTAGTCCCTCATAGTGTGCACATTGAATTCAAGACCTAATTCATGGCCTGTGCAAGCAATTGCTATGGATGCTCCAAACAAACAGCACTTTCTTTCCCGCCCGCCTGGCTGGTGCCTCTTCCCGGCTGGAGCCAGTCAGAGTTTCTCATCCGGCCTCTGAGCTCCGGGGCACCAGGAGGAAAGCTTTGCTCCACCAGCCACACGGGAAAAACAAAACCCCCAGCTACAAAGCGGAGTTGTTGAGTGGAGCAGCAAGGGCACGAGGGACCCGGTGCCTGCAGGAAGGGCAGAGGAAGCACGCCGAGGTTTGCTCTGCTGCTGTGCTCGTCATTCCTTGTCCTCCAATGCCTGCCACTGCCGTGGGCTCCAGCCATGCCCCCTGGGGAAGGTGCTGCTCTCCCACCTCTCTCTGGAGGGCAGAGCCCCACGTGCTTTGTCCCCAGGGGTGGCCGGGACAGGGCTGACCTCCAGCCCTTTGCCCTTTCCCGCCCAGGGGAGCATGAGAACATCCCGGGCGCCCGGCGGTTCCCAGCTGGCGGGAGGGCTCGGCCTGGGACAGCCCATAAGGGATGGGCTCAGTGGCAGCGGGGTGAGCTGTGTCACCTTTGCCCACAAACGGTGGCTTAGCATGAGAGTGTCTGGCCAAGGCACAGGTTTGGTGGGAGCCAGGGAAGGCTCCTGTGACCCCCGAGATCATAACTGAGGAGCAGACATCGTGGTTGGTCCTCATCTCCAGGTGAGCAGGTGTGGTGGCTGGAGCTCTGTGCTGGGCACATCCTGGGGGCCAGGCAAGTTGGTCCCTTTGGGGACTGCACATCCTGGCCTGTACATCTGGGAGCTTCTCAACAGTCTGGGAATCCTGACTGTGGCTGGGTTTTCTCTGCAGTGGATTTGAAGGGAATTCAGAAAGGTTCAAGTTTGAAGCTTCCTCTTCCTCTGCTAGGACTGTGAGATGAGCCTTGAAGCTGTTTGTGAGCCCTGCACACAGTTTCAGCAGGGGCCAGCAGCTTGCCAGAACAGATGAGTAGTTACCACCTGGTTTGCTGGATCCTGCTGTGTCCTTTGTGCCATGACTGATGTCTGAAAGAGGAAAAGATCCCTTTCTCTCCAAGAGAGATGCCAACCCTGCCCGCTGCTTGCTGGTGGGCAGTGTGAGGAGTCATCTGATTTCCCCACAAGGAATGATGACACTGCAGGTTCCATATGATCCTTGTTCCATCTTCGTCAGCCCATGTGTCATTGACTCATTTTTTTTTCAGCTATGTGTCATTAAATTAAGCTTTCTCTGCAATAACAGTAAGACCAGAAGCAGTGTAAAGCCTGAGCAGTGCTGTGCATCCTGGCACTGTTCTGCAGTGCTCTTATTCCCCAGGCTTCACTCACCAGGTTTGACACACTTCAGGGATTGCCGGTGTTGCTAATCTGAATTGCCTTAAAACATCTCGGGTTTTTGAGTCCTGGCTCTCTGGTGCTGCCTTGGTTTCCAGCCCTGCCTCTCCTAAGAGCCACATCCAGGATCCTCTCTCAGAGCAATAAGGCACCGGAACATGGAGAGTTTTCGGGCAAGTCTGGGGCACCTCACTGCCACTGGGTACGTAGAGTCAGCTTTAATCCCTCTCTTGATAGCTGTTGTATGGCTTTTCCACAGAAAACCTCCTTTGCTAGTCAAAACTGTCCCAAAGGATAGCTGAGGCTGCTGGCAAGTGGGAGAAAGGGATTGCCTGGCTGGGTTTAACCCTGGGGACAGGCTCTTCTCCCCTCCAGGTTTTCTGGTTTCCAGAGAGTCACTCCAGATGTGAGGCCTGAGAAATTATATTCTTTCCCAAATGTTTGTTTCCATTAGACATTTAAATAGATTTATGGGACATTTCATTCTGTCTGTGGTGGCCAAATTCTTGTCCTTGGAGATTTCCTCTGGCACTGCAGCTTCAGTGTAAAACTGTTTTCTCTGTTTGTCACCCTTAAACATGTAGATTTGTGTTTGGCCTCCTCTTAAGAGGCAGGGAGAGCACCACTCAACTGTCTCTTGTCCATGTAACACCTTTTAAATACAGAGCTGGTCTGACAATTTCCACAGAAGCCACCAGCCTCCTCTTTCTCCCTCCAACATCCTCTAAACAAGCACTAAAGCCTCAGCCCCTGCCAATGAGTTGACCCCTCAGAATGACTCTATTATGTTTTTTATAGAATAACACAATGCTTTCCTGTGCTTGCATTAATAGAGGAGCAGTTGCATTGTACTTGGTATTTATTTTTCAAGAAATGCCTTGAACTTCCCTGTCCTGCTGCTTGCAGGGGAGATCTCAGCCCCAGTTCCTTGGGGAAGTTAGCGGGGAAGTTAGCAGGGAAGTAGAGAAGGGTGAGACCAGAGGCACTCAGAGGAGGACCATATAAAGCCTCATAAGTGACCATCTCAAGAAAGGCCCTAATTAGTGTTTATGAACTTCCTCTGCTAACACCCATGCACTTGTTCTTTTTCCAGGATGAGAGCCCGTGTCTACTGTGAAGACTTTCTGTTCCCGAAGGTGCACAGAACTATGGCAGACCTATGGTGGATTTACTCCAAACCTGTCCCAGCAGATGGCAGAGAGCTGTGGACCTTGTTTCTGCAGTGTTCCTGCATTACAGCAGTGATAGGAGGCCTCTTTTACAACTGGATGTTTGCCTCCCTGGAGTACTCCTGGCACCTCTCCATTGCCATGGCCATCTCCTTCAGTCTGCTCCTTCTCCTGACCCTCCTTTTGGTGCATCCTGCCCGTTGTGTCTTCAGCATGATCATGCCCACGTTAGGCACTAAACAGGGCCGGAAGCTTCTCTTCTCAGCCTGCATCATGATCTCCGTGGTGAACATAACACCCAACATCATAAGCAACATTAAAACCATACTGCAGCTTATTAAGTGCATCTGCAAGAACTCCTCTGACAGCCTTCTGAACTCAACTGCCCTGCTAGAGAAAGTTTCCTGGGAGTTCGGGGATGCAGTCCAAGGAACTGTTCATTCCATTTATAAGCCTATGAATGGACATTTTCGCTTTTCATTGCTTCAGAACAGCTCCTTGATTTACCAAAAAATGCACCTTGCTGGTGAGAAAATTAGCAGAGAGTTCTTGTCTACTGAGGTACTGGTCAAAGACTCTATACGAGTAGCCAACAGACTGGCTGCTGGTTTCTCCATGCTCTATCTCTGTTTTGAGTCCACCTGGTATTTGAAAAATTATCTCACCAACCTCCGCTTTGACAATTTTTACATCACCAAGAAGCTGGAGCGTTTAGCCGTGGACAGAAAAGCAGCTCATCTGCTGGTGGGCTCATCCAAAAAACTCATCCGACCAACAGGCTTCAAGCTGTCCTGGGAAGAAGTGGCGCTGTGCCTCATGCAGGCCATGCTGATCACTGTGGCCCTGATGCTGATGCTGGTGGTCGTGGCCATGGACCACTTTGCGTTCAGCATGGCAGACGTGGCGGTGAGAAGGGCAGCTCAGTTCTCTGCGGTGCCCGTCACTCTCAGCATCAAATACAAGGTGAGTGCTGGGCTGTCCTGTCCTGCCCTGTGTGGGGACCCCACTCTGCATCACTTCAGGGAGGTAGTGGTGGGGATTGCAGCTTTTGTACCCTTATTTACACAATCCTGACTTCCCTCCCCAGCAGCCAGCTGGATGAGCAACAGGCTTTGGGGGAGGAGGCGGTGGCACAACCTCAGTTGCTCCTCCCAGTGCATCAAATAGCAGCAGACACACTCTCCCAATTACAGCTCCTTGGGAGCTTGGACGGGAGCAAATAGTGCCTCATGCTGCAGACACTGCTAGCACCAGGCAGTCAGGTGTCCCTGTGTCTCCAGGTCCCTTCCCTAAGCAAGGTGGAGGATGGGAGTCCCTTGGACACTGTCCCCCCACTGCAGAATGAAGGGGCAGCTGATGAACACCGAGGATGTCTCCTTATCTTACTGCACAGGCTGTTTCTTCAGTAGAAGTCCCTGCTTGCTGGCTTTGTTGTCACCCTCTGCAATCCTTTTCACAAACCTCCCCAGGTTCTATTTCAGTGTTCTTTGGCTTGGTGTTTTAGCTTCCCTCTTCTGCCACATAGCCTGCCTCTCTCCCCAGCCCTAGTGCAGGTATCTGCTTATGACGGATTTATAGGAAAATAATCAGGTCTTAGAAAAAGCCTCTAATATTCAGATATTCAGCCACTAATACCATGGTCTGGATGATGTCTTTCACCATAAATCCCATACAGTGAATGCCTGTTATGATCTCTGTAACATTGGATGAAGATATCAGGTAGGACTGGCTCTCACCATGCCCAGTACTCAGTGCCTGCACATCACACTGTCACTCAGCCTGAAGTGTTCATGCTCTTCAGTGTCCTTCTCTTAGTGCTGTAACAATGATTCCACACCCCCAGGCTGACGTTTCTGTAGTAACCAGTTGATTTTGGTTTCTTCATACCCCGCTTACCTATTAATTCTCCTTATTTCAGGTTGAAATAGGCATCATGGACTTTCTATTCACAGTTCTCGGGCGTCCTTCCCAGGAATTACTACTCGGGGACTTCAACAGGACCTACCACCATCACCTGATCTTCAGCTCTGCCCACTGCAGGATCAGCCCCCCCACGCCTCCCAACTCCTCTGTGCTGCTCGTTGTGGGGCTGCTCTTCTGCATCCTCTACGCCACCGTGTTCCTGGAAACCTACGCTCGCCGCCTGTGCCGGAAAATCGCAGCCTCCTTCTTCCAGAGCTGGGAGGAGGAGCGAGTGCTCTACCTCTACAGGAAACTGTCCAGGAGGCACAGGAAGGAGCACAACTGTGTGAAGGGTGCTTTTAGAAATCAGGGAGATGTCTGACACCACAGCACAGCCTTCTGCCACAGGATCCCACATTTAATTTTCCAGAGTTAGAGAAGTGGTTGGAGCCTGGGGAAAAAGTTGAAATGTCACATTTTTGCATTAATTTGAGAAAAAAGGGCTATGTTTCCTTTTTTTTTTAATATCTAGAAAGTCTGGAGTCAGCTGTTGCAGGAATGGTGGGAGATGGCTCATATGACTTGGGGCATATCTGCAGCATCAGGCAAGGCTAACTGGGAAATACATGGGAGTTGGGGTCAGGGAGGAGCTCATTTCCAGCTCACCACATCTGTGCTGGAAGAAGTACACGCTTCCTTTCTTTCTTAAGTTATACCTTCAGGCAACAAGAAAGGAAACTCATTTGACTTGATTAATTTAATTTCCAACAAGTTTTTCTTTCAGGTTTCGTGCACAGAAACCTGGGTAGACTGGATAAATTTAGAGGATAGTTTATTCACCAAAGAAAGTGTCACTTCAACCTGCTGAAGTAAATTCAAGACCAATGTGACCATGAGAGGCACATCCTGGGCATGGGTGGTGGTGGAAATCAGCACATGAGGACTTAACAAAATCTCTTCAAAATGGCTGTTCAAAATAAAATATAAATAAAATAGCTGAACGACTTCAGAAAAGAATAAGAACAGTCAATAAAGGTCAATTTGGGTGTTGATCTCTTTTCCCAAATAAGAAGTGATATGATGAGAGGAAACAGTCTCAAGTTGTGCCAGGAGAGGTTTAGATTGGATATCAGGAAAAATTTCTTCAAGGTCTATCAAGCACTGGCACAGGCTGCCCAGGGCAATGGTAGGGTCACCATCCCTGGAGGGATTTAAAAGACACACAGATGTGGCACTTGGGGACATGGCTCAGTGGTGCCTTGGCAGTGCTGGGTTAATGCTTGGACTTCATGGTTTTAAATGTTGGGTTGTTTCAAACTCAGAAACGATGTTTTTGTATCCGAATGAACAAATCCATCACTTGGGCAGCATCTGAAATGTGTTATTTTTGATAGAGGCAGATTGGGCACCTCTGTAAGGGCAGGAGCCAGAGGAGGGGAAGATAAATCCCTGCCAGGTTGAAAACTAAGCAACTTCACAGCTTCATTTCTTCGAAGCATCTCTATTATTTTCCTCCCTTCTTCCATTAAAGCCTTCATTAAGGTAGTTATTTGACATAATGCACCTCAATGAGATTAAATGACAGAAATTAAATGGTAGCTGCTGCCAGATGCACTGAATTTTCTCATCTTCTGAGGCACTTGAAACAAGTATGTTTGGATTATATTTTTTAAGCATCTATCTGACAAAACTCTGGTGAATTCATCTCCCCAGGTTTCTTAATGCCTTGCTGTTCTGATGATTAATCCAAGCACCTTTATGCCTCTACAGCAACTGGGGGCTTTGTCATGGTGTTTCTGTAGAAAATGCCCTGTGCCCTACTGTTTCGGTGAAAGCAAAAAGATTTCCACTGAGTAGCCAAAATTATCTGGAGCCAGTAGTTCAAATAGCTGGGAGGAGAAGAGAGAATCCCTTCAGACACAAACCATCCGAGGAGCATGTTGTCTTCCAACAAGAACAACTTGAAAAGGAGTTTTTCCTCAGGAAGACTTATCTTTTTGACACCAGCCATGTTGTCCCTGGTGCCAAATTGGGCTGTCATGCTTTCCCCAGACAGGGGAAATGGCAGGAGGCAGAGCTGCTGGAAATTGCTCTGCTCTCCTGAGAGGCATTGTTCTTCAGTCAGACAAAGGTGTGACAAAACAGAAAACATTACCATTACAGAGCTGTATTGCCCACTGGAGGGGTGAGCTGCCTTGCCAGGGTTTGCTTGATGGTGCAACAGAGAAATGCTGAACAGATTAACCAGCAGGAAATGTTAATTTATTCACATATTTTTTATTAAGTAGGACCAATGTACAAGTCTCGTTATTTGCTGAGGGATTTTCATCCCTCAGAGTCCCTCCATACTCACACCCTCACTCCTGCTCATTGGGGCTCTCGTTGCCTTTGTTTTCACTCAGCACATCCCTCCCAACCCATAGGCTGGAGGAAATGGGGGACAAGGCTTTGTCCTGTGTCACTGTCACCCAGGTCCTGAGTGTCCTGAGTGTCTACCTCCTCCACGGGGAAAATCCCTCCTGGTCAGTGCTGCTCCTGCTTATTCACTCATTTGCTGTCCCTGCAGGGAGCGTTTCCCCACGTCTGGCTTCTGGGTTTG
Source organism: Lycocorax pyrrhopterus obiensis (assembly GCA_014706295.1). Taxonomy (NCBI): domain Eukaryota; kingdom Metazoa; phylum Chordata; class Aves; order Passeriformes; family Paradisaeidae; genus Lycocorax; species Lycocorax pyrrhopterus. The sequence continues at coordinate 9,032,722 of JACSVZ010000022.1, read as the reverse complement.
GATATTTGTGAAATTGAAGGCTCAGGGCCAGGGGTTTGTGAGCAATGAGGCAGAGGCAGGGCCAAGGTACCCCAAGGGGGCTGGGGAGTGTTTGGTGATGGGCACCAAACTTCCTTGCTGTTGCTCGTTGGGGCCAATGCCAGCCCCTGATGCCGTGACCCTGCTGCCAGGGGCTTGTCACTCGCTCAAATCTGCTTCAGCTGCCACCAGTGGAGATGTTGCCCTGGATCTGTATCCACAGCTGCCATTTTTCCCAGGAGTTGCCACCACGTGCGGAGCTGTCGGCCTGGCAGGACACACGGGGTGGGCCAGACAGGTCTGTTTGCCTGGTTTCTTCTTTGCACTTATTCAGGTTTGAAGCTTCTTAATTATCTAGAGAAAAAATTTAATCACAAGAGAGAAAGGCCCATGGGTTGCTTTTTCCTCCACCAGTGCAACAAACCCAGGGGACAGAAAGACACTCGCACAAAGGACAAGTTCTGCCCTGAAGCCCCTGATTCCCTTGGAATTTTGTGGTGTGTTTTAGTGAAGGGATGGAGGTGAACTGACTCCATTTCCTCAGCCTCAGGTAAAATTAGGTTAAAAAATATGCTAAGTTCCTGCTTATGGCTAGCTGGCAGGCAAGAATGAATGGCCTTAATATTCTGAGGTGCAAGCGTAAATAATCCAGCTCAGACCGTCTCTGGGAAAGATCTCATTCATAGCCACAAATCTGCATCTGCCAGAGCTGACAGGAAAGCAAACAAAAACCTCTCTCCAGAAGTATTTCCTGATTTTTAAGCCAACTCCATTTTTACTGTGTTTATCCCATCTATAGTATTTGCAAATTCCATTTTTTATTGCATTTCTCCTATCTATAGTATTTGCACTGCAATTGCAATGTAGAAGAGACACTTTCATGCACCAAATTTTAGAAAAGGAAATATTAATGGACATAAATAAAAGCAAAAAAGCTACTTCATAGCATTGTGCATATAATTCATAGTGAGATTTTCCCAAGTCCTGGCTCTTTCAAATGTAAATTGTGTCAGGGTTTCACTCTGAACTCAATGCCTCACATTTTGCAATAGAAAATTTCCAAATTACTTGTAACAGGCCTTCAGCCTACGACACAAACAGTGGAAATGAGGTAGAAGCAACACTGGTTATCCCAAAAGGCTGCTAAAAGCTGGAATGTGGGTACAAAGCCAATCCTCCAGGCACGTTTCTTGGTCCCCTGATTTCCAGAACTCTGAGCACATCACTGATTCCCACTCTTCAGGTACTCAGAGAAGCCCTGAGATGTGTGACTTCAGCAAGCAACTCCAGGGGTTCACAGGATAACAGTGGCACGTTGAGGAGATGCTGAGGAAATGGAGTTGGTTCACCTCCATCCCTTCACAGCCCTTCCCAAGGACTGAGGCAGAAGCAGTTCTGTATTTCTTTGCTGATGAGAAAAATGTTAAATCACCAGAAGAGATGTTTTCAACACACAAACTTAACACGAAAAAGTACCAGGATTTCACACATTTCTTACCTAGATGCTATTCCAGTCGAACATTCTGTAATTCCTCATCCTACCTGGAAGCAGCTGGAGAGATGCTTTCATATCTGAGAAGGGAGAGAGGCCAGTTCTAGGGATTTATTTCCCAAGAGATTTAAAATAAAAAGGCCAGCAGTCTGACTAGTCAGGGGTGATCCATAGCTTGGATGGGAGGTTTTCCTTTGAAATAGGTTGAGAAACTGAAACAGCCAAGTTGAAAGGCTGAAAGCTTCCTCTTTTGCATTAGGAATTGTGCTGTTCAGACAACAGAGTGGGAACTCTCTGAATTATAGGAAGGAGCAGGTCAAGCTGAGGCTGTGGCTGGGATGGGATGAATCACCTTTTCCTTTTACCAGGAGAGGGAAGAAATTGTTCCATGTGCCCAATGCTTCGTGCTCTGCGCTGCCAGGGCATCAGCAATGCCAGGTTCACGACCACAGTGAGGGAGGGAGGGAGGAACTTTGGTCCTATCTAGACCTTTCCTAAAAATAGATGCTTAAAACCATGTGAGTTTTGTTCTCTCAGGAGCAGCTGGTGATCCATGTGTGGTCCTGGGCTCTGTGAGAGGTGAGTATGGTGCTCTTGGCGGGGCTGATGGGAGGAAGGAGCTTTCTCTGGCATTAGAAGAAATTCCTCTAAGAGCAGGGAGAGATTTGCCCTCTGTCTGGACACTGCAATGAGCAGCGCACACAGGAAAGACTGAAAAAATATTTGAAACCACAAACTGGGTGGAGGCTCCTGAGCAGCAAGAGCTGCTGCAATTTCACCATCTGTTCTTTCAGACTAACCAGAGCAGCTCTGAGAAATGAAGGCAGAGGGATCAGAGATGTATCTTTGGGGGGAAGATCTGCGGCAGCAGGACCAGAGAGGTCAGCTTTAGTCAGGCATTCTTCTGTCCTTTCATGCCCTAGACAGCTGTGTAGGGCACAGTGATGGAGTTCAGCGATGAAGAACTTTACAGACACCATTTCCAGTGTTTCCTGGGTGTTTGCATCAGTGCTGACTAAGGACTTGGAACATTTTGTCACCCCATTTTGTCACACCTGCTTGGTGTGATATCCAGTCATGGTATGAGGCCCAGACCTGGATACCAAGTGAGGGTGGGCTCATGTTTCCTCCCTGATGCATGTCATCGCTCTGCCTGCATGGAAGGGGAAGTGGGGGCACAGCAGGAGGCTGCTGTGCTCTCCCAGGGCTGTGCCCATCAGGTGTGCAGTGTGTGCTGTACCAAGGGCTTGTTGTTACAGAGTTGTGCTGTTGACATTTAGATGTCACAGAATATGAAATAACCCCTAATTACACTCTAATTGTTCTGCCAGAGTTTTATTCTTTCACAATATTGCATGAAGAGCTTTTATCTCCCCTTAGCATTATCGTGGCTATTATCCCCCCAGGATGCCCCTCCAGCACTGCACCCACCCTGATTACTGTTCTGGGAGCTGCCTATTTCTGTCCCCACTCCAGGCACATCCTACCCTGCATGCTGTCCTCGGGATGAGCACTGGGATGGGTGATTTAGGTAGGATGTGTCACAGACGGTGCCCAAAAGGCACATCAGAAGATGTGTCATTTTTCACAGCACAGCTCCAAGCCTTGCTGGGTCTGGCAAAGGCTCAGCTTTGGTTGCCCAAACCACGGCTTCCTCTTACAGACAGCGAGACTCTGGAAAGACTGGGACTCCCAGTGCTTCCACTGCTTTGTGCTGCCCTGAAAGCCAGTGCTTCCACCTGCTTCTCTCTCCTTTTGCTCATGCACGCAGAATTCCTGGAGGGCTGGGCACACTGGAGCAGGTGGCAGAGTTTATTGGTGACAGCAAGAGCTGTGAACCCTGACCTGATGCTGTGGCCAATGCCCAAGCCCTGCAGCAGCCATGGGGTGCACAGGTGATGCCATCCACGGATGTTGGGCTCCATGGGAGGGGAAGGAACACTTTGGGCCCACTCTCCCATGGCACTTCCAGGCTGCCACAGCCAGCCCAGAGCAGCACTGCTGGGTGGGGAACTCCCTGGCACACAGGATGACAAGGTTTTCACAGGCTTTGTAAAATACGCTGTGTCCCATGCACAGCGGGCCTCACTCAAACCAAGTGCCTGCAGCTACAGGGGTTTAAGAGTGAGAGGAAAGTGGCACTCCAAGACCTGCACAGAGCATCCTCTTCCCTGCTGGTATTCTCTGCAGAGCTGGATAAATCCCCAGGGGTTTGGTTCATTCACTTATCAAATCAGCCCAATGCATGTTGCTGCAGATTATTATTATTCTTTTTTTTTACTATTCAGGCTGCGCAGCCCTTCCAGGAGCTACCTGGAGCAGAGTCTGAAGGATTTGCCCATTAAAATATCAGTAGGAACAGTTCACAAATAAACTATACTCAGAAATGAGAAGCTCGTGAATGGCTGGCCCTGGCCAAGCAGCTCATTTGCAATATCTGTTTTCATCTGTTTGGTAATTTTGGGGCAGTGAGAGGCTTTTTTCTTGAGGTCTCAGGTTGTGAACACAGCAAGGAAGCTGAGGAAGGGAGAAGGGATAATTTTCCTGCTTATGAAAGTGGCCTCACTTCACTTTCTTTAAAAGCTCAAATTACAGTTATTAGCTGAAGAAAAATCACCAGTTCCCTTGTGTCCTAAAGGCATTTTCAAGACACTGTGCATCAGAGATTTAATAGCAACAGATCTTTAAAAGAAATTATACAAACCAGACCGGAAGGTACCCAAAAACCAGGAGGAAACTCTGCCAGCGAGACAGGGAAGAGAGGATCCTGAGATGAACCACAGAGCTGCCTGTGCTCTCTGAACCTCGAATTAAGAAACCATCCCTGTCCTCATATGAGCATGGGGAAGCATCATTTCCCTGGGACAGCGTTGCCCTGGGCTTGATGTTACAATAAGAGGTTGGAGCTCCTAAAGCCTGGCACCACCAGGTCCCTCAAGCACCCGCTGCCCCTCAGGAAATGCTGCCTGTCCTGTTCCCCGCGGGAAAAGCCTGGAGATATCCTTGTCTTCAAGCCTGAAATGGTTTCACCCACAGAAATCTACATCACTGCCTTCCTCTTAATTGTTTTCCATTCCTTCAGTCTTCAACATTTTCCTTAACACTGCTCCTTTCCACATCGTTGGCACAGATGTGATGCAGCCCAGGTCCATGAGCTGGTCCCTCTGGGGCCGTTCACAGAAATCAGCAGAAAACCAACAGGGGTTTTTTTTTACACTTTTGTGTTCATGAAGCACAAACCCAGGTCGATTTTGAATCTGTAATTTGTTGACAGCAGCATTTTTTTCTTGATCTCTGAGGACATTAACCCAGAAAGCCCCAAAGCAATTTATGTCTTGGCCTTGGCTGTGACTCCCAAACACTTGAAGGTGATTTTGACAGAACTTCTCTCTCCTTGTCTTTCTGATCGAGCAATAACTGCTGCTTCTATCAGACTGACTCATACCTCATGTCTACTGGCACTTGTCAGCCCTCAGGCTGCTTAGCAGAGCCACCGGCACCTTCCTCCCCGGTCCCTGCTGAGCTGCAGGAGTGCAGAAATGGGAATCGCTTCCCCACCATCACTTGCAATTCAAAACTGGGCCATTGCCTAGGGCCCTAAACCCTGTAACCAGTCTCTCAGAACCACTTGTGGTTTCTGTAACTCCACTTCTCCACATTCACTGGCACCACATGGATGCAGCCTCTGTGCCCCAGCTCTAACAGCAGAAGTTTTATGGGTTTAATATTTGTAGGCTATGAAGCCCCAGGGAATGGAGAGGAGTTTTTCACAGATTTAAGTAAGAGGATCACTTTCTGTTAGCATTGTTTATTAAATATGAGAAGCCTCAGAGTTCTTTTCTGTTCATAGGACTAAGGGAGGTGCCCAGTGAGGCTGTGTGAGAGGGATGAGCTGCAAGAAGGACATCCTGAAGCCAGTGTTGAACTGCCTGAGCACCCAGCCCGGGCACAGTGCTGCTCACCTGGCCACAGGGCTGCACAGATACCCCTTTCCAAAAACAGCCCTGCCAGCACCCAGGGACACGGCCATTCCCATTTGGGGACCTCAGGAAAATGAAGACCTCTCCTTCCTGGTGTTTCAGAGAGTGGGCGGTGGCAGGTATTCACAGGGGATGGCAGTGCCAGGTGATGCCAGCAGAGAAGGAAATGCTGATGTGTGTTAAAAGAACAAAACATGAAATGTTAGTTTAGAAAATCAATGTCTTTGGTCATCAAAACATTTAGATTTAAGTCAAGCTGGAAGAAAATATTTTATATAAGTGTCAAGCTGAGTAGCCTCTTAAATACACACCTCAGTCACATCCTGAACATCACAGTTACTGAAGGAGTCTGTAAAGGGAATATTAACTAGTCATCACAGCAAACCTCACAATTTTGACAACAAAATCCCCAGTGAGTGCGTTGGGCAGACACACATTCCCCCTCAGCCCAGCCCCAGGCTGGTGATGGACACAGACCAGCTCAGGGACTGGCAGCAAGAGCTGCTTCAGCGGGGTGATTTAACGCTGCTGTTATCTGCACTAATAACTGCTGGATCGTCAGTGCCACAGAGCAAAGCAGCCAAGGAAATAATTACCTGCAATTATCCTGCACAATGTTCCAGGTTTGAACCAAAACAAAAGCTTTTTCCAGTGTCTGCAGGAGCTTGTCTTGGTTTTGTTTCCTGATCCCACACAGCCAATTCCTGGAATGGGTTTGAGGAAGCAAATGAACCCCAGCTTCCCCCTCAGGCCATTTGTGCCAGGTTTGTCCCTTCTCCTCTCCCACGCACAGTTCCATGACACAGTCCATGTCCTGAGGACTCCCACCATCGCTGCGAGACAGCAGCAGTGGGATGAAGTGCTGGAATTGTGTCTGTGTTAGAGTCACTCCAGAGCTCAAAAATACACAACCCCCTGGATTATGTGAGCAAACACTCACGCCCACACTCCCAGTCCTTCCCCCAAAAGTGCAGTAAGGGACAGGAGCTGCCACGCCTCCCAAACCTGGGGCCATAGAGGGCAGGGGTGTGAGGCTGAGCAGAATACAGAGGACCTGGTGCAGGCTGCCAGGGGAGCCCTAAGGAAACCAAATGGAAAGAGAAGAATTATCCTTTAAAACTGACCCAAAGGTGAATGAAATGTCATGGGAAGTAGTGAAAAACTGCATGGATTGTCATCTGCCAAAGGACATCTTAAGGTTTCCCAGAGCAAAGAGGAAAATACTATTTGCCACAGCAAGTCAAAGCCTGGGGACAGAGTGCTGCTCCTTGGGCTGAGGAAAAAGGCATTTTATCCAGCCCAGGCTTAGAAATTTGCCTGTGAAACGCTGGATTTGAATCAGCATCAGAATGATCCTTCACACTTTGGATATGGACCTCAGTGTCTGGGATTAACAGGACACCTCTGCCCTGAACTGAAATCTAATCTAATAAGAAAGAGAGCTCTCACCTTGTCCTGTCCTCCACTCCACGGTTAGGGGGCCCTTAGCACAACTGCTCTTTCAATTTGAAAATGCATTTTCTGACAGATTGCAGAGACATCAGGAGCAAGCATGGAGCTGGCAGCAAATTGTGGCTACTGCTGACCACCAGGGAGACACTGGATCGCCCAACTTGACCATCAGGGAGATACCAGACACCCCAGCCTCATTGCTGGAAAGATTTGGGCTCTCTCAGTCCAGGACTGGGTAAACCTTCTCACTAAGGAGTGACACTGTGCTTGTTTGGGACAGGGATGGCTATAGGAGAGACAGCACGAAGTGGTCACTATCCCATGTTCAAGGAAGGCATTCCTCTGCCCCCGCCCAAGGGAAACAGGAAAGGCTGTGGATCTCACTGGCATCGCACTGCTCCCATCCTCCTGAGTATGAGGAATAAAGGACTCCTCACCCTCAGCTCTCCTTGCCCTGGGGGAACAGTGAAGCCTGTGGCTCGGCTGGGGACACTGGGCACCCACAGTCCGGGGTCCCAGAGTGGACCCACTCACTGCTGGGGTACTTCCAGCCTCTGTGCCTCCCCACCCCGGGGTCTCTCACCTGCACCCCCATCCCCTGCCTGGGCTCCTTCCTCCTCCTCCTCCTCCTCCCCGTCCGGCTCAGCGGTGCGCTAGGACCCGGCGGACGCAGGCGGGAGATGCCGGCGAGGGGCGATGCGGGGTCTCGGGGGTCTCGGCGGCCCTGGGGGGCTGTGGGCTGTCCTGGGGGACTCCTGGTGGCTCCCGAGGCAGCTAAAGGAAGTCCTGGAGGGCCCCGGGAGCCTGGGGGTTCTCGGCAGTCCCGGGTGGTTCACAGGAGCTCCTGGAGGGTCCCGGGGACTGGGGGGATCCCGGCCGGTCCCTGTCCCTCCAGGAGGAGAGTTTGCAGGGGAGAGGGATGCAAGGAGCCGAGCGGCTGCAAGACTTGGGGCGAATCGCGGAAAAAAAGGGGAGGGAGGAGCCGGGGTGGGCGGGAAGGCGGGGAGGGGGCTCGGGGGCAGCCCCGGCTCCCGGCTCCCCGCTGCCGCCGCAGGGTGCGCGGGGCTCCGCCGCTGGCTGCGGGAACGATGGAGAACGGCTCGGCCAGCCCGGGAGCCGCGCTGGGCAGCGGCAACCAGAGCCTGGGCAGGATGCCCCGGCAGCCCCTGGAGCTGCAGGTGGTCACCATCCTGCTGGTGCTGCTCATCTGCGGCGTGGGCATCGCGGGCAACGCCATGGTGGTGCTGGTGGTGCTGCGCACCAAGCACATGGTGACCCCCACCAACTGCTACCTGGTGAGCCTGGCCGTGGCCGACCTCATCGTGCTGCTGGCGGCCGGTCTGCCCAACATTTCCGAAGTGGTGGCTTCTTGGGTGTACGGCTACGCCGGCTGCCTCTGCATCACCTACTTGCAGTACCTGGGCATCAACATCTCCGCCTGGTCCATCGCCGCCTTCACGGTGGAGCGGTACATCGCCATCTGCCACGCCATCAAGGCACAGCTCCTGTGCACCGTGTCCCGCGCCAAGCGCATCATCGCCTCGCTGTGGCTCTTCACCTCCCTCTATTGCCTCATGTGGTTCTTCCTGGTGGACACGACCCAGGTCACCTTCTCGGATGGGGCGCAGGTCACCTGTGGCTACCGGGTCTCCAGAAGCCTTTACATGCCCATTTACTTCTTGGATTTTGCTGTCTTCTACGTCATCCCGCTGGGGCTGGCAAGTGTCCTCTACGGCCTCATTGCCCGCATCCTCTTCGTGAACCCCCTGCCCGGCACCCCGCAACATTCCTTCCTGGGCTCCATGCACCAGGGCAGCTCCCTCAAGCTCTCCTGCCGGGGCAGGAGGGGGGCCCTGAGCTCCCGCAAGCAGGTAGGGACTCCCCGCTGTTCTGGGCATGCCGGGCTGCAGGCAGCACTGCCAGGGGCTCAGGCCTTTGAGGGGCATTCTGGCAGGGGGCGAGGTGCCACAATACTTTCCTTCCCTTTGTGGAGGGAGTGGGGAGTGTTGGTTTGCTGCAAAGAAGCCCCTCAAGCCCAGCTGGGGGTCCGGCAGCACAGATGGGCTCCCCCTGCTTTGGTCGGGCTTGGTAGAGAAGGACAGGGCTTCAGCCGGGAAGAGGCAGGAGTGCAGGCACTTTGCTGGCTAATTAATTACTGATTGCCTCCCCGAGGAGGACAGGGCTGGGTCACGTTATGCCAGTGGGACTCATCTTTCAGACAGTGTCCTGTGCAGGTGAACTCAGACTTAAAGGAGCAGAGAGAAGGGAGAACTGACTTCCCCCGGAGCACAGCCCTGGCTGCAGACCCCCAGTCTCTGCAGCTGGGGGGGTCACCTCGGTGTCACAGTGGTGTGTTTGCATTTCGGTGATTCCTGTGTCTCTCAGCTGCCTGCTATCTCCCCAGTCCTTCTTCTCCCACCTCCTTCTGTCCTCATTGCTCGTCCTCTGTTCACATGGACAAACGCTGCCTCGTGTCCCATCTCTTTGGACTGGTCAGTATCTAGACATGGGACAGTCCCATTCTGAATAGGCAGAGGCTATTTTAAGGAAAGGGCTGAATCTGGGAGTTTGGCTTGAATGCTTGAAATCACAAATTCTGTTGTGATTTCCAGATAGCCCAAAGTAGACTTCAGTCTGCCCTAAAGTCCTCATGTTTCCAGCTCAGTATCTTGTTGCCTGCCTTGCACAGGAACCTCCATTCCCCAGGAGAAAGGAGTCAGGGTCACAGAGGGGAAGCAAACAGCACAGAGAACGTGTATTTCTTCATGAACTTCTAAATCTTTCCAGTTCAGCTTTTCCTCCCTTTTTGTCTAGCACGGAAAGGTTTAAAGCAAGGGCTCACTTCTTCAAAACGATTTGCCTGCTCTCCCATGGCCACTGGCTGCTGCCGGAGCCTTGGGCAGGGTGTTTGCAGCGAGGGCTCTCAGCTGATCCGTGGTTCTCTCCTTCTAGAGCAGCTGCCAGAGGGGCTGGAGGGGCTGTGCCTCTCCCCCTGCAGTGCTGTGCTGTGGAGTGGCTCCAGCCAGGACAAGTGGCTGTTGGGGCAGGATGATGGGCATTCCAGCTCCTGGAAATATCTTGTGCTCTCTTTACTGTTACACCAGGAGTTTACTCGAGATTGTCATTACCTCCCAAAATATCTTAGCATGCAAAGACTTCCCGTTAACGGCCTGACATCACAGTGCTGGCATCATAAGGAATAAAGATGGCACTAAGTTTTTAAACTGCAAAGCAGTTTTCCAGGGCTTCCAGTTGGTGGGTGTGTGTAGTTCTGGAGGTCTCTCTGATCAGAGTACAGGCACTGACATCAGCATTCCTCCCCTGGCCTCTCTTTATAGGCGAACTGGCCCAGAGTTCCCTGGGGAAGGTCCTAAAGGGGCTATCTCATAGGTGCCCGTTTTTCTCCCTTGCCTGGATGGATGGAGGAGTTTTTCTGTGGCTGTGCTCCCACACAGAACTGCACTGCTTTTGGGGTGTGAAAATGCTGCTGTTCTCTCACCGGTGCTTCTAAAAGCACGTAAGTCCAGAGCAGGAGAACACAAGGTGTGAGCTTTGCTGTACTTATCACTTCTACAAACACCTCCAAGTCCGTATTTCGTCTCCCAGAGAGGGACCACTAGAGGGAGTGGGATTCCTAAAAAAAGGATGTACAACTCAGGATGATGGTGCAGGAACGAGGCGGGAGGATACTGGGTGGGGAGAAGCATCTGTGGCTTCCAGGACAGGGACAGAGGCTGGACACAGCTTTGTGAGACACCACTTGTACATTCTCTCATATCTTTCCCAAAAGGCAACAAACTGTGGCAGCAAACAAGCTTCACCCAGCACTCACTGCAAGATCTTATTTTTGGAAGTGTCCTCACATTTCCATTAAACCACATACAGCAAACCCCTTCTATTTTGGCCTCAACTTGGTAATAATCCCAGGGAAAGTTTTGTTGCCACTACCAATGACCCCCAGCTTCTACTCACAACATTACAGGAAGGCATAGTTTCTTTTGATTAAGTAAAAAAGGACTCCAAGAAAAGCTGAGAGACTCTAAATGTGATCTCAGTGCTTATGTCTATACTAAGAACTGGATTATTGCACAACTCCCCTTCTGACTTTTGAAACACCACTGCCTAGATATGCATGTGGCATCAGTGTTTAGTCATACTTTCCTCCTCGGGGACATGTGTATTTTATTAGTATTTGTTGGAGGAGGATTGTCACTTACCTGAAATAGCTGTTGAAATTATTAGGATGACTGGTGTTTCAGTGAAAAACCTCAATTTCCTGAACAAGCTTATGTTGAGCTAAGGGCAATTACTACTCACTTCTGAGTCCTCAGTTTCTTTTTGTTCCCATTATGTTTATGTAGTACTTCCCTAGTGTGCTGAAAATTAAAGTAACCCATGGCCAGTAGCTAGGTAAGCCCTATATCAGCACAAGTAGTACAGGATTCCTGACAGTCTCCTCTGCTCCCAGGGTTGCTCTGTACCAGGAGCCTATTCCCTGGAACAATATAGGTGGTGTGGGAAACCAGGAAACCCTAGGGAAGAAGATGAGGTATATCCCATGACACCCCTAAAACCGAGGTCTCCACCTTTAGACAAGTATTTTCCTCATCCATTTACTGTTATGTACAGTTTTCAAATTTGCTTTCTGGTACAGAAATTCCCATGGTTATCCCAGCCCATTTCCAGGATGCTAAATGCTTTTTCTAAAGAGTTTTAAAGGCTCTTCAATGGTAGATGAAAACCTATAATTTCAGGTTTTATTTATGCAAAATGATTTCCTGATTAAAATGCTCTCAGCGAGAAATAGCTGAAATAGCTTGGGTGTTTCTTTTAAATGCTTAGAGAGAGAAACTAGCTGTCTGCACCACTTCTCCAGGTGGGAAAATTCTGCTGGAGATTTAGCACCATCTGGCTATTTCTCTTTTTGTATCTCCCCACCATCAAGGTGACCAAGATGCTGGCTGTTGTGGTGGCCCTCTTTGCCATGCTGTGGCTGCCTTACCGCACGCTGGTGGTGGTGAACTCCTTCGTGGACCCTCCGTACCTGAACACCTGGTTCCTCCTCTTCTGCCGCCTGTGCATCTACCTGAACAGTGCCATCAACCCCATCATCTACAACCTCATGTCACAGAAGTTCAGGGCTGCCTTTAGGAAGTTATACAAGTGCCAGGAGAAGAGTGCTGAACACCCTGCCCCGTCCACCGCCCCGGTGTACTACAGCGCTGTGAAGGACTGTTCTCATGACAGCTCTGACCACAACCTCACCGAACAGGAGGATCTGAGCAGACTCCCTGCACCTGCAAAGAAGAACAAACAAATCCTATGAGCCTGAAACAACGCAGGCAGTGGGAGCTATGCGGCTGTACACACTGTGCTGGGAGAGTGCCAAGAGGAATTGCTTTGGCATTGCAGTAGGCTTCATTCAATGCTTCTTCAGGGCATTTAACAAAACATATTGTTATAGGCAAATTAATTTGCTTTTCCTTAACACTAATTTATCCTTGTTTGGTGAAGCTTTAGGCACATGTTAATATTTAGCATCTCTAAAGCATCCGTTGTTAAATGTAGCAGTGCAACCCTGTTCTGTGTTACGTGCAAGTGCTGAGCTGGGCCAAAGCATCGAAAGGAATCCCAGGAACAGAAGGGCATTCAAGGAAAAAAATATACCTCTTTTTAGAGTGAGTCTCTCCTACCCAAATTGACATGCCTGTAACACAGACACCCCATGGAAGCTGCTCCTCTGGAGTCCTTTTGAAGTTAGTGGGCACTTCCACGTGTCTCCTCTCATCTCAACACATTCCTGCGAGGAATGCACATCCCTACGGAGGAGATGAATGCCTCCAAGATCCGAGGCCATTGGCTGTAAAGGGACTCTCGGGGGAGACTCCTGCATTAGGAATAACCAGATTTGGGTGTCATGAACCTCATGTCATGTCTCTGGAAACATTGCAGTGCTGGTAGCACAGAAACTCAAGGTCCAGACCAGTTGGATTTGCTACAATGAACAAACTAATAATGAACAAACTAATAAGTGAGTGTTTTCTAATGTAACAGAAGTACTTCCAACATTGTGGTCTGAGTTTCTTTTGGATAACTTTACTTTCCTGTCCAAATTCCTCTGGTTGCTTCAGCTGGAAACTGTAGTCTTGTCCTGTAAGCCCCAGTGTGGTGTAGTCATGTACCATAGAGCAGTGTTGCTCTCTGCCCCAGCTACAGCTGCATTTCAATGGCAGGTGAAGAAATTCTCTTATTTCCTGGGAATAACTTGTGAAGTCCATTAAGTGTTTTGTGATTGGTGACACAAATATTTATTGCTGCTGTCATCTTGTAAGCAAAGTAGATATTCATACCCTGCAGCATCCGGGAGACCAGTCCGAGGACACTTGCCTCAGACTTGCAAGAGACTATCTGGACTATGAATAAAATCAAAAAGATTACACATGAGCCAAGCCCTAGGGCTATTGCCAAATAAAACAAGTGTCTGCCACCAGTAAACCTCAAGTGACTGTGAAGTATTACTTGAACAGCCAGTGCAGCCTCACTAGTCAACACTGGCTTTCACCAAACTAAAGTGTTAAAAGAGCTTAGAATTTTGCATCCACTCGGGAAAATATGTGTGTGATATTTTTATGAGCACAAGATGTTAATTAACCATTCTGCATCTACAGGAAATCACTTCGCTGGGTGAATCAGGACAAGACCTCAAGTCCCCTCAATGTGTTGGAACTGTTCAGGACCTATTTTGTTGTGTTTAGGGAGGTCATGCATGTATGATTATTATATTGCATGTTATTAAACCATCTGTGTTGCCCCTAAAATAGCTATAAGATGAGGGAAGAGAATACTGGCTTTTTGCAATTATTTTAAACATAATGCATTTGGAATTTAAGGATTCATACTATTTTTGCACTGTTTTGTGTATATTGTGAATTTAGGAACAGAGTTCATATATATTTTTGTTAAGAAAGTTCTGCACAGAGATTTGGGATTTACTTCTTGAAGAAAATGGAGGTGTTTTTGCTACCATGTGAGGATTTGCTTGTAACAGTCTTTTTTAGAGTACAGACTTCTTTTCCCCTTAGAACAAGATTTTGCTTAGCAGCTCAGAACAAGCCATTGATAAAAGCATCTGCAGACGAACCAGAGCAGTAAGGATCAGGGTAAGGTGGAGGAGGGGGAAGGGGATCCCTGGGTGACTCCTGGTGCCGCCCTGGGGCCTTGAGCACAGGCAGCACCTTCTCAGGGATGGGCTGCCCTGTGTCCTCCAGCCCTTCACCCTGAAGCTGCGAGTGCAGAGAGCTGGATGTGGGAAGAGGATTTACTGTTGGAGCTTGGAAACCCACCTGCAGCCCAACCTAAGGCATGTCTCAGGCATGGGATGTGCAGTTTGACAGACGGCCTTGATGTCTGCGAACACAAGGAGCAGCTTAATTCTGAAGCATCTCCAGCAGGATGTTTTCCACCTCAACATCACATTTCCTATCTTCACTCTTCCCCTTTGTGCTTCTCCATCCAGACAGAGACATCCTAAAAGCACTATTCTCTTAATTAAATTCAGCCTCAGGCCAACAGCTAATTGATAGTTCTGAAATATTTGTTCAACATACTTGAGATTCAATTAAAATTGAATCTCTTCTCCCCTTTCTGCTCTTAGCTGCCAAGTACTGCATGACCCTTCGCTATTTTTTGAGAAGTAATTGGCAGATAAATTCTCCTGGAACCACGAGATCTCCAACAAATGCACCAGAGCATTAAACTCTGTAGATGAGGAATGAGTTCCTGCTCCTTCTCCTGCATGTGTTCTGACACTTAGCAGGAGCTGAGAGACTTTTAGGTGGAAGTGGAGGCAGAAGGTCAGCACTCAGCTTGCTAAGTAGATGCTGGTTGAGAGGACAGGCAGCTTCATGTGCTGCGAAATAAATCACTAGCAGAAAGGAATTTAAAGAAATAACTCATCACTGTAACTTCCTTTGGATATTCAGGGTCTGAATAAAATCCTCAGCTCCTTGTAAGAAATCAGAGAGCTCTCTTGAAGCTTCAGCCTGCATTACCTTGTACCTTGCAACATCCCACCCTGCTTGTAAAGTCTCAAGCTGTATTTTACCCTCAGCATTTATTTGTCTCAACAGCATGAGTGTGGGCTGTGAGTTTATAAACATGCCAGCAAATAAAGAATCTATTGCTCCTAAGTAATTTATCGCATTGAAGTGCAACTCAACGTGATCTAACCTGTTACTCTCCTAATTAAAGCTCATTATTTCTAACCCCTGACCTTTCAGGGGCTGTTAACCTGGTAAAACACCATCTGGTTTCTTCAATTACAAACAAGTAAGTCCCCTGGCACGAGAGGAGGGATCTGGCAGTGCTGCAGAGCGCTGGAGTGACGGGAAGAATTTGTGAGTAGAGCAGAGGGGGGGGATGGAGGAGGCAGAGGCTTGGGGAAGAGCTGACGGGAGAGTGGTGAGTGAAGTCTCTGGGCCTGAAGAACCATAGGCTGGCTGAAGCTCTGGAATTCCTCAGGGAGTTTCAGTTTAGGAGACACCACATCCAGCACATTTACCTGAATTTGGCTGGTCCCAGGGATAGAGGCCACAATGTAACTGCCTCTATGCAGGGCATGGATGGGACCTCAGCAAGGGTTATTTACTCTGGCAAAACGCATGAGTTTAAGTAACTTACCAAAATCTGTAGTTAAGCCCCAATTAGATTGTCTGCTTACTTCGTCTCTAGATCTGGGTGGTGGGAAATTGGGGAAATAGGGCATCTATGCCAGCCTGTGTCAGAGGAGAGTGGCCATGCAGGTGGTTTTTTGGGAGAGCCTCTCCCCTATGATGCTGGCCAGCACTCTGAAAACCAGCCTGCCCCTGGGGCCACATTACAGAGTAACCCACAAAATACCAGCAGTTCCCTAAAAAAAGGGATTAAAATACCATGAGGGCACCCAGCACCTCCCTGCAACCAGAACAGCCTTCTACTCTGTGGTACCAGACCCTGTTACTAAGATAAAATAGTGGTACCTTTAAATGAATAATATTCAGATCACCAAAGTGGATGCTGAGCAACTGTTTAAATTTTTAAGAGCCACAGAAAACGGTGGGCCACACATTAGGGAAAGAATTGGATGCAGCCCTTTTTCAATCTGGTCTGGCCCAGCTGCTTCTTTGAACTAATTAGTTCAAGCAGATCACAATTAAAGAGCTGCTAATAAAATCTGGGGATAGTCCTACAGCAATATTAATGTAATCACTCACAGTTATTTGTTTATTTTGTAATTCCTGTTTCCCAAGGCTTCTGGGGGGCTCTTTGGCCAGCCCTGCCCACAGACCTGCCTCCAGGCTTGCACTCACTCAGCGGTTGCTCCTCAGGACTCTTCAAACCAAGGCAGGAGTTCCAGGAGTGCCCTGGGACACACAGGATCAAAGCTTGCCAGTCCTGTGGGACTGACTTTAATTTACTAAAATACCCTCAGTTTAGCAGTTAACCAGCCCTACACATTTCTGCCCTGCCAGGGTCTAAATGAAGACTTCAATGGGAGGGCATTTTCTGTGCCCCAAGTCTGGGGTGCTTTTTGCCCCAGGGAGGGAATGTGATGGCAACACCACAGGTCCCTGTGCCGTGGGTGACGGGCAGAAGTATTAAGGACAATCTGTGCTTTATAATTGCTGAATTTTCTTTAATAACCACCTTATGAATTGGGCTCTGAGTGTGCTATTTCTATAGAGACAGGGATGCTGTGAGTGCACCAGTGGCCGCTTGCTGCTCTTCCAATAGGGAATCAATGCCTGAAAACGCAAGCTGGGAAGCCTATAAAAACTTTACCCTCTCCAGGAGAAGGCCCTGGGGTGGTCCTGGTGCTCAAATGGTTTTGAGGTCCTCAGCAAGGGCCCACTGGGCTCCCAAGCAGGCTGATCCTGGCCTTGTGGGCACGGTGTGGGTGGTTGCTCAGAGAAAGTAAATTAAAAGTGACTTTTTCCAGCTGTGCAGTGCCAGCATTTCTGGCAGAAGAGGACAGGAGAGGGTGGCCACAGTAAGGCCCCTTGCTGCCAGCCCCGAGCTGGGCATGGGATGCCCTTGCTGGTGGTGTCTGTTCCCTGATGCATTAACGCTCCTGGGACTCAAGCTAGCTTCCTCCAGGAAGGGTCCTAAAGCAAAGGCAGTGGTGTGGAGCCAGACCTGGCTCCTGGGCCAGAAAGGAGCACAGGAACCCTTCTGCACATTTCAGCACCTTCTCAATGTCAGGGTCACCTTCACCCCAGACCCTTCCACTTGTGCAAAGATGAGAACCAAAATAGAGGGTTGCTCCTGAGAGCCTCCATGCCCCACAAGGACAGTGGAGGACAGTGTGGCTGTCCCCAGGACGCCTGGGCAGGTCACTGCCAAAGGACACTGGGGCTCAGATTGCACCTTCCCTCCCACCAGTGGAGGGTAAGGCTCCTGCCCTTCGACACAGGATCAGGCCTTTAGCCTGGTTCTCACATATCAGGCACCTCCCTGCCTGCACTTGGGGACACTTGGCTGGACACTGTGGGGAGGTTATCCCTGAAACCCGCAGCTATTGAGGCAGAGAGCCCAGCACTCTTCCCCCTCCCCTGGGGAAGGTGCAGGCTTTTTGTTCTGCCTTTATTAATACTTTTAAAGCAACGTGTCATTGCTTCAGCAGCAGACCCACCTCCCTCCCGGCTGCCTCTGCCACATGAGCCAAAGACCTGCTTCATTCATCAGCCTGAGATTTATGAGGTGCACAAGGCTCCACTTACCCTGCTGCCCTCAGCTGATGAATGAGACGTAGCTGGTTCCTTCCATACCAAAAGCAAAGCAAACCCAGAGGAGAGTAAAGCCATCATTTCATCAAACTCAGCTCCTTAGGTCTCTACCAGGGCATGAAATACGACCACGAGACCCCTCACACCCACAGAAGCTAGGGGCAGCACTCCTGCCCATGAAGTCTGAGCCTGCATCCCACCAGCCGCTCTGCACAGTCTGGCTTTCCTTATGTGAGACACGCCAGAAATAGAAAAAGGATTGAAGGTTTCGGCTACTCTGGATTCCTCAGGCCCCAGGGCCCTGCTGCCCCGGGCTGGTGCTGGGCTCTGCTCTTCCATCCTCCCCCATAAATCACGCAGCTGCCATTTCCCTCTACCTCGTGCCTGGCTTTCCTCTCACCCAGGCTGTTTCAAGAGGCTGAGCGAGAGGATGGGGCACAGGCAGTGGAGATTCACTCCTTCCCAAAGCCAGGAGGAGCAGCCAGTGACGCACAGCTCGGAATGAACTTGGCAGCAGCCCTGGGGTCGGGAGGCAGCAAAGAGACCTGTCAGCGGCCCTGGGCAGGCTCTGGGCCAGCGAGCTGCCTTTCCTCCTGGCCCTGTGCAACCCCTGCCAGAGGCCAGCACGATGGGAGCACACAGAGTGTGCTCAGAGAGTCACGGGGTCCTTAAAGGCTGCCTAAAAGCAGCTAGTGAAAACAACTCTCTTTGCAAAGTACCCCCATCAATTAAAAAAACCCCAAAATTTTGAAACAATTAGGAAAAAGCTAAAAACCATCAAGATGCCACCAATGAAATTCTGCATTACTCTCTCCTTTAAGAGTGGAGTGAATGTGTCAACATGGAAAAAACCTGGAGATTCCTTGCAAAAATCCACATGGATAGAGTGAGCAGATAACTGTTTATTATTGCACATAATCCAGCAGAACAACCGACAGAAAACTCTGGACAGTAGTACACAGATTGTAGTAAACAGCTTGCAAAATCTGTGATGAAGGTATTTTTGTGTGAAGAGTGAAAGGTATCTGCATCTTTGTAAGACCTGAAAAGTATAACACAAAATCCTAGTCAGTTTTGAAAGCATGCAGTTTGAGGTAAATCTGGTATTTTGCATCTAAGAAAATGAAATCCCTAAGGGGCTCTCTCTCTATGTATATATATCCATATCTCAGTGCAATATGGATACAGTTATACGTCACATAAAAGCAAATCTACCTACTTTTCTCAGAAGGTTACTAGAAGAAAAGCACATTACCGAGTGCATATCACATGCATAAAAAATTGCGGGGGGAAGGAATTACCTTAGCACTGTTGAAAAGGATCCATTTTTTGTGCTTAGTGATAAATAAAAGCCCCTCAGGTCTCTCAATGGAAATTGTCTTGGTGGTGAATAAAAGCAGTTGGCATATTGAAACTGCAGAGTTGGTAAGCGAATGCCAGCAAATGGAGATAAAACGTCAAAGGCAGCAGAGCCTGGGGTTTGCAATACATTTATATTTAAGGAGAGAAAAAAAAAAGAAAAGAAGCAAATTGCTACTAAACTATGCTCTGTGGAAGTGTAGATGATGCTGCACAGCTTTCTCAGGACTGGTACAGCCACATGGCTTTTAGGAAAGGATCACATTCACTTCTCCCACACTTAATACCACGTATTTGCTACTGTGGCAATGTTCCTGAGCTGAATAAGGTTAAAAAATAGACTTGGTTCACAAAGAAAAATACTGAATTATTCTCACTCTCTTATGCCATAACTAGAGTAGATAAATTAGGCAGGTTTTGCCCCGTGTCTCCAGTGAGTGTAAACCCCTGTGTGTCTGCCGCTCCATCTCTGAAATCCTTTCAGGCTGACCTTTGAAGCAGACTGGGCACCTGTTTTTTTCCTTAACTATCATTTCCCCAGTCTTTCCAGTCCAACAAGGTTTTCCCACCCAGTCCTGTGCTGTGGGACTTCAGGATACACAGAGGTGCACAACCAACTATAAATAACATCTCCGATTATCTTAAAAAGGGATAGAAAATACACATTGCTCTTAAAAGAAGGAAGAAACATGTCCAAGCACTCAGCCTCACACTAAACTGTAACTTCATCTGTGCCGACTTTCTAAGCTCGCACTGCTAAGGATCAGAGCAGATCATGGTGGAAAAATCTCCTTCCAAAGATCACTCCCTGTCGCAGCTTTGGGAAAATCGGTGCAAATCGCCCAGGCCTCTCAGCCTCGCACAAACGAGCAACAGCTACAACTGCCCCCCTGTACTCTGCCACTGCTGAAAGCCTGGCTGCTGCGTATTTCTGAGCCCAACACCCAAATACACTGCAGTCACTCACATCTCTGCACCTTTTTTCTCTCAGGAATAAGGTAACCTCTCCCATGCATCCTTTGGCTGGAAAGTCTGTCTGTTCGGTGCAATGAGAGCCCAGGACCCCCCTGCAGCCTGGCACGCCAAGGGGAGTAACCTGCAGGTGCATGGAGGCATTTTCAGCAAGAACCTCCTTGTCACTGTAACTCACAACATTTTCTTAGGAAAAAAGGAGTAAAGGGACAAATTCAGCACACCTTCCTTTCCCGTAACAGCGGGAAGCCACCCACTGCAAGATGCTTCTGTGCAGAGCATTATTGGTGGCAGGAGAGCGCTTGGATGGTGCCTGGTCCCAAAACAGGCCCCATCTCCACCCAGAGCACCCCCACAGGCACCAACAGCCTTGGATCCACCAGCCCCTCACACCCCACCCCGCGGCCCCATCCGTGGTGCATCGGCCGCCATGGGCAGGACTCGGGTCACACTTCAACAAGCCCAGTTTCAACTTGCTCCCCCTCTCAGTCCTCCATACAGGGAAAATGATGCCAGGTGACAGGGGAAAGGAAAGACTTTTTGTTCATCCCTTTGGATGACTTCCAAGCATGGAGAGCAGTGTCGTCCACCCCGAGCCATGGCGCAGCTCTCATGAGTCATTCTGGTTGCTGTATTGCTTCATCTCCATGCCACGGGCGGTAATCTTTGGAAAATCTCTGACACCGAGTCAACCAAGGGAGTTACAAAACACATCAGTGTGCACGCATGAGACCTTCTCACTCATTTTCCTACAGCTACAGATAAATCCCTCATCCCTGGCATGGCAGGACAGTTGATGGCTTTGGTGAGAATAATTTAAGGCAACTGCTATTTTATACAAAGAGGAGACCACAGTGCAGAAACCCTGGCTTTTCCTTGGTAGATTGCAGAGGCCAGCCACAGCCTGGGAGTAGGAAACTGAACTGATCTTCAGGCACTCTCGTTTAAGGTTGATGTTTGCAATGCAACCTTGGGATCTCCAGTCCTCCTCTTAGGTGTTTCCAGGTGGCTGAGCTTTAATCCCCGCCAAGGTCTGAGGTCTCCACCAGCAGCAACGCCTGTCCAAACACAGAAAAATGGGAAAGTCAAGGGAGAGCAAAACATGTGACCAACACATTACCACAGCTGTCTGCAAGGCTTTCACCTGTGCAGGCTGAGTGAGACTAGTAACATGACAGAAAGCAGCGCCCAGCAGAGCAGTTTTGTCCCCCAGGAGGCCTCAGGAAGGCAGCCCAACATCCTCACAGGGGCTTGGGAGGAGCCTCTTGTGTTACGTTCACATGAGGCTCAAGGGTCAGGTTCAGCCTTGACAGCAGATTTTTTTTTTAAATATTTGAGCCCAAGGCGACAAAAATCTTGTGCAAGCTCAGGACACATTCCTGTCCATAGGAGTCTCACAGGCATGAGAAACCTCACAAGATTGTATTTCCACCAAATCCAAACTCAAACCCTTATCCCAATTCAAGTGCAAGGCCTGAGTGAGATCCAGTTTAACCTTAGTCTTATAGACATCTTGGCTCATGTTTAGTAAAACAGTTACTAAACCACAGTAACAACCACTGAAGAACTAGCACTGGTGCAATTAAAGCCGCAGATTTCACAATTTCATATTTTCTATGTGTTCTTGCCTCTTGCTGGTCTGAGCAACAAGAAATACTACAATGCATGATTTACCTGGCAGCAGCCATGTTGGAACAGCAAATTGAAAGTGTTTCTTGAAGTGTATTTGCAGCAAACAAATTTCAAATTTAACATCTCACACTCTTGCACTGGAAGTCTCACTCCATGAAACACGCCCATGGTACCGGGAAGGCAAAACTGTATGATGCAACTGTATCCCACCAACACAGTCTATGTTCTTAATTTTGAGAAAACTTATTAAGTAATTTCATGCAATAATTTTACCACATTTTATGAAAAGCGAGTCAACCTTAAAACATCCAGTGACATCTACAAATTGAGGATAAAATCTCATTCCGCTTCTTACCTTGTTCAAGAGGCTCATCATGTCAAAAAATGTACAAATAGGATGGCCAGACCAATGTTCAGTAAGATGACCATGCAGATCACAATTGTGTTAGGTCCCTGAAGGAAAAATCCAAAACAGAGTATTACACACCACAGCTCCAGGGGAGGAGATAGACACAGATTGATTCTGCTGTTCAAAAATACCACAATCACCGCCTCCTGATGCCCTGAAATCTGGCACTTAACAACCAGCCTGCATTTCAAACTAGTGGAAGGTTTATCCTATCCTATTCTTACTTCCTCCCTGCAAATTCATTTGAAGAAGGTTAAATCAGGCTTCTTTTGCAGTTAAATTAGATTAAAGGAGACCCTGACCACAGGAGCGTGAACTGCTGATCCCACATCAAGCTGCTCCTCCCAACTCCCTTCTCCATCCACATTGCCTGTGTTTGTAAAATTGCCATTTTTAATATCATAGAATCATAGAATGCTTTGGTTTGGAAGGGGATCTTGAAGATCATCTATTTCCAAACCCCAGGAAATGAACCTGTGTGAGATTGCTGTAATTTCAGACCAAAGTATTTCCAACCTGTGCTTTTCTAAAGTCACATCGGAATTATTCACATCCAAAGGGCTGCAAGATGGGACTTGGAGGGCTAATAAAATGTCTGGGCTTCCAGCTGTATTTGCTAAGAGCAAAATTGAGTTTCAGTGACTATAGTTTAAACCTGCGAAATTGGCTGGTGATTCAACACCACAGTTCAGCTCATGAGGTGCCCCTACAGCAAAAAAAGTAAATGTAAGAGGTAAAAGAGAAACACACTCAAGCTTTTCCTGGTTTTTTTCCCCCAACTTTCATATCCAAGTTGGCTGGTAATGGGGTGGGAAAAGAAGGTGAGAAAAGTGTATAAAATTAATTGGAAAATGCCTGGTTTTGTGCAAATTTTGAAATACTATGTGTCTGAAAGCATATCTGCCCAGGTAAAGAGAGGAGGTCAAAATAGGAGGGTTATGAATGTCAGGCCAAGCATCCAGGGCAAGGCAGGCTGGGAAGGTGGCAGGACAGGGGGATACCAACACTGTCCTCCAGCGGGCTCTATGATCCCAAAAAGAGCCTTCAGGCACCACTCGGGGCCCACTGCAGCCCCAGGCCTGGGGAGTCTGCACCCCTCTGGGTCCTGCCAGACCTCATGGGGAACAAAAAAGAAAAGGCAAATGTGGCTCCCAGGGGGCTCCCAGGGATGCCCCACATCACCTCTTCGCACTCCTCCGCTTTCTGTGCTGCCACCACTGCCGCCGCCTGGGCCGGGCCACGCTTGGCCCCTGCCTTGGGCTCCGTCCGGCCCGGTGCCCTGGCCTCAGTCTTCCTGTCGGCCGCGGGCTCAGCCCGGCCCACGGCCCTGCGCTCGGGGCTGGGACGCTGCTGCGGCTCCTTGGGGCGAGGCAGCTCCGGCTTGGCCTCCGCCACAACCGATGGCTTCTCCTCCCGGCCCTGTGGCGGGCCAGGGGTGCCCCCTCGGCGCTGGGGCTCCCCCCGGGGCTCCGGGGAGGGCGGCTCATTCTCAGGGAACTGCTCCTCCTCATAGTCCGTGGCGGGGGTGACCGGGGATGTCCGGACGGCGTAGCTGTGGTAGCCCTTGAAGAGCTCGACGTCGGGCTCACGCGCCATGCGCTGCAGCGGCCCAATCTCCATCTGCTCGGCGGGACGGCCACGGCCCCGCGAGGCCGGGCGACTCTCGCCCTCGGAGGGTGCTGGGCTCCCACCGCCTGCCCGCCCGCCCGCCTCGGCCCAGCTGCCCGGACGCAGAGCCCCGTCCTGCCGGGGGGCCGCCTTGACCCGCTTGGCCTCGGGAGGGGTGGCGGCAGGGCTGGGGGCCGGGCTGGCGCGGGGCCGCGGCTCCTCCTGCTCGTGGAGCTGGGGGCTCTCGGGCGGCGTGGGGGGCGGCGGGGCAGCCTCGGGCCGCAGCGCCTCCTCCTCCATGTTGACCGCGTGCTCCGCGTTCTCGATGATCTCCTGCAGCAGCTTCCGCTTTTGGTACTCGGGGCCTGCGGAGAGAAGGGCTGGTGTGAGGAGTCACGCTGGGACTGGGTACCCCAGTGCCATGGCACCATCGTGGCTTTGGCAGCTGTGCCCCCAGCACCGATGGGTTTGGGGACCACAGTGTGAGGGTCCAGGCTGGAGTCTGGGAGAGGAGGTACTCCCAAACCAGACCCTGCCGCCAGGAGGAATTTCCTCCAGGAACAGCTGAAGGCTTCAAGCCTTATTGTGGGCTGCCCACTTGGGAAGAGCTAAAGGAGTGGGCAGGAGCTGCAGATAAGGGTAAAGAAACAGCAAAAATCTGCAGCCCAGCTTCTTGTGGTCACACAAGATGGGTCATACTGGGGCTAAGGAGGATACAGCTCCCAGCGAAGTTTGGGATTTTCTTATTTAATGGTTGGGAAATTCTTCCATGCGGCTTCCTTGGTGTCTAACAGCATGGCAACTTCCCAGTGATACACAGGATGACCAGTGTCATCAGGAAAGGCAGGATCCCCAAATGATCTACATGCCATCTCTCATGATGGGAAAAACATGTTTCGTATATATGGAGCAGTGCTGGAAGTTGTACAGCCCTCTTGTCTGCCCTGAGCTCCACAACAGCAGCAAAATTACTTGGCACCATCACAAAAGGTGGCTCAGGGCTTCAGATTTCATTTTGGCCTTGTCTCACACACTGACTTGTGAGTTCCTAGTGACATTGCCCCACTTCAATTGTTCACCTATCATTAAATCTGTACTTCTTATTAACTCTACTGCAAATTACAGCCCAGCCTGGGTCAGGGGAAGTCAGACAGAGCCTGGCACCGAAGATATCCACCAAAATGCATCACTAAAAAAGTGGGAATATCTTGTGGAAAAACAACCCTCCACAGTGCTCCACGTGCTGAGACGTGCCAGGACAAGGGTCCCAACACATCACCTGATGCTCATAGCAAGTGAGAACAAGAGCATCATGCTCCTGCTGGGCTGTGAGAGATCGCAGAGCAGCTTATTCGGAAGCAAAGCACCTCCTTTGGCCTCCTTCTGCTGAACCCCAGTGATGCTGAGGGGTGCAGATGTACGGGGCTTGCTCTGTGCTCCTGAATGACACAGATCCTGGAGCCACACCGTCCCTGGCTGCCTTGAGGTCCCTCCCTTCATCTCCTCCATCTCAAGGACTGATGCAGGCCTGAGTCTGGTGGGGAAATGTGGCTTGGTGCTCCTTTCCCTCTCGTAAGTCAGTGGTATGATTTGCACACTGCTACCTCCTGTCCATGCAGGCAATGCCTCTGCTTGGAGGGGCAGCGGGGAAAGGAGGGCACTGATTTTAGCTTCTCTCCTCTGCCTGCACACTCCCGTCAATCAGCAGGTGACCCATTCAGGGCCATTTATTTCTGGCTGCAAGTGAGTTATTTGGAAGCCATTCCAACAGTTGTTCAGACTCCTCAAAATAGGCTGCCTGCAGCTCCAGGCTCCTTGCTCTCTCCTGCTGCTTTCTTCTCTTCCTGAATAATTTACAACACAAAACTGGCCCCCAACTGCCTGGAGGGCATGCACTCACCTCCCCACCTTCATCTCCCAGCACATTTCAGCAAGGGTTTTGGCTTACATCCTTTCCTCTGAGTTCCTAGGGATGATACCCTAACTGAAATCCAGGGCTCAACAGTTATTAGGGATATGAGGCTTGCTGAGCAGGATTGCCTCTGCCGGACACAGCACGGTCTATCTGCCAGGATAGCAGGGAGAAATACAGCTACCAAACACTGCTGGGCTCTCCTGGCTATGTGACCAGCAGCTCTCAGTCCTAGCAAAATCCAAGGCTGGACTGCTGTCTGTTTGTTCCTGGATGGTGCAACCATGCAAGAAGAGACATATTCTTGTGCACTTTGGGAATTTAGAGGTTTAAAAGAATCATAGAAGAATAACATGCATCAGGAGCTTAGAAGGCCACTGAGAGAGGCCAGGACCCAAGTGAGGCCCTGCACAACAGCAGCAGGAGGATCCAGCACCTGAGGAGCCAGGAGTGGAGGTCAGGCTGCCCCAAGTGTTTTACAGAGACTGTTTCAATTGTCTCATTCAATTGCCATGGCTGGAAAAAATAATCTAGCTAGATGTCCAAAAACCTCCCCTCGGGAATTCCAGTTTCCTTTGTCTCTGTGCTATAAATACCCCAGTGTGCAAAGGGTGAATGTAGAGCTGTGAGTGGCAGCTGGGGGGCTTATGTGAGGATCAAGCCATTGTTAAATGAAGTGCCACAGGCTGGCTCATGCCCATGCCCAGGTGCTCTGGTGCTTCCCTGCTCACAGCCAGTTCCAACGAGCCTTGCTGGGTGGTGGGGAGGAAGAGGCAGCCCTCCAGCAAGATGTTTCCCCAGCTTGTAGGTGCAGGACAAGGTGAGAGTGCAGGGAATTTAGGAAACACTGTCAGCATGACCCTCCCCAGCCAGGCACCAGCTGTTAGCTGTTCCGATTTCCCACTGTGTGCCCTGTGCCGGGGTGTGGTACAGGAGATGCAGAGACACCGAAATCAGAGCAGGGGCAGGTGTCGGGTTTTGCTGAACACGAGTCAACCTTTGGCTTCTACCCCCAGTTTTGCTGCTGTGATAGTCCCTTGTGATCTTGCCTCAGTAACCATGGGACACTCACTCCAGGCAATAAAGCCAGATAATAAGAAAGACAGGATGAAAATGTAGGCTCTTGGAATTTTATTTTCTGCTCTGTTATTACCTTCCCTCTCTGTAAAGAGAAGTTTTCCAAGAAGAGCATATCTCTAGCTATCTCAGTCCAGGGAAAGGTAATGGCATTCACAATGCTGCTTCTAATATTACACTTCCCATCTACTAATCCTCAGTACTTGGTCTCACAGAAGGATCCTCCCAAGGGTTTTCCCAGCCAAATAATTAGCAGTGATGCTAACAAATGAATAGAGAATCAAGGAAATAGTATTTTGTATTAGCTGCTTTCTTATAGGATATTACAGCCCCTAATTAGCAGAGTCTGATTGTTCTGAGCCCCACAGGATTTGGGTTTGTGAGTCAATGTGCGACACTGTTCCAAGAAAAAGCCATGAGAGATGTATTTACAGGAGAACTGCAGATAGCCCCAAGCTTGCTGCCCGTCCTGCCTGGTGTTTTGAGGGCTTTGGTGTGTGGAAAAACACGAGAAGTTGAGAAACTGTGGGTTTTTTCTCCAGGCTATGGTAACACAGTGAGTAAAACAGTGGTGTAAGGAGGACAGCAAATCAGCCAGGGCAAGGGTCTGGCTGAAATTGAGCAAAAGAGGATTTAGGATAGACAGGAGGGCAACTTGTAGAATTACAAAGCGGGTGAAGCACTTGAACAGATTCCCCATGGAAATTGCAAGACCCCTCTTGGAAGATGCCTCTGATCCTACCTGGCTGGTAGAAGTCTGGGGAGAGCTCCCTGGCCATCACTCTGGCTATGCCCGATTCGTTGTTGGCTGCCTGAGCTGCCTGCTCAGACCCTTCAGCCTTGACTTTGGCATGAGCCGTCCTGCAGAGAGAAGAGGGGAGAACAGTGAGCGCCCTCTGAACCAAAGTCATCCCAGCTCACCCAGCAAACCCTGGCTGGCACCAAAACTGAATCAGCCCATCTGGCATAACAGCACTCAGAATTTGCCCATGTGACCCAAAACCCTACACTCAGGGAGAGAAGAGCAGATTTTCAACAAGGAAGGGGCCCAGATGCTCAAGGGTAAGGTGGAAAGGTTGCACATAGGAACAGGGCACGTGTATTTGCAAACATGAGCATGTTCACGTGTTGCAGTGAGGCAGCAGGTGCTGCAGAATGGGCTCGTTGCTCTGCTGCTCAGAGGAATGACCGGGGCATCACACAGGCATCTTTGGTGGCTGAACTCCTCTGTGTGTCACCAGCTCCGAGCTGCTGCACCTCGCCACAGGCAGTGTGCCCCTGCTCAGCACACAAAACAGGTTTTACCCCAGATTTCTCTCTTGTAGCTCTCCAGCAAACAACACGCATTGTCCAGGGGCTCCTTTACTCGCTGTAGCCTGAGGGGCTGATCTCACCAGAGCTATTCTCTCCCTCTCAGCTTGGCTCTCTGAGTCCTCTCCACTCTTTCCCAGCACATCTCCTCCTTGCTCCAAAGGGCTACAGGCTATGGGAGTTATTTTACTGGCCGGCTGTCATATTCCTCACATGCCTGATGCTCGGGGCCCTGTGATCTTTTTGCTAAAAGCAGGGCTGGCTTTACAGCCCAGCTGCTCACAGTCTGGGAAGGAGCTGACTTCAAACAGCAAGGTTGCACCTTAAAAATAAGGGCGGGTGGAGCACAGTCTATTCAGCTGCTTTGTTGCACTCAAGTCTTGCCAAGAGCTGCCTTCTCCATGCTCTCACTGTCATATTTTCTGAGGTTCCCCATATTTCCTGTTTCACATACAAATCCACATATTTTTGTGTGATAAGCAGTTAGCATTCCTCAAATACCAATTCACCCCAAATTACAACCTTTACTGTGGTCTTAGGGAGTCTGATGAGTCCTTTTCAGATTCAGATTGGTACCTGGTCATGTTTTAGGACAAAAAAGGAGGAAAGATGCGGTTCTCATTCCTGCAATGAAAGCACTCCAGAGGAATTTATGGACTGTTAGTCATGAAATGAGGATTGATTCCTTCCCATTAAACTGAGATGCAGCAGGCAGACAAGACAAGCTGAAGTCTGAATATTCAACAGGTGCAATGAAAAGGTGATAGAAATGCTGTTCTGAGACCCTTACAAGGGAGAAGATGCACACATATAACATTCTGAGTAGCTGCAGGGAAAGAACTAAAAGTAGGGCATCAATCCCATCTGATACAGGCAACAGTGTGACTTGACAAGGGGCCAAAAACACTGTTCAGGGCCTGCGATAGAGAAGAGGGTGCAGAGCTGCTGTGGCTCAGCCAGTCCCTCCCTGGGATGACATCCCACTCTGCTGGAGCCATGATTCACCTCCCTGCCCACACTCACACGTTATCTATCTCCCCACTTTCTCTGCAGGCTGAGCTGCCTGGGATTGCAGTCATTCTTGGCCTTTTTATCCAAAATTACTACAGCTCCTGAAAAACCCAGAGACATGATGAGGCAGAAAACAGCATTTTTAAGCTGCTGCTTGCAAGCAGGGGGTCTGAGCCAGTTCTGAACAGAGAAAGCACCTCCTTTTTTGGTAGCATATAATCAGCGTGATTAATTCCACTATAATCTGGCAGGGGCCAGGGGGGATGAGTCTGTGCTCTCCATGCCTGGGGGATCAGAGTGGGCTGGGTGTGCTGTGCCTGGGGCACACAGCCTGCCTGGCGCCGGCCCCAGGGAAGAGGCTTGCAAAGGGAGGATCCAGCTCTTCATCCTGGCAGGACGTGCTCCCGGCCCTGCCTTTGTCCTGCTGCTCCTGGAGGATGAGATTCACCATCAAGAGATAAAATTCTCCCTTTCAGTTGCTCTCTGAGCCAGGCAGATGCTATCCTGACCAATTCCCAGCCAGACAATCAGTCAGCTGGCTCCAGCTGGGGGAGCAGCAGGCAGCTCCTGGCAAGTGATTTCCTCAAAGTAGCTCCCAAAGTAGTCTGGAAGTGCACTAGAGGTGGGATCTGCTCTCACTGGTAAGGACAGAGCTGAACATGCCACCAAGTGGGTGCAGATGGCTCCTGCATGCTCAGCTCTCTCCCAGCACCTGGGGACAACACAAGAGAACAGCCTTGGGGATGTTGGAGGTTATGAGGTAGCTCCCAATTATGCTTTTCTCCTGCTGGAGTTTTGCTTTCCTCTAGAGAAGCTGCTGGATGCTATTTGGCTGCAATTCCTGCAGATGAAGAGATGGCAAGACCAAGAAGATCCAGCCTGGGTTGCAGAGGCTCAGTGAGGATGCTCTGGGTGGTGGGGAGCTGAGCTATCACTGTGAGACACCACAGCCCCAAGGGTAGCAGGGCTCTACAATGAGGGGTGTGAGGCCAGGGACACTCTGGGGCAGCTCCCGGGCTGCACACACAGAGCGGTGACAAGAAGCTGAGCAGCACAACTTTGGCATCGTGCACTGCCCCCATGGCAGCTCTCACTCTGTGGGACACAGCTGACCTCTGCTCCTGTCCTCCTGCTTGCAAAGTCATCCAGAGGTGTTTGACTGGGGGGGGCTATGTCAACACAGCTGCACTTTCCAATCTGTCACCTCCAGCAGACCACATGTTGGCCCTGTCAGCATCCCAGGAGAGCACTGCTCTCCCAGCCAGCAGCCTGGCCTCAGCAGGAATGCTGATGCCCTGTGCTGGGTCCATCCGTTGCTGAGATCATTTATATGGCAGCAGCCAGGTGATGAACGTTTGGCTTTCAGAGACATGGTATGGTGTCTTAAGTACCTCTTCCCTGGTTGAGCTGCACATCCCCAGCGCACCTTGGGAAGGCAGTGCTGCTCACAGCCCTCCAAAAACCCATGGTGAGGGTTTAGTAGCACTGTGACAAAGCCCAGCCTAGAGGAAAGGGCCCAGCCATAACAATAACATCTAACTGGCCTCGAGTATCCCTGAATTTTTTATTTATCCACGTGGCTGGCAGAGCCTGGGAGCTCAGCACAGAGGAAAACTTGGCCCTGGCAGCAAAGCAGGAGACAAACGCCAGCCGCCCTGGGAGAGCCCAGTGCATGCAGCACAACAGCCTGTCCCATCCCACGGCCTGGGGTCTGCCAGGAGCAGGAGTTAAGGAAAGAAAAAGCCCAGGGAGGTTTGAGGGTGTCAGGAAGGTGATTTTCAAACCTCAGAAGTGAAACGTGCAAGAGGAAAAATTTCTTCCAAGGTTAAGATCTCAAAAAGCAGAATGAGCTTTTGCAAAAAGGAAATGCCAGCCTTGATTAATTTGATGCTATTCAGGCACACTTTAATCAGGGCCACACTTTTTTATTTACTGCTGTTGTGTTGTCAGCTCCCAGTACCTCTGCACTAAACAGCCCCTTGCAAAGACCAGCAGAGGAGAAAGCCTGGAGATAGAGGAGCTCTGAAACAGAGACCATGGGGCTTTAGAGCAGCCAGCAGCAGAATCCAAAAGACCCTTTTCAAGGCAGCACTGGAAAACGAGCCACGAACAATAAACACATCCAGCTGGAGGAAATAAACACAAAGAGAGGCCTTTACAAACCCACACGGGTGCTCCCTGTCCCAAAAGGCAGCACTGCCAGGATGAGCGCTTCCCAACTGCACTCTGAGCCATCTCCCCGGACAGTGCTGTTAAAAATAGCTCCAGTGAATTCTTTGCAAGGAGGAGCAGCAGCCTGGTGCCGAGCCGAGGCGAGGCATGTGGGCAATGTCTGCAGCCCCTGTCACAGCCCTGCTGCCACTGCCTCCCGGCTGGATCACGGCGGCTGCCGGGCTTCACACCCCAGCAGGATGGGAGGGTTAAATGCATCTGCTGCTTCATTTGCTCCTCTGGCATGGCTCTAATGCTCTAATCGTTTTTGTACTAGTGCAGGACAGAGCACCACTCCTGCCCTTCCTGGCCATCTCCCAGAAACACTGCCTGAATCATTCCTCCAACTGCTGCTAAAATCCCCCATGGACACACGAGCTGCAGCTGAGCACCGCGCTAACAGGTGAGGCCCAAACCGAGCCAGCACGCCCGTCTCTTTGGACAGTTTATGTGGTTTTGCACATCCACATTGGATTAGACTGCAAATGAAATTGGAATTAGCAGGGAATACTGCAAATACCAGACAGGGCTGGGGTGCCTGAAGATGCAGCAATGACCTTGCAGCTAGAAATAGGGGAACAGTTCAGCTCTCTACCCTCATATTTGCTTATTAGGGGAATGACAGACCTGTCCAGCACTGTCCTTCCTTCTCTGGGGTCTCCCTTCTCCCACTGATTCAGCAAATCCTGAGCAAGGACCAACTGAATACCCCTCCAACCCAACCCATTCTATGATTCTATGATTCTTGCCATCCTTGATATTAGGAGCTGTCTAGAAGACCATTAAGCAAAAGTAATTCATGAGTCAGTTCTAGGAGGAGAGTCTTCTGCTGAACTCCTCTCTCCTGGAAACTGGCTTTTCCACCCCCAGCCAAATTCCTGCTCCAGAATCCAGCAGGAATCATTCTGTCCTTCTGAAGAAACTTAAAATAATTGTTTGTCTTGGCAGGAATGTTTGCAGCACTCAGAAGGGATCAAGGGAAAGCTGAAGAAGTGATTTTGTTAATGGCAACACAGTCCCTTCTGTGCTCACATCGTGAAGGCCAAGAAGACCCAGACCTGACCAGCACACACCAGGGCTGGGGCTGGGACTGGATGACATTTGAATTCTATGATTCTACATCCTGACTAGGACAGAACTTTCTGGCTTCTCCATTTGACACACCATCTTCACACTTGTGTCACCTCTGTAGCTGGAGCATCCCTTTCTTCCTGCTCAGTCCCAATCCATCTCCTTTGTGTCTCTCCCTCTGCCTCCACATGCGTGCAGATACCAGCAAAACTCTGCTCCCCTCATTTGCCTGTAATCAGCCCACAGGACTGAATATGCCTCTTCAGTCCACCTCTCATGCCACTTTCCCTGCCCTCAGTCAAACCCACCTGTCCTATCCCATGGGTGTCCTGCCCTGACAGACAGCTGTACCATTCACCTTCCTTTTGCTCCTTTTGCTCCATCAGTCACATGCATGTACCCACTCCACTTCCACTCTGACATCCCTGGGGTGCATGAGTCTTTGCAGCTTTATAATATGGACTCTGCACCTGCAAGGTGCGATCTAAACTGTGAAATAAGCATAAATCAACACGATTTGCCTCCTAAAGGAAACACCTCCATCTACTGAAGCAGAAATCCAAAAAGAGCAACCATCCTGACCTTGCAGAGCAGCTCATGAGACGCCCCAGGCTTTTTCCTCTCAGTGCCAGCACTTACACAGAAGTGGTAGCACTTTGTACATGCTCAGGCGACTTGGCTGGATAAATCAGACCTTTTCTCTTTCCTTCCACAGAAAGGGCATGACCAGGCCATTCAGCCCAGAGAAAAGCATCCTTTTCTGTGCAGTGCTTTAGGAGCACAGGCCTGGCAGAACTCCCTGCCACCTAACGAGCTCAGCCTTTATGATTACTTGGTGAATTTTTAAAATACCGAAATGTTATCCTTAGCCCTAAATAGCTCCGAGCCACTTGCATCTTTCACTGAGGGATACTTCCCCTTGGAACAGTTAAAGTGATATTAATCTTTCAGCAGACAGATCTGCAGCTGTCTTCAATAAGATGACAACCTACTCACCCCAGCCCCGCGTACGGGAGGATCTGCTCGATCAGTCGCCGGGAGCTGAGTGGGACCGGGTGGCCAGCGGTCATCAGGGCCTGGCTGTGCCAGCCCTCACAGGAGCCCATGGGTTGCGACAAGCCCCTGGGGCTGGCACAGCCCACAGCTGCTCTCTGTTTCCCCCACAGCCCCGGGATGCAGCCGGCAGCTGCCCAGAGCTGGCTCCAAATGGAGCAGGGCAAGCCAGAGCTTGCCGGCTCAAAGGGCTGCTGGAACCAGGATGGCACCACGGCCCAGGGACACTGCACCGGCCTCAGACGGGCAGAACAGGCAGCTCCTGGCCCTGCTGGAGCCTGTCCTGCCAGCACAGTCAGGCTGGGAGCAGCTCATCAGAGCATCCACAGAGATATCTTAGGGGAGAAGGGGGATTTGCAGTTGCCAGCTGGACCCTCTCCTTCTCCCCCTGGTTTCCAGGGCCACTCTGCTGCTCTGGGTGCAGACTGAGTGGAGCCCCGAGAAGCAGGAGCAAGTCCCTCAGAGCAGAACAGCCTTGGGGCTATGCCCAAATGCCAGTGATTTATTCCAGCTTCCAGGATACCATTACGACAGGGGCTCAGCAAATGCCATGGGGACCCTGATTTAATTAGGTACTACAGCAAGATGAAAGGAGCGGGTTATCCCACTGACAAGTGCATCAAAACATCTTTACAGGACATATGCAATCAGGGCTCCTTAGCCTTTCCATCCCCCATGTGCTCCTGCCTCCCTGCCTGCACCTGCACCGGGTGAGCAGGGGCTGCTCCCTGCCCTGCCCTTGGAATTCCCATTTCCAAGAAAGACCAGGGATGCAGCAGACATTTGTTTGGAGGGAGCCTGCCTGACCCAGGAGCTGCTGCCCAGCCCCAGGCTGTGCCAAACAGACAGCATCCATAAGTGGAGTGTGTTTTATCTGATTGCCTGATCCACCAGCACTAAAATGGGTCAGAAAGTCTGTGTTTTCACTCTAAGTGTGTTGGTTTTTTTCAACCAAAAGTTTTAGCAAGTTCTAAATCAAACATTTTTCAGATTTCAGCAATCCAAACCAAAAGAGTGAGGAACTGCTATATCTGTTTTGTGGGGGGTTTTCCCCAGTCGAAAAAAAAAAGGCGGAATTTTTTTTTAGGAAATGAAGGCATATTTCTTAAAATACTGCATTTGCCCAAAATCCCAATTACTTATCAAAATTTAAAGTAGGAGCCTTTTTCTCCCAGCCCTCTAGGTCTCTGGAGTTGATGTTCACAGATCTGAGGTCCAAGAGAAAGAAGAGAGGGAGCTGGGAGCTGTGAGGGCACCCAGCCCACGTCCTACACTTCGGTGCCTACAGCTCCCATGCACCTGTATCCAAGGTTGCTGAGAGCACCCAGGCAGATGGGACACCTGGTTCCTGCCAGCCCTCACTGAAGAATCATCAGGCTTTGCAGGAGCAAAATGAAAAAACTTGGACTGAGAGAGCCAAAGGGCTCTCAGCACCAGGATAAGCTGAAAAAAATGCCCCTCCTCCGGAGGAGGGAAGGTTTCCGCATCACAGGCTTTCTATTTAAATTGGACGTTCAACTTAAATATTATTTCTTTTTCAAGATAAGGCTATTTCACATTCCACTGAAATGATGATAACCTCTGAGCAAAGCATGATTGAATTTGATGATTTCAAAGCCCAGCTCCCTGCTGGCTGATTCCAAGCATTTGGATGGGAGTCACAGCCTTCTTGTTCCACGCAGCAGCAGATCAATTGAACAAGACACTATCGTTTTCCACAGTCATTTTTGCAGATGAAAGTCACACTTCATTTTTCCCTTTCTGTGTTTGTAAGCTGTTGAGATAAGGATTTCCCACAAGGTTGGCATGAACAGCCCATTAATTCCACTTTCCCTGCCTGGCTGGCTATCTGAATTGTACCCATCCCTAGGGCTGACATCCTGCCATCCCATCTCTGCTGCTCTTGAGGGGATCCCTGCAAGCCATAGCCTTGCTTGCCTCAACCCTGATAACCCAGGAAGCCCTGGAGAAAGCTGTGTGCTGTCCAGCAGATGCCTTCTCCTTGGAGCTACTGAACGTGTGTGTTCCCTCTTACCCTAATAAGGCATGAAAGTGCCTGAGGAAATTCATGTGAGGTGGGTGGAAAACAGATAAAGCCGTGCACCCTCCTCCAGAGTCAGAGCACATCCTGTGTAAGGAGCACGGTGGGCCAAAAATGTGTCACTGCTGGAACTGCAGCTAGCCTGGATGAGGCTGTTCTGGGAGAGGGCTGGAAGAAAGGGGTGAAGGCATCACACCATCACTCACCCAGTGACACTGAATCCCTCCAGCCCACAGAGCCTCACACACAGCCCCCCTGTGTGGGGGGACACACTGTAGGGGTCCCACAGCTGGGGTGGGTGTCTGATCCTGGCTCTGGACCCCAGCACTGGGGCTTGCTGTCCTCATGGCCAGCACAGATCAGGAACAGAGAAGACCTCACCCAAACCCTACAGCCCTCTCCCTGCATGGCTCCAGTGGATGAGGGGAACGAGGATCAGGCAGAGGTTTGAAAACAGCAATATTTCTGCAGAGCTGGAGACTGCTGTGCCACACAGAAAGTGGGAGAGTCCCAGCCCTGGGCTTCGGCTGGTGCAGAAATAGATGCCAGCAACTGGGTTTCTATTAACCAAGGGTGATGAAACAGGATTATCCTGTTTATAAACACACCGAGCTCTGTGAGAAGTGTCTTTACTGAGACAGCAGGACTGAGGAGCGTCCCCTCAATGCTGTGTCCTGGCACTCAGCTACAGCAGGAGCTGTGTGGCTGCGCTTGTTTCTCCCTGTCCATGTGCACAGTGACTCTCCAAACCCTGCCCATGGAAGCATTGAGATGCAGATTTCCACTATGGGGGCTGTGGGGCAGCCAGAATTCCTGGAGCAGCCCGAATACCCAGCCATCGAGGAGCTGTGCTCAGCTCAGGCCACTCCACTGCCTCCAGGTGTGGTTGTACCTTGCTAGGAGTGAGCCTTCCACTGCACCCCGTGGGGAGGTGAGGGATAGTCCTTGGCTCCCCTGCACCTCCATGCACTTGCCTTTTAAGCTGTGACATCTCTGATCTTTGGTGTCAGATCACACAGCTGCAGAAATGCTGCTCCCAACTCCTGTGTCCCTCCCTGGCAAACAGCAGCCAATAACCCACCCGGTGCTGGGAAGAGCTCTGCCCATCTCCTGCCTGCTGCTGCCTCCTAATTACACACCCATCCATCACACACGGAGGCGTGGAGTCCTGGAGCACAGAGACTGTGAGGCTGGGAGAGCAGAGGAGGATCAGCTGCTCCCTCCTGTCCTGGCAGGGACTGTCCTGAGCCACTGCTGCTGCTGCCCACTCTCGAAGGGTGGCCATGAGCATCCTACCCTCCTCCAGCTTTAGACCTAAAGGTCTGGGAATGTGCTGAACTCCTGAAGTGTCTAATGCCTCTGCCTCTGGCTAAAAGCACATTTTAAAAAAATCCTAAAGCTTTTCAGAGCAAACCCCAAGTCTGATTCAACAGACCTAAAATCCCAGGTCTGAAATCTGGCCTCAGGGAAGCTGAGCTGTGCTGTCAGCCCAGGAGCGCCAAGGCCACCGTGGCCACCAGCCCAGCACTGCACTGGACACACACCACACCTCACCAAAGAGGTGCCTCGGGAAGTCGTCCCTTTGGCTGCCCACTTTCCCTACCAGCAGCTTGAACCCCCAGGAGCAGTGGGGACAAGGGCAGAGCTGTGCCAAATAAAGCACCTTCCGAGTGGGAGCGCACAGCCGAGCCCCAGCGGCGTGGGCTGCCCCAGCCCCAGCTCTCAGCTGTCACACTCGGGCCGCACTGATAAAGCCCTGCTCTGCCTGCCCTTATTTAGTCAGGAGCCTCTGCTGACTCCAGCAATTTTGGGGCGTCATTTGCACCACACACCCGTGTTCCCCAAGGAGACGCTCGCTGCTGCCCGGCCACGCAGCCTGGAAATGCTGAGCACAGGGAGACAGCGGCGACACTGCCGGGAATGCAGCCAGGCAGAAGAGGCTTGGAAAGTGATACAGGAGCTGTCGAGCACTCTTGTTATTTGAAGGGAGAGCTAAGATGTGCCCCAAAGTCATGGGTACAGATAGAAAACCAACTTAGGCTTCAAAACAAGGCAAAAGCTCACACTGTGAACAATGCCCGTGTGTTGGTGGCGGGGAAACCACACCAGTGTGATTCCTGGCACAGCCTAGGCTCACCCTAATGAGCAAACCCCACTGAATCAGGAATTGATGCCCCACACTTCAGAACACAGTCTAGAAGCTCCTACAGATACCTACAGATATTACATTAAAACAAAAATAAATCCAAAATGTATTCACTTGGAGTTGCACTCTCCAGGCATGAACCACATAGGGGCTACAGGGCCAGCACATGAGGACAAACTGGTGAAGCCCAGCAGCCATTATAGCCTCTAATATCTTGCTGCCCTATTGATCCCGTGACATCTGGCAGATGTATCTGAGGTGTTACTGCCAGGACGTGCACCCGTCAAAGGATCTCAGAGCTTGGCCAGACCCGTGCCTTGCAGGACACATGGCCAAGTCCCTCCATTGATTTTGGTCCAAGTCACTGGCAAGCACAACCACGTGCAGAAGCAGACCACGTCAGACACTGCTGCAGTGAGACAGA
The DNA here is from genome assembly GCA_014706295.1 of Lycocorax pyrrhopterus obiensis. Taxonomy (NCBI): domain Eukaryota; kingdom Metazoa; phylum Chordata; class Aves; order Passeriformes; family Paradisaeidae; genus Lycocorax; species Lycocorax pyrrhopterus. Next base: position 8,994,780 of record JACSVZ010000022.1, on the reverse strand, counting down.
GGTGGGATTTGCAGTATTTACACTCATTTTGTCCTTAAAAAGCACCAGAGAGAAGGAAAACCCCAGTAAAAGCTGCCCAGATACTGAGCACACATTTCAAAAAATCAAAGGTTCCCCCTGCAGACAGTCCTGCCCTTCCTCTTGCTTTATTTTATTTTATTTTCACCTGTTCTGAAGAGATGAAAGCCAACCATTTTCATGCTTATTCTCCCTATATTCCACGGAACCATCCTCCCCATTTGACAGGCAGACACACGCTGCTCCCCAAGCACAAGGAGCATCAAGTATCTGGAGTACAAAGCACTCTATTCTGTACCAGTGTGCCCAGAAAACTGCAGGGCAGCTGTTTCACACCTCAGGATGGCTTTGAACCAGCTCACTCATGGCCTGGGGCCACTGTCCCCTCCTCACAGTCCTCCAGCCAGTTTGTCTACTTCAGCTCTGTGTTAACCCAACATCCATCCGTGGCTACCCCTGGGCAGGAGTGAAGCCACGTCTGCCAGCTGCCACAGAGGCTGTGCTCCAAGGGGACTTTTCTCCCGAGTGAGAGCAGCCTGGGTGAGGATTCATACTCCAGCTTCCATCAGCTCCATCCCTCTAGCTGATCTCCAGAGCTGCTGATAGGCATGGCCAGGGTTTTTTATCCAACATCCGAGCAGCACCAAAGGGCTTTGCATGGGGTGAAGCTGGATGGGCTGCTCAGGACAGCATGGCCCCATGCCAAATGATTTTCACTGAAATAATGAGAAACAGAGCTGTTCCCTCAGCTGACAGTGAGATGATGTCCTCAGCTTCTTGCACAACTGGGAAAGCAGCTGCACTGCCAACCCAGGAGGATTCAGGAGGGAGCTGAGGAGGCCAGGGCAGCGCTGCTGGGGCAGGACAGGCAGTAGCTGGCTCTGCCCACGGCCCTGGCTGGAACACCCAAAGTGAAACAGCAGTGGGACAGTGGGACAGGAGCTGTGAAGCAGCCTGGTGCCTCAGACACCCTCGGAGCAGAGCATGGGACAGGGGAGGTTTGGTGACCGCACTGACCGTCGTCCCTGGCTGCTGCTGCTCCCTGCCCAAAGCTCACAGACAGGGCACCCCTCAGTGCTGCTGACAGCCACTGGCCGCACACCCCAGAGCTCAGCACGTGCCTGGGATTCCTGTGGCACAACTGGCCGAGGCAGCTTCCAGGGCTTGGGCTTGTTTTCCTCGGAATTTCCATCCCTAAAGAGCCTTTTATGGTGCAAAAGCGAGAAATCTGGCCTTCTCCTGGCATTTCACCCCCAGACAGCAGAAGGCTGGATGTTAGGGCAGTTTAGTTCTGCAAGGGGCTCCCCCGAGTGCCACAAGCAAATGAAGCTCAAACATCCATGTACAACAGCACAGGTGTGCAGGGGTAGTTGGGAATTTGCACAGCCCACCTGCTGTGTCATGGTAATTAGTGCCTAGTAATAATCTTACATACAGATATGCCACATCTTCCCCCAGGAAAGGATGGGTGTAGCCTCAAAGGCATTTTTTTGGGTAAGGGGCACACTGCCATCTGAGGAGAAACATAAAGGCTCCATCTAGAAAGCTCCACCTCACAGTCATGAGTTCAGGCAATGCTAATGATAGTGCAGCCCTTCTATAAACTGTAACAATCCATTTTCACAATCTGTCCGCAATTACTCTGCCCTGGGTGTGGAAACTGAGGCAAGGTTCAAGGCCAAAGCAAAAGGTGGTAGCAGAGCTGGGGTTTAAACTAAGGACCTTCTCCAGGAAAAGTTATGTAGATTTACTCTCTATCCCAGATCTGAGGTGAAAGGAGGAGGGAGGAGAGCACGAGTCAGATTTACAAAAGGCATCAGATAGAGAGAGCAGCTCTGCCCTGAGCAACACACACCAGGAATAAACACTGATGGAAACACTGAGTTACAGTTTACAGGACGGGGAGCCTGAATTCCCCTCTCCCAGCGGGTCCAGCTCAGCTGGAAGCCGTGCCACAGGAACAGGACTGGGGTTCCACACTGCCAGCAAGCACAGCGATCCCTTCCCTGCCCAGCAGCCACACCACTGCAGGGTCTGCTGGCTGAGGACTCCCTGGAGGAAACCAGCTTCCACTCTTATTTCCTCCAGCTCCAAGGTTTCCTTAATAGGAAATTATTCCCTGGCCACACTGGGGAGGGATGCAGTCCCCCGCCAGGGCAGCGGGCGCATTCCAGCCCCTGATTGAAAACACTGCAGAGCCGCTTTTGATCCAAAGTGTAAATAGTGTATAATAAAAGGAGGTTTGTGTAAACCAGCCAAGCTCTCGGGGAGCAGCGTTTGCAGCTCCAGCCTCCTTATTCACGCCGTGGCCACACGCTTTTCCCGGGCACGGCAAAGCTGGTGTTGGGCTGAGCCTGCCCTGCCAGGAGGATCCAGGGCCCCACGCCACTCCAGCCTGTTATTTTTATCCTAGCTGGCCCTGCACGGAGCTTCACTTGCAATCCTGCTGGGTTTTCTCCACCAGACTCTGAGGCAACCGGGTTTTGTTAAAAAAAAAAAAACAATCATGCTCCTCACAAAAGTTTGGAGAAGGAATGGCTGCCAGGAGAGTAAAGCAGAAGTTTCTTCAAGGAGCAGAATGGGGTTTGGGAATAGGTGTCCTCCTCATTTATTTCCCCCTTCTACTTGATAATGAAGTAACTGATAATTAAACAGGAATTAAATGGAGTGAGACAGGACAGCCATGGAGTCACAGCCACTGCCCAGCAGCTGAGCAAAGCCTGTGCAGGGTGAGGATTTCTTCGAGAGGCCAGGTGAAACCTCAAGGACTGTTATGACCACATTTCCCCAAGGAACAGGAGAAGAGTGAAGGCTCCAACCCTGCCTCCCCGATCTCTGTTCCCTGCGGGGTTGGCTCTGAGACTGGCAGGAATGCTTCAGGGGGAGCATGCTGCCAACGCAACTCGGACACAGGCAGGGATGTGAGCTGGAGGAGGAGAATTTCCCTTGCCCTTTCCAGGCAGACCCTGAAGCCACTCTTATTTCCTCTCTCCTCCATCCCAGGAGGGACAGTGGAGCAATTACACTCAGCTGCTAAACTTGACGACCCTAATGCATCCCACAAACTCCCCATAGAGCCACACCAAGGGCTCCAGGGCCAAGCTGTGTTCTGCTGCAGCCCCAGTTTGTCTGGGACACATCTTGCTGCTCATGAGCCTGTTGGATTTATCACCATCAAACCCCACTGTTTCTCATGCTGCCCCATCAATGCCTGGCAGCTCTGACAGCCTGGCACAGCATCAGGATGCTCCCTGTCCTGCTGAGTGCCAGGGCTGGTAACAGTTCCTGCTGTCCAGCATCTCCCCTCTGGACCAGGGCTGCAGGGGAACAGGAGAGGGGATGAGAAAAAGGACAACTCCTGAACACAAGGGATGGGGACCGTCACCAAGGGAACCTGCGTGTTGGAGCTCCAAGCACGCACCTGGATGCTGCAATCTCTGACTTCTGCCGGGCGATGGCCGCGGCCCTCTGAGCCCCTTCCACGCTCCTGTCCACCTTCTGCCGGATCTTGGCGCTCTTGAGGGGTATCACACGCTTCTTCATGCCCTTGACCAGGACGTTGTGGCGGTACTTGCCCTCCTCCTTCTTGCCGTCGGGCAGCGTGGTGCAGCCGTAGCCGTGCCGCAGGTTGTCCAGCCACTCGCCCTCGTACTTGAGCCCGCTGGAGCGCTCGCTGACGCCGAAGCCGGCGCGCTTGTCGTTCTTCCACTCGCCCATGTAGGTCTCTGTGGTGGTGGCGTCGATGTCGGACTCGAAGGGGGTGTACTCCTCGCCCTCGGCGCCCTCGCCCAGGCTGACAGTGGAGGTGGCGTCGCTGGCGGCCGAGCTGATCCCGCTCTCGCTCTTGAGGAAGCTGACGCGGCTCTTCTGGCTGGCCAGGGATGACTTGGACTCGGACTTCTTCAGCTTCCCCAGCAAGGAGCCCCTGCGGAAGAGCCCCCCTTTCTTGGGCTTGCCGGCCTCAGCGTCCGCGTAGAGGCTGAGGGCGAAGCCGCCGCGGGTGATGGTGGGCGAGAGGGGCAGGCTCTCGGGGTTGGCGGCGGGCGAGTCCTGCTGGGGCAGGGTGCCGTTGCTGTGCTCGCTGCGCAGGGAGGACAGGGATGTGCGCAGCGGGGAGCGCACCACGGAGGCCATGCCGTAGGGCACGCTCTGCCGCACGCCGTAGCCGTGCCGCATGCCGTTGGTGAACTGGCCCTGGTACGTGCCTGCGGGAGACAAGAGGGGCAGGGTGAGAGAGCTGTGGACACTGATAAGCTTTAGCAGAGAGATTTTCCAGCTTTCTGCAGCATTTTGTGAGAGTTCTGTCTTTCCCATGCAAGTAAAACAAAACAATGTTACCGTTTTGTAAACTTCTTGCAGGTGCGGATTGTTTTGGTAGAATTGTTATGGTTCTAACTGGAAAAGCACTCAGAACTGTGTGTCTTAGAACTTGACCAATCCCCTTAGGGGGTGGATGGCAAAAACCAATTACCTTATGCCACTTAATACACTTTGCGAACTAACATATAAAAGTCTTCGGAGAATTCATTAAAGCCCTTCCATTGATCCCTGAGCCTGGACTTCGTGTCGTTTCTCTACTTGTCCGTGGGGAAAACAGCGACAGAGAGCAGCTTGGTCCTGGGAGAGCAAAGGGAGATGAGCTGTGGGGTTGCACTGACCCCATTGGTGCTCACCCACATGTAAAAGCATCAGTGCCTAGGGAGCAGAGGACACCAGCCCAAGAGGCTCTGCTGGCAGGTGACAGCTCGTTGGAAAGGGACCGAGGCACCAGGGGACACTGGTGCAAACCCAAAGCCACTTACTGTATAGGATCTGGATTTGCATCCAGAGCAGGGAGCGGACCCCGAGGGGTGGAGTTTGGGCTGTGCAGAGGGTGGCAGCAGCCCCAGCGGGCATGTGAGCTGCAGTGGCACATCTCTCCTTGGCTTAGTGACAGTCCCTTTCAGCCTGTTCTGCAGCCTGCCACTTGCAGGCTGCCAGGACCATCTCTAGACCCCTGAGTCAGGATCCCATGTGTCCATTGACTGCCCTGGTACCTGAAGCCACATCTCCTTGGCGCTGACAGACGGCTTCTCTGAGTTCCCAAGATCGAGGCTTGTGCCACGCTGCACGAAGCAAGAGATGGGCAAAAAAGGGAGGAGAGAAGCAGCTCTGTGTGGGGTTCCTTCAGCTCTGCCCCAAAAAGCAGCACCCCACCGCACTCCTCCAGACCCAGCTCAAGAGGGCAGACAATGATGGGAGACACAGAAAGGATCGTGTTCACCATGGCCAGGGCTGCACCTTGGGTACAGGACCCTGCTAAGGACCAGCAGGACTTTGGCAGTGACATCTTGAAGGACCGGGACCTCTCCAGAGCCCCCGATCCCAAAGGTGAGCACATTTGCAGGCTCCAGCAGAGTGGAGACCCCCACTCTGACTTTTCTCACCAGGATGTCAAGAGACTTAAATTAGCTGCATCAGAGGCTCCACAAGAAGAGCTCCTGGGAAGGGCAAGGGGCTGGTGGGGCAGCAGACAGCCCACAGAACCCACCACGCCAGCACAGGGAAGGTCAGAGCATTCCCGAGCCCTGTGAATTGGGATGGGATGGGATGAGCCTGGGATGAGCCATTTTCCCAGCCTGGCTCTCATCAGTCTATTGATGCAGTTGCCTCAGAAACCAGCAAACCACCCAAAACAAAGGCAGCATTCCGCTCTGCTCCTGGCATTACAGGTCCTGGAATGGGCTACCCCACTCCAGACCGGCACCCTGTGGAACAGAGGCTGCCAGCAGCCCTCTCAGCTTGGGGCACAGGCAGAGGGTGATGGGGGAGCACAAACACCTTTGGAAAGGCCACTCCATTCCTTTACTCTCCCAGGTGCTGCTTCATGTAAGCAAAGGGTCAGCTGTGCTGGGGGTATTTTCAGACATCTGTCCTAAACCTGGTTTGCAAAAAGCAGTGACCTACCAGAAGACACATGATTTTGGGAGAGCAAGCACTCCCACGGTCCTGGGGAGGCTCAGCCAGGGCTGGGCTGAGATGGAAGGGGGTGACCCATCTTTAAGGCATTAATCTCCCCCCTCAGACACTATTACTGAGCCCAGGGATGACCCTGCTCCCCAAGGAGCAAATCCAGTTCCTTTTTTGGTGATTGTGGGAGTGCATATTTTACAGTCTCCCAGGCCACTTCTGCAGCATAATCTCTCCTCCCAAGCTTCAGGTTTCGTTGAAATCCTCTTTGGACCCGCCTGTGGAGTGTTAACTTACAGTGCTGAGGGCCAGGAAAGACAAGAAGTGCCCGAGTGAGCAGCAGCTGCTGCCCTGGGTGAGCTGCCCCCAAGCCAGCCCCTGCCCACCCTGCAACGCAGAGATTTTGGGGTCCCCGTAAACAGTCGGTCTCCCCTACAAAAAAAGTAGGGATTCGTGTAGTACAGAGTATCTGCAGACTGCAGCCAGACGTGGGGAGCCATCGGCCAGAACAAGGGGCCATTGCCCATTTTCTTGGAAGAGCTTGAAGCTCTGTGAGGGAAAAATAAGGAAAAATAAGCATGTGTTTGGGCACGAGCCTGGAGTCAAGGACCATCACTGGAGATCCCAAGCATCTGGGCATGTTCCTCACCGTGCTCCCAAATCCCTGTCCGTAAAATGGTGATGAGTCTTCCTAGTGCAAACTGAAGTTATGGAGACCCCCATAGTGCCCCATGTCCCTCCCTGGTGAGGTCAGTGCCCCATCCCACCCGCCCAGCCAGCGAGCAGGGCTGACACACGATCAGGGTGACACTGGAGACCTTCTCCTAGGATGGGAACAACTTCACACGTATCAGGCTGCAGCTGATAATGCCGCCATGGTAATTCCCTGGAAAAGGAACTCTGGAAAAGTCTTGCAGGTTAAGGGGGTTCAGCCACTCCTCGGGGGTCGGACCAGAGCAGCTGCTGCACTCCAGCAAATCCCCAGCCCCCTGTCCCCCTGAACAGGACCAGAGCCAGCTGGGTGGGAAAAGCCACATGGCACAGTGGGTCTTCAGGGAGCAGGGATGGGGGTGCCACCCTCAACACAGGGTTCAACTCCAGCTCTGCAGGCTGGTCTCTGCTCCCTGATTTCAGCCCGTACAGCACAAGCAACATCGTCCCTGTGACCAGAGCTGCCAGCCCTGCCTGGATGAACGGAGGGCACCGACACGGTGCTGCCCACGGCTGCCCAGCCAAGGCGGGGGTGAGCAGGCACTGCCATGTCCCTGTCATGCTGCCATTCCCTGCCGTGCCAGGGCAGGGCCATAAACCACCCCTGGAGCGGAGCCAGAGGCTGCGGGGAGCGGCTGGAGGCGCCGGAGGCCGTGCGTCAGGGCACGCAAGGTTCGAGCAGAGCCAAGCCCTGCCTCACCAACACGGCCCAGTGCAGTCAGTTCAGGAGAAAATGGGGCTGTGCCAAATCTCTCTGCAGCAGGGCTGCACGTCCCCGAGCCACCACCACACCCCAATACCAAAACAGCCTGGGCAAGGGGGGACGGGCAGCACACAGAGCTGTCAGCCAGGCTGCCACGAGCTCACACACATCTGAGGTTCTGCAAAAAATAATTAAAAAGCAATGGGTGTGGAACAAATAAAATCTCTATTTAGGATGAAAATGGAGCCCACTTCCCTGCCTCCCCAGCCCTGGTGATTCATCAGGGCAATGGGACAGAGCCACCTCATCCCATTGGGGTGTGATTACTGGGGGACAGGACGTCAGTAATCCTTTACTGGCTGCATTGTCACTTGTCCTAATGACAAAAACCGCTGGTTCCTCTGCAGCCCCCAGGAATACGATTCATCACCTCTGCACAGCCCCAACAAGGGGTGCTGCCAGGATAACTTCATAGGACAGGAAGGATTAAATTGTAGGTTTGATGGAAATTACATCAGCCATCACCCTGCAGCCTTCACCTCCAAACACTCCAAAGGGGTGGGAGCACCCTCTGCTTCACCCCAGCAGCAGGATGGGATGGTGCATGCCTGCATCAAATGCAAAAGCTTCAGCTCCCAGTGCCCTCCAGCCTGGCAGCAAGATCCCATCCCCAGCAGTGACACACTTCCCCTTCCTAGCCTGTCTCAAGGCTCCCATATAATTAGTGATGAATGTAAATAATACAAACAACCATGTAAATAATGCAAACAGCTCAAATCGCATCCCTGCCCTACAGTCCCCTGCTGTCACCCAGATACTGCGATGACAGGCGGGTTAGAACTCAGTGTAAGTGGCCAGGGACATTTAAACAATGCACAGCACCATGTGCAGGACAGGCCAGCAAAAACTGAGTGCTGCTTTTTGGTGCCAGCAGTACGGTCTGACGGGTCCTGCTGGAAAAGAAAGGCAAAGAAAACCATATAGAGAGGTAAAAAAAATTCACTATATTAATTCATGGGTCACACTCAGCCAGGCAGGAGCTTTGCTACAGAGGCAGCAGACAAAAACCAGCACCATCGTGGCTCTCCCAGGCCCCTTTCCTCCTTTCCCAGCCACAATCCCGTGGATGCTGCTCCTTCTGTCCCAGTCCAGGCCCCTTTCCACTGTGCTTGCCCTGCCACAGGGAGGAGTTGTGCTGCTCCATATCACTCATTTCATCTCCCCAGTAAAGCACTTCTGCATTTCTTTTCCCCTCTTCTGTGGTCTTGTGATCACTGTCTGGTCTAATTGTTTCCCCGTGGTTAATTGACACTGCTGTTTTCCTTAGCACCCTAGAGAACAAATTGCAGTATCAAAAAGAAGTTGGTTTTAGGCTGCTGTGATTGCAAGTGAGTTTTTTTTCCCCCATATTGATACATACAAGCAGTTATTTGTACAGCAAAAACAGGCTTTGGGCTGGATCATGGGTATGCAGCACAATTCACCATTAGCAGTGAGATTTTTTTTCTGCAGTAAGACTTGACTCAGGGTTTTGACTCACAGTCAAATGCACAAAACATCCAAAAAATGAGGCCTTCCTTACAGCATGGACAAAACTCACCAGGCAAAGCCAAATAACTACATGTTTACTCATGTCTTATGTTGCAGAACAATGAGCTCCTTCATGCTACACCTTCCACAACCCCACTCACTGTCTGCTTCAGCCAGAGCATTCTGCCCCTGTAAAGGGCTCTGAGCTCTTCCCTGGTGACAGCAGCACACACAAGTATATCCAGCTCGGATACCCAAAGAAATATATCAGAATTTCACTGTATCTGGCCAGCCACACCAGGAGCTCTGAACCCCTTAGCTGATTTCAAGTATCCCATAGCTTTCACAAAAATAGGCTTTTGGTAGTGGGGAGAAAAAGTGAATAACCCACACAGTGCCTAGGCTGAATTGTACCATGACCCTGGTTCTTATTAGACACCAAAAACCTACATGGGATTTCAAAATACTTTGCTCCAGATATGGGCTTTTTTTAGCCGCCAATCTTGGCCAGACACAAGATTCAAACACAGACAACCCTATAAGTATATTTTAAAATGTAAATTTTTATGTATGTCTATATATATATGCGTATATAAAAAGTTAAAGTCTATTTTAAAACATCAGAATCAGCTACATTTCCCTGAAATCTTCAAGCAGCCCAACCATGACCTAAAGTTTGTGACGACCTGGCAAGAGCTGCACATTCCCAGAGCCCTTTTCCTCGTGTGGCTGGCTTCCAAGGGGCTTGGGAATCATGTCCCCTACTCGAGGGACGGCAGATATCCAAAGCCTTTCCAGATGTTTATCTTGGCAACCTCAAATTCAAACATTAACAGGTCCCATCAGCAGTCTGGCCACATGTGGATCTTGCAGGTGGTTACTGTGTGCAGGTGAGGAGACAAAAAAGTCCTGCAGGTCAGTGAGACCATTCCACCCCTGTCCTACAGGTGGGAAGCTGGATGGTGATCCCCGGCTTTGGCTGCAGTTTTCGACATGTTCCTGTGCCATCAGAGAGGCTCATGCGTTGAATGAACAGCTCAGATCAGCCAGGGTACGATGACCCAGCACACGGAGCAGCCGCTGGGCACCCCAGCACAGCCTCGTGAACCTCGTGGGGCTGAGCTCAGTGTTTTGGCAGGGCACATCTTCACGGATCAGGGCTAAACTGCCAGCCTCGAGTGGCACCAGGGATCATGCACGTTCTTGGGTGTGGGACAACACCCCAGGGAGCGCTGTGCTGACAGAAGCAGGATATTCTATATCCTTACAGGAGAAAGGATTGGCTCATCTTTCCCGCTCTTCTGCCCCAAGCTTTCAGTCCAATATCTAATCAAACCCCTACGGCAAGTCTTACCACTCAAAATTCTCCCCCAGAACACTGACTGGAATGCCAGTAGCCCTTTGCCCTTAGAAGGATTTGAGTTTTAGGAAGCAGCAAGGAAGCAACTGTGCAAGTTCAAAGGAGACCTTGACTTCTCCAGAATGAAATTCCCAATGGCAGCCGTTGCTGACAGTTACCTGATTGCTGCTCTTTACTCATCAGGGCACATCTTCCATGTCAACTACACATCTTATGGCCTCACACGAAGGTTCTGTGCACCAAACTGGCCACGCAACCTCCACGTGTTAAACCATTCCACATTCCCCACAGGACAGAGGGGGGAGAAAATTTAAGGAGCTGGAGGGATGTGTCAGTTCGTATCTGTACCTCCAACATCCAAGGGCACAAGGAAAATGGGTCAACTTCAAGACTGTATTCCCAGGCTTAAAGTCAGCCACAAACCCACACAACTCATTGAGAAATATTTATGAAAAACATAGCCCTGAAAGCCAGTCTTGAATGAGTCCATTTTTCTAATGCCTATAAATGTGATGCTTTTAATTCTGAAGATTTATATTATTATGGTTATTTTGCTTTATAAACTAACTCCAGTGCCTGTCCTAGATAAATATAGATGCAGTTTTGATCCATATTTTGAAGGGTATTTCTTTCAAATCACCCTCTCTATTTAGCTATCCTAAATGTGGCAGCCCAGAACATTACAGTGCTGAAGAGCTACAAAATTACTTGCACAGAAATTCTTGCAATGTTTTTAACCCCAGAATTGCCACTAATGCAAGAACACAATTAGACCGAGCATTTAGAGAACACAACAAATATCTGACTACATGGTGCAGTTGTATAGTAGCAGGGGTTGAAAGCTTCCAAATAACCGAAGGGATTTATTTTAGGGAAAGGCGTGTGGCTACATATTCTAAACAGCTTAGATAGACTCAAAACTCTTTGGCAAAGCGGATGTGCAGGCAGCCCGTCAGAGGCGTGCAGGCAGTGTTTAATGCATAGGGAAAGCGTGCTGGGATGCTGTGGGTGGCTTACATCCGACACCAGAACATTCACAGCTCGCTGCCTGGTGGGTGAGCACACGGCTCGCTGTGGTCATGCACCAGCTGGGACTTTCTGGGCTGGTTCAGCCAGAAGCTGCAATAACCAGACCCTGTGGAATCAGGAGTTAGATTCTGTGTTAGTCTAACACAGAATCAAGTTGGTTGGTGTTAACTACCAATACAGACGCTTAAGAACAGCTTGGGGCAATGCTCCTGCTGCTCCTCCCTCGTGTCCGCAGACAGTGAGCCACGTGTGCTGCATCCAACTGGGAAAATCCAGGCACGCATACATTGATGAGATGGTTGCATCTCAAGCTCCCCTTCTTGACTGAAGCACCCCAGTGGCTCACTGTAGGACACTGTGCCTGTCTAGATCTCACTAGTGGGACAGGACCAGGTCACCTCTTCAGCAGGGACAACATGCAACCTCTGTTGTCACAGGCTGGGTATGACGCTGTTCATCCCCCTCCCATTCCCTCTGGAGCCACCCTTACCTCCGTCAGCGTAGGTCTCGGTGCCGTAGCCATCCTGCAGGCCATTGTTCCATGTACCTTCGTACTTGGCTCCGCTGCTCATGCTCTGCCTCGCACCATACCGTCCCTTAAAGCCATGGGTCCACTCGCCTCTGTAAACCCACCGTCCTTTGGTCTCGATTCCCAGGCCGTGCCTCTTGCCTTGGGACCAGTAGCCTTCGTAGGTGTTGCCACTGGGCCACGTGTATATGCCCACCACCTCGAAGCCGTAGTTCCAGGAGCCTGAGTACTCGCCCTGGCCCTTGGGGCCGGTGCAGATGCCATGCCCGTGGGCTTTGCCCCCCTCCCAGCCCCCGCAGTAGGCGCCTCCATCATCGAAATCAAACCTGCCGCCGCTCATGGTGCCCTCCGGTGCCCCTCAGCCGGGCAGCGTTCCCAGGGGCAGCGCTCCGAGGCTCCCGCATCCCCGGAGGGAACGGGCTGGGCGCCGGGAGCGGCCGCTCCTGCCTCGCCTGGCCCGGCCGAGGGGCTGGGGCACGGGAGGAGAGAGAAACTGGAAGAGAGGGAGGGGAGAGGGGCGGGCCGAGCCCCAGCCCCCCCGTAGGGGCAGCCGCTCCGCGCCGGTACCTGCCCCGCGGGCACGGGCATGGGCCGCCCGGGGAGCCGCCCCCGCGGCAGAGGGAGCGATGGGGGTCCCGATCCCCGCGGCAGAGGGAGGGATGGAGGTCCCGATCCCCGCGGCGGAGAAGGGATGGGGGTCCCGAGCCGGCCGCTCTCCCCCGCCCGGCCGCCGCCGCCCGCCCCGTCCCGTCCCGCTCTCCTCCCCCGCCGGGAGAAAGGTCAGCGCTGCCCTAACAAGGCCATCGGATCCCAGGAGCTGCTCCCAAAAATAACCCCCCGGAGCCCGGCCCCCGCCTCGGGGCCCTTTTATGAAGGAGGGGAGAGACACATCCCACCCCCCCGCCGTCCCCCGCCCCGGGCACGGATCCAGGCGGAGAAGAGGCTGGGAAAGTAAATGTCTGCTTAAAATAGAGCCTGGGAAGGGGCCGCCGCGCTCCCCCCGGGCCTGCAGCCGCTGTCCCGCTCCGCCGGAGCCCCGCGGGATGCGGGGACGGAGCGCCCGGGACAGGTCACTCACACCGTGTGTAACTGGACAGAGGGAGAACAAGGAGTTAGAGCTCAGCCGTCACCCGAGTGCAGCGTACAGCTCACTCAGCCCCTCTGCTACTTCCCAAGTGACTTTCCAGAGCTGCTTTAGGGTGATGAAAGAAGTTCACCAGTAGTCATTTACCCCTCTCTCCCAAACAATAAACTTTCCGAATTTCCTTCTGTTTAACAGCCAGCAGCAGAATTCAGTCTATGTGTGGAAAAGACCATAGACAGCTGCAGACACACGGAGTAGGGACAGGACACCTTGTGTGTAATAATGTCACCAAATACAGATGGCAGAGGACAAGAAATGACAGACCAGGTAACAGGCTAATCCAAGCCCTCTATTCTTGCAGCATACCCATCCCATTCCTAAAGACACTGTCACAGCAAGACCACGGAGAAATGACCTTCCCTTACTGACCACCACGCTGAGAAGCTGCAGGAGCTGTGGGGTTTTATCAGCCCTTCCAGGGGACATCCCAAAATCCCCCCAAACTCTGGGGCAAAGCTGCCACAAACAGCAGTGGGTTCAGACTCACATAACACAGTTTTTCAACTCGGACAACCTCCTCACTGGCATTTCTAGGAAGAAAAGGTACAGAGGAACCATCCAATATATAACTGCAAGAGAAGCTGTGTGTATGGACAGCACATAAACACAGAACACCTGCAGGCACAGGTGAGAAGGACCAAGTTATAAAGTTAATTACAAAAGGCTTCACTTTTATTCAGCCACAGGAAGGAATTGGCTCTTTGGTAATGGACTCCAACGTGACTCAGAAGAGCCACTTGGCAGAACCAGCCCTCTAAAGCTTTCTTTTTAAAAAAGTCAGATTTTGAAATTGGCTCAAGTTAAATTTTTTCGTTGTTGTTTTAAACTAAGCTTTTAGACTACTTAGGCAAGTTTTCAAGGTTCTTGCTGCATGATTAAGGGCCATAAATTCCCATTTTGTCAAAGCAAAACCAGAGGGTTTTGCTCTGCGGTTTCTGGGAAGACCAAAACATCTTAAAACACCTTGTAGTAACAGAAGAGAAAGCGTTAAGGAAGCAGTTGCAGCAATTCATGGTCTTCTATTCCACAGTGTTCCAGCACTTACGAGCCCAAAGATGTCGTAACTGTCCCAAGAGGATGCCAAGTTCAGGACTATTGTAATTATTTACTTAGCAACTTCTTCTAATTACATAGCACAGTTGTGAACTGATTGCACACTTTGTTTAAACATTAATAACTTATGCAGATTTTGGCATTTAAAAGAGCTTTTGTTGACCGCCAGCAAACCCACACAAAATTCAGAAGGCACTGACAGTCTACATGCACCAAGGCACCACACAGAGCTGCTCTTATTTCTTCATTTCGGCAGAACAATTCCCATTTTCCCCTGAAGACTGAGCTGGCTGCAGCAGCCAGCCCTGGCCTGGCGCTGACCTCTAGTGGCACTGCTCGTGTCCCTTCCCAGTCAGCTCGCATCTTTCTGCTCTCTATTTTTACATCTCCTGGATTTCAATCTACTTTAACACAGTACTGAGCAGCGGACAGTGCAATCCTAAACCCTGCAGTACAGGTCTGTGGTCACTAATGAATGAAACGGTAAAAGCAGTGCAGTCTTGAAAGGTACTTTCAGCCCCACAATGGTGCTGTGGTTGAAATTTTCATTTGAGAACAGTTAAGAATAATTATTTGAGAAATAAGGTCATTCCACACTTTGCAGCCCAGTTTTGTAGACAAGTTACCAAAAAATTGTCTTGAATTCAGAACACAGGTGGCAGAAGTGCAGTTATTGAAGGGCAGGGAAAGAGATGTGGGACCCAGGTACATTCTGCACGGTGTAGGTGACACTTCAGAACAGGCAAAACAGGTAAACTTATGTGGCCACTTGTTCTAAGACACCAAGTGCTGCCACAGAAATTACAAAAAAAACCCCCAAGAGTAACACCAAATGATTTTGCAGGAAAATGTTTGTCTCCATTTCTTCTCCAGACCTTACAGGTCAGAAAAGTTGAGGTACTGCAAATAGTAAAGACAAACCAAACACAACTTTTCTCTCCCTTGACAAATTATCTTATTTGATGGGATGCTCCTTTGCTAGACGCTCATAAAAGAGACACTGTGCTGATGCACACTATGTATGGAGAGCTGCTTGCTTCTGAAGCAGTAAATTCCAGGAAGAATGCAAAGCTGGACAGGGCAGATAAAGAGATGATGGTTTAGAAAGACTGGAGTGGAGAGACAGTGCTCATGATTTCCCTACAACTGACAACTGTTCACTCCAGTCTATGGGTCTTAATACCTGGTCCTATACAGCAAGCTAAAAAAGAAGCTAAAAACTCCCAAAACTGGCAGTGTATGAATTAAGAGCACTGAAACAAGCAAATGCTGGTTTGGTCACCATAAAAAATACAGTGAGCAGAGCCCATGGCCTCACTTTTCCTTTGGTTAACCACAGCAGCAACTCCCCTGAAGAATGCAGGATGTTTCTCCTGCTGCAGACAAGTCTCTAAGGCCTGTTGGAAATTCAATAAAAGGTTTGCCTTCCACTTTTCCAGTACTAGTACCAAGGGGAGGGTAGGAGATGGTCACACTCCTTTATGAAATAAAATCAAAAGTGCAAGCATCCAAAACCACAAGCCTGAGTCTTACAGCCTGAGGTCAAAGTGATTTCAAAGAAGCTGAATGACACCAGGTGTCTCAAAAGAAGAGCTCTAATCACCAAGCAATCTAGGGACTCTTCTCTACCAAACCACAAAGTGGATTTTGAAAACAAAGCAGAATTAAGTGTTGTGTCTCTTAAGCACAGGGAGGTACGCTCTAGGTAAATTTACCACATTATCTATTCCAAGCTTAAATTATAATGCTGAAACTAAACTGTTTGTCCAGCTTAAATAATGAACATCAGCTGAGATGCAAAGAAGTGTTTTTATTGCAAGCACAGTGAGTAGGGAGTGGGTTGCATATTCACATGATGTGCCTGAGGGCAGATTTAAACCAGCCACTCTTCTGGTTCTAGTGCTCATTGCTGTCAGGTGTACATCATTTCTGCCATGTGAGACATTTTCTTTGGAATATACAAGTAATACTCCATGTATCCCGAAAGATCTTCAATAGTCACATCATCCACAAAGGCCCTGGCTTGCTCAGAGCAAGAGCGTGGAGAACTTGAGGGAGTTCTTGATGGCAAAGGCTGTGAGTGATCCTCAGAAACCGTTCTGTCAGGTGCCAGCGGGAGGGTGTTCTGCAAGCCAGAGAATTTGTACACTTCCATATCTTGCCACAGTTTGCACTGACAGGCTTTATCTGCACACGCACACGGCTTGCTCGTGTTCAGCTTGGACATAGACTGGAAGTCAGAAAGCTCCGTAGTCTTTAGGCTTGCTTTGGATACTGGAGAAGCTGCAGCTGGAGGGTTCTCCTGTGTGTTCTCAGATGTCAACTGTGCAACAGAAACTCCCAAACACTCCTCAGCTCCCTTCTGGCCAACGTCCGGAGCGACGCTGCAGTGTTCATGTGCACAAGCTTCCTTTGGGACTGGCATCCCAAACACACTGCTGTCCTCCTGGGCATCAGCCTGGCTCTTCTGCACCAGCTGGCTGCATGTGGAATGTGATTTTGTGCTGCAATGGATAAACTTTGGAGGATGAAGAATCGGAGACTTGGAACGCCTGCGACGCTGGGTTCTCACAACTCCTCTCGAAGGCTTCTTCACAGACCTGCCAGGGAAAGACACAAAAGAGAATGAAGATTCACTAAAAGACTTATTGCTGGGTTACAAGTAACACTGGGCAAAATCTCTACTGCATTTATATTGCGTGCACCAGCTTTAAATTCGGAGTATTTGCTCGGGGTGTTCTGCTATCTTGGAATTTGACTGCGTTCTAGTCAAGCAGCTGTATGAAATATAAAAGGGACACCACAGAAATGCATCTCAGAGAGTGGGCTTTAAAGGTTAGAAAATGAGTAAAGCATGTGAGACATGACAAAATAATCTCTACAAGAAGGACAAAGCACAAGAAAAGAGCACAAAACTAATGAATCAAGGGCAAAGAGTGGTTTTGTTTCAGATGAGCATGAAGTTCTGCAGAGATACTCCAGAAACCAATTCTTTATTTTAATCTAGTTCAGAAGACACAATGACAGCTTCTGCAGTGTCAAACAATGACTGAAAGAGATGCATTCATGATTGTCTGATTCAAAACCAGCAGCTCACATTTGTATTGAGAAATATCTGTAATGTTTAGCAACCTAGAGGTGACCAGCATTTCCTTTCACTTCACATAACTGTAAAGAATAGCAGTCATATATGAAGGGAAAAAGGTGGTGTGAGTATTTTAGAAAGCTCTTTAGTAAAGACAATTCAGGTTCCTTGTTTAGAGGTGCACGAATTAGAAACTGGCTACTTAACACTCCTTCTCAGTGCAGTATCATTTGAAATAGTCTGATAATCCCAAGCTTCTCTTACCCATGCCAGGTTTCCTTAGAAGCACACACATTCTTAGGTTTGGTTTCATCTGCCACTGTTCTAACTATTGTTCTGGGACTTGTCCCATCACCCCCAGAGAGAGAAGTGGTAGATCTGTGAGAGACAGAATGAAGAGTTAACAGTGTACATTGGTTAGGATTATGATTATGAAAAAATATCCTCATGCATCTTCTTTCCCAGAAAATATTGCTCCAAATAATTTAGAATATGTCTTGAAAGACCTGCCCACAAAGACCCAAATCAGAAGGACAAGTGTTGACACACTCCTGTCTCCAAGGTTTGTATAGCAGACCCTTTCACCGAGCGCTGCCGTTCACAGCTCCACTGCAGCTCCAACCCCACGTGTCAGTGACAAAGCTTCCCAGGAGAGAGGAGGGCAGAAACACCATCACTGAAGAAACATGTCTCTTTTTCCAGAGACAAATAAGCCATTCTTTCCTAAAAATAAATGTTCTTTGGACATAAATAGACTTTGTTTAGCTGAAGAACACTTAAGCCTCTGTCTAACATAGCCTGTCAACATAAGCTAAAACTCTTCATAGTCCTGCAAGTTGAATCATTTGAGCCACAAAATCATGTCAGACCTTCAGCTTCTATTCAAGGCAGGGACCTTAGCAGATTTACTAAATTTTCTGGTGCTATAAATTCCTTCCAGACTCCCATTTTGAAGGACTTAAAGTAAGCCCAAGAACAATTTTTTCAAGTTGTGACTTCACGTATTACACTGGAATTTCCAAGAAAATTATTTCCCAAATCCTATGCTAAATTAGTTTGTAAACAGGATGGATTCCCTGAAAAGTGAAAGTAAGCCCCCACACACTGATCTAGGGTAGGGTTAAGAGAATCCAAACTATTAATCAAACTAATTTCCATTTAAAGAACAATGAACACAGAACACAAGATCGAAGGCCACCAGTAAAAACTCCAAAGTGATCAAATATGCCCAGCTGGAGGAAGGTACTAGAGATACTGAAGAAACGAGAGGTAATTCATTACTAATGAGTTTAACTACTTAAACAAAAGATAATTTTAGAAGCCCATCTACTCACAATCTGAGCTATGTGGTAATTCTAGTTACCACCTTGATCTTTACATGCTGCCTTACCTACCCTTTTATTTCAGTGACAGTGTAATTGCATCACTGACAACAGCTTACTGGAAGACAAGATTATACAGGTAATATGCAATGGTGCACATTTGTCAGCAGAAAAAAACATTATATGGAAGCCTTTCTTTATTTAAATTCAGGTAAAAATAATCATTACCAACAGAAGACACATGGTGCTTGTGTTCTGCCACCTGGGACAGTGAATGTAAGTGTCTTGTGTCAAATGTCCACAAACCAAGACAACACAAAAAGTATTCTTTCCCATTTAGAGATTTTGGTTAAAAATAGAAATTTTGTGACAGCAATGAAAATAGCTTGTGTGGGAATCATGCACTGAATCTAATGCTCTCCCTTACTGACATGGAAAGAAAGTTTCTCTCCTGGGAAAAGATGTGACTTTATTCTCATGACAGGCCTTCAGAGCCATGGCAATATGCTAACTTCAACAGCAGAGTTCTAGTCCTATGGACTTTAGTACTGGTAACCTCTGGCAGCCAGATTCATGCCAAAATTGATTTCAAGCACATTGCCAGCTGATGATGATGGTGAGGTTTCCTTCATGCCTGTTGCAAGCTGACAGCAATCAAACAAATTACAATTCCTTGAGAAGTGCAGTCTGCAGGTAGTGAATTTATTTCAGTCTGTTTAACTACAATGAAGGCTTTCTGTGCCTAACCTTTTGCAATTACCTCATTCCCTCAAATTTCACAGCAAGGGTGTTCCCTTTGAGTCCATTTGTAAGATGTTAAGTCTGTGCCTCCTTGTGGTGTTACCTACCCAGCTGTGTCAACTCTCAGCTTTTTGAAGGCTGTCTGCAGGCTTTCTTCTTCTCCATCCTTAGCTTCTGATTTCATCATTGGGATGGCCAGAAGGTGATGGAATTACCATGTACTGCTACAAGCAGAAAAAAGACATATGAAAATAAGGGCCAAATCCTTGTTAAAAACATTAGTTGCCCAGCAGCACTGTAATACATGAAAATAAACTCAAAATAGCACAATGAGCACACAAAGCTGAGGTCATTCCAGTAGAACATTTTTGAAAGCTGATTCAGAACAAGCTTTATGATACCCAAGAATGAAACAAACAGTCTCTTGTACAACTGTAGGTGAATTAACAATTCAAAGTCAAATCTGGTGTCAACAGCATCTTGCACATACATTACAGTACAGCCAGGCTCTTCCACTTGTCTTACAGAATAATTGTAGAAGAGGTGAAAGTGAGAAGGAACAACACTATTAGAAACAGTCAACCTTCTACAACTCTTATTTCCAAATCTGGGGCTCAGTGTTACACATACACTTTAAAAAAACCCAAACCAAGAGATTTTTCTTAAAACAAGATAAAGTTTTAAGCCAAACAAAACTTTTTGACCTTATGTCTAGGTTCCAGCAAGAGTTATACAGTCCTATCAGAACATGGTATTTTGGTTGCCAATAGCTGTTAAAATTTTCCAGTATCAGCTTGTGAACAAGTACAAAGGCAAACAAATACAAAAAGCAATCAGAAAGCCTTGTTTTAAATTAAAAAAAAAATATAAAAACTGGCTGATGTACTTTTTTTAATCTACTCTGGCCATCATTTAATCTAGCTACAAGGGATCTCAAATCTTTCTAAATTTGATGCTCTCTGGGCTTGCTGGAGGTCAGGCACTAGCTGTTTATGCCAGGTCTAGACTGTCCAGTCCTGTTTAACATCTTCATTAATAACCTGGATGATGTGGCAGGGTACTCTCACCACATCTGCTGATGTCACCAAAGTGGGACCTCGACAGGGACCTCATGAACTTCAGCAAAGGGAAGTGCAAAGCCCTGAACAAACTTTTTTGTAGCAAGGAAAAGAACTCTGTCTTCACCAAGACCTTTTTATCTGACACTCTGCAGCTCAGTTACTTATGCAGAGGGACGGGGGTAATTTCTGTCGCCCCCCCATTCCAGCTGGAGGTGGCAGCTCTCCCCACTGTTGTTCCGGCTGCTCACTGTGCTGTGATTTCACCTGGACGCCCTGGATTGCAGACAGCTATTATGACACACACAGAAGGATAATGTATCAAAACAATTTCAAGGCACATGTTGTCCAATGAGTCAGACAGGGAGTAAACAGGAGAGGAAGAAGCTTAAACATGGACAACATGATGCTCATCTGAGCAAGTTACTATTTCATATTTTCTCTTAGCCAAATACTACTGCTGTGGTGAAAGAGATGGTCCCTACTTCATTTCACTTTTATTCCTTGGCCCCCCAGTCATCCTCAGATGATTCTTTAAAATGAAAAAAAATTCAGGCTACGTATTTTTTTAAATAGCAAACTCCTGTATTACATAACCTTAGCAGAAAGATGAGGGTAAAAAGTTTTAAAATCACTGTACATTACTCAAAACAGAATAACAGTTTTTAGACTAAATATTTTATCATGCTGTCCTTCATCGCCAACATAGAAACCCTCAAAACAATGCAGAATTTATTTAGATAAAAGCCTACTCACTGGGTGATAAATAAGCTTAAGCATTTTAGATGCACCAGTCAACTAGCACCAACGCAAAAAAAAAAAAAAATCAATTACTGTGAAAACCAGCCGAAGCTGACCGTGTCAAAAAACACATTGAAACTTACGTTCTTTGTCTCCCAGGAAAACACCCATCTTCCCTGTCCCATTTTATTTCAAGCTATTTCCCAGCAACACCGCACTACAGACCCGAGTGAGCGCAGTGCCGGTCACGCAGCACCGCTCCCGCGGTGACGATGGGACGAGGCACGGGCAGCTCCATCCATTGCGGGCTAAGGACGGGCACGTAAAGCGATGGTCACAAGCTCCCGGGCGTTCCGGGCCACGGCCCCAGGGGGCGGCACACGGGCCGCGGGACAAGAACTTCTATATCTTTAATTTTTATAATTTTATAGTTTATAATTCTATATTTTTAACCGCTCCGAGTTCCCTCCCCAGCCCTTCCCGCCCGCACGCCGGGGAGCCCCAGCAGCCCCCGCCGCTAGCCCGCGGCCCAGCTCCGCGGCTCGGCCGTGACTCAGCACCGCCCGCGCCCCGGCGGGGCTCGCCCAGCGCCCTCCGCCCTCACGAGGGGACCGGAGGCGGGAACCGCGCGGGGAAGTCTCGCCGCGGGGACACGATGGCGCCCACCGGCCCCAGCCGCTGGGGGAGCGAGGGGGGACCCGCGCAGGGCAGCGGGACGAGGACGGGGATGGG
Organism: Lycocorax pyrrhopterus obiensis; assembly: GCA_014706295.1. Taxonomy (NCBI): domain Eukaryota; kingdom Metazoa; phylum Chordata; class Aves; order Passeriformes; family Paradisaeidae; genus Lycocorax; species Lycocorax pyrrhopterus. Next base: position 8,973,075 of record JACSVZ010000022.1, on the reverse strand, counting down.
GCCGAGGACGGACACAGGGACGGGACCCGCACTCACCGCGCTCCGCGGGCCGAGCCCGCCGCCTCCCGCCGCCCCCCCGCAGCCACCGCCGCTCGCGCACGCGCACCCGGCGGGGCGGGCGGGGCCGGGGCGCGCCCCCGCGGGGCGGTGACGTCACGTCCTGTTGTGCTGCGCGCCGCGGGCGGTGGGTGAGTGACGGCCCCGCGCCCCCCGCGCCCCGCCCGGGCCGGCCCTGCGCGGCCGGGACACCTCAGCGGCGGCTGCGGGCCGGGGGGGAGCGGAGGGGCCGCCGCGGGTCTTCCCGGCGGGGCGGGGCGGCGAGGGGAGGCCCTGGGGCAGGTGGCGGAGCGGGGCCGGCGCTGCGCTGCCGCGGCTGTGGAGCCTCCGGCGGGCGCGGGCAGTGGGGGCCTGGCTCAGGCCTGGCGCTGGTCCCGGCCCCTCGCCCGCGCCCTGTGCTGGGGCAGCGGGGCTGTCACGCCGGACAGTGCCCGGCCGCCCCCGCTCTGCAGCCGGTGAGAAAAGGCTCGGGAGGGATCTCAGCAAGGTGTGAAGTGCCTGAAGGGTGGGCACTGGGGAAAGTCAGGCTGTGCTCACTGGTGCCGGCGGACCAGACCAGAGGCTATGGGCACGTACTGAAACCCTATCTGAGCGTAAGGAAGCGCTGTTCTCTGAGGGTGGTTGAGCACACGCTGTCCAGGAAGGCTCTGGAGTCTTCCTTCTTGGGGTTATTGAAAGGTTACCTGGACATGGTCCTGGAAAAACAGCTTGGGGTGGCTCTGCTTGAGCAAGGGAGATGGACCTCCAGGGATCCCTCCCAACCTAAATCATCCTGTGACTCTGTACCTTCCTGAAGCTCTGCTTCAGGTGCCATGCTCACAGCTCAAAGTACACAGGTTGCCAGGATCTGTATCATCTATTCATTCATTGATAAAAAGACACTTTGATATTTTTGACACAGGCTGTGCTTGTTCTGAAAAAACTCAGACTTTGGAGTTCACAGTGAAAAGGCCAGGGCAGGTCTGGTCAGAAGGCAGTGACATTGCCCATGGAAGAACGAGCAGCCATCACGGTTTTAGTCGGTTTTGTACAGACCATCTATGTTCAGACCTCAGCATCAAATCCCAGTTTCTGTGTTTCAGTTTATTCTATATGGCACGGTCGGTTACCCACTGAGAGCACATCAATGGACTTGGAAGCTAAAGATGAAGAGGAGGAGAGTCTACAAACAGCATTCAAAAAGCTGAGAGTGGATGCAGCAGGGTAAGTGAGCAACAAAAAAGGCAATGTAATTTGTCAGGTTTTTGTTACATATTTGTATTTGTTTTCTATTATTTTACATTTCAAAAAGAAGTCATTTGGTGAAAGGTTCTTCGCTTTCTCTGAACTGCATCACTTCAGATGAAATGCAGTCATTATAACTGTCTAATATGCAAAGCAGTACTTTATTACAGACTAATTTTGACTAATATCCAACTGAAATCACACAGTGACTGCATGGAAACATGAAAAGATGCACTCAAATCAGTGAACCCACTTTTAATGTTGTAGCTGTAGTCATCTGATGTGAGGGAGAATTTGTTTGTCTGTTCCTATAAACACTGGTGTCTGCAGCCACGTTATAAGCCTTATTTAGTGCACAAAATTTTGCTTGGAAAGCGTCTGGAGTGCAGCTCCAACACCTCGGAGTGTGCTGGGGAGTCCAGTCTTACTGGGAAGGGTCAGGCTAAATATGAACTCTGAGCATTTCTGATTTCAGGGGATTTTGTGGAGTGAAATGTCTGCAGACAGTCGTACACTAAAAACTTACTCAGTAAGATACTGGGTGTGCTGATAGTATGTAGTGTAAGAGATAATAAAATTATGCAGTCTTAACACTCTGGGAGACAGTTCACTTGAAGTCTTTTGGGAATTTACAAGAGGAAGCTTTGTGTTGACAGTGTTACCTTGTGAATTCAGCCCCACAGCCATCAACACTGTGAATCCAGGACTTCCTCTCTATGTGCAAATATATTTTGCTTTGCTACTCATTCCCTCTACTTCAGGAGGTCTTCTGAGCAATGTGGAAAAAAATAGCTGTTCTCTCTCAAGGAACTATGGTTATTAATCATAACACTTTTGCTGTAGTACCACTGGCAGACTGTGTGGGCTTCTGGTTGATTCCTGATGACATCTTAGGCATAAAAAGATCTTGTTTTGCAGGCATGTATTGTGAACAGCTCAAGTCTTGTGACTAATCCCTTAAGATCAACTTTGGGCAGAGTATTTGAGCTCTTTACTAGAATTTCAGCCTCATTTCTTACAATTTCTGATCCCGTGTTCCAAATCATACCCGCAGCCGTCATAAATATACAGATTCATGTGCTGAGGCATTTATGTTTTTCATCTGGACCTCCAAGGTCAGATGCTTTTTTCATTCTATGCTTATCTCAACAATTTAATAAAAACTAAATAAATCAGTAATCTGTCCTTGTCTGTATCTCATTCACTTCTCCACTGACTCCCCCTCAGCCTGCTGCTCTGTGTGCCTGACTTTGCATTTCAGAGGAGTAGGAGACTATCTTTAATGACTATTGTCTGACAAGAATGTTTGGAACCTGAGTTTACATTCCTTTAATGTGTCATTTTAGTATAAATAGGGCATGACATCAAGCTCTGGGCATTTTGGCTGCCTTTCACTTCATCTCACCTATCTGTAGCCACTTGACAAGGCCAGTATAATAAGAGGGGTCGGCTAAATCTCTGCAAGGCCCTGTTTCTACCCACTGACTACAGAGGGAGTCAATGCAGCAAATTTGACTGGCTTAGCTGAGCATCCAAAGCACACAGGCTGAATGTGGGCCTCTGGAACCATATGTTCAGGCATTTCTGTGATGTGGCATTTCCCTTTTTACCCAGATGTATTGCAGCTCTGTCCGTGGGCGACGGGACGATTCTCAGAACAACGACAAGAGCAGCCGTGGATGGAGCCAAGCAGCAGACTGTCAGCTCTAAGGAAGCGTGGCATGGGTAAAACATGAGACATTGAACAGTTGCAGGCCGCTTTCAGTGCGAGTTGTTAATTAGTTGCTTAAAGATATCTTTCCTTTCTATCACAAAATGTTTCCATGACTAATATGTTGTTTTTAAGGGGATTTCGTCAAAGTGTTTAAAAGCAATATTTCATCTTCTCTTAGAGAGGGTTCCCAAAACTTTCTTTTCCATTGATTTTATCAGTAGTACTTTTCTGCAAGTCTTAAACCTTTGCAACCCCCTCTCACCTCGCTCTTGGGTTCTTTTATTTCTTTTGAAGTACCTGGATATGCAGTGAGACTGCCAGCAGCTCCAACTGATCCAGGTTCGGCACTACAGTTCAGTTTGGGATGACAGAGTATCATTTGCTTAAGGCAGAAGATTTGGGGGGAAGCACCTTGAATAAGGGTTCCTTGTATGTATCTTTCCTTTGGGGGAACCCAAAATTTCTTCAGAGTCCTCCACGGTTCCTGTCAGAGATTGTAAGTGACCAGTCATCTGGTATTTCCAAGCAGAAAAATAGTCTTGTAAAATGTTTTTAGTCACATTTTAGAGCTTACCGAGCTGTAGTGTAGATTCTGGAGTTACCCACTTGCTCGCCTGTTGAACCCTGCAGGTGTGTGAGAAAGCCTTCCCGAGGATCGGCAAGGGTCCCGCGGCGCCGGCGCTCCAAGTCTCCGGTCCTGCACCCTCCCAAGTTCACGTATTGCAACATGAAAGCCAACAACCAGCTGAAACACAAAACCCAGGCAGACACTTCGAAGGGTGTCATCAGCTCAGATGTTTTTGTCCCAGCAGAACATGGTACGAAGGACGGGCAGGATTCTCACCTTGAGGCCAGTAACGACAGAACTGAACCATTGGAAGCTTTCACCGCCGAAGAGCCTTTGCAGAAGCCGGGGGAGAATTGCCCTGCTCTCTCCTCATCCTTTGAGAACAGCTTGCGTTCTAAGCAAACCTCAGATTTCCAGTCCTTATCCATGCTTAGCAACGGCAGGCAGTGCCCTTGTACGGACAAGAAGTGCCAGTGCAAGCAGTGGCGCACCATGGAGGTGTATTCCTTCTCCGGCCTGCGGAGCGTCCTGTCCGAGTGCGAGAAGGCGGTCCTGGGAGTCCATGCCCACTCCCTCCAAAACAGATCCCCCTGTGGGACAGCCTCATCAAGCTCCCTGAGGTCTTGTTCTGAGCAAGCTCGAGCCTTCGTGGATGACGTGACTATTGAAGATCTTTCGGGATACATGGAATACTACTTATATATTCCCAAGAAAATGTCTCACATGGCAGAGATGATGTATACTTGACTGTAAGCAATAGAGAATCCTGAAGCAGAGTTTGTTACAATGGTTGGGCTAATTGCCTTGTCAGTGCCATGTTTTCACTGTTGTGTGTTTGATTAAATGTTTCTTTGCCTCATACACTTTAGTTTTCTAATAAAATGAAAAATTAAATATAGTTTCTGAGCTTAGTTCTAAAAAGAATGCACTAAAGTCTCTGAATACCTTAACAAAAGCACTCTAGATCAAATGAGCTCTCTTTGGTTTTTGGTTTGTGCTGTGGATATAGAAGCTCTGTATGCTGTTTTCACTATGTTTTGGAAAAAAAAACAAAACCAAAAAACTTTTCATTTTTTTCTGATAGTTTGAAGTGTTTGGAAGGTTAATGTATCTCAGTACTTAGGGAAAAGTTTCACAGCTACAGCTCTGTCCTCTTCATCCTGCTCCTGAGAGAAGGAGGAGAAGGCATTCAGCATTTTGGATAGGATGAATCGCCTTTCCTTGAACACTAGCTGGCTCCTTTTTTAGTTGGATCAAATTGTAAATGCTTCCTTACAAATTTTTTGGGAGGTCCAGAATGTGCGGGTGTGTGCTTGGACCCTTCCTTAATCTAACTCGCTCACTCTTAAGCAGTTCTATTTTTCTGCAGATAAGTGAAGCTCTTAGAAGTAAAAATATATTTTGTTATTTGTGCTTTACAGATGGAATAATTTAGGGGGGAGTGAAGCAGGCTATCAGGTTTTTTGGGCTGTGTGGTCTCACAGAAGTGGAGAGGGTGGAACCATCTATACAGGATGTTTCTGAGCACATCTGATACACAAAGTGGTGTGGAAAGGGGGTGAACAAGAAGTGTGTATCATCCTGGCTTTGTGCTGTAGAGCTGTGACATTCCTGCTGGTTGAAAATGCTGCAATAAAAAATTTTGTTGCTGAGACTTGCATTAATAAATGTTTGTCAAAACCCTGCAATTTAAAGTCTGAATAATTTGACTTACACTCATCTTCTCTCAAGACCTTTTTATTTAAAAAAAAATAAACCAAAACAAAAAAACCTAACAAAACTCTGGTTTCAGTGTCAGCTGTACATGGTCAACAACCATATCTGAGTAAAGTACTGTAATTTTTACTTACACGCTGAAAAATGAGTGGCCAGCAAGCCAAGAAGTCACAAGCAGTTGTGTAAAAATAGATGATAGCAGATGTGGACAGTTGGCCTTGTATTCTGTGCTGAAGAAGGCTCAGACATTCTAGATTATACCATCCCTAATATTTACACTACAAGTCCAGGAAGCTGAGATTTATAGTCCAAATAAAAAACATAAGAATACAACTAAAACTAATTTTGCTCTTAAGTTTCATGCATGTATTTAGCATGCAGTATTAAATGTAGCTGATTCTACATTTTCCCGTGTCACCTCCCTCTTTCAGCACTATCTTGCAATACCCACACACACTTTGGGTTTTCTCCACTTTCCCTTCTTTCTCCCTACAGAAAATCTGGTATCATATGTACTTTGCTTCTAAACATAAATATTTAGTAGCAGTTATCTTTGCTGCTGCTATTTTTTGAAGGATGTTTCTGCTTCAGCAGAGGGTATCTGCTCCTATTTTTGTTCATGTTTTGTTCTGTGCCCTCTTTCAAACCATGGGAATTGTTGCTAGACAGAGGGTTTCTTCCCTTTTAACAGTTTCCCTGCTTCTTGGCAAGCATTGATCCAGAGTACATGTGTATGAAGCTGAGGCACAGCTCTTCCACATGCACAAAAATGGTTATTTAAGCCTGGTATTGGTTGTCCCCGCTCCTCTCTGCATCTGGAGCCTTACGAAGGGGCACAGCAAGGCCCTTCTCTAGCAATGTGGAGTGGCAGCCTGGCTCAAGGTCACCTTGGGGCAGTTTCTGCCGTGCTGCTCTTTAATAAAGTGTGCAGAACCCTGGGAAGTGTCTGGACTGGTGTTACATAAACCCAGTACGGACTGACTGCGTTGGAAGGGCACGTTTTCAGCTGTGGAGCAGGACAATGTGCCACAGACCTGCTCTGTCCAGGGAGAGAGGAGGAATTGGGGAAATCGTGGAGGTTGAACTAGCCCAAGATATACCCTGAAACTGAGGGCTGAGAAGTGAATTCAGGTTGCCAGAACGCTGGGTGGGAGGGAAAAGCCTGAGAGCAGGTTCTGAGGGCACACTTCCAGAATGTCCTGTGGAGGATTGGAGTAACTGCTAGGGACGGAGGCAGGAAAAGAGAAAAAAAGACAGTAACTCAGTGGTTTTGTGTTCTGCCTGAACCCCTGTTTTTGCTGGTGTTTAAGCACATCTAGTGCTGCCTGCGGCAGAGGAAGGGCAGATATTTTGGTTCTTGACTGCAATTGTGAGGTTTGCAGCAAATGTACTGGAACGTTGCTGCTGACATTTGCACAGCACAGCCCAACCCCTGCGGGTGAGTGATGGGCCCTAAGAGAGGCCCAAACTTATTGCTTCCATCAAAACCTTCTCAGTTCAGCTCATCCACATCACTCTGATAACGTAGTGACTTCTTGCTGCCTGCCTGAAACCTCAGGATTTATTGGAAAACTGCATCTTCTCTGGGAATGCTTGCACAGCACCTTCAGCTTGATTGATGAGTAGAGATGCCCTGGTACAAACAGTGCTGAGTGCAGCCTTATGGCTCCCAGCTGCTGCTGTACCTGCCCCAACAAGCCTGGGGGATTTTTTCTGTGTGTGGATGCTCTAGGATCCGTCCCCACTCAATCTACAGAGTATGTCTAAAACGTTCTGAGAAAGCAGCAGTGGACTTGCAGTGCTCCCAGGACTTTCCTCTAATCAGATCCCAACTCTCTACTTCCTACCTCAGCAGACCCAGCCTGGGTGTTTTCCAGTGGCTTCCCCCACTCCGAACATTTTACACGTCCTTGTCCCTCTAGTTTCAGGACTAGTTCAACTGAAGCAGGATGCAGAAGGGCATCCTGGATCAATGGCATTTCTTTCTTGCCTTACAGAAGCCAGATCAAATCTGAGCTAAGCTTTACATTGGCAGACACTGAATCAGGCCACCAGGAAAAAAAATCAATGGAGCCATTTCTAGAGCCTGTTTTCCACCCTCTCCTTCTAAAACAGGGAGGGTTCTTCTGTGCCTGCATAGTCCCGTGACCAACTCCATCCTCCTGTTCTCTCATCTCTGTATCCTTTGCATCAGCTCTGAGATGACTTCCAGCTCTTCTGTATTTCCAAACTGTCAGCATCCACAATCCTGCTCCGCTGGCACCTTCTGCCAGGGCTCTGCCAGGGCTCTGCCAGTGCACAGCATCCCATGGGGCAGCCCCATGCCGAGCCCTTTGGCAGTCAGGGAGGCTCAGTTGAAGAGCTGGGGACAATCTCAAGGTCACACAAGGTCAGGGCACACCTAAGGAGGGCTGGCACCCCTCGTGCCCTTCAAGCCTTGCTCAGTTTAGCAAGCCAAAACCCAGCTAAATAAACAGACCCTCCAGAGGCACCGTGTACCTGCAGGACCCGGAGGGACGCCGCGACCTGTCATGTTTTACTCCCCACGGCGCAGCATTAATTCATCACAAAATATACCGCTAGATGGGGCCTTCTGGACAGCGATCCAGGGAGAACAGCTGCTGCCTGGCCAACCTGCTCCTTGCCTTTTCTACACCCACAGTGCACCTTCCAGTGCAAGGAGCCCCCAAAGATGCTTCTCGGGCAGAGAGGGGAGGCTGTGGAGCAGAGGGCGGGGTGGTGCTGCATGAGGGGGCCAGCTCTTCAAAGCTCAGTTTTCCCTTGACTTTACAGCTCCAAAACAGAGGCCAAGCAAGAGCCTGTCCCTGTGGGTGTCCCTGAGGCCAGTTTAGGGACTTGGGAAGACCTGGGCTGGGGAGAGCCGTTGTTACTGGGGGCTGTTGCCTGCGGGGGGGAGAGAACAGGGAGGAGCCAGGGCAGAGCCCAGCACTTCCCAGCCTCACCCTTCTCACCACCTTCCTGCACACTCTGAGGAGCAGAACATCACAACACCAAATAATTCATTGTCATCTCCCAGTCCCTAGAAAACTGCTCCTTGCACTATATTTATGCAGCTGGGTACCAGTTTGGCCTTGCTCCCTCCCAGTGCTCCTGGGTGAAGTGTGCCTCAGTTTCCCTACTCGAACCAGCTCTTCCAAACCTTCCTGTTTCCATCCTCACCAGTGCCGGTGGTTCACACTGAGAGCCCTCACACAGCCCTGAGACACACGCTGGCTCCCTGGGCCTGCACTGCCCTCTGCCCCATCCTCTCCAGAACCTGCCCCTACAACCCCCCTAACTGGGCTGGCTTTGTCCCCTGGCGCTGGCAACAGTTCCAAGGGTGGGAAATTATCTCCAGGCTCCCAGATTGCTGGAGATGGGGCATGACAAAGCCAAGTGTCATAAAGCACAAGTCCAGATGTTCAGGTCACCACATACCTGTGCCTGCAAACCACTGAGTGATGCTCACAGGGCTTGGAGAGGAGCAGCAGCTCAAGAAGCCCCAGTGCTCTCCGAGTCTCCTGACCCGTTTGGAATTTCGACACACCTTGCTAATTCTGGAAATGACCCCCAGCTGTGCCTACTTTGTCCAGTTTGGGCAGGCACCCCGGGCTCTTGTACACAGCAAAGGCTCCTGGGCTCTGCCCCTGCACAGGCTACATAACACCCAATAGGGAGAAATTAATTTGTGCTCTCCAAAAATAACTGAATACCTTTAAAGAGCCGTTGCTGCTTCTTTCCATGAAGGTTGCAAGGCAGGCAGGACACCTTCTAGGCATTTTAAAGCCAGTGTCCATGACTGTGGCTATTTATTACACATCCGCCATATCTAAAGCAGTCAAAAAAAAAATCTTAATCTCTGCTGAAAAATGTTCTTAAGGAGCCGCAGGGGTTGGAGCTGCCCCGGATTGCCGAGCCGGCAGGCAGGCAGCACGCAGGAGCCTCGGCTGCTGACTCCTCTACTGAAGCGATGCCTGCACGTTTCCGTGGGAGCCCCGCCACGAGCGGGGACGGGCTGCGAGCCCACCCCCAGCCCCGGCGCCGCTGCCACCAGGCTCTGCTGTGACCCCGCGCCCACCGCCCCGCGCTGCCCACCCCGGCCGGGGAGCTGGAGCTGCCCCGGGAGTGATGGGCTGGCAGGAGCCCATGTGATGCTGGGCTAGCGCCGCTCGCTCCCCGTCCCTCTCCCGCTCGCTCGCTCGCTGTCATGGCGACTCCCAATAATGTTACTCCCACCAACTGCAGCTGGTGGCCCATCTCGGCGCTGGAGAACAACGCGGGGAAATCCACGGAGGGGGAGGAAAATCACGACCCGACAGACCCCGCTCTCAAATCCCAGGACAGACTGGTTTTGTACCACTGGACCCAGTCGTTCAGCTCACAAAAGGTAAAGAAAACAATCGCTCGGCCGGGCTCCCGGGCAAGAATCACCTCCAGTTCCCAGGGCGTCCCCTTGCCTCGGGAGGATGGATGCACTCGGGGGAGAGCGAGGGGCTCAGCCCCGGGGCAGCAGCGTGCGGCCAGGCAGATCTTTGTACCTTTTAACAGCATCTGCCTGGGGAGGGATGGGGATAGGGATGGGGATGAGGATGGGGGGGCTCAGCCAAATCTTGCCTTTGCTTTAGGATCACGGCTTGCACCGGGAGCCGCCTCGGCTTTGTGTTCGCTCCCAGCCCCACACTGGCGTGGCCGGGAGCGCAGACAAAGGCAGAGCCGGGCCCGGGACCACCCTGCTGCTGCGAGAGGGGAGGCAGCCCCGAGCCAGGCTGGTGCCCGGGAGAGGATCCCGGACCCCAGCACGCAGCGATGATTCACCCCTGACACTGCAGCAGTGCCCTGGAAATTCTATTCCCGGGGTGCCCCAGCAAGAAATCCCGTTTTCCAGACAACAGTAAATGCTCATTTTGCAGCACAGCAGCTGTGTAGCAAACCCAACCTTCTCCCCCGGCCCCAAACCCCCCATCACTCCTAAGCCGTTAACACCACATGGAGAATGGGCTATTCGGAGGGGTGGGTGGCGGAACACCAAGTTCCCCGGTGCCAGGGCCTCCCCGAGCTCCACAGCCCGGAGGGAAGGCCGGGGCAGAGGTGCCCGTTCCTGCGCGCAGACACAAAGGAGGGAGGATGCCCAATGCAGCAGGGTGGCTGCACATGGTCGGCCCCGCCACCGTCGGCAGCACGGGACTGACGGGCTCCGGATCCGCACTGGCGGGGGATGCTCGTGCCCGGCTTGCTGGTGTTTTTTGTCTCTCTCGTTTGGCCGCCGGCAGAGGGGAGGGAGCGGTTGAGGCACTTCGTGCACAGGGTTTCCTACAATCGACCTCACTCTGCGGGGCAGGGCACAGGGCAGGGGACACACAGAGCCACCGCACCTGCTGGCACCGGCACTGTGACAGGCTTCGTTTTGAAGTCGCTTGCAAGGAAAGAGCACTCGCTGGTGTGATGGACATCGCAGGGTGGGGAACAATGGAGGCTCCTCAGGACCCCCGTGCACAGGGGTTTTGCTCGGAGCAGGCTACAAAGCTTGTCCTGCTCTGCCCCGGGAGCTGCTTGGAACCACCCTCCGCGGGCACAGGGCTGTTTGTGGGAGGGATTCTGAGTCCCACCAGGACGTGGCCTTGTCTGCAAAGGGATTTTTTGAGTTTTACACAAGATGACACCCATGCTCCCGGTGTAGAGAGCGGCTGGGGGGCCCAGGAATGTTTCATCACCTCTGTCTGGTGTCCCTCTTTGGGGCGCTGGCAGGGGCTCCCCTTGCCCTCAGGCACTGGGTACCCTGGGCTGCCTCATGCCCAGCAGTTGCCTCCTGCCAGGCGTTCAGCCTCAGCTCCTGATAGCAGAACGGGGAAGCACAGGGAGCTTGGGGCTGGATACCCCAGGAGGTACTGGCTGAGGTTTATTTATCAGCTGGGTGGAAAAGACCAGGAGCAAGTTGCAGTTGAGGGACCCAGGTTTTCTCTTGTTTGACTTTAAAAGAAAAAATTAATTTGCCAGTTCTGTGAATAATTAATGACTAATTCCCCGGGAACTCTGAAGTACTCACAGAAATGCCTATATACGTTAAATTGTATTTTTAGCTGCTGCTAGTCAGATGAAAACAAGTACTTTTCCCTCATTCAGTGGTTCTGTAAATCATGGCTTTCTCACATCCCCCGTGGGCTTTTTTTTTCTGTGTTTGACATACTTAGTTCATAATAGTCAGGTTTTATAACCCAGAAGCCTAAAATGCCATCCCTGAGTGCATATTCAACACTGGCTCACGCACAGAGCAGAGCAGCAGGATCAGCCCTGAGGGCTGGCGATTGGGGTGGGGATGGTGATGGTGGCCCACTTCCAGCCTCACTCCTGCCTCCTCCTGCCCCTCTGCAAGGCTGGACCCATCTTTCCACCCCTGAGATGTGTGGGTGCCACCCTCACAGTGCTGCTGGCTGGCCCAGGGCTGGAGGAGGGCAGTGTCAGGGGAAGGGGGAGGCAGCAGGTTTGACACAAGAGGTGTGAAGGTGCTGGGTGATGCCCTTGAGCTGATGTCATCATGGAGGAGGAGGAGGAATGCTGTGCAGGGTCACAGGGGCTACCTGAAACTTCCCATGGAACGGAGCCTTCTCCCTGCTCAAAATGTGCTGGTAAAGCCAGAGTCCACTCCTGAGAGTGGGACATACCTGAGTCAGCATCCAGGTCTCCTTCAGCCAGGCAGCAGGACTCATTGGGTGCACGTGCAAGGCAGAACATTTCTGCAGCCTCTGCTTCCTCTTCTTCCTCCTTTTCTTCCTCAGGTATGTGCTGGGCTATGCTGGGATCCACAGCAGCATCACTCATTCCCCCCAGCTGGGGAGCTCCTGCCTCCCTCCACCCATAGCTGAGGGATTGGCTCTCAGCCCTCCAGCTCCTCTGCCTGTCACACAGGCCGCCAGCGACCAGGGAGGATGGTCCATGATTCTGAAAAGACAGGATGGGTTTGGGTATCCCCTCTTTGCTGGGAAAACAAATCCTTTCTTGGCTGCCTGGATTTTGCAGCTGTCCCATGGCAACAGCTGCTTGGCTTCTTGCAGGGCAAGCACGTGATCCTGGCATGTCACTGTGCTTAAGCTTTGGGGAAGGGTCTGGAGGTGTAACGGGGTAGGGGGGACGGGGGACCAGCTCGGTGCGTGGGGCTGAGCCCTTTCTCCCCGGCTTCTTGCCCCAGGTGCGGCTGGTCATCGCAGAGAAGGGGCTGCCCTGCGAGGAGCGGGACGTCAGCATGCCCCTGATGGAGCACAAGGAGCCCTGGTTCATGCGGCTCAACCTGGGCGAGGAGGTGCCCGTCATCATCCACAGGGACAACATCATCAGCGACTACAACCAGATCATCGACTACATGGAGAAGAACTTCACGGGAGGTAATGCACGGGTGGGCTGTGCCTCGGAGGAAATTCGTGTCTAGTCCAGGTGCTGTTTGCTAAATGAATCCACTTTTTCCTTTAAAGTTTTATCTTCACTCCAGAAGATCAGCAAGCCACCAGCCCTCCCCAGACTTCTATGTTTTCCCATGAAATAGAAGAATTTCCAGCAGAAATCCCCTGCTGGAGGGCTCTGAGGTGTGTGGTAGCTGAGTCCCCCCTCTTTCTGTCCTGGAAGTCATGCTCCCAAACACGACAATTTCCCTCAGTTCCCATGGTGCATGGTTGCATCTCACCAGAGTCCCCACTGGGACACAGCCCATGGGAACACTTCTGACTTTGGCCACCTCTGTACTTTGGCTCTGGGTAATTGTATAAAGGGGCCATAAGGGGCCCTGCTGAGAGAAGGTGGGTTTAAGCCATGTGCTGCTGCCCCTCTTTCCCCTTCCTCGAGGATTCCTGGGCCACTGGCCACGGGCAGGGGATCCTGCTGTCCCTGCTGCTGCTGTGCCTCAGAGAAAACAGCCTCTTTAAAGTCAAACACAGCCAGTAGTGCTGAGGACCATGGGAGGATGATGTGACACAAACCCAGAGGAAGGGAGAGCCAGGAGAGGGAAGCTCATATTCCCCCCGGAGCAGGGCTGCAGCCAGTGGCCTGCTGAGCCCGGCACACCAGGATGGCGAGACAGAGCTCAAAGTCAGCTTTGCTCATCAGCTGCGGTGAGCGGCCTCTCCCTGGCATCTCACACCCCTCATTCCCCCAAACCTGGGGGCTGCCATGCTGGGATGCCCACCGGGCAGGCTTCAAAGCTGGGCAGGGATCTCGGGCTGTGCCATCACAATGTTAGCCCCAGCATCCATCCCCCTTGCAACAGAGACATCAAAAACATCTCAAAATAGCTCCCGAAGCAAGGGCGCCTTGCCAGCTCAGCTGCTGTCCTCTCCCGGCCCCGCCGCTGTGCTGCTGCTCCGTGGAGGCACGAAGCTCGCTCACCGCTGGGGCAGCAGGGGTGGGTCCGTCAGGAGAATCCCACGCTGGCAGCAGGTCCTCGGGAATGGCAGCTGCTTTCCTGCCTGGCAGCAGCCCCAGCACCAAGGAGCATCAGGGAGTGCCGGTCCCTGCACCACTTCACCTGGTCTCTGCGAAGGGCAGGTGGTCCAACATATGTGACAACAGGCTGTCCCCAGCAGGAGGGGGACACAGAGCTGTCCGAGCGCTGGGAAACTCCTGTTGTTGAGATTTTCCAGCCAGGTGCAGTTTCTTACCTTTTTGCTGAGAAATGGAGAGGGGGAGCTCCAGGGAAGAGGGCCCAGAGCATCACTCCCTGCTCCATCCTCTGCTCCATCCTATCGCCCACCAATGCAGCTGCCAAAAGCATTATCAGGATGTGGCAGCGCTGATCTGAGGGGGAATCAGCCACCTTGCAGAAATGTGTAGAGTTTGAAAAGGCCTTTACAAGGTATTTTTACTGAATTATGTTTTCCCCTGGACTGAGGGCATGGCCTTTTTCAGCTGTTTACACACACTGGGGGCCAGTTATCAGTAAAGGATGGTGTGTGGAGAAATGTTTTCCTTCCCCCAAAATAGCGTGAGTAGTGCCAATAAGCCACATTTGAGGGTGCTTCTCACTAGAAACCACTGATGAGTTGACCAGGGCAATGTTCCCCCTGGGCCAGTGTGTCTTCCAGGGTCTGCACCCCCTTGCACAGCCCATCACTCGCTGCTATATGCAACAGCAGCCCATATGTGCAGGTTGCTGTGGCATGTAAAGGCAAGTCAGGCATCATCCCAAAGAAAAACCTCCCTGGGATGTGCTGAAGGTCGTGGGCCGGTGGCCAGCACACTGCTATTTCATTGTGGCTGCTCCATCTTCCTGCGGGATGGGGCAGTCCCTCTGGATGTGCTGTTCCCAGCCTCAGCCCCAGCCCGTCAGTGCTGCCCAGGAGCCCTGTGGAAGGAGCACACAGGCTATAGGTCAGTTACCATTTTGTTCATCTGGTCACTTTTCTGGGATGGAAAATCCCCACTTGGAGGGCTGGAGCCCAGGCAGCGCAGGCAGCGAGGAGCCCATGGCCAGGGAGGAGCCGCCCAAACCTCCCCTTGCTCAGGGGACAGTGACACCGATGCCCATCGGTGGGAACAACTCTGTGGAGCCTTCCAGCAGGGACAGTCCAGGTCAGAGCCGTGAGGAGATTTGCAATACAGGAGGTACCAAAATTTGCCTGGCTCCCATCCAGCCATGGGCACCAGCAGGCACGATAATGGCAAGGCAAGATCCCTGCCAGGTGGGCACTGCCATGCCTGCAGCCCAGCTCCTGCCACCGGCAGCAGGGCTGGGCAGAGCACGGCTGTCACTTCAGGCCCAGAAATGAGGGGCTGCACTGGTCACATCTGCCAAGTCCTTCTGCCAAAGTGACCTAACTCAGGTAGAGACACCTGCACGTGGAGAGCCCAGTGCTGCTCTGGATGTGGGCAGAGGATGAGACAGGATGTGGGCAGCAGAGTCACAGTCCCGGTGGTGGATTTATTCACTACCTGTGAACTGCTTTCTGCAACACCATAAACATTTATGATCCCATAGAAAACTGGACCTGGTGTTCTTGGGGGAGAAAAGAGCAACACCACTTCTTGTGGTGTCACCTGCAGTGTATTTTGAGCTGAAAGTGTAATAAAAGGCACGATGCAAACTGCCATCCACGGAAAGTGAAAAAAACCCAACAAGACAGGGAGGAGCAGAGCCAGCCAGGGCGAGGGATGTTCCTGCAGCTTAGACACTGGCTGAGCATGGAGGGAAGGTGCACTGGGCTCCTTTGGTCATGTACTCCGATTGCCCATTTGGGGATTTTTAAGGAAGCCCAAGAGAATGAGGTACCTCACTGCCAGTGGTGTAAAAAATATATAACTCAGGAGGTCCTAAACTCAAATCCCCATCTTTTAGCCCTTTTCTGCAGAACAGGAAGATTTTTCTCCCACTCTAAGGGATGTGAAATTACAGTGTACAAATCCAGAGGCTGTGGAGACTCAGGGCTGGCTACATTGACTCCAGGCAACATGGGGGCTGTGGGGCTGGGTAATGACATCCATACACTTCCCTGTGATCCTGCGGGTTTGCCCATCTCTGGGCATGGGCTGGCTGCACTCCTGGCCGAGATGGGCAGCACGGAGGGAGAGGGCAGAGCGTGAGCTACAGATTTGAGTGAATGCTCTGCCTCAGCCAGCCCTGCCCAGAGGTACCTCAGCAGGATTGCACACCGCTGCCCAGAGCGGGCTAATGAGCCACTAACGAGTGCTTGAGCCCTCCCAGGTCCTGCTAACACGTTTCCCTTTGCCCTGGCAGAAAACGTCACGCAGCTGATCCCCGAGCCGGGCAGCCCGCTGCACTCGCGGGTGCTGCAGTACCGGGAGCTGCTGGACTCGCTCCCCATGGACGCCTACACGCACGGCTGCATCCTGCACCCCGAGCTCACCACCGACTCCATGATCCCAAAGTACGCCACCACTGAGATCCGCAGTAAGTCGCCTTTCCAGCGGGGCTGCCCAGGGCTCCCCAGCTCCTTCAGGCTCGGTGTGGCTCCACAGCCCAGCCAGCCACCGTGCTCCTGCTCATCTCCCCTTTCAACCAAAGCAGGCAGGGACACAGCTGGGAAATGGCAAAGCACAGCCGATCTGGGATTTGCAGGCATCCTATAGAGGCTTCCTAACTCAGGGGGTGTCCGGGCTCCCATGGGCCATGCACTCTTCTCCTCAGCTCTTTCTGGGGCACAGGAATTTGCCCCTGTCCCTGCAATAGCTCTAAGGGCAAAGGCGGGAGAGTGCAGCCCGATTGAGTTGCAGGCAGTGGATGAATCGGCATAAGTCTGTGTACCTGACCTTCAAGTGCTCATGAAACATTGACGATGCTTAATATAACTGAATGGCAGGGATTGCTCCTGGAGAGACTTCCTCGCCAGAAAAGCGACCTTGTCAGGAGGGTATTGGCGTGTCCCAGGTCTCTCCCTTCCTTTAGCCTCTGGCCCCAGGCTGAGCCCCTAGACAACACTGTTCCCACCCCCATCCCTTCGGTTGCCTGGGTCCCAGATGGTCCTGCTGAGGTGGGATGCACTTGTGCACAAAGAGAAATAGGCAGTTCCTGAGGTGCAGATGGTGGTCTGCCCTGCCTCTGCTGACACCCGTCACAGACAGCTTTCCCCATGTCACCAAGTGTCACCTCCACCCCCAGACCTTGGGCTGACATGGGCCAGAGCCCTTCCCCTCCCCAAAGGGTGCTGCTGTGATGGCTTCAGCCCCTGTCTGCCTCACATCACCTCCCCAGCACTCTGCCGAGGTCCCTAAACATAGCTCCTTGTCCAAACCTCCTCACTGGTGGCATTTTCCGCAAGCCATTGGAGGGGTACGAGCAGGTCCGATGTGTCCTTCCTCCCCAGCACCTCTTCTGCACCCAGGCAATGGCTCAACTGCCGTGTTGAAGTGGGTGCTGAGGGAATCTGATGTCGTTGTGTCACAAGGAGGGGGTGAACCAAGGTTCCAGGCTCTCCCAAGGGGAACAGTGGAATGAAATCAGGACGATATCCAGGTTTCCATCTGAGTTGCAGCCCCAGGAGAGCTGGTTGGCAGCCTTAGCAAGCACAAGCTGATGGCAGAAAACAGGGAATTTCAGCATTTTATGGCAGCGTACAGCCTGCTGCTGGCTCCCACCCCAGCCAGCCCTGGCACCTCCTGCACCAGCACACTGGCAGAGCCAAGGCCTCCCTTGTTGGAGGGAACAAGGAGGGAAAGACAGATGGTCCCTGGCAGGAAGACATTAGCCCAACTTTAGGTAATTTATGCCATCCCTTAGGTGTTACTCTGCCTCTAGTATTCCTTGCTTCCTTTCACTCTGCTCCCTTCCCTGCGTTAGCTCCTTTGCACAAAGCCCTTCCCATCCTCCCTATGCCCCGAGAGGCAGAAGGGTGAGCATCTCTCCCATGCTCATGATGGGCTCCACGCCATGGAATTGCTTCCCTGGACACCGAGCCAGGGTGAGACAGCTTCACCCAGGAGGGAGCATCCCCTCCTGTGCCCCTCCCTGCCACGCTGCTCTGAATGTACACCCAAGTGTGGGCAGCCAGCTCGGACATCCCAAAGCTTCAGCCTGCTGGGGATGGAGCTCAGGAGCCAGGTTATGGGCAAGCTCAGGGCTGTTCTTGAAACAGCAAGCAACAGACAGAACTTCCAGCAGCTCTAATATGAATCCAGCAGGGAAAATGAAAAGCTGAAACTCCCAGGCTGGGACTTACCACAGGGAGAGGATCGGCCACACCCCAGAGCCAGCACTGCCCTGTGTGAGTGGATGGGATGGATGATGGAGCCACCTGCCCTCAGACATGGCAGCACAGCAGCAGCAAGCCATGAATTTGGCCCATTTTAGGTGTCTGGGGTGTTTTTCTTGGTGCTACAGCAATATTTTGACTGCAGGACAAGGTGCTTTGCTTTCAGACACAGATCATCCCAGCCCCTCTGTCTGTCTCCCCCCCCAGGACATTTAGCTAACGCCACCACGGATCTGATGAAGCTGGACCACGAAGAGGAGCCACAGCTATCTGAGCCTTACCTCTCCAAGCAGAAGAAGCTCATGGTGAGTGGGTCAAGGCCACACACATCTCTGGTGTTGGAGGGACATGACCCACAGACCTGCCATAGGCACCTGAAGCCTTGTGTCCCTGCATCCATCCATTCCTCATCCTAACCCTGCTCTCTACCCAGGCCAAGATCCTGGAGCATGATAATGTGAACTACTTGAAGAAGATCCTTGGAGAGCTTGGGATGGTGCTAGACCAGATTGAGGCCGAGCTGGAGAAAAGGAAATTGGAGTACCAAGGTAGGCACCGGGCTGTGATTATGGGGTGTTTTTCCGCACGAGGCTGAGGTGCAACACCAGAAACAGCCAAAAGCTTTGTACCTGATGAACAGCTCCCATGGAGCAACCACTGGTGGGTTTGGGCTGCCACTGTGCTCTCCTGGTTTTGGGTGCACTGATGATGTTACTAACCTCTGGCAAACCACCCCTGCACCCCTTGTCACAGGGAATAGCACCATGTCATCATGGGTGCTCTTTGGGAGCCCCAAAGCCATCACAGGGTGATGGCAGGTCCCCTCTACCCCAGCAAGGGTTCTGTCTGGTTTAGGAAGGAGCAGGCTGGCCCCAGGCACTTGCACCATGAGGAGCACTAGCTGCTGAAAGTGCAGGGATGGGACCATATGCTGCAGCCAAGCCCCCTCACATCACCAGGCTGTGACACATCCCAGCGGAGCATGGGCAGGGAAACCCAGGAATGTGAGGGGCCCTGGAGGGGAGAGCCTTTATGGAGCCTGCGTCACATGCCAGCAGGTGAGAGAGAGGGACACCAGCCACCCCTGACATCAAACACACGGTGCTGAGCCTGGCAGTCAGGGGTGCCTGGGCACAGCTGGGCAGCGCTCGTCCCCCCATCACCCCTGGATGACGCCGTCCCTCCTCCTCTCTTCCCCACTGCCGGCAGGGCTCAGAACCCCAGCCCCGGGAGGGCTGGCAGCTGCCAGATCCAGAGCAGAGCCCAGACACAGTTAATCAGGGGATGGTCCCACAGCTGCCCCTGCCCTCGGGGCTGGCCTTGGCCGTGGGGAGCCGTGCGTCACTCTTGGGGCTACACTGGAGGGCTCTTGGAGGTGCCAAGGTCGGGCCCTGCAGGGCATCGGGCTGGGGATTTACCAAGAGCCCTGATGTGTTCACAGTGGCATCCTGCCTTGCCCTAATTTCCTCAAACACCCTCATTAACTGGTGTGAGGGGTGGCACAGCAGAATTTAGCCTAATGAGGTGCCCTGGAGGACATCCCAGATGCCTGGAGCAGAGGGGTGGCTGCTGCTGCTGCTGCTGCTGCCAGCACCCAGGTGCTCCAAAGCCTTCAGTCCCTGCGTGCTGCTCCTGCCCTCTGCTCCAGAACCCCAAACTCGCACACCGTGCCCATGGCCAGGTCGGGATCTCAGCAGTGGGCATGATCACCACTTTGGCAACTTCCCAGGAGCTGCAGTGCAGCAGCTCTACTCCCACGCAGCCCAGGCTGCTGGCGAGGCAGGCGGGAGGAGGGTGGGAGGTGCCGCAGGAACACCAGGAGACCCCTGCCACAGGCACCCCACTGAGCTGGGACAGGCTGGTCTGAGCTGGGGCTGCTCTGCACGCAAAGGGGAAGAGTTGCCTTTGCTCCTACCCCACTCGGTGCTGGGCAGGGCTGCAAGGGGCTGGGGCAGCCCATATCCAGGTCCAGACCTCAGCAGAGGGATAGGGGTGGATCACAGCTCTCCTGAAATCGCCATCCTCACGTGTGCTTTCTCCTTCGCCTGCAGCAGTGCCTGGGAGCAAGGCAGCTGCCTCAGTTCTGCTCCCCTCACCTCCGAGCAGAAGCACCCACAAGGTCCCCACCACACCCAAGAAGCTCTGGCTGCAGCACCCCCACAAGTCATTAGTCACTGAAAATATTTATTGACTAATTAGGCACAGGCAATCTGTCCACTCGGGCAGTGCCTCCAGCAGGATTAGGCAGGCTGCCAAGCAGCTACAAATGAGGGCTGCTAATTACCCCTAATTGCCCTGGCCTTATCCTGCAGGCAGCCCTGCAGCACCAGTGCCTGCTCTGGGGTGCTGTACCCGGGCCGCTCTCCTCTTTCCTGATATAATAGCCACACGACAATGAAGAGCCCCAGAATTAGAAATGTGGAGCAAAGCTGACTGAGGGTGGATTTTTGTGCTCCTTCTGATGTTTTTTACCTGCACCTTCTTTCATCTCCCTCGGCTCCATCCCAGCCCTGCTCCTCAGTATTGAAAGGGCACTGGAGGAGTGCTTAACAACATCCTGGCCTGAAAATGCTTTTTCCTGCCTAACAGCAGCTTGCTTTATTTTTGGATGTCTCTCTGGTGGGGTCATTTCCAGGATCACCTATTATCAGGGGCTGTCAGTCCTTCGGTGTCTTTCTTCATATCCTGCACTTGCATTGAGCTCTGTCTCCCCCAAAAGCCTGGCTCTTGGCACAGATGTGCTGCCAGTTTTGGTGTTCTGGAGCAGGCTCCCTGGTACAGGAGAGAGAACAAAGGCAGAACCTCCCCAGCAGCACACGAGGGAGAGCAGCCAGGCCATCTAGCAAATGGTTTTGATTCCTGAGGATTTCTCACATCCTTAAAATAGGACAAGTTGATGTGACACTCCTGAAACAGCTCCTGGTGCAGCCAAGGGCAAACACTGCTGCTCTCCCCGAGCACTGACACAGCAGAAGGGGTCACTACACTGCATCTTCCTTCAAGGGGGACAAAGGGCTCTTTTCCAGGGACCTCCTGGGTACAGGAGGATGCCATCTCCTGCTGCTCTTGACTTGGGGAAGAGGCAGCAGAGCCACTTTGCAGCCAGTGATTCGGCTATAAATTATCATCTCATATTCCCAGCTTCTCGCACCGCATACCCTCCATCACATAACCTGGTAGATGGGGTCTGAGCTCCTGGCCCATCAAAGAGCTGGGAAAAAAACATCCCAGATCTAATACAAATGCTCCAGTCTGCATGGACCTTTTGAGTAAAGCTTTAGGTGCCCACGCAAGGGATTCTTACCTTTGCTCTGTCTCTTCTCTCTCCAGGGCAGAAGTGTGAACTTTGGCTCTGCGGATGCGTCTTTACTTTGGCTGATGTCTTGTTAGGAGCCACCCTGCACCGCCTCAAGTTTCTGGGACTCTCTAAGAAATACTGGGAAGATGGCAGCAGACCCAACCTACAGTCCTTCTTTGACAGGATACAGAAACGCTTCGCCTTCAGGAAAGTTTTGGGAGACATACACACCACGCTCCTCTCTGCAGTGGTACCCAATGCCTTCAGGCTGGTCAAGAGGAAACCTCCCTCCTTCCTTGGAGCCTCCTTCCTGATGGGATCTCTGGGGGGAATGGGATATTTTGCTTATTGGTACTTAAAGAAAAAATACATCTAGTGCTGACTGCTTGGTATTTAGTTTGGTGTCTCTGTGCTGTGTGAAATTATGATGAAGCCTCAGTAACTGTAATGAAATTTGAAGCAAGGTAATGAATAATTATATTGTTTAATGTAACATTCCATAGTCTAGAAGTAGAAACCTATACTGCAAGGAAATAAGACAACAACAACAACAAAAAAGCGTCAACTTGTAAATGCCTTTTTTAGGTTTAAGTATTCAACTCCAGCGAGAGGCGCAAGGGTTCACGGGCTCAGCCGTACCCACCGGGAAGTGGCACTGCCTCCAGCACCAGCCAGCTCCAGTGGGAGAGACAGGAATCCCAGGAGGCTTCCCGACACCCAAGTTGACTAATGGGACTTGGATACTTGGTCCTGTACGTTTGTGTTTCCAAATTGTTCACTGGCCACATTTCACACATGCAGGTAGTGGGGACTTTCTTCTTCTAGAAGGTGTTGTGTTGTCGTGCTCGGAGGCTTTCCTGGGAGAAGGGTGCAGTAGCTGGTCACAGTCAAGGTGCATTTCTGTTCTTCAAGTATCCATTTAAAAAATTATTTTCATTAAAAGGAATATTTTTTATTGAGCTGCTCTTAGAATGTATCCACTTTCTACGTCTGGTTTTGGTGGGCTTTTTTTTAAAGAATTTAATGTCTGTCTTTAACTGCCGCACTTTTTCCTTGAGATAAATCATTTTGACTTTCATCCTGAATTCTGGCACATGAAGGAGATTATTGTTTTAAGCCTTTTGGCTCTGTCTCTTGAGTTTTCTTTCATGGATTTGCAAAGCATCTTTCACCAACTGAGCATATTTGGACTCTGAAAAAGTACAACCATTTTCAGAACTTTTCAGCACTTTCCTGAAGGCACTTTGGCTTTCTTCCATCGGGGGCTCTTTTCTGTCATTTCCTCGCCGTGTGTTTTCTTAGGGACACTTTGCACAGAATCACATTGATGACTTTCTTGTGCCTTTTGCATGCTAGAAAGAATAACGGGCCTCACTGCTACTCATGCTTTGGAAACTGAGATCCTCAATAAACCATATGGGAGGAGTAATGGCTTCGCATCTCTGAATGTGTTCCACATCCTTCTGGTCCTAGTGCAAGGCATGCCCAAGGGCAGTGGGATGTGCAGGTGGTTTGTGCTTTGGCTCATGTCCTGCATTGGTGTAAAATTTGCATGGAAATTATACGTATTCCTCTTCCAAGCACTAATTTCTGTCAGCGCTCAGCCTGCTGGCTTTCCAGGCACTGCAGCGATCCCTGTGAGCCATGCTGCATCTCGGGGCTTGGCAACATATGCCAAGTGTGGCTGAAATAATAGGACTTGCATTTGCCTCCGATTCAAAAGTTATCTTTATGTGTTTGAAAGCAGCAAGCTTTCCCCAGGAGCTTTTGATACAACCTGACAGCCATAGAATTGGGAATATTTAGCAGGAATTACCAGAGATGAGCATGGAGAGAGTGCAAAGCGCACACATTTATACGGTGCTTGCCATAAGGCTGGCCTGACAGACTTCTGGAATACAACAGGCTGTGTAGCTGCAGAGGCTCTGTGTTATCTTGTTACCCCCTCCGTGGTTGGGGCCGCACTTAAAATTGGTGTGTGGGAACCCAAATCCACCACCTGCACGTGCACACCTGGCTCCTGCAGCTGAGGCTGCTGAGTGACACCTTGCAGACACATGTTCTCCCAGATACGTTCAGTATTTGCTTCGTGGAATCAGTGACTTGAGAAGAAATAGTTATTTTCCTTCTTTTTGAGGAGGGAGGGCAGGAGGGTGCCCTGAGCTCCTCCCTTTCACTGAATCTGAAAGGTGTAAGAAAATGAACTGTGGGTCATCCTCTCTTTGGTCAATCAGCTGGTGATAACCCCCCCCCCCCCGCCAAAAAAGATTTATAAAGATACACCAACATGAAACCCTGAACGGGATTTCATCCTTCTACCTTTGTTTGTCCTACATACACATTCCCTGATGATTTCCAAAAGCTGATAAAATGCACAAATCAGGTGTAGAAAGGAATAGTAACAGGGTACAAGGCCAGGAAACCCAGAGGGAAGGAGAGCAAATACTTCCTCCATTCCTAGGATTTCAGCCCAAGAACGAGGCAAAAGGAAGCTGCTTAGCAAGCCTGCTGCTGGTTACTTTGCTCCTCGGTTTTATCTATTTTTGTGCTTTAAACCACAGAATAAATTCAAAGTCATGGAGCAAATCAGATCTCTAAACACTGGAGAAAATAGGTGTGTGTTTTGCTTGGAGCACACTGTTAAAATGCAACTGTGACAAGGAAGCCAGACAGATCCAGCAGCTGGAACAAGGCATGGACAAGAGCTGTCCCCAGTGTTGCACTGTGGGCAACAAATCCACAGATGCAGCACTGGTGGATTTTGTACAGGTTCTCAGCTAGATATAGTCAATTATAAGCCTTTGCTCTGCACCAAATTTAAAAAAAAAAGGCAAAAATTGGTGCCACTCCCTGTCACTAAGCCTTGTTTTCCTGCCCTCGTAATGAAAAAGTACCAGGACTTTGCTCCAGGGAAAAGCAATCGGCGAGAGTGATAAAAGACAATTACTGTGGCAGGCAGGGGCTGGATTGATGTGCGAGATCCCTCGGAACGAATGTCAGAGCCCTGATCAATCCAGATTAGCCCGTTGCCATAAGCAGCCCTGTGGTGATTACAGGCTGTCATCATAAAAAGTTGCTCTTTCTCGGACGGATCTCAGCCTAATCAGTCCTTTTCTGCTCCAGTTCCACTGCAAAGGGGAGCCCACTGCACGACCTGGCCACGAGCCAGGCACTGGCCCAATGTTCGCTGCCCAGGGCGTGTTCTGTACACAGAAACATGAAAATGATGGCAAAGATCTGTTTTCTCACTCCGGGACTTTATGCTTTGCTCTCAGCAAGGTGTGGGGTAACAGCAGTGCCCAAGGGGAAAAGCTGGAAGGTGAGGCACCTCAGAGGTGCTGTTTTATATTTTATACAAGAGGGAAAGGCTCCTGCTGCATCCTGCACCCAGCACTTCTGTGTACCTGTGTACCCAGCCCCGGCCAGGGTCCTTCTTTACTCGAGATGTATTTATTTACCCAAGCAAATTTTTATCCTTCGAAATCCCAGTGTTTTAGAGACAAATGTGCTTTAAGGCACCTCAGTGCTTTAAAATCTGTATCTATGCTGAAGTGTGGAACTTCTCATTATCAGAGGGATGAAAATCAGGGGCTTTATGTCAAGTCCAAGCACCCCTGAGATACAGCTTCATGAGAGATTCTCTCCCTCCTGCCTCCCAGGCCTCCTGTTTAACAGGTTCCCAGTGGTCACATTTGCAGAGCTGCAGCTTCTGATATCTTTTTACTCCTACAGGATTTGCTCAAAAGACTCAGTTATGAAAATGAAAACGTACGTGTCAGCCTTCCTGCTGGCTGGCAGCGTTTTCCTTTGCTTGGCAAGGGACGGGGAAGACCTCTCCATGCAGAATAAAGGATTTCAACACCAAGCTGGCCAGAGGACAGGAACACACCACAGAGCCTCTCACAACTTGCCAAAGAAATTGAGATCAAGAGCTGCCTAAGAATATCTATCTGGTGACCATTTGGTGGCCCCATCAGAAATTATTTGCCAAGTGTTCCTCTGTTTTTGAACGAAAAAACCATCCTTACCACCCGACTGCAATTTCAGAATCCAGGCTACAGAGGGAAGAGGGATGTTGTAAGAGCTGCTCCTTCCTTCCTTTCTGCTATGAAAGTAAATGAAGGATTTCTCCACATAAAACCAAACAGAAAACCTTAAAGCTTGTGAAAATATTTAACATCAGGTTGGGTTTGGTGGCATTCACTGCCATCATTAGGATCAAAGCCAAAACCACCCAGACTGGATCCACAATGCAGGCAATGACAGCAACTAATTCCTTCAGGTTGCTGAAAGATATATGGGATAATATGAATATGGTATTTTGAGATGGCCAGGGATAATATAAAATACGATGATATGAGATCAAAAACAAAAACCCCAAAGAAACAGGATGTACAACCAAAGAGCTAACTATTGTAACCCCAAACCTGCGATTACCTGTGGCATAGCTGAGGAAAAAAGGGCAATTTCTATTCACAGCAAAGCTGCTCTTGCTACACGAGTCTGTAGAAAAGCTCCTTCTGCCATGGTGGGACAGAATAAAGTTCCCAGTTCAGCAGGAGTGCCCAGGGAAAAATTCAAACCCACAGGTGTGAATGAGAGTGAAAATGTCTGTGTATGCAGTGAACAGGAACAGAATTTGTATCCTGGAAAGATTTCCTAAAGCATGGCCTCAGTGGCCAAATTGCAGATGTTTCAGACCCAGCCATTTCTAATTCTGAACCCAAGGTTATGAGCAGTAATGAAAACACACAGGAACTTGGATTCTCCGATAAAGCACATTCATGACAAACACTTTTCCTGGTTTTCCCCTGGTGCTGATCCCCAAATGTGCCCAAAGGACATTTCACTATCGTCTTTCATTCTCCTTTTAACTCGCTTTCCTCTGGAGGATATTAAATAGAGAGGAAAACAGCCTGCACTGAACAGCTCCCAGTGGAAGCAGGAATAGCAGCTATGCCATAAATAATGAGGATGAAGAATTGCTCTGTCAGAACACAGGTGTCCATCACTGCAGCAGTACCTGTGTGCTGCTGGCCAGGCTCTACCTGCAGAGAGCAGATTATTTCCATTTCCATTTCCATTTCCATTTTCCATGCAGCCCATTTCCATTTCATTTTATTTTGGTGCTGAAGAGCTTCAACAAGCAAAATGTCAACCTCCACCCACTTCTCAGGAGCTCACAGCAGTTTTTCTTCCTTTTTGTTGCCTCTGCACAATGATCTACTTTCAGCCCCTTTTTTTCTTTACCCCTCTCTGCTGTCCTACCCCTTTCCTCTCTCCTGGACTCCCTGGTGTCCCTCTCCTGTCACAGAGAGCAGGCAATGCGTGACCATCTCCCAGAGACGTTCCTGTTGTCAGGAGTCCCTGGGTTGTCGAGCTCTGCATCAGTGAACACATCACCTCCCATTCCCCCTGTCTGAGGAAGAACTGCTAAGAAAGGAAGGAGATGGAATCTTGCTAAAACCTTCTTAACAAACAGCACAGATCAATGACTTCTAAAACATTCCTTTAAAAATAACACCATCCATCCCCCTCCTTGCATTGCCTCCCCTTCTCAGCCCTTTCCTACCAGCACCTCATCTCTCCTGCGACCTAAATCCTTTTTAGCTCCAGGAGAGTTATCCAAATAAAGCTACTTTGCAATCAGAACAGAGTGTAACCAGGTTTGAGGGTGCTGTGCAATGCTGCAGGCAGTTCTTGACACAGAACCAAGTATCCTGCATAGTTAAGTGCTGTTCCACACATACTCTTTACATCACAAGGTCATGTCACTCCACCACCAGCCTCCTGAACACTCTTCTATTTTTGCTTACCAGAAGCAATTTCTTTCCATTCCCTGCCCTTGGATCCAAGCACTACACAACAGCAATAGTTTTTTCTTCTTGGACACAAGAAAAAAACCTCTGAAAACAACAAAGAAAAATCCCCAGTGAACAAAATAAACCAAAAAACCCCTGGCACAATTTTTTCTCCTAACTTCCAAATCATGACAATCAACAGGAAAAAACCATATATTCTTAAAAACTTCAAACATCTATCACTCCCATTCTTCTAAAAACTGAATCAGGTCAGGCTGCGACAAAGCTGAAGCAACAGAGCCGTGGTCTAGAGTGATACGGTACCAAGCCCACACCACATCTGTGCTCGCTCCCATCACCTGCAAAACCTGCAGAGGGCAGGCCCAGGGTGCCATCCCCAACAGCACAGTCCTGCTAGGTGTGGGAACAACAATTCACACATTTGGATACGGCCAACAGGCTCTGTGGGCTGAGCATCATCTTTATTTTCCACTCCTTTAGCACAGC
This sequence comes from Lycocorax pyrrhopterus obiensis, assembly GCA_014706295.1. Lineage (NCBI taxonomy): Eukaryota > Metazoa > Chordata > Aves > Passeriformes > Paradisaeidae > Lycocorax > Lycocorax pyrrhopterus. The sequence goes on along the minus strand of JACSVZ010000022.1, from coordinate 8,945,504 downwards.
TTTCTCCGTCACAGTCGACTGTTCTGAGGCACAACCTATTTAGCTGAATTTTCCCCGGCGATGAGTCACGACGTTAAGGCTGTCCCAGACACCATTAAGGCTGTCACAGACACGGTCACACCACGTGTGACCCCCTTGGCACAGTCCCCGTGAGATGGGAAGGCTCTGCAGGCAGGGCAGGACCCAGGGAAGGCATTCCAGAAGAGCTGACATTTACACCGAGGATATGCCCAGTTCCTGCTCTGACATCAACCACGACTGAGGGAATACACAGCCCAGACCTGCAAAATTAACGCAGACTGGACATGGGAAAAGGCTTCTGAGATGTGAGAAAAAAGTAATCGTTTGTATCTATTCTTGTTCTGCATTTTCCTTTCTTCAGCCTTCACCACTGGGGGGATCCTCAGTTCTGACACAGATCTCCTGGCACTGGACACACTGCCAGGAAGAGCACAACAGGGAAAGGGCATTTTTCCAAGTGCTGCTTTCCTGTGATATCCAGCTCTCCTGAAAGGCTGGTAAAGCTCTTCCCCTACTGCTGGTTTCCTGTGCCATGTTATAGTCCCAACGCTTTACAGAGAAGTTACTTGGCTTGTTACAAGCACATGGCATTGCCTTTGTTTTGTGATGGACAGGGGGTAGTTTAAAAATAAACAACCTTTCAGACTAAATATTACAATCACATAATTGCCTGAGATTTCATGGACTGCACTCAATCTTGATAGCCATTTCCATCTCTGCTTTTCCAGCTTGTAAACTTTATGCTCTCATTCCGTATTTCATTTAATCACTAAGGCACCCTTCCCATATCCAAATTAATAATTTCCTGCTAAGCACTTGAGTGAAAATACCCTTCACTGAAGTGAGTGCTTGCTTCCCAAGAGAAGGACAAAGGTAACTCTCCTAATGCATCAAGCTCTGCTGTCACATCACCTCTTTCCTTCCCGGAGCTCAAGCACATCAGGTGCAGTTCTGCTCCAATAAATAAGCCATGTGCTTTTCTTCAGGTTTTCCACCAGTACAGTGACAGAGAAGCTCTGTTTAACAACAGTTAAACATCAGTTCAGAGTCACAACAGCCTTTTTTTGTCTATTAATTACTTTAATCTTAAGCTTTTCAAAGTACCTCAAAGAAGGGAAGGCAAAATACTGATGGAGAGCACACATCCAGCAGAGGTGAAGAGCATTGATTACTGATCTGTGCTCCAGGAGGAGAGATGAAGCTATGAAAAGAAATAATCCCAGGAAACAGGTTTCTGAGCAAAAGGAGATAACACAGGGTGATCAAAGAGCTGGAAAAGGCCGATTGCAGAGAAGCTGCAAGGAGCTACTTTAAGCTACAGTGGAAAAATCAGACACTATTTCATGAAGTGACCATAGACTTGTGTTCACAACTAAAGACTGATTTTCCAAAATATTTAACATATCACAGCAGTTTCTGCCACTAAAGTGCATCTCAGGGCATAACTGGGTGTTTCTCACTTTGCCACCAATTGCCACACACCAAAACAGAAAACAGGATTCTTTTTTTGCAGCCACCCACGACCCAAGTTTCAGCACACACACATAAATTGGGAAACCAGGAATATCATTTAGCACCAGTGAAGCATTCATGGATCACGTTTGCTTTGAACAAACTCGGAGGAACAATCAAACCCTGGGTTCAGACATGTTTGAAGTCTGAACTGCTCACATGGTTCTTACAAAACACCTCAACTTTCCTGTTTGCCTGATCTCGCCTCTGGTGATGCAAACGTTTGAGAGAGTCCCAGGTAAGTGAAGAGCGAAATGAATCCTAAGGCAGTTTCTCTTCCCACTGTGTTCTACCTGTTCCCAGCAGAGGAAAATGTTTAAGGCACCAAGAGCTGCCTTGGCCACAGCAGTCAGGACAAATGCTGCTTCTGTGAAAGAACCATTGAACAGGGCCCACAAAATAGGCCAAACACAGGCAATGACAAACTACCAGACAGATGTTGAAATATGTGAGATATTGGAGGCAAAAATTCCCTAGGTAATTCTAGAGACAGAAAGACAGCTCTGTGAGAACAACAGCAATACTTTAATGCAGAAAAGCAAAAAAACCCACCCCAACACATGAAACAAAGCAGAAATACCTGTTGACAGCTGATCTGTCCCTTTGGCACAAGATACCAAATCCAGCTGCTCCCAGCACTGTTTCTCTTTGGCTGCAAATCTGCTGTGGAGAGGCTGCAATTTTTATTTTAATGATAGAAGTGTATTTGGGAGAGAAAAGGAAGTCAGATAAATGTGATGGCAAATGTGAGAACGAGAAATTTGCAACCTTTAGTTTGCAGCTGAAGCACAAGGAAGCAGATTCAAAGAGCACAAATAAAGGTCTGGAGCACAAGGGAACCTTCTAAGACAAGAGCTGGCCCATGGTGTCTGGGTACTGAGAAAGACACCGAGATTTCCAAACTCCCAAGCAGTATTACAGCCCTTGGGAATTTCCCCATACATTTCAGTGGATTAGGCTTCCCCTCTGCTACAATAAACCGATGTCCATGTCCACAAAATGAACGGCTTGGTGTGACAGGCACACATTGGGAAACTTGCTTTAGTCAGCCACGGCTTTTGTTTTGCTTTGTTTCTTTCTAAAACCCTGCACTCCTGAGAAGCTGTGCTCTGTTAACCCTTTCCAACAGTGCAGAACTTTCAGTGCCAGTGTGACCACGCATCTCAGCAGTCACACAAACTCTGGGGGGGCTGGATCATCCAGGGAAGTGAAGAGCAACAACGGCATCTTTACAGACATCAGGAACAGATTCTCAAAGACACAAACACTGATCAAAGTTTTCAAATGTTTTTCTTTCATTGTTTAAATAAGAGAATAACCATATCCTACATTATTTCCATTAAAAAAAAATAATCTGCATGACACTGGTTAAAGTGGACAGAAATATCCACAGTGATTGCACAAAACATTTGTGAAAATGAACATTGTTTCAGCAAGTCAGTTGGTTTAAGTAAACAGCATTTCCTGTTCCAAGGGCTTGTCTATAGAGCAAAGTTACATAAAGATAACCTAAAATAGAACCTTAATGAAATTAATCATAAAACCTTCTGGGTATATAATCCTTTTTCATGGTGAAAGTGGCTTGCGGTCTAGCTTAGCTCTATTGGGAGCAGGCTTAAATTACATCAAAAGAGTGTCTGCAAATAAATTTGCATTGTTTAAACAAATTTAGTTAAACCCAATATGAGTTAATCAGTGCAATTTTCAAAGAGTCCGCTTAAAAGGCAATTTAATATAAAACCAAGAGCAGCTTGACAGAAAATACATAACTCCCCGGACAGCTTCTTTCTGAGAGGTGATTTGTTCTTTCTAAGGACACACAACTCCCACCTGCCACCAAATTCAGTGGAAATTCCAGTGAATTTAGCTCTCCTCAGAGGCAGACCACAGCATGGAGCTAACACTGCTGCAGGAATTGCAAATGCTTCCACTCTCTTGCTGGAAGAGAGACGTTGAGATGGCAAAATGTGCCAAGCTTAACCTGTGGAGAACCCCACCCTGTACCCAGAAAAAGTCACCTTGGAGTCCGAGTGACCCCCCTGTAGGGTCAGTGGAGGTGACCCACAGCCTTACCCACAGACCCTCCTGGCTGTCCTGTCATCACTGTCAAACACACTTCATGCAACTGCATCATGAATGAGCCTTTATGAAACCATAAAAAGCCTTTCGAGATAAAAACTATGCTAAACATCTGACTGATACGATGAGCAAACCCATCTCACCCCTACTCATTATCTAATAGCAGGGCTTTATTCAGTAGTGGGTTTCCAGCCACATCAAAAGTGGCCACAGCTTTATGTGCAATCAAAATTAAATAGCTTATAGGTATTGCAAGAATAAATATTGCTTCAAGCACACTCTGCTTTGCAGCTCCCAGGATAAACAATGCATTTCACTCATATCCAAGCAGACTATTTGGGAAATAGCAGGATAAGCGAGCTTGTTCAGAACACCAGAATTCCACTGTTGTTCTAGAAGAACAAACCCAAGGAATTTGTTGTTGCAAAGTGTGCAATGGATTAGATTTTTAAAAAATTAAAACCTCAATCCTCATACTAGACCTTTTAGCAAAACAGAAAGGAGTTTGGGTTTTTTAGTGTCAAGAATAAAATGACGAAAAACTATTACATCTACTTCACCTAAGGAGAAAGTTAAGGCTTGTTTTTTCAAGAGTTTCCTTTTCGGAGGCAGGCATGAATCTAAAGTCACAGTCTGCTTAAGGCATTGCATCTCAGATTTCCTCTCTGTTGCAGAAGGTGCAGGCAGCAATGAGGCATTTCTGGCAAATTAGTGTTTTTAACACTTGAGAACATGAGATGTTCCAGTTGCACAACAGAACTGCTTTCACAAGAATTGATATTTTTGCAATGCTTAGCAGCACTGTGACTATTAGAGCTTTCCGATAAGGCAGTACAAATATGAACATTGAAAAAAGCATGAGGTTTGGATCATCCACAATATCTTGACATAATTCAAAAAGGAAGAGGAAGAATTAACTGAGATAAATCACACTCCCAAAGATCAAAGGCCTCTTTTAGCCTTGGGTCTGCTTCTCCATTTATCAGTAAGAGAAACAGATTCAGCTTCTGATTTCTTTGCTGACAATGCCAGTTGTCAGCTCCTAAACAAGAGCAGACCTCTTCCAATTCCGATGCTTTTTCTTCTCCCAGGGAAGAAGCTCATTACCACCTGCCAGCCAATGGCTAGTACAGATCTGGTTTCCTCCAAGCCATCCCCTTGTACCTTACAGTGGAAATACAGTAACCGTTCCTACATTCAACTACTCCAGTACCGAAAGCAAAACCCCAAACATTTCAAACCTTCTTTTATCTGCTATAGCTGTATTTCTTTGAACTCAAAGATATATTTGGAAGAGGTAGTCCAGGAGAAAAGGGCTTTAAATACCAAAATCTGTATGTCCCATACCAAGCTGACAGACCTATCAGCACACCGAGAAGCTTTTGGCTGAAGTCATGGAAATACAGGGCAGTACAGAGGAACATGAACACCCAGATCATGGTGAGGGAACACAGGGAAACGAGCAGGACGTTGATCACCACACGCAGCTTGGAGCTGTGGTCTATGGACAGCGCTTCCAGCACAGCCACCTCCTCCAGGATCATCATGGCGCAGTAGGAGAGCAGGAAGCAGTGCCCCGAGATGTCGAAGCCGTTCCAGACGCCGCTGTCCTGGTGGCACTCCCGCTTGGAGGCGTAGAGCCGGGGCGGCTGGCCGGGCTTGCCCTGGATGGAGCACTCCCCGGTGAGGTTCTCCACGTACACGAAGAGCTCAGTGCACAGGTACCACACGGCCGTGCCCACCAGCAGCGCGCTCAGGCGCCGCAGCACCAGCAGCGCGCTCTTGGTGCGGCCGTACAGGAACTGGCTCCGGGCCAGCTGGTACGTGGTGAGGGCGATGAAGGGCAGCAGCAGCCACAGCGTCCAAGCCCAGGCCACCTTCACGAAGTATCTGCCAGAGGAAAGGCGGAGGAGACACGAGCACGTGTGAAAAACGCCACAGCAATGGGGCAAGTGGTGGAGTAAGTGCTCAAGGTCAGTGTTCAGAACCATCTAAATTAGACACTTGTGCCCTCCCCTCAAAATACAGCTTAGCTACAGTCTTAACCCTCTCCCCAGTACCTCCCTCAAGCCCAAAACCTGAGTACTTCCTCAGGCAGTGTCTTGGTTTGAAAGACAGGTGTCTGTCAAATCCCCCAACAGGCAGGTACTTGTTCCCAAGGCAGCATTCCCTGGGACCCAGAGCCCTCATTCATTGCGGCAGACTTGCAGTTCAGTTTTGCAATCACTTTTACCCTACAAACCAGCTCAACTCTGCCCTACTCAAAATGCAGCTGCAAAGATTGTATTTTTAGCTTGCTACTCTGACCACAGTAACGCCTTCTCTGACTCTTCCACCATCTCAATTATCCTTGCTTACAAAGCCTCTCACAACCTCAACCTCTTAAGACAGCCAGAAGGGCTGGCTCTTTCCCCTGATCAGCCTGTGAAGCTTTTCCTCTCTCATGTCCTTATAAATAAATGAAGCAGCACAATGTGTCTGTTCCTTTGCTGTCCTTTCAATTGATGAGAGCCTTCTTTTGGCATACAGAAATCCTTCCATTTCTAAATTCACTCTCTGCCCTGAAAACTTTTGTTGTCATGCCCATAAAATCTTGAAAACCAGCTGACGATGTGCTGGTATCTTGTTTAACAGAAGACAGTATTGTGTAACTAGTTCTCTTTTCAAATCTTAAACTGGAGCATGTGTACGTGAATTTTTTAATGAGTTAAGGAGGCCACGTCCAGGATCTTGTTTCTCCCATCAGCACCTTCCAGTGCAGCTTACTTCCTATCAGCTGGTGGGAGAGGGGAATTGTGCAGCCCCTTCGTTACCCAGAGTCCAGTTTGAAAACAGAGACAGCTGAATTCTGCTCCGTGGCTGAGCTATGGCAAGACACACACAGTCATCATTTAACCCTCACCTGAGCATCAAAGGCCAAGCCAAACCAGTCTAGAGTTCTGCATCTTCCTTATGACTCTAACAAACCTGTCAGGGCCTTGCCCGGGATTTTGAGTACCTCCTTCACTCTTTAATTTTACAGAAGTGATGCCTGCGTGGCAACTACAGCTGCTACCATGGAATAGTAATTGAAAATAAACCCCCCATTTTATTTAAAAGCAAAAAAGGCTACCAAGGTTACTGCTGACAAACCAGGAGGCAAGTGATTTGTAGGGAAAAAATACTTGCTTCAGGAACTGTCAGTACAGATCACCTTCCTCTATTTAAAAGGGAGAACTGAACTGAAATATGCTTTTACTGTAAGATCAATTTCTCTCTTAAGTGTTCCTGTCAATGCTCTTTCAATTGCACTAAAAGCAGCTCCTCTCCCACGCCACCAAATGACAAATTTGAATCAATAAAGTTCCCCAAGTCACAGAGGAAAACAGCAATTTTAGTTCTACTTTCAGACCTGTAGCAGGACAGCACACGTGCTCTGGCCCAGCTCATTGCTTCCTTCAAAATGCTCAGACTAGTTTCACGGAATGACTAAGCCAAGTTAGATCACTGCCCAAGTGCTAGGAAAGGATGGCAGCCACTCTGCTTCTAGGAAAGATGCTAAAAGACTTATTTCCTTCAGCTGGGTTTTAGATCAGCTCAGTAACTATCCCAGAATCACAGAACATGCTGAGTTGGGAGGGACCCACAAGGATCACGGAGTCCAACTCGTGGCCCTGCACAGGACACCCCAAGAGTCACACCATGTGCCTGAGAGCATTGTCAAAATGCCTCCTGAGCTCTGGCAGCCTTGGTGCCGTGACCACTGCCCTGGGGAGCCTGTTCAGTGCCCGACCACCCTCTGCGTGAAAACCTTTTCAAATATCCAGCCTAACCCTCCCCTGACACAACTTCAGGCCATCCCTCGGGTCCTGTCACTGGTTGGCAGAGAAAGTGCAATCAGTTTACTCAAATACGAGGAATCATCTGGGAATTTAAGAAGGAAAAAAAAATCCCCTCCTTTAACCCACTTCCAATAAAAACGGAGCGAGAAACTCCCGATATTCTGAAACCTCTGAGCCACGACCAGGCAACCTCATCACCTGAAACACCGACCCTCGGCCCAGCGCGGCACACGCGGCCAGCACCGACCCCGGGCCCAGACCCTCTCCAGGCGCCCCCCGCCCGCTCAGCCCGTCCAGCACCGTCCCTCCCGCTCCGACCGGGCGCGACCCTCCCGCCCCTCCTCACACGTTGAGCGGGTTGCGCTTGTTCTGCAGCGGCGTGTCGGGCACCAGGCCGCCGTCCTTGAGCGCGGAGCCGAGGACGGCGATGGCGAGCAGCAGCGCGGGGAGGCGGCGGCGCACCCGCCCGCGGGCCAGCGCGGCCCGCAGCCAGCGCCCGCTCCGCTCCAGCCGCTCCATGGCCGCCGCCGCCACCGCCGCCACCGCGCCCGCCCCGGCCCCGGCCCCGGCCCCGGCCCCGCCCGCGCCGCCACCGCCCCCGCGCGGACACCGCCGGCACCGCCCGCCCGGCGCGGCCCCGCGCCCCCTGCTGGGCTCCGCGGAGCCGGTCACACGGATCTTCCCGCTTGGATCCATCCGCAGGGATCCATCCACACGGATCTGTCCACACAGATCCACAGGGATCTATCCACACGGGTCTGTCCATACAGATCCACACGGATCTGCCCGCGTGGATCCATCCACAGGGATCCATCCACACTGATCTGTCCACACGGATCTCTCCACACAGATCCACACGGATCTATCCACACGGATTTATCCATACAGATCCACACGGATCTATCCACACGGGTCTGTCCATACAGATCCACACGGATCTGCCCGCGTGGATCCATCCACGGGGATCCATCCACACGGATCTATCCACACAGATCCACAGGGATCCATCCACACAGATCTGTCCATGCTGATCTATCCGCAGGGATCCATCCGCACGGATCCGCCCGCATGGATCCATCCACAGGGATCCATCCACACAGATCTATCCACACAGATCCACACAGATCTATCCACACGGGTCTATCCATACAGATCCACACGGATCTATCCATGCTGATCTCTCCGCAGGGATCCATCTGCAGGGATCCATCCACACAGATCTATCTGCAGGGATCTATCCACAGGGATCCATCCACATGGATCTATCCATACAGATCCACACGGATCTATCCACATGGATCTATCCACATAGATGCATCTACAGTGACCTGCATGGACCCATCCACATGGATCTATCCACACAGATCTATCCACATAGTTCTATCCACACGGATCCATCCACATGGATCTATCCACATAGATCCATCCACAGGGATCTACATGGACCCATCTACATGGATCCACAGGGATCCATCCACGTGGAGCCATCCACACAGACCCATCCGCAGGGATCCGCAAGGATCCATCATCCACATGGATACACACGGATCCATCCACATGGAGCCATCCCCACGGACCCATCCCCACAGATCCATCCATACAGATCTATCCACACAGATACGCACACACAAATCCATCCATGTGGATCCATCTACAGCACCTGCCAGTGTGTCCATGTCACAGGAAGAAAGCTGTGCTCAGAAACAGCCGTTTCCCCCCCTTGCCTGTCAAAATGAGAACATAGACGGGCTTTTGTATCTCTGCCCAGATGTGCATCGTGCTCCCAGAGCAGAGCGTCAGAAGAGCTGCTCCAAGGGCTTGTGGGCTGCAGCATCAGTGCCGTGGAATCATGGAATCTCAGAAACACAGGATATTCTGAGTTGGAAAGGACCCACAAGGATCACTGAGTTCAGCTCTTAGCCCTGCACAGGACAGCCCCGAGAGTCACACCATGTGCCTGAGAGCATTGGCCCTTCACAAAACCATGTCCCCAAGTGCCACATCTGCGCATCTTTTAAGTGCCTCCAGGGATTGTGACCCCTCCACTCTCTTGGGCACACTCTGCCAGTGCTTGTAACACTTTTGGTGAAGAAATTTTCCCTAATCTCCAATCTAAATCTCCCCTGGAGCAACCTGAGGCTGTTTTCTCTTGCCCTATAAAAGAGCAAGCACTACTTTTAAGTAGGGTACCAGTACCTCTGAAAAGAGGGTCTCACCTTGATATTCATGAGAAAATCTGAGATTTTCCTCAATTAGTAGAATTATTTTAATTTTTCCTAGGGCTTAAGAGGGAGGGAGAAAGTATTTCTGGAGCTGTTAAGGCTCCCACGCCTTTTCACTATCCATGTTTATGGCTGAAAGTGGTGTCCAAACACTGGCCGTCGCTGTGGTATTTGAAACCTATTTCATCTATTGAACAGCTGCCGCTGTCATTTCAGCTTAGTTTTTAAAATATAAAAAAAGCATCAGCAAGAAGAGAAATGGCTCAATGAACAAAGAGCCTTTATTCATCCCAATGGCCTCAGTAAGAAAAATGTGAGAGTGGGGGGGTTGAAAGCAGACCCTATCTGAGACAGGATGGGAAAGTATTTCTTGCCAGAGCGCATTTCAAAGCTGTTTCGCCGTCATCGTCAGCAAATCTGTGACAACATCTGGGCTGAGAGAGCAGAACAACACATCAAAGCAGCCCCAGCAGATATGGAGGGTTTTGGCTAAGGAGGTTATCCAGGGTAAATGGCATTTGGCAATTTATTAGCTGTTGTTTTTAATAAGACTGCCACGGCCATGTCTAGCACTCCCAGCCCCAGCGCTGCACCCCGAATTAGAAACGACAGGCAGCTGCGCTCACTCAAACGAGTGAGGATGAGAGGGGCTGGGAGCAGGTTTCACAGAGTCCGTCATTGTCTGCCTAAATCCCCTCTGCCTTTGAAACCTTGCCTCCTCTGCTTCCCAGGTTTGGGCCTGTGATCTCCAGACTGTTTGCAGTGCCGGCGCTGGAGGTGGGAGCTGCTCGGCTGGCTGCTAATGAAGCGTGCTGTGGTGTCTGCCACACGCGGGGGGATTTCGTAAGCTTGGCACCTGTTCCAGATGAATGCAGTTGATGGCATGGGCTGGAAATGTGTCTGTCCTCAGCCCAGTTTGAAATGTCTGAGGATTATCTCTGTAAATCATGGATTCTCGCAAGGGCAGTGAGCAAAGCTCAGCTAGGTCCAGGTGTTCTGCAGATTTAGAGAAAATCTCGACTTTCGGGCCATGTATTTGCTGCCATGAGCACCAAGCCAAGGCCAGTAGACCTTCTGAGGAGCCGACTGCCATACCTCTGTAAAGAGTCAGAGAAGCAGAATTTAGGTCTTTTAAAACAGCAGAAAAAGTTTTTATTCATAAACAAGGACTAAGGTTTGTTCTAAGGGAATTGCAGAAGATTCCTAAAAAGCTCTCACGGATACCTGGTCAAGCTGTGACAGGTATAAACCATACTAAACTGAGTTAATTTGTCAGGTACAGCAGATGTGGCTTTTGCCTTAACTTTTTCCTTAACCTCACCAAATCCCTGCCTGATTCAAGCTGAAATCTTTCAGACTATTTGATTTTAAAAACTGGTTTGGGGGTTGGATTTTTTTCTGGTTTAATTTGAACCAAGGCCTCCAACAAACTGCTTCTCTTTGAGAAATCCCATTTTGCCTCTAAAATCCGCAGGGACAGATTCATTAGGGGCTGTAGAACAACTTTCAGAGCTGAAGAGTGGTTGGTAAGCGTTGTCCCTGCATGACCAGTCACCCAGAGCTTAGGACACTTATTTGGACAGGCAACGGGGAGAACGCAGCTGCCTGAGCAGAGATTTGAAACAGGATCCAACAGAGTTGAAAAAAGCATCCTCACTCATGAGCTGTGGCACGTTTGGGGGAAATCTTTCCTGTTCATAGAGTTCATGAGGTATCGAGCGTTTCACTATTAATTAGAGCGAGAACAATGACACTCAGAGTTGTTAATTATTTTAAATAATTAAGTTGCTTAGAAATTTTATTTGTCTTGTTTTGGTGATTCTGTTAATTATCTGCTAATCATTTTGAGTGCAAAGAAGTCTGTCTTGTTGATGTGAGACTACAGTATGGATACCTTCTGCAGAACTGAGGCTCCTCATCCGGAAGCAGACACCCCTGTTTCAACATACAGTCAGTGGAAAGACAGCCTTAGCAGCCCTTTCCAGGAGTTCAGGGCAACTGTTCACCTAATTTGCATGCTTAAAATTAGCTGTGGAGAAATTCAGACCTTCTTGCAAGACAGTGGCATTCTGCTCAAGTGCTGCACTGTGATCCGCTGTCGCCTCGATGCTGAGAAAATGATGCTGCAGTGGGGTCACAGCCTCACTCCTCAATGTCACGAGACCCCTGCTCACAAGTTCTTCCTGCTGATCACTTAAAAATATTACAGGCTAGAAAGTGGCAAGATTGTTACTGAAAAGCTGATTATGCCTTAAAGCCATCACAGGATGAGTTACTGGAGTTTAATTCTTTAGCCCTTTGACAAAGCTCTGCAGGATGTTCAACCATCCCGAGTGCCCCAGCCAGGGAGTGTCCCGACACTTAAAAATAAATTGGCAAAGGTTGGGAGGTTTGCTGTGGAACAGGACCAAGACATTTGAACTGAAATCTCAGCCCAAACAGTCAGACTAAGGCTCTTGACTGTGCTAAACAGGAATCACTTTATTTTATGAGATTTCTGGGTTCACTGCTCTGTGTTGTGGCCAAGGAAGGATGCTGTGAGGAGAAGAAGAGAAAATGACACTTTTTTTTTTTTTTTTTTTTTTACCAAACTCAAGCAGTGGTTCTTCTCTGACCCAGGTTTGGGGTAAGGTGGGTTCTCACAGCCCAGTCAACCCCAAAGGGAAGGTGTGCTCCAGGGGCACCACGAGCACAGGGTGGGTGCCCATCCAAGCACCCAGCCTGTCAGGACTGGCAGAGCCACCTGCCTGTGTCCACACACTCAGTGGGGATGCATTACCCCAGTGGTAACAACCCATTTGGATCTGGGAGACCTCCCATCTTCCCAGCTCATCCTCCTGCCTCACAGCAATTCCCACAGCCTGCCAGCACCTTCTTACCCATCCCTGCCTGCCCTGGGGCCCTTTCAGCCCCCAGCCCTTCCCTGGGGGAGCCAGGTGCTCGTGGCAGCCGTGCTGCTCATTCCTGCCGAGCCTCCCCTGCTCTCTGTTTTCCTTGGTGAGCACTGCTCACAGCTCCATGATTGATTGTGTTTGGGTTTGATCCTGGAGTGTCTTGGGATGTTTGCATGAGAGGTGCTACATAAGCATAATTTGGGCTGTATTTTCTTTGCCTAATGGGAGCTTAAGCTTGAAGTTAAGATAGTTTTGGCCCTTTGCTGAGACACTGTCCATCAACCTCAGCGCTTTGAGCTCTGCAGCCTTCTCTATTCACTGCTGGCTTAGGAAAAAAGATTAAGAAAATAATTTCGTGCTTTGTTCCCTTGTGTCAGTGATGCCTTTGAAATGCAGCCCAGGGTGGAGGTGTAGCAGCCTTTCTCTCATGCTGGCCTGGATCTCTGCTGCCCATCTCTGGTGGGAAGGGATGCTCTGCCTACAAGCCCCAGACTTGCCATCGGTCCAGGCAGGACCAAGGCTGACCTGTGAGGGGATGATGTGTTGTTTACAGTGAAGATGCTGAGCTGGGAAACAGAAGGGAGACGTTGGTAACTCACCACCTGTGTGGCTGCCCAAATAAATGGGAAAGGGCTTTCCCAAGAATTTTAGAAAAAGGTGTGGAAATTAGCCCCAGGGAATTTAGACAGACTGAACCCGGCTGGACCCAGCCTGAAAACCTCTGCAGGTCACACATTTTCCCCCCAATTCTCCTCAAGTGAATAGGAAGAGTATGATCTGAGCTGTGGGGAATTTCCAGCATGTTTGGTGGTTACATCCAAAGATCAAAATATTTTGGTATATGGGGCAAAGCATAAGAAAGAACCAATTCAGTTTTCAGTGGTGCAAACTTTATTAATGCTAAAAATTAATACATCTTGCTACAAAATATTTACATTTCTTGTTTGGCACAGCCAGATCACAGCAGAGCAGACTAATGACAGGGTTTGATTTACAGGAGAGAATGGTCTTGTCACAAGCATGAGGAGCTGAGTTTAATTTGTGGCTCTGACAAACTCCCTCCCCAGCCACAAGCCCTCAGACTCTGTATCCCCACACCCTGAGCAGAATATGGGAGAGATCCTGTTCTTCTCCTCCCTAAATGTCTTTCAGAGAAAATGGTGAGGTTGCAGAGGGCTGCGATAATGGTCTGAAGAGCTTCAAAATAAGCAGGGTTCACAAAGATGGAAAATAGCTACTCTGCCTAGAATACAGATTAAGGAGCCCATTAGCAGATGAAGTGGGGATGAGATTACATGTGAAAAAATATATAATTCACGTGATTAAGTGTACATGTACTTGGGCATTAAATGGTCTTAATTACTCATGTTTATTTCTAATTGCCTGACTTCCTTGAGCAGCTGTGGTGGTTGCACTTGCAGCTCCTTGATGAAATACTCCCCTTTTTTTTCCACAGCGTATAATTCACACCTTCCGTGTTTGCCAAAGAACCTCCCCAGCCCCACACCTGTGCATTTGAATTAATTTGATTCTCGATGTGTTGTCGTTCAGGGGTAGCTGCTGAGAAGTTTTTCTCTGCAGTGCTCTCCCAGCAGCAGTTACTGGGAATTAACTCCTGCCCAGACCAATTAACCTTCCTGCTAGCCATGCACTAAAGGCATTATTTGTTGTTCCCATTTATTCCCTTTCTATAAGGATTATCAAGCATAGATTAAAGATCACCCAAAACTCAATGACAATTTCCATGAAACCATTTGCTGGGTGACCCCGGAGCTACTGTACCAAAACATTGCTTTTTTATTTTTTTTTAGATTAAGAAACTACTGTTTATTGCAACTGATCAAATATGGGAAGGAAATGGTCTGTGCTTATTAATTCAAATTCAGAAATATGAACTTTTCAAACTTCACTGGTGCATTTTTAGCTCATATATTTGCAGGAAAGAATCACAGTGTAAAATTTGGAAGTGACTCTGTGTTGATTAGCTGCAGGACCACAGTTCGCAGTCCTGGTTTCTTGACTGGAGAGCAGGTACAGCCAGCCACAAAACATGAGCTATTTCAGTCCAATATATAATTACAAATATTGAAGTATAAATCTGAAATATATACATACATAATATTTAATCTGTGCTTTACTGGTTTGGATAATGGTAAAAGTGTTGGCTGGAAATGTGATTTGGGTTTTTCCTGACCACAATGACCATTGAAATGCTCTGCAGATAAAAAAATAATAATTACTAAGATGTTCAAAGGGTGTGCTGAAGAGCCAGCGCACTCAGTTCTGTCACAGGCTTAATTTGGATTCCCAATATTGCAAGTTATTGCTTTTAAAAGTTATTTGTTCAGTTTTTTTACCTATGCATTCCCTGTGTTCAGTGAGCTCAACATCTCTGCTAACCTTGCCGTGCTCTTTCACCACAGGGCTGCCCCACATCTCAGCCTTTGGCAGAAGAAACCAGGATGCCCCAGGCCATGGAATTCATTGGCGTGGTCATCAGCCGTGGGTGGCATCTGAAAGACAAGACAGGCAGGAAGGCGCTGAGGTGAGAGATGTGTCAGTGTGAGGGTGCTGAGCAATGCCCAGGTCAGCCATCCCCAGGGTTAGGGCAGGGAAGGGATAAATTTGCCTCAAGAAGAAGCCCAGAACTGTTCTGGTGCCCAGTCTCCATTTTCTTTCACACTTTTTTCCTATCCAGGACTCTGCCCTTTATCATCTGCAGGAGTTTTGGAGCCCCACGAACAGAAGAACTGCTGATAGGGTTAAATGCTCCCAAACATCAGATTAAGCCCGAAGTGTCTGTTCCTGAGCTTCTGTACCTTCTCCAAGGCATCTCATGGCATTTTATTGTCAGGCACGAGAGGCTGGCGGGACTTCTGCTGGTTCATTAGGTCTGGCCCAGTTTTTCAGTGCGAGGTGGCCCAGACTGGCTGCTCTTAGCTTTTGCCAAGGAAGCACATCCCAGTCTGCCAGGCACACAGCATCTCCCAAAACACAGCAACTCAGCCTGCACCTTACCAAGTGGAAGGAAGGTGTGGAGGGTGGTCAGCAGTGCACAGACACCAGCCCCTGTCACCAACAGCTCAAGGAGGAGGAGGGAGGTGATGAATGTTGTGCTCCTCCTGCCGAGTCTCTACCTGTTCTGAGAATAAACAACATTTTTTTCCTCCTCTAGCTTTAATTCTGGTGAAAAATAAAATTAAAGCCAAATCCTAGTGCTTTAACTAAATCAGAGCATTTACCAACTTCACTTAAAGAAACAAGATTCTTTTCACGAGTGTTTATTTGTACAGTTCAAACAAGATATTTTTTTTAAATATAAGCCCACCACAGATGTGCGACTCAGCCCAATCTCTGTTGACACCACTCAGAGGTTAGGAACAAAAATACATGAGCAGCATGTTCTGCCTCTTTGCTGGAACAAGGCCTTTCTTTGGGCTGATTATTTAATGTAGGCCCCAAGCAATTGGCAAAGCAGATCTTACTCTGGGGTGGGAAGATGAGCAGGACCCTGTGAGATGATGGAAAATGCCAGGAGTGCACCTGGTGCCCAAGGAGGAGGACGGGGAATGCAGTTTCCCTCCTTGCAGAGCAGAGTTTTTGCATGCTGGGGAGAGCTCGCTCCTCCCAAGACGTCAGCGTTGCTGGGGCTTTGAACTGCACTTCAAAGCTGGGGCTGGAGCGAGGTTTCTGCAAACCCAGAGAAACAGGTAAATATTTGTCAGAGTCAATTAACCCCCCTCATCACCTCAACGGTCATCTGTGCGAGACGGCTGGAGGGGTTTCAGCAGGCACAGAGGGGAGCCTTGTTGATTTACTGAACCACTTCAGGAGGTGGGCAGACACAAAACACTGTGGCGAGGAGACCTGGAGGCCTTCCCCTCAGCACGGTCCATGAACTCCTGCAGACACCTCATCCTTTCCATCACTGGAGCAGGCAGAGGGGAAAATCCTTTTCTTGTCTGGGGAGAAGACCAGTCCTGCTCCCAGCACTGCTGCTGTAGCTTTATAACCACTTCATTCATGCCAGTTCCTCCAGATGGGCATCAGCTGCTCACAGAGCACCAGAGCACATTGTATCTCCCCCCTGCTGCTGCAGACTTAACCATGAGCGTTGTGAGTCACCTATTCCAGCAGACGCACCATCATATAACACTTCCATGAATTTATCAAGTTCTAGCTTCTGACGTCCCACCAACCCATTACAGGGGGACTCAGGGTGTTTTTTTTGGAAAGAGGGCTTTGCTGGACCACTCTGTCCGTGATGTCTGTACTGCAGCAGCCAGTGGAGGGGGAAATGCAGCCACCAAACCACCCACCAAAGCTCCCAGCCTTCCTCTTGCTTATCAGCACAGCATGGAAACGCAGCTTAAATAAGAAAAAGGGAAGGGAAAAAGTAGAAACAGCTGAGCACCAGATGAGACGAACGCAGATGGATGGGGCTAGGCTAATTCCTCACCCCCCTGCCCAAACCTGACCCAGCACCCTCACTGCTCGGACATGGCCCCTGGAGCAATGCCACCCTCCCTTTCTCTCGGCCAGGAGCCCTCAGCTGGTTGTTAAAAACACCAAAGGAAGTGCAGGAGCTGTAACGGGGTCCAGCTGGGAACATGCAAAGCCCCTGCGGGTGTTTTTGAGGGACACGGGTTGGGCAGATGCTGGGGGAGGCTCTGGGGTGCCCCGCTCCCGGTGCTGGGGCACTGTGCTCGCACAGGGCTCGCACCTCCCCGGGTTTCAGGGCAGGGGAAGCACAGCAGGGTCCCGATGGCCCCGGCAGGCTCCGCTCAGCAGCAGCACCAGGGCAGCAGCCGGGGCAGCGGAGCGGGGCGAGGGCCGTGCCAAAGGCAGCAGCCGGCTCGGTGAGCTCGGTGTTTGCTGTCCGAGGTGTTGGCCCCGGGGCAGATGGGCTCTGTCCTTCCTTCACCGAGCACCTCCCTCCGACCTGCCAGGTGCCCCTGCGGGGGCTGGCACCAGCACATCTGCTGGCACCGGGAAGGCTGGATTGTACCAGCCTGTGCAGGATGGTGCAGCCTTGCAGCAGCGAGGAGGATGAGCCAGCAGGAACCTTATCAGCCCTGGTCCTTGTGGGCCACCACAAGCACAGGTCCCTGTGGGATGTGTGCTCCTGGCACTGGGGTGTGCCCAGCCCCGCTGTTCTTTCCTCCCCATTGCTCGTGGCACACAGGCAAGGTCAGACTGACGTGGATGTGTCGGCACAAGCCACTGTCAGGCCTTTGTGTCACGGTGTGGGCACAGCCTGAGTGATGGACAGAGATGCCAGTGAACTGCAGGGATCTCCCTTCTGTCCCTCAAAGGCTGGATGCAGGGACAGTGGAGCTGCCAGCACTCAGACCAGTTATCTTCAGACGAGGTGTCACACTTCCAGGATTTCCTGGGACTCACATGTCAGCATGTCCCCTGGTCAGGGAGGAAAGACCCTGAGGAGTGTCTCCCTTCTGAGAGAGATGTAGAGAGAATCACTCCCATTTTGGGTGTGTTCAGAGCATCCCAAGAGTCTCAATTTCTGCTTTTACAGATTTTTTCCAGCTTTGAGCAAAGTGGTTCTTGCAAACTTCTCAGCCTCCATGGCTGAACCTGAGAAATTTCATGTCTAGGCAGAGAGAAATCTGGTGGCTTGGATCCAGCCATCTGGACGTGGGAAAGCTTGGAAGTCCCATGAGAAAAGGGAGATTTCTTGGCAAAGATTCACAATATATCTTTATGGGAGAGTGGAGGGGAAATACAAAATGTCCATCAAACCTCTCACCTTCTGTAGGCAGAAGTCAGGAAGCCCCAAGATGTGCAGATACAGCAAGAGATTTTAGAAGTGAGGAAAAATATTAGAGGCTCCTTTCAGCTTCAATGCACGGAACTGGCAAGTGTCGCAGAAATCCTGCACAGTCCTGCCCTGCTCATCTGGAAGGGCAGGACTGGCTCTGATGCAGGACAGGTCACAGGCACTCCTCAGAGCCCTCTGGCAGATGCGATCAGTCAAGATGGGAGAGTATGGGCAGAGAAATATGTATGGGAAGCGGTTTGCTCAGTGTCACGCAGGAGATCAAAAGCTTCCAGATTTCATCCCCGTGTCACCTGTCAGGTGCCCGCTCTGCTTCAGCACTGCTGGAGAGAGCTGAGCTGCTGCTGTTTCCCAGCCTTGTGAAGAACTGTTAATACACCCAGAGCCTCTGTAGGCACGTCCTTCCTGCCCAAAGCCCCTGAATCACCTCCAGATGCCCCTGAGAGCTCCTGTGCTCCATCTTTCCTTCTGCACCACCTTCCTGTGCTCACCAGAGCCTGCTTTTAAATCCCCCAGGCTCTGAATGATCATCACCCACCTAAGCTGCATCCCACTCCCTGCTGGACATGCCCCAGGCAGACCCCGGGGAGAAGTTACACCCATCCCAACATCCCACGGCATGAAGAAACGCTGCAAACATCGCCCTCTTCCTTCAGAGCCGAGGAGGAAAAGCAGCGTCTCTTTCAGCCCCACTGTCATTTAATCTGAGCCGAACAAACACGGGCAGCGCTTTTCTACAGCAAAAACATTTTTCAGCAGGAGACAATGAACCTTGCACTGGTGGGGTGGTCAGAGGCTGTTTGCCCCAGTGGAGGCCTGGGCATGTGAGCAGTGGGGCCATCCCAAGAAGAGGAGCAATGGGAACAAGACCTCCCTGCGCAGCCACGAGAAACCTGCCTGTGAACCGCTGCCAGGTGCTCAGTTTCGATCTTAACTTCGGTCTTTGAAAAAAAGGGAACAGAGTGAATACACAGGGGCTGCAGTCAAGCTGTGGCACACCCCCATCCAAGCAAGAAAATTACACGGTGAGGCTGCCAGGGTGTCCTGACTTCACTTTGCTGGGTCTGGGCTTTCGGGGCTGGGATCCACTAGCCCCCGTCCAGCAGCTGATCCAGCCCTTTTCTGGAGCCACAGCACTCCCAACCTTTACACAGGTAGCACTTACTGTGTCAGGTGATGAGGAAAGACATGATCTCAGCTCACCCCAGATGATGAATTTTGTGCAGGCTGCTGAGATGGGAAATTCCCACCAGGGCTCCTGGGTGTGAGCCGTGGGTGTCCCACCACTGAGCCTGGAAAACAATCATACAGAGACCAGGCAGCAGCACAGTAAAAACCCCACCAGCACCGTGTTTCCAGGGCTGTTGGTTCTGGCACGTGTCCGTGGGCACAGCTGGATGTGGGCTGCACCTGCAGTGGGTGTGCAGTGGGGATGGGGAGATGGGCACAGCACTGCTGTGGGGCGGGGGGTCCCTGGCTGATGTTCAGCTCCAAGGTTTGGGTCTGCCTTGGTCTCAGCTGACTCGTGGTGTGATGGGTCCCTCTTCCCACTGAGCTGAGAGTCTCTTCTCACCTTGGCAGTGTGCAGCGAGACCATCACACACCCACAGCGCCGGGCTAAACAACAATTTGTTAGCAAGCAGCAAATTAACTGTCTTCCAAATTGTGCTGAGAGGAGCTTCCATGTTATTTAAGTGAATTTCTAAACTTAGCCCAGTTACTGTAAAAAAATACCTTTGCGAGCAACTACTGTCCACAGAGCTTGACTTCAGAGATGTTTATTTCTAGAGCTGGTGGAAAAATTTCTCACCTTTCAAAGGTTCCAAATATATCTTGGTGCTGGCTGGAGCCATTGGCCTTCAGAGTTTCCTCACAGGCAGTCGCAGGCTGATGGTGGGACCACAGCTCTGACAGTGCCACAGGTGTTGTGGGGAGACGTGGGGGGCCGACACCCCCTCTTCACCAAGGAGTTTATGAGGGATCATGTCAGCCTTGAAGGACACCTTAGTTAATCCCCCAAAACAAGTGTTTTTTACTTCAGGACTCAAAAGCATTAGTCCTGGCCAGCTGCACCACTAAAAGGAGCTAATTGCAGTTCCCAGGTTGCTTTTGGAGAGGGGTCAGGAGCCAGACTGAGGGCAAGGCTGCTCTGTGCTGCTCTGCTGAGCCCAGCCTGGGTGGTCAGACCCACACGTGCAGGCTCCTGCCCACACTCTCGACTGCTGGCTCCCTACACCATCACTATATATAAATTGGGAAAGGTTTTTTTCACCTTAGCAAATACACAAGCAGAAACTCTGGGTTATGAGAGGACATTGCACCTGAAGCAGAGGCGTGTGCTGGGCATTGTATGAAAGGCTCCAGGAGAACCCTGTCCCTGTTGATGGTCACCTGTTCTGTGTGAGATTTGACTTTTCCAGTAGCTCTTCCTCTAAGATTCAGCTTAGCTCAGAAAGAGATTCAGCATTTACAAGGAACTGTTCCTAAACAGGAAGAAGGATGACTTTGGAGTCCCCAGACTTCAGGACTGATCTCAGTTGTGTTACACCTCAATGCGTATTTCACTCCTGGGAGATCACAAAAGAATGTACAGGAGCTCAGCCTGGCTTTACTCAAGTCACAAGACGTGGAGATCAAATCTTCCAACCTCCAAGTCAGATGGAAGATCTCCCTTCATGATGCGTTAGGAGGAACCGAACTCTGGATATGCTGGACCTCTACAGGGCTCCAGAAATGCAAAAATCCATCAAAAGCCTCACTTTCTTTCCCTGCCAGGGTGGGCACCAAGGTAGCTGAGCTCTTGTTGGTGTTTTGGGGTGGGACTGGGGGAAAGGAACATCTTTCAGCCCAGATGGAAAATGAGCCTTTCTGTCAGTTGATAGGAGGGGAATATTTTACTGGAGCAACAGAGTTTGTGCATTGCCTGGGGAAAGTTTTGTTCAGACAGGACCTTGGTTTCATTTTTTTTTTACTCCAGTAAAGAGAAGGCTCCTGCTATGGAAATCCACATCAGCTTGCTCCAGGCTTCGGGACGCTCAGGGACCACAGCAGATCCTGACCCTCAGCAAAGGACAAAGCCCTGCTCAGTCCTGTATGGGCTCATGTCACCGTCTGCCATCCTGGAATGTGGGTGATGGGTGATGCCCAAAGCCAACAGATGGGAGAAATAAACATGACAGAGAAATCCTGCAAGTCCCATTATGTCTTATTTTGGAGCGAGCTGCTGACTGTTGGTCATAAAAGCATCAGAGGGCGTCTCTGCCAAGAGAGTGCTTGAACCCAGTGATTTATCTTTTTTGTTCCCCCCGATGCTCATTAAAATGGGAATTTGCCGGCTGCTGCTGTATCCAGCTGAATGCGTGTGCTTCTTGGCTCCCAGCAAGGTCCTCGCTGCAGATACCGTGTGCTTTGGCAGCCGGGCCAGTCTGGGCTGCAGGATATTACGCCTGGCAGGGACACAAACCCCTTCCAGTTCCTGGAATTTGGATTGTCTCGCGGAGTGCTGATTAAGCAGTGCTTTCAATCTGCACCCAAGACAAAACCCTCGCCTTGCCTCCACGCAGAGGCTCAGCTGCTGCGTGGCAGAGGGAGCTGCGGTGGGTTCACTCTCCCCGAGCCCCAGGGAGACAAAAACTGAAAAAAAAAAAAATTTCTAAATTAAAAGCTTTGCAGTTCACAGTGCTGGATGAGTATTTGCTGCTCAGGGCTCTGTCTTTTGTGAAATAATAGATAATTAAAAACCACCCTCTCCACAACACAGCCCCAGTGCCCTTCCTACCTCAGTGTGCACTTGGCAGCAGCTGCACCTCCCAGTCTGCCCAGTTGAGATCACTGCTGCATGTCCCCATCTGCCTTTTTAATCTGCTGGGAACGAAACTGCCTTGACCAGCCTCGCTAATGAGAGGAGCGCTGTCCTGCCGCTGGCCCCTGGAGCTGACACTCCTGTCTCCATAGATGAACACGAAATAGGGGTGTCTGCAGGACTGGCAAACTGGGGATGTCACTTTGCCCAGCACCTGTGGAGAGGTGGCTGGTGTTTTGGGGTGGTCTGGTGCTGGAAGGTGAAGCTGAGCTGGTTAGACCCCTACAACAGGCAGCCTGGAAAGTCAGAGGGCTCTGGGAGCCACCCTGACACCCTGGTATGCCCAGTGCCATCCACAGCACAGCACAGCACAGCCCCCCACAGCATACCCAGCCCTGCTGGTTCATGGAGAGCTGCTGCTCTCCGCACTGAGGGATCCCCTCCTGCAGTGCTGCAGAGGGGCCAGAGATGCCTCAGCTGCATTTTCCTGTCTCCTCGCTGGCACAAACATCATCCCACCTGCTGGGTGGGGAATGGATGGAAATACCCCTCTGGCACATCTCAGCAGCTCCCCAGGGCCCACAGCATCTTGAGTTGCTTTATGAGAGAGAGGATGCCAGGAAAAATATACAAAGGGGTCTCTTTTGTCAGAGGCTCCCAGCAGGGTGAGGCTGTATTGACACAGCACAGCAGCCCAGCACCTGGGCATTATTCCTGCTCCGTGCTCAGGTCTGCGCCTCCCTGAGCTCCTGGTCAGCTTCTGCTGCACAGCAGGTCTCTGGGGCAGCTGGGTGCAGCCAGCCAGGCTCTGGGACATGCTGTCAGTCCCTGCACAGGCAGGAGTTATGGGTCTGGCATCCTCAGTTCTTGTCTAGTCAAAGCTGTGGGGAAGCAGTGACCTGCTGCTGCTGCTGCTGCTGCTGCTGTGGGACTGCCTTCTCCTCCCTGCACTCCATCTCTGTGCCCCTTGCCAGCTCAGAGTGGGAGTCTGTCCTTGCTGCTCCTCTTCATGCAACTGAAGAGCCAAATCCTGGCTCCAAACCCACCTACGATGAACCCAAACCTGGTGAGGCACAGGGGGACCAGCACCTTGCTTACCTAGGGCACTGTAGCATGGGGGGATGACAGCAGCAAGCCCTGCTGCAGCTCACACATGGCCACCCGTGCTGGCTCTGAGCATGGTGGGAGGAAGATGTGACAGGCCTTGCAAGCAGCCCCTGCAGCTGGCCAGGTGTCTCTGTGACCTGCAATAACTCAGTTGTCCCCTGGCATCGTGACTGTGTGGGATGTTGTAGGGAATCCCACTTGATGCTGCAGGATATAGCTTTCAGATGCTACAACCATTTCCCCTCCCTAGGGCCAGACACATGGACACAGTGGAGGGAGCACAGCCTGTTTTCCCCTGAGATAACCCTGGCTGGGCATTGCCAGCCCAGGTCAGTGGTGGGGCCATGGGCAGAGTCCCTGTGGGCTGTGACAAGCCCCAGTCCTTGGGTTACACGCAGGTGGCAGTGCCCAGCCCAGCAAGTGGCTTCATCTATAACGGGGAGAGCTGCTGGCCCAGGGACACGTGTGGCCACCAGGTCCCCTCCCAGCCACCCCCATAAAGGGACATCTCTGCCATCTGCTCAGCTTGCACCAAAGTGGGGTGACCGTGGGGCTCCTGGCAAGTGCCAGCTGCCTTAAGGGGGCAAAACCCCCTCACCGATGTGGATTCACTTCTCTATCCACTGCTTCCAGCAAGATCCCAGCTAGGGAATGAATAGGAAAGAGATGACTTTGGGAATCTCTCCCTGGAGGTAGCCTGAACAAATCCCCAGCCAGCAGCAAGGAGCAGCCCCTCTGCCCGCCGAGGCATCGAGCCGTGCTCTGCTCGCTCCCCCCGGCCCCGTGCGGGGCTCCGTGTGCCTGCGTGAGCCTGTGTGCGCGGAGGCATCCACCAGCCTATAAATCTCCTGGCAGGGCTCCTTCCAAACTTCAGGACATTCCCCGGGGGAAGAGTTAAGATGCAGCTTGTGCGTCAGCGGCCGCAGCGGGCTGCCCGCCGGGGCTGAGCCGAACCTCCCGCATCTGCCCCAGCAGGTTGTTCCCGGAGGTCAATCCCAATCCCACCGGCTGCCGCCGCCGGGCTCCGCTGCTCCTGGCTCAGTGCTCACGGTACGTAGTCGCGGGAACATCCTCCCGCTGCTCCGGGAAGGGCTGGCAGGGATGCTAGGAGGTGCATCGGCTGACGGATGAGGGGATATTCCAGCGTTTTCTTTTTTTTAAAAAATAAAATGCTCCGCTTTTGCAGTGGTTATTTTTCTTTTCCCGAGTTTAAAGAGTCGTTGGGATTTCTCGACAATGCTTCTAAGTCTTGCCGTGCGTTTCTTTATCTGTGTGAGATTTCTGTTTGTGCTAGGGATTTATTCAACACACCAAACTCCTGGGAAGTTACAGGGCAGGCGGCTGCACTGACTCTCTGCAGGCTCCTAAATATCCCCTGTGCCACAGGTACGTGCCATAAGTGAAAAAATGGGGGAGACTTTCTACTGATTTTATCTTTTTTAAAACAAACAAGAAAACCAATTCCCCAGGCACCTCCCTGACAGTCCTGAGGAATTTGCTCTGGTAAATAAGGTTATTAAGGAGATTAATTTTAAATATTTACTTTGAAAAGGGAAAAAAGAAAATTTGTTTCCACCTTATTTTGGGAAGTGGTGCTTGCATGGTGTTTGCAATCCTGAGGGGTGCCTGCGTTGTTTTCTCTCCTAGATCTGCACACCAGGAGCAGAGACCAGCAATCCCCCTTGTCCTTGCTTAACCCCGTGCAGGAGCAGAAATCTGCTGTCTGATCCCACCGGGTGGGCTGGCATGGCTGTGCTCCACTTGCACCTGTACCTCACGGCCTTGGGCTGCTGGGTGACACAGCTGTCCAGCTCCTTCCTGCTCCCCAACGCCACCGAGCTGCTGTCCCCACCCGAGGGCACGGCCACGGGCCTGCCGTGGGGCGAGGGGGTCCCCTGGAGCCGGCGGAAGCGATACCTCTCTCCCCACGACATGAGTGTGATTCTGGACTACCACAACCAAGTGCGGGCACAGGTGTCCCCCCCCGCTGCCAATATGGAATATATGGTGAGTTGGGCTCTGGCAGGGCAAGTTTGGGTCCACAGCTCACTTGTGATGTAGGAGCCCCAGCCTAGCAGGGATGTCATGGTGCTGGCTTGATTCCTGGCTGAACATGTGCCGTGGGGGATGTTTTATGTCCCAGGGGCACAGCAGACCCATGAAGAGCCTGTGCAGGAGGGATGGAGTGCCAGCACAGAGCTGTTTCCCCATGAGGGCAGATTTAGGATCTGTGGGCCTGTGTCTGGGAGATCTGGGAGCTTGCTGGCTGTGGGATGGCAGGATCCATCCAGCTGAGCTGCAGAGGTAGCACTAGGGGAAGGGAGGTGGCTACAAGCATGAAAAGCTCAGGTCTCAATCCAAAGCCCAGGTAGGAGCCTCTCCCCCAGCTGCATCTGTGAGGGATGGTCCCATTGCAACCTCCAGGGTCCCTTCTGAGTGTTGCAAGTGGTGCCAGTTCCCAGGAGAAGAAATGTGCAGGAGTGAGTCAAAGAGGGGCTGCACAGCCTTGACAGGTTGGGCACCTCCAGACAAGGGTCACCCTGGGGAAGAGCTTTCCCCAGGTTCTGTCCACCCTGCTTGGAGCTCCTAACCCAGCCCTAAAGGGCCTCCAAGAAGAGAGATTTTCAGCCTGAACAGGGCGGGACCCTCAGGGCAGGAGGTGCCACGTGCTGCTCTGCTCCCAGGAAGGGGACCAGAGCTCCGAGGGAGCAGCTGGGTGGTCCCTGGACACGGTTTGGGAGAAGCACACAGCAGCCCAGCTTGCTGGGTACCAGAGCAGGTCAGACATGCCCGGGAGCATCCTGCACTGCTTCTTGCTTGGCCTAAATTCCTGCCTTCCAAAATAACTCACACAGCCATCTCCCCAAAGGCGTTCAGGATGGGTGAGGAAGCTTTAAATAATGCATGAAGGAAGCAGCTGTGCTCACCGGTCAGTCTGTGGCCAGGGCTGTGCTGAGGGCTGGGACAGCTGTGAGCTGCAGCAGCAGCACAGGGCTGCAGGGTTTCACCCCTGTGCTCAGCTCCACCTTGTTCAGGAGCTCATTCCTGGAGGGAATCACACACACAGGGCTTGCAGTGCTGCAGGGCATCCCTCTTCTGCTATGTTGTGTGTCCAGGAGCTGTGGTGGCAGCTGGGGAGGTCTATTGCCCTGGACATGCTGCTGTCCTTCCTCCCACTGGGTGTTTTCTAGCCTGATACATGGGTCATATTTTTTGGACACTCATGGGTGCTCAGAAAGCCCCCTGAGCACAAGGGAGCAGGTTTCTCCTCTTCCCACCTCTGGGAAGCCAAAACTCCTGCCTGCCCTTTTCCTTTCCCCCATCCAGGTGTGGGATGAGCGGCTGGCCAGGGCAGCGGAGGCGTGGGCTGCGCGCTGCCTGTGGGACCACGGCCCCCCCGAGCTGATGAAGTATGTGGGACAGAACCTCTCCATCCAGTCGGGCAGGTGAGTGCCCTGCAGGCAGACTGAGCTCCTGGGAAACCCTCACACCCCAAAATGCTGGAGGAGAAGCAGCAGCAGCCCCTCAGTCAGGGGGCAGAGAGGCTCTGAGCTGGCATTGCACGGGAGTGAGGTAGAGCTGAGAGGCACATCAAGGCCCCCAGGGTGGAGGAGGAGGGCCCAGCTCTTGCAGAAGGGTAATACAGGGAAGCAGAGGTGCCTGATGCTCATTTGGGGAGTGTGCCATTACTCCCCTCTCTGCCAGGCACGTGGACCAGGGGAAATGGATCCTGGATCTGCTCCATGTGGCTGAGCGCTCAGGTGCCTCTGGTCTTCTGGCCTTGAACACAAGTGGGCTTGGCACAAGGACGTCATTACCCCCATTTTCGCAGGAATGCTCGGTCCCAGCGGGCCCGGGCTCCAAACCATTTCTCTCCTCCGCTTCCTCAGTGTGGAGCTTTCTCTTCCTTTCCTTTACCCATGACCTGCGATGTGGAGGAGACCCACCTTACCTGTAGCACCGTTGCAGGTACCGCTCCATCATGGACATGGTGAAATCCTGGCACCAGGAGAAGCAGCACTACTCCTTCCCCCACCCCCGCGAGTGCAACCCCCGCTGCCCCTCCAAATGCAGCGGCTCTGTCTGCAGCCACTACACGCAGGTGAGCACTGCAGCCCCCCGGGATCCAGCTGCAAAGGGGGGCCTTGTGCAGCTCACAGCCCTTCTCCCAGCAGCAGCTGGGATCCAGGATCAAATCCTGGCAGCTGCCAGCTTCCGATCAGGCAGCGGTCCTGGCAGCTGGCAGCGTGTCTGCTGGAGGGATGCAGGTGATGCCATCCCACCATGGGCCTTTCCAGCATTTGGGCTGCTGCAGGAAGGTCCCAGGGGCTCACAACGCACTGAGGAGCAACTGGGACCTTCTGGCCAGTTGACAAGGAGGTTTCCATTATTTTAAAAGCTTTTTCCCCCTCCTTTGGCCTTTTTCTCCTCACTGCACCTCTGGCAACTTAAAGGTGGTGAAGAGAAAAAAAAAAAGCTGCTTTGTACTTTTGCTGAGCATGAATCCTTTTCTCTGTGATGGAACAGCTTTATAGCACCCAGCTGTGTCCGGCTCCCTGGGAATGTGGCCCCTTCATCCCCTGGCACATCCCCAGACAGCCTGGCCAGCACAAGGTGGAAAACTCCTCTGTTTCTCTGCCTGGTGGCAGAACTGTGCCCACCCCTAATTACCTCCTCTTCATGGCTCCAACCTTTACCTGAGCATCTGCATCCCCGTGTGGCTCACCCATGGGGATGATCAGGGATGCTCTGGGTTGCAGAAGGGCAATATACAATTTTTATGGAAGAAATTCAACCTGTAGAGGTCTTAGGAGGAGCTTTTTTCTTTGCTTGACATCCCGAGTGCAGGGTAAGCTGCTGGCCATGATTCAGGATGAGGTTTAGGAGCTAATTTGGGTAAATTGGAGCAGTGACCAAGACTCTGCTGCTCATGGATGTGAGCTTGGCAAGGCAATCCCTTGCAGGGCAGTGCAGGCTGCAGGCAGGAGAGGGAGAGCAAAAAGTCACCCTCTGGTAACAAAGCACTGCCTGTGATGTGACAGCATCCAGCCAAAGAGATTGGGGCAGTTGGGACACGATTCCCTGGTGGGACAGAGCCCTGCACTGGGGCTATCAGCTGTGGGATGTCTGGGTGGATGGACACCAACAGTGTCTGTTCTCTGTCGTGGCACAGATGGTGTGGGCAACCTCCAGCCGCCTGGGCTGTGCCCTGGGCACCTGTGCCAACGTGCGGGTGTGGGGCAGCACGTGGCGTCACGCCACCCTCCTCGTCTGCAACTACGCCATCAAGTAAGTGACTGGGGGAGAGCTCCCCCGTGCCGTCCTCCCTCCCCACGCCAGTGTCAGCAGTGAGCTGATGATGCTCAGAGGTGATGCTCTCCTCTCTTTTTAGGGGCAACTGGCTGGGAGAAGCGCCCTACAAGGTGGGGCGGCCGTGCTCAGCCTGCCCCCCCACCTACGGCGGGGGCTGCTCCAACAACATGTGCTTCACCGGAGTCAAATCCAACCAAGTCAGCTGGTTCTAGGGCTGCGGCCCCAGGAGGGGAATGGAGATGGGGTGAACAAGAATTATTTATAACACTGACCCCCCTGACAGCCCAGCTGTCCAACCTGCTTCATCCCTAGTGCCACGTAGGAAACTGCTTTTCTAATACACCTCTCCAGCAGTGTTGTCTGGCTGCTTCCCACTTTGGAGGAACTAGGGACAGTTCAGGTCCCTATTTTCAGAAATAGGGATGGTTTAGGGGTGCACGGAGGGCGTGGGGCTGGCTGGCATGGTCCCTGCTCTGCAGACTCGGGGGGCTTTCCCCACTGCCCCCCCCGGTGCTAAGGCAGAGGCTGGTGTATGTGAATACCAAGATGTTCCCCTCGTGGTGAGCAGCTGGAGAAGTGGGGAGCCCTGAGCATGCTCCTGCTTCACAGCAGCCCCTCTGACCATGGGGCCCCCAGCTCTGAGCCTCCCAATAAAGCAGCCTGGAGACCCCCATGCTTGTGTTGGTCCTCCCTCACTCGCAGCCTGGAGCCTCGGGGTAACACCAAGCCGGTGCCTTTGCTCTGGTTTTTGGGATAAGCAGCAAAGGCGTGCAGAAGCCCTTGGTGGGGCCACGGGCTATGGGCACAGGAGATGCCTGGGCGCTTTGCTCCATCGTGTGGGAGAAGCCAGCACTGCTGGGACACGGGGTGATGATGACGCTGAAGGGCCACAAACTCCCTGTCCCACCCCGGCTGTCCCACACAATCCCACTGCTCTACCTCACCCCCAGTGCCACTGAGCACCCCATTATCCACATCCCTCCCTCTCTAGGACCTCTCAGCACTCAGCAAACTCGGGTTCCTGAATTCCAAGACCTCGGATTTGAGCATCCAGCTGTGGATTCCTGTGCTGCAGCCCTCTGCATCCAGCAGCACTCTCCCCACTGCATGCTTCCTCGGGATGTGCTTTTCCATTCAGAGGAGCAGATAACCCTAATTTTTCCCCCTCAGGGCTGCAGGGTTTCAATAGCTGAGGTGTTAGGGGGATCCTGAGACTGGCCAAGACCCCTCTGTGCCTCCCTCCAGCCTGGCCTCTTCCTGAGATGTACAGGAGATATGGAAGGCTCTGTGCTGATGGACGATCACTTTTTCAGCTCTAGCTCGGGATTCCCCACGTATTTGGTGCCCTCTCAGCAACAGCTCTTGCACATGGCCCTGCTGGCCTGAGCACAGCCCCTGGCACCCAGACTGCTCCTGTCATGGAGCCTCCAGTGGCACAGGGGCTGCCACAGCCTCATGGGGAGGCTGGGGAGCCCATCTGCAAATCTGCCACCACGACGCCCTGGGTGCTGCGGTCCCAGAGGGAGCCCAGATGTCCTTAAGTGACTGTGGCACCTTGTGAGTACCCCCAGTTTGGGGAGCAGAGAGAGATAGAGAGGAACTGCAAGCACCCTGTACCTGGTCCTGTGCTCAGGGTATCACCCTGCATCCCACCACAGCATCCCCGCAGCTCCCCATCCCCAAGCAACCCTTCTGGTTTGGCACCAGGCAGACAAGCCCTGACTCATGGCCGAGGCATTTTGCCCCTTGTGCCTAAGCCAGGCTCTGCTCTGCCCTTGCCAGTCCCCACACTTGTCCCACGGCCCCTGGCCCCCCATGCTGTGTTTGCCCTTCTCTGTACACAGGCTCAGACCTGGTTTTCCCATCTTGGGCGGGTGATGGCACAAAACCCGGCAGCAGCTGGGGCACTGCAGAGTTGGATCCAGCTGCCCCGACTCCCCATGGCCACGGCTGAACCCCAGCCCGGCGGCTGCCCCGGCCTTGACACCATCTGGAAGCGGGAGCCCCAAAAGAGTCCAGTAAAAGCCGTGTTTGAGTTTCTAGCTTGGCAGCAGTTACTATAGCTACAGCAACGGCACCTTGCAGATTGGTTTCCATAAGAGCTTGGTTACTATTTAACATCTCCACCCACATTAGCCCTGATTAAGCGAATCAATAAGATAACAGGAGAGGCAGGTTTCCTCGCCCTGCCTCTCCGCGCTCCCTCCTGCCTTCACCTAGTTCCTTAGTGAGAGACATTTTTATTTATTTATTTAGATTTCTTTTTTATTCCTCTACTTCCTCTGGTTTTCGCCCCAAGTCCCCATAGCAGTAGCCGGCGAGACATGGTCAATGTAAGCACCCAGCTAAGCGCTAAGATGGAGGCTCCATATGGTGAGTACAGCGTTCCCATCGCCCGCGCTGCTGGCCCGGCATCGCTCGCGGGAAGCGGGGCTGGGAGCGGGCAGCAGCCCCCAGCCCCATGCCCCAGCCCCGCCGCGCTGCCCTTCTGGCTCAGGCATCTGCAAAGGCTGGAGATGGAGGCAGGAGAAGGGTTCTGATTGATTTTGATATGATGTAAATCCATCTGTACGCGTGTTTTCTCTCTTTCGCTCTGCTTGACCCAAAGAGGAAGGCACGTGCCCGAGGGAGCAGAGCGGCCCCACGTGCTGGCAGAGGGTCTGCTGCTGCCGGGCTTGCAGCAGAGGTGGCAGCAGTTTAGAGGAGGTGACATGCTGCCCTAGGACGTGCAGCCAGCCCTGATGCACGGGCTGCAGGTGGCCCGTGGCACACCTGGGCTGCGTGAGTGGGCACAGCGGGTGCCTGCCAGCGCCGAGCTCCCGCCGAGGGCCGGCGTTATGGCTGGGCAGGTTTCCCAGCAGGGAGTGTAGTGCCTGGACAAACGGCAGCCTCCAGCCTCCACGGGGCAGAGCATCAGGTGGCACAATGCTGCCTGGGCACCTGGCTACAGTGAGATGCCCGCCAGGCCTGTGTCCAGTGGGCACCAGCCCGGAGCAGCCCCGTGTTGTGCTCCTTGGCTGTGCCAGGTGCCAATTGCCAACAGATACACATGGGCACCAGGGGACAGGTGCCCCTGCCCAGGCTGACATCAGCCCACTGTTCTCCTCAGGATGGGTCATCTGTGCCTGTGTTGCAGCATCCCCACACAGCTGGTTTGGTCCCGTGTGTTCTGGGAACCCCGGTTCCCTGGGCATGGCCAGGGTGTGGAGTGAGGTGCCAGCAGTTGAGGTCTCACAGTTACGAGGCTCTCCATCACATCCTCATGGCTCTCCAGCACTTCCTTGTGGCTCTCCATCAGATCCTCATGGATCTCCATCACTCTCAAGGGCTCTCCATCACTTCCCCTGGCCTTCCATCACACCCCATGGGGCTCTCCATCATACTACCTTGCCTTTCCTCTCTCTATATTTCACGTCCTGCTCCTCTTCTCTTTTACAAGTGTGCAGCCTCTGCCCAGCCCACCTTCCAGCTGTCACGTGTGCAGACCCAGTCCCCAGGTGGGACTCCCAGGCCATGTTGTCACACTTTGCTCATGGCCTCTCTATGGGTGGTTGCTTCCCTTGACCCAGGCCTGCAGCCTCCCACAGGTGTCACCTCCAGCCCTAACCAACCCCTATGGTGTCATCCACGCTGCCTTGTGCCTCCTTGCCTCAGCCCTCAGCATTCCAGTGCTTTGCAGATCACTTTATTTTGGGTCACATCACCCCATGGTGAGCCATGGCCAAACACGGGGCTTATCAGCATTTCGGTGGGTCCATGGCCTATGGCAATGGAAATGTGTAGGAATTGTATAGGATCTGCAGTAGTGTCCCTGGGCTGGGCTGGAGCAGGCAGCTGTGATCAAGCAGTTATGGAACGCTGAGTTTTAGCCTGCTTTCATCAGGTTGCTCATTTGTGCTCTGGAGGAGCTCTGTTCACTCCTGCCTCTGAGCTGCAGGAGCCAGCAGCAGGAAAATGCCCAGAAAACTGTCCAGGTTTTGGTCTGTTTAGTGTAGGTTGTGTCTTTGTGTCCAGCTGGTGCTGCTTGGAGAACGTGCACGGAGCCACATGGTGAAGGACATGTGTGAGCGAGTGGAACAAAGGCTTGATGCCTCTGAGATGTGCAGAGGGTCGGATCCTGGAACGAGAATTGGCCCAGGAGTAGCCAGTGCTGAGCATCTTCCAGGCTGAAGCCCCTGCTGCTGGTTGGAGATGGCTCCTGATCCACCCAGCTCACAGGGACTGACTTGCACCTCATTTGCAGGAGAAGGGGAGGCTCAAGGGATGTTCCCATCAGCCTGGGAGACACGGTGTGCAGGGTGGCCGGGTCTGGCTGTCCCCACATCCAGGGTGCCTGCATCCAGCTTTGCCCCAGGGTGCAAAGCCAGCCTCATTTCTGCAGTGAGCAACTGGCTTTGCCTGACAGATGCAACACAAGGACCTGAACATGCTCTTTAATCACTTAGGATGAAGTTATTCTGGCCACTTGCAGCTGGCTCTAACGTGAGCAGCCACTTGCCAGCCCTGGCACATCAGCGACCTTAGCACAGGCAGGCAAACATTTCTGACAGTAATTTTCTCCCGATTCTTTAAAAATTATTTTATTAATTTAATATTTTTATTGATTATCTTTTTGAATTTTTCAGTGTGAGAGTCAGTGACTGAGCCACGTGCTGAGCTTGGGCAAGTGCAGGCAGAGCCGGGTGCTGTCGGTGGATGGGGAGGAATCGCTGCCCAGCCCACCTGCGGCCGCTCTCCCCATCTGCTCCCGTGGCCGAACAAAAGCAGGCTCTGGCCGGCACCCGCTGCAAGCCTGGGGCCAGGCAAGGGGGAGAGAGAAATAATAAGAGTAAAAAAGCCAGACGGGCCTCCCAGACTAAAGCGAGAGGAAACTCGGAGTGTTGGCAGAAGGAGGGGAGTCCTCATAAATAAAACGGGTGAAAAAGTTATCCAAATAGAGGTGAGGAAGGGCTGGTGGGATGGGGGACTGGGCAGTGCCTGGCTTCCCTGGCAGCTCTGTGGGGCTGGGCAGCAGTGTGGGCACAGCAGCTGGGATGCACCATCCTGCAGGTGGCAAAGTGGTGGCCAAACCCTTCCCAGGGTCACTGGGAAGTTTATTCCCTTGCAAAGCTATGGGGGAGCTCACACAGCAGTGGTGGTTCTGAGCCCCAGCCATGCCCACAGTGATGCCCTTACAGCCAGCAGCTCCCAGCCCTCAGCAGGACAGGCCACGGAGCTGGCATGGCTGACAGAGGCACACCAGAGTCCTGCAGAGGAGCCTTCAGCCTTGGAGGGGGTCACAGAGTTATTTTCAGTTTCCTTTGATAGATGAAAAGATTTTTCTGATTTTCCCTTCTCCCCATCTGTCTTAGGAGCGTCAGGATTTCAGCATCCATCTGAAGCCAGGGATATATTCTAATGGGGAAGCTTGGCACTGGCATTCAGCCTCGGGACAGCGAGCAGGTCTGGCCCTCTCTTGGCAGTGGTGGCATCAGTAAAAGCAGACATTGGGGCATCCCCCCACTGCAACCCTCCCCATCCATCCCTGCCCCAGACTGTCACCAGCATTTCCCCTAAACCATACCTTGGGGGCACTTATTTCCCTCCCATCAGACCCGTGCCTTGTGTAAAGGACTTGGAGGATGCCCTGCCAGGCAGTGACAAAGGCGGCCTGTCCCCAGCACCCTGTGTGAGTCCCGAGGGGAGAAGGGAGTGATGCTGCAGCTCTGGAGAGAAGTGGAGTTGGAGACACATCCAAAATCCTCACCAGCACCTGCTGAGGACAGGCTGTGAGCTGGAAAGGGCTTCACTGGTGCTAAATCCCTGCAGGAAGCTGCAAACGGGTGTGTGAGGAGGTAGAGGATGGAGAGGGGGCAAGGGGACCATCTCCTCCTGGGCAGTGAGGAGGAGATGAGCCCCTTGATCCACCTTTATACTCCTGATCAGATGCGGGCACAATTTGGGCAATTGGCCTCTATCCCAGTGCAGGCAGCACCACTCCTTCATATCTTGGATCTTCTCAGAGCTGGGGATCCCCAGGGCCAGTGGTTACAGCAGGGACCAGTGCAGGATCAGGGCTGGCCCTGATCAGAAAAGCAGCTTTGGAAAACAGCTGAAAAATGTGAGACGTCATTGCTGCTCAGGAGCTCTGCTCAGATGCAGGGAATAGTTTCAACTGAGAAACATAAGAGGAGGCTGATTTTCTGAGTATTTTTAATTATCACTGCCAAATGCATCGAATTTTTTACAGGTGTCCTCTAGATATGACTTGAACTGAGCTTTTCCTCCTTGGCTGCTCATGTCAGCTGCTCTTTAATTCCTCTGTTTACTCCTTGTTCTCTGTGTCCATGCCCTGGCAGCCATCAGGGACCGATGGGTGTTAGGACACCGGGCACAGCCCCCTTCCTTGTCCCCACTCTGGCTGTCCCTGCTGGCTGTTGGGGTGGCTGTAACACTGGTGCTGGCAAGGTCAGCACTTCCCAGTGCCCAAGCAGGGTATTGGTGCAGCCAGGAATAAGCACAGGTATTTGCTGGCATGCAGAAGGGACAATCACTGTGTTAGCACCTTGGCCTGAACCTGAGAGCTGTTTGCTGGTGATTGGTGAAGGTTTCCTTGGGGAAGAGCTGGGGATGCTGCTCAGTGTCACAGGGTGTCTGCACTTACCCACAGGGCTGTGACTTCTCCCACCTCATTCCAGCCATTTATGGGGCCAGCAGCACACCCTCAACTTCGGCTTTCCTTGGAACACAATGGTATTTTTATAGGGGGAGTGAGCCCAGAGGGCTGCTGTGAGCAGGAAATGAGCTCCAACTCTGGAAGTTGAGCTGCAAGAGGCTCAGAAAGGCTTGAGGAGTGTCTGAGAGATGTTCTGAGTTCGGCGGGGCAGGTGTAGGTCTGCGAGTCATACTCTGTTAGTCATCTGCTGACATTTCTTAAATGGCATTAAAAAACGTTTACTTAGCATGAGTGCAAAGGGGTGGTGAGTGATGGTGGTCCCACAGACAGCAAGGGCTGGGTGAGTTTCTTTTACATGCAGCAGTATTTGCAGCAGGACCAGGGCCAGCAGTGGGGGACAGGGCAGCACACAGGGCAGAGCCAAGAGGTACATCAGGGGATGCCTGCAAGTATCTCTGCCAGCAGGCTTGGGGTTAGAACAGGGCAAAGACTGCAAAAAAACATCCATGACTGTTTGTGTTCAGCCTCCTTCTCTGTTTACTTTCCTCAAATATTCAAGCAAACAAGGTTCCTGGCAGAAATGTATGTGGAAATGGCAAATGTTGCAGAATTTTCACGGAAGGCAAATTTCAAGGTATCGGTTGTATGGTGAACCTGGGGCTGAGGGCTCTGCTCTCCTGTCCTGGGCAGAGGCACCAGGGTCTCTCAGCAAAGCTGGGTCCCAGAAGCAATTATGCCCAGGAACAGCTCCTGTCCAAGCTTCAGCCTGAGCTTCAACAGAGATTACTCAGCAAATCCCTTCAGGAAATACATGCCTCAAAAAATAAAGGTAGGCTCAGGATGCTGCACCAAAGGTGTGGGAGGAGCAGCTCCATGCAAGTGGCTGTGGAAATGCACCAGCAGTCAAGGACCAAACAGGTCCTGGCTCTGTGAGGCTGGACCAGACTTTCTGTCCCAAAATCCTGCAGTCACCAGAGGGATTCAAGCTGCATCCCCACGGTAACAGAGCTCTGGTGCTGAGGGGCAGATGTGGACCATCACTGTGAGCTCAAGCCCTCTGAGCCCCCAGCACCAAGGTGTCCCTGGGGGCACAGGTGGTGCTGGCAGCTCCTGTTGGGAAGAGGACTGGAGGCAGGGAGTGGGTGACAGTATGTGCCTTCCTTGTAGGTGACCATGCACAGCCCATCTCCTCTGTGACGATGCTCTGGGAGCATCTTCTCCTTCTCTGGACATCCAAGTTGGTTTGACAGCCTGATTTTCATCACAGTCCTACAGACCTCAGACCTTGCTCCCCCCACCCCGGACTTCCCAGGGCAGCAGCTTCCCTGCAGCTTTGCCCATCCATCTGTCAGGGTGGGTAGCTCATCTCCTGTCACTGAGCACAGGGAACCCAAACCCACCAATCCGTGGTGGGGACCAGCGGGCACCTTTCACCTGCCTCTGCACCAGAAACCTGTCCCAGCCATGGGTGTGTGCGAGATTTTATAGGTGATAACCCCTGGGAAAGTGGGAAACACAAGGAGAGACACACACTCAGCTTCCTGGCATGGCCCAACGCTCTGGTTAGGAGAGCCAATGTCAACAGATAGACCTGAAGGAAGGAGCAAAGCCAAATACATGGGCACTTCTCAGAACAAGAGCTGTAAAACCTGCACAAACCTGAACAAGTGCCACAACACCGGTTTATATGGTCAGAATCAATAGTCGAGCCCACTCAACATGTTTGCCGACACACAAACGACAGCCACCGGGCCGGGTTTATGGCCCAGTGCCCTTCATGGAGGCAGAGCCCAGCTCCTCCTGCCCCACTCAGCCACTTCTCTCTGCCTCTGCTCCCAAGGGATGCTGATCATTTTGCCACACGGTCCCCAAAGCCTTGATACCCCATGACAAGAGGCTGCTGCTGCTCCTCTGCAGCATTCCAGCCTGCCCTGGCTCCCAGCCAGCTGGACAATGTCTGTTTCCCACCCAGCAGCTGGGATGGCAGCATCCACCCCACCACCCCGGTGAAAAGCAGCAGCTCAGCATGGGAAGAGGATTCACTGGTGCTAACACCACCCAAGGAAATCTTGCCATGGGCTGTGAGGCTGGGCATGGTGTCAGGTTAATGGACAGGGCAGCACCAGGGGGCTCAGCAGAAGGTGTAAAGTAACAACTGCTCTGTGGAAAAAGGCCCTGCCCGTGCTCCAGGTCCCCATCCAGCTGAGTGGCCTCTCACTTGCAGTCACTGCAGCTTGAGCAGGTCTTGTGCCACGGACAGGTGCGCTCAGGTGGAGGTGGCCCAGCAGGGAAGAGTGGACAGAGCACTGACGGACACCTGAGAGAACCAGCTCATGCAGAGTCTTGTGTCGGCAGGGCAAAGGCAGCAACAGGAAATGAAGAGTGGAATAAGGAGGCAGGAGGGGCAAGGGGACAAACAGCCAGGATTCAGATCCACAGCCCTGGCTACTCCCCTGCCTAGAGTCTGGGACTAAATGGTGGTGGGACCGAGGTGGTGGAAGCAGAGCTGGGTGCTGCCTGTGGCTCGTCCATGGGTGTGTGCCTGGAGACTGCCATCGTCTGGGAGAAACGTCTGTGAACTTGGGTGTGTTTCCCTGTTACAGCCACTAAAACCTGTGTGGCAACACAGGGGTGCAGGGAGGTGTCATGGGGTTACGCACAGTTCAGTCCCAGCCCTGCCCTTGATGCTGCTCCCTGCTCTGCGTGGGAATGTTGGGCATCAGCCCCCATTGCCAGCACACCCCGTCCCTGGGCACAGAGCTACTGGTCACTCCCCATTCCTGACTCACCAGGAGCATTCTGGAAGTTTCTAACTGTGGACACTCCAAATTAACTCAAATGTACCTCAGGCAGCCCTGGGTGGAAGCAGAAGTTTGTGGAGACAGGATGGGAATGGTTTAGGAATGCTTTTGCTTCATTAGACTTGTGTCTTTGAGGTGGTGCTTGGGGTCTGATGTCTTCAGGGCAGGATTGGGCTCTCTTCTCCTTGGCACAGCAAAAGCAGAGGTGGCCTTGGCAGGAGAAAGGTCATCCAAGGAGGAAGGAAAATACAGGAAAATGGGTGTTTCAGATGGGTTTGTCCCTGAGTTGGTTCTTCTGGACACAGAGGCCGATGAGACCTGGCCCCCGTTGGGTCACGGCCATGCAGCTCAAGGCTGCATTCAGAGGTGCCCGGGTCTCCCTTTCAGCAATTCAGTCGCTTGGTGCCTGTGAAACCCCAGTGAAGTGCCACTCTGTTCCCTCACCCTATTTTCCTTCTCCATTATAAACAGGGCCACACATGCCAGGACACACTTCCTGCAGAGGAGAAAACTCTGGGTGCTCAGCAGCCTCCATGCTCCCCTCTGGACCGAGCCATCCTGCGTGTTGTGATGTTAATTGGGAGGGGAGACCAAGGTTGTTGCTCAAGGATATCGTGTTCTGGCTATTTATATAGAAACACTTTAAAGCAAAAGCAGTCAGCCTCTCCCTGAGGAGCCAGCCCCACTCCTGCTGTTAGACACACCCAGGCACATTTTCTGGATCAACCTCCAGAGCTGCACACATGGTCAGGTACTCTCTGCCCTAAAGAAACCCAGTGGCAGGCCAGAGACCAGAGTGAGAGACCTCAGAAAGGTGGCCCAGAAAGCAGCGGACATTGCTGCACGCACTGGCAGCGGGGCACAGACCCAGAGCCACCTTATAATTTTTCTCCGGGTAGTGGCCAGAACCCTTTAAAACCTGCGGCACAAACTCCTGCTCCCCATCAAATCTCATTGTGACCAGCATTAAGGGATTAGCCTGTCCCTGCCTCTGCGCCACAACCAGCTCCTGGGCATGGCTCGTGCCCCGCTGCCCGCGGGGGGCTCGCCGGCTGCACAGCCCCATCCAGGGAAGAGACTTCCCTAGCTCTGCCCACGGAGCTGAGCGCCCCTGGAAGATGAATGGCAGCAGATATGACCTGTTCCAGGAAACACCAGGTACCCCCCTGCTCCCCCAGCACTCACAGCATGGAGAGAAGCAGCTGCATAACCAGCGCTGCAGAGTTCATGTGAATGAAGGGCATTGACAGGGTCTCCAGTGTGGATTTGGAGCTGCCAAAATATGCTCATTCCTGCTGGCATTGCTGGTCCCCGTCTGATGGGACCCTCATGTCTCTGGTTTCTGTTTTGCTTTGTGCAGGGTGAACATGCCAGGTTTGTGGGTGGTGATGGCTCATGTCCCCAGGTTGGTTCTGGGGCTCAAGAGAGAGAGCGTGGTGGCATGGTGGGTGCTGTGACTCCTGGGGGAAAAGGTGGCAGAGTCAGGCTGGCATCCCGTGGACACCCCGGTGATTGCCTGTGCTGTTTGGGAAATGACTCAGTCATTCTCAGCCCAGTTCCCAGTGCCTGGCATTACTGCCCCAGGCTGCAGTCTCAGCAGGCCCAGGGACAGATCCTGCCACTTGCAGCACAGCCTCTGCTCCTGAGCCAGACCTGCAGCAGGACTTCCCAGCCGTCATAATGAAAGCTTAGAAGCAACTAAGAGAAAAACACTTCCAGTGCAAACTCTACTGGTCGCACGGAGTCCTTACCAGAAAGCTTTTTAGGGTTCCCCTCTGTGGCCCCCTCCAGCCAGCTCTGTGTTCAGCCCCTCGGCCGCAGCACCCACGGGGAGTTCTGTGTGGAAGCCAGGAGGCTGGGTGGGCTTAGGATGCACCAAACATGTCCAGGTTCCTGCAGACCACTGCCAGCACCCTGAGGCACTTGGACATGTTTGGTGCTTCCTGAACCCTGGACCCCTGTGCCTCACAGAGCCCCATCCCCAAAACACCCCAACAGCCTCCATTGCACTCCGAGACTCAGCAAAAATTGTGATGCTCCTCTTGCTTGAGCAACTCCTCCCAAGCAGGGCTTGTGCTGGCGGTGGGGTTCATGCCTCCTGGGGTA
This sequence comes from Lycocorax pyrrhopterus obiensis, assembly GCA_014706295.1. Classification (NCBI taxonomy): domain Eukaryota; kingdom Metazoa; phylum Chordata; class Aves; order Passeriformes; family Paradisaeidae; genus Lycocorax; species Lycocorax pyrrhopterus. The sequence goes on along the minus strand of JACSVZ010000022.1, from coordinate 8,905,374 downwards.
GCTCGAACCCCCAGTCACCATCCCACAGGATGAGCTCCCTGTGCCAGTGGGGAGTCACATGCTGGGGGCTGCTCCCAGCAATACCTGCGCTCTTTATCAGCTGGCAATTGATTTAGGAAAGTTCACGGCTTCAGCGTCCCATGATACGTTTACTAGAAGTGGTTCATTTCCTCAAATGATGTAGTTTATGGTCATAATATATTTTAATTTCTTTATGATACAACAGGCCAATGGCACTGGGATTTGCAGGAATGTAAAGGGACAAACAATAGTGTTATCCAGTGTTGGAGACCTAGGTTGAATACTCACGGGCTGATTAGCAGTTTGCCATGTTTGTTAGCTGCGAGCCAGGCAGTTGGGCCTGCAGTGTCCTGGCCATGCGTTTCTGGAACTGTAGGGACATGTGATCCCCTGCCCTTGCTGTCGCCCATGCAACAAACCTTGCACACAGAAGGCTCCCATGTTCCCGTACCTTGCTTTCTGCCGTGTTTTTGTTTCTCTGGCAGTGGACGGGAGGGTTGTGTCACACAAGAGGGTGTGTGGCGAGCGTGCAGCTGCTGTGGACATGGAGCTCCTGAGTGTTGTCTGGTTCTCTCTCACCCCTTGCTGTGCTCTGGTGATTGAGGACACTGGGGACAAGACAGGCTATTCAGGCACTCCGCACACTCCTGCAGAGAAAAAGCATTTTGCACTAACTTGTTTCCTTTTGTCTACAGAAACCAGAATCTCTCAAATTTTAGCTTACCACCCCTTTGTGTTTTCTTTTTTCCCATGCCCAGCCTACCTTTCCCGATTCAGACCTGCCAGTGCTCCCACCTGCGGCAGCCTCCCTCCTTCCTTGTGCTGCCTCCCGTCGGGCACACGTGGCCCTGTCCTGAGATGTTCCCCCAAGTTCAGCTCCTCAGCTGGGCCTGACTTTGCCAGCCAGCCTGGGGCAGGAGGAGGGCAGCTGGAGCTGCTGGGTCCTGGAAGATGCTTTTTGCCCTTGAGGTGCCCTTGGCTTGCGCTCCTCCAGGGCCATGGGCTCAGACTGTCCTCTGACATCCCTGCCCTGTTGCAGCTGTCCCTCCACCCTAGCAGCATTGCAGTCTTTTGCCTTAATTTTGAGGGAGGGCTGATCCTGAGAGCCCCAGCAGCCACTGGAGGTCACTTCCATGCGTGGCTTGCTGATGCACCCACCTTTGCAAAAAGGTATTAAAAAAAAAAAAAAAAAGGTAAAACTTGACGTGTAACCACTGTTGATTTTGGCTGTTCTCTTCCTTCACCTATTGCTCCACAGCTGGAACGATTCAGGGGCTGTTTCATGTGTGTATAATGAATGTATAAAGTCAATGAAACGTGAAAGCCCTGCAAACAGCTGGCAGGGCCGAAGGGAGAGACTCCCTGCCACACTGTGAGCTCACTAGGGATCCTTTTCCTGGGAAACTTCAGGGTTACTTCAGGCCCAAAGGAATCATATCCGCCTGCTAAACAAGTTCTCCCCAGGTCCAGAGCGGGCTGCTGAGATCCCTGCCACACTAAATGTGTGAGCTGGTGAGGCATGGAGAGCAATAGGTGTTTGCTGCTGGCAGCAAACCCTCTCTGCAGTGCTGCTGCTTCCCTGAGGCTCCTGCACCTCTATTTAAATGGGGCTTAAACCACTGGATTTCAGACAATCTTCTGCCAGCGAAGTCAGTGAAGCTGGAACAGCACATGGCAAAGTCAGAGCTTTTCTGGACTTCCTCCCAAGTAGGCAGGAGAGTGTTTATCAGGAAAGTGTCTGGGGCTCTGCTGGGTTGGGGTTTGGATGGAGTGCAGTGCTCATGGTGTAGGGTTTTAAGGGGGCAGGTGGGATCAGTGGTGGGAGCTGTAGCTTGGGCCAAGTTGCAGCCTGTGGTTTAATGGAAGAAGATGAATCTATTCCCCTTCCTCTCTTGGTCCCGGGCTCATTGCGTGATTTTACATGAAAACAGAGCAGACAGATTTCTGGAGTCACAACTGCCAAACTGCAGGCACCAGAGCCGAATGCTGCTTTCGGGGGCTGCAGTGCAGGCAGAATGATGGCAAATACACATTAGCAAATGCCCTGGCATTTTCAGGAACAGCCGCCCTTCTGGGAACAGCTCAAATTTACTGTCCTCGCATAACAACAGCTCCCAAGAGAAATAATAATTACTTCCTCAAGAGTTCAGAGCCCTTGTTAGGCAGGATAATAAACCCCTCTCTGGTCCTGGGATGAAAGGCAAGCACAGTGTTATCACCAGAGCAGTATATGCTGAAATGGTCTGCCTGTCCCCATGTCTGCAGTTCTTTCCCTACCACTTTTGCACAGCAGCTAGTTATTTTAGCTCCAATAATTGCCTCCAGGCCCAACATCGTCCTAGCTTCGGCTGAAATGCACATGTTGCTTTTGGAGAGGAGTTCAGGCAGAGTGTTATACCTTCTTTAAAGTAACTCTTACCCATGCCCAAAAACTGCCTCGATTCTCCATACGGGGATTTTGTGGTCGGGGGACCAGGACAATATTGGGTGGTTTGGTTACTTTTTGACAACTTTGGTAAGAAACAGCATAAGGTTGCAATGAAGCTGCCTCTGTCACCCTGAGCTGTGCTGGGGAGCCTGGGGTACCCCCACATGTCACATGCTCATCAGTGACAGCGTGCCTGGGGTCTGCTCAGGGATTGCCTGTCCTGGGCATCACCCCCAGCTCCAAACAGTAAATCTGCCCCAACCCCAGCAACAGGCGCTTCAGCCCTGGGGAAAGTAAATCACCAAGAGTGATTGCTGTTGAACGGGATGATAAAATTGATTGCGTCTTCCCCAGGCAAGGTCTGGCACATGGCTGTGGTCTCCTGCCTCTCATTGCTGTATCTTTCTGATCCACCTCCCTGGATGGAGCTGGTGGATCACTCTGGTTCACCTCCACAAAGTGTTTTGCTGGGGCAGGGATGTGCTGTGTGCTGCTGGCAAGGGGCAAACAGACCCTAAACAACCTCTGCTGAATCATCCGTTTTCCTGGAGGCTTCTCACAGCTTCTGGGGACGTTCTGGGGAGGGACACAGGAGCAGACTCCCATCTGTGTGTCTGTCATATGACTGCCCAGAGCAGAGGCAAAGATCTGTCTCCCAAGCTGGGGGCTTGTGCAGCTGCACTGACCTGCAGCCCCCCAGCCCCAACAAATTCCTTGGAGCTGCTTATTAACACACTGACAACTCTGCTCTGCAGTCACAGCACGCCGAGGTAGAAGGCAGGAGGGTTCGACAGTATGGCCTAAATACCCCTGTTTACAAAAAGTCTGACAAAACACAAGCCCTTGGCTTTATCTTTCCCATTTGGAAATAGTCACCGAGCAAATATACTCAAGGCATGAAAGGAGGGGGGTTCATATTGACTTTAGAAAAAGCTGTTCTTTAAAAACAGGGAAAAAAGCTCATCCTCGAGCTGTGCAGACTGGCTGCGAGACCCAAAAGTCCTGTGTAGGGGCTTAAAGCATGCCTGCTAATCTGTAGCAGTTCTGTGTGAGCAAGTCATGCAGTAAACTGCTCTCTGTTAATTTTTTAATGCAGAATAAACAGGTCAAGAAATGATTAGCATGAGAATAAGTTGAGCTTAATTGGGAGAATCAGAAAAGATGAGAGGGAAGAGGCAAATTGGAGTTATCAGTTAACCATGCGGAGTGGCTCTGCCTCCACAAGCTCATGTTCCCTCTTGTTTTTCATCCCCTCTGAAGCTGCTTTTTTTTCCCCCTTCCCTTGTTTAAATGATGAGCCAAAACTGCTGGTACAAGCACAATGGAAGCCCTTGTTTCTCCTTCTCATTTTCTATCTGCAATGGCTGGCCAAATGAATTGCAGGTGATAAGGCTCCTACCTGGTTATTCCCGAGGTTCTTCCCAGAAAGGAAGCTGCTGACATTAAGTGCAAAATCCGCTTTGTGCAAGTACCAGTGCTGTGCTCCAGTGCAAAATTTTTGGCATGATCCTGGGAGATCCAAGGACTGAGCAGACACATCCGTGGGCAAGGGGAAGAGCAGTCCTCGGGACTGCTTGAAGTGGAGTTTGGTCAGTGGTCGGAGATCTATATTCTCAGATAGGCAGGACTTTGTCCACAAACTGGAATTTGAAATTTCAAAGGGGAAAAAAAAAAAAGGCAGAAGGGACCTTTGCATGTGTGGAGATGACTATGCTGGTGACGTTCCCCTGGGACTTTTGTTCTTTGTCTTGTAACTGGGCTTCCTGCTTCCCTGCAGCTCGCAGCTTGCTTGTGAAATGGTGATGGGCTGAGCAGGGCCCTGATCATGTTCAGGGCTTTGCTGCTCTGCAGAGGTTTCAGACCTGAGCCCATCTCTGCTTCGTGTGCATGTAGGAAAAAAAAAAAGCCATGTGAAATATTCCAGCTCTACAGTGGCCTTGGAGCTGCGAGTGACACAGGAGGAGAGATGTGGAGTCAGGGCTGCCAGGGCCAGCGATGGCATTGGTGATGAAAGCTGAGGCTGGTCCTGCTGGCTCTGGGCACTGACTTTTCTGCCAGGCATTTCTTAAGCGTGCAGAGCTGTGAGAGAGAAAAACAAAGAGCAGGAGGGCCTCTGGTCATGGTCCATGCTCAGAAAGTCTGCAGGTGACCCCAGACTGGGGTGCCTGGTCAATCCACTGGCGGGCAGGGCTGTGTCCCACATCAGGTGGGAGAGATGGGCCAGCAGGAACTGCAGGGGCATAACCCACACAGGAGCATTAAAAAGACAGGGCCAGGCTCCTCACAGGGGGCATGGCTGGAGATCAAGTGGCATAAAAACTGGAGACGGGTTCAGCCAGTGTCTAACCATGAGGACAGTCAAGCACCAGCTGGCTAGAGAGGCTGCTCTCCATCCTCGGAGGTGTTCAAGACCCAACTAGATAAAGCTGCAAGCAACCCGTGCTGCTCTCACAGCAGGAGCCTGCTTCCAGCAGGAGCCTGCAGCCGAGACTCTGAGGTCCTTTCCAACATTAATTATCCTCTGATCCTCCAACACCCTGTTCAAGAAGCAACAGTGAGGAACCCCTTTAGAGAAGCTGCTCATATGCTTGACATGCAGAGCTAGCAAGCACAGTAGGTGATGGCATCCTTACCAAAAATGCTCTATTAAATACTCTGTTCCTGAGCCTCACCTATTGAGAAGCACAGATCTTATTTTCAGGGAATTGCCTTTAGGTTTGCATACATTTGCCAGATGGGGATATGTAGATAAGGCAGAATTAGTGTCATGATGTGCCAGTGTGGGAAAGGATTTACTGCTCAACAGATAAAAATTAAATAATTACTTGGCACAGAACAGCTCATGACCCAGAGCTGTAATGGTCTCCTTTGCAGCCATGTCCTGACACAGGAAATGGTGGGTGGAGGGTACAGAAAATGGGGACAGGAGAGAGGAGCTGAACTTCCCTGGAGCACCTGGTCTGGGAACAGCCTTCTCCTATCAGTGGGGGTCTTCCAGCTATGAAATGTCTCTCTGGGGACTAAAAATGACAAAACATCTTCTGCAGCCAGAAGTGTCTGAAACAGCCCCACAAGCAGCTGTTGACTCGAACATCTCCCACCTAAAACAGCTACAGGACTGTGGGGTCCTGTTGGCCAGTACAAGACATGGCTACATGGGCAAGCTGTCCCAACACTCACCACACAAGGATGCCAGGGGAGACAAGGACTCCCCAGGCAGAAGACGCCAGGGGAGACATCATCTCCAGCAACAGCCTGTGCCCAGGGAGCGGCCAACGCGTTTCCATCAGAGCCCACCTCCAGGGCAAAGGAAGTGCGCGGTGTCCTTGGCTGGTCTGGCCCTCAACCTCCACACCGACATGAGGGATTTGGGAGGGGGCACTGGTGACCCACAGAGGACACTGGCAGTGAGAAAACAACAGTCAACACAACCCTGGGTGGAAAACACCGAGTCCCACTGACAGCCCCGGCCTCGTGAGCCACCTAATGCTCTCCAAACTTCCCCGCTCCTTATCTGCCGCTCTCCCGCACACGCTGCCTCTCTGATTTCTATTCCTGGCCCTTTTAATCCTTCCTGCCTGGGAAGCAAATGGCCTTTGCAGCCTCCTTGCTCAGCAGGCTATTGAAGCAAAAGGTTTGTTTTGCTGAGCAGAGCAGAACGGGCCCTGCTTTTACGATATTTTACTAGACTCTGTGGCAAATCCTGCACATATTTGACCTGGTGTCTGTAGCATTTATCTAATCAAAGGGATCACTGTGGCCTGGCCGGGATTGGGACGGAGGTCCCTGGGATGAGGTTATGGAGGGGGCTATGCTCTACTCTTGCATCTCCATCCCAGTCTGCACATCATAAAACCAATTTTTGGCAAGGACTGTATCTGCCTAAAGGAAGAGCCATCAGCACATGAGCTCTGGCCTGTCCCTCAGGAGCACTGACTGAATGACTGTTTTCCCTGCAGCAAAGGGTCATTTATCACCGTTCCCAGGCGAGAAAGCAGGGGCTCTCCCCTGTGCTCAGATTCACTCCTGCAGACCTGTAGCCTCAGGGTAGAAGAGCTGTTTAGAAGTGCTTTGTAGGTCATGGTTTTGGGGGGAGCAAAGGGCTGCTTGAACAATTCTGTGTGCTCCTAAAATGTGAATAGCAAATCATCACTAGCATAACTGCCCAAAGGCATGTACTGGTGTGGAGCCAGTGACTTTGGTGTCACGTTGTGGCAGTGATGCCACCAGGGCCAGGGCACCTTGTGGTGCCAGTGGGGCTGGGGCTGCACTGGGGTGCCTGGGAAGAACAAACACAAGGCACTGGGAGCCCAGATCAGCAGCGTGTGGACTCAGTCGCCACTGGTTGCGAAACCATGGGGCTGTTTTCAATGCAGAGCGAACTGATACCAAATCATTAATTGCTGGTTCTCTTGTGCCATGCAGCCGGTGCCGTTCAGAGATCGATTAAATTCCCACTCAATGATCTCGCAATTGCACTGAAAAGTCTCAGTTCTGGCTGCAGTGGAGGAGTGATGTGCCATGGGGCAGCTGGGGAGGAGAGCACAGGCATCTCTGGCCCCCACTGCTCAGCACCAGCAGGGTCAGACCCAAGGTCTGGGCGAGGCACAGAACCACTGTTGGTGCTGACAGCAGACAGTGCACCCGCAGAAGGAAAGCTCCTGCTGCTCTGTTGTAACATGTCTCATGAAACTTTTATGACGTATCAGCCAAAACCCAAGGCTTGGGGGGTGTCCGGCATAAAGTGATTTCAGCTATGGGACAGGAGCCACCCTGGCAATTCCCGGGGTGTCCGTGCCACCTCTTGGTCCCGCTCGCTGTTTGGGCATGGCTGCAGAATGGGATCTGTTTATAGGGCATCCAGCCCCTGTAAAACTTGGTTTATAGGGAAGTTAAGGGAGTCATACGTTTTACTTTACATAGCAACGTGTAAATTTCCAGGTGGGAGCTGACCTTCTCTGACCGTGAGGGAGAGAAAAGGAGAAGGAGTGGAAGGGATGGAGGGAGCAAGAGAAGGGAAGAACAGGGGTATAGGCAACCAGTGGTGAGGAGAGGAAGGCAATGACAGAAGTGAAGAAGAACCTTGTTCTCCTGGTAGGGTTTTTTCCAAGTTTTCCACCCCAGGCATAATTAAGAGCAACACCAGCAGCTCAGCATCAAGGTCAATAGCCCTTGGTGAATGCCTGCTCCCATGGTGCTGCCTGCACCCAGGAGCCAGGATCAGAAACGCCTTGAGATTCAATAATAAACAGTCAACAAGAGTCACTGCTGCTCCACAAAAAAAAAAAAAGAAAAAAAAAAACAGCTTAGCAGTATTCGGCAATGGGTGAGATGATTAAAGATTAACCCCCTGCCTCCTGCCTCCACCCCTCTGGGAGTATAGGCCTTGAGGCTCAGCAAATCCTTTCAGAGAAATATCTGAATTAAAAGACAACAGGTAGGGGACGCAGTGAAGGCAGAGGGAGGCAGGAGGGCCAATAGCCTGGGACAAGGGAATCGGTACAATCTGGCCTGTGTTTGCCGAGGATAATGCGCCTTTCCAAAGCCCTCATAGACATGGAGATGGCAGATTATAGCGCAGCGCTGGACCCGGCGTACACCACCCTGGAGTTTGAGAACATGCAGGTGCTGGCTATGGGCAATGGTGAGTCCCCTCTGTCTTCTCCCCTCTGCCGTGGTGGGATGAGCTGGGGGCTGCAGGAGGAGAAGTCCCCGGAGTGGCCACACAAATGCTCCGAGGGAGGGCAGGGGTGTCAGATGGGAGCTCCCAGCAGTTCACTGGGGGGTTTCTGCTTCCCCCGGGGGAAAATAGAGGGGGGAGAGCAGAGCTGTGTCGGGTACAGGTGGGATGGTGTCCTGCAGCCCAGAGCAGAGCCCTTGGGAGCAGGCACATGCCAGGAGCTGGGTGGAACGAGAGGTCCCCACCAGACATTCAGCCCAGGGAACGGGGCTGGGGCTGAATGTGGTGAGGGTCTCCCACACCCCAGCCAAAAGTTTCTGAGTGAAGTGCTGTTGATGGTTCACCAGACAGAAAAGTGACCCTGTGTCTCCAGAGTCGAGAGCCAGTCCCACTCCAGCAGGAGCTGCAGTTAGGTTTTCTTGGAGCAGAAAGGCATTTAGCACCTCGTTAGAGTAAAAATCACTATGAGAAGTGATTTAGGCACCGCTGCTGCAGCTGCTGTGAGGCCACAGCCCTTTCCCAGTGCAGCAGTGGGGTGTGGGGTGGCATCCCCTTTCCTGGCTCAGCCCCCAGTAAGAGGGACAAGGAGACCTTGAGAGGTCTACAATAGACAAATGTTCCCATCCCTTCAGGAGGGTAGGATCACACCTAACCCTCCAGAATTCACAACACTGGCCCACCCATTTGGGGACCAAAGAGTCTTGGTGATTAAATGCTCAGAGATAACAAGAGATTCCTCTCCAAGTCCCCCCTAAAGTCTCTCTAAATATGAGGTTAATGACTAAACAGAGCCACAGAAAGTGGCCCTCTGAGCCCTTTCCTCCCATGTGTTGTGTCACCGGGGCTGCTGGACACCCCTGTCCCAGAAGGGCTGTGCTGGTGGTGTGGACTCTTCCATCACAGCCTGTGTGGGTCTTCTCTGGATTATGGCTCTGCTCTGTCACGGATGTAACACTGTGGTGCCAAAGTGGCTCTGCTGTGCAATAGCCCCCTGCCACTCTGGGTCCCAGCCCCTCCTCCACTCGTGGAGGCTGGTCCTACACATTCAGGTGCCTTGGGGCCAAAAGTTGCCCCCTTTGGCTCTGCTGACATCCATCTGGACACTCTGGGACAAGCCCAGGCCTTGCTCCCTCGCCGTGCCCCTCTCCCATCCAGCAAGCACCTGCACAGGGGGCTGTGATTTGCCCCCCACCCCCAGAGCCAGGGCTCCATGGGGCAGGGGACAGGATAATTTCCTGTGACTAGACCCAGTGTGCTGCGGTACTCCAGGGGTGGATGAGTCAGCTGGGGCAGGCGGCACCAGCTCCTCTCCCCCTGGGCCCAGCTCCAGGCCAGGGACAGGCCTTGCTTCCAGGGCTGTTTTGGCACCGCAGCAGTGTGTGTGCAGGACACACCTCCTGCAGGACCTCCACCTGCAGAACCTGCGCCTCTTTTTCTGGCCAAGGACCACATCAGAGCCCAGCCACTGCCCTGCGCAGCTCTGCAGCTCCAGCCCCGGGGCAGCTGCTCAGCAGGGACCAAGTTTGCCTCTCACAGGCAAAATGCATCCTGTGTTCAGACAGGCTCAGGGACCTCTTGAGCAGCTCCTGTCCTAACACAGAGCTCACCTGCGAGGTCTCAAAGTCAGATTTTTTTATTTCCTCCATTTACCTTAACTCCAACCACTCCATTGCAGCAGCCAGAGCCCACATTTTTGGCACACATTTGGCAAAATAAACTTAATTGGAAAATTATCCATTAGGCAATATTTTCATTGTTGTTGACTATTAGACTGAGATGTTGCAATTTCTTTGATAGGAGTGCCAGTTTTTCCTGTTCTATGTTCATCTGATTACAGCGTGATAGATTGCTGAAAAGGGATTTATCTGGGCTGTCATAGATACACAATAATGGGATTACAGGCAGATCAGCTCTTCCTCTCACATCTCAGTCCTGTGTTTAGCTGAAACTGGGAATTTGACTTTCCTTCTGGAGTGACCTGCATCCAGCTGAGCCCTCAGGATATGTATGGAGGAAGGATGTTTTCAGAGGCAAGCTGCTCACAGGGACAAGAGACAGCCAGGATGGCCTTGGGAGAGCTCAGGGCTTTGGGAGTGGAGACAGGAGCTTTGCACTGGTATTACTGTAGCTGCGTGACAGGGTGTGCCAGGTGAGGACACAGAGAGGCAGCAAACTGACTCAGAAAGAAATACAGGAGGGACACGAGGAACTGGAAAGACAGAAAGCAGGCAGGGAAATGAAAGACGCTGCCAGAGGTAGGGAAGGCTCAAGAAACCCTGTGCTTGCCCACTGCTGGTTCTGTGCCAGTTACTCCTGCTGAGGGGTGGCATGAGCAGGATGGGCAGCATCTGCTGAAATACCCCTTTCTCTACAAAATAGAAGGTAAAAATGCAGCTCTGCACCAGCCAGACTTGCCTTGGCCTCCCCAGCATCCACAGTTGGGGAGCCCAGCTGGGATCAGCGTTTCTGCTGGGTGCCAAGCGGGAGCAGTGGCCCTTCCAGGGTGAGCTTTAACTGAGTCCCTACCAAACCCAGAAATCAGGGGCCAGTAGACTCAAGCATTAAAAATCCCAGCAGGTTTCTATGGCTTTGTAGATCCTGGGTATGATTTGTGACTGGCATTTCCACTGAGGCAGGGGGGATGTGCCTGTGCTGATACAGAAAAATGTACATGGGAGGGGACAGTTAGATCAACTGAACATGAGTTTTCCAGCTGAAGTCATTTGAGGTTGTTATTTACCTAGTCTTGTTCTCCCGAAGAAGGGCTGTGCAGGCTGGAGCTCCGTGCCTGGAGAAGGGAACTGGTCACCTCATCGGCCCAGGGCTGTCCTGGGCTCTTTCAGTGCTATAACACAAACACCTCCCTAACAAATCAGCTGCTCAGCCTGAGCTGTAATACCTCAGCTTTAACTCTGCATCAGCTTTTTCTCTGGCCACACTACTGCAGCCCAAAGTGTCTGCAAATCCCCGAGGAATTTTGGCTCTGCCCTGTGACTCCTGCAAATGGGCTTCCACTTTATCTGAAGGCATTGCTGCAGTCAGGCCTTTGGGAAGAGGGGTCTCACCATGGAATACAGGAGGTTTTAGTGCACCCAAAATGCAATTACTTGAGCACTCAGAGCAGCCACTTCTCCTTACACACCTCTCTGACCGGCCCCTGCCACACAGCCAGGCTGCAGCTGCCTGGTTTCTCCAAAAATCTCTCACTGGTAGCTGAGTTAGGAAATGTTGGCTGGCTTCTCACTGTCTTCTTCTTGCTGTGTCCTTCCCCACGCAGACACGTCTCCGTCAGAAGCAGCCAACCTCAACACTTCCAGCAGCATCGGGGTGAGCGCGCTGTGCGCCATCTGTGGGGACCGCGCCACGGGGAAGCACTATGGGGCTTCCAGCTGCGACGGCTGCAAAGGCTTCTTCAGGAGGAGCGTCCGGAAGAACCACATGTACTCCTGCAGGTAAGGACAGAGGGCACAGAGACCTGTGCCTCCGACAGAACAGCCCCTCGCAGCTCAATGGCAAAGCCCTCAGAGTGCAGCAGCATGGCCCTTCATCCTCTTCATCCTCCTCCACTTTCCCTGACCTCAGCCCTCACCTGGCAGGGGTCAGTGACCGCTCTGACTTTGGGACTGCCCTTCACTGATCACTGGGTAAAGACCCTGAGAGGTCTTGCCCCATACTTTAGGGGCCAAGCACATGTTCTTGCAAATGGGTATGGCCAACCATGGATGTGGCCAGCAAGCAGCAAGATGCCAGGGGAGAAGCCCTGTTTCAGGGACTTAGCACCTCATTACTCAGTGCTCTGAGTGCAGCACAAACCTCGCCCACTCCCTGGGGGCAATCCTTCTCCATCATGAGATGGAAGTGTGCCTGCCATCCAGCTAAAATGCTGTCCCTGCCTGTTACATGATGCAAGGACACCTGAGGAGCACCATGAGCTGCAGCATAACATGCACTCTTCTGAGGATGAGGCACTCGTGTTGCTCCTGAAGCTCATGCACTGCACCTCGTGCCATTGGTGGCAGCCCATGGCTCTCCTGTGCCATCAGCACCTGTGACTTGCTTGCTGCTGGCTTTGAGCAACCCACATATAGAGAGTCACAGAGGAAAATGAAGAATCCTCAGTTCACAGTGTCTAAATCCCCTGGGCTTTTTGAGTCAGTTACTCCTGATGGCCTGACAGCCACTTGAAGAGCATGAAGAGCAACTTGACTCTAAAATCTGTGTGACAGAAGGAAACCTGAGGTCTATGAGTGCCTGTGAAGCACATCATCATTTGCACCCCAGGGTTATTTAAGCTGGCTGCCCAGGGAGACCCCTCCCCACAACTCCATCAGAAAAGCCAAGGTGCCCGCTTTTTGGAGGCTGAGGCTTTTATATGCACTACAGAAATATTTTAAAAGCTGCTTTCAGGCATTCATTTGGGTAAATCACAGCTTGGGGACTTTAAAAAGCACAGCAGAAGGAAGCCTTTTCAAAAGCTACAGAACTGAGCATGGCTAGGAGCCCTTTTCCAGCTCTGTACTCCTTTGTCTTTACTCTGCAAGCTGGATCGATCTGCTGTAAATTAGAGCAAATTTGCAAGTGAAATTCATGCTGCAAGTGGCCACCAGGCTCGTGAGTCACACACATGGGGGATCAGTGTTTTCCTCACCATGTGCAAAGCATTTGGTGATGCAAGCTTGGAGGGAAGGAGCTGGTTGCTTCCCAAGTCCTCTCTGAAGTGCAAGTGGCAGCAGAGCAGTTTGTACACCAGCGATGCTGTCCAGAGGTCAGAGCCAACCTGTGAGAATCCCAGACACCGCCCTGGAGAGATGCAGGGACTTAAACTGACTTCCTAACCTCACAATTGGGCTACTACAACCTTCTACCTCTTCTTTAAACTCAGAATAAAGGCATTCTTCCTCCAATCTACTGGGATCTAACTTACAACAGCAGCTTCCAGGTTGGTTCTGACCCTCCTAGAAGACACTTTTAACTTCCCTGGGGCTTGTTAGTCCACCATAGACATCGTAGCCCTAATGCTTACTGAGTAAGACCAGAAGCCTGAGCTCCTGCATGTGACTCAGCTCTAGTCTGTCCTTATTGAACATCCAGGGGTAGAGGGGAGGGCTGAGATGTTCATTGCAAAAAAGAAAACACAGGCTAAAGCAAGAGTGGAAAAATCACAGACTGGGGCTCCTTTCTCTGGGAACCTGCTCTGAGCATGTCTTGGAGCTCAGGGCTCTGTCTTGTTCTGCCTTCAGGCTCAGTCTTGCTGCTCCTCACACCTTTCTTTCTTCCAGGTTTAACAGGCAGTGTGTCGTAGACAAAGACAAAAGAAACCAGTGCCGGTACTGCAGGCTTAAGAAGTGCTTCCGAGCGGGAATGAAGAAGGAAGGTGGGTGACAGTGTGGCTTTCCCCCAGCAGCAGTCACTCACGCTGGCTGCGTATGTTTGAGGAAGCCCTTGCAGCCCAAGGCTGGTCCCTGCCAGGTGCACACTTGCCCAGCCACCTTTGCCCTACTTTCCCTCCACAGTGCTCTCCTGGGCACAGATCCTGACCCCCACCACAGGCGGATTTAGGGAGAGTCCATGCCTGTGTCTCAGAACCGCCCGTGCTTGCGCGCACAAATCACACCCAGGGCTCTTCAGCTCACTCTTGCCCACACTGACACGCACATCACCTGGGCTTCCACATAGCCAGTCCATTGGAGGGGTTTGGGAATGCTTCTCCACATCACTGAGGAGCAGAAACTTCAAAGAAGGCCTGGAAATCTGGAAATACTTTGGTAAAACTGCTCCAAGTGCTGTCATCCCAGAGTGACCACAAAATCCACAGCTGGATGGGTGAGTCCAGCAAAGGTCCCACTGACATTTTGCACCTTTTTTTTCATAATAGATATATAGATTCTTGCTGACCCTCTGCAGAGAGTTTAGTTTAGTTTCAGCCACAGCAGAAAGCATCCACAGCAAAGTGGAGCATTTTTGCTACATAACTCAGTATGAAAAGAGTAGAGATATCCCTGCATGGCCCATGCTCAACCCCCCAGCTTCCCTACCTCCCTGTCTCTGCAGCCCTTACAAGTCCCCATGGCAGGATTAACCTCTTGTTTAGCCCTGCTTCTCAGGAGTGGCAGGAAATCCACTGCTGGTGATCCTGTTGGTGGAGTGACAAACTGCCAGGAGCAGAGCAGCTACCCAGCGTCCCACAGAGCTCACCCCACTGATGTCTGCAAAGGGACAACTGGGAGGCTTGCTCCATGCTGTTCCATGCAGGGAAATGAAACCCTGTGCTCCTCCCAGTTCACACCGCCTCAAGGAGAAACTCTGGAGTAAAAGGGTCCTTGAAGACAACAGGGAAGTACCAGTGGTAGCTGGGTGGCTGCAGGAAGACCTAAGACCTCTGAGCAGGAACATTTATTCCCTGTAAAAGGGGATGAGGTATCGCAAGCAACTTCCCTTGACTTTTCCTGAAGAACATAGGAATCCTCCTCTCCACGCAGCGTCCGCTCATCCCCTGCCCAGAGCCGTGCTGTTGTCTGTTAATATTCAATAGAAGTTACATTAGGTGCATGACCAGCTAATACTGAGCAAACATTTGGAAAACATCATGGCGTGACTGAACTCGGGGGCCTGCTACTGATAACAAGCGGCATAACCTTGAGAGCTCCTATTTACAGCCACTGACTGCAGGGCTTTTCTCCTGGCCCAGCCTCATTATTGCTTTTTATCAGGCGGATTTATACATCGAGAACGTATCAATCCAGAGAGCCACCAGCCTAAGGCAGGGACTGTGCTGTGTCCCCTGCCATGGATCAATAGCTTATGTGAGCAGATGGCTTTGAGCGGCGTGGCCAGGGTGCGTTACAGACGGCCCAGGCCTCGTGACAGATAGAGCAGGCGAATCCTCCCCTCAAAGCCCAGGCCCTCAAGACTAGACCAAACAGGGAGGCATGCTGGGGTCAAACCTGTCCTGGGATGCTTTTACGATAAGGTATCAGAGAGCTCTTTTGCTCTGGATGGATAAGCAGGAGCTGCACTTCCTTCCTTATTGTAGCTTAGACAGAAGTTTTCCAACTACACCTACTCAGTGCAACAGCTTTCTGAATGGAGCTCACAGGAGTCATGTGGGCAAGGAAACCTTGCAGATACTCCTCCATTTCACACATCAGCTTTGGGCTGCATACATCAGCATGGCCACCGTTTCAGACCCCATATCATGAAATCAAAAAGCTCAGATCCTTTGACAGGAAATTTTCCCCACTGAACTCTACAGGTGTTCGGGTTCTGAATCGACCCCATCCCAGGAAAGTCTAATAAAGCAAATAAGAAATCAGAACCACCAGATGTAGTCACCTCTCACTGGAATCCCATCACAAACCAGACACAGCTGCACCTCCGCCCTGCCTGGCAGGGAAGCTGGGAAACTGCAGCTAAGGAAGGGGAACGCCAAAAGTCTGCGCTAGTTTTCGGTGCACATTGCCATGAACGACCTGCAGCTCAGCCAAAATCCTCTCTTGCAGCTGTACAAAATGAACGGGACCGAATCAGCACCCGCAGATCAAGTTACGAGGACAGCAGCTTGCCCTCCATCAATGCCCTCCTGCACGCAGAAGCCCTGGCACAGCAGGTACCTCTTCTTTCTTCTTTAGCAAATACAAAAGGATCAGGCACTACCTGGCTTGTAGAGACAGCTGAGTATTTAATAGCTGAGTCTTCAAATTATCACCTCTTTTCTAAGTGGCTTATCTGCCAACTCAACGCTGATTTTTCAAAAATCATTTGTTACCTGAAACCATCCCTTTAAATCTCCTTAGTCCAGAACTCAGTTGTAACAATATGCAGTGATTTGTTCTGCTTTAATGGGACACAGGAAGGCTGGAGAGCCTGACAGAAGAGAACAGGGTAGAATCACTGCAATCCAAAGAGCCGCGGCTGCCTAAGCCCACGAGGGGCTGGCCTTGCATGAGCAGCCTCCCTTCCCCATGGGCTGTTAGGAACCTTGGATTCCTGCACAGTTTCACGAGGAATTGGTTTCCTGCTTGTTTTATGCAGATATCTTTTCCAGTGCTTGCTTGAAATTCCCTGTTTCCATTAGCACACTGCCAAGATTCATTTCCTAGAGCATTCACCTTGAAAAGATGACTCTGATTTAAGAGACTGAATACTGCAAATGGTGCACACAGCTCAGCACTCTCTGGGAGGACACAGGACAGGATGGGCACGCACAGCCTGTGGGGAGGGTTTGTCTGTGAGAACAAGCGATGAGGATGGAGTTGTGCTGGAGGCAAGAGCTGCCACTCTTCATGGGAGCTGGGGAGAACAGCACTCTGTGTCCTGGGGAAGACAAACAGGGGGTTGAGTTGGCAGTCCATGCTGCTTCAAGGGTCACACTACCCTGAAAGCTGCCCTGGGAGATGCTCCAGGACAGGACATGCTGTGCTCTGGGCTCCACATTAGGCTCAGGCTGTAAGGTCCACTTCCCCAAGGAGGGGATATGCCAGAAGGGCCAAGGGCCAATCTTGTACCCAAAAAGCATATTCAATCTCATCCCACATCTCACCTTGTCCTATGCAGGCCCTAATATATTTATATACCCTATAAAAATAAGATTGGTGCTGCTCCCAGAGGTGTGAGACAATGGGGCCTCGAGTCACCAAATCTACAAGGGAAGGATGTTTCCAGGGCTGAGTCCTGCAGGGCCATCACATGTAAGCAGGGTCTGCTGATAAAAACTACAGCCATGGACAAATCCAGGGGAGCTCCTGCTCTCCCACAGAGCACAGAGAGACTCATTAAACAAGGCAGGCTCCAGCACGGTAATTGGTAACTTTTATGTGCCTGGCTAATTAGAACAAGATACTGCTGAGGAGCTGCTTTCCCCAAGATCTAGGGTCACTCACTCAGAGGTCTTTATTTATTTGCTAAGCCTTCCGGGCCCTCTGATTAGGGTAATACATGGTGAGATTTTTACAATCTTATTTATTCAATAATAGCTGGTGAGCTGGAAAGCCTCCAGGTAATGCAACCTGAAAAAGAAAAAAAAAATGCAGGTGGCATTTGAATTCCATTTCCTTGGGGAGGCTGGCAGGGTCCAAGCTGAAAATGCTGGCAGGAATAGGACAGGAAGAGCTGATGTTGTACCAGAGCACAGAGGGCAGGCAGAGGGCAGTGATGGGGTTGAGTTAATCGCTTACAGAAGCATGAGGATAAAGTAGTGACTAAGGGCAAATTTTTAGATGACCTGGGTGAGCAGCTATGCATGAGAACCAGGCAGGAGGTTGGGTGCCTGGTTTGGGGGAGATGTTCTGTCCAGCTCTGTGTGACAGTACTTGCAGAGCTGTCAGGTTTGTCTTTTGCAAATGAAATGGGCCCAGTTGTGTCTGCAATCACAAATAATTGGCCATTATGTGGTCACAAATGTGACCTGTATTGTGGGCATGTTTGCACTTGCCCAGTTTTGCCAAAAGGACCTAAAAGCCAGTGGGAGGTGGCAGACTGTTCTCTTCAAAGTCTGTCTTTAGCTATTCAAAGTGGGTGATGTCAAATACTAATGACCTGCTGCTCAAAGAAAGCAATGCCAGACCTGGAAAGCTGCGGCCTGGTGTGCTCATGATGAGTCAGGAGAGGAGCAGAGCCTGCCTGCTCCTGTGGAAAGCAGACACAGCAGCTCTGGCCAAGCCTCTGGAGCAGGGTGGAAGGGGGAACAGTTCTGTGCACTTTGGTGGGACCAAGTAGCTTGTGCAGCAGCACTGGGTGGACATGTCCTTTCTACTGGTGAGGCCAAATGCCACGCCAGCCCCTCTGTTCCCTCCTGGATCTTGACTGAGCGCATTTGTTCAGTGGGAGGAAGATCCTGGCTTTGGGAATGTTTCTTCTGTGCTTTCCAGTCTATTCAAGGAATTACAGTTCACCAAGATGATCCACAGCCTCTGCTCTGCAGCATTTCACGTTCACAGATCCCCAGGCTGATCTCAGTTTAAATGAGTCTTGCTGGGTCACCTATTCTGGGAGCTGGGTGTGTGCAACAGAAAAAAGTAATTGTCGATTCTGGAGTCTGCATCAACACAACCCATGGGCTGGGGATATTCCTGTCTATGTTTCCTCTGTGGCACTGACAGCTGAAGGATCTCTCCTTCCAGATATCATCCCCGGTTCCTGTGATCAACGGAGACATCCGAGGGAAGAAGATTGCTAATATTTCCGACGTATGTGAGTCCATGAAGCAGCAGCTGCTGGTGCTGGTGGAGTGGGCCAAGTACATCCCCCCCTTCTGTGAGCTACCCCTGGATGACCAGGCAAGTCCCCCCATCCACCCCACCTCGCTCTGCCCTGGCAAAAGGAGTGGGGAGCCAGAGCCAGCTGAGACCTTCAAAGAAAATGCTCATTGTGCACTCTGTTATCCTGACTGCTGCAGCTGATTGGGAACAGCATCCATACAATGCCAGCACAGGCCAGGCATCCATACAATGCCAGCGTGGGCCACTTGCATGTGCCGCTAATCAGCCGATGAGCACAGCCAGATAACACTGAGCTCGAATTAGGTCCCATATCAGATGAGCATTTTGGAGTCAGCCAGTCATTTATCCATTATAGTTTGTGCAGCACTTTGAAAGCCTGAAGTGCTATACAAATGCTTGGGGTAATCAGAATTAGCAGGACAGATTTCTGGTCTAAGGTCTGCCCGAAACTTAAAATCTGCCTGTCTCCTGCTGCTTCCCGCCTGGGAATATGTTTGTATCCATGCTCCCAGCGTGGAATTTTGAAGCTAAACACTAGTTTGCTCCCAAGGCAGCAGAAAATCTTTATCCAGGATTAAAAAGCAAGCATATATCTGCATTTAACAGAAATTACTAAAATGACGTTTGTGGGTTCCCTAACGAAGATAAGCACGGTGGGTTTGGTGTCCTCTGTAGAACTGCACTGCAGGATCTCAGGCAGGAAATGCCTCCTGTGTAAGTCTAAATTTCAGAGGTCTGCAGCAGGTGTTGAAGGACGTGATGTGTGCCCAGCCTTGGCCACCACGTGTGGCTGGGATAGCACTTCTGGCAGGGCCAGCACAGGTCCTGTCACAGGTAGGAAGGTATTTCCAATCTGCCCAGTGAACAGTCACAAATCCAGCATGTGTTCTCTTCAGCTAGGACCAGTCTCCAGCCCTATTGGCCTAGGGGTAATTTTTATATAATGAAGAAAAAGGATATCCAGTTGAGAGAATCCAGCTGATCAAAACCCCCTAAATCCTAAATCTGAGCTCTTTAGTAACCACCCAGCAGCACACAGAGCTCTGGGGAGTTCAGTGCTCTGAAAATGGGAGCATGTTTCCTTCTTTTCTATTGTGTGCAAGTGCGAAATTTTTAAAAATTATAAGAAATCTGTTAAATTGCTAAGGAAAATACAATTCATAAATTATGGAAACCAAAATGGACTCCAATGGCAAATGCCATTTACTCAGCAAACAGGCTGCAGCCCAGCACAGACCTGGGGCAGCTCTGCACAACCCATCACATCCTTGTGCCATTTGGAACAGAGCCCCTAAACCTGGCCAATAACTCTGCAAACTACAGCAACTTCCACATGAGCTCATTTTACAACTGTGGGCCTGCAAAATTCCTCAAAGGAGAAAACAAAACCTAAAGATGACACGGTCTCAACCCTGCCTTCCCACAAGGGAGAGGCTGCTCCACAGGCATGAAATAGATCTTTTGTAGGAAAGATCATACCCAACTCCTCATTCTCCTTCTGCACTAAAATGTCAAAATTACCATGTTTGGTGGGGCAAAGCCATTTCATCTCAAAGTTCAAGTTCTGCTTTGTTGTGTTACAACTGTCTATTTATCCTAGCTCACAATTAAATGATGTATCTCAGGTTCATCACTGCAAGAATGAATATCAAATGAGATGGTTTTGCCTTGCTGGAATAATTGACTTTAACCCTGCTCAAACAAGCAAATCTTATGGACACAAAAAAGGTGGTTACAAACTGAACCTTCTTGAATTTGAATTAGGCAGGAAATTTCTAGGTGAGAGCTTCACTCCCCCCTGGGACTTGCAGTTTTCTCCTTGTCAAAGTTTCATCAGGTAGGAAAGCTCAGTTTTGTGCAGCTCTGGTCATTCCAAGCAGCTCAGCTAACATATCCACCCATGTTTGGACAGCGATAGAGAGATGCTAGATTTTGGCATCTAGATAAAGATTCCCCAGTATCATGTGTGCACAGTCTTTTTGCAAGGATCTCCACTCTGTTGATTTTGCATAACCTTTTTTTACCCTCTGCAAAAATAAAAAAAAAAAATCCCTCTCCTAGACATCAGCATCTTTCCTAACCAGAGCTCTCTTCTGGGGGTGATACATTCTCCTAGCATTTGTGGTAGGGTAAGACTTCTCTTGGCTTTGCCAGATGCTGAGGATGACACACAGGAAAAGGGGACCATTCCCATCAGGACATACTTTTCAGCATTTCTCTATTAATGTTTAATGATTGTTTTCTCCAGCAGAAGCTCCTGGCTGGACATTAAGAAGCCTCTGTGTCAGGATGTCCAATCGTTAACTTCTCTTTCTGCCTAAATCTCTGAAATTTTTAACTGAAGGAGGGCAAAAGATTCAGAACATTCTCAGGAGCCACTGGAGGGTGTAAAATGAAACACTTCAATCATTAACATCAGGGGAGAAAAACATCCCTTTGGCTTCCCTGTCCCCAATTCCTGTGGCTGTGGAGGGGATGAATGGCCAGGGGGTGACCCCGCCGGCCAGCCGGACATGGGTCCCCATGAGTGTGGTTTCAGTGGGAGGTGGGCACAGCCCAGAGGGACGGCAGCTGTCCAGCAGCAGGGGATTGTACTTCTCCCCACTTCCCAGGATGGAGCATGGTCCCTGGTTCTGCGCTTGGTAGGAGTTGTCTGCAAACAGCCCACTGTGAACATGGCCCACACTGGTGTGAGGTCCTGGGACAGTCTAGCATGGTCTTGCTCATGACATGCGTCCTGAATATGAGATATTTCAGGTGCTGTGTACTATCTGCTGGTTCTGCTGGATTTATAACTGGTTTAGCACAGACCATTTTTTGATCTCTTTCTCTGCCTGTGACTGAAGAGGGGCCCTCACTCCCCATCCTTGAGTGCAGTCCAGGAATGCTGAGCTTTCTCTCTTGCTTACATGAAATCAGAGCCTTGTGTCAGTCTCTGCATCACCCAAATAACTTTTCCCTGCCCTTGCAGGTAGCACTGCTACGTGCACACGCAGGGGAGCATCTGTTACTGGGAGCTGCCAAGAGGTCCATGGTGTTCAAGGATGTCTTGCTCCTAGGTAAAAACTGCACTTCTGCTCCCAGCCCATCCGCTTCTGTGACGCTTCCCTGCTGGGGTGAAGGAGAGGGTGGTTCAGTGTTTGTGGACATCCTTTTTGCAGGGTGGTGGCTTGAGCTGTTCTGTACTTTAGCAAGCCCAGCACAGCCTTTGGGTGCAGCTAGGCCTGGCTGACATTGACATCAAGGCCACGACATGTGGCAGAGTTGGGGACTGTGAACATTCATGGTGCACCCCCAGGTTTGTGTAAGCAGGCTGTGGTGGGATTGAGAAAAAAGCTCTCACTCCTTGGTCAGCTTTTCCTCACTTGAGTGGCTCCTGTGTAATGAGAAGCTGCTCTGAAAACAGAGATCATAATTTCTGGTGTTCTGAGACAGGGCAGGGGCAGAAGGAGGAACTTCTTAATTCCTCCACCCCCAAAATTATCTCAGCATTAGTTACCTGCATTTTGAACTCCTTGTCACCCCGGGTAAGTCTTGAGCAATGACAAGGTGTGGCTTGAGCAATGACAAGGTGATGGTCTCTGTGCTGCTTGTCCAAAGGAAATGATCACATCATCCCACGGAACTGCCCCGAGCTGGTGGAGGTGAACCGTGTGGCCATCCGCATCCTGGACGAGCTGGTCCTCCCCTTCCAGGAGCTGCAGATAGACGACAATGAATATGCCTGCTTGAAAGCCATCATCTTCTTTGACCCAGGTATGCCCCAGCTTGGTGAGGGTTACCATTCAGAGGGAATAGTCTAGGTTACGCTGACTAACACCAGTTCTGAGAGGTAGAAATGCTGCCTGGTCTCCTCTCTGGGCCAAACTGTTCTTAGAGGGAGGGGAAAGTCAGTCTAAGAAGAGAAAAATTGTCCGTCACAGCAGACGATGGGGAATCAGAGGCAGCTCACCTCAGGCTGTGCCCAGACTTCATGCTGTCACTGACAGGCAGCTCCCAGGGGAGCAGCCTGGAGAGTTTTCTGTGTGGGTTGTTGCAGATGCCAAGGGACTGAGTGACCCGTCCAAGATCAAGCGGATGCGGTACCAGGTGCAGGTGAGCCTGGAGGATTATATCAACGACCGGCAGTACGACTCGCGGGGCCGCTTCGGGGAGCTGCTGCTGCTGCTGCCCGTGCTGCAGAGCATCACCTGGCAGATGATAGAGCAGATCCAGTTCGTCAAGCTCTTTGGCATGGCTAAGATTGACAACCTGCTGCAGGAGATGCTGCTGGGAGGTGAGTACTTGACAGTCCGACAAGAGGCCTCGCAGTTTTTCCTGATCATTGTTCCCTGGAGAACCTCCTTAGTCATTGCTCCCAATCTGGAAAAGTTAGAGACAGCCAGTCTGCAGGTCAGCCCTTGACTCACACAAAATCATCTCCCCTGTCCTTGACAGGGGTAACCAAGGGTCCTCTACTTCTCCTCAGCCAAAGAGATGCATTAGATGTGTCTCTATTTACAGAGGCATCCCCAGCCCTCTGCACATGGACAAGCTTTGCTATGCACCCCCCAGACTCCTACCAGGCAGCCACTTCATTAATCCTCCTCTGTCAGAAGGGACTCATCAAAACAAAAAGGTCTTAAAGCTCAGGTTGAAAGAATGTCCCAGATTTTCTAGTGGGAGCATCCAACGGGACAAAACAAAATGAAAAGTTCCCACTGTGCTATTCTTTGCATGGAGGTGTGACTCAGGAATATAATCCTGCATAAGAGGACATGCAGGCAGCAGGCAGGGGTTAGTCAGCTCAAGGCATCCATGGAGAAAAAAGGGAAGGATGTGCTCTAGTCACCTATGAGCAAGCTGGTCATGCACAAAGCCTTGGGTGCAGTGGGTCTGCCCATCTGAACTGTCTCCTTCTGCCATTGTGGCAATTAATGTCTTATCCATGTTCTCAGGCTCATCGAGTGAAACGCCGCATGCCCACCACCCCCTGCACCCTCATCTGATCCAGGAGAACCTGGGAACAAACGTCATTGTGGCCAACACAATGCCTCCTCAGATGCACAACGGGCAGATGTGTGAGTATATCCAGAGAGACAGAGCTCCCAGGAGAAACCAGGAGCTTTCCAGTGTGCCTGTGGAGGTAGTTTCTACCTTGCACAGAAATTTGCAAGCAAGACAAAGTTTCTGGTAATGAGCGTGTGAGAAATTCCTATGCAGAAAGCAGGGAAAGACAAACAGAGAGGTGGGTTAGATTAGATTAGGCCAGACTAACTGATTCAACAAGATAGTCCTTGGCAGACAGTAACTTTTACATAGCCCTTAAGGGATGAATGATCCCATCCAGAGCTTAGTGACATCAGTGGAAAGGCTCCCTTCCCTTGACTGGTTCAGACACACCTCAGTTTGTCCTCTGCAAAAACACAGGAGAATCTGGCCCACCACATGGGGCCACCACTGGGGACCTTGTGGTGAGGTGACCTTGGCTGACCAAAAATGTGGTCAGTACAGGCCAAAATGCCAGCAGCTCTCCTCATTTGATGTTGGTTATTGTGGTTCTCCTGGGGCATCAAACCATGCCTGCATGTCTGGGCTGCCCTACAGCAAACACACAAGCCCTTAAGAGCTTAATGTGCTGACACCTGCACCCTGCATGACTGAGGACAGATCCCCGTACTGTCAGGTTTGTGAGGCCCTCTTCTAATTTGGTTTCTCCCTCTTCAGCTACTCCAGAAACTCCACAGCCTTCTCCACCCGCGGGCTCAGGACCAGAGCAGTACAAGCTGCTGCCTGGAGCCATTGCCACCGTGGCAAAGCAGCCCACCTCCATCCCACAGCCTGCCATCACCAAACAGGAGGTCATCTAGCGGCCCGCACACCACCTTCGCAAGACCGTGTGGGGGAAAAGCCTGAACTGACTGCCACTGTGAAAAGAGAAGCCATCCACAGGTCCCTGGGCACGAACACACGGACTTGCTTATTGGACTGACCACCACCAGAAGCTGTCTTCCTGCAGCTACGGACAGCATGTGCCATGGGCAGCCCCGAGTCCCAGAACTAAGGCTGAAGCCTTGCTGAAACCCTCAGTCCTCGTAAGGAGGGCCAGATTCCTGCCTCCCTCTGTGGGGAGGTCGCAGTGACTGGCTGGGGATGGGCTGTTGCCCCACTGCCACCTCAGCGCTGGTTCAGCACACACCAGACCCTGTGAACAAGCAATTCCCTGTGCACTGGGAGTGGAGGGCTTCCCTCCCACAGCCGTGCCAGCCCCCCTGACAGTCCCCAGTCCAGGCAGACTTGGTGGAGGTGGAAGCTCTCCCAGGAGCATCACAGCAGGTGAAGCACATGGGGTTTGCTCAGGCAGCACTGGCAGAACTGCTCCTCAGCCTTGGCTAGTCCCAGGTCTTTGTGTGGTGTCACCCTCCAGCAGACTAAGCCACCCAGCCTGGTCTAACAGATCTTTTCAGCTGGTGCTGGGGCAAAGTTTGGCCTGCCAAGATACTCCACTGTTTGGATCCCTCTGCCTTTTGAAGTGTTTTCTTATTTCTGTGCCATGCCTTCCCGCTCACCACAATGCTCAGAGAGGCAGCCACTGCCAAGCCCTTCCCTTGCACCACTCACTGCCTCCTGGGAATCTGAGGGACCATGGGATTCCAGAGATTTCCACTAATGGGCTGGGGTGACCCCTTTACAGGCTGGCAACACTGCCCAGAATACCACTGGCCCAACTACTGCTTCTCAGCAGTCAGAAGAAGATCACTGGAAGCCTATTGGGAAGGAAGTGGGGGAAAGATACAGGAAGGGGAGAGACCTATGAGGGTGAGAAGAGCTTGAGCCTCACAGACTGGACCAAGTTCTTGGGCTTCCCAACTGCTGGGAGCATTGGGACCCAGGATCTCAGTTCAGACCCAGCTTTAATGCTAGGATATGCCATACAATCTACTTCTCCAGTGCCGTGCCACTCCTTCAGCTTAGAGTGAGTGGCTGATAACAGATTTATAGGTCTTCACAACATGATAAGAATTCGTTATGCCTCCTTCAGACCTCAGAGTGTTTGAGAGCACCAACCTCAAAAATACAGTTCTTGGAGTCCTGCAGAGAAAAGCGACAGAGGTCAAGCAACAACCCTGTCTCACCCAAGCCCCTTGGGTCTGCCCCAGCCTTGGGTCTGCCCGCCCTGCTCTGCTCCCTCCTGCCCCTGTCCCCGTTTCTCTGTGCCTGCCTGTGCCAAAACCCCGCGGATCTGACCTTTGGTTTACAGCTGGACTCAGGAAAGGAGCTCTCCTGCACCCAGCCCCTGCTGCTCCAGGTGCCAGCAGGGCTGGGGCTCCCAGAGCCCTGCACCACCGCAGGCCTGAGTCATTTCTGGCCTCTCGGGAGGATGAGGGTGGTGGAACCATGGCTGCCAAGAGGTCTCTGGTGGGGACAAATCTGAGCCAGCTCAGCCAGAGGAGCTGCAGGTCTGTCCCTTGATTTCCAATGCAAAAATGAAACACCTCGTGCTGGCGGTGTCAGAGCTATTGTATGGTCTCAATGCTGGTGGCATCGTACCAAGTAATTTATTGCAATGATGAATCCAATCATTTTCTGTAAATTATTTTGTAAATCACATTGATTATTTATAATTGGGAGATTAAATGAAAAAAACCCCCCAACCCTGTAATAACCAGGCTGTCTTTTCCAACTGCAGCAACCTTTTTTCCTGTATGTAGACATACTTTGTGGGGAATCCTTTTTGGTCCATTTGCACCAAGTATTCCTCGATATTGTACATTAATTTTTGCTGGTTTCTGCCTTCCAATGGAAACAGAAGAATATTTCTTCACAAGAGTTTGTATTCATAAAAAAAAAAGGGAAAAAAAAAAAGAAAAATAAATGCAAAAATATTTTCTAACTTTTCCCAGACAGATGGATTTCTTTCTTCTGGGAGGATTTATTTTAAATCGAGGGGCTAACCTCCCTGTTGCTCTGAGCACAAAGCATATGTGTATAGAGAAAAAAGCCCAAACAAGTGTTTGATGCTGTTGCCAGCTGTCACTATTTCCTGGCAAGCCCAATGCTAGCTGGTGTCTGTCCTGAAGCCACGTGTGCTGGAATCATAGGACTGAATGACAATCCCAATTTTCATTAAAAGAAAAACAAACATGAAGAATAAATATTTGCTCCCATGATTCCGGGGAGCTTAAAGGCTTGAAGTAACCACATTCTGAAAGCCAAGCAAAGGAAGCTAAAATATGTTATTCACATTTCAAACATGTTCATTTTTATGTCCCTCTTGTATTTCAAAGGTAATTTCTGAGCACTTTGGGGTGGGTGATTGTGCTTTGGTTCAAACACAGCCACCCTAGTGCTGGCAGCAGGTGAGAGCCAGACTGAGCCTATGTGGCACAGTAAGATGATCAAGTGAAAATCAGTTTATCACTGGTTGTAAAGGTGAAGAAATACACTGACAATTAGAGAAGGCTCTTAATGACCTGCTTTTCTGACCACGGGAGCCTGTGCTCAGCTGTAGCATGTCCAGGAAGAGAACAGGAAGAGGGGAGAGAGGTGTAGATGGCTGTAAAGATTAGGTCTGTGGGAAGGAACAACATCCAGCATTTTCAGCTCTGATCTGCAGGAGGTGGCCCTCACGTTCCCCCATCTCCTGCCTCTGATGAGAATTGAGGTGGGCAGTCTTGTTCCAGGTACAAGGGATGAGAACCAGCCTGATTTCCCATCCCATTGGCACATCCAGTGGCTTCCCAGTGACTGCCATGCTGGTGAAAACTGTCAGCAGGGATGAGACCCAGACTGCGCTGGAGGAGCGCATGGAGACAGCATTTAGAGCCTGTCTGTACTCTGAGTCAAGGACCTGGGAGAATAGGACAGACCTCAAATAACATGCCCTGTGCACCTGTGATGATCCAGAGCCCCAGCACCACTGTGAATGCTTGAACAAGGGAACCAAAGGCAGTCACAGGAGATGTTATCCCAGCACACACAGGACTGAGTGGTTAGTCCAGCCAAGAGAAAGGAGTTCGTTCATTCTTTTTAATGTGGAATAAAAAACCCCTGGGACTCCTGTGCTGTGATCCATGGTTGGTTTTACCTGGGTATATGCCCTAAAAACTCCATATAGGTAATATCAAATCTTTGAAGCAATAAATTCCCCTGGACTCCTTCCCATGAACTGCTCTATCAAGGTTGCCCTTCACCTGGTTAATCTTAAATCAGTGCAGTTCCTACAGGAGATTTCTTATTGCTAGATTCAGCTCACTTAGGAAAAAAAACCCCATGAACTGTCCCAGAAGCAACCTTGTCTTAATTGGCGTCCTCGATCCCAGCTCTCACCTCTTTTGTCACTCCAGCCTGGAATCATCCTGAAACACTGGTCTTGCCACTCGTGGGCTGTGTTTTATCCTGCTGGGTTCCCTGGAGCCCACAGGCAATGTCCCATGTCACAGGCGATGGCTGCTCCTGAGTATTGGCCTTTGACACACAACTTCCTCATACTGTTTTTGAACACAAGAGCTTTCTGTGCCTGCAGCTCAGCCTAGGGATGATTTCCTGGAGAGCACTATCTCCGGCTGAGGAATCTTTTCATGATGTCCAAGCAAAGATCTGTGAAAGTGGTATTTTTAGGTCCTTTGGCCACTGCGAAATGCATTCTTTTCATATTCCTTATATAACTTCCATCTGAAAGAGCCAGCAGGCTTTGGAGCCTTTTCCACAGCTTTCATATCTCAGTGGGAGGGGGGGGAAAAATGGCAAACAAGTTTTATGGCCTGCATATCATCTCTGACAAAAGCAACTATTGCTGCTATTAAACTTACAAGTGCACACAGAGGCACAGATAGTCATGAACACCAAGAGGCAGCAGGGACAGCTCAGCAACGTGGCACTGCTGAGCCAGGCAATTCCATGTGCCAGGCTGGCCAGTTCCCTCAGGGCTTCATGCAAATATCACCAATCAATTGGGGAACTCAGGCCACACACTGCACAAGCCCTTTCCACTCAGAGAGGCTGGAGGAGGAATTCTAAGCTGTGGGTATGTTTAAAATCCCTCTCCCCATTCCGAATTGAGGTGTGACCCTGACGATCATAAACACACCTAGCACCTGAAAAGTTGCCAGCCAGGCCAGTAAAAATGGCAATATATTGTCAGCTTCGTTAGGTGAGAGTGAGCAGGAGAGCTTGGCACAAACAACACTGCAGTCACGACCTGCAGTTCAGTGTCCTGTGAGAGAGAAGAGGCTGCTGAGACCAACACAGTGCTCCCAGTTCAAGCCCGGGAAAGAAGAGCTCTGAGTCTAACCTGGGTCAGGGAAAGAAGGTGGTTTGGGAACTGTTATTTCCTAGGCTTACTCTGGCTTTGGATCTGGAGTGATGCCAGGCTTGCCTGATCGTGACCAACATCCTCCAGAGGCCTGAGGGCACCCCTAACCTGGAGATCAGTCATGGGTCACACAAAGCCCCGGGCTCTGCTGCCAGGCTCCACTCCAGCCCCTCACGTCTGGTGGCTCTGCCTGGCTGGAACCTGCAGTCCCTTGTGGATTCACAAAGACCAGGGGCCCCTTGCCAGCCTGGGGGACCCCCCGCCAGACGAGGGATCTGGGGGAGCTGTTGTGATTCCCCAGCTCCTCCTAGAAACTGCTCTGGGTGCAAGAAACAGCACAAGAGCTGCCTGAGGGAATGCCTGGATAGACACCCACCACAGAAAGCATCCCAAGTCAGACAGGAATTCCTCTCTCCTGCTGCCAACCCAGGTGTCAGCACTGGCTGGAACATGACATGTTCCCCCTCACTGACCGGGAAAGTCATTACAATAAAGTAACTCATAATACTCTGTTCCTTTCCAGGACTCTCCAAAATGTCACTGTCATTAAAAACACTTATTAATTAATCCTGCTGACGGGTTACTTACCATTAACCACTGACATGGAGCACACTGGTTCCTGCATATCCTTGAATCCACTCACAGCAGATTTGCAAGGACAAGCAACTGAGAAAAAAGCTTGAGGCAGACGCAGCAAAGAGAAACCTTAGTGCCAGACCCAGAATGCCTGACTCTGAACTACAGCACTTCCAGCACAGATAAAGGATAACCACTGAGATCCTCACTTCTGAGTGGGTTTTAGCCCTCTCTTAACAATATTTTAAGGTGTGAGATTACAGTGGCACTTTCTCACCTGGGAGAGCACACAGGAGACCTGCTGTGCTGCACGCCCATGGAGGATGCAGTGGAGACAGCTCCAGCATTCCAGGCTCTTAATTTTCCACTGAAATCCTACTGTTTCTTGCATGCAGCTCCTCCCCTCACAGTCCACCAGGCAGCTGCATTCCTTCACCCCAAGGACGTGCAAAGATATCACTCAGGGGTTACTCCAAAACCCAGCTCTGCTTCACTCTTTCCCACTGATGTATGGGCTTGTGATGAACCCCAGGCTGAAAGCCCCAAGAGCAGGAGCACCCAGTCCAACCCAGCAACGCTTCCCTCATTCTGCCCCTGGAAAGTACCCTCCACCATTTACAAACTGGTTTCTTGCAGGAGCAAACCTCAGTGTTTCTACTGCTCTAACAGCTGCAGCCTGTGCCATGGAGGGGCTGCAAGGAGCAGTGCCAAGGTTCCTGGGCAGAACCATCACAGCCCCTTGCAAGGGTTAATCCTGCCAGGGACCCATCCTGCCTCGGAGACAGCTGCTCTCCTTCCAGTGTGCAAGAGCATCATGAAACACAGTGAAAGGAAACGCTCAGTTCAGAGTAAACTGGGCCTTGGACTAGGTGACCTTTAAAGGTTCCTTCCAACCTAAGTTATTCTGTGATTCTATGAAATTAAACTACAGAAATCCTGTAATATTTAAAACATTCAGAGGTCCTGCCAAGCACATTCCTCGCCAAGCTTTTGCAAAAACACTGCTGGTCTTGAAGCTGGTAAAGCCAAGGAGAGGGAGGTCTTCCCTCAAAGCCTGGGCTGGGTAAGCCTATGCATGTCTGTGTCTCACCACACACTGGGCTTTCTGGGGGTCTAACAGCACCTTAGCACAGCTTTATGTGCCTGGGTGGTGGGTGCCTGCCTGTGTACAGCTGCCTTGGCAGCAGATGCCACAGATTTGCGTGCATTTGCACATTAGTGCCTGCTTCCATAGTTGTGCATGTGGGTCTGGCCTGCCATTTGTGCGTGGGGAGGGCGTGAGCAGAGCAGGGATGGTGCCCTGCAGCGCGGTGTGTGCTGCTCCCAGCTGAGGCTCCCCTCTGTGGGATCCCCTCCTCACACCACCACACGCAGGGTGACAGCAGGCATGGAAGCCTGTCCTGGAGGATGCACACTTCCAGGCTTTGAGTGGAATATTTATGGTAATTTAGGGCATATTTTCTTAGTCACTTCATCCTTTGAGCACAGAGGAATAGCTGTTGGATTGTATCACAGCCAGGCACCATGTCTGGAGCCTGGTATGGCCCTGCCTGGGGTGATTGGTAGGGACTGCTGCTCCCCTACAGCCCTTTCCATTCTGCTGGACTGGTGCAGGAGAAGCAGCTCAGGCTGGAGATAGAAGCCCCCACACTCAGGCAGACCTTGTCCAGCACTGCAGCATGAGTCACTCTCTGCTCTGATGCTGAGTTGCCCAAAAGGGTTCTGTGGTTTGTGGGGCCCTAAGGTTCCACCTGCAACCCAAGGACCAGAGCCCCTCCTGGACTGAACTGCTCACAGATTATCTTTATTACAGGACTGTTATGTTTGCACAGTTTAGTGATTTAATATCAGTTTAAAGCCTTCTCTGTGAGCAGTGCTGTTTGAAGTCATGCTCTCGCTTTTCAGCCTCAGCTTGCCAAGACTGTAAAACGTTTATTGCTAATGGTGGAAAAGCTTAAAGAAGCCAAGATAACTTTCCCAGGCTGGGTATTAAGACTGGGATCGGATAAGTAAATAAGTGAAGAGTATTACATGGACTTCATTAAATATCAACCAACACCAACAGCCACTCATTTATAACACAACGGAAGAGCATGGGAGCACCCAGGAGCGGAGCTGAGAAAGGTATGAATCACATGTGATAGGAGAGATGAACATGAGAAGGGCTGGATTCCCCATGGGGCTCCAGGTGTGGTTCCCAAGGTCACAACACAACTCCTGACAAAAACTCCTGCAAAGACTGTAGGTTTGGACCTGATGGAGTGGCTGGGTTGGTGGGGTTCATCTCCTCTCAGCTGGGGAGGGTTGTGGACATGTGGTGCTGTATGTCCTTCTTCCTTCTGATGCAGTGGACAAGGACAAAACTCTCCTTCCTAGGAAGGAGAATTTAATCAGGCTACAGCTATCACGTCTCCTGGGACTGTCAGTTCCTGGATGTTTGTTTTCAGTTTTTAGCTTTTACTTCCTTATAGACAGGCTCTGCCTTTACTGGTTTCTAGTCATAGGATGCCAACACCAGGAAGAGTAAATTACAGAAACTCTTGTCACAGCTTCTGTGATTTCTTGTGCCAGTATTTTCAAACTCCCCCAACAACTCGGCTTGATGCTTGAACCCCCTCACTTCCATTCATTGCCCACTGCTCTCCACGAGTTCAACGTTCCCCACATAAGAAAAACTGAGGTAAGGTAGTCACTTCATTTGGAGGCCATCCCCAGATTATATTTCACTTCCAGCTCTTCCTCATTACGCAGTATCCTCACTTCTACTTTCCTTCATCATTCTCTCTCACCTGCCTAAGGCTCTTGCTCTTATATTAACTTCATTTTTCATATCTCTCAATTGATCGTTACTGATTCTCCCTTATTTCCCACCCTTGTTCCCCAAAACAGAGCTTCATTCACATGTCACTCCTTTCAAACATCCCTGCTCACTCCTAACACCCTGCTGCAGCAGCCATTAACCAGTCAGGACTGGAACTGTCACCTCCCTGCTAAATCTTCCTCCCTTATTTGAGAGGTGCAAATTCCAAGCAGATTTTGCAACCTTTAGCATAAATGCCTGTTTGCAGCTCCAGTATTTCCCAGCTGTTTGGTGTTTTGAAGCCTTTTCTCAGATCAGCAATTAGCCGGATCAGGTGATTCAGGAAACTGTCATCCCTTCAGCTGTGAGGCCACAAATCCATCTCCACAGCACACCCTTTGTCCCTCTCCCCAAGCTATGTCTGTAGCTGCCAGATTCAGGCTCTTACTTCTGCCCTGGGACCCCAGGTCCCACCTGGCTGCTTCTGTCACTCTTGTGCTGCAGGTCTCTGTGCCCAGGAGCTGTATGAATGGAAATGGGAGCAATGCAAAATCTCCTGAGGTCCCTTCCAACCTCATTTATCCCACAATCCACTAGAAAGGGCATGGAGCAACATCACAAACATGTCCAATTCACTCAGATCCAAACTGGACCCCGCTTCAGGCACCAGTTTGCCAGGTCTGGACGTGACCATGAGCACAAGCTGGAATGAAAGTATTCCCCTTCCCTAGAACACCTCTCTGCAGGTGAACACCTGCGACACGCTCCATTTGTTTCCATATTGGCATATCTCTTGCCAGATACAGTGTCACTGAAAAATTTTCTCCTTTGGAAGGGTGACCCCTTGGCAGACAAATAAATCAGAGCTGAATCCTGTATGCTGCAGAAGGGCCTTGATTCCCAGTGCAGGTTCCTGGGATTCCCGCTGCAGGTTCCTGGGATTCCCACTCTTTGTCCAGCTATCTTTGACTCCCTCTCCTGGCTGAAAACACGGGTTACAGCCGAGAGAGAAGAGCAGAAACCACCGCGCCCTAGGGACGCTCCCTTGCAGGATGCGGAGGCGTTTGCAGTCTAACTCTGCGTCCCTTGATCTGTGGGGTTAAGTGTGGCATTTCCCCCTCCCCAGCACTCCCCGGTGAACCCCCTTCTAATGCAGCAAACCTGGGAGTGACCGTCTTTTTTATTACAAATTTCACGCAGAGAGGTCAGGCACCACCACCTGACCTCCTGTGGGATAACACGGCTTCCTGTCCTGTCAAAAACCAAACCAAAGCCGAACTACCCCAAAAATCTCCCTTTACTAACATTTAGTCCTTCTGTTGTCGTTTAAACCCAGGACACAGCCGGGACATTTCCCTGGCCCCGCTTCCATCCCGCTGTGCTTGCCCGGGCGCTGCTGTGCGGCTGCCCTGGCTCTGGTCAGGGATCCCACCTCAGCTGCGGCTGGCAGGGAGAGGCTCCCGGGCCCGCAGATGGGGCTGTGGCCCCGTTCTCGGCTGCCTTTCTCCTCTCCTCGGGTCGCCGCTGTCCCTCAGGGACCGGCTTGGCCACAACGGGGGGACGAAGGCCATATTTTATATATAAAATATGTATGATATATAGGTTTTAATATATTTTATATATATATTAAATGCATTTTTGTATAAAATGTGATTATATATTGTATATAAATAGTATCTAATCTATAGATTATATAGGTAAATACATCGCTGTATGCCATATAACTACATGCATTATATAACAATATTATGTATTATATACACACACATAACATACACACATACATGTGTACATACATATAAATGTATATATATACATACCTATATACATATGCATATATACATACTCACACATATAATACATCCACAATAAAAATATATTTCATATTCCATACGTAAAAAATGCATTTTATAAATGTGAAATGCATTTACAAAGTGTATTTTATAAATTATATGTATTTACTATTTATCTATATATATGTGTATATATGTATATGTGTGTTATATGTGTATATATGTATATATGTGTGTATATATATGCTATGTACATATATGTATAGATGTATATATATATGTATATATGCGTGTATATATATGCGTGTGTATATATATGTATAGATGTGTATATATATATATGCGTGTGTATATACATGTATAGATGTATATATATGTATATATGTGTATATATATATGCGTGTGTATATATGTATAGATGCGTGTATATATATGTATATATGCATGTATATATATGCGTGTGTATATATGTATAGATGTGTATATATATATGTATATATGTGTGTGTATATATGGATGTGTATATATATATATGTGTGTATATATATGTATAGATGGGTATATATATATATGCGTGTATATATATGTATAGATGTGTATATATGTATATATGCGTGTGTATATATATGTATAGATGTGTATATATATGTATATATGCGTGTGTATATATATGTATAGATGTGCATATACATATGCGTGTGTATATATATGTATAGATGTGTATATATACGTATATGTATATATATAAAACTCTGCCCCCGTGGCTCACGGCTGGAGGCAGCGGCCTGCCGTTGTCACAGAGCATGGGGGTAACTGAAGCACAGCTGTCCCTCGGGAAGCGGCCCCGGGGCTCCGTGCCGCTGCACGGGGCAGCTGCCAGAGGTGCAGGAACCCCGGGTTGCGGCTCCGAGGCCGACCCGCAGCGGCGCGGAGCCCGCCGGGGCTCGGGGCTCTCCTGAGGGCCGCGGCCCCGCCCCGGAGCCGCCCCGGGGCCATGGCGCAGGCGCGGCGGGCCCGTCACTTCCGACGGCCGGGGCCGTTCCGGGGCGGCGGGGCCGGGACGCGGCTGCTCCGCGGGAGCTCCGGTACGGGCGGGCTGCGGGCCCAGGGCTGAGGGGGTCGGGGCTGGGGGGCTGCGCGGGCTCTGGCCTCAGGCGCTCGGGGGTTGGGTGCTGCCCAGCCCAGGCTGTAACCGGGTGAAACGCGTTCCTGTGAGCGATCCCGGGGGCCGTCCCGAGCAGCCTGGGGAGGGTGAGGTGGGAGCGAGGCGTTGAGAGGTCCGTCGGTGCAGGAGGAAGGCGGGTGTGGGTGACAAGTGTCCCTGTGTGACAGCCAGGAGCGGTGTGGTGTGCTGTGAGTGACTTTGAATGTGAACAGCTCAGCAAAATAAAGCCATGTTCCCCTGCCAGCCCCAGGTCCAGCTACAGGAATTATGTCATTTTCTAATTTTTCACTCATCTCTATCCACCTGTGACTGGATTTGGAATTTCAACTCCCAGGTCAGACATGTTGGCATCACACTGAGAAGTTAAAACTAGATTACGCCAGCTTCAATACCCATGCAGTGCTGGCAGAAGAGTCTGCAATTTTCTTACTTGCTCATCCAGTCTGTGCACTGCAGCCATTTCTTGTATTCCTGAGTGCTGCTCCTAAATTGCTCAAAACATTCACCTGGGCGGAGGTGCTGGGAAGTGCATGTGTTTGCAGAGAAGTTAAGGAGAACTTCTGGCTGTCTGGGCTTAGAGGGGGGAACCTCTCAGAAGAGGGTGTAATTCGACCAAATGTGAGAATCCTGCCAAACTGGGATGTTTGCTTTGCTTTAGTTTCCAGCTGGACATAGGAAATAACCGTTAAAGCAAATTAAATTCTGTGTTTTGCAATGAAGCTGTGTAATTCTGTATGTTATTTGGTTAGGTTTCATCCAAGGCAGCTTTCTACCTGCTAGGTAGGATAAAGAGATTAGAGTAACTTGCACTTCCTAATCCTCGTAGGAGAATTAAAATGAACGGTGTGTGACTGTAGCGCTGGTTCTTGGAAAGGCAGCGTCTTTAGCTAGGAAACAGAGGGATACAGAACATAATAAATATGTAAATAATCAATGTGGTTGTAAGCCTCTGGGTTTGTTTGTCACATGCAGCACTTGTTTTTTGACAGATTCCTCTGCATTATGTCAGGAGACAGTGACTGCACCAGGACAAGTCCGTCAGCGGGGTCTCCATCGGACAATGAGCTCCTGCCAGACCGGCCAAAGTATGTTTGTACCCTGTCTCCTGATCTCGTTACCAAAGCCCGGGAGGAGCTGCAGGAGAAGCCTGAATGGAGGCTCCGTGATGTGCAGGCACTCCGAGATATGGTGTGCAAGGACTATCCTTCCCTGGGTACGTGCCTGGACGATGCTTTTTTGCTAAGGTTCCTCCGAGCCAGGAAGTTTGATTACGATCGAGCGCTTCAGCTCCTGGTGAACTACCACACCTGCAGGAGGACCTGGCCAGAGGTGTTCAGTAACCTGAAGCCGTCTGCAATAAAGCCTGTCCTGGAGTCAGGCTTTGTCACTGTGCTGCCTCACAGGGACCCGCAGGGACGCCACGTCGTCTGCATCCGCCCAGGTACTCAGTCCTGAGTGTCTCTGTTCCCCGTCCTCGAGGTGTGCCTGGGCCAAAAGCCTGCTCCCTGCTCTCCTGTGAACAGTGGTGACTTGCACAGAGTGTGTGGGCTCTGTCAAATTTGAAAAGCTATCTTGGGAAGGGACACGCTGGTCCTTAGCCAGCATTATTCCAGTTCCTTTTCCTCTGTCAGCAATAACTGCAGTCATGGCAAAATAAAAATGCAGTGAGGTCGATGAGATATTAGGCAATTCAACAAAAATTAATATGCAGTAACTCAAATTGAAACAGGGCTGCTGGCCTACCCGTAGAAGCTCGTAATTTGTTTTCACAGTAAGCAGAGAGAGGAGCCTATAGCTCTGACTCCTGTGTAAATAATCAGAGTCTTTCATGTGCTTTTGGTGCTGCCAGGCTTGCTGTAAATTTGTTTTCATTCATTCTCCTCTTTTCCATTTACCTGCCTTCTTTCTGAGCTGAAACTGCTTTTAATGAGCTGTGCTGGCTGGAGAACGGGGTTCTTAAAACCATTGCCTTTGCTCACTGAAGTAAACATGAGTTGCTGTTTACCTCTTGCTTAAGAAAGGCTGCTCTGAACTAGAACTGTGGCTATAAAGACTAACTTTTGAGTCCAGGAAAACAGAAAATCAGTTTTTTGGAATGTGTATTGTTAGCTTATCTTCACTCGCCGACTTACCATCCCTGTCTTGTAACCTCAGACAGATGGACACCCAGTAATTATCCGATTACTGAGAACATTCGTGCCATATACTTAACCTTAGAAAAACTCATTCAGTCCGAAGAGACCCAGGTGAATGGAATTGTAATCCTGGCAGACTACAAAGGAGTCAGCTTATCTAAGGCGTCTCATTTTGGTCCTTTTGTAGCCAAAAAAGTGATTGGAATTCTTCAGGTAAGACCTGAACTGGTGGGAAAATACGCTTGTGCATTGTAAATGATTGCTTCTGTGTGTAGAGTTCTTGACTATGTCACCACAAACTTCATCATCTTGGCTTTCGCTAGCAGAGTTAACCATGTCTCTGCCCAGCCAGTTTCTCACATCCTTACAGCCAGCTTACCTCACTTGCCCCTTTTTTTGACTTTTGCATCCCTAAAACTTAATTTGCATTAGAAATGCAAACTTTGAGTTGGAACAGACAAAAGCAATTCTGCTAGGTAGTGGGAAGGAAGAAAGACAGCAGAGAATTACAGTTAGAGAGGAGACAGCAAGGAAATGGCCTGGTATTTAAATGGTTCCTGTCAGCTGAGATGGAGCCAACCATGGGGCAAGTGCAGGTTCCAGCTCAAGTGCTGCTGCAAAAATGTTAAGAGGACTTTTGAATGGGTGTGATTTGTGGAGCATTTCCATCCATGCCCTGAAGGCAGAGGCTTCTTTAGCACTGAGGCAGCAAAAGAGACAGTAATGAAAAGCATCTCTGCCTGGATGTGTGGAAGGACAGTGGTGGAGAGCAAGTTAGAGCAAGGGTGTAAACACAGTGAAGCTGGACAAAATGGGAAGGGGAAAGGACCGAGGAGTAGCCTGGCCAAAGTGGCAGGAAGGTTTGATGATTTCACTTGATGTTGGCACAGTCTGGAGGAATGAGATGAGAAAACTCTTGAATGGGTTCATTCCATCCTTACTTTTGTTCTGGCCTGAGCTGGTTACGTCCTTTATTGTATCCATGGGGGGATCAGGGAGGATAGGGTGAATCAGGGGAGTGTATGGAAATGAGACTGGTGAGTTAAGGAATGCCTTTGTAAGAACTCACTCTTTTACATTATGATCTAAATGTGTCATTTAACTGTAAGCCCGTGTTTAATTTGTACAAATAATGCCATGGGTGTCCTGCTGTTCCTACTGGAAGATATTCACAAAACAATAGCTGGACTTGGGGAAGGACGTAAAGGTATGGTGGGGTATAAATGTGTTGCATCAGCCTTGCTGAGCTGCAGCTCCTGTAAAGATGAGCTAATTCACTGACATTCCTATGGAGAAAAATACTCCAGTAGTCCCTTTTGTCTGCTTTTCACTCCAAGCACTGACTGATTTGTGTATGTAGAGCTGGTTATAGAGGAAAGAAACTTCACTGAGTCCTTAATTGTTGATCATGAGCTTTTGCCTTTGAAAAATATTTCTGCAAATAAATTTCTGCAGCAGAAATCCCATAATTAGCTGTTGTTTTAAACTGTCCTGTATGGGAAACAGTGTGTCCTAGCAATATTAGATTCCTTCTTCACATAAAATCACATTTTAGAATATCTTGGGCACCAAATCTTGTTGCTGGACACACTGTTAGAAGCAGCCTGCTCTGGCACTGAGTGGGGTGCACTCCTCAGGAGCTGCAGACATCACTTTGTTACTGCATCCTTATCAGAGCTGGGAATACCCAAAGGACAGGGATTGTCTAAGTGTTTCTGTCAAGGGAGATAAACATCAATATTAGAAATAGCATCTACTGACAGCAGTGTATTTTTTGATGGAGGGTTTTCTTGTCCCTTGACTTTGTTTTTATGCTCAGATGTCATCCTAGGACTGCTCTCTATAACAAGTTGAATTTCTGTTGTTGTATTGATTTATATTGGTACCTCAGATTAAAGTTGGGGAGCCAGTGGGTTGTGCTGGCAGTCAGTCTCAGGAAATATTAAAAAGGGAAAGATGGCAAATGTTTTTTAAACTGCATTTTAAAAATCTTCTTTACCCTTCAGGATGGATTCCCCATTCGAATAAAGGCTGTTAACATAATAAATGAGCCTCGTATATTCAAAGGCATTTTTGCAATCATCAAGCCTTTTCTGAAAGAAAAGATCGCAAACAGGGTAAGGATTTGTGTGATTTTAATATTAATGTTTATAAGTTCCTTGCTTGGCCACTATTAAGTTAAAAAAAAAAAAAGAAAAATTATAATACTTGACAGCTAGAAAAATGTTGGTGCCATTTTACTTTCTGCTTTAATTTTTAAAAATATGCATATTGGGAAAATTCTCAGTGAGACAGAAGCTTTGAGGAATTCAATATTGTCATAATATTAATATGGAACTTTAGTACATGTGCTCTGTATCCAGGACATTATCCAGGACATTTGGGCCAGTAGCACTTTGTTTATGAGGTGCTGTCAAAGGAAAACTGTATTGCCCCTTCCTTGCTCTTGTCCCTTATGCAAGGGTCCTGTGTGGCACACCTCTCCACAGGACTGTGGTTGCCAGGGATGATTTTTTTTTCTCACAAGGATAAGTACTTTCAACCCCGTGAGTGATCTTGGGGATGAACTGAATTTGGAACCTCAGCCCAGGCACATGTCAAGTCTCTCTTGCTGGGATTTAGTCTGCACTAGGTGTGGATTGTCTCAAGGCTTCTCTCACTGTTGTGTCTGACTGCACCTGCCCACTGTTCTGTGCTGCCACTTGTCCATAAACACATCACTCCTAAAATTGTTCTTTAGCTTTGTAGGCTGACTTTTGCAGCAATTTGCTGTAAAGTGTTTGATGTGCACTTTTAAAGCTCTTTTGCTTTCTTCTTCAGTTTTTTCTTCATGGCTGTGATCTGAATTCCCTTCACCAAAACATTCCTCCAGTGATCCTTCCTGAAGAGTACGGTGGTACTGCAGGCAAGCTGGACATCTCTGCCTGGAACGAGCTGCTGCTGGCCTCTGAAGAGGACTTCCTGCATGATTTCTCAGAGCTGGTGCTCCAGTGTGACAGCTCTCCCCACGACCTGCTAGTGAGTGGGGATGCTGATGAAAAGCAGTGTGATGATTCCCTGCGAGGGATGAAACCTCAGCTCTATTACTGTTACTAACAACCACTGGAGGGAGGTTTTCCAGCACAGTTAAGATCTGCTCTGATAGGTGATGTTATGAACTCTGCCTTACTCCTAAACCTGCAGTTTAGGGACAGACTGCTGAGGCACTTTACACTGTAGAACCAAAGGAAGCTGGAGAGGGCACAATGGGGGCAGGGCAGAGTTCGGGGAGGGTAAAAGCAAAGAGCACAAGTTATGTAGAAGACTTGAGGCTCATCAACTTCTGTGTGAATGATGCAAACTGGCCTATTCTTTCTAATGATAAAGGGAAAAAAATATTGCAGATAGGTAAGCTTGACAGTTTCTTGTCCCCGCCCCACACAGGTGAAAAGTGAGGATGATTTACGAGCTTTGTGATCATCTGGTCCCTTCCCCTTCTGCAAATGCCCATAATCCAAGACAAGAAAATGGCTTTTGAACCCTGCAAAATATAATTCTGTAGTGAAGATTGCTTAAAACCATAAAAGTCTAACTTGGCCTGTCCTCTGTCACGTGGTTCAGATTGTGAGTTGGTGTTTCTGAAATATCTCAGTGAACATTTGTCTCAAATTAATACAGAACAAAATTTACTCATGAATACCTGTATGGAGATCATCTCTTAAACTTCCTCACAGCTGGAAGAACTGTGACTGATGGATTAACTACCATAACATCTATACCAAGGTTTATACAGCAGGTGCAATCTTCATTTTCAGAAAACAGGAAGTTTTTCAGATCATTTACTAAAGCTTTTGATTGGACAACAGGTTCAAATAATGAGGTTTAGGACCAAATAAAAGAAAGCTGTGTTAGCCACCTTCCCACATTGACAGTTCTTTTCTGGTTGAGATAAGGAATTGGGTAAGTACCTCATACCCAGGATTTGTGAGGAGGTTTTGTAGCAGTTGGCATGTGATGTATAGAAGGCAATACTTCATGTAAGACAGCAAGGTGCTGCTTTAGCTTGTTACTTCGGGCTGAATTTGAGTTTTAAGTCTGTGAAACCAAATGCAGACAGGCTTTAAAAAGCACATCTTTAAATTTCCTGATATTGTAGCATTTTGTTCACTGTGCTTGTCAGCTCTTTTGTGAAACGTTACAACTTGGTTTTTAACTTTGTTGACCTCTTTTGTCTTTGGTTGTCATGTTCTTGTATGAAGTTAGACTTGAATCATCTCTGTGATATTTACCCATAACTTGTATGCCTGTGCTTCTAGGTCTTTGTCTAGAGACAGAACTAACACTGATGTCAAACCAGGGTAAGATACCTGTGTCTAAATAAGCTGTTCTCACTCCCCAAGTTCATTTTGTTTAATAGTCTTGAATTAGAACTTAACTCTCAGCACACTCTTTGCACACATTTTTCTGCACTATAATGGTGTGGAGATGGGAAACCTCACTAGGACGAGGAAAGCACAGTCTGTTACTTCAAGATGAAATAATTCACTACTTGGTGGAAAAGAACATCCCTTCTAATTGGGAACTTATCTCTAGAGCACTTTCTCTGGATGAAATCTTGATTTAGTGCCAAATGTGATTATAGGCACCAGTTACGTTTCTTTTTGTAAATATAAAACTAAATTATCTTGAGGATCTCAGACATTCATTTTTCAAAGTGCCAAACTCTGTTTTGAATGTCTTTCTTCCTCCCAGTCCCCTTGCAGCATGACTGCACTGCCAAAAGGAGACTCCTCTACCACTGTAACGACTTCCTGACCTGGCAGCAGACCTCATCCTGGAACTGAGGGGTGGCAAATGCCATACCTGTCACCCTGACATTATAAAAAGAGACTGGGTTCTGAAAAGGGTAAAACCATGCAGCTTTTTTCTTTTCTGGGTGGCAGTTCAGAATCTGTAGGAGCAGAAAATTCATCAAATGGACAGTTGTAGATTAAAGGTGGGAAGAGATTAATTTTCCTCAGTGAAAGCATCTCATTTTTCTTACCTTTAGAAGTCAATTGTAACTCCTCTTTGATAGCTATTACCTTTAGTGCAGGGAAGAAACAAGCTACCATTTTCCTCTACTAAAAATAAGGTAAAAGAGTACTGCTAGGCAGCTCCTCCTTTGTGACCAGAATATGCTCTGTGTTTTGCAGAAATTCAGTTTTTTGCCACCTAGAAGCCAGTAGCACACAGCACCAGGACTTGGACAGATAAGTGGCTGCCCACACTGCTGAACTGCTAGAATAGAGAGAGTGGTGCTTCTGTTGTTTTAGTGCCTCTTAATTCCAGTCACAATGTACAACTAAAAAAAATAGAATGGACATTTTACCTAGAGATGAAGGCCTGATAGTCTTTCCTTAATTGTGCTGCAGGGTTGGAAGTGGGGGTATATTAACTGTAGGAACAGCTACTTTCATCCCCTTACGTAACTACTAGAGAGGGAGGTTGGATATTCAAAATTCACTTTAGTGTCCTTCAAAGAGAAATAAATCTAGTGGTGTTCAGCAGATGGCTGAGGAACCTCTACAAAACTCACTTTTTTCAGGCTTTTATATTCTCTTGCATGCCTTAAATAGTAGGCAGACTAGATCCACCTCACCCTCTTCTTTCCTCTGCTCACTAAGAATAAAGAATATGATTTAAACATAATAAATGAGGCTATATGATTGTGCTGGGTTTGGCTGGGGTAGAATTTTCTTCACTGGAGTCAGTGTGGCACTGTGTGAGCGAGCAGCCACGGTGCTGCCTGGGGTTAAATCACCACAGTTGCCCATGCTAAAAAGTGCCAGTCTCGTGCCTCCAGAACTTCTTTTTCTTAAAGCTGGCTCCTGGGCAGTGGATGTCAGGATGCTGAATTAAGCCAGGCTTTACCAGGCATCTGTTATTCCTAATTTGCTGTTTCTTGGCTTTAGAACTCAGCCAGGAGTTGCAGCTTCACTGAGCTGTGTCTCTAACCAGTGCTTGGCCTGTCTTACAGAAAGCACAGCTCTGGCTTATGTGTGCCTGGCTACAGAGCTGAGAATGTTCTTTGAGCTTTAGCACTTAGTAGCAAAGAAATCAGTTTGTTCCCAGAATTTCTCATGTCAGCATTTGGAAAATAAACATTTGTGCCAAGTAGAGCATCTCCTTATCTGCAAGAGAATAGCTAGGAAAAGCTTACAGGATGGGGTTGGTTTTTTGCTTGGGGGTTGTTTGGGTTTTTTTACAGCACAACAACCACTTTGTTCCTTCTTCCCACTTGAAATAACTTCGTTTTCCAAGGTTATATGCCTTTCCCAGTACATAAGCCATCCCTGCCAAATCCAACACATAATAAGGAAGGATACTTGAACTGAATTGGCATTAGGTGGCACAAAAGGTAGCTGCAAACTGTACATAAAAGTACTTGAATTTATACTCTTGCAAATGGGTGTTATGAGCCCTGAGGTATTTTCAGGAACTGGCTGAACTATCGTTTTAAATCTCATTTTGGCATGAGTTAATCATCGTGTTATTCAAATATTAATTTTGCCTTCTGTTATATGTGGGCCTAGA
Source organism: Lycocorax pyrrhopterus obiensis (assembly GCA_014706295.1). Taxonomy (NCBI): domain Eukaryota; kingdom Metazoa; phylum Chordata; class Aves; order Passeriformes; family Paradisaeidae; genus Lycocorax; species Lycocorax pyrrhopterus. The sequence goes on along the minus strand of JACSVZ010000022.1, from coordinate 8,861,710 downwards.
GGTGTTGGGTGGTTAAGTAAGTGTACATCTTATTTTGACAAAATTTATTTTTATATTGCATTTTATAAAATGAAGTCGTCAAAAATGTGTAATTTTATGATGCATGACTGGGTGATTAAACACATTGTAACAGCTGCTCATTTGATACTTCCAATATGTTTGTCTTGTGTCGTGTTGGGATATTTTACTGTTCACATCAGTAATAACACACAAGTTCCACATTTACACACAGTCGCTACTACACGTAATCACCACAGCACTGCCCTAGCGAAAGGTGTTGCTTTCTGCTGGAGAACTGAAGTTGAGCAACTTCAAGGAACAGGATTTGACAGTCAGAGATTCACACGGAAGATACTGTTTCAAAAGAAATATGTCACTTGGTATTTACTGCATGGAGAAAACACTCAGTCACATCCAACTGGCCACTGCAGCAGCTGATCACTGTATCTGGTATTTTCCACTGGAGAAGTAACTGCTGTTTCTTAACACTTCAACAGAGCTGGGCCAGTTGCAGTAGTTAGTCTGCTTTATTCGAATGAGTTTACAGTGCAAATGCCTTAGAGCAAATAATAATAGTAATAATAATTCCATGTATGTTACTTTTATTAAGCATACTGGACAAGTGAAATCAATCAATCAGCTCTATTTTTCCAACATAATCATGAAGTTGATTAAGCTATTCATACACTTACCACTCTATTTGGCAAACATCCTAAAAAAGAAGTTACCATAGAAATTGCCTCTTAAAAGGGGCAAGTTTTGTCTTAAAAAGAATTAAGAGTTAACCAGTTTTTCAACTTCAGAGTTCTGTTCTTTTGGTGAGGACTAAGGGTGCTTTTTTTGCCACAACACAAAGTTAAGTAATTTAAATAAACTTTTCCTGTAAATAAACTTTTGCAGTGGAATGTAGAAATCAAGCAGCATGGCTTACACTTCCAGAAACTGAAGCATTAGCATAGTAGTGCATTATGCTGATTATAATTGTTCTTTAAAATATATTACTTCATATTTAACTAAATGTTAACTTCTGTTCAATAGAAAGTTGTGTCTATTGGACAGAACAGATAATTTCTTTTGTGCTTTGACAGCACAGCTGTAGTGAATTTTAAAAATGCAGTAATAAGATAACCTTGGTAAAGGTTAAAACAGGTAACTGATAATTCTGATGCTGCATCAAGCATTATGCAATATATAACTTTCTATCCAACTGCATTTTAATACCAACATAAGAAACAGTAACTAAAGCAATAAATGAACATTTTGGCTTTCAGCAAAGAGTTCCTCACTTTTGTAAGCCCAGACAGGAACTTAACTGAAGTCTCTATTAGTAAGGACAAGAGGAGCCACTAAGGTCCAAAGATAGAGAAGCAGACAAACCCAGCTGGAGGTTATCTTCACCCACACGGCCGGCCACTTACTTGTCATGGTTTTGAAATCTGCATCAGGGCTAAAAAGTAAAGAAGTCCATTAGTAAACACAGAAAGCACCTCCCACTGTTCCTTGGTACCTCTCATATGAATCTGAAGCAAGGGCAATCCTTTGGGACACTCCAATGCAAGACCCTTTGTGAGAACATAGTGAGAGAACTAAACCAGCAGTTTCCTGTGGCTCCTTCACAGGCTATTGTTCTTGGGATGCAGTTTTCAAGCCTGCTTGCCCATGCTGATGTGCCGCTGTTCAAGGAAGGATTTGCATGAGCTGTGCAATAGACTCCTCGTGGCTGCTGATCTCTAAGTATATTTGCTAATTTATACAATGTCCTGGGAGCAGTGGCTTTAAGCTGATGCAGCAGAGGGTATGTCCAAGTGTTTCCAAGAGATGTAGGAAATCACACCTCTGATAAGCAGCAGGTATGGCTGTCCCTGCACATCTTTCCCAGGATGAAGAGCCAGTAACAGCAGGCTGGCCTCTAACAAACTTTTCAGGAGGCCACCTGAAACCAATTCCATGCGTATCCCTCCTGCTACTCGTCCAGCTGAAGAATGGCAGCCACACTTTCTGCTCTGAAGTAGTGCCCTGGAACCACAGCTGCTGATTGTGCTGCTCTGCCTTCTTACATCTTAATTCAGTAACACTAAATTGAGAAGGCACAACTCTGATGCAACTGCAGCATAGGGACAGCACCTTCACCAGCTTGGCAGGAGTAGCCCACAGGGCAGGAGTCTCCTATCCACATGGAAACACTGGCACACAGAACCCATCACTTCCCATCTGGCTCTTACCTGTACCAGTTTGTGAGTGTCATCATGATGTAAAGAGAAGCAAGGAAGAGCATGAAGTGGAAGAAGGTGTAGCTGTACTGAACCCCATCCTTCTCATTGTCCGTGACACGGCGCACTTCTCCCTCCTCGGCAGCCCCGCTGCCTGTGCCCACGGTCTCCTCCAGAATGGCAGTGTCACTGCCAGACAGGGTCAGCTTGTTCACCTGGCTGTTACTTGAAGAGCGGATGCTGCAGTGTAACCCAAAGAGAGACGTGGTTAAAAACTCCTTTTACAGTCAGCTGCGTTTGCTGATAAAGCAAGTAATGGATCACAATGAATGTCTGGGACCAGCAAATAAATTTTTTAAAATCCATTTGGAAACATAAGGAAATTCCTCAAACTGTTTTCATCCAAGCTTTTGCTAACCTAATTAAACAGCATTCCTAGTCCCAGATCATAGAAAGGTGTGGTTTGGAAGGGACCCTAAAGATTATCTCGTTCCAACCCACCTGCTGTGGGCACAGACACATTCCACTAGACCAAGCTGCTCAGAGCTCCATCCAGCCTGCCCTTGAACACTTCCAGGGATGGAACATCCACAACTTTTCTGGACAACCACTACAGTGCCTCACCACCCTCACAGTAAAGAATTTTTTCATAATATCTAATCTAAACCTACTCTTTCAGTTTTAATCCATGCCCTTGTAAAAGTCTCTCTCCACGTTCCTTGTAGGCTCCCTTCGGACACTGGAAGGCCACAATTAGGTCACCCCAAAGCCTTTTTTTCTCCAAGCTGAACAAACCCAGTTCTCTCAGCCTTTCCTCACAGGAGAGGTACTCCATCCCCCTAATCACCTTGTAACACATGTTGTTCTGTTATCTGGATTGGGCTTATAAAGCTTATCCTCATCCACAAAGCAGAACATGGCTTTATGAGCCATGTTTGGCCTCGGGCCTGAGACAGCAGCTGGATGTGAATAAATGCAGGTACATTTTGCACTAGACCCAAATTCAAACAAAAGAGGCAGACAAATCCCAATTCTTTATCACTGGATAGCAGTGCAGATCCTACCTGGAATACAAGAGGCAAAGGACAAAGATCACCAGTCCAACAACACTCTGGGCATCCCACCACTGCAGGGACTTGGGCGGAGCAGGAGTGGCAGGTGGGACAGTGGCATTGGCTGGAACAGCTGTGGGTGCAGCTATCTGGGTGATGATGTTCAACAAACTTGGGTTACAGTTTCTTTCTGAAAGGGATTTCAAGGCAGATTAGAGAGATAAACTTTGCCAGCATTTATCTAAGAAAAGATGACAGGTAAGCTTGCAATTTTTCATTCCCTTTAACTGCTGATCTCTTCGATTCTCCAGAGGCAGAAATTGCCTGCAATATTTTTCCTGCCTGTGAGCTAGACATGGGTATAATAAATAAATAACATCAGAATGCCCTGACACTGTTTCTTCCCCCCCTCCCCTTACAAACACCCCAGTTTAGTTCTGCAAAGAGGCAGTTTGATGGTTTCAGTCAAGTCAGCTTTCAGCCTCACTGGATTTGATCTGCACAGATCAGCAATTCCCACAGAGTGATCTCTAATAACCATCAGCAGCTTCTGCTTTCACACCAAATATGTGACTCAAGACAGCATGTTGCTTACCAGGCTCATTGGACATGGCTGCCCAAGTGAGGTACATGGTGTAGAGCGTGATGACAGAGGACTGGAGGAGGCCAGAGCGAGGCTGATGTTCCTGTTCCAAAGGAGAAGAGCAAGCCAAGGTCAAAAGGGCAAGTTTTACCTAGAGTTGGATAGTTTTACCCCACTGCCACAGATGCAACAATTACTAGCATGAAAACCATTGCTTTAGAAATGCATTGGGCTTTGTTCTATGTTCAAGAGACTGGAAGAAACTCCTTAGAATTATATAATTTACACAAAAAGCAACTCAAACACGGAAAGAATAAGCAAACCAAATCCATTTTTTTTGTGCCCAAGACTCAGTTACAGGCTCTTACTGAGTTAATTTCAACCTTTTCAAACAATTTTGTAGATGTGAATCTAGCATGTGATTTGAACAATACCAGTTCAGAATCGAGTAACATGCAACTTTCCTCTTACGTTAAACAAGCTTGCCCCTAATTTCAAAGCCACAGTATTAAGCAAATAAATCTCCAGCTATTTTTCTACTCCCTAAAAGATTTCTCTGTTCGGCCAAGGCCTTCACCACTAAAAGCATGCCAGCAGTCCACATGGAAACAAAATCCAAAACCACGTTAGCTCAAAAAAGCCTCTCTTTAGAAAATGTGTCATTATGCAGTGCAATGGTTTCAGAGCAAGATTTTTTGGGTTTTAAGTTCCTAACTAGCACAGCTATGATAGCCAAGTTTTAAAGTTTTATGTCTGACTGAACTGGCACTACATCCTTCTCACTTCCCTGCTTTGTATGTCAGAGGAAAAGAGCAGAGAAAAATAATACCTGAACTTTTGGAAGGATAGAAACAATGGAGACAACAATGCACAGGATCATGTTAAAGCTGATGAAGAATTTGTTCTCAGTGCAGTCATCAGGCTTCGTGTAGAAAACGTAGAAGAGAACAACAAAAACCAGGGACAAGGCATAGAACAAGCTTGTACAGGACAACAGAGCTGGAGGAAAAAAATTTTTTACATTACACATACAGTTTTAATAGTACATCTAAAGTGGCTTACACTGCAGGACAGTCCCTCTTCCTCACCTGGCAGTGTGGGTCACAAAACTAGACTAGTAGAATGCATTTTTTTAAGGTATGGCTAAATTTCTGCTTGTACTCACTAAGCAGCATAGCTCAGAGGAAGGCCAGCGCTGCCATCAGGGGAACAGGACTTGCCTTTCAGCAGCAGTTTAATTAGCTTAACTGGTATCAGGCCACAGTGTCATAATGAGAGAGTGCTTTTTGCACACTTCTCATGGACATTTATCTGCCCTGGATTCCTGTGCTCGAGGTTACCCATTTTTGTTTCCACTCTGTTCTTTGTAAGAAGCTACAAAATGCTGTTGCAGCATTCTTAACTATGAGCTAAGAACCACAACAATTAGCACTTTGTAATTAGTGGCCAGCTGGGGAGCAGGCACCAAGGCACACTCAGTGTGGTACTGCAGCCACTGTCATGGACACAACTGAGCTCCTGAGGACACAGAGGGGAGGTGCAGAGCAAAGCTCAGATTTGAAGAGAGCCAGGCTCCGAGCTCTGCACACGCCCTGCAAACCAGGCAAGCGTGGTTCATTAGGACTGTCAGATGTGCTACTCACAAGCCTAAAGTATTTTGCATTTTATTGAACAAGAAAAAGGAAACACTGCTATTAATTTCAGGTGTTTAGAGTAGTGACTCAGGGACACTGTGCAGTTTAATTCTAGGTATGTCTGCAAACCAGTAAATGATATTCTGCAGTACAAACCAACCCTTTACAGGTTAAGATTCCTACCTGCATACCAGCATTTAGAATTCCCCTCTTCCATTCTCTCCACCCAGCTCTCATTCCAAGAGTGAGCAAAATCCACAAGTAGAACCAACTGGATAAGAATGAAGCAGAAGGCTCCAGAAACACCAATCCAAAACCAAGCTAGAAAAAGGAGCAAGAAAAAAAAGGTTAGCTTTCCTCATGGGCATGCTACCTCAGTTTAAAAACAAGAAAGCTCCTAATTATACTGCACACAAATAATGAAAAAAACTGAAACTGTATTTAGAAATGCGGATGCTGTTAATCACTTTGGCCTCAATCCTGCAAGAGCATGGAAGGAGTCCCAGCTATTCAGGGATGCAGCCAATGCTGGTCAAGCTGAGCATGGGAATTATTTAGCCCAACACGTTTACAGAATGAAGGCAACATCTAACATGTGGCATCTTTGTGTACATAAGTGCCATCATGCCACATTTCTTTGAGGGTCAACAACATTTTCAAGTTCCTGTGATGTGGCCAGACAGTAGAAGTGTCCCACACAGATTTTTCAGAGACTCTAGGGAAGTATTTAGCACTTGTCAGGGTCCTGAGTTGCCCCCAGTCTAGTGTCAGAAGACTCAGCTCTTAAGTGACTGTCTCATGAAGTAGAAAATTATTAATAACCAAAACCTATGCGGTTGAAAAGGGATTTCTTATTGCCATAACTTCATCTGGTCACCAAAATACTGGATGAACCAAGGCACTCCAAAGAAGATGGGCATAAACTGCATCTTCTACAAGAGAACTTTCACTATTGCCTAGTAAATCTATGAAAAGGTTTGAGCTTATTCAAGTCAGAATTCCATGATGAATATTAACTGTACCTCTTGTGAAAGGCCCTTCGGGGATATAAAATGCTCCAACCATGATAGCCACAATGGCAGCTATTTTGAAGAACCAGAACCTTTAAAAGAAGATAGAAATCATAAATACTAGTCTTACTCTACACACAGTCAGTTCACACACAGCAGTCATGTGCTACATGATCTGTAAGCAGCTTGGTCCTGCTCCAACCAGGGCTTTGGATCATATGATCCTGTTCACCAGGGAGGTTGAGGATTCCCATCCCTGGAAGTGTTCAAGGCCAGGCTGGATGGGGCCTAGTGGAAGGTGTCCCTGCCCACGGCAGGGGCTTGGAAGTGGATGATCTTTAAGGTCTCTTCCAACTCAAACCATTCTATAATTTTATGATTCTATGCTCTATAAAGGTCCCTTTCCAATTAAATGACTCTATGATGATTCAGTCATCTAGCACAGAACTAATTCAGTTCAATCAGGGAATTAGAAATCAGAAACCAGTTTCTACTGGCTGAGTCAGACTGGCCTTGAGAATGACCCAGTGAGTGCCAGAGGCAGCACAAGGTTGGAGATATAAACTAGCTGCAATCTGACATCTCTATGGAAACAAAGAGCACTGCCCTTTTGATTACCCCACCTCAGAGCGGCATCCCCAACCAGGACACTGAGCATCTTACATCTTCTTAAATAGGAAGCTTTTTTAGGACACTAAAGCACTACTCCGTACTGGGTCCAAAAGAAACCTGAGGCTGTCCATGTATGCATAAAGGAATTTCCCCTGTGTTCAGCAGAGAAACTGGAGGGAGGAAACAAGCTGGAAGGGCAGCCAGCTGGCTCACACATACCCATTGTGTATCGAGGCTCTCGGGTCATTACTGGTTTTCACTTCTATCATGAGCAGGGAGAGGAGGAAGAAGAACACGGCCATGGCAAAGCTGACACGATAGACAGCTCTGTACCCCACAAACACATCGCAGCTGACAAACCCATCCAAGTGGGGGATCTGAGTGTGAAGCCCCTCGTCACAAAATCCAGGTATCTGGGTAAAGACACATTTCATTGTGAATTTAATCTGCATTTGCAATTACATTCTTTAAGTCCTGTAACAGCCAAGGCTTTCAGTCAACAATCTTCTGGGAGATAGAGAACAAAAGACCTTGTGCTCAGACCTTATTATCAACTGTCTTTCCCCATGTCAACACTTTTCACCCAGGAAGATTAAGATACCACAGCAGCAGGCCTCTGATAACGACTGACCATCTCCAGGTCTGGTCAGATTTCAGAGACCAGGCATGTACTAAAAAAGGAACATTCACTGAATTTGCTGTTTCAGCCAGAAGCCATTCAGTACACGCAGCCTCTCAACTCGGGAACAAGGACACTTGGGTGTTTGTGTCTCACACATAATCCGTTCCAAGTAAAGAAAATCAATAGCCACTGGCACAAGCAATGGCATTTAAAACAGTCAGAAAGAGGTTTTTCCCCTCCATACCTTCTTCAGCTGCTCTTCCATGCCTGGTGCCAGCATAATGCAGGCAAGCACAGTACTGAGGAGGAGGAGGAAGGCATAGATAAGACGTGTCACTGTCGAATTCTTGCTGTTGGGGCAACATCGGCACAGTAAACACGAGGCACCGCTGCACAGACAGGGAATCTGAAGGGCAGAGACAGGAATAGTAAGGGCATTCCCCTCGCAGCTGACACCGGCACGTTAGGCGACAGCGAGAGGAAAACCCGAACTCCATTTAGAGACACGCCACTCCGGACCGCACAGATAAACGGCTAATCGGCGTTTCTGACTGACAACGTGTTTGCGAACACCCGGAGATAACCGGGTTTATCGGCCTGGGCTGCCCCTGGGGCCTAGCCAGGGCGGGCCCCGTCCGCCAGCGACCCGCTCCGGCCAGGCGGCCCCCGCGCCCCCGGGAAGGACAGGGATGGCTCCAGCCGGGCACCGCTCTGCTCCGAGAGGCTGGAGCCGCCCCGGCTCCGGCGGGACCGGGACTGCGCCCGCGGGGACGTACAGCGGTCACCCGCCCCTGGCTCGACCCGGGCCACCAACAGAGGCACCGCGCCGGGCCGGGCCCTCTCCTCAGGATAGAAGGGGACGTCCAGGGTGTGAAGGGGCAGGTTTGGGGTGGGAGGGGAGCCCCGCACTCACCCAGCTGGCCAGCGAGCAGACCCCCAGCACGGCCCCCATGGCGCCGCCGCCGCCCCTCCGCCCGCTTCCTGCTTCCGCCCACACCCCGCGGCCTCACGGGGCGGCACCAGGCGGGCGCTCTCGGGAGCCGCCGCCGCCGCCGCTCATTGGCTACCGCCCCCCTCGGAGACCGCCGTCCGCCAATGAGAAGGCGCGATGCAGCCGCGCACCAAGGGGAGGAGCGGGAGGGTCGGCGAAGGGCGGGGCGATGTTGTTTATCAACACTTCTTCCGCCTTCGCCGAGCGGAGGGCGGGCGCTGATTGGTTGAAGCGTCAGTGGGTGGGCGGTTCCTAGAGCATGACAGCCAATGAGTGAGGCCGATTGGCAGCCGGGCAGCCGTTCCATACCTGCCTGCGGCCGCTGGGGGCGCTCGGCGGTGCCTTGGCGTGCGCAGCCGTTGCCATGGCAGCAGCGCGGGCGGCGGTCACCGGGGTGGCACCGGCGTGGCATCGGGGTGGCACCGGGATGGCATCGCGGTGGCACCGGGGTGGCACCGGGGTGGCACCGAGCCGCCCCCGCCCCGCGGGGCACTGTGACAGAGCACACCGCGTTTCCCCGCCTCTGGGCACCGGCCGCCCGCAGGGCGCCCTGGCGCGGCCCGTGCCCCGGGTGAGGCTGAGCCGTCGGGCCCCGCGGGGCGTGACCCGGCGCGGTGAGAGGCGTCACGGCCGTGTGAGTTACACCCGCGTCACCGCTGACCTCACCGGCGGCACCGCGACAGCCGGGATGCTGGAGGAAGCGAGCGGGCACCCTTCTGCCACTTAATGTGGAGCCTGTATGGATGGTGGTGCGAGCAATGGCCGTGGCCCAGGGGCTGGGGACACGGCTGTCACCTGCCCTGCCAGGGGGCCACGGACCTGCTCAGCCTCGCGAAGCTGTTTGACCGGGGCAGAATCTGTAACTCATTCCCCCTCTTGACTGATCATGATAACAGACACAAATGCTTGTGCTCCAGAACTCACATCACAGAATGCTCCAGGTTGGAAGAGACCCATTGAGTCCAACCCGTAGCCATGCATAGGACAACCCCAAGAATCCCACCATGTGCCTGAGAGCGTTGTCCAAGCACTCCTTGAGCTCTGGCAGGCTTGGGGCCATGACCACTGCCCTGGGGAGCCTGTTCCAGCCAGCCTTCAACCTTTGGATGAAGAACCTTTTCCTAATATCACTTTGCAGCCCCTCTTTTCCTCTATGATTTGCTGAGCACTGAAGGGTGTCCATGAATTTTGGCCTGTATAGTTAAACGGAACTCTGGGTGGAAGTGGGAAAGCTCAGGAGCTTTTCAGAGGTGGAGTTTCCCAAGGAGACACTTCTGCATCGGTTCACACCAGGCTCATTTCATCCTTGGAAGGTGCACGGCTAAAAAAACTACAGATGGGCTCCTTTAACATGGAAGAAGAGGAAGGTGGAGGAGCCGGGTGAAAAGAGATGTTGTTTTTCAGCTGCCTGGAGTCCAGGGGCCTCCCTGGGTCTGGATTCCCAGCACAGGTTGTAGCCTGGAGGAGTTGGAGAGGGACAGCTGAGTGACTTCACTCCTCCTCACAAACGTCTGGGAGCAAATGAAGCGGGTGAGAGTTGGCTGTGATGATGTAACAACATGAGGATTTGACAAAAGTTTGCTCAGAGGTTTAGGAAAGCAGTTTGCATTGGTTTTAATTGGCATTAGTGTTGCAAAATATCACAGGGCAGGGTCAGAACTGACCAGCTGATGTTACAGGATATTTTCTGGCTGTAGCAGTTCCAGCTATTGCACATCACTTTACACTCTGTCAGACCCTTCACACAGTCCCTGTCCAAAAAACCTTCCATCACAGAAGGACACTAACAATCAGAATGACAGCTTTACTGCCATCTAAAATTGCCAAGAAATGACAAAGAGCATCCAGTAAACCAGCCACTTATTTTCCACAGCAGTTTTAACACTCAGAATATATGAACACTGTGTTAACAGTATCACCTCTCTTGCAATCAGCCTTATTCATGAGGACATACAAGCTTCTTTCAGAAAAAGGTCACTCCATAAATCATAGAAACACTGCTTCCTTCAGACAATATATGAGCCTTTACTTTATTGCTAATGTATTTTTATTACCCGTCTGGTTGCACCAGCTGGATCTCTAAGAAAGCTTTTGCCATATCCCTGCTCCTTCACTGTTTGTTCCGATGAATATACGCAGAATAAAAGCACAATCACAAATCCTGTGTTCCCTTCCCAGTAATCCTGGGCAAATAATTCAAATATATTGGAATATTGTGTATTACTAATACAGTGATGAAACTCATCTAAATCTTGAATCTGCAAGTGTTTTCTTCTCAGGACATTTATGAGACAAATAGTTTTGTAAAGTACTGTGGGATCCTCCACTGGGTTATGCTGGGCAGAGACAAGGGATGCAGATAAAAAGCTTTTTCCTTCCACTGTCCACGTAACAAGAGATTTCCAAGTGCTCATTTTACTTCCCAGCATAAACCCTCTCTGATTCTGCATCACATCACTTAAACCCCTACATGTTTAACAGGAGATAAGGATGAAGTCAGCCTAGGGATGTCAGCTCTGGGAACGAGACAGGATATGGCAGGAGGTTATCCTGGTTTGTACAAAAATACCCTGCTCTGGTTTGTTAATCAGCTCTGACAGCAGAATGAAATGGTGCATCCCTTCTGTATCTATACATTACATCCCATACATATGTAAGTTGAAATGCCTAGAATAAACCCCTTGGAATTAGGTAATATTTAAAGGAAATGTGTCAGATTTAGTCATTTGAAAGCAGTTCTCTGCAGTTCCTTTGTGCAACTGAGCTCATAAAAAAATGTCACTCAAGCTTGTGCGTTAGTGCTATTCTTGTTACTCTCAAGGGTCTCCTTTCTGTGATAACAAAAACGCAGAATTTTTCCTGATGTTCCCCGGAGTATTTGAGGGTTCCTGCTCTGCATGTGCTGTGTTTTTGCAGGTAACAGATCTCACAGACACATTGTAATTGAATAATCCTTTGACCATCCAGAATCTTTCAGTCAGGTGATGAGAACAGCAAATTGGAATGGCTGTGCCAAGCTGTCTGTAAAAATTAAAAAATCATAATCATACATTGTCTGTGTTTCTACAGTAGCATTGCCTTGACTCATATACAGGTCTAAACATCTAACTGTGCTCTGGCCTGCATAAAGTTCCAAATTTAGATGTATCGGCATCAGCTTTCTAAAAATCCTCCTAATTATTTGGCTTCTGTAAAGTGTTTAGCTTTAAGCTATATTTACATCTGTGCTTTGATTTGATCTCCGGAGCATAAAGCATTGCAGTTTTCTTGGGACAACTGCTTTTCCATCTGTTAAGTCCAGAATTTGAGTTGAGCTCTGCTCAACCATTCAGATTTTAACCAGTGCTTTGAGAGCAGCTGTCAAAGCGCTCATCCACAAGGAGGTTAGTCATGAGATAATGGGCAAAATACTGCTATGGCTGGCACCACCAGTGCGTTTAATTAGTCTTTAAACAATCAGAGTTAACAGCTTCTACAAAATCATCATGTACCAGCAGGGTAGGAAGTCCTGCCAAGTATAAATATTGTTAAGTTTGTGGATGAGTTTCACTGGCGTGTGATCTCACCGTGTGCTGTGGCACAGGGCCTCGCTCACCACTGCCATGCAGACACCTCTCTGCTGCCATTCCCTGGGGACACGCAGGTGAGTGGTGCCACTGGCCTGGCTCATCTCTGCACACAGCCTGGCTTCACACTCACAACCCCCTGATCTGAGACCAAGGAAAATCAACCTAGGCCATGCCCTCGAGTCTCCAAATACACAAGCTGATTTCTCTGCAGTCTTTTGCTCATGATTTCATAAATCTCTTCTCCCCTTGACTGCGTGCTCTGTGACTGTATTAGCACCTGCCTCTGCACTTCTTAGGCTCTCTATTTTCCTATCATGTCATGGATACGTGAGTCATCTTATTTGTGATCTGCTGAGCTGAGTGAGAGTCATAGTAGAGTTGTGTGCTTCAAGGCCATTAGTAACGCAGCTAAAACTTGCATAATATATTCTTCTGTGTCTAAATCCCTAAGAGATTGAGTAACTGTTTTCTTTTTCACCCCAAGTGACTATGCAACTGGATGAGTCACTGCTGTTATGATAGAGGAATTGTAATCTCTGTGTCTTTCCAGTTTTGTTTGGCCAGAAATTTATTTTATAGGACACCTTTGTTCAATCTCCTCTAAGTCTTTATGTGTCACCAGAGACCTTTTCACTCTCTTCAGTTCACTTAAGATCATGTGCTCTGGTCTGGAAATGGCATTAGTTTAGGTTATTGGTGAAACAGATGGAGAAAAATGTTCACCTTAATCTAATACCCTGGAATGGTATTACTGAGTTCTTTTCATCTCATAATTTATGGAAGCATCAGTGAAACTTAAATGTATTGAAAAGTATTTAAATAAAATTAAATAAAAGCTTATATACAAAAAAAAAAAAACCAAACCACCCAACAATAAAACATAAACAGAGATAGATTGGAGGGAATATTTTGCACAAAAGATCTGCAGTGACATCTGTGAATGAACCGTGGAAGGCACTAGCAACAGATGGCTGGTAAAAAGGAGGAGGGAGTGAACAGCTTCATGATAGGTGAATGTGGTACCCCTGCAAACAGCACAGGATGCTCAGACAGGGCCCCCAGGGGCGCAGGAGCTGACCCAGATGGGGTTGGCACCATTGGATCAGCCCTAGCCCTGTGCTGATGTGAGCTGCTTGTGACTGCCCCAGGAGGAGTCTTGGAGCCAGAGGCGTCGCTGGAGCTGGAACTTTCCCCCATCCTGGCACAGCATCAACCCCTGCTCCCCTGGCAGAGCTGAGCTGGGCTCAAGTTTGGTGCTGGAGCACCTCAGGCTGTGCAGAACATCGAGGACCATGCTTTTAAGTAGCCACTTCAAGAGTGGGTAGCCACAAAGCAAGCCAGTCTTCCACTTGAGCATTGCCCAAGCACACTTAAAAATGTTGCAGAGTTTATAGTTTCAAATGGTTTAATGCCTTTTCCTTGCTTGATATATTATCTTTTTATTAAGGCAGGATTTATTTCTCCTGTCTCTGTGACCCCATCTCTCCCCTGAGAGCCTGTGCTGAACTCCAGCTGGCCAGCCTTTGTGTATCAGCAGTGGCTGCAGCAGAACAGCTTCCAGCGAAACAACAGTGGGAGGAAAACTCAGGAATTTCTTGATTTAATCCTGCCTTGAGCAGTGACGAGTTGTGTGGCTTTAGGTGAGCCACAGGACTATGTGAGTCAATATGTAATGTGAGAAAACGAGCATATCCCAGAGTCATGGCAGGCTCTGTTCATTCATCTTTAAATGCAGCTTAAAATCCAATGAGTGCCTGACTGATTTTTTTTCTTGCACTAAAAAGAGCAATACAGAATCATACTGGCCATGATAATTTCTTTTAGCTGAAGATTTTTTTCCCCTTCTTTTCCGTTGTCCCCCCCACTGCTGCTTTCCAAGATGCTCTGAAGCCAGTGAAATAGTTCTTTCTCATAAATCTTTTAAATCATGTAAATCCTCCCAGCATACCAGCTGACATTTCAGATGTTGCATTTTTGCATTTGTGCCAGGAAGCTTTGAGCATGTTACAGTTGCTTATGTTGTTATATTTTTTTAAAGAAGGCAAAACAGTTCCTTCCTCTTGTGTCTCTAGCAGAGACTGTTTCTCCTTGAGAAAGGAGTTCACATGATCATAAAGATGCGTCAGATAAATCCCTTCCCACGTTTGATATTTGCTAAGTTGAATGATTGTTATTCCAAAGCCATAGCTGGGATGGTTTTGTGATTTAACATCTCCAGAGCAAATTTTTCTTCTATTCACAAGCTTTAAAGAAATAGTCTAAAAACTAAAACCTTCAACTTAGAAAGACTCAGTAACCAAACACTCTCGGCCGTGTTATCTTCACAAATATTTCTCCCTGTTTGTTTGTTTAAAGTTGGCCAAGAGTTCCAGAAATACTTCTAAGATAACAAAAATGGGCATCCAGCTCAGAAAGGAACTCTGTATTTAGAAACTCTGAAATACTACTGGGGGGTTGGCTGTGCTGTTAACTCTTTTCTGGTTGTTCTGAACCTCCATGGCATTGGGGAATGAGTCATGACATTCTTCTTTATCTAACTGTTTTTCCCATCCTAGATGATTTAGAAGTGCCCTGGGGCAGTCTAATAATACAATGCCATGCTGGTCACATCTCTGGGTTCAATAGGGTTGTTGCCCAAGAGGGTGTAAATCAAGCGGTTTGCAGAAGGCAGCACAGGGCAAGAGCTGACAAGGTTCAGCATTCACAGAATCCACGTGCACTGGGGGCAGAAACAGCCACAGTCTTAATCCTGGAAGGGAAGGAAGGGGAAGAACTGAGGGCTGAGTGTTGGTTTATCAGGGGATCTTACAACCAGCTTCCTGCTGCAGAACGCACTTGAGAAAACTGAGCTGCAAATGCACGCAGTCATTTCAAAGTGCACGTTAAGTGTGTCATGTTCCTGCAACCCCGAGCGCGTCCATAGGAAACAAAAGCAGGTCACTGTGCTCAGCGTGACGTACACAGGTGTTTCAGTGGCAGAAACAGAGTCATTTCCCCCTATTAAAAAGAATAGTTCAGAATTTGTTGGCTTTTTGAGATAACGGCAGAAGTTTCTTCAGACTCTATGGGATGACTTAAAATTTTTAATTAAAAGGTGTGCTGGTATAACTGTATTTCCTACCTTGTTTTCTGTGGCTTGTGCAGAACCCAATGCCTGGCCAGGCCCACAGTACAGTTCTTGTGGATATTTTCTTTGCAAAGCTGTTTTTTTCAAACATGTATTTTGTATCATTACAGTCTTCAAACAATTTGAAGCAAGATCCATTGAAGCAATGCCCGTGTGCATTTCAGTGTATGCCACACTAACAGTGGGTTCTGGGCTGAGAAATAGTCCTTGCAAGGACTGAGCTCTTCCTCCAGCCAGTGAAGGTGGATGGACAGGACGAATTACTCTCTGATACCTGATCTAGCACCATTCCCTTAGTCCTGGCCTCTACTTACTGTCACGGGAACTTTGATGTCTTATTTTTAGATGAGCTTTTGTGGTTTTAAAATTAAAGTCTGATTGTAGCCGGGTATTAATTTCAGTGAAAAAAATAACGTGGAAAACCTGACACATGCTGGTCAGCAAGGAACATGCTGGGCAGTGGGAATCTCAACTCAATTATCTGTCTGTAGGGGTTGAAATTTGACTTAGTGTTTTATGGTTAGGCACCAGCTGATGTGAAGATGTTGCTTAACTGAAGAGTCATTATTTACCATTAATAAAACTGATACCATGACAAATTCCTTATGGCGTAGATGTGCTATCATATCTTGGCAACGGTAGCAGAAGAAATTATTCTGCCTGGCTTGCAGGCTTGTCTTCATTGTAAAAAGAAAAATAATGAGGCTGTAATTACCCAGCTTGGAACTAAACGAACCCAACTGAAAGTGCTGAATGATTAAAGATGACTCCTAACTGGTTCCCAAATGTGGCTTGTTTGGATACCTTTGCTGACAGTGCCAGCTCCTGGCTCTGGCTGGGCTGGATCCCTAGCCAGCCGGCACAGCTCAGTTGTTTGGACTGTGGTGGTGTCCCAGTTTGAAGTACTGTGGAACAAATAGTGGTAAATATTCCACAAGCCTTGCCAAAAATGACCTGTTTGCACGAGGAAGTCAGCATGCAGCAAATTGGGATGAAATTCAGAACACACCAACCCCTCCATATTGTTTCTTGGGGTAACGAACCCTATCATGTAGTGGTTTCCTCTAAAATAGTAATTATTTTGCACGTGGGATCACACACTTCTCCCTCCAACACCCAACATTTCAATATCAAATCTATCAGGTTTCTCTAATTTTGCATCTTAATTTTATTTAATAAACCAATAGATTCAAGAGTCTGTTTTTTTCTCTTGTGTAAATAAAGATGGGAAAAGCAGGTCTGTTATTTTATTAATTCTAGTTCTCAGTTTCACACAATTTCTTGTTAACCAATAACTCAACAGCTAGCAGACTTAATGCCCAAATTGGTTTAGATACTGAAAAGCTGGTGACTTTTTGTCTTCAGGACAGAAGTGGTGGGTTTGGTGGAGCTCTTGGAGAGATGGGGATGAACTTCCCCTGCAATGAAGAGGCATAAAAGAATGTTTCCAGGTACCCAGCTGGCTACATTCTTGTTCAACTCATCCTTGAAGACAGCTGAGATTTAAGTATATTATTATTGATAAACTACAGTGCCTGGAGACTTGAACAAATAGTAACTAAAAGGGCCTCTTAGCCACAGTAAAGTGGATTTTCCCTCCTGGTCGCTCAGTTTGAGCCCTCGTTCGTGCAGGAAAACAGGTAGTGCTGCAGTGTAGTACACACCTCTTGTCTGACCTGCAGGATCTCCTGCTTGTTGCCATGGAGATGGAGAGCTGAGGCCCTTTTGTGTGGCAATTCTGCACTGCAAATGCCTGTTTGGTACCACGTCCCCTTTGTCAGCAGCTCAGTCCCTGGGACCTACGGCCGGCGTGGGACACGTGCAGGTGTCCAGTGTGTTGTAGAGGTTGCTCCCTGGAACACACCTCTGCAGCACATCAGAGTAGGCTCAAACAGAGAAATGTGTCTGTCCATGCAGAAATAACAGCACGACTGTCACACTGATGGCTTGCTGCACACCTGGCAGGTCACATCACTGCCACCACCACTGCGTGCAGTGAGGAGCCACTGGTTGCCACAGCAATTTGGGCAAAGAGTACTTTGGGCGGTGACTGGCACTTACTTCTCACTCAGGGGGCAAGGAACCAGCCCCAAACACAGACTTTTAGACCAAATGTGACTGAAAGTTTCTGGCCCAAGGCAGCCTGGATGGTGGCTTTTATTAAAGGGTCTTCTGCAAGACCTTCCTGTGAGACATCTAACTCGTGACTCTGTGGAGCTAAGGGTTTAACATATAGCTCAAGAAAGCTGATGTCTACTTAAACGTCATTGCTAGATTATTTTTGCAATGGATAATCTGAATAAAGGCACTTGATACTTTATCAGGCCAAGTTTTACAAAGCTGTAAACAATTGCTTGAGAGATGTTATAAAAAGAAATTATTTAATCCACAAAAGTGAGTGGCAACAGGGGTCTGTATGAAAATATTTAACTCTGTCTCCAAAAAGCCAAAATCCTGCATAAAAGTGAAAATTTTACACCTGTCCAAGAAAACCCAGCCCAACTTTGGGAGAAAGTAAGAATCTGAAACAAATATAGTGAACTAAGGGAGTAAGTTTTGAAAACTGGAAATCCTGGAATAACCATAAGGGAACAGTCATAAACAGCAGTAAATAAAATACTTCTCAAAGCAGCAGGGAGCGAGATTGGCCATGATTAGGTGAGGAAGGTCTGTCTGATGGCACAGACCCATGAGAGCATCGGGCCATCCATCTGTGATGGCCGTGGAGGAGCTGCCAGTAACAGAGCAGACAAGGCTGATGTTCTGGGCTGGATGAAAATCTGTCTCTGTAGCGGTCATTTAGCCTTCTGTCCTTCCACCAGCCACCTGCCAAAAGGAGATGATAGTACAAGTAACTCTTTGACTTTGTCTGTCTTGGCTATTTAAAGGAGTAAGATTTCTGAGGCGGGGGCTATGCCTTAGGATCTACTGCTTCAGTAGGGAAGGAGCGCTTGAGTCACTGGTGTAGCCCAGTGAGAACTGATGGCTCTGCCTCCTGGCAAATCCCATGGCCCACAGCGTCCTGCATTCCTCCCAGGAGCCAGCACTCTCCTCTGCCCACAGCTGGGAAGGAAGAACAGGGCTCTCTCAGCCACTGTGTCCACCCTGAGGTAGCAGAGCCCTTCAGGGCTACCCAATATGCAGGGTAGCCCTGTCACCACATCTTACACCTTCTTGTGTCAGCCACTGCACACCTGGGCAACACCTGAAGCCCAGGGCATGTTGCCAGTACGGTGCTGGGAGCAGAGGGCTGCGTGCAGGGCCTGAGGGAAACACTCCCAGGTCACCAGGCAAACCCCGTTGGTTTTTTTTTTCATGTACACTCTTGGCACAAACAGAATATTTTGTTCTCTGACCAGAACACAGAGCTCTTCCCATGGAGCAGCCTGAACTCCTGCTGCTCTCAGACAAAGTCACAGTGATGCTGCAGCCCCAATCTCAGTGTCTGTGGCGTTGGGAAGAGCTAGAATAGATAAATGGCACCATGTCTAAGGGCATGGGACAGCACAGGACACAGGAGCAGCCTTGCTGGGCTCAGCCCGGCTGTTGCAGTGGTCAGCTGCTTCACAAGAAGGCATCTGGTTACAGGTACTCCCTTAATCAACCAACATGGAAAGCAAGGAAACATAACAGGAGGTTAGGCTGAATTTTTTTCCAACCATAGGTAGAGCACGAGTAGATGGTGAAGCCTGAAGATTGCAGTTTTTTGACTCACACAGCGGATTAATAACATGAGTTTGATCCCTCACTGTTCCAGAGCAGGAGTCCTCTTTTCAGACTTCGTGGAATAAAGTCATATAAAAGCCCATTTAGCTGAGAGCACAAGTTAGAATCAAAATATTTACTTGTCTGCTGCACATCAGCAGCAGGAATCCTTGTCTGGTTGCCAACCACCGGTGAACAATCAGCTGTTGGCTGGGTGGCTCTGGCATGTATTAAACACTGACAGAGATGACTATTTGCTTCTCATTTATCAGCAAACCCCTTTGCTCTTCAAAAGGGACAAACACAGCTGCCAACCCAGCCTGCTTCTTGATTTCTTCCAGCCACAGTCTCTGGCAGAATCAGAGGGACAAAGGGAAGAAGTACCTGTTTGTGCACCTCAGCTGATCTCTTGCTTCCCTGCCAGCAACACCTGAGCAGTCAGTCTTGATCAGTTTAAGCAATACCTCTCCTGCTGCACCTTCTCATCCTGACAATCATTTTTAGCTTTTTCTGTATATCTGACCCCTCCCAGCAAGCAGAATGAACCTATTTAATTAATACTTGCATGTTCTTCCCCACTCTGAACACACCCTGAGCCAACAGAGACGTTATTCACGCGGTGCCTCAGACAAGAAAGCTTTTACCACAAGGGATGATTTTCTGATGAAGCATGTGCTGGATGTGTGACCTTTGTGGGTTTACACTGGAGAAGCTTCTGGAGTCCTTTAGACAAACAGACCCCTGATCCAGCAGGATTTATGCGCGTTTTGTAGCCTTTGTGCCGTGAACCAGCTGCCGCGCTTGCTCCTATCAGCAGCAGGTAAAGTGCTTCTTATAGAGAGTGTGTGAGGGACTTTGGAATGGGCTGTGGGACTCCTCGGGAGAAATGAGGTGTAGGGCAGTGCTGTCACTGCCTGGGGACTCTGGCTTGCCATGAGATCCGAGTTTGAGATCTGCTTGTATTTGTTGCAGCTGCAAAGAGGTAATTGTCAAGTGACTTCTTTCTTTTGCTGTCAAGTGACTTCTTTTGCAAGAGCCTTTAGACAGAAGGGATTTTGCAGAAATGAAAGATGAGAGAGTGCATGTCCACGATGGGCTTCCAGCAAAGCCTTGGAACTAGGCTTTGTGAACTATTAAACACAAAATTCATTTATTTCCTGAACTGAATACATTCCCTAGGGAAAAAAAAAAAACAAACCAACTTTGGGCTGAGACTCCCACCTATCTAGTTGGGACAAACATTTTGGAGGTGTTTGGCACAGAGGCAGAGGAGATAAGGTCAGTGGAAAGAAGTGGCCGGGAAGGGGGAAGGGATGAGCTCGTGGAGTGAAATTGCCCAGAAGCAAAGCACAGCCACTCACTTTGCAATGAAAAGCTTTATCATCTCTGCACAGATTAGTGCAGCTAAAAATAGCTTCAGCTCAAAGTAAACAGTTTTTGAGTGTGCTCTGCCCTGCTGGAATGCCAGTCCCGCACAGAGCCACCATGCCAGCAGCCACAACCGTGTCCCCACGGTCCCAGTGCCCAGAGGGGCTCCCCACAGCCCTGCTCAACTCCTCAACCCTGCCCATTAATAGGGGTGACCCTGGAGGGGGATCACTAATGAGTTTAGCCTCATTACAAGCTTTTTTGTGTTTCACTTGTTGAACCTTTCTGGATGAGCAACTTCTATAAAAACAAAATGGGTCTGAACACCGGGTAATTCATTCAGACATCCCAACACCCACTCTCTCTTCCCTAATCAACAGCAAACTGTGTCCTTCCCTTGACAGCAAAAAGAGTGGCTTGTCACTAAAGCTGCTTTTACTTGTTGGTTTCTCTTCTTCACATGAATCTCCAAGTGAAGCTGTTATTTGATGGCTTAAGACATCCACTCTTGCCTTGGGGAGCCCAGCACATCATTGAAATATTTCCTGTGGGGGTTTTTTGGATCAAAAATAGTTTGTTTAAAGTATTTATTTTATGGGAGGAAGTCTGGAAAAAAAACAGGTTGTCCCATTTTTTCCATGCGTATCTTGTGCCATTCCACATTTCCTTGCAATCCTGATGACATCAAGTGACACGGAGACCTCAATGCCTGGGAAATGCAGCGGGAAGCTGCTCTTACGTGGGGAGGCTGCGTGCTACAGCAGCGGCTGCCACAGCGCTGCTCTAAGCCTGGCAGCACGGGCTTCTCAGGGAAGCGAGGCTTAGGCTGCAAAAACATTTGGGTCAGAGGCAGGTCAGACCCTTCTGAAGTGACAGCTTGTCTCCTTGGGCTCCAGAGCTTCCCGGAGGGTCCTTTGTGCTGGTGGTGCTCCTTGCCGGAGCAGGCAGCGTGCAGTCCAGCACGGCGGGGCCGCTCCGGGGCTGGGCTCCTTTACATCAGCACCCTTGGGGATACTCTCACCTCATTTTGACATTTGCCCTCTAATATTGCTTCGGTTTTGTCCCTCCTCCAGCTAAAGGTTGACAGTCAACCCACAGGGCAGCTTCTTGCTCTTCCCTGAGCCGTGCTCTCCCATCCCGTGTGGCACCAGAGTAGCGAAGGTGGCACCCACAGCATGGGCTGCCAGCCATCACAAGGCCATCCTTTCCCTGGGGCATTGCTCTCTGCATCCCACTCTGTGGCACAAAACTAAAAAATTCACAGTTCACTGCAGACCAACTGCAAGGTCAAAAGCAGCAGAGCCAAACTTCCAGTTGTCCAGAGTGGTAATGGCATCACCATCGATCCTAGACTGAGCAGGACAGCACAGTATGAGGCAGATGGATACAACAGGCAGCAACAACCTCACCAAAGACAAACGTGTGAGTAAAGCAGGAGCTAAGGGCTGATTGTGGCTGCAGCTGAGTCAGTCAGCTCAAGGCTGTGACACCATCCGTCACCAGGGCGAGCCAAGCCAGGCAGCTCTCACATCTGCCCATCACCCCCGGATTAATGTCTTCTGTGGACAAAGGAACAGGACAAGAGATGGTGAACATGAGCATCAGATAGAAGTTCAGGTGTATTATTGTAAAATGTCAGCTTTTGCTTAAGAACAGGAAGACTGAATACATTGAAAGCCATGCATTTTTTTCCTAATACGTGAAGATTTCAGGCAAACTTTTTGGCATCTTGGGGTTGCCACCCCTTCTCCCGCTTGCAGAAAAAAAAAATACAGTCTGTAGAAAAAACTAAACTGCATTTTTTTACTTAAAAAGAGTTTTGATGGAAAATGTGTGACAAGTCCCTGTAGAGGATGATGTTAGATGAGAAAGTCACTGTCAGGACTCACAAGTGTGTGCAGAAAAGGATGGACTTTGTGGTGAGTCCTTTGGGGGGCTTGTTTCCAGGACCACACAGAGGACTGGGAGCTTTGAGCAAGACAAGACATGTCTTATTTTAGAAGTACATGTTCTGAGCTCTTGGCTTTCCAAAGTACTTGGCTGTTGCCATTGTTCTTTGTTGTTTGTTCTGTAATGGTACTGGCCCTGCTCTGCCAAGGAAATGCCTGGGTAACTGGTGTAGCACTTGCATCCTTACCAGACTCTCTTGGCCTCCAAACCCTGCAGTCCCAGTGTTAGTGTGAAGCTGTAACCTTCTGGATCCTTTTCAAATGTAAGCTGGAGTAAAGGGAAAACTGCAGCCTTGGCCAGACCAGCACAGCAGTCTCCTGAGGCTATGCTGTCCCTTGGCACAGCAGAGCCATCCTCCCACCCTGGCATCTCATGAAGACAGGCAGGGCACTGTGGTGAATCCCTTACTGCTACTTTTGGGTGAGCAGCAGCAATGTGTGACTCAAAAGGGCTGGAGAGAGATGAGTTCTGCCAGGTAATGCATCTCAGGAAATCAAATGGGCTTCCTGGGGCTGCTTTTGAACTAAAACTGGATTGAATCAGGAGGCTGCACGAGGTCGGCTTAGGGATGCACTGAGCATGGATATGTTTTGCTCTATCGAGGTCCACTCCCCTTCATCTATGGCTCAGTATTGTCATCAGGGTGTTTCCTGTGCTTCTTGCTGCTGTTGGTGGTGTTTTTATCTCTTCCTGTGATCCTGTGGGTATCTTTCACAGCAACCATCACGTTTTTGGGCACACACAGATTCTGTCTGGAGGTGGTGATGGCAGCAGAGGTGGAAAAGGTCCAAGTGTGCAGGGTGGTGCTGAGGTGGGAGGAGAAGCTGGTGCTCTTCACCTGGCACTGAGTGGCTCTGGGTCCCATCTGTCATGGGAGAGCTGCAGGAATGCAGAGATGCTGCTTCTGCACCTGTCTGGTGCTCAGCGAGACAGTGGGTTGGGAAAGTGCTCCTGGCTCACACCACTCACTTCGCATGCAACCCGAAACAAAAACTCGCCTAGCTCCAGTGGGGACTGGATCCATTCCTTGGCAAACACCCTTCGTGCTCCCCAGTTGAGTTGAGGACCTGAGTGTTCTTACAGCAGGGATGGAGCAAACCTTTCACTCTCTCAGCAAAGCAATTGCCACTAATGAGCCCTGTTGCAATCTGAGCGTTCAGGCAGGAGCAGGCAGCACTATGTACATTCCTGTGTGCTCACACACCTTCCCTCCACACTGGTGGGGCCGGGCAGGAGCACGGGCCCAGAGGACGACTGCAACCACCTTGATTGATTGGTTTCAGCCACCCGGTGGGGTCTGCAAGGCTGATGGGACACCAGGAGCTGATGCCAGCCAGAGGGATATTCCTTGGTCCATGTGGTACCAAGAACATCCAGAATTTTCTCTTCTTCTCCAGTGACCTCAAGCTCACTGAGAGGTCCCAGGGTGTGCTTTACACAGCAGGGTGGCCACAAAGGCATGTGTTTTATATGTGGTGCTGCCTTAGCACCTTCCCCCTTAAATCCAGGTGCTGTCACCAGCTAGCTCTGCACTTCACCCCCAAATACAGCTGGCACACAGGGGCAGATGAGCTGAAGTACTCCTGGGTTTTACTCCACGGGAGTCAATGGAGCAAGAAGCACTCCAAAACAGCTCAAAGCTGGGTTTTTCTTGGGAGGCACTTTCCCAGTGCTACGCCTGGCAGGATATCTCAGGCTGCACAGGGGGTGATGGTGTCTTTGGCCAGGCACTGGTGGAGAGGATAAACGGTGGGATGCAGGTGAGACGTGCATCCGAGCAACGTGCCAGAGAAACCTGGGGGAGCAGCAGGCAGGAGGGAGCGCCCGGCAGCAGAAGCCCCGGCGCTGAGCATCGAAGGGAGGATGCTCGGGCACATGCAGCTGCCGGGGGATGGGGTTACAAGCCGAAGCTAAACAAAGATCCCTGTGAAAAGGAAACGGATCCCTCCTGCCGACTGTAAGGTAGGAGCCGAGCGGGAGTTGCTTGACATCATCGGGCAGAGCATTGGATTACAGCAGGCAGGGACTGACTCGAGGGGAGGAGAACACGCCCCTTGGCCCCACAAGTGCAACTTCATTTAGCAGCTCCCAGTAGAAGGAAACTGCAAGTCTGGAACTGGCTGCGACTCTCCCGGCCGGCTTGGCTGCTGGCCACAGCGGGCAGAGACGCCAGGAGGGTGTAATCCAGCCTCGGTTCCTTCCTCGGCGGCGGGACCACGGGACTTGGGAGCTGAGCAGCGGCGGGAGCCGGGGCTGTAAGTAGGGCTGTGCTCGCTGTGGTGGGGGCGAGGGGCTGGCGAGGGGCTGGGGCGGTGGGTGACAAGGACACCTGCCTGGGAGTGCAGCCAGGGGCTCTTCTCCTGCCCACAGCCGTGCCACGAGGCAGGGGTTTGTTCGGAGAGACGGTGAACTTTTACCCAGCCGACTGCCAACCGCGAGGGTTTTGCTGCCGGCAAACCGGGGGCTGAAAAAGCAGAGCTGCATCCCGGTTTTTCTGCTGCTGGGAGAGAGAAGCCGCTCGCAGGCTGATGGCAGGGAGGTGGCTGCTGTTTCGCTTGGGAAATAACGCGGTTCGGCGCTCGCCGCGAAGGGGTAGCAGGGAGAGCAGACTCAGAGGATAGAAATCACAGAGGACCGCGGATCAGTGACCCTGGTGGGGATTTCTGGCCTCATTTCCGACATGTGTCCGTTTATTCCGAGCGATTTGCCGGAGGGAATCCCTTACAGCATGGGGGGTGCTCTGTGCTCGCACGGGAACGGGACAGGCGCCCGGCGGTCCGTCAGTGCGGGGCCGTGGTGGGAATCCATCCCTTGGGATGTCAGGAGCCGTAGGGCTGCCCGGGACTCCCCTCGGAGCTGCGGGCACGAGAAGAGCCTTCAGAGCGTGGCAGCAGAAGCAGGCTCAGAGACTTGCTGGCATCCGGCTTCCCAAGCAAATGTTTGAAAAGGCAAAGACTCGTGATGATAAAAAAAGAACTGCTGTGTGGTGGTATTCTCAGGAGGCTTTGCAAATTCCTCCACCTCGAAGCTGTGTGTCTTTCCTCTCTCCGGATTCCCCTAAGCAGCTGGTAGCGAGCCGTGGTGGGGAGCTTTCACATGCATGTAATGCCTTGGCCCCAAAGGCGTCTTTGGGAAATTTCCCTTTGCTTGGAAGGGGTAAATGGTTCTGCAGATCAAGAGCCAAGTGTAGCCGTGAACCCAGAGGCAATGCCCTGGGTGGCTGTGCTGGTGACTCAAACTAGGAGGAGGACAGGCTGGGGTCAGTGAGCACGAGGCAGCTGCAGCGGGGATGCTGCTGCAGTGCGAGGGTGAAGGGGGATTTGTGGAGTGGGTACGGCTTGACTGGGTGGCTGAGACTCTCAGATGGTGACAGCCCCTCGAGCTCTGGGCTGTTTGCTCGGCGTGCCTGGCTTGGTTACTGTGAGGCAGTGCTTGGCTTCAGAGACTCTTGCCTGGAAAGAGCCACCATGCTAACGTGTGGCCACCCAGCTAGGAAATTGCCACCTTTCAGCTCTTGTGAGGGGTGATGTTTAGGAAAGAGGGATGCACGAAGAGATCCTCAATGGCTGTATTTGTTTATAGTGCAGATGTAGGTTAGATGGCCATTTATAAACATGGATATACCAACAGAGCTTAATATACCTCGGGCACAGAACGCAGCATTGAGTCCTTCAGACAGAGTTCCACATGGGTGTGAGCAGCCTATGCTGTCGTTTTGGGGGACACTTTCCACAGAGTGTAGACTCAGATGCCTCAGAGAACTGGAGACCATTAACTACAGTACACAGGCAGCTTGGTCACGAAGAGATGAAGCCCAGGAATGTTCACAGCTGTGCATCTTCCAACCACCTGGCACTTCTGTACCCAGTGGCTGATCCTGAGGGGTGTACAGGCACATGATGAGCTAGGATGGGGAGTTTTGCTTTTTCCTCTCATTCCAAAGAAAAATCAATGTACTTTTGATCCCACTCAGAAGAATACCCCCAGGCACACAACCTTGCCAGCCAAAATAACTACGGAGAACGTTTTCCAAGCTGCTAACATTTCCTGATCTCCCACATTTCAGAGCCAATTCCTGCTGTGCACTAATGCCTCCAGCCTGTCTGGGCACCCAAGCACCAGCATCATTCCTATTTTACATGAGACTGACACAAAGCAGATGATTTCCCTGGGCTCACACAGGTCTGTAGCAGAATGGGGGATGAATCTACAAATCCATAAAGAACAGCAGAAGCTTCAACCTGGCTTTTTATTTGCCTGTGTCACCCTGTTCTGATCTCTCCCATTTTCACATTCCAGTTGTTTCCCCACACTCTTAGGGGTTTCTTCAATGTCATGAAAGCTGTTTATATGGACTGATCCAGAAAATAAATTTTCCATCACAACACCCATTTTAGAGAGGATGAGAGAGGGAAAAAACCACGCTGCCTCTAGCTCTCTTTTGCTCATGAGTAGAAAAGGACAAGTCATAAAGAGAAGCTGCTCCCCAGGGTTGCCAGCACCAGCCAGGGAGAAGAGAAGGTTCAGGTGTTCCACGGCCTTGTCCCAGGCTCCTATGATGGCAGTAAGAGAGGCTGAGATCGCTCCAGGCCTCGGCTGGCACCTGCAGCACGAAGCAGGAAGAGCAGCAGTTGGACTATGAACTGCCTGGGCCCCGCTTCAAAACTCTCACTCTCTTTGAGCCTAAGGGAATATGTACATTACACCGCTCATTTCTGGTTTCCACAGCAAGTTGCCCAGCACTTCCCTTCCCAGGAGAGCCCAGAGAGGCCAGGTGCTCTTTGCCCAGCTCCTCCATGCAGGCACAGTGCCGGTCACAAGCCGCTGCCTGGGGAACTCCCTGTCGGGCGCCGAAATGCCATTTCTGTTGATACTTGCAGTGATGTAATAAGCCAAACATATCCCCACCAGAGCGTCACCAACTTTACTGGAGTTACTGTTTCCACAAAGTGTAATTAATCTGTGGTGCTCACTGCCATGAGATATCGGTGGAAGCAAGAGCTCTGAAGGCATTTTAATGGATAGCAGGTAGTTATCTTGGTAACAAAACAATCCTGGGTATGATTAAGAGGATATTGCATTGTTAGGATTGTAACACCTCCTGGTTCAGAGTCATTAGTGACTTAAGAAAAGCATTCCATTACAATTAGAGGTTTTCTTGTACCTCTGAAGCTGAGGATGCCAGCTGCTGCTGGAGACAGGGCACTGAATGAGGCAGTCTGGCTGCTCTGGGAGGACCAGGCTGCTGTCCTGATCAGCCATGCATGCAGCCTGTTGTTTACCCAGCAGCCCAGAGACACAAGCACAACCTTCTCTCTGCTGCCATCACCTTGCTTGAAACCAGGAAGGATTTCCTGTCTGGATCAAAGCGGCACCATAACAGCTGTTGTGTAGAATAGTCTTGAATTCTGCCAAAAAAACATTCTGGGGTGTGTTTTTTTGGAACATACATTCATTTTGAAGCAATGCTGAGAGGACTAAGGTTGTTTCATGTGTTTGCTCCTTTTGGGTAACAACTGGTCACCACAGAGGGAATCTGAACCTCAAACATGTGCAATTGTGCATGTCAGATGGGACAAGAGGAAATGGTCTTAAGTTGTACCAGAGAAGGTTTAGGTTGAATATTAGGAGAAATTTCTTCACCAAAAGGGTTATCAAACACTGAAACAGGCTGCCCAGGGAACTGGTGGAGTCACTATCCCAGGAAATATTAAAAAAAAAGTGTGGATGTGGCACTTGGGAACATGGCTTAGTGGTGGACTTGATGACTTAAAGATCTTTTACAGCCTAATTGATTCTATAATTTTCTGCTGATGCCCTTGTAATTCATTCCTGATGGGGTGTGGATGTTTATCTAGCCAATGAACATTTCTACTAGGGTCCCAAAATAATCCATGGTACCTTGATGCGTTACAGGACTAGATAACAAAACAAAGTCAGTGTAGCCCATCCTGAGGTAGACCAATCCATGTGCCACGATTAAAGTTCCAAACAGCCTGGCCTTTGTGCTGAGGGGCCTCTGGAGCTCTGCCCATCACCCCGGGAGCAGCAGGACCAGGTGAGCCAGAAGAAGATGAGCCTTTGTGGATGGAACAAGAGGGTCAGCTTCAAATCTGCAGACTCCAGATGCCCAGGCAAGGGCTGTGGGGAGAAACACTGAGCCAGAGCCAGGCCTGCAGGGTTAGAAAGCCAATACCAGCTGCTAAAAAGTTTTTGTCTCCAAAATCAGCTCTTTTTTGAGAGAGAAAATGGGGGTTTCCCCTCATGTCCCATCACAAACAAGGCTGCTCAGTGATAATTTCTACTTCAGAGCATCATTGCTCCAGTTTACTTCAAGCCTCTCTTGGCAGAGGCCCACGTGTTTCGAGATGTTTTGCAACACTGCTGAAGTGCTGGAGGTTTAACTGTTTGGGCAGTGTAACACGCAAGCCAGGGCAGGAAGGCAAAGGAGGAAAATAAAGACTTGTGGATTTCCAAAGCTGGGTTTCTTCCTTCCTGCTTTTGTTTGCCTGCTTGGTGCCTGAAAAGGGCAATGCATATTCCCAGAGTTGTGGGAATACTGTTTCTTTTCCGGTCCAGTGTTTCCAGTAAGCACTTTGCTATAAGTGGGGTTAAGACTAACAAAAGTTTATTGTTAAATGCCTGTGTCTTTGTTTAGCTCCTGTCATGATCATAATTAGCATTTTCCACTTCTGCAAGCCTGTCATCTGCAGAGCTGAAAGTGCTTTAAAATATTTGAAGCATCTAACAGGGAGAGGGAGTATTAATAGCTCCATTTAACAGATGGGCAAACTGACACATAAAAGCAGCAAGTGCCCTGTCCTTGAAGCAGGGCCAGAGCCAGCAAGTAGTCGGCTTCAACTACAAAGTTTTGAAAGTGGGTCAAAAAAATAAAAAGAAAGGCTGTAGATCTGTCCCAGTTTGGAAAATGATGGGAAATGATTCCAGTCGCAGTGGTACTTAACCCAGATGGACCAGACAGATGAATTGCTGGATGAGCTACTGCTTATATGGTTAAGTGGCTCATCTCTTGATTTCTGTTCTGCTAACATTTGTCCCTGGGACAAAGGGAAAAACACAGTCCATGATGTTCCAAAATAGTCAGAAAGCTGAAACAGCTGCTAAAATAAGCAAGTGTCCTGTTGGCCAGGCTCTGCAGGTCAGGGGATAGCAAAGCACCCACAGATGTTGAGGCCACAGAGGAAATGTCTTTGAGCAGGGCTTGGGGACAGCGGGAGGAGGCTCAGCTGTGCACAGGCAGCACAGACCCAAGGAGCTGGACACAGACCCAGCAAAGCAACCAGAACTAGATTAAAGTTCCCCTTTCACCTCGGAGAGGCTGATATGGGAGTTTCACTTCTCCAAAGGGCATCAGAGCTGCAAACCAATATTCATTTATACTCTGGAGGCAGCTGCTGGTCCCTGCAGTGCAGGTCAGGACATGAGTTGCCTCAGTTCTCCCAGCACCTGTGGGAGGGCAAAGAAAGAAGCAAAACCAAAGAGGACTTCTCTGTGCAGCCCAGCTGGACTTTCCATGTGCTTTAACACAGCAGTCCAAGTCTATTAGCACAAACCCTCCTGAGGAGGTGCCACATGAACACACCATCCCACAGCCCCTTCGCTGGTGTCTCCACCAAGCCAGGCTCCATCTGATCCTGCTGGGCAGAGCCCTGCCAGCCCTCTACTATCCTGGTCACAGAGAGTGGGAAGAGCAGCTGAGCCTTATGCTTCCCAAAACAAGCACAGATAATGTTTTCTTACTTTTTTTTTTTTCCTTCTTTCCCAGAAGCTGTTGTCCTGCTGTGCATGAAGCGTGTTTGAAGTCATGTCCAGAAGGAAAGTCCTCTAAATCAGGTAGGGACTCACACTATGGCTGAAAAAGCTTTTATTCACAGGGAAATATTACAAACAGAAATGGGTTTTTTCCTTCCTGTAGCATTGAGTCACTTGACCTCCCTCTGTATTCTGAATTACTAGATGCTAGAAAGCTGCTAAGAGGAAAAAAAATGCCAACAGTTCCTCCATAATGACTTTCCTGCTGTATTATCCACACCTCACAGCCATGTCCTTGTACCAAGCCACGTTCCAGCTCTGACTCCACAGCAGCCCCCAGTGCCTGTTGTGCTCCACGGCTGTTCCCTGCCAGCGATGGGGACATGCTGTGCAAATCCTGCTAAAGGCTGCCCACGTGCTTTGCACGGGAATGTTGTTTGCCTGTACATAACGATGGAAGCGAGTTCTGTTCTGCGTGTAGAGTCAGCCCAGCACCACCCAGGGACCCCCCAAAGCTTAACCTTCTGTGGCTCCTGCATAAATGGCAAGTCCTCTCTCTGTGGTTCCGCTCCTGTGGCTCCTGCACTCGGAGCATCCCCTCTGTCCTCAGATCATGTCACTGCTTTGTGAACCCTTGTTCCTGCACTGAGCTGCCAGGGCTGTTTTGTGTGAGATCTGCAGTACGGCATCTCAGGACTCTTTGGTGCACACAGACATCCCTCCTCTTGCAGGTCATCTCACATCCAGCATCTTCCCTACGTATCCTGGGGACACCCCATGTCCTTCTATGCCCTGGCTGCACTTCAGTAGGCCATAAAATACTTGGCAATTGATTTTATTAGGAGCTTTCCCTTTCCTGAGACTAGAGCTGGCAGTGATCACTGAGCATCCCCAGGGTAGCATTACAGTCATGTCTCGAGCTCCTCTTCAGCTCAGGTTTAGATGTCACATCCCTGGGGACTTAGGCAGAGAGACTTACCCTGCCTGCAGGAAGGATCAGGGGCTGCTGTCCCCTGACACAGCTATAAGGAAATGTATCTGTCACAGAAATCTTCAGCCAAGGAGGTGTGCAGGCCTGCAGAGCTCTCCCTGCCCAGATGGGGGTCCCAGCAGGGTAGCACAGCCAAAGAGACTCCTGATTCCATTGGGTAACAGAAGCCATGGAGCCACCGGGAGCCTCAGCCAGCCCTCGCCGCCAGCCTGTTCTGAACCCCAACACTTTGCTTTTCTGTTCCATGGCAAACACCAATAGCACCATCCCAGCCATCAAAGACAGACTTTCCCCACCCCCCTTTCACAGCAAGCACTGCCCCTGGCCCAGGGTGGGGGTCCTTGCAGTAGAGCAGACAGACAGGGCAGCCAGCTCCAGGGAGCAGAGCTAAGCCTGGTTTTGCTAATCAGCTTCATTCTGTGCTGACACTCTTAAGAGGTGCCCTGGTTATTTTTAGGCACCACTGGGAGCTGCCAGGGATCTTGCACCTCAGGAGGCATCACAGCCTTTCGCTCAGCCCCTTACACTGCTCTGAGTCAGGAGGACTCTTTGGATGCTGGATGCAAATTCCTATGGGATTGTGCAAGCCTCAGTGAGGCAGAGCCAAGGCAGGTGGCTCTCAGCCTCCTGCACCCTGTGCTGAGCAGAGCTTCCCCAAGCAAAGCCTCCTCAGCAGCAGCAGCCAAACCTGCCCAGTTACAGCCCTCACAACTCCTCTTTCAAGCTCAGCTCCCCTTCCCAGCCACGCAGGCGCTGCTTTCCCAGAGCAGCAGGGCTCAGCTGCTCAGATGACAAAGAAGAGCTGGACTAAGTAGCTCTGCTTCCTTCTAGGCATGAGAATAAGGACTCATCCTTGCTTACCTCTGTCCTTGTAGAGAGGTCTCCCTCAACCCAGAAAGAGAGCTACACCAGCAACGGCTGCTGTGGCTTCGCCTTCCTCTTATATGTGACAAGGGCAGCTGTGCTAGAAAATAGCCCCAGCTGCATCTCCTCAGCACTTGTTTGACTTCTCCTTACCCAGGGAAGCCTCCAAGGTTTTGGGGAGCTTGTGCTGGGGTTGAGCATCCCTGGGCCAGGAATTCAGGTTGGGTTTTAGAGGTGATGTTCACTCAGAGGTCAATGCCTCGGTGTGATCAGAAAAGCTGTGGGGCTACTGGGGGGTTTCCAGCCTTTGAGGTGGAGTCCATTGGGACTTTTCTTCCTGAACAATCTGGGGGAAGGCAGGGAACCCAAGCCTGAAGGGGATCCCCATTGCACAGGAATTCACCCTGTGGCCCGGGTGTGGTAGGGTGACTGCATTTCACAAGCAGGGAGAATACATAGGCCATGCCTGCCCCAGCAGCTGTGGGATTCCTGTAGCTGAAGGGTCACTGCTCTGTGCTGTGTCTGCTTTGCAAGTTCAGGCACTAGCAGATCTTCCACACAGTTGTTCGTCAAAATATTTTGTCACATAAAGGCAAATAAGTAAGAAGAGAAAATAAAAGTAATGAGTATTTTGCGAGAAAATAAAAGTAATGGAGAAAGGATTCATAACCCCAGAGTCCTTACAGCTTTGAAAGGGGACAGAGGGTCCTGTGGGTGCTCATGGCTGCTCTGGGTGAACACAAGAGATTTGGCTCTCTTCTCTCTGCCGTGCAAAAGTCACAGCGCTGTGTCCATCCAGTGCGAGCGTGGCTTGAGGGGGTGAAAAACGGGCATGGAGAAAGGTGCCAGCCTGCCATGTCCTAGGGCCTGCTGGGGCTGAGCGTGCCTTATCCCCACTGTCACCCATCCCTCAGAGGGACATGTGTCTTTTGGAGGTGGGGGCAAAGCAGAGTGCCTTGATTCATTAGCACCTTGAAGCCGAGAGATGTGAAAAACAAGCTCGACCTGGGAACAAAACAAAAATACAGCTGCTGTCACGGCAACTGTCTCCAGATGCACAAAGAGACCAATTATTTCCATTAATCAACTTAGGCTTAAGCTGCATCGAGGCTCGGTAGTGAGGGGAGGGAGGAGCAGAGGGGCTCCATCAAACTGTGGTTGTTCCTGTGCTGGAGGATTTTTGGAGCAGATTCTCAGCACTCGTGCCTTGTGGGGACTGACAGAGGGGTGCTGCCTGCTCCAGGCATGGGGATGCAGGCTGGCAGCACTGCATGGCCAGAGCTGAGCACTGGGCGCCCTTCTGGCGGATGGATGGATGGATGGATGGATGGATGGATGGATGGATGGATAGGCAGCTCCCTCCCACCATCACCCACCCATCCTGACGCTAACAGGATGCCAGTGGGGCTGAGCAATGCCCTCCTGCCTCCCTCAAGCTCCCCCTCTCCCCTGGGGATCAGAGCAGAGCACACAAGGACTCGCCCTACCCCAGTGCCGAGGGTTGGCTGGGATTGTGAAATCCGGCTGGACCATTTCTTACATCAGCGGGAAGCCAGGCAGTGGCTGTGAGGATGTGGGACAGCAGGAGGTGCCCTGGAACAGTGAGGACTCTGCAGTGGGGGGGCCATGGGGATGTGCTAAAGGCCAGGAGGGAGGGGGAGGAGTTTGGGGAGCTTGGCAGAGCTAAATACAAGGTTCGTGAAGTCATAGAGGAGTCAGTCTAAGCCTTATCTTAAACATGGGGCTAAGCAATTAGTTACCAGTTCTACAGGCATTAAATGATCTTTATACTGTAAAACCAGGCCAAATGAAAAGAAGGGATCTATTTGTGGACACTGAACCTCAGCTGTATCTACTCTCCTCCTAAAGGAATTAAATTTTCCAGCAAGTCCTAGAGAATGCTGGAAACTCTGTTCCTGCAAAACCACTGCAGTGGCTGGAGCAGCTGTGATGTCTGTCCTGGCTGAATTTATCATATTTAGTGTAAGAGCCAGAGGGTGCAGAGTTATTACAAGGAATCCCACAGTTAAAACCTTGCATAAGTGCCAATGTGCCGTACCCAGCTTGATATCTCTTCATCACTGAAGTCTGGTGGGGCTTTTCCATGCTATTCTCGCCTGGAAAGAAGCTGCTCAGCACATGAGATGGACACACGTGCCTTGGCAGGAGATCAGGTGCTGCCCTGCTCCTGCTGTTTTCTCACCAAGCCAGGAAGCTCAGAGCTCAGCAGTTTGGAGCACATCAGTTCTGGCCAGTAAGACCCACCACCACCACGTTGTGGAGAACACAGAGCCAACAGCAAAGGGGAAGCTCTTTGTCTGGTGCAGACCCTGTCACCAGCCTTACACAGCTCGTTGCAGCCAGGCTGGGTTCACAACAGAAGCATCTTCATCCTCAGCTGCATCTTCAGCTCAGTTTCTGGCCATGGATCTGAGCTTTAGTGCATGGGGGTCATGAGACATAACGAGGCCTTTACGGCACAATCACAGGTCTAAAAATACCCAAATAACACTATTACAGAGCCCTTCTTCTTTGATGTACAGCCCCTCACGCATGTTCCCAGACAAGACCCAGTGGAAAATTTGCTGAAATTCCAGCTGGAGGTTGTCATACTGTTGGTGGAAACCCCCTGACCTCAAGTGCTGGCTTCAGCCCTACGGGATGTTTTTTTCTCCTCGCTGGATGCGACTCTCCCAGCGGGAAACCTCACAGCAAACCCACAGGGAGCACAGAAATCCCGGTGCTTCCGCCTCTGTGCTCTACCAGGCCCCCCTCTTTAGTAAACCATCCTACACTGTAAATATTTTAAAAGGCCAGCAGGGCTGTTGAGTATGTTTTGCTGTTGTTATGGATCCGGCCCCAGCAGGAGAGGTCTAATAATAGTCCCTGTAGCCTGGAATGAAAGGGCAAGGGGCACTGCACAATATGGAGAGCTCCAAGGAGACTGCACCACTTCATGCCTTGCTGGTGGGATGTGATGCTTGAGCAGAAAAAGGGGTCACATCCCTGTTCCCAAGCAGAACTTTGGAATTTCGCCCCAGAAACATGGCATGGTTTTGTTGGCTTCAGGGCTTTACAGCTCCAGAAATTTGGAGAGTGTTAAATCTGCTGGTTAAGTCCACCAAGCAGGAGGGAGAGCGTGTCCTGGGCTGGGCTGTGAGATGAGGGAACCGTCTCCAACTGAGACCTGCAGCTGTTGGTCCCAGCTGCCACTGGCGATGGACAGCGTGAGGCCAAAGCTGGGCTGCAGCGCCTCGAAACGGGACTCTGCCAAGGCTCCCGATGCCAGGAACTGCCTGCAGCAGGCACAGGAAAGGCTGAGGTACAGGACTCCCTGCCTCGGGTGTCCCAGGGACAGCACGGAGGGCAGGGCTGTGCTGGCTGCCTGAAGGGACAAGGGTGTCCAAGCAGGGGCTTAAGCTGCCTCATGCCTCACAGATCTGTGCAGAGAACGGGGCCTTAGGAGGGGAGGAGAACACTGGGAAGGACGAAAGGTTAAGGGGCAGAGCAGGAGGCACAAAGCAGGCAGGGGGGGAAATGGCTGAGTTCAGCCCAGCCTGCTGATAGCCAGCACCAGCACCCAAAAATAGCCCTTCCTAGCCATAAAGCATTTAACCTAGGCAAGGGACAGATGCAGTATTGTGTGAAGGGTTTCCTTGAAACTGGAGTCAGGGCTGGGTGTGACTGTGGCACCCACCCGGTCGCAGGGATCCCCCCTGGACACTGGCTGGGATCGCAGAGCGCTGTGCTGGGGGTGGCCTGCCAGGTGTGCCCAGGTCACTTCTCTGCCACCCTTACGTTGTTTGCAGTAACTGTTTGCTGTAGTCCCTGGGATCTGTGCTGTGAAACGGGCAGGGGGGACACAGGAATTAAATGCAGGCTTGTCAGTGGGACCGAGTGGGGCATGGAGCTGACCCAAAAGAAATGCCTCAGTTTGTTCTACCAAAAGGCAGAAGAAACATTTAACCCTTTAATTTTTTAGCACCCACCTTCTAAATGGGCAAAACTCAGCCCCAGAATGAGTAGGGCTGGTTTAGCTGCAGTCCCCAGAGCGGAGCCAGCTGCTCTGTCAGCTGCTGGGTGATTTCCCTGGAAAATGCCGGCAAGCCCAGTTGCAATCCGACAGCAAAACCGTTCTGGAAGCCAAGTCCCCATCAGCAAAGCCAAGATTATTACAGCTCAGATTTTTTAGTACTCACAAGACACCACAGAAAAATAAGTCCAAACCAAACAGGAGGCTTGGCAGATCCAGGGGCAGGAGCAGAGGCAGCTCTGGGGGCTCTGAGGATGTACCTGGTGTCAGTGGCAGCTTGTGAGGGGCTTCTTCACTTGTGGCCAGCTGCCCCAGGACAGGCAGCACCACTTCCCCATGGCAGAGGGGACACAGCCTCCCTCCAAGCAGCAAACTTCTGAGGAATGTGCAAGAGGCAGCAGATCCCAGCCTCCCTGCCCCATCCCTGTGGGCTGGCACGCTGTGCTGAGGGCACAGGGACTGTTTCTGTTACCATCAGCAGCAGGGAGGAAAGGGAAGGCAGGAAGGGACCCTCTGGGGCCAAGCTGAATCACCTCTTTGGAGCGCCCTACAAACCTTTGCACATTGTATGTGTGTGCCGTGGGATTATTCCTGCAACGCCTGGCAAGAGCAGGCCCATATCCTGTCAGTCCGCGGGAGAATGAAAAACCAAAGGTGGGGAGCCAGCAGGTGATGCACCTCCCTTTGCACCTCCTGCCACCCCGAAGTGACTCTCCGCGGTGACAGTTCCAGGCTGAACTATGTGGCAAGAGGGAAGGTGGTTCCTCTGCAGTCCCTGAAAGATGTTAAAAGCAGTTAGTGAGTAAAACCCCACAGAACTGTGGGTTCTGTGCCTGGAAGTACGGAAATGCTGTTGGAAAAATCAGGTTTTTCTATCAAAATTGAGGCAACTGCTCCCACCGCCCTCTCAGCCCAACGACTTCCCGGAGGCAGAGGCTGGAATCTCTCTGCCAGCGGGGAGGGATCTGCCTGCAAGGTTTTTGAGAGCCACCCACCTTGAAAATCCCGGAGGAATTGCACACGTATGAAGGCTTTGCTGTTAAATGTGCCTGTCTCCAGCTCTCTGCATGCAGAGCCGAAGGCAGGAACCCTCCCAGCCACGGGAATAAATAAATCACATGCGCCATCTCCCGGCCACCGAGCCGGCACCCAGACCTGCACGCTTGGTGCCTCCGATTTTTAATCAGGGTCCCATCCTTTACCCGTGTGAGGGGAAACTTAATTACTTGGCACAGCACTACCACTAGCATTGGCAGCTACATCAGGGGACACCGGGAAAATGCTGCATCCCAGGGCTGGCTCCTGCTCCCCAGTTTGGGGAGTCCATCCTAGAAACCAGATGGTCCTGCCCCTGCTGGAAGGGCAGCAGGACTCTGGAGCGTATCAGCTCTGGAATAGCCTCACTGGCTGGAGATGGACCCAGGCTTGTCTGGATTGCTCCTAGGGAAACCTCCCAAGTCCATGTGACATCTCTCTGGCAGCTGTAGAATGTCAGCAGTGTCTGGGCTCCGATGACCTGTGAGGACTTGTCTGGGAATGATGGATGCTTGTCCTGTCCTGGGGAAAAGGCACTTTGCTCGCTGAGCTCATCCAGCCCGCTGCATCCAGAGCGGGTGCCTTATCCCAGGAAGGGCACGCCAGGGATGGAAGGAGGAGAGAGGAGAAAAAAAGCTGGGATCTCTTCCTGGGGCAAAAGATGCAGCTTTTCCCAGGGCTCGTTTAACAGGAGCTAGATGGATGCCAAGTCTGTAGAGGAGGCAGGTGTTCACAAGAATTGTTAACTTTGGGGAAATAGGATCTCCTGCAAGATCTGGGTGGGCCAAGCCCCCCATCCCACCAGTGAGCTGGTGCCAGCGCTAGGAGAGGAGTCCCTGGGGCTACCAAAACATGCTGGGTTTCTGTGGGTTTGTGGTTACTGCACCCTGCTCAGCTCAGGAATGGAGAGAATCTAACCTCTTTCATCCCAGTTATTGCATCTTCACCTGCATCTCCTTTCTACTGCTGTAATGTCGGGGATTGGAGTGAGGAGTGCGATTCCTGTTCAGGCTGGTGGTCTGCCAACAGATTTCCCTGGCAGGGAAATCAATATCAAGCAGGATTTGTAAAGGAAGCTGAGCAAACTCCTCTGTGGGTCATTAACTCCAAGGCACAAAAGCGAGTGAATGTGCATTAAATGTGCATGAATTTGTTTTCACTGCACACGAGCGTTTCTAATCGGGACCTGCTCCAAGCACTGACAGCATCAGCAGGGCTAGAGGCACATTTTACAGTGATCAGAATCACAGATAAGACAGCAATTAATCTCTTGATTCCACGCAGAAAAACAAATTAAGTGCCAAACAGAGTATACAGGAGCAGGAACTGAGTGCTCCAGGTTTCCTGGGCAGAGGCAGCGTGTGCTTGCCAGCTCTGTGCCCAGGAGCTAGGATCCCCACAACACTGTCCCTGGGTCTCTGCACTCCATGTGCTGTGCAAGCGCTGGCGAGGGAAACCAGCGGCCAGAATGAAAACCCAGCAACTTAAGGATTCATCAGCTGAACTCAGAGCTGGCTCTCAGCAGAGCTCGCATGTGACAAGTGGCCGCTCCGGGCCTTTCTTCGTGCTGTGCGCTTGGCACTGGCACAAGTCTGGAGTGACGGGATCCAAATGTCTTGCAGAAGGGCTGATTTTCACATGGTAAAGTGTTTATCTCCCAGCCGTCCGGCCCAGTGCTTCTTCAGTGACATCCAACATCCAGCGGAGGCCAGTACTGCTCCAAAGCCTTGTACCTGTAAAATACTCCCTGCTCCCCCAACTTTCTGATGGGTATCCATCATTTCCCATTACAAATTCAGGTTGGATCACCACCCCATCCCCCAAGCAGTGAGCCAAATTTGGCCAGTGTTCAAAGCTCCCGTGGCATTTTGAGGAGAAAGCAGGGCTTTCTCTGTAATGCTTTTTCTGTAGGGAAAAGCTGCTGCAAGCGACCTTGTGCCCCTAAAGGAGAAGGCTGGAAACTCAAACAAGAGACAAATGCCGTGTCTGCCTTTGCAGTGGGAAGGCAGAACAAGTTCAGGCAGCTGGGATGGATCCTTCCTGCCTACCTGCCCTCACCTGGCACGGTGGGTCACCCAGCACAGTCTCCTCACACATCACCCCACATGAGAGAGGTGGTATCTGACATTTCAGTAGCTGCTGTCAGAGAACTGGAGCAGAGTTACAGGGACTATTTTCTCAGGCTGTAATGTTACCCCACAGAGTAACCTAACCTGGAGGGAGCCATGACTTGAGAGCCTTGCCGAGCATGCTGGGCCTCACAGCTGCGTTTTCTCCACAGCGTTTTGCAAGCGAATAGAGATGCAATGGAGGTAGAGTCCAGCACCTACACCGACTTCATTTCCTGCGACCGGGCTGGCCGGAGGAACGCTGTCCATGACATCCAGCGAGAGGCAACCACCATCAGCATGCGCAAGCTGACCGAGGACATGGGTGACCTCGCTGTTGAGGGAGCAGGTGAGCTGCCACACGCACACACCAGTAAGCCCAGCAGCTCCTGGCACAGGCTGAAGTGGCAGCACAAGTGACCCGTGCTGTCTCCAGGAGCATCACACGGAGGCTCAGGAGGAACATCCCGTTCCTCACTGCTTCGGTCGGTGCCTTCATGCTCGTG
This sequence comes from Lycocorax pyrrhopterus obiensis, assembly GCA_014706295.1. Lineage (NCBI taxonomy): Eukaryota > Metazoa > Chordata > Aves > Passeriformes > Paradisaeidae > Lycocorax > Lycocorax pyrrhopterus. The sequence continues at coordinate 8,821,967 of JACSVZ010000022.1, read as the reverse complement.
GATGCTCAGGTAGTGGGAGACTCTCCAGATTGAGGGGTGCTTTCAGTGAGCAGAATGATCCCTGTTTCCTGGCACAGGAGCCCTGCACGCTCCAGCCCAGGCCCTTTGCTCACTGGTGCTTAAACAAGGCATGCACTGACCAAGACCCTTCCCAGAGCAAGCTACACATCAGGTGTACCTTAGACTTTGTAAAAACCAGGTATTGGGCAGGTTGTGGTTTGTCTTTTTTGGTTGGTTGTAAAAAAGTCAACCTTTGAATAGTTCTGCAGTATTTCAAATAACAACAGAAATAACTTTCACACCAGCAGCCATCTCCAAATGCTCCCCTTCAGCCCGAATGTGGCAGCAGTGTCACCCTGCTCAGCATCTGCTGGCCAGCTGGCTGTGGGGAGCTTGAATCCTCTGTCCAAACCTGCCACTCTCATTTCACTAAAAAGCAACACAACACAGACTATCATTGCAGAGGGGAAACTCAGTTTTTCCCCTTGCTGTCTTAATCCTCTAGCCTACAACCTGTAACTATAAAAACACTTTAAAATACATTACCCCAGCTGTACTTTTTTCAGCACGACCGTACCAGTGTGAGTCCATCCACCCGTGCATAGTAAGCAAAAATTGGAGCTGTTCTAACAGAGAGCAGCTCAGGCAGATGCCAGGCTGTCAGGCAGACAGTTCTGGAGCGCTTGAAAGTTGGGTGACAGAGCACATCCCTACCCTGAGGCTCCCTCCCAGCATTGCCAGATGTGTTGAGAAGTGTTTGTACTCCAGGAATGTGAAGGGAGAACCCAATACTCTTAATCATAGAATCGTAGAAAACGGCTTGGTTTGGAAGGGACCTTAAAGACCATCTGCCATGGGCAGCAACACCTTCCACTTGACCTCTCAGTCCAATCCAAGCTGGCCTTGAACAGTCCCAGGGATGGGGCCAAGTATCTGGTCACAGGAGGGGGACAACAGCTCTTCAGGTGACGATCTGGATGAAGTCAGCTATAGCAATTACCGATGGCTTGTGTCCTCAGCAGGGTGTAACTGTGCTTTCTTCCCTATCCTCCCTTCTGCAGAAAGCCAAAGAGATGCCAGTTCTTCTGACAACGACCCTGGAGCCAGACCAAAGGGGCAAGAAAGCAGCCCCTCCCCATGAGAGCAAAAAGGGGGTGGGTTGGGCAGGAGGAGGGCCTTGCTGTGAACATTAAACAAGCATTTGTTGAATCTGTGGACAAAAGCCAACCTGGAACAGCAAGTTGTCTGTCAAATGCCTCTGCTGGAACCATGCTTGTGTAGAGAGACACAAGACACTTGCAAGGACTGGCACCTCCAAAAGACTTCTGCCCCATCCCTAAAGATTTAGAGCAACACTGCCGTGGTTGTAGTGATATGAGCCATTCTCGAGATGCCTTAGCTGCGATTTTCTCTTAGGGGAAAAACAGTTTCAGTAATAATAGACACACCAGATTTTCCTGTCCAAGGTACCTTCCTCCTTTGCAGATTTAGACTATTATTTATTCTGTCTCCATAGATTAGAAATTTAGATTATTGGTTTTTCTAAGCCTCACCCTCATCTGCATCTTGGACCTGGCCTCTGGATTGTCCACATGGCCCCTCGTCAGGGTGGGCAGTGGGGAAAGGACCCGACCTGTCCTGCTGCCCTCGTGTCAACACCACTCACCTGTGCTGCTGCTGCTTAGCATCAGGAAAGGACCAAAGCACAGCTCTGTGGGGATGAGCCCCACCTGGAGACCCAGCAGCACCAGCCACAGGCATCTTTTTCTTCGGGTTTTGACACTTCAAGATGTTGTTAAGGGGAGGGGAGAAACATTTTGCTGGTTTGACTGTTGACATTCAGGCTTAACTTTGCAAGCTGTTAGCTGAGATGATCTCTGGTAGGATCTCACACCCTTCTCTCTTTAAGGAGAAATGTTTTGTGTTAAAGATGGTTTGATAAAACTACGTAAGCTGTTGGAATAAATGACACAGCCTTCAAGTACTGAAGGTGGTTTTTTCTGCCTGGATGTTTCTTCTTCCTTTGTTTTGCCTTTAGCTGAGGGGTGGTTTCATAGGGAGACACGGAGCTGTGCTAGAAGAGTCCCCTGAATTTGGGTCTGTGAAAGCCCATGGGTTTGCAGCACCCAGGTGGAGGCAGATGTAGTTGGGCACAGATTATAAAAGTCTGCCCCCACTTTCCCAGGCTGACTGCCCAGATACCAGCAGAATTGGTGCCAGTGGGAAGTGTTTTCCCTCTGCAGCACAGAACTACAGGAACACTGCTGGTGTTCCGCTGATCCCAGTGGAGCAGCCTGACTGGGACTGACAGCCAGCACAGGGACAAGGCAGGGCTGACCTGAGAAGCTCTCCACTGGTGACACAAGGGCAAGCATCACCCTGACAGCCTAGGGAAGAACTGAATGTTACGAGTTTGAGATTTATCAGCGAAAACAAGGCCATAAATCAGCAGAGAAGGGGCTGCCAGACAGAGGGAGAATTGTCTGTGAGAAGTGATGGCCATGGGGCAAGCACAGAGATGTTCACAGCTCCAGCCCCCACAGGAAATGAGGATTTGGCAGCCAGGCAGTGGCCGTGGCTGCTGCTTTGGCAGAGGGCTCCCAGAGTGGCTGGGTGCCATTGCAGAGCCATGCCCGGACAGCAGCCAAGAGCCTGCTCCCACTTCCCGTGCCCCAGGGCAAACCAGCAGGTAGTTCCTGGACCTGGCTCACAGCACAGTTGTGTCTTTAAGCCCCATTTCCAGCTCTCCTCACCACAGAACAGTAATTCTGGCTCATGCTGACAGACACAGAGCTGAAAGGCAGTGCGGAAGGACTGAGCACCACACAAGACCTCCAGCAGTCAAATGTGGGCTAATCTTAGCTCTCCCTCGTCAGAAAATATCTGTTTCAGAATTATATTTAGGCAGAGGAGTAGGGACCTGTTGGCCAGCTACTCTCAGAGGAGGGGCGAGAGGCATCGGGTTCCCCCTGCAAGTGACAGCCGGCTCAGCCACTGTCACTGACTGTGCTGCAAGACCGAGGGCACTGCCTTAATCCAGCCACATCCTGAGCTGCAGAGCTGCTGAGCACAGGGATGCTCCAAGCCCTTCATTTCAGCTGAACGTGGGCATGCCAGACCTGCCAAAGTCTAACCAAGCACTAAATGACCCAAAAACCTTTGGGCGAACACTCCCCTGTCTGCACTGGCCGTGCAGCCCAGCAGCCCGGACCGCCCCTCTTCTGCCTCTGAGCATCAACCAACCGTGCAAAACCCAGGAGACAGGGAAAGAAACGTGACTGCTTTTGATATACACCTGGAAAAGTGAGAGTACACGGTGATGGCACTGCTGCTTCCAGCAGGGGTACACACCCCTTTGATTACTGAAGGGAAAAGGAAGGGGAGGTTGGAACAACCTGCAGCCATAAATCCAGCTTGGCTCCCTGGCATGGGAGCAGGCTTCCCTCTGGCTGCCAAAGTGCTCCAACCTAGCACCAGGAGAAGGCAGGAATCAAGCTATGAAAGCCCCCATCACACCTATCAGTGAACCCCTGTGGGCTAGCAGGGGTTGAGGACCACAGGCCACAGTCCCTAACAGTCACCCCTGAACAGAAAGGCACGAGGATTTCTCTTTTAATACAAATTTGTTATTTTATTAAACAGGATTAACAAACAACTGTCCAGAATCCAAACAAGCAACTCTTCTTCAGAAAAAAATTTTGGAGAAAAAGGACCCAAAAAGGGCCTGTTTCTTACCGCAGTCATGTCCCTAGAAGTGATACTTTATCTTTTGCTTTATAAAAGTAAGAAAATCACTCTCTCATCTTCATTTATCTATCTATCTATGTGTATATATGCACCATGTGCTTCAGAGATGAGTATTTTACTCTGAAGACCAATATGGAAGCCCAGGAAGAATGGAAATACTCCCAGCACACCATCACTGCTGGCTGAGACTGGACCAGTCCAGGGTCTGTCCATGGCAATGGTGACCACAGCCCCTTGTCAAAGGCAACTTTTTGGTACAATATCTTTGGAGTAAGCATCTTGGCAGACCCCTGGGATGCCAAAGCACACCACACACTCAGGTAAGAAAATGATGGTCTCTTCTCTGGATGCACAGCTCTATTGCTTATTGAGTAAAAACACTATAATGCACCAAAATCCCTAAGGAATTTTTGGTGAGTTTCTCCATATAAATCCTCCACCAAACTGAAGATCTGACTTCTAGCCAGTGTCATAATTGAGTGAGAGAAGCAATCAGATGGGACATGAGTCAATGTGTGACACTGGGTCCAAGTTAATTTACTGATTCAGCCTTGAGAGTGCCTAATGATTGTGTCAAATCAGAAAAAAGGCAGAATTGTTAAACCAGGCAATCAATCATGTTTTTTCTGAGTCCTAAACAAAGGTAAGAGGAAGATCAAACTGCAGTTCACAGGAGTTCTCCAAGATGAGTACAAAACTGGGAAAAATCCCAGAAGGCAGATTTTGGCCCAAAGTGGTAAGATTATGTTCCAACTTCCTATGCATGTGCGAGCATGGTCACGGCCAGCTGTGAGCACAGCTGGGCCCTGAGCCCAAGGTGTGCACTTCTGCAGCAGTGAGACTGGGAGGCCTGATACATGGGAGTTCTTGTCCAAGAAAGGATGCCAAAAAATTTGTATTTTGTTTTAAATGCCCTTCGGACCTGTGCGCAGGCAGGGGCACCAGCCTGCAGCTTGTTCTTGTTCCAGACTTGTTAGTACAAGACTAACTCTGGGTAAATATAGCTGTGACCAAACCCTCTTACCACAGGAAAGAATAAAGCCTCTGTGTCTGAAAGGGCTGCTCGCTCCCTGCCAGCACCAGCACAGCTCTTCCCTGGAAAGGTGAAGATTAACCCAGGCCACAGAGTTGAAAGTGGTTATTTCAGCACCGCAGGCAAGGGCCAGGCAGGTCAGTGGGACAGGACAGGTAAAACAGGGAAAGAGGGAAAAAAAAACACAGGAGAGGTTCTTCTGTTTGCATTTGCAGTACAGAAACACCAGCAGATGGAGAAGGGAGTCAGGCCAGCAGGCAGATCCAGTCTGCTTGCAGAACAGCAGGATAGGAAGCTGGATATCCATTCAGGAGAGAGTTTGTGGGGCACAGGTAGGTGTATGTGATAGTGTGATTCTGATGAGCGCTGTAAGGGTTAACACGGGGCTGCCAGGAACAGAGACCGACTCTGGGCACCTCCTCCCAGTGCTGCCACTGGCAGAGGAGAGTCAGGCACTGGTGAAGAAGGGCCCTGCTCCACGCTGGCTCCCAGGGATGGGTCACGATGCGTTGGGGACCATCCCATAGGCTTCGTACAGCTTGTTGAGCAGCTCCTGCTTTTCCTTCTCGGGTAAGAAGCTGGACTGGGCTGCGTTGATGTTCTGAGGAGGCAGAGGGGGAACACAGAGACATTAAGACACATCAGACATGAACACACAGTTGTGCACGTCCCAGCACCTGGCTCTGAGCAGCAACAGGCGAGGGAGAGTGTAAAGTTGCCACTCACAGATTAATTTCCATGGCCTTGTTTGATGACAACTGCTCTGGCCCATCACTAGCAGCAGTCCCAGGAGAAATGAGACCAGCACAAAGCAAAGGCCTTTAAGTATTCTGGAATATTTGGGATATGCACTTTGAGCCTGGTCCTACTTTCCTGACTACAAGGCCAGAGCAGAATTTTCTGGTTTCCATTAAAAACTCTCCAGCTTATAAAGAAAAACCAGCAGGTTGTTCTGGGCCGCACCAGGACACCAGCAGAGCACCAAGCCAAGGCTGACTTACAACTCTCTTGAACTCCTCTTCAGTGAATCCCATGTGTTCCTTCACAATGCCATAATCCTTGTCAATGGTGGAGTTAAAGATGAGGGGGTCATCCGTGTTTAGAGAATAGTTGGCATGATCTTTCTTAAATCTGTAAGGAAATCAGGCTGAACTGGTGGGCAAAGCACTGGGTGTGACACTGTGCAGTTCTCAGGGTGAAATGCAGCAAAAGCAAAGACCTCGGGGCTGTCCCTGCAGCTGGCACTGCACTGACCTGCCAGTAGTGGGTAGTGCAGCTCAGAGCAGGGCAGGAGGGACAGGACAGCCTCCCCAAGGGACCCCCACACCCCTCCAGCTGCACTAGGCTCCCCCGTGCCAAAGGACACAGATTATGTCCTACATAATCAGCTGTGCCTTAGCTTTGTAAAGCAATAAAGCAGCTGTAATCAACCCAAATCCTGGTTATTTGAAATTTCACATAATTGAGAAGTCTTACTGTATTACGGGGTGTTTGCTGAAGTCCGGAGAACATGCTCCAGTGAGATAACTGGACCAAGGGCAGACCTGTTTGGGGGAGTTAAGCACGAAAACCAGAATCAAGCACACGGATCTGAACCCCAGCTGTGGACACAGATAGCCCAGCACACTGGTAAAACCAGATCAGAGCTTTGCTCACAGCTGCCCCTCAGCGCTACTCCAACGGACCAGTGCATGCCCCAGGACACAGATGCAAGGAGCCCACAGCCCACATGACAGTGGCAGGGGCCAGTGGCATGTTTCCCATGGCCAGTCAGTCACCAGCCCTGTGTCAATCACAGTTACAAAACCACCTGCATTAAGTACATACTCCTTCTCTTGGTTGGACATGTCCATTCTGGGGAAAAGTGAAGTAAATCCACACATGCACTGTAACTCCCAGGCGTTTCCACCCTCCAGCCAGACTTGCTCTGGTACAGCAGCCTGATTTGTGGAAGGACAAGCCTTCAGGCTTGAGGTGTATAAATTAGTGAATAAGCCTTCCAGAATTTATCCTTGGCCACACAAGGATCCATTCTTTCTGCTATGTGCCTCCCACAAGCTGCTGTGCACACCAGTGCTCCCTGCAGCACATCCCAGCAAACAGCCAGGTTTGTCCCCAGCATTTTTCCTGTGGAGCTTTGGGCATCTGGGTTCAACACAACATCACTGTACACGTGGTCAGCACTTGGGCGTCAGCTCCTGTCCCCAGCTGTAGCACAGCCCAGGTGAGCGCTGGTTTTCCACTCAGACAGCAGCTACCTGGTTGTCACACTCCCACCACACATCCTTACCTCAAAATGCATCTTTATTTTCAGCAGCTCCTTGTAGAGCTCAGGGTCCTCCAGGACATGGTAGCCGTGGCCAACGCGCTCGGCCTTCAGGACATAAACTGCCTAGAGAGCAGAGAAAACCACTCAGAGCCTCCCAGCACAGCTCAGCCCCTGCCTACCCCGAGACCCCCATCCCACTGCAGGTACAGCCTGCACCACTGAGCTGGCTCCTGGGATGTCCTTTTCCAGCTATCAGGTCAGATCTGTCCCTGTCCCCAGTGTTCACTTTGCTATGGATATGGAGAGGACGTGGATGCCTCTCTCCCTGGTGCAGGGCACGTCACGCCCCTGTCCCTCTCTGCCCTGAGTCAGGAACTCCTCGTACCTCCTTGACCATGGCAGCCGGGCCGGCCTCCCCAGCATGGACAGTGCGATGAATCCCACATCTCTCAGCTTCCTGCAAAACAAGGGAGAGAGAACATGTTCCTGTCCCATCACCTGCAGCAAGGTCAGCAAGCTCTGGGGCTGGCACTGCTCTCGGAGGCACAGCAAGGCTCCTGTGCCAAGAGCCCACAGATCACGAGCCTTGCACTCCAAGGGCTGCAAGAGCTCAGTAATGTCACATAGAGAGACACGTAAAAATCCTGGTTATCTTCCACTGGAGCCCAGCCAGGCTCTTCACGGGTTTTTAATACTGGGTGAGTTCACGGCTCCCTCCTCTCCAGACAGCAGCAAGCTCTGAGCTCCTCCTCCTCCACCCACTTGCCTTTCTGCATGAACCTTGCAGCAGTTCCACTCTTTGGAACTTCTACGTTTTTTGCCAGCTGCAGCCACGTGGGAGAGTGTAGAAGCACCCCAGGGCAGAGATGAAGAAATGCTCCGACACAGGAGCACCTCCCTCCTGTAAGGGGCTGGGGGTGGAGGCAGCCCAGCCATAAGGACCCTGCAAGTGCAGCTTTGGGTGCAGCTCCATGACCATCCTGAAAATTCCTTTGCCAGGGGCCACAGGCCACCCGGGCTTTGGGAAGAAAAGCCTGGAGGGAAGCCTTGCTAGAGAAGAACCACCCAGCTGGCAGCAGCAGGCAGGCTGCAAGCCCCATCCTGCAGTTCTTCACAGTCTGTCCTTCAGGGCTTTGCACTCAGGAGTTTTTTTCAGCTACTTAACACAGATGGGAGAAAGGTTTGCTTCAGCATCTCAGAGCCTGAGCGAGCCCCTGGCATAGAGACAAGATGCATCCTTCAGACAGAGGAGGCTGGACCTGGGTACTGCTGGCCCACCAGGGCAGGATGAGACTGCCTTCCCATCAGTTAATAAACCCCTGTGCCCGTGTCCTGGTTTATAATCACCCTGTTCAGCCAGCACAGCAGTGCAGACTGGCCTTGTATCAGCTCCCACTGATGGGGTAAAGACCTCAAGGAAGCCCCATGTGGTTTCAGACCTGAGCACGGCTTGCAAACCACCACCCTTTTTGCCAGTTCTGTTGCACGACCTCCTGCCCCACTGATGGAGGGGACTAACAACCCCAAATTTCCTCCAGCAAAGAGGAGAGAGGCTTTCCCTTCCCTTCGAGGCACCGCAAAGGCTGAGGTTTAGTGAGAGCCTGGGATCAGGCTCCTGAAGCCATTCCAGTGTTTGCATTTGAGATGATCAGATAAAAGCCCTGCAAATGTGCAGCTTCTCCTCTGCTCCTCGGGTGGTTTCTGCCAGACTGGAAAGGCCAGTCTCTTCCACCCTTGGCTGTGGTTTCACCAAGCCCCAGGAGCCAACAGCAGTGGGGTGGGGGCTGATTCGGGCTCCATGTCACTCATGTCACACTCAGTGCTACAGGATAGCGTGCCAAGCCCCAGCTCTAAGGCCATGTTTTAGCAATGATGCCTGCCATGAATCATTTAGGAAATATAAACAAATACTTTTGCTATTTAACTGAATGTTTCTAATAGCTGCAATGAATTTTTAAGCTGTCCCAGCTGTTTGCAGTTTGAAAAGCGTCCCTTCACACACATCCCTTCAATATATGTTTTTCTTGTAATTTCTTTTAAAAAACTTATTCCACAAACCTCATAAGCCTTCTTATGCTCAGAGTAATTCTCCACCTTCAGGGACTCATCTCCAGCCAGGTCAACAGCCACCACAGAGTCGTTTCGATACTTCTTGCAGAGCTCCACCACCTCTGGAGACCAGCCTGGAAGAGGCAGCACCAGGATTCAGGAGGAAGCATTCATAAGGGCCACACCTTCAGCATTTTTCTAAACAAATCCTGGTCCTATAACTAGCAGGCTAGAGCTATTTTCTTTAGTCTTTCCTAAAACCGGATGCTCAAAAAGAAAGCTATCAAACTCCTAGAAAGGTCTGTCATCTCTGTCATCTTCAGGCAAATAAAAGCTGTCAGCTGATCAGTCTGTTGTCAATGAAAGGGAAATCAAGTGCATTCACCAGCTATAAAACTGCTCTCATCATGTTCTTCTGCTCACTTCAAGCAAGGGAAAAAATTAACTAAAAAACTTCCAATCAGTGGTGACTGCTGCAGTTGGCTCGAGCTAAGATGAACTGCACTGCCCTGGGGCTGTAACAAGGTGTGTTGGAGAAATCCCTCAGCTCCTGAGCTTTCACCCCTTCCCAGGCTGGGCAGGGTGAGGGTAAAGGCAAGAACTGTCCCATCGGATGTGTTGTGTCACAGAGGAGACTGGGCTGGGAGGGGTCTCTGGGGGGCCCTGTACTGCAGCCATCCCTGCCCTGCTCTAGGGCATCCTCGACTCCCCCGGGGATTCTACTCCTGGTGGGAAGGAGCTGAAGTTTTATCTATTTGCCATCAGTGAGAAGGAGAGTAACAAGTGGCCAACAACTGCTTCAGAGCTCTCCCTGATCAGGACAGATAACCTCTGAGAAAGGAACTGCATCTACCAGCTCCCACAGCACTTAACCTTAGCAGAAAGGCCAAGAAACAGAGATAAACAGTACTGTTAATAATTAACAGGCACCTGCTGTGTACAGACAATCCCCAAATCACATGAACACACCAGGATGATGTGTGCAACTTCATCATCTTTTTTTTTTACACCATTTTCCAACTCGCTGGGTTAGAGCCATTCTTTTATTAACAAGTTTAATATGGGTTCATTCTGGCTGGCATCTCTGCCTGTCTCTCAACAGTTCATTAATTACAGGGTGGCTTCTCACTGTGCAGCACATCCTGAATGTACTGCTAAAGACTCTTTATGAAGCACATCACTGGCTCTGAGTATCAGTTGGTGCCCTGGGGCACAGGTATGAGAATGCCACCTCTGCTGTTTGCACAAGCAATCCCTCCTGCAGTGAAGTGCAGGCTGTACATGCCCTTGGATGCTCCTGCCACCTCCTGCCTTCACCACTTGTGCACTGGCAGGGACTGTAGCTGCAGATCAGCGTGACTGTGCCTTACAGCTCTCCAGTTTCTACAAAGAAAAACACGTTCTTCCTAGAAACTAGAAATGTAAGGGTCAAGTTTTCAAAGTATTGTTTGGTGTTGTCTGTGTAGGCAGGAAAAAAAAACACTCTCAAATTCATATTTCTTGACACAAATTAATCATGTACTCACTAGGAAAAATCTTTCCACCATCTACCCTACTAAGCCTACATAAAACTGGTGTGAGATATGAAGATACTCAGAATAAATTCTTCACATAAAAAAGCTATTGTCACACAGCCTCTCTCTGGCTGCATCCTTCCCTAGAGGAAGATGCTTGCAGAACTCAGCAGCCCATTGAAATGCTGGAAATTGGGTTTTCTTCCTATTTGGGTCACAGCACCTGTTTACCAACAAAGTTTTTTGTCAGAGCTGCTGATTTTATAAAAAACGTATTATGTACATGCCTTAGGTATATTTGACTCGTGTTTTCAGCTTCAGCCAGCAGAGACTGGCTGCTGCCAGTGGATTGTCTGGCTGCCCCAGGACCCAGGCTAAGGAAGGAGCATCCTGCTGTAGGACCGTGGGCAGGGAAGTGTGAGGTGTCACGCCTGGTCCTCCTTCCATGACCATTCACTCTCAGACCTCCAGTCAGTCATGGCAGATGCAACTGCTCACTGTGCCAATGGCTTTTACTGGCCCAAGGTGAGCTCTGGCCTTTGGGCAGGGAGCAGAGATCACAGCTCCCCCAGGAGAGGGCAGAAGAGCCCCTTTTGTCCCTCTAACAAGACCTTTCAGATACTGGTTGTACCCACAGACCCCCATGCTTGCATCCAGCAGACCTCTGCCCTACAGTGAAAGGGGCAGAGGACCCCCACCAAGAGAAGAATCTCCTCAGCACTGTCTGGTCCTGCATCAGACCCAGGACTGGGGCTGTCCCCAGGTTCCTGCAGGGCCCCAGACCCAGGGGACGTCCCCCCCGCCACGCGTCAGGGAAGGGGAGCAGAGCAGCAGGGGAGCTGCAATACATTACTTGGCATATGGCGCATGCAGCATAGAATAGACCTGGCTTTGATGTGGAAATCCCTTTCTCCATCCTGCAGTCCCTGATTTACGAGCTGAACGACTTCATCTGGAGTGAGGTCTCCCCTGCAGGGAAGAAAAGCCATCAGCAAGAGGCCAGGTGTGCCACGGAGGCAGGCAGGAGCCGCAGGTCCAGCCCAGCATCCCCGTGGGACGACAGGCTGCCCCAGGTTCCACTCACCTTAACATCCAGAGATGCCCAGTGAGACCACCCAGAGCCTGAGGGCACGTTTTACACCCCTACCACAGCCACATTTACCAGACAGCAGGCACTGAAGCAGGCACAGGTGATACTAAGATTTAGAAAGGCCTTGGGGAACTGGGTGCCCACCCTGCCTGAGCAGAGGAACCCCCTCTTTGCCAGAGCATCTCATGAGGGCACACAACTCTCTGCAGACAGGCAGGGGAAAACCCAGGGCCCAGCACCCACCACAGCACACTTTGGAGGGGCCCCAGAGCCCAGCACTGATTTAATGAGAGGCACATATCACAGAGGGGATGACATGAAAGGAAGGGATCAGATCACCGGCCCCCTCTGACACCACCCACATCTCTGCCAGCTCAAATTCCCCTTTTGTGGTCAGGCAGTCCATATCTGGACATTTCTTTCCCTCTCACAGGGAATGGCTTCAGACAGAAGGTTGAGCACAACTGTTCTGCACATGCAGAACTCAGTGCCCAGAGCAAGGGACATTAAAACACTGCAGCACACAGAGATATTTAAGATGAAAAACCCTCTCGATGGGAGAGAGAGGTGGAAGCACGCTGGCTCTCGCTGCATGGGAGGAGAAAGGTTTGTTACAGCAGCCTTTGAACACACAGTGGCTGACTGGCACGGGCCATGCCTTCTCCATGCCCAACCAGCCACCCACCAGCTCCCCAGCACAGCAGGATCACTCACTCAGCTTGTCCCCAGGGGATGGGATCCACACCAGAGTTGGCCAGGAGGTGAGGGCTGTACCGGACCTCCACGTAGGCGATCCCTTCCTTTGCTTTTGTTTCCACAAACTCGTAGGCAATTCTCCTCACTGCCTCACGGTCACCCCTGCAGGGATGGCAGTGGGACCTGTCACCTTCAGGGCCCACAGGGCACCTCCAAGGCTGAGCCAAGGGATCCTGCCAAGGGTTGAGGGGGAAGAAGCAAAAAGCAGGGTACTTACGCGATGGCAGGCATGTAGTAATCAAATTTCTCTAGAAACTGGGGAAGTGTCAGTGGTGTGTCGTAGCTGACATACTTCATGAGCTCCTCAACAGTATTCCCGGGGAGAGGGATGCCTCTTTTCCTGGAAATGAAGTCACGTGTTACTGACAGGGGAGGTTATCGCATTTTTAATCAGTCCATTTCATACACCAATTGCCTCCAAAGCTGGCAGCATCAACCACCATTTCTTCACAGGAAAGATACAGCACACGCTGTCCTTCCAAAATCTCCTCACGGACGGAGCCCTGAATCTCAGGGGGGAGGAAGGCGATCCAAAACACAGGCAAAGCACAAACAAACCTAAATACAAGCCCAGGCTGACCTGGCAGGAACACAGCCAGGGCACATTTTAAGCTTAAGAAGGAGTTCATCTAAAGGGGCTCTGGATTGTTTCTTGGCACCTCCTAGACCTAGCAGCAGAATTGCCAAAATTCTTTAGAAAAGTTAATTTCCACTTATGCAGGCTCAAAGGATTGAAACATGAAGGAGATGCTCCAAGGCCTGGGGTCACACAGGCAGAAGTGTCGTGGCTCATGGGTTTGGTGCCAGCAGCTCCTGTGAGTGAGCTGGCTCCTGAGCCCAGCATCCTGGTGGCATCTTCTGTGACGGGAACACCTCCCACACAGGAACAAATGGCAACAACTGCTCTCTCTGAAGGGACAGGCATGCTAATGCCCACATAAATGCTTCCAAGAGGGAAGAGCAGCTGGAACACAGAGTGGGTGACGGTGTTCCCGGTGTGGCAACAGCCAGGATCGAGGGGGCTGCCAGCCAAGGCTGCTGCAGCTTCCTGGGCAGGCTCTGCCACCCCCCCACCCTCTGGTACCCTGCACAAGCCAACACAAATTTGGAATAATAACTAGACATTTGTTTTTAATCCTCTTTCCTGCCGCAATGAATTACATCTGATTGATGGAAGAACTCTGCTAATAGAGACAAAACAGCACAGACAGTTTAGTGCTGCGATGCCAGCAACCATCCCAATGAGCCATGCAGGGACACAGTCCAAAGGACCCCGCTCCCGGGCTTGGTAAACATTGCTCCTTCGCCACTCAGCCAGGAAGGAAGCCAGCCCCACGCTCGGCCCTCACATGCAATCTGCACAGATTAAGTTGCTGGCACTCAGCAGGGAACACTCATCACTGCCAAGGCATCGGTTTTCCTCCCCACCTTGCCCTTTCCATGGCACTGACACATCAGTCTCTGCTCCAGGAACCGACTTGCACCTTCCTCCACCTGCCCCGGGAAAGGTTCCTACAGCAAAGCCACTTCCCTGACCTCTTCCACGTGCTTCCTGAAGAAGTGCCTTCATGCAGGCATCAGTGGCAGTGCATTGGGATGATCCACACTGGAGTCACGCCTCTGGATGACGAGGTCTGGTGAGCCAGACCTTTTGGAGCTCCTGCTGCCCCATCCAACCCTCCTTGTAGCTGGGATTCTTCTTGAAGCACAGTGGCCAGAGGGGAACATGTTTGTCCCCACTGCCACCTTGGTGTGCTGCCCAGAGCCCCCTGCAGCCATGGGCAGCACCGTGCATGCCATTCCACCACGGAAAGGGAACCTCTCCTGGGGACACCCAGTCCCAATGAGGGGTCTGCCACAGCTCTGAGCCCTTGGGCTGGGCAGGGCAGGTGCAAAGACTGACCCAGACCTGACAGAATTGGAGACAAGGTTTCTAAAAACAGCTGAGTTCAGCAGTGCACTACCCAAGGGGGCTTGTGCATCCCAGCAGCATGGGGTTATGTGTACAAGGTCAGACACCACCTGGCAAATTTATTTCCAGTTCTTTGCCTTTAAAAATAGACCACAAGCAGCTTTCTGTGCCCAGGGTGAGGTTATTAAGGCAGTCAGTCCCCTACAGCCTTCTGCACTGCCCCACTGCTTTTTTTGTGTGTGAGTGCAAGTTTTAGAGCCCATGAATAGCACAGCCTTGCTCCACCGAGGGCTGGCAGCTCAGGGGGATGCCAGGGCTGTTTAAAAATAAGAGGGAACTCAGCACACACTCAGGCAATGAAGGTTTCTGCCCTACGCAAGGATCCTGGCACAGGATCCCCAGCCAGCCAGTGCCTCCTGGGTTTCAGGGCTCCTACGATTCTCCTAGGGAACTACACTGGCATTTTCAGTTTGCAGGCAGAGGGACCCAGCAGAGCTCCAGGGAGTCAGCACCAACTCTCGTGTTCATTTGGACCTGTATTCCAGCCCTGCAGCCCACCAGCAGGAACCCTCAGTTCACCATGCCAGCATCCAGCAAAAAATGGGGTGGACAGCCCTGACCCACCCTCCTCTCTGACTACGCAGCAAAAAGTATGGCCAGGCCCTGCAGAAAAAGCTACTCCAGAAAGAGTATTTCCCCCTAGGACTGCACTGCCTTGGAATCTGCTGGGCTCACAGAATGCCAGAACCACTTCCCATCCTCCTCAGAACTGATTCCCTCCCCAAAATACCAGAGCTGTGCCTAAGAGCTGTTTCCCAAAATCCTTACCCTTGCCACCTTCTTGATCTGAGGGTATTGGTGACAGCTGGAAGAAATCTTGTTTATTTTGCTTACAAATGTGGAGCCAGGCCCTCGCACAGGTTAATCATTCACCCCATGCTTCCCACACCATCTACACTGAAGGAAGATGCACGTGGGCTCTGTCAAGGAAACAACTTCTCTCTAAGTCACTGCCAAGTGCTTCCCTGGGTCACCCTCACACGAGAGTGACTCCTTGACTGCTGACACCAGGCAGGCAGCCTGGGATTCAAATCCATATGGCAGCAGGGCAGGCAAGGGCACCCAAGCTGGCTTTTCCTCCCAAACCGTGGAACAGCAGCATCACCAAGACAATGCTCACAGCCTGCTGCCATTCCACTCGCGTTTGCGATGAGGAATGTGGAAAAGGAGATGAGAATACAGCGCCTCTGTGTTCTGGGTACACTTCAAAGGCAGGCAGCTCTTTATGAGACATCTTCTGGACTTTTCTCATGGTGGCTCCGCTCAGCCTGCCCAGCTCACAAACCCACGAGCACCTCAGTCACATTCCTGCTACCTGTGAAGCCCCACTGTCTTTTGGGGTGTGCTCAGCATCCTCACACTGTGCAGTCAGGTCTGGGCAGAGACAGAACCAGCACCAGCCAGGTCTGCTGCCTGCAGGAGCTCCTCTGCCACAGATCTGGAGAAGCAGCAGGGATGATGCCTTTGAACTGCAGCTCCCAGAGCTTCCTTCCCCCACAACTCACTTGCCAAAGTACAAGATGGTCTCTGGTCTAATGGCTCCATCCAGGTGGACGTGAAGCTCTACCTGCAAAAGAGAAATGGGTCAGGTACTCTTGGAGCTGCAACAATAGTTCAGAGAGAAGTAGCTGGTGCTCACATGGATATAAATGCAGCCAATACAGGGACAAAGTCATGACAAGGAGGCACATAAACATTTTTAAAAATATAATCATTATAAAGTTTATTTTTCAATATCTTAGTATTGTCTAAATATTTTGTTATGGCTGCTGCAGCTCACACAGTTAATGAATCTTTAGAAATTTATTCTGTTTCCAGTAATTTTCAGGAACTGTCCTGTCCTTATTTAGAGTTCGGGAAGAGTGAAAAAAGCAAACCCCAAACACGTTTACTTTCCAGCTTGCTTCCTCCTTGAAATTACAGGCAGCCAAACACCAATTAATTTGCTAAGAGTCATTACACAAAAACTTTGACTTCACTTCCAAGAATCAGCTCCTGATGGGTTGTTAATTACTTGGTATTATCAGGGCTTACAGGCTCTCTAATCCTACACAAGGGGTCAGTCCCATGGCACAAAGGTGCTGTAAAAAAAAATAACTAGCTGCCCCATAGAGCTAACAAGGTTTCAAAATAAAACACTTAAATTTTTACTCATTAGAAATGGGACAGTAGCTCAGGTCTTTTCACTCTGAAGCCCTGTTTCCCCATTATTGCTGAAACACTGGATTTTGGAGAAAGAGACCCAGAAAAGCAAAAGCAAGCTGTTTCCATTAGCCAGCTGGGGCTTTTGGAGGAACATGACAAATGTAATTTGGAAGTCGAACTGGGAAGGAAAACATTAGCTGTAAAATGTTTCAGCTAGATATTCATCTTTCCAGAACTGTTTTCTTTTAAGTAATGGAATAGCCTACAAAATACATATTTAATTTTATCATATTTTTTAATGAAACTGTAGATTAGAAAATTAATACACGAGGTTCTTTTTAGTTATAACATCGTGGACATTTTCCTGCGTAGACAATAGCTGCAGGGTGCCAAGGGTAAGAATGGAGCAGGATTCAGAGGAGGACTGGATATTTGCATGGATAACTAATCTACTCAGGGTTACTAATTAAAACCCACAAACCCTCTGGCGTCAGGGTATGTATCAAACAATAACTACGAGGAGCTGGGAGAATATCGAGTAAGCAGTGCCTGCAAGTGTCCAAGAGCAGGTGAGGCGAGCTCCTGGCACAGGGCTGGCAGTGCCCATCTCTGGGGTGTGCCCTGATGCCCACGAGCTCACTCCCATCCCCACACACCTGCCCTGCAGGCAGAGGCACCTGACTCACTGCCAGGGCTGTCACTGGCCACTTCTGCTGCAAAAGGCAGGGCAGGGACAGTGCTGGCCTTCAGGCCATCTCCATACCACGGCCATGAAGCTGCCACGGAAGCACTGGTGGGATGCCAGCTGCAGGTGGGCAGGCTCAGGATAGATCAAACTGCTGGTGGCAATCAGCTGGCCCAGGGGTCATGAATACACCCACAGACACCACTGTTAGCAGATGGCAAAAAGGTGTCCCTGCCACTTCTCCTACCCTTAAGATACGAGCTGAATCTACAGAGAGGAAGACTTAAAAAGGGCAAAATCTGATCTTTCCCCCCTCCTTGAGTTACACAATCCTGCTTATGAGGACTAAATGTCCTGCAAAGCTGCAGATAAAATAACAGGCTACAGACAGGGTCTGCACTGCCAGATGTGGACGCCTGGCACGTTTTCCACTCTTGAGCTCCAATTCCTATTTCAAAACCATGCAAGATCCACTCCTCGAGGTATTCAACAGCCCTTATGACTTTCTGATGGAGTTACAGGCTTGAAATTTGCTCACACTGGATTTAAAAACAAAGCAACCTGAACCTATTGAGGTCTTCTCCAACACTTTTCGAGTGTTTCCTGCAAGAATATCTCAACGTGACATTTCCATCAATGAGAAAGCAGATTCCGTGGCATCCTTCATCTATGTAAGTCACCTCCTTCTGCCACTTCTGCAGGCGAGATGCTTGTAAAGCAGCAAAGTTCCTCTCCAATATCAGCAACAGGCTCTTTCTCACCTGCCAGCTTTCTTTTGGGTCTGGAGACACTTAAACCACGTGCTAGGAAACCCTCACGCAATGCTGTTCAACCCAAAAGTTTTGGGTTTCCTCAAGATCAGTGCTTCAGAGCACCGTTTTCTGCAGCAGCGATCTCTGCTATTTAGATGGCCAAAGGCCATTCAGGAGAAGATGGAAAGGTGTGCCTACAGGGCTCCAGACAAGGATGCAATCAGCAGAGGCACAACCCAGCAGCTCATCTGCCCCGGGGGGCACTCCTGCTCGAAAACCCTGAGGGCTTCCAGGTCTGTGGGAGGCTGCTCACTGCAGATTACATTTCAGCTCTCTTCCCGGGTGTTTGTTTTGGGTAAACAAAGCACAAGTCTTTTCCAGATACAAATGGGTGACACGACCTTGCCTTAAGCCAAGGAAAGTACCCAGATAAGGATGAAAGAGTTTTCTCCGAGCTGTGGCTCCAGGGGACGATGCCTGAGTGAGCAGAAATAAGGTGAATGCAGGAGCTCAGTGCTTCTTCCAGAGCTCTCTGCTCCTTAGGACACAGCTCCATGTGGTCTCCCACCCCAAACCCTCCAATTTATCTGGAGAGAAAGCATGTGCACACGTATTAAATTGGGATCTCAACACTTGGTGAAGGATCTGAACAGCACCACAGGCTGCACCAGCACTGGACAGGAGCCTTCAACCATTCCAGGACCACTGATCATGGAATCACAGAAAGGTTTGGGTTGGAAAGGAACTTAAAGGTCCAATTTAGTTCCAAGCCCCCCTGCCATGGGCAGGGATGCCACCCACTAGACCAGACTGATAACTTCCCTTCTCGCAGCCCAGCTGGATGTGGTATCACGTGCTCTGATGAACAAGAAAGCAGAACTCTCCAACGCTTTCCTGAGGCAGGAGCTTTGTTCTTCCCCCGCTTACAGTGAGGACCCTCAGGACCAGCTTTGTGCAGCCACCCTTCAGTCCTCCTGCACCTCCACTGACCTCCCACCATCAAAAACCCAGCGTGTAACGCAATAAGACTTTTAGTTTCACTCTAGACTTCTTGAAAGCCAGAGGAACGGGTTCAGAGAACGTTCAAAAGGCTGTAAATTGTGCGTCCTCAGCACAGACAGCCCCCAGCAAGACCATCAGAGCAAACCCAGCGCTTTCAATTTTTATGCAAAAAAAGTTTTAGCTCAACCATGGCATGTGATTCATTAGTGCAGATATCAGCAAGCTGGTTTAGACTTTTAAAAAGGAGAAGTTTTAAGAGCTCTGGCTTGACTTCTCTGAAAACATTGTAATGTTTTCTTTGAGATGTAATAAGCTTCAAAAATAAATTCAAACACAAAATGAAGGTACTCAAACAAGTATGTTCTATTCCAAGATCAAGTCTGATTATTTTCAATTTAGTGAAATTAAGGGGAAAAAGTTAACCAAACATTCAAAGTATTTTCAGCCACAGTCAACCCAACACAATTTCTCTATTATGGTTTGATCAGTGGACCATGGCAGAACAGTTACCTGCTCAGCTTGCCCATTATATGGCATAAAAAGAGCCATTCAAGCTAAGGCACTTGAAGGATTTTCTGTATTAGGTGGTTTTAGGGTCTTTTTTAAAATGTATACAATGACCAAAGTCAGTCCACCCCTTTTATCGTGAGGTTTCCAGCAGATGTTAATAGATAATCAGGCAGCTGATAAAGTTGCATCATTTTAAAACCCTTAACAGTGACTTTGCCCAGGATTATTTATCAGCCTCTTAAAAGGTGATAATTCAGGTTCATTCTATTAATCCCAATAGCTGAAAACCAGGGTAGTTACAACTGTAATTTGTCAATTATTAGGTAAGTGTGGCAAATCATTGCAAAAAACAACGGCCTATGTTCCCCAAAGACTGGTTTTATGGAAGTGTGCTGTCAGGAACAAAGTGATCCTCATGCTAAACTCACCTCAAATGCTCATTTAGAAGCAAGAGGTGAGAGTGGCTCAAGAGGGTTGTGAAGTGGAAGTGGCACAGTATTATCCTCAAGCCTGAGGACACCACAAACGCATTTGGGAGATGTATCTGTCACATGCTTTAAGGCGTGAGCCTTTAAAAGAGAAACATGGGAGACTACAAGACCCACACTGCTCCACTGCAGGAAGTATTTGTGCTTTCCAGGCAACTAGACAATGATTCATGGGTTTGGTGGCTGAGGAAGAGGAGGATGCCCCCGTGCTGAGCAGCCTTTAGTACCACCCTCCTGGCACCAACTACTCAACCTCCACTGACCTCAGTACGAGACTTGTGGTGACATTAACAGGTGATGGTGGCTGTGTGTCATCACAAGGGGATAGTTCCCACGGGGTGGCAGGGCCATGTGCCCATCAACCCATCCCAGACCTTGCACCCACACCTGGTGCTCGCTGGAGCGAGGCACCACTTCAGAGCAATAAGCAGAGTCCTGGCACTTTGTGCAGCACCGAGCCAACATCTTACTGCCACCATGTTTGACAAGTGGATCCGGGAAGGTTATCCAAGAGCATCCTTGTATTCCATTATCAAAGAATTGAGCACACAAGGTACCACGGTGTAAGGTATGGCTTGAGCTCAATGCAGCCTCAGCAGCACCAGGCTCTGGCCCATGCCAAGTCAGGACTGTGCACAGTAAGTGGACAAGCCAAATACAACATCACCCTTGACACATCATCGTGTACTCGCAGTCCCCACAACAGGCACGGAGAGTCTGCAGCGCTGCAGGGAGCGGGGCAGGACATCCACCCAAGTCCCCTGGGTACAGCCAGCGCAGGCACCTTTGGTGCCACCCGGGCTGGGTCAGCAGCTGCTCTTCCCTGAGAGGCTGACACACACAGTGTGCCTGGAGGGAACACCTGCCCCACGTGACTTGATGATTATTTTGCAAACCAGCTACACCAGCTGCTGGGAGGCAGTGGGCCTGACCCCAGAAACCCCTATTCCCATTCTGTTCTCCACAACACAGCTCAAGGCACTTGGGAGCTGCAGGAGAAGACAGACACACGTCCTGAAGCCTCCAAGCTGGGGCTGGCCTACAAGAAGAGAAGCCAGCAGGAAGCAAGGACAAGGTCTCTGCTCTGGTTGTGGAACAGAAAGGGTGATGGTTGACGTCAAAGGAACACCAACCTTTTCTGCTCTTTTATAGCCTACGATAAGCAGGGTTCAAAGTTGTCCTCCCACAGCTCCCTGTTCATCACTGCAGTCACTGGGAGTCAGCGAGTTCCTGAAAAACGCAGAGGCAGCTCCGGCCCCACATTCAGCCAGGGCTGAAGCTGCTCTAGTTACCAGAAACATCTCTAGAACACAAAACTGATCGTTCCCAATGGCAGAGGATCCAGAGGAATGAATAGGGCTCATTAACTGACTTCAGGCCCATTTTTTTTCCCCAAGCCTGACTTAGCAGGTTCACAGGGCTGAAAGGGACTGCCTGAGTCAGGAAAACCAGTCTCGTAATTGCCAATAGCCAGACAACAGAAGTCTGATCTTAGCAGTCAAACCCTGCAGTTTTTCCTCGGTCTTTCTCTTCAGTATCCCACTCTCCCACACACTGGAAAAGTAGAAGCACAAATGAAAGAAGAACTTAAGTTGCTTCTCTCGGCCAAAAGTTTAAAATCAGTGGGGTGACCCAACAGCCTTTGTTCTTAGTGGAGCTGATGAAACACCACCATCTCGCAAAACTGAAGTGGACTTAAAAAGGCTTTAACCATTAGCAGCTGCCAACACTCCAGGGATTTTGGTATCAAGGTTTGCCTGCTATTGCATGGATCAACTTCCTAGAAAGTGAACCATAGTGATGGAATGAAACATGAATCAGACCTGTGCACACTGCCTTTTCCAAGTATGTGAGACTTTCCTGGTGCAAACTCAGACTGAGAGATAAATGGTTTGGGAGTGGGAGAGGATGCAAACAGCAGCAAAACCCCCCAGTCCTTTCGTGGTTTTGGAGACAATCTCCTTCTCTGGAAAAGCCACAAGCAATTGCCACCACTCATGTTCTCCCACAGCAGGAACACCACAAATCTCACATCATTTTTCTTGGTCTCCTCTGCCTTGACTCCTACTTCTCCCCAAGAGCCCAGCCTGGCAGACCTGCCTCCTGTACAGCAGCTTACCCAGACCACAGCCTGAGAGCTGAGCCATCCTGCAGCACAGGCAGCGTTCTGCCATCAGATACAGGACTATTGCTAACCACAGCTGTTTCATCTTCTTCTTCCTCTATTTTACAATCTGAATAATAAACACATTACCGTATGATCCTACTAGAGATGTAGTATACAGGGCATGGAGAGAGTGAAAGACTGGAGCACGCTCTGACAGCAGCCACCAAGGTGGTGTCACAGGTATCTGAGGAATAACTGAACTAAATATGTAAGAGAAAAAAAAAAAACAACAACAAAACCACAAAAAAACCCAGCCGAAAGCACCCACAAAACAACAAAATCAACCCCCAAAACAAAATAAAAAACACAAGAGAAAACATTTGTTTTAGTAGACTACGAGAGTGGTTGGGATGCAGGGCCCTTCAGAGCTTGCCCCTTCCCCATCCAGGCCACCTGTGCATCCCCAGCCCGGCGGAGCCGTGTCCCCGGCCGGGCGCTGGGACGAGCCCGGACCGGCATCGCAGCGGCGGCGAAACGCGCGGGACGCGGGACACCCGGGGCAGCCCCTGCCCGTGCCTGCGGGGAGCACCGGGCCAGGGCAGCGCAGCGCCCGGCCGGCCCCGCGGCGTGACAGCGCCCACCGAGCACTGTCCCGGAGGGCACATCCGCAGCGAGCGGCCCGGCCGTGCCCCATCCCCAGCGGGCTGCAGCCCCGGGGTGCGGAGAGCAGGTGCTGCCGCTCGGCTGCGGGGCTCGACCGGAGCGCGGCACCTCCGCGCCGGGGCGCGTCCCGTCCCCCGCTCCCGTGCACAGCGCCTCGGCCCCGGTGCGCGCCCCGTTCCCAGCCCGGCGCCTCCGGCAGCGCTGCCAGCTCACCTTGGGTGCCCCGAACACTCTCTGTGCCCGCTCCATGCCGCCTCTGCCGCCGCCGTTGCCGCCGCTCTGCCGCCGGCCCCGCTCCGCCGCCCCCGCTCGCCCGGCCCCCGCCGGCCCCGCCCCGCCCCGCCCCGCCCACGCCGGGCCCGCGGCAGGCACACAGCGACAGGGCGCTTCGGCTGTGGTGGGACGCTGGAGCCCATTCCCATCCCTCTCCCCTGCCATGGGCTGGGACACCTGCCGCTATGCCATGTGGCTCCAAGCCCCGTCCAACCCGGCCTTGGACACTTGCAGGGATGGGGCAGCCGCAGCTTCTCTGGGCACCCTGTGCCACCCTCACTGTTCTCACAGGGAAGAATTTCTCCCTCAAATTTGGTCTAAACCCACCCTTCCTGAAATGCCACTCGTGTTTCCTTCAGAAGCTGAGGGCCCGGGTGGACCTGCTCCTCCAACGATAACACTGACAGAAAATAGAACAGGAAAACCGACAGCTCAGTCTGTAGAGCAGGAAAGCAATGTCCAGCTTTGATTGCAGTCTTAAGCCAATTCAACAATGTTTGTTTTAACCTTTCCTGCTCTCAAACCTGCTGCTCAGTGACTCACTTGTTTTGTCTGATGGCTTTTGCTCCACCATACACCTACTTGCAGCTCCTGCAAACTCACACTCAGCTTTCCATTTCTTATTTTCAGTGACCTGGCCACGTTTTATGCTGCTCTTCTGCCTCCTGCTTTCCTCTCCCGTGGGTGATGCACATGGCAGCTCACATCTTTGAATACAGTGAGGCAGAAAGCCACAGAATCCCAGAATGGCTGGGAACCTCTGGAGATCATTTAGTCCAGCCCCCCTGCTAATACAGTTTCACCTAGAGTTCCACAGGGTCGTGTCTAGGTTGGTCTTGAGTATCTCCAGGAAAAGAGACTTTCAGAGAAGTTCTGCCTGCTCCTCTCTGTCAAGCATGGCTTGTCTGATAGTGGAGAGAGCAGAGTTTCAGTCACTCCAGACCTAGTGTCCCCATCCAGCAAAAGGCAGATCTGCCAGACTGAACCACTCCCTAGAGTGACCCTTGGGGATCATCCCTGGGGCCCATATGCAGCCCTGGGTGAGATGAGACCCAAGCTTCCCGGAAGGCGCTGACCAGGTAGGTGGTATTTCCAAAATCACTGCAGAGGCAAGGACCACAGCTTAGTTCTGCATGACAGGAGTTCACCTGCCCGGGCGAGGCCGTCCCCAGAGTACAGGCCGTGTCTGCAGGGAGCCTTAGAGACAAACATCACTATATCAATGAAAAATACTATTGTTACTTGCTCTGGTGCGTAAGCAGAGACAGCGCTCAGGGCTGTAGTTGTGAACACTACCACAAATGGTTGCAAAACAAAGTTTCCTCGTCTCCTTCCCCAGCTGTGTTTACTCCAGATGGACACTGTTTGTGGAAGCTGGCAGCAGGGGATTAGCTACGCAGAGCTCTGCTTGTGGGGATGGGGAAGGCTGGGTGCTCCTCTGGCCCTGTGCTGTCTCAGCCAGGTGACAACAAACAGCCCAGGGGAGCAAGCAGCCCTGAAAGCAGGGGCTGCAACCTGGTGCTGGCACTGCTCAGTGAGTGGAGGACATGCTACGGGCTCACTGCTCCACAGGGAAATGTCACCAGCCTCCCTTGTCACTCCTCCCCAGCTTTGCCATGAGACCAGTGATGGAATTTCTGCCCCAAAGCCAAGTAGGCATTGAGAAAACAGCAGTTTTTCAGCTCAAATCCCAAGGTCATTTGGGTATGTGCACTGCAGTGGAGCCCGTGGGAATAGCCCAGGGCTTGGCTGGGGTGGAAGGTTCATCAACATGTTCTCTTTTATTAAGTACCACCTTTCAGGGATACCCTGACTGCATCCATGCTGTACAGACAAAGCACATCAGCCACAGCTAACTGGCAAAAATATTCTTTACAAAATAGTGACTGGCAGGGGAAAGTAATCATTAGCTGCCTAATACGAGCCTGGCACCACTCAGGGCTTCCAGGAGCCTGTGGGATAGAGCAGCACTAACCAGGCTTGTAGAAACCCAGTGGGAATAAACAGCATATATTTTAAAATTTGTCATTTCTGGGGTCACCAAAAGGCGACATAGTTTCAAGGTCCCAAAGCTTTGAAAGTGCTGAATTTGGGAAACACACCCCTCCCCTCCCTGGGTGTGCACAGATGGTCTGGGCACAAACAAAATGGTCCAGGCAGGGTACAGATTAGCCACTGGGTGTGAAACTGCCTTCGGGCAAGGTGAGATCTGGCTCACACAGACCATTTCACCTGCATATCATGGGCTTTCTTTAGCAGCCACCCAAAAAGCATCTATTTTGCCTAGATAATGACTCACAACTTCACATATTTGAGGTCTGACTTCTGGTTCAAAGCAATTACAACATAAATGGCCCCAGTGTGAATAGACAGTGCTTTCTAATGATCTTTTGTGGGCGCAGCCCTGCTCGGTGTGTCATGTACACTGGGAGGACAGAGGTCAATTACAGCATTTATTAGAGATTAGAGGAAATTACAAGGTAAAAAAAAATAGCCTGCGGGTAATTTTCTGCTGGGAGGAGAGTTGATAGCAAAGGTCAGAAAGAGGCAAATGGAGCTGAACTGGCCCCATCGACTGGGAATGGTGCAGTAAGGGGTTTCTGATGTTTTCTTTCTGCTTAGCAAATACACGTGTGCTGCAGACTCAGCTCTTTCCAGGAGTGTCAGCACAGTGCATTCATTGGACACAAGTGTGTTGCAGAGCCTTAGAAACATGGCTTGGGCTGATTTTAATTGACCTGACCCTGATCCACTTTATCCATCTTTACCACTGGCTTAATCGGGTGGTTGCAGTAGCTGCTGTGCTGTTGGTATTAAATCTGTGTTTCTCTATGAGAACACTGCACCTCTCTGCAGCCAGAAGGCTCAAGAAGAACAAATCTGTCTTTTAATGGTGAATTCCCACTTGGGAAACCAGAGGGGGGCAAACAGGGCCCTGTCTGGACAAGCACAAGGATGCTCTGGGGCCATCCTGGAGGAAAGCAACTGTTCATCTGCACATGTGTCTGGTCCCTGAGGTTGATTGTTTATCTTTTTTTATTTTTAGGGAAAATTCCAGGCAGCAAAGTAGGGGTAAAACTGATCTTGGAAGCTATTCCAATGCTTGTTTCCCAGGAGCTAGATTTAAACCTGTTCCCTTTCTCTTGCCCCCAGAAGTTAATACCAGCTGTGTGTCAGGCTTGCTGACACCTGCAAACAGCTTTCCAAAAATAATAAGAAATATGTTTAGATCTTAAAAAAGGGCTTAGATCTTAAAAAAGGCACTTTTCTATTCTGGTCTGGGGTTTTTTGTTGGTTTGTTGGGGGTTTTTTTACCAGATACCAGGATCACACTACAACCCATTCTAAGTGGCTAATGGAGGAAAATGTGTTTAAATTCATTAATTCTACCAGTATAAATGCCACTGTCAGGTATAAATATGACATAAAGCTGTACAGGTCAACTTTGCCAGATGAGACATTCTCAGTCCAAACATCCATCGCTTCTGCAAAATTTTTGGTTTTGAGACAAAGCCTTAACTTATGTCAGCAATTCCCATTTAATTTCTGCAGCTTCCCTGCAGGGCAGGGAAAACCTCTGCCCCCGAGTGAGCCGTCACTGGAGTCGCTGGTGGGAACTCAGCTGTGTCCCATTTGGCTCCTGCTGGGGATCATGGGACTCTGTGGTCAATGAGAAGGGCAAAAACCCTGCTGAGGATCCACCCTGCTCCCCAAAGGGACTTCATTTCCCCTCTGCTCTCAAAGGAGCTGGAAGCAGACCCAACACTGGCCTCCAAAAGCAGAAGCAGATCCTGCATCACCCCCTGGTCCCAGGCAGACTTTGTCCCAGCTCTCCATCAGCAGGGAGTGAATGCTGGGCTTTTCCTAAGGGTATTCAGGCAAGTGCAGGGCCAAGAGCATCAGGACCAGCAGCTCCTCAGAGGGTTGATGACACTTAGGAGACACCGCTGGGCAGACCCCTCTGGGGGGCTCCTGTCTGGCACTGCTCACAAGGAAACCACAACCCTCACACCACTAAAACAACACCAGCCTGAAAATAGAAAGAACCTCTGCAGTAGAAACCCCCTGAGACATACCCCAGGGAACAGATGGGGCTACCCTGTAAACAGGTTGCATTTTTCCATTTTGGGGCATTTTTGAGCAGCACAGAAATGCACACCCAGCTGATGACATGCCCAGCATAGGCATGTCCCAGGATGCAGCCACTGGCAGAGCCACGTGGGCTGCTGCAAGCCTGCTGCACTGATCCCCTAACCAGATTAGGGCTGTAACACAGAGGGCCAATTTGCACCCAGCATCATGTATTTCAACCTATCCTGAACATCTCCTGGACAGTAAGGCCGCCTGAAATGAGCTAGGGGAGAATTGGACTGCTCCAGACCCCACGGGACAAGTACACCAGCCCCCAAGGCTGGTATATAGCACAGCTCTGAAAGTAATAGAGAGAAGGCAGAGAAACACAGGCGGTGCTTTGGGCTGTGGGAAGGAGCAGTGGTCTGAGTCTGGCAGTCTTTCAGGCTTGGAAATGCCTCCAAGGCCCACCCTGGAAGCTGTGGGATGTCTAAGGATAAAGGCAGCTCCTCTCTCACAGAGCAATTTGGGTCACAGGGTGCAGACAGACCCTCCCAGCTGAGAGGAGCATACAGTCCCTGTGGTGTAGAGCAGCCTCACCTCAGCAGGGGCACCACCCTGCCCTCTGCCCTACCTGCTTTGTCAGCCTGTTTCACTGTTAAAATCCAGTGTTCAAGTTCAGGAACAAGGGCATTATCCTCACAAATGGAAGCAGGGTTCACCTTGCCAGACAGCTCAGCTCCTCCTGGGCTCTGGCTGCCCTTGGATTTCTCTTGTGGGTAAAGACAAGGAACCAACTCCACCCTATGGAAAGATGTAGCCCTGTCCCTCTTGTGCCAGTGCTGTCAAGAGGAGCTGAGAGAAACCCAAACCAGCCACAACAAATAAGACAAATAAGACAAAAACCTCACCAGGATGTGACCTCTGACCAGGACAGACCAACTGGTCTAGATCCAACATCATCCTGAGACGACCAGGAGATAAAGGGGTGGGTGGATACAAGGCTTCCCTGGCCAAGTGCACCCACCACCTTCACCACAATGGATGATGCCTCAGGTACTGGGGAAGGGCTTTGCTGCTAGGGAATTACTGAACCTGCTGCTGCTTGCAAGATTGGAACCACCTTACTGATGCCACGTGGGATGAAAATAGGTTCCCCTTCCCACCTGGGTCAGTGCCCAGAGACCCCCACCATGCAGGACAGGGGACCCTTCTGGAGCCTGCACACCGGGGGACTCCAGCCCAAGTACACACCAGTCCCTCCCTGTCCTGACCCAAATTTTCACAAAGAGAAGCCCAGAGACAAGAGCAGCACGTGAGCTGGGCTTGTTCCAGCATATCCCCGTGGGTTCCCACACCATGCTGGGAAGGTCTCAGTGCAGCTCAGTGCTCTCTGTGGAGTCCCTCAGTACTGGGGGGAGGTGGGCATTTCATCCACTCAAAACCCCACCACAGCAGGGATTTAACGCTGGGGTATTCCACTGATACAGGCTCTGACCAAGCCATCCTGCTCAGGCTGTAACACAGCAGTGCCAGAGCTGAAGGGGGTCCCTGGTCTTCTCAGCAGCACTCAGGAGGTGGGGACACCTTCCTCTTTTGTGTTCCTTAAAAGAATGAACACGTCCCTGATCGTGGCTGGGTGCAGCAGAGCCAGGACTCAGCAACGCAGCTTTGCCACCCTGTTTGCTGAGGTCGCTGCCCTCCTTGTAAACACCTCACACCAACAGAGACAAGGTTTGCACCCAGATTCACCCCAGTCTGGCACGACAACTTCCTCCTAAGGGTTTTTAGCACCATCTCAAAAGGTTCAGCTCACCTGCAAATCAAAACCCCCACAGGAACAGCACTGCTGTGTCCAGGCTGTGGCTGGAACATGACCCCAGTGCCTCACTCTGACCTTCCTGCCCACTTCCACGGAGCTGGAACAGCCCTTCTGGGCCTGGCCCTGAGCACCCTGAGCCCACAGCACAGCCTGTTGCTCTGGGGCCTGTTGGGGAGGAGTGGAGGGAAGCGTTCCAGGCCCCATCCAGAACACATTCCCCCCCACACCCCTTCCTGCAGCACTTCTCTCGAGGGAATTCCACTGGGAGCAGGATGCCCTGCTCCAGCAAAGGGTCATTGAACAGGGCAATACAGATGCAGCTCCCAGGCTGAGCACAAGCCCAGCTGTGGCCAGCTAGCACATGTCTCTATTCAAGTCCACTTTTTGAATGAGAACCAAGAGACACATGGGCTGACACCTCTGATTTTATCTCTGCAAGGCAGGGCTCAGGGAGCCAAGCCTTGTGCAGTTTTTCACGTATGCAAAGCTCCACAGCCCCAAACCCACAGTGCCCCCCCCTCCAGCTCTTCCCCCCATTGTCCAGAGCTGTACAAGGAGCAGGTCTCCATCCTCACAGGCAACTCACAGCTACATCCAGTGAAGGAGCTAGATCAGATGTCACACCATGTTCCATGGCCAAGTGCTGCCCAGAAGTCGCCGAGTCACTGGGCAGTGACAGGGATCCCAAAGGAAACCTCTGGCCAGGGTGCTGTCTGCACACCCCGCAGCTGTGACCCGCAGGAACAAGCTTCTCTGGCCCCAGCAGAGACTCTGCATGCCCGGGGTTTAACAGCACATGTAGCACTGTGGAGGGCTGAGCTGTTCTCCAGCCCTCAGGGTAAGCAGGTAATTAGATTATCAGCACACGGCCAGACACTGCCACCCGGGCCACTGAAGGACAGAGAGGAGCTGAGGACATCGTTTCTCAGGACTGTGGTGCCACAGGTCAGCACCATGCGTCCCATCCTCACTGGAATGGCACAAAGAAAAAGAAAGGGAAAATGCTTTTGCCAAATCTGATCTTCTCAGAGATAGTTCGGAAGGGATGGAGCAGCGGGAAACAGAAATGATCAGCATAACATTGCCCCCCTCAGACTCTTTCTAATATCACAGCCTCAGCCCGTGCTGCTGCCACAGCAGGAAACCCCAAATCTCCCCAGCTAAAAGCATAGCACATCCCCTGCCCAGGGGAATTTGGGAGCTCCCAGTTGAACCAAATGCCACTTCTCACCTCGCCACAGGGTGCCCAGACAACACCTTCTGGAGCCTGGTCTGTTGGGTTGTGGATTCCCACACATCCCAGGGATCCACAGGATCAGCTTTGTGCTTCCTCAGGGCTTTTAGCTGAGCTCTCAGCCCTTCATCACACACTCATTTTGGGTGGGACTAGGGGAAGAGGGGTGGGAGCAGGGCTGCCAGGATGCAGGAGACACAGCTCACAAGTGGGGAGGTGCTCTCTGTGGAGTCCCTCAGTACTGGGGGGAGGTGGGCATTTCATCCACTCAAAACCCCACCACAGCAGGGATTTAACGCTGGGGTATTCCACTGATACAGGCTCTGACCAAGCCATCCTGCTCAGGCTGTAACACAGCAGTGCCAGAGCTGAAGGGGGTCCCTGGTCTTCTCAGCAGCACTCACAGGCTGGGGCTAAAGAGTCCATCATTGCCCCATAGCTTCATCTCCACCCCAGGCCAGGCCAGATCTTTGTGTCTGTGCCCAAACCCAGGTGCTGGGCCAGAAAAGGGAGCAGATCCAGAGGAGGCAGCCAGGT
Source organism: Lycocorax pyrrhopterus obiensis (assembly GCA_014706295.1). Taxonomy (NCBI): domain Eukaryota; kingdom Metazoa; phylum Chordata; class Aves; order Passeriformes; family Paradisaeidae; genus Lycocorax; species Lycocorax pyrrhopterus. The sequence continues at coordinate 8,791,248 of JACSVZ010000022.1, read as the reverse complement.
CCAGCCAAGAGCACAGATAATGAGGCAACATCACAGTGATGGGGCGGGTCCCAGGCCAAGCCAGGAAGTCAGTCTGACCATCAGGGCTAGGATCAGGTCCAGGAGCACCAGCAGGTCCATAGCAATGGTGCAGGGCTGACACCAAGCCAGGAAAACAGCCAACAGGAGGAAGTCAGGATGAAAGGACTCATGGCCAGGCACTTCTGTGGCTGTACTGGAGCCCAGCATTCCCCCAACATAGCCAGGAAGAGCCTGAGGCCCTGGGCTGAGCTTAAATACAGCTCCTGGGTGCACAGGCATGGAGCAGGTGAGGCTGGTCAGTTAGTGCTTTCAGGGCTTTGACACTTGCTGGTCACATCCTGCAAAGCAAAGCTGGGGGAATTGTCCCCACTCTTCCGCCACCCTGACCCTGCAGAACCCTTAAGCCTGGCAGACAGCAGGATTTGGCCCTGGCATTGGTCCATCCCCGCTACAGCCCCACCCTGCCTGTAGGTGATTTTGGTACAGGAGCTGTTTTCATGCCCGGATTTAGGATCTGAAGAGCAGAGCAGTAACTTAAATTGTCCTCCCTGATCTCAACTCAAAGGTGCCATCCCAGGATGTCCAGATCACTCACCCTGAAATGCCAGTGAGGGTCTGGCTGATTTCAAACTGAGAATCCCAAGCTGAGCACTCACATGAGATGTTCACTCCTCAAACAGGGCTTGCTGAGCACCAGCAGAAACATCAACACTAGGAGCTACTGCAGGTACAGAAAGGCAGGTGAAGGGGAGAAGAAGCAGAGGGAGAAGGGGAATAACCAGGTATTCCCACATATCTCCCCGGTACTGGCTCCTGGCAGAACTGGTACTACTGGGCTATACTGGGGCGCTGCCTGTCTGCTGTCATGGCAAAGGTGGCTGCAACCCCCAGGGCCAACTGGTCACAGCCTCTGCTTCTGCAAAAAATGTTTGAAGAGCAACCAGTCTTCGCTGTTTCAAGCTGGAATTTTCTGGAGCATCTGGAGATGCTTTAATTTATCTAATCCAGGGCCCTGACCCAATTAATATTCTATAGGATCTCCTGGAGTTCTTGTTTTGTTCAGCTCTTGGCTTCAAGGGCAGCAGAAGAAATTGAAAACAGATTATTGGGAATAAAACAGCTTCCACTCCTAGGTAGCTGTCTCTAGTGAGGCTGGCTTCGTTTCCAACCAGGCGTGATGCAACACTGCCTGTAAAGAGTTTTCCCCCGCGGCAGCAGAAAGGCTTTGCTTAAAAGCAAGAGGTGAATGGCCAGGAGCGGTTCTGGCCCTGCTCACACCTCCAGCACCCGCCGGCTCCGGCTGGGATGAACCCGCGTGTGCGCCCAGCGAGGGGTACGGGGCGGCACCACGGCGTGCGGGGGCAGTCGGGGAGCCCGGGGCAAGGCGTGGAGCCCAGCAGCTCCCGGCGAGCCCGAGCACAGCGGCCACGAGAGGGAGGCAGAGCCCGTGCGCTGCCGGGGCCGGGGCTGCGGGACCGGGGCTGCGGGATTGGGGCTGCGGGATTGGTGCTGAAGGACCGGGGCTGCGGGATTGGGGCTGCGGGACCGGGGCTGCGGGGTTGCGGCTGAGGGATTGGGGTTGCGAGTTTGGGGCTGCGGGATCGGGGCTGCGGGATTGGGGCTGCGAGTTTGGGGCTGCGGGATTGGGGCTGCGGGACCGGGGCTGCGGGATCGGGGCTGAGGGATTGGGGTTGCGAATTTGGGGCTGAGGGACCGGGGCTGCGGGATTGCGGCTGAGGGATTGGGGTTGCGGGATTGGGGCTGCGGGATTTGGGCTGCGGGATTGGGGCTGCGGGATTTGGGCTGCGGGACCGGGGCTGCGGGACCGCCACCGCCCGCCCCGCCCCGCCCCGGCCAGACCACGGGTCCAGCCCCCTGCCCTCCACCCCGGGAACCCTGGTTTGTCTGCTCGGCCTGGCCAGGGGAAGAGGCTGAGCACCTGAACACACAGGTTATGGCTGAAGTCCTTCCCAAGGGCCGTTTTTTTCTCCTCGGATGCCAAGGCTTTGTCTCATTCCCAGCTCACACCACAGCATGGGTTGTGGGTGGGATATCTTGCAGATGAGCAGCATGACCAGGCAGAGTGGAACACCTGGGAAATCCCTGTGGTTGAGCTCCCACCTGTAAATCCAGGACAATCAGCCCACTGTGCATTACAGAGGGACTGTCAGACAGACAGTCTGCATTAAGCAGGGCAGGAGCTCATGGGGATGGGCAGTCAGTCCCCATTGCCCACCCTCTGTCAATGGTTCTGGCTCAGCCCCAATTAACACCATGACAGATTGCACCAGGTGGGTGCAATCCCAGAATCCCATTCCTACCACAGGTTTGGTGCCCAAATGGGCCCCAAAAGCACAGTCAGGAAGCCCCCAGTGAAGCCCATCATTGTCACACTCTGTGAATCAATGCTCCCTTTGGATACTGCTGATACACCACTGCTGAAAAACCTGAATGCTCTCTGACAGCACAGACTGGGTGCTGGCAGCACCAGACATGCCTGGTTGGGAAGAGGCAGCTGAAAAGCTGCAGAAGTGTGTGGGCTACACGGGGCCAGAACTATGCCAGGGCCAGGAAAGCAGCTAGTGGAGGGGAGGGAAGCATGAGGAAGCTTCTTGTTGTTTTTAAAATCACATCATGCCAGGTTCAAGCACAGACTTTACAGTGACACACAGGAGAACTGGCTCTTTGACACAAAAGTGACCCAGTGACTCACAATAGTCCAGTGGCATTTTAAACACCTGATTCCCAGCTAACTAAGAACAACCTGAGGTCAGCCCTGTAAGCTGCCACGTTATGAAAAAAACACTTCTTGCAAAAGTCAGCCTTTTGAGGGATGTTGCACAGGGGGTGGCACCTGGACATAGTGGAGCCAGTCCTCTGGCACTGTCAGCACACTCATGTGGCCAGGACAGTGCCAGCAGCACTCCAAGCCAGTGCTTGGCTGCCTCATGGATTTCCAAGACAGACCAAAAGCCCAAGGCTGCCCACCCTCCCCGTTCACCAGCTCGAGAAAGAAACTGGGGATGGCAGAGGAATGTAAACCAGGCCAGAGGACTCATTCATCCTCCTGCTCCCGGCTTCGGTGCATTCCAGGCAGTCTTACTACAACGCAGCATTTTGTGTGCTGCAATCCATCCGTACACACGCCTGCCTCTCATCCCCTGCCAGGGCTTACTCTCCCGAGGCACCTCGAGCTGAGTCTGTAATAAATCAGGCAGCAGCCTCCATCCAAGACACGCATTCCCTGGGTTGCTCTGCTGAAAAATGAGTGCTGAGCTTTTCATCTGAACACCTGCAGCAACGAGGCAGCCGTGCTGACCCGGGGTGCGGTATCGCCTCCCAAATTAAAGGCACGTTGCTGTTCAGACGCTGTGTCCCTGGCCAGTTTGCTGTGCTCAGGACTGGGATTTGGCTCCCACAACTGATCCTCCAGGTTCTGGGAACCCTGGTCTGGCTCGAAGCTGCCAAAGTGAATTTGAATCCATCAGCCTCTGAATTCAGTGATGGCCATTGCTCTGTAATGAGCTGGTGAGAGATTGGCAGCAAAATCCTCCCAGTGGAAGAAGGATGGGAGGGAGACCTGAGAATGGGTACATGCAGTGCATGCTGGAGGGATGTGCCACAGGCATCTGGAGAAATATCTCCAGCAGAAGAGGTGGGAGCAGGGAGATTTTCCCCAGGGCTTCTGTGGTAGCACCCTGGCAGATCCAGCCTGGGGCAGGAGCACAGCTCTGTCAGCCATGGGAGGAAGAGCAGCAGCACTGCTTGGAGCCCACCTGTAGCACTGATCCACTTGGGAAAGTCAGGAGAGTGACCAGAGCCCGGACACGGGGTGCAGGAGGGTGGGCACACTCCCAGTGAGTGGCCAGTTCCGCAGCAGTGGGGTCAGTGCCAATCCCACCGCAGCCGGACGGAGCCTGCAGGGACAGCGGCTGGAGGTGAGGAGTGCTCAGCCTTAAGCTCCCTGTGCTCCACAGAGGAGCATGGCCCCACTTGGGGAAGCTGGAGCCAAGGCAAAACTCATCTGGCTTTGCTTTGCACACTGCTGAGATCTTTCTTGGGTTTATTCTCATGCAGAGCCCCAGAATGAAGAGACAGGCAGGAAAGTGAGAGCTGAAAGCAAACAGGAAAAAGGCAGGTTCTCTTTGTTTCTATTTTTAACACTGCAAACAACATTAGTGTCATTATATTTAGAAAAAAAATATTCAGAGCATTTCCTGCCTCCCCTTTCAATACCTTCAGCTATTTCCTTGCAGATGTTTCCAGGGGCCAGGGCTCAGAGGCAGAAGGAGCAAGGCTTGGCTCTCACCCTGCAGACAAGCCCTGGGAGAGGAAAGTTGGCTCAAAGCAGGTGCCCGTGGTCCTGCATGGGGACAAGGAAGACAATCAGGCTGTGGAGGATGTGTCCAGGTCCAAGCAGGAGCTGTGTGACAATGCAGGACCTTCGAGCTGCCTCTCCGTGGTTTGTAGCACCTTTGGTGCCATCACAGGAGGCGCGAGGTAAGTGTAACGCAGGGGAAGGCACAGCAGCACTGTCAGGTCGGATTTAGGGAGGGAGGCTGCAGCAGCCATGGCTGGAGGCACAGCTCTGCCTCGCTGCAGGGAGCCTGGGCTGAGCAGAGCACCCCTGGACCAAGCTGCTGGGCAAGGGACTGGTCTGCAGCAGAAGTTGCACCACGAGTCTGGGAACTGTGGCAGCAGCAAAGCGAGATCTCAAAGCTGGGGCTGCACGTAGAGGGTGGCTGGTGTCCCTTGGAGTCAGAGCCTCTGCACTTGTCCCTTGTGCACTCACACGTGCCAGGCTGGCTTGGCTTCTCCTGCACTGCTCCGAGGATCTTCCCTTTGCTCCGACAGCCCTCGGCTCGTTGCCTCCTGCTCGAGGACTGCGGTTTGGAAGTGTTTGTGTTTAATCCTCTTGCAGATGATCCAGAGCAGGATTTCTGGGTGGCAGGCCAGCAGGATGGCAGACCACAGCTCAGCAGGACCACGGGATGCAAAGAAAACCGGGATTTGAATGCGGTCAGCTTCTGGCAGCGGAGAGGGCGGACAAATGCCGGGGAAACGGCTCTCCCAACCCCAACCACGCTGTGCTACATGTGGCTTCCAGCAAAATCACAGGCCAGCATTTCTCCATGTGGCCTGGGGAGCTCCCTGCCCCTGGAAGAACATGGAGGATATGTTGGAAAAGTATCATGGACAGCATATACAGCAGCCAGATCACCTCAAAACAGCCTCTGCAGCCTGGGCCATTAGGGAGGGCAGAGGAGCAGCCTGGCTGCCCCATGCACTCACTGCTCTCCACACTCCAATTGCTGCCCTGCTGACAGGGGTTCCAGGATGCATTTTCCTTCCTGGGGTTTGGCTCACAAGAAGAGCTGCCTTGTAAGATGCTCCTCTGGGGCTCTGGCTGACTCCAAACTGGCTGGGAGCAGCTCCTGAGACAAGCCAAGCCGTAGCCAGGCTGCCATCACCAGCCCTGGGTGACCAGGTGCAGACAGCCACGTAAGTCAAACACTTCCTTTCTCTATTTCCCTCCCCAAAGCCCTGCAGCAGGTGGAAACCCACCCCAAAGGGTCTTGATTTGAAAGTACAGAAGGGATGCTTTGCAATTCCCAGCCCAGCCCATCCCAGTTCCCAGCATGGCTGAGGCAGTGCTGCTTCAGCTCCACCACAAGCTGCCAGGCTTTTCCCAGCTTGGAGGCAGTGGCTGCAGATGGGAGCCCTGCTCTGGTGACCCCTGATAGAAGCTCCTGATATTTTCCACCTGGGCACACGGAGGTCTGGACTGTTTTCACACCATTGCACTACCCCCCTCCACGATGTCTCTGCAGATGGCCCTGGAGGTCTGTGGCCAGCTTGGTGGGGCAGCAATGCTCTGTGAGGCTCAGAGGGCTCCTCTCACCTTGGATTGTCTGAGCTCTCAAAAGGAGATCACCAGTGGGCTCCTTGAAGGAGTCATTCCTGCTGATGTGGTCAGAACCAGGGAGGTGCTGATCTCTCTGCCAGAAGCAGAACTGGACCAGTTATGCAAGCAGAAGAGGCAATCCGCAGTGGCAGGGACCAGCTCAGAATGAGCAGATTCTAATCCAGAGCCTGACACATCCCAGTGAGTCACGAGTCACAGGCTTTTCTTGCTTTCTTTTTTTTTTTTTTTCCCTTTTTTTAAGAAAATCATAACCACTGTACTCAGAAAATGAAAAAACTTCCAGAACAGTCTCCTTCCCATGGCCAGGAGGGCTATAGGTGCAGGGACCTCACACAGGCAGGGCTTGCATGGCTGAAAGCCAACAGAGTCCCATTCAGAAAGAACCAGGGAGTTTTCCAGCAGTTGCTAATCAAGTGTCCTGTGGGAGAGAGGCAGCAATAGCAGCATCAGGTGGTGGCTGTCACTTGCAGCCTCACTGCCAGGTAAAGATGGAGCTGTCACCACCAAAGATGGGGACTTCAGCTTGTTCAATGGGCAGTGGCAGCTCAGAGCCTGCAGACCAGCTCAAGTGGGAGGATGAAGCCCTCACCACCCCATCTCATCCTGCCCCATGGTGGCAGGGCACTGACAGCTCCTGGCCCAGGAGAACTTATTTCCTATTTCTGCCTCTGTCCCTGCTTTTGGGGATGCTGTCCTGAGAAGGAGGCTGGATGGTGGGAGACATTCACAATGGGGTTCTCCAGTCTCCCAGGGGAACAGCAGGACAAAGATGAGACTGTAACAGCCCTTTTTCCCTTTCCTCACCATGTCAGAGAAACCACCAGTTCATGGGAGACCCCCATGCCCCAGAGCACCTTTTCCCCAGCCCCAGCTTGCTTTCACAGGGGGAAGTTCCTGCCGCCTTCATATGGCCAACAGGCATCATTCTTGGGGACCTGCTGCAGGGGATCTTAGAACCACAGGATGGTTTGAGATGAAAGGGATCTTAATGATCATCTAGTTCCCAATCACCTGCCGTGGGCAGGGACACCAAAGTTTCTCAAAGCCCCGTCCAGCCAGGCCTTGATCTGCAGGGATCTCCCAGGCTCCTCCTCCTGATCTGCCTTTGTGGGTGCAGTTCCCGAAGACACAGCCATGCCCTGAGGAGGAAGCACCTCTCCTGTGCAGATTGACACCACACTTGGCACAGCTCGGGCTCAGGCAGCAGGAGGCCCGAGCACACTGTCCTCTCCAGCTGTGTCCCCATGCTCCTGCAGTTCTCCACTGCCCCCTCAGTGCCCACACAGAGCCCCTGCCTGGGCTGTGCTGGGTGCCAGCCCACCAGAGCCTCCCCATGCTGTGGGGGCCACCATAAGCCTGTAAAAGGCCAGTCTTGGCTCTTGCTTTGTGGTCAGAGCACAGAAGAAGCCCAGCCAAGCAGGCTGGTTGCTTTTATTTAGACTCAGGACCTGCATGAGGCAGTCCCCTCCCTGTTCCTTTGGGGGGATTCTCATTTGGGGGCCACCAGTTTGCAATTAGCAAATCCCTGCTCTCCCACCTCCCACGGCACCAGGTCACCCTGCCCTGGGCAGCCCAAGAGCCAGGGGAGAGCACACCCAGCCAAACACCTTTTACAAATCATTCTGCATAGTTCACATTCTCGGCCGGTTTATGAGCATTTTAGCTCCTCATATTGATCAGGGCTGGAGCCGAAGTAATTACATTAATCAGAAATAATTTCCCGTGATTTTGAGTCATATTTGAGCTGGTGCCCGGCTCCTCTGCTCGCCCCTCTGCTCTCTGCTCCCTGGTACATACTTTCCAGGCGACATCGCTGCTTTCATAACCATAGTGAGACCCAGAGGTTTGTTTTTCTCAACTGGATCCCACACACACTCTAAAGGTTTCAGTCATGTCTTTATTGATTTGGCTGGGGAAGAGGACAAGAGGAGGTGGTTTATGTGAAGTTCATGCTTGGGAAATGTCTCCAGATGTCTCTGGCATCAGGAGGGGGCATAGGGAAGGGCTGGGGGCCTGGGACTTCTTGGCACATGGAGGCATCACTTGCTTCAGCTTTTCCAGTCTTGCTCAGAAGATAGAGAGCAAGCCCAGCCATTGCTTTGTTCCCCAGGGTGGAATTTGGAAGTGGGACTCACCTGCAAAGCCTTTGGCATGAGTCCTGGGGAGAAGCAGCAGGTCCCCTTGCCAGCTGGTTTGGGTAGTGACCAGTCATTTGGGGTTTTCAAGTGCTGGGTGTGAAGGGTGAACTGGCAGCTCTTCAGTCCCCCCCAGCCCAGCTTCCCAATGTGCCCAAGGTCCATGCTGAAAGCTCCTGCAGGAGCCAGGCTCCTTCCAATCATCAGGGATGCTGAGGAATGCCCACTTCACTGCCTTTGGGAGGGTCCCAGCCACAACCAGGGGGTTGCAGAGCATCCACTGGAGCTTTGCCAGCTGAAGAGGGCTGTCTTTGCCCCAGGTCACTGCCCTGTCCCAGCATCCTGGATCCACCAGCACCCTGAGCTGCTCCTGCTGATGGTGAGCCAAGAGCAGCCCTGGGGATGTGAAGGGCTGTGACATTTGGGAACAGACACAGCCTGTGTCACCCAAACCTCTTGCAGCAGCACACACTTCCCAGGCACAACACCAGCTGCCTCATGTGTGCAGCACTTGCGTCCTCGAAAGCCTTGCCAGAGTCACAGAAAGCAGGGCTGGAAGGGAACACAGCCACCACCAAACCCCTCTCGAAAGCAGAGCTGGCACAATTACAAGGTGAGTTTGGAGCATCACTGGCTGCACATCAGTGAGTGCCTCCATTTGCAGCCTCTGGTGCTGCAGGGGACATGGCAGCTGTGTGAGAACACACAGCACCCTCGAGCAAGACAAGAACTAAAGGAAAAACACTGTCTATTTTAGCCTGAAACCATGAGAAAAATAGAGATAGTCAAAAAGAATGAGCAATTTGATCAGGAAACATGAGTGAGCCACCCAGCTCTATGGAAAATACGAAGGGTCTGTCAGTAACCACACAAGGTCAGGATCTGGGGATTATATCTTGTCTGAAAGATAAAACTTCCAGTGATATTTTTTAAAAGAAGATTATGTTTGATGATGTTTGATACCAAAAATAAACTCCCAGAGGATCACAATGTTGAATACGTGATGATTTCTGACACTGTTTTCCAAATAATTATGGAAAACTTCATCTGGCTGAAGTTTCCAAGCTTTGTTTTACAAAAGTCTTATTCTTTGAGTTATCTGATTGTTTAACTTAGGGGGACAATTATGAATTGCTCTTGTCTGGACTGCAGGAAAAAAAAATCATACAGAAGTTTTGCCCAGGGTTTGATGGGTTTGATATGTCCCTGTTATCCCTCCACAACAGCTGATACAAGGCTGTGCTGTGCTAATGAGAAGCCCCTCAGTCTGAAGGATGAGCTCTCGCTACAGTTCTGGCTAAGCCAAGCTTTTTCTTGGTTGTGATAGCCCATTTGCTCCTCATGTAATTGCTCAGCTCCTTCCTCTTGGCGATGTCAGACTTTGAGAGCAGAACCAGCCCCAAGCCCCATTTATCAGTGCTTCTTTCTAGTGAAACCTACCTAAAAATGTCTGGGAAATGGTGAAGGATCAAGTGTCCCCAGCACCAGGCATGGTTCCTGTCTCTCCTTTGGCAGGGGCGATGCCCGGCCGCTGCCTTGCTGGCCTCGCCACCGTGGCTGGGAGCTTGGAGGGGTCAGCTGGTCCCAGATGTAGCCAAGGTTCCTGATGCAGTTGCCTGACCATCAGAAACTGGACGGCAGCCCTGAATTCTTTTCTCACAAGTCACTTGGCCAGGCACCAACTGGTAAATACTTTCAGTCCCTGCATCCCGGGTCTGGGGTGGAAGCAGTGACCTCAAGGTAAAAGACTGCCTGGCCCATCCCTTGTCCCTGGGGGTGGCCAGTTCTCTCAGCCTGGCTCCACTGTCCAGTTAAGGTGTGAGAACCAGAGGGAATAAAAATGGCCAGACAGGGATGGAAATAGCCATCACCACCTCTCTCGGCTCTTGCTGTTTGAAACCGGAGCCAGATTCATTCTGGGTAGGAAACAACTCTCCCATCCTGCCAAAAGCAGAGATATTTCAAAATTTCCCAAAGCCATGGTGTTTTCCAGAAGTCTCATGAAAAACATCCAGCAACCACCCCAAAGTGTCCAGCAACGGAGGGAGACCTGAGGCATCTCCATTTCAGCTCAGGGCTCTTGGTGTTTCCAAGCTGGATGTATGTCCAGCTTTCCCACCAGTGCTGTCCACCCTCCATGGGCAGCCCTGCTCCTCTGCAGTAGGGATTTGAGCCAGGCGTGCCCAGGGAATGTTCTCCCCACTAAGGTGGGAGGCTGGGCTCACCCTAGACCCATGTTTTCACAGCCAGGACCCAGGAGAGCCTCAGTGCTCCCTGCCAGAGATGGACATCTAGACCCCGCTCTGACTTCCCCCAGCTCTAGGGAGGGTGTTTAACACACGACGTAAAGAAGGGGAGTCTCCAGAAAAGGAAAGGCATGAAAGGAGAATATGCTCAATATCCATCCCAGATGGATGCAATTTCAGCTGAGCAGGGTGTGCAAATGAGAGCTTTTCTGTGTTATTCACGATGGCACGTTAGAACAGCAAACACATTAAAAACTCAGCGCTCTAAAATGTAAATTCACTGGGGCAGTTCCTTCATTTCTATAGAAACAGCAGCGCTTGCCAGCGGCTAACTCAAAGGAGATGTATTCAGATCCCTGTATCAACTATTTTCTTGCACAACTGACCACAAAAAAAAAAAATTACAACCCCCCAAAAAACCTGACAATAATACCATGGAAACTGCGGAGTGAGACATATGGACTTAATTACTAGCTCTGAAATCACACGTATGGTACAGAACACATATGGGGTACGTGCTCCAGAGGGGAAGGGCTATAACTGAGTATTTATAACATGAACTGCTAATGTGCTGTTCTGCTGCAGCTTTGCACATCAAAACTGGTGCAGGTGCTCATTCCCTGTGCCAGGCTCTGCCTGCAGCCCCTGCAGCGCCAGCACAGTGACCTGGGCGGGCACATGGGACCTGGAGAGATGGGAGAAGGGATCACCCGTGGAGAATCCTCTTTGGGAAGACAGATCATGGAAGACTTTGTGGCTACCCCTCCAGATGGCTCCACTGGGCACTTCCAAAACCCAGCAAGGTACCAGTGAGGATTGCCAAAGCCATCAGAAGTGTGGGCAGCTTGCCAGGCATGGGATGCTGGGTTTGGCCCCACCTGGCTGCTTGACTCCAGTGTGTTGACTCGACTCAGGCTTGACTAGGGCTCTCTGTCACTGCCTGAGCTCTGGCAGCTTCCTGGTGATGGCAAATCATCGCAGTGATGTCACCTTCCTGCATCTAAATCTCAGTGACAGCAGGTGTGGGGGGAAGCAAGGTCTCCTCTTGTTCAGAGCTGCAGAGAGGGTAAAGAAGGGAGCTGACCCTGTACCCAGGACACATCAGGTGACAGGAGTTTGATGTCCAGTGGGCTCCCCTGGGCAGCCCTGAGCCTCAGCCTCTCCCAAGGGTGCCTTGCTGCCCCCTGAGACCTCACACACGGTCTCAAGTGTCAGCTGCTCCAAGGGTCATTCATTGTGGGAAATCAGAGGTTTTTATTTCTGTTACCAGCACTGTCACCTGATTTCTAACTGGGAAATGAATTCATGGCCCTTAATCAGGAGTCCCTAATAAACACAAGCCTGGAGTAATTAATTGAAGTGTCCCCCTGTAGCAAAGCTGGACTTTGGCTCTCCCAAGACACTCCCAGAATGTTTGGCTGAGCTATAGCCAGTGTGGGGGCACTGGCTCTATAACAGAATGTGGAGCCTAAGAGGTGTCTCCAGCCATAGGTATCAAACCTTCGGGCTTGTGAGCACCTGTCAGTGGGTCCTGAACCCTCCTGCCAGTGAGTTCAGAGCAATGTGCCATCCTCATGCCCTGTCTGCCACAGGCAGGGCTGCCAGACCAGATCCCTGGACCTCCAGGCACGGCTTGGGTGATGCACGGAGCTGGAGCTCCAACATGCAGAGCGGAGGCTCTGGCGCTGGGATAAGTGACAGCAGCCTCTGGAAAGTGGCCTGGTATTCCCATAAGCTGCCATGACCTCGTTAACAGCCTGATTGCAGCTAATGAAGCAAAGCCAAAGCGGAGACTTGGGGTGGTAATGTGAGAGATCAGCCTGTGCTCCTCCCTGCTGGGCTGTGCCCTCCCTGCTCCATGCCCTGGCTCCTGGGCTCTGGCAAGCGTGGAGCTGAGGTCGGGATTGCTGCTCAGGTGACTGAGAACCTGTTTCACAAAGGCAAAATGGAGGGAACAGATGGGGCATCACTCTTGGTTGCATGGTTTTGGTGATCTGCTTACAGCACCCAGCACCTCCTGTGTGTTTGCCAACACACATCTGATATCCAGCAGCAGTTCTCATCATGCCTGAGTGATACAGAGAGTCTGTGCACAGCCACCAGGATCCATCCCTTGGGCCAGCACAGGAGCAGTAGTCCTGGCCCCCAGAACACAGGCAAAGGGCCGGGGTGCAGGAGAGCAGCCAGGGAGAGCTGCAGGACATCCTGCATCCTTGTGCTCAAGCCTTTCCTTTGAGCTCTGGGCTCACAAAGTCTCCTCTCACATCTTGTGATAAGATCTGGGCAATGGGAATATGGAGAAGTGGCTCTGTCTAGTGTAGGTCTTGAGGTGCTCAGGTTTGTCTTTCCTAAGAGCCAGCCTCACACCCTCAGTCACAGGGGACAAGAGAAAAGCTTGCACAGGGCAGACTGAGAAAGCACTGGGAGACAACTGCTGAGCACCTGCTTCTCTTCCCCAAACTTGGATTTATAATTCTCACAATTGATTAAGATGGCCATAATACTTCAGGGGCTGAATTTGCGTTTACAAGGCTTAAAATCAGCAAGGTCAGACTGCAGCCTTCTCTGCATTATGTAGCCAGGACAATGCAACACAGTGTGCATCCAACGACCCCACCCCAGCAGCCCCCCCAGGTGGCCACAGTCCCTCTCAGGATGGGGATGATGTGGCAGCACCACCACCACCACCACAGTAAATCCATTTCCAGCTCCTTTGGGTGACTCACCCCTCTTCCACAGCCTGCCATGCACTGGGTGCAGCATTGAATATAGGGGTGGGTGCCCTGTTCCTGCCTGGTCATGGCATTGTCCCACAGCAGCAGGGACAGTCCCGTCAATCCCTTCAAATCCCAGGAGGAAGATACCAGCTCTGCCTGGACAGACCTTGACCAGTAGGATGGGGCATGAACCTTCCCTCCCAGGCTAGGAGAAGGGAGCTGGATCACCCCACCAGCCTCGTTCCCCAGCCTCTCTCCCCTGCTCCCTAGGGACAGCACCGCATCCCTTCCCTGCCCTCCTTGTCTCAGCAGACAGCATATTCTCACCTTGAGGAGAGTGGAAATGGCAGCTGGAATGTGGGCTGGAAAAAAAAGAAAGGAAAAAAAAAAGAAAATCTTGAGGCTTGTCCAAACCTACTCATGTTTATATTGGAGCCTGTGAGTGACATCAGAGCAGGGAGAGTATAAACACCAGCAGGACCTACTCTGGGCTTTCAAACCTGCGAACACACCACTGCCTCCAAACTGCCTGGGGGGTGATGTGCTGAAGTGGCAGAGGGGAGAACACCATGAGGCTCCAGCTGGAGAAGCAGCTCCTCTTCCTCTCCCTCCTCTGCGTTCTCTCCAAGGTAAGGGAGATGGGGCACTGGGGCAGCTTTAGCCATGGAGCACCCGGCTCTGGCGAAGTGAGGGGCAGGGGGGACTGGGGTGTCACCACGAGCCCGGTGGCTCTCGCCGGCCGGCAGCCAGGCTATGTTGATGCAGGGGGCAGAGCTATGCTTGGGAGAGGTGTTTGAGATGAAGCAGCAGGGTCTGAGCGTTCCTGGGCCCAAGGCTCCGCTGTGCGAGTCCCTGGAGCACACAGGAATGCCAGCAATGCGCTGCTTGCTCGCCGTCCCTGCAGCTCCCCGGGCTGGGCTACGTTCGGTCGCCGCGAGCCAGCGAGCAGCAGCTGGGCGGTAGCGGCTCCTCCAGGCTCCTCCATCCCCGCCCAGGCTCCCGAGGCAGGGGCCAAGCCACGAGCACCAGCCCTGGCATTACTCAGCTCTCCCCACTTCTCGGAACTCTCACGCTAAGCCAGTGCCTCCAATGGGATTTGGGTTGTAAGGATTTTTTTTTTTCTTGGACTCTATGTGAAAATATTTGCCTGTGCAGAGAACAGGAATGTTGAAAATTTTGGGGCATTTCAGCTCCAAGTTCTAATCCCCAAGCAGGGATGTCGTGGCAACGTGGTGCCTGTTTGACTCTCTTCCCAGAAACTTCAGATCTCTGACAGGAGCCACATTGTCATCTAAAGACAAGTAAATTACAAGGAGCAGGGGAAAATGGATTTATGGCTTGGCTAATCTTTCTAAAACATCGATTTGTAATAGCAACCTCCTGAAAGATGAAAAATGCCCTTGGCTGCCTGAGTAAGATGTAACAGAGCAATGATTCTTGCCCCAGGTGCACACGAGTGCCTGGAGAATCACCAAGGACCGTCGTGCTGCCAGCCCAAACCTGGCCACCACAGCCAGTCCCTTGGTCCCTGCCACAAGTCTCTCTCTGGTTTCTGTCACATTAATAATGCTGCTCACTGACAGAACTAGAACAAGCCCCAGATTACCCAATCCATTTTGGATATCTTTTAACTCCAACTACTGGCACTGACACTTCTACAGCCCCATGAAAAGCATCTGAACTGCTGCAAGTGGGGAACAGATAGTGCACCAGTAGCTACCCTCTCTGTCTGACTCATCATGTCAGACCTGATGCCACTGGGAGAAACAGAAAGAAAAAGAAAAATGGTATCTAAAACCTACATGGCCTGGCTGAACCCATTGCTCTCCTGGCAGACTCAGCAGTCACACCAGTACCTGGACCAGGGCAGGAATGAATGTTTTGGTTGCACGCTTGCTGTGCTGCACATGCTGGCCCTGCATCCAGCAGCATGTGCATGGTGCTGAGCAGCAGGGCTGCCGGGGGGCTCACATGCACTGTCAGGCCAGTACTGGCAAAGGATTCACTTCCAAACTGCAGAGCCAGCTCTCGTGGCTTCAGGCTCTGTATGCAACAGCTCTGTCAGACATGACATGCTGGGAGCTGAAGTGCTGCCTAAAAAAGCTGTTGGTGCCAGGGTGGTTGTGCAAACAGGATGAGCCAAGGGTACAAACATCCACCTGCCCAGATGAAGTCCCATGGGCACAGCCCTGGCAGGCAATTGGCTGAGCAGGCAAAGGACTGCAGTGCACAGCCCTGCCAAAGTGATTACTCAGGCTAGCCACGAGGGGAAACAGCTCCCAGTCCTTGAAACCGTGCCAATCTCTGGGCTCCTCGCCCAGTGGGCCAGGCCAGGTGAGGATGCTGCAGCCCAGGACAAGCAGAGGATGCAGCTGGACCAGTGAGGAATGCAGTGAGGTCTGCCTGGCTTCAGATCCCCACTGCTGATGCAATGTCGTGTTTCTTGGCATGAATGAGAGCTGTTAAGACTGTTAGGAGTGAGGTGCTGTGCACTCACCACGTGAATTCAGTCCCTGCAAAGCCACCTCTCCAGCTGGGCACAGCCTGCTGCCTTGGAGGCAGGCATTGGGGTGGGCTGCTTTCCCTCCCTCCCTTCCTCCCTCCCACTGGGCTGCCTGGGGCTGCTGACCTCATTAAGTAACCACCTGGGATGTTCACCTTGTAGCTCCATCCTCCTCCCGTGTGTTCAGAGCAGTGGTACATTAAAATCTCCACCTTGCAGAGTGCTGAGCATCTGAGCATCCTTGATTCTCTGTGGTTTTCCACAGGTGCCCTTCAAAGGGGACAGTAGCTTTCCAGGCTGCTTTGAGATATTCTCATGGATTTGCAGAGCCTCCCTTCACCAAAAATCTGCCCCCATGGCTGAGCCAAGGTTACCTGGCTGTCCCAGTGACAAAGCAGCTGTTAGCCAAAAACCACCTGTATGGATTCAGCTTTGCCTCCACAGGTTTGTGCCCAGCTGTGCCGGAGACCATGCTACTGCCCCTGGGTGCCACCCCACTGCCCCCGCGGGTCCCCCCTGGTCCTGGATGGCTGTGGCTGCTGCAAGATCTGTGCCCGGCGCCTGGGAGAGCCCTGCGACTTCCTGCACGTCTGTGACCAGAGCCAGGGCCTCGTCTGTGACTACAGCTCAGCATCTGCAGGGACAGGAGCCACCTGCAACTGTGAGCCCCTTTTCCCCGGGGATCCCCCACACTCCAGCCCAGCGCCAGTCATGACCTCACTTGGCTACGGGCATCCCACAGCACTGCCAGGGGAGTGGTTAAGGCTAGGAAAGCAGCTTTCCTGAGGATGATGCACACAGCTTGGCCATGGGGTTGTGCCCCATCTCCTGCCAGCTCTTGTGCTGCTTTCTGACAGAGGATTCAGGGTGGCTTCAGTGAGATGCATCCAGGGATGCTGCAGTCACCCAGTCCAGGGCTGGAGCCTGGGTGTCCTGCAGAGAAATCTCAGAGAAGCTTTTCCTAGCCTGGAAAGCCTGAAGGCAGGGTCAGAGCCAACGGGCAGGGGGGCTCTCACAGCTTGTGAGTTGTTACTTTGAAAAACCACAGAGATGAGGAGAGAAGGCAGGGAAGGGGAGGAGGCTGGGTGATGAATACGCTGCTGCACACCCATGTCTGCCCTGCACACCGCTCAGTCACTTCTGTGGTCCCCCCACTTCAGTCCCTTTGTGTCGGCCCCACAGTGACCCCCAGCAGTGCCCCCTGCCATCCCCATCTCTCTGTCACTCTGTCCCTGACGGGCTCCCCGGCTGTCATTTGCAGTTGAAGACGATGAGGAGGGCTGCGAGGTGAACGGCCGGGTCTATCGAGAGGGGGAGGTTTTCCAGCCCAGCTGCAAAATCCAATGCCAGTGCTTGGACGGGGGCTTCAACTGCATCCCGCTCTGCCAGGAGGATGTCCGGCTGCCCACCCCGGACTGCCCCTTCCCCCGGCGCGTGGAGATCCCAGGGAAGTGCTGCCCTGAGTGGATCTGTGAAGCCCAGGACCAGCACATCCTCCGGGATGCCAGGGCAGGTAAGATGCAGGGCAGCTCCGGGGAGGGGATGCCCACGCAGGTCTCTGGGGACGGCCCCTTCACCCCAGGCTGTGAAACATCAGCAGGAGACACCTCACGTTTCGCTGCCACGCAGGGCTGTGCCTGCAGCACCACAGGGCATCTGCACAGCACCTGGCTCCAACCACCCTTTCCCCCCGCCATGTCCTTTCTTGCAGCCCCCGGGGCAGTGTCCCCACTGCTGCGATTCCCCTGCCAGGAGTGGGGCACGGAGTGGAGCGCCTGCTCGGCCACCTGCGGCGTGGGCTTTGCCACCCGCGTGTCCAACCAGAACCGCTACTGCCGGCTGGAGACCCAGAGGCGGCTCTGCATGGTCAGACCCTGCCCGGCCCTGCCGGCAGCGTTCCCAGCGGTGAGTGAGGGCTGGGTGGAGCTGCTGCCTCTGGGCAACACGTTTGACTGACAAAGGGAAGTGCCAACCAACACGAGCCACGGGATCCCCACTTACCTGCGGGCACCCCGTCAGCCCTCCTCAGCCGTGAGCTGACCGTGCCTAAAAGGGACACATAAACCATCTCCTGAAACTGGGCTTGGAAAACAGCCGATGGCAGGTGCAGACCTGAATTTTGGGGTCTCTGGATGTCTGAATCCAGGAGCACTGTGGATCCCACACAGCTGAGCTCGGCCTGCCCCTATGGCCAGAGATGGATTTGCAGCTCCTGCCTGGCTCCCTGGGCACACCCGGGAGGTGGTTCTGCCACCCCTTTATTAGCCTGGCACAGCCCCAGCGTGGGCACAGTGCAAATCTGCCTTGCTGGCATGCAGGTGGCACTTTCTGCCCACTTCTTTCCCCCTGCACTGCCACTGCCACATGCCCCTGCTCCCCAGCTGCCAGGGACACACCACCACCCCTCTCCATCTCCCATCGGTCTCCATTCTGCCTTTCCAGAGGGCAAGAGGAGGTCGTTTGTAGCTGTGCCCACCCCGGATTCACCCTGGAGCCAACGCCTCATCCCGGCAAAGAGTCTGGCACGATCCCATGGCACTGTGGTTACGGCGAAGATGGAGGATGTTTCCATTGGGAAAACAGAGAAGAAATGATGGACTTTGGCTGCAAAGGAGGCTGGAAACAGAGAACAAGATCCCCGTGTCACCCATCACCTGCCTCCTCTGTGCACCCTGCTGCCCCAGGTGGGGTTACTGGGCAGCATCCCTGAGCTTCTTAGGCTGAATGAAATGGGAAATGGGGAAATCCTGCTCCAAGCATAAATCCACCCAAGAAACCAGGAATTGGTCCTTTCCTGGATCAGTGGGGCTTCTGAAGAGGTGATGCTGCTTCCCCACCACATCATGCAGCTCTGCTTTGCAGGGGCTTCAAGAGAGACCATCTCCAGCACCTAGAAGCCAAAATCCCTGGAGGGAACCCTCACGCCCTGGCCCCCCAGGGAGGGAGCAGGTCATCAAGCTGCACCCCACAAGTCACTGCCACACCAGGCTGAGCTGCTCGACCGCGCAGGAGCTCAGCCATCCCATGGTACCCACCCCGCAACCCAGCAGCCGCCTTCCCGGGCACGGGCAGGGTCCTCCTGGTG
This sequence comes from Lycocorax pyrrhopterus obiensis, assembly GCA_014706295.1. Lineage (NCBI taxonomy): Eukaryota > Metazoa > Chordata > Aves > Passeriformes > Paradisaeidae > Lycocorax > Lycocorax pyrrhopterus. The sequence continues at coordinate 8,772,615 of JACSVZ010000022.1, read as the reverse complement.
GCAGCTCTAATTCACCTTCCCCTCATCCCTCCAGAATAAACACGAGCCTTCCCGCTCTGCCTGGCCTCCTCCTCTCCCAAGCGCTGGTGGTTTGGCAGGGCTTCGGCCAGCGAGGAGCTCAGACACCGGAGACTCCGCTCCGCAGCACCAGACATACCGCCTGCCATCCAAGCACATTCCCTGCGAGCCGGGGCCCAGGGACAAGCAGGAAAAAGGGAAAACAAATCGCAAAGATGAGTCGGGGCCGTCTCCCGACGGGCTGGAGCTGCCCCAGCCATGCAGGAGTCGGCGCAGGAGAGCTGCTCGGCTGCTCTGGCTGTACTTTCTCCCAGTGAAAGTCCTTCTGGGTGGTGGAAAATGAAACCCAAATGCCCTCTAACGGCCTCGCACAGATGTGCAGAGGGAACGCGCGTCCCGCCACAGGAAGGGCAGCCGGAAGGAGCAGCTGTTTGGGTGACGTGTCCAGGTGAGAAATGGACTTTTTAGATGCGTATTTCTGAGACTAAAAATAAAGATGTGCTCATCCAGGTGTGGAGCTTGTCTGTGCAGGGTGAACCCAGCCCGGCTGCTCAGGTGGGTGCAGGAAAGTCCTGGCACAGGGTGGGGCAGCTTGGACGCACCTCCGTTCAGGCTGCTTAGAGTAAGAGAAGGCAAAAGAAAAAAAAAGTGAATCAAAGCACTGAACACATTATTACAGTTTATTATATCCTGGGTTAAACTCTTCACTTTTACCCAGCCATAAGCTCTGCTGATGGCACCAGCCCTGGCCATAGCAGGGCCCAGGTCTCCAGTGTTGGGATGTGCAGGGCAGGGCAGGGCATGGCACTGGCTGCACTGCTGCTGGGTCTGCAGCCACAGGCACAGCCCAGGCCATGCCTCTTCTCAGCCTCCCAAAAATCAAAGCCCAAACTCCCCTGTAACTCATCCCTCCTCCTGCCAGGCCCACGCTTCCTCCAGTTCGCCTGGACTGGGGTTTCCCCAGAGTATTGCAACCATCATCACCAGCTGACTGTCCTCCTGACCCAGGGCAGCGTGAAGGGGCAAAAGGCTGACTGGCAGAGGGAGCTCCTCTCTCCAGCCCAAGGAAAAGCCTCCCCAGCAGCAGCAGAAAAGGCAGCAGGGCAACTCACCCACTCCCTCAGGCCCTGCATGAACTGAAAATAAAACGAAAGTCAAGGATGCTGTTCAGTCACCTCTTGGGGGTTAAAAAAAAAAAAAAAGAGAAGAAAAAAAGAAACCTCGCTACTCTTGCAGTTAAACATTGCCTACAAAGAGAATTATTTACTGCAATCATCTGGTGCTGGGCCTGAATACAAATCATGAATTCTGTTTGATACAGGGCACATGGTGAACCTCCAGCAGGCAGCAAATCGCAGAACGAACAGCTTTGGTTGACTTTTTTAGCTCTCTGGTGGCCATGCCAAACAAGTGGTGACCTAAAGCTCATCTAGACTTCAAAGCCACCACATTCCTCGACTGACACGGATAAAACAAGTTGTGGGTACCGAAAATCCTGGTTTTAAGCCAGTTCTTGTTCAAGCATGTTGGGACTCAGCCACCAAGGCCGGGTGAGCTGCCAGGGCTGTCACACACTCCCAGATCCTGCCTAGCCATCTCTGGGTGATGGTAAAAATCAGAAGGTCATCTTTTAGGCAGCAACCTGCAATTCTCATCTCAAACAAATGACTCAACACACCTCTGCTATAATTATCTTCTTTTTTCCCTGCAGAATGTCTCCCTGATTCACTAAGCAGCAAACATCTAAATAATGAAATAATGATTCCAAATAAATCAGCGTTATTTTTCCCTATGAATACAGGCAAATCAACTCTCGCAATTTGATTGCCAGCCTCACAATATTTGCCGTTCCCTCTAAAGCCCTGCTACCCTGGAAACGTGGTTATTTGAGGCTCTGACGCAGGGTCCTGGCTTTGCCTGCTCGTGTGGGGCAACAGAGAAATATTCCACCTCATCCACAGGTAATGTATAAAGATAAAAATCCTCAAACCAAAAGAAAATTCACTCCTGTCCTCAAGGCACAAGGTCGCATTTGCACACAGCCTGGGATCTGCCCACCACACTCCTGAGCCAGTGATGAGCAGCAGATCACGGCTCATTTCTGTGCAGGCACACGCAGCAGCTGAGGGAAAACTGTCCTGCTGGATGAGTAAACAACGTGCATCAGAATGTCTTTTCCAAGCCATTCTCATGATTGATGATTTTTAAATGCATGGAGTTGGGTGAGAGAGGGCTGGATGAGCCCCTTATTAAAGCGAAACATTTTCAGAAACTGAGCACAGGAATGCAGTGCTCAATTGAAAAAAAATAAAGTAGATCAAATGGGTTTTTTTATTTTTCCTGGAAACACATGATTCAGGTTATGTGTTTGCAGGAGCCGTCTTGGCCCTGTGTGCTCATCCTGACATCAGCACTGCTGTTCCCTGCCAGAGCCAGGAGCCATGGGGGAGTGTCCTCACACAGGATGTTTGGGCAGAACTGGCAGTAGCACCTGTGCTGCAAGTGAAACTATGGGTCAAGTGAACACCTAAACCCCACAGGAGGCAGGCACAAGAGAAAAGCTCTGTGATTGTGCCTCCAACGGGTCCGAGGAGCAGGAGATGTGGAGGGCATGGGGCTGCAGCCATTCATGGGCAGTGCTCCCCATGCCCTGCCCTGCTCCTCTCTTCCCATGGCAGGAGGCACCAGCTCCAGCCTTTCATCTGGGGACAGGAAAAGCTTTGCCTTCATAGCTGGGAGCAGCTCACGAGCCTTCCCACGATCACAGAAGTCCTCCCAGCCAGCTGCTGTCTCTGCCTCAGTTTCCCCGAAGGCTGATGCTCTGGAACAAAGGGAATTGCTCCTAGTCTGTTCCTCTCCCTCTCCCTCTCCTCTCCCCTCCACACCTTCATAAAGTTGCTCTGCAAGTGCTACCCCAAGCCCAGCTGCAGGAGCAGCTTAAGTGCACAGAGGTGAAGGGAACAGGAGCGGGGCAGGATGGAAAATCACTTCCCTGAGCAGTGCACCCCCATGGACCCCCTCCTCTGCTGTTGTCACTCCAGGAGCACAGACCCACCAGACCTTCTGCAGACTTCAGAAAAAAACACATGGAAACACCCACACTTCACCTCTCCGGCACACCCATAGCAGTGAGATTTTATTACAAAGGCCGGAAATAACACACCATATTTCCCACCGCTTATCTGCTCTAGCAAGCACTTTCTGAAGTCAACAAACATACCGGTACTCTCAACATGCAGCTACCGCTGCTCCATTTGCATCCTGGGCTTCCCCACCCTGTCCCCGAACTGCCGCGCCTGAGCGTGGTCCAGCGGAGATGTTCAGCTGCTCTCAAGGAGGGATGTGCAGTCGGGACGGCTGGGCAGGACTCACCCACCCTCCCTCCCCTCTCGTCCTCCTCCTCCTCCTCCACACTGGCTGCTGAGATATCAGCCTCCTCCTCCTCCCATCCCCTGCCCGGATTCAATTCCCGGAAAGCAGGCGGCTGTGGCCCTTCCAGAGCCTTGCCCTTCACCTCAAGTCGTTTTCCCAAGGTCGTTTTCCTATGGCCTATCAGGGTAAACCTCCTCCCTGCTGATTGCTTCCCTGTTAACTCCCGCGACTGCAGATGCAAGCGATTTCTGGCCCCGTTTGTGCTGCAGCAGTTGCTCAGCAATGCAATCGGGGCTGCCCTTCCTCGGGGTCTGCTTTGGGGTCGCTGGTTTTAGCTCTTGCCCCAATTTCACAGTATCTGGGCGTCTTCTGCCTCACGGTCCCTGTGACAGAAAAGGAAGGGCATAACCCATCTCACGTCCTCCCTGCGGGTCTGAACCGCTCGAAGGTGGAAGGGGGAGAGGGTTTTTGTGCTTGGGAAGGGAGAGAGAAGTAGGCAGCAGGAGCAGATGTCGGGAGGGGGCAGCTCTCGAGCAGGGCTCACTGTGCCTGTGCTGGGGGCAGGCAGCCTGGCACATCTCTGCCTGCTGGCACTGCCTGCGGCACCGGGGATGGCAGCATGAGCCCCACGGCAGCATGAGCCCCATGGAACACTGCAAGTCTCCTCCTTGCCTCTGCTCCCGGTATTTCTGAGCGTTGGAGCCAGGAGAAGGGCTGTCAGGAGTGGCAGTGAGGGCGGCTCATGGGGTGCAGGCTTCCAGGTCTGGAAAACTGGGAGGTTTCTCCTCACCGCGAGTGGGACAAAACAGAAACAGGCTGAAAACTTTGGCTCCCCTCCCCAGACATCTCCCAGCCGCTCCGCGGCAGAGCCCCTCTGCCCTTCCCTGCCTCCTGCTCCCTCCAGGCAGTCCCAGCACCCAAAATAGCCGAGGGGCTGCGTGTCCCCGGCGCCCGGCTCGGAGTGTCCCGAGTGGGCTGGGGGGAGGCGCCGAAGGAGTGGCGGAAGCCGCCCCGCTGGGGCTGCCTTCGGCACATCCTCCCCGTGCCCCGGGGGAAAGTCCGGCACCCTGCAGCCCCAGGCCGGGCTCGGCAGGAGCGGAGGGGTGAGGGGAGCCGCAGCCTGTGCCAGAGGACACGGTGCTGCCGCGGGCACCGGCGCCTCCGGGCACTGCCACCCGCTGCCACCCCGGGCAGCGCTGCCGCGGCGCCCCATGGCTACGGAGGCTCTCTCCACGTGGCCCGGCAATGGCAGTGGGGCTCCTTGCCCCGTGGATTCCGCCTTCGCCCAGAGCTTCCTGCCCGCCGTGTACCTGACCGTGATCCCCCTGGGGCTGCTGGGGAACGGGCTGGGGCTGTGGCACCTCTGCACAGGGCCCCGGGAGAGTGCCCGGCAGCCCCTCAGCCTGCTGGTGGGCAACCTGGGGCTGGCTGACCTGCTCTACGTCAGCACCCTGCCCTTCCTCGTCAGCTACTACCTGGAAGGCAGAAAGTGGCACTTCGGGCAGGCCTGGTGCCGTCTCACCCGCAGCCTCTTCCACCTCAACCTCTACGCCAGCATCGGCTTCCTCACCTGCATCAGCATCCACCGCTACCTGGGCATCGTGCACCCGCTGAAGGCACGGGGCAGGTGCCAGGGTGCAGCCTCTTCGCTATGGCTCAGCGTGGTGGTCTGGGTGTGGGTCATTGCACAGATAGCTCCTGATCTTGCCTTCAGCAAGACGGATGACACGGGGACACCGTGCCATGACACGACAGGACGCGAGCACCTGGACATTTACCTGCCCTACACCTTTGCTGTCACCGTGACTGGGTTCATCATCCCGTTCCTCATCATCATCGGGTGCTACTGCCACGTGGTGTTTGTGCTCTGCAGGAATGACAGCGTGGACCCCAGCCTCAGGAGGAGAAGCATCGGACTGGTGATTCTCGTGATGGTTCTCTTTTCCATCTGCTTCCTCCCCTACCACATCTTCAGGAACCTCAACTTATTGTTTCGTGTCCGGCGACTGCAAGGATCCTGCACACAGGCTCTAAAGGACGTGTACATTTCCTACCAGGTGACTCGGGGCCTGGCCAGCCTCAACAGTGCCCTCAACCCCCTGCTCTACGTGATTGCTAGCAAAGACTGGAGGTCACGAATGAGAGCCATGCACCAAAGCGCCACACAGTGTCTGAGGCCACCCTTCCGGAGCAAAACCTCTTGCCAGGCAGCTGAGAAGAAGAGGAGCACCATTCTTTGTGAGGGGGAGGCTTCTAACGAGCTCTGAGGTACCGCACACCCCTGCTTCTGCCACGTCAGCTTGTGCTTGGCCCTTCCCTGGGTGCAGCCCCCCACCTTGACGCCTGCTTTGCAGAGATGGTGACAGCAGCATCACGGGCTCCATCCACACAGGGGATGGACAGGGCTGTCAGCATTGGAGAGAAAACTGGGACCAGATTTTACGAGCAAAGCTACCCAACCCAACCATTTTGCCTACAGTATGCCTGGAGTTGGAAAGAGATGAACATCAGGTTTGCTCCAGTCCAAAGTATTTCCCTCCAGCCTCTCATGCAGCAGTCTGTGCTGGTTAACATCCCCTTGCTTCCCAGCTCCTCTGTGATGGAGAGATGGGAGGGAATGACACCTTGTCTCTCCACTGCATCCTCTCTACCCTAGTGTACATGGGTTTGAGGCAGGATTCCCTCTTTCACCTAAGGAGAGATCCTGTATTGCAGGATAGCTGAGAGGGTGAATTTTTGCAGGGGGAAAGTGCTTTGGAAATGGAAATATTCATTAAAAAATCAGGTTTTAAGTACATGACTAAGCTGTGCCAGTTCCTGGGTGACTGAGCTGTTTCAGGATCTGTAGGATCCTCTATTGCCCACCTCCTCTGCAGAAGGAAAAGACATCTTTGGCATTACTCCCTCTCTTTTGGAAGAACACTTAGCAGAATTAACAAATGGGCATTGTAAAGTTTTTGGAGGTTATTGGTTGGGGTTTTATTTTGGAAGGTGAATGACTGCAGTGGCCTGAACTCCTGCTTTCAGGGGGCAAATGCCAAGAGAGTTTGCAAATCTTCCGGTAGGTGCTTGCAACTTGCATCCAGCCTTGTGAGGGTATTAGATATGACTTGTAAAAATTAGACATGCAAAAAGTAAAAGAGAAGCAGCAGTGGCTTGAAGGCTTGTGAAGGCAGGATGTGATGGCAAGGGCAGTTGTCTGTCATCACCAGGGGTGACAGATCTCTGCTTTGAGGTGAGCAGAGGCTCCCAAGCACTATTTTGGTTTTTGATCTTGGTGTTACCCACACAAACAACTTGAACATTTCAGTTCAATAATGTGATTTGCAGCAACAGCAGCTTTTGCAGCCCAGCTGAAGGAAGTGGACTGTGAGTTAAAAGCCCTTTCTGGGAAAGCACTGGCCCAGGGATGGACGTTGTGCTCTTTTCCTGACATTTATCTCTGTCAGCTGTTCCTTGCACGGACCCACCTTAGCTGGGCAGCGGAGGGAGCACGCCTGGCTTTCAGCGCTGTTAATATGTCTGAAGTGCAAATAAACACCTCATGCTTTCAGTTGTGAGTCGTCTGCCTTCTTTTAAAGCTTTATGGGAACCTGGGAGCCAGCGGGCCTGCCTGCTCAGGGAGTGGTGATGATCTTGCCAGTGCTCTGCAGACAGGGAACTGCTGGGAGACTGCAGGCAGCCGGTGAAGAGTGATCTGTGGCAGGCACACACTGAGGAGTCTGCTCAGCACCAGTCAGGGGTCCAGCAACATCCAGCTCCCACCCCAGCCAGAGGAAACCCAAAGATAAGGCTTAAATTCACCAATGAGATCTCTCTCTGTAGTAGGAAGGTTGAGACATTAGGGTCGCATCTGGTCCCTGCTCCTTGCACACACGCTCCAGATCTGGGCTTCTCCAGAGCTCTGAACTCTTCTCCTCCTTTCCTCAAAAAACACCCACGCCTCTGAAAGCTGTCCAGCTCTTCCATCTTCACACATGGATCCTATCTAAGATGCTACAGCTCCCCTCAGACCCAGCTTTGGCTCCTGCAGCCCATGGGAGCTGTGACACCCTGTCACTGCACCCACTTTGGGCATGATTGATTGAAGTAAAGCATCACCACATGCTAGCGAGAAAGCGCTGCATAGGAGGTGCCAGCAAACTCTGCTCTCACCCCCTGCATCTTTGTGCCCAGATACGTCTTCTTGTCTTCTGCAGTGCCCCCTCCCATCACTGTTGACAATGAATTAAAGATCTCTGTCCTGAGAAGCATCTCTGAGCCCCAGGGACAGTTGCAGACATAAATCTGCACGTTTTTCTGTGTCCTGTATCTGTCAAATCAGCAAAAGCCAGTAAGGATCTGTGTGTTGGGCTGACGTCTCAGATATTTGGGGTGGGATTTTTAAATATTTTTTTAATCTATAGCTTCGCAGTCCCCTTGATTCTCAGACAGCGCTGCTTCCCACTATGAACTGGGGAGAATGAGCTCTTTCCCTTTATTAGGTGTGCATGTGTAATTAAGGCTCAGCCACTGGCACATGAGCCTCTTCACAGCTGGTGATGGGGCAACAAAACAGCCCTCCTTCCTCCAGCCTTGCCTCCTCCATCCCTCCTTCCTCACTGCTGGGGAGGCTCCTTCCCCGCCAGTGAGCAACCACTGTTCTCTGCGGGACATGGAGGTGTGTGGTCACTGCAGGGATCCTGCTCAAAATGTGTGGGCACTGCTCATCCCTCAAAACCTCCCAGGGCTCTTTATTTCCTGGGATGGGACCAGAGTGTGGGACTGTCCCTGGAGCAACCAGCATGGGCAGCTCGCAGTCTGTCCCAGTTCCCACTTGTGGCACAGGAAGAACTTTTGGGAGTGAGTAAACGGGCAGGAAAGGTGGGGAGCTATCATAATCGCCCCTCCCCTTCTCCCAGCACTCTGCCAGAAATTGGCAGGGCCACCCACAAGCAAATGCTGCTGGCAGGAGGGGGCCAGTGGCACTGGAGAAGCTGTGCCATGTTTACCTCCTGAATCACCACCCCTTTTGGGCTCCTGGCTTATGATGAGCTGAACATTTCTCTTTCCCTCACTTGGCTTTCTGTTGCCAGACTTCGAAGATGTCTAAAAGCAGGTGAGAGGAATCCCACCTGCACTCCGTGCTTTTCCCACAGCCTCTCTGGTACAGCAGCATGGAGCAATGATCTTGTCTGCAAAATCAAGCTGAAAGCAGATTTTTAACTCCTTTACCCAGATTAGACCCGACCAATAAATCAAACATGGTGGAAATTCTCCTCCTGACACTAATGGGATCAGGATCAAGCCTGGAAATTTGGCAGCATTTCTTGCTTCATTAAATAAACCACTCTTGGTTGAGGATATGTTGCAAACACAGTCAAGATTTGTTATGTTACAGAGAGCTTTTGAGCTGACAGCCCAGGGAAGCCAGTCAGGCAGAAATAACAGGCACACATACAGATGCACAGATGTACAACCACTTTCTTGCTCCAAAATGCAGAACTGTTTTTCTTGGCATGCAAAACCCTCTACAAGAGGAAAATATTGCTATCAGCAACATCTAAATGCACAGAACTCAACTCTGATTAATTCTTTATTCCATTTTGCCCACGTTAGCTAAAATCTGGCTCTGACTCAGTTCAGGGGTGTTGGTGTGGCCAGTGGAGCCCTGATTGCTACACGAGTGTGGGTTGGCTGCCCTGTGCTGAGAACATGGGCTCGTGCCTTTGTGTCAGAGACTTCCACAGCCCAGGAGAGTGGGAGCTGCTGCACACAAGGGCTGGGAGTGCTGGGGACATCGCTGTGGGACTGAGATGGTGCACGGGTCCCTGTTGGGGACCCCATGGCCATAAGGTGAGAGCCCTCAGGCCCAGGCGAGGTGTGAAGACCATGTGTGAAGCTGGAGGAGAAGCAGCGAGAGCAGGAGGCTCCCGCAGGACTTGGCTCCCCGTTACTCCAGGCACCCAACACTAGGACTTTGTGGAGCATTTTTACAGCGTGGCAGGAGGCTGCAGTGTGCACACAAAAAGGGATGAGTCACTCAGGTCACCAATGAAAGGTCACGGCATCCTCAGATTCTGTGAGAGGCATTTATTTCTTCAGCAAAACAATTTTATTGCTAAAGTACCTCTGGCTGCAGTGACAACAGACCTGACAGGTTATCCTATTTACCAAGGATATCGATCAGACTGGGAAGGAATAGTAGATGCAATTATCCAGGTGAACTGGGAAAAATGGTAAAACACCTGCCACTGGGGTGCTGTTGGTGAAAATTTTAATAAAAGAGAAAAATCTGAGTCTCCATCTATACTACGTGGAGTGTTCTGGCATCCGAGACACCAACAGCTTGTGCAGAAGAGCAAATCACAGAAATAGAACAACACTTAGCGTGCCTGTGTGAAGCCATCAGTCTAATACTACTCCTGCAGTGCATGCAGTTATAAATAGGTGATGCCGTGCAGCGTGGGACCTGGGGAGCGTGTGAGCCGGGGAAGGCACGGCCAGCTCCCGGCCGCGGCGCTGCGCCGCTCCCAGCCCCGACTCGCATTTGTATGTGCGCTACAGAGCGACTGCGGCTGCACCCTGCGGGCACGGATTTGTCCTGGAGGACTCGCCGAGCCCTCCGGGCTTTAAAAGAGTTGTGCCATTTTTTACACCATTCTTCTAAATATCCCCCCGCAGCAAACTCTCCTTGCCCCGGATCGCCAGCACAGGAGCAGGGCAGTGAGAAACCCCCGGGAGCTGCTCAGTGCACCGCGGCCTGTGCTGCCTCGTCAGCACCCTGGGAGGAAGCTATCATTTGAATTTTGCCCAACACCTCCGCTCTGTCATGAACAGGAGACACTCAGGTCCAACCTGAAGAGCCCTTCGTGCCAACGCACAGCCCAGCCAGAGTGAAATTCTTCTGCTTGTTTGGACTTATGGGCAAAAAGTTTACCCTAAGGAGCATCAGAGCTCCCAGGCTTCCCAAAGGCACCACAGCTCCTCCTTGGAGAAGCTGCTTCCATGCTGTGCTGAGGACATCCAAGGACAGGAGACAGATTAACTCTGTCCTGGCTGCCTTTGCTCGGATGCAGAGGTGCTGCTCAGCAGAGATGGGGAGAAACACCCACCACAGCTCCCAGTCTGCTCTCACCAGCACAGCCCACCCTGCAGCACCTCTGTGTCTCCAGGCCAGGCAGTGGGGAGACAGTCCCATGGCAGTGGGAAGCTGCTGGCACGGAGGAGAGCTCAGGGGTCGGTTCACTGGTGGGGATGCCTAGAGCCATTCTCGCTGAATGAAGTGTTACTTGGTTTGAAGGCAAAAATCCCCCTTTGAAAGCGCGTAGTTCTGGCCACACAGTGCCATGCTGAGAGTCCAGAGGAGATGGGGATGCAGTTCCCTTGGGATGTAGCTCATCCAGGAGCCTGGGGCTGTCCAAGAGCCCAGCAGGTCTGCAATAACCATCATGAGATGCTGCAGCTTCCTCAGGGCTGTTGGAGGAAAGAATTTTTCTGTGTGCAAAGCTGAAACAACAGAACCATCCCTGTAGCCACTCTCCCACTGCACTGAGCTGGGATGTGGAACAAGCTCTGGCAGGGTGCCCCAGGGCAGGCACCACCTGCACAAGGGGCACAGTGAGCGAGCTGAAATATTATTTTCCTTTCCAGTGGGGCATGGAGGAGCAGAGGGTGGCTCGTGGATAAACCAGCAGACTCAGCCTGGGAGTACAGTACACATCCTCTCCCAAAGGCACAGCACAGGGATGAGTGCTGGACTTGCAGCCGCACCAACACCAATCCCAGCCTGGGGGCAGTTCTCATCTGCCTCCGTAAAGGGGGCGGTTCACACGTGGGTCCCCAAGCCAGAAACCCCAAAATGGCCATGCTCTGAGTCTGTGCCTGATCCTGTGTGGAGATGCCCAGGGGATACCCAGAGCATCACCTCCTGTCACTGCTCAGCGCCTCAGCTCCCACCTCAAGAGACTCTCAAACAAGAGACCTAAAAGTCAGTTAAATGTTTCAGAAGACAGAGAAGCCTCTGGTTTATTGTTCCGTTTACCTCAGGTGGTTTGCCTGCCTCCAAAAAAGCCTACTGTTAATTTAATTCCCTCTAACTGATTCATGGCAGACCTGGCGTCCCAAAGCCTGGAACAGCTGTGATTGCTGTGCCACCATTTGCTGTGCCCCAGGGACGCCACACAGCCCCTGAGCATGGCTGGAAAGAAAGGGCCAGGGCGGGAGCAGGGGACAAGCAGCTGGGCCAGTCGAAAACAGGGACATTTTTGCATTTGCAATTCAGAGAGGATGTGTCTTATCTCCCCAATTAGTCCCTCCAGAGAAAAGCCTGGAGAAAACCAACCGGAAACCCTTTGTATATAAATAAGACTTAGTAAAATCTGCAGTTTTAAGGTGGAGGAAGAAATAAGTCCCTAATACGGTGCTTACACTGCAAGAAAAAACAAATATTTCATTTTGTTCCGTTCATTCCCTGCTGGGAACCTGCTGTGCTCTCAGGCATGGGCAACAGGAACATTTTCACAGGGCATTTACAGCTCCTCGGCTGGGAAATCGCTTGTGGCCCCAAACCCAGAGCCGTTCTGGCCAGTGGAGTGTGGTACCAGCCATGGAGCATCGCTAGCAGGGGAAGAAAAATGAATCTTGGAGGAATCAAACCCTGCATCGAAATAAGTCGGTGCCTGACTGGGAAGCTCAATCAACCTCTCAGCACCGGTTCTTTGGAGGAAAACAGGAAAGGAGATCTTGAGTTTTACTAATAAATGCACTTCACTCCAGTTGAAGTCCTGGGGCCGATTTGTTTCCTAGCGGGTTATTTTTAGCATCGAAAGGAGCCATTTGCTGTAAACCGTCTGCCCGGGAGCGGAGCGCCGGGGGCCGCAGACGGGACAGCGGCAGTGCCCGCGCCACCGGGGTCACCGCCCCGGCTGCCCCGCGGCCCCCTCCCGCCCGGAGCGGGGCTCAGCTCGCCCGTGGGGCAGGACACACCTCCGTTCCTCCCTGAAGCACGTCCCGGCAGGCACAGGCGCTGCCTCCTGCCCCACCAGCCCACGGTGGAGGCACCTCGGGACTGGGGTGCCGTGGGATGCGGGGGACCCGGTTAACGCACCCACCGGGCGGGCAGACGCCTTTGGCACTGAGGCCACCCGGCGCTCACCGCATGGCAGACAGCACACAGCATGGCAGAGCCCATCCCTCCCCCTGGGGTGTCCCACAGGATCCCTGCAGCTGTACAGGACCTTTCCAACCCCTGCAGTGCGGTGGTACCATGACGTGGGCTGCCTCGTAGGACAGGGGCGAAGCCGTCACCGGGGAACCCTCCGAAAGAGCCTCACATACTTGTAATTCCTTCCCAGACCCTTTGTCCCCCCCACCCCGACCTTCCTGGCAGCCCCACAGGCTGTGATGCAGGGCAGTAATTTATAGCATCGTGGTGCTGCCACCCGTGGTGGGAGCAGAGGCACTCTCGGGATCAGGCTCTGCTCTCCCTGTGGCCATGTTCCTATGCTGAGTCTGTGCTGGTGGCCACGGCAGCTCATCTCCAGATTCACCTTGCCCAGAAGCTGGACCCTTCTCCAGACACACTCCCAAAGCCTCTCTCCTTCATCCCTAGGATCCAGGGTCTCTTGGCAGAAACCAGTCCACCCTGGCAGCAGCAGCAGCACCACAGAGCTTCCCACCTCCAAAACCCAATCCAAACTGGCTGACAGCTTTGATTTAACAGGCTCTCTGCAAATATTTCCACAAATTTTTAAGTAGAGGCATTATGATTTTGTCTTATTATTTTGTAATTAAAGCCAAGATCCTCAAACAAAATAAATGAACCGACTAAAGTATCCGAGATCAAGAACTTGCTAAAGCAGAGCAGCACCTCTCCTGTTTGGTTGTGGTCCAGGCGCTTTATGGTAGGTACTTTGTGCCTGGCTGATGTTCAACTGACAGCTTTCCAAGCGTATAAAAAACTTATTAGGCTGAAAATAGAGTTTGTGACCATAAACTGTCAAGAGCACTGTCAGCATTTCCAGCCCAGGTCTGCTTTGTGTACAACCACTGGCAGATCAGGCTGCTGGGGGGAGCGGGCTGGGAGGATGGGGCTGCGTGTCCCCTCATAGGACCCATTTTGGGGAGGAAGAGTAGTTGGGAAAGGCTTCCTAATGAGCTCTGGGGTATTGGGAGGTGACATGGTGAGGTTTAGCATGGCTGGTAGTGGGCAAGGTGGTTGAAGACAGTCATACATGGAGCTGTGTCCACGTGCTCTGGAGTTGGAAACCTGGAAGTCACATCCATTGGAGACAGAGGCAGAGGCAATCTGCATTTACAACCAGTTTATATCCAATGTTTCATTAGTTCCCTTGCTGAGCCTCCAGATCAAAAATGCAGAGCAAAGTGCCTGCAGCCATCTGAGCCACAAAGAGCCCAGGAGGGAGGCAGCGGGAATTCTCTGAGCCGAGAGAAAGCCGTGAGGTTCCTGAGCCTGCAGTAACTCTGAGCATGGCCAAAGGACAGATCCGAGGGATGTTTTACAGGATGATTTGCGGAGTCTTGGGACAGAAGCAAACACATCCAGCCGGGACCCAACCAGGGATGCTGTGTCTGCAGAGGAAGGCATTGCCACGGCCCTTCACACAGACAGGAGGGCTCGCTCCCCGTGCCCAGCTCACGGTGCTACCTGGCTGGAGGCAGCCCAGCAGTGCCTGGAGTCTGCTGTGGTTTAAGGATATCATCTGGGCAGCTGCAGCTGGTTGTTATTCATACCCTGATACCTAATACTTTTTAGAAATTAACTAATCTGTTACTTTAGAAATACCCTGTGGCTTTGCCAGGCTATCTATAATCTAAGTATTAAATGGCATTAAAGCTAGAATAGCTGATGCTTTTACTAAGGCAAACAAAACCATCAATGTTATGTTTAAAAATAACCAGAAGAAGCAGAGTACATCAGGATGGTCCCCAAGCCCTCAGAGAGCTGGAACACCTTGCAGCTGAAACCAGGAAAGGGGCTGACACCTGATGGGATGTGGGATTGACTCAAGCAGACCCATACAACTGGTCTCTGTTTCGTGCTTTTTGTCTGGGACTGCTAAGCAGCTTTGCTTATTTCAATCCATTAGAACTAGAAAAGCTTTTTAATAAACTCCCTGCCAGCCTGGAATTAGTAGATGTGGGCCAATTAGACACATTAATTAGGCACTGGTTTAAACACAGATGAGGTTTGACTTTGTTTACCAACCTCAGAGGAAGCAGCTTCTCAAAGTTCACCTCCAAAGGACTGGAAAAAAGGCACGATCGCTCCCAGTCGCAAGCACCTCCCCACACAAACACAGCATTTGGATTTACGTTTTATTTTCAGAGCTCCTGCTTTTTCTTTGCCTCCCCATGCAATAAAAATGAGACATTTAATCTCATAATGCAACGTCTCACTGAAAATCAATGATAAAGTACATTATCTTGCCTGCCCTGAACCCGCGGCTCCAGCCTGACCTTCCTCAAGCAGAGCAAAGTCCGGGGAAACACAAAGGTTGAACTTACGGCTTCCCAGCAGGAAAGTGTGAAACTTTCCTGTGCCTCAGGAGGAACAGGACAGGATGGCCCTCCACAACAGCCATCTGACACAGTTTGGTGTCACTCATGCCCTGTGACCACTGCAGGCAGGAAAGAGGAGTGTGTGAGCAGTGAGAGGCAGAGCAGGCTGAATCCAGCCTGAATTTTGAAGCCTCCAGTCCCACTCAAAACACAGTCCTGGTTTGTTTCTGGGGGTTTCTCATTAGGAGATGGATCCTGCTACCTTTTTTCCTGCTGAGCAGCATTTATTCCACAGGGGCCTCTGACCTGCACGAGGTCAAAGCAAGCGCCAAAAGGAGAAACTAGTGACACCCCAATCTCTGTAACTCCCAGTGCAGCAGGGAAAGGCCGTGCTGAGGGAAGACCTGTGTCCCAAGACACTGCAAGGTAAGGATTTCTTCAGGGGTTAGGAGAAGACCTTGGAGCCAGCCAAGGTCAGCCCAGCACAAGCCCCAAAGAGGACAGGGCTAGCAGAAGGG
This sequence comes from Lycocorax pyrrhopterus obiensis, assembly GCA_014706295.1. Taxonomy (NCBI): domain Eukaryota; kingdom Metazoa; phylum Chordata; class Aves; order Passeriformes; family Paradisaeidae; genus Lycocorax; species Lycocorax pyrrhopterus. Next base: position 8,757,205 of record JACSVZ010000022.1, on the reverse strand, counting down.
AGCACTGAGAGCTGCTCATACTGTGGCAGCAGAGATGCTCCCCCTGTTCCCAGTGTCCCCAGCCGCAGGGAGGGGGAGATGCCACCCACAGACCCTTCCCTGTGTAGGCAGCACCTTGGGAAGTTGTGTACCGTTTCTGCCTGAGTTCTGCTGGCTCTCATCACCAACACGGGTTTGGAAAAAAACCGTGCAGGATTTAGTTCATGATCAGCTGAGATTGATGCTGCTCCTAAAGGAAACTGGGCAAGCACCTTGTGCCTATTGTCACCCACAGGTGGGAGCATCTCCAGGGTTTTCCATGCTGGAACCTACCATGGCATGTTGGTCCAAAATCTGCACAGAGCAGTTTGCTTTCAATAACAGGCTACAGCATCAGCTTAACCCTCCAAATATCACCCCGGGACCCCAGAATTTGACCTGCAAGGTACTGGAGGCCCCAGAATGCCTCCTAAAAGATGTGTGACAGGCACCTAGAGATGCAGTCATCGAAAGATCTCCTTCCTCTCTAATGGAACCAAGAGAAGCTCAGTCAGCAGCTCTGGCTCCTGTCTCCAAAGTGGGATGTCATTGCTGACCAGTGGAAAAAATTACCAGCACCAGGTGAAGTGCATCTTCTCGAGCAGGAGGCCCCCACATGTCTCTGGGGCTGGAGGTTTGACAGCATCCCAGGCCCCGTCAGCAGGGCTGGAAGCACACCACGGAGAACACAAACCAGACACATTCCTGCAGCGGAGGCTCTGCCACATGATTTAGGAGGCTGCAAGCACTGCGATGTTGAGCAGCAAGCCGACAGCTTGTGCTGCTCCTGATGGATGCCGGAGTCTATTTTTTCTTCGATAACAACTTTCACTAATGGTGCTGGCACGGAGGCTCAGCAAGGAGGAGGGAAGTGGCAAGTGTCCAGGGTGAAAAAGAGTTCACAATTACAGTAGGAAAGGCCACTGTGTCCCTTGTGCTGGCCATGGAAATGCTGAGGGCAGTGATGGAAGGGGCTCTAGGAGAGCATTGAGTCATCCCCTCCTTCAGCAGAGCACCCACTGTACCCAGAGCATTTTCAGCAGACACCCAGACATCTGCTTATCTTATTTTTAAACTCTTCAAGTGACGGGGTGCCACAATCTCCCCCAGAAGTCTGTTCCAGTGTTTCGCTGTCTTCATGGGTGAAAAGTTTTTCTTATGTCCAGTTCAAACCTTCATTGCTGCAATTAAATCCCAAAGCATCTTGTCCTCTCCAGAGACAGAAGCAAGATGGATGAAGAGGGATGTAAGCCTCGTTGTTTTTTTCACTTGTGTGTTCTATGCCCAGCCAAAAGAAGAAGAGTTTATTTTCCTGGAAGAGATACTATCTCCTGCAACACACAACTCAGAAGTATCTTTCTATTTTTAAAAGTGAAGTATAGGAGTTACGTAAAAGCTATGGAAACCAGCAACGAGAAACAGGGTCTTCAATTTGTGGGCTCTGCCGCCTACCACAGCTAATTTCCCTGCTCCTTGGGGCTGACCTGGACTGTCCACAGCACATCAGTGCAGAGAGGCTGAGCTGACTGCCCCCACACCAGCACAGGGTGGACAGGCCCCACATCCCCTGTGCCTGCAGTCTCTCACCAGTGTGCCAAAGAAAGCGGCAGAAACACTGAATCTGTTTTTGTTCCTTTCTGCCTTCTTAAAACAGCACTGGACACAACAGGCCAGACTCTCTGCTCTGGTAACCGGCTGGGAAAAGGATGACACAGATAACACAGACAGGTAACACAGCTAACACAGACAAATAACACAGTTAACACAGATAGATAACGCAGATAACACAGATAGATAACACTGGTGACACAGATAGCACAGACAGATAACACAGACAACACAGACAACACAGTTAACACAGATAGATAACACAGATAGTTCAGATAGATAACACAGACAACACAGATAACACAGTTAACACAGATAGATAACACAGATAGTTCGGATAGATAACAGACAACACAGATAGATTACACAGGTAACACAAATAGATTACACAGGTAACACCGGTAACAGTGTTCCTCAGTGCCATGGGTGTGAAGCAGCCCAGAACGGTGCAGAGCAGCAGGAGCGAGGGCTGCCCGCTCAGGGATGGCACCACAGGGTACTTCGGGACAGCCACACAGCCCCAAAGGCCCCTGCTTTCGGGAGGGCAGGCGAAGAGGATGTAGGCATGGGAAACTCCTCCAGCCTGGGAGCATCCAGGGGCAGCTTCGGGAAACGGGGCTGTTACTACTGTCACTGTCGCGAGGATGAACCGTGGCCTCGCTAGGGCTCACCTGCAGCCGGGCACTGCCAGCGCTGCCCGGGGCTGCCAGGCAGGGAGGGCTCGGAGCACACCGGAGCCAGCCGAGGTGTGAATGCGAGCCGGAGCCCGCAGAGCCGGTGCCCGGGGCGGGCAGGAGGCGCTGCGCGGTGCCCGGGCTCGGTGCGCGGTGCGCGGTGCGGGGCGAGCCGTGCGCGGTGCGCGGTGCGCGGGCGGTGCGCGGGGGGCGGTGCGCGGCCGCGGGGGTGCGCGGGGGGCGGGCGGGGGGCGGCGGCGGCGGGGCCATGCGGAGCCCGGGCTGAGCGCGGCGGCCGCCCCTCGCCATGAAGCGGCAGAACCTGCGCACGGCCGCGCTCATCCTCTGCATCTTCTCCTACCTGCTGGTGGGCGCCGCGGTCTTCGATGCGCTGGAGTCGGAGGCGGAGAGCGGCCGCAAGCGGCTGCTGGAGCAGAAGCGCGGGGAGCTGCGGAGGAAGTACCGCTTCTCCGCCGACGACTACCGGGAGCTGGAGCGGCTGGTGCTGCAGGCCGAGCCGCACCGCGCCGGCCGCCAGTGGAAGTTCGCCGGCTCCTTCTACTTCGCCATCACGGTCATCACCACCATCGGTGAGTGCGGGCAGCCCGGCCGGCGCGCCCGGCATCCCTCCATCCCTGAAGCTCTGCACCCCGTGTCCCTCCATCCCAATCTCCCTACACCCCGTGTCCCTCCGTCCCTGCCTCCCATCTCCCTCCATCCCCACGCCCCTGCATCCCATGTCCCCCCATCTCCATGTCCCTGCACCCCGTCCTCCTCCAGCCCCACACCTCCAGTACCCCTGGGAGCTCCAGGACAGCCTGGAGGGTGCCCGCATGGCAGAGGCAGGTCTCACCCTTGCAAGGCTGGGACATCTCTTCAGGCCACCCATGAGCTGACCCTATGGGACCCCCAGTGCGCAGTGGTGGGCGAGGAAACCCACGGGCAGGCTGGGGCCACCCTGTTCTGGGGGCGCTGCTACGGCTGGGGCCACGAGACACGATATTGTCCCAGGGAGGCAGCAGCTTGCGGAGCTTCTGCGGGAACCTTTGGAGCAGGCAGCTGCCAAAGTTGGCAGCGGTGTGGGAGGGCAGAGGTGGGGGCCATGTCTGTCCCCTGCACTGGCTGTAGCCAGTGACCTGGGTGAAGACCTGGGCAAGAATTGTTGGCTTCTTTGCTGGCTCAAAACTCTGGATGTTTGGCTGCGTGAGACCTGCTTCACGGAGCCAAGAGAGCCACGAGCCACTGCCCGAGGCTCTGCCTGCACAAAAACCTGCAGAGAGATGGGTGTCAGCTTGGAGGGGAGCGATTGAATCACATTAAACTCCTGTGTAGACCCACTTATCCACACTAGAGCCCAGCGCCTTGGTTTGTCCGCTTCAATTTTGCAAGAGAATGAAACTAAATTGAATGAAGTTTGCCTTAATTTAGGTGAGATTAACCACACGGGAGTTGAGCATTGTTTAATTAATCCACTTTGATTAATCCATGCACCCTTAGCACCCCGTGGGGCTAGACAGGGATCCTGTGCTCGTGTCACTGCTTGTGCTGGGGGTTCAGTCAGCAGATGTGTTTTGGAGGCAGGAATCCTTAGGCCGAATCCTGCCCTGGCACAGCCAGCAGCCGCCTCCTGTTCTTCAGGACAGGACTTAGCCTTACCAAAGGGCTTGGGATGGTTGAAATACTTCTGGTAGCTGGAAGCATTGTCCCTCAGGACAAGGGTTGGTGGGATCAACTGCTCTGTGTTACCAGAGGACTAGAGGTGGCAGAGGGGTGGGTATCCTGCAGGCCCTGCCTGGGGTCTCCATGTGCTCCCATGGGATGAGGTGTGGGGTTTGTGCAGCTGGAACACACATGGCCAGCAAACCACAGTGGGCTCAGGGCATGGCTTGGGTCAGACCCCAGCAGGAGGGAAAGATGAATGGCTTCAGCAAAAATCCCCATCATCACCTGGCAGGTTATAGCTTCATTTACATGATTTTCCTGTTGGCTGTGACAAACAATGGCTGTGCTTATCACACACCCTTTGTGATAAATAATTTCAGCCCAGGTGCCATATTTCTAAAACGCTGGCATGTTGGATCTCTTTATATTGGGCTGTGCTCCAAATCTCAGTTTTAACGTTCTTGTAGCTGTGTTTACTCTTCCTAATTCCCTTTGTCATTTCGAAACCATCAGTCAAACACTCCTTCAACAGTCTCTCAGGGTATAACAATTGTTTTTCCACTTACTGCTCTTCTGGATCATTATATTTACGTCCTCATTGCTGTCATTGTATTATCTTGTAGCCTGGGACCTGGTAATTGCACTCGGTTATTAAGCTTGGATCTGACTGGGAGGTTTTGCCACTGCAGTCTCCTGTCTGCTCTCTATTTCATGAAATGTGGCATGCAGGCATTAAATTCATCATTTTTTTGTTGGGTGAATTTGTGAACAGAGAGAGCAATTAGAAGCTGGTCCCTTGCTGCCTGCTCGCAGTCCAGAGCACAGCGTGGTGAAGGATAACACTGTCCTCAGCCCCTCAGCCCTGTCCCATGCAGGAGTTTCCTGGAGCAGGAGGTGTGCTCAGGAGCCCAGGATAACACGGTTATCCTCCTCTGGCCCTTCCATCACTGGGGGCTGCAGCTTCCCCAAGTGTCCTGGAAATCCATGGGCAGCAAGGACTGAGGTGAAGCCAAGTCACAGCTTAGAACAAGACTGGGGGGTAACAAGAGGGTGTTTTTCCCCATGTTCTCCATTCAAAAGTCACACAAATTCCTGCAGAAAGTGAAAATACAAATAGCTGTTTGTGAAAGGCCTGGCAGCAGCGCAGGAAGGAGCTGGCGCTGCCCTGCAGGCACCTTCAGAAGGGAAGTTTCAGGCCCTGGTAGTTTCTTGTAAAAGCAACTCAAAAGAAAGGCTCAGATGCCTTTGGATGCCTTTGGATGCTGTTACTCCCCACGCCACGTGACTCCCTTGCACTGAGTTCGTTACTCATCCGCTGAGGTCAGGGGCCACCGATTTCTTCTAAGCTGCTGTAATTGAGGTGGGCACAGAATCGCTGGAGTCCGGAAGATTGCAGTGAATACCTCACTATGCCTCACAGTATAATTGTGTCCTTGAGTCACAGCTTGAAACTTGGGCCAAGGTGGAGAAATTAAATCTCAGAAGGCGTTCAAGGAGAACCTTGTCCTCCTGGAGCTCCTTGTCCCCAGGAAAAGGGCTGACAGGGCTGCGGTGGCATAAATGCTCCCTACCCTGCATCTAAAACAGCACAGCCCCTCCTCCCCAGCACTCTGGCGGTGCTTTAGGTCTGAGTCTTAGTGACACTGGAGTAAATCTGGAGAGGGTCTGCAGAAGTCCTTCCAGACTTAGCTGCTCCTGTGGGGACTGTACCTATAGCACAGGGCCGCTCTAGCTCCTGTCCAACCGGCCACATGGCAAGTGCTCAAAGCTGAGACTCAAAGGGGCAATGTGACACTGGATGGCTTGGGAGGAGGAGGAGCAGGTGACAGGGGAGGTGGCAATGCCCCTGCAAGGGCAGTTGTGGATGGTCCTGGCTGGGTGTGTACCTCCCCACAGGGTGATCTGACTCTGCTGGTCTCAGCATCTTGCAGAGCCTCTGTTCCCCCTCGCCGTGGGGTTCAGGTTACCCTGCACACCTGACACTGACACAGCACTGTGGCCTCTGAAGTGTTTGTGAGCTGCAGGAGGCTTGCAGACCCCAGTCCAGCTCTAGGCCTCCTCTTGGCCTCTGTGACATCGGGGGCTATCAAGAGGGTACCTTCTCTCTTTAGAGGTCAAATGAGGTTCTGCCTACACGATACTGCAATGTGCCATGATCCCAAAGGATGTGGCATCCCATGGCCCTGTTAGCATTGCCTACAGATCTGTTTCTGAGTCATTTTCCATTCTTCCCCCCATTTTTCTACTGCTCCTCTTGGTCACAGGGCAGCCTTGCTGGAAACCCCAGTGAGGGCTTGACGCCACCTTTCCTCTTTCCTGCGTCCTTCACAGGTTATGGGCACGCTGCTCCCGGCACGGACGCTGGCAAAGTCTTCTGCATGTTCTACGCCATCCTGGGCATCCCCCTGACGCTGGTCATGTTCCAGAGCCTGGGGGAGCGCATGAACACTGTCGTGCGGCTGCTGCTCAAGAAGATCAAGAAGTGTCTGGGCATGAGGACAACCCATGTCTCCATGGAGAACATGGTCCTAGTGGGCTTTCTGTCCTGCATGGGCACCCTCTGCATCGGCGCCGCAGCCTTCTCTTATTTCGAGGGCTGGACTTTCTTCCATGCCTATTATTACTGCTTCATAACCTTGACCACTATTGGCTTTGGAGACTTCGTGGCTCTGCAGAAGAACGAGGCTTTGCAGAAGAAGCCCCCGTACGTGGCTTTCAGCTTCATGTACATCCTGGTGGGCCTCACCGTCATCGGCGCCTTCCTCAACCTGGTGGTGCTGCGGTTCCTGACGATGAACTCGGAGGACGAGCGGCGGGATGCCGAAGAGCGAGCCTCGCTGAGGAGAGCCCGCAACAACATCCACCTCAAGCCAAAAGAGGACAGCCGCAGCAGCAATGCCATTTTTCTCCCTGTGGAGGACAGGACGAGCCAGATGAACCTGATCCCGCTGGTCCAGGAGGACGCGGAGAGGCAGCGGTGCCAGTCGGCCACCTCTGCGGCCGCGGTGCCGTCCTTCTGCACGTGCCTGTGCTACAGACCCCAGGTGTGCAGCAGCCCGGCGCCCTCCCACCCCGAGACCCTGAGCTGCCACACCAACCCTGTGTATTACAACTCCATTTCCTACAAAATCGACGAGGTGTCCCTGAGCACGCGGGGTCAGACCGGCTCCTCCCCGGGGAGCACTTTGTCTTCCAACAGCCCTCGCTGCCGGCAGCACCCCCGGCTGCGGAGGAAATCCATCTAGGAGCGCGTGCCGAGCTGTACTCAGCGCTCGAGTCTTACTATGATGATAAATTGAGAACAGAGATGTCAGGTTCTTCTTACTCATTTTCTTCTGTTCCTCTCCCTCCCCCCAGCAGGAGCCTCTAAATCCTGTCGGGAAATAATGATTCCTTTTTTGCAGGCACTGAATGACATTGTTAAGTTTTTCTTTGCTTTTTCCTCCCAAGTAGGTTCAAGCATTTGGGACTGGTAAGAGCTCCCACCCCGCCCCGATGTGAAACCCAGTGAGCTGTAGGTTTGCTTTCCCACCTCCCTGCTCCCCAAAGGGTGCACTGCTGCCCTCCCACCCTGTCGAACCTTGGCTGTGGCTGCTGCCAGCACATGACTCTTGCTCCATGGGCTGGGTTGCATTTGCTGAGAGTGTCAAAAGCAAAGCCTGTGTGAGCAAGCCCTGCAGGGCTGGGGACCTTTAAGTTGTCCCCTGACACCAGGTGCAGGTAAGTCAGTGCCACGCAGTAGGTTTGCAGCTGGTGGGTGGGCAGGGAGAGGTGGGCAGGAGGGAACGGGCTGTGGTCCTGAAGCTCAGCACATGGGGGCAGCTTCGTGGAGGTGCTTCATCTCCTGTGAGCAGCCCTCTGGGTCTGAGCTCAGGTTTGTGGCTGGCTCAGTGCTTTCAGAAGCTGGAGGCCCATGCACTCACCCACTTGCCCACCAGCACACCTTACCTCTTATACCTCACCACCACGGGTAGGTCCTCCTGGCTGAACTGGCTGGAGGGATGCCGTGTCCCATTCCCAGGGGAAGCTGAACTCCTGCAGTCCAGTTCAGCCCAGCTCAGCCCAGCCCTGCCCCAGCTCTCCCCTGTGCTGAGCCCAGACTGTACTAAGGGCAGCCTCAGGGAGAGCCTTCCTGACCAACACAGTCACCTGCAAAGGGCTTGGTCCTAAGGAGATTTTTTTTTTCTTAGCTAAAATCACCCCTTCCTTCCCCACCTTTCCTCCAGCTGGCAGCCCAGCAGCTGTGCCAGCTCCTCGCCTCCTCCCAGCCCCTGTGAGCCCATGGGTTTGTGCTTGTTGCTGCTGGGGTTATCTGAGGTGGGGGTGGTCCCACCTCCACGTTCACACCTGGAGATTTGTTACCTCCACAGCCACACCTGGGAGGCTCTTTCCAGCTGGTGACCCCAGTGTGGCCTCTGTCCATCCTGTTTCATCTGCACAAAAGCAGGACTGGGCTCTGACAGTGGTAGGAGCTCTGTTTCATTTTTTTTTTCTCCAATAAGGGACATTTTCACTCTCAGTTCTATCTAAAATACCCTCTGAGGGGGTTTTTGTGGAGAAGTAGCCCCTTTTCCTGGTGGGGAAAGCATGCAGAGTTGCCAGCATTGGGAAGGTCTCAGGGCAGGCTTTGCTCTCCCCTCCTTTTGTTTTGGGTGGCAGCTTAATAAAAGGTGAATCCATCTGGTGGTGGTTGGTTATTTGTCACGAGGAAGAGCAAAGGGATGTGTCCAAGCCCCAAACCTCAGGCTGGCTCCCTGTGGGCAGGCTGCACAGCCTGGGCACGCAGGCAGGGAGGAGAATGCTGGGCTGGCACCAGGGGCTGGTTTGTGACACCTTCACCTGGGTGCTGCCCTTTGGGGTGTGTGGCATTCCAGGGGCCGGGGGGTCCAGCAGCTGCCTCGCTTTGTACCAGTGGCCCCAGATCTGCACCAGCTGGGTGAGCCTTGGTTTAAAGAGAAAGGGGGAGGGGTGGAACAAAGCAAGCTGTGAGCATGGAAAACAGGCTTAAAAATGAGGCTTTCACTGGCTTCTCAGCTCCTTAGTGTGTCACTTCACGCTGATCCCACCAGCTCAGCCCTTTTGTTGCCATGCCCCACCTCCCCCACCCTCCCCATGGTATTCAGCCCAAGGTTTGGCTGTGCTGTGCTGCCCTTTGCCATCAGAGCTGAGCAGATGGAAGTCTCTCCCTCTTTCCATGTTGAGCCTTGGACATCCTCCCAGTGGCCAAGATGGAGCCAGCACCTCTCACCCTCATCCAGCATTGTGGAAAGAAGCAGGTCTTCAATTCCTGCTCAAGCCAGACCTGCATGGTATTGCCCTGGTGAAACCCACCTCTGGTGGAGCTGGAAGCAGGAGAAAACCCCAATCCAGAGGCTGAGCCAGCCTTGCACTCTCCCTCTGGATCCAGCACAGCACTGGCCAAGCTCGGTGGCTCCATGGTTGTGTCACAGAGCCCACAATGCAGCCCTACAAAGGCACAGCCTGGCAGGGGCAGAGGGGCTGGCGGTGTGACCTCCACACCCTGGAGGGCAGCACTGGTGACGAGGTGACGGCGCAGAAAGTCGGGCACCTGCTCTGGTTGCTGCTGCTTCCATGTGGCCTGAGCTTCCAGGCAGCGCTGCTTGGCTGCTCAGTGACAGCCTGAGCCCCATTCTGCTTGGGAAGCTGGTGGTGGTCCGAGGGTGGGAGACACTGGGCTGCCCCCTGACACTCTACAGAAACCCTCCTCCTCCCCCTTCCATCACTGCTCCCCCAGGGGCTGTAGCTGGGTCAGGTGGGAAGCTGCCCCTTGATCTCGCCCTGATGACCTGCAGAGGGATTTGGAGGCGTGACAAAAACCTTTCAGAAATTCTTAGTGAACTGTGACTTTGTGATCCCTCATTCCCATGGGAAAAAGACTTGCAGTAGCTCCCCAGAGAATGCTGCCTGTTCTCACCACCACCTCCTCCCACAGACCCCTCCAGGAGGATCCCCCAGACATTTCCCACCCGAGGGTTCACAGCTCCAGGTCATCCAGGCAGTAGCTGCACACCCAGTACATCAGAGGGTCTCCTTCCCCTGGGGGTCCCCAGGCCGCCTTCACTCACACTGGGTGTTCCCAACAGCCTGGGCCAGGGGTGGGGTTTTTTTCTGCCAGTAGAGTCTTCACCTCCAAAATTACCCTTGGAATGGCCAGTGCTGACCATGAAGGGTCTTGGAAAGAAAACAGCAGGAGCTTTGGACTGGGGTGGTGAGCACAGTACAACTGGGAGCAAGCTTAGCTCTGTGCCTGGAGATGCCCACGGCCAAATTACATCCAGAAGTGGCTCAGGGAAATGCAGGTTGGAAGCTGGGGCTGATTGAGGGAGCTGGAGGTCTGACAGCCCTTCCACGGAGCACTGGGACACACCAGGTTGAGCTGCTCTCATTCCCTACAGGCACAAGGAGAAGAGTCCAGCTGAAATCTTAGGCTGAAGACAATGGTGGTGGCAATGGAGAGGGCAGAGACACTCCACAGAAAACGTCCAACACACCGTAGGAAAAAAAAAAGGTTTTATTATCACCATTATCAACGTTTTCATTAGCTTAACACTGAATTGTAAATCACTCAATCATTACATATTGTCTGAATAAAACCTACAGACAGGAAAAAAGTATAGCAGAATCCTCTCCTGACTACAGACGAGTGGCCAGCGTCCCACCTTCCACCCAAGGCAGCCCAGGCACCTCGCAAGCCACTCGCCACCTGGGCAAGCAGGCTGCCCAGCTCCATTGCCTGTGTTCCCTCTGGCTCCACAGAGATTACACCTCACCAAATGATGTCAAAAAACCTCCAGAAAGTTTTGGAGAGGGTTACAGAGGCCAAAAAGAGCAGATCTCAGCTGCCCCCACTCCTAGGGAAAAGCAAGAGGAGTATAGCGTGCCTGCACAGTTACTGGTTTTTGTGGAGCAACTGATGAAGGTAAGAAGGTTTAACCCGTGAAAGGAGATTTCCCTACAGTGGCCAGGCCCTGGCAGTGGGGAACAAGGCAGAGCTCCAGCACGGTGGCAGAGGGGGTGGGAGCATGGATGGGCTGGGGGTGGCCCCATCCCCGAGCAGAGGCCAGCTCTGCCGCACCGCCCTGGCGGGCAGCGGGGGATGGATGCGTCAGTGCAAAGAGATGCTGTGGGCAGCCTCAGTCCCCTCGGGCTGGAATAAGGCCTCGTGTCGAGAGGGAAGTGGGGACCCGTGTAGGGAGCAGAGGGCGCTGGGGAAAGCAAAGGGAAGGTGGAGAAAAGCTCGCTGGGAGCTCCCCTTCTCCCTGGCCAGCACAGAGGCAGCTCCCTGTCTTCTCCGGGCTGTTGGAAATGGCACACCCTGCCTGCCTGGGCTGCTGAGCCTCTGCAGAAGACCCCTAGCTCCTTCCAAGGATGGGAAAGGAAGGACCCCCTGGAGTTTGAATGTGGGACTGCCACAAAATGTTGGCAGGACACGGGCATCCCTGGTGGGTGGCAGGCCATGGCAGTGCTGCGTGAGGGGGTCTCGGGGGAGGCACTGCATCCCCAGGATGCCCTTCCCACTGTGCAGGGAGCAGCTTGCAGGGAGCAGGAGGAAGACAATCCCAGTGTGGTGAGGCATGGGGAACATGCCTTTAGAGTCACTCTCCAAACCTTGCTTTCCCTGGCTCCAAAGCCAAAACCAGCTCCAGGTCAAGAAGATGGAATCACCAAAGCAGAGACCAGTGTGCAGCACTGGGTCAGGAGCAACAGCCCCAGAAAAAAAACTGCTGAAGGATTTGAAGCTCCAGGCTGGCATTTAGTGGGACCTGAAGCCCCAGTGGGCAGATATCCTAACATTTGGTGCCCAAGCAACTACAAAAACCAGCTCCTGCAAATCTTGTGGGATGGCTTCAGCAAGATGTGCCTCAATCATTCCCTTGGGCTGCTTCTGCTCCCACCACGGCTCAGCAAGTGGAGCTCACGGCTGCCTGGGCACAGTGTGCCCACATGGCCTCTCTGCCAGACACAGCCCTTCCCTGCCCACACACAGGGGCCTCAGCCCACATGATGTGCCCAGAGTAAATGCCAAGGCTGTCCATGGACCTGGCGAAGCTGGGATTAACAATACTGCTTTGGTTGCCATTTTAGCTACCAGAAAGTCACAAAGGGAAAGTCCTTGGGTCATCGCCTCTGTTTGCTGGTGCTCTGGACAGGGCTGGTGCAGGGTCCTTCTGGTTCAGCCACTAAAGTGCAAAGAACCAAATGCTACAAAGAAACTCTCCCCAGTTCCTCTCCTCCACCAGGATAAGAGCAGCAACCACGGGGAAGGGAGGACAGAGGGTGTCTGTACCATGGGAACAGCTTGAGGCTCCCCAGGGATGAGTGTGATGCTGCTGCCGTGGGTGAGCAGCTGGGGATGGACATGCGGCTGCCTGGTCACTGGGCGTGGCCACTGAGCAGAGGAGCCTGGCAGTGAGAGCTGACGCCACATTTTGAGAACACCTAATCACTTGCAAACTCCCTGTGGAATTACCATGTTCATAGACACACACCTTGGCTGGTGTGCACTGGGGTAAACACAAAAAGGCTTTCGCTGATCATCCTCTCTTCACTGATCATCCTCTCTTCACTGATCATCCTCTTTTCTAAATGTTTGGCTCAAATTCGGCAGCTGCAATTTCATTTTAGGTGCTCCCTCCAGGTCTCAATATGCCCTGGACTCCTCTACCGATGGCACTTTGCATTTAGACGTCTCTCTCTCTCTCTTTTCAAAGCATTTCACAAAAACCAGGAACTCTTCCAGCATTTCTTGGGGCTCTCAGCACCACTGGGACCTGCTGCCCGCACAGCCAGCAGCCTGGCAAACTTGAGAACAACATGGACACTTGTCCTACGAGAAATGCTGGGAGGAATCCACAGGCAATGGACTGGGATGCTGTTTTGAAGCTCTTTTATTCTATGCACTGCATCAGTGATGGAGCTGACTTAAAATCCAGTATCCTGATCCTGCCACTCGGGAAAAATCTTTAGACGAGCCCAGCACTAGCAAATTTCTGAAGAAAGGCACAGAACAGCTTGTGCCTGTTTTATACCTACCTGGTCCCCCATGGTCCCCTGCAAAGGTGCAACCTCTCTGCCTTGGGTGGAATTTTCTAACAAAATGGACAAATACCACCTATGAAATGGACAAAATAACCCACAGAGCCTTTAAAGAAGAGCAGCCCAATCTGCTGCTCTGAAAAAAACCCTCCCTTTAGCCTGCCCCGGGTATCTCGAGGAAAATCGGCAGCTGTCAGGCAGAACTCAAGTGGCCCCAGAGTGCAAAGGCTTTTTTGCTTTATCAGGGCTACAATGGCAGTGGGAACCATCCTCGTCGAGTTACAAATACTAGATAGCCTAAGAAAAACAGGAGATTGAAACAGTCATGAAGTTTATACTGGAACTATTTTTCACCTCTGTAGTATGAAGTCACCTACAGCTGTTTCTTTCTTCACCTAAGAGAGACCTCATGTCGATGGGCACAGACACTCACAGAGAAGTCTATAGGATGAATATATCTCACAAGGCAACAGCCCAGTCTTTGTTTTTTACAATCAAAGTTAATATGAATCTTTTTCAAAAGTGATGTTGTTGAGATTGAGGACAATTATAAACTGTATCAACAATATGTACTACAGCCTGCAAGTCACAATCTGTGCACACCCAATGGAATATATTATTGCTTGGTAGCCTATTAGACTTTGTTTATAAAAAGATTTTTATACAGAGTACAGGATTATGACAAAACTAGCTAAGTAGTTCTCATCTTGAAAATACAACATCGATTCTTTCAACAAAGTAGCTGAGAGTTAATGAACGATAACAAATATTTACTAATAATTTTATGGCCAGTTTGAACAGAATTTCTTATAGGACTCTTTTCTGGTGTTTATTTACATATGCCTCTTTTCTTTTGGAAAAAAGTTGATAAAATATAACAAGGAACATAGAAATCAAAAGAATGAGTAAACTTCATACCAAGAACATCAAACATTTTTGAAAACACTAAATTATGTTACCTGTTAAAAAACATACATATCATTTTGTCTTTAAAGAAAAATATTTTTCCTGTTTTAAAATATTACCAACAGCATGTAATAAACTAACTTAAAATGAGTTTCATAAAAAAGTTGTCTTGCTGTCTAAACATTACTAAACATGCTTAGGTTGAGATTCTGTTAACTGCCTCAACATCTTAAAAACAGCTCCTTTACAGGAACTTGTGATATTCATACTCCAGAAGACCTGCAAATTTAGAACAGTACAATGATAAAGGATCCGGTAGCTAGGAACAATAAATATATATTTTTATTCAAAGCAAGTAATTCTGAAATGTCCTTTGAAACAATCCATGGCCAAGAAATGCTGGCCCTTACCCTGCCCACAGTGCCTGCAGTGCAAAGGGATGCTCCAGCAGCTGCGGCTGCAGGATGAGGACCCATGGATTGAATTGCAGAGTGAGGACCTTGGGCATCCCAGCTGTGTTGGGGCAAAGGGAAAGAAACACCAGGAGACTGGGAAAAGATCACATTTTTTTGCCTGAACAAACCAGGACCAACCATGGTCACAGCTGCTTTTTGCTTAGAGCACAAAGAGGACAAAGCCACATGCGAGGCTGCTCTCTCTGTGTGCAGGGGATGCCCACGGGGGAGAGATCATTCTGCTCTCAGGGATGCTCTCAGCATCAGGATTTCTTTGTTCTCCATAATGCAGGTAACATTTAGGCATTGGCTCTCCATGGTTTTCTTGGCCAGCAATGCTCCCATTACCTTTACAATGCAAAGTTGTAATGTAATGTACAGTTCATGCACAAGGAACAGAGAATCAACCCCGAGCTGGGCAGGTGTTTCTCTCTCCTCAGTCTCATCCCTCATAATCATTCACCAACCAAAACCACTGTGACGCTTTTTTTTCCTTTTATTTAAGTCTCCTGCTCTTCCTCTCTCCCTCCCTGACTGTAACCAACAGCAAGACTCAGGCACAGGAAAAGACTCAGCCAGGACTTGCAAAGGGGACAAAAGTTCAGTTTCCAGCTGCTCATCACTCTGGCAAAACGCTGCTTTATACACGACCACACTGGTAATCCCAACTCTCATATCACATCACCTTAGACAGAAACTGGCCAGCCAAATTTTTTGGGGAAAAGTGGGTTAGGCTTTATAAAAATAGGCTATTCCAAGCCTGAGACTTGTCTTGGATGCTGCACTGGGAGTCTTAAATCGATGGACAACTAGAAGAGTTACTTTTACAATACACCACGGCCAGTGCAGGAATCACGGGTATGAGTGAAGCAAGAATTTAGACTGTAGGGTACCATGCAACTCCCCAGGCCTCACTCTGTGTCCCGTGGGCACTCGCAGAAGGGCTCCTGTGAGTCTGCTTTGTGAAGGAAGGTCACCTGCACTTGCCAGTTCATGTGACTGTGCTGTGCTTGGCAGCCAGGGATTGCAGTGCTCACTTACTGGGGAGAAACAGGACTTGGAAGTGAGTAGAACAAAAACGAGAAGCACTGGACCACAATCAACCACGTAAAAAATGCAGAAGAAAATAGGACGGAGCAGACTGTGAAACTGCCTCCAAACTACAGAACTGGAGACGTTAACAAAAATAACACAACTAGAACCGTAACTTCTTTATTTTACCCTGACAGTGACCTTTCAGCATGATTAAAACCAGACAGAAGACAGTCCTCGGTGTTAAGGAGTCCTGTGGTAACTGAACTGATCATCACTGAGCCTGCAGAGATTTCAGAGGGGCAGGAAACAGAGACGCGTCGCGTCTGCCAGGCACACAGGAACTGAGCTTTTCGACAGACAGTCATTAAACAAAGATTTCTGGGGAAATATTTTTGGCATATATAGTCTCCTGCTCCCCATTACAAACTGCAAAAACGCTGCATTCATCTTACTGGACACAGGAAACTCAGGATTAATTTAGCTCTTACTGGTAGATGATGTCCAAACGAAGTACCAATACAAAGGTTTCAGCATAACTTAAGACAGAAGCCCTGTTGCCAGGTCTGGCGTGTACCTGGAGCTCCCCACAGTCCTTTTAAAGTCATAGTTATTAAAAGATCCAGTGCTACAAACCACTAAATCTACCTAATCTATTCTAGTTCATACACATATTGTACAATATTGCCTAGTACTCACTACATACCAAGAGGAAAAGATGCTGACTTGAATTACAGTAAATGTGCTTTTTTTTAAAATAAAAATAGAAGAGAGTGCCACAACATAGTTTGACCAGCATGCAACAAACTTTCTTCAGCTAATATATAGAAATTGTCTAATACGATTAGAAAAAATAATTAGTGAGAGGCCAGAGACATATTTGATCAAGGAAATTAAGAGATTTATCTGAAATGTTGAGGCTTTTGCCACTGAAGACTCAAAAAACTAGTCATTCTATGTCCCTTGTCCTCCTTCCCTCTCCTTTATATTATATAATTTTTTACGGATTATTGTAAGGCCTATAATTTTTTGCTTCTATCCTGTAATTTATCTCAAAATAATTTAAAATGCCATAGACAAGCTAGGACCAAAAGCAACTGCTTTTACCATCCACTCAACACTCATGCTTTTACTCTAAAAAAGCTGAGGTCCACACGCAGAAATAAATGCTCAGTATTTCTCTACGACAGGTCAAGAATCTGCTCATTCCTACATGGGACACGGGACCTTCACTTTTAAACCACAAAGTAAAACATCTCCAAAAGCTTATTCTGGGACAGCAGTCATCAAATCCTCATTCAGGAACTAAGACAAAACCTAGCCAAAACAGAGCTATCAACAGAAAATCTTTGGAGATTCTCTGTGATTCTGGAAACTTGAATTGTCTGAAGGATCCAGCGCACTTCCTCCAGCACGTGGCTCTGCTGGCAGCAGCTGCCACAGCTCAGCAAATGTGCTTTACTCGTTTAATGAACAGAACATATGTGCTGTGACCACTGTGCCATCACACTCCTCACTCACTAGCTCTCTGTACTTTGGGGATCACATCTCCTCTTGCAGGACACTTGACAATGTCTGTGTACTACCGAGACTGCCTAAAGCTCCCCTCTCTCCACAAGGAAGGTTATGGGCTCTCCAGCACCTTCTTCTCAGATGGCAAACTGAGGTTTCTTTCTTCTGCACCCCCAGAAGCCCCCATTTCCTCTCCCATGGCAGAATAAAACAGTCCTGTTTCAGGTCAGTGCACAGCACAACAGGAAGGGCAGCATCTCCAGCAGATATGTACCAGTACCAAGGAGACGAAGGAAAAAAGCAGGAGATAGAAGACATCATGACTGAAGGATGCACAGCAACAAGTAAGGGAGTCAGCAAATTGCAGAACATCTTATCTGACAATACAAAACACCTCAAGCTGCGAGTGTGATGTTCAGCTCCCACTTCTAGTGTTTTGGGGTTTTTTTCTGAGCAAAACTGTGGTTAATTAGCCTGCTAAACTCGAACTCTGTTTAAACTGCCTGCTCTAAGTAGGCATTACTTGTTCTCCCACCAAGTATGCTTCATCAGCAGTGTTAGACACGTAATGCAGTAAAGACACTTGCTGGTAATTTGGCACAGTTTGAAAACACAGCAACGACAGTGTTACAGCTAACATGACTCAGTGACAGGGAACTGATTCTAAAGAAAGAGTTGCAGGTTTCTTTCTTCCTCTCAGAAAGAAAGACATTATAAAAAAACCTAATGCTTCCTCTTAAACTTTCTGTTCCTGCTCTTTTTAGGCCAGACGATGACCTCTGAATTTTTCAGGTACTTTCTTCTGAAAGAATTCATATTAGAAATTTCTAAGACACACAGTTAAGAGAAATTCATTCCTTACTCCCCCCAAATTCTTTTGAATGCTGCAACTTTCCAGGGTTAATAGTGATCTGAAACAAGGGTCCAAGAATGACAGTGAGAGAAGTGAAACAAGAGGTGTATGTCTAATTTGACAACTAGGACTCATGCCCCATGGCACCTCCTCCTCGGACGGAGAGGGCACAGTGCCCTCCCCCTCGTCTTCTGTCTAAGGTCACTGGTTTATCCTCCTCTTCCAGCTCCACAAGAACTGATGGAACATGCATTGCACTTGAGGTCAGAGTTCCAGCAAACAAAACCTTGACAGCATGTTTAAAAAACAAAAGCAGTTCCCCCTTCCTTACTCACTAAGACCTGTCACAGCAGGGTCCCACTGTGCTCTCCAGGGAAAGCTGTGAGGACTGGCGCAGGAGCGGGCCTGTAGTGGGATCTACCATCGAGGAAGTTGGGAAGAGCTTGTACCAGCCGATTGCTAAAGTTGACAAATCCAGTTCTTCCAGGAGAACCCTGGCGACTCCCATGAAGTGCTTGCGCTCCATGCGTCCATAGTTTCCCCAGACTATCACCTTAGGGACAAGAAGGGGGAGCACAGTTAATCCTCCAACTTGCACACTCGCTTGGGAAGCACAAGCCTGACCAATCCTTCTTCTACTCATCCAACTTCCTGGAGCTTTACTACAGCCTGAGAAGACCACAAATATTTACTCTACCAACAGGTGACATGAAGCTCTGGCTGGTATTATGTTTTTATTTTAAGCACATATTTACAAATCCTAATGTTATCAGATTCTTTTCTTCCCCCATGGAAGAGAGGTGAATGTGCATGTGGATGAGCCACTGTTCTGCTGGGCAGGGACAGCACCTGCACAAAGTGTGCCCAGGGCTGCAGTCCAACACCTGCAGGTAAAATCTGGTCCTGGCATATAACAAGCCTTGGACACACCAAAAAGGCAGCCTGGGGGGGAAGGGCAGGAGAAGCTCTTGATCTGGAAAAATAAACCAATAAGAAAAAGGTGGGCAACAACTCGGGCCAAAAGCCAACAGTTTTAGGAGAAGAGCAGGTTTTAACTTCTGCACCTGGAGCGCAGGGCAGATGGAGATGAGGCACGGTCACCCACCTGGAGGAAGGGCAGGAGCCGGGCGCTGGCAATGGGACCAGTGACATGAGGGGCACATGTGAGCAACATGCAGGGCAAGCAGCACAGACGGCCGAGAGCAGCTCACAGACACAGAGGAAGGGCTAATGAAAGAGCTGGCAGAGGAGCAGGGAAAGCTGAGTCACACTTACGACACGATGGAGACCAGTGGGTGGAAGAGCAGATGCAGTGAGGGTCATGGGCTTAGGCATGCTGGAGGTCTGCACGTGGCCAAGTGGCCCTGTGTGGCTCAAGACAAAGGTGACGACTGACTGCAGAGTGAGTCCGCGTTCTGAAGAGGAGAGGATGAGTAGGATGGGTTATGATGACAATTAGTGATCTCTGGCTAATCCTCACAGCTTCTTTCCCTCGGCTCCTAACAACCACAACACTACAATTTTCTGTAAAATGAGGTAGGAGAGACAAGGAATGTCAATCAAAAACCAAAAATTCACACTCTAGGCCAGCAGGAGACGGAGCAAGCCACTGCACAAAGTGGGTTTGGTGACATGGCCATCAGCAAAAAGCCAAGCTCCTCAATTAATTCTTGGAATAAGTGACTTTCCTGGCAGCAAGGCAGCAGGTAAGGAAACCCATGGAAGGCAAGAGCAGACCAAACCAGGTCCCACTCCATCTCAGTCATAAATGTGCAGTCCTGTTGCATCAGGGGAAAATGCTTTTAATCAAGGTAAAGGAGGCAGAAGTCACTAAAGAAAAGGGTCCAGCAGGTTAGCTGGCAATTCGTATGCCAGTGGAGGTAAACAACAGGAACTCATGGATTAATTACATTAGTTTTACAAATAGATTTTAGCCAGGCTTTATTGGATGGAAATGATTTTTATATCATTTAACAATGCGAATCACTCGTTGCTCTGGGAACATAGGTACAGAGTTGAAAATACGAGTATGGCAGAAAACATACGGCAGTAAAGAGGTAGAAAAGGGCAGGATATGTGACTGGGTGATGGCAAAGCAGAGTGCCCTGAATGTGTATAAACACAGAAGACATGCTTCAAGATCATTTAGCACCTATAGGTATCACCTATCTCCTAACTGGGTAGGAAAAAAGGAATTAAAAAAATAAAATTCAACCTTTTCCAGATATGCATTCATGGTACCTGGCAGGCTGTCAAATCAGCTTGAGTATAAAAAAAAAAGGGATTCCTTTCCATTTGTTACATTCAGATTGAGTGCATTTGGATTGATTGAAAACATCTGCTTTTTCTCATCTATGTTAATTAACCAGCACAACAGGACTTAGTACCTTCCAGTACGAGATGCGGAAGAAAGTGAGGGGCAGACCTGAGACTTGCTCATCTTACCTGTAATACTTTGCCCTGGGGACTCTCAGCAAACAGTAACACCTGATTGTACAAAGGGTCTAATGACTTGCGAGCCACTTTTGTCTTCTTTTTCGCAATGCACACGCCATTCTCTAGCAGGTAAGCTTTGATGTAAGCAGCTGGAAAAAAGAAACATGGTCAAATATGAAGAAAATCTTCATGCTCACTTTAGAAAAGACAGGGTGCCATGTCTCAGGTGTTTCTAAAGAAGGCAGTTACAGCAGGGAAAAGATCTGCCCAGGCAGCCCTGTTTTCAGTACTGCTTAGACCTGCTGAAGCCAAGCAAAATTCAAATTTTCCCTATTCACAAGCATTGTGGGAGGCTGGGGCTCAGGGAGGTACTTTAAGAGATCAAAGCATCCTACCTGGCAGTGTTTTGGAGCCGGGTTTTGGTGTCAGTCCTCGAGCCTGAATGATATCCACTTCAAGCTGCCCATTCCGCTCTTGCAAGCCAATTTCCACGTCCCCTAAACCAAAATGTCAAAATATACAGAAGACTTTCAAAACAGTATGTCCTTGAGTTACTAAAATGTTACAAAAACAATCTGCATGTCCCTCCTGCACAAGGTGTAACAAACTGCACGTGCCTGATTTCCTCCTGTGCTGCTCTGCAGCAGCTCCACAGTGATTCCAAGCCACATTTTCAAAAGCAAGCTCGACTGGGAGCCCTCTAAAATGGCTTTGGTGGCTCAGTCTCCTACTCTTTGTGGCAGCAAGCCTCTCATCTCTCCCAAATGGAAGAACCTAGGATTGCAGGCTGCTTTGGAAAATCCAATTGTGGTGGACCGTAACAAAATTCTTACAGAGCCTGGTGAGGCTTAGAGAGAAAGAAAAACCCCAAGATGAAGAGGATGCATTTTCAGGATTTTAGCTGCATTTTACTCAGTCTGTGCCTTTCAGAGCGGAGGAAGAAAAGCACAAAGCTGCTGCTCTCCTCCTAATGCCACATTTGCTGCAGTCAGCAAAACCTTCCAGCCAAGCTCACTCGATTTAACAGAGAAATGGAGCAGGACAGTGTTAGATCAGCAGATGCTGGACAGATTATTAGGTGGCTTGTTGGAGCTGTCTGTTCAAGACTCAATTAAAGCCGCCCAACTCCTTTGTGTTCCTTACCCATCGAGGTGGTGGCCAAGGTTTGACGGCCAACAAACTGTGCAGGGCCCATGCTCCCCAGGAAGTCACTAAACTGCCCAGCAGATGCCAGATGGACTCCACTGAAATTCAAGCTGCAAAAGAAAATTATTTTGGCAAGTGGTTAATTTGCATTTTAAAGCAGCTCAGTAACTAAAGAACCAGATTTAATATACCTTTGAAATGAATGACATCTACAGAAGCCTTTTCTCAAGCAAAACTCGCTGATTTCCACACACTTTAGTTACATGGAATCCATTTAAAATCTCTTTCCTCATCTGAAAAACCCCAATAATGGCTGCAGTCACCAGCTGGTCAATATTTGTTTAGCTGTAACTAATTTTCTCTATGGAAAATCTCTGCCATCTCAGGCTCACATCTGGCCTGTCACCTCTTCAGGTAACAGATTCCTAGAATAGCTTATAGGATCTCTCTCGGTAGCCATCCCTTCCCTGCCCCCTTCCCTGCCCTCATTTCTGGGGAGGAAATAATGCATCTAGAGCAGTAGTTAAAAGTGAGATGAGGAGGGCAAGCATCAATCCCCTTGGGACTCAATCCTCTATTTATTTATCACACACACACACACACACAGAGCAATACATCTCCTTTTTGATCAGAGGGTCCCATTTCCTACTGCTCAACACCAGAAGCATCCACCCTGTCCACTCTGGTTTTCATATCTGCTTCCATGACTGTAGTCACAAAGAGGATCTGAATATGGGTGGCAAGGCTAATAGGAAAACATCCTCAAACATCAGCAGCGTCTCTGCCGCAGTCACCACAGCAAAACAAAAGCTGTTGGGAGGACAGAGCCTCCTAATCTAACCACCAGGCACTGAGGTCGGCCCATGGCACAGCTACAGGTGCCGGTCACTGCACTTGGACATGGTGTAGCAACACAAAAGCATCAAACTCTGTGGTACGCTGATACAAATCAAGATTTACCCAGTTGCACCCTGATTTACGCAGCTGTTTTGGAGGTTGTAGAAGAACTTGCTGCAAATGATAAGGAGGAGGCTTGAGGCCAGCATTTGACACCTACATTTGTCCCACAGGCATCTGCCAAGCCACGACACAGCTGCTGAGACACACGTCAGGAGCTTTGTGCTGGGATACCCACGCTGCCGCGCCGGGTGCCGCTCTCTGCCTGCTGCGTGCCGAAGTCAGGCACAATGACAGACCTCCTCCACTGCTCCAAACGTCCCTGGAGGGGGGCAATTACCCACGTAGTGATACAGCCCCCTGTTCCCCACACCCGCTTCTCACAAAGGATGCTGTGAGGAGGCCGCACGTTGGGTACTGGTGATGGCAGAGAGGAGCCCTGCCTGCGGGGTGGGCTGGGGACCGCAGGTTCTCACACAGCTGAGTCAGCCACAAAGCCTGGGTGATGCCCCCCCGCAAGCCAGTTACATTTAAAAGACATTAAAAAGAAAAGAAATTCTTTTCAAAACCCATTCAACCAGCAGTGTGTTAATTTCAGGTTGGGATTTCAGCTCTCATTAGCTATTTGCAGACCTGCTCTCAGCCCCATGGGAATATTTATTTATTCTGACAGGGAAGGAAGATGCCAGCACACACCCCTCAGCATCTTGCCACACATGGGACTGAAGAGGATATGTCACTAGCACAGGTTCACGGGGTGAGCTCAGCTCCCTGTGACAGGGGCATTGCATTAAATGGCCTGACTTTTCCATGGAATACTGCACCTCCCCTCTACATTGACCTGGCTCTTTGAGAAACCTGGTTATTGCTGCTACACAGGGAGAGCTGCTGAGCCATCAGCACGGAAAAACCTGCCCTTGAGCTCTTTACGAATGTCACCTTTGTGAAAAGGGATGAGGGAGTCTCAACATCCTGGGTGACAGGCTTGGGAGGAGCTCTGCTTGGGTGTATTTTCCTCAGTTCAGTGTTTTTTTCACCCTGCATCCACTGTTTGCACCAACACTCCAGGTGATATTTTGATACACAACAGAAACAGCGGCATTTATTTGGCATTCATTGCAGAGAAGGCTTAACATTTTTCTCAGTTTCCTGTGTCACCAACTCCTCAGCAGCACAAGGTGCGTCCCCAATGTCCGGGGCCACACTCTGCTCCCTGTGGGTACACAATTCCTGCCCCACCACCCACCTGGCATCTGTCGGCCCCACCGAGGCAGCCGTCTCTGGGACCAGGGCAGAGGTGCTGGATTTGTGGCCTGGCTCCCCAGGATAAACTGTGCACAGAGAGAGACAGCCCCAGGGCTGGAAAATCTGCAGGGACACGGGATGGGGGAAGCAGAGGAAGAGGGAGCCTGGAGCCAGACAGGCTTCATCAGGCTCATGATTTGCCCATACAAGGAGGGAAGAAGTGAGTCCTGGTGCACATGAGGACCAGCGAGACTCCGTGACCCTGCTGGCTCAGGCATTTTGGGCTGCACACAGAGAGTCAAAAAAGGATGAAAACTAGTGCCTAGAGAACTCAAAATAGTGCAGGAAAAAGGAGACCTGACAGACAAAGACACGACATTCAGCAGGAGATGAATGGACCATCAGCCAGAAGGTAAATGTTTTCTTTATTCTCTTCAACTCACGGAAGACAAATGGGCCAAACTCGGGTCTCGCTCCTGCCCTGGGGAGTGTGTGACCTGAACGAGCACGTAAATAACAATCTGGCACGACAACTCACAGCCGTTCAGGGAAATGTTCACTGCTGTGCTCAGAACAGATGCTTGGGCTAATTAGCAAGATGCTGAGGACCAGGACAGAGGAGGGGAAGCCCAGGACTGAGTGAAGCTGAGGGCTATGAGAGTTCACAGCACAGCCAGAACCAGATCTTGAAGCAAATCTTCTCTAGGGGGAAGTCCATCCATGTTACTGCAGAGGGGACACAAAGGTGGGAGAAGACCACCCACAGAAACCCCACATGCTGCAGGACAGCAGAGAAGAGAAACCCCTCTGGCCCCTAAATACTCAATTCACTAAACCAGTTCCTCTTGCCTGCCAGGGAGAGAATCACATCTAAGGCTGATGCCAAGTATTCCTCTGCACTTTATACCTGTGTGGAGAGAAGCCACCTGTGCTCTCACACCAGCCCACCCCTCCTCTGGTCTAGCAGGAGGTGTCCCTGCCCATGGCAGCAGGGCTGGAAGCAGATGATATTTAAGGTCCCTTCCAAGGCGTTCTGTGATGCTATGAATGCTGCTAGCTAAGGCTCTGCCCAGCAGCTGGGGTAGCTCAGGAGAGAATAAAAGCACCTGCTAACAGAGCAGCTGATGCTGCAGCCTGCATCAATGATAGAGAGGAAAACAGCAGGAGAGCATGAAGGACAACCTTAAAAAGCACAAGAATAAGAGCTGTTGGGCTAAAGGTGAACCAATGGCAACTGGAAGTGTTTACAGCAAAGCAAAGGCTGCTGTTATCCGCCATAAATTCAGAAGTCAGAGGGCTCTGGATGACCTTGAAACAACGAATGGTCTGCAGTGCAAACTACTGCAGGGACACCCAGGCTGGACCACCAGCACAGACCCTCGCAAGGAGGGCAGTGGAGCTGCTGCTTGAATGAAGCTGCTGTTGCTTCATAACACCGAGGCTGATCCCAGGGGGAATGGCAAAGCTCACTTAGAAACACAGGCCAAGGTCAAGACTCCCATCAGTCTGGATAACAGCCCCAGTTGATGGGTTTACTAGCACTATATGAAACTCAGTATTAGATTAGACAGTTAATGTTCCCCACTGTTGTTATATTTGACTGGGAAGGGAAGCCATAGGGAATTAATTCTGTAATAGATTATGCCATTAACTGGGAGAACTGGCTGCTATGCTGCACACAGAGGCTGACCTTTCGCAGTGCTGCTTTATTAGACACTAGAAGCAGCAGCTCTAAATCTTGGCTTTGACCAATTCCTGGACATATATTTGGGTATTGCCAATAACCCTGGAATGGAAACAATTTCTGTCTGGAAAAATCATAAGCTACCTCCAAGAAAGCCACTGCTTCTCCCTTGAGGGGAGAGGGAAGGGGAAAATAAAACTGCAGAAATTTAGTAAGAATATGAATTAAAAGCAGCAGGAACCATTTAGCAGAATAGACTAAATTTCGGATGCTCAAATCCAGCTTGGTGAGCTGTCTGTCAAATGCTCAGAGAGAAGCTGGGATTGTGAGGTGGGGGGACATGTACGGTGAGATTGGTGGGACAGACCTTCCCCATTCACTCACTCGTTTTTCCTGCAGCTAAAGCAGGGAGGAAAAGACCTCCAGGGAGCACTGTGACTTCTTTCAACTCTTTAAATGCAGCCCTGATGCTCCCAAGAGCCCTTCACAGCTGCTCTGGAGCATGCTACAGGCTCAGCAGACTTTTCCTGCATGACCTCTGCAGATACTGAGCTGTTCTGACCCACCCTTGATCCAGAAACCAGCTCTCCACCACACACTGGATGTGCTGGAGACAGGCTCCTGAAGAGATCTGCCGCAGATGACAGTGGTGTCTCCACCTTGGGTGACAGCCAGCAGATGTTTCACACACACTGGAGCCATCCTGGAAAGCCCTTCCCCTCCCACTGCCCAACATGCCTCTCCCTTAAGGGGAACAATCACTACAACCTGGTTATCACCGATACAAGATGTCTTTTTTTTTTATTGCATCTAAAGAGAAATGCTAAAAATAGCCAGAGGAATAAAGAGGGAGCGTTTTGCAGCTGACTTGCAAATAGCAGCTGTCAGAGCCAGCAGGGCCCTGTGACAGGACCATCTCATGCTGCAAAGAGCTGCACACAGAGAAGATTAACAGGTGACACTTGTCAGCCTGTTGTCTAAAGGGCACAAATCCTCCACTGAGCGAGGGCAGCGCAGCCTTTGAACAGCAAAGCGAAATTAATTATCTCTTCTCTGGCCCTTTGCTTTCACTAATCACGATTTACAGGCTCTGCTTTGCCATAGCCAAATGGGAATGATTTTAACGGAGTTAAAGATTATGGGTTTGCTGTGGAATTGGTCATAAGTTGAATGCAACTCTGTTATTGACCAGAAGGCAAAGGGAGAGTACAGGGAGGTCAGCGAGGCCTCCAAGCTGTCAAGGACAAATGAAGGACATTTTGCTGGAGGATGCTCAGACCATGGTCCTTAGCTAGGTAGGTAAGGAGGCAGAGCAGGGACAGCAGAAAGATGACACTGGATACTACTGACCCTGGGATCTCTGAGCCCACCAATGCAGCAGAAACCTGCACGAATGTTAACACTGTCTGCACAGGTAGCAGCTCCCACCACAGCTCAGCACAGGCTGCAAAAGCCATTCCAGCCAAATCCATAAAACAGCCATTTCTATGCTTGAACTGTCCCTGGCACAACAGCCAGCAGGCACAGCCGCCTCCCTGCAGGCATGGCAGCAGGGACACAGCTCGGGAGAGTGGGGACACAGCTCGGGACAGCGGGGACACACCTCGGGAGAGCGGGGACACAGCTCGGGACAGCGGGGACACAGCTCGGGACAGCGGGGACACACCTCGGGACAGCAGGGACACAGCTCGGGACAGCAGGGAGAGCGGGGACAGCCACGAGAGGGAGACAAGACCCCACAGCAGCGCTGGCAGCAGCTCCCGTGCGCAATCCCCATGCAGAGCAGGTACCAAGCACCACCCTGCCTTTATGACACAGATGACCGAGCCCATAAACCACTTCTGTCTTTTGTGACACGTTTATATGCAGAATAAAACTGGCTGTGTATACGGAATGGGGAACGAGGCTGGAGAGCAGCGCTGAGGAAAAGGACCTGGGGGGTCCTGGTTGATGGGAAGTTGAACATGAGGGCAGCAGTGCCCTGGCAGCCAGGAGGGCCAACCCTGTCCTGGGGTGCATCAGGCACAGCATCGCCAGCCGGGCAAGGGAGGGGATTGTCCTGCGCTGCTCTGCACTGGTGCAGCCTCACCTCCAGTCCTGGGGGCAGTTTTGACACCACAATATAAAAAAAGACACAGAGCAATTAGAGAGCATTCAAAGGAGCCCATGAGGATGGTGGTGGGAGTGGAGGGGAAGCTTATGAGACACACTTGAGGTAACTCGGTTTGCTCATCCCGGAGGAGACTGAGGGGAGACTTCATTGTGGTCTTTAACATCCTCATGAGAGGAAGCAGAGGGGCAGGTACTGATCTCTTCACTGTCGTGACCAGTGACACGACCTGAGGAAATGGTACAAAGCTGAGTCAGGGGAGGTTTAGACTGGATATTAGAAAAAGGTTCTTCACCCAGAGGGTGGTCAGGCACTGGAACAGGCTCCCGTGGGCAGCGGTCACAGCACCGAGCCTGAGTTCAAGAAGAGTTTGAACAACGCTCTCAGGCACAGGGTGGGATTCTTGGGGTGACCTGTGCAGGGCCAGGAGTTGGACTTGAGGATCCTGGTGGGTCCCTTCCAACTCAGCATATTCTACAATTCTATGGATCTTAGAAGCTGTGTGCTCAAACTGAGGCTGAAACTGCCCAGACCTTCTTTTAAACACAACATTCCTAATCCTGATTATTTAGGAAATCTGTGCAGCCTCTGAAGACTGTGTTCCTGTGCTGCACACCGTAGGTCAGGGCATATGAAATCTGTCCTCTGTAGAGTAATTTAAGAGTGGCTTAAAGGCTCTTTGCCAGCTGCTTGCTTCTCTGCTCTTTCAAGGTAGCAGCATTTCCTGACCTACCCCTTGCAAAGATCTGTGTCCTTCCCCTCTGTGTGCATCATGCAGTCGCCTCCTTCATGGCACAGCAGCTGCTCCTTATATATGACGGGATGGAGAACCAGTTTTTCAGAGTTTGCCTGTAAACTGATCAGGATTTGAATGCCTAGATGGACTACACTGATTTCAATGCAAAATGCTATGAAGAAAATGCAGAGCAGCTGTGCTGATCCCTCTCACACAGCATATATGGCTCTGCTCAGCCTCTTCCGCACTCCCGCCCGCTGCTGGCTACAGATTAGCATGCAGCGTGCAAAGGCAGACACATTTAGGGAAAATGTATCATTAATTTCTTTTCCTGTCCGTGCGGAGTTTGTCTGACCTCTTTTCTAAATCTGTTTTTAAATTGCTTCTGGGACTCTGTATGC
The DNA here is from genome assembly GCA_014706295.1 of Lycocorax pyrrhopterus obiensis. Taxonomy (NCBI): domain Eukaryota; kingdom Metazoa; phylum Chordata; class Aves; order Passeriformes; family Paradisaeidae; genus Lycocorax; species Lycocorax pyrrhopterus. The sequence continues at coordinate 8,728,773 of JACSVZ010000022.1, read as the reverse complement.
CAGGTATCCCATTATGCTGTTGCGAGCATTTGCAGTATCAGCTTGTCACAATCTTGTAAAACTCGCAGGAAATATGGTCAGAATGCATCTCCACAGGTCAGCCAGTCCACACCCAGGTCCCAAGGCTTATTTACACCATCCATGACAGCTGCTTTTCTAACCTGTTCTTAAACTCATTCCCTGAGAGTTTACTCCTGTGCATTGTTTTACTTTTCCTTCCAAATCTTTTTCCAGTCCTTCCTCTTTACACATCAGTCCTGAACATTATTTGTGAATTATCAGTTTGAATAACAGACCACATATTCCCTTTCTTTTCCTCTTGATACCATACGTTTTTACTCTGTCTTAGAAGACTTTGAGACTGGTCTTGATTGTACTAACTTGTAATGGCCACACACTTGGTGCTGTGTCTGTGCAGAAGAAATACCGAGCGAGGCATTCATCTGCTCCCTTCACAGGCTGGGTGTAACACCCTTTTGTCCAGGAGCTCTCTCAAAAGAATTTTGTGTCCTCCCCCTTGAACCAAATCCCCATTCCTGTCTCTCTATTTCACAGGTTGCACACCTTAACTCCCACGGAGCTCCACTGCCGTGGGTTCAAGCGAGGTGGGATGGTGGTGAGGCCAGACAGCTTCAACACAGCCACTCCCTGACACACCCAGACAACAGCTATTTTCAAAAGGTAACATTTTGTCTTGTTCTTTTCATGGATTCATTTACACTATCCACACAAACACCCATCTGCCATCATCTCAAGTCTCCAGAGGTGATACATTCTTAAAGAGCTGTTCCACTGTGTCTGGTATGTCATGGGATGTGTCTGGGCCCAGGGCTCAGAAATTATTGCTCTGTTCTTGTAACTAAAAAAGACTTTTTTTTTTTTTGTCTTCTCATGGCACAAACTTGCAATTAACAAGCAAGTTGCCCAAACACAGCCATGCATCTCAGCAGTTTGACTTGCACAGCTGAACTAACACGTCTCCATCTAACACGGAGCTGAACTCTCCAGCTCTATCTTTAAAAAACAAGGACAGCAACACATTCCTTCAGCCAGAAGAAATGGGGAGGGGGAAGTCTCCTCTGAGACTGATAACATATTTGACAGTTATTTTATTTGAACACTAAAAAAACCTCATCAGAACTCCAATTTCAGGGAGCAGTAATGTTCCGTGTAACAATCACACTCATCCATATTGCATGTTGAAGTCTTTTAAATCGCATCTCACAGGCAGGAGCCAAGCAGATATCTATCAGCTAAGGAGGAAGGCAGAACTTGCCAATGTCCATTACCCCATCTTTCAAGTATTTATGGTGTGCACAAGGAATATGCATCCAACTACACTGTCCAGGGACTGGGCACACAGCCCCTTAACCTGTCAAAGTCGATGTGAATGCTGCAGGAGCCTTCACTTTAGCTGGGAAGGTTTTCCATGAACATCTATCCCTGTAGGACCCAAACCCACCCTAACCCCACCAACAGCACACCTCTCCTCTGCCAGGCAAGATCTCAAACTCTGCCTGTCAACAAGCTCTGCTTCTCTCTGGGCCACTCCACTTTCTGTAACATTTTTAGCACTGTGACGTGCTGTCTTATGTGCTGTAACACATTGTACTCCGCTCGCGTATCCGATTCCTTCTGCTGTATGAATTCTGCCACTGAAACAGTGCTATAAAAACTATGCAGCGAATTCTGTACAAAGACCTCCCCCATTCCCTTCCCCACCTTGCCAGGCTAGCTCCATTTTTAGCTATCACTAGTCATCTCAGATGCACTGAATAAAAGATAGCTACCTGTCTTCAGTGAGCAATTCTGTCTGTTCCCAAGAGGTTGCTGAAGGTGGGATCCACTGTATTTCCTGCTCTAACTACAGCTCTCAAGGTCACATCCTTTCCGAGCTGTGCTGGTCAAGCTTTGCCAGCACAAAAGGATGTGCTGTTGCTGAACAGGCTGAGGAATTTCTTGATGTATTACAGAAATAGTCTCCATGCCTTTCCTGGTTTCCATCTCAAAAGACACTGATTTCTTACAGCCTGAACTGATATTAACAACACTTTTCATTACATTTTTAAAAAGGAATCAGATAAAAAGAGGCCTGAAGATAACTTGTTATAAAAGAGTCTAGAAGTCTCCTGGCTTTGGAAGTCAAAAGAGAAACATTCAGTGAATAGCTGCAACGTGAATTTCCTGAATGAGGCATTCAGGAATCAAGTCTTTTGGTCATTCTTGAATGACGAGGGATACTTTTCAGTGAAGGGAAAATGAATTTTCACGTGGCCATGTGGTCACAACCCAGGCCAGTATTTTCTCCTGCTTCCTCTTAATTATTGCTCCACAGTAAAGCAGAGAAGGGCAGGCAGCTTCCCCCAGCCTAAGCCCCAGTGTTGGCTCACACCAGCCCAGCGGGAGACCTGGTACCAGAGACAGAAGGAAGCCGAGAGGTGCGAGATGCCCGTGCTGGTGGCACTGGTGCCAGGCTGTGTCCTGCCTCCTGCCACGGGCACAACACAGCCTTCAGGCAGAGCACAGGCGGCACTGCCCTCGCCATGGAGAAGAGAGGTGAGATGGCTAACAACAAGATGCTTCCTTGCTGGACCTGCACACTCATCTCAGATAATACGAGAACAATCCTCCAAGTCTTTGTTAGTCACCACCTGCCACGCTTTTCTAAGGTAAAAATCACCTGAGCTCTCCAGAACTTAATCATCCCAGCAGTAGCCAGCAAGAACAAAAACACTGTGAGTACCACTCACTAGGCACTACGGCAGCTAGCAGGCTTTTGTTCCAGGTCCATTTTTATCTTTCTGCTCCATTTTCAAGAAGAAAAGTGTTTGGCAGGAACAAGTTACATGCAAGTCCAGAATCTACTGCTTCCTGAATGTTGTACATGGTCTCGTGCAGCTGCAGCAAAACCCAGCCAAAACAAGATGTAGATCGTGCAAGAGCCAGGATGGAGCTGAGATTCTGCTGAATCTCACAGGGTTGTTTGTGAGTTATTCCTATATTCGGAATTGTATCCTTGCAGCAATCCTGGTGTCCTGAGACTACCCCATAGGCACTTACTACAGTGGATAACTGTTCTCTCAAGCAGATTTCAAAGTATATACATAGAAGAAAATATTCACTGCTGTAGAGATTTGTAACCAGCGCTAAGATCGTTCTGGATGAATTATGAATGGAAACATCTGTGAAAGCACAACCAGCCTGGCTGTAGCAGATCTGTTCTCCAATGACAGGGGAAGGACAGACAACAAGGTTAGAGAGCACATCACTTCCATACCCTGTTTGAGGGCAGACTGTAGCCATAAAGATCCCCCAAAAAAGGGAACAAAAAGGTGGCAGTGCTGCTTGAGATCTACAGAGATTAAAAAGAGCAAGACCCTGAGGTGCAAGATCACTCCAAAATAGCAGGTAAGTCCTAGAAAGTGTAAGAAAAACACAGTCTAAGAGCCAGTCTGTTGTGAAGAACAACTCAGCAGACACAGCAAGGGCTTGACAGATGGTGTCCCATGTCCTCCCCGCAGCACACAACCCAGCCTGGCTTCAGCACCTGGATTCATGAGGCTTGGTGCCTGCATGGGGTGGTGAGAGCATGAGGGAATGAAACCTGGACACAGGAATGACTGAAAACAGTTTTGTTCAGAGTAAATATCTACTTCTCCTTCTACAAAGTCTCACATTGAGTTTTATTACATTAATTTCCTATACTAGTGCACAACCACTGTGCAACAGGAAACCTGGATAAGAAGGTTGGAGGACTTTTTATCTGGCAAAAATTTACATGAAGCAGTATGTTGACACTGTCAGCATTTACTGGCATGCTGCATGAGCTTAAATTCCAGGAGATGCATCATTTAGCCCAGCTAGTCTCCAGTATACTTCATCTTCAGGTAAAGGGAGTATTTTGCTGAAAGAAGGCCTAGCATACCTCAGAGGTATACCCCTGCATAAAAAGTCTCTCCATGAAAAAAACCCTGGATATTATGCACTCTGGTGTTCACACGAAAGCAGCATTGCTCAAAATCATGCACTTCAGAACATTCTTTGCCTGTGATACCTTGCACTAGCACAGAGCGGCTGCGGCAGCTGCCACCAGCTCACTGCAACAAACATGAAAAGCAGTCAGTGAGCAACACTTTCTAAAAGCACTTTGTGTGGCTGAGGGCAGGTATTTAAGCCTGCTGCAGCAAAGTTTCACCAAATCTTTGATCGCTTCAGTGTGCCACCTTTGGAAGTTATCTTTAAATTGATAAGGATTATAAAAACACGTGGAAGTTGAGAAACAAGCCCTCTTGGAAGATGAGGTTTTGAATCCATCTTCTTCCAAGTGTGAACACACCAAAGGGATGCACGGGTGGAAAGAACTAGAACAGCCTCACCCTGCTGAAAACCAGGGGTTTGACAGTCACTGGTGAAAACTCTCTGACCTGGGAGTATCTGCACCAGTCACAAACCCAGCTTTTATTAGAAAGAAAATCAACTCGCCACAGCTAACAGAGACATATGAATCTTCATTCTGCCTCCCCGGGAAGACAGCTATAGCAAATGAGAGAGGTCAAGAGAAATCTGATTTAGGAGAACACATTTCTGTTCCTCAAAGCTATTCCCCAAACAATTCCATTCTTTGCTGCAGGAAAAGAAAGCAGAGAAACTCCCCTCCCACCATGTTTTAAGAGAATTGAGCCCTCTTAGCTCTTTGTACTCTCAGCCCTGTTTGCTTATCACTTGTGGCTCAGACAGATAGCTGCAATTCCCACTGGGTTCCCAGAAGAGATTAATTATCCCAACTAGGAACAAAGCATCCAGGAACCACTTAATCACACTTTTCAGAGAAGAGAAGAAACTACCCCATCCCTGGCCAAGGTGCTGGCAAGGATGTTCTGGCAGCGTTCAAGGCTGGAATACCAAATGTTAGGCTTGTTCTAATAAAGACACTTGGATTGCAAGACAGGCTTTTCCTTTCTCTGTCGAGCTGATAGCTACATGTCACCTGCCTTCAGGGTGAGACAGCACTTGCAGGGGTGCAGTATTTTGTTGGCAGAAATGCTCCCTCTCCACGAAAGCCCAACAAAGCAGCCTGTGTACGCAGTGAGAGGACACAGACCGTTCAGGGAATTACACCCCTTCCGAGGAGGGTAAGCTATGTAAATATAAAAAGGAAAGAATTTTGCTCTGCATGAAAGCAGATTCTTGCTCCTCATTGCCCAGTGACTGAACTTAATCACTAATCCTCTGCATCTAGTAGCGGAGGCAGAACTCCAAGCCACAGGACTGTGCTGGTGTAGCAGGAATATTTCCCTGGAGACAGCAGCTCACAGAAGAGATAAGGTACATCACAGCTTTGGAGTGACAAGATTGCTATCGCAGTCTGTGCCTCATTACTATTTTGAACCTTCAGCACAGATTTATGATGCCTTTCCAGGATTAGCCTACTTCTAAAGCTAAAGAAAGTCTCTCTTAATTTACAGCCTGTTACTTATTTAACACCAGAATCGCATTAATTGAGAGTGCCTTTGGACTATCCCAGCATTTTAGCTGTACAGTGTACTTGGAATATCACACAGGACTAAAGAGAGCATACAGAGTGATGCCAAGTGTGGTCCTTGGCTTAAACAGAACACCTTTTAGGTATAGAAACATTTTGGCCTCACACCTAGAAAGCACAAAATCGGATGGTATGCACTGCCTTCTTTTTAAAATACTGTGGGATTTTTGCTTCCAAAGATTCCCATGAACAGTCATCTTTGTAAAATTATTAAATTTCCCTATATGGCTTCAAGTAATGGAAATATAAAACCAGAATTGGAGACAAGTTAGGTCCCAAAGTTCTGGCCTAAAGATCCCCTGCTTTGCATTCTGGTATAAAGTCTAAATGCAACAAAGTGTGTTGTAACTTCTCTTGGGGTCCAAAATCTTTTCTGAAACACTTTCTTTTAGGACACTGTAACTCAGATGAAACAAAATAAGGTATTTTACCAAAGTACACACGGGCTCCAAAATACATATTTTGATATCAGAATTTTGCTGTGCTGTAATGTATTTTACTACTTTCACCCTTTTCAGCACCTTGACATTTTTGCCTGCCCCAAACCAAAGGGCTATTTTGAAACAGGGGAAATGGACAACTATTGTGCAACATTAAAAACTACGGGCTTATAATTTACAACCAGTAATGAGCCTCTGCTATTGACCCTGAATTACTCATCCAAAGGCAAAGCGGTTAAAAGTAATGGGTATCTGCTTCAGCTCAGAATAATGAGGACACTAAAAAAAGTACATAAACAGCCAAGTATGTGCCACCTATGCAGACAGAGAGATCTGCTCTAATTGGATGGGCAGTACACCTGCAGCATAGGCAAGTCAGAAAAACACATCGTCCATCATGCTGGAGGAAAATTAATAGGTACAGGGACAGGGCATCCCACGAGTGATTACCCAGCTCCCTTTTGATGACTTACTTTCCCTCTGATCCATAACTGTTCATGCTGTCCTCGATGGACTCGTGGCTGGCTTGACGGACGGTCCTGCTGGGCATTTCAACAGCCAGGCCAGTTTCTGTGCTCCTCTGGATGGCTCCTTTCAGTCTCCGACCATCACCATCTAGGAACACAAGGGGAGAAAAGGCAGTCAGCCTCTATTCCCAGAGCCTTTTGCACTGACAGAGCTAAGGAGAAGCAGAGAAGGTCTTTTGGAAGACCAGCCTGGCATCTGTCACGCAACATTTCCGTACTCAGCCCTGCTTCCTCAGCAGCTCCTGAATCATCTCTGGAACACACTCAGTCCTCCACCATGCCAGGGCCAGCAGATACTCAGAGCATGCACACCTCCCTACCTACTCCAACCATTTGTACCAATTAATTATCCATTGAGCAGGCAGCCACACCAGCTGGCTACACCAGGAGCTACCCAGTCAGGGAACACAGTAGCAGCAACCATGGGCACAGCTGAGGAGTACAGCCCGATGCCTCCAAGCCTATCCCAAATCCCATGTTGCTGCCTCAGGTTGTGTGGAACAGCAAAAAGAGCAGCAGGTCCTGGTGGGCATCAAATGAGCAGAGGGGAGGGAAAGGCCAGGCAGCACCAGAGGGGCTGTGAAAGCAGAAGCCCTCCCAGCTGGCCAAAGGGGAATAGTTGGGCACAGCCGAAATGTTCCCTGGTGGCACTGGAAAGGCACCAGCAGTGGAAAACCCTGGAGAGGACTATTCCCCTCGGTAGACACCCTCGGCCACAGCATAGAGGGAATTAAGTAGGTTCTGGTTCCTCCTGGGTGCAGTCTTCAGAGGCTCAGCCCTCTGAAATTAACAGCTGCTATTTTCATCCTCCATCTCGAGCAGTCTGTTTCTCAGAACAAACCATGTTATGTAATGAATATGTAATGAATACCATTACTATTAATTGCTGTAGCTGGTGTTAGGAAGCTCCAGATTTCATCCCACATAGAGCCCTCATCCTGAAACACATCTGCTACAAGTTTTCTGAACAAAGCAGAATTATCTAAATTCTCTAAAGATGCCAAGTCATTACCCAGGACTCAGGCAACAAACCCCTGACCCACAGTGCTCTCAGAAACCTTCCAGCTTTTTGAGCACCACCTCCAGAGGAGAAATGACCCAGCTCCTGAGTCTGGAGAACCCAGGAACACCAAACATTAAAGGAAACAAATCTTTCAAAGAATCACAGGATGGGTTAGGTTGGAAGGGACCAGAGTGGTTCATCTGATCCATCCTCCCTGCTGAAACAGGGTCATCCTAGAGCACACTGCACAGGATTGTGTCCAGATGGTTCTTGAATATCTCCAGTGACGGAGACTCCACAACCTTCTGGCAACCTGTTCCAGTGCACCCACACAGTGAAGAAGTTCTTCCTCATATTCAGGTGGAACTTCTTGTGAATCACTTTCCGAACTACTTTGGAAATATGAGGGTATCTGTAAGAACCTGCCTAAAATACACTGTTATTTGTGTAGCAGGCTGCTTGACCTAAAATACTTTTCTTTAGATCTTGGCATGAAGAGGAACTTTGAAAAAAAAAATTCGGTAAGATATCAGAAATGCTTCCTATCCTACTTCTCCAATTATATCTACACTGAAATGCAAAGACAAAAATTCTCCTATAAATACAGCTGTAAAGTACCTTTTCCTCTGGTATCATGAGGTTTCCAACTGGGTAAACGTGCTGGCCCCAGGGCTCTGTACCAGCTGCTATCCCCACATATGGTGCAGCATGTGTACACACGTCCCTGTGAGCTAAGGGGATTGAATTTGCACGTTCTGGGTTAACATTAACTACAGTTTGCACTGTTTGTGCGCCTAGAGCAATGCATGAAGCACATTGTATAAATCAGGAAGTTACACAAACGTAAAACATATTTCTCATGTGCTTTCAAAATCCAAACCTTCAGGCAAGAACAACAATATGGGCACCAACAAAAGCGAAGCCTCGTGAAACGGCCATGCCTATTCTCTCAACCAGTGCAGAGCAGCTCCCTTTGATGCACCCTCTTTAGCCTTGTGCAGTTCACTGGAGCCTCTGATGGGGTGTGTAGGTTCCTCTCAGGGCACATCCCACAACCTTGTGGGCAGACTTGATGGTCCATTTCATTTGTCTCGCATTCACAAACAATCTTTGAGTCATCCACACGCACCAGTGCCCATCTCTCCTTCACACATGCACTCAGAGCACTCATCCTCCTGTCCTCCTGCCCTTTTAGGTTAGTCCTCACAAGAGCTCTGCTGGCAGCCAGAGTCAAAGCATCAAATGACAAAAATGTAGGAAACAAAAATGCCCCATTGCCCAGCCATGCAACATCTGTTTGAAAAAAATCTCTTCTTTCCCCAGTCTAATGAGATGTGTCTGGAGACACTCAAAATTAAAAGACGATTCGTCCACAGCTGGCAAAAAACAAGAGGCTTGGGACAGAGCAAGGGTTTGGAGCAACACAAGGTGCTTGCTGCTTTCTATCAGCCATCTCCTGATTGAAAGCCAGGGACATCATGCAGAAGGGCCCAAAGGCAAGGCAAGGCAGCACTGTGGGAGCACCAGGGCACTGTACCAGAGATGATTTAGCTGGCACGGGGCAAGTTCAGCTGTAGAGCACCACATGCACAGCTTTCCACTGCTGGGTGGGTCGTTTTCTAGTAGTCCTGATTGCTTTTGCAGATTTAAAAATTAAAAAAAAAAAAGACAGACAAAGAAAAAAAAAAGGAAAGAAAAAAAAAGGAAAGAAAAAAATGGAAAAAATTTAATCGAGAATCTCTGTAAAACAAGACAATGGGAATAGAGGACAAGAATCCTATGTTCCTCCCTCTTCTTCCAGACAGAGACGCACAGCAACTCCTGCATCTTACAAATGATCTCTCATTATTCTGGAGAAAGGTTTCTCCAACCTTTCTCCCCCAACCCTCTGCTTTTGCCAAAAGTTTCCCTTGAACAGAAGAGGAGTAATTTGTTTTGCCAAAAAGGCAAGCTCCCAAACCACAGCGGCCAGAGGCATGACTGAAACAGGGTAAGAGATAACCATAAGCACCAGAGATGTCATCAGAAATGAGATACAGGTTCCTAAACTATCCAGCCCCGACAGCTGGGAGAGGCAGACAGATCAGGGATAGCACACCTGGAAAGGAAATAAATATGGACAACACTGTACTTCTCATCTGTGAGCCAAAAATATTTCACAAGTAACAATCACCCGCCATTAACCTTCTCTGGTCAGTGTGGAGCATGGCACAGGGGCTGTGCCTCCTCCCTTACCCGAAATCTTTGCGCTTTGATACCTTTGCCAATCAGAAAGCAAATGATATGCATCTATGTAGGTGTTGCCTGGCAAAATCATTTGTCTTAATTTGTCGGTGGTATCTGCAACAAGTTAGAGTAGTATCAACATTTTGTGCAGTGTCACCAGATTTATTCTCTGCACCTCTTCCAATCAAGCAGCAAACAACAGAGGTTAAGCAGTCAGTCGAGCCTGCAGTGCAACACATCACTAAGAGTGGATTTTACTTCGGGATGACCTTGGGAAGAAGAAATTTTTTGGTCAAATATCCGAGATGAAGATACACGGCACCTCGCTGACACCAACAACCAGAAGGGCCCAGCAGTCACTCTGCCAAGTCCTCAGTGTTGACAGGCGCTTCGATTTTGCTCTGTTCAGCCTAATAATTGATGTTTGGCTAAAGAATATCTTCTAAAGCACTATCCACTCTGGGTTTGAAGATACCGAGAGATGAAGAATCTGCCATTTGCCTGCACGGTTTATTTTACTATCTGACATTTAGAGATGTGGCTTAAGTTTGCCTGGTTTCAGCTTTCACACATCAGGTTTTTTTAAGAGCCCTTTTCCACCCTGAGAGCTGCTTTGTGTTTTCGCTATAAAGACTTTTCTGCAGTGCAGGTGAGTTATCTCTCAATCTTATTTTGACAAGTTAAACAGAATGAGATCTCTATGTCTCTCATGCTCTGGCATTTTTTTTTCTCATGGCCTTGAATCTTCTTAATGACCTCCCCAGGTTTTAAACGCCCTTTTGAGAACACGCACAGCAGAACTGGAGTCTGCATTTTAGTGCAGAAACACGTACAGAGGTAAAAATCAGCTTGTACTCTCATCTTCACTGCTTCTGCTGGCATCTCCCAAGACCACAGCAAGCTCCTTGTCACATCACACCTCGCCTGGAGGTTGTGCAGTCCCTTGCCTGTCCTGCTGGTATGACCTTGCAGAGCATTATATTAAAATAGGTAAGAAAACGAATTTTATTTGAAGAGAAAGAAAGCAAAACCTCAGACAGCTCTATACAGCTCTCTCACCCTCAGTACTATTTACTCTCTTTCTAGTGTCCACATCGCCTGTGAATTAAGTGAGGTTTAAACTCATGCTTGCTCCAAATCAAATGAAAACACTGAGCACCACCAGGCCTTCAAAGAACCCTCCTGCCTTTGAGGCTTTTCCTTGACAACTGCTTTTTGATACATGAAGCAAGTTTTTAATCCATTTATCACGATCACACTTTCAGAGTCATGTTGTTCTAGGACAAAAACCTAACATACTTATCACACTTACCCAGATATCTGTGTCTTCTAAAACTTGGAGAAAAAAGTTTCTCACAAGACCCATTTTCCCTACATTCTTCTTGACTGGTATTAATTACATTCCATCATTTTGTTCATTATTAATTAGATCTCATTATCATGTTTCCCCTCACTCCATCTTTGAGTGACATCAGACCAGCCAACCAAAAGCTCCTTCCAACAACCCAGTAATAATCGAAGAGGAGCGAGGTGACCGTGCAGGTGCCCTGTGCAGAGCAGAGCATCTTTTGAAGAGTTCCCTTAACTAAATTTTCAGCTGTCAACCACACCGAGAGGCATCCTCTTCTCAAGGATGGTGCCACTCCTGCAGAAGAGCTGCCACCAAGAATTGGATTTGCCTGAAATCACAGGGGTGGGCAAAATAAGAGTGGCATTGTTCCCTTCTCTCCCCCAAGGGAAGAGTAACCACTTCTCATGTCCTCTTCTGTGTCACTCCCATGCACAACTCTTTGAAGTCCTTCCTCTTTTGTACTGACAGGGCTCTCCATGCTCAGAGGCCAGCAAGTCTTGAAAAATCTATGTAAATCCTGCAACAGCTCATCACAATGTCATGATTATATAATTATTACTCCTACACAGAATTACTCTGTGATAGATGCTTATTGATGACATTTCTGAGAGACAGAGCATGCCCCTTTCACTGTTATCCCTACACTGTCTCCTCTCTTGTCACTTCCTTATCCTCCACCCAGGTACTTGGTACCATCTTTCTCTTTTCCACTTTGTTTTCAATTTCCTCCTCCATGCTCGCAGTTTGCTGGATACTACCACCACAAAAAGAAATCAGCATGATGTATGTGCTACAGACCCCCCTGTACTTTAGAATTAATTGGTATTGATTTAGCCCTGAGATTAGGCATTGACTGAATTTCAACTCAATCAGTTTTGCTCCTAAATTACCCAACCGCTTCCAAGCACAGAACACAGTGGCACCCAAAGCACACGGACACACAGCACCAGCACGGGCCACCCAAGACACACCAAGGGTCTGGCAAAACAGCCTGGGTAGCTGTTATCCTTTCCCAAACTTGAGGAGCCAGGGGAAAAATCAGGAAGGGAAATCAGTTGGATGCTTACTTTCATTTATTCCTATTGCAAAGCTCTGGAAAATACAACATTTTGTATTTTCCAAGGAAGTCTGTCCGAGCCTGAGCAAAGAGACTGCATTCCCACTGCATTTCTTACCCAAGTCAAGCAGTACGGAACAATTCCCATCCAAACATGCTGCAGGGCATCGACCTGGGCAGACTCTGCTCTCTGGATTCACACCTGGGTTCCTCAGCACATGAATTGCCTGCTTTGCTCCAAAATACAAACCTGCACTCCCAGCAAGGGAACGCAGAAAACCCATCTGGCGGAGGCAATGAAGCCTTCAGAGCATGCTGTAGATCACACAGAAAGCAGAGACAGGACAGGACCTGACCACCTGGAGAGGAGATTTGCCCTGAGCTATCTCCTTTCAGTTCATGCTGAATCTGCCTGCTCTACCCTTGGCTCAAACATGGGCTCACAAGCTCTTTCACTTTCCACAGCCACTAACTTCACTCTTTGGTTTTGACCCTAAAAGTTGTTTCTATCTTTCTTCCCCATGAAGATCTGCCCCTGAGAAAAGATGATGCAGGTCATCAGAAAAGATGATGCAGGTTTGGGGCTGAAAATGAAGAAGGGAAAACATCAAGCACCCATCTGGATGGTATCAAGCGCTGAGGTCAGGAAGGTCCACAAGTCCAACAACTGGTCTTTGGCATGTCCGTGGGCAAAAAGCAGCAGTGGGAGTCTCAGCTCAGCACCCCATCAGACTGCTAAAACACTGACCATTTGACCTCCTCCCTATTTTCAGGTACTCTGAGAAGAGTCAGCACATTAACTTCTCCACTTCAAACTTTGTCACTGCACTGTTGTTCCTGAAGTGTTTAAAAAAAAAATTCTGTTTAGTCAGATGCTGACTCCCTGTGACACCTACTAAGATTTGTGTGCCACGAATCAATTCTGAGATGAATAAAAACTCCATTGTTTGCTTTCAAAGGAGAAAAAGAAAAGTCTTCCCACAGCCCTGCATGAATACCCAACACCTGTGCAGCCTGGCACACGTTGAGCTGGCGTCTATCAGGATGGGCAGCACAGGCCCCTTTACAGGGGTATCTCTGTTCAGAGCAAGCCCTGATGCTCTCCTAAGGGGCTGCTTCTGCTGAGGAAAAAAATATAAATAAATACTGGATTGTCACTTCAGAATGCAGTTTAACGAAATGAACTCAATCACATCGTGCCTGGCAAGCCGTGACATCCTGCCAAGCATTCCCTACATCAACATCCTAATGGAGTGTGAATTATGAGCACCTGAAGAGAGGCAGTTTGTACCGTGCTCCAGAACATGCCAGGCTACCATTACAGCCTGAGTAAACCACCAGAATGACAGAAAATGGCTGGGGATAAGCAGGGGCACTAATCAGGCTGTTTGCTTCATTCCCCTTGTCCTAGTTTCAGACACCAACAAAATCACACCCTTTCTTTCCAAATTAAGCACAGAATCTTCTATGGGATGGAAAAAAGTATTTTGACATGTTAATTCTTAATCTGTGGAGGTTAGGTACATTCACAGGGTTAGGAAAGTTCAATCAGCTCTCCTTGTGAGAGCCAGGAAATAGTAAAATAAGCAACTATTTGCACTGCTGTTACAGCTACTGACTCCAGTGAAGGCAGAGCAGGGCCAGGACACCCTGCCTGCACGGGCAACTTCTGGAGATGCCAATGAGACACCTCCAAATTCCCACTGTAGCACGGTCCAAATACATCCCATTGCTGCTGGCCCCAAAGGGTATTTCAGCACAAAAAAGCTTTCTCTCAGCCTAGAGTCCAGACTAGCATGTCCTCACCCACACTGACAGGCAGTGCTGACACCTCTGCCCAGATGTGTGGACGTCAAACCAACTCCCCCTGAACAGAGCTTTTTGTTCTTCCCCCTCACCATTAGATGAGGACTAAAAATCATTCACAGGGTTATTTTCGTGAACGGCCTCTGAGGCTGCCTTCCCTCGTTCCCCCACAACCAGCCCAAACCCCATCTCCTCAGACACTTAAAGCAGCATTTTTTCCTCCATCCTGGCCTGAGTTGCAATTTGGTCTCCACCCCAGTAGATGTTATCATCTCTTGTAGCTTGGCTGGGGCATGGGTAGAGCATCAATTTTTCTTCCTTTCTTCGCGAGCTCCATTTTCATATTTTAAACATATTTTTTCTCCTCCTTTTGAGGTTAAAATTAAATAGTTCCCATGATGGTATTTTTAATTTTGACCTTTTTGATAATTCATCTAGATAAAAAAATTTAATGGCCAAAATTTTCATTTAGAAGTATCTAAAGAAAAAGTTCTGCAACAAACATGTAGCCAGGAAAATCACTTGGAGAATTTTTCCTTCACTGTCAGAAGAGAGAAAGCCAAGAGCCAAAAAGGTAAACACATATGTTCCACTGTCAATGACTTTCAAATGGAGTTTTTGACTACCATAAAGAATTGTTTAGCTTTTCACTACAAAAAAGTTGCAGTACCACAACACTAACAAAAACGTTTGGTTCTTTCAGAGTATTTCATGGGAACTACTTTGCAGCTAGGTCCAGCTCTTCAGAATTCTTTCCATGTCTCTATTTTGTTTGCAGCAGCAGGATCCAAATAGCTTCATGTGATGGCTGCTTTTGCATTTTTATTTTTATAAGAAAATGGAACATGCTGCCCCCTTCTCTTCCCCCAATCTGCCAGGCTTTGCAGTAGAGTCTGATTAAATGAAATATCCATCCCGAAAATTCACTGCTGTAATATTTCTGCAGCAGCCCAGCAATGAAACCTGAACGCTGCCCTGTCTGTAGCCCAGGTCTCCAGGGAAAGACAAGCACGGAACTGCTGATGCTGCACCAGTTGTCCCTGGAATGGCTGCATGTCTGGAACAGACACACCCCACATCCCAGGCCTTTCTTCATCTGCTGCTTTTGTGCTTGGGCAAGGGGTGATGACTTAAAATATAATCTTACTATGGTATTTATAATGCAATAAAGCACAGATATATATATATATATATATATACACATATATACACAGTCACACATTCTCACTGCATGGCAGTTAGGGGATTCAATCTTTCCACTTCCTGGATTTTGGGTTGTAAGCCTCACCAAGAGTTAAACTCCCATCTGACATCAGCCCACCTGGGAAGCCCTGGGGGTCTGCAGTCCAAGTATGTACCAAGTCAAGTAGAATTTAGCTGATGGGCTCAGAGAACAAGAACATTTGACACAGGCAATTAATTTAACTGATTTATTTAAACTACAACACTGTAATATTTATTCCCTAGAAAGCTGAGGGAAGCGTCATACATAGAATCAACAACCAGCAGTGCTCTACATGTTCTCAGTTCCAAACTCTTAGAACTTTGCCAGCTGTCAAGATGTGGGCATCAGGAAAACATGAAAGTAGAAAGGTGCGTGGCTGGTTTATGTGCCAGCACCATCCCAGGGCTTTCTCCTTGCTAATTCACAAGGAGAATAGAGGTTGAGCCAATTTGTGTCCCTATGGCTGAAAGTCCTCCAGCTAACCAACATAAGTTGTGAAGGCCAGGTGAGGCTCTCTACTTAATTACAAGAGAGTTGAACCAGAGCATCCTAATGTCCTAATTCTGCCATCCATCTCACACTATTAATAACTGTGGATGTTGCTTAAGTCCAGGTTCTGAAATATGAATGAGCCTGAGCTGCAGAAAACCTCTTGATTTAGAAAAGGATCACAAAAATGAGGTGAATTCACAAAAATAGAGCTACTAGAAAGAGCCATTGTAGAGAAAGGATGGCATGAGATGAAAGAGCTGCCCTGCCTACACTTCACTAAGCCAAGAAACTTTGCACGAGGCTGTTGTGCCCTTCCTGAGCCCGCTGGACCTGCCTGCTCACCAACTGCCCCTCCTGGCAGAGCCCAGCATCCTGCTCTTCACTTGGTAACTTTTGGGAAGCAAGCAGGGGCAAAATAACTTCAGCAGCCTGTTTGCAAGCTGTGCTTTCCTGCTGCAGAAGAGGACTCAGGTCATGAGCCTCCTGCAGCCACCAAAACCTCCCAGAGGTGCTGACAGACCTTTCTGTCCCACTGCATGCTCAGCTCCAGTGGTCTGCTTTCACCCACAAGGTTAATTTTAAACTGAGATTATATATCAGACCTTTTCTCCCAGGGGCACTAGTCTGTGTCTCTCTCTCTACCCAGAGCCATCTTTTCCAGCATTTTTAGAGTCTGCACATCTTGGACTTCTCCTCCAAATTGGGCTGAAACTAGAAAGTATCTGCTACATAGTAATGAGGTGAAGAGAGGCAGGACAGCGGCTTAAGCACTGAAGAAATATTTGTCTCCTTCAAATTCACAGCTACTACACAGCAGGTAAAGTTACGTTTTGGTACAGACAAAATTCAGAGGGAAGCAGTTGACAAGGCCATATTTTTTAATGAGATTTCTTTTCTTTTCTTCTGTCCTATTGATGCTGTCTTAGGAGCGAGCGGCTTTGTCGAGACCGCGTGTATGTGAGCACAGAGAGCAACAGTCTTGGCACAGTGAATGAGTCATGCAACCTTTTGTTCACTCGTTATAAATACAATTAAAAACACAGCCCCATTTCCTTAACAGGCACGAAGCCACAGAACCCTGGAGTCATTCATAAACTAGAATCCCGGTGCAGAATTGCATTTAGAATAGCATTTGATTTGTGTTTAGCTTGGGTTATAATTACTTCATCATATTTTCCTTAAGGAAATGAATGATCAAATTCTTAAGGAGTTGACTTTAATTATACACACTGCTTAATAACTTGTGTCCATTTGGAAGCAATTATTTGATCCACTGTGGAAGCAGAGAGGGGGAGCTGATGGTCTGGTTTCTGGAGAAGTTAAACAATTTCAAGCATTGAGTTCCTAATTCCAGACAATCTCACCTGATGATACAACTACCTGTGTCAGGCTTCACCAAAGGTGCTCTCATGGGATACCTGTAGCAAACGCTAGAGGAAGCAAGCCAGCATGTTTTTCCCCTCTAATTCTACACATTGCTTTGACTCACATGGAGACATCCCATGACAGGTCCATGGCTGTGGAGCATCTATTGTGCCAGGCAAGTACCACAGCCCACCACAGCTGCACTAAGGGGAACCCTTTTCTTCCCAAACGGTTCCAAGAACTGTACAAAACTCTCTGTTTATAGCACACCTGTGGTGCTGAAGGGAGAGCTCGGAGAGTGGCTCCATTTCCCAAAAGCCTGCAAACGGATCCACAGCGCTCATACTGCTTCTCTCACACAGATCCCTTTCCAGGAACGAGGTTCTGGATCAAGTCCAAGGTTCTGCTTGAGTGGAGTGAAAGCAGAGCACCCTGCCCTTCATGATTGTGGTAATTTGGCTGCAGATATCTCGTGACAGCTGGAAGGGAAGGTCAGGCTTCAATGCCCAGAAGCAGGACGGGAGCAACAGTTCCTTACGATGCAAAGTCATTCACGGTGACTAAGAAATCAAAGTGAGTTTGTATCACTGCAAACAGCCCTGCCAATCACACATCATAAATATCTTCAGCTGGGGACAAGTCAGGCCACTACACATGGAAAACACCATCCAATACCAAAAACAGAGGCACTGAAATTTAACTAGCAGACACCTAAGAAAAAAACATTCAAGCAAAAATTTCACAGCCCAAACCCTGAAGAGACACATGCAAACTCTCATCTGAGTGACACACTCTCCCACAGACGAACATGGCAGACACATAACTGCCTCCTACATCTGCTTTCTGCATGCACAAAAGCAGTGCTCAGATAGAAAAACACCCCAGATTATTTGAAGTCCTTTTGGAAATTCAGTTCACTGTTTGTCTATGCAGAGTATTGAGCTTCCAATAGCGGAGAAAAAGCCCTTTGGCCAGAGCTGGAAAATAAACATAACGTGTTCATCTCTGCTGAAAGATACCGCAGAATGTGAGAAACCAACCAAAACATCATGCCTGGCTGCAGATTACTGAGGATTGAAATAAAAAGTCATCAGACTAATACAGATTAATTAATACAGGAGATTAATACACTTTAGGAACAACACCAAAATCTAGTTTTCTCAATTACCAACACCAAGATGCAGTAAGAATCAGTCCTTTGTGAAGAAGAGGCACACCAGAGTGTTCAATATCGTATTGACTGGAATTTGCATTGATCACTCACAGTGTACAAAAGCCACACACCAGCACGGCATCCTGAGAAGGGATGCCTGTTTGCAGCATGGCTACCCCACGACATGTACCTGGCAGAACGTTCACCAAAATCCCACGATTTGTGCCAAATATTTCTGAACAAATTCTGTGGAAGGAGCAAGGATTAAAATGCTTTAGAGCACTCTGCTAATCTCTCTCTACTACGAGAGCAGAAAAGAGAACAGATGAAGAAGCAATTGTGATACAGCCAGCATCAGCCTTGCAGGCAACACTAACAGCTCAGGGAGATCAAACACGCATTAAAGGGCAGTGTGTGAGCGAAAAAATAGTTTTAATGTAACCACCAAAAAAAAGTTTGACAGGAATCTCTCTATAAAATGTGCAGGCAACGACTGCCCAACAGTACTGGAAGAAGGTCAGGAGAGGACACCCTGCTTACGAAGCACCTGCAGCACCGTCACTTCCTGCCTTCTGATACCTGCAGGTAACTTTCATGTTTCTGTTCTCAGATTTAACAACTGGGCTGACATAAGGAAGCCTTGGGATTTCTCAGGATGTTACTGGCAAGGTCAGAGAAGTACAATCCCCTTCCCTCACTGCCTGTGCTCCGAGCGCTCCGTTTCACTCCGCTGTACAGTAACTGTGCCAGCGACCTGTGCCAGCCACCCACCCCACCAGGCTCCACCCTTCACACTCATCTCAACACGGAAACAAACAGAAGGAGACAGGACACACAATTTTGAAAGTGAACTTGAAGGTGAGACCCTCAGTCCCAGCCCATTCACAGTCTCTGATCACAATTACAAATCGAGCTCAGGAGTGAAATAACATCCTTTCCTCCTCCTCCTGCCTGCAGAGACAGGAGTTCAGGGCTCTGTTTCCTTGGCAACAAAAAAGAGCATCACAACAGCCTCCTCGCTAGCAAATGACATAAGAAAACGTGTCATTTTTTTCTCTCCGGTGTCTTTTATCACTAGGGAATAAGCCTGAACTCAGAACTCTCCACTCAGCAAGAATGGAAATAGATATCCATTACTGCTATTTAAAATGCAGTATCTTTGGAGCCTTTAAGCTTGTCCAGAGGTAGGTAGCAAGTAAGGGATTTTCATTTATTAAGTGAAAAAAGAAAAAAACCCCTAACCTTGCTGAAGTTCACCTTTTAAGACAAATTATAGAACTTGAAGAGTTTGGGGAAAAAAAATGCGCCTCATAAATTTATAAGCTGCATTTTAGATTCTGTTAATATTCACTTTTGAAAAGCATTAGAAATGAAGATTACAAATTTAATAATGCAACACATGGGAGGAATTATCCTCCTCCCCATATAAAAAGGCAATTTGCTCTTGCCTATAAATTGACTTTCTGTTACTGTCATTAAAGCAGCATAATGTGCTAAAATTACGGTCTGCCCTGCCACAGCTCTGTGGCAACTCACAGCCAAGATCATGCCAGTACTTTAGCAGACATCCTCATGAGGTGGCAGGGGCTGTGGCACTGCTGGGTATCTCCTCAGTGCAGGACTTTGGGGTGCTCACAGATATTTACGAGTGGTCCAAAAGAAACTGGATTAAATCAATGAAGAAAAAATTCAAGAGCAGAGAAAGTCCCTAAGCCACAAGGCAGTGGAAGCTGGGCCAGCATCCCGAAGAAGCATCCTAAGAAACCTTGCCATCTCCCTGACTTTCTCCAGGTACCTTGACAGACACAAAAATCTCTTACTCCTTCCATTTTGCCACAAGAGAGAAGTCAGATCACAGTCCTCAGACTGCAGTAGTTTCCCATGCATTTCCCATGCTGCTTCCAGGTTCTCCTCCTCTATAGTTTGTGCAGACTGGATGCCCTGCACGGTCTGTGTGCCCACACCACCAGTGCAAGCCCTGTCCCACCTGCAGAGCTGCTCCTCTCTCACTCAACATGCTCATGTCTAACTCTCCTTGTGTCTGGACCATCAGGGATGATTTTGCAATGCCCACATGAGAATCTACCGAGCAGCAAAAGCATTAAAATCTATATTCAGTGGCTTACTCAAATAGGCAACTACATTTAAACAGCTCAACCAAAAGAGCATTAACACTGTGCTGGCAGGTATTTACTGCCCCATTTCCCACAGCTCTGAGTTACGGATGGGTTGTGACATATTTCCGTAACAGAAATCTCAATAACAGACACATCTTTGCCACTTCTCAGCACCAGCACCGTTCTTCCCTTTCACCAGCCCCGTACCTGTACAGCTACATGTTAATTCTGTCATCTGCCTTTTTTTTTAAACCATTTTCACCCATACTTTATGCAGCTGGAAGACTTGCTCACATCTCAGTTACTTCTAGAACAAATCTGAGCAACTAGCACTGAGTGAGCTGACAGCATCTGCTGATGGTTCTTGCCCTTCCTTTGCTCATGAATTATGCTGAGTTTTAAAAGAAAAGCAGCTGGTGCTTGTTCAAGATTACCAAAGAATATCACAGGTTCGTGCATCCCCCCAAAAGGTGCTCTGTGCCTGAAGAAGCAGTTTGGCAGGCCAGGCCAGCACTGGACCTTCAAGCACCACTGGCTGGCTTTGACAAGACATGCCCTTTGCTCCACAACAAGTCAGTTCTTAAGATTGCTAGATGACCATCAGTCCACTTAAAAACTTCCCATTTACCCAAATATTCATTCAAAGGAACTTAATGGTTTGAAATGAACACGAAGGGGACTTGTGATAATCAAAGCGAATCCATTTGCAAGTCTGACATATGCACAGAAAGCACTTTGCAGTCTCCACCAAAGACTGGCTTAGCCTCCCTGCTGAAGCAATTTTTAGGTCAGAACATGTGCAGATGTTTGGAGGTCTGTGCTTTGTCCTTGGCCTGTTTCAGAGAAAGATGTAACATTTTGCTTCTGCTCCAACTGAATATTTCCATCAGAGAAACCACAAGGACACCCTGAAGTCACTACTGAATTCTAGTCCTCTGGATCCATGAATGACTAGTACATCCTCCTGTATTCCATAAGCCATATTCCTGATTGAATTGTCCTTCTGTTGTATCCATTCTCCTTAGAAATTTCCCTTTATGAAGCATGACTTGGCCCTTCTGAACATTACACAATATTTGCCCTTCTCATGTATTTTCTGCTACAGATACATGACTTTTCCCCGTATTTTACTGTTATATGGAACAGCTTTCCCTTTCAATAGTCACAGCTGCTTAATGAATTCAAAGTGTGACATTTTGTTTTCCATGGTGAGGTGTGTGAGAAGTGTAAACCACGGCTGAGAGATTAACTAGAAAACAGAGGGCACTGAGCCCTTCCCACCAGCCAGACACAGCGCTCTCAACAGCACCCACTGCACCCTGCAGGACTCAGCTTTACTCAATTAATCGACAAACTTCACTAAACAAATCAAAATGCCAACTTTAGGAAGTATATTCAAGCTTCTATACACAATACAGTTTCACAAGCCCCAGAGAGATCCACATCGTGCTTGATACTCGATGTGCTATCCCACCGGGACACTCGGATGCTTTGCTCAAACAACAGTTCCAGGATCCAAGGGGATTTAAAGCCTCGAAAGACTTTCCAGAGCACTGCACAAATTCCTCTGATGTCGCCCACGCGGGAGGCTACAAATTGGCACCAGTAGTTGTCAACATTTTGTTTTGATCTTCTGGCAAACAAATCCACCCTCTGAAATGTTTGCAGGATGCCGAGATAAAAAGCAGTAATGAATAAAACCCCAAGAAGTTTGAAGGGTTTATTTTTACCAAGTAATCAATACCTTCTGGCAGTCTTCCTCCAGCTCTAATAATACCAGTGAGGACAGTGACCCTTGGCAGGTTTTGTACACTGCTCTACAAACATTATCCAATTAACCATCACAGTCCACTCTTAGAGAAAAGAAAGCATGATCTGAAGTTCTTCTACAGCGAGAGAGAGAGAATGAGTGTTGGGAAGGGCTACTGATAAGAAGGTTATAGGTTCAGGAGTTCCAGCTCTTGCACACCCAGCCTAGCCATGCTGCCCCTCAGGGGCCAGCTCCAGGGAAATGGTGTATTTTTCACACAATCTGTGTTTAGCACAACCCTTGCTTTCACTTAGCTGTGACAAAGCACTAGGACAGTGTCCAAGCCAACTCATTAATAAATCAAATGACAATAAAGCAGTTGGAGGGAGATGAATTATTGAAATCAAAGCAATTTAGTGCTCAAAACTAAACTTTGTAAGCTGGGAGCTACTGAACACAGAGCCTGATTTTCCTCTTTACTGACGTGCTGCAAACTGCCAGTCCGGTCCATCTGTACTGTAGTTCAGAAGAGGATTCAGCCTTTCAGTGGGGTACGTGGTATCTTGAAGTTGATCATTAATATTAAAGATGGAAGAGGAATCTCAGACTATCAAGTCAACCAGGAAAGCATCTCAGGGATTATCACCTAAACCAAGTCTAAGAAACAGGTCTAAACCCAGAGTCAGCATATGTGTCAATATAAATCCAGGTCAGGATTCTTTCTAACAGACTATTTTTCTATTTCTTTGGGGCAGCCATTACAGAGTCACAATATTTAGTCAACCTTTTACTTCTACAGTCATTAATCATGCACCATTTAACTACTGGTTTGTCATTTACTCTCTTAATCCTTTTCAAATCCTTCGCTTATTTTCACATCTTTTTTCAATCCCATTCTATGTGTCTTGCTAATTACACTTCTTCACTGTCGTAGGCTGTTTCAACAGACATGTTGAGCCAGACGTGGTTTGATTACTTGCTGTGTTATGTGCCCAATGAATCTTTTGCTATTGAGATATTTAAGATATAAACAGTGTTACTGGAAGATGATCAATTGCACTTAATTATCTGGACAGCTGCCTGTAACTCTAGGGAGGAAGGGCGACTGACCATTTAACGATGTACTCAAACCCAAGATTTCTAACCTTGTAAAAAAGAACAATGAAAAAGGAAAAGAAAGGCCTAGGGTTTCCATCTTCTCAAAACACGGAATTTTGCTTCCTTGGCAGACAGTACTGTTTTCAAAGGACTGTTATTTGCAATTTTGCTGTGTCCTGAGCCAATCTTTCCTCCCAGTCTCAGAAGACTCCATCTCCAGAAGCCATCACACAACACCCTAAGAGTCACAGGCCCCCAAAAGTAAGGTCACATCCAAATGAGAGATGCCAAAACCTGGTGACAGATGAATGAGACAGAGCAGACATCACCTGAAAACTTAAAGAAAAGGGAATTATTCATGGCCAAAAGGAAGAGAAGAAGTACTGTGATATATTTGGGAAAGAAGGAACTGAGGGAAGTAGGTGGCCAACCATGATGGAACAACTCTCAGAAATACCCCGAGCATTGGAAATCTCAGCCCAGCTTTACACGTCCACACATTCACTTCCAGTGACAAGCCTGACTACACACCTTGACACGGAGCAAATGCCACCCTGAACACTTCCTCTCTTGAATCTCAGTCTTCATTTCACTTCTACAACCACGTCCTGACCTATCATGCTGGGGATGCAAACCTTAAAACCACATGCATGTAATGAAGAGACGACTTTACTAAGAGCCTGGAAGAGTAACCAACTCATTCAGCCCAGAGGAGAGCTAACAGAGGCTGGAGAGGACCATTATTTGCCATCATTGTTAGCTACTGATTCAGTATCTTCAAAGATAGGAAGAACTGAACACTTCCTTCTCTTCCACGCCCATCTCCCCAGACACAGCTATCAACCCACACAGAGGAAAGCAGGCAAGGCTCAGAGGGGAGCAGAACTCCCTGCACTTGGTACACCTTGGAGAGTTCTGTCTAGGCATGGTTTGCCACACCCATTGAAGCCAAAATGTGCAGCTAAAACAAGTGAAGTGAATGAAACACCTTCCAAGACATGGCAGGAAGGTTGTGCAGCTTCCATGTGCCAAGGAAAATGCCATGGACACCATAATCCCCAAATACACTCACATCCTGTAACCCCATTGGATCAGCAGCTCCTAATTAATTTAGAGTGTAGACCAGTCCTCAAACACCTTTTGCTATCACTAAGACCTACTGAAAACGATGAAGAGGAATCATTATGCATAACACCCTCAAGAACTTGCTGTAAACACATTTGGCAGCACAGGGAGGTTCCTTTATGGCATAATCCATTTTTATATACACCTAATATTTTCAGGTTTTCAACTGATTGTCAAGAGTGTTTGTAGAGGCTGTTAAT
This sequence comes from Lycocorax pyrrhopterus obiensis, assembly GCA_014706295.1. Taxonomy (NCBI): domain Eukaryota; kingdom Metazoa; phylum Chordata; class Aves; order Passeriformes; family Paradisaeidae; genus Lycocorax; species Lycocorax pyrrhopterus. The sequence goes on along the minus strand of JACSVZ010000022.1, from coordinate 8,704,296 downwards.
GAATCTCACTGCTAAAAGCAGTTACAATTCTGTAGCTATTAATACAACGTGACATCAGTTATATCAGCTTCCAAGTGAATCACAGTTTGCAATCTTGTAGGTGTTCGATAGCTGCTGTCACATCGAAATAGAACATTGTTAAATATACTCCAAGTCTGTCCTAGTTCTGCAGCTCTTTCCCCCTTTCTGCACTGCAGCCTTAGTGGACTGAACACCTGCAGGTCTGAAGAACTAAGCACAGCAATGTCAAGAGGAAAAAACAGGTTGACTATTAGACCGCTCAGATCAGCAAGTTTTAAAATGTTCACTTTTCACTGCAATTTCCTCTCAAATCTGATTACTAGAAGAGGTTAAAAGAACAGGTCACCAAATCTTTTACAATGTCTAAACCCTCCAAGATGTACTTGTATCAAGATGTTAAGCGTTTTTTTTTCCTCCTTGTAAACCGAAATAAAAGGCTGATAATCTTTCCTGACATAGTAGTTTAGCATTAAAGCAGGCAAAACCCAGTTTTCAAACCATTAACAGAGTATCAGACACCAAATGCTGCTTTAATCTGCATAACTGACATTCACAGAGCACTCCTGTCTTGGTCAGCTTGTATATAGAAGCCCATTCTTAACAAAACTGGCATAAATCTGTGAAGTTATTAATATTTTGCTCAGTGAAACATTTTCAGACCATTGCGTTTTCCCTGCTTCATGATTCAACCCTCCCACCAATATTTTTCATGCAGGTAATACCCCGTATGGGTAATCTTTGGACACCCAGCCTTAGAGCTCCAGAGCAAAGATGTTTTAGAAAATATACAGCTTTCTAGATTTTGGGAAATTAAACAAAATTACGGCCTGAAATAAGACTTCCTGATTTTTACAGTCAATCTGTCCAACAAGCTTGCTGCCTTTGTGTAGCAGACAGCTGCAGTGAACAGGCTGTGAAAACAGTCGAAGTCACCAAATAAAATGGACTGTGGATAATTTGCCTGGTAATATTCCTAGAGCAACAAGCCAGATTTTGCCTCAACCAACCATGCAATATTTCATAGAGCGTTTTAGTAGGTAAGCCAGGCAGTACTGAGACAGAAATAGAAAAATATTGAAATAGGGCCCACACAATGCCAGGTTTAGAGGCACTTGGCTTGGATTGGCTCTTGGGAAAAACTGAGTTTAGGACATAGCAGCATCTCCTGTGCAGGAGCAGTAAAAGTGTTTCTGCAGAGACTGAGCAGCCAGGTCACAGGAACAGACCTACTCCTGTTACTAGGCAGATGCCAGGAATTCAGTGGAAACAGATGAAAAACAAGTTTATGGAACGGTAACTTGGGACTCTGGCACAACTCAAAGCAGAGCACTGGGCAAAATGGGAGAGCTGAGAATTATTGTTGTGAAACAGTTCAGAAGTAGGCTCTGAAAAACAGATAGGATTGAAAAATCAAGTTCTGCTCCTTCCCCTAGCCCCAACAGGTACTTTCTCAAGCCTTACATTTACCCTTCTCGGACCCTTTAAACCAGATGTGAAGATCACAGGCTCCGGATTTTATCATATATGATCCCTTTATGCTGTAGCACCACTGTGAAAAATAGCTTTGTTGTGTACCCACATACCTTGAATTGCACATCCACAGCCTGTATCACCGGGCTCGCAAATCCTTAGTTAAACATCTCTTTGCCCATGCCATTTTCAGAACCTTCACATGCACAATAACTAACCCCAGATCTCTCCCAGATCTCTCTCCTGCTCTTACAAAGTACCAAGCAGAAGTGAGAAATGTGCACTGGTGGAAGGTCCACAGGCTGCCATACAAGAAACATCTCCACCTTTGTTATTTCTTGCCAAGGCTCTACCTTATATTGAGAACAGCTTTCCCTATGCCAAGGGAAAAGAGCCAATAAACATGTGTGAAAAAAACCAATTATGCTAATTTTGGAATACGTCACCTGGCGGAAATACAGAAATATAGGAAGACAAGGGGAAGATAAACCACGGAGAATACTGAAAATCCTGGCGAGACACAGAGGTAGCAGCAAAAACTGAAATATTTTTAGGCAGGCCAAAAACATTGATCAAGACATGATGAAACCTCCAGGTAGCCTTGGAGGAAACTCCGCCCAAAGGTGTCAGGCTGCTGTCCAAAACCAGCCCCATGGCCAGCAGTGCCCAGGGCAGCTGATGGCTCCTGCTAAGGAAGGGGAGGAGGGAGCAGACCACTGCAGGCTGCAGATGGACACCAGCAATAGGCTTCCTCTGGGCTGAAAGGACTGGCTCCAAAACAAGACCAGAGTGTCTTTCTAAATTGAGTGATCTCAGAGCTGCCTGATAAGAGCGTGGGTGCCTCTGATGCCAGGCAGGACACAGCTGCTGCAGCGACCATCTGATGGAGGGAAAGCTGCTTCCTCAGTGCAGCAGAAAGCAAATCCAGGTGCTTTTGAGCCCAATCACGGGAGAGCTCTTATGCTAGAAGAAGGAATCATTGCCTTATTTAAGACACCCAAAAGCCCAGGGAGAGCGTCTCTGCCACCCTCAGCCCCATAACTGAAGGAATCCATAGGATCCGTACCACAGCATTCCTCAAGGCCCCAGATGGAGGAGGAAAGCACACCGACGACAGCATGCGCTGACACCGCAGTACGAGAACGGGTGTCATGGGATGCTAACGTTGCCATGGAAATGTCCTCGTACCACGTAACATTTTGACACTGTCTGTTTTCCGAGCAGCAGCACCAATGTGGCAGCCTGCAAAGCCAGCACGAAACGGCTGTTCGAGTTTCGCCACGCTTGTTCCTGCAGCCGGCAGCCAATTCAAACTGCCTGGGCATTGGAGTTTGACCAATCTGGCAGCTCCGCTTCCTAAAGTGCACGAGGAAGCTTTTAACAGAAACTGTTCCATAAATCACCCTGATTTAACACGCGCTGTCTGCCAGGCTGAGCGCTGGCCTGCACGCCCACTTTCGGCACTGCTTGCCCTGCTTTCCACACCAGCGTTTTCAGTGCTCCCCCATCAACCTCCTTGAACTGCAGAATCCTGGGGAGGGTCCGCTCCTCTGCTCCGGCTGGCTTTGCTCAACCAGAGCAGCAGTCTCAGTCCCACACTTGCAGAGCTGTGGGGTGATTTTCTGAACTGCCAGAAGCAGACACAGCCCCGAATCCCACTCACTTCCAACAAATACCAGAGACCAAAACTCATAGGCATTTTTGAAAAAGCCCAACTTTGCACATTGAATACTTAAAACAAGCACTGACTCTTGTAAGAACTATGCTCATGGCAGAATGCTTGTTTTTATCTCAAGGTACATCAAATAATGCGACCTAAGCCTTTCCCCTTTACTTACATTGAAACAAAAATCCCATATCTGGAGAGGATGCACTGTGGGCTATGTGATCCAGATGTGTGGGGATCAATCCCCACAAAAATGCCTGGGTTTTTGGCAAACATACCAAATTCACCATTGAAATGCAACAGTGAGTTGTGACAGCAATTTCTGCAATTCCTTCTGGTTTGGGGGTATCTGGGGGAAAGCAGAATACTGACAAGCTTCAAAAGTTAGTCTGGAGCACTGCCTACCCTAACTGCAAATTTAATTCAAACTGCTATAAAGGTGGAAGGGCTCTGCAGAAGTGGTGCAGAGCAGTTGCTCTGATCCCACAGGCAACTGGTGAGGTCTCATGGCAGCAGGCAGCAGGGCTTCAGCCAGAGGGACAGCAGCACAACCTGAACATAAGGGACAGGGAAAGCTACTGGGTCTGAGTTGTCATGATACTTTCAGGAATTTATCAACTACAGCAGCTGGAAATCCAACAGGCATTAGAAAGGAAAAGCCTTTTTTTTTTTCCTGACAATCTGATTAAAACACAAATATGGATATAAAGCAGCCACCTTAAAATCTTGAGTCAAGGTTTCCTAACTTTTCGCTGGAGCTGTGATGACACGCATAAAATACAAGAAAGGAAAGGTAAATAGCAAAAATAAAAGGAAAAAAAAAAAACCACCCACCCACCCAATCCTCCCAGGATGCTGAGAAGTGCTAAACAAGGAGCTGGATTTACAACAGGAAAAAAAAAAATCTTAATCTTCTTAGACATCTTGGCTGCAACACAATTAACATGTTTTTCATCCACATGGCAGGATACATTCCCTACTAACTGTAAATATGCATACTGCTGGTGGGCAGCTGGCAAAAGTCCCACACCCCTGGGAAACTGTCACCACTGGGAAATGTCAGCCTCATCCACATTGCCCAGGGAGCTGAGCGAGGGGCAGCCTGTGCCCGCACTCCTGTCCCTTGGTGACACTGCTGCTTCCTTGCTAAGGTGGGTCATTCTGCAAGTCTGACCCCACCAACAGCTGAGCTGCTGCTCCTCAGAGGATGGCCAGCTCCAGAGAGGGACACAACCGTGTGTTCCTTGGGGAGAGAGACTATAATCTCCTAAATCAGATGTCACCAATGTGAAGCACAGGAAGAACCACTATAACCCTCATTCCAGCTACTAACTGTGAATGACACCCAAAAAGCACCCATGAAAGCAAATGTTTTCAAGGATGCTGCACTTTGCCCAGTAACTGGATCCTCAGTCAGAGAGCATCTCCTCCAGCTCCCAAAATTATCCACAAACAGTGCTGTATTACTGGAGCCCAGGGGATAAAGCACCTTTTTTTACAGACATTTACCTCACCTCCCAATACCCCATAAACACAGGTCTTGCTAAACAACAGATACTGATTTCAGACCAACACCCACGGGATAAAATAGCTCAACCCTCCAAAGCAATACAAGGAAAATCACTGAAGGCACATGCAAAAAGTAGTAACTTCAGAGCACTGAAAAAATTAAACATACAAATGCCAGAAAGGGAATGAATAGCCAGGCAGCACTCAGGCAGGGAATGATCTGGAAAATAGCATGGATCATACCCCGAGTGTTAGCCAGGAGCGGGGACACCCTTGCAAAGCAAGAGTGTGTATTTACAGGAATACTGCATACAAAGTGTGGGAAACAGATACTCCTCACTGCAAGGGGCCAGACAGCATCCAGGGCACTGTCCACACTGCTCCTCCTGCACCATCCTGAGTCCAGCAAGAAGGCCAACAGGACACTTGGAAAACTGCTCTACGCAAAAAAAAAAAAATCCCAAACCAACAAACAAAAAACAACCACCCAACAAAACCAAAACCATCCATCATGTTTCCTTAGATCAAAAAGCAAAATGAGGGAGAGGGATGCCGGGCAGCAGTGGTTGTCATTACAGTCATTTCCTGGCTTGGAATTATCGGCACAAGGAGGAACAGTTTTGTGATGTGAAGAGCTGCTTTGAAGAGAGCAGTGATCAATTGCTCCCCATTTTGCTGGGAGCAATGCAATGGCAATCCACTATTTCCATTCAGATTTAAGCTAAATTTTATGGTAAACTATCCTTCTGATTAGGAATAGATTAGTTGCTTGGGGAACAGATACAAGCGACCCCTCTACCTCTACATTTGCAAGAATAAGGACACAGACAATAGCTTAAGTTCCTCTTAGTCATAAAACAGTTTTGAGAAAAATGTGACATTTACCTCTGTACATGGTGTACTCTCCAAGTTGTTGAGCACTCAAACATTTTAGACTGGCTTCTACAAGGCTGTATGAGTGCTTTGTGTTTTGGACAAAGCTGATATAACACCCTGATGGCATGACAGTGGAACATTATCCATCTCAGTGATTTAACTGTGGCTGGATTTGACTAAAAGGTAGGGCTACAGAGCTTACTGTACCCCTGTGTGGTGAGGCTGTAACCAGGCCTTCCCAGCTGTTACAAGTGTGTTGTTTTGCAAAAGCAAAGCCAAAGATATAACTTAAATGCAGATTTCAAGGCAAGCAGGGTTTGACAGAAAGCAGAGTGCCTAATTTGTGTGTCATCAGCAGATGACTTAAGCAATGGCACAACTGATGGATCATTGTGTTGCAGAACCCCTGTCGTGACATGGGTTGCCACACAGTACAGCATTCTCCCAGAAAATAAAACCAAACCTCAAGGGAACGTCATTTGGATAGATGGGATATTCAAAATGTGTTGAACACTTCCACAAAGGAGCAGAAATCCTTATTCAAATATGCTAATGGTGCTTCTCGGCAGATGTCTGTGGGAGAGAGGAGGAGACGGCAGGGCTGAGAGTCTTGAGTGAGTCAGGTCTCACTGCCCCACTAAAACCATCAATGACTTGCAGACCATTTCCTAAATTAAATTGTTCACATTTCTAATCTAACTGAAGGCTTTCAAATATAAGTAAATAGTGCTTCAGAAAACAATTGCACAGATAAATTATTCCTCAAAACAACTACTCCAATCAAACTTAATTCTTCCCTACACAAAGCAGATCCACACATTCTGTCAAACAGAAATGTTGAAGCAAAGTAGCTACAGCATTTCACAACTTGTCCTGATGCAAGAATCTGACAGAGCAAAGATAATTTTTTTTTGCCTGGAGAACAGAGTGCTTTTGAATTAATAAATCTTGCATTAGAATTAACTGCACATGAAATAGAAGCAGTAAGAAAACAGTGTCTCCTAGATAGAAAGCTTTCCAGGGACAGATTCTTCTACACGGAAACCAGTTGACAGCAGAATAAGAGAAAGATATATCCTTTTCCTGTGGCTGGCAGAGGTCACACATAAGCTACCCTCGACAACTCCTGCACACATGGCTGGAACTCAGCATCACCCTCTGAATATCTGTAATGCAGGTCAGGCCATCTTCGAGGGAAGGAGACAACACTGAGCTCTCCATGGCTGCACACGTGTGCTGCAAAAGCTGAGGGGACAGCACAGAGCCACCACCACGGCCCATGACCTCATCCACATCCCCTCTCCCCTGTAAACCCACACCCAGACGCCCACCAAGGAAACTTCCACACAGCCCTTTGTGGCACAGTGCTTGAGATCCCTGGGCTAGCAGCTACCGCTCTTCCCCCCACCTTACATCAGTATTCATAACAACTCAGCACGAGGCACAGGTGGATGCTCCAGGTTGGGGCATGCTGGAGGACTCTGCAGGACGCCCCATGGGAGACAGGAGCGGGAAGCAGCTGGTGGCCCAGGAAGGCAGCCTGGCACGCTGAGCGCTGACCGATGCCACGTCACCCTTCCCCGCGCTCGCCCATCTGTGCCACCGTCCCCATCTGTTGGGTTCTGCCACGGCCCACGAGCGCCCTGGGACTGACGCTGACATTTTGCTTTGCATTTCTACAGGCACAGCGTGAACTTGGCCCAGGACCACGGCCCTCACGTGCAGCCACAACACCAAGAGCAACACAAACAAGGACAAGGTTTTGAATCCCTTGTTCCTAGTGCTGACTCACTCTTGCTCTGCTCCAGTCTCCCATGGCCACAAAAGACAAAACCTGTTGTCTGTGCCTGCGGTCCTCTGATCACCCGTGCAGCAGCAGCACGGCCTGAGAGCACAAAGCTGCCTCCAGTGCACAGGGCAGGTAAGGGACAGCACAGATTGTTCTCTACCCTGAGCAGGTGCACCCAAGAATTGGTCACCGTATTTAGGATCTGGATTAACTCATAACCAGGTCTGGGATCACCAGCCTCTGCAGGTATTCTCCACAGCATCTTCTTCCAGGCTGTTGGTCCCTTTCATGCACTTCCCTCTGATGAAAGATTGATTTGACATCAGCTCTTCTAGAATTGTTCTCATTTTTTATTTCAACTTAATCCATTTATGAAACAAACATGTCTACCTAGAGCTAGAATGTGCCCAGCAGGGAGAGAGGCATTTCTTACAATCACTAGGATAACCTACAGCCGAAGATACACTCCCTACTGTGCAAGAAGAGAGAAAAGCCTGGGATTTTGCTGCCTCCTGCACCAGCCAAGAGAGCTGGCACCCCTGGGGTAATGCACAGCCAGGTGAGCTCAAAGGGCTATCTTTGCAGGGTTACAGGGATAAAGTATCCTTTCATTTATAAAAGATTGATTAAAAAAATAGCTAACACTCCAGATGGATGAATAATTTCCCTTGTTCCCTATATGTTTGCCACATGAGCATGGTTACCTACCTCACAAACAACTAACAAAACTGGTTAGAGGCTTACAGAGCTCCAAAGGTAACTTTGGATGAAGCAAAACCAAAGTAAGCACAAAAAGGACTTAACACACTTGGGCTATATTTAAAAAAAAAGTAAAAATGGACTAGTTAAGTCCTGAATCATAATTTTCTTTTAAACCACATGTACCCCAATACAGTGCTGCAACTGAGAAATATCCATGGCAACGTGAAAACACACATAGGGACTCTCTCTACTTAATAGCTTTGTAACGCTTTAACGTTTGAAATTATAGAGAAGGTCAATGTTTAAATTTATGAGGAAGTTCAACAGATAAAACCCAAACAAAAGAATATTCTAAACTAGCTTGAATATCCACAGCCCATTCTTACACCCCAATAGTTTAAATGTTTTCAGCAATCCATTAAATTAATATTTCACATACTTTCTCTTCAAAGCAATTGATCGTAACACAGTGCCTCTGCCAGTACTTTATAGTGTGTGAAAGCAGCAGCCTGGGCTGAATTTTATCTCTAATTCAACTCTTTTCTGAATGAGCAGCAGACACGAGGAAGGCTTACTGTCAGTATCTAGGAGACATTTTGACTTTGGAAACCATTTTCTCTCTGCCAGACACTTGGCTCCAGCTGGCTGAGACACGATTTGATTCTCCTGTCTTGCAGCCAGGGCAGGGGTCTGCCAAGATGGACAGTCCCTGTGCTGAGGTCCTGACCAGGGAGAGGACCCTTACAAGTCCCTCACAGCTGCTCTGTACCTTCCCCTGCTTCCTGACCAGAGCAGCCCTCCTCTTCACACTTGTGTGTGTAAGGAACAGGCATTTCCCCTTGTGCAGATGCTCGAGCTGGATCTGGATTCCAGGGTAGCCGCATTCTGTGACACATGGCTACAGTTCCAAACACCCAAATCTGCATCCCTGTCAGGGCACACCTCAGATGCCTTCTGCCAGTGCCAGCAGGTGTCCTTCCCAAGAAAACCAGGATTAGGATGAAAGGAGCTGGTGCATTACAGTGTCTCACCCAGCTGAGCCACAGCACAGCTGGAGCACACACTCAGACCCGAGAAGTGCTGCAGTTTAGGCACAGGAAAGGAAACCCCATCCTTTCCAGTGATTTTTCACATTTCCCTACCTGTCTTTCATTGGGTGCAGTTCTTGTCCTCTGTAGTACACAGGGTCCTCGTCTGGAAGCTCTCACCTCTCCAGAGCTGAGCACTGCTTCTGACTTCCCAACAACTCCCAGCGGGTTCACCACTGTCACACCGACTGTCCCAGCTACTCAGACCACCTCCTCTCTCCTGCCCAAAGCTTGCTTGTTCCCCAAAGCTGCATGTGCAGCTCCCAGTCAGTTGCTGTTACTCTACAAAATCCTTACTTTCTGTTCTGCTTTAGCCAGGTTTCCAAACTTCATGCTCCACACAAGGAGCAAGATGGTTCTCCTCCACACCAGCAAACACAGCCCCGTTAACCTTAAGGATGACCTTCATCCTGGACTGGGGAGGGCTGTGCTAAGGCTGTGCAAAGGGGGATTTCACACACCCCATCCCCTCAGTTTTAATGATGAGCTGCACCCAGGTGCACCACAAGCTGCCTACAAGGCAGGTGCCCACAGTCATCACGGATCCTGTTATTAACCCACATGCACTTGCCACTTGGCAGCTCAGTCCTCAGCAGTCTGGTTCCTTCTGATATGTTCCCACAGGAATATCAGCATTCCAAATGGCTGATTCCAGCCAAGACCAAGCGTATGGCAGATCCTCAGAACAGCTAAGATTTGCGTTCACAAGATTTGTGTTAGAAACAGGCATTCTAGAAATGTGCCCACAAAGAGTGCATGACTGACTTTTACCTCTTCTTACTCTACTGCTCCATAACTCAGATGTAGGATATACATTTGCATAAGTTAAACCAACAATTATTCTGATACTAACTGCAGTTTAAAAATCCTTAAACTTCACTGACATTGCTGGGGACCTCAGTGGAGCAAAGACAGTGGCACTCAGCCAGCAGGAAGGCCAGCAACATTACCATGCTGAGATCAAAAGAGTTATTAACCCCGAGTCCTTGAACTGCCGAGTGCAGACAGTCATTTTGGCTATTTCAAAGCCTCACTGCAACTTCCTGGCGAACAAAGCTCCGCGTTTGCTCAGAGCATCTTCTTTGTAGACACAGCTGAGGAATGAAAAGGGTATTAGAACACTGAAGTCCACATCCGCCTCTTTGGAGAGACACATGGACATGAGATATCCGAAACCCTCATGCTCTGGAAGCACTCAGATGTGATCCTGTCTCTTGCTCTGAGCCCTGTTGCTCTCCTGCCTCCACTGGCTGCCTCCTTCTGCACACTAAGAGATCGTCTGCACCCAGTTCACTGCCCAGAACTCAGTCCAGACACACTGCAGGTGTAGCAGGCAAAGGAATTGTGGAAGATGAGAAGAGTCTTCTCACCTTATGTCCACAAAGTAGACAGCAAAGAAGAACAAAAGGGCCGTGGCAGAAAAGGAAATAGCACATAAGTAAAAATATATTCTGTACTTTTCAAAAGCAGAGCCATTTTTCCAGACTAAATGGGTGAAATACTGGAAGCCAGAGGTATTGTTACCACTGCTCAAATGTGTCCACGGCTCTCAGCACATCTGTAAATTTCCTTTCAAGCTCCTTTGATATGACCCACCCATAGTAACTTAAATGAAACACCTCAAGAATTTTTCTTGTTTGTTGATTTAAGCGATCATTAGGCTGTTTTCCTCTTTCAGAGGAAAACGTCAAGTTTCCTTTAAGCTTGGCCATTTATCAGCTCTTCTCCTTTTTCCGTAAGATGACTATTCTCTTAAAGATGTGGTCCTCAGCTTCAGACAAAATGGATGATGTGTCTGTTTGAAATAGGATTGTTTACTTTGTCAATGCCCCTGGGATCAATTTCATTTTTTTTCTGCCATCTCCTACAGAGAACATCTTGCCAAGTGCAGTATTCATCTCCCTGAATGAGCTATCGAGAGCTATTTTTTTGATAGAAATCATGCTGCAACCCAAACTGGTCAGAATCTCTCACAATTTCAGAAGCGTGCATGGGTATGAATAATATAGAATCTTATCTGGCACAATTTCAGCATTTCTCTTATAATTTCTCTTTCATGACATCTATTTGCTTGCGAAAATTATGCACTTGCAGTTTTAACACCAGAAATAGAAAGCAGCACACGTTCTTCCTGGCTGGTTGCTCATACGTGTCTGAACACACACAGGCACAAAATACAGGAGCAACACTGCAACATCCCCATCGCACCGAACCCACCCTGAGCAGCCTCACTAATGAGACAACTCACAGGCAAGATCTGCTAATAAGCTGCTGGAGAATGAGGTCTTAATTGTAGATTTAATTCAGAGACAAGTACTTGTGTTGTATGAAGAGCAGCTTATTAACATTCATGCATGAACACTCACTAAGTGTGAATAAATACAATTCAGCGCAAAAGCGCTTTTTTAAGCGCTGGAAGAGAAAGCATTCACCTAAACCACCACCCTGCTCAGAGCAGGAGGAGTTGGACACCAGGGAATGAAATGCTGTCCCAGGCATTGTGTTGGGTTCTCATACTTGAGCATGTCTCACTATCAATCATTCCTGAAGCAACAGCGCTGAGACTTCCCAAAGCTCCCATTATTGTCTTGTACGCTCCTCAGCATTCAAACCAAATCTGAAGTGCAAATAAATCATCAGCAAAATTTTTAGACAGAAATTTTTAAAACTACATCTGTTGGAGGAGACAATCCTCTGCCTGCCACCCCTGCATGATGCTGATGACAAGTCTGGGTTAATCACACAGATGATGAATTGATTCTTACGTCAACTCCTTTAAAAACAACATCATTACAGGTGTAGCAGCGGGCAGGCTGATGTATTCCTGCTGGCATTTGCACATCTTGGGATGAGCCACTAGACAAAGGAGCATGCCGGCATTTTGAGGGATGCAACCACGACAGCCAGTGTTAAAATACGCCTTAGTTACCAACTTTCATTATTTGCCACTCACAAGATTCACTGACAGGTTCAGTCTCTGGTACAGCGTGCACCGGGAAAAACACCCCTCAATTACCAGAGAGCCACCGGCAATGGACAGAGCGCTCTCCGACCCCCTCCATCCACTCCCGCGCACGCCCTCCCTACCCACGCAGCGGCTGTGCTGCCCTCTACTCCCAGCACCCACCACCCTCCCTCTCCCGTTCAACCCAATGCCTCTCCTACTTTTCCCTACCAGTGCCCCTCTTCTTTAAGCTTGGTCTCATTTTATGACTACCGCCAACTGTTAGAGGCCGGAAAGGTCTTTCTGACGCCGGCAAAAAAATCACCGCATCCATTCTGGAAGGCTTTTGTTTTGGGATTTACTTTGCCCTCGTTTAAACTGAATCCCTTTATTCCCCTCTCCAAAAGCAGCATGGTGTACGGCGCAAACAACCCCTGGGAACAATTAGCCCGAGAGTTCATGGTGTGATAAATCAGTGGACACACCATCCAGCAGAATGGACGCCTTCTCCCCGAGCGCTGCCCTTCATTCACACAGAGGAGGATGGAGCGTGAGCCGCTCCATTTGCAAATGACCCGTGCTTCCTATCGATTAGCAGCCGGAGCGTGTTTCACCGCTGGAACACACTCCCAGTTTTAACCTCCACAGGCACACGCGTCCCTTCGCCAGCCCCGCAGCCCCCGGCACCCCTCGCACACCCCCCGGGATGAACCCCCGGCCCCCCGAACCCACGGCGGGGCCGGGGGTAGCGCTGACACGCTGCACACCCATCCTCGCCTGCCCCCATCGCCCACGGCGGACGGACACAGAACCCCGGGAACCACCGCCCCCGAGTGCCCCCTGCTCCGGTTCCCCCGTACCCGCGTCCTCCTCGTCGAAGCTGTTCATGCACGGGAAGTAGATGGCCAGGGCCTCGAAGGAGGCGGAGAGGCTGAGGCGGCTCTGCGAGCGCTCCATGAAGAGCCCGGGTCCGGGGGCGCCGCCGGGGGTCTCGCCCGCGGCCGCGGGCGGCTTGGCGAGCTTGGCCGCCCCATTCTTCACTCGGAGCACGGCCCGCGGCGTCTTGGCGGCGGCGGGGCCGCGCTGAGGCGGCGGGGAGAGGAGAGGAGACGAGAGGCGAGGCGAGGCGGGCGGGAGCGCGGAGCGGCGCGGAGCGGAGCGCAGCCACCTGCTGCCGCCCGGCCCTGCGCACCGCCCGCCCCCGCCCCGGCCGCAGCGCCGCCAATCGCGGCCCGGGGGCGGGACGGCCCCTGAGCAGCGGCCGCGCTCCCCCCGCCCCGGGCGGCCCCGGGGACCGCGGTGCGCCTCGCCCGCCCTGCCCCGAGCCTGGCCTGGGTGAGCCCCGGTTATGTTCTAGCCTTCCCCGGGCCGGAAAAGATCCTTCGCATCCCGAGCAGAGAGATAACGCAGGTGTAGGTTTGCTTGTGAATTGATCTGGGAAAGTGAAATAGACGGACGGAGGAAGAGATGCAGGAGGCAGAGCGTGGTCCTGGCTTTGATGTCACTGAGTGAAACGGTGTAAAACAACCTTGAAGCTTTCAGGAGTAGAACCTTGAAGCTTTCTTCCAAAAGAGAGGGGATGTAAGTGACACCGGTGTGAATGAAGGAGCAGCCCTTTCTGTGCAGACCACGTCACTAGTGGAAAACACTCTGTCTAATACCATCCCAGGTTTTTTTGCACTGAATAAATAAGGCTATGCTGAGTTTCCTTCCCCAAAGCAGGAATGGGTGATGCTGTGATGTCTCTGCCATAGGCAGCACCTGTGGACAGCTGGCACTCTTGGGCCACTAATTCTCCATAAAGCTTGTTGGAAAAGAAATCAGACTTGGGGAAGGACCACGCTCTGCCTCCTGACAGAAAGGGTAAATGTAAGGCCCAAATGAAGCTTTTTGGGGCAATTAAGGCCAGCTAGTGCACTCTCAGCCCTGACATCCAGACTCTTCATTATTGGTGATGCATCCAGAATGACAGAGGTCATATGAATATTCATATATGAATGTATGCCAAGCTGAGTTTGCAGGACTTCCCAATAGAAAATATGTTATTCAATTCAAAAACTAATCAAAATTTGCTCTGGAGTTAGTGAGTTGTATGAATTACTTCATCAAAGCTAGGCCAGGCAGGCAGTAAAGCAGAAGGAACAGAATGAACTTATTACAGACAATGATATCTCCAGGTCTGAGTTTTGAAAGGCAGGGGAATCAGTGAGGAATGTATTACCATATGTTTAAGAAGAGATTTCAATAGCACCAATCAAGGCATTAAGAGCAGCTACAGGGACAAATTTAGGTGCATTAAAACTGTTAAGACAGCTCCTGTCTACCAGTCCTGCCAGCACATTTGATCAGAGGAGCAAGAGGCATCTGTGAATCAAAATTTGCTTCCAGGTTGCCAGGCACAGAAGTTACCTAAAAGTGCTGACAACTGCTTTATTTTCATTTAAAGACTTCAATAAAAAATTCAAATGGGGAATAGAAGTTTAATCTCAGCTTTATGCTGTGGCATCTAAATTGCTCATTTTACTACGTCTTGAAAGCACAGTGATGGCAGACACAGGTCTGTGGTTTGGAGAGCTGATCTCTGTCTCCAACACTCCATCTTCTGTTTTCTTCACCAGCATACTAGGACTGAAGACCCTTCTGCTTTTGGTGCTTTGAGACCTCCTTTAGAGGTGCTGAGGAGAATCATCATCATCCCCACACCACCTCTGTGCACCTTTCTCCATGCTCATCCATCTGCCAGCTTCCTCCACAGGCACAGTCTGAGCCCCTTGCACCTGCACAACTCAGCACCACTTGGTCACATCCTCTCAATGCTCCTTTTGTGCATTTTTTTCCAGGCTGTCTTCCACCTCCCTCTTTGCCATAGCTGTGGGACCAGCCATGCTCGAGTCCTTCCCTGCTCCTTTCTGCCAAAGTGTGACTTGGGCTGAGTGCTCTAAACATCACCCCTTGGCTTTGGTGTCATCTGCCTCTCATTTGACTGCTACATTTTGCTCCTCAGGGTGGGGAAAAATATGTGTCCTGCAGGGCTCTTTGATTATTGGCTGGGCCAAAACATCCTAAACCAAAACCATCTGCCTTAAAGTGAGACAAAATGCATTGACAGCTGGAAATCAGATGGACAGTTAAAGGCGTAATGCCCTCTGGATGCCTGGAGGAAACTGTTTGTTTTGGCTGCCTGTTTAAGGGAAATAGGGATTTGCAGTGAAGCTGGAAATTGTTAATCTGTAAGAGTTCTTCTCATTGATCGACATGGGCAGAAAAATCCTTGGGAGGGACTTGCAGAAGTAAGGATAAACAAGGAGGAAGATTCCTGTGATGTTGTAAATAAGCTGAGACTGCAACCGAGAACAAATGAACTCAAAGATTTACTACCTCCAGAAGAGCACGTCTGTGGCTGCCCTAGTGGAAGTGGTTAATTGATTGTTTCCCCAGTGAAGCCGGCTCTGACTGATTGAACCATGGAAAGCTCTGATAGATTTTTCCTGCTGGCTCTTTCTCTTCCCACTAGTCACGTAGCTTATATTTTTGCCTTTACTCTTAGGTGTCTGGGTCAGCCTAGGAAGTTCGTTTTTATACTGGAGCAAGAGGATATGCTGCCCTCTCCCTCTTGTACTCCCTACGGTTCTGTGTATGCCTGTTTGGAAATAAAACCAAACTCTCTGATTTGTGTGTGTTTGCTCTTTCTGCTCTCCCTGCCCACTGCTTGCTCAAAAAATAGTCCACATGCTGGGAGCTCAAATGCAGCAGAGAAACAAGCCCTGCTAGTGAAAACACATCTCATGCATAAATCTGCTCAGAGTAAACACAGCATTCCTAAGGGTGAGGAGGGTTGGGCTCCTCCCTGTCTCAAGCTACCCCTTCCCTGCCCTGAGCAAAGCTGATACTGGAGCCAGGCAACACATGGTTGGAAGCACAGTATGTTCTCCAGCACCTAAAAACAAATGCAGACTTGACCATCCCTGCTCTTCACAGCTCTAATTGATTCCACTTACAAGTTCCTCTTGGTGTTTCTGGGCAGGCTGGAGGGCAGGAGGTGAGATGTGCTGAACACGGTTACACAGAACCAGACATCTCCCTAGTTGCACAGACTAAACCCCGCAGAAGGGCCTGTGGTTCCATGGCATTGCATCAATGCAGGGTGAAGCTCAGAGCTCAGGGCTCACGTGCTGGACACATCAAGTACCACAGCTTCACTGGGCTTGGCTGTTGCACACTTACATAACAATACACATTTAAACTTATTTATTCTTTCTTGCTATTTGTGTAGAGGGAATATTGCAGGCTGACGCCTCGAAGAACCAGGCACAGTATAAATACAGAGTGAAAGACTTTCTCTTCCCCAAGTGCTCACTGTCCAAGTAGCCAAGACAAAGAACAGAAGGCAGTATAATTATTTTTATACAAGTTCGGGTACATAGCATGTGAGTTTTGCTTGGCTTGCCCAACACTGTATAAGAAAAGTCTCTGTTGGAGCTAGGAACTGACTGTAGATTTCCTGCCATAATCTCAAAACTGCCTTCTGCTTTTCACTAATAGAAGCAATATTCTAACCTTAGCAAAATTAAATTATAAGACAGACAGGTTTTTACAACATCCTTTGTTGGCTGGGATCCAGGCAAGCCAGGAGCGCTCTGGTTTGTGCACAGCTGAACCGCATCCATGCCCTAAAGAGCGAGCCAGGCTGCTACCTGTGTGGAGTCTTTCACAATGCTCTGCACTTAAACCTGACACCCCATCTAGAAGCAGAGATCCTGTTGTTTTAGTCACTTCTCTCTCACGCCCTCTCTAGCTATCAAAAACAAGCCCACAAAGGTGCTAAATGACTAGAGAGAGAGCCCAGAGGATGAGTAATGGGAGGCTGAGCCGTCAGCCTTGGGTCCCTTGCTAGCCCTGCTTCTTCTCACATTTGTCTAGCCAGGATTTTCCTGAGTTAAGAGAACTCAAGGCTTCACAGCACGTGCTGTACTCTGTTTTTACTGTTGCCATCTATTAAAACTGCATGGGTTCAGCCCATTCAGTGGCTTCCAACCCCTGGCAGCAGGAGTTTGAATGAGCTGGACACTCCCCTGGGATATAACTCAGCAGACCATCTTCTGCTTCACTGTGTCCTCCTCAGTGCTGGGGATTGGTTTGGGCTTTTTTTGGTTCAGCCAGCCAGGATGGGTAAAAGGATATTAAATCAGGCTGATTCTCTTCTGATGACTAAAATGCAGACCCAGACTGATGAAGTGCAGGGTAGTGGTGATTTGCAGACACATTGTCTGCTGCAATATTCAGTCACATGCGAAAGGGAAGAGGAAGCACCTGCATGTAGAAAGTGCTGTTAAGAGCAAGTACTTGCTTATCCACTTCCCTGATTTATCATAAACAAACCATCTCCCCGGGGGCTGTGCTATTCCCCAGCTCTCCAGGATGGGAAATGGCTAGGCACAGTGAGGAAAAGCTTGAGATCTGGGAAAAAGAGAATGGAAGATCAAAAGCAAGAAGGAGGCTAAAAATGCTGAAGTGTGGGAGGCACAAGAGGAGAAGGAAAGGACTGGGGAGTTTAACCAGTCCAAAAAAGTTTTGCAGCCAGAGACAAGTTCAAGAGAGCTGAAGAAATGGACTTGGGCACATCCTGTGGCTGGGAGAAAAAGAGATGCTTAGTAGGAGCTCATGTACATGAGCAGCTCATCTAGCTCCTCCAAAAAGAGAGAAGCCCATCTGGAAACTCCATCAATAGTCATGAGCATCAGTGTTTTAAAGCACCTGGCTGACTGACCACACATGGCAGAGGGGTGCAGCTCAGGCAGGTGGGTGTCTGTCCCGCGTGGGTGTGAAAACAGAGGCTGCTTTGGAAACCTGAGCCACGGTGTCTTCATTCTATGAAGCATCCAACAGAGCAGACATTTTGTGGCAAATATCCCAAGGGCTTGGGAGAGGAGTTTGGCAGATTGTGGCAGAATGAAAGGATGGAATTCTGCAGACAAACCACTTCCTTCAGTCCTTTCGTTTGTATCCGCTCATGGTGTTGGCATTGTCACAACGGAGGCAGTGCTGGGAATGACAGGTGGAATTTAGTGCATTTGAATTTTAATCAGCAATTATTGTAGAACACAATAATGCTTCAACTGGTGGGTAATTTAGCTCCAATTCCAAAAATATAGACTCATCCACTCTAAACATCCAATCTCTTTCCTCCAAGCAAACTAGCATATAGAAATGTATGAATGATAACCAAGCAAAGTAATGATGGCTGGAGAATTAAGATGGCTCAGAACTACCCAGCCAAATTACATATTAATAGTATGGCAGCCATCCCAGGCCAGGCCTAGAGAGACTCAGGCTTGCTTCTCTCACTGACACTCGAAGGGCTGTGTCTCTATCTGATTCCCCTGTGCACTCACACAGGCACAGAGGGAAGGAGAGGAAATGTTTAAATACTGTTGTAGCAACAATATTCAGTGCCAAGACTGGGAAGTTCTGCTACCTGTGCAACTACAGCATTTCTTGGAAGGAGTACAGAAAATAGAATCCTAGAATCATAACATCACAGACATTTCATCTTTCTGATATTCTGAGTTGGTGAATTTAGCTTTTTATCTAAGAATGCATTCTTAGCTGCCCCCACATCTGGTGCTCAGCAGCCCTCGGTGCTGAACACCTCCCAGCCACTCTGGGAAGCATTCCATAGCAGGGATCAGCCCATGCCCTGGACAGTCCCTCCGGCACTAAACCAGCTCAGACCCTCATTGGGAGGCCCAGAAACCCAGCAAATGAGGGCACATGAGCTCTGTGCCCAGTGTGCTGCTGGGGCTCAGGCTATCTGGGAGCTGGTTTTGTTTGGGTTTTGTGAAATCACAGAATAGTTTCGGTTGGGAGGCACCCTGAAGACCATCTCATTCCACCCCCCTGCTGTGGGCAGGGACACCTTCCACTTGACCTGGTTGCTCAGGGCCCCATCCAACCTGGCCTTGAACACTTCCAGGGGTGGGGCAGCCACAGCTTCTTTGGGGAACCTGTGTCAGCGCTCACCACTCTCATAGATAAGAATTTTTTCTTAATATATGATCTAATCCTGCCCTCTGGCAGCTTGGAGCCATTTCTCCTCGTCCTGTCAATCCATGCAAATCCTTATCCAAAGTCCCTCTCCAGCTCTCTGTAGCCCCCTCCTTTAGGCACTGGAAGGGGCTCTAAAGGCTCCTTCTCTCCTCCAGGCTGAATGCCCCCAGCTCTCCCAACCTGTCTCCAGAGCAGAGGGGCTCCAGCCCTCGAAGCATCTTCGTGACCTTCTCTGGTCTCATTCTAGCAGCTCCACGTTCTTATGTTGTGGTCCCCAGAGCTGGATGCAGCACTGCAGGTGGGGTCTCCCCAGAGCAGAGCAGAGGGATAGAACCTCCGTCAACCTGCTGGTCTTACTGCAATCCCTGGCATAAAACTCCCTTAGAGCAGAGACCTCTCAGCAGCTCAGTGAATGGTAATTTAATTCAGTTTTAATGTTAGGATTTGGGTCCTTCAGTTGCCAGAACATACAATCATGTGGACAAAATGTTCCTCGCTGCCACCTGCCCCATCTCAGCATTTCTGCTCCCCTGCAGGAGAGGCCCATCAGGGCCATGGATGCTGCTGAAGTCAGTGACTTTTGGACTACAGCTCCTTTGCACACAGTTCTCAGCCTGGGAGGCAAGTGGTTTGTGAAATTTCTCTTTTAAATGAGTCTGCTGAGCCTGTAATAAGAAGAGGACAGAAATAATCCTCTGTGAGGCTTCCTACAGATGGGCTTTAGCACCGGTAAAAGTTGTAGCAAATGGATTTGCTCTGGGATTGGATGGACACTGGCAGATTTATGGGATGAGGTGATGCAGCTGCAGCACAACTGGAACTTGTGGGGAGAAATCCCTGCAAACACTTGAGGGTACTTCAGATGTGTTTCCATCTTGTGCCTGCGCCTGGGCTGGGGGTGGTCTCAGCCTAGAGGGTTTTTGTGCCCCACAGTGCTGGGCAAGGCACTAGAAGCCAATGGAGAAGGGGGAAAATGCTTTTTCTTCATCTCAGATGCCAACAACAGTTTGACCAAACGTGCTTGCATGTTTATGGTGCTGCCACAGAAGCTGCTTGAACCCTTTCTCTTGTTTTGCCTTGCCTTTTCCCTCCCTCCTTCCTCCAGGCTGCGATAACTCTGTCCCCAAATGAAAGGAAGATTCACTTGTCTGCAGTTAGCAGAGGGGCTAAATTTGTTATACATTATGCACATTCTTCACGATGCAGCATTTTTTGCTGAACTTGAGAGGAATAATCTTACATAAGAAGCCCCTAACAGATTGTCTATAGAACACTGTACAAGACAAATAGTTCAAAGCTGTGACTCAAACTGTGGAACTACAAACTGAAAGCAAGGCCAGTGCTGATCAACCAAGTGATAACACACGTTTGATCATAATACCCTAAAATATTGCATCTGCTTCAAAATAAACAGAGATCTCAATGACCTGTTGTAGTTAACCACCATCAAGCTCACATTTAGCTTCACAACTCCGTTCTGTCTTCTGACAGTCCCAAAATCAAAAAAAAAGTGCTCTACCTTTCAAAATGCCTTATCTATATATGCCATCAACAGGCTGCTCCTTCAAGTGTTGTAACTCCTCTCTCTTAAACCTCTAAGTATAGAAAACTATAGAAGGAAATGTAGGGGATTCTGTACCGGGCAGAATGTGTATCTGCTGCAAGTTTAAAATTAAAGCAGCACACTATGAAATTCACTACAAGCATGTCTTGGAAATATATTTTTACATTGATTGTTTTAGTACTCTCAGAGTTATTATATTTCTTATCATCTGTCTATAAAGATACACTGGTAGTAGCAGTGAAAATCCAGATAATGTTTTCATGTTTTTACAGACACTATATTTCACCCCAAGTACTGGAATATATCACTCAATTTCTTATCGCACCAGTCTTGTTTTTATTCCCCTCTTCACATTTAATTTCAACTCTTTTTTACATTTGCAGTCTCATCAAATCATTCACCTTTTTTTCAGTCTGTTTGAGGGCATGGTTGCCAGCATTCTGAATGCAATTCAGGCTGCATTCACACTTTTCACAAGGAAAAATTTTCAAGTTCATTCAGATTGCTTCCAGTCTTCAAAATATTAGGCCTACTCATTCAAATACTTAGTAAAAGTACTGTAAAACGCTTTACCATATTTTGCTTTTGCTGCCAAAAAACTCCCTCACTTTAGAGTTCAGCTATTAAAGTGTTTATCATTACTGCCTGAAAATCTGCCCTTTTTTTACTTCCATTTTTATCATTAATGGCTTGATGTCCCCCATTTTACATAGATATTGTGCTCAGTTGCCTTGACTCTAGTGCAAAACATCTTCAGTTTGCCTCTGACAAAATGGAGTTGCAGCAGTGATTCAGGACTGCTGAAAAACTGCTTCAGTAAAACAGGACACTTGTCATGTGAAAGCAAATATGGTTTGAATGCATCTTAGAGGTCAATAAATCTGCTGCTGGCTGGCTGCAGAGATAACTACCTTGTCTTACAAGGTCCGACATTGCTTGTAGTTTATACCAGTACAATTGTGGGGGATGTAGAAATATGGGCAGGAGGGATTCACTGCTCCTAATGCATCAGCACAGACTGTACCAGCTCCTGGTTGGATCCCTGATGGACTGGGGGGACAGCACAATGCCCTCCCTGGAGGGCCAGGTTTAGGGTTTTTTTTTTTAATTTTAATTTTGTTAACACCGTGTTAGTTTCTTTCTCTCCTGTCTCTCTAAAATTCACATCACTAAAGGAGACAGGGATTTTGTTCATCCAGCAGCACGCACCCAAGGTCTTAATGGGCTGATGACACACTCCTCAGCATTTGTACCAGCCTCACTGGGGGGGTCCTGTGGCTTGAATCCACTTTAGTTTTCCTTGAACAAAAGGCCAAATTCAACTCGTATGTGTCAGCTCTGGCAGAGATGTACCCTGGGCGTGTAAGCCCAGGAGATGTCCTGTTTCCCTGTGCCACTGGGACTGTGCTCTGTTCCCGTGCAGCATCCCAGCTCCACTGCCTGCTCCACTTTTACCTTGAGCACAGATGTGCTCCTTCTCCAGCAGATGCATTGCTGCCCTGGGCAAATCACTTATTGGAGCAGATGCTGATTTTTGTTTTTCAAGGCAAAATGCACGCGATGCTGGAGCCCTGGGCAGACGGGAGGAAGTGCTCCCCCCGTACACACTTTCCCCAGTTTCCAGCTGATGGCTCTGCAGGCATCTGTCCAACTTCCCTGTGCCAGGGGCTCTACTTCCCAACAAGGCCACTTTCCATAGTGCCAGCGAGTGTTAGAGGGGCCTACACACCCAAGTACTTGAAGGAAATGTGAAATACTGACATAGGAATAGATGTCTGGGTAATTGAAGGCCAGGGTGAAGCCCAGAGCCCTGAATTCCATGCAAATTCTCCCATAATGGATTTTGCAGCAGAAACCTGTGCAGCCTGTGAGCTGTACGCCAGCTCTGAAGGGTTTGCTCCCATCACCTGGCTGCTGGGGGAGCTGCAGGGTGCTGCAGCACCGGCTCTGTTGTCCCCACCTTGCTGGGATAGGACTCAGAGAGTGTGGGAACACTCCTGTCCCCACATGTATGCTGTGGGTGTTTTGTGCATTGATGCAATGAAGAACCCACCCAAGTTCTTCCTCAAGCAGGAAACAGAGGCAGGAGCTGTCTGAACACCTCGAGGACACCTGCTCTTGTCACATCTCGAGTCCTCTTTGTCTCTCATCAGTGCACAACTTTATTCTGGAGGTTTGTCCTTGATGAGAGGAGGAGAAGCTCCTCACTGATAGCAGGGTTTCCCTGATTTTGCCTGCTTTTCCCAGGTTTTAGCCCTGGGTCACCTCCCTGCTCGTCCCTGTCCCCTCCATGAACACACAGGGAGCCAGAGGAGAGCAGTACTGTACCAGCACCAGTGGGATGCCCAAGGGGCACTGCTCCTCTTGGCTGCCAGTTAGAGAAAAAATCTGGAAACTGGATCCATCTCCAAGAGACTTTGATTTTTTAATTTGCTTTCTGCTTGATTTAGCTATTTTCTGAAACAATCTGAGCAGTGAAAAGCCTTTTCAGAATAGAACAGGAAGGTTTTCTTTCTTCTGAAAACGCTGAAACAAGATGTTTTGATTCTGCCAGATTTTTTGTTTGTTTGTTTCATTTCAAAACAAAATTCCAGTGAAATGCAGTCAATTTTGTGAAGTACTTTGATTCTGATGGTTCTGTATATTCTGGCTTAAATATTTTTCCGGCTATCTCCATTTGGGAGAAGCGGGAGGGAAGGCAGAGCAGATGTCACACCATGCGTTGCAGAACTGGAGATCTGGCACCCATCCGGCAAACAGCCTCAGGAAGAGTGGGAACATGGTGTGGGTGCAGCTGGGGCCCAGGAAGGGACAGCTAAGGAAGAGGGAGAGTCATGGAAACCTGTCTGATGACAGGGCCACCTAAACCACTGATGGCCTGGCTCTGGCGCCAGCCTCTGCTGCTGATTTCCAAGTGACCTTGAACATATGTCTGTGGCCCCGTGACCTGTGAGGAGGCAATAACAGAGTGACCACGTGGACCACTGTGTCTGCTAAAGATTTAGGCTTTTTAGGGCTGTGAGACCTTTTCATTGAATCATAGAATCACTCAGGTGGCAAGAGACCTGTAAAATCATTGAGCCCACCTTTTACCCAGCACTGCCCAGACCACCACTAATCCATGTTCCCAAGACACGCCACATCTACATGTCTTTCAAATCCCCTCAGAGATGGTCACTCAATGAACTTTTGTGTTGTTATTTTGAACACAGCCCTCATCTAGAGTGGGCTCTTTGCTCTGTGCAAAGCAAGCAAGAGCAGTAATTGCCTGGACCTGTGAGTTTTTGTTAAGACAGGCGGTGTCAGAAGAATTTAAATGCAGATCCCAGCATCCTGCCGACACAAAAAGAAATCCAGGCTTTGCAAAGTCAAAGAGAAGCAGTTTTGTCCTCCTGGGAACTACAAAATAGGTTGGGATGCCAAAAATAACCTGTTACTAGTTATAGATGCTCCAGCTCTTTTACCGAGACACGAAAACTTGAGCTGGGTTTAATACAAGACACTTGTTTAGTGTCACTGTGACCTTCTGCAGATTTGCCACCCCAGCTTTAACCAAATTAAAGACTAATCCATCCTGTCACTTCATTGCTTTATTCTTGCATGAAGCTTCCTCAGAGAGATTCAACTCCTTTTCCTAATGGCTTCGTTTCCTCTCTGAATTTATTTGCATGAAAACCTGGTTCCCGAGTAGTCGGTCCAACTTGTCAGGAAATAGAGAGGAATTCAGGCTCCAGTTCTCAGGAACACACGAATGAAATGGCAGCTCTCACAGGTGGTTTTGGGACTTGGGGTTGCTGCTCCCATCAGTTTAGGGTCAGAGACCCAGCTGGCTTAGGATGTTTAACAGTTTCACACCTGCATTGACAGAGCAACAAGCTATGCCAGATTTCAGAGAGAAAACATTTGGCCCTCCTAAGAGAGTTACGGCCCAAGGATATTTCTAAGGGAATTAATCTAAAATGCAAATCAAGCTGGCAAGTTCCTACTCTAGAGACCATTCTGTTGGACACAGGGAAAACAGGAAATCATCTGAGCTGGGCCACAGAGGTGCCCATAGTGCTGGGGCTCGGGGTGCTGGACTGACACGGGCAGTGCCCATACAGGGTCCTTCTCCTCCCCACCTTTCTCATCCCAGCTATTCCATATTTCTGGTGCTCCTTTCCAGTCTCAGGAGTGCCAGGCCCTGCTCTGTGTTCTGGAGAAACCATGAGCTGGACAAGAGGCAGAGTTTTATCTGGAAGTGGAGATGGCTTGGAGGAAAGATCAACAGCCTGATACTCAGGGCTGGGAATGATCACATCTCCTGCTCCTTCTGCCCTCACTGCTGCAACGCCCAAGCAGAGGGGAGACGAGAGGCAGCAAAGGGGGTCACTGGAACAGAGATAAACAAAGGATAATCTTTTCAGGCAACAATTCATCATTTAAAGCTAAAGCAGAGAAACAATTTCCCAGCTAGCACAGCATTAAACAGATGGGCTAAACCACTTCAGCAGCAAGCAGGTGTCTCAGGGCTCAGAAAACCCATCCGTCCGAGGCCACAGAGTGATTATCCTGGGTGACTCAGGTATTTCCAAGGCAAGGAGGCCAAATCCCTTTCTGTAGCCACTGCTTTTATTGATTTATTTATTTGCACAAGGTGCCAGTGATGTCTCTGGGGGATGCCTGCAGTGGTACAGCCCCTGCCTGAGGAACAGATGCTCCTGGAGCATCATTTCCATTTGCAAGACCTCACATCAAGAGAGCAAACATGAGCCATTCGTGCTGCCTTCGCCCCAGCCTCCCCCTCTGTCCCATCTCTACCCTGCACTTGCCACAGCCAGAGCTACTGTATTTTTCAGTGCCAAAGCACGCAGAAACAGGTTTAGTCTTCATCTGGTTTGCCTGGTTTGTTCAGGTAGAGCCCTGGCTTTGTCCAGGTCATGTGGGAGGTGGCACAGAACCAGGCAAGGAGAGTGGGAAGGCCTGGAGTTAATGTTACACTCTGGCACCTGGCACATTCATGGATTTTCTGAAGCCAGAGAAAGGGCTGTGGAGCACTTTGGTAGGTAAAACCCTGGGTGAGGTTTGGAAGAGTGGGAGGGGTGTGGGCAGGGCAAGGCAGACCCTGTTCTGGCACAGTGCTGCTGTGAGATCCCAGCTGCCCTTCCCACTCCCAGGTGCAGGCTGAGCCGAGCCTGTCCCAGCCATGGAGGTCAGGGCTCAGGGACAGGGAGCTGGCACTGGGCATTGCCCTGCCTGTGCCAGGATGCCTTCATCTCAGGGCTCCAACAGCTCCGGAGCCATGTGGCATCCAGGGAGCATCTCCCCTTTCCTCCTCCACCTGGGAGCTCCACAGGCAGCAGGCAGGTCAGTGCTGGGGCAGCCTGCTTGTCTGCTCCAAAATCGAGCCAGGGAGGGAATGGAGGAGGAGGAGGAGGAGGAGAAGGAGAGCTCGGAGCTCCCAGAGGCGGCTGATGCTGCTGTCGCCGTTGGCAAGTTGTGCCCTCCGATACCTCGACACCTCGCTGTGCAGCCCTGACGTCAGGCGCCTCTGACAACCCTGCTGTCAGTCAAAAGCCCTTTCACAAACAGACACTGACAGTTTGCAGTGCAACCACCAATCCTGGCTGGCTCCTTTCCTTTCTTTTCTTTTTTAAGCACACAGATTTAAATTTTAAATTGCTGGTCCGTTGCTGGCCTCTTGAGCGAATGAACCTTCCCGTGGTCCCTACAGCTGTGTCCTGTCCTCTGCCTGCCCCCCACCCACTGCCACAGCCCTCGGACCAGCCCTGACCTTGGGGGCCTCTGTGCACCAAGCAAGAGCCTCAAGCCCTGGATCCACCAACACCACGAAGCTCTCAGGAGTCAGGAGTGTGGGCAACAGTGACTGGAACAAAATCCTGCATCTCCTGAGGCTGGTCATGTTTAGCAGGTAGTTGAGACCTGCAAAGGCTCATTTTTCCCCTTCTCCTTCCATTTATCTTTCTTTCCTTTTCTCCTTTTCCTCCTTGCAGGAGGCAGCAGGGCTGGCCCCTGCTTTGGAGATCCTGGGTCCTCCAGCCTGAGGCTCTGAGGGAAGACAGAGATCACTGGGGTTTGGTGCTTGTGCAGGGATGCAGCCAGCCAGTACCTTTTTCTGCTTTATCCTGAGCTGTGCTGGATCCCAGGAAGTGTAATACTTGCTCAAACATGTCAGTAAATCCCCCCTGTGCTACAGGAGGTCACCTTCCCTAATCTATGATGTCCAATTGCGTAACTGAGATACTGAACAAATAGCTTAAATTTCATCTGTGTTTGCTTCCATTTCAGCTGTGGCAAATCAATTCCTGGGAAAGCACAGCTTCAGTGCAGGGCTGGGAACACACACTGGTCATGGTAACCTCCAAAAGAGCAGAAAAAATTAGAGAAATAAACCAAGTAAGGTTTTTCTGCCTGTTGCAGCACCTCTCCCTGTCAAATACCATTCCAAGGCTGGGGTTTTGATGCCTTCAGCAGAGATCAAGACTTGCTGTGTCCAGGTGAGGTCCTGGGACAAAAGCAGGAGACGTTGCTCTGGATCTCAGCAGATGGGTGCAGTTTTGAGGAGCTTCGTGTCAGTGTTGTGAGGCACCAACTCTCCTCTTCCCTGAAACCCTCTCACCCCATCCAGCACCAATGGGAGTGTGGCAGATTAAAGACAGCAGAAAAAAGCAGAGGACAAGAGGCAGCAGGACTACAGCAGGGCTTGGAAGATGTTCTGTTAACAACGTGGGTGATGGGAGGCAGAGAGGGATTCAGTTCTCTTGTTTCTCTCCACGCTCATTTTTCTTTGCTTCATTAATGACCTTTCATTCAACAGCAGAGATATTAATAGGATGCTTCAATTCCAAATGTCCCCATCTCCCCTCTCTGCTCCCCCTCTCTTCACACTTTCTGGAATTCTAACAGTTTCCTTCGCATTAATTAAAACAAATAACAAGCTTATACATCTCATCAGGGTAATTCAGAAACTAAACACATCAGCCATCCATTGCCCCAGGCACTGCGGATGGAGCAAATCCAGCTCTTTCTCCCCTGCCATAGTTTCTTCCCCTCCCCGTTGGAACAAGGATGTGCTTTGAATGTCCATCCTCAGCCAGACACCACGGTGGGTAGGAAATGTTGTGCCTCTGAACACCCACTGGGTCCTGCCTGCTCTGCTGCCCTGCCCTGGGCTGCTCTGGCTGGTGTCAACCCCGTGTCACGAGCTGTCGCTCTCTTCTGCACGGCACAGATGTCCCAGGTGCTCTGAGCCCTGGTAAGCACTGCTCCACTCCCCACAGCAGCTCAGGGCTGTGGCTGCCCCAGCTCTGCAGCCACTTATTGCCTCTGGCATCCTTTTCCCAGGCTGAGGGATGGACAAACAGCCCCCAGCATGCTGCGGTTTAGATCTGGCCCTTGAACGCAGCCTCCTGCTGAGCCCCTCTGCATGCAGGGATACAGCCCAGCCCTTCCCACAGCAAACACAGCACAGGTCTGCTGATGCTTACAGCTTATTTCAGGCACCAAATTTCAGAAGCAAACTGTTTTCTACTCCCTTAG
Source organism: Lycocorax pyrrhopterus obiensis (assembly GCA_014706295.1). Classification (NCBI taxonomy): domain Eukaryota; kingdom Metazoa; phylum Chordata; class Aves; order Passeriformes; family Paradisaeidae; genus Lycocorax; species Lycocorax pyrrhopterus. The sequence continues at coordinate 8,676,081 of JACSVZ010000022.1, read as the reverse complement.
CAGAGGGTCTTTGAGTGGTATCCCATCAGACAGTGAGAGGGGGCCAACACAGAGATGGCTGGGGGTTCACACCACTCCCAGGGATGGGAAATAATTCTGCACATGGATCCCAGGCAGCTGAGGTTTGCATGGGCATGTGTGTGGCAGGAAGATGCCTCCATGGCTCCAAGCCTGGTACTGCCAGCAGGCAACAAGTATGGGTTTCCAAGGCAAAGACAGCAGAAATTGAGTGAAAAGGAGTGCATACTCCTCTTTCCAGGGCTGAAAACAAGCACCAGATCTCTGTCCCTGGAAGTAGCCAGGGAGAGGAGACTGCTGCCCACCCCACAGAGCATCTTCTGTACATGAAAAGCCTTAGCTTCAAATCTCCTAATTTACCCTGAGTTTTTCTCTTTAATAGTATTCATAGTGGGAGCCATCTGGACCTGGTACTTTATTAGCTTAGAATAATTCAGCTGCTTTGTTAATCTCATCCCATTTCGTAGGGTTCATTCCAGTTTGCTCGCGGTGCATCCCAGGACAGGGCAGTGCTGCTGCCCTGGCTCTCCCATCACCCATGCTGCCAGCATGGAGCAGCCACCTCTGTGCAGGTCCTGTCTCTCCAAACATGGCCTCACAGATTTCTTTAATGTCTGACTCTCTCAGCAGGCAGTTGGAGGCTTCTAAATCCACTGGGGTTTCCTGCTGGTAACAGGACTGCAGCAAGTACTTGCAGCCCCTCACAAAGCCTCCCCAGCCCCTGGCGGGGGCAGAACTTGGCAGTCCCCAATGGCCCAGACTTCCAGTGCCACATCCCACATCAGGGGTCCTCCCCAGCCCCCCAGGAGCCCAGCAAGCCAGGCTGCTCCTCAGCCACAGGAGCCACTTGCTGCCCTAAATGCTGGCCTCATTACAAAGCCGTAATTGAGCTCCTATCAGTCTAAATGATCAAATTGCCCTCTATTGAGAGAAACCAATTTGCCAGCAAATTTTCTTCCACTCTGCCTGTAGCACTGTACCACTAAGTGGTCATCAAACTGGTGCTGGGCTTTCTGAGCATGTATAGGGGGACAACTCTCATGGACATCATGTTCCTCTCCCTCTCCCTTTCTGTCTCCTTCCCCTCTTCCTCTCCCTCTCCCTCTCCCTCTCCTTCTCCCTCTCCCTCTCCCTCTCCTCTCCTCTCCCCCTTCTCTCCACTCTGCCGGAGAAATAGCAGGAACCACGTGAATGAGATCATCTGCTCCAAAATTACTCACAGTGAATTAATCACCCAGAACGGCAGCAACCGCAGTGGGAGTGAGCCAGGGTCACTGGGAAGGAGCTGGTGGCTCAGGGAGGAGGAAGCAGCCCTGCATCAGGGATGGTGCTGCTTGGGCAAAGGTGCTGGAGGGAAGGGCCCTCGTTTTCCTTGTCCGCAGCTGACCTGGTGCTTGTGCAAGGCATGCGCTGTGGCAGGTGTGGGCAGAGCTGAGAGGGCACTGCAGTGTCCCCAGCCACTTTTTCCTCCCAGGAGGGCACAGGGAGTGAGGAGTGTCAGGAAGTGTGCAAGGTGGTCTGGCACTGCATCCCTGCAGAGATCATGTTGCTGTGCCAGTGAAACAGCACTGGGTACATGAGAGCAAGGCTAGAGCCTTCAGTGTCCTGATAGAGAGCCTGGCTGCAGCCTTGGTGGGGCCATTTCCTGATGGGAAGCCTCCTCTGCCAGCTCCCTTCACAGAGCCAGTGCTCCACACCACCAGGGTTAGGTTCGGGCTGATAGCAGAGTGCAGCCGCCAGAAAACATCAAATTACTTCCCTGTGTCACCATGAATTAGAAGTGCTCATCCTGCTCAGAGAACAGGGCTTCTCCCCAGTACCAAGCCAGTCCTGAACTAGATGAATATTTCCCTGCCCTTTGCCTTCCTTCTACCTGGCAGAGAAGTGGGCATGGGCAGAGAGGATGGTGTTGCCCTGAGAGGATGCTGCAGGCCAGCCCTGCTGGCCCAGGGATTGCAGCCAGCATTTGCAAAGCTGTTGGACAGAAAGAGGCCTTTGCCTGGACCAGTCTGTAATGGCAGGTGACCACAGCCACGGTGACAAGGACACTTTCACAGCAGTGTGTTACCACACTGCTCCTCAAACAATGTTTAATACCCACATCCATGGTGCCCGTGGTGCTCTCAGAGGCGCAGCTCCCTGGTGCCCACCTCAGGTACCCTGGTGCACAATGCTGCCCCTCTTTGCCTCGTCCTCTCCAAATGAAAAGTGCAAAGGGGAAAAGGTCCTTGGGACCTGGCACAAGCTGGAATTGCCCAGACTGAACCAATTTAGGACACCATGTGAATCCCAGCAGGAATAAAGCAACTGAGCTGGGCTGGAAAGAGCAAAGCAGCAAACAGAGCTGGGAAGAGCGAGCCATTATCGAGCAGTGGGTGAGCCGGCAGCACCGCAGCGGGAGGTGACAGGGAGCAGACCATTGTTCCTGCTGCCGTGGCAGCTGTGACAGTGCCTGGCCCCAGCAGGCTCTCGGCAGCCTGCACAGGAGCCCTGCCTGTGGGGAGGTGGCACAGATCCGGTGCAGAGACACAGCAGAGAAGTGTTTCTGGTGCCACGGATCTGACCTGCAAACACCTCAATGTGGGCTTAGTATTTTGCTCCCTGTCTCAGACTGCTCCTTCCTTCTCCCAGCTCTCGGCCTCCATGGTTCATTTAATGACATGTGATCTATACCCATGTTCACCTGGCACGGACCTGCATTCCCTGTAGATAAAAGGTGTTCACACACTCAGGTCTGGCAACAGGAGCGAGTTATTTCCCACAGAGGGTCTCAAAGCACTTTGCATTTGTCACCCCAGTTGCAGAGGTGCAGAGACAGGAGCAGGTTTGTTCAATACCACCCAGCAAGAAGAGCACTTGCTGCTGGGTGATGGCACCAAGGATGAGCTGCAGGGAGCTGCTGCACGGGAACCTCAGGGCCAGCACTGCCTGCATCAAGCCAGAGACACTAATTTCTTCTTTCCCAGGTATTTTTAAAAGCAGGCAGTGCTGTTTTGATAGCATGACATTACCCATCACACAGCTGGAGAGGGATGCCACCGTGCAGCTGGGGACAGCCAGCTCCATTCTGCTCTGAGCTCAGCTCCCGGTCCCAGAGTTGGCTGCCAGCTGAATAAAGCCACTTAATCAGAGACATCAATGGGGAAAAGTATTTGTCCCAGCTCCTGCCCTCTCTGCTACAGCAATGATGCTCACTCAAAACCAAACATTTGTCTTGCACAGACACATCCACTGCACACCAAGACATGATATCTGTGTGTTTGGATTAATTTGTCAGGTGGAAAGTGGATAGATGTGGATACAGACACAGGCATGAGCCCGTGGCAGCCCCTGAGCCCCAGTCCCCCACCACCATAAAGCCACACCGTGTGTCCAGCCAGGGCTGTGGCCATCCAGGCACTGACAGAGCCCTGTACAGTGCATTAATCCCACCCAGCATTCCCCCAGAGGAGCTGGGCTGTGGTTCCTGGAGCTCTAAGATAACCAGGAGGTTGCTTCCCCAAAGGAATGTTTCTGTGGTGTGTTAATGCTGGGATCAGTTCAAAACAGGGATGCTCAGACATGTGCTTCCCAGCAGGGGTGTACATGCAGAACAGGAGGGTTCCCAGAGAGGGGTGTGTGTATGTGCTCAGGGCTTCTTTGGGGTTTTAGGAATACTAGGGAAATTAGATTTTTTTTGGACCTTTTTGTGCTTTCTGGAAAATTGCATGCCTTAATGAAATGCTTGTGTGTGGGCTCTAAGTCGTCAGCAGCCCAGATAAAGTCCAAATCCATTTGGTGTATGTTTTGCCTGTTTCAGAGAATCCAAACTATTTCAGGGGGATTTATGCCCATCATAAAATCAAGCTCCTGTCCCAAAACAGCCATAAGAAGGTACAGCTGAAAATATAAAGGTTTAATAAAAACTTGTGGAGTAATTTGACTCTTAATCCCAAACACAATCTCTCCCCTCAAATAACTGCAGTCCCTGCAAGATTAAATTCTCCCTACGTATTGTTTTTAAGTCTGATACCTTCTATTGAGCTTAGCTGGGTTTTAAGTTCTTAAATCATGGCTCTGTAATTGCACATCTTACTCAGTTTGTCATGCAAAGAGTTCCCAAGGAAGATTTTGTAAAGATTTTCCATGTCTGGCAGTAGGGTGTGACACGTGTCTGTATTTTGAAGCTGCACAGTGCAGGGAATGCAAGAGGTCGATATTTTCAAAAAGCAAGAGGAGGCTGTGGCCTGTGTTCTCATTTTACCTCTGAGCAGCAGGTCCCAGGAAAATCAGGACAACTGCAAACTGTTGTTGAACTGGGTGCTTCATAAGTGATGGGGAGTGTGTTCCTGAGGCAGAAGGGGCTTGGGGAAAGGCAGGACTAGTCACCCCCTTTGCCCTGAGCTTCCCTTTCTTCCAGTAATTAGCAAAATCCCAATTCACAATGGATAACTGAACAGAAGTTTTAAGCGTGGGCTACAAGGAGAAACAGGCAGTGATAAAGAGAGGCCTGAAACTCAGGAGACTTGGTGCAGCACCAGACCCTCCTAGATGACCTCCAGCAAGTCCTTTGATCCTTACATCCCCCTGGAAACACTGATGAGGAGATGTCCCTCTCCACCTGCTCTCATCAGCCTGGACTGCAGCCCCTGGGGGTGATGCATGAGTTCCAAATGATGGTCCACATCCAGCTGGAGCTGTGGAGCCAAGGACAGAGCTCGTAGCATGGGATGCCCACATCTCCTTTCTTTTTTGGGTTTCCTCAGGCCGGGAATGCGCAGTGCTCCTTTCCCAGGGCTTAGAAAATATCCCTCAGCTTTATTGCAGTTTGCTGGGACAAAAGCAGGACCCTGCAAAGGACTGGCTATGTTGGCTCTGTCCATGCAAAGGTCTCCAAAATACCTGCTTCACCTGCTCCCCTGGGGCTCGCTGGAGAAAAGCTCTGGAAACGGTGCCACTGCAACAAGCAGGTCCTGTCTGCATCTCGCTCACTCAGCAAAACGTCACCACCTGGTTATATTTAAGTCCTCAGCTTGAAAATCATTGTTGTAACCTCCCCTGTGATCTGCCTGGGCAGTGTCATAATTAATGGTGCCCTTGCTCAGAGTACAAGTGGAACATGTGATGGCTCAGCGAGCTATAAATCACGACAGAGTTTCCATCTGGTCCAGCATCTATTTATACCTCACCAGCCCCAATTAACTTTGAAACTTGGGGCTGGTGATTAAGGAGAAAAATGGTTCTTGAAAAGTGTGACAGGATATGTGGCGATGTGGATAGGAAGGAAAAGATGGTGGAGGCTGCTCACTTCTCCACAGAGGGAACTGCATAGCCCAGTGCTCCAGAGGCCACTGAAATGCAGCTCCTGAGACCAGGTTGGCCTTTGAATCAGTTCAACAGCAGCTGTGAAATCTCATGTGACACAGAGCAGTTCAGGGCTGATTGTCAGTCCTGGATCCTAACACACATTCCCTAGAGCCAGCCGGTTGTCTGCCTCCCCCAGGCATTGCCAGCCGTGGCTCCGGTCCTACTCCTCAGCCGAAGCCAGTGGCTCCACGAGGCAAGGGGGTTGTAGATCAGGTCCAGCAGCACAAGAAGAATGAGCTACAGGATGTGGGACCAGGCTTTGTGGGGTGACAGTCTCCTCCATGAAGGACTGTGGTCCACTTTACCACCAAATATAATAGCTCATCCCCAGTATTGAGATTGAGGATCTCACAGCATGAGACAGCCAAGGGAACCCAGCAGAGCCCTGTGTGCATCCAGATTCCTTCTAACAGGGGCACAAAACTGAGCCAGGAGGGCTTGGCCCCATTTGGGAAAGCTCCTCAGCAAAGACTCCAGCACTGTCTCCCTCAGAAAGCACAGAGGGTTTCGTCCTGGTTTATAGCCTGGCAGAGCCACTTCCCTGATGCACACATCACCTGGCAGCTATTGAGTTAGAGAACACGGCCTGACCCGGTGCTTGACAGCCCTGAAATGCCTGGAGGAGTCTGAATTCAGCAGGTTTCATCCAGCTCTGAGGAAGGTCACAGAGGTGAGGCTGAAACTGTGGATTCGTCTCTGCAAGCACCACAGCCCAGTGACAGGGGTTTCCTACCATCAGCTGGAGGCTGTGGCTCCCTGCTCTGTCCCCAAAGTGTTTTGTGATGCATTGCTCCAACCCATCTACATCTTCCTCACCAGATTCTGGGACTGCTTTGGGCTAAAATCCTTGTGTGCCATTCCGGCAGCGGTCAGGTGTGGATGCACCTCGGGTCTGGCACGGGGTATAACACGGCCCAGTGCACAGGGTCCCGTGGAGCTGCTCTGGGCTCTGTGTGAGGGGCTGTGGCTGGGACACAGCAGCGAGGGATGGTACATGGGGTACCTGGGTCAGAGCATCCCCTGGGCAGATCCCCAGCTCTGCAGGGGGATGGAGTGGCTGGGAAGGGTGCAGCAGGCACACACATCTCTCTCTCCATCCTTGCTGGATCAAAGCCCCAGTGACAGGCACAGTGCAGAGGTGCTGTGCTACTGCCTTCCTAAAAAGAGTAAAAGTCTGTGCCTGGTTCTCCAGTACCCACCTCCCCCATCCATCACGTCCTCACGTTTTTCATCTTTTGCTCTTGCAGCACTATGGCTCCTGGAGTCCTGGCCAGCTCCCAGCTCAGGTAATTACACGCTGTCCTCCAGTATTTGAACAGGACATTTGTTCTCCGTGGTTTCCTGTCCTGCATGCCTGTGCAGGGCTGCAGGCAGCCTGTCACCCTGAGCAAGTGTATTTCCCTGGCAAAGGCACTCATCCCAGTGTGTCCAGCTCCAGCACTAAGCGGGCACTTTGTAAACATGGGATTATGTGGATGCCCTCCCCAGGGAGTCCAGGTAGGCTCTAGGACCTCCTGGGCCAGACACAGTGACCTGAACAGGTGTGGAGCTGTGGCACTATCCATATTCCCACTTCAGTAGGACAACATTCAGCCTGGATCTGAAAACTCCCAGACACCCAGCTCCCTCTTTGGGAGGCTGTTTGTGGCTCACACCGTGTCACCTCTTCTTGTTTGGTATAAACTTTCCCTTCTGTTTAAGTCAATCATTTACAGACGCAATCTCCAGCACGTACAGCTCATACCTGGCGGGAGGGTCAGAGAAATGGAGTTAATGTACATCTGCCCTACTCTGAAATCCCACCAGGTGATCGTGAACAGAGCAGCAGCGTGGAGCCCTTTGCCAGCACTGCAGGAGCTCTGCTGAGCCAGGGATCCACCACCTGCCTCTGGGCTTGTTCCCACCACACTCCCAGGTGCAGGTGGATCACCGTGTTGCAGCTTTCTCTGTGGCAATAGGAACAAGCTCTAGGGAAAAAAAGTCCTACTTTCTAGCAAATCAGATCTATTCCTGTGCTTTATTGGACTCCCTGTAAAGGAATCTTGAAGAAAGTTGGCAACAATTTTTTTTTTCAGAGTTTCTAGAGCGGGGCTGTCTCGTTAACTAAAGACTGCAGGGAGAAAGGAAAGTTCTTAGAAGAAAAAGTGGAGCACAGTTCTGTTTCCTGAGGGAGGAGGGGAAATGCCCTGGATGGTGGAGCTCAACCCTGCTCTCCAAGAAACAACTTTGTCAGTGCTACCTGTCCACTGCACAGCCTGCTAAACTCACCCTGCCCTTGGGCAGGAAGGAATTGGTTTTGCTGGCCAGGCTGGACTTGACATTCCAGCCTTTTGATATGAAGAGTCCTGGGGCTCTATCCCTTCAGCTCTGTGATGTGCACACGAAGCAGTGCAGCAGGTTATCAGCCCCATGCAGCTGCACTGGAGTCCCCGTCTGCAGAAGGCCAGGCAAGGGGCAATCCTAAGCTGCCAGCTCCTTCTGTCCAGCCTCTGCTGACTGTGGCACAGCTCTGGGCTTTGCTGGAGTCCTCACAGTGCTGTTGGGCTGCAGCTGATTACTGTAAACCCCTAGAGAATAAGAGCTGAATTAGAAAGCCACATTTTCCTTCTTGGGAAGGAGCTCACTAGTAAGCAGTTCAGAAGATTGGCATTCTTTTTTCTTTGCAAAGTTTCTGGATTTGAGCAGGGTGGCAGACAGGTGCCAAGCAGCCTGGGAATCAAGAAAGATGCCTGGCACAGGTTTGCTCCGTGTGCAGCAATGATAACCCAGAGCAGCTTCTCTCCGCCGCCGGTCTCAGCTTCCCAAGTGAAGGGAGTGCTCCAAGAGGATGATTAGGCTGGGCCTGCTATTTCCTCACTCAGTTCCCACGAGGCTTCCTCACTCTGGTGCTCACAGAGTCTACTGGCTCGTAGCCTTCCTGTGCTCAAGACTGCTTGGGGATATTATAATCCCAAGGGCTGAGCCCCAGGGCAGGCAGAGCAGATGGCTGTCTCCAACAGTAGGAAAATAAGGAGAGGAAAGGGAGAGGGTAGAGGACAGTAAAATCTGTGACACCCTTAGTGCTCTTCAATAATAGTTTCCTCAAAATGGCAAATTCTTCTAGTTCAAGGGGAGTTGTACCAGTAAAAATGGCAATGGACCACATGTGGGACACAGGCCCTATAGAAAGCAAACACCAGTTCCAGGCTATCTTGTGCACCCATGGTAGGGACCAGCGTGCATTCCATGGCCATGCTGTGGATGGAAGGCAGACTCAGCCCTGCAGCATCTCATGGGGAAACCAGGGGTGTCTGAGCTGCAGAAGAGGAACAAGGTTGGCAGAGGAATCAGCAGCTTGGTAGACCCTGTGCAGGCCGGGGAGTTGGGCTGCAAATCTGCTCAAATAAACCGAGGTGCAAAGGGCTGCACATGCACGAGTTCCACCACCCCAACACAGCACGGAGTCAATCTGTCTCTGTGAGCTGTCTCTTCTCTCTCTTTAGGGAGGTTTGCTCAGACTTTTGTGAGGAAGCCACTGAAGGTGAAGTCATTTTGCCCCATGGAGATGGTGGTTGTACGAACTGGGCAGACTGAGCAGCCCTTGGCTTCAGCCATGGGAGACACTGGTGGCCAGGCACTTGCAGGACACCGTGCAGTGCCCCCACCTCATTTCAGAGCCCGCACTCGGCATCCCTGCGTGGGGTAGCATTTGCTACCAGCCTCCTTCCCCCAGAGCTAATTTGCAGCCTCGCTTTGCAGAGCAGCCACACATTCAGGCAGTGCTTGGGGACGGCTGGTGGCAGATGGTGTGTGTGTGGTGGCGAAGCAGTGCCACGTCACAAGCTCTCTGAGACATTTGGCCAGGCTTCCTGACAGCCGCGTCCCACCACCCAGGAGTTCAGCTTCCTGGCAAAGCCACTCCACTTCTGAGGAGCGCTCCTGTCCTTGTCACCGGGCAGAGCTGACACCAAACACTTTCTCTTTGCTGCCTTGCAGGTGAGAGGCTCCTCGGTTGGTGGGGCTGCCTCCTGCCCAGAGCCAGAGAGATCTGCCACACAGCCGAACAGGGAGCGATGGTCCCTGCCGGTCTGAAACACCCCCACCTGTTGCATCACATCCTAAACTGCACTCTGTGTTCCCTCTGGTGAGGAATATCTAATTCCCATGCTTTTGGATAAAACCCAGCACAAACAAACCATAGCTGATGGTAGATACGACAAATAACAATGATCATGGGAATAGTGGCATCACTGCTGCTCCAGTGTTTCTTCTGATTTCTTCCTTTATTTAGATATATGTGCAGAGAAGAGCACAGAGATCTGGCCATAGAAAGAGAAGTGGGCAGATAAAGAGGCATTGAAGGGATGTGTTGTAAAGGACAGCAACACCAGTCCTCTGACAACCAGCAGAGTGTAGCAGCCTGGGCAGTCTGAGCTCACCCGCTCAGGAGCCCACACTGTGCTTTGTCTTGCTGCCTGCTGGTCACAAGCTCTGTGCAGCTGCACTGTGGACTTGTCATCACTGAGCTTTTGAGGTGCAGTTCCCAGGACGTTGTCCTGATCCCTTATAGTTACTGTCTGGGTTAATGCCATTAACCACAGGGCCATACGTGCCACAGGAGGTCCCTAAGCACTGTTACAGGGTTGTCATATCATGCACAGATCGAGGCTTGGCTGCCATCCTGCCCACCATGGGGCTTCCCCAAGCCCAAAGTGCAAAATGACAGCTTTGTCAGACGAATGTGTTGTGACAATGCTGTAACAGGTCTTGATTGTGGCTCCTATGGTCACAGACGTGCTTCAGAAGAGCAAGGCTGCAGCCTCTCCTGCTCCCCTGCCTGCCTGCCTTTAGATGGCATTAACCATCAGCTAAAGCCCGTGCCTGGCAGTCCTGACGACTGACAGCTCTTTCACCGGCACTGCTGCACCCTGGGTAAAAAGGTTTTATCCCTCTTGCCTGCAGCTTTGGCTGCAGAAATGAACACTCTGAGCACTCCCATTAGACTGCAGGAGTGGATTATCTGAGACCTGGGCCTGTTTGCAGCACAGGATCAGAACAGCCAGAGAAGTAGATGGCGGGATTTGATTGAGTCCAGGACATGGTCGCCTGACAAGGGTGTAGATTTGCCTCTATTCTTACTCAAAGGTCATTAAATTAAGATTTCATGAGACCCTACACTGCTATAAATGTTGCTGAGTTCTTTTCCCACACTGGACAGTGATTTATTGATAAAATGACTAAGCTAAAAATGTCACCCAGTGTCACTGAGTTGTAAGTAAGGTAGAAGGAACAGGAGACCGACACGATGGATTTTCCTACCACAGGAAGCATTAATAAATGGTTTCTTTCTGATGTTCTCATTAGTTCTCTCTCATTCATCCTCAGGACCTGCCAAGCACTAATGACACCACCATTCTGCACCAGAAAGGAGAGCAGATGCCCCCATGCAACCTTTCTGCATCCAAAACTCCATTTCTATCTCACCCTGCTTAGTAGTTGATGTATTCAAGGGGAAGCAAGCAAGATATCAGAGTACCTGAAGAACCTTTTACTGTCACATCCAGCCTTGTCTCCTGAAATTTTTTATACTCTGGCAGGAATGGTTTGGAGAAGGCAAGTGGCAGCACCAGAGTTCTCTGACACAACCCTTTTTCCCTCTTCATCCAGCAGTACAGGGGGTCACTTACCAAAAAAGATTATGTCCTAGATTCATTTCCCTTCCTTTCTGTCTGTGAGGAGGTTGTAGACTCCTCTACTTTCTTTGAATCTAATCAAGAATATCTTTTTTTCCTTGAATCCTTACTCCCAGGAATGAATGCCAAAGAATTAGTCCTGTTGCTTAGTTGTGACTGATCATGAATCACATTAAATTGCTTCTGTTCCTTTATTGGACATGCTGGCTGGATCCTGGTATGTGTTATTAAATTACTGCTCTGACAGAGAAGAAATAGGAACTGAGTGGCGAGTGCCATAGGAAAGAGGCAGATTTGGGAATGTTGCAGGACGGCAGTCTCTGTTTTCCCTGATAATCAGGAAAAGTTCACATGTAGGAGACTACTTTGAGCAGGAAGCAGAGCAGTGGGCTTTGAGGAATTTCCTCCAGGGTTTCTGAGCACCCCAAAATCCCAACCATGTGTGAGGGGTATGCTCAGATCAGTGCCAGGGTACGCTGTGCATGTTATTCTACTTGGGCTCTATCAGATGGATCGAGCAACAGAGCAACATGGAGAAGAGAAATATGGGAGCCCTAACACAACACTCCAGCGCTGCAGAAGGCTTCATACAGGCAGAGATATGGCTGATCATCATAAAGATTGTTCAGAGAAGAACTGGCCAAGAACTGGAGGTGAAGGGAGGTTAAACATAGGCTGAGGGAGGCCCTGTGGGCATCAGAATGTTGGAAAGGTGTATTTTTCTAAACCACTTCTGTGTGGAAGGAGAACAAGCCATGCTTGAGCCATTTTCTGGTTTTTTCCTCTGAGTGAGCTGTTCACAACTTTCTCCTGGGTCAAATGCAGAATCACAACACTTCTGAATATTATAGCAAAGCAATTAAATGAAGGGAGAAACAGTGGGCGCAGAACAGTGCATGTGTGTAGAGAAACTTGCATCATTGCAGCTTGCTGAGCAAAGCTGCTAAGCCACAAATGAGGAATAGGAAAAGAAAAGCAACTTGACATTGCACCTTTACATGCACATGCAGATCCCACGGTTACACCAGCTTGACAAGATCAGAAATATTTGCCTTCTGCTCTTCCATATTGCTATTCTGAGGAGCTTATTAACACTGAAGTGTCAGCTTTCCCATCCCTCTTTGCTCTCCTGTTGTGGTAGCAGTGTTGCTGTACCCTTGTTTAAGGTAACGATAAATGAAGCAAGACCAGCTTTGGGATGTGGAAGCTCTTCCTCAGATCCATGTGTCCAGATTCCTCATTTCCTCGCACCATTACAGGTACAATACAAGCCCTAAATAAGGACATACGTGTGCTGATTCCAGACAGATCAGTTAGTCTGTTAAATTATATCTTCTCTCCTGCACCACCAAGTTTGGCCCCCCTCTGTCTGCAGCTGATGGGTGCAGTTTGAGTGCAGCTCTGGGACATCTAGTGGCTGATAGCACTTGCAGTTCAGGGCTTACAACAGTTTTGTGGTGCTTCCTCCAAGAAATCTGTCAGAAAACGGATTTAAACCAAAAAGACACACTCTGCCTCTATTCCTGGGGCTACAATGACTTCATCCCTTGATAACACTCATGTTTGCAAAATGTTTAGGTGTGCATTTGTGATGGCTTTGTTGTTCCTTTGTATCTCTGTCTCACCCAGCCTGGGGAGACATCTTCAGCTATTCTCATTTCATCATTTCTTTACCACAGTTGTTTCTTTATTAAGGGCTTTCCGTGTTCCAAGCAGCTGGCATTAGCAGAGATAATTGGATAATGTTTTGGCAATCCAAGAGTGAACGTGTTAATACATTCCCATGTACTGCCCTGGCCTTTGGCTGATCTGTGAGTATTTGATAAATGAATCAGGCCTGAAATAAAGATGACTTGCAAAAACCAGGCAGATCTTTAATATTAATAGGGAAATGTCAGTTGGGATTTTCAAGAAAGCCTCAGTCTGCTATGGGCCCCAATCCTTATGCCTTCAGGACTTAACTTAGGCAGGAACCTAAAGGAGTGAAAGAAGCAGCAATAGGCTTAGAATGTTTTCATGAACTTGGATAGTCTCCAAGGAGCTGTAGTATCCTGACCAGAGCTCTAGTGACAGTTGATGGCTTTCTGGGGATTTGAGAAAAAATTCAGCTATGTCTTCTATTCAGTCTTCTATGCAGCCTGTACCTTTCCATCCCTGACGATACCTATTAACCCCGGACAAAGCAGAGAGTGTATCACAGCCCAGGGGATTGCCAGGCTACCAGGAGAAAGGATACAGTGCTAGAAAGAGCTTTGTAACTGTGGCAATCTTTTCTGATTCATGTTTGTGTCTGCACTGCTCTGAAAAGGTGACTTGAGGCACAGCGGAAAGTGCAGCAAATGGCCCAGGGCAGACCCCCTGCTCTTTCCCTTGCTAAAGCCTCTGGGCAGCCAGTTGGGAATCTCTGGCAATGAATCCAGGCCTACAACACTGAACTAACTTTGTTATAGACTCCTGGGTGTCACGTACTCCAGAGTATACTCTGTCACGGGTTAGATATTGAGTCATCTACACAAATGTTAAGAGGAGGATCAATTTTCCCTGATTCTTCTCCAGGAATCCTGCTGAGAAAACTCAGGTGGCCCAGGATCAGCCTAGAGACTGTTTTCTTGCTCTGTTCCTGGAAAGCAGGAGAACAATGCTCATGGGGTCAAGGGGTTCATTAAAAAGTGCATGTCAAAAGTGACTCATTTGGAGAGTTTCTCCTGGAGTCAAGGGACAGTTTAAACAGCTTCTTAAAAAGCACAAATGAATCTGCAAAAAGCTGATTTGCACAGGAGACCAAATTCTGGCCATCTCAACTGCCCCCCATTGCTCACATCAAGGTCAGCATGAAGGAACTTCTTGTTTACACTGCTGTTGACTTGTGCCTGGGATAAAAATATGGTCTGTGCTTGGAAATCGTTGTGATTTCCAAATGCTTGTCACTGGGTAAGTCTCAAAGCTGAAGTGAATCTTGGTTTTGGATTCTCTTTTTTGTTTTGCCAGATCAGACTGTCTTACAGTTCAGCAGGGAAATGACATTTTGTTTTGTAAATACTCTCAGACAGAACTTGAGATTTCCCTTAAAGGCTTTAAGCTTTGTGAAAAAGTAGATCAAATCTAGTAACATATTGAATCTGGTTACTGCAATTTCAGGAAGAGCAGTGTGATGAAATGTCCTTACTTTGCCCTTGGGAGAAATGGTACCTTCATTATAACCAAACAGCTTTTTCATATGGAAATAGCAGGTGGCAGGAGTAGAAACAGACTTTCATTTTCAGAGAAACAGACGGAACAATTCCAGTAAAAGTGGAATAGCAGAGCTAGGTTGAAATGGTTGGCAGTTTTATTCTGCAAAAATATTCTACTTTTGCCATGAGAAGGTGTCACTCCTTCCTCTCTGTTTTTCAGCCCCCTCAGTGCAGCTCAAATACAAGTGTCTACAGTAAGGACCAGAGTTTAAATATAATTTAGGAAGAAATCTAGTTCAGTTTATTTGGGAAAACTCTCCAAATCTATCCCAGAGCTGCACACAAAATTTTGGGGAGAAAAAGCAATTAAGAGCACTGAATGTACAAAATAATCCTTAGAGCCAGTGTCAGACAAAACTGAACTCGCAGCTCTCAGGACTGTGATTTATTAATCCTTTTATCAGGCCTATGCCATTCTCTGAGTTATTTTCCAGCTCTGACTGCTGGTAAGCATTTCCTTGGAAGCTGTGGGCTGTTAAACTATTAATGGTCTAGTGGTAGGTGCTTATTAAGAAAAAGACACCTTGAACCACAAGCCAGAATAGAGAACAGATATCCAGCTGGAGTCGTGCTGCTTCAGAGCTCTCACCCTGGCTCGTCTGAGAAAAATCAAGTTTTTGAGAGTCAATTGCACGGGGAGGTGGATGAGCAGTCATCTCCTCCTCTGCAATTGATTCATTGCACTCTGGAATTTGAGATTTGGGGCAAAAATGGAAGGAAGGAAATTGCTGTCCTATTTAGGAGCAGATAAAACTCCACCCTGTGCTGTAAATTCTTTTTTAAAAGTCAGGGTTTCCACAGGATGAAGGTTAAATATTTAATGCATTTATACTAATTATAAAGAAACACTGTGGAGCTCCAGGCAGCTTGTATAATTCTTTAAACTTCAGATTTTTAGCCCTTTGAATAGTTCCTGTTTAAAAGGAGAAAAGCAAACACCAAAAACTCAGGCTGGACTTTGAAGTATGGCCCGAAACAGATACATATTGCTGTGAGAGAAGCTGCCTTTCCCCAGAGACATCCAGAGAAAACGTCATGCCAGGCTCCCCTATGCATTATACCAAAGAAGGAGCTCCACCACTCCGTGTATTGAGCAGAGTTTTCTCCCACATTTGCCATAAGGGGCCTGGACTTGTCTAAGCTGATCTCACCAAATCCCAAAGGGACTCATCCTTCTGCCAAGTGGAGGTTTCTCGTCTGGCTGCATCTCCCCATAAAGAGTTCCAGCTGACCTGCACACACTGAGGAGTGAAACATTATCAAAACTTCAGCAGACCTAACTGTCATTACCACAGGGAGGGTTATTTCTTCCATAGCTGCTTTTCTAGAAGAAATCCCACTTCAAAGGCACCTGGAAGATAGCTGGTTGTGAGGAAGCTGGAGCTCTGTGGGACCCAGGCAGCCAAGTCTTAGAACAGACACTGGCTTGGAAGTTCTGCACTGCAGACTGGTATTAAATACCAAGAGAGAAAAGAATGAGAAATCAGGAAATGGAATAATATTGGTATTTCCTAAAGATCAGAGTTTCCTATGAAAATGGACACACGCCATGCAATTTCAAAATATCAAGACATTTGCCTTTCTTTAGGGCTTGTCAGAAACAGCTAATAAATAAAGTTCAGGGTTTGGGAAGTCACCTCTTCAAACCTCTCTTCACATGCTGCTTTGAAACTGAATTTCCTTAGGGTCACTGCGTTGGCAGCTTTGAAGGGTTTGCTATGTGTTCCTTGGCTTGAATTCTTCTTAGGCATTACCTGGCATCAGATGTACACGACAACTCTCCAGGTCCCAGCAGCTACAAAATTTACAGCAATATATTCCATTCCATTTCTGCTTGCTTGTTTTTTTGCACTGCCACTTTTTATGAGCAGAACATAAATTACCTGAGTTTAATTCATGACCCAGAGTTCAGTGCATTTCCCCAGAAATAGCATTCTCCGTTTGGGGCACTACTGCCAAAATTGCATTCCTGGAGCTGAATTCCTATCCCATCCAAGACATTTGTTCCAACCATATTTCCCATCATACTATTTTATACTATTTAGGTCATTTATATTTTCATGCTCCCACAGTTACTTCTGGTAAGTTGCTTTGCAATTATGCTCTTAACTGTGTTCTCTAAAGTCACCTTCAGACCTTTAAACACCTTCAAATTAAAACATTTGACTTTGGTTCAAATCACATTTATTAGAGAAGCTGCACCAAACCACTTGCATTCCTTGGACAGAAGGAAGATGCCCAAACAAAGTATTATTTAGTCTAGCATTTAGTTGGCAGGGACCATGAGGAAAACCTGCTGCTCTTTGCTTTAAATGTTGCTTCAATAAAGTTAATAATAGTTCTATCCTATGCAAGATGTTTATCCCTGAGCCCAGTTCAGTTGTAATTTTAGTTCTAACTAACCTAATTCTAGTTTTAACTTCATCACAGTAGTCTGTAATGTCACAAGCAGCTTATGCACAGAGAAAATACAAGACAGACAAGAAATACAGAAATTTTTCCCTTGGAGCTTTCTTTATTTCCTATTGCAGAAATATTAATGAAAACCAATACTGTTTTCCTCTTTTGTGTTCCTTGTTGCTTCCTTACAAGTCTCCTTCTTAGGGTCACCATGTGCAACTCAAAGTACACCACAACCAGCACTGACAAATGATGGAATTCTTAATATATTGATGAGAGTTCTGGTGGACATCCCAGCTGTCAGCTCCAGCAGCTCCAGCAGGTCAGTTGCGACAGCTGCCACAAACCACTACACCAGTTCCATTTGGGATCCATCACCTAATCCATTATTTAGTGATCTGTGAGATCCAGCTCTAGAACAACTGAAACATCCAGGCTGTACACTCTCATATACAGAGCAGAGGATAGAGAAAATGAATACCAGAAGAATCAAGAAATAAAATACACTTAACAGGTGACAATTACATTTTGTGAGTGTCTTTCCTACAGCATGGAAGTGAAGCACCCTGTTTTTTCATTCAGAGTCAGGCTGCAGGGAGACATCAACTGCATGGACAGCGATCACGCAGTGCCATCAACTGTTTGCTTCTGGTACCCACAGCAGCTGAGCCCTACTGCTTTCAACACAAATGACCAAAAGAAGTCACAAAAATTGAGCAGCTCCTCAGGATGGCATTTCTGAACAAAGGTTTACCAACTGCAATATAATATTTTAGTACAAATCTCAGGTTCATTTTTCCTGTGCCAGAAGCCGCACACCTGAGGGCAGGTACGGGCTGCCGAGAGCAGAGACTGAAGCAGCTCGAGCTCTTGTGCCATCTGCTGGGAACAGCTTCCTTTGACATTGCTGCTCGCACGGGGAGCAGAGCCAGTCCTCCCTGTTTGGCAACTGACATCTTTGACAAAGAGCTTGTTCCACTTCTTTTAACTGCTATTGATGTTCAGTACCAACTTAGTGCAAGAGGAGCGTTTTGAAGACTGAAATCCCCTCTCTACAGTGAAGCAGCTGCAAAAGACAGGAAGGAATTGTCCTTGCAGCCCCAGCTGCCTGCAGAGAGGCTTCTTTGAGAGGTGAAGCTTGTGGTGCAGCCAGGGAAGGGCTCGGGTCTCACGGTCCGTGTAAAGAACCACTCCTCTAACCAGAGGACTCCACCTCGGCCATGAGCTGTCTCCTTTTCCAAAGCAAATCCCGTGATTTCCTCTCTTTTGGATTTACTCTCTGTGAGGCAGTGGCTCAGTGTGAGCACTCTCTTAGTGCAGCTGTTCTGTGCTCCCCAGGGCAGTGACAGGGTTAACGCTAAAGCCAAATTCCATTTGTACTTCACACATACTTACCTGAAATGTGGCTCTTTGGGAAAACACATAGCAAGACGTTTTCTGCTGGAGAGCCAGGCAGGCTGGTCCCTCTGCTGTGCTTGTGTACTCATGGATCCAGCCTGTCCCTGAGGTAAAGGCTGTTCTTGCACAGAGTTTTGGATCTCCTGTCTCAGATCCTTTCAGCTGATGTGCACTTCCTCTCTGAAAGGTGACACTTTGAACCACTCACTGCTGTTAAAACCTTTTTCAGAGCTGAGGTTTGGTGTTGGTTTCAGCCTTCACCCCTCCATGCTTGGAGGAACTGCAGGGTGCCCTGCTTATCTCTTGCACCAGACCAGGCACACCAGGACTGGGAAGGCCCCAGGGTAGGAAGAGCTCAGGGAGGAATGACCTGTATCATTAACACAGTTCTGTCTCGGTGGCCTCTGGCCCAGCAGGGACCCAGCTGCAGGAGCTCTGTGAAAGCAGAACGTGGTGCTTCACCTCTGTGACTACACAGTGTGGAATTGTCCTACCTGGATATTGTGGTGGAGATTGCATGGTCCAAAAACACCAGCTAAGAAGGACTGCGAGCACTTCAGCGGTGATGATGAGAATTTTGTGGACAAATTGGAGGAGCAGTATGAAGGGAGCTCAGTGCACCTCACTGGAAGTAAGAGGCGTGAGCTGGGAGAAGGGTGAGGGAGGCACAGCAGGAGTCTAAATGAACAGGTGTCGACAGCACACCTCTGCAAACTGAGTATGATACGCGGATATGCAAGAAAGGAGTGTAAGGAGTGTCAAAACCAAGTAATTCTGCCATGAATCAGCAGCCCCAAGGCCTCAGCAAGAACACTGGGAATGGCCCAAATAGAAACTGAGAAGATAGGGGCTACGGAGAAGATCAGGGGAAAAAACAAGTTTTGCCTAGAAAAGAAAAAAGAGAGTGATGACAGCAACCGATGGAACTGAATCGGTGTTTGCAGCTTAAGATAACTTGTGGGTGCCAAGTAATTTTCCTCCTGACTTTCCAAAGTAATTAACCTTTGGACTGAGACTAAGCAGGAAATTAATGAAGTCCTTCCATCACCAAAAAGGAATCTGACAGTGACTTTGATGGGCCCAGGACTGTATCTGAAAGTAGAAGAGAAAATTGGACTCCGGGGTGCTGTAATTGAACTGAGCCCCAATAATAACACTTGGACAAGTGCTGCTGCCATAAATTTGAGATCTGGGTGCAGTGCAAGGGGGTTGTGTGTCCTGTCACTTCTTATCCAAAAGGATTATATGGATTACAAAACTGAACTCTTTTACTTGGATTCCTTTCTGGAGGCCAGGCTAGACTTTTCCTCATGCCCCAAAAATGTTCTCTCTCACCATTTCCCTAGAAAATGTAGTTTATTAGTTGCATAAAATGCACCTAGCCAATAACGATCTTGATTTTTCAGTGAAAACATGCAATTTAAGTTGTAGGGAAGAGCTGCTACTAAAACAGCATTTCAAGGTGATTTTGCAATTAAAAGCATTTGTGAAATTTTTTTTCTGTGAGGGTGTGCAGATTGCTCCCACTGCCTGTTTTCCACGGATATATCCCTTTGGAATGGTCTGCTCAGGAAGGTGCTGGAGTCACTGTCCCTGGAGGTGTTTAAGACTGGGTGCAGCACTTCGTGCCATGCTCTGACTGCCATGGTGGTGTTCAGTCATAGGTCGGACTCGATGATTTTAGGTCTTTTCCAACCTAATCAATTCTCTGATTCTGTGACTCCTACCGCGAAGTCCAGCCAAAGAACAGCAGTGAGAAATGGCAAGAAAACCAGAAACTGTTTCTTTTGTTGCCGGAGAAGCTGCTGCACTTCCAGGCCGGAGCAGCCCCCTCCCCGGGACTCCCACCCCAGCGCTTCCTGCGGCACCAGGGAGCTCCGAGGAGACAAAGAGCGCTCAGCGCGGCGGGTGCCGAGGTGTGAGCGTGCCACGGGCCGTGTCTCGGGGGCTCTCCCGGCTCCGGGTGTGCTCACACGGCGGGCGGGCACCGACAGACCTGGGCCCCCCTCAGCCCCGGGGCCGGGCCGGGCCGGGCCGGGCCGGGCCGGGCGGGCTGAGCCCCCGTCGCCATGGCGACCGTCCCGCTGGGGCGGCGCGCGGGGCGGTGGCGCCCCCTGGCGCCGGAAGGGGCGTGCCGCGCGGCGGAAGCGGGGCCGAGCGCCGCAGGGTGTGTGCGCGTGTCCGTGCGAGCGGCCGCCGCTCCCGTCGCCTCCGCCCGTGGGATCCGAGCGCGCCGCCAGGTGAGGGGCCGCGGCCGGCATCGGGGTGGGCATCGGCGTGGGGGATCGGGATCGCGACCCGCGGGGGAGCCCGCCCCGGCCTGCCCCCCGCCCGCCCGGCCCGCTCCGCTCCACCCCGCGCGGGGAGCCGCAGGCCGCGGCGGGCGCGCCGCGCGGGGGTCCCAGCGGGAGGGTCCCCTGTTCTGCCTCCCCGGTCCTGCGTCCCCCGGCCCGGGTAACGGTGTGACCCTCGCTCGGCGGCCACTGGCGGGCCCGGGCGGGCGGCGCCGCCCCCTCCCCGAGCGCCCGGCGCTGCCCCGCCCCGGTGAGTCACTCGCTGCCCGGGGCGCGGCCGCGCTCACCTGGGCCCGCCCGGCGGGAAGGGCTGCGCGCCCGGGCCGAGAGCGAGCCCTGCCACGCCGGGGCCGGCAGCCGGCACTGCCCAGAGCTCGCCCACGCCGCGGCAGGGTTGGGCTGGGCTGGCCTCGGGCTTCCCAAAGCCGGGAGCTCCGTGCCCAGCCCGGGAGAGCGCAGCCGCCGTGTCCGTGCCGGTGGCTGTGAGCCGGCCCACGTAGGGCCGAAGGTGGTCGTGGCCGTGTATGAGCGCTTTAGAAGGGAATAAAATGCTTTTATTATTATTTTCCAATTTTGATCATTCGTGTCCGTTTGGGAATAGAGATGCGTTTAGGGAGGACTCCACAGGGACAGAAGGTTGGTTCAAGCCAGTCCCAGCCTACAAAAAGGCTGGGCAGTAGCCCAGATCTAACGGCCATGGGTTTTGTTTGAGGTATGTATAACCAGGTATTAATTGGGATGATGAAATGGCAGTGGCACACAATCACTGTATTGCATAAATGCATCTCACACAAAGATCACAATATAAATTGGTTGCTTTCAGATAGATTTTTTATTAATAGTTAAAATACCTTTTCCAGTGATAGGAAAACAAAAAACCACATCATGCAGCACCATAAAAACTAAATTCCCATGGAAAAATATCAGAGACTTAGGGAATGTTTGTAATGTTTTGTGTCTTCAGTGGCTGTAGGAATATTTGTGTTTTTATGTGTTCACTAATGAAGGACACCTCAGTCAAAAATTTTAATCCTTTTATATGAATAAGATGAGCTTACTTTTATTTTAGAACAATAATGAGATATAATCTGGTCTAGAAAAAAAAACAAGAACACGAGTGCCTTTTTCTCCCTCCATATTAAAGGACTGCAAAAATATCCCGTGTATCATATTTTGTTTATTAAATTGATACCAATAAAGTGATAGACTCGTTGCACAGATGGGCCTGGTGCAGTTTTCTCAACCTCATTATGTCAGTACCGCATGTTCTGATCTCTGCTATTTTGATGTTGAGGCTTTTTATTTTTTCCTGAGCAGGCCTGTGCCAGTATGCAGCTTTTTGTGATGCATGTGAATAAACTCAGATGAGGAGGAGTTCAGTAAATAATTATTTGGTTAATGAGGTAAAAGATCCGTGTGGTATCCTAATACCAGGCATTACAGTAGTGTGTCTGTTATATGGCCACACTTCTTGCCCCACCCTGTAATATAAATACTGTCAGTTTATTATTAACAAAAGTGATTTACCTGTGATATGAATACATTAATTTGGCATGAACTTTATGCCTGGGGGAAGATTTTTTGGGTTAACTCACTATTTCCACCTGGATTCTAGCCAAAAACAATTCTGCCGGTTGGAACAGAAAGGTGTTGCCATGTGGGTATGTTGTGCTGTGGAAGTGCCAGCACGTCTCCACCTGCAGCTGACCTGAGCAAAGGGCCATAGGCAGGGAGCAGAGCTCTGCTTTTCAGCCTGGCATTAGGAAAAACAAGGCTGCTGTCACTAAATTTAAGGTGTCCATACACTGTCAGTGTTCCCACATGCTATTGGTAGTGGAGACTGAAAACCATTGAGTGTCATTTTATTCAATTTTAGCAAGCAACAAGTAATGATGGCAGCAGATGGCCAGAGCAGGGTGAGGCATGGCTTTATAGAATGTTAATTTTATCTCAACATTTGCATAGAGATTTGAGCCGAAGGCCAGGGTAGATGCAGAGGAGGCTAAAGTTATGTGCTGCACAAGGTCAGCAAGAATATCACAGCTGTGAAGTCATTTTCCTTTTTCCCTCATTATGTTTGCAGGATATTTTACTGAACTTGCTATACCCAAGCTTCTGACAGGAAGATTTTACTGTTCAGATCTTACCAGAGCCATTCGTTTTCTAATCAGTTATTTAACAATCCATGGTAGCCTTTAAGGGGACCAACTAGAGAAACACAACTAATAAAATCAGATGATTAATACTGCAGTAAAGCGAGGAAGGTTCCTTGCACTCAACTGAAAGAGTTGCGCTCCATTTCCTGTAAAAAATGAATGTTTCAAGCAATGTCCAGTTGACAGGGAATGCCATCCCCATCATGCAGATACTTGTGTAAGCATGTGTGTACCTGAATGATGGAGAATGATTTTCTATTTATTTTAGAACTAATGTCTCCAAAGCTCTTACTCTGTAATTATAGAACTCTAATTTGAAATACTACTCACCTCACGAGAATGTTTAATTTCGGAATGAATTGCCCATCCAGAAATCAAATAAGGTGTGTTCACATATTGTTGGAATATTGAGCTGCAAATTCTGTACCAATCTGCTACTTTTCCTGTTAGAATTTGAGTGGACTTACAGAGCTTGTGACTGGGAAGTGTGATTGCCTCCCATTTCACCAAATCTGGTTTTGTATTCCTTTCTCACAGTGAAATATGCAGGTCTGTTAACCTGCAGCTCTACTTGACTCGTTAGGGACCACTATGTCAAACCAATAACCACACTGCTTTCTCACCAGTTCTTTTCTACAAAGTGGAAGTGTTTGTCTGATAGATTCTCATGCTTGCTGTAGAGAGAAAAACAGTGCACAAAAATCGATGACTTAATTAGCATCAGAAGAACAGGTCATCAAGAGCAGCAGACTTCAGACCAATGTAAGCTTATTAGTATTGTCCTGTCAGTTCGATATGTTATATAAGCCAGATTATTTTCAGTGTCAGTTTTCATTTGATTTCTACAGACTTTAAGTACAGTTAGTTCTGATCCGTTTTGGCTTTGTCCTAGAGAGCCCATTGGAATGGGAAACAATAAAGGCTACAGAGCAGATGGAGTAAATGCTGAGGACTAAGCTGTAGTTCTCAAAATCCTGCAGTCATCTGAAGAGCAGTAGCTGCATGTTTTACCCCTCAGCTGTAATGGGATGTAAACCTCCAGTTCTGTGTGTCCATCCACTCTTGAAAGATCCATGGGTGTACAGACTCCAGGTCCTGTTCCCAGGCTGGTCACACCATCCCCTTCTACTGCATCTTCCACTGAAGGATGCTGGCAGCTACAAACTAATGAGTTTTACAGGTTCTGACCTTTATCTTTGATGCTTTGTGATGTGTTTCAGTCTTGTCTACACAGGCGTAAAGCTTTTCTGAGGTGGGAGTAAGCACTTGTAACTTACAGTGCCTGCATACATGCTCTTCTGCGTTTGTAAGAGAGATTGAAAGAGCTCTAGGCTGTATGGGAGATAGAGGGGAAAAAATAGTAAAAAAATTACATTTTGACTGTGGGACTTCACATGATTAAAATTTCTGGCAGCTGGTGTTATTGGCTGTAACTGCTGGGCAGTGGTTGGCATTCCGTATTGTGAACAGTGTCCAGGCACTGCTTTTTGGAGGGCTACTAAGTTGTATTGGACAGATTCTTAAGAAGACAGTGTCTTAAGAATTTGAACTGTGTTGATGCATCTAATATCAGAATCTTCTGCTTAGAACAGGCAACTTTCAGGACTCCTCCATGGCTGTGATCTGCACGTCTCTGCTCCTTTTTCCATCTTCCCTCTTTTCCCTTTGCCGCCATGGCATGGCTTTATTAGTGCTAGAATAGATCATTCCTGTCAGCCTCCTGTTCATCACCTCTGTGTGTTTTGCTCCTAGCTCCAGGTAACCTTTGGTAGATGGCTTCTGTGTGTGGCCTAGGTGTATTTTTAGCTCTAGGCTGTGCTTGTTTCAGACTGTGGCACACTGGTCCATTGTTAGAGTGTGGCTTTCATCTCCTCCCTGGGAGGGACCAGTTATAACTGATAGTTGCTTCTTTGCCTTTTCAAACATCACTCCTTTCCTTGTATCTTTTTTCCTTCTGGCAAACACTTCCCTCTTTTGGAGCTCAAGCCAGCATAGCTCTGCAAAGCTCTCTCCAAGCTTCTAACAAGGTAAGCAATGGAGAATCAAATGAGGATTTTAAGTGTTCCTTTATGCAGCATCCTGGAAAGGAAATTATGGTAGACTTGCTGTCATTGGCAGATATTTTGGTGTGGGCAATGATTTTCTTACCACATTTAAGTTCTGTTAAATCCATGTTTCTGAATAATACTTGTGTTTCATAGCAAGCCTACTAACAGTACAGATATTAACACAAATTGACTAAACTCAAGCCCCTGTAAACTGAATTCTTATGTCAAAACTAAGTGAAGTTCTCAGGAGCTCCATCTTTAGTGATGAGTTTGAGTTTCATGTATGCATAAATGAGTTTCATGTGCATAAATTAGTTACATTGCTGAGGAAAGTTGCTTGATGAGAAGCAACATTCTAATCTTTGTGCTGGTATTTTACTTGTATAATTGATGTGTTAAACTGGTTTCTGGATCTCTTTTATCCATTAGGTCTTTGTGCCCCTGTGTTTTCCTTCATGAGCAGTTCCCTTTGTGATTTCCTTCATGTGTCCTTATATGAACCCATTGACTGCCATGAACTGTCTTGCATCTAAATATAAATATGTCAGTGAGCTTGATAAAACAAACTCTGCACCCTTTCAAAACTGAACTCTATATTGTTTGTAAACGGAATTCTGCACAGATGACTTGTCTACGGATTAGACCACTATTGGCAAAGTGCAGATCAAAGATAAAACTGACCTTTCAATGGCAAAATGTAAACTCAGTTGGGGCTACTTGCCTCTACACTTCAACAAGCAGGCTGCTTCCACGTAATAATCACATTCCATAAGAAGAAGAGGAGAAGATAAGATGTTTGCAGTAGAAATACTTCTAGAAGCTCTGCAGACAATGAAGAAACTAAAAATGCTCTGAAACTGTTTAGTTTCGATGTCCTGTTGTTTAAAGTTGGCTCTTGTAATGTAAAAAGCATTCTTCAGGTGTACTTTGCTCATGTTCAGATTTTAATGAGTGGATAGAGAAATACCACTCACAAATTACTTCCTGCCTTAAGCACAATTAGTGCTGAGTTAAGGGAATGGTTTACAGGGTTTGATAGACTCAACAGGGGAAAGTGGGATGGGTTGTCTCAAGGGGAAGTGCTCCAGTGATTTCCTTGGGCTTGTTCTGCATTGGTGCTATTAGAGCCTTCAAAGCAGGGAGAAACAATGCACATCGCAAATCCCACTTAACCTTTTCCATCATCAGGAGCTATCTGTTTGATAAGCCTGTGAAAACCAATGATAATATCCCCAGGGTAAAAGCTTACTGGGGAAGAGAGAACCAAATGAATCATGCCTTACCACAAGTTGTCACACTGCTGCCCACAGTCACCCTGTCTTGTTGAGGGCTTTGATCTGAAGTTTGTGCGGCACCTTTCAACAGGTCCCAGAATCCACTGGTTTAAACACAGTACTTGAAACGGAGCTGAACCAGAGCCCAACTTTACTTACCAGTCTGCAAAAGGTCCCTTTCCAGGAGGCTGGATTTAGCATTGTGTCCTTACTTTGAGTGCCTTACGAGGATGGATGCATTAGGATCTACAAAGGGTCAAACACAAGCAGGAGTGAGTGTGACTTGCAGATATAGAGCAGGTACATTTGGTTGCTGGGTTTGCTTCAGGACCTTTTGTGTGAAATAACAATGTTGGACTTGATATCCTGGGTGATGTTTTGTTTTTTTTTTTTGATAAAGTGGAATATCTTCAGCTGGAGGGACAGAATGTGCTCATCTCAAAATAATTTTGTAGTTAGGACTCATACTTGGCAGTGTGAGCAGTGTATGAAACTGCTCATACACACAATGGGAATTTGGGTCTGCATCTCATTGTCCTGGTTGAGGGTTTGGTACAGGGGACTGGTTTTCCTCTGTAATAGTGTGGTAGGTGATCCTTGGGGTAAAATACAAGCTGAGCAGTGCATGCAAGATGTTCTCCATCAGAAGCCTGTCAGACTGGAATCTTCAAAGGTGAGAGCCAGGGAAAAGGCTGCAGCAATCACTTTCAGCGTGTTGGGTCTTTCTAATAGGACTGTAGGTGCTTCTGTAATGAACAGAAGTCTGTGAAATACAAATGTAAACTTACTGTTCTTGTTTGGGTTTTATTGTTCTTTTAGAAGTTATTTTTAGGCTGTTAAGTCTCAGCCTGACAACTTATCTAGACAGTGAGAGCTCTGATTAGGATTTAGGAGTAGGAGAGGATAATTATTGCTCAGTACTAATGAGAATAACAGCTGGATGTGTCCAAAAGTGAACCTGGAGAAATTTTACAGATGAATTTGGGATGTCTGTAAGTTCGTGAGGTATTAAGGTCCATTTTGATAAAGGCAAAGAAACTAATTTACTTTCTCCTGTGAGCCCGGCCCTGGCTGGTACACTCATTCTCCCGGGCTTAAGCTCTTCAGTGACCTTGTGGCCATGTGATGTGTTTTCACAGCTTTGGTTGCTAAACTGCATTATCAGAAATTATAAACAAGTTGTTTCCATATAAACAACTTATTTTGTAGTAGTGACCATCATGTGGGCCATGTCCCATTCAGATTTTATGAATGTCAGTGTTATTTAAAAGGTCTTGAAAACCTGAGACTGCAGCCACCCTAGCTGCATAGAATTGTTGAATGTTGATGCATATGTAAGAAAAACCCCACATTATTTTCTGGCAGAAAAATATAAATGTATTTTCCATAGTCACCAACAACTACAGCTTTCCTGGGTATGGTTTATGTAAACCCACAGAAACATCTCCTCCAACTTGCCAAAAATCTTCAGTGTCAGGAGGAGCTGTCCAGTGCTTCAGTGCTCCTAAGTAGTTGCTGTTGTATTGCAGTGGAGGGAAACAAACAACAACAAACAAACCAACCTGAAAAAACCACCAGCCTGGTGGTTTCTTGGTTAGTATGTCGCCAGTTGAGCTGTGGCTGGTACAGGAAAGAGGAGAGATTCAC
The DNA here is from genome assembly GCA_014706295.1 of Lycocorax pyrrhopterus obiensis. Lineage (NCBI taxonomy): Eukaryota > Metazoa > Chordata > Aves > Passeriformes > Paradisaeidae > Lycocorax > Lycocorax pyrrhopterus. The sequence goes on along the minus strand of JACSVZ010000022.1, from coordinate 8,648,595 downwards.
ATGGGGCTGTGCTTAATGTCAGTATGACTTCTGCATTTTGAAGAACGATGCTTTCGTATCTTCAGGATTGTCATTAGTCATTTACACATGGAAATGATACATATTTGGCAAAAGGTCAAATACATTTTTAGAAAGAAACCCTTTGTATTACTTTATTACAGTTGATAGATTTCCCTCTTATTAATGATTGTAAGATCTGCTTCACCCTTCAGCATGAACTTCCCCAGTGCAGACGGTCAAGACATTTTTCTCTATTTATATTCCTCGCTAATTGCAGGACAGCCATGGATAAAAGTGAGTTGGTACAGAAAGCCAAACTGGCTGAGCAGGCCGAGCGTTACGATGACATGGCTGCTGCTATGAAGGCTGTCACTGAGCAGGGACATGAACTGTCCAATGAAGAAAGGAATCTCCTCTCCGTGGCCTACAAGAACGTGGTCGGTGCCCGTCGCTCGTCCTGGCGTGTGATTTCCAGCATCGAACAGAAAACAGAGAGAAACGAGAAGAAACAGCAGATGGGAAAAGAATATCGTGAGAAAATTGAGGCTGAATTGCAGGATATCTGCAATGATGTTCTGGTAATAATCCAACAGCAAAAATAACAGTAGTTAGTACTGCAGCATTCTTCAGAGAGGCTTAAGGAATTTTAGTAGTGCTGTAGACACTGCAGCACCTTAGCAGGGGAATAATTTTGCATAGCTACATACTTGGGTCCAATTCTAGCTCCTAAGTCATTTAGCTTGCTTCTTAAGAAATTTGTTATAAAAGAGTATACTTCTTTTTAGCAGAAAAAAGCAAACAAGGCCATGTTGAAGACCCCTGGCTGCTGGCTGGAGAGGGTTCACCATGAAAACAAATTTAGATCTGGGGCACCAGCATGAGTTCTGCTAAAAAGCCTGCTGTTTAAATTCTTTCATTAATGAATGCTGACATCCTGAGTCTTTTTTAGTACTTTTTTTTAATGGAAAAGGTGTGTAGTTCTTCTCCCAGACTGATTTTGCTTTTTCTTTCACTCAGACAAGGGGGATTCCTTTTATTGTTGTTTCGTTTGCTTAAGATCAGTCTGGAGCAGATGCTGTCAGTGCAGTCAATCTTTGCATCTCTTTCTGAGTGCACATGTACTGCCTGTGCCACTGTCAAACTTTTCAGCTGAAGTTGGAGATAGAATCAGCTTGTGGACAATTTCACAGCTCTGCATAGAATTCAAATTTGTGGCAGCAAAAGTGACCAGATGTGCTAATTTCCATCTGATGCTTTTCATTAGTTGGCCGTGGATGTGGGTTTGCATCAGCAAGCTTAAGCCCTGATAGCCTTTAGATCCTGCAGGAGCGAACTGTGGGTCGCCTCAACACAGCAAGTTTTCAGCTCTCCGTAGATTAGGCTACAAGTAGTTTCTCTTTTTCCCAGAGTTTAGACAGCAGTTGGCAAAGTGATTAACACGTGAGTCTCCATAAGTCATGACAGAAGTCATTGTTACTGTTTGAACAGTTCATGCTCACCATTGTAACAAAGGCTCTGTTTCAGACATTATTTTTATGACTCAGGAAACATCACTTTGTTTTAAATCTTTCTCAGGAACTCCTGGATAAATACCTTATTGTCAATGCCACGCAGCCAGAAAGCAAGGTCTTCTATTTGAAAATGAAAGGTGATTACTACAGATACCTCTCAGAGGTGGCGTCTGGGGACAATAAGCAAAGTAAGTAGAAATGAAGTCTCTCATTCTGCAGACCAAGCAGAATCAAGTGTAAAAAACACTTGTATTCTTTTCCCCAACATCAAGTATTTATTTCTTCTCACTAATGCTCTGTGGATATGAAGATAGGTGCAGTGCAAGTCACTTTTGGAGAAAGACTTCACTGAAATTAATAGCAGTGATTGACAGATGTTCATCAATGCAGTCAAACTCTGCTTGCAGCCCCTGACCACAGTGGCTAATTTTCAAGCATAAGTGGCAGAGTAAAATAATTTTCCTGGAGAATGTAGGTTTCTTTCTCATGGAAAATGCTTCGTTCCTTTGATGTCGTGTTTAAACTATGAATTTAGCTCAAGTCTTCACTGTTTGCAAACTGTCTGCATGCAAATATGGGATATTGGGTTCCTGGGTTTTAAAGTAATTAATTCTGAAATGGGAAAGCAGTGCTGAACTGTGCCTGAATTCCTGTGAGTGTCTGATGTAGTCCATGTCTTGCAAACTTGTTTGATGCCAGCATGGAGCTTATTGTTACTCATTAGCCAGGAAGGGATTGTTGGCTTTGCCCTGAAACCCCAACCTGAAATACAAAGTTCATGACCTAACTGCAGGAGTTTAGTTACCTTTTACTCCCCATATAGTTTTGTCTGGATTTATCATTGATAACTATGACTTCTTCAACTGGGCTAGAAATGAATGTTTAAAACCAGAACACTTCAACTTAAGTAGAGTTTGCATTCATTGGTTGGAATTTGTTGAAAAAATTTTATTTTAAGTCTCTGTTAAAAAATCTATTTTAGCATTAATAGTTCAGCAAGTGAAAGGCTTTTGCATGTAAAAACATTGAAGTAAGTGTGTGTGTGGTAATTGTATGAATTTCTGGTGGCACAGTAGTCTAGGCTGAGAATATAATTGCTTCCTCCATGTAGAGATGTACTGTGTATTTATGTGGTTGTAATTGCTTCTTGCAGCAACGGTAGCAAACTCCCAGCAAGCTTATCAGGAGGCATTTGAAATTAGCAAGAAAGAGATGCAGCCAACACACCCCATTCGACTCGGTTTGGCTCTAAATTTCTCTGTCTTCTACTATGAGATCCTAAATTCTCCTGAAAAAGCCTGTAATCTGGCAAAGACGGTAAGCAGACTCTTCATATCACCAATTTTTGTGGAGGCTGAGGAGGTAAATACATGGTTACAGTAGCACTTTGTAGAAGATTATGCTTTTTCATATCAAATTCCTTAAAAATGCTGTCACTGAACTGTTGTCATTGTAGTATATTTTCAGGTAAGTTGGTTTGCTGGACTAGTTTAGCTTTGGGTAAGGCTGATTTCCTACTGCAGCTGTTCCAGTGACAGGGATGACAAATTGCCTCTTTTTAATGTCCACCTAATTCTCTTAGAATGTGTTTGTGTCAAAATTGAAAACAGTTGAATTAATTTAGCACTTCTAAAGTGAAATATTTATTTAAATTGGAGCACTTAGCCAGTACCTGAAGTGTTGTCTGTGTGCCCATCTTTGTAGCCCTAAATGTCCTTGTTATCCATATGCATGTGTACCCCTCTCTCCAGAGACCAAAAAGAGCTTTTGTGATGGGTTGTGGCAAACAAATAGCCAGTCATTTTTTCCTTAGCCTTCTCCCTAAAATAGGATTAGTCTTCTAAATGGAGCTTTTTGTGTCTGTGAAAATTGTCTGGCAGTAACTTGAATAGCATGGCATTAGGTGAATCTTTGTGTTCTTAACAGGCAACTTCAGTAGGACTTTGTAACAAGAAGTGATGTTTTGCTGTAAAACGCTGCTGCTGTTCTTGCTTTTTTTAGTTAAAATGCTTACATCTGTTTGAAACCTGAATGAAGAAATAGCACTTACGGCTCTCAGACTCACAGTATTGATTTTCATGTGTAACGGATGGATGGGAAGAATGACTTTGTTAATCTCTAGTGGAACATACCTGATTTCCTCTGCTGTTTCGAAAAGAAATTGAAAACCTTCCTCCCCACTGTCGAAAAATCTTGTGTTCCATTTTCTTGTCTACTCACTCATCTACAATATGTGTCTCCTAGGTACCTTTGTCTTTCACTGCTTATTTAGACCAGTGAGACCTTCTTTTTTAATGAAAGTCTCTTTTTTTAAGTGTTGTTCTTAAACCTGAATTCAAGCTATGTGAACCATTTTTCAGCATGACACAGAGAATGCTCTTGCCTTTTCGGTATTTGGTATTGCCGTGATTAGTTAAGTTTTTCTGGGCTTTAATCTGAACACCCCTGAACACTTCTGTTTTCCCCTGGCTGCCTAGGATCTGGTGCTCACTTTGGTTTGCATTTCTTCTTGTGGTGGAAAAGAAAAATACTGGAAGCTTTTTTTACTGAATTTGGATAGTAATGTGGCAAATTTGTAAGCTCTGTATAAGCAGAAGTGACTTCAGAAAGCAGAGCGTGAAAGGGCTGCGTTTATATTTTTAGGCATTTGATGAAGCGATAGCAGAGCTGGACACGCTGAATGAAGAGTCTTACAAAGACAGCACCCTGATCATGCAGCTGCTTAGGGACAACCTCACTGTGAGTACCATGGGGCAAACCACTGCGCTCTAGGCTGCTGCACTCTGTGAAGTGGGACTCAGCATCTGAAAGCTGATGCAGTTCTGTGCAATTAAAAGCTTTTTCTCAGGCGTTAACTGCATGTGTTAACTGCGATGCTTTTTGTAACCAGACCAGTTAGACTTGCTTGTTCAAACTAAGAATCACTTGTTAATTGCTGTAACAAACTCAGATTCTTTTTGTTACACGGAGTGGAGTTTGTTCTCAACAGTTTTATGTGGAACTTCCCAGCTTGGGCTGGCTTCTTGCTTATCTTTTATTCATGTTCTAGATTATTATTATTCTTTAGCTTTGCTATTAAGTTCAGTTCTGCATTGCTCTTAGCTGAGAAAGTTGCACAGCTACTACTAATTACGCTGTCTTCCCTTTCCTGACAATTGTAATTAACTGTGCTTCCAGCATAAACACGTATTTGTATTTCCTTACAGCTATGGACGTCGGAAAACCAGGGAGATGAAGGGGATGCTGGGGAGGGAGAGAACTAATGGCTGTCACGCTTCACTATATGTTCAATGTCACCCTGTATCCTACACATAATCCCTTTGTGCGACAAGCAAAAAGAATAGTACATCGACTTTCACAACCTCAACGTAGCAAAAACTGTCTGTGGGGTAAAACCGGTTGGCTGGTGTTTTGTGTACCTAGAGCGGAGGTCGGTTATTCCAATGGCATTCCGAACTTTCCTATTCTGAACATTTACAGTTCCGATTACCGTGTTTATATTTTTAACTGAACACTGTGATAATAATAATAATAATGGGTTTTGTGATTGCAATTGACTTTACAAAACTCTTATTAGTAGAAAAGTAGACATCAATTATGTAACTCTGGCGAGCTTAATTTGGCACCAAAATAGTCGAAGTACAATTCTGTTGTAAAGTTGTACAGAAAGTTATAGAGATTCTATTGTGACACTGGGGCATGGAAGGAAAACAATCCAATGTATGGCATTCCAGTTAGGGACACTGCTATGAGGTAGTTGAACAGGCACACTCTGTAGACATTTGTAACCGAGTCTGAGGCACCGCTTTCAGTCAAAAGCTCACTTTGTCAATCCTGTCTTTCTGGGGATGGGGTTTGTTTTGGGGAGGAGGGAAACGGGGGAGTTAGCAGCTTGATTTCCAAACTCTTTACACTGGCAGATAACTGGGATTTGACTTCTCAAAGTGCTTTCATGCTCATACCACATGCATGACTAAGCCCCTTCCCACAGCAATAACTTTTACCTAGTTACAACTTAGATATTCTTCAGTAGTGAAAACTCTTGGTTCGCTGCCATGGACTTGCAATAGGAGAAGATTCAGTTTTTTGAATGGCCTTATTAGTTTGGATGATACCATGAAGTGATCTGCCACTTTTGCATTACTTTACTCTTAGGTGAATCAAAATCTCCATGGTATTCCCATTCTCAATTTATCCTGAAAACTTCTAAAGTAATCCACTGAGCCATCTTTAAGTTCACTTTATAGAAATTTTTCTCCCACTGGACTCTGTTCATCCTTGACCCTCTCACCTGTTTAAACTCCATTAAAGCAATTTTGGACTCCCACATATGCATCATCTTTTCCGTGGTTCCTGGTGATGTCAGGATGGTGGATGAGGCCTGCACCTCACCAAGGACAGGTTTCTTCCTTGGGTATTTGAGAGCTGCCAGTGCTGTTGCATTCTTCAGCTCTTGTCTGCCATTATTTGGTAGTACCAGGAAACCGCCTCAAGTACTGGCTCAAATATTCAGGATTTCCCATCTTGTACTGGAATGCAGACCTGCACATCTGTAACGCTTGTGACTTGTAATATTTGAGCTCCAAATGTCCTCACCTTGTCATGTTTCAAACATGTCCCCATTACTCAAAACCTAATAAGAGTTGCGTGAATAATGCAGTGGAAAAGATTAGGAATAGTCACCTGTAAGTCCCGTGGTATCATCCCCTGCCTTCACATTCCACTTAGGTATAGGATCCATCTGTTTGTCCATCTGTCTGCTGAAAAGAATTTCATGCACTGATTTTAAAACTCCCCTCTACTAGCTGAACAAATTGTGCAGTTAATACTTGGCGCTTGATAAATGCAGTAGTGAATGTGGAACCGAGCCTGTCTGTATATCTGGTAGCTCTTTTCGCTTTGTTTTTACTGACCAGTATTCTGCCTAAAGTTTGCTTCTGTGACGGTTATATTGCCTAGCACACACGTGGTTGTGAGAATAGTATAGCAAAAAGAAATACCTGGTTATTGATGTACTAGATTTGTGTATGTCTTTTAAACAGTTCTAGTTTCACCTTACACAAAATAATCAGGAAAGTGTAAAAGAATTCAAAAGTGAATAATAAAAAAAAATTTTATCATTTGGTCGTGTCTGTTGTCTTTGCTGTAGTAGTGGCAAAACCTGTGGTAGTAAAATCACCACTTGTATTCAGTTCTCAGTTTGTGGATTGTGTGAGTTGATTCATGGTTTACAAATACTGAGTTACTCATTCCTTTACCGAGAGACTTCCCCACACACCCTCCCAGATTTGTAGGAGAAAACACTTTCTCTTCTTTCTTGTCGAGGGCATACTTGTAATATATTGTCATTGCAGGGCTTAAATGCAACTCTAAATAACCATTTAACTTGTCATGAGTCATTGCACATTGTAGGGTTGAACACACTGTAAATGACAAAAGTCTGCTGGTTACATTTAGAGGTTTTTCTTGGGAATCTTTTAAATACCCACTGTGAACACAGGGCTGGTTTCACCTCTGCACACCCAGCTCTGCTTGTCTCAGACTGTGCTGTGCTAAAGAGACACCAAGAGTGCAAAATAAGTGGAGGCATCTTCTTGGGCTTAAGAGCACTTGAAGGGATGGATGGCAGTAGCCAGGCAGCAGATGCCAGGCAGCCTAAAAGCTTCAAGGAGCTTGGTCCTGCTCCCGGAACTTCCTGCTCCTGCAGTAGGGCAACACAGAAGTGTGCACGGTGGAAAATGTCACTCGGCTGTTCTTTATTGACCACTAGGAAGGCATTAGGCCAAAATCTAACCAGCTGTTGCTTGACCACTGCTGTGCCCTGTGCCATGGCTTTACGTGGTGGTCCCTCCATGTCTGTAATTAATTGCTACTTTGTCATTTTCTTCAGCCTTTATGGACATACCTAAATGTATGCACATGTCATACATCTTAAATTATTTTATAGTGTGCACTAGCTCCCAGTCTGAGTCACGCCAATGACATTGTCAGCTCTGAGAAGAAAAATCCCTGGGTTTGCTGCTGCTCCTGTTCAGAAACCACCTCCTGTCTTAGTCCTTTCACACAACATCTCATCCTTACTGTCTCTTTTGGGGAAATCGTGAGCTGAGGAGGCTGGTCTGCAGCAGCGATGAGTTGAGGGGGTGTCTCATTTTTTAATTTAATTCTGTCTTTCTGGGAAAGGGCTCTCCAGCTGGCCCAGCCGCCATAAGGGTCCAGGGGCACTCTACCTGTTTAACTTACCTTACTGTTGCTGATGCAGCTTCTCATTCTTGGCACTGATGCTCATCTGACCTTTGGGGGAGGCATCCTTGTGTGGGAAACCACCAGAAGGCTTTTGTGAGTGTAAAGGTTTTCCTGATTGCCCCGCAGCTGGCTCTTCCGAGGGTGCGGGATGAGGTGGAGCCGGATGCTGGGGAAACTGCTTTGGAATTGTACTGCCTGCGGCTCGAGGTTCCCGTGTGCTTTCATCCAGCGTTTCAGCAGCAGTTACGTCCAGAACAGCTGAGGTGTGATCTCTGTAGATGAAAGTGACCTTACAGCGCTCCAGGGCTATACAAACAAGAGGTGACGATGGCAGAGGCCACATCCCCTGGGTCTCTGTTGGGTCCTGAGGGAGATTGCTGTGGAGTTCAGAAATGCGTGAGTGCCCGGTGGTGAGGGATTTGTAACCGAGCTGTGTAAGTCTCCTGCCTGTACTCCTTAACTTCAGAGGATTACATACCAGAAGTGATTTCCTAAAAGCACGTGGGTGGGACACGCTGTCAATGTTCCAGGGCGACGCGCAGCGCGATTCCCCTGCCCTTCGTTTGGGAAGGCACGAGACGCGCAGGAGCTGCAATTCGCAAAAGTGGAGATGCAGCTGCTGAACCCCTGAGCCCCTCAGGTCCGCGGGGGCCACCGCTGCCCGGCCGGACCGGACCGGACCCGACCCGACCCGACCCGGCCCTGCCCTGCCCTGCCCGCAGGGGTGTCCGCACCCGTCGCTCCGCACGGGGCGGGGCAGGGCCGCACCTGGCCGGGGGTGGGGCGGTGGGCGGGGGTCCCGTCCCGCCCCCGGGGCCGCTGCCGAAGAGGCGGGCGGTGCCCGCAGCCGCACTGGAGCGGTGCTGCCGAGGCGAGCGCTCGGTGTGAGTGCGGGGCCGGGTTCCGTCACCCAGCTCCGGCTGCCGGGGCCGTTTCTCCGGGGCGGGGGTGGCCGGGGGTCCCCGCCGGCGGGCGGGCTCGGGCAGGGTGAGCAGCGCTCCTCCGCAGCCCCGTCCTGTTGCCGGCGGTGTGCGCTGCCCTTGGCTCCCGTGGCGGGGCTGTGCCGCCTCTGCCCGGCCGGTCCCCTTTCGCCGCTCCGGCCGCCCTCTCCCCCTTTGAACTCCCTTTCCCCCCTGCCCCGCTGGCTGTGGCGCTGGGGCTGCTCTGTTACCCTGTGTTTGTTTTGGGGGGGCCCTGGGAGGCGCCTCTGGTGGTGCGAGGAGCGGGGCTGTGTCACGGAGCCCTCTGCTCTACCGTGGGCTGCCCGCCGTCGATGCACTTCTCCTCTATATGCCTGTTAATTTTGCGTATCTTTAGGTATCTAAACAAGTGTCTCAGGATTTTTGAGCTTTCAGGTAAGAGCCGCAAGGACAGGTTTATAAGCTTTTGGGGTAGGACTTCCATTTTTGTGTTCCCAGGCAGGACCTTGGGGGTCTCAAGCAGTGACTGTCTTCACACAGAACTTTATAATCAACTGAAACCAGGCAGAGACTGAGCATCAATTTGCCTGCTCTGGGAACAGTAGTCAACAAGCTGAGAAACTGGGGAGGGGTGGCCGAAACCCTTGTTAGAGACGGACTTGTTTGCAGGGAGCAGCACGGGCTGCAGGTCTGCTCCCTGGGCATCAATACAAACCCACACTCCTTGGGTCTGCTCTGGCTGTAGGGAGCCATTAAGGAGTTAAAATGGAAGTCTCTGGTGGAGAAGGACTGTTTACCTCCTGAGGAATTAAGCTCCATTTTATTTCTCCGGGGGCTTGAGTGTTGAAAGGAGCAAATGTGTATGGTGTGACCCTCTGCATGCTTCCAGGGTGTTCAAGGGCTGTGAGGTGCAGATCACCCTAGCTCAACTTTTGCACCAAAATTGTTATGTCCTGGCAAGTTTTGGGGTTGCAGCTTCCTTGGGGCATTCCTGTTCCTGCTGGTGGGAAGAGAAGGGCATTGCTTGCACTTGTGCTGCTGCAGTGGGGCCAGCCCCAGTGTGGGTCTGTGGTTGCTGCAGACAATCTGAAACCTGCATCCTGCAGCCTCGGGTCTGTCTCCCTCTGCAGCTGAACTCCGTGGGTGACCATGAATGCCAGTGGCCCTGGCTATCCTTTAGCCTCTCTCTATGTGGGAGACCTGCACCCGGACGTGACCGAAGCCATGCTCTACGAGAAGTTCTCACCTGCAGGGCCCATCATGTCCATCCGAGTCTGTCGGGACGTGGCCACGCGCCGGTCGCTGGGCTATGCCTACATAAACTTCCAGCAGCCTGTGGATGGTACGTTCCCCCTAACACAGCTCTGAGGAACGGCCTCACAGCGGGGACTTGGGGTGTGCAAGTGACGGGAGGGGGGCAATGGAAGAGGAGGGAGCAGTTGTCTGAACGGCTCCTTCAGCTGCAGGGCCTTGGTTCTGACTAATCCCAGTCTGCTCTCTGATGGTGACCCATCCTGCTTCCTTCTCTTAGGGTCTGGGAAAGGATGCAGCAGCTGGGCTCTGGTGAGGGGATGAAGGTGACTTGCAAGAGTTGCCTCCCTCCTCCTTCTCCATCAGAGAAGGGCACAAAACTCCTTCTGCCCTTACCTGGGGCAGCCAGCTGCCCACTGGCTCACAGTGTAAAGTGAGGCCACTCTCCTGGCAGGCATTGCCATGATGCAGTATTGTAATTGGAAGATGTTCCATGCTGAAGTGAGGCTGTAGTGATGGGAAGGTGTTGATTTAGTTGCCCTAGAGACCAAAATCCTTGCTGGGTAAATTAGCTGGGCATCTGCCAGACTGGAGCTTGCAGTGAAACGGCTGATCCTTGGGAGTCAGACATGCTTTGGAGAGGAAAAAAAAAATTAATCAAAGAGTGGTGTGGCTGGAGGGCTGGGGAGGCAGAGCTGCCTATCCCATTTAGGTTAACAAGCCCCTGTCCCTGATTCCTGTGCCTATCTCAGCTGCTGGGTGGGAGGGAGATCTGTCTCTGTTACTCCCCTCTCCTCCTCCTTCTTTGCCAGCTGAACGAGCCCTGGACACGATGAACTTTGAGGTGATCAAAGGCCGACCCATCCGCATCATGTGGTCCCAACGGGACCCTGGGCTCAGGAAATCAGGAGTTGGAAACGTCTTCATCAAGAACCTGGATGACTCCATTGATAACAAAGCCCTGTATGACACATTCTCTACCTTTGGAAACATCCTGTCATGCAAGGTAGGTGTGCCCAGGGCCCTGCAGGAGAGGGCTTGCTGCAGAGCTGCCCTCAGTCTTGGAAGCATGCTCCAGCCAGCTGGAATTCACTTTTGCATTTCACTTCCTACAGCTCCTTTAAATTCCCACCTGCTTTGAAGCCAAAAGGCCTTGCTATGTTTCCCCTCAGAATGGGGGCTTTTGCCCCAGTCCCTGCACAGGGATGTTGTGTAATCCTATCCCAGCTCAGTGCACCAGTGGCATGTGGAACTTGGAGAGCCGTAAGTTCCTGGATATCATATAAAGCACCATGAATCTGGTCCTGGGGTTGCCCATCTCTCTGACCTGCTGCCAACACCCCAACAGAGCTCAGCTGCAGTGGGAGCAGGATGTCAGGGAGGGAAAATGGCCCTGGAAGCTGGGGATGGGTTTTCCTGTGATGTACTTGTGTACGAATGTTGAGGAAAACAGTGTCTGTCTCTTTCCTTTGCCCCTCTCGCTGTGTTTGTAGGTGGTTTGTGATGAAAATGGATCCCGTGGCTATGGCTTTGTCCACTTTGAGACGCATGAGGCAGCGACTCGGGCCATTGAGACCATGAATGGGATGTTGCTCAATGATAGGAAGGTGTAAGTGCCAGAGAGGGGAGTCTGGGCTCTGCACTTGGCTCTGCTGCTCCCTTGCCTTGGTCCACTACCGGGAGTAAATGCATGCTCTGCTCAGGCATTCTTCTCCTGCTGCTCTGCGTGTTCTCCCTTTTCCCCATCCCTGCTGGGCATGGTGTGTCTGCTGCTCTCTGGGACAGTGAGTCACTTGTGGTGGGTGCTGGTGGAAGTGTGATAGTGGTTTGGAGCTGTTCCCAGGTGGTGGGGAAGGAGTCCAGCCCCAGGCTGGCTTTTATTGCTGATGCAGTGTAATGAGTGCCCACAAAGTGGGGCTGGTCCTTGATCTTGGCTGTTGGCATCAGACAGTCTGGACAGGAAGGGGTGGTGGTGGTGTTGTTGTTGTTCCTCTCTCTGCTTGCATTGCATCATCTCCCTCTCTACATCCCACAGAGGCAAGGGCTGCCCAGAGTGTTTGAGAACACTTTGGAGGAAGAGAGCTGGCACTTGGTGGTATCCTTTGGGGTCTTTTGTGGTGGTGGCATCCTTTGAAGTCTTTTGATGTCTCCTGGGGTGACACATCCCTACTTTTGGCAGTGACAAGGGGGAGTTTGGGTAGAGGTACACCAGAGCAGGACATGCTGAAGTTGCTGTGTGTGAAACTCATGATGAGCTTGTGGGTGAGCAAAGCATGGCCTGAGGTGATGGGATCTCTCTTGGCCTGTACTGAGGCAGGTGTGCCTGTGTCCAGCTTCCCTCTGCAGGGGACGTGCAGGGTTTGAGGCCTATTCCTTTCTTCCTGCAGGTTTGTTGGACACTTCAAATCCCGCAAGGAGCGTGAGGCAGAGGTTGGGGCGAGGGCAATAGAGTTCACCAACGTCTACATTAAAAACTTTGGGGATGACATGGATGATGACAGACTGAGGGAAATATTCTCCAAGTTTGGTGAGTACAATTGTTGAAGTATCCTCGTGTCTGATAAACTGGAGTTGGGGCAATTGAAAATGAAGCTGGGCAGAGTGCTTGGCTGAAATAGCAAGCCCCTTTTCTTGTGAGATGTGACTTGTTTAAACATCCCCCACATAAAAGGACTGCAGTCACTTCAGTTGTTAGGATGTTACATGTGCTTTCCTGCTGTGATGGAGGATAACTTGTACTTGGTGCTCTCTTGAAAAAAGTAGGTTTTTTTCTTTCTTGGTTAGTTTTTTTAAATTGTCTTGTTACCAGGGTGCTGTCTGGTTACAGGAAACCTGGGAATAAGAATTGTTGAGTCTGAATTTAAAGAAAACAGGCTTTTCAGTTTAGTCCACTACTGGAGGATGCCTCTGGTGATGGGGTTTAGTATTGTGCCAACCCATGGGCCATGCTGTCCATGCTTGGTCAGTGTCATCACAGGTAATTTGTGGTTATCCTTCATATGAACCCAATATATATGTTCATGTACAAAGGAGATGAGATTTTCTAGCCAAAGGAACTCACTGCACTGGCTAGAGAGGCTGAAAGGCCCAGGGCAATGAGAGCAGCACCCAGGATGGGAGGGATCACCCTAACCAACCCCCACAGCCTCCTGTCTCTGCCTCGTGGGGATCCCGTTGTCTGTCCTCCCGCTGCGCTCTTCCACGCTGCCATGGCCTTCCAGTCTCCTCCCTGGGCTGGCATGGCATCTCCTGAGCATGGCAGCACCCCCTCAGACCGTTCTGTCCTTCCCTCTTGCAGGAAAGACCTTGAGTGTCAAGGTCATGATGGACAACAGCGGCCGCTCAAAGGGCTTTGGATTTGTCAACTTTGAGAAGCACGAAGAAGCTCAGAAGGCAAGAGGCTCCTCACTCACTGCCCATCTCTTCCCTGAGACTGTCGCCTGATGATGTTCCCACCTCTCCTCAGGGGGAACCTCACCAGCTTTGTGCTTGTCTGGGAGCTGGCACTGGGTACCTGGATGGGCAGGACCTGGCAAGGGGGAGCAGGTCTCTGCTTGTGGTGGGATTGCCCTGGGGTGGTGGGTGAAGGGCAGAGCTGTGGCCACGGGCTTCCTGCTGCGCTCAGAGCCCTTCCCTGCCCCGGCAGGCGGTGGCTGACATGAACGGGAAGGAGATCAACGGGCGTGTGGTGTACGTGGGCCGGGCCCAGAAGCGGCTGGAGCGCCAGAGCGAGCTCAAGAGGAAATTTGAGCAGATGAAGCAGGAGCGAGTGAACAGGTACCAGGTAAGGGGAGAGCAGGGTGCTCCATCCTGCAGGTCTGCACCAGGGACACCCTCAACGTGGGGACAGCACAGAGCTCTTCAGAGCAGATCGGTGTGGTGGGCCCCTCCTGCTATTGAAGACCAGCACAGGGGTCCAGTCACTGCCTGGGAATGTCCTGGGAAGCAACATCAGGAAAGAGGAGAGAGATTTAAACCCAGGATGATGTTGGGAGGTGAACAAATGTGTCTGCTCATTACCAAAAATACTAGTCTGGAAATGAGACAGCTTCATGAGGTCTTGGAACAGGTTCACAGTGATGGTCTGGGTGCCCTCTTCACTTGGGTTGTCTGTACTTTGAGTGGACTTTATGCACAATCCTGGCCCCTCTCCATGTCACTGCTCCTGCAGGGGATGTCTCTGTGGGATGTCCCTCCTTCCAGCTGAGCTGCTGGTGAAATGTACATCCAGCATGACAAACTGTTGTAAACTTTGGTATCCCAAGCTGCTTTTATTTCACCTGTGTGCAGGGGGTCAACCTGTATGTGAAGAACTTGGATGATGGGATAGACGACGAGAGGCTGAGGAAGGAGTTCTCTCCCTATGGCACCATCACCAGTGCCAAGGTGAGGGACTGGGGCTGCCACTGGGGCTCCTGGGGTCAGTCAGCTGGTGCACTCAGCCCTTGGAGATGGATTGGGATTATCATCCTGTTGAATTACAGTTCCCTGCTTATGGCTTGTATCTCAAGCCAGGTGTGAGGGACATGCCACTTCACTCCAAGCTGTCCTGAGGAGCAAATATTTTGTAGCTTGGTTAAGTTATCCCAGCCTTGGTGAGGTGCCAGGTGTGGGACCTTAAAGCTGCAACATTCTGAATATTGCTCAGCTGCTCGGTGACACTGATACAAATAAAAATGACCCACAAGCCACCTCTCTCAGGACGGTGGGGTGACAGGCTGGTGTTTGGCCTTTTGGAACACCACGGAAGTGTCAGTCTTTTCACCCTTCTCTTGAAGGGTGCAGAGGGGTGGTCCTGCTTCGAGGTCAGCTACCTGTAACCCACCAGGGACAGATGCTGCCTGGCCCTTGTCAGGGCACAGTGTCCCACTGATCCCATCCCTTGCTGGCTCTTGCAGCGTTTAGCACCAGAGCATTTCTGGCCCATGGACCCTGTGGGGCTGAGGCACAGATTCCCCCCAGACAATCACAGGCTCCAGATCTCGGGCTGGTCCAGACTCTGCCATCTTCATTTCCCAAACCTACTGCTTGAGCAAATCCTCCCCTACCCCAGAGAAACCTGTCTGTGAGAGAGGTGCAGTCCCATCCATCCCACCCTGGGTGTGGGGCTGAAATGGGGTGCCTGTGGCTGGATCCCGCCTCCCCACTCACTGCGCCGTGTTTTGTGTGTGCTGCAGCGATCTGTGGACTCAGCTGTCTTGTTCTAATCCAATTCTAGGTGATGACAGAGGGTGGCCGCAGCAAAGGGTTTGGGTTTGTATGCTTTTCATCCCCAGAAGAGGCCACCAAGGCCGTGACAGAAATGAACGGGCGGATCGTCAGCACGAAGCCTCTCTACGTTGCACTTGCTCAAAGGAAAGAGGAGCGGAAAGCAATCCTCACCAACCAGTACATGCAGAGATTGGCCACCATGAGGGCCCTGCCTGGCCCTCTCCTGGGCTCTTTCCAGACCCCCCCCCCAGGGTACTTCCTACCCCCCATGCCCCAGGTGAGTCCTGCTCCCCTCTGGCAGCCTTGCACAGGGACACAAGTCTGCCCTGGAGCGGGGTGGCAGCTGGGCTGAGAAGCAGAGCTTGGGTTGTGCAGGCCTGGGCACAGCCTGTGGAACCGGTGGGATCTGCTCTGGGCTTCCATGTGAGCAGCAGGGTGGGGTGCAGGTGCTCCAGGTAATGGGCTGGGGATTTCGTAGTTACTGCTGCTCCTCAGAGGAGGGAAGCAAGGAGGGGTTTGGTGGGAGGGTGTGAGCATGGAGAGCATGGGGAAAGGGTTACAGAGGTGCAGAAGCTCCTGGGGAGGAGTTAAGTAGAGCTGCTGGAGGACATGCTGGCAGCAGGGCTGGAGGTCGGTCTTTAAAATGCTCTGGCACCCTGCAGAGCATGGTTTTGGCTTGTCTGTCTGTGTGCAGCAGCCACCAAGAGGCTCTGGGGTGGTTCTGGCTCAGCTCCCCAGTCACGTTGGGTGATGTGTTCTCCTTTCCCAGCCACAAACCAGAGCTGCCTTCTACGGCCCCAGCCCTGTTGTGCCAGTCCGCCCTGCCACTCGCTGGAGTGCGCAGCCCTCCCGGCCTCCCTGTGAGTCTGCCTGTCTCTCCCTGGGGGCTCTTGGCACGAGCGCTGGGCTCGGTCAGGGACTGAGGGTCTCTAAAAGCAGCACAAAGTGTGTAACCATGGGGGTTTATCTTGGAGAAGTGTGCAGGGGTTTGGTGCAGGGTCACGGTGACAGGCACCAGGAGGTGACATGTTGGCGGTGACACCAGAGGTGAGATGCTCCTGAACTGTCCCCAGCCACAGTCACTCCCCCCCGCCTCCCCAGTCTCCTTCCATGCTTCTGCTACCAAGTGGCTTCATTATGTGTGTGTTCTCTCCTACAGCAGTGTATCCCGAAACCACCCCCATCCTGAGGGCTGCCGTGCCCCCCCGGCGCCTGCTGTCCAACATCAGCACCACCAGACAGGCCTCCACCCAGGTGCCCCGTGTGCCACCCCAGGCCCAGAGAGTGGGTGAGTAGGGGAAGGACCCCCACAGTTTCCAGCTGGGACATCACTGTGGTGGCAAGGGTGCTTACTGTGAGCTCAGGTCTCCTCTGAGGATGGTTTGGTTTGTGGGGTTGCTCATGGAGGAGTCTGATGGTGTGATGGAATTGGAGCAGTGTCTGTAGAAACTAAGTATGTGACTTTTGGGGAAGGTTGTGATCTTTCAGGTAATGGGACAGGTCTTTGATATGCAGATTGGTCTTGTTGGTGGCTGCTCCTTGCCTATGATCCTTAAAGCAGATGGTGATGCAGCCACAGCACCTGGGCTTAGTGCTCAGACAAAGGCAGAAGGTGGGAAAGGACTTCTGGGGCACAGGAAGGGGATCTCACAGGCTCTGGCTGAACTGCTGCCAATGCCAAGCCTCACGTTAGAGGGGTTTGGAGCTGAGAACCAGACCTTGCTGGCATCCCCAGTGCCTGGTTGTGCTGAGGCTGGCCCTGGGTCCTGGGGTGTCCCCTCGAGACAGGACCATCTGGGGCAGTGACTGCCTACAGCCTTCCCGTCTTCATGGGATTTTGCCCAAAGTTATCTTTGGCACTGAGTGTCATATTGCTGAAGTGAACAGTGGGACCAGGAGGGCTCTCTGTGGCTTGTCCCTTCTCCTTTTGTCATTGTCCTCTCATTTCTCTGCCCCCACCTTCCTTCAGGATGACCTGGGAGACAGGGATCTGCAGCCCACCCTCCTCAGTGCTGTTCCCATTCTCTGGCTGCTCATACAGATGAGTTTCTGGAGGAGAGATGATGAGGTGTGGGTGTCTTTGCCAGCTCTCCTGCCCTCTGCACAACATCAGACCACCCCACCCCAAGGGTGGCAGTGCCTTGCCTGTCTTGGGGAAGCTGCCTTCGACCTGGGGGCTGCTTTGAGCCCATGTAGGATTTTTTCAGGCCCTCCAAACAAGCACACTGCCCTTGTGGCTTCAGCCTCCTTGGCATAGGTATGCATTTAAGGACTCCTCCTCACAAGTGTTCTTGTCCCCATTGCAGCCAACATCGGGACGCAGACGGTCAGCACCCGGCTGCCCTCCTCATCTGCCCTGCCACGGGGTGCCCAGCAGTACAAGTACTCCTCATCTGCCAGGAACATGCAGCCCATGGGGCACATGCCGCCCATGGTGGCCCCGCAGGTAAGTGCTCTGTAGCCACCATAATGTGACATTCTTGGTCCTGCTCTGGGCTAATGTGACTGCTGACCCCAGGGATCCCCATGGTTCTGTGACTGGTGCTGTGGGGACCTTTCCTGGGGGCTGCTATGGATCCAGTAGCCACACAGCTCTAATGCTTGACTCCAGCTTTCCTGCAGCTGGTGTTTGAATACAAACACACAATGCCAGCATTTGGAAGGCTGAAGTGCCCCATTGTGGCTGGTATCCAGCACCATTCCTGCAAGCCAGGTAACTCACATCCCTTCCAGCATTTGATTGCTGTTCTTCCCTGTTTTTCCTCCAGGTGGGAGAACCTGCTGTGCATGTCCAGGGGCAGGAGCCACTGACAGCATCCTTGCTTGCAGCAGCCCCTCCTCAGGAGCAGAAGCAAATGATCGGTGGGTGTCACGGCTGCTCTGCTGGAGCAGGTCTAGCTGCAGGGCCCTGGGGGCATGTGGGCTTGCATGCACCAGGGCAAACTTAACTGCTGGGAGAAGCTGTAAGGCTTTGTGGGATTGCTCTGATATTATGCTGCTTAAAAAAAAATAATAAATTCAGTCTGTGTTGGAAATGGATGGGAGCAATAAAACCACTCCCTGTCTGCGTGAGCTGCCTGGCACTGAGACAGCGTCTGGTGAAGCTTTGCAGAGAGGCAGAGCTCCATCCACCCTGCCTGTGCTGCCAGGCCATGCCAGGGCATTTGCAATTCCCCTGAGCTCTGAACCATGCTGCACTGCTGCTCCTGGGCACTGATGAACAGCTTGGTGGCCATAGGGGTTAAGGTCAGCTCTGCCACACAACCCTTGGGTTTCAGGCGTTCTGTGGTGGAGCAGGCAGTGCCCTGGGGTGGGACAGCATCGCTTGGCCTGGCCAAAGCACAGCAGGTCACAGACCAGCTTTTTCCTCCCCAGGAGGGATCTGCTCCTGCAGAAACTGTCACTTTCACCTGCACACGGGTGGGCAGGCGTGCTCAGCTCCACTGCCCTGTGCCCACTGCAGGTGCCTGCTGCTGACTTCGCCCAGCAGCTTCCTGTTGCTGTGATGTGCTGGAGTAGCTTTGCTTGTGAGCAGTGGTTTTTCCACCACCCACCATCACCACCCTTGTGTCCCATTTCAGTGGAGAAGGCAGGAGGGCTGGCAGTGGGTTTGAAAATGCTGGAGGGCTTGCATAGTGCTCATGTCCTTGCTGGTGTTTGGAGCAGGCGAACGCCTCTACCCTCTGATCCATGTGATGCATCCCGCGCTGGCTGGCAAGATCACCGGGATGCTGCTGGAGATAGACAACTCCGAGCTGCTGCTGCTCCTGGAGTCCCCAGACTCCCTGCGTGCCAAGGTAGGAGGGACTCGGTGCCCAAACAAATCCCATTCCAAAGGGCTAATTGCCTGCTGCTGCAAGGAAAGCTGAGCACAGCCCAGGACACTGATCACCGTAGGAAGAGCAAGTAGCTGCTGTTTTTATTTTCAAGGGAAAAAGGAGCCCCAGGTTGATGTCACCACACCCAGTGCCTGAATGTCTGCCTGCCTTCAGCAAAAGGAGAAGCTGGAAGCAGCTCCCTGAAAGCACGGGCCAAGCCTGAGGGTGGTTTGGAGGTAGCTGGGAAGCGAGAGGGGAAAATCAGGGTGGTGTCTACAGGGAAGCAGCCAGGAAGATGCTCTTTCCTCAGAATAGAAACCAGATATACTGCAGAGGGGCACCAGTTTTTCTTCAGTTTCCTTCTTAATCCTGGTGAATATTTATCTTTGGTTCCCATCAAAATAGTTGCAGTGAATTGACTGCATCTTTTTGTTGCTCCTTGGAGACAGGAACTGCTTTCACCCTTTCACTGATGTTTGTTTGAGGAGTCTGGGCTCTGTTGGGTGGTCAGGTAGCTTCACCTGTGAAATCTGACTTCTTTCTAGCAAATTCTGACTTGGTAATAGAGGAGAGATGCCCCAGAATTCCCCTTGATAAGAGACAGAAGAGGTTTTTGGGCTGATCAGTCTCCTGCAGAAGCAGCAGGCTTGGATTTTGTAATTATTCAAGTCCTTTACATTTTGGAAGTGGATCTGTGTGGAGGCCACACTGGGACCTAAAATACTGAATTCCTGGTGCAGTTCACTCCTGCACCGGAGCAACTCAACTTCTCCCCCTTGTGCTCTCTCCTGTAAGATCGAAGAAGCAGTCACTGTTCTCCAGGCACACCAGACCACTGAGACACCCCTCAAGGGCAGTGCTGGGCTGTTCCTGCAGTGACTCCAGGTGGGTGCTGGCAGCTGTGGTGTGCTCAGAGTCTCTGGTTTCTGACTCTGAAACTGGGGATTGGGTTTCTCATCCAGGCCAAGCAAGGTTTAATAAGCAATATCAGTGTCTTTGACTGTAATATTCCATTTCTTAAATTGCATCCTCCATTTTCTGGACTTAGTTGTACCGCAGAGTCCTGGTTCTATGTGGGTTCTTTCTGTGTTGGTGAGGGCAATGACTGTGCTACCAGAAAGGAAGATAGGACAGGTCCTTGTTTTTCTGTAGGTCTAGTGGGGACCAGCACGACCTTTCCTGGGAATTCCCAGTGTTTTTTTTCAGAACCATGGCAGTAGATACCCTATGAAGTATCCTTTGTGAGCTTGATCAGGAGAGCTGGCCCTGCTGCTGAGGCTGGGATAGACACACTAACAAAGCAATTCAGACTGTATGTACCCCTTTGAAGATATTTCAGATATTTCCTTGACTTGACTGTATGATACGACAGTAACTGTGCTAACCCAAGTTCAGGTGAATTTCATCTTGTCTTGAGGAAACTCTTCCTTTAGCACTTGAAAACTGCATATTTGGGTTCTCTGTTTCTTGCAGACTTTGGGACTGAGAGCAAGCCCTGAGAATGTTCCTGTTGAAGAACAGGAGCAGGAAACCCACCATGCTGTTGGAATCATGCCCGTACAGTGACCCTCGCTTTGTCTTCAAATGCCCCATCCCATTGTTTGCGTGTACTGTAACCCTTGTAGAATTGCTTCCTCCTGCACCTGTAAAAATCCCCACATTAAATCTCTTCTCACCACTGAAAGCACCTTGTGAAATATCGTGTGCAACCCAGCCTGGGTCAGTTGCCCAGGAAATGATGAGTGCTGATCAATCATCATTATAGTGAATTTATTGGGTTCTGTAGTTTTATTTGTTCGTGTAGCTGACACTAATTAAGAACCAATACTTCCATGCCCCCCCCCCTAGAAAGAGGGGTTAGTTCCCTTGGCAGAAAGACAGCCTGTACTTTGCTTCCTGCAGGTGGAAGGATGGACTCAGGCTGCAGTAATTAGTGTTTGAAGTTTGTGGTGCTGGTGGGCTGTCAGTCTGGAGAGCTGGCAGAAGGGACATACAAGTACAGGATTACATTTACAAATTGTCAACCAACAGGCTCCTCTAATCCTTTCTGATTCCCTAGAAGGATGGATTTAAGCAAAACAGGATGGATTCCTGTTGTTCTCCTTTTGTAATGAACCTTGTATGCCTGCAGTACTGGCCTCGAGTGTCTCCTGCTGGTCACCACAGGGTGTGTCTATGTGTTTGTGTTGCACAAGAGCAAGTTTTTGAGGTATTGTGGAGTAGCTGTAAATCAAAAGCTGTGTTTCCAATGCGTGTCCCTGACCAGAGGTTTCAAGGAGCCCCTGCATCCGTTCATGACCGAATCTCGTCCCACGGGGACACTCCCTGCTTGCAGGAGGAGCTGGGACCTGTTCTTGCTGTGCGCTGCTCGCTGTGTTGCTGTCATCACCCTGGCCTTAATCCTCTGCTCTTCCTAGTTAGGATAGGAATTTCAGTCCCTAGAGACTCCTTGGTACTTGAGGCTGGTGAAGCACTGACCTCACTTGACTGCTTCCTCGAGCTGGCAGGAGCACACCTCCACCAGCACCACCCACCCTCTTTCTGTGCAGCTTGTGCTGGTGTTGCTGTCTCAATCTTCCTTCTGTGCTGTATCATACTCTCGCTTCAGCTCCCTGCTGAGTCACCCCTCCTACCTCTTCTTTTCCTTCCAGCATTTTAATAGAACCACTTACACATTTGCTCCTGCATAGTCTCTGCTCTGCTCTGCTGGGACTCTTCACTGGGGCTTTTCATCATTCCTTTTTCTCACTTTTCATTTCACCAGTTCTTCCTCTGACCTCCTTAAATATTTATTTTCCTTAGTGGATGCCTCAGCCTGAACTGTTCATTGTTTAGATATCACCTCCTCAGTGAGATGCTTATAAAGGACATTAATTCACTTAATGTACAGGACCTTCATTTGTTATTTCTCTCAAAGTGTCACAGGCTGGAACCTTTTCTGCTTGGTCTCTAGAGGAAAAACATGTATTTGCATGAGTGTAATGCACGTAAGGAGCTGGAATAGGGCTGTACAGGTAAACTTCATTCTGCTGTTGGTTATCTTGGCTGCAGCCTTTTTTCAGGTGTAACAGGGCAGTTCAGGTGTGCCTGACATCACCTACAGTGCCAGGTGGCTGGGCTGGTGAGTCCCCTGTAAAGCCAGAGGGAATGCAAAGTGGTGCCCAGGAACACAGGGATATCAGAATAGCCTAAGAGAGGATATGAACAAGGACAAGTTCTAAAATGTTGATCAGAAAAGGTGAAGCTGGCACTTGGATCCCTGATGATACCAGAAATAATTCAGAGTAGCTCCCTGGCTGAAGTCCTTGGGGAACTCTGAGGCTTTAGGGAGTTGAGGCAGCGATGCAAATGAGTCTGGAGTCTCCAGTCTGGAACAGCTGCTGTTGTTTCTGAGTGGGGCAGATGAAGGTGTGTCCGTGACAAACCCTCTCTGTTGCCCTGTGGCCAGCACTACCTTTGCCCACCCGGGAAGTGTCCTGCATGGACAGCAGCACCTCAGCAGGAGCAGAAGGGGAGACAGGAGCAGAAGTGACCCTGAGCTTGCAGTAGTGTCTTGTTGCTGTGCATGACCTCTGTCTACCTGATGCTATTGCTGGGGAAAATCTTTGGAATCAGGCAGAAACAAAACTGGTGTTCTGATGGGAAGGATATGGTGGCTGCTGCTGGTTAGGGGTGCTCTGAGGAGCTGCTGTTGAACAGTGCAGGCATTTGCCACTCAGGTAACAGCAGGGCTGCCAAAAGGATAGCTCTTAGTCAAGTGAAGCCAGTCCTATTCCTGGATTCTGTGACCTTTCTCTGCTTATCTGTGTAGTGCTGTGTGCTTCCCCACCCTGAAATCCATCACATCTGCTAAGAGCTTGGGCAAGTGCTGGCTGTGGGATCAATGGAGCTGCCACGCTCAGAAGCAGGAGTGGAGTGAATGGAGCAATTTGTGCCCCTTGGGGAGGACTTGTTTCAAGCCCTGGCCCATTATAGCTGATGGAGTAAAGCCCTGGGACCTACAAAAAGCTGTTTAATGTCAGGCTAAGGTAAGAAGTCTTTGTCTTAAATGGCATTAGAGGGATTGCTCTCTAAATTCAATTCAGTGGGGTACCTGCCTGAAACACTGCTGGGAGATGCAAGGTGGGAAAAGATTTTTGAACCCTGACCAAGGGCTAGCTTCTGTCTCCTGGTCTGTATTATGAGCTGGATCACGTCTAGCATGGCCCAGCATCTTACTAGCTGAGGCAGAGTGCAAGGCTGAGCAATGGTTGGAAACCCTGGTGCAGTGCTGTGCTCTGTGCTCTCCTTGGCGTGCCTTTCCCAGCCCCAGTGTCCCTGGAGCTGTAGGGACTCTGAACTCTAAATTTAATGGCCACTATGAGCTGAGGTCACTGTCTGAAAGAGCAAGGCACTGTATAGTGCTTGAAGTCCTCTGACAAAAAGAGGGGACACTATGAAGTGGTTAAACAAGTGTTTCAGTTCCCCTATTCCATCCATCACAAATAAACACAGTTCTAGAGTGAAAATAAACATGGCTTTAATGAGAACGGGTTTTAACAGTTCACAAAGTAACTCCAAGTATCTCTTTATCTACCATTTAAACTCAGTGCCATCAATACCAGATCAGGAGAAGTTTAAACATGCATTGAAGTAGTAAGCCAGACCTCAGCTGGGGTGTTACTGCATATTTTCCTCCCTATTAACACCCCATAGCAACTGTTCCAAAAGGCACAGAGGAGCTAAAATGGTTTTTAAAAAAAAAAAAAAGACAAAAAACCATTGCAAAATTCCCAAGCACCCAGAATCTGAAAGAACAGTGCACAGTGTAACAAGGCAGGCTTAACTTGCTGCTGTTTCCTTAAATGTGCAGAATAATTAAAGAAAGCTGCTACTGTAAACATCTGCCCAGCCACACTAAGCAGCAGAACCCAGCTGAGGGCCAGCAGGCATCAAGGGGGAGAGGGAACATGCTTGGCCCTGTGCAAGTAACTGTGCCCCTGTTACAAGAAGGGTACGTGGTGCTCTGGCAACTACAGCAGTTCCTGCACCAACTTTCTTTCAGTAATAGCAGCACAAATGCAGCAAAACTGTCACCTGAATAAGGACTAAAACCCCTCTGTTTGTAGCTCTTCAGACAGGAACAGCCGCTTCCTGTGCATCTTAGCCAACGTGTAATGAGTCCCTGAGGCCAATAGTTAGAGGCAAGTTGACTTCAACCAGGAAAATTAACCTAAATGCCTCTTGGGGAGGGGCATTAAAACTATATGCATGATCATAGAGCCAGCTTACTAGAGTTTGATACAGATTATGTCTTAACATTCAGTGTGCTGGTACAGAACCTCTTAGATCTCAGCAGCACTGGAAGATAGATTTCAACACCAATCCTGCATTGACTGGTCCCTGTAACAACATCAGAAGGGAGAAAGCTTTCCTCTGCAGTGGAAAAGAAAGCTTTCCTTGTTGCTTGGTTACCCTAGGCTCTGTTCAGTTCTTGCAGTAATCTCAGTGCAGCTGTGTTCTTTGGTTCAGTTTTCAACAAGCTCTTGATGTCAGCAATACTTGATTTGTAATCCTAGAAAGAGAGTATTTTTTAAGGGTTAGTGCATTAAAAAGGCAGTCTAAGGCAGAACTACTACCCAGCAACAGAGGCAAAGACAACACAATTAAGCCTCTGACTCCCTCTCTGTAATTGCTCAAGCACTGGCATTGATGTAGCTGTTCTAAAACATGCTTAAACTAGGGCTGAGAAGACAATTTCATCACTCAGTCGGGTTCTGAATCCAACACCAATGCAGTATGTACTCCAGTACTGACTCCAGAATTTCTTATGAGACAAAAAGATAAAGCTCAACACAACACTGGTCTCTGTGGTGACCAGGGACAGGATCTGTGGGAATGGCCTGAAGTTGTGTCAGGGGAGGTTTGGGTTGGGTGTTAGGAGAAGGTTCTTCACCCCAAAGGTGGCTGGGCAGTGGAACAGGCTCCCTAGGGACGTGGTCACAGCTCCAAGCCTGAGTTCAAGAAGCGTTTGGACAACACTCTCGGGCACAGGGTCTCATCGCTGGGGATGGTGCTGCGCAGGGTGAGGAGCTGGACTCGAGGATCCCTGTGGGCCCTTTCCAATTCAGCATATGCTGTGATTCTGTGAACAAGCACTTGCTCAGCTTTCTTAGTCCTTAAAGGTCTCAGCTATCTGATGGCAGATGTTGTCTAGCACAGAAACAAGCCCTAAAGGCCACCTCTGGCTCTGATCATGCATCAACAGCCATCTAGTCCTAGCCTAAAGCCCTTTGAAAACTCCTGACTTACCTTCAGCTCTTTAAGTGCTTGAGCACGCCTGTAGAGTGCCTTAACATTCTTAGGATCTAACTTCAGAGCTTCGGTGCAGTCCTGTGCTGCCTCCTTGTATTGCTTCAGGGTCAGGTAACAGAGAGCTCTGCAACACAGACACCTGCTTAGAGACCTTTGGCTGAATGCAGCATCTCCTGCTGCAACACACAGAGCAGCTGTCAATGCAGCACAAAGCTGGACTCCAAAACCATCCTCATGTCTTATGTGATCTTACTTCTTGAGCTCAAGTTTGTTTCATTTACAGGGAGGGGAAAAAAAGGAAATGGTTTTTCAGTTTAAAGGAACAAAAAGGAAGATGTTTAGAGCAACCTGCTCTAAAGCTAAAGAACCTGCACTTGCATTTGAGGATGCAAGCTCCTGTCTCTGCCAGTGCAGCATATGCTCTGCTTGCTGCAACTGCCTTAGAAGTACGTTGAGTGTTAAAGAACAGCAGTCTGCAGTTTGTGGTTTGTAGGGCAGCAGAGACCACTCAACATCCCCCAGTCCTAGCAGACAAAGCAGTCAAGGGAGAAGTCCCTTAGCAGCCCAGAGCAGTGTCTCCAAGGAGTTCTGTAGCACCTCATCAAAGAAAGTTATACTACAGGGGAGGTTGCACTTGGGGTGAACCTGAGGGGGTGGTTTTGTTTTATTCATTAGTTTGGGAGCAAACATTAAACAGTTCTGCCAGGAAGTACCATGGTAGCTTTTATACAGGGCCAAGTACTTGGCAAAGAGCTGAACAGTACCTGTTGGTGTAAGTTGCACATTCCTTGTTGAGCTTTAAACTCTCACTGTACTTCTCAACTGCTTTTTTATGGTTTCCTTTCTTTACAAGTTCATTTCCTTCTTCCTTCAGCATTCGAGCTCTCTCCATGCCAGCAGCAGTCTGGTCTGGAAACGGTGTGAAAGGATACAGAACTCTATAAAACCACCACGACTATCACAGCCTCACAGAAAACAAATATCCCCATACCAGAGGTGAGACACAGAGACATCAAAGGAACCAGAATCAACCAAAAAGGCCGTGGCAGAACCAGGCCTGGGTTTCTCCAGGCCTCAGCCCCAGCTACAGACACACCAAGCAGGTGTGGCAGCTGTCTTGTTCACCACCCTTAGGAGCTACAGGGCTCTCTGCCCAGCCCAAGGGCTTGTTCCCACCTCGTTCTCCCTGTGGTGCAGTGGCAGGAGGAGTGTTTGCCCCAGGGGCCTGGGCACAAGGATTGCTCCACCTCGTCTGGGCAGAAACGGGCACTGTGGGGATTGGCGGGAGCTTCTGACGCCAGTTCACGCCATCCTTCTCCAGCAGGGCTTTAGTCATCCTGCAAGAGACAGCTCCCAGTGACCCTGGCTGTTGGCTGCATGGGCCATGCAGTAGCCAGCAGGGTCACTTTTAACCTGGGTTGTGTGTTAAGAACAGCATCTCTCTGTCTGCTACTTTCTTTACATGAATCTCAGTGGGTTCCTTCTACATGACATTTATGAAGAGATTATCTTCATGCCAGCAGGGCTAAAAATACCATAGGCCAAGGGCTGTGGCTGTTACTGCTCAGGTGAGCAAGAGGCATGCATTTCACTCCTTAGTCTGGCAAGCCATGAAGCGAAGCAGAGAGCAACAGGAAGAAAACAGGACTACAGCAGCCTGTACACACAGTAAACATAGGGAGACTTACAGGATAGGGTACTGAACTTTAGCTCATTATTTCCTTTAAATCACACACTGAGCAAAGCAGAAAGAGTCTCACAGCAATCATTCCCAGCCCTCGACCAGCATCTTGAAAGGAGCTATAGGCACTGGCAGGCACAGGGAGCATGGCCAGGCCTTGCTTCATTCGTGTGCCTGGGCCACAGCTTGCCCCTGCCGGGGCTGCCGGCATGAGCACGGCTCGCAGCAGCAGCACCCAGCTGCCCTATTCCCGAGCCCTTCGGTGCCCCCGCCGCGGGCACCGGCCGGCGCTACCTGTTGACTCCATCGTGTGCCGCCTGGACGGAGCAGTCCACCTGCAGCGCGGTCTTGTAGTCCACATAGGCCAGCGAGTACCTCTCCAGAGCCTCGTACGCCGCTGCCCGCCGCAGGAGAGGCTTGATGCCGAACGGGACCAGCTCGAGGGCGCTGCGGCGGAGGGGAGAGAGCGCCGTGAGCCCCACGGCTCCGGGGCTGCCGCCGCCCCTCCGCCCGCCCCAACCGAGCCGCGGGAAGCGGCTGAGCGCTCCCTCCGGCCCCGCCGGGTGCCCCCGGCCCCGCCGCCGCTCACCTGGTGCAGTCGGCCACGCAGAGGCTGCAGGCGCCGTCCTTGAGGTGGCAGGCGGCGCGGTTGGCCAGCAGCACGCTGCGCTCCTCGGCGGTGGCATCCCCTGCGCGGGGCACAAGCGGGACAGCCGCGATTCAGAGGGATCCTCCCGCCCGCCCGCCCGCCCCGGGTCGTGCCCTACCTGCGGCTTCCAGCTGCGCCAGCGCCCGGGAGTAGAGCTCGGCGGCCGGGCCGTACTGCCCGCGGCGGAACTCCTCGTTGCCGGCCCGGCGCAGCGCACCGGGGGACGCGGCCATCGCGCCGCTGCCGCCGCGCCCGGGAAGCCGCGCCCCTCCTGCCGGAGCCGGGGCGGGCGCTCCCCGCTGGCATCCGGCGGCGGGCGGAAGCGGCGGCGGAGCGGGGTGCCATGGAGCAGTGAGGGGCAGACCCGGCTCGCCGACAGACCGCCATGGAGACGGTGCAGCTGCGGAACCCGCGCCGGTAAGCGCGGGGTGTGTCCCTGCCGGGACCGGGGATGCTCCGGCCCGTGTCACCCGCCCTGTTGCCGGCGCGGGGCCGGGAGCGCGGCCGTGGGCGCGCCGAGCTCCGGCCCCCTCGGTTCTCCGGGGCGCTGCCGCTGCCCGGAGCCGCGGGGCCGTGGGCGGCAGTCGCCTGGCACCGGGCAGCGCCCGCAGGTCCCTGCTGGGACAGCACCGCGCTCAGGTGGGGGAAAGCGGCTTAAACTGGAACACTGGGGGAGAATGCGCTGCCTGTGCCACTGCGGGAGCGCCCACCGGGTACCGCGGCTGTACGAGGTGTTCTGGCCCGTGCCAGTGGGGTGACAAAGCCCCGGTCACTTGTTCTCCCGTCGCGTCTCTCCCTGGGTGAGTTTTGTGCGGGTCTGTCCCCCCGGTGCCGTGTCCGGGCGCCGTGCCCAGCCCTGGCACTGCCGCCTTCCCGCCGTGCCGGGACACACCGGGCACACTGAGCCCGGACCCTCGGACACCGCACGAAGCCGTGAGTCCCCTATCTCGGGCTGCCAGGCCGAGCCGGGGCTGCGGGGCAGAGCTGGAGATTGGCGGCAGCTTGAATGAAGTGTCAGTGTCAGAATCCTATCAGTGGTTCGCAGCTGGGGCCCAGGGAACGCTTCGGCAGCGAACAAAGGAAGCTGCTGGCGCTGGTCCCCAGTGGCATTGGCCCGTTTGGTTAAACAGTGATGCACATTCTGTTAAAAAAAAAAAAAAAAAAAAAGCTTAGTTTTTTTCTATAATTGCTTATGCCACCGTTTACGGGGCAGGTAATTAAGATTAGATCTGAATAACAACAAAGGTGAGATTGGGTTCGTGTTGCTGTTACATCTGTGTGGTATAAACATCCAGGAGAATGGCAGAGTGTGTCAGACAGCAGCGGGTGCACTCGACGGAACTGGACAATGCAAAGTAATGGGGCTCCTGGGCTATAGTAGAAATTAGGCTGTTTGGTGCAAGCACAGTAGTTGTCTGGTTATTGCGTTTGGGTATATGAAAACTCTTTTTGTTTCCTTTTATGCTAGTAGAATTTAGGCCTCAACTTCAACAAGAAGCGTCTGCCTCTTGCGTCGCCACTTTTTGGGCTCCTTGGAAATGGTGGCTTATGTGGTTTCTGGTGCATGTATTACTTTTTTTTTCCCCTTTTCCCACACCTTCTTCCCTCTCTGTTTTCACAAGGACACGTAAATTCTGTTTAATGCTTATCTGAGCAGGGAAGCTAGCGGCTACTTTCAGTATTTCACCACTTCCTGAGTCTGCTTCTATATAATGTTTCCTCTGCTTCAGGAAGCCATTGTATGTGCTCCATGCACGAGCTGCTCCTCCCGTGTGGCTTTTGTACATAAACATAATAGCCAGGGATCGATGAATGGTTTTTCACTCTGTTTCTGAAGAAATTGGGGGGAAAAAGTTATGTATTTAGTATAAAAATTAGTATTCCTGTGACTGGAGTCCTGATCTTTAGCAGCAGCTGTAAGAGCTTTCAGGAGTAATTTGCAGTTGCAGGCAACCACGTGTGTTTTACTTTAAACACCAGTGAGCGCTAAAAGCTCTGAGATTCTTAAGTTTCTGTGTTTAAAAAACTTGTATGAGCTGGTTTGGGGAGTTTGGAGGGATTTTTGTTGGCTGGTTTTTGGTTTTGTTTATTGTTGTTTCAGATTTTTTTTTTAGTTCATGTGAAAATGAAAGAGTGCTTGTTTGTGGGCCGTTGGATACTCTTACCACTGACAATAAAATACGGTTTTCAGACCTTTTTGTTATGTAGTCCTTAGCTGTTTCAGGAGGTTTGGTAAACAGCTCTCCAGTGTAGACTCAAACAAATATGATTGATCTTCTTGTTGCTTTGTGTACGGGATCTCCCTAAAAGCTGTACTGGAGGAGAGAGGGGCCACGTGGAGAATCACAGCACACGGCAGGTTTTTATTCCTTAGAAATTATTTCAGCTGACTCTTATTAGCAATACATTTAAGAGGGATGGCATTAAGATCCTGAGTGTCAGATACAGTTTCCTTTTTCCTGATAGAATTTTCCTAGTATACATCCAGGCCCATGAAGTTAAGATCTGAAGTTTTGATGTTAAAAATGTGCAGGTGAGATCAGTATTACCTCCTGCCTCCCAACAAATGTATTCCACACATACTCTAGGCATCAGGGAAGATGATGTTCCCTTTTTTATGGCCTTGGTAGGTATCCTTCCATTCCAGATGTTGAAAGTTAGCAGGTATGTTGAATGGCTTCAAGACTCTGCTATGCTGAGTTGTGGCCACCAGCACAGAGATCCTGAAGTTCATTTCTGCCAAGAGGAGCTGTAGATTTGTGTGCCTGATTACATTCTGTTTTTTGTAATTCCTTTTTTTGCTGGTGGATGCTGGTAATATCCAGTCTCTTCATCAGGTGAAATAAACTTACTTCATAATCAATTTACTTCATGCCAAACCTTTTGTATGTTTAAGTGGTGCTATTTATTCTTCTGTTTCAGCAGAGCCCAAACTGCCATGAAATTAAACGTAGTAATTTCCCTCTTCTTACCCATACAGACAGCTGAAGAAGTTAGATGAAGACAGTTTAACCAAACAACCTGAAGAAGTATTTGATGTCCTGGAGAAGCTTGGAGAAGGGTATGTGCTGTGTTCCAGTGGGCCCCATGTACATTTCTCTGAGAACACATCTGTGTAATGGGCGTGTGTTCAGTGGACTCTGATGTTTCACTTTTGTCATGGTCCTACTTCTGAAAGATATGTACTGACATAGTGACAGTGTTTGGTTAGTAACAGAATAAAGAATTTGTTTCCCCAGAGTGCGATGTCTTAATCCAAATAGCAGGTTATGGGTCAGCAGTAGGGAGTTGAAAGTTGTTGAAAAATGCCAGCTTGGAGTTGGTAGAGCTCTGTGGGAACTCGAGAGGTTTTGTAGTTCATCCCTGGTACCTCTTGTGGAAGATGTGCCTGGTGGAAGTGAACTTCAGTGACACTGTGCCATTTGGTGAGGCAGAGCAGCATGGGAACACTCCAGGAGTGACATGTTCACGCCTTAAGCAGTTCATTGGAAAAGACTGAGTTGTAAATATGCCTGGCTGCTATAAGTAAAGAAGCTGGAAATAAGAATGATAATATCTGACAAGAACAAGCAAACCTCTCTGACCAGAGCTGTAGTTCTTACTGATGCTCATCTTGTACTCTATGCTGGAAAAAGAGAATTTTAGTTGTTGAATTTGTGCAAAAGGCCATTCCAAAGCTATGGTCAGTGTAATGATGGTGTGCTCTTTCCTCACTGTCTCAGTGTGCTGACTTATTTGTATTACAGTGCTTAGAAGTTAGTGGGCTGACTATTTACATTAAAACACAAAATATTTTCAATAGAAGGATAGTTCATGTTTTACCTGACGGTTACACTCGCAAAAAGCAAAGCCATAACATTTGCATTTTTAAAATGTTACTATATTCAGTGTTTGTTTAATATTTTGTTTTCTAGTTCTTATGGCAGCGTGTTCAAAGCCATCCATAAAGAAACAGGTCAAGTTGTTGCAATTAAACAAGTTCCTGTGGAATCTGACCTGCAAGAGATCATAAAGGAAATATCCATAATGCAGCAATGTGACAGGTAAGTGTGTGCTGCAAAACCCTTTGTCGGGATGCAAGGACAAGTATCACCTGTGACCTGGCATTTAATCAAATAAAAGCCATGATGTTGCCTTAAATGTTTTTTAAAAGGCCGGACATGTACAATCAAGTTACCTCCTATCAACTGAGTCATGTTAGCTGACCATTTGGGTGGTGCAAAGGTAAGACAACACAACCGTAGCTTGCAGCAAGAGAGAGCACTGAGCTGAGTGGAGTAACCCTGCACTTGCTGCCAGCTGAGAGCCAAGCGTGTGAGCAGTCGCTGCTGTTCTGCCCGGGCTTCTTGACCAGTGGTAACTTGATTGTGTGCTGAGCAGCAGCTCCTGTGTCCACAGGGGTGGTGGCTTCCCAGCAAGGCGTAGAAAACTGCTAGAAGGAGGTTTTTTTGTTTCTTTTTTAAAGGGCACGTGGATGAGAGCCACTAACGCATGACTGCTCTTGCATGTGCACAACCTCCGTGCTGTCACCTGCTCGGGTGGCAGGACTGTCCTTCCTGGTCCTGTTCTGCCTGTGCAGGCTCTGCTGCAGTACAAGCCGTCTGCTGATCTGAGCATCCCCAGAATAACCTGCTGGCAGCTCTGTGGGCCGATGGTTGTCCCCCTCTCTGCATGTTTTTTTGGGAAAAGATGCTGCAGTGACTTAGCCAGTGAAGAGCTTGTGGGTAGGGAAGACCTACCCACAGTGTGAACAAGGCTGAAGGTTTAAAATACACTCATTTCTTCTGGTATTGTGAATCTGGCCTTAGGAAACACTACTTTGAAGGACTTCCTGCTTGGAAAGCCATTTGAAATAAATTACATGAGCAATATAAAACTGCAGTCCCAGTCACTTACTCTCTTGCATTCCACTCTCACTGTATTTAAATGAAGATGACTTAGGGGCAGGCAGCAGAGTGTACCTTGCAAAGAAATTGTTCCTGAAAAATCTTATTGTGTAACTTGAAATGCTTTACTGGATGTCTCTTAAATTAAATATTAGTATTGTAAGGCCTAAAGTGAGACCTTACAGTTGTGAACAGCAGAGGGAGTGAATCACCGGAGCATCGTATTTTCTGTGCAAGCATTAAGGGACACTGTGCAGTGTGAACTGACTTGCTAGTTTTAGAGTTTTTCATTAGAAGATGTTCAGCAGAGAATAGATTAAACACACTTTTGTTCCTTAGCTCCATTCCCATCAAATCAGGGACAGTCTTTCTGTTAGTTTCTGCTTTACCTTTTCCAGAGGACGTGTGGTTTTTCTGACCAGTGTAACTTTACTAGGTTGTTTGCTTTTTGGGCAGCTAGATAGCTGACTGAGAGAGTCTTAGGTTGTACTGAGATACTAAGATATATCCAGGACTAAATTGTAGAGACAAGTAGGTTCATGTGGTAATGGGGGAACATTCATCTTAATGAGTGTGACAGCTATTTTCCAGCAAATCGTGGACTTTATTTAGTGTTTCCTTTTGATTGCAAATGCTCTGCAGCAGCTTTACCAGGGCTCCTGTGGCCTGTTTCCCATTCCCTTGTCCTACCCCAGCACTGACCCTGTTGTAACCTGGTTCAGGGAGCTGAACCAGACTGAAGGCTAATTGCTCCTTGTTTCCGTGGGATTTGTCGGACAGTTTAGCTCCCTGGAGTGACTTACTGGCAGGTCATATGAGCCCTGCTGTGGGAACAGGCTTGGCAGGACTGTGGGAGCCCTGTGCAGAATTCAGGCTGTTCTGGAATACTTTTGATCACAGTTTCAGTGGCACTTCAACACTGAGTTTCTAAAACATACTTAGAGCCTCTGCAGTGTATTGTGCTTTTTCAGTGATGCTGCTTACTGGTGTTTGACCCTTTGTTTTTTCCTTCTTTTTTCCTAGTCCTCATGTGGTGAAATACTATGGCAGCTATTTTAAGAATACAGACCTGTGGATAGTCATGGAATACTGCGGTGCTGGATCTGTGTCTGACATTATTCGGTTACGAAATAAAACTGTACGTCCTTTCTCCTTTGAGTGTATGGATGGGAGCATGGGTGTCCAGCAGCTCAAGGAAGCTGAGTAGTTAGGGCATAATTCTCAGTGATCAATGCCTGACACAACCATTGGCCATAACTTGGGAGGCAGGTGCTTTGTTCCTCTGAAAACGAGAAAGCTGATTACATTGAGTTTTGATTATCTGGATAGTTTAATTGGTGGAGCAGGTTTTGGGGTGTTGGCTTTCCTGAAAACCCAGACTGGTTCCAAGTAAGACCCTACTTTGCCTTACTTTGGTTATTGCAGGATAAGAATTTATAGTTGAGAGAGGACTATGGTATGTGAAACATTGTAGGTGTGTATACGCCTGCTGTTTGTGATCTAATTCTGCTACATAATGCTGTAAGTCACTAACTAATCCCCCATTGGTGTGGCAACCTTTAGTGAAGGCAATTAAGTGGCAGTTAGTGAATCTCAGTAAAATACAGACCAAAGCACAATAGTGCTGTGTCTCAGCCACTGGTGTGCTGCAGTAACTCTTCTCTTCTTCAGCTCACAGAGGAGGAAATTGCTACAATAGTGCAGTCGACACTGAAAGGACTCGAGTACCTGCATTTTATGAGGAAAATACACAGGGACATCAAAGCTGGAAATATATTGCTAAATACAGAGGGACATGCTAAACTTGCTGATTTTGGAGTGGCAGGACAGCTTACAGTAAGTAAAAGCAGGGTGGTTTTGTACAGTTCAGTTTATCTTTTTTAACCTGTGCGCGAGTGTAACGGGATTGTGGAGATTGAGAAATTGTTCATAGCTGATTTTTAGCATTTTGCATCAACGTGAGATGCTAAAGCAGCAGCAGATTAGAGCAGATCTTCCTCGCTGGAAGCTGTTGCAACTAAGTAATGGTTTGCAATAGCATTTGCTGCTTTTTTTTTAGGATACTTTTGAGTTCTATGAGCACATTTTAATTCTTCTTTGCAGCCTTCCATATTCTAGTCTTGTTGAGTCTAATAATCTGCATGCATGCAGGATAATCAGGGTGATAATTCATTAATGACTGGTTTTGGCTAATACAGTTGCCATTGTCTGGATCTTTATCCTTCTCTCCTCAGGACACCATGGCAAAGCGGAACACAGTCATAGGGACCCCATTTTGGATGGCTCCAGAAGTGATTCAGGAAATTGGATATAATTGTGTTGCAGACATCTGGTCCCTGGGAATCACTGCAATAGAAATGGCTGAAGGAAAGCCACCATATGCAGATATTCATCCCATGAGGGTAAGGACTGTGGCCTTAAATGTCTTGCTCTATGGAAAAAGTTTGCTATCATAGCTGGCTGAATCACATACCAGCACGCAATCTTGCTTTTAATGTATAGAACAAGTTGTTTCCTGTCAGTTCTTTCTACTGTTGATTAAATGAAAAACAGGTCTTTATCAAGAAGAATCTGCACGGGAATAAAAAAAATCACAATCTTCATCTGTTGAGACATAGCTCTGTGTTGGATGTGAAGAAACATATTTTCAGCTGGATTATCCAAAGTGGATTTTTTTTTTTTAATGCAAGCACAAATTTTAAAGACTTAAAAATGTGAAATTCACAGTTTTTGGGGCACATAATGGCTCAGCCAGGTGTGAACACCTAGTGAGAAAAGTCTTGTTTTCTTGCTACTTGATCCCTGTGAGCAGATTTGTGTGTAATACTGGCACAAACTCCTCAGAGGCAACACCTTGAAAAGTCCACTCTTCTTTAGTACCAGTGTGTATTTGGGTGTATTCATATTGAATTGATGGTTTTAAGCTTTGTTGTGGAAATCTGGAATATTCTGCTTTCAGGCAATTTTCATGATTCCTACCAATCCGCCTCCAACATTCCGGAAACCAGAGCTCTGGTCGGACAATTTTACAGACTTTGTGAAGCAGTGTCTTGTGAAGAGCCCGGAGCAGCGAGCCACTGCAACACAGCTGCTGCAGGTCTGCTTTTTCTTAGGAGAGCATGAGTTCTGGGGGAGGCTTGCCCAGGATAGGCTGTGCTGTGTGGCTCTTGAGATGTTGGTTTCATTTCTTGCTGCTCCTGCTCACTACAGATTGTACTTTTTAATAACTCGTTTTAAAAATCTCACACTCAACTTCAACTTTTCAGTTCTTCTCTAAGAACCGGTCTGACTTCAACTTCCTTTGTCTTCTCTGCGTTGTTTTTGTTGTTTTGGCTTTCGGAGTTTGGTGTTGGTTTGCTGGTTTTGTTTGGTTTGGATTTGTTGTTTTACTTTCAAATTCCCACCAGCACTGCCAAGAAACTGTCTCTTAGAACACTAAACAGGGCAGGCTAAATGTAAATGGTTGCTCAGAATGTTTCAGGCATGTTAATGGTCTGTGTAATTGGTTCTTGACAGCTGAGCTAAGGAAAGAAGTGAGTGAAGTTGTGGGAGGGGAGTGAGCCCGAGGTCTCACATCAGTAGTGCCCTTGGAGAATGATCTTGTTTGGAGGGTGGAAGGCCTCCCTCCTGTGCCAAACAGAAGAGCTGGATCTTTATTTTAGTAATGTTTCGAGTTAAACCGTAATTTGATTTGAAGTAGGCCATAGTAACAGTGTTTTACTGTTATATCCTGCTTTGGATGCAGTGCTTATTTGTTTTTAAAATATTTCTCAGCATCCGTTTGTTAAAAGTGCCAAAGGAGTATCAATTCTGCGGGACTTGATTAATGAAGCAATGGACATCAAGCTGAAACGCCAAGAGGCACAACAGCGTGAGCTCGATCAAGAGGATGAAGAAAATTCAGTGAGTATTTAATAGCAACAGTGTGCAAAGTCCAAACTCTTGCTCCTTTCATAAGGCTTAACTGCTTTGGGTTTTGTTTTTGCAATATTTTGTCCAATTGCCAGTGGATTTGACTTAGTTCTGGAGTTTTCTATTTTATGACTGTATTAACCAGATGCTTGGTCCCTGCTCAAGCTGTATTTGAGTGGGACAGACAGCATGTGTGGGGTACTGTTCACCTTATAGTGT
Organism: Lycocorax pyrrhopterus obiensis; assembly: GCA_014706295.1. Taxonomy (NCBI): domain Eukaryota; kingdom Metazoa; phylum Chordata; class Aves; order Passeriformes; family Paradisaeidae; genus Lycocorax; species Lycocorax pyrrhopterus. Next base: position 8,611,997 of record JACSVZ010000022.1, on the reverse strand, counting down.
AGCTTGAGAGCTGGGATTGAGCAGGCCTACGAAGTACTGTATGCAGAAGACTTGATACATTTTCCCGGTTGGATTATATTATTTATGCAGTAGTGAGAATTTTTTCATTGTAGACTCAGGTCTTAAACTGCTCTCCTCGTATAGAATAATAATATCCTCTCTGATGCTCTGTGATATAAGTCTGTTGTGTTGTTTTACTATTGTGCTTTAGAACATCCCTTATAGAAACTTTCTTCTACATAAGAGCAGCCGACAGAAGCCTGAGGTGAGGGCATGGGAAGTGTTCAGGGCTTGCTGTGAATTTCGGTTCGGCTCTTTGTGTCAGTGGTTACAGCATGTGAATTTGGGAAGCATGTTGAAAGCTGGTTTTTGAGCCTCTGCCTGCTACAGCCTGAATAAATGAAATGGGCAGCACAAGGCCTTGAATGCCAGCCCTGTTCAGGGGTGACACTTGAGCAGCATGGCCCACGGCATTTGTGCTGAACACGTTGTGCATCTGGTTTTGCAGTCTAGGACTGGATATTTATTCAGTGTGGAAGTAACTTTATTGGTCATGCTGCCATGATGTCAATTCTACGAGTACTGTCCCTACCCCGAGTTTTGTCTTTGCCGTCCCTTCTTCATTTCTGACTTATCTGGGGTCACAATGCTGAGAGGTGATGTCTGTGTAGTGGAGTTGAGTCCTCTCTGTTGGTGTTTGTGTTTTCCTGAAGCTTCTCTGCTCCGTGTCTGCTAGCAGAAAAGCTTCCCAAACACTTCCCAAGTGCTGTGGAAACTTCTGATGTAGTCCTTTGTTAAATGAGGTGTAGCTAACAAATTTATTGCTTCCTCTCACCCACTCAACTCCACACAAAATTACTTTTCCTCTATTAACTTTTTGTGTGGTTTTATCCTCTGTTGCTATTGGTTTTGAGGTTGGGAAGTAAATTTTATAGACACTCTTGACACAACAGGTAAAACACTTGGAACACTAGAACGTGGAGAGGTGAATTCTCTCTTTCCATGACATTGAGATGGAGTACTACAGCTTGATGTGCAATACCTGTATGTTTTCCCTCTAACACAGATCAGTAAGGCCATGCTCAGACATTCTGAGAACCAAACACGAGCATCTCATCTACTGTAAACCTAGAAAGGACTTCTGTTCATGAAGCTGGATAGCTGGTCCACATTTCCAAGAAACCAAATGGACTGTGGAAATGTTGACCCTGTTCTTCATGAAATCCTAGTCACAATACACACTTAGTGAAGCACACACCACCTGGTGAAACTGCCACCTTTGGCTAACATAACTCTCTGCCAGGAAGTTGTTCTGCCAGAATTGGTTTGAAGAGGTTGTGTTTTCCTACAGTCAGTCTCTTAAGCCTTGGCAGCAGGAATTCCGACTTCCATTATTAGTCCCTTTAAACAAATGGAAAGATAAAAAGTAATTTTCATTGAAAAAAGTTACCAAACCTTGATAATTTATTCGAATCCTTTTTAAAGATTTGCAAATGCAGTTCATTTTTCTTCAGTGCTACTGAAGTTTATAACGAGCGAAATTACCTAAATGTTAAAAATAGAAAAAAAGTAGGATGAGAAGGGTTTCTTTCCATGTGCCACATACTCTCCAGACGTAGACCTGGTGGTGTCAAGTAACTGGTGACTCCTCAGTGAGCTGTACTGCTGGAGACAGTGGGTTAGGGTCAGCTCTCAGAACTGCCAGCATGAATAGAAACACTAATGACTGATTGAGTGTTCTAATCTACCCTCGCAGACACTTCACCAGCTCAGAAATGAGATACAACTTGCACTGAGAAGTGTCTGCTGATTATTTATCTATTTTCTTATTTATCATGCTGGCAGAAAAGTATTCATTAGTTTTCATTACCTGTTTGGAGATGACAGGGAGAGAACAAAGTGCATAAACCACACATCGCTTCTGTGTGTGTCTGGAAAAAACTCTGAATCAGTGTGACTTGCCAGTGTCCTTAAATACAGACATTCTTCATGGGACTTCACCACCTGTAAAATCTGTGTTTGTGGCGTGTTTGAACAGGAGGAGGATGAGACGGATTCGGGTACCATGGTGAGGGCGAGTGGAGATGAAACTGGCACAATCAGAGCTGTGAACACCATGAGTGATGGAGCCAACACCATGATAGAACACGATGGCACCCTGGAGTCCCAGCTGGGCACAATGGTCATCAACACAGAGGAGGAAGAGGAGGAGGGCACCATGAAAAGTGAGAAAACATCTCTGACTTCTAGAATATTAAATCTTCGTGCAGGCTATGATATGTATTCCCAACCTGCTTTGATATTTTTGGTAGATTATTGTGTCTTTTGGTTGTAGGGAGCCAAAACTCTTAGGTCAGTGCCCTGTGGCAGCAGAGAAACCTTTCTAGGTCCAACTTTCAGGCTGTGCTTTGTAGTCTTGCACTTGGTCTAGCTGATGTGCACAATTTCCACAGGCTTTTGTGTTAATCAAATAAGATCTGATTCTAGCTAGTAATCTTTTTTTTGTCAGTTCTTTTATGCTGGTTTTGTATGTTTGCACAGAATGCAGAGGGGGACTCTAACAAAGGGTTGGTCTCAAAATGTGTGTTTCTTTAGATGATGATCTGGCTGTAACCTCGCATCTGAAAGCAGTAAGTCTGTTTTAGGATTGATGCATCCAGTGAAGAGCCAGATTCATGAAATGACAAATATCTTGCAGGCTTCGAGCACAGGAGGACACGCAGCGGAAGGGGTTGGCATCTCTCTAGACTGGTGTATTTCTTTAGTGTTACTGTAATCATTGAGGACCACTGAATGAGCTGTGTTGCTGTTTCAGACATGCAAGTTGAAATCCATTCTGCCCTAAAAGAGGAAAGCTTACTATAGCTACAAGCCTTGTCAGAGAATGTAATATTTAGAATTATGTGTCTGATAGTCTATGGAAGACCTTACAGCTTGAGCTGGAAAAGGGTTGAAAATGTTTCTTTGATTAAAGAAATGGCAGGGAGAGCCTTCCTGGGAAAGTATGACTTGAAGAAAAGGAATCTTTTCTGAATTATGGATTCTCACAGAAATCCATTTGTTATTTTTGTTAACCTCACGGTCCTGAGGCAGAGGTAGTCAGGGGTGACTCAACTGGCCAGCCTGGATGTTTGTTTGCTCAAGGACTGGGGAAAGTGCTGACTGGGGACTCAGCAGTACTCAAATATGACCATCACATGCAAGCCTTGTTCTTTTGGCTTTGGCACTGCTTCCAAAGACTTCCTTGGCCATCTGATATTGAGCCTTTAGCTATTCTTCACAGGGGTTTGGAAAAATCCTTTCCTCAGGAATTTCTGTGTTGAAAGCTTCTTCCCTGTCAGGGCCCTTTGAAGCTTGTGGAACGATGTTGGGTTTGAGAGTGAAATTTCAGCAGAATCCCTTTAAAGATTTTTCCAAGCTTTAGTAAACATAACTCAGCACATTAAAACCCAGAGGTGTCAGTCCACGTAGCAGCTTGGGGCGACAAAGATGATGGTGGAGTGGAACAAGGTCAGTCTAGCAAGGAGATGGATGGATGCTTAGAGTAGCTAAAATGTCATCCAAAGAAAGGGACATTTCAACAGTATTAAATAAACCTGGTGAAGCTGCAGTTTCTTTACCAACAGAGAGCACTGATAGTTTCTCATCATCAGTGTGTATTGTTCCATTTCATGGCTCACAATACCAGGGGTTTTGCTGTCTGGTGCTCCTGCACTGCCAGCACTGTGTAAGTAAAGCACCTCTTGAGTTTATCGTCTGTGTTTGACATGTGCTTATCTTCTCGCTATCTTTTTAAGACTCCAGTGCTTGTAACTCAAAAATACCTAGTGCTGCCTGTGAAGTGGCATTCAGAGGCTCGAGGAGATGCCTTTGATAGTACCTCTTTTGCAAGGGCATGCTCTGGTTTTGAGCAGAATGAGTTATGAGGATGCAGCGATGCCTTTACCACAGGGCAGTCTCTACCCTCAAGAGGGAGCTCCACCACAAGCTCCGACACCTCGAGATCTCCGTGACTGGAGTTTTTATCTTAAACTCCACTTTCCACTTTTTATCTTCAGGCTTTTTAAAAACTCTCTGTTCTTCAGCTGCTGCTGTGCAGGGTGTTCTGAGCTGGGTGTGTGGCAGGGGGGCTGGAGGAGGTGGCTGACACAGGGACCACTTCCACGCCCATGGACTTCACACAGTGATGCCCAGTGAACCCACTCTCTGCTGCAGGTTCTGCTGCATTTTGACTGCTTCTAGCTTCATTCCAGAAAATCTGATGTCAATGAAAATAGTAACATTTCCTTAACACCTTTTTCTCCTCCTTGCTTGGTAGTGTAGCTCTGAAATGCTGGCTGCTGCACAGAGCAGTTCCCAGTTTTTGGGGGGGATGCAAGGCAGTGTCTCTGAGCAGCTTGCCCTTCATGAGAATTGCCTGCAGCTTCATTTTTCAGCTTGCTATTTACATATTCATAACATTTAGTTAAATGGATTTAGCCTTAAAGCTCATCAGCCTGCTGCAGAACCCTCTGGAGCAAGTGGTTTTTTGTAATCTTAAATATAAATGTAATAATGCTGTTTGGGAACAACTGAGTTTGAAGGAGCTTCATTGATTCGTATTTTTAAAGACATCTATATATTTTTTTGGCAGTTTGTGTTATGACTCACAATAGAACCTATTTTTAAGTCAATAAAAAACTTCTGGGTTTTTTTTACATGGCATTATAGCTTCCCTAGGTGTCCTGGGCTTCTTAACTGCAGGTTTCTGCAGTTGTGTTCTAGCCCTTCTTTCTAATTAAAAAAAATAAATCTGTGTCTTAACTAGTTTTCTGTTTGGTTGTATTTCTTTTTAATGTAAAAAGTGTTTAAAGCGTCATATTTCAATGTTTTATAGATAGGATTGTCTTAGAAATCTCTAGCAAACAACTTGCAGTAGCCTTGAAAGTGCAAACAACTTCCAGTAGACTTGAAAGTGATTGCTGCATAAATCAATTCGTGACTTCTTAGGCTCAGAGGAATTTTAAATTCCAGTATTTTACGTTGTAGGGGAAGTTTTGTTTTGCAGTCAATTGAGCTGTAATTGTGTTTGCTTAAATTCTTTCATTTGCTTGGCTTTATTCTGGGCACTCAATATAAATAGTCAGGCAGCATTAAAAATGTCACCGTGACATTCTGTTACACATTCTGAAAGCACTCAAGTGATTGCCTGGGACCGCAGATACTAAATTGTGCTGCGACACATTTTACTTCTAAATCGATTGCTGAAAGATTGCTTATGGATTGCAGTTAAACTATTCCAGGAAAACTTTAAATGTAGCTGGAGAACTATAGGTGAGCAATAATTTGTAATAACAGACATTTCCATTGTGCTCGAGAGCTGGAATAACTTTGGAGCTGTTAATATGTCTGGAAGTGTCCTTTTTTAATTTTTCTGTGAGAGAATAGATGGTGCTAGAAAACAGTGCAGCATTTTTTACTCTTTATGCTTTTACTCTTCCTTTTTCTGCTTTACTTGCTGTATTTGTTTAGATAGTGGAATCTTGGCATGAGTTTGTCTCTTTGATTTAAAGAGTGGAACGTAATTTTATAATAATGTTGCCTTCCTTGAACACTGCAATACGATCAGATCCAAGTGAAATTGGATCTAGTTTGTCTAGTACTAGAATCTGCCCTATTTTCTCTGTTAAAATACATCTTGCTTGTTCAAGCATCAAATAACTGATGAATTATATTGGAGAATGCAGAACTGCCAGCAGTGGTGTGAGTTGGACTGTCTGGTCTTTGGGTTGAGATGAATGAGGAATCTGGAGACAGGGCAAGGATTGTGGGTGTGGGTTTTTTGTTAATGTGGCACACACTCAGTACAGTGTGTGGTGCAGGGGTAGGCCTGAAGCTTTAATAACACTGTTGTCTCTACTTTGGTAATGTAATGTGCTGGTAAAAATTCTTTAGAGTTTGTAAATGTTTAAAATAAAAAAATCCAGGCTTCGTTCTTACACAGTTTGGGGTTTGTTGTGCTTTTACTGTGCCCACACTGCTAAGCATGGTTGTGTAATTTTTAAAAAGTATTTCCCCTTTTGAGGGGGAATTGGGCTTCATTAGCAAATTAAATGAGCTAAGATGCAAACTTGGCAATTTCCTATTTGAAAAATGATTCAGAGTAAGCTTGTCATCTTGGTGGCTGTGTGAGACATCCAGTGGGTGACACTTAAACCTAAGCCAGAGAAATGTTTCTGCCAAGGCTCAGGAAACGTTTTTTTCCCCATGAATTAACCTGAGATTTTTCACGTAAAGCAATGACTGTAAAAGCTGCAGCGTGAGCAGCAGAGTGACTATGGGTGGCAGAAGGATTATGTGATTGCATTAATATTGTAATTGACTGAAGTATTACTGGGGTACAGCTGAGGTAGCCATAGATGACATCATTAGCTGTCCAGAAAAGTGCAGTGGCACGTTATCCAAATTGCTCATGCAGCTACTGTGGAGAATAACTCCACGTCCTGTCAGGATTTACATCATGTGTGCGTCAAAGATATTGGCCAAAGGTGCTTGTTTTGCCTCTGGTTTTCTCCACAGACAATAATAGCTCTTTGCAGCAGCTTCCCACTACTTAGTGTTATTAATGTCCAGTGGTACAGTTCTGTGTTTAAAGCAAATTGGTCCATTTAGCCATAATTGAACCATAAAACACTCTCAGCATTATGCATTTAAATAACATGCTGCTTATACAAACTCCTACATTGATTAAATTGTTCTCGAACTGTAAGAATCATCCTGCTGCCACTCTTGGGGTGTGGAGAGTACAAATCTTCACAGAGAAGTGTTCCTGTTGCTTTTCGACCTCGAATAGCAGCCTTGCTGGCAAGCTCGACATAAGCAGTGGCCAGCAAAATTTGTTTAAGAGTATTAAGCTGTGTGAACATGCAGACAGCATTTCTGAGGGATGGGAGGAGCTGTTTGTGCTGTCATTTTGTTGTGGAGTTTTTGTTGTGTGTTCTGTTTTTCTTTTTGGACGCTGGCCCTAGTAATTGAAATAGTGGCTCTGTGCAGGCTGAAGCACAAAGAGAAGTTAAGTCCAGGATCCAAGTGAGATGCTTGTCCACCTTTGGTTGTCCTGCGTATTTGACAAAGCTTCAATGCTAAGGCATTGTTAATTATTATAATAAGGCAAATTGTTAATTATTATAATAAGGCAAAGTTAATTATCTGTTTATATTTTCAGAGATACCGAAATTGGACAAAGGATGTGTGTGTTCAACAGAGTTTTTTTCTGGTGTTAGCAGTTTATTATTGAGCACGCCTGTATTTAGTATGGTGGGGGTTAGAAAGTAGGGGATTTTTTATTTTTTTCCTGGACAGAAGCATTTTTCTTATAGAAGATGGGAGGTGTGACTAACAGGGTCCTGAGCACTGTACTGTGCTTCAGGAGACTCAACCAAGAGACAGAATAGTAGTAAATCACTAAGTAAGTACATCTCTGTCCCATGCACGTTCGTGCATTTGCACATCCAGGCAAACTGGAGCCTACCTGTCTCTTCTAAGAATAAACTCACTCCCTGCTGGATCAAAATAAACCCTGGAGAAAGCCTTGCTCCTAAGCAGGAATAAGAAAAAGCGGAAACTCTTAAATTCCTTCATTGCAGAAGTTCAAAACCAAATTTGTTTTTACCAGCAGATTTTCAAGCTTCGGGGGAAAGAAATGTTCACTGCAATGTTGTTTTCTGTTCTCTCTTGATAAGCAAATGAGTTTCTGGCTTATGAATAGAAAGAGAGTTGGGAAGTGCTTACTTGGTTCTGTGCCATCTGGGGAGCCTGAGCTGTTACCCACAGATGCTGGATGTGAAGACTCCATCCCTGCTGATGAGGTTGTTTCTCATTAAGATTTATCAGGAGCTGAGCCAGAGGATGCAGAATAGGAAATGTTCACTTCTTTCTCGATGCACCTTCACGTCTCGCTGCCTGTCACATGCTGTGGCTGCTGGACTAAATTAGCAATTCAAGCTAATGAGGTGAAAGACATGAGGTGTCCACTGAAAATCTGTGATGGAGGAAGAAAGCTGCTCTATATTTATAATCCTGTCTGAGATTTAGAGCAAAAGAGATATAAAAGGAGGTAGCCTGGTCTTAAGCACCTTCAATTACTGTGAGGATTTCCTCCCCTATTTTTGGAAGGGTTCTCACTAGAGATGTTACAGCTTTGGGTGTGTTGGTGCTCTTCTCCTTAGATGCCTTTCACGCCTTATTCATTAAGAGATTTAGGTTGATTTTTGTGTTCATTTAGGAGTTTTTTATTAATAGCAGAACCTGTTTGGGAGTGTTTTGCTTTGATTTAATTTGAGATAGGCCATAATTATGGGGAGACTTGTCCTCATAAAGAGATAAAAAGTGTTATGTGCTCTGCTTTTAATATGAGGAAATTTCAGCTCCTCTTGCCATGGGATGAACTTATTAATGATGGAGCAATTTTTGCTCTGGTTGAATAATTTGACATCTCTCTGCTCTGCTGCTTGAAATGACTCAGTCCTCTTCAGACTGTACAAATTATGCTGTCCAGCTGCTAAAGTTCATCTGTGATCTCTAAAAAATAGCCCAAAGCAAATAAAACTGCAGTTCCATTTGAAATTTAATATTAATGAAGCGTTGCTTACACATGACCATCAGGCACTTTTTTGTGCATCCTAAATATGTATTTTCAGTCTTAAAGTTACATAATTGAATATAAAGCAGCAGCAGCTTACTGAGGCTAGTGAGGACTAAGGCTTTGTAGGGATTGTAGCCTCTGATTTTTTGACAAATACACATACAAGTACCAAGGATCACGTTTTAGTTCAAAATCACTAACGTAGTAATTGGTCACTTCATTGTTGTTGATTTATGCCAGGTTCATAGTAAATTAATTTGTAGCATTATCTCCTGACTGTTCCCAGCCATAATTCCAGCTCCAATTTTTGTGGTATGGGGAGGAATCTGATCACTGTGACTTCAAGAACAGGTGTTTAAGTATTAAGTGTATAAACTGGCTTGAGTAAAGTGCACACAAAATGTGTTGCTGAGGTTATCTTACTGTCCCTCTCATGACAAGCTTTGTAACTCCAGAATATTCACTCTAGGTAGATCTTAGCAATCCCTTTCAAGAGGAAAGAATAATAAAACAAGGAATCTTCTGATGTCAAGTTTGAGTAGAGAAGAACAATTTTAGAGAAAAGCAGAAATTTTAGTCTCATGGCTCAGCAAGCCTGTTCAGATAGATAGAAGGACTTTGTAAATCTCCCTTTCTTTTTGAAAGCGTCCTTTGAAGCTCGTGAGCTTCTGAAAATTTTCAATTGTGAGAGCTAATTTGACAAAATCAACGAAATGAGTCTTTTGATTTCTGGGGCTAGATGATAGCAAATGATCTGGTTTCATGGATATTCTTTGCTGCTGGGAATGAAAAGTAAATGTCTTGCTGGTTTGATTGACTGGGCTGTTTCTTCTTTATCATTCTGCTTTCTCTGCAGCATCATATGGAAATGCTTGGAAGCTCTCCACACCTTCTTTGTCATCTTTTGCTCCATGTGAGGTGCTCTGTATGCTGCAGTCAGCCCCTAAGACTGACCTATTTCATTTCCTCAACTATTCAGACAGGTGACATTTTTTGGAAAGGAGCAGATTGATTGTTGTTCAGTTTTTTCCTTACCTTACAGCCCTTGCTGTAACCTGGCAGAGGAGAGGATCCAGTGCTGGCTTTTTGCAGAGCCCTGCCTGTACCTGTCAGTTGTCTTTTGGCTTGTCTGGGCTGTTTGTGCTTGGAGAGGGACTGTCCCAGCTTGCACACTACCATGTGCAGTTGGACATGGCTTTCCAGTGCTGAAGGATAGCGCAGAATTCAAAGTTTACAGGGATATTTGTTGTGCCCAACTTTTATAGCATTCTCTACCTTTGGACCCCCTAGTTTCACACCTTTTTCTGTCCTCAGACACAACAGTACTGATGTTCTTAGACATTTTAAACATGACTTTAAAACCAGGCAACACCTGTGAGTGTTCCATGGGGGGCTTCTCCTCTTCACAGGAGGAGCTGAGCTCTGAGCCGCCCTCCCAGCATCTGTGGCTCTGCACAGCCACTCTGAACCTGAAATTCTGCAGTCAGTTGGACCAGCCCCAGCAGAGCTGTGGTGTTCCATTTGTGTAATTAATATAGCTCCTAAAAGATGACTGCATATCTAAATGATAGACCTTTAATGGCTCCAGGGAGCTCTCATGGCTCATCTTTATAAGCAACTCTTTAGATTCCAAAATAGATGCAACAGTGAAGCCTTTCTTGTCACCGCAGGGTGACCTTCTCATAAAAGGCTCTTCTCTACCACAGTTGTGATCTCACTTTCTGTCAAATGTTCATATTTTAGCCTAACCCTATAAAATTAGGAAGTTGAATGCTTTTTGGCACAGACACGTTTGGTGCAGTGTCATCTCTCAGCAGCATCTGCTTCTGCAAATAGCAGGGATCGATTTTTGTCTTCGGCTGCCTGTTATCAAAATTTTAAAGATATAGTGGCGTGACTCTTGTGTTGAATTAATAGCAGGTCATCTTTGGAAAGATGACACTGCTGTTAAGTGCTAAGATTGACGAAAAGAAATTCAGTCGTGCTGGGATGATAATTGATTTGGTGTAATGTCTTTCTGTCTCTGGGAGTGTTTCTGTCGGTCTTGCTGCATCCACACCCCTACAGAGACCATAGCAGCAACTGAAATTTCAGATATCTTAGATCGGCATCACAGCTACTTCTCCTTTTATATTACCTTTTTTTCCCCCATTTTCTTTGTCAGTTAGCAATCTCTGCTTTATATCAGTTAAAAAACAAAGCAACACTAAGATGCAGTGTTATATGTTGATGCGTGGAAATGTACTAAAATTGGTGACTAAATGTACTTAAATTGGTGACTAAATGTACTTAAATTGATGACTAAATGTTGCTTGTGTTTGCAAGGCCCTAGGTGACTGCAGGGTTAGAGGTGTCTGATGGTGGCTGTGAAGAGCGTGTGCCACAAAAGCACTTGGGTGGGCAGGGAGCTCTGGCACTCATCAATCCGATGCCCTTTGTGGAATTGTCCCTGGAATGGGACAAGTACAATGTCAGATCTGGTTGCTCGAGGCCTTGCAAAGTCACTCTGGTCCCATTCTGTTGCACAACTGTCCCTGTTGTGAAACTTTCTTCCTTGTGTTCAGCCGAGTCACCCTTTGCTGCAGTTCAGTTCCCCTCATCCTCTCACTGGGAGAGTGAGGAGGTCACACAGAAAGTTCACTGTCCTGCACTTCAGGAGAGCAGATTTTGGGCTCTTCAGGAATAAGCTTGGTAGAGTATCATGGGATAAAGTCGTGGAGGGAAAAGGGACCCAAAAAAGCTGGTTCATATCCAAGGCTAACCTCCTCCAAGCTCAGGAGCGATGCATCCTGACAAAGGGAAAGCCAGGCAAAAATGCCAGGAGGCCTCCTTGGATGACCAAGGGACTCCTGGACAAACTCAGCCCCAAAAAGGAAGCCTACAGAGGGTGGAAGCAAGGACGGGTAGCCTGGGAGAAATACAAAGAGATTGTCCAAGCCAGGGATCAGGTTAGGAAAGCTAAAACCCTGATAGAATTAAATATGGCCAGAGACATCAAGGGCAGCAAGAAAATCTTCTATAGGTGCGTAATTTTCCCTGTTCTTCCTTTTATCACCGACAGCACTGAGCTGTGTGGTGCAGTTGACATGCTGGAGGGAAGGGATGCCATCCAGAGGGACCTGGGCACACTGGAGGGGTGGGACTCTGCAAATCTCTTCTGCCAAGTGCAAATACTGCAGTTCTTGGTAGAACACAAGATGTGAGGAAATGAGCACGATTATTTTAACTGACACTCTGAATTAAGCTCTGAGTGAACAGTTTTTAAAAAAGTAAATAGAAAAGAACTGAATAAGCCAATGTCACTGGAGTGAAACATTGGCTTTTACAGTCTCCTCTGCTGCAAACAGTAATCTTCAAAACAGAATACAAACATGATTTAGATTTTCTTCTTTTTTCCCCCTAGGAAGTCTGAATTACTGAGACCCAGGCTGGCTGTCAGTGAGCTGTGTATAGATTAGCCTGGCTAGTTATGAATTCCTCTCTTTCTACAAAATTAGTTTGTGTTAAACATTGCCATGATTGTCCATAATAACTTACCTCCTGCTTCAAGCAGGCTGAGCTGCAGCAGAGTACAAGGGGTGTGTTTACTTCATTCTAAATAAATGTTTTATCACTCAGCAGTAATTGGATTGTGATTGTATTTCAGTAATTATTCCCAACAGCAAATCTGTTCTCCACTTCGCAGACGTGTTCCCTGCCTGACCTTCACGCTGCTGGTCTGAAGGTGTCTTTCTTGATCTAATTATGTATGATGAGTTTTTTAGTTTTGTTTTTTTTTTTAAAAGGGGAACTACTGCCAGGGGTATAATAATTTGTCTTTGCTCCAGTTATCATGGTGCAAAAGTATCTGCACTTCAGTTCATGCTTGAGCTTTTAGCTGGCCCTGGAGAGACAGAACAATGCAGGGCTTTTTCAAAATGCATCATGACATTTAGGGCTGTGCAGAATCACACTTCTCTCAGCATCACTACCCAAATATCCTGCCAAGATTTCTCATACTTTGTAGAAATTTGTTCCGTATTTAACATGGCTATAGACAAATAATTTCCTGGAGTATCTTGTAGCTGACCAAGGAATTCATCCACTTCTCTGAGGATCAGAGTCTGCCAGTGAAGTTCTGGATCACTGGGTGGCAATTTTATATGCAAGAATAATATTCTGTGATTAAATCTTAATGAGTTTCCAGAGCAGCTAATATTTTTTCAAGAGGAAAGCTCTGCTGAGTGTCCTTAGAGAGGACTGTTTTGTGACAGCCTGCCTTCTGTACAGACTCTTGTGGGAGAGTCTCTGCATTACACAGACCCTGCCAACCCATCACAGGACATCCCCTGTGTGCTTGTTTGAAGCTCTCAGCTCTTGGTTGGTTGCCTGCCTGACAGACTATATTTATTTCAAACGTATGGCATTCAGCACTGAACTTATTTCCGCACTCCAGACTTAGGCTGTTCTGATGCCATTTGCTGTTAACTCCAGTCCTCATCCTGCTTTCTGAAAATTATGGTTTCTGCATCACCTAAAACATATGTTTCAAGTATGAGTAACTTATTCTAGAGAACCTTGTGTTACAGAACAACACCATTTAGTGAGTTACAGTGCTTGCTTCCAGGATGCTCACAGGTTTTGGGGGAGCGTTTCATCATCAAGAGCAGTGCAGTGGCATTAAGCTGTGAGCTGTGTCTGCAGCTCTCACGGTCCTGTGCTGCAGCCCTGTTAAAGCATGTTTGTTTGCTGTACAAGCCTGCCTCTTAGTTTGGATTGAGACTCTCCTCAAGGAATTGGCTGTGCTGTAACTCAGGACAGGCCAGTTTAGGTGTGCAGGGCCTGGGCAGCATCTGGTGCTGGACTTGTTGCATTGCTGAAGAAATCTTCCCTTGGAGATGCTGGAAGCCTTGTAACCTTGACTTGCTGTGAAGTTAAATTTCATGTTTTCTTCCTGTGTTGGCTTTTTTTGCTGTCTGTGTTAGGAATCAGCGTTTCCATCCTCTCACATTTCATCACCTCCTTCCTTATTGTGCTGTCGTCACCCTACAAATGAAGCCACTTCCCATTTCTTATTACCCCAAGTTTCTTAATTACAGCCTAGAATTGAATGGTTAATCTATATATCTGGCTTGTTTGAGACTAAATCTAAGCCTTTCTTCCACTAAGAAAGTCAGTTCAGAAGAACTAATTTACAAAAAGAAAACTAGGGCAGTAAACTTGAACACCTACTGACTATTTATAAAAAGAAAAAAAAAAGAAGTTTTGCAAGCTAAATAAGCTCTTCTACCCAAACAATATAGAAAACTTGACCACTTCTACCCAAGGCAAATTGTGTGGTATTTATAAGGTGTTCATGGTCTTTGAAAGCCTCATTTCTGTGCTGTTGTGATCACAAATATAAAGGTGAGTTTCTGCTTGTAAAACAGCACTGTTTGTTTTTGAAGCTTGCTTATTTTGCAGTGCATGGAACCTGGCTGGGATGAAAAAGCCCAGCCTGTCTCGCCAGCAGCTGCTCAGTTCTGGCATGCAGTGCATGCAGCTGGTTACCTGGAGTGTGCTGTCAGGGATGGATTGCAGGTCTAGAGGCCAAGGCCTCCAGCATTGTAATCACATCTGTGGTGGGCTTTAAGCTTTCCTTCTCTACTTTTCTCGCTGTGCCGTCAGTTTTATGGTGGAAAAGCTGCTGAAAAATAGTATTTTAGCAAGTACTTTAGCAGTACTATGTGATTTAGTGTGTGCTAAAAAAGTAAAATCACTTTTGGGCATGATGTAGGGCTGTATAACCAATACTGTATTTTTCAAAACAACTATTTTTTTATTATTTTTAATATTTCCAGGGAGGGATGAAACGATGCAGCCAGCCAGACCATCATTCCTTGAATACTTTGAACAGAAGGAGAAGGAGAATCAAATCAATAGCTTTGGGAAGAATGTGTCTGGCCAGACAAAAAATTCATCTGATTGGAAAGTACCACAGGATGGAGACTACGAATTTGTAAGTCTATACTTTGAAATTGAATCAATGTGACAATCTTTAAGAATTTTAGTCAGTTGCCATGAGATTATTTCTTGTTTTGACAGACTAATGGAAACTTGAGGAGGTTTGTTAATGTGTTTGGATGGGGCACTTTGAAAAACTCGTTTTCTTTATGTATTTCTCAGTAATCATAGCCAGTCATTATCTATAAATGTTCCTTGTTTAAAAGCAAACAAAGGAACAAAAAAGCCCGAGGACATGAAGGTATAAGCTGTCTTGCTTTAGTTCCCCATTATGCATTTAAAATATATAAAAAAAGTAAAAATTCCAGCTGGCAGTTGGAAAATGCAAATCCTCAATGTGTAGTGTTTGACAAAGAACAGTAGTAGGACCACTGAATTTCCTTGTTTTTCTCAAGCTTTTGCACTGGTTTTTGTTTTATTATATAAACATCAAGCTTGTCTTCATTTTTCTTTTCAAATCCTTATTTCCATTCTTCCTTACTAAGGCTGACATGCTCAGAATTTCCAGGAACTTTTCAGAAGTTCAAAGAAAGAGCTATTATTCATAAAGTTGATTTAATCTCTGTGTGTGTGTGTAAGGATGCAAAATTTCACGTTTGATTTCAAAAAGCCAGAAGAGGCTGAGCATTGTTCCCTCCTCATTTTTCTTGGGTGATCTTTCCCTTCACACTCCTGTTGCTCTGTGTGCCCTTTCACTGCCTGTTTGTGCTGCCCACTGTTCAGGTTCAGGTTGTCTCTCTGGCAGTGGCTGGTGATATTCACTCCACCTTCACAAAGTGTGCCGAGCAAAATCCCTCTGCTATTCACGACTCGAGGAGATGCCTCCTTTCAAGGCTGGAATAACAGCTGGAGCTTTTCATTCTCTTCCTGTAGATTGTATAGATTTACTGCTGTTATTTTGTTGTCTTTGCTCCTGCTTCTCTTATTTTCTTATTCAGGCTGCAAAGAATAGCTGAGGGGACCTCCTGCATTCCCTTTGCACTACGTTGTCTTTGGTCTCAAGGCATAAAGCCACTGCATAAACACGTTTTGTGCAAAAATAACCCACAGGCTGCCTGTGTCTCGCAGGGCCTGGGCCCAACACACGATTCCAGTCGAGTCAGATACTTCATTTCTCTCATTCACCTCATGCTGTACCTTAATTGAATGATAAACAATTGTTTTTCAACGTGTGGCATTTCCCAGGAGAGATGGGCTGCTTCAGAGTATCTTCGGAGTCTTTTGTAGTCTGCAGAGGATGGCCCAGGGGGAAATTTACTGTAATTGTTTTACTTTCTAATTTGGTTGATAACAAGTTTAGCGGTGTATTTCCTCTGAGTGGGATGCACTCCCCTGGGCACACTGGGAGCTGTAGGTGCAGGGTACACCCAGCCAGCACAGGCAACACAAGCAAAGGTCGCTGCCTTTCCAGCAAGCAGGACCCACAAATATTTTTAGAACGTGGAAAGCAACTCTTGTGACACGTGTGACCCTGCTCACTGATTTCCATTAGTACTGCAGGACTGCCATGTGCACACATTCCCAGTGTGCTGGAAGCAACAGAAGCGAGCCATAAATCGGCCTTTGGGTCACCTTTGTGAAGTAATTTGTAGAAATTTTCACTTCCCAGCTCTGTGTGTTTCTCTAGTTCAGTTGTGTATGAATGTACCAGCCTGCCTTGCATGTAAATTTTGGAGCAGAGCTACTTTTGTTTTTTCTGTAGGATGAGAAAATTGCTTGAAAGCAGCCTTAGTAAATAATGTGGGTGTTTGTATAGCCCTTATCTGAGGGTTAGTAGCAAGATCGTGTTGTATAATGTACTCAAAGACTTAAAATCATGTATTTTTCCCATTTGGCTAAAAATTGATAGATTGATGGCTATCTATGGGTAAAAGTCATGTTTATTAATGATGTATTAATTGAACGCATCAATGTAATAAGCACTGTGGAATGAGAAAAAAAAAGGCATTCATCAGTTGTATCCAGTACATCTGTCCTAGACCTGCCTGCAGCTGTGACTTCTGCATTGTCAAAGTAGGTGGGTTTGAGGAGCCTTTTTCTACAGAGGTTGCAGCATTCCAAGTAGAGATGAGATCAGTGAGATGCCAGGTAAATATTAGTTCCTCTGGGCCTTAAGAAATGATTGAAATATTATTGCTTTCTGCTACTGCAGAGTAGATAAATATGCCCTCTCTTCTCGTCTGTATTCCGCTCCCTCCTGTGTGACTAGCACCTGGAGTCTCCTGTCCAAAAAAAAAAAGGGGGGGCAATATTAAATTACAAAAGATTTTTGCTCTTTTTTTCCCTGTGGTAAAACCATTTGACCTTTTCTTGACTAACATTGTTCTTCTGAAGCAGGCAAATAAGACACTATTTATATCACAATGGCAGTGTCACATTAGATGAGGGTTAGACTGAGTCAACCCCATCCACTGCAGAGCTGAAAACCCAGAGATCCTGTTCTGAAAGGTGATGAACTCCATTCCTCCTGAGTGTGATGCTCTGGCTGTGTTCAGGTGGTGATCAGAGATGGCATTAATCCAGAGTATTTCCAGAAAAGTATTTCCAGCCTTGGAATTCTGAGGTAGAAGTTGTTATTAAGTGATTAGTCAATGCCTGATGCTGTTAAAGTTTATCTCCTCTCACGTTTGAACAAGGATCTTTTAAGCCCTGTTTTACTGCAAACAATGTTTTCAACAACATTATGATTTATTTAACGTGGGGAGAAAAATACTAATTACGGGCAAAAATTCTTGCTTTTAAGAAGAATGTAACAAACTCTAACAGGAGACTGCTGCAGGGGTAGGCTGATGATGGGCAAGCTGCATTGTATGGATAATTCCTAATTGCCATAATCAGATCTCAGAATTTTTGTAGTTGAATTTAATTTTGCCTGTGAACATTAGTCACATGCTGTTGCACAGACTTAATAATGCTAGAAGATTTGTTTAGACAATGTCCTACATTTTTTCACTTTAATCTTTCAGTAGTACTGTAACATATAGGAAAATTAGTTGTGTAGTGTTTCCTGCCCTTAGACACAACAAACCCTTTACTTATCCCTGTTTTAAAAGCCTTTTAACTGCTGTGAGCAGGTCAGTATCCTAATACCACTTGTGGCTAAAGTAGAATCACTTGTTTTTATTCTGGCCCTGCTTGAAAGGCCCTCAGTGTTGCCAAACCTATTGTAGCACGTATTTGTGGATCAGCCAGTCATGAATGTTTTGTATTACATCAGTAATCCTTTTATTGAAAGCCTGTTTTGTTAGCAAATTAGCAGGTGCCAGCCACTCCTGGCTTACGGGAGCTGTGACAACACTGAAACCTTTTCAATTTTATTTCATGAGTGTGGTTCCACAGGCAAAAATCAGTGGCAGCTGAGCCCTAGACAGTCTCAGGTTCTGCCATCATGGTGCGACTGCCGGGTTATTTTAATACCTGTAGTGTTGAGCTTAGGTTTTGCTGTAATTCTAAGTCACAATTTTTTCATTTATCAGTGAAGTTTTGCTATCCTGTGGGCTCATTTCGGATGTGAGGTCAGGTAGGACATGAACTTTGAACAGAGATTAGGGCAAGAGTACCACAGGACATGAAATCTTCACAGAACTGGAGCTGTTTGCTCCAAGGCTTTTCTTGATTCCAGCACCTGTGTACCTGCCAACCATTCCTTGCCTGGGTAAGGCTGCCTGTCGAGTGCTGAATTGCTACAGACACCTTCACACTGTCTGTAGCTGCTCTCTGTGCTGCCCTGGAATAGCAGCAGGAGGGAGCTGGGCTGTTGAAGGCCGGCAGTGCCATTCCCCTGCAGGACCTCATAGTTTTCTGCACTGGGAATCTCCATCCTGCTGCCTCAGCACTGGGGAGGAAGATAACAACCAGAATCAAGGCTTATGTCTCTTTCCTAAGAAGTATGCTGCTGCTTTTGGGAAAACCTTGATTTGCTTGCATCTGCAAGGTCTTGGTGAGTCAGACCTTTCCCATTCCTGCAATTATCAACAACCCTAATGTGGGTCCGTCCTCCTCTCTCCTTGGGTTAATGAAGAGGATCTGCATTCACAGGTTCTCTCACTGAAGCAGAAACACTTTGGAGCAGAGCTTCTGTCCTTAGGAAAATAAAACTGACATGCACCCTTGAGAATGTCAGGCTCTGCAGAAGTGGAAGGAGTAGGCATGGCCAGTTTCTCAGATTTTTCCACACTGTTGCCGTGGCCTTTGGTCACAGTGCCACCACCCTGCAGTCTGCTGGGAGGGCACCTGTGTTTCAGCTCTGTGTTTCCATGCTGTGAGTGCCATTCCCTGCATTAGCTCATCTTTTTAGCTCCCTCTGAGCAGTGTCTCGCTGGCTGCTGATGGGAATTTCTTTGGACAGGAAAGATTGCTGTGATTTCCCTGGGTTCCAAAACAGACTTCATCACTTCTCAGTACACAGTGTCATCTGTTTCTCTACTGCTGGGGAAGGCTGTCCTGCAAGCAGTGGAGCTGTGGCTTATGAAATTTTTCCAGGGCAAAATAAAGAAGGATGAGCAGGAGGTGTTAATTGCCTCTAATTGGGAGGAAGGATGCAAGAGCTCATCAGCTGCCAGGGCTGCACAGGCAGGGCCCCCAGGTACAAGCAGCAGTTCTGGTCTCCACAATCTGCCCGTCAGGGATGGGCAGAGCAGGAGCTTCACTGAGTTGTGGGATCACACCCAGCTCTTCCCCCACCTATAGATCTCTTTTCAGTTGTTTGACCTGTTGCTTCCAAGGTGCTCAGGCCAGAGTTTGCTGTTCATATGTGACTTCTCTGTGGAATGTGCTCCTTAAAATCGACCAGTGTTGAAACAAGACATCTTCATTTCAAAAGTGTCTGTACACCACTTACTGTGGCCTCTGTTCTGTTTGCTTAGCCTGAGTCCTGCCCAGGGCTCCTTGGAACTGGAAGCTGTAGGAGTTGGATGCTGGCTCACCAAGCCAGTGGGACAAAGGAGTGGACAATAGAAACCTATTTCACACTTGGAATTGCAGTTTGTTCACATTAAGAGACAAAGCAATGGTCTGGCAAGTGGTTGAGGCAAAGCATCAAGGAAACACTTAAATTTTAGTGAAGTCCAGTTTCTAAAAGTGTATTTGCATCTTTTGGAGATCTTAAATTACCTGCATTACAAGAGTTGGTATCACAACTGCAGTCTCCTTCAAATAGCTGAATAACTGTGTGTCCATTTATAATTATTTGATAGGAAACTGTGATATTTTCTGTGTGTGTCTGTAAGCAGCTTCTAGCCAGGGCTTTTAACAGCTACTGCTTGGATTTTTCTTTTTTACAAGTATAATGTAGAGAAAAGCAAACCTTCCTCTTTCTTGAGTGAAGGTATAATTCTTTTTCTTGAAGTAGTAAAGAAAAATGAAATTTTCTGTTTACTGGAGACAGTGTTTCATTATGCTGATCTCATCTGGGATATTCTGTTATTATTCACATCCTCATTTCTGTGCTTTTATTTAGTAGTTCAAAACATCACATTGGAAACGGATTTTAAAATTAAATAAATAAGTAAACCCACTTCTGGTATCTTTACCAGCAGAAAAGGAAAACATATTGGTCTAATGGTGTCTTCAGCTTGTTCAGCCTGAACAACAGGCTATTTGTTTGCAGTGAAAACATGAATGTGAATCTGTTTCCTTCCAGTTAGACAAATTAGGTATTGGTGTGATAGCAAGAAACTGAAGTTGCTGAAAAGTGTATGGAAAGCTGAATTCTTTCAGAGCAGGGCTGTCAGAGCATTAGGATCATGGTGTATTTTCTGTATGTATTTCATTATATGTTTTATGGGTAGACAGCAGCCTGGCAGTGCCCGCAGATCAGAGTCTGCTTGTGCATGTCAGGTGTGGTCCAGGCAGGAAGGATCCAGCCACAAGGGGTGGCCATGGGCTGGGGTCCAGGCCAGGGAAGTGCAGTGAGGATGCCCTCTGGAGCACCAGGTGCTGCTCATCCTGGCACCACCCGGCCACAGTCACAGCTGGAATCTCAGGTGCAGGGAATTACAGCTCCTGCTGCTCCCCTGCAGCCCTGTGGAACAGCTGCAGTTAGCGTGGTCATCGCTCAGCACAGCACATTCCCTCTCCCAGCTCGGGCTGTGGTGAAGAATGGCTGTGTGCTGGAACCATCTGCTTCTTTCATTGGAAGTGATTTATAGGGAGGAACTGTTGGAGGGCAGGTGATTTATTGCTTATCAATAACAGTAAACACACGGTGCTTTACAATGACCAGAGTCTCTAATTTATTGTATTCTGTCTGTGAAGGTGTCATTTGTCTTGTGAACAGCTCGTTGTCTGCCAGTACCTGGAACATTCAACGTCTTGGGTTTCTCTGAACATCCATTTGGATAGCATTTGTTAGCAACCTAATATTGATGCTTTATAGCTTTACTACCTTTTGTCCTTTTAAAAGTTCAATCGATTAAAAACTTGAGAGTATTTTCTGTGCAGTTGCCAGCTTTGGAAATGATGGCAGACTGAATAATTGGCTCTTATTTTGTTGGAACTGGTCTTTGGGTCTTTGCTACCAGTAGGAAGAAGGCATGCTGAGGATACAGGGTTAAGGCAGATGCTAGGAATACTTGCATTATATTGGGTAAGCTGCTGGTGTGTGACTTTGTATAATTTATCATTTTGTAGTGTTTCCTGACTTTGCTATGATCCTCTTAGGTTTATCTTCTTTTTACTTCTGCCTTTTAAGCAGCTTGGTAAAGGTGTCAGATGCAGGCCTCTGCACTAATCTTTCTGTTCCTCCTTTCTCCTGGCCAAATTACTCAAGTGAGTAATTTGAGTTGGTTACTAAGACACCAGAAAGTCTGTCTGCCTGGACAGGAGCAAAAAAAGCTGTATTAGAGTGTGCACATTTGTAGGTCATTTAAATGGCACTACTGAAAATCAAATGGTCTTGCGACTTCTATTGAATTATTATGAAACTTAGATTACACTCTTTATTTTCTAAGAGAGCAAGTTTCTCTGACCCTTGTGTGATGAATGAAGATTGATTGTTCAAAAAATTCATTTGAATATGTGTAGTTTTGTGTAGAAGAAGAAAAAAATTTGGTTAAAGTAGAGCTTTTTTCAGTAACATTTTTCGAAGACTAAACTAAACACTCTGAGTGAATCTTCAGGGATTTCTCTGTCCAAATGTTTCTTCCCTTCATCTATCATGAACTCTCCTTTTTCCCCATGGTGACTGGAATAAAAATTACTTCTCAGGCACTGATTTCTTCCAATAGTCTTACTTTGAACATAAAGTGAACTTATTTGCTAGGGCATTTATCAGTTTGAGAGATAAAGCCAGATCTGGGATGGCTGATTGATATCTCTGTCTAGGCCCTATGGAACTAGGGCAGATTCCTGGTTGGGAAGCAAGAAAACTTGAGATACTTGTTTCTGCTGTGCTGAATCTAAAATAAAGATTTCTTTCTGTGGGAGAGCATTAAGGCTACATTTTTTTTTTTTTTGTGGGAGAGAGGGAAACAAACTCAAATAAAAGGCCGGTTTTTAGCAACAGAAGGCAGTCCAGGAGAGACAACTATTCACTTTCAAACCTGAATTGTACCCCCATGCTATCTCCTGCTTATTGAGGAGGATCTTCAAGTGTATTACCTAGATGTAGTTCCACTGTGAAGTATGATTTATAAATAGAGACAGGTTTTTGTCATGTTTTATTCATTGGTTTTAAATGTCACCTGTCTTGATTCATAACATTGACATCCCTTGAATGGATTTCCTTTTTTTTTTCTCTTCAGCCATCTGCCAAGAATTTTTAAAGCTCTGTTAATTGTTTATGTCTCTTTTAAGCATTACCTTTCCAGCATATTTAGTGTGTTCTTCCCAGCAAATACTTTTAACTTGTGACGTCTTTATTAAGGACAAATGGTTCATTCTATCACCTTGTAGTCAAAACAATCTTTTTAAAAATAAGCCCAGGAGCAGCTTGCTTCTCTCTTTTATTGTTTGTTAAGTGGTCTTGAATCTTCTGTAACATTTGCATGAGGAAGACACTCTGAACCTCACTGCAAACCTCATGGGATTCGTGGCTGTGTCAAACCACCAATGTGATTCACAGCAAGTTCTGCGTATGTAGGTTTTATAAACCTTTCCAAATTCCCTTTATAACAACAACAAGAAGAAGAATATACCGCATTTGGTTTTAAAATTTGTTAGCAATATTTAAAATTGAAAAAAGTACTTCAGGGACGTGACTCTTGTATGTGCTGGGGAAGAGAATAGATTCCTGCTCTCTTCCATTTGGTAACAGGGTCATTGCTCACCACCTGCTTTCCCTTTGGTGCAAACTGACATTGATTGCAAAGCACTTACTGCCACAACTTGCTGTCAAATTTTCATTTTTTGCTATATTTTTGTATATAGCAGGCCTTCTGTGACATGAGGCTTTTAGATGAAACTTGGAGTGAGTGGGAAGTAAAATGAGTTGCTGTAGTTTGTGTTGAATTGCTTAGGTCATAGCCCTTAATGGAGACTGAAAGAATGTAACCTGAAATCGACTTCATATCAGAGTACTCAGGCTTGTAAATTCAACATCCTGGACTGTCTTTGAGGCACCTTGCCTGCTGTAGATTTAATCCACTAAGACATTGACTGAAAGTTTTGCAGATGAACTAAGTAACTACCAGAACTTCATCCTGGGTCTGTGATTATTTGGTTTGTTCCACTGCTGCTGCATGGTTAAGGTCAGGCTGCAACATGCGTTTCTGTTGGGAGAAAGGGGAGAGGAATTAGTAATTGAAGGTGTGATGCTGGAAAAGTACTCTCTGAGCACACTGAATTCTTTAGAAAACCTGTTTGAGCCTTGTTATGCCTTGAGATGTGTTTTCAGGGCTGGATGTGTTCTTGGCACAGCATCTCCCTTAAAGAAAGAACACTGCTGCTGAAACGAGATCTATTTGAAATGCTTCTGAAATCTTCTTCCAGCTCATCTGTCAGTACAAATGTTTGTAAAGGGTAATGTAGCTTAAAAAAGACAAGCTTGTCCAGGTTTTTCTCATCTGTAGCACAAAGGGCTGCTTTTGGAGACTCTTTGCATGGAGAGTCTGTCATAGCTGCCCTGGATTGCCTCTTGGGGAATGGAGTCTGGACCATCTGGAAAAGCCAGGAGATGAAGCCTCCATCAGGCCTCTGTGAACGCTTTCCAATGGGCAGGGTCTCATCTGGACAAGTGCCTGAGATGATGAACTGTGAGAGGAACAAAGTTATCTCAGCTCTGACTGCTGGACCTGGTGCATTTGACCTTGTGCAGCCTCTTCTTGTATTACTTTGAAACCTGCAGAAACATCAAGGTGTTGCTTATTGCCAGCGTAATTGGTGTGTGTAACTTTAGAGTATCTTAGATCAGATATTGGGGTGGAATCCTTCCCTGGGAGGGTGGGGAGGCCCTGGCACAGGGTGCCCAGAGAAGCTGTGGCTGCCCCTGGATCCCTGGCAGTGTCCAAGGCCAGTTTGGATGGGGCTTGGAGCAACCTGGGACAGTGGAAGGTGTCCCTGCCCATGGCAGGGGTGGGACTGGATGATCTTTAAGGTCCCTTCCCACCCAAACCATTTTACGATTCATAATCAAAGCTTTGACCTTCAGGAAGAGGGAAAAAGAGCAGCTTTATACAAATAGACTGATACAGTCTGAAAGGAATATTACTCAGAAATTAAGTGTTTAATTCCTTCTTGGTTTGTGTCCTGCCATCGTGCAGGATCATTATAAATGGATACCCAAGTAAGAGTGAACAGCTGGGGAAACCTTTCATAGTGAATTGTGCAGGTTCATTCGAGATGGATTTTGTGGAGATGGTTCACTTGGGGACTGGCCCAAAAAAATTTGCCTCTTAAATATTAAACACATGCCCCTGGTTTTAAAGACAACTGCATGGACATGCAGCTATTCATTTTTTCAGAATGTCCTGGAAGTCTCTGTAATTCAGTCTTTCCTCAGAAAGCTCTTAATTCTCTCTCCTGTCTTCTTTGCCTTCAAGTTGCAGCTGTTTCCTCCTTTCCCTCAGTGAAACAGGGGAGCCAGAGCAGCGTTGGACCAAGGTTTTGCAATAAGCCTCACTTTTGGGTAGACAAGGTGGGGTCTTCTGGAAACAAACCCCTTTCAGCAGCTCTCCTGGAGCTGGAAATAAAGTGGGAGACTAGGACTCAAAAATGTTTGTTGAATAAAGTTTAATACTCTTAAGATAAATAGGCCCAAGTTATTTAAACCTATAATGGCTGCTTGCCATGGATGATGTAGTCTTAAGCCTTTGAAAGTGAAACTGTGTGTTTTAAGCCTTCACTGTGCCTTGCAGATTGGAGTGTGTGAAGTCTTCAGATATGTTAATGATGCTTCTTGCTCCACATCATTAATGAAGGCTGTATTCAAGTACTGATTTAGTGTTAATTAATTGGTTACCACTTCAGTTCCGTTTGTGTTTCATACTGAGCAATGTTGTATGAATTAATCACTCTGAGTTCAGGTGTTCTTACTTCTTCAGTTGTTCTGCTTTATTCAGGATAAGTGATCCTGAATAAAGAAATTAATTGTTAATCCTTCAGCAAGGAGAGCCCTTTGGAGCAAGGGAGAGAGGGGTGAAGGGTACCTGGGATTGGAAGGAAGCTCCTTTATGGATATATGTACCCTTCCTAGAAGAACTTAGCTAAACCTTTCAGATTTATAAAAGAAAAGTTATTTGATTTAAAGGAATCAGCATTTTCTGACAGATTGCTCTTCTTAAAAAAGAGAAAAACCCCACGCTGGTGAGCTCTGTACTTTATAGTTGAGTTGTGCAGCTAGCCAGATCCTCATGGCCTAATGACATGATTTATTTTAGCATGTTCAGAGGTATTTTTGTACTCTTACTTAAGAAAATTAAATCATCATCACTTAGAGAAGGGAAAAAACCTTGCTGTTTTTATTTAATCAAACCTCTGGCAAGCAAGTGCTTTTTAAAAGCAAATGGTACTCCTTTTTGCACCTTTTTTTTTTGCTTGCTTGTCCAGACAGGCTGACCTTTTAGCTTGGTTTGTAATTCAGTTACTGAAAAAAGAATAACAGTGAGATAACTTGTATTTGTGGTTATAGGATTAGTCATCCACTTTCTAAGTTTCTAAAGGATTCCAGGGTTTGGACTTCTTGAAGTTCAATGCTGCAAAATAAACTGACACAATTTGTCATTCCCTTTGTTTAGATTAAGTGTGTACAGTACTTGTGATGATTTTGGAAGTGAACGGGGCTATTCATACTCATAATTGACACTACAGCTAAAAAAAGAAATTTAATCTTGGAGCTTAGAAGATTAAAATTAATTGCTCTTTTTTTAAAAAGCTCTATTTTTTTAATGACCACTCAGCACTCATATCAATGAGTAGACCTTTGGATGAGTTTTCTTCCTTAATACTTCAGTACAATGCTGAGGGTAATAACAGCTTGCAGAGGTTCTACGGTTGTGCTGGCTGTGACACCAAAACGTTCTTGAGCCTTGTGAGGATTACAGTAGGGGTTAGTGAAGTGCAGTTCTTGGCTAAGAGCAGCCCAGGGATGCCAGTGTTGATCCAGGCTGTTGGTGTTTCCACAGTTCTGCAGTCCCTGCTCTCTGTGATTCTGCCTGGGCAGCCAGGGAGAGTGGGATGTTTGCTGTAATCCTCTGAAATGGGGGATTTTCTGATACCTTGCCAACAGCAAAGCTGCTCTCTGGTTCCTAAAGACTTTCGAGGAACAGAGGAAAACTTCCAAACTGTGGGGAGGGTGGGAAGGCAGAGGTGTCCCTGAGCTGCTGAGGAGCAGCTGTGGGTCCAGAGCGTGTGTGTCTCTTCCAGAGCGGCCACAGGAATGGGCTACTCAAGGTGTGATTGAGAAAGGTCCTTGCTGAGCCAGCAGGATCAAACACCGTGGGTGTAAATACAGCCTGAAATACGAGATAGCGGAGGAGCAAAGGTGTGCAGTTCTTGCTCGAGAAGAGCAGTGGCCTCAGCAGCTGCTGCTGAGACTCCCCCGGTGAAGCCAGGCTGGAACGGAGGGGCAGCTTCCCAAGGAGCTGTGATCCTGTGGCTGCTTGGGAGAAGCCTTGCTGAGGTAGCAGGATGCCAGGCTGGAGAGAGAGGTCTTGGCAGCTGTCCTTGCTGCAGATGGAGTTTCCAGTTTAGACGTGATCTTGCCAGTGTGTCAGGCAGGGAGAAGGATGGCACACATGGTGCTCCAGAAATTCTGAAGGGATAGTACAGATGCCATGGTCTGGTGTTGTGAACCTTTATTTTAGTCAAGTAAGCAGAGCTACATGGAAAATTAACTGGAGTCCTTACTGGCATCATAACAATAGGGTGCTTCACTTTCAGTAGCCATAAAACTCCACAGCTGTGCAAGTGAGGTAGAGCCATCCCAAACACTTCACTTGAGAGCCCTGGTCTGCTCTGCTCTAACTCTCTGTTAAGATACACTTTCCCAGTTCAGCTGGGGATCAAAAGCTGAGTATGTGGTAGTATCCATCTTTTCTTCCACAAAAAGTGGTGCTGTGATTGCACTTAAATATTTAACTGGCTTAAGCTGACATGACCTCTAGGTCGTATGATGATCTCATTGAAAGTGTTGTTTCTTTGTGGAAAGCCATCTGCTATTCAGGTGAGGTGGCCTGAGAACAGTCTCCAGATGTGCACTGATCACAGCCCCTGTTCTCTTTCTTTGGGAAGTTGTAGCTGCAGTGCTGTTTTGGCTGGTGCTGGATGCTGCAGCCCATGATGTGTTTTGCCAGTCCATTGCCTAAATAATTAAGGTGCGTTAAAAGCAGAAGCTTGTGCTGCTGAGACTTATTTTTCAAATCTTTTTCAAATCTTTTGAAAGATTAATATCTGTATTTTTAATCTTGCATGAAATCCCGCAATGAGTGCACTTCATCCACCGCTTTCATAACAGTGAGAAACTTCACTGATGTGCTGATGCTAAAAGGGAGGGAAATCAAGATAATTAGTGCTTGTGCAGGCACCAGGGCTTGTTCTGATTTACTGCAGCCCCTCTGTAGCATGGCTGCTTGACAGATCTGTGAAGTTGTAGGGACCTGATGGATGAGGAAAAATGGTCAGAAAGTGCCAGTAGGTCCTTGTGCCCTTTGCATTTGACAACTCTAAGTGAATAAATAGTTAATGCCTGCTCATACATTACATCAGGGCTTCCTTGTGCTGGAAACATAAATGAGAACAAGGCACTTAATTTTTAGAGTAGTGATTGAAAGTATGCCAAGTGGTATTGAGGCAGCATTTCAGGAAAAATGCTATGGGAAAAAATGGCATGCTATTCCAACACCAATTTATATCACCATCTTCAAGATCTAAAGTCTGGAGCGCTGCTTAGCGTGAGAAATTACCTTCTACATTTAATTTTGGCCAGAGAAATTGAGGACGGGTTTTTTTCAGGTTCAAAAAAAGTACATAATACTTTTGAGTAATCTCTGTTCTCAGAGTATATTTCGTATGAGCATTTAATTGATACCTTGTTTAACCAGCCTTTCAAGCTACAGAAAGCTGATTCCAGGGTAATCTCAGCCCTTACACTCGTCGGAGCTCACATTTACGAATCCTTGAGTTCTGACACCCCTCCCTGGCTCGTGGTCTCTGTAGCACCACTGCACTCAGCGTGCTGCAGGCTGAGCTCTGCCCCAGGGTGGGTGCCACAAACAGCCACAGCAAGTGGCATCCGAGGGGAGAGCTCCTCCCAGAAATAAAACTCTGTTTGAGGAGGTGACAGAGGAAAAGTTCAGGAGTTGAGGTGGATACACATCACACTGATCTGCTGGGTTCTGGAGAAGGAAGTGTGAGTGTGCCCTTGGTTTTATCAGCAGGGAAGCATCGTGATAGCCTTGGTGATAGCCTAGGTCAAGTGAAGCAAGAGTTTAATTATTCTCTTCTGTGAAGAGCCTCCCTTCCCAAAGGACACCTGAACACTTAATTGGCTACTTGTAGGAATTGTTTTATACTTGTCTCTGACATGTAGCCACTTCTGCTGTCGAGCGTGATCATCAACAACCTCCCTTGAGGGGCTTCCACACAATTGTAGTCCCAGTTGGTTGTTCTGCTTTTGTTTTTCCAAAGTAGACTGTTGCTTCTCTATTACCGTGGTGATACTTTTCATTATCTCAAACAGCAAATTCCTGTTTGGCATTTAATGTTTAGCATAGCTTGGGTAACTTGATTTGAGTAAAACCCCATCTCAAGTCACATTTAGAGTTTGCCTGTCTGAATACACACAAATAAATGATGGGTTGTGCTCCCTGCTGATGGGATTGATGAGTTTCTTGGGGGGATTTGACCACTGGGTATGCAGTCAAGAACTGTTAGATTGCAGCATAAAAGTAGGCTTAAAAGGAAGCTATGACAATAAAAGCTGTGCTAAATAGACAATTAATTTGTTTTTTCCTTAGTTCCCATCTAGCTCATATCCTTTCTACTAAGAATTTATTTCCCTGTGTAGCGTGGGAAGCTGCAATTTTATTACTTCTGTATTTTAGTCTTCAAACTCCCACTGCCCCTTATGAAATGATAATTGCTAAAGCCAGTTTTTCTAAAGGCTATATAAAACTTAAAAGTTTGACATCAAGTTATGTTGAGCAGCAAATGCCACCTGGAATATCTGGGTGAAAGGCAGGCAGAGAGATTGCTGCAGCTGGGTGTTTTCTTTCTGAAAAAGCCACAGGCTCTTGGTAACAGTGGGAGGATATTCGGAAAATACCCTGAGCATGTGGAAGACAAGTGTTCAAACTCAGAGCAATTATGGTAGAGGGATATGACTAGAGGGCTAAGGAAGAAGAGAACAACTTCCTAATTTTGTTTGTAGGATTGGCTGTAGTATCAAGACTTGAAAATATCCTCCTTCTGAAAAACTGTTCAGATGCTTTCACCATGAGGAAAGTAACTTCATCTCACCAGCCTCATACATATTCCAATTTTGTTCCAGAAGTCAGGGTCCATCTGCATGCTTGAAAAGTGATGGTAGAAAAACTGCATCCCCACTCAGGGGATGGAGGGTTCCTATTTGGCACAAGCCTCAAAACTTCAAAGACAGTGTTTGAAAGCAAAGCCCAGATAGCCTGAAACGTTGCAGACGTGCAAAGAAAAGGCTTTGTGCTAAATGCAGGGATCAAATTCAGTGTCAGTGAGTAAAAAGAAAGTTTCAGGAGGAACATGTTTTCCACTTGCCCCAAGATAATATTTTTTGATTCCTGTGCAGTCAGTGAGCTAGAGCTTGGCCAAGGCTCTTTGTTGGGGGAGAAATGTGTGAAAGCTGCTGGGAAACAGCTCGTTTCTGTTTGATGCTCGTAATTTCATGCAGCAAGGGGATTTTGCTGGCAGTGTTTCTGATAGAGGAGCAACTAAGAATGATGGCTGGGGTGACTCGGGGGTTACTGGACGACCGTATTTATGTCAGTAGCACAGGCTGGTCCAGGCAGTGGTGACCTTGTGCTGCTCAAGGGCTATTGAGGGACCAGAGAATGTGTCAAGTCCCAGACTGGTCAAGCTACAGACCTTTCTGTAGGCAAACCAACAGGGGTGCTGCTCAGTGTGAGGGCTGTGGGTACTAAGAGGCCTGTGATAAATCGTTTTCATCAGCTTCTAATTCAAAAAGTTTTCACCATTTGGGGTTTTTGTTTGGTTTTCATGGGGACAGGGCAGAGGCTGAGTTAATTCTCTAGGCTTTGTGTTTTACAACAGATTTTTTTGGTTTGTGTGAAACAGAAATCTGTCATGGTCTGTTTAAAAATACCGTGGCAGGGTTTTGGGCTGTGTCCTGCTTGGGGCAGAACAGCAGAGGTATAAAGTTCAGACCATGGTGCCCTTGAATATCAAACCTGTGGCTGTGTCTAACGTGTCTGCAGAGAGCTTATATTTACTCTCCTTTTGCTGCCTAGGTTCATTTACATTCAGCAGAATATCATGTTGCTGTGACACTTCACCTGACTGTAAGAGATGCAAGTGGGGTTTTTTTCCCCTGTTTTTAAAATGCTGATTTGAAAGAACTGCAACTCAGAAGCAGTTTGTTGAGTTGAACATTATTCAGTGGGGTAGTTGTCTGCAAATCTGTCAGAAATGCTGACAAAGGAATGTCATGAACAGCTTACAAATCTTCTCCTTGAGGAAGAAATTGTATTTCAAATGATCTCTTCCTGATTTGTCCATCACTACTGCATAGGCGTAGAAAGGCTGTAGGTTATGTCCTTCCAAAGGATATAATTATGTATGTCCTTCTGAATTATACAGTGGAAATCATCAGCATATTAAAACAAGATGTTGCTGTCAGTGGTGTCTGAAGAAAACAAACAGCATGGCCGTGGGTGAGAGGCTTTCAGATGAACACTTCCACCTCTGATGTTTATCTTCACTTGGGCATTTTTACAGAGTTAAGATCGTTTCCAAAACATCAAGTGAAAATAAAACTGTTAATCAAATGGTTAAAAATTAGCTTTCTCAACATACAAGCTTGCTGGAAGAGTTTCACTGTGCTGCCTCCTCACCGTTTTGATAGATTTGTTTGGCCAACCTTAGAACAAGTATTTTTTATCCAGCTTTACATTTGAAATGAGATTCCTTCCTTTAAAAGTTTGTCTTAGGTATTTGATCAGCATGGACAAAAATAGATACCTTTTACAGAGACAGTTAGACTTCTTAGAGCAGAGGAATTGCTGAGAAGTGAGGAGAGGAATGGGACTGAGCCCGTGGCTAAAACCAGCTCTAATTGCAGCTGCTCAGCGCTGAGACTTTACCCCGAGTAACCGTCTGTCATGAGATGCTGTCCTTGTCCTTCTTGTCTTATTTTGCTCCTGGCGTTTCTCTAAGAGAATAATGTCAGTGTCCCAGGAGTGCACCGCTGCAGAAACAGATATACTGGAGTCTAAAACTTCATTTCTGGGAGGAAGTCTGTCTGTGGCACTGGCTTACAGTGAAATGCCAGGCAGCAAAGTGAAATGAAGGCCATCACATTTTGAACAGGTTGTTGGTTTTTTCCTTCTAAAGATGTGTGTGAGAGTGGAAGGACAGGCTGAGTAATTGCCCAGGCCAGGTCCTCGAGCTCTTGCTGTCGCAGCCTGAGGCACAGCAGGAACAGAGGGCTGGGTGTCCCCTGCTCTGCGTGGCTCTCGTGGCTCTCATTAGCCACTGGGGACCTGTCAGTCTCCCATCAGCTCGTCTGGGCTGAGCAGTCACCTCCTGGACCTTTCACCAGTGCTGCCCTTTGGCTTCTCCGCCTCTTCCAGGAGGAGCTTGGCATTCACAGCCAGGGTGCCATTACTGCAGATGAAAACTCTGCGAATAGTTCATCCTCACTGACACAGCACTGCACACAGGATGTTCCTGTGCTCCCAGATTCCTGCACCACATGGACTTGCCTCTGTTCCTTCTCCCCCCATCCCCGTCGTGTGTAACCCGTGATCAGGCTCCGTAAGCAGCCACTTTGCGTCACGCAGGTAACCCACTTCCCAGTTGGTTCATGTTAATATAAATCTGTGGGCTCTGCCCACTCCAGACTTAGCTGTGCTCCAGCATCTTCCATACTGTTCAGCCATCTGTCCTGACAAACACAGTCCCGGGAATTGTCAAAGCTGCTGTGTCCCTTGGCAAGCAGTTCTCACACTTTGCAGGGAGACTTTGTGTGTCAGTGTCCACGGAGGGTGTCCCGTGATGCTCCATCCTGTTCAAGGACAGCAGTAGGGCAATGTTCTCTTGTTGCCACGTGTTCTGGAGAGACCATTGCTGTGCATCTGCTCTGCCAGCTCAGGCACTTTGTTTCTGGCTCTAAGCAGCACCCAGCACTTGAGGAGGATGGCAGAGAAGGCTCAAAGGGCATCCATGGAAGATTGCAGCCCGAGGGTAATTTCTGACATCTAATGCTTGGCTCAAGCCTTGAGCAAGGTGTTTTAGATTGTTCCAATGCTCTCTTTAAGCAGTCCAGCACTGGGAGAGCTGTAGCTGCTTAGTCTATGTATTCAGTCCTTGTATTAATATTTTCTTCTGGTTTGCATTTTTATTTGACTTTTCAATTCCCTAGACTGTGAGGAAGTGGAATGTTGAATAATTACCTGCTCCTTAATAAATTAGTGTGAAAAGGCAACTGGTGCCATGCATCAACTTAAACTGCTGTCTGTTAAAGTTGCATTAATGTGTATAAATAATACATATCTTTGTGGAGGAAGTGCTTTGTCTTTCTAATGAACAGTTGCCTGATTGGAAAGGCTGAAAGACTGTATACCCTGGGCAGAAAGGTTGTTTTACGTGTGCCTGGATTATTAAAATGTATTTGTGATCCTGAAACAACAACTAGGAAAGATCTTGCATAGCAGAATATGCTAAAGAACTTCAAAAGACATTGGGAGAAATCAGGTAGCAGGTGACTTTGTGATTTAGGAACTGGTATCTCTTCCACCTCAGGAAAAGGCATCAGGATTTCCATATCTTAGTTTTAAGGAGTGATGCAAACTACCATTAAACATTCATTTGTTGCCTTACAGTAGGCAGCAAACATTTCACTGCATGTTTTGGTTCAGAAATGGCTTGAAGAATAAGCATGACAGCTGACTAATTAACAGCTAAACTAGGACAGCCCCACTTGCATGAAAATAAAGGTAAGTCACTTAATTATGACATTTGTTGAAAGCAAAAAAAATTTGACAGTTCTTTGTGCACAAGAAAAAACCCAAATTATTTTGTATCTTCTTAGCATCCACAGCAGGTGCTCACTGATAGCAGGTGCTGCACAGTCATTTCTGTCCTGCTGCAGTGCCTGTAAAACAGTCTCTCTTGTGGTCCCTTGGTCTTGGATGGGAAAAGGACTGGTGCTTAAGTAAACATTTGAAGCACTTCCAGTGTCCATATTTTTAATGTTATGCTAAAATCCCATCTGTTCCACAGGTTATAGTATTACAACATTACATAAAGGCTGTAGCTATGGACAATGTAGACTGTCCCAGGCCACACTTGGCATCTGTAATCACAGAGCAAAACTTTTCAGTGCCAGTTCTGAGAAAATTGGCACAGACAAGAGAGCCAGTTAAACAAAGGGCAGGCAGAAAGAGAATTCAGGGAGAGGGAGCTTGTCCAGATGAGCCTGACATCTTCACGTGTACAGGAAAATACAAACTGTACTTGCATATTTTATCAGTACCAGGCTGACCCAAAGTGACCTGGTGTGTGTTTGTGCTCTGGGATTTCTGGTGTAGCAGAGTCTGAATTCCTCACCATGATTGAGATTCAGCCTCATTGTACATAGTTGCCTTTTTTTTTCACCTGCAGCTTTTGTCAATGATATGATTTTCTTCCTGTTCCCTCTGTCTCCTTTTGTCATTTAGCATGAGGAGGTTTAGTTGCAAGGAAAGGGGAGGAGAAGAGAGCTTTGCTTTCCTTCCATCTCAATGCAGCATTTCCGTCCTAAGCCTGCAAAACGAAGCATTAGAAAAGCAACTCCGTGGGGGAAACATTTCACTGGTTGATTGTATGCTCACACTGCCAGTAACCAGAGCATGTAATGTACCTGTGAAATGAGCAGAAGCAGTATCCTGAGGCTCACGCTGCTCTCACTGAGAGCAGCAGCCTGGAGCAGAGCTCTTTGTGTCGTTCCCTGCTGGAAGATGTGCTGTGGCCGTCAGAGGAGCAGCAGGATCCCTGCAGGTGTGTGGGCGGTGGCTGCACTGATGCCGGTGTCTGTTCCTCTTTTGTCTCCCTGCTAGCTGAAGGCTTGGAGCGTGGATGAGCTTCAGAAGAGGCTCTCTGCCCTGGATCCCATGATGGAGCAGGAGATTGAGGAGATTCGCCAGAAGTACCAATCCAAGAGGCAGCCGATCCTCGATGCCATCGAAGCCAAGAAGCGGCGGCAGCAGAACTTCTGAGCCACGGGTAGAACATTCTTCCATCCTCAAACAATCAGCCCCTTGCTTTTATGACTACTGAACAGATTGATTTCTATTGAAATATGCTAGCAAAATAGAGGGCAATACTTCTGCTCGTTTATTTTTCCATAGCACCTTTGTGAACTCAGGAATGCCATTACATGGAAAATCCTGATTGTATGTTTTAACGTTAGACATATATTTAAAACGTTATTCCAAAAGAGTTCTGTTACTGTTTTTAGGAGGATTGTTTTTAAATCAGAGGAACCAGATAGAAGTAGGCTAATGAAAGTTGGCTCACTCTCTTTTCAACTGAATTTCCAGGAGTCCGTTTTGGTTTAAGTTAATACAGATTGTTGTCCGTAACAGCTGATTTGTTTATGGGGTTTTTGTTTTTGTTTTCCTTTGTGAATGCACAGACTGCATTCAATCTCAAGCTGTTAACTGTTTCTACTGTTAAGGTACTGATAAATTTTAGGTCACTGAAGAGAGCAGGTGAGAACATGTTCAAACTGTTCCAGCCTTTTGAAAGAAACCTAAATCTCAGTTTTTAAAAAGCCTGTAATAAGCCCCATGCCTTACACTGTGTGCTTTAAGCAAGTATGATTTCTTCAAGACCTCAGTTTTGTCCTCGTTTTGTGTACTTTATCAATTTATACGAGTAGATAAAGCATGTTGTGCCTCCATAAGAAATGACATTCTGTAATTTAAAATCCACACCCACTTAGAACCAAAAGCCAGTCAGTTTGATCAGATCTGATACCCCTTTGTCTGTCTGTTTGGAAATGTCCTCCAGGGAGACCCTGCTGAGAATGGAGTGCTGGGAAAAGGAAACAGCGTTTGAATGGGTGGAAGTTGTGTGAACCTCTCTCAGGAATTAGGTACTTCGGCTGTGTCTAAGAGGACTTAAAAATCTCCACAGCTTGTGAAATATTTTATAGGCTTCATTTCAAATTTACATCTTTAGATGCTGGAATAAAAACTTGATTTCACAATCCTTCACATTTCCGCAAGGTTTAGCACATCAGGAGAGTTGAACTGAAAGTAAAGACTGTTGAATTAACAAAGATGTGCATTTATGGTGGTGGAGCAAAGGCGGAGTTGATCTGGATGAGAAGACAATTACCAGTGTCCTGCTGGAAGAGGTTCAGTCTCTTCCAGTTCCTCTGGATGCTCTTGTGTTGTTTTTTTTTTTAAATTTCCCTGCCATCCCTGCCCAGCACAGCCCAATCAGCCACAATGCCCCAAGCACGTACAATCACTGTGAGGACGGTGCAATCAGCTCACATCAGAGTGGAGAGTAAAACAAAGCCTGTTGGCAGGGCAGAGACTGAGCAACGCCTCTGCCCCGTGGGCTGTGACAGCAGAGCTGTGTAGTTTCAGGTGTTCCTAGCATATGATGGAATGTTTGGACAGAGCAAGCGTTTCTACCATTATATTTTTATTTTGCTCTGATGGAGGGAGCAGTTTCCACGTCGTGCTTCTGAACTAGGCCTTGGTACATCACCTGGATGATTAAACAGCAGTGTCTCCTGAATCAATGCTGCTACAGAGGTGACGTGTTCGTTTCGTGTTTCTGTAGGGTCTTGTTTCCCCACTGGAGCAGGCTCTTGGCTGCTGCTCACAGTTCTGCTCCACAGCTGTGAAAGGAACCAAGCCATTCTTCCCCTCCGCAGGGCTCCTTGCATCGGTGTGTCTCAGTTTGATAACGCAGTGGGATCACAGCTGTCCCTAAGGGAAAGGGAGGCAGTAAGCAGTGTCTGTGGGGTGCTGCAGGAAGAGCACATGCTGGGATAGCCAGCAGTCTGATAGCCTCGGGTGTTGGGAAACATCGGGGCTCATACCGTGCTCATCTGGAATCTGTGCAATAGGCTTTGCCCTCACCATGTCTTTATGGTGAGCAATTTTCATGAGCATCCTTTGCGTCAAAGAAACTCCCCCAGCTTAGGAGGGAGTTCTCTGGTCAGTGTCGGATCTTGTATAAGTCACTTGGGTGGACCTGGCCCAGCACCTCTGGTGTGACAGACACAGAGATCTGTGACGTGGTAAATTGTGCACTGCCTGCGTGTGGCGTGGGTCAGGCCTGTTCTGCTGGAAGGAGATTTTCCTCTGCACTGGGCAGGTAACTTTGCAGAGATCAGAGGGCATTAGAAACCCCAACCTTTAGGTGAAACAGCACGTAGTGGTGTCTATTTACAGAATATGCAACCTGTGACTGCTGTAACTGAATGTAAGCACTCTTGAAATACTCTGCTTTGCTGACGTGATTGTCTTAAAATATAGCAAACGAACCAAAATAGCTAAAACCGGTCCAATGGCTTAACTGTCTTTGAACCTTTCTTAAATGCTTGCAGTGGGTGAGACTTAATGGTGTTTCTTGCACTTGGAGCTGTAATGCAGAGGAATTATTTTCTCCTTCAATGATTTTCAATTTGTTAGAGAAAATATGTCCCTTTTTGGTCCCTTTGTAGAATGTCTGGGAGCACAGTACCTGTTCATTTCTCAAAGTCCTCCAAGCTAAGACCAAGGCTGGTACCATAAGGGAAGGCTGTTTTGACAAAGTTTTAAGCAAAAATCTTGCTTAATTGTGAAGCTGCATTCATGTGCTCCTTGGGTCCGTCTGCATTGTGGAAAGGGTTCTGGACAAACCATTCTCTTTGCTTCTAAAACCCAGAGATACTGATGGTGTCAGTCATGTGAGACTTACAAATGTGAAGTTTGTAGCTTTAACTTTTTTTGTAACAAAGAAATTAGCAACACTGGCATAAACTGCTGACTTGAAATGCTGTTTTGTAAGATCTGGCTGTTTGTATATAATAGTGTTGGTCTTTAGTTTGTATATGTATGAAACAGTAACTTTTATTGCATTCCTCTCAGTTTGATACAGGAGATTTTGTTTGATCTTTCTCAAATATCTTGCCTTATTTGTTCAAAGGGGCAAATAAACTGTCCCTACCTGAAAGCATCAGTGTCGTGACTCGTATTTATGCATTAAAATACTTTGGGGTATTGTTGTTTATCAGGACAAGTTTTAACATGATGCACCTCTAGTCAGCCAATGTTATGCAACATTCTGGAGGAGAGTACAAGCTCTCAGGAACACAGGCAGTGAGCGTGTCAGACACTCATTTTAAAACATTACTAATTCTGCAGCTTGGGGTGGGATTGCTTGAGCAGAGGGGCAGCTCCGTGTGCTGGCAGCTCTGTGGGGGTTCAGGAGGTGATGCTCAGGCAGCTCCAACAGCGAGGAGCACGGGCAGCCCTGCCTGGAGCTCCAGTCATGCAGGAGGGATGTTTGCCCCACAGGGTGCTTTGGCAGATGGGGATGCTGAGCTCTGCTGTGTAGGTCCTTGCTGTCTCTGCAGCAACTTCCCTGAGCCTGCAGGCGGGTTTGGGGCTCGGTACATGTCAATTTATCCACCTTCCTACACAACAGGTGAGGCTAGAGGCTCACTCCTAATTCTGGCTCACTTGCTGCACTTTGAGCTTTCTAGCTCAGAAAAAGATGAAGCTGACAGTGAGTGGGTGCTGCCTTCCAATGGTGAACTGTTGGCTTCGATGTGGTTTCCCTGAGCAGTTACTAAATCTGTCCTGGAGGGATGACTAACTGGAGCAGAGACAGAATTCATTCAGGAGTCAGCTTTGGTTAGCAATTCCGGAAGAAACAAAATAGATCTGAGCTTTTAAATGTTGAGAAGGAGCATGGAAATCAAAGGGAGGGAGGCTGCCGGCTTTTCTAGTAACTGGGAAAGCCTGGAGCTCTCACGTATTCTCAGCAACATTACCAGGCTATTGTGGAGCCCCAGAACAAAGGGAGGGAGGGTTGTGCAGCCGTACCAGGGAGTGTTTGTGTGCACTCCCTCCGTGCTGGCAGCTCTGCACCTGCTGCACAGACTCCTGCATGTGACTAACAAACCCAACAACAGGTACCCATGAGCTGGGACTGATGTTTCGCCTTGGTTTTCTCCCCCATAAGGGAAGAAGTCAGCTGTCCACTAAGCCCATAGCACCAGCAGTTTTTAATAATTATTAGCACTAAGGTACAGGGGCTGCTGTGCCAGTGTCCTTTTTGCCCAGCTATTCATTTCCTATACCCTCATTTTGTACCATTTCCTGCTGTCCACAGGCCAAAAGAGTCTGAGCTTGGATAAATGCTTTGAGCGTTGGCTGACAGCCCTGCCTCGAGAGTTGACAATTTTTCATTTCACTAATCATTCTGGCAAAATTCTGAAGAGTCAAACCAGGAAATACCCATCAGCTCTTTCCAGACTGAAAGTTAATTGCTCTTTAATTTAAGAGCCCAGGAAGAAAGCCAATGCGTTTAAAAACTTTAAAACAATTCAATTCCATCTACGAAGGACTGTCCTGCTCCCCTCTCCCTGGTGGGTTGTTGCTGTCCAAATCAACACAGTGCTGGACGTGGAGGGAGCCCAGAGTCCCTGAGTCCCATCCTGAGTGGTCACAGCAGCCTCTTGCAGACCTGTCTGTGCACAGTCAGCAGACAGCTGAGCTGTAGGGTGGATTTTCCTCAGCCCAAGGGGCTCACAAGCTCTGGACCATCATTCCTTCACCACAGAGAGCATGATCTTGAAAGAAACCTGGGGCAGGTTTTCCCACTCTCCTGCTCTCACCAGACTCGAGGTCTGGATGTGAACATGTGTTGCTGGTGCTGTGCCTCCCTGCATGCCTGACCTGTGGTTTTTATTCCCTGAAATAGTGTGACCTGTCTAGGCATATTTGGTTAATTTAATTCCATGCCTTCAAGGCTGCTTATTTGGCTTTCTCAGATGGTTAGAATGGAAGTCTCGATTTTGTGTGTTTCCTACAACTAAGTTAACAGCCTGGGTTCAGATAAAGGCTAAAGTGAGCCCATAAGTATATGCAAATGTCGGGACTGTCCCACTACAAGGCAAAAGTGGTTTAGCATTATTTTGTAAAAAAAAAAGAAAAATGGAACTACTGCACTGTTTGTCTTCATTGATCTCCTTACATAATTCAGCAAATGGAAGTAACACTGATTTAACATGTCAAGCAGTGTGCTCGAGCAATGAGATCTGATTTTTGCTGAGGTCAGCAGGGCCCTAGGAATCTGTGAGCAGGAGAGATCCCAGAAACACTGCCATTGAGGAGTCTTTCCTTCCTACAGATGAAGCCCCTTAAAATTCCCTGGTTTTCTAATTACCAGCTGAGTGCACAGACCATGCTCAGGGTAGCCATGGATCTGAAAGTTGGCAAAGGAAAAGAAGTTTTAAACAAAGGTAATGAAGTTTACTTTGTCTCTTTGAGCAGAGTTGTCTAATCCTCAGCTGCATTAAATTGCTTAATAAGGTCACTCCTTAATCACCGTTCCCTGGAGGCAAGAGAGTCATGCTTTAGTCAATCATTTTCTGAATGTGGAAAGCACCTTTGTAGGAATAACCTGATAAAGTGTGTAATTGATTTACCCACTGCATCAAATGAAAATGCAGCCACTCAGGAAAACTGATTAGGGATTAGCAAAAGAACATGAGTTTCCTACTTGCCTTAGAAATAGTAAGCCAGGCCCGTCCTGGCAGCCCGGTGCTGCACAGCCGTGTCTCACTGGGGAGCGTGGGCTGTGCTCACCCACTCTGCTGCTGGGCACCTTCCTGCACCCGGCTCTTCCCTGCTCCGCACAGCTCGAGCTCTGCGAGATCTGCCTGCACAGCAGTGGGAGGATTTTCCTAGTGCAGTTACTCAGAGCCATACAAATCCTAATGTCTTCACAGAGAGCAGGAGGCTAAAAAAAGAAAACATCTTTCGTGGCTTCCCCAAACCCGAGCTTGGAGCTCTCGTGCACCAGCCCCCTCCGATGTGCCTTTGCGATGTGGCAGAGGGGCTCACAGGAGATCCTGCCTTGCTTTTAGCCCCCTGATAGGGGAGCTTTTGCCTTGGAATGATCAGCAGCATGTGGATTTTTAATTTTCTTAGTGGAAAAGCTCTCAAAGGAATACAGATTAAACTCTGTTTTTATCCCTATCACACCCAGCAGCACCTGACATGGAGAGCAGTGGTCCTGCCCTCCCCAGCCAGCCCCTGCAGAGCAACAGCCTCGAGACACCCCTCTCATGTCAGAGCATCAGAGAGGCCACATCAGGATTCCCTCCCTCCCAGTTTCGATGCCTGGCTCCCTGTGTGGCTTTTCCCAGAGCCCACCAGCTCCAACCCCTTCCCTCACACCCTGTGAATGCCTTATTCATTGAGCCTCAGGAAGGTATGTTACCCAAACTGCTCCAGCCAGGATGACAGCAGTGGTTCAGGCACGAGGACCAGCTGTCAGCACACACCATCCAGAGCAGGGGTGAGGTGGGAGCTGTGCTGTGCTCCAGGGTGGTGCTGGAGCTGGCTGATGGGGACCTGCAGAGCTGTGGGAGCAGCTTGGCTGCTCCTGCTCACCTCGACCTAGCCCTGGCTCAGCCCGTGGACTGCATGAGCACATCCAGCTGCCACAAAACAGAAACCAGCATCCACAGCAGATCACCGAGGTCTTTAATAAAATATACAGTATGCATCCCATGCATAGATAGAAAATTAATTTACATGCTCCTAATTATTTGCATAATGCTTTTTCATTAATAGATGTCATTTATTCTTCACATTTGAATACATTTTGCTACTGGAATATTTATGTTGAGAAGGGGAAACTCCTTCCTGTATTCAAGTAAGAGTGCAGCAGGAGCTGGTTGGAGCAGAGGATGCTGCTCTCCAGTCCTAGCTCCCAGCAGGAATAAGCGCGGAGCGGACCATGAACCATCGGTACTGGAAGACTTGATGATGCCAGAAGCGTGAGCACCCTCCCATCCCACACCACTGTTCCTTGGGGACCCTTCCTGAGCCCCACTGGGTTTGGAAAGGCTGGACCTGCACCAGTGTTGGTTTGGCTTTCCTTGCCTGTGACCAGCAGATCGCTACAGGCAGAGCCGGCACCGGCACCAGCGGCTCTGCTGAAACCCAGCCAGGACAACCAGCAGCAAATCCCACAATCCAGGCACCTGGGGTCGTTCTGCAGCCATCAACATGTGTTTGAGGTGATTTGGGATTGCAGGATGCACATTTCTCCTGCTCAGAACAGGCATGGCTGGGTGCACTCCTCTGTGCGCAATGGAGCTGCACAATTTCCAAACAGAGAACGGGGGGTGGGAGGGCAAGGAAAAGCTCTGTAGGGAATTAATGCTGTGCTGGGAGCAGCCCCGAAAGTGCTCACGTGGGCTGGGGGCCAGGCAGGAAGGGGGTTCGGTGCTCCAGGCCGACCTCCCTGCCCTGCTGTGAGGTGCTCAGGGGCTGCAGTGACAAGGAGCAGTGCAAGGTCCCCTCTGCCCCAGCTCTCTCCCTGCAAAAGGAAGGTGAGTGCAGCGGCACCTGCGTAGCTCAGCTCCCCATGGGGATGCCTGAGGCAGTGTGACCCCTTCCTTACAGCCCTCCTGCCCCTGCCTGGCCCTGAAGACAGGGAGGGAAGGGGCAGAATTAAGCCAGGCCGGGAGCTGTGGCGAGGGAGACCAGGGCTTGGGGGACAGCCGCACTGGGATTGGCTCCTCAGTTCCCCCAGCTTGATCCCCTCCGACTGCTGCTGCCTCACAGGACAGTGTTCCTTCTGCCTGGTCATGCCCGGCTGGTGTCCCTCCCCCATGCATGGGCAGGGCTCCCAGCTGTGCCACACTCCCAGCACAGCCCCAGCCCCAGATCCCTGCGGGTCCCTGCACTGGCAGTGCAGGAGAGCAGATAAATCCTGGCTGCAATGGAAACAAGGTGAAGTCCAGTCAATCCCACTGCAGGGACTGGGGACCATGGGGCTCACACTGAGCTGGACACTACCTCACCTCCCGTACAGACTCATTCCCAGGCCCCTTTCCTTTATGGCTGGGGTGGGCGCAGTTGAGCCTTTCGAGGCTGTTTCCAGCTGGGGGTAGGACAAGGCTGGAGCTGGAGTTGTTGTCGACCTGGCACAGGATC
Source organism: Lycocorax pyrrhopterus obiensis (assembly GCA_014706295.1). Lineage (NCBI taxonomy): Eukaryota > Metazoa > Chordata > Aves > Passeriformes > Paradisaeidae > Lycocorax > Lycocorax pyrrhopterus. The sequence goes on along the minus strand of JACSVZ010000022.1, from coordinate 8,569,583 downwards.
TGTAAAGGCTGCCAGCCTGGTTGAGGGCTGCCTCACCCTTGAGCTATTTAACCACACCGTGGACAACACAAAACCTCAGGGCAGAGGAAAATCCCCCTCCGTACAGTTGGGGCAGTGCCTGATCAGGGGTCACTTGTATTTCTTACTTTCTGCCTCCCTTTCTGGCAGGGGTATACCCAGCACCACAACCTCCCTTTGCAGCCACGGGTGAGCAGGGTGAAGGCTGAGACACGTCCAGGCAAATGCAGGGTGTGGAAGCAGCCAGCACCCACTGAGCATCTCCTCCAACCCCTCCTATCCTTTGCAGAGCAGGGGTGATGCCGGCCGTGGCTCCTCCGCCGTGTCCCAGTGCCGTGCTCCCCATGAGCAGGCAGGTCCCACGTGCCCCAGGGCCGCAGTGCCGGGGGTCAGGGGCTGGGGTGGGCACCGGGGGTCAGACCACGGCGGTCGGGGCTGCCCCTGTCCAGGGAGGTCTCGCTCAGAGCCTCCGAGTCTCGGTCATGGCTGGAGATGCTCCCCACCTCCTCGGGGTCCTTCTTCCCGCTGTTCCTCACGGCTGCCTCCAGCGCCTTCTGCTTGCGGTAGAAGTGGGAGAACTTGTTGAAAATGATGGTGATGGGCAGTGCCACGACCAGGATGCCCCCCAGGATGCAGCCCGAGGCCGCCAGCTTCCCCGCCACGGTGACGGGCACCACGTCGCCGTAGCCCACGGTGGTCATGCTGACCGTGCCCCACCACCAGCACGCTGGGATGGTGTCAAAGCCAACATCTTCCTCCTTCTCAGCAGTGTAGGCCACTCCAGAGAAGACAGAGACCCCCACGGCCAGGTAGAGCAGCAGGATCCCCACCTCCCGGTAGCTGTGCTGGAAGGCAAAGCAGAGCATTGGTCAGTGGGGGCCACCACACCCAGCACGGCCAGGACACGGAGATCCCACAGTGCCAACACAGCCCTGCACAGACTCCCTGCGCGCCTCTATCAGGGATCTCTGCCTCTATCCACCTCTGCTGTGGGGCGTCCTGCTCCAGAGATGGGCTGGGATGGGGTGGGAAGTGCAAGGGTGACTCAGGTCTGGAGCGAGTGGTGCAGCCAGGAATCATTCCTGGCACCCACAGCTGCCTCTCTGCACTCCACCAGCCTGCGAGTGCTGGGAGGGAAGACAGATTTGTGCTCCCCAGCCAGGGATCTCCGGCAGAGGCTGCTCCCCTGCCTCCAGCACTCACTCTGGCCTGATCTCAGCTAACAATATTTAGCACATTTTCCTTTTATCTTGGCAGGTCCCCAGAAACCACCTAATAGACAGCCACTAAAAGAAGCAATTTGTACCTTCCTGAGTCGCTGGCACTGCTCACAGGGGGGACATGGCCTCTGCTGCAGGCTCAGCTCAGCTCTTACCCAGGTCTCAGCCAGGCTCCCTGGGGACCCCAGAGTCCCAGGGTACCTCCTGTACCCCAACACCACTGAGCCTCAGCATCCATGAAACCCTTTGTTACACATGTGTAGAAACTCCTGTTTCTGAGATAATTACATTCCCTTCAGGCTTTGCTGCTCCTCTGACAGAGACTCCAAGTAATCATCAGAGCTGACATGAAACCAAACATCCCTGGTCATCAGGGCAGTCCAGGGATCCATCCACTGTCAGCATGGGCTGGTCTTAGACCCATCCAACAGGGTGCTGCAAGCCCCAGCTTGATGAGATACAGCCCAAGGGGTCTGGGAGCCTTGGTGGGAACAGAGCCATGGGACACCCAACTCTGATGGCAGAGGTGTGCAATACTCCTTGGAGAAGCCATTGTTTCTCTGGTTTCAACATAAGACCTTTGTGCTGAAATCTTTCTTTGTATATTCCAAATATTTGAACAAAGTATAAAACCTGTGCCAGAAGCCCAGGGGGAAAAGGCAGTGGGCAGCTGGAGGACAAGGCAGCAAGTCATGCTGGGAAGGGACTGCCAGGGGACAGACTGCCACCATCATCCTCCCAGCAGGGCTTGTCCAACCGCTTTTTGACTGCCACAAGTGAATTCTTGGGATGTTTCTGCCCACTGACCTGCCAGCTTGCTCTTCATCTTTTGGGGAAAGGAAAGCAGAGCTTTGATCGTGGGGATTTTTTCCCAGTCTCCTAACAAGCAGAGAATGCTTTATTGGAGACCACATAATGGCTAAAGGAAACAACATTTGAGCAAAGCAAACAGCAGCAGATGTGGGAAAAGGCTTCTGTGGTCAGGATGAGACTTAAAGGAGGTGGATTCATGGCAGGGAGCGAGGAGACTTTGCTTAGACAGCTGGCAAAAGCTGCTTAGCTAATGCCAGTAATACCAAACAACCTCCTCTTCCTCCCCTTCCTCCTCCTTCTCCTCCTCTTTCTCCTCCCTCACCTGGGGCTGCAAATGCCCTATAGCAGTGCCAAGGGAGCTCCTCGAGGAGCACAAACAGCTCAGAGCCACCGAGTTTCAAGGATGTATCACTTGGCCAAGAGAGACCTGCTCCTGGCTGGAAGTTAACAGCAGGTCTGTACGTCCCAGCTGGGGACCAGCAGCACCGAATAACCTCATACATTTTTAAAGAGTATCTATTCTGACCCTGGGATGTGTTGGAGGGGGATGGCAAAGGGCAAGTCAAGCAGCTCGATAGCTCCTGCTGCTTCAGTTTACAAGCAGAGTCAGGGTTTGCAGCACAGGGAAGGCTCCAGGAATGTCCCAGCTGATCCTCAGGCACTGGCTGCCACCTATTTGCAGCCATTTATCTGCAAAACTTCTGGTTTGCTCGTCGATGGAGGGGGAAGGCAGCTGCAGCTGGGGTTTGGCTGGGATGCAGGCTTAGCCAGGGTTTGGGCGGGATGCAGTTTTATCCAGGACTTGGGGGGGTTGCAGGCTTAGCAAGTAGCCAGCCTTGGGAGAGGCAATGCTAGGTAATAAAAGACTCCAGCAAAAAGCCCTCCAAGCAGCAGTCTCTCCAGGTTCCTGCCAAATGCACATCTTTCCTCCAGTGCAGCAGAAGACAGTCGGAATGGAAGAGCCCAGTTCGAGCCTTGCCAGAAATACCAGTGTGGAGACCGAGCAAAGATGGCCCATGGTAGCGACAGCAGGGTGACGTGTGATGTGCAGTTCCAACCTCTTTACATATTTAGGCCCCTGAGGGGACAGACAGCAACTCCAGAAGATCCCTGTATGTGCTGTAATTACCCAGGGACCAACATCTATCGACTGCCAGTGGGAGGGGGGCTCCAAACCCGCACCCACGGAGCTGCGATAGCAGTAATGGATGTCGGGCATGGCAGGGAGGAAGAGCAGAGACGTGTAGGAAGCCTCTCCTCAAATTAAACACGCTGTGGATCAGGCCCCAAGCAATCTGAGGACTGTTCAGGGTTTATGATGCACAAGTGGCAGAATTCCCTCTGCTAGCACTTTCGTGGCAGGGGAACCATCACTCAGCTTGCCAGAGCCATCGCTCCTGCTTCCTGGCTGTTAACAGCCTTCGCTGCTCTGCTCCTGCTTTCTGCTCTCGCAATAGGAAGTAAATTATGATTAACAAGACGTTGTAATTTATGTGCCCACTAAATCACAACGCCAAGCCTCTGCATCAGATTTGTGTCTTTGCTCATCCCCATTTAGAGCTGGCTACGGAGTCTCCAGGAAGGGGCACTTTCCAGCACGTCACTGGGTGAATCAGCTGCTCACCAGAAGCCAGAGCTGGGACACTGCTGACTCCCTGGATCTCTTTGCTGCTTAGTAATGTGCACGAGTCCATCAGTGCCTGCTCTGCTGAAAGGTGTTGTTCATGCTCAGATGGAGCACCGACAGGACTTAGGAAGCCCTTCCTCTGTGTGCAAGTTTAGTTAAATTTCACCAGCAGTGTTACCTGGGTCTGTCACTTGTCAGTGCTCTTTCAAGGTGAGTGTTCAGAAATATGATGCAGGTAGGACTTCAGGCATCTTCATTTCAAACAACCCTCTCTGGACTCTGTTTCAGCAGGTTTTGAGGATGCCAGGAATATTTTGATGCTCTGTGGGCTCTGCAGGATTAGTTCTGGGCAGGGCTGATCCTGCTTCACAGCAGAAGCTGGCAGAAGACCTTTTCTGCTGCCCATCCTCAACCCTATTCACACTCAACGGTTCCTTTTCTCCATGACTCAGCCACGGGAATGGGTCCAACCCCAGCAGCCGAGTCCTGCTGATGCCAGTACACCCCATGCCAGCCCTGTCACTGCTGCAGTAGCAAAAACAGGGTGTCCCCAGCTACTCATCCCTGTGATGGCCCTTCAGAGGGAGCAGCATGAGGAGCTGCAGCTGCCTCCCATGCCAGGCACTGAGTGGGAGGAGGGTGTCCCTTTGGTTGAATTTCAGGCTCTGTTACAAAGATTGCTTCCTTGGCCATTCATTTGATACACCAGTTGTTTGAAGGAGGGAAAGCACAGGGATATTTGCACAAGCAGTGCTTGAAAACACAGTCTTCTGGTTTGAACATGGGGCCCAGGAGCAGAGATGAGGTGTTTGCCCTGTTGATTGTCCCCCATGCCCAGCATGAGCCCCATGTGTGGTGGGGCATGGGGAGCATGTATCACTCTGAGTCTTGGCAAGCTCAAGGATCAGCTTTTAGGATTCCCATTGATGCAGTCACCAAGAACCAGGGACAATTGAGGGCCGAGTTAATTGGCCTCTGCACCAGGCTGGATTTTCTGCGTGAGCACAGGAGGTGAGTTTCCTTCTCCCCAGATTCAGGAACATGGCCCTTAGCACAAGTGTGGAGGGGAGAGATGGTGGGGTTGAGTAGAACCACACTGGGTGTGGAGGCTGGTCCTGCTTCACCACTGAGCTGCAGTGATGGAGATCTGGCTGCAGCACCAGGGCAGTGAGGATTGCATGACAGATTTCAAGTTGCCCTTGGTCTGTCTGAAGAGGCCAGGGGTGCTGTGGATGGGGGTTTGGAGAAACACAGCCTTGGGGCATGTCATGGGGGATGTGGACCCTCTCACCAAACCTGCAGGGATGCCGCTTCTAGGCATACCTGAACCCTGGTCCTCCACTCAGTCAGCATTTCCTCCTCCAGACCTTCCTCCTGAGGGCCACGTGGTCCTAGGACCAGCTTCCCCCAGCCCTGCATGCCAAGTTTTCCATCACACTGAGGGGCAGCTGCTGGTAACCCAGGCTCTGCTGAGGGCACAGACCCTGCCTGGGGCTGGTTGTCCCAGGCCATGCAACTCACCCTTTGTTTTTCCTACTGCTGCTTTGTGCCAGTCCCAACCTCACTGTATCCTGAAGCATTCAAGTATCAACTCAGCTGGAGCAGGATTTCTAAGTTTCCCTAAATGGCCAGGCACCAGGGGTTGGACACTGGCCTCTGGTCAGCTGGCAGCATGCCCTTAGGAGGTTTCCCCTTTTCCCAGACTGGGGACAGGAGCAGCCCTGAGCCATGCACACTGGTGCTGGCACACCCAGCAGCTGCTGGCTGGCCTGCTACCTGCTCAGCAGGTCACTCTCAGCCCAGCTAGGCACTGACTCACTTCTGGTGGGACATCCCCATCCACCCATGCGTGGCTGAGTCCGTTCCAGTGCTGTGCAACGAGGCTTTCATACCACAGTGGGATGGCTGAGAGCCTGGAAGCACCAGTGCTGCACGAAGCAAAATGGGGTGGGTTGGTGTTTGTGCTGTGTGTGTACAGAGCACTCCTGCAGTCAGTGCTCCTCACACTTGTTTGCTTTAGCAGACACACCAGCAGCCCAACCCACCACCCCAAGCAAGCTTGCCAGGCACCACCCAGAGCTGGGAGCTCACTGCAAACGGGGACTTCCACATCCCCCAGCCATGCCAGAGGTCTCCTTCTTGCCCAGAGACTAAAGGAGTAGACAAGGAGATAGAGAGCCAGTTTACCTTCAAGGTGGCCCCCAGTGACCTCAGTCCGGTGGAGTGCCGAGCCAGCTTCAGCACCCGGAATATCCTCATGAGCCGAAACACCTGCACGACCTTGCCCAGGTTGCCCAGCTCCGAGTCACTGCCCATGGTCACGTCCACCAGGAGGGTGAAGTAGAAGGGCAACACTGAGACAATGTCAATCAGGTTCAGCGGGTGCGTGAAGAACTTCCTGGGGCTGGGCGAGAGCAGGAGGCGGGAGGATACTTCGAAGGTGAACCAGGAGATGCAGAAATACTCCAGCTTGTGCAGGATGGGTTCATCGAGCACGTTGCCATTCTCATCCACCTCCTGGTACTCGGGCATGCTGTGGATGCACATGGTGGCTATGGACACCAGCACCACGCTGATGGACACGAAGCTGAAGAGTTTGCTGGGGATGGAGTAGCCGGGGTTCTCCATGGTGAGCCAGAGGCGCTTGCGCACATTGCCGCAGCGCAGGGTGCTGTAGCGCAGCAGGTCGTGGTTGATGTCAGAGATCTCATCAGGGGACGTGTCCACGCTGCTCACCTCGCTCTCCTCATCCCAGTTGTGGTGCCGGCTCTCCAGCTTGCGCTCGTGGTAGCGGTAGCTGCAGCAGGAGTCCAGGAAGAATTCGTTGATGCCCCAGTACTCGATCTCCTGGCAGAAGGAGAAGACGCACAGCTCCTCCATGACGTGCAGCTTCCCCGTCTGGTAAAAGTGGAGGACGTAGAGGAAGAATCCGGGGTTTCGGTCGAAGTAGAACTCCCTGGCACTCACGTCGTAGTCATCGCAGAGCTGCAGGATGGACTCCTCCGAGTCGCAGGAGAGCAGCCGTCCCAGGCGGGTGTCGGGGAACTTGGAGAGGGCGCTGGAGCTGAGCCGCCTCCTCAGACCCCCCACGTTGATGTTGATAACGTCCTCCTCAAAACTGGGACCCCAGTAATTTAAGGTCTTGTTGACCATGATCAGCAGAGCAGGAGCGGGTTCCACCTGTGGGTGAGACAGCGGGGCTGGAGGGGACGCAGGGCTCCCCCAGGTCTGGGTGCTCCTGGGTGAGGCGGGGCCAGAAGCACCCTAGGAAGTGAGGAGGGATGTTTGCATTTTGAAAATGAGGACCAAGGAGAAAGAAGGGGAGAGAAACAGCTTTAGACAGTTGTTCTCCTGCAGTATGGAAGCTAAAAAAAGAAAAGCCAATGATTTTTCCAGGTGAAACTTTTCCTTGCTTTTTTACCTCCTAAAATTTCTCCCTTTGCAGGTTGTTAATGGCCTAAGGAAGGCAGTTTAATGCACCTCCAGCACCTCACCCATGGGGCTCTCCTTCTTCAAACAAGTAATTAGTCACTGAAGAGAGGATTTATTCCCCAAAGAGTCTCCCGGAGGAAAAATTAGATCTTGTCAAATCACCACTGCTGCGATTCTGCCGAAGTGCTTTGTAGCCCCACTACCTACGCTGCTAATTAGGCCTGGTCAAAAAGTCCTTACACGGTTCAGTCTTTCCAGCAGCACAGGCAGTTTTGCCAAAATCAAAGTATTGTCACAGAAGGTGTCAATTTTAGGGAGAATTTGAGAGGAAGAAGTGTCAAAACAATTCATCTGCCTGTTTTGTTTCCTCTTGTGTGTTCTGCCATGTAAAATATTAAGACTATTTTGATAATGTTGAAACATAACAAAAACATGATTCAGAATCATTGATGACTGAGTAAAATCTGTATGTCGATGGGGAAATAAAAAGCCAGAGTTTTGATTTCCATTGTGTTTTAGGAACTTATAAGTTTCAGGGAGCTGGGCTTTTTCATGCAGCAGAAATTCTATTTTCTAATGTGAAACACTTAAAGCATCAAAGAAAGAGAAGCATTCCCGCACCTTCAGATGCATTTACCTGTCTTGACCAGAAATTTAGAGCAAAAAGGCAAATAAAAAGGGTTGTGATCTTCATGCACCACCTTGAAATCAGATTTTTCCACCTACCTTATTCATCAAAACAACCAGGGGACACATGGAGCAGCCCCGTAGTGATGGGATCCCCCTGCTCCTGGCATGGAGTGGTGGGGTTTGAGGGACACTGCTTTGCTCTCTTAGTCGAGGAATTATATTTTTTCCTGCCTGGTGTCACCCACGGAATTTTCCAAGCTTTTAGGGGCTAGTGGCACAGAGGGCACAGACAGGCAGCAGGAGCCGAGGGAAAAAAGGCTGCGGCCCCTGCAGTGATGCTGAAGTGCCAGCGCACCCCACACAGGACAGCCTGGTCCCACAGCAGCCACCGGGGACCAAGGCCAGGTCAGTGACACGAGGTGGGTCCCTCCACCCAGGGGACTCCCAGGGACCCCATTGCAACCCTTTGTTGCTCACCAGCCATCTCACAGGGTTTATGGGGCAAACACCAGGGATCTACCTGCTTTCCAGTGTCTGAGAAGCTCGGTGTAAAACATCTGTCAGACTGGCAGGGACCTGGGGGACACACTCACATCTGAATCTGGAGGTCAGAGCAGAGCTGCAGAGAACAGGTAATGGAGCCATGGTAAAGCCATGGAGGTGTTTTTAAACTGAGCAGGGCTGTGGGTGCAGGAAATGCCAGGTTTGTGTGAAACAGCCTGGCAAAGGCATCTGAGAACTCCACTGCATCTCCCAGCCAGGGCTCCTTAAAGACACAGCTTTGCACCACAACCAGCGCTTCCATTACACCACATCTGGAGGAGGCAACTGGCTCATGATCAACCTCAGAGCTTAATGGACTCATTGTCTTGCCTTTCAGAGGGGAGGGAAGAAGGAGAAGGATCAATTTTTTTAGTGCTTAAGCCAAAAGCAAGGGAGAAGAAGGGGTGTAAACACTTCTTTTCAGGGATAAATTGGAATTTCAGTGACAGATGAGCTTTTCCAGAGAAGACATCACACAGCCCATCTGTGGGGTAGGGATGACTAATCCAGGTTCCTTCCAGAAGGATGCTCATGCATTCAGGCTATAAGCACACACACACAGACGGGGGGCCCTGGAGGTACAGCTGTGGGATCCAGCTTATCCCAAAATCAGCCTCAGACTCTGTCTGCACCCTCCCTATAGAGCAGCCACTCTGAAAGGTCAGGCCGAATTCCGCCAAAGTCAAAGGCAAGGTGGTTTGGGGGCTGGGCTGGGGCACGGGACAGCCCAGGATGGCAGGACAAGCCTGAAGCCTTGCTCCAGCTCAGCCGTTCCATCCTCAGTGCACGGCTGTGGCTCTGGGTGAGATGTGCCAAACTGTGAGATCCAGAAGGGAGATGGTTCCTACCTCTCTCTCAGCTCAAAATAAAAAGGTGGATGTCAGGACCCTGCAAGCTTTGTACCCCAGGGAAATCCCTCCATCCCTCCCGCACTGGAAGCAGAGCGAGGAGAAGGGTCACAAACTGCCAGAGATGTTCCTTTCTGATGTTCACTTCTGAATAGACCAAATTATTTCTGCCCACATACAGCTTTCATCTAGGAATCTAAAGCAGCAATTAATAGTTTTATAACTCTCTTGCCTATGTGTTTCACGAACAGCTAAGCTCAGCTTTAGAACAAAACTGGGCTTTGAACTGGGACCCAGCGTGATCTCCCCTGTTGGACCATCAAAGCGTGCACCCCATTCACATTTGCAGGGGTATCAACTAGGAAACAGAAGCTTACTTTGGGAAGCTTGGGTGATTTTATTTAAAAGCATGACGGACAGAGAATACAAATGTGTCTGTCTGGGATAAAGTGAATTTGCAAAATTTTCCTTTAGTTGACCCAAAATTTCCATGAATGATTGGAAAAAGGAAAGAGATAAAGCCAGTCTCTTTCTGATAAATGTTGAAATATATTGTAAGCTATTTTGAGACAACCGTCAGAATTACACAAGCCCAGTGTGAGCTGGGTGTTGGGCGTTCAAATTAATATCTATCTTGTGGAGAAAAAAAAAAAACCCTGATATATGCGTTTATGACAGTAAAAATAAAATACAAAACAGATCAAGCATGTCTATAAGAAATGCTAGAAGAGTTTCCCTTGACAACATATTTTTTTTCTCACAGGCTTTCAAATGGAAGTTATGTATATTTATTCTACCTGGCAGAGGGAACTCAAGGGAGTGGAAAGAAAGGTGCTAATAGACATTCAAGTGAGGATGCAGCAAGTGCAGGGAGCATTGCACACAGGGTCTTTTCCAACCAGGTACAATGGATTTAGATTAACGGTCCAGATAAAAAACCCTGTACTTACAGCTCAGCGAGGCTTCCCAGCAGGGAGTCGTGTGGCTTGTCTCAAAGGAGCCATTAGAAATGCGTAGAGGAGGAGGAATCTCTTATCCTTTGCCTGTAGCCTAGACCTAGATGCCCTGTCACCCAGGGCTTGTGACCGTGCACGTCCCAGGTGTGCAGGGGTGGTGGCTGCAAACCACTGAGGAGATCCTGTGCAGGATATCCATGGGACTGGGGTAGGACTGGGGGTCCCCTGCTGAGTACCTGAGGGGGCCAGTGGGGCTGAGTGACCTCCCAGCTCCTGCAGGGTGGTGTCCCCATACGCTGGGACAGGACTGGGGAGAAATCTGTTTTCTGGTCATCCAAAATTGCCCCTGCAGAGCCCCATCCCCATTGCTGAGCGTCTCTGGGCTCATCGGCCTGAAGATGCTCAGGACCAAGCCCTGCCCTGGGCGGTCCGGGGGTTTGCCAGGCAGGCAGTGGGGAGAATGGAAGGGGAATTCCCACTACTGGCTGCTCCCTGCAGGCAGAGCATGAGCTGCTGCTGTACGCTGAGAGGCCACCAAAATGCCCAGGGCTGGAGATGGAGATGACGGGGGACTCCCTGCTCGCCTCGGGTGCAGGAGAGGGTGATTAGCAACAGCCCAGCGCTGTGCCAGCCTCCACTCCCAAGTCTCACGCTGCGCGTGCACAGCTCTCCAGAGGGACCTCCGTGCTCCGTTCCCCGGGTAGGGGGATTGCAGCCCCCGGGGGAGGCAGGCGCCGGGGCGAGGGACTCCCCTACACCCGCCCGCAGAGGGACGGAGAGGAGTGTCCCTGCGCCCCGGCACCCAGCAGCATCCCGGGGTGTGGGTGCTGGCACGGCGGCTCCCCGCTTACCCCGGGATGTCGATGCCTCGCTTCCCCGTTCATCCCTGCATGCCGCTGCTCCGGTTGCCCTCTCACCCCGGGATGCCGGTGCCCCGGGTGCCCGACGCACCCCAGGGTGCTGACCCCTGCAATGCCCGGGGTGCTGGTACCCCGGGTACCGGGGTTGCCCGTGCCCCGGTCCCTGTGTTACCGATCTTAAGGTCCTCGCCGCGCCCCGGGATGCCAGCGCCGCGGGTCCCCGGGATGTCGGTGCCTGCAGCTCCCCGGGATGCCGATGCCGCTGGTCCCCACCCCGCCCCGGGATGCCGGTCCCCGCCGCGCCCCGGGATGCCGCTGCCCTCGTCCCCGCCCGCCCCGGGTGCCGGTGCCGCGGTCCCCGCGCTGCCGGTGCCCGCAGCACCTCGGTGGCGGAGCCCGGCCCCGCGCCGCCGCTCACCTGCCTCGGCGCCGCCCCCGCCGCAGCGAGCGCGCCCGGCGCGGAGCCGTGAGCCCTGCAGGGCCGGCGGCGGCGGCAGAAGCTCCGCGGGGCCGGGGGGTCCCGCCCGCCGCCCTTGCCGGTGCCGCCCTCCGCCCGCCCGCCGGCGCCGCGGCGCGGGAGCAGTCGGGGAGAGCCCGGGCCCCGATTCCCGGTTCCGAGTCCCCGGTCCCAGACCGCCGGTGCCCGGTTCCCGGCTGCCTCTGCCTCCCCCCAGACCCTCCCGAGCTCTGTACAGGGGACATGGCTAAGGATGCCCGGGAGGAGCCCACCGGACAAGACCAGCGACCTGATTTTGGCAAAACCGGCTGGCAGGTCGGCACAGCTCCGTGCGAGGCTGGCGGTGTCCCCTGCGAAGGCACCACCACAGCTGTCACGCGGAACCGAGCCGGGAATCTGGACCAGGTGTGGGTACCCGCGGCTTTCCTGAAGTCTTACCTGCTGGAAGTCCCTCGGAAGCTGAGAGAGCTCGCAGGATGGCTGTGGCAGCCGCGTTGGGGGTGCCCGTCTCACGCGGCCCTGGGCTGCCCCAGTCCTTTGCGAAGCTGCCCGGATGGCAAGCGCTGCCCTTGGGGCTGAGCCCCCGGAGCTGGGGGTGCCGGGCGGTCCCGTGCCGTGGGCGTTCAGGCCGAGCAGGGCCCCGGCAGCGGTGCCGCCCTGCGCCGGGCACACGATGCACCCGTGCCCTCGCAGTCGCCTCTCCATGCGATCCAGCTCCATCTTGCTCCTTGGAACAGGGAGTGTGTAGGGCACCGGGGCAGCCCCGCGGGGAAGCGCTCCCCTGGCTTGCTGAGCTCCTCGGTGTCTCTTTAAAGGCTCACTGGGAGGTGGGTGAAGGCAGCGAGTCCCAGGCATGGCACACGCTGGCTTTCAGGTCAGCGAGCTGCCGCCGCCGCCCGGGGCCATCCCCAGGCAGCCTGGGGAGCTCTGCGAGCACACCAAGTCCCCCAGAAGTCAGCTGCTGGAGCGGAGGGACGGGAAGGAGAGGATGGGAAAGGGACCTTCCCAGGGTGACGGCCGGGGCTGCATGTCCCCGCAGCGATGGCTCATTGCTCCGGCAGCCAGCACAGAGCAGCTGTGTCAGACAGGCGGCTCGCACGGGGCGAGACTTCACACCACTCTCTGCATCCCTTCCATCGGCTTGCTGACTGCAGTCCGAGGGGCTGGAGCCTGAGGGCTCTCAACCTTCTCCAGGCTTGCACGAGGCAGACTGAGAGCTCTTTTTGGTGGCGAGCATCCTTCCCCCTGCCCGCACGCCCGCCTCCCGCGTGTGCTGCCAGCCCTGTCCCTGTGCCAGGCAGTGCTGGCCGCTGCAGGGCCATCAGCGTGTCTCCATGTGTGTGATGTGTCAGACTGTGTGTGCCTGGGCTTGTTTACATGGGAAGGAGGCAGCGGAGGGAGGGGGAAGGGATGACTTTGAGGGAGGCCTCAGAAAAGAGAAAAAGAAAAAAAAAAGGAAAAAAACGGAGGGAAATTCCTCTGTTCTGTGATATGAAGCAAAAAGCATTTATTTTTATGGCAATTAGAGATGGCTGAGCATCCCTGGAAGCTGCAAGATAAACATGCCCATCTTTGTCTGCTCCAGGCAGCTGTGAGCCCGGCTGATGGTGGGTGCTGAGCCCCAGCGGGGTGCAGCCCACGGGGTAGGAGGAGGGCTGGCTCCCACGTGGGGTTTTCTCTGCCTGTCACTGACATATGGTGATCAGGGTGAATTTTCTTTTCCCTTCTGAAAATAGTTCTCATCCAGCCATTTTTCAGGGAAGGAGCTGTGCCTGGCGCTGCAAGGGCGCCCACTCCATCTGGCACTTTGTGTCTGCACCAGAGCCCTGTTTATGCACTACTACAGAGTAGACCTCAGCCCTGTCCTCCCCAAAATCAGCTCTCCCTGTACCAGGAGGTTTGCTGAGTGTCCCTGGGCCATGTGGAGGAGCTGAATCGTGAGTGGGAAGGGAGTTGCTGGGGCTCTGCCCTTATTACCTCCAGACTGGAGGGATCACCCTGGGAAAGGGCTGAGGAGACACAGAGGGGAGACACTTCCATGTTTCCTGCTGCAGCTCAAAGCTCTGGCTGGAAGCAACTGCAGAGAAGGGAAGTTAACTTCCCAGGCTGCAGAGGCTCCGTGCGGGTTTGTGCTGGCATCATGGCATCCTTCAGAGGGGACTTGGCTGCTGCATCAATGGCACCTGAGGTGAATTTTCCCTTTTCTGCACAAATTCAGAGGCAAAAGGCCTGACTCTGCCACGAGCCAACCAGAGCTTGTTGGCCTGCCTTTGTACTGGCACTGGCAAGCTGTGGCAGGAGACTCCCATTTTAAGGCTCTTTTCCAGCAAATTGAGGCGTAAGGGCTCTTCCCTGGCACAGATGTGTTTGCAATGGCCCTGGTAAGGCGCAGCTCCCCGTGGCACGGGCCAGCCCCATGCCCCTGCTGCCGCTCCTGAGCTAACTGGCAGTGATGTGGAGATGGGAACAAGCAGGAAATCAGGTCAGCTGGAAATGCCTCGCCATCTCTTCCTTTCATGTCTCCCCCCATCTTCCTCTCTTGAGGAAGGCAGCTCTCCGCCCGCCGAGGCCCGGGGCGGATTATGTCGATAACCACACGGCAAATCCTCCACGCAGGCATGGGGGGCGAAACCTCTTGCCGTGGTCTCTTCTGCAGTCTGGAAGCAAATCGCAGAGGCAGGGTGAGTCTGAAGCCAGCAGCCATTTCAGTGCTGCAGTGAGTCATCCCGAAAGGCACTCAGCTTGTGGCAGCTCCCTTCCTTTCTTCTTTTTGCTTTTTTTTTTTTTAATAGCTGATGTAGCAATAAATTAAAAAATAGCAGGAAATACATATGAATATAGCATGTCTCCAGAGCTCCTCTAATTAAAAGAAAAATCTTCAAGCACTTTGGAGCCCCTTGGATATCTGTTGTGAAAGGCCAGAGCCGCTGGGTACCTGCCACGTGGGAGGGTGGGATAGAGCAGCGCACCTGCGAGTGCAGGGGGATCCGCGGAGCCGGCGGCTGACAGGGGCTGATTAATGCCAGGGACATGAGCACAAAGCATTTCACAAATAGTCCTTTCCAGAGGGAAAGAGCTAAATTAGGGCAGACGCAAAAGCCTGGTCTTGTGTTTCTCAGTGGCAAAGACTTAATACTAAATACATGGGCTTTCCTTAATGCTGTTTTTTCCTGGTGGTTTCTGTGCTCGTTGGTGTGTTTGTACCCTGAGCTCTGGGAGGGGGTTGCTCCAGCCGGAGGGGTTTGGGCTTTTCCTTCCCATGCCATTGGCTGTTCCCATTCTTGTGCCATCAGCTGTCCCAGTTTCCATGCCTCTCCCTGGAGCCAGTTCATGGGGTGGTGGGAGAGAAAGCTGAGCTATGATGGCAGCATCCTCTGAGCAGGAGGAGAAAAGTGGGGACACAAACTCCAGGGGATTCCATCCTTACAACCCCCATCTTCCTCCCAGAGCCACAGGGTGTCTGTAGATGCTGCCGACAGGGGGATATCAGCCTGCTCCATGCTGGAAATTAATTAACCAGCTTCATTCAGTCTCTGGAGCCCCTGGATACACCTGCATATCCGGCCCCTGCAGTAAGGTGATTTGTTGGAATCCATCTGCAGCAGGCCTGGGACAGGCTCCCAGTATGGCCTGCAACAGCCCATCCCTCCGACAGCCTGGAACTCTTCTGGACTCGAGTTTTACTGAGCCCACTGGGTGCCTGAGCCCGGAAAGATTAATGAACATTCATTGAACTTGCTGGAGACCTTGCCTTGTGGTTGGACTCCGAAACTCTTACTGGAGACATGAGAAAATCTGGAGAGCCGTACCAAAGCAGCGGCTATTTTTTATATAGATGGAGAGCCTCAGTCATGGGAGCAGGGAGATGCTGCAGTGTAAGGTCGGGCATTTCTGAGCACTGATTTACTGTCTGGCAGGCTCCCACACGCCTTGAGCATAAGGACTGCCTCCATCTTAGAGCAACCTGCAGTCTCCACGTGCTGCATCCCCTCCGTCCGCTCTGTCTCTGCCCCAGGTTGTCTCACCGTCCTCCAACACCAAGGACACATCACCAAAATTGAATTCATCACAAAGGCTGTTTCCAGGCTCACCATTAACCTGTTGGAGCATCTCGGGCCAGGGCTTCCCAATGGCCAAGCCCTCTCCAGACCATTCCCAGCAGGGCTAGGAGCTGCCACAGGCAGGGGTGCTGGCAGAAGGGCAGCATGGTGTCAGAGGAGAGGTCAATAGCAGGACTTGCTCTGTTCCCTGACACCCAGCTTGGGTGCCAGCGTCAGCCCAGTCACACTTCATTTACCAGTACAGAGAAAGCCACAAACCCAGTCACTTGCACATGCAGCAAGGGCTCACTTCGTGCTTTCTCTGCCAGGAGAGGGACAGGTGAAGACGGAAGCACAACTTTAATTGTAACTAAATCTTACAATACTGCAGGTCAAATGATGTGAGTAACCAAGAGTGCAGCAGATCTTTGGCTCTCCGCAGGCTTGTGCAGTGAAGACACTTGCCCTGCATTTTGCTTTTGATAGCTGTTCACAACCAAGGCCATGGCCACAGAAGGAGCCAGAGGTGGCCTCTGACTCCTGCCAGCAAGGCCAGGCTGGGTGGAGCAGGGAGATCCATCACCTGCCCCTGTGCTGCACTGTACATGGAAATGCCTTATAAATTAGTATTTAGAAATGATACAATGAGGTAGATTGGATATCGGTCTTTTCATGCAATAAGGGGGTCAAGTTAAAGGGTGATTTCCCTGAGATTTATCTGATCCTGTGGATAATTTCATCCCACAGCAAACCCAGGTGAGGGCCTGGCAGTGGTCGAAGCAGGGGCAGCAAACCTGCCCTGAGGCTCTGCCCCTCCACCAGAACTGGAGACAGAGAGTGGCCACTGGGTTTGGGGCTCTTCAGTCTCTGCCAGCTGTGATGACACAGCTGAAAATTTCAAAACTATGAATTGCTGGTGAATCTTGACTATTGTAGTTTTGCAGGTGGAAGTGCCCAGGTGGTTTGAGGCTCCGGGTGAGCACCCTCCCATTCCAGCTCTGCCTCCAGCTGCCTCTGTGCTGACAGGGATGAACATGCAGGAGCAACTACAGGTGGAGATGCTTGGGTGCAGGGAAGGGTCTGCTCTCCTTTCTCTGCAAGGATGCTCTTTTGGGCTCTCTGCAGAAGGCTCAGGCAGTGCTGGGGGTGGTGAGAGAGCTCTGCTGCCAGAGTGTCTTCAGGTCTTGAGGCTCTGAAGGATGCTGGGGACTTGCTGGCTTCCTCCATCCCATCTCTGCCTCTACCTCCTGTAGACATCATCCCAGCATGGGCAGGACACCTCAGTCCAAGGAGGAGGATGTGGGGGTGGAGATGCTGGAGCGCTGGGGGGTGGCGTGATGTGACACCCCGGGCTGCAGGGTGGCTCTGGGGGGCCAGACTAGCAGGGGACCCCCTAAGCCCCCCAGGTGCCCTTGGCAGCGGATCGGCCCTGCTGTGGTTCTGTGGTTCAGGGCTGGTGACTCACTGCCAGCCCTGGGAAGGCTGCAGAGCCACGGCAGCAGGGAGCAGGGGTGTCTGACAGCTTCTGAGTCTCCTGATAGATATTCCTCTGCTGCTGCATGGAGAATCACTGCTGTCTCCATATCAGAGCCTAGGTTTGCTACGCTGGCTATGGATTTTTCCCTTCTGTACACCCATCCTGGCTGCTTGTCACTAGATTTTTGTAGTTTTGAGGGGTTTTTACCAGGAATCTTCGAGCAAGCAGCAGAGGAGAAGCCAAGGATGCAGGAGGCAGGTGAATGAGAGCTTGCTGGCTGAGTCTGGATGGCTGGGGGAGGCACAGGCACTTGCTCCTGTAAAATGCACACAGGATCCCAGGTTTCATTACCTCCTTCTGGCAGCTGCAATGTTGAGAGCACCCGTCATTCTTTCATTGATCCTGACAGAGTTCAGGGCTTGCCTTTTTAGGCAGATTCAGGTACGAAGAGAGGACACATCTACCTTCTTTCCAAAGTCTTGGAGCAGTGGAAGTAGCATTTGTGTCCCAAGAAGATGCCTGTTGGTTTGCTGGGATGCAGCATGGCATCCAGGCAGTAGTCCCATTTGCCTGAGCCCTGGAAAGAGGCTCCTGATGACATTTCAGGAAAGCATTTTTCTATTTTTAGAGGTCATCATGCACAGAGCCAGTACAGGAGTCCCAAGCTCATGCAGAAAGCAGTCGTGCATCTCAGGATGCTCAGAGCAGCAGCCGGCTGCCCTGGGCTTATTAACACGATCGAGTCACAGGAGTTCCTGAAGCAGAAAGGTATTTGGGCAACAGCCCGCTGCCTCTTTCGGTCTCTGCTGGGTCAGGCTATAATCATGCTGGGACCAGGGTGCTCCTCTGATTGGCACCATATCTCTGATTTGTGCCTTGAAGGTCCAAACCTCCCCGTTTGCCCGGCTGTGCAGCAACACAACAGGGCGGTCTGCGATGCTCTGCTGCTTTTGCCCATCTCTCCCTGATTAATGTGAAATCCAGCCTCATGAATCATTCATGAAGCTTTATTTAGTATAATGATTTCTGACATCCACTGCCTGGGAATAGCATTTTGGGACAGACCGTTTGCGACCAGCGTACTCCAGAAATAGGGAGCTGACGTTTATCCCATCCGAACGGGGAACATACAGAAGGGGAGGGACAGGGGCGAAGCAGCCCTGCCTCCTTCTCAGGGAATCACAGGTTGCTTCCTAATTAGCCAAATGTGTAAAAGCTAAATATTGACATCGCGTTGCAGTTCCCTGTGTCTTGCCATTGCATTGCATGTTATTAACCTACATAATGTCAGGGAAAGGAGCATCTGTGTGTGCCTTGGCACAGGCAGGGCTGAAGAGACAGGAATTCCCCCATGTAATGCTGCTGGTGGGACCTAAAGGAGCTGGGAAATGGCTTCCCCTCTGCGGCTGGAGCTGGGGAGAGAGAGAAGCTCGTCAGGCTGCCCTATAGCATAAATAGCCCACCCTCCTCTTCCAGAACACTTTGCTTTAGGGAGGCACTGGTTTCAGCTGGGGGGGGCTCTCTGCAGGTGAGCAGCCCCATTTGGGAGGAGTGTGCAGGTACCTTTGTTCCTGTGCTGGTGGATTTGGGAGTGATGGTGAGTTTGTGACCGTGTGTGGGCCATGAGGTGGGATCTGTGCTGCAGTTTGATGCGTGAGCAGGGGCTGGCGCAGGGCTGGTGCCTATGGGAGCTGCTTTCCTCCCTCCAAACTGCTTCATGTGAGTCTCTGAGTGTTTCACCAGCCTTTGCCAGAGCTGTTATTTGTGGAACATCCCAGCTGCTTGGCTGAACACAGACATCAGCCTCTCTGAGGGACTGTGGAGGGAGTGCCCTGCTGAGAGATGGGGCTACAGACAGGGCAGGGATGATGGAGCCCAGCTGCCCTGCCTGCCATGGGACACAAGGAAGCCCAGCTGCCCTGCCTGTGCTACTGCTAGCCTCCTGCTGAGCTCTCACATGTCTTCATGCAGTGTGGCTTACTGCAGAGGAAAGAGATGTCTCCTTTTCTCTCTTTCTGCATGGGGAAAAGGATTGCTGGCACGTAGGGATCTCCCTCAGCTACAGGGTGCTGTCAGTGCCTCATCTCTTTTGCCTTCCTTTTGGCTCCCCAGCTCAGGGAAGTCCTGCCAGCATCTGAAAGGCTTCCTGGGTGTGCGCAACCTTGTGCAGATGCAGCAAAGAGCAGCCTGCTGAGGATTCCTGCTGGGATGGAGGGGGGATGGAGCCAAGCGGCTCAGCACAGCTCTGCTGCCTCTTGGCTGGGGCAGACGGAGCTGTTCCCTGCCAGACTGAAGGGCTTCATCACAAGCAGCTTGTGAGCTTTGGCAGCACTTTAGGCAGGAGAGAAATCACAACGGGCTGCTCTGGCATCCCTGGGCCGTGACTCCATCCCCTGCCAGCCCCCACCGCTCTGGGGCTCTCCACCATGCAGGGGGCTGGGGGCAGTGCGCAGCTGGGGTGATGCGCCAGAGCCAGGCAGAAGGGACAGCTTCCATCTCTGCTCTCAAAGGTTCCCTGGTGGCAGACGCTGCCTCCCTCCACTGTGTAACCCCAGGATCCCCCTCTGCCCTCCCAGCACGGTGGGAGCTGGTGTCCTGTCTTGCCGCTCACTGGCGAGGGTGGGAGGGCACTGGGAAAGGTTACTGGTGTATCCTGGCCATGTAAGCCAAAGCACCCCTGTGTCTTCAGAAAGAAAATGCTGGAGGGCCTCAGCTAGCGTGAGACAGCTCTAGCCCAGACCACCCTATAGCTGCCACTGGAGAGGGTCTTGGTCCAGGTGAGGAGCTGAGTTTGTATAAACCATCCCACAGACGAAAGCACAAGAGGGAATTCATACATTTGTTCACCTTTAGCTGTGAGGATGGTTTGTTTTTCTGCAGAGGTGTATATATATTTCTTTCATGGTGGGGAGCAGAATGCTGTTGACTCCTTTTCCCTCCTGGAATATTGCTGCTCCTCAGCAGGAATGATGAGGGCTGTGCATAGCTCCTGACCAAGGGCAGAGCTGCTGCTGAGTGGATCTGCTCTGCCCAGGGTATTTTCTCCTCTGGAACTGATGTGATTGCTGAGATCCTACTGGGACTACAGATTCCCACTCCTAGCCAGGCTAACTAAATAACCCTCCCCTTTCAAAGGTTGTCAGAGCTGTAGTAATTCTTATTAGGCTGGTTTGAATCATCTCTTGAAAAGGTCTCACATCATCCTTGAGCACCAAACTGTTCTGTATTCAGACCCCAACCACCCAGTCTTCTGAGCCAGACCATAATATATGCAGGGGGAGGCTCCAAGAAAATACTAAAGATGTTCTGCAGTGCCGTGGGTGAGACCTGACTTCTCCATCCTCTGTCCTGTGTACATTTCAGAGTGGAACAAAGGACATTGTGTGGAGCAAGGATGCTCTGTGGTGCTGATGGGTCCCTGGGGAGACACTCTGGATTCCATCCCCTGGGATGCTGGGGAGTGTTGGATGTTTCCTTTGGGAATTGTCCAAAAGTGTCCTGAAAACCTTTGCTTTGAGGGAAGGTGGAGTAAGCCAGACCTGCTGCCTGCCCTGCAGTGGTGCTGCTGCTGTGACGTGCCAGGATGGATGTTTCTAACTCAAAGCTGGGTCCTTGAGTGCAGCCTTTGCCCACGTTCCCAGCACCAGACCTGCTGGGCCTGTCCCAGGAGAAGTAGTGAGTCCTGAGCTGTGGTAAACTCCAGGCAGAGAAAATTAACACCTTCATCTCCAGGCTGCTCTGGCCTTGGGGAAACAGATGATGTGGGAAGAATCAGAAATATCTCTCTGGCACAGCACTCACTGCTTTTCCCATTGTCTTGCTGGCACCTACCTAAGACAAAGAAGGAAATTCCCTTCCTCCTCAGAGACCTGGATCCACAGGATTTCAGCCAATGCACACTGCCAGGAGCTTACCACAATCAGTGATCCTGACCTGTGTGTGTTTTGGTGCACTGCCCAGCTCCTCCCAGGTGAGTGCTGCTGCATGGGGGGTAGAGGTGAGTCTAATCCAGCGCTGGGAGCTCCCCAGACTCCCCAGTACAGCTGGTGATAGCTGGAAATGCTGTGCACAGGAGGCAGGGACCTGTGCCTGGGAGGAGAAAGGCAGAGGATTTGTTGACACAGCTGCAGGTGGAGGCACAGTTGGTGCATTGCCTCTAGGATTTCTGACTTGCAGGGCTCCAAAACAGAAAGCAGCAGGACTGAGACAGACTAGATGTCCCCAGAGCATCCTCTGGCCCAAAGCCACCTCCTCCTGCCTTCCTGGGCCAGTAGCTGGGTGACAGTGGTGACATGAGCAAAGCTGTCTCAGAGCAGGAAGAGGGACCTCGCACAGGGAGATCTGGATACCTCAGGCAGCAGGTTTTGGGAGGATGAACCCTCCCTGCCATTTCCTTGTCTCTGCAGAGGAGCTGCTACCCTGGGCACGGCATCCATCGGGTTATTCGGGGCCAGCTGAGAGGCACCCCATGCCTGGAGCTCTGTGCTTAATCAAACCAATTAGCAATTTAATCTTGTTAACAAACCAAGATAATTGCAGCATTATCAAATTAGCCAGCTGTATGGAAATGCCTGCTTAATAGCTGATAATAGCTGGTGCTGATAGAGGAGGAGGAGGGTTGTGATCTGTGACTAATGACCGCGGGAGGTGTAATCACGCTGTTCTGCCCTGGTTGCCGCCAGCCCCGTGCCGGGATGCGGGGACGGCTGGGGAAGCGCTGGGGCTCAGCCTCTTTCATCCCACGGCTTGTGTGGCACAGCTCTGCCTGCGCAGAGGGCTGGGCTGGTGTCAGGGGTAGTTTTCCCCTGCAAGGACACTACACTGAGCAGAAGCAATGTCTGGTTTTACACTGAGTTTGGCTGATGAGCTCCCAGGTCTTGTTCTGCCTGTCCCTGCTCGATCACCTGGCGTTTTCAGCGCTGCATGAGCTCTCCAGTTCTCTCTGCCCTCCCGTGGCCAGGCTAAGCAAAGAGTTGTTTTTTTCGCCCTAGGACTTCTTCCTTCTCAGTGAGAGTAATTTCTGAGTCTTTGCCTCCTTCTAGTTCCTCCACAGGGAGAAAGTCACCTCCATAGACGTGACCATAGAAGGACTCGCTCCAGCAGATGCTCCCTCCAGTCTCGGCCAGGAAGCTTCCGGCATCTGCCATGGACCATGCAAGGTGTCAGTCCCACAGCCAGAGTCTTCACCCTGCTGTGTTTGTGGGTGGTTTAAAATCTGGCCAGCTGGTGCTGCTCTCCAGATCGCTTTGCCGGTGCCTGGCCGTGGGGATCATCAGCTCAGCTCTCAGGCAGCAGTAGCTCCTCTCTGCTCCCTCCCATGTGTGCAGACGGACCGAGCTCCTCCCCCAGTCTGGGACTGCTTGTTGGGAATGGGACACGCAAGCCTGGCATCAGCAATGGGCCGGGGAGGGCTGGCAGGCCCTCTGTGGGCATTAGGCTGGGTGATGCGCTGCCCCTGCAGTGCATGGTGGCAGTGCCTGATTCTGCTATTGCACAGAGGCCAGCAGGTCCCTCGGGCTGCACACACTCTCTTCTGCTGATGCTTCTTGGCATTTCCTGAATTTTTTGTCCCCAGCACTCAGCTGTACAAAAATTACAAGAACCCCTTGGAGCTATGATTTTGTTGCCCTGGCTTGAGGCTTTCCCAGGCAAGTTTCTTCAGCTGAATTTTCCCCACCAGCTCAGGTTCAGTGAGGGGTTCAGCACCACTTGGGGTTTGGGTCTGTGTAACTCCCCTCCTCTGCTCTCCAGATGTGCTCCAAGTAGGGTACTCATAGGGAGGCTCTGCCTTCTGTATCCCCCTGGGCAGGCAGGGTCAGTCCCCTTCCACAGCCCTGTCCAGCTGGGGGGGCCTGGAGGACACACTGCTCTCCAGGGCCCCTTGCAGCCTTCCAGCCTTCCTAAAGCAACCTGTCATGTTTTGTTGCAGTTCCTTCCCACTGCTCCCTCCTTCTGGAGGTTGTATGCCTCTGGATGGATTTTCTCCCCCAGGCCAGCCCCTAACCACACTGCAGGTGTGTAGCCAGGCTGTTTTCATCCTCTTTTCCCCCGGCACAAATTCTGGGGTGAAAGCAGCAGTCGGACTGTGTGCCAGGATGGAGAGACGAGGGAGGAGGCGGGGAAAGGAGTCACACACCACA
Source organism: Lycocorax pyrrhopterus obiensis (assembly GCA_014706295.1). Classification (NCBI taxonomy): domain Eukaryota; kingdom Metazoa; phylum Chordata; class Aves; order Passeriformes; family Paradisaeidae; genus Lycocorax; species Lycocorax pyrrhopterus. The sequence continues at coordinate 8,546,522 of JACSVZ010000022.1, read as the reverse complement.
AGCACCCCTGGGAAAAGCCTCTTTTATTTGTTAAAAGAGCGGTGGGGAAGCACCGGGAGAGGGGAAGTGGATGGCACGTAGCACTGTGCGGCAGCCGTCACGGAGTGATCCTGGAGCCGAGGTGGGATGGGAATGCTGAGATGACCCTCAGTCTATCCTGGGAGCCGGAGCTCACACTGAGGAAAGGGAGAGAAAGAAAGAGGTTGGGTCTGGTGTTCAGCCCAGCCCACGTGTTTGTCCACCAGCCTGACCTGGGGGGCTCTGGCAGCTGGACACAGCTCCGTGCCCGGAGCCACCCTCATCACACCCCGCTCTGCTACCCGGGGGCGGGCGGGGGGCTCCCGAGCTCCTACCGTAGGAGACGGGGATGGCTGGCGGCTTGGAGAGGCACTTCCTCCCGCAGAAGGACCGGCAGCACTTCTTGCCGCGGGGGCAGTGCCGGTCGACGAGGCACTGGTTCGGCGGGTTGTGCATCGCGCAGGTGAAGCGGACGGGGGGGCAGGACCAGGCGCTGCCTGCAGGAGGAGGGACTGGTTTGCTCCAGGGCAGCTGAGGGGCCTTGGGGAGATGCTGCCCGGCAAACACCCCTCTCCTCCCCGCTCCCCTTCCCACAGGATCCATGTAAACGTGGCTCCTTCCCAGCACCTGAGCTTTTCCTCCCCGTACCTTATCCTAGGACATCTCCTACCTGTTGGCAGCTCTGCCCAGAGGATGAGCATCCCCACCAGGAGGAGGGCGGCCACCGCCTTCATGCTGCCGTGTCCCTGAGAGGTGCGAGCGTGAGAGGTGGGGGACACCAACATTTAAACCTTTGGGGAGGATGGGGGTGGGGAAAAGGGCTGGGGACGTGCCAATGTTTGTACTTTTTCCTCTGCCTGTTGCATTGTGTTTTCAGGCCTTTTGCGCAAGTTTCAAAGGAGATTGATTGCTCAAAAAGCAGCTATTCCATTGCACAACCAACCCCTGCAGCCACACCTGGGGCTGAGGGACAAGCCAAGGGGAGATGAGCCAGGGCATTGTCCACCCTGACAGGCTGGAGGCAATGGAGCTGCTTTCTCCTGGGCAAGTATCTTCTCCAGGTATCCTTTTCCAGAGGAAACCCTTGTGGTGACCATGTTCCCTTCTGGGGGTCTATTAAATGGGTTTCCCTCCGTACTTTGCTTCCACATGGTCCTGCAAACCAAACCTTACAGCATATCCAAATCAGCATGAGTCTGCCTGTGCCGTCCCAGGGATGATCCTTCAAGATTTTCCCAGAGTTAACTTGCCCCAGCCACAAACCCTCTCAACTCCTGCCCCACTGGGAGTGTAAGTTGGTGTGGGGAAAACACTTTTGGCTTAGCCAAGGGTGGGTCTTTCTCAAGCTCTGTGGGGGGTCACCTGAACCCCAGCATCTTCTCTGGATGGCTGCTGCCATGTAGGAAGCAGGTTGGTGCTGGAAGAAAGTGGCTGACCTCTCTGGGGTAGGATAATCCACTCCTTCCAGCCCTGTCATCAGCCATGATGCAGCACAAGGACAACTTGACTGAGCCCTAACTCTTGATGTCTGTGGAATTAGGGGCTGTATTCCTGGCTTGGATGGCAAAGGTCCCACCACTCTTCAAACCTCAACCCGTGCCTTCCCCCCAAGGAAATTGTAACCCTGCCCTGGCCTCCAGGTAAATCTGTTTTCTTTAGGTGCCCTTGGGCAATGGGAAGTTACTCCATTTCCCACCAATTGGTCAATGTCCCCCCTCGGTTTGTGTAAGGGGTTCCCGAAACATTTCTGTGGGACTTTCTGGGGCTGGCAGGACCCCAAGCTGTCCCAGCAACAGGCTCTGGGAATTCCCCGGAAGGGGCAGTCTTCCACAGCCAAACCCCACCCAGTCCTGCAAAGGGCAGCCCCTGATGTCGCAACCAGGCGAGGACAAAGAGCAGCAAAAGCCCAGTGTCACTCCTACATGCAGTCCCTGAGCCCCGCACCATTGCACTGATCCAGCCCCTGGAGGTGCCACTTTCCATCCAGGGCATGGCGGGCCTCTCACTGTGCCCTTTCCTGCTCAGACTTCCATTCTCAAGCTCCAATGGGCCCTGTTAACTGGACCTCAACTAACCCAGTATCTGTTAATTATTGTCCAATTTCCCTGTTGACTCTGTGGCTGCATTTAGCTCTTCGTGAAGTCATTTATTAAATAACATGCAGAAGATACAGCCAGCCTGTGATAAATGTGCTTTGAAGTATTGGCTTTCTCAAATGTTAGAAGTTGGTGTTGCTGTGCAGATGCAGTTGTGTTTGGCTGGCAGTGACAGGAACACGGGGAACCTGCTAGCCTGATTCGATGACATCTGGCGAGCGAGCGCAACGGGAAACCACCATTTGCTGGACCCTCAAGTTAAACTGCACATGCTCTAAAAAGGTGGGAAGGGCGAGGGAACATGTTAATCAGTTTTAAGAAAATGTTAAAGAGTTTCTGAAAAGTTCTGAGTACGTATTCTGACTTATGAATATGTATGCAGCTGACGCAATACCTGGAGTATATAAACCTGGAGTCTCGTGTGAGACTGCACGCCTCTGGCTACGGTCACACGCCCAGCGCTCTTGCTTTTGCTTTGTTGACTTTGGCCCCTAATAAAATTTTAAAACTTTGCAAGAGGAGTGGGCTTTGTTTCTCACACAACCCAAAAAGATTTTCTGGGCTGTGCACCAACAATGTAGCACTTTTAATGAGAAAGACAAGCACTGGATTAATTTTTAAGCAATCCATTGCCATTCAGCTGCTGCTGGGGCTGGAGAGGACAATGCTGTGCTCCCAGTTGGTGCCAGAATCTGGCTGAGGTGGTGCTTGGACCTATGCCTCCAAAGGAGGGGGAAAGATCAAGGAGCAAGGCTAGGACTAAGCTGCAGAGAAGATGGGGGGTGGGGGGGGAATCCACCTGAAGAACATTCTGTAGTGCTTTATTCAAAGCAGGGAGAAAAGTGTGAACTCTTTTTGTTGCTAACTCCCATGGAATAACCAGGACCCAGGCATTTCTGGGCACAGGATTGCCTGCAGTCCTCGTGTTGCATTCTGTTACATGTGCAGTACCTGTTGCCCCAGCACCCCACAGAGCAGTCCCCATCCCACATGGCTCATGCTCTTCTCCGTGAAAACCACTTTGTGACCCTCCTTTTGAAGCCACAAGGCCCCAGTTGTGTGATGCTTGAGGGTATTGTGGCAGATGTTGCATTTTCCCAGCCAGAGCAAGGCTCTCCAGTTTGTATTCCCTGGGAAGGGAAAGGAGGGAGCCCAGTAGCCCCTGATCCCCCAAGCCCTGCCCGAGTACGCAAAGCACCCAAGGAACAGCTCGTGCCCTGCAAAGCAGCCCTAGTCCCCCACCAGGTGATGCAAAGCTTTCAGCCTGATGATGAGCTCCATCCATCCATCCATCCATCCATCCATCCATCCATCCATGCATGCATCCATCCCTGCCCAGCTCGTGGCTCAGGAAGCTCCACTCAGCTCCGGGCCGGCTCCAGCCCCTCGGGTTGCCCGGGAGAAGAGGGGTGCCCGCAGCCCAGCCTCACCCTCTTAGCGCCGGTGTCTGGTGCCACCTAGTGAAGTGCCACTGACGAGGATCTGCAGGACCACGCAGGCTCGGCCCTGCTCCCACATGTAGTCCCACGGGAAAGGGCCCTGTGGGATCTGCCTCTACAAACACGAAGTATGTACAGACCTCTAAGTGGGACCCGCTGTGTGCTCAGGTACCTCCCAGCCCAGCACAGCCCACACATGCCCACCCCGGAGCAACAGGAAACCACAAGTCCATGCTTTTTCCCAAAGGATTTCTGGATCCTAGGGACAGGAGACGCTGCAAAAGCCGGAGATCCCACTTCTGACACAGAGGTACTTCTGTGACCCTACAGCCCAGCTGAAAGGAGAGGGACATGTCATACAAATCTTCAGGGTGTTTATTGTCAGGATAGAAATTCCTTTATATAAAAGAAGAGTTTAAAAATAGCACTACCCTGCTCTCAGAATTAAATACACACATATATATATATACACACACATAGATATTGATAGAAAGAATAACTACCATTTTGCTATGTGATTATAAAACCAAACAAGATTAATACCGATTTCCAAACTATTCTGCCAAACCAGGGCAAGGGGATCTAAGAATTCCTGCCGCCCACCTTCCCATGGGAGCCCACCTGGGCACCACACTGGGAGCCAGCTGGGCATCAGGCATCCCCTGTGCTGCCTGCACCGCCCAGCCGTCCTTGCCCCACCACTTGGCAGCAGATGCTGAGACAACAGAAGCTCTCAGGGTGTCACCACTGTAGGTTTTTCCTCTTGCAAAGCAGCCTGCCAGGGTCCAGGGGAACTGTGCCATCCCAGTCACTCTGGGGGACACCAGGTGTCATGTCTGTCCAATGACCAGCCTGCCCACGTAGCTGCTCTCCCTCATCCCAGACCTGCCAAGGAACGACAACTGAACCCCTTGGCTTTGCAGCAGGGGCTTTGTTCATGTTCCTTTTTGTGTGTTTTTAGTATTTTTGGTTTTTTAAATACAGTCCACGCTCCCCTGGGGATTTTGCAATACAAGAACAAACACTGATGCTGTACGATAACCTAGCAATAACAATGTCGTGTAGCTACTGTACATCCATCCCTGTGCCCTGCCGAGCACTGCAGCCCTCTGCCAGGATCACTTCTTGTTGGCAATCTGCTTTTCCAAGTCTTCAAGTCTGGCTGTCATCTGAGCAAGTGAACGTGCTAAGGAAACAGCGTGAGCCAGACAGTCTGTTGGGCAAAGGGCTTTATCCCCTTAAAAGAGCCTTAAATTTTCCCCACTCCCATTTATCTATCCCTCCCTCCCCCCGTGTGTGCCCTGTCCTCAGCTGTCCTGCACCCTGACAAGCCCAGGCATCACCCCAAAGGATATTTTTCTCGGTCAGGCTCTGCAGGATGGCCACGGTGTTCGTCTGGAACTGCACCAGCGCCTCGCACTCGCACGGGCTGCGGATCTCCGTCTCCCCTTTACCTTCCTCTGTGACAGGGGGGGTTTGGCTGCAGTCAGACCATGGCCCCACAGTGCCCAGCTTTCCCTTGTTCCCAGACAAGGGCTCTCCCCACCATTTTGCCCTCTTTTTTCAGCCTCTCTGCTCTCTGCCAGGCTGCCCTGCTGATCCAGCAAGCTCACTGCCAGGCATCCCGCCAGGCATCCCACAGAGCTGTCACACATGTGGTCACGGTGTGCCAAGGACTGCCAGTGCTGAGCTTCACTTTGCCTTCAAGCTGGGGTGGCAGGGGGCATGTTGACTCCATATCTGCAGCCCTGTGGGGGTCTCTGGGGACTGGGGGAGCCCCAGCCTGTCCCAGGCCTGGAGACCCTCACAGTAACCCCGTAGGCAGCAGCAGCAGAAGCACAGGTCTGAACAAGGACACAGGCCACCTTCAGAGCATCCCTCAAGGCAGGGTGCCACTCCCAGCTTCTGCCCGTGCAATGGCACAGGGGTGGTCGCTCACATTAATAATTATAAGAAGAATAATAATTAACCCCCCCTGTTTTTTTAATTAATCCCCCCAGCTTCATCTTTTCCAAATCCCTCCCAGACACCCACCTCTATACCCACAACAGCCTGGTGAGATCCTGAGACAGCTTAGGCTCACACCAGCCCATCTCAGCCTTGGGGTACTTGATGCAGGGTGACAGACACACAAACCACCTCACTGGCTTTGTGGGGACAGGAGGGCCTTCCCCGGCTTGGGGTCAAGTCCCCTGGTGTGGCCAGGAACACCCACCTGGGCAGATATTCAGGGAGAAGTTCTCCACAAGGTGGGTCATGGTGGTGAAGTCTGCCGAGTAGGAGAAGTGCTGCTCCACTGGCTCAGAGGCAATCGCTCTCAGCTCCTCTTCCACAGCTTTTCCGACACCCACGGCAAACATGACAATCCCTGCATGGCGAGGACAGATCCTGAGCACTGCGCTGGCCACCCCACAGCAAGCAGCCCCAAGCCCAGAGGGAGCAAAGCCGAGGATGCAGGATTTTCTCTGGGCTTCCCAAATACACAGCAGGGATTTGGGAAGGACAGGCAGGAGCACGGCAGCACTGCGGTGGTGCAGGCTGCTGCATGAAGGATGCTGCTCAGACCCTGTGGTCACAACAGAGCATGTCTGCCCTGGGATGCAGCTCCCCACGGCTGGATGCTGCAGCTTCTCCCGAGACAGCCACCCCAAGGCACCATCCCAGGATGCCCAAAGCACTGCAATTTGGGGTTCCCCAACCCCCCTGCACCTGATTCCTTTGCTCTCCTGGCCCATTCGGAGATGTCATCCTGGGAGCGTCCATCTGTGAAGACCAGCCCGATTCTGGGGATGTTGTGGGAGAGAGGCCTGGCACCTTCCAGCTCAGAGAAGCTGTGCTCCACCATGTGCTTGAGGGCAAGGCCTGTCATGGTGCCTTTCTCCATGTACTCCACATCCATCACCGCCTTCTTGATCTCATCCGCGCTGTGGTACTTGTTGAGGGGGAACTCGGTGCGGACACGGCTGGAGTACTGCACCAGTCCCACCCGTGTGCCGTGGGGGGACACCTCCAGCAGGTCCACAATGCGGTTCACAAACTGCTTCACCAGCTCAAAGTTCTGGGGCCGGACACTCTTGGAACCGTCGATCACCATTACGAGGTCGACGTGCCCAGCTCCACACTCTGTGGGCACAGGGGAAGGTGAGAGAGGACCAGCCTGGCTGTGGGCACTGTCAGAGTGAAGGTGCCGGGGGCTGGGGCTGAGCTTTGGGGCTTCAGGACGCTGTGGGAACACCCTGGAACTTCAGCTGGGAAGGACAGCAGACTGTGCCCAAGGGACTCAGCCCAAAAACCTCCACTGACATTCCAGCACCTGTGAAAGTTTTTCCTAGGTTTCTCTTTTCCTGAACCTTTCCTCAAAGCTGCTGCATCTTCTGGGCTGTGTCTCTGAGGACACAAGCATCTATCCCCACAGCAACCAGGGTGCTCCCCCAACCACAGCCAGCTCTCCACCCTCTTCCAGCCTAGCTTAGAGTCCCAACCGGGGACAGAGCCCCCAGCCCGGTTTCAGCTGCGCCCTCTCCAGGAGCACAGAGCCCAGACGAGGAGAATGTCAAGAGCTATGTCCCGATACTCACTGCTGCATGTCTTGCCATCAGCCTGGAGCTGCTGGCCCTCAGGGCACACGCAGTGGTAGGAGCCCTCCGTGCTCACGCACTTGAACTCACAGCCGTGATCCACCCCGTTGCAGAGGTCGGTGGCTGGAAGACAAGCCAAGGGCACGGGGTTATCCCCATTCAGGGTGGTCTGGGAACAGCCCTTCCCCTGGGGCTGGGCAGGACACAAAGGCACGTGTTATACACACAGCCTGTGCCGTGCAGCACGCCAGGACTTACCCCTGCAGGACTTGCCGTCGGGCTGGAGCGTGAAGCCGCTGCGGCAGCGGCAGTAGTGCCCGTTGGGGATGCTCACACACTCGTGCTGGCAGCTGTGGTTTCCGAAGCTGCAGTAATCAATCACTGGGGAGAGAAGGAGAGTGACGGCAGAAAGGAAAAGACAAGAGGAGAGACAGAATGAGAAGCAAATGAAGAAGGGACAGGGAGGGAGACAGTCACTCACTAGTGCAGCTCCTCTTGTTCTGGCTGAGGTAGTAACCTGCCCGGCAGCGGCACGAGTACGACCCCCGCACACTGACACAGTGGTGCTGACAGCCGTGCCTCCCGTCTGCACACGCATCGATGGCTGCAGGGGAACAGGACACCCATCACCCTCCTGTCCCAGCCTCGCCGGGGCAGCGGGGCAGGAATGCTCCAGGGCTTCAAAGCAGCTCCCAGCACCATGAAACGAGAAGGAAAAGTCCTGGTGTGGTGGTCAGACCAACTAACATGGCTTTGCACTAAAATCCAGGGAAAAAACACTGTGCACTTTGGTGCTGGGATGTGAATCCTCTGGTACTCACTGCCCGGACCCCCTCATCTGACAGGCAGCTGGTTGTGCCCACATGAGTCCCAAGTGTCCCATCTCAGAGAGGTGGCCAGGATTTGGCAGTGCTGAATGTCTGCAGTCATTACAGACCCAGGAGGCAGTGGGCCCAGTGAACAGAGCACCCAGGCTGCTGCTGGGCTCCCCGGGTCCTCTGCCATGTTCCAGCTTCCCTCCATGGGACCCATAACTACAAGCTCCCTATGCAAGTTCAGATAATAAAAAGGGTTTTTACGGGAACAGGTCTTTCCATCCACGTTGAGCCTGTAGCCGGGGTTGCACTCGCAGTAGAAGGAGCCAGGGGTGCTGACGCAGCTGTGCTGGCAGCCGTGCTCCCGCTCCATGCACATGTCCACCCCTGCAAGACAGAACGGGCATCAGAGTGGCCCGAGGCACGCCAGGCACATGGGGACCCTGGCTCTGGCGTATGCCCCGTCCCTGCAGCAGAAGCCAGTGTGACAATGCACACAGCCCCAGCCTTGCCAGCCCCAGTGCTCACCCACTGATTTCCAGTGCACAGACATGGACACTGTGCAGTGCCCTGTCCTGGCACCTCGTTGAGGAGGTTGCTTCCCCATCTATCCTGCTCCTGGCCGGGCAGCCATCCCCAACACCCCTCTGAAGGTCACCTTCCAGCCTGGCTGAGGAGCAGACACCAGGGCCCCCCTTGCCACTTCACAGCAGCGGCTCTCACCCACCGCAAAGCTTGTCCTGGAACTGCTTGGCGAACTGCTGGATGAGCTCAAAGGACTCCACCAGGAAGACGTGCTCCTCCAGTGGTGGGGAGGCCATGGCCCGCAGAGAGTTCATGTCTGCCCGCTGGATTCCCACGGCGTAGATCTCGATGCCAGCATTCCGGGCCTGGGTGGCCACCTCAGTGACACGGTCCTGGGGCAGCCCATCCGTCACGATGATGGCGATGCGGGGGATCCGCTTGTGCAGAGGGCGCGCACCCTCCTGCGTGGTGAAGGCCACGTTCATGGCGTACTGGATGGCCAGCCCCGTCATGGTGCCCTGGGCCAGCGGGATGATGCTGTTGATGGCCCTCTCCATGTCTGCCCGCGTGAAGAAAGTCTTGAGGGAGAAGATGTTCTGCACCTGGCTGGAGTACTGGATCACCCCCACCCGGGTGGCGTTGGGGCCCACGTCCAGGTTGCTGATGATGTCCATCATGAAGCGCCGCATGGTCTCGAACTCGAAGGGGCGCACGCTGCGGGAGCTGTCGATAACAAACACGATGTCCAGGGGACCCGTCCGGCACTTCAGTGCTAAGGAGAAGGCAAAGAGAAGGCTCAGTCCTGTGGCTGTCCTCAAGGAGCAGAGACATCTCTGCTCGGTGGCTGGGGGGTGCTCATGAGGGACGGAGAGAGCAGGTTTGGGCAGCCCCCACAGACCAGCACCTTCCCACTGCCCAGTAAATCCACAGAAGGTGGTGGCAGAGTGGAAGCAGAGCCAACAGGCTGGGGAGACAAACCCTGGCTGTGGGTAGTTGTGGTTGTGGTTTTGTAAGGGCAGAAAATGAGACAGTAAAAAGCAAAGCTAAGGGCGCACACTTGGCGGAAATTGAGCCAAAGAGCCTCTCTTGGACATAAGGATGCTACTTCCAGTGCAAACTGGGGGAGTGTTTAGGAAGTGAAATGCCAATGAACATATTTTGCTTAGCCTGTGTGCACCCAAGCCTGGGAGAATTGGACCCTAATTGTAAGGAAACACTTTGAGTCCCTTTGGGATGATGCCAATCTCAACTGCTCTGAAGGTCTCTGAGACGTACCTGCTCCTTTCTCTGGTGCCTTCACTGTTTTTAAACTAAAATTGATTTAGATCCCTCTGCCCTGGGAGGAGAGAGGCTGGTACCTCTGAGTTTGCTTTGTCCCCTGCACCTGGAAAGTCAAGCAAGGAGGAAGCTTCCCCTCACAGCTGTGCCTCCTGCCAAGGTCACAGCCCATGGGCAGGAGGGTGACAAGCCCTGAGCAGGGCTGTGCCACAGCTGAGGAGGTGCCCAGAGCAAGCAGCACAAGAGCCACCATGCTGGGGCCAGGCTCAGGCTCCCACCCACCAGGGCAGCACTGGGAAGTTTGGGTCCCACTGCTAGGGGGGATGCTCCATCCTCCTGGGGATGCTCCCAAAGAAGAGGCATCATGTCCCCCCACGTCACACAGCAAACTGTCCTCCAAGGGCTCCACTGCCCTGATGTTCTCACTTCTCTCCCCTCCAGGCACTCCCCACCAGCCAGAGCTCACCTGCAGGTTTTGGTCTGGCTTCCAGTGTTGCCAGGAGAAGCAGGAGGAGAGGGGCAACAGGCAGGAGCTTCATCCTGGCTCTGTGAGACCACACAGTTCCAGTGCTGGCAGGATGTGCTGCAGGGAGAAGACAAGGTGCAGTCAGTGCTGAGGGTGGGCTGAGCCACAGGGCAACATTCACCTGTGGTGGGTGCCCCCAGGCAGCACTAAAAACCCTAAGCAGCAACAGCAGCTTTGACAGATCCACCCCCAAGCTTCTCTGAACCCACATGGAATCTTTCCTGTTCCAAGGACTGGCAGTCTCAGCACAGCTCAATTTCATTACAGTAGCAACACTCTGCCAAAGGGTCTGATTTTCTGCTCTGGGTGGAGCTGGCCATTGGACAAGCCTTATTTTCACTTGCAAACCAGGCAGATGGGATGTTCAGCCAAATGCTTTTTCCCTGACTGTGTGGCTGTTGTCTGCAGCCAGTGGGGAATGGGAAAGCTGCACACAGGGATGCAGAGAACCAGCCCTCCTGATACTCCTGCATGGGAAGAGAAGCCCCCAGATGAAACGCCAGCACAGACAAAACCTGGTCAGAAGTCTCTCAAAGTCACTGGCAAAGATCATTCTTCCAAGAAGTTCCATTCTCTGCCTGTTTCCAAACTCCTTGGGAGAGCAGAAGCCTTTGCAGGCAGAGGCTCTAAGGGTGCCTTGTGCAGGTGGGCTCACACCTCTTCCCCCGGGCAGTTGCCCAGGCACTGCCAGCCTGCTGCTCTCCTTCACATCACCTCGGGGTCCCCACCACTCTGTCACCAGCACTCTGCAGCTCTCCCTGTCCTGAAGGTTTTTCCAAGGGATGCTCTGCACCTCAACAGTTTTTTCATGTCTTTAGGGTGGGATCATAGGGGGGAAAGGTATTTAAACTTGTTACCCAAAACCTCAGCTTGTCACTTCTCTCCCTCCTTGTCCACCTCTGGGTTGCCTTGCCTAGCCTTGCCTTTCCTGGCTCCTGCAGGGACACGGATTTATTTAGTTTATTTTTATTCCAGCTCTGGTTGGAAACCCAAGGTGCTAGGGATGGAAATGCCACAGATAATGTGACTCTCCCCAGGAGACATGCAGTGCCAGGACTGGGCACAGATACTGGAAGGGTGCTTTTACAAAAAAAAAAAAAAAAACGACAGAAAAATTCATTTTATCGGCAGTTATCAGCCGATATTTATTTAGCCCCAGGAGGTCTCAGTTGTAATTCATCACCAGGGTTGCTGTTTAATTGCTCAGTGGTTACGTGCAGCCCTGAACACCACGTCTTTGATAGCAGGGACACTGATAATAGGTTTCACAGCTGCATCTTAAAGCTGTCTCGAGACTCAGTGTTCACACCTGGAAAAGTATATTAAAGAATTAGGAGGACAGAAAAGGGGTACAAGAGGAAACTGGGATCCAGAATTCCCATCTCGAAGTGAGAGACGTGGCCTTTCCCTGGAGGTGAGCAGCCTCCAAGCCAGCCCAGGACCAGCCCAGGACACAGTGACTCCGCAGCAGTGCCAGGAGCTCCTGCAGAACCGTGCGGGGGAAGGGCCAGTGGGATCGCTCCGGCTGAGGGAAATGAGCAGGGACAGCAGCCTGACAGGTCTTTTCCAGGAAGCCATGGGCCTTCCAGAGGTGAGCTTTGCTTTGGGGCCAGGAGTGCTCAGACACCTGTGTCCCCTCACCACATGCAAGCAGAGAGGCAAACAGTCCCTCCTCCCCCAGCTTCGTTTCCCCATTTATTTAGCAGATTCTTTTTCCAGCTCTGCTTCTTTCCTGGGAGAAAGCACTCACTAAGCACTAAATATTTTTGGGACAGCTATGCCACCTAGAACATTTCTGCAGCTCTGTGCTCTCCACACCTCCCTGCAGTGGCAGGCTGCTGTGGAGCCTGTGTCTCACAGCATCCAGAGAGCTTCAAAGACAGCCCAGAGGGAGAATGAGCTGTCAGGCCAGGAACCAAGAAGGAGAAAACCAGTTCACAACTGATCTATTTTTAACAGCATCTCAGCTTTGGATGAAGTCTTGGCTCTCCTCCACGGCTGGAAGGACTGATGCTGCCTGGACAGGGCAGGGCATGGCAGCTCAGCCATATATCCAGTGCTGGTCCTGGCAGCAGAGACCAGGCTGGGATGGTGTCCTGGTCCCTGATTTAATTTAACACCCAGTCCTGCCCCAGCAGCAAGGGGACGGGGAAGCAAAGATGATGGGACAGATGTCCCTCACTATCTCTCCCACCACTCCACACTTGGCAACTTCCCTCTACCCTCACTTCTCTGGAGCTGAATTGCATCCCTGTGGAGGGACTCCTCACACCCTGAGGGATCCCACACCACCCTCTCCACGCCCCTGCAGGAGTGGGAGGGAGATGGGTGGGAAGCGAGCGGCTGGCAGGCAGGTGCTGCAAGGCAAACACAGCGCCGGCTGCGATGCCAGAGACCTTGAGATAACACTGAGCTATAAAGGAAAAAAGGTCCAGGCAAGGTGAGTGCTGCTGCCTGGGCTGGCTCAGCCGAACCCTGCAGGTGAGCTGAGAGGGACACTTGGACCATTCCTGACGTTTCTGAGCAGCGCAAGGGGAGAAACAGTTACTGCTTTTCACTGCTGAAGGAGATGCTCAGTACCTGGTGCAAGGAGGGTGACCAAGGGGACAGCCACATGTAAGGACAGAAGGGTCACCTTCTCTGGACTCTCCTCGTGATCTCAGCCAAGGAGGACATGGAGATGGATCCCCAGAGACAAACAGGTAAGCCAGCACACCTTCCCTGGGCACCTCCGCCGGCAATGCTGCTCCCCAGGGCAATTGCATCCCTCCCTGCTCCACCACTTGTCCGTCTGCTCTCCCTGCCAAGTGCTGAGTCTCAGGAAAAACAGCCGCTTCAGGTTTCAGCGTGGCCTCCTTGGCAGCTCTCTCCTGGCTACAGGTTAACAGAAATACTCTGAATATTCCCCTTCTGGTTCATCCAGATGGTGGCATGTTGGACCTGGGCACATCCTCGCTTGGGCAAGGCCAAAGGACAGGGCCTGGCAGGGAGCAGGGTGAGGAATGCTGCCAGCTCCCTACCCTCCTTGCTGTTACAGGGATGGGGCCTTTCTGTACTGAGCTGTAGAGGGGATGAAGCAGATGGAGAAAGGAGGGGTGGAAGTGCATTCACAGCCCAGGAAAAGCCCTGACTGTAGTGTCACAAGGAGGAAAGCAGGTTGTGGACCGAGGCTATGGAGCCATGCCAGCTCCAGACCCTGCAAGAAGCCAGGACAAGGGATCAGCATGTGTTGCAAGGAGTGGGGAAGAGCTGGGAGCCTGTGAGCAAGCTCCAGCCAAGCCAGAGGGCTGTCCCTTGTAGCAGGGCTGCACACAGGAGGAGGCACACTCAACATGTCCAGGCACACGTGGCAGGGTGCAGGGCACTGATGTCACCTGTGCTACCAGCTAATAGCCCCTATTTCTGTGCTGGAAGCCTTGGCCGGTGGTAGAGCAGCCCTAGACATGATGTTGCTGAGATTCACCCCCCTCACCTGCCTGTCCGTGCACCCTCCTTTGCTCTGCAGAGCTTTTCTTTGCGGAGACCCAACCAGGCACTTTTGGGAGGCTAAAATTCAACTCCATCAGTGTTATTTGATGAAAATGTGAAAAAAACTGACCAAAATATGACCAGGAGCCCCAGCCCAGAGTTCTTTTGCTTAGGACACCTGAGTTCAGCCAGGACAACAGCAGAAAGACAGCAAGAGCATCCTCAAGCTGAAGGATGGGGAGAAAAATTGTGGTGTCCTCAGCAGGACAGCAAGTCATCATCCTTCAGGGCCATGCCTGAGAGAAAGGCTGCCCAAAAATGCACGTGGGACCAAGGGAGGAAGACTAATGTGTGTCTTGCCCCAGGGGACAATGAAGCAACCAGAGCTACCTGGAGAGATGCAGACAACTTACATCATCCTGGAGGTACCTCTCGATGCCAAACTTTGCTGTAGAAACATGGATGAATTGCTGGCACATTGTCCATGTGTTTGCAAAACCTGCAAGCAGTGTGAAAGGATGAGGCCCGGGACAGCCAGAGCTGGATCCACCCTCTCCTGGAGGGTTGCCCAAGGGTTGGTTTCTCCCAGCATAATCCCCAGTCTCAAGGTGCTCTCTGCTTGCAGGTGCCCAGCTCTCAGTGCTACCTCTGCTGCTCACGAGCACTGAACCCACCCTCAGGATCATTTTACAGGCAGCATTGACCTTACACTCAATCACAGCTACAAAATCTCAGTGCTCGTCCCCCACAGCAGCTGAGTGACGAGTGGCAAATCCCACCAGAGAGGACAGCAATGCAGTTTTCAGAGCAAGGAAGAGTCAGGGAGCACAAGCACATCAAGACCGTGGAAATGGCATGAATTTCCAGCCCAAAAGGGGTCCCCCCCCCCCGCTTTAAGGACTGATGTGTCCTTGGTTTTTCCCAAACACATATGGGAGAACCAGAGCAGACTCTTTCCAGGACATTGCAGTGCTCTCCGGTTACGACTCTATGGCAGCTTTACTGGGCCAAGTGCCACCTGGAAGGACACGTTGTTTGAAAAACAAGGCTGCATTTCTCAAACAGCACATCGAGGCTCCAAACCCTACAGGAGCAAATCAGCAGGAGTGCTGTAACAGGAAAACCTTGCTGGATGCAGAAGGAACTTCTCTTTTGCTCTGCTTGCTCCCTACCAAAGCCTATTCCCCATTTTATGGGACCCACTCCTGTATATTCACAGGGAGGGCAGGAGGAAGATGGGTTTCTTGACCAGGTCCTTTTGCAGGCTGTGTAACAGATGTCTTTGACTCACAGCTCATGGACTCATACAAGTCCTGACAGGTTTATACTGTGACATGACGTTTGGAGTCCCCTTGAGAGGGAAATGCTGGGTGTAGCAATGGACAGAGCATCCCCTTCTAGATGTTCTTCACAACAGCACATGGGGCCTTTCTCTGCTATCAGTCTATCTCTAAAAGACCTCCCAGTGCTCTGCCACTCACCTGGCAGGAAAGCCTCTTGCTCAGACAGCCCTGCACTGAAACAAGCTGTGTACCTGGGCTGCTTCAGCAACAGCTGCCACGAATAAAAGCCACGTTCACTTGCAAATTAAAATGTTAAAAATCTAGCCAAGAGGAAAACACCTTGTTCAACTAATCGTGTCAGAGATGGCTCCTGTTTCAGGACTGCTGGTGCCATTTCTCTGTTCCTCTCTGTCCCACTCAAGACCTGTAGGCTGCACTTGTCCCCTGAGCTGCACAACAGGAAAACTCAGCCCATCTCCTAACTGCTATTTTCAGCAAAACTGGAGACATCTTGGAATACTCTGGTTTTGATGAAGAGTGATCAACAGGGGACAGATCCACCTTACTGACTCTCTTTAAAAAGCAAATGCTCTTCTGCAAACAGGTCCTTGGAGGACAGCTGAGCTGGGCCAAGAGACTTCAAGCTTTGGAGAGAAGGATATCCTGGCCATCCAGAAGCTGACGCAGCAATCCACTGCCCAAGTTCTTGTTTTGGGAGGAAGGTGTTAGAGAGCATTTTTTTCCCCAGAAATATGCATGTTCAACCACAAAGGAAAAGAGTCATGGCCCAGATCAGCTACTGGGCTGGTGCAGAATTTGTCAGCTGAGCTCCTGATGCAGCAGAGCTGGTATGAGATTGATAGTTACTAGCAGGACATCTGTCTCCCAAATCTGCCAGGACCACTATCCCCAGCTGACCTCCAGGAAGTTTACATGGCACAGACAACCACAGAGACCGCCTGCTATTCCAGCCCCGCAATCACAGATTCATTGCCTGACCTCCTTCTCTAAATCTTTATATCATATTTCTCACTCTAGAGATGTGACTCAATGTGTTGGCATAAGAAAACATGCCAGGAGAATATCCTTGTGCCTCTCCCCTTTATCCTACCCATCCTGCTATGTGTTTAATTGAAATAGCAGAAGGTGAGGAGCGTTTGGCAGCTGCAGAAAGGCACGCGGGGACTTTTTGTCCCTCCTCAGAACAGAAAAGCAAGCTTTGTGTAGATACTTTTCACAGGGAGAACCTCAAACGTAGCACAGGAAATGTCTCACACCTAACTTCACAGCTTCCATGTCCCTCTGGCAGCAGGAGAACTGCTGTCCTGGGACTGGGATGCCATCATCCCTTAGGAGATGCACCAGAGAAGAGCTTCATCAGCGACACGGTGGGCTGTGGCCTCCCTTCTGCCCATGCTGAAGAGCAGGTAACACTTTGGGGAAGCCATCCAAGTTCAGCTGCAGGTGTACGAGCTGTGAATTCCCAAAGGCAGAGTTTTTCCATTTGTGGACCCTGGCTAATTTTCCAGCCCAGACAGAGACCCTTGTACAGGGGTTTATCTCTGCTGTCAGCAGATCTGCTCCCACTGGTTCCTACCAGAAACCATTGGACTCCTATGGGTCCACAGACTACGCTCAAAGACTCCTGAACTTACACATTGGCAAAGTACAACACAGCCCAGAGAGAGAAAAGCTGAAGTCTGGAGAGAAACCGAGGTACTGCCACCTCTCTGCAAGGGACAACAGCCGAGCCCTATGGATTTCCCTGATGGGCACCAGAGGGACCAGGCTAGGGATGGGCTCATGTGCAACCAGGGGCTTGCAAGGCGAGAGGATCAGAAGTTTGCAGATCGGCAGGCAAAGACAGAATGTTGGTGGGGAAGATGGATTCAGACTCCAGTAAAAAACACCAGGACTGACAAGCTGTGTGAGAACCATGAAATCTTCAGACACAGGGTAAGACACGGCAGTGCAGAGCATCCCACATGGGAACACTGCCGTTTCTGTGAACCAGTCTCTGGAGTCTCCTGAGCACACACCTGTACTCTCTCCTGCTTTAACAGAGCTGGTTTAAAACCCTTTATATTTAGCCAAGACAGGAGAGAACCAAAGCCTTCTAACAGCTAAAAACATTACTTGGCACCTAAAGATACATCTGTGCTGTGAGTACCTACAGAGGGGCGATGCTCACCAGCCCACAGCAGGTAATGGAGAGCACTGAGTCGGGGTTCTCCATGCCCAGCAGATCAGTGGAACCCTTATGACAGCTGCACGAGCTCCCAACGGAGCCCAAGTGCTCAATTTGCTACTGCTTGGGGCCAAAGTGGAGAAAACATGATTACTGAGAGGTAAGGACAAGTGTCAGCAGCCACTCAGCCTCCTGGCTTGGCTGGAGGAGATATCTGGCATGAGAGGGCCCAACTGGTGCTGGGGGAGTAGCTGACTTTTATAAGTTTCTTTATAAGCACCACTCCATCTATTTTTTTTGCCGTGTTTTTTCTAGGTCCTATTTTTTCACTCACAGTAGGGCTTGTCTGTAAGTCCCATGTGTGTGCAGATACAAACACTACTTATCTCCCCTTCGTGTTTCAGCCCTATTCATCAGGCATTTGTAAATGGCATTTTATGAGTGCTGAGTTTTTAACAAGGCAGGCACGCTGCTCCAGAGCGCACAAAGGGGCCCCTATTGGAAACTTTAAAGATGTTTAAACAAAGACTTCTCTTGAAAACCTTTAACCCCTAATGCCAACCTCAAGGGAAACGCTATGTTATGAGCAATCAGAGCACAAACATCTTCTGTGACCACAGATTGCCTACAACAGGCTGCCTTGTTGGCCACAGCTCCTCTGTTTGCTACGGCTGCCAACCAGGGCAGCTCCCGAGCCCATCTTGTACTGAGCACATACGGTTTCTTTAATTCTTCAACAACAAATGAAAGTTACAACTTCCATAAAAATCAACAACAGCTTTTTCCCGTTGCATGCAGCAATACTCTGCCTGCTTCGATGAAAAGTGTTGTTTTACTGCAAACACCAAGATCTGTCGTGTGGTTTCTAGATGGGAATTTGCATTTCGGATGAGGCCGAATTTGTCCATATCCTGGTGGCAAATATCAGGGCTGAGATATGAGAGATTTCCCCACACATGGCTTTTTGCTGATATCAACAGCAATCTAATGAATTCCTGCAGAGATTGCAAGAATCTGTTTGTGAGACGCAGTTTCTACTCACTATTGAGAACCTGCACACTCACTGCCTGCAATTAATCTTAGAAAAAAAATCTTTACTGTCAAGAGATGCTACAGAGGGTCCCACAAGGCGGGGTCCCAAAGGGAGAACTTCATAATAACTTTATATATAACCTGGGTTTATGTGAAACAAAAATCCGGTGTGTTTAAGCAAAAGAGGCAAAGCCCTGTGCATCCTCTTAGGGTTGGGGCTCAGAACAGGCCCCTCTCATGGACCCCTGCTCCCCTCAGTCCCACTGCACACATGTGGTGGCTTCCATTGACATGGGACAGTCCCGTTTTCCTGCCAGCCTCCTCAGCCACACCGGTTCCCACTCTGCAGCCTGCCTCTTGAATGGATTCAGCAGCTCTCTGCACCACAGCAAAGACTGTCCCTGCAGAACGAGGGGCAAAACCCCAGCAGAGCACACAGCACCCCGCCGTGTATCTGCTCAGCTCCGCTTGTCTCACATGGGTGCGTGTCCACACAAACACGATGAGTGCAGAATAATCTGATTTTCCAAACAAGTTTTCCCATGTAATTGCTTGGAACAGAAGTGCCCAAAGCTAATTTCATCCTGTGAAACGGTTGGAATGATAAGCCGAAGGTGGGTGATTGCTTGTGCAAACGAGTATGCACAGACCCAATTTTCCAGTCGTGCAGAAACGGTGCATAACAAACTTAGGGTACACTTCTGAGCTTATCTTTCTGCAGGATCTCGATATCCTGTTGCTCAGTATGCCTTGCCCAGGTGTACCAGACCTTATTATTCTCTGCTAAGAGATCCTCGGTTGTATAAGCAGGGACCTGCCCGGCAGGTAGGCAAAAGGTGAGCGGGGCAGGCAGGCTGAGCCATCCCGACAGCGCGGAAGAGTTCACATCCCTCGCACAGCACCGAGGGACCGAGCGGGTACCGTGCCCCGACCGCCCCACCCAACACACCCCGGCACCGCTGCGGGGGCCAAGCTCGTGCGGCCGGGGGTCGGGAAGGCTCCAGCCCACAGATGGGGGGAAAAATCCTTTGGGGCAAAGGCTCTGCTCTTCCCCTCCTCCCGGCTTTGCTTTCTGCTCCTGACGCTTCCCTTCCTGCCAGCCCCGCTCCAAGGAAAAGCCCTCTCGGAGGCTGCCAATCTCCGCGGCAGCGCTCGGCGCTGCGCGCAGCCCCCCGGGCCGGGCTGGGATCGGGATCGGGATCGGGACCGGACTCACCCACAGCCTTCTCACCCTCCTCCTCTCCTGTGCCTTCCCGCAGGGGCGGCGGTGCCCGCGGAGCCCCTCACTCACCCGTGCCGGCCGCGGAGCCGCTCCCCGCCGCGCTGCTGGCTCAGGTACGCGGTGCGGGCGGTGCGGGGCGCGGGCGGCAGCGGCGGCGGGAGGCGGCGGGGCCCCGCCGGCATTTAACGGGGCGGGGGGAGCGGGGGGGCGGCGGGGCGGGCACGGCCCGGCCCCGGGGCAGCGCTGGGAGTTGGGGGGGGGGGTCCAGCCGCCTGTGCCGGCGGGGGTGGGGAGGCTCGGGGGCTCCCACCTGCCCCCGCCCCGCCGTGGTGCCCGTGCGGGTCCCCGCGGGAGCTGCGCGCAGGTGGAACCGGCACCGAAGAGTGCGCGGCCCGGGACGGCCGGGAGCTTCACAGGCGTCAGGGCCCTGCTGCTTTTAGTGTTTCTTTTTTCCTTTTCTCTTTATTTTTCTCTATTTTTCCTTTTTTACCCCTTTATTTCTCTTAATTTTAAAATTTTTTTCTTTATTTTCTTTATTTTATTTTTCTTTTTAATCTTTCTATATTTTTTCTTTCTTTTATCTATCTTTTTTCTTCTTTTAATTTTTTTTTTTTTCCTTTCTTTCATTGTCTCTTCCCCTGCTGAGGGAATGCACCTGGGAGCCCCATAAACTCACAAGTTCATGGAAAAAGGAAAGTCTAAGCTTAATTGACCTACAATGCCCTGAAAGTTTAGGAATGTCAGCAGGTAGTAGCTGCAGTGCGGGGAGATGAGTTTGAACCAGAAAACTGCAGACCAGAGCTTGGAGGGCTTTAGAGCCTCAGGTTAAGCTTCCATCAAGAAGGTCAACTGATGTGCATTGGAGATCATCAGCAGAGGCTTCTTAGAAACCCGGGAATAGACTTTTCCAGTCCTCCACCTCTTCCCAGCACTTGGATCAACCTGGTGGCAGGAACCACCTTTAGTGCTTTATAGGACTGTGTTGTGGCGCTTTAACAGCACTTCCCTTCCTCTCTGCACACGAGGAGCAGAGAAAGGAGACTCCAGGAAATCACCCCCACTGTCTGAATTTTCTAGCAGAAATACTGCCAATACTGCTTTATCAAACCTGGGCATTTTGGGGGTGTTGGTGCTGCTGGGGTGCCTGCCCCAGCTGGGCCCCGCTCCCTGCAGAGCTCACTGCCGCAGGATTTTTGTGCTTCCCGCCCTCGGCCACTGTTTGCCCTTGGTGTGGTAGATAAATCCCCCAGGCCCAGAAAAGGCTGAATTTCACTTGTGTGTGCAGTGAGGAAAATACAGGATTTATAAATACCCATGCATATACAAGGGCTGTGGGTTGGGTTGGTCTGGATTAAAGGAGGTATTGAAAAATGAGGGAAGCCAGAAACTGCAGGCTTCTCATTTCTGTGATTTCTAATGGCTTTTCCTTTTGCATAAACATTGCATTGACTCCATACCCAAGAGCACTGCAGGCGTTTTCTCCCCTGATCTGCACAAAATATAACCCAGACCGCTAAAATGGATATTTTTTATTAGGATGTTTGGTTTCCTCAAACTGAGGGAAGAACAATTGCCCTCTGTGGCAGCAAGTCCCCAGCAAGCTTCAGGGCAGCTGTGTCCTGAGAGAGGCAAATGGCAGCTCCTTTTTTGGGGGGAAAAGCAGCAAATTAAATCTCTGCACTTCAATTCAGTGCAGCCTGCACTTGGGGACACCGTTACTATGAGTTACAGTTCTTGTATAAAGAGGTGATTTGAAGACCCAGTTTCTAAACAATAGCTGCTGGGATTGTATTTTGGTCTCCAGAGTCGGGTACTTTCATTCCCAGGGGACCAAATATATCAGATCCCTTCCTCAGCAGACTGAGCTGGTGAAGCTCACTGAACTGCAAAGGAGCAGGGCAGAGGGCGGTTTACTTCTCCCAGTGCTTGTAAAGTGCTTTTTCTGCTCCTGTGGTTGCCCAAGGGTGCGCACACAGAAGGTGATGTGAGGACCAGGATACGTCCCACACAGGGAGCAGCGTTTCCCAGCTGGAGGTGGGACAAAGCACCAAGTGATGCCCCTAAACACTTGCTGCCGGGAAGGAGAGGGGTAATTTTCAGCTGCGGTGTTAAACATCAGTTCTCCTAAAATCAGCGATGGGACTGTGGGGTCCAACCCTACCACAGCCTCTCGGCGCCTGCCTGGGTTCCCTGTGTGCCCACATGAAACGGCCCTTTGCAAGGTGGTCCAGCTGTGTGTCTCCTGTGGAAAGCACACAGAGCACTCCTCCTTTTCTGCTTCATTTCCCATGGGAGAGGGCACAGCTACACGGCCAGGGCTTGCAAATCCCTCGGGATACCCTGGGTCTCTCCCACCTCAAGCACCAGGGCAGACCCACCCTAGAGATGCACCGCAAATGCACTCACACCCTCTCCTGAGGCATATCCTGACCTAAAGCAAAGGAAAAGCCTTGGTAAGTGATGCCAGGCTGAGCAGGGATGGGGAAAGGCTTACAGAAATCAGTGTAGGAGAAAGGTGGTGGATCCCCCTCACTCCCCCCCCTTCTTCTACATAATGCCCAACTGTGTGGAGAGCAGCCGAGTCCCGGCCAAGACCTCAGCCTCTGAAAAGGCAGCTTTTAGCGAGAGCTGTGAGAGCCCTGCCCGTGTGGTGCTGCTAACATGACACTGAACTAACACTGCACTACAACCAAAGCATTTTAATAATTTAATATAATAAATGTCAGAAGGAGTGAATAATTCTCTGTAACCCTGAGGAGGCTGTAGGTGCCAGAAGGAGCCAAGTGGGTATATTGAGCTGCCTTAGCAATAGCCCTTTGACTCTCTGAAGATAAATTTAAACCAGATGATGGATGCTGGGTGGTCGCCTCTGCGGACAGAATGGCAAGCACTGTTCAGAAGTGCGTCACTGACACAATTTAGCCCCAAAATTTGGAAGGCAAGGGCTGCAGAGAATGGACAAAGAAAAGAAAGCCAAGTTTCTAGGCAGTTGTTCCTCCAGCTGGACATCAAACCTGAAGAGCTACAGTCTGTTTACCTGCCTTTGGCATGCACAGTCCCACTTCAAGCAGTAAGTAGCATGTGGGTAATTGTTCCAGAAGGCTCTTTAATAATCTCCAGGCAGTAACCCACGTGCCTCTGGAATTACGTATGGATGGCAGGGAGCAGTGATACCTGCACAAGCCTGGCCCTGCCCTGAGCCAGTGCTGCAGGAGGCTCTGCAGAGCAGGCATTGCTGCTGCCCGTGCTGCCAGCACACGTCTTAATCCACAGGTTTTGGCAATTTGCTCCTGAACACTCCCTGCCACTGCCTGGCCTCCATACCAGGCTGTTCCATGCTTTGCCAAGGGGTTAATGGAAGAGGAGCCCCACAGGGAGACCCCAAGCTGTATGGGTGGGCACTGGTGACTGCGTTGGTGACACTAACAGGGATGGAGCATGTGACTCTGCAGCTGAGACACAAGGACCCAAAGCTATACTCCTAATTTTACACAGCACACTGAATGATGAGACTCACCAGGAAAAAATTCACACACCCAGCCTGGTTCTTCCCTGCTGCGTGCCCGTTGTCTCTGACAAACTGAGGGTGAAATGCTGCTGAAGGGAGCCAGCAAGGTTCAGTACTCATTTAACACTGTGTTGCATTAGTGTAAACGAGTATCCAGGGTCAGGCCAATTTCCTTGATGCATTTCCACATTTATCCCAATCATAATCAGTTGTTCTGGAGAAAAATAACAAGCCCAAAACCAACCAACCAAACAACAAAAAAAAAACAAAACCCAAAACGAACCCAAAGTTTTGCTGAGAGATCCCAAATAATGCTTTCATATGAAGGGAAAAATAGCAAAGGTGGATCAAAGCTGAAATCACACCATTGCTTGGCAGCAGAGGAGTGAAACAGCTGAAGATTGCCATTATGGAAAAAGATTAAAAAACTTTCTTATGGGATCTCTTTGGTTGTGCAAAAATATAAACTATTCATTGGCTAGAAAGGCTGGAGTGAAGCTTTTCAGCACGACTGAGTAACCC
This sequence comes from Lycocorax pyrrhopterus obiensis, assembly GCA_014706295.1. NCBI lineage: Eukaryota > Metazoa > Chordata > Aves > Passeriformes > Paradisaeidae > Lycocorax > Lycocorax pyrrhopterus. The sequence continues at coordinate 8,523,024 of JACSVZ010000022.1, read as the reverse complement.
ACCTTGGAGTGGACACTGGTGGGATACTGGTTGATAAAGCTCTGCTTCAGTGGGCTGGGGCAGGAGTCTCCCAGCACCACGATGGAGGGCTGGAGGGAACAGGTACAGCCTTGGCAAAGGAGCTCCTCCTGCCTTGCCATGAATGCTGTGGGGTGAGCCAGCGCTGAGCCCAGAGCCCTGTGCTGGCAGCAGCTCTGGGGCTGCCACAAGAGCAGAGCTTGGTGGCAGCCTGTGCTCTGCAGTCAGGAATGGCCATAAAACATTCATTTTCCAGGCACAGAGTAGCAGTTAATGCTGTGGGTGACACTGACACTGGCCCTGGCTGTAAATCTGATTCCGGCAGAGCTCTGTTGATTTATGTTTACTAGTGATTCAGCTACCACATCTAGGATAAAGAACTGGAAACAAGGAGGGCAGGAGATTATATCGCCCCTCTAGTAACCAAACAGAGCACATCTGTGCAGTGCACAGTGTCAGGGCCCCGTGGCACTGCTCAGAGAAGACACTGGGTAAATATTTGCTTGTATGCGACAAGTGTTTTTCTTCCACATATAACAGGAGAGCATCAGCTCCATCCAAATGTGGGAAAGCTGGAACTGAAGTGATATGTGCTAAAAGTGAATTACAACATGGGTGCTAAAAGCTGTAAGGGGCACAACCTTTTTAAAATATGTCTTGCACTGGGAAGAACAGAGTTGGCAGGCGAACTCTTCTAAAAGGCTGCTTGGGATGACTGCTTGCAGCTTCTCTCCCTGAGAGCTTGCTCTGGCCTCTGAGCCCAGAGGAGCTCACCACGAGGAGGCTGCCTTGGGGTGATGGCGGGACCAGACTTACCTCTCTTGACACATCTGACTCTTTATGCCCTCAACTTTTCTCCATTTCTAACCCATTTAAGTAAGAGGAAGAGAGACTGTTTGATGAGAATGCTCCCCTGCACACCTCTTGCAAGTTCCTCCTTGGCTGGCCGTGGCTGATGCCCCTTCTCCTCCACATCATCCCCCAGTGCTGCCCACAGCCCCCAGACACTCTCTCACAGTTACTCTGTGATGTGTTTTCCTCTGTGTCTGGGGCTTCCAGCCACTGCTTTATCTCTGATAGGAGACTCATCACCAGCTAGGCTGGGTTCCCTTGGCAGGGGCAATGTTCCCAGTGGCCACATTGACAGATGTGCCAAGGAGAGACTCCTGCACAGGCGTCTCCTCTTCCTCCTCCTCTGGTTTCATCTTATCCAGTCAAATATCCCAAACTCATGGAATGTTCCTGTCCCAAACTCAGGGGGTTTAGGGTCTTTCAGCAGGGCAGGAGCTGGTGTTTTTCAATGAGTGGTCTCACTTCCTCTGAAGGCAAGCCAGCACCACAGAAGGCCTCCACAGCTGACATCCCAGAGCTGTCCCCCCTTGCACCCCCAGTCCTTGCACACGTGTCCCGGGTGGCAGAGCGGGGCATCTCGGATCTGCCTCATCTGTCTCCAGCTGGTTAACACCCAACCTACCAAGTTAGAAGACTTAAATGCCAGGTGCTTGGGAACTCCTTCTAGTTAATAGAGCAGAAACAATCAGCAGAACCACCTACTCCTTAGGTCTCAGAGAAAAATGCAGCTATTTTCACCCAACATCCCTTTCGAAAGCCAATGAGTGGCTCCATCTCGCATGACAGCTCCCCAGCTGCACTCACAGCTCAGCAGCATCGCTTCCCAACTCACCCAAAACCCATGCAGCAACGAGCACATCAGGTGGAAAAACAAATCAATAATCAGTTAGAGCACTGCCGCCCTTGCACAGGGCTGGAAGTCTTAGAAATGCCCTGTGTGTGTTCAGTGGCAAACCGAAGAAGCAGTTATTCCATTACCCAAACTTTGTATTTTTCAATGCCAGCCCCATTCTTAGAGCAGCTGAGCTCCAGTGCTTTCTGATGGGAAAGCCTGCACGTGGAAGGAGCTCCTTGCTCCCTGCAGGGCTGGGCAGGAGCTGGCTCTGGTGCCACAGTGCCACAGAACTTCTGTCTTGTAGATCCAACCCGTACCAAGCCAGCCTGCTCCGGGACAGCGTGCGGAGGTACCTGCAGCTGCCAGCAGACCAGACCGTGCTGATCCTCCACGCCAAAGTTGCACAGAAGTCCTACGGCAACGAAAAAAGGTGGGAGATTGTTCCAGCTTCTCTGATAGCCACTTCTAAACCCAGCTACCTAAAGCTCGATTTCAGCCTTGCTGGATTTCGCCGATCTAAGCTGGTGAAGCAAATTATTTGACATATCCCCTCTGCATTCACTCACATCTTTGCATCCAAAGCCATCATTTAGTCTCCATGAACTGAACGACACAAGAAAGGCATTAGCTCCAACCTGCATCCATCCCAGTTAGACATTCCCAGTGGTTAGATTCTTTCCATGAAGCGGTAAAGAAAGACAAAGTAAAAGAAGTCAAGATTCTATTCAAATCTCACCCCCCAAGAAGGAAAGAGTTGCATTTTAACTGCCCTGTAACTCTTGTCTTAAAATCTGCATGGCCACAGCAAGGACTGAGGCGTTTCCATCAATGCCAGTGGTCTCCAAAAAGCTGCTATTTTTGAAAATCCTTCCCACACTGCAAAAACACCTTGAGGTTCTGGCTTGAATCTCCAAAATTGCCACTCCTGGGCAGTGACGTCAGACTGCGGCACTGCAATGTAATTAATCCTCCATTAATCCTTGTGATATAAATACTCCTCCGTTATTACCGAGTACGGAATAGCTATGAGGCGACGAGCTCAGCCTCCAAGGCGTAACCACCCAGACCCCAGCGACCCCAGGAGACAGCTCTGGGATGGGCTGGCTGTGCCTACATAGTCCTCACCACATCCAGTCTCCTGCCAGGGGCTGCTGGTCCACAGGTAAAAATGTTATTTCAGGACTGAATCTTCCAGCCAGGAGGGAGCCCTCCCATCACAGCCTCTTTCCTCTGCTTCTGACCCCGTGCAAAGGATGAGCATGAAAATCAGATGGCAGGTCTGGAAAGGGAGAGAAAACCTGCGCAGAGCTCCCAGGTTAAAGGTGCTGGTGCCGTTTTCCTTCACAGTGGGAGTCAGGGGCCTGTGCTGTGGATGAGTTGTTTAAATAAACCTGTACCCAGGACTTTGGGGCTCCAGAATATCCAACCCCCTGCACTGGTGTTTTCTCTGCTAGTGCTTTACCCAGTATCAATAGAGGATGAATTTACACCATTCACACCAGTGCAAAGACAGTGGAAACCCAAATAAAACACAGGAAAATGGGTTTCCAAACTCCTGGCTATAGATTTATTTGCACTGGGCTCCAAAACTGATTGTGAATGCAAACTCTGTTCCCAGCCTGCTGAAACTCCCACATGGCAGTCAGGCAGAGGCAGGGGTCTGATCCCTCCCTGTCTTGGGGGGGTTTGGAGGTACGGGTGCCAGGGTGCCTGTCCTCCCATCCCAGGGCCATCCTGTCACCGAGGGGATCATGGCCACCAGTGGCACCACCAGATGTGGCAGCTGTTGAGGCTGGAACTGGGCACTGGAGGCGGTGCAGGGCAGAGGGTCCCCAGCCCCTCGCTGAGCTCCATGTGCCTCCTGGGGTGCAGGTGATCCCCAGTGAAGGTCTCTGCTCTCAGCACAGCCATCCTGCCTCTCCAGAGCACCTTTTCAGGCTGCTGAAGGGCAGTGAGAAAATGCCCTCTTGTCCCTGCAGGTTTTTCTGCCCCCCACCTTGTGTTTACCTGAGCGGGCCGGGATGGAAGTTAAAGCAGGAGCAGATAAAAGGTGAGCACTGGGCAGCAGCCCTGGACCTCTCCTCCCTCCCTTCCTGCACCATGGAGAGCTGCCCTCTGCCTCTGCAAAGGTGAGAGTGACTCAGTTTATGTTGGTTTTGGCCCCCCAAACTCCTTTCCTGCTCAAGCCTGAGCCCTCTATAGTCCAGACCCAGGGAGGGCTGGAGCCTGGCCATGGTCTGAGCCTGGAGAAGCTGAGCTTTTGTGGGGACTGGAGGGTGCTTCTCTTTGTCTGTTCCAGCCAGGGACCTGGGAGAGGCTGGATTTCGGGTGTGTGGGTACATGGGGCTGGACAGCATGGGCAGCAGCCTGATGGAGACCCAGAAGCTCAGCTTTGAGGAGCAGCCAGATGCAAAGGTAAAGCCTGTGGCTCTCTGGGGCTGTGGGGATCCCCCCCTCATGCAGGGGCTGGGCTGTCACCAGCCTCACCCCACACCCTGGGATGTCACACCCTCCCCATCCTCAGGATGTCACAGTTCTTTCCCCCTAGCCGTAACTCCCCACTCCCACTCTGCCAGCCTGTTGTGGCATGTGCAGCAGTTCAGGCAGCCCAAAGATCCCTGTCTTTCTCTGGCACCATTTTTTCAGGTCGACAGCCCTGTGGCTGTAAAATCTGCACAGCTCCCTCAGCCCTGGTTCCTTCTCCTGGTGAGCAGCACTGCTGCTTGTCACAAAATGAAAGCCTGGTCCTTCACTTGCAGATAAACAGCTGAAAAAAAAAGCCCCAGATGATCCCAAAGTTCAAAAGCTTCAGCAGAGCTCTGGCATCTTTTGATTGGAGGGGAAAAAAGGAGAAAAAGCATTATCTGGGGTCCCTGAAGAGCACGGGGTCTGAGCCAGGCCAGGAACCTCACAGAAAGAGCCTTTGTCCGCAGTGCTTGCCTTGCTGCTACGGCACAGCAATATCAGCCAGGATGGGGGAAACCATAAACCCAGGGCGATTTCTCATGTTATGTGGGATAAATCACACGTGAACATTCATTTCCATAAGGAATACTCTGCCCCCAGTGTAAATAAAGCCTCTGCTGATCCCCAGCTCTTCATTCCACCTGTAATAACATCTCTGGTCGTTTCTCCCTTTAAATGAACCCGGGGCTCTTTGAAAGGGCACTATTATGTCCTCGTGGGGTGGTGAGAAGGGTGAGGAAGTCTGGTGGGGCTGGGCTGGAGCTGCTGGCAGCCCCTCTGTGCCCTTGGCAGGGGTTCAGCTGTGCCAAGGCCCTGTACATCTCGGACACGGACAAGCGCAAGCATTTCCGCCTGGTCCTGAAGCTCTTCTTCAGCAACGGGCAGGAGATCGGCACCTTCCACAGCAAACTCATCAAGGTCATCTCCAAGCCCTCGCAGAAGAAGCAGTCGCTGAAGAACACAGACCGTGCGTACAGGAATGGCTCTGTGGGGAGGAAAGTGGGTGCCAGCCCAGGATGGGATGCTCTCTGCTCACGGCTTGGCTCTGGAGTGGTCCAGGCTGGACCCAAAGCCCATGGGAACTCCCAAAAGGGGATGTGTGTGGACATAGTAATGTCTCATTTCCAAATGGGACATTACACCTCACCCATCATGAGGTGTAATGCCCTGAGGCCAGTGTGCTCCCCACCCCACGAGCCTCACCTGCACTCACACAGAGAGGAGGGTGCTGGTTGCTTCCAGGCTGGGTACCCCAGGAACCAGGGCTTGTCCTGCCTGGGCCTGAGAGAGCCATCATTCAGTCCTGGCAAGCGCTAACCCAGCCACTTCTCCCCACAGTCTGCATCTCCTCGGGCTCCAAAGTGTCCCTCTTCAACCGCCTGCGCTCCCAGACCGTCAGCACCCGGTACCTGTCTGTGGAGGGGGGAGCCTTCATTGCCAGCGCCAGGCAGTGGGCAGCCTTCACCCTCCACCTGGGTAAGGACCCTCGGGGGACACTGGTGCCACCATGCCCAGGGCTGCCTGCCTGCAGCCCTGGCTCTCCCATCCTGCAAAGCCAGTTCTGGGATGCGAAAGGGGAGGGAATTAGCCTGGGGATGCAGGAATCTGGCTCAGTCTCACCTCTGCCTGGCGTTTCTGGTGTGTCTCTGGACGTTTCCCACTGGCTTTGAGGGCACAGGGGCTGTGACCAGGGCAGCAAGAGCTGTACTGGTCTGGAGGTTCACAAATCCAAGCAAGTGACTTGCCTGGAAGAGGCCAGAGCCCAACAGCATTCCTGCCCACACTGCTTCCAGCGGTGTCCTTGCAAGGTACTGCATCCCCGTCCTGCTCTCCCGTGCTGGGCTCCCAGGGAATGGTGGTCTCTCCAAACAGTGAGCTTGTGCAGAGCAGAGGAAGCAGTAAGAGAGCAGCGGGAGCACGGGCAGACCTGCGCCTGCCAAGGTTAACCTGCTCCCCGGCTGCTCGGGGCGGTGACTCTGCCTCTCTCCTTCCCGGCCAGCTGACGAGCGCTGCGCCCGGAGCGAGTTCCCCCTGCGGGAAGGGTACATCCGCTACGGCTCCGTGGTCCAGCTGGTCTGCACAGCCACCGGCGTCACCCTGCCGCCCCTGGTAAGCTCCATCCCTGCCTGCCAGGCACACGGGGCACGGCTCTGAGCGGCAGTGCCATCCCAGGGATGCTGCCGCCCGCAGATCATCCGGAAGGTGATGAAGCAGTATGCCATGCTGGACGTGGACGAGCCCATCTCCCAGCTCCACAAGTGTGCCTTCCAGTTCCAAGGCAGTGACCACATGTACCTGTGTCTCTCCACCGAGAAAGTGATCCAGTTCCAGGTATGGCAGTGCAGGAGCAGGTGAGGACTCCCAGGGTGCTCCCTTGTCGCCTCTCCAAGCTCCTCTGTGTTGCTTGTGCCTGGGGAACATATCACCAGGAGGGGTCTTGCATCCAAACTAAGGCCAGAATCATGGCAAAGCTTTGGTGGGGACATTGAAACTGAGGTCTTTGAAAAGGAATCATGATCCCCATTTCCCAGTAAGCAAAGCAGTCACATGCTGGAACCAAGACGCTGAGGGCAGAGCCAGGCGTCCCAGCCCCATTCCCCACCATCTCCACTGCAGCGTGTCTGACACTCCCCACAGGCATCTCCCTGCCCGAAGGAAGCCAACCGGGAGCTGCTGAACGACGGCTCGTGCTGGACCATCATCAGCACGGAGACGGTGGAGTACACCTTCAGCGAGAGCCTGGCCTGCGTCCGCGAGCCCGTCAGCCCCGTGCCGCTCATCGCTGCCCTGCAGGTAGGCACAGCCACGGGCCGCTCGCTCTCTGCCACCTGCCTGCCTCGTGCCCCCTGCACCCGTGTGGCATCTCCCAGTTTTGGGGTGCTGTGGGAATGGGATGTGCAGGCAGAGCGTCCCGTGGGAGAAGGAGTCTGGCTCACTCCGCCACATAACACTGCCACACGCTCTGCCTGTCACAGCTCACGGGCGGCGGGGACGTGGCCATGCTGGAGGTGCAGGGGGAGTATTTCCATGCACACCTCAAGGTCTGGTTTGGAGATGTGGAAGCAGAGACGATGTACAGGTAACACGGATAAGGGAGCCGGGCAGCAGGCAGGGAACAGCAGCCAGGTGTGGGCTGTGCTGGGCAGATCTGGGAAGGACGTGGCTGCAGACCTTGGGGACAAGGACACTTGCATTGCCCAGCCATTGCAAGCAGAGGCAGGGATGAGTCTGGTGCCTGCTCTCTGCCCTGGCTGCAGTCTGGGGATAGCCATGGGTGGGGGACAACAGAGATTTCAGGGAGCTGCAAACAACCAAGCAACCCTGGCAGAGAGGAATGAAAGACGGGGGAGGAGAGAGGAAACTGGCTGGAGGCTTCACACTGAGCTCCAGGATGGAGGACAAGTGCCGTCACTCACTGCTGGCTGCTCCTGCGTAGGACCCTCCTCAGTTAATGCACATTTTCCTCTCCTGCACTGTTGCCAGGAGCCCCAAGTCCCTTGTGTGTGTCGTCCCTGATGTCTCTGCCTTCGGCAGTGACTGGAGGTGGCTGCGATATCCCATCACGGTCCCGCTCCTGCTGATCAGGGACGATGGCCTCATCTACTCCAGCTCGTTCACGTTTACCTACACCCCAGAGCAGAGCTGCATCCCAGGGCAGCAGGTCCTCTCAGATGTTCCCCAGGACTCAGACAAATTACTCGACAGCATCCATCAGGAGTTTACCAGGACCAACTTCCACCTCTTCATGCAGACCTAGCAGGCTGGGCAGGCAGAGGCTTGGCCTTGCTGCTGGCCCAGAGAAGGGGAACAGCCTCGAGCCCTGCTGGGGAGGGCTCATCCAGGGCTCGGGGTGGCCCTGACAAAGGGTTCTCCCCACTCATGGAACACCCACCATGCTCCTGTGATTTACTGATTTATCTCTTTCTCACGGCAGCATCTTACACCGCTGAGATCTCACATGAGAGCATCAATAAATCAGGCTTGAAGGACTCTTTACTGATTCAATTGCCTTTTTACTAACTTGCATGATTTACCTGCGTGCTGGCACAGAGCACCACAGCTCCCTCAGTGTCCTCAGTCCATGTATTCAAAGGCCAGGAGGGACAGGGATAACACACGAATGTGACCTTAAGTGTTACTGATCCTTACCAGGAATCCCTGCATCGCTGCTGTGCTTTTCATAATGAGGAGCTGCTTCCCAGCAGCCAAATACCCAGCACCAGATGTTTTGGTTTTTTATTGGAGGCCCAAATGGGGTTATTTAAGAAGGAAAAGGGAAAAAGAGAGAAAAAACTTCAGTGTGAAACCCAGCTCCTCCCTAGCTGGCGTGGCTCTGCCAAGCTCTGTTGTTTTACACAATTAGACAAACGCAGGAATGAAGTGCTGGCATCAGCAGGAAACTGTTGATTTAGATGCCATAAAAAGCAGGTTTCCTGGAGCTGGACATGAGCATTTTGCAGAGTGAGTCTTAAAGGCTGTATTTAGATCTCCGTGGCATCCAAAGGCCCATGGTGTACCTGGAAACCTTTTGGTTTGGCAGTCATGAGCTGGGGTTTGAAACAACCCAACAGCCAGACTAGAGTGGTAGTCAACCCACCCTGACCTCGGGGCAGTGGGCAGGAGAGCAGGGGAAGCACAGCCCCCATGACCTGCAGCACCCCGGGATGCACACATGGGCGTTCCTGGACCATCACCCAGACTACCTTCATGTTTTCTGGGATCTGGCACGTTTCAGATGCCAGGACTGCCCTGCACACAGTCCATCCTCAGCCTTGTTGTGTGTACCCTGTGGCACACTGGGGCTCCAGGTGCTGAGTTTGGGGCTACAGGGGACTGGCAGCCTCACACCACCCGGCAGGGAGATGCTCAGGCATGCCTGGAGTCTTGGCCTCCTCCCTCTGCAGCTTGCACATGGCCCTGGCTTCCATGGCAACACAAGAGCTTGGGTCCCCAGGGTCCTAACCCAGGGCTTCCCAGGGGACAGCACCTCCCTAAACTCCACCAGGAGATGGGGTTCTTTCTTCCCCAAAACAGGAACCTAACTGAGGGTAAAAAGCTGCTGGCAGACACATCTGTGCATCTGGAGCTGCTGTGGAAAAACTGGGAGAACATTACAGCACATGCCAACAGCCAAGGGCTGGTGGAGGAAAGGACTGGAGGACAGAGGAAGGGTAATCACATGGAGATCCACAAAGGATTCAAAAGGAAGCAAGTCCCTTGAGCAAATGGCAAAGTCCCAATGTGCTCATTAGGTGTTGGGAGCAGTGGTACAAGACTGTACTGCTCCCATTCCTGGAAAATGCTTGAGTATCTCACACAGGTGTGGGGGCACTGGGGGCTTCCCCTGTGCTGCTGCTGCTGCTTGGGCCACCCCATCAGCCCACGTTTACCACTCCCCTGCACTCACCTGTCCAGTAAATCCACTCCGGCCCTAATGCACCTGAGGGTGAGATGCAAGAAAATACTTGAATCAACCCAAAGAGAGGATCCCCCATATTTCCCCCCAAAGCATTTCCTCCCCCATCTACTCAGTGAAGAGCCGGAGGGCTGTGAAAGGATGGGGCCAAACCTTTTGGTTGCTGCCTGCATCAAGAGTGTCTGGAGCCCACAGGCTCCTCAACCCGCTCCTCTCCCTCAGAGGCCGGCCATAATTCACATTTTATGAATGGAAAGCACCCTGGGTTATATTTAGCACCAATCCAGACCCAAAGGGCAAGGAGGAGCACTGCTTATTGACTTCAGGGGCTTGGAACAAGCCTGCCTTGTTATGTTTACAGCGCTTTGCTGGATGGAGAGGCCAAGAAAGCACCGAGTGGCTCATTCTTGAAGCCTGATGGATTAAGCAAACAGCCGCAGTAATTCAAGCCACATGGGGAACGGGGAGAAGTGGCGGCGGCGGGCTGGGGGGGCCTCGAGGGGCTCCTGCCTTCCCCCACCGGCCACAGGCTGCCTTTAATCTGCTTTTCACAGCAGGTCCCACACCGGGAACGAGGAGCTTTGAGCTCCTGGAGGAGACACTTGCCTGCCACGAGGAACATACGCTCCACGTCGCGCGGTGGAGCTGGGAGCGTGGCAGAGCTGTTTATTTGCATAATCACTGATTAACACAAATGTCTCGGACAGGCGCCAGCCAGCCAGTTGCATGTTCTCGCTCCGGAGTCAGCAGTGCCTGTCTCTGCCGGATCCTACAGTAATCCAGCGTGTGTCCGGGAAACGTGGCCCGTCCCGCCGGCTCTGGCGAGCTGGGCTGCCCGCTGAGCCCGTCTGGCAGCTCTGTTCTGTGCTCCTGAGCTGTACCTGGAGCTTTTCCCTGTCCCCCAGGCAGCCAGGAACATGGGTGGGTATAAAATCGAGCGTGAAAAAACCTTTACCTCGCTCCAAGAGCTGGGGATTTAGGAAAAGCATCGAATGCTTTAAGGATACACAGGATGATTCACGTGCAGGATGCGGTGTTGCACGAACATCTCCAGGTGACGGTGAGGTTGAAGGCAACGGGGATCCCCTGCTCCCAGTACCCAGGGTGCAGCTGGGGCTGCCTGGAGCTCCACCACATCAAGCAGCCACTTCAGGTCCCAGCGGAGAGCATTACCTTTAAAAAACATCGAGAAGAAAATAAAATCCTGGGTTTCCCTCCGTGACACGATATCCCCGAGGAACACTAAGCACGTTTTGAGTCCGTCTCTCTCCCTGCCCGGGCTGTGTGTCACTGTTTGAAAGAAGCTGCTGCCATCTAGTGAACCCAGCCCAGCCCAGTCCAACCCCAGCCCGGTCATCACACTGACTTGCCCATTGTGCCCGCCGCTCAGGCCAGCCCGGGAGACACACTGGGCACCTCTGGCCATCTCCAGGGGACATTTTCTGCCCAAATCGAAGAGTTTGGCTGCTTTTTAAACAGCCACTGCACTGCGTGTTGCCCCAAATCACACAGCAGGTTTCCTTTGATGGGTTGGTTGAGTGTTTTTCAGAGAGGGGAGGGCAGCCGTGGAACATGTGGAGGGTGGGCAGTGTCCCTTCCCTGCTCACTCAGCCCACATCCAGCTGGTGACACCGCTCTTGGCACTGAGGTGGCAGGTGGGCTGGCTTGCTTGTAGGGCAATTTGTAACAACACCTGCAGGAAGACCAGAAAAAACTCTGGTTAAACAGAGTTTTTGCAACCCCTGAGTGCAAGGGGTGGGCAAGGGGGGAGCTGGCCAGGGGGCTGTAAGGAGTGGGGCTGCTCAGTGAGGTGTTTGCCTCGGCAAGGACAGCCCCAGGGCAGGTCCCTCTGCTGTGCTGCGACTCGGTCACCTCCCTGACAGGAGTGTGGTCAGGGCAGTGGCCGTTCTCCCAGGTCCCTGCCCATCCCCTGGGGAGAAGCACAGAGCTGTAGGCCAGCATCACCACGGGATCTGCTTCAGGATGAGCTGCCGCAGCCAGTGCTGGAGACACCCACTGAGGGCAGCCTGTCTCCCCTGCTCGGAGCCCTTTTCCGGGGGCTGTCCCTGCTCCACAGCCCTGGGCAGAGCCTCCAGCCAGGCCAGGGTGCCCATGGCCCGCACTGTTCAGTGCAAATATCTGTATCCCTGGCCCTCAGGAACAGGGGATGTGGGGATGCTGCTCTGCCCATCAGCCAGGGGAAAGGAGCAGAGAAAAACCTTTTCTTGAAAACTGCCCCCAGGTGCTGATGCCCAGGGCTAATGCAGTGCACAAAAGGGACTCAGCCAACAAGACTGAGCCAAGGGGCCAGTTACTGCACCATGAGCCATAAAATCCCTCTCCCTACCAAGCCTGGTGCTGCCTTCAGACCTCAGTGGGGTCCCATTACCCTGAGCATCCCTCCAAGGGCACCCCTGGCCACAGCACACAGGGCCATAGATTTGCACAGTGCCCAGAAACCCTGTGCTGATTTTACCCTTTTTCTGACAGAGCTATAAATTACCCAGCTGGGCCTCAGGATGCAAAACTATGCTGGGGCCAAAATAAGCCAAGCTGGGTTGCTGAGGAATTACAATTACCTGCTCAAGAGGCTTCAAGCGCATCAGGAACTGCTCAGGCGTGTGGCCCTGCTGGCCGGACTCTGAAATAAACCCAAATAGCATCAAGGACAGAGTGAGCCCGAGGCACCCGTGGATGCCCATGTCACCAGCAATGCCAGGAGCGGGTGTTAATACCCCCAGGCCCGAGATGGGCGGCTCAGGGGCGGAGACTGCCATGCTTCTTAGCCCACAGCCCTGGGCAGCCAGCCCTGCCCATGCAGCCAAAAAGCCTGTGGAAAATTAGGCTTCCTTTTTGTCAGTGGTTTTTTTTTTCCTAAAAACAAGTTGAAAACAAGCTCATTCCTGTCAAGCTCTGGACTTCCTGCAGCTCAGGGAAGGACCAAGCCCAGGGGCCAGCAGTATCCCACCAGGCTGGAGTGCTGGGTCACTGCCCCAAGGCTGAGGCTGGGGCTTGATGGACTGATTAGGGGTGTGGGGTCAGTGCTGGACGCGGCTCCCTGTGGTCAGCCCCACGCTGCAGCACTGCTGGGGGGTTTGGGGATCCAGTGAGCAGGGGCCGGATGGAGGGCATTGGCAACCTCCTTTCATCCTGTTCTCAAAAGAAACACATGGATGGTTTTCTCAGGCTTCACTGGGGAAGGAAAGTAGCTTTTCAAACAGCTTAAATAAACAACTGGGCTTGAAAAACATGGCCCTGATTTCCACGCACTGCTGCAGTAATTAGGGTGCAGACCAGGCAGGCAGTAACAGATCAGCACTGAGAAGGAAAGGATCGGATGCAGCTCCCTCCCCGTGAGCCCAGGGAGGACTCAGCATCGGTGAAGCTGCCAACAGAGGAGCCGAGCAGCACCCCTAGGTGCTCATCCACAGCCCCAGGGCTGTGGGGCTTGGCAGGACCCTGGCATGGCTTTGCACAGAGCCCTGTGAGGAGCAGGCAGGACGGTGCAGTACCACGCATGGAGCACACTGGCACCCAGCTGCGTGCAAACACCCCCGTGCCCTATTTCCTGGAAATCCAGCCTCCTGCCCTGGTTGGTTTGGGCTGCAACAGCTTAGGGGTGAAGCCCCAGGTCTCCCACTGGTGCCCCTCACCTCTGCAGCAGACTTGACCAGAGGCAGAAGAAAAGGCACTTCATCAAGCCCACTCCAGCAAACGTCTAAATGAACAGCAAGAGCGGGATGGGTGCCAAGAGGCAGGGTGAGATTTGCTCTTTGCTTTCTGCCTTGGGCTGCTCACCAGGAGAGTGGCTCTGGGAGAGGAGCCTCCCCACTCCAGCTGTGGCTCCCAGGAAGCTGGGGATGCACCCAGGGTTTGTTCCCATGCCCCTGCCCAGTGTCACCAGCCCCGCTGGGCTGCTTTAGTGGGTGTGCATGACCACCGTCCCCTTACACCCCGCCGAGAGCCAACACGTGTGTGTGCCCACAGCCGCGGGCTGTGCTGGGGGAGCGGGTGGGTTTGAAGGGCTCTTTGTTCCCCCGTGTAATTATACCTGAGCAGCGGAATAGAAACGTGCTGAAAACCCCTCGCTGGACCTTTCTGACAGGAGCCGGGGCGTTTGGCTGCACAGTGGCTCCATTGTTCCCTTCCATGCGCCTGGAGCAGCCAGACCACCTCCTGCACCCGCCGCTTCCCCAAAATAACCAGCCTGTGATTAAAAAGCAGGTCTTTTCCCTCCAATACTGGGCAAAATGCCCCCAAGCCTCCCCCCTACCCCGGGCTGACAGGGCGAAGCTGTGGCAGCAAGGGCAGGGCCAGCAGGTCAGCCGGTGCCTTTAGCACTGGGAACATCCCCAGCACCCCGGACCTTCACAGAGCCATGGGGACATCCATGGGGACTCGTGTCCATCCCTGCCCATGCCAAACCCCACGGGCGGAAAGGGGCAGGGGGGAAGGCAGGGGGAGAAGGAGGGGGAAGAAAAAAAAAAAAAGGAGGGAAAGGGGAAAAAAGAAAAGGAAAAAAGGACAAACTCCGCACCCAGCAGGATTCACCAGCATTACTGAGATCGCATAACGCGGTCCTACGGCAGAACCCGCTGCCGCCGAGGAATTCCCACCCGCAGCGGGGCCGGTCGGGCAGCCTGTAACCAGCAGGGACGCCCCCTAAAAAAATCCCCTTCGCGGTGGGAGCCGGGGGGCAGAGCCGGGGGGCAGAGCGGGGGGCAGAGCGGGGGGCGGCGCGGGGAGCGGGGGGCCCGCCCGCGGTGCCGGGTGTGCCCAGGAGGGGGCAGCAGACACGCGGGGAGAGGGGACGGACCGGGGAGGGAGCCGGGAAAGGGGACCCGGGGGGATGTCGCGGTGTTCGGCGGAGAAATTATGGTTGTCCCATTCCTGGAAGTGTTCAAGACCACGTTGGATGGGGCCCTGAGCCTCCTGGTCTAGTGGAAGTTGTCCCTGCCCCTGGCAGGGGCGGTGGAGGATTACCCTTTTTGGGGTCCCCTTTCAAAGCGAGCCATACTCTGATTCTGTGAAACACAACCCTTCAGGAGCCACTTCGGCACAGGTGACAGGCTTGGCCCCCCCAAAGAACCAGAGCTTTGGGCATCACCACCTGCACCGTGACTGGCACCAAGCAAGATGGGACAGAGGATGGGGAAGGAGGAGCTGAAAGGTTTTAGCCCCAAGTATCAAAGTGTCCCTGCAGCAAAGGGTCACCTGCACCCACTGATACCGAGGGATGGAAGGTTTTGACCTGGCAGACCCCAGCCCCGAGGACAACCTCCTCTGTTACCTCCCACACAGTCCCAGCTTACCCAGCTAACTGGGAGCCCAGTGATGCCCCACTCCAGCCCCAGTGGGCTGTACCCAGAACCCCCAGCCCCTGGGCTCGCCCTGACCCTGCCTGCAGCCACATGGAGCTCAACTCTGCACCTGACTCAGCACCCACAGGCTGGGGAAGGCTCATGGGAAACACCACATCTCCGGGGTGCAGGAATTGTGCCCTCCCAGGCTCTGCGGGTTCAAGGTGTTGGGGAGAGGCACCACAATCACCAGCACATCACTGCTGTGACCCATTCTGGCACCTTTGGCACATGGCACAGCACACACCCCAGTGCCTCAGCTCACACTGCAAAACAAGGGACCCAAACACCCACGAACATCACCTCAAAACCCCCTGGAAGCCATAAGGCAAAGGGGGTCAGCAAGGTTACACTTAGTTTTCCAGCTCCTCCATATCCCTCATTCAGAGAGCATTTAGGAAGGACAGACCTCCCCCAGCCACTTGATCACATCAGTACCTGGGAGGGTTCCAGCTATTTTCAAGTCAGATAAAGCAGATCCTCAGCCTTTTGGTTTTAAAACCAGAGCAGCACTAAGAAGAAAAACAACAAGTGCCATGTGTGAGGTCAGAGATGAAGACCAGGAATTCCCAAGGTATTAGAGCCTCTCAGCACACACCGGGTACAGGCAGGCTAGCTAGAAGGGCAGAAAGGCAGATGGAGGGAACGGTGACAAATCCATCTCAGGAACTGGGGCTCTACAAGGACAGGCAGGCAGCCAGGCTTGTGCTCTGGGGATTTGCAGACTACCCGTCCAGTCTGCTTTGCAAAAACAAGGCACTTTTACGCTGAGGGCAGTTTTGGAAAGTACACAGGATTCTTGCAACCAAGAGACGAAGCCCAGGAGAGAAAGAAAGGAAAAAGAAAAAACGAAAAAAGACAAACACAGGTTGTTCCAAGCAGCACGTCCAAGAACCTGTCACAGCCACAAGAACACGGAGCTCGCAGGAGTACGTCACCGACGTGCTGACAAACAGCAGCTCCCACGGAGCACAGGAGGGCCCCGGGAGCACATGGCTCTGCTTTTCTTAGCATCGGATGGGATTCTCAGAGGACCTTTGAGAGCACACCTGGCACAGAGCAGGCAACGAGGAGCAGAAGAGCATGTGCTACTCCCTCAGCCCGAGGGAGCCTGAGTACTACTCCCGATTTGTTTCCTCTGTCTGTGCTAATCCAAAGCACCTGGAGCAGGAATTCCCACCAGGGAGAAGGGAATTAGATTTTCTCAAGGATGATAATCCATTTAAATACAGCACTTCTGAGGAGCCTCAGCACTGTTCCCATTAAGCAGCCCTGCTCCCCCTCTCTCCCATCCACCTGGGAAGGGAGGTGGGTCCTGTCCTTTGAGAGCACCAAGCTGGCAGAGCAGAGGGGCTTGGACAAACAGCAGCTTCCTCCAGAGCTTGCTAAGAGCAGCTGTTTCAGGCCCAAACAGCATAAAGTCACCTGTGGACTTGCTCCCAGAGCAGCTGATCAGCTCTGCACTGAGTGGAAGGCCTACATTGGTTAAACAGGGTTGGCTTGAAACTTGGTTAAGCAAAATGCCCAGGACATTGCTCTCGTTTGAAGGGACAGGCACAGGCCTCTTTCTACCTCCCTCTGTCCCTCCTGATTGCAAGGGGACAGCGCTCTTAAAGTGCCATCACAAAACTGAGCACGAGACAGGACAGATTCAGCCCATGGTGCTGCTCTGTCTCTGCTTAAGGAGCTGAGTAGCTCCAGAGACCCAGGGCTGCTGGTCCTATGGGAATCACTCATGGGTCAGGCACAGGAGGCAGCTCGGGAGCTGCTGACAAAGCCCCTTTGAGCTGCAGGCCACCACACCAGGTCCCAGCGTGCCTTGCCCTTCAGTAAACCAAGCAGTTACACAAACATGAGCTCCCGGTTATCCAGCTCCCAAAAGTAATTTCAGATCAGAAACAGTCCACAAAGCCAGTTTTAGAAAGTACCATTTATTTGAGAAAAAAAAATAAAAATAAAAACCAGTAACAGTGGAAAATTCCCAAGAGCAATTACACAAGAGAATCTAAATACCCCAAGAAGCAGTGGCAGCTCCTGCCTTCCTGGTAGTGCTGTCCACAGGCAGCACAGTCCTCCCTCTCCTTCCCAGCCTCCAGTGAACTCTGTGCAGCTTTGAGAGCCTCCCAGAGCCCACAGTTACCCCGAACACACTTGTACTGGGACCAAGTGAGTCACCCAGAGGAGGACCTCTCCTCTCCCACCGATGTCTCAACACATGTTCCTGCCTCACCTCGAGAAGGGGACACTTTTCTGTCGCCTCTCCGGGTTTGGCCTCAAGCCTACAGCAAAGCCTCAGGAAGGAGGCTTCAGGAGCCATGAGATTTCCAACAAGCTTTGCAACTGCTTGGTTTTGTGCTGCCTGCTCAGGCGCTCACTTTGGGGGCCCACACTCAGATTTTTGTCTCACACCACTCCAGAGTCGGAGCCGTGGGAGGACACAACTTGCTCACGGTTCTCTAACACCCTCCTGGCACGGAGGCACCGGACACACATCACCCTTTGCTCTGGGAGACTGGGGGGTTGGTCCCACTCCCAGTGGAGGTAGGAGCCATGAACAGGGGATGCTAAGAAAGATCCACAGTGGGGGGTTCAGAGCTTGCCCCTATGAAAGCTCAGCGCTTCCCAGTGGGAGATGCCACCCAGGCAGAGCTCAAATCCAGCCTTCCCCAAGAGGCAGGGCTCAGCACAGCACCGGAGGGGACAGAAAGTTATCACCTCCACACTGCAAGCTTCCAACACTTGCTTCCAAGGGCAACTCGAGGTGGGGATCTCTGCTCCAACTCTGCGGATCAAACCTGGCACATCCCGACCTGCTTCGAGGAGCCAG
This sequence comes from Lycocorax pyrrhopterus obiensis, assembly GCA_014706295.1. Taxonomy (NCBI): domain Eukaryota; kingdom Metazoa; phylum Chordata; class Aves; order Passeriformes; family Paradisaeidae; genus Lycocorax; species Lycocorax pyrrhopterus. Next base: position 8,505,250 of record JACSVZ010000022.1, on the reverse strand, counting down.
GACACCGCCACGGAGCCCCCGGGCTCCAGCTGCACCCAGGTGCCTTCCCCAGCACGAGCCCCTGGTGCTCTACACAAGACACTGGACAAACAGCAGCACAAACAAGATCAAAAGCTTCTTACACACCATAAGGCTGCTGAAGAATTAACTCCAGCCTTTGCATTCTCATCTGTATATATCTCAGTAAAATATATAATATATAGCTCTATAGGACTGATTGTAATATATTACAGCCTAGAATTACTCTTGTCTTTTCCCTACTTCAATCATATTTATGCATCCAACTTTGCATACAGAAGTTATTGCCTTGAATTTATAATTGAAATTCACAGAATAAAGCTTAAATAGTTTTCACAGAGACTCATTATATTAGTGTTTTACATAAAAAGGATAGACGTTACCAAATGAGAAAGCAGCCATTTCAGAAACTATAAATAATTCTATTTAAAAAAAAATCCTAGAAAAGTTATGAGAAAATCATAAATATCTGTCACCTCTATAGTAGCTGCTATAGAACTAGAAGAAACCTGTAATACTCTGTAGCTAACTCTGCTTCAGTTCAGAATATGAATCACATAAAACAGCATCTCTAAAGAAATGCCCGGCCAAAGGAAACACAAAGGGATTGAAAAAATAAATCTGAGGAAATTAAAAAAGTAGATTATTTTTTTATTATTTCAAAACAATTTCTACAAACTTTATATAAACATTAGGCTATTTTTGTTAAAATTTTGTTATAAAAAAATCCTACAAGCAATCCTTAAAAAAAGTAAGAGACTGAAGGCAAGGAAAGGGTGTCACCATAGCCAAACACAACTGGCTGTCCTGATTTCAAGGACTAATGACCCTTGCCTGAGGCCAACAGGAAGAGACAGAACTCTCCTGGGGAAGACATTCCCATAGGCCCTTTATGGCATTCAGGGATATCGAGCCCTTGTGGGCCTTTTGCTCCCTGGTAAGGCAACATTATCTGTAGTGTTAAGAGATTCATAAATAGTTCTCCACAAAAATGCTTCACATCAACAGCCTGCTGCAAGACATCTAGTAGCAAGATTTATAAAAAAAGCCATCTTCTATAGAAGCAGCCAATCCCAGCACGGCACGCTGGATGCAAACACATGGTGTTTGCTTCCATACAGTCTGGTTTGTGTTTACATACCCTCTATAAAACCAAGCAGAAAATTTGGCATCTTTATTCTTTTTACACTAACTTAGAAAAAAAATACACTGAGGTTTTTTTTTCAGACTCTTTGTATTTCATTGGGCCCTTGTTAGCTGAGTGGGATGGGAAGGGTCACGAAGGAAGTTTGTTTTCTTTCAAAGTCACTTTGAAATTCAATCCAAAAAAAAAAAAGCATTTGTTCAGCACATCTCATCTGAGAGCAGTATTTCCATACAGTCTGTTTGTCCCTTGACGGGCACAAGGTGCTGCTGAGCTTTAGGCATAGAACTCATTTGTGGGGGCTTTTTTGTAGATGGGTTTCTTCCCCAGGTCGTAACTGCCCTCGTCCTTTTTCTTCATGCGATAGACCAAGAGCAGGATCAGGAAGATGGCAAACAGGAGGCCCACTGCTCCTCCTGCGATGAGAGCTGGGGAGGAAAGAGAGAACGGAATAAGTCTTGGGCAACTCCAAACCACCAGCAACATCTCAAAATCTGCTTCAAGTGTAGTAGCCCCCAGAGCTGCCTCCAGAGTCAGTGCCCATGTGCCTGCCACCATATGTGCTGGCACTTTCAGCAACAGCAGATGTCACTGGGAAAGGCCAGGATTGCTTCCAGTCCAACCACAGAATAATAACATGTTCCACATTAACCAGTTTGAGCTAATCTTCCAGTTTAGTCCAAGAAAGAAATGTTGACAAGAAGATGTCCTCCCTGTCGAGAGACAAAACAAAAAAAAACCCACCCAAAAAAGCTCCACCACAAGCCACAGGAGAATGGTAGAGCTCCAACCTGAATGCTTTGTTAGCTACCTGTGTGAGCACACCCTGGGGACACTGTGTTTCAATTCATCAACACCCAATTACCAACACCACTTCCCTCAAAAGAAAACCCCACATCCCAACAATCAAAACCTGCAAAAAAACCACTAAGATTTCCTCTCTCCTCACACCAAGGGTGGCCACAAGACTTCACTGAAGTTTATCCCTTGTTGTGACACCTATTCCTTGCACTAAATCAGCTTCTTTGCTAGCTGGTTCTGCAATCCACTCTTCCAATCTCGTCTCTGACTGGGAGGATGGCTGCAGATCAGCACAAAGGGCTTGGGTTTATACTTGGACTGTCAGGCCAAATGCTTGAAGCAGGAATATGCTGGAGACAGACCTGTCCCACATGCTGAGGGGAGGGCAGTCTCTGTGTTTTGCTCTAGACATTGGTACTCAGATTCGTACAGCTGACCATGCATTGGAATCCTTTAGGGGGTTGCTTGGCTCCTGGCAAAGCTCAGAAAAGGCAGGACTTGGGCAGAGGTTGGAAGGAAAATGCCTGTATTTGGTATCAAAGTCATGATGTCACTGCTTTATGGCCAGAGACGCCTCTTGTTGAGGCAGTATCTGGGTGCAGAGCAGCTGCCACATGACTTGAGCCAACAGTCAGCTGGCAGGCTCAGAAACAAGCTGTTTATCCCAGCAGCAGGCTTTGCTGTTGTTTAAGGACTGGGAGGCAGAAGCCACCCTGCTACAGGTAGCCACAGAGGTGCAGCAACTCAGTCCCCTGTCAGCAGGGAGCTGCTCCCCAGAGAAACAGGGAACAACAGAAGCCATTTTGATTTTCAGTATTAATGATTTACCAGGACAAGGTGGAGTATTACCTGTAAGGACTTCTGTTCTTTCAAAGATGCTGCTGTTGGCTGTGCTTGCCATGGAGATCTTGTTGGACAGGTTCTCTTCGACAGGTCCAGCTTTGTCTGGAATGATTTCATTGTCCACCATTGTGTTTTTCTTCTCACCTTCTATCTTCCTCCCAGTATCTCCAGGGATATAGTTGTCAGATATCTACAGAACACAGACAGACCACACCCGTCAGCAAGCAGCACCCAGCCTACCCACAGCTGAACCCAGGAGGGTGTGCAGGGAATTGAAAGTTTGCTCAGTGCATTACGAGTCCACCGTGCCTGCTCCTGCAGGTGGATTCGTCTCGATGCCACGTCTTACAGAGGGGGAGGGTGTTCAGAAAGTTTCACAGACAGACCAGAGGAGCTACATGGTGCTTAAAAACACACAGGGGCAATACCTACCACAGGGGTATCCATGGTGGTCAGATAGATGCCATCTTCAGAGTCTGGGTAGTCTGCACAGGAGGCAAAAAAAACCAGAAAGGGCTCTCAAGTTTTTGTCTCGTTACGTGCTGTTTTTACAGAATTCAGACACTTCCTGCAATACCAGCAACTGCACACAAACTAGGACTCTTGTCCTCTACAATTCCCTCTTATCTACTAGTACTATTTATCATTTCATGACTTGGATTGCACAAGACCACGAGATGTAATCTTGAAACCAACACCTCTCTGCTGAGAGGGATCTTCAGCTGGATCCATTGGCCCCTGCAGAGCAGGTCTGCCATAGCTTATAAGGTAATGCCAATGGAGGGCACTGCTCCCACCGCCCATCCCTAAAGGATCGTTCACCAACCCTCCAGATCTGCCCAAACATGTCAGGCACCGATTTCAGCACTTGTTCTTTTACTTTTAGAGAACAAATGTTCACATAAAGGGACACAGAGCTACAGAAACTGGTTTGGGCAGGGAGCTTTGCATGTCACAAAGAGTTCACTTGAACACCAGTTAGTCCTTTACCTTGTTTGGCCTCAGCTGAGACATTAACTTTAAGCCTTTTAACACTGCCTCAACAACAGATTTTTTTTTTTTAAGTTTCTCAGCAGTTCTTTGGAGTTCAACAGGAAAAAGATCCAGCCAGCACAAGGCCTTTTCATTTGCAGCAAGACAAGCTTGGCTGGACTCCATCTGTCCTCCCTGAGTGATTCAACATCACAGCACCACCACTTTCACTGTTCTCATCTGAGTGACTACGAGTCACAGTTTTCATCTCCACCTGACACTGTGGTTCCTCTGGAGCTCTGGCTGTGATTTAGCCCATCACTCAAGGGCTGGTGCTGAAAGAAGTTTCACAGGAACAGCTGAGGGAGTTCCACTTCCCCACTTACCTCCCGACCCAGATGCCTCATCTATATCCAATCCATCAGAGGTTAAGTAAGGCCTGAATTCACCAATGTCTTCGTCATCTGGCAAATCCCCAGAGGCAGGGTAGCCAACCCATCCAGCATCCATGGTTTCAGTTTCTCTCACCTGTAAACGGACGGGGAAACATGTTAAATGAGACAACTCTTCAGAAGCATTTCACAGACGGTTCAGAGCCTGAGCACATCACTTCCACCAGAAAAACATTAAATGCTGAACTTCCTCTCCACCAGAAGCGTTCTCTTTATCAGCTGAATTCCCCTGGAATTTCTCAGAACAGAAGTGAGAGCCAGTCTAGGAGGGGAATTTCCTGAGGGCTACAGATTCAAGAGGTTCACCTGAACACCCAGGGTGAAAATACCACAACCGGATCTTTGGTCAGGAGTTTGTAGCAAAAGCATTTCGAAAAGCAATACCTTCCGTTTGTGATAAGGGAGAGTTTGGAAGGACTTGTTACTCCCAGGAAAAAAACCTGACACGTATAGGTCAGTTTTTTGCATAGCACCAAAGCTTCGTACCAAAGCAATTCCTCACTCCTTACACTGAGAACAAGCCTATTTTATCACCCAAGGGTTAAGAGCTGGCCTGTCAGCTCAGCTGAATTGCAGTGCAATACAGGCTGACGTACAAGAGCACTCGCTATCAGTAATGACTTGCCTGAAGGAAGAGCTTCCCCTGCCTCACCTTTTTAAAAAGCATGTAAACAAACAAACCTAAAAAATATCTCCGGGATCCAAAGGCCCAAGGAGTGCAGTTAACAGCACAAAAGCTGGACAGCCTCTCAGATATCAGCTGTTTGGCCACAATGGCAATTTGCACACCAGAGCACATTTGCACTTGGACATTCCAGGAGCCACAAGCCCAAATCTCCTGCCCTCACCAAAGTTATGCAACTTCCCAGAACTATTTCTCCTCACCCCACAGCCCTGGGGCCAGCCTTGGTGAGGGTACCGCAGGTATGAGCTCTGGGGTTGCTCAACACCACCCCACAGATTCCAGATCTTCCACAGCCATGAAATCATCACCCCCACGGAGGGGGACTCAACCCTTTCCCCCAAGGCAAGAGGCACAATGCAGACGGATGGGGTCCCTTAGCTGGGGGCTAAGCTGGCAACATTCTTTCACGCTGTCCTCACAGGACCACTAGGAAGTCTTGACAAAGGTTTTGTCTACCCAGAAGAGCATTCCACAGTCCTGCACATCCAAGGGGTTCTCCTCAATGTACAAGCTTACTGGGCTACACTCTCAGTGGGGTGAGGAGGATCAGAGACTCATGGGGACACAGAGCTGGGTGGCAGCACCACCGAGCCCTGAGCAGCCGGGACCAGCCCTCCTGCTCACCTGGCCAGGTGTGGCCCATCCCACAGCCCAGAGGTGATGAACTACATCCGCTGTCGATCCCTAACCGAGGCCAGCAATCAGCCACGAGCCATGTGTCAGCTTCCTCTGCCCACAGCCCCAGCCCTGCTCCCAGCCCCATTCCCTGCCCATTGGCACACTGGGTTTGCCACAAACAAGCACAAGATGTTTCTCATTTTGCACCAGGAGCAGCGGCACTGGATGTGCTTTTCCTTGCTTATTGAGGCATTTTTGGTCTCCCCAGCAACCCAGCTACAGGATAACCAGATGAACAGCCCAGAGGGCACGAAGTGCTGAGGCCAGTTCTCCTCCCAGACCCTCTCTCTCTGCTATGCCAAGCCTGGCACTAGACGCTGGGAAGGGGGCTGGGAGGAAAGTCAGCTTGGAAGAAATCCTCTCCCAGCCTGGAATCAGGCATTCCTAACGTTACGGATCACTTGCTCCAAGGCAAATTCATTTCAAGATATGCAAAACCCAGCCAAAGCCAGCCCTGCAATGGAAACTGCTGCCAGCATGCAGTAGCTGTTCCCAGGGCAGCTTCTGGCCATTTCATCGAGGGGCAGGAAGAACCCAGTTCCCGGGGCTGGGGAGCACATTTGCTGCAGATCCAAATAACCCTGCACCGGGCAGATCGATGCTGGTGAGTGCTGTGCCGAGCCACACCCCGGTGCCAGCTCACCCTCTACTTCACCATGAGTCACAGTCGCTAATGTCCAAGCAAGGGCGGCTCAAGAAAACCCAGGTTTAAGCCCCAGGGTGACTGGACAGCCCACGGGCCTTATCAGATCAGCCCAGCCACGAGCTGAGCTGAGCGGTGGCACACAGCCACAGTGATTAGTGCACGCTGCAGAACATACCAGGTCTGGCTATCAAAAAACCCTATTTAAATCAGGGCAGACTGTGTTTACCAGCAGAGCACACAACAAGGAAATTACTGACTCACAAGCATAAATAAGATTATATGGGAGCGTTCCCTGAACTCATTCTTCATCATCCTCTTGAGCAAGGATGGGGAAGTTCCTGGAAGCCGCAAGAACTTCTCGAACCGTACAGGAAACTTTTCCTGTGGGCAGCGGCCTCACATTACAGGTTCATCTGACAGTGAAGTCAGAGGGCTGCTGGGCACCTCCATAATTACTCTCCAGGTTTCAAGGCACGTACTTCTAGGAAGAAGGCCCTGCCTGGGAGCTGGGGCATGGGCAGGCTGGGAAGAGTTAACGCTGGAGTGCAGTGCTCACAGGGCAGGTCTGGAGCAGGCACATTCCTTGCATACACACCTGTGAGAGGGCACACAGGCACTTTCACAGGACTTAAAAGCAAGAGCTTCGGGCTTCCCGAGTGCCACATAAAGAGCTCCCTGGAGTATTGTTCAAAAAAAGTACATCCCCTTCCAAGAGCACACAGTCCTCCCTGCAGCTCTGCTGCTTGGTGAAGAGGCACCACGGAAGGCGCCGCTGCTTCCTCTGGGCTTGCAGGCTGTGGCCAAGAGGAAAAAGCTCTGAGACTGCCACAGGAGGATGGTCAGCCCTTGCCAAGTCATCCCTGGCCACGTTCAGCTTAACACCTTCTGCAACTGCCAGCTGGAGAAGGGCACCGGAGCTGCTCCGAGGCTGCTTTCCACCAGAGCTGCTCCGAGGCTGCTCTCCACCACCTGCTATCCCCGTGCTGGAGCCAGGCCAGGGACTCGCTGGGAGAGTCGAACTTGGGCGGCTGCACAGCCCCACCTCACCCTGGCAGCTGAAGTAGAGTCCTACTATTAATACGCTCCTCTCTAGGAGGGGTCTGTACAAGAATCAACCTTTCCTGCAGGAATCTCGTTCCAGTATTTCTTCCTCATGTTAAGCAGCTTTATCCCCAGTAAGCACCGAGGGAGATTAAACAGCGTGCTGGGGAGCAGAAGATTTTCCTGCCTGCCAGTGGCAAAAAATAAATAAGAGTTTATTCCCTGCCAGACAACCAGCATGTCAGGCACGTGAACTGTGTCATTCCTGGAAAAGCTGGGCACAGAGGGGTCATGTTTTGAGACAGGCTGCACTACTGGATGAAGCCAGACACTCTCTGCTCAGTGGAGGCACAGGAATAGCACCCCAGGACCCCAGGCAGCCCTGCTGTGCTCCATCCCTAGACCATCCCACTCCATTTCGTGCCCCTGGGGCCTTCCCTTACATATTCCCAGAATACCACTGGCCTCTTCTCAAAGCAAGATCAGCTATGTACTGAGGCAGCAAGCAAACTTTCTGTGCAATGTGTGAATTTCCCCAGCCGCTGGCAAGTTCTGGGAAATAACAAACCCAGGCAGCTCACCTGCCCCAGCCCACAAGTTGTCACCACAGCCTTTGCAAACCCTTTCCAAAAAACCCAAATGATGTTTTGGGGCAGAGACAAAGTTTTCCAGACATGGAACTGACTTTTACAGCTGTCCCTTGTCTCTGATCAAACACAGAGTTCATTAAAAGCTCCTTTGAAGGGTCACAGCCAGCAAGCTGCAAAGGGAGTCAGACCTGCAGGGACTGGGGCATTCACAGTGTACAGAGCCCTTTATCAAGTTTATAATTTTGGCATGGAGACCCAGTGCTTGCTCTTGGTCTCCCTTCCCAGCACTGTGTACATAAACCTGGGAGTAAACAGGAGCAAGGTGAAAGTCAGCCTTTCCTAAACTAAAGCACATGGAGCTGGGCCAGCCTGGGAGGTGGCAGAAGGGGGCAGAGGCACAGACCTGTTAACCCTGTGTAGCCTGCAGGGACAGGCAGGTGTGAGCTGCTCCCAGGGCTTCTCAGGTGCTCTGCACTCAGGGTTGGCTGTGCAGATCACCTCATTTCACTGCAGCAAGCAGCCTTACACAAAATATCCTCCCCAGACCCTGTCCTGTCACAGACAGACGTCACCTCACACCACCACAATGCACAACTACATCGGCTTAATCAGGAAGGGCTCCTGAACAACACGAGCAGCTGCAAGGATGCAAAGCTCTGTAAACCACTGAGCCCCAAGAGAGGGGATTTCCATGCAGGTCACTTCCACCCAGCTCTTGCAGGAGCCCACAAACCAGGAAGGTTCTAAAGCTCACGCCAAGCACGTGAAAGAGCAGGAGTTAGGAGTGAGCTCACCCCCTTGAAGCCCCAACAGCCCTCCAAAAGCAGAGGAGCCACACAGCACTGGAAACAGGGCAGCTCAAATCAGTGTGAAACAGCCCAAAAAGAGCTGATCTCCACAGGAGGGAGGTGTGCAGTGGCAACAGGCAAAGACTGCTCTATCTTCCCATCTGAATAAACATTTAAAAACCTTATTAGAAGTGACATGAGCTTCCAGCAGAGGCAGCTCCTTCTAGACTAGTAAGGAAAGGGTCTATATTTCCCCCCAAAATACCCTTCACTCCCTTCCTTCACTCCATGCTCCAGCTCTGTGTAGAGGAAAAGAAAATAAACACACAAAAGTCATTTTAGTCCTGAGAGCAAAGCAAGTATCAACATTTCAATCGAAGTCACATCTAACTCCCTCAACACATCAGCCACAGCAAAATAAAAAAAATCCACTTGTGCCAGCTCCTTGTGACCATGCCTGGAGGTACCATCTTACCACCCATTCCTGGTCAGTCTGGCCCACATTAACTTGCAGCACACACAGCCTGAGCTGGCCCTTGTGCCAAGGACAAAAGTTAAACAGCTCCCATCCAGGCACATGTTTGCATTTAGCTGCATGGCAGGATCACCTGAGGCTTCCAGACATAGTTAAATACTACCTTTGCTCAACACTTTCCAAGCAGTCCTAGGACCACAGCCAGCCTTGCCCATCTCCTCTGACAGCCACTGTCCAGCACTCCCACCGCAGTGAGCCATAAAGGTAAATCCATGACACTCTGAGGACTAAGGGGGAAATCAGAGCAGAGTACAGACCAGAGCCTGCAGGCAGCTCCAGCACCCACACCAGTTACTGCACAGTCTTTGTGCCTCTTACCAAAGAGGGGGAAAAGGAATTTTTTTTAAACTGTGCTCAGTAACACAAAGAGTTTTGCTTAATAAGGCAGCAGGAGCACCATGCAGGCTGGGGAACTGTTCAGCTGGGAAAAGCATCACTTGTTCAAGGTGACTTTAGGGGAGCCTGCCCAGTCCCTGTCCAAGCAGGTCTCCATCTCCGGGCAGCCCGGTGTGCTCACACTCCGCAGCCCACGTGTGGAAGGCACATCCAGCACCATCCTGGTGCCAGCCTGGCCCGCTCCCCCCTCTGCCCCGTTCCCTGTGTGATTCTTTAAGCCGTGTCGCCACAAGCAGCTCTCCCGGGGGCTCATGCGGCAGCGGAGCCATAATCCCCACGACAATTACACTCTAATCCCGGGCTCTGGAGAGCCACTCGCTGTCACGGGTGCCTCTCCTGCAGCAGGGATGAATCCTCCCAGGCTCTGCTTGCTCAAAATAGGCTTCCTTGCACTTACAAAGTCAAACCTCAGTTACCTTTGAGCTGCTGTGCTCTTGCTTACACACAGTCTGCTCCCTCCAGTGCACATCACACGCCAGCCACGCTGCAGGAGCAGGAGAGATTGCAAAGGAATGAACTCTTGTTTAACTGCTTTTGCCTGATTATCAGCCAAGAGCAAAGCCATAAAGATTGAGTCCTTTGCCAGAAAGGCACATGCTGGGATGTGTTTACTGCAATGGTGGCAAAATAGCTGCTCTAAACACTCAATTCCCAGGTCCAGAGCCCGAGCAGGAAGGAGATGACCACTTCCCAGTCCAGCTCAGGGAGACAAAGCTCAGCAGGCAGGTGCAGATGGCCGTGTGTCCATCACTTGCCCCGAAGCAAATAAAGAAAATTCAGAGGAAAACTACAGGAGGAAAAAGCAGGAGCTCTCATGTGACTCAACAGGAAAACAACTGTGACGGAGACATTTCATGCCCCTGAAGGGTTCTCCCGGTCACAGGTCATGATACACACCTAGTTCATAAAGAGTTTATATTTTTTTATGGTATTTACAAATCTAATCATAAGTAGTTCATATGCTTCACTGTCCAGAGCTCAGCTCAGAAGCTGGAAAAATTCTATTCAAGGTTAAAAAAGGAATTCACAGTTTTTCCAGCTCACAACTCACTCTGAGTTGCCCTACTCTATAATAAAGGCTTCTATTGCATCCTTTTCTGTGGAAGAAAAAAAGGATATAAATGCTCCAGCAAAACAGGTTTTCCATCAAGGATGATTTTTCCTGCTGACACTTCAGACTTGGGCTGTTTCACATGTCACACCTCCCCCTCATGCCAGGAAAAGGCCTGCCCTCACTGCCCTTTCCTAGAATACAGCTGCACCCCAATGCTTCCCCAAACACGCACATAAGCAGAATTTCCACTTGGCAAGAAATGCGTGCCATGCGATTTTGGGATCTTTATGCTCCCTCGTGTCAGAGCGTTAGCAAAATTAAGCCAGGCAGACACCCAACTTCAAAGAGTGCCTTTCCTATCTGGCTCACCATGTGGCTAATCTCAGCTTGTTTGTACAGTCAAGATTCCCAATGCTGCGCCCTACAAACGCTTCCCCTCCCACGATCCATTTTAATCTAATCAGAAGTAGTAGCCCAAAGATTCAGGCTTAGCCCAGGCAGTTGAGCTCTGCCAGCACAGTTATGCTATTTCAAGCCTCGCTCTGCTGGCAAAGGTGCCAGCAAAGAACAGCAGCAGAGGAAGTTATCGGCACAAAAGCACTCAAGACAGTGGAGCGCTGCTGCTACGCTATCAGCCATACCCGTGTGAGCATCTATACAAACAAACATTTCAACAGCAGGGATTTTCCTGGCTAGCTGCAGCAGCAGAGGCTGGGTTTTCAGTGTGTGGGGTTTTTTTGGTTTGTTTTCTCACAAAGACATTCCCTACTTATGCCTTGGCTTGGGCCCAGGAAGCAGCAGACACAGCGTGTGCTATTCAGGATAATGCAGCTGTACTTCAGGAAACCTGTCACTTCCAGAAGCATTTTCCTCTCTCTGAGGGCTCTGAACTCCCAGTGAGGCTTCTTCCCCTCTCTGAGCAGAGGGTGAGCAGCCAGCAGCAGTTTTCCAGCCCTCCCTGACCACGTCTCTGCACCCGCAGTGTCACAGCCAGAGCAGAGGGACCCAGCTATTGTTTTGGTCACTCCTTCCCGGGCGCTGCAGAGCCCACGCTCGGCTGGACGAGCAAGTCTGTGAGTAACCAACACGCAGGACCAGCTCCTCATACTCAGCCTCAGGAAATTTGGAATTAGCGCCAAGAACAGCCCGCGCATAAACAGTCTCCTGCAAGATCCTGGCTCCAGACTCTGCTCCACTGCACACTGTGGATTTGCAATAAATATTTACCTCGCTGGGGAACAGAATCTTCCAAGCAAAAGCTCCTGACATCAGTAAGGGCTGTATTTCCATTTGGAGGAGAGTAGGAGCTCCTCTGCTTTTAAAGGGGGGCCCTAGCCCACTAAAGCAGCTTCTGCCACCCTCCTAGCACCACACCAGTCAGGAGCCGTCCCTCCACCTATGGGTCTTGCTCCTCTCCAGGTCAGCACAGCACCACACCAGGTACCCTCCTTCCAGCCACACTCCTCTCAGTCACTCTGCCTTCTGCACAGAGACTTCTGGCCACTTCAATGCAAGTCCAAGCACTTTCACAGTCATTGATGCACGTCAGCATTGCTTCTTATTGCTCTAGTTTGACCGTAACAGCAGCTAAAGGGCAGGAGGCAGGGTCGGCTCCGCAGCAAGGTAAGTGGGGCAAGGCCACATCTCTTTGTATTCAAGTTTGACAGCAGCACAGTTTTAGAGGATCCATGGTGAAGACACCTTTTCCCCTTCAGCAGCTAAGGCAGAGCAACATCAAGAGAGAAATCCTTCCCATGGAAGGCTGTGCTTTCCCTGACAGAACACGATTTGTTTAAGCAAGAAGCAGCCGTGGTTTTGGTTGACATAACAGCAGCCGCTTGGGTAACAGTGCTATGGGTCTCCCAGTCTCCTTCCTGCCCCAAGGAGTGTCTCCCTGAGATTTTAATTAACTGCTTTGAATTTTAAGTTATCCCAATAATTTGTCTAACAGCAGCCTCTTGGCATTTCATAAGCAGAGTCTCAGCCTCAAAGGATTTAAGGATAAAACTGACAAGAGTGCATATTTCCAGCAAAAATAAAGACTTTTACAAGAAGCACACTATTCAAGTCAGCCAGCCCTCGGAAACTGAGAGGGATGCAGCTACATCTTGCGTGCTTTCCCCTCCTACGCTGACATTTTCTCCAGATTCAGGATTAAGTATTTAACCCCCTCTTTTGAGACTTTATGCTCCTTTAGCTTGCTTTGAATGCTTTCAGTCATTTCAGATAATACTGCTGCTTTCCTCTCTCCCATGCAACTCTTGTTTCCAACAGTATCTGCCTGAAAATGAAGGAACCACGGAGCTGCCAGAGCAAGTTATGGCTGCTCAAGACAGGGCCATTTTCTGATCCGCCTTTGCCAACACCAACTCGGCTGCTGGCAGCAGTCACATGTCAGAGCCCGACAGCTTTCCTGCCCACCAAAGCCACAACCAGATTAAACAGGAGGCAGCAGCAAAGGCGCTCAGTGCCAAGGGCAGCACAGACCGGGTGCCAAGCAGCAGCACTAGTTTTGCCTGTCACCCCCCTTTCTAGCCCCAGAAGAAGAGATCCACCTCTGTGCTGCAGAGCCTCAGAAGTCTGAGTCACTGCTTTGGGTAAGGGGCCAGGGCCGTTACTCAGAGGGTGACAGCAGTGTTCCCGGGAGCTGGGATGCCAAGCCAAGTGCCAGAAACCTGAGTCACAGCATGACTGCTGCAAGTCAGGGCGACACACAGCAGAGCTGGTCCTCTGACCAGCAGCATTTACTGGACAAACATTCAGGCACACGCTCAAAGACAAAAAAAAGTAAGTCTGAACTAACCTAGAAGCACAGCCCTAACTGCTCATTAGCGTAGGATCTTTTACAGCCCCTCAGAGCAGTGGCTTACTACAAGTGAAACTCTAAGTAGGCTGCCCTGTCTATTCAGAGCCACCAAGCCCAGTCTCATCACAAGAGTCTCATTCTAGTGCAAATCATTTGAATCCTTAATCTCAAGCATTTGCATTCCAGCGAGTCTCAAACAAACAGCCACACATGCTCCTCAGCAGCAGCCCGGAGGTCAGGCGTGTGCAGGGCTTGTCCCCTCGGTTTTGTAGCGCTTCAACTGCATCAGCTTCTCGTTTGAGGCTGCAAAAGCAGCACAACCCGGCTGTTGTTACAGGGCATAAAGGAACAGGATGTACTGAGTAGAGGGGGAGAATGCAGCTGCAAGACCTAAGAGCAGGCTCAAGAGGATAAATGTTAACTCAAGAGCTAGGAAGTGTTTTGAAAGATGGATGCTGCGTTTAGTCTGGCCAAAGTGATAGCTGGGGAGTTCTGCGGGATCACAGAGCCACGGTAACTTAATCAAGTAATCTCACAAGTCAACCCAAGTAATTCACATTTCAGACCGTGGAACCACAGTTACCGTGCCATCCTTACAGGTACAGATACTATCACTAATCAAGAAACGTCTTTAAACCTAAGTCCATCAATCCATTCATTTGAGGAAGAACAACTTACACATAAAATACACAACCTAGTGGTAACTTGTCGCCAAGGGGATTCAAGCAGCCAGGATGTTTCCAACAGAGCATTTACCAGCACCACAAGTCAAAAGGGAAGGAAAAGTAGCTGTAGGAGCTGTGCTGAAGCCTGCCTGCTGAGCAGCAAGCCAGTGTGCCCCCTCTCCATCATCACTCGGAAAGTCAGGTTAGCAGCTTCCAGCCTGTGGTGGAAGTGGGACACAAGCATTTCGAAAAGGCAGCATGACACTATAGGAAAATCATGGCAAGGTCATATTAGGCTCTAGTTCAGGCATTTTGAGAGCAAATGGCCTCCCCATGCCATTCAAACAGCTCAAGGCAATAGTAAAGCCATTAACAGAGGCTTGGAAGGGAAGGAAGAGGGGAAGACACATCGGGAAAACATTTTCCCTGTTGCTGGACTGGATGCAGACCTTTGCAGGATCTCAAAGTGCCGAGACCTTGGGAGAGAGCAATAGGAGAGGCAGGAAAGAGCAATCAGGTTGGCTAACAGCCCTTAGTTCCCAGGGTGAATGAGCCTCTGGTATCACAAATCTGAAAAGTACCAAGTTCAGCCCCAATTTGCCTCTTGCGTAAGATGTTCGGGAAAGCTCTGAACCACAGGAAAGCACTCTCCAGCACAGGAGCTGGCAGCACTTGGGAAAGATGAGAGCTGGGCAGCAGCCCTGTTTCCCTGACTGTGCCCCAAATGCTGCAGGGTGACTGTTCCTACCCACGGGAACCTCCACATCTAGCGGGGACAAGGTGCTCAGCTGTGGAGGGACTGTGCAGCCCTGAACTCCCACCCCAGGAGTTGTGCATGCAGTTCAAGAAAGCACAAAGTGCTAAAGAGGTTATTTTTTCCTACACATTACAGTCATTTCGTCCCCACAAACAGCTACGGGTTTGACTACCAGAAGTCATGAGCTCCTTCCCCTTCAGGGCTAAGGGACATCGCTTTAGTCACCGTCACTTTGCTGCTCTGTGTTTTAGGGAGACTGAAGCAAAGCAGAGATTTGCTCTAAATGTGAGCATGGCAAATCAAGGTAAAATAAAGTAAAACGTGCAGATAGCAATGTCTTGATTTGATTGGGAGGGACAGATGAGAAACTGGGCAAAGAGCAGAAAGAACAGGCCTCGGGGATCAATGGCAGCAGGACAAGCCAAACCGGTTTTAACATTAATAATGCTGCACTACTTTCCAAACACAGCTATCATCAACAAGACACCAGCTTTGCCAATCAGGAGGCCTCTGAGCATGATTGCTTTAAACCAGCAAACAGCCCGCAAACAGCACGAAGCCTCCCCCCTCTCCCTGAGCAATCCTCTGCCAGGAGCTTCTGGGTTGGATATGTGCTCCTCTGTACTGCTGAGGACACACAAACACGACGTGGTGCTGCATGAAGACTTCTTCCGCACAGTTCAAAGCACGAAAATAGGACAACTGCAACAAGCCTGCAGCCCACTAGCACTGCTGTGGCCCTGCTGAGCTCTGGGCACCTGGCCCTTTTGCAGCCCAGACAAACCGAGCAGAGCCCAAGCCTGCAGCAGAGGGTATTCCCTCTGCCACGGGGGAATACCCCTTGCTTCCCTCCTGTGCTGCCAGGGGCACTTCTGGATGCTTAAAAGCACAAGGAAAGCTCAGCAATGCCACTCTGCCCAAGCAAGGCAGACCTCACATCCTTTGTTAACTCCACTGATCCCGCATCTTGGATGCATCGGTGACTTTCTGTCCATCCCCCCTCAAGCATCTTCTGCAGGAAGCCCATCCTTGCACAGCACAGAGGGGAGCATCCTGCCCACACATCCTTTGCTTTCCAAGGCACTCAAGCGGAGAGGGCTGGGGACCACCTGGTGACACCAGGCATCAGCTCCAGCCTCGCTCGCCCCGCGGGAAGAAGGCAATGTTCTCACACAAAGCTGCGGGGCTGCTGTAACACAACCCACCCACAGCCTGAGCACCAACGTCACACTTAAGCACTTCAGTAATATTCCCCACCCTCTTACACATCCAGGATTGCTTCACACGGAGAAATCCCATTTACACCAGAAAGCTGCTCAAGGGGAAAAGAGCCAAGGCATTTTTGTTTGTACAGGCTTGGGGAAATATTCAAGCACCGAATCACTCTCAACATCCACGCTCTTACATAAGCACAAGAAATACAATCCCCATCTTGTTAAGAAACAGCTACATGTCTTCACCCTGCCCGCGCAGAAAAACCAAGAGCCACATGCTGTGCAGCCCTGCACGTTTTGGCAGTGCTATTAAAAAAAATAATATGGGAGGAGTGCCAGCAGAATCCTCCCAAACCGTGTGTCATCCTCGTCTCCTCCCCGGCAGCCTGTAACCCAAACAATTTGTTTGGATTAGGCTTCATAGTAGGCCAGTGTTACTTCTCAAGCATACACTCCATCTTAGGTAGCTTAAAGGACACGGATAAATATTTCACGTAAATTCTATATAAGGATTTACAGACCACATCTGTGCAAAATTTGTTGTCTTTGCAGAAATCCGATGCTTGCAGACCAGTCCAGTCCCCAGGGACACCAAGTTGCATTTCATACCAAACATGGTCAGTGCAACTTCCAGATGCTGTCTGCCCCAAAGGTTTGCCCTACTAGTTTGGGCCAGTTCCCAAACGACCGATTCACGTGCTTAATGGCAGGGATAAAGACACTAGATTAGAGTAAAGTGGATTTGGGCTGGTTGGTTTTAGCAGAGTAGCTGACAATTACTACAGATGCTCTCTGTGGGAGATTCCTGCTCTACAACCAGCAACCCCCCAGCCCTGCACCCCTATTAGAAAGCAGCAGAGCCTTATCAGTTCTGATCTGCCCACCCAACCTTCAGTCCAAAACAAACCAATGGGGATGATTAAACCTACTTTGAGAACCCCTGATCTCCTGCAGTTACCTTAATCTCAGCAGTTCTTTCACACTAACAGAGGAATCCGCCTGCACTATCAGCAAGATGGTCACACACAAAAACAAACAAACAGCGGGGAAGCCAGAATCCCCAGATCTCTGCTTCACCACGAAGACCCCACATGTGCCGGCCTAAAGCATCCAAAATGTTTCACCTCATTACATATTTAAGAGATTATTAAACTCTCCACGGTAATTCATCATTTTTCACTCCCATGTGGACACAAGGAAGCTTTGATACACACGGAAAGACACCAGGTACCAGTACAACCAAACTCAGGGAAGGCTGGAAAGCCTATCCAGGTGCTGTAACGCATCGCACGCATCCAACCCACCGCACACGCATAAGAAAAGAAAAATTAAAGGACTTTCACGACCAGAAGTTGGAGATTAAAACTGTAATGGACAGCAGCTCATTTCCACCAGGTAGCCGGGTCCCCTGCACTGCTGTAAGCAGCGAGCACGGCAGAGCATGGGGCAGAGCGGGATACGTGAGCAGCGGCACAGCCGCGGGCACAGCTCGGCACCGGGCAGGAGCCCTGCACCGGGCACGGCCGGGCAGGGGCGACGCTGCTTTGGCATCTGCCGAAGGAAGCAGCGTCCGAGCCAAGGGAACCGGAGGAAGAACGGGAACGGCCCTGTCGCCGTCTCCCTATTTCGGCCACCCTTCCCCGGAGAAGGGCGAACAGCGGGGGCAGAACGCTTGGGGGGCAGCGGTGGCACCGGCTCTCAGGCTGCTAGCGAGTGGGGCCCAAGCCGCGTGGGTCACTCAATCCCACCCCGGGCACCGGGAGCCCTTCGCTGCCGGGGCAGACCCTCCCCTTTCCCCGGGGGCCCCGGCGGGACTCACCGACTCGGCGGCGGCGGCTCGCAGGAGGAGGCCGAGCAGCAGCGCGGCGCGCAGCGGGACGCGGGGCAGCGGCATGGCTGGGCTGTGCCGGGACACACGGAGCGACGACGGCGCGGATCCCAACGGAGCGGCCTCTGGCCGTGCCTTACCGCCGCCACCGCCCTTATAGGGCCGGCTCAGCCCGCGGGGGCGGAGCGGCGTTGCCCCCGCCCGCCGGGAATGCCCCGGCCCCGCTCCGCTCCACACCCGCCGGGAGCCGGGAGGTTGCGAAGTGCCCCGCACCGGCACCGGGGCTGGCGGAGGAGGGCGGGCGGCGCGGGGACGCTGTGCGGCTGACGGCCGAGCCACCGCGGGGGGACACGGAGCGGCCCGGCTCCGGGTGCGGAGCCGCTGTGCGCGGCTGGGAGCCCGCACTGCCGGCGGCCACGGTCACTGCGTGATGGGGAGTGGGGGGAAAGGAGAAACGGGGGGAGAAAGGAAAAGAGAGGGACGGGGAGAGAGGGGGAAGGGAGGAAAAGGGAGGGAAGGGGGGAGAAAACAGGGAGAAAGGGGTCAGGAGAAAAGGAAAGGAGGAAAAGGATGGGAAAGGGGAGGGAGAAATGAAAGGGGGGGAATGAAAAGCGAAAGGAGGGGAGAAGTGAAAAGAGGGGGAAAAGGAGAAAAGGGAAGGGAAAGCGGGGGTAAGAAGGAAGGAAAGAGAAAGTGGGGGAGCGGGCAGACAGCATCCGCTTTTGCAGCATTCCACAAGTGACACTCTCACATTCACAGAAAACCGAGAGCGAGCCCCTGTCCCTGGCAGCGTGTCACCGCCTCGGTTATCCGCCGGGGTGCTACATCACTCGGGGCTCGTCGGGGACGGAACACGAAACCGCTCCCTCAGTCTTCTATGTAAGCGGCAAGCGCAAAAAACCCACACTGATAAAGAGGGGGGAAAAACCCAACAGCACAGTTTAACTATTTCCTTTTCTCTACTCACGTTAATAACTTTGCCTGACCGTAAGAATTTGCTTGGCAGTATCTGTTTCAGCCCCTTAACCTGAGGGCACCTGAAATACCATAACAGTACAGCCTCGTGCTCACGCTGCAGCCACATCAATTTGCACTTGGCTTCTAGTTTGTAGAGAATAGAATGTTTTCTTCACAGGGAAGCAATGCATAGCAAAGCATGTGTGCCATGGTCCCACCTGCCAGGTATGGATGCCAGCCCCACTCGATCTGGTTCTCAGCCTGCTCCAGCACTACAAAGTTATCCCAAGGGAACCTGGAGCCTTCCCCCGTCCCACCTCCAACCAAAAAGATCCCTAAAGTGAAGCAGCTTTTCCAACTCCTAGTTCCTTTGGGAATAAACAGCTACAGAGGGTGTGAGCTGCGATCCAGACGTGTCCTCAATGTTTGCTAGGACTGTGCCTGCACACATGACCACTGGCAGGAGTATCTCCCGACAGCACCGTGCTGAGGTGGCTGCAGAGCCTGTTGGCATAACATGAAGTGACAAGGAGCACTGCTCAGGGCTTAAAAAAATAGTTATGACCTGAAGACAGCACACAAGCAGGTAATGGTAGGAACCAGCCTGAAGCAGGCTGTGGGGGAGTTTGCTGTAGCACATGACCCCCTGTGCTCAGGACAGCCATGTGTCATTAACCCTTTAGTTCACCTCAGTATCCAAGGCCACGAGGGAGGGATCTGTGCTGTGGGCTGGGTTACTACTCTTCCTTATTACCCTCACTTCATCACCCAGAGGAGCTGATAAAAATCACTCCTGGTGCAGCCAGGGAGCACAGCTCCCATGAATCTCCAGCTCTGGACACTCAGCAGAGGTGGGGAGCAGTCGATGGTGAGGAACAAAAGCACACAGACTGGGTCAAATCTGCAAAGAGTGGTCCATACCATGACATCTGCCAGACAGGACTCAGCAGCACAAGGTGGCCAGAAGTACTCCAATGCCCCTAACCCTGTAAATGCCACCTGTATTTGTGTGCATGTGGCCATGACCTCTCTACACCTCCTTCCGGATAAAGCAGCCACCACAAAGATGCTTCCAAAACCAGCTTTCTGTATTGTGGCTACAAACATTGCTCACTCACCTGTTAACTTCCTCTCCACACAAGCACAATACACTGAGCTCCTTGTTATTATACCCCTCAACACATACCCCTCCACCAAAAAAATCCCCTTGCATGGCACAGGACAGTGTTTTCCCTCCCAGGGAAGTTCTGCTGTGATAGGATGGAGAGGAGTCAGTCTGCCCGGCCCAGGGACCACACACATTGTCCATCCAAGTCACACCTGCATGCACAATCCCTCAGGCAAACTGCTCTTGGGCTTCTGGAAACAGAAGAGAAAATTAAACTCAACCCTAATATACTTTTCAACCTCGAGAACAAATTTATGTGACTTTACTGATGACATTTTCTAAGTGCATTGTGTAGATCCACCTCCCTTCCTCACATACACGGAAATGTTCTCAGACTGTATCTCAAGAGAATGAGAGGAAATGCAGCCATAAAAACCATAATATGGTTTTGTAAACTCATGGCCATAAAACAGCTGCATTCCTTTTGCCCTTCAAGTGTTCCCTTTCAAAACGCTGACATTCTCCTCTCTGGAATAATGCAGAAAATCCATGGGTATATGACTCTCACAGAGAGCAACAGGACAAATGGGCCCAGAGAGCAAAAATGCACCACTGAAATGTCCTTTCCTGAAACTTCACTACAAGGGAGAGAAGCAGAAGCAAAATAAAATGCATGTTGAGAAACACATTTGTTCTGGGCAATGAATTCTCACATTCAAGGTGTTTCAGTTGCTTTCTCCATATAAAAATTACAGCTGGCAGAGAAACAACGCAGGCTGGCCACCACTGTTCCTAACCTAGTGCTCAACAGGGAAGGGTTACATAACCCTCATGTTGAAAATAAAAAAAAACAGCTGTCAGTTACCAACACAACACCAACATGCTGGAAGTGGAATGGAGTGTCCAAATACAACACATTTGGAGAGTGAGGGGAACCACACTTTTACATGGCACATCAAGAAATGTCTAGATAATCTTGAGAAGGCCACACACAGGGCTCTTTAGACAACTCTTGATCATAAATTCTATTGCACTCATCAGGAAAAGAGATTCTCCAGCCAAGCTCAGCAGAGTTCCTACAGGCAGTTTTTAAAGAGAGCTTAGAGCAGGATTCTCAAGCACAACGAAACTTTAAGTAGAGTTTTAAAAAATCCCGACTTCCAAAGTCCATTCAGTATGCTGAACTCTTTGGAAAAACACACCTGCACACCACGTGGGTGGAGGAAGAGGAGCGGCTGAAAACTCTCATCCCACAGTTTGAGCCACTTAATGGTGAGTTATTCTGAAACTGTCCCTTTAGCAAAGGTGACCTTAGAACAAATCCTACCTTCCTGTCAAGAGGGAAATAAACTCCAGCAAAGATCATTCAGACAGCACCACCCTTTGTACACCAGCTGGTAAAATACGGATCACCTAAATAAACAGCTTCCTGTTTTAGGCAACAATTCCTGGGGAGGAAAAACAATACCCTCCTAGACAGCTGTTGCTTACGGAAAGAATCTGTGGCTAAACAGGGCATTCTTTTTCTACACTCCTGGTAAAGAAGTGACCACAATAGTTTCATGTGATCTGGGTACACCCTCAAACCACCAGCTGTGTCCTGGGCATATCGCCACCTCTCCTTCCACCTGCTGCTCTTCACAACACGCAGGTGTCACACACAGAACAGTCACTGGTTAAAAAGGACATTCTAACCAGAAGTCAGGCGAGCAGCACCCACTGTGGCACCCTAGAAAGCATGGTCTCTGTGTTTCGACATCCTTTTTTTCCCTTTAACACATGTTCCCTTCACAGCTGTCTCCAACTTTCTTTTAAACTAAAGAGGAAGAAAAGGGAAATTAAGAATGCCCTTTAATTCCCCAATACTGTTTGCTTTCTAGCTCCATTTTAAACCTTATTCCACAGAGCAGGGGTGTGGGCAAGGCACCCCACAGGGAAAACACCCTCTTTTCCAGGAGAAGGACACAGTCCCCTTATGCTGGAGCAGCCTGGAGACGAGAGAGCGCCAAATCAGGAGCAGGAACAAACAAACATGACCATGAAAGATGCCATCACAAAGTCAGTCAGGGAACAAGTTCACAAGCTGGGCTGCAGCTGAGTCACAGCATAAACGTCCTTCTGCCACAGCACTTCCCCGTGTCCGTGTGGGTACTCTGCCCACCCAGGGCAGGAGGGAGCCTCAAATCACACCTCAGGCTCGCCTGCTGCCGTGCCCATTCGATGCCTTCAGCCACAGGGCAGCAACCAAGCAGGGAGGAGCCTCGAATTCCAAAGCAACTCAAGTCAATACCTCCCAAAACACTAGCTTGCATCTCGTGATACCATGGACTTCTGGACAAATCAGATATTTGGCTGTGGAAAGACAGCCAGCAATAATACCAACAATCCTACCTTACACTAGCTTGGAGTTTTAGTCGGCTTTGTCTAAACTTCCAAAGTTTTTGCTGGCAAGGGAAAGTTAGTCCTATAAGGGACTATAAAAGAAAGAGGTAAGTGAGAATTAATTTCTAAGTGATGGCTTGCCTGTCTCTGAGAGCCAAACACAGCAGATTTCAGGAAAGGAAACCAATTTTTACCAAGAATTAACAGAGGAAGTGCCAAGCGTCACAATTTATGCTCAGCAATGTGCTGGCAGCAGACAGCCCTGACAAGGCTGGGATTTTCCCCTGTTTATTTCTGCACTGGCTAAGGCTGGAGCTTCTGTAAAATTAAATTCTCCAAAGGTCTAAGTGAGAAGTCAGCAACAGTGGCCCGCGTCCACCACGCTCATGCCTCTGCCTTGCACAATCCTTCCTAGGAGATGGTCTGGGAACAGGGAACAAAATGTGTCAAACCTGGCTCCGCACAGAAATTCACAGAATGAGGAAAGGAAAACATACAGCAAAGCTGCATAGGGAACTTCCCATAAGAGGCATGGAAAAAACGTCATGAGAGTCTGTCAGAGATCATAATCTGAGTTCCCATAGCCAGCATATTCCACACCCACGACTGATGTGAGCCTATCACCTCCCATAGAAGCTGGAATCCCCTTTTTATTCCTCCTCCTCTCTTTTCCAGGTGAAAACGGCTCTTGTGGCAACTCCCCCGTCCACCGAAACAGCCCGGGGGTGCCTCCTCTCCTTTTTCCAGCAAAGATCTTATCTCCAAAATGCTCCGTTGTCCCACACAGCCTTGGGGATTTCGCTGTTAAGTCAGTGGCAATTCTTATACCTGAAGCCAAGCAAGCAGGACGGCTCACAAGGAGCCCCAGCAGCCAAGAGCTGACCACAGAAGGGGTATGGTGCAGCACGAAGGTCTGTGGCACCTGGCCATTCCATGAGGCTAGACAGAAGAAATCAGCACGCACCAGAAGAAACCTCCCAAAAGAAGCCAACCCAGCCCTGTAACGGAAAGGTGCTGCCAGGGCGTACCAGGACTCAGAACAACATCCTGGTACCCGATGGCCTAAAGCTAAAATGAGCACAGCTGGGCAGCAGCTGCCAAGAGCCTCGGTGCCTACGGAAACTGGCCTAGAATTGAAAGGAAATACCCGGGGACAAGAATTTCTTGTATGGTTGGTATTTGTGTCTTTAGGAAGGGCTGCTCAGCCAAGTTATCGAACACACTGACACCAGTGCGGATGGGCAGGGACAGGGGCTGGGGAAGCCTTATCTCCAAAATCCACACAGGCTTGGGAATGTCACTGTTCACGCAATGACAATTCTCGTACCTGGAGCCAAGCAAACACCGCGGCTCACTGAGGCCACCAAACCGAGCCCCTGCAGCCAAGAGCTCATCACAGAAGGGGCACAGCGGAGCATGAGGGACTCTGTGTCTTTCTAGCAACTTTTAGCTAAGCTACTGAAGGCACCGAGCCAGGGCAGGGGACAGGGCTGGGGACGCCCTGGGCAGGCAGATGTGAGAGAGGTGCTGCTGGACACTGGGCACAGAGGGCCGGGCGGGGGTCGGGGGTCGTAGCTGGGAGGCGTGGGCAGGGAGCGGGGGTCGGGATCGGGATCGAGCGGGGTCGTGGGCAGGGATCGGGGTTGGGATCGAGATCGGGACCGGGGTCGGGACCGGGGTCGGGATCGGGGTCGAGCGGAATCGTGGGCAGAGAGCGGGGGTCGGGATCGGGATCGGGATCGGGATCAGGATCGCGGTCGTGGGCAGAGAGCGGGGGTCGGGATCGGGGTCGTGGGCAGAGAGCGGGGGCCGGGGGCGGCACCGGGTCCTCCCCCGCGCCAGGGGGCGCTGTCGCGCGGCGGCGGCGGCACTTCCGTCGCGGGCGGGCGGCGGGCGGGCGATGGCGGCGCAGTTCCGCAGCTACGTGTGGGACCCCGCGCTGATCGTGGCGCAGATGGTGCTGCTGCAGGCGGGCTACTACAGCTCGCTCGGGCTCTGGCTCGCCCTCCTCGGCACCCTGGGCAGCACCGGGCCCTCCCTCCAACAGGTCTTCAGCGACGAGGTGAGGGCGCGCCCCGGGCCGCCGCCGTGGGCACAGGCCCCTGGAGCGGGGGGGGACTTGCTGGGGCTCTCCTGGAGGAGACAGACCCCGCTCCCGTGTGGGCATTCCCGGTGTTACCGACAGCCCCCTGCCCAGGGAGCACCCCGGTGTGGGCGCAGAGCTCCCCTACCCGGTGTAGCAGCCCCCCAACACATAGGCCTGCTGTCCTGTGTAGGTGCCCCAGTTTGGAGGTAGAGTCCTCCCTTTGAATAGGTGCTACCCCGGGGTAGAGACAGCACTTAGGTGTATGGTGGGCGGTAGCCCCCATATAGAGACAGACACCCTGTACAGGTGGTACCCCTGTGGAGAGAGAGCCCCTCGCTCTGTAGGTGATACCCCTTTATAGAGACACCCTCTCTAGGTACCCCCAGTATAAAAACAACTCCCCCACCCCCTGGAAGTAACCCCAGTATGGACACACACCCTCCACCCCCAGTTTAGGTGGTTCCCCTCAGCACAGAACCAGACCTTTCCCTTCTCATAAGTGCCCCCAGACAGACACACATGTCCAGCTTCTCGTGTAGATCCTGATCCGTGCAGGGCTGTGCCACGGGAGATTTCAGGCTGCGATTTGTGCCGCGGGTTCCTACTAATAGTCCCATGTAGATTTTAGGCTTCTCAACCCCGCCGGGGAGGCTCTCCATGATGGCTTTCATCCTCAATGCACTCACCTGGTAAGTCTGCAGCTAGCTGGAGTACCTGCATCTTGTCCTTTCGTACCATTAAGCTGTAAAAGAATTCAGTGTGATGTACTGCCTCTCTCCAAACATCTCCCAAAAATCCCTGTGCCTTTTTAAGCGTGTCTGCTGAAGGCAGTTGGGAGCTGCTGACTCTTGGCTTTCTAGAACCTGGAAAAGTCATTTCACTTCACCACCTCAGTTTCCCAGCTGGGAATGAGATTTGCTTCTGTGGGAGATTTTACTAAAAGTTAGAATTAATGGATCTCAGCAAACACTGATCTATAAACACTAATGTATTTTGCCACCGCGCAGAGATTACTAGGGGAGATAGTCTAAAAATTCCTGCCTGTTCTCTGCACTAAAATCTCATTTTCCTGCCATCATGTAATTAAAAAGCTGTAAGCCTGCAAGTCATGCTGCAGCAGCCAGGAGAGAGGTCAGAAACAACCTATTTGTGAAGTATTTGGAGAAGTTTTAAAACTTCTTCTACGTAATCAGCTGCTGATAGCTCTTGCTGCACCCCCTTTTCCATAGGTCTGGTGGAGTTCATTAATCTCTCGTCTTGACTTTGCAGTGCTCTGGGCTTGCTGTATTTCATCCGGCGAGGGAAGCAGTGCCTGGATTTCACTGTCACCGTTCACTTCTTCCACCTCCTGGGCTGCTGGATCTACAACTCGCGCTTCCCCTCGACGCTGACGTGGTGGCTGGTGCACATCGTGTGCACGGCGCTGATGGCGGCCATCGGGGAGTACCTGTGCATGAGGATAGAGCTCCGGGAGATCCCCCTCAACTCCGCCCCCAAATCCAACGTATAGACTGGCTCTGGCAACACCATGCTGCGTTATGTCATTATTCCCAGCACAGTGCATCCAATGCCTCAGAATCATCCCTGAAGAAGCACAGCAGGTCTGTTTAGACTTGATGATTAATTTTTTTTTTTTTGGACCTCGGTGACTGCATGAGTGTGAGCATCTCCTCTGGCATCAGCTGACAGCAGGGGAGGAGCAGATGTTTATTTTGTTAACACAAAGTATTGATACGACTGTATGGAGAGCGTGCCCTTAAACTCTTCACTCATGAGACTGTTAAAAGCCAGGTAGCAAAACTTGGTGCGTGAGGAGCATTTGGAATTTAACGATGTGGGAGTGCCCTGAATGGGTAACACAACGGGCAGCTCTTCTTGCTGGAGCTGGCACGGTGAGCAGTGGGGCTGGGAGCTGCTGCTTCCAATCTGTGGCTTGTTTGGGCTTGGGAAAAGAGTCAAGGAAGTGAATGGATGGGGAGAAAGAAAATAGTTGTACTTACCTGAATCACCAGCTGAGACACTAAATAACCTGTAACGTTAGATGGGTTTGTTTGCTGTTTCCATGTTTGATACACAGAGGTGAAAGACAGCAGTTTGCTGAAGAAATCTTTTGTAATAATAAAAATATAATGTTACTGTGAGTGTTACGGCTCTCCTGGGAAGCTGAGCACTTCAAGAAATACCACAAGTGTCTGTATCATGGCAACAGAAGGATGCAGCCAGAGAACACTTGGCTGGGAGGTGCCCATTGTCTGGGGCGCATAAAATTTCCTACAGTAAACATTTCATACCTCTGCTCTGAAAGGAAGGTATTGAGTGCTGTCTTGGGAAGTCAGCTGGCATAATCCCACTTCAGAGGGAGTGTCAGCAGTCCAGGATCTCCACATGTCCAGCCTGAGCCTGGAGCTGTCCTGGGGAAACTTGCAAAAGTGTCCTGGAGCCATGATGCTCTTCTCCCTTGGATGGCCCTTCCTGTCAGGCTTCAGCAGTCTAGCAATAGATGTGGCCTGGTAGAGGTGATGTTAAGTAAGAGACTGCTGTTATTTCTCGAAATAACAGGATGTGCCTTTATTTAGAGGCCCTTCAAATAAACTTCACCAGGCAGAGACACCCCCTTACTGCTGAGGGGCCAGAGCTGGGTGGTCCCTCTGGATCCACAGCCCAAGCAAACAGCCCCACATCCTGCCTGGTTTCCACTGAGGGATGACCACATTGTGCAATCCCAAATGAGGGCAAAGCCAGGTCTAGAGACAGATTTTTCTCCTGTGCAGCATCTTGCTGCAGGAACTCCCCTTTGTATGTTAATATTTGTATGTTTCAATTTGCATAAGTTATTTGCTAATTCAGTTTGTTGGAAAGTGGTGGGATGATGTGAGACTGAAGTTGATAAACTCTTTGAAGCTGCTCTTTTGACTTTTGTTACTGGGGAGCTGAGCTGTATTTCAATCTCTGCTCTCACACTCAGACACTGTAAACTGGGGCAGGATGACATCCTGCTGCTTTACATACTCAGCAGGTCTCCAGAGGAGGATTTCTGTCTAAACAAATGTAACCAGCACTTTTTATACTGGGGGATTTCACCAAGAGCCCTTCCTGACCAAAGCCCCTGGAAGCAGAGTTTCAAACAGCAGCAGCCTTTCAGAGTGAAGAGTTTACACAAGTGTTTCTCTGGGCAGGAGCCAGCCTGGAGGGCCACCCCGAGGTCACTTCCTAGGGCTGCCCCTGCAGCACAGCAGTCCATCCCTTCTCAAAATCTGCTCATTTTTCACATACAAGGATACTTGCCTTTCTCCCAGTCACTTCAGCCTGGATATAAATTGGTCTCCAGTAGGTGCCAGTATCTCCCTCAGAAAGGAGCAGGGAGTGTGCATGCGGTTGGGTTCAGGGCGTGGAGCAGAGGGCAGCGCTGCCTCGGGGTGACAAGCACTGGCTTGTTGTTAGGCATGTTTTTAAGACGCCTTCAGGGTCATTTTGTCCTCTGCTGCTTTTTGGTGCTATTCTTGAGAAAGAACATCCCAGTCCTGCAGGGACAGGGAAAGTTTGCAGATTTACTTCAAGGTTTAATACCACACCAAAGCGTGGTGTTGGACACAGGAACTCCTGTGTTCGGGGCTGTTCTTGAGGTGAGCGGGAGCTAAAGATTAATTACAGTGAATTTGAGAGCAAGGAGACAAAGCCACATTCTTCCAGCTGCTCCCAGAGTTGCTGTGGGCCTGTATTAACAGAGCTGCCACCTTTGTTCCCCTGCAAGAACAAAGGTGAAGACTTTGGACTAAGAAACACTTAACCTATTTCTTTTTGAATACACAAGATATGGTGTAACTGCTTCAGCAGCTTCCCTGGGGGGGTGAAGTCTGGGGATGGCTTTGTACCTGGAGAAACTCAGAGCAAGGCCACGAGAAGAATCCTTGACAAATGGGGCTTTAACCCTGAGGCTGCAGGACATCCCAGGAGCTGCACTGCATCAGCATGAAGTGTGCTGTAGGATCAGAAATCTTTCTGAAAGGCAGCTGACTGCCTAGGAGAACTGAATCGGTGTATTACCTTTTTTTTTCTTTAAAGGACTTCTACTGTAATTGTCCTAGTCATAGAGGAAGTTCTGCTAAAAATGAAATACTGATTGAGGAAACTCATCACTCCCATACTGTGAGACCTAGTTTTCTCTCACATGCTTTCAGTCAGATTTAGAAGCACCTTTGGCTTTAAAAAAAAATCTGCTGCTCCATACCAGAACAGTGGCAGATGGTCTTTGTTTCTTAATGAATCTTTGGGGGTTTTTTTGTGTGCAATAGTTGAGGGATTTGCTTCCAGGGAAGATATGTCCCAACACCTGCTCTTCTCAGAGACAGTAGCAGTGGCAGTCAGCCATTTGCATCCATGGTTTTGCAAAAGGAAGATTTCTTGCAAATCTGATACTTTTACCTTCCCTTTCCCCAAAGCTGTTTCAAGGTAGAAAATTTTAAGAGAGGAATTGCCAAATTCAAAGAGAAGGCAAGGGTTGTGGGATTTTAGGGGGCTGTACTTATTTCTTTTCCTAAAGGCATTAAACAGCTGTTCTAAACAAAGAACAGGTACAGGATTTGGAGCCAAAATACTCCAGTCTTGGTTGTACATGACTCCCCCCGCTTCAGCTTTCCCCAGCCACAAGAGATAACAGGGGAGGGGGGAGTGGGATCAAACAGCAAATAGTGCTGTTGGAGTGGAGGAAGAAGAAAAAAATGAAGCATCTGAGTGGTTCACGCCAGGTTTTGCCGTGCTCTGGTTTACGCTTTCTCCACGGCTCACCCTAAGGCTTTGTGCCCCAGATGCTGAGTACTGAATACATAAGTAACAACTCTGCTGTCTGTAGAAAGCCAAGGTGCACTGAAGTGCTGTCTGAACACCAGCTGCTCCTCCGTGGCTTATTTCTTGGAATTTGCCTAAATTTCTTCATTATCTCCTGCTGCTGCTGCAGGAGCAGAGTGTTGAGTGATAGTGAAGGTAAGAGGAAGAACACGTGAATGCCAGAGGAAAGCAACATGACCCAACACCACTGTTAGGAAAAAGATCCTTTGCTCTAGAAGCTTGCCCAGTGCCTGGAATGTGTCTGGGGGATCTGTGGAGTTAGCAGGGCTCTGGTTTCCCTGCTGACACTTTAGAGCACACACCCCACGGCCCTGTGCAGCCAGGCAGGGCACAGAGATCCATCAGCATCCTTAAAACACAGACTGCCTTGGGCTAACCAATAATATTGTTTCTCTAACATACTCAGAAATCACTTGCAAACACCTCTCTGTTCCAAATACTTCCATGCTTGTACTGAAGCTGCAGAACTTAAAATGCTCTGAGCCACAAAGGAGACAAGAGGAGGCCATGCTGTTCAGCAAGAGCCAGGACAAATAACTTCTGCCATGCTGTTGGCTCTACAACAAACTTTAATACTCTGGAATTACACACTTCTACTCACAGCTGCCTACAGGTACCCTGGGGAAAGTTTTAAGCAGAAGAGTTGTTATAAATCCCTTTTGTCCTGCTAGCTTGATACTCCCTCTCCCCCCCAAGTATTTTTGACCTCTGTCCTTAGAAAAGGATTTACACATAACACAGAAGTTACTCAGGAATTCAGATGTGTGGAAGAGAAGTCATGCAACTGTGATTATTGGTCAGCAGGGGTTTTACCACGTCCTCAAAGAAAAAAGGCCAGTACAAGGCAGTAAGGTCTCTCTTCAGCCTGTGACAGGACAGACACCATCCCCTGCACCTCACGGAGCAGTGGGAAAAATACCCACCTTCTTTTGAGTGCCCAAATCAAAAAGCTGGAGAGTTGATCTGATGGAAAGTGTCAGAAAAGTACACAGGTTTGCTTCCAGTAGCCATAGAAGAGTGCAAAAGTGTCCAACATTCATCCTTTTCCCATAAGTTATAATTTTTCCCCAAATCCTATGCCCTGTATGTACAAGTTCCCAAATCTCCAGACAGCCAGATCTGTGTCTCTGCCTTGAGGCAGAAGGGGACAGGAGTTATTCCAAATTACAGAGAAATTTCAACACCCTGGAGATGCTGCCGAGCTCTTCCATGTCTCACAGGTGCAGGATGGAGCTGGGAGTTTCTGAGCTCCCCACAGTATATTCCTCAAAGGTCTGAAAAACAGATCTGAAAGATGCCACACCACACACTGCCACCGCTTTTGCTGGGATACTCACAGAGCTGCAGTTTATAAGTTCAGCCAAGTGACGATGAGGGGAATGCTGAGGATGGAAATGTTGGGAACGTGGATCCAGGCAGAGCTTTGGGCCATGCTGGGGCTGCAGAGGTCAAACAAGCTGCCTTGAAATTTGGTTTTTTGGGACTCCTTCTCAGCATCTCCCAGATGGCTGCTGCTTCCTTCTGGCACTCCCAGAGCACTGTCAGGGCACAGGTGTGGAATTCATCCCAATACCTGCAGCCAGGGAGACACCACACTGTCAGTCCCTTTGCACGCCCACAGTGCTGGATGCCAGGCAGAGCCTTGCTGCCCTGAGCCTGCTCTCTGAGCAGCAACAACCCTCGTGTTTTGTGCAAGTTGCCCAGACTATTCATCCCCTCCATCATCTGCCAGAGCATCTTGGCTAAAACTCTAAATCTCAAAACACTGAAATTATTTATTCCTTCCCCCCCTCCTTTCTCTGGAAGTCAATAAAATCCATTATTTGCCATCAACAAATGTTTCCCTGAGTATCTCACACAGGCTGCAAACAAAGGCCCAGCACATCTCATTCATCACTTTCTCCAAGCTTTCTCCAAGCAGAGTCAAGGGCAAATAGGAGCACAAAGCACGGAGAAGGACAAGAGCTCCCACAGACTGTCACAGCTTTAACTGAGGTACGGGCAGGGGCAGGAGGAGTTATTCACTGTGTTCTCATTAGAATCATCTCCATTTATCTGCTGGGTATTACTTGCACAAGTAGAAGCTGTTCAGTAGAAAGAGGCTTTTGGGGGGTAACAGAGCGAAAAGACAAAACAGGCAAAGGAAAAAAACAAACCTAGGAGTTGCTCTGCTGTCCTGTCCCACATGGGCTGGGGCTGGGCACCACACCCAGCTCTCTGCAAGCTGGGGACTGCCTAGAGGACAGGAGCAATTGCTCTGACACCTTTCCTGTGTCTGCCAACACACCAGGCATACATGCCACCCGTCAGGAAGGGGATGCAGCCCAGCTGGCTGAGTGGGGACACTGTGCACCGAAAAGGACAGCACGGTGCTGTCTGAGTGCGCTGTGCTGGAGATGACACCTTGTGCAGACAGGCAAACCTGAGCACTCTGCTTACTTAGACCCGGGGCTTACGTCAGAACACCAGCTGTGAGGGAGTTCATTAAACTGAGTCACTGTGGCAGAATAAACCTCCCCAGATAATGAGAAAAGCTGGTGCCAACCTTGGCAACCTCCGGCACTCGCTCCCGATCTGCAGCGGGAGCAGAAGGCAGCTCTGACAGGTAAGAGTTAAACCTGACCCATGTCTTCAGGCAAAACAAGCTGGGGGAAGGTGAAGGGGAATGGCAGCTCCGGCCTGGATCTGCTTTCAGCTGGCAACTGCCAGCGTTTCACCCTTCACAGCCCCCATCTGCTCAGGCAGGCAGGCTGCTGGCAAGCGCCTTGCCTGGCCAGCTCTGGGGCAGCGCTGCACACAGGGCTGACACATCACCAGCTCCCACAGCACCTCCTGGCTCCCTGTCCATCCCTCACCCGCGCTCCTGGAGAGGGGACCACGGCACCAGAAACGCAAGCAGCAGTGGATAAGGCTGAGCATCAAAGGCAAATAATTCAGAAATATTTCCTGGCAGAAAGCTGGGACATCATCAACTTCCTGCTGGGGAAGATCTCAGGACCTGTTTCGGTGGTGGTCTGTGCCTCCGAGCTGTAAGAAAAACTCAGCTCGCACATTTCACGTGAGCTTCAGCAACGGAATCGCTCCTCCAGCACCAGCATGGGCTGGGCTGACTCCTTGGGTGTTTTCTAATACCAAGAAGCCTCCTTTAAAAAAACAACCAAAAAGTATAAATTCTGTCCAAAAGAGCAGTTCCCATTTCAGCCCAGCCGTAGGCAGGTCCCAGAGAGGCTGTTCATCCTGATCCAGGCTGTCTCCCGAAGAAGGGGGAATACAGAGCAGGTCACAGCCTGCAGGTTGGTTTCCAGCAGCTCAGAAAGCCTGACCCTAGGGCACTCAGCCCTCCACCTTGCTCTGCCAGGTTTCCACCAACCCCCAGGCACCTGGGTTTTCCCTTCATTGCTGTCTGCATTTCCTTGTAACTCCTGTTCACTCCCCACAGGTCGCTCTGGAGACGCAAAGCTGCCTCCATTTATCTCTGCAAACATTTTACATCCACCTTGCCGCTTCTGCTCATCTGCCTTTTAAGCGGACTTTTCCCAAAACCTGCCCAACATCACCCCTTATTACCCAGCTCTTCTTCAGTTCTGCTAAAGGTAACATCCTCCCAATATCGTCATTTCAGGGCATCACTACAAACTCAGGCAAACCAGGGCTGGGACAATCCAAGCCTGAAGGATGAAGGGCCTGGACAGGGAGGGAGAAGGCTTGTTTTGGGCAGCAGGACATGCCTGGTGCCCGGTGCAGGCTGCTGCCGGCAGCGCTGGGCCCTGGGGCAGAGCAGCCACTTGCACATCACTGCCTGAATCCTGGGGCCCAGGGGAGATTTTCCTGGGGTGCAGAGTGGGTCAGGTCTCTCCAGCCCCGCTCCTCCTGGCTGCAGGCATGCAGGGTCTCATGGGACCAGTGCTGGGGGCTGGAGCTGCTGCCAAGGACCAGGGATACAAACTCCGGTGGGAGACGGGCAGGAGATGGATGGATGGACAGACAGAGAAAGGAAGCTCACTGGGTTTATCTGAAACCGGAGAGAGGTGTGGAGCACATGTGTGTGTGCAGGCACGACAGAACTCAGGAGGGCAGGAGACTTCGGACAGGGGCAATGCCAAAAGCCAGGCTGGCCATGCACCGTACTCACCTGCAGACTCGGCGCAGCCCCTGCAGCTCGATGCCCTCCTCGTCCTCGTACGTGGCCATGCTGTCCCCCAGCTTGAGAACGCAGTCCGAGAGGCCCCGGTAAGCGTCGGCGCAGGCGGGTCCCGCTGCCAGCAGCCCGGCCAGGTGCCCTGCCAGCACCAGGAGGCGAAGTGAGCACCGGCGCCTTTGGGGACGGAGACCACCTCCGCCCCGGGGTGCCGCGGCTCGGCGAGCGGCCCCTTCCACGCAGGACGGCCCCGAGCCCCCGCCGCCCCCCGGCTGTGCCCAGCGCTGTCGGCGTCTGCCCAGAGCCCGGCGGACACGGGGCAACCGGAGCCCAGCC
Source organism: Lycocorax pyrrhopterus obiensis (assembly GCA_014706295.1). Taxonomy (NCBI): domain Eukaryota; kingdom Metazoa; phylum Chordata; class Aves; order Passeriformes; family Paradisaeidae; genus Lycocorax; species Lycocorax pyrrhopterus. The sequence continues at coordinate 8,471,485 of JACSVZ010000022.1, read as the reverse complement.
ACCCCGGGCTGCCATGCCGGCACCGGCACCCCCGGCCCGGGACGCGGGGCAGTGACCGACGGGGGGACGGCCAGCGGCCCCGGCAGCGGGACCCGCCGTGGGGAGCCGCGCGGACCCCGCCCGCACGGAGGGAGAGAGGGAGGGAAGAAGGGGACACCTCATCGCGTCGCCCCCCTCCCCCGAATACCCCAGACACCGCCCGGTCCCCCAGCCCCGACCCTCGCCCGGGCATCCCCTCACCCAGGGCGAGGAGCAGCACGGCCGGGCCCCGCCGCTGCCCCATCCCTCCGCCGGGCTCGGGCTCCAGCCCCGCTCCCGCTGCCGGTGCCCGCACCACCGGGGCCGGCAGCGCTCCCCTCCCTCCCACCTCCGCGGGGAGGGCACCCGTCCCCAGTCGCCGCTAATGAGCGGCTTCGGCCGCGGCTAATTAAGGAGGGGGCTGGGCCGAGGCTAACGAGCGTCCCAGGAGCACCCCCGGCCCCTCACCCCGCAGCCCCGGGATCCCGCAGCCCTGCACCTCCCCGCATCGCATCCCGCCGGGAGTGTCTGCCAGCATCCACCGCTCCACACACTCCGCAGCCACCTCCAGGCACCAGCGCCCGCGGCCCCTGGCACCAGCATCCTCACTCCAAAGCCCCCTGCCCGCCACAGCCTCTGCTGCCCACTCCAGGCGTGACGCAAGTGGGGGACATGGGACAGTGCCCGCTGCCAGCAGCAGGAATCCGGGCAGGACGAGGTTCTGTTCGCTTGGCTTGGGTCTCTTGAACAGCCCAGGGGAACGCAATGAAGGGTGGGAAGCAAAGCCTAGAGCGTTTGAAGGGTCAGAGCCTTAAACATCAGCACCTACAGCTCCAAAACCTTCTGCCCAGCCCAGACCCTGGCTCCAGCAATTCCCAAGGCTGCATGGCCTTTGTGGCATCAGTTGGGATTTTGCACGTCTGTGGCCTGATCCTAGCTCTTGCTCCAGGAGTCCCTTTGGCTTCAGCAGGAAGGGGAACAGAAAGTTTCCTGCCTGCTTTGGTGGCATTGCTGTGGAGGCTGGTCATGTCAGACCGCTCTCTTTGCTGGTGGCAGCTTTGCTCTTGGGGACACTGCTTTGCACTAGCCCATGAGCACGACCAGTGCCCAGTACCAGGACCTTCATAAGTGGGACCCCTCTGTGCACAGGTACCCTCAGCCCCGGGGCAGCCGCACCACCACACCCAGACACCTCCAGCCCCAGGAACCCGGAGCAACTGGAAACCACAACTCTGCAAACACTGTACGCACCCAAATCTAATGCAAAAAGAGCTGGGGTGTGAAAACCAAAGACTATTTCTTTACAAAAGAGCAGCAAAACCAACAAACTACAACATTTATTTACAGACGAGTGTCACATGCTGCATCTTCATCAGTCCTGGAAGAAAAGCAAGCAGCACAGTCATTTCAGTCAGGCTACTGATGCACGTTCCATTTGCCACCAGCCTGGGACATGCAGGGGAGAGCCTGGCCCAGAGGTGTCACCGCATGCCCACAGCTACCTGCATGGACAAGCCAGCCCCAAGGGTGCTTCCCGAGAACCTGCACAATGCCCCAGGACACAGGGCTGCTCCATGGCATTAAGAGCAAAGTCTGTGCAGAGTAGCTCAGCCACCCCTAAAGAAGTGGGATGTGATGGAGAGGAAATTCCTCTGGGACAGGCACCCTCTACCAGCCCTGCCTGCTCCTTCTTCGGCCGAGGCTGGTGTCCTGTTGCCCAGACACGACCTCCCAGCTCTACCAGCTCTCGTGCCAGAAGCTGGCAAACAGGGATGTCTGTATGGCATCGGGCCCGAGGACATGGGGACATGACACCCCCGGGGCTTGGCAGGAGCCTCCCCCAGCACCACACAGGGACTGTTACCACTGGGACTGGGATCCTCCCCTCGGGACAGGGCATGGCCAAGGAACCGGCTGTTTCCAGGCATGGAGTGGTGCTGCAAACCCCATCCAGGCTCCCCCCACCTCGCCTCGCCTGCGGAGATTCTCGTTTCTCGGCAGCCACATTCCTTTGAGCGTGTTTATGGCTTTTCTGTCTCCCCGCTGTCCCAGGCTAAAATCGCCCCTTTTAAGGGAGCCACAGGACCATGGGTTGCTGGAGCTTTGCCGGCTGCAGGCTGCTCATTTGCAATGTATCGCCTCATTTACTGGAAAAGCAGCCTTGCCTTGCCTTGCCTTGTTTTTCTCTTGACTCCACAATTTTCTGATGGAGTCAAGCTGCAGCTCACTCCCAGCCCCATCCACACACGCCTCCCAGAGAATAAGATGTATTTTCACCAGCAAGTGATTCACCTGTGCCTGGAACTGGTTTGCCTTTCCCTTAGCTGCCGATTCCTCCTCAGCTCCATCCTCACCCCGCAGCTCCCTGACTCACCTCCCAAACCTCTAATAAACGGGAAAAACCTGAGCAGGAAGGGCAGGAGAAACAAGTCACCTTACATTTTCTCTCAATGACATGGGCACTTTGATGCTGCCCCCCCTGGGGTCTTTTGGCAGGAGCCGGACTCCATGTCGTGGGGAGAAGAGGTGACATTCCGACGTGGGCTCGTGACCTGGGCATTTGCGGTTAGGGTGAGGGCTGTTGACACAAGACAGTGCTGTGAGCCTGCACTGGAGGCACACGGGAGGCAGGGATGCTGCGGCAGCCGAGACAGACCCTGCAGGTTTCTGGCAAGGCTTATTCTTAGGGCTCCGTACCAGAAGTGGAGACTCTCCACTGACTCCAGCGTCACTTTTGTCCCCTCTCACCTTTTGGCCCGGGGCAGGCACGCTTTGCTACGAGTGAAAAAAAAAATCATTATGTAGAGCTGGCTTGCCTGCAATGGTTTAATTGGAATAAAATGTGTGCCCCGCTGAGCGGCACGGCTTGTGCTGAAGAGCCAGGATGAGTCAGGCTCGGTGCCGATGATATCAGTGCTTTTCCAACGCCCTCCCGGCAAGGCAGGATGAAGGGGCCACGACAGTGAGGGGCCTGGGAACGTGTCCCTCTGCACGGGCAGCACCCACATGTGCCGTCCCCGCAGCGGGGGTTCGGGATGCAGTGAGCCCTGGGGACCTCGGGGTGCTCCGGAAACTCGTGTGCGCACAAACAGCCTCCCCGCCTCGCAGCAGTGACTGGTGCCAAAAGACACAGACGTGTCACATAGCAGAGACCTGAGCTAATTCCCCGGCCCTGCCTCCTCGCCCTGCCACTGGCAGGGCCGAGCCGGGCAGGGCAGGGCAGGGCAGGGGGGCAGTAGGGACGGTGCCGACAGGCTGATGCTGCCCGGAGGCCACACGGAGCTGTGAACAAGCCAGCGCCGGCAGGCACCCAGCAGAGATTTACTTCTGCAGCTCCTCAGAGACCATAAGCCCCCACTGGTGCTACACCAGCCTGGTCCCCCCCAAACTGCAGTGCTGGCATCCCACACTACGGTGCAAATCATCAGGCAGGGTGCTTATGGATAGGGATAAACATTTACGTGGACAAAATTCAAAACCACCGTGAAAGCTGAAGGCAGCCCCAGGGTGCAGGCTCTGGGTCCCCAGCACAAAGCCGGTTTTCGGCAGCAGGAGGACCCAGGAGACATAGGGGGGACAGCAGAGCAACAGTAGCCAAAACAGAGCTGGGATACAAACAATACCCAGTTATCTATTGTTATGCAGACAGTGAGAGGAACACACTGAGGACGGGACAGGCGGGACACGCCACAGACACTGGAAACTCCCTTCCAGCCACAGGAAAGGGCACAGTGGATGTCCCCCATTCCGGCTTGGCAGTGACTAGGCTCCGGGCAGAGCCGGCGCTGGGCACGGCGAGGCACTGACTCACCCTGCTGAGACACAGGAAGGAGGCGGCGGCCAAGTCCTTGGCTCTGCCAAGGAGCAGCCCTGATGTGCAGGGCTGAACGTGGGAGAAAGCACCCCAGAGTGGGGTCTGCTGGGGATAAGGGTCTCATGAGGCCAGGAATGAGATGGGGAGGGAGTCCCTGGCCCATCAATACATCATGCTGTCCTCTCTCCCGCGGGAATGCATGAGCTGGGCATTTTGAGAAGATGAGCAAAGAAAAAGCAAGCACGAATGGTAACTGTTCTCCCTGCCCAGGAGAGCCCCTGCCTCCCCCCGCCCACCTCCTGCCACGCGGGGCACAGCTCCTGCCGGAGCAGGGCACCTGCAGCCCTCCACTGCGGGCACTGATCTCTGCCTCGGGCGGCTGTGGTGGGGAGGGACCCTCTGCAGGGACCTTTCTTCGGGGCCAGGGACCCTCCCGTGGGTCCCGGGAACGTAGAGGACCGGGTACCGCGCACGGGGACCCTGCTCTCCACGGGGGCCAGGGACCCTTCACGGGGACCTTCTGATTCTCCCTGTTGGCCGGAGACCCCATCCCCGCCGCAGGACTCCCGGCGGCCCCGGCAGCGGCGGCGCGGGACCCTGGCGGGGCAGCGGGCGGGAGGCGCGGCCGCGGTGCCGCGGTGATGGGCGCGCCGGTACCGCCCCGTGCCGCGCCGAGCGCCGCCCCGCAGCGCGGCTTGGGAGAGCGGCGGCGGCGGGGGGGGCCCGCACTGAGCCCCGTCCCCCCGCCCGGCCCGGCCCGGTCCGGTCGCAGCAGCCGCATGTCGGGCCCCGGGGCGCAGAGCCGCAGCCGGCGGCTGCCCGGTAAGTGCCGGTCGCGGGGTGGGCTCGGCGGGATGGGAGCGGGGCACCGCACCGGGCGGGCGGGCAGGGCTGGGGTGCCACATCCACTCCATTCTCCCCGCAGCGCCCACCTGATGCCCCTGGCAAAGCGGCTGTGCCTCACCTGCCGCCCGCGGAGCCTCCAGCTCCGGCCGCCCCCGAGCCCCCCGCTGCACCAACCTGCTGCCGGCCGCGCTGCCCGGCTGCTTTAGGGCAGGGGCTGCCCGGGGAGCTCCGCGCCTGGGACGGGGGATGCTCGGGGACCGGGGCGATTTGAGGGACACCTGCTTCGGAAGTGGCAGAGCTCGGGAACCTGTTGGGTCACGGGCTTGTTTTGAAGTGGCGTCGGCAGCCCTCGGAGCCCCGTGGCTCCCGGAAGGAGCGGATCCCCCCGTACCCGCAGGGCTGAGGATGCTGAGCAGAGCAAACTCACTGGCGAGCGGCGGGGCGAGCGGCAGCCGGGGGAGCGGGGCTTGTAGAGGAGCAGCCTGCCAGGGACCGTGCCCGGGTCGTGCCTGCCGTGCCTCGGGCACCGCGCTGCCCCGTTCTCATGCTTCTCCTCGCATGAAAGGAAGCAGGGCCCCGCAAATAGCAGGGTCTTATGACACAGCCTCTGCCGGCGAAGGAGCTCCGGGCGGCAGGGAGGGATATTTTTAGTGCTGAGACGCAGGGGATTTGGAGATCGCTCGGAGGAGTGCAGGCGGTGAAACCACGGCACACACAGGGGTTACGAGGTGCCATGTCCTCTCTCCCAATTCCCCGGGCCCCCCCCCCCCCCCCCGCTTTTCCCAGCAAGCAGCCCTGCCAAAACCACTGCCTCCCTCGCACTCGCCTGGTGCGTTTCCTCTCATCAGGACTACGGTTATTTTTTGCTGTGCTGCAACACGAGGTCAGACGTGCCGATGGAGAACTGTGCAGGGCATTAACACTCGGGCAGCCGGTGTCTGAGCATCCCATCTCTGCACGGCCTGACCCTGCGTGATTCTCTGGGGCATTCCCAGCTCTCCCCACCAGCCGCTTCTCCCAAGGCTGAAGGAGCTGAAAGCCCTTGGGAGTTATCCTTGTTCCGTAGGGGTTGTGCTGGGGCAGGGTGACAGGGAAAGGCTTGCACAGCATCCCAGAAGATGCCGTGGCAGCTGAGGAGCTGCATCGTCCCCCACCCATCTCCTCACAGACCTGGGAGGGGGGGAAAGGTGCATCCTGGCAAGCTGGGGACAGTGGGGCATACTGGGCTTCTCTGGAGGAACAGAGTCAGGGGTTTGGGCTCCAGGACGGCTCAGGGAGAAGGGCAAAAGCCAGCCTACTCCAGCTCTTTTCATGCACCAGGGAACTGACCCAGGCCTGGAGCAACCTCCCATTTAAACTCTGCTCACCTCCCCAGCACCTGCTGCTCCTTTCCACAGCCCATATTATTTTTCAGGACCTTCTTTAAATCTCTCGAAATCTCTGCAAGATATTGCAGAGCTGTGGCCTCAAGAAAAGGCCATTCCCATCTTCTCTTGGCCTTGTGCCTTCACTAACAATCCTTCTCCCAACCCAAACACACCCCTTCTATTTACCGGCACAGAGGGGGGTGTGCCGGCATCCCGTTGGCCGTGAGGGATGAAAAGTGCATCCCCTCCCAGCAGAAAGGCAGCTGGGTCCGAGTACACCCTGAGCTGGTGCTCCCAGCACCCTCCAGCCCCGTATGGCCCCTGCCCCATCCAAACTGGACAGGAGCTGCTCCTCTCCCAGCCTGCTCTGGCGAAGGTGTGGATGGGAGAGCTCACAGAGCTTTGCCTCTCAGCCAACCCTCCCACGCCTTTCCCCACCACAGCGTGGCCACGAGCCCACACAAGGGGAGGGGTGGTGGCTCCTCAGTACGCCCTGGCAGGGCAGAGGGACCAGTGGGGACATCGTCCTCGCCCACAGCCCACCCTGCGGGCATCTGCCTAGGAGCAGGTGAGAAGGAAATCCCTGCCTGCCCTTCCTGCGGGGGATCCTGCCCTGTCCTGCCCACCCCAGCTCTGCGCCAGTGTTTGGCCCCAGTTCCTCTCCGAGCTGGCGAATAAGCCGTGAGAGCCGGAAGGATCTGAAGGCAGCGGGGCGCTCGGAGCCGCCGCAGCCGCGCTGGGCGGTTCAGCCAGCGGGGCAGAGCCTGGCTCTGAATGCTGATCAGCCTCCAGCCCCTTGGCTGAGCGGGCTGTAGTAATAACCATGACAATAGTAATAAAAGCCAGGCCACCAGCAGGTACCGACAGATCCCCCACGGTGCACAGGGGCCGCATTGTGTGTGCGAACGTGTCCCGCGGTGGGAACATGCCAGCCGGATGAGACAATCCCCGCGACTGACAGCCACGGAGTGTGACCGGCCGTCACATGGGGAAGGGCCGCGGCAGGGAACGCCGCGCTCCTTTATTTCCCCGGCGAGGGTTGCCGAGGGGCAGCCACACTAGCTTGGCTGTTCGCTCGCCCTGGGCCCGGAAGAGCCCTGCGAGGGGGGAAGGCTCCATCCCCGACTCTCACCGCGGTCACGGGTCAGGCAGGGCCAAGCACAGCCCCAGCTGCTGTCTCGCTGCCGGCGTTCCTTACATAATGGGATCTCAGTGCTCGTGCCCAACTCCCCGACCAGAGCTCGAAAACAAGTTCATAAACAGGTCCTGCTAATTTCTCCCTCAAGAGAAACCCTGGCGCCCACAGGAATGCTGCCACCAGCAGCCGTCATCACTCTCCCCAAGCACACTTACTGCGAGTATCGGTCACGTGCCGGGGAGAGCATTAACAGCCCAGATCAGCCACATTCATGGCACTCAGAACAGCGCCCAAGAGCATTTTGGTTCATTTTGTATTTGCACCGCAGGAGGATTTGGACACTCTGCTCCTTACCTCCACACTGAGGTCCCTTTGGCAAGGTGTCCCATGGAGAGCTGGTCTGCCACCCTGAATCCTGGAGCCAGCACAGCCTCTGCCCTGAGCCCAGCCTCCCTACAGCTGGAGCACGATGGGCTCTCCTCGGTGTGGTGAACTGCAGCAGTTTGCCATGGATTCAGCACAGCTGGGCTGGGGAGCACAGCTCTGCCTGGGACAGCCAGCTGCTAAAGGGAGACAGCTCCATAATTGGTGCCTTGATCACCCCCTTCTTGTCCCTGGCTTCATTCTGTTCTGCAGATGGCATAGGGAGGCCGGAGGTTTTTGCTGTACCCCAGCAGAACCGGGCTGCAGCCACCTGCTCAGGCAGCTTTCCCGGGAGGAAAGGTTCACTGGCACCACCATGCTGGGCCCTGCACAGCACACTGAGCCTCGGCACCAGAGCAGGCATCAGTGCTTTGGTCAGACATACTAAGGCAGAGACCCCTTCGGGCAGCCTGGATTGCTGCCCCAGGCAGTGCAGGAAGACGCTGAGCAGCCAGAAGAAGACCAGAGCCTCTTCCAGAGAGTGGGTGGTGAGTCGCCCTGAGTCACGGTGCATCCCCACGTGGTGCTGCCAGCACAACCCAGCCCGCTGGGGCAGGCACCTGCAGATGATGGGGTTTCACTGAAGGATGCCCCAGAAACGGGATGTTGAGAAGCCCTGGAAGAGCTCTCAGGAAGATGTGACATTGATCTCCAGGACATCCCACCAGGCTCACCACCTTTGTCCTATGTAGGTCCTGTGTCGCTCCATGCTGCTGACAGCCAGCTCCCCTGCTGTCCTTGCCCCTGCCCCTGTTCCTGCCAGACAGGGTGGGGATGCTGCTCCCTCTGTTCCCTCCTCCCCAGCCTGGAGGAGCAGAGGGTTTGGGCTGTGCTCAGGCAGAGCACAGGATGTTTGTTTGGTTTCCTTGGTTATCACACTGCCTGCTCCAATAATCACATTTTCCTTGTGCTGGTTGGGCCAAGTGCAGCAGAAAGGAAATGTGGAATGGCTGAGATCAAACACCAGCCTGGGAACAGCTGGGGCCACCAGCCACAGCCTCTCTGTGCCACTTGGGTCCTTGCTATTTTGGGTACCCAGCCCAAAAGCGAGTTACCAAGATGAGGGATACAGCAACAAGCTCCTTCAACAACAGCCCAAGGGCTCCCATCGCTTCCTCCCGTGAGCTGGGGACAGAGGCACCGGTGGTGAACTGCGTGAGGAATTACAGGAATGAAAATGTTTGTGCAGGCAGAAGCCAAGCTGGCTGTGAGCAGGGATGTGAGCGGGAGCCTGTGAGCGTGGGTGCGGCTGCATTTATAGTGACGGTGGTGGCGGGGGTGTGCACAGGCAGGGCTGTGCACGGGCAGGGGTGACAGGGTTGCCGGTTCCTTTTATTCCTTATGCATCCTTCAGCCCAGAAAGCCCGGAGCACTAAGGCCAGCTCTTGACCCTGGGAGTTCCTCTGCTCGTTAGCATTCACAGACAGCCCTCTGTTTGGTAGCAGGGAAACTGAAACCTGAACGCGTGCAAACTGCGGCTGATCTCACGCCAGCTCCCTTTCCCCCTCGACAATTCCCTTCAGCTGTTGTGAGCACAGCGTATGAGCTCTCCATTCTTGGCTGCCCTGCACCTCAGGGGTGGGACTGAGGCTCCAGCACAGCAAGTGCTGGTGACGCTGCTGTTCTGGTGTGTAACATCTATCCATGGTGACTAAATCAATGTGTGCTGGTAAAGCAGAGCAGAAGGGAACCACCAACCATCCAGCACAACCATGCAGCGTGAGCTGGGACAGGCAGAAGGGCTCAGACAGCCCTGCCTGGTCCAACTCTCCTCACCTTTTCTCCCCAGCTGACATGGAGCAGGCCCAGCGGAACCTGGATGCAGAGCAAATGCAGCAGCAGCAGCAGCTGAAACTACGGGACCGGCAGAAGTTCTTTGAGGAGGTTTTCCAGCATGATGTGGATTTCTTCTTCCCAATGTCTCACCTGCAGATAGAGCACCGGAGACGTACGTGCTGTGGGCACCAGCACGGGGCTGGGGGTGTTTCAGGGCACAGTGACACAGGGGTTAGGGATTGGTGGGACATCCCCAGTTTAAACAGGATGTGTATGTCCTGCACTGAGATGGGACCACACCGGCTGTGTGTGGGTGTGCTGTGGATTACTCACACCCCTTAACTGAAGGCACTGTACCCAGGCTGGCGCCCTGTAGAGTCTGACTTCGGGCAGGCTGCATTTTGGAGCAGGGACAAGGACTGCAGTGACACAGCAGGGGCTTCCAGAGGGATGTTTTAAGGAAACATCATTTTCCTGGGGACCTCTTACCAGCAAGTAGAATTCAGTTCCTTGTGGCAAGGCTGGTCTCCCTCCTCAGGGTCCTGCCTGCACAGGGCTGACGGTGCCCTTTGCCTGGCACTATCATTCACCTTTTCACTGGCCTCTGTCTCTGCAGCCCCCTTAGGCAGCATTTCCTCCATGGAGGTGAACGTGGACATGCTGGAGCAGATGGATGTGCTGGACCTGTCAGACCAGGACACCGTGGATGTGTTTTTGGGCTGTGGGACAGAGGACAGCAGCATTGTCGGGTCCCTGCCAGGTATGTGCAGTCCCGAACCCTTTGTGGGCCAGGCTGGAAGCCCGTCCTGCCCCCCGTGCCCACACTGACTCATTCCTCAGCCCCGGCCACCCTGTGGGCAGATGCACACCCACCCAAAGGCAGACATTGGGGCTGGGTCTGTGAGGTTGGAGGGACCTCATACTGGGCTGTTCCACATCAGTATCCACCTCCACAGCCCACACATACAGACCCCTGTAAATACCTTATGCTGCAGAAGACAAAAGAGCCCAGGCACCTTCCAGATTTGTCTGTGGGTCAAATTCCCTTATCCCGAAGCTTCTCTGGAGCAGCCAGTGCCTTGTCACAACTCCCAAGGTCCCCACCATGCTGCAGAGCTCATTGTGCTGAGCAGGAAGGCTGCAGAACCTCTCCACCTCCCAGCCAGACCCCAGGGAGCTGGGCTGGGGTCTGCAGGGAAACCATGGGGTGCCAGCACATTCCTCCCCACTCACATGCTGTAGTGAGGTCAAACCAAAAGTCTCCTCGCCTGCTGCAGCCAACAGCCTCACACAACGTGGCTCTGAGCCGTGTTTCAGGCAAGATGGAAGAGACTCCACTGCCAAAAACGGGGAAGGAATGTGCAGCAACTGCCCTGAGCCAAGCTGGGGGTGTGAGGTGGGGAATGGCTGCAGCAGCCACATGGGGAGCAGTCAGGAATGCATAGCCCACTGAGGAATTAGTCTTGCAGGGGCTATCCATGAAGCTTAGGCAGCAATAAACCTCTAAAAGCCTTTTTCGTTGTCATACTGCTCTCTTCTCCAGGGGCAGATGCCAGCCAGTGCCCAGAGGAGATCACCCTGCAAGTGCCCAATGCAGCCGAGAGCAAGTCTCGCATTTCCTCCACGTCCTCTGCCTCCACGGATTTGAACAGCCTGGACACCAGCGAGGAGGGGGCTGAGACCCCCGTGGTGCAGTCGGATGAGGAGGACCTGCAGGAGGACAGTCCCAAAGAGCAGGTGGTGAGAAGCTAGCAGCCAGCTTTGCCCTGCTCCCAGCGTCCTCCGTACGGACTTGTCAGCCCAGAAGAAGGAAAGCTGCTGGTGCTCAGTAAACCCCATCCTGGACTGCTGCCCTGCCAGAGGGGAGAGATGGTTTTCCCCTCCTCTCCTTCCACGTGTTCTTCTAGCAGCCAAAGGAGAAGGATAAGGGGTATTGTAAGCTCCCAAAATTAACTCTTCAGGCTTTGCTGCTAACACTCCCTGCTTCACACCCCCCCCCCCCACCAATATGCTCAGCATCCCACAGCCCCACCATTCCCAGAAAGCCATCCCTTAGGATCCCAGTTCCCCCTGCCCTACTGACAAAGGTTCTGTCCAGACAAGCACTTAACGACGGCACAGAGAGAAATAACACTGATCTAACCAAGCAGTGGGTGTGTGTGTCATTGGGAGAAAACAGCATGGGGGATGGGAGTTCAGAGTGGATTGCAGGACAGAGAGCAGTGCAAAGCCAGTGTGCTCATTGTGCCATGCAGGAGCAAATGAAGCCTCCTGTTGCACAGCCTGGGATGGTTCCTGCGCCCAGGGCAGGAGCAGACAGCACAGACCTTGGCAGAGAAGGGCTGGTGGTACAGCAGGTCACGATGCTGAGCAACTCGGGCTCTGCCTCCAGGAGGGAGAGAGCCGCACAGACACAGCTGGCCTGAGCAGGGCTGCGGTGCTCGTGACCTGGAACCATCAGCCATGAGCACACTGGGGACTTCCCACGCAAACGGGCTGAGCAGAGAACACCAGCAGCTGCTCCCCCAGTGCTGCTCCACAGGAGTGAAGTACCACCAACGTGAAGCCACTTCACAGCCCATTGTGCTTGGTCCCTGCAGGCCAGGCCAAGAGGAGCTGGGCACAAAGCTGGCCACAAGCCCCTTGCCACTGTCAGCACTTGCAGGCCAGCAAAGCGCTGTCCCCGCTCCTGCATCAGCACAACCGTGGTCACCACGGGGAAAGGAGCCCAGGAAATAAGCAATAGAAGCCAGGGAATGCTCCTCATCCTGGCTGCTTCCCAGGGGGTGTTGAGACATTACTGCACTGCTCCTGTGTCAGCCAACACTTTGTGGGACCAGCTGGAGTGCCCATATCCAAGCGCAGCATAAATATGTTGCATGTGCTGCCTTTAAGATGGGAAATTGATCAAGAAGAGAAAAAAGGGCCAGGCTCCATGACTTCTCAGGTCGTAGCACAGGGATTTCCCTAACTAAGTATAGGGTAATTAATAGCTCTGGGTGGATGTTTTTACCTTTAATTTGGCTGATCACATCCAAAATGCACCTAAACCTTTATTACCTACCAGTGCCCTGTTGCAAGGAGTTGCCCAGTGTAAAAAAAAAAACCAAAACCAACAATATTATGTAAATATGACCTTTTTTTTTTTTTTCTGGGCATGCTGACTTTCTGGTTTTATGTGATGCCACTAATTAGCAAGAAGGGAAAAAGAGATATAAAGTAACTCTGTATTCCTTACAAATACTGAATCACATTGTCAGTTCCAAGTGAAGGCTGCATGAGGACCTTAGCTCTGAGCAAGTGAGTGGGTAATCAACAAGGCAGAGCAGCTGGTAAGTGACAACCACACGATGTTATAATGTTTATGCTTATTTCCTACTGGAGCAAACCATCACCATTCTCAAATCATCACCGGGAGAACAGGAGATGGTGTGAGCTCCACCGGACCGTCACCGCCGGCGCTGCCTTGCTGTGGCTGCCGTTCCCTTCCCCCCGGGGCGGCCCCGGGCTGGAGGATGCTGGAAGCGGGGCGCTCCGGGATGGCTCTGCACCCGGAGGTAGACGCTGCCCTCCGGAAAGGAGACAAGGAGCGAGGGAGAGCCGTCAGCGGCGGGAAGAGCTGGAAGAGAGATCACTTCCATTGCTGAGATGGGAAGCCACCCGGGGACAGACACAGTCCTCGCAGCGTCCTCGGGCACAGCCAAACCCTGCAGGGAACCACCCAAGCTGAGGCAGCGCCAGGGCTTCCCCTGCAGCACCAATTTCAAAGTGGTGGGAGGGAGCCCTCGTGGAGCCGCTTAATCTCCTCTCAAACCGCCAGAGCAGGCCCCGACGACCCCTGTGGGTCCGTTCCAACGCAGAATACTCTGCGGAGAATACTCTGCGGTTCTGTGAAAGCGGTGGCGCTCGCTCCTAGGCTCGGAGCAGGCGTAGGCACAGCCAGGCTGGCGCGTCCCCGCGCGGAGGCTCCAGGCTCGCTCCGTTCAGCAGCTCCCGGTCCCAGGCCGGGACAGCCCCGCGGCCCGGCGAAGGGAGCGTCTCCATGGCACCCCCGGAAGCGGCGCCATTGGCGGCGCGGGCGGAAGCGGAAGCGGCGCGGGGCGGGGCGGGCGGCGGGATGGCGGCGGCAGCGCTGCTGCTGCTGCTGTTGGTGGCGGCGGGGCCCGGGCCCGGGCGGGCGGGCGCGGGGCAGGAGCGGCGGGACGCGCTGCGGGAGGAGCTGCTGCTGAGCCCGCTGCCCACCGGCGACGTGGCCGCCACCTTCCAGTTCCGCACGCGCTGGGACGCGGACCTGCAGCGGGGCGCAGGTAGGGCGGGCCCGGCCGGGGCGGACCGCGCCGCTATTGGCTGGTCCGGGGGCGGACCGGGCTGTTATTGGCTGGGGAGCGGCGCAGGGGCGGGACTATCGCGGCGGGACCACGCGACGTGATGGTTTGCATCGAGTGATGACGTCAGCGGTGGGAGTGACGTCAGAGGCTGGTGAGGTGAGCAGGGACAGGGCAGAGCGAGGCTGTGGGGACGGAGGGTTGCGGTGACATCACACGAGCGGGCTCGGGGCCGTGACGCAAGCGGGCGGTGTGTGATGGAGCAAGCAGAGGCAGTGTCGGGATGACGTCATGTTTGGGCAGGCGCTGGTGTGATGTCAGGGGAAGGGATCAGGGGATGAGATGGGCAGGGGCTAATGCTGCCCACAGTCTCTCACTACAGGCTCTTCCCGAAGGCACTGGGGCGGCTGGTGGCAGCGCTGGGCGTGAGGGAGCTCCACCTCGCCCTCACCCAGGGCTTCTGGCGCACCCGGTACTGGGGGCAGCCGCCCCTCCAGGCACCCGCCGGCGCTGAGCTCTGGGTCTGGTTCCAGCCCACGGTCACTGAGTAGGTACCCCAGCCATGATCTGTCCCTCTGGGTCCCCTCTGTGGCCACTGCTCCCAGGAGCTGTTGCTCTTCTCTCATGAGGCAGCCACAGTATGTGAGCAGGCCTCCTGGGGTGAAAAATGTCTGCTGGAAAGAAGAGCCCAGGAGTAGTTCTAAAAAACCACAGAACATATCCCCATCTGTTCACAGGACAGGATGTGGTGCTGAGGGCAAACCCTTGTTCACTAAAGGACCAAGTAATTCCCTTGTGGGCATCTGTGATGACAAACCCCTCGCTGCACTAATACAGCAGGACTATACCTTGACCTCTCATCCATGACTCACTTCCTTTGACTCCCATCCAATACCTATCAGCATCTCCCTTAGCACACCACCCCCGTTCAAGCTGCAGCAGCCCTGTGAGGACTCAGAGAGCTCTCTCCTCCCTAGAAGTGTCCAATTCCTTGTCTGCTGGTCGGGTCAGCCTTTGGAGCTGCACCAAGGCATGGCTTTAGGTCTCACAGCCCCTTCCCCATTCACACACGTCACCTCCTGCATGCTCCCTGCTCCCTGGCCTCTCTCCTCACATACCAGCTGTGCCCACCGCCATGTCCTTTGGCTGTGTGGTACCTGTGTGTCCCTGCTGTCCCCCAAATCTGATGTGTTAAAATAAAATACCAAGAGAGCTGGGGAGTGCAAGCCCAGCAGCCTTTCTGCCCACTCCATGCAGCTTCTGTAATCCAGTGTGGTCACCCTGCTGTATTTACTGAATGTTACTGACTTACTGCTTGTTATTCCAAGGATTTGAGCTGCTGAGTAATCTCTGGTATCTGTTCTCACACAGCGTTGACAAAGCCTGGAAAGAACTGAGTAACATCCTTTCGGGAATATTCTGTGCTTCTCTCAACTTCATTGACTCGACCAACACAGTGATTCCAACAGCGTCCTTCAAGCCCCTGGGCTTAGCCAATGGTGAGCCTGGCTCTGCCCTCTCACTCTTGCCTCTCACTTTAGTTCTGCCCTGTGCCACTGCCAGGATTCCAGGTGCAGGTCCTGCAACAACTCCGGGTTTGGGTGTGTACAACAGGGTCCATTAACCTCTTCCTGGAAGCGTTTCCTTTCCCCACAAACAAGGCTTAGATCTGAACAGAGGAAACCCACAAGTAGTACATGGCAGATGCTCCCAGGCCCTTATCTGTCCCTCTGAAAAGTATTTTATATAACAGTGAGAAGTAAAGGATTTAAGGCACTCAAGAAAAAAATCTGCTACAATATATCCTTACCTATTCTTTCCAATCACTCTGAACAGAGTGGGATCTACTTCTGATGGAGGTCACGGCATTTCAGGCATACTGAGAGGGTGATGGGCTGTGGGGTGGAACAGATCTGCTGCTGTCCTCACACCTGTAGCAGTACCAGCCTGCTGACCCTCCCTCTCCCTGCCCAGGGACAGATCACCATCTCCTGCGTTATGCTGTCCTGCCCCGGGAAGTTGTCTGCACAGAGAACCTCACCCCTTGGAAGAAGCTGCTGCCATGTGGCTCAAAGGTACAGACAAGACCCGCTGCCTTATTGGGCCACTCCTGATGGACCTGGGCTCCCAACAGCAATCCAGGAGCATGCACTGGGAAGTTCCAGCAGGGTCTTTCTCTTGGGAGCAGAGGACAGGGCAGGGGCTGAGTTTCTCCTTTGCTCCCTGCAGGCCGGGCTCGCTGTGCTGCTGAAGGCCGAGCGCTTGTTCCACAGCAGCTACCACTCACAGGCAGTGCACATCCGCCCCGTCTGCAGGGTGAGTGCTGCGCTCAGCTCCCTCCCTGAACACCCCAAGAGAAAATCCAAAGCCACCTTGTCACATTGCAAGGGATCACGCTGGTTTGCCCAGCTACCCTGTGATGGGTTCACTGTGCCTAACACAGCTGTCATCCTGCTTCTCTGGTCACTCCGATGGGAATCTTGCAATCCCGGTGGAGTTCCAGCTCCGCCCTGGTGTCCTGCCCCTCCAGAAGGTGTGATCAGAGCTGCTTGTCTCTTTCTTGTCTAGGATGCCTCCTGTCTGGCAGTGTCCTGGGAGCTCAGACAGACCCTCACTGTGGTCTTTGACTTCTTTTCCAGTGGCCAAGGAAAGAAAGGTAAGCTTGATAGCTGTGCTCGAGTGCTTCCAGTCTGCAGCACTTGACGTGCTGCCTGACCTTCCTTCCGACAGACTGGTCCCTCTTTAAGATGTTCTCTCGCACGCTGACTGACACGTGTCCTCTGGCATCGCAGAGCAAAGTCTACGTTGACATTTCCCCCAAGAACAAGGTAAGCTCATGGGCCAGAGAGCATGCCCTGCTCCCTCAGTTCAGCCACTTCATGTGGCTCTGAAACATCCTCACCTCCATCCCCTGCATGGCCTGGCCCCTGGAAACCTTCCAGGGCTGATGAAGGGAGGTGATTTCCTTGCTCTGAGCAGGGCTGAGGGGATGAGCCTGGTGGTGTTAGCAAGAGCACAGAGCTGGCTGTTGGGTGGGAAAGCTCAGGGCCACCTGGAGGGACTTTGCCCAGTGCTGCCAGTTTCTTCAAGGGGCACTTTTCCCTTTCATGGTCCATTTGCTTTCCTCAGGAAAAGGAGCTACTGGAAGTGTCCCCCCCTCCAACATCTGTGCACGAAGCTATTGTCCAGGGAGACAAGAAAACCTATGCTGTCTATGACCTGCTGAGCCCCTCGCTCTTCAACACATCTCGCAGCCTCAATGTGCAGCTGAAGTGGAAGCGGCCCCAAGACAGCTGTGAGTGAGCAGAACTTCATTTGCACCACCCGCCAGGGCTCCAGGGCTGAAAATCACCCCACTCCTGTCCTCCTCTTCCACAGCAGAAATGCCCATTCCCACACTCCATGCTCAGCGTTACGTGGGGGGGTACGGGCTGCAGACCGGGGAGATTTGCACCCTCATCTACAACACTCACCCCTACCGGGCCTTCCCCGTGATCCTGCTGGAGACTGTGCCCTGGTACCTGCGGCTCTACGTGCACACCCTAACTATCATCACCAAGGGGAAGGAAAACAAGCCGAGTAAGTAAACCCTCCAAGGAGCACATGCCACCCGATTCCCTTGGCATGAGCGGCTCATTCCAAAGATGATTTAGTCCCTCCCTTGGGCCCCAGTGATCACTGGGAAGCTGGATTGTGAAACAAAACATCTTAGGATGTTTTCCTAGCCTCAAGTTCAGTGCTCACAGCAGGTGAGACCATTTAAGTCTGTTTTATTTATAAGAGGCACATGGATGGTGTTTACTAATCCAACAAGGGTCTAAACCAAGGTGACTTAATTTTTGTAGCACAGGAAGCTCAATTTAAAACTGATGCCTGGGTTTTATTTTGCATTTGTACCTTTCCTTATGAACACCTGACTTTCATGGGTCAGTAGCTTTAAAGACCAGCTAAATTTAGCTTTAACACGTGCTTTTTACTATGGGTACATCTTCACTTGCCCAGAAAACCTCTCTCAGGACAGTGGAAGCAGGAGCACCCACCTCATGGGAGATGTCCGGGCAATGTGAGATTGGACAAGGTTCCTCTGGTGCCATTGCTGACATCTCTTTGGGGTTAGGTTACATCCACTACCAGCCAGCCCAGGACCGGAGACGGCCTCACCTCTTGGAAATGCTGATCCAGCTGCCCGCCAACTCCATCACCAAGATCACAATCCAGTTTGAGAGGGCCTTATTGAAGTGGACAGAGTACCCGCCTGACCCCAATCACGGTTTTTATGTCGGGTAGTGACATTCCTCAGCTCCTCATCCGTTTCTGGGCTTTGCATAGGACTTGCTGCCCAGGTCTCTGGAGAGGTCTTTGCTGTCAGGACTGACACAGGTGTGTTCTTTGTGTCCTTAGTTCATCTGTGCTCAGTGCCCTGGTGCCCAGTGTCACTGCGATGAAGGACATGGATGTGGAGCAGAGCCCTCTCTTCACCTCACTGTGAGTGTGCTTGTGCTGGGAGCGGGGCTGTGCCACAGCCTGCGGGCTGTGGCTGCCCTCATCCTGTCTGGTGAGCACGAAGCAGTGGTCCTGTGCAGGCTGACCCCCTCTTTCCTTCTTCCACTCTCCAGGTTTCCTTCCTCTGATGGCTCCAGCTATTTTGTGCGCCTGTACACGGAGCCGCTGCTGGTGAACCTGCCAACACCAGACTTCAGCATGCCCTACAATGTCATCTGCCTCACCTGCACCGTGGTGGCCGTGTGCTATGGCTCCTTCTACAACCTGCTGACCAGAACGTTCCATGTGGAGGAGCCGAGCCGGGGCGGGCTGGCCAAGCGGCTGGCCAACGTCATCCGAAAATTCAGGGGGGTACCCCCACTCTGAGAGGAACCAGGGCAGCCAGCACTGCCCACAGGGCTCTGTGGGGAGACTCGGGGAGCAGAGCACTGCTGCCTCTTGTCTTGCTGGAAGCAGCTTGTTCTGTTTTGCTGCCTGGATCTCTCTTTGGGATCCAACAAGCTGAGACATCACTTCCACTGGTAAGATGGGAAATGGCTCTAAGCCCATTGACTACTGAACTGCACTGCTATGGGATTGGGAAAAGTAACAGACTTCTGTTTGGGAGAGGTGTAACTTACATGCTGGGAATGGTGCTGGAAGTAAACTTGAGTGTTTTCTACGTTTGTGCTGCTCCTGGTTGGTTTTACTTTCTCAGCCCCATAGGCAGAGTTGACACTCTAAGACTGTGAGCTGCCAAGTCTGTAGCACACTGCGTGGATCAGCTGGGATTTGATGCAGGCAGGACCAGGCAAGGGGGTTTGATCTGCACCAAAGAGGGATTTTTGTGCTCTGACATCTCACCTCTCACAATTGCCACATTTCACAGATGTGTCCTGTCACACTTGGCCACATTTAAGCCAGTTTGCAAATTAACTTTTGGCCACAGTGTACGTCTGTCCCCTCAGCAACGGCAAGGCTTTATTTTCTTTCACAGAAAAAAGCTTCTCTTGCTCACAGCTTCTATTTGCAGCATTTTGAAACCCCTCTGCCTGCTCACCCCTCTGCCACAGCACAAGATCCTCCTCTGCACCCATGGTGTCCCCAGAGCTTTGGGGAGCCTTGGCTCAGCAGACTCTGAGTGCTGAGCTGCAGCCAGCCCTGGTCTGGGAATGCAGGAACACCAGCACCACTGTGCTCCTCAGTTATTTTCTCAAAATACAAATTACCACCTTGTTGTGGTTCACACAGAGCAGAGGGAGGTCGGTGGTGGTGTTGCTTGGTCTCTGGCAGCGCTGCTTTCAGGGGTTCGCCCTTTCCATCTCAGATGTGGCTTTTGTGATTGGAACAGACACTGCTTACAACCAGCTAAACAAAGCACAGGGAAATCATTGGAAGAAATATTCCCCAGAACCAAAGCAGAGTACAGCCAGAGGTCATTTAAAAGCTGCTTGAACAGAAAGACCCTAAAAACCCGTGGCCTCCTGTCCTGCACAGAACAATCTGTTCCCACTGGCCTGGGATTACCTTTCCCTTCCCTGCCAGAGATGCTTTTTACTCTGCAGCTCCTTACAGATCCACTCCACTGGATGGCTCCATGCAGCCTGCAGAGCCTGCTGAAATAGGAGTTTTGGACGATCCCTCTCTGTTCCTGCTTGCTGAAAAAGGTGCCACGGGGCCGGGAGCTCACACTGCTTCCAGCTACAGCTTTGCCAGCCAGGCTTCAAGGGCAAAATGGAATTTCTTAATAGAAAGCTGGAACTACAACCAAAACCCGAGCGAGCACGCAGCTCCCACAGCAGGACAGGAGTCTTAGGCATAAGGGTCAGCATTGCAGTTTGCAAAAGGATTTGGAGACCTCAAGTTGTTTCAGGTTGGATCCAGTAAAAATCCTGCAGACTGCAAGCAGCAGCACATACTGGAGCAGCTTGGAGCAGCCCAGTTCCCTGGGTGAAGCCTGCTTGCAGCTGGTGTTAGGTGGGACCCTGAAAGACCCCTGAGTGGTCATGGAGTGCCATGGGAAGCATCAGCCAGCACCTACCATTAGAACTGGCATCAGCCAAAGGCTTTAGGGCCATTCCCATGCAGTGCCATAAACCAGGAATTTTAAACACCCCATAAAGAGGTCAGCCCAGAATAATGGCAGAGCAGAGGGAAACTATTCCGGGCTGGAATCACGCCTGCCAGGCCATTAGGAGAGCAGGTCTTATCACACTCATCAAATGCACAGGCCAGCCAAGTGGAAAACTCTGTGGGAAATGTGCGTGGCCCTGCACCCAACCTGTGGCTGGGTGGGTTTTAAATGGTTGTGAAAATGCCAAATCTTGGTCTTTGGGTTTTGTTTTGTTTTTTTTTCTGGACTATTTTTCTTCTTTCCCTTGGGCTACCCAGTACAGGAGAGACATGGAGCTCCCAGAGGCAAGTCCAGGGGAGAGCTGTGAAGATAAGGGACTGGGGCATCTCTCTGACAAGAAAAAGCTGAGGGAGCTGGGGCTGTTTAGGCTGGAGGAGAGATGACTGAGAGGGGACCTTATAAAAGCCTGTGAGCAGCTGCAGGGAGGGTGTTCTGAGGATGGAGCCAGGCTCTCACGGGTGGTGCTGAACAATGGCATGAGGTAACAGGAACTGGAACACTGGAAGTTCCACCTGAACATGAAGAACTTTACTGCGTGGGTGACTGGAACAGGCTGCCCACTGAGGTCCTTCCCTGGAGATATTCCCATGCCCCCTGGCCACGATCCAGAGCAGTGTGCTCGAGGGTACCCAGCAGAGCCGGGGGGTGGCTGGATGGCCTGCAGTGTTCCCTGCCAGCCTTGCTGTCCTCCGTGGCTCTGTGAAACAGCACACCACAAGGTGCAGTGGAGCATGCAAACACAACTGTATAATAACCACAGAATATTCCGAGTTGGAAGGGACCCACCAGGATCCCCGGGTCCAACTCCTGGCCCTGCACAGGACACCCCAGAATCCCACCCTGTGCCTGAGAGCGTTGTCCAAACACTTCTTGAACTCAGACAGGATCAGTGCTGTGACCACTGCCCACGAGAGCCTGTTAAAGGGCCCAACCACCCTCTGGGTGAAAATCCTTTTTCTAATCTCCAGCCTAACCCTCCTCTGACACAACTTCAGGCCATTCCAGTGCCTGACCACCCTCTGGGTGAAAATCCTTTTTCTAATCTCCAGCCTAACCCTCCCCTGACACAACTTCAGGCCATTCCTCGGGTCCTGTCACTGGTCATGACAGTGAAGAGACGGGAGCTGCGCCTCCTGAGAAAGCTGTAAGCAGCGGTGAGGCCTCCCCCTCAGCCTCCTCTTCTCCAGGCTGAACAGACCAAGTGTGGCTCATTACAAGAACCCACAAACACAGAAATCTTTTCACAAAACAACAACACGGCCAAGGCCGGCTCCCAGGGCCGCCCGCGGAACCGCCGCCCGTGCCGTGCGCAGGCGCAGCGCCCCCCGCGCATGCGCAGCACCCGCCCCGCTCCGCTCCCCGCCGCGCGGGGCTGCCCGGACCCGCCTGACGGAGCCGCCGCTCCCCGCGCCCCCGGTCCCGTCGCCGGAGCAGCAGCGCACCGGGGCCGGGAGCGCTCCCGGGGACAGCCGGGCGGTCGCGTGGAGCCTGCGGGGCGTCCCCCGGCTCCCGGGCGGCCTCTCCCTCCCTCCTCAGGGCGGCCCCGGGATGGCGGCGTGAGGCGGCGGCACGGCGCGGTGAGTACGGGCCAGGCAGCGGCGGGGGCCCAGCCGGCGGGCTGATGGAGCGGGGGGACCCTGCGAACTTCAGGGGTCCGTGGGGGAGCAAGGGGGGAAGGTTTCCCCGCTGCGAAGGAGCCGCGCGCTCGCAGCCCTGCGTGCGCCGGGATGGAAGAGGCTTCAGCCGACCGTGAGCTCGGCGAGGTCGGTGCCGGCATGGAAATAACAGCACTGTGTGTGCCCTCCCCTCCTTTCCTTCTGCTCTCGATCACGAACCGCTCGTAGCTGTCTTTAGTGCCTTGTGAAAGAAAACCCGGGCCCATTTCTCGCCAGGGCAGCAGCACAGCGCTCTGAGACAAGCTTTTGTCCAGACAGCTGGACTGGGATGGGCCGTGTGGGTCCCTTCCAACCCGGGATATTCTGTGATAGTCTGTGAATACAGCGCTCTGCCGTGCTGTTGTGCCCAGCCAGGCAACCTCCCCGAGCCCCCATGCATGCTCTGAGCCAGCTACAAAGTGAGTTCACAGGCTGTTCTGTCATACGAACATTGCTCATGATACCCCAAACACGCAAGTGCAAAAGAAGAGGAAAAACAAGCTCTTAAATGCAGTCCACAACGTGCTGAACTCCCCCATACTTCCCTGGTACTGAAACATTTCAATGGACCTTGCGAGTACTGTCATAGTGCAGTAACCTTTGTCTTTCCAAACTCCTCATAGCTGCCCAAACAGCATTTTTGCCTCTCTTATCCTGAGATGCAGAAAACATCTTTATCAGGCTGTATTTGGACCTCTGAAGCTTGCTGAAGGCACGAAAGGTAGAGAAGAAGTCCAAATTAAAACTGCTTTTCTCAGGGAACTTGGAATGGGCCTGGAAGTTGTGATCTTTGGCAGTTAAAGGCAGAAGGTGGCAATCAGGACCTCTGAAAATTAATTAATTAGTACAAGTGAAAGTAGTAATACTTCAGGTGACAACTGTGACTACTGACATCTCTTCCCACCACAGAGCTGGCTGACTTAAGCTTCTGCTCCTGTGACTCCTGATGATTTCCAGACCCATTCCAAGTTCTCAGAAAAAAACAATTAGTTTTAGTTTGGATCTTTCCTCTGCCTTCCTGCTCACAGGTGGAGGAGGATTCACCCTGGTGCTGTGAGGGCATTGCAGTCCAGATGGAGTGGGCACTGCCTCTGGACAAATGCTAATCCACTCCCCATCAGTAATGAAGCTCAGAGGGCAGCTTTGGAAGTGGTGAAAAGAGTGGCTCAACAGAGAGCCTCCACTTTTCACCAGGTGAGTTGCTTTGGCTTGTGTCTACCTTGAGAAATCAGAACACTAACCCCGAGGCTTGGTTAGTCAAGGATTTGTTGCTCTTTTTGGAAACTGCTGTGATTACACTGCACCATTTCTGAGTCTACATCAAGTGTCCAAGGCATGATCCAAGACTAGGATAAGATCTTTGCCAAAAACTGTAGACTCACTCTTTCCAGCTGAGTCATACCAGCAGATAAAGCTTTTAAAAAAAAATGAAATAATAGTGGCAAGGCTAAAAAAAACCCTGGAGAAGTTAATCCCTGCTGCAAATAGGTCTTAAAGTTTGAGCAGTTATGGTTCTTGGGTTTACGAAAGAGAGTTGGCATCTGGGAAGCTGGTCTGCTGTTGCTTTTCTTAGCTGAACTCTTCAAACTTGTCACTTGATAGTTCTTCACCTCTCTTTTTGTCCCAGTGCTTTGGATGTTGTGTATTTTTCAGCAGCTGTTTTGGGTGCTGCGTGACATTTGAGTTGGTTTTGAACACAGGCCGGCAGTGTGAAGCACTGCCCACACACATCAGTTAATAGTTGTGACAGGGTTTTTGATTAAAACAATTTTAAGCAAACAGGTCAACATTGTAGGTAAGAAACACATCCCTGAGGCTTACTCTTCAGTTTATGTGCACTGGATAACTTGAGAGACTTTTATCTAACCAGTGTCATGATGTAAAGCAGAGACTTCAGCTTTTGGGAAAGGGGGAGAATGGCACCAGCACACCCCAGTAAAAAGGTTACTCAGTGTTTTATTGCAGACCTTTCAGCTCTCAGCCTGGGAGACTCTTTCTGTAGCATCTGCTGGAGGAGTTCCGTGTGGACAGCACTGGCTTAAAGGCTGCCTTAGCAAGGTCTGAACAAGGGTAAGCACCCTTGGAGTGCTTAGGGAAAGCTGGCTGATTATTCTCCTCTTCCAGGGTAAATGACTGTTAAAGAATTCAAACATTCTTGAGAAAGGTACAGACTTGGTATTGGCATACTGATGTGTCAAACCAATGGTGTAGGAACACCTCTGGCTGTGTTAATTGCTGAGTTAGTTTGTAGAATATGAAGAAACAGCTTCCTTGAAGGAACAGCTCCTCAGATGGATTTATTCCAAAAGGTGACTGATCCATTACAAAGCGGTGCACTGTGCTACTCACTCTAGACCTGTCAATTGAAGTTTTGTTTCTGCCTGGAAAAGGTGTGCTGCTGTCTTCACACTGGAATTCTAAAATCCTCCCCACAAACATACCCCAGTAGGACCTGAATATTTTTGGGAGGGAAGATGACAGCAGGAAGGGATGGGAATGCAATGGAAGCCAACTAATAAGCATGTGGAAAAGTATTGGTGCTTGCTTACTAACGAGGTGTGCAGGGAACCTCCCCTGGCTGCTCATCTGCCTGCAGGAGCTGGCAGGAGGACGCTCTGGCAGCACGTGGAGATCAGACTGAGCCACAGTGGGAGCATCACCAGCTCTGCTGCTGAGGGGTTTGAAGTGAGTTCAAGTGGCTCCAAGAGCTGCAGAGGGGCAAAAGGAGGCAGTGGAAAGGAGCCATCAGGTAAACACAAGTGGCCACCAAATCAGGTGACATGAGGAGGAGCACAGGAGCAGGTCTGAGGATAGCAGGATGCTGGGCTGGCTGAGGCAAGAGGTGAGTCAGGCAGGGGAGAACAAGAGCAACTGGTTAAGGGAAAGCAGGATGCAGTTGTGAAACCAGTCCTGTTGGGTGACAGGTAATTATTTGCTCTGGAACATGGTAATCTTTGGCTTGGACTGTGAGGAGGGGACAAATACAACAAGGTAGGAATCTTTAATTTGCACATTTCGCCTGGCTTGAGAAACCAGGCAAAACTGAATACTGTTGTGGCTTCCAGTAAGGATCTGCCTGTCCTGGGCATGAAGGAGAATGTTCCCTGCTTACTGAAGAGTTGATAGCAGGAGGTGCTGTTTCTCTTTGATCAATAGAGTGGAAAGAAAACTCAGTCTCGTTGCCAGCTGTACAAAGAATCTCTAGTGAGGAGCGTGTATCTTACTAGTGGAAAGTCCCTCGAGGGAGACAGAGCTGTAGAAGCCTCCAGTAGTAGGTACTTTATCTAGGACCAGCTGTGGGATACAGCAAAGGGTCCTCAGCCTTTAACTGGTGGGTAGTGAAGGGACACGTGAAATTACAAGCAAACTGACTACAGATACAAAGAGCAACTGTGCGAATGTCTGCATTTGTCAGAAATCCAAGAGGTTTGCAGGTTGAAGGGCATTGGCATTGAAACTTCATAGGAAAAATAACTACTATTAAATGGTTCTTTATTCTGCAGAGTGGTTGCATTGATTGCTACAAGTAGCTGGCTCTTGCGGGAAATACTAATATTTAAAAATTAGTAACTTGTTCTGAGGTGGCTTTGTGTTTGGAGGAAGTGCTCAAGTAAAGCTTAGATGCTTAAAGTCAACTCAGTGTTTAGAGTGTTATTGTTAAGAGCATTGTAGGAACGAGGAGGCCAGACCATGAAGTACAAAGTGTAGCTACAACACAAATTATAATTATTTTCTAACTGTAGTCAGTTGTGAAGTTTGGGGCTAAACGCTCAGTAGTGATACATGACCCTATTAAAGCTGAGAGATTTGTGACATCAGTTCTGAAAAATTCTAGTGCTTTGTTTCAGCCGTGTGCTACTTAACAGACACATTCTTTACCCATTTCTTTGCTCTAGAGACAGAAACCCCAAAGCAAGAAGGCACTTTAAACTGAGGTTTCAAGAACAGGTGACACAAATTGCCACAGAAGTCAAGCTGACGCAACTTAGGGCTGGATCTAGCAAAAACACGACATGATGTTTAGGCAGTGATTTTTAATGCTCAGTGTTTGGAGCACTTGTGAGAAAAAAATTACAGGAAACTTCAAGAAAGGTACATTTCAGGAGGATTAAGGCAGCTGCAGATCATTGATTTAGTACAACTTGGCTACATCAATGCAATCTGAACTAAAAAGTTGGATGATGGGGTTTAATTACCTTCCTGTTCAAATATTTGTTGTTAGATCTTTTTCTCTCCATTCTTCCCCTTGGAAAAAAGTTCTCCAATACTTCTGTGGTATTGTTTACTCCAGAAACATCTGAGCAATTCACAAAGGCAAGCAGACAGCATGTTTTGTTATGAAATGAGTAATAGCTAATTCCAGTTTATAGATGGGGGAAGAGGCTTGGGACTAGACTTGCCCTTAAAGATGCAAGTGAGTGACCTGCCTAAAACAGGACTAAAACTGAGAGCTTCATTCCTGTGACTTGGCTTTATCTGTATTTCAGCATAAAATCACTTTTTCTGTACTCTTTGGCTACTGAGCTGCAGTTTAGTTTTACTAATTGGACTCCAGCTGCCCTCTCTGCTGGAGAACACTCCCTTGCAGGAGCACCAGCACAATGTACTTTCCCCAAATAATGTTTGTGCTGGTGGAGATGTTGGCCTGCATTTTCTTGTTAACATTAAAGTAAAAGATCGTGCTGCTCAGGATGGCAGCATTTCCTGCAGCTGACAGCAGAGCTCACTGGTACCTGCGAGACACGTCTGACCTCAGTGTTCTTTTGGAAGAGAACCTCGTGTGGTTTTCTCTTGGCTTTTCTCTGCAATCCCTCATTCTCCCTCTCTTTGCCAGGAAATCCCTTCTCCTGCCAACAGGAGCCAGTGGAATGTGCTGTTTGTTTACATTCTCACTCCTTCATCCTACTAACCTTCCCACCCCCCCAGCTGTAATCCTAACAGGCTCGGCTGAGCCCTTCATCCTTTTCTGAGGGAGCACTGCTCCACTGAGTAATTGCAGATACAAGGATTGCTGCAAGGAGCTGTCCCCACCAGACTCTTCTTAGTGGGGGTGAGGCATTTATTGTTTTTAAGGCTATTTGAAATTCTTGAAGGTGTTTGTAGTGCTTCAAAGGAAAAAACAAAAGCACACACTTAGTGTCATTGAGGTGGTTGCTAAAGGTAGAAGCAGGTTTTCTGGACTTGTAGTGTGCTGCCATCCCTGCTTAGGAAAGCCCTTAAAGCTCAGTTTCCAGAGGGTTTTATAGTAATCCAAGTGAGGAAATCCTGTGTTTACAGCACTTATGGAAATTGCCATTTTGAGCCTGTCTCCCCCCTTTGATCTGTTCATATGCTTTGTCTTATCTGACTTTAGCTATTTGGCAAGGATTATAAATCCTTAAGCAGGGACTGTCCTCCCCTTTGTTTTGCAGCCTGGACACTGCTAGGGCTTTCCTGGGTGGCTTGATGTGTAGCTGGTCTGGTGCTGTCCTGCTGGAAGACTTTATTGTTTGTGTGCAGAACAATTCCTTACACTAATGCTTCCTTAACACTTCTCTGTAGCACCAAATAATTATTGCCCTTCAACTGCATTTCTTTATATCATCGCTCAAGCCTGTGGACTGTCTTGGATCAATGTGTGTAGGGAAGGCTGTGGCAGCTTGTTTTCCTTTCCATTTCCCCCTCTCCCTGTCTGTTCCTGTACTATGCTGAAAGAGTCTCGCTTGTTAGCCTGGATAAAGGCCTGAGGAACAGAGCACACAGGATACACTTCTACACCAGCATCAGCTGATCCTGTCCGCAGCTGAGTGGTTCAGAAAGCAGGAAGCTTTCCACCAGCTCCAAGACACACCAGAATTTAGTACTGGGAGTTCAACCATCAGCATATGATGCTTGGGAGTAAATGAAGCTTTAGAAGAATGTCAATTGATTTTTTTCCCTGCATTTCTCTGACAGTCTGACATTTTCCCCTCCCTACAGAGCAGCCTGCCCTCGGGAGGAGTTGCTGGAGCCTGTTTTGGAGCACATCTGACTGCTACTGCCACGAGGCCCCAGCCAGCCAGCCACGATGTACTGCCTTCAGTGGTTGCTACCTGTCCTGCTCATACCCAAACCCCTCAACCCAGCACTGTGGTTCAGTCACTCAATGTTCATGGGATTCTACCTGCTCAGTTTTCTCCTGGAACGGAAACCTTGCACAATCTGTGCCTTGGTCTTCCTGGCAGCTCTGTTCCTCATCTGCTACAGCTGCTGGGGGAACTGCTTCTTGTATCACTGCACAGGATCCCAGTTGCCAGAATCAGCTCATGATCCCAACATAGTGGGCACCTAGAAAATCATAATCTTCCAGTCTGCTGAGGGCTCTTGTTTTGCTTTTAAAAAGGGGGTGGGGCTGGGGAGGAGGGGGGTGTTGGGTATGGGACTGGAGTAAGGACAACCTGTTTCCTGTAACTGCGTGGACTAGAGTGGCAAATTCTTCCCACTCTGCCTGTGAAATTCAACTCGTTTACTGTGTGAACTCTGGCAGCACCACCTGCTTTTTTAGAAGCAGAAGTCTTTTTTTTTTTTCTTTCCCGTATCACCGGGAACAGACACCAGCCCTCTCAACTGAGAACTGCTGGAAGCCTGAGCCGCTGGCCCCTGCCCAGCTGAGAGTGCTGGAGTTGTGTGTCACTTGTCTGCATTAGGCCATGGTGGTCTAACTGAGGGCTCTTGGCCCACTGGTCCTGCTCAAATAGCTACAAGATTCTCTCAGTCTCTCTTTGTGGGGAGCCAGCCTTCCCACCTTGCTGATCAAGGGCAGGTACAACAACTCACAAATGGACTTGGCCAAAAGCTGCTGGAGCCAGAGGCAGTTGAGTCATCTCCTCCTGCTCAGCCTGCCAAAGAGATGTGTGCACTGCTGAAGTGCTTTCTGAACTCCGAATGCTCCGAGATCCCAGCCTGAAAGCCTCAGTTATGCTGCTGCTTTTATAAAGCCTCATGGGAGACTGTTTCTTCCCTCCTCCTCCATGTCCTGGGTTTACCAAGGTGTTGACTGTTGGGATAAAGAACTGGCATGCTGCAAGACACAGGGTTTTGGAAGCCACTGTGAACTTCACCCTACAAAACTCATGCTAGCCTGAAAGGCTGGGTGTAGGCAGGGCAGGAGAGGATCCTGAGGTGGAAGCATGGCTTGAAGCAGTAAATGCTTCAGCCATTTTCAGAGATAATGGTTTTGGGCCAGACGTGACAGAAGGTGCCGGTGCTACTGACTAGAGAAGGGCAGAGGCTGGAAAAATGCCTGGTGTCTCCGGCTTCCCTGGCAGAAGGATGTCAAGAATCCAAGGTGGTGGTGGGTCAGGCCTACAGCCTGGGGCAGAGGTTGGTTTGTGAGAAGCCTTAGAGGTTGACATAAAACTCTTATCTGTAAACTTTGAAGGTTTCCCTCCCCTTTGCCATCTGTTTGTCTTTCCTTCAGTCTTCTGGTGGAGAGCAGCAGAAGTGGCTGTTGCTGTCCTGAGGCAGTTCAAGCTATGAGGTTGTGAAACTTCCAGAGTATTGTTTGTTCATTGCACAGCTGTTCAAAATGTTTAATAAAGCTTTATAAACTTTGGTCTATGGCCTCCTGCCCAGCATGATGCATTGGCTGCTCATTGTGGATGCCTTAGCCCAGCAATCACGTGTCTCCGCATTGTTCTGTTCCCAGCACAGCAACCCCAAACAGTCTCCAGCAAGAGGCAGAGCCTGTTTGCCCTGTAGCTCCCAGCACTGACTCTTCTTGACTGTTTAACCTGACTGTGGGCAGACTGGGAGCCAGACTGGCAATTCCTAAACAGCCTCCTCTCACAACCAGAAGCACACAACTCCTGTGTCGTGTGCATCTCTGCACTTACGTGACAGATTCCCCTTTTTCTGCTTACGAAATTAAACCCCCGAGCTGTGTCCTGGAAGCCGCTAATCCCCAGCGCCGACAGGAAAAGTGTCTGCTGGGTGCCCACGTGGTGTAAGCCCATCCCACGACACCACGTCACCCCAACCTGTCCCTCTGCTCAGGGCAGCCCAGCTGCCACTACCCATCCAGGGGGACACGTGGTGGTGTGAGCCCATGCCCCTGTGTAGAACGGGGAGAGACAGACTATGGGATCCAACAGCGCCCAGGAGCACCTGAGAGTGTTAAAGAGTGTGGGAGGCTTTGTCCCATGCTCTGAAGACCAGGTCCAAGTTGGAAAGAGTTCAGGGCATATTAGTGTTTACATGATTTAAAAAAAAAGCATGTGCCACATCAAAAATAGATGTGACAGCTCTGTCACCTGTCAGGCCAAGGGAAATCCCAGTAGCTGTCACATCAACTCAGGCATAAATAACAAATGGAAAGGAGAGGAGAGGGCACTCATTGCAAGCCGTGGCACAGCTGTGCTCTGAGCAACTTTTAAGTTTCAATATATTTAAGCCAATACACTCTGTTCTGTCAAGAGTACACTTCTGTTGCTCACTAGTCAAGTTGCACTTTACAGCAATTTAAATAAATGCTAGCCACGAAGCCAGACAACCCTTTGGATGAGAGCGAGCCCTGGCTTTGTACGTGGGGTTCAAGACAAGGCACAGCTGCAGGCTCTTTTCTTTCTGTGAGACCCAGCTCGAGAAAAGCACTTCAAAAGAGGGAGGCTGCAGGACAGCTTTCAGTGGGGTAAGAAACCTCCCAGCCCTAATGCGGAGAAGGAGCACTCTTTGACATGCACACAGCCCTCCCCAGCACACTCTCTTACCCTCTTTAGGGCCCTGAGATACCATCTTCATTTTAAAGATAGAAAATTAAAGCAACTTTGTCGTGGTCAGACAGAAAGCCTCGGGCAGAATGAGGAACCCAACCAAGTCTCACATCCCATGCTAATGCCCGGTTCGTCCTTCTCCATAAAGAGACCGTGAAAAACCAGCCTGTGACTGCAGAACAGGTTGAACCCGATGGCTTCTGAAAAGCAGCATCAGAGCTTCCCTGTTTGTGCACCACAGATGGGGCTGAGCCTGGACAGACACAGCCGGAGTGCTCAGCCAGGCATCTGCCAGCTACATGGAAAAATGCTCACAGGAGATGTTCTGCCCTTCTCTGCCAGAACAACAGTGGGGTGGCTCTGTCCCTGGGGATCCTGGGGGCACCACGGGGTCTCTGTGTGGGGACTGCATGGGTGGGCAGCTACACCAGTGACTAAAGGCAGTGGGATTTAGAACACAACCACTGTGCTGTGCCAGGCCCTACTGAGCCTGGACACTGCCCGCAAGTGTCACTTGACACTTTGGCATTGAGTGAGTCTCATCACCTTGCTGAATTACAGTGTCCATCTGCCTGATGCTCCCTAGATACAGGGAGCTGGAGCCTTAAGCTGTTCCTTTGTCTTTCCGTATGAGGGAGCGATCATTTTCTTTTCTAGGTCACATAACAGATCAGTGACACAGCAGGGTCAATAAAGGAAAAAAAACAAAACAAAACCCAGCTCAGGCTCCAATCCTTAGAGATGCAGCTTGGCTCAGGCAGTCCTTGGACTCCTCAGTGCAGCCTCAGGGTGCAGAGGCTTTTCATACTCCTCCTCAGGCCTTCTCAGGGAGAGGAAGCATCCCCAGGATGAGCAGCTGGAATACCACAAGGCTTGCCATGATACGGATTTTTGAACCTTAGATCTGCCTGACATCCATGATAGTGCATATCTTAGGATCTGATACTTGGGAGTTGAGCTCCCCAGCACTGCTCAGGGTGCAGGTAGGAATCAGCCTGCTCTCCCAGCATCTGCCTCTCATCCAGGGATCTTGCTGGATGATCAGTGCCTCCCTGCCTGGATTCTCTTCCTGCTCACCCTGAGACAAGCTACAACGTGGCCTTACGAACAGCAGCAGCCAGAGGGAAGAGATTGATCCCATGGAGGAGCTGTTTGGGCTGGCAGCACCCAGTGGTGGGCTCAGGGAGGCAGCCAAGTCCAGAGGCACAGTCCCACTGAAAACAGCACCAGCCTTGTCCCCTCGTGCTATCACCCAGGCTGGTCCAGCCAAATCTGAGCCAGGGAAACCACAAACATCGCTCAGGGTCACAGGTAGCCCTGCCCTGCAGCTTTTCTCTGGCATCAGGTGGTTTCCCAGCCGTGGGAGGTAAACTACAGTCAGGTAAGGACTTTAGCCCTCCCCTCCAGAGCCTGGAGATTAACCCTTGGCAAGAGGCTTCTGCTACTCTTCCAGCAAAGGCAAATCCTCTGACAGTAGGGCAAGGGAGGACAGATGGCCCAGGTGCCACCCACACCTGCTGCTGGAGGGGATGACATCCAAGTGACAACAAGCTGTGTCCTCTAAGTCAATGCATGCTGGCAGCCTCCTGTCCACCCCTTGTTACCAGTGATAAACAGGCACTGTGGGAGCTCTGGTGGCACTGCCAGCAAAACCTGAGAGCCTGACACAGGGGCATAGTCCTGCTGTGAGCCAACCCTTTAACAAACAGCACCCTGCTCCTGTCCCAGGAGACCTACTGCTGCATTTGGGCTGTGGGAGAGACTGCAGACCCTCAGCACAACTCAGGATTTGCAGTTCAGGGCTGACACTGTACTCAAAAGCATTTATCCTGTGGGAGCCAGGACTCCATGTTCTTGGGGAGCGCTACCACTGAGCTTTGGGTAAAAGAAGGGGATGCTCAAGTCAATCAACAACTCATCCTTGCTGGTTTAGAGCCCACTGCCAGCACAAACTGCCCAGCACAGGACCCCTGCCTCCTCATTAGAGCTGCTCAGAGGCAGCCACAGCCTCATCCTAATACCCTCTTAAGATGCCTCAGCTGCCACCGAGGCTGAGGACAGGACAGGGAGAGGAGGCATCAAACAGTGCGATAGGCAGGGCTTGGAAGTACTGAACTCAGTCCCCTCACCCCCTGTACACAAACCACCTCAGTCCCCCCTGCACTGCCCCAGAGCTCAGGCTGGACAGCAGCACCCTGGCCTCTCCCAGCACCCATCTCCTCCTCCATTTGCCCCCCCGTGGCCATCCCATTCTCAAACAGCAACGCCAAAGGTGCAGATCCAAAGGCTGGAGGAGCCACAGCCTCAGCTTCCCTCCTGGGGTGGCCTCACCAGCCCACGAACTGCACGTGGGCCAAGGGACCTGCACACAAGAGATAATCCCTCAATCGCTTAATTGTTTTAAAGACAAACAAAACATAAAGCATTAAACTTTTAAGGTGGTAAGACGGAGTCACTTACCAGTCTGAGGAGGAGAGAGCAGCCAGACTGGGGCCTTGGGGCACTAAAGCCACCCCAGACCGTGGTGATGATGGTCGTGGTGAATGAACAGTAGCAGCATCCACTCTGCATTTAGAAAGCCTCCTATCCCCAGCGCTGTGCTATGTATCAATTACTTAATCACCGAGTGAGGGATCCCAATCAACCCATTAATTACCTTAACAGAGCAGGCCTGTTTCTTGGAGTTGCTGATGAAGCAGATTCTGCTGAAGGGAGGCTGCCCCTGTCTTGTCCCCCCCCAGCCCAGCCTGGGCGGCTTCAGTCAGGGACACTGTGCCCTGGATTTTGGCAGCACAAACACCACCCCTGCCCTGCCCTTGCTCTGGGCCACACAATGGCTGAGTCCTGCTCTGCCAGCGTGTCCCAGGCTGGGGGCACATGGAACACCCCTCAGGGCCTGACTGCAATGACCATGTCTCTTGCTTTTCCTCCAGGACTGCTGGAGATGCCAGACATAGCCCTGGATCCTGTGCTGAACCATGGGCCTGTGTAGGGAATGGCTCCAGTGGCACAGAAGTGGCACCAGATCCCTGAAGCATCTTCCAGAAAAAGTGTC
Organism: Lycocorax pyrrhopterus obiensis; assembly: GCA_014706295.1. NCBI lineage: Eukaryota > Metazoa > Chordata > Aves > Passeriformes > Paradisaeidae > Lycocorax > Lycocorax pyrrhopterus. Next base: position 8,437,723 of record JACSVZ010000022.1, on the reverse strand, counting down.
TGAAGCACCAAGAGCTTCACATGGGTCCTGCACATGCTCCAGGTAGCATCAGCTCCTCTAACGGGGATGCTAAGGAGCTAAAACGTCCTCTCATACACAAGCTACACTTTTGTTTTGTGAGGTCTGTTTGTATTTAATTATCAAATAGCAAAGTATTTACATCAACGTTAAGAGTTTCAAAGCATCTCCAACCCCCCCACCACCCACAAAGCTGAACCTTTCCAGGTTTTTTTCCAAAGTTTTATTATTATCCAAAAAAAAAAAAAAGCTAAATATTTTACTTAGACACCGGAAAAAGGCAGGTGAGGGGAGATGGGGAGAGAGACACAGATCCACACGTTCTCTGCATAGTCAGTTGGAGATCTTACAAAAGACTGTGTAAAAAAATTATAACAGCAGAGGAGAATGACTTGTAGGGTTTTAGGGAGCCCAGGAAGCCAAAGAGCATCCTTAGGCAGGGGCTCCCCTCTGGAGTTTATTGGCTTAAAAAGTAAATTGGCAGACAGAATGATGATGGAGGGGAGGCTCTGAATTCCCAGGGCCTCCAGGTCATGCTGGCTGTGGCGGCGAGTCTGGCGATGCTGGGTCCCACCACGAGCGCTGCACAGAAACACGGATGGACACATGGACACATGGACACACAGCCCCGTGCAGGAGGGCTTCTCTGGGATTGCCTTACTGCCTTCTGCCATGAAATGTCCCCAGCATATCTCCTTCACCAGATCTTGCTAAAAGCCTTGGGGAATTAAGCCAACCTGGAGTGCTCCTTGCACCTGCTGCCTTCCAGAAAGAGCTGGAGGCTGCACTTGCCAGGTGAAGCCCTTCCTGTCCTGCTGCACCCAAGACCCTGCACGTGCCACAGACAAGCAAAAGCCAAACCTTAATACGTGTGCTTGCCTTCTCTCTCCCCAGCTTCCAGACCCAATGTGGCTTCCGCATCTTACAGTTGTAAAAGGTTTCTCCCAGGGACAGGGATTTTGTATAATTCAGGCAGAGCTATGGCACAAGACACCCCTCGGAACAGCTACCAAGGGACAGGGTGTCTGTGGCAGCTGCCCATCCCAAAAGGCTGCAAACATGGGAAGACCCAGAACATTGAGGTTTGGGGGGGTCCCTGCCCAAATGCAGAAATGCCAACACAGCAAACCTGCTAGGAAGGGAGGGGGGGAGAAAAGGCTCCAACTCCCAAAATGATTTTAAAAAAAATCCATTAAACCAACTGCTGCTCTTCAAGCCAGCAGGATCTCTCCATACTGCTGAAGAGCCTGTTCAAACTGATTTTAAATGTTTCACTCATTAAAAAAGGAGCCACCAAACAACCAACTATGTACTTGGTTCATAAATAAGTGGCTTGGTCAAACCACTACACCAGGGATCTGTGGGAGTGAGTGAGTGAGAGGCAGTGGCTTGCCTGGGTCCTGCTCTGGTGGAGATCTGGGGCGGGGCTTTTGGCCACCTCCTGCCCATGCTTGGTTCCCACCCAGCTTTTGTAGGACACTGGCACCATGGCAGGGACTGGTGAGGGGCAGGTTGGGTCTGCAGCCTGGGAGGAGGCTGTGCCAAACACCATCCCAAAGGTGATGGGGAGGCACAGAAAGCCCACTGCCTGAGGACTGAGAGGAGGGCACAGCCACTGTCTCCCCTCTCCAGGTCCTTCCCTCCAGCACCCCTGCCCCACAGCATCCCTGAAGCCCCCAACCCACCGTGCTCCAGGAGTGCATCTGAAGACCCCCAGGTCTCTCTGAGCAAGGGTCTCTGGGACCCAGGAGGTGAAGGAGTGAAGCTTTGTGAACCACCATGGTGAAAGGTTTCCAGCTGGGTACCAACACATGCAATGAAGTCAAGGGGCAGGGAACACTTGAGGGTTATGTACAAGCAGGTGCTGGGTGGGAGAGGACAGGGAATGAAGTGTTGCCTTGCCAACACCAGGGATCAGCCCCATGGGATGTGTGTGGGACAAAGGTGGGCAGGAATAGCCACCCACAGCTGAGACAGCTGAGGCCTTTGGGAGCGAGCAGGGGGGAGATGAGGATGCAAACGTGGCACAGCACTTCCAGGCGGTGGCATGTGGCTGGGCATGCTGCATGGGGACTGCCGCCTGGAAGCTGAGACACAGTGGGTAGAGGGAAGGCAGCTAAAAACATACCAGGTGGACAAAATCATGTGTGAAAGTCGAGTACTTCCTCCAAAACATTCCCACACCCAGAACAGCTACATGGGCCATGCACCCAAGCCCCACAGTGGCACTGGATTTGGTGGCAGGGCCAGCCCAGGGGGCTTTACTGGTGGGAAAACTGGTGGCAGAGCTGGGGAGGGCAGCTGGGGGGTATTTCCCAAGGGTCTGCCTGGAAGACCTGGAGCATGTGGTGGGAGAAAGCGCAGCAGGGTGAGGGCTCTGCTGGCATCCCCAGTCCTGCTCCTGGGAGAGGTGAGACGTGTCCCTTGGGGGAACAGACATAGCTGGAAGATTTGATCGTGTGCCCGGGTGCTCCTATGGGGCAGTGCCGGTCACCAGAGCCCGGAGCAGTCACATTTCAGAGTCTCAGAACCCAGCAGCCATTAAGGTCATGGTGAGGCCAGAGGGACCACCAGAGTTCCGCTGTCATCCTACGCTGCCACCACCACCCTGGCACGTCACCCCATTCAGGGATTGTGACATCCCTGTGGCAAAACATCTCTGCCAGCATCCTCAGGAGAGCTGGAGCCAAGAGGGAGATGGTGGGGAGAGTGAAGGGGCAAGGAAATTTGTGCTGATTTAGAAAGGGGGTGCAGGAGACTGGGACCGTGTGTCTGAGGTGAGGCGATGCTGTCCCCCAATTCCTCCTGGCTCACCCCAGAGCTGTGGGGGGAAAAAGTCTCCCAAAACCCAAGTCTCTTGGCAGGAGATGCTCTGCTTGCCCTCCTGAGCTGGCTCCGTTGGTGCCCACAGGCTCCTCTTGCCAGCAGGACAGCGCCGCTTTGTTAAACACGGGCCACAAGTCTTAATGAGCGATGGGGGAACCCAGCGGCTCCCCCGGCTGCATCCGGAGATAATGCCCTGTCCTGCTCCAGGGCTGTCCCACAAACACAGCCCCTCGGTGGGGAGACCAGCCCTCGGCACCCCGCGGTGAGGACAGCAGTGTCCCTGGTGCCAGGAGGAGCCCCGCGTCTATAGGTTCTCTCCAGGCTGGTACTGGGGCTCTGTCGAGGTGAAGTAGTCCTCCAGGAAAGCCTGCAGGTACTCGAAGGTGGGTCTCTCCTCCGGGTCCTTCCTCCAGCACTGGCACATGAGGTCGTGCAGGGACTCGGGGCACTCGGGCGGGCAGGGCATGCGGTACCCCCGCTCCACCTGGTCCAGCACCTCCCGGTTCACCATCCCTGCGAGCGGCCAGAGGAGAAAGGGCATTGATCAGAGCCAGGCCAGTCCCGGGGGGACACCAAAGGTGTCTGCCAGGACATGCCTTAGGGGCAATCCCAATGACCCAGGGAGAGAGGAACCTAGCAGCACTTGTTCCTGTCACCTTGCTCAGGGACTAGAGGGGGACAGGGTGGCTGGGACACTGCATCCCGGCCAATATCTGCTCACCCCAGTGGGGCAGGATCCAACCTGGGAAGAGGCAGTTCAGGGGCAAGCGCTGGACATGGACAGCTGGTGTTGGGCACCACAATGGGGACAGGGCCTCTGCCAGCAAGTGCCAGCCCTCACCTGGGTATGGCACTCTGCCCTTGGTGGTCAGCTCGGTCAAGAGGATGCCAAAGGACCAGACGTCTGACTTGATGGTAAACCTGCCGTACAGAGCCGCTTCGGGGGCCGTCCACTTGATGGGGAACTTTGCACCTGGATGGAGAGGCAGGGTGAGGGGGTGCCTCCAGGACCCTCGTGCAACCAGAGCCACATGCTGGCTCCAGGCACAACACACACCGTGGGGGCCGGTGGCCACTGCTCCGGTGCCACCTGCCCGGGCGCGGTGCCGGCAGCCCTGGGCACGCACCTTGCCGAGCCGTGTACTCGTTGTCCTCGATGAGTCGTGCCAAGCCAAAATCAGCCACTTTGCACACCAGGTTCTCCCCCACCAGGATGTTGGCTGCCCGCAGGTCCCGGTGGACGTAGTTCATCCTCTCCACATAGGCCATGCCAGATGCGATCTGTGGGGACCAGCACGTGGGGCACTGCGGCTGACAGGGTGACACGAGGGTCCCCGGGGAGAGCCCGGCACCGGTGAGGGGAACAGGTCTGCAGTGGGACCCAGACGGGGTGTGGGAAAAACCAGCTGCTCAAGAAATGCCATGCAGACTTGGGTTTGCTGGCCAGGGAGAGCTGGCAGCAATGGGAACAGGCAAAATGATGGTCCCAGAGTGCAACCCAGCTCTGGGCTGAGCCACAACAGTGGCACCCACCCAGCGAGGCTGCAGAGCACTCCACTGCCTGACCAGTGACAGCCACCACAGCCCAGGGAGGGGCTCAGGCAGCCAGTGCCCTCACAAGGAATGTGGGAGGCCCAGAGATGTACAAACCCACCTGAGCAGCCATATCCACGAGCTGGGGCAGCCGCAGGTACTTGCCCATCTCACCCTTCAGGAAGTCCAGGAGGCTCCCTGTGAGGAAGACCATGGTCAGAGCAATCCAGAGGAGCAGAGCTCCTCATTTGCCCCCTCGGTGTCCCTCCTGTGCTCACCCTTGCTCATGTACTCGGTGACGATGTAAATGGGCTCCTCTGACACCACAGCGTAGAGCTGAACCAGCTTCTCGTGCCGGAGCTTCTTCATGACCTGGGCTTCCTGCAGGAAGGCCTCTGGGGACATGGTGCCAGGCTTCAGTGTCTTGATGGCCACCCGGGTGGTGCCATTCCAGGTCCCTGTGGCACAGGACATGCTGCTCAGGACACATGTATGGGGCAGGGGGTCGTGTCCCTCCACTGCTCCCCCACCCCACCACAGGCTCCAGGCACCTGCAGATGGCTGGGGACAGGATGCAGGTGGTGAAACAGAGGGGACAGCAGGATGGGAATGGTCCTTACCCATCCACACCTCTCCGAAGCAGCCCTGTCCCAGCTTGACCTCCAGCCGCAGCGATTCCCGGGGGATTTCCCAGGCATCCTTGGCAAGGCCTTGGGTCTGGGGCTTGGACATGGGGCAGACATTGGTGAGACGGTGGCACAAACCATCAGCATGTTCTGGCACGGGAAGGGACAACAGCAGTGTGACACACGGGCATTTAGGCATGTGATGTCTACCCCACATCTTTCCTGCAAACACCTTGGGGACCTGTACCCAAACCCTCACCCTCTGCCCTAAAACCCAGCTCTTCACCACAGCCCCCCACAACTGATTTGGTGACTTCCCAGCAGCACCTGCCCTGCAGCGAGGGCAGGGACAGCACCCAGGGTGCCACCCCAACCCCCAGAGGACCCCCTGTGGCTACCCACTGGAGTAGTAGGCCACCAGCTGCTGCAGGCTGTTGAACTGGGTGCGGGAGGTGATGTAGAAGCCGCCACTGTCCAGCTTGCGGATCTTGTAGTGCTTCACGTTGAGCCCCTTGGCGTTGTCGAAGTCGGACACGGAGAGGCAATAGGCACCTGTGGGCAGGACCGAGGGGCTGAGGGAGGTGTGCCATGGATGGGTGCTCCCCACGGGGTCCCACTGCGGGTGGGCATGGGGGAGGCAGGACTGGGCATGGAGGTGCTGCTTTCACCCAAAAGCAGAAGAGGGGGAGCAGCTCCTGGCTGCACGAGCTGGCTCCAGGTGCCAGGGAGAAACGGCACAGCCATGCCACACCATCACAACCTCCAGCTGCCCTCTGCTTGCACAGCAGCTCTGCCAAGCCTTGCCACCAGCCATCCCACAGGATGTACAAGGGGAGAGGAGCAGGCAGAGGGGAGCTGCTGACCAACAACTCCTGAGCATCACAGAGAGGAACCAAGGGGCTGGTGGGCCAAATTCCCTCCTCCACAAATCCCACCATGGGCATCGCTTCAGGAGCTTGGCTCTGCTCTGCCCACATGAGAACAAGGTGGCATTGCTGGGGCCACAGATAGCAGAGGGGAAGGTTTATGCTGCTGCTTAAAGGAGCTGCTTCCACCAGGATAAAATAAATAGTGATAAGTTCAAGGCATAAAACCAGAAAGGAACATCAAGGGGCTTTTCTCAAAGGTGCATTTGGAGCCAAACTAAACTAAACTTCCATCATCCTCAGGCAGTCAAACCTCACAGATCACAACTCGCACTTTTGGGAAACACAGAACGAGTATAAAGACTTGTCAGACTTGAAAGAAGGACTAAAGTTCATCACTCCCTCAGCCTGGCTGCCCAGGAAGCACACGTTCAAGATTTTGTCACTATACAGGGACCAGGGAAAAACCAAAAAAAATCTGTTGGGGGTGTACAAAAACCCAACCAAACAAAGCAATAACAAAAAAGCCAGGAAAAGAGACCATCCTGCCTGGTGGTCTTGCCAGAGTTGGTGAGACCCCTGGCTTCCACCCTGCCATGAGCTGAACCATCTCTGTGAAGGGCACTCACTGGGCAGGCAGTGGTGGGACAGAAGTGGCTGCGTCCCTCCAGCCCACAGGCTCAGTGGTGTATCAGTGCATTTGGCACAGACGTGTCACTGGTGATGTGACGACCACGTCAGCATCGGCTCCCTGGAGACCAGCACCAGCAGGAGAGACTGAGAGGACTCAGGGTACCCCCACACCCCCAAGAGAGGGTCTCCTCCAGGGCAGCCCCCCCAGCCCTGCTCACCTTTCGTGGTCTCGCTCTCCCGGACCAGGAAGGTCCCTCGGGGGTTTTCGGGGTTGAGCAGCAGCCGCTCGGACTCCCGGCGAGTGATCTTCCCAAAGTACCACCTGCAAGAGAAAGGCAGTGGCTCAGCACCTGGCACCACCCCCTCCGCTGCCTGCCCGAGCAGGGGGCTCAGCCCTGGCCCACCCACTGCAGGTTTGGGAGACCAGGGGCTGCAGCTCCAGGCTCTGGCACCTCGGGGTGTGCCACGTCCCTGTACAGCCCGGGCTGGGCATTGCTCCCCTGCCACAGGGTGCCACACCTTCAACTAGACCAGGTTGCTCCAAGCCCCATCCAAACTGGCCTTGAACACTTCCAGGGATGGGGCAGCCATACTTCTCTGGGCAACCTGTGCCAGTGTCTCACCATCCACTGGGTAAAGAATTTTTTCCTAACATCTAATCTAAATCTCTCCTCTTTTAGTTTAAAACATTCCCCCTTGTCCTCTCACAGGCCCCTCTGCCTGTGTAAGAAGTCTCCCTCTCTCCTTTTTAGGAACCCCTTTTAAGTCCTGAAAGGCTGCAATGAGATCTCCCTGGAGCCTCCTCTTCTCCAGGCTCTCCATAAAAACCAGACCAAAAGCATCCACAGCCCTGCTATGCCACCGCTCACCCCTCCACCATGCAAGCACGCTGCAGCCCTGCACTTAGGGCCTTAAAGACAGGCTGGTTTGCACATTCAATGGGGAAAACTAACAAAAAGGAAAAACCCAGAGGGCTTGGAGGCTTCTCCCAGGAGCAGGGCAGAGGTGGAGGGGGAGCGCTTGGGGTGTGTTTGCTATAAACTGTCTAAAAGATGGCAATTACTCTTCAGCCTGGATGGAGTCTGAGGGCGCGACATAGTTACTGGGGATGTAGCCCGTCTGTCCTGTAGTGAGGGAATGAGCCAGCCACCAGTCACCTTCCCTGCAAGAGAACCAAAACACACTCAGTGTGAAGCCAGGAGCCCCCCGGCCAGCCCCTCACCCGCCCACAGGCACCGGGGGAGGATGAGCCAGCACAGAGCCCCACTGGGAAAAGGTGAGGTCCCAGAGACCCCAACCCCACAGCCAGACCCCAGCCAGGAGTGCTCCTGCTGCCAGCCTCTTCTCGTGGCTCCGTTTGGGTGAGCTCTCATTACTGGGGCCACCCATCCACATGTGGAATGCTTTAAACCTGAATCAGGCAGGGCAGCCAGCAAGCCAAAATACCTTTGGAGCCACCTGAATGGGAAGGGGATCTGGCTGGAGGTTGTGAGGCACTAGGGGTCCTGGGAGCAGCAGGCGAGGGGAGGGACAGGAAACGGGGAGAAGCGACAGAATGATGGCAGCGATTAAAAAAGGCACCAGGAGAACCCAAGGGAGTTAGTTAAACACAGGCTGCAGAAAAGCAGCAGGACAGGGCTGAGGCTTGGGCAGGGGTTGAGCCCTGCCCAGCTGTGGTGTCCAGCCTGGATGCAGTGGGATCTGTCCAGCCCGGGTGTCCCATTCACAGCCCCGGGATGGGCACCCTGCAAGGCTGTGGCTCTGACCGTGAGCCTCCTGCTGCCCCAGCGAGGGCTGTGCTCGCACGAGTGAGGCTCCTTGTGCCTAAAAACCTGGGGCTGAGCCATTGTCCATCCCTCCTGCCCCGGGCACAGCGGCCACAGGCACGTCCCCAGGACCTGGAGGGTGCTCTGCCCTCCTTCCTGCTGGCTCCTGCTCCGGATGGGGCTGGGAAGGACAACAAATAGAGAAGAACAAGAGGGCGGCAGGAGGCGGCTTCCCCTTCCTGCAGACAGCAGGGCTTTTCCTCTGGCCACCTGCATCTTCTTGCCCATCAAAGACAGTCACTGAATTCATCCTGACCACAAGGGAGACGAGGCTACGGGAAAACTGCAGATTCGTGGGAACAGCACCGTAAGGATTCAAGGACTTGGCAGGACAACGTCCGCAAACATGTTACAGAAAAACACCAAAAACCTCAGTCACCACTACAAGGCTCATCAGACCACATCCAGACCCATCCCTGACCCTGCAGACGTGTAAACCTCCATCCTTGCTCCAGACTCACCAGCTGCTTGTGACCTGTGCTTTTCCCAGCTAAACCAGTGCTTCAAAGCACCGGGATAACCCAGACATGGCCCCCAGCTCCCCACTACGGTGTCAGTGGGGTGGGGGTAGTGGGGACATTCCAGGCATCTCCTCCCACCCACAGAGCTGAGCTCTGCCCCTGGACCAGCCTCACAGTAGCCCTGGATGGCATTTTAGCTTCCTCCAGCCCCAGCACATCTCATGGCAGGCAGCTTGTGCTCCTCAGCCAGGGGTGTTGCCCCAGTCACCTTTACTGAGGTGGCTCTGAAGGGAACAGGAGGCTGGCTGGGCTCCTTTCCCACAGGACCAGAGTAAACATCTGCTTGAAAAATGCCCAGCTTTTGACTTGTGGCTTTATTCCAGCTTGGGCTGCAAGGCTACGAGCTGGAAATTCAGCAAAACAAACTATTCCAAAAATGTCTCAGTGGGGAAAAAAATAATAATCATCATCATCATCAAAACAAAGCATTTCAACAATTCCCTGCACAATCTTACCCAAAATATCCCACCGCATCCCAGCTGGCTGCCTGCTGGCTGGGAGGAGACTCCTTCCCACTGGAAATGGTACCACAAGAGCCTTTCTGCACCGGGTGGATTGGTAGGATGACCCAGAGCAGGGAGGTGAGCAATGTGGAGGCTCCTCCTCTCACCCCGAGCAACCCCAGCCCCATCAGAGCAGCCAAAACCTGCTGCCACCCTGCAAAGCCACCCTGGCCATGGGCTCCCGCTGTGCCCAGCACCTGCCAGCCCTTTCTGGATTGAACCCAAGTCCCCTCCCTGCAGCTCCAGGGCACTGACTGTCCTGCCAGGGAGCCCAGAGGAAGGGGATATCACACATCCGTCTGTTGCTGTCCCCAAAGTGCAGCAGCCCAAGCTGTTCCCAGACTGTGTGAGCATCTCTGGGAGGTCAGTGAGAAGAGTGATTCACCCCCTGAGCACTGCACAAACTGCCCAACTTCCTCCACCACCTCTCTCCCAGTGGACATCGCACTCACACAGACACTGGGAAGGTTGGCAGCAACATCCTGCACCCTCCACCAAAGGACTGCGTCACCAAAAAAAGCCCTTTTGCTCCCCAGGATGCTGCAGAGCCCATCACAGACTGACCCTTCCCTCTGTCCAAGCCTTTGACAAATAGCAGTAGAGGAAAAAGATAGTGTTGAAACTCCAGAACTGATAAAAGGAGTAAAGAAAAACCCCTCATATGTGGGTCTGATCTGGACCTCCATGGGCAGAGCTCACTTTGCAGCCCAAAGCAGAACACAAGCATGGAGCTCACACACTGCTGAGACTGAAAGTAAGAAGCACTAAAACTCCCAAATTCAGGCTTTTCCTGCAACACTGAAACACTGCACATCCTGGACTTCATAGATGAAACAAACCACCTTTAATAAACAGCATCAGAACAATGAGAATGAGGATCAGATTGAAAACATGTTTGTGCTACACTGCCCAAGCATCGCAGGAGAAATCTCACTCCTGGGATGTTCCCTTGTCTTTCCACCCTTGGACTTTGCAAAGCTGTTTTGGGGGCCCATGTTGGAAGGCAGCAGTGGAGGGGGAGCAGGAGCTGCAGACCCTCGGGACCCTGTGGCAGCTCCATGGCTGGGGACACTGGGGACACTGGCTCTGCCAGACAGGCTCTGGACTGTGTGTGCCTCCTGTCAGGACAGACCACACAAGGGTTTAATGCAGGATCATTTTTAGGAGCATGTTCCACCTGGCCATGCTGCCCTGCACGTGATGGATGTGCTGTGGTGAGCAGGATGGGGAGCGAACCAGGGGGTCAGACCCCTAAGGGAATACTTGAATCACCAGAGCCACTCATGGAATATAAAAGTAAAATTAAAAAATGCAAAAGAAAAATGCAAAGGCCAGGGGGGAGTGCAGAGCCAACTGGAAAGAGAGTGCAGAGGGGAGCCAGGCATGGACAAGGGAAGGGGATGGGTTCAGAGCTCCCAGGTGCAGACACAGTTCTGGACGGAACAGTTCCCCAGCACGGGAAGGGACTTCCTACTCTGTTCTGATCACTCAGGTAGGACAAATGCAACCAACCACAAAACCATCTGGAAATCATCTCCTTCCAGCCCTGCTCCATCCAACCTGCCCTCATGTGGGCAGCAGACGGGCTTTGGTTATTTAGGTCATTTATAACAGTAAGAATGTGAATACACACCTGACATCCACTTTTCTCCTAAATGTCAGCATGGAGGGAGAGAAAGAAGAGTCAAGAGAGAAGCAGAGACCAGAGACAGTGTGCAAGCACAGGGGAAAGCACCCACGAAGCTAAGGGATGTGTCCAGGCAAACAAAAGGGAGCTGAGCACAGATGGGGACAGGACTGGTGGGGATGTGGCTCTGTGTTGGAGGGCACAGAATGGCCAGCAAGCAGAGGATGTGGCTTGGTGACAAGGCTGTGAGGCCACAGTGACCAGCAGCAGGGCCAGGAGGATGAGGAAAGAGGCAAATGATCGCTTCCAGTGTCAGTGCCCTTGGACAAGTCACCGTGTCCATGTGCATTTTGGCACATCTCTCTGAGTACCCACCCCTGGGGGAGCTGGTCCTGCCAGGCTGGGCTGGGGGTTCCACAGCAGGGACAGAGGTGACAGCTCACCACATGGGCTTGGCTGCAGGGACAGGGACACTCACGTGTTGTTGACGATTTGCAGGCGCTCTCCTTTCTTGAAGGACAAGTCGGTTTCGGTCCGGGACTCGTAGTCGTAGAGGGCCACGAAGGTGGTGACTCCCCCTGTGACAAAGAGCACTCAGCAGGGGCACAGCCACGGGTGTGGCCATGGAACACTGCTCACCACCCTCTCACCATCCTCCCACTGGCTGATAACACAGACCTGCTTCTCCCCCAAGCCCAGAGCCCCTCAAAAGCCCGAGACCCCAAGAAGCCGGACGCAAACCCACCAAGACCAGCCTGAGACCCTCCCCACCCTGCCAAGCCCCAACCCCCACGGACCAGCCAGCGCCCCGGCACGCTGCGGCGAGGTGACCGTGTCAGAGGTGTTGAAGCCTCCAAAGAGCTTGGATTCAGCAGCCATGGTCCCAAAGGAGCGGCTGGGGGTGCGGTGGGCGTCGGGAGCAGCCGCCTTGCTGGGTGTCTGCGAGGCTGGGTAACCCCCATGGTGGGTGTTTTCAGCGGGCTCCAGGCTGCGCCGGCGCTGGCTGGGGTCTTTGGGTTTGCTCTTGCTGCTCCCCATGGTCCCGGGCTGGAGGAGACACAGACATCCAGAGGGCTTCTATTATTATTGTTATTATTATGGTAACTATTATTGTTAATAAGGAGAAGTTGTTTCCCAGGGCTCGAGTGGCAGATGCCTGCCCACCAGGAAACGAAACAACCTCTGGAGTCTGTTCAAGCAGCAGCTGCCGGGCAGTCTGGCCATCCTGCCCTTGCCCTGGGACACCATCGCCCCTCATTAACACTGAGACACCTCCTGCGTGGCCGCAGCAGCCAGTGAAACTGCCAGGACACGCTTTGGGAGCAGAGGGAAGCACGCTGAGCCATGGGAGTAAAGAGCAAGGATGCTGAGCATGGAGCCTGGACCTGTGCTGAGACTGTGGCAGCTCTGGGGCCAGGCATCAGCCATGGGACATAGCTCAGTCCCCATGTTTCCTCCTACACGTGAGTTTCTACCAGGATGGGGATTTAAGTACTGAAGACGGACCTTTGAAGCCCAAAACATGCAGCAAACGGGATAAAAGTTTAAATCAGGAGCAGTTTCAGGCCATTTGCAGCTAAGGACCAAGGGATCTCGCCTTTATATATAGTCAAATAGTTTATATATAGCCTTCTTTTCCACTCAAGACCACGCTCTATAAATACCTTCAAGGTAATGACATAAATGAAGGCAGGGAATTATTTGCAGTCTCCAAAGATGGCAGGATACCCAGCAGTGTCCTGAAGCTATGGAAGGAAATATTTAGGCTAGATCACGCATGGCAGGAGGGAAAAGGGAGGTGGAGACATCCAGGGAGGAAAGTATCTCTGATAAGGAAACACAAGCAGGGAAGCAGCAGAGGAGGCAGCTGCTGCCCACGGGGTGCAGACCTGGACACAGCCATTCATGAGGGTTTGGGAGGGCTCAGCCCCATCCAAGAGAGGGTTCTTCTAGCCCAGCTTTGGAAAGAAGCTCGGGACGAGCCTCCCAGAGCCATGGGCAGCCCTAGCAGCCTGCACAGCCCCAGTGTCACCGGGGCAGAGCCCTCAGCTCTTGCTGTGAGAAAGCTTAGGGGTGCCAGGCACAAGCTGCTCCCTTGTCCCCCTCAGCTCCCCTCCCACAGCGAGGGCTTTGCCTGACGATCAGGGCTTATTTCCCAAAAGACACAATTTCCATCTACTGTTTTCCAGCTCCCACATTGCACAGAGGACCAGCAGTGTCCTCGTGTGACCCATGCCGGCAGGCTCAGATCCTGCCAGGGTTTGGGAAATATAATAAACTGATTTTTTTTGTGCTGGGTATGACTCCAGCAGCCACTCCAGTGGGCAGCAGAGCTGTCCTTCCTCCTGTGGATGCAGGTGATGAGGAGGGACCATGCCTCTGTCTGCCCCAGGACTCAGTCCAACCATAGCTGTGCCAGGCTTTGGGGGTCTCAAAGCAAATAAGGGTCAAATAAAAGCTTTGGACTTGCAAATGGTCACTTCTGGCAATCCAGAGGCAGATCCTGCAGCCAAAGGAAAGGAGCCTGTCCCATAAATAAATGTACTTTATAAGCTTGTTGCAGTAGAAGCAGAACTGCAGGGGAGAGCAGGACCTTAGGAGTGATGACATGGAGCCCCCACCTCCCTGTCCCCAGCCAGCCCCTTGCTCACCTCTGCCCGGGGCTCCGGCACCTGCTGGGGCTCCCAAGGTGCCAGTGGCAGTGCAGGGAGAAAAGTGGGAGCATGGCAGGGCTGTGACCATGTGGCTTGTGACTCCCCACGGGACCGTGAGCAAGAGTAGAGCTGCTCAGAGTTTCCCCTGGAAGCAGCACTTCCCCAGGCAAGAAGACACCCCAGCCAGGGTGGTGGATTTAGCAGCACTTTGGGGACACAAGTGTTCCCCAAGCACATTTTCAGAGCGTGGGTCAGAAAACGTGCTGAGGAAATCAGGGTATAAAATAGTCAATATGCCCAGAAATTAGCCAGGAGCAGAGCACAGAGAGGGGACAGTGGATCCCCCAGGCACGTTCCTAAAACAGAGGGGTCCTCGCCTTCACACCTGTGAGCATAGGATGGGCAACTTCCAGGCACATCCCGGCCAGGGACACTGTGAACTGAGAGTTCATCCCTCCTCATGCAGCAGTTTGGGCAGGGAGAGCTCCCACCCTGCACTGCGGTGCTGATCCTCCCCAGCAAGGGCTTTGCTGGATGTGCTGGTCATTGGGACATGATGCCCTGACAGGGCCCAGTCCAGCTGTCAGGACTTTGGCCACAAGAGCCACAGATGGAGGAGGAGGAGGAGGAGGAGGAGGAGGAGGAAGCATGAGCCCACAGCGCTCTGGGGAAGGGGCTGCAGAGCAGCCAGCCCCACTCCAAGCTGTCCTGTTGCTTTGCATCTAAATACCTGCACTCTCTGACTTCAGTCTGGCCAGTGCAAAATGCAGGCCGGAAACCCCAAACTGTGCCCAGAGGCACTGGCAGCCTCACACCATCCCCACTCCGAGTCCCAGGTAACTCAGCCAACACAACCAGGTGGCTTTAGCCCTGTGGCTCTCCACCTGTCCCCAGGGAGGAGAGGGGGCTGAGAAAACCCTTACAGCTCCCACATCCCCCTGGCAGCCGGCAAGGAAAGGGTGCAGATTCCCCTGGGAGAATGCAGGGTTGTGCAAGAGCCTGGCAAAGGAGTGATTAATGACAGCAGGAATGTGCTGTGCACTCAGGTCCTCGAGAGGCACCAGGGAGAGACCCCCCTGCCTCTGGCACAGTCGTCAATGAAACCCTCCCGGAGTCAAAGGGCAGAGAAGGAAGTGTGGTGGCTCCCAGCACACCCCAGCAGCACCACTGGGAGCTGTGGGACAGCACCGCAGCAGCCAGACTGCAAAAAACACCCATTGCCAGCAGCTATGCTGTGTATATGTCTAATAAATTTATGTCTAATAAATATAGCATTTCTACACGCAGCAGGCTGCAGGGATGCTCAGCACCACCAACATCCAGCCGGGGCAGCCTGGCTGATGCCCAGTGGGATATTGCCCTGCTGCCGTGCTTTTCACAGCTGACAGTGCTGGGGTGGGGGGCTCGGCATCGCTCCCCATGGCGGCCAGTGCCTTGGTTTTCAGCAGGACTGCCCCTCTCCCCGTCCCACGGCTTGTGCAGAGGGCTGGAGCCCGGCCAGCGTTCCCTGTGCTCGGCTCTGAGTGATGCGAGGCGGCGGACAGGCAGCCTTCCTGCGGCGGGGATTAGCACCCCGGGCACGTCGCAGCCTGCAGGAACTCCCTGCTTTCCGCTCCGGGGGCAGCGCCAGCGGCACATCGCGAACCACCACCGGCATGAGCTGCGAGGCCTCAGCTCTGCCGCCCGGGCCGGCCACGCCGCCGGGAACACCCGGGGAGGGTTCTGCCTTCTGCACCTGCACCCAGCCCCCAGCCCATCCAGGGATGCTCCAGGGCCAATCCGGCTGTGGCAGAGCACCCAGTGCCGCAGCTGTGAGCCCCGCAGAAGGTAAAGCAGCCCGGTCCCCCCTCCCCGGGCCATCAGCGATGTCTTACCGGTGCTTTCGGCTACAGCCTCGCCGCGGGGTGGGGAGGTGCTGCCGGCGAACTCAGCTCAGCTCCCGCTGCAGCCTGCGAGGAGAGGGAGCGTCAGCACCCGCGGCAGCCCCCGCGCCCCGACACCCTCTCCCCCCACGCCACGGTCCAGTGCCCAGGGCTGCCTTCTTCCTCCTCCTCCCCCTCCTCCTCGCCATCCCTCCGGCGAGGGGCCGGCAGCTCACACCCGCTCGCTCTGATCCCTCATGTGTGAAGAGGGGATGATTCTCTGCTCCACTTCATCAAACCCACTGGGGACGGGAGAGGAGGCGGCTGGAGCCGCCCCAAGCGATGTCCCAGAGTGGAAGGGGAGCACAGACATTCCCAGCCCACCAAGGGATTTTTCACGGGAAAAGCAAAGCCAGCTCCTCCAGACACACCAGCATTTCCAGCCCTGTTGCTCCATCTCCGGACAGCCAGGACCTGCGGTAGGTATGGTCGGCCACCAACCAGAGACCTCGTCCCCCGGGCTGAGTCACCTGCTCCATCCCCAACAGCAGAGACAAATGCTACGGCACAAGCCGTGCACAAGGTATGGGAGCAACCTGTGCTGCTCAAGCCCTGACTCATCCAGAAAAGCATATTTTAGCTAAATTTTTCAAAAAGGACGGTTTTCTGTCACAAGTGTGCATGACGGGGGGACGCTTCTCAGCAGCAGCAGCTCGGGGCAGAGCTTCAAGTGGAAAGCAGAGCAGGACATGGCCCTGCAGAGCCAGGGCAGCCCCTCCCCTGGCTTTGCCACCCTTTCCCAGCCCCAGATCCTGCAGGAACTGCTCCCTCTTCTCCTACAGAAAGGAAATTCTCTCTCCAACCAGCCCTGCTCACCCAGTGCTGGGCAGAGGCTTCAGCCACCCCCGAGGGGCTCCTGCTCCTGCATAGAGGGGATTCAGACCCGACTTCAAGGCCCCAGGCAGTATCCAACAGGCTCCTGTCCCAGCTGGAGCCAAGGTTTCACGCCTCATCCAAGGGGAACATCCCGGGTTTCACACCTCATGTAAGGGGAACATCCCCGTGTCTGCAAGCAGGGGCCGTGCCCCACCGCAGGTTTGTTTTCGTGGCCTCCCCTTCCCCCGCTAATAAGTTTTGTCACTATTTTTAGTGCATTTGATTAGGATAACGAGTGGGAGCTGACTGACAGCTCTTTAAGACGTTGAATGGTTTGTAATTTGTACTTGACAAATACTGGCTGGCAATGATTGCACAGCGGGATGGAGGGGGGAAGCTGCAGCCCCAACTCCAGGCTGCAGCACATACAAATAAAGCCTCGTACACACGTGGTGCCCATGTCCCTGCCACACGGGCTCATGCTGCGAGGCCACAATCATGATTAGACCAAAAAGGGCCAAAACAGCCACGAGGAAAACCCAAATATGCCTCAGCCTGGGGTCAGCCATGTGCTGGAGCAGCGAGGTGCCAGGTCCTCTGATGGGGAAGAGGCAGGTCCCTGGAGGGATGGATGCACTAGCAACCTCACGCTGCCAGATTTGGCTGTTTGGTGGCCGCAGGTGGCTGCTGTGGCAGCAGCCTGGCACATCTGGCACAGCCTGGCACTGTCCTGCGGCTCGCTTGGCAGTGGGGCTGCCATCCTTACCAGCGTATCATTGGCACAGCCATAGCCAGGCTCACACAACTGGCCAGCACTGCCATCCCCCCCTACCTCTGCTGGCTCTGCATTTGGGGTTTTCCCGGCCCCCGTTCCTCCCTAGCCAGAGGGGCGGGTGCCAGGGCTGAGCTCAGCCACGCAACCTGCCCGGGGCAGAGGCCGCAGCAAGGAGAGGCCAACCCCGCCCTCCCCTCTCCAAAAGCAATTAAAAATGAAGCACACTCGGCTGCACAACTCAGTTCGGATCAGATCACGGCACGCGAAAGAGCGGCATCCCCGTCCTCCACTGCCGGCGCTGGAAATGCCACCTGGACTGCCCGGCATCCGCACGCCTCCAACACCCACGCTCCAGGCTGTCTCCCCCCAAAAATTAATTGGCAAGCTGGGTGGCAGGAAAAGACTCCATCCTCTGCCCTACCTCCCTGTGGAGAGATGCTCTCGCAAAGGCAACAGCGAGGGGAACCGGCAGCTCCCGGCGAGTCCCGCTCCGGCTGTTTTCCGCTGCGCCTGGATCGCTCAAGGATACAATGGCCGTGGTACGGGCGGGCTGACAGCGGGCTGGCGCTGGGGGGAAGCGATCTTATCGTCTTTGCAAAGACACTAACAAAAGACACTGATTGGGAGCAGACAAAACACAGCAGAGGCAGAAACCTTGGGAAATGCCGCGACAGGCTGGGGCCCAACACCAGACACCGAGCTTTGGGGAGGGAAACATCTCTGGCAAAACAGGCACTGTCCTTGGAGCTGCTCCAGAGCCGGGTGGGTGCTGAGCAGCACTGCCGGCAGGCAGGATGAGGGGTGCTGGAGGAGAGGTGGCGAGGGGCTGGGAGCACCAGCACCCACCCACTGATGGAGGGAGACGAGCTGAGCCGTCTCCTCAGCTCGCAGAGCCCCGGTGAGATTAATCACGGCAACTGTCTCACACCAGACTGAAAAATGAAGCGTGCGGGACGGCGGGCGAGACAAAGCAGCCTGACGGCACCCAGCCCATGGCAGCCGGCACCGGGGACAGGGAGAGGCACGGAGCAGCGGTCCCAAACACATCCAGCCCCTCCGTCCCCTTGGCACACAACCAACCCCCTCCCAGCAGAGCCAGGGGCCAGCCGGGACAGATCCGTGCAGGACCAATGGAAGCTGCCTACAAGGGGTGCCATTAAACCAGAGGTCCCAGGCTGGAGGCAGCCAAAGGGCACTTTGCCATCCCCCCGGTCCCCCTGCGTGGGTGGCACGAAGCGGCAGCAGTGGTGGCCCTGCCAGCGTGGCCCCCAGAGAGCGGGGTCAGTGCTGCGGCTGAAGTCCCAGCTAGGTCAGCGCTGCTGTAATCACATCGAGGTGGTCTTTTAATCATCTTAAAGTGGCACCCTGCCCCCTTCCCCGCCCGCATCGCTTTCCGCTCCCTCCCCACATTCTGGTAGGACACACAGCCCCGGATATGCTCCCAGAACAGTTTCCCCCTCTGTCCCAGGGGATGCTCCTGGTTTTGCCCTTTCCCACGGCAAGCATCACAGCTGGGGGCCAGCGAGGAACAGCACAGCCCCCGGTATTCTGGGGAGAGCCTCCCTGCCCCGGCTCAGCCCACCATCCCCTCTGCCACCCAAATACAGCCAGTCACTGTGTCCCCCATGGAAAAAGCAATTCCTGTCCCCCGTCCCATGCCGTCAGGCTTTGCTCAGTACAAGACAGGGAACGCAGGCTCGTCTCTGCCAGGCTGGGACCAGCCTCACTGCAATGAGTCCCAGGAGCTGTGAAAAGGGGGAGCTGCTCCCCCAGCCCCACAAGTGGGGTGTGATGCTGCAGACCCTCTCCCTGCCGGGCTGATGCAGTGAGGGCACGTCTGGCTTGTGCCTCCAGCCCTTCTCCTCCACAAGGACACTCATTTCTCAGCTGCACTGATTCCTAAAACAGGAGGAGAAATGCAGAGATGCTCACTTCATCTCTCTGCTCCAATCTGGGGATGGGGGAAGCCACAGGCAGGCGTCCCCAGTGCCTGTCTGAGATCTCTGCTTCATCCAGTAACTGCATGTTGAAGGCACCTGAGCCAAGGCACTCCAGCCGTCCCCTGGCTCCCCCCAGCTGATGGAGAGCTCTTCCAGATGAAGGAATGGCTGGAGCAGGGAGAGCAGTGCAGCTGCTGTGCGGGGCCCCAGCTACACACTCCCCACAGACAGAAGTTCCAACCCCTCCTCTCTGACCCTGTCAACTCCCGTTAAAATTAAAACCATCTTAATTAAAGCTCCACAGCCCAAGACAGCAGAGGTCAGTGCGTCACAAAAGGGGAAAGGATAATTAGATCAACCATCCAAATTCACTCCCCCTTAGCATGGGGGAGAGTCACGGTCAGGAGCGATGCAAAATGCCTCCAAAAAGACACGTCAAAACAGGGAGTTTAAAAGACCAAAACAAACCCTGAGAAGCACACAAGCACATTCTGGATGTTCATGTGGCCAAGAAACTGGGAAACTCCAAACACGCACACTGGGAGCATGCAGGGAGCTTGAGCTCTCCCCTCCCCAGGCAGATTTTGCCTTGCTGGGGTGATGGGCAGCAGCTCTGCCAACATCAGTGGCCACACAGAGCTGCAGGCTGTGCCCCCCCTACCCCCACAGCACCCCAAAACCAGGCAAGGGCAGGGGCATCCTGACACTGGGTGCCCCCAAGCACCATCCCACATAAGGCTGGCAGGAGAAAGCCACAAGCCTTATCTCCCTGAAACAATGCAAGCAGCTGAAGGGAGGAAGCAGAATGTGCTGCAAGTTGTGCTTGCTAGTGCTGAGCTGAGCACTCAGTTTTAAGCCTTTTCTCCACTGAGAGATGTGAGAAGGGAAGGTGGCCATTGCCACACCTTGTCACATCCCCATCACTGCACTGCAGCAGGCCTGGGGAGCAAGAGGGCCACGTCTTTGGATCTGTCAGCGTGCAGGTGCATCCTTTCTGCGCTGTAAGGGCATCCAACAATTAGAGAAGGGAAAACAAAGCTTTCTCACCCTGAGGGTGGTCCAACACAGGAACAGGGACTGGAGTGGTGGTGGGATCCCCAGCAGGAGATGCTCAAAGCTGGCTGGGTGCCTTGCAGCCTAACCGTGCTGGTGCTGCTCCGGGTCGGAGCAGGGATGCCTCCCAGTACCTCCTAGCCTGACTCAAGCCTGCACTTCCAGCATTCCCACCAGGACACCAGCCAAAGCCAGGAATTGCCCAACCAGCTCCAGCAAATGCTTTCCAAGACACACAAAGCCTTTGGCCTGCATTAACCTGAAGCTGGCTTCTCCCAGGCAGGTGATGAGGGCACCGCTCTCCTCCTGCCAAGTCCAGGAGAAGGAAACTGAAAGGAAATGCTTCCAAGGGCAGGAGTGCCCGTGGGGCTCGGAAGAGACAATGCTGGGCAGGGAAACTCTGATGTCGAGCTGGAATGGCACTAGGAGCTGGAGCTCTTGGCCACCAGGACTGCCTGGTGCCACAGGGCAATGCTTCCCCAAAACAGCCCTCTGGCTCTGCACTCCTCAAAATGTGCCCTTTTAACACTGGCCCCTGGGTATGCAGGCACCTCTGAGCTCCCACTGCCTGCCACCTATCTTCAGCTTCCCATGGCCCATCACATCAATGCTGTTCCCATTCTCCTCCAGGCAAAGCACCAGAACAAGGGACTGGCCGAGCTGGAGGGAGTGACGGAGACCTGGGGACACGAGCTGACCCCTGCAGGAGGAGGGGCTATTTCTGTTCCCCATTTCTGCAGCGCCTCTCCCAGCACAGGCAGCCTCAGGCTCCAGGAAATGTGGTTTCCTTCTGCTTTCTGGAAGTGAACATCAACCCTGGGTGCTCTCAGGGGATGGCTGAGGCAGCACCCCGTGCACTCCGTGCCCTGCCCAGCTCCTGGGGAAGGGGCAGGTGGCAGCAGGAGGCCGATGTGACTCACGGGTGTCTCAGATCCGGACAAAACAGTGGTGCCACCTGCGTCTGCCATGGCTCCAGGGCTGCCACACCCCTTCTGACCCGGGCAAGACAGCAGTGCAGGCAGGCGGCAAATCTCCAGGGCAGGGGGAGGAAGGGGGCAAGGAACGCAGGAGGCAGAAAAGCTCCAGATCCGAGCAAGTTACAACCACCCCTGGCCATGCTGGCGTCACTGCTAAAACATTTCCACTTTCAGAGAAACCAGCCCATCCAGTCCAGCTAGGCAAGGAGCTCCCGGGGCTCCATTGGCCCTCCAGGACCAGAGCCACAGCCCCATCAGCCCTGCTGAGGGGTCCTGCAGGACCCCCGTGGCAGGAAACCTCCCAACAGCCCTCCTGACATGGAACAGGAACTGAAGCACTCGTGGGGAAAAAAAGGGAAAATGCGGGGAGGGTGTGTGGGTATGTGCACTCTTGACACAAAACCCACGGAGCTGGGAATTGCCCCTCTCCCAGCTGGAGCCACAGGGACTTGGCAGAACATGTGCTGGGGTTCACTGCAATGTGAGGCGATGAAGGACAAGCCAAGCAGAGGCCAAGGCTCTTCTGAAACGGATTTCAAACACTTCCCACTTTGCAGGCCCCTGAACATTTTCAAATGAATAAGCAGGATCCCACAGAGCAAATTTATGCTGATTATTTTCCTGGGTTACTTTGAGACTTTGGGGCATATGCCCAACACAAGCCTCATGCTCTGGGGAACCGTGGGGCCACCAGCCCTAATGCACACATGCTACATGTGGCTGCAGGTCAGGGCTGGGTGATCGGGATCAGCCTCCAGCAATGCACACTCGACTCCTACTTTCACCTCCGTGGGCACGGATGAGAGCGGGAGCAGGTCCCGTACCAGTGATCACAGCATGGGGCTGTGGCTCTGGCCTTGGAACACCGAGGACATCACTGGCAACAGAGCCCTGAGAGATGCTGGTCCCCACAGCCACTCCCATCTGCACCACCAAAACAAAGCATCGCTCAGGATGCGTCAGAGGAAGCAACCAGGGAGGGTCTTGAGGGGCAAACGGAGATCAGCCAGCCCCAAAAAGCATTCCCAAGCCCAAAAAGCTGCGTCGGATTGCCAGCTGCTCCTGGGGTGAGCGGGATGCTCACGCCAGAGAGGATCCAGCTGGGAGGTGCAGCCCCAGACGGTGCTCACTATCAACAGCCCGAGCAGATGAAAAACAAAGAAAAATGCTGAGCTGGTGTCTTTTATCCCTGTCACTCCTGGAGAAGAGAGCTGGGCTCTGCACACCTCTGGCACCGCTCGCTGCAGTCGTGGTGGGGAACAGAGATGGGCTGTGGGCAAGGTGGATGTGACCAGTGACACGAGGACCTTGCACCCTCCCATGGCATCTCTCCAGCCCTTGCTCGTGCTGCTCATCCTACAGGGACAGGACGAAGGGATGCAAGGACAAAGGGATGAAGGGCGTCTCCTCTGCTTCCCATCACCTGTGGCTCACGCTGCCTTCAGCGCAGCCCCCCTGGACCACAGCACGGGAGCGCGAGAGCTGTGCCCACCCCCAAAGCACCCAGAGGGCTCAGGGGAGCGTGTACACACACGTGCACACCCCCGCACACCTGCACCTGTGCAGGCAGCCAGGTGGGCAGGCAGCTGCCCTCCTTGCCCAGCCCCAGCCACACACACCGGTCTGAGCAGCCTGAGCCTTCCCACCCCACACACTTCCAAACTCCGCTGCTCGTGGTGTCGGAGCACAGAACTCATCCTGGTCACAGCGACTTTTGCAGCTACATCTGCACCCTTCCTGATCCCATGTCACCCTCCCTGCCTGATGCAGCAGGGTGCTCACTGGAAGCTCCTGCCAGCTGTGCCAAGGATTCCCAATCCCTTCCCCAGCACAGGAGGGCCCCACCAGCACTTGCCCGATGGGCAGGGGAAGGAAAGGGCCCATCTGAGCAGGGAGTGACTCCAACAGCCTTTTCGTGTAGGCTTTTTTGTGTAAGTCAACAAGCACATGCTTCCACCCAGCAACATGTGAAGCCCAGAAGAGCACTGCCCGACCCCACTGCTGCTGGGACTGGCTGCAGCTGCAGCTGAGGATGAGGAAGGTGGTTGTGCTTCATGGAGATCCGATTCTATTTGCCCTGCCTAAGGGGAGGCTTTACCTGTGGTGTGTGCATGGAGTAGGGCAGTGCAGCTGGGGCTGGGAGAGGGGGAAACTGAGGCACACACTCTGTGTAAAACCTCGTCAACTCCAACGGCAGCTTCTCAGGTGCTCCTGGGGGAAACTGAGGAACGCAGTGGGAAAGCAAGGTGGAGAAGCGAAACCCAGACACAGCGCTACACCTCCAACCCCAAATTACTGTTAATAAATATCTCACGTGCCCCAAGGTGAGATATTTTTAGGATCAATTTAGCACTGACCTGACCCTGTCATGCCACCCCCAAACTGGTGCATGGCATGGGAAGGGGGACACATTGCTCCAGACAGGCTGGACTTGTTAACCTCTCCCATGGTGGAGGGGGCAATGCAGCAAGGGGCTTTTACCCTCATTGCCCAGGTTTTTGGTGGCCAAGGTTGCCAAGCAGGAAGGATGGGAGCAGCTGCGTGAGTGGAAGCTATTTTCACAGCATGCAGTCAGGTTTTCACCCATCCATCCATCCATCCATCCATCCATCTATCCATCCATCCATCCTTCCTTCCTCAGCACAGGGGGCTCAGGGCCAGCTGAAACCTCATGGTCACAGGAGTGAGAGCACAACAGGTCAAGCATGGGCTGGGAAATTCAGGGCCAGCCTCAGAGTCTTGCAGCACAGGGAAAGAACCACAGCACAGCCCAAGTCATAGACGTCCCTGTGTCACACAACCCCCTTGGCTGCAGACCCCAAAGCCATCCCAGTGCCCTCCTGGCATGGAGCCCACAGCTGTGAGGTGAGGGCAGGCTCGCTACACACAGGCCCCATTTCTTATTTTTTTGCCTTAAACGCCCCGGCAGTTCTGTTCCCCACATTTCTCCAGACAAGCCCACCAATCCCACATGCCAGCCTATGGATACTTCAGATGCTGCATCTCCACTGAGACTACATGGAGTCAAGGGGCTCGGGCAGATTTTTTCAAGGGATGAGTTAAAATCAAAGACCAGCCCCACCTTGCCCAGTGGCTGATGCCTCTGGCAGCCCGGCCAGCCCCCAGCCCTCAAAAACCCCTCCCTGCTCCCCAGCGAGAGCAGCCAGCAGATCCATCGCCTGAAGGGAAGTCAGCACAACACGCAGATTTGCAGGTCCTGGTTCCTGGCCCAGGTTCAAACCACATTTGTTCCTGAAATCTGTTTCAGGGTTTTCTTTGCGAAGCACGTGTGTGCAGAGCCCTGTGCACGGCGGCGCTGGTTCCCAACACAGCCAGCGCCGAGGTCACTGTGCCAACCGGGGACCGAGCTGGGGGCCTGGGTGCCCCTCCTAAGCACATTCTGGGCAAGTCTGGAACTAGATGATCAGGGGAACTGGAACTAGATGAGCTTTAAGGTCCCTTACAACCCAAACCACCCCATGATTCTGTGATGTACTGGACTATCTCCCAGTTTGCTGCCCATTTAAGCGATGAGGAACCAAAGGCTTTAAAACAGCCCCGTGACACACGGCATGTTTTTTGCTGATGGGTGGAAACTTCAGCAAGACACGAGCCCCGGGGAGCTGGACTGCACCACCCACAGCTACAGGCAGTCGGGAAGAGGAGCTTGGACTGGAAACAGTGACAACCCGCGCTCCTGTCCCAGGAACAGCTATGCATGGATGGTTATTTCCATCCAGAGGTCCGAGCTGCTCTCTGGGCATGGGATTAAAGGGCTCCCTTCTGCAGGGAGCAGTGCAGGGATGTGCTGCTGTCTGACAAGGCTGTTTCCGATGGGATGCACACTGGACACATCTCCAGGCGGGCTTCGGAGCGAGATGTGGAGCACTGCGGAAGTGAGCTCAGATGGGAAATTGTTCCAAGAGATAAGAAACAAGTTGGAAACCGAGCTGCAAAATAGACAGCACAGGAAACAATAGCGCTTCAGATAGGCTTTCCAATTTCCCACAGCTGTGCCAGGAGTCCAGTGCTTTGTCCCAGGGATGCTTGCGGGTTCCCCCCCTTAGACATGCTGGGAGGAGGTGCAGGCTGCTTGCTCGCTCCTGCCTCTTCTCTTTCAAGATCTTACAGGCATTTGCCGGTTGTTTAAATGAGAGGTTGGGGACCAAGTCCTTCAGGTCTCATTAGATAAGAGTTTAGCTCTGTGGTGACTTCAAAGGCCAGGCAGGATCCTGCACCAGTAATAGGGAGAGGCAGATGGGATTTGGAGGTGTGGGAGCCCCATGGTCCATCCCCTGCTTGCCTCAGTGAGTCCAGTGAAATGATGCTGCTTCGCAGGAGCTGCCCAGGATGCTGCTAAAGGCCATCCCTGCCTCGGGATCTCTGATGTCCCCTCCGTGCCACCAAGGCAGAAAAGGACCCTCTTGTCTCTGCAGCAGAGTTTCCAGATTGGTCGGTCACCACAGCGCTCTCCTCATCGCATCCCCCAGCTCCCCAGCAGGGGCTGGGATGGCCCTTTCTGCCTCCCTGCGGAACCTCCACGATTTTCCATCACTCTGGCACAAAGTCATTAAAGGGCAGAGCTATCATTAGGGCATCTCCATCACACAGGGAGCACTGCAAGGCCACTAACGATCGAGACAGGGAACATTGGACTTCCCTTCGCTGCTGCTGCGCAGCCCATAAATAACCCTGTCTTGGGCTGTTTTGGTAGAGCCAGGAGGTGTTTGGAGGAGCCCCTGCCCTGCTGCTCCCAGGTCAAAGCTTGGAAGTGAGAATTGACCCTCGATCTCCCAAGCAAAGGCGTTCTTTCCTGATATATAAGCATTAACTGGCTAATGATTACAGAGACACAGCTCCCCGGGGAGCCAGCACACGAGCCTCGGCTCAGACACCAAGTGCCAAGGTTTTGCTCTGGCTGGATCTGGAGCCAGCTGAAGCTGATGGCTTCGCATAGGTAAGCCAGGATCAAACTCTATGGCAAAGGTGTCAGGAGCAGCCCCACAACGGAAATGACAGAAAGGCTATTGCTCTAAAGTGCAAGACTGCTGATGCCTTCCTGCACATCCTCTTCCTCACGCCTTCCTGGGCAGCCCTGTGACTGTCTGACCAACACCTGCTGCACGGGGGGCGTGGGCACATGATGAGCCACTGCGTTCTGAGGGGGGTCTTCAAGGCTGGCAGGGACAAATGGGTTCCCATCATTAATGGCTGGGTCTTGGGAAGGTTTGCCACGACTCAGTTCTTGCATTGGTCGTGCTGGCAGTGGGTATCTCCTCGGCTGAGAGGAGAGCAACAGAGACCCCCAGCACCTCCTCCTCTGGGAGCACCAGCTGGGCAGGAGAAAGAAAAATCAAGTCTTTTGTTGCCACCTTCATGCACTTTGATAGAGCACTGCTGGCTATGTGCTGTCTTGTCCCTGCCCCTGCTGCACAGGCAGGAGCTCACCTCGGGGGAACCCGGTGCTCTGCACCCTCCACTGTCCCCAGCTCCTAATGCCACAGTGCGGTGGAACCTGTCTGGAGGGACCCCCTGGCTGCATGTCACATCATGTCCCTTCCATTGCATCACTTCTGGGGAGCCAGGAGGATGGGCCATGGCACACACAGGGCAGCACAATCTGCTCCCTGCCACCTACAGCTGCTGCTCAACATCTTTGGGACCAGGACCAGGACCACAGTCACTTCCTGGCACCAAGTCCAGGGCTGAGCCCTGGCACACCACAGCAGCCACCAGGGCGAGGAAGGGCCAGGGAAGAGTGCACTGTGCAGGGCCAGCAAAACACAGGGAGATGCAGCAGATCCCTACCCACTCTAGCAGGTCTCACACGAGGCTGCACAGCTCCCTCACATGATGCCCAGCACCAGAGAGGACCATGCCAGGATCAGCGCCACAAGACGCCAGCCCCCTACCACACCTGTCCCCATGCACATAGCCCTGGGCAGCAGCCTCATCCCTGCAGGTTGCCTCCTGTGTCCATCCCAAGTGGCCCCAGGATGCAGCACAGCCTGTCTGGGCACTGAGCAGGATAAAACCTTGTCCCGACCCCAGCGTGGCTCAGAGCAAAACCCACAATGCTCTTCCACGGCACTGGGGGCTGTGACAGCGGGGACACGCCACTGCCACCACTTGCAGCCACACATGGAGGTTGGATCGCCCAGGCTGCAATGGGGAACTTCCCGACTGGATGAAGTCTTAAATCGGAGAAGCCGGGGCTTTGCAGTCCCCCAGCAGAAGAGCAAGCCGGGCACGGCAAGGGGCAGGCGAGGGGCACGGCGAGGGGCACGACTTGCCAGGTCCACCAGGGCTGGACACTCGCCCCAGAATCACCGGCGAACAAACACGACAAGGGAAGCGGATCACGAGACATCAAAGCAGGGGGGCGATGAATATTTCATGTCCTGGCCTACATACAGCCCGGCTGTCCCCGCCCTGCGCTCCCGGGGGTCCCCCACAGCCCCTGAGCACAACAAAGGGGAGTTGCAGGCAGGCGGGGCCGCCCCGCCGGACCCCCTGCGTCCCCAGCTCTGCCCCGCCAGGCAGTGACACCCCCAGCCGGACCCACGGCTGACCCACCGCTGACCCACCAGACGATGTGCATCCCGCCGGACCCACAGCCGCCCCACCGACACCCGGCGCCAGACCGCCAGCATCCTTGTGGGGACCCGCAGCCAGCTCTCCGGGCTGCGGGTATCTCACGCTGCTGGACCCACAGCTGCCCCACGGCAGCCGGGGCATCCTTGGCTGGACCCATCGCCTCCCTGCCAAACTGCCAGCAACCCCGATCGGACCCACAACCGGCTCGCGCCAGCGCGGGCATTTCCCCGCCGACCCGCCGGACTCCTCTGCGGGCATCCCACTGCGGGCATCCCCCCGCAGCCCCGCCGGTCCCCACTGCGGACATCCCCCGCCGGACCACTGCCGGACCCTGGGCATCCCCCGCCGGATCCACTGCCGGACCCCGGGCACCCCCCGCCGGACCCCACTGCCGGGCCGTGGGACCCCCCGCCTGCCCCACAGCGGGGCACCCCCGCCGCCGCCGCCACTCACCTCCCGCCTGTCCGTGCAGCGGGGCCGCCCCCGCCGCTCGCCTCCAGCGCTCGGCCCCGGCTTTGTCTCCGCGCCGGGGGCGCGGCCGCCGCCCCCCGCCGCCGCCGCGCTCGGTGCCCGCACCGCCCCGCACCGGGCCGGGCTCAGGGCTGCGCCGCCGGCAGCAGCATCGCGCAGCGCCGCGGCCCCGGCGCGCTGGTGCCTCGCCCGCCCCCGCTCACCCCTTCTGCGGGGCGGGGGGGGGCACCACGGGGAGGGGAAAAAGAAAAAAAAAAAAAGAGAGAGTAATATGGCAGCAAACCGGAAACGGAGGATGGGGGAAAAGGCAGCAGCAGCCCCTCCCCTCCCTCCGTGGCTTTTTTTTTTCCAGGGAGAAGGCTCCGAGCAGCCGGCTCCGCGGGGCGCGCACGGGCCAGGGGCCGCCCCCGCCGCCGGCGCTGCCGGCGCGTCCCGGCCCGCGGCTGGGGAACCGCCTGGTCGCGCCGGGGACACGCGTGGGAGCGGCGGCCGCGGTCCTCGGGGCGCGTCGCCCCGCGGGTGAGGGGCTGGGGGTGCTCCCACCCGAGCCCAGCGCTGCTCGCCCCGGCGGGCTGGCTTGGTGTGTTACCTGGAAGCCGGAGCTGGTAACACAAAAGTGATTGTCAGGAGGCTGAAACCCGGCTGGGTTGCGGTTCGCTTTATTCAACAGCTCTAACACGCGGCGAATTGCAGGGGAAATGCTGTTTTGTCAGGTTCTGTACCTCCCCATCCCCAGGAGGGACACCTCGCCTTCCCGGCGGGCTGCAACCCACGTTCCCTCTGCTCCGAAATCGGGAGGCAAAACTTCAGATGGAAAAGCAGGCAAAGACAGACCACGTCCTTGGCCTCCCTGGGAACCCGGGGAACTTCATGGGACCCTTTGGAGGCAGCACAGGCACGCAGCGGTGTCTGTGCTCCGCTGGGGCATCTGTCCCCGACCCCCGGTCGCCCCTGCAGCCGGAGCCGGCCTCCAAAACAAGGCAGAGTGGAGCTGTGGATGTTCCTGGGGAGTCCAGTCCCCAGCTGGCAGCATCACCCCCTCAAGGTGTGGGTATCCCTGAGTTCCACTCAGGCAGGTGGGCACACGGGAACAGTTCCACCCGTCCCTCCCGTTGCTCCTCAGCAGCTTCCCCCTTCAGCAGCAGTAGGAGGTGGGAAATGCCCAGCTTTCCCCTGGCACAGAGCAGTGCCGGAGTGCACACACGGGCTCAGGGCTCAGCCGGGTGTCCCGATGCCTGCACCCAGCCCGTCGGGGCTGCCCGACCAGCTCAGCGGCGCTGGCAGCCCTCCCACCTCCCCCACTGGCGATCCTATGAAGTGTTCCCTGTCACGTTATCCTCCAGGAAGAAAAGGGGGTGAAGCAGTCCACTCCTTAAACCCCCATTTAGCTCTTTTATCCGGCACGCTCGGCTGCTGGCCAGCTCCAGTGACCCGTGTATTTCCACAGCCAGCGCCACCTCTGTCATCCGTGCCCACCCCTCTGACCAACCCTGCAGCCACTCCGAGGGGGTTTTCCGAAAACCCTCCTTACTCTAAGCAAGATCTGACGCTTCAGAAACAATTTGGGAAGTTAACAAGTTTTAAAGAACTATGTGGTGGAGTTTTTCTTTCTGTTTCCCACTCCCCCCCCCGCCTTTTGAGTTATTAAAAAAATATTTCCCATGACACTGGCGAAGGCCAGCGAATGCATGAGTCACCAGGAACAAGGAGTCATGCACGCGCCGATCCATCACCCGTGGCCAGCACATTGTGAGGGGCCCTTCCCTGGGAGGAGCTGACGCTGATAAGGTCCCTCCAGCCGGGCAGGAGACGCTTTCCCTCTCGGTTCCCTCTCAGGGCTGGGCGAGGCCGGCCGGGTTCCCCGGACAGCCGTGGTGCGTGTGGTGTGGGCGGCCAGCCCTGCCTGCTCCGTGCCGGAGCATCCAACCGCAGCCCGGTTTGTTCCGAGGCTTAGGAGGGTGATAATGCTTAGCCCACCCGCTCTGCTATTCAGCTGGCGTGGGGATGTGTAGGGAAGGATTCTTCATCCGATGCGGGATGAAGGAATTCACCCGGTGGTGTGAGGCAGTCCCGGGCACTGCTCTGCTCACCCGTAAGGATGTACCGTAGGGAAAAGAGGGGGTCACGCCAATGCCCGGGGAGCCCCACACGTTCTCCCTGCTGTGCTGCACAGGGACACGGGGACACTCCCCTGTCCCTCCCCATCCCAGGAGAACCCACTCCGCAGGCCTGGAGCGATGCCGGAGGGGAGAACACCCCGGGGGAGCTGGTGAGGATGACTCAGCCTCTACTGGATCCAGACCCAAATCTAAGATGCAATTATGACTTATAAATATTTGTATTTTGTTTTTCTCTTTTGCAATCAACTTCTTTTCTCCAGGCTGTCCTCCCAATCGGAGTTCCCATCTCTGGTGGTGCCGGCCCACTGCTGGAAGGCAAACACCCACAGTACTGTGCCTTTCAACACGCCACGCCAAGTCCACGACACAACCTCTTCTTCTTCTTCTTCTAAGATGATGCCAATGTGCAAATCTAAAATTACAAACAGACACTCTCTAAACCCAGACTCTTATCTTTTGGGCTCAGATGCTGGAATGTGCCCTCACAGGACTGACATTAAACATGCAGTGCTGGTTTATACTGCGATTTAAGACAATTTAAGCAACCCAGCACACCTCAGGACACTCCTAGCTCAGACATGAGGTCCTGAGCCTGACAGACACCCCGTGGCCACCCACCTCCCTTTGCCTCCTGCCTCACTCCAAATATTTATCTTTAAGCAGTCTAATGCGCAATTATTACTTTTTTAACCCAACCAGGGATTTCAGTCTCTTGTCAGAAACCTATTTCTTGATATGATTCTTGACTTTTAAATAGCACTGATAAAACCCGCCCCAGAGAGAGGAAGAGGGTTACAGAAACTGAAAACCAGGTACTTTCAATTTGAACAAAAGTAGCACTGAGTATTTGCAGCGGCTTGGTTATTACAGGACGTATTGAAATGATACTTTAAAAAGAAATGAAGACATGCTCAGATATTTCTGTGTTTTCTTGCTGACCTTTACGCGAGTTTCATCAGGAACAAGAAGAATGAGAGTTACTGTGGGCAGATGCTGTCATGCTCATGAGTAAGTAAGTAACTACGTGGCTCCTTCCCCCTCCAGGTGTGCAGATCAAACCGCTCCACAGGGCTCCTGAAATCCTCCTGCGAGGTAAGAGGGTGCTTGTTGGGTCCAGTATTTGATCCGAGCCCTGACCTCCCCAAAGTAACTGTGGATTTACAACAAAACATCTATTCATCTCCAGCCAGCTTTATTTTTAAGCATCCCCTTGGCACGCGTGAATAAGTTTCGTCTACTGGATTCTGTTCCTGAGGCTGCACTTTGTTCACTGCAAATTCCAAATATAGTTGCAGGAATTATTACTATTAATAATATAATGGTTGTGTTTGAGATGCTGGACAGAGAGAGAGGCAGCCACGGCTCTTGCCCTGAGATTTTACGATCACTGAGCTTTACAGCCCTGCAAATAGTGAGTGTGAGATGGGAAATGATCAGCACCATCAGCCCTGTTAGGGAAGCTGCAGTTTCAAGCTCAGAAGCTGATTTACTAAGGGGGATTGACCAGAATAACCCCTGCAGCATGAGCCATTTGGCAATATTTCATGCTAGAAATGCTCATTCTGGCCATTCTCTCCCACACTGAGCATCAGGGCTGCAGGGGCTGAGCAGCGATCGCCAGCATCCTGCAGGTTATAGGATAAAAGGGGCAGCTGAGAAGAAATTACCAGGAGGGCTCAGGACCTCAGTGTGGTGACAATCTGCTGTGCAAAAGGGGCCCTTAGCCCCAGCCAGGAAGTGTCATTGCAAAATTCCCTGGGGGAAAGGGCTGCAGGGAAACCACTGACTCGGTGACATGCAAA
The DNA here is from genome assembly GCA_014706295.1 of Lycocorax pyrrhopterus obiensis. Lineage (NCBI taxonomy): Eukaryota > Metazoa > Chordata > Aves > Passeriformes > Paradisaeidae > Lycocorax > Lycocorax pyrrhopterus. Next base: position 8,405,617 of record JACSVZ010000022.1, on the reverse strand, counting down.
TATTTAATAAGGAGGCACTGAGTTCAACAGCTGTGGGCTGAAATTATCTGCATGGTCAATAAAGGCACAACATTTCCTGTCAGGTTTCTGACTGATAAAATACGCTTTGATACAATCTGAATTAAGTATCTTGGAATAGCTCATTTGGGCAAAAATCTGACACATTTTGCTTCTTGCCTCAGCTCAGCATGAAAGTCACACACAAGATGTTGGCATCTCCCAGAACGGAAATTCTGCTTTTTGGCCAGTCTAAGTATCCATAGAAAAGAGCAATTCAGAAAAACCCAAGGAAGCTCATCCAGATGAGATTTATAGCCCTGCTTCTGGCTTGATTTGGTAGCAGAGCAGCAGAGGATGGCTGGCTGGTGCAGAGCTCTGGTGGCCACATCCAGGAGACCCTGCCCCAGGGCTGTGATGTTCCCTCCCTGCCAGCACCCAGCTGCTTGCTGGCCCGCCTGCAGCCTGAGCAAGCAGAGCTGGAGCAGACACGAGGGTGTTTCCCCTTAATCATCCAGTCTTGGTCCTTCGAGTGAGGGATGGGCGAAGGAGGCCAAAGTCTGAATCTGAAAAACTTAAACCATGTGATGTTTGGATCCGAGCTCAGTTTAAAACAAGTTAAGTGAGAGGGGAGGTAGGGACGAGAACTGCTTGCAGCTTCTCTCAAAATCTGCTCCTCTTGCCCAGGCCTGACACTGGGGGACATCTGCTTCAGCCCCCAAAGGAGCCACCACAGAATCACAAAGAGCTGCTCCGTGGGAATCACAGCCATGCACAGACCCCAGCACCTGCAGTCCGGCCCTTCGGCTACAGCGCGGGCCCACCCAGCGATGGACAGAGCTGCCCTCGGGGAGCCAGAGGGATGTGACCCCACAAGCTTCACACCAGCAGCACAGCTCCAGCATGGTCCCTGCCTGTGCTGCCAGAGTTGAGGCTCAAATAACAGCAGGAAATGTCTGGAGCTGATTCCTGGAGCTGCGGGAGCGGCTTTGCCTGCGAGAGCTCGCTGTGCCTGTCGTACTCTGGACTTTGGCTCATGGCAAGGTAAATTTATAAGCTTGGGATGGCTTTTGCAGAAGCAGCAGCCAAAGGGAAGGCAGCAGGAACAAGCCTTGGAGCCAGGGACACCTGGGTTGTAGCTTGGGCAAGATATGAGATGTCTCAGGCCATTGCTGATGCCTTCCATGGCCCCAGTCCATGCACTGGGACTGGCTGGACTTGACACAGCGGTGGCAGCTCAGAGGCTGGGACAGCCTCTGGCAAGAAACATGGAGATGTCCAGAGTGCGGGTTTCACAAAGAAGGAATGCTGTGCAAATAGGACTTCCAGCAGAGCACAGTGCTAAGGACACAGCTCCTTGCCTGGAGCTGGAGATAGGGAGAAGTGAGAACCCTTCAACCCTTCCACCCACAGCTCCCCCCTTTGGGAGCTGAGCTCCTCTCGTACAACGAGAGACATTAACCAGGCAACAGATGTTTTTAAAAAGCAGAGCAGATGTGACCCAAAGCAGGTTTTCCTTGTACCCACCAGCCAGAAAGGCTGGGCTGAAACCATGGAGGAGCCCGTCAGCCCTCTGTGCTCCAACCCCCTGCTCTGCATCGCTCAGTCTTCACCTGGACTGTGGTTTCCCAGGGATGGCAAGCAGGGTGCAAGTGGCATCAAAGCCACACTGGGGCCTCCAGGCAGTAAATGAAACCAGGGAAGAACAAGGAGGGAAGTGAGCACTGCGAGAGGTTTGGGATTGCACAAGACAAATCTTGCGTGTGCTGGTGAGGAGCAGGATCTGAGCGGGTGGTGAGGAGCACATGCAGCACCACAGCACTCCCTCACCACGAGCTCGGAAGTGTGGTGTGTGATGGGTTTGGCTCCTCATGGCTTAGAGGGATGATGTGCTTGGCACAGCTGTCTGGGTGTACCCAGTGCTCCCAGGGCAGGGAAAATTCCTTCCCCAGCTGTTACATCTGCTGGCTAAAAAAATCATCACCAAAGATTACAAAGGGACACCTTTCTCCATCCTGGATGCTCCTCCACCTGTTCCTTCATGTGAGTCCTTGATAACAGCAGGTAATGCCCACTGTCACTGGCAGGTAAAATGTGTCTGCAAGGACAGAACAACCGCAGTGGACGTGAGTCTACAGGCTGGAAGCAATAAGAAGGGTCATGGGAGTGATTTATGGTGACAGAAAAGCCACAAAGTGGGAAGAATCATCATGAAATGGGAAAATCAGCTGAATTTCAAGGGAGAGGCAGGAAGCCGATTTCATTGCCCTGCAATTGCCAGCCCCAAGCAAGAGACACTTGGAGCAGCTACTGCACAGTGACCTGGGTACCAAAAGCCAGAAAACACCCCCACAAACCACCGCTCAAAAGCCACAAACTGCCAGAGAAGAGCCAGACCGTGGACCTGCAGTGCCTGTCAGCTGGAGGAGGAATGCAAACACTGATTACAGCCCACGTCTGTGGCCAGGAAGAAAGGGAATGCTTCCCAAACAAATCATCCCTCATGGCTGCATGAGGAAGAGGAGGGTCAGATCTCTTCCTAGTGCCAAGGCCAGCAATCAAGCTAATCATCAAACACACAGCAATGCTCTGTACTCCAGCACTCTCCATTCATCATCCCATTTTCTCACTGCAGTCAGTCTCTGATGCCTCATGAGATTAATAAACAAACAACTAAATCAATACAGTCATCTCAATCCCTGCAGGCCACAGGCTGTGAACAACACAACTTCTGCCTGAAAGAAATATCAGTGTGGAAGAGATGCTCCCAGGAGAGAAGTCCAGCACCCCAGCTCCCAGCTGTCCAAAAATTGACACACGCACACAGGGGAACAGTTGAGCAGTGCCCTGGCAAACAGAGATACTGAGCAGATCCTCCCCTCCTACAGCTTCCTTATTGTCTCCTCAAGCACTGCCAGAGAGCCTGACCCTCCCTAAACCCAGGCACTGAAGGAGTATTTTCATTCTTCATGGCAGGCTGGGAAATAATCTGAGCTTATTGACTCGACAAGGGGGCTGCTCTGCAAACATCAGTGCCTGATGGGGCTGATGGCCTCGGGCTCCTCAGTCCTGTCGGCAGGGAACCTCACCAGAATCTCTCTGAAGCAAAGAGAGGCGTGTGTATGAGAATGAAAGTAAATTAGGTCTGAACGAGATTAACAGGGATTTAATTGAACTATGTGAACTGGAACTCCAGTCACGAGCTACTTATTAGCCCGTCTCAAGGGATTGTGCTGCTGGCACTGGGGGAGCACAAGGATGCATTGTGAGCGTGGGACAGCTCCAGTGGACAGCCATGGCCACAGCTCTTGAGATGAGCGTGGCCAGAGAGGCAGAGCTGCTTGAATGTAATCAAAAACAGAGCAAAGAACTCCCAACTCCCAGCCATGTTTCTTCAGAGCTGAGGCATGTCCTGCTGAGGGACAGGAACTCCGTGACACACATTGGCAGAGGAAATCCAGCCCTCAGCCAGCTCCTGGCTTTGGGTGGCAGAGCAAGGTGTGGCTGCAGAGGTGCTGCCCACTGGCAGGTACCTGGAGACAGACGTTTGAAAACCTCCCCTTCAATAAAATTGACTTAATGAGGTCTTCAGCTCCCTTTGGGATGTTAATTACAAAACAGCCTGGAGAAAAGTGCTTGGGAATTAAAGGAGTCACCACACTAGTCCTTCCCTCTGTTTTGGATTTCTGGTGAGAGAACCAGCAGACACTTGCCAGAGCTTGGTTACCAAGAACCAACAAACATTTGCCAGAGCTTGGCTACCACATTGGTCCCACTGCAGCCAAGAAGAGCCACCAGACAGCCCCACGCTCCAGCCATGCAAACCTGAGCTCCAGCTGCACACCGAGGGGCTCCTGAAAATCCCTACTACCAGCCTCCTGAATCCCCATCTAATCCCCTGCTTGCATTATTAACAAATGATGCCTTTATTATAGGCACCTTCATGGGGGCTCTTGGAGCCAAAAACCTCTCATGGGGGGCAAACTGATTTAGCCACTGGATGGTTTCCTCCTTCCTTCCAGGAAGGTGAAGCTGTGTCGGGAGATAGTTTGCTACTTCTAAGTCAGATACAGATGCACACATGCCTGACAGTATTAACTAACCAATTTCTCACAGATTAAAGGATCTGAAAGGATTTCCCTCAATGGATCATTTTAATGAATAGGTTATTTATGTCCCTGTGTTCCTATAGTCTGGGAGTTCTGGCAGCTTTCACAGTGAATGTGAGGGAACAGGCAGCACAACTTTAAACACGGATTTCTTTTTAAACAAAGATTCTGATGGCATTTATTACACGTTTCAAGATAAACTAAAATACATGGGTTATTGGTAATCTCTACATACTCTAAGTTCAGCAAACAAGAGCATTCAAATAGGTATAAAGCTGTCAGGAACAGACTGGGGAATTTATCTTCATCCCTCTTCCCCCCAACAAAACCAAACCCCACCATCCATGATTTCTACCGAGCAGTGAGTGAGCCAGCCTGCAAATAGCTGGATGTAGACATTGATGTAGTAGCTGCTATTTCAGGCAACAGCCACACAGTGCCCACTGCTAACTGGTTCTGAGCTGTAGAAGTGACTCTGTATTTTGGATAATGTGTGTCCTGTGATTCCACTGAAGCATTAACCCCCTGCCTTAGGTAACCTGCAGAAAGCTGGAATTTACATAAACCCATCCTCATGCATTAAAATGGAAAGAGTGATCTGCAGTACCTACTCAGGGCTTTTCTTTGCCCTGCAGATCAGAGACAGAGTACAGGTCCATCATGGAAACTCATGGCACAACACTGTTCTTTGTTATTCGCGTGGGAACTTTTTGTAGTATTTCTTTGTACTGAAGAACTTAAAGCAACTTTAGAGCGTTTGTGTCTCCTATGCTTTGTTCTGTCCTCCTGCTATTGCCTTCATGTAGCTCAACGATTTTTTTTTTAAAAAAGCAGAATTTAAAGCAGAACTCCAAGCTGGATTTTAAGAAGTGCAACTTGCTGTCAGCATTCCGGCTAAGGGAAGCAGAGAGCCTGGAGCAGGGAAGTCACACTGGGACCCAACTGTGACCCCCACCAAAAGCAAGAGCGAGCAGAGAACGTGGCTGTTCTCAGCACTGATGGTTTCTGTAAACATGTTGTTCACATCCTGTTAAAGAACACACACCTGGGCTCACCAGGCATTTGTGACTCGAGGATGGGAGTCTGTGTATGCAAAGAGGATCACACACTCGCAGCCCTGCCAGGGAGAACCCTTCCTTCAAAGCCACTCTGAACCCTGGGTGCGCCTCAGAGAGCAGGTTCTCCTCCCATTGACTCATTCCTGATCAAACAAACCAAGATGTGAGCTGGCATCAGGAAGCTCGAGCTGCCCTACAGAGACTCTGTGGCTACGTCACCACCTATCTCCTTCCAGTCCTGTCTAGCCATATTTAAATCCAATACTGGATTGTCCCTGGGTCTGGAGAGCCAGAGCCTGCAGGAACACAGTGTCTGTGTCTCCTGCCATGCAGTCATGGTACACAGCCAGCCTGCCACCCCTTGGATCTTAAAATACCACACCTCCTCAGGCTGAGAATGTATTTACCCTCAGGAGGAATTCAGCCAGAGGAGATGGAGCAGACTGTGGCAGGGAAGGCTGGGAGGGAATTTGCAAGTGCAATGAACCCCAGCTGTGTTGAAAGAGGGCCCATGGTCAGGGATCAGCCAGCTGGCAGGAGGGTTTATCCACTGCACAGCGAGGCAGTGCTGGCTGATGCACCACCAGTGCACCACTCCCAGACTCCCACCTCAGCAGCTCTTCTCCAGCACGCAGTGCCTGGTCTTCCCAAGTTTCCAAGAACAACTCCACTAGCACAGGCATGAAATTCTGCACGTTCCAGAGCCAAATTGTTTCCTGTCTTGCAGTCATCACAATCCCCACCACAGCCCCAGTTCCCTGAAATGGACCTGCTTTCAAAGGTGGGAATAGAAAGGAAGAGTGCATGGGTGGGGAACAAGAGGCAGCGACGCTGGGGAAATGAAAGCTTTCATCTCCAGTAGTCTGGAATCTGGTGAGTTATTACCTAAAGAATTAAAGAATATGACAAAGGCATTATGATTAAGCCATAAAATGCAGCTATGTATTTCAGACTAGATGACAACAGAGATGAATACAAAGCTGTGTAGCGTGGTATTCTTGATCCATTTGATCCCTCTGCCTTCAAAAAACACAACACAAACCGGTATCCAAAGTAGCAAACCCATGCTCCACTTTCCACAGGGACTTTACTACAAATCCCAGCCAGCATGGAGGAGCCAGGACAAAAGCCCTCTCTACCCATCAGAACTGGAAGAAGTCACTTAAATGGTGACTGACACATTAATCAAGTCAAATGAAGTCCAGGATATGTGAAGTTCTCTTTGCTTGTAAGAAACCTATGGCAGAACCCCAACCCTTCCACTCTTCTAAGTTTCTTGTCCCTTGCCCTTGAAAAGTAAAAGATGGCAATGCCGGAAAACCATTAACAGAGTTAGTTGCCTTTGATGTCGTCTCTGAGGAAGCATGATTACAGGTGGTTATTTGGTCTTTGGAGGCTCATCAGTCACACTTCTATCGTTTCTTTTTGGTTTCCTTCTTGGGTTTCTTGCTTATCTGTGGAGCAGTTGCCTTTGGCTTCTTCACCGTCTCTGAATTCTTAGGCTCAAAACTGTCTGAGTCCTACAAGAATCAATTAACAAACAGTCAGTAACTATTTTTTTACCATTTGCTGACAGGATGCTTTGGGGATTTGAGTATAAGCCTGAGGAAACAAGTGCTGGGTATCTCTGTTGGAACACACTGATGTCAGACTGAGGCCACATTTAATGAGACTCAAGCAGCATCATCTCTGCTCCTTATGCATGTGCTTTTTGATGAGTGTGAGTTTTGCACAGAAACAGCTTGTTACCAGAGATGCCGTTAAAAGCTTAAGCATCTAAAACAGGCTTTGGAGAAGAAAAACTTTGAAGGCAAGAAGAAAATCAACACTAAATGAAAACTATTTGAATTAGGAAAAGATAACATATAATCACCGGGGCGCATGGAAACAGTCAGCAGGCATTTCTGCCAAACATTAATCACTATCATGTGCAAGACAAAAAAATATTCCCCAAAGCTGCAGTAAGAATATGAAGTTCACAGCCTCTAAACCAAGCCTAGAATCCAGGGAGGGAATTGCAGGCAAAGCTTTCTTCACATGGACTAACAAAATACTGAGATGTGATGCTTGTTTCCTTCAGAGAAGACGAGAGATAATACTGCAGCCATGGGAAATAAAGTCTAGTTATCTTGTGAAAACACAAGGGAACAGCGCCAGTCTCCTCTGAGAAAGCACACACATGCAGATTGCCTCCTTTCATTAAATGCATTTGAGTATAAATATTGCTTTAGCATCTTGGGTTCTCTCAGCCTGAGTGTGCCAACTGGAAAAGGACACACAAAAAATGGCTGAGCAAGACGTGCGGGTTTCAAGCTTCCAAGCCAGCGCTCCAGATAATGGAGGGGGAGGCAGCATCTGACAGTATCCTTTTAATCAAAGAGCTTGGTTCAAACGTCTCTCAAGTTACTGAGCTATTACATCTCACATCTGTGCGGCTTTCCAAGGAAGGAGACTTGGCTGGCTTTCCAAAGGCTGTGATCAGTGCACAGGGAGCTGGCAGGCTCCAGGGAGATGGTTATTACTCAGGGATGCAGAGTGCTGCTGCCATAATGTGAACACTGCTGCCTTCTAATGTCCAAACCAAGGTAGACTTCAAAGTTTGAGGCTCCAAGACAGCAAAGTTCTTCAATATCCTATCCAGACTCAAGCATCATTCCCAGGACAGCATCACATCACACATAGCAGTTAAAGGTGGAAAAATTGGGTCATGAACTTAAATGCTTCACTCTGTACCTCATCCTGAGGCACTCCCTTCCCCCAATAGGCTGAAAATTTCCATGCTTCCTCTGCACAGGAGGGAGCAAACATGGCAATAAAGAGTCTGAAAACAAGACTCCCCATGCTGAGCTGTTACTGAAAATATACCATATGCCTTCAGACAACATCTGTATCAAAGCACCAAACTTGCAGCCTGATCACCAGCACTGAAATACCTGTCCCCAGCACCAAGGACATTTTTCTCTTTGATGAGAAAAGCCGGGCAGATGCAGGACATCCCTCAGTCCAGAGGAACAGCTCACCTCAACCTTTCCCTTTCACCTTCTCCTGTGCCAACTGCAACAAAGGACCCTTGGGCACTGGATGGGATGTCAGTCCTGAAAACTGCTTTCCTCACCTTTAGGATATGGTAGAAATTTCACCTGCATCTTGCTTCTAAAATCACATACAAACTAGAGCCCAGAGTCATCTTCTGAAGGCAGGTCCTGCAAAAGGGGATGCCCTGCCTGGCAATTAATGAAGCAAATCAGAGGATGACAATGTGGGTTGAGACAAAGCCTTCTCTCACAGCCAGGAACTGCACACGCATTTAGCACCTTGTCAGTGCTCCACGTTGTTTTTTCCACTGATGTTAAGAGAGACCCTGGTTGAGGTATTTGTTCCTGACTTTCCTATCTGGTGGTAAATTGCAAGACAAAAGCTGGAGGTGGGAAAGCCAGAGGGAAGGAAAGAGAATGAACAATGAAACTGTCATCAATCCCAGGGGCAGCTGTGTCTCCATTAGCTACTCAACATTCCCTCCTATCCTGTTTTCTCTGACTCTGCCCATCTGTATCAATATTAAAGAGCACTGCTTACTGTCTTGTGGGACCTGGACACGGGCAGGATTATGGCGAGCACACAGATCAGCTGGAAAATGGCTCCAAAGAAGAGTCCATAGCGTAGAACATTCTCCATGAACGTGGGCTCAGGGATTTCAGGTGGGGAGAAATCCAACTCTGCAGCCATTGTCAGTGCACCCTTCTCCTCTGCTGCTCTCAAGAAGACTGGCTACTGCAAGGGGGGAAATACAGAGCAATGTTTTGCATCATCCTTTCTGTTATCCAAAAATGGACAGACTCCCTCATGGAGTTTTGAAAATACTCTTGATCTACAGCAGCAATAACAAAAAGGAAAATGAAAGCTGTGTTTGAGTGTTTGTCTTCTGTCACCTGCCTACAAAAATAGCCCTCAGCTGCTGGTATTAGGCCATTTGTGGGTGAACCATGTTCATGAAACAATAAGGGAAAAGCTTAATAAGCAAGAATACATTTCTTCCTGAAGTTGATCACACATGCAAGGTGATTGCTATTTATTTTTACTTATATTGTCTATGTGGTCACAGCCTTGTTGTTTTAGATGCTGTACAAACCTAACTACTTAAACCACACAGAAGTAGAGCTGTTGAAGGCAGAGGAACGAGTTATGTGTATAAATTTAAGTGTGGCTTTAGTGGCTGGTTACACTAAGCCCCATATAACTTAAAACAGTCACATAGGTAGTTTGTGGCAGAGTTAAATATTGATCTCCTGGGTCCCAAGCTTCTCAGCCATGAGACCATCCTTCCTTCCTCCCTTTATCTTCTGCTAATGGAGTTGTCAATTCATTCTATGAATGACTAATGGCTTTTTACAACGAGGGAGAACTCTCCTGCCAGAACTGCTGGAGTACACCTCAGGAAGTCCCCAAAGGGAAATCCAATTAGTCTGAGATGCCATCACACTCAGCTGTGATTATGGCCCCACTCGGTTTTCCTGACCTGGATGATCCCAGCGTGCATTCCCTGGATCAGCACTGCTCACTGACAGTTACAATGCTCTGTATCGCTAAAGCTTGGCTGTGAGCTCCGTTTGCACGCTGAGTCTGCCTCCTAGAAATCATCTCCAAATAATTCTCCAAAATAAATCTCCAAAGCAGGCTCTGCATTTCTCAGGCTGGGAGGAGATTGTTAGAATCTGCAGACGTGACCCAGTCCAGAATGATGGTGAACTTGTCATATAATTCCAGCAAAGTTATAGATGATAAATTTGAGAATCAACAACTCAATGCCATTGCATGTAAGAGGCAAATATCACTTGGTGACATACTAAATAATTATTTTGTTTTCATTCAGCTGAAGTACAGAATGTTATTTTAAATTTTAAGACAGGAAAACATTTCCAACTGCACAGACTGCCAGTCACTGGAATAGAGAGACTGTGGAATCCCTGCTGCTGGTGGTTCAGAAGAGCAGATCAGATAAGCACCGGCCTGGGATGGGGTGTGGGTATATACAATTCTGCCTTTGAACCAGGAGATAAGAATAGGTGACCTCTCGAGGTCCTGTCCAGGTCTGTACTTCAGCGAAAGAAAATGTTTCAAATTCTGATTAAAACTCAGCCAGCAAGGGCTGTGTGGGACCTGTACATGAAGCCAGAACACATGCTGGCCCACGCAGGTTCAGCCAGTCCCAAAGGCTGCACAATGTTGTCAACAAAGCCTGCATGCACGTGGCTCATCCCAACTGCTTTTGCCTTTTAAAACACCCCCTCTCCCAACCCACTAAGGCAGCAGTTCCTAAGCAAGACACAGAATCACCTCTGAGTTGCATTTACCTCATCTGGATATCTTTGGAAAACATTATTATTGCCCATCCCTGTCCTCAAACACAGCAGGAAGGGATGTTCCTTCATTCCTCACCTGGAGTTTTCTCAGGGCAAACTCCTACTGATAATCCCGATTCACACACCTGAAACACAACACACAGAGATAAACAAGAAAAGGAAACAGATACAATGAAAACAAAAAAATCTCTGTTCTCATCTTCTACAACTCTCCCCTCCTTTCCTCTTTTCTAGCTCACCTCCCTTGAGGGCATTAGTAATTCTCTAACAAATCCAGGTGACGTGACCAGCACCAAGAGTTCTCCTGTGGGCTGGCAGCAGCTGCCACCACCATTTGAAGCAGCATCCCCTGAAATATGCTCAGGGAAGACCTGGCATTGTGCTCCAACTATTTACAGCAGTGTCCTTGCACAGGCAACCCACACTTGGACCATTGGTTTTCCTGCCATCAGTGGAGCCAAACTCTCAGCAAAATTCCTCCGTTTTAAAAAACTCCAGTGGTTCACACAATGCCCAAAGCCTCTGCCTTGCACCTAAGCCAACAGGTCCCTGGACGATGGAGCCTTCCTCCCTGTTCCCAGGAAGCTCAGTTTCACCATCTATTCCTCAGATAACATCTCTTCTCCACCACAAGTTGTCAACTGCCTTTTTCCTCAGACCACCTCACCGTGGCGACACTTAAAGCAGTTCTTCTTAAACTGCATTTAAAGATCAATACTCCTACGCTAGACCGTGAGAGGAAGCTGCCCTTGACCCCTCCAGCTTATTCATGTGGTCTAATACCCAACGAATAAGCTGGAGGAGTGGGAAGATCCCTCCTCTCCCTACAGAACCAGCCAGGGGCTCCTCGGGGCTGCAGCTCCTGCTTTGCTCAGTGACAGCACCAAAGAGGATGTGGCTGTTCCCCACGGCTCAGGACCGGGCCCTGTGATAAATAATCAATGTATTTCCAGGATCAGGACCATGCACCAGCCAGGAGAGACTCAAACATTTCTTCTTGTCGTGCTGTGTTTCCCAGCTGACATCTTCAACACCTGGCACTATATAAATAGTTAGCATAGGACAAAGCCATGGGAACAGCTCGAGTAATATATATTAGCATCTTTTTCGGGCGGAAGTAAAGCACAGCGAAAGATTCCGTCAAAGGACGAGGCAAAAAAGCTCAAGTTGGAATTTTTAAACGGCTTGGCAGGCGTCGGGATGGAGCCTGGGCAATTCCTAGTCGCTCTTCCTATCCGCACCGCTGAATCCATGAATCAGCGTGGCCGAGGAGCCCAGCTGCGGGACAAGGGGCCGGGGCTGGCCAGCCGTGTCTGGGCTGTGGGAGAAGCAGCTGTGCAGCCCCAGGGCCGGGACACCGGCGTCCTCCTCCCTCCATCCTTCCATCCCTCCCGGGCCAGCCCCCGCGGTGCCGCCCGGCCTCGGCAGGACCAGCGAGGCCCCCCGGCTCTGCACTGGCCTCCCGGGGCGGTGCTGAAGCCACCGCTGCCCCTCGCCAGCGCCCCTTGCCCGCAGAACCCCGCACGGCCCCGCTCACCCTCCGCTCCGCTCCGCTCCGCTCCGCCCCGGAACTGCTTCCCACCCGCTGGAAGTGCTTCCGGCCCCTTCCCTAGCAACCGCCCGCTCCTGGCAACCGCCCCGGAACCGTCCCTAGCAACCGTCCCTAGCAACCGCCCCTGGTAACCATCCCTGGCAACCCCCCCAGTAACCGCCCCAGCAACCATCCCTAGCAACCGTCCCTAGCAACCGCCCCGGGAACCGTCCCTAGCAACCGCCCCTGGTAACCATCCCTGGCAACCCCCCCAGTAACCGCCCCAGCAACCGTCCCTAGCAGCAATCCCTAGCAACCGTCCCTAGCAACCACCCCGGGAACCGCCCCAGCAATCATCCCTAGCAACCATCCCTAGCAACCGTCCCCAGCAACCGCCCCAGCAACCACCCCTAGCAGCCATCCCTAGCAACCGTCCCCAGCAACCACCCCAGCAACCATCCCTAGTAACCGTCCCTAGCAACCATCCCTAGCAATCGCCCCAGGAATCATCCCTCGCAACCATCCCAACAACTGGCCCTGGAAACCGCTCCCACAACAATCCCAGGCAACCTCCCCTGGCAACCACCCCCAGCAATCCCCCGTGGCACTGCATTGCTAAGGGTGGCCTAAGGGCAGTCCGGAGCCTGGGGGCCCTGTGGGGCTGGGGGTGGTTGGAGGGGGTTGGGGGCTCCACTGCCGTGTTCCTCCCAAAAAACCCCTGGTGTTGCTCAGCTTCACGCGCTGTGGGCGGTGGAGCCTGTGGGTGCCGACCCCCCGGTGGGGCACAGAAACACCGAATCAATGAGGCTGGAAAAGACCTCGGAGTCCAACCTGTGACCCAACGCCACCATATTAACCAGACCAGAGCACTAAGCACCATGTCCAGTCTTTCCTTAAACGTCTCTAGGGATGGTGACTCCACCACATCCCCGGGTAGCCCATTCCAATGTCTCATCATCCCTTCTGTGAAGAAATTCCTCCTAATGTCCAGCCTAAACCTCCCCTGGTGCAGCTTAAGGCTGTGTCCTCTCATCCTGGCTGGGTGCCCACGGCAGAAGCACCCCAGGCCTTTACACCTCAGGGTTAATGTACTCACCCCCTAAATCCCTGTGAGTGTTTTAATCCCACAATCAATTATGTGGCCTTTCAGTCCTGGTGGGTTTCTCTTTATCCACAACGTTTTCATCTGCACCCTTGACATACTCTGGCAGCAAAAATTAAGATGTGCTTCTGGCTTTGCTCTTGACAGGGAGTTTATTTTCAATGTCCCGTCCAGTTTCCAGCTCTGAACTGGAGATGTCTCGATAAGATGACCTACAAAGGGAAAAAACGGCTTGGGCTCTGTTTTGCTCGTTCGCAGTATTTAAAGAATCTGATTTGTTTTGCCCTTTTCCAAACTCTAAACTATCGGAAGTGCCAGGCTGGTTTTGCTGCAGAGCTTTATTACCGGAGAGCCTAAATACTTTGGGGAAAACCTAATCAGTTACTTATCTACTGAGGAAGTAAGGTATGGCATTTGGAATGAAAGGATTTTCTAGGCTGTTACCAAGCATTTGAATTAAATGGATATTAATGATAACAATTTCAAAGATTTTCAGCAATTGGATTAGAAATCCTTCATGTTTTTTAGTGCAGAAGACTTTACAGACAACTGGAGAACACCGCTGAATGAGTGGCAGAAGGCAGAGACTCTTGTACACAGGAAGTCTTCTGGCACAAAAATCCTAAGAGAAAAATTACTCTTAAATAGAGCTTTCCCTGCCCCTGGTGAGTGGCTAAGGGATAATGCCAGAGCTCAGGAAAGCAGTAAATTCTGCCCTTTCACCTTCTTAGCTCCCAAACACCGAATGTTTAGGATGAAAAAAAAGCGCTGAGGAGGAAGAAATAATTCTTGAAAATGTCAGGAAGGATCTTATCAGAATGGATTAACAGACTGATTAAATTCTTCCCAGTACTACCAGTACACTGACCAGTGCACTGCTGGTGCTGCTGTCCACATACCTTCTCACAGGCGCCAGTCCTCACAGATGGAGTTTGCAGGCAAAGGGGAAAAGACACTCATCACTGTATATTTTATTCCTTTTCTTCTCTCCCCAACAGAAAGGGCACTACTCACTCCAAATAGAATTAGGAAGGTGAAATGTGCAGTTTTTAGGCAGCTCCTGCCCCTTCTCTCCCCCCCTCTGTTTCACCCCAAGGCCACCAAATCCTCCAGGCCAGGTCAGGAGTGCCCCAGCCTGGGAGCCACAAGCAGGTGGTGCCATCAGCCCACTGTGGCTCCCCGCCTTCCACCAGCATCACACTGACCCACTCCTTGCACCTGACAGTGAAATGACAAAAAAAGGAAGCTGTTTATTAAAAAAAAGGGAAGATTTTTTCAAAGCCTACCAGATGCAAGTGGGGTTCAAAGCTAAAATTGATTCAACAAGTGGACACGACAATTTTGTCAGCACATTAAGTAGGGGCAATGCTCAGGCAAGAAGTCTTTCTCCAAATCCAAATAATCCTTGGCTTTTTTAGTCCTTTTTACATTTTTTCTTTGGTTTGCATTGCAGTATTTCCTGCATGTCTTTGCAGTGAGGCCTCTTTATTACCACGCACTGTACGTGTGATCCTTGTGCTCCAAGGTCTTGCCATCCTCAGGTTGCACATTCGTATTCAGGCAGGAAAAAATTACTCACAACTGCTCTCTTTTCTCATCCCTTACTGGAAACACAGCCTTCCTCATTCCCTCTCCATAAACCACATTTTATTTTCTTGATGCCAGTAACATCTCACTCATATTCTGGTTTTTATCAGAAGCTTTTCAAAGGACTGCAGTTGCCTCTCCCTGTTCACTGATTCTGGCTGTAATGTTCTGTGTAACCTTCTAGCCAAGGCTCCTTTCCAAACTGAAATGAGAGTGGTAAGACCAAAGATGAGCTCCTTAATTCCTGACATTCACTGCTGGCATCTCAGCTCTCTCTGCCAGGGCTGGAGGAGGAAGGAGATGGTATTTGGAGAGCCAGAAATTCAGGAATCAGTAACTCTCAAGCCTACAGCTGAGTGTAACATGCTGATGCCTGGCTGAAACTCTTGGCAGTTCACTTGGGCAATGCTAAAATGCTCTGGAGCTCTGCTAGGAAATAAACAGAGCCAGACAGGTACAGGCTCTATAAATGGATCCCACCTGCAGAGCCCATGGGGCCTCCTGACAGATGCACATCTCACAGGCTGCTGCCATTTGCTCTATTGTCCAGGCTCAGGGATAGTTAATGTTTGAAGATTAAGTAGGCTTTTCAAGCAGGCTTTTAACACCATGAGACAGTCCTTTCCGACAGCACTTCTTGCACATTTTGAATTTCTGATGTTTTTTTGTCTATTTTTAATCTGATGCCCTGCTTCAGACTCATTCTCAGAGTGCAAACAGTGCTCTCATCCCCAGTGTCTCCTTCCTTGAGATTATTTTGATAAATGTTTGTATTCGGCTTCCTACCAATTTGAATTCCTCAAGGGAAAATTCTCCTCAGGAAATCTATTGATGTTCAAAGGGTTGAGTCTGGAGGATCTGAAGATCTAAGTCTCAGCACTTTATCCTTCCAAGAAGAAGAAACCAGGTTTTGTATGATTTTCTAATGGCAAGTCTCACCACATCTGCTGGGTTGAAGTTTTGGTTTTTTTGCTTCTTCCTTAAAAGGAACTGGCAGCACAAGCTAAATCTTGTCTTTCTCATCTCATTTTAGTTTGCTTGCCTTCCACAGAAATGACTGGATTTTTACAAAGAACTTACAAATGAAAGTTACTGTGAACACAGCAGTAATGAATGCTGCAATTAAATGATTATGAATTTATTATAATGTGCCTGAGTTCTGCCACTTGGGATAAGACACTTAAACCAAAATGGGTTCCATCCTACCTCTATGATGGCAAACCCAGGCAAAAAACCATAACTTTTAGCCTTAGGCAGTTCTGTTTAATTCACCATTAGGGCATTTGCCACAAGTTACTCACCACCCCACCTCTCACTCAAGTAAAAGCAAACCAGAGGGAACAGCTGAGTCCCCAGGGAAGTGATAGAGGCTGGAGAAGCCACCCTGTGTGACATTTTGGAGAAGTGCAGAAAAGCTTTTGATAGCTGAGAACACAGGATGTTTTTTTGCTGTTTGATGAGTGACTTCTGACTGTCATTAGTTTCAACCCCACAAGGTGAGCAGGAACATTTCACACGCTGCTCAGCTTATCTGAGGCCGTTATGTTGTGCACCTGGAATAGACAGGGGCGATTTTTAAAGCACGGCATGGAGACTGGGGGAGGTAAAGCTAAGAGGAAATCAATACCTGGGAAATTGCTTCAGGATCCTAACTCTGTGTCCTTTGTCAGTGAAGCACTGAAATAAGAGCAGCTGGCACGTGCTTCACCCGAGGGTTGTGGGGAGGGTAGGTCTGCTTGCATGTGGCTCCAAAATCCGGCAGTTCCAGGTGCTGAAGATACCCGTGGCAGCTCGTACCTGGCTGTGGATTCCATCAAGCTTGCACCCGTGTAGGGCTGGGTTTAAGGGGCAAACACTGCTTGTGGCTCACATGAAGATCTGTGGGAGGTAACGAGTGTTACAAACCCCTGGTTTGGGAGCCTGTGGATGCTGACAGCACTCGCTGTGGTAGGGAGGAGAGATGGGGAGAAACTGGGAAGGTTCTAGGGACAAACCAAGAGATACTCCAAAGAGAAAAAGCTGTTCATTTTGCAAATCAGGTTTGTCATCTGTTGTGCCAAATTGTTATTGATACTATCCCTAAAGTGAAGTTCCTGTGAGGAATGTTGTCACACAACCAGTGTGTTTAGACTTTGAATGCTACTGATAGTCCTGGGGGCAGCTCTGGGGCTGTGAGGAGCTCAGAACTGCAGCCAGAGCCCCCTTGGCATGTGCAGGGGCCACCAGCTCTACGTGTGGGACAGCCCTACTGAAAAAAGGACCATGAGAACAGAGCCTGCAGCTGCCAGCTCAAACACACGCTGCAATGCCAACAGGGAGGGATGTAAAACTGGCTTCAAACAACTCTGGATCCTGTCACAGTCTGTAGCATCTTCATCCAGGCAGCAGTGGGGATCACAGACATCTCTGCTGCAGAAGCAGCTGCATGAGCCAGAGGGAGAGCCTGTGGAGCCTGGTGGAGGAGCTCCAAAAATGACCCTTCCGGGTCCTAGGAAGACAGGAAGGTTTTGATTGAAGCTGGGACAGGAAATCCCAGGGACAGAAAAGCTGCTCTATTTATGCTATTGCAGAACTCCCAAGCTGGATGCACCCAACAGAGCCTGAAGGGTTTTTAGAAATTTCTGCTGCCTCCTGCAATTAACCCAAAGCCACTGTTGTGGGTCTTGTTGGGTCCAGCTGTGCACAACAGGAACCCAACCCAGGCAGCACAAGGAAACCCCTGGGATGATGGAGCTTTCTAGAGCCTTCTGTGAAAGCAGCTCACTTGAGATATGAACATGGATCACAGCCCTCCTAACCCAAGCTGGGCAGCAGGCAGCTATAAACAAGTCAGCTATAGACTGATTCTCCTTGATCTACTGATTCTCCTTGATCTGAGAAATATTGCCTGGTATCATATGCAGCTCTCTGTAAGGCAAGGGGCCAGCTGGATGGAGAATCATCTCAAGATCAGCCTATAAGATAATACCTTGAAACAGCGTTGGCTCTCGACTGGTTTAACAGCACAATCTGGTTCATCTGTTCAGCCAGTGCAGCACCAAGGCAGTGGAAGAAAAATAAGTCATGCTGAAAAATTAGTGCAACCAGCCTCATACGTGAGAGAACACAAACAGATTCAAAAAAGGCTAACAAAAATCCCTTTCCAGTTTGCAGGGACCGCATGCAGCTGTGTGCACCAGGACAAGGATTTTGACAAACCTGCTCTGTGCTACCCAGAAATCCCTGTCTCCAGTGTCTCCACTGGATGACATGGATGATATCCCTGCCTGATTTGCAAGAAGCAATGAGAGGCAATAGCAGAGTGAGACCATCACTGGATGCTTCTGACCCCCTGCACACACAGGCATCCATGTGCACACCAGCTGCACCACCCTCCCTACACTCCCTCTCTGCCACCAACAGCTGTGATGCCGTGTGCTGCCAGGTGAAGGAATTTGGCAGCAGGCAGACGTGAGTCATCTCACCTGCTGAAACTTCTTCCCATCATCGAGTCATGCAAGCCCTGAGACAGGACGGTCTGGGTCCCCATCAATTCTGAGCATTGTAAAAACAGTGTGAAAAATCTGGCAGGTGGAGCTCATGCTGGCACCTCATTTTGAACTCCTCTGAACTGTCCTGGTCTTGTCGGCACCAAGGTTCTGTGTTCGTTTTAATGGGCCTTTCATAAACCTTGCTCCAGGAATGAGCTCAGCTGCCAGCGCATGCAGCACCCCAGGGAAGACCCCTGCCTTTTTCCAGAGCACACGAATGGAGCAGGGCTCTCCAGCTGCTTTGTATGCTTGGTGTGAAGCTGTGATGTTTGCGAGGGACTGAAGCATGAACTGACCCCCTAATGCAGGTGTGAGTAACAAAGGAGAAGGAGAAAAAGGCTGATAATCAAAGAAAAATAAAATAGCAAAGAGATCAACCCTCCTGTTCAGGCAGTGGGAGAAAGCACTGATATTAACTCACTCTCATTGTGGAGTAGAAGGAAAAAATGCAATTGCGGGGGAAAAGCGAAGTTTACCTTGCAAAGTGAATTTGTCATTCACTCTGCCACATTATCACTGTTATTTGCTCTTCACTCTTTGAGGGATAAAGAGAAAGCGTGCAAATGACCCTGGACTACGGGCATAACCCCCTCCCCACCACCTCCCCACGCACACACACGAAAAGAGGATGCAAACACAGCCTTTGAAATTCAGGAGGATAATTGATTCTCTGACGTGTGGAAGCCCACAGGACTCCTGAGGGAGCTCAGGTATAAAAGGCAGAGATGCACCTCCCTGGCAGCCAGAGGACACTGGGGGAGATCCGGGAGTGTCCTCCCTGCTCAGCACGAGTGCGGGTCCTGCCCGGCACCGCGGGGGCACGGACCCAGCAGGCTCACACAGGCAGCTCCAGAGGAGAAGTTGGATTTGCAACAGGGGAAGGAACACCTGGGCAGGAGCTGCTCTAGGAAGCACTTGTTTTCTCCAGGAACGGTAAGTGGGAGCCTCTCTTTGTGCATTTAACAGAATAATGTCTATTTGGAAGTTGGAGACAATTAAATTCCACTGAAATGCAATCAAAGCTGGCATCAGGAATTAGCTTTGCCAGGTACAACAGCCTTTGTACCACACCAAGATTTGTACCAGTATGTTTTTGTACCAAGTTATAGAATGAAACAATAATTTAACTACATCACAAATGCAAACCAATGGAATTATACTATAGATGAGCTTTATAAAACATGTTTATATATATACATGTTTACAAAACATGTTTATATATAGCTTCATAAAACTGTAGCACAGTTTTTCTCTTTTGCTATGTTGATGTGAGCTCCTTTTACCCCAGTAAATGAAGGCTGTTTTACTCACCCAGCAGTGAAACTGTGTTTGAGCCAAACCAGAGTGTGAGGAGAAACACAACAGTGTGTTACAGGCAATGCAAAGCCAGCCACGATGAGGCACAGGGAGGCACTTAAAAGGATTTCTGCTTTTCTAATGCAGCATTTCAGGGTATAAAAGTTTTGGCTTTATAAAACAGCAGGAATGGCAAAAGCTTCATTTCATCTGCACAGAGGTATTTTTAAGACTGCTCAGGTTGAGGTTTCAGAAATGACAAGAGGTAGTTACCCAGCTCTCCAACATCACGGTCACAATGCTGCTGTTCCCACTGCACAGGATGGAACGAAGCTATTACGCTTCATCTGCTGGAATGGTGCTAAAAGCTCTTCATCTTAAGGGGGATTTATTTATTAATCATTCTTTCACATGCTGCCAGAATGGAAAGTGAAGGTGTCCCTCACCTCAGGAGAATTTCGGAGGTGACAATGTTTTGCAGAGCTGTCAAGCTGCCTGCACACAGGGTGACACTTCAATTTCCCAGCTTCTCCTCTGAAACAGCAGACACATCTGGGAAGGGATGTAGGACTTTCATTTCTGATTTATTCCCGAGGGAAACAGGGAGACAGACATACCCAAAAATCTGGAAGCAGGCTGTAGTTAAGGGAGAGAAGACAAAGCAGGACAGGGGAAGAAGGACAAAGCCAGAAACAAATAAAAAATAATTGCAAAGAAACTAATAGTAGAGAAATAAAAAAAAGGATCTCAAATGTTCATAAAGCAATTCTAGAGAAAACCCTAACATACAAAGAAGAGAAGCTAGAGACAGAAAGAAAGTGGTAATCAGGGCTGTATCATAGGAAGAGGAAAGGGAAGTAGACAGCCTTGGGCTAGGTTTTCATTTACATTGGCACTAAACTTCTCAGCTCACGAAGAAGCTTCTCTAGTACTGATTAAATCTCCTGGTTGGCACTTTCTATAGATGCTGGTGCCACGGGCTGCTGGTACCCACTGACAGATGCCTTAGGTAATTTCCTCTATCTAGGAAGATCTGACTTGGGATTTTCTTGAAGATATATAGGGAAGAGGCACAGAAGAAGCATGTTTTTCCAAGTACAAATGAAAAAGGGAAAAAGAAAGGGAAGCAGGGGATTTGTTCTAAAAGCAGAAGCCCTGTATGTCTATCAAAGTCCCTTTTTTCCTTCCTTTAAGCATTCCTTGGCTCTCTGAGGGGCCAAAGAAATTCTGTAACAGAGCAGGAGGTAGGAGATGCCACCCACGGGCATAAGAAGCGCTGCAGGAGCCAGGAGCTACAGGTGCTCCCAGGGGAGCTGCTGGGGAAGCTGCTGGTCCCATCTGGGAGCACAAGCAACTGGAAACAGAGACTGGGCTGAGAATGACTTTGTGATAAGAAACCCCATTTCTTAGAGTGACATCTTTTCCCATGTCTGTCCGTGCACTACTGCCACTGTTATTGACTTCCCCGGTGTCAGCATCAGACCCTCTTGCAAGACCACAGGTCCTTAATCAGCCTCCCCCTCTCTGTGTTGATCTGCTCTGTCCAAGCGGAAAAGAGAGCTCTATGATGATGTTTTCCATCAGAAAGGCCCCTTCCATCAGTAAAACCCACTGCTTGAAAGTTCACTTGAGCAATCAGAAGTCCAACCAACCCCTTTCCATCTGGAAGCTGCTCCCTTTACAATAAAGCATTGTTATACATTTGGAAGAGGTGGGGTTTTTTTTTTCCCTCTTAGAGAGATCAAACATCTTGCTGTTCTTTTCTTGTGTAAAATAAGACAGGGAACAGGGAAGCTTGGTATTTTAAAGGTTTCTATCCACATTCTTAAAGAACCTTCTTTGAGCAAAAGATCAGTCGCTTTCAATGGAAACTCAGGAAGAGCAGCATTCACTGAAATACCTTCCTACTGTTGCTCGCTTCCAAGTAAAAAAGCGCGGCGTTCAGCTCCCGAGGGTGTGTGACCTCGGGCGACTCTGCCCTGAGTCATTCTCAGCTCTTCAGCCAAGCCCAGGACACGAAGCTCCGCAGCCAGGGCTGCACACACGGCTCAGCCCAGCTCACCCTGCAGCAAAGCCGGTGCTCAGGGCAGGTGGGAGGCTGCTCTGCACACAGCAGCACTTCAGCCCTTCCAAAGGGACATATTTCGGTCCAGTCCCCTCTCCGCCCCGGCACGACTGATGGAACAGTCTGTGTTTTGTCTGGCAAACCAAGCTCAGCACTTACCTTCGATAAATGGCCTTGCCAGGGTTACCTCTGTGCCAGTATTACCCCCCCTGCCCAGGAATTTTATTCGGATTTCCGCGTTTCTCCCCAGTCCCTGGACAGCCAGAGAGGCAGTCCAGTCAGCTGTCAGGCACAGACCTGTGCCATGCACGTACAGCCATGTGAGCAGACACATCCCCGGGACAGCGGGGCAGGAGAGGTCCCAGGGCTGGTTGCAGATGGTCCTGTGCAGGCAGCAAGGCTCCTTTCACATCCCTGCCAACTGCTGCCCCCCTCCAGGTGCTTTTACAGCCTGTGCAGGGGTCCCTGGGGCTCACACCAGCCTGAGAGAGAGCTCTCCTCCAGCCACAGCAGTGGGGCAGGCCAGTGAGGGGGTCCCACAGCATCAAATCCTGACTGGCCCTGCCTCCCAGCCCGAGGGAGACACCAGCTCCCAAGGGCTCACACACAGCCACTGCCCCCAGGAACTGCACTCCATGGGGAAGACTTTGCCACACCAAGACATCTCTGCCTCGGGAAGCACCACAACCACAGAGGCACGTTTCCAGTCCCTTTGTGCTGAGAAATGAGCAGGGGGTCTGAGAACACAAAGGTGGCACTTGGCCTCCCCTCCTGGCCCAGAGCACCTCACTGCTCTGACTCAGGCTGCTCTGCATTTTAGGTGACTCCAAGGGGTGGAAGATGCTGGATAAGGCCACCCTGCTCCTGTTCCTGCATTTAGTCACATGCTCCATCTCCTCTCCTCTCTACCCAGCTCTCAGGTAAGTGCTGAGTGCTTTATGCACACTCTCACTCTGCCTCATCTCTGCCCTTGTGCAAAATAAGCAGGTGCCAAATTAAAGTTGCCAGCACTTCTGAAAGCCAGATGAACTCTGCTTGTGTTGCTAGGCCTATTTCTTTGCCTTGTCTTAACTTTTTGGGTACACTGCTGGCGTAGGGGTGATTTCCAAAGAAGGCAGGCATCTGATGGAATATTTCAGCCCAAACAGTTGGGTTTAGAATTGAATGCTGGGTTCTATGAAGGGAAATCTGACAATCTCCAGGGCAGGCAGCACCTCCAGCTCAAACACTGATTAAAATTTGTGGCTGCAGGGCACCTGCACTGAAGTCAGAACTGCAGATATTCCAGTACATGAACTCTACAGATACTTATTAATATTTCAAGTATTTCCTTGTTGGCCCTTAGAAGTTGTAATATTGCTTTGTACCACTACAAATCTACAGAAGCCCAAAATCGAGCATTGGCTTCTCTAAAGTGGATTTGCAATGTCCCATAGAAAATGCTTTAGCCTTTTGCCAAAGCCATGGCACAATGATACCAGAAACACTGGGATTTTGCTTACAGATGCTGGGAGCTCAGCGAGGGGGATGTGTGTTTGAGGCAGCTCTACCAACCATTTTTTCACGGTTGGAAGAGCTTCAGGGCAGTTTCTAGCTGGGGAGAGGGCCAGACAGCACTTTTGTTACTGCTAAGATGGGATGACAAATGGAGAGAGAAAAAGTAGGAAAATAGGGAATAATGGATAAGAAGACCAAGCTCCAACTGGCATCTGAGCACATCTCACAGTGTGCCTGGGTTTTGTCTTGCAGGTACAGTCCAGGGCCAGTTGCTGGCAAGGCCATGAGCTTCCAGCTGCAGCACAGCAGCTCATTGCAGAGCCATAATCCCTTGGCAGAGGAGCAGGAGGAGGAGGGTTTGTCAGCAGACCCCACTGAGAAAAGGTTTGTACCTTACCTGCCAGCCCTGCTGCTGCAGAATGCGCTGGTTACAGTCTCCCCCCAGCCCAGGAGCAGACCAGCAGCTCAGTTAGTCCCAAACCATCACCCACGTCCAGAGGCATGTCCTGCTGTCCCCCACCAGCAAGGACACACTGACAGGGGCAGGCTCATAGGCCCAGGGCTCCTGCAGGGAGCACAATTTTCCACTGAGCTCTGGGAATCTACCTGCAGGGATGCTAGAGCCTCTCCTTTCCACCTCTGCCTGGAGATAGAGGATGATTAATTCTGTCTGAAGCACAGAGGACTCGTCCTTACAACAGTGGGACCAGCTGAGTGGTCTGTGCTTCCCTTACCTGTGGATTTTCTGGAGCTGGGGTCTAACCACAGGCTAGAGATCTGCTGGAGGCTCCTGTCACCCTGTCCCAGACACAGGCCTCCCAGGAGGTGATGGTGCTGCTGCAGAGCACAGGAATGTGCCCAGCTCTGCCCTAGACATTTTATTTTGCCTGCTGCCTCCACATCAGGACTGAGCTCCCTCAAATCCTTTTACCCTCCAACACTAATGCAGTCCAACACCACAGGGTGTTTGCTGTGGTTACCTGCCCTGATACCAGCACTGTTACACGTGGGGTGCTTTGTTATTTCTCACCTGGAGGGCTCACTGATGGCTCAGAGAGCACGTTGTGCTTCCTTTCCCCCCAGGATGCAGCGCCATGCTGACGCCATATTCACTGACAACTACCGGAAATTCCTGGGGCAGATTTCCGCCCGAAAATTCCTACAGACCATCATTGGCAAGAGGCTCGGGTAAGCCCCAGCATCCTGCTGTCTTAGGGCTGAGTTTTGCTTATTACCCTGGGCAGTGCCTTCCATGCACCTGGCAGAAATAGCTGCCTTTCACTGCAACAGAAGCAATCTCTCCTGCTGTTCCACATCCCAAAAGGCATCCTGCATCCCTAGTCTTGGATCCCCCTAATCACAGCTATCATTAAGCAGCTTAATTAATCCTTTCCTCCAAGGCTGTAAGCATCAGATCAGCTGAGAGTTCTACAGCAATACCAACAAGCAACAATATTTGCAGACAATATTTGCAATGATCCTTCACTGGTAGGGAACAGTTATCCCTGGCCTGGTTTGAACACAGAAAGCAGCCTCTCCATTACCCTTGGCTAGTTAGGTCACTGTCTGCCTCTAAATAAGACCAACTGATCAGATGCAAGCCAGCCCAAACCCGTCTTCTAACAAAGGAGCAAATACAGCAACCAATTCCTTGCTGGAATGAAGCAGAATGGCCTCAGGCTCAGTCCCAGCAGGCTCCCTTGCTGTGCTGCTCAGCCTGAGCCAAACTTTGAGTGAGGGACAAAAAAGCACCTCAGAAACATCTTTGTTTCTCATCTTCACCTAACAGAAGCAGCGAGAGCAGCCCAGGGGAAGAGGTGCAGGAATTCCTGACCAGGCGCCAGTCTGGCAGCATCCTGATGGACAGCCAATACCACCAGCAGATGGTACTGAGGGACTTCCTGGGAGCCATCCTGCAGAACCAAAGGTGGGTGGGAATCAGTTCATTCTCTGCTCACCACAGGAACATGCCCAGGTCCTTATTGCTGGCCGGCTTCCAGACAGGAAACTACTGAAATAAGTGTCATTTCAGGAACAGTCAGGGAAAGAAAAAGGCTGACCCCAAGCAGGGTGCGGATAAGAACAGCCTGTCCTGAGCCAGCCTGCACCACACACAGCAGCACATCACTCTGCTGTCTCCTCAGCCTCGTAATCCAGTAAAATAGTAGCAGAAAAGAGAATTTCTTTCTTGATCCCAATTACATCATTCCTGTCCTTTTCCTTGATAGGCCTCAGGACATCAACAGCAGTCGGTTAGAAGGCTTTCCCAGCACCCTGGCTAAGCTCATGTAAATACTTCTCCCTTTTCCATCTCCCCACGCTCTGGTGAGTACCATTCCCTGCTCAATCCTGTACATAACTCACTGCTGCTGCACTGCTCCCACTGCTGTCCATGAAAAAGGTGTTTGCTGCAATTTAAGGGGGAAAAATCTCCCAAATTGTTATTTCCAAGTACCTAAAACCCTGTTAGCTTGAACAGACAGACCACAAGTGCTGTGAAGCTGCATGTGGATGCCTGGAAAAAGGCTTGCAGCAACCCAAAGCAGCCTTGCAAAGCTATATGAAATAGAGTGCCTGAGTGTCTACACCAGGCTAAAGGCAGACAAAAGTCTTCCTCCAGCAGCAGAACCTGCCTCTAGGTCCCTTGGACACATCAGGTTTTCCCTGGACAGCAGAGGAAGTTTTACTGTTTTCTGTATCCCTCACTCCTGAAAAGTCAGCTGGAACTTGAATTATGCTCTAAATCTTGCCAGCCCTGGGGGGCTAAGAGCCAGCAAGGCATCCATCCTTGGGAATACCTTCACTTGTACAATGACCAGTCATCCTGTGTGAAGCAACCTCATCTTACTGCCCTGTCCCACAGAATTAAGCCTGTCCAATCCTGCCAGCACAATATAAAGGGGTGTGGAGAGATCAGTGTGCACACTGAACAAAAGAGGGGCTGGGGAAGAGGGGGAAGATCAGAACTCTCCACAAATCACCCCTACGGACTCAGCCGGGAGAGCATGGCATTCCAGCATCTCTCTTGCCATGCTTGACTTGGTTACCTTTCCACAAATAAGGTCAGTCAGGAAAAGCCTCCAAAGGATGAAAAAATTTTTATGTGTGCTTATGAAGTTTTCTCTTCATAAGTAATACTCTTTTCCTCCTCTTTCTGTCTAGAATAATTCAGAGCTCGTGGACCAAACTGTACAGTGAGCCCTTCACAGCAGTGAAGACACTCCCAGATGTGAGCAGCTGGAAACTGATGCATACACTCCTCAGATCTGATCAGAGGAATGCAGTGCTGATGCACCTACTTAATTTACTCCAGTCTTTACAATTTAACTCCCCTCTTGAAATACTGCTCTGTACTGAACCAGAAAAAAAACACTGCTGTGGTTTAACCTCAGGCTGCTTTACACAGAGACTAAAACACTTGTAATCCTGGGGACATTCTGTCTACTAATTAAGGTTTCAAATCACAAAGTGTAGCAAAATTTCTGCCAAGTCATCATTCTGTTTGAGGCCCTGATTAATAAATATGAGCCCACCAAAAGGCACCTTTAGGCAACTTAGTAAATTGATTACAGCGTCCTCTAAATTGATGCTGATGGCACAACCACACACAGCAAGGATCAGGGTGAGGTGAGACATGAATCCACATGTCTCCCATTCATTGGAAATAGTGCCCTGGGCTGCTGCTGCCTGGCTCCCTGACACAGAGCCCTGGCAGCAGAATGAACTCTAAAAAGCTCAGCTACGGTTACTGCTCAGCCTTGAGGAGTTCCGACCGAAGCTACAGCTCTGCCAGAGCTAAAGGAGATCCCTGTGCATCAGATTGGGCTGTCACTGTTTCAACTCAACATCCTGTTGAGTGCCATCCTGTGGCTCTGAACTCCACCGTGGCTACAGTTAAAATTGTAAATGTTTTAAAAGGAGTAAATTATTAGCCCGGTGAGCTCATACAGCTACTTCGTCCCTCTCACCTCAATCTCCCTATTGTTTGTGTAATAATTATGTCTTCAGAAATGTAAATAAACACCAGGATGGGGTCTGCTCTCCCATCAGCAGCAGGAAATAGGAGTGGTTCTAAATAAACCTGTCCAACAGCAGGTCAAGATGGCTCTTTTGTTGAGACCTCAGTTTCTTGATTACGGGCCCAGAATGGAAGATGCTCCTCAAAGACAGTGGTCAAGAGCACCAAGGATGAATCAAAACTGGGCTAATGAAGGCACCAGCTCCAGTACCTTGGAAATACAATGATAAATATATGTTAAGGCCTCTGAAGTCTTCCCTCCTTGCACTCCAACAACTCCTTGATAGTCTGTAGTAGTTACCATCTCATTTTTCCTCAGGCAACATGTTTTAGGACAGGAGGCTCCAGTGTGCATGGAAATTAGTTCATACTTGCACCAAATCCCTACCTGTCACAGCCTCCCTGTTTGGGTTTTACAACTCCAGCACTACAGAAGTATTACAAAGCACCCAGCAGGATGGGAAACATCGAGAGGGTGTTGAGGGAGATCAGTGAAGCTGTGACAGCAGCAAGAGCACTAATGGATAACTGCTACCCTTCCATGGGCAGGCAGCTGTCAGAGACATCAGCCCTCCTCATGCTTCAGAAACACACAAAAGAAGAATCACCTGAGTAGCCTGGTTCAAAATGGGTTTGTAAACCTGTTCTGTAACAACACACTCAAAGCCATTAGGACTTACTCACTTCAAGGAAAGGAATTACAAAAAATGAAGCAGCTTCCTAAAGTAGCAAGTTAAGATGGTAGCAAAAAAAAATTTAAACTCTGTTAAGTGGCATAAAAGGCATATGCAAACACTGGATTGGATACCCCCAATAAAATCAAAGACCTATCAAAAACATTTCAGAAAGTGTTTGGGTGATTAAATCTGTGTGATTAAATGGCTGGGTGAGTGCAGCTATTTGAAATAAAAGAGACTTCAAAATGAGGAAACAAATGCTCAAACTCTGCAACATTAAATATAAAAACAAATGAAGCAAATCAGAAAAATCTGGGGAATAAAAGACCAAAATAATAAAAACAACCTTTCCTAATGCACACCCAAGGAAGTAGAAAAATCAGTAGCAACACACACAGCTTAGAGAAGATACATCACAGGGGCACTCCATGGTTTTCCTTTTGCCTCTGTGCTCCCCTTGGGTAACATGCTGCAGCTCTACAGGCACAGGGAAAGTTCTGTCCTAGCGTGAAGCATCAGCAGAAAGAATTAGCTACAAAACAAAGCTGTGAAGCGAGCAGTAACAAAATACGAGGCTAAAAAAAAATTCCAGGGTAAATGACTATGAATAGTAGCTTAGTTATTTCTTGCCTAAAACTCCTGTAGTCCCAGAGGACTTGAACGCAGCCTGAGATCCGGTGTTTGAAGGAGTGCAGAGGAGGTCAAAGAAGTTAATGAAAACTCTGTGGGTCCATCATAATACTTACACTGAACGAGCAGGTAGGAACTGCTACACAGAGCAGGAACAGTGAGCTAAGTGTGAGCAACAGCATGGGGAAGAGACAAGGTGGATTTAATAAAGTGAGGTCACGTCTCACACACGTGAAATGCTTTGGAGGATTCAGCTCCGCACCCTTTATCCACATGCTTGCTTGCTGATGTAATTTTCCTGGATTTCCAGAAGACATTTGATAAGGTTCCTTTGCCAAAAGGCCTTTAAAGCAACTACTCCTGACACGGGATGAACATGGATGCAGGGGAAGGAGCAACTGTTAAGTTTTCCATGTGGAAGTTGCTCATCAGGAGGAGATTCAGGCCTTTGGTTATTACTATCTGTGAGTCCTTCAGTAACCCAAATCTGCTGCCTCAGCACTGCTTGGTGGTCCTGAAGGGAGTAAATAGGTGGGCAATTAAAGCTTGAGTAACTCAAACATGGCCACATGACAACCAGCAGAATCCTGGCTTTTGGTTTCATAGAACACCAGAGGGAACAACCTCCCTCAAACTCGTATTTGGAGTGACAAGGTTACTTCCAGAGGCTGGAAAGAGAGTGAATTCCCCACAGGACCCCCAAACCTGCTGGGTCAGACACTGCCAGGCACACCAGCACCACAGCTGGCTCCCCACAAGGGCCTGACCCCGAGGGCCCAGAGCAGCTGGGCACAGCCTGGAGTGGGAGAGAAGAGCCCTTAGTGGAGAAAGGCAGCCACAGCCTCACCCAAGGGACAGGCGGGAGGGAAGTCCCCTCAATAAACACGGCCCCCTGGGAAAGGACATGAAAGAACAGGAAGCTTCACTCTCAGCAATGACTCACACACAAAACTACCCACCAGAAAAAGCTCTTCTCATTCTCATGTGAGCCCAGCTTCCAGTCACCGCCTCTGAGACAGCCAAAACACAACACTCGGGACCATTCTTTCCTCTTTATTCACAGATCTTTAGGATGAGGAAAGGGCATCTGGGGAAAAGCAGATTTGTATTTTCTTCTTCCTTTTTCTCGAAATGAAATTCAAATGTCCTGGGAGAAGGGGGGAGGATCCAGGGAAGAAAAGATTTTCCAGATTCATATGAAAAACACTGCAGTAGCATGAACAAAATGATGAAAATAAAAGATTTTTAGAAAAGTTTAAACTGGCACCCTTTTGACTTAATATATAAAAAAGAATCTTCTTCTGCCTTCCTTCTTCTGGCCTTGCAGTTACTTATTTGCTTCTGATCTGAAGGCATTTGCTTTGTTTTCCACATTTCTTTCATTCTTCTGGTACTAGTGTGTCCTGAAAAGAAAAATCAGAAAAATTAACTCTTCCAGGCAACAAAGCACTTCCTTCTACAGTACAAGTGTCCCCCGATCCCTCATTCTCTCTCAAAAGCAGTTTGTTGGACAAGCTTCCCCAAAGCAGCTTATTTGAGTGATAAAACCAGTACTGCTCTGGAACAGGGGATGGAATTCAAGGAGCATGGAAATGGTCAGAGAAAAGGAATATTAATTTCTGGTGCAAAAGGGATGAATGCGCCTATTAAATTACAGAACTGAAGAAAAAAACCCCAGGCTGAAGGCAAAGCCTGCAAGTACCTTAACTTCTCCTTTTAACAGGGCTGATCCATCTGCTGGGAATCGTTGCTCCACGTAAACACAAAGATCTTCAAGTCCCCAAGAAGATCAAGCAGTCTCATGTTAGCACAGCAGACCCAACTTTCTGGGGTCCTTTTGCCTTCCGTGATGCCAGACACAGGCACACATAGCGTGACACTCTTAACTGACACAGCTGGGGCATCAGAAAACTCAGCAATGAGGAAAAATGCTTGTGACTGCATATGGCAGCAATAGCTAACTTAGGGTTTGTGGATATTAAGTTATTTGCAAGACCTTAGTGCCACAGAGATGCTCTGAGAGCTGGAGCCCCTCTGCTCTGAGGGAAGGCTCTGCCTGGAGAAGAGAAGGCCCCAGGGAGGCCTCACTGTGGCCATGCAGGACTTGAAGGGGGCTTAGGAAAAGGAGTGAGAGGGATGTTTTATACAGGCAGATGGGGCAGTGGTTCTAAACTTAAAGAGGGCAGGTTTAGATTAGATGTTAGGAAGAAGTTTTTTACACGGAAGGTGGTGAGGCACTGGCACAGGTTTTCCCAGAGAGGCTGTTGATGCCCCATCTCTGGAACTTGTTAAAGGCCAGGGTGGATGTGGCCCTAAGCAACCTGGTCTAGTGGAAGGTGTCCCTGCCTATGGCAGGGGGGTTGGAACTAGAGGACCTTAAGGTCCCTTCCAACCCAAACCAGTCTGTGATTCCGTGATCCTCTAGGATTACTTACAGCCCATAAGGAATGAAGGAGTTAAAATACCAGGCTAAGAAACAGGAAACATGCAGGCTGTGGAGAACACACTCATGAGGCACTTGGTAACAGGCCACCAAAAAGCTGCAAACCACTGGCCCAAAGTGAAGTTAAAGAGAAGCACCCAGGAGCCTGAACAGCAAACACAGCAGTCATCTACAAGTGACAGCCACCTCCAGTTCCTCTCCAGTAACTTGCTGTACCTTGTTCTGTGCTCAAATACCTCAAAATGCTCCAGGGAGAGAAGAGACAGCAAAAGGGTGTTTTTCTGAGGGACATGACACCAAATTCTCCACAGGTGATTTCCATGCAACCACCCTGCACACTCCCTAATCTGCAGACAGGAGCTCTCACCACAGTGCACACCATTTGTGTGGCACAACCTCCCAGTGCTGGTTTTGATTTGCACCACAAAAACTGGGCCCCATTCAACTCCCCACATGCCTGGAGCACTGACTACGGATGTGAGAGGAAGCAGATGCTCAGATATACCCGTGCAGCACATTGTACAGTGATTTGTGTCACCACAGGACCCATCCCAGAAGCTCTCCCTCTTCCCCACAACAAACCAGTGCACTGAACAAGGAATGAAGCCCCCCATGCACACACACTCAGAACTGGGCAGTCCTGCCTCCTACACCAGTGTGCACAGAGCAAGCTGGGACCTTACCTCTTGGAATGAAAGGAAACAAAGAGCTTTCTGCTGGCAAATGGCAATGGAGACCTATCACATGGCTGTATGGAATGGAGGGGGCTGGGAACTGCTGCTGCCTGAGCCATCATGACCAGTTCAGTCTAATGGGAGGGTGACCTGGGACTGGGTCGTGCTCTCAGCTGAAAGAGGTGGTGCTGACCTGGCTCTGCTGCACAGAGCTCTCACCACCCCAAATGAGGATGTAATTCAGCAGGCAGAGTGCCTGGCAGCTGAATAGCCAGAATACTGCAGGTGGGGATACGGAGCACCAGCAGCAGGATGGGAACAGGCCCAGTATCACCCTCTTTCATCAGGTCTCCTCCAGATGACATTACTAATAATTTATTTATAGGAGCAATAATATTGTTTAAACTAGGTTTATTTCACCACCTGAGAGCTGCTTGGTGCCTATGACAGCATATTTACATGTGCACATATCACCGTACAGACTTCAGACAGTTAAGGAAATCACACAAATGCAATTCAGTCTCAGAGAACACGTACTGGTAATATGCCAACCCAGCTGCAGCCAGGGCACCCAAGGGCTGATTTAAAGCCCAATAAGCAATGTTGGGGGAAGCAGCTTCAGCTCACATATTTTTTGTCAAAGGAGTGAGTGATGAGGTGAAATGAAACAGGCAGCATGCCCAGGGAAAGGCAAAATCCAAAAAGGCCCTTACTTCCTGAAGAGCTGGTCACTAGCAAACCCCCTTTTACCGCAGCGTTCTATACTTTGCCAACCTACTGCTCTGCTCTGCAGCGATCCTGCCAAAAGGAGAGAGGGAAAAAGGTTCAGAGAAGACAGGAAGGAAGAAAGCAGCCCTGTTCCATGAACCAGACCCAGAGACAGAAATGCAAAAAGCAAAACCAGGCCTTCTGGTAACTTCTGTAACAAGATGGTTTATACAGACAGCCTCCTTCTCTCCCCTTCCCACGCCTGCTGTTGGCCTCCACAGCTTTGCCTCAAAGTGCAATCTGGTTAATTGTCACTGCACTTCAGCATCTGAGACAGGCAGGCAGCACCTTCACAAGGAGATGTCTTTTTGAACTTTAAAGCCGTGTACAAAAGGTTTAACTTTAGCCTCAGAGAGAAGTTTTACTTTCAAATCTGCCATTGTAGTTGCGGCTTCGTGTCATTTACCGTGGAAAAGCACACGGACACCCCCTGCAGTGGTTTGAAGGAGGAACCAACCACCTGCATCTATGTGCTAACAGAAGCCCTGGTTGAGCGAAGACACTTAGAAATTTGCTTCATTGTATTATTTTCCCCCAAATCTGTATCCTAGGCAATCTGCACTCAATAACAATGTTTCATTACTCTTTACATGAAAAAGGAAACATTATTAAATGACACAACAGCCCCAGGGGCAGCAAAATTCCCATCGGAAGTTATGCAAACAAGATTAAGTGCTACAGTGGAGGGGGCTTTACATCTGAGGGAGCAAGGCTGAGAAAGCTGGGAGGACAGTATGGAAATGGTTTATTACATCAATCATCCTCCTTGACACAGCCATAAATGTAGAGATGTTTTAAAGAAAACAAATCAATGCAACCCTCCTGAAAATTATATTTCTCATTTTTTTTTTACAGCTCTTGTCCTGGTTTTAACAGAGTGTAATCAAAAAAGTGAGAACCCAGGGCTATCTATGCAGATAGGTATTCAGGGATAAGCTCCCAATGGTTCAAAAAGGGGAAAGAGAGGAAAGCACAGGTGTGACAGCAAAGCAGGTCAGCAAGATCATCTTCAAAGCCAGATGCTACATTAGTACAAAAGGCCTAAGCTGAAGTGTCACACGGACACTGTGTGTGGCAGAAGTGAAGGAGAGGGAACGGTGTGACCTCTAACCAACGCACTGCACTGGAAGTTTGGGTCACCAAACTGCTGGCTGCCCACGCCGGGGCAGTCACAAGGACACTGCGTGGCAGAAGACACAAGTGTGCAGAATGAATCCAATGCCAGTACAGAAATGAATGCTGTATCCCTAATATCTAGCAGAATTTTCCCTGGGTTTGCTACTGTTTGTTGCCTCTTGTCTGCTGCTGCACAGCTGATAAGCAACTGCTTCCATTTTCTCCACAATCTCCCCTTAACTAGAAGAACACAGCAGTAATTTACTTGTGCCTTACCTTCCTCCTCTTAAAACCTTTATCACGAGCAGAGCTCCCAAATAGTTGGGCCTCTCCTGAATTTATAATGGCTTTCATAATCTAACATTATTCTAAGAGCCTGCTTCAGCACATGCCACATGGCCAATTCTCTCTGCAAGGGCTGTACCTCGGGGACAGCCCCTCACTGCCCTGCTCAGTTCAAGAGGCAGGGAAGCGGGGCTGAGCAGCCCAGCCCCACACACAAGGTCCAAGAGCCCAAAGCAGGGCTGACTGACACACAGCAGCACCCTGTGGTTTCCTCCCCACTGATGTTAAAGCTGTGCCCCCCCTTACCGCTTCACAGCTTTCTGAGCCAGCATCCTGTTGCCTGCCAGGAATGTGATGCCACCCAAAATGGCCAAGTACTTCAGAGTCTGGAACATGTTGAGCTGAGTCCAGTAGACATACATGAGTCCCAACATTGCTGGGGGAAAAAAAAAAGAGAGCCCATGGCTGAAACTGCATTTCAAAAATCAACCATTTGTTACCCTCAGAACAACTGTACTGCCAGGCCTAAGCATTTGGTTTCTATCTCATCTCTCAAGCTCTGAATGGCAGATCTAAAGACCACACATTATTGCCAGGGAATGAAGACATCTGGGTCCCCATTCTGGAAAGAAAATGTGACACTGACAGCTTGCAACCAACCCTCCTGTGGCAGAATTACGGACATATTATAGACATTAAGGGCTATTAAAAAGAGGAAGATACTCTGGATTTCAATAGGGGATATTAACTTCACACATCTGTAAGGGCTTACAGCTTTATGAAGCTTCCAAGGAAACTGACTTGGACTGAAAAACATAGTGACATTTGGAAATCAGTAGATTCAATATTCTCCCAACCTGCTACATTTTTGAAATTCTACCAAGACAGTAAATAACTGTGTGACCAAAGGCACAATAAAATTGATGAAAAAAAACGGTTCAGCCAAAGAACCAGAAGTGCTTTCATGGGAAGAGCTTTAAAGAAAAGATGTAGCCATTCACTGCTAACAGAGTCCTGCAGGTTTCAATCCCCACAGAACCTCCCTGCTCTCAGAGGATAAACATGCAATAAAGAAAGTGTGACCCCTGGAAATAAGAAGTTCTATTAAGTACAGATAAATGGAGTGAGAGAGGGGCCCGGATAATGACAGCTGTTATAAGCTGATGGCCAAAACAGGTTTATCACCATATTAACAATCATGAAAAGCAGGAAGGCAGATGGAAACAAAGAGAACAAATGTTACGCTGTTATGTCATTAGAGTTAATAGACCACGAGCCCATTAACCACAGGCTCTCATCTGTAACTCCCAGGTGAGGAGGTCAAACAGCAGAAAGCCTCTGACACTTACCAGCATGTCCCATGTGAAAAACAATGGTGCTGGGAGCAAAGCTGAAGTTGGAGATGTTGGCACCTATCTTGATCCACTAAAAGGAAAAGAAGCAACACGAGTTAAACAGCCTTGTAAACACAAGCTTTTATTTTAAGCTTCAGTATTCTTCAAGCCTGTTTGCTTTAAGATCTTCAGTGAATCCAGTCTACTCTCTGCAGAGCACTTGTTTACTACTGCAAGAGGAGAGAGTAGTAATTTTGCTAAAGGCAGCATTGTTGAGCTCTTTTAGTGAATATTTCTTCTGCTACTTCTGACTGCCCTAATGCAGTTCCTCAAATATCTTAAACTGATGAGAGAGTACTGCTCCAAATTTAAATAGTGAAAAAGAAATAGACATTGCTATTTCTATCCAGTTGAATTAATTTCCATTAAAAATACAAAAAAAAGATAAAGGCATGAAGGGTGGAAAAGAGGAGCAGCAACGAGTTTTTTCACTGAAGTGTCATCAACTTGTATATTGTGAACTCCATAAAGCAGAGGACACGACTGCCTGAATGCCAGCTTTCACTGAGACTGGCAAATGGGAAATTACTCTTGGAATCAGTTTCATCTTCCAAATAAGGAATAATTTAACTTGCCTCAGTGAGATTTTTTTATTGCATTAAGTTCAAAGCACTGACCTGATGATACAGTGAGTAGCAGTGGATGTTTCAACTACAGACACTCAAATGTCCATAAATGGGAATTCAATCTGATAGGATTAAGTAACACAGATTTTGTGATGGATTTATTACATATGAGGCAGAATAACTGCTTTTTTCCTGTGGAAGTCTAATGTTATTATAACAATCTGCCCACTGTTATTCACCATCCCCAGCTGAAGCACACTGAAGAAACTCATCCACCTACTTCAATTTGGCAGCAGTGTTATTCTGCTTTGACTATAACCTCAAAAAACCAAAGCAGACCAATGCTCTGCACTGACATCTGCCAGCTGTGACTCCAGCACTGCTGTGCCAGTCATGATTAACCAAGAGTTTTAGCAAGAAGTTGAGCTGTCCAACCTCCTAAGTGACTCTGGACTGGATGGGAAAAGGTATTGCTCTTTTGTGACCCAGTTCACTCACCAGGATGAGCAGCAAAAGCAGTGGGGAGAGAACCAACGCTGTGAAAGTGTTGGACACCACTGTGGGAGGCCTCTTCTCAGGTTCCCTGAAGAGGTGCTGCAAACAAACAAAACCAACTCATGAGTAGGAGTAGTCCAACAGAGCAGCTTCTCTGCTCCCCAGACGACCAGCTGCAGCCCTGGTGCTGCTCTCAGAGGTTCCTCTGGATGAGAGCCATTCTTCTTAAGGCAAAGACTGACTCTTTAAAGCAGTGTCTATTCCAGTCTCTGCACATTTGATTTCTTGCACAGTTAACTTTTCCTTGCACTCACAGAAGCACTTGTTAGCTTGACACCAGCACTGCTGGCTGGAACGAAACAGAGACTTTTCTGTGGTGCTTACCTGGCCAAATTTTCATGTTTGAGTCTTCCCACTGACACCAGTTGCTCTCTCACAGGTAGAACACACAGCTTATTTATTCATACACCAGAGAACTCCAACAAATTTCTCTCCATTAAGCAGTAACTCTGGTCTTCCTTTAATTACATTACTTACAAATAAATTACGATGAGAACACTAGGCCCTCATCTCCACACAATTTTGACTGTACCTGGATTTCAGGTTTGGGAACAAAGAGGTTCTTGGACTGGACTGTGGATGGTGCATCCTCTTCTGGGAATGTGATCACAACATCAGCCTGAAATGAAATCATGCAGCTTCATGCATTTAGATCTAAATGTATTAATAAAATCTATTCCATTACTGTGCTCTATTTCCTTATTTGCCAACCTATGATTTACATAATTTTAAAAGGAAATTGAGAAAAACACACCAGATTTTTTAAGAAGCAACTTCTCCTAAACAGAGGCAGTAATGCTATTCACCCATCATTAAGAACTGGACTTATTTCCATCAGAGAAAGAACAGAGAGGTTAAACCTTGAGAGCTTGCTGTGAAATTACAACCAAACCCATAAACCTTCTGAAGTTTCTGCACCACCACGTGATGAAATGAATGTTAGTTTCTGTCTTGCTTTGATGTTTACTTAAAACTTGGAATGAACAGCAAACCTCAGAGCCCAAAAATGGCCAAAAGGATTTTGGTTTACTACAAAGAGTAAAATATTTGAGCTTTTTGCTTCCAAGCCTGTACCATGCTCTCCGGTTAGACTGTCAGTAATGCCAAAATCACATCACCCCAATTCCAGCTACATACCACATTCCACAGGATTGGATTTTCCAGAGTGGCATCTCCAATGATCAGGTACAGAGTGTAGGTCCCAGAGGCAGAGTCAAATTCAGTCTTTCTTTCAGAGGTATCCAGTTCAAACTTGTACACATTCTTGCTGTCTGGTTCTGCAACAAACACCACCTCCTGGCCAGTCTTTTGGTTGTGAAGTCGGACAAAAGTCTGCAAGGAAGATTGTAACATTCAAGGACTTTTTCAGCCAACAATCTACATTAAAAAAAAAATCAGAAGTGTGCTTTTACAGTGCAGACCACGTGCACTCAATTTGTGGAGTTAAATACAACACAATACCAGAGCCAGGATAGGTTTCATTTAACAGACAAAACAAATGAAGTGAAACTCCCATCTCCCGAGATCAGTGACCTTCACAGTACATGTCAGAAACATAAGGCTTCTCAAAACCTATCAAATCTTTTCAAGAGCAACTGTCAACTCAGATGCTTCATGATGGAACATCTTGGTAACACAGCGACGACAAAAATTGTCCTAACCTGGTGAGGGATGAGTTCAGCTCCACTGTTCACATCTATCAGCTGGAAGGACAAAGCAAAGTTCTGATGGCTGTCAGCTGTGAACGAGCCCTTGGCTTTGGCTGGGTAAGCTACCCTAGGAGGAAAAAACCCACACAGAACTGAGGTGATCTTCCAAGAGAAGGCCTGGTGCTCAGAGAAACCAAGGCTCTAGTCTAGAGTCAGGGTTGCCCTTAAAGGATCACACACCCCATGCTGTTTTACCTGGTTGTTTTTGGCGCAATGCTCTGATCTTTATCCACGGTAGAAAGATCCACATTAGTAATCCCCACTTCCGTGGAAACTTTTACTTTCAGCTGCAACAAAACATAACAGAAAATTCCTCAGAGCACTTTACACACCAATTATGGTCAAGTCCACTGCAGATGCTTTAGCTCTTCTGTCCCTCTTCCCCAAAGAGGGTCCTATGACTAAGCTCAAGTCAGAGCCTAACCTGAACAGAAGGATCTACAGCAATTTACCTTCTGGCAAAACTCCTGAACCAGTCACTCACCCTGAGCCATCCCCTTCCTCCCTGCACAAGCAGCCAGCTCTGCAGACACCAACTTCTCAGGCATGCTGGAATTAGCTGCCCTTGAGAGAGCTGTTTTTAATGAAACTACCCAGATCCAACTAGCTTGCCTTTTGAACTAGCAGAAACCAGCTATTAAAGATTACATCACATATGATACAACTTAACACTCCCTATGCATATGTCCTTCTACTTTCTGGACAGCAATTTGAGACAAGAGGTCTCGGGACAGCAACCAGTTCTGCCTCTGTTGGCTCCTAAAGCCCAACAGGTTTCCGTTGATTTTATTACCAGCAGGCAAACGCCAAAGCATTCCTGCAGACCTGCACTTTGTCCAGCAAGCTTTCCTTCAGAGTCACAGCATTCATCACTCAGTGCAGGGCAGCCAATAAGGCCCTGCCATTTATCACACTCCTCTGTGTTAAGTGCAGAATAAACCCCAAGCAGAGAAATGATTTCCTGCCCTTTCCCCAGCCCCAAACCACAGCCCATCCAGGCACTGAGCCGAGTGGGTTTGACTGATTTCAATTCTTCTCTCAAACATAAGCAGTTACTGCAGTCTGTAGTTTTTAATTAGCACATTTGTTCTCACAGCTTACAAATGCTCCCCTAGAGAATTAAAGTTTCATTGCCAAGATATTTTTCATCTTATACTACAATTTGTTATTACAGGTTTGCTCATGTGAACCAGCCCCACACCCTCAGCCCAAAAAATAATTCACAGGGAACCTGTGGGAAAAATACGTAAAAACATTAACTAAACTATTCAGGTCAGACTTCAAACACAATCATCTTGGCAGTTCCTTTACAACAAAAAGTGTAATTTAAGAGACAGGCTACCGCTGAAAATGGATCCATTAACATGCAGATGATTCAGGCTAACTTTAGCAAAGCCTTAACTTGTTCCAAGACCAGAGCAAAGAAAGATCGACTAATGAAATATTAATTTTATAAAAGTTGTGTGAAGGCAACTCAGAGCTGCTGCACACAGCCCCTCCAACTGCACAGTACACAAACATCTCTCAAATATTTTAATGCCAGGAAATGTAGTCTCTGCCTGAGTAATAACCCACTGGTTTAGCTCATTACTGTCAAAACGATGGTGCATTAAGGACAATTAATGCTAATAACAGTAAGGAAAAAAGCAGCTCCCCAGCAGTCCTCCCCCGTAACAATGTGTCTTATTAGCAGCGGTTCCCACAAAGCTGCCGGTGCTAATACATTCCTGCCGGTGCCTCCCCGTGCCAGCCCCAGCTTAAGCAGGACAATCCAGCCCCTTCTGACACCCCTGAGTGCCATTACTGCTCCACTGACAGAGTCAATTTGATACTCAGAGTAAAGGTCAGCAGTTGTAAGTGTCCTCCTCCAAGCTAAACACGTTGGAAGATTTGAAATGCTAATTGTTTCCTTAAATAGGTGATTGAGGGCAAAAATTAACCCTGGGAATGGACTTCTATGGAGAAGAGCATTCCCAGCTGTTGACACTGGGGTGACTACATGAACAGTCACAGAGGTCACATTGTTCTCACTGTAACAAACTTGAGGAAAGGAAAACTCCAAGTGTTTATCTAGAACTGCTCTTCTTCTAGAAAGGTGTGCTCTAACAGCTTTTGCCACCAAAAAAGGGGGGGGGGTGTGCATGAAAGGAAGACTTCATCTGCTTTGGTCACTGTTTCTCCACTACAAAATCTTCACCATATACTGGTTTGTATATGCCAAAAGACCCCCTTGACTCTCTCCTAGGGCTCTAGAGCTTATACAAACAGACAACAACAAGCGCTCAGCTTCCACACATCAGGCAATCCCCAGACAACTGAGAGCCAAGCCTTGAGATTTATGGGCTCAAATCTGGAGTGCTCTGAAGAACTAACACTTGGTAATCATTTCTGCATATCGACTTACGGCTGCCATATAAACACTTCCACTGTTATCCTTTGTTCATATGCTGTCATATCAGCATCTAAGTGATAAGTCAGGTTTGAAATTGACACAAATCCCTTTTGATCATATATTAATCTGGTTACTGGCCATAATCCTGAGTTAAAATCCAATGCATTACAGAAAAACATGTGATAAAAATTCCATACAACATCCATCACAAGTATAAATAAAAAGCTGTTTCAGTGAATAGGCACAGAATGAAAATACATCAAAGAGCACACTCACCTCCACTTTGTTAGCAATAAATCGCTTATCTCCATCTACACTGATAGAGAAATCATAATACCCACTTGCAGGTTTCACATTCATGAAGTTCAGCTCAAAGAAATCCCTGTAACAACAAAACCCTAGGTGTTAAGCCTCCAAACATGCTGCATTAAATAGGTAAACGAACATAGCACAAAACTAACATTGCTAAGTGCAGCAGAAAAAGAATTCTTCAAAGCTGACCAAAGTCAAAAGAACATTGGGATTTCCCACTCTCAGTAAAAAGAAAAAACAACAGAAATTCACCATCACCACCAAATGTGCTCAGTCACGCGACACCAACAAAACACAACCACAGCATTTTGAGTCTTCTATCACAGAAACATTTCTTCGGTGGAAAAACAC
Organism: Lycocorax pyrrhopterus obiensis; assembly: GCA_014706295.1. Lineage (NCBI taxonomy): Eukaryota > Metazoa > Chordata > Aves > Passeriformes > Paradisaeidae > Lycocorax > Lycocorax pyrrhopterus. The sequence continues at coordinate 8,364,595 of JACSVZ010000022.1, read as the reverse complement.
TTATGGAAAGTAAGTCCAACATTGTTTAAATAACAGCTGTTTGCCTTACTCTAAAAATAATCTTATTTTCTTACCCAGAGAGAGTAAATGGCAGCTGTTGAAGGACAGTGGCTTTGCTAGACACAGACTTGGCTTGGTCAAGCTTTACAGAAACTTGAGTCAGTAGCTGGGACATAACATTGGTCACTTGCAGCTACAAGAGAAAAACCAGCATTTCTGTGAAACTTGTTGTCCCAGAAGGAATGCAGGAGCACAGACAACTCGGTACCTCTCTGTATTACACACCCAGAGTTCTCCCCTGCTCAGCATCCCACATTCCCTTGTTCCTTCTAACACGATAGGGAAGGTGAAGAGCTGGCTTCCACACCATGCCTTCTTGAGGCAGGGTCTGGTAAGGCCTGGCTCCCAAGAACCACTTCATAAAAGCACTAAAATCCCACATCTACTGGAACCTGAGTCACAGAGCTAAAAGTGAAAGACAGCACCTTACACTTTCAGTCAGCCCAGAGCTACAATACCACAGACTGAGCCAAGATTTGGGGCCAAGGCCTTACCCTGAGTATGGGCTGATGATGAGACACAGCCGCAGGCCCATCAGGGACAACGATGATGGGCAAGTGGAAGCGGTTCTGGGATAAGGAACCTGCAGCACGAGCAACGCTGAAGGCCTCTGAGAGTGTCTCAAAGTTTTTCTTGCTAAAAATTGCATTCATCAGCTGGATAACTTGATCCTGAAAGAGGAAAAGCCAATCACATATAAGCACCAGCAGCTTACCACAACACTGCAAACTGGTTCAGTATAATGTTATTAATGAAAACATCATTCATAAAAGATTGTTTAATTTTCCATTTACTTTAAAAATACTTCAAGTTACGAGGCAACCCAAAATGATCTACCTTTGGAATTTCACATGTGCATTCTTATTCTTGGCTAGGAAGTTCCAACCACAATGGCTGGAACCATCTCAAGAACTTGGAAAAGCAGAATTTGGATCCACCTCTGCAAATGACGTGTTTTGGAGTGGAATATGTCATCAGCTCAACTACCCAGACTGCATGTGGCTGCAAAAAGACAATTTGGCTGCAAGAGCTGCACAATTGTCTTCATACAGTGGAGCAGGACCAGGCTTGATGTCCTGGCTACCCGCCAGGCTGGGAAGGCCATGGAGCAAAGCAGCCCAATGGCTCTGGAAGGAGCCAGTCTAGGCCCATGCAGGCTTATCCCCTCAGGCTCAGCAGTGCCCTCAAGCTAAGAGGATTAGCTTTAAAGAAGTACCACCAGGAGCACAGAGCCAGCTCTGGCTTTGGGATGTGCCAAAGCTAATTTGTTCTCTCCAAAGCAGGAGTGGGACTGCATCCCTCCAGCTGGTTTTGTAGGCTGACTTGGTAGGGTTAGGGCATCTGCACCACACTGCATATTATTCATTACCACTCATTATTCAGCTTCTTCCATCACTCCCTGCTAGTCTGGAAAACAGAGGAATTGGCTACCTGTACTTTGAGCCAAACAAAGGATTTTGGGCTAAATTCTAATGAGAATGAGAACAGTCAAAGACAATCCCAAATAAAGCAACAGGGAAACAACTTAGTGACCTACAAAGAACACATTTAAATTAAATCCACCGCATCTCAAATTTTCACTCTCCTGCTTGTACCAGGTAAGCACCAAACAACACCACAACTAGAGAAAGCATCCAGACAAATGCTACAAAACTCCTGCACAGTGCAAACTCTGCAGTGTTTTTCATGTCTGTGGAGGGCACGGCACTGCTCCAGACCCTAATCAGCAACTGACACTTGTGGGGGGAAAAAAAGGCAGCTATTTTTTCAAATACTACATGTTATTTTTTAAAGACAGTTTTGTGGCATTCCAAAAGCACTCTCACCATTCACCAAAGATAAAGCCCTAAGACCCAACAGCAGCACTTCTGACAGCACAATTCTGAAAAAAAACCTAAACAATTTTCCTTAATTGGTCTTTTTTTAAGCATCATTTGGACGCTGACAGTTTGAATTGAGTGGCAGAATCACCACCTCAAAAATGACATCCAAATTACTTTGCATTAGTCTGTTTGGCAGCAGTGTGGAAAAGAGCCAGGACTGAACTCAGATGTCTTACACTGGCTTCAGTATGAACCCTGCCACTTTGGCTCGTGCTTTAGGGAGCTGCCATTCTCACTCCAAAGTCCATCTAACTCCATTAACTTGTGGGGGGAAAAAAATCAAGTGGATAGCTTGCAGTAATGATTTCTAGCTTAAGATCAAAAGAAATTTCCAACAATCTTTCATCGTAGACAAGTTTTTTCATCTGGATTCCTGCAGGCACATGGTAATGTTGTCTCTCTTTTGGGCACCCCAAACTCAGGTGCCTGCATTTCCTCACAGATAAGTAACATTTGCAAAACACTTTGAAATGCTGGAAAGTGCTACACAAGTGCCAAATACCAGAACGAACTCTCAAACAAGGGGTTTTTTTCAACACCTTGTCTCAATAAACAAAGAAAAGCTAAGCCTCACTTGCAATTTCCCTCTGTACATTTGGAAAAGGAAAAAAACCCAACAAATCCAGCCTGTGATCTTTAAGTTGGAATTTCCTCTTAGATTCTGTTCCCTAGCATTCCTGCCACAATGTCCCTTTTCAGAGTGTGCTCAATACTTTTTCCAGTAGAAATTCTACCCAGTTACACAGGGCTCTTGCACTGCACCACAGGGACTGGGCAGATCCTTTTTGGGAGTTGGTGTGTGCAATGGAGGAACAGGCAGGTACAGACCTCCTTTATTGCTGGCTCCGTACCCACATGGTCTGACAGCTTATAGGCAGCAGCAACAAACAGGGCAGTAGTCTCAATTCCTTCTTCAAACTGCAGGTAAACTCCACCCAGGTCATCCAAGCGAGCGACAAGATCCTGACAGAAAGAGTTATTAAAATTTAAATTGCATTCTAGTAGATCCACAGAAGTTATCTCTGCTGTTAGGCCTGTAATCAAAAATTATCTGCATGGGTTCAATGATATATTTTGTAATAGCCATTTGGAAACAGGAAAAAAGAAAATCCTCCAGCCTTTAGTGGATTTAATTATATGGAAATGTCAGGATTTTCTATGTTTTAGTCCACTGTGAAACAGATAAAAGTCCAAGAAATTATCTGCTTGAAAGCCAAGCCACATCATGCAGGCAGACAATTAGTTGGGTTGGTTTTTCATTTTGTTTTTCACATTAACACTTCCTTTAGTTCTAAAGTGATCTATCAAATTTCTAAATAATTAGAGAGCACAGTGTGTTCCTACCTCAATCTCCTCAACAATGCTACTTAGATCAGCCTGTTGGGACAGGTAAGATGCCGTCTCCAAAGCCTGGATGGTTCTTAAACAAGAACAAACAAAACCAAACAAGTGTATGATTATTCTCTCCTTAAAAGCCAAACATCATTTAAATCAAAGCAGCAACTGCAATTTCTATTCCGAATGAAGTGTAAAACAGCTGTTCCTGCCTTCAGCTCACTCAAGAGAATGAATCTGAAGTGATTTAGTGTTAACTTAGCATTCATTACAGAATGTCACTGTAGCTGCATCAGTGCTGCAAGAAACTCACAGACTCAAAGGCAGAGAAGAGAAGAGAAGAGAAGAGAAGAGAAGAGAAGAGAAGAGAAGAGAAGAGAAGAGAAGAGAAGAGAAGAGAAGAGAAGAGAAGAGAAGAGAAGAGAAGAGAAGAGAAGAGAAGAGAAGAGAAGAGAAGAGAAGAGAAGAGAAGAGAAGAGAAGAGAGAACAAACTGATGCCTGCAGAGCACAGATCCCAGACTTGCTACTGAGGCTTCCAGGAATCCAATTTTTCAGTCAACAAAGCAAGTTTTTAAGTTTCCCTTTCTTCCCCAGCCTTTAAGGGACATTCTGTTCTCTTGTTTCACAGTGAAACAAAGTTCTTTGGTGATAAATGCCAAGATTCCTTCAGCTTACTGGCACATATTTTCCAGCTCACAGTGCAGGCACCCCAAACTACAAACAACAGGGCTGAGAAAGAGCATCAAGTCTGCTGCAACCATAAATGACACAAAATCATGGCTGGGTATAAAGTAAAAATTCTGTTTGTCTGCCCTTTTAGCTGGAGGCTTTTTTGGGATATCCTCCCTTTACTGACCATTATCCTTGAACTAAACTGAATATAGAAGTTCATTTACAAAATCATACAAAAATGGCCCCAAAACATGTATTTCATCCCCCCCGAGGAACAGTAATGAACTGGACAAATACATCAAATGAAAACACAGCACCTACTCTACTACATCCATATTACAAATATTAAGCATTTAAGTACTCTTTAATTCAAAATCCAGTTGCCTGGAGGATAAACATGTGCATCACTCCTGCCTGAGACTTACGCCAGCACGCTCTCTTCCTTGCTGAGACGAGCAGTGAGAGCACTCAGCGCTTCCTGGGACGCCAAAGGAAGGCCAAAACCACTCAGGGCACCAACAGCGTGAAAAATTTGGGTGACTGAGGAATCCTCACTGACAGCTGCCAGCAGCAGCTCCCTGGTCTCATTTGAAATGGTGACCTGAGGAAGAGCACAGGGAACACAGCGAGTCACACTTGAAAAAACATGGCCTTCAAATCACCACTGATTCCCTCCTGGAGCAACACACTAGACTGGTGAACCACTATAAGCTTCTGGGAAAAATCCATTTATCATTCATTACCTTTCAGTTTAATTAATTAAATGATTGAGTTTTGCTGCCAACCATCAATTAGTCAGGATAATCCACGATTCAGATTTATCCTGGTAACCTGCTACTGCTTCTCATGTGGCATCACATCACTGTGTAGCAGCTAGGGGTGCTGATGACAAAGAGGGCTTGGATAACCCACCCCAGTTCAGCAAAGGTGGTCTGCACCTGTATCCAGCAGTGTTCCAACACCCAAACAGTCTGTCATCCACCCAGAGAGCTTCTAATCGAGACAGTCCTGAGAATTCTAAGATAATGTGCTGCCTTTTTAATTAGCCATCAGTGTTTAATTAAAATACATCCCCTCAGAATTACTCTGGACCAAATACTTGTGTTATAGGTTTATACTTTGCCTTGTATAGAGCATGCCCAAACATATATTTACCTAAGACACAAGAGAGAACAATCCACTAAAAGAAAGTTATGCATAAAACAAACCCAAGAAAACTATCAAGGCACGTATTTCCTTGGTAATATCTGTCTGCAGAACTCAGGGCTCCACACTCACCTCACAGCCAGACAGGACCTGGATGGACTGGGCAGCATAAAAGAGGGATTCAACACTGCTGGAGTCCACATGAGATTTGATGAACTTGCATGCAGCCTGTGGAGAAACAGAAGTTAACTTAAACCACTGAGAGGAGATTTAAACGATACTCTAAGACAATTCCATGAGCACTGTGCATTTTTATACCCCCCAGATCCTACTCTGCCAAGTGCTGCACAGAAACCAGGGTGGTTCCTCCTAGAAGACATAAGGAATTTTCACATAAACTCTATTACAACCATAATTCAAACCTAAATTGAGTATAATAATAAACCCTAACAAAATTAAAGCCTTACAGTTATATTTAGTAGGGAAAACCTTCCAGGATAGAGAACAGATGAACAGAAATTCTGTGGGTGAGCTTCCTTTCCAGCTGTATATCATACCATCATCAATGGATAGAAATACAGAATTTCAAAGAATGCAGAGAGAAATGTGGGGCAAGCAGGTACAGCATGAAGGCAAGCAATGGGGCTGCTCATTAATTTGTATTAACTGACAGCTGGGTAGATGGATCACTGGGGTGCATTTTAACCAGAAAAATAACCAAGAATTTAACTGCTCATACATAAATTACAGGGCTTTGAGTATGTGGAGCACAGGCATTTACAAGCAGGACAAGACTACATTATGTAGGAATATTCCTAGACTTTCTCTTGGCTGAGGAAGATCAGGTTAGAGATCACTTAGTCACAGCTGACACCCTCAAACCCATGGGCCCCAATGGGATGCAGCCACAAGTGCTCTGGGAGCTGGCAAATGTTATTGCTAAGCCATTCTCCATCATCTTTGGGAGCTCATGGAAAATAGGAGGTGCCTGAGGACTGCAGGAAAGCCAGTGTCACTTCAGCCTTCACAAAGGGCAAGGAAGAGGACGCCAGGAACCACAGGCCAGTCAGCCTCACCTCCAGGAAAGGTGTTGGAACAGCTCATCCTGGCTGTCATCTCAAAACATGTAGAGGAAAACAAGGTGATGAGGAGTAGTCAACACAGATTCACCAAGGGGAAATCATGCTTAACCAATGGGATAGCCTTCCAGGAGACGACCTTCTCTCTGGAGAAGGACCTGGGGGTCCTGGTGGACAACAAGCAGTCCATGAGCCAGCAGAGCGTCCTGGGGGCCAAGAAGGCCAGTGGTATCCTGGGGTGCATGGGAAAGAGCACTGCCAGCAGGTCAGGGACGTGATCTGGTCCCTCTAATCAGCCCTGCTGAGGCACATCTGGAGTGCTGTGTTTGGTGCTGGGCTCCCCAGTTCAAGACAGACAAGGACATACCGGAGGGCTGTGAAGATGATGAGGGACTGGGGCGTCTCTCAGGAGAGAAGGCTGAGGGAGCTGGGACTGTTCAGCCTCAAGGAGAGCTTATCAGTGCACACAGACATCATTCCATGACAGATGTTCAAATATTACATCTAGCTATTATTTTTACTACCTCTAGCTTTTAAATAGCCCCACCCTGTGAAGAGGTGCACCGTGCACAAAAAAGTCTCATCACAAAATCTTCAGGAGGCTCACAGCTAAGAGGTTATGTGCAGAACCCAAAGAGAAACCAAGACCAAATGGTTCAGAACCCCTGTACTGAATGAATCCATGAGGAAACAAAAAACTTCTATTTACAGTTCACATGCACATGTAAACATCCACGTGCATGTGAGCAGGTGTGCCTGTGTGAGGGGGCTGTTACAAGCACAACCTGCAATATTTAAACTAGAAATGCTTAGACACAGCACAGTAAGAACTATGTTGATACCACCAGCCTTTAAATTATACAATTAATTGTATATAAAAATAGCCCTGCCTGAATTCAGTACTTGAACTGAAACAAACTAATGAGAACTCTATTTAACAGTACAGCAAACGTGCCACAGGCGGGGAACTTATGCACAAGACAATTAAACAAATTGATATCCACAGTAACATCACAACGGGCCATGGAGGAGCGAACCCTGAAGCCACCATTTACAGGCAGTGAGTGTAAGCCAGCCAGGGCCACTGCCGGACAAAGATGCAATTTACCCAAATAACACATGAGAGTCAGTAATTACCAGTGATACTCCGGTACTTACTAAGGACATAACGCACGTACGTTTTACAACCCCCACACGGCCCTGTCCAAGCAGAGCTCGCTCTATAAACTCATATTACAGTAATAATTCGTTTTTCGCTGCTATACAGCAGCCCCTCTGCAAAGCAAAGCGCCCCCGAGCAGCGGCAGCCGGGCCCTCCCCCGCTCACCTTTTCGTCCGCCACCCGCACCCCGAGGCTGCTGAGCCCCACGATGGAGTAGTAGGCGGCCCGCACGTCGGTGAAGGGCCGCTCCAGCACAGCCCGCAGCCGCGCCAGGTCGCGGGCAGCGAGACGATGGATGGGGACGAGGGCCTGGGCACTGGCGAGGACAAGCAGGAAGCTGAGTGCCGCCTCCAGACGCAGCCTAGGGCCTGCGGAGAGATAAACGCGTTACCCCAGATCTCTCCTTCCCCGCGGTACTGAGACCAGCCCCGGCCACGGCCTGCCGCCCTCGCCTTACCCGGCGCCGCCATGATGCCGCCCCCTCCCGCGCCACGGCGCCGCTTCCGCCCCGCGCCCCGCCCCGCCCCGGCACGCGCCATCACGCCTCGGGGGGGGTGAGAGGGACGGCGTATTATGTGAGAGTCTTTCAGCCCCACTGCTGCCCTCCACGACAACCGAAAAACTGTGACAGAGGGGAAAGCCAGCGGGGCTGGAAAGGGAGCGGACGGGAGGCTGGCTGTGGTGGGGCCGCCAGGCCGAGGACAGAAGCGACTCCCCCGGATGGCGGGAGTGGTACGGGCCTCCCGGCGGGCATCAGGGGCGGCCCCTGCCGGGGATGTGGGCTGCGCTGATTGGCCAGGGCGCCTTAAAGGGGCCGCGGCGGGAAGGCGCCCGGCGGCTGTGGCCGTGTCGCGTTATGTCGCGTTATGTCGCGTTATGTCGCGTTATGTCGCGTTATGTCGCTCCACAGTATTTTCACGCCGCGTGCAGCCGTGCAGAGCCGTGCCACGCCGTGCCGTGCTGTGTCACACCGTGTCACGCTGTCTGACGCCGTGCCGTGCTCTGCCGTGCCCTGCCTGCTGTGTCACACCGACACCGAGCCCCTCGAAATCTGAAGGGGGGGGGGGGGTTTGAGTCAAACGTGTGGATTTTTCAGTTGTTGATCAGTGGCTGATTTGATACTCAAGGTGATTGTGCATATGATATGATTAAGCAGCTGCGTTTTGAACTTCGTTGGCTTGGCTGCTGTGCTGAATCGGTTGAGATTTAGGCTGGATATCAGGAAAAGGTTCTTCACCCAGAGGGTGGTCGGGCGCTGAACAGACTCCTCAGGGAATGGTCACGGCCCCAAGGCTGCCAGAGCTCTGGGAGTGTTTGGACAATGCTCTCAGGCACAGGGTGGGATTGTTGGGGTGACCTGTGCAGGGCCAGGAGTTGGACTCCTTGGTCCTGATGGGTCACTTCCAACTCACAATATTCTAATCTATATTCTATTCTAACTCTATGATTCTAGCATTTTGTTTTAAGGAAAACAGGAATGGGCTGTCTGGCCGAGAGCCACCAGGAATGAAGTCAGAGAACTGAACAATAACAGGAAAAGGTAATTTTGGAAGTGGGAGATCACAACCGCTGACACATTGACCGCCTACTCCAAACGGACCCCAGACTCAAATGGAGGGAAGAACTCTGCCTGTGGACAAATCGGCATGAGACACAAGAGATATAACTAGCAAATAGGGGATTGAGTACTAATTAACAAAAAAGTTCTGTAATTTGCGATCAATGAATGCTAATACCTTTGTTAAAATGTATAAATAGTGTAAAGTCTTGATGATTGGGGAGCCAGCCGTCTGTGGGTTATCACCCAGCTCCCTACTTCATGCAAATTAGAAAAAAAAATATAAATACCTCTCCTTGGCGTGTGAATTGGTGCTGCACACTGGACAACAATCCTGTGCCACAGCCCATGCAGTGCTGGGTGTTGTTTTCCATCTGTTCATTTCTTCGCCCTTGTTTTTCCTTAAGTACCAAATAAAAAGAGACAAAAAAGCAAGTGTAATGTTAAGCCCCAGCTCTGCTGTGCAAAACCCAAACCTCTCGGTTAACCAAGCTGGGTTTCCTGTGGGAATAAATAGCGGTGATTATTTCGGGTGACTCTTGGGAATGGCCATGGCCACGCCATCAGGGTCCCTGAGTTCCTCCAGTGAAGTGATGAACAAGTCAAAGTGCAAAATGGCTTTTTCCCTACGAGGCCCTGGGGATGGGCAGAGGGGCCTCTGTGTCCCTGTCCCCACAGGGGACACAGCACACCATGGGTGACAGACACCCATCCCACTGCTCACTGTCCTCTTGCAAAGCCCCAAAATTTGGGGAAAAGGGCTGTGCTTCCTCCTGCAGAGGGCACTGGGAACTTGTGCTTTTTGCTTTCTGGGAAAGATCCCCTGCAGCCGGTGCAGCTCCCACTTGAACACCCCTCCCTGCTCGCCCTTGTGTTGGGATCACTTGGTGTGACGTGGGCAGGGCTCTTGGCCTTGCTGGAGGAAAGCAAGGAGCCATGGAGCTGCTTAATGTGGAAAAGCCACTGCTGAGAAATCAGCCTGCCCTGCTCTGCCCCTGCTTCTCCCTCTGTGCCAGAGTGGTGATGAGATGTCAGCTCTGGAAGGGCTCCCTGGTAGTTTATAAACCCCAGCCAAGACATGCTGCCCACAGGTTGGTTTCCACAGTGCTGAACCACCAGTATCACCTAAATCCCCCAATTATTGAGCCTGAGCATGTTTGAGACAACAGGAGATGCTCACAGCTTTGAGCATCTGCCATGCTGAGGATGCTCCCTTGCACTGGGTTACTCCTTACGCCTTCTCCCTTGGGAGATGTAGCTCCTCTGAAGTGCAAAATCCTGTCGCTGTAGCTTTCCTGGGGGAAGGAAGAAAATGTCCTGCATCAGTGTGCCTGATTTTACTGTTCTGTCTGGGAAAAGGCTTTCGCTTTGCCAGGTTGGATTTGCATCACCTCACATTTTGCAGTAACCAAATGACACATTTTGGCCATCTGAGGTGGCATTTCCCATTCCATTGCCCTTCCTGGTGAGAAACTGGGCTGAGAGGAAGGTGATTTGCCCAGAACTGGAGCAAAGGCAAACTGAAATGAACACAAAATCCTCTGTGAGATGGCATTTCTCTTCTGTTCAAGCTATCAGGTCAGTCTTTGACCTCACCCTATTCTAGTCTGTATCAGGAAATGGCCACACAATCCCCAGGGCTGCTGGGACCCCTCCAAGAGGCTGCAGGGTGGCTGACCCTGCCACTGCCCTGGGGGAAGGATCCTCAGGGGCCATGGGGAGCCTGGATGGCTCCAGTGCCTTCTTCCAGGGCTGAAACACCCCCCACCCACCAGCCCAGCCTCAACAGGAGGCTGGAGACTCTCAGCCAAATTCTTCTGCTATGACAGATGGAAATGGGACATTTCCTTTTATTTTTTTTGAGATGAGAGAAAAAAGCTAAAGACCACTTGTGCAATTAAGAGCCTTAAATGTGGATTTTATTTCGATGTAATGGGATGGTTATTGCATATAAAAGGAGAGCCAGATGGTTGTTAAAACCACATTTACTAAGTTCTAATAACTGTGAATTTGACCTGCAGCCCATCAAGAGCTGCAATTCCTCATCATAAAATAGCTTGGGAGTGTCACCCCCAGATCCTCTGGCTGGTCCTTGCTCGGACCTTTGGACACAGCAGCACTCACTGATCAGGGCAGGATTTGCTCCTCTGGCACAGCCCTGCAGCCACAGGGTGTCTTGCCTGTCTCTGCTTGAGCTTCAGTTGGTTGGTGATGGTAACAAGGACAGAGGGATGGGGAGGTGTGGAATACATCTGCCAACTTGGGGAGAAGGGCCAGGGCCCCTCCATGGGGTGCAGAGCAGTGCAAAGTCTCTGCACACCCAGGGCAGAGCTCTCCTCTGCTGTTCCACCTGGTGCTGGGGGGCTTGGAGGAGAGAGCAGGAAGAGAGAAGGATGGAGAACGGAGAATGGTGGGTGGAATGTGGAGGGTAGAAGATGGAGGATGGAAGGTGGAAGGTGAAGGATGGAGGGTGGAGGATGGAGGGTGGAAGGTGGAGCATAGAGGGGGACTGGGAAGAAGCTGAACTCCTTCTCCCCCCATGGGAGCCTTGTTTAAATTCATGCAGGCAGGGAAAGAATGGGGTGAATTTACAGAGGGAAGTGCAGGTCTCATCCCCCACTGCCTCCCAACACCTGCTGCACACAATGCCCGGGATCCAAGCAGCTCCTTCCCTGCACAGCACCAGCTTCTGCAGCACCTTGGGGCTGGATCTGACCCCTGTGCATTCAAGGGGAGCCCAGGACAAGCAGGGGAGTGAGCCCCGAGACCTGTGGGCTGGGCTGTGGCATCCCTCCCCCCAGCTCTGCCTGCCAGCAGCGCAGCCGGCCTTCCTTCTTTGGTAAAGACTCCAACAATTCCCTTTTTAGGCTTAATACCACCAGTCCTGCGAAGCAACAGGAGCCTGCTCCCCAGCCCCCAGCCCAGCTTTGGGTGGAGGGGCTGTCTGCAGGGAAACAGCCCCTGCTCCAAGTGCCTGCAAAGGGCTTTCCAAGACTCTCTTCTCCAAGACCCTCTGTGCCTGGCAGCTCCTGCCTCACTGAAGACGCACCCCTGGTCCCTACTCAGCTGATCAGCTGCCCAACCTGCCTTCCCAGGACCACACCTCACCCAGCCAGCACGAAGGTATTGTGCTGGCAGGAGTCTGCTTTCCTTATTACTACTCCTGGAAAGCTCTCCCTGATGAATCCCAGCTGGGAGACTTTTGTTTTTAGGTCTTTTTAAATTGTTGATACGGATTTCTCTGCAGAGCCATTCGTCCTCCCCTCCTCTTCCTACTCTGTGCTCCACCAAGACCTCCTGCCAGGTTGCCTGGACCCAAACCCATCCCATCCCCTGGGAGCATGGCCTGCTGCAGGGCTCTCCCAGTTAGCCCAGTCCCACCAGGAGCAGGCAGCTGGCAGGGCTGGGGCTGGCAGTGCCTCCAGCATTCCATGCCATCCTGACAGCATTCCTGGGACACAGCCCCTGTGTGAGCTCCTCCAGCATCATCTCCTGTTGGCAAAGGGATTTATTGACCTCCTCCTGCTCTGTGCCACCCCAGTGATGAAACCTGTATCCCAGCACTGCCCAGCCCTGGACAGGAGGATGGGTGGGAGCTGGGAGTGGGATGGGAACTCATGAAAGGCTCCTACAGATGGATTTGTTTGCATCATTCCCATTGAACATGTTGAAACCCTCCTGTTTCCTGGGATGATGTCAGATCTGGGCTCCTTGGCTGGATTCCCTCTGCAGCAGGGAACATCCACAACTCCTGGTGTTGTCTCCTCTGGGGATGTGCAAGCAGCCCAAGGTTGTGCCCCTGGTGTGGGGAAGATTTGCCCACCTTCCCTCCACACCCCATGGGAGCAGTGGCAGGAACGGCGCTATTGGAAACTCGTCCCAGCAAACCACTCTCTAGATGCGCTGGAAATCCAGAGGTTTTGGAGCTGGAAAGCCCTCCAGGAGGTAATGCTGGAGTTTGTGCTGGATCCACTGAAACTCTGGGAACAGCAGCTGCCAAGACACAGCAGAGCACTGAGTTCCTGCCAGGGCTGTGGGTATCACTGCTGAGCAGCTCCAGGATTCCCTCTGTCCTCCACACTGCCAGAGACAAGGAGTGGTAGGAGATATTCCCTACCCCTACAGCACTTCTAAGTAATGGAATCTCCAAGGGTAAGACCCTCTGGCACATCTGTCTTTGAAAGCCTTTTAGAAAGCCCTGCTTGGCAAGCAAGGAAGGTGAACAGCAATGGTTCAGCTTGGGCTCTGTGTCCAAGGTGCTGCTGTATCACTGGGGGCGAGGCTTGTCAGCTTGGGAATAGCAGGGCATCACCAGGATGGGGCTGAAACCATCAGCATGGAGAAGCCTGGAAATGTGGGATATTTGAGCTTGAGGTCCTGTCTCTGTTGCAGAGGAGAATAAAGTTATCACTACCCTTTGCACTGCCTCCTGCAGTGGGTGGGCAGGTTCTTCCCAGTGTCCTCCTGATGGCCCCAGAGCAGGGACACAGGCAAGTGACCAGCAGAGCTTTGGTGGTGACACAAAGGTAGCAGCCAGCTAGGGAAAGGATGGGATGCTGTGCTCCCAGGGCTGAGTGACTGGAGCAGACCCTTTCCTTGGCTTTGTCAGTGTGTGAATGGGGGTGGATGGTCCTGGCGGGCATGGGGCTGCCACAAAACCCCTGCACGTGGTAAAAATCCCAGCTTGGCTGGTAGTATTTCCCTTCTGCTCCAGCTGTGCTCAAGTCCCTAACTAAGAAGAAAGGTGCTAGGGAGCACTCAGAAAAACTGTTAAAAATAATTTAAAATAAATCAAACCAAATAAATGCAGAGAGATTGAAAAAAATGCATCCTGGCTGCACAAGTCCCAGCCTCCAGTGCTGCTGTGCTGATGCTGCTGGCATGGCAGCCATGGCTGTGGCACAGAGGTCCCAAAATTTCTGAGCCCGTGTAGGAATAGTCACCCAGAGGTTTCTTCCTCTCCGGGCTGGATGAGGCTCTCCCTGCCCCCCAGCTGTCTGCAGGCAGGGAAGCAACAGGGATTTCTTTGCACCAGACCCGTGCAGGGACAGCACTGAATCTCCCAAAAAGACCTTAGGATTGGGCTCCTGCTGAAGGAGATGGGTATTTGCGGCTGGAGCAGCAGCAGGGGTGCAAGTCAGCGTGGCTGTCATGCAGCTGCACCCGGTGTCACCAGCCCTGCTGGAACGGAGCTGGCTGATGGGTTCTTCTGCTCCCTCCCACCCCACTGCCCCGGCGGACACGCTGCTCCTGCCCTGCAGCCGGCAGGAAGAAACTGGTTGCTGACTGTTTTAGCAACTGCAAGTATCAGGTTCAGTTTCCTTTGATTCCCGGTGCTTGGTTTGCTCTCCTACTTCATAAATATTCAACCACCAGATGCTTGAAAAAGCGCCTGCGAGTTCCCCCGCGTGTCGGTGGGAGCGGCGCCCGCGGTCCCTGGCCGCATCCAGCCCGGATCCATCCCCGAGGATAAGGCACAGGACACGGCCAGGGCCAGAGCCGGCAGCTCGTAAACCAGCGCGGTGCCGAAACGCGCTCCCCCAGCCTGCGGGTACCCGGCGCGGGATACGGAACAGCTCGAGGGGACGCAGGCTGGGGACTTGATGCCCTAAACCGCAGGGATGGCTCTGGAGGGACATTCCCAGAGAGCAGTGGGGATGCGACTGCCTCCTGGGAGCCCAGGTTTTGTGGGCGCTTGCTTCCCCGAGCACACTGCCTGCTCCCTCTCGGTCTGCTGTCTAAGAAGGAAATCCAAGGGGTTCCTCGGAGTCCAGGGGGTGATGGAGTTAGAGGGAGACATTTTTCGGGAGAGCCTGATGTTTTGCTGCTCCCTTTCCCCCATGGGTAGGGGCAGCATTACCCACCTCATATGCCCACCCGACTTGTCACCAACTGCGGACACACCTGCACCACCAGCACCAAATCTGCAAAGCTCAGGGGTGCTGAGCACCCTCACTGACAGCTTAGCCAGAGTTGAAGGGACCATAGGGAGAGAAAAACAGGGGAAAAATAAACCCCCAAACCCCTGCATTACAAAGAGTTCCCTGTTCAGCAGGGCAGTGCCTTGGTGACATCAGCACCAAGGTCGAGGGGCAACTTCAGAGCAAGAGGTGGCAGGAGGGTGCAGGGCTGGGGAGGGGGGAGCACAGCAGCCCCCCCCCCGAGCTCTCCCAGTGCCTGGGCAATCCTGCAAACCCCAGCTCCTGCTCAACATTCCCCTTTCTTGCCAAAATCACTCCGGAGCATGTCAGCATGCTGTCATGTAAGGAATCTCATTTTGGAGAGGGTTTTTCTCTCTCATTTTGCCTTCGATACAAACCAGACACAGCTCCACTTTATGGGGTGTGAGGGCAGGGCTGCCCACATCCGGCCTTCCTCCACTCCCTCCCCAAAACCGTGCCAGAGTGGAGTTGGAGGACTCGCACTGTTTGTCTGGGATACTTTTTGCTGTGCGTGCCGGGACCTTCTGCACAGACGTGCTCCTGTGCAGGACCCCCTTGTTGTGCTGCAGAAGCCATGGGGGAAGGAGCCAAACTGCTCCATGAGGTGGCTTTGGGGCTGCTCAGGTGCTGCCTGCTGAGCCCTGGGGTCAGGCAAGCCTTGGATGTGTGGGATGCAGCATCTTCCCTCTGCTGCATTATTTTGAGGGCTGACACCCAATTCCCAGAAGAGCAGTGCTCCCCACAAAGCCCCAGAAGATACTTGTTCCCTCCTCTTCTAACCCCCATCACCCCAAAGCCCCTCAGTGAGGCCACAGTCTCCACACATTCCTTCCCCTCTTATTCCAGGTGACTGCACAGGCCCCCAGAGCCCCTTACCTGCCTGACCCCAGGGCTCTGCTCCAGTGCTCTGGGGATGGATAGTGATGGACAAGTCCTGGCCTGGATTCCCCCTGCCCCTCTCAGGCCCCCTCATGAAAACAGGGATTTCCCTTCTCTGAATAACTCACTGTGACTCTGGGTGCCTGGGGAGGCAGGGAGCAGCTCCCCTTGGCCCCGCGTGCAGATCAGTGGTGATCAGTGAGGTAATTAATTGGTTTGGGTGGTGTTTATGCCTGCTTTGCACACCTGGTGTCGTCCTTCCTTTCTGAGAGGTTTGGCCTGGGAAGCAAGAATAATCTGCTTAGGTCAGCGAAGGATAAAAGCCCTCTGTCCACCTGCAGTCCTGCACAGGGAGTTTTGGAGACGGGGGCTCCAGCCAGATGTGCAGAATTTGCCTAAAAAGGGCTGTGAGAGCCAAGGAGCTGTGATGCCCCTGCAAGAGTGGCACAGTGCTGAGGGGCTCCAGTTCCAGCTGTCTGTTTCCACACGGGGAAACCTGCCCTGTGCCATGAGGAAGCTGGGGCGTCCCAAGAGAGCTCAGCCCCGCGGCTGAGCCAAGGGTGCTGAAATCAAATGCGGGCTTTGAAAGGCTGCTGATGTTCCCAGAAGGTGCCCCAAACCCTACCTGAGTCTTCTTCCAGTCCTGCTTCAGGGGCCAGTGCCAGCTGGGACAGAGAGTTCTGTCCCCATCACTGGGTGGGACCAGACAGGTTGTGTACGGCAAGTCCACAAAGACCTCGGCCATGGTTAAAGAAGCGTTTGGACCACGCTCTCAGGTGCATGGTGTGATTTTTGGGGTTGTCCTGTGCAGGGCCAGGAGCTGGACTCTATGATCCTTGCGGGTCTCTTCCAGCTCAGGATATTCCATGATTCCATGATGGTTGCTCTCTCTGGTTTTACCTGCAGTAACCTGGGAGTAGCTTTTGCCTCTTCTTCAGGTTTAAATCTCATTCGTATTGCACTCTTCATCATGCAAGACAGATGTTGGAGAACATTTTGGGTGCAAAGACTGTCGCACCCAGTGAAGCGTCCTGCCAGCAATGCCATGCCTGGACCTGACCCCTGCTAGATCTGCTCCTGAATGCCTCCTGGACTAACAGAGGCAGCATATCCTCTCTGCACAACATCCAGCACCTCTGCTCCCTCCCGTGCTCCTGTGCCAGCCCAGCCATCCCTGACCTCACCTTTCCCCATCTGCAGCACTGGCCAAAGGTGTCCTGAGCAGGTTCTGCATCCCAGCGAGGGAACAGCCTCCTTTCCAAGGATTCCTGGCCCATATGGAACACAGCTTTGCAAAGGCACAAGAATTTGTTCAAGAGTTCACTGAAGTTTGAAGTGAATTTGTCTCAGACGCACCCTCTGTGATACTTTTCCATCCTAACTCACATCAAATCATCGCTGGACATTTATTGTTTCTGGGCATGCTCCAGTTCCTCCAGGAGGCAGCAATAAGAGGGCCCCTGGCCTCCTTTTTCTCCTGCCATCCCCAGGCTCAGTCCCAGCCCCAGCCCCCCTAAGTTTCCATCCCTCAAAGCCTCCAAGCTCAACACCCCCAAAGCCCCCAGTGAGGAGCTGGGCTGGATCACGTCCCAGAAGGGTGAGGGCTCTCCGTGTGGCCGGGACGGCCAGTCCAGACTGTGGAGCTCAGCCTGGGTGGTGGCTACAAGAGGGTGAGCAGCGTGGAAGGGCTGGCTGGGAGCAGAGCATTGCAGTGTGGGGAGACAGAGGAGGTGAGGAGGTGCGGGAGGACGCCAGGATCCCTGCTGACCGGGGGTTGATGCTCCCTGCTGCAATTCGAAAGCTGCTGCAGCCTCGGGATAGGGTTTCCAGTACAAACACTTGGAGGTTTTCTCTCCAAGTTTATGTTCCAAGACTAATTTCTCAATATTCGTTTAGGGAGTCTGCCTTTCTGTGGGTGTAAATCTGTGTACCTCCACCACCTCGGTGAGGCCTGCGCTGATTGATATCAGCTGAGATGCTGACCCCAAATTTGCAGTTTGCACAAATGTTCCTGCCAATAAAACTGTTATTTAAAGTATTCAGAGAAAGTGAACCCAGGAGGCATGTGAACATGGTCCAAACAAATCTAATTAAAGCTTTCATCCAGAAAATTCTTCCTTACTACAGAACAAAAATCCACACATTAATACTTGTCCTCACTTCACTGGGGCTAAAAAACTCAGTTTGGAAGCCCAGGATAAATGAAATTTGTGCTGGGCTGAGCATTCACAAACCCTACTGGCTCCAGAACCCCTCCCCTTTGGTCTCCTCCTGCATCCCCATCCTTACAGCACTTTCTGGATGTCTCTTAGCTTTGTGGAGACGCTCATTGCTTAATTCAGACAGTCCAGCTGGGCTGCAGTGGAGCAGCCACATGCATGTGCTGGGGAAGTAGCTAAGGACACATCCTGGCAGGGGCTAATGGAAGCCAGGGAGGACAGAGGTACCAGCATCAGAGGAACCACCAGCTTGCAGAAACATTGTGGGACTGATCCAGATGCTGCATCCCAGCTGTCCCAGTGGCCAGGGTGCTGGCTTTGGGCAGGGCATGTCTTATTTTAATCTGCACAAACTGTCACAGTAAACCCACCCAGGAGCAGCAGCTGATCCAGTTGTTGCAACAGCGTTTTGGGGGGCTCCCTGTTATCCACGTACTCCCCAGGAAACTGATGTCATAAATGGGTATCCCAGGGGATAGAGGCAGCCCCAGGTGCCAGGCAGGGCTCTTTTCTCAGAGCATCACTCCCAGGAATGACTCCTGTCACATCCTGTGGGAACACTGCACGGGTGCCTCTGATGGTTCCAAGCAGGAGCCGAGGACCAGCTCTGCAGGAAACACGTCTGACCCTCTGAAGTTCAAAGACTACAGACACATAATCCACTGCTGGTCTAGCCTCTTCCCGTTTTCTCTGCTCCTGTCTTTCTCTCCCTTGTTTCAACTGACATTAAGTGGAAATCACCCCATCACTCACCTTTTTCTTCCTCACTGCCTCTCCAAGAAACTAAAGAAACAAATCTACCCCCCCTGGTTCACCTTCATTTCATCTGCCCTCCCAAAGCCCTGTGTTTTTCTGAGGGCTTCCAGCAAGACAGCCCTGCAGGCATTTTCCAAGACAGGAGAAACTTCAGACAGCAACAAAAATGTGTAGAATTTGGCCTATTTCTCTTCTCTTACCTTTTGGTGACCTCCAGGGAGCTTTAGGCAGCATCATCCTTGCTCCCTGTCATGGCCCAGGACAGCTCCTGCCAGCCCAGCCCAGGCTGCCTGCTGGGGAATGAGCCACAGAAATGGAAAATGGAAAGAATGAGACAGGTGGGGAGAAGATGACTTGACTGCTAATGCAAGAATTATTTCCCTGCACATTCTTCGTGCAACCAAATGGTTGGAGGAAGATCTTTCAATACCAGATGTGCTCCTCATCCCCACCGAGCGAGTCTGGCTGCTCAAGGGGACTCCTAAGTTTTAGATTTGCATTCATCACACTCTCCTAGATGGTTTTGGCCACTGTACAGCTGGAGAAATCCAAGATAAGTCTGAAACAGAAAGCTTGACCTCAGTGGTACCTTTTTATCCCACTCCTTTCCTCCAAGGAATTGCCCAAGGGCACAGACATCCTTCTCCCCTGCAGGGAGCCAGGCCTGGACATCACAGGACAAAAATAACTTTTCTCCTGTCCCTGAGCTGGAGATGACCTGCAGAGGGGCTGCTCCTTCCGCAGCACCTGGGCTGATAGACAAACCCAGTGCTGCAGATCACCGGGAAAATCCCAGACTTGGAGCAGAGGATAAAAAAGATGAAAGGATGTCTTGTGTGTGGCATTGCACAGGGAGGCTGGGGCAAGAGAAACTGCCCAGAGAGGCAGGATGTTCTTCCTCTACGTCCCTGGCCAGGGAAGCAGCCGGTTCTGCCTGTACACCAGGGGTTTCATCAAGTGTCCAAGAGGAGCAACAAGCATCCCTCAGGATGGTCCACTGAGCCATGGCTGGGGACAAGATCTCCAAGGGTTGCAAAGCCCAGGGATGAATTCATCTGAGGCACGAATTCTTCCAGAGCATATTTCATTGCATTCCTACCCTGGCCATGCCTTTAACCTTGACCTGGAGAGTCGATTCATTCCCTGTGCCTGAGGGACAGGGTACACACAAAAGGGCCACTCTGGGAGTTGTAGGGGACAACTGCATTACCTCACATGTCACAGCTGCCCAACACTGCCAAGCATCCTGCTGGGCTCCCCAGAGGAGCAGGAAGCACAGCAGGACACACACACACTGCCATCTCCTCCATGAGAGTGTTTTACAAGCGTGGCAGATGAAATAAAAGAGCAGGAGAGCTGTAAACAAGCTCATTTGAGTGTCTCCCTGGGGCCTTGTCAAGTCAGCTTCAGCTCCAGTCAACACCTCCCACATCAGCCAGAGTCCGGCCCAGCCAGGCTGCCCACAGGGACCCGTCTGCTAATGGATTTCAGGTGCTCCAGCAAGGCATGGAGGAAGAGCACAGGGAATGCTCCCCCTCCTTCCCACCCATGTCCCTCATGACATCCCCTCAGCTGGCTCCTGGCTCTCAGACACACATTTCACTGCATCATGCCAATTTCTGCCCTACCTAGCATGAAACTCTGAGGAATGGTTCTCACCACAGTGGAAAAATATTCTTTCACCCCAAACTTGAAGTTAGGTCGGGGCCAAACACAAACAGAAGAGCATGAAGAGCACTTGTCAAAATCAAGTGAGCTTTTTAATAGACTTCCAGAGATAATTTCCTGCACAGGTCTCATCTCCTCTCTACTTCCCTTCTTTCCCTCCCCTTACCCTGCTCTAGCTGAAGCCTCCCCACAAGCCAACATCCCACCTGTTTCTAACCCAAACACTCCTGTGCCACATTTCCCAACAGACACGATGAGGAATTCAATGGAAAAGGTAAAAGGTCAGTTTGGAGCTGTGCCAGGGCTGCAGAACACAGCTACAGCTGAGAATAGACTTCCAGAAAATGTCCATCCTTCCCAGTGACAATCCTCAGATGTCCCAGAGATGATGCACTGAGTGCAGCTGGTCAGGGAGGAGAAATCCTCGCTTGGGAGCCCAAGGATGATGGAAGAGGCAATGGAAACCCCAAATGGCAACGGGGAAAAGCAAGAACCTGGTTTGCAAGTTCAGAGGAGCAGGAAATTAGGAGGGCAATTAGGTAGGCAAGCATCCGATCCGTGACAAACTGGGCCACCAACACATCAGACAGGCAACAAAACAAAGAGCCAGTGATGAACCCAGCAAGCCACCATACAGCCAGCAGCAGATGTGTTCAATTAGCCCAAGAGCCAACATCCAACCAAACACCAACCTAGCCAGCAAAAAACAGACAATAGACTACTTGTTCCATCAAACAGCTGAGTTAATAGCAAAAACGTGCAGGGAGTGAGCGAGCAGCCAAAAACCCACGCCAGCCACTCAATAAGTCAATTAACCAAAGACCCACATAATCAACCACTTAAGTAGAGCCGAGCAAATAACTCACAATGAGTTATTTATCCATTGAATTTCGCCTCTAGTTTTGCTTGGGCCATCTCCGTGAGCACATGTCAAGTCCCTTCAACTGATTTTCAATTAATCTCATTTTGGCTTGTTTGCTCTGTGCATGGCTGGCCAAAAGTTAACATGTGAACTGCACTCATTAGGTGTGATTGCCCAGGAAGATTACATGTTGCTCTCTAGTCTCAGATTAGGTAAGCACAGTTTTGCCAGGGAGTCTCAGGCCCTAAAATGCTGCAAAGGGACTGCTCTTAAGCCACCAGCACACAGCAGTCACATATATTCAAAGGAAAAAACCACAATCAATGTAAGTGAGAACTTATCCACCCATCCAAGAGGTCCAACTAAATAGTCCCGCAGGAAGAAGGCTCGTGATGCTGCTCAAACACGACTGGGGAATTGGAGGGCTTGGGTTTAGTGCCCTAAGGTTGGGGCCCCATTTCTGGGGATCTTTTCCATCCCTGAGGCCATAGCTCCCTGAGCAGATGAGAATGGCCCAGCTCTTCAGCTCCTTGTCTGGAGCTCCTCAGACCCTGCCTGGGTTATCTCAGTGCCTTCTGCAGGACCTCCCAGCTGACCTCAGCTCCTGATTTTTCACAGAATTGTTTAGGGTGGAAAACACCTCCAAGACACCAATTCCAGCTGTCAACCCAGCGCTGCCGTGTTCACCACTAAACCACATCCCCAGGTCCACATCCAGATACTTTTCCAACACTTCCAGGGACAGTGATTTCACCATTTTTAATTCCTGGCCACCCTTTCAATGAAGAATTTTTTCCTAATATCCAGTCAATATGAAAATTGCCTCTGTGGTGGCAAGCCCAGTGACACAGCCAAGACAGCACTTCCTAGCAAGGGCTGGGACATACAGGGCTCTTATTGCATCTGGGTGCCCCAGGCAACACCAGAGCGTTAAAACAACACCACCACCGCTCTGAAAAACCCAGGCACCTGACTGGGAGCCTCTCAGAGGAGATGCTGCGTTCCTCACCCCACCAGCCTTCAAGGAGAGGCCGCATGGTGCCGTGGAGTCCAGGCCTGCTGTTGCCCTCCTTCTGGGGCAGAAATGTTTCTTTCCTCTGGCCCACACCAGGCTCTTTCACCTGCTGCCAAGAGACCATAGGTCTTCTCATGCAGGTGGCCAAACACAAGCCCAGCTGTGCCACAGCAGGATTTGGCCCATGCTGTGGGTCACACTGCCCTTATTGGACCCTGGTACCACCAAGCCATGGCCATTTCCACATTAGCTCTAGGAGCAAGGTCCATTCCTGGCCTCCTTCACCCCAAAATGGCCGTGAAGAGAAGCAAGCTGAGCTGACTGGGCTCACAGCATGGCCCCACACAGCTAAGGGAGGTTTCTATCCCTCTCCTCCGGGGCTGCCGTGAACGCTGTGCTTTTGGCTCTGGCTGGGGAGGAGGCCTGTGCTGCCAAACCACACTGTCAACTGCTTCCCTGCTGCCTGCAGATCCTAATCCCACAGGCAATATATAACCAGCGGGAGCTGCACCATCCCTGAAGTGTGAAGTAGAGTATCAGAGGAGCACTGCTATCTCCTGCCTCTCCAAGAGGCAGTCGCAGGGACTGTCAGAGATTAGGACTAATAGTACTTAGCTCACTTCGGCAGCCAGCTGAATCAAATGATCCTTACATGCCCTTATGTCCTAATGAATTGCATTTGATTCCTTGCCCAGCTCTGAGCATGGAGCAGCAGCACAGCTCTTTCATACTCCAAGGGCTGTGTAGGAATCACCCCTCTCATTACCCTTGCAAATCCAGCCTGTGTTTTTAATCCCGACAGCATCTCCTACAGCTCCCACTGCAGATTCAGGTTTGAGTTCGTCTTTCAAAGAGAGTTGACCTCTCAAAAGCCAAGCTCAGCTGCAAGCATCGAGCTTCAGCTTAGTGACCAAACAAAACCCACTGATTTCACATTATTTCCATGCAAAGCTATAAATCAGCTTGGGCTCGGTTTGACTCTGGGCCAAGGCTTGACTGAAAAGTTCACGAACCTTAAGGAATTTTTTGACAAGCTCAGTCTGAGATTCAAATTTGTAATGAAACCCCAATAGTGAAGCTCTGCTAGTTCCATGTAATTTCAGGTTTTGCTGTGAACATTTCATGCAGCTCTGGGGACAAAGTTACACCAGCATAAACTCAGTTACTCCTTAAGAATCAATAGAGCTGACCTGGATTTCTGCCGGTGTAAGAGCAATCAACACAGCCCAGAAAAAGTTATTTTTATTCCTTGCCTTCTGTTTTGCTAGAATCCACCCAATAAACATTCCCAGCCTGAGTCCAGACTGTAGAAATGCAAATGCCAGCAGAGCATAAACCCCGGCATGTGTCTGGAGAAGTTTGTGTAAATCGACAGGGTCATTCCAGCTGTGAGGACAATGAAAACCCAACAAGAACTCCAGGACCCCCTTCCCCATCCAAATCTGCTAGTACCCTGAGGGGCTTCTGTGAGAAGATATATTTTGTGGGTTGTTGCCTGAGATGACTGTTTCTGTAGGGCAGAAAAATCACTGTGCCACATCAGACTGAACTCAGGACAGGGATTTCTGCAGCCCTAAAAGGGCTGGCTCCTGCTGCCCCAGCACACTGCTGGGCTTCAATGGGTCGGTCCGGCTTATTCCCACTCATTTCTCACAGATCCCCAACTCTAATTAGGCAAACCAAATTTGTGCTCTGGAAGGAAAAAGCTGTGGGGCTCAGGGGATGCTGTCCTCCACCCTTGCTCTAATTTTATAGCATATCTGCAGTGGTGTGTCAACATCAAACTGCTCCAAATGGGGGAACTGACGTGAGGTGCTGTGCCAAAGCCCATTTAGCTCCTTCTATCCCGGCACAGGAACCCATCTCCACAGGTTCAACTGGATGGCGGCTGGGGTAAGGGACTTCTGCCCCTCTGCTCCCTGGCCTCCTGCTTGCAGGACACAGAAATCCTGGGTGCAGAAGCAGGGCAGAGCATGGCAGCCAGGCAGTGAGCTCCACTGCCCTGCAGCAGCATTCACCCTCTCTGCAGAGCTGCTCCTCTGCTCCGTGCTGCAGCACAGCTTGGCCTGCCACCAGCTCCTGCTCCTTCCTGTGCCAAGCACTTCCCGCAGTAATACAGCAAACAGCAGGATTTCCCTCTATTTGCTTATTTTAAAAATGTTTCTTACTGCAAAGGTTTAAGACCTGGCAGGAAGCTGGAGCTTTATTCACCCAGGGGCTCTCAGCAGCCCCAGAGATGTAAAGCAAGGAAGTGCTCTTGCCTGCTCCCCATCTGCACCCCAGCCCCCTCCAAACACTGGCAGGCTCCCCTTTCACAGCTCATTTCAGTGCCCAGAAAGCCATTATTCCCAGATATTGCCAGATCCCCCTGCCCTTGTTTTAATCCCACACCCACTCCCAAGGGCTAAGGTACTCCAGTGCCTTGGGAAGGCAAGTCCTGAAAGGCAGCTGTACTGCTGAGATGCTAACTTGGCCTTCTGCATTCCCTGCTAGGCTTTTCAGAGGTGTTAAGAGGGAATTCCTCACTCCCTGCCAGCATCTTGCTGACCTTCCAATGCAGACATGCTTCTCAGATGTAAGTGTTTGTCCACGTTATAAAATCATCATTGATTTGCTGCCCCCTGATCTGAATAAATAAGTGCACCCGTCTCAGAGGAGTTTCAGGTGTGATCAGTGGGACCTGGGGGCCAGTTGTGCCAGCCTGGCTCCTTCCATATGCCCAGGGCAGGCTTGGAGCAAGGTTTTGGAAGAGGTCCCTGCAGTGACCTTCTGTGCTGGGTGTGGGGCTCATTCCCACAGGTACTGTATGGCCCTTATGTTCCTGAGGTGAAGGAGCCAACATTGCCAAGGGTCTGGTGCTCCCATCCATGGTAGCCATGTCCTGAAGGCACCACACAGGGGGTCAGACACCTCCTGAGAGCACAAGACTAAGTGTTCTGTGGCCTTGCAGCACCTGCTTGGCAAGTCCAGCACATGCCTTAACACCTGGGCAAAGCTCCCTCACATCAGTGGTACCACTCCAACGCACATCCCCAGCCATCGTGGTACCTGTCTGCTGTCTGTTTTGGGGCTTCCCTTTGGAAAGCAACAGGAAATCTGCTGCTCTAACAGATCAGATTCAAAACCTTGAAAGCCAATTTCAGCTTTTAAAGGATTGATAGCACAGATGAAAATTAGAGTTTCCAGCAGTTGCCCACCTTCTTCTCAGGGCTGTGACCTGGTGTTGGGAAGGTGGTTTCAGGGCTCTGCTGTTGGCAGGGAGTGAGGGCAGCCTCTCTTCCCAGAAGCAAGTCCGAGCATCTGCTGCAATAGGGCTCTCCCAGCAGTGATTCTGGAAGGAACCTGGACCAATAATCCCCGAGTTCCAGGGAGGGATGGTGGTGGGTTGAACGCCTTGCAGCAGACACCAGGTTTTGGCTCCTGAGTGCTGCACACGAGAGGAGAGAGCCCACTGGGGAATGTGGAGTTATCCAAATTGGATGCAAGCTACGTTTTATCTTATTGGAGTGGGTTTGGGGGTGATGTAATCACTCAGTGTGCTTGTACATTTGGGATCGCGATGAGATGCTGTTTATCATGAGCTGACAAGTCAAGGAAGGATGCTAGAAAATGATCTGGGACTTCCCATGCAGGACTGGCTGGAGCTGTGAACTGGGGCAGACGTGACTGGAAGCCATAAGGATTAATGGCCCCTCTGCTGCTGTATGAGGTGCAAATGAACGAAATTCTGTTCCCCTTACAAAGGAATGCCATTAATTCAAGGAGAGATTGTCCAGATTTTCGTCCAGTGCGATGAAAGTAGAATTTGGCCCTTGATCTTGCACAAAAAACGGCCGTCTAGCAAGTTTTAAGGTGCTTCTTTCAATTTCTCTTTTGATTTGATCGCATTTTCTTATGTAGAAACTTTTTTTCCAGCAAATGCCGAAAGAAAGGGATAGAGAAAGATAGGCAGGCAGGCAAGGAGAGGCACTGGCAGACAGGAGCAAAGGGAAAATGACTGAGCAGAGGGAAACTGTACCTGGCACACAGGGAGCTGCTCCTTTGGGCAGCAGGAGGAGATGCTGGGGTGTGAGGGGTGAAAAGCCTTGTTGGTGGGAGGTCTCCAGCACCTTTGTCGCCTCTTTGGCTGGAATTCATAAGTAAATACGGAGCTGACTGAAACCGCTCCTGCTCATCAGTGGCCTCTCTTTGGCACTCACTGGAATTTGGGATGGGAGGGGGCCGGGGGGGTCCGTGTTTACTCACATTCCTCTTCATACGCTGGTTTCGGGATGCAGAACAGGGGATGGCAGCAGGGTGGTGTGTGTGGCCACGAGGGGTGATGGGCTCCCTTGGCTTCTGGTGGCTTCATGCCCCAGTATCTGCTCTGGGACGGGGAGGTGACGGGGTTTGTAGTGCAGGGGAGCTGGCAGGAGAGCTGGGAGGCGTGGGGCTGGCACTGGAAGCTGGATGGGGGTGGGAGCCCCAGCAGATTGGGCTGTGCCATCTCCCAGCAAGGCACCATGTCCCCGGGGAGCCCTTGTTGAAATCCTGTGGGTACAATAATGCAGCAGTTCCTCCACCCCGTGCATGCCTGGTTCCAAGCAGATCAGCATCCAGGAGGATGCCACACGACCACCTGCCAGCCCAGCCCCTCTCCTCTGGGCTGTGATTCCACCAAGTTTCCAGCCGTGGGGTACTCTGGGACCTGACCAAAATGCACTTCAAGAGCTATTTCTCCTCAAGGTCTCTATCCTGTGGCTTTGCAATCCATCAGAGCGGGAAGCTTCACCTCATTCCCTATTTGAATCCAGCAGTACCTTTTCTTAAGGAGCAGCTGAGATAGAGCGAGTTTGTTTTGTGTCACTCAGAACAGCAGCAGGCTGAGCTCTGCTGAACTTCTCTGCCTGCCATGGAGCATCATGTTTGCCACCCACATCCTACTTAGAGCTTCTCCCCGCTGGCAGGATGCAGTGGTACGATGAGCTACAAGCAGAAGCAGCAGATGTTTGTTTAAAAAAAAAAAAAAAAAGAGGCAATAATCCAGAATTTTGCTGATATAAACACAATACCAGCACTGAATACAACTGAAGGAAGACAAAAACATCCCAAAGACATAAAACATCAGGCTACTTGGAGAACCTCCAGGCTACATGCGCTGAACTCTGTCAGCCGCGGAGAAATGAGTGCTTAACCCCTTTTCAATCTCTTTGGCAGTCCAGCCCTTGAAGATTTACAGTGGACTCTGTTTGAATGAGGGATCTTCCCTGACACATCGTGCTCCTTTAATTCTGGGTGAGAAAACAAACAGCTGCCCTGCAGACACCCGTCTGACCGTCCTGTTCCCCTCCCCGGGGGACGCCCAGCCCTTCCTCGCCGTCATTCCCCACCACCTCTGCAGCCCCACCAACACCTCGGGGCCCCCGTGGCTCTGGGGGTGCCTGTCTGCCAAACACCCAGTGCTCAGGTGCCCACTGCTCCCCATGGGCCATGGGGATGCTCCTCTGGGAGGTGAGGGCCCTGCTTGCCACGCTCCCCTGGGATTGCACCGTGATGGGGCAGGCAACAGGACCGGGCGGTGCTGCAAATTCCGCTCTGCTGGTGCTGCTCATTCCCAAGCCCTAATTACAGCGTTGCTGCAGGGACCAGCCTGGCGCGGCTGGATCCCGGGGTCAGGCCAGGCTCCGAGGGCCAGCCGTGCTCCAGAGACAGCGCTGATGTATTTTGACAGGACTTAAGGACACCTGCTACTTTCGGAGATTTTTCTCTTTTGCAAGCATGCTTTCAAACAAGTGTGTGTGTGTTGACAGGGGCAGATATCACTGGAGGGTGGTGAGGAGGGAGCAGGAGGGAAATCTCTGGAGAAGGTGTCAGGAAGGATTTTTCTCAGCTGCTCACCCTACAGGGAGTGATGGGCAGTGAGGAACTGGCCTCTCTTGGACACAGATCATGTGGGCTCACTTTGGTTGTGGGGCCTGACCATGGTCTTTGTAATGTCCCTTTAAAGCCAATTAGTAGCATTAATTTATGGAGACCACACACATGCCCAACCCTTACATTTATGCTGGATGGCTTCCATCTTGGAAACTTTCTTAGCCTTCTGTTCATCCCCGGGATGTTTCCAGGACTCCACCTTTCCCTTCCCAACCCTGTGGCCACAAGGGAACCAAGAAGATTCATGGCCAAAGCATCAAGAGGGAAACTGAGCTACCAACCTCCCCAATGATTTGGAAGTTCTCAGGCTGAGCAAAGCACGTGCTCCAGGTGTGGGAGTGGGTTGTGCTAACTTGTGAAATAAAGAACATGTTCTGCTCTGTGAGTGCAGTGCAGAGAGGGACAAACTTCCTTCATGCCAGTGCCGGGTCTTAAGGTCTGCACCCCGATAGATCTGGTGGTCTTGAGGGATTTGCTCCAAACAAACATCAGACAGTAAAACCAGCTCTGTATGTTTGTCTTTTCAGCTCTACTAGAGTCACAGAATGGCTTGGGTTGGAAGAGACATTTAAAGACCATCTAGTCCAACCTCCCTGTTGTGGGCAGGGACATCTTCGACCAGATCAGGTTGCTTAGAACCCCATCCAACCTGATCTTGAGTGTTCCCAGGGATCAGGCATCCACCACCTCTCTGGACAGCCTGTACCAGTGCCTCACCACCCTCACTGGAAAAAACGTCTTCCTTGAAAATCACCCCTTGTTCTCTCCTCACCTTCTGTCCTGGTTTCCCAGGACTAAACGAGGAGAGCAGCAGGCAGGGAAGGCAGGTCTGAGCTTCCCCTGCCTGTGCAGGAGCTGGGCATGGGAGATCATCTGCTTGCTTAGGCATGGGTGGGCCTTGTGGGGAGGGACTGGGAGCCTGGTGAGGGCCAAAAAGTGTTTTTCAGCCTGGGAGCCCCAATCCCATCTCATTCCATCCCACACAGTTTTACAGTGCAGCTCTCTCTGTAAAGTGTCTGGTGGAGTGATGTGGAGCCATGCTGGCCAGATCTCCCTGTGAGTTTCCAGACACATTCTAGATGTATGTACACACATATTTATATCCGTAGCTGCTGTTTTGCAGCCGGTGGGAAATGAAGGCTGTTCTCAGCCTTGTTCCCTTTCTGCACATTACCCGCTCTCCCCCTTGCTGACATCCACTGCACCCAGGCTTCTCCCAGAGGAGAGGCCAGGAATTTATTAGGCAATGAAGGTGCTTGGTATCTTCTCTAACTGTTCCTTCTCCTCTCTAGGAGGTTTTTGCCAGGTTGGAGTGGTGGGATTGTGTGAGGAAGGCTGAAAGGAGCATGGCTGCACATCTCCCCTGGAGCCTCTCCGTCTGGCTGCTTTCATGTGCAAAAGGCAAAACAGAAACACAACCGACCTCTGAACTCTGGATGGGCCCTTTCACCACCTCAAATCTGTTGCATTATCTCTCTTTTACCTCCTTCCTCTCTTTCCTCCCCAGCCTGGACACTAACGCCAAGTCTGGTTCTCAGCACATCTGCTGTTTCAAAGAGTTGGGAGGTCCCAAGACCACTCGGTCCCAGAGTCAGGATTCTGACATCTGGCTTGGCCTTGCTTATGAGTCACTTGGGGAGCTTGGGAAAGTCACGTAACTCTTCCTTGCTGGTGCAGCGGCTGCTGGGACGGCGCAAGACCCAGCCCGGTGGGCCCCAGTTGGGTTCTGTTCTCCAAGGCTTCACCTCCGAGCACATGCCAAGCACCTTGAGCTCTTCTTGCAGAAAGAGCCTTGCAAATGCCCCATGGTCTGATGTCCCATGGTGGGAGTACA
The DNA here is from genome assembly GCA_014706295.1 of Lycocorax pyrrhopterus obiensis. Taxonomy (NCBI): domain Eukaryota; kingdom Metazoa; phylum Chordata; class Aves; order Passeriformes; family Paradisaeidae; genus Lycocorax; species Lycocorax pyrrhopterus. Next base: position 8,334,611 of record JACSVZ010000022.1, on the reverse strand, counting down.
GGTGTCCTGTGCCAGCGTTTCTCTGCCAGCCCATCTGGAGAAGTGGAAGGTGCAGAGATGCTCCATGTAGTCTTCCATCAGCTGTGAAGACTTCAACAGGCACTTTCATGTAATGCCATCCTGTGGGATTTACCTGCTGCTCCCCTCTGCTCTGTGGTTCATTCCATCCCACTATTTTAGAGAGGTTTCAACTATTTTATTGCATTTGCTTCTCCAGACCAAAGCCTGCTTGAAGCCTCCCTGGAGAAACACCGCCAGTCACAGCTTTACGCTGGGTGAACTGAGCAGAGCCTGGCCCCAAGCGTGTTAATTGTTGGCAGACTCATTATTGCCCTTTCCCGGTCTTTGTTGTTTCCCTGGAGGGGCTGGGAGCCACGGACCTCCGGCGCCGGGTCCCAAGCAGAAGCGTGCTGCAGGAATGGGAGCTGGCAGCTCCCGGCCAGGGGTTGTTGCAGGAGATTTTGTTCCACTGCCTCTGCTGGGGCTCTGTTTTTCCATCCCCATCCAATGAAATAAACACTTTCACATGTCGCGAAGCCCTGCGGACACAGCCTGGGAGTTTTGCTTTTCCTTGTGGAGCGCCTGCCCCCACCGGGCTCCCCACCAGCCCAGCTTGCTCCACTGCCACTTCCAATCCCCTTAGCTGAGAGGAACCTCACTGCTCCCCTGCCAGGGACCCCCGTGACACTTTTCCCCAAGGACAAGGTCTCCGTGGAGGTACAAAACCTGGTGGTTCTGGGGGATGGTGCAGGACTGTCCCACCATGCGTGGCTGGGAGTGGAGATGAGCTGGATATCTGGCTGGAGCGTTGGTCAGGGACAAGGAGACAAAGTGCAGCAGGAGGGGGGCATATTTGCAGAGACACCCCCAGGACTCCCCACTCCTCTCACTGTGGGATCCCAACTGTCCACCACGGCTCCTTGGCTGAGCTTGAGCCTTTGTGCCCCTGAGATTCATCCAGAACATTCCCCAAGACCCCCTCCTCCCTTTTCCTGTGAGCCCAGGGGCCGTACAGGGAAAGATGAGGGGGGGCAAGGGGGAGGGAGCATATTTAGGCCCCGTTGTTTCTGCTCACAGACGTGGCAGTCCCCAGCCACTGCAGCCCCAGCCCTGGCAAGCACAGCCCAGCCTGTTTTTATGTTTCCTGCCTCGGCTCCCAGGCAGCCCAGAACAGCCCAGCTCCGAGGCACCGTGCTGGCCATGACCCCGCTGAGCTGGCTGAGATGGAGGATCTGATCCCTGGGGAACTGCAAGCCCCTCTGAGCACCTCTGGATGCGGGAAGTGCGAAGAAAGGGCAAGCCAGCCCCAGGAAGAGGAACACCTGATGTAATCTCCTGGTGTCCCCTCTCCTGGCCTGGGTCAGGGCGTGCACCAGCCAGGGTGATGCCATGTCCTGCATTAACCCCTTCCATGGGGACAGCTCAGGAGGAGACCTGGGGTTTGCAGAGCCAGTCAGCCCTGATCCCATGGGAAAGGTCTGGCCCTCCTGCCTTCCCCACGAGCGCCTGAGGGAGGTGGGGATTCCTGGGGAAGGCTGTAGAGCCCAGCAGGGATGAAAGAGCTGTGACCAAGGCTGCATGAGGAATCACATCCATGGGAGCATTCCATGGATCCCCAGTGCAATTAGCTGTCCCCTGAGGCAGGCCAAGGGTTTGGCTCTCCTGGGACATCCAAATTAGTGTCACCATCTGCAGTGGGTCACAAACCAGGTGGCCCTCTATGCCCTTCATTGCTGTCACCAGAGAGGTCAAGGTCTGATCCACACCACAGAGAGAGGTTCAAATTCTACCCAGAGTTGGGTCTCTTGTGGCCTGGCTCTTTCTGGGTCCTTTGCTGCCTTCCAGGAAGAACAGCTGCACTTGTGTTTTGGGGAGATTGCTGCAGAATCAGGAGCTCCCAAGAGATGGGACCTGGGTGGCACCTGGAGCAGGGAGAAGGAAGGACCCCAGCAAGAAAAATTCAGGTCTGGGCAACTTTAGAGCTGGTGGCAAAGGGAGTCAGTAGTCTAACGCCCCTAGTCAGAGGCAGACTGGTCCTTTTTTGAGCACTCAGCCTTGAGCCCAGTTTCTTGGACAGCCGCAGTTTCCCCAGCATCCCCACCAGGCAGCCTGGAACCAGGCTGTGGCCCAGGTGGAAACCTGCTGGCTCCTCTCCTTCCCTCTGCATCCCTGCATCTGGCAAGTGCCTCCAGCAGGATACAAAGAACAGACATTTCGTGGCAGAGACACTCATGTCCCCACCGTGTTTGCGGCCTGGCTGCTTTTGCTCCCCCAAACAGGCGAGTCCAAAGCTTCCCCTCTGCTTCCTCTGCCTTTCAGTTCTGCTTCTTTGATGCCATGAATAAAAGGCAGGACATAACAAACAATAACAACAATAAAAAACCCACGCACAAACACGTCACAAATCAAAATGACCCGGTCTGTGAATGAAGGGAAAAAAAAGGCGGTTCCATCCCTGGAAGTCTCAAGAGCTTCCAAAAATAGGCTGCGGCCCCAGCCAAGGCTTGCACAGCCAGGGTTTGCTCGGTCAGCGCCAGCACTGGGAGGGAGCTGCGGTTTCCCAGTCGCTCCTGCCCTGCTCCAGTGCCCGTGGGCAGCTGCACCACATCCCCTGGCAGAGGCAGAGCAGCTGAGGGCCCTGTGGGGCAGGGAAGGGCAGCATGGCTCAGGTGGTGTGACATCCCTCTAAAACTTGGGGTAACAATTTATTTTGCTGTTTACATCCGAGCAACCCATGGGCCACGAAACACCTCCCCCGGCACATGCACCGAAGGGGGGCATGGCTGGTGCTGTAGCTGGAAGGGTAGAAGGGTCCCAGACTTCAGCACCCTGCTGTCTTCTAGCTCTCATGATGGCTGTTACACAAGCGTAGAGGATTTTCCCCATTTTCCCCAGTGCTTGGTACATGAAATCGGAAATTTTCCACCTCCGAACACCCTGCCAGCAGCAGCCACTCTCCCCAGCTGTGCTTTTCCCTGGGATTTGGGCTTCTCCCAAACCTTACTGCAGGAACACTCCTCATGCTGGCCACTGTCTCCCACATCTGGGAACCATGAGTGGAGCAATGGGGCCGGAGATGGAAATTTTGGCTTGGCCCCATTGGCTCACCTGCCTCAGCCCCACACCCGGCCCGGAGACTGCACCAAACCCCCAGCAGACCTTGGCACCCTTCCCCTTGTCGAAGGCAACTCCGGGCAGCATCTGCCAGGCAGGAGAAGGAGAGGTGGAGCTGGAGCTGCTGCTGAGCCGGCGCTGTCTGCGCACGGGCGGCACAGCCTCCGCTCGGCTCCGGCCAGAGCCGCATTCCTCCCTTCACCCGGCGTGCCGCAGTTCAGCGTGTGCACGAGCGCACACGTCCTCCAAGAGCCCCAGCCGGTGGCCAAGAGACTCCAGATGCTGGAGGAGCTGTGCACAGCTGCTGGCCAGCAGCAGCAGAGGGGAAAATATAAATAAAGACTTGAAACCCTCTCCTCTCCTCTCCCTCTCCCTCTCCCTCTCCCTCTCCCTCTCCCTCTCCCTCTCCCTCTCCCTCTCCTCTCCCTCTCCCTCTCCCTCTCCCTCTCCTCTCCCTCTCCCTCTCCCTCTCCCTCTCCCTCTCCCTCTTCCTCTCCTCTCCTCTCCTCTCCTCCTCCCTTGCCAGCACTGTCCCTCTCTCCCCGCTCTCCCTCCAGCAGTGCTGCTGCCAGACCCCGGCCCAGCAGCAGGACATTCCCGTGTCCCCTGCATCCCGCTCGGTCCATCCTGCCAGCTCCCAAAGCCGGGCCGTGCCTGCGAGGTCACCTCGGGCAGAGCCGCCTGCCCGGCTCGGTGGGGGGAACAGGCAGAGTCCGTGGCGTGTCTGGAAAGAGAAAATCTCCCTGCAGAATCTAACGGGAGCACCGCGAGGTGGCCTGTGCGGGGTCTGCCTGAGAAATGAGAGCATGGAGAAGGAATGTCAGGTATTTCCTTCTGCTCCCCAGTGCTAGAGCAGCCCCAGGTAACTGACAAGGGCAAAGGAAGGGACCAGTGCTGTTTCCCTGAATCCGTTTGCTGCTGGTAGCCTCCAGATCACAAGCAAAGCTACGGGGGTGGAAGGGAGACCGTGTCTTGCTGGCGAGATACAGATCCGATTCTGTTTGCTCAAACGGGAAAGGAAACGGAGAAAAAAACTGAAAGAATTGCAGGAGGTTTTATTGGAAGATTAAATCGATCGAAGCCTTTCTGCAGTGTGGGAGCTGGGGAGGAACTGTCTCAGAGAGGGCCTTGCTCTGTTTAAAATGAAAGCATTTCCTGGGCCATCAGCCCAGCGCGCCTGTGGGAGCGAGATGGGGAGGTTTTGCACCGGCACCACCACCACGGAGTCCCACAGACCCTCCTGCACCACCTCCTCCTCGCAGGGCCGAGGGCCGCCGTGGGATGGCGAGGGTCGAAGGGGGGATGCAGGACTGGAGAGACACCGGCCCCCAAAGTTGAACTCAGGTCATGGTCTCACTGCCCCTCGGTTTCGTTCGTTCCTTCGCGTGGCTTGCGGTTGAAACTCGAAACCGGCTCATCTGGCCGGCCGGCGGGCTGGCAGCGCTGCATCTTGGCACTGGCCTCGCCTCGGCTCCGCACAGCCCCGGCCGTCCGCGCACGATGGAAAAGCACAGCAAAGCTTTCGCTTCCTCGTTTGCATAAGCACCGCTGCCGTTCCCAGAGAGGATGGGCAGGGTGACAGGGCGCTTGCAAGGCTGGGGCAGGATGGAGAGGGGCTGGCACGGCCCAGGGAGAAGAGGGATTCACCCCGGGAGCGGGGAGTTCGGCACATGCAGGCACTGCCGGCGTGGAGCTCGGCGGAGGCAGCCCGAGCACCAGAACCATCCTTGTGCCTGTGTAGGGTTCCCTGCTGCAGGACATGAGCAGGGTGCAAATGGCCCCAGCCCCCCCAGCTTTCCTGGCCGGTGTTTCCAAGCGTGAGGTGTGCGGACACGGCACTTGCCCGCAGCTGCACGGCAGATGAGCGGCTCTCTCACTGCTCTGGCAATGCTCCGCTCTGCCTGCGGACGCTGCCCCGTTACACGTGGTCCTCCCGAAAAAACCGGGCAGCTCTGTGCTTCCCTTTACTCTACTCAAAGGCTGAAATATCTTCACCTCTGTGCTTGTATCCAAGGATGGGGGCAGGTCCCAGCTTCGCCAGCTCCCAGAAGATTGTGAAATGGAAAGCAAATGGAGTAGAGCAAAACAATGTGTCCCCACACTTGAAATCTGTTATTTTGCTTTTACCTTGTTCTTCCTCCTTATGCTCGTTTCTGAGCATCAATAGGGAGACTGGTCATGCCAGCTACACCGCATGTGAGGTTTGGCTTAAATCAATAGAAATCCAGCTGCTTTCCATGAAGAATATTAAGTTTTTCTTAAAAAATAGCAGCTGAAATTTTTGAGTTTGGAACAATCCCCAAATCCATCCTGGTGGCCCTGCAGGCCAGGGCACCCTCACCTCTTCCTAGTGAGGTCTCATTGGATGGGTTCTGCTCTGCCACCTCTTCCTGGGTCACTTGAAAAGGGGGACCCTGGAGAAGTGGCCTTGTCGAGGTCATCAGGGGCTGTGCCGCTGCAGGTGCTCTGTGTGTTGCAAAGCCCCACAGGGACAGTGACGGCGTTCTTTGCCTTTACTGCTCTGCCCAGGACACCTTCAGCCCTCTATAACCTTATGCCTTATGTCTCAACAATTCCCATATTTCACCCTTTTCCAGACTTACTCTTTCCTGGGTGTCGATCCTGCCCATTGCTGGGTGCACCCATGCCCTCTGTGCTTTTATCAGGCTCCTCACCACAGGCAGGTGCTGGTGGGGCTGGTCCAGCCTTGAACCTGGGGTCCTGCTGCCTCTGCCTTGCTGGCCCCTCCTGCTTGGCTGATATCCAGTGTTGCTGTCTCCACCCTGGCTCCTCAAAGGCCATTTTCTGATGCTTGTCTGTCCTAATTTGGGTCTTTCGCAGGACAAGTCTGTCTCCTCTCTGGATGCAGGTCCAGTCTGTGCTCATGGCCATGGCTTGAGACCTGTGTGTGGCCAGGCAGCCTGGCAGTGGCCCTGGCTGGGGATGCTCTTGGTCCTTGCCAGGGAGAGAATCAAACCCTGTGGCAAGCACACCTTTTGCTCTCTCTTTTTTTTATGTGGCTGGAGGTCTGCAGGAGTTCTGGCCTCCTGAGAGCTCTGCCCCACTCCTGAGCCGTGTTGGGACTGGGTGTCATAATGCTGACACCTCGGCTGCTCCCACTGAACGAGATAAAATTAATTATTATTTTTTTAAAATTAATTAAGCAACATAATTAATTCAATAGTAATTATTAATTATCAATTAATTGATCTCTTTAAAGAGGGGAAGGTAGAGGAAAACAAGGCAGAAACAGTAGGTCTGGCTGGGAGCCCCCTCTCTACCCACCTGGTCCTGTCATCTCCCTCAAGAAACAAGCAGCTCACCTTCCCTTCTACAGACCCCAGCTCTCACCCAGCCTTGGGCTCTTGGAGGATTTGTGTGGTGCTGGGGAGAAGAGATGGTGCCTTTTAAAAAAAAAAAAAAACCAACAGAAATCAAGTACCTGCCAGGAAAAAAAAATCAAACATATTTTCCGTTGTGTCTTGGCTGTGGAAGGGGGATGTGACAGCCATGGAAAATGGACAGACTCTGCAAGCAATAAAAAATGGCTTTGCTTTTCCCCCCTCTTCTCCCCCTGTTTCTTTTCATGTGCTGCATTTCCTACAATCTGATTTTCTTCTCTCCAGCAAATACAGGTTTCAGGTTCCTGAGCATGGGGCTGCGGTTTGAGAGGAGCAATGGAAACTCCCTGCGGTGAGAAGGGGCCAAAGGCACAGGGGGTGCAGGAGGGGAAGGAAAATGGGGCTGTTCTCACTGGGGTGTGGAGGCTCACAGGGGCATGGAACTGAAACCCTGCGCTCTGCTCCACACTGGGCACGTTCTTCATTCAGTGCCTGCTGTCTGAGGCTGAAGGTGATGATGCATCTGGAGCTGGGGGGTGCTCCCATGCTGGAAGAGGAGACCCAGGAGGGTCCCATCACCCCAAGGCCACCCCAGACCCACGGGTGACCCACAGGAGGGTCAGAGCTGGGTTTGCCGGTGACCCCTGCCCACTGTCACCTCCATCCCTTGCCTGTGCATGTCCCATGGGGCACTCCCCTGCCTGGCTGCTGGCCAGGGCGCTCGCCTTTCCCATACCGCTGGGGGAGAAGTGAAAGTGCTTCTCCTCATTCCCAAGTGAGATCTTTGTTTACAGGGACTTCAAATATTTATCCAAAGTGCAGGGCTCTGGTAGGGATGTCAGGTCCCCCTGCTCTGGGCTCTGCAGCTCATCCTTCCTCACCTTTGGGCCACCTCCTTCTCTTTATTTATTTCCTTGAGGATCTTCCCTGCACTAAATCACTGCTGGCTACATTGGTCTGGGGGTGATGGGATTCAGCTGCCCACTGGGATTTTGGCTGCGACCTGCAGGAGCACCTCTCCTTCTCCTCTCAGGGGATGGACTCATCCTACAAAGAGGGAAAATAATGGGGCTCTCTGGAGGCTGTTCCCCTGGATCAGGGAGCTTTGAGGCAATTGGGACAATTGAGAGGCACCCTCTTTCTTCCCCCTCACCCATGCAGGCACCTCCAGTGGGCAGGCACTCCCAGTGTGGCTCAGCTGGGTGAAGCCTGAGCTCGGCCTGCTCATCACTGTCTGTGGTCTCATCAGATAAAACATCCTCTGAGAAAGAAAAGCGAGTTTCTGGATTAGATCCTGGCATGAATAAACACTCGTGCTAGAATTTGCCAGTCTTTCAGGAACTGCAAGTATTTTCACAGTGTCAAATGTTCATGCAGATACTGTATAAATAATGACCTCGATTATGTCAGTTATTACAATGAGCAGAGCTCTGGGCTTCGGTTCATAACAGTATCTGCAAATCAGTGTCTTGACTTTTTGCTCTTCTTGGGAGATTGCTCATGCTGCAGCACTCTGAGGCCAAACGTCTGTGTTTTTGGACAGGGCTGTGGCAGCCCGCCAGCACCTTCCCTGCGCTGGGGCCAAGTGCTGCGTCCCCATGACATGGCAGAGCTGTTTGGGGAGAAATGTGGGGTATATGACTTCCTGGGGAGTCTGGCCATGCACCATGGATCAGGGACCTCTGTCCATGGCACCTCCTGCAGCAATCCCAGATGGAAAGCCCAGGCTGATCTGTGGGAACATCCCGGAGGGAGCTGGGTGCCACCGCCATAGGTCCAGGAGTGTTTCCCTGAGGGGGTGCCAAGCGGAGCGGGGGAAATGTGGCAGTGGTTGTACCTCTGAGAACACAATGCTGTCCCTGGGCCTGGGGGTCGTGGGGGCTCCTCCCATGCCTTGGTGCCTCTTGGGGGATGAACCTGAGATGGGAGGGTGGAGGTACCTGGGGAAGTTGGAGACACTCCTGAGTGGGATAAGCAATTAATGATCCCTGATTATCCTCGGAGCACATCTGGGATCAGCCTCTGCTCCTTACCCCAAGCTTGGCACTTGCAAAAATCTCCCTTTTTCTCTCACCCTGTCCCAGGACCTGCTCCCAGAGACACGAGTGAACCATCTGCCAAAAGCACAGAAAAGCACCAGACCATCAACTTTGCTGCTTCTCCAGTGGGAGAAACGACATCCGCAGGCGGTGGGTGAGGAGAGCACCGGTGGGAAATGGCCAGGCAAAAGCAAGCTGAAGCTAATCTGAGTCTGTTTTTTCTCCAGATTGCTCTGTTTATTCGCAATCTTTCTTCGATAAAATTGTAGAAAATCAGAGGCAACACACACTGCCTTCCAAATGTAAAGGGAGGGATGGAAAAAGAGCCAGGAAGAGAAGGCAACTCCAGCACAGAGAGCGATGAAGAGGGGCCATCTGAGAGGCACGAACAGAGTAACTGCACTCAGTCTTTCAGCAGCCTTCAATTGCTGCTCCTTCCATGCAGGAATTTCCCCGTAACAGCCAGTGTCTGAATCTGCAAATTAAATAAAATAATAATAATAATAATAACAAAAAAAAGATGGAAAATAAAGACCTTTTGTTTTCCAGGCTTGAAGCAGCTGCACAGCATCTCCCAAGACGATGGCTGCAAAGTTGAAACCGGAATCAGGCACCAGTTTCCCATCAGCCTGGAGCAGTGTTCTGGAACCAGGGCCTTGCCTCGTCTCCCACTGTCCCTGCTTCCTCCTGCCCTCAGCTTGTCAGAAGCTGGCTGTGCATTTCCCTTTTGGGATGCTTACAGGGTACATGTGGGAAATGAGGTTGAGAGTAGGATTGCTTTGATTTTAGCCAGAGACTGCAGAGTAGGTGAGAGTCTCCAAAAGAAAAGGAGAAAAAACCCTAAGCAAAAAAAAAGGAAAGAAAAAAGCATTCTTACAAATTTCCAGCAGTTTTTATTGTAGGTGGAACTGGTAATGGATGTAGCCTGACACTTCGAGCTACAAGGCTCTGATTTCATTTGCCTTTAACTTTGTCAGACTCAAAACACTTGGCCTGAACTTCTCTAGCCTGGCTGCACATCAGCCAAAACAGCACCTCCATTTGCAAGGACAGGGTTCAGGAAAAAGAAAAGCATTTTCTGCACGAGAGCTCCAGCAACCCTCTGCCCTGGCAGGGAGGTGTACTTCACCCAAAGGTGCATTAGCTGGAGATGAGATGAAAGGCTACCCAGGTTATAACCTCTGGAAAACTGAGGTCTGCCTGGTAAAAAGAGCAAAAAATTGAGAGTTTGAGTTTGAACTCATGTCTTTTATAGCCTGATGTGGAAGGAAATGGTGCAGCCTTGCTCTGAGGCATGAAAGGTGTTAATGTTGAGCTCTGGCCCTGTACAGAAAGCAGAGCTTCCACTGCACTGTGCCAACACAATTCCTAAAATCCAGACTGAAATTTACCCTTCCAGTCCAAAGAGGAGAGCCACTTTCCTTCTCCTTGCCCTCCTGCTTTGGGAAATGACCCAGGGAGGAGTTCAGGAGGGTGGGGAGCCTTCAACTGGTGGGTCAGATGTCTCATTTCTCCTTGTTCCAGGACTTTTCCAGCCATGCTCTGGAGAGAGGAGCACACAACACCCTCTGCACGTTCACTGGGGGTCCTCAGGACTGGCATATCAATGCAGGAACAAAATACCCTGTCTTATGTGTGTGTCCTGACTCCAGCAACCAGGATCCATCTCGAGCCAGCTCCACCATTCCCTTAAAAAACTCACTTTCTTGCAGATAGATCAACAGCAAGGAAGGGAGTTTCCGTTCCTTGTGTGCTGGTCCAACTCCGCACTGCGAAGCAGCCCGATGGTGTCTGGGCAGCCAAACCCCTCCTTGCTGCTGCTGCCTGGGATCTGACAGCACCAGGCAAAACCTTCCTGGCTGCAGGGCCAGCTCTGGGCAGTTGGCATGGCCTGGACCAGCTGAGGAGCTTCGGGAGAGCCAGGAATTGCACCATTAAAAACCTATGGAAGGAACGACTGGTGAATGCTCAGACCAGATCTTGGCTGTGGCACCTGAATTACCCTTGCCCTGGCTGGCAGCACTGAGGTCTCCTTAGCAACAACACTTCAATGTTTAACACCAAATGCATGTGCCCAAATGACCTTCCAGGGCCTTTCCATGGTGTTGCTGCTGAGCTGGCTCCAGGAGCACGGCAGCCGCCAACTGAGCCACCGCCAGCTCAAGATTTCCTCTGCTTCTCCCAGATGAGCACTCGCTGGGTTTGCCATGATCTGGTGCTCGGCGCTGATGAGCTCATGGGCAGGGTGGAGCCTTCAGGAGAAACAATGTCTGACCAGGGGAGTTAAAGCCAAAGTCCAGAGGGTCCATGGACAGAGACAATCCTGTTGCAGCCATCAGACGAAGGAGATGTGCTTGGAGATGCAATCTGCAAAGAGGTGGAAAATAAGAGCTGGCAGAAAAGCCCTGGTCCCATCATTGTCCTGGCTTTGAGGAAGGACAGGGGAGATGGTCACAAACTGACCAACTGAGCTGATGGGCACCAGGAGCAGAGGAGGGGCCTGGGGGATGTCCATGGACAGAGGAGGGCAGTGAGTCTGACTGGCAATAAGGAGATTGTGGAAGCTGAGGGAGACAGAGTCATGACCTGGAGACTGACTGCACAGCCAGGATAATGGGCGGTGTCTGTGCTTGCAAGGGCAGAGACTCAAGAGAAAGTCAGCAAAACAGAGACGTGGAGGCTGCAGGAGCTCAGCACTTCTCACTCCAGTAAGTGGCTGTTTATTCTGGTTGTTATGAAAAGCAGGTCTGACACTGCTGTCTGCAAACCACGGCTCTCCTTCCTCCCCTCCATCCATCCACTCACCCATCCCTGGAGTGTCTAAGCACCTCCAAAGCAAATTGTGTTTATTTTCTATAGATTCATCCAGGAAGCTCTCTCCTCTAGCACTGCACCTGCCTTCACCCTTCCTCTGTGCCTCCAAGCATCGGTGTGGAATCACGGTGTGTGCATGGCAAGGGAACAACCCTGCCCCAAACAGGAGGTGGGGGATGCTTTGTGAAAAGCAGTTACAGCCATTCTTGGAAGACTTTGGCTCTGAGCCCCTCTGCCACATTCTTAGGAGAGATCATATCAAAAAAACTATTTTTACTAAAATTGTAGTGGTAACAGGCTCCAGATGTCTGTTGTTATGTAATAGGGTTTGTTTTAATGGATCCGACTTCCAGATGTGCAGCGTGGGCTCAGGGCGTCTGCTTGGTCCTCTGTGGACTGGGGGGAGCAGCCAGCTCTCCATGCTGTGCCAGAGGGGGCAGCTGCCTCCATGGCAGCTGGGGTTGCTCCTGGTTCACGAGCACTGCTCTTCCTTGTCCTTTCTGATACAGCTTTAGTCATCCTGGGTGCTCGTCTCAGGTTCCACATCTCATTTTGGGACAAAAGCAAGAAGGGTCACTGAGCACTGGTTTGCTCAGCTCTGTGTGAGAAAGGAAGGGGCTCACTGGCGAGGCTGGGATGAGGAATAGTCCCTGGCAGCACTGTGGTCCTCCCATGGGGCTCACTGGGACTATCTGTAGGTATCACCATCACATACATGAAAAGTATAGTTTGGGGATTCTGATTAACCAGCGACTGAAGACTGGAAGCTAAAGGGAATTAAGAGACTGACCATGTCTTGATTTCCCAGCGCCCATTTTGTACTTTCCCTGCTGTGAGAAAAACTTGGGCAGGACGACTGCTAGGAGGAATGAACCAGACAAAGGTTTCCTCAGGAAGAAACATTTCGGACTTAGAAGTGAAGAGGAAAAGCATCTGAGGAAAGAGACTGTCACCTTCCCCTCGAGCCTGAGGGAACAGCTCAGTAAACACCAATGGGGCCAGCCCACACATCCTTCTGGTCCAGTTTCTGTGCTGTCGTTGATGTTTTCCAGCTGAGTCCTTGCCTTGCTTGCTGAGGTTCACTTCCCTGCTGGAAGCTGAAGGGAAGGTTTTTGAAGGCATTTTAAGGCCTGGTGGTTTCCCCTTCCCTGACTGCAGGTCTTGGTGCCACAGGATCAGTGTTGCCCCTCTCCAGCACTGCAATTAACTGGAAACATTGGCTGCTCACCCGTTTGATAGAAGAGCTCCAAGCAGGGATGCAGCAGATGTCTGGATCCTAGCTGCTAGGTGGACAGGGGGATGAGTGGTGCCTGCTAAGCCAAGGAGGATTTGAATTCAAAGTGTGTGGCTCTGTGCCATCGCTATTAGCATCTGCTAATGAAATGCTAAGACTTATTAAGTGCCCAGATCCAGGAGGGAGATTTAAAGGGATGTACTTGGACTGAAAGCAAGAGGCTTAGGTGCTTTCTGGAGAGCAGAGAGAAGGGAATGCCCAGGGCTGGCTCCCCTGGGGAGAAAACGGAACTGCTACCTGATGACAGAAGAAAGAGCTGGAGAGTCAATACCAACCCTATAATACCCCATGGGACACGAGCTGAGCCACAGCTCCAAGGAGAGGGGAAGGTCAGGGGGGCAGTGACAGATCTGCACCTGTGGAGGGGCACTGACCCTGCCCTGACATCACTGATCAGCCAGGCTGGGGCCTCTGAGGCAGCTCAGGAAAATGTGTGGTGAGAGAAGCCTCCTTTGGATTTGCTGTGTCTCAGTTTGAACCTCCCTAGTGCCAAAAAAATAAACAAAGACCAGTGGGACACAATCAGCGCTCAGCTGGAGCTCGGGAAGTCCAAGGGGGAAAAGAGCTGGTCTGGGTTCTCGAGTTCACATCCACTCTTGTGCTTGGTTTTATCTGCAGCGAGGCTTTTGCAGAGCTGGTTTTGCTTTGCATTGCAGTCACGTGCTTGTCTCAGTGATTTGGTTTTCTCTCTCCTCTTTGCAAAGCAGCACAAGGTGGGCTCCGGGGCTCTGCTGTGCACATGAAGGAGGCCTCAGCCACAGAGTCAATTGGAAAGCCATCTGCTCCCATGAATGAGGACGTTTCCATGGTTTTATAAAAGAAAGGGACTCTTCTTCTCTCTTTTTCCTTTTTCTTTTCCTTTTCTTCCTATGAGGAAGCCATACATGTGTGCAGACAGCCTTGCCAGAAATGTGGTGTTTATCAGAGGTGTATTCCCCCCACTGCCATGGGACAGAGCTTGGTGGAGGGGTGAGAGGGGAGGGGAGAGTGGATACAAAGGCATCCCCAGCCCAGGAGACAGCCTGTGGAAGGTGTGGAAACAAAGCTGGGCAGGGGAAATGAATGAACACTTCATCCCAGGCCCTCCCCCCCCAGCACGTCCATGTAAAATGTGGAGATTAGGTGGAAAATCCATATAGAAGGGAAATGTATGCCTTTAGCAGAGCAGGGCTCCCCACAGGCCAGCTAATTGTTCTGAATGGATGTCCTGGCACACAGACAGTCTTCTCTTAGTTTGTTTTCCTGCTTTGACCAGTGTTTCTGCTATTAACCCTTCTTCCGTGGGAGAACAGCGGGTGGGAGAAAGGGAACTGTCCCTCCCCTGCTTAACCAGGGCAGCAACACCTGACCCCTCCAAGAGCTTCCAAAAGTCACAAGGGGGGAAAACATTTCGAGACGAGGTGTGAGAGGTGAACACACGGGTCTGACAACAAACAGCCAAGGGAGGAGGGAAGCACTCTTGTTTTCTGGCCTGCTCCTGGACTGGCAGGGATGGGACACAGGAGGCTGAATTAATTTCCAGGTTTGACCATTAGTTATTTTTACAGTGCAAAAGGATTTCTCCAGTACCTTCAAATGTCAACACCCTTGGGGGAATGAAGCCTCATGTGGCATTCAGAGAGGGTGAGTAAATGTGGAAAGAGGAGCATGGAAGAGGTATCTGGGCACTTTGCATACAGGAGATCACATCTGCAAGCTGGCTGCGCTGGACACACTGGTGTGTGGCAGGGAGAGGGTACTGCCCTCCAAGGCCCTGCCTTGAGCCACTCCAGCCCCAGGTGTGGCCTTCACACATGGTGCCTTGCATGGTAAAGAGGTGATTCACAAGGAAAAGAGAAGGGAGGGTTGTCAGACATGAGCTTAAACCAAGATGGGGAAAGCTGATGTCCTGGAGGATGTTCTTCTTGGTCACACCGGGCACCCAGCTCATCCGAGTGCCAGATCCTCTGGGGTCACCACTACGTAGGGCCTGGTCTGCTCAAAGCAACTTGGGAAGGGAGAAGGAAACCCTCACAAGATTGGGGAGTGCAGAGCCAAAGGAAGGGGCACTCGGTGCCCTGCTGAGGTAGGCAAGGTTCAGCATCACATCTTGCAAGTAAAGTGCGGAGGGTGGGACAGCCAGACTCAGTCCAGGTGTAAATGGATCCATGAGATGTCCCATGAGGGACCATGGGGAGTCCTTCCAGCCAGCCCTGATGAGGGTTGGGGATCAGGGTATGGGCAGGCAGGAAGGCACAGGGTAGGACTTGCAGCCCAGCTCTGGCTCAGCTTCACTCCCTCCCTGCAGCCTTTGGGGCAGGATTTCTGCTGCTGTGCTGAGCTCCCAATGAGGGTATCCCATGGCTGGGGAGATCCCAACGATGGCTGAAAACTGCAGGCAGGCAGCAACGGCTCTGAGCTGGATCCTCCAACTCAGAACCTCACCCTGTCCCCAGGTCTTCTCCTGGCCATCAGATGGGTTATGGCCAGACACATGCCCACTCTGGCCAGCCCCAGACTGGATGCTAGAGGGATGAAGGAGCAGGCAAGCCCTTATCTCCTGCTTTGCCATAACCATCCTCAACACTTCTGTGGCAGACACATCCTACACCCCCCGCTACGCACTCACATCCACAACCTGGGGGTCCCAAGAGGTGCAGTAGCTCAGGAGAGGAGGGCAGAGCATGGCCAAAGCAGCGTGTTGAAAATACTACCACTAATTACACAATGGGTTCCTTATGTTCCCTGGAAACGCAATATGCGGGAGGACTCCCAGCCAATTCATGTTTTAGGGCAAATCAAGGCGATACATTACTCGACTCAGCTCCTAAATTTGGTCATACTTTAGCTGGTGTTTTCAGATGTTTGTGAGTTAGGTTGGCCAATGCCACAGAGAAAAGTGATGGGGCAATTATCCTAATGAGGAACAAATGCATTACTTCTGCAAGTTATTTGGTGCTTGGAACAAGCCCTCCGCATTGCGTGACTACTTTGTACAGAGTTAACCCCTGCCGAGACCTCTGGGAGGTCATTCTTCTGGAAGATGAGAAGGAAATTCAGTGCCCATCAGATCGCTGGGGTTAAAATCTCTGCGACGCATGAAGCTTTCACAGCATCTGGCAGCAGCCTCAGTGGCTTCACTGGCACTAAGCAGTTTTTGCCCTTCACAGGGGTCATGGACAGGCTGTGTGTCCTGCAGAGGTGCAAAGCACCAGCCTAGGAAAGCCCAGCTGCCTTTGAGCCCAGAGCAGCACAGCAGAGATCAGCCTGGGCAGTGTGTCTTGGACAAGGCAGCATCTTCACCACGTGGATGAGCAAGGCTTCTCTTGTCCCATCCCTAAATGGGATGCCTGCAGGTGCTGGTGGTGCCATCTGTGCATCTCCTTGCTTTTAGGACCCTGGAGAGGAGCAAGATGAGCTCAGCCAAAGACCTGACCCTTCCCCATTGGCTCTGTAGACTTGTCCCAGCACCTCAACCCAGCACCCAGGGAGCTTGTGCAAGAGCCAGCAGAAACTCCTGGCCCTCTTGGCCCACCCACTATGCCTCATTTTGCCCCTTTTTAGCAACATCCCCAGGTGATTTAGAGGCAGTAAGGACCATTCTGCCTCTGACCACAGGCAGCCATCTCTGCGTGCACAGACCATCCAGGATTCACAGCCGCTCACAGCAGCTCTTCCCTCAGCCCTGTTGGACAGCCCGTAGGCCAGTGGTGTCCAGGCTCTTGTGTGGCCTCAGTCATTGAGGAGACAGAACCTCATCCATTCCCCAGACCCAATTTCAGAGCTCTTAAATGGGCTGCCAGCCCTGACATCCCAGCATGGTTTTGGGGATTCAGCATCTCAGTGGTGACTGACTGCTGGGTGTGTGTGGCGAGGAGGGCTCCAGCAGTGTGCTGCACCTTTCTGGCAAGCAGCCCTGTCCAAAGCCAGACCCCCAGCTTCTGCATATCCACACCCTCTCTGTATGAGCCTGTGGCTCACACCAAGCTTCCATCACCTGCCCCAGTCCCATGGGGAATGCTGGCTGGGTGACAAGGGACATTGGGGGATTGCTGGGACAGGCACAGCCTGGCAAACCCCCATCTATGCAGGACTCCCTGGCCCCACCCACAGCGGCTGCAGGGGCACAGGCTGGAGGAGCTGCTTGTCTACAAATCCTTTTTTTGCTTTTGTATTTTTCTTTCTTCTTTTCCTGCCTTCTCCAGAAGGGCCCAGATGCCTTTACTTTGGCTGGGCTCCCTTGGCCGGCAGCCCGCGGAGGCACCAGGAACGCCGTGTGTGAGTGCATGAGCCTGTGTGTGCAATATTAATACACAGAAATGGAAGGCGACCAGCACATAAACATTCTTTACTGTTTGGGTCACAGCCCGGGGAGCTGTAAGAGCTTTTGTGCTGTTTTGAACACACAGACTAAATAGAGAGGGAGCAAGTAGAGCAGAGAGGATGAGAAGCTGGGAGAGACAGGGTGGGAGGATGAGCAGGGAGGAGATGTGAGGAGGACCCCCTGCACACCATGGGGTCTGACAGGAGTGGGCAGGGAAGGTGTTGGTGCAAGGCTGGGAGCTCCCAAGGACACCCACATCTGCTCCACACAGAGGGCTGGGCTGGAGGTGGGGGAGACACCAGCTTGGGGCTGCTCATCACACATATTTTCCTGTATTAAAGCAAAACGTAAAATAATAATGATGATAGAAGTTGGCTGAAGGCTGAAATAACCAGGATTCATTCCTGTGCAGATCTCGTTAGAGTGGCTTAAGTGTCAGTCTGGGAATAAGGAGGAGGGGGCTATGCTGGAAGTATTTCTGCAGCAGGCGAGGGGAAGGACGGTCTCTCCGGAGCTAACAAGACCCAGCTGGCTCCCAACTGCAGCCGAGAGTGTTAAATCAGAAACTATTCCGTCAACAGCCAGTTTGGCCAAATATGAAACATTTCCAGGGAATCAATGGCCGGTGCTGGTGACGCAGAAGCCAATAGTCTTGACTTCTTTTCCAGAGCCTCCAGAAATACACGCATCATTTTGGACTTAAAGGGACAGGCCGCACTTTTTCTGCTCCTCTTGGCGGCGTTCGGCTGAGGAATCCACATCCCAGCAGAGAGAACGGCGGCTGGGCTGGTTTAATCCACTGGTTAATGCTTGCAAAGGGCCCCAGGGGGGCTGGACCTGCCAAGCTGCTCCACATGACAAATCTGAACTGGACGTGTCCTCCCCAAATGTTTTCCATGGAGATGAGCTCAGACGGAGGCCTCGAGCTCCGCGCAGCTGAGCTCTGACCGCTGCTGCCCTCGTCCTCCGCCGGTGTCTGAGCCTTTGACCCTCACCTGTGCAGAGCACCATGGAAACCAAATGTTCAGGCTTGGACCATGGGGCTCCAGGAGAGCAGGGAGTCACCGATCCTCTGGCACAGGCAGGGCCGACCGGTGTCCACCTTTGCACTTGGTGACACATTTAATGTCTTGGGCTGCACGAGGCCAAGGCCAGCAGCAGGGCTGCAGCCAGCATGCCTCCAGAACAGATCTTTCAGGAATAAAACAGGGCAAATGGTGTAACTTTTTCTCTATGTCCTCAGCCCCTCAGGTCTTCTCCCACTTTCCAAGGCACTGGGATATCCCAGTGGCTTGTCCCAGCCTTCCTTCCAGCCTGGGTCACACTCGTCCCATCCCAGCAGAGAAACAGCACCCATGGCATCTGACAAGGCACAGCTAAGCAAGACAGATAAATCATTACAGTATACAAAATGATCCCTGGAGATAACATGTTGAGGAATACATTGAGTGCAGGTAGCCTGGTGTGCAAGATACAGGAGAGTTTCCTTAACCGTCAGAAGGGGAAAAAATGAAAAAAAAGAGTACCAAATAATAGTAAATTGCTTGGACAAGGCAGCAGTAAGGTCTGTGGAGCTGTATTTGCTGCTACTTGGCCTGTATTGCCATTTGGAGCAAGGCAAAACCTGCCCAGCTCTGAGCTTTGCAGTGCACCATGCATCCATGTCCTTAAGCATCCTCCCTGTCTCAGAGAGACCCTTCCCCATCCCTGTCCCAATGGGTCATCAGAGATCTTGCCCTCAAATGGCTGCATTTAGTTGAGGACATGCCCACACCTGCAGCTTGGCATTGTAACAAAGCTCTGAACACCAATCTCCCACCATGGCTAGCCAGGATTTTCCTCCCTATAGCCAAAAGCTGCTGGTCAGGGCTCACTGGAGCAAAGCTGTCTGGCTGCTGGGACACTGGTGATGTGGTCTGGGTTTGCCCAGAGTGTGCTCAAGCACACGTGGCTCTTTCTGCTCTGCACAGCTCCCAGCTCGAGCAGGTGAAGGGCACTCTGCATCCACAGCATTGTCAGCTGAATGTGTATTCCCAGTTGTGCCTGGACTTTAAAGGCTGGCTTGGTGGTCTCCTCTGGTAATCACAGCTTTTATCAGGGGCCAGGGAGCTGGAAAAAGGAGCCAAGCATCCTGTTTCTCTTTTTCTGCTGTAAGCGGCCCGCATTACCACCAGCTGCTCCAGCCACAAAAATAATCCTGGGAGTTCTCCTGTTGAACAAACTTGGGGAAAGAGCGAAGTAGATGGAGAGGTTAACCTGGGGTAGGGGGCAGCCAGAAGCTGGGCAGAACGAGAGGTAGGGGAGGAGGCATTTGGAGCTCCCTGGAGAAAGGGGCTCTGCTGGGGCCATTGCTTTAGGGGTGATAATGGAGCAACTTATATCCAGAGGGCACTGGCATGACACACGCCTTCGACATGGCGAGGAATCAGCAGTGCTCCCAGGGGTGGCTCTGAGCAGGGCAAGAACTCTGGATTTGGTCTTGCCAGCTGAGGGCAGAGCATGGCAGGGAGAGTTGAACCGATGGGTGGAGAAGGAGATTGTGGTCATGCCACAAGGAAAAGAGATGATGAGCCATGAATCCACAAGCTGTGTCCTGTTCCCCATCTCTTGCACCTCGCTGTGCTTGCACCTATCATTCATGCTGATGGCTCCCCCTCCACTGTGTTTCCAGAGGTACTTCCAGCATGGAAAGTTCTATTTAAAGGGTATTTTTCCTTCTCTCTCTTTTTTTTTTTTTCCCCTTTAGAATGGGAAGCCAAGGGGCAGTAAAATGTAGAGTTTCCCACCTAGCTGAACCAGAGGAAATGATGCTGACAAAAAGTTTAATTTACCCCATTGCGGCTGTAACAAGCACCAATTTTTGGAGACGGATAGAAAAGCTGGAGCTGGATGAGGTGGACCTTGGCTTGGGAGAAGAGGGGCTTGGCTCTCCCACTGCTTCCTGAGCAGCACACAAGGCACAGCTGGGAAGATCCAAGGCGGTCAGAGCAAAGCTGTCCCCACAGCTCTTCTGCTTCTGGCAGCTCCCACGGCCCAAAGCGCTGTGAAACACCTTGTGCCTCCGGGCATGGAGCAGGAGACCTCCCGTTTGAGCTGAGCAGAGCACGCTGAAGCTCTTGCACTTCCATGGATCCAGGTCACCTCTCCCGGAATGGTTTCTCCTCCTGGGATGTGCTGGTGGAAGGGTTGTCCATGCCGGACACTGCACTCCCAGACCTGGGGCTCCTCCACCCCGTCGGGCTCCCGGTGGGCTGGGCTAACAAAGCAGCCCCACACATGCCCGGTTTGACTCGTCCTGGCGTTCGGCAGGGAGGTTAATCAGCTCCTGGGAAACCTCTGGAAAGCAGGCAGGGGGCAGGTCTGTCGAAGGCGCCGAGGAGGAGGGAAAAAGAAGAGCGCACGTCAGAGGTCACTGCTCTCGGGGGCAACACCGGGAAGTCACCAGGGTCCCCTCGGCCAGGGGCTGCCCAGGACCCACCAGCCTGCCTGGGATGCAGCACACCCTGTGCCACACATAGGGGCTATTCCCTTGGGGGATTAGGCTTGATTAATGCTAATTCCTCTGCTCTGCTGCATTTTTCCAGCCTTGGTTCTAACACATGTTGTGGGAGCTGCTGTAATGAGTGGGCAGTTTTCCTGCTGGAGCTGATGATTGTCTCTCACTCTTCCTTGCTGTTGGGACAGTAATTTCAAGAAATACTTGGGTCTCAGAGTCACTGAGCCACTGATGGGACACGAGCAGGGACCAGAGAGGGACAGCCCTGCATCCATCTGCTGCTGCTCCAAGCAGGCAGGGATCTGAGCATCAGGAAGGCAAGAAACACCTCTGTGTCCCTGCAGGCACCAGGAAAGTGATGTGCATAGATGCAACAGAGATCAGGGGCAAATCTCTGCTCTCAACAGAAGGGCAGCTGGGCAGTTGAGATATTTGGGCGATTTTGGCTCTCCTGAAAGCCTTTTTCAGACTCCACACTGCCAGCATTGCGGTTGCAGTGAAAATGAACTCTAGGACCATCCCGTGTAGCAGGAAGGGTGAGCTAAGGAGTGCCAATGCAAATGCTGGGGGCAAGGGGCCAAATCCAGCTCCAGCTGAAGGTTTGGCTATGCTGGAACTGCCAAGGAGCACAAATGCTGGCTCTGGGTGCACTGGCCAGTGGGTAGATAAGAGGCAGCCCCTCCTCCCTGAGCAGTCACTGCTCCGGAGTATTCGCAGGCAACGGGGTCTGACCAAACGCTGGAGGTCAGGACCTCCTGGAGTCACTCGTTCCTAATTAACAAGTCAGCTGCACACCAAGATCTGCCAGGTTTTGCAAGAAAGCATCCAGGGACAGACACAGGCTGGCTCTGTGAGCACTGTACACCTCCACTGTGGGACTCTGCCTCTGGCCACAGCCACAGAGCTCTTTCTGGGCCACGGCCAAGCTCCCTGGGGATGCTCCAAAGAGCAGCTGAAGATCCTGGACTTGTTTGCAGCCTTCAAGCCAAGCACGCCAGGATCTTCCTCCTGCATGTGAGCAGATTGACATTTCCCTCTGCTCTGCTTCCTCTCTCTGGCCTGGGTGGATTTTGGGATAGCACTGTCTGTCCTTGCATCCTCAGCTGTTGTGTGCCACTGCTGGACTCGTGGCTGGGATGTTACCCCCTGCACACGTGGGCCTCAGCCTCTGAGACTGCCCAAACTCAATGACTCTTCAAGGCAGCCTCAGTTTTGGGAAAATTCTGGCACTTGCTGCTTTGGTCACTCTTGTGCTGTGCTCTTCCCATGCTGAGCTCAGCAATGGTCCAGCCACACACCCAGATTCCCCTTTTATTCAGAACAAAGCAAACAAATAATTATTTTCAGGTGTTTTAGTTAATGGTACAACCTTGCTTGCAGTCCTCTTGGATATGAGGAATTTTGCCTCTGCCTTGCTGGATGATGCCTTAAATGAACCTCTAACAGCAGTAGTAGTCAAAGCAAGACCCCTCTTGGGGCAGTGTCCTTCCTAAAGGCTGCAAACTGCCTTGGGGTTATCATTTTGCACACTAGACTCCACTGACAGGGACTTTTAAATTCAAACTCTCCATGGTGAAACCTGGACATGCTGCAGCTCTGCCCCAGCAACGCATCTAAATGCTGTGCTCTTCCAAACTGCAAAATACTTAGGATCTAAGTGTGAGTTTAGCTCCCCCTTCCAGATTTGGAAGCCACACTGGTCAGCCCAGTCAGCTTTACATGCTGCAACACTGGGAGAAAACGGAGATAAAAACATCCTGTAGGGCAGGAGCAGGATGGTGATTAATCCTTGGAAAAGGCTAACTGACATGACCATCAATAACTACAGTAACTTGTTATGGCTGCCTCATTCCAGGAGGATTACATGCCTGAACACTCCTTAAAACATCTAATGAATGTCATTTTGTTTTTACTCTCGGTGCTCATGCAAGTGAAGCACTCGGCAGTGCTGGCCAGAACCATGGGGAGAGCCGGCAGGGCTGCTCCAGCTTCCCACACGCTGGTCCTCCTGCACCTCCCCACTGACCTGAAATATCCTTGCTGGGTGCTCCTGCTGTCCTGCTGCCAGCTCTGTCCCACCAGGATCCTTGCTGTGGCCAAGTGCTGGCTCTCCCTGGCTCCAGCTGGCTTGGGTGACGTCTGGCTGCGGGACGCCTTCCCCATGGCAGAGGCACTGTGGCTCTCACCTTGCTCTTGATCCGAAAGCAGAGTTTTAATCAAGCAGAACATGGGTCAGATTTTCCTGTCTCACCCCTGTTTTGGGGATTTCTATGGCAGTATTCACAGAGGAAGATGGCAAAGGCACAAGGGCTGGCACGAGTTGTATCTCATGGAATCACAGCATCACAGAAGGGTTTGGAGGGACCTTAAAGACCAGCTATTCCAACCCCCCCGCCATGGGCAGGGACACCTTCCACTAGAACAAGTTGCTCAAACCCCACTGGACCTGAACTTGAACACTTTCAGGGATGGGATTTGTCTACTCCACTCTCAGATTTCTCCTCCTTGTCCCTACTGAGAAAACAGCCACGAGCCCTGCAGGCATCAGCAAGCCAAGGTAAGGCGTGGAGTGTCCAGAGAGGGTGTCCCAGCCCCGAGCTTGTCTTGGTATGCACCACTCCAGCCATGCAAGTTATTTGCATCTGTGAGATCCATTTCCTCCTAATTTTGCCAAGGAATGTTCTTTAAAAAGGAAGAATAGTGAAAGCAAAGCTGTGAAAAGTGTGTTCTGCACTGCAGGACCATGTCATTTTGCCTCTCCTGAGCAGAGAAGCAATGATGAACTGCATCCCAGCAGGCTGGGGCTGGGAATCACTGCGGAGATGCTCACCTCCCTGCCACATTTCAGGGAGGGGGAGAGGGAGTTTTGGCAAAGATTGTGTACAGCTCCAGATCCTGAGGGTTAGTTCTCTGCCTTGTTCATGCTGTACAGGGGCGTTATCAGTGAAATAGAGGGGCCACTGTTTTTCTCCAAAACCCCACCATGAATCCATCACGGCTCCAAGGAAGGCTTTTATATTTTCTGCTGGCAAGGCTGTCAGGTTCATTCCAGACTCGCCCCTCACCCCCATACCAGGGGCAGCCAGGACTCCTGCCTCACCCTGCTGTGGATTCATTTTTTCAAGGTGCTGACAGTTTCTTGCCTGCTGATGCTGTGGGAGACTTTCTGGATCCCGAACAAAGGTTTTTGAGAAGGTCTGGAGATGCTCTCTGGAGTCACACTGTCTGACCCCACCGACGGTCTGCAGCCATGCAAAGAGACCTCGGCACCGACAGGGACATCAAAGCAGATCCAGGCACCATGATCCCTCCCCACATCCTGCCAGTATAGGCAGCCTCACCAGTTACTTACTGGAATTCCTTAAACATGAGACTGTCTGCAGAGCTGCAGCCGGAGCCCAGCCCCGTGCGCAGCTCACACCTGACCTTCCCTGATTTCTGCAGCCCCGGACAATTTGGCTTTTCCTATTAGCAGAGGACCTTTTTGCCGCTTCTTGTACTCTCAGCCTCATATTTCAAATTCCTTCGCAGCTGTATCTGGTTTTCATTTGAATGTATTACGTTTAGATACATATATATATATATATAATACAATGAGAAAGGATTTTCAAGGTAATAAATGGAACATGCGAGCCTAATTATTCAGGATGACCCAATACAATTAGGTAAGTCCAGTGAGTTGTTTATATTGGCAAGATGAGAACAAAATATCATTGGATATGGTCATTACTCTTATAAGATTTCAATATACATACATTGTCAGGAGTCTCTGAGTTATGAAGTCCTCCTCACTGGAGGGATAAACATGCTGGGTAGTAATCCTGGAAGCAATCAAAATGCCTTCAGCTCAGTGCCTGCATAGCCCCTCTCTCTGCAGCCAGCTCCAAGCCCGTGGACCTTGCTCACAGCCCAGGCTCACCCACAGATGGTTTATCTCGCTCTGAGGCCATGGGCAGAGCTTGGAGAGTGAGCAGAGAGGCAGAAATAGGATTCTTGGCATTTCAGGTTGAATTACTGGAGCTGTCCATGACTGGCCCCACTGCTCAAATAGGAAAAAATAACATGAGGGAGTTGGCTTTGCTCTCAATATGGCTGGGGAAGCTTGGCGGGCGTCTGCTCCTGCCTGCTGGCCTGGGAATGGCCCTCAGGTGTTCTGGGATGGGGGAGGCAGGACTGGCTGCTCTGTGGTTTGTCCAGGACATCCCACCTGGGGATGCTGCCCCTGTTCCCCACCCAGCTGAGCATGCCTTGGCGGCAGCTCCTCCATTTGTGGATGCTAGAGTGGGCTCTGCTGGGAAGGCTACATGGGAAAAGGCTGGCCTCCACCCCTACCTCCTGTGCACACCTTCCTGCCACCTGAGAAAAGTTGTGGAGTGTCTTTGTTGCCATCCTTTGCCCACGATCCAGGGAAGCAGAGCACTGTGGGGATGCAGGTCAGGGCAGCACTGAGACAGCAGATGCCAGAAATGCCATGTCAGCCCTTCAGCTTCCATGGGAGGCCTCCAACTGCAAAGGAACCTCTCTGTGATGGTGATACACAAGCTCCTCCAAGAAACAGGGAGAATGGCACCCTCCCAGCTGCTGTGTGCAGCCCTGGGTTTGCCTCTCCTGGGACCCCAGGGACTGTCACAGGGTGCAGGGGCACCGGGGCTGAAAATACTCATCAAGTCCCTGCAGTGGTTACTGTCTGTCTGTCCAGTGACATACAGCTTACCCCTGCAGCTCAACCCCTGCTCATTCCCAACAGGGCACCCAGGAAACTGCTGGCAAGGCTCTCCTCCGGGTAAAGGACTCACTCCTCGGCTGGTCCTGTGTCTGGGGGGTATAAATCAGCCCAAAAGACAGCATTTCTCTTTCCGGGAGAAGTTAACTTTCCACTGAATGCACTGAGCTGACAAGCAGTGAAGGCTTGGCTGTTTACCCCAGAGCCCAGGCGTCATGGTCCACATGGCTGGAAGTCTCAGCAGGGCTCTATTCACTTTGATTTTACACCAGGGTTAACTAGACCCCGGTAATTATCCCCTTTTAACAAGGCAGTGTTTACACCTATGAGAAAGGGTCAGCTCCTGACTTGCTCACTTCGGCTGGAAGGAGAGTATTGCTCATGGCAGCTGGAGAGGTGATGTGACCGTAGTGGGGAAAGCAAAGATGGGAAGAAAGAAAGAAGTGGAAATAGGAAAGGTGATCTTAAAGCTCAGATGAAAAATATCCCCCATGATCCTTGACTCCACAGCTTGCTCCCTCCCCATCCCTCCTTCCCCCACCATGCTGCAATGCAGCCTCGGAGTGCACACAGAGATAGTTGGAAGCTGGGATATGTTGATGGATTTCTTAGCTCCTGGGCTATTAAATGTCTGGACCAGCTAATTTTAAAGCAAACAAGCAAAAGCCAAATGACAAATTGTTTGGGAGGCCCTTCAGGAGGAGGATGGAGTTTTACGACCACCAAGGGCACTGTTGCTGCCATTAAATCTGTGGACATAGGGGAAAAATAAGATCTGATTTATTTGGTGATGGTGGAAAATATTATCCAAGCTATAATTTATTGATCATCGCATCCTCCCAGTTTTCAAGGCCTCTTTTTTGTGCATATGGAACATATACATATTTTTCCACACATATGAGGCTGAACACATAGTGGCTCCTGCACTTGAGGAATTTTTGCGTGCTCTGCTGGCCATGGGGCAGGAGCCAGCAGAGCAGGGCTGTGGAGCAGCTCTCTGTGGTGAGGGACAGGTCACCTTGGGGCTGGGGCTGCTCTTCAGTCAGGCAAGGAGCTGTGGGATTACTGGGAATGACTTGACACTGGCAGGTCTCTTCCTTCCAGCTGGACACTGACCACCAGGTCACTGCCAGAGGATCCTTCCTCTCCCACCCTGCCCCTCTGACTCTGTGCCTGCCCTGCCTGCTGGTCCCCAGAGCATCATGGAGACACGGAATCGTTCCTGTTGGAAAAACCTGCAAGATCACCAAGTGTGACATGGACATCAGACACAGACACCATTAACCCAGCACTGCCAAGGCCACCACTAACCCATGTCCCCAAGGGCCACATCCACACATCTTCTAAATCCCTCCAGGGATGGTGACTCCCCCACTGCCCTGGGCAGCCTGTGCCGGGGCTGAACAAACCTTTACATGAAGAAATTTTTCCTAATCTCCAATCTAAACCTCCCCTGGCACAAGCTGAGGTCATTTCCTCTCATCCTATTGCTTCTTGCTTAGGAGAGACCGGCCCCTAGCTCACATCCACAAGGAGGAACGCTGTCCCTGGGGAAGGATAAACTGGCCCAAACACCACTGCAACACCCATGGTGAGGGGAAAGCAGACCTTGAGGAGGTTTGGTCTTTGCAAAGAGGAGCGGGGACACACACCAAAGTACTGTCAGCAGTTTCCCAGTGCTCCCAGCCAGGCTCAGGGGCCCGTGGAGCCCAGCTGCCTCTGCTACCTGGCTCAGGGAGCAGGATTGCTTCCCACTGCCAGCACGGGTGGTGGGAGCAAAATTCAAGATGGCAAATGAAAAGAGGGCAGCTTTGGGCCCCCGGGAGCCTTGCTGGAGCTGGAGGCTCTCTAAGCCAGTCCATCTGGAGAGGAGAGAGCCAGGTTCTGCAGGGATAGCCGGAAATAACAGCAATTTATGCAGTTATGTTTCCAGATTTTTTTCCTCTAACCATCAAATAATACCGTAAGGAAAAAATAAAAAAAAAAAAAAAGAGAAAGGAAATAGAAAAAGCAATATAGGGACCAGAGCTTTTAATCCTCTCTGCGTTCCCAGAGAAATCCAGGGCCTCTTTCCACCCTTTAACTCACTCCTGCTCTCCATTAAAGCCTCCTCCAGTAGACTCAGGGAGGGGAGCCCAACTGTTCAACACACATTCTGGGACACTTTTTCCCTGTGCAAGCAATCAGATGCAAAACCTGATCCCTGCAGCTTTTGGGGGTGACCATGGCAGCCCTTCTGTGGCAGGTGACATTTGCAGAGCCTCACACGCCTCCAGCCTGGCAGCCCAGGGAAAGCAGGAGCTGGTGCTGGGCGATCTGTGCGAGCCAAGCACTGCTCCTGGAGCAGCTCGGAGATCCCGGCCTCCCACCCCGCCAGGACGATGCTCACTCCCGCTCAGACACGGCATTTCCCCGGGGTGTCTCCAGCCCGACGCGCCGATACCGCCGCGGCCCCGCTGTGCTGCTGAGCCGCCGGTAGCTGCGGCTCCGCACGGCTGCGGAATGACAGGAAAACAGCTTAGAGGGGGAGGCAAAGCCTCCCAGCCCCTGCTCCAGAGCCGTGTGCTCGCCTCCCAGTCCTGCACAGCCTGGGAATGCTGCAGGCACTCCAAGAGCTCGGGAGGAGTTTTGGCTCGGAGCACAGCCCTGTTCTCTTCTCTCTGCTCCCTGCGGTCACCCATCGCCCAGCCCAGCCCAAGGGCTGTGCCCGGGTGCCGGGTGTGATGGCACGGAGCCGCCTGGATCTCCGGCATCCTGCTTGGAAGGAGAGCACAGGGGAAGGGCAGCTGGGAAGGCAGTGAGGCGGAGAGCCCTGCGAGCGCAGAGCCCCCGCGGTGCCACACATTTGTTTTCCTTGATTTGGGGAGCAAAGGCCGGGGCAAAGGTGGGTTGCCCAGACCACCCACAGCCCCTGGTGGTGACAGGGAGTGCTGAGCCAAGAGGGACCTGCCATCCCCACCACAGCAGAGCCACAGCCAGGCAGGGCATGCAGAGGGGTTGAGCACAAGCTGCAGCATGGATGGATTCCTGTGGTTGGTGCCTGGCTGCTCCCAACAGCCCGAGGATGGGTGAGGGCCCGGATTGCCTGGACAGCAGGGTTAAATCCAATAAACAATAAACAGCACAGTCTGCTTTTCCTCTAGCATAGCATCTGGAAATGAGGTGAAGAAAACATTTTTGGGTGGGTTGAGTGTTCCCATTGCACCTATCAGGTTGGGAACCGGGGAGAAGATGGATAACTGCATCCTCCCACTTGTCAGGCAGAAAATAAACAGTGCTCAGAGAGCTGCTGGGGCTCTTGCCTGTGACACAGATGGACCAGAGTACAGGTCCTCTTGCTCAAACCTCCTCTTTGCAGACCGGTGAGAGTATTTAAGTGAATGGAATATCCCAATGAACGCCTCTTCCTAAGGCTTCTCTCTTGCTGGGGTAGGAGGATGTGGTACCCAACAAGACTGTCCTGATCAGTGAGGAGAGGGGGGCCTGGGAATGATGATTTCCTGCCTCAGCCCTGAATTAAACAGCAAATATTTTTTTTTCCTTTTCTTGGAACAAACTGGGAAGAGAGTTATGCTGCTTCCAGGAGAGAGCAGAGCCTTTCAGCATGCTCATGCATCAGTTGGACTCGATGCCCAAAGCACAGTGCAGGATTTCTGGCATCACCCAGGCTTGCTGGATGAGCTCCCCGAGGGGCAGGCAGAGCTCGGGGTGAGCCAGCCCCTGTCAGCACAGACCCCCCTCGATGGGTGCAGGCAGAGGACATGCAGCCCTCACACTGTGCAAACAGAAGAGGATCTCTCTTGGCACTGGAGCTGTTTTCCCTTCCCAGAGTAAAATGCCCAAGTACTTGCTATATTTAGATACCGGGGTTTTTCAGGAAACACAAAGAGGCTTGTGTGAAGCTCCATATTCACCTCTGGAGATGGCTCTAGGCCTCTTGACTAGGGCTGGCTCCAAAGCCCATCGTTGCATTGGTGCCAACCCCACATGTTCTTCCTGCCCCACCAGGCCTCCCACAGGCATTGGGGGTCCCTGAAATGCCCTTGCAAGCTCTGTGGGCTCTGACCAGCCCCCTTTTCACATGGGGAAAGGCTTAGGAAAGCTGGCAGAGGGCCAGAGCTGCAGTGGGAAAGAGAAGCAGTGCCTGACTCCAGCTGTCACCCAGCCCTGGAAGCGAGGGCTGCTGGTGCTGGACGGCAGAGGGCACTGAAGGTGGCAAAGCCATCCCATAATAACAGCTTCTCCAGCTTTCAAAGTTTTTACCTTGAGAGAAAAAGAAAAAGGTTGCATTTTTGACTAAGTTAAAGACTTGCCACCGCTCCTCGGGGTGCCCGGGCTGGGGCCCCCATCCCCGTCACCCACCGCAGCTGCAGGGCAGCCCTCCCTGCAGCGCTCCCCTTTCCCAGCTGGATGGCTTCCCAGCAAGGAGCAGCAGGAGAAATCTTGGCTCCTGGCGGGGAAAGGCAGCCAGCGGCAGGGAAGGGCGGGGAGGGAAAGCGATGCATTTCCAATGCTCGAGCGCACCATCCTCGCAAGCATCCCCGTAATTGCAGCCACATGCTGGCTCCCACAGCCCTCGCCTCCGAGCCCCAGATCCCCTTGTCCGCTCCTGGGGCTGCTGTACAGCCCTCCCCGACCCAGACATGCCTTTCATCTCCTGCTTTAGGCCGAGAGAGAGCTGCACCCGTTCTGCATCACGGACCTGTAAACCCAGCGGGGGCAGCGGAGAATTTCCAACACACCCTTAAGCCACTGAGAAAAATGATGGACCCTGGATTATACCGGTCCCCAGGCCCTTCTTTCTCTTTCTTTCCTCCCTCTCTCCTCCAACATGAATATTTATCCCCTCGTCTGGGCTGTCTCCTCGCCGGCCGTCGCCATCGGCATTCCTGCAGGAATTCCTCCTTCTCCCGCCACCGAGTGCAGCCCGGGGCCGGGGCGAGGGGGAGGCCGCCCTTTTCATTTCCAATCCCCCCATCCTCGATGGAGAGTAAACATTGTTCCTCTCACAAAGGCGGGTATTGTGGCAGGACGGGGGGAAGGCGAGCGGGAGGAGGCGCGGGGGAGATGAAGTACGAGCTGGAGGGAGGGAGGGCACCGGAGAGCCCCCTGAGAAGAGGGCGAACGGGATGTGAATATAAATTCTGTAAATATTTTCTTTAAGGTGCTGCATGTAATCCCAGGAAACAGATCCAGTTTCACGGGAGAGTGGGGGGAGCGGGACTGACTTTGCCACGGGTTTCTCCATATCGATTGAAACTCTGATGGAGAGGTGGAGGAAGCGCCCCAGGCAGCTCGGGAGAGCACCAGAACCTCCCTCTGCCACCGTCCTGCTTCCCTTCCAGGCCCAGCCAGCAGCCAGCAGTGCCTTGCCCCCTGTGCTGTCCCCACTTGCACTCTTCAGGCCCTTCTTCCTCAGGATAACACCTGGGCAGGCTGGTAAAGCACAGAAAGATGAGGTTTCCATCCTGCAGCAAAGCATTTAGACTCCATCAGGCATGTCACCCTGAGCAGGGACGAGGTTCTGAGTTGAGGTGGGTACACATGGCACCCAAGGGAGATGTAGGGACACCTCAGCCTGGCTAAGACCCAGCAAGTCAAGCACAAGGCTTGAGATTTGTCCATAGGGGACAACCCTGGTGATGGTGTGCCATGGGCAGCAGCTGCAGCAGCCATGGGACAGCCCCACATCCCCTTTCCTGCTGAGGAGCTGCTGTGCCCATTCCTCACCCACCCGGACCTGCTGCCCTTTGCCAGGGAGAGGACAGGAGGTGGGATGCCCCGGACTGGCAGCGCTGGCCATGCCAGAGGGGATGCTGCTGCCTGCCTGCCTCCCTCGATGGGGCAGGGGCTTTCCCAGCCCTCCCGCAGAGCTGCTCCAGGAGGATGAGCCTTTGCCCCGTTTCGGTCGGACGAGCCATTGAGTCTCCTTCAGAAAAGGATTACCAAAACATCCAATTATGCTTTCCTTTCTCCCTGTCTCCCCTCCTTTTGACGGTCTTTGTCGTTGTATGAAACAACTGTGTCCAGAAGTCAGGCCTTCCATGGACACTTGCTTTAATGGTGATTCTTCACATGCCCAGGTCTGTCCCAGGAGCCCCATTTACCCTCCTGCAGGCATGGCTGCTCTCCCCACCCCACAACCCGCTTGCCTTAGGGCTCTGACCAAAAGCACTCACTGCTGGGCAGGAGCCAGGACCATCTCTGCATCCCATCACCCACGTGGGAGCTCATCCACAGCCTCAGTTCAGGCCTCTGGGGCAGCGGACCTCCCAATGCCTTTGGGTATTCCACATCACACCCCCACAAAGGGCAGAAGCTGGAGGCCACCATGCTCCCACCTGCTCCCTGAGCCATGTGCAAGCACAGAAATCCCTGATTCTAAGGCATTTCTAGGAATTCAGCAGCTACTCTCTATAATTATTATTATCTCCCTTGCTCACAGGGGATCCCTGCCACCACCAACTGGTCCCCCATGGCCCCAGGGGAATGCATGCCGTGGTCACAGTCCCCTTTCATCCGGGGCACCATGAAATGTGACGTTGGTGGTGGGGCAGTGGGGAGGTCAGAAGTGTGACTGCATTGCAAAAGAGATTAGAGCGGTTCAGGGAGGTCTCGGGGGGGGGCTGCAGGGGGCTGACCCAGAGGTGTGCCTCACCCTTTCACTGCCAGGAGCATCCCTGCACACTTACTTCATCCCTCCTTTGCCAGTTCCTGTTGCTGGCTCCGATTTGAGAGGTGACATGGGGCTCCCCAGGCCTTTGATCTGCTCCAGCACAGCTGTTCCCAGACCTTTATGTAAGGGACAAGAAATGTGACTGAAATAACCGGCAGAGTGAACAGAAGCAAGTCTGAAGGGCTATAAATAAATATGACACAATAGCTGTGGTCACTGCTAAATAAGTTTTAAATTGAATTGATGGTATAAATAGCGTCGAAAGCAAAGATGCCACCAGCAGGTGACATGGATTTGAGGTGGGGAGTGACCAGGGTGATGAAAGTGCAAACACACGGAGGCCCCATGGGTTCTCATTGCCCTGCTCCATCCTTGCTGTCTGTCAGCCACAGAAGTGGTTGTTTTGCCCTCTCCTGCTTTGCAGGGGATGTTGAGCAACAGCCAGTACTCAGCAGTGAGTCCTCTTAAGGGCGTGAGTGCCCATGAGAGGGGAGAGGGGTACAGTGGGATGGGGAAGAGCCCATGGGATCCAGAGGGTCCTCCTTCCTTACCTCCCCTTGGCCATGCTGGACCTGGATGATCCAGACAGGGTGGGATGTGCCAGTGCAGCCCTTGAGGTACGTGAAGAAGGTTGAGCCCCTTTGAGGGATGTCATAGTTTGGGCCCCTCTTGCCACTCTCCCAGAGCCCCCTTGGACAGCTGACAGCCTCACATGTGGCCTCCATGCAGCCATTAAATGGAGTTTACATTTCACTTTCAATGTTTAAAATCTTTTCTCCCTCTCCTTTCCTTTCCTTCCCCAGCAGATATGTTATCCCTTGCTCCAGCAGGTCCTGGCCCCCTTCACGGGGCTGCGACACTTGGCAACAAGAGCTGTGCCTGCATTGACTCCCTTGCTGGCTGATGCAGAATCCTTGTGAGCCCCTTAAACCAGTCATTTTGCACCTATCCCTCAAATTCCAGAGGCACAAATGCCCTGGACACCTCAATCCCAAACCCACATAAGAGTGCAAGGGCTGCATCTGGTATAAGCACTGCAGTTCCCACGTAACCAGTGCACCATCCCATGTGCTTGGCCACGAAAAACAGACCAAGGAGCAGAGCCAGGGACCTGCTCCCCCTTGGCTGACCTTACTCTTCTGGGCACAGCAATTCAGCAGTAGCCCAGAGATGCTCAGCAAATGCTGAGCACTGAGATCAGCCATGGGAGATCCTGGTGGGGACAGTGATGTGCTGCTGTCCGAGCCCTGCCACAAAGGGGCTCACACTGCCAACCTCCATCAGTGCCAGCGCAGGATGCTGCCAGCTCCACAACGCTCAGCAACACGTGGGAGAGGACATCCCACCCGTGCCTGGTGGGGCAGAGACCTCTTCTGATTTCATCCATGGATGATTCGCCCAGCTCAGATCCACAGCAATCCTGGCAGCCTGGAAAACTTCCCCACCCTTTTCTCCCTCTTTTCCACCTTCCTTGCTGTGGGTCCAAACCAATCTCTCTCCCAATTAATATCTGGGCAAACACCCCCCTTGGTAGAGAGCTCCGGGCTGGGTTCAGCTCCGTGCACGGGCGCAGCAGGAGAACAGGGGGGAACATGTGGGAAGGGGCGAGGGGCTGCAGATCAGGGCTGATATGGCCTGGCATTTTGGCAGAATTTTCTAGGACAGTTTGTACAGTGTCTTCCCCATACAATGGTTATGTCTAGCCGCCGCGCTGCAGCTCTCATTTCCATGAGCAAGGAATTCAACCGAAAAGTAAACAGGAAAAAACGTTACATCTCACAGTTTATAAATATATACGGAATTATTTAGGCAGTCAGGCCAATTTGCACAGATGCCGCATATATGCTGTGACAGATCTCTGTGTTGTTTTGGAGCCACCCCTTGTGAATGGGAAACAGGGCTGGTTTCTCGCCATGTCTGCATGAAATATCGGTATCCTCCTGCAAGCTGGCTGCCAGCAGCGAGTGCTCCGGCTCTTGGGAACAGCTCTGGGAGCTGATGTGAGCTATTTGCACGTAGTGCTCACAGACTCGAGCCCCCACGTTTCCAACTTGGGCCGCACAAGGCCTTGGGAAGAGGCAGGGGAGCTTTTCCTGGGGATTGCACTGGGGATTTCAGCCTGGGATCCGATGGGACAAACCGAGCCTTGGTGGGATGGGGGCAGGATTGCCCTGGCACACACATCTCCAGGAGGGTGAGTCAGCATTCTGGAGTCCCAGTTCCCTGCGTCTGACAGGCTGGAGCCACAGGTTCCCAGGGTCTGGGGGCAGAGATGGGCACAGGCAGGGCAGATTTGCCTCCAACCCCACACTGCCCAAGGGAACACAGGACCTTAGCCCTCATCTCATCACCCTCCTCCACAGGGAGCATCCGTGCCCCAAACCTGGAGCCACAGTTCAGATCAAAATGATGGGACTGGGCTTTTTCCCTTCCTCCCCCCCTCACACCCAGCCTGAGCCCAGAGGTTTATTCAACCTGACAGCCGGGTGACTTGATCGTTCAAAGCGATGTCTTAATTACAGGACAGCCTCCATGGCGTTTTCTGGCTACGGCCAGTAAAAGAAACTTCTCTTTGCCATCCTCCCTCTCTCCCCCAGCACCACCGAGCCGTGCCGAGCCACAAGAGTGCTCAGACAGTGGGGATATTGTTTTGGCCATTGCCTGAATGGCCCAGCCTCCTCAGCTGTAAAATTACCTAGAGGATAACTAAACAAACCCCAGACAAACACTTCTTTAAAGGCACTGCTTACTTTGCAGCAGCCATTTCCCCCTGCCTGCCACATGGGCTCACGCTGGGTTTTCTTTTCCTCCCTCTCTCAAGGGAAGGAGGGACAGCGAGGCATGGGGGGACATGGGGGATGCCATGGGCTCTTCTGGGCCGGGCTGTGCTCAACCCAAACTCAGGAGATGGAGACCTCGCAATGCCCAGGCATCCAGAGCAAACAGGGAGGCAGAGAGCAGCTGCTTGGGCTGGTACACGTTGTAACTGGGAGGAGGATGGTGCTTGTAAGGGTTCAGCTCTGACCAATTGCCTGCAGGGTCTGGGGTTTTTCCCAAAATAGCACTGCTGGTTCACAGGAATACTGGTCCAAAGTCCACTGAAGACAGTGGAAAAGCCATCCCAGACTCCAGCACCATGCACAACCCAAGCGGGTTGCTGAGCAGCTGGGGGCAAACCCAAGAGTTAAGGGATGATAAAACCCCTCTGGACTGTACTGGTTAAACAGGGAGGTCAGCACAGGTCCCCTCTGGGAGGTTTTGCTCTTTTCCAACTATCCCTTATAAATAGGAGAAAAGTTCTGGCCAAATCCTCCTTCAGAGTCAATCTAAGCATTTCCTGAGTCGGTGTTGATTTCACAGATTAAAGCTGGTCAAAAACAACCTGGTTGCAATCCAGACAGCATTAATTTTTGGAAAAAGACCTTGAGGAATTTCATTTGAGTTTGTTCCGAGGGTAGGGGCTGCACTCTTCCCACCCAGAACCTTGTTTGTTTTTGGAATACGTGCAATAAACACATGAACAGCGAAAGCAGAAAGGCTGCCTTCTGCTGCAAAGGCATTACTTTAATTTTTTTTTGGTAAAAATATGGGTTACTAGTCAAACTGAGGTTATGCCTTTAATTCCAGGTCTGCCAGTGAGCCACTCACCCAAAGTATTACAACTGCACCCAAGTTTCCATGTTCATGAGGGCTGCAGTAAAAGCCTGGGTTTTGGCATGGGGAAGCAAGACAGGAGTTTAGGACCAAAAATCCCATTGATCCCAAAATAAAGGGATGTTAAACAAATCCCTCAGTATTCCTGCAGCCTGTCAGAGGGATACTATCCTTTCTGGTGTAGTTGGCCCATTCAGAGAGAGTGTGCCCTCGCAAAGACAGGGGTGGAAGCCTAAAACACAACACCGCAGCGTGTGCTCTGGAAATATGCGCAGCCCAACCGAGGCAGATCCCAAATTCTGGCAGATTCCTAAGATCAGGAAATTCCTTGAGAGTTCGGGAAATTCTCCAAGACTGAACCCAAGCTATTTCACTTGCAGAAGATATCAAGTTCTCCTCCTCCTCCTCTTTTTTTTTTTGTTGGTGATGGGTCAGTGGGACCTTGGCGAGCGCACGTTGCTGTACAGTGAGCAAGAGGATCAGCAAGCACTGCCGAAAGCCAAGAGCAGATGCAGGGCCTGCAGGAACAGCTGCTTGCAAAGGGAAGCGGGTGAAGCCAAGTATCAGCCACGAGGTCCCAGCTCCAAGCAGGTCTGGAAGGAGCCCAAGCTGGTATCAGTTACGCTTTCTTCCCCGCGCATAAATAACCACCTGTTATTTACGGCCATTCTCATCGCACCCGCGTGCCTGCGGAGTCACCTCAGAGGATGGGGCAGAGCTGGCGGCAGCAACGGGACATGAAGGGCCCCTCTCTGAACCCAAAAATAACTGCCACTCATCCCCTTGCCTCAAGTGACGTGGATGATGGCAGGGTTTCAGCCCAGCTGTTCCCACATTTGGTATATCCAGAGTCACCCAGTGCTTGGGGACATGTGGGAGGCGTGCTGCCCAATAGCTTGGAACAAGCAGGTCATGACCACAGCCAAGAAAAAGCAGGCCTGAGGTATGGGAAAACTTCCTGCTGTCCCAGGACCCTGTCTCCAGGCAAAATGTCCGCGGTTAGGCAAAAATAGGCGCAAAATAGAGAATGGGATGTGCAGGATAACTTATCCCAGGTGGGCTGCTCTCCATCATTCACCACAGAAACACTCATTTGCCACTGGGAAAATCCTCATCCAAGCAGGCTGTTGGCGCATCCAGGGGAGTTCTCTGTGGCTCGTGCCTCTAAAATGCAGGAGATGGGGGAGAGAGGACAACCCTCAGGCTGCTTCTTCAGAGAGTCCTGCAGCAGCCTTTGCACTCGGCCATCACCCCTGTGGGCCCACCATGTACAGGGAAACCTGTATCCACAGCTGTCCCTCTCTCTTGCTGAAGTCACCCCAGCAGACCTTGCTCCCTGTCCTTCCCTTGCCTGCAGGAAGCAGGTGCCTGTGGGTGACTTTAAAAAAAAAAAACCAACCTAGGAAGTCTGTTTGTATTATTGCCCTTCAATATTCCCCACATCCCAAAGGAGAAGTATTTTCTTTCTGCTCCTGTGGTGCTTTTCTTCCACTGTGTGCAGCAGTGAGGTCACTGAGCAGAGGTTTTGTGACTCAGTTGCTGGGTTGCTGCCATCATCCTGTTCCCAGGAAAGGCAGAAGGTGACTCAGCTGGACATACAGCTAAGGAAGAATATGGATCTTCCTAAAACCCAAAGGCACAGCCCTGCACAGGCTGAGCCATGGAGAAGCAACCAAGCATATCAGCTGGTTTGGGTTGGAAGGCACCTTAAAGATCATCTAATCAGTTCTGGGGCATTTCTTTAAATGAAAAGCAGTGAAATTGTTTCTTGCACCAGGGACAGTCCCTAGTGAAGGGCATTGACACAGGAGCCCTGAAGCCACACAAGTCCCCAAAGCCAGGGCCCCTCAGGCACTGCA
This sequence comes from Lycocorax pyrrhopterus obiensis, assembly GCA_014706295.1. Lineage (NCBI taxonomy): Eukaryota > Metazoa > Chordata > Aves > Passeriformes > Paradisaeidae > Lycocorax > Lycocorax pyrrhopterus. The sequence goes on along the minus strand of JACSVZ010000022.1, from coordinate 8,297,298 downwards.
GACAGCAGAGTCTGTAGGATATGTTGCTGTTGGAGATGAGCCGGCTCCTCTCCCAGATCCATGGGATGGGCAGCTCAGACACCTCATCTCATGGCTGATCCTCTGTGAGGGCATTGCACCAGGGACCCCACGGTCTCAGGCAGGCTGAACAAGCCCATGACCTGCTGCCAGAGCCCTCTCCAGCAAAGCCAGGATGGACAGGAAACTCCTTGCAAGGACCCCTCCTGCCAAAGCTCCCCAGCTGCAGCTTCCCTCACAGCACATGGCTTCAGTCTAGCTCTTGCCAGCACAGCTCTGTGCCTGACACAGCCTCAAGCCCACACTCTGAAGGCATTTTCCTCTCCTACCACTTTCCTTTGGCTTCAGGGATATTCTTTCAGGTAGGCAGGAGCTGACTAACTTTTTTCTCGCCCTAGGGATCCCTCCCAGATCTTTACCTGCCCACAGAGCAACCTTTTCTCTCATACCCTCGATATGGGAAACAAAATCCCTGCTCCCTGCTAGCCCTGGGCACAGCCTTTTGTAGCATTCCCAGACTCCTGCTCAGCTGAGCCCAATCTGATAGGAATCAGCTGAGACCATGGCTGCTCCTCTTTGGGGCTCACAGGGCCAGCCACCCCACCACCACAGGTTCTCAGTGCCCCACCATCAACGTGCTGGGGTTTACTGGGAGTGTGTCACCTCCTCCCTTCCTCACTCTTCACCCTCTTCACCCTCACCTGCGTGCTGCTGAATCCTGGAGCTGCTCCTGCTCCATCCCCACGGCTGTTGCTTGCTAATGCTCTCATCCCTGGAGTCCTGGCATAGCTGGGAACAGTTTTTAAGCACATCACCTCCTGCCTGCCCCTCATCCTTGCTAAATCTCCCACTGCCAGTCTCCCCGCACATTTTCCTGAAGGAAGGACGCTAATGGATATATAAATAAAGCAAACCTGTGTATTCTTTTCCCTGCTCAGAGCTTGTATAACCTGTGGTTGACCCCTCCTAGTCCTCCCCAAACCACAACCCCAGTATGTGCTGCCGCCGCTGCTGCTGCTCTGGCATTTTTATGAATGGCTGTGAGCCCGGGGAAGAGATGTGAGCATGGATTTGGAACTGCTCCATCCCTTCTACCGCACGCGCTAATCTTGACAAATGATCAGCGTGTGGCTTTCGAAACCAGAGATAAGGCTGTCTGACCACTTCAAGTCACTACACTTTCCCACGAAGAAAGGGATTTTGCTCTCAGCCCCCGGCCGCAGCTTCCTCCGGAGCCTGGGCAAGCCCCGGTGCCCCCACCCCGCGGTTTGGGGGACACACACTGCAATCACACCCCTGGGACTGGGGCCAGGGGCTGGTTCAGAGCAAAACCTCGACAACCTCCAAACAAGGCAGATGTTGTGACCTTGCCTGGGTTTCTGATGCACCAGGGATGCCTCCTGCCTGCACACCTGCATCCCCTTCCCATTGAGACCAATGGGAGAAGTGGTCCGTGCCCAGCAAGGAGCAGGGATGTGGCAAAAACATGCGCTGGGAGCCAGAAAGAGCTTCCAGTCCTGCAGCTGAGCCATGAGCATGGTGGACTTCCTCGAGCTCAGTTTTAGCTGGGAACTGGAGCACCTGCAGAGCTATCACTGTTCTCCTTGAACTCGTATCCCACTGTGCTGCTGTGGCATTTGGGACATGCATCCTGCCTGCCAGTTTGGGCAGCAGTGCCCCCATTCCTCCCTGGGGCTGAGGAAGCAGCGTGAGATAGCTGTGGGATCTTCCCAGGGATTATGACATGGGAGAATGAGCCCTGAGTGGGTCCTGATGGATGTGCACCTGGGAAATCCAGGCTGTCCAGAAGGCTCCCTCTCTCACACAGACACAGACACAGACCCGCTGCCAAGAGAAAAAGCCTCTGTGAGTGCCAGTTCAAGGAATGCCTTTGATCCAGTGAGAATCACTAGGGAGAAACTCTGCCTCTAAATAGAGCTGCTCTCTTGCCTTGCCACTTTGGGAAATGAATTTGTACTTGGAAAAACGCAGGCTGGGAGAGCTCTTGGGAAGCCATCCAATCCATTTCCCTACCCCAAATTGGTCCTGACAGGTTTTTTTTTATCTAACCTTTCCTTTAAAATCTCCAGATGGCTCAATACAGTCTCCTCCAGGGCTATATTCTTTTTACTAGCAGATACTGTTATATTATTAATATTCAACTTAAATTTCCCTTGCTGCAATCTGCTCCTCTCCCAGGGCAAGAGAGAGAGAAACTGCCCTCTTATTGCCCAGCATGGCTGGGGGTTTTCCACCAGTGGTACCTATTTAAAGCTCAGCATTAGGGTGGGCAAGGCTGGTCCTGGCCAAGATCAAGCTGAGTTGCAGAGTTCCTGGACTGTGCTGTCACTTTTGCTGTCACTGTGCTGCCTGCTGAAGGGTCTGGTGGTACAAGAGCGCACACCCACTGTGCCCTGTGCAGGCACCAAACCTCGTACCCAGATGGGAACGGGAGGTCAGGGGCTGCTGGCTTGTTGACCCATGAAGAGAGGCAATTACTCAGCTGATGAGGCCATGCAAGTGTTAATTAAAAAGCATGGGAAGCAGAACAGGTCACTGTTTGGTGTCAGCCGCTCGTGAAATTAGCCTCGTGGTGGTTCCCCCAGCCCTCCCCAGGAGTTGGAGCAGCAGAGTAGCTGCCCATAGTGCCTCTGCTCTTGCTCTCATCTCCTCCTGCTCAGCTCCTGCTTCTGGGTGCCTCCTGTGTCCTGCAAAATGTCCTCTGCTGGATCCTTAGTAGGGAAAAACTTCTACTTGTTCATTCCTGGACTGGCTTGGGGCACAGCTGTGCAGGGGGGAGAAGCAGAACCAAAATAATCAGTTCCTGGCAGTCCAAGTGGAGAAAGAAGCTCCCTAGGCACATGCTGAGCCATTGTAGGATATGCTCATGTGGAATCACTGGTGGACACAGCCCTCCAGGTTAGGCACCCCTGTGAGCAGGGTTTCCCCAGCATCCAGATTCGAGCAGCAGCTCTGATCTGATCCCCTTTACTCTCCAGGTGAAGCCAGGGGAGAAAGCAGATCTTTCCTCTGGGAAGCACCAAGGGCTGGTTCTCCCTGACCAGCGAGCAGCTCTGCAGAGCCTTTTGGCTGCAGTTCAGTGTGGCAAAAGCCCTTCCATCCTACTGGAGAGCTCAGTGCTCAGCACGTGCTTCACAGCTCTGGGAGATGGGGCTTGGCATCTTCTCTATCAGCCCTGGGACATGCCCACATTGGGAGGATGCCCAGGTAGGAAGGAGTCTCCTTTTTTTTCTCCACATGAGACCTCTTCAAAGCCAGGCTGCCATGCCAGGCTCCTCACAGGCACCCTCCTGTGCCCGGCCAGGGCTTGCAGTGTGGTGGGGACTGGCAGCAGCACAGCTGAGCACCAAAGACTCCAACCTGAGCTGCTCCCTGAGAAGGGCAACTTCACAAATCCCAGTTTCCTGCTGCTCTGTGTCTCATGGCTGGATTAGCTCACGGCTAATGAGGCACATGAGAGGTTTTCCCATGGTTTGGGGCACTCACAATGGCTCTCTCCTGTATGGATTCCTTGGTGTCTTATAAAAGAGTTGATGATGAATCTATTTCCTCAGTTGGGACCTAAGTTTGGCGCTCTCTTGTCTACTCAGATGTCTTTTTTCATAAACAATTAGACAATAGAACAAGAAGATGGGATTCAGTCTCTCTGAGGATCCTGCCTCACTCTGAAATCTGACAGAAAGTAGGATCTGCTGCCTCCAAGGTGGGTTTGGACTGCAGTGACAGGCAGACAGACAGACACACCCACCCAAGAGCAACGGCTCACACCTCCTTCCCTTTCCCAGCCAAGCTGGTGAGAATGAACGAGCACTTTTAACTCAGCCCTGTTGTACCCATTCAGCACAGCACAGGCCCAAAGGCCAGGGCCAAGGGCTCTTTCTGAAACCATGCAACACCAGATGTTTTTTTCCGGAGGCCTCAGACACACACGTGCAGCATGCTGTTATTAGAACTGGCTCACACTCCCTGTGCACAGGGAAAAAAAATTAAGGCTGTGCTCAAGCTTCATTCTCCACTTTGGCATCCAGCATTAAACCAGGCAGGCTCGGTCGGCTTTTGTTTGTTTTTATAGAGTTGCTTATGGACCGTCCCTCCTGCAGCATCCCAGCGGAGCGGAACAATTCCGTGCACCAGCTGGATGAGGATTGCTTCATGTGCTGCCAAATATACCACGTACAAACCACGCTGCAGCACCTCTGGGGTGCAGCCTGACAGGCACATGGCGGCTCAGCAACACCCTGCAGCAGCTTGAACCGAGAGGATGCACGGCTTCATTGCTCAGGCTTCCTCCTCTTGTTTTTCCGCCTGGTCTGTCCATCTCGCCTCTCCCAGCACGGCCTTCTGATGGATTTTTCTTCTCCTGATAATGTTTCTGTACTCATCTCAGACTGAGCCAAAGACTCATTTTAACTGTAAAAGGCTGTTTGTCTCAGTATCTTATCATCTCTGTCTCAGTGTCAGCCCAAGCCTTGATGCCTCCTTCCCCCAGCAGCAGGTTTCACTCCTTCATTTGGAATTTCACCCAGCCACCTTTTCTCAGCCACCTCTTGTTTTCCTCCAAGAGTTTCGGAGAAGCACTGCACACCTTGTCATGGTGCTTCCCTGACTTGAAGCTGGCTTCTGCCAGCCAAGACAGGAGCCTCATCAAAACCCTGGTGATGTTTTGGTGGGATGCCCAAGGGTGTAACTGTCTGCATATATCACAAAATTTCTTGCTCCCTGGCATGGCTTTACCTCTGCAGGGCTTCAAGATGACCTCCAGGGATGGTTCCCCCTCCCAAAATGCCCAGTGCCGCAGGTGGGGTCCTTTCCCCCCCCTACTCAAAAGCTGTGGCTCACACAAAGGGTCTTGAACCGCTGTGGTTAGTGGTGTGGAGCCTGGGGAGGGCTGGCAGGGCAGGGCAGGGTGCTCAGGGCCCAGCACCTTGTGGCAGGTCACCTGTGGGTGGCGGCATCAGGGTGCAGGTTAGCAGGGATCTCTGCAGGGCAGGATGGCGAGAAGACACGGACATGCCTTCCAGAGCCACGAAAGATGAAATGTGCTTGGCTATGGGAGATCCAGGGATCTGCCAGGAAAGGCAAGGGATTCCCCCCTCTCTCCTGGAGCCTGGATCCATAGCCAAAATATGGGGAGGGCTCCAAAACAGCACCACTTTCTTCTCCCCCTTCCTGCAGGCGCTGGGTTCGCTGGGGGATGCTCGATGCACCAGGCTGGTGCCAGCCATATGATTGACAGCCGCCAATCTCCAGCAGCACAGGTGTCCTCGGGGGCAGAGTTAGGGTCGCTTCAGCCTTTCTCTCGCCTGTGCTCCGGGATGAAGCAGAGCAGAGCTGGGGACTGGGGGGAACCAGAAGCCAGAGGGCTCCAGACCCCGCTGCACCTGCTACCCCGTGGGGGCAAACGCCCGGTGCGCAGGGAGGAGGAATCGGGAGAAGGGGCGAAGAGGGGGCCGGGGCCGGGAGAGGGTGCGAGCCCCTTCCAGCCCCCGCCGGGGTCGGCAGCGCGCTCCGCCCGGGCTGCGCCGGGGGCTGCAGCACGGCTGGCGGGGGCTGGACGGGAGGAGAAGGGGGGTCGGGGGGCTTCGCTTTGTCTCCCCGCCCGCGGGGCCGGGGTCGGCGGCCGTGGGAGGGCGGGAGGAGGAGCGCGGCCCGCCCCCGCCGCCGCCGTACAAAAAGGGACGGGCGGGCGGCGGAGCGGCGTGTGCCGCCGGGCAGGGCCGGGCAGGGGTAGGGACAAGGACAGGGACAGGCAGGGCAGGGGCCGGGCAGGGCGCAGCGGGCGGCGCTCCGGTCCCCTCCGCAGCGCTGTCCCGGCGGGGCCCCGCGGCCGCCCCGTCCCGCCCCGTCCCGTCCCGTCCTGTTCCATCCCATCCCATCCCGTCCCGTCCCGCTCCGCCGCCGCCGGGCCGGGACCATGCGGCGGGCGCGGGCGCTGCGCCGCCGCGGAGCGCTGCTCGCCTGCCTCTCCTTGGGGACGCTGCTGGCCCTCGCCGACGCCAAGGGTGCCTTCTACCCCCCCGCCGCCCCCCTGCCCTACGGCGGCAGGTACAGCCTCTACACGGCCGGCTCCAGCCCGCAGCTCGGCCCCGGCAAGCCCGTAGGCAAGCACAAGTAAGCGACCCCCGGCCGCGGCCGCGCAACCCATCCGGAGGGCATCGGGAGCCGTCGTCCCCGGGCACCGAGCCGGGTCTCCGTCGGGCATCCCTTACCGGGAACGGACCGCGGCCACCGGGCACCGGCCACGCGTCTGGGCTCTACAGGCAGCATCCCCGGGGGATGGGCTGCCGCGGGTACCCAATCCCCGGTGCCGACCATGGGTACCTTCCCCAGGGTTCGCCTGCGGGCATCCCTGGCTGGGCAGGAGTCCCAGGGTACCGGCCGCGGGCATCCCTTGCTCCATATTATGTGCCAGGTACTGGGCAAGGGCTGGCGGCAGCGCAGCAGTGTCCGTGAGTCTCGGTGTCCCCCCGTCCATCTAGAGGAGGGTCCGGGAGTTGTATTTCCAAGAGGGAACGGGCTGCGTGCTGTGGGGACATGTGTGCTACGGTCCCGTGCGGGACGGGGCTGCAGGAGATGGGGATGGGGATGCCCGTGTGTGGTTTTGGGGTAGGTGCATGTACCTGCTCTGCGTGACATGGGTGCGGGGGGTCAGGGGTGATGTGCGAGAGGGGAGGAGGGCAGTGCACAGACCTACGTGCGAAAACACAGGTTGGTTTGGAGAGAATTTGCTCATTTGCTTGTAAAATACATACATACTGGAGTTTAAATACGTTGTCAAGAAACCTGGAAAGCTCAGGCAGTGAGGAATGTGGGTTTTACACATACTGTAGACTTTTTCCGTTCAGTTGCATAAGAGCTGTTACATTGGGGGCGGAGAAGGGGGTGTCGCTTCCCTCTCCGCTTGTTTGCTGGAGCAGTTTCTGTCGGACTCCTTTGAAAGAGGGAGGATGTGGGGTTATGAACAAGCTGAAATGAATAAAGTAACACTCGGGACGAACAATACTGGCAGTGCCAGTGAGAGCTTTCAAAAACCCCTAACATTTTCCAGCTGCTCACTCTAAAAACATCAGGCTGGAGCTATAAAACTGCTTGCCACAGGTGAGTGAGAAGGGAAGGGGGTTCTGAGAGGGAGAGCGAGCCAGAACCGCACTAACCCGAGCAGTCGCAGGTAGGCAGTGTTAATTAGCAGTGGCTAGTAGATCTGCCTGCATTGGCTACTAGCTAACTTAGAGACAGTTGTGGTGTGTTTGTAAGCAGCTCCTGGATTTATGGATTGACGGTGATCCTAAGTTTCCACATGCACACATGAGCTCCTTTGCCTCCAGCTAAGAGAAGTGGCTGCCCTTCCTTCTCCTGTGGTCCTGTGCACGGATGAATGACTCACTTGTGGAGGAGCAGGGAGCAGCACAGGGCCCTGCTCATGCTCTGAGCCATTGCTCTTGCCAGGGCAGAGCTGCTCAGGTCTGGGCAGGCTGGAAATGCCAGTCACAGCTGGGAGGTGTGTGCCCATCCCAGGGGATCAAAGGGAGCCCTCGATGAGGGGCTGGGGTGGATGTGCTGGTGCAGCTCCTGGGGGGAGCAAGTGGCATGTGCTGAGGGTGTGGGATCAGGGGATCAGGGGAAGGGAGCAGAGAGAGGCTTGGAGGGAGGATGACCCTGCTCACACCTTGCTGCTTCACAGAGGGAACTCCTGCCCCGGGTGGGCTGTTGGAGATTGAGTAGCCTGCTCAGGGCCTCTGAATGGAGGCACTGGGAGACAGCTGGGGTTGCTGCAGCTCGGCTGCCTGGCCACAGGCTGAGATGCAGTCAGAGTTCCCTGGCGTGGCCATCACACGGCCTGCGGAGAGTAGCCTCGGGGCTGAGCACAGAAAAGAGCTGCAGGGCCTCAGCCCAGCTCTCATGGGCTTGTCATGATGATCTGGATGATGTTGAGACACCTCTGGCAGCTGGAGGCAGAGGAAAGGGACAGTGACAGTCAGGACGGAGCAGAAGGGTTTGGTAAGAAGGGCTGTGGTGTCTCCTGTTTGAATGCGTGTGTGTGCATGCACAGGGTGGGTGTGCACAGCCCTCCCCCATGTCACACTCAGGGGCCAGAGCAGCAGGACTTTGGCTCGCCCTGAGTGGGGAAAGATTGATGAAGGAGGGACAAGCACTGATGGCAAACAGGTGAAGACAAAGTACATTCCCTACCCATCCACCCCAAGCCCCCCAGCTGGTACAGGGGAAGCCATGTCCTCCCGCCTCACTGAACACCTCCCTGCACCTGCAGCTTGCGCTGGCCCATCTGCTCCATCCCGCTGACGTCCCGCCTCAGCTCTGCTCTGCACCATGAGCCTGTGCCCTCCTCTCCTCCCGCTCTGCCGTCTGCCACATCCCCCTGTCCTTAATCCCTGCCTCACCACACATCCCTGCTGTCTCTGCCCCTGTGGACCAAGTCCATCTGCTCCTGCCGGCAGCTCTGCCTTCAGCTGGAACAGCCTTGGCCTCCATCTGTCCTACCAGCAGTCCTGCATCCTTCCCACACACTGCCTTCCTCCCAGCCAACTTATCCTCAGCGCCTGGATCTGCTGCTTGGCTCAGGAGAGGTTCTGTGGCTGGAGCTGGCTGGTACGTGTGGCGCCCAGCTGCAGGTGGATGGCAGGAGGGATAAGGCTCTCTGTAATGTCTGAGACATCTGAAGGGGTTTCCAGCCTCCGTCACAGATCTGCTCCGCGTCCCTGCCTCCATGCAGGAGGGACCCACGATGCTGCAGCCCTACAGAGGCTCCTATGCGTCTCCTTTCTGTGCCTTGGGTCTGTGGCAGCACCCACAGCAAAGGCTGAAGGCTTTTGGGTTGGCCCCTGCGCTGGCAGCACTCCAGGAGCTGCAGCAGGACAGACCACCCCTGCCAGGCACTGCTGGAGCTATTTCTGGGGTGCTATTCCCACAACTGCTGCTGCTGCTGGGATTCTGATTGTCCTCACACAGTCTCACCACACAGTCCATGCTGTGCCAAGAACAGCCCAGCTCTGGTGACACCACCAGCAGTGGTGGCGATGTGGCTGTGACTGTGACAGGAACCATGCTCCTGCAGCGTGGCTGTGATGCCCTTACCCAGCAGCTGCCCAAGCTGGGGGGCTTCTTCCGTGTCCTGCCCCCCAGCCCTGGCTGGCAGTGTCCGGCAGTGCAGGAACTGCTGTCAGCTGGGCAGGGGGTGACGGTGTCTCGCTGTGTTTCCCCCCAGGAGCTACTGTGCCTACGTGGTGCAGCGCAACGTGACGTGCACGCTGCAGGACGGGGCCGAGAGCTACGTCAAGGCCGAGTACCACAAGTGCAGCTGGGGACCCAAGTGCCCGGGGAAAGTGCTGTGAGTATGGGGGACACTGGGGCATGGCTCCCTTCCCCTCCCAAAGACCTCTCTCCTGAGACCCTGTGCCAGCTTTCTGACCATGAACCCCCACTTTGCAGGGGCAGTGAAAGGTGCTGAAGGACTTTTCCTGGACATGGCAGTTAGTGGCAGGGCAGTGATGTTGGGAGGAGGCAAGGTAGGATCTGTCAGGAGGGAAAGGGAGCTCTACCCCTCCTCAGAAACTGTCAGGGGAGGTTTAGATTGGATATCAGGGAAAGGTTTTCACCCAGAGGGCAGCTGAGCACTGGAAAAGGCTCCCCAGGGAAGCTGATCATGGCACCAAGCCTGACAGAGTTGAAGAAACATTTGGACAATGCTCTCAGGCACATGGTGTGATTTTTGAGAGTGTCCTGTGCAGTTGTTGGGCACAATGATTCTCATGGGTCCCTTCAAACTCAGGATATTCTATGATTCAGAGATAAATCAGGAAATCATGGGAAGTCGGGAGGTGCCTGTGCATGTGTGTAGGAAAGCAGTTTGTCACAGACCTGCAATGTGGCAGAGTGACGGCAGCTCGGCGAGAACCTGACAGAGAGGATGAGGAAATGGAGCCCGTGTCTGGGGATGGCTCAGTGCTTCCTGCTCCAGGAAAATATTTGCAAAACTTTGCCACCTCGTCAGTGCTGAAGGGAAACACTTCACTGTGCCACAGCCGGAGGCGCCGGCAGCGCAGGGCAGACACTGGGGCTTTGTGCTTCAACACCCTCCGGGGATGCTGCTCCATGCAGAAAAGCCATTCTCCTGCATCCTCCCCAGGCCTGAGGAGTGCAGCAGAGCTGAGCACAGAGGAAAACTGGGATGAGAGAAGTTTCTGTCAGAGCCTGGTACCCATCCTGTGGCAGCTGGCTGGGACTCTCCATGTGCCAGTGGTGCCACGGGCTCCACTCGCAGCCTCTGCTGGCAGAGACGGGCAGTCAGACCCACTCGCTCACTTGTTCTTTCCATCACAAGTGTTTTAGCAGCATCTGGGGCCTTCAGGACACCCTGCAGCTACTGGTACCCATGGAGGAAATCCCCAAAGCCTCTCCCATCTCAGCAGTGTCCTCTGCTTGTCTCCTTCAAGCAAAACCGTGGTGAAACCAGAGTGTTTTCTGAGGGCAGACGGACCCACAGCTGAATTTTCTGCAGAGCCTCAGATGCTGCATCCATGGACTAAAGGGAAACATGGGTTTTCCATGTGCTGGGGCCATCAACTAATGTTTGTGCAGCTGGCTGCCAATACTTCCCCTCGATGTGGTTTGGAGCAGTGGAGGAGTTAGAGGTGCCCAAGGGCTTTGAGCTCCTCTGCAGAGGCTGGGATGACACTGAGAAGGTGCTCTGCCTTTTGGAGGCCGTCCTCATCCTTGCCTCACCCCCTGACAGTGGCTGGAGCAGCAATCTGCCGTGGTACACCTGGGCAGGTTTCTACACACTACAACAGAAGGAGAGATCATTGAAACTCTGCAGTGCCTGTGAAGAGGAGTAACAAGAAGAGCTTGTTTTGGAACTGTCCCTTTGGGAAATTGATGTTGAGAAATATTGAAGAGATTCAAAGAGCAGAGGATTTGGGTTTGCTTTATCCCCCTGTCCTGTGGTGTGTATGGAGGTGGCTGTATCTCACTGGGAGTCATGTGGAAGCAGCATTGCCGGGGGCTGCAGCCTGGGATGGGGACACTGTGGATTCGGACAAGGACGTGGATGACAGGGAATCAGCCCCATGTGCTGCCCTGACTGCTGGATAAGTGCCTTATGCAGCCCCTCTGCAGCACGGATGGCTGTGCTGCTCTTCCAAGACATTCTGCTGAACATGCTGGAGAAGAACAACAGGCTGATTGTGTGTGTTGTTGCAGAACAGCAAACTTCAGGATATTCAGGCCCTGGTAAATTCAGAGTGGAAGTTTCCAAAAGGCAGGCTTAAAGCATTGGTATTTAGAGGTGGTGAGAAAAGTGCCATCTTCAGCCCTGGACGGCTCAGCTCAGCTGGTGGAGGAACACAGGTGCCAGCAGGGTCCTGTCCCATCCCTGCTACCTGACAGGGAAGTTCCACAGAGAAGCAGGGAGCAGCTGAATCCTCCCCCATGACTGGTGGGACCCCATTCAGAGCAAGAGCAGAGGGGCAAGGTGTGAGGTGGGCTTGCACCTTGTGTGCTGGGTAAGGGAGGATCAGTGCTGTAGTGCCCAAATTCACAATGGAGACACTTCCCAGGGCATCCCAGCTGGGGCAGGAGGCAGTGTAAGGAGCCATCCCTCTGTGCACATCACAGCATCACCCTGGGGACCCTCACCAGGCCAGCCCAAGACCCTTTAGGCTTTCCAGCAAACTGATGCCCTCCACACACAGAGAAAACACCTTTCCAAAGGTATTTCAACCCTCATGGGGACTTCCAGACAGGATTACTGTTGAGAAGAGGATTTTTTTGATCCCACTAGGAAATTCTGTAGGTCAGTCCGAAGTGCAAAACACTTCTACAAGCAGTCCAGTTCCCTCTTGGAAGTGATGTGAGCTTGCAGGGCTTTTGACATCAGTTCCATCATTTCATCTTGTGCCCTGCTGGGCCAGAAATCACCAAACAGTGTGGCATCTGTCACAGTGGTCACTTATCTGGCCAGGGACTGCAGCAACACACTTAGAGCTGCAGTTCTAAATCAACAGCATCCCAAGTTAAAAAATACTCGACCAAAACCCCACTGTAATGCTACACTGAGCTATGGGGCAGCAAGAGCTCTTGGAGAAGGTGGGCCATGGTCTGCAGGTGCAGCACAAGGGTTTCAGCCAGGCTTTCCCATGTGCCCAGATCTCCCACATCCGACAGGACTGTGACCCTGCTCTATTGCTTGATGTTGAGGTTTCTTCTCTAAACTGTCTTCTCTCTCCCTCCCCTCTCCTGGAAAGGTACCGCACCTTCTTCAGGCCCAAATACAAGATTGGATACAAGACAGTGACCGAGCTGTCCTGGAGGTGCTGCCCAGGCTTCATGGGAGAAGGGTGCCACGACAGCCCGACGGACCAGCCTGGCCTTCTGCCCCAGCATCCCAGCCCCAAAATGCCCCCTGGGCAAAAGATGTTCCCAATGCCTAGACTTCCTCCCTATCCCAAAAGCCACCCTGACCTGTTTCCAGGACCAAAGAAGAACCAATATGGTGAGATCTCACTTCTGCTTCATGTCCCCAGGTCACCATTGTAATGCACTCAAACCTCCAGGTTCTCTCTGTTCCAGCCCAGAGCATGCATTTAGCAAAAATTCAGTGGGTGACATGTTTTCTATCAGAGACCTGACATTTGATTGCTTTGAGGACCACTTGCTTTTAAAATCTTGTTTCTTTCAAAACATGCAGCTTCAAAATTGCCTTTCCTCATTGCTTTAGAGCATTTTCCCATTAATTATGGGGTTGATAGGGTGCATCTCAAGATGAAGCTCCCCCGGGATGTTATCACCACCTGCTGTTGAACTTGGGAGCAGAGGGCTGGATCCCAAGAGGAAAGAGAGTTTCCTGATATCTTAAGGAGAGATGTGGGCTGAGATTTTGCTGAAATGACAATAACAGAGGGCAGGACACAAGGTCATTATGGGAAAGGACTTGAAGGAGGGAAGTTAAAGGAGCACCAGCCCTCACTGTGTCCTCTCTATTTCTTTCCCTGTGCAGGCAGGAAGCTGCCTGGCCTCTTCGGGGACCGCCTGGATCGGCTGGAGGAGGAGGTGAGGCGCCTTTCCCAGTCCTACGACAGCCTGCACACCATGGTGAGTGGGCTGGGGGACCGCCTGCGGTTGGCCATCCAGGAGGACACCACCAAGATGATCGGCTCCCTGATGAACAGCCCGGGCACGCCAGACTCATCCGTGGGCTTCGGCATCATCCCCGACGGCCTGGTGGATGTGGCGGACAAAGCCGACATCGCCACGTACCCTCCCATGGGGGAGATCCTGACCAAAGTGACGGAGGTGAGCGACGTGCTGAAAACCAAGGCAGATCTGCTGCACGAGGTTCGGGGCATGGTCCTGGACCACGACGGGCAGATCAAGCACCTGCTGGAGTCCGCCCGGCCCTCGCCCCTCACCTCCATCGACCTGCTGGAGGAGTATGTGGACACGAGGCTGAGCAACCTGCGCGGAGAGCTGCTCGACGGCTTCGAGAAGAAGCTGGGCAAGATCCAGACCACGTGCGATTTCCGCATCCAAGAGGTGCGGCAGCAGTGCGAGGAGGAGAAAGCTGCCAACCTGCGGCTGCAGCAGACGCTGGATGGGAAGGAGCTGGAGATCAAGAAAGAGATCTCCCAGCTGGAGACCCAGATCCAAGGGCTGACAGTGGTGGAAAGCTGCTGCAGCAACCTGGACTACCTCACTGAGCGCATGAACATCCTTGAAAAAGGCCTTCACAGCATCTCCGAGTCCCAGAAGAACCTGCACTCACGCCTGGATGGAGAAATCTCCACTGTCACCCTAGGGAACCTCTTTGAAGGGCGGTTTGAGGACCTGGAAGCCAGACTCAATGCTACAGAGAGGGAAACGGGGAGCTGCTGCTCTGGTATAGAGGACAGCATGAGAGGCACGGTGGTGGCAGAGGTGGATGGCATGAGGACTGCCTTTGAAGACAAAATGCAGACCCTGGAGGACAGGTTCATGACCATTGTGGGGGAGCTGAACAATGTCAGTTCTCCCATGGGAATGGATGGAGCAGTGGTGCCCGTGCTGGAAGGGGAGCTTGCCAGCATGAGGAAACAGACGGATGAGACACTGGAGATGTTGCAGAATCGCCTCATCACTCTGGAGAGCACTTGTTCCCTGGGCTGCACCTCTGCGTCCAAAGATGTGGAGACCTTCCGGACGGAGATTGAGGATTGCCAGAACAAGAACCAGGACCTGCTCCTCCGGATGGACAGCAATTATGACCTCCTGCGCAAGCTGAATGCCACCATCCTGGAGATCCAGCGGCGAATCGAGGAGGAAGCAGCCGGGGCTTTGCAAGGGGAGATCACCTTGCTAAAGATCAACCTGAACACCGTGAGCAAGTCTCTGACAGGGCTCAAGGACTCCGTCTCCCAGTACTCAGACACCGTGACGCATGTCAACTCCTCACTGGATGAGCACGAGCGGAAGATTGAGGATGAGGTCCACTCCATCCAGGAGAAAGTCAATGACCAAGGCTCCCAGCTTTTCTTCAGCAACCGCCGTGTCCTGAACCTCAAGGGAGACCTGGAGCGACTCAAAGCCAGGATTGTCAGTGACCTGAGCTCCTGCAAGAACGTGGCCCACGGCCTGCAGCAGGAGGTCTCTCACTTCGACGAGCGCGTGGCGCGGGTGGAGAACGCCTGTGGCAGGCTGGGGGCCATCCCCGGCAGCCTGGACAACATCAGGGAGGAACTGGAGAAACACACGGGCAGTCTGTGGGACTACATGGACCACATGAACGGGACACTGGCTGCCCACTCTCAGGAAATAACAGGACTGAAGGACAACCTGCTTGACTGCCAAGCCAAGGTCTCTGAGCTGGCAGAACAGGTCGGGCACTTGGAAGAGAAGGTGGAGAGGAGGCAGCATTAGCCACACTGCCATGCCATGTCTTCCTTCTCCCGCCGTGAAGGACAGGATTAACTTATATCACACAGACTCGCTCCAATGTGACAACAGTTCTTGGGATAATTTTTTTATGAAAAGCTGCTACTGTTTTTTTCTTAATCTTGTTGGCCCCAGTTCTCCTTAACTCTGCCATGCTGGTATTCCCTTCCTGATGCTCAGCAGCTGCCCTGACCCTGGTGCAGCAGTGTCACCGCCTCCTGGCTGGGGGCGTTGCTTTGGCTCCGGGGCTGATTACCCCAGAAGGACAATTCAGGAGTAAGCTGGAGGCGGGAACTTTTTTTTCAATTTTATTTTTGTGGATTTATCATTTCTTGAAGAATAAAACCCTGTAGTTATCAGTTGAAGAATAGTTTCTCTGACCTAAAGACCACCTGCATCTTCATCCAGGGACCGAGCAGAGCCAGGGCTCCTTGCAGGGAACAAAACTCACCACAGGAATTGCAGATTTCAAAGAACACACGTATTCACACGTCCCTCCGGGAACTGGCTTCCCTTCTCCGAGATGGCAGCCCTCCTTGTGTATGGTAAATCCATTTATAATGCTCCCTCCTCCATGCAGATGCACATGCCTTATGGAGTATATGAGGGTGTGCATTGGGAAAACACACATATGCATATATATATATACATGGTATGTGTATGTATATTTTTGAACAATCATTATGTCATGGTGCTCATCTGATTCCAGTTTCCTAATGCTGCCCCATGTCCTTTGCCATATTCCAAAGACCCACACTGAGTAGCCACAACCTGTGGCAGCAGTGTTTGGGGAGGGCCCCACGGTCCCTGGGGCTGCTGTGCTTTGCAATCCTACTTTGCTGGGCTCTCTGGCTACACCTGGGACTGACGTGCTGGGTTATGGAAAACACATGTCTTCCTTGAGGAGAGGTGTGTCCATAGGTCTCTGCAGAGACCAAGCTGGGCACAGAGCAGTCCTGTCCTCCAGCTCTGTTTTATTGAGCTGGATTGAGAGTCCTCATCCTCTCTCCTGTTTTATTGCTTAAACTGTGAACACCATCATCTCATCCCAGACAGGAGAGTTCCAGCTGCTCCAGGGTGTGAGTGCAGCAGTGGGGGAGCAGGAGCCTGCGTCCTCCTCATGCTCTTCTGATCCCACTGGGACGCCAGTAGCCGTGAGACCAACACCAATGGGGAACAATGCAGGGCATCTGTGAGAAGACCTCTGGAGACCTCTCCTCAGCTCAGAATGAAAACTCCACATGATTTACCCAGCTTGACTCCAGTTTCCCATGAACAGGCAGGCTGGAAAATGTTATCCATCTTCCTGAGCAGCTCCAGCCTTACCCTACAGAGCTGTTGCACACAGAATCCACCTCTCCCTAGGAGCCCACCATGGGCACCCTCCACCGATCAGCCAATGGTGACTTCATTACTAGGATGAGGAGTAAATTAAAGAGCCTCCATCCAAGCAACTCTGGCACTTTATAGCAGAGGAACATATTTTTCTATCAGCTCAGCGCTGTAGCTCATGAACCCTTCCACACCAGCCAGCCTTTGGCTCCCACAAAGTGCCCCTCACACTCACCAGGCTGTCCCTGCTCTTCTGCACCACGATTCCCTCCCTGATCCCCCCGACTGCATAAAGGAGAAGCTCTGTGCTCTGACCAGCACAAACCAGCAGCAGCTTCCAGCAGAGATGCAACTGGGCACCTTTCCTCCCCCACAAAAACTGGGTGAGGTGAGCTCCCTTAAACATGCTTCCAGGCTGGGGAGGACCACAGGGAACACTGAGTCCAGATGGCCACACCGTGTTCCCCTGAGGCAGTAAAAGCTCATTCCCCTGCCAGAGGACCATGAGCCATCAGCTGTGGGAGCATGGAGAGGAGACACGGCCCCCCACCACTTGCTCAGCCCTGCCAGATGCTCACAGCACCAGAATCCACTCTCACTGCTCTGGGCTTTGCTGATTTGGAGTTACCCTAAAGCTGCTGAGATGCTTCTCCAGCTGAGGAACGACCTCCAGCTGCCATTGGGCATCCTACAAAACCTGCTCTTAGACAACAAAATCTATTTTTTTTCTCCAGCCTAAGGAAGGAGTCTCAAGCCAACTCTCAGTACTTTGTGATGGGCCAGGGGAGCCCTCACCCCACAGGGGGAGTATCCTGCCTAAGCACTCTTTCCATCCCCTCACACCAGGGAGAAAACCAAAGAGAAAACCAAGCCAAGGGCCAGGTTCCCTGTTCCCCAGCCAGGGCTGGGTTAGAGTGGCTGAACAGGAACAGCTTCCCCTGCAAAGAGGGAGCCAGAACTGGCCATAACAAAACTAGGACAAGGAAGAAGTCTGACTTCCGGAAAATGGTGCTCTGTTTGGACTATTCCTGATTAGTCACTTGAAGCTATGGACAGTTTGTTATTTCAGTTCTCAGCTATTCATGTTCAAAAAGTGAAAGAAACTTTGTACAAAACTGGGCATTTTTAAAAAAATTGCTTGCAGAGTAAGGAAATGGTGCCTACAGGGTTGTCCTTGCATGGGCAGCTTTCTGAGGCAGTTGATAACTGATCCTGTTAAAAGACTGTGCTCTATTGTTTTTAAAACCTTGTCTATTTGTTCAGATTTTAAAGGCTGAAAAACTGTTTGTACTGGAAAGGAAAAAAATAAAGTATTTCTTGCTGAGGTTTCCAGGATCAAAATGACTTGTGTGGCTTCCAGAAGTAGCAGACTAGGAGATGACTTACACACAGGGGTCAGGGAAGGAGAAGGTAGATGCCAGACTGGAGGAAGGAGCCCAGCAGTGTTTTTGCCTGTTTTGTTTTACTTTATAACCTCCCATGAAGAGAGAGTTGGGGTTGCTCAGCCTGGAGAAGAGAAGGCCCCGGGGAGGCCTCACTGTGGCCGTGCAGGACTTGAAGGGTCCCATAGGAAAGATGGGGACAGAGTGTTCAGCAGGGCCTGTGGTGGGAAGAGAAGGGGGGATGGCTTTCAACTGCTGGAGGTTGATTTGGGTTGCATTTAAGGCAGCTGGTGTTTTACACCAAGGGTGGTGAGGCACTGGCCCAGGCTGTGCACAGAGGCTGTGGATGCCCCATCCCTGGGAACATCCAAGGCCAGGGGGGACAGGACTCTGAGCAACCTGGTCTGGTGGGAGGAAGCTCAGGTTTGACATGATCTTCAGGGTCCATTCCAAGTCAAACCATTCAGGGATTCCTTCATTCTACATCCCCCATTGCCCACAGCAGAGTGCGCCCTGAATTGTGTGAGTCATAATGAAACGTATCAAGTGTCACAGGCAGAACGTATCCTGAAAAGACCACAATAAAACCACGTGCCCTACAGTAACCACACCTTTTGTGCAAAGTGCATCTGCCCCCCGTCCCAGCAGAGTGCAATCTCTGACCCTGCCGTCAGTCTGAATGGTCCCTGCTGCCTGGATCTTGCCATCCATCCCTGCAGGATGCTCACTTCTGTCCCAATGAAGGTACAGTGCCATTCCATGGAGGTGGATACCCCTGGACTTCCTGGGTGGGCTGGAGCTCTGTGGGGATGGTGTGGGACAGGGACCCCACTCTGAGGTTTTGCTCCCTATGCAGGCTGTCACAGACACTGAGGAGGAGATGGAGGTGGACATTAAGATTGATATGGAGAAAAACATTGAAGCAGATGTAGAAGATCATGGAGAGGAAGAGATGGAGGTGGACGTGGAGGAGATGGAAGAAGAGATGGAGGTGGAAATGGAGGATTATGTTGAAGACATGGAAGTGGATGAGAAAGGTGAGGAGGAGGACATGGTCTTGGGATGAAGACCAACCCCAGCAGCAGGACAGGCAGGTGCTCCCCATGCCTTGCCCACAGGCAGAGTGGGTCTCCTGCTGCCAGGCCGGGGTTGGGCTGGGTGGCCCCACTCAAGGACACGGTGCCCCGGCGGGGCTCTGGATTCTGGAGGCACAACCACCACCCCTGCCCTGCGCTTGCTTTGGGCCACGCCAGCCCCATCCCAGTGCCTGGGGCCTGGCCCCCAGCCCCAGCCGGGCTCAGTGCCAGCAGCAGAGTCCCGCTCTGGCAGCGTGTGCCAGCCTGGGGGCACAGGGAACAGCCCTTAGGGCCACACTGGAGTGACGGTGCCACTTGCTTTTCTTCCAGGACTGATGGAGATGCCACAGAGATGCCACCCTTCTGTAATATGTTTTAGAGTTTGTTTTCACCTGTAAATATGCTTTAGAGTTTGTCATTCTCTTCTGTACATGCGTTTCACACATTGTTATATAGGTTTTTATAATGTAAATACATTTTATAGATTGTTGTTGTTATAAAGATTCTTACATTGGAAATACACTATGTAGTTCGTTTTTGTTGCTGCTCTTCTGTAAATAAATAATCTTTATTTTTCACACACCAGCTCTATTCACATTTGCTTTGGGCACAGGGAGCATTTTCAAGGTTGTGGTTTCCAGCTGGTCTGGGTTCCTGGGGCTGGAGGTCCCTGAGGCTGGTGGCATGGCCACCCTGGGGCTGGGGGTACCTCTCTACAGAGGGGTCCCACTGACAGAGGTCACACTCTCCTTGCAGTTGCTTTGGACATGCATGGGAGCTGTAGGGGCAAATCCCAACAGGCCCTGGCCCATGGGATCCCCCTTTGGGAGCAGGGCTGAGCCTGCGTGGTCCTGCAGAGCCTCATCCAGGCTCTTCCCTGGGTGGGCCTGGGGCTACCGAGACTGCACTGGGCTGTGGGCATCCCCTGCTCCCAGGCACCCTGAGGGGCCGGAGCTGGCCTGGAGGGAGGCTCAGTACAGGGGCCTCTGGCTTTTGCAAGGTCTCCTGTCCTCATTGTCCAAATTCAGGCCCATGTACATACAGAATAAGCCTGGATTCGTCTTCTGTTTTTAATTAATTTTGCTACCTTAGCTAAACAAACTAAGTTAAAAAAAAAAGAAAAAAAAAGAAGCCATTTTCTAGAAGCTGGTCCCACCTCCACCAGGACCCACTTGGTAGGATGCTTCAGCAGAATGAGCCCAATCACATTTTAAAAGGACTGGGAGCCTGCCTGGCTCCCACTTCTACGCATGGGGTTAAAGCAGACAAGAGGCAGCCTGGGTTAAGGCACTATTTATTATTGCTTTTAGTCCAGAATACTCAAAACCCCAACATCTTCCATCGCCCTTTACAAGTTGGTGGGCAGTTTCAGCTACCAAACTGCAGGGAGATGGACTGTCTGGAACATTGGTCATATCAGAGGTAGTAACAGCTATGCCAGAGGCTCATCAAAAAATACAACAGTGAACAACCACCACCTTTAAAAGAGCCAGGCTTTAGAGGAGCTACAAACACTAGAAGAGACCCAGCTTTCAGGAATTTGTGTTTAGCAACTGGAGCTTTTGTAGAGTCAGAGCTCCCTCTTACCCCCTCTGGCCGCCTGCTAAGGGGTGTCATGACCTCTATTACAAGTGCAAGATGCCCGAGTGGCAAGCAGGGAGGACGAGGTGCATCTGGAGCATTTAGTCCTGGCAAAGAACACACAGGAGAGCCCTGGGTCAGGTCTCCACAGGGACAGGGTTAGGGCAAGCCATCTAAGTAAACATCAGGCATCGGAGGTCTCCAGCAGGCGAAGTGGCTGCAGTCTGGGGACACCAGACCAGTGCTCCTCCTCTGTCCCACAGGAGGGAAGAAGATCTCCACCAGCTCCGACAGCCGCTCGAATCTGTGGAGTAAGAAAGAAGTTACACTGGGGTCATTCAGCATTTGTTTGATGCTTCTCTGCATCAAAGCCAGGTTATCCCAACGATGCTGAGGAAGAAACACTTTGCTTACGTTGACTTTTGGTTATCTGCAAGCTCCTGGATCAACTCTCCCTTGGGGTTTACTGTGAATATGCGGCTCTCTGGCAGCCCCACTTGCTTGTAAGCGTAGACATCCTGCCCAAGGAAGGCCAGCATGGCATGAGAGCTGCAGGAAGGCACCAGCACCCAGCCTGAGCCCTCCCTCTGCCCCAGGAGACCCACTCACATTGGGCCTGTTCCCAAAGCCCGCGTAGAAGGGACACTTAGTGGCAAACAGTTTTCGGATGTCTGTCAAACAGGTGACCTTGAACACTTCTGGCTTCTTCTCAATCACCTCCCTGCAGCACAAGAGACACGACCACAGTGGCATCAGCTGGCCAGGACTGTGGGCACCAAACCTGTCTGGGGCTCAGGGTAAAAGGTTTTGTGCATCAGAAGCTTCACCATGAAGCTCCAGGAAGGTCAGGCAGCTCCCCTGCTGCCTCCCATGAAAAGCACTGTGCACCAAGGAGGGCAGAGCAGTTTAAGGGTGGGACATCCCTCAAGGTCAAGCTGGGGAAGGGGGTTCTGTCCCCAGGGATACAGGAAGTGCAGGAAAGGACAGTACCTGTGGAAGGCAGACAAGAGGCTACTGGGGGACAGCAGCATGGGGCCCATGGGGAGGCCACAGCCTTGCTCATTGACCCATTTGAGGTAGCCTTTGGTGATGTGGGCCATGCCAATAGCCCTGGCCGAGCAGTAGAGGAACTTGTAGCCATTCCTAGAGAGAACACAGGGAGCCCCTCTGAGCTGTGACCTGGGCAAGGCACTCTTCTGCTCTGATGAGGAAGAGGTACCCAAGTACCTGGCCAAAGCCCAAACCTTACTCCAGTAAGCAAGGTGGTTCCACAAACAATCCCTTATCTGGAAACCCAGACTACGCCCAATTCCCACCTGCCTCACACTGGGAGTCCCTGCAGCACCCTCCATGCTCTCCCCAGCAGCCACACACCCACCCAGCTCAGCTGCACGGCACCCATTGCTGCTCGGCACCCTCACACAGCACTTTCATCCCACGGCACTGCCTGTCAATTGTGGAGGGCTGCACCCAGCCCTTGCAGACGCCCGGGCGGGGGACAGCTGGCCAGAGGTGGTACTGGGGTGGCCACTGAGAGGCAGCCGAGGTGCCAGTCCCGTCCCTGCAATCCCCGGGAGTGCATCCCTCCCGTGTTCCTCCCGGGGCCGGAACGAGCCATCCACGGGCCCACAGTGCCTCTCAGTGGCCACAGGGGCTAGGGACCAAGCTGGAGGCTCCGCGGGGACTCACTGCTGGTGTCACTCCTCGCAGGTGAGTCCCCTGGGCTGTGGGAAGCCATCGCTGGGTGACCAGAAAGGTACCAGCACCGCAGTGCTGGGGACCCCCGTGCCACCACTCTCAGGCATGACCTTGGGTGGTCTTGTCTCCTTCGGTGCTCAGCTATACCTCCCCAGCAAAGCCTCCACTGACACACACGCCTTCCGGGGAAGGTAATGCTAGCATCTGCTCCCAGGGGACGCTCTGCTTTCACCCCTCCACATCATGTAGGCAGCGCAGCCAGCATCAGCCACCACTGACAGCAGACAGTGCAGCTGTCTGGGCCTGCGTCAGCGAGTAAAAAGCCCTGACTCTGGCTCCATCAGCTTCCCACTTCCCCTTGGCCTCAGCTGATCCAATACGTACAGGTGGATTTTGTGGAAGAGTTTAACAATCCCACGATGAGTCCAGTCTTTACCCAGCTGCGGCAAGATCTGTCCAAGAGCATCTGATCTAAAAGGAAAGGACACCAGGTTAGTGTGATCCAACATGGTGAGTATCCACTCCCACCCCAATGGGGTTTGTGGTCCCTTCTGCCTGCTTATGCAAGCCTTTAAAGGAGACTTTCCCCTAACAGGGGAAAACAAGGATTTTGGGGTGGGAGAAAGGCCTTTTACTTGGTGATGGTGCCATCGATGTCTGAGATCACCACTTTTTCATTCCAGTTCCACAGGTAGATGGTGGCCTCACAGCGGCACGTGCCCTGGTACTGAGTTGTCACGCTGAATGCCACCTCGTTGGGGCCATCCTGCAGATTCAACCTTCCCTGGGGCAGAGGGGCAGCAAAAGTGTTACACCAGCACCAATTCACACCAGTCCAAGTCTTGCCAGAGGCCAGACTTCCACCCAGCCAGGCTAGAGACCCCAAGCCTCTACAGGGTGGTCAACCAGGGCAAAATACTTGGATGTCCTATGAAAACACGAGGTCAGGAGTAGAGAAATCCCTGTGTAAGGGTCATCTCACCCCTACACACACAGACAGTGAAGGAATAAATACATACAATTTGTTCGGAGGAGAGCCGCAGGGATTTCTTGTAGGTTGGCAGAGGTTTCTGAGCAGGGACCTCCATTTTCAACACGTCCTCAGGGTGCAGGAGATGATTGTCCCTGGATGACTCCTTTTCCTCCTGCCTACACAAAGTAGGGAAGAGGTCAGCCAGAGTCTTAACAAAGCTTTTTACCCTCTTTCATTAGGCAAACTTAGGAATAACTAGTGATGTAGGAGAAGAGACCAGAAGCATCCAGACTCCTGAAGGCGACCTGGGAGGGAGGCACTCACCTCTGCTGAGCAGGGTCAGGCTGCAGCATTCCCATGTTGGCTTTCCCTGTCTTGTAGGGTGGCAGAGGTTTCTGAGCAGGGGCCTCCATTGCCAACATGTCCCCAGGGTGCTGGGACTCATTGTCCCTGGATGACTCCTTTTCCTCCTGCCTACACCAAGTAGGGCAGGGGTCGGCCAGAGTCTTAACAAAGCTTTCTACCCTCTTTCATTAAGCAAACTTAGGAAGAACTAGTGATGTAGGAGAGGAGATCAGGAGTATCCAGGCTCCTGAAGATGGCCTGGGAGAGAGGCACTCACCTCTTCTGAGCAGGGTCGGGTTGCAGTGTTCCCACGCTGGCTTTCCCTGGCCTCAGCTGCTGCTGCAGGCAGAGAGGAGTGTGCTGCTTTTGGCTGAGGCAGAGTTAATTTTCTTCACAGTGGCTGGTATGGGGCTGTGTTCTGGATTTGGGCTCAACACAGTGTTGATAACAGAAATGTTTCTGTTATTGCTGAGCAGTGCTTGCACAAAGCCAAGAGCAAGAGCAGGGGCTGCTTTGCTTTTCTTCCAGCTGGAACAGCAGTGCCAAAAGAGGTGTCACTGCAGTCCCTGCCTTCACAGGGACACTGCTTGTGGAAGAGTAAGCACAGCCTGGTGCTGTGGTGGGGCAGGGAGACCAGCAAGCACATGTGGTGCCCGGGAATCTAGCATGGCAGGAGGTGTCATCACTACAAGGTCCACATTACTGCATTACCAGGTATTACCTGCTGCTCAGGCATTAACAGACCAAAGGGGACAGGTAGCAACCTTAAGAAGTCACCTCGTCAGGTCCTGGATGTCCTCATAGTCAACCTCAGGCCATCTCCAGGACCTTGCTCCCACCCCTGCCAGTCAGCAGAATGATGCCTGTCCCCTGGGGACATGGTTGTCATATCCACTGCTGCAAACATACCCCCTCTGTTGGGAATTCTCTCCTCCTCCAGGAGAACCACCACCTTCTGTCCTTCTTGGGCATCTTCTCATTCACCAATTCATCGATGATGCCCTGTGAACATGGCAGAACATGGCATGAGGTCAGCCCTTAGCCCAGGCCCTGCTAAGAATCATAGCCAGTAAATGTGTTGTACCACTGACCTCAGGAATGTTCCTCTGGAAAGCCTGCAGGGACAGGACTATGGGACCAGCCACTGCCCAGCTGTAATAGCTAGAAAAAGCAAGAGGGATGGGCACATCACCATCCTGCAGCATGGCCAGGTCCTACAACTACTTCAGTGCAGTCATGGACTGGGATGGAGTCACGTTGCTACAGGAGGGTTTCCGTAGGGACAAAGGGGCCATGCTGTCCATTGTGGAATGAAGCAGCAGGAAGAGCCAGCCACTCACTTGTTGTTGATCATTATCACCAGGTTCGGGTCACTGACGAGCCTTGGATTCTCAGCAAACTGCTGGTAGGAAACCATGTGCTCCATGAACGTCTCTGGCGGGACAGAGGCTGTGTTATGCCATTGGGGGATAGAAAGGATTTCAGCGCTGCAGATTCCCCTCCCCTCCCACCTACCATGAGAGATCTGCCTGTCGCCCCCGAGGCCCCCGCACAGTGACAGGGCAACTGTGGGCATCGAGTCAGAGTCCGTGGGGTGGTTGGCAGGCAAGGTGGATGGCAGCTGGACACACAGAGGGTTGCTGGGGTCTGTCACAGGCCTCAAACTCTGCTCTGTGTCACTGCCAGCAAGGGAAGAAAAGGTGGTGACATCAGAGAATAGCTTTAAACATACCTCCATCCTTTGCATCAAGGGAATTGCTCAAAAGTGTCTGAGCTTGGCTAGCTGGGGCAACTCATACCTCCTGGAGAAACAGAGAGCCACCTGCTTCGTGTCCAGCTTGGAGAGGTCTTCCAGGCAAATGTTACTGGGACCCAAGTGA
This sequence comes from Lycocorax pyrrhopterus obiensis, assembly GCA_014706295.1. Lineage (NCBI taxonomy): Eukaryota > Metazoa > Chordata > Aves > Passeriformes > Paradisaeidae > Lycocorax > Lycocorax pyrrhopterus. The sequence continues at coordinate 8,272,070 of JACSVZ010000022.1, read as the reverse complement.
GGACTTCTTTTGATGGATCCTCAATGCACAGACAGAAGAGAGCTTAGCTGAATCACCTTTCCAACCACCCCACCATCTATCGAGAAAGCCAACAGCATTATCCTCCCTCACATCCATGTACCATACAAACGGGGCAGCCATTTTCCTACTGGAAAAGCTGCTGTAAGTCAACAGCAACAGAAGTGCCTCAAGACACCTGCACTAGCATGATCCTTAATGCACCATCAAGGGGGGCACATAAATGCTTCTCTGTGATTTGCCCCGACTTGGCATGCTCAGGATGAAGCCACAAGTCAGGCCAGGTGCTGTCAGACACTTGAAGTTAAGGTATGGCCTGTACTGCTGAGAAATCTTCTGAGTATGCAAAAGCAGAGACATCCAAGGATGGACTTCAGGGAACATAAGGCAAGAAAGCCTTCCTGGGATCTGGGTGGTCACTGAAAGGTGGACACCTAAGGGATGTCTCTTCAAAGCAAAGGAGCTGGTAGCACACTGAGAAGGCAAAGTAAACACACCACCCCTGGAAGTCATGGAGTTACACTAAATGGACAAGCCAGGAGGTCATCTGAGTCAGACACATTGGCAGGCTCAAACACCACTTCGAGCAGCACCAGTCACCCTCTCACCTTGGTTCCTCTGCCTCTCCAGCTGGGACCTGGGGCCTTCTGAGCCTGACTGCCTAGGAGCAGTGGCTCCCTCACAGGGCTCCACATCTTGCTGAACCTCTGGCACAACACTAACATCTCCCTTCTGTTTCTCTTGTGGGTTTGAGTAGGTCCCCAAAAATCTCTTTGCCCTGACAGCACGGAAGAAGTTCTTCAGCCTGAAGATTCTGTTCCCAGTCTGGGGTGTAAGCGTTGGCTCAGTAACAGACACAGCCAAGGAATGGGGTATGCCCTTTGGTCCTGCTGGGCTTGAATCCCTTCCTGGATGTTCAGAGATGGCAACAAGAGGGGTTGCCTTATCCACTGGGACCAGTGTTGCAGAGATGGTGGTTGCTGCAGCACTAATGATCTTTGTGGACTTGGCTGGTTTAACTCGCACCAATTTATTCACCTCAAGGAAAGCAGAGGAACAGGTTTGAGGATGGGAAGTTGCCCAAAACATCACACAGAAGAGAACAACTTCCTTAAGGCTGCCTGGCCACAGCCTCCTCTGCTTTCTGTAGGTCTTTTGGACACCCATTCCCAGCAAAAGAGCAAGAGCAGGGACTCACCTGAGGGAGTTTTCCCCAGGTCCACTTCACATGGGATTCAACCCCTAGAGCAAAATTCTCCTGTGGTCTGACCTCCAGTTCAGAATCACTTTTGGGAGAAGATGGATGGCTCAGCATGAAGCTGCAGGAAGAGAAGGTGATATGGGGCCTCACCTACACTACAGCCCCATGCTGTCCTATCAGCGCAAGGACATTTGGGGCCAAGAACCCTGTAACGCTGGTTTGCCATAAAGTCACTTATACTCTATGAGATTGTCACTCCCAAAGGACCAAGACCTATGGAAGCTGAGGCCTGAGGAAGCAAAGTGCTATGCCAGCAGTTGCCCAGAGCAGCTCAGCAGCAGAAAGCCCTCTGCACATAGGCTTCTCACACCTGTGACCATGGCCACAAGTGTCCCTTGTAGTCTCTGAGCTTTCGTCCAGCCACACCATATCAGGCTAGGAAAACCCTCCTCTTCTGACACCTCCAAGTCACTTTTCCATACCACCTTCCCTGCCATGAGGCACATGCACTGCTCTCACCAGAGCTGAGCAGAACACCTTGGCTCTGCCCATTACCTGTCCACTCCGAGCAGCTCCCCATCGGAGTACGGGTGTATCTCTCGGGGCTGCAATGACTTGGTTTCTTCAAGGAGATCAGCAAAGGATGAACGTGGTGCATCACTGCAAAGGAGGAAAGAGAGAGCACTTGTGCTGCTCTCAAGCAGCAGCCTGCTCTCCAGAAAGCTGGCAATACCCAGCTTCACCATTCCCCCTGGCTCTCTACTCCACAGGAGACTGGGCTCCAACTTGCAAACACTTTCCCCCTGTTTCAGTACTGAGGGCATCACCAAATGAACCCACAGGCTTGACCCCCTGCACCACCCTGCCCATACCAAGCAGCTCACCTTGGGGCTGGCAGCTGGCATGGCTCCTTCATGGACACGTCGCTTTTGGTCTCATCAGAGCTGTCAGAATCCAGCTCTGACACCTCCTTCTTCTGGGGCCTTCTCTTGCGTCGCCTCCTCTTGCGCAGGATCGGTCCAGCACTGGTAGCCTCCAGCTCACAGGAGGGCTGAACAGCATCCTTCGGGTGCCGTGCCTTGTAGATGGGGGACGTGCAGAGGAAGTAGGGGATGCTGCCCTGGAACAGGGATGGGGAAGAGCCCATCAGCTCCCTCCAGCACCTTCCTTTTCAGCCTAGCAGCTCCTTACTCTCTATGGAGCATACTGTGGAACAGCACAACCAACACCACTGAGCCCTCAGCTCAGGGGTGGTTTTGTGGCCTGGCCTAAAAGGAAAGGATTTTTACATACAGCATGTGAACAAAAGAACATTAGGGTGATCCAGCCACAAGCTAAAGACATCTTTAACATGGGCAAGGAAAGACAGGCAGGAGATGGCACCACAAGACCAGAATTACCAAGGCTGCAAATGGGATTTGACTCCAGAGCCCCTTCCTACTCCCAAACCCAGCCCAAGCCAGCAGTGACCACAAGTCTGACCGAGAGAAGAGCTGCCAGGATTTCTGGAAGCTACAACTAGTCTCATCCCACTTCCCACTGGAGTGGGCAGCCTGCCACAGCATCTGTCTCGTTCTCATCCCTGTCACAAGATCCCCCGAGAGGCCAAGCTCCAAAATATCTGCCTGTCTGGCCAGCAGCCATGCCCATTGATGGAGACCAGTCTGGGATGCAGATATTTGGTCTAATACTCCCTCAGGGTGCTCCACCACGTGGGTTGCAAGGTCCTTTGAGCAGGAACCTTTCCAGACACAGAAAACATCAGACGGGACAATGGAGTCACTCTGGGGAAGAGCAGCGTTCCAAACCTGGTCATTCCACCTCAACCCTGCACTTCCAGGCAGTCACAGTGGGACACAGACGTGCAGCACCTACTCATCACCAACCTCAGGCTCCTCTGACTCCTCGACAAAGAAGGCCTCTCCATTGTCTCCCAGCTTCATGTGCAGATCCACAGGCTCCCCATTGATTTCAATGTCAACCTAGCAAGGGACAGAAGCAGCCTGTCCATCCGAACCTCCTCATCCACGGGAGCACAGGGGCCCTTCCTGAGGGAGGGGATGGGTAGAAATTGCTCACAGGGCTGACAGCCACACAGCCTTTCAGGCAAGTGACCTCTCCCAATTTTCCTGGAGAGCACACTCCTCCCTGGAAACAGATGGGTTCCATTTGGGGGCATCCCCTTAAAAACTTGGCAAGCATCCCTTTCAGTGGACTCCCATTTCCCTCAAACAAAGTCTTTCCATAACCTGTGGGTTATAGAAGATCCTGGGTCTGGAGACACTGGAAAGGAAGTGTAGCCCCAGGGCAGGCATCACTTACCACCTTCTCCTTGGAGCACAGCACTCCCAGCTTCCCAAAGCGCACGTGAAACGGGGAGCACTTGAAGGAGTTGTCGGGCTGCCTCACCACGACCACATCAATGCAGCCCGACAGGGTGGCAGGGTTCAGATCCTGGTACAGCTCCCTCACCCTGACAAAGACGCTCTCAGCCAGCTGCCCCATGTAGTTCATGGTTTGAGACTGCAAGGGAGAGACAGGAACAGATTCGGGTAGGGGAAGAGAACTCCAACAGCTAAAAGCAATGGGAGTTTACTGTAGGAGAGTCATGTCATGGCTGCAAGCACAGCCCCGTCACGGGGACAAGTAAGCCTCTAGAGAAACTGAGGCAAACACCTGAAGAGCCTTGATGAAGATCAGCCACGGCCTCTGTGAGCACCAGAAAACAGGACAGAAGCCAGACCATGAGTTATTGCATCCAGCTTGGAGGAGAGACGCCCTTGCTATTGGGATACACCATCACATTTGACCCTTTGGAAGGCAAATACAACCTCACGGCAACACTGCACAGTCAAGATGTCAACATCCCATTCAAACAAGAACTGGGCTGGCAGGAGACCTCCTGTCCTGCACTGTTCTTAGAAATTCCCAAACAACTCAGGGTAGAGAGGTGGGAAGTCCGAGCTGCTCCATACATCACACATTCACTTTGAACAAAGTCCAAACCTAACATTTCTCACTCGGAGGGAAAGGCATCCCACTTAGGCACTGCAGAATTGGCCAGACGTGGCTCTTGTACAAGCCAGAACTCTTGTGCTGGCAGAACAGCCAGGTGATGGTGTGGTGTCCCCAGGGACTCACCACAGCCCCCAGTGCACACTCAACCCCAAGGGCGGCTGGGGGGAGTTGGTTCCTTACCCAAAAGGATGACGACAACCATGTGCCACGCGACAAGCCCTCTGCCCCAGCAGGTACCCAACCTCTCCGATCCATTTTGCACAAGCTCAGCCCTGTCTCATTCCCAGATATCCCTCCTGGAAGGCAGTCTGAGGGGGCAGACATGGTTCCCACTCCATGCCCCGTCCCTCACCTCTGTCTGGCAGCTGGGAGTAAGCCCAAATCCCAGATCCTCTCTGGGATGATAGCAGGCAAGTGCTAGCCAGCTCCCGAAGCTTCAGTGGCTCCATCAGCTCTGCTGTGAGCGGAGCCAGGGTCACAGGGCCACTCACCAACCTGCTGAGCCCAGCTTTCCCAGGCATTGCTGCCGGGGTGGGCAGCCCTCCAGCTGCCTTCCCTGCTGTGCCGCAGGGCCTGGCAGCAAACGGGAGAGAGCTCCTCACTGCACATGGGGGGAGTTTTGGAGAGGAGCAATGATCATACTGACTCTGATGCTCCCAGGGCAGCAGTGATGAGCTCCCAGTTGAGATATACACTGACACAGACCTGAAAAGTGCATAGGGAAAGTCCTGGGTAGAGAAAACCCATAGGATTTGGGGTGGGGGCTTGGAAATTATCCCCAGATATGATGCACTGAGCACCACCTTCATGGTGAATGCAGGGTGCAAGAGCTCAACATAACACTGCAGCCACACAGCACAACAAGTGCCAGGGCCATGTCCCCTCTGCAGAGCCACTGTCTCCTCCTTGCCTCAATGGGCAGCTGTTCCCTCCCCAAGCATCTCATTGCTGGGGACTGCTTGGCATGGCTCTGGTACAGTTTTCAGCTCACTGAATTTATTCCCTGTGGGCCTCACCCAAAAAGGCTGGAGAAAGGCAGGGAATGGAGAGAAGAGGCTTCTCCCTGCAGGCCTCAGCCCCACCATGGATGGAGCAGGCCCGTTAGGGAGGTGAAGGGTAGGTTATAGTCTGGAGACAGATTAATAGGCAGACAGGGCAAGAGTAAAAGTCTTCAAGTCACGTTCTTGAGGAATGAAGACTTGAAGGAATGAGGAACTTGAAGACTTGAAGTCTTCAAGTCTTCCCTCTTGAGGAATGCGGCATCTCCAGCCCTCAGCCCCCAAACCAGCCAGGATCACAGCCCTCCATTGCACGCAGCTCTTGTGGAGGATGAAGGGGACAGTCCTCCCCTGCAGACAGCTCACATCGACCTCCAGAGCCAAAAAACAGCTCAAAATAAACCAGGTGGTCTGCTGACACCCATCTGCGTTGCTCCTGGGCCACCCTGCACACATCCACGCTCCCATCCATCGCACGCTGCAAACCATCAGGACCGTCCCCATCACCTGGGCAGCTGCTGAGCCTCAGCACCTCCTCGACTTCTGGGCAAAACTAAACCCCGCGGGTTGCTCTGTGCCGGCAGCAGCACTCACCCTCAGCTCCTCCTCTCCCTGCTGCTTCCTTCCTCTCACCTGAGCGAGGGGAAGGCCCGTCTCCTGTACAGCCCCGGGCTCCACACGGTGCCTCCCACTGAGGGCCCCGGCAGGCCGGGGGTGGCTCTGGGGTGGCTCTGGGGTGGCAGCGGACACCTGGGGCTCATCCAACAGCCCCGTTTGCTCCACCAGCCCCAGGCACAGCTGCCCTGTGCCCACGGAGACCCTTCCTTTTCCAACTCACCGTCCTGTAAGGGCACGGTGAAGTCTTAATGAGACATACAGAGTGGTCAAACCGCAGGGGTTCCTCTGCTCTGCATCATCTCCAGGGGGATGGGAAAAGAGGGCACAGTGAAAGGAAAGCACAAAAAAGCAGACACTTTGAGAAAACTGATGCTCTCCAGATCTCAGGGAGCCTGACAGCAGTGGGGAAGTGATGGGGAATAGCAGGGTGGATTTGGGCGAGAAACTGAGGTGGTGGGGATTTTTTGTGTCCCCCAAAAAGTGCATTGACTGCCACCATACTATAACTCCAGGGCAGTGATGCAGCTGGTGTGGGCTCTGTCCTGTATTTACCCAACCCCTGTGCTGGTGATTCCCCAGCAGCCTCTCTGCTGGCTTTTGGAGTGGTGGGGATTGAGTGGTGGCACTTTAGGGACAAAGGCTCTCCAACACATCACTCATGGAGCTGACATTGTGCCGTGAGAGCAGGGAAGCACCAAAGCTGGAGGGTGGCTGCTTAGGACATCTTTAGTGCCTGAGCAGAAGGATCCAAAGCTTGTTGGTCCAAGATGATGGGTTGATCTGCAGAAATGCCACAGCTCATTCCTAGGCAAGGTCTGTTAGCTCCCAGTGCCTCACTTTCCTCAGTTATGCTGATGGCAATTGGAGGCACAGAGATCCCCCCTGTGCCTGTCCAGTGCCAAGCATGGCCTGGACACAAGATCCCAGTCCCAACACCGGAGCTTTCCTGAAGGCTGTGACAGATCTGCTGAGGAAGGAAGCCTATTTTCCAGCAGCTTAGTGCTCTGAGAGCTCTGCCTCTCAGTGAAATTGGACTGAAAGCAGTGGGTGGCTGGGCATGGCTGAGGTCCCTGAGGAGGGTGGGCTGGCACTGCGGGGTGGTTGACTGCCACCAAACCCCACAGCCCATGGCAAGGTCACTGGGCACTTGTGCCCAGCAGGGAAGGAGCCTGCTGGAACCTCCATCAAGACACCTCGGGTATGACACTTCAGGTGTTGTCCTTGGACCAGTGCTCGCTGATGCCACTGGAGCCGGTCTCATCCAGGGCAGGGGGTTACACCCTGCAAACCCTGAGGCTGTAACACAAACCCCAGGCCTGGAAGACAAAAGCAAGGACAGATCTGGGCTGCAGATGCCTGGTAACTGGTAAAAAATGCTGAGGAGGTCATTCAACAGAGCATATTCGAGTGCAGGACACCATTTCTTCCTCAGCCAGCTGAGTGCATCCTCAGGTGAGCACGGAGAAGGAAAAGAACGCCAGCAGGAGCATGCAGGCAGCTCAGCCTTGCTGTGGCTCCAAGCCCCCACCCTCTGGACACAGGGATGAGCTCCTGGCACTTGGGCACCCTCCAGCAGTACAGTCCCCATCACTTACCTCCAAGGCTCCTTGCCCAGCTGGTTTTCCCCACCAGTCCTTACCCCTGGTTCCTGACACACCAAGCTTTGCTTGTGCCCCCATGCTCCTGCAGCAGATCCCCAGCTGTGCCATGGCTGTTCTGGGTGATGGCTGTTCCTCCCTGCAATCCAGCCTTTTACTTCCCTCTTCTTTCCTTCTTTCTCCTCCAGAAAGCTTAGAGCACTTTTAATTGCCATGGTAATTTTTTGCAAAGCCATAAAATCATCCTAGGTTCCTGCCAGCTGCTTTTCATACTTCCTCTTACTCCCCTTTCCTCTTTTTTGGAAGGTCAGCCTTGCAGATCCATCCCTCCCTGTGCTTGTAACCCTGCACACCCCAATTTCAATGTGTATCTTGTTCATCCTGCCCCAGGAGCTGCTCCAACAGGGAGAGGTTTCTTCACCCTTTTGGGAGCTCCACAACCCACAGATGTTTGCAATGAGCCTTTGCAAAACAAGACAGATTTTTTTATTAGTCAACTGAAATGCAATATTTTCAGCTCCTTGCATTCCAAAAAGCTCACAGCCACATCCATCTTGGCAGCTTTTGTCCTGCATCCCAGCACTTCCCATCCTTCCCAGACTGCAGCCTTCACCCCTAACAGGGCACCTCTGCCTTGTGGGCTGCCCATACCTCTGCTGACTGTCGTGCTGAAAGCCCTACATCCTGAGCCTCTCTAGAAAAACTCCATCCATCCATCCATCCATCCATCCATCCATCCATCCATCCATCCATCCATCCATCCATCCATCCACTTGGCAGTTGGGAGCACCCACAAACTGCCCAGGAGCCTCCTAAATTTTCCTCTCTCCCAAAAAGCAAGTTGTGTCTTCAGTCACAGGGTGAGAGAGTGGACAAGCTGTGTCAAAAAGATGGGCTGCTTCTTCCCCCTCTTTGCATTTTGACAGCTGCTGTAGCCCAGCCAGGCCACAGCCAATTCTCCAGCTGCCTCCAAGGTGGGAGTTGATGAGGAGTTTGCCTCCTTCCTTGACCAACACATTATTTCTCTGGGATTTTCCCAGCTGTTTGATCTCATATTTGAGCTGCCTGGCAGTCCCTTGGGATGCATCTCCTCAGATCCTGCCTTGCTCCCTGCCTCTTCAAGGGCCTGAAATATCTGGAGGGAGGTCAGACAATCCAGCAGTGAGACAGACTCGAGGAGCTGGCCAACACACCTGCCTTCATGCTGGCTGAGACCTGACACAGCTCAGGTCCCTGGAGATGCTGCAGAGGACAGGAGGGGAACCAAGCTGATGAAAAAAGGGTCTTATTTTGCTTTGCAGACAAGCAAAGCTGGGGCTGGAACAGGAGAAATCCCTCCAGCTGTGGGGCTCAGCCAGTAGCTGGGGACACCAGCACTGTTTGTTTGATGGCTGGAAGCCCACGTTGCAAACCCCTGCAGCATCCGAATCCTCTTATCACCCCAGAGTCAGGAAGCCGTGCTCTCCTGTTCCCTTTCCCACACCAGAAGGACCTCACTGTTCTGTGGCACAATCCTCTGATGACCACTAGCCTGGCTCCTTTCTCCCTGGCTCTGCTCTGTCTTTTCCTTCACCAGTGTCCCCTTTACATGGGGGTTTCCTGAGGTGCTGGCAAAATCCAGGCAGCAGCCAGGCAGGCTGAGGCATGGCTGTAAAGATGCCTTTTCCTGAACGCTGTGCACTGAGCAGGATGCTGCAGGCACCACATGTCTGGTGAGGGATGGCCAGAGCCACCGGGCTGGGTGACAGCAGTCAATCAACACGTCAGGTCCAAGGTCCCTGTGCTGGGCAGCTCCCTGCTGCTGGCAGGGCTGTCATCCCTGACTGACATTCCTCTGCTGTGACCCTCCAGGGAATCCCTGCCAGAGGCTGGGATGTGAAAGGGCTTTCTCATTATCATGGCCCCTTCTCCCAGCAGAGAGAAACAGTGTTTTAAGAGGAGGGGGAACTTGGGGAAGGTTGGCAGAGCTTCCTGACCCTCAGCTGACTGGGCTGAAGCTCCCATTTCCTTTCCTGGATCAACAAAGAGCTCCAGAGGCTTGTGAAAGGGATGATTCAGCAAAACAGGATGAGAGGAGAGGCAGAAACACCAAGTCAGCACAGCTGGATGGGGTCAATTTCCCATCCTGTGAAAGCCATGGGGAGCAAGGCTCAGGTGTCCTACTCCCTCAGGCACAGGGACAACTCCTGAAAGTCCAGCTGTTCCGCATACCAGCCCTGGAGTCAGGAATACAACAGGAAAACAGTGTTGTTGGTTTTGTTTTTTCTTTCCCATTCCCAGAAAGATCAAGTCAGCCTGGCCTGGCATGTGACGGAGTGGGTGGGAAAGCCATTTTGCCTGAAAAGAAGGAAATGCCATCCTCAGTCCCCAATCATAAGCATTGAAAAAGCTGAATTACAGCCGCAGGACTGGTTGAAACCATCCATTCTGGTTTAAAAACATACTCTGCTGATTTGGCTCCTAGTTTCCGACCTGCTGGAAGTTCACATTTCTTCTGTAAACACAAAGGGTTCAAGCTAATTTAAAAAGAAAAACCAGAAAGCTGCAATTCCCACACAGTTGTGTGGCTCCAAGAGCCAGGGCTTGCCGAGAAATCCAGCCCTACAACTCAAACCGGGAGAGCTGAGAGCCCTGAGCAAAACATGGTCCTGAAAAATGAAGTCTCTGAACTGAGAGCCCTCAGCTTTTGTGTCCCAGCTGCCGACAATCCAGCCAGGACTGCACTCTAAAGCCAACAGCTTTAGATAAGTGACATATTTACATCAATATAACTGTGAGCAGAGTCTGACCATCAGCTCCGAATCCAGGAAAAGCGGGATTATGTGCACATTTAGGCAGCGGGGAAATCTTTTATCTTTTGTCCAAAGCTGGTATCTGATTTCAAGACAAGATCTTTCCAAGCCACGCTTTATTAAAGAAATAGTTCCTGCTCGGTTCGATTCCTGACCTGCTCACGGCAGGCTGGCAGTGACGCTGCCAAAGCCTTGGGGTGCAGCAGTTTGGGCACCCCAAGCACCTCTCCAGCCCGGGGAATGCCGGGGGACCACAGAGGAGTTCTGAGGTCCAGCCCCCGAGCGCAGCTCACCCCATGGCTGAACCCCTGAGCCCCCCGCCCGCAGCAGCCTCCCTCCTGTACCGGGTCCCACCTCCCCGGGGGGCAGCGGCCGGGAAAGGGAAGGGGTGGGGGCTTCCAGCCACCCAACCATCCACGCCGGCTCCACCCGTGCAGGGCTGCCCGCCCCGAGCCGCCCGCGGTTCTTAACAGCGCTGATGGAGATCCCGGACCGGCCGGACTCATCGCCCTCCTCCGGTTCTACCGTGAGCCCGGCGCCGCCGGGCCGGTTCAGCTCCCTGCGGGGAGCGGCAGAGGCGGCGGGGGCAGCGGGGTCCGGTGTGCACCGCTCCGTGCTCGGCCCCCGGCGGTGGCCGCACGCTCCTCATCACCCTCCCCGTGTTCGGTGCTGCTCCCCGGTACGCGCACCCCACGGGCTGCTACGAGCACCCGGGGCAAACCCCCGGTGCAGGCGCTCGCCGCACTCCCCGGTGCCGGTCGGTATCCCAGTCCCGGTGCCCGATCCCGGTCCCAGTCCCAGTCCATATCCCAGTCCCGGTGCCCGGTCCCAGTCCATATCCCAGTCCCGGTGCCGGATCCCGGACCCGGTCCCAGTCCCAGTCCATATCCCAGTCCCGGTGCCCGACCCCGGTCCCAGTCCCAGTCCATATCCCAGTCCCGGTCCCAGTCCCAGTCCATATCCCAGGCCCGGTGCCCGATCCCGGTCCCAGTCCCACTCCATATCCCAGTCCCGGTCCCGGTCCCGGTCCCAGGACTGCCCCGACCCACCCGGTGTCCCCGCGCGCACGCGCGCTCCGGCCGGCTGCGGTGACGTCACGGCCCCCCCGCCCGGCGATGGAGGCCGGCTGATGCCGGTGTGTGTCGCGCCCGCCCGCCCCGCGCTCCCCCCGCCGATGCCTGGGCTCGGTGGCGCCCGCCCGCCCCGCTGCGCCGCCCGCCCCGCGCTCGGGGCCGGGGCCTCCGCCGGACCGCACCGGACCGGACCGCCCCGCACCGAGCCCCGCCGAGCCGCCACGGACCTGCCGCGGGTGAGTGCCCAGCGCGCGGCGCGGCGCGGCGGGGGAGGGTCCCGCGCTTCGCTGCCGCCCGCACCCGCTGTCCCCGGTACCGCAGACCCCCGGCAGGTGCGGGGCAGCGGGGCCGAGGCGGTCGCTCGTCCCCCGTCCCCGTGCGGGGCGCACACCCGAGGGTCGGGACACGTGTGGACCCCCCCGCCCCGCCGCCGCCCCGGTGCGCCCAGCCCTGCCCTGCCGCTGGCCGGGGAGCGGCGGGGCTGCGCTGCCGTGGGCTCGCCAGCAATTAAAATTAAAATAAATCCCGTTAAAAATCCGGTCCCGCCGCTGTGGGAGCTTCGCGTGAGCGCCCGGCTGCGTGGGGCGGCCCGGGACCCACCCGGCTGCGTGGGGCGGCTCGGGACCCCTCTCCCTGGGGTGGTCTGGGTTGTTTTTCTTTTAGTCTGGGTTTTTAGAGGAAGAAAAGTGCTTTTTTCCAGCCCTCGTTGGCTGCTCGCTGCCTGGATAGCGGGGCAGCAGACCCCACTCGTGTCGCAGCTGGGGGGTCGGAGGGTTGGTCACGGTGGGGGTTTTTGGAGCCCTTGGTGTTGCGGCGGTGCCAGGTTTAAAGTGCCGGTGCTCGGGACGAACCGGGATGTGAGCAGACGGCATCTCCCGGTTCTCCCAGGTAGGAAAACTGAGCGGCCGCTAAGAGACGAGCCCGAGGCCGCACAGGAAATCTGTGGCGGAGCCGGGGCCAAACCCCGCGTTTCCCGTTCGGTGCTTTCCTTGCCTGGCTGGGGACAGTGGTTTAACCTCACGCTCTCGGGCTGCCGGGGTAAAGTCCTGCCTGGGCTATGCCAGCTCCTAGCCAGGGCTCCTGCGGTGGCAGCCGGGCGTGTGGCCAGGTGCCAGCAGACCGAGGCCTCTCTGCTGTGAGAGGTGGATTTGGAGAGCAGAGATGTCCCTTTGGATGGATGTGGGTCCAAGGTAGAGAGTGGGTGTGTGCCGCTCGGGTGTCACTTTTGCTTGGCAAGCTGGCCTGTGTGAGAGCGGCCCCATCCTGCTCCTCAGAGCACACTTTGTGCCCTCAAATCTCAGACAATACGGTTTTTCAAAGGAGTTCTCTGCTATTCTGATTATGCGATGGGAAACTTTTAGGGGAGAGGTAGGTGATGTGTCTTGTCAGGCCATGTAACATACCTGGAAAAGCTCATGTACAAGCCTTTCTTGATCTCATTTTTCCCATTTCTGCCCCACTAAAGGGCACTAACTCTGCCCAGCCATGGGCTTTCTCTCTGCCCAGTGCCATAGGGTGGCTCCAGTTGAACAGGGAGGGTTTCCCTGCTCTTCTCCCTGACCACCTACTCTGGCTGCAGTCCCCAAACAAGGATCATAGTGTCCTGAGGAACGCTTCTCCATGGATAGGAAGCCAGAAGTTTACTTCATTATCTGGAACAGCTTATTCTAAACTAATCTCTCTTTAAGAGATGAGGAGGAAGGGAAAAACACCCAGATGCTTAGAAGCATTTTATTTACCGTAAAAGAAAACAGCAATTTAATGATAACTTCTATTAACTAGGTTGGGTCTGTGACCTTGATGTATTTTACAACATAGCTGAGAAGAGGGAGCAGACTGTTCCAGTCTGTTTATTGTTTCCTCTTAGTGCATCCCAGTAACTCGCAGCACACGGATGCCCACACAGTTCTGGAGTCCTGACCCACCTTTGGGGGTGGGAAAGAGGAGCTGTTGGATCTGATTTGCTTCAGATACAGCCTGATCTGTAGCTGGTGTTAATTATATTATAGATGGGTTGGGGTTTAGCATAGGTTTTTCTGACAGGGCTCAGCCTCCGCAATTCTTGCTACTGTAGAAAAGCTGTAGTAACTTGAAGCCCTGAAGTCACTCATGGGAGCACATCCCTATCAATAAATTCCTTGTTGTAATGCCAAGTGAAACCAGCCCCGTGGGGACCGATGGCTTTCATCCGGGAGGTGCAGGGGTGGATGCAGGCGGTGCTGACAGCGTGGAGCGGGGAAGCCTGGAGCAGGTGAGCCAGGCTGGTGGTGAGAGCCCTCTGGATTTTCAGAGGAGAGATTTAAACAGTAGTGTGGCTCCAGTTCTCCTTTATATAAGTGTGTTTCCTTGCTCTGCAGGGTTTTCCTTCTATTTAGATCTCCCGTTCCTCCCCTCCCAAAACGCGGTCCCCTTGTGTATGCGAGCTTTTCCCTCCGCCTTGGTTACTATGGTGTTACTATGTAAAAACAGCTCGTCTTGTAGCTCCTGGAATTATCTGCACCTTGGGTTTGCAGTCCAGCCCTGGGACACGGGCCTGTGTCCATCCCTTGTCCAGCCTTTCCCTGTCTGTGTGATGGGACAGCTCTGGAGGCAGCATTGTCTGCAGGGCATGGCTGTGTCTTGGTCCCACAGGACTTCCTCCAGGTTTCTGGGCACCAGGATCCCGCTGCTCCGTGCAAGGCTGTCACACAGGTGCATCTCTTGCTATTCCTGAATGCGGGAGTGTATCTGGGCAGTGATGAGCCCTGCAAGACCTGCTCACATTCATCCCCTCCAGGGACTGGGCTGACTGCAGACAGGGGATCAGCTCCCCCTGAAAACTGTTGGGAATGGAGGCAAACAACTGGGAGTCTCTAGAAATCTGTGCATACAAAAAGCAGAAGGTGGGAGCAGACATGTCCCCCCATCCTGCTCAGCCCCCCCAGCTTGTGCGAGTTAACCCCCATGGGCTGGCTCGTTGCTGCCCACTTTGCTGCAATGGGTCCCTTGCTTCCCATCGCCTGGTATTATTATTCCTTTCTGTCTTTTCCAACTGATTTGCATGTAAAAAAGCATGAGGGAGGCTCACCCCATGGAGAGGTCCTTGGTTTGCTCACAGCTAATGTAAATTATTGCCACCCTCATCATTCTTACAGGGGACTGGTGTCACCCTGGAATAGAGGGATTTTGTTGGGAGAGCAGGAGCCCAGAGCCAGATCCAGGTTCCCCCCACCTGCTCATCCTAAGGGTGATTTGCCCCATGCAGACACAGAATCACGCCTCTTTCTTTGCATTAACTACATAGGAGACCAGGAGGATTATGTTTGTAACTTAGGTACCTGTTCCAGGTGGAATGAGTCTAGTCCTGCTATGGAGGCTAATTTGGAGAAGATCCTGCTTACTAGTGCCTGATGGTCTTCATGGTGAAGGTCAGCAGCCTCTCTCCCTCTAGCAGCTGTGATGGTTCTTCTGCTTTGTTAAGTAGGAGTGGGGTGATGTTTCTAATTATAAAGGAAAAAGGCTTGTACTTCTCCCCTCCTTTGTTTGTTTGCTTTTTCTCTTTTTTTTTTTCCCCTTGACAAATGTTCTAAATAACAATGCTTAAAATGCAAATGGAGTGAGCTTGGTGAAGTGACTGCAAAGGCCTGGTTGGGGAGGACTGTGGTGGAGCTGGTGATGACACATGGCACAAGAGCAGAGCCGAGGCGGTTGGGTTGTCACCAGAGCAGTCGCAGCCGTGGCTCATCTCCACGTGGAGGACAGTCTCATGCGCTTCAAAGGCGCTGTGGTTTCTCTTTCCTCTCGCCATTCAGAGGGATGCTGTGTGAGGGTGCCCTCTCCTTGTTCTACAGGCACAATAAGAGGACATTTAACTGGACTCCCTTTTATCTGCATGCTCTTCAATCCTTATTCGTGCTTTTTTAAAAATTAGACATAGAATAATTGGAGAATGAGCCTTCTAAACTGTGTGTCCAGGTGCAGTCATGGCATCTGTATCGTTCCTCCTACTGCAGGCGAGTGCTGCCCTCACTGTTCCAGCCAGGCCCCTCATGTGTTTTAGCACTTGCTTGGGGAAAAAAAAATGATATAAAATAATATGGTGTTGAGGTTGCAAAAGTTTCCATTATAGCTCCACCCAAACACTCCTGCCCAGTAATGCTCAGAAAATTCAGTCTGGGTGATGGAGCTTCCCTGCCTGCCTTGCTGCTGAGCTGCTTGGGCCTGGGGGGAAGGGGAACAACTTTTGGTTTTGTTTTGTTTTTTTTTTTTTCTTTTAATACAGAGATGTTTGAGAGCCGTGTCAGGAATAGGGTGGGGAATGAGCTCTGGCACCTGGCTCCTTAATAAAAAGCCTGGGTGGCACAGGTTTAAATTGCGAGCACTCAAAAATTCACTGAGCCAGAGGCAGATGGATCAGTAGAAAGGGGCTTCCAGGAGGGCAAGGTCCTTCTTTGCTATTTGTGTTAGTGTTGTTTAACTCTTCTTCTCCTGAATAAATGCCTTGATGTTGTTTTCAGGCTGATTGTGTCCCACTGGTGTAAAGGCAGCAGTTTGCTCCTGTGGGAAGGATAAGAAAGGAGTTAGTTGCTCCTGGATCACGGCTTGGTGTGCGGGATGCTTGCAAATGCTCTGCTCTCATGCCTCAGTAAATAAAGAGGTTTTCATGGAACTTATAAAAAACTTCTCTTTTGGAAATAGGTCAAGCAAATATTTATTTCCCTAAGGTGTCATGCCAGTGTTGCACAAATACTTGAATGGGTAGTCACTTTATTTTTCACTGCTTTGTTTCTTCTTAAGCACATTCAGTTCTTTTTTTCCAGTGGTGTGGGGACACACATTAATAATTATATGTAATCAGTCCTGTCCCTCTCTCCATCTGGAAGTCTGTGCATCTTCTGTGGGCTTGTGCTCTACTACTGCAGTGCTGTAAATAGGAAGCTGTGACACTTTTTTCTTTACATCCAGGTGCTTCTCAGCCATGGGGATATTTTTTGTTCTCCAGAAGAGTTTCAGGCCAGTGGTGGGTCAGCTGCTGCAATGAATTTAAAAACAAAACTCCCAGAATACAGCAAAGCTCAACAAAATGACCATGCTAGTGTCTTGCTTTCCTGTCCTAAAGCCTCAGCTGTGGTGTTGCTGGTGTCCCTTTGGAAAGCAAGTCCAATGCCTGGGTTGTCCCCCAGATGGAAAGTGCAGTTACTGCCAAAAGCTTGTGCCCTGCTGTCTGGTGGAGCTCCTGTCTTCCCCAAATAATAGGGATCAGTTGGTATCTGTCTTTAAAGAGGGATTGAAACTCCTTGTCTGTTCTTAAAATGGTAAAAATAAAGAGTTTAGTTAAGAAGACCAAAATTAGGCTTGAAGTCTTGGATACTTGATCTTGCAGCTCTTCATCTCCAGATGTCCTCAGTGTAGGAGTAGCAAGGGTCTGTGCTGGAGTGCACTGGAGTACTTGGAGTACACTTTGTGTAAGAGGATGTTTGAGATGGGGTTGTCTTGGATGCTTTTTGATGGGTAGCATATTTAACGGCCTGAAGTCTTGGGTCTCTGTGTGAAGGATCCAAATGTATTCCTGGCTCCTCATGCTTGTACTCAGGGCAGGCTGCAGTGGCTGGAGACCTTCCTGGTGGCTCCAGGTCCTGCCTTGGGACATGAGTAGCACAAGGATCATTCCAGCTTCCAGTGATAGAAAGCACTGGGCTTTCTCTTACAGCCCGCAGCCTCCAGGCTCTGGTCAGCCCTGCAGACCAGCACCTTGAGCAGGTGGCTTTGGAGGCCTCCAAGGGTTGAATGTGATGTCAGCCCTGGTAAGACAGGTGTTTACACTTTGCATTAAAGGTTAATTGGCTCTTACATGGGTTCCTGGGTGTGGGGTGGCCCTTAGAGACAGATCACCCTGACACCTGTGCCGGAGGTTGTGCAAGCCTGGTGTGTGTTGTGCTTTGATTTGTTAAACAGGATGTAAAAACAGGCTCCCCTTCTGAAATGTATCCTGTTCTTTCTTTGCTAGGAACCATTTCCACATCACAAAATATTTAAGAGAAGGGGAGTGTCTCTGTTTTATAGAGGCAGAGCTGACTTAAACCCAAAAATCCAAGCACAGAACCCCTCAGCTGTGCTGGCACAGGGGAGACAGGCTGTGAGCAAGCAAATGATGTGAATATTTCATTTAGATCATAATCCACCTGTTGGGCTTTGCTCTCCCAGCCCTGCAAGCACTGGGAAGTGTAGCAGATGTTTTAAATGGCAGCCAGCACTCCCTGCTCCAGAGTCTGGCATCTCCATGTTGCTTTACAGGCAGGAAAGACGGAGACTGAGGATGATGTAGCAACTGCTGCAGGTTTGCAGGTCCTTTGTTTTTAGTTGTTTTTCCTCTGTTGTTGTGTCTGTCTCAGTGGCGTGGTGTTGTCCTGCTCTCCCAGCCCTGAGCTGTGAGCTGAGCTGGTCTCCGGTGCTGAGCTGTGTTTGCTCTGCCATGTGCCAGCATGATTTCTGGAGGTTGGAAGTTTGGCCCTGGGAACACAGTAGTGCTTATTAGAGCACTAGAAATGAAGATGCTTTGGAGGAGGTATCTTTGGAGTTGGTGTGCTGGGGGTTAATTTTGCAATACCCCTCTCCTGTGAACAGTTACTGTGTGTCCACCTGCTCCTAACCCTTCTGCTACCTTATGCTCTCCTAATTTTCCTGGCATCCTTCTCTTGCTTTATCAGTTTTTAGATGTGGGTTTTCAATCTTATTTTCTGCTGTGGGGTCACCTGTGTGTTTCCCGTTGGTGTTGCAGGACGTTGCTTTTCTTGTTACCTTCAGGGTAGGTCTCAGAGCAGCTTGTGGGTGCCCAGCAGTTTGTGGCTAGCAGGAGATTGGGGTGTTTAGAGGAATTTTAAAGGCTTTGTGCTCCTGCTTTGATCTTCTCTGGCACCTAGGATAGGTTTTGATTGTTTGTTTTTTGGGTTTCTTTTTTTTTTATTGTAGTTTTCAAGGGGATGGTTGGAACGGAGAGGGTGGAGGTGAGAAGCAGTCCTTGCTTTGAGGGGTAATCACAAATAAACAGTGCTGCAAGGCAAACACTACATCCCTTGTGTGCTCAAAGCCCTGCTGTTGACAATATTGTTGTGCCTGTCCAGGTGAAATGAGGTGGTAAATAGTATTTGAGATTCAGTAGCAAAATCAGGGATCTCTTTGCTGAGTATCTCTGAAAAAAGGGTTTCCATAAGGAAGACCTGATAGCAGAATAAAGTGGTCCTTGCTGCTGGGTGTTGTGGGCTAGTGTTGCTCTGTCCCTTGTGCTCCTCTGGTGTGAGGATGAAGCCACCCCAGTCCACCAGAGCTGCTCATGGGGCAGGGAACATCATTCTTGCCTCTCCACGGGTGTTTTGGCATCGCTGGAGACTTGGCCTTGGAAATGGGGGCTCGTTTCCCACACATGGGGAGGTTTCCCTTCTTAATTGCAAATGTCAGCCAAGTGGAAAAGGGTATGGTTGGTGTGAGGCAGTGGAGGATGGGGGGAACAGCAGAGGTGTTGATGAACATGGGAGGGTTGCATCGCCTTCCCAAAATATCTGCTCTGTGGATTTAATTTCTGCTCTGCTCCTTAATGCTGGGAAATGCTGCCCTGTGCATCTGCTCTGCTGGGGCTGAGTTTGTCAGGGCATTGTAGGCATGAGGCTGGGAAGAAAATGGAAAAAAACCCCAACATGTTGAATGTAAAATGTCATAGATTTCTTTCTCTATTTTTTGTATTTTTCTTCTAATTTAATCAATTCCCTACTGTGTTGTAAATTCCAAATGTGAATGGGAAATAATCTCACCAGTACAATAATTAGCATGTAACCAGCAGATGAAGAAAACCCAAACTGCTGAGCTGATTGGTGAATGCTGACTGTTTTCCGAATTAATTTCAATAATCACATCTCCCATTAAAAAGAAGATGGGGCGGGGAGGAAGTCTTAAATTTTCGTCAAGCTCAATGTAGCGAAAAATGGTATGTGCAGTGTAGCTGTTCTGCATGTGATTAGAAAAAAGAGCTGAGGGAGGTTCTTGGAACTGAATTAGCAACAAAGTATTGCTAATTTTGCAACTGAGAAGCTCAATTTCACCTGCTTTTTTTGGGAAGAGAAATAGAATTGTAAGTCAAATATCCATAATTTTATGTAGGTGTCTAAGAGTAAATAGTCTACTGAAAGAGGAGAGCATTCCCTCGCAGTTGTGCTTTGCTGCAGGATGCAAAAACAAGTCCACTGGAGACCATTAGTAGTGAAATACGTTTACTGTGCATCCATCCAGCTCCCAAATATTTTGTTGTTGTGCTTTGAAGAGAGAGATGAAAATTGGTGTTTGGGAAGGGGCGATTTCAGACCATCTGCAGCCCTGCTCTGCCTTCCTCTCCTGCTTGTTTTCTGGCTGGTTCTGCCCCGAAGGTGGGTGGCATTTGGAGAAGGGAGAAATCCTCTCTCAGCCTTGGTACCTCCATGGTTTCACACCCAGACAGCACCAGGAAAGGTCACCTCTGCAGAGCTGTACCTGGCAGCTGGTCTAATTACGCACCTGAATTCACAGTCGGGATTAGAAGGGATGATTTTATCTCCTAATGATGTTTTTCCCCTCATGGCCATGACCACCTCACCCTCAGGGCTTATTTTCCAACAGCAAAGCGGAGGTGATGCTGCTACCAGCTGTTGGACCAGAGCATCACTTCAGAGATGCTTTTTCATTCCAGTTTAAACTCAGTTTTAGGAACATTTGCCAAGTTGTGATAGTGCTTGGTGCTTGTAGGCTTAAAATTTTTCACTTAGAAGAGTAGGGATGGTCTGCTGAAACCCTGGGCATACAAGAGGTGGGTCCACGCTGTGCTGCAGTGGTGAGAAATCCTGGAGTGTGTGATGGAGCCACTTTTTAATTAATGTAAAATGCTCACTCTGGCATGAAGCTGCTGATCCCATGTGCTCCCTGTTTTCGGTGTGGGGAATGCCACCTGCCCAGAGGCACCTGTGGTGTGACAGCCAGCAGGGACACCAGGCCTCAGAGAGCATCTCTGGTGTGTGGCACTCGGGTCCTGTCCCTCCCAAAGGCTCAGGATATGGTGGTGTATGATGGCATTGTCATCTATCATTTAAAAAACAATTTGAAAAAGCCAGGCCAGCCCAAGTGCTTCAACACAGAATTTGTTATTTTATCAATTTGAGCCTGGTGCACTGTGGGAAGGTCTGCAAGTGGATCACTCTGGGATTTTCTTTGAATGTTTTCCTAATGTTAGAGACAGTCTCAAAGAAGTATCACATTGTTTCATTTCCTCTCCAAGCTTGGCGTTTTTTTTTAAAAATAAAAGCTAATGTCAACAATCCTACAATAACCAGTGAGTGAATATGCACGTTCTGCACCCAGTTAAACTTTTTTTTTTTTGTGAAAAGCAAGATTTAGCTGGCAATCATATTATGAGCGATGGATAAAAATGTATGTTTTAAACCATCTCAGTGATGGCTTTTTCTTTTTGCCTTTTTAAAATGCCATTAACCAAGTTAGAGACTGAAAAAAAAAAACCCAAAGCAGAGACTGAGAAAAGTCATTTGAGGTGAGTAAACAAGTTGGCTTTTTTTGTTTAATGAAAGCCCAAAAAATGGCCCATTGCCACTGTGTATGTTAAGGGTACCTTAAATACAGAGTGTCCTTCAGTGCTGACAGGCATCCCAAACACCTTTTGTAATAAACCTCTAATTATAGCTTAGTGACTTCGTAGGTTCTCTGGATCAGCTTGGGAATATTACACTGAAATCAGGGAGAATATTTATATCGTATGTGACTTATGGGTGAACCAGATTTAGAGCTGGACTTGGTGAGTGCGGTACAGAGTGATGTATTTATGGTGTGCTAGAGAGTTGTGCTTGCCGCTTCATGATACAATTTTGGGGTTAAACTCTGCATTTTGGGAAATACTTCCTGAATGCAGCAGGGTGGATTCCCAAATCCAGATCCCAGCTGAGCTGGTTGGAAAAGGGTTCGGCTGGCGGCCAGTGCCTGCAGCCCATTGCTGCCTCCTGATGTCTGGCTCTTGGGGCTCTTGGATTAAAGCCCAGCACTCAGAACCAGGGACTTCAGTGAAAATCTCAGCTTCTTAAAGGGAAACAAAACCTCCAGGGCTTTGTGGTTGTGGAGAAAAGCTGGAAAATGGGAATTCTTGGGCAGAGAGTGGTAGGGAGATGCATTAGCCTGGTTGTTTCCCAGTATCCCAGACTGGGAGCAGTGCCATGGGGTCCTGGGCTTGACTTTTGGCTTTAGAAGTTGGCATGGCAGACCCTGCTAGGTTGATTCTTTTCTCCTCTGTTTGTTTGTTTCTTCCCTCCTTCATTTTAATACTGTCTCCTGGGAGATTCCAGCTGAAGTCTATTAATTGCTGAGATGTTTCTTTTCCCCTGTGTCGTGGATGCTGGGTCCGGTTTGGCTGTGGGTTGTTTCTGGCACAAAGGGAGGAGCAGCAGGACAGCAGAGCTGTGCTTGTGTTGGGTGTGTGTTTGTGTGTCCTGCAGAGGTGCCCTGTGGGTGTTACACACTCGTATTTGGGCTCAGCCACGCTCTGTGCCACCGAGGCTCATCCTCCATCAGGAGCTGTGTGTCCCCCCCAGACTTTGATGGACCTTGCTGAGCCAGTGTGTGGTTTTATTTCAATTTATATTTCTCTCACAAGCTTAAGTTGGAGGTTTGTGAGACGGCTGATCTGATGCTAAGGGATAACTTTGGACAGCTTTCTGTTGGTCCAGAAACTTTTGGAGAGGTCTGGTAAGTTCCCCCCAAAAAGTAGTCACCAGTGGGACACTGCAAAATCCTGAGCCTGGATCAAATCAAGTGATAATTCATCAAAAGTTCCTTCTGCTTGGCCATTAGTCCATGAAAATCTGGATCACTTTGCCCTCCTACTTGAGAGATTTTCTCCAGAATTGTGTCTAGACACTTGTCTTTTTTTTTTTCCCCATCCTGATCAAATCTGAGGTCCTTGTGACCCCAGGAGATGAAGCTTCTCTTATGCTGGTGTTCCCTGCAAGGGCATCTTTTCTCTCTCCAAGTATTTTGGAGCTCGTGATAAAATTGCAAGGCTTTGGCAGGGCCCATTTGGGTGCTATCTGTGTGCCAAACCCTGCTGAATACATCTTTTATCACAGATTTGTAACAGTAGCTGTTGGAGGGGAGCTTCACGGGAGAAGTGCTTTCAGAAGAATGCTTTTGTAAGGGAACACTGTCCTGAAAAGAAGAAAAAAAAAAAAAAAAAGAAAGGACCTTGGAGGCAAAAAAACCCAAAAACAATCCCAACATTTTTCATGTGTTCATGTTGTAAAATTTGCCCATTAATTTGGGTGAATCAGGTTTTGCTTCCATTTCTAGACAATTTTGTCTGTCCTCTTTGTACAAACAAGCACTGTTATGCCCCAGGCATTTTTTGGGGAAAAAAGAAAAAGACGTTTATGTTCAGCTAAGAAATGCCAGAATCCTTGTTTTGTGTAGCTCTCCCCAGGCTGAGGCCCAGCCAGGTCCCTGCAGGAGCTGGGATTTGGGACCCAGCTGGCACTTTGCTCAGAGTGGCCTCGTCCATGGTGTGGAGAGCAAACTCCGAAGATGGGTCTGTTCATCTGGTCCATCTTAATAG
Organism: Lycocorax pyrrhopterus obiensis; assembly: GCA_014706295.1. Taxonomy (NCBI): domain Eukaryota; kingdom Metazoa; phylum Chordata; class Aves; order Passeriformes; family Paradisaeidae; genus Lycocorax; species Lycocorax pyrrhopterus. The sequence goes on along the minus strand of JACSVZ010000022.1, from coordinate 8,249,146 downwards.
GGGAATTTATGGAGAAGAAAAGGCAGGAGGGTTTCTGAGCAGTAGGTGGAGCAGCAATGGAGGATGTGCAGCCTCTGGGACAGGGCTGTGGTATGCTCAGCTCTTGTCTCTGCTCGGGATCCCACTGACGGTCCTTTTGTGGCCACTGCTGAGTTGAGCTGTGTCCGGTCTCTGCAAGAGCCTGCTATTTCTCAATGGCAGAAACAAAGCTTGTCCTCCCACATGTTTGCCTCACAATTATCAGTGCTTTTCCTGGAATAAAAGGATTTTTCATGGGAAAGCTTGCTTTAAAATCACACTCGTGTCTGAAAGTGTTCTGGCTGCTGAGCATCCCCCCCTCCAAGGAGAGGGAACACGGCTCTGTGCTCCATTTTTGGTTTGGATCATCATACATTGTTCTTAAGTAGCCATTTACTCTCCTTCCCATCTCTCTGGCACAGGAGCAAGAGAATAAAACATTAAAAGAGGAATGTGATTATAATCCTGTAAAAACTGTCACAGGAATTTGGCAGTGGTTGCAGCCTATGAGTGTAATACATAATATTATATTCATTTTTTAAAATGATTAGATTTCAAGCTGACAGTTTAAATGACAAGTCACCTTAAAAAGATATTATGGACAGTGTAAAGACTGTCAGTGTGGTTTTTTCTTTGCTAACTGTGGAGTTTTCAAGGTCTGTGCACCCAAAAAAAAAGAAAATAGGAACCTTTGGCTTTTGGCAGGCTGCATGTGGAAACTGAGAGCAATGAAGTCCCTTGTATTAATAATTTGTATTATAATAGCATTATCACTGCTGGCTCCCAGGCTTTTTTTATCCCTGAGTTAATGGCAGGGCTGCCTGTCAAAGGGAATTTTTGCTGAAAAAAACTTTTTTTTGCTTTTGTTGTCTCTTTGCTCCCACAAAACTGTGTGTGAATGGGACCAGTAACTGCAGCTGGGAGAGGCTGGAGATAAGGGCAGAGGAACTGTTCAGCCATGTTATTGAATGTATTGACAGCTTAAATATGGTATTCGGCACAGAAAGCAGATCCCGGGGGACTGACAGAGTTCCCCATCCCAGAATATCCCAGCTCACAGCAGGAGCTGGAGCTAAAGACGCCAAAACCTCCAGGCAGTGCAGGAAGGGAGCTGCAGCTTCCCACGTCCTGCTGTAGGCCTGGGATTTTTGGATGAAAGGGAAACCAGTGCTCTTCTGTTTCCTCCAACTGGATAATCACACGGATGATCAGAGCCCCATCAGGCCTTGAATGAAGCATGGAACGAAGTCATGATTTCTGCTCTCAAATAATAGATAGTTACATTTAGCTCTTTGTGTCCCCTGTGGTCCTCGGAGCATCCTTTGGGCAGTGAGATGAAAATGAGAGGAGTGGAGTCTGTTGTTTCCTTTTCTTGGATGAGAAGCTGACTATAATTTGCTGGCTTTTAATGCTCCATGTTGTATATACCTGTTGGGTTGTTTTTAAATCCAACCTGAATAGGATTTGAAATTTTTAGAACTCTGCAATAGGAATTTTTAGCGTCATGGGAATATTCCATAATTCCTTCTCTTTGCAATGGAAAAAATTATTCCCAGTAGGCCTGGATTGGACCACGATCTGCTTGTAAATTCTTGGAGGTTGGGCATAAAACTCAGCTGAAAATAAACATCAGCATCAGGAGTAGTATAGTGCAGAAGGATGAGGGAAAGTGTCCTCTTCTGGTTCTGGAAGGAGAGGGGAGGAGAGTTTGGCTGGAGGAGATTCAGAGAGGTGTAAGGAGATTGACTGGAAGTCTAGAAATCCCTGGGCTGAACAAACCTGAGCTGTTTGGCTCTAGATGGGAGAAGAGCAAGGCAGGAAATATATCTTCAGATGCCTAAAAGGGAAGGTGGTGGTTGCTCTCTGTGTACACAGTGGGAAGAGCAAGAGGTCATGGTCCTAAAATTGTAGAGAAAAAAGTTTGGATTAAATACTGGGCAAAATCAGGGCAGTACTTTCCCTGAAAGTAACAACAGGATTTGATGGTCTGAAGAGCTTGTGGAGCATCAGTTGTTGGAGGTTAAAATGGCTTGGAAATATCTTCCTGATATTTCTTGATGGTCATTGTTGCATGAGGAAGATGCAGTTTATTCCCCTACAGTGGGAGTTGTCTCGCTGCTGTCCTGTGCTCCCTTCCTGCAGTGCTGGCCTGGAGTGGTGAGGCTGGAGAGGGTTGTTTTTGGTCTAAAATAAGCAAGAGATGAGAAATGATGTTGTGTGGCTTAAATTTTCAGGCCCTTAGAAAGATTGAAGTGACTAAACATAATGTAGTTTGCATGCCTCCCTACAAAAGCAGATGTTGCCTAGAAATATTTTATGCTCTTTGGTTCTGAAATTGAATGTTATGGACATTAAACTGTACGACTTGCCTGTCTCAATGGTGCAGCTTTTCCAAGACGCTGGTTCACTTGAGTTGAAGGGACAGACAGGGGAGGGAATGATGTTGCCTTTAGTACAGTTATTTCTCTTTAAAGAAATATCAGCAAAGTTGAGTTCCCAGCTCTGTAAATACTGGAAAAATAGAAACAGCCACTTTAGAGATCCTGAATGGTAACTTGTCAGTCCTTTAATTGTACCTTGGGAATGGTAGCTTTTAAAATCAGTGTCCCACAAGCAGCAGAGGCTGCAGGGCCAGACAGTCTCTGCTGGGCAGTGGCAGAGGGTCTCACACATCTGAGAAGTTTCCTTCAGGTCCATGTGGACACCTCAGAAAGGTGCCCATCTCTGCCAAAGCTGGGGTCTTGCAAAGTGCCATCACAGCTCAGCTATTTCCTACTTCTGGGAACAGCAAGAAGAGGTGAAGCATTCTTCAAAGCATCCCCTTTGGAGACTGGTGGGCAGGGGAATTGTTTTTGTCTTTTTCTGTATCGTTTTGTTCTTCCGCAGCCCAACCTCTGTTGGGACAGAGAGGTGGGCTTGGGACTGCTGTGTGTGCTTGTGTGAGTCTCAGGTTGAACCAGGCTTTGCTCTGCAAGGAGGCTTTATTCTGAGACAGCCTAGTTCCCTTTTCAGCCACATCAAAAAAAAAAAAAAATCCCAAAAGAGAGCAAGAAGATCTGTTAAGATACCAAGAGAGAGCTGACAGCTGTTAAAAGAGATATAAATCTGAGGTGGGGTTGTCAGGTAAAAGGAAAACAGAATAATCTCTATTTTTGAGCCTTTGCAGTGGATTTGATTTTGAAATGTTCAGACCCTCAGTGGATCTCACACAGGGGTGCTGCTGGGAGGCTGCTGTTTCTCTCTCCCTTTTCATGAGCCCACTGGTCCAGCTGGTTCAGACATTGCAGTGTTAAACCTTCAGCTATAGGAGGATGGCTTACTCTGTGTGTTGAATGTGGTATTTGGGGAAGATATTCTCCATTCTGGAACTGTTTGCAGGTTTTGAGCTGCTCAGTCAAGCCTTAGGAAGCCGTAAGGACGGCGGTGGGAGGGTAATGATGGCTGTGGTTCTGGCAGACACTGCGAATAACTGAGACAGAAGGACCTCAGTGTATCTTGGCTGTTGGATGCTGGGATTTTAATATCTGAAAGAAGGGAAAAAAGCATGCCTTGGTTGTCCTTGTTGCTGTTCCAGTTTCAGTGATAAGCAGCTGAGCTGTTTGCATGTTCTGCTCTGAGGAAACCCCAGTCCCTGCCCCCTCGCCCCAGCTCTCTCCGTGTTATTCTTCTTGAAGCAGCAATTCCAGAGAATTCTAGGAGGAGCTGCCAGGGTAATCACGGCTCATGGTGCCAAATTTGCAGGGGCTTTACTCCATATTTCAGAACAAGGTTTTGGGAGACTCAGATTTATCTCTGCCTCCAGCTTAAGTTTCTATTTAAGCCACCTTTAATTTCTAGAAGCACGAAGCTGTTCTGACTGCTGTGAACGAGGTCACTCTTTAATTTAGGTACTCCAAGGAGCGCAAAATCTTGTTTGCCAAAGTCTTGGGCATATGCTGAATCCCTAAAGGAGTGTGTGAATGACATTAAATGTAAGGCAGCAGAGGGAGAGGGGCAGCAGTGTTACAGGAGGAGGAATGGCAGATAAGCAGTGGGGCCGTGCTGTTATCGCTCTGTTTGGGAGGTGCTGGGGTTGTGCAAGTCAATATAGGACATTTACACAAATTGCTGGAATAAAAACCCACTCCATCAGCAGTCTGCTATTTGTTTCTTATTATATGTTAAATTTTTTCTGGCGTAGCAAAGTTTGTCACCTGTTATGTCAAGGTCTCGGCATTCAACGCTGGGATCTTTCCAAGTGTGCTGAAACCTAATTGGTTAGGGATAAGCCTTCCCTTCATTTTAGGGGAGGAAAAAAAGAAAAGCAAGGAAAAAAGAAAAAGCTGTGGCATCTAGCAGGCATTTAAAGCATTTTTTCTTGTTCTCTCAACTCGTGATTTGCCAGACTTAGGCCTTCTGATTTTTTTCCCCCTCGGCTCTGGGATTGCTTTGCTTTTCCTGTGAATGAAACTGGGAAAATAACATACAGCAAATAACATACAGCAAATAACATAGAGCAGCCAGCACTGAGGGTCTGGGGAAAGCTTTCTCCAAGCATGGCTCTGCAGCAGGGAGCGTCGAGACACCTGAGTGGTTAGACAGGGAAAACCTTTGTGTCCTTCTACCTTTGTCCAATTGCTTTGCCTTTTTTTAATTACTCTCTTTTCTTTTTAAATCCTGCGGAGTTTGGTCTGTGCAATTACAGCCAGAGTGGAAATTTTTTGTCTGCAGGATTCTGGATGGGTTTGGGGAGCCCTTTCCTGAGCTGTAATGCATCTGTGCCAGTTATTTGGTGAAATCTCTCTGTGCCACTTACTTATTTAATCCAAGAAACTCAACAGTTGTGTGCAAAGTGTATGGTCAGCAGGATCCAACTTGAGACGCAGATCAGTGGGGCTCTGGCAGGGAACTTTAGGGACTGGAGCTGGCTGAAGCACAGGGGCACTCCACCAAATCATAGACTCACAGAATGGTTTGGGTTGGAAGGGACCTTAAAGATCGCATAGTTCAGCCCTCCTGCCATTGGGCAAGGGACACCTGGGACATGCTGCTGGGAGAGGAGGACCTGTCACTGCCCAGGCTTGGGCAGGAGCAACAAACAAGTGTAAATTTTCCTTTACTTGGGCAATCACAACCTAATTTTCCTGTTTCTCATCCTCGTTACAAGCTCTGGCTCACCTTTTTCCAGGGTGACTCTTTGTTTTTTAATATGCCGTTTTCTCCCATGGTCTGAACTTAATCCCAGAAATCCACTTGGCTGGTTATCTCTTTAGACAGTAAAGTTTAGAAATTAGGAAATACATGGAGCTGGCTCTGCTGCTTCTCCAGCAGTGAGGGAACAGGGATTGGATGGCAGTGGGAGAAAATGAAGGGGAGAAAAGAAGGGCAGAGCTACGAGCAGAGCTGCAGGTTATATTTAGCTGCTGCTGTGGCGGTGGCAGTCAGGGTGCTGTGGTTGCTGCTCTAAATATGTTCTGGCCAGTTGAGGTTTCCAGCCCTGTAATGGATCAGGTCCATAGAGAGCTGGGCAGCAGTGTCACTGGTTTCCAGCACACTGCAGCTGGGATTTGCTTTCAGTGGGTTGAGGGCTTGGTGATTAATTCAGCAAACTTGGTTAACTTCTGATAAATAATGTCTTTAGTAATTGAGAGGGGAAAAAAACCCCAAAGGTGGGTGTTTAGGGTGCTTCAGTGGGGATGTACTGTGGGAGCATGGCGGGGTGGGCAGCATGAGCTGAGAGGCTCCTCAAACTGATCAGTGTTTTATTTTTTGCTTTTAGCCTTTGCTAACCAAGGGCTGCCTTCTCCTGCAGGGTGCAGCAGTAATTTTTGGTGTAACGTCTTCTCTTCCAGCCCTGAATCCTGGTGCAGCTGGAGCAACTGCAGGCACTTTAAAGATGTGGGTGAGCACGGAGGAGGGGCAGGAGAACGACAGGCTCAGGACGTGGTCCCTCGTGCAGGTAGGACACTGCTGTCACCTCCGGCGCTGCGTGTGATGGGGACCTTTCTGTCCTGTGCAGGCTGGGCAGGGAAATGTGGTGTATTCCAGTGTATCCCAGGGATCTCTGTGCAGGCTGGTGGAGCCTGATGGCTGAAGAACAGGGTCAGATCAAGCTTGGCTTATGCTTCCAGGTGTCCCTGAGAAGGGGGCAATTTTTTTTTAAATTTTTTTTTTTTCTTTTGGACATCACTCCTTGAACAAAACAGAGTTCAGATAGCCTGTATGTTTGTACTTTTCTCCTGGCTGGGGCTCCTCTATCTGTGTGCTAGTTGCTGATCTACTTTATTTCCATGTAACTTAATAAATATCCATCTGTCCCATGGTATGGATGAGGGGTCAGGAGAGCGATGCTTTTTCCCTTTGGCTTCTGAGGATGGAAGAAGTGTGCTTGGAAATAACACTCCAGTTTTCCATTACACCGTTCCAGACTTTTGAAGAAGAAATTGGGTCTCATAGCAGAGCCAAGCCATTTTATTTGTACAAAAAGTAAGCTCCATGGCTGAACATTAGTGAGCAGACTGGCAGGGAATTTGTTCACCCAATTCATGGCTGTGTGATAAATGACAGTGTCCCCATGGAAATGGGGATTTTCAAACCCTAGAGTGGTTTCTACCCAGCTTGTGCCGCAGCTGGAGACTGCTTGTTTCTAGACTTTATTAAATAATCAGTGTTGGGAGTACAGTGACTGGACTGATGCTGTTTGCTGCCGCTTTCCTGACACACTTCCAGTTCTGCAGCCTGTTAAACTGGTAGGAATAAACTGAAGCATGTGATGTGCTGGGATCCACGTGCACCCTCAGCCCCCTGGGAGCTGTCCTCCTTGAAGTTCCCTCCATTAATTGCATCTAGGTGGGTCCTCAATACCTTATGGCAGTCATTGTGCAAATGCAGGGAACACTGTGGCTCTCTGGTTGTCTGGCTGTTACGAACAGAGAATTTTGCAGGAGGAAGAGGGTGAAGCTTTTGTAGCTTCACTCTGCCTTTGTAAACAGTCAGGGTGTCTTAGGAGGGAAAGTAGGGAGAAGGGAATTAAATTTTATATCCCTTGGTATCTGCCATGGAAAGACAGCAATGATGGATGCGGATGGTTTGTGTGGAAGGTCTCTGGGCAAATAAGAAGGATTCCTTTGTGTTCCACGTGCAGAAAAGGATACTGTTCATTACTGAAGGACCAGCACCCAGAGATGGATTGTGGCCTTGTAGCAAAGTTTGCCATCCTCCCTGCAAGCTCACAGGCTTGTGCTGGCCCATGAAGGCTTTCCAGTATCTTCTGAAGGAGCTTTAAGAACCAAACAGAGGATCTCTGCTCCAGAACTTGGCCCCTTTCTCTCTGCCTCTCCTTTTCCCCCACCCTCCTGTGGTGTCCTCTCCCTCCAATTCATTTGTTTTTAAAATGATTGTGCCATTGTGTGCATCAATACGCGCATGGCCTGTCTTGTTTTTCTCTTGGCCTGAAAGTGCAAAGCAAATCTGTTTATGGTTTTGGTGAGCTAATTCTTCCCCACCCTAGATTTTTAAATAGACTCTTTCTTTACCAAGCTTGCAGAGCTTGCAGGATGTATTGAAGTAATGGGAAAAATGTGTTGTGTGTTAACCTTCCTTTTTTGTAAAACTTTATTTACAAGACCCTATTCCTAGCAGTGCATCTGGGAAGTGAATATCTGGATGCTGGAGGAAGTAGAAGACTTTGAAATAGCAAAATGGGAGTTTAATGCATTCGGGGAGGAAATGTTTTGAGTTTTCCCCATTCAGCGCTTGCATTGTGGAGCAAAGTCTAGTGAGCTGTGCTCAGTTGTCCCTTTAATTATTTATCTTCTCCTGCAAATCCCAGTTTCTTGGCCTGGCTATTCCCTGGGCTGTTTGTTACCTTCAAACTGGCTCTTCCAAGGCAGCTGCTGACCCAGACCTTGCAGCTGAAGGTAAGAGCAGCAAGGAATGCTCTTGGCCTGTAAATAGTGCCTTGGATTAAGGGCTTGGTATGTCACTGGTGTGTTGGAAATGTTATTTTTGCCTCTTGATTTCATCCTTCCTGCGAATCAATCTCAGACCTGTCTGTTTAGGTTAACAGCCTTCTCTGCATCCTTGTGGGGGTTGCAGAGCTCCCGTGCAGCGTTTTCACCAGGGTGTTCTGGCTGCTGGAGGCAGAGCTCAGCTCTGCTGTGGGAGCACTAGAGAAGCCCCAGGGACACCCCTGTCCGTGCTGCCTGGCTGCTGGCTTGCTTCCCAGCCCTTGTGCTGGATCTCTCCTGTAGCCTGGCCTGCCACGGCACCTCCTCACCTCCAACCTGGCTGTGAGTTATTTCTAGTGAAAACTGTGAGCTGCTTGTGGCTGGCCACGGGGCAGGAGCTCTCTGTGGAGATGTGGGGCTTTGTGCAGCCCCATGTAGTGGATGGTGTCCCTGCCCGTGGCAGCAGGGCTGGACTAGATGATCTTTAAGGTCCCTTCCAATGCAAACCATTCTGGGATTCTATGGCCATTACATGTGCAAATGCACTGCTCCAGCCCCAGCTCTGTAGGGCTTGGCTGAGGCCTCTGGGTACTCCTGTAACATAAATAAGCAGGAGTAGGATTTCAAAGCAAGCAAATTTTTGACATAGTTGATGTCACGCCTCTTCAGCCCTGTGTTTAGGGCCCAAGGATATGGAGGCCCACAGCTGCTAGTTTGGTCTTGTTGCTAATAACCCTCTGGAGGTGTTTCTGCTGAACTGGTTCTTGCAGAGGGCTGAGGGGTTCACCCTGATCTGACGGTGTTAGGGAAGACAGGACCCGTGGTGGCAAAAATGTGGGGCTTTCACAAGACTGGGTGCCCTGCATGAAGCTGCAGCTGCAGCACTGGACGTGCTCCTCGCTGGGGTTTGTGGTGTGGAGTGACAGCAAGGACTTCTGGTGAGTAGCCTTAAAGCAGAATGGGCTGGGGCAGGGTTATCCCACTCGTACAGCCCTTCCACCCAGAGCCTCTGCTCTGCCAGTGAAGAACAGGTGGGGAAAAGAGATTTCGTTTCCTCACCCTGAGAGGTAAATTTTTTGCAAGAGTTTTGTTTACCTGCAAATCTGGAGCAGAGCTCAAAGCAAAGAATTCCCCACACAAAGGCTTTGCAAAACAGGATTGTCCTTTATCCATGTAATTTGGTAACACGTGGGGTTTCTTTCTGTAACAGAGTCTTAGAAGAGGTGAAGTTCTCTCTCTTTTTTCCTTTTGTTCTCTGTTTCTGTTAAGCTGGCAGTGTTTGCTCCCTAGGAAGGTGATGGCTGGGGGTTGGCACTGACCCCAGTGCCTCTCAGTCCCCAGGTAGCCCTGAGCATGGAGCTGTAAAGCCTCTCTTACCTCCCCTTTTCCTGTCTCCTCAATCAGTATGTATACCTGTAAAGTTGCCCAGATGGAGTTTTCCAGATGGAGCTCAGATGGAGTTTTCCAGATGCCCTTGCATCCTTTCCCTCATTCCTCCCTTCCTACTCTTACTTCTTACTGACCTCTTTGCTCAGGACATGTGTGCAATATCAGTGTGACAAATTAAATTGCTTGTGCTCAGAAGGATGAGGCCACTGGATGCCTAAATGCTGCATAAACTTCTTGGCTAGCCCCACACTGACAGTTTTGACTCCTGCCGTTCACACTGTGTTTTGTAAAAGGCAAATTCCATCCTTCGTGTCCCTTTCCAAGCCTATTGCCCAACACTTCCACTATTTGTCATCAGTGAAAAGGATCTGAGCGCTGCAGATATCCACAGATGTGGTTTGATTGTCTGTTGTGTGCATCAGGAGGGCTTGGGTTTGCTGTTCCTCTCTGCGGGGCTTCTGCCCGTGCTGGAGTTTGGAGGGGTTTGGGATGTGCAGTGGTGCTGCAGTGGCTCTGCTGTCCCTCTGGTGAGGTGAGCAGTGCCCCAGGAAGGCACCGGGCTCCGGCAGCAGGAGAGTCCCAGGAGCAGCCAGGTTGGATGATCCCGAGATGCCTTCAACCAGCCCTGTCTGGCAGGGGTGTCCTGAGGCTGTGTGAGGCTCCAGTGAGGGCTGTGCCCAGTCTCTGTGAATGGACTGGGGTATGCTGAGAGGTGCTTGAACAGGTTTTCTTTAGGAAGGGAAAGAACTGTGCCTGTGGCCTGTGAAAGCCTGGATAAAGTCCATTCTATTGTTTTGTACCAACACAAAGCGGTGGCACGTCAGGTTCAAGGAGAGGCCTGCTGCCGAGGGAGAGGCTTTGGGTGTCTGGCTCGCAGCTAAGGCTGCAATATTCTGTGTCATCTGAGGTATTTGTGAAAGAAGATGCAAATGCAAGGTGAAATGGTGAGTTCTTACTCACCACCCTTCAAACTGTGGACTGGAGGCCACCCTTCAAAACAAAGTGATTCACTGCCGAGGAAAAACAGCTTCTTATTTCCCAGCTTGATCTGCAGCCTTGTAATCACTTTGGTGGTTCAGCTCTCTGCAGCACTGAGAAGTTGTCTGTTCCAGCACACTGAGCATGCTGCAAGTCTTATTTTATTTCCAAAACAGCCCTTTAAGCATGTTGGGCTGTAAGGGAAACTTGTAATAATTTCCTCTGCCAGTATAATTCACTGGCAGTGCAAAATAGGAGGTTGTCTGACTAAAGGTGACCCATTAAAGGGTGATTTCTGATAAATAACTAGACTGGGAACTCACAAGTCCTGAGTTCAATTACTGACTTTGCTAGAAGCTTCCTGTGACCTTGGGCGAGTTATTTAAAATTGCTTTGTGCCTCATTTCCCTTTCTGTAACACACTGGTGACAGCATTTCCCTTCCAGCCAGGAGCTGTGTCAGTGGGAAGGTGTCCGTACCCTTTTCCATAGCTGCTGTGTGAAGAACCTGGATGCAGTAGGAAGCATGACCATCTCATGGGCCTCTCTTCTGTTTTCCTGGGGAAGGCAGAACAGGACGATCCATTTCAAGGGTTTTACAGGTACCCAGAGAATACGTTCCGTGAGGCCCTGGGGCTCCTGGCATAACTGCACTAGCAAGGTGGTTGCTCCTTGAGCTGTAAAGTCTTCCTTTAGCACTGCTCTCAGTTCTTTCAATTGATGGCCAGTTGGGGCAGAGCAGGTTTCTGGTGCTGCTGTGCTGCCTTTCTGCTTTGAAGCCAGGTGGATGCTAAGGAGAGGTGATGGCTGTGGGGATAAAGATGAAGGCACATGGCCTTGCTCCCCATGGCAGCATGTGGCCAGACCTCAGGCAGATCATTTCATCTCTCCCTGCTTCTTCCCTGTCTGCTCCTTCCCAGTGGGGGGTAACAGCACTGACCACCCCTTTTACCATTCCCTAAATGTCAGGAGACACTTTCCAGCATCCCTGAAATGCGCTAAAACCTCCTGGTTGGAACAGCAAACATCCGGGGGGAACAGGGGGCTGGCTGGCTCCTGTGTGGTGCTGTGAAGGCTCCCTGCCATTCCCATGGGATGAGCCATGGTAAGCCTCCACGTGACAGCTGTCCAGGGAGGAGCTGCCTCTGGCTGCCTCTGTTTCAGGTACAGCAGAGTTGCAGGAGTGATGCTGAGCCTCCTTTGTCCTGGGGGCGTGCAGCCCCTCTTCCCTTTGCCAGAGCCTGATGGTCCAGGGGTGGATCTGGGAGAGCCACTGGCCTGAGACCCCCACCCTGTGGCAGTGAGTGAGCTCCTGCTGGGATGCTGTGGTTGGATGGAAATGATCATCTTTGGGATGTGGCAGAAAATCAGGCCCTCGTGGTGGTTGTGGGTGGGCAAATGCTCCTGACTATCCAGAAATATTAAAAATACTGTTATCTGTATTTCCCTCTGGTCACACAGCTGGTCTGGTGGCTTGTGCAGGCTGTTGAGAACCAGCAGTGTGAATTGTGGCCACTTTTTCATCTTTGGTGTGAATATATAATATAAAATTTCTATTTCTGTGCAAGAGGCATGGCACAGCAGCTGGAAAAATCCATCCTTTTTGGACAGAAGCTTTGCTTTCATCTCCATCCTGCTCTTCCCAAGAGCCAAAATCCCAACCCCCTTCTCCTTCAAAGTATCCCGAGTTACTGACTGACCTGCTGGGTGTGATGCTGCAAGGCTGGGCAGCTGGCAGCATGTGGCCTCCAGGGCACGGCCACAGGCTGGGGCTGCTTCTAGACCAGGGATTGTAACTCTCAGACTACAGGTAGGTCTGGCTGTTCCCTGAAAACAGCCTCTGTTACAGACTCTGCCTGTAACTAGGAGTAAAACTGTCTTGAACAGCAGTCCTGACACTGGTGAAAGGGAAGAAATTAAATTCTTAATGTACAGGATGTGGTATCTTCAAGCACTTCTGCTGTCTAACCCTCTTGTTTTTCCCTTTTGTGGTTTGTGTGATCTTCGTGCTGGGCCAACAAACATTTAAGGCTGTGGATTTTTCCCCAGGTTGTGAGACTTTTAGTTGTTCAAGCCACTTTGTGGAGGGGGGAGGGTGAGCTCCAGGCTGGTGTGTGTGGAAGATCACATGGATGTGTGACTTCTAAAAGTCTTCAGGGCTGTCTGTTGGAGGATCTTGGAGCTCTGGGGAGAAGCTTTGCACATGTCTCTGGGGAAATTCTAAAATGCCATGGAAATAACTACTGACCGAGGAAGGAAGGGATATGGGGAAGATGCCAGGCAACAAGGAGGGGGCTGGCAGCAGTTTCCCAATGGAGCTGAACCCTGGTGAATGGTTTCAGAACATCGATGTGCTCTGGGGGATGGCATGTGACTGCAACCTGAATATCTCACAGACAGGGAGCTGCCATCCCATGGGACCTTGCCCAGGATGGCAGCTTGAGTCATTTAAACAGTGAGGGTGTCTCCTGCACTAGCACTTCTCAGCACTCACCAGCACTTGCCAGGTGATGATGAGACTTGTGCCCAATTTTAGAAGGGTAGAGAGGATGAAAAGTATGGATAGGAGCAGCTGGCCCTGAATTTTGGGTGCTGCCCCTGCGATTGCTGATTGCTTTTGATGTGTAAACAGATGGTCCAGAAGAACCCCAAATGCGGTGGCAGTGTAGCTCTCCAGTGCTTTGGACAGTGCTGCAAACCACTTTCCCAGCTATCCCTGGAAGGTTTGTGCAGTGTTACAGCAATAATCCATGGAGAGCTCGCTGCAGGAGCCCTCCTGCTCGCTGCTCTGCCGGCTCCAGCCCTTTGGGAAGCAGCTCAATGTAAGGACTCGTGGCACTGACCACAAGGGTGTTGCTCTCGTGGGGTTTCTCTGCAGAGCTGCCCTGTCTGCTCCTGACAGGTTCAGGGATGAGTCCTGCAGAGTGTGAGCGCTGTCCCCTGGCTGCCCTGATGTGGGAGGCCTCTATTCCCTTAATCCTCTGCTGGCGGGTGATTATGGGCTTGTGCGTGGAGGGAGTTCCCGCTGTCCTGAGCTTTATCCAGTGTGACACGCTGTCCTTCTGGTGCGGTATCACTAAGATGCTCCTCAGTCTGTTCACTCCTAGCCCAAAGAAGAGGGCAGGTGCCTGGAGGACCATGTTCTCCTGACCTGGCTGTGATTTGGGCTGCTGGCCTAGAAATGAAATGCTCCATCATGGCACTGCCAGTCGGTCATCCCCATTCCTGTGTTTGCAGGCTGCCTGCTGACACAGCATGAACATTTTTACCTTACTGTCCCCCGTGCTGACTCCTGCAGTTTACTTTATCCTGCTGTTTTCTTAGTGCTGCGAAACAGAGTTAATAATGTTGCTGTGCCCTTCACCCTAATGATGATGGTGAATGTTTTAGACTGGTGTAATGAGACCACCCTTCATTTTTTTTCTGAAAAGCGAGGAGGAATTCTTGATTTCTGTCTTTCTGAGGTTATGCCACAGTCTGTGATGCCTTTGGTGTAAACCAGGAATATTTCTGTTATCCATGGGACACTTTGCAATGAGAACTTTTCCATGTTCATTTGGAAGGGCTGGGAAATTTTAAATTTGCAACAGATGGATTTTCTCCAAAGGCTTCAGATTAAGTCAGCTCTAAGGAAATGGCAGTCTTCATACGGCACGCCGATTTATTTTTTTAAATTGACTCTTATTTCATTTCATTCCCTCATTTCCATGGAAGGATGTTGTTCCCCTCTGCTCATCCTGCATCCAGTCTAAGTTCATGCAATTGTTTGCGAAGGGTGGGATGGTTTCAGGAGGGCAAAATGCAGCAGTCAGCTCTCCTGTGAGCACTGTAATGATAGAAAACAGGCACAAATCCTTTTAGTTTTCTTTCATCACTCCGTTTTGTCACCTGTCTGCAGGTTTGATTTGGCAAATAGAGCAGCTATTAGTGAACTCTCCACTGCAAGCTGAGGTGGTGAGGTGGTAACAAAGTCTCTTTGCACTTGTATGAACATATAAAATATTTAGAAAAGTCATCTAATACAGCTATTGGAGATGTGCTAGTAGGTTCACACCTGGCTGCATGCACAGAAAGTGAGGATTTCCTTGGGTTGTCATTTCTAGGGGTGGAGTTTTGAAGCCTGTGGCCAAGACCTGAAGATAGGTTTGGTATCAGTTGGTGGTAATTGGGCTGTACTTGAATAATCACAGTAATTTCCTTCTTCTTCTATCTTAAATTTGATTTATAAGACCATGCTGCAGTGTGACTTAAAGCTTTAAGTGTTTGTCTCTGCTGGCAGTTGGCAGTGTATTAGCTGTGATTCTTTACAGAAATAAATGCTCAGTGTTGTAGCTAAATTGAATAATATGGTGGTGTTTGTGTCTTAATCTTCCAAATAGCTCTCTTAAGTTTGCTACGTTGATGTCTGAAAGGCTTAAAAATAATAAAGTCCATTGTAGAGAGCTTTGAATACAGAGTGGAAGCTCAGTAATTGCTGGCAGTTCATGGGCAGACTCACTAAAATGTGGCAAGGAGGCAATTCTCCCAGCATGCCTGAATTTTTTTAAAAGAATCTCCTTGTATCAAGGCCTTGTGATCCACAAGGTACAAAGTGCATCAATATGAATTCAGGCTTGCGGGACTCAGTCCAAAACCCCAAACCCTTTAGTTGCACTGTCATATCAATTTAAAACACCTTTTGTCTTCCTCATCAGTCTGCTGGGAGCTGTTTGCATCCCCAGCTTTTGGGCAGGGTGGGTGGAGTGGGCTCACCTGCTGGTTGTCAGCAGAGAGCTGAAGTCCTGAGCCCCCATCCCAGCTCCCAACCTTTTGCTCTTCATAGGAAGGGGACAAAAAACCTAAATACATGGAGATTTGTTTCTTTTCAACGAGGTTCTCAGGGAATCAAATATCAAAGGGAAAGCTCTGAAATCAGGGATCTGGCTTTGCTGATTTTTCTCAGAAGATGTTTATAGTTCCCCTGCTTCCTTGTGAATGAGTTTTTAAATGAGGAATTGCAAAGGGCAGCTAAGGAAAAGGCTGGTTGGACCAGCAGGCGTGATTTAAAAAACAAACAACAAACAAAAAACCCCAACCAAACAAAAAACCCCCACAGACACACCCCCAAAACAAACAAACAAAAAATCCCAAAAAAACCCCAAAAGAACAAAACAGGAGAGGAAAAGGAGGAGAATGTGATTTGTTTATCACAACTGAACTTGAAACTAATTTTAAATGTCTGTCTTCTGAGAGTAAGGAAATTCCTTTAGCTTCCAGCAGTAAATAACTGGGATGCTTTCAGCTCACAGCTGATGTAGAGGATGGTGAGTTTTCAACTAAAAAAAAATAGACTCTCCAGTAACGCCAATCCATTCCAAGTGTCACTAAACAGCTGGAGGAAGAGTCCTGACTGGCATGGTTCATATCACAAATAACCCTTGAACTTTGTTCTGTGTCTGTGTTCTGTCCGGAGTGTCTTGATGAATGGTTTTGAACAAATACAGTTTCAAACAAGGGAGCAAATGACCAGGATTGCATCTGGCTGGCAGGTGCGTGATCCAGATGCCCAGATTTTGCCCAGAGAGATCTCAAATCAAGTACCAAATCCATTTTTCTCTTGCTATCAATCTTAAAAGACATGGTGAATGTTTCAGAGAAAGGGAGGTTTTCCCATGAGAACTCTTGGGGGTCAGTGAATGAGGGTGTGGTGGTAGGGATGATGTTGTTTTCCATGCCAAGCTCTTCTTGGCAGCTGAGTGGTGAAGGGTCTAATGCTGGCTGTGGTGAGCAGGATTTCTGAAACTCAGCTTCTCCTCAGGCTCATCTCAGCAAAGGGTTTGGCTGTTAGGATACTGAGCTCTCTTAATGGTCTGCCCTTCTCTGTGCCAGCAGGGCCTGTCCTGTCCAGTGCAGCTGGGACTTCTGGAAGTCTGTCACTTATGTAGGTGCTAAAAAGGAACTGAACTTATTCGGGAGCTGGTGTTCCAGCTGAAGGAGCTGAGCACTTGCCAGTCTGACCATATGCTTCTGAAGTCCTTGTGGTTCAGTGCTTTAGTCCAGGATATTGCCTATTTAAGGCAATGGCAGAAAACCCTGTGCCACTCTTGCAGAGTAGGTATGTGAACTTTAAGCATCAGGACCAAATGGCAGTTCTAGAATTAGATGGTGTCCCTAATTTCCCTTTTCAGTTTTAAGTGGATGCGGCATTCTTCACTTACAGCTTCAACTGTTGTGTTGCATTGTTGTATGGGGTTGAACATCTGCCCCTTCCAGCCACAAAAGTGGCTGTGTTCCAGTGGTGGGTGCTTTCTTTCTATTCAGGGATCCTCTGAGGCCTGGAAAAGCTTGAGTATTAGGCATGACATACTGTCAACTGCTGCAGATCCACTTGGCCCCCTCCTCCCAACATCTGCAAGGCCAGAGTTGTCCATCTTGGCTCGTCCATGTACAGTGCATAAGAGCAGAAAGACCTGTCCCTACCAGCTGCTGCTGAGCAGGGAGTGGGGCCTCACCAGGAACCTGCCCATCCCGTGCAGAAAACGTTTGTGGTCCCAGCCTGTAGCAGAGGAGAGGGAAGAGCTATCACCAGCTCCCTCAGGAGGGCTGTATTGCTGGGACCGCAGTGCCAGGGTCTTTCCCCACTCGCAGCACCCTGGCTTGGGATGCTCATCCTCCATCCAGCATCTCTGCTGTAGCCGTGCTGTCCTGTGGGGTGGCAGGGGATGGAGCAGGCAGAGCAGCACCTTGCCCCACATTAAAGGTCTGGATGCTAAAGCAGAGCCGTGGTGAGGGCCAAGGTGCCCGTCTCACACAGGTCTCTCAGCACAGTGTTTTTTTCCCTGCAGCATTGTTTCAGTGATTGACTGGCGCTGGCTTGGCAAAAGCCTTTTGAATATTCATTTGGCTGACGGGAGATGAGAGTGTGGTAGCTCCTTGAAATCAGCTTGGGGAGGGGAAGCAAATAAGACTGCCTTTTTCTCACTCCTAGTGCTACTTGAACTCTCTCAAATACATGCTTCACATGGATAAATGATTGCAGAGACCTCAGCCTACCTAACAAGCCTGCTGTTGTACAGCAAAAATTATAATGCCTGCCTACTTGCCATCCTCATTTAAAAACCCATTCCTCATTAATATCACTTTATACATATTATTGCAGCTCGAAATGCCATTCCTCTTCTCCCCACCCATTTCCTTGTCTGGCTGTGACATACAGGAACTACACCCAGTGCTTGACTCGCCTCTCCTGACCTTTTGTAACTTGGCTCCAAACTCCTTTTTTTGGGTCTTTTGCAAAACACTGTCAGAAGGGAAAAATCCTTTGTTAAAACACAGCCAACTCCTGCCTCAACGTGGAACAGTTTGTTCTGCTGAAAGAATGAGCCAGTTCAGTGAGCAGAAAAACATTGCCATAAACCAGCGGGCTCAATAAGCTGCAAAAGCCATCGGCTGCGCGCAAGGTCTGAAAGGACGACTCTGAGGCAGAATCCATGGGGATGGAAAAAAATAATCCACGATCCCAACCTGCCAAACCCCGTTTCTTTGCTTTCAGACAAAGTATTTTGCAGTTGTCTTTTTGGTTATAGCAACTGTAAGTGGGGGAATGGGAGCTGAGGCTGAGCCAGGACGTAACACGGCTCTCGAAGCTGCATATTGCAAAAGGGCACAGGGGATGAAGTAATCCAAAAATGCTCAGCTGGGAAGGGGCTGCAGCACTCGTAGTCATCAGGCTGTGCTGCAGATGATCAGCTCCAGCACCTCTGGTACTGTTTAGTAGCTTGGTTTAGTCCTTCCCACCCACATCTTGTTTTAAAGCTCTGGGCACTCTTTATTTCCCTGGAATTGCTGCGGGTCTGTCCCTTACGTGGCTGCTTGGTAACTGGTGATCAGCCTGGCTTCAGCAAGTGGTTCTTCATTCCACAGGGGACTTGGATGCTCGGTGAGAAACCTGTGTGACAGGCTTTCGGGTTTGTGTCTGCAGTGGGATCGTTTTGGTGCTGGTATAAAAGCTGGCACTGTTTTTCTTTTCACAGTAAATGTTGTGCTGGCATTAGAGCTGTGGTTCCCAAATTTCGGGTGATGGCCCCTTGATTAAGGTCACCCATATGGAGGTGGATGTGCAAACCTGGCAGTGGGGTTGTCAGCAGAGGTGCATCAGAAAGGTGGGCTCCAAGGCTTCCCCAAGATGATTCCTTGGGATGGGGCAGGCTGTGGCAGCACTGAGAGCACAGCGGGGCTGTGGCACTGTGGGTACTCTGCTGCCCTTGGGTGCTCACACCTGTGAGCTCCTCACCAGCTCGGCCAAGCATTCCCTGCTGATTTAAAAGTCTCAAATATCCTTGTCAGAAATTTGACATGGACTAAGATCTACCTCTGGTGCTTAATTCATTACTCTGAGCTCCCTGGTGGATTTTTGGCTTGGAGCCAGTTCAGCAATTTCAGATAATAAAAACACAAAGAAGTGTATTTTACGTCTAACCTCTTCATCTTCACATGCATTCCGAAGGGCTGCATCTGCCAAAGCTGGGCTTGTCCTACATAAATGGTGATGCTTGACAATGAGCTCTAAGGGTGGGATCACAAGGCGTGTGGCACATCTGAAGGTGGTGTGGCAGGGTATTACTGACATGTGAGGGGCTGTTTGAGGTGCCTGTCTTTAAGATGAAATTGCAAACAAAGCCCTGGCAATGCAAGCAAGGATGAAACGTCCTAGAGAAAGCACAAGGGGCTGAAATGGGAACTCCAGTGTGTTTACAGGCTTGGCTGTACTGTCCTGTTCAGGCACAAACCAACCTGCTGGCAGTCACCAGCTGAACGTGAGGTGATGGGACACCCAGATACTGATGAGCTGAGGGACTTCTTGAAGCTCCATTAATGCTATCTGGTGTCCTCTGCTGGTAGTGCTAACCTCGGAACTGGCTCTGTCGAGATGTGATTATCTGTCTGCCGGGCCTTTTGCTTTGGGGGAATGCCGGGAATGTTTTGCAGCATGGACAAAATCTGAGGACTGAAGCTATGGAGGTGGGTCCCTTGGATGCTGGAACTGTGAACCCTGCTAAGGTAGTGCAATGCGGAGCAAATCTGTAATGAAGCCTCTGTGCCAAGAGAGATTATTACTCTTTTGGAAGATGTTAATGGTATGATTGCATAACATTTATTTTGTGCTCAATCAAATGGATGAGGGCAGAGGAAAAGGAGTGAATTAATGTTAGTGATGTTCAAACAGAAGCACGCAAAGCTCCGAGGGATGATCAGTGGTTTTGTTTTGATGTGTGTCGTGGTGGTTGTTTTTTATTCCTCACATTCTCCTGAAATACAGCACACGGGCTTGTCTCTAAGGGGGGCACATTGCCAATAGTCTAAAGGTTATATTATCCCAGTGACC
Organism: Lycocorax pyrrhopterus obiensis; assembly: GCA_014706295.1. Taxonomy (NCBI): domain Eukaryota; kingdom Metazoa; phylum Chordata; class Aves; order Passeriformes; family Paradisaeidae; genus Lycocorax; species Lycocorax pyrrhopterus. Next base: position 8,229,470 of record JACSVZ010000022.1, on the reverse strand, counting down.
TATTTTTATACTCTAATCGCGTTCTGTTTCAGCTGGCTCTTTCTAACCTTCCATCTTGCTCAGTTTTGTGCTTGTCTGGGGAAAAAAAAAATAGCAGAGATAATTGCCATTAGTCCCTGAGTGCTGAGGCAGCCTCTGCCCAGATACCAGCACACAGGCGAGGTGCTGCTCTTACAGCACAAGAGCAATCCAAAAACACAGCTCGGAAATGGGTGACTACTTGAGATGGAGGGATGAGGAGCACTGTGGGGCAGAGGAGAGAGGGCTTCTCTTAAAGGCAGATTTTAAATGGAGAAGTCCAGCAGTTTGGAGAAGGGTGAAATTTTAATGAATAGCTCTGTTTAACTGGTCTAAATGGAAAAGACGCTTTTCTGCTCTAGGCCTGCCAAGGAATGGAGAATGAATACGATTGTTCGGTCAACCGGCTCCCACTGCATTTAGACTGTACCCGCGGTTTCAAAGCCAGGCTTAAGCTACAAAGCACCCTGACCAGTTGGCATAAAGAGAAATTGTTCCTTAGTACAAATGTTGACTGTGATGCTGCTTGAAGCTCAAAACTGCTGAAGTTTGTGCGTGTGTTTGTACATTCGTGCAGCGCGAAATAATAAGGCGTGAAGAGCCTTTCTTGTGGCCTCTCTGGGGCTGTGGTTATTGTATTGCTGGTGGCTCTGCTTGTTCATGTTGAGATCACCTGAGGTTTGAGTGCCTGCAGAGTTAGTGTGGTACCAATCTGCTCTGGAGGGGAAAATCTCATTAACTGCTCATTGATGGGAACTTGCAGTCCTGAATGGGGTTAAACCCCAGAAGAATTAAGTGTGTCATGACCTTGGTCTGGGTTATGAACCAGGCTTTGGGTGGCAGATGCTACCTCCAGGTGCCAGCCCTGGGCAAGGGCATGGCATGTGCTGGGAGCCAGGGTGATGCTGAGCTGCTGGCATTTTTAGGCTGCTGGAGATGTTCCCATCCTGTGACTTCCTCCCAGCTGCAGCCTTTGCAGAGTTACTCAGGGAGGATGCTGGACTCCAGCTAGCTGGGATGTACAACTGCAGACCGGGAACAGGGGGGCTCAGCCCTGCCAAATCTTGCCCTTTCTTCTTCACAGAGCTGTCCTGGCACAGCTGGCAGGGAGGTCCCATCCACACCTTGGAAGCTTCTCTGGAGAGGTGATCTGTCCCCTCTGGCTGTGTCTGTCCGTATCGAGTGGCAGGGCTGTGGCCTGGAGAGGTCTTTGCTGAGATGTCCATCCACACAGTGTGTCCCTGGGATGGATTAGCAATAGCCCCCACTGGGCATGTTTTAGCAATAAATAATTCAAACTGCTGACTTCTCATGAACAGACTGCAAAAGCAGAAGGAGCATTAATGTCCAGCCAAAGAGGAAGAATCCCTGGACTGCCATGGCTGGCAGCAGAGTGGCCATGGGCCTGTACCCCACATACATGGACCTGTTTTTCCTCCCTTCCCCAGCACTGGGTAAATGCACCCAGTCCCAGGCTGCTGAGCTGGCTCCCAGTGCTGCCCAGGGCAAACTGGGTGTCTGTCATGTGGGGGGGACCTGCTGTCAACCACGGTGGGAGTTTGGGCTGGTGGGAAGGGGGCTCAGCCCTCAGGTTTGGGTCAATGGTGCTGGCTACAGGGATCATTTAGTTAATGGCCTTGCTAATTACAGTGTGATTGGGAAGTCATCTGGAACTCCCAGAGACAGCACTGCATCTTCTGACCCCGGCTGGAGGTAGAGCCTGAAGTGGAGAGACAAAAACTCAAAAACATCAACTTTTTTCCTCCTTTGATTTTTCCTCTTTTCCCTCTCATATGATGCTATCAGCTGGGGCCTGTGGAGTTTCAACTTAAAAACAAACCGCTTTTATTTAAAGTGCCAGTATTGTGCTTGGCTCCATATGGGACAGAAACATTAACTTTGTGTCTGACCTGGGGAGCGTGTCTGCCTGCCTAGCAGGCACTGAAAGCGTTGAGAAAACTGTTATTTTACTTCTATTTTGGTGCTGATTTTTAAAAATCTAATTTTTTATTAATTTAATTTTATTTTAACGCAGCATTCCCTCTTCAGCAGAGCACCAGAGCCCGCAGAGCACGCAGCCATCCTTTGTGTCCCCATGGAGCCCTGTCCCTGGTGTCAGCATTGGCACCCAGGAGCTGGCAGGGCTGGGGGCAGGGGAGGGCAGCTGTCCCTGTATTCCCGTGCCTGGGCAGTGGGATTGGAGCTGCTGTGTCCTGGCTGGTGCTGCTGCCTGGTGGGTTTTCTGGTTGTTGTTTCTAGGCGAGGTTTGCAAAAGGTCACAAAAAATTAATCTTCTAACTGGGGACCTTGGCACTGCGCGCAGTGAATGTTTTGCATTAACAACCTAACTCGTTAATTCAGTGAAACATTTAAAACCAAACCAGTTATATCCAGCCAAGCTGGAAAAAGCTGAAAGTTCATACTAAGCAGTGCAGATTTCGAAACCTCCCTTTGTTAATCTCTGCAGAAGTAAATTTTCTGCTATTGCAGAGCTCACTGTGACCAGTCTGGGCATTGTTTCCCTCAGTGGAGGCAAAGCTGCTCTGCAGAGGGTTGGTTTTGTACCTGGAACTTCCACCTTTCCCTCCAGCAATAGTTTCTCTGTGAGCATCACTGGGACAGAATTGGTTTGACTCTGCTTTAAGTCAGTTTTCCCTCAAATTTCCAGCAGCAGAGATAGTTTAGGTGCACTGGACGTTTGTCCTGCTTACTCTGCTACCTCACTATGAAATTAGCAGGTATAAATTAAATAGGAACCATGAATTTAAGTACAATAACTTTGTCTTCCTGGCTGCCAGGTAGCTCTTCCTTTCAGCTAATGTCTCTTTGCTCCAGTTAATCATAAAATAATATGTCGGAAATAGAGTTCTTCACTCATGGCTGTGCAGATGGGTCTGAGGCATCTGCAGTGGTGGTATATACACTGAGATCAGTTGTAAGGATGTTTTTCAATTGATTAATTTTTCTGCCATTAATTTACCCTATCTATTAGAACAGCCCTACTTACTTTAATAAGGGAGAAATGAGTGAATTATCCGTTCTGTTATATATTAGTGGTGTATTAAAGTATTAAGTGCATTCCAGAAGGTGAGCAGTGAATAAAACACGCTCCCAACATGTGGTTATGCAACTGTTCCATGGAAATTAAATGGACAAACAGTACACTTGATTAATTTTTTTTTCCCCAGTAAATTGCCACTGTGATTCACTTCCAGCTAAAATTTGCAATCTGTGTTCTCAGGTGGCATTAATATTAGAGCCCTGCAGGAGAGCCGTGGTGGCTGGGGCTGCTTTGATTGCATTTTTAAGGAAAGTTGTTGGAGAGAGCACAGAGCTTGATGCAAATGTGCTGGTAAATGAAATGCAGAGCTTTTAGGTTCTCTGTAGGTGGGTCAGGCCATTCACATTTACCCAAAATAATAGCGATGGAGTGCTCAGGAGAGGCACTTTGTTAACGTGGCACAATGGGGGTCTTTGTGTGTCGCCGCTGCTTTGTATCAAATTTACTCTGTTGACAGATAAAAATCATCTTTTTGATATCTGGAGACTCCATAAACACTGCGTCAGATCTGTCAGAGTCTGGAGCTGTCTCAGTAATGGAGACTCTGGAACTGGATCTCTGGAGTTTGCTGGAAAGAAAAAAAGCTTGCAGAGGGCCCAGCAGCTTCTCTCCTTGTTAAAGCTGCAGGATAAAATGAAATAAGTATTCCCTTTTACCATTGCTTGCCTGAAATGAAACTCCTTTCAGCCTTTAAAGCTGTATTTTGTAGCCTTCAGGCTGATCTTACTGTTTTTTCCCTAATTGACTCGACTTCGAAAGGCCATGGCAGCCTGCTAGACTGTGTAATATTTAACTTAGCATCAAAAATTAGGATCTCGGGATTGGTGTCAAATGGATGCTGTTCCCCTCTGAATAGCACAGCCCATTCATACTCATCCAAATATTCCTCTTGCTAATGCTAATGAATTACTTTCTGGCCCTCTGCAGAGGGCAGGACTAACCACGGGAAGGTGGGATGAGAGTGGCATAAAGCAGGTATTGAGATGTGCAATCCCCACAGTCTAAATCCAGCTCACGGCTTTAATACCTGTTTTATTTATAGATTATTTTTAAGTTATAATTTCTAGCTCTTCACGATGCTTTAGCATAGCAAGCAGTCTTTTCTGATGCCAAGTTCAGTGATGACTAACACTATTTACAGGACTGTTTTGTAATCTCAGATCAGCCCACGTTAACGGGAAGTTACGTTTTCCCGTCAGTCTTTCAAACGGTGCCTGAGAGTTGCTGAGGCCAGAGCCAGCCATCCACGCTCTCCTGTTTGGAAAAAATGATGTCAGCTTTCAGAACAAGCTTTTAAAAAAAAAATCTAATAAAGTTAGGGAGGTCATTTGAAATTGAACTTCCTCCACTTGAATTTTTTTTTTTTGCATGAGGAGCTTTCATTCCTCTGTTCTAAAAACTACCAACAAAACTAAGCACAGGAGGTATTGCATAAGCACCACCAAGCCAGTTGCCTGATCTGCATTTCTCAGTGCATGAGATCAGCTCCAAATATCTGATCTGAGAAAGCTGCTGGTGCACAACTGCTGTAAGTGATAGGAGTTACCTCTGTGAGTCTTCTCATAGGATGGTAAGTATTTTTTTTTTCTTAAAGTTCAAGTTTTTATGAGTGTTTTTATAAAGCTCAGTTGCTGTTACTGTAAATCCCAGGGAAATCTGGCACAGAGTCTTTGTAATATGAATCAGTGTGTCCATATGCTTCCAAGTGACCTTGCAGTCTGGAAAAATACCATTCTATCCCTCTGTTGAAGAGGAAAAAAAAGCAGAGTTGCTGTAGAAAAGGTTGACAGAGGGGTGGCACCAGGCAGATGACTGCTGGTGCCAGCTACAGCAGCTTTACTGCCCTGGGGTCATGATCTCAGGCACAGAGCATTTGCTGTGCACGTGGGAAAGCTACATCAGGCCAGGAATAAGGTTGTGGCTACTAAGGTTGTGCCTCAGCCAGCCCTGCCCTTCCGTGGGCTGGAGCACTTCAGGGTCTGCTTCAGCTTCAGAGGAGTAAAAAAAAAAAGTAAAGGAAAAAGTTTTTATTGGTTGGTTGGCTGGGTTTTGCTTATTTTTGTTCGGTTTTGGTTTTAAATGTAACAAATCTCGGGTTAGCCCAAGCCCAGCAAGATGGGCTTGCACTGATGAGAAATTACACTTTGTTAGGGAATACCCCAGTGCACTGGGTGGGGTGACTGCCAAAAGCTGCAGAGGTGGTGGGAGGGGAGGGCTGGGAGCCAGGAACATTGTGATGCTGCTCTTGAGCTTTGGGGCCTTTACCTTCTCTTGCGGCTCCAGACAAGGACTGAGAGATGCTGTTGGAACAGTAGTGAAGTGAACACAGGATGGGAAGGGCATCTCCCAAATGCTTTGCAGGCTTGCTGAGCAAGGAGGGCTAAAATACTGCAGCCTTCTCGCTCCCGGCAGCAGCTCTGGGTATCTGCAGAGGCTCTTGGCACAGGCACAGTGCTCTGAGCTGGCAAGAAACTTCCCGATGGGATGGATGGAAAACGCTGATTTTGAAGAAATTGAAATGTTTTGTGTGGAACGTGGATTTTTCATCTCTTTTTTGTGATGGAAAGCAGGCGGCTTTCTCAGGTGATCCTGCCTGGTGTCACCTCCTGTGTGAGGCTGAGCTGGGACCTGGGGCACACAGGGAGCCCAGGCACTGCTCTCCCTGCTGAAACACCATAGAAGGGGTCTTGACAGGGCAGAATGAGGGGAAAATTCAGTGGTTTTCCTCCTTAAATGAAAATTTGATGTGGGGTGTAAAAGTGGCATATTTGTGTGTTTGTTTTGAAACAAATAGTTCACAGGTTTAGGTGTGAAAATACAGCAAACGCAAGGTCAAGTTGGATTTTTCCAATGAAAGAGGAAAAATTGTTTATTGAGTGAAGCAGTTAAATACCAGGGCAGTTGTGCTTTATCTAATATCAAGGGAACTAACCCCTCTTCCCTCTCCTTATCCTCAGGTTCAGTGGCAAATATGAACATTTGTCAACATTTGACAACAACTCCTCGGGACATCATGAGTTTGCTGGAATTTGGACCACAGAGCACTTGCAACAGCGCTTTCTGAATTTGAATTTAATTTAAATGAAAGAAAAATAATCCTCTGGATCAACTGTAGTGATGGCTAGCAAAAGGAAATCCACAACTCCCTGCATGATACCAGTAAAAACACTGGTGCTTCAGGAGACCGAACAGGATACTGGAGAAGATGATCATGAAGGAACACAACCAGAGGCTCCTGCAGAAGGACCAGCAGCGAGCGATGCTGGGGCCAGCAACAGTAATAATGGAGCTTTGTCCAACGGGCACCGCGGCATTGCCGATGGTGACACTTATATCTGCAAGTCTTGTGACTTCGGGTCTCAAGACCTCCAGCAGTTCTTTGGGCACTTGGACTCTGAGCACTCAGACTTCAGCAAAGACCCCGCGTTCGCCTGCGTCGGGTGCAGCTTCCTGGCCAACAGCCACGAAGGGCTCTTGCACCACAACACGGAGTCTCACGCCGGCGAGACGAGCTTTGTCTGGAGGGTGGCGAAGCAGGACAGTCGTACAACCGTGGAGCAAAATCTCTGTGAGGCCACCAGCAGCCATGACCTGCCAGGAGAGATCCCTGAAGAAGGGGCAGACGGCCAGTCTGAAATTATCATTACCAAAACCCCCATCATGAAGATAATGAAGGGTAAACCCGAGGCCAAAAAAATCCACACGCTGAAGGAGAATGTGTCAAGTCAGTTGGGCGGTGAGTCAGAGGTGAAGGATGGAGAGCATTCATTCCCCAATGGGTCCGTGCCAGTCAGCCAGCCCACTGCAAGTTCAACAAAGTCATCCCACATAGTGAATGGCTCCATCATAGGAAACGTGCCCGTTCTGCAGGCGGGTGTTGCCCAACTTGTGTCGCTGCAGCAGCAGCCCCCGTTGCATCAGCAGCTCCCCACATCCAAGTCTCTTCCCAAGGTGATGATCCCGCTGAGCAGCATTCCCACCTACAATGCCGCCATGGACTCCAACAGCTTCCTGAAAAACTCTTTCAACAAGTTCCCCTACCCCACCAAAGCTGAGCTCTGCTACTTGACCGTGGTGACCAAGTACCCAGAAGAGCAGCTGAAGATCTGGTTCACTGCGCAGAGGCTGAAGCAGGGCATCAGCTGGTCACCAGAGGAGATCGAAGATGCCAGGAAGAAGATGTTCAACACTGTTATTCAGTCCGTGCCACAACCCACCATTACAGTGTTGAACACACCCCTAGTTGCAAATCCTGGGACTGTTCCCCATCTTATCCAGGCGACTTTACCAGGCCACGTGGTGGGGCAGCCAGAGGGGACAGGGGGGCTGCTGGTCACGCAGCCCATCATGGCAAACGGGTTGAAGGGCACCAGCTCCTCCTTCACCTTAGCAGTGACTTCTGTCCCCAAGCCGCAGCCGGCAGCACAGCACAGCACCGTGAGCTCCAGCAACACATCCGGGGTCAAGGTGGTCAACAGCGCCCAGTCACTGCTCACTGCCTGCCCTGCCATCTCCTCGCAGACCTTCCTGGATCCCAACGTCTACAAAAACAAGAAGTCCCATGAGCAGCTCTCAGCCCTCAAAGGCAGCTTCTGCAGAAACCAGTTCCCTGGCCAGGCTGAAGTCGAGCGGCTGACAAAGATCACAGGCTTGTCCACCAAGGAGATCCGAAAATGGTTCAGTGACAGGAGGTACCACTACAGGAACGTGAGAGGCGGCCGGGCCGTCTTCCCTGGGGACAGTGCTCTTGATTCCCTGCCCGACATCACCTTCGACGTCCCGCCCAGAGGAGCCGAGCTGAGCCCTGCGGCAACGGCGGCCACGCCAGCCCCTCACCACCCGCCACGGCGGCAGTCGTGGCACCAGGCGCCCGACTTCACCCCAACCAAGTACAAGGAGCGAGCGCCGGAGCAACTGAAGGCCCTGGAGAGCAGTTTTGCCCAAAATCCCCTTCCTGCGGAGGAAGAGGTGAACCGCCTGAGGGGGGAAACGAAGATGACACGGAGGGAGATCGACAGCTGGTTCTCGGAGAGGAGGAAGAAGAAGGTAGCGGAGGAAAATAAGAAAGTGGAAGAGGTGGCTCAACAGGAGGAGGAGGAGGCAGAGAATGGCGGCGGGGAAGGGGAAGACTCCTCGGATGAGCAGAGGGCCACGAGTGAAAACGGCTCAGTCGACGCCTCCGGCAGCAACCCGAACTCGGCGGAGCGGAAGGTGAGTCCCATCAAAATCAACCTGAAAAACCTGCGAGTGACCGAGTCCAACGGCAAAAACGAGGCACCGGGGACCGGCGCAAATGAAAAGGGGGACGGCAGCTCCAGCCGGCCGCCCACCCCTCCCAAAACCAAACTGAACTTCAAAAAAACAGCCCAGCAGCGGCATCTGCTGAAGCAAATGTTCGTGCAGACCCAGCGCCCCACGAACCAGGAGTATGACGCCATCGTGTCCCAGACGGGCCTGCCGCGGGCCGAGGTCATTCGCTGGTTCGGGGACAGCCGGTATGGCTACAAGAACGGGCAGCTCAAGTGGTATGAGAACTACCGGCGGGGGGTCTTCCCCCCGGGGCTGGTGGAGGTCAGCCCCGCCGGCCGGGAGGTGCTCGAGGACTACTACGAGAAGCACAAGGGGCTGCGGGAGGAGGACGTGCCCGGCCTCTGCGAGCGCGCCCGCCTCGGCGCCCAGCAGCTCAAGGTGTGGTTTGCGGTGAAGGCGGAGGAGGAGGGCAGGGGCTCCGGCCCCGAGGCGGCCGGGAGCCGGAAAGGGCCGTGCGAAGCCGGCGCGGAGGCGTCGGAGAGCAGCGAGGCGTGGGAGCCGGGCGGCCAGGAGGGCAGCGCCGGGACCCCCGACGCCCCCGGCCCACCGCCCGCCACAAGGCTGGGTAAGGCCCCTGCCTCGGCGTGGGAGGGCTTGGGGTGGCACGGGGCGCCGGGCCTCTCCTGGTGGGGAAACGGGTTCAGCGAAGGGGTGAGCGTTTGAGGTTTAACGGAGCAAGTGGTGAGGAGCTCTCTCTGTGAAAGAAGGGCGTAAAGGAAGGAGGGTGAGGAGGGTCTGGTAGGATGATGCAAGTGCCACTGCCTGCCTGCCGCTTCCTGCCTTGGTCATTGGGTGCTGGCACCCCTCAGAAGCCAAATCCTGGCTTTATTTCAAGCTGGACTAAAACATTAGGAGTGTCTGATCTGTTTACCTGCCCTGTGGGAAGATGGCCCATGGATTTATTTATTTATTTGTTTATTTGGGACGAAAAGAGGCTGGCTGCTTGTGCTATGCCACTGGTTCCTTCCATGTCCCCACCTGGCGTCCAGCAGCAGACACACCCCCTGCCCGCCTTTCTCCCTCCTGCTGCCAGCTTTCCAGATGTGAACATCCTTGTTCGGCATGGAGCAAGGCTCAGGTGGTGAAGGTGGAGGCTGCAAAGGAAGGAGGGGACATGGAGTCTCCGGGACTCACTTTTGGAAGGCGTGTGTTTGTGTGTGCATGTGTTTCTGTGGAGGAGAGGAGAGGTGCTTTCCAAGCCCTCTGTGGGCTTTTCCGTAGTGCAGCTGGGGGCTGTTTCCTCCCTGGCAGGGTTCCCACCAGATGGGGATGGCCGAGTGCTGGCCTTGTCCCACGGTGGTCCATGCATGCAGCCCCTTGCTGGCAAGCTGGGATCTTCTCCAGTCCCCCTGCCTTGCTTTGGAGCTTCCCACACATCTCTGCCATGGCTGCAGGTTTTAAAAAAATAATTATAAAAATCAAGTAAAACTCTTTGCTTCCCTTCTCATCTAATTTGGAGGATTTTGGAGCATGGGTTTGGATGGGCTCTGCCCTTGCTGCACACCCTGTGTGCTTTGCAGAGGAGTGGTGGGTTTGGGGACTGCTGGGAGGCCCGCTTTTGTGCCTGTGCTGGGGAGGTGGCTGTGCCCCTGCTAGTGCCCTCTGAGCATGGCTTTATGCCACCCAGACCAATGGGGTCCTGTCGACCCTCGTGGTGCAGAGGCAGGAGGTGCTTAGCAAGGGTGCATCCCTCCTTAGGGATGCAAAGCCAACTCCACTCTCAAGGATTTTGGGTTTCCCAGTCCCTCTGAATGGTGCTAGCCCTTCATTGCGGCCGACTCTGTCAAGGCTCCTGATTTTGCCTATCCTGAGGCACTCCTGTATCCCCTCCTCCCCACCCAGCACCCCACCTGGAGCAAGGCCAGGAGCATCTCTGACACCTCTGTTCTTTTTCAGAAACAGACTGAACTCAAACCACCAGCCCCGGAGGATCCGCTCTTACCCTTGAGAAGAAATTTGTGATTTTTAAGAAACCCATGGGCCGGCCTGATCCAAACCTGAGGAGCAGGACGTGGTGATGAAGCACTGCTGTACATGAGACCTTTGAGCACAGCACACGAGACAAAAACTGGGCACTCGGTGCTGAGCTCTCGGTGGCCCAGCCGAGGAGACAGCTGGGTGCTGGCAGAGGCAGGGGCTCAGCTCGCACCCAGGAAATAGGATGCTCCTGTTTGCTTTCCAGTGACAGACTTTCAGATTTCATATTCATATACCGATGCCTACAGCTACCTATACAAACATAACAAATCTCAGACATTGTGTAAACAAGGTCATTGCTTAGATATGGACTATCATGGCATAGTACTTGTTTCTTTTTTCTTTTTTTTTTTTCATCTGTCCGTTAAGGTGTTTGTTCTCTAAAGGTTGGCATGGCTGCATATATCCTCTCTGCCCTTTCTGGTCCTTAAGCCCTGGCAGTGAAGGGCTTTGTGGGCACACAAGTGTGAGTGTATTAGGAAAGGGAAGGGATTTGAGAAGAAAACTGCCAGTCTTGAATTTGAGTGAGATTCTCATCCCTCCAGATGAGGTTAGAGTGAGCATTGCATACTCTCTGATAAGCAGCAGGTACCCAGACCTGGGCAGCCCAGGAGATGGAGTTTGGTGTCATTTGTCCCTTGCTGGCTAGAACACTTCCCCTGTGCTCCTGGAGACTGACTGTAACAGGCTGTTAAATCTCCAAGTCTCTCTTTAATCTCTGAGAACTAGCACATAATAATTTTTGCATCCTGACCTGGAATCCTTTTCATTGTTTGGAGAGAACAGTCTGTTCTTCAGAGAACAAACGCGGAGAGTCACAGTGTGGCTGTGAGTGGTTCAAGTCATTGTTGTCTCCAAGGCAGCGGCTCTGCTGCCATTGGGAAGTTTCCTTCTTGCACCCCTACGTGGCAGATCCTCCTGCAGCACTGCTGGTGATTTCAAGTGTTTGTTCCAGTCTTTTTTTTTTTCCTTTTTTTTTTTCCCCTTTTTTCCCCAGGCCATGTGCAGTAGTTCTGGCAAAAGAGCAAAATAAATTTCCCAGTTAGCCTGCTTGCTGCCTGGTACCTGTACATTTTTGATGTGTGCTGTCTTGGGTGGTTGCTGTGTGATGCAACTGCTTGAACATTTTTGCTTTAAATATTCTTTTCTAATAGAAAACAAAGTCTAGAAGGGAAACTCTTGAGCTGAATAGTCCAGCCAAATGCTGTGTCAGATCGTTCTGTCACAAACTAATCAAATCCCAACTCCAAATTGGTTCCATGTTTTGCCTTCACTTTTGCTCTTGGAAGGCTGTTCCAGAAATTGACTGCCTTTGAGTGGTTAGAAACTTTATTTAAGTTTCTAGTTGGAATTAATTCGTGGCTGGTTCATTCCTGGTTTGTTTTGGAGCCAACATTGTCCTTTAACTTAAATAGTTTTTGGTGTTTATCTGCTGATGTATTTATGGAGAGTAGTCATAGCTCCTTATTTTTTGCCAAGCCAACTCAGCCAAGCTTTTACAGTAGAAGGTTTTTATTTAGTGAGAGCTTTTTAATGTGGGAGACTTTATTGTTGGTGGTAAATGATATTTATTAGGAGGGTGGGTAGCAAACCCCAAAGGATCGGATCCAGAGATTTACAAAAAATCTGGTTTAAAAACAAAAAAGCTCTTTCAGAACCTCTTCCAAAGATGGTGTCTGATTTCTACCTTTAATTGCCCTTGCTTTTGCAATTCTTTCTTCGCCCCCTCTTCAAGAGGCCGCCTTGCTCCGCTGCTGGAAGGGGCTGTGGCTGCTCAGTGCTTTGGCAGAGGCTTCCCCTCGCCCGGTGGGACGTGCTGGGTGCCTGTGCCTGAGCTCACAGGGCTTCCCTGGCCCACGGTGTGAGACCGTGGCCAAGTGTGACCATCTGCTCCAGGCAGAGGTGACCTGCGCTCCACAGAGAGCCGGAGTGACGCCTTGGACGTGGCCGCTCACACCGTGCATCCCATAGCCAGACCAGCCATCCCACCACGCTGTGAGCAGGGGTGGCACCGACATGGAGCAGCCTGTGTGGCACCAGGCTTCCTAAATTTCTCTTTGGAAGCACTGTTGATGGTCATGACACAGCTGGAGGCATGACCACGTTGGCTGGTGACAGCTCAGCCAGTGGCATCCCCGTGGCTCTCCTGGGGAGACTAGGGGTTCACCCTCATGGGTGCAATCCTGTGCACCCCAAAATACCAGAGAGGATGGGAGAATCCGGGTGGTTCTAGAGCTGAAAGCAGATCTGGGAGTCGTGCAGCCCAAGAATATGGATGTATGTACAGTGTCACCTTCAGAGAACAAATACAGGTAGGTCAATTTACTCTGTAGTGTCTATGTACATGCAGGTTTATTTAACTACACATATATACAGTTCAAATATGCCATTGATTCTTTATTGCATTAAGATGTACATTAAAAATGTACACTTTTACTAACTACTTGCTATATAAATACGTTGGAAGTGTAGTTTGCCCATTCAAGGTGATTTTCTGTGGGATTTTTGGTGTACACTTAAGGGCCTATGGCTGATTGGAAGATTGGTCCCCGCTCCATCTGCAGAAATGCTTAAGGACTATGGTATGAACTGGTCCCTTCAAACTATGTTTTGATGCACTAGCTGAAATGTTTTGCACTTGGATTGTATTCAGCCAGTTTTCCAGAAAAATTGAAAAGGAGTCTTGTGAGCTAGAGGGAAAATTTCCCGGTGTACACAGAAAAACCAGCCTTGAGGGTTGGAAGCTGCTGAGGTTTTTGAGCTTTGTCTCCATGCATTCATACAAGCACAGCAGGAGTTTTCTTTCTTTTGGGTCGGAGGAATTTTAAAGAGTTGTTCCATGCAGGCTCCCCTCGGACATGGCGACGGGGCTGGCAAACGCCATTGCATGGGGAGGGTAAGATTTAGAGACAAAAAAGAAATCAAAAAACAATCGAGTTCCCTTTCTAACTCCTACATTCCTTCTTATCTGCATTTTTTAGTTGACTTGAAATCTCCATAAAAGTATAAGCTGAAGATTTTTGAGGGTTTAGCTCTGTGGTCTTCTGTTTCTCTGCTGAGGAGGAGAAACAGGTGCCGTCTCCAAAAAGACTCGGGTTTTGGTGCAGGACATTGGAAAAGTGTTTGCATCCGAAACTGAAAAGAAAAACTGAGAGGTGGCTTGACAGTCCCAACAGCAGCTCTTGTGGTGTTAAGAGGAAGTGTCACCACAATTCTTCACAGTGTGTGAATATTTATCATCATCTAATCAAAGATGACTATCTTGACTTGAAAGGGGTGTAAGATCCAGGTGATGTAGCCAGCATCAGTAAGGAAGGGAAATTAAATTCTCCACCTCCATCCCCTGTGCCTGAGCTTGGGCTTGGCAGGCACAGCAGAAACCATCAATTTTAATCCATGTGAATCTTGTTACTTATGTCTCTGAGGCTGCTTAGATTAAGGGCACAATCCAATTGCTTAATAACCTGAAACCCTGATTTGTGCTGGCCCTGGCTTGCTCATGGAAAGGGCTGCTGGTTCTGTTGGTGCAAGGAACTGAGTTTATTTATTCATTGATGTCAGCAGCCCCTGCCATGATTCTAGACATTGTTCCATGTTTCATTTGGGTATCTTATTTTTCAGCTCTGTAATTAGCATCCTAGAAATGATTCTTTTTGGGTTTTTTGTTTGCTTTTTAGCCAAACACTAAACAAACCATGATCTACAGGCTCCTGTCTCCACTTGCCTGAGAGCTGAGTGCTGCTGCACATTAGGCCTGCAGCGTGGCGGGAGGATGGGCACAGGTGCTTGCAGGTACTTTGTGTGATTTCATGTCCCCTCCCTGAGTTGGTCACCAGGAGAAACCACCAGCAAAAGCAGGAGCTGCTGGCAGAGAAACGCTGTAGTCCTTAACCTGGTTGGGGGGATACTCACACAGGAGCTGGAAGATAGCTGCTGGGTTAATTTTGATTATGTGTTCCTGACAGTTCAAGAGAAGGAAGCTGTTGAAGGTTGGTTTTTCATTTAAGGTTTTGGGTATTTTATTTTTTTTAATTGGAAAGCAACGGATTTTGGTCACATGCAGAAGTGTTGTATTGTTTTCCCTGCAGCCCCTCTCTTAGAGACATAACAGAGGCAACCTGATCAGAAGCTGGCTCATTGGGAATCAGAAGAAAAAGGTGATTTTCAGCACTTGGGCACAAATTATAAAGTGAATGTGATGCTGCACATTCCCATCATGGTGACAGTATTTAAAATGCTTGTAAACTTCTCCCCCCTGTTGCCCAGATAATTTTGGCTTCGCTCTTTTAAAATCAGTCGAGGTCCTGATGTGATTCAGCTCACCTGTAAACCTCTGGTGTCACTTCTCAGCTGATCCCAAAACCAGCAGAGTGAGATTGGGCAACACAACACATAGAGGGGAATGAGCCACTTGCAGGCTATCCCTGTTCTTCTTTTTATTGGGAAATTGGGAAATTTAGTTTCTGCTGTATGTTTTACTGGCAGTGGTCTGTGCCAGGAATGTTGAATTGGCATCACAAAACATTAAAGCAGAGCAAGGGAGCTCTGCTATGTAAAGCAGTGAATTTTTATTTTTATTTTTTTTTAATTTTGGGGTTTGTTGTTATGGCCCAAGTGCTCTGTTTGCTGACATTTGGCATATTCTGATGGCACAGTTAAAGCCCCTTTTCCCCTGTACTGATGGAAGGTGGTGTTAGGAGGACTCTTGCTTACTGGTGCTAGTGAAGGTTGGGCTAGGAATCCATGGCATAGAAAATTTCTAGCTAAAATTGCACTTTCTCTCTGCCCCATCTGGCTCATGGTGGTGTTATGGGTACGTGGCTGTGATTCCCCTTGCACATACTAACATTGCACTAAAAGAGAGACTTTGGGAACAGCGTGTTGATCACTTTGTTTCTCAGCAGACCACAAAGTCAGCTTAATGGGGTCTCTTTTTTTTTTTTTTTAATTATTGTTATTTAGAAATCACGCTGGTGCTGAATGACCTGGAATTTTTGCTTGGATTTATCCAAAGGAAAATGTAATTGTAGCTGCAACGGGACCTTTCATAAGGGTGGCCGTGCAGTGAGGGAGCAGGGCGAGGGCTCTGCTGTGTAAAGCCGTCTTTGTACCGGGGAGGTGTGGGGGACTCCAGGGGGGTTGGTACTTTGGATTTTTTTTCAAGACCACAATTTTAAATGGTCACCTTGGCAATCGTGTGAAACAGGAAATAGTTTTTACTTTTGGTAAAGGTTTTAAAGAGGAAAAAAAAAAAAAAGAAGCTGCCTGTGATTGTGGGCTGTAGCTATTATTAGGGCTAGGGTAGCTTGTACGTGCTATGGACTTTACCTGCTCTTATTCTGAGGGCAAGAACTCCCTGTAGCAACAATGCCACTTCTGAGAAGTGAACGGCAAGTTTCCCTTCCTTTTGTATATGTGGATGTGAGGGTGGGCGAGGGGAAGAGCTTGCTTGTACAGTTTGTTGAAATGAAACCAGACATTTTTGGTTGTTCCTAAATAAAGAGCGTAAAAGACAAAACGTGAGTTGACTGGTGCTTGCAGTGGGTTTCGGGAGGGCCCAGAGTGGTGCCCTTAAGTCTCAGAATGGCTGTGCCTGCCCTCCAGCTGCTGGGCTGGGAGTGCTCCATCACAACCTCCTCATTTATTTTAAAAGCACTACAACTTTTCCGTGGGTTAAGGCCATGAGTGAGTGCCCCAGCAGCATCCTGAGCCCAGACACCTCCATCCTCGAGGTGCTTTTTCATCTCAGAGTGCTGGCCCCAGGCTGCCTCAGAACAGCATGGGCAGCTGGAACACATAACTTTGTTTTACCCTTTTGAGTGAACAGCATTAAACCTGGGACTGCTCCTGGTTATTCTTCCTCCCCAGAGCTGTAAACACCCTAAAGCCAGGAGGAAGGCGGGAGCAGTGCAACCTCCCCTCAGGAACGGCTGCACCTCAGCTCTGCCCTGGTCTGCAGGGCACAGACCACCAGACACCTGAGCCAGCACACATGTAATACTGACACTTTTATTGTCGTTTAAAGCTAGAGTGGCCCTGTAAATGGAGAGTTTCACTACTGGAGCCTTCGGCAGTGGCTATACACCACCAGGACAGACAGAGGTGCTGCCGTGGTCACTGCAGTCACGCCTGGCCCGGAGCGCTGGGAATGGACAGAGCACAGGATGCTCCGGCAGCTGCACAGGATCTCTGGATTACAGTGACGCAGAGGCTGCATGGGGGTTTTTAGGTCTCTTCTTGTGGTTATAGACAGTTTGGTCCCTCACCTCTGGCAGCCTGTCCGCAGCGATGCACTTCTTAAGGGCTTCGTGGTGAAGGTCGGTGGGTGCTTGGGGTTGGTTAGGGGTGGGGTTTATTTCCAATATTTTTTTTTTTTTTTTTTAGTTCTCCACTTGAACACACTTCAGCAGAGAAACTGGAAAAGCTGCCTGAAAGTAGGCCATAGCAGTGCCGTTTCCATAGAAACCAGTTCACAGCGTGCTGTGAGATTCACAAGCACTGGAGGTGCTTTCACCCGCCGGGATGGGCTACAGCCGGTTGTCCCCGTTGACCCGGGTCCTCCGCAGTACCCTGGAAAGGGGGCACAGAGAGGGGACACAGCTCAGCCTCACCACGGCATGACCAAGGACAATGCTCTGGTGTCTCAAGTTGCCCACTGGCAGAAAGGGGGGGGGGGCTCAGCCACATCCCCCGTGACTGGGGATAATGGCACCAGCTGTGGGGTGGCAGCTCCTCGTCCCACCCTACTCCCACAGCAGTGACTCCCACAAGCACTGGCACAACTTCCAGCTCAAATTTAGGGTTTCCACACAGCAAACAAGGTTCTGGGGAGGCTGCATTCATCTGCCTCCAGCCAGACTAAATGCAGTGCTGGGAAGAGCTGAATGAGCACTGGTCTCACCTTCGCTCCCGGCTCTCAAAGTGGTCAGCGAGCTGCTCTGGGGACACACGGAAATCCTCAAAAGGCTGCTGGTACCGTGACTCAAAGGACCCCTCTCTGCCTCTGCTTGCCAGCAGCTGGCTGGAGCCATCCCCTGCTCGTTCCCGTAGGGATGAAGCATTGAAGAGGTTTATTTCGCCATTTTCCTGCTTGGATCAGAGAAAAAAAAATGCTGTAGTCAAGAGCTTGTAATTTCAAAGAGTACATCCTGTAGTAAGGGCAGTTGTGGTGCAGGGCCCTGGCTGCCCTGCAGGGTGTCCTGGGGGCTTGGGGTTTGCAATGTGCAGCTGCTCTAACAGCCAGCGCTGCCTCCCACCAGCATCATTTTAAATGAAGAAATAAAAGAACCATCTGTCTCAGAAGGAGCCCTGCCCTCCATTTATGCCAACAGGGACAGCCCCAGGGCAGCCAGCTCCGTGATCCTGAGCTGCGATGGCCCTGGAGCACAGACAGGCACTGGGACAGAGCAAATCCGCCTCCTCCGGCTTTTGCTGAAGGGATTTCCAGACAAGTCAAACACAGTGCAGGCAGGACCCTGCCTGAAACACCCTGACTGCTGCAGGAGGCAAACCCAGTGCTTGCTCTCCTGCTGGGCATCGCTATGGAGCAGCACTGGGAATTCAGCCATCCACAGGCACTCAGGCCAGGCACCACCGAGCCTCACTGCCCCGACTGGAGAGTGGGCAGGGCCAGGCTGGGCTCACTGGCTCTGCTCCTCAGCCCTGCAGCATGGTCACCTCGTGTGTGCAGCCAGTCTCACCTTGCAAGGGAAAATGTCTATCTTGACAAGCAGAGAAGCCAGCTCCAAGTTCTCGCTGTAGTTGTTCTTCAGGGGAACAGCTCGGAAACCTACGGCAGAGACAGCCCTGGTGTCACTTGCTGCACAAGTGCGGTGTCAGTGCCCTGGCACAGAACTCAAGGGTGTCCTTCTCCCACAAGACCGTTTTTCTCTTCTGCCCAGAGAAGCTGTGGCTGCCCCATCCCTAGAAGTGTCCAAGGCCAGGTTGGATGGGGCTCAGAGCAAGCTGGGATAGTGGAAGGTGTCCCTGCCCAGGGTAGCGGGGCTGAAAACAAGATGGTCTTTTGGGTCCTTTCTAATCCACACCATTCTATGATTCCATGATTCTCCAAACCCCCAGTTTCTCTCAAGTGGCAGTCGGCCCCAAGGCCTGTTTGCAAATGGCTCTGCCTTCCTGTACCTGGTTGAGGATGTGACCTGTCACGGAGACAGGAAGGACTGAGCCAGCCTGGGGCCCAACAACACCCTCCCATGAAACTCAGCATCTCCCTGGCTAACAGTGTGAACTGGTGAGGACCACCATGACCCCCCCTCCCTGCTGCCCCAAGTGCTTTACCTGTCTTCAAGCCTTTCACCAGGAAGGTTGCCTGAGCCAGGAAGTTCTCGTCGCTGAACATGTCCTCCTCGTACACCACGAAGCGGAGGAAGGCAAAGTCAGGGTTGCTGACCTGAAAGTGGAACTGCTTCGGGGTCCAGAGAGGGTTCAGGCCATTGTCAGCTGCTCACAAAACACAGCTGTCAGTGGGCAGCCCTGCTGAGTCCCCCCACTGCCCTCATGGCTGATGCTGTGCTTGGGGGCAACACAAGGGCAGCTCCCAGCTCAGGGCCAGGCTTTGCTGCAGAGCCCACAGCTCAGACCAGGATCAGGAGTGCTGGTGCATCCCTCTCCCTTCCCTTCACCACCCCACTCACCCACGATCTCTGTTTTCTGCTTGGCGTTGTCGTACTCAGCACCAGACACCTCCACCTCCACGAAAGGACAAACGATTCCCCTTCCATTTTTGGGAAGGTGCCGGGCCCCCAGGACCTGAGCAGAGAGCAGGAGAGACTTGGTAAGAGACAGGAACAAAGAGGAAAAAACCAAGACATTTTCTTTCCAAATAAATCACCCTGGCTCTGCTAATTGGAGAGAGAAAGCAGCACTGACAGCCAGCATTGGAGAGAAATAGCTCCCACCCCTGGAAGCTGATATGGTGTTCTTGATCCCCAGTTTGACTTGTAAGCCATAAAAAAAAGCAGCTGAACTGCCCCAGGTTCCTGCCTGCTGCTGGCACAGCCAGGCCTGGGCCACAGCATCCCTCCCCCAGCCTGCCAAGCTGGAGCTGGGCTCGCAGCCGAGCACTGTTCCCTGCCAGGAGCACTACGTTGGACACCCTCGTCTCTGCCCAAACTTTTCGGCCCTGCTGCCTTGGTGCAAGGAGAAAGAGGAGCTGCTCTCCACCACTGCTCTGCCTCGTGTCTGCAGCACAGTCTGTGCTCCACTCAAATGACAACCTGCTTCCTCGCAGGAGAAAGCACTCGCAGCTCCCTCTTGCCCGTGGCCATATGTCGCTCCACCGTGCTGTCGGCACGCTGCTGTTGCAGGGGAAGGACCTGCTGCCAGCACTGGATCATGTGCTTTGAATCATGCTGGGCTCGAGATGGCTCCTCCATCCATGAAAGCTGGCTTTGGTGGGGACAGCAGGCAGTTTTGCCAGAGAACAGGAGGCTAAGCCTGTCTCTTAAAGGCGACAGTGACTGGCTATGGCACCATGACTCTTGACACTTGGTGGTGGCAGCCGCATCCTGAGGTGCGGGAAGAGCTTGGAAAACAGATGGGGCAGGGAATTTTTACGTGGGCATGGGGTCGATGGTGCAGAGGCTACATGATGGGGTGTCCGCATGGAGAAGGGCTGTGGCTTTTTTAGCTGGGATCACTCCAAAACAGAGGTGGCTGCAGAGGAAACCTGTGAGGACCTACAGGCAGGATCTCCACTGCGTCCTTTTCAAGATCTGCACGAGCTGAGGGGACTGGCAAAAGAGACTGCTGACCCACAGCTCGGCTCTGAGACCACAAGGAATGCCTGTACAGGCTACTGAACCCTGCTAGTCCAAACATGAGAGCCACCTGGTTTAGCACAGCCCTCCAAGAGCTTTGCCTGACAAGCTGTCTCATGTCCCTGCAGAGCCTCTGCTGCGCAGCTCTGAGAGCTGACACAGGAACAATCCAACCTCAGTCCCACCATCAGGGAAGTAAAAATAATTCATCGAGCATCCACAGCCCATCCTCTGGCACCCCCACCTCGTATCATCACCAGCAGCACAACACAGAAATGGCCTGAAAAGTTTGCCCTGACCTCGAGCATCTCCCCAAGAGGGGCCATGAGCAAGGGGAAATGGAAACATCGAGCCTGGAGCAAGTGAGTGACAAGGACGGGACAAGGCACAGCTCTTGTGCTGTTAGCCTGTGGATGTGCTCGGCAGTCCCGGCTAGGCTCTGGGGACAGGGATGCCACCTCTGTGGCTCGTGGATGCCACCTGCTGGCACTGGGACCTGGACAGGAGGAGTCCCGGGGAGAGCACCCAGGGATGCTCCTGCTGCTCCTCTCCAGGCACCCTCGCAGCACCCGTGAGTGCCCCTCTTCAGCCAGGGCTCTCCCAGTCTGTGCTGCGGGACAGGGGCTGAGGGGGTTTGGTGAGGAGCAGCTGCAGGCAGAGCCAGGAGCCCAGAAAAACCATTCTCTCACCCCAAATCTGGTATAACCACCGGGGTGTGACCCTGCATTCATTCCCCCACGCCAGGAGGAGGTACTGACCTCAATGGAGATGGAGAGTGGTTCTGTGCCTCGTAACGTGCTCTTGTCAAAGGGGTCAAAGATGTCGTCTCTCATGTTGGCTGGCTGCAGGACGTACCCACACTGGCCGCTGGACATGAACAAGGCCTGGTTCATCTGCATGGGCTTGTCTGGAGAGCACAGGCAGGAGATACAGGAGATGAAGGAGACCCTGTGCACTTTTCACGAGCTGGATCATCACCCCCCACCATTGATGCTTCACAGGAAGCCCCTGGCAAGAGGACCTGGCTCACCCCTTGGCAATGCCTGTGCAATGTGGCCCCACTGCAGCCTGTGCATGTGTTGGGGCCATGAGGTGACTCCCGTGCACAATCTGCCCAACTACCCAGTGCTCCATGGGTCACCTCCCTCTTTTCCTCCTGCTTTTTTCAGCTTTCCTTGTGCTGACTGTAGTGTTTGCCAAACCCCCTGTGAGATGCTTGAATTCACAGAAGGAATGAAAAAGCTGGCAGGAAAAAAGAGGCAGGTCGTTCGCTGGTGTGCTGGTGAGCTGAACAGGCTCACAGCAGGGTTTGGCAAGGGCCAGGGAAAGAGGAAGGCTGGACTGCACGGCAGGAGCAGGAATGGAAGCTGGGGAAAGGCAAGAAGAGCAGCCAGCTGGACTCAGACCATGCAACCAGCTGGTGTCCCCAGCCTGGGGCTGCACCGTCCCCTTTGGCACCTTTCCTGCCTGCCCTGCTTGTCACCAGGGACCTGGGGGAACTCCCTGCCTCCTCTCCATTTTGTCTTGTTCTCATGGCACAACCCCCAGCCTCAGTCCAGCTCCTTGGCTCAATCCAGCCCTCTGGAGCACATTTACCCAGGTCTCACTGCCTGCAGAGCCCTTCCCAGACCCAGAGCCCCTCCCAGCCCCCCATATGCCAGGAGCAGGGGCTCAGCAGGTGGCTTGGACGAGGCACAGGGCACCCCAGGAGCCCACACCCTCCATCCTACCCTCACCTGGGGTCTGGAAGTTGAGTGCCACCAGCTGGCTGCCACAGATCCACATGGGCAGGGGGTCGTAGTTGGAGGAGTCGAGGCGCTGGCCCTTGGGGTAGATGCGGGAGAGCTGCAGGCGGTTGTACTGCAGGAACTTCTTGCCTTTGATCTTGTTGACGTACTTTTCTGCCTTGGTCTCGGGAAAGGAGGACATGTCTCGGTAACAGGCCCTCTCCGTGCCGATCTCTGGGAGGGGACAGCACTGTGTAAGCCAGGAGCACGCCCCCTTCCCTGACATTTAACCACCCCTAACACCATCCTCTCACCCCTGGCGCAGCCACCAGGGCTGTGCAGACCCTGCTGTGCCCCAGGGGGTGTTTGCCAGGTGCCCCACACCGATGGCTGTGAGCACCAACATAGCTCCCAGTGACCAGGCACGATGCTCCCCAGCCCCCTCCCTCAGCAGCTGCTCCGGGTGGTGACAGAACCCAGCAACAGAGGGATAGGGAAGGGAACTTGTACCCCCTGGAGGTACCCAGAGCTCCAAGGTAAGCTGGTGATTTGGACACCTGGCCTCTGCTAAGATCTAGCCAAAGCAGGGTCTGTAATGCCACAGTGACTGCCTGTGATGGCCACCAGCCCAACAGATGCTCACTCTCTTCATCAAAGGGCACAGGTCGGCAATAGACCACCAGTTCTGAAAGCTCCAGGGCAATCTTCTTTCTCCTCTCCATCATCTTCCCTTCAGAGAGCTGCCAAGAGAGGGTGAGAGGGGTGTCAGGCCAGGTAGGAGCAGTGGTGATGGATGACCCAGCTCATGAACTGACCCTCACTGCTTGGTGTGGCTCCTGCTCACACTGTGGGGGCCACCAGCAGATCTGCCAGGTCTGCATGGGGGGGACACCACACAGGTAGGACCTGGGTAGGTCCTACCTCCTGCCCCGAGCAGGACTGGCACTGGTACCAGCACAGGGCATCTGTGGCCTTGCCACCCTTCACAGATGGAGATCCCCCACTTCCTGAGGCTGCAGCACCCACCCAGTTGTCCAATCCTCCCACATATCCAGCCTGGACCTCTCAAGCCATGTGGCCACCGCCCCTTGCCACATTGTCCAAGATTGCTCTGGCTTTACCGTCTCTGTACCTGCTCTGCCAGCCATCACAGGCTGTCACCTCACCGCCCTCCGCCAGCCTCCACCTGCTCCTCGGCTCCTGAAAAAACCCAGGATTTGGCCAGGAGATGCCTCCTCCCCTGCCACGGGCTCCCCAGACTCACCCTGGCATCGGCTGTCTGAGCTGCCTCCCGGATCTTCTTCACCCAGTCCAGCAGGTCCTCGTGCGTGTCGGCTGCCACGTCCAGGGACAGGCGCGACACCGAGGACATGCTGATGGAGAAGACGAAGAGGCGATTGTTCTTCCCCTCGGGGCGGATGGCTGCGGGGACAGGGAGCAGAGGGCAAGGTCACAGCAGGTGCTGAGCCAAGCCCTTCACAGGGAGGAAGGGAGAAGACAGACACACAGGACTCAAGGCCACCCTGTGACTCTACAATAGGAAACTCCCATTTCTGGCCACTGGAGGCGACAGATGGAGCCCAGGAAGCAGTAAGTGAGGAAGCAGAGGGTATCCTGAGGGGCTGAGAAGCCTCAAGGGGCCTTTGCAATGCTCCCTCCCTGGCACTCACCGATCTGGCAGGAGGGCACGTCCAGGACGCCTCCGAGCAGGTCTCCCAGGGGGCTGTTCTCATCCAGCTGCAGCTGGGAAGGAAGCACAGCAGGATGGTGCTGGGCATGGTGCTGGGCACGGCACTGGGCAGAGCAGGCAAGCTTGGGGGGCATGAACCCTCCTTGCCCCACTCATGGCCATACTCACCTCCTGCTCTGGCTCCAGGCTACTGGGACTAGTAATTTCCTCGACATAGTTGGAAGGGAACCACAGCTGCTTTTTGCCACCATAATCTCCTCTCCACCTGGAAGGGAGAGAAGGGGCAATGTCAGCACCTGCCACGGGACACCAGAGTATCCTGAGTGGGGCTGAGGGGAACAGGCAGCTCTTCCATCATCTGCTTGCAGGGTTCGTGAGGCTTTGGGACTGTGCAGCTCATAGGCAATCCCCAGACAGACCCCCTCCTCCTAGAGTGGACACACCTTTGTGTGGATGGCGACAGCAAGGTCTGCCCATATCCACTAGGGAAAAGGGAGGCTCAGGACCAACTCACCAGCCTCCTTCCTGCTTCTCCACATTCTGGATGATGGCATTTTTGGTGAAGGTGAGCTCATCTTCCCTCTGCGCTTTGTAGTCAAACAGGGCTTTGACTGCACACTGCAATGAGGAGGGGTCCCATGAGGCTGGGCAGGGGATGGACACATGGACAACGAGCCCACAGGATGAGAGATCACCTCCCACCACAGATGTGTTTGTTGAGGGGCTGTGAGGCACATCATGTGCAGGCAGGCAGCATCCAGCCCTGCTGTCAGACCCTAGTGACACCTTGCAGAGCAAATCAAGGCCCCCATTTATGCCAAAGCAGAGCTCACAAGTCTGGTATGGCCCCACACAGGCACTTTCCTCTGTCCCAAGAGCCACTGATAGGTTTAGTTTGGAGAGCTCAGAACAACAGCCAGCCCAGCCTGGGAACCTGGAGGTTCAACCTCTATTGTCTCTCCATGGTCTAGAAATGAGTGTGCAAACTAACACAGCTCTTGGAAAATAAAAATACCTTTGCTAAACCTTCCAGCCCTGCAGGTTATTTTGTGCCAAACAGTGAGAGTGTACCTTGAAGGTGGGCATGGGGTTGGCTTCCACATAGAACCCGGGGTGGCGTCCCTCATACAGGGCTCCATAGTCTGGCTCCTGTGGAAGCAAAGGGACAGTGGTTACAGCAGTGACTGCAGGAGAACACATCCCCTACCTTGGGGTAGGTGGGAGAGTGCCCCAGGAAGGCACAAGACCAAAGATGATGCTGCAAACAGCAAAGAGCAGCCCAAGCCTGGGTCAGAGGGGCAGCACCAAACCCCACTCAAGTGTCAAGAAGCCCCAAGAGGTGTGGGCTGCAAAGCACAGAAACGGCTCCCACACCACCACTTCAAGGCACCAGCTCAAAAATGACCTGTGCATCATTCTGTGGCTCCTGCACTCACCGCTGTCCCAATCTTCTCCAGGGTCTCCTCGTTGATGGGGTAGCGCAGCTTCATCTTGCGGTACAGCGGGTGCTTCTCATGGTAGCTGATCAAATCCACCAGGCTGTCGAACTCAGTGTTGCCCAGCAGCACAGTCTGGCCCTCCTGCTGCACCCGGCAGTGCTTGATCTTCCCTTCTGCCCTGGAGGGAGGAAAGACAGGGAGAAGCCACTTAGCACCTGGCAAGAGAAGGTCTCGGCCAAAATAAAGACACCCAAGGAAAAGGTGCCCCTGGTCTGGTGGCTGAGCACAGCCATCTCCCACTGGAAGATGGGAGGGAGAGCAGGATCTCAAGCACTTATTCAGGGCCATCCCAGAGCAAGAGGAGCTCTGGGAGGGCTCATGTCGGGCTGATGGCACCTCTCCTGCTCTCTCACACACCGCAGCATCCCAGCTCCACCGCCAGCACCCACCTCCCTCCTCCCAGGGACACACCTGAAGGAGATGGCATAGGAGCTGGGCTCGCTCCTCTTGCGCACCAGGAAGGCTCCGTCGCGGGGCACCCGCATCAGCATGTGCTCGGCTTGGGCCCGCGTGAGGTTGGCGTGGTACCACCTGTCAGGGGAGACACAGGTCACACACACCCAGCCGGTCCCACACCTCTGCCACAGCACAGGGCTTCCCCTCCAGCCCCTAAAAGGCTCCTGGAATCCTCCAGAGGAAGACAGGGACTGCAACGGGGCAGGAAGGATCAGAGCCCTTTGGTGAGGCATGGCACGGGCGAGGGCATCCCAACCAAACCTGGCAGCTCTGTGCTCTGCACTGAGCCTCCATGACGTTCAGCTCCATGAACAATGAAGCTGGCCAGCATGGCAGCTGTGACAGAGCTCCACATTGAAAAAGTGGGGACGAGAAAGCCCCAGCAAGGGAGGAATGGCAAGGAGAGATCTGGGAGAGCTTCCTACAGTGTCCCAGCTGCCCAATGGACACAAACACGCACTCACTCTTTGCTCTCGTGGGCATTGGTCTGTGGCACTGGCTCCGTGAGCCTCATCTCGAACTCGTTGCACCTCAGTGGCACCTCCTGGTAGTGGGTGATGAGGTCGTAGAGGCTGTCGAACACCAGGTTGTCCGTCAGGAAGAACTTGGGGCTGCCGGCGTCCTGCCGCGAGTGGATCCGGCAGTGCTGCACCTTCCCGTTGCGCCTGTGGAACAGGGACAGAGGGAAGGGGGTAAGCCAGGGTTGTCCATGGAGATTTTGCACCTGCCTCAGGCACAGCTCCAGCCTGACATGGCATTCCTGCCCCACAGGAGAGTGGCTGCATAAGGATCCCAAGGGACTTGACCCTTCTGCACTGGGACAGAGAGCCGACACGATGCTGGGGCACAGAAACAGGGGAGAAACTGCTCACAGGCCACTGGGGAACGGGACCCCACCAGTGAAGGAAATGTCAAGAGGAAACCCCTGGAGTGACACAGAGCAGCGGGCTGGGGCCAGGGCCCTCACCAGAAGGAGAGGGTGTAGTCTCCTACAAAGGTCTCGCTCTCTCTGACGAGGAAGGAGCCGTCGGGGGCCCCCGTCTCGATGCAATATTCCGTCAGCAGCCGCTCCGCGATGTGCCGCCCGTCACGTCCCGCTCCCAGCTTCCCGTGGAACCACTTCTCTGTGGAGTGCAGCTCAGTGCTGTTGCTCACCTGGTAGGGGGAAAAGCCATCGTTGTGGGTTACTGAGGGCAGGCTTGTGCTGCTGGACTCTGCTTTGCTCAGGGGTCTTCCCAGCCAGGACCAGGGAGCTCCTGAAGCAGCTCCCATCCTTCCCACGACAGGATCTCCCCCTGAAGTCAGCTGGCAATGGCAGTGCTCAGCCCCTTGGGCAGTCAAGTCTTTTCCTTAGGGAACAACTCACAGTCACACAGGGGAGCCCTCACCTCCTTTTGCTCTTCCTCATCCTCGTTTCCTTGGTCATTGGTTGTCTCCCCAGAGTAATAGATCTTGCTGCTGGTCAGCACAAAGTAATGTGGGTTCCACTCCTGCAAGGAAACAAACTCTAGCAAAGAGACCCTTGGGGAAGCACCAAACTGCCCACCACCCATCCATGGGATCATCTCTTCCTGACCAGCACAAGCAGGGTTAGTGAAGGACAGTCATCAACACTGATTCCAGTGAGTCACAGGAGCTTCCAAGACATCCCCCAGATCTGAAACATGCATTTATCAGTAGCAAAAAACCCAGCATGTGACAGATCACACTGCAAACACCCCAACACATATTAAAAGGAGATGACCAAATGAAGAGCAAATCAATGCAAAAAGAAAACAGTCTGCAGGGACTCAGCATGGGGGCAATCTGAGGTGAAGATATCAGAGACAGTAATGTGGATTTACCACTGCATGTTTTTAAAAAAAATATTTCATTTGCATGTGGCTTTGCCAGACAGACCCTCAGCAGAGTAAAGCTGCTGAAGGTGGGCTGTGTGTGAGTAAATGCACACAGTAATGAACACTCAGTGCTTTACAAAGCTAAACTCGTGCTTAGGTGTGTCAGGTGTGCAGGCACTTGGCAGGAGGCAGGGCTGGAAGCGCAGCCATCTCCAGAAATTCCTGCAGCACAAATCACAGGCTGCAGGGCCTTGGCCCAGAGCTCCCTCTAGCTCAGCCTTCTGCCTCTAGCAAAGGCCCACAGGAGATTCCTAGGGAAGAGCACAGAGAGAGCCAGCATAAAACGCCCCCAGCCTTCAGGGATGCCTGAGAAACCAATCAGACCAAGAGCCTCTTCAATCATTTGCACCACAGCCCTTCCTTCCAGCACACACAACGCCTGACAGAGCCACCATGTCATTGATGGAGCCCTCAGAGCAGGGACAGGGCGATCATGGCACAGACATACGTGATTGATGGGGTCTTCCAGGTAGAGGATTCCATTCTTGATGGAGTTGCTGATGTCATTCTCTGAGTACATCACGGATGTGGGCAGCTCCTCGTAAGCGCTGCCCTCCGCCAGCTTCTTGTGCTGTGGGACGAGAGGTGGGGGGTCAGGCACCTTGAGGGGAGCAGGCACCCAAAAAGCAGCATGGATTTACTGGTGAACAGCCCTAAAACCCCAGGTCTGCTGCAGTGGGGTCCTCCAGATTAAAAGAACCAAGACCCACGCCACAGGGATCATCAATAGCACTAAAGTTCCTTTCTTCCCAAAGGTGATTCCTGAAGCAGAAGTACCAACACCCCCCATGCCCTCAAAGAAAGGCAGCACCCAACTGCTGAGCTCATTTTCCAGCAGATTCTATGAAACAAGAGAGCTTTTTGTCTCCAGTTGTTCTTAGCATCAGGTCTCCACTTCCACCCCTACACTGCCAACCACCCCCTTCCAAAGGCAGCTGCCCTCAGTCCCACACCCTCACCCCATTCTGCCCTCGTTCCCTCACTTAGGAGCCGTGCTGGGCAAGGGAGTTCACCTTGATGAGAATCTTCCTCTTGAGCTGGTTTGGAGAGGGAAGGCCATCAGCAGAAATATCGACTGGTTTGGTCAGGAGCATGTCCCCAAAGACCTTCTTGAAATTCTGAGCCATGTTCCTCTGCTGAGCAATGCTGCAGTGGTCCTCAATGGACAGAATGACGGGGAAACTGGGAGAAGGAGAAGAGCCATCAAAGCCAGAATGGGATCTGGATGGAACCAAGGACTTCTGAGCTCTGTCTCACAGCCTGGCCTCTGTGCCCTCCAGGAGCAGCTCGCATCAACAGTGATCTGTGCTGCCTTGAGCACCCAGCGTAGCCACCCTTCAGGAGTGTACAGGGTGGAAAAGGACTGGCAAACTACTGGGGTTTACCCAAAGCCCGCCCTCCCTCCCACAACATTTTTCTGGGGAAAACCTCCCTTTGGCTGGGAGACATGACATGCTTTCTTCCCACCGCATCCCAGGCCTTGTGCTGCAGCTCTGGATAAAGGTGAGCTTCACTTTGCTACAGCCTTGGCTCGACCCTCTCTCTGCTCTGCCAGCTGGAGTTCTGCTGTACTCACTCAGAGGTGACAAAGGCATGCTCCTTGATAGTGACCAAGACATCAGAGAACTTGATCTTGGTGGTTAAGGTGTGTCCGTGGTAGATGACTGGCATGCCATCGGGACCATCCCAGCAATCCACTGAAAGAGACCCACAGGGGAGACTTAGCCCAAAGGCTGGAATACAGGCAAGACATGGACACGAGATGGACTGAGCCAAGTGCTGCTGGGAAATGTACTGGAAGGCAATAAAGGAGTGAGGTGATCAGTGAAAGCTGCGATCTTTCTGTGGGACCAAAACCTTGGGCACAGATCACCCAGTTGCACAAAGCAAACAACCTCAGCTCTTTCTGCACATTATGGTGTTAATGTTTCCACCAGCCATGCCAACCTTCGGCTCTGCCTGCCTTGCAAAGCCTCCCCTGAGCACCACAAGCTACCGTGATGACAGAGACAGAAGGGCCAGCGCGGGGTACTCACGTTCAATGCAGCGGCAGCCCATGCGCAGGCAGCGGGCGTAGGCCTCCAGCGAGGACTCGCTCGAGAACTGATCTCCCGTCAGGTACCTTCCAGGTGAGACAACACATCAGCACAGTGACAAGCCCACTGTGGGCACAGGTGTCTGCTGGGACACTGTGGACCTGCCTCTGCCACGTGGGAATGGCGGGAGCGGCGTTTCTCCACAGCCGCCACCTTCCCCGGGCGAGGGGTTCAGCTCTGCCCCTGCTGCACCTGAGGCCCAGCCCGGGCTCCTGAGATAAACCTCAGGCAGCAATATCAGCATTGGTGCCACAAAGAGCCCCCAGTAGCCTGAGAGCAGGGTTAGACCAGCTCTCACAGGCAGACAGGATATCACTGCCTGCCCTCGGCTGCTCAGCTGGCTTAGGCTCTCAGTCCTTTAAATTTGGGTTAGCATGAACACAGAGCACAGCCAGCCTGTCTGCACAGAAAGCAGTTCCTGCAAAATTATTCTAGCAGCAGAGAGCAGAAAATGGCCAATTTCAGCCTGACGGGGTTTATCACATCTGTCCTGAGGGGCTCTGAAGAATGACATTGCTGATGGTGAGAAATTACCAGAGTGACAACTCAGGACGTGAAGGCACCTGAAGGTCTGTGCAGATGTGTGCTGCTGACAATGTCTGAGCAAAACACTTACGGCTAAATGACAGAAGGGAGGAGTGGGGCACCAAGAGGAAGGTCTCTGATGTACTGGCCTTGGTTTGGAAAAGCCTACTTGACCCATCACTGGAATCAGGCAAAATCAGAAGACTCCCACACTGGCATGAGAAAAGGATGCTGAGAGCAGCTGGGTGGAGAGAGCCCTGCCCTACTCCTTACGTGTTGTGTGAGGAGGAGATCCAGTAATGGGAGAGAGGGTTGTTCATGTTCTCCAGACACACCATGTCCAGCTGTGAGTTCCAGATGCTGTTCTCTTTGGAAAACAGGAAGGTGAGAAACTGCTCAGGAAGAAACAGAAATGTGTTAATGATGCAGAGGAGCCGGGTGCTGCGGTCGAGCTTCACACGCATCTCCCGTTCTGTGCCAGCAGACATCCAGCACAGACTGACCAGGGCTGCCCTACAGCACACCAGCTACCTGAGCCAGGGTGCTCCAGTGACCACAGCTTGGGCACTGCCACCTACCCACTAAGCTGTGCCAGATATCTGTGTGCCAGATCCTTTGACCCAGCTGGAGACTAATGGCTCTGCATTTCATTTTGCAGCTCACATGGCAAGCAATAGCTTACTAAGGCCACCTGGGTCAAGGGACCTTGGCTTAGTCCAGAGTGCCAGTGACATGGTCATCTCTAGTTGTTTTTATTCTTTTTTCAGCTCTTCTTGCTGTGAAGAGATCCTTACACACCCCACGGCAGCCCCTCTCCTCCTCCAGATGAACTGCCTGGTGAGCACTCCCAGCTGCACACACTCAGCACAAAAGGACAGCCCAGAAGCCATTCCCTTTGCCAACCACGTCCATCTCCCAGGGCCACGCAGCTCACAGGAGCTGTGACCCTTCCAGCACCCCCACCCTGCAGCAAAGGCACAGACAGCAGAGCTGTCACAGCACAGCACACAGCGCACCAGGGACGTCACCCCCTGTCACCCCACTCCACACACGCCACCTTCAAGGTGTCTTACTTCGTCCAGGGAGAAATAAGGCTCGTCGATCTCCCTCAAAGGGTCTCTCAGGAAGTTGAACATGAATTCCTGTACCTGAAGGGTATCTGCAGCCCAGAGCTCCTGCAAAGCCCAGAGGAGACATAAAAGAAGCCATTTCAGAATGTATTACTGCAAACCACATGCAACTGATCCAGTTAGAAGCTTTAACCATTAAGGAGGTGGTTTTTGATGCAAGACCATCTCTGCCAGGAACTCGACTGTCAGCACAAATGCTGGATAGCACACAAGGAGAAAATCTGCCCTGCTTCTGAGTGGGCTTCATTTTCTCAATGCCATGCATTTTTCTCTCCGATAGCTCCTCTGAACACATCTGCCATCCCTCCTCCCTCGGCAGCAGAAGCCAGCCCAGTTTCCTTTGGCTCTCTCTCCCTGGGTTTGTTTTATTAGCCACCAAAACACTGCATCTCCCCACTGGTTAACTCCCTGCTGGCTGCAGACCACAGGCAAGGAGGTGGCAGTGGGGGACAGGGCAGAGCAGGAGCCACGAGCCACGGCAGTGCTTTTGCCAGCCAGCCCTGCCCTCCTGGAGGAGAGCAGCAATGAGACAGGAGCCTGGCAAGAGCCAAGGGGTCTGTGCTGCCCACAACTGCACTGCTGGTGCCTGTGTGTGTGTCTGCACCTGCATGTTGTGCTTGCTGAATGACCCGAGATTGCTTTTAAATTGAAAGATCAGCAGCTGAATCCATCAGCTACTCCTCAGGAACTGCTGACACCTCCTGAGCAACAGGATGGACAGGACTTCTTGGCTGCAGCAAACCTTCGGTAACCAGCCGAGGTCACGGGCACTGGGTCAACCTCCACTGATCAGTTCCTGCCTCCTGGGACCCCCACTCCTCCCAGATCTCCTGGTTCCTTTCAGGCCAGGGTACCCAGCTGAGTTCAGGTTTGCCCTCCCCAGCACTTCCCCTACAACACCTCCCACTCCAGATGGATGTGCTGTGCCAGGCAGAGCAGCCCACAGCCAAAACATCCCAGCTCCACAGCAAGGCTGCCCTTGGAGCACTGGATCACTAATGTCACCAGTGCCTGCCCTGTTGTCCCTCCCCAGTGCTTGTGTTGAGCTCACCCTCTGGTACTCCAGCAAAAACTTCTGCAGCTCCAGCAGCGACACCCTGAAGTGCTCAGACCTTTCTCCACCCCTGACAAGCAGAGAGAGAGAAGCTTCAGTCACTCGTGCAGCACATCATGTGAGATGCCACCCGCCACCTCCCTGGCACGTGCAGCCAGATGTGCCCCGAGCATGCAGCACTGAAGGAGTGGAGTGGGATGAGCAGAGAGCTGAGGAGAGCAAACACATGTCCGCCTCTCAGAACCAGGGACTGCTCCAGGAGCAGTACAGGATTCACACTGACGAGGGCATGACAACATGAAACTCTGGTGAAGTTCAGCAAAAACCATTAGAGGGACTGATTTGTAAAAAAATAGAGGGTCTGGCTTGTACCTGAGCGTAAAGAACTACATAGGGGCAGGGCAGTTAAGGGGTGACTGCACAGGACAGACCTACAGGTATGCAGAGAACATGGACTCAGGAAGGCAAGGCACAGGGAATGAGGAAGGGAACTGCTTGTAGCTGACAATCTCTAAAGACTGGTCCATGACTGCTGTGAACCACAGTGGACAGCCAAGGGCCATGCTGGGCACTAACACCACAAAACCCAAAGTGGACTGGGCAGTGCTGGCTGCCCCAGGCAGAGGGATGAGCCAGATGGTCTGCAGAGGGTCCTGACAACTCTTTTCTATGGTTAGAGGAAAAAAAGGAAGGAAACCATTGGGAATGACCTGGACAAGTCAGTAAGTCTTCCACTCCTTAGCTCCTGTGTCTAAATTCAAGCTCTTCCTATCACAGCCAAGGTGTGCAGAGGGCAGGGAAGGGCACAGCTGGCAATAGCACCAGAGGCACTTGCCTGGGTGGGGAGGGCTCTCCAGCCACCATCCCTGGGAGATGGCCCAAGGTCTGATCACTTCACATCAACCAGCTGACCTGAGCTGGATCTCACTGGGATGTCTGGGAGGGAGAGAGCCCTCCCTGCCCTGAGCTGAAACGTCTACAGCAAAGATGCTTGTTCACAGCACAGAACCACAGGCAGCACAGGAGCAGGAGGAGTGCATAATGCCTCATCCCAACACGCTGCTGCAGGCCCCAAAGCGTGTTATGGAGCAAAAGGAAACAGCCCCTTCCCCAGCAAATACAGAGAATTATCCACCTTTCCAAAAATGGGACATCCATCTGCAAAAGAAGAAGCACAAGGATTAGGTTTGCACTTGGTAACTCCTTTACTCCCAGGAGAAAAGAGCTCACCCCAAGGGTTAAAAAGTCAATTAACAGGGAATGCCCAGTTAGAAATACAGTTTCTCCCTTCCCTCTCCTCCCCTGGAGAATTCAGCTCTTACTGTTTTCTGGGCACTGAACATCAGGCTGCGGTAGAGCTGTGCAAACTGCCCGTACGTGATATCCCCGTTCCTCTGCTCCACATCCTGAAAAAGAAATCAAACCCAGAGGTTTTACAGGGGCCACAGGTAACTCTGCATGGCTGAAGGAGTGTCTCCTCCCACCAGTATCCCCGGGGAAAAAAATAGAGGAAAAGGCCAAAACCTGTCCAGACTTTGCCTCCTGCACAATGGCCTCAAGCTGTGCCAGGGGAGGTTTAGAATGGATATTATGAAAAATTTATGAAAACAGTGGTCAGGCATTGGAATAGGCTGCCCAGGCAGTGGTGGAGCCACTATCCCTGCACGTGTTCAAAAAACATGTAGCTGTGGCACTTGGGGACATGGTTTAGTGGTGGACATGACAGTGCTGGGTAATGGTTGGACTCAATGATTTTAGAGAGCTTTTCCAACCTTGACAAATCTGCCACAGTCCCTGCTGGGGCCAGCAGGACCCTGCAGTGCCCAGGACACAGGCACATCCAAAATTGAGTTCCACGATTCCCTAGGCTCACCCACACGAAGGCATCACCACACTGATAAAGTGTCACCACTTACCTGAATAGTCACAAAAGGATAATTTGATTTTTTGTTTGCCCAGAGTATCTGAAGTGTCTGGAAACTGCAAGACCCAAAGTGTGTGCTCTCCTTTGCATACACCACTCTTTGGCCTCGGAGTTCCGTGCTGGTGGGAACAGCTGGTCATCTGGTCATCACGAGATGACCCTTTGTCCCTGGGTCAGTGGTGATGCTGGCAGAGCATCACTCGGTGGCAGTGGGTTGCAAGAGCCAGGACGCAGGACCTGGTAGCTGGTCTGCACTCTACCCCACCAGCACCAAGCCCGTGACTGGAGCCAGGAGCAATGAGGGGAGTGTGGGAGGCAGGGTGGGGTAAGGAGAGGGTGCTGGCCACAAATGGGCCAGGGTGTGGCACCCAGTGGGAGCTGGCGCCTCTTCAGTCACCACCGTGGGTGGGGGCCCTCCCAGGAAAGGCTGGGAGGCTCTGCAATATGCAAACACTCCCTGGGAGTTTAACCACCAGCAGGTTTTGCTCAAAGGCAGGCAATGGACTGCCGAGGGTCCCCAGAGCTGAGGGGGAGAGCGGAGGGGTCACACACTCACCGTGAGTCTCTCCCGCAGGAACCTCATGTTGGGGACGCGGTAGTTGACCTGAGACAGCATGTTCTTCAGATCCTTGGCAGAGATCCTGGCTCGGCAGGGGAAAGAGGGGAGACGTGTTCAGGAGGTCTGGGGTGGAGGGGTCTCACCCTGGGGCTGGAACACCACGTGCATGGAGAGGCTGTGCCCAAAGGGACATCAGCTGTGACACAAGGACGGATGCGGGACCCCAGAACGATGCTGAGGCTGAGACCAAAGGCAGAACAGTGGGGAGGATGTGGGGAGCAGAGAGACATGTCTGCATGTCAGTGGGGACTGCAAACACTGCTCCTACAAGCTCCTGACAGAGCAGGGCGAGCCCAGCACCCTCAGCCCACTCAAGCTGATGCCACAGCTGATAGGCAGCACCCACTGCTTTAAAGGAATGACAAGAAAGCAACATTTTTCAAGTATCTGTGCCCCAACACGGATGCTGGCTGACCAGCCCCCTTCCAAAACCCACTCCCTGGCCTGCTGGAGGAGGACAGGCTCTCTAAGTGGTTAGGACTCGGCTAATTTTATCTTGAGGAAAAAAGCCATTTTCAGTCCCCAGCCACAGGCACAGCACTGCCACGTCGTGCCCAGCTGGGCTCTCCCAGCCACACACGCTGCAGGCACGGAGCAGCCAGTGTGACTGTGCTTCCCAAGGCCCCTCACACCAAATGTGCTGGTTCCTGGACCAGGGAAAGCTCCCGTGTCAACCCTGAGCAGGATCCCACATCCCAGCAGGCAGAGACAGGCAGGAAGGAGCTCTGGGCTGCCCTTGCCTGTTCCGGAGCTGTCCCCACATGGCGCAACAGCCCTGCAGCAAGGAAAAACGAGGATGCCTCTCATCTGCAGGATTTAGTAGCTGAGGGGTCTGTGTCCAATCATTTTCTGGCAGCTCCTGCCTTAAAAGCAAGTCCTGGGAATCCACCCCTGCAATCACAGATGGCGCTTTTGTCCCCCACTGAGCACGTGGGAACACAGGATGCTCCCCATCCCACAAAGCACAGGGCAAGTCTGACCCTGGAAATCCTTATGGCTTTGGGGTGCAAATATACAAATACCAGGGAAGATGCCCTGCACAGGGAATTTAACCCAGGTGGTGCACGCTGGCATTCACATGTGAGCCACATCTCTTTTACACTCTCCCCTGAAAGCAGGGTGATCTCAAACAGCACAGGAAGGAGGAGGGATGGAGGGAGCTCCATGGAGAGGGAGAAACCGGCTGGTGTCAGGCGCTGCAGAGACAAGGGCTCGGCAGCCGGCGGGACACAGAGAGCCGTTGTTCCTGGGCTCAGAGTCCTGGGGACCCGGACACACATGGCCAGAGCAGGACCTGGCCCAGCTCCTGTGCTGTGCCCAAGGCCAGCACCCGGCCATCCCAGGACCTTGCAGAGTCCTGCCACTCACTGGCAGAATAGGAAAAGAAAAAGAAGGAAAAAAAAGCTGGGAAATGGCCCCAGCCTCCCCTTCCCTCACAGCTGTACAGTCAGCAACAGCACCGGTATCTCCCCCTGCACCTCCACCTCCCTGGGCAGGTGAAGTTACCCTGGGGGCTCAGAGTGAGCGTTCTGGGGAGGAGATCCTGCTCTTTCCCTTCTCCAACACACCCAGCAGCCATGGTCATGTGCAGGGTGCTGTGTGACCCCCCCCAGGCAGGGGGTCCCAGCTATGGGGTCCTGGGTGACAGGGAAATGTGTGGAGCAAGCCAGGAGTACGAGAGATGCCCTCACGTGTCAGGAACCACAGCATGTAACAGTTGTCATGGGATCCCCAAAAGGACACCCAGACTCCCCAGGGCCATTCTGCAGCAATCCCTCCTTGGTGAGAGCATGAGACTGCAAAAAAGCTCATGGAAAAAGAGCAGGAGGGGCTGGAAGAGCAGAACCAGCAGCAGGCACCCCTGGAGACCCGCTGGAGCAGACACGCAGCTCTGGTGATGCTGAGCTGTTTCACAGGAGGTGCTGGAGCACAGCACTGCTCGTTGATGTGACAAGAGCAAGCCCTGTCAAAGCTGTGACCAGCATTTCCCTCTCAGCTTCAGGAGGAGGACAGGGTACGGAAGGATTTTATT
Source organism: Lycocorax pyrrhopterus obiensis (assembly GCA_014706295.1). Taxonomy (NCBI): domain Eukaryota; kingdom Metazoa; phylum Chordata; class Aves; order Passeriformes; family Paradisaeidae; genus Lycocorax; species Lycocorax pyrrhopterus. The sequence continues at coordinate 8,192,678 of JACSVZ010000022.1, read as the reverse complement.
TGCTGTGTGTTACTCATCGTGTTAAAGTGCTGGAGACCTTGGATAAACAGCTTGGTAGTATTTTCAGACTAGAAAGTAAAAACAAAATAAACAAACTAATTTTCTCTATGGAACTTTTTTAAGGTTCCATGACAAACAGGCCAGAGGCCCAGCCCTCTCACAGGGGATGGAAATATTCCCCTGCCAGCCCTCAGTGCTGTAAATGCTGCTCCCAGCCATGGGCAGCTCTCCTGGCCAGAGGTGAAACAGTCTCCTCCACAGCAGTCAGGAAAAAAACCCCAGCATCCTGTTATCCTCCTCTTTCCACCTAATCTCCCTTGGAAAAACAAATACCCAAAGGCCCAGCAGCCAGTGAAAACAGCCACCATCTGTAGTGTGCTGGAAGGGACATCCCGGCACCCAGCCGGGGAAGGCGGAAAGGAGAGGAAAGGGCTCCGGCGCAAGAGGCTGAGGCATGGGGTACACAAATGTCGGGAATGATTTCTGCAGCTGCCAAAACCCTGCCTGTTCTGGAAAGGATCAAGGATGGTGTGCAAGTGGTTTTTTTTTTTTTTTTAAAAAAATCACAACTCACTGTTCCCTTTGAAAACCCACTTCCAGGCTGAGAAGCAAAAGCAAAGAGCTCAGTGACATTTAAATTTAATGCTGAAACACCTCACAAGGGCCACGATTTAATCCAGGAGATGTGTATGTCCCATAACTGTAGCCTCTACCTTGTGGAAAACACATGGATGCTTGTAAAATGTTTGTAAAACGGGAAGACCCCAAATCTTTCCACACCTCCTCTGTTGCTGTTTTGCCCATCTCACTGTCTGAGCTGGAACAGCAGCTCTCCTAATTAAGGGTTTTGCACTGAAACTTCTCTCTGTGGTTGACAGGGAAGGAATATATTTGATTTTGCTGCCTTAATTCTAAATGCTAATGGAAAGGTGATATCAATGGAAACAGCAGGGATGCAACAGGCTGGCTGTCAGCTCTGCTGACCTGCCTTGGCCAGGCAGATCTGTACATGCAATCGCTTTTTGTACTGTAGGGATGCCATTTCATCAGTTTTACTGCATAACCAGAGGGAAAAAAGGACCAACTATTCCCACTTTTCCTGCACTCCTCCTCCAAAACCTCCACATAGCTACCCCTGCACCTGCCTCAGTGCTCTCCACTGCAGAATTAGGAAATACTGTGCCCAGCCACCACTGTGTGAACAACCCAAGCCTGGATCTGAAAGGTGTGTAGCATATGCAGAGCAGCTGCAACAGATTAAAGCTCCTCTCCTTCCCTTTCTGCCTCCGCGAGGATTTATCCCTCCTCCGCAAAATCCCCGTGCACCCAGCGGTGCTCTCGTCATGCCACACTATAAATCACTGCAAAGGCAAAAACGTCCAGTGCAGCAGGATTTTACCCATGCAACACGCTCCTGCCCTGCTCCTGGACAGGTTGAATTTATCCCCTGGCAGGCTGGTCAGCGCTGGCTGGCTGTCCTGGGAGGGACACAGCAAGGACAAAGCAGAGGATGTTCTGGACCCCAGTGCTGTGCAGTGAGCCCTGTCCAGATATCAGAGGATGGAAAGGGGGCAGGTGGGGCCCACGGGCTCCACAGCAGCCGGGGGGCAAGGGCTGATACCCCCAGGGGAGCACATTAACATGGAAATCAATGCCAAAAGGTTAATGGGCTCAGTTAACATCACAGGGGAAAAGCTGTCCCAGGGATGAAAGGAGGCAAACAACAGCAGCTCACTAAGAGCAGGCTGGCAGCCAGCATGGGGATGGTAAAGCTGGTGATGGCAGTGGGACAGAGAGCAGAGCATGGTGGAACTCACCTCCCCAGCAGGAAAATGTCTCCTCCCTTATCTCATGGTGAATCATGACCCAATTCCCTTCCCTCACCTCCTCATGACAGGTACAAGCATGACATTTTACTTGCTAGGACATCACTAAGCATTCACTCATCCAAGAGCCCCACAAGCCAAGCAGTGGGATGATCCATGGCCTCGTGGGCCTCAGAAAAGGAGAACAGAACAAACAGGGTGGAGAGGAATAAGCACAACCCAGTTCAGCCCTGATGGGGTGCCCTGAACTGCCTCTTGGCTCTTTGATGTCTGCTTCCTTGGGTGGTGCCAGCTGGGGGGAAGGTGTTTCACAGCTGTGGGCTCTCAAGGTGTTACTGGGTTTAAACAGCTGAGAAATAGGTCAGGGAAACAAGACAGCTTTTTTATGCCTTTTTTTTAATTCAGTGAAAATCAGCCAGGGAAGTTTGGGACTTGGATTTAAGGTTCCTTGGAAATGAACATTAAAAGCCTAAAGAACCCAACAAAAAATGCAAACAAAGGCTGGGGCTTCAAGTCAAAGGTGAACCCTTCCATCTCAAACCCTTCCCTGAACATGACTGCGAGTTCCTCCCTCCTTACCTGTCTTCCCGGTTGCGATCCAGGGAGTAGAACTGCTTCCGGAGCCACCTGGGCAGGAAGGCACAAACAGGCACACGCTCAGCCCCAGCTCCTCGACAACCAGCCCATGTCCCAGCCTCTCTATGGAAGATGCTCAGTGCCACACCATCCACTCCCACATCCCTCCTTCCCACCAGAGAACCTGGCTCTGCCCCCTTTCCAGAGGCAGCCTACCCTGTTTACATACAGGTGACACACTCTGCTTTAAAAATGCCTCTGCACTGAAGTGCTACACAACACAGGCTGTGCACACAGGGAAACATCAATTTCGTGGTAAAATTTGTTCTCCCTGATGCATGAGATCAGACTCTGGGGTCAACAGGATGAAGCCTCAGGAGTGTAGAGGCAGAAGTGCCGGGTCAGCGCAGCTCAGAGAGGGAATGAGATGTCACTGTGCTCACCTTTTTCTGTCAAAACAGACAGAAAGGGGAAAAAAGAAAACAAGTACAGGAAAAGGACAAGTTTTCCTCACCTTTCAATCTGCAGGGGGGTGGGTGCCCTCAGAGTGTCTGCCACCAGCCAGTTCAGCCCCTTGATCCACATATTGACCTCATCCTCAGAAGTGGCTGTGGGAAGTGCACAGGAGAAGTGGGAAGAAGGGACACAGAGGCTGATCACCAACCCAAACCTCTTGGGACCATCCCCAGCACCTTATATCCCCTATTCCTTGCTTCATCCCCTTTCTGGTAACATTTCCCCACCACGCAGTTGCTCTGGCTGGCTCCTCTCCCTGGCAAGCTCCTGCTCCTCTCCTGTGGGATGAATGTGGCTGGCTGGACCTCTTGCCCCTGCATGCCTCACTCCCTCCTCCTTCAGTTCCAGAGAGCTGGGAGTTATCTTTGTCCCCAAGCAACGAGGCTGTTTGGGTCCTGTGAGGATGAAGTTCTGGCTCAGCCCTGTCCTGGCACAACCCCAGGGCCACGAGAACTCTACCTTGCAAGCTGAGGGTCTTCAGCCGGAATTCTGTGCCATAGAGGACAACGAAGCAGTGAGAGTGGTCTGGTCGGAAACACGGATCCTCCTGGTACCGGTCAAAATCGCGGGAGTTCCTTCCTGGACGAATCTCTTTGATTTCACGAATGTCCACTGAGAGAAAAGGAAAACAAAGGAGACGTTCAGTGAATAGCTTGGAATTCCCATGGCACTGGAGAAGGAAGGGCACAGATGAAGTGGATTTAGTCATCTGAAGAGCTGGGTTACTGCCTATTACACGACGGCAGCCCCAGGCCTACAGCCTGTAAGCACAGCCCCCTCTTACTGCTTCCCTAAGAGATTTCCCCAGCCACCACCCCCCATTTTCCTCTGTGTTCCCCAAAAATGGCTGAATGTCTCCCCCACAGGGATCCCCAGGAAGGGGCAGCTGTGAGCATGCTGGAGCATTAGCGCCAAGCAAGGAGAAGGAGCTGAACAGACACCGGTAAGGGAGCATCTCACAGCCTCCCTCCCCAGAGGAAATCCTGGGAAAGGACTCCTATTGCCATAGAACAAAGAGAAAACAACAGCAGCAGCAAGGCAAAAAAAAAAAAAAAACCAACCAAAACCCAACCCAAACCCAAGAATCTTTGCTTCCTGGAAAAATAGTTTCTTAAATGCTCGTGGGAATCAAATAACAACATTTCTGAGTCACGTTTCCAAAGCAGATGATGCTTCTGAGCAATGCAGGACAGAGATTACTGCAAACCTGGCATGTAATTCATCCCAATTAATCTCCACTTACTGCGCTCACTGTGGATCGTCTTGCCTTTCATTTCTATTTACTGCAGTTCAAAACTAGACAGAAATGTGACCTGCTCAGCACCCGCAGCAGCCACCGACAGCACTAAACTGCATCATGAGAGATGATGCTCTCTCCAAAGCCCACGGCAAGGCAGACACAGGGATTGACTTTGGGAGGACTTGTAAAGCACAAAGAATGTGAGATCCTCTCTTGGATCCTGCTCCTGTGCAGCACTGTGGGTGCCTCTGGAGACAATTGCAGCCTGCCCATTGCCTGACACAGGACATATCCAGACTGACCACTGTATGAATTTTGGGGGTGTCCTGTGCAGAGCCAGGAGTCGGACTTGATGACCCTTGTGGGTCCCTCCCAACTCAGGATATTCTGTGAATCTAATAACCCTCCAAAGCTCATCAAGTTGTGACAAGAGCAGAGAAAGACCCAGTTCCTTGGGGCTGCAAAGGAAGGACAGACAAGCTTCCTAGAATAAGCAAGAGATTTTGAGGCATCACCTATCCTTTGGAAAGGAGCTGGCTGGAAGTTCAAACATTAGCACGCCCTGCCATAACCTTGCCCATGTCCTCACATCCTTAGTGACACCGCAGGTTATTTTAGCCCATAAAACCCCATATCACAGTTCAGGTCTTTGCATCCGGGACATGCACAGTGGGGTTGAAGGCTAATCCTGCCCTTGGAGGATGCAGGGTTTGACTGACACAGTGGGGAAAAACCTGGCAGATGGGTTTTCATGGTAATTCACCAGGCAATAACTACCAAAGGAAGGTGCTGGAATATTCCTGGCCTGCCTTTGCACCACACTGCAAGCATCCTGTCTGCACTTCGGGATGCTGCAGTGTTGGCTGTGCCCTGTGCTCACCCCTGCCTGCACAGAGCACCAGCAGGTTACCGAGCAGTGAGGCAGAGCTGTTGTTACAAAGTGCACACCCAAAATCCACGCAGTGGAGAGAGCCCCGGAGCAAGTGAGGTGCTTATCAAGGCCAAAAGCACGCAGGGAATTCCTAGGGCAAAGGGCAGCCTCCCTGAGGATGGGGCAGGAACCTCCAGCCCACGCATGCTTGCAGCTGCTTGCTCCTCTCTCTCGTCCTCCCAAACCTGCCTGAGAGCGCCGGGGAAGGCAGCTTTGGGGTTTGGTTGGTGCAGCCCTCTTACCACAGAGCAGCCTCTCCCACCCGCTGCCTCCAACACCTTCCTGGCCCCCTCACAGCTGCAAGGAAGTGACTCTGAGCAGGAAGCACAGCAAGCACAAATGCCACCATCCTGAACCAGCGAGGGCTGAAGCGATGCTGCCTGCGCCAGGCCTCCCTCCGGCAGCGCAGGACCGGGAGCCACCAGGGAAAGGAGGGGTGGAGGGATTTGGCTGCAGCCCAGGTCTCACAGAGACACTCTGGAGGCTCTGCCGTGCTCAGCACCAGCAAGTTTCCCTATCAGTGGTGGTGTGGGCTCCGTGACACGACCCACGTGTCCCACCATGGGGCTGCACCTTGAGTCCTCGCTGGGAAAGGCCTGCCAAGGATGTGGGCAAAGACACAGGGTCAAGCACCTGGTGGGCTCCCAGCTCCACAGCCCACACACACACCCGGGCAGGGGAACAAGGGTAGGTGACCAGGGGTAAGCCCTCCAAAGACAAGTCCTCTGCCACCAAGGTGAGCCACATCTCCTCCTCCCCGAGCTGCCCTCTCCAAGAGCGTGCTGTGGGAGACAGAGTGCACAAACTGGTCCTTATCCCATCTGGGATGTGGCAAGAGAGGAAGAACCTGGTCCCACAGTGATGGCAGAGGCGGAGGGAAGCTCTCTGGTGGAATATGAACCCTGCTGCGGCCTGGCAGAGCTGGATGCCCCAGAGAAGAACCAGCAGCAGGCAGGGACGGATGAGCAGCGGATGAGATGGGAGGCCTGGAGTGGGCTGGCTCCTCTCCAGCCCAGCCGGGCGGGTGTGCAGGCAGAAGCCAGGAGAGACTCCAGGAAGGAGGCAGCAAAGCCCATCCAGCTCAGAGATGCTCTGAGCTCCCCACACAGTTTCACATGGCACACTGAGCTGTGCCATGGCTGTACAAACAGTTGTGCCCTTCACAGCCTCCCAAACTTCCCCCCAGCCCACTGCCAGAAGAAACAGCCTGGCCCTCCCTTTGCCTCCAGCACCGAAGAAAAAAAGGGAACAAAAAAAATAAAAAAAAAGGGTCACATTTCTGGGCAAAGAGCCCTCCTTTCAGCAGGAGTGGGTTGCATCAGAAAGAAAAAGCTGACCCCAGATCCACCTCCCTCACCATGTAAGAAAAAAACCCACCAAATTACCCTCTGGTTACATGAAAACCAGATCTACCCTTGAAGTCATTTAAAACTGAAACTTCATCCAAGCCTCATTTACCCGCTGATGGATAGGGTGTTGTAACATGTAAGGATAAGGACAGCCTGGAACAGGCTCTGAGGGTTGCAAAATCGCCACCTCCAGAGGATTTTTGGAAAGATGGAAAACTGATTAAAAAAAAATTTTAAAAAGCTGACAAAAAGAACGTTTAGCCAGATTACTTTCCAGGATGGGTTTATCAGGGACAGCCTCCAAGCAAACACCCACCCCCTCAACAGGCACTGCTGGGTCTGTGTCTCCCTGGGGAGAAGTGGTGCAGTGAGAGCCACAGGGTCACTGCCAGCCCAGCCTGACCTCAGCTGGCCGACATGGACTGATCCTGCCCGGGGGCAGCGGAAAAGCCTGCAGCCTACTCGCTCTGGCAAAGAAAAAGAGATTTTTAAAAAAGAGTCTTCCTGCCATTTAGCATTGTGGATCCCACTGAGCACAGCCATGTGGTCATCCTCAGGCTTCCCATCACTGAAGGGGCACCGGGGGGTCAGGCGGCCCCCAGGGAGAAAGTGGAAAAAGACACGTATGCGAGTAGAAAACAAAAAAAACCTATTATGCAACAGCGTGGAGAGCAAAACAGTGTCACCTCCCTTATAATATCTCAGTGGGAGCCCCCTGAAGGGGACATTCGGGCCAGCAGTGGGTATCAGGAGCCGCAGGAGCCGGGAGGAGGGTCCCGGCTCACCTGAGCTCCGGCAGGCACCCACAGCCGGTCGATGCCCCCGAGCAGCCCTGCCCAGCCGGGGCTGCTCCGCCGCTGCAACCCAACACCGCCGGCAAGAGCAACAAAAACCCCACCACAACTCCCCCGTGGGCTCGGGAACGGCCGGGAGAGCTCTAAGTGCTTCTCTGGCCGGGGGCCAGAGCCCTCAGCACCTCGCAGTCAGTCTGGAGCCTGTCGCCTGCCCTTCGCTGTTTATCGAGCCCCGGGTTTGTCCCTGCACAGCCCCATCGCCGTGCCGGGCTGCGGGAGCAATCGGGCAGATGGCAACCACCTGAGCTGGGATGCGGCTGCAGGGTAGAAATTGAGGTGGCTCCGTGTCGCCCCCGGAATGAGCGCAAAAAGTGGGGTCCTGCCCTTTGTACCCCCTTTGCAAGAAGCCAAGCAGTCAGCCCAACCACTTAGGAGTGCATCTCACATTAGTATTGGTGCTCAGAGTGGCAGCAGCTCAACCTCTCAAGCCCACAAGCTTCCCCCTTCATCAACAAGCCTAAAGCAGACAGAGCAATGGTGAATTTGACATCCCTGCTCAGAGACGAGGTTACCACATCCCCCCGCGCTGCTCAGCATCGGCTATCAGGTTTCCAGAGGAAGAGCCAGTGCCATTAACAGATAGCTTATCCAGACAGGACAACAAGAAACCAGTTGAGGCCTCTCATTTGACCTTAACTGGTTTTTCAGAGGGCAGGGAGCATGGCTGAGGCATCCACGGAGGCCAACAATCACCAAACCAGCAGCACCCTGTGCCCCAGAGCATCCTTCACCCCCTATGAACTGAAAAGGCCACTCTGCCCTTTCAGTTAGGCACCAAAATCCCTGTAAAATGTTCTCTCACTTCCCTTGCTGTCCCAGGGAGGAGCCATCCTGGTGCCCAGGGGGCCACTGGATCCCACTGCTCTTGTTGCTACAACATGCAGGTGGTACTTCTGCCTCAGGAAAAGGTGCAGGTAAAGCTGTTTTCACCTCCAGACTGAGCTCAGCTGTGCCTCAGGTTGCTCTAACAAGGTGCTTCATCTCACCTACATCAGCAAACTGGATTTTTGCTCCAAGCTGCTGGATTTTGCTATGAAGCAACTGTCTCAATAGCACTACCCCAGAGCCAGCAACATCCATGCAGAAAGCACCTTGGGAGAGGAGATGCTGGGGGAAAAACGAGCTCAGTGGGCTGGAGATGGGACAACAGGAAGCTCCTGATTAGCCAGGGTGACTGGGACTAGCCTGGATCCCAACTCAGATCCTGGCTCACCTCTCAGCAATCCCCGTCACTCAACACAGAGTGAGAGGATCTGGCAGAGAGCTTAAATACCACCTGGGAAGTGGCACCTGGGCAGCAGTGCCAGCAGCACGCCCTGGGCAGCCCATGTGGGGCACATGGGGACGAGCTGGCTGCTCTGTGGGCACCGGGGCTTCCTGCCTGAGCCTCTGCCTGCGCTGCCTCTGCTGTTCCCCCCAGTCACATGTGCTGTGGCTTCTGAGCTCCTGTTCCTCCCTCCCCCGTCCCCCCTCCAAAATCCTTATCACCTGCAGAGGAAGCTACAGGAGATGTGCAGGGAGATTAGGAGATGCTGCGCTGCCGCATCGCTCTGCAGGCTGGAGGAGAGGATGTGAGGAAGAGACCTTCCCTCCTCCACCCCACACACATCCTACCTTAGGGGTTGGAGCAGAGAGACAGATACTGCTTCTACAGGGCATGGTGGCCTCTTCCCAGGCTGCCTTGCCAGCGTCAGCCTCACACAGGTGGCCTTCAAGAGCTCTTGAACATCCTCTTGATGTGAGAACCAGAGGCAGCTGTGGGCTGGCACCTGCCTGACCTGTTATCATCAGCACATCTCTCCCGCTCACCCTCAGCTGCAAGAAAATACGGGTAAAAAACCAAAGCTGACCCTCCAAGTGAGCGAAGCAGGATACTGCTACCTCACAGCCTCTGCCCACAGGCAGTGGTGGGGAGCTCAAGGAGATAGGCAGCAGATGGCAAATGCCAGGCGAGGGCTCCAGCAATCCTCCTCCTGGAATGCACTGGGGCTCCCTCTTGTCCTCCATGGAAATTTTGTCTTTGTGAAGCTGTGGGGTTTTATACCAAATCCCGAGATGGGCATCCAGGGCTGCCACTTGTACCCACTCCCACACGCAAGGATGGCACCTGTGAGAGCCCTGGACTTGTTGCACTGTCACCACACAGGACATGGGAGCACATCTCCACCCCAAAGAGAGGCAGAGCTGCTCCAGCTGAGGTGAAGCCCCAGTTTTTGCTTGCACAGATGCTGCTCTGAAGATGTTGGTGTCCCTGCCCCAGATGAAATCAGGCTGGTGGCAGCCAGTGGAGAGACCCTTCAGTCATCGCCCTGTCTGAGAGGCACAAAGTTCCACTGACTCATCTGGAAAGGGGAAGCTCAGTACTGGTGCTCTGGACAGCCTGTTTAGGGAAGGCTCCACAACCCATCCCCAAGGTGACCTTTTTTCTGCACGGCACCGCGGGTTCCATCCCCCTCAGCCCTGCCTGGGAGAGAAATGCAATGACCTTAAAGGAGCAGAATGAACCGGAGGGAGGATGGGATGAAGATCTGTGAGCACAGCTCCTGCCTCTGCCACTCTTCCTCCCTCCAGGAAGGATGATCTCCTTACAGCTGTAAGGAGATCCACGGGGGGACAGGGACAGATGGAGGAGGCACCAAAACATGCTGTGTCTCAGCATGGAACAGGGTGAGAGGCTCAAGGAAGCTGCTCTCTGGGCAGGTGTCCTTCATGGAAGAGCTGAGCAGGGAGCCCTTCTGTGCAACATCTCTGCGTCCCTCTCCTGGACCTTAGAGGGTCACTGATGTCCCCAGGCTCTCAGCCAGCCAGAGTGCTCCCTGCCAGTGAGGGGAAGGGGATGGGACCAAGCAGGAAAGAAGGGCAGACGTGGCAATCCAGCAGTTCCGAATGCACAGCTCACCAGCTCACAGCCTGACAGCCAGGAGCCTGGCAGGGCCAGTGAGGAAGCCCTGGCAGAGGTGGATCTGAGGATCCGAGTGTCCAACAGCGGGAAGCTCTCCTTGGAGCATTTTGGGGATTTCTGCACCCAACAAAGGTGCCTTCTCAACTTTCATGCCCAGGGATCATGCCCTGTCACAAAGCAATTGGAGACAAGAGTGACCATCCATTGTCCCCAGGACAGGGCACAAAGGCGAGGAGTGAAAACCAAAGGACAGAAAAGATTTGTCACAGTGGCAGCAAATGTCAGCAATGTTCAGATGCTGTGACTCAGTTTTCATCCACCCTGCCAGACGAGGCAATCAAGTTTCCGTGACAGCGATTTAACAACAGAGGTGCCTGTACGCCAGGGCCCTCAGTGGGCAAGGGAAGTGGCTTGTCCCTGTCCCTACCAGGGCTTAAACTCTGCAGTGTGAGGGCAATGCTGGCAAGAGAAGGATCGGATAAAGATCCCATCTGCTGCTGAGCTGTTCGAGGTCACCACAACAGCCCAACCTCTTCCTACCCCATGCTCAACTCAAAAGCTGTTCTGAGACTGGCAGGGTCGAGTATTTGCCAGAGCACAGATGTGACTTCCAGATGTGCACCCTCCCCTCGATTTGCCTCTGTGCCACTGTCTGCAGAGAGGCCCAAGGGCTGGACCAGCTCAACCAATAAATGCAGGAGGCACCTCCTCCTGTCACCTCCTCCCGGCACCTCCTGCTCCCTGGATTCTCCACGAGAGTCCCTTCCACCCACCCCAACACGAACCAGGCACAAAGTTACCAGAGCAGCTGCTGGTGAAATCAAACCTGTCCAAGGTGGTTAGAAATGGAAACAGTGACTCTCCCTTCCCTTTCCACCAGATTTGCTTTACGGGCACTAACCACGATGGGACTCCCCTGGGCTGGCTTCACCTTCCAACGCCAAGGCAAGATTTTGGCCTTGGCACCTCCTTACAGCACCATCCACTGAAGATGTCCAGGCACTGAGCAGACACTATCCAAGCCACACACTGCCCTGGCAGGCGACAGCATTTTCAGTTCATGGGGGAGAAGCAGAAGCTCGTGGTGATGGTGTAAAACCACTTGGGATTGTTTGTTTTTTTAATGACCTCCCAGAACTGGAGACCTCTTCCTGCTTGTACTCCAACCTGCTCCATGGTTCATAGCAAACCTGATGTATCAATGCTCCAAAAATGTCATGCCCTCACCTCTAGAGGTGAGGTGCCCCAGAGCCTGAGCTGCTGGGGATTACAGGGACAATACTCCAGCAGCAAGACCTTGAGAACAGGCTGACACCAAGCACTACAGGACATGTGAGATGTGGAAGAGAAAAAAAACCCAACAAAAATCAATTTCTGCTGCTTTGCTGGGACATAGAGACAAGCAGAGCCAACTCCCCGCTGCCCTGGCACTGCTTGGAGTCTGCTCTGGAACCAGGGACACAGCTTTTGGGTCTTCTGAAGCTGAGGAGGGCTGTGAGCTGGCAGGGACAAAGACTTAGCAGGACAAGGACTGCAAGCTCAGGAGAGAAGGGAGGTATCCAGAGTGCCCTGGAATCCTGGCAAGAAGAGCCAGAAGCAGATGAGTGATGTCTAAGGGACAAGTACCCAAGCACAGGAGCTTGGAGAGACAAGGCAGCAGGCTCTGTGTTCTGCTCTGATGAGCCCAGGGGCACGAGAGCCTCACACCAAGAAGGATCTTGACAGGCAGTGTCCAAATGCTCAGCAAACAAACCCAGCCAGTCCCTGCCCCACCTCCCACCAGCTGGGAAGCAGATTTATGGGGCGCAGATTTCCAGGGCAGGGAGCCAAGGGGGTGAAAGTCCTCTTGGACATTCCCTGCTCCCAACATGGCCAAGACCCCACCTGCATCCAGCCCTGTTATCTGACCTGAGGATTGCACCACGGGAGGTGAGGAGGAGGAGGAGGAGGGATGAAGGATGCACCAGCACATGCAGGGGGATGTCCTTTAATCACCACACCATCAGCACTTCTGGGAGCAAGTAAACAGGAAAAAGACTCTCAAGCAGCTGTTCTACCCAGCGTCCCTGCGGAGCAGCGCAGCCTGCAGTGACAGCCTTCCTTGATGTGGCGACTCCCAGCCCTGCCTGGCCTGGCCCTACCACGGAACGATGCTCAAAGGGAGCAGGATGGGGCTCTGCACGGGGCAATCCCAGGAGGAGAGGAGCACAGGACACCACAGAGGGAATCAGAGGAGCTCCACCAGAGATGGAGAGCAGGACAGCTGGAGCAGCTCCCAGAGTCAGGAGGCAGCAGAGCAGCCACAGCGTCGCTGTGTGTCACCCAGAGCACAGTGGCCCTCCTGCAGCCATCTCTCCAGGCACTGAGATCCTGGCAGGGCAGGGGACACACCACACATCCAGCTCCTGGGGGAGGGAGTTTGGAGCTAGCAGAAAAGGCAACCCTTGTCACTAAGACAATTCAGCCAGTAGGTCACTTCCCGAAGGTCCACGACCGGGAAGGCAGGAGTCCTGCACACCCCCGACATGGATAAAGGGGTGAGCTGTAAACACAGGGCACCACAGCTCTGGGATTCCATATGTCAAGGCAGGGAAGAAAAAGAGTCATATTCCAAGACAAAGAAAAGAAATGCATCTGTAACGGGTTGGGGAGAAAACACGACCTGTAAGTCACAGTCCTGCCCCTCCTGCTGTGGTTTTTGGCCATTGTGTCCTTAAGGCCAGTGGGCGAACAGCTCAGCACAACATCCCACATCACAGGAGACCATGTGCTGGACCATGACCTTCCCTGGGATGACTTTAAACCAGCACCATGGGTTTGCCTGGCTTGGGCAGCCAGGAATGCTCTGGGGCACCCTATTGACAGCACAAGAGGGGACTGACCAAAACCTCAGAACCACAAGTGTTTGCAAACAGAAGGGAGGAGCTGCAGATGAAAACAAGGCAGAGGTCCATCCCAGACTCTGGAAGGCTTTCCACAGCTCCCCAGCCAGCCAAGTTCAGGACTCCCAGTTCCAAATCATGCTAAAGAGCCACCAGACCACAGGGACAGCAGAGATGGAGCTAAAAAGCAGTTTGAAAATCACAAAGACTTCCAGAGTATGGGCTGGCAGCATCGTAAAGCTCTGCTGACTTGTACTGATTTAGAGTGGCCAGCTTCTGCCAGAAACACCAGCCCGTGGCTGTTTGGGTGCTCAGGGTGCTCCACAATCCCGAAACCTCCTGCCATCCAGGGTATCAAGGTGTTCAATAGATGACAAGGAGAGATGGAGAGGCAGCAAGGTGCTCAGAGATACGGACACCTGGGACAGGAGGGATGAGCCTGGCAGATCAGAAGCAGACAGCCCTTGCCTAGAGTTCTGAGTGCTGGGGATCTTCAGAAAGGCTGAAAATTCTCAGAAATGAGGAAGTTTCTCATTGGAGTCAACGTCAAAAAGCTTTTTCCATGTAAAACAGCACTTTGTGGAAAATAAGAATACTCAAAACTTAAAGATTAAAACCATTTAGAAGGACAGCTTTTTCTAGCACTACAGAGTCCCTTTAGGAATGGCTGCTGTCACCATGTCCCTTCCTAAGGGCTCTCCCCAGTCTGGAAGATACCCTCCCACCACTGTCTGATGTAACACCTCCGGCAGCGAAACCACGCTCAGCGGAACAGACGAGCAGGGAAAAGCCATGAGATCATCCACCCACCCCCGTGCAGGCAGGATACAGTCACTGGCAGGGGATGTGATAGATGTTAAACTGATCTCATATGGGACAGCAGCAGCACAGCCAGCAGCAGCAAACAGCACGACCAAGTGAGCTCACAGGTTTGCTGGGACAGTCACAGGTTTCTGTGAGCATCCCCAGGCACCACACAGCTCTCTCCATACAGCTGCTGTACATCTGTTGGACACTCAGACCTGTCTCCTTTTATCCTTCTCTAGACAAGTATCCCTGCAGTTGCTTTATTCCAGCATCATCTTCCACCATCCACTCTCCAAGCCTGTTTGGCCAAGGGGAAGAAGGGAGGATGTGGGGGGAACTTTTCAAAAGCATTGTAGGAGCTTCAAGATTTTCTGATTTCTACTGCCCTTAAACCTCAGAGAACACTAGGAAAGTAAAAAGTCTTCTCCACTGACTTCAGACGTTTCCTTTTAGGTTCAGACAGTGGGTTTTAAACTCAGAGCTGCTCGGGTTTTCTGTGCTCGAAGGCCCACACCTCCTCACCACACGCTGCAAGTTCTTCCTGGACTCCCCACACCCTCCTTCACTGTGAGCTTTACACTGGGTCTCACCAAACCTGCAACAGCTGGGGAGCAGGGACACAGCACAGGGGCTGGCTGCAGCCCTGCCATGCCACACAGCTCCTAGAGCCACTGTCACACACCTCTGAGCCCAAAACCACCAGCCCAGCTCTCGGCTGACCCTGCATTAAGCACAGACTGTCACTGTTGGCCAGTCACTACCAGACCACAGCCCAGCACCAGTGTGGTGCTGGGGTGTTCCTGCAGCCCTGCAGGACAGCAATCACAGGCTCATCTGGAAGAGAGCTCACAGCTCCTGCCAGCCAGTCCCATGGCCTGGATGAGATGCTTGGAACTGTCTGTCAAGCCAACCCCAGCAAGATCCCACCTCGGCAGAGACAGAGGAGTTGGACACACAGTCAAGCGTACTCCACTTCCAGCAGCTTCTGAAGCTGCCATCCACGGGCTGAGCTGCTGCAGCTCATCAGTAAGTCTGCAACTCAAGCAGAAGTTTGTGTGATGTAGCCAAAACTGTAAGGCAGCCACAACTGAGGGTCTGTTCCGAGAGCTCCTGCTCCATTCTAAGTGTTGCCAAATTTTACATCCTGGCCAGGCTGCCCATCACAGCACACTGGTTTGACCTGGGTCAGTTCCAAAGGGATACAACAGCCCAGTGCTCTCTGGAGGGGAAGGCCCCAGCCCAAGAGCAGTGCCCAGGTTCCCAGGAACACAAAATTTAGACCAAGTCTGCACTCCTGGGCAACTCAGTGGCCAAGCCTGCTCTGCCACACGCAGCACTTGGGGACTGGGACCTCAGGACTGCTCAGGGCTGGGGACTTTAGCCCTTCCTCCCGCGTGTCTGCAATCTGTAAGATATGCAGCAGGTCACACGCCCACTCACAGGAGGACAGGGGGACAGGCCACGGGCATGGCTGACAGTCAGCATGTCCTGGGGATGTTCACAGTGCAGCCACTGTGATCAGATAACGGAGCCGAGCAAACGCTTTGAGATAAGGATGGCCATCCCTGCTCTGCAGCCAAGGCAGCTCAAACAGAGCAGCAGAGAGATCACAGACGGGATTGGGCAACTGCTAGCT
This sequence comes from Lycocorax pyrrhopterus obiensis, assembly GCA_014706295.1. Classification (NCBI taxonomy): domain Eukaryota; kingdom Metazoa; phylum Chordata; class Aves; order Passeriformes; family Paradisaeidae; genus Lycocorax; species Lycocorax pyrrhopterus. The sequence goes on along the minus strand of JACSVZ010000022.1, from coordinate 8,177,159 downwards.
CAGCCCCTCAGCTTGGAGATGGGGCACATAAAAGTCCTGGATGAAATCCCACAACAGAACTGCCCCAGGTGACGGAGCTGAGCCTGGCACCTCTTTGCACGCTCTCTGCAAGGCCAGATGTTCAGATCCAGCTCACTCAGGTGCTCCTATCACCACACATGGTGTCCAGCCAACAGGCAAGGAGAAAGCCAAGCCCTGAAAAACTCAGGCCCTTGATGTAGTTGAGAAATAATCAGTCCAACACTATGCAAAACCTCTCCAGCACATTCTAATTAGTGGGCTTGAACCCCATAAGCCAATTCCTTCCACGTGGCTGACTGGCAGAGGAAGGAACCAGATGGACGGATGACGTAGGTGCAGGTACTAGAGGAAAACACTGGCCTCCCAGTCAGACAACTTCCAGCTGCTCTCCAGGTTGCAAAGAAGCTTTTCAGATGCCAAGGGAGGAGGTTATGTGTCTTACTGCAAGAGCAGGGGTCTTCTAACCTGCTCCTCCTGGAAGATGCTACCAAGAATAAAACTGGGATGACAAAGGGATGTGAAGTGAGGGGAGAGGCTGTTTCAGTTTGGAGGTGAAGGCAGAGCAGAGCTCACTTGCTTTGTGCGTAGCACAAGTGCCCTTGTAAGCAGGAAGGGGACTGGTAACAACACAAAAAACCTGCCCCCGAGAAACTCCCACAGCAGAGCGTCAGCAGGGGAAGCTTCAACCATCCCGGCAGTCACAAGCCACGCTCCCCCCTTCCCACCCTGCCCATTCTGCAGCCCCCTGCTCCAGGCACCTCAGGGGGAGCTCCCTCCTCCCATTCCTGCCCACCGCAGGGGCAGCATGCTGCATCCGTGGGTGGTGGAGCAGGAGGGGACCCTCCAGCGCAGGAGCCGTCCTGCACCCCAAGAGGAGCCCACTCTGAAGTTATTTCATCCGTGAAAACCATTTCTGGCTTGCTCGCTTCTTAAGAGCTCCAAGCTCCTCAGCTTAAGCAAATGGCCCAAAAAAACATAATTAAAAAAGAAAAAGCTGTGTCCCAGTGGACTAATGAAAGAGGCTGGTGCTTGAAACGGCTGAGGCGAGTATGAGCCACACTTCAGAGCCACTTTGCATTAATATTTTACAGCTCATTTCTTTTCTTTTACACAGGCAATGGCTTTTCTCCACCTCCAAGGGACTGAGCTCATTTCACGGAAAGCAAGAATGCAACCAGGGTTTTTTTGAGGTAGTTTTTTTTCTCCTCTCTCTCCCCTATAAAACAAACATCTGCTCCAAATTTTCAGCTCACTCTCTGAGCAAACTCTCTGAATTTTCTGACATGTTTCAAGGCAAACAGTTCAATTTGAAGCTGCCCTATTAGCCCCCAGCATGTGAAGGTAAGAATGCAAGACCCTTTTTTATTAAAAATAAAAAATCAGTTAACACAGGAAGTTTAAAAAAAATATAAATGCATAAAAGACAATCGACTTGAGGGATTAGCTCTACTTTGCTCTGGGTGATTAACAAAAAGAATAGAAAATTATTAGCACTCTTCCTATTGTAGCGGCCAGGCCCTCTGCAGAGTTGATTAGCAAGAGAGCAATGCATTGGTAATTAAACCTGGCTGGAACCCTATGGATAAAAACAAGTATTAATTGAAAAAAAATGCTTTTTCTTTTTTCTTTTTTTTTTGTGTTGGCACAAACCAGGATTGCATTTTGCACAGTTTTGAAAAAGCACAGCAGAAGGAGGCAACTGCTTTGGAGAGGGAAAGGCTTCCTGCCCAGGGGAGCTTCCCCCCCCTCCCCAGCCCTCAGCTCACGGAGATTCTCGGCACTCTGGAGTGAGCTGAAGAGCTCAGCGAAGAGCAGGGTCCTGTCCAAGAGAAGAGGCTCTTCATGTGGCAGCCCAGCTGGCTGCAGGCCCTGCTCTGCCCACTGCCCGGCCGGAGCTGCTCACGGAGGGGAGACGTGGGGGACACGCACAGTGGCAGTCAGCACACAAGGTCACTCTTTATGCAGTGCTCACAAAGCGCTACACAAGGGTCACAAAGCAGGGGACGAGGAGAGGGCTGTCACACCAGCAAGGGCTCCCCGCTCTCGGTCCCCCAGCACCTCCTGGCTCATGGGCAGGCAAAGCTGGGCAGCTTCATGGTGGCCAGTGAGGCCGGCTGGTTGCCTGTCCATCTACAGCACATGTGGTGATGCCACCCAACCCTTCACAGGATCACAGAATTGTTAGGGTTGGAAAAGTCCTCTAAGACCATCCAGTCCAACCATTAACCCAGCGCTGCCAGGTCCACACCACTGAACCATGTCCCCAGGTGCCACATCTACACAGGCTCCTCCCCAGCCAGCATCCCCCTGGTCCAACCTCCCTGCCGTTAGGAGATGCTGAAGCACACAGAGACCTTTGTCCCTAAGTGCCAAAAGTTCCTTGCAGAGGCTAGTCAGACCCTGCTTGCTTCAGTAAGTAACTTGAAATAAAGGGTCGCACATCACCTCTGGGCAGGGCAGCGTGGCAGGGTGAAGGAACTCAGAATGACAGCACCACGCTGTTGAGGCACCACAGACACAAGGGACAGGGGTTCCCTGGACCTCTCTCCAGCACCTGGGGTGAGCTTCGGCCTGCTCAGGCTCTGTTCCCCTCTAAGCTCCACATCAGTGTGCACAGAAAGCCAAGCACCATCCAAACATTGCTTTTAAGGCAAAGAACTGGTTGCCTGTTGCAAGCCCCCAGAGTTCAGCAGAGATCAGAAGTACTGACAGACCAGCTCCCACAGATCCTGGGGCAGCAGCGGCTCCATGACACCTCCAACAGCGATGGCAGAGCTCTGAAATGAGCAGCACCACACCAAGGAACGATGGCAGTGGCTGTGCCCAGAGCCCTCTCCTCCTGGCACACTGCAGCTTTAGCCCACGTGCTTGAGGCCACCTGCAGATGAGCCAGCTGACCCTCTGTCCCTTCATGCACTGCCCACCATGCAACAACAGCTTCCCAAGCTGCAGCCACGGGGGCTGTGCTCTTCCCAACACTGTCAGACACAAAGCCAGGTCCCCCATCTTTGCCCACCCCTCCCTGGGACAAATACACATCTCCTTTCTGCACAACCCCCCAGGAGCAGAGAAAGGAGCACAGACCATCTATACTTGGTGTCCATGGAGACAAACCTCTCCAAGACGTGGCCATCCACACAGGCATGCCCTGAGCCCAAAACCTCCATATGTGATATACTGTGGATATTCACCTGTTCTGAAATGGATAAAACCCAAGAATCATTCCTACTTAGACAATTAACTCGCATCCAGGGTGGTCTAAAGCTCCCTGGCGGTCTCCAGCTCTCAAGAACCACAAGAACATCCATTACCGACCCATGAACACAGCAATCTTTGACCTGTAGGCCCCCAGACATTGTTTGGTGGGGATGCTGTTCCATGGGAAGGAACATCTCACCTCCTGACAGCTGGCTACTCTCATAGTGCAAGCTGGGGCCAAAACGGTACCATCATTAAAAGCAAAACCTAATTTTCCTACCAGTCCCAACCTACCGCTCCCGACGCTGACATGGCTTGTCTTCATGGGGAGAACTGGATCAGTCACTGCTCTTGGTTGGAACTACCCTGCACTGAAAGTGATGAGCTCAACTCCACATTACTTCCCCCTCTGGTTCCCACCACAGCCATGTCAATGTTGGCCTCAAGGGGATGAGCCAGGACGGGAACTGGTGTATTTGTCAGGAGCTGTCACACACCTGGCTTTTCCCAGGCATCCTCTTTCTGCCCAGAAAGCACATCCAGATAAAAATAGGGAAGCTGGCCAAGAACCTAGTACTGCTGGCCATCGATCCCGTGGCTTTGCCTTGCCTGCCTAGAAACCCAGTCACTATTTGTGTACACAGGCTGATATTTCCACCTGGAGCTCCCACAGTTCTGTCCAGGAAGTGTTAAAGCAAAGCTCTGCTCCTCAGCCCTGCGAGCTCAGGGTGCTGGGTGACACCAGAGGAGGGGACCGAGGACAGGGCGAGATGCTCAGGTGAGAGAGGACACCATGAGGAAAGCATCTGGCATCAGAGAGATGGGGCTGAAGATACAGCAGCTCTTCAGTCTGATGTCCTCTGTGTCCAGTGAGGCCCACCTTGCCCCTTGGGAGGGTCACACACAGTGTGGGAACACCATGAGTGTTAGGAGGCACACGTGGGGAGCCCAGAGCCCAAACCCACCAGCCAGACAACTCGCCCGTGGCATAACAGAGAAGCCCCAAGGAATTTTCCACTGTGACATTAAAAGAAACACGATCATCTCGGTCCCTGGGACACTCTCTCTGCTTTCACTGGTCTGCTCTTGGATGTCTGCACAGCACAAGAATTCCTTGCAGCCACGGCTTTATCATAATTACGCCCACATTTCTGGTACAGAAGCTGAAGTTCTCTAGATTTCCTCCACGTTAAGGTCCCAGGTTACAGGGACACACCTAGGTCTGTCCCCAGAAACAATCACCCGTGCAGACACCAGAGGGGTCCTCTGTCCCACCACAGGCACACGTGGTCTGTAGGCTCTGCCCGAGACCAGAGTCTCCCCAGCAAAAACAGTGTTTGCTGTGCCTTAGTTTAAGAACAACTTAAGGCCAGGGTCAATAGAGTGCTGCTCTCTCCTCCCTCTCACACTGCCTCATCACTCCCAGAGGCCATTCTGGGAAAGAGATGGGGGAGCTTCACATCCTCATGATGCTGAAGGAGCCCAAGGCTCCCTCCAGATCTGCCTGGAGACACCACAGGGCAGAAGGTAGAGGACTCGAAGGGTCTTAGGGCAAACCAAAGCCCCATTTTGTGGTATTTTGTGGACCTGCCACAGAGATGTGGCCACCATCTCCATGACCTTTCCTCATCTGAGCCCCTGGTACTAACAGCATCCCACCTTTCCACCCTGGGCCAGCAGCACTTGCCAGGAGAGATGACCACCCCTCCCTGGCCTTGCTGGGCCTCAGTTGCATCCCTCAGCATGGAGAAGGCAGTGCCATGGCCAGCACCAGCTCTCCCACCACCTGGCCTTCGTGCACATCCCCTTTTCCTCACGTCCAGCACAAAACAGAGACCCTGTCCTTGTGCTGGTGCACACGGGGGTGGGAAAGATAATTTAAGAGAACCTGAGAAACCAACACCGAGGATGAGAGTGCAGGGCATGCCAGATCTCACCCCCTTCCCACCTATCTTTGTGGTTTGACACTCAGATTTCTTACGCATCCTTTCCTCTGTCCTCCTCATCCCCATCCAGCACAGGAGCCGGTGCCGTTATGGCAGCACCGTGCTCACCTGACCCTGTGCCATCACCCTCTGGCTGATGTGCAGAGGGCAACGGGGAAGACGACGGAACTACAGTACAATATTTTGGGTTGGTTTTCCTACTTTTTGCCTTTTCCGTTTGGTCTCATCTGTTGCTCCAACGTGCAACCGCGAAAGGGCACACACTAATCCTGCCTCCTTCTGAGGCTCCCTACGGCCCTCAGGCGCTGCTCGCCAAGGTACCACTGGGGAAAACACCTCTTTTATCCCAGGGGAAGTTTGGTGTCGAGCAGGGATGCGGAAAGTTGGGAGGCGGCGCTGGGCGGGGGCAGTGGAGGTACCGGCCCGCGCATCCCCCGCGCATCCCCCGGGCACAGGGTGGTCGGGGCCGGCCCCGCGCTGGGACCCGGACCCCCCTTCGCCCCCCAGGCTGCCCGCGGGGAAATGCCAGGCACGGAGAGCCTGGGGGTTCATTATTTTTCATTTTTTCCCCTTCCTCCTCGCCACCCAGCCCCCGGCGCTCCCCGAACGGCGGCTCCCGGGAGGGCTCCGGCCCCGCACCCCCGCCCGAGGGAGCGCAGCCCCTCTGCCGCCCCTTCCCGCCGGGCTCCCCCCGCCGCGCACTCACCGGCCCCCTCGACCTTCTCGGAGCCGCGGCTCCAGGTGACCTGCCGCGTCTCCAGCTTCACCTGGAAAGTTTTCCGCTCGGGTCGCTGCGACTTTTTGGAGTAGAAGAGGGTCATGACGGTGCCCACCTCCAGGCTGCGGCAGAGCTGCGCCGCCTCCGCCTCGCTGGGCGCCCCGGGGCCGCCGCCCGGCCCGGCCGCCATCGGCGCAGCGAACAAAGGGGAGCGGGAGCGCCCGAGCCCCGCCGCGCCCCGCGCCGCCGCCGCGGGAGGGGAGCAGAGCAGGAGGAGGAGGAGGAGAGGGAGAAGGAGAAACAGGAGGAGGAGGAGGAGGAGCGAGGAAGGAGGAGGGAGGAGGGAGGGGAAGGGGCGGAGCGATCCCGGCGCGGGGGCGGTCGCGGGGCGCGCAGCGTGGGGGGTCGGCGGGAGGGACACGCACCCCGGTCCTGCCGGCCGAGGGGTTCGGGGCCCGGAGCATCCCCGCGGGAGGGACACGCACCCCGGTCCTGCCGGCCGAGGGGCTCGGGGGCCGCAGCATCCCCGCGGGAGGGACACGCACCCTGGTCCTGCCGGCCGAGGGGCTCGGGGCCCGGAGCATCCCCGCGGGAGGGACACGCACCCCGGTCCTGCCGGCCGAGGGGCTCGGGGGCCGCAGTATCCCCGCCGAGCGGCCCGCGGGGCAGCGGGGCAGGCGGACCCCTCGCCTGGTGCGGGATGCCAGTGCCACAGACCACCCAGCATGCCTGGGCACGCCTGGGGGACCGGGGGACTCTGCACCCCACGGAACGCCTGGGGGACCACCCTGCACCCCACAGGTCCCCCGTGTGCCACACACCCCACAGCGCAGGACACCTCGGGGCCCCGGCACCCACAGCCGGGTTTGCGGGGGATCCTGGCGTGGCACATGTGGGGTCCCAACACTGCATCCCACGGTGGCTTTTCCTGCGGACAGATCCCTCCGTATGGCTGCCGCTGGCACCATGGTGTGGCTTCTTGATGAAGCCAGGTCTGCATTTGTTGTTTCCTCCACGCAGATCCCAGCTGGATCTGTGCTGGCATGGAAAGCGGGATGGGGCTTGCAGGGTGGCCTGTGGCATCCTGCCCCCGGGGGACGTGTAGGGAGCCGGGGGTCACTGGACGCTCTCTGGCCCCACAAAAAAACAGGGTTAGAGACCACACAAAAGCAGGGTTAGCGAGGGGATAAGTGGTTGAATTGGGAAGCGTTTCAGTGCAGTTTGTTCCATTCATGCGGTTAAAGCCTGCAATTTCCCTTTCTGTGTGCCACTGACCTTCTTCCCCGTGCCCCCCTCTCCATCAGTGCACCCCAGGGCACATCGGGTGCTCAGGCTGTCTCAGGCTGGGCACAATGTCCTGGGTCCAGTGGCCAGTGCATCCCCCAGCCTGGCAGATGACGGTCTGCCCAAGTCGAGCACATCTCTGCTGCAGGAGAGCAGGGAAAGGGACAGGTTGGAGGCAATGTACCGCCTATAAATGCTCATATATATATATGTGACTGTGTATACGTATGTATATATGTATGTAAAAATATGGGTTAATTGTTGGGCTTGATGATCTTAGAGAACTTTGCCAACTTCAATGATCCTATGATTTTTTTCTTTCTTCCAAACTTAACGACTCTGTGAATACACACACGTACACACACACGTGTCCACAGGCCCATGGCAAGGTAGCCTGTGCTCAGCAGTCCTTATCTCACCCCCCCAGCTCATGGCTGGGACTGGGAGGGGCATCACATTCTAAGTGAGGGGCCCATCCCTGAGTGGATCCCACATGTGAGCAGCTCCCTGTGTCCTGCTGCTTCACCTGCCTCCCAAGGGACATTCCCCAGCACACATAGTAGGAGCCCTACGAGGTTGTTTAGGATCCTACCCAGCATCTGGGCATCAAACGAGCAAGGACAGACACATCAGGGTAAGAGCCCAAACCTGTCCCAATGGAAATGAGCAGTGTATGACAGCACTGTAAGGATGCTGGGGATGTGCTCAGCTGAGCCAGTGCCACTGGAGCCTGTCCTTGGTGTTGGCACAGCACTCTGGGCCTCATTCTCTCTGGGGTGAGCTGCTGTGGCCGCCAGGGAAGTTGCTCCTGGCTTGTGTAACGGCCTCGCTTGGGACCGGCAGGAAGCAGCTGGCTCCCAGTGGTCTTAAAATAGCTGAGCATTATGGGCACACCCTTGTTTTTGAGGGCAAAACCTGGGAAGGGAGTGTGGCCATCGAAGAAGCAGAAAAGGTGGCTCCCTCGCTCCCAAACACTGCCTGTTCGTGCTGACGGAGAGCACCTGGCAAGGTGTGTCCTCAGCTCTGGAGCTCAGGGTGGCTGGGGCCAGCACGAGGAGGATGTGGTTTACAATGAGCTGTTGGCGATGGATATTTTTTATTTTCCAAGTTTGAGTGATCACCTTTTAGCCCTGCATTAGGTCTCTGTGTCTAAGATGCTGCACACCAAGGAATTTCACAATTTAATTTGACAGCACAGGAAATTTGACAGCCTTTGTGTGCCTGCTGCCTGACAGCCCCATTTGGTGGTCCCAGCTCCTGTACCAGCCAGGCTGTGAACAACCACCCCCACCCCTCAGGGCAGCAAAAACTTCCATTATATTCCTGTTTTGCTTTTGAAGAAATTCCCTGGATTGTGTTCATCATGTGGCTGTGGAAGCCTGGGGGTTCTGCAATCTCCCCTTGCAAACATCTCCAGGAAAAGGGGGATTTTCCCCTCTGAGTGGCCCCAGCACCTCCCCCTTCACAGTTCCGAAGCACGGGATGCCATCCCCCATATCCTGCAGGATTCATGGAGCAGCTGCATCCTCCCACCAGGAACAGGCCAACGGCGAGGTGACCTCTGGCTTAAGGACAGCCCCAGGCATGCTCGAGGTCTGGGGAGCAAAATCCAGGGACACAGCACTCTGAGGCCACCCCACAGAAAAGTGCGGGGGGTCCCTGCAGCCCAGCATCCCTCTGACACCACTGTCTGGGAACGGATGCATCCCCCTCCTGCCCCGGGGATCACGCATGGAGACAAGGTGCCCAATCCTCATCCAAACGAGTGGTGCAATCCCCGGGAGAGATGCCCCTCTCCGGGTTATTTATTCATTCCCGCCTGCTCTGCGCTGCCTGGGCTGGGTAAAGACACCACCAGCCCGTGGGCTGAGAAAATCACCACGGCGGAAGAGCTTCCCTGGTGCCGCGGGGAGCAGGATCCGGAGAGCCCCGAGGGAAGGCGGTGCGGAGCTGCCTCCTGCCCGGGCGGGTGTTGGCAGACACAGCGCAGCGTTGTGCCGGGGATGGAAAGCAGAGCCGCCCGGGGCTGTGGAGCTGCCGCGGATGCTGGCGCGGTGCCGGCCGCGTGCCGAGGAGCCGGGCAAAGCCGGGCCCGCAGGCTGCCTCCCCCCGCAGCCTCTGCCCCTTCCACGCCTTGCAGGGTCCCTCCGGATGACAACAAGCAGCTGGTGAGAAACCCACTGCAGCTCCGGGTTCCCTGTCCCCACTCTGCAGTGCTGCGCGGGGAGCGCACACATTTTTAATATCGAATTCACCTGGTTTCAATTTTCAACTCTGGAATCCTGTAAGACTTCAAGGGGGATGGGGCTGCATCCTGCAGGGTTTGCACCTCCCCTTGGCAGCCAGGCCCTGTCCATGGGCTTGTGATGCACAAGATCCGGTTCAAACCTGCATTTTGCCCTCTCCACCGGTCATGCCACTGCTGCCTCAGTTTCCCCGGCTGCCAAACACAGGCGCTGTTGTGGGACTGGAAAGCCGAGGTGGGGTGGTGGCACTGGGGCAGGAGAGCACAGGCACTGCTGCGGTGGGATGCAGGACAGGATGTGGCACGTTTGTGGCCATCTCTCTGTTTGCACAGTGAGTCAGTGGGATCTGGGAATTCTCCGTGGAAAGCATGGGGTGTGTGGTCCTCACCCTGCTGTGCCACAGGCAAAACCACAGATTAAACCCTCCTCAGCTCCCTGCCCGGGACAGAGCCCGTGCTCCCCAGCGCTGGGTGCATTTTCAAGGGCTGGTTTTGCACCAACATCCTTTTCCTCGCTGACAGAGAGGCACAGCACTCTCCAACCTCGGACATCAGCCTGGCCTTGTGCTTCCAGGCAGAGCACGGATCTCCCAGCCTGGCCAGAGCAGCCCGCCATGCCCAGGGAGAAGGTGGATCTGCCAGCAGCGATGCTGGGGTGGGAGATCCCCTCTGTGGGAGTACATCCCTTCCCACTGCACTCAACAGCTCCCTGTTCAGTGGTGTAAGAGGTGGGAATTTGTAAGATACGGGATAACTGGGCCAGGTCTGCGGGCGGGAAGGAGGGCTGTATAAATAGAAAGGATATTTTTACAGGCTGCATTGTTCAGGCACGGGCAGGTCAGGAGCACAATGAGCCCCTTTCCCTCTCCGCTGGCATTTTCGCTGCTGCACCTTGGAAAGGGCCCAGAGAGCAAACGGCAACTCCTGCCAAGCTCCATGTGCAGCCACAACAAAGTGCCTGGAAGATCCCCGCAGGCAGCAGGAAGCCCCGCTCGGGGCTGGCTGCCCAGAGGCTCCTCAGCTGGCTGAGCCTGACCCCGCAGCTGCCCTCGGGGGTCTGGGAGCCCACCAGAGCTCTGGGGTCACAGGGAGGTGCTTGCAGAGCAGCCAGGGCCTGTGTCTGCTCCACAGAGCCCAAGGACACCAGGCCAGGGCTGCTCCCAGTGCCAGTGAGGAGAATGCAGCCATCAGCCTCATCACCTGTGTCCTTGCCCAGCCTCCTGCCCTTCCCAGCCATGAAGGGGAAGGAGCTGCTCTCCCTCCCTCCTGCTCTGTGCAGAGGGCTGGGGGTCAATAAAAGGCAGCAGAAAAACCAGGCCAGGACGAGCAGCTCCGGTGTCACTGCATCCTCCTGCTCTCTGCTTTTTCCCAGGACAAAGCAAACTGATGCTGAGCTGTGCCTGCATGGAAACCCACAGCGACCACCAGAGAGGGTGCAGCACAACCACAGCAAGGCAGGGATGGGCCACATCCTGCAGGGAATTCCTGCTGGGAACAGAAATTGCACCCCACCATCCCCCCCAGCCCAGCGACCACAGGGGCCTCACGTCCAGGGCCGGAGGTGAAAGAATACAGAGACACCAACACTCAGTTAAGTTGTAGGAATTTATTTTAAATAACCTACAGTTGATTAAAAGGGAATTCATGATAAAAATAGAAGATACTTGTTGAGGAAAGGCTGCAGGAAATGGTCTTGCACACACACTACGCTAACAATGCCTCTAAGACTAATGATTATAGCAAAAAAAGGTTTCACATTAAAATTCTGCTTTTTAATTTTTAAAATTTTTTTACACAATTACAAAAGAAAAAAATAAAAGCCCTAAAATCTTGATTATTTTCCTTTTTGGACCAATGCTCATTTCCCTCGAAATTTATTGACCTGTGAAACTTCTTTTTACACAATAAAATCTTTCAAGTAAAAGAGGGGAGTGGGGCTTAGAAAAAAAGGGGGGGGGGGGAAAGGTAAAACAGTCTGACAAACCTAAAAAGTAGATAATTCTTGGAAGTGTACAGAGCATGTTCAGAACAAAGGGTGATGGGAATGTCATTTGTTTCCAATTTCACTTGTCCTCAAATTCCACACACATCTTCCCATCACACGGCCCCCTCCCCCCACCCGCTCCCCAAACCTACACGATCTTTAAGATCATAAAGAAAGAAAACTGTTTAAATATTTTAAAATAATTAAAAAGAAATAAAAATTCACATTTAAAATAGGAACACTCAAGTCAGGAGGCCGATTTCCCATCATGATTTGCTCTGAACAAATGTGGTGGATATTTGTAAATTCATGTTCCAATGCCACAACTGTTTCAAGTGACGAATTGAAAAAGATTTGGGTATTTCCATGACTATAGTGATAGCTGTAACAGGTGCGTTGGGATCCTTAAATTTTGTTTATTTGTTAAATTCTGAAATGGGGCGGGAGGGGGAGGGGAAGGGCAGGGGTTAAGGAGTCCATTTTCTATTAAAATATAGAAGTTATTGCAAAACCCTAACTGTAAAAACGCACCAATATAATTGGATTTTGTATACAGTAGCTAAAGATTCCCACGCTCTCAGTGTGATGGTGAATTTGCCTGGCGGAAGGTTGACAAATCCCCCATCCACTTGCCCTGCCTCAAGAGAAAAACCACACAAACCAGACAGCTAGAATTTGGATCTCTGAAACATTTTTAAATAAGTTGTCCATAGGACAACTGGCTCAGCTCCTTTAGGATATTTCCAGGTTATGCTTTCTGCAAGATATTGGCTGTTTTATCTGATGCTCACTTGCCCCTTTCCTCCCCCTTCCCCAGCATCCAAGGACAAGTAAGGCTCACAGTTTATCAATCTCCCTAAAAACCAGGCTACTCCCTTTTCCCATAAAATTCAGCTCAATAAAAACAGGTTAAAACTCATAGTCTTCCTCTGCCATGTCGATAGCCCAGGCAAATTTCTCTCGTTGGGTTTTGTTATAAATCTTCTCTATAGGAATTCCCCACTTCTTACACCTGCAGGAGAGGAGATGCTGTTAGAGTTCGGGATAAAAGGAAGGCCAGGGACCCTGCCCTTGGCACTATGTGGGGGGACAAGACAGAGGTGAAGGGGTGGGGTGGATCACCCCAGCACAGCCCAGGCAGGTGCTTACCAAGCAACAGAGATCCTGGGATCCAGATAGTTGAGTTTGGAGGTGCCCAAAGCAATCTGCTTGTTCTCCTCCCTATCTGTAGCCTGAACCTCCAGCTTCATCAGTTGCTCCTCGATCCTCTGCACCGCTTTCTTCTTGCTCTCCACTGTCCTGGGGTGGCAAAGAACAAAGCACTGAATTCCTAATGCCCTGCCAGCACTGTGGGAACCCAAAGGGACTCTGCTCAAGGTAAGCAATGCCACCAGCCACACAGGGCAGCTGTGTCAGCACAGATGGTGACACAACACACTCAGCACATGCAATTAAGAACTGACATTTTCCAAGAGGCAGAGCAGGAATCTTAAGCAGCAGTTTTGTTTTAAAGGGTTGGAAGCAACAGCCTGAACTGTTCTGATGCTACACCCACTCCCACACCAGCCCATCTATCCCTCAGTAAGTCATGCTGGGATCCTGCTTTCAGAGCTCCTGTAACTCAGCTCCCCTGTGGCTGCTCTGCAGAGCCCACACGGAGGCCCAGCACATCGTCTGCGCCGTGGGCTTCCGACGGGGAGTGCGGAACTCAGGGAGGTGCCTGTGCAATAATTAATTGTGTGAGCCCTGGCTCCCCAGGAAGACAACAATGCTGCACACTGGATCCACCCCTCTGCTGGTCCTGGGCAGCAGCGGGGTGGGTGAGCACTGGTGGGCACTCAGCTCCGAGGGCTGGGCACGTCAGGAAGCACAGAGTCAGACCACGCCGTGGGTGACCATTTCTTCAGGCACAGAACGAAAAGGGCAAAAGAAAGCCTTCCCAAATCACAGGCCAGGCAAGTGGAATACAGGGTTAAGGACCCCTTCTGGGAGCATTGCACAGCCCAGTAACACCAGCCTTACTTTTTAGACTTCTCATCCCTCCGGACCTTGGCATCAGCTTTGGCGCTTTTCAGTTCCCTCCTGGCATCAGCTAATTGCTCCTTCTTGGCATCAATCTAGGAGAGGCAAAACCAGATGGCAGCACTGTGAACAAGCTGCTGACAGCTGTGTCAGTCACCCCTGGGCAGCATGACCCAGGAAGCCAGTTTGTGACCACGTTCAGAATCTACCAGCAGTCAGATCCACTCCTGCAGAGCAATCAGGCCACTGGCCGCTGCACAGCCAAGTGTGGTGAGATATCCCCCTCAAAAAACAGGGCCTCACTAATTTCCAAAGACAAGCTGGTGCTGGGAGCTTTCTCACACAGCTACAACCAAGCAGGCCAAGGAACTGGCTTGGTCTGGCCTGGCCAACAACCCCTCCTGGCAGCTCGTCTGCCTCCACTGCATCCCACCACTACCAGCTCTCTGACAGCTACACGGAAGGATGATCCCTGATCCCTCAGCAGGAATCAGCCCCAAATCCTACACACTGAAAGGTGTTAATGCTTCACGCAGTTCTTCTTCAGTAGGCTTAGGATTCAGGGAGATTTAGCATTTTGCAGCCCCTGTTCAACCACTCCCCTTACACATCCCCAAGCTCTAGGATCTAGGGTGAAGGCAGCCATGTTAGGTGTTACGGAAGCAAGGGACACTGCAGTGCCAAACCAGAACTCCTTATTGTGAAGGTTATTCTAAAGCCAGACCAGGAACAGACCTAACCCCTTTGGACCTCATGGCCTTCACCAGAAACAATCTGCAAAGGAAGAGGTCAAGTCAGAGGGGCATAATGTACTATGTAGACACTGACAGTGGCCTGGGATTCACACAACAGGGGTGGATGCCCACTCCGGGTTCTTTAGGAGACACAGATCAGAGCTAGAGACTGCTGCTCTCAAGTTTCAATGGCAGCAGAACACACAGCTATAGGATGAAGGGCAAAAAAAGGGTCTGGTCTTGTTCTTTACAAGTAAAAGACAACTCAGAGAAGCCCCTTCCAGCTCACTGCTTGTCTCCAAGCAGACCCATCTCTCATGTGCACTACCAACTCCTGACAGGGAAAAGCAGGCTCTGCTTTCACCCCAAGGGAAAGGAATCCTGACTCCTGAGATGCAGCACTTGTAGCCCTGCTGCCCCAGAGCTGGGCAGGGGGAGGTACCTTGCTCTGCAGGTTCATCATGGACTTCTCGAAGGTTTTGGGTGGAGCTCTCTGGTGGTTACACAGGATGGCCACCGCTCTGTTGGCACGGTTGTAGGAGAGGATCTTTGCTGGGATGTTGTCATCCGCTGTGAAGGAAGGGAAGTGGTGAATGAGTGGGTTCTCCAGGGTGTGCTGCCCCAACCAGTGTCCCACAGCAACTGCAGAACCGACCTTCCCCTCCCATGGCCATTCTCAACACTGCACTCCAACTACAGTCCCAAGAGCCTGGCCACTTCCATCCCAGCCCCTAACTCCTTCTGGATGTTACTCATCACCACTGACACCATCTCAACTCAACAGAGGGGAAGCACAGCCACACTCAGAGCAGGGGACAGCAGGACCACCCTGCCCAGGACACTGCTGGGCTTCACAGGTCTAATGTGCCCACTTGGTAAAGCTGCCAAGTGCAAGGCAGCACTGCTCACAGAGGCTGTGGATGAGCAGCCAAGAAACGTGGGGCTGTTACAGATGCGTCTGCCTTGCCTGTCATCTACAGCACCTCACAATCAACAGAAAGCAAACACATTTGGTAAAGGATAGGCATAACCCGGAAAGCACACCCTGGTGTGCTCACAAGTCAGTTCTGTTCTGCCCCAGTGCTGGGGTGCTCAAATACCCCAAAAGATCGACAGCAGATTTTTGGTCAGACCTCAGCTGCCTGACATTTGCACTGGGAGAACTGTAACAAGGAAGTGGTGAACAGATACATGACTTGTGGCTCAGCCGAGGAAGCCAGGCCTGTATTGCAGAGTCAGATCTGTTCCCCTCACAGCTTCAGGGGCAAGACTTACGATTTGTGAGCTCCTTGAGCTGCTGCTGTAGCGTGATGGAGGCATTGTAAGTACGGAATACCTTGGCTGTCAGTCCCTCCATAAGGTCTTGAAGGTGTTTATTTAAGATACTGGTCTAAAGAAGCAGAAAGGAGGTGACAGTGAGCACTAGGAATGACCACAGCATTTGTGAAACCTCTGGACCCATGGCTGATACAGACATGATCTCACAGCTGAGGCCTGGTGTACTCAGACCTGACCACAACAGAATAGCCACAGCATTACAGAAACCACAGGAAAAGTGAACAGAGAACCAACAAGTACTAGATTGGTAACAAGTACCACAAGTGGCCAAAAAGGATTTCTTTGGTGTGGAGGTTTTGGTTTCCAGTAACAATAAACGTGCCTGGACCACCACAGTGCTCCCACAGAACAAAGTGTGCAGACAGGGATGGCATCTGAAAATCTGTCACCTCACACATTCATCATATCTGAACTCTGAAAAAACCTCCCCAGGTCAGAGCCAGGCAGGCTCACCAGGACCAAGGCCCATCACTTTGGGAACCTGTGGGCACAGTGGACAATTCAGACACCAGACTGAGACAGACTCTCACTGCCTTGAGGCTGCTCTGGAAGAAAATTTCCACTGAAACCATTTCTGGAACAGAGCAGCTGTTACTGCCTGGTGCAGAGCAAGCCTGTTCATGGTGCTCCACCACCCTCACCAGGAGCTATGTGCTTACATTGAGGCGGTCAAAGAGGTCATCCTCAGGCTGCTTGTTTTCCATGAACAGCTGAAGATTCTTAAACACCTGCAGGAAAAAAAACCCAGGAACATCAGGCACACAGACCACACAGCACTGGGCAGCACTGAGTTGTATGAAAGCAGGACTGCCAGGGAGCCATTAAACTGTTCCAGGGAACAGTGATGATGCTGGATGTTACTTCCCAGCAGGCAAAGACCCATCTCTCAGGGCAATGCTTGTGCTGCAGGCTCAGGAGTCCTGAGTCTTCAACACCCTTTATCCTCATCCTTTGGATCAAAATTACAGGAGATCTGACTCTGCTCTGGCATAGCTGCCTAACAGAGAAAGAGACCCCAAAGCTACTTTCTTTTCCTTACTCTCCCATTATTACTCAAGCCCAAGAGACCCCTGAGCCATTTCCCATGGACTGAAGCTACAAGAAACCAACCCTCCTCACTGCTGCATTGTTTCATACAATTTCATCCCAAACACGTCTCACTGGGGTAGGGAGAATAATCAAAGCATCTTTGATTATAACAGAGACCACAAATCCCAGTTCTGCGTGCTCCAATTCCCCAGCTTTTCAACAACACACATTCTTCTATAGACACCCAATATACAAAGATTTCTAGTTCCACAATAATCAACTCCCCATTTTAAGCACTGAAAAAATACCAAGAGACACCAAAAAACTTAAACAGAAAAATATGCTTTCTTCTTCACACAGGGAACCAAGAATTCCAGCACATGTTAATTTCTAGAGCAGTAGTTTGATTTTTTTTCAGTTGTTTTGCTTCTCAAGAGGCCAACATTTACTGCTGACTGTCATGACAACTATCACAGTATTATACACAGGGTATCTAACACAGACCACAGAGCTGTGGGCCAGATGCAAAGCTGTTACACCCACAAAAACATTTTGGACAGTGCCCTCCAGGTTCATGCTGCTGCATAGGGATTGATTCTGAAATGAGGCCAAAATCACAGCCAATTTGAAACTGGTGGATGACAGAAATAAAAGAATTGACATGGCATAAGAAGTCTTGGCTGGCAGACACCCAGGTTCATAGGCCAGGGGTATCAGTGCACCTACTCCATAGGCTCTGATGCAGCCAAGATCAAGATCCACCTCTGTGAGAGCTCAGCTCCAACATGCACCAAACCACCATGACAGAGGTGTGTATTATCAAAGACCCCATCAAACTGCTGCTCTGCCAGTGCCACCAGTATTTCTGAACCTTTTATGCTGTTACTTGTCACATGGGCCTGGAACTCCACCATCTACAGGTGACAAAACCAATTCTGGTGACCAGAACGAGACCCAGGAAACTCATCTAACACAGCTGTTATAGTTATGCTATGTCAACTCTTCCACCACAGGGAAGAGCAGCAATGTGTCTGAACATCTCATCTGCAGGGCTGTGTCACACCACCTTCCATGGCACTGCCAACAAAGAGGATGTCACATTAACTGACTTATTTTTCGGCTCAGTGTCTGAGCAGTGATAAAGCAACGTGTTAATGAAATCCAAGTGTGCTGACCACATCTGTGTGCAGTTCAGTCTGTGTATGTGCTTGTGGAGGTGCCTTACCCTCTTCTCCACAGGGACTTTGTTGTAGTATCGGATGGAGTCCTTCCCGAGGAAGTCGAACTCAACCACGTATTCCTGCCCATCCAGTTCAGGATGCAGCTTGATGTGCTCTACTCTCAGAGAACAGCAGCCCACGGTGTCAGCTGTCTCTCCTTCTTCTTTTTCATTACCAGCTCTCAGGGCAAGCTACATTCATATCAAGATAAGAGAGGTAAGGAATTCAAACTGTCCCCAGAATACAGAGACGCTGCAAACCTTCAGACACTGGCCTAGAATCAGCAGTGTCCAGATGAGAATATCTCCTTATTTTAAGAGTTTAAGCCAGGATGCTTTACCAACTTTTGCTCATTAAGTCACTCAAAATGTGACGCAGTTCTGACTAATGGACATTAATTTCCAAAAAGTGTGGCAGTTTTTAAAAATCAAATTGACTTCCATGTGAACTCTACTTGAAACAAACAGTTCAGTTGTTCATCTTCTATGATCCTACCTGTTCACTGCACACTAAATACATTTCAAATAGCATACAGGTTATACAAATATTGGCTTGTATAAATTATCTAAAGGCTACATTTGGCTGCATAAAAAAAACAATTTCTAACTTTTGAAATCTTCAGTGGTCATGTGAAACCGCAATTATTCACATCAAAGTTCCCTGGTTTACATCAAACCATTTTGAACAAAACCTGTTTATTTAGTTAGTCAAGACACCATATGCTACTAGGGAACAGCTCTCTGGGAACTGGTTTTATGTTGCTTTAAATGCATCAACACAACTGCAGTTTTCTTTATGCTGTGGTGAAAAAATTATCATAATTACAAAACCTCACAACTGTGACCTCAAACTGAAGAGGTGACAAACCAGCAGAAATTCCCAGCAGCAAAACTGAAACAGCTGGAGACAAAAGGCCCACACAAACTTCCCAGTAATCCAACTGGGTGATTCTGGAACCAGGCTGTGAGTTTTGCCTGAACTAAACAATGCTGCCTGAAATAGCTGTGTTTAGTACAATAGTTTATTGCTCTGGATTCCAGGTAATGGGAAGGAAAAGGAGCCTGCCCACCAGGAAGTCTCAGGATACCTTAGTAACTGGGCTCAATTCTGCCTTCAAGACAAACACACAGCATTTCCAAGTATTCCCAGCAGGACAGGGAAGGCGAGGGGAGCCAAGGAAGGAGCCTCACCTTATCAATGAAGTACAGTGCCACAGCCCTCTGCCGTACTTTCATCTCTTTGGATTTCCAGTCTTCTCGGTATTGATTCCGGATTTTATCTACACACTTCTTCAACCTCCGAGCTGTCTCGTACTTCTGCCAGTCCTTCTCACCCTGCAGGGAAGTTGGAACAGAGTCAGCACTAGAGAGCAGGCAGAGGACCAGCTCCAATCTGCATCTCAAGGCTTTGCAAGCCCGTGTGTGGCAAACAGTCTCTCAGTACAAAAGCACTGAGATGCTGCTGCTGCACAGCTCAGCTTCACACTGTGCTGCCACACAGCTGCAGGTCATTCAGATTTCCATGATATTAAATGCTTCCATGGAAGCAACTAGAGAGGGACACAAAAGACACATCTTCCCTGCTTCTCAAAATACAAACGGCTTCCTCTGCTTTATTCAGATGGCACTTATGTTCTTTCAGCTGTGTAATTAAATACCCATAAAAGGCAAAAGCAACATCAACAGTTCATCATCATTATTATATATTCAAGACATAGCAAAAAAGAGGGCAGGAATTCGCAAGGAACAGAGATATTTTTCCTCCTGTATTTGTAGGACAAACTCCTTGTTTCCAATCCAGGAAAAAATCTCTCAGAAAAAGACTTCATGAAAGGAGCTTAAATTCTTGCTTTTATGGACTTGATCCACAGACTGGGTATTTGCTCCCACAGCAGGAGTTTGTTTTCCTCCAGTCATGAGCTCCTTACAAGCCTTCTCAGCCAGGAGCCTGGCCGGGTTTTTAATTTTACAAACAACTAATTAGCAACCCATGGTTAGAACTTCACTACATGACCAGGCAGGGGAAGTTAAGGCCAAATGTGTGTGAAATATCCACCAGAGCAAGTCCTTTCTTGGATAAAATGCTTCCTTTTAGGTTTACACAGGTTAAAGGATTCCACTAGAAATGACACAGTGGTGTTTTTCAGGAGACATTTTGCAGATTTCACCTGCTCTCCTGGGCAGTAACTGTATCCTCTCTTTTCAAGGGGGAACAGAAGCACAGAAGCTTCCCTATGTTTTTCAACCACTGTAGGATGAAACAGCCAGGTAGCTTTACCTCCTGTCTCTTCCCTAACCAAGAGCTACATTTACTTCTTGGAAACTTGACCAGGAGGATTACTTTGGTTTTTGTTTTTTAAAATAGATCTTTACCTTAATTCTTGAGCTAGGGTTCAACATGATGTATTTGATAGAGCCTTGGATGTTCTCAGTCCACGACACCAGCCAGGTCACCTTGTTATCATGCCGGACCTCCTTCCATTTGTGTCCTGGTGGAGGGGCAGGGATTTTGGAATCCCTACAGAGAATCAGAAAACAGAAGATAAAAACTATTTAAAGAAAAACCCACCAGCATCAAAACAGAGAAGGTAATAAACAGCATTACACAAAGAAAGTGCAGGGAAAGGAACTGAGGCAACAGAATTGCATTATCTCCACAGGCAGGAAACCAAGTAAATCAAAATGAACAGTCAAAGATCAGGAATGTAACTGCTACCAACATGGACATGCTGAGGAATTACACTGTAGGTGGGACACATTGCTAGGACCAATTTTGATTTGTGCACACTGCAATAGTGTGGATACTTGTGAGGACTAGAGAGAGTGAAGGGAAGCCCACCAAACCTTAGCCTTCAACATCAAGGAAGACAAAGTGGGGCAACCTATGTAGAATGAAATTATTTTCTGGAAATACTAGCAGGAAAGGCAGTTTAAGCAGATGTAGGTTGTAGGCGTGAGGAAGAAAATATGTTGACAAAGTTCTACATGAACCCCATGATTGCCTTGCTCAGTCTTTGCTTGTATGACTCAGTTTCTCATCCATATGAGAACAAGATAAGCTGCATCCCTAATTCTACATGTTTGAGTATCAACTCATACAGGGTTTTAAAAAATGAGCTCTAGAAAGCAAAGCCAAGGTGTGAAGCATGCAGTGCTCACTTGCTGCAGTTAATGATGATGTCTTCAGGCATGATGCGTCTCTTCAACATTCCCATTTTGGGATGGTTGCCACGACCTCGAAAGAGACCTGGGGGTTCAATCTTAAAGTTGGCAATCCTCTCCTTGTGGTTGTCCATCACACAGTAACCATATTCCTTCAATAGCCGCTCGTTCTCCTCTTTGATTTTCTGGGAAAAGCCAAAAGCAAAGATGATGTGGCACATGCAGCACCACACACACCTTCATATGCCAAGACTTAACAAATTTTTATATTTGCACCACACTGATGCTGAAGACCCAACCCAAAACCAGATCCCCATCATGGCAAGAGTATCAGACTGGCCAGAAAAGCATTTATAAAATGCAAGCAGCACAAACAAACCGGAAAAAGAGAAAAAATTTGTGAAAACTCTCTGAAAACTTCTATTTGAGGGAAACAGATCAGTGCTGGTGAAGGCAGCTACAATTTTGCCACAATAGAGGCGTGTACCTCTATCCACATATCTCACCTTCAAGGGGTACCCCCAGAACAGTACCGCTACTTTATATTCTATACTGAGCATTTGACATCCACTGGACTTCATATCTTGTTGTTTATGTATAAAAATTCTGTGTATACAAGACTTCTGTGTTTGAACTCAGCACTGGAAAGCAGGCAAAGGAATGTCTCCAGGCTGCTGCATGTCAAGCCTGTGTCAGCAAATGGTCTCATAAGCAGAACACAGTCTTCTACGAAAGAATGTGCTGAGATTTCACTGCATACTTCTGTGCCTGAACTCTAATTATATAGAAGGAAAAATAAAAACATTGCAGCTCAAAATAAAACATCTGACCCACAGACAGCACTGCTGCACCATCTAAGAAACAGAAAAAGCCACTTCTGCTCCATTTTAAGAGCTACCGTGGACAGAAACTGAAGGGCTCACCCACCCACATTTATCAAACCAAAAGAGCAGGAAGACAAGGGCTCTCTATTTTGCTGGGATCCCTCTGATCCCAAAGGCTGTAATTCCAAGCTGCCAGGCCCATCATTCAAAGGACAACTACTAAAGCATTGCAGAAGATCAACTGAGAACTTGGGGAAAGTTTTCACCTTCCAACGTCCATTGCAGTTAATTTAATTCTCAACCTACAAGACACTGTAGCCATGCTACTGGATAATAAAGTTCATTTTTATTCAAAAAACAGCATTACTTGATGTTTAAGATTTCTTCTCTCATTTTATTCACTAATGGCATTGTTGCATCCTTTCCCACCATCCTTATCTATGCCATCCTTAACTGAGTATCCACTGACCATTGCTTCCCAGGGACCAATGAACCCAGAGGCAGCACCTCTGATTTTATTAACTTAAGCCATTACTTAACTTTACTTAAGCAGTTACTTACTTGACTTTATTTCCCTAAGCAGGATCAGCCCTATCAATATCAGCTCAAGTCAGGATGAGGATTCAGCTGCAAACACAGTGCTCTGCCCTACCTGAGCTGCACAGTGCAGACTCCTACAGTTCACCTGAAAGCAATAATCTGAAAGCTGGAGAAAACACTGACGTATGCACAGCAAGGAGAACAATTACACAAGAGATGTTTACAAGCCAGCTAAGAATCATGAAGTCTAGAATTCCCTCTGGTACCTGTTTCTCCTCCTTGGACATCTGTTTCCTAGCTTCCGACTGAGCTTTGAAATACTGGCTCATGTGGGTGAAGTCACACTTGCTGAGGCTGGTGATAGTGCTCTTCTCTTCAGAGGTCATTTCCTTGCAGAAAGAAAGCAGAGCTTTAAGTTTACACATACACACACACAAAGTTTTCAGGCATAGCAGAGCCTACCCTACTCCAGGCAGCTTAAACAGGAACAACAGGCAGGTTCTCACAATAACCCCCCCCAAGAATCCCCAAATTCTTGCACAGGCTCACTCCAGCTGAGGTCAAAGAGGAAAGAAAGGACAAGCAGCAGTTCCTGTGGAGCACTGGCCTCACAGGGTTCTGATCTCCCCAAGCACTGGGCAATGCTGCACCACTTTCCACAGCACTCCCACACCCAGCTGTGACTGGGACGGCTGAGGGACGGGGAGAAAAACCCAGAAACACATCCAGGAAAACTGCATCAGACTGATCTAAAGGTTTGCTGTTACGGCTGATGACTGAGGTGAACATCTCCATTTTAGGTCTTTGGAAGGGGGCTTCCTTCTAGTAAATCTGGCTCTTACACAAGGCATGTAACAGGGAGGTCAGGTACATCCCATCGTGCTGCAACAGAGAACCCTGACTTTGTTGGTTTAGAAAGGCATTTGTGGTAGGGTCCTTCCTGGTGAAACCACAGGATAAATGGGAAACTTCACAGCTACAGTGTGAGGCAGCTTCTAGTGGCCTCAAGCCAACTTTTGCATGCATGGAACAGCAGCCCCTTTTCACTGGTCAGTGCTGAGGAGAAACTGGCCATGTCCACAGTCACTGCAGCCCAGGACTATGCGCATACCTTTCTCCAGTCCTTGAAGAAGTTTTTCCTGAAGATCTCCTTTGTAGTGTACTCATGATCAAGCATTTTTGCAAAGAATGTGGCAACTTCTTCTGCTTTGGTACTCAGCTTCATGACTTTACCTACAAAGAAAGATTTTCTTCTTAAAGAAAACAGTAAACAGGAATCAAAGCTATAAAGGGAACATAGCAACTACCCTAAAGGATTATATTTTTACTACAAAGAAGTTTGTCTTAAAATGTTACATAATGTAGCAACTTGAATGGGCAAAGGAAACAGAGGAGCACAATTGCTTGACTTCCACCACAAACATTTTGAAAAAAGTTTCCTCTGGAATCTAAACATTAAAAAAAGCAACAGCAATCTGATGTGGGGCAGGTCTGGGCTGCAGGGCAGGAAGGGGAAAAGGCCTGCTGCAGGAAACCCTCTGCTGAGCCACCCCCGTGCTGGGTGTGCTCCTGGGGAGACGCTGCTGTTTGATGTCAAAGAGGCAGGGATTTTATTAAATTTCATATTCCAGCACTCAGACATATGGCAAGTACAGTCCCTGTATTCCTTTTCAATGCACAGACTCCACCTTGGAACACCCCTTCCAGCCTTTAGCTATTTCTAGGCAGGAAGAGCCCTTCCTCTGGATACACTACAAATAGGCTGGAAAGAGATGCCAAATATTGAATTCTCCTTCATTGCAGGGAAATGTGTCAGGGTTCTGCTAATTGTTCCCTCTGCTGTGGGAATGCACTCCTGCATCTCCAAAGCAGGCTCAAAAGCCAGTCGTTTTTACGAAAGACTGAGCCGTCAGTGAATGGAGGGGTCACATTCCAGCTTCTCTGCATGACTGCAGCACAAAGTGGAATTGCTGCAAGGGAAGACTGAAACACAAGGGAAAAGAGGCTGCTGCAGCATTGAGGCTGTGGATTCGACATCTAACATTCCTATCGAGCATTTTTTGGTCCTGATTGCATTCCTGATGAAACGTGGGGTGCCAGTGATCCCTCTGAAGGATTCTGCATGCAGCTCACATCTCCAGCCAGTTGCAAGAAATATTTAAAGTTCCAATGGTTGGCAGACAGTCAATACCTGGGGATTTTTAACAACCATTTTACCACACAAAAGTGAACACAAGAAACTGTTCAATCTGTGCTCTTGGAAACAAAAATACCACGCTTTGGATTTACTACATATTTTCAAAAGTTGCATCATCTCTAAAATTAAAGCATGGGAGTCAGCTATAAAGACTTAAGACCTACAAACCCTCGTAAAACAGGACTTAGCAAAAGGTCCTCCCAATGATCTGAGAATATTCCACAATTAAATTAAACCAACAGTAACTCTGCCAATTTTTAAGCTGTAACCTAAAATACAGCATTTGTTTGCTTATAACAGGAAATGGGGGAAGGGAGAGACAGCAAGGGAAACTGCTTTTCCAAGCTGCAATTTTAGCCTGACAGAGGCTATCGAGTTAGTAACATGCTATGGGGCTAAAATGTCTGATATTTTTCCCAGCTAGCTGAAGGCTCAGTCGTCTTTATCTAATCACTTTAGAATATATTTCGCTGGACACAATTTCCTTTTTTTTCACAAAGGTTTGAAAAGGCTCCCAGTGACAGAGCTGGTAAAGAAAGGATTTATTCCAGAGGCATGAATATTAGTTACCTGATTTAAAAACTGAAAACCAGACAGCAACCAGGGGACATAACGAGCAGAAGACACCCCATGGCCACCACTGCAGCTGCCACCACCTACACTCTTACCTTGCCCCACCTACAGAAAAATGTGCAAGTTTGAGCCACCTCTGGACTATGAGCAGTGACTGGTTAATCCACAGGCACTGAAAAAGGATGGCTTTGGCATTTCAAGCTCCTTCCCTGAGTAGGTATCACAGGCACTTCCAAGAGCCCCAGCAGCTGCTACGTGAGA
This sequence comes from Lycocorax pyrrhopterus obiensis, assembly GCA_014706295.1. NCBI lineage: Eukaryota > Metazoa > Chordata > Aves > Passeriformes > Paradisaeidae > Lycocorax > Lycocorax pyrrhopterus. The sequence continues at coordinate 8,151,864 of JACSVZ010000022.1, read as the reverse complement.
TGAAAGCAGGCAGTGAATCCCTAGGCCAGGGACAGATTCCTCCGGTGCGAGCCGGCCGCTGGCCAGCCACAGCCTCATTACTGGGCTCTACAAATCACCCTGGGATAATCTTGAAATGAGACAATGCCTTGTGAGCACAGACAGAGGCTCTCAGCAGCTGCTGTGTAAATCAGACATCTGATTTTTTGCCTAGTTTCTCAAGGAAGACTTATGGGATGTCTTTATTTGCCAGACCCCCTCCCTGCCCATCCCATGACCATTGAGCTTATTGATGAATTTCTGTGATGACAGAGGCAGAGGTTACAAAAATCCCTGCAGAGGCTCTGTAAAATAGAAGGCTGGAGAGACGAGGAGCTTACTGCTGTCTGCACCAAGGGATAGCTACGGTGCAATCTGCCCCTCCCCTTCTCTAGACAACAGGAGAGATCATGCATTTTTCAATACAAGGAAACAATTTCTAACTTTCTATCAAGTTCTTATCAAACCCTAAGAAAGAAGGCTGCAGACATCCTTGATCACTGTGCTACTTGCTTGAAGATAACCTTTAATAGGCTACAGCATATTTATTTCACTACTTTGCTGCTGAAAGTGTAATGCCACCTATTCTTCAGTATTTAAAAACACTGTGTCATGTCACATGAAAACAGCACGTTGCTCCTGGAAGAGTTCCATGTGCAGATGTCCCCATCACCAAAAATTACATTTTCATCCATTCGAATACCTCCCACTTAATTCAATCCTGGGTTAATTTGATCCTTCATTTAACATGATCACAGGACTAAAAAGAAACACACGGGTCATCAAATCCAGGCTCCAGCAGGCATCACATCATATAATCCTTTCCACGTGAGCCTCTACCAACCAGGCAGCCCAGGATATTTGAATCCCACACCCATTAGCTCTACCACACGCAGTGGTCAGGGAGTGGGACCATGACTTACATGAGAGGGCTGTGTCCTTGAGGCCAGAGTCATCCCATTCATTCCTACAAGATCCTAATCAACTGTACTCAAATTCAATTGTCTTTCATTTCACTCACACCACCAAAGGATCATGAATTTCACCACAGATGATGGAAGCTGCAATTCTTGAGGTTAAAGAAAACAAGAGCAAGCCTAAAGGTAACCAGTGACGAGGCAGCTACAATTACACACTCCACTGGTCAGGCACTGCTACTCTGAGGCATCAGACACTCATTCTGCAAAGGAATCTGAGACATTCACCACCATAAGGGACTGAGAACAGGTTTATCCCTGTGTCACTTCAGCGAGCAGAATTCAGCAGGCTCAAGTAAATTCCTTTCCTTGCACAGACCTCACTTTGCTGCCGAGGAGCTGATTTAAGTGAACCACTAAAACACAACCACCTTCTCAGCTCTTCAGTCCTCAGAAGAACACCGCAATAGCCTGAGATGTTTATTTCTCTTCCTAGCAAGTAGAAACACAGATTAACTCACCATCATAATAAAACTTGACATTTTCAGGCAGAGGTTCATATGGTGGAGCAAATACAGGACCTTTGTGCTCTAGGAACTTCCATTTAATGCCTTCAGGGTAGCGCTCTTCTTCCCACCTTCAAGAGAGAAATATGAACCAATACAATTTTAAGCTCCCAATCTTCATTTTATTACTGTGTGGGTATGAGAGTATGCTAAACCAGCAAGAAATCACTGCTTTGTCAGGTACAGACCAACAACAAATACTCAATGTGCTATCGCCATTTAATTCAATTTTTTCTCCTTTTTTTTTTCCAAAAGCCCAGTCATGTCCATGAACAGAACACCGTGGGCTGCAGGTTATCTGTTGCCATGCTATTCTTCACCTCTCATTTGCTCCTCTCTTCACAAAATCACACAGCTGAACTTGCTTAGATCTTAAGAAAATAAGACTTGGACCCTGTAAACCAGCTAGGATCATGCTAAATTAGCTTCAGCTGTGATCTAACATCAGGTCCAGGATGCCTGCTCAGCAAAGTCAAACGATTGTGGTGTATTATGCAGCTGCTTTCAGATGTGGACAATATGCCATTAAGGGCAGAGATAAAGAAACAGATGCTCATTTACGACCTAAATGAGAACAAACCTGCTTGGACAAGAAAGACTAAAACCTGCTCTATCGTTTTAAATGCATTCCAATTCTCTGGGTAAGAAAAGCATACTTGAACAAAAACAGAGCAGCCCAGAAAACTGCATGGTTGCCTTAAAGACGCTCTATAAAAAATGCTCTATAAAAATGCTTCGCAAGTGATGTATTTGGTATCACAACACAGCAAGGCAGGCGCCACCAATCCCACATTCCAAGCGAACAGGGTCAGCAATTCATCTGCAGAGAAAAGGGTCCTGCCAGGCCAGGATCCTTCCCCCAGTGCCCAGGCCACAGATTCCACACTCCTCCCCTCCAAGCTCCTTTCATAATTACCACAACATTACCGCTACATGCTGCTGGCACAGGATTACCTGCTGGGAAAGGCTATTTCACCTCAGCCATCAATCAGCTGAAGACCATTAACCTGTCACAGCACTCCGTCTCTGAATTGCCCAGACAACTTTGTTGAGCAGCCATGACAATAAAAAAAGGAGTTTAAGCTTCTGTCTGGTGTCAGCTCTAAGGAGCAGCATTCCCATTCCAGGTGCCACAGCAGCTGAGGAGAGATGTGCATGTACTGCCTGCACCTCAGGAGCTGTGATGCACTGATAGATTGCTTCATCTCTACAGAGATAAAAGTCACTGCACGGAAGAGAAACGCTGCACAGAGACGAGTTTCTGCTACAAGACACTCAAAATGCTTCACTCGTGTCTGTACATCAATAATTTAGGAACAACAGCAACATAGCAGCTGGTTAGAGTTTGAAAGGCACCATCTTTGACCACACCACTGGATCTGACTTCTTCTGATGAGAAACAACAGCTTGAACAGCAAAGCACCCAATCCCAGCTATCAGTGCAGAACTGCATTCAGACTTCAGTCCCTGGCTGGGAAGAAGGCTTGAGTAAACCATGTTGATATAAGAAAGCAATATTGACACAGATTCCAAATATTTACATTCCTAATGATTGTTGTGTTTTTTTTTTTTAAATTAATTAGAAGCTAGAAATATAAATATTTTGTCAAACATAGGCCTAGGTTCTTCCACCCAGAAGCTCCTTTCAGCAAAATAAATCTAAACCACTATCCTCTCCTCTCAGCCAGAATAAGCTTCTCCTCTCTGACAATGAGCAATTTTATTCCAGTGAGAAAAAAATAAGGGCATCATTCACAGTAGTTACTACTTTTCAGGACAGGTTTGTCATTCTTTTATTTTAAATTTATTCCTCTGGTATTTACTTGATGAGAAATTCTGTACCTCTATCCCTTCCTGTTCTTTTACAAAGGACACATGGAAAAGCAGCACTAGAAATGCAGCAGTTTAAATTGATAGCAGAAGGACACTGTGCCTTCTGGGAAGGCTACAAGGAAACCTGGGATTCATGGGGTAGTTTCTAAGCTCAAAACTACCAGTAAGTGTGCCACAAAAAGACCACAAACCATCCCCAATCCCTCCTCCACCTTCCTAAACATCATACATAAGCATTAAGACAAAAGGTGAAAGTGAGCCTCCTGAGTGTAGCTCATTTTTCATCCTCATTTGGTTTCAAACAGAAAAAGCATTACAGCACCACTGCCCTTGGCAGCTTCTGGTCCTAAAGCAATGTTCCACACGTGATTTTGTGGGAGCAAGGAGAATGCTGCCTATTAGGAAAGCAGCCTCACTGATTTCAGCAACGACTCATCAGTCATATAGGCTTCTTAATTAAATCCCACATCAAACTTGGTGGCTCAGGAAGGAAAAGCTGGGGAAGATCTTTTAAGTGGAATGAAGAGAGAGAAGATTCTTCAGAAAAAAACCAGAACACACCTCAGGGATATGTTATTTCAAGGAAATGAACTTGCTGTAACACAAGATGGGAGAAGTGCTCGTGAGGTGCACTTCTGGATCACATCCTTCACACGCTGGCAGGGCGTGAAAACGACCTCTGCAAGAGCTCCACATGGTGATGAACGAGGCCATTGCCTCGGGGATGTCTGCATCAAGCATTCACACAAGTGAGGATGAAAATGCTCAAGGCAGCAAGCACTTGAGGAAGCAGCCAAAAAAAGGCATCAGACGCTCAGAAAATTGACTCAGATGGAACATAAAATGCCCTTAAGAGAAACAAGTGAAGTGCAGATGAAACCTTGTCCAGCAAAGACGTGCTATACACAGCTGCAGATGGATGACAGAACATCAGCAGAAGGATGCAGCTACCAAGTGCCAAATTCTGCAAAACATGCTTTCCAAGGCAGTTTTCCTCAGCAGTAAGCACAAACTGCAGAGCTTAACACAGCTACAGGGGCCTGTGCTGCCCAGGCAGGTGAGGGGAGAACAGCACAGCTTTCCAGTAAAGGTCTGCTGTTCAAGGATACAGCCCACAATAAAGGGCAGCTGTGATAACAGAATATTAAACTAGAAAGAACCAGCAAGGCGAGCTGAGACAAAGCCAAAAAGACAATGGATCGTTAAGGCTTAAAAGGACCTTCTGTAGCTTCCTATTGCTTCATGTCCCTGTAGTCTGTTCATGTTACTGCACATTAAAAATATGCTGTCAAAGGGATTGAGAAAAAAGTGGATTGCTCAGGAAAAAGGGAAGTTTTGGGGAGGGGCTGGAAACCCAAGTTTCAAGGGAGTATTCAAGTAAGAAAAAGATTTGCAAGTGGTGATGTTCTGAGGAAGGTGTGACAGTCAAAGAGAAATATGTAAAGACCATAAACACTACAGAAGATTTTTTTCTTTTTAAAGATGAATCAATAGTAGTGTCAATAAAAGAGTAAACTATTGAACTTGAAAGGATTGAAGAGATTGCAAAGACTTTCCCCAACTCTACAGCCAAATGATCTGAGAAAAGAAAATGCTCATGGAAACATCCCTGAAAGGTCATAAAAATACATTACAGGAGGGCAGAAAACACACACACTTTGGAGAAGTACATATGCACTAAAATGAGGGAAGTACTAAGGCCAAAACTTCAAAACACAAACTCCTTCAAATCTAGAAATAAAAGCTTAAATTACTATGGAGGGTTAAAAAAACAATCCAGCAGGTTTCTTACACAGAGCACTACTGATGCATCACAGGTCTGTCTTCCAAATGAACCACAAAGGTCAGACTTACTTAAAAAAGGTTCTAAAAAAATTTAAGAGCGGGTGAAAGTACAACTTCAGTGATGTTACTTAAGGATCCTGGGCAAGACAGAAAGTGTTTTTCATTTAAAACTGATTTTCAGAAATCATTTGTCGAAGAGTCTGAGCTTAACTGGCCATTTGATCGACTTTCATTTTTGTGCCAGAGGCAGGAGCAGTTTTGAGAGGCACAGCTGACACCCAGCTAGAGTGAAAAGGTGGACATCCACTCATGCTGTACCTCTATACAATACAGATAAATTCTACTAGAATACTGGTTAACACATCTGCACATATTAATACATTCCTTAATCCACCTGCACCTATTAACATATTCCTGCTGACAGCCCCAAGCCTAGAAGCTTTCGTACTGCTCTGAAGAGTGTCAGCACAGAGCAGCTTCTGGGCACAAGAATATTGGTATCTGATCATTAGAGGCAGCCTCTGCACGATACAGGGAGAAAAAACCACAGACAACCCCACAAAACACTTATTTCCTGTTTTAGGGATATCACTTCTACTTCAGAGGATGAACACAGTGAATGAGATATTTATTTAGAGCTTACCAGAAAGTAAGCCAATTATTCAGAACAAATCCTCATGAATCAACAGAAGAGAAAGCCAGATGTGCTTATTCAGCCAGCATGGGAGGTACAGGCAAGTCCAGGTGCAGATGGGAGCCTACAGCACTGACTATATATAGTTACCATTTCCATTTTTGCTCCTCTTCTTTTTTCGGCTTCTTTCTTTTGTCCGCTTCAGGAACTTTTTTATCTTTGCTCTTGACTTTCTTTGCTTTGCTGTCCTGCAAAATGAGTAAGAATCTGTTAGAACAAGCTACTGTATTTCCCCCTCCCCTGAAAAGATGTGTTAAAACTAAAAGACTCTCTCTTGGGGTAGATAAGAACTGAATTCCTGTGGCTTCACCGCATAAATGTGCTCTTAGATCATCCCATTAAGTCAAAGTCTGCTGATGGTCCCACTTAAGTTTTCAGCCGGATTCTTTTACTTTACACTGGGGACATGCTAAATGCACAGAGCCAGTTACTCTGTCTCACCTGGTAAGGGGCAAGTCTGGGCCACGGGAACGGAATTGCTGAGTTACAGAACCTCCTCCCTGGCCTGCACTGGTGTGTCTGGTCTGGCAAATGCTGCAGAGCACAACCAGCACTGTCAGGTGGCTTCTGGGACTCTACTGGTGTATGCTCAGTGCAGAGACACTTCCTTTGAAGGGAAGAATTAACCCTACTGCCAGGAGGTGCTGCAACATGTGTCTCACAAGGGTGTCTTTGCAACATGGGGAGTGTAATTTGTCAGTTTCAAATTATGGCTAACCTTTTCTAAGTCCCTCTCCAAAGAAATTTCCACCTAGGCTCCATCTAAATGCTTTAAGCTTCCTTCTAGCATCTCATCTCTGTTTCATCTCCCCTGCCTCTGAACCCTGCCACATCATCTGTGCAATTACCACATCGTGAGCAAGGCTCCCCTGCTCCCTGCCAGCTCCTTGACAGAAGGACTGTGAATTGCCTGGAACAGCCTGGAAGTTCATGCCCTGGAGGCATCTTCTCCACCCATTGTTTTAAGGGTAGGAAAGAAAGTTTCCCTGACTTTTTATACATTATAGTTCAGATAATGTTAATATCTGCACCATAGGGGGATCTGCCACACACAGCTCTGTTCCAGACAAAATCAGATTCCCCCTGCTCTGCATAATTCCACACCAAATAGCCTGGCTTTTCTTGATCATAGAAATAAACTTGTCTGTCACATTACCTCTTCCTCCTCTTGTTTCCTTTTCTTTGCTTTCTTGATGTCTTCTGTTTTGATTTTCTTGGGTTTGTAGTCAGCACTAAGAACAAAAAGACTTGCTGATGAAAGCGATCCATTTTCCAGTACAAATAAAGAGAAGTCATAGATGTACAAAGTTTGTGTGCACGAGCTTGCAGTATTTCTGGCATTTTTAATTTCTAAAGAATATAATTTATACCCTGCTCTCTCAGAAGACTCAATAAGCCAAATCCAGCACAATAGCCTACAAAACCCACAAGATGTTACTGTCAATCCCTCTCCACAAGTTTCACACTGCTGAAGCAAACATCTTCCTCGATGAAGAATCAATTCAAAGCACTAGTAGCCACGCAGTGATTACATGGGATAGGATAAATGGGTAAAACCTTATTGGCATGTTCTACCCCAACTCTTTTTCCAGTCATCAGTCTGGGACCTTGCCCCCAAGACTCACTTTTTGCACCCCCACTAGTTCAAACAATAGCGCAATTCAGTACTGGCAAATTACATAAACACAACCTCATTTCCAGTGAGGTTGGAAAAGACCTCTGAGATCATCAAGTCCAACCTATGACTCAAAACCACCTTGTCAACCAGACCAGGACACCGAGTGCCACGTCCAGTTTTTCCTGAAACACCTCCAGGGACAGTGACTCCACCACCTCCCTGGGCAGCCCATTCCAACGTCTAATCACCCTGTGAAGAAATCCCTCCTAATGTCCAACCTAAACCTCCCCCTGGTGCAGCTTAAGGCTGTGTCCTCTTGTCCTGTCCCTTGTTCCCTGGGAGCAGAGCCTGACCCCCACCTGGCTGCACCCTCCTGTCAGGGAGTTCTGGAGAGTGATAAGGTCACCCCTGAGCCTTCTTTTCTCCAGGCTGAGTGTGACTGCACTCAGGACGATCTGCTCCACAACTCTGTTGGGCACTGAGGTCAAGCTGACAGGCCTGAAGTCCCTTGGATCCTCCTCCTGGCCTTTCTTGTGGATGGGTGTCCCATTGGCACCTCCAGTCCTCTGGTGAGCCAGGACTGGATAAATTATGGGAGACCAATCTACAGAGATCTTCCACCGGCTTCCTCAGCACACTTGGATGAATCCCATCCATAGAACTGGAGCATCTGAGGGGCTCAGCACGTCACTGACTGTTTCCTCCTGGGTTGCGGGGGGTCCATTCTGCTCCCCATCCCTGTCTACCAGCTCAGGGACCCATCTGCCCTCAGGATAACCAGTCCTACAGTTGGAGACTGATATAAAAAAGGCATTAAGTACCCCAGCCTTCTCCTTGTCTTTGGTAACATATTCCCTCTGGTATCCAATATAGAATGATGGTTTTCCTTGGCCCTCCTTTCATTATTAACTTATTTATAAAAACACTTATTATCCTTTACAGAAGTGGCCAGATTAAGTTTTAAATGAGCTTTTGCCTCTCTAATTTTCTTTCTGTATGACCTAAAGAGATCCTTAAGCACTTTCGGAGTGGCCTACCCCTTTTTCCAAAGGTGATATACTCTCTTTTTCTTTGAGTTCCTGTAAAAGATCCCTGCTCAGGTAGGCTGGTCTTCTTCCCCATGTCTCATCTTGCACATGCGGACAGGCTGCTCCCCATGCCTTCAAGATTTCTGTCTTAAAGTATGTCCAGCCTTCCTGGGCCCCTTTGTTTTTAAGGGCTGTTTCCCAAGGGACTCTGAATCAGTGTCCTGAACAGGCCAAAGTCTGCCTTTCGGAAGAAAGTCCAGGGTAGAGGTTTTGTTGATGCCCCTCCTTCACCAAATATTGAAAACTCCATCATTGAATGGTTGCTATGCCCACAACAGCCTTCAACCACCACATCTCCCACCTGCCCTTCTGTCTGTAAACTGCAGGTCCAGCAGGATACTACTCCTGGTAGGCCACAGCTGTCCTTACCAGCTGAGACAGAAAGTTCTTTTGCACACACTCCAGGAACCTCTCTGCTGTGCTGAGTTTCCAGTAGACACCCGGCAGGTTAAAGTCTCCCACAAGAACAAGGGCTGGCAATGCTGAAACGTCAGCCAGCCACTTACAGCATAGTTCATCCACCTCTTCATCCTGGTTGGGTGGTCTGGAACAGACTCCCAAAACGGTAACTGCCTAACCAGCCTTCTCCTTGATGCTCATCCATAGGCACTCAACCTTATTGTCACTATCCTCGAGCTCTGTACAGACAAAACTTTCCCTAACGTATAGAAACACTCCAATTCTTAATCTTTCCATTGCAGACCTGAGACATCACACAAACCTACAGAAGGCAGCAAGTGATTACACAAAAGGAAAGATGTCCCACCCAAGTCTCTCGGAAACTGAGACACATAGGGATGGAGTTGGACCATGGAGAAACCCTTCCAACCCTTTAACTCCTGACTGCTAATAAGGACCAACTACCTGAGGAGCTGGATGGACACAGTGGCAGATCACAGCGAGATGGAACCGAGCTTGTATCTCGGTGGGTTCCTGTGTCAGGCAAACATCACGTGTGTTTCTCTTTGAGACAACAACCCTCAGCATAACTTACGACACACTGAGACTCCAGGCAAACCACGCCAGGCAGCGCAAACCTCCCCTGCCTCCAAACAGGCTGACAGTGCATCTTCTGCCTCATGTGCAGTCATTTCCTTGCCCAACAGAAACCACTGCAGCCACTTAGCTACGTTAATACCTCACGTGCTCACATTTCTGTTTTACAATCTTCATCAGTCTTTACCTGCCTTCTGGGGTTTTTCTTTTTTATTTACTAGCTCTGCAACGTTTCACAGCACCATCTGCAGAAGCAGGTAACGGCATGTTGCCTTGCACAGCACAAATACTATCCCTGCCCTGCTCAGAGAACTTGCAACAGCGTAAGGAGTCTGGTCTCAGACCTCCAGTACCCATCTCAAGAAGTCTGTGCTGATCACTTGAAATTCCACCTGCTCCCTCAAAGTTCTCTCTTTAAAACTAAAGGCAAACATCCAAGTCACCAGCACCCATGCCACTTACTCATCATCTTCTCGAGGTCTCTTCAGGGGTTTGGAGTCCTCTTTAGGAGATGCATAAAACCCATCATCATCTGGTTCATCTTTAATACGTGGTGGACTACAAAAAGAAGCAAAGAAACATGGTTCTACTTTCAAAAAGAGGAAATTACCTGGAAACCAGCAACAACTAAGTTTTAAGAAATAATCATCTGCAAAATGGGCACATCTTCTACGAAATGTGCTGCCATCATAGGACCCCAAAGACTTGAGATGCCTCATTTTCTGAATACCCACAACAGTGTAAGGAGAGTCATTCAATGTCTACACATTTGCCATTTCTCAAGCAACGTCAAGCTCAATTTCAACAGCTCAAAGTTCATTTTGTTTCTCTGAGGTTTTGAGTAAAAACAACTGTAGCTTCCAGCACTTTCAAATACACTTAAAAACTGAAATGTCTGTGTGGAGTCAAATGCAGGATGTTATTTAGTTTCAACTCAATACCCTTATTGAGCCTTCTAAGAGAGAAAAAGACAATCAACTAAACAAAGATTTGAAAGCTATTCCCTGGAATATTTTGCCAACTAAATATTGAGGCATGTGAAAACCAGAAAAGGACACAAAGATTTGGCAAAGTTAAACAGATCAGTCTCTTTTCACTGTCCAAACTGCAAGAAGCAAACAATCCTGTCCCTTTCAACAGACCACAAAGTTAGGCTCAATGTTTTCAGCCATAATGTCCCAAGACATTAGCAGTAAGAAAAAAAATAGAGTATTAGTGCAAGAGAGACTATTCTGTTAGACAAACTCATTATTTCTAGATTTCACAGAAACATTTCACTGATCTTCATAAAGAAAAAGATGCCTCCAAGAGTCCAAAACTACATTTTGAAGCACTTAGTGCCATCTTGGGCTTCCTTATTCATGTCCCACCAGCAATTTCTATATCAAACTGACTCAGTTTCCAAGTCAACATGCGGATTTTGCAATCAGATGGAGTTGGAGCTAAAATAAGCAGCATTCAGCTTTGTAGACCACAGTCAGCAGGAGACATTAGGGAGTCTCATGTTAGCTGGCAGTGTGTCCGTGAAGCAGAACAAGCAGTTTGCTCCTTCACAGCTCTAAAGCCACTGCAGTGCTGGAAGATGCAGCTCAGGGGAGATACAAACAAGCTGCTCTACGAAGCCACTTCTGTTGCATCACCTGTAATTAAGTAAGACACAAGTCTGCAGCACAGAGACAGTTGCAAAACATCTATGGAAAAAAAGGTAACCTATCCTCCCTTTCAGGCAGAAATGTAGAGCTACTGTTTGTAAAGTCACTAGGAATTTTATCTATTTTAGCATTGTCTATTTTAACACTGAAATATTGCACAATGTTTTGTAATGGAAGAAATAAAGTGTGAGTCTGTGAAAAGAAAGGAGCTGTATGACCAAGCTGAACCTTGACTTGCATTGTTTCCAAGACTGTAACACTGCTCATCGTACCAAGTTTTAAGGAAGAAAATCAAAACCATCTGAGTAAGGACATTTTTCTCTGCAGAACTTGTAAAAGAATATTTCAGCAGGGAAAAAAAAAAGAAAATAATTACTTTACTCTTAGCCAGCATTTGGCCCTGAAGAAGGCAAAACTGTGATGGCTCCTCCAGGCTTTTCTCAAACACATGAATAAAGTGTTCTTGGACCTAAGGAGGATTCAGTTATCTTGATATGAGAACATCCAACATCCCTGGTGAGATCACCACATCACGCAATCCTGCTGAACAGCAGAGGCTAGAGAGAGTTATTAACTGCTACACCATGAAACACCTGAATACCACTGCTTTCTACTCCCCGAGTATTCCCCAAAGGGCCTGGAGATGGCGCCTCTGCCCTGCGCCAAGCCTGACTCCTTCCTTTGCATTTTTAAATAGGAGCAGGGAAACGAAACAGATGGAAGAACTCGTGTCAGAAGGGCACATTCAAAACAAACAAAGAATACCTAAAAGGCATGCACCAGGCAGGTGCCTCCTCCCAACCTCTCTGTATCCACAGAACGTAGTGAGACTGGAAGGATTTTGTTTGTTTTGATTTTTAAGTGGATTCATAAACTAAATGAATTCATGAACCGAGTGCTGTTCTTGACTAACAGATGTGGATGCATGCATCCACCATACCACACCCCTTCGGTAAGTCAGTGGACTGGATTTAGTACCTTAAAAATAACCAATGGCTGGATTGTAAACAAGTCACAAGAGATCTTGGTTGACTATTAAGAAAAAGTACTCTTCCATCAATTGCTCACTTTAGGTTTTTAATAAGACTACTTAGTGATGACTGATACAACACTCAAGTCCAGGAGGTTCTATTATTAGCAGGAATTTAGTACTAGAGTAGGACATTATGCATTTCCTGAAGGTACTTCTGATCTTACATGTCACTCTTGTCACTCCTCTGCAAAGGCTTCAGGCTGCAGTCACATACAGGAGAGACAGACACACAGAGGCAATCTGGACTGGCTTTGCTGGGTCCTGTCTCCAGCAGACTGCCTGCAGGGTTCAAGTCCCAATTTTACAACAGAGGTTCTTTCAAACCCGGCTACCAACGCTCCCATAGTTCAGTCTGTCCTCAGCAGAATCCAGCTCCCTAATACTTAGACAAACCCAGCATATGCAGGCAGACACCAGGTATTCCACAGCTCCCACGTCCAGTTACTGAGTAAGCAGAGCTGCCCATCCTCATAACTGAGAATAATGTATCTTCTGAAGAGCTTAAGAGCACTCCAATTTTTTCTCAAGACCAAGTGAGAGGATTCAAACACTGAGCACCTATGAAAAGTCAAACTGCAGCTTTTTCCAAATCATAGTCCTGATTTCTTACCTGGAGAAACCATTTTCCTTTTCCTTCTTTATTTTTATATCACCAGAAGATGACTTCATCTGAAAAACATAAAAAGTAGGAGCTGATCAGCATTTTCCAACACAACACGTGGTATTTAACTTGCAGAATGAACTGTGACTATCTCCATCCCCTGTAGTCCTTAGTGACCTACATGACAGAGAGGCAACATTTTCTGCAAGTTTTAGTCAATTCAGTACTTTTTGGCCCTCCAATTTCCTCAGCAGACTGGAATTAAGTATACAGTTTGTTCTTGCATGGACTGAATGTGATATGACAGATTCTTCTCCCTTGTCTCTGAACCCAAGCTTGGCAAAGTGAAATGTAACGGGAAAAAATGTGGAGCCAGCGGACACAGCCCACTGTGGAACTGTTTCTATTCACACACCTGCAGATGAAGTCCTTATGACTTCATATCTAGCACTCCACAAACAAGGTTGTTTGGGTAAGCATTGGGATAATTCTCTCTAGGTTGATAAAAACTTGGAGTACAAGCTACATCTAACCCACCGAGTTTGTACTACTCAGTTTTATAAGCCAGACCCATCCTGTTGTCTCTCCCAGAGGAGACACCCACCTTCTCTTCCTTTCTCTTCTCCTTGTCTTTATCTTTGTGTTTGTCTTTGTGTTTCTCTGAGCTGCCATCTTTGTGTTTGGTTTTCTCCTTGTCTTTGTGTTTCTTTTCCGAGGAATCTTTGTGCTCACTGCAAGACAAGAGAGTGTGTTTGCAGAGGGGAACACAAGGAGATTTGACTAATACAATTTCCAGTGGTAAAGAATCACAGGTTTTGATGACTACAAACCCTAAAAAATAAGGGATCACCTTAACAGGAAGATCCACCACAGTCTCCTGTCAGGCATCATCCATTCTCCTTGGTAGGAGGAAGAGCAGGAGGGATACCACAAAATCCCAGTTGCCAAGCCTCCACTTCAGGAAACCCCCCATCAGCCTGGATTGCTGAGGAAATCCGCAGCTGCTACACTTTAAAGCTCAACACTTTAGGATGAATTCCCACTGTCTCTGCTTTTCCTCTTTTCCCTAGCCCACATAAAAGGTCACTGGAACAGAGCCGCCAGCCCCGTCAATGCCCGTGTCAGCTTTTGCTCAGACAACAGTTTGTCATTGTAGCAGCTCTCATCTCTGGAACTTAAAGAGAAAACCGCTGATCTCTATTATTCCCAAACAGATGGGAAAACCAGAGCAAACAGGATATGTGATGTCCTTGTGTTTATGCAAAGTCAAACAGAAAAGGCAAGAATAATGCTGCAGTCCTCAGCTGGAGCTGTTGATGCCACCACAGCCAGCCCAGCTCTGCTGAAATAGCCCCATCCTGTGGGGCAAGAACCCAGTAAAGGTGTTTCCAAGTGAGAGCCTGGTCTGTAGCTACTCTGGTGTTATGAATAACAGTACTGAGAGTTTAAATACCTAAATTTTTTAGTCAGAACACAGGAGAAAATGCATACAAGGAGAAGAAAATCAACCTTTATTATTCTGTTTCTACCCACTTCTGATTTCTGAGACATTAGGATAAATCTGTATCACATTCTCAAGTTTTTCTTATCAACCAGAAAGACACATGGATGTTTTCAAATGAAAATGAGGTTTCTCATGGAATGACAAACCTTGAGGCCAGAAAGTGAGGCAATACTCTCAGGAGACTCAGAATAGAAACATCAAGAACTGGCCACAAGGATTAGCAGCAGTGGTGTGGAAGCCAAGCAACAAGCCTGGCAATTCTACAGGCCTTCAATACACACTTATAAGGTTGTGTGGACTCCCTGAGGTCACTCTGGGCTTTAGCAAGTCAAAGGCATGGTGTAAATCAGCACGGATAGGCACCACCCAGATGCCTTCCACATGCTGGCTGTTCACACTTTCCCTTCTCAGAACTTGACTCCCACCACTACTGTTCTCTGGGACACACTACGCTTCTCCTTAGGATTACAAAATGCACTACAAAGCTTTACTAGAAAGAGGCACTTTCCTTATTTCAGTTATTTCAACACTCAGGTGGCAAACCCAAACCAATCTGGGTGAACACAGCCCTGAAAAGATAGCCGGGAATGCTGGGCAAGAGCATGATTTTTAAAACTTACAGATTCTTTGAAACTTCTTTTTATCACAAAAACAGACTGCAAAAGGGTTGATGGCTACAGAGAGAGAGCGGGACATCAACCAGTTCCCACAGTCTGTGTGTGATTAGGAGCACGGCAATCACAGTCACAAATACACTGACCCACACCCAGCTTACAACTGCAGAGGCCAGCGTGGACAAATGTACGTGAACCTGCCGAAGGTCTAAATAATTCAAGCCCAGAGTAGCTTGAATAATAACACTCCAATACATATACACTGAATAAATTGAATAAATACACACCAGCCATCCAAGCTCAAGCACCTAAAGCATGAAAAACCATCTCTGAAGGAAATCAGTATATTCACATACTGTGGGGCACTAAGAGATCAGCAGCAAGAGAAACCAGTTTCATTTTAACTCTCTAGCAACCTCTTCATACAAAGCAGCGAAGGCATATCTAAACATGAAAAGGCAACAGGCACTCTAGAAATGCTTGTAGTTAGACACACAGCACCACATGTTGCCTGTGAGCAGACTCAACAACTGCAGACTATTCTTACCCCGCAGATCATGTTATGTACAGTGTGCTCAGGACATGCGAGTATAGACACAGAACATCCTGACACTGGATCCTGGAAATCCACGACATGCCTGCTGCTCCTGCTCAGATCTCTCATCCCAGGTTCTGTACCCTGTTTATTCATCAGTATTCCAAGCTCAAGACACCTACTGAATTTTCCTTTGCTCCAATCAGATTCATTGACTGTCTGAAAACACTAATCCTAAACATAATTTTTAAACTCAGGAAGGTCTGGAAATTCTGACTTGATGTCTTGCACTTGTATCTGTATGCCAGGTACCCCATTTGCCAAAGACTGAAGGCTGACAGTTTAAGAGGAATCTCAACCTTCATATATTTAAACCAATACTCATAATAATAACATTCTATATAAACTTCCTGTATCAATCCAAGCTGTGGATGCCCCACACCTGTATTCAAGGCCAGGCTGGACAGGGCTTGGACAACCTGGTCTAGTGGAAGGTGTCACTACCCACAGCAGGGTGTGGAATGAGATGAGCCTTGAGGTCCCTTTCAACCCAAACCATTCTGTGATTCTACAATTCAAACATACAAGAAAAATCATAACAAACACACACACAAGGCTCAGACCCATCTTGTTCTTTCCAAGTCTGCTTGTGTTTATTTTCTGACTCGTTCTCATTTGATATTAAAATCCTACCTGGAATAACATGTTTTACTCAGACATTAATTTGAATCTTCAAAGCATGATACACACTGCAATCACTGGAGTTAGTGCTCTGAGGTAAAGTTCATGGCAATGGCTGTTGCTTGAGAATTTAGAATAGCAAAAAAGAGAGAGAGAGAAACATTCTGCTTTTCCAAAGCACCATACTCATTCATTCTCACTAGCAGCCAAAAGCACTAGCTTTCAGTATGTGACTAGAAGAGCCCGGGGATGTACACAAAGCATGATTAAAAGCAAACTAATAGATGACATTCTAGATCTGCAAAGCTAAGACTGAAACAGAAACAAAATCCCATTGGCCTAGAGAGACACACAAATATGTGTGCTGAATGCTTACAGACTACAGCTGGAATAAAAAGAAATGCTAAAGCCTCTAAAAACTTAGGCTTGTTTAAAAGTAAAAGCTCAAATGATATCCCTCTTGAAAGAGAGTAAGTGGCCAGCACTGAAAGGCTGTCATGCAATCTAATCTAATTTTTTCAGCACAGTTTCTCAGATTTTTCAGCATCAGAGCCAGAATCAAGAAGTCTGGCTTCCTGGTTCATTCTTAGTTGTTGGTTTTAATTTAATTTTTTTATCATAAGACTATCCTTCCCCTTCGCTCTGCAATGAGCAGTAAATTTCTCACCCAAGCAATGTGGGCTCAGATAACCTAAGGAAA
Organism: Lycocorax pyrrhopterus obiensis; assembly: GCA_014706295.1. Classification (NCBI taxonomy): domain Eukaryota; kingdom Metazoa; phylum Chordata; class Aves; order Passeriformes; family Paradisaeidae; genus Lycocorax; species Lycocorax pyrrhopterus. Next base: position 8,135,029 of record JACSVZ010000022.1, on the reverse strand, counting down.
CTCTGTCTCCAGTTTCACTCTGCAGCTTCATTTTCCAAAGATCAGCACTGGTGGCTTGGCCCTGAGGTCCCGCTTGCTGCTGCTCCCGGTGATTGGAAGGAATTCCCTAGATAAAAATCTGATATAGTGTACTTTTCACTCCAATGTTAAAAGAGAGCATAAATTTCTTTCCCTTATTTGTAAGCAGCCCGCTTGTCAGCCCTGTGTGTTTCCAGAAACTGGACCACAGCTCTTCAACAGCTCAGCACGAAACTTATGACATGTGCATCAAGGAAGGCTTGTGCCCCTCTTCTCTTGGAGGGATGGAAATCTCCACCTCCCAGAAAAGCTCCCTCAGAAATGAGCCGATAACAAAGGCCTCAAGTAACAATCTTTAGAAGAGGAACTTCTTTTTTTCTCCCAAAGCAAAGCAAGTTCCTCGCATATTAACTGCAGTCAAGCTGAGCTGCTTTGGTCTTTCATTTGGCTCAGATACACATGTGAGCCTACAGCGAACACGATTTAACCACCACACTAATCTCAAAAGAAAAGAGAAGGCAACAGGATGCTATCCTTACCCTGAAGATGGAGTTTCAGCCTTCTATCAGAAAGCTATTTCCAGACAACCCCAAAGCTATTATTAGGAGGGACTGGGAACAATTTAAAGATCAGAAGTCTATCTTCCTGGCCAATTCAAAACTGGAAAAAAAAAAATCACTTTTCTTTAAAGAAACCAAGCAAAATGGACTCAAGATCACATGCACACTGCTAATTTTATCTTGAATTCATTGTTCAGGGCTCTGTGAATCCTTTGTTACCTTTCCTGCACATACCTCTCTGCCAACAAGCCAGCCTGGAGTCATGGAAGTAGGACAGCAAAACCCCCGAAAGACAGAGGGAAGCTTCAGGGGAAGTTAGCCCGAAAACAGGACAACTGGATCATAACAATTGCTCATACCCAGCCCTGCTGACAAACTAAGATCTTCCTTCCCACCCAGACCGCTGCAGTTGCATCACTGCAACAGAACTCAGAGTTATACCTCTTGAAGGTGTTTAATGCTGACAAACCTGCACTGTTTGTGGTTTTTTAAGGCAACCAAGTGTAGCGGGAGATGACATTAACACAGGCAGAACAAGGGATTACATCATCTACAGGTGTATCACGGTACTACTGGCTTAGTTCAGACCAAGGCCAGGTGAGCACACACATCTCCTGAAGCACTCCATCCTTTGTGCCAGCTTGCTTACTGTGTTCCATTTACAGCGTTACTGTGAACAAGGACATCCAAAGGCTGTGGAGAGCTCAGGCTGAAGCACATGAAGCAGAAAATGCATCAGAAGAAGCCATTTCCCTTGTAAGCACGGATGTATTTGCCAATGAGGATGCCTGCAGGAGAGAGGAGAGGGAGAGGAAGGGAGCCCAGGCACCTGGCAGCAGCTGCTCAGGCCGAGATCACATGGGAAAGTCACAAGTGGAAAGTGTTTCCAAAGAACAGCAGATGTGCAGATCACAGCTTCCTCCTTCAAACTGCAACAGCTTCGCAGTAATTTAACACTGCATTCTTCAGGTGCCATTTATGTACGTTAATAATCCCTTCCCAGGCCCTTTCCATTCCAGCTTCAAAACCACAAGCTGGGGAGGATGCTTTATCTAAAGTGTCTCTTATTTCCTCTCTCTGCTGTAATTAGCTCGTGACAGGGAATCTGCTACTAGCGAGTGCCAGAGCCGGCTGCCATCGGAGCTGCGCCTACTCGGGAGCTGCTGCAGCACAACTGAAGCGTAAAATAACAGGGAGTTGTGATTTCAGTGCAGCCCAAAACCACGATGGGGACAGGGCACAGGTGATGGGGACAGCCCGTGCCTCGTTTGATGCAATACAGTATTAATGGAAACCCGTGATCACATCCAGGCTAATGCACACCAAGGAAGAGCTGCCTGTGCAGGGAGCACTTCCAAAGCAGCAGCACCCCAGGGGAGGCCAGGTTTTCAGCTGGCTTGCAAGGTATTATGCTGTTAGAGGGTTATCATATGGAATTACAGGGAATAAACACGTGAGCCCCAAAGGTTTTGCTGGGTTTCCAGCAATGCAATAAAACAACCTGAAACCATTCTTCCCAGTGGTGAAAGGAGTCTTTTCACAGGTAAGAGATCAAGCCTTCAGTAAGAGGAACAAGATAAAAAGCTGGACTAATCAACAGCTGATAAAAACTTTAGGAATTAGAACAATATTCACACATTGAAATGAGGATCATGCTTAGCACATGCTTTCCATGGAGAATTAAGAGACTACTAAAAAGCAAAAATTTTTACTACTGGAAAGCACTGTCACATTAGAAAACTGCTCGAGGTGAACTGTGCACTAAAATAGGGTAGAAAAACAAACCCACCCGTGCTAGCAAACAGCAGGTGTGAAGTCTTTTAAAAAAATTGCCTTTACCCCTACACTGGGTATCCCTGCCTCTTCCTGCCCCCAACGCACACCATTCCAAGCAGATCGGGATCACATAATAAATCACAGGAGGTGTGCAAGAAATCTGAACTGAAATTTATCTTCATCCATGGCTAGCAAACACCCGGAATCTGTGTTTTTCCTAGCAAAACCGTAAAATTAGAAGATGCCAGTGAAGATCGGGTCTGTGAATCCCTTCTGTGTTCCATGCCTCGGTTCATCCCAAGCTGTGATCACAAGAGATTTAGTAAATGGAGGAAATATGCAATCTGACAGAAGATTTTCTTCCTGCGGCTCCGGTGCTTGTCACGCTGACAGCACGGCTCAGTGCTGCAGAGCAGCCTCTCCGCTCCCATTCCCTGTCACAGCCAGCCCTGCCCTCCTCGGGCTCCTGGCAGCCCACTCCCCTGCAGAGAGCCCAGGACACCTGGCAAAGAGACACCTGTTACTGCCAACACTTCCAACCCGCTCCCTAACACGGCTTGGCTTCAAAGGACCTGTTATTCCATTATTATATGTGGTCTACTTGTCTGAAACACTCAACTCCCACAGATCAGAAACCTATTGCCACATGGGATTTGTTTCATTTTATTTTTATAACCACTGACATTTATACTTAATGGATGTGTATTAGATTTTTGTTTGGAGACCAGGAAGTACGGGGCTAAAAAATGAGCAAAAAACCACACTACCACACTTTTTTGGATAGTGATGTGGATTTATTCCTTGATGCAGACTGTTCTTAAGTGGGCTTTGCATTTTCTTTCCTTGAGGGGTGACGGGAAGGTCTGAGGCACACAAATGTTCTCTCCCAGTTTACTACAGCTGTAAATGAGTGGTTAAGACACAGAAGTGTCATCTTGTGAGTGGGAGAGCAGGAAAGCAAGAACCAAAATTAAGAAGTTCTACATACCACTCCACACACTTCTGTCATATGAAATCAAAATTGTCTATTTTAGGTATTTCGGAGACTTATCTTGGCAGTTTAGATCCTTCAAAGTCTGGATACAGGAAACATTTATTCTCCTGCACTGGAGTTGTTCTGTCTTCTTGATGCAGGTTTTATTTTAAAAGCTTTTTTTAAGTATAGGACAGGAAATGAAACTGTCAAACTATTACAGACAGACACAAAAACGATCTGCTTCAAACACAACCACACACTGCTCTTAACTGTGCCCAGTGTGCACTGTGCTTCTCAGAATGCAATCAGGGGCTCTTCACACACCACGGATAAAATGTCACAGAGGTACCAATTCAAGTCTCCCAGAAAACAATGGCTTCGATTTCTGCTAAAGCACCAACCTCTTTTGAGAACTACCAAAGATACAGCACAGCTTTTGCAGTAACACAGCAGCTTTTCAGAAATACAGAATGGATTTTGTGAAGATTTACATGCAATTCTATAAATCTAAGATCAACTTTTCCAAAGGATTAATTTGCAGCCTTTTGTCAAGTGCTTTAAAAATTCTTCATACAGGTAAAAACCATTGACTCCCCCCACCCCCATTCTTGTTTCCTTGAGATTTCTTCTTTAATTTCTACCAGAATCATGGCTATTTTTCACTTGTTTCTCATTGTCAAAGGAGAAACTTCAGTACAAACAGGCAGGCTTTTTTCCTTCAAACAATGGTCACCTAAAATCTGATTCTCACAGACATAACTTATATTTATGGAATTGCATGGGTGACAGCTGAATCAAAGGATTTAGGGAAGAAATGTTTAAATCTCAATTATTTCTATGAAGTTTTGTTACAAGTCTGCTGTTTTTACACAGCAAGCAGCCAGGTACCCTGTGCATGACTGAGCATGAATGGGACAGTGAAGATTCTGGAGCACTCCTAAAGGAGTGATCCCAAGAGGATCACAGGCATGTCCACGTATGCTACCTTCCCAGAGAACCATCTGCAAGACCGAATCTGAAGATTCAGCACTATAATACATTCATTTTTAAGGTGGCAGCTTTGAAAGGCAGAGTGTGCACTCAGCCTGGCAGAGTGAAGCCCTCCCTTGCGAAGGAACCTGAGGGGCAAAGCATTACTGGGTAATGTCTCCTCCAAAATGCCTTGAACAAACCGCCTGCACATGCATGCACTCAGTCATGCCACCCACAGACAGGGACCTTTTTTGGGACTCCAGGATGCAGTGGATTCTGTGTTCACAGGACACACGAGCACTTAACAGAGACATGAAAACAACTGGGAGCATTAGGCACCGTGCCTAGAAAACATGATGCCTTTCCCAGAGGGATTTCAAGACAACATGGTAGGGAGGAAGGAAGTACTTCAAGATAAGGCAAGATTACATATGACCTCCTGAGCTACACCTCGCAAAACATCGCAGCCATTCTATCTTCTTTCCACTGTTTCGGTATTTATTGTTTGCAAAATCAGCTTCAAGTTATGAACCATAATTAGTTCTCCCAGTTAAAAACACGCTGACCGTTTCCAACTCCTACACAAACGAAGTCAAAGCATTAATGAATTTGGGAATTTAAAGGCAGTGCTTACATTACTCCTTACAAAAGAATGTGCTCTGCTAAGACTGCAGGAGAATAGTTTTTCAAGTGAAGCAATGATCATTTGGAAATGTGAGGCAGTCAGTTTTGGGGTGCATGATGATCAGGAAAATGAAAATTAGAAATCAAGGCAATACAGACGTGTGAACAAAGGCAAAGAATGTGTCCAAAGCATTTCATCCTTGTTGTGAGAGCCAGCAAATGCAAGTTATTTGGCCTAGGGTTTTTTCTCCATCAATCATCTACTTTCACAAAAAAAAAAAAAAAAAAAAAAAAAAAAAACAACAAAACACATTATGGAACAGTAGGCTTGTGCAACTTCTCAAAAGATCACAAAAAATTCAATTCAAGTGTGAGCCCAATAAAACGAACCCACTGCTCTGCACAGACTCCCTCCTTTTCATGCTTCTTTTTAATAGAAATCATTGTTAACACAAGCTTTTTTGTTCCTTTTTGGACAGTGCTATCACAGTTGCAGAGCAATTACTTAATACACTCGCTTGCCCACAGCATAAACACTATCTGTCATTCCCAAGCGTCACACCAGAAACCTTTCCTCTAGGGACTGTTTTTCCCAAGTTTTGGCGGCAATGTAGGCTCCACAACACTTGTGTGTCAGGAGTTACGACAAAGAAAACTCTGAGTAACATCCTGGCTGTGCCTCGTGCTCCACCACATCAAATCATCACAGAGACCTCCACATCCTGGTTCCTGCAGCTCACAGCCCAGGCTAGGGAGCAACTGGACCATGGAATTCACCAGCTCAAGAGCTACAGGCCATCACATCAGTGTGGGTGACCTGGCAAGTGACTGGCATCGAACACCTTCCCCAAACAGCGGCAGTGTAGTGCATAAATCACACCGGACAAAACAGCACACGATCCTTTGGAATCCACCTAACCCAGCAGTTTCCCAGCGCTGCCTCACACAGCTGAGACATTCAGCCACTGTGGTGGCAGGCCAAGGACAGCACCATCCTTCTGAGGGACCATCTTTCCAGGCACTTCTAATTATGAGAAGGCTCAGCAGCCACATGAGGGTCACTATGCTGAAGCGGTGGGGGTTTATAGCAGCAGGAAAAGAACTCCACATTTCTCACAAATGACTGGAACCACACACAAAAGTTTATGAACAAAACCAATCAATCTGCATGAAGGTGAGGCTGAGCTCATTTTCTACACCTTTAACAACACTAAGCTACAATAATCTTTTATACATTAGTATCAGCTCACATTTGCAAGATACACAGCTTCAGCCACCCACATGGAAATGCAGGCAATGACAAAAATCAGGCTTAAAGCACCTACACTTATAAAAACCACACTCAAAATGTAGCAATTCCATACTCATTTATTTTAAGAGTAATTCTTGTAAGACTGCACATTCAATGGTGTTTTAGCCTATGAAGACTTCATCCACGTTTTCCTCACCTATTACTGTGCTTGGACTTTTCCCGGTCTTTTTCCTTGTCCTTCTTGTGCTCTTTGTGCCGGTGTTCTCGGTCTTTGTGTTTATCTTTGTGTTTGTGAGAATCTGTAAGCAGAGAGGCAAAACAAAAGAAATTAAATTGGGAGAAAACTCCACAACTCCTTCGTGAACCTCTGCATTTTTCCCCACCGCATTCTAGTATTTCTGCGATTCAAAATTTGTAACAAAAATCTTGGTTTCAGAGGTCCTAAATGGATTCATTGTTCTTGCAGCACAAGTTAATTCATCTTGGCAACAGCTGCATTTACATGGTCTTTAGTTCAACGACCTTTAAATGCTTTATAGACCCTGAAGAAATGCAACCCTTCCATTAACTAGGTACCTATGGGTACAGCAAGTTCAACCTTATTTGGCACACGGGCAGCCTGGCTTCCTATGCCTCCAAGCATTCCTGTTGAATACACAGAAAGGATATAGGAACAAAGCATAAAGCTGAGGCGTTAGGCCTTTTGAATCCCAAAATTTAAGATTTCTGCTTCTACAAGTCTTTAATCTTGACAAAGCATCCCTCCCTTCTCCCTGCTCTGAATTAAAACCATTTTATCCTTATCCCCAACAGTACATACAGTGACAAGCAGAAAGCAAGGAAAATGGGGAGTATGGCAAAAGATGAAAAGAAAGAGTGAAAAGAAGAGGAGCGAGAATTCTGTCCTCCTGCTTCTCTCTACCACAGGACACATTTACCTCCCTCCGATAACAGCCCCACCAAGAAAATCCAACCTGACAGCTGTAATGAGCTGTGTTGGTGGTCTCCCACCCACACAGGTCAGGACTGGCCCCAATTATGCGACAGGTCAGAAATGGGAGCTGGCACTCAAGTGAGTCTACGGGAACACAGTAATTTTACTGCTATCAGTTCCTACTCTGAGTGACACTTCCCATCCTCAGTGACAACTGTGCTGGACAATGAAGTCCTTTAAAGCACCAAGGCAATGAATTCAGCAGAGAAAAAGAGCAACACAGTTGAATTGTAAATAAACCCATTTACAAGCATTTTTTTACAAGTATATTAAAAAGGAGCTGAGCTGAACTAGCACCTCAAAACCACCTCAAAAGGCCATTTACAGTCAAGGTCAGTGTGATGGGAGGAATGTGTGCAACAACACTCAAAGACTTCCCCCAGGTTTTGTTTTAACATGCTACTCAAAGTAACCAAAATTAAGCAGGCTCTTCAGCAAACCTAAAAGCTGTGCTGATTTTGGCAACTATTTTTCAGATACCAGTGCTAGAATTTCCACCAGAGATCTTGGATGTAAGATATTAATGCTTAATTAATTGTAAAGATGCTACCATGCCTCTAAAAAGACTCCTATCCCTGCACTAAGAATAGGAAACTGCAACAAAAGGATTTTGTGACTTTCACAGTCACATGGGAAATGCACTGCAGAGCCAGGAACAAACCTCATCCTCCTGACTCCAAGTCTTTCACCACAAATTCATTTTTCTCCTTAACTGACACCAGCTCTTATAACCTCAAAATATTCAAATGGATTTAGAAGAAACATACCCACAGAACATGATTTTAACCTACTGCTTTCTGCAACTTCAGGGTTTGCTTTCAGACACCTGCAGAAAGACAACATAAACCAACATGGGAATGCTGACGTTTAAGCCTCCAAGTTGCCTTCTGCCCCTTTCCTCCATCCTCTTGAACTCGGAGATGTTTCCTAGTGCTCTGGTGTACACAGTGTACACATTTAAATCACAGGACTCAGTTTTCTGTATTTTGATACACAGGCACGTGGCAGGTTATGTGGAACATTTGGTGTTACAGCATAAAGCACCCAAGAGTTTTCGAGTACCTAAAGAGCAAAATCTCTTTCGCAGCAGGCAGAGTCTGCAGGCATCTCTAGCAAACTGTGTGGGGACCAGACACCCACACGCTCTGAACTGCAGAGAAGCAATTTCTCTGAGCCCTTCTTCCCACCAGGACAACACACATTTCACTGGCAAAAATGTTTTCGCAGTGCGTTTCACACTTATGATTCTTCAGTTCAGCCAGGAGCTGGAAGCTCTGGCTGTTTGCAAACTGCCTGGGGTTTATTCCACAGAGGGTTTACTCACTGATTCCCACAGCCCCGGCTGCAGCAAACAGCAGTTATTTACACTTGATGAATAGGTAAATTGCGAGAGAAACCAGCGTGATGCTGTACACAGAGCTATGTACAGTCACTGTATAGCACACACACAATCAATTTTTCCTATCAACCAATCGATGGAAAACGTGTGCGACTGTGCTCGGTGCTATTCTCTTTAAGAACTTAGAGCCACGCAACGACTTTTCACCAAGAAAAACAGAAAAAAGAGCAGTTTACCTTGATCACCAGATTTCATTGCAGCTAACTTGTGCTTTACAGCTGAAATTAATATTTACTCTTGGAAAGCAATTCCAGGGATATACCCTAGAACTGCTGGAGCTGGGTATCTGTTTCCTCAGCTCTTGGCTCTGCTTACAGTGATTTGGTATTTTCAGACAATTAAAGCCTGGTACTGCAGCACAAAAAACCACAAAAGCTTGACCAGTTAAACTAGCTCTGCTTGCTAGGATTTGTTGCCAGACAGCTTTTCTTTACTGTCTACCAAAGGACTGCTAACAGGAACGTCTTCCACAGAGCTATTCTGGCTCAAAGGCCACAGTGACTGGGGAACGATGGGTCCCGCGCATGGTCTCAAAAGGAGAAGCCAAAAGATGTCAAAGCAGAGCTACCTGGTGTCTCTCAATATGAACAACACTTCAAATGTAGTGCTTCCATGGAGGTCTACCTCCCAGGCATACCTTCTAAGGATTAAATTATTCTGGAATACTTGCCTAGTATTCAAACTCCACGGTGTTGCTTTCTGACACAATGGTATGAGGCAGGTTAAGAATGAAGACTTCAAAAGAGTTTATTAAATAGTCTTGAACTGACATATGCATGTCCTCAGAAGGCATTAAAGCTCTTGGTCTTTCTTTTTTTGTTGAGGGTGGAGCTGGATGAAGTTCAGGAGACTGGGTCATTAAAAAGCACAGGATTCTTGGTTTTGGCGTTCTACACAAAAATGCTTTGTTCCAGACTGGCTTTATCTAGGAGTCCAAGCCAATGGTTATTTGGTGGCTGATATAAAACAAGTTTAAGCCATTTCACTCCCATTCGTGTACCCACTTCGCAGGAACCAGTGCAGCATCACCTCCGACTGAACTACACAGGCAACAGGTGACTGAGTTGGGAACGGGGCCACCTCACTCCAAGCCTCATCAGCACACAGGCAATCAACGGGAAGTGTTCCTGTCTGTAATGTATCTTCCTCGATATATTTAGCATATTGATTCCTAGAAGAATCTTCCAGCCTCCAGTAACTCTCTCCCAGCTTGCAGCTGATTAGTAGTTGACTAAGTCCAGCCTCACATCAGCTATGGAAAGAGGTCTGACATTATCACACATTCAGATTTGTTTCCTGCCTTTTATGTCTTCCATTAAGTACGTCTGTTCCCTCTAATACTAAACAGGGAGATAAATAGTATTCCTTCTCCAAGACCATTAGCAAAATCCACTGTCTACTGTGAGCAAAGTTTAAACCCCCAAAAGCTTGTGTGATATTTACATATTTCTGAAAATGCAAAGTCTCTCTCTTCAGCACAAGGTTACAGTGGGGACAGGGGTTATGCTCACTGGGCAAGGATCCATTACCCCTGAGGCTTTCCCTTCAGTATCCTCTAACCCAAACAGAGCTTTTGGCATCTCTTCTGTTCTAGAAAGCTTGATGTCTCTGGCACTGGATCTCTGTCTGTTAACGCCGAGCCTGGTATGTCTCCAAAAGATTACCGCAGTCCCTGTACTATTCCTGCCATTCCCCTGTACCTCCAACAAATCACGAGCAGCCCTGCATTTTTGTAGGGTTGATTCATCTTTTAACTCTGTTAGATTACAAGGACACTGATTTAAGGATGGGAAATTCTAAGCACTTTTGGTCTGTGGCTCTGTGTTGTTCCCCCCTCCGCCTTCGCTCCAGCGCTGAGTCCCCAGGGAAAGGCTGAGTCATAACCCTATTTGCAATACTTGTATATGTGTCTGCCTGGAACAGGGCAGTTTTACTCTTTATCCAGGAACGGAGCTGTAAAAGGTCAGGCATCTCCAACTGCAGCGTGGCAAGAACAGGGATGAAGTCAAAGAAAGCCTCTTCCAGCAGGCAGTTGTCACCTGCAGAGGAAGAGTCCCAACAGACGGCAGAGGTGAGCGGTCCCCTTTCACAACAAGCACAACCCTTGGCTTAATTAGTCTGCTGACAAAACAATTATGTGGGACTGCGATGTTTTAATTCATGAGCCAAATTCATTTGCCTCAAAATCACTTCTGAACACCTGTCTCTGCACACCTCCCAAAATACTACTTACATGTCACAATCAAGGGAAGCCAGGCTACTTCCTACATTAATATTTCAGTTTTGACAGCAACTTTTCTAATAAAATACTGAAATCAGAGAGGGGCGTAAGCTCTTGTATGCCCAACCAGTACAGCTGTCAAGAGAGTAGTGTTGGCACATGATACAGGATGCTACAGATGCCATTTTATCCCACTCCCACCACCCACTTTTATTTCTCTTCCATCATTTTGCACTAGATCTTTTTTTTTAAAGAACAGAGAAAAAAGATGTGAGCACAATCTGGTTCCTTCTAATTTTACCCCAATTAAGTGAGGTAGCTGGCAAATTAACACCTGGTAACCTCAATTTCTGGTCAACAGTAGCTTTTCCAGATAAATATTAGCCTTTCAGATTTACTGTCTTTCTGTTCACCTTCTTCTAAGTTTTTGTGGGCACAATTTGAATAGCTCATTAACCTGCTTACAGAGAGGTTTCTTTGTTCTTTTAAAATGTTTTACTAGATTCTATGGACAAGGATGTTTTGTATTTTCCTTCTGGTTCCAGGAACATCCCAATTTATTTTGCTCTTGCTAGAAATACCTCTGATGCTGAATATGCTTGTGTTTAATCTGCTTGAAGCATCATCTCAATACTTCTCTACACTGATGTCCAGAAAGGTGATTTAAGCTTTCTGGATTCTTGGGATCGCAGTCTGTGCCCAAAATCTGAAGACACAGCATGAAAAATCCATCTTGTTACCAACCAAGGAAAACATTTTTAACTTCTTGTTATTCCAGTAACACTTCTGCTTCAGACGAGTGGCTGAAATGTCTGCCCTGAGTTAAATCCACTGCCTCAGTGTTAGTTACGTGTTACAAGAGAAGCAAAAGAGCTCTCAAGGATTTCAGGATCACTGGTGTGTATGAGTACAGGGCTCTCTCTTGTACTCAACTTGAAGCATGAGCAAGAAACCCTTTGCTATTGGCAGAGATGAAACCAGCAGCGTATTTTCAGCCTCTCTGGAAAGGAGAAGAGTGTCTTAAAAAACACTTCTCCAGTTCCACTGCTAAATTATGCAGCTGAAAGCGAGGTAACCCTAACACTGGATTAGGTTCAAAAGCTGGTCAAGTTCAAAAACTTCCTGTCACTGGAGAAATCATCAGTCCCTTCTCAGCTGGAGCACCACCTTCATGTAAGACCATGTACTCCACAGCAGCCTCTTTACTAGTTAGGCTGAATTCTTCTCACTAGTAAGCAAAGCTTAAAGTCTCTTTATTATTACCTAAATGAAAGAATTTTACTGATATGTTCCCTCCACAACAGGCTCTCCTTGTAAGCATACATCTTAAAAGGCAGATTATCAGAAAAAGGCTTCCTACTTTCAAGCTTGGTTTTTTTTACCAATTATTTTGTCAAATCATATTACTTTTAGAGTTATAATTTCTTACATTTTGTATATAAAGACTACTATTAAAATGACCACAGTTTAGTTGATGAAATGATGCCAGGAAGGGATATGAGTGTTCAAACATGTGAATGTAGTCCAAGGTGTCTAAAATATTATTCATGTTCCTGGCAAAGAACACATACTTTTGCCCTTGGCATCTGACCAGAATGGTCTAGTGTTGCACTAACTTTTACAATATACAGATACCAGCAAGCAGAAAGAGTGTAACATTCAGCCGTTATCCAAGATCTTTAACACAGATAGTGACGTGGTTATAGTACATTACCTAAACAGGCAATGTAATCCCACGTGTAAAGGTCACTCTATAAGGTGCTGGTCAATTTGTAAATCCTGCCTGAGAAAGCAAACATGGTGCAGTTAAAAAACCCCATTTGCAGGACCTGTGTGGCTCAGAACAACCACCATATGGAGAACGTGGCATGGTCTGAGGCACAGGGACCCTCACTCTTAAACAGGTTTTAACTCTGGACAAGTCATCTGACTTTACGTGTTCTGATTTAACAACTTTAAATCCACGTACAACAATCCCACCTAAGTAATCTGGAAGAGGCCTAAACTTTTCTAAAATATTTGTATTCCAGTTATAGGAAGTCACATTATGGTCATGGTGTTACAGTAATCAATTAAACAGCATTTCTGGAATTTATTTAAATGGATTGACATTGCTGTAGCTCAGAAAAGAGAGAAGAAAAGCTCCTGGACAGAAATCAGAACTGCATGTAGGTATGGGAGACAATACTTTTCCCAATAAAGCAAGGCAGACAAAGAAAACCAAAGTGTACATAAGAAGGGCACAGAAACTGAAAAACCTCTCTACACAGCTACACGTGTCAAGAGCAGAAAACCATACCCAGCAGGCATTGTTCAGAGAGATGATGGTATTTGTGGATGATACACTGGAGTAGAAAACCATAATCTAAAATAAACTTCCCATGTGAAACTGGATATGTCACTTACTGGCCCTATTTACACAACTACAGAATACACATAAAACATTTGCCCCGGAAAAGTATTGCAGGTCTGTTTACCGTGCTGGTTTATTTCTGCAATAACTCACTGCAAAACATCTGGAATACTGAAATGAGAGTGGCTGAAACAGTGAAACCACCACTTGAGTCTCCCATAACCTAAGCCTGAAATTCAATAGCAGAAGCAGTATCTGGGTTTTCAGTCGAAAAAGGAAAGAAACTACAATGATACCGAAGCAAGACTGTCTGCCTTCTGCTTCCTCATTTCATAATGCCATACTTAATGGCAAACATACACATTTCAAACGCAACTTGACACAAAACCTTTTACCAGTGTTTATAAAGATACCTCCACAATCCACATTGCTACAGAAATCGAAATCCTTAAAATCCTTCTTGAAGTCAAATTCAAATGAAGTAAGTTACTGTGCTATCACAGGGTTATTTCGCTTCAGGTGCCTCACTGGGTCAGGTGCAGCAGCTCAGGGATGCTGACACTTCAGCACTTCACTGTTTCCCCCCATAAAACAGATAAAATCTGAGTTTTATAGTTTACTGCAAAACAACTAAACTAACTGTGACCAGGCACAAGTGGAATACACAAAGCAGCTCTTTACTGTGAAGCTTAGATCTGCAGACATTCATTTTCCAATCTTACAAGAAATAGAAGGAAAAAAGTCGTGAAAACTCAAAAGGGGAGCCTGGAGAAGTACAGCAGAACAACCCAACAGTTTTTCCTTTCTAGGGCAGGAACTTTATTACTAAAAGTAAAACTCTGCCAGAGAGCATTCTTCCTTTTTCTAAGGGCTCAAATGAAGAAATATAGCACAACTGAATAGATTTGAGTCCATTTATTTCCCAGACTATATTTACTCTGAGACAAAACCCGTTTTGGGCTGAGCCAGAATTGACCACAGCACATTGTGACCAGTTCTGCCAAAGCTTGAAAACTTAGTACTTTTGCAGATAGTATAGAAACAGAGTAAAACCAATGACCTCACAACCCCTCTCCACACTTCAGCAGTTACTTGAGGCAAAAGATACTCCAGGGCCAGACAGATATTATGTCTTTTTCCTTAAAAGGACCGGTCTGGGAAACTTGGCTTTAGAACAAGACAGACCCCTTAGTTACTGCATTCTTCATTAATCTTGTAATTTGAAGGCCCAGTATTCCTTGCTTTTGAATAGAGGGAAAAGAAGAAACCAATGGAATGACTTGGTGATGAAGCTTGACAGGAGAATGAAGACAGATGGATAGAGAAGAGAATTGTCTCCAACCATTCTCAGTCCTTTAGAACAGCTCCACCAGCTTCTCAAGAAGTTCCCCTATGCTCCAGTAAAGTTTTAGTATGCAAGCAAGGATATCACTTAGCTTGTTAAAAACACAAAGTTTGCAAAGCAAGATCAACGCACCTTTTGCTCCACCGAAACCTCAGGACAACTTCAATCTAAGGAAGAGAGGTAAAACAACGTGACAGCACTGCTAACAGGGACAGCACATGGTGGCCACAGGACAAGGCAAGCTGGCGTGTACACTTGTCCATTCACCCCAAATATTAAAAGCTTATCAGGGAGACACTAAGGATGCCAGAAAAAAACCTGACTGATCACTCCTCTCTTGTGTGACCGGAGCCTCTGGGACATGAAGTTAACCTGAAGCAAATGTCACTGCTGGCATTTCATCAATCTCACCCAGACTGCAGAGGCTGGGGAGGTAAAGCAAGACGTGCTGTAAGAGCCTCTTCAGAAAGAGGACAGACACTCGTAGTGCACGTTTTGAGCCCTTCTTCAAGTTTTTTTTCAGCCACACTGGATTAATTGCTTATTTTCTGTGCACCTCATTTTGTCACCTGCTGGGGAAGTAGCTAATACTCTGTGGGTAATTAATGCTTAAGTAATTGAGATAGCTGTGTAGCATACAGGGATGCTGACCTTAAGAAACGGCTACACTACAGGCATTTTGCAACAAAACAACTAATGGTGTAGACAGAAGCAGCAAGTTTAATGACTTGTCAGCACCTTTTACATGGCCTCTTCTCAAAGAGGTGGCACGTCCACATACACCTGCTCCACAGCAGATCTTAGCTGCTCTGTAACAAATGCATAAAATCACTGCAAATAAAATTGCAGTAGACAATATTACACAAAGAACAAGTCCAAGGAAGCCTTATAAAGCATGAAAATACACGTTTCATCAGTACAGAAAGGCTAAATTAACAGTTGCTTCTTACACATGCCAAAGGGCTCCCAACCGAGAAGCAACAATGAAGTTTCAATCCATTATTTGCATTCAAAACCAAAAAAGTTCCATGTGAACAGAAACATGTGTTTCCAGGGATTCCCAAGATGTAAAACATTCTCCTGTAATTGTATAAATAAGAGTCAGAGACTGAAACCCATTAGTATGTTTCCACTAACAAAGCAGAATAAAACAGAACAGCAAATTAAAACTTCAGGGAAATGACCAGCGTCAGTGAACAGCTTAAAATGCTGCTGTGCTGGCATGAAGAGAGGAGAGTCCAGAGTAGCCTCCCAAGGAAACAAGAGCAAACCCATTCTTGTCCCTAGTAGTATTTATTCTTATAAGGCTACACTCTTATGAGTGGAAGTACTTATTTTCCATTGCCTCCTCCATTCAGAACTGGAGTTCCTTGCCTTCCCTTACTGGGGTAGAAATAGTTTCAGCAATTTTTTCCTATGGCTTTATGAGTCTACAACCACATGAATAAACAAAGTTCTGCACTGCACGTCCATCTTTTAAAAAAGAAGCAAAACTAAGACACACTTTTGCCTCAAAATTTAACAGCCACAGCTCACACTCTTGCACATCAGGAGGCCGGGACAAGGCCGAGAGTGGGATCTAAAGAGAACAAGAAGGATCTAGCAGTAACAAGTCTGATTGTAGTTACCTCTCGGTTTCAAAAGCTTTACACTCACGGTAGCTCCATCTGCATCCCCATTTGCTAATACACAAATATACAGGACTGGGATCCCAAAGGACTTACAGATATATAAAGTGATTGTGGCTGAGCACAAATAGCTGTTACAAATCAACAGGAGGGGGAAAAAGTTTTGATAAAGTAGTTGCTAAAAGCAGGTTCCTTGTGGATTTTAGATCTACCAACGCTAAAAACTTTTACTACACCATCTAATCTCAGGCTTTTGTAAATTCTCCCGTTTCCTCCCTATTGCGCAAAACAGTTAACATAACCGGCACGGCAGGACAGACAGACTCGCCAGGAAAGCCTGGACAAGTGTTCACAAACCAGTCTGGCATCCAGGGGTGTAAAACTAGCTCAAAATTATGAAAGAAGGTAAAATTTCAGGGCATTCAAATAGATAATGCAAGGGGGACTAATCCTATTTTCACAGTCAGAAAGAAACCAACCTTTAGCACAGATCCACAGCTTAGCGCACAAACTGTCACGCGGTGCTGTCACACAAAATCTTTTCTCGGGAAGAGACAAAGGGAGGGATGTACCCACCGCACCGAGGGATGTATGTGCTGGAGACAGAGACAAAAAGAACTGCCCAGGGTCACCCACGAGTCGCTGAGGAGAAAGAACCAGGGGCACTCGCCTCCGGAGAACCAGGGCAGAAGGTGAGCAAACAGGGCAATCTCAACATTTACAACCCTGTTTAGACTTCGGAGCTATCAGGGACTGCAGGAGATAACCTATCCCTTACTTCAACATTATCTAAAGCAAACCCCTTATTTTATTAACCCTTATTTTTCTGGTTTGCAGGAATCTTTTCCTTTAGGAGCTCTTGGCTAACCATTTGGGCTGCAGAATTTTGGGGACAACACATTACTCTTCATCAATCCCTTCTCAGGAAGGATGTGCAAGCCAGGTGGACTGAAACACCAAGCGCACATACACCAGAGGCACTTTAACTCCTTGGTTGCTTCTGAGCTCAGAGAACCTCAGCCTGTGCTCAGCTCCAGCACAAGAATCAAGCCCAGACCTCCAGTGAGGCGTGCAGTGACAGTGCTGCTGCCTCATCGCAGACACAGGTGGGCGAGAGCTGAATCACCTTTGGGAGATTTTTGGCAAAGAACTGCCCCAGGAACAGCCCTGAGAGTTACTTCAACAGACTGGGTCAAGAGCAAAGAGAATCTTTCGGTGCAATCTGTCACAACTTCACACTGCAGACAAGAGAACTTCATGTTCTGTACGCCATCCACAGACTGAGTCAGTGCCCCCAGCACAAGCTCTTTCCGCCTCCAAATGCTCTTTATATCATCATTAGACTGGAAAGGTGCAAACAGCACAATTTGTGATGCAAAGGCAACAGCTGATTACTGCATGCAAACTTACAAGGTGAACCAGGAGAAAACAGGGGCAAACAACTACAATTCCTAGTCCTTACAGATGATAACAGAGACTTCAGCCATATTTTAAAAAGAGGTTGATATTATTTTGGGGCATAAGTTTAAAAACTGTAGTAGATAACAAGAGGACTGCTGTGTTGTCAAGAGTAATTACCCTGCGATGATGTCAACTAGAAAAACATTTTCTCTCGCTGGCTGTGTAAATCACTACTGTACTTGGACTCATGGAAAATAAGGTTTTTGTAAAGACTACCTGACATCCTGACACGTCCTCAGCACAAGAGCGATGTCCCAAGAGCAGCTCACACAGAGCCTGTATTCACACTGCCACCACACAAGGACAGGGCTGGTGTGTTTGACTCTCCCGAGTTTAATCCAGAACAAGGGCTCTCCCCAAGGAAAATTTTAACAAATCAGGGAAAAAAAAAAAGAAGCAGTCGCATTGAACTGCCTCTGCTGCAGCAGTGGATGCCCAGCCTGTGTCAGCAGCCACGATCACACAGTTTATACACATGGGAGTGGTACATGTTCAGCGTCCTCAGGGAGAGGCTCTAATGGCATTTGCTCAAAGCCTTTTATTAACCATCCCTTGACAATTCCGTGTAGCTTTGGCCAGTGCTGGTCTCCTGCTTGCTGTAGGGAGGAAAGACTTCAGAGGCAGCACCCTTGGGAACAAGCCTCTGCAATGCTGGTTTTAGAGTGTAAATTGAATGCACAGCACAAAAAAAAAGTGGCTGGTAGAAGCTGTAAATCACCTCTGCCAAGCAGTACCACTGTTTTTTGCACTGGAATCAGATTATTCTCCTACTACTTGTTTAATATCATTCCTATTAAGCTGAACTGATGGGGTCGCATAGCCAAAGTCTTAGAAGAAGTTCGTTTCAGAAGACTGACAACTTACTTTTATTACACTTAAGCTGGCTCCTCTGTAGGAACAACTCCCACACTGATCCCAGCCAGGTTTTTTGGCTGGGCTTTGTTTTGGGGTTTTTTTTCCTCCCATCTACAATGATTCCTTTAAAGTGTAGGGCTGCACTGGATGGACACCGCCCGATTTCACCTTTGTCCCCATTGTGGGTGAGTTAATTGATCACTCACCCACAAGAGGCCAATTCCAGCAGCGTCTAGAAGCATTTTATCACCAGAGTCTCCCTTGCCGCAAGTCCCATTCTCAAGTCAAGGGAGGCAATGCAATTCCCCTGCCTTAAGGGGACTTCACCACAATTAGCATACAAGAGGAAATCTGATTCCAGCTAAAACACACAAGAAAGTAAGCAAAAGGTAAATGTTTAATGACAGTTGAGATTTCTGCACTTCTGTACTGCTGAGTCTCCTGAAGGAAGGGAAAGAGGACACAGAAAGAAGGATCAGCAGAGCAGCGTAGGACACAGTAGCTTTAAAGTAAGACTATAATTGCAGTATTTTAATAAGTACAGCTCCTAGATATGATGCACTAAATTCCACTGCAAGTCTTCAATTTATAAACTGTTACTTTAAGTCACTGATTTTAATCTCTTCATGCAGCTGTAATCTGTTTATTATGTTAAATCCAGGCCAAATCTCACTAGTTGACAACTGTTACATCACACCACTACAGATACCTGAATATAAAACATAACCTATTGACACAGGATAAAAGGCTGTGGCTACGTTATTATGCATGATACACTCCTAACTTCTTCAATTAAAAAACTCCATGCAATATATTATCAGTCTGGTGAGGTTTTTTTGTTGGGTTTTGTTTGCTGGATTTTTTTTCTTTTTTTTAGAAAAACTAATAGCTGGCATCTCTTCATGGAACACACAGCCAACATTTTCAGATTCCACCCCATGAAAAACTCAAATCTGCCTTGAATAAGACATGAAGGGGAGGAAACATTTATGTAATTTGTTTCCCATCTAAAAGAAAGCAAGCATAGTCCTTAAAAACTGAACTGAATCAAATCTGGTTACCTTGTGCCTTAATTTTAAGAGCAGTCCTTTCTTTACCTATATATAACAAGGTGTGGAAACAGCTTTCTCTTTTTAGCTTTCAAATGCCTTCCACTACCACAGTCACTAAATGAGCTGTTTAAACCAAAGGAAATAGGTTGCAGGTGCAAAGTGCCATCACAAGTTCATTTATCACTACACTTCAAACTCCAAGTGCTTAGCTAAAGGCTCCCATCACATCAGAGCTTCTGCTTTACAACTACTGCAACATAATCACATTCTCTACTTTTTACGTCTTCTGAACATGGCACCTAATATTATTTACATAATTTTAAAAGGTTGATTGGTGAGAGGGGTAGAAACGTGCTTGAAAAACTATGAGCACTACAGAAGCAACCATAAAGATTCAAGAGTCTGTTATTCCTCTTCAATATAACCTAAAGTGAGTAACCCAAGTTATATAGCTTATTTTAAGGGGTATTCCAATGCATTACGAAATATTTATTTCCACTTGATTATTTGACAGCAGAAATAGGCAAAGGAAACAAGAAGAACATCAAAACTGCTTACAATCTCATAATTTATGCCTGAATGATTCAGCTGTAAGGCTATGAAATATTTTAAGTTTCTTGGCTGCCAGCTTTATATATGTTGAGACCATTTTTAAAAAAGTTATTATGATTCTTACTGGAGTCAAAATTAAATCAATACATCTATTAAAATTTATTATCAATTTTACATGAAGGACTAATACCAGCGTGGAAGCTGCAGCCACTCCAGCTGATTTAGTAGTTTGCTCCTACACAAAGAGCCCAGAGCAGCAGCTGTACCATTCCCTCCTATCCTGATCTTCCAAGTATTTCAAGTCTGTGCTAGACAAAACCACATCTGGGAATGAGAGCACTATCCAGGTATCCAGCAGAGAGCAAGGCTTGCTCTCCTCCGAGCAGGTTCAGCTTTACCCAGGAGTGCACAGCAGCCCCAGCAGTTTCTGAAACTGCAATACCCAAATACATTTACTCTGAGTTTCCATGCATTTCAGCGACATTATTCTGCAAGTTTTAAAGTGTACCAAGTTATTTTGGAACTAGCAATTATCTTATTTCCTGTACTGCAGCAGACCAGGGAAAACTCGCGCTTTTTCCTGTGGTCACAACTGCCACCTGTGATCACCTTTTACTTGATCCTATCAGACGTAAAAAGGCTCCAACAGTGAAAACCTGGAGTCCTTTCCTTTCATTAATGGACTGTGTAATACTAAACAGAGCCCATCAGTGGGGAAAACTATGTGACAAGTAGCCCTAACACCAGAAGAAAGTAATTGTGAGTAAGCTATTCTGAAAATTAGCAAACAACATGAGATACTTAACTTCACATGCCACTCCCAAAACTAAGCAGCTGCTCCAACAGACCAAGATACTCCTGAAAAAGGGGTTTAATAAAATTGAGAATTAAGTAACAGCTTGTAACAGGAATACTTTTCTTCTTGTGATGCCGTACTAAATACCCCAAATTTGTTGGATACAATGTAAGTTCAACCTGGTTTCCTAAGGACATGTTTGTGTCTCTAACAGGCGAAGCAATGCAGTAGTCTCTGCTGAAGAAATGGTCTATGACCAGAGAAACAGTCCAGCATTAGGTTTTCACAACAAGAGACTTTAGAGCACGAGTTACTTGAGTTCAAAATACAAAACAAGACACTTTTGG
The DNA here is from genome assembly GCA_014706295.1 of Lycocorax pyrrhopterus obiensis. Classification (NCBI taxonomy): domain Eukaryota; kingdom Metazoa; phylum Chordata; class Aves; order Passeriformes; family Paradisaeidae; genus Lycocorax; species Lycocorax pyrrhopterus. The sequence goes on along the minus strand of JACSVZ010000022.1, from coordinate 8,113,848 downwards.
TCACTGCAGTCTCTGTGACAACTAGTGGAATCCTGTCACACTTCACGGGAAGACAGCTATCCTGACAGAGAAACTGCCACTTTCCTTTTTAAGAGAAAGCTGTAAGCACAGACAAGTAAAACAGGGAGACAATTTGCTAATACCAAGCATGATATGCTAAAAAAAAAAAAAAAATCTAACTTTGCTACTATGAAAAGTCTACAGTTAAGGCCAAGCCCAGCATTTGTTCCATAAGAGGGTGCTTTATGAACTACGTGCACGTCTGATGTACAAGGGTAATTCTGGGTGGATTAAGTGCAAGGGAAAACTGCAGTGACCTACAGGAAGGAAACATCTTCTGACTCTTGGTGTACAAAGAAGCCTGACAACCTAAATCTGCGCCTTTTTGGAGTGCCAATCTCCCCCCAAGTAATTTGATCTGAATGTAACTAAAACCATTCAGATGGCAGGATCTGGGAAATCACATACCTGGAGTTAGCAAAGCGCTAACCACACCACCTATAGACACTATCTGAATACCCAGCAGGGATGGGGAGGAGACAGTTCAGATTTAAGAAACAGCTTGAGCTTACAGGATGAGGAACTGAGCAAGTGTCCCTGACGCTTGCTGACCAAATGACATCACCTTCAGAACCAGAAATAACAGACCTGTGACAAACCTAGAAATGACACAAAACTGCATTAAATCTTGAGCCTTCAAATACTTCATGGATGCTTAGAAGAAAGCCCTTCTGAACACTCTATCTTTCCTGAACTGAAAACCAGTGGAAAAACTTACTTTTCCAGCCTCTGAAGCTACTATGGTAAAAATTACCATTATACTTGTTTGTAGTCAATGTACTACAATAATTTTTAAATACTTTTCTTAGTATTGGGGAAAAACAAGTAAAGTCAGGGCTTGTTTGACTCTGGTTACCTATGGAGCTAATTGCCAAAAACTAATTCCAGAGCTCTGGTGAGATTAAAATGCTAATACGCACAAAGACACAGTATAAAAATTCACCTTAGAAAAAAACCCCACTCACTAACAAATTCCCTTTGCAATTCAAGTTTTCTTATTCTGGATTAGAATCTGAGCATGAGGCTCCCGTGCTAGGGTGAATGGATGAGGTATTTACAAAAAGGGGGGAAAAACACAAAAACTTAAATTAAAACCAAACTAATTCTGCCCTTAATAAATGAAGCTCACATCTGTTTTGAACACTGTTTCATGGTATTGTGAAATACAGCTACAGGGGACTTATTTCACAAAACAATGCTACACAGCTTCATTCCCTACAAAGGAAACCATTTAAAAATACACCCTCACTTCAGTACACAAAGACTTAGCAAAGCTCCCGATCCCTCAGAAACGTGGCCGTGGTGTCAGCATCGTTCCTCATTCGCACCAAGCACAGCCCAAGCACAGATTAGCTCCTGGGAGATGCAGTGCCCCTGCTGAACTCGCTATCCCTGCTGTCAGCACCAGGGTACCCAGCTTGCTGAAGTACATGTAGACCAGATTCAGCTGGTGTGCAAAGATAACACTGGCAGCTTTGAAGAAAAATCTATCAGATTCTGGAAAGAGGCAAATATTGCCCAGGATGAGTGCTGCAGGAGAGGCCCACTCATGAACACAGAGAAAGAATATTTTAACTCAGGCTGTGGTTCAAATGTAAATTCACGTTTTGCTGTGCACAGACAAGCTCATGTTTTGACAGTGATGTGGAGTAAAACCATAAACTGACGATTATGCATCAGTGGACAGAAGTCTCAACAACAGGGCAGGAGAGGAAGGAAGGGGGAACATGTGTTAGACAGAAAGCAGTGCTTCCAGAACAACAGCTTTACACCTGCTTTTGTGAAACAAGAAAATGATGGACTCGCCAATTCAACTGCTTCTGCCTTTTGCCCAGGATTCAATTTAAGAATTAAATTACTGGGATAGCCATCTTATTGCCAGCAGCAGCCTCCATCTACTGCAAGACAAGCTAAAGACTGGGGCAAACAAAACCACACCGTGCTACACTCTCCCAAGACCACATGCTGACAACTAAATCTGCCAAGCACAGAGCATCAAGGGCCAAGCTGTATGTTTTATATCTATAAGATTACAACAGCCTAAAACCCAGAAAGCAGCTTCCTTTAGATACAGGTGATGCTGAATAAGCCTACTTGATGACAAAAGAAAAACACTGTTCATGACAGCTACCAAAATCCAGAGAGCAGCATATTTTCAATTAGAAGACTCCATCTACTCACAAAAACAGGTATTTCAAGGACAGCCTGCTTATGCTCCCTAATGAAGTGCCGGTGACATACACAGCTATGATAACATGACTCAGACAAGATGATGGCTCCTCTGACAGTCTTACAGGCTTTGGAGTAGGAAGAAGGCAGGAGGACACGAGATTGCAAAAGTGTAAAAGGCTCTTGAAAAATGCAAATGTTCTCCACATTCACGTCCAAAGGTATCCTGGACAGCTGGAGAGATGTCCCATCTGATGGAGCAAGACGAAGTAACCCAAACACCTACACACTTCTAGGATGACAACTTGCGAGTATCAGAGCTAACAGCACTGACATTCAGACTCTGATTTGTGTCAGTGCTTGCTTACTGCAAAGATAGATGGAGATGACACCTACAGTGGGATTGGGCAACACTGCAGAAGTTAATCAAGGTCACTGTTGTTATGAGTTCACCTCTTGCACTGCATTTCTGTCCACATGAACCTACTGCCCCTGGGTCTGGCCATTTACACTGGAACACAACTTGCACCTTAGTTCTTCTACTGCAGAAAGTACTCAAAGACTTTTGTTCTGTATCCCTGAGGTGCACTGTAAACCACACTGCAGGAATCTCATCTTCAGCCAAAACCCATTCTAAAACCCAAGTGTTGAGGGGAAACACCAGCAAGGAAAGCTAACTCTGATCCACACATCAAAGGGTTCACTGTGCACAAGCAGCATTACCACAGACACAGCACATTTTAACAGCCTCAGTGACATTCCCGGTCCTCAAAAGAAAAGCAGGCAGCCTTTTATTCCCCATCTGGTGGTCATTAACTCTAGAGAACAAACCTCAGAGTACGTCACTAGCTCTACTACATCCCTCCATTTTGTACACGCTGCTTGTGTTGCAATGAATCATCCCCTTCACATGGATCTCCAAAGAGCTCCAGCTTCCCGTTCCCCAAAAGGCTGGATTAAACTGGAGAGTGCTCGTCTAACTTGTAAGGTGCCTTCCTAAGGCAAGTTTAAACCAGTACCTGCCCATCCCAGCTATTTTATCTTTCCAAAAACTGATCTTACTCACACACTTGCCAGCATTCAAAAACTGGGAGAAGACATAATTTGCTCTTCCTATTGCTCCAGGCCCAGTTAGGAGACACTCATAGCAAGGTGGCCTGTATGGTGCAAGAGATTGATGTACCTGATACCAGAACCCTGCACACAAACCAGGAAGCCACTGTCTCCCTATTGCAAATCCAATGATTTCACTAATTGCAGAACCCTCCACACAACATTTGTAATTTGTATTGTATCATAAGTATTTGTAAAATAATGTAGTGCCACAGAAAAAAATGCACACCTTAGATCCGGAGATGAGATTTGCATATAATAATATGCTAAAACTGCAGAAGCTCCTTTTTTTTTTTTTTTCTGTGCTTGCCCTTTGATATGTACCTTAGTCTTCAGCTGGAGAAGGAATTAAAAATCAGAAGCAAATGTCCAAGATGGAACTGAATCTCAGTCCCAGCCAAACAGCTTTATATCTATTTCTGTGCTGGAAAAAATCACTCCCACTATGTTCTGGTTTCTCCAGCTCTGAGAAGAGCATAGTACTCCCTCTTCCCCCACTGCATTGCCTATTTAAACAATATGGCCTTAGGACAGGATAACAACGCACAGCACAAAGGACCTTAAACCCAGACATAGCATCCATGAGTAACAAAATGTCCCTCCCCAGTGCTTCCTGCCTTCAGCTTCAAAAGAGTCTCTCTTCACATTCAACCCTTCATCATCATGTCCTGAGCAGAGCATCAAGCACTCCAGACACGCTGACAGCTGGCGAGGCAGCACTGCACCAAACCAGAAGCTGGAATAAGAATTGCCAACTTATCAGCTACTAATCTCCCTAGGGACAGCACAAACTCTATCCACTTGCATCTGCTGCAGAGCAGATGAAGGAAGACAGCCTTCCCACCTGGTTATCAGGTCCCCAAAGAGACTGTATGGAACAGGGTGTCTATCCTCTAGCACCATCTGTACTTTTCTCCTTGGCTTACAGACCACAAAAATACAGCTGTTTCAGTTGTTTTTAAACCCTAACTCCAGAAATCTCTGCATTTTAGTTAGAAGAGCACCACGTTTCTCAACCCTACCTCCAGCTACTGAAAAATCTGCAACAGACACTATAGTTCAAAGGGGGAAAAAACACTGAAGAGTCTTCTCTCCTAAAGGGTCTTTATAAGCCACCTCTGCAAAAGAAAGTGCAACTTCAGAGGAAGAGGAGCAGCTGTTCTGACAATCTGGCCCTTGTTCAAATACCAGGATAAGCCTTGAGTAGTAAAATACTGCCATCAATAAAAAGTTCAACTAAAGTACATTGCCCTGGCTCTAAAGCCCAGGTCATCTATTCCATGTTACATACACAGGAAAAGCTGCTGCAATGCTGTTCAATTGAAAATGTGTACAGAAGTGACAAATGAAAGAAAAAATATTCTGGCTAACACTCTACAAGTTCATGCTCTCGTGTGTCAGAGGCTGTGTTAGGCAACAGAGCAGAGTATGTGACAAATGCCAGGAAAAAATTAAAAAGCTATCTGCACTTGGGGATTGCTCCATTCCTAGGAATTATTTTCTTAACTGTGAAGCCACATCTCTGGCCAATGTCTAAAAATTCTTAAAATTATTCCATTTAGACACTGCTATACAGCTAGCTGCACCAAACTGACAAGACATTTGGATGGAAACAAGACAACTTCCAATTTCCTGCTGCAAACACTGAGTAGCGGAGTAATCTCAACACTTCAGAGATTCCAAAGCATTTGGTAAAACTTATTTCAGAGCAGCCAAACAGTGGGTTTCAGACAGAAGAGCTCTTTGCAGCTTATGCATGTTCAACACCAGACCTCGTATTTAATTTCTTCTTAAGATTTATTCTTAAAACATAGCAAAATACTCAACTACTGAGGTCCTGGATGCTTGCTGCAAAAATTAGTAACACTGTGCAAATCAGTGACTGGGATTACAAAATGAGCAATAAGGAATAAAAGCCACCAGGGTCTTATTTTTAGAAAATCATTGAAAAATAGCATTATCGAAGAAAAATGGACATCTTGAAGAACCAGAACCATGCCTTCATTGAGAATGTAAGAGTATTTCTCCCCCAAATAAAGCTGCACTATGTGCTGAATGCTGTGTGTGTGAAAAGACTGTCAGCTGTACACTGCAGCTGACGAGACCAAGCAGGCACTTAGCTAGTTGTCCAAACAACTGAAACATCAGTGTGTTATCAACATTATTCTCATACTAAATCCGAAAGCACAGCACTGTACCAGCTACATGAAGAAACTTAACTCTGTCCCAGCCAAAACCACGACACCAGCACATCCCCACCATGGAACATGCGTTTAATGGACACAGCCAGAGATGAGTTACATAGACTGATCAAAATATTTTAGTGAAGTTACAAGTACACTCCAAGCTTTCCTGAGGCAGAAATCAATCTCTCTCCTGTCATGGAAAGATACAGGCAGCTGCAGCACTACTCTGCTGCAGAGCTGAATTCCATGAATGTCCATCTGTCTGTAACATGTCTATGCTGGGCAGAATGATGAAGGAAAATCTCCATCTTTTGGTGGGCACCATGAGGCTCAGCACTCTGCAATACTGATGGAGAAGGAAGCCATTGTCTTGCTAACACTCCCTAAAAAGCTCCTTCTCTGACGAAGGTATAAGATAAAAATACATACAGGGACACCCACACAGCTCACAACTGCACAAAGCACACGGCAAGCTTGTGAACATGAACAAATACACTCACGTCAAAAATATCGATAAGGAATCCAAAAACATCACCGATCGGAAGCTCCGTGGGAACCAACTTCTGTCTCTTTGAGACTGACAGAGCCTCCGATTAAAACAATTTCCCAGCAGTGTGATGCTGTCCCCTCTTTACTCTGCCATCATTCCAATTTCAGAAGTCACCACCTTCAAACTCAGAAAGGGATTTAAGTACTTCAGGTGGAGATGCAGGGGGTTTTTCCTCGAGAAGACACTGTCTGCAGGGGCTGAGTGACAAGCACCTACACTAACTTTCCTGCTGTGCCTCCAGTGAGCCTGCACTGCCCCCATCCCATCAAGACAAGCATTTCAGACATTTTCCAGCCCCCGCCTCCAGAACTTCCCAAGACAGGAGTAAGGCATGCTCGCTGCTGTCCGTCCTTGGGACTCCTTCATACTGGGAACCAGGCAGGTCCCAAACACAGAGCAGCTGTCAGTGCAAGTCACTCGTCCAAACTGAACTACTGCTGCAACCACCTTCAAGAGAAGCTGTTGAGATTCAAGCAACAGCCATGAAACAAGGGGAACTTCCCCAAGGTGAAGCACCAGTAGAGTATATTATTCCAGCACAGAAACAGGCCTTGACATGATGGAAAACATCACCAGAACTCTGTGACAACACTAGAAAATTTGTGAGGCAATTCTTATTTGAACCACTGTCCCTCTCCTACTCATCTTCCCTCATTACAGAACTCCATCTCTGTCAGTAATATTAACAGAGAACTAATTGCCAAGGTCTCCCATGTCCTCAAAAGCATCAAGTCTGATCTCCACCAGTTGTGTTGGAGGATCTCCCAGATTATTGGCACAAAACTGTATTTCCTGCCACCGCTCCTGCTGACACAAGACAGGGATTTAAAAAGTCCTACTTTTATCTTAAAGAAGTCTGAGAATCGTTCATGTTAAGTATGTGTTACAAAAGAACAAATTTCAGGAAGACTGACTACAGCTCCATATTCTCCGCTTTCATTCTCAACTCTGGAGCTCTCACTTGTCCATCAGCTGAGCAGCTACAGAAGTCAAATTTAGAAACCCAATTTCCACTTGAAAACATGCAGGTATGCTCATATTTCTGAAGCCAAAAACAATTTTCTAATCCTCCTTCTACCATGCAGGTCACAAGAATCCAAAATTAACTTCACCCTTTCTTTTCACATCACCTTCCAAATGTCCTAACTCTCGCTGTGACACCACAAGATATTACTGCAGTCGACTAAGATCATTAGTTTAAAAAGCAAGCATTCAAGATGAAAATATTTCCAACTATAAACCACTGGAACTATTTAGCATTTATGTCAGCCAGGACATTTTGAACAAATGCTGTGCTAAAAATACTGTAGTCTCATACACACCGGGAAACCACTACTACAACGTGTTCAGCTGAGCTAGGAAAAATAGCAGGATCCTGCAGCAGAAAAGGCTCTCTCTGCTCTGCCTGGAACAGCACTTCCACGCTGTAGTAATTCCAGTGTTCAGCCAGTGATGGACAGTGGAAGCCACCAGAGCACACGCAGAGGAGCTCCCTGGAGCAGGCAGTTACTGGCAGAGTAAGGACAGCAGTAACCGGGAACGCTGTTTAAAAGGAGTAATCCTACTGCAGCTATGAACCGGGTTTTAAATTTATTTTCTACTGTTTTTTTTCAGAAGAGCAGGACAGCAGCAAACTCGCTGCTGAAACCACAGCAAGCCCATACCCTTCTCCCGTTCCCTTAACAGGAGGAACCACTCTGAAATCTAAAGATGATCCCCATTTAAACGCTGACAGTGCTGAACAGCTCAGAACAGAGAGTCCTGCAGGGAGAAGGTACAGGCAGATCTGTCATATGCTCTGTCAAAAGGGACAGTCCCAGGACAGCAAGGTGGTAAACACTGATTTCTACACTGAAAATCCTCTCTCAGATTTGGAAAACTAAGACACAGACCTTCAAAAACCCAGGCAGAAGCAGAATACATAACACTAAATAGATTTTGCTCCCATGTTTCGGAGTGTGAGGTTTTCTATAAAATGTGGAGCAGTATCTATAAAACTGGCAGCCGCAAAACCAATTCAATTTAATAAGCCAATAAATATTTGTGAATGACTACATGTCCTACAAGGATGCGAGACACTATCAGCACAACCAGCTCAAGCAGACTTGAAAGAGAAACTGCCCCATCTTGAAATGCCACAGGAAAAAAAATCTGCACTGATTTCCTGGGTTAAATAGTATTTCTCTTAAATAGTCACTGTGACATTAAAGCCCATCCCTGCAGTCCACTAACAAAAAAGCAGATACACTGTCAGTGCTCCACTGATTTTAGCAGAACTACAGCAATTTACAACACCAGGAAGAATCTGACCTGGAGCCTCCCTCTAACAGGGCAGTGGCTTGTGCTATTTCAGCAGGTATTACTTTAACAGGAATCCAGTGAAATCATTAACAGAGGAATTTGAGTCAATGAGATGTTAAGTACTTGCTATAATTACATATTATTGCAGTTTCTGCTGACAGTGCAACGCAGGAGGTTGGAATTCAATGAACTATCTAACGAATATCTGAAGTCACAGTTGTAAATGAAATTAGATGTGATTTGTGCTTGATCACATTTATGAGCTGTGTGTCTAATTTACACAAAGCCATGTAAAAAAAAAGCACACTTTTACACTGGTTCAAAATTTTTCATGTTTTACAAAGTAAACAAAGAAGCCCTGATAACACATTAATAACAGAGAGTGCTTAACACTGGAGCAAAAGGAAAAACATCTTAAGAAAACCTGCTAAGAGGAAGAAATACACGGGCCATTAACCCCTGAAACGCATCTTCCAGCACATTTAAGTAATTCTGCTGAGTTTTAACAAAAACACAAGTTGGCTGCAGCTCCCAGAAATGCACTCAACTCCCCACTCCCACCAGATACCCATTAAGTTTTAACCTAAATGCTGAATGTGTCAGAACAATTAATACAACAGACCTCAAGGCCTCTAGCAAAGCCCTTCGGAAGCTTCTGCTAGGGAAAATAGATGCAACCAACTTATGTAGCCCATGATAGTGATGAGCAGCTTACCAACAACATGTTTATTTACATTTCCGAGAAGTGCCATGAATGATCAATTTACTTCAGAGTACTCTCACCTATGACAATCTGAAGATTCCCATAGTGAAGCTACACTGTTATATCCTAACAAGCCCTGCCAGAGATTGCTGTGAACATATTGAAAATCAACGCAAAAACAAAATTAAGAAATTTTGCAGAGATTGGCGTCTTATGTAAAATACTTCTGAAATAAAAAACTAAGTGGTTGCAGACTTAAAACTACCCAAGCATTGTTCTGAGGCTGTGGGCAGCACTTCCCACAATGCAGGCTCACCAGCAGCACTGCAGTCTGAAGCAAAGGCAGGGAGAGATGCAAGGAAGGAACAAGCTACAGTCTTCTGGATTCTCCTCTCCATGTATCATAGAAAAGGCAAAGGAAATTTTCAGCAGAGATATCAATCTGCACCTAAACAACATTAACTACCTTTTGTACTTTGGATCCCTTGCCAAACATTTGACATTTAAAGCATTCGTGAGACGTGTTCCCAGGGAATTTAAAAGACAGTTTCTCCCTGACGTGTCACACACACACAGAGCACAGGCAGTGCCTTCACGCTTCCTAAATCCGTGCAGTTTGTTTAGCACAGTGGGTCTAACAGCAGTGCTAAGGTACACACAGCCCTATGCCAGAAGTGGCCCTGCTCTCCTTCAAAAAACTCTCACCCATCCAGAAGGCGCCAGCAAAGGCAGCAGCAAGGAAGCACAAATCTGGTCTCCAACAGACTGTTTCACAACCACTGAGAAATCCTAAAGATCTCTGCTATGTTGCTCCACAGTTTGTTAGCATTTAAATCACCCACACCTCTTATTGCACAGCTCTGTCATACATGAAACATGAACTTAATGCAAAACACAAAACGTGCTGAAATTCCTTAACTTGTAAGGCATTTGGTTCAGCACTCCTGTTATTTAATTTGAATTTCCCTCTTGCTCATTCCTTCATGTTGCCAGCCTGATAAATACACAGATGTCCCATGAGCGCTTGGGCCAACATAAAAAACCTGCCAGTTCCTGATAAGATGCTGCAGCAATAAGGGCTTCGGTTTTTTTCCCCCCAAAAATACTCACTGTTAAAGCAAGCCCCTCCTTCAAACATGTTTGAATTCCAGAAGCCACCTCTGTGACGCTGGACAAATTCACACTTGACTCCTGTTAATGCACTGTAATGGTTACTCCAGTGATACTTGACCTCAAATTGCATCTTAACATCACTGGTCAAATCAACTGGAGGCAAAAAGCACTGCTTGGGGTGATGTCCTCAGTCTCCACACTGAGCAGTTCTGGATTTTACACAAGTTCTGATCACAGGCTGCTGAACAACCAAGGCACTAATAGCAGTTAGTGGAATTTAGTAGCTTTGGAATGCAATTTGATTATTTTGCAAACAAAAGTAATTTTTATCTACTGCACTCTGCAAACACAATGGGAGAGCTGAAAGTCAAGATAAATTGCTTTTAGTCTCAGTAGTAACAGGCTGTTACATCCAACCTGAGTAACAAAGCTCTTAAAGGCAAAACTCAATAGAATCCAAGTCTGTGGAGGTAGGGACATTTTCAGCATCCAAGCTGTAGCTGGAAACAACAGTTTTGGACTCCATTTCCCTTCTGAATGCTGAAGACTGCAAGGATGTTACTTGCAGAAAAGGCTCGCTGTTTCAGCACAATACTGCTCTCAGCATGGTCTGCAAACAGGCACTGCTAGGACTGAACATGGAAAATTCTTTGCAATGCGTACGGATACTAAAAATATAGCTAAGGTGGAAAAAATACCCACTACAGCCAAACAGAAGGGAGAACCTGGATATTGAGATGGAATGCAATTACTCAAGTTGGAATTTGCCCAGGACACTCTTGCTTGGAGTGATCTGGCTATTTAATGACAAGAAATAGCCAGGAACACATATTTACTGCTGGCACCCTCTATCATACCCAACACTACCTTGCTATCAATGAAATGCGTGTGTAACCAGATCCAGGCTCCCAGCTACAACCAGGCTGCGCTGGGGTGACCTGCAATGGGCAGATCCACCCAACCTATTGCAGCTGCAACAACTTGTGTGACCACAACCCTGAGGTAGTGTGTCCACTGACCCAGATAGGAACATTAATAACAACAGGAAGCTTCAAAGTACTTCAGCTGCCCTATTACTGATACACTAGCCAAAAGTCACCCAAAACATCCTTTATTAACAAAAATGTTTACTGCTGCTACACTCAACATTTAGAATGAGTCAGTACCAGCCCCCAGAAAACTTCCCTTCCCCCAAATGTGAAGTACAGGAGGCCTAAAAGGAGCGTTTGGCTCTACTGTTCAGCACTGCCTGACAATAATCAAAGTACAAACCAATTCTAAACATCTGGGGGGGGGGGGGAACCAGCACTTGAGATTCCTACCACCCACTCCTAATCTTTGCCACTAAATAGCATCAAAACAAGAAAATAAGAGCAAGAGCATCAGTGCTCTGCCTGAACAAGAACCGCTGTTCTCGGATCTGCGCGTGAAAATTCCCGACACACGAGTGCAAAGAACTCCTGTGCAGAGGAAACAAGACTCAGAGCAAGCAGAGGTGGCAGGTTTTCAGGGAGATCAGGGGTGGTCACAAGGTCAGAGCAGGCGGTGTCTATTCAGCATTATTCCCTTAGCAAGACTAACAGGGTTACACATACCTTTCAGTGATGAAAAGGGTTTTGGGGTTTAGGGGCCTCTGATCAGAAACAATGATGTTACACGACTGCCATAAATAATTACAACAGGAGGGAAAGGGTGCTGATACCTACACTAGTGTGGATTTGCTGGGTGCCCTTGATTTACCAAGAATTCAGTTTTTCCGTCAAGGTGTCTTACTTCGAATTTCTGTATTGAATTTCTTCAACACATGGTAGAAATAAAAACCGCAGGAGTTTTAAGAGCTGTATGACTAAAACTCTTAGAAGGATAAAACAACACATGGTCGCAATAGAGGAGAAAAATCCCTCTAAAAGGTTCACTGGAAGCTGGAGTGGAAAGGTCAAATATACATCACTTCCTCTATGTACAACAGTACTAAATAACTAAAGCTTACCAGGGAGTGTTTTTCCCTAAATAAAGATGATCCTTAGATGAAGCAAGTATTTTCCAGCATAAGAAGGCTACAAGCATTCCTATATAAGCTTATACTTAAATTACTTCAAGAGTTACACTTGTACTTCTTGGGAAATCCATGGCACCCTTTTTTTCTGATAAGAATTATTCATAGAGCCCCACTATAAATTCAGAATGGAAATAAAGAGTTCAAAACTTGCGTATCTGATACTGTCCGCTCCTGCTGCACACACACAATCACACTCCAACGAACTGACAGAAAGAAAGGTGCTCGCAAGCGTAGATCTGTAAATATTTACACGCAATAGCCTACAAAGCAACCAGGCACGTGGACATCATCCAGAAAAGCATTCTAAAAATCAGTGTAACTATAAGTCAAGCAGATATTTTCAACTACCTTTTTTGTCCTCTACCACCTCAGCAGACAGAGGACAGCTCAGAGCTCCTCGCGCATCCCAAACAGTGACAGTAACACACACACACACACACAAAGGTTGGTTGTATGTCCTCAACTCCCCTTCACCCTACTTAAGCCCTTCAATGTGACACCTATCAAATGGGGCAGGCTGGTAATTAGCTTGCTTCCTATAAAAATGAATAAATTATCAGAAAAAGTTAGGAACCATCAGGCTGATTAGAAAAGATAATACTGTATGTCTCTATGTATATAGGAACACAAACATATATAGACAGATAAGCGTATATATTCATATATAAATATATACATATATTAAAAATTACATATAAGCGTATGTATATATATTAAATTACAGGACTCCTGTAAATGTTTCTGAACAAAATGAAGTTAGCTTGCAAAGTCCCTGAAGTGATGCTGTCTACCCTTCTGGAATTGTCTACACTGTGGTCTGTTGGGTTTTTTTAAAGTAGGTTTTTATTTTAATTTAAAAAAAACCCACCCAACAAGGTAAAGTCACACCATTTAAATAGCAAGGAAGAAAATAAGACTGCTCTTAAAATGGATGCAGCAGCTTCTTTTAAAGAGCAACATGTTGCAATCACCTTTCATTTTAGGGGAAGAGACGGATTCCCTCAAAGGAACAGAGACGGGGAGCAGTGGGGGGAGGGAGCCTGCGATAAAAAAAAAAGGCGACTTGGGATTTTTAATTTTTTTTTTTTTTTAGCTAAAAACTTTGCTTTCCCCTCGGTTACAAGGGGCTGGTGTCAGGGATGGCGGCCCGGTGCCTCTGCAGAGGCGGCTCGGCGGCAGCTCGGGGAGGAGGAGAAGGAGAGAAAAGCCACAGAGAGAGAGAGAAAAAGAAAATGGCGCAGAGACTAAGTCCCGACCGTCGACAAGGCGACTTTCCAGGGAGGAATCGGGGCCCAAAGGCGACCCCGGCAGAGCCGCCGCGCTCGGATCGGGGGCCTGCGGTGCCCCTACTCGGGGCGGCGGGGGTCAGGGGGGGCCGATCCCGGCGGGAAAGGGGAGCTTTTGGCAGCTCGATGGGAACAATGGGGCCGGTGAGCGCGGAGCCGGGACTTAGTCTCTGGGACGCCATGTCTGTGCGAGGGGCGCGCCGGGGCCGCACTCACCGTTCGCTCGGAAATCCGCCTCGATCTGCGGGGAGAGCACACAGGGACACACCGTCAGCACGCCCGGGTCCGCGGCGCTCTGGGGGACCCCCACCCCCGCCCGCACCCTCATTTTTAAGGGAATTAAACAGCAAATGAGAAAAGCCCAGCGCGATGCGGAAGGTGATGGGGGAGCGGGTGAAGCGCCCCCCGGCCCCCGCACAGCTCATGGGGGGACTCTCCCCGAGCCCCCCAGTGGGGAGCGGGCCGGGGGAGCGCGGCAGCCGCCCCCTCCCCTTCTCCGCCCAGCCAGGGGGTCACACGCGGGTCCCCTCTCCCACCGCCCCCCATCCCGCCGCGGGGGGACACCCCGGCTGACAGGGCTCTGCCCAGACGCGCGGGGGCGGCCGCAGGGCACGGTCCCCTCGCTGGGGTTACGGGGGGTGGCGAGGCGGCCAGCCCGGGGCCGGCACGGGGGGATGCGAGCACCGCGGCGGGGGTCCCCCGGGAGCGCGCCCCGCGGGCGGGCACGGGGCGCTCACCTGGGAATCGTTGTGCAGCTGGTCCCCGCTCATGCCGGAGGCGCGGGCGGCCGGGCGGAGCGGGAGGAGCGGCGGGCAGAGGAGCGCCGGGCGGAACGGGACGCGGGGAGCGCAGCGCGGTTGTGTAACAGACTAAGTCCCGGTTTCGGCACTCTGCGCAGGCGCGGCGCCTTTTAAAGCGGCGGGGGAGCGGACTGACGGGCAGGGGGTGGGAAGCGGCCGCGCACTTATTTGCATGCGAGCCACGCCCCCCGGACCCGGCATGATTTGCATGTGGGCTCCGCCCCGCCGGCGTGACCGCTCCGACCCACCGCCCCCCCACCACGCGCTACGCCGGCTCTCTGCTTTACATATCCGGTCCCACCCCTTCCTCTCCCTCCTCCAATAGCGCGGCAAAACCCGGCCCTCATCTACATGCGAGGCCCCGCCCTTTCCCCGCGGCTGCCGGGCCCGGTGCATTGTGTAAGGGCCCGTGCTGCTCCGTGCGCGCAGCGCGCATGCGTCACCTCCCCGCCCCGCCGCCAATATTTGCATACAGGCCCCGCCCCTTGGCGCAGGCCCCGCCCCCGGGCCGCATGGCGGGAGGGCGGCTCTGTGGGGCGGTGTTTCCGCTGCCTCCCCGTGATAACCCCGCAGTGACACCCGCACCCCGCCGGGCCTCGCAGCCCCCGGGCGGCACGGCCTCAGGGGCCCTCGGGGCTTCCCTCGAAGTCCCGCCGCGCCAGACCCCTCCACAGGCACCGGCTCGTGGGCAATTTGAGCATTTCCAAGTGAGAGGAGGCGAGCGGGGTGTGCGCACCTGTCCCACCGACCCCTGGTTATCAGTCTCTGCTATCTGTGTGGCTGGCCCCTTGCTATCAATCTCTGTACGCCACCGCAGGAGGCTGGAGCGCAGAGGCCGCAGGAACCACGGGGAGATGACAAGGGGGATGCTAAGGGGGGATGCAGATCAGGCAGGTTTGGGCTCACTTGACTCGTTTAAGTCAAGGACAGCACTGGTGCATTGCATACGAGAGCATTAAAAAGGGATCAGCCTGAAAGGTTTTTCTTCTGGCATAAGCAGGCTCTTTAATTTCTTTCTCCTTCAAGGAAATGGAGGGTAAAAGGGGGCCAAAGCTTTATTTTCTTCTAGCTAATGTGATAATGAAGCACGTGCCTGCCTAGAAAAACACCCCTCCTTCCCCAATCCAAACCTGAAGACATTCATTTCTGTTCCACAGCAGCTCTTATAAACGGGTTTTCTTGTCGGTGTACTAAATGGCAGGTTTAGTATGCATGGCTGGTACGTGTCTCACAGGACTGCCTCCAGTCTTCTTGGAGCTTCCATCCTCTGCTGCAACACAGACTGTACCTTTCCTCAGCTCCTTTACACAACCAGAGCTTTGATTTGACACTAAAATAACCTGGCGCTGCCAGGCTATCTGAAGAGATACATCAAAATGTAAGCAGTGACAGCAGCCACCTATTTGCACTGCATATTTATATCCTGCAAAGGGAAAACTCTGTCACTTTCTTACCGTCTTCAGAAGAGGATCTGAGGACTTCCTTTTTTTACCGAGAGCAGGCAAATATTTCTGGCTCTGGAGCTGTTTATTATGCAAACTGCTTTAGTCACTGTTAGATTTTAAAATACAAACACAATGAAAGGGCTGTTTCAGACACCGGGAAGAGGTGTGTGCCCCTGGCTCACAAGAATGAGGTGAAAGCAGGCTTTGCTCTGGGTTTGAGCCCCTCCTTGCTGCCATCCAGGGCTGCAGGGCTGTGTCTTTTGGGACAGCCTAGGAGCAGGCTGGCACCTCCTGCTTCCAACATTAGCAATTCCTAAAAGCTCTTCCTTTGAAGCAGCAATTTCGCTTTAAATCTCACATCTTTGTCTCCCCGAGAAGCCCTGCTCAGGTGGCTGTGCCTGCCACAAGAAAGGGACCTGCCACCACCTCTCCGGCACGCTGCAGCTGCAGCCAGCCCTGTGCAGGGGAAGGCAGCACAGCCCCTTCCAGCAGCTGCCACCTTCGCAGGCGTTTGCAAGCACGTCTGGTTGCAAAGCAGAGCCCCCGAAACCGGCACACGGGAGGCTCAGCGCTGTGCTGCCTGCAGGAGCCTGCTGACAGCCGGCTGGGAGAGCTCCGGAGGAACAGGGAGCTTCCCGGTTTGGCACCTCAGGTCCTGACAACGACCACTCCCCTGGCAGCGGTGCCAGAGCCATTAGTGACGAGCAAAACCTCGTGCTCTGCTGTCACACGCCGCTCATACCACGGAGCAAACCTGCAGCTGAGACAGCCGTGCTGGAGCCAGAGCGAGCTGTCTCTCCCAGGAATCGGTTCCCATCTGCTACACGGAGTCTCCTTCTCTGGAGCTATTCGAAACCCACATGGACACAATCCTGTGCAACCTGCTGTAGGTGAGCCTGCTTTAGCAGTGAGCTGGACTAGGTATTCTCAGGAGGTGCCTCCTAAACCCAGCCGTTCTGTGTGATCCGTTTTGTCCCCAGTCTTCCACAGGGTTATCCTGGAGCCTGCAGGGAGCCCCTGCTCTGCTGTTAGAACGCAAGAGGCAGGGAAATATACAGCTTGTTCAAAACACATTAAACCGTAACACCTGTTTCGCCCCATCTGTTGCAATGAGCTGTATGATAAAAAACCTTCTGATCTCCGAACCTATAACCTGCAGCACCAGCGTCCAGGAGGCTGAACCTCCCTCATCCCCTTCCACGCTGGCGTTCCTTGGGACACGGGAGGCTCTCCCAAACAAGAGGAAAGCTTGTACAGGACACACCACTGTACAACCCAGGGAAGTGGTATGGCCCCAAGCCTGCCAGAGTTAGAGAAGCATTTGGACAATGCTCTCAAGCACATGGGATTCTTGGGGTTGTCCTGTGCAGGAGCTAGACACGGTGATCCTTGTGGGTCCCTTCCAGCTCGGGAGATTCTGTGATTCTCACCAGCCCTTTCCACGGTGGAGGCTGGAAGTGAAGGGGTTAACATGCTTGGACCTGCTTCCCTGGCGAGGCTGTGCACACCCCATCAAGATAAATGGGGGAAGTTCACACCTCTGAGTGCTGTGGTCTCTCTCCAGGGCTCCCTGGGACCAGTACATCACCATCGGGTTAATGTAGCCTAGGTGATTGCCTGCAAAAAGAAACAGCTGGAAACTACGTGTTTAAATTAAATCATAAATCATCCAGGATATAAAACCAGTAGAAAAGCCTCCAGTTCTTGGTCCTCGTGAATTGTGAGATTTGATTTATCTGGTGCACTCGGGGCTTCATGCTCTGCTCGGGGTACATGTTTTGGGAGAGAGGGGTGGGTGCTGTTTTCCTGGCCAGCTTTGCAGTCCTGTGTCGGGATGGGATCCCACACCTTGGTCCAGCCTGAGTCCCCAGTCTTGTGCACGGACCAACATAAGAAAAGAAACCTCGACATCCAAACCCCTAAACCCTCCACAGCCCTCTTCCCAAGCCTTGCTTTTAGCCTCAGGTGAAGCCATCTACATTGTGTTCCTTCAGTTAATTCTCCTTTATATTTAACTTGATTATATGATGCATTTCAAGTTTGAAAGCAAAACAGAATTGGTAATAAAATACGCTCATATCTTGGTATTTTTGATTACAAGATCAAAAGTTCAGGCCTTAGAGCTTATTTTGGAGTGCAGAAGGAAGAGCACAACATTGCAAACTCATTCAATTTTATTAGCAGTTCCACAGATCCAAGTTCACTTGTTTAGTTTTCCTTTATGTAATTTTGTAAAAGTCTCTACTTTTGTCAGAGGCAGTAGCCAGTTTCTAGTATTTATGTTTTAGGAGAAAAAACAAGCAACAAAACCCCTCCATCTGAATAGGAAACAAGTGCATTCTGCTTATGAAGATGTAACAAAGAACCAGTTACAAAACATATTTAAACCCAGAAATCAAACTTTTAAAAGCCTCTAGTGATTTTTTTAGGCTCAGCTCATTTGTAAGAGCTATGATTTGGATACTTCTATCACTAGTCTACATTTTTTTCACAGCCAGAGACCTGCCTGATGTGCAGGATTCCCAGCTGGCGTCATCCTGTAAACCTGCTGTCCCTAGAACCAAGTGATGCTGGTACAAAATAGGAACAGTCAGATACACGACTCCCCACTCATTTTTCATTAGCATGACCTGCTCAAAACACTTATACCTATTATGTACTGTCGGATGCATTGAAACTAAATTATCTCAGTGCTCTGAAGGAATCCACTTTAATAAACTGCAGCAATTATTCACAGTTTTATATGTAAGACCAGGGAGCAAATTAAGCAGAACCAGCAGATACGATTGTAAGTGGGAGCTTTCAAAGGTCAGTCTTAATTACTGAGTTTCACCTGGGATGGGAGAAGCTTGCAGAATTCCTGGGAAATTACTAGTTAGAAAACAATAGCTGATATCACTTGAACTTTATTATGTCTTCATTTGCCTTGGTTCAGGGAGCCAGCAGTGGTAGAGAGGTTGGTGTAATGGAAAGGAGAACATTCAGATTATAATCTAAAGAGCACATACCTGGATTTTCAGCTGACAGTCCCAAGCACATGCACACACAGATCTGCTGCGATGGTCTGAGGCTGCTGCATGGCCAGTGTGTAACACCAAATGCAGTCAGGCACACATATCCCTCTGTGCCTCATTGCCTTCCTGCTCCTAGGGAATAAAAGTGACTCTGCTGCTTCAGAAGACAATGAGAAACCCATAAACAACACCTTGCTTCAGCCTGGCCTCCTGATTTTACCGTGCAGAGCAGTCAGTGCCCTGTATTTGGAGATTACCCCACCCCGGGGCTCCCGGCAGCGGAGCGTGGGCGCTTTGGGAGCCCCAGAGCACGTGAGAAAAGCCACCCTTGCATAACGTGGCAGCCGTGGGAGGCAATAGGATGGCTCTTTTAGAGCATTCACATGTTGCAAATATAGCTGAGATAAGGAACCATTTCATATAATCTGTGCCCCTGGAATGAATTTCTCATGAATTTAGGCTAGCTGGTTTCACTTCTATCACCCGCAGTTGATTTCAGTGGCTGTTTCTCACAATATGACGTAATTCTGTGATGCAGATTCCTGACATTGCAAGGAAAGGGTCCAAGCATTTCTATTCACATCAGAACTGCTATTAAAAAATACCCAGAGTTAAATTTGGTGCCCACAGTTAATAAATGGCTCTCCTTCACAGTACAATGAGATAATATTTCCCCTGTCTCTAGTGTTTTCCATCCAAAGGAGAGAAGAATCCCCATTTTGGGAAAGAAACTGCTCACTTGGCGCATTTCCATTTCTGGAGTTGCACCACGTGGAGAATGCTGGGCCCAACTCCAGGAGATCCGAGCAGCCTAAACCCATCCAAAATCCACGGGAGCTCTGATACTCGTCACTCCAAGTGCCAGGCCAGAGGTATCCCTGGCCCTGCTGAACTCGGGAGCACTTTAGAAAAGGAGCCTTTAAAGACTTTGCTCAAGTCAGTGACAAGCACTGAAAATTCAGCAGAGGCTCCTGGCACAGCTTCCCTGTGACGTGCTGGTGTGCCATCGCCCTCCTGTCCCACGCCAAAAACCGGCTTTTAGCTGGAGGGCTTTGAGACTGCCTAAACTCAGCCTAGCCTGGAAAACTCAGTGGAAGAGAGCCCCCAAAATGTGGGGAACTGACCTTAAACTGGCTTGTCCCGCAGGCTGGAGAGGAGTCTGGCCAAACGTGAATGCATTCCGACTTGAAAGGTCGAATGAGGTGTGAATTGCTCACGCCTTAGTCAGGGGGTGACATGTGGCCCCATTAATGGCTTTATTAGCTTTGGTGGCCCCATGCAAGCAGGAAGGAGAGCCCTGTGCTCGCAGGACTTCAAGGGCTGCTCGGTTCCTGCTCTGGCACAGCTTTTTCTTGGTGTCTGTGCTCACTGAACTGCTGCTTTCACGAGGCAGGGATGGCCCCAGGGGTGCTGTGCCCTGCTTAGTGCTCCCGGCTGTCTGGGGGATCCCATCCTGCACAGTCCTTGGACAGCCATAAAGGCACTGGTAGCTCTTCCTGAGTGCCTCAGCTCTCTTCTGCAGCTCTTCCCAGGCTCTGGATAGACCTGGTCCCCTCTTGGCACAAAAAGGAAATAAACCAGGTCTTTGCGAGTTGACACTTGGTAAAGGTGAGAGAGAGACCAGCCCTACTTTTGGGGCTGCAAATCCCCTACCCTAAGGAGGCTCTGCTATGGGTTACTCTGTTTTTAGGCTCTCTGTGCTTCAACTCATCATCTGGCAGATGAGGTTCATGGTTCCTCCCTGCCAGTGTGAGTGACAGGGTGAGAAATGCAGGCGTGGGATGAGAAATGCAGGTGTGGGATCCTCTGTTGATTGGGGGAGAGCGATCCAAAGGAGTGGGGACATTTCCAGGTCTGAGCTAATCAGCCTGATTAATATTGCCATTACTGAGCAGATGTAGCTCGAGGTGGGGTCTCTTAAGGACCATCCTCTCCCTGGAGGTGGATTAGCACTCAGCACCCCCTCCCAGGCCGTCAAACTGTGCCTGGGTCCAGCCTGGGTGCAAATCCTTGGCTTAATATCAGGATGCAGCGAGCCATTGGCGGAGGCAAGTGCAGAACATGTCAGGGCTGATCCTTGAGGGCAGGACTGCCATGGCTCACCCCACAGAGCAAACCCACGAGCCAGCAGCACCTGCACCCCCGGGTGCTAACCATGAATGCCGTGTCCCAGCTGGATGCAGTGTCCACAGGCAGTGTCACGACAGGCTGGAGAGGTTTTGGAGGAATGCTTGTGTCTAAGCCTGGTGCTGTCCTGCTGTCAGGCTAAGGCTGCTGGCTCTGAAAATCCCATGATCAAATTTGTACAGCTGATAGCTCTGTTTAAAAATGGCCATATCGCTGGTTTGAAATGTATTTTTCATGGTTTTTGCCGGAACATAA
The DNA here is from genome assembly GCA_014706295.1 of Lycocorax pyrrhopterus obiensis. Lineage (NCBI taxonomy): Eukaryota > Metazoa > Chordata > Aves > Passeriformes > Paradisaeidae > Lycocorax > Lycocorax pyrrhopterus. Next base: position 8,092,667 of record JACSVZ010000022.1, on the reverse strand, counting down.
ATCTTTCCTGAAATAACTTGTAATATTATTGTAACAGAGCTACAAAAGCCAAAGTGTGAACCCTTGATCAGGAAATCCACCAAAACCTCAAGTGGAAATAACTACTTTAATGTAATTTTGTCAAGGAGGAAGTAATGAAGATACTTCATAAGGAAACAATAATCAATCTCAAATAATGAATGAAAATAATGATGGAACTGATTTTTAAAATAATGAGGTTTTTGGCATGCCTTTTCCCCTTTATTTTTAAAAGAGGGTTGTTATCTTCATTGGAATTTAGATTTTTGAACTCTCTAAACCCTTCTGGAACATTGAGAAACATTTCCATGCCCTACAGAGCTCTTGCTAAAATGTGAGATGAATATTGTCAAGGCCAAGGATTTCACACCTCCTTTCAAAAATCCCTACCCTAGAAATAATGAGACTAGATTTAAAATAATAAATGTAACTTTCTGTTTAAATTCTTCGCACTGATGTCTTGAAGGTGCTTTTTATTATCATTTATTAAGATGAGGTGGAACAGAAACATAGACCTGATCTGCTCAATATAGCTGCACTGATTTAACAGAGCAGCAAATCAGTTTAATTAGATCAGTGATTAGACCTTATGTGAGCACTCCTCCATGCTAAGGGAAGCTTACACTGCTGGTGGGTTACATCTTTGGGTCAGAGAAACAAACTGCTGGCTTAATAATAATAATAACAACAATAACAACAACGGTAATAATATCGACGACAACAACATTTTTCCTTTAATACAGATTTTTTTTTTCTTGATGAAGCCAGAGAATGGGGCAGGTAAGTGGTGAGAAGGGAAGTTGCAATCACCCCGTGTCAGGATAGAGGTGGGATAAACTTCTTATGGTGGTAACCTCTAAACCCTGTTCAACATGTCCACGTCTGGTTGGGCGAGATGGAGCAAGGCAAAACACACAAACCATAACTGGCAAAAGGATTGTCCAGCAGATGTAGTCTTGGGTCTGTACCATCTATGTCTGAATCAACACTTGTGTCAGTAGAGAGAAACAGGCAGAAATCATCACTGCTTTAGAGAGCTCAGGTGCTGGGGAGACAGCAGAGAGATGTGGATAACCAGCTGTCCAAAATGATGTTTAACCTAATCTAAGACCTCTGTCCGATGCTGATGAGGATGCTTATCTTTTTCTACTGTTCCCAGAACAACAGGATCTCTGTGCAAGCAGCCCCTGGTGTCTGCTTGGAAAAGGGGGTAGAGCTGGTCTGGGCACGCACACGGGCAGCTGGCAGCAGGATCAGCCCTTCTCAAGGCAGAGAGCTTTTCTTAGTGTGTCTGAGGGTTTCTTGCATGCAGCCCCAAGACCTCCTGGCAGCAGGCTGTGACACAGAGAGCAGATGACTTCCTAAGGCTTTTATCAGGGTTGTGCACCTCTGAATTCATCATGGAGATATGTGAGCATTAACTCTAGGTAATAAAGTAAGGGTGTGCAGATGCAGTTATAAGGAGAGGCTTAGCCAGCCCTAATTTGAAATATAGGCTTAAACATCTTTCTGTAGGGTTGGTATAAGCAGTGTGTTTGTAGGAAAGCAGCCTGGTGGCAAAGCAAAGCATAGCTCTTGTCACAGCCCAGCCACGTGCATGTGAAGAAGCCTTAAAAAAGAAATAAAAGTAACAAGGAGCCCATGGGAAAACCTCACTTCAGAGCCTGGAGCTGGAGTGAGAAGACAGAATTGTGGTTTTGTCCAGCTCTTGGTCTCCCTGAGTTCCTGCTGCCATGGACTGGGGCTCATATTTCCCTCCAGGGACATTGGAGAGGCTCCACGAGCCCATTGCAGCTGCTGCAGCCAGGCTCTGTGGCTCCGAGGGGAGCAGCCAGCAGGGAGATCATGGGTGAGACAGGAAAAGGAAGAAAGGTTCTGGAGAGGATGGAGATGCAACTGCTGTCTGCTTGCCAGACAGGTGGGACCAGCTCCTTCCTCACCTCCAAGCTGAGCCACAGCTCCGGTTGCTGCCACTCTCCTTTCCTCTTCCAAGACCTCCCAGATGCAGCAGAAGGAAGAGAATTGGAGATGGGCCTGTACAGCCATGAAATGCCACAGAGCAGCAATTTCCATTCATTCTGTCCACGAAGACCATAGCCTCTGCAGTGCTGGGAACTGGTTTTTGATGATCATACTTGGAGCGATCAAGATGCAGAAGAAATAAATGCAAATACACTGGGCCAGCTGCTGGCACAATGCTGAGCCAGAGCCACTCTGAAAGCAGCAAGAAAGGTTTGTTATGGTTCACAGAGCTCCAGGAAGGGTCCCAAGCCAGACATACAGAGGGGAGGGGACACATGACACCAGAGCAGCTACTCACTTCCAGTGTGGTCTGGAAGCACAGGGCAAAATCCTGGCTCCTGGGAAGCTGAGGGTGCTGAGCGTCACCTCCAGCTGAGGTGTAAGAGAGCTCAGTGCCTGAGTGACTGGATCCTGATGAGCCCTGACCTGGCTCAGAGAGATGCTGGAAGGGTTTTCCCAGGGGTATGGGCAGAGCTCTTGGGCACACAAGGTGATAAGCAAGAGAACAAGCTGTCACCATCAGGTTTACTCGAAGTGCCTCGAGTGTGTGATGCTGCCCAGGGCTTTGCCAGCTCCATGTCTTTGTTTTGCATGGAGCATGTTGAAATCAGCCATCCTTCATCTGTGTTGTGTTAGCTGCTGGTAAAAGCACAGAGCACTCAGCGTGGCCACGCAGAAGGGCTGCAGGCCAGCTGCTTGCATTGCCTGCCTGCCCGAGGTCCCAGTGTTGCAGTGAGGATGCCTCTCTCCCAGGAAAGCCCTCGGATGGCTGGAGTTTCCAGCCCAGAGTAGCAGAGGGAAGGAGCACCAGCACAGCCTATGCTGCTGCGCCAGGACGTGAGGACTCAGGAGCTGTTTCCCGTGCAGCGGTGCCAGCTGGCAACCTGGCACAGGCAGCTCACGAGTTATAATCCAAAACAGTCCCCAGCAAGTGGGCATAGGGCCAGGCTGGGGCTGGGAGGGGAGCATGGCACTGTGCCCTCCATGGGGTGCGGGCTGTGCACCCCAAAGCTCTGCCATCCCCATCCTGTGCTGCTCCTGATGTCAGCGAAGTCCCGCTGTGCCTCCTCCCTGGAGTGAGACACCCCGGGGCAGCAGGGCCCGCTGTCACCAGAGCAGGGCACTCATTCATAAATCCAGCACTGGCCGGGATGGGGCTTAGGGGAGGAGCTGGGAATGGAGCAGGGAACAGGGATTGCTTTGTCGGGATGGAGCTGGCGTGGAGAGCATGTGTGCATGGATGGAGCCGGGCGAAGAAGATCGGTGGCTTTGTGGTTGAAAGCTCATGGTCAGCTGCTGCTTACTCTGCTCGTGGCACGGCTTGGCCCATCCATGGCTCCCAGCAGCACCCTGAGCCCCTGCCTCAGGTCTGCACTCCCCAGCCTCTGCCCTATTCCTCCCAGAGCAGGCCTGGCAGAAGGGCTCACAGCAGGGAATGGTGGTGGGAAAAGCCCCTTATGCCAGCACACAGCACAAGCCACAGAGACTGCAGGCTTTTCTGGCTGCTTGCTTGCTTGAGGTTGCTCCTCAGGGCCTCAGTTTCCCCAGCTGCAAAATGGAAGGGGTGATGCTAGCTCCTTGAAGTGCTTCAGAGGGAAAATCCTGCAGGAAAAGCTGGCAAAGACAGGAGCTGCCATCAGCATTGCTGACCCTGGTGGAGGGTGGGGATGGGTGCTGAGCAAGGTGAGAGGGTCCCAGCTGGTACAGAGAGGCAGCCCTGAGCTTGGCAGCAGCTCATGGGTGTTTATGGGGGCTGGGCAGACAGTGGGGCAAGTGCTGCCAGTGCCCACAGCCATCAGGCAGTGCCCACAGTGCCTCCAAGGATCTAATCCACATCACACACGGTGCTGTGACACCTGCAAGGCGTGAGTGGAGTAACTGGGGCCTGTGCGGCTCCTGGGTGCAGCTCCTGGCCCAGACATTCCAGCATCATCCCCTTCCCCACTGACATGGGCCAGGTAGCTGTCACTGCATCAAGGATGGACTCCAGGATCTTCCCAAACCCCACCACATCACCAGGACTCTTTGTACTCTGCCTCACCCTGCTCTGCTCACACCTCTCCAGCAGCCCTGGAGTTACTCCTGATTTACACCTCATCTGGCCTCATTTTTTTTCTCCTTCGTACCAAATTGCTGGTGCGTGTCTGAGATCCAATTATTTTCATGACCATTATAAAAACTAATAAACTTCAGCCAAGCCTCTGGAAGCCCCATTGCTGTGTTCGTGCATCTGTATGGTCACCAGGGCAGGAAGAACCAGAGCTGTCAGCACATCCAGGCCCATACAGACACCCCTGGGGCAGTCAGACACGGTCATAGTGCTTAGGACTGTGTGCTGCAACTGCTTGATAGGTAACTTAAATATAATGAGGTTGCTCAGCACCAACCCAAATTGCTGTGAGCAAGAGAACAGAGGGGAAGGGCTCTGGGAAGGGTTTTCTGCTTCATCCAGGGAAGAATTACTGCTGGCCCCCGAGCATGAATCCACATCTGTGGGTGAGAAGGTGCTTTTGCCCTTTCTGTTCAGTCTATTCCTGTTTCATGTACCAGTGTCAGTGTGCCTGTGTCCCATCACACCCCTGTCCTTAGGCAGGGATGGGGACACGGCCCTGGGAACAGCTGACGGTCACAGCCACCGACAAAGGCAGGAGATGCCCCAAATACAAGTGCAGCGGGTTGGAAATCTCCTCAGCCCTCAGTTCCGTGACCTTTGGGGCCTCCAGTCTCCGATTAGCATGGGCTTTGTGCTGCAAGGAGCTTTGCTGGGTCCTAGTGCTGCTGCCCAGTGGAAGCCCCTGAGCCTGGCTGTCTCCCCCTGCCATGGGGCAAGTGCTGCCCTTCCATCGGTGCTGGAGCAGCTCTTTCTTGCCGTGGATGGCACCACGAGCTGGCTCAGCCATGAGTGATGTGTGCTCCTGCCCTCCATCCTCCAACCACCCATGCAGATCCCATGGTGGCACTACACACTAGAAAGTGAATTTTCAGGGCGACATCTTGAAATGGGCAGCTCAGATTTGTTTCGGCATTACTGTGCATGGCTTCCTCTCTTGAATTGGGGTAGGGGGCTACGAGAGGGGGCAGTGGCTCTGGAGAGTAGAAATCTCGAGGTTTTATTACGCTGGTGAGGCTGTCCGTCCTCATAGCACCAACTGCCCTGACCATCTCTCCCCGCTTCATTCGAGGTAAATGATAGGGAAAGTCACCGGACAAGGGCGAGGCTGGAAGACTGCGTGGATGGGGCTGTGGGTGGGGCACAAGGCTGAGCTGCATCGAATGCTCTCCCCTGATGCATTAACTCCTTTTCTGCTGGTCTCTGCTGCATCCTTCTGTGGCAGGGTTGCAGGTCTGCTCTGCCCTGTTAGCGGCTCCATCAGCAGCCTCCAGCCTTGGGAACCAGGAATAAGGAGCAACAGCAAATCATTAGCGTGTCTCAGGTCTCCCCTGATAATTAAAGAGCCCTGCAGATGAGCAGGTTTGTGTTGTCCCATGTGTGCCTGCTGAAATCTTCCACTACTTGCCAGCAGAGGAGCCTGTCTTGTCAGTGCTTGCAGCTGACAGCACCTGCTTGGATTTTCATGTTTTCAGACTGGCCGTTTTTAGAATTCAAAAGTTGCAGCCCATTTAATTTTTTTACGTTTCATTCATCTTGGGGGCTGAAAATAGCCTGTGCAGTTTCAGATCCTTTTTTTGTTCTTTGTTTTTTAAACCATCGGTTTCATTCTCGGACAATCTCTTTGCTGCAAAAAAAAAAAAAAAAAAAAAAAATGTGTCTTCAGATTAAGAGATTTGTCTTGATTTAAAAGCTACTGGTAGAGTGGCCCAAATAAGTGCCACCTCCATGTGCTCTGTGACCATAAATCCTGCCTTGTGCTGCCTGGCTGCCAGATTCTCCTACAGGTAGCCAAACTGATCCTGAGTGATCAATATCAAAGGGCTTATTTTTACAATTCAGAAATGGATTAGCGGTTGTGCTTCTGAATTTCCAGAAAACTCACCACAGGACAACGGAGCTGTGCACATGGGGGGTTCCTTGTGCACGGGATGAAGGCAGCCCTGCGGCTCTGGGCTCACAGCAGCCCGAACCACTGCACCCCAGTCTGCCCTCCCGTTCCCAGGACACACACAGACTTCTCAAAGTATCTAACTACAAATGAAAACTGAGTGATACTATGATTTCAGATTAAAATGCACACATCCACGTGCATTTGTGCAAAGGCCACAAAACACAGCAGCAAGCCCCCAGCACTGCGATGTCTTGAAAGGGAAGGAAAAGGAAAGCAAGGCAGCTGTGTCTGTTAATGCAGGAAGAGTGAAGGCATGCCATCAGATATTGGAGGTGAACAGCAACTGTTAAGACTGACTGAAATCTAAATTGCAAGAAATCTTTCTTGCTGGGCCTACTCCACAAGAATTTCCCATCCTGGGGCTGGAGTGCATTACGCCTGGAAAGCCCCCTGGTGCCCAGCCAGCTTCAGGGGCTCACTGCAGGGCTCTGCTGAGCTCTCAGGGTGCTGGGTTAGTTATTAGTCACACCATACAGAGCTGCTGTCACCCTTCACTTTGCATGCCTGAGGTGGGATTAACATCTGGCAAGTGCCACAACCAGACTGTCTGGTCAGCCCCAGCTCCTCAGCTTGTGGCTGAGTCCTTGTCCATTTGGGCTGGGGGAATGAAAATGGATTTAGTTACAGCAGCAACAAAATTATAACAGGAACTGATATTTTTATTCTTTTCATTTGCATTTGAAATGTCACTCTGGGGACTTCACTATTATTGTTACTGCAAATGTGTGCCTTGATTTTTCCAGTCCTGACCGTGGTGCACACACGGATACTGGGACTGAGCTCCTGCCCTGCAGAGACCAGCCCTCCAAATTTCACTGCCAGTAAGAAACTAATTGGAATGGGAGGCAAGCAGAAATGCAATGGGGTGGGAGAGAAGCAGACACTCTTCACCTAAGGAGCATGTTACAGATCTGCTTCTGCACTCCCGTCCACTTTGGCAAACTGATAAAATCAGCTTGGCAACAATGAAGTTCCTCCTGAGTGTTGTGATTTATTTGTGATTAATTCCTACATAGCCCAGAGCAGAAGTTTCTATTTTAAAATATTCTTGCTGCTAGTAATTTTGGAGTGACACCCATGGGAGGGCTGAAATGGCTGGGACCCTCTCTGTTTAGGTGCTCTACAAACACAGGACAGGAGCTGTATTGCAGCTGTACCCCAGAGGAGCTGAATGTGGAGCTAAATCCTGTTTTTTTCCAGGAGACCTCACCAGACCTCCTGCATCCAAACCCCTTATTGCAGCAGCAAGGGCTCATCTCGTGAGCAATGCATGTGGCCAGAGTAGGTGCAATTGTTCTCACACATGAAAGGAGTCTGGGTCCTGGAAACGAACCCTTGGATTTTTCCCCAGCGCAATGTGCTTGTAGGAGAATAACAAACAGAAGATCACAGGGGGCTTTACCAGGTCACACACCATCTGGTCTCTCATTCTTGGCTCCAGCAAGACTGAAGGGCTTGTCTCAGCCCACCATCACTCCTGGAAATGGTTAGCATATGTGAGGGCTCTTGGCAGTCCCTGGTGCTGGCCATGGACACCAGGGCTTTGGGAGGAAATTGAGGTGAGCTGGCCTCCTCTGACCCTCCTGGTTACACCAGAAATATTTGGGTGCTCAGGTCTATGCTCAGCTCACCAAACTGAGCTGGAGTCCATCTCGCTGTCTCAGGTGATGCTGTGATGTGGAGGACTTGTGTTGGTGAGGCAGCAAGAAGACGAGAACCCCTTGCACCGCGTGGTTGTGACCACCAGACCAGGAGCTGCTCTCTCCACTCTTCTTGCCCAGGCCTTGCCAAGTGCCATCACTCTGCATCCAGCTGGCAGTGCCTGGAACCATCTGTGTCACCCTGCCAGCAGGGCTGTCCTCTCCTGGGCAAACACCTACTTGGCTCCCTCAGGCTTTGGTGCCGCCAGAACTCTCTCAGCTGTGCTGTGACAAGCAACAGAGACCTGCTGCCGGAAGGGGCTGGGATCTGCAGTGGTGCTTTTATTGCACACTTTCACATTCTTTCCTCCCAGAAAACACTCCAGCTCTTCCTCCTCAGCAGGAAAAAAAAAAAAAAAGGCTGCAGGAAAGGATCTGGAGCATGCTAATAACTGCACCCGCCTCTCGGGGCACATATCAATCTTCCCACGATGTTCCCATGGAGATGACCCAATCCTCCTTCTCTTCCAGAGCTCTTTAACCTGCTACACAGGCAGGGAAAGTTTGTTAAAACCAAATCTCTGAAAATCCAGCGAAAGTTCTTTTGGGAAGGGAGATGTAGGGACTTGAGCTGCAGCACCCTCTGCTTCACCCCAGAGGAGCAAAGCAGTGCCCAGCAGGGAGTTCAGCCCATTGGAAGGAAGGGAAAGACCAAAGGACGGGAACACCCGTCTGATGCCTCAGGTGACCCAGGGAAGTCATGGGGTGACCCACATCCATGTTTACCCTGGCATGATTTTGCTGTCTGCCCAGCTGCTTCCCTGCAGGCTCTGGAGTGAAAGGGAATGATTCTGCAGGGCCTGCTACTCCAGCCTTGGCAGAAAACATCATGCAAAAGTCATGGCTACAGCTGCTGAGGGGCTGATAACTAGCCACCAACACTGCTCATGGCTAGAATAGGCCATGTGCTAGCTCTTAAGCCTACATGAGAGGAATGAGAGAAAACTATAGCTCTTGGACCTTTACTCAATGAATTCCTCACTCTTTCAAGTCACCTTGGAAACTTTGGGAAAGAAAAAAAGGCTTGGACTACACTTGCATAGACTCACAATGATCACAATGTGCAGCTGGAGTTGCAGTGCAAGAGAACTCTCATTTTAAACACGAGTGACCAGCCTATTGCTTCCCAGTTTCTGATGGATGGACCCTGTCACTGATAAAAATTTTAGGAAGAACTTCCAAACCCACAGAAACTGCAGTTCTTACACAACCCAGGAACTCTGTGAGCCACTACAGAAATGGACCAAATTCCTGGATGAGCCAGGTCAGATTTGAGCAATCACAGTGACAAATTTAATGATCATATCCTGCATCAAGGCAGAACCTGTCAGTGCCAGTGTGACAATCCCATGCAGATAATACAGCCACGGGTACCCAGATAAACTCTGGAGCACTTTCCAAGTATAGCTGAGTGAGGGGCTGGGCAGGGAGCAGAGGAGAGTGGAGACACCATGGAAAGGGCTCTTTGGGTCTGTCTGTGAGACCTGACATCTCCAAGGGCCAATCTGCCATGGCTTCCCCACGGGAGCTTCTTCCCACACATTTTGTGCACTGTGCCCCCTGCTTTGATCTTTGCCTCCTCCCCTGAATCTGCCAGCTGGTGACTCTGCCATAACTTCCCTGCACAGGCTGAAACCCTTTCTGGGTTAACAAAAAAAAAAAAAAAAAAAAAAAAAGGGTGCAAAATACCCTCTCTATCACCCCAGGCCCCTGACAACACCATCATTCTCCTTAAGTGTGTGCTAAATATGCTATATAAAAATAAAATGTATCTTTTCTGATGACACAGAATCCTAGTCTTAAAATGTAATTTATGAGGGAGGCAGAAATCGCCGATAGCCAGCATTGCTTCTGCTAACTCATGAGAAAAAGACTTTGTTCTGAGATCTTGCCTATGGTGTTATTGGCAGTGATTATTCTTGTGAAAAGCTCACCAAGTTTACTCAAAGTCTCTTGCAGACATGCCTGGAGTCACCATTTCACAGAGGGCACTGCCAGCTTCCCCACGGTGTTTGGTAAATTGGGGTTTGGGCCACAAGTGGACTGAGTTGGGCTGATGCTGTTTCCTCTTTTCCCCAGCAGAGACTGGATGGGACTCCAGGTTTACTCCAAATCCACCTGAAGTTCAGCTGTTGGGATCAAAAGCCAGCATGGACACAGGCCCATTTAGCAGGATTTTTTTCACACGCTTCTCCCCCCACTGCAGCAAAGAGCTGAGTGTTAAGAGAGGGTGAGATTTAGCTTTAAAAATAATGAATTTTCATCACATAAGAGAATATTTGCAGAGTTTAATGAATCAGATATTGAAATCTCATAGGAGGGGCTCTGAACGCCTGACACTTGCTTTTTCCTTTGAAAACCATCGCCCTAGGATCTGCTCAAGCCATCCCTGCTCTGTTGCAGCATTAACCAAATCTGCCACCCCTGCAGCCATGAGCCCCATCATTACAGGTACGTTTGTCCAAAACACGGAGCTGGGGTGTACCGGGTGGGTGTCATTATGCAGTGGGTCACAGCAGAGGCTATCGCCCTGCGTGCCAGGACACTCCTGTGCCACAGGCATCGCCAACACGGCAGGTCCCACCCTTCCCTGCGCCGCGGTGAAAACCAGCAACAGGGAGAACCAGACACAGAGCAACAGAGAAGCCGTGCCGTGGCCAGGACTCTCCACTTGCTGGTCTCTCTGCTGGCCGAGGAGAGACACGGGAGAAGTCCCTGAGCAGACGGAGAGAGCCCCGGCAGCGCTGGCTTGCGGGGAAAGCAGGAGTGAGAGCTCCGAGCTCCACCGTGTGGCACGGACTGTGCTGGCGTGTGCTGTGTACACAGCGCTGTGCTTCCCACTGCTGCACATCCCACACTGCTGCACATCTCCCACTGCTGCACATCCCACACTGCTGCACATCCCACTGCTGCACATCCCACACTGCTGCACATCCCTACTGCACATCTCCCACTGCTGCACATCCCACTGCACATCATCCCACTGCTGCACATCCCACTGACCCACATTCCACTGCTGCACATCCCACTGCTGCACATCCCACTGCTGCACATCCCACACACTGTCCCACATCCCACTGCTGCACATCCCACCCACTGCTGCACATCCCACACTGCTGCACATCCCACACTGCTGCACACCCCTTACACTGCACATCTCCCACTGCTGCCCATCCCACACTGCTGCACGTCTCCCACTGCTCATCCCACACCGCTGTACATCGCACTGCTGAGGGACTGCGCACACAAAGCTGCTGTAAGGGCTGCAGGCTGCCACGCAGGCTGAGCTGTGCCCTGCTATAGGGGCTGCAGTGACCAGCAGCGGTGTTTTTTGACGTCCTATCACCAGCACACATCCACCTGTCCACACGGTAGTGCCAGGCAACAGGGGAGTGCTTGCCCCACCTTTAACAATAGGAAGCACTGTACAGAGTCAAACAGATCCACACTCACTGAAAAGGCCAGTTCTTTGGCTTCTCATGGGCATGGTTGCTCTGGGCTAGTCTGGCAGCACCCTCTGTGCCACCACCACTGCTGGCTCGTGTGCCCGGTCACTTCCACCGCCATAAATCAGACCTGAGCAAAATGCTCTGGCAAGTTTTACAGAAAAAGTAACTAAAGCCTTTGTAAGACTCTGCAAGAGGGGCACTGTCCCCACATTATGGCCTCTGTCTCCTTTCCTGGGGTGCTTTGGCCACCCTCTCTCTGCAGCCTCACTGCCTTGTGCTCCAGCTCAGGCAATTCCTTCGTTTTAAGCAAAAAGTTTCGTTCCAGTGTTGCCCTTCACTGGGATTTGGCTAGGTGCTGGTGATAGGCTAAGAATATCTTACAGTGCACACTTGTGGAGTTAAGCCTTGGTGCACAAAGAAAATTATCTCTCCTTAATAGAATATTAACAGAGAAAAGAGACGGGAGGTTTTGGTTTGCTACCTGATGCTAGAAAAGAGCCCCAAATTGAGAGCAAACCTGGGGCACAACAGCACCTGGGCCTCTTGGGTGTGTAAGAGACCATGGAACATCCCAGACGCCTCTGTGCATCCGAGGGCGTGCACAGCACCTCTGTCTCTGCCTCAGTTTCCCCACAGGACAGCGAGGAGCCCCGTGCTGCCCTGCAGCTGGTGATGCTTTGGTACCCACAGCGGTGGGAAACCCAAGCGTGAGGCTCAGTGTAGTGAAACTTCTTCCTCTGGAATCCAGATTTATGGCTCAGCTCCGGGATGCTGCGCGGAAGGAGAACGGGATGCGGCTGCAGGCTCCCAGAAGATGGCACTCGTGGTCTGCAGATAGAGCCGCACGCTCTTGAAGATGGCTACGGCGAGGGAACCCATAAATAGCCCTGGACAGGCTGTCAGGCGGCCTGATTTAAGCACCAGAAATAGTGAAACTGTGGAGGTTTCTCAAAAATTAATTTTTCTAAAATGGGAGAAAGATGAAGCCAAGCCATTTTTTACCTGCTTCCCTTGCAAGCCTCTTCCCCACGAGGAAATCAAATTTAACTCCTTTGCGGCTGCCCCAGCAGCGTCCCGGTGGCCTTTGGTGCTGGATCCCGCCTGTCCTGTCACTGCACGTAGTGGCTGTCATACTGCTGGGGCACCCACACCTTCCCCTCCCCACTGCTGTCTACATGGCAGAGCTGGCTGATGCTGCAGCCACGGGATGCAGCAGGGAGCAAAGTTTCCATCCCTTGTTGTCATTTACATGGGATATCAGGAAAAAATTCTACGCTGGAAGGGTGGTCAGTGTTGGAACAGGCTGCCCGGGAAAGTGGCGGAGTCGCTGTCCCTGGAAGTGTTCCAAAAGGGTGTGGATGGGGTGCCTGGGGACACGGGTTAGCGATGGGCTTGGCAGTGCTGGGTTAATGCCTCAACTCGATGATCTTAGAGGTCTTTTCCAACCTTAATGATTCACTGATCAGGGCAGGGCTAATTTAGGAAGGAAGAGGTGATTACCATTCCCCTCCCTCTCAATTTTAGATCTGCGGGTCCTTAGTCTCGTTTACACGTCAGCTCTAGAGACACACTTTAAGTTTAAGCATAAATACTGGGCTCCTGTTATTCCTCACACTGACAGCTTGGGCACGGATTTACTGAGAAGTCTACAGGGTGATCTCCCTCCTTGCACACAACAGGAAGCACCTATCCCAAAACTCCCAGGATTTCTTTATCTCCTGCTCTGTTACATTCAGACTTTTTTCTCCTGAGATCTCCCTTGAATCCTACAGAGCCGAGCCCCTTGGTGAAAATGGATTAACTTGGCTCTGAACAGCCATGTCCTGTCAGTGAAAGTGTCCTTGAGGACCAGATGTGCCTGTAAACAGGCAAAGGGGGCTCATCCTAAACCCTGCAAGCCCTGGCAGGGCAGGGGAGGAGGGCAGCCGCAAGGACAGGTGACCTGCAGCCTGGTTGCAAGGCAGCTCCGTGCCGAAAGGCAGAAAAAGCATTGCATTGTATTTCCCACTGCTCCAGGCCTTGAGGATGGTGATGGGTTTGGGGTGCCAAGCCCCTCACAGGGCACAGATGTTCTCAAGCCACTGGGACAGGCTGTTACAATGCATGAGTTGAGGTACGAGCTTGTGGGAATGCCTGGAGCCTGTGGTGTAGGAGGGATGATATGGATTAAACACCAAGAGGAAGACCCATTCCAAGGATCAGAGCAGAAAAATCTGACCTCTCCCTCTTAAAAAACAGCACAACAGTCGTTGTGAGCTCACAGCCTTGATGGAGAGATGGGAAGGATGTACCCAGCCCTGCCATGCTGGGCCAGGCCAGCTCTGCCTGCAGGAGCATCCTCTCCCCTCCAGCTCTGGGACAGACACCCAGGAAAGGAACAGGAGAACAAACAAAACTGCCTCTCTCCTCCCACCACCCAAACCCACTCAGTGTAAATTAAGCCCTAATTATTGAGCACCGACTGTCCCCTATAAATTATGGATCTGTCACTGGGTGTTCCCTCAGGAGGTGCTGAGTAATTTTTGCAGTGCCTCTGCAGCTGCAATCCTGTCTGGGCCCATCAGCCCTGCAAAAGAATTCTCGAAAAAGGGATTTTTTTTTTGTTTTGCATCTTTTCCTGCTTTTCTTTTAAACAACAATTGTGTAATAATGTAACAATTATTTGCTGCTGGTTTGAGTGCTCCATCTTGGCTATGGATCCTGTTGTTAATGCACCAATCACACCCACATCCCCCCAGTTACCTCCACTCCTGTAATCTGGGATGGTGTTATTGTTTGGCCTCCTGTACTCCAGGATGGTGCTCAGCCACTGCTGCTCTGTGCCAGAAGTGCAAGCTGTAGTCAAAAAGCAGAGACATATTATTGGGGTGGGAAAAGAGAGGTTTGCAATTTTACAGACCATGCCCAAACAGAGAATAAGATACTCTACCAAAGAACATTTGTGCTCCACCTAATATTGCCAGAGTAGTAGAGCAAGGAGATCTGGACAAGTCAGCAAAGTCGATAACAGGGCTGGGAGCAAAGTACCAGCATGATGGGAAAATAGCCATTATATACTGCATTTACATGGGGTTCTTAATTACAGATATCAATCAATACAAAAATAAAATTAATATGATCTATAGCCATGTAAAACCAAGAGACAAGGGAGTCCAGACCCAGAATATTCACTATGGACTTAGGCCAGTGATGGATAAAGAAGATGAAAAAAGCTTCTTTAAGGTAATGGAATATTGTTCTTGCTCAGATAAATCATATTTTTAGCAAGAGATCATGAAAAAGAATGGACTCTAAATGCATTTTTGGGCAGACATCAAGGTGAAGAAGTTGAGGATGGTTCTGGTCCAAGCTCAGTAGGTTGGAAATGGGATTGAGTATATTTAAGTTCAGGGCACAGGAACAGGGTGAGGGACACCCCCGCACCCAGAGCCACCCTGGCTTTGCCCAGTTTATCCTCTGGTGCCCTCAGCCTTCCTGATGTGGGATGCAACTGGCTCTTCACCCCATCCTTAGATATTAAAGGAAAAAGCTGGGACTGCCTCTGCCTGAACTGAGGCTGAGTAGAGCTGCAGTCTGCCAGAGCAGACTTGATGCCCCAGCACCTGCACCCCAGCAGGAGAATAAAGATGTGCAAGAAAAAAATGGAAAGAAAAAGTCTCCTGATGCACCCTTGTGATCCAGCACAGAAAGCATCAGGCCCAGCCATGGCACTTTGGAGAACCTCCTCCTTTTCTGTAGCTGCTTTCCAAGCAGAAAGGAGCCTTAGAAGTTTAAGGCTGGGATTTGCAGAGAAAAATGACATTGAAGCTGAGCAGCCCTAGGGTCTCTCGCATTGCTCTTTAATGCAAGTGTGAAAATGCCAGTTGGCTCTGTAGGATTTCTTAGGGAAAGACCCCAAAATACACAGCCAGTCCAGTCACTGCAGAGCTGCTTTGGCAATGCCATCACCTCAGTGACGCTCTCATAGCACCTCTTCTCTGCGGGGAGAGGGGATTGTACGGAGCTTCTCAGCTGCACAGCCTGGCAAGGCAGCACCGAGCTGTCCGATGTGTCATTTGAGACTCTGCTTTCTCCTTGAGATTACACAATTACCAGGTGTAATTGTTTAATAGAGTCACATCATCGTCCTCCTGTGCGAGGCAAGGGAACTGACCACATCTCTTTGTCAAGGCAGAAATCCTGCGAGTCTAGATTAGCCAATTACCGTAACCTACAAGTGTTGTACAAGGTACTTTTGATGGATGAAACTGATTTAGGGGCCTGATAGCTTGTCACTTCAAAACAAACAAACAAAAAATTCCTCTTGTATCATAGCTAGAGAAGTTCTGATTTTTGCCAGCTCCCCACCTCAGTTTTAAAATCACAGTGGAACCCCTTTTTCTTGCATTCGTGGTTGCTTCTTACTCTGCAGAGCTCAACCCAGAACACCACGCTGCTGCTCAGTCTCAGGGTGCTGTGAGGTCTGGTGAGAGCAGATGCCTGTGGCAAAAACAGCCGGTCTGGGAGTGTTTCTCCTGATCTGGATTACGTGGTTTAGACATTTGTGTGATGTCCAGTGCTGAAAGCATGAGAAATGGACTTGTTTCCTCGATGTGCAATTTCAGGACTGTTCCTGACAAACGAAGCCATCTGCTTACCTTAATCAAGGCATCTTGTTATGGGCTGGTCCTAGCAGTGAGTATTAAACATACTGTACTGTGGCATTATTTATGACTTGCACTGACACCGCATCACTCTGTTATCCATACTTATAGAAAAAGACCCACTGTAAGTATAATTAGTTAATAAATCACCATGAGTGATAAACAGAATGATGGATGCAGGTTTCAGTTGATCACTTTTTTATTAAGGAGAGATAAATCAGCATCATATTGTTGCTGTAAACCTTTCAAATTGGTCAAAAATCTTGCAATGCTGAAATGCAGCAGGGAAGTGATTAACGTGTCAATTGTGCAGCAACAAATTGCACCTGATAATTGATATCAATCAATCCTTTTAATTTCTCTCCAATGTAATGGGTGTTATACATCATCCTGCTCTCCTGCCTCTGCACCATGGCTTTTGCAACCTTTCCTCCACACCCAGGCACCTCTGCAGGCATCTCCTCCATCCCCAGCCCATCTCCTGTGCCTGGCTGCTGCAGCTCCTCCAAAGCCTTTCAGTCTTCCACTAACCCTGCATTGCTCTTGGTTTTTTGGGCTCTGACCCCACCTGATATAAGAAAAGGCCAACACAGCCCCCATACAACCTTCTGGTTTTATTTTTGCTAATAGCATTGCTCTGTCAGAGCTACAACCCTCACTAATAAAGGTTGGGTAAAACTGCAAAAGGCAGAGGCTGGGGAGAAGTGACGGTAACAGATTAAGTTGGGCCCTGCCATCCATCCAGGTGTTCACCCCAGGCTGAATCAAAGTCTAGCAGCTTTGACCTGTTTTACATAAAATGATGAGAAATTGGCAACAAAGGGGCAACATCCTTTCCTTCCAAGGAACTGACAGGTCAGGCATCGGGGGGAAGCACTGCAGCTCTCAGATGAAGGGGCTGAACCAGAGATGCAGTGAAACCTTCGGCTTTGCACAAGATTTTTTGGTCTCTTGGTGATTAGCCACTGCTTTAAAAAGTAAATTGTTATTCCCTTAAGGCAGGGCTCACAGCTCTGCCTGGCTTTTTCAATACACCAAAGGAGAAAACCCAGAATTTAACCCCTTTTCCTGCACATAATGGCCAGGAAGGATTATCTACAGAGATCAAGACCCCTCTGCAGTTGCTGCATCCCTGGCATCAGGGAAAAGGCTTTCTCCTGCATCACTTACTATAGGATTCAGCCACACCAGCGTCTCCTATTGCTACAGCCTGTGCTCGTACAAAGTAAGGGGGAAACAGCCCAGGGACCTTCCCTGAGTGGCTGGGGTCAGACATCACAGGGACAGGGCTCGCACCAAGGATGCTGCTCTAACCCACAACTCCAATTAGACAGTGGTTTGATGCCCTTTACCGAGTCAAGCAGTACCCAGTGCAAAATTCTGCCTGCAGCTCAATGCAGAGGTGGGAAAAAAGTGCCTAGGAATTACTTTCAGCTGCAGTCTTGCCAGACAGGGAAGCTTACTTGGAGCAGGCTGAGAGCTTGGCCTGTGCTGCGGGTTCCAAGGAGTCAGACGTGCAACAGACAGGAGCTGTGTGCTTTGCCAGCTGGAGAGAGCTGTGCGAGGACCCAGCTATATTTAGCCAACAGTGAAATATGTGCCTTTCTGCCCTGCTCCCAAGGGAGTCTGCTACTTCCTCCATAAGACCACAGCACCTTTTATAGCCCATGTGCTTGCATGGCACAGTCCAGTTAATAGGCAGGACATAATTGGAAGCAATCATTTTTCTCTTTACAACGTGGCCATACATTCACAGGTCATTCGTGGTGGTCAAAGCCCCTGATGCCACATGTACAATGATTCCACTGGAATTACCAGGCACATTAATGCCCTGGATTTCACCTGTCCACTGAACAAAACCCAAAGATGAGAAGCTCTTACAATGGAGCTGGTGGGGAGCAGGGCTTGAACTCGAGTCACAAGTGGATCTTCAGGGCTGTAATCAGCAGATCATGTCCTCAGCTGGTGAGTGCCCACATGGCTCCATGGGAGTGATAAAGCAACTTCAGCTTCCACAGCTGGAGGAGAGGGGTGTCATCTCCCACTCACGCAAAAGTCTTTTCTCCTGCCTTATCCACCTTCAGCCTGGCTCTTCCTGCCTTTTCCTGTTTCATCATGGTCTCCCCTCTGTGTACATCGTATCTGTCAGGTCTCATATCCCCATGACATAGCATCCCCTCAGATTATACTTGCCATAATACAGGGAAGATGAATATTGCCCCATAAATGCCTCTTAAGTTAATGTGAAACTACATCTCGCTACATCATGTATTCAACAAGCCATCATTTTCCTCATAAATTTTGAGGAGCATTTTACCTTCTTGAAACGATTGGCTTGTGCGTCCGGCCGGGAAATAATCACAGCCCGTGGCCTGGGCTGGCTGCAGGGGCTGTAAATCATCCCAGGGCTGAGCAGCCATCCTGCCCTCCCCTCTGGAGCACCCGAGTGCTGCTGATTGGCTTTATGGCATCAGCTCAGCACCAGTGACCCCGCTCAACTGCCAGCCCTTAAATCAGCCCCAGACAGGTGTCACTCCGTGTGGAGGAGAGCCTCACTTTTTCCTTGGGATGGAAAAAGATTTCTGATGCTGCAGCATTGATCCACTCACAGCAATCAGCACTCAGGCGCACATTAGACACTAACAGCCTATTACTTTTTATTTTACAGGGTTATTTCTGACACTTCCTCTTCTGCAGTGCTGAGCACACAGCACTGAAACCACTCAATTTCTGAATACTGACCAGATTTTCCATTTTGTCATGGGCCCATGGAGCCCAGAGACCTTCCTGCAGCCCAGAGTCACACTCCAAGCTACAAACTGTGCTGCCTCTTTTCAGTGGGAGGGGACAAAAAGGGAGGACTCTTACTCGGGATGCTCAGCTTGAAGGAGATTTGAATTTACTCACAGAACAGGGGCCACTGGCTATTTTAACTGCTTTGTGTAGGAAGCATCACAAGCTATAGAGATGTCCAACCACAGGAATAGATTTGTCTTATTAAAATTAGGCAGGTAATGTGCTCACTCTGGTAGTCTTCAGGACTGAACAGAGACCAGGGAAGCAAAAGCAGCCAACCCCTCCTTCCCAGCTCACACCAGACCCTTTTTTTCTGGTAGCCACTGTGACCTTTAAACCACAATTGTAGGCTGAACGCTGCAGCAAATGAGTTTCCAGGCCTCCCTTGGCAGCCATTCCCCTTGACAAAATCCATCATGCACTTTGGCCTGAACAGCTCGTTCCAGCATTTGGTTTTGGGGAGGCTTGTCAGGAATGACACCGGATAATGCCCACTGTATATGCCTGGGGTACACTTAGGTACATCTCGGTATTAAATCCCTTCTCTTTCCATATGCAGATTTTGCTGCCAGAGGCAGAGGAAGCCCAACTAAAGCCAAGTGATAGCACTTTAAATGCTGTTTTCATCACATTTTTCCTACTTGACAAAAGATTCCCCTCTCCCCAAGCAGGGTCAGACTCGCCCTGGAGCTGGACATGCCCGTGGCCTTCAGGCAGCACCACCCAGTGAAGCCCACCCTGCTCTGGCCGCTGTGCTCATGCCATGTTTTCCCTGTTCAGCTGAACTGCCTGGAGCCTTCCTTGAAAGAGGAAATGAATTTCCTCCCGGCTGCCACTTCTCCGCAGAATTGCCTTTTGGGAAGCTTCAATAACACCAATTCCCTCCTGCATTCAAGTACCCCTGAACGAATGACCCTGCTAGTGGTGCAGTTTTTCCCTGCGCCCGCCTCCCCCCGTCTCTCTCTCCCCCAACTTTGATTTGATCAGGCCAAATCTGAAATGATGTGTGAAAGTAATGATATTTTGTAATTAAATCTCTGGTGATGGCGCCTCTAATTTGTGGTACATGCATTGTTCATAAGGAAAAAGGCATCAATTCATTTTCTGACTGGCTACTCCAGGGACTCGTAATTAGACCCAGTTCATCTCTCGCTGCCTTGCATATTAAAGAGCTACTGAAACGCAAAGGGAATTTGGGAAAGGGCTTTTTTTTTAAAAAAAACCCCTTCTAATAATGTTAGCTCAATTAGAAACACTCAGGAATTAAAAAAAAAAAAAAAAAAGAAAAGAAAAAGGAAGAAAAAAAGAAAGTTCTGGATCATCCAGAAAATAGAGGCAAAATTTTGAGCAAGTGGACCACGGCAGGGCCTCCACTGGTCTGCTGCCAAGACCAGGGACCAGTTTTACCTATCCCCTGAGAAACTGTGATGTTCTCAGTATTATTCATAAAAGAAAAACATGTGGCAATATGTGTCACAGAATCCTGTCTTCAGATGTTATTCTTCCGCTCTGCCTCCGCAATAAGAGGGAGAAAACTTTGATTTTCTACAATTTGAAGAGAAACATGAAGGAGACAGCACAGCATTGTGGAAAGGGAAACAAGGCAGCAGAGACAAAGGTCATTTTTTAGGGTCAATGCTATAACTGTGTATTTACATAGCACATTATTGTACATTCACAGAATTTGCTGGGAATATTTAAAATAAGTCTCAGATGGAGAATGCTTGGTTCTGTCATAGTTACCAAATAACACAATGAAAGCAAATTCAGTGGGTACTGGCTGTAATGAGCAACATCCCCCAAAGATTCCCTGAGCTTCCCACTTGCAGCAGCATGAGAAACTACATTCCCATCCCACAAGGATTTTAAGGGAACAAATTCTCTCCCTCAACTAGTACAAAGTTGAAGTCTCAGAAGCACTTATGTCCTGGTTACCCAGCAAAAAAAGTCACTGGGGTCAGAAGAGTTTGGGTTTGACCTTTTTAACACTTTAAATGAATGAATTCTGTCAGTGTTTGCTTCCCAATGAGAAGTTGCTTCAATACGAGAGTCAAACGCTAACAGAGATGCTGAAACCAGACACTGACATTTGTAAAACTCTTTTCTGCCTTTGCATTCATTCCTCAAGAAAAAATTCCAGAAAAAGATGCACATCTGGGGAATCTGTTTCCTGACAAAGCAGCAGCTTTTGAGATCCCTTCCCAAAGGGGTCTCTGGGCCCTATAGCAATGTTGGCAATTTCTTGCCCACTGTCGATGATGGGCTGTTTTGGCAGCACCAGCTGCAGCAGGTCCCTTATGCTGATGACCATTCAATCCATACAGATGAGGCATTCTAACAACTATTTCAGGCCCCAAACCTCCTTGTCACCCCAAGAGCCACCCTTTGGGCCTCCTGGTGCACCCAGATACAGGCCATTAATCAGAGCAGCACTCCCAGCCCAGCACAGGGGATTAAAAACAGCTCCAGCCCAAAGCGGGGGATCTGTGCTCATCCTCAGAGTTTCACAGAGAGCACGTTTATTGTTCCAACACCAACAAATCCTTAGGTGGAGGGATGGGAAGGGGCAGCTGCAGGTGTACCTAAAGGGGAGTTTCACTGCACACCCAACTCCGAAATGTTCCCTGCCAAAATGAGCCCGGGGAAAGGAGCAAGTGACGAAGAAGCAGGTGAGGAACCTGCAGGAGTCAGGATCCTCTCTGTCAAGAGCAGCCAGGCTGGCAGACACACAGCACAGACACCAGCCAGGAGCACTAGGTCTGGATATTCCCTGTGGGAGCTTTCTGGGTGCAGTTAAAATGCTGCACTTTCTGCTCATGGAAAAAAAGTGACAGAAAAGCAGTGAACAGGTTTGGCCTGGGAATGCACCCTGACCCTTCAGCTGGGTGCTGCAGAGATGAGCAAGTATCTTAACAAAATCTATACATTTTTAAAGAGAGCTATTTTCAGTTAATTCCTCTGCTTTTATGGGGAGTGCCAGCATCTGGCAGAGCCTCCCAGCCCTGTGCCATGCTGAGTTCAGCTCCTCTGGCTGGGCAATCCTGCTTTTTCAAAGGAGGCTGCAAAGACCCTGCTTCATGGCAGGGCAAAGCAGCCCCAGGGTGCGAATCCTCCTCCCCTGCCCACCCCATCCCCACACTCATCCCCAGCCAGGGCCATGCTCAGGGTTTGCTCTGTGCCAGGCCATGGCTATAATTTCAAACAGGGAAAGGTATCAACATCTCAAAACAGTTTAATTATTCTGAGAATGCTTAGCTATTAGCAAAGACAAGAGAGCTCAGGGCTATTTTTCAGCATTAATTTTCCATTTGAAATGAATTCCTTTTGGTTACACTTTTTAAATGTTTCTTTTAATTAGACGCAATTACTTCAGAAGAATTGCTTTTATTTCTAAGCCTGAGATCTCAATGATAAAGCTGTTAACTGGCTGAGCTGAATGCTGTGTATGGCTCATTTAGCTGGTACACTAAAGTATATTGAACTAGGAAATTATACAGTGAATCAGCTATTAATTCATTTTATGATCCTTTCACTCTAACATCCTGAATGAGATCTTATGGGGAAATTTAGTCACAATACATATAATTGTTCAACTATATATATGCCACTGGTTTACTGCTCTGAGGTTACAGGCGCTGCAGAGATAATCGGAGTGAGCTGTGCAAACAGCATTGACTCCTGACTCTGGTGCTACAGGGAGCATCCTCAGAGCAGGGGGCCCTGCAGCTGGGAGAAGCAAAGCACAAGCCATGGACACATCTCCTGACTGGAGCTGGGAAAAATGAACCTGAAATTCTGCTGTTTGACAGTCCACACACCAGTGCTGCCAAAGGAAAACCTGTGCTTTCCTTTCTGGGCCCAGTTGTGTTATCACAATGTTTGGGGCAGGCAGGAGCTGCTGGGGACAGCCAAGGATCGTTCATGTGGTACTGGCTGAACTTTAAACCTCTGAAAACCACCTGAGAACTCCGAGTGAGGTTTTCTCCAAGGGTTCTGTCCCTTGGAGAAAATCACTACATTCCCTCAGACCATGTAGTACTTGAATCACACCTCGTACCTTCCAAACGTGGCTGGATTTGGGGTTGGATAAGCAGCTTCTGCAGTACCACCTGGTCCTGTGTGGGCAGGACCAGCTCTGGTATGAAAAAACACCAATGCAACCCTGGATCCCCTTCCTGTGTGACCACAGCAGCACCTCGGCCTGCAGCTTTGCCCCTCGTTTGGGTGTCTGTGTGCCTGACTCTGCTGTGTGGGGCAAAAGATGTCACAGTGGCAACACACACATCCCACCAGGGAGCAGGAGGTGGGCTCTGACCCTTCACCAGCTCCTTAGAGCCTGCCTGGGAAATCCATGCCTGGGCTGAGCCCTTTTGGCTTAGTCTAAAATCTTGCCCATGTCACTGCTGGATTTTAGGCCACTGATGGTCTGTAATGCTGATTTAAGCTCATCTTCACAGCTCAAGAGGTTATTAAAGAAGTCTGGTGGCCTAAAAAAAAAAAAAAAGGATTTGTGTTTCAATTTCCAGGAATTTTCCTCTGGGGAACACCTAAATGCCATCCCCGTCCCACAATCAGTGTGGGAACCCAGCAAGAGCCCCATATCCCAAAAGGGATTTTCCAGCAGATCACAAGCCCTTCTGGCATTGCAGCAGGGCCTTGGATGCATGTTAAGCAGTTGTACATACTGCAGAGTCACCATATGGATATCTTTGTAATTGAAAATGTAATGTAAACCTTGGCATCCAGGGTTGTCTTCTGGAGAAATCATTGTGGAAATGTCATATAATTAATGAATTGCATCAGCTATCAGGGAAAAAGACATTTTAACCATGGAATCATGGGACTTTATTACTGTAGATGGACTAAATCTATATCTTCCAGCATAGATCAGTCCTGACAAAAGTCTGAGGTTGCCAACTGGCCAGGTTTGTTTTTACTAACTTAGCTCTCTTATTATTTTAATGAAGTTCAACTGATGCTGCATAGAAGCCAATTTCTCTAAATGCTGCCAATAAATTAAAATAAAGATGTTGTGTGTGAAGATTGGCAGGTGTCTCCCTGCAGATTTTACCAAGCATCCAAGCAGAGCCCCCACTTCAGCAAAAGCTGTGGCCAAACGTTGCCTGTGGAAAGCAGCAAGGCAATGGAGCTTGGAGCAATTAGCAAAATTGTAATTAGCGCCAGCTCAGCACCTACCAGCAGGGGTGTGCAGAGAGAGGGTCCCTTTGGACCATTGGGATGCAGGCCTAGGGTTTGTAGCAGGGGCTTTGGGCTGCTGCTACAGCCTCTGTGGGGACATGGGATGAGTCTCCTGCCCCGGCTCTTTGGCCACATCAGTGTGAAGGTGACCACAGCCAAACCTGCACTGTGGCCATGGCCAGGTTCTGTATGAAACGCAGGATTCAGCAAAACCCCACTCCCTGAGGGACTGATCCCCTTGTGACTACACCCCACGAGTGCCTGTGAGCCAGGCAGAGGAGGGCTCTGGAGCTGGGAGAGAGCCAGGCTGCAGCCAGAAGCAATGCAGCTTGTGTTTCCTCCAGCAGGAGGGAAACCAGCGGAGATTTGCTCGGCCTGGGAATTCAGTGGCAAAGCACCACTGCCACAGCCTGCGTGGGAGGAAGTTGTTGGGTGAGCACTCGCTGCAATCTGGGCTTTCCCAAGCACGGAGCTCTTGTTCTCCAAAGCATCTACAAGAGGTCCGAGCACTCACACATCCTCCTGGATTAAGCTGCTGGATTTGGAGAAGAACAGCCATCCATCCTCCCCCCTCAGCAGGGGAACAGCCCAGATCCTCAGGTGGGAGCCACGTTGTCCTGCCCACACAGCTGTGACATCCAAATGTCCCCAGATCATCTTTGCTGACCTGTCTTGCAGTTCCAAGACATTTGGCGCTTAGCTGTTCAAAAAGTGTTTGCTTAATCCACACAGGGTTGGTATCCAAAAATGTACTGTCCAGGAAGCAGAACTACCAGGGTTGCAACAAAACTATGCATTAGTATAAATTGCTTCAGTTAATTAGCCATATAAATTCATACTAATGTGGTACCCTTAATTATATTTATCAATTAACAAAGCAGCTTTCTAGTATTGCCGTTTCCCATGCTTTCACACACTGAGTTGGTGACAAGTTTCAGTGAAATTCTTTGAAAATTCAGAAAGGCACTTGTGCTCAAGCACTCCTGCCACTTCCAGGAATCCATCCCAGGCTGGATAGCTATCCCTATGCTTTTTGCTTTGCATTTTTATTACATTTATAAATGTAATAAATGCACTTATAAATTCAAGCTTATTTTGGCAACCAAAGCTACTTGAAAAGTGCTTTCCTACTTAAAAAAATGAAGTTACCTGAATTTTGCACAACTTTGCAGCTGAACAGGCCCCATCCACCTCTGGTGTGACAAAATCTCTGGCTACTGAATCCCATACTTGTCACCACAGGCATGTCCATCTTATCACCCTTTTCATAAGACAGAATGGGTGGGAAAGGTCTCACAGCTTCAGCTGGAAGCTCAGCCTGCACTGTGCCTTCCCTGCAGAATTGTCCTAGCCCTGCCTGGCCTGTACCTGCCAAGGACACACCCATGGGGGTGCTCAGATAATTCAGACAAAACATGTTTTCCCCTTAGACCACAGCTGCAAGTTGACTCAGCCTGGACCAACCCTTCAGGCTCTGCTCCAGCGTCCCAGCTCGAGCTGCACACAAGCACTTGAGCTCTCACAGCTCACACAGTTTATTTGTGATGTCCCCTTTTCCCTCCTCTGCCTCCAGCAGTCCAGACTTCATCTCCACTGGCACCTTCCTCCTGATTCATGGTGCTGCTTGACTTCATATCAAGCAGAGGATGGATATCTCTTTATCAAGAGAAATAAACCTCTCTCCGAAGGGGAAGGTGAACAGCCTATTGAAACACACAGCCCCGCTCTCCTTCCTTGTATTGCTGCTGCCCAGAAACATACAGCAACAAACGATATGATTCAGTAAAGTTATTGAGTGCCAGGCCTTCACATTTGTCTTCCAGTGACTCTTAAGTCTTCCTTTTCTGTATTGAGTTCCATCTCATTGACTTCCTATAAACACTAATACAGAGCCACAGACCTGCAGACATGCCTGGAATACAACCCACACCTCACAGGCACTGCCAGGGGCTGGGCTGGGCTCAGAAAGTCCAGACTAAGGCAATACAACTACTACAGCATTCAAAACCATGAATCTCCTCTGTACCTCAAACAAAGCCAGGCTTATTTTCTATTCGTCTCCTTTTCATCTGTTCAGGAGCTTTTTCTGCTTTTTGGGATTTTTCCTTTCCTTATTTTTTTGCCTCAAACAGAAGCCAATATTTGCATGTATTCTCTCAATTCCTCATTTTTTTTTTTTGGAGAAAACCACTCCCTGCCCCACATGGGCCTAGACAATGAAACCACCAAGCAAGACAACTCACTGCATGACACGGAAATGCTGTTAATGCTAAACCAGGCTCAGAATTCAAAGCGTGCCTCTAATTAATCACCAGTTACCCGGCGTCTTTGGGTGGCATCTTCCACCTTGTTTCCCACACAATGGGCTTCCTCCCCTTTTGTAGTCACACACGTTCCTCTTCCTCCTGGGCTTGGTGACTTCCAGCCTCCTCACCCACTCTCCTGCCATCCCACCCTCCCATCCATCCGCCCTGTTGAAATATTAACCCAGGGTGGTGAATGGCTTTGCTGACTGATACATAAACAAGTGTCGTGTAGCTACCGGTCTGCCACAGCATCAGCCCTGTTTGCATCTGAATGTTTTCCCCCCTCAGAGATTGCTGGGACAGCAGGAAAACGGACAGACAGAACTGCCAAGGAAGAGGAGCAAAATTAAGAACAGGAGCTGAAGCAAAGCTGAGGGGAGGAAATGGCCATGGGCAGTCTGTCTCCAGCAGCCCAGCCTGCTACTGCATTTACTGCCCTGTCATTTTTGCTGGATGAAACATCACTATTGGCTCCTCTTCCCATGTTCCCTACAAACCACTGCCCCCCCACCAGCTGTGCTCCCTTGAGTACATCAGAGAGGGGTTATCATACTTCAGTATTTATTCTACTCACAACTGCTGCTGCTGGGCTCTAGTGCAGGTCTTTTACAGGAAGGACTTTAAAAGCTGCTCTGTTGGACTGGTTTGCTCTTTGGGTTTGTGCAGTGCACATATCAAGAGAATAAAACCTCTGCTTCCTTCAGACACAAGACCCAGCTCTTGTGCTGCCTGTAGGTTGGACTTTTTAGCAAGTTTAATCACAGTTCTCGGCTTTCTTTGGGATCTGATTAGGCAGTGGCAGCCAGGCTGGTCATGGCAGAGGTGAAGCTATGAGTTAGTCTGTGATCCAAACCTGCCTGGAGGTTAACTGTGGGTCCTGATCCCTGGCTGACAGCTTGCTCCACAGCCTTGTGCTTCCCAAATGCAGCCTTGCAGACTTGAGCACAGGTGGGCACAGAGCTCCCCATAAGCACAAGCACTTTCTTAACCCAGCACTGAGGGAAACAGCAGCCTGGCAGGGAAGCAGTGCTGCTACCTGTGATTTTTCACACCTTCACAACCTACACCAGCTCCCACACTCTCCTCTGCTTTCCAGCCACTCTTTGTGGGATAAAACAGAGAATGTGGTAAAACATCTGATGATGCAGGTGGCACCATCTGCTCCCTCACCAGCTGCTGCTACCACTTAACCATGTTTCTCTATGAAATATCAGAAAACCAAGGTGACCACATAAGAAGCAACTTTCAGGATGGTCCCAGCACAGGAGAGAGCACTTGTCTTGTTAGCAAGTCCTGAACCCACAGACACCAATTGTCATTCCTTTCCTGTAAACCAAGTGAGGTTCCAGTGTGATATAAAACTTGACACCAGTGGAATCTAACCAGTTCCCAGAGTGTCCAGTGTGTCTCTACCCACAAATTTATTGCAGAGCTGAACACCAGGTCTCCATTATAAATCATGAGACTCTGCCATGCACAGGCTGGAGTGACCACACTGAGGAGCACTTCAGCTTCTGTTCCATGAGTACCCTGAGGAGAGAGATTAGGTCTATTCTCCATGCAGGATCTGTCAGATCGGTGCGTGGTGTCTGGGCACACAGCCTGCTCAGAGTGATGCACTCACCAGCCAGCTCTGCTCCCTCTGCAGCCACTAGCCAAACGTAGGAGAGTGTGTGCAGGAGAAGGGCCTGCAGTGCTTTGGTTTTGCAGACCATAGCTGTGACTGTGGTCCGGGAGAAGAGGATCCAACTCTATTCTCTAAACCATGCTCTTTCCCCAACTTTCCTGTCTGTATCCAGGGAGTTGCTTAGAGTAACCCAGGTAGCACCTAAGGGGAAGTGCCAACACCACCCATGGCCCCCTTCAGGAGGGTTGAGACACCTTTTTATTTTATTCAGGGTCACATCCAGCTGAAGTGTATCCTTTACTCTTGTACGAGAAATAGCTCCAGCCAACCCCCTTCAGAAAGCATCCTTAGGTGCTGCAGGGACAGTTCCACATGAAGCTCTTGGTGATGCTGTCCTTCTGCAGAAACACGTGTGAAGCAAGTGAGCCATGCTTTACCCATCACCTGAATTTGTCATTCCTGTAGAGTCCAGTTGGAGTCAGATTCTACTGCTAAAGGCCAAGAAATTGAAAACTGAAAGTGGCAAAAAGCTGCTAAAATGAACAGCAAACCAAAGTCTTAAAATTTAGAGGTCCAGTGACATAACTGCACAGTTTCTAAGCATAAAAAAGATGGCAGTACTGTGGCATCCAAGGTACCCTCAAGTGCAGAAACTGAAATGGGTCTTGGGCTTTTCCTGCTGCCTGTATATCCAGGATATTTCATACCAAGGCAGGAACAGTTGAAATAGTGATCAATCATTATTCATGTGAGACACTGATGCTATCATGTATCATTTGGTGGTTATTTCAAATATGTCTGGTCTTAAGGGCAGATACAATAATTTCTCAATAGAACAGCAGTGGCTGGACCCTGACAGCCCATCAAAACAGTCATGTGCTTTCCTCTGTTAAAAGGAAGGAAGTTGGTGTGTATCTTCCCCTCCTTATTTGCAATTTTTGTTTCCTTTAAAACAGCCTGGCTTTGATCCTACCTCTGCCAGCATCTCTATTTTGCTGACTCCTCTCCAGGTGTGCTGGAAAGGGAGGCTGAACTGCAAAGAGCGCTCACAGTTAAGTTTGAGCAAACTTGTCAACCAGATTTTAACCACGCAAGCATCTACCAAACCCAAACTACACTCTGTTAATGCAGCTCACTCAAAATCAGAATAGAAATGAGTCTTTGAGTCTATCAGAGTAAAGCTGGTTTACGATAATTTACAGAGCCTTGCAACTTTTGATTATTGGTTACAAATACCCGTGCTTCAAAATCTGCTGTAAGGACACAAACACAATTCAAACCCATTACATCTCACCAGTGCTCCTTCCACAACTGTGGCAAGCAGAAGTTGCTTATAGAACATAAAGTTAGCAATCCTTCCAGACTCCAGCTCTGTGGCTCAGGGACTCCTCCCTGAGCCAGAAAGGATCATTTTGTTTAATGGACATGTCTGGCCATTTCTCCTGTGCATTTGTCTAATTGCATTTGGAAGCTTCCTAAGTGGCCACTGTGGTTATGGAGCCGAGCTGGGATGAGCTCCACCAGCCCCAGCTCAGTCCTTGTAGGGAGGCAGCACCCCACACGTCATCCCCCCAACACACAGGGGCTGGGGACATGGCTGGAACCTTCAGGTCACCTACTGCAGGTTGAGAGGGTGCCAGAGCTGCCAGGTCCAGCAAGGAATTGCTTTGCAAGAGCAGTGTGGTGCTTGGAGAAAACATTCCACTCACTGGGATTGGAAACGCTGCTCCCCAGCAGTTAATCCTGCCCTCCTCACCAGCTCTGCAATTGAGGGTGAGGACAGATCAATGGACAGCATGTTTTATCTTCCCTTTAACAAACAGCCCAACCAAAGGTAAAAGATCAGTTACATCCCAAGGCTACAGAAAATTGCCTTTGTTTTAAAACAAAGGCACAAAATTGTGAGTCACTGCTGAATTTTTACATTCAAAGGCTTTTCTTTGGGAGGTAAAGTGTAACCAGATAAAAGTGAATAACCAGACAAATGCCTTTCCTTCTCCCCTCACTGCCAGGCTGTCCCCTGGCAGAGTGACTAACAGGAGCTCTGCCTGTCTGGATACCACTACTCCGACTTTTAAGGAGACAACTTGAAATGGTAATTTTTAAAAATTTCTATTCCACTCAAACAAGGGGCAGGGGATGTAGCAGAGTCCGTGTGCTCAGGGAGATGAAGGTCTCAGCCCATCCTTTGGTGGTGTCAAAAGCCCCAGCTCTGAGCCAGCACAGAGCAGAGCATGGGGACAAGCACAGGGCTGAGCTGCTGCAGCCACAAACCCCCACCCTGCTCCTCCAGCACCAGGCCAGGCTCTGAGCCCCACCAGCCATCCATGCCCAGGTGCACTGTTCCAGCCCCCTTGGTTTCTCAGGCAGGGGCTTATTGCTCCCCAATACCCAGCTGAGCCCCTCCAGAGCAGGGCTGATGAGGAGGCACCAAACACCCCACAGGCAGAGCCCGTCAGGATGAGATAAGAAAATCTTGTCTGACTGGTTAGAGTGTCTGCCTGCAGACCAGCATGACCCCAAGGCTCAGTCACATTTGAAAGATGTGCCTTTGGCATCAAAACACCTTTAGGGTCTACCTAACACCCATTTTCCATGAGGAAGGAGACTCATTCCCCAGGGGTGCTCATCACCTTCCCAGGAGGGGAGCAGAGGCTGGGATAGCACCTGGGTTTGCCACCTTTTGCAAACAGCTGCCAAATTCATCACTCGGGAGTTTGCTTGTGATGTATTATTTAAAAACATCTAGAAAATACATTATAGATGCAGGGTCTTTTCTTTGCCAGTTCATTTTAATGTTATTGATTATTCTTTAAATCACTTATTTTGATTTTGCTCTGAAGCATTTAGTCTTTGGGCAGAGATACCAAAAGCAGCTTCTCAATTTATGGCTGCAATTTTTGCTTCAGCAATTCATAGTCTGAACAACCCCTGCCTTTTGTCTACACCAGTAAAAGCAATTTTTACATACAAAAATTCCAGGAAATTTGAACTGGTTTTAGAAATTGTCCCATACATTGATTAATCCTTCCCTTTTTTGGAGTTTGGTTGTGAATTATCCTTATGCGTAAAGATTATGGAGGAACCTTGTCAACAATGGGCTTTCCTTCTCTCTTGAAACATTAGCAAGTTATTTACTGGCTTATTGTGTTTTCCCTTTTATTCACTAGAACACTATTGAATTTTCTGGTGCTAGCACCCAAGCACTTAGAGCTGCACACAGAAGAGCCCATGCCCTAACCACGGCTCATTTCTCCTCCTGGAAGACAGTTTTGGCAGGTAACAAGCTGCTTTAATCAAAGGGCCTGGTGACAAAGTGAATTAGCACCTCTGAAAAGCTAGGGCAAAACAAATACTTACGAAAGCCAACAAAAACTTAATATTCAATGCAACCAGATTGTGCAGTTGCCCATTACAGGACTGCAGAAGTGACTAGCTTTAAATAAACAATCCCTCTCTTCACATGTTCCTGGCTCTCCCAATCTTTAAGGTATTTGCAGTCTTTTTCTGTCTGTCCTAAGAGTTTTAGCGCCACCAGGATCAAAGGAAAAGAAGCTTTAAGCTTTAAAGCAATTCTAGTTCACCCTCCAAGAGAAAGATCTGTGTTGCAAGTGCCTCTGCATTTGCTTCCCATGCTGGAGAAGGCAGGTATCCTCCTGCTGTGGTACTGCAAGGGTAGCCTGGAGCACCTTTGCTCTGCACTGAAGCTTCTCTGAAACCATTGGGAGATCTGTGCCCCAAAACCCAGCACTGATAACACCACCTTGACCAGACCACCACCTTTGGGGTGCCCAAGTCACACCAACAGCTCCGGAGGCTCTGGCATTGCCTCTCAGCTGCTTTGCTCTGTCTGAAGCTCCTTCCCTTCCCCTCGCAGCAGGATGCTCAGGGATCAGCCTGTGCAAAGCTGTGGTTTGCTGACGGCTGCACTGGGAATTTCCTCGGTTGCAGCTTTGGGCAGCTCTTTGCAGAAGTTAGCAACACGTGGCTGCTCCACCAGCCAGCAGCCTCCTCCAACACCTTCCTCAGAGCATCTCTCCCCCATCCCTGTCTTCTGGATGCAAAGACCCAGGGCGAGCAGCCTGAAAACTCTGGCTTCTTGCTCCTGCTCGCCACAGTCACAGCCACACCAGGCAGTGTTGCACCTCCCTGTGCCCACCAGCTTCCCCCTGCACAGGGATGCCCACAGTGAGCAGCACCAGTGCAGGAGGTTTTCCAGCCATGGCAAGGGAAGGGAACAGGCTGTGGGGGTCTGAGCAGAGGGATCAGGGTCCAACCCCTGCTCTTTCCAGCTGCAGCTCTTTGAGTACCAGGCTAACAAATGCCAGGAATGGTCCCATCAAGAAATGCACCCCATCCTTGTTCTCTGCATTGAGTGATGCTCTCAGGGAGAAGTGGGCTTCATTCCTGGGAGTGCCTTTCCCCTACAATTTTTGCTGTGTCAAGCTGGGCTGGCATAACCTAACCCAAGCAGATAGCGCTGCTGCGCACCATGTACCATGACACACGTCTCAGAATGGTCTCTGCTAGACTGAGCCTTGATGACCCTTGCTGTGATATCCCCTCCTAGCACCCTCCCCTGACTGAGCACAAAGCCTCATGGCTCATCTGTTTTGACTGGGGAGTCAAACTGCAAGGCCAGCACTGACGCAACAGTCCCGCCATTGTCCAGACACCCGCGCTCTCTCTTCCCCCTCTCCCCAAATAGCACCTCCTTCCCACTGCCCTGCCCACACAGGGCCTCTGGCCCTGTTGCTCTTCACATGTGCACCCTGAACATCTCCATCCTGCCTGTTCAATGATTAACTCCTGGAGCTGCAGTCGTTAGAGCTGGGAGTTGCCCCTGTCCTATAGTAAATAACCAGGAGGCGAGGAAAATGCTTTTAGTCATCAGCTTGAGAGAAATGCTCATCTCTCAAGACTGAATAAAATGTTGTCAGTTTAAAAACAAAAGGCCAGAGGATACTGCCCTAAGATGAAGAAGGTCCAGGAATCAAACTGAGCTCAGGAAAAAGAGCCCTGTTACGGTCATTCAAAAGTCCAGTTTGTGGGGCTAACACCACCTACGCCGAGCATCATCCCTTTGGGACACGCCCTCATGGTCTGAAAATTCCATGAAAATCAACTCCCAGCACAGGGAAGCTAAGTGGCAATTTCTACTGGTGTTGCTCAGCCAAATTTCTGGCAAGGGCAGGCTCTTGCCACTGCCAAGTGTATTGCACTGCCAGCATAATTTACTCCTGGTGGTGGGGCTGAATGGGGGCTTGAGCACCCCTCCAGCATCTCTGTGCCATGGGGTTTGCTGCAGGGAGCCCTGCAGCTCCCCCAGCAGTAACCTCAGCCCAGGGGCCTCAGATAGCTTCTCCCAGGTACAAATCATCCCCTGACACCTCATGTCCTCTCCCCAACCCCAGGATTTTGTTCCAGACCCGGGAAAGAGTGAAAAGCAACCAAACATTTCAGAGTCAGAAAAGGCGTCTGCATTGGATGTAAATTTGCAGAGTTGCTGGATCTCTTGCTTCATAAGAACCAGCTCACCCATCTTAACCTGATTCACTTTCCCACTCCTATCCCTGATAATCTAGAGCTCTTGTCTCTCCAAGCCTCCAGAGAAAAGAGTTAGACAAGACTTCAGATTTGTTCCTGGAGATAAGCTCCAGGAACACTTTTTAATCCCTAGAGCACTTTGCAAAACAGCATGAGTGTTGTATTGCAATTACATTGGAGGCACTGGAATAAAAGGCTGAGGAGGTTTGGGTACTTGGGAAAGTTTAAATGTTTTTTCAGTCTCGTGCATGGGGTATTAAGCCAGTTCAGGTGAAGCCAGTGCACTCACAGAGCGCTGCCACAGCACAGGAACACTTTCAGTCCTAGGGCAGAACCTCTTCTTGAGCCAGTGCTCTGCTGCAGTGAGCTCAGCATCCCTTCTGCCATGGGTAAGTGGACCTGTTATCTACTACAGGCAGTTTCCAGAGACAGCACCAACCCCTCCCCACAGCACCCCGCAGTGGGGACACGCTTCTACCAGCCCACAGAGCGCCCCTGGCTTCTGTGCAAGAGGCCAAAACCAGACCTGAGTGATGGGGAAGAACCTCCCCCTCCCTGGTAAAAATCGTTGCCAGCTAAATTGCCGTGTGCTCATCTCCTCTGTGTCCCAGTGCCCACCTCCCCACAGCAGCTGCCCCGGGAAGCCTCCCAGCAGCGGGGCAGTGCAGGCACTGTACTCCACTGGCAGGCCTGCACAGCCCAGGGCACTGCTCCAATCAGTGGTCAATGGGAGCTGCAGGGATCCTCTGCCTCTGGGAAAACATATTCAGGCTAAAAGCAACTTCAAAAAACACATGTTTAACCTGGACTCTTATCTTTTATCCCTTTAAATATCCAAGGGGCCACTTTTGCAAGCCTGAAGCCTGGACTCCAGCTACATTTATTTCCCTCTTTCATCCCAGCTGCAGCTCCTCAGAATTTATCTCTATGGTTAACTTCCCCTTTCATAATATTAGCACAGTTGAAGCACTTGCTTTCCTGTTGCAGGCAGTGATTATATAGCAAATTAACCACAAGCTGTTCAGTCCAAGTCCAGCAGTTGGAAAGATGCTCCTCTGAGTAATGGTTTGTGTAGTTGATGCTTTCATCTGTAATTTGCATTTGTAATAAATGCAGGAATAAAAAATGGGGGCTATATTTTAAAGAATAGCCTGGTATGGCAGGGGCAGGCAGGCAAGCTAATGGGGAGGGAGAGCCCTCAGGGGTTTGAGGGATGCATCCCAGGGCACCACATTCTCCTGCAGAGGGAGGGGAAACACACACACACACTTCTCCCATGCAGATCATGGGCTGCCTGCCCAGAGGGGTGTTACACAAGGAGAAGGGGCACACAAAATTACAGCAGAAGTGCTTGCATTGCTTGCACTAACACTGGCACCCCAGCAGGTTCCAGCACCAGGCATCTGGCTGTTTGCACACCCCCAGTGGTGCAGGGGCTGGGAGCCCAGCTGATGCCTTGCATGCCCTGTGGCCTCCCTGCTCATGATGGGGGCACAACATCCCCTCTGCAGACCCACGCAGGCCGTGTCCATCCTGCTGAGTAGCAGGGGAGCACCTGAGCCAGCTTTGCCTGGCTCCAGCCTGTGGGAAGGGGATCACTTCAAGGGCACGAAGCTCAGCTGGGACAAGTTGACCCCAACCAAGGAACAAAACCCCCAAGCTGCAGGTCAATCACTGCATTGCCTTGACAAGGCTGCCCAGCAGAGCTGCCACCTCACCACACACCCAGGAGCACTCAAGCACAGTGACATTTAACCAGAGGCCAAGCTGAGCATAAAGCTAAAACACTGGGCAAGTGGTGGTGCCTGGAAGAAGGAATGCTGCACCAGTGTCCTGACAAAGGGACAGTATAGGAAGGAGAAGAGAACCTCCAGAGTGCCCTGCTGAGCCACCAAGGTGCCACATCACTTGTGAGGCCCTGGAAAAGCATTAGGACAAGGAAGGCTCTTCTGTGACAGCACTGATCCTGTCTTTGCCTCTCGCCTGCCTCCTCAGTTACTGTTTATCATTCCTTTGATCCCAATTTCTCAAGTGTAAACCAGGTCACAGCTCCTGTCCAGCCCTGAGAAGCTCACCAGGACATGAATAAATACCTGTGCTATGATTCCTGCCATCACAGCAGCCACGCAGCCTTAGGCAGCCCCATCCCCTGCATCCCCTCCCTCTCTTCCAGAGCTTTAGGGAGCATCTGCCCTCTCCCAGGTTACCCCAAACAGTGGGGCTCAGCCTGCACACGCTGGCTTGGTGTTCCCTGTCTGTATTTACCACTCAGCACAGGGCACAGCCAGTGCCTGTGCACCTGCCCCAGGGGACTGCGCTGTGCTGGCTGGGGAGGAGGGGGTCCCTGTGAGGTGACAGTGGTCACAGCATCACACCAGTACCTTCTGGGACACGCTCCTGTTCACCTCACTGCTAAATCCCAGGTTTTGGGACACAGAGCCACAGTCCCTGGAGACTGAGGGAGAACAGCAGACAGTAGATTACATCCTCCTCCCCACAGACAGCAGCAGGCAGGCAGCCACAAGCAGTTTCCCATCCCCAGGTGTGCTCGGCCCACGCAGGTGAACGTACACAGCCCTGGGGCTGCTGCAGGGGACGGTTCCCACTGCTCAGGACATGCCGCTCCCACTCATTTGCTGAGCTGGCCCAAGGGAAGCATCTCTGCTTCCTAGAGAGGACACCAGAGTGAAGGCAAGGTGTCTGCCTGTGACTTGTTCCACAAAAAAAGCCCTATGTTTAATTAAATAAGAAGGACAGACCAGAAGAGCCAGTTTCTTAATAAGATTTGGTAATATAATTATTTGCTCCAATTAGGAACCAACTGAAAAGGTTCCTTGCTAACACTAGAGGAGCCCAGCATTTCAAAGTTGACTTGTGTGATGTTAGGGACCAACATTGTCTTTGCTTCCGTGCAGCAGAGAGCACATTTTCCAGCACTACACTGTAGTAATTACTTAAAAATCACACACACATGCTGTGGAGCTACTGAAAAAATACATCAGCCTTCCTAGATGGGTAACCCCAGGCCACACTGCACAGGACTTGAGCCTCCCCTGTAAAAGAAAATTCTCTTCTTACAGTGACACTGAAGTTCAACCAGCACTGGCACATGCTCTGCCCTCTCCTCACACCCAGCTGCAACAGGGCAGTTTGCAATGCTGAAATAGCTCATCCTTCTGACCCCCTCCATGGCCAAACACACTAATCCCCAGGTTCAAAGATTCCTACAGCTTCTAAGACTTTCATATGAGCTGATATGAACTGAGCTGGGACAGGCAGAGTCCTCCAGCTGTAGGAAACCAAGAGCAAAGCAGGTATTTGGGGGCAGGTAGGAGCCACAGCCTCGTGCACCGGGAAACAGGGGCTCTTCATGTTTCAGTTCTCCACCAAGCTGTCACAGATAGCACTCCTTCCTCCTGCTCTGCAGCTTTGTGAGGCCTCGTGCTGGGGAGCTCCTGCTTTGCCTGTGGCCTCAACAAGTCGGAGGGCACTGACTAGAAAGGAGGTACCTGTGCAGAGGGACAGGAGGGACATGGGAAGGGACCTGTCCTGAGAGGCCTCTGGGGGCACCCCTAAAAGAATAAAGGTAAGAGATGGATGAACAGCATATGCACGGGAGGGAAGTTACACACATTGCACAGAGGGGAGAGGGGGAAAAAGAAGATTGAATCTTCCTGGAGACCAGTGAGATTCTATAAACATAATCAAAATGTAATAGAAACTTTTTGGAAATGCTGTTAGAAGGATAAAGCATCAATCTTCATGGAACTCCACTCAACAGGCTTTCTCCAGCTAATCAATCACGGTCAAGACATGGGCCGTCCCATCTGTCTGTGCAAGGGACCAGGAGGAGATTGCTAAGTGCCTGGGCTGGAGCTACCAGCTCAGTACCAGGCAATTCATCATGCAGCAAGGGAAGGGGGGAGAAGGGAGAGAAGGAAAATAATGTATAACACTAATAAAGTTTCTCCCCCCTCCTTCATTCCCAACCAATTTTTAGTAGAGGAGCCCAACTCGGAGGGGTTGTCAGTGGGGAGGTGGGAAGGGGGAGATGCACTGGGGAGGACTCTGGGTACGAGATGCACTCCAGTAAACAGAGACAAAGCCATCATCTGCACAGCAGCCCCTGGGCACAGCCCACGCTGCCACCCTGGCTGCTGGCAGCTGCACAGGAGCCACTCTGCACCCAGCAGGCCTGGTGTGCCCTGCCCCTGAGCTGGGGAGGACAGCACAGGGACAGCAGGGCTGGGGACACGCAGAGGGCAGCCTCACCAGCTGGTGCTGGGAGAAGATGCCAAGCCTCCGAGTACAGCCAGCATATATTTTTCCCTAAATGCTGCCATAGCATTGGTGGGGGGACCTGAAAGTGGGGTAAAGAGGAGTTGAAGGACTTGCAGCCCGTCCCACCTGCAGCAGAGGGGTTTTCCTGTCATGCCAACGTGTGCATGCACAGGGTGGGGACTGGCACTGCCCGCAGGGAGTCCTGCACTTCTCTCAGATCCCCACTGGCTTTGCGCTGTTGTCCCAGTCCTCCCTGTGCACCAGTCCTTTCCTTCCCCAGCTGCTCACCAGTCTCCCTGGTGCTCACCCACCCTGTCCAGAGGGCACTGGCAGCCAGGAGCACGTGCCTGACACCGAAGGCCCCAGTCCACATGTGCACGAACAGGTACCAGCTCCTCTGCTACACACACCCTGCAATGATGCAACACAACACCACTCCCTTCCCATCCACCCTCCTCCTTTTAAACCTTGAGGGTTTCTCCCTTCCACTGGATTTTTTGAAGACAAAAGGCACCTGGCAGCACAGTTTGCCAGAGCTCGTGATTATGTACCACTAAAAGATCCATATACAACCCAGGTTTGAAATACTCCGTGCTATTCTTCTCATCACACCTCAAAGAACTTGACAAGATTCCCCTCACGTTTACAAAAAAGTAGAAAACCACCACAGGCTTTGCCTCAAGGACTCCTTCGACCTCACTGCAGTCTCAAGCCCAGCTCTCTGCTATTTCCAGTCCTTACCCTAACACCTGAGTTGCCCTGGCATGCATCTGAACACAGGACTGAGCTCTGTATAAAGGGCTTTTTCTTCCTCATTTTTATTGCACAGATATTCTTCCCACTAGAGTTTTGACCAACTTTTGTAGAAATTCTTGCATATTCAGCACCAGGTGGATGGGGAACCAGCAAAATATGCTCCCATCAACTTCTTAGCATAAAAGGCCATTTGAAATAGAAAACCAATAGAAATTTATGCCCTAAACATTTTTTTCTTGCTCTAAATTTAATCAAGTGAATTGCCTGGGTTCTACAGGTGAAATTCAAAGAGTGACAATAAGTAGGTAAGTGATTTATTTTTTCAGAATATTTATTCTTCCAGAGCTATGATGACCCCACACCTTCCAGTAAATATCTACATTTTTTCCTTTCTTTCATGGATAAAAATAGATGCCACATAAACATGGAGCAACACAGCATTTAGCCTCTACTGTAAGTGTAAATATAGTAACAAATTAAGTAGAACCATGTAGCAAATCATGTTGACATCCCTGAAAGTGAAGTTGCTTCATGTTTAACTCTTACAAGCTGCTCTGTGACCGGTGACAGAAAGACTTAGTTTAACCATTATAATGGATTTCCTTCTGGTGTTAGTCCCATCAGGTGACACTATTTGTCCTCTTCTGTCAAAGTTCACTTCTCCCCTTTTCAGTCCCCTACAATAAAAATGCCAGACCAAAATTTTCGTGGGGTCCACTACCATGAGAAGACAGTGCAAAACTCTGCTCAGGCTACAGACACAGCAACAGAGAAATTACAAACAGCTCAAATACTTGAAGTTGCTTAAAACTTACCCATCTATCAGTTATTAGGAACTTAAAGCACTAACACATGGTTTGTAGCCACCTCACCTACTGCTAGGTGTGCTTTTAAGCACAGATGACCACTTAATCCTTGTGTCCTAAGGTGCTTGTAACCAGAGGTAGCAATTTATTAACCCTGTAGTGCCAGAGGGTGAACACAAGGCACAGCTCAGCAAAAACCAAGCTAGGGAGGCCACCAGCCCATGAAGGAGGGCCACTATTCATTACTGAATTCAGGTCACATTCTTCCCCCAACTCCCAGAATGAAATTTCAGAAGAGCTGCCACCATCAGGTCCTGCATAAACACAAGGCAGGGGTCACTGCTTGAGCCAGACCTCTCAGAGGACACACAAGCCTGGAGACCGCCTTCCCTGACTCCAAAAGCCAGGCACAAGCCTCTGGGAAAGCAAACAGCTAGCATGGCCACAGCTGTGCCCAGATGTCCTCCCTCTTTTCCTTTTTCCTCCTTCCAGACAACAAGAGAAGGCACCTCATGCCAGAGAAACCAGAGGGGACACACAGCCCTCACACCCCTTCAGAGCACAGCATCCCCCAAACACTGTACCTCTCCTGAAGATCCGTCCTTCCTGCAGCTGCTCCCCAAGGCAAACCAGCTCCTCCTGCTCCACTGACTCCTTTATACACCATCCCTTTCCTCTGTCCACCTGGAAGGGGCTGCAAACCTGCTGCCATCCTGGGAGAACTGGGAGCAGCTGCTGTGGGGTGTGGGGGGTGTCTGCAGGAGCTCTGCCCAGCCCAGGTGAGCACAGTTCCAGCCTGACATGGCCAATTTAGGTGGCAGCATTAGGGACAGGTTTCCTGCACAAAAACTCTTCTTTGGCTGATTTGCCCTTATTCTCAAACCATAACCTCCCTCCCTAATTACCATGAACGTAAATGACCTCCGGTGTGAGGTTTATTATAACGATAATTGAGCTGTGGATTTTTAATAACAACCTCCTGGATTTTCCACTTGATTTCCTGATTTGCTTTATATTTCCAGGAACACATATAAGGGTCCGAGGCTTCACCAGGCTGTTTATATCAAGTCTGACCATGACCTTCACTGGTTCTTCAGGCCAGAGTGTTTTAAACTGTTAGGTGCCTCCAAGCTTTTGGGTTTTCAAGGGGTCCTAGGGGTTTTGGCCGTGTGACACAGCTTCCACATACTTACTGTAGGATGGGGATAGCCGAATCCCATTGTCAAACACAGGCATTCTACTTTTCATCTCAGCTAAAGTGCAGATCCCATCCTGGTGGAAGGAGGGACTGCATCCAAACAGTGACATGACATAACAGAGAAGGAGCTCAGTATTGAGAGTCAGGCATCTCATTGCCTCAGAGAAAGCTGTGAGAAGAAAATACATTGTATAAACTGCTGGAAGAACTTAAGTTCTCAAAGCAGTGGAGAGAGAGTGGATCTCCAGGCAGAGGACTTGGGTCCAGAAGGAAACTTTCAAGGCAAGAGAGGGAGATCCACTGTTCCCAGTCCAAGCCATACCCATGCAGAGACATGAAGCTGAAGACTTGACCTGTTTTTTCAAGAACATAGACAGCAAACAAAATCCCATCTTGTTTAAAGATTACTCAGTTTCAATGGGAGGTTGTGTTTTTACATTATTG
The DNA here is from genome assembly GCA_014706295.1 of Lycocorax pyrrhopterus obiensis. Lineage (NCBI taxonomy): Eukaryota > Metazoa > Chordata > Aves > Passeriformes > Paradisaeidae > Lycocorax > Lycocorax pyrrhopterus. The sequence continues at coordinate 8,051,811 of JACSVZ010000022.1, read as the reverse complement.
CTAATAAAGCACACCAATAATTAATAAATGTTAACTAGTCCCCAGGGCTTTCCTTTTTTCACGTGTTTATTTTTGTGTTACAAATGACATCCATTTTCCACAACTCACTAAGCTGGTGGGTGAGGAAAAGAATCCAAAAGAAGAGCCATAATCCTCAAGGGGAAGAGCAAGCTGTTGTTCCAATCAAGATGTATCCTGACAAGTCAAGTTGTTGAAACCCATTAATTAGCACTTTTGGAAACAGTTGCAAAGTTAATTATTCTTCTCTGAGATGAAAGAAAGCTAATTTCTGGCATTTGCTTTGACAGTGACACGCGCTAACATTTTTAGAGCTGACATCCCTCAAGATAAATGATGCTCTGAAGTGTGCGTGCAAACATTTTGACTGGGAGCTACTGTGGCGAGCTGACGGCACTGGCACCTCTTACTGCAAATATTTTGCATCTGTTGGGATTGTGATCAAAGTTTGGAGGCTGAGAGGAGGTTGGGGAAACTTTTTCAACTTCAGGGAGGGTGTGAATGACTGGCTTTGGATGGGAGGCAATAACAGTGCGCAGGCAACACAATCTATTCTATCTGATAACTCCAAAAGGGAATGTAAAGCTTTCTAGCTAACCGTGCTGACAAAAAGAAATCCATTTTTATACTATTGGAATTGCCCTGCTGAAGGATCATCTTCTCTTCATGGGTTGGTAGCAGCACATGAAACAGAAGATCTCCAAAATGAAGTTCTCTCTGGGTAAGATCAGGTGTCAGTATCAGCTCACGTGAATTTGAAAAGGCAAGATTCGGGTTGTGGAAACTCAGTAAAACTCTTCTGCCAAACCCCAATGTTCTCACTGGGAAGAACATCAGTGTGGTTTGGGATTTAGTCCTAAAAGCCCTTTTGCAATTTTGGAAGGTTCCTTGATCACGTCCTGCATGTACAAGGGCAGTGAGGGGAAGGGTTTATCTGTAAATATAAGTTATTTAAGCCTCCTCTTAAGAATGCATTTCGATCTAGGATTGCACCACTCCAATAAAATTCAAGTATATGCCTGAACCCTTGCCTTCCTCTTGCAATTTTTAGGGTGTTACAGATCCTCCTTTTTTCAGTTCAGTCCTTTGCATCACTGGCATGACTCCATGATGGATCCAGATTGAATTCTAGGACCCTGGTTTATCAGTTTCAGTTTCAGTCCTTATCTCTGGAAGTTGAAGGGTCAGTGTGAGATGAGGGAGGACAACGCTTAAAATGCAGGGACTGTTTTACACAGAAGCTGCATTGCCAGGAGAACACACAAAACCAGAGCTGCTCTTTGGGGAGTCCCAGGCTGACAAGCAGGACAGCTGAATATCTGACCTGAGAAGGTCAAAATCTTGCTGGTGGGTTCCAGAAGACCCTGCTCCTCTGAGCCATGCCTGGTTTGGGGACACCCTGGGCTGGACTGGCAGGGGAGGATGATCTCTACTCCATCCCCTCCACCGTGCTCAGCTCAAAGCACTTCAGAGCAATCTTCCTCTAACAGACAACCCATAATAAGTTATCAGCCCAGTGTATCATCTGGGGGCCAAGCCACCACTCTAGCAACCTGTTGCTCCTTTGATAAGATTCTTCAGAAATAATAAGTGCAGACAGGTACATGAAGAGAGGAAATTGATGGTAGAAAAAGTATTTCATTTGCTTTTCAATCAGCATGTGGGGGAAAAAAATTGAGCTCGGAAGGTGATCTAAAGGACTCCTTAGTTGTTATGCAATTCACACACAGCAGGGCAATCAAGAATGTGGAAATACCGGGTTCAGAGGGCTCGATCCAACGTGGGAGGCAAACACTACCTTTTCCTTCAGGGAGCCAAAAAAATGACATGTGCTAGCATGCGAGTCCTTGCAGACAGGCTCTCCACGCTGGAGCCGTTCAGTAAAGACAAGGGGGGAGAAAACGGAAAACAAATAAATTAAATAAAAAGATTGCTTGGGAGCAGCTCCCTGCGTTGTGAGGAGCAGGGAGGTGGCAGTCCTGAGCTGAGGCTCGTCCTCCGGCACTTCCACGCGCTGCTCTTCGCATATTCGTCCGTCGTACAGAGCACTTACTGCTGCACAAATTGCAGGGATTATTTTCTCTTAACTGCTAATGGGTTTAGAGACTGTAACTGGGGGTGGTGCTTGGTGATTTGGTGCCCGAGGGGAAGGTACCTGTATGGGAGATGAACTTTTTTCTGTAGGCACACAGAGTTATGGCAGGAATAGAGGCAAAAGGGGAGATCCCTTACCAGTTCCCCACTTTTCTGTGCTGTGGAAGGTTTAAGAGTTTTGGAGCATTTTTCAGCCAATGTAAGCAAGAAAAGATTTTTTCATTTATCACTAAATCAACCATATTCTGTCTCCTTTTGCAGCATTTGTGATAATACCAGGGTTCACTTAACAGCTGTAGGAGAAAAGATTTCACTCCATAAAAAAATCAGAAAAATCAAAGATCAAAACCATATGCTAATTATGGCTGGTGCTGTGCTGAGTTATGCCCTGAAATTGTAACTTTTAAACCCTCTGTCTGATAATTTGCCCCATTTATTTAAGTATGATTTCAATCAGGATATTTATCAGCCTTGCATTAGGGCATCAGCGGTTGATTTATTTAGCAATGCATATATTTATTTACATCTTAGCTTCCAAGTGAATCATTCTTCTGACTTTGCTGTCAAAGGTTAAACAGTTTGATCCATCCTGGGGCAGACATAAAAGGTGGAATAAACAAGTACAGGGAAAGTGCAGGCCGTGAAAGGCTGGATTAACTCTGTGTTTACACCCCTAGCAGGCAACACTCATTCTGTGTTGCAAAACCAGTCTGTACAGTAACGCAGTTTTTGTACCCCCAGATAAGCAAATTACATATTGTAATTCTTGTGGCAGAGTGAGAAAAGAAAATACGTGTGAAATTCAGGTGGAAAACCAAAGGTAAGAGAAGGAAACAGTGATGGGAAGCCCTTGGGAATGTGAAGCTGGGTCCAGAATATGCAAAGAAAATAAACCCACTTACAGATATAGCGTGATTATTTACTTTCTCAGGCCTCTGAAGCCCATGTCCCAGTGTGTGGAGAGCATTCTTGGGATTTCTTCACACGTTTTGGGCTGTGAGGAGCCGTGCTGGGCCGGCAGCAGCGAGTGCTGACAGGCAGCACGTGTTCGGCCGCCTCCGTCCCCGCCACGACGCAGCAGCACCTGGAAACACCCGGCACGGAGATGCCTCCTGCTCACACGAGCACATTTCAGCTGGCTGTTCAGCTCCGTGCTGTCCTCTCCCCAGGTGAGATGCAGCAGGGATTTTGTTTAAAAGATGACAGAGCCCATTTAAGATTCCCTATTAAAGTGGAGCAGCTGGAGGAGGTTGAACACCTGAGTGCAGCGTGGGGAAGCAGCTCCATGGTGCCATCAGCCCTCCACTGCTCACTCGGAGATCTTCCTCTCTCTTCAAATGACAGAGCAGGGAGAGGGCAGCAGACATCCAAGAACCACATGGACATCGAAGGACCGTGTTCCCATCGTTTTCTCCTCCATTTGGTGCTGTCCTGGGGACCCTGATGTGTCTATGTGCTTACGGTGGAGGATATCGGAGGGCAAAGTCATGAGTCAAAGTGCGGAGGGTCAACTCTGCTGAACAGCTTGAAGCCAGCCCTGATAAACTTGATGAACTTAGAGTTCTTTTCCAACCTTAACGATTCTGTGACAACTCTGCTGTCCCCAAATCTTAGCTTGGTGACAACCTGGCTCCGACAGATTTTGGCTGCAAACCAGTTTGGGAAAGTGGATGGGTGCTCTCCATAGGAGAAGTGGGAATCAAACTGGAGCTGTGCAGGCAGGAACAGAGAATGAGACTCCTGAGTGCTGCTATATCATGGTGATAATGATTCCCTTTGGGAATGCATCAAGGTCTATTTATCAATGCTTGCTGAGCACTTTGGGATCCTTGAACAAGGTGCTCTGAGGCTTGTGATAAATGGCCTTCCTCACACTGGGATGTGGTCTCAAACACGTTCCTGTTCTGAAGTTCTAGAAATAAACCTCACTATTTTGTTAATTTGGAATAAAGTTTTCACTTTACATATGCATATATTTCTCAATATAATTGCGGTAATTAACTATTAGCTAACGTGTATATCTTTTTTCTCTCTAATTTATTTCTAATTAACATAGATAAAGGATTGTATTCCTTATTAGTGCAGATGGTTACTTATTTCTACTTGTACAATTACAGTCATGTCCTGGCTTTGATCTGGGTCCTGCTCTGTTGGATAAAAGGTGAAGAGGTAAAGCACAGAGAAACACAAGTCCCTCTCACTGATCTCCTGTGTGCAGAACTCAGTGCTTTGGAGTGATAGTTTCTCTGTTAAAATCACCTTATTGGGGGGTGTGTGACTGAGCAGAACCTGTCCTTGTTGCAGAATCCGAGAATGGTTTGGGCTGGGAGGGACCTTAAAGCTCGTCTGGTTCTAATTCCTTGCCATGGACAGGGACACCTTCCACTAGCCCAGACATGGTGACTGCAGCCCATCCTCTTTGGCTGTTGGGGATGTTGAAACCAGCCTACATGTGCCAAGAAAATGAGGATTCCTTGGGCCTGGCCCCTCCAGGCATTTATCAGCCCATCTGGGCAGGTACAACGATCAAGTCTGGCCGAGAAGGGATTGCAAATTGTTTCTTAGGAAGGCTGTTTCAATCCCCTCAGGAGCCCAGTCACTTCTCCATGTTGGGGCATGAGCCCAGCTGCAGGGATGAGCTCTAGATGCTGATGGGGGGCAGCCAGGCAGCTCCACATCCTTCTCCCTCTCTCAGATCCACAGGGAGAAGCCAGGGGGGAGCAGCCACAACTGGCAGCCGATGAAAAAATTCCAAATGAGCAACATTACCCAAGGAATCTGGAGTGGCCACATGCACGATACAGGGCTGGGAACCTGATAGTAGCATCAACAGGGACTGATTTCATCAGACACAATGGATGCACTGAGGTGTAAATCAGGAATAACCTCACCAGTATGAAGGGGAAATCAGTACCAGCTAACACTGGAATTGACCTGCTGAGTGATGGGCATCCCTCGCTTTTGGCCCTCTCTTTAAAGATCATTTTGCATTATATTGCAACTCCTTTCACAAGGGAAAAAAGAAAAGGCCTCCCTGATTTTCTTGAAGGGACTCAGAGATAAAGACTGATCACATTACGCAGTAATTGGACCTTCATATCTATAATTGCATTGATTTCTCCTAAGTTTCAGGCATTGACTCTGGTGAGTGAGAGAGCATTGCAGCAGGGCATGGCTGCCAAGAATCCTCCTGCATTTGGGAGGTGTCAGGCTGGGAGGCTCACCACAGTTTGGTAACTGGCATTGCAAATTGCTTTATGAACAGTTTAATGCATTTAAGAGGGTAATAATTTCAGATCCTACCATACAATTCGTTGCGGTGGTGCAGAAGCGTATCTAAAAACTTCCAGGGCGAAGGGAGGCAGGGGAAGGAGGGGAAAGAAGAAAGGAAAGCAGAGGGAGGGAGGCATTGCAAGGGGGTGGAAAACCTAATTGTTTTAATAATGCTTGATACTACACTGTGAAATTATAATTAACTTAAGAAGTCAGTCAAAACCAGTTAATAACTGCGGTGCAACGTGGCTGATTTGAAGTGCTACATGGAGGGAAGAGGAGCCGATGGCAGCAAAGCTGCTGGGCTTGACCCTTGCAAGCTGAAGCAGTGCAAGGGCCCCCCAGGCAGCTCTGCAGAGGCTCTGCACAAGCAGGGACCAGCGCACACAGCATCAGCAAAGCTGGTAGCACGAGTGCTTAGTCCCTCCAACACTCCTGATGGTGGATTGGGAAGCCCTCTCCAAAGGAGGATCATCAGCCAGCTCCCCAGAGCATGGGTAGGAGAAACTGAGGCAGTGACAGAGAAAATGATTTATGACATGTCAGCAGACCACTTCCAGAGCCAGGGAAAGAGAGGGCAGCTGACAGGAGGAAGGATCAGGCCTGACTTTCAGCCTGTGCTGATATGGTACTTAAGCAGGAGCCTCTGGAGAGTACTCAGTTTGTTCTTTAAACATCCCCTTCCTTTTGCTCATAGGAGGGTGAACTTTTTCCAGTGATTCTGTTGCAGTCAGAAGAAATGCAGCCCTTAAAATGATTTGCACATATGGGCAAATATCAATCTTCTTCAGCCATGCTTTGGTTAGGAACTACTGGTAGGATGACCTGACTGAAATCAAAAGCCCTAAAAACATTAAAGGGTTTCTTCCTCACCCTGTCCTTTTTTTTTTTTTTAAATTAAAATATCTGGAAATATGGATAGGTGGGAACAGAGTTAGAGCTGCGCAGTCTTCCTGTATATTGCCTGTATGCCGTGTGTGTACAGGTGTAACAAGGGTTAATGAACAAGCCAGCTGGGATAACAAGAGTGTCCTGATGATATTAATATCCCAAAATACATATATAGATGTGGATAGTGCTGAACCCTACGGGAGGCTGACAGTGATAAGGGCAGTGACACTGCAGCCAGCTATGAGGACCGTAGCAGAAATATTTGTCACAGGGAAGATGCACTCAGGGAAGCTCTGTGTGTGTGTGTGCCAGATATTGCTGTCACTGGCTGCTGTAGCAGGGCAGCAGCACTGATATTTACAGTCTGGAGGATATATTGGGAGTGCTGGGTGGTGTCTGGATATCAGCATGGACAGAAAAACAGGAGAGGGAGGAATCAGAGTGGAGTGTGGGAACAGGTCTCTTCTTAGGAGATGTGCGTTCAATGCCTGCAGCTGATTTATGGGGAGCTTTTACTACGTAGTACTGTGGAGGAGGGGGAGATGTCCTGAAATGGGAGCAGCACTCCAAGTTTTGGGTATTTCCTGCAGCCAGGTTGGGTGAAGCACAGTACTCAGGGAGTTGGGTGTGCTTTGAGTGCCCCCATCCCCTCAGACTGCAGGCTTTGGCCAGGGACGGAATCAGAGCAGCACAGCTGGGGACACGGCAGTGTCCTGCCAGGCCCGCTCCTTGCAGTGAGCTTATAGGGAGGGGATGAGGAGCTTGTGACTATAACATGTGCAAATATGGCACCTACACAAGCTCATGGTGCTCTGGGTGGATGCTCAGATCAATTTTCCTCATATTGGACTTCAATGCCCCTCCTGGAGGTGCAGCCCTGAGGGAGTTGAATGACTGGGCAGGCTGGGCTGAGCTGGCTTGGTGCTCACCAGGCACCCTAAACCCATCTTTCCCCTTAATCTCAAACCCAAGAATAGACAATTTGTTCACAGGATTTTCTTGGTGACAACCAGCCCATGCTCCCATCCATTCCTCTATGACCAGTGTACCTGGTTTAGGGGCTCCAAGACCTTTGCAGTCATGGGACCAGCCCCAGCAGAGCAGTCCTGCAGCAGGGCTGGGAGACTGACAAAACCAGGCAATTTTGGATGAAGCAGGGGCAATTCCATGGCCAAAGCACCTGGCCCTGATTTTAGCTGTGGCTCCTGCTCTGGAGCACCCACGGAGTGAAAGCACTCTCTGACGAGTGGGGAAGTGTCTTCAGACTGTGCTAAGAGCTGGGCAGGTTCTGTCTCCCTGGAACATCTACAACAGGTTTTGGCCTTGCTGCTCAACTGCTGGAGAGGGGTGGAGTGGATTGTTTTGTGTTGTGTGTTCATTGTCACCTTTGGAAAATATTACAAACTATAGCTAATCTATCAACTTAGAACATACCAACAAAGGAAACTTTCTCGGGAGACGCATGTCTGTCCACCTCCATCCTGCAATTGCTTTGGTTAGGATGTACTGGTAGAACAACCTGACTGAAATCAAAAGCCCTAAAAACATTAAAGAGTTTCTTCCTCACCCTGTCCTTTTTTTTTTTTTTTTTTTATTTTATTCACCATCAGTATTTCTGTGACAACTCAGCCCCAGCAGCCCCAGGGGACAGGACAGAGAGACGAGGAGTGGAAGTGCCCTTTGACTAAGCGGGCATTAAATGTTGGCTAACAACCGAGAGACACCGTGAGACTGGAGAGGGGGGAAAGTTAAAAAGAAAGAAAGAAGAGCTTTTCAATATGAGCATTCATGTAGTTTTGACAGGAGCAATTTATCATGGCTATGAAAGGCGGCTCTGCCTCCAGCGCTGAAAGACAGCCTGGTTAAACTTTTACCTGCCCCTCTGAAAAGGAGCTGTGCTGCAGCCGGGAGGGGACTGCTCCCTGCTCCGGTGATGCATCTGCCCATGGGGCTGGGGGAGGGAAGGGAGGTGCTTCCCAAACAGCTCGTGCCCATCTGTTCTGCACAGAAAGAAACCCTGACAAGGAAGGGGGAAGGGAGCGTGTGAGCCAGCAAGCCGGGGGCTTCCGGATGCCCGTGTTGTGTTGGGAATGTGGCGATGGGATGGGAGCAGGGCTGGGAGCTGCCCCCCAGGAGATGCTGCAGATTAGCACTGAGGATCTCACCACCCCCCCCTTAGCTGCCCCAGGAGTATGAAAGTCCGTGGAGAAATGCTCCCAAGCTGGACAGAAAGGTGACCTGGCATTTTGGGATGTGCATGGTGGGTGGGAAGCAGCGGAGGGGAAGAAGCAGTGGTGCTGGGGTGCAAGACACAGCCAGAGGTGGTGTTGGCATCCCTAGAAATTGTTTGGAAGATACAGGAGAGATTATGATAAGGAAAAAAGCTGTAAAAACATCCCCCAACAATATTCAGCTGCGATATTCTTTTGTCCCATGGTTTTTCATGGGGAAAGGTGTTGGTCCTGCACCAGCTCATGGCAGGCAGGAGCCCAGGCTGGCTGGGACCCTGTGCACAGGCTGTTCTTTGCCATATTCCTGTGTGGATTGACAATTCCCTGAAAAAATTATTTTCTGCTGAGAATAATGATCCATCTAAATTAAAGCATTCCACCACAAAGAGTGGATTTCATTGAAATTTTCAATGGAATGGTTAACAACTTCCACAGCCACGCTTTTTTTTCAATAACCAGCTGGTATTAGGCTAAATTGTACTGTATTTTAAATGTTTTATGTGCTAAAATTATGCTAATAAAGTGGCTGTATTTTACAGTGTGTGAAAGAAGCCAACCAATATCATAATAAAACTTTTTCTTACCCATCAAAAACTTCAGGATTTCCCATTTCCCCCCTTCCCTTGATGAAGATACATTGATATTTTGAAATCTCAGATGAGCAGCCACATCTGACTTTTCCCTGTCTCTGCATCCATCAGCACTTGTTCCTGTTGAAGCACGAGTGGGACAATTTGTATTATTAAATAGAGGAATGTGCTAAAATATTTCCCAAGTTTCAGGACAAAATCCAGCAGTGCTGTTTCACCCAAACAAAATCCAGCCACCCCTGTTTGACAGCTAAACAATTCCCTGAGTGTGACACGGCACACTGAGTTGTCAGGGATGTGTAGTCACACACCAAAGAGCTGAGCTCACCTATCCTCAACCATTACAAATTTAAGCTTCTTTTTTAAGCCATCAATCTGATTTCTCTCCGGACATAAGAGAGGGAAAGAGGGAGATATGACTGCAAAAGAGACTTTCTTCCCCTCTGAAACGCAAGGTCTAAGGCATGGCTGAAGCTAGCTGAGAATTAAATTAATCTTATTTCTTACCCTCTGTGTGTTTAAATCCTGTCCAAGAGCTGTTGATTACTTTGAGACAGCTCAAAGAAACCCAAGTTGTTCTAAGGACTATTCTGAGAGCCCTCACGCCACAGACAGTGACCACATAGAACTGGAAGCAGAAGGGGCATTAAGTGTACAGATATTCCCACCAGGATTTTCATGTCATTAATTGGTGATCTTATGACTCTGGAATAACATTTTTTCCCCCTCACATTTCTTATTTCATTATCCCCAGTTCAATACACATCAGTGCAGGATGAGGCAAACGAGTTAGATCAGGAATTATTTAAATTAGGGAGAGATGTATGGGTAGTTAAATACTTGGTCTTCTATTCTATCCTAATTGCATATCAAATTACACTCAAATTATACCCAAAAATAGATGTAGGGAGGTAGTCCTGGAATCTCCAGGAGATATCAGTGGGAGAAAGGTGAAATGAAGCAGGTGTTGCAAGTAGGTCTGAACTAATGCAATATGAAAACCGTGCAGGACCATCATTTTCCATTGTGGCCTGTTATTGCCAACATTTGCTTAAAATTTCTTCGCAAACAAGACCCGGTAATGAATGGATGTTCTCTGGGCCTGGAGGAAGCAGTTTATTTTACTAATGCAAGAGAATTTTTCTCTTGATTTTAATGCTGTTCTGATTCTCATTCGTCTTTGTGACAACAAGAGTGTTCCGGTAATGGAGCAGGTTTGTCACCCTGTCCAGCCACCGGGGAGGTGGTGGGGTGGTGCCTCTTGAACTGGAAAGAGCTCAGGCTGCTTTCATGGAAGTGGAGAATGCTTTCATGGCAGTGTTGTAAATCTGCACTGTCCCTGGCACATTACATAGGTTAAGCTAAGCTGTTGCTACGCCCGTGCCCTGATTTACTTGGTGAAATGGTTTTCGGACACTTAAACTTCTTCCTAGAGGATTACAAAACTAACTGAGCTCTGAAAAGCACTGCCCAGCCTGGAATTTCTTCTTTGAAATCCTATTTAGGTGGTGGACAAAAGCAAGAGGTCTGCACAGCAACACAGTGCCAGCTTGGTTTGGAGAGTCTCCAGAGCCCATGGCCATCCCCCCATTCCCCAGAAGGGTTGAGTGTCCTCAATTCTCTGGGAAAGGACAGGACTGGGCTCTAGCACACCAGCCAAAGATGCCACTGCAGCCAACAGTTGTACCTGGCCCATATCCTGGCTCTTTACCTGCAGGCTGAGTTGAGACACCCACCTACTTCTCAGCTGGAGAGATATTTCTGGCGTCAGCTTTGGAAAAAGCAGCAGATGGTCCCTGGAACCAGGTGTCCATCCAGGAGAAAGGAGCAGCAAACTCTACAGCTGAGGGGAACATCATCATTCTGTTACTTCTGTAAGAGGAAAAACCTTCTGCAACCTGAAATAAAAAACCCAAACAACCCCCCAAACCTGCCAGTATATTTATGGCCTTTGCAGAGCTCAGCATCCAACATCCCCACTGTTATGATGCTAAGAATATCTCTGTGCTGGGGAGCAGTAACAGCAGGTCTGTGAATGAGATGAGCAGATTCTCACCTCCTGCCTGAGGTGTCCCTCCCCATCAGCTGCTGCTGGAGAGACACATGAAAATATATCATAAACAGGGGGATGGTCCTACCTCTTTGTTGCTTCTGGATCCAGCACCAGGAGGAAGCGGAGGGTGGCCTATAAATAACATCTGCTCTTCACTGGGCTGAGGTTACAGCAAGCCAGACCTCAGCACACGGTGGAACATGTCACAGACACTCGTTTGCCACCCTGACAGCAGCACAAACTGGCTTCTGGGTGTTGATAGAGCCCACAGCTGTGGGCTGCAGGACATTCCTCTGGAGCATTAACAGATGCAGTGTTGATTTTAGACTGGACAAATGTCTGCTGAAAGCAACAGAAGCAGAACTGACAGTGTGGCATGGAGGAAAGGACTGCAGGACCTTTGGTGATCCCTTCCAGGTTATTTTCTGTGATTCTGTGAGTCTATTCAGCTTGCAGCCATTAATTAGGTTCAGTGCCAAACTCTGAGGAATAGGTGGTGAGGGACCAGCCTAGGGACTGAGATGCAAAGCTGCACTCTGGAGTGAGGACAGAGGGCAGGTAGGCTGGCTGGGGACCATCTCCAGCATGCCACTCACTAGTGCAGATTTAAAAAGAAGACCTTTTTTTTTCCATGAAGAAGCCAAAATCCCATTTATGAAGCTGTGTAGATAACAAGGCTCAAGTCCTCCAGGGCATCTGACTACCTGTGAGAATGATATCCAAAATATAGGCAGCTGCTTACTTAGATCTCAGAAGTGTTCAGGAAGGAGAGCTGATGTTAACATCGCTAAGGCTGATTCAGAGCTGGAAGCTCATCTGGGCACTCTGGATCTTCCTGAATCTGTTTTTCCTTCACTTGTGCAAGCACTCAGAGACATCAGCCCATTTGGTGACGGACCATGACCTGGCCTCCCTGGAAGCTCCACAGGGAAGCCAGAGAGGAGGTCACAGTGAGCTGAAGTCGTCTGCCCCACATTGCCTCTGAAAAGAGAGCATCAGAAAGGACACAGATACTTAAAGCAATCTAGAAAACCCATGCTCTGTTTCCATGCTCTCTTTCATAGGATAATTGCCACTAATCAGAAGTAAACATGCATGCATATATTTATACATTCCTGTGCAAATTATAGATTTACATGGAACTGACGGACTTAGACATCACAATTTTTCATGTCATCGTGGAGCAACTCAGCTAGCAAATGCTAATAAATATTTAGCTATTGCAAATGAAACATTTTTTATGTGCTGCACCAACAGGCAGGGTAAGAAATGCCTGCTGGCAGGAAACATGCCTTGCCTTGGCTTTTTAATCTGGCTCCCACTGGGCTGCATGGCGGGTGGGATGTGCTGTGTGGGTGTAGGACAAGCAGCAGTGGTGTGGTGTAAATATTCCGATCAAAGCCAGGTTTATTGGTGGTTCCAGTCTGCACTAACATGAAAAAGATCACAGTTGCATGAACTTATTGATGGGCAGAGCAGTAGCATTGGACAGTCTGGCACATAGAAATATGACCCTGAAATTGGACTGATCAGCTGTGTCACTCTTCTCTTGGTGGGGAGGTCTGAAATGAGCACAGTGAGGTCATGTTTTGCCCTGTGCTGTAGAGCCTTCTTGTTTGTTTATTTTGCACATGGCTCCTGGTCCATCTGCAGCAGCTTGTGGCTTGACATTTGAAATTCAACCTCTAAGTGGCAATGGCTGGGTTGGTCGGATGCTTAGGTCACATATGACAGACTTATTTTCTTGTTGGACACACTTGGCTTCTAGGATTAGAGGCTTGCTTGGTCCACATAGTTACATTTTATTTTTAGCATTTACCAGTCAAATTTTAGGATGGGAGCTCCAGCTTTTGTTGTGTTTGTATAGCTCTCAGCAAAGTGTCTTAAAACGGCTCGGACTAATTTTTTGTGCTATAGTTCTAAAAGGAGACAGCTACTATTTTTAGGTTCCTTGTATATTATTTAAAAATACCTGATTAAGAAGAAAAGGGATTTGAATTCAAGTTATAGAAAATTTGTTTAACATATAAATTTTTAATAAAAAGCCATTTCCTTTCCTAATAGACTATTTTTCTAGCCCCTGCTATTTGTCCTTCTGCTGTGCCTGTCTCTCTCACACTCAAGCAGCAGCAGGATCTGGACGTGTTCACCATGTCCTGACATGCCAGGCCTGACTTTTCACACTGATGTCCCTTTGCACACCACAGAGGCACTGCTCCAGAAGGGAAGAAAAAAATCTATTTGCATCCAATCGACTGAGCTCTTTAAGTGCTGAAACTAGTAGACCAAATGAGTTTATTAGATTATCATTGCGGAAGTTAATAAAGAATTAATTTCTCTTCATGTGACATCCAAAAGCAGTTATTTCAGTGGCCTGTCCATTTACACAAAGCCAAGTATTTGTCAAGTGTCAAACTCAATTCCCATGACCCAGGCCTCCTCAATAATTCTGGATTAGGAATACCCTTAAATGACATTACAAAAATTTTATTCCGAGATGCATTGAGCTCCTGGGACTACTCAGGAATTTCAGGTTAGTGAAGGTTATATAGTCAGCAAAAGCTTGCTGGATATAAGATCTGGAATGGAAGGATAGGGTGTGCAATGTTTTTGTGACAGTGGAAAGCAGCGTGAAAGAGAAGAAGACAATTTCCAGAAGGGGATCTTCTATTCTCTTTCTCTCCCCTGGAAATAATGCAAAGAGGGTTTATTTGCACTGCAAAATAAGTGGCCAGTGGGATCTCCAGCGCAAGAAGTGCTGCAGTGCTGCTGTAGAAAGAACAGCGTGGGTGCCATCAGGGGGAGGAGGAGGGGGCAGAATTGAGCCATCAGTTGCTGCTCTGAGAGTTCAGTGTTATAAAATATCTTCATTTAGAGAAGGAGTCGAGAGTTTTGCACATTCCCGACTACCAAGTCAGACATAACATCAAAGAAAGAGGAATCTCTTTTATGTTTTCCTGTTCTCATTAGATTTGGACTAGAGATAAACTAGAGGGAGACTAGGAATAGGGATAGTCTGGACATAAGGATAATCAGAAGGTGGGGTGGAAGATATCCCAATAGATAGACTAGATACAAGGAAATAATTTTTTACAGTCAGCTTGGTGGAATACTAGGACAGATTTCCCAGAGAGCTGCAGATGCCCCATCCCTGGGAACATTCAAGGGCAGGTTGAATGGGGCTCTGAGGAGCCTCGTCTGGTGGGAGAAGCTGCTGCTCACTGCAGGTGGGTTGGACTGGGAGACCCTTAAATGTCCCTTCCAACCCAAACTGTTCTATAATTCTGTGATTTACCTCTGATGACCAGAAACACAAAGCACACAGGGTGGACACACAGCCTCCTGTCATTCCTCTAAAAGGGGAATGGTGTAGGATAGGACTTAGACATAAATTCTAGGTAAAGGATGGTAAAAAGAAAAATCCATTTAAATCACTGGAGCCATCAGAAAAAGAGAATCCTTGTGCATACATTGACTTTATTGTATTTCAAGGTTATATGAAAATGGAAAGCTGGATGGTAATCAGTAGGAAGAGGTGCCGAACACTGGGCCCTTCCGGTTGGGATAATGCGCCTTTAAAATGTAAACAGACAGTCTCAAGCATTGTTTTAATCATTAGTAATTTTTTGTTTGAAGGAGTCACTCCATCATCTCTACAAATGAATTTCCCTCCCTCCCTTCCATCTCCTCTACTTCTCCTTATTGCCAGGACATTGTGAATGCTTCCACCCAACCTTCCAATTAACGCTGGAATAAACCTGCCTGAGAGCTGGGGTACAGGACCTTCAGCTGGAAATCTGTCCCTGCAAGTTTCTGCCTGTGGGGGAAACAAGGACCTGACTGTGTATTCCTTCTAATTCCACAGCTGTGTCTTCTTTAGGGATGCATGGATGGCTGTGAGCAGAGATTGGGAACAAGAGTGGGCATTTCCCATTTTTGTTCCCAGGAAATAACTGTCTAATAACTCACTGCCCAGCAAGGTTCTGAGAGTGAGACCTGAGAGTTCATCTCACCTACCCTTATGGTCTGAAAAATGTTGAGAGTGCAATGTTTTTTACTGCTGAGGAGTTGAGTGACTAATCCAAGCTTACAGTCTAGACTTCCTCAGCTGTCCTGGGAAAAAGGCAAGGATCTCCACAAACTGATTCATCTGCCCTAAAATGCTTGCCCCAGACAGAAAGGATGAATCCTCCTTCAGAGCTGTCCATTTCTGATCCTGATTACAGAAGAAACTGGAGCTACCAACTCAGACAAGGTGCCCAGCCTGGACGTGTTGTGTGGGGTGAGTTGATGCTGCTCAAAGGAGCTTGGCCACGTGAGTAACACTGACCTAAATCTTCCTTGTCAAAAACTTGTGGTTATTGTCACACAACGGTCTTAAGTAAAACAAAAAAGGAAAGAAAACTCAGACACAACATTCATAAACATTTGAAACAAAGATTTAAGTGACCTCTCAAATCTCACTATTCACTACTAGTGTTGGGCTTTAACCAGGTGCATGTTTGTGATTAAAACTAAGCATGTGTTTGATTGCTTTGATGAGCTGGGATGGACAACAGTGTTTCTTACCACCTTCAAAGCTGTATGTAGCTGTGTGAGTACCTGAGATCCGTGACTTGTCTTTCTCCTAGTGGAGAGGACTCATGGGTTGTTTAAGATTATTTGAAAAAGTCAGTGTTAGGAGCTTTTATGCAACTTGTGATTTAAAATTATTCAAAATCTGGACAGACCGGCATTCTCAAGATTTTCTGTACAAAAAGTATCTACTTAATTTCTGTGCACAGGAATTGTGGTGACCATAGTTTCTCCAAAAATAAGGCTGGAAAAGGTACTCATTTGAATGAGGAACTCTTGTACCTGTGGGGGTGATTACCCACAGAGGCTGAGGCACAGGAACTGCAGTTTGTCCTACAAAAATCCTGTGTCTGTTCACCAACAGGACTAAAGAAACAGCAAACTAGAGATGGCTCCAGCATTTGAGCTGTACTGGGGGTCTCCACCACCTCTTCCCCTCTCTTCTCCCCTCTTCTGCCCAGATTAGCTTCAATGGGTCACATGAAATGAAAGCACACACACTCCCTGCAGTGAAAGGCAGTGCAAAGCTGATTTTCCATTAATAAATATTTCCCATTCAAGTATCTTGGAAGTGAGAAAGTGACTGACAGAAAATGGGACAGGGTGACACAAACTGCTGTGACACTTTCTAAATCCTCTTGTTGGAGTCGTTGCACCTTCAAAATCTAACCTGTTTTTATGACGTTATACACCACAAAGCTCCCCCCCCCGGTGAAATCCCAGGCCATGAACCCTTTGGCAGCCCCTGAGCTCCACCACTTCATCCTCGGTGCTTGTGACCTGTGCACAGCAGGTCATCCACGGAGAGGGAGGGAGATGGGTGCCCTGGAGAGTTTCTGCCGTGCCCGTTGTCCTTGGCAGCAGCCCCTGGGCTGGGTGATGAAAGGTTTGCACGGCAGCTGGACTTGGGTCGGGTTTAATCAGCTCAGCCCCGCGTCCCGCGGCGCTGTGACGTCGCAGTGGCACAAAGGGCAGGGTGAGGAGACGTGTGATATGGAAACAAGGGTTGGGCATGAGGAAAAGGGTTTGGAGCAGCAATTCTTTCTTTTCTGTGGCTGACTGTCTCTGGAAATGTGGCTGTTCTGGAGGCACTTATTTCCAAGACAGAAGTAGGGATACGAGGTATAACCTTTTCTTTTCTCTCAGCGGAGTCTCAAGAGGTGACTTTGATTTAGAGCTTGGCCAGCCTCCTCCTATTGAAAGACCTTAAATAATCTACGTTTCCTTCTTAGCAGAAAACCTTCTTGTCTTTTAATATCTGATGAAGGTGTTCAGGAAGCACAAATTCTGAAATTCCTCCCAGCCAGGAGCCTCCAGGATGAAAGTGTGACTTGGAGTCTTGGGGCTGGAAATTAGCCTCAGGGTTTGCTTTGTTGCTTTGGGCTACCAAAGCCCAGAGCCTGGGCAATAATTCTGGACAGTGTTTGCAAGGCATGTGCATTGCCTGCTAATGGTCACGGTGAGGTTCAGGAACAGGACTCTGTTGTTGGGCTGGAGCATCTAAAACACCTATCTGGATAACCAGAGAGAAAACTGCTTCCACAGGAGTTCATTTTTTGCTTCATTTTTTCCCCCTTTTCATGCTGCTTCCTGCTGGATTTGAGCACTGTGTCCCTTATCACCCTTATCCATCCTCCTGGCGGGGCAGCAGGGAGGCAGTGAGCTGGGAGCTGTCAGGAGAGTGATGCACATGGGAGAAGGAGGGGCAGCTCATGTTCCCAAGCCACAGCGGTGCCTGACACAGATGGGGAGAGGTTAAACTTTAACCAGCTGGGCTCAAACCCTTTCCCGGGCCAGCGAGCGCCTGCAGTGCCAAAGCGGAGCTCGAGCAAGGAAGACGCTGAGCTGCTGGATGGTGTGTGGGTGAGAACAAGAAGGAGATGCTTTTCCATATCTCTCCCCCTATCCTGCTGGGATGTTGCCTGGTAGGACAGCAGGAGCCCTCGGGAGGGTTTCTGCCCTGTCCTGCCTGCTTGGGTGTGTCTTGCTGCAGAGCTTCCTTGGAGAATGGCTTTGTCCCCGGGTCGTTTCTCTCCCTCCTGTCTCTGGAAGCTGCAGGACCCTGATGAATGACTCCCATATCCTGATCAAAAAGTCTCCCTAACAGTTTTAGTGTGTTTGTGTCCCCCTAGTTAAGATAAATTAGACAGGCTAATGAGACTGATTAGTCTTTAGCTGCGACCCTTGGCCTCTGGGATGTACTTTGAGCTAATAGAGAGAATGGGGATTATAGGCTGTGATAATGTGCTTGTGTTGGCCTTTTAAAGGAAAACACATTTATTGCTACTTAGAGGAAATTGATCTAACTGTGCTGGAAGCATTTCTATGGACTGAATATGGAATTTTTATTAAGTAGGTGATCCAGGTTCAGCCAAGATTGCCAGATTGGAAATGGGCAGGAGATATTTTAGGAAGATTTCACCTGCTGGCTGCCTCTCCAGCTGATAACAAGTTTCACTCATCTCAGCTGTGATCTGCTGCTCTGCATGTCAGCTGTGGAGCTCTAGGAACTTGGACTGCAATCCCCAGGTCTCCTGGCTCAGGTCCAAGCTAACAAATCATCAAAGACAACCAGTTGTGTTCGCATGTTTACTGAGGGTTCAGCTATTTGATTCCCTTCTCAGTCTGCAAAGCCAAATGGTTCCCTGAGTTACTGGGATCCTGAGGCAAACAATGAACCATCACACAGCCAGTTCAGAGCACAGCAGGGTGCTCAGGGGCCCAATCCTGCCCTAAGGATAAGGTTTGATTCCATAGCCTAAAGCCTCACATTTTCTGCTTCACGCACAATAGGAGCAGTTGTGTTCCTGAAAGTTTTCTCTGATAATATCAGCTGGACTTATAAAAAAATACTTGTTCTTCCTGCAAGCCCTTATGGGCTCATGCTCTGCGTGGGTCTGTCCCTCCTTTCCAGCACATTTGGAGGGTTTAGCTGGTTTCCAGCAAGCTTTGATCGAGCACTGCTCCCACATCCCCTCTGACAAGTCCCCAGGTTTGGGCTCGGGTGGGTGAAACTGTGTGTGCATCGTCACTGGGTGGATGCAAAATGCTGCTGCACCACCCCAGTGGTGTTCTGCCTCCACTTGGTTCAGGTGCAAATGGCAGTGGGCACAGCAGGGAAACCAAGGCAAGGTCAACCCAAACATCACATCTCACTGGGGCTGGGGAGAGCAGGTCTGCAAATCTGCTTACAGAGGAAGTGCCTGGCTGAGCTGGGCTGTACCCAGTGCCAGCCTGGGCTCCCAGCAGTAATGCCCTGCTTGCTTTCCATCTGGACCACAGCTTATTTTTGTAAAAGCTGTTTGACCTCACTCACATCTCATATCCACCCTCCATTTGCTGATCCAGGCTGAGCTGGTTCCCTGATTTTCCAAAGCTTCATCTCTCAGTCACTGGAAGGTGTTCTCTGTCCCTCTGACTCTACAAGGAACCAAAGGTGTGCAAGCCCCTGGGCAGTGTCCCACCACATCTGATGTCCGAATATTTTTACTCCATTTCAGTGGAGCAGTGACTGAGCACCTGTTCTATAAAGCTCAGCAGCCCAATGTGCACTTCCATTCACGTAAAATCACAAAAAGGCTCTGGGCAAGTTGCAGCTTGTAACTCAATTGAACCCATGTGAAAAAATCTGATTTATTATATGCAGTGATATCCCCTCTGACATCACCTTGCCATTAATCAGGGTGATCCTTGACACTTTCCATATTCAAGCACCTTGCAGTAAATTGTCTTATCACTCTTTTACAGCCATCACAACTGAGGTCTGACTCAGACAAGGTCAATATGGACCCATGAGGCTGGGAGCACTGGAGCTGCCACCTTCCCCACCTCTGCGCCAGTCCCTCTTTGCTGAGAAGTGACATAGCTGATCAAAGGTTTCAGCCACAGCCCAGAAATCCCGGAAGGGCTCTTCAGCAGCCACAAGTCACTTTATAATGCTCTATCACATGTGATAAGTCCTGTACTTTGCCACCTTTCCATGCAATGCTTTAGGATGCTGAGAAACCAGAGAGCAGATGTAGGAGCAGATCCTCAGCCAGCACAACACCAGCTGAGGTTTGGAGTGCAGCTCTGACCATTAACACCAACTGTCCTGGTGTTGTCCAAATGAAACAGAAAGAGAAGCCAGCTTCCAAATGCGACTGTCTCAGTGGGGACAACACTGAGATTCCTCAAACAGGACTGAAAATCGCAGCATCACAGCCCCTGGTTGTTGTCTCTGTTACAGACACCCAAAGAACACGAGTCCTGCAAAGTGTTTTTCAGGTTTACATGGGAAAAAAAGCAGGAACAATGTTTAGTAACAAGTCTGTATTACTTCAGCTCTGATGCTGCCAGAATCCATTGGAAAATGTCTGTATGAACACTGAACTGAGAAGGGCTGATCATGGATAAGGTTACCTGTGAAAGTGAGTTTCAAGGAGCAAGCCTGTTAGCAGATAAGCCAGAGTATTTTAAGTGGAAACATACTTGTCTTTAATTAAGGATGTTCCTTTCCACCCTTAAATGCAGACTTTTATATTTGGGTCAAAATTTATGGCAAGTTTTAGTAACGTTTACTAAACAAGTGCTGTTATTTACTGAGATCCAGCCTGTGGTAAATGTGCTCGGTGTCCCTACTGTTTAAATTCAAGGGGAGCTTTCCAGATTCTTCCTCCCTGGTGACTTGCTCTTGTGTCTAAAGGTCTCTACTACCTTTATTTTAACCTGAGATTTGTCAAGGCAAGAACAGAACCTTCATAACATCTGCCATTCAGATGATGGCAGGCAAAGAATAGCCTCCAGCTGCCAGTAAATCAAATGGAGTTGCACCAGGGTTGATGTTGCTTGAAATTCTTGCATCAGTGCTCAAGAGCCAGAGAGGAAAAAGAAGGCAAAAAAGGAGTTGGGGGAAGAGACGAGAAAAGATGTGCTGCTGATCTGAGGGAGGACAGGTCACTTCCCTGCCCCTCATTGGCAGGACAGATCTAGAGGCTATTTTGGGGTGAAATGAAGAAGAATACTTATTTTTCGTAGAATCATAGAATGGTTGGAAAAGACCTCAAAGCTCCTTCCATTCCACCTCCTGCCATGGCCAGGGACACCTTCCACTATCCCAGGCTGCTCCAAGCCCCGTCCTGCCTGGCCTTGGACACTCTCAGGGATGGAGCAGCCACAGCTTCTCTGGGCAACCCATTCCAGTGCCTCAGCACTCTGACAGGGAATAATTTCTCCCTGATATCCCATCTAAACCTGCCCTTTATCGGTTTGAAGTCACTGCCCCTTGTCCTGTCACTCCATATCTTTGTCCCAAATCCCTCTCCAGCTCTCTTGGAGCTCCTTTAGGCACTGGAAGGGGCTCTAAGGTCTCTCTGGAGCCTTCTCTTCTCCAGGCTGAACAATCCCAACTCTCTCATCCTGTCTCCATGAGACAAGAAGCTTTTTCACTGCTGATTCACCCTAAGCATTGTGTGAAAGGCAGTGGAAGCCCAGCAGCCTCTCCACCAGCAGAAGGTTGCCTTTAGGAGCCATTTTCAGTTGCACACATTCAAATTCACTGCACTTTATTAAAGACTGGAGGAAGAAATGGCCAAATCCACATAAATAAATAAAACTGAGCGGCTGCCATGACGTGCACTAGTTTGGGTGGTTCTGTGTTGTTGTGTCTCTGTATACAGCCAGTGGAGTGAAAAGGAGATATTTTAAGTCAGAAACAGTGCCTATGGCAGACAATTTGGGTACAGGGAAGTGCAAAGCTCTCTGCTAAGGGGCTGGGGGAGAAAAAGCCATCATCTGAAAAGATGAATATTTGAAAATGCCAACTGCTACAGCTACTGCAGGCTTGTTTACCAGCACTCTGTGCCCGGCTGGCATCGATCTGTGGGGATAGGTTTGCTGAAAGGAAACAAAAACAAATGGGGCTTCTGCTTCTGGGATGACACTGCTCAGTTGTCAGGAACAACTGGCTGTGTCCTCCCTTGGCCAGGGGCAGCAGGAGACGCTGTTAAACACAGACCCAGAGCCTGCGTCCGTAAGAAGTGAAATACCTGTGTGGCACAAGGGCTTGGGAGAAAATGTGTGGCATTTCACTGAGATTCCTGGTGCAGGAAATAAAAGAATGTTAATTGTGGAGAACCGATTTATTCAGCATAAAGCCACACAGGGAATTTGAGTTTTCGGAGTCTGAGAGCAGAAAGCACTGACAAGATAGTTTAGAAATAAACTTTCTGAATTTACTTTGCTCTCCTATGAACCTGTCATTTGTGCCTTCAGGTACCAAATTATACTTTCCCCTCATCACTATTCCTATTCTATAGGTGGGGAAACTACACAGAGAAGAGCAATATCTCTGCAGAAGGACTGTGCACTTGTTCAAGCTTTCATCAGCACATGGAGACAGAACAAGAGCAGCCTAGAAGTGTTTTCACTGACATACCTGTTCCTGTCCAAGTTTGTTTTACTCCTTTAAACAGTCCCAATTTTAAGGCAGAATGGTCAGAAACCACACCTAAGGCACTTCTGTAACTGGTAGTTTGTTGTATTAACATGCTGCTGCCAACACACAGTGTAGCTTTTCCTATGGGATTAATCCCTAATGCAAGGGATATACAGGGTTATACTGGTGTAACTGTGCTCATACTGGGCAGAGCAACAGTAAAAAAATAAAAAGAATTAAAAATCACACTTCTGAAAGCTCATTAGCAAAGAGCTCCAAGTTGAACCCAAGATCTGAGCCTGGAATGAAGACTGGAGTGACACTGAAAGGTCAATGTGGAGAGCCCTGGCCATGAGCTGAGCTGAGCTTTGGCTTTGAGCAAGGATGTAGCTTTGAGTAATTCTGGCATCCTAAGGCCTCAAGTAATTCCCACTTGTGTTTGCTTGTATTTTTACTGGCTGCCTTTTCCACTTCTGCCTCTCAGATTACTAGGGCTGGTGACAAGGAAATATGGGAACAGCCGCCCAATCAAATTAAAAAACATTAGAAAGGTCAAGCGCATACAGGTTGCTTTCACACCATGAGTGGGAATCAGATTTCCTGGTATCTCAGTAAAAGTGCCAGATAGTGTTAACCAGATAAGGAAATGGGAGCTTGTAAGTCTAAAACCAGGAGTAATTTGCCAAGGGATCTCTTTTCAAGGAAAAGTGTGTGGCGGTTAGATTTCCTTGACATTTCTACCCTGTGGATGAAAACAGCCTGACTGTGCTTTTGTGTCTTTCCCTGCCCGCTGTGGTCCTGGTACCACAGGCATGAGAGTTTCTGCAGACCTGCTGATGCTGTAGGAAGTTGGGATAGGAGCAATAAATTAATTCAATATTTTTCCTGGAAAAATATTGCTCAGAAATACTTTTATCTGGGAGGCAACCAAGATGCTGAAGCCTCATCTCTCAGCTGAAGCCCTGACAGATGCCACCTTGATGGTCCCTTTCACACATAACTGAATCTCCAGCAGCCTGTAGACATAATGTCCATATAGGTTTGTACTTAGACTTTCCCTTTTCGGGAAAAGGGGTGGCAGAGGGTTCCAGGTGTTGTAACTACCAGAACTATCCATGAAAACTTCACAGAGCAGCACGTCCGTGGTAGACAGACCTCCTCCTCTTGAAGCACCACCTAAGGAAACTTTTTAACATGGATTTTTGGAGACACAATTGGAAGTTTAGACATTTTAAGGTACAGACATCCTGGGAGAGTTCTGCTACCAGGCAAGATCAACTTTGTCTTTGCTTGACCAGATGGGCAGCAAGCACCATACAGTGGGAAACATCCTGTTCTACTTTTCTTGGTCATCTCTTTTAGATTTGTAATGACCGTGAGCTGTTCCTCAAAGGTCTTGCTTCCACTTTATCCCAGGATCAGTGGTTCATTCAGGATTTTGAAGACTGTTGCACAGAAACAACCTTCATTTTTGAAGATATCAGCTCCTAAAATAATGAGTAAATAAACCCTGTCACCTTGACAGGCTAATATTTCCATCTCCCCCTTCATTATTTATTTATGTATGGTTCCTGAAACCTATTTCCCAAATTCTCCACCCTCACCCTCCTCCCCCTACTTTGTTTTAATGAATTGAGGATTGAATTCTAGAGCACACGCTTGAGTCAGAGATGATAAAGCACCCAGTCTTTTGGCAGTCCTGTAAATGCTACGGTGGCTCCCAAAGAGTTAATTCATTATGGTCCATTGTCCAGTCAACTTTATAGCTAGCAGCAGATCGGAGCCAACTTGAAATGCTGAAGTGGGAATGAAAAATGAGCAGAGCCTTGGTGTGCATTAAATATTTAATATTCTCTCAGTGGGAGGTGTCAGGAAAAGGACCATATAATAAATACTACAAGAGACAATTCCATCACTGAACTCGTCTGTTAATGACCTCATTTGCTTTGACAGAAACATTACAGATGCAGCCTCTTCGCTTCTGTGGTCCTAATAAGCAGCCACATTCCAGTTGGAAAGCAAATTCCTGCTTCTGCAACGCGGAGGAGTGGGTTGGAGCTGTGATTGTCTCTTTCTCCCTCTCTCTGTCCCCCCCCACTCCACATGTCTGGGGCATTTAGAAAGAATTTTGAGTGGCATGAAAGGTATTTGTGGCAGCTGTGTGATTTTGGCAGGAAAACCGACAATTTTGTCAAACTACCTGGAAAACATGAACTCAAGAAAATGTTCCCTTTCCTTAGAGGAGAAAAGTGCCTCCCATCTCCTGCCTTAGAACCACCAGCTTGTAAATTGTGGGAGCTTGACAATGGGCTTGAGGACATGGTAATGACAACCTCCAGTTTAATTCCCTGAAGACTTCTTGTGCCAGGAATTAAAGGATCCCCAGGAGGAGCCATCCAGATGCCTCCTGATGAGTGTTTCCCACTTCAGGAGGCATGGAGATCTTGGATCCCATTGCATTCATGGACCACACGTTGGTCAGATCGCAGGGTTTTCTCTGCAGTGCTGGTCCCACACAGGGATGTTCTGCCTGAGCCCCGGCATTACAGGGGCTTTGGCTTCAAACTGAGTGTGAGCAGCATGTTTTCTCTCTTCCACTATTTATGTTTGAAAGGTCTTCAAAAGCATCCCTGCTCTGATGGCTGGAAGCCAGCTGTACATGTATTCATATCCAGTTCCTGTGGAGCTGATCTTTGCCAGGTTTCCCCTTCAACTTAATTAATTCTTTTCCTGCCCTGGGCAGATAGATCCTGGGATGTTTGTATCACTTCTCAGTCTCTTTTCTTTAATCCTGGTTGAGCAAATCAACCTCTTTGTGTTTGTCTAGAAACATTCCTGATGGCCCTCAGCATCCCAGTAAACTTTTCTGTCCCTGCTTTAGTTTCTCTTCTTGAATAGCAATAACTGATGAGGTTTGAAATGCTGTCTAAAATGATGTACATTCCAGCTTTTCTCTAATGGGAATTCCTCTCATTCAGTCCCTGCATTACCCTGTAGGGCCAGCTTGAGAGCCCAGTTCTCTCCTCCACGGACCACTGCTGGGTTAAATTTGAAGCTCTCGCTATTAGTAGTCCTGGAATCCACCCAAATTCTAACACATTTCCTTTCCTTCTTACTGCGTAAAATCACGTTGAATTTCTCTGAACTTCTCATTTACCTCCAGTACTAACTTATTCTCTCCTCCAAACTTTCTTCTAAGGCCTTGCATGACTGCAAAACTTCAGCAATTTTCCTATATTTTTCTAGGCTCTTTTATTCCTTCTCTTTAAAAAAAAATACTCAATTTGCTCAGAGGACTACAGTAGTTTTTGTAGGACATTATGTGTAGTAGGCAAAAACTCAGATTGTAAAAATTAAGAGTAAAAATAGCTATTTGTCTTCTGCTCAGGTGCATACTGGGAGGCTCAGACTCTGCTTTGAACATCTGAGCTTGACAATACTCTTCCCCTCTGTTTTAAACTAGCAGTTTCCTGCCTTGAAGTGAAACTTGAATATAAGCACATTAAAAATTGTAAAGATGATGAGATTGTGACAGGGGCCTGGGGACTTTATAGTGCTAGAGGCCTGGACAGCTAACTGGTAGGGTAGGATTCCAGAGTCCAAGCCTAAATGTCAGCATCTTTGATTAGCATCTGCTTTTTGGGATGGATCATAACCTTGTCATCTTCCTCCTTCCCTAGCACTGCCTGAAGTGAGGCCAGTGATGCAGGAATAGTTGCCCATTCTGCTCCCTGCTGGGATCAGGGTGGAAGAGGCCGTTTGCTGTGCGTGGCATGGGATAAGAGGAGGTTTGGCAGAGTGAAAGATGAGGCTCCTTCCCCGCCCGCTGCCTGCACGGACCGTGGGGCTGCGGCTCGGTAGGGCGCAGGGGGAGGATGCTGAAAGCAAACCTGCTTACTGCAGGCTCCGGGAAGAAAGGAGAGCAGGAATGGAAATAAAAGGCTGGTCAGAAACGTTGAGGGAATGTGGCTCCCGCTCGCGTCTGGCTCTGTGTAGGCTGCCGTCAGATGCCACACATTCTGCGCATTACAACAAGGCAGTTGTTTGTAGCGCCGGATCCGTGCAGCAAGGGAGATAAGGTTCTGCCTTTGTATCAGAAGCAGCTGCAAAGGGGCAAAAAGGTCTTAGAACAAGAAATTAGTTCATTTGAATTCTCCCTCTCTCTTTTCCTTCTTCAAGCCAGACAGAAACAGCCTCTCCCTCCTCTCGTACCGTGCGGGCGGCCGGTGGTACCAGCAGGAATTTGTCTCTCTGCCTCTGGAGACTGTGCAGGGTGGGTGCCTGGCTGCGGTTCTCTCCCACAGGACTCGGCCCCAGGCCTGGGCTCACAGAGCAGGCAGTGGGGTTGCTCACAGAGGAGAGCTCCTGGCTGTGAAGGTGTGGAGGTAGCACAAACCCACACTCGCAGCCAGGGCTGGAGCTGCTGATGCTGCTGGGCTGTGGTTGAACAAGTCCATGGCTACAGCAATAAGACAATAACAGGCTAGAGAAAGCTCTAAGATGGCACAAATCATCCATCCCATGTCCAGCATGGGGAGAAGGAGAAAATTCCTGGACAATATACTATTAGGCTGTGCCATGTCACATTCATAGGCTGGGGGGATTCAAATGAACCTGGGCAGGCAGCCTTGAGCATGACATAGCTACTGTCTGAGTGCTTGGCTCTGCAGCCTTAATGATGTTCTTTTAATGTAGCTTTTAAAAGTGCATAATATAATATACATTGTCTGTCCTGTCTGCCTTTTATAGCTTTAAAAAATGACTCAGGTATATGCTCTGACTTACGGATCCATTCCACCCCAACACACAGACAGACACTGTGCCATCTTCCAGCACTTGCTGAAACACCCTGTAAGGTTTAGGTTTGCTCTTAAATAATTATCGCCTGTGCAGTAAAGAAATAACCGTTTTTGCCTTCAAAACTTGGCAGTAATAATTTCTCAGTCTTTGTTTCTCAGGAGTCAGGCAGTTCCCTGGCTGTTTCTCTGGAGTTCATTGCTGGCCACGTAGGCTGGAAACCTGTGAGTAAATCTGGAGAGGGCTGCAGAAACTGCTCAGTGCTGCTCCTGCCTGTGTGTGAGGGGTGTAAAAGGATGAAGCTCACCGTCCAGGTGGAAGGAGGAGGAGGATACAAGGCAGAGAGGAGATGAAATAGCCCTCAGAGCCCTGCCTGGGACTCCAGAGATGTGTCCCCTCTTCCCCAGCCTGATCTGCCCAGAAGTTACAGCCTTTGAGCCGGCAATGCTGCTGCTGCCACAGAGCGCTCCAGCCCTCCTGGCAATCTCAAGTCTCCCCAGGGCTGATTTAGAGAGGTCACCTGTCACTTGTGTAAAGGTCACCAGAGGTCTGTGCTGTGGACAGTCCCCACGTTCCTGGGATGTCACATAATCATTTTATTTTACGTCGCCTCGGCCCTGCCAGGGGAGGGGAGGAGGAGGGATGAGACTGCGAGGTCAGCAGCATCTTTATGGATGGCGGAGTGAATGTGAGGTGAAAGGGATCGTTGCTTTTGCCTCCCCAATAAACCCCTTTTCTCTGCCTGAACGGAAGCAGTGAGGAGCTGTTCGGCTAATTTATATTAATTCAACTCCATTAATGATGAGATATCATCTCTTCTCTCAGCAGGAGAACCATCAAAAGGATTTAATACTGAGCTGCTCTTCTGACAACCCCACGTTACAGCCTGCAGCCACTCCATGGCTGGACTGAACCTTTCCCCAGCCACCAGCTTTTCCCGGGGCCTCCTTAGGAAGGGCAGTCTCACACTCTTATAATTATTTTGGGGTGAGTCCTCACATGCCTCAGCACTGCTCAGGCACGGAGGAGCAGCAAAGCTCTGCGGGGAAGAAAGGACAAAACACCTGTGCCATGTCTTTCCCAGGCTGCTGATGAACATGGGACACGTCCAGTGCCACGAAGCCACAACCAGCATGAGTTGCCATCTGCTCTCCTGGGCTGCTGCAGAGTAGAAAAATCCCGTTTTTTGGAGGCAGGAGTGGCTGGTGGCTGTGAGAGCCTCCTGCCCTGCTCCTGGGCAGCAACAGCAGCAGTGCTCTGTGATGCAGAACAGTCCTGCCAGTTCCCCTCGGACGTAGAGAGTCCATTGCTCTCACCAGGGATATGCCAGAGGAACAAGCACCTGGACCATCAGAAAATTTGTTTCATGAAGCTGCATGAAGTCAGTTATCTGGGGTTTCTTGCTCATTCACCATGGGGATTCTGAAGGATGGGCAGTCTGGCATCAGGCTGGTGTAAGTCAGGTTGATGTGTTAGGAGGGACTAAGATTCCCACTGGGATCAGGAGGTCTGTAATGTTTCACAGTGGAGAACAGCACTTTGGGGTCCCTGCAGAGAGGGGGAAACTGAGGCAGAGGTGGGGGATGTTCATGGCCCCTCAGTGTGGGGCACCTCTGGGACTCAGACATCAGCCCTGGGACTGGACCCTGAGCCAAAGGAAGGACCAGCGGTCAGTTTTGCCGCATGGAGAGCTGGACAGTGGCCCAGGGATGGCCATGGCAGGTCACAGTGGCTGGAGTGGCTTTCCAGTGGCCGCAGGGCCTGGATCCAGCAGGGCTGCAGAGGAGTCTCTTGTTCTCTCATCCATGTCCTGGCAGCAGGAGATGAGACTTCGTGCTAGTCATGTAATTTAATTTCTCTCTTTGCTTTTGGCTGATAGTATTAAACTCCTGGCCTCCGAAACACACATACAAATCTCTCTTTTTAAAAAAAATATTTTTATATTAACATATTTCCTTTTGAAACTGTGTGAGGCTTTTCTCAAAACTAATGGATTTTTTTTTCTCCCCTTGTCTGGGCCAAATGTATTCAAATCTTAACTCAGTTAAGTCAGAAGATTCCTATCGTCTCAGCAGGGAATCCCACCCTTTATTCCACAAATCAGCATCCTTTTTATTTGACTTTCTGATCTCCAAAGGAAAAGGGATGCTTTTTTTTTTAGAGGTTCTTTTTTTTTTTAGTTTAACTCTGACGTTGATGTTGCAATGCTCTTTGATAGCCGAGAACACAAGGACTGACTTCAGGAGCAGCTGAAACTTCATCAGGAACCAAAATATAAGAAGAAGGGATGCGGAGTGGGAAATAGTAGAAAGTGATACTGTTGAATCAACCCTTTGAAATTTCCCAAATGATGTTTGATCTGTGAGTCCCTTAAAGCTGCTGCAATACCTTTAGTATCAAAATGATCTCTTTTTTATTAAGGGGGGGCAGGAAGGAGAGGTATTTTAATTTTTTTTAGTGACACTCGGAAGAAATAAGTTTAATTTTAACCTGTAATGGTTCCACCTGGAATTATTTTTTTTAACATGTGTTTATCTGGGATTTAGTAGGATTCTTTCATAATTTTTTTTCCTTCTCTTCTGCTTGAATAATACTTTATTTCAAAGCACCAGCAGAAGAGACACGAGGGACTGAATGCTGAGGAACAGATTACTCCTGAAACGTGGTGTAGTCCTCCCTTATCCTCCCCCAAAATACCAAGCCACTGGAAATGAAAACATGAAACAGAAACTCTTCGAGGTGAAGGAAGGAAGGGCCCAAGAGCAAAATCAGTACTGTGGGATCGAGTTGCTGGCAGGATTCTGTGAGCCCTGAGGCAGCTCTGACCCTGAGGTGCTGCCCCATCCCCCCCATTGCTGCTGCAGTGGTGCCCAGTGGAGCCCAGACTGGGCTGGTCCCTCAGCAGTGGCCACAGGAAAAAGAAGAGGAGCTGGTGAAAATCCCTAGGGGGAAAAAGGTCTTGAGGGAATGACATAGGGCATGTCCAGGCTGTAGGGAAAACAAGCCTGGGGGAAGAAGTGGCTGCCTTGGTTGATGGGATAAACCTGGGAGATATTTGTCTTGTAGTCTTTTCAGCATGAAGGGTCCAGCTGTAGGTCTGGGTGGTCAGAAAAACTATAAAATACCTCATTAATGTCAATCCGCCACACAGCAACGGCATAGCAGGATTTTTGCCAGATCCATCCAGGTCAACAGGCCATGTCTCTGTGCCATGATCTTCCCTGGGTTATAATTTCCCCACATTAATTTTGGGCATGTACTGAGGAGCTGTTCTACCAAGTATCTGCATAACTCCAGGTCATGCTGAGGAAAAGACACGCATTTTTCTGATGCAGTAGAAAAAGCTGCTGTCTAAAGTGAGCCAAAAAGCAGGGCACTGGGTGCAATTAGCATCGTTTCATTTCAGAAAGCAACAATTTGAGCAGGTCCCTCCTTCGCAGATTGCTCAGGGAACGGGCTGCACCTACACAATTCATCCCAGCTCCTTACTCTTGTAGGAAAACAGCACATAAAAAAACTGTGTGGATTAGATGGGAAGGAGCATGCCTGTTTCTTCTGCAATTAATATCACATGCAAATGAAATGTTTCCACTGGAAGTTTGCAAAGAGGGAATGCTGCCACTTTCTCCCATCTCTGCTGAGCTAAAAGGTTTCTTGCAGATAGCATTTTTCATGCGGTGCTGGTGTGCTTTACAGTTATTGAGCCCCGGCAAAATGTCTGTAAATCAACACTGTATGGATTCGGCATACATCCAGCTTGCAGGAACTAGCAAGTCACAGGGATTAATGGAATAATATGGGACCTGTTTGACTGACAGCATGGGAGAGATGGATGCGGGTTCTGCTCTCCCTGCGGCTCCCACTCAGTGCAATGGGTTTTTCTCCCTCCCTTTGGTGTCTCCAAAAATACCAGGCTGCTGCTCTGAGATGCTGAAGGGCTGCTGTGCCCCTGCAGAGAAGGGCACATTTCATGGGAGGCGGAGAATTGCCTTTGCACAGCGAGTGCAGTGAGAGCAGAGTGCCCACGGCCCCCTGAAAGCCAGATCAGTTCTCTCACAAAGGTGGGATGCTGTTAAAATTTGGTGAAGATCCTGCAGACCGGTTCTCCTCACAGTGTTTTCTACTCCAGAGGGACTCTGAACCCCAGCATGGTGAAACCCTCGGTGCAGCTGAAGGTCTGTGACACGTGGGTTCTTCTCCAGAAGCTGGCAGCCTGCCCAGGGCATCAACAATGTGCTAAAAGAGCCCGAGGAGGAAGGGGCAAAGCTGTTCTCTGCCTGTCCCCTGCAAACTGTCACCCTCCAACACCACACACACACTGCAGGCAAGTTTTCATGGCACTTGAATAGAATAAAAATGATTGAAACCATCTTCCCTCTCCAGCAGCGGGCTCTTGCACCCAGGTTACTCTCTACTAGACTTTACCAGAAGAGAGTTTTAGCCAGGGCACTAAAACTTAATATTAAAGTGGAAATCTGCATTTCTAACTGGGACCTCATGCCTTCCTTTGGAGAAGAAGCATTTTTCCTGCTCCTGTCTCTAGCAGCAACCTATTTAAACCTTTGAGGTTCCCATTTTTAAGCTGTGTCTTTGCTAATTTTGGTTCTTCTAGTGAGTACCAGGCATTTAAGAAAACCTGCTTGTTGTGAACAGCACATTGAGAGTGCAGCAGGGGAGATGGGTCACTCTCTTAAGCACAGCTATGTGCAAGAAGCAGAAAACTGTTCAAGAACCCATTCTAGCTGAGAATCAAAATGCATCCACAGATGTTATAAAGTAGGATGGGAGTTGCTGGAGTCAGCCTGAAGCTACAATATTAGGAAGATGATTTAGTATCTTAAATCAGTAGGAGGGAAGGCAGACATTGAAACTGGGCATTTCCTAAGGAAGTGCCACAATTAAGAGCCGTTGCATAACCCCTCCCAGTGTCAGAATGGGGCTTGTTTCTCAATCCTCAGTGGTTGTGAAAAGGCTCTCACACAGTTACAGCAGTCCTAAAGCGGTCAAATCGGGCTGCTTCAATGGGTGGGAATCAGCCCTGCTGGAACTTTGAACAGAGATCCCTTTGTTCAGGATTTGAAAATCGGTGCTATGACAAGTTTACTTCCAGCTGCTCTGGTTTTGCCCATGGTGGCTGTGGGAGTTGTCTGTAACGTCAATAAACCAGGCCTGGATACGGCATCCTTAGTCCATATCCATCCATCCTCTCCTAACAAGGACTCACCCCACGAGCCCAGGTCCCTCTTGTCTACCAAAACCTTGGGCAATACTATCAGACAGAGAGATTATGATAAAGAAATAAATAAAGAAGTCTAATTTATGAAGCAAACCTTTCAAAGCGTTAAACCATTCATAGCTTTATGACTACATATTAATCTGCTCTCATTTATTGCTTTGTAAGGCTATTTTGACAAAAGTTCATTATCAAGACTGCTAAATGCTTTTAAAGCATTGATTGGGGGAATTATTACATCACGGTGATAGACACAGTGTGTTAAGATGGATTGTAAGGCTCGGACCATCTGAAATTTCCCCCCTTTTAATTGGATCGATCCCCAGAATAAACGAAGTTTAATTGAATTTTCAGGAAAATTGAGCAGTTGTTTTCAAGTCTCTGTCAATACACATTATTTCAATTACATGATGATAAGCATAGAGAGAGTTTGCAAACAGCCTGAACGGAGGCAGAGGCTGCACACCAGAGAGGTTCCCTGCACATGCTTGGCTTTTACTTTCTTTTTCCAGGATGAGCTACATTTCCCAAAAGCACATCAGCAAGGGCAGGGGCCCTGCTCCTGCTATCTGGATTTCAGAGGATGATTACTGCTTGTCCCTCCTTTTCCCAGCTCTGCTTGTCTCCTGTCTAGAACTCATTCCCCAGGGTTCCAATAGTCTCTTCCTTACAATACAAACAATTTTTCACACAAAACCCAGGCTTTTTGTCCCAAGACCTCAAAATTACTTTGAAACATTGACCAAGATGTGCTGGTTCAGGAAGCTTTGCTGAAGTGAGGTTAAGAAGCAGTTGCCCCTTGCAGTCTACCCTGCTCCCCTTCCAAGCAGCAGACACTTGTCTCCCAATCCCTGCAGCTTCCCTTCAAATGGAAAGTGGAAAGTGCTGGTGAAGCTATGTTGGAGTTCATGTCAGGAACATGAATTTCCCTTGCCTTTAGAGGAAGGGAACCATAATTTAGGGAGTGGGGCAGAAAGCTGGAGGCAAGAGCACAAGTTCACCTGCCAGCTTTCATCACCTCTACCTGTAAGGCTGCACCGAGCCCAGAGGGGCAGTGAGGCTGAGCACCTTTCTACTCACGCTGGGACACCTCTTTCAAAAGAAACAAACGCCATTATCTTGAGACCTTTGGCAAATTTCTGGGCCCCTTGGAAATCTTTCTTCAACTCAGAAATATTCCCTTCTCCTCACAACCACTGGGTCTCTGCAAAAAAATATGGGAACCTTGACCAGAGGAAGAAGAATTCTGCATCCCTTGGGGACGAACAGCGTTGATGTAGAGACGCAGAACAAAGCGTTCCCCTGGTTCTCCGTGTGTTTCTTTGAGCATCCAATTAACAGAAATTCTTTTGTACAGTGTTTTCCTCTTTCTTGTTGGTAGAAACCTGGTGGTGGTTTGGTATCATCTTCAGTGTCCTGAGATGCTCCCTGGTGGGATGCT
This sequence comes from Lycocorax pyrrhopterus obiensis, assembly GCA_014706295.1. Classification (NCBI taxonomy): domain Eukaryota; kingdom Metazoa; phylum Chordata; class Aves; order Passeriformes; family Paradisaeidae; genus Lycocorax; species Lycocorax pyrrhopterus. The sequence goes on along the minus strand of JACSVZ010000022.1, from coordinate 8,018,200 downwards.
CTTCATGCTTTCCTGCTCCAAGGCTCCCTTTCCTGACACAGCTGCAGTGGTTTGAGAGGCAACTTAGCTGAGTCATTGTCTTTTGTATTTTCTTTCATTGAATAGCCACCCAAAAATTAAGATCCTCTGCTAAGGAAGACAATACCACATAAAACCTCTCCATAGTAATAAAACCCCCTTTCCCCCTCTTCTTTCACCATCCCAACTCATGGAATCTTGTATTTTATCAGTTATGGTGAGTCCCACCAGGGAAACACAAGGTGCAAACTCCTTGCAGATGAAGGTGTTTCTCTTCCTGTTTTTCCTCCTTTAACAACACCTTTCTGTGTTCACTGGGGACATGCTGCCCCAGAGCACAGACAGGGACAGTCCAAGCCATCATGGGACACAGGCATCCTCTGGGATGGATCAGAGTGCCCGTGCTGAGCTTGATGTACCAGTTATGGGTGATAATAGGTGGGTTTCAGTCTGATAATACCATCAGGAAGGCAGGACTCAACAACAGCAGTGCTGGGATATCCTGGAACAAAAGGCAGGATGTGGCTCAAGCTGCATCTTGGCCCTGTGGAGCCCAGGCAGGATGTTCTGAAGCTCAGGGGTTGGTGGTTGTGCCCTGCTCCTGCAATTCACCTGCAACCTCCTGTTTGATTCCCCTTCTCCATCCACCTGCACTGTTCCCCTGACCCTGAGCAATCCAGGTGACACCAGCTTCCCTGAGAGCTGCAATTAGAGGCTGGCATGGGGCAAAGCGTGCTGCCCTCAGGGTCAGGATAGCTCCCTCCAGGGCTCCCTGCTGCAGCCGCCAGCCGAGGCATAAAGGATATAGCTGTTGTTATAGATTCGTTAGTTATTCATTGTAACAGCCTTGATCCTAATGAATTCATTTGGTATTCATTGGCTGTCACGCACAGTTTTGTAAGTCTTCAGCTCTAATTTAGGACAATTAAAATGAAGTGTTAGCAAGCAATGTTTCCCCTGCATTGCACAATCTATAATATTTTCTTTTCAGGGGAGGGATGCAGACTAACCCTGCTCACGCTGCTGATGTTATCAGGGAGTGAGATCTTACAGCTTGATCCTGCAATGCTTAATGAATTAATACAGCAGATATAATTTTCATGGGTCAGTGTGTTGTGCTGGCCTGCAGATCTGTCTAGATTAGGCCTAGGGAAAGACTAATTGAAAAATACATGTCTTGGTTTGCTTAAAAACAATAAACAGATATCTACCAGGGAGAAACGTACAAACAAGATGCATAAAAGCAAGCCAGCGATTTGTCATAGGCTTCATAGTTCATGTTGTAAATTAGACAATCTTTCATAATCACAGGGCTGGGGGAAGGGGAGAACCGAATCAATTTGCCTGTAAAATTCTAAGTCCTTTTGAAAACACAATTGAAATATAATTCCTCTGTGTTTCCCAGTTAATTATCATTTACAATATTTCTGGCATCAAAGCTTTACTAGCATGGAGGGATCATTTCTTCATCACAATACCACTTTCAGGATTCATTTATCTTGTCTTTTAGACTAATTATCCCCAAATTCACCAATAGACTGTCACACTTACATGCTCCAATAAATGTAGTTTTAAATCAGCAGCTTACTTTGCTGCAGTGGTACAAGCTTTCCTGAATTGTGTCTAACTAGAGTCATTCATCTGTGATCACAACACTAAAGGGAGAACAACAACATTAAGGTTTGTATGAATGATCATGCTTATTTATATGCAAATACGTCTGACAAATCAATAATGTATGATTTAGCTGTTCACTGTGCATTAGTAGAAGTGCCGCCAGTCCCAGGTGGCGGCCTCAAAAGGATCCTCAGCTCTTCCCCCTCCCCGTCTCGGTCCCGATTCAACCAACATCTCTGGTCAAGTGGCTGTGGAATCAGCTGCTGCCTCCTCCCTGTGTGCTGGTGGCACCGGCAGCCACCGCTGCTGCCGAGGGGATGGAGAGGGGAGAGGCTGATGGGGAGGGAGCCACCGTGGGGACCCTGGGATGGGATGCACTGGGAGTGGGGATGGCAGCGTCTGACTGTCCACAGGCTGGGGCTATCTCAGGCTCGTTCCTCCAGATTTCAAGCTGATACGGAGCATAATAACACCCCAAGTGGAGTCAGTCCTGCCTGTCAGCCTTTCAGTACTCTGTCCTGCTCCCTTTTCCCATCCAGAGAGCAGCTGTCCGTATGAACTGCCTCCATTCGCTGCAGAGGGTCTGCCACCCTCTCCAGCTGCGCTGTCTGTATCATCCAGCCCTTCTGCACAGCCCTGCCTGGGCCTGCTCTGCAGAGAGGGCTCCTCACTCACCCCAACTTCATCCCCTCCGCTGTCTGTCTCTTTCCTTTCTGCCCTGCCACCCCCAACGGTGAGCAATACCACGCCATGGAGTTTTCTGCACCATCATTCCTCTCAGAGAGGTGCTTTTCCTCTTTTCCCAAGATCTCAAAAACTCTCTTTTCTCTGAAGGAAAAGGGGCAGGAACACTAGTGGGTGTATGGAGCTGTGTTGTCCATGTCCTACACCGCTTGTGCACACCATGATGTATCTGAGCTGTCAGGGTCTAAGTGGTAACCAAAATAAGTAGATATTAAATATCTCTGTCTTGTACCTGAGTAAATGTGGATGCTGGGATAAATGTTAACGTGGTGTGAATTCCTGCATTTCTTCTGAGCTGTGCTTATGGCTGTGGTGAGTTGGGCTTTCAGCTAAGGCCAGAACTGAGTTGTGAATCAAAAAACCCAACCCTGCTCTGAGCTATTGTTATTCTTCTTGCTATACGCTTCAGGCAAAGAAGTAATCATGTCCTCCTGACCAAGGCAGACTGAAATCCCTCTTATTCAGCTGGCCAGAAAAATCTGGATGCTATGGTGAAATATAAATAGTTCTTGTTCCCCCTACACACCCCCCAAACCACCTCCAGGAAAGGGTGAGAATGGGTGGAGAAGGCTGTGTGTGTTCCCATGCAAAGGGAAAGGGCAGCACCACCTGCACCTGGGGACTGTCCGGGACGGGGAGATGATTTATATCCGCTTTACAGGACTCCTTTTCTCATCCTGGCATCACTTGATGTCCATCTTCATTTTCTCTCTGCCCTGGGTAAGGATACCCACATCTGATACAGGGGAGTGCAGGCAGTCTGTCCTGGAGCTCTCATTAGCCGTGACAGGTGAAGAGAAGTGCAACTTGAACAAATGCTGTGCCGTACGCTCTGTGCCAGGGATAAATTGCTCAGTTGTTGCCAGCTTTGGAGGAGCTACTCAGAAAGCTGTGAAAGCAAGCAAGAAATCCCAGCGTACACAATGCTGGGGGGACGAGGGGAGGAGTAAGTTTAATGGCCTGCATGAATTGTCAAGCAAACCCTCTGCAGACTTCAGCATCTTCAGTGGCACATTCTCATTCTGACACAGAAGCGACATTTATAGGTTGTAACTCTTAGGAGCAGTTGGTCTCTCTGGCACTATTACACTTAAATGTGAAGGGCTTCATCTGCTGACTATCACAGTGGAAAAGGCAAGTTGAGCAGTTAAAGTAACAGCTCAGGAACATCCCCCAGGGATGGAGTGAGCAAAAGAGAATAATCAGGCATTTCCACAACTTGCCCCAGTAGTGTATTAGTTTCTGGCGACTAAGCTGCTTTTAGCTTTCCCAGTTTATTTTTAATCGTGTCTATACAACATACTGCTGGTATTCCCATTGCATTTATAATTATAATTGGCTATCTAACTAAATAGCCTGTGGATCTGTGTGCTGGGAAACACGCTGTGCAGATGTGTTGGGCTGTGTGCACACGCACACAAACCTGCACATCCTCACTCCCCTGCCCTCACACATCCTGCCTTAAAAAAACCAGTCAGAGATTGAATTAGCTTAGAAATGGAGCATCTGCACAACCAATAATTTCATTACTGGGGAAAGCAGGAAACTGTGTTTCTCAATGAAGCTCAGATTATGAATCCGGTCATTTGCATTGGAATTTTAATGGGCTTGTACAAAAAAGGGCTGGTACACATCAGTTCCTCTTTGAATGAGGCGTAATGTGAGAGAGATGCTGCACGCTGTCAACAGATGCTGGACAGAGTAGGAGGTTGTGGTGGGCAGACACATCTCCACCAGTCCTGCAGAGAAGCAGATGAAGAACTGGTACCGGTGCTCTGCTGGGCCATTCTTTCCATGGAGGGTGCGGATTGCTGCTTTAAAGGATTTAATATCCTTGCCATGTTTGGTCACTGGACCTCTTTGCTATGGGGGGACAAGAGTGACGGCCAGCATCCCAGGGCTTGGACCAGTGCCCTGGGCAGGGCCTTTTTGGGATGAGATCTGAGGGGCTTTCATGGAGGACAAAGGATTTTGTGTGGGGTTCAAGTCTGAATGCTTGGATAATCTGCTTCAGAAAGAGGATCCATACCCTGAGATACAGTCCCATACAGACTATGATGTACAAGCAACACTATTCACAGGGAAGAAGTAGTTCTTGCTTTCACATACTATTTTCCCCTTCCATCAACTCAGACTCACTGGCATAGCAAGTATCATCAGCTGTTGCAACAGTCCTGCATTTTGGATGATGCTTTTTCTACAAGGTCTGGGCCTCCTTGCAGTCCTGGCAGGTTGATGAGGCTTTTTAGGTAGCCTCCCTACAAGCAGAAATACCCTGCAGCTCTCTCTGGAGTGATTGAGCAGAAGACTACATCTCCCAGCAGCCCCAGGAAGGAACAGGATGAGATTTTAAGGGTGGGTTTGGATCTCTTCCCAAACAAATGGCAGTTGGAAAGTCAATCTCTGATTAGCATTCTGCAGCTTTTGTTTTTGTTAATGCTGAAGAAGTTCACAAGAATGGGAAAAGCTATTTGTTGCATCAGTTTTGCAAGAGATTTTCTCAGAGAGAGACATGCACACACAGAAACCAGGCAGATAAGCTCTCATCTCAGCCCATTGAGGCTCTTCCTGCGGGGTGCTTGCTAATATGAAATATTAAAAGTGCCATGTTCTTCCCTTCACATATTTCTTCATACTCAGTCTGGCCACTCAGTTGATATGTAAATAAAGTGTACCACCACTCTATAAAATGCAGATACTCTGCATTATTTAAGCTGCGAAGGTGATGCATCATCCGTTATGTGGCTCATTGGGGGAGCCCCGCTGTGTATTTGGCAATAAAGCCTCAGAGCGCCTCATCAGAAACAGCAGTTGGTCCAGGGGAAGTTCATTTATGCATGAAATATTCACAGAGCAACAATGCAAACCTTAAACATCAGTAATTGTTAGATTTCTATTGCCGCTAACTAGTGTCTCTAAATTATTGCAAAAGACCAGCCAATTTGCAAATTACATATATTTGTCATGCTCTTGTACCTTTAGTGAAGAGCCCATAATGGTGATAGCATTTTTAATGTACACAGTCACTGAGCCTCCTTTGGAGAGCTAGCCAAAGACTAGCTCTGTAATGGGAAGGGCTGGCCAGGGTTCTGGAGAAAGGCCCTGCTGTATTAACTGAGTCATTGCCTGCAATTTTTTTCCCAAATGTTTATCTCCAGCTTTAAGACTAAGAAGAAACTCCATCCAGGATGGTCCTTCCGCTCTCTGTGGAGAAATTCTGTCTCATCATGACACCACTAACACGTAAGGCCATGAAATAACAAGCCCAGCTCAGGCTTTTGCAGGGTTTCTGCCATTCAGTCCCTGTCACAGGACAATGAATTTGTCCATGGCCCAATGGTCTCACAGTTAGGGAGCAGGACCTCTGGAAAACACAGCCTGAGGTTCCATGTTGAGAACAAGGCAAAACAAATGCCTGATGTAAGCCTCTCAAAGGGTACAGAGCTGCTCCAGGGATACAGATACCTGAGGAAATTTGACCAGGTCTGTTTGTACCACCCTGCTGGTGGGCTCTGAAAGGAGGAAGGTGATAAACCGATCCCCTGGCTTTGAGCTGTGCTGGAATTAGGAGTGACACTGGTCCAAGGGTTTGTGAAATGCTCTCGATTTCAAGCTGGGGAGTTTTCAACTGCCTTTAGCCATGTAGAGCATGAGGACTGTCTAGAAACTACAGCTGGGTGCTCTCATCCTGCCTGTCATGCAGTACCTGTCTCTCTGTCTCCACCCCTTCAAGGACTCCAGCCAGAGCAGGGCCAGCCCAAAGGGATCCTCTCTGCTGGGAGCCAAGTGCTGCCACAGCAAGTGAGGAATTCATTTAATAACTTCAGATTCATTAATAAACCTCCCTGCAAGACCCAAAATAACAACTGGGAGATCAAAGGGTCAATTAACACTCAGTCTCTAATCTATCAGCAGATTAATTTCTGAGTTGCTTTATGACTGAGTGCTCCCTACAAAAGTTGGAGAAGGAAAATGCTTTGTCCCTGTCTTTCCTCTTCCTGGTTAATACTTTACAGAAGTATTTTAATGTGCTCTCCCATTCAATACAGTAATAAAATACAGCATCACCTTTGACGAATCCCTTCCTTTCCACAGAGGAAAGAGTGTATTTCCCCAGCTGGCACCGTGCTGCTTTGTCTTTTACACTGTATGTCTCTCTGGGAACAGAGGCTGCTCCATCAGGTTGATAAAACACAAACTCCCCAGGCATATTGTTCCCTCGGGAGGAGTCATTAGCTTTGCAGAGGATGGGGGCCAAGGGCATCATTTCCTGGCTGTGAGTAGTGGGCAGTGCTGACTTTCTGTGTGTCTGGTTATCCCAGAAGAGGTTAATGGCTGTGGTGGGACCTCCTCCCGCCCACCATGGATCTCAGAGTAATCTCCAGGAGGGATTTGATCCCTTCCACATACAAATTGTTGTTTGCTGACAAGAGGGGAAGGAGGTAAGGAGAGCTTTTTGCACCTTTAAAATAACCTACAGTCATCCCAGACACGAAGGGCAGAGGGGGATGAAGCTCTCAATGTGCTTTCAGAGAAAGGGCAAGGCCCTCTTTGGGAGGTTAACTTTGGCTTCAGAGATGTGACCTGTGTGCCAATTCTGCAAGTGTCAGCTTTAAGTTTGCCTTGTCCCTATGGCCTTGTCATTGTGAGGGGGCAAAGAGGAGCATTGCAAGCAGATGTGAGCTCCAGCACTTTCTCTGTCTGCTCTGTTTGCTCCATCTCAGACCCTAAATGCTGCCCTCGGAAGAGCAGAGCTTGGGATATCAGCCATGTGCTAGGCTGGTGTCTCTGAGCTGCAAGAGTGAGACCTTCACCTCACACCAAGGTCCTCAACATCCTCATTGTGCCCCTCCAGAGCTTGGGCTGAGGCACCTGTGAACAGCTGGATTTCGAAAGTGGAGTTAGTTAAAATGCATGTGTTGAACACGCAATTTAAACTGTGTCAGCCCCCCCACCTGCAAGCTGGGGCAGCAGTGTGTCTGTACCTCCTGGGCAGGAAAGACAGACACCCCGGAAATTTTGTAGTGCACAAATATTGCAGGAAAAGGCGAGGGGGTGAGATGACTGGCTTCGTCCTGGCTCTGCTTGGAGGAAGGAATTACATCCTCATCAATCTTGTGCAAGGAGGCAGCTCAAAACCAGAACCTGAGCAGCAAAATGGCACCTTTTGGCCACCCAGCAGGAGGTGACAATAAAAGTTAATTTAAAAAAAAAAGTGCACTGGAGTTTTTAGTCACTTAACGAAATGAATTTCTGTGCAAGTTCTGAAGCTGAACTCTCTCAAAGGCAATCACTCCTGACTTCAGGTTTCTCTTTGACTTGTTTTATGATGTTTGCTGAAAGTTCAGAAAATTAAATCTTTTGCAGTTTCAGAAATGCACATGATGGATGTGTTTTGGGATTCAAATCAAGGGAGGGAGAATGCTTCTTTAAATTATTAGTTTGGCTTCCCTCCACCATGCTGCCGCTCTGTTAATTAAACAGCGGACATATGTTAAGGCTGTTTTACAAGCATCTGGAAAGAAAAATTAACATTTTTTATCACTGTCACTGTAATTTCTTAACTGTATGTATATGTGGGCAATATGAAAATTAGTTTCATTTAAAAGTTGGAGTAGTTTGCTTTGGTTAGAAGACAAGCAGAGGAGTGAAGGAGAAGTCTGATAATTGAAGAAAAATCTGGCCTGGAGAATGCGAGGCAAAATGTGATGCTCAGTGACTCTGGTCAGCCTAGGTGAAAATTTAATGGTGTATATTTGTATTAAAACAACTCTGCTGTGCATTTATGTTGGTATTTTCATGGTAATTTACAAACAACACAAACATCCCTCTGTGGGGCAGGTTTTGGATGGTCATTTTGGACTTTGTGCTGTACTCTAGGCTGATTGGCTTCTCTCACCCTGCAGCTCAGGACCCCCAGAGCCTGGGTGCATCAGCACAGGGGCTTGAGTGTTGAGCCTGGCACTTCAGGACAATCATTACGGCTTCAAGCTGACAGAGGGCAGGCTTAGATTGGATATTAGGAAGAAATTCTTCCCTGTGAAGGTGGTCAGACACCGGCACAGGTTGACCAGAGAATGTGTGAATGACCAGAGATGTGACTGTCCCATCCCTGGAAATGTTCAAGGCCAGGCTGGATGGGGCTTGGAGCAACCTGGGATAGTGGAAGGTGTCCCTGCCCGTGGTGGGAGTGTTGGAACTGAGATGGTCTTCAGGGTCCCTTCCAACCCAAACCATTCCATGATTCTGTGATTCTGTGGTTCTATGATTCCATGATTCCATGATTCCATGATTCTATTCTGTGATTTGGACTGTACTGTCCCCCTCACAACAATTCTTGCACAAAGTCTTCCAGAAGGGGAGACTTTCCTTCTGGGAAATGGGGATCCTCAGGGTTTAGCTGTAAAAACAGCTTGGCAGTGGTTGTACAGGAGCTGTGTGTGGCCTCTTTCAGTCTTTTCAGCCTCTTTCACTTTCAACCTAGATGAGGAGGCCAAGAGGAAAAAGAAGAGTGTCAAAATTGCTGTCTGAAGCTGAAAGCTGCTTTCCAAAGTTGGAGGCAGCAGCAAGCCCTGCTCTGGCCCAGGCTAGGGGAGCCTTCTCAGGTTGCACAATGTGCTGCACTGTGTAAATTAAACAATATGTTCCTAAATTGACAGATTGGACAGGCTCCATTTCCAGGATTCCCAATCCACACTTGCTAATTATAGCAATATGTTGTTTACCAGTGAAGAATTGTCCAAATCCAAATTTCCCTGAGTAATGAGGTACACTTAACTCCAGCTGGACGGGATAGACTGTACAGCAGAACAGGACAGGGATTTCTGCCTGTTCCCAGGGCTAGGGAAGTCACAGACTTGGGGCCAAACTGGGGCCAATTTACTCACATCAACAGGCCATATGAGATTAACGGGGCTGTCCCTAAGAGTAAAGGTCTGATCCAACAGCCATTAAAGTCAATGGCCCCTTCATGGGGTTTCAGAGGCCCTTAGATGGAACACAAGGTAAGCAGGATTTGGTCATAAGCCTGCAAGAAAAATGAGTAGTGAAATATCTGTATAGAAAATAGAGAGTACAGAAGGTTATTTGGGGTTTCCAGCACCTGACTGACTTGCATTAACTCTTTTTCTTATTCTTGCAAGCCCAAAATTCGTCTCTTCAAACTTTTACTTTCAGCCAGAGAAAATTCAAAGGCAGAAACCATCGAGAGAGCAGGCTGGGAGCAGAGTGTTGTTCATTTATCCGTGCTGCCACCGACCACATTCCCCTTGAAATCCTACTGAAATCATTAACACATCTTCATCAAGGCAGCACTGAGCCTTGTAAGAGCGGCGGAGCCAGGTCCTTGCCGGGTGTGTGACCGGCCAGCGTGACCAGTGGTGGGGCTAATCCAAAACTACCAATTACGTCTCCATCTCTCCACAACCTCCCCTTCTCTATCAGTTTCCTTACAGCAATAAAAAGGATAATCTGTTCACGTATCCTACTGACAAGTCAGCTGGGATTTCTGCTTTAGCCCAGGTGCTTGCAGGGGATCTGAGTGAGGGTGTGTTGGCTGCCTGGTTAACGTGTGCATCGTGGTCCTGTTGCTAAAATAATGAATGCAGGAGCCTGGACTGTCAAACAAATGAATCTCAGGCTCCTGATGATATCACAAACCACCAGGGCTTCACTCTCACAGGTTGCAGTTTCATCAACCCCCCTCGCCTATTGATTTATACCTACAGAATCCATCCTTCTCCTTATCCATTATCCTAAATGAAACATTAACGTACCAGAGAAAATCTATTTGAGTTCATTTGAATTTTTATTTTTTTTAGCTCCTGAATTAATGTTTTCTAAAAGGCTGTTTTAATCAGGCACTTTTTTATTAAAAGAAATATTATGAGAATAAAACAGAGGCCCTCAAGGTTCATTCAGTTATGGCAAAATAGCAGATTTGGCTCCTGCTATCCCACTGTGCTTTTTCTCCCTTTGCAAAATTAGCAGTGTGAATTAGATCCAAGAATTTTAACCCTATTTGACCAGTGAGAGTTAACTGATGAACACAGTTAATTTATTTGATGAACCAGTGTCAGGGGGATTGGTGAGGGTTTTTTTTTCATTCCTTCCAATAATATAAAACTGCTAAATTGCAGGTTATGTTATTAGTTTGAGTTATCCTGCTACAGTGATTAGGGAGATTTGCCTTTTTTTCTGCTTTTATTGACAGGATGTTTTTGAAAATAAGCCTTTGTATATCTGTGTGAGACAGAATGTTATTTTTTGCATGTGGTGCCTGGCATCATTGTCAAAGCAAGTGGACAAAAATCAGCTCAAGGTTATGAGTTTGCTTGTTCATTGCTCCATATAAGCTTTTAAATCCTGTCTTGTTTGCAAGGTTCTTGCTTCCATTCAAATCCCATTTTCAGATTTCCCATACACAGAAATTTTACCAAGCTCTTTCCTTTTGTTTTTAAATGTTAGGTTTCTAGGCAGTCATTTGTTTCCAGAAATTAGGGCTTATAGGAAATCACTATCTATCCATCTCTCACAGTCTGCAGCAGCGTCGTGGGACGTAACAACACGGATTACCCTGAAATGTTTGCAGTATGTATAAAACAACCCAAAACATACAAATCTAAAGTTTCAAATGCAGCTTTTCCCGAATGGCAAAGACAAACACAGAGTGCAATCCCTTGCCTTTGTAAATAAAGAGATACAACAGATTTTATCTTATTCATCTTTCTGGTGCCCTTAGAAAGATAAAGTTCACCAGCACCACCGTATGTAGCTCTACATCCTTAGATGTCTATGAATATGATATATGTCACACAACACACACACACACACATGTACTGGCATTTTTGGGGGGGAATTCAGCTTAAATGCAGGCTCAGAGGGAGTGTGGGGGAACCACGTTGCTCACAAAGTTAAAAAAAAAAAAGTAAAATAAAATTCAGCTTAAAGCAGGTGGACAGCAAGGAGACGGAAAAATGAAGGTCCCTGGACACCCAAAACCAGCCCTGTCACTTCCCAGCTGTGAGCTGCTGGCTGCTGTAGTAAGAGGCTTTTTGGGAAAGAAGGAGTAGGGACAGGTTCCTCTGTCTGTAGCTGGTCTCAGTTCTCTGGGAGCCTCAGCACAGGAATCCTAGAATCATGGGAAATGGAAATCCAGCAAGGATTAATTGCATTTGACTATTTTTGGAAGGTTGGGAGGCAGAAAGGATTGTCCCTACTCAGGCTGGAACTGTGTGTGGATACAGAGCAAACCCCAAAACTAAGCATACAAAAATTCCAGTTTGGTTTTAGACTTTGCCCGAGCATTTGTTGGTGCAAAGTCCTGCCTGCAGGTGACTGCTAGATGGGAGGTTGGAAGGAGAACGAATTTGAGAGGAAAAAACAGCTGTGGGGACTAGTTGGTGAATTTGTGTTTAATTCATGAATGATTTAAATGAAATCTTTGTGATGATTTCTATTGAAACAGATTTCCATTTTCCTTAAACTTATTTATAAAGCACAGTCTGGCTACAGTTTGCTACGAGCCCTTCTACTTTCAGGAATTTCTGCTCTTGGAGATCAGTTCATCATAGAATTGCACAATGGTTTGGGTTGGAACAGACCTTAATGATCATCTCATTCCAACTCTCACCATGGGCAGGAACACCTTCCACTATCCCAGGTTGCTCCAAGCCCTGTCCAACCTGGCCTTGGACACTGCCAGGGCTGGGGCATCCACAGCTTCTCTGGGAAGCCTGTTCCAGGGCCTCCCCACCCTCACAGGGAACAATTCTTCCTCATATCCAATCTAAGCCTCCCCTGTTTCCATTTCTCCTTCTGCTGTTGGAGATGCCATATCATCTCTGGTGCTTGTTTTACTTGCTTTGGCCAGAGCCATCCAGGGGGAATATGTCCATCTTGAGATGTGTAACTCTTCCAAGTGTCCGATCCCTGCGGCAGCCACAGGCTGGGAAAAGCATGGAGCAGATTTGTAAGGTTTTCAGGATAATTTCTCCCTGTATAAGAGTCCTTTGCTGCCACAGTCTTTGCCTGTGTGGGTTAATAAAACCATCTATCACACTTCCTGATGACAGATGTCTACATGTCCAAATAACACCCAGCATGGAGAGCTATGCGCTCTGACAGCCAGAATCAGGTTTCAGAAGAGATTGAGACGACTCCAGAAGTGAATGGAATGCACAGATGTTAGCAAGCCTGTCCTTCTGATTAAGTTTGCTGCAATGCAGAAGGTATAAATATGTTCAGATGCTCAGAAGGCCATGGGAAATGAGAGGCTGCGTTTTAGCACCCAGCACTTTTGAGTCCTGGGGTAATCCTGATTTTAAGTACACCTTTTATAGACCAATCTGGCTGAATTGTTCTACAAGTTAAATGAAGCAAAGACTTTGTAGAAGTATTCTGGCAAACAATATAATGTATCACTTAAAGAGCTATAACCAAGCAAGTGGAAAATGCAGCTCTTGTTGCAATTTAAGGCAGAGTAACCTTAATTCATATTTAGCATTTTATTGTGGAAAATGAAAACAAATATCAGTAAGCAAATAGGCATTGTACCCCAGAGCACTCTGCTACCCAGAGACCACTGTATGGTGTTGGGTAACCATCCTCCAGGCAGCTTCTAATTCTTAGAAGTTGCAATCCCAGCTCTTTCTTCCCTGAGGAAGGAGGCCCTTATTCCCACACTGTGGTGCTTCAGTTTTTGTGACAAAGCAGTCACATCTCGGTGGAGTCTCCTCCAGCCCAGAGGTAACACTGAGGCTTGGGAACAACTTGATGGGATATGAGCAGGGATAAGTTTCAGACTCACACTCGACCACCTGCCCTGGCATCTCAGGTCATGTCTGAGGGTTATGGATTTCACACCTCTCCCATCCCTGTGACTTCACCAAGCACAACTTTCCAAGGAGAAGTGACTTTCTGCAAGGAGAGGTGAGTTTGGAGAAGTTTGTCATGCTGAACTTTGATAAACTGTGGTACAATTCGTGCTGATTGGATTGTCAGCCTCTGGGAGCAGGTGTCCATGAAACACAAGGAGGTCCTACACTAAGGAATCCTATCCCACTAAGGAGTAAAATCAACCTTGAGGAAGTTCTTCCCTAGCAAAGAAATACCAGCAGAGGAGGAGCAGATGATAAAGCAGAGATAAGGGATCTTCTCTTCAATACTTGTTCTTCTCCCCCCATTGCAGGGCTGCGCCAGCACTTCCTCATTGGTTGCTTCCCAGAAGCTCAAAAAATTCCCAGGGGGCTGGTTCCAGCTGCTGTGTGTCTCTCAGCGGCCAGTTCTTGGGCAGGGAAAGCTGACACTCCACAGACACAATGTGCTAAACTCCAGTGTCCCTGCACGGTGCAGGAACCCTGCACAGCCAAGCCAACGCTTCACAAAGTGCTGCCTCAGAGTGCCTCTGAGGAGGGGAAGTATCACATTGATTATTCCTGAATCTATAGCCAATTACATGATTTTATTCAAAATTGTACCAGTAAGGCATAACGTTTATGGGACTGGAAATGTCTTCTGACTGACTGCTCCGGATGTTGGAAGTGCTCACTGCCCCGGGTGTCTCAGGGGTCTGTGCCAGGCTGGTAAATCTGAAATCCCTCATTCATTCAGGGCTGGAAAGTGCTTTAGTCCTGAGTGAAGCGCTGGAAGAGGTTTTTACACCTGGGTTTTTATAGCCTGATCTTAGCAGAGAAAAGGAATAACTCTGGGTTTCCATTTGAAATGACCTCAGGAACAGCTTGTTGCAGCTAAGCCGTTTGGTTTACAGTTATTCCTTTGGCTGCTCACTTGGGCTTTGTTTGCTTTAAAAATCACAAGTGGCAGTAGCCACCATCCCTTCTTTCCCTGAGTCCACTGAGAGATGAAACTCTGAACTCTGCTCTCCTCATTTCCTTTCCCTTTCCTGTGAGTGCTCTGCCTCTCCTCTGCTGTTCCCCCAGAATTGCGTGACGTTGGCGATTGCCCTCTAACCCTGTCAGCATGCGTTCCTGTGTGTTTGTGTGTTCCTGTGTGTATTTATGTGTGTTCCTATGTGTTTGTGTGTGTTCCTGTGTGTATTTATGTGTGTTCCTGTGTGTTTCTGTGTGTTCCTGTGTGTTCGTATGTGTTCCTGTGTGTATTTGTGTGTACCTGTGTTTTTCTGTGTGTTCCTGTGTGTTTGTGTGTGTTCCTGTTTGTATTTATGTGTTCCTGTGTGTTTCTGTGCATTTGTGTGTGTTCCTATGTGTTTGTGTGTGTTCCTGTGTGTTTGTGTGTGTGTTCCTGTGTGTATTTATGTGTGTTCCTGTGTGTTTGTGTGTTTGTGTGTGTGTGTCCCCGTGTGTTCCTGTGTGTATTCATGTGTGTTGTGTGTGCTCACACAAGCCCAGGGAGCTGCTGCATGGCCACGTCCTGCAGACCTTGGCACAAGGGACACACAGCCGACCTTCCCACACGGGGAATGGAAACGCATCTCCAGCACACAGAGGGTTAATAGCTCTAAATCTAAAGTACTCATCTGCAATCTCAATTTGCTCAGAGTCCAGCAGCTGCATTAGTTGAGATAATTCTGTCAGTGAGTGCTGTTTGTACCCAGAACATGCCTGCTAAATTTGTTAAAGAATACCCCAGACTAACGCATCATTACACTCACAAAGTCATCTATCTTTTACTTCAGATTAATTCTTTTTTTTCCCTCTCTCTTCACCTCCTCCATAAATCCTGGTGCACTTAATTAATTTCAGTTCCAGTGTAAGGTCCATAATACAGAATTGTTCAAGCAAACACAAAATTAATTATTCTATTTACAGCCTTCTCATTGAAAGGAGCATTTCATCTTTCATAATTACATTTTGGAACGTCCAATTATGAATTCAGACTTCTGCTGTTTTGCATACCGTGATTGTATGCGAGTGTCTCCATGCCAATGAGAACCAAGATTTGGGTCTCACATTTCCTTCCAATTAGACTAAATTCAAGTACAGTTCCAATCTGAAAAACCTTTTCAAGAGGTGACAGAGGGAGAGGGCAGGAGATGGGGGGTGCCTAAAGAATCAGGTTAAAAAATGCATCTATGAGTGCACGTTATCATTTCTTCTCCAGCGACAGAGATGTCTTTATAACACAGCACAAGGCTGCTGTAGCTGGTTCAGTAACCCTACAAGCTGCTACAGGCTTAATTCTATAAGCAAAAGACTTTATCAAGCTCTTTTTGAGATAATGCAAAATTCCTTGGCTTCTACGGCTTTAAAAAGAGCTTTTGAACTCATGCACAAGTTGATATATGTTATACCCTTGATTTGTGTTAATTATATCAATTTTTAATGCTTTCTATCACAGTAGCTGTTTTCCTCAGAGCTGATTTGTGAGTGAAATGTGAAGCTGCAAAGGCTTCCTGCTTGCTGCAAACCTGGGGCAGGTTCAAGGTAGGTTCCTTGTGTGTTTTGAGAATTCTGGCCTCGACCCATGAAGCAGGGATGGAAAACCCGGGCTCAGCAGTTCTGGGTTTCGCCTGTCCACGGTTCCCCCTGGAACTGAGGTCTGTGATGGGCGTTTGGTTCCCTTTGGAGCTGCAATGCCATGCGAAGTGGGGGGTTGTAGGAAAGTCTTGACCTGAGTCCTTACCCTCCAGCAGCTGGCAGCTCTGGGAGGGGACTCAGGAGGCCTGGGCTGGAGTCCCAGCTCTGTCACAGGTGCTGTGGGTGATCCTGAGCTGGGGTTTCAGGCCTGACCCGTAGGCTGCAGGTGGGAGCTGTGAGCTGGATGAGGCTGTTGGAGGTTGCTGGATGGACAAGGGGAGCACAGCTGCCTCCTGTCATCCCGGCACAAAATCCTACTGTGACAGTCAGCTTGGCTGCATGGGGACATGGCTACAGCTCTTCTTTAATGCCTGGAGCTCCTGACCTCCAAAAGCACCCAGAGCTGCCTTTGCACTCAGGAGAGAGCAGGAGCTGGATTGACATCTGGCTGAAGATGTCACCCAGGCGATCCAAGGCTTTTTATGCTCTCCCTCTTTGCGTGCTTGAGAAACGACCACAGTTGATCTGACCTTTTAGGATATCTGGTTTAAAAATTCCTGCCCAGTACAGGTTGCAATGAGCTGGTATAAGAGCTGCAAAGTATCTCTGGAGTCTGCCTGTCAAGTTTGATCATACCCTGAAAAGCCAAAATGTGCCCATCTCCTTTAGAAACACAAATAAATTGCTTTAGCCTTATCTAGAGTTTTACAGTGACTGCTGTCCTAATGGGATGAAGCGTGGTAATCAACTTTATAGAGCATATTTCCATGGCACACCCGTTATGTCATGCCTTGTTTACACAATTGGAATTAGGGATTAAGAGGTACACATACTGGGCAGGGGGCCAAAAATTCTTTTACAGCCCTGATTCACTGGCTAGTCCATGCAGGACTCTGGAACTGTGCGTGCTTCGGCTGCACTGGGAATGTGCCTGGCTTTGGAGGGCAGGACCTAGGAAAGTGCAGTGTCACATCACAGGGGCTGAAAATAAACCTGAGGGCTGGGCAGGTGGGCACTGAGTGTCACCACATGAGCCCTGGCAGGGGGGATGGATGGGACAACTGCTGCTGCTGCCCTGGTGTCTGTCCCCCTCCAAACACATCTTCAGGTGCTGCCCTGGTGCCTGGGAGTTAAAACCCCCGGGGAGCTGGTGGGAAACACATGAATGGTAATAAC
Source organism: Lycocorax pyrrhopterus obiensis (assembly GCA_014706295.1). NCBI lineage: Eukaryota > Metazoa > Chordata > Aves > Passeriformes > Paradisaeidae > Lycocorax > Lycocorax pyrrhopterus. The sequence goes on along the minus strand of JACSVZ010000022.1, from coordinate 8,001,149 downwards.
AGAGTGCAACCTGTCAGGATGTGCAGCTGACAGCAGGGCTGGGGAACCTGTGCCCACATCCTGGTTTGATACCTGCACCAACAGAAACACAACACTTACAAAGAAAACTCAGACTAGAGAGCAAAGATTTTTCATAGTTGTCTTTTTTATTATCCCAGAATCACAGAGTCACAGGATGATTTGTGATGGAAGGAACCTTAAAGATCATCTTGTTCCAATCCCCTGCCATGGCAGGGACAACTTCTGCTAGAACAGGTTGCCCAATGTCCTGTACAACCTGGTCTTGAACACTTCCAGGGATGGGCAAGGAACATCACTGTACTAATAAGAATGGTGTTCCTTGCCTAACAATTGTACAGTTCTAGAAACAGAAAAAGTTCTTAAATATAATTAATGTGTCATTTATGGCCAGAGAGCAGGAGAGGCTGACCCTGCTCTTTGCCCACTTGCAGAACTCTCCCTGGAGAGGATCCGTCCCTGCCTTGCTGAGTACGAGCCAGGGCTGGTGCTCTTTACACTCTCGTGTGCAAACCCAGAGAGGGCGGGCTGGGAGGAGAAGCAGACTGAAAGCTCTGAGGCCAGGGGTATGCACTAGACAAAATGCTTCAGGTTCAGAGAAAATGGAACAAGGAGAGGCAGGGGGATGGATGTGGACACTTCCTCACTGCCCACCCCAGAGGAGGGTGCAGGGGGAGTAGGAGGAAACGCTGTCCTATTGCAGCCTGCTGCTGTCACCTTCTCTGGGCACCGGTGATGGGGACAGGCACGGATTTACCCTGCAAGGACACTCACGTGCACCAAGCTCACGTCTCTGGCAGCCAAACCACACGAGCTGAACCTCAGCTGGAGCTCAAGCACATCTTCACTCAATCTGGGAACAGTGAAGATGTTTTTTCCCCTCCACAGATGCTGTTGTTAATTTGTTAGCTATGTACAAGTGTGAGGCTTTCTGGGGGAAGCCAATTTGTGCAGTTTTTAGCTCATTCAGTGGTGAAGTCTGCTTTATGTCTTGTGGGAGCAACTTCATGGCTTACAAAAAGACATAAATAATCTGTTTTAAAAGTTGTTGGAGGAACAGTGGATTTATAGATCTTATTGTCAGAAGGGAATTATAATGACCCTCTGGTCCCACCCCTGGCCTACCATAAGCAATTCCTGACTCAAAGCCCACATCTTGCACTTGGAGCTGGTTTATTTTATTTTTATAAACACATCCAATCCTGGCAGGAGGGCTTTATTCAATAACAAAATATTTTTCTTACTGTCCTTAGCTGGCAAGAGTTAATTGTTCCCTTTGTGAGCTGTGAATGGGTTTGTGCTGTTCCACCTGGCATCTCTGCTTTTGTTTGTTAATTAGGTATTAATTGCAGAGGCTGTTGGGGATTTGTAGGTGCAAAGAGCATGTGTTTATTGGTCCTGCATGGAAAGGGCTGAAATGAATCGAGTTTGGTAACAACAGACCTTGTAACATCCCTAATATTTATTTTCCAGGGGGTGTTATGGTCTGATGTTCAGTGAGGCACGGAGAGGTGAGGGAAAGTTTTGGTTATTGATTCTCTGAATGTTGCAGCTCAGATCGTGCACTGCTGGTTAATGAAATACAGTGGTAAGGAAAGGAGAGAGGCAGAGGGCTGGTTTTTGAAATATCAAAGTTGCTATAAAATATAAAGGGAAATTGTGGAAAGTGTGTTAACAATGAGCCAGCTCCTCATTTTACAAGTTTCATGACAAAGCTAGGAAAAACCATGTAAAACTGATCCTTGGAGAAGCTGGGATTCTTATAGGCTGCTAAGAACCATTGGAGAATTGAGATGGATAGCCAGAGATTTTATACCTTTTGAAATAAAAATTACAGAATAAAGTTTTCTATATGGAAAAGAGAACAAGAAAACTGGAACTGAGGAAACAATACCGAGGAGGGCAAGACACTTTAGGTATATAAAGGATTATTTTAATGTGCTTTGCCAAAAGCTTTCAGGAAATCAAAATATTGAGGTATAATTATTTCAGTCCTTTCTGACTGAAGAATATATTAAAAACATAAAAAGACAAAGCTACAGTTTGGTAAATGGATATAACTGAAGTAATTGCTTGACCTACAAGCTACAAGGCAAAGGTTGTTACTGAGAAACTCCTTAGGGGAACTAGAAAAGTAAAAATATTCACTTTTCCACAGCAGACTCATCACAATCTACAAGGTGTCAGATATGGCAGGAAGGGATAGTGTGGGGCTGCAGACTCCTTCATCTGCCTTTCTGCTTGAGAGCTGGATTTGCCAAGACTATCTGCTGTGGCCATTTTGAGACCGCCTAAAAATTCAATTTCCAGAATGATGAAGAGTGCAAAAGAATGCGGAAAATGAGGTGGGGAAGAGATTTTTCAGTGGAGGGCTGCACAATTTCCTGTTTAATACAGTATTTTAAAGCCTCCGTTCTTTTGTTGTGCTGCCAATGATGTCTCAGAATCCAAAAACCTTGCATGGATTTTTAAAATGATTTTAAGTCAGTTAAATAAATGCGTAACTCCTGATAAGGCAGCTCATGCAGAATCAGGCCGTATTTCTCCAGCAGTCTTGTTGAACCAATGTTTTTCTCTACAAGACTCAGGCTCTAACCTCCCTTGCTGACCCTTGTGCTTACCTGTGCTCTCCTATCAACCTCCTGGATCAGGACAATGTGCTTTTCCTACCCTCAGCACCTCTATTTACCCAAGGTTATCAGGGGGATACTCAGTATCTATCATCTATACAAACGTCACAAAGTCATCAGGACAAACGAAAATGATGGATTCTCTGTGAAAGGAGAAGTATTTTGTAACTTGTATGGGAATTGTGGGTTTCCCACTCTTTGCCATCTACCCCAATGCATAAATCCTGGTCAACAGGCATGTGAGCCTGTGACGCTGAAAACAAAATCAGGGATTGCAGACCGTCATTTATTAATCCTGTGTGATGTGTCATTTATTAATCCTATGTGATAATTTTTGTGGTTCTTCCACTTCACATCACACGGGCCTGTTCTGCTCATCATCATCAGCAGCAGCTGGACAAAGCAGTGCATTCCTCTGCTTTGTTTAATGCGTTGCCTTCCCACTCTTCTCTCTTTCTTTCATCTCCGCCTTCAGTAGAAGGTTTTAGTGCCCTTGAGAGTTTGCTTGTCCTGCCCCCTCCTTCCACACAGCCCACAGATTTCTCTGATTACATGCATGGAGAGGGAATGTTCCCATGTTTGTGTGAGCAATGGCATATTCCCTGGACGTGCCAGTGGATCAGAGACAGTCACAGTTTTAGAAATGTAGATTCTTTTTAATAATGAAAGCAAGGTTTTTCTTCTAGAGCAGTGTATTCAAATTGATGGTGTTGCAATGGCAATAGTGAGTCTAGAAGACTCTGCTCCCTTACCTCATGTCAGCCCATGTGAGACAGCACCAAGGACTGGTTTGACCATCTGAGGATGTGCAGGGTGCCCAGAGAGGTGTGTTAGCCAAGATGATGCTGGTGAGGCCTTCCAGATGAGGCTGGATCCCACCAGGCAAGTGTGCACAGGGCTATTTTTGAAATCCTTCACCCTGCCTTGTTGCTTGTTGTAACTCCTGACAAAGGGTCATGGCACTGCCCAGTGGGTTCTCATTTGTGTACTGGCTTTCACAGAGAGTTTAATGATCAGCAGATGATGGCTGTATCTGGGCTGGGAAGGTGCTGCCTTGGACTGTGACGCTCCTGTTGGGTTGCATCCACTGATTATGATGATTATTTTCAGCAGCTTTATTGCATCAATGATAAACACAGACGTTCTTCTTAGAAACAACAAGAAACTTTGAACCTTTTAAACACTCCCTGAACTGTGGAGAAATTGTTAACTGGGATAACACTCAGGGAGGAAGCAAAGTGCAAAGTGCTGCCAGCCTTGCATTACTCACAGGTCCATGCAAGTGGCCTCTGAGCAATGTTCCTGGTTCACCAGTGACCAGTGAGGGGTGCCCTGAAGGTAGGGGCACCTTCTTCTTTGGTCACGGTGGGAGTTTGTTCCTGTCAACCCCAGGAAAAGAGAACCTTTGGGTCTTTGACAAATGTTTCTTGCCGATTGTGTGTGATACTGCTTTGTTTCCTTCCCTCTCCTTTCCTCCAAGGCTGGAAGTTGATTTCATTCAGCCTGTACTCTTCTGATCAGAGGTTTTGAGGTCTGTAATAGTTTTAAGACTATTTCCTCCCCTTCCTGTTCTTTCTTCTGCTTACCCAGACTTTTGGTGGGGATAGAAGTACAGGGAACCTCTCAAGAAGAAGGTGAAAAAGAAAGCTGTGATTGGATTTTTAGTGCTAGCAAGAAGGAAACACTTGCTCACTTCTCTCCCTTGCTCTTCCTCCTCCCAAGATGTTTTTAAAAATAGGAAGGATCTCAAATTGATGTCAGAACACCTCATTCTTGAACTGCTCTGCACATCACAGCAGCTGAGCATCACATTCAACACCCAGAAAGGGACAAGACGCCCATGAACACTTTTTGGGTTTGTGATTTGTGTCTCATCACTCTTGGGGCACTGTTGAAAGATTGTGGCTGTGAGCTGTGTACTGAGTGTGCTGGGCCATGGTTACAGGAATGGGGCAGGAGGTTGTGCTAAAATTATCAGAGGCAGTGGAGCCCATGGTAGCTGTGTAGCATCTGCAAACACAAACACCCTACAGAGTTAATTCAGACTGCCTTGGTGTCACAATAGGCTCTAAACTCTAATGACAGTGACCAAAGGAACTTACTGCAGAAATATGAGAAGGTCTCAAATTTCTATAAACATAAGGAAGGCTATATTTCCTAGGGAAATAATTATTAAATTAATAATAAAGGTATATTTCACAGAAAATGTAAATTATATATTTATTCCATTTTGCTCTGGAAAACAGAAAGGACACTTGTTACTTGTTACAAGAATATCCTTGAAAGGAGGAAGTGTTTCACCAGCCAAGGAAAAAAAGACCTCCATGAAACAACACTTTTTTCCTTTCTCTTCCCTCCAGCCCTATCCAAATACCGTGTGAAAGTCATTTGTCTTGGACTTGGGAGGCTTGCTTGCAAACAAATGCACTTCTTTTTCTGCAGAGCTTAACTACAAGTTTGCTCCTTGAAACCAGACAAAGTCACTGGTTAGTCAATGCCTGGCTTGAACAGATCAGTTTGAATTCCTATGTACGTAGTATTTTAAGCTCAGGTATTGGTTTCACTGTATTTCTGTTTGTGCTAGCAATGAATTGATTTTTTTACTCTGCTAGTATTTTAAAAGACCCAAACCTCTCCCTTGCTGCCAAACCAGGATGGTTATTAAAGGATTCTAATATTCTTTCATTTTATTGCCAGAACTGCTTTTAGAATAAACTGACCATGTGAAAAGTAATTTCTTTATGTCCTTACTCTACACTTCAAGAAGTCTAAGGAAGAGGAGATGATAAGGCCTTGGACACCCAAAAGAAAGAAAAATTGTTCTCTAGCACAATTCTATTCTGAAGGAAAACTCTCTTGTCTTATCCAAGTGTAGTCTCAGGCTTTTGGGATGTCAGAGAGCACCTGGTTCCTTGCAGGCTCCCCGTCCATTCTTAGTGCATTTACTGGGTATAAATAAGGTTTGTTTTTCTGATTCTTAACAGGTATTTTCTGTTGCCATCAAGTTGGTGGAGAGGCCCCTGCCAAAAGTAGCAAGGAGCTTCTTGTCAGAGGGAAGCCTGGCCTTTAGGAGTTGCAAGGGAAGGGAGGACACACTGCTTGGAATTGTCCTCAGGACCCCCCTCGGGTGGGGGTCTTCTGACCAGGATTGGTGGCCAGCCTTTGGCAGTCAGTGAAGCTCTTGGCACTACAGGTAGAGAAGCCTTGAGTCAAAGGAATATTGTCCTAAAATAAATGCCAAAACTACCATGGGCAGATGCTTTCAGGGCACAGTTTATTTCTCTGCCCTGGGGAAGCAGGGAGGGGATCAGGTGGGTGTCTGCAACCTGGGAAAAAACAGTGACAGTCAGAGCTGGATCTTGGGAAAGCCTTGGTAAAATAATGAGCAGAGCTGATCAGTGTGAGCATGTGGCTTCTGTAGGTTGGTTGCTGCTTCTCTTTTCCTTAGGTGCAAGCTTTTAATTGTAAGCTGGGCTTTTCTTTCACCAATCTAAGCGAAGGCACCGTACTCAGAAAGTCACAGCAAGTCAGTCTCTTCACAGATGGAGACTTTTATGCATAGAAGTAAACTCATAAAATTGTGTGTGTGAGATGGAGTAAAGCAGTGCCACTCTTGGGTTCTGGAGCTTGGTTTTGAAAAGACAGCAGGCCAGTGTTTTGTCATCCCTAAATTCTTCCCATCCAGATAACAGGGACCAAAAAGGCAAAAGCAAAGACGCAGTGTTCACGACTCATAGGCTTCTCCCATTGTGCAAGCCCTTCCCCAGAGGGCTTGAATTTTCTCAGTGACAGCCAGAGCAAGAAGTGCCAAGGAGAGTGAGCAGGACTGGGAGTACAGCAAGGTCTTCTTGTCATTCCTGGGGCAGAGGCATTTCAGGGAGCAGGCTGAGAAAGTTTAGCCTGATTTAGGTGGTCAAGAGGGATCTGGCTTAGCTTTGCAAGGCAGAAAAAGGGGATGCATTTCCCAGCATCAGGTTATGCAAACCACTGAGGTGGAGGTGGGAGGGGGCAGGCTGGCTGCGAGTCATTTTGTATCTGCATGAAAATGGAATTCAAAACATTCCCTCTAGAGTGGTATCCAATACCAAAATTGGATTTGGGAACTCAGAGTACATGAATATGTGTGCTGTCAATAAGAGTTATCTGTATACAGAACCCTTTCCTTGTCTGCTTTCTCTACCATGCTTCCTTCTTAATTCATTTTCAGTCTTTAATGTACTGTTGTGTAGCATCCTCTCCCATTAGGCCCTGTAATGTGCTCCGATTGCCTTCAGCTTGACTGCACTTAATAGCCAGCGTAAATAGAACTTAGTGTAGCATGCACTAACATCTCTATCCATTGTCCAGAGATTAAATACATGCCACAAATGGTTTACGCATCATCAGCCTCGAGCCCTCGTTTCATAGCTCCCAACCAAAAGAGGATATTAAATTAATTTGCAGGTTGCTTTAGCAAGGCCTAACAAAAAGAGGGGGGAAAAAAATCCTGAGGGTCACTCTGCATATAATATCCATCAATCAAAAAAGAGGGGTGGAAAATGATAATAGCAGGTCATTATAAGGGGACAGGTGCACGCATATTTAGCTCTATCTCTAGCTCAGGTCAAAGCTAAATGGTGTTAACGGGGAGGAATGCAGGCTATGTGAGCAGTGTGGATGTGTGAGGAAGAGGCAAAAGGGCAGCTCTGTGGCAGAACAGCACTGTCTCTTCCAGATCTTCAGGCTTAACCCTTTACTCTGCCTGGGCAAGAGCTGTTGGGTAACACTGAGCTCGTGAGAGAGGAAGGAAAGGAGCAAAGCAGAGATCTCCATCTCTTGTCCTGCAGCAGCTCATACCATTCAAAGTCAGCAAGGAGGCAGGATTGGTGTAGGGCAGTGAAAATGAAATTGCACAGTGCCAGGGTGCAGATTGGCAGGCCCTGGGTGTGCTGCTGTCATGGGCAGGGTTTTGTCAAGCAGCAGGAAATGCGAATGCTCCTCATTGAAAGGCAGGAAGGAGACCTGTGTTCAGCAGGGAACATGGGCTAACAGAGATGAGCAATGATCTTCATGAGGGCCAGGGCTGAGAGAACTGGAAAAACAGCGGCAAGGCCACAACTCATCTACTGAAACAAGAACTGTGACTAAAGTAGTCAGATGGATTTAAAGTGAAGCGAGGCTGACAAGGTTGAGGGGATAGGACAGAGTCCTTGAGTTATTATTATGAAAGGAAGGTACCACATGAAAGTGGACTGCACACAGACACTCTGTGCCAGCCCTACTTGTCAGTCTGTACTTTTAGCTCAGTGACTGGGACAGACATGGACAATGAGAAAGCTTCAGTCACACTTGTGGTTTCCAGTAAACAACTGGGAAGACACACTTCAGTTTAAAGCACCAAGCTAAAAATTAGGCTGCCTGCTTTGTGGCTGTGGCAAGCAATGTCACCCAGGTATGCAAATCTTTTCTCTTTGTTTCAAGTTTGATAGCAATCCACAGAGGTGAAGGGAAATATCAGTGATTATTGCCATGTTTTAGATGCCAGCATCAGGGTTTTGCAAGGTCTTGTTGATGAATAACAAATCACTGCATCACTTCTGGAGTGATGTGGCTCAGTGCCACGTTCCCTTGCTTTCTGGGGAAGTGTGTTTTCAGGTGCTGCATTCTGTAGTCTTCATGAGGAAATGACCCAAATCCTCCCCCAAGCCCACAATAACACACTTTGACTGACATGGATCATTTTTCTGAGGTTCACAGCAAGTACCATCCGTACCCTGAGAAATGATATACTGGGAACTAGAACAATTGAGTAAGGAAATACCCTTTACCACAAGAGTTTAAATGCCCAAGGATTGCTGTCATAGAAATCATGAACTGACAGTCTGTCAGCTGATATTTTAAATGCTGTTATTCCATGCCAATTTTCCCAGGCTGGAGCCATGAAAGTGAAGAAAGGCAAAGCAACACTGCATGTCAACAAGGGTTCAGCAGAAGTTGTAAGAAAGAAATTTTCTAGTTAGGATATAAATAAGAAGCCAATTTCAAGCTGTGTGCAAGGGTAGAAGATTGGTTTGAGTGCATTTGGGAGGGAAAAAAATAAAATAAATAATAGTAAAAAAGAGATTAATTTTGGGAGCAGGAGGATCTATTCTGGAAAGTGTTCTTGATGGAGCGGCCCACACAAAAGCAGAGGTGCTATTTCCCCAAAGTCTTAGTGGGCTCTGGTTGCCCCATGGTCAGCCCAAGACTTTCTTTCAGATATGGTGGTCTGTATTCTCTCATGCTCCATTTTTTCCCTCCATTTTTTCCCTTTCTTGCTAGTAAACATCAGAAGCTGCTTGTCTTGGGGCTGAATGGATGGGGAAAGATACGAATTTAATCCTGACCTGCTACAGAACAACTTCAGCCAGCTCCTGCTCCAATTTTCACTCCAAGCAGATGCTCAATCCACGTGTTCGTGGGAGTGAGGGCCAGGGAAGGGAGAGGGAGGCAAGAGGGAAGAGCCTGATGGGGCTGGGCTGCGCCGTGTGCTCCAGAACAATAGATGATCACTCTTAATTATGGCAGCCTGAATGAGCATCGCTCTGCCGGCCCCTTTCCTCGTGCTATCTGATCAATACAGCCTTAATTGCCGAAGAAAGGCAGGATCGTACACAATCACAGCACAATGGTTTAATCACTTGGACGCTTAAAGTTAATTTCAGGCAGTTCATTTCTCATCGCCTCTCACTCTGTCAGGCATGGCTTGTCTCCTTGCACACACAGGTGCACGCGTGCTCGCAGCTAAAGGTGGGTTATTAATAGCTTTTAGCAAGATTATTTGAGCTAATTGAAACTGTGGGAAATGTTATTATCATGCATAAGCTTAGAAGGGCTTTTCTTTTTGAAGGCGGGTGTGCTGAAAGCATTCATTGAGACACTTCTTGAGGGAAGAAATAAAAAGCTCTTCTTTTCTGGGCCATCTCCTCTACTGCTTTCATGCTGACCTGTCCAGACACTGGGCATCCTCAGGTTAGTGATCAGGTGGTGCAGCAGGGTTGGGACCTCATGAACAGCTGGAGTGGGAATTCACCTGTCCTTTCCATAGCACCCAGTCCTCTCCAGCCTTTGGGGATCTTCAGGCTCGTGGACTGTGTGTCTGCAGGATTGTTTTTGTGGCTGGCAGAGCGTGGCCACTTGAGAAGGTGTTGTTGAGATCCAGGGTGATCCTTGGCTTAAAATAAGGGCACATCTGGCCCACCATCTGCAGAATTTCTGCTGTTTCAGATGTGCAAATTTTGCTTGGATCACATTTTATAGATGAGGGTCTGCTGCAGCACCTTAATCCGGTTTTGAATGTTGTCCAGTAGATCCAGCTGGAAGCATCAAGTTGAGGAGCTGTGAAATGCTGGCCATGAGAGGGAAATTTGGGTTTACCTTCCTCCTCAACAGAGCTGAGCATCACCACAGCAAAAGTACAGGCTTTTCAAAAGCCTCTTGTGATGCTGAGTGCAGTTTCTGACCTTCACTTTGAGACTCCTGGATCAATCCCTCTCCTTTTCTTCTCCCTCCCACCCTAGCCAGAAATTGAAGCACCAAACCTGACTGCTGTTTTTGTGAACTCTTTGAACGCTGCTGACTTGTTGCTGCCTGAGAAAACCTAGATCAAGAAAACATGGGTAGAAATGAGTTTTGACACAGAGGTACCTGGTCCAGTGGAGCTCTCAGGCATCACTTTGGCTTGTGAGTGAGCCCAGGCATCTTTTATCTCGGATGACAATGAACCTGTCACAGAGAGGGGCTGAGCCTTGCTGGGTGCCTGTGCTGCATTAAGGAGAATTCTCACCCCTGCCTGGGCACTGAGCGCTGGGAAATCTGATCTCACAGGATCCAGGACAACAAGGAATATCTGAAAAAACACACTTGCTCTGCTTGTAGGATAAGGCAGCATGGGAGCCAGTGCCAGACAAGTAAAAAGGCTGACGAGAGGTGAACAGAGATTTTCAGAGCTGTAAGAAAGTCCTCCTTGGGCAACAAAAACATTCTGTGAAGCATATTGCTGCTGATGGGATGGGATGGGAAGAAAAGTTACTTGAAAGTTTATCTCACAGCCGTTTTAGTCACCTCCAACTTTGTTCTATGTTGGACTATTGCCTACTGGGACAAAGCTTGGAGGCAGCCAGAAGTTCCTACTGAATGCTGGTCAGATAAGGATGAAGTTCACAGGCTACACTGACATTTTTTTTCTCCCAGAAAATAATTTCCAGGATAAAAATGGTATCCTGTGTTTTTGTTATTGTTTTCTGGCTACTGCATATCTGAAATGCCAGACTCGGTTGCAGCTCTCTCTACGTCCTGCAGATCATTTTTCCATGAAGAATAGCAGGCAATGTTAGAAATTTGATAAGAGTGGCTTTCTCCTTTGATGAGTTCCTGCCCAAAATCTTAGGCAGAAGATGAGGAATTCAGCATGAGGGATACAGACCAAGAGAAAGGACCTGACAGAAGCGCAGTCACTCCCTTTGTTGCAATGCTTTAGGCTAACCATTATTCACAGCCCTTTCCTCATATTGCATCTTTCATGATTTGCTTAAGCGATTTTAAATTGCTTTTGTGATTTCATTTAGCAGAGACCACAATAAAAGTGACCCTTGAGTTTATGAAATGAAACAGCCTGCACAAAGGGACCGAGGGCCTCAGCAGCCCGTGGGGTGACGGGTTTCTGTGCTGCACGGGGTGTGTTTGCCTGGGACAAAGGGATGACAAAGGGCTTGCAATGAAATGGTGCAAGTGAGGAACATTTCTACCAGTGGCTGCCCAAAGCAGCTGGTGTGAAACCAGTGCTCACCAGCCCCTTGCCTGTGCAAATGAAGGGAAGAACATTGCCAGACAGTCCAGAACATGCTCACCACCCAGATTTTTTTGTTAAAAATGAGGTTTAGGTGGTTTTTTGTGTTCCCTCCTCAATGTTTTCCTTTATGAGGGAGGCAGCAGGCAAATCACACTGGAGCACCAACTGCATTTACTGAGAGTTTTTTCAGCAGACCTCTTCAGCAGGGGAGTTCAATTAGCAAAATGACCAGGGCTCTGAGCTTATGGCCAGGAGGAAAGCTGGATGTCACTTTCCAGATGCTGTCCAAGGTGTATCTCTTGTACCTCACCCTGCTCTGAGGTGGTTTGGAGCAGTGCTGGGATCAGGTGTTTGATGTAACACTGCAAGTCAGTAGAAATCCTTGGGAATGAGGAGGGAGGTGGAAAGAGGAAAAGATTTTCCTTTGTCCCTGCAAAATCTTCTCAGAGAAAGACAAAAACTGTCTTTGGAGCTCACTTTCCAGTCTCTATTTTCTGTTGTATCCAGTGCCCGGCTATCTGGGAAGTGGGTTCCAGCCCCCTTACCCCAACACCCTGCCTGTGCCTCCCCAAACCCTTTAGCCTGCTTCAGTGATGCCTCTTGATAACACTGTGATGTTTTTTGACTGCCCAGAAATACAGCTGAGCCTCTCCAGAGCTGAATAAGGCACAAATGAAACAAGCATCAGCAAAGTTGGTGCATTTTTACACAGCTGCTTTGCTGGGCTGCTCTCAGCTGTGCCAGGGTGCAAATCAGCTCTTGGTAGCACTGCAAGGGAGGAATCCCAAATCTGACCTCCTCTTTTTCTCTGGGATTGGTTTCCACTCTCTGAGACAAAAAGTTAAGCAGAACACAGAGAGGAAATGATAAAAATGTGACCTATTTTCATGCTGTTTGGCTGCTCTTTACTGTAGATGACAAGTGGTCTGGTGATCTTAGACGGCTCCCAGGGGGATGAAGGGCAGGATCTGAAGCACTTTATGGGTGACACCTCATTTAAGGTATTACTCCCACTTCCCTCCACTTTGCAGGGAAGCCATGTCTGGAAAGCCCTTGGGAAGAGGCTGCCTGCAACCCTCCCTGCTTGGTTCCCTGTGGAAAACACCATAGCCAGGCAAAGGCAGGATAGATTTAATTCCAGCTGTGGAGCACCTTGTGTTTTAGCAGGAGCCGGAGGCCGTGCTGTCATGCTGCAGCCTGGCTTGTTTCTGCTCTGAGCTTCTCTGGGGGTTCAGTGTATATTTGCAAAAAGAGCAGCCTCCCTTCCTCTCTGCTCCCCAAGAAAAACAGTAAAAAACCCCCAATAACCCCAGAGCAAACTCTTTTTAGAGGAAGGAAGGAGAAGGCAAAGGGAAGCTGAGGCACTGGGGGAAATCTGATTTTGAGATTTTTGTCGCTGTGGTGGCACAATTTCCTCTGATGCAGCTGTGTAATGAGTTCACATCTGTTAATGCCACATGTTGCTCTGCCTTGCACAGATGCAAAGTCTCAATTTTTCTAATTAGCAACAACATGAAGTATATCTTAATTTTCTGTCCCCCTTCCCTCTAATAAACGTGATATTAACAAGGTTACGTGCCTGCTTTCACGGGGTTTAATCGAATGAGGAGCGAGATTGGGTTAGATCACACTGTTCTTCTTAGGTGGGGTCTGCCCAGCCGCAGAGACATCGATTCATTACAGTAAGCAGAAAGCACAGGACAGGGGATGGGGGCCCACACTCCCCTTTTTGCAGCAGCTGTGTCAGTCACAACCACTGTTACCTGTGTATGTGATCCTTCAAGCCTCTCTGGACCACACTGCATGTTTGTGTTGCACATATATCTTTATTTTTTACAGTGCGAGTGCCCAGGAAGGCCTGTAACACCAGCTCTGCCCAGAGATCCAGCTGCATTTCTGGTCTGAGGGGATGGGGGACACAGCCCAGGTCCAGGCAGGACAGGAGCAGGAGATGCTGGAGGCTCCCAAAGCCGTGAGAAGCTGCAAACCAGCTGAATCTGCAGAGAAAAAAAAGGGACAGCCCTGGACCTCTTCATGCCATGAGTGCTCAGTGGCATCTCTGTGTGAGACTGAGCGACTTCACCCACTCTTGGCTGCAAAAATGCTCAGTTGGGGTTGTTGGGGACCCTGAGAGCGCAAGCTGGGGGGCTTTGCCTGTGGTCGCCGTGACAGTGATCAGAGCAGGACAGGGACTAGTGCGGGTGGAGCTCTCCCTGAGCAGGATCCAGCCCTCCCTGGACAGCCTGCATTCATATTCCACCTGACTCTGCTGGGAGAAATCCACGGGGACCCCAACAGCAATTACTTGTGTGATTTAATTGGCATTATCATTTTACTGGCCTGACAGAGATAAATCGCCCTATTGGGTAAGGCTGCTACTGTGACAGCAAAAGCAGAAGGAAAGACTTTCTCCTTCTCTCTGAAATAGGAGATGACTACCAGTGTATCTTAATAATTAGTGCTGTTATAATTAATCGGGCTATTTGAGAGTCAATCTAACAAACAAATGGAGGGCTTGATTGTTCAGTAATTGACAATTTGTTTCCAATATGGTATCACTCACTTCTGCTTGTGCAAAGAAGCAAAAAGACACAAAACTGAGATTACTGGAGGGCTGGGGCTTGGCCGCAGTGAGGACAAGTGACTGTGTGAGAGAGCATGGAGGAAAGGAGCATTCCCAGACACTGAATATCCCAGGGACCCATTTGTCTTGGAAATACACACACACACACACACACACACACACACACACACACACACAGAGTTATGATTCCTTCTGTTTCCCTGCTTTTCAAACAGTTGCAGCCAGCTGTCACTGCCTGTGTGGGTAGTTTACGGCAAAGCAGAGTTTTCAGACCTTGGCCTTTCCATACAATTTTCACCCTGGTTGTATTCCTGGATCTGCTCTCTCCAGGCTGTATTTCTTTCCTTGCCTTGTCTCAGTGTCCCCTTTCTCTTCGACTTACCCTCTGCAGTGCCATGGGTTCTCTGGAACCTGCAGTAAGTTGTTTGTTGATGCTTTGGATGGAAGGACGACGTGTGGCCATGGCAAAGAGGATGTGGATGTACTGGGCACTGCAGCACTGGGATGTTGCTGTCTGGATGCAGACCAGACTGTATGTGGTGCTCCTGTTCCTGCCTCCAAACAAAGCAAAAACAGCACGAGAGTGGGCAAACCATTTTTAAAACATTATTTCCATTATTTAAGTGAGGGAAGAAAGATATGGATATTTTGCTGGTAAAATGTCTCTGTGATGGTATCAGCTTTTGAAAAATGGTTTAGAGTCTGCTGTTCTCTGGGAGATTCCCTCCTGTATCTGCATGAGAGCTTTTTCCTTTCTTTCACATAAGACCAAATACATCTGGGTCCTCAGTGTCTCAGTCCTCCTACAGCACATGGTCAACTCCCATGGGCTTCTGAACTCCTGTTGGTGCTGGCCTGGAGGATGCTTTGTATCACATTGAAAAGGAGCAATAATCATGGCTGAGGAGACCCTGCAGGGAATTCCAAACTCTCACAGTTCTCTGGAATTGGCCTTGGCCACCAAATGTGTATGGATGGATATCCACATGGTATGGGGAATATAATTTGGGGATGGCTTTTGCTCCCAGTGCAATTCCTCCCTGTTGCAGCAGAATTGTTGCTGCACCCAGAGAGGCTGTGAACAGCTCTGTCAAGTGGCAACACTTCTCCCCCGACCCAGTTTAAATGAGATATGAATAATTGATTTGCCTCCTGAATAATTAATTGGATATTCAATAATGAAAGTAATTGTTTGGCTCATTCCCCCATTGATAATCAAGCTAATCTTCCCCTTCAATATGTGGGCCATACAGATTTGTAAAGCAGTGAGACAGTTTATAGGCTGATAACGCAGCTAATGTGCTCGGTGCGGGGTCACCTTGTCCAAATATTCCAGCAGCTCCCAGGGCTGCTCTCCACTGGGTTATCCACTGCACAGCCAAGCTGTGTGCAGAGAGGGTTTGTTCTTTTCCTCCTCGTTCTGATTGCTGCACATCTCCCACCAGGGAGGAGTCTTCTTTTACAGTTTAAACAAAAATCATCAGACGCCACTTGCTCCAATTAAGGCTTCCAAGGAGGTTTGTTCTTGCTCCAGTCAATAGTGCCGGATTAAAGGGAGCAAGCGGCGCTCTGAACTCACGGGGCTGCTCTCTTCTGCAGGAATTAGAGCTCGGCTCCACAGAGAGGCTCCAGAGCTTTCCTTTGCCACCAGCCCTTTAGAAATCAAAATCAAACCGAAACATGTTAATGCTGATTTTGCAGCTGCTGCATTTGGGTTTTTTTGAGTTTCTAATGTTGCAAGTCCCATGAAGCCTGGAAGTCTGAGCTGACACCGCTGTGGCACAAAGTAGATGTGCCCTCTGGAGAGGAGCTCAGCACTGACAGTGGAGTGTGAGTGCTGACACGGTCCCAGGTTATCCCAGAGGCACTTTGGGGATGTCCACATGAGGTGCCCCCATGCACTGGGCAGAGTTACCAGATCTGTTTTGGGGATCTGGGGTTGAACCACAACACAGCATCAAAAATCAAGTGATATGAGCAGAGATCCACATTGCTGGGGCCTGAGTCAGGTGCTGGAGAGTTTCAGTACTTGCAGTTACAAACTGTAACCCCAGACAACCTTGCCTGCATGCCCTCATGTTCCAGCAGACCTGTGATTCCTGCACATTCCTACTGGGTCTCAGAAGGGCTTCAGGTCCTGGCAAGTAATGCAAGTCACAGAGTGTGGAAGACACTGCAGGTGGTGCTGCCCCAGAGATGCCAGTACTAACAGGTAAATAAATCCTTTGCCACTGTTGTAGGCTTGTCCTGGCAGAAAGGGCATTCAGGAATCTGCTATGACCTCCATGGGTTTCGTCTTGGGCTTGCTTCTAATGAAATTAAGGGCTGAGAGAAGCCTGTTCTCACCACATGGTGTGTTCAAAGAGTGGCTGCACTAATGACAGAGTTTATCCACCTCACTGGGGCAGAGAAGCACAAAAAGCTTCTTGAGACACTGCACAGTGAAGGTGAAGCCTGGGACAGTCTGGAGCGAGGGAGCTGTGCTGCTCTTGGTCCTGAGATACCTCCTGGGTGACCAATCTCCCACCCTCCCTGGGCTCTGTGACTGATCCGTGCCCTGCAGAGATGTGACTCAGAAGGTCTCAGACTCTGCCCTGGGTTTCTGCTGGCTCTCTGTAGGTACTCTGAGTGGAAGTTTCCTATGAGAGGCTTTTGCAATAGCTGGGACATGATTAGGAGCTTTCAAGCATCTTTGATTGTGTCCTGAGCCCATGCTCTGAAGGCAGAGTTCCACTGGGGTGGACATTCCCAGCAAGGATTCCTTAAGCCTGGAGCACAGGGGATTTATCTCATTGTACAAACCCACACTTTCTGAGGTTCAGCTGCTGAGGTGTCTGTCCGGAGGGCAGGAGATGAAGGTGTCATTTGGGAATATCAAAGCACTGCAGCTCCAGAATATGATATTTTGCCATTGGGCTCAAACCTCCAGGACAGTGAGCAGCCCTTGAGGCAGGGAGAGCTACGTGTCACTGGTACATCTGACACTCTGATGCTTCAGCCCCTGGGTCCCTCCTTCTCCTGGCAGCAGCAGTGAGCAGAAACAGTCACCTGGAGATTGATGCATTATAAATGTGCATGTGGGAACCATTTAAAACAAGCAAGGAAAGCGGCAGAGTGTTCCTGGAGAAGGATCTACATGAGATGACAGTGCAATCTGGGAAGCCCTCCCCTGCAAAAGCTACTTGAATTTAGATAGTTTTCATTTAGATACTTCTCATTTTAACCAGTTTAATTTCTTTATGAGGGCTTTCATTTGAAAAAGTGGCAGCACCGACGGGGCTTGGAAAGATTCATCTTCAGCCAATTTATTGTGCAGCAGATTTATCATTTCATCAGTAATTTAAGCAGAGACACTTGATCGTGCATTCATTGATACCACTCAGAGCTGCTTGGTTGTGGGCTCCTTGTGGAAAGTGTGAGGACAGAGCAACAGGGAAGGGCCAATGCCATGAGTGTTCCCAAGAAACCTCTGCAAAGGTGACTGTCCGGGGAGAGGGCAAAATGGCAGGAGCCCATCAGCGGGGTAAAACCAATAAAACTCAACTTCATTCAAAGCTTTTTCTCATCACAGGCTAATTTACTGCGAAGATGGCAGCATCGCCCTTCTCTTCCCCTCCCTTCTCCAGGCTATTAAGGGGTTCGTGAGGGGCTCCCAAGATCAAAGCTTCCTTGGTGATTTAATTGACGTGCAGCTGCTGTCTGTGAGTGGAGGGAGGCAGGGACTCCGGGGAGGGAAGGGGAGCAGGGGGATACACCACAGCCCCGCCAGAAGAAATACTGCGGGAAGCCACCCGCCTCCGCCTGGCAATCCCGGCGTTATTTATGCACACACATAAAGGGTTCCATGCATCCCGCTGAAATCTCCCTTATTTGTCAATGAGATCCCCCCTCCCGCTCTGCCTCAGCTAACGTTTACAGTAAATCTGTTACACTGACCATTAAATCTGGAGCTGCCCTGAGCAATAGTTTCAATGGGTGCATTGACAGCCCGAGTGTTAATAATGATGCAAACACTAACCTGTTTATTGATTTGCTTTTTGTACCCTTCATTCTGGCTCACTCCTCCTCACTCTCGGAGGAGAAATCCTAGAATTAGTAATCAGGTGACAGCTCAGAGCCCCCGTCTGTTCCCAGCAGTGTCATCCAACCCAAACTCCCGGAGATAAATTACAGGTGCCGTATTCTGCCTCTGCCAGCCATTCAATATACTGTTACTCAATGCAAGATGTAGTATTTGTCATTGGTGCCAGCAGACAGGAGGGAAAACAAAAAGAAACATTAACAGAGACGTGGAAAGCTTTTAACTTTGACAAGAGAAGCATAGGGAAGTTTTACATTTAGCCCCTCCACGGAAGGCCAGTGCCCATCCATTAAAGCAGCTTGTCAGACAGTGGGTGTGGTAGAATGGAGCTGGGATCAGGAAGCTGAGAGGAAACCTGATGTGCTCATGGTGCTTCCTCCTCCTGCTGCCAGGTGGGTGCCTGCCTGCAACACTCAGGAGCGTGGAATTGGTGAAAACTTTTTGGGTTCCTACAAAAATTTTGCCTACTCATGAGCCTCCTTGAAGCTGAGATGGAGGTGGGTTCACAGAGGGGGTGCGAAGAGGAGTTCTGATTCATGCCCCTGGGGGCCTGGGAGCCTGTTCAGACAATGGGGGGCACAAGGTGAGCAGTGACACAGCTCCAAGGGCTGGCCCTGCTTGTCCTCTGCTGAGAAGCAGCTCAGCCAACTTACGTGCCTCTAAAACATTGGCCCCAAAGCAATCCCATCTGAGCTACCTGGCAAGGTTCTCCAGGTTGTAAAGTGTGAAGAGCTATGCAAACAGAGCCTGAGCAGGAGCCAGGAGCTCACATCTGCAGGGGATCAGTCCTACATCAAGTCGGGAGCTGCAGATGCTTCCCCCATGACGGGCTCAGTGTGACATCCAGCACCAGACACCACAGCTTTGCTGATGAGCTGCACAGGCTTGTGAAAGAAGAAGCTGGAGTTAAATGAAAGCTAGGCTTCATGTTCCCCATCTAGCAATGCTTTTTGACCTATGGTTTTTATGGTCAGGAGAGAAACCTGCCAGTAAATAAGTAGAATTTATAAACCCTGCAGGGGCTCTGATATATTCCCCAGGAGCTGGGGCCCCAAAGGCTTTCAGTGGCATTTATAAGCTTCACTCAGTTGTCAGACCCCTTAGTTCCTTTTATTTCTGCTAAGTTTATAAGCTCTGAAAGAGCAGTCTGCAGTGTTTATTAACTGCACTGCAGAGCTGAAGAAAAGCAGCTGATCCAAAAGAAACACAATTCTACCTGTACCCCTTAAACATGGTTCAAATCAAAGCTCCACATTCACTATGTTTTACCCTGTCTTCTAATATGCACCCATCACCAAACAGGTGGCTGTGTGTTATTATAGAAAATAAAATTACACCAATGGTAAACACCGTCCTAGATGCCTTAGTTCCTTAGGAGGAACCTGAACTGAATATAACAACAAACCACTAAAAGTGGGAGTTTGCCAAGCCTTAAATATTAGTATCTATGTGAATATGTAACCGTGTCCATGAGGAGAAGCTAAAATCCAATAGGGGTCAGTGAAAATGAAATGTGTGTAAAAAAAATTGTATCATGCATGTTCCAATAGGACTGCTGTTTTTTAAATAGAGGTCCAGCTCTGGGAAATGCTGAGTTTCCCAGGGACAAGGGAACCTGTGGTGGCAGCCAGCAGTTTGGTGAAAAAGTGTTTAGTGCTGTAGTACATGGAAGTAGCCTCAGGACAGCAGGATCAGCCACTGGTTTGGACATATATAAAATAACTGTGCTCACATTATAAATCCCAGGGTATTTTAGACTACTTGGTATGTCTGCAGTGATTCTGAGGAAAACAGAGCTCTTTCCACAGTGGAATGGACATGCAGGTTTAGTCCAGCTATCGGTGCAGAACAAAGGAGTGACAGATTCCTTTCGCCGATTTCAATAAATCTAAAGGGTGAAATGCTGTCTACAAGATCAAGCAAAGTTTTAGCATTAAGGATTCCCATATAAGATTTCAGGACTCCTTGTTTTTCAAAGCTTTTCAATATTTTGTTTTCTGTTTCTTTTCACTTTTCCTCCTAGTAGGACAATATGCTAAATTTTGTTCATTGTGTTTCCAAAACTGTAGAGTTGATCATGTTTGGGCTGGGCAATTGTGAAGGACGATTTAACATTTCTGGTTTAATTGAACATGTAGATGATCCTGGACCCCACCTTTTTAATGTGCATAAGAGTTAAAGTCCTTGACTTGGCTGAGCAGTGTTTTCCATGTAGGAGCTGTTTGGAGTTCTCCAGTTAGTAACAAAAATCCTCTGAATTTAACAGAACAGAGGCAAAGGAAGAAGAAACAGTCCAGAAGCTGGGGACTGTGTGTGCTGGCAGGGATGATGAAATAACAGGGGTATTTGTAGACAGAACTACTAGAAGTGGGAAAAGCACAGAAATAAAAGCAAAGTCCAAGAGGAAGAGAAAGCACATGAAATTAGTGGAAAGGAGAACAAAGCTTCATCCTGTGAGACACTGGAGAAGGCCAATCTTAAATAATTATAGCAACAGTTTGACTTTAAAATCAGGATGTATATTTGTCGTGGCTCCTCCAAGAGTGCAAGTCTCTCCTCCTCCCTTTCTTTGTACAGATTTCCCCAGACAATTCACAGTCCTTTCCTTCCTTTATTTATGTGGTTTCATATTTCATGGCTTTTGGTTACTGTATTCCCATCATGATTTATGACCAAAGGGAAGAATTGCATCCAGGTGATGATCCAGTCCATTATCTCTAGGGAGATGCTGACCACTGTAGTGGAGCACAGAGACCTGTTGTACCACGTGATGGAGAACAAGCAGAAAAAGAAGGCTTCCAGGTCATGGGGGAAAAGCACAATTTTTTTAATTTGCACAATAGGATGCAAAGAAAAAAGAATCCTTTTTCCTATTTTTCCTCTTCCTGAATGGGATTTTTATTAAAAAAACTATAGGAGACCAAATATATTCAATGTGCTAACACACAGCTGCCTTAGCTGAAATGACCCATTTTAAATGCATGATACAACAGGGTAAATCTGTCTCCATACCACCCTTGGCTGGGCTGGAATTTTTCTTCCGCTTTTTCCTTCCAGTTTTCTGCTTTGCCCTTAATAAATCAAGATTTCTTTGCCCTGCTCTGCACCTTCCCAGCTTTTGCAGATCATTAATACCAAGACAGGGCTGTTAATCTCTTGGTCCCAAGGTGCATTGACCCACTTGCAGGGAGAGAGGCTGGGACACTGGTGGGACCATGCCCTTGGTCACAGAGCAGGGGGATGCACCCCAGGGCCACATTAACTCCAGAAATGTCACCATGGGGCCTGGTCTGCCCATCCTGCTCTGACAGCCACTGATGTATTTGGGTGTGGACCTTGGGATAAATCTCAGTGTGAGGTGTCTCTCTGCTCTGAGCCCCAGCACTTTTACTGCCTGTGCCCTACTTTAGCGGTGGCTTTGCCAAGGAATATCTCCTTCTCTGCTGTTATTGAGGTCTTATTCCCATTGTTTGGGTTTCCTATCCAATTCAGCCCTTCTATCCCTAGTGGCACGGAGAAGAGGCTAACACCCTTGCTTTATTTTTCAGGTCTCTTCTCATCAGTGAAGGGCAGGAAGAAAGCTTGGCAATGAAAGGCAATTTCTCCTAACCCAGTGGGCGAGCGCAGTGTGGTAAGAGTGCTTTTAAACAAAAAAAATCCAATAACTTCCATATAAATTGTCCAGGAGAGAAAACTTTGTGTTTTTGACATTTGTAGCTGTTTCAGCATTTTTCCGTGCAAGATGAAAAACTTTTGCATTGAGCAAAACACAGATTTATGATCAATAAAGTGAAGTTTAACAGTTTATAGGGGCCATACATTCTTTTTTTAAAAATCTGATATTAAAAACTATTTTTTCCCTCCCAGCCATGTGAGAAAGCCTCTCTGGTGTCAGAGTTTCAGCATAGTAAAGCAGCTGGCAGGGCACTGAGGATAATCACTGGATGGGGTTTCCTGCAGGATGTGTGGCCACCCAAGCCACCCCCCCTTACCTTCATGGAATCATGTACAATAAGACCCCCAGATGCCCATGAACACCTGGGTGTGAACCTCAAGCTCTGGGGCTGTGCTAGCCCTGTCCTTTGGAGAATTTAGGAGCACAAGGCTTTTGCAGGTCCCTTTCTGGGCCATTAAATAAACCCATTCCTAATAACTCTCCCACGAAGCTCTGCAAGTCCTCCCATAGCACAAGGTACAGGCAGAGAACAGGAAGCAGCTGCCAGACACTGAGTCCCACAAGTGGTTTGGGAACTGCTTGGGAGGACTGTGTGAGATTTTATTGGCACTGCCTCGTGTCGGGCTGCAAGTGCTCAGGGAGTGCTGGGCATGGCTTCTTCCCATCTCAGCTCTGGTCCACAGGAGCATGGAGCAGGCAAATCTTCTGGTACTGCCCCCTTACCTTTACCTCTCACCAAGAATGCTCACCTCCAAAAACATTCACATAATAGAATCACAGAATGGCTTGGGTTGGAAGGGACCTGAAAGCTCATCCAGCTCCACCCCCTGCCGTGGGCAGGGACACCTTCCACTATCCCAGGGTGCTCCAAGCCCTGTCCAACCTGGCCTTGAACATTCCCAGGGTTGGGGCAGCCACATCTTCCCTTGGAAGCCTGAGCCAGGGCCTCCCCACCCTCACAGGGAAGAATCTCTCCCTTATATCTAATCTAAATCTACTGTTTGTCCCTTGTGCTTTCCTCGACAACAAACGTGCCAGGTTCTGTTGCAGGGATGCTTAGCATACTAGAAAACAGAAAAGACTCCTATTCTCCAAAGAACAGACCACTGCAATTGATTGTTTTATATATTCTACCAGAAAATCACATCCCCAGGCTGCCTGATAAAAGCTATTTGAACTCAGCTTTTACACGGGAGTTAAGGTGTAATTTTGAGTATAAAATTATGGAGTATAAGGCCAAATCTGTTGCCATTAAAACCAATAAGAAATATTAGATTTATTGTAGAGATAGAGAGATGAAATAGTTCTTGTTTTATGCTCCTGATTCCCTGATTATGCAGTCTCAAGGCTTCCTACACCTGAAGGAACATGGAAGTGCTTGTGTTGCCCTTATCTCTTCAACATGTTCTTCTCTGTAGAGGACTATCTCAACACAAGATCTACAGTGGAAAAATAGGAAAGGGTCCATTACCTGAAGAAGGCAGGGATTTAGCTTTTCTCTTTTCCTTTTTCTACAGAGCATCTAACAACGCCAATAAATTTGTTGAGGAGGTAAATTGGACTAAATAATCCCTGGGTTCTGCATGAAGGATGGTGTTGCAACACAACCACACTGACCATGTCCCCTTCTTCCCATGAAATGCCTTGAAATTTATCACCCAGTTGTGAGCTTTAACCGTATAAATCCCCAATGAATTGTTGGGAGAAGAGAATCTGGCTGAGGTTTATATGGTGGGTCTTAAACCCTTAAATGCTGGAGGCAGTGCGGTCCCCATAAAGCTGGGCCTTGGGGAATTTATTTACACATGGGGAGCTGGGACATGTGGAAAATCAGACTGAAGCAAGCGGGAGCTCAGAGCTGAGCAGTGGAACTTGAAGACTGACAGCATGCCGTGATTCCTGTGGAGTACACAGCCATTTTCACTTGATTAAATAAAATAAACTCGGTTCTTGGAAGATCTGAAACGCGGCCATTAGAGATTTCTGTCTAAAAGCTTGCAAGTTTTTGCATTTCTTCTGAGGAGAAATTTACACTCAGAAAATTACAGGATCTACAAAGTGATGTTTTCTGAAGCAAATACTGACATTATGAGTATCTTAAGCACTTGCACTGCATATCTGAGCTGAACAGCATCTCCTGACTGACAAAGCCGTCACCCGCTAAAAGCAACTGTTATAAAATTGTGACTGGAGCATATATAATGTTTGTGTTTAACAAGATGACAGAAATGCCACCTTAGTAAAAACTGATTATGGTTACAGCTGAACAATTCACATCATGCAAGATTTATAATATTAAGGTTATGCAATCATCTAATCGGAGAGACAAGCCTTGAGTAATAATATGAAATGCATGTACTTCAATCTGCAGCAGTGGATTCATTGCTGTTTTCTTATTAGCTCATGCCAGCATTAGGGCTGCATTATCCATTTCACCATAGTCTAATTCAGCATTTCCATCTGAAAACATATGCACAATAAGTGATCTATGCCAAACAGGGAAATGGAGACAAAGCCATTTGAGTGACTCCACGGCTATAAAAACATACATAATCTCTGTGTCTTTCAGCAATTCTCAATACTTTATACTACATTTCTCTGCATGAAAAGTTTTCTCAAAATAAGGGAAAAAATAGAAATTGCTCATTCTCTTCCCTGGAGAACACTTCTTTGAGGGTGGAACCAGGGCAGGAATCCAGTCTGTGAATTTCTCATCTTGGAATTGGGAATATCAGATCACCCTATTAGAGCTGTGCCAGCTAGCTGGGAAGTGGCAGGTGTGGCTCAGGATAGGAGAGAATTACTTGAAATGTGCATTTTCCAGCCCAGATAAAATTGGTAATATTTATACGGAAAAGGAATCCCTGTGTTTTCTTAGAAGTGAAACATCTCAGATATTTTCTAAACATCAGGTATTTTCATCCAACAAATAGCAGCCCACACACACACACATACACACACACACATATATATATCACAATAAATGTACGTATAAACTCTAACTGGTAAATTACTGTACAGGAAAGTCATAGTGTACTCCAGGTTAAAACTGTGCTATTTTGGGGCTGATGAGTTCAGGCATCATATTTCAAAGGCACAAATTATAAAAGTTGACAAGTGTTTATAATGCAATAATCAGACTAATTGACTGAGATCCCTGATTAAAATGAGACTTTTCCCGCAAAGCTCAGGCTGAGATTCCCTCTGAGCTGAGTTAATTTTCCAGAGCCTGGGCAGACTTTGGTCCTGTGAGATGCTGGGGTCTCGGGACATCAGGCAGTCCTGGGAGAATGGGGGAATTCGCTGAACCAAAAGTGTCTGGTAATTTGTTGTTGAGATCCCTGTACATGTAGGTGGATTCATCAGACTCCTGCAACAATCACAATTCTCAGGGAAAAAAAAAAAAGGAGCATTTCAAAGGTAAACAGAAGGCATTTGTGTGCTGGGGCCTGATTTATTATACACACTATATATAGCTGTCATTAAATGAGCAGGCTAACGTGCAACTATTCATCATGGGGGGAAATGAACAGGCTATTCTCTGCTTGCCTGGAATTG
This sequence comes from Lycocorax pyrrhopterus obiensis, assembly GCA_014706295.1. Lineage (NCBI taxonomy): Eukaryota > Metazoa > Chordata > Aves > Passeriformes > Paradisaeidae > Lycocorax > Lycocorax pyrrhopterus. The sequence goes on along the minus strand of JACSVZ010000022.1, from coordinate 7,975,793 downwards.
TTCATATTTCTGGAAGCTAAAAGCAGTGTCTAGGAAAGGAAAGAATGCCTAAAATGCCGTAAGATATTTGATTTATTCTCTTCAGGCATTATCTCTCTCTCTTCTCTGTGTCCCAGAGTATTATTCAAGCCAATCGATCTTAGAAACTACTTCTAGCAATCCCAGTTTTCCCCAAAACTCCCTGCTAAAGACCTTAATCTGCCTCCTTTTGTTGTTATTGTCATTAAAACAGGCTCAAATCAGTCGATAACTTTTGTTTTTACTTTGAAGGTGCATTTTGATCTAAGGAAAACAATTCATCTCCTCATTTGTGTTACCAGCAATTCACTTATGAGTCTGCATACGGTAAACTGCAATATCCTTTTGGGTGCCAGCTAAAGCAATTCTCAGCTCTCTGTTTAGTTACACAAGAATCAGAAAATAAGTGATGCTGCCTGACTGAAAGAGCTCTCTGGGTGCTGATTCAGGGAGATGACTACAAATGTTCAGATTCTTCTTAGCAAGAATTAATTGCTGAAGAAAACCAGGAATAATTTCAATTAATGAATAAATATGATTTTGAACTACTTGTGGCCACAAAGCGACACATGATTTAATGAACTAGGAGAAATGGCTAATACAACCTAAAAATTGCAATCAAAATGGTTGCTTCAACAGAAAACTGGAATTTAGTTAGGTTATGCCTTTCATGACAAGGCTCCCTTGCCACAGATTCGTGGTTTTCCTCACCAAAATATGGAATGCTTCTGGCTGAAATGAAATGAAATATTTCGGTTTTCAGGAGAAAAAATGTTCACTATGTTAGACTGAAAATGTAATGTTTTCCAGTACTTTTCTTATGTCCTAGTTCCCAATTCTGGCTGTCAATTCAGTTATCATTCAGTTGTGCAATTTAAATAAAATCCTCTCTGGAATGAGACTGGGCCCTGTGCAGACACTGCAGTGTTTTACCTGGTGTGGGATGAGGAACCCCCACCTCAGGGCAGCAGGGCAGGAGGACCGTGTGCCCACAGGCATCTCCATGGACCTCACCCCACCCCAGCTTCTCCAGCAGATCCCTGGAGCAGCCAGCCTAGCTCAGCGTGCAGAGTTGTGCTGATCAGAGAAAAAGAAGACTTTTTGGTGTCACCCAGCCAGCGAGAGCTGGGGGACTCCAGGCACTGGCAACCTCATGAACAATTAACTCTGATTTTTCCTGCCAGCCCTGTCGTACACCCACCCTCAGCTTTAAGGCTTTGGGGTTGTTTTTGTATTTTCCAGCCTGGGGAAGCTGAGGGAGAGGAAGGAGGGGACAGGGAAACCCTCTAAAAGACAAAGTGATCCCCCCAGAGATGTCCGTCCTGGGCAGGGAGATGAAAGGGCACCATTGTTTGGCAATGAGGGTGTGTGGGTGTCTCTTGTCAAACCCGCTGACACCCAGTGCTGAGCTGCACAAAATACCCCAGGGTCGGCAGAGATAAAAGCAGCCATGGCCCTCAGGGCTCTGCTTTCTGCCCTGTGCCGCGTTGGGTGAGTTAAAGGCAGGTGAGGCACAGGCAGGAACAGATTCCCCCACGGCTTCTCAGAGTTCTGCTCCTCTTTTCTCCTTCCGTAGGTGAGGAAGGGTCTCAGGCACCACGCGGCATCGGCTCTGGCTCCTCCACCCAAACCTTTCCAGCCTCCCCAGAGTGCCCTTCAAAGAGAAATCTCTGCTGTGCCTTTTCTATAATAGAGAAATTTTAAATTTCTCATTCTTGACAGCACAACTTCTTCGTTTCACTGGGTGACTTAAAACACGCACCTGAACCCCTCAGCCCACACAGGCAAGGATACATGTGGAGGAAGGTGAGGCACCCAGATTTAATTTCAATTAGGGCCTTTCCTGCAGCTTCACAGACATTTCCTGGCTGTACACGCACACACACGCACACACACACACACACAAACACATCCCAGAAACAACTCCAGAGGCTGAGACCACAATGGAATTGCTTATCGGCAACAAAAATCCAGACAAAAAAAAAAATCAAGGTGTTTTGTTCAGGGCTTGTGTGGGGAAAGAAAAGGTCAGGATGCTGACTAACAGACTATTTTAGGACATAACTGATGCCATTAGGAGCGTGTTTCACCCTCCCCTATTCTGTTCACTCACCCACCCCCACCTAAGTACAAAACAACCTGCAATCCAATTAGTGCTGAGTGTGTACGAAGCAATCACATTTAATAAACAGAGCTGGTAGGTTTTAAAAAATAAAGCCTTGTCCATGACCTTTTCTTAATTTTGTTGGATGTAATCTGAAATTCTGCTCTATTTATTTACACCTGCAGTTTAATTAGGGCTGGTTGTTTTACCCCAGCTACCTGCTCGCAGGCACGTAGGGGAGCTCACACACTCACGGTGCTCCTGCACAGCTCCTCTGTTATCCCCAGGAGCTGCTGGGCTGAACTCCTGTCACACACGCCCTCAGCAGATTAATAATGACAGAGTCAGTGTGAGTGAGTGTGAATAACATGCCCTGGTAACAAGTCAGGAGCACAGAGAGGGATTTGTGTCTTTTAAATGGATTTGGAACAGCAGCATGTAGTTTTCTCTCTCTCTTTTTTTTTTTCTTCCCCCAGTTTCAGTTCTGATTTGCTCTTCTTCCACAGCCATCTCTTCATTCCATTGGAGAGGTGCCACAGAAAGATCTCTACTCACTATACAAAGAGGAGTGATCCCCTCTGAGCCCTCTTTTTAGTCCTTTGAGAGTAGACAAAGCAGAAAAGAACTGACAGAAGCAGCATAAACAATAAGCTGTGTTTTCCAGAATCGATAGTGAAAACCAGGAAATTTTTGGCTGGGACAAGGGGTAGAAGAAGAAGAAGAAGGCTTTGGAGAGGGGCCAGAGAGAGGATTTCATCTGGAGTCTTTAAGAGGTGGAAGACAGAATTAAATATCAGCTTGTGACATACTGGGTCCAGTGGTTAAATCCACCCTGTTCCATCATGGAATCATGGATCAGGGAATGGTCTGGTTTGGGCTGGAAGGGACCTCACAGATCATCTTGTTCCAATCCTTGCCACATGGGCAGGGACACCTTCCACTATCCCAGCTTGCTCCAAGCCCTGTCCAGCCTGGCCTTGGACATGTCCAGGGATCCAGGGGCAGCCACAGCTTCTCTGGGCACCCCGTGCCAGGGCCTTCCCGCCCTGATGGCAGGAGGCACAAACACACCTCAGGTGCTGGACATGAGGACAGGTGGGTCAGGAAGGGCCTGAGTCAGTGTCCAGGTGCTTTGGCTGCTCCATCCCCTCATCACACCAGTACTAGGTTTTCCACCTTTGGGAAAAGCACTTGATATTCAGGGAGGCTTCCAGGTGGAAATTTAGCAAATGAATTTGAGCAAATGAATTCTTTGTAGAGCACCTAATGAAACCAATGTCCCAAATGTCCTGTGTGCTTCCCTACAGTGTAGTTCCAGGTTATGCTGCTTTTGGTGGCAAAAGTGGTGTAAGAAATCCTGACTTTCTGTTCATGCTCGTGTCTCAGATTGCCTCTCCTTTCACCTGCCAGGGGTAGAAAAGACTCCCTCCCTCCCACAAAAATCCCACAAGGCAGAGGTTGGCCAGACTTGCTGAAACTGGCTCCTTTAGCAGAGGCAGCACAGCACAGACCTGCCAGCTCCTCACCTCACATTGCCCAAGTGCCAGGCATTCTGTATCACCCAAAAATGCACCTGAAGGAGCTTTGAAGTTTGCCTACTGCTGCCTGACTGCAGCACTGGATTTACAAGTGACGAGAGCACGTGGAACCAAGTTCAAGAGTTGGCAGATTCATTTGCATATGAGGCCAAAATAAGCAAATAAAAACTGCCACACAAAACGAACCAGAATTGGAATTGGCTAAACACTTCCCCATGAAATGGATTTTCGAAGTGACTCTTGAACTCTTCAGTGGAAAGACAGATTCATTTTCAATGGAGTTTGATCTTGCTCTTCAGCTTCATTTGTAAGACCAATTACAGAGCATTTTGTACAACAATTACGGGCATTAAAACCACTCTGTTCCATTTGATGAATTTTAATAGTAATTGAACAGAAGAACCCATCAACTGAAAGATTGTCCAATCAAGTATGCCCACACACTGAACTGTAATTTCCACTCCACAAATGTGTAATGCCATTCGAAACTACCAAAATGTCCTCTCCCCACCAACACACAGGCAGATTTGAGGAGTTATTCCAAAACAACTTTATTCCCTGAGGCTCTAAGTACACAGAAAACACACTGACCACAGTCCTGTGATAATTCCTGTGTGCAACTTTGTCCTGCAAAACTCCCCGGAGCTCATTCTTGGATGGGCATTTGCAGAGTGCTGGTGACCATAAATGTTTGTGGGAAGCACCCTACAAATCACTGTACAAAGTCCCCTCTTTGTGAAGAAAGGCGTTTTTGGAGGACGTGCTCTGAGGAACTTTGCTAAGATATCGTAAGAGCAGCGCGATTGCTTTGTGTGAGTGTGGGGAACGGAATCCATCCCCTGGACACTGGATCTGGGATTTACATTTGAGTTCGGCTCAGCTTCTTCCCTTGAAAAGAAAGAATGTGCAGAATGGGGGCTGAAGAAATATAGGCTTGAAACAGATCATCTGGTTATGAAGAGAGGCCCCTCACAGCCACTAAAGAATAGATATTTGGGCTAGAAGAGTCCAGATGGTTTCTACAAGACCCAAACAGACTTTGACTTATGTTACAAGTCCAAAAGCCACAAAAGCAATGCAGTATGGCAGAGCAGAGGAGATCAAAGGCCTCACCAGTGTCCCGGGTCTCAGAAGAATGCTAATGCAATTCTTATTCTTTGTTGTGAACATTTTGTTGTTATTTTTTCCCTACTAAACCTGCCCTTTCTGTCTGAGGTTGGCCTGTGCCGTACTGAAAATTCCTTGAGGGAAGTTGTGTTCTTCGTTGGATTTGCTGTAAATTAGAAGAACAAAAGAACTATTTTGATGAACTTGCTCTCAATGGGATTTCCAGGCTCGCTTGGGAAACAAAAAGAGATTGCGATAGTTTAGATCAGTGGGAGATAAGTGTCCAACTGTCAGAGCCTTCCTTTGAAGTGGGTTTTCCCTTGCCAGTGTTCACTACAACTGTAAGTTCAATTTAAAGACAAAAGATGAAGTTCTTGGCCTTTCTGAAGTCAATAAGAGTTTTATCACTGACAGCTCAGAGGCCAGGATTTCACCCAAGATGTTTGTACAGGCACTAACTTTAGCATCTTGTTGAGAGCCACATGAAGTATTTATGTCGAAGAGTGAAACTATTGTTTTCTTGCATCTCATTCTGAACACAAAAATGACCCCGTATCACTGGAAAATCACCACTCTTTTCTGAAAATCATACAGTTTCAGTTGTGAGATACCTTATCCTGGCGTGGTCAAATTGAGGGTTGCAATGTGTGATTTAAAAGCAATTACAATACATCTTCATGCAATAGATCTGATTTTTTCCTGTTAGTTTTCGTTTTGGTTTAGAACAGGTTAGTAATGAACAGTAGAGGTTTTCATGTGAACAGGAAGATCGATTTTATTCCCAACTAAAATTTCCATCTGTGGTTCCTTGTATTTTAAAAATATTTGTCAAATCCTGCCTTTAAAAGCCCAGGAATGCAGCATCTCCTGAAAGTGCTGAAGGTTCCATATTTCTTTAAGTGGTGCCAGTCAATCAGTCAATGGGTGCAAAGTTTTACAGAAAACGCTCAGCTTTACTAAATGAACTGCAGAAAACCTCTGTCTAGTAACAAACCTATCCAAGCTTCTGAAATGCAGGCAAACACAAACCTGGTACAAATCAATTTTTTTCAAGACTTCTTCCCTCTTTCCTCCCAGATAGAGACAAGATCCAAACAAGTGAAATCTGGGAAGAATAGAAAGGTGGTAGGGAAAAGGGGCAGAAAAATGCTGAGATAATCACAGGGATCTGTTTGAAAATAAACTGTGCAAATAAAAGGCCAGAGAATTTTTCCTTGCTTGTCTCTTGGTACCCTTCCCCTTTCAAACATCGTCTCTTATTTGTTTCACTTTATGCATTTTAGTGTTTCAGTCCCCGGCTGCTGCATTGAGTTTTTTCACCCTTCACACACCATCACATACTGCCTGCCTTTCTTTGACCACACTCTGCGTTGTAATAATAATAATAAAAAACTGGGCCTGATTTTAATTTGTGTAATGTTTTTGTTAAAAAAAATAAAAACTCTACAGCCTAATTAGGAAACCCGTTAAATGGCTGCAATTCAAATATAATTCTATTAAATTCTCCCTGTAAAGTTAATGTTACAGACTTTTTAACAGATGTTTTAATTAGACATTGTTATTAAAGGGAATACTGTAGAAATTAAAAGCAGGCCCTAAATGTGTTAACAAAGACACTTTTCTTGCATGGCATCGATGGCGGCAGAAACATTAGCGGAGAGATTTTGGCAGCAGGTCATGAAAAGGAAGAAAAAACGAGATGTGTTAAAGGGAAGATGCACTGAGAGATATGCACTGCTCAGCTACTCTGTGAGAGGGGCTCATTTCACATGCAGCACTACCTCGGGCCATTGCCTGAGCTGGAATGAGGTGGGGAAGATGCTTCAGCCCAGTGCTGATGGCCCCACATGAGGAGCACCGAGACCAGCACAGGCACTGACCGGGAAGAGAGATTTGGTTGTGAGAAACTTGCAGCTTCAAGGATATCCAAGGAAGCATCAGTCTTGCCAGATTTTGAGGTTTCATCTGCTGTCTCTGTGGTTTGGGGTGTTTTCTGGTGGTGACTCTTGGAACTGAGCAACACCAGAGGGATTGTGTTTTTGCAAGATGAGTTTCCTCTCAGCCCCTCGTGCTGCTGAGGCTGGCTAGGATGACATGTGTTGCAGGCTTGGAAATGAGGGAATAAAATAACCCTACAACTGTATTTTTTTGGGAAGAATGTTTAAACACACTACAAAAGGACCCTGATGAGATATTTTCTGAGATTTATGATACTAGGATTGAATTGCAGGTGAAAAAGGTGAAAAACTGGTCAGGTTTCAACACAAGTCGTTTTTGCTGGGGATTGTGAGGTGGGCAAGCCCACAGTTCCCCACTCCTGCTGGGCCAGGCCACCAAAAAGCCCAAGGCCAACAAGAGCAGTCCCTTTCTTCACCTAATACTGATGGCTGCTGCAAGGCAGCGTCATTTCATGGTACTGCTGCCCTAGCCCAGCCACCAGTGCTTCCTGAGTGCCACCATCCACTGCTCAGAGCCCTTCCAGAGAGTGCTTCAAAGCAGACATCAGCAAACTTGATCAGCAAGAGAGCATAGAGGACGAGTAGCCAGTTGATGCTTCTGTTCCAAAGCAGGATCAGCTCTACCTAAAACATGCTAGTAAACATGCACCAACCAGTTCTGTTGTATTGCTTCACCTACAGACAGAAGAGCTGTGATTTTTTTTTCCCTCATTGAGAGGAACAACTTCTTTCCAAAACACTAGGAGTAAAGCTGATAATCACAGCTCTGAATGTCTCACCCCTGTGACCGAAATCTCTGTCATTGTTCACTCTGGGAAGAAGAATACGAGTCTGGGGAAAAAAGACGCCTGGAAAATCATGTTAAAGTGATGCTATCATTGATATTACTGAAAAGTGTCAACTCTTGTTCTTTCTTCTATCTATAGATTTCATTCTTTCAGCCACATTACTCATTTATAGACTGGAGACAGGTCAGACCCAGAGCAGGACTTCCTCAGAGCTCAGAGGTGCTGAACCTGGCTGGTGATGCCTGCCAGTGGCTCTGATGAGCAGCTCTCTCAGAATCTGCACAGCTTCGCACATTCTCACTCTCATATATTTTCAAGCTTTGTTTACAATTTATTCTGCTTTGTTATCCCTTCCCTTTTGAGGCCTTTCGCTTAAAAGCAGTGCAGGAACTAAATTAATGCAGGTAGTCAAATTTTAATGATTGCCTGAGTCAAACAAACTGGAAAATCTTTCCTGTACAGCCATAAGGGTGAAAGAGAGATGTGCAAAACCCCACCAAGAGAGACAACTGGCTAATTAACTGATGTGAAACCAATGTAAAAAAGCAGAAACTAGAAAACAAATGAAAACCTGTACAGCAATTACCTCCAAAAAGGTAACATTTCACAATTAGAGCCATTCTAAGAACTTTAGTTAATTATGTAGGTTTTGTTCTCTCTCTCTCTCTCTCTTCCCCCTCCCTCTTATTCTCTCTCTCTCTCCCGCTCTCCCCTTTATTAAAGTCCATCAGGGCTCATGATGTGTGGGAAAAGTGCTAACATTTGCAAATTGCTGGTTTATGATAAATGAATTGTGGAAACTCAGCCCCTTGGTTGGGGCCTGGCTAGATTGCAAAGCACCAGCATCTCCGGCTGCTGCAGCCCTGACCCTGGCTTTACACCCATTGATCACAAGCGGTGCATAGCCATGACCACCAAATGCATACGCTGTAGCTGGGGGACTTGCTTTTCCCATAGTATTTCATCATCGTTCCACATCACGGGCGCCACAGTAACCTTTGGCACGCCGTCCTGTAAGACTAATACCTGCAGGAGATTTCCTCTTGCCCCAGTAATCACTGCTTCCACTGCTCCATCTTTAAAAACCTTTCGTCATTAACCCAGATTTGATTTGCCAAAAATGCCCATTGCTTTCAATAGTGCTGGGGAGGGAGGAAAGGGCTGAACAGGCTGGATAATCAAGCCCTAAATAATCCTAACAAATTTCCAGCTATAACTTTAAGGCTTTCCCAGCACTTTCATTTTAGGCAGGAATTTACAGCAGCTTATCTGGCTGTTAATCTCAGTGGTCCTTGAAGTTGCAGCAGCAAAGAGACAGAAGTACAGTTAAGGATATCACAAGAGTGATGGGTCTCGTGTGCTCCCACGATTGCTGTTCGTTGTGACTGCACGCCTGGAGTGCAGGAGAGCTCCGACAGCTCCGAGCGCACTCGTGCCTGGGGTTGCACAAAGGGAGAAGGGAAACCCTCTGCCCCAGGTGAGGGAGATGTGCAAAGTCAGCCAGGGATGCAGGAGACACCTCGCAGGCAAAGCACGGGAGCTGCTGGTGGCCCCTTCAGCTGGTGCTCCCAACGGGGTTTTACCCCTGTGCAACACTTCCTTGGGAGTTTTATGTTGACTTTAGGGACTATCTATGGTTTCAGGGAAAACACAACTGAAGGGAACACAAAGCTTGGCAGCTGCACGTCAGCTGAGATTCCTGTGCGGGGAAATTGTTTCTATTCACACTTCTGGGTCTGCAGGCAGGTCCCGATCCTGCTTTAATGAAAACAATTCCTCAAAAGTCAAGTGCATTTCTCTGACTGGCACAGGGATGTGCTGTTTTCTTGGCAGAATCTGGCAGATAATGCTGAGCACGTCAGGGAGTGTGCACACGTGTGTCAGCTCACACACACACAGAGGGAAAAGGGAGAGGCTCTCAGAATCCGAGGAGAAACCCACCATCCATGAAAGAGTCTGGGTAGGAGATGAAAGTGTCCCAAAGAGACGCAGAGTAATGAAGTTATGGAGAGCTGGGAAATGTTGGTATTACTTTATTATAGTGTACTGAAGAGAGCTTGTGAGCCAGGGCTCTAAGGGTTGTATTCAATAAAAAAATAATACGTCTGGTTCCCACACATGGCCACTGAAGTACCAAAAATCAATTTTAGTCATTGAATTGGGCCCTAAGGTGCAGCAAAATGGGTAAGATTCACAACAGAGCAGCAAGGAAATGATGTACGGTCTCCGGATGAGGAACATTTCCCCGTTTCACGTCTAGTTTTGGTTCGTGCAGCAGCAGGACTGACAGAGCAACCCTCAGCTGCCCCATGGATTGCCCAGAGACCCTGCTGAGCCCCAGCCTCCTGGGAAAGCCTTCTGCCCTCCCCCCCATGCTAAAACTCTTTCAAAACTGCTGAATCTTATGCAAAACCATCAGTGTTCATGTGATGGGCAAGTCGTGATGCTGTGGCTGCACCTTGGGAGGCTGCAAAGGCAGTGTGGTACAAGCACCAGTGGTTGCACCGGGAATTTTAACTCAGTTTGGGAAGGTAACACCTTAAACACATCTTTGACCAACACAGAAGGGGGTGTGTGGACTCAGACACATCCACAGAGAGACCATCCCTGCACAGCTCAGCTGTGACTAATGCAGGGGGGTTGGAAACTGGTTTCAAAGTCAAATTTGAACAGAAAGGTGAAAAGTGTGCAAAGAGAGAAAGGCTGGGGAATGCTGCCAGATCCGGCTGGCATTTTCCAGGCAGCTTGGTCATGAATTCCGTGTCTGCACCAGTTCTCTCTTGTCTTTGTTAGTGCTCTGAAGCACAGTGTCTGAAGCAAAAGTTATTGAATTTTCACTAAACCCTTCCTGCATGCAAAGGCTTTTTCTACTTTAATGTTCAAAAAAGTCCCAGTTGCAGCCACCGTCTCTAGCATGTGCCCATATCTTTTCTCATTATAGGCTGGGGTCCAAAACCAATACGAATTAAATAAATATCCCACTGAGAGCTGTACTTTTGAAAATGGCCTTATTGCAGTACAGATGTGTGCTATCTAAAACCAGCTTAAACGTTTTATTTTTTTTAATATATAGATATTTAAATTAAGAAAATAAAATAAAATCTAAATATTATCCTGGAAGGAAGTGTATGCACTGGTGGATGTTTGATTTTCATTTTTCTCCCAGCATGCTCTGTCCTTTCATCCTATAATGGTTCTTCTCTATTAATCCTTCTCAAACCCCACAGGTAGAGATGCTTATTGATAGAAGGCCAATGTGTATCTCAGTTTACAAAGGCATATTAAAGGATACAAGTAACATATTTCTCTTGATGTCTTCTTATTAATGCAATTCCACTCAGAACATTTTGGCATAAGAGGCATTGCCAGATGGAAGATAAAACTTCACTTTTATGGGTATTTTAAGGAAGAAAACATTTGGTTTGCATCAGCTCTAAATGAATAATATTTATTGCCCTATGATTTGTATTTTATAAGCAGGATAACAAAAACCACTGTCAATTACTTGGTATTTTAACAAGGGTTTTTTTTAAAAAAAAAAGAAGTCTGATAACAGCAAGTCATTTTAAATGATCAAATGCCTTTCAAGCTAAACTGTAATAACCCAAAGTGATGGGTTGTTTACATAATAAAAATAAATAAACACTGACCACAGCTTGGCTGTATTTAAAGATTCTGTCATTTGTTGCCACAGATCGCAGCTCGCAGCGGGGTTTGGGAGCCCAGCGTGGGCCCATCACACACACATCAAACAGCCCCGCTCGGGGCCGGCGCACGCTGGGGACAAGGGACGGGCACTTTGGGGGCTGCTTCTGGGTGGGTTTGGGGGGAAGCGCAGTAAATCCTGCGAGTGTTATTTTCCCAGGACATCAGCAGGCCTCCTGAGGTTGGTAAGGCTGATCCTGCGCTCACAAAGGATGGTCGCCCTCTGATTTCTCCCCATCAATAATTCGGTTATGTTCATCTGTCTTCTTTCGTGAAGATAATAAAATTCCATGTTTTTTTCTTACTTTTCTTGCTTGCCTTGTGCTGCTGATTGTTTTTGCTATCTGTTGCCTTTGCAGCCATTAGGTCTGCAAAAAGTGTTCAGTGGGTGCAAAGGTGTGGCCTCTCTCACTCCAGCACCAGGACCTGCCTGGAGCTTGTGGGTCCCAGAGGCACCACCTGCCCTGCCCAGCACTGGGCTCATCTCGCTTGGATTTGGCACGGTGGTGTTTGCTTTGCAGCACTAGACTTGTCCTGCAACAACACACACTGGAAATATTCTAAAAATTAAGGCTGAGGAAATAAAAATGTTATTAACCTTTCAAAGGAAGTGGAGGAAGAAATAAATTAAGTTGATTTCAGATTAACTCCTCCTTTAGCATGAGAAGATCTGAAGTTAAGCTCTTCAGAGCCGATGCCCAGGTTGGTTGTGCCCTGTCCTGGGTCACATAGGACCAGGTGAAGGGTCTGCAGTGACACCAGTGACAGCAGCACTGGGCAGGACTTCATTTCTGAGACCAGTTCTGCGCTGCAAAGCATGGTCTAGTCTGCCAAGAGACTTTGGAACGAGAAGGGGCTGCATTATTATTCTTTCTCCTCTTTTCTCACATAACTTGAGCCCTCTCTAGCCCTGTGTAATCACACTCATTTCCAGTAATAAACTAACAAATTTTCAGTACTTGGGACAGTACTGAGAATGGTGAAGACTCCATCTGTGTGAATGTCTCTGAGTGCTTTGAGACACCTTGAGAGAGCTGCTTTGATGCAGGGTTGGAGCAAGGCTTTGGCAAGATAATGAGGGAAAACTTCCCCTTTTTCTGGCCTGTGATGGTAGAAGTCCTTGCAATCCTGCTCACATCAATGACAATCCCTTGCCATTTGTAGCCTGGCCTTGTGGAATCCCCATGCCAAAGGAGCAGCCTCTGCTGTCTCCTTGGTGTCACGCCAGCAGACGGGTACAAGGAGGTTCCGAATCTTGGAATATTTTACATATAAGCATAAGAATAATCGTCGTGCTCCTCAGGTGAGGTGTACTGGTTCTGCTGGAAGTTTCCTCTGTCTGACTGGTGAATGCTTGGCTTCCCACTGAGGGCATGGCTTTTTCCATTCTCTTGTGATCCAACATCAAGGGCTGGGTGACTGTTCCCATTTTGGAGACCGGAGGGAAAGCAAAAGGAGACCTTGAATGCAGGCTGTGTTACGGTTCTGTTGAAATAACATCAGATTTACTCTGACATATTCCATGGGACTTAATATTGATTTTCAAATAATCCAGAATGCTGTTTTTAAAAACAATTATTGGCAAGGGGAGGCGTTGTTTTTGGAAGCTCTTGTATGTACAGTAAGGCTTTATTTCTGCTTGTTTTGAAGTGCGGCACGTCTTTAAAAAAATGCTGTTCAGGAAACATCTGCTGTCAATTAAGGAGTAACACATTAAGGCATATTAAAGTGCACTCTTATTAGTGTTTCAGCAATAAAAAGAAAGGTTTTCTATTTGAATCATATGTTCTTTAACACATCTGCCAGCCATCTGAAACTTGCAAATATTCCTCAGTAAAAACATCTTCATAACTTTCTAAAAACTCAGTAATACATAGCACTATGTTTAAAAAAAATCCCTTAATGCACTGAGTTCAGGTGATTCTCAAACAGGTTATGGGGCTGATGCTGATAGTTTTAGATTAGGATGCACTGCAAATGCTCAATCCAGACAGCCCCTTTGAACCAATGGGAAAAATAAACTTTCCTTTTTTATTTTTATAAAAATGGAAAAGCAGAAAAAATCAGACTTTTCACAAAAAGCCAACAAAACACACAACAAAACAAAACTAAAAAACCAAAAAACATTTGGGTTGGAAAAGAAGCATCTGATTTGGAAAGAAGTTGTTGTGTATTAAGCAAACAGTAATTTCCGTGTGTTAAAATCCCCTGCTCTGTTCAGAACACATTTCCCACGACACACTGTGGGCTCTTGTTGTTTAGCAAAGTTGTTGCATTGTGTAAAACCTTGGTCAGATGCATAATGAATATACAGGTCATGAGGGATCACCCTTCCTTAAACTGCTGTGATTTCTGAGTGTAAACTGTCCCAGGATCCAGAAAGGTGCGTGAGACTTGGAAACTGAAGCCACTCAGTAAAAATGTTTGAAAGTATCAATACACTGACACAGAAACTTATTTTTTTAGCAGTAGGACCATGGAGATGACTCAGTTACCTGTGAGCACAGGTGAGCATGGTACCAGATCCCTGGGTTTAGGCATCCAATGCTCTCTGAATCAGCTTATTGTAAAATGAGGGTGATAGGGCAGACCAAGAGCATCATCTTCACCAGTCCTGCTGGGTAAAATCATTCTCTAGGAGGCTCTAAGTATTGTTCTTGACATTGGGACGTGATATAAAAAGTGGGATGTGGGTTCCTGGCACAGGGACGTGGTGTGAATGGTGCAGCACAGGGTTTGCTGCACTTTTGGCCATTTCCTGGTGAAAGGCAGGCACCAATGAGCTTTGGCTGCAGCATGGCTTGAGGAAAAGCTTGATGGTTTTAGGCAGATAATTGTCTCCTTATCCTACTGAAGTTACTCTTGTTGGCACCTCCAAGCAGGACTGAGTGCAGGGACCGATGAGCCCCAGAGCAGCATTGTTTGAAGACAGTACTTGTTCCACCAAATACAGCTTATACCTGATCAACTTTTAAATTCCTTGAGACAAATTTCACCTGACCTTAGAGAGGGGGAAGAGAATGAAAACCTGCCTGGGGAAAGAGTCAAGCATTTTTATTGCTTTCCTCTTGTTAGGAAATGCTTTAAACACAGATCCCGAAGCTGGGAAACCACTGAGCTCATTCTCAGCTACCTGATTAATTTTCTTACTGATACCTTAGAAGTGATTGCTACTGCATGGGTCAAAGCACCAGCCAAGAAGCAAAGGAGATTTCCTATTTCTGCATTTTTAAGGAGCTGGAAGCTGCTATAAGTGAATGATGCAGCATCTAATGTTCAGTGATGGATACATCTGCTTGGCTAAACAACAGAAATCTGCCAAATTAGATACTGTTTGAGACTGACCTGCTTCTGCCACTCCACCATCCAGACCTTCTCAATGAGGGGTGATACAGTTCTTCCCTAGAAAATCGCAAATCAAAGCTTGGTCATGCTGCCTTCTAACAGCAAAAGGAGTGTTTATATTTTCCAGAGCTTTAGGGGGAAGTTTGCTGGAGGTTCAAACTACAGAGGGGAAGAAAGAGAAATGTAACTTTCATTCAGAGCTCATGTACTAAATGTCATTTTCCCATCCAGCTGCTGAGCAGAAAGCAAACCTAGGGACAAATGCAAAAAACCTACTGGGCTTTTGAGAACTACCTACTTACTCAAGCATGGGGAGACAGTGTGCAGCTGACTTATGGCAAGGGTGGCCCAGCTTCAAAACCTTCTGAACTTTCTACTGGTCCCTGTGGGATTTGGACTCCCAGGTCCTATCTGGTGCTGGATTTCTTTCCAAAGTGCTAAGGAGGAGCAGTCAGACCTGGAACTAGAGATGATGGATACAGAATGGTTGACTAGGGATCACATGCAGAAAAACATGTAAGACATTGAGCTTTCATGGGAAAAAAGCCCCTAGACATGTCTTGGGTGGTTGTTTCTACTCTTCTGCAGAGAGATGGGTGCTGTATTCTGATGGGCTCAGAAAAAGCTTCACACCCTCCTGCAAACAAGACCTGCAATGTCAAGTTCTTACACTGGAAGCTGTGATGATGCTCTTCATTTTCAAGGTTTGCAGCCACCACTGTCACTTAACAAACCTTGAAGTCCCTGCGTAGAAGGCTCTGCCAGGAGTCAGCAGGCACTGCATTATTTCAGCTCTCCTTCAGCTGCCCTGCCAGTGATGAATACAGTTTAATTACAAAAGCAGAATTTCTGTCATTTCTCTCAGCATGGCTTCTATTGGGGAAGATTAAACATCAGCCAAACATTACTGAATTACCTTTTTAAACCTATTATTTCAACGTGATTAACTTCTCTTCTTTTCATTTAGCTGTAAGCAAAATCTTGTTTACAAGGCAAAAAAAATGCATTTGCTATAATATCGGCAATAATAATAAAAATGAACATCACAGGGAAATAATTTATGAGTAAACCAGCATAAAAATGTCATTGATGCATGAGTTTCCTCTTCAATTAATAAAAAGGAGGAAATATTTAAAAACAATTTATCAAGGTAATACATACAGTTCATATATCATGCACTCACAAAGGCTGTGCAGTATCCATTCCACAAATAGCTCTGTGACCTGGGCTCTTGCACAGATGCTGGATTCCTTTAGGTGACCTAATTTGGAGCAGCACAAGACTTTGACTTTGTACTAAATGAAGATCCTGGGTCAAAATACCAATAAAAGCATATCCAATTAAAACAGGTAACAATTAGTGCTGATTGAATAACCCAAATCAAATGAAAATACAGCTGTCAATGATTCTGGTGTCATTTTCTACCTTCCATTGAGGTTGTCACCACCCATAAAGCCAGGTGATCTCTTCAGAAAGACTAAAACACCCTCTCTGCTGTGTAAGAAGTAGTTTCAAAGTGGTCACAAGTGTAATATAAATCATAGAAGGGCAGGATGGTTTGGGGTGGAAGGGACCTTAAAGATCATCTCATTCCACCCCCTGCCATGGGCAGGGACACCTTCCACTATCCCAGGTTGCTCCAAGCCCCATCCAACCTGGCCTTGGACACTTCCAGGGATCCAGGGGCAGCCACAGCTTCTCTGGGCACCCTGTGCCAGGGCCTCCCCACCCTCCCAGGGAAGAATTTTTTCCTAATATCTAATCTAAATCTTCTCTCTTTCAGTTCAAAAGATCCTCATGTCCTGTTGGTGAGAGACGATTTGCAAGGATGTGTAGTGACAGACAGGACAAGGGGGAATGGCTTCAAACCAAAACCTTGTCCTTTGTGCAGAGCTGGCACTGGAAAACCAGATGGCTTTGTAGTCATATATGGAAGTGAACTCATATTTAGAAGTTTCAGTATTGAATAAAAATGATAGAATACCTACGCTGAGCTGAAATATTGACATTGTCATTTATTGAACCCCCCCCATTGGTTTGTGGCAATCTGAGTAAGCCTTTTCTATTAATTACATACTACAGAGAAATGGGGACTTTCCTGCACTTGGCAATCTTTAATTTACCTCCTACATCAGTATCTGAAATGGTGTCTTCTTTTGAAGAGGTTCATTCTTATTTAAAATTATTTTCCTGCTTTTTAATGTATTCGCTATCTGAAAAGCATCTACAATGCTTTTCAAGGAAAGGCAGCAATATCATTTGTTTACTTGTCACTTTTCTTGTTTTTCAGAATTGTCCTTAAGTAAATGTGTGTGAAATTATAATTGCTAGAAAATGACAGTCTGTAAAAGCGACTGTATCCTTCCAGATGATGTGTTTGGCCCTAGGACTCAACCACAGGAAAAACTTCTCTGTATACTCCCAGGTGTTGTGCAGAGGTATCCTCTCCTCTCCCCTGCCCTGAAAGAAAAGGAGAATTTAGAGCTAATTGATCAGATTCTTTTTTTCCTGGTGTTGGAAGAACAAGGCGTGAATAATTTGGCACAAAGCATATGGAAATCACGCAAGATGTTATAATTCCTGCTTGCTCTCCCAGACCTATGAACCAGCATTCCCTGCATTACCAACAGTGGGTGAGGGGCTGGGGAACAGCTGAACCCTGAAAATCCTGTCGGATTTGGTTTAGCACCTGCAAGGAGCAAAGCACACTTCTGTCAAGAACGAGGAGCAAATGGGTTATTGGAGATGAGGCTGCTCCCATGGAGCTGGGTTGTTCCCTTGCTTTCTCCCACAGGCTGGCAATGCAGGCTCCCGGGAGCTGCAGGTGGAGGGAAGTGCTGCCTCACATAGCTGGGATGTCTCTGGGAGGTGTGAGAAACCCGATAGTTTCTGTTTGCTGAAGCTACTTGTTCGCCCCCTCATGGGTTTGACAAGCTTCCGGGGTTCCTTATATCCTACCACCTGGGAAGGCTTCTCATCCCACTGGGAAACAGCAAAAAACGTGCAGAAACTCAACGTGATGTTAAGCAGAGCTTTGCATTTAGAGAGGATGGGGAGAAATCATATCTGTAATTCCCCGATACCTCTGGAGCAGCTGTGGGTTTTGCAGGCTTGCTTGCACCCCAAGAGCAATCCTGCAACCCCAGCAGGGTTAACCCCAGCTCTGCTTTTCAGGGACACTGCTGCCTGCTGCAGCTCAGCTGCTTGGTGCAAACATCCCAGGAAACAGAAACCCTTGGCTAGCCATGGCCAGCCCTCAGTTCCCCTCTTCCCCGGCTCACTGGGACCCGCCAATGCAGTTAAACACCATTTTTTATGTATTGCCAGCTCTATTGCTAAAACACTGAGTGCATTTAACCGAGTGAATCCCCACTGCAGATGGATTGCACAGGCAGTGCCCTGTCCATCTGCCAAGCTCTCAGAGAAAAAGCACTTGCAGGTATTTTCTGAATTGCTCACAAACTCCTTCTCTCACATTTGTCTTTCATTTCTTCCTTGCTCCCCGAAGGTGCAGGTCCCACTCTGGCCCCAGGACTGCTGGTCTGTGGGTTTGCCTGGTGAATTTGGGCACTGACGAGTTGGTACTTGGTTAAGGGAACATCAGGGAGCACAACTAGAGCAGGGGTAGAGGTTTTCCATCTGGAGGAGCTCGAAATATTTTCTGTGCTGAGAAAGAGACACGACATGAAGCATTTTTCCTACTTCCTTTATTCTGAGTCCCACGTGCCTATCACTGAGCTGTTGTTTGGAGTTACAGATGGACTTCCTTTTACTGTACAGCAAACAACAGCATTAACAGGTTAGAGATTACTCAGCCTGACACTTCCCAACCTAAACTACAACCAGGGTAAGGAAGCAAAGTGCTCTGAGCCTCTGCTGTTTGCTTCATGTCCAGCCAGTTTGTCTGTCAGTACTTCAAAGAAGCAGCTTTCAGTTCCTGGACTGGGAATACCAATCCTTCCCTCCCCAACTGCTAAAGGGTTTCTTCCCTTCCAAGGCTTCTGCTAGCCAGGGTTTTTAAAAGTGGCATTAAATTTTGCTGTCCAGGGAAGGCACCTGTCCCAGGGTAGTTATTTTTAGCAGCTGAGCTGACATCCAATACGGTAGCCCCTGTTATAAAGCTGGCCATCCTCCTCTCCCTGTGAGTTATGTTTTGCTTCAGTGTGATTAACTGTAGTTAAAAAATGAGCTTGGAGGGCATATAAACAGGAGAGCAGAAGGGTTGCTTGGAAGCATAAATCACGTAAATATTAAATGGGAAAGTACATCCAAATTGGTACTTGTTTGCTCAAAGCTGTTTAAATTAAGGGAAATATCATCCCTTCTCAAGAAAGAGAGTTCACGATTTCCTCCAATGAGACCTAAAAAAGCAAAGACCTAAAGTAGCTCTCTATAGCCTGAAGCATCATCAGCACAGTGAAAGGACAGCAGGACACTTCCTGGCTCTCTCTTTGCTCTCCTCACGGTGACAGGAGGAAGGATTGTGGCCATGAGACAAATGGGTTTAGGAGTCCACCTCCGCAGAAAGGTCACAGCTGGACACCTCTGTCTCCCCATTTTCTCCATCTCAGCCTCATGGCAGCAACAGAAAGGAGAATTTTCTTTCTTGTCCTGAACATGAATTTGTCTTTTAATACCCTTGCTCTTGCTAACAACTAACAGTAGGGCAAAAGACCCCAACCCCAAACTGAAATTTTTGAGATTTGCAGTATCCCACTGAGTTGATGAGGAAAAAGAGCTGCATTTGTCTTTTCTCAAATTCTGGTGAAAATACAGAGGAAATATCAGTAGAAAGAAAAACTTTTAAAAGCCATTTTTTTCCTACAATCCAAGTGTCCTAGAAATTCATGTCATGTACCCATCTCCCTTTGCCCATGAGGAAGCTACAGCTGGGGTATTCAAGACCATGTGTGTATTTTTCTGTGGCCACACAGGGAGGTTTCCACCCCAAAGCAAGCTCCCACTGGAATAGGTGCTGCACAAAGAGAACCCCTACCCAAAGCTGTGATGTTCCAAGTGTCTGGGAGCAACACGGACTTGAATAATGTCTAGCCATGAAATTTTCCCATCAGTGGGAACAGGCACCATTTTTTGCTGGTGGTGAAACCCTCAGTGATAGCACTGCACGCTGCTGGATGGCCGGGTTTGCTCAAGGAAATGCTTATTTATTCACCTGTGAAACAAATGACTGTTTTCTCTGGGTCCAAGTATATGCCAGGAACATGCCTCTCTGCATCTCCCTAAAGCAATATCTCATCTTCCAGCTATGATTCAACGCTTCCCTAAGTGTGCTGGCAGCACTCAGTCTGAAAGGTGATACTGCACCAGGCTTTCCAGTTCCTCACCTGACCAGCATCATTCACATCTCTCCACCACCCTCAGGGTGCTGAATAATGCTCGCTGCTGGATGCTCACATAATTTTTCATTAGCCACTTCTGTTGGCTTCGTGTCCTTTTTGTACACATAACCAAAATGCATTAACAGTTTCCAGTAGGTCCATTAGGACTTTCTCCCCAGTCTCCCTGGCAAACACAAGAGCATTATCACAGGCTCAGATTTAGTTAACCCCTCCATATGCTGAGCATTTCTCCTCCTCCACTGCCTTCCATGGTTCCTCTTGCTTACCCTGCTGAGTTTTCTTTTTAGTAATTATTAGTAGGGCTGGGGTTCTTTTTCTTCTTGAATTCCACAAAATGAAAATGCATAGTTTGGGGGCTTGCTTTAATTAGGCACTTTTATGTAAAATCTGGTATTGCATCTTCGTATAGAACCTGCTTCAAAGAAAACAAGAAAGAATGTTGGATTGCTCTTTTTAAGTTCTAAGTTTTTCACTGGCTTTACCCATTTGTAGATTAATTGATGTTAAACCGGGTATGAACTTGGTCTGTAATATTTTTACATATTAAAAATGAATCAAATTATTCCAAGAAAGCAACTCATCAAAATCTGCTCAGGAAGACATCAGGCAGGGATAGGCAGGGTTTGTTTCTCTATTACTTCAGTCCAGTCAGGGTTTAACACTGACTCAGGTATGGATTGAAGTGTGCAGCACATCTGACTGAAGCAGCCCAAGCTTCCCCAGCAGCTGGTTGTGAGATGTGTTTAAATGAGCGGTGGTTGGGATCACTTGCACTGTGCTGTCCCAGGCACGGCGGTGTCACAGCCCCGTGCAGTGACAGCCACACCAAAGCCTGCACCAGTAAAATCCTCTGGTGTTTGCCTTGAAAGTGCTCCAGTCCTCCACTCGTGTTGCCTCCTGTTTCAAGGCTGGGGGAGATGCGTTCCAACTGCTGTGCCTCAGGCTTGTGAAATATTAGATGGTGAAGCTAAATGCGTGTTTATTTTAACAATAACAGCTTTGCATGAGGGGAACCCCTGAAGGACTCGTTCAGCAGGGCTGTGCGTGGCTGTAGCTGTGGAGCAAGGGAAGAGCAGAGCCAAGCCCAGGCTCAGAGCACAGCCCAGGCTCAGCTGTGCTCACGGGGGAGGGATTGGCACTGCCCAGTCAGTACCAGCAAGGCCATGTCCTGCTTTCTAAACCCAGCCACGTCCTCTCCAGCACCTTGTCGGTGCCAGTGGCACTGGATGCCAGTGTTTCCTATTTTCTTTTGTTCAGCTTAACAAATTACAAACTCGGCCCTGGGTTGTTGGCTATTCTCAGTCCAAGTGTGCAGAGAGATGCTCGTGCAGACCCACATCTCAGCTTGGGATTTCGAACTCACCCAGCAGCCCATGGCTTTCAAAGCTCTGATTGAGTTTGGACTCCTCTCTTATTTTCATTACTTAACCCAGAGCATTACAGCCGAACCTCAGAGCCAGCCTCACAAGCCACCCCAGGTTATTTTTGGTCAACCCAACCTATGAGAGGAGTTTTAAAATTTTACTCGGAGAAGGGAAAAGTTCCAAAAGAAATGGAGGTCAGATTTGCTCTGCAGGAACATCCAAAAAACTTGGACATCTCTCTGGAGTTTTTCTAGCCCAAAAAACCTGTCCTCTAATCTGGAAAGCGAGTGATCCCAAATGCCAGCTGGATTGGGAGCAAGAATACTCTCTTGGGTGGTGTAGTTTTGGCCTAAGTCAGCAGCCACAAGCCCAAAGGTGATCATTTTATCACCTCATAAAAATTCTGGTGTGAGCCAAGGCTCTGAACAGAGGCAATATTTCATCATTTCCTCAAATGGAAAAAGCAAGAGGGACACAGCTGTTCCCATGAGCTGACCTCCTGAGGGCCAGGGGAACCCAGATGCAGCTCTGGGCACCATGTGCCACCAGTGACGTGGGACACAGTGGTGGCTGGAAGGGGGAATGATTGCAGGGCTGCAAAACTGCTGCTGAAGAAAGGGCAAAGGTTTGGAATTGTGCAAGGTGGGAAGAGGAAAGGAGACCTGCAGGGGACAGTGAGGTGCACAGGGTGGTGACGTCCCTGATAACTGTCCTCAAACCTGTAGGGGGGGCATAAAGAGGCAGATAATGGTTTATTTTCTGTGTCCCTCAGGAAAGGAAGAGAAGTCATTGACCTAGGTCATGGCAGATGTTGGAGAACTGACACCAGTTAAAGGTTTGGAACAATCTGCCTGTGGAAGTTGTCTGTTCTTTTTCAATGAGTTTTTAAAGAAAGCCTTTCCAAAAGGGACACAGCTTTGTCCTGCAGTCAGGGCAATGCTGAGCCTTCTGCTCCCCAGCCCAGAAAAGATGGAAGGAAATGGGGCTATTTCTTCCTCCCAGAGGCCAAGGTGGAAACAGACCATCATGACTATCCAGGTAGGACAGAGCCCTTTTCCCCCCCTATATCTCATTCAGCTTCTTTGTCTTTATTTTTCAGCATGCAGGGAAGAGCTTTGGCCTCTGTTCTACCAAGAAACAGAGAAAATGTTTTACTGAGCTGAATTTGCATCTTTTACCAATCCCTTCTATTTGCATCCTTTCTTCCTTGGAGAGACTAAAGTTGGAGTGTGGGACCACCATCTGCAAATTATTATTTTATTAACAGGGCTGTAAATATTTTTTTTTTTGCTAGAAACCTGCAGCTCCTTATTGATCTCAGCTCACCTTGCCCCCACCCAAGGGGACTGAGTGCCATGTGAATAATACAGCACTGCAAACGGGACAGGATCAGAGACTGCAATAAGAGCGTAATCTAAGTAAAAACACTGGATCTGTCTGTTTATGGATCTAATAAATTATGTTGGAATGGTGAGGTTATAAATCCAAGCTGTCCAGTAAACCCAACAACTAATTTGTCAGTCGCTCGTCGAGCAATCTGACTCTCCTTTGCAATTGCTCACCATGCAGATAACAAGGTGCCTTACAAATCTCTTGGTTAAATGTCATTTGTTTCAGTGCCATAACATGCTATGGATCATTGCTCACACACAGTAACCCAATTATATTAACCTGTGCAGCAATATGGAGTAATGACATGACATTAATGTGAGCACTTCAGGGCTTTCCAACAATTTGGTCTTTCCTCCAAAGGGGTTTTTCTCCTCGAGCATCTTTCTCCTTCTTTCCTCCCTTCCCAATGTTTAGAGGCAGAGCAACATACCTACCCAAACACATCTAAAATCACCATCATTTCCCAGATAGCTGGAGCTCATTCACAGCTTGGAACGTGGGTCTGAGCTGTGTTACTTGCTGGAAACTCTCCAAATTCTAAGTGTCGCTGTTCCTTAGGCTCCGACTTCTCTTCGGCATTTTTATAAGAATACCTTAGAAACACAACCCCTTACACTTTGTCTGTGTTGATCACGTGTTCCCACAGTAGTGGGGGAAAACAGCACTTTTAAAATACACACATGAAAAAACCCAAGCCTGTGGGAAGATGAAGCTGTTGTTATTTTCCGGCGTTGGAGGGAAAGCTGGCTAAACCCGCCAGCGAGTGCCTTGGCTGATCTGCCTTCTGTTTGCACTGCTGCAAGAGCCACTGAGTAACAACACCGAGACAACAAGACAAATTTGACAAAATCATGTTGTTCAGGCACCCTGGCTTCTTCATGAGGGCATAAAATTAGTGAAGGAGGCTATTTTGTAGTAATAAACAGAATTCTATTTGTTTTTTGGGAAAAGGCAAATGGATTTTGAAGTGTGCCTAAAATTTCCTTCATTCTTATTGCTGAGAGAAAAAGCCTACTGCCTCGTTTCCCTGGCTGTCACTGAAAAAATCTCCAGAGTGCTGTAGAGAGGGTGCAAGAGGGTAACCAGACAGTTTGGAGAGGGCTGCAGGTCCGAGGGAAAGACGTGAAGGATTTATAGCTCTGTCTCATGGCTGTAGCTGTTTTCCATCACTACAGTGCATGGGGGGGAGGAGAGGGGACAGATGCTGATCCTTTGGTGACCCTTTACTCTCCAGCCAGTGTCACCACCAGTGGAGTAACGTGGCCACGACAGTCTGGGCTCAGAATATGTCCCCTGTGTTTCTGCGTATTTATGGCTTTTTTGGCTTCTGCAGGGAAGGCGAGCAACCCCGTCGTAAGCACTGGGCTAAACTTGCTGATATCAGCTAAACCCAGCTTCTTCCTGTAGGAAGTGTTTCAGTAAGTAAAGAAATAAAGAGGCTCATCTATGACAAATCTTACCTGACACAAACATATTTTGATCAGCCCAACACAATCCGTAACAGGCGCATCTAAATATTATGAAGAAATATGTGGTGATCAGCTCCAAATACAGGCCCTGAAATGTACACTGGCTGAATTCTTTCCATTGTGCTGTTAAATGCATCCAGCTGTCCATACGTTAAAGTTAAATATACTGTACTATAAAGCTGAACTGAGAGTGGAAACTATTAAAATAAACCCAGCTATTTCCCTGTTCCCCCTCTCCCTCCCAATCAAGTATATTTTAGTTGGGGAAGGAGGAGAGTTATAACAACAATTATTTGATGTGGTGCATGGCAATGTCAGGCAGAGAGGAGAGAATGTGGCAGGGAATGGGAGCAGCCCTAATCTGATGGGCAAGGAAAAATGGGAATGAATATTCTGGGTGACTTCAGAGGGGACAAAGGATTCTCCTTATGAGGAGCAAGCAAAAGCCTGCCTGGCTGAGTTTGCCATGCATAAAATAGATAGATGGGAAAAGGCAAAGAGAGAGAGGGATGTGGCCATGGATGCAGGGGGAGGTTGTAGAGAGCCATGATCATCTATCTCATAAAGGAACAAAATGGTTTTTATCTTTCAAAAGAGCTCTGGGGTCTATGGGTTGCAAAGTGTGTCCTAAAAACCGATTTTGTTTGGCTCCTTATTTATCACTATTTTGTCATTAACTGCTATGGAAAAAGCAGAGATACAACAGCAAGAATGTAAACAGGAATGATCTTCAGTTCTTATGAACAGTGCAGGTTCCTGTCTCATGTCCCAGGATTAGAATATCAAACTGCAAACTCTCTTATCCAGTACCTTGACCAAGAGGAACATGGCAGAAAAGCAACAGCCTATGAAAAAATAGCTCTTTTCAAACTAATTTTCACCCCATTTTTCTAAGGAATGAGGCTTGTCTTGTCTGTCTGATATGCAATTTCCATAAATTTTTCCTATTTTGGTTTTTCAGTCAGCAGAAGACAGATACCAAACACAGTGCTGCTGCTGAGGGAAAGGCAATTACAGCTCAGTCCTACCTGTTTTGAGAGCTTGCAGCCAGGTGACCTGTAGGGCCTCTTTCCCATCCCAAGAGCCAAAGGATGCAGGAGGAATGGCTGCAAGGCAGATCAAGCCAAACCCTAATATATTGCACCTCCTTTTGCCACTGTTTTGCTCAAAGCAATGCCCACACAGAGCAGGGAAATATCTCCTGGTCACTCTGTCACTGCAGGGGCACAGAGGTCCCCAGCCTGTGGAAGTCCCTGGCAGCCAGAGGGCAAGTCTTGTTCTCCAAACACAAACCCATTCCTGAGCACTCCACAGGACACTTCACTGGACCCTGGTGCTCCATTTCATGGTAAGTTTGACAGATGTTTAATTATGTGTGGTTGTGTTGGCTAATGTGCTTCTTCGGAAATACAAAAGGAAACAAATCTGGACAGCAGAGAAGAGAAATGTGGCTGTGAGCGGCAGCGTGGACTGGTGACAATGCCCTTAAAGTGATTTTCCCCTTCCTGTATGTGAGTGTGTGTTTACTCTAAATTATTGCCTAGATGAAGTGAAGGTTCAGGTTTAAACACCCTGGCCAAGCAAGAGCAAATCAGTTTTGTCCTCCTATCCCTCTAGGTGAGTAAAAAATGTTAAACTAAAAAAGAAAGGAAAAGGAAGCTGTTTCAGCATCAGTTTTCCAACACTCCAGATGCTGCTCTGTGATGGGTTTGAGATTTATGCCACTCTAGTGCAAACACTGTCTGCATCATTCCTGTTTGCAATATTGGATGCAGAGAGGGCGTCAGGACACCATCAGCCAGGGCATTTACACCTTGTTAGGGCTGGGAACCACATGCCTTCCTATACCTCATCTTACTGAACTTTGTGGATCCGAAAACATGAAATTCAGAGGTGGAAGCATAGCTTCGCTCTATTCTTATTGAATCACTTGGAAACTGTCTTTGTTTCCTTTTGTTCTAGTGAGAAAATTCCAGAGCTGTTTCTCTAAATATGAACTTTTGCCAGGAAGAATTCCTATCTATAAACAACTTTATGCATCCTGAGAACATCCATTTCAGCAGCTATTTTCAGATTATAAACAGACCTCGGTTGAAGGCAGTGGTCTTCACTTTGAAGGAGGATGAAAATAATGTCAGGGTTGGCTGTCAGTAGGACAAGAAGAGCTAGGTTTAATATTCAGCAAGCAAGAATTAGATGAAACCCTAAGAACAAGAACTGAGCACTTCATTCAGTGCAGTTGGGTTCAAACCTCTGTTGGTTCTTCATGCACAAAGGACATGTGATTCTGTTTCCTGCTCTGCTCTTGTCTGTCAACAAGGTGATTTTCCTGTTCCATTAAGTAATCCACTTAGTCCCCAGATATTTAATGCTGTGCAACTATCTTGTTGCTGTTTGTCCTCTTGGCAGCTCAGGCAGCAGCACTACATATCTGAACCCTTGAGCATGTCTGTGTGGGGGCTCACTCTTGAATGCCGTGAAGGTCAGGGCCTCACAAGGTGTTGGTGACAAAGAGGGGACTGTGGAGAAACCTTCTGGGGTGAGGAGAGGGATGGATGAGTCAGCTGCCCGTAGGGATGCACAGATTGGCACAGAGAGCACCTCGGCTGCTGAGATTTTGCCAAAAAGGAAAGGAAGGTGGAGGGAGATGTTTCTGATAGGAGATGTCCAGCTTATCTCATTGACACTTTGCTTTGGCATTTTTTAAAATAGCTGTTCCTCTGTCACACTCATTTGGGGTGCATAGCAATAGCAAAATCAAGTCATGTTAAAATGTCCTGGGATCACACCAGCAGCAGCTTTCATAGCTCCGATGGCCTCAAACCCTTCTCTCGTGTCATGCACTTGAGATGGGAGTGCAATGTGCTATTTGCCAAGTGTCAGCTTTCAGGAGTGTTTGGTATCAGCCTACAACTATCAGAAGGCAAATTAAATGTGAACTGGAGCAATCTGTGCAGTGGAGAGTGCAAATGTGGGAGATAAGAGGGTTTTGATGCCAATCCAAGTTGCTTCCACTCTCTCTCCTTATTCCCTTGTTTTTATATTTGTATAAAAGCTTTTCAAAAGCCGTTTCTATTGCTATCTTGTTATCAGCTCTACATTTCCCCCCCACTTGCCCACTGACTCCCCTGCACACTTTATTTGATTCTTTCCATAGGAGAAGTCTTTGTTTCAAAATAAATGAACGCACTTTGCACTTCCACAGCTGGTTTTGATCCAATGATTTCCAACAGCTTCATGGAGGGGCTTTCAGCACTTTAGAGAGATGAGAAATTCACTCTTTTACAGCCCAGGGCCCAGTGTCCCAGGGGAGTCATCCCAACCTTCCACGCTAGGTAGGCACTTACACCTGTGAACACAGAATTTTACTCTGGCTTTGAAGCATTTTGCTCTCTTCTTGCAGAGCTGGGCTGGGGAGTGGGGAACCAGGTCTTTAGCAGCTCAGGGACATGAAAGGATGTGCCTTGATGTGCAGCCGCTCAGAGGCAGCCTGGAGGAGTCCCCAGCTCCTCCACCACCCTGTTCTGTCCCTGCCAGGAAACCTCCCCTTTTCATTTCCCACCTGTCCGTGTCAGATGGAGGAAGAACAAAACAATGCCCATGCCACCCGTGCTAGGCTGGGTTTTTAAGTGTATGAAGAGGGTTGGTGACTGATTCCCACGGAAAATATGTGGCAAATGGACATTAAATGCTCCCTGGCTCTGCTGACAGCCTCATCCCTTGGTGGGTTAATGGCCTTAGAGCCTTTCCCTTCCCAAGCTTGATGCAATTGTTTTTTAAAAGCTTCATAGCCCACCCCATGACAATCTTTCACCAGCTTTAACATCCTTTTTGGTTCAGGTCTCGCAGCATTTGCTAGACTTAAGTAACTTGACAGAGTGAGGATTGTTGGCCTTTGCTCAGGCAGGAGGTAAATAAAAGCCTGGCTCCCTTTTGCTGTGCTGAGAGTAAAATGATGCACTGACAGAGGGCACGATACATATTCACCTCCGTTCATCCCTCCTGTTACTCATTTCCTTCCGAACTCGAGGATGCCCCCGTTCATTCCCTGCTGAGGACACGACCTGTGGAGAGCTGAGCAGGTAAATGGTGTGAGGAGGGGCAGGTGGATCACGGGCCATTGGCAGTGCTCACACCAGAGCTTCAGAAAGGCACACAGTGTAGAAAGCACTGGCTTTTCCCAGACCTGCTGCTGCCCTTCAGATCACCTTGGAACGAATATGTACCTATCCTTCTTCTTCCTCCTATTCCGATTCCTGATCCTGTTCCCATTCCCACACAGATACCTGCATGCCCTGTTCCCCTTCCCATTCCCACATTGCAGAGTTGCTAATTTACAGGGTGGATTTCCACAATTTAAAAAACTACCTGGGGGCACAGGCAAAGCCACAGGGTGATATTTGCAGATGGATGTAGTAAAGCCTTGCAGACTTTGTGCCCATCTGAAACCAAACACTTCCAGACTGGATTTTGGGGCACTCCGTGTGAGGGCCATAAGCAGTCTGAGATATCCCACATCAACCCTGGGGAACTCCTCAGCTGGCAGAGACAGGCTGCTTGCAAAATTGTTTAATTTTTTTTTTTTTTTTTTTTGCCAGTGTAACTTCTGATGCCTTGCTGGAGGTCAACATTTGTAAGGAGTTGAAATCTCTGATGTACTTAACTCTGCAGGCAGACCCTGCTGCCTACTGACAAAGCATTTCTAGGAAAGATTAGGGTTTGGTACTCTTTAATTAGGGAGCCAGGGAGAATCAGAGGTGTGACTGCTTCCAGGAGCTGCAAGAGAGCCCTCTCTTGTCTCTAATGTGGGAACAATTTCAGAGGATTTTGTCCTGAACGTGGATTCAGAAGTTAGTCCCAAAACAACAATTATAGATCTGTTCATGACAACAGATAAACTGGGAGATAAAGAGATTTGTAAGAGCTGTTTTTACCTGCAGTGGCACTATCCAGGGAGAAGTTTCTCTGTCCATAAACATTTATCTTGCAGTCCAGACCCACCAGCCAACTCCCCAGCCGGATTTGTTGCCCTGACTCCAGCACAGCTCCTCTGGCTGCCCCCAGTGCCAGGCACAGTGAGCAGAGCACACTCAGCAGCTGTTTGGCTCTCGGGTGTTCACATGCTCTGAGCAACTATCAAACCCTCTGGTTTATCACTGGTTTGTGACTGAATTGCAAACCCATTTTTATGCCGTTTAAAGTCAGTCTTGTGTCTTTTAAACAGTAAGTCACCTCTGCAAAGCCCTATTCTGGCTGTGTATGAGGGGATCAAGAGAGAAAGAAGGAAGATGCTGCCACTTCAGGGGAAAAAATCCTAAAATAAATCCCAAACTGATCCCATTGGCTGGGGTGCAGATTCCTGCTGTCCACCTACACAAGCCTCCTGCCCCTGACGAATTGATTTTGCCTATCTCCTGATTCTGTGGATGTTTTTGCAAAAAACCAAAGGGAAGCAATCTACAAAAAGAACTGCTGTCACCGGGAAGTTAGTCATTAACAGCCAAATGTCTCCCAGATAAGGCAGAGATGCTGCAGCCTCTCCGAAGCTTGCATGTCATTAGAGGAGGATGTTGTGATGTGACAGACACAGGGATTTAAGACAGATCTTTTCCTTGCCCAGGGTCTCCTGTGCTTCTGAGGTGTTTATATGGGATCACTGAGCTATATCAAGCATCCAGTATGAAATGCATGAAGTACTATCCACATGCATCACCCGTCAAGAAAGATTAACTTTTCACTGCACAGCAGCACAGCAGTACTCCCAGGGCAAAGAAGGACTGCCCAGACAGAAGTCTTTCTTTTTCTCCCTCATTCTTCTCATTAAAACTGTGGCTGGCTGATGAAAAGGCTTACCTAGCACAGAAATGAATGGCCAGGAGCTAATTTGCTTCAGGAATCTACTCTGTTGCAGTTCTAGATAGAACAGTGGTTTGACGGCACCTTAAAAGAGCTTAAACCACTTTGCTGAATCAAGTCTGAGTCCAGAATTAGATTAAAACCACAACTGACCTGGAATTTAATGTCAATTATTTTACACTGTAGCAGCCCTTGAATGGATAAGCAAAATGTCCCATCTCTTTGCCCCCTAAAAGGGTGTCAGAGCCTGTCACAACCTCATGATTTAACCATCAAGGAGGTCAGGATTTCCCTTGGGCCCTGGATTTCAGCTGTAAGCAGGTTTGCCACTGTGGTCCTTGAGGATATCAGTTGCTTAGCTCCAGGTCCACAGCTGGGTTTGGTGTCCATCACTGTGCTCACAGCAATAGAGGTCCAGCTCTTAATCCTGCTCTGAGCACGGGGATGGACACCAAACTCTGCTGTGGAGCTGGAGCTCCCAGTCTCCCTGAAAGCAAAGGGGATGGACAGCAAACCCTGCTGTGGAGCTGGAGTTCCCAGTCTCCCTGAAAGCAAAGGGGATGGACAGCAAACCCTGCTGTGGAGCTGGAGTTTTCCCCTGTGTCTCCTGGGGAAGAGCTGAATCTCTTGATCTCACTGTGTCCCACAACATCCCTGCCATCCCATACTGACCCCACACACCCGTGTTTAATGGGGTAGTTCAGGCAAGGTTAGTCTGAAGAGGTTCTCACATTCCTTCTCCTGGGCCATCACCCCTGAGCAAGTGTTAAGTCCTCACTCAACCGCAGATTTTTCCTCTCTGTGTTTTAGCAGAGGAGGACGGTCTGGTGAGCGCCGCTGCTCTGCTCAGCACTGCACATCACCTCCTTGTTTGAAACGAGTCAGGCAGCACCCGTGAAATGAAAGTGCTTCAAACAGCCTGGAAGGACGGACTCACGTGGCTGACTGTGGAGAGTGCTCCAGGAGAAACCTGCAGAAACCTCTTCAGAAACACAAGCAAGGTTTGCAGTAGCAGCCAGGGGCTGGTTCCCACCCTGGCTGAGAATGATCTGCCTTCGGTGATTCCGGCATGCACAGAAGTGGCTGCTGAGCCTACATGGCTGCAGTGGACACAAACAAGGAGAAACCACTCACAGCAAAAAGTTGTTTTGCTGTCTCTGGGCCTGGATTTCTCAGAGGAGCCCAGTAGGAGGCTTAGAGATGTTTTTCTCAGTGCAAGAGCCGTGGTTATACTTCCTGTGTATCTCAACTAATGTAACCACAGCATGTTAATGAAACCAGGCCTAAGAGTGTACCCAACGATCAATATCAGAATGCACCAATATTACACATCACAGACCTCACACTCCTATTTTATATGCTTGTTTCCATTTTTCAGGACCATTTTCTTACACAAAACACTCGAATGATTAACTTCACTTTAAAATGCTAGCAACACATAAAAATCCCCTTTTGGGGGATATTTTAGTGATGATTTGCTGCAAGTAGCCATTAAAACAATTTAACATGTGGCATTTCAGAGCAGAGCTAAAAGACAAGAGCCCTGAGTTCAAAGACTGAGCTGATGCTGAGCTGCTGCTTCCACAATTAATGTGCTTCTTTCCTCAAGCAATGCAAGATGGAAGCAACTTTCCAAAGAGAAGGAAAAGCGCTTTGCACTGACAGGAGATGCAGAGGGAGAGGAGGAGGCAGGCGAAGTTTGCTGTTTGGTGCCCTTAATCCTATTAACTGTAGAAATATCACAAAGAGGCAGCGCAACAGCTCCTGAAACAGGTGTGGAAGAAAAGGCTGTGTTCTCCTCATGCCCTTCCTCAAAAGTGAAAC
The DNA here is from genome assembly GCA_014706295.1 of Lycocorax pyrrhopterus obiensis. NCBI lineage: Eukaryota > Metazoa > Chordata > Aves > Passeriformes > Paradisaeidae > Lycocorax > Lycocorax pyrrhopterus. Next base: position 7,943,965 of record JACSVZ010000022.1, on the reverse strand, counting down.
CAATCTTTTCCCTGTGTTATTGTGCAAGAGCTGCTTCCACAGAGAACACAGAGTGCCTGACATTGATGACAGGCTTAGATACCTCACTCACTGCAACAGAAACGGACACACTAAACTTTGCTCCCAGTCTTAGAAGGGAATGATGATCCTCAGAAATCAGGACAGCTCTACAGAGCAGGGGTCTAGATCATGCTTTTCCTGTGCTTTGCATCTGGAATTTATTTATTTAGGGTAATTTTATACTCAACACGAGGTGCAGTGTTCAGCCTGAGAAACATGGGGCACCTTGGCTCTAAATACCATTTTTCTACTTTATTAGAGGGGAGAGCTCTTCTTTTGTTCACCCTTTCGTAGTTCACCCTAAACAGAGTAAGTTCCTCAGACATTACTGCAATCTACTCGTACAAATATAATGCTAAAAATTCAAATGCACTTGGAAGGACAGTGACAGCTTATTTTTTACAATTATAATTCCAGCCCAACACTTCAGGTACAAATCCTCCAGCCTGCGGTATGAGGGCTCAGTGTAAGACACAAACCACCAATATCAGTGTACTTAGCTTGATCTGCCTGGTTCTGGATGCAAACACAGAAATAATGCAATAAACTTCTTTGCTTCAGCCACATAAAAACATCTCCAACCAAAAGAAAAAAAAAAAAAGGCTACCACCAAACTTCACTAATTTTTTTAAAGAAAAAGGCAATTTTTCACATTTTAATAGCTTTCATTCCATGTCTTAATAAATGCATGTTTGTTGATTTGTGTAAGCATGATGTAGGATTCTGCAAATGAATGTAATCTGCAACAAGGGGATAGCTAACCACTAGCTAACACTTTTGAATAATGAATCCCTACTGTATCAGATGGACGCTATTCATAATAATTCCTTGCTTTTCTCATTTTGTCGTGTACAGTAGCGATTAATCAATTTGCAGTGTTATGTCACCCGCAACAAATTGCTAGCACCAAGACAAATTTATTGCTTTATGATAAAAGAACTTGTTTAGGTAGAAATAAATTAAATTTGGGGGTTGTTATTTGAGTTTGATGTTTACATATATGACCCATGCAGCACAGGCCAGCAGAGGTAAGGGTACCCAATTATAACACTGGTGTTTTGAGGATAGCTCAAAGAGATGCAAAAGCAAATGCTGTGTTTGTACAGCTAACCGGTCCTTGAGGAGAGGAAGTCCTCCTGAGAACTCTGTGCCATGACTGAGGCTGTTCAGAAGAATTTAGGAGGACTATCAGGGAGCAGAGTTGTGCGCTCAGTGTTCCTTCCGTGTGAAGATGGTTTGATGCACTTTGGGGGCCTAGAGGAGAAGCAGCTCCCAACAAGCAGCAGCTTCACTGCTCCTCTGAAGGTGGTGTTGCTTTGTGGAAAGGGGCTGAGCAGGAACAGCTTCGCAGGGAACAGCCAGGCAGGTCTGGTTGCCTTTCTCTGCAGCCCAAGAACCGCCCAGCCACGAGCAGCAGGCAAAGGTTTGGTGCTGGACGCCAAGTGCTCCTTGTCTGCCTGCACTCCTGGAGCTGCATGCAGCCTCGGGGCTCCTTCCTGAGGCACTGGGAGGAGGTGGGCAGCCTCGAGGCTGCAAGGGCTAATTAACTTCTAGCACTCAAAATGCCCAATTTGCTGCCTTTAATTCATATTATTTATATCTTTTTAGTTTCCTTCAGCCTTTGACAGGCTCCAATCTCATATTAGCTGCTCCTCCGTAAATCTTACTTTTGCTCTTGCTTTCTCCTTCCCCCTGCTGCAGAAATCACTGACTCTTTCCCCCTGTGTTAAATGCCGCTGTTACTTCTCTTTCTTTGCTTATTTCTTCCACTCTTCGCTTTTTCTCATTTCTCGTATTCCTGACCAGGCATTTTCTGTAGCTCTGGATAATACCTCTCCCTTCCCTGCTGCTCCCTACTAATGTCCTTGTCAGGCTTCTCCTGAATCATTGCTGCACCATCCCAAAAGATGTTTAACTGAGATTACTCCTGGCTGGAACTGCAATACTGAGAAAACCCAATGTGTCAAATGGTTCCTCCACGCTCACTGCGGGCAAGGTGACCCTGAAATCTTGGGAAAGGAGAGGAGAGGAGAGGAGAGGAGAGGAGAGGAGAGGAGAGGAGAGGAGAGGAGAGGAGAGGAGAGGAGAGGAGAGGAAGAGGAGAGGAGAGGAGAGGAGAGGGAGGAGAGGAGAGGAGAGGAGAGGAGAGGAGAGGAGAGGAGAGGAGAGGAGAGGAGAGGAGAGGAGAGGGAGAGGAGAGGAGAGGAGAGGAGAGGAGAGGAAGGAGAGGAGAGGAGAGGAGAGGAGAGGAGAGGAGAGGAGAGGAGAGGAGAGGAGAGGAGAGGAGAGGAGAGGAGAGGAGAGGAGAGGAGAGGAGAGGAGAGGAGGAGAGGAGAGGAGAGGAGAGGAGAGGAGAGGAGAGGAGAGAGAGGGAGAGGAGGAGGAGGGAGAGGAGAGAAAGGGAGAGGAGCAGGAGGGAGAGGAGAGGAGAGGAGAGGAGAGGAGAGGAGAGGAGAGGAGAGGAGAGGAGAGGAGAGGAGAGGAGAGGAGAGGAGAGGAGAGGAGAGGAGAGGAGATGCTCAGTGTCAGGGTGCAAGAGCCCTTTCTCTAGAGGTGCAGGCAAATCTCACAAAGGGCTGCGGTGAACAGGGAATAAACTTCATCAAGTGCTCGTAGGTGTGTCGGGGCACCACAGCTGATTCACTGAAATTCCCTCCATTTTTCCCTTTATCTGAGGCGTGTAACCCTGTGTGAGCACTGATCTCACAGAGAGTATCCACACAATTTGAACATGAGTGTGGACAGCACCTGAAAAAAAATCATATACTCCTAAAATTCAGGCCAAATCCAAGTTTCACCAGTCTCTGAGGGTTCCTCCAGGTTTTTGCCAGTGTAACTGGTCTCAGAGGGTTCTAATGTTAGTCAGTGACAGCACAGTAATGGGCTATTAATTAGCCAGTTTCTATCAACACCCGCAGTGCAGTTTTATTACCCATGAGGGCAGCCAGCAATCTGCCCTCGGAATCAGGTGAGGGAGTGTTCCTGCTTGCTGAATAATCCTCATCTCTGACAGTATCTGGTGAAATCAAACCTATTCCATACAGCTTTCTCACCACCAAATATTCCTGAATCAGGGATTAAAAAAAATAAACAACCCAAATAATTTGTTTTAATACATGATCTCCAGGTGGTTCAAAGTCTACCACAGCCATATAAGAAAACCTACAGCAAGAGAGAGATAGGGGATTGTCAAAATTAGTAAAGTTTTTGGTGCAAAAGAAGCTCAAGCATCATTATTAGTTTTTTTAATTGCATAATGGCAGTTTTGCTGTCACAACCCAAGCACAGCATCACACAGATACTGTGTGATGTATGTGGTACACTCCTATTTATGTTCCAGTGAAAGGTATAATTGGGGCATGTGCATAAACATACCCAAATTGATTTTAAATATCTGGCAATTTAGCACAGTGTTATAAACACCTCATTGCTCCTCTCCTGTTCCCCCATCTCAGAGCTGCCCCAGCTCCAAGGATTGTGCTGGATCTGCCCCAGTGTGAGAAGAGCTCCACACATCTCCCTCTGACTTAAAGCACCCTTTCCGCCGCCTAATATTCCCTTTACCAACACAAAGTGAAACATGAGGATTTGGATATCTCTCTCTCTGTTTAAAAAGTTACACATTTCAAGCAGTAACAGCTACATTTTTAATGGATTTCTTTTTTTAAGGAAGAGGGTAACAATAACTTTTAGACCGAAAAAGCGGGGAGAGATTAGTGAAGTACAAAGTGAGAAAATCTCAGTTTATTCAGTCAATTAATTGTCAATATTAAGTCCTATAAAATAAGTAAAAAATATGTAAAGCAGGTCTATCCTTATGAACGTAAGTGCAAAGGGGAGGGTGCTGTGTTATTCTTACAGTGAATCAATATTTTGACAAAGCTGATATTTACTCTCACACATTTCAAACCCTTTGATGCCCACGTGGGACTTGGCCTCACAAACATAGGTTGCCAAATGCATATTCATTAACCTCACAATTGGCTAATCCAATAAAAGAAAGAAAGAAAAAGAAAGAAAGAAAGGAAAAAAACCCCACCAATGCCCTGGTAGCATGCTTATGGAGTCATTTATTGTAAACATGATCCAAGTGGCTCATTCCACACATGCTACTAAAAGCTTAAAAACCACGGGCATTGCTTAGCCCCAAGTCAAATCCTGCACAAAGAAAGAGCCTTCAGGCCAAGCCAAATGGAAAAAGGGAATTAGAAGGATGTTACTCATTCATTACTGCCACTTTAATCACTTAGAGGTCCAATTAAGTATAAATCATTAGTATTAAGTTACTTTATCCAGGACTCTTTGTAACACACATGGCTGGATTTGGAGGGCTCTCGGTGGCTAGATGGAGCGTGAGCTGAAAAAGGCAGTCAGACGTTGGGTTCCCCCCTCCCTTTCCCTTTCCCCCTTGCTATGAAATTGATAAATGAAGGCTGCATTCTAGGTGCAGCAGTAATTTCTGTAGTGCAGTCAAGTGCTAGGTCCCTTGTCTCCTCCAAGCAATGAGGCCACCGTCCCCTTTAATGCCTGAGCCTTCCCCTGGGCTGCCGAAGGGCCGGACCAGAACCAGGCACGGTTTCATTTCCATGCACGAATCCCCAGGGCAGGAACCCTTTATTCATTAACGGATCCATCCTTTCCTGAGGAAGGAGGCGGAGGGGATAGAAAAGTCGGGAGAGAAAGTGGCTTTCATCCCTTTCCTGCTCTCTGCCCGCTGTTACTGCCTGAATCTCTCCTGAGGAGCGAGGCGACTTTGGGGCATGTGAAAAAAACGATGCAATAGCATCTTCCAAGGTCCTTTCCTCTTCTAGTTCTTTCCCCCCCCATCTTCCCAGGGATAAAATTTCCCCAGCGGCCCGGATCGCTGTCTGGGAAGCATATTTCCTTCTAATCGGTTTTACAGCTCTTTTAAAGTAATATGTCAGATCATTTTCTCCATATACATAGTTAATGAAAGTAACCCTACAAATTCATTTTAAATAGATGGAAGTTGTTATAACCCTGATCTGGAATTTATTACATTCATTACAATCTTGCTGAAGTAGGTAATGTAATGGACTATTACTTTTATTATCTTTTTAATCCCTCAAAATTATTAGGAACTGACTAATATTTGGCATCACCCTGTTAATGTTTAAACAGAAATTGATATCTTCATTCATCTAATAAATGATGGGATCTTTTTTCTGCAAAAGAACTAAAGCTGGTGACTCTTTTTTTAAACTGAACTAGGCCAAAAGATTTCTAAGTAAAATCTTAAGCTGACAATATGATAATTTTATTAAATCAGCTCTTTTATCAGGTTATGAGAACATTTTCCAGAGCATTTTTGTGACTCCTGACTGCCCAGAGAGCAATCAGGGCGCCATCAGTTTCTGCGAGGGATGGATTCAGATTTTATTTCAGCGGCCAGCCCTTTGATCCAGCTTTTTGCCTGCTGACCAGCAGAAGAAAAGCACCTCCCAAACCCTCTCCCAGTCAAGACAAACTTTCTTACACTCAGGAGCAGTGTTTGCCAAGGTTACCAGCTTTAAATTGGCCTCCCCAAGCCATCACTTTCTTGCACCTGCTCTTTAACACAGTGTTCAGTCCCACCTCTCTGATACCCAGCAGGACGGGATGTGCAGTTCACAACACAAAGGCACAAGTGCTTCCTCCTCCTCCTCCTCCTCTCCCTCGTTCCCCGGTAGCGATGCTGGCAAGTTCACCGAGTGCATTTCCTTCGGCACTGGAGTAAGAGGCCGGGCATTGCATCATCCACTGCTGGGTTAAGAAGCCCTGGGGTTGCCCCAGGGTGACAGACGTGAGGACAAACACGAGGTAGGAGCCGTGCAGGGCCCACGTGTGCTCACACGAGTGTGCACACGAGTGCAGCCCTGCGTTCGGGCACCGCAGCCTGGGCAAGGGAAAAGCTCTGTCTGGGAGGACCGAGGTGCAGCCTGGTGCTGTGCACGATGTCCCTTGGGGCCCTGAGCTCTCCACCAGAAGCGATAGGGACTGCGTTAAAGCCCTCACCTGCCCCAGCAGCTGATGTCTTGCCAGGCTGTGTGCACACCGATCTCCCCTGGAGAAGCTTCCTGCTCTCAGGGAGGTTGTTGGTGTTCAGCTGCAGATGCAGTGCTGAAAGGACAAGAGCAGGGGGTTGCCATTTTCCATGAGTGCCGGCAAACTGGGACCAGTGTCACTGATCATCAGCCACAGTTGTGTCATTGACTCCGCCAGGAGCGGAGTTCCATTCTATTTGAACAGTGTTTTTGCTCTTCCATACAAAATCTGTCACCTGGACCTCACCCCTGGCTAAAGCTTCCCAAAGACATCTAAATGGCAAAGTCCCATTTTTGGGAATTATTTAGATAGAGAGAGTAACAGTGCAAACAAGTCTCTGATGGGATTAGCAAAACACCTCGATTTTATTTTACATTGGTGATGATGAAGGTTCTTTTGAACCTCACATAAAACACGTATTTGTACTTTTGGAAAGGTTTAGACACCTTGAAAATGAGGAGTAGAAGTCACTTCTAAAATTGCACTAACAAATCTGGCCCTCTGGCACTGCCAGAAATGTTACCCAGCATGCAACCTTTGAAAACATCCAAGCTATATTTTAATATTTTTAATCTGTATCTCACCTTACAAGTGCTATTAATATTCATTATAGATTAAGGCCAGAAAAAAGATAACACAGAGTTCTTTACAGTTTCTTTGGAGTAAAAACTGTGTTTTGCAGCACAGTGCAAATGAAAGACAAGAAAAGTTTCTTTGGACAGTAGCCCTAAAAGCCAGTTACAGGGATATAGGTGTTCATATACATTAGAAAGACCTTTTTATTAGTCTATAGGTGACAAAATGCACAGAGTTGGTGGCATGATAAAAGAACTGAAGAGGGAACTCACAGCATGGTTTATTTTTAATTGAGATGAAAAATGAAAAATTTTAAAATTTAGATGCAATCCTGAAAGAGAAACATTTTCTGCAAATTGAACCAGGCGAAGTGAATATTAGATAATAGAATACTCACAGAAGGAAAGATCCGTGAGAAAAAACACGAAAGACAAGTAGACAAGTGCCAGCTTTCAGTGAAAATGGTGAAAATGTTAGCAGGAAGAGCCTGCTTGGACTGTGGTTATGGGAATTTTGGGAATCATGTAGAAACAACCAACGTGCAAACTTTTACCTGCAAATATTCACATATTCAGATATCACTGAGTGCCCAATATTGGAGAGTAGCTGGGGTTACAGATGCAGCTGGGCTCTCTCTGCTGGTTATGGTGGCCCTGTGCCAGTTTGTACCAGCTAAGGATCTGTCACCAACATAATCATGTTGTGTCCTCAAATGTCCTCTCAATGTTCAATCACCATTTTTATCTTGTAGAACTGAACATGCTGTAGGTACTGACCAGAAAATCTCTAAATCATATTGGTGGCCTTAGCTCTTAGACCTGACAGCCACAAAAGATGTGGCAGAAAGATGCTATTTCCTGGGACTTCTGTACTCCAACTACATTTTTAAAATATGTTCCCTTTATGTCTCCCTGCAATCGTAAAAAAAATAAAGGAATGACTAGATTTTGGTGGCTGGTTCACAGAAAATCAAGTCTTTCAGATGCACATTAGAACGAATAATTTCTTGTCTCACATAAATATTGTCCCTGCTTTATGATCTGCTGCTGAGGTGGAGTAAAAGGAGCAGAGAAAAAGAAGAAAAAGATTCCCTTTTTTTTTTTGTATTCCAAATACTGCTTTAATAAGACTGAAAGTCTCTCTTTTTCTCTCCTTGCAGCCCTACAGCAAATAAATGGAGGTGTCAGCCCAACACCCTTGTAGGTTTAAACTGAATGGAAGTGTCCTTTTGAAAAGCTTGTTCTGTCTGACAGTCCTGAATGTGCTCCTACTGCAGTTCCTTTGAACACCCATCTTTTCTGTGTTGGTGCTCTGCTGACATGGCTTTTCGTTGAGTTAAAGATTAACAGAGTGCTGCTGAATGACAGGACTTTGTGATAACTTAATTGCATGAAACGTAGTTGTTCCTATGCAAATCAGAGTGTAATTGGTCACTAAGAAATTACTCTCCCTGTATAAAGATGGCAAAATGGATTTTGGACACATGTGGGGAATAATCTGTTACCTTTTATCATACTGGAAAAACATAGTTCATAGTTTTTATGATGAGTGTTAGACATGCACTTCATGCCATGAAAGTATTTGATTATATACATTAAATATCAAGTCTGAGAGCTCTAAAGCCTCCTTCATTTTAAGTGTATTTTAAGTGCTGACATTGGAATTAACATAACAATGTGGGAGCTCTGCGATACATTCATAAATTGTGAATCCCAATGGACATACCTTGCAAAGCTCACATGATATTTACCAGCCAGAGGAGACATGGCAGAAACTCTTTTAAATGAGAAAACACTGAAGAAGCTCCCTGAAATGGTTTCTTTATTACAATTAGGTTTGGGTAAGGGTAAGTACGGGACTATAACATCATCTTAAAAAATATAATAAACCAGACAGGAAAATGATATTATAATCACAGAAAGGGGACCACTACAGGGCAATTGCTGCAGCTCTGACTGAAAGTCTATGCTAAAGAGCAAATGAAAAAACAAGTTTAAGAACTAAAGAGGTGTGTGATGACCACACCATTACCAAACTATTTAGCACTTCACCTTAAACAATAGCAGGGTATCATAAACCGAATTATGCGAGCTAAGCCCTGTCTTGTGTCGAAAGAGTGCAATTACAGCACATCCCATCCTTCTCCCTGGTGTTTCACTGCAGAGGCTCAACACTTTAGGAATGCTAAAGCACAACGGAATGGAAATGGTATTGGAACAGAAAGAGCCTCCCGAAATGAACTGTACGCAGCCCGTTGTGTTGGCATGATTGATACTGGAGCATGTAGGTGTAATGAAACTGATGCTGTCTCTTCTGCACCTGTGATTTATTGAGTACAAATTTAAGATGAGAAAAGGCCCCATACCAGGAGCTGCATCTTCCCCCTCAAAGAGGGTATGGTCATCCATCACCAGCCATTGCAAAAGGCCCAATAGTGAGCGGCTCATCAGATGAGCCAATAGTCTCTTTGTTGGGATTCCTAACAAGTGTTGGATCAGCAAAAGTCTATTTAGGCTGGTGGACCTTTCAGGACCAATTTGTAGTGGGTCACTGATTCTGCTAGTGTATTATCTTCTTTACTACTAGTACCAGTTGGGCAAGCAGCAAAGATTAATGATTTTAGCTGCCGACTGTTTGTGGCAATCTACTGCTTGTGGACCAAAGATTAAGATTTTTTTGTGCTTTACTAGAAAGGACACACCTTTTATCTGGGACCCATTTTTATTTGCTGAGTTCTGTACAAATACTAAAAGAAAAATAAAATAATGGGCACCTCAGTTGCCTTTTTAATGGCAATAAAAGGGATTTTTGCTGGTGCCTAGCACAACAGAAGAGGGTTTTGAAAAGGAATGATAAAACTCAAAGCTGAGAGTAAGTTTTGTCCTCATTGGGCTACAGAACATGGCAGAACACAAGTCTCTGCCTCATCCCTCAATACACAGCGCTGGAGAAATTCCAAGATCTCCCTACTTTTTAAAAGAAGGGGAATGAGGGAAATGTGATTCTCTACAGCAAGAGATCATTTTCCAGGTTCATATTTCATTATTTTTCATAGCAGAAATTCCCATTATAATGGCCTTAGCCATGGTGTAAAATAACTCAAATCCATCCCAGGAACCTGAATCTGTGCTGGGATCCCTTGGCTTCTTGGGAGTTCCTGGGATGCTGAGTGGCTTTGGCCACTTTTGGAGGCAGTTTCTCTGTAAGAGAATCAGAAACAAGGATGTTGTGACTGTATTATCACCGTAGAACTATATGAGACACTGACTGACAACATCTAAGAAAGGAAACAAGGTGTGGGAGAGACTTTGATTTAGCATGTCTTTTCAGATATGTTATCAAATGACATGTTATCTCACTTGCTCAGTAGTAAACTCATGTTCCAAGCTCAAGTAGTTGGACAGCAGGACTCTGGGCATTCTAGAGAAATGCCACTGGCTCCTTAGAAAAAGATGAGGCCTGGTACTGCTCAGCTCCCTGGGCAAACCACTGCTGAAGAAATTAGAAGTGGAAATATAATGACAACTCTGCTGTTGGAAAGGAGAAAGGTAAAAGAATCCTAAAAAGTGTAAAAAACACTCTTCTAAAAATTCTGATCCAAGTTTTCTTCATCAGTATTATTTGCCTGATCCAGTGTGATTTTCCAGAAGCTTCCCACCAGCTGCAGGGAGACAAAGAACAGGTCAGCAGAAGGATGTGAGCAACCAGGAATGAGAGAATGCAACAGAAAGCAGTGCAATTCCTGCAGGAATTCATCTTCACAGAGGGCTTCGGCTGCAGATGAACCAGGACTCGTGGGTGAGCTCAGGGATGTCCTGTGCACCCCTGGGAAGTTAAGGACATGGCACTGGAGTGTTTCCAAAGGAAAGCCCAGGATTTTCCCTCAACTGAAAAACAGGACAAAGCACCCGAGTGCATGAAAAATGCACTCATCAAGGATCTAATTTTTAAAAGGAAGAGTTGTATGAATGACCTAATAAAAAAGTGATCTAATTGTTTCCACAACTGCTTCTGAAATTGCCAGGGCCTTTTCTCCTTGCTTGTCATTGTTTGTGGAGTCATAAATCACAACCCGGGAGATCACTCAGCTCCTGACAATCTGCAGCCATACTACCAGGTCTCGTGTTCGGCCGGGCCACGAGCACTGACAAGCTGTTACTTAAGCAGCTGACAGGTTCAAAATAGCACAAACTACAAGGATTTTGTCAAGTAAAGAGATTTTAATTTATTTTTTACATGCTTATCTTCTGCCCCTGTCGTAAGCACTGTCAGAAAACATGGTACTCCTCTGTAGGTGCTGCAAATTCCCATTGTGACATCTAACATGAATATGAGTTTTCCACTGCGCTATTTCTTGAAATATTGATGCAATTTTATGAGGCAGGTAAAGTTCTCTGGTTTTGAAGGGCGTTTATTGAAAAAAGTCTTCCATGTGTTAGATGGAGGGTGTTTTCCTACTTCAACTGCTGAAATAGGCTTTGGTCAAAAGAGAAAACCACAGAAAGCTGACATCTGCAACTCACACCTTCAAATTTTTTGGTGGCCATCTCTCTGGATTTGCCCTTGGTGGCACTTGGATGCTGGCAGCCTGCATGGTTCCCTGGGAGGGAGGTGCTGGAGCCAGGACTGCCCTGGTTGGGATCAGCAGGGAAAGCCGCCCGTCCTGTTCAGCTGCCAGAGCAGCGGCGGTGGAGTAAAGCAAACAGCATTACTGGCCACAAAGACAGGGTGATGACAGACATATTTTAAATCCCAGCAACCCAAACAACAGTAGGTGTTTCACAAATGGCATCCTCCGGCTGACAAACGCCCTTCTCTCTTTTGTTCCTCCAAAAAAATCGAGCTTGCCCGTTTCGCAGCTGTATCCCATTCCCTGGTCAGCCTTGCAAACGTGTTTTGACATTGCCCAGTGAACCTGGGCCATATTTTAAACACACGGTTATGGAAACTGGAGTGCATCCAGCACTGCAAACCACCACACTGGAATTTCTCCTCTCGTATCAACAGCAGAAAATGCCCTTCCTAAACCACTTCACAAATAATCACACAATTCATAAAGTTCAAGCTCATTCCTCCAGGAAGTCTCTTGGATTTAAGGACATTAAACAACAAATTTGATGGTAGATACTAAGCTGAAGCCCTAACCAAACCCCTTTGGCAGTCATTCCTTTTGGGATGGTCATCCCATAGGCTGCAGCTTCTTTCTTTGAAGAAACTCTCCCATGCCCAGGGAAAGTAATAAAACCAGTTTTTTCAATGAATCATCAGAAGGTGACCTAACCTTTGCTCAGAAGGAACAAGCACCTGACAGAAAGCTGGGGCTGAGGAATCAACCTTCCTGACCCATGCAAAAGATACGAAGGATTGGATTAATAACCGAGCATTGGCAAGGGCAGAGCCGGTGTTGTGGTGAACTTCTAACTCAGCTGCCTTGGAAATTAAATGGGGAGTTACCTGTGGGGGAGTAAAAGTTGGACAAATTTCTTCATAGTTGGAAAAGTGAAGAAAAAGGAAAGGGGAAAAGGATTGTAGTAATCTCATTGTGCAATGTTTTGGGGTTTCTTTGGGGTTTTTTGTCCTCTAAACACAATTTTGGCCTGGTTTCATGAAGCCCTGGTGCACAAGCAGAGGACACTGGTGGGCAGTGTGCTAGGTAGGGGCCAAGCACTGAGCTTAGACTTTTCCAAAACCTTGGCTGGAGAGCAAAGCCAAGCAACTCCTCATGGCCAGGAATGGGGAGGATATACTTACGGGAGAGCTGCAGGTTGCAGGACAGCCTCCTGTGCTCTCCCAGCTCAGGTACAGAAGAAGAAAATTTTGCTTGCAGATAAATCCATTGAAAGTCAAGTCATCCTGCTCAGTGTAGTCTTTGCAAAACAAACAAACAAACAAACAACAAACGCAAGGATTCTTTGCAAACACAGCACAGTAGTAACTGTGAGACTCTGCTTCCTTTCCACTTTAGGCAGAGCATTATTTCATCCAAGTTCAGACTTGGATACAGTTTTTTCCCCCAGTGAATTCAAAGGCAAATTGCACGGCTGGCCCAGACTCCAGTCTGCTCTATACAGAATCGACCTGCCTTAGAGGACGATCAGATCTCTGCTCCTGATGCTCAGTAGCCAGAGGAAAACATGAAGGCAGCTGGTGGGGAGCTGCTCTGTGAGACCCCGCGAGGCACCGAGCGGAGCCGAGCAGCGGCACCATGCCCTGGGCTCTGCGTGGGGGCACCTGGGGAGCACTTAGGGCAACCTGGAGCAAGGTGTCACCCTTATTCCTAAACAGAGAGTGAGCCCCTGTGTCAGGGCAGTGCAGGGCAAAGGCTGGATGCACACAAAGCAGAGAGCTGCTGTCAGAGTCACCTTCCCGCAAAGGAGTGAAGTACTGTGGGGCAAGCAGCAGCCCTACATACTCACCTTTATTTAGATGTTCGGTGGTCGAGCAGTAATATCCCAGCTCTTCCACAGGAGATTTTTAGCCTCTTTCATAGGATACTTTTAGCCAGTTAAAGAGGTCAAATGGCATGACCAAGGCCAGAGAGGAAATTAGTGGCAGAGCAAAAAACCTGATTCTTCTCCCACACCTCCCCCAGTTCCATTAACTGCTCAAACTTGTGGAGGGGTGTGCTTAAAGAAACCAACAGGAGTTTCAGTGGTTTGAAGGTCAGGCCCAAGCACAGCAAAACCCTGGGGCAAATGTGTGTTTCTCCTCTCCCTTCCCTGCAGCAAGTGTGTATTCCAACACCCTCAGCAGAGGAGGTTGCTCCTTCACTGGAGTCCCTTGAATAAAGAGACGCTTCTGGGAACACACTGAGCAAATGGGTTATTTTGAAAGGACAAGTTAGCTCTATAATTTGCCTTCACAATATGTTCTGCACTCTAATTACAAATGCAAACACAGTAATTGAGAACAGCATCATAAAACTCTTAAGGAAGCCATAAGTGATATAATACATGGACATGTTTACCATTTGGTGCAGCAGGATGCCTCTGTGATGTTTTCCCCATGTTTAAACAGGGTGGAGATTTGCTTTTCTTTCATAAAGTTAATTCCATGACAGCAATTCTTCCCTCAGCCTCCCCACTCCTGAGCCTGGCTCCATTAAAATACAGCTTTCAGAAAACATCTCTTCTTTTTTCTCAAGTGAGAAAAACCTCTCTTTCTTTGGAAAGATATAAAATTATTAAATTGAGCTATTCCAAAGGGAAGAAAAAAGGGAAGATATTAGTGTGTTCTCTGCCTATGATGTCCCACTCTTGCCTGCAACAGCAAATAATTCATCAGGGTGACGTGTAGAAAGGACTGGGGGGCTGCATTGCTTCTCCCCCACCTGAACTCTCCTCGGGGAGCCCTCAGCCCTTCCCATGGTTCACAGGAGAGAGGATCCCCACAGAGTTTTCCTTCAGGTACCCACTGCCTGGACAGTGCAGGCAATCAGTGGCTCTTGGTGTTCTCCACCCACTGGATGCCCTGTGCTGGGGCATGGAGAAGAGTTCAGAGCTCCAGTTTGTCCCAGTCCAAGGAGGGTGAGTGGCTTAGGCCAGCGAATGGCCCGTGAAGTCAGGTGAGCTGCTCACAGGCTGGCTGAGAGCTTTCTGCATGGATGGACAGCAGCAGGGTCTGCAACACCCTGCACAAGATGCAATCCCACATTCCTGTCTTCACCCACCTTGCCCTTCTACCCCTCCTTTTCCGTCATCTCCTGGGTCACCCTCCCTATGTCAGCCTGGGGTCCTGCTCCAAACAAGTCTTTGAATCAAGGCAAAGTCCATGGGCCTCAAAAGTCTTCCCAGACAAAACACAGAGAAGTGGAAAATCAAACATAATATCAGCCCTGCCCTCTGGAAAGCACCTTTGGGATGCTGGGCGGTGGGGAGGAGTGACCAGGAGGATGCACAGCACCTCAGGGAGTCCTGCAAGAGGAGCCGTGGGACCAACCCTCTCACAGAGGAGCCAGGTAGCAGCACTGACAAATAAACTGAGAGAGGATTGGGGCTGAGTGTGCACTGACAGGATCCTACAAGCTCACCTAAGCTTAACAACTGCTAAATAACATGACAAATCATGTGATTCAAACCAGAACAGTTCAACCTGCCTTTCGAGATCAATGAAGACGTGTGTCCTCTCTGCGGCTCGCTCTGGCTCGCACGTGCACACCCCGTCTCTTTAGATTTGCTGAAAGCTGCTATGGCCTGATTTTCAGAGGTGCTGAGTGCCTGCAACTCATCATGACAGGCTATACATCAAATCCATCACCTCTTGGGAAACTTGATTACCCTAGTGGAAACCCTCATTTCAAGCATTTAACTGGTTCCTACTGGTTTCAGCCGGTCAGCTCGGTTTTGGAATGGATCACTCAGTTCGGGCTGTACTAATCCTTCAGGAGAAATAAATCCAAATCCATGAAGACCAGTGAAGGAATCCACTAGTAAGGTATCAATTAGAAGAAAAAAAATTCTATTTTTAAAACAGTGAACCAATAAAAATAACTCACACTTGGCTGGTTAGAGCTGTTCATCAGGTGACTTGCCGAACAGATGTCTCCAGCTGGGAATTCTTGGATGAAATTCTCCATCTTTTCCTTTTTTATAGAAGACAGTTATTAAAGAAGTACATTAGAGGCTTGAAACGTGTTAATTCAAGCCAGGAAAACAACACAAAACAGAAACCACACATACATTGCCAAGAGAGAGGTTGCTGAGGTGTAATCACAGCTCTAAGGGGTGAAGCTCTTTATCTGGATGTGTGAAGGATGAAAACACACTCATTAAAGCCCCTGCAGATACAGAGTTAATGCTGAAGATAAACAGGGCACTGACACCGAAAGCCTGGAGAATCTTAGAGATGCTGTCCAGGAGACTCTAATCTGTTTTTTCACAATGCTCAGAAAACGTACAAAGTGGTGGTTAACTCTCTGTGTGGACATTAGTTCACAGGTATTAAGGAATATTTTTTCCTAAATTTTCAGCCATGTTGGGTATTAACATACGTATTTTAAAAACCTAATGAATGCCCATGCTACTGTTTAGCCAAAGAGGGATAACTGAACCTGCTGTAGCATGGGCATTTACTGATCGCTGCAGGAGCTCTTTTCTACCTTACAGGGTATGGGCTGGAAATTTTGGTGTGTTTTTGTCTCCACTAACATATGAGGAATTGATCCTGGTAGAGGAAAACAGGAAGAAATGATCTCCGTTGGTACAGCAAACCTGAAATGCCCCATAGGATTGATGTTAAAATAGACACAGAAATGAAAACCTTCCCGGACCAGCTTCTCTCTTGCAGCTGCCTGTGCTCACCTCACACTGCCCCTCTCCTTGCTGCTCTCTCCTGTAGCCCTCTCCCAGCCAAGGGGGCACAGTCACTGTTTATGGGATCCCAGGATAGTCCATGGCTCACTTGGCTGCAGAGCATCCAGCCTGGGAAGCAGTGGGTGAGAATTTGCAGCACTGCTGTGCTGTCAGCTCTCCCGCACGAACTCATTTAACCATTCTGCAGAGGAGCTCTGGAAGTAAAGAAATAGTTACAGAGCAACTGCAGCTTGTCCCAGGGGCAGCAGTCAGCTCCATGAGCCTTCCCCATGTCCTGGCCCAGCCGTGCCACATCCATTCCCCTCGGACCCTCCTAAGGATTCAGGTGGTGGCCACTGATGGGAAACATCTAAGCTTTTCTAGGGACTGGAGGTCTAGGGAGATTTAGGCTGGGAGGTGTTTGTGACCCACAGCAACCACAGACACACAGGCTAAAGCCCAGTTTTATTTCCTAAAGATAAAAGGACAAGTTGCACCACGAGCCAAATATCTTGTTTGGGCAAACAGAGCAGAATTTACACTCTGAGTCTGATTTTAAATCATCTGGTCTGGGGCTATTCAAGGCTGTGGATCTCTTTATATGTAAAAGAAACAAAAATCAGGAGCTTTTTATTTGCTCCTGTCTGGGTAACAGTTGAATACATGTTCCTCAGACTAACAGGGAAAGCAAACAGAAGCATTTCCCCAGAATTGTTCTCTTTCTTTTTCTCTCTTCTTTTCCCTTCACGTATTTAGGACTTAAAAATATTTGGGAAGGAAAGGGGAAGCTTGCAGAAGCCACCTCGTTTCCAGTTTGGCTCAAATTTACTTCTCAGAAATGCACAAAAGAACTTTAATTAAACTGCATAACAGGCTTCTACTAAATACTTCCTCACTTTTCTCCCCCACCTGGATCTGTATGGAGGGGCTAGCGAAGGAAGATAGCTGAATTCCTTAGGTGAATAGAGAGCTTCATTCCCAAAGGGCACAACAAACCTGATCCTTCCTCTTCTGATCAACAAGAGCACAGAAGATGCAAACCTGACCAGTACATCAAAAAGGAGCTTGAAAAATACTTTGAGCAAAAAATGCTAACGGTGCATCCTTCTCCTGTAACTGCACTGATATTAAATCAGGAAACAGTACAGAACAACCACAAATACACATATACAGGGGCTGTCAAAACTGAAACAAAACCAAATCCCTAATGGGCACTAAAGGTGCAAAGAGCAAAAAGAATATACAGTATAGGCTTTATGATTACATTTAAATCCTTATGCAGCAAATGCTGGAAAGGGAATTCCAAAAATTTTCTCTATATAAGCAGTTTTTTGAATCCAGGACTTTGTGCAATGAAAAGGAATTACAAATCAGTGTGAATGGAAGGGTACAGGTCCCCAGTGGGTGTTGGACCATGCCTGCAGACTCCTGGGCTGCAACAACAGCCCCCTGATCCTGCAAGGGCCCAGGGATGCAGCCAGCCCTGCGCGGAGCAGCCGTTCTGCTGCCACGGACATTGAACCTGCAGCAACACCGTCTTTCTGAAAAGACGCTTCCGTGGTCCTGGGTTTCCTCAAGCACAACTGAGGCCAGAACTTCCTTCCTGGCTGCTGGAGAA
The DNA here is from genome assembly GCA_014706295.1 of Lycocorax pyrrhopterus obiensis. Lineage (NCBI taxonomy): Eukaryota > Metazoa > Chordata > Aves > Passeriformes > Paradisaeidae > Lycocorax > Lycocorax pyrrhopterus. The sequence goes on along the minus strand of JACSVZ010000022.1, from coordinate 7,926,376 downwards.
CTGATCATCAAGAAAGGCTCCCACAGAGCTCCTTGGAAAAACAGGCAACAGACTATGGCCAGAAAGGGATGTTGACCTTCTCTGGAAGATCTCCTGGCTTCTCGTGACTTTGTGACATTGGGCTCCAGGACACCTTCCCTGTCTCCCTGACATCTCCCTTTTCTATCTCTCATCCAAGGGAACTAAAAACCCATGGAAAGATCACCTTTTCCACCCAGACATCTGTGCACCCAGACATCTGAAATCACAGGAGAAGCAGAGAAGCAGGAGAGAATTTTTTCTCTAGCAAGATGTGGTCCAAGTTCTGAAGTGTTTGAAAAGCCTTTGAATGACACAAAATGGTATTGCAATATACAGCTGCAGCAATTACAGTTCTTCAGCTTCTACTGGCTACTTCAGTCCCCAAAGGTGACTTCTGATCCCTCAGAAAGGTTTTGGTGCTGTTTATTAGCTACAAGCTCCTAAAAGGGCTCAGATAATGAGTTCAAGATGCCATGGTTCAAGTGGGAAGCAGGACTCAGCCAAGCACAAGAGGAAAGCTGGTCCTAGCAAGGCTCAAACGGGGGATTTTGTGCTTCTGGATCAGGTGTATCTGCTAGAAACAATTTTCTCTATAATGGCAAGGGGAATAATAACAAGAACATGTGTTGGAGATGGGGGCTAGGATGAGACTGCAGAGTTTGGAAATGGTGAGAAAGAGACAAATTATCCTGAAAACAAGTTTGGACCGATGCATTCATGGTATGATGGAGCTAAGGCTGAAAGAAATAACGAGAAACAGAATGTTTCTGCTCTCTGCTTGCCTCCCTGCCGAAGGCACTCTTGTAGGAGGGGGTGAAATGAAGCCATTTGGTTTGGAAGTCATCCTTTCCCACCCCGCTCCCAACCCCGGAGCGCAGCGAGACCCTGAGCCAACTGCAGAGGGTGCCACGGAGGGCTTGTGCTTCTCTGCCTGCACAGGAAGGCAGGAGTCGGGCACAGCAGCAGCAGCAGCCGCCCCCCTCCAGCCCCCCCGGGCCGCGCAGCTGTCCCGGGCTAACCCCGAGCAGCCGGGGGCACCGGGGGGCCGTTCTCCCCTCCAAAAAGAAAATAATCCCCACTGCCCGGGTCCAGCATCCTCCGAACCTCGCCGGGACGGGAGCCCCGCCCGGGCATCACTCCAACATGCGCTGGTGCAGTGCTCACCGGGGTTCCCCCCATCAGAAGCCGTCGCTCCCCCCTTCCGTCCGCATCAGTCCCCCCAAGGCGCGCTGCAGCATTTGGGGGTGTGTGCGCTTGTGTGGCAGGGCCGGCGGGGGTGCGGGGCCGGGCACCGCTCGGGGGGACCCTCCGGGCAGTGACACGGGCACAGCCGGGCTCACGGGCCGCCTTAATAATGGGGCGTACAAATCACCCCTAAATCCCCCTGTCCCATACAGCAACACTCGTTCGGGAGCACCCACGACCCCCGCGACACAGCGAACCCCAAAGCCGCCGCCCGCACACCCTGACCCGCGCTGCTCGGCGGGGATTTAACGCTGGACACTGCAAAGCCTCGGGAAAGAAAAATACCCCCCTGAAAACCTACCCTTCTGAAGTGTTGCTCCGCTCCCTTCTCCCAGATCCACTTGTGAAAACGTGTCTAAAGTTAGTACTGGGGTTTGCCCTGCTCTTAACTGGTTCGGGCTAAAATCTGAGGAGGTCCCAGTTAACCCAGAAGGGTTGAATCGCTTGTTTTATACAGCAAAGCTGCTCTCTAGACTTTGTCCAAATAATGTTGCCCGCTTTACTTTGACAATCCCCGCAGAACAAGGAGAGCGAGGGGAAACAAAGCCTTATGATTACCAGTAGTAATTTAATCCTAAATTCGTGGGCCATTCCCATCAGCCCCAACAAGCAAACATCAACACTTTTCTTTCTCATGCACATGTATCTGCGATAGATGATTAACCAGGTCCCTCGCTGCTTACACAGGGGAAAAAACATCCTGACAACCAGCACCGTGTCTGCCTGCGGTTTGGGAAATTAAAAATCAAGCGACGGGAGGTAGGAAGTAGGAAAGTGATGCTCTTTTCCTCCATCAGTGCCGGCCGCTAGCCCCGGATAATTTAGGTTTGGGTCTATGTTTGTTAACAAAACTCCGATTTCACTCAATATATCCCGCTGATGTTATGGGATAAAAAAAAAGCTAATTCTGGGGCAAAAGTAGCAGTCAGCTACCAAAACCGAGGAGCTCTTCTCAGAGAACCGAGCATGGAAACTGCACACATAACACTCGTCTTAATTTTCATCTGAGTACCTATACCTGCTGTTACTAAGAATTGGGGATTGGGATGCCAACGTAATACAATTCCCTTTCTAAATGTCACTTACCCGATTTAGGCAGAGCCCTACCTGAACAAATAGGGGTAGGTATCTGTATGTTGCAGTTTTAAGGGAGAGATTTAAAATCTCTGTGGCTCCAGGACCCCAACTGCCCTGCCCTGGGCGGACGTGCCGGCTGGAGCTGATCTGAAATGACATTACCATTTTCTCTGAACTCGTCCCGATTTTGGCCGGGAGTTTGCGGAAGGCAGGGGGAAGTGGAGGGAGAGCGGGAAGAAGTAATTTTTTCCTCGAAACGAACCTTGAAAAACCGGATCTTAAAATATAGAAAAAAAAATTATAGCGACTCCATTAGCGGTTTTCGGACGTGGGAAGAAGGTGGCAATCAAACAAAAATTGCCCGGAGTGCTCGGCGCGGAGGCGAGCTGCGGGGTCGGGCAGGTGGGCGCCGCTTCTTCACCCTGCGCGGGTGCGGAGGGGACGGGGAATCCTTCCCGCAGGAGCCGGCAGCCTCCGCTTTGCCCCGCGGTGGCTTTTAGGGTGCGGGGGCCGGGGTGCGCGGAGCTCCCTCCCTCCCCTTGCGCGCAGCACCGCGGCCGCGCGGATGGGAAACACTAAGCAGCCTCTTTGGGCTGTTCAACCCAGGAATCCTTCTCCAGCAACACCATTTCTTCCCCAATCCTTGTTAAAAAAAAAAAATATATATATATATATATATATACATATAATTTAAAATGCACAAAGGAGAAACGCCCCTGACATATAAATCCCATTGAGAATAAGCTTTGGTGGCTGAATTAAAAACTACAATGAACAACTGGGGATTCGGGGCACGAAGCGGTTCTGACTTTAGTCAGCCGCTTAACGCCGCAAGTTTTGTGGGATGTATTTTTGAAAGGGGAGCAAGGCATGGAAGAGCAAAGAAACGGACCCAGGAAGTGCCCCGAAATTTAATGACTGCGAGGATGGACGCTGAAAACCGATCTGTAATTCACAGCTTAAAAGATTAAGGAAAGGGACAGAGTGTGTATGGACAGGGAGATAATCAGATCAATGCTTCCCTCCGCCTTTCAGTAGCTCCACCTTGTGAATATACCTCAGTAATTATGAGAGGAAAAAGTATTATCCATCTAATGGCACATTTTGCAGGGCTGCATCCAGGCTTCCCAAGCTCTCGCCAGGGTCCCCTTTCCTTCAGTGGCAACGATAACGTTTAACGTGCAGGTAAAAATAAAGCTCTCCCCAAGCAGCTTCCAGGACCTCAGAAATAACAAGTCCAGCGGACCCGCACGGGGGACTCTCGGCAGCCCCCAGCCCCCGGAGAAGCGGCAGCAGCCGGACGGGGACCTCCGAGCTCCGTGCCCAGTCCGCTCTGTCCCGCCCGGCGCCGGCGGACCCCTCCACAGAGGGGCACAGCGGGGCTCCCCGCCTCGCTGCGCCTCGGGGCCGCTCGTTAACAGCGAAAAGACGGCGATTTCCCAAATGTAGGACTGCTGGGAAACCGGCAGCGCGGTGGCCGTGCGGACCCCGGGGCCCCCCGCACCGCCGGGGCTGCGCTGCCCGTGGGGGATGCGGGGCAAGGGGAGCGCCCCGGGGCTGTGGGTGCGTTCCACTCGTGTCCTCCCGCACACGCGTTGGGAGCAGCGCGACCTGCGGAGAGAGATCTTCGTGCTCCCGGGAGCGCAGCCCCGCTCCGGCCGGGATCGGGATGCGGAGGCAGCGCTCACTCCTGGGAGCGCAGCGTGGGGAGCGCCGGGGCCGGCCGCTCTCGGGGACTATCGGCTGAGAGTTCTGGCCCCTCCGAATGTCGTGGGGAAACACGCACACGAGGCATTGCCACATGAAATTAAGCCCCTGCGCGCCTGTGCTATGACAGAGGATTTGGATGAAATCTCCCTGCCTGGTTTCCTCCTCTTCCCTCCAACCCGCTGCCAGAGAGACCCCCTGGAATTTCTTTTTGGGGAAAGGGAGGACTTTGCGCGACTTTTGCCTCCCTGGTTCCCTGCGCGGCTGCGGCCGGCTCTGCGGAGATGCGGAGGAGAGGAACAAGCCGGTCCGGGCTGTGGGTACAGCCGCGGGGCTGGCGGGGGTCCTGCAGGCACGGACCCGCACCGGGAGGTCTCCGCTTGGGGACTCGGTAGTGTTGTCCCGGCTCCAGAATAGCAGTTCCCTCCCCATAAATCTCGGGGAAGCAGACAGATCTTGAACTTTTTTGTTCTTTTGGCTAAATAAATGGGGGGTGGGAGGGTGATACGGGGGATTCTGAGGTGCAGAGGAGGAGGCGCAGCTCCGGAGCGGCGCGGCCAGGCCGGGACCGGGGCAGCCCCGCTCCCGCGGCCGTTCCCGCATCGCTCCGGTCCCGCACGCCCGTCCCCTTTTTCCGGGTGTTTTCTCCCTGTGAAAAGTAGCTGTTATTCTGAAAACGGACACTTGGGGTCGCACTTTCTGTCTGTTTGAGCATGAAAGCGGTGTAAAAAGAAGCCCTAATCTCCCTTAATCGTTACAAAATGTTAAAAAAAAAATCCTGTTACTGGACCAAAAAAAAAAAAAAAAAAAGAAACTAAGAAACCTTACAAACCGAATACTCCTTTGCATGCAGTCACTCTCTCAGGGAACAGCAGAGGAAAGCAAACACGGTCCCCTCAGAACAGAAATGTAGTTATATTTTCTCCCTTCTCTCCCTAATATTTGCAATTGTCTGTGTCAATGCCTTTGCTTTACTTTAGGGAGAGATTTGCTTCCTGTAACCGGGAGGATTTCCCCGGTTGTACACGAAGCGCTGACAGCCCTGTCGAGCCCGCGCTTCCCTCGCTCCCGTCTCCCCGCGCATCCCCCTCGGCTCCTCCCGCAGCCCAGCACTCGCTCCCGGCCGGACCCGCTGCGCGTTCGCGGCCGGCTCTCCCTCGGTACGTTCGCACCGGGGACGCTTACAGAAAGTTGAAAGGGTGGATGCGTGTGCGTGGCATGGGGGGAAGCTCCCTGCCTTGAGATCCGCTACGGGACGGCAGCAGGCAAAAAGGGGCACTTTGTTATATTTAGAACAAAGGGACGGGCAGGACGTCCCCGAGTCCCCCTCCTTTATGGGCCGCAGAGGCCGAAAAGGATGGGAGGAAGGGAGCAGAGAAATAAATAAATAAATAAACAACTAAATAAATAAATAACTGGGAAGGCGCGGGTGCGGGAGGGGGAGCCGGGGAGCGCCCGGAGGTGCGGGCTGGGAGCGGCGGGCGCTCAGCTGGCGCTGCGGAGCTGTCACGGCTCGGCCCGGCCCCGTCCCCGCCCCCGGCCCGCGTCCGCCCGGCCCCGCCGCCGCGCTGCCATTGGCGCGGCCGCCGCCGGCCCCGGCCCCCGCCGCGCTCTCGGCGGGCACGGCCGTATAAGAAGCCAAGGGGGGCTGCACTGTGATCACAGCTGCACAACGAGCGCTGGCGGCGGCAGCTACAGCAGAGACCTGGGCTGTGCTCGTCCCCCTTCTCCTCTTTTTTTTTTTTTTTTTTTCCTCCTCCTTCCCCTCCTTCCTTCCCCCTTTTCCCTCCCCTTCGCCTACGCTGCCAGAGCCACCGAAACTCCCGTGCAGAGCCCCGCCGCCGCCGGTAGCCCGTGCGCTGCCCCGGTGCTCGCTCGGGCTGGAAAGTTGCGGCAGGCTCCGGGCTCGGCTGCCGCGGGGAGGGGGCTCCGGACTTACAAAACCCGGCCGAGGGCACGGGCTGGGCGTTTGCACCGACCTTCTTCTTCCTGCACAGATCCGAAGGCAGCATCTTTGTTTTGTTTTGCTTTTGCCCTTCCTGCTACCGCTCCTTTCTCCTTGCGACCGGGCGCCTCGGAGCCGGGAGCTGCCGCAGCCCGCGGTGCGGGGCGAACGCTGATACCGAGAGCCAGGAGCCAGCCAGGCGGCCCCGGGGGCCGGCTCGTCCTTGGCTTTGTTGCTCCGGACTGAAAAAGCTCCAGAAGCCGGGAGAAGGAGGCGGCGGAGGAGGGGGAGCAGAGGAAAGGAAGCGAGAGCTGAAAGCCAAAGTTGGTTTGGAATAGGGGAGCGCGGCCAGCCCTCTGCCAGACTGCGCGCTGGGGTGAAGTCTCCAGCCCCCTCCGCCGGGAGAGGTGCCCGCAAGACAGCGATGGCCGGAGAGCTCAGCATCGGAGCCGAGCTGCCCACTAGCCCGCTGGCCATGGAGTACGTGAACGACTTCGACTTGATGAAGTTCGACGTGAAGAAGGAGCCTCTGGGCAGGAACGACCGCTCGGGCAGGCACTGCACCCGCCTGCAGCCGGCCGGCTCCGTCTCCTCCACCCCCATCAGCACCCCCTGCAGCTCCGTGCCCTCCTCGCCCAGCTTCAGCCCCACCGAGCAGAAGACCCACTTGGAGGACCTGTACTGGATGGCCAACAGCTACCAGCAGATGAACCCCGAGGCGCTGAACCTCACCCCAGAGGACGCTGTCGAAGCCCTCATTGGGTCCCACCAGGTGTCCCAGCAGCTGCAGGGCTTCGAGGGCTTCCGGGCCCACCACCACCACCATCATCACCATCACCAACACCACCACCAGTATCCCGCAGTCACTCACGAAGACCTGGCCGGCAGCGGGCACCCTCACCATCACCACCATCATCACCACCAGGCCTCTCCCACTCCCTCCACCTCCTCCAGCTCCTCCCAGCAGCTCCAGAACTCGCACCAGCAGCATCCCCCCTCCAGCAGCGTGGAGGACCGGTTCTCAGATGACCAGCTGGTCTCCATGTCTGTGAGGGAGCTCAACAGGCACCTCCGAGGCTTCACCAAAGATGAGGTGATCCGCCTCAAGCAGAAGAGGAGGACCTTGAAGAACAGGGGCTATGCCCAGTCCTGCAGGTATAAACGTGTCCAGCAGAAACACCACCTGGAGAATGAAAAGACCCAGCTCATTCAGCAGGTGGAACAGCTCAAGCAAGAAGTGACCCGGCTCGCCAGAGAGAGAGACGCCTACAAGCTCAAGTGTGAGAAACTTGCCAGCAATGGCTTCAGAGAGGCCGGCTCCACCAGTGACAACCCGTCTTCCCCTGAGTTCTTCATGTGAGTGCTTAACAAAAATAATTAAAAAACAAACAAAAACCCCCCACCCCCCAAACCTGACCTCTGTCACCTTCCCCCCTGCTCCCATCCTCCTCTGACATCTCCATCCATCCGTCTGCTTGACTAGAGAGAAAGAAGGAGAGAAAAATAGAGACTTGATTTTTTTTTTTTTTTGCAGCATCCAGTCTTCTAGAGTAGCTGTGGGAAAAGTAGGCTGGGGGTGGGGATGGGAGAGGTAAAGTGCAACTTTTTTGACTTTCGTGTGCAAGTTAGAGAGAGAGACAGAGGCAAAGGAGAAAAGGACAAGTGAAGCGTTTTATAGATCGCTTGCTTGCAGAGCGAGATGGACTTTAAAAGAATAATAATAAAAAAAGGACAATGAACAAGCCATCTATAACGTACTGCCTGCTTGGAAAGAGAGAGGACATATACAGCACCATCTCATGCACAATTTACCTGCTTGGAAAAAGAGAATAAATAAAAAGGACAATATATGCAAACTCTTCATATATTGCCTGCTTTGAGAAATAAGTTACAGGACTCAGATGGGACATTCAATCTAAGAAAAGAAAGAATGAAAGAAAGAAAAAAAAAACTCATCAGTTTTATTGCCTGCTTGATTATATAGAAAAATACGAAAATCTGCATTAAAAATATTAATCCTGCATGCTGGACATGTATGGTAATAATTTCTATTTTGTACCATTTTCTTGTTTAACTATAGCATGTTGATCATCGATCATAGATTTCTGTTGTTGTTTTGTTTCATCAATAAGAAAAGCATCACGAGTTATCGAACTTTTTACTGCTTGTGCAGTTTTGTTCGTTGGTTTTGCTCTTGTTTTCTTTTATGGTTGTTAGCTTGTAAATATCTGCTACTTCAAACCGTACAGGAGAAAAATACACAAAAAACAAAATAACATTTCAGCAGGCTGGTTATACGGTTTGTTTGGTGTTAAAGAGATACTTAAAGAAAAAAAAAGTTATGGGCATTTTGCATTAGGAAAAAAACCCAACTTTGTATATCTGGTGCACTTTTAAGTTGTATTTTTTTTTGTTAGTTTTCATTTTGGTTTTTGTTTGTTGGGGCAGAAGCAAAAACGCCTGAATGGCATTGACAAACCTAAACTTAACAGGGAAAAACCCTCCTCGGTCACTAGAACCTACTCCATGCCTTAAAGTGGCAGCGAAGCTCTTTCCTCCAGGACAATTCCCAGCCTGAGTGGTTAGGCTTGGCCAGATAGTTTCCCTTCTGATTGTACACTCAGGAAGCGAAGGACGGACGAGATACCAGTTCCATTTAAAAAACAACTGCCCCTAGATTTTCGGTGAATAAAGAGAAAAAACAACCCCAAACCCTCCTCGTTACGAGTCAAGTTGCGATAGCAGCGAGGGCTCCGTGTCGCCACTGAAGTTGGGTTTCTCAATGGCAGCAGCTGATGAGTGGGCTGGGAAAGCATATAAATCTAAAACTTTTTTTAGGAAGACATACCGCAACTTTTAAGTGTATTCTTTTGCAATGATTTGTAATCTGCTTTTCTGCTTCCCTATGCAGCGAGTGAAAGTTTTAGCCAAAATTTATTTGCAGTTGTATAGTAGTAGTAGTTTGGAGTCTTATGGGTGTTTTTATTACTTTTTTTTTTTCTTCCTGCAGGTCAGTAAAAGGATTTACGTTGCACTGACAAAAATACCAAAATGAAAACTTATTTTTTAGTTTCCTTTTAGGATAGCTGGCACTGCTGGCCGGATGCATTTTAAGTTTGTATTAGTTTATAAATTAACAGTAATAACAAGATTGTAATGAACAGCATGGTGCTTGCAGTTTTAAATATTGTGGATATTAGTCATGCATCAGAAAACGATCTTTGGTTTTTACTGATTCAACTGTGTTGAAATCAAAACATTGCAGCAGCGGAAAAAATTGTTTTTATTTCATGTAAAGTTCTGAAGGGATCAATTTCAAATCCTGCTTATGATATGAAAAATATTAAAAAACCTGGTCTATTGTAGTTTTATTCAGACTGGTTTCTGTTTTTGGTTATTAAAATTGTTTCCTATTTTGCTTATTAAAATCATTGAAATGGCATTTCTTGGAGGGACCTGCTTCTCTGACGTCGCGTGTTCCGAAAAAAAAAAAGGAAAGAAGGGAAAAGTTGTGGCCCCGTCCCTGTCTTCACCCTGCTGCTGGCGCCGGGCTTGTGGGGGGCTGCGGCCCGGGGGGGACGCGGAGCTGCTTTGCCCACTCGGGAACGCTGCTGCTCGGAGGGTGGGAGCGCTCAGCCTTCACCCTCCTCTGCTCGGGTCGGAGCTCGCCCGGGGCAGGGGGAGCATCACCCCCAACCCTCCGGGGGCAGCGGAGCGCCGGGAGCCCCGCGCCGGGTCCGGCTCTGCCGGGGTGTCCCCCCGGCGCTCCGCTGCCCCGCCGGGAGCGGGACTGTCCGGCCTCAGGCACCCCCGGGCTGGGAGAGCGGGGAAGCACCAAGGGCAGGCACTTTCCTTTTTTTTTTCCCTTTTGGTTTTTTTTTTTTTTTGCATCAGGAAAGGAGAGGACTTGGACAAGTCTGTCCTTTCCCCAGCTCCTTTGGGAGCCGGGCTGCCCATTCACTTTTCTTCTCTCCATCTGCACACTGTATTTATTCCATTTTGGGGTTGTTTTTCTTTTTTTATATTTTATCTTTTTTTCTCCCGAAGACTCCTTAGATGCATGTGGAGAAGGGGAAAGATCTCTTCCCGCCACCCCCCAGTGCTCAGCACCTCGCAACCCCACCACCATCCATCAGCTGCCCTCAATGCAGAATAACCACACAAATTGAAGGAGGAGGAGGTTAAAAATAGCCCCAGGTCCTTGCCTGGGTGCGGGAAAAGGACTCCCCGAGCCCGGTCGCAGCGTGTCTGAACGCTGCTGCTCTCAAAGTGTGAAAGGGGTGTTGAACTTTAAATTCCTCTTAAAATCCAAGGTACCACACAACCAGAAAAAATAGGTTCTCTCTTCCCTGCTCCTCGTCCCAGCAGCAGCGAGATGTTCTTTGCAGGGGTGGCATAAAGCGCATTTGAAAAACAAACTGGTTAAGGACAGAATGTGGAAAAAAAATATTTAAAAACAAATACAGCAACTTAAAACACCCCCCCGCCCCCCCCCCCCCCCCCCTTAAATCCCATCCACATCCCTGCCTTGTCAGAGCCAGCTGGGCCAACCACTGAGCTGGGGGAGCTTGGAAGGGGCCGGGGCCCGTCCCAGCCCCCCGGCTACATGAGTCAGGCCCGGAGAACAAGCTCGTACCCTGCTGCCCTGCCAAGGGGGGACAGAAGTTTGCAGAGGAAAAGGCTGGGAGAGCCTGGCTTTCCCTGTATAGCCTCCCCCCTTGCCAGTAAATGCTATGGCTGCAGAAAGCCTGAGAGGAATATTGTTTGTGGGAACTGCCACCGCATATTAATGTCCTCTCATGCATGCATTGAATAAATCACTAGGGCTAATTGAACAACAACAACAACAAAAAAAAGTAGGAAAAACAGGCCTTAGAAAAGCCCTCCAGATTCCCACCACAGAACGGTGTCAGCGGCGGGGCAGCCCCGCGGCACGGCCCGGGCGGCCGGGGCTCTGCTGGCCCGGCACCGCTCCTGGGCTTTAATTCATTCCTTTTAAAGGAAAAGAAAAACGCAACCGCGTCCCACCGGGGCACAGCCCGAGGCGGTGGGACCGGGACCGGCCGTGCTCGGCCCCGCGGGCGCTGCGCGGAGCAGGGTCCGGGCCGCGGGTCCGTCCCTCCCGGCCGGGGGTCGGGTCGGCTCCTGTGTCCGCGCAGGCGGCTCCGAGGGGGCTCGGACACACCGAGGGGCCAAAACCCACCCGCGCTTCTGCTCGTCCCGGCCTGCGGCTGGGCAGGCTCTGCCCTGATGGCAGCGGCAGCGGCCCCGGGGCCAGGCAGCCCCGCGGGTACCGGGGCGGGCAGAGCCTGTCTGTGCCCCGCTGCCCGTGCCCCCGGGGAGCCCCATCAGCCAGGGGGGACCCCCTCCCCTCCGCTCGCCTATTGCCATCCGTGGGTATGGGCTTTGATCTCTCGCCGTTCATCACCGACCGGCGAAGGGCTGACACATGAGACAGGGGCACCACGGAGAGCAGCTACTTGAAGCGAAGGGAGAACTCCTCTTTTCCCTTCTTTTTTTTCTCCCGGGACCGGCCTGCCCGCGGGGTGCTCCCCCGGCAGCGGGGGACTGCGCGGGTCAGCTCGGGGCCGCCCGCCCGGGGCTCCCCGCTTGCCCCGGAGCGCGGAGAAGCTGCTGTCGGCTGCGGAGCACAGAGCATGCATCCTGCCCAAGCCCCTCTTCTCCCCCCGCTCCGAACGTGCTGCTTCGCCGGTGGCTCCTCTATCCGTCCTTTGAGCCACTTGTCCCCACGCACCCCCTGGCCGGGGCCGGGGTCCAGCTCCGCGGCCGGGAGGTGTTGCAGCTCCAGCCGGCCTGGGCTTCCCCTGGGCTCGCAGGACGCCGGAGGCGGCAGCTGCTGCTCCGGCTCGGAGGGGCCGAGCGCTGACGGCCTCCCGCTCCGGGAACCGGGCAGGCGAGCCGGCACTCGCCCTCGGCGCTCTCCAGAGCGAAGATGCTGCAAATTGTCCCCTCAAAAGCCGGGTGCAGAAACCCTCACCCCGAGTCTCGCTTCGAAACCTCGGAGAGGATGGGGTCGGGGTGGCAGCGAGACAGGACCAGACCCGGACTGGGACCCGGGCTCGGACGGGCCCGTGCACTCTCGGCCGGAGCAGGGAGTTCGGGGCTCTGTGATGCGCTGGGAGCAGAAGCGGCGGAGCCTTTGCCGGCCGTGGGAGACCCCCGCGAGCAGCCCGGCGGGGGCCGGCGGCTGCCCTGCACCCCGGGGATGGATGAGGCGTGTGACGGAGAAGGGCCCAAGGTTTGCACCGTTAAATTTGGCTGCCGGACGACGGATCACTACGTGATCTCATGTAGTGCAGGAGGACAATTCTTCTCAGTGAAAATCATATTATTTTGTTTGATTTCGCGGTTTTGTAAGAGCTATTGCTAACAGCCGGAGCGAGCTCCGCACCCCCTGCCGGGACAGAGGTGACGACCGGCTACGGCTGCTCCCAGAACTGAACGAGACACTCAGACAGGAAACACAACTGGCAACAGCCCCCCCTCTCCCCCCGTTTACTGACACAGAGCTTACAGACTATCGCTGCCAACCGTTTAATAGACTCCTCTCAACATTCCCTTCCCTCCTCCCCTCCAGGAGAGTGTATAAAGCTGATTGTCTTTAATTCCAAAACAGAGACATCTAAGACTAAAAAGACGTTTTGAACTAAAGATAGAAACATCACTCTAAGACTTTCCAGAGATGCTGAGCGCTGCTGCCGGCCGGCAGATGAGTTGCTCCGTATTGAGGTGGGCAGGCGAGATGTGTTATAAGGATGAGCCAGGGCTTGCGAGATAACTGTTCCCAGCTGGTTTAGGGTTTAATTTTTTTTTTCTCCCCCTCGCCCCCCTTCCCCATTCTCCCTCGGGCTGGCTCAGTGCCCGCCTGGCTCTAGCAGGCTGCTCGGTGCCGGTGATTGACAGACCAAGGTCAGGGAAGCTCTTCGGGGCTGGGAGTGTCGGGTTTCGGGGAGGACAGATAAAACATCCCCAGCGCTCGCAGATCCCTCTCTGGCTCCGCGGCCGCGCAGCGCCGTGCGCAGGTTCAGCGGGGAGCCCGCTGCGTTCCGCCGGCCGCGGAGCTGCCGAGTGCCCGGCTCCGCGCCTGCCGCTGCCAGCATCCTCCCCAACCTCGGCTCCCGGGGTCCCTTTTCTATTTTAATTTTTTTATTTTTATTTGGACAAGTTTCAATTACTTCCTTCTTTCCTTCTTTCTTTCTCTCCTTCTCTCCTTCTCTTTCTCTCCCTTTCTTTTTTCCCTTTAAAACCATGATGTTTCACTCCATTAGGGTTGCATTAAATATGAAGTTATGTGGGTACACACATACACACTCTAAATAGCTTATTGCATAATCCTGCATGGTGTGTTCAGTAATGTTGCATGCAGTGGTCTGATAGGATCCCACACTGGACTTCTGTTTCATGCAAGAAGAAGAACAAGAAGAGGGGAGTTAAAACACCTTACAAGCTCTGCCTTTACTTGTTTTTCAAATGGTGGCTTTCGGTAGTAAATCCTGAATGCAGCATGAAGTGCTGCAAAACGTTTTCTTGCTAATGCATCCAGGACAGGGAAGAGCCAATTTATATTTTTTGGTCGTGTGCATCACGGTGGAAGCGTTAGGAAATGGACTGTGGTATACTCGAGACCTAAGGTACTGCAAATCCTTTACCTTAAACAGAATTACTCCAATGGGGGCTTATTGTATTTACAGTTTTGCTACAATATGGTTAGAATAAACACTGCAATAAAGAGGGGAAAATATTATTCCATATAGAGAAAGTGACATGTTTTCCTGTCCCAAGGAGCCTGCTGGTAGGTTTTAGAGATAGTTGTCCTCTGACATTTTTTTTATTTCCCCTTTTAAAGTTTCACTGTTTGTCTTAAGGCACAGATTCAAAACACTGCATTTCCACTTTATACATGTGTTCTCTTAAAAGATTTGTTTAGACAAGGAAACCAATGCTAAGTGTTCTCACTTGAAAGAAATTAAATATATAGAATGATAAGCTGCTGCTAAAATATATAAAAAACACTTAAATTAATAATAAGAACTTGTTCTGAGGCAAAATTCAATTTTACTTCCTATTATGCAATCTTTGCATGTAAAGTTGCTTTAATGCAAAATAGCAGCTCATCAAAAATTCTGTTTTATTGGTATCAAAAATTTATGATATCCTGAGGCATGAGGGGCAGAGAGCAAGGTAGCAAAGCTGTGTCCTTTTACCAAGTTTAGTGCTTTCTTTAAAGAAACATCTCAAACTTATTTCTTCTGCCTTTTCCCTCATTGTTGGAGGCAGTGGGTGAAGGTTTATACCAGAGAAAACTCCACTGCCAATGTCACTGTGCTGCTCTAATACACCATTTTAACTGTACCCTCTCTGCAGACTCTGGCTTTTACTGCAATGCCAGGAGATGCTAGGACATGTCCACATGAATAGAGAGCCGGGATTATTTCTAAACTGGGATGTTTTCATCCAGTATTGCAGTAACACACATGTATTGCAAATACAGGGGCATTGCTTGTGCCTCTGTTTGTCCATTGAAGCCTGCAACCTCCCTCCGATAAAATATAAAGATCTGATTCTGCTTCAGCCTTGCCTTCCCACTAACGAGACTTAATTTGTCTCCAGAAAGGTGCTCCTGGCTTTATAAAGGATATTAAACACATGGTGACAAGGACACCGTGGTCAATGCGATTTTTTTCTGAAATAAGTGTGGCAAGAAACCGCTGCCAAGCACCTGAAATCTGCATTAATAAAAACAAACAGTACTTACTCCTTCTCCAGTAGAAACTCAGGTAATTTATTAAAGGAAGCCACTGACCTTTCACAGGGTTATGGTGACCTGGCCAAGGTGAGCTGCAGACTGACAGCACGGGTCAGCCTGACAAGCTCCTCTGCATGTCCTCCCATCACACAGCTGGAGCACAGGGCAGGATCACTGACCACCAGGGAATAAACAGCAAGGTGGGAAGGCAGCACGAGCCCCTCTAATACTGTGAGTCCATGGATCCTCTTTTATTTACTGTGGAATGGAGCCGAAACTTTCCTGCTGGTTCAGGGAGCCCATTCACAAAAGAAATTACAGAGGGCAATAAACCTGCCCTTGCTCTTCAGCTAACTGCTTCTTCCTTGCTCCAGTGCTGTGGTGCACTTATTACCAAAAGCTTCTGCAAACATGAGAAAGGGAACATATAATTATAAACAGGTCTCTGAGCTAACACAGGCCCTCACAGCTTCCAAATCTGCATTTTCCCCCTATTCAAGGCAGCCAACAATTACAGGGAAAAAGGGGTTTTGAGTCTGAAATCTCTGCTCATGCAATCCTTTTCCTGAAGGAAAGCTTTCACATTTCTCCTCAGTCTGGTCTCCCTCTGGCTCATTGTCCAATGACATCCAGCTCCACATGTCGTGTTAGTGCAGTTGCAGTGGTAATGCCAGCTCTATCCTGCACAGTGGCTGAGACTGATAAACTGAGTGCATTCAGGACACAAAAAAGAGAGGACTGCTAAACTCCTTCTGACACAGGCCTTCCTTATTTTTATGCCAGCCTTGACCCCTGGATCAAGTGTTTTATTCTGGGTATTGAAGTGGCAGCGCTGCACTGGTCTGTGAGAGCACATGTGGATCTCAAGGGCTGAAGAGCACAAATTGATCAGGGCCAGCACTGGTTTTGTGCAGTGACAGGTTAACCCACTCCACAGATGGATGAAAGGGACAGCAAGGGTGTTTGTTAGTAGAAAATGCTAACAATGGTTTTGAAAAGCTATTTCCAGATCTTCACTTCCCTTGAGTCAGGCACCCGAAAGAGCAAGGTATTAAGCAAATACCTTTGAGCCTCTGGGGCTATGTAATAAGTAGCTCAAGTAAAATAGATGGGAATCATGATAATAACAATAATAATAAAGTCTATGGCTTTCTGATTTGCAGTATTATCAGAACTCTCCTATGCAGTGATTTCTGTCCTGCTTCATGGAGACTAAAACCATGGGGTGACACAAGAGAAAAAGAATCTTTAAATAGCAGAGAAGTTTAAATTTGAAATAAACAGACCTTATAGTCATGTTACTCAGCTCAATAATTAATGAAATAGCTTGGGTAAAATTTAAAACAAAGCAGAGGCATCAGCTGATGTCTGCTTCAGAATCTAAACCCAATGTTCCTACTAAAAAGTCATGTATCTTTTAAAAGAAACCCATTGCCATAATCTGTTTTCAATTGAAGTCTACAGTAAATATATCAAGATTACTGAATCACACTGTTTACAGATGAAACAGTTTAAAGGTGAAGTTATTTTTGGTTGAAATCCTCTGTGTTTTAAAATGAAAGGCATTTTTGGAGTAGCTGCTGAAAAACAAAAATACCGGAAAAAAAGAAAAAAGGAAGAAGATGAAACGTGGCACTGTGAGGGTTAAGCAAGGTCCTAGGATCCAAGTAAATATTTATATGAGTGCTCAAAGAGGGGGGAAAAAATCTCAATATAACCAAAATATAAATCATGGTGCTTTATGTTAGCTGTCAAATTATTCTAGCCCCTGCATTCCAGTACTTGCTCTACTGGTAATGTCACATACAATATGTGGGCTTATGCCCTGGTGCAGGTTTGGCAGGTAATTAAAGTCAGTTGCATGGAGGTTTACACAGACTCCCTCCGATCCACTGAAAGACAAACAACCTGTTAACTGGGAGAGCTGCAAGTGTGCAGAGCTGTATGGGAACAGGGATTCTCACAAGCAGGGGGGAAAAGCCTGGCTCTAGGGTGCTGTTTTGCTTCTTGTCTTCAGACTGAATTAACTCTTTGGGCCCTCTAGCTCGTTGCTCTTTGCAGAGGCAGTGAAAACTGGGTAGCAGTGGAATCAGCAGCCAGGCGTTTGTCAGAGGGAAAAAATAATAATAAAAGCAAGCCCTGAGGGCAGCTAGCCCTCGGGTCAGGTTTGCCTGCATTCCTGACCTGGGGGAGACTATTTTTGCTAGGAGTCGTCCGGGTGATTTAGTCTTTCTGCTTTGTCCAGCCTCTCTAAATTGGAGACTCCAGTCACAACAGAGTGAATTATTCCCAGCAGCTTCACGGTGCAGCCTGTTCCCCAAGCTGAGAAGGTCCTGGGGGCCAGGCTGCAAATGATGCTCAGAGTGTGCATCTCATGGCCTTTGATGAAACTCCTTCACAAAAGACAACCAGAATCAAACTCTGGGGCTCGGCCCTGGTTCACACCCATCTTCTCATTTGACTCCCTCGTGTGAGAGAGAGGGTTTCAGACCTCCAGACCTTTCATTTTGCTCTTCCCGTCAGAGGTGTTCCTGTCTCCGTGCGGTGGATCTTTGCCCTGGGAGGCACCCGCACGTCTCCTGCTCCGCACAGGAACCGGGCACAGGCTGCAGGCTGTGCTCTGGGAACCGCAGTGCCGTGGAGCCACACCTGCGTGGATGCAAGCTCGGTGTCAGGGAGCCGTGCCAGCCCTGGCACCACGGCCGTGCGACACCCTCTGATTTAAGCCCGGCATTAGCATGGCACCGAGATGACGGGTTACTGCCCTCCGGCTCCCTCCCCACGCGATGTGTCATCCCCACCTCCGGCCTGCAGAGACAGAGGCTGGGGGCAAAGAGTAAATCCCGCCCCGTATGAGCTGTGTTTCACCGCCTCTCTTCGGAGGCTTGCGGAAGAGAAGCCAAGCTGTGACGGGGACACCCATCTGTAAGGATAACCCCACCACCAGCACCATTTCGCAGGGGCCAGCGAACAGCCACCATCTGTTTAGCTGCCAGAGGACCCATTCATATTCATTTAACAAGTCTCTTATGCTAATCTCTGTCTACATCCTTTCTTATCTTCTAGTCATATACAAAATCAGAGAGCAAGGCTCTTCCTGAATTAGCCCAGATTCCTGTTACTCGGCTTGGGAAATGCTGGGTTGAATCCTGGCAGTAAGGGAAAAAACCCTCCAAAACCCCAAAGCAAGCAGAGATCAGCTTTTTGAATTGCTTAGGACCATTTGTCTGCCTTAATCAAATGGTGATTTGCCTGTCTGATAGGAGTTTAGATAAAGTTTTCAGCAATTTGCAGTAATTAAATGTGAAAGGGGAAGAAGCAGAGGGTTTCCAGGCAACATGCTGCAGAAGGGGAGTTTTGGAGGAAGGCAGAGAACCCCTTGTTAAACATCTGCCAGTTTGCATGGAAGGTAGTGGTGATTTCCCTGCTCTTATGGAGTTCCCCACCTCTTCTTCACTCCCTGCAAAGATGTTCTCCTCCTGTTGTTAAATTCAACCAGAGGAGGAAAAGAATCCCTGGAGAGCAGGAAAATACTTTCCAAAACAAGCTATTGCCTTTGATTACAAGTGACAGATATAAAAAGAAAAAAAAGTCCCAAGGAATGACACTGTCACCTCCTCCACAAGGACTTTGCTCCCGTGTCAGAATTATGCAAGGTACAGTGCAATGCTTGGTATATTCAAGACAGTTGTCAAGAGCAAAGTATAAACATTTCCAGCAAATGCACTTAATAGAAGTTTGTTTGCCAAGTGCTGCAGCCTCCTTTCTTGGTTATGGCAAGGAAAAGACCTTTTTCATTAAGTGGGAGGAAAAAACCCTCCCCCAGTTAAAACCAACACAAAACAACTTTGAATGTAAAGCTTTTTCTGGTGTTTTGCTTTGTTACCCATCGGCTCCAGCAGCAGTGGACCCAAAATCTATTCAGGTCCTCCTGTCATGTATTCCCTTTCACACACATGATCTGTGGGAGAACAGCCCCACTCAGAGATCGTTCAGAGCTGACCAGCAAATGGATGTGGTGGGTGAACCTGCCGCTGTGATCCAAAGGGGATGCAGAAGAAATGCAGTGAAGACCCTGTTGTGCACAAAACACAACCACATTCCTGGGAGAACAGAGTCTGTGGGAATCTGGATATTGGACTTTGCTGGGGCTGGAGGCTGACCCCAGCCTCCATGGGGGGTTGAGTGCCTCTGCCAGGAGATAGCTGAACTCAGGGAAGAGATACTCTGCAGCGGCAATTAAGCTGTAACCAGTATCTGCCTTTGCTTGAATCACGTTGCTCCACCCTGAACATGCAGTACAGCAGGGCTGGAATCTCCTCCAGCCAAGAACTTGGGACTCCAGGGAAGGGGTGTGTTCCTCTTCTGAACTAACAACTTCATTCCAAAAGCAACCACAGTTGTCTTGAGCTACTGTCGCCAATTCAATGTGCCTTTAGCAAGAAACAGAAGCTTTCTGTGAATGAAAGAGGCCTGGAGATGATGCTTCTGTTTTAATTAACCAATATACCCTACAGATTCGTGCTTTTCCCTGGAAATCTCAGTTGGCTTCTTTAATTGCTGTTCTCAGTGACACAGTTTAATTCCCCCTCTCTGGCCTGCACTTGCCTTTTCCCAGGGCACTCACGCTGAGAACACCCACGAGAGCCCTGTCTTGTAGCCAGAGCACAGGAGGAGCTGCTTTCCACTAGGGAACCTGCTGATGACTCCACGATGACTTTGGAAAACCCTCCCTGAGTGTGTCCCTCCATGCTCTCACGTGATGGAAGTGTTGGTGGGAGGTCTCTCACGCAGCCTCCCACTCCAAGCAGGATTGCTGCCAACACCAGATAGGGTCAGCCATGGCTTTGCACTTCAGCACTTTCAGTAAGTGCTGAAAACCTCCAGGGGTGGAGATCCCGCCACCCACATTCTCCTAATTCTATTTCTAGGAATTTACCTGTCTACAAAGGAACTCTATTCTACCAGCAGGGTAATTACTCCAGGATGTTTTACAATATTCCCCATCCCCTGTCCTTCAAAGATCTGATAACCCAGAAGCACCCAAGAAATTGAACACCTATTCTGGAAATTAGGAAAATTAGGCCTTCTGTTTAGATTCATAAAATCCCCAGCAGGCTTCCAGCTCACAGGCTGGAGACACCAGCAGCATTAGCAGCAAAGTTCTCCAGGCCCCTGGAGTTCTGCCCCTGGGATGGCCAGGAGCAGGTTGCTGCCTCTCTCAAGCTTAAGTCTACTTCACATTCATGAAAATCAGATATTATTCTGCCTCTCCTGGCTTAAGGCTCAGTTTGCTACGGTGTTCTCAGAGCATTCCCATCAGATCTACCAGACGTGGCAGCAGCATTTATGTACTGAGTGCGTATGTAACACCCGACCCATTCACCTACGGATGCAGGTTTGCGGCCTCTTTCCTTCCCTCTGGCTCAGGTCCCCCTGGGCAAAGCAGAACAGCCTTGCCAGAGCACAGCAGGGCAGTAACGGTGCCAGGCACCTCTGGGAATGGCTATGGCACCTCTGGGAATGGCTGTTGGCACCTCGGGGTGCTGGAGCAAACCCAGTCCCTGCCTTCTGCGCCCCAGGCAGCAGGAGCTGGAGCCTCTGATTGAAAGGAGAGCTTTGGATGTCCAGCCCTGGGAGAAAATTCTGCAAGGAGGCAGATGCCAATATAGGACAGAATGGGGTGGATAATCCCCACGAGGGCACGATTTAAATCATTGCTTCATCTCTTACTGGCTAGTATGGGTGGCATGGTTGTTTATCTGGTAATAGGGCTCTGAGAAAAGTTATGAGGATTACAGGGGAAATGTCAGTGTCATGATATTTTCACCACCAATTAGAAGCTTCAGTGGTGATTTGATTGTCACCCAGTCCACATAGAGAAAAAAAAATCTCTTGGAGGAATAACCCAATACCTACAAATTAGAGGAAGATAAAATACACACCTCAAAACAGTGAACTTTTTGTCATGATAAAGCTAAAATAATGGGTGATTTAAACAACTCATGAGGAGTTACAAAGGTCTAATCCTTTACTTGGAAACTGTAGGGAAAGGATTGGATATTTTTCCAAAAGTTGCTTTAATCAAATTAGGAATTAATCCTGACATGTCCTAGGGTCTGTTATGCACGTGAAATCAGATTAAATGGTCACAGTGGCTTCTTCTGCTCTTACAATCAATGAAAAAAATGTAATTGTGGTGAAAGTGAAACAGTGGCTAGCGAAACAGTGAAGAAATATACTGCTGAACTAGAGGGGAGGCTAAAGGACAGATGAAAATACTATGAATTCTAGAACTTATATAATAGATTGCATTCACTTCAGCAAGAATTCCACCATTGTTATTTTTTTCCACATTTAATTTAAAGAGGCAATATCCTTTTAAGCTTTCATTCTTCAGCAGGGTAGATTAAATTTAAAATAGAAAAGTGCTGCAGAATAGATCTGGGGATGTTCAGGGCTGGAGGACAACTTAATGAAGCAGAAACTGAAATACCATACGTCTCCAATAGCTTTAATTTATACAAATATTATCTTTGTGTCTTTCATAACATGATGCAGAGGAGCTCAGAGCACAGTGTAATTCCTTTGCTTTTCAAGATAATTTTATCCATTTTAGTACCTGGGTTTGAAACTGGCCCAATTCAAACCAAAAGAGCTATAAAGGTTCTTTGCTTTAATTGCCGAAACAGGCTTGCACATATAAAATCAATTTAATGGCTGGAAAAGGCTGCCTGGTGTATAAATCGGGATAAGTGCCAGACTGCCTAGAGTCCAGTCCTGCCCTGGGAATTCTGAGGGGCAGTGCTGCTGGATGGGGAGTGGGCAGGGGCAGGGGCAGGGGCAGGGGCAGGGGCAGGGCTGTCCCCCAGGGCCCCACTGCGATGGAAACTGGGAGCTGACACAGGAACTCTGCAGATCCAGCTTCAAACAGCTGGGCTTTGCAGGACCATAGGGGGTGCACCATTGCAATATTTTGATCTTCTTTCACCCTAGAGGCAGAAGAAGTTAAATGGGGCTGTGGCCCCAAAGCCACAGGTGCAATAAAGCCAAGAGCAGCAACAGCAACAGAAGGGAGTTGGGGCTGAGCACCACTTGAGACAGGGTTTATTCCCTGCTGCTGAAGCATTCTATGCTGGCACAGGCTCACAGAAAGGTCTGGGTGCAGCAATGCCAACAACCCCGGCACAGGGACAGTCACAGACGGTCCCTCTGGGGTGGCTCTTCTTGGCCAGCGATGAAGGGGAGTGTCACCAAAGCAGGGGACTTGCTGTGCTGTGGTCCCGGGACATTTCCTTGTCCTGCACAGCCCTTCTGGCTGTGTGCAAAAGTGGCTAACACTTTCAGGCCTGAGGTAGCATCTTTTGGTGTACTTGGCCTTCCAGATATTTTGGGACATTGTGGTACTACTTCAGATACTCTGCTTCTAACTTACTCTGGGCTCTTGGTCAAAGCAGCTTCATATGACTTCATTTCTGTAGGATGAAATAATATCTTTTACTAATCTCTGAAAAGGACTTTGAAACTTAAAGAGCAAGTATCTAATGTCTAGCACCTTTATTCACAGATGTTTGAGTCTGCTCAAGACATGTAAAACTGGGCTTTTTTCACTCAATGTGTTAGAAGTGGGGAGAAAGAGAGAGAAAGAAAAAACATGTTGCTGGAAGACATCTTCCTTCTGAATAAAAGTAGAGTTCATTAGTGAAGAAGGTTCATCTTTTCTTTATTCTTCATGACATGCATTTTCATGGTTGGTTACAAGTCTGGCATTGCTTCTTCCTTCATATGCTGCCAACAGTTTTCTATGATCTTAATTTCCCCCCCTCTATGAAAACCTCAGGAAAAAAATTCCATATATTACCCTGCAAGCATTTGATTGACACATAGATTAATGTTACACAATTAAGGAGTGTTATCAGGTGAGTGCTTCAAAAATCACAATATTTCACAAGCAGGAAGGTTTCCTGACACCACTGTAAGTAGAAATACTTTATAAAAATTATTTAGAATCACCATCCATCATCATGAGAAACCGGGTGTTGTGCTACAATAATTGACAGGTTGATAGCTGCAAAATGTTCCCAATCCAATAAAATACATAGCATTTCCAATAACAACACTGATGCACGTGGATTTACAGTGGTGGCCAATTTATTATGAAAAATGATGGAGTTCTAATTTGTGAGCAACTTGAGTGTATTTCAGCTCCGTGGTCAGTGTCCTTCAAACCTTCTCTAATCCAGTCATTTCTTTCGTGAACAAACGAGCCATGAATATGCATATGAGACGTAGCACAGCATGGGCTGCTCTGCCACCTCACAGCCAGAAGGTCACGGGCATAAATCTCCCTGGATGCTGAAATGTTCCCTCCACCTCAGGCAGGTATCGAGCAGCTCCCCGGATTCCTACATCATTAAAGAGAGGAGTAACTGGGTAGAAACCCTCACGTATTCACTCCCCCGTGGCTCACATGGATGAAAGAGAAGCTGGAATTAAAAGGATGGAGCTGGAAATGAACCCGCCAGGTGCTGGCAGGCAGTTCATCAGTCACTTAATGTACCCCTAATGGCTCTGCCTCTTCCAGGAGCACAGTGCCACGGCCACTTCAGCTGCCCTTGCCCCTCTGATCCCCTTCAGCCAGGCTGGAAATGGATCATCTACTCCATAGCCCGTGCAGCAAATGCTTTTGGGGATCAGCAAAAGCTCAAATTGCTGCATCGTTCTGGCTCCTTGCTGCTGGAGGTCAGGCAGTCAGGCAGTGGGCTGGAGCTCGTGGGCCAGCCCAAGCTCCAGCCAGCCTCTGCCGCCTGCTCTCTCTTCTTCCCATTCCCATGTTTCCTGCTCTTCCCTTCCATCCCGAGAAGTTTGCAGGTAGAATAAGCAGTATGGGCTTCTCCTTTACTCAGGAGAATCAAAAGAAAATTGGAAGATGCGTCTTTTGCTGATGTGCTTCCCTGGCATCCTTGGAGTTATTTGTAGTGATTCTGGCCTTGCTAAACAGGGGTTTAAGCTACAGAGAAGCTCGGACATTAGTGGGGGCAGAGAAATAAAGCTTCTGATAACACTAATAAAGCCCCAACAAAAAAAAAGTAATAGATATGCCTGATTTGGACCTATTTTCTCATCTACAAGCACACCAGAAACACGAGGCAAAATTTTTGGCTTTTTAATATAAGATTTTATAAAAGAGAAGTACCTTTGGACTGCTTTTTTTTTGTTTGTTTGCTAGGGGTTTTGTTTGGGGGTTTTTTGTGGTTCTTTTTTTGTGCTTGGTTTTTTGTTTGTTTGTTTTTAGGATTTTTTTTTGTTTTCTTTTAAGACAAACATTTGTTTTAAGCAGCCATCGAGACATTTGCAGCAAGGTTTCAAGTATGTGGGATTTTCTTTCCCCATCCTGTCCTCAGAATGAACAAGAGAGAGAAGGAACATAATATCCTAGAGTAACAATTAACCTTCAGCCACTTGCCTGTCACACAGCATGTGCAGATGCAGGAGGAAGAAAAGTTGGTCCAATGCACACTGGAGCACCGTCCTTTCAAACTCTTACCAGAGGACACAGGTTTATAAAAGAGTCCATGGAAAAACTAGACCAAATTCTGCAAAGAGGCCCCTGAGACACAGAGGTAAATGTGGTCTTCAAGGTCTCACTGCAATATGAGAACTTTCAGCAGGAATTTTCCTAACACCTGGGTGATTGAAAAAATAGGTGTAATTATATATATATATATAAAACTCACTATGTAATTACGTATTTTACTATATATGTATATAGCTATACATATAGTTATAATAGTAATGAAAATTGTTAAAATTCACTTTGCAGCTACCTGACTTTTTTCTTTGGATAAACTCAGCAAACTTCAAGAACTTCCACTTGGCCCCAAAAAACATCATTCAGGTTTTCCAGCAGTAACCTGGGAAGGGCTCTGGGTAGCTCTTTGACATTAAATTTCTGCACGGTTCAGCAGAGAGGTCAGGATCTGAAACTTAAGGACCAGTGTGGATTCCCTGTCTCCTGCTCCATGAGGTATTGTTGCTCTGTTCTCCAGCAGTGGAAAAACTCCCACTGTCCAAATTGTAGCAATTCTTGTCAGAAGGGCATTTTTGTTTTCAGAGACGTGCTTTGTTTTTCCCAGTGTTATACACAATTGTTCCAAGAAAAGAGATATTACAGTAGGTTGTTGCATTATTTAGATGGTATGCAGAATTGTATTATAATTTCCAGGGGGAAGAAGTCCAACACCCATCAGGAGTTATTCAAGAAGACTAAATATATCCACTGGTCTTAAATCCAGGCAGTGGGCTGTGTGAAATAAATCTGGGCAGATCAGGTTGGCTTTTTAAACCCCCTTTTCTTTACCCAACCTGGCTTAGACAACTTCACTCAAATATTTTCTTTCACACGTTGCTGGCAAAAGCATCAAAACCCTCCCTGGGTTTATATTACTGCTGACAAATCACAGTAATTCATGATCAGAGCTACTGTAGTTATTCAGAGCAACTAGTGCAGCCACGGGGGCTGAGAGTGACTGACAGCACTGCAAAAATTACCTGCTAGAATTTCTTAGAGCTGCCAAGTAATTTGGGTTAACAGCTCTTTCCCTTGAAGAAGAACCTTGCTAAGAGGGTTGGCCCCACGGTAGCTCAGCTCTAGATCAGCCCCAGCAGTCAGAGGAGCAGGGTGACCAGGATTAAATTGTCCACAGAAGTCTGTGATGCTGAAAAAGTTATTGTCAATGGGAAAAAAAACCAAACAACAAAACCCAAGGACGATTTAACAGCTCTCCAAGCACCCCTGGTGAATGGAGGAGTTTATTCCTGGAAATAATGACAAACAGGACAATATCCCCACCTTTCCTCCACGGGCACCTGCGATATTGCATGGATGGGGATGACCCATGGTAGGTCCCCGTGTGGGGAGAGCCCTCGCAGGCTTTGCTGCCACAGACGTTTCACAGCTTACAAAATGACACTGTTCTTCACAGCAGTGCTTTAAATTCTGTGACACACCAGTGCTGAGAAAACATTAATAATCTGCTGGTAATGAAAAGTCAAACATCCAGCATCATCATTTCAAGTTACAAACACCAGTTCTGCCCAGCAGAAGTTTCAGGGCCTCTCTTTCTATGCTCAGCCAGGTTTCAGAATTGCTGGAGGACAACCAGTCACAGCCCAGATTCTTTGTTCAATTTTACCCTCTTTTTTAAGGGTTTAATGTTGCTGTATTTTGATCCTTCACATTTTAAACCCTCCGTTTTCAACTGGCAGTTTCTGGCTTTTCCAACAAGTGTTTCCAATACCTTTACAAACTGGTGTATTGTCTGACAGACTGCACCTTCAGAGCCTACCTCTTTTTAGGGGAACAGAGCCGAGACTTTTATTCCAGGGTTTGCTTCATGACACAAGGATCTTTTGTGGGCACTTTTCTCTTTTTCTTTCTAGGATTCCTTGTACTAAAATAGAAGTAACTTTAGAGAAAAAAAAAAAAGGTACAAGACTGTTCTTTGTGTATTCAGCTTGCTAACTGTCATGATTTTATGAGGAGTCTCATGACACCTGGCATTTTTCTTAAAACCCTAGACCTTGGAGTCATATGGATATACCAGAGTTCCAGCATTAATTAAGAGAAGAAGGTTTCCAGCCAGCATGGATGTGGCAAAAATCTGAAAATGCTGAACCCTGAGAGTAGAAGAGTCCTTAAACTGCTTGTAAAAAAGCTCATGTTTTAGGAGGTAAAATCCTAATTTCTGGAGGGAAGGGAGGCATGGAGGATAGAAAAGCCTTGCCCAACATTGAGTTATGATACCCCTGTCCCTGCAAGACACTCTCTGAAACTCAGCCCCCTGTTTTTATTGTGTAAGGCTAATTGCAGTTAGAAGCCATCCAAACCTACAATAGGAAATGAGATTTGGGGAAAACCCACAGCCAGCAGACAGGATTAAAAGCAGTTTCCTTGAATCGCAGCCCATCTCCTGCAGACACTGTCAAAGTTTCAGGTGTGCCGATTCCATTCTAAAATTTCAAATAACAAAGTGAAAACAAGCAGAAACACAATACTGTCCCTTACTCAGCTGACAAGTTAAGAAAGGAATTAGATGCTGACAGCCTGTAGTCTGGCACTCAGGCCTATCCTATCTGAGTCTTTCCAGCTGAAGGACTAATAACATCTTTCACGCTGCTCCAGGTGCCTGAGAAACTCCCTTTAAAGGCAGTTGCTGCCAGTGTCTTCTCCCACAGATAGGCTTTCCAGGATGAGGGTTTCTTTGGTTAGTATAGAAAACTCTCTCCATAAAGCTCCCGTGGGGAAGCAGAGAGAGGATAATCCAGATCACAGAACAGGCCTGGCGCAGCTCAGTATTTTTACCCGTGTCGTAACAAACATTTGATAACAGTGCAAACCTGCATAAGCAAGTCAGCCCATGGCAAAAAGAGCAATCCACTGCAGCTGGGTGGTTTCTGTGGTGCAATCCCGTGTAACCCTGCTTCCCCTCTGGCAGTCCTTGCTCCGATCTAAGACACCTTATAAGTAAAACAAGTTTGTGAGGCTCAGACAAGAGACCACTTTGTAAAGCAACTTGTGTGTGCATGACTTGAAAGAGCAAGAAAGTGCTCTTAGGACACGTTATTACAGGAGCTGGCAGCAGGTAAAGGCTCCTTTCCTGTTTTAGCTGGTCTATTAGTAATGTGATTGCAGCACCTTAGATGTCAGCTGTGAATTAGGACTCCCCTAGACCTACAGGTGTTCCTGATCCTAAAAAGCCCATGTGTGTGGGGAGTCTTCTGAGCTGTGCAGATAAAGCAGCTTGGCTCTCCAAATGCCTGGCACCCGGTCAGAACTCGTTGGAGAGCCCAGTGTCTGTTCCTGTAGAGTCAGGGAGGTACCTGTGTGAGCAGTCACACTGTTGAACAGGGCTGGAAGGCACCTGGATGTGGTTGCAGCTGAATACAGCTGGAGCACAGCCTCTAAAGCCTTGCAAGGTCCAAGTTATGCGCCAATCCTAGAATTAAAAAAACCTTTTTTTTTTTTTTCAGTTCTGCTGGCAGTTTCGGATTTTGCAAGTGAGTCCAGGATAGTTTTGTACCAGACATGAGGCATCTGCTGTAGCAATGTCTCAGCCCTTTGCAGCTCTCAGCTTGGGCTGCCAGAGCTCTCACTCCGGAGCTGTGACCACGGCTGAGCCATATGGAGCTGCTCTGAACCCCCTTACACCTCACCTGCCCTCGCAGCTCGGGCAGCTCTTCCCCCTGCACGGGCGTCTGCCACCACGGCAGCAATGACGTGGTGCCGTTGCCTTTGGAGGAGCTTGACCTACTTTGGAGCAGGGATGCCAGAGTTTGCATTCTTCCTCCCCACTTTCACCAGCCGCCGTTTGTGCAGGGCCTCCAACACCACTCATTAGAGGGGTGGCAGCAGCTCGGCTGGAATATGCTTCTCTGAGATCAAAGCACCATGCAAAAATCCCACATTCAGTGTATTTATTAGAGATCAAAACACATCTATAAAGCCCATGATTTTTTTTAACTCTACTGCTCCTACATTGAGCAGCTGCTTATCTCTTACATGGCGAAGACCTGCCTTGCAAGTACAGGGAGCTGGGGAAGAAAGGACAGGCATATTTCACAGCTTTTCCTTTTCCTGACTTTCTCTCCCACCCTTCTTTTAGCCCCAGCAAGCAGGAAACTAAAGGAGCCCAAAGACTCTCTGCACCAGCTACCTCTTCTATCACCTCATAGCAACCAGCCAACTTGTGCTTACGGAAACCCTGCACATGAAATATAATAATCACCTGCTCAGAAAAAAAAACCCCAAAATGATAGCATGGTACTTGCAAAATGAGAGTTTTCTGGCCAGAAGATTTTTGCTGAAGAAACCTACCCAAATTTCCCGAGCATCCCACTATGAGAAGACACTCATGAGCTGTTTATATTGTTAGCAGCCACAATTTCTTGCCCTTTACTCCAGCCTTGCTCCATGGACATTGGCTGTTTTCCCTCATCAGCTCATCAGACTGATTAAGATAAGAGACTTTATTTCCTTCCACTTTCCTGGAATGTTTGCTGTAGTGTCTGCAGGCAGTAATTTGGGGTCCAGACAGGCTGGGAGGGCTCTCTGAAGGGCTTTGCAAGGCTGTGCTCAGCATATTAAGCAGTCACTGGTGGAGGTTTATGGCAGGATTTTCCAGGTAGGAAAGGATAATATCATATTCTATGGGAAATTTAAGAAGGGGAAGGATAATTTGGTAAATATTTTATACAGGCACCCACTGGGGAGAAAGAATAGTTATACAGTTAAAATACTGGCTTTGTACACAGCTCTTGGCCTTTGGCTTTTCCAGAGGCTTCCTCTATAACCTCTGACAAAAATCACTCAGAGAAAATTGTTCTTGAAGCTCTTTAGGCAAGACAAAATAATGAAGAAATTGCTTTGGAGACCTGTCTTGCATTCATACCTAGTTTCCCATGTGCAAAAATGAAAGCAATAATGTCACTTCTCCTCCATCCTTGTTGGTGTCTCCCAGTCCAAGGCGCAGGGTGGGAGGTGCTGCTGAGGACAGGCTGCACTCTGCAATGACCTGTTCTTGTCAGGACGGGCCATGCCAGCCTGGGAAGGCACCAGCCAGAGGATGTCTGGGAAAGGACCAACCTGGTGGCGTTTGACCTCTGCCAGGCACAGGTCTGAGGTGGGGAGAGCACAGCCCTCAGCTCCGTAAAGGGCTCCACACTTCCCAGGTCCCTGCAGCTCCTTATGCAGGGACAGGAGCAACTCAACAGGTTTGGGAGGAGTTTGTGCATTTGTTTTTTCTTGATTCCACCTGGTCTGAAATCACTCAACAGTGTTCTTTGATGCTTGGAAGGGAATAGGTGAAGCCTTGCGAAAAATCTTTGCTAAAATACTCCAGGTTGCTCATTTTAGCATATCAATTAATTGAGACATTTGGCATAAATTCTGTAGCAATTCTCCCCAAAGACTTCAGCAATTCGATCTTTTTTTTTTTTCTAAAGTGCTGTATACTTTAATTAATAGTTTTTGTATTTTAGAATAGCCAAAGGCAAGCTTCCTTAACCAGAAAAATGTATATATTGACACACCTTTGAGGCAGTAAACTTTTCTGCATATTAATATTGAAAAGAAACTCATTAATTAGGCAGTCTCACACACACACAAATCTTGTGATAGAATAAGTGCATTGAAAGTTTTAGATCACTTGGGACAAGTTCTGCCTGGAGCAAAGCTGCAAAGTTAATGCTCTGTATTAACTGCAGCAATCAACCCCCAAAATGGCTGCATCCCTCAAGGCCAGTCATTCCATTTGATCAGGTTGCAAAGCAAATTAGCATTCTCTTTGCCCTGGCTATGATGTTTCCTATTCTTTTCATGAATGATTTATTGGTGCCCCCTGTCCAGGATATGCTTGTTTTACCATCCACGTTTTTCCAGGCATGTTTGTCCCAGCAAAAGGCATCCCCTGGGGTTTTGGTGCTGCCTGGAACCTGCACTAGGTGCTGCTCCCTGTCTTGTCCTGAAAAGCAGCATTTGCTGGGTGGTGACACGAGTTTGCCTCTTGACTTCTTTGCCATGCACCTTCCTTCAAATTCTGGCTTCTTTATTTGGATAAAACCCCCTTTTGCAGGAATGCTTACAGAATTCAGGGAAAGCTGGGCCTTTGCAAGGAGGTGACAGCCAAGGGCTGCAGAGGTGACTCAGTAGCTGGTCGTCTTGGATGGTGTCTAGCAAAAAAGCTTGGGAGGGAAGCAGGAAGTCCCACCTGGGGTGTTTGTCACATCCTCTGAGCTGCCCTATAGAAACTGCAGGGCTGAGTGGCTCCGAGAATGTCCTGTGGGGCTGGGCCCCACATCCTCATTGGCAGAGCTGGCTGGGATGCAGCAGGGCTCCCTCAGTCCCTCTTGGCTGTGGAAACTACAGCCAGGGGTGCTTGTGGTGGGAAGTGTCCAGTCCTGGAGTCACTGGAAATTGTCCTCCCTTCTCCACTTTAGGTAGAGCCAAAGAGCATCTGGTGGAACAATCTTTGTCTTGGGGGTTCTTCAGCAGCTTCTATCTTTTTAATTTATTTTGAAGACAGCAGTAAAAACACAGTGCTGGGATGATGCTTTCATCCTCTTCTCTCCCATAGCTCTGCACTGGCTTGAAAAGGTTCTAGAAAGACAAAGTTCTCCCCACTTTTCTTTTCTCACTTCCTACTTCATGAGACCTTATTATCAGTAAAACCCTGCCTGTTTCCAGGAAAACTCTCCTACAAGGTATGGAGGACACAGTCACTTTGGCTAAAATCTGAGTCATCTTTCCCACACATTCCTGAACTGAATCACTCTGTTAATCTCAGCTTAGGGTTTTTTTTTGTTTTGTTTTGTTTTTATTCTTTCTTCTCCTGGAATTATTGACAAATACCTGGAGAATCAATTCTATTGAGCTCTACTAACCTACTGAACAGACCAGATGCATCATGTGTTTTAAGTAGAGAACTGAACTTCAGGAGGGTTCTCAGCACGAACATGAACTTCATCAGCTTTATTTTGACTGCCATGTGTACCTACACTGATTTTCATGAGTTATTGCTTATTTTCTTCTGTGCAGTCAAGCCTAAAATCAAATCTGTGTCTTCTGATGTCCAGAGAACAGTGACATGAGAACGGGTCTCATTAGCACTCATGGGAGATGCTGGTACAGCCGGGGAAGAGAACATACAGCTTCTGACTTCTTAAAATTTAATGACACAGTTTATAGGGCTTTGATCCTCTAAGTTATCTTTACTTACAAGCAGACTCATGAAAGTCAATGGGACCTATTTAGAATATAGAAAGTTAAACAGAGGAGTCAGCCTGTGCAAGGTCTATAGCAGCCAAACCAATATTGCCTTGTACAAATGCCGTAACATTTTCTAAAAATTAATAAATGAACAGGCTGTTTCCTTATCAACAAATATTGAAGGCAGTGGGATTCTCTGTGGCCATTATGGGTGTTCCTCATGGGCAGGGGGGAGGTCTCAGCAATGGAATTGAATATATTTATTTTGTACTTTGAGCTGCTATATACATCTCTCCTGGTGGCTTCGTTTCTCTTTAAGATTCTTGAGGATGGGTCAATAATCCTATAGAATTGCTATAGCTGTCAATGAAGTGCCTCTGGCCATTTTCGTAGGTTTTAGGCATAGCTTAACAACAATTTATTCCAGTGGAAATGATGCAGAAATGGAAGAAATATTCCTTGCCGGCTGGGGTTATGCCGTGGGCAGCTTTTTGTTGTGTGTGAATGTCCAGGACCTGATGCAGCCCCTTGGTCCCAAACCAGCTAACAAGGTCCTTTGTCCTGCAAGCCTTTAGACCTAGGGCTGGCTTTCCACAGCTCCTCTCCTCTCCTGGTGTAGCTCCTGTATCCCAAAGCCCAGGGACTTCACTCGTTTAGTTGAAGACCAAACCCTGACTCTTCCCACGAATGACACAGCAAATGCACCATTCAAAAGGGGCTGCTTGGGAAGGTAAGACTGCAGTGGTTCTGGTGGGGGTTTTATTTTGTTCATTACTGAAGAGAAACACTTTCCTGGTGGCTGTCAAGATAAAAAAAACTGAATCATTGTATGGCAGCTGGGTGGTTCTTCAGATTTTGTACTCAGCTACTACAAACCGCAAGTTAATGATAAATACATCAGCTCTGTGTTTTTGGGTATCTACTTGTCCGAGTCCCTGCTTGTTACAAGCCTGTCCCTGCTTGCCCCCGTGTCTGCTGAGCAGACACAGAGTGCAGGGCCAGCCCCTCCACACATGTGAGGGTGCAAAGGCACACGGCCTTTCCCCAGTGCAGCTGCAGAAAAAAAGAGGCTTTTCTTGATCTAGGCAAGGCAGGTGGCTGACCACACTTAGATGAAAAAACAAAATTAAAATTATTCTACTCCTTTGCTCGAAACTTGGCATGGAGTAAAAAAGTTAGTTTTAAGCACAGGACATCGCACTGAGTTGGTCTGGAGTTTCCAGAGTTGCTAATGAGCAGTGGAGACCTGGATAGAGCCAGAAAGGAGCTCCCAGGCTCTGACAATTTGATTCCAAAGCATGGTGAGCAGTGAATCACAAGTGTTTCCCCACAAAATATTTTGCAAGCAAACAAGCAAACAAAAAAAAGTAATTTTTACTTTTTCTATTCTTTTGGAAGGAACTTTCCAGTTACTTAAAAAACAAACAAACCCAAAGCAGAAAGCATCCAGCTTCTGGCTATTTCCAGCGTTTTCAA
The DNA here is from genome assembly GCA_014706295.1 of Lycocorax pyrrhopterus obiensis. Classification (NCBI taxonomy): domain Eukaryota; kingdom Metazoa; phylum Chordata; class Aves; order Passeriformes; family Paradisaeidae; genus Lycocorax; species Lycocorax pyrrhopterus. The sequence goes on along the minus strand of JACSVZ010000022.1, from coordinate 7,893,373 downwards.
ATTTTTCTTTCAGTTTGGGGAATAATTTTTGATGTTGCTGAAAACCAAATTGTTTAGTTATTTGTTTTTGTTTTTTTCAATAGTTTCAGCAAAACACATTGAAGAGATTTGGCTTCCTCTGCATGCAGGTTGGGAACATTTTAAAATTCTCAAATACTTTGCAAGACGAGAAATCCTTTTCTACCCAGCACGGCCATCTGCCTGCTATAGTAATGCTCATTTTCTTGCTTATTTTACCCCTGTCTTCCATCTGATATTTGCACTGATTCTAAGTATCTCTGGACAGGGACTTTACTGTCCTTTGCAATCATTCAGCACACTCTATTTAGGGCATTACTTTCATGTAGATGAGAAGTAATTATAATGGATCTGAAAATGTATACTTAAGTCTAGCGGCTATTTAAGATTCCCCATTCAATTTCATAGAATAATTAGCAAATCTATAGAGAGCTCTAATTTTCAGTCTTTTCTGAGGTTAATTTCTTCAGGGTTCAATCACAGTGCTAAGTGTATTTTCTAGAAGCTTCTAGAAACATTTTTCTTGGTCATCCCTCAGGACATCAGATTTTACTGGCCTTGATTCTTTGACTTGTCGAAGTTGAATGTAAAAGCCCTTGAAAAAACTCGGCTAAAATGTTCAGCAATTCCATTTAGACACACAGATTTTGCTCAAAGTACTCAAGCCTTGAAATACAAATTTTTCTCCCAAAGGAAAATGGAATTTTTAGCAGGACTTCCTGACTGCTGCTGGTGGGGACGTTACAGGGACAGTCACCACTGTGGCAGTTCTTTGATGCCTCTCCTGGCCTTTGCTGAAAACTAGGAAGTAGTAAAATGCCTGAAAACATAATTAATATCAGTAAAGTTTTGATCAGTACTTTAAAACATTTGCAATTTTTCAACTATTCCAGGTAATAAAATCTTCCAGAGTCTTTTAATTGCCTTTGTCACAGGGATGGAGCTGGTTGTACCATCACCATTTACAGCAGGCTGAATATTCACATGGCACGTGGTGAGGATAACCCAGCTCTCCAAGACCGTGAGGCTGTGGAACTGGGAGCAAGCTCCATCAGCTTCAACTTGCTCATAGTAATTTACTAGATAAACGCAATTAAAAAAATCTATGGTTTGAAAAAATAAAATCATAGGATGTTATCTATTTCTCCCTAATATCCCTTGGACTTGTTACCCAATTTCAACCCATTTGTCAGTGCATTGAAAGATATTAAGTGCTTATAAGTCTTAGGAAAAGAGGTGCCTGGGTTCAGGAAAATGATTAAGGAAAATGATTTTGTCAGTGCTCCCACTGAACCTGCTGTATGAGCTCATCCCCTGTGAGACATCAATAAATGGAGTCAGTCAGTCCTGAGCTTTATGTCCAAGGGCTACGTTGGTTCTGCTGCTCACGGGACTCTGCTTCTGAAAATGATTCATCTCATTCATGCACTCCTACACACACAGGCACTTTCCCTGCTCTCACCACAAACACCGCTCTGCAGGATGATTTTCTGCAGCTGCCTAGATCCCTCATGATCTCTTCTTTTTCTGTGTCCCCTTTATCTCCGGGTAACAGGCATCACCTCTTCATTCCATCCTCCCCTGCTCCGATTTTATGTCATCCAGCTCTTCCTAATTCCCAATCCCCTTCATTAAGTACGGGTATTAAGGTGATTGACTGTGCATATGCTTCCTTTCTTTGTGGTCATATTTAAGTTTTGCCAACAAATGTCCCCAAAATACTGTCACTGTTGCTTAAATGCTTTTTCAATATTCTACACTATTGCTTGAACCATTTTCAATTCCACTTAGGGCCCAGTTCTGAAACTTTGCCTCTGTGCATGTAAAATTTTCCTGGAGGCCTTTACAGTAGCTCTCTTTAGGGGCTATTGATTTGGAAATCACCTTCTTAGCAGCAGCAAGATACAAGTGAAAAATTAAGTCAGACCTCTACTTCTGCTTGAATAATTTATAGAACGTTCCTCCTACCAGTTATTTTTTTTTCACACTTATTATCCTTCAGAAGAAGTGGGGTAGAGGGCAAAGGCGCAAGCGGGTTCCTGGCTGAACTTCCCCAAAGGGCAGAGGTGTGGGCAAGCGTGTTAGGGACACATGGCTTAAATCTCTTGTACGGATCTCTGGTTTATTTTTCCCTAGAGCTTGTGTAATGTTTCCCCTTATATTTCCTCTCAGGTTTTCATCCTGCAGTTTGAGGTAAAATCATCCTGAAGTCTCCCACGCCCTCCTTGTCATCTTTGCTCGCTGTCATCTCAGCTCTTCTGAGCCTTTCCATTACTTGGAAACCCACTTCCAGCTTCTTTAGTGTCTCTCACCTCTTTTGCACAAGCCTGTGACCTTCTGTCCCCCTGGCTTTCATTACTCACCAGGCTTGGGCTATGTCTGATGTTGAAATCTCCCCTGTGTGCAGATGCTGTGAGTTCCCCTTTCCAGGTTGTCATGGTTCTTGTAAGGAAACAACTGCTCCTGTTCCTACAGCAAATTGCTGTGGGACCATTTGGGGGAACCCAGCCTCCTTATCTGAGACCGGGTTAAGGTTAGAACTAAAAAAACTGGGCCTCAGACTCTGGGGATCCTGAATCTAAATTTGTGTATTATGGCAAGATGAGAAAGCATGAGGCAGATGCACGTTTTTATTCCACCGCTATCTCCAGTCTTAGTCATACTCAGCAACTTCTCAGTACCCTGTGCTGAGATCTTCAGTAGGAGCCATCAATATGCCACAGGATGGGACCAAGAAAAAGTGACAGTCCTCATTGATGTCTCTTGAATAGCCAACAATTTTTAGGTTAAATTACTAAACCAGGCCTTTCTAGGAAGGTGGCAGATGCCCACGCAGCAGAAGGCAAAGGACTGCCCATGGTACCTACTTGGACCTTGAAGAAAACCTCATCTCAACTCCAAAAAAAGGAAGCAGATTAACCTTACAAATAAAAACGTTTGTGTGTCTGAAGTGAGACACACAAATAGAGGGAGGCTGGCCTTTTTTTTTTTTTTGGTGATATTCTTTATTGGATAGGAAGTGCTCTCTAGGATTTTCAGAAAGGGGCTCTCAAGAGGAGCTGGGGTTGTAACATCCTGAGCAACTGAGTGCAAATTCATGTTTCTCCTTGCAGCCTTCTCCAAGGACAGCCTGTTTGCTTTTTTGTGAAGCTGACTTTTTTTTTTCTGCTCCCTCTGCTCTGGGCTCTTCGGGGCTGCTCCACTTCCCATGCAGCTGGTTCTGCTGTCCACATTCTCAGGAGCTCCCAGCACTTGGCTCCTCGTGACCTTCTGCCACACCAGCGATTTGCTTGCAGTGGTGTTCACACTGCAATCCCCCGTAGTAGTGTCTCCAAAGAGCGGTACAATTTTAATACAAGTGTTTTAAGGGTGGCTGTGCATCTGAAGGAGCAGCACTGGGCTGGGTTTGGCAGATTTGCAGGTAGCAAGCTTGGGTGGGTGCGGATTTCTGCCTGAATAATTAATCCATCCCAGAAGCGCTATTTGAGGCTTGGGTGTCAGAGCAGATTTTGTTGAATTTTAATATTTCCTGTAACTTACACATCTCATCCTTGCCCGGTTATGGTTTCCTCCGCTCTCTGGAACGATACCACCTTCCTCTCACTGGCAAGTTGTGGCTCTGTGAACATGTTAAATCTCTCATCCCATTCCAGGGTATTTTCAGCCCTACAGCAAAGTGTTTGTAATCTTGTCACCCCACGTGGTTTGATCTTCCAGCACCCGGCAAGGGTGAATAAACTTGCCTTGTAACAGCTCCTCGTTAAGGGAAAATGGCACATGACACACCCAGTGAAACAAAGCAGTGAGGAACAGACACATTATAGGCACATTTAAAGTGCAGGTCTCAAACTCCAGTGATTGTGGGTTCTGCAAAACCATTTCCATCCCTACAACCCATCCCAGAGCTACAAGGCATTGAAGCAAGGTGGGAATCATGAGGGAAGGGGAGATACCCTGGATAAATGAGGCAGCCCCAGAGGCTGCCCTACACTTTCAACATTGTGTGATGAGCTAGGAAAGAAAGAAAAAAGCAAGCAAAGTGCATGGGAAGCACATTTCTTGTGGCAGTGACAGCACAGTGTTTGGGAAAGCTCCTGCACACGTGGCTTCATGTGCAATTATGAGGGACGTGGTCCTTTACTGCAACTGCGAATGCAGTCTCAATTAGTAGGGTGAAAGTGTGGGCCTGAAGTTTCCAAGTACAAAAATGCCATTTATACCTCTGTTTAGGAAAAGAAAAAAAGGACATTAAACTGCAGTGGTTCCTGTTTCTTGGCAGGAATGGTAGAATTTTGTCACAGCACAAATTTGTGAATCCCCTTAGGGCGTTATTGCTCATGCACCAACAGCCGTGAGGTGATTCCGGCTTCTTTGGCAAAGTGACCACTTTCTGTAGACTCTGCTCTGTAAAAATAAACTGAATGGAGTAGTTCTTTCCCTTCAGATTTTTCTCACTCAGGAAACACCTATGCCCAAATCCTCAGCTGGTGTAAATCTGCAAAGCTCCTCCGATTTCAGTAATGCAATGCCAAGTTCCTCCATCAGAGAATGTGACCTGTTATTTTGGCTGAGCCTGTAAATCACCATTTCTGTGTTTTTGGACCAATTGTTAGGGAGCTAATCCTCCAATTTGCACATGTGGACAGTCTGAACGCTCCCATGTGAGTTTTTGCCTGAACAAAACTGCAGCCAACACAAAGTGAGTGGGCAAGGCCTAGGTGTGTAATCCAAAGCACGCAAACGTGGAGGCTGAGTTTAGCTTTTCCCCAAACGCAGCCCTTTAAATCCCTGCAATCTCCTCGCACACAAAACCCACACGCAGAGTCCCTCAAAACCCACACTCACAAAAACAGCTGTAAGAGAAGAAAAGACAATGAGGTGCATTGTGGAGGCACAGTCAGTCACATCTCCCCCTCTGCTCCCCACCCTGAGCTGGCACATGCTGGGAGTCAGCTCTTAGGGGAGCACAGGGAAAACATACACCCACAGGAACCACTCAAATAATCCCACTGCCTTAAATCCTACAGGATTTTGGTGGTTTCAGTGTGGGACTTCCTTTCCATTCTGGCTTCTCCATTCCAAAACAATATTTCAGACTGAAGTTTTAAGGGAAAAAGAAAATTTATTTTTCTGGGTATTTTTTTTTTCAAACTCACTGCATTCTCCCAGGGAGAGAAAAGTCGTTTTTACAGCAAGAGACACATATTAAGCCTAAGAACTGTCAAAAGTGGAGCCTAAATTGAAGATGATGTGCAGACACCTTCAGCTGAGGTCAGTGGAGGCTCTGCTGTACCCAGCCCTGAAGAGGAAAAAAGAAGATTCCTAGCCAGGGGCTTAGAACCCTTAGCCAGTAAGTTTTTCATTAGGAAAAAGTAGTGCAGGGTTTTTACTTTAATTGTTTGACTCATTCCTGAGAATAACTGTGCAAACTACTCAGAATAATCGGAATTCTCAGCTGGCTTGCTGGAGGCCAGTGTGTCCAGCGAAGCCATCCCTGGCTGACTCCACCTGCAAGCACATCCCCTGGCCAGTGTGGAGAGGCTCACTGTGTAGTTAGGTGCAGCATTTTATTTAGTGATGCAATGTTGTAAAGAATCAGGAGCCACAGAACAAATATCTGTGGGGTCAGGTGTGCCCTCTGAGCATTTCTGAACTGCTCATGGAAGCAGAACCCCTTGCTGATTGGTGCTGATTCCTGGTGCCAGTCACCATGTGAGGAGTCAGGAGCAGCTTTTCTTATGTTATTTCCATTTTTCTTCTTCCAAGCAGCCTGGGGTCACGACGTGTCCAGGACTCAGGGCCTGGTTATGAACATAGTGCTGAGACTACGAGATCCTTGTCTTTTGTGACTGGAAGAGCCAAAGGAGGAAAAAGGCAGCTTTGCCCTCACATCCAACATCCCGGGACACATCCTTCATGGTGCCATCTCTGCCGCCAGGAAGGGCACAGGAGCAGGGAGTGAGTTCTGGGCCGTCTGCATCCCGACAGTGGAGCACTCGTGGGTGGGCAGAGGATCTCCTGAGACCGAGGAGGATGGGGTGTGACAGAGCCCTGGCATGCTGGTGATCCCAACAAACACAGCTACACTGAGAGGGAAACAAGGTGATGGCATCATGGCATGGTGCCCCCCGAAGCTGCCTGTGCCACGCTCCCCAGAGCCCCACATGTGGCAGGACCTGGAAAAGCAAGAGCCATTCCTTGGCCCCTGCAGCAAGCACAGCTCGTTTTGGGTATCTGGAAAACACAGACCTGCAAACCATTGCTCTGCACACAAGTACATCACACAGGCATTTAATTAGTTTTGTAGTTCCTCAGGATTTATGATTCTCCATCTTCACTAATTTGCCTCAATGCAGCATCAGATGGTGTTCGAGCACGTCCAGGAAATATTAACATGGAGGAAAGTGCTTCTAAAAGTATGATGCCTGTCAGAGAGGGTTAAATTTAAAGTAAAGTTGGGTTTGGGTTTTTTTCTTAGGTTTATTTTGTTTTTGCCAGAAGCAGTGCTCTTGAAGACTGCAGTAACCTGTCTGTGTCTTCAGAAAATTACAGGTGTTTGAGTGGGCTGTGCTAAAGGCAGACTGGGAGATAATGGGCATTTTCTACCCCTCCAGGTCCTGCTGCTGCTGGGACTGCTCCTTACCCCGTCCCTGGGCTGTGCTGGCAGATGCTCTGCAGGTGAGGGCCCCCCCAGCCTGCCAGGCAGGTCCAGGTGCTGAACTGAGGCTGGGGATGACGTGCTGAGATGGTTGGCTGGGGATGACGTGCTGAGATGGTTTGCTGGGGCTGCCTGTGCAGCTGCAGCTCAGGACCCATCCTGACCACTCACCATCACCACAAACCCCATTCTGACCTGTCCTGGAGTGCAGTGGGTTCTTATCTCCCTTGCCTTGGTGGCTTCTGGTTTACTCTGATTTAACTCCCAGCTAGTCTGCTACTTCTGGGCAAACCCACTGCAAACACAATCAATGAGACAGAAAAGCTGCTTGCAATTTGTAGCCTGGTCTGCCAAAATAAAAAGGATGAAAAGATCATGCCTTTTTTAGGCAGGTTACCCTCAAGTCTTCTACTCTTCTTTCTGCCTGCCAGCCAGAAGGTATCTTTTGCCAGTGCTGTTCCTCCTTTTTAAAAGATCTAGAAGCACAATACATCGCTTAGAAGAAATTATCTGGTTTAATCTTTAATTTTCTCCCCTTCCACATTTTTTAAATGTACCCTTAAATATTCAATTCCGTCTTTAAAATTGTGTCAATGTCAAGCTAGAGCAAGGATGTCAACCAGAGCCTGTCAGGTCAGCAAAGACTCAAAGTGACCTCAGCAAGCCCTGCTCAGCCAAACACCTCCTTGTCCTGCACTGCTGCAGTGAGGAGTGGGTGGAGGGACACTGGGGAAGGTTACAGGGAAGGAAAAATGCTGTAGGTAGTCTTGGAGGGAAGTTCCCTTCTGGGACACCTCAAACAGCTGCTTAGCACAAGTATTAATAACCTGCAAAAAGAATAAAAGGGATGGGCAAAGCAAAACAAGAGGCCCTGCCTGAATTCCCAGTCGGGTTTTGCACACACGAGTGATGATGATTCACTGTCTGGTTTTCACTTTGTTCCCTTCCTTCAGCACTTGGCACTTTCCTAACTCTGGTAAAGCTCTGCCTGTCCTTTCACTTGATGTGAACTTTAAGGTTTTTTAATCTGGCTACATTATTAGCAATGACCCAAAATCCAGAGAACTTGACCCACGCTTTCTCTCTGTATATTTAATTTAATTTCATTGACTTATGATAGAAATTGAGTGCTTTAAGACCATAAATGAAAAAAGTATTACTACATTCTTGTCAGATCTCGCCTCACCACTAATAGGGCATTAACATTGGAAAGCTGATCAAAAATATCCTCTTGGGAAGAGATATGTAGCAAAATGAAACCAACCTCCTTTATTCCTTTCCTGTTTTTGCAGACATCTCCCCAGATTAAAACTGTCACCAAATATGTCTATTAAACTATGGCAGGCCTTACAGGGATGCTGCTCCCTGAGCAAACCATGCCTGCTGCAGCCCCGTTATCCCCCTGTCTCCTGCAGGAGTGGGGCACCAGAGTGACACGGGGCTCCCCACAGCTGCCCTGGCACCGGCACCAGGGCTTTGATGGGGTCAGGATCTGCTCCTTTTTACTGCCGATGACAAAAGTGTGGGGCTGATAACCCTGACAGGGAAAAGAAGAGGCAGGATAAGACCTGCACGCATTTCTTAGGCTATTTTTTACCCTTTGTGACTCTAAACCAAGCCGCAAGGCAGACAGGGGAGAGGGCAGGGCGGCTGCCTGCATCTGCCGCCGCCAGCAAAGGAGGAGGGAGGAGGCTATCCTTGGAGAAATCACTGCTGGACTGTCAAAACCTACAACAAACTTCCTGATAAGCGACATTTTTCCTGTAATGGTTTAGTTTTAGTCAGAAACAAAACATTACCTTGTGTTTGGCTACAAGGCGGGAGGGGAGGTGCTCCTCGTCTCACTCGCTGGGAGTTTCTTTTTTTTTTTTTTAATTTAGAACAGCAGCATCTTCTTCACAAAAATCTGCATACTTTTCACTGCAGATCACTAATTTGATCCCCAAACTTCCAAGCTGAATATTTTAATGGTCTCTGGATGTTCTGACCTGCAGCAGGAGGGTTCTTGTGCACATCTGAACAGCTTCCAGCATGGGAAAACTGCCCACAGCAGGTCCTGTGAGCCTCTTTTGCTCTGTTCAGGTCCAGGTAATCTCTTTGGGCTGTTCCTCCTGCTCATTTCGGAGGTGATGCTGTTGCCTCAGGAGGGCACCCACTGTGAGGTGTTTGCTGTTCTCTCCCCTCGACACCCAGAAAACAGCCCTGACTCACAGAGAGCAGTGCTCAGCCTCAAAGGGTTGGTTTTAATAAGACTTTCAGTTTAAAGGAGGAATAAAATTGCATTTTCCTCTCATCTCAGCCTCTGTTTCCTTCAGCTCTCAGCAGGCAATGGCTTGGGATGCTTATTGCTCTCAGTAATTTCTTTCAGGACCCCCTTATTTTTATTTTATGCATGGCCTAATGCAACTGTCTCCCAGTTTCAAAGGAGGAAAATGAATTTGTTTCCTCTCGGTAGCAAAGTGCCATCAAATTGAGCTCTAGATAGTACACACCTGGGCAGTGGCCTGGGCCTGCAGTCCCGCAGGGCTTCTTTGGGAATAAGCCCTGGTGAATAATTTATTTTTCAGTTTGGCTGCTGGGAGTGAAGGGGAAATTCAGTTTAATCCAAACCCAATGTCCCTCCTTCCCTGCACACGTGTGTTTTTGCTGTACTTAACCAGGCTGCACAATGGGTAGTTTTGCTGCTCGAAGCCATATTGCGTGTCATTTTTCTTGTAAGTTTTTATATTTCTGTCCTCAGTGCTGAGCTTTGAGACATCACCTCCTCAGAAGCCACTTTCTGCATCCTGCCAGGATGCCACATAAATGTAGGACCCTGGGGACAAAAAATTTGCTTGGGTTGCTATTCCTTTCCCGCTTGCTGCTGCAGCCAGGCCCGAGGCTGTGGTGGGTGGCCGGGGCAGTGGCCAGGAGGAGGTGGGCGGTCACTCTGTGGCAGAGAGAAGTGCCCACGTGAAGGGGACAGGAAAGTTCTTCGAGTTCTGTGCAAAGAGGAATCCGGAGTCCCAGGGCCCACCAAGGCGTTTCACTTCCTCTGAAATGGGAACTGGGAGGCGCTTACTGGCAGTGGCCTGAGCAGCCACTGGGAGCTAAACTTGGTGTGTGACCCCGTTCTGAAAGGTGAGGAGGGATCTGTTCCGCTCTGTACGTGTTCTTCTGTCCAGTGCTAGAGCTCCAGAGTTCATTGAGTAAATACATTGGAAAAGGAAGTTTCGTGCCGTTGCTAACGTGGCCTGATGGGGCTCCTGGAGCCCTCCACAGGCACCAGCTTGCTGCTGTTCTTTAAGGAGACATTGCTGAAATTTTTAGCCCAACATCCTCCGTGACCACTTTATTTCTCTGCAGTGTGTGTAGTGGTTATTTTTCAGGTTGTGTGTGCTACACTGTCCCGTTAATGGAGTTTTGTGCCTCCTTGAGCCCCGAGTTTTGCTGGGCAAGGCTGGAACCGAGCCCTCTAGGTCTGTCCATGTGGAGGGGGCTCCCAGATGTTCCCAGGCTCTGTGCTGTGCCTCTCCTCATGGCAGGAACACAGGCTGTGCTGTAGTGTCTCACCCGTGCCCTGTGCAATGGCATTTATATTCCCTCAGCAGCAGGCAGTGGCTCAGGACTGATATTTTAGAGGGATAGTTATGCAGGACAGATATTTTAGAGGGATAGTTATTATTTGCTGATAACAGAGGAATTCCTGGTAGAGGAAGTGCTCCTTGCACCCCAGTTCATCTCACTCTTCACTGGGCCACGTCTCATAGTAACCCACGGTAAGAGGAGGGAAAACCATGTGCATCTTGTTTCACAGTGCTCCTCAGTTTCCACAACATGCCCCATATTTCAGCAGAGCCTGGGAAAGTTCAGCACCTTCCTGCCCTCCAGTGCAGCAGAAAGTTTCCAGGGGTCTGCCCAGTTCAGCTTCTCCACAAGGAACAGGATTGTGCCAGGGGAAAAAATGCAGGTTTAGTCATGTACTTTGGAGGTAAAAGACACTCAAAACGAGCTGTTCAGTTTTTCCTTAGCAAAGTTAAACTGAACTGAAGCTTCCCCAGCTGGGTTGGCCGAGCATTGAACTCCTCTCTGGTGAAATAGGGCTACATGTGTCACTGAACCAGTAGGACTCTGTTTTGAAATGCAACCTACCAAAGCAGGCTTTGGAAGAGTTTTGAAAAACAGAGAGGCAGATTTCGTGTTACTTTGTGAAGTTATTTACAGCTAAAGTGCCTGGTCTGGGTCACCCAGGGTCACTGAGTGTCTGAATACCAGACAGGTGAGATACTCATGTATTATCTCCAATTTTTTTTTACCATGCATCCCATAAAAGGAATATTTTCTGTATGACCCCGCCTTGCATCATACTGGGGGAATTCACTGTTCTGTGAGTCAAAGCCCAGGTGAGCACCAGAAGATATCACCTAGGGAGGGTGTGGATTTTTATCCCCAGATGGTTTTGGGAACAGGTTAGACAAAAAAAGGATCCCCGTAAAAAGACCTGATCCTGCCTTTGGGAACTGAGGTGGACTACATGCCTCTCCAAGTCCCTTCCAGATCATTTTCCACATCTCCAAGCCTGGAATCACAGCAGGAAGGAGAATTTGGCTCTCTGAGAGTTTAGTTACTCTGTGAGTTCTGAATTTAAGACATCACGTACCCAGGAACGCACCTGAGCACTGAGGATGGTGCCATGAAGTAGGCTTTTCCCTGCAATACAGAAGTGCCACTTTGCAGCTCCTGTGGAGTTCTCCTGCTGAGGACACAGCAGCATCACCAAAGCTCAGAAACAGCCCAAAAAGAGGTTGGGCAACACCCACACCAGCCACCTACAGCCTGGAGGGGCCCTGCTGTAACTGTGGGGGTACAGTCCCAGAAAGAAGCTTTTCCTTTTTTTTCCCCAAACACAGATTTGTTCCCCTCCTGTCAGCACCTGAAACGTGGATATCAGGCACGCCCTCAGGCTAGCGCCAAGCTCATTGACTCATCGGGAGTGATCAGGAGGGACTGCTGCTCACCTTGCCTGCCCCCTTGGCGAGCCTGGAGAGCCTCACCCGGACATGTCTGCATTAAGTCATTAATTCCTGTTTGATCCAGTGCAAAGCCCTCGCCTGACCTGCAGAGAGGAAAGGAGAGAGAGCAGGACCAAGGGCATGGCTGGTCTCACAGGGGTGTGCTGGCTGCACAAGGTGTCTCAAGGGCACTCACACAACATTTCTATCCTCAGTGAATTGGACCTGACTGCCCCATAACTCCTAGAGAGTGACATAGTGACCAAGCCACCACCTGCTGTGACTCCAGTAGCCAAAGGCATTTTTTGTACACTGGCATCTGCTTTGTAGTTTTACTTTTTCCAGTTTTAGCCAAAAAACTATTTGAGCGGAAAGCTGCCTTCATTTTCATCCCTGTTAATACTGCTTAGCTTTTATCCAATACTTTTTATTGTCATAGCTGAAAGTGATTTACCAAGAGGGCCAGTTTTCCTCCCTGCCCCCCCTGGGAAAACTGGGACACAAAATAATTTAGCATAAGTTGTATTATTATGGGTTCATATTTCTAAAAATTAAAGGACCACAAAAGTGCTTTTCTCTTGATTGCACGCACATTGGCAATAATGGCATATGCAAAGTTATCTTCCTAAAAAATTATGATTTCTTGTCATCAATAACACTGTAAAAGTGACTCTTTGGAAGATAATGCTCCATAAATCTGAACCATTCACTCCTGCATCTGCATTTTCTTTTTCTTTGAAAAGTTTTGTGGTAGTGGAGAAATAAAGCTGACAAACTCGAATTAAACTGGTCTCCAGCTAGCCCTCAATAAATGTGGCTAGATCAATAGGGAGCATACAATCAAAAAGTAGAAAGAAGTAATGAAACCGCACACCAGAGGCGTGAAAGAGGCACCTGCAGACCCTCTGGAGCTGTAGATCTGGGTGGTGGATTAGTCAGAAGGAGGCACAAGCTGCAAAACAGAGCAGCCCCCACTTCCCTTCAGTGTACTAATTAATCAGGCATAAAAAGCTCATCAAGGAGCAGTCCAGCAATGAGAACCAGACTGAAACAAGGTTATCCTGAAGGTTAAAGACACAGGATCTTCTTTAATTCCTTAAATAAACAAAAGGAAATCCCACTTGCCATCTCCTGACACACCACTTAAGCCAACCCCCTGTTGCAGGGGAGGTGAGATTGACAGCTGTCACTGAGGCCTTAAATCTTCTCGGGAGGGGAAAGTGAACCACAAGTGCTAATACTGAGGGTGGCTCATCAGCTTTGCTTTTCGATCCCCTGTCCTTTGGTTTTCAGCCCGGAGCTGTGCTTGCATTTACATTGGTGGCCCTTGGTAGTTCCGTGGCTGTTGCCTTTTCATTTACTTCACAAAAGCTCAGCTCTCCAGGCGGAGTCCAGAATGAGTCCCTGCATCCAGGAGTGCTCAGCATCATGTGAGCATAGAGGGAACATTCAATTACAGAGGTTTTATCCACTCTTGTGATCGCTGACGTACACCCAAAAGCTCAGTCATCCCCAGAGGTGCTCAGCACTGAAGAACAGGGTCTTGCCTTCAGTTTTGGGAAATGTGAGGTCTGTGTGGAAAAAAATAATTGCATCACATGGCAGAGTGGTTTTGGAGCCTCTGGAGCATGATTATGGTTGATCTTGCACCTTGATTGATCCTGTTCCTTGGGAAATGGCCAATGCCAAGCAGGACCACCTTGGTTCCAGGGGCATTGGGGGTGATGTGCACTGCTGCCATCTACTGCCATGCTCACCCAGGATGAACCCTGGGTCATGCCTTGGAGTCATGCCTGAGTCTTTAGCTCAAATGGAATCTGTTCTTAGAGCAGGGCTGTCAACGGTAGGTCCTTGCGACCAGTGGGAAGCTCCCAGTGGCCACAGAAGAGAAGCAGCCATGAGATATCAGTTAACAGGATACAACAGCTTCTGGCAAACAACCTTAATGTATCCCAAACCAGTCATTCAAATCCATTTTTTTATCTGCATAGCAGTTAGCGATCTTCTACAATTCCATTAAAAAATTTTATATTGAGTCCTTAGAACTTCATCTTGTGAACCTGAAACAAGGTCTCTCTGGGACTGCATTACCTAGACTAATTAAGTCTAAGTTATGACTTCCCTGAGTCACCTAGGAGGTGACTCTAACCAGTACCTCACAGATACTTCACTTCTAGGTGGGCATGAGAGGTGAGCAGCTGTGTTCTTCTCCAGCGTGTTTCTGTCTCCTGTGAATCTCTCCAGGGTATCCACAGGAAGAAAATGCTGCTCCACCTTGGGCCAAAGGCTTTATCTACATCTAGCCAAGATAAGGCTACCACAAGGACAGCCTGAAGCCAAGCACCTCGTGTTGGTATCTTCTGTAAAGGCAGCCAGAACTCAACCCAGGCTGTGTGAGCTGGCAAGTCCCATCTGGTCCCTTGCAGAAGGGGCCCAAGGCCGTTGTGTCCACCCTGCACGGGTCATATGAGGGGCTGCAAGGCAGAGCATGGAGTGCCAGGGATGAGCAGGCTGAGAATACGCCCAGGATCACTCTCAGCATCAGCAGGATCATCCACAGCCAGCCCCAAGGGTGCTTCCCCAGGTAAGGGAAGTGAAAGGAAAGCAAACATTGCCTCAGGTGCCACGTTGAGTTTGTGTTCACAGGGCAAAGTAGCTGCAGTCAGTGGATCCTTGCTGGAACAGCTGGAAAGTCTCGAGTTTCAACAAGTGCATCTGAGAAAGGGCATCACCTCCAAAGCCCAAAGAGAAAATTCACTGCTTGGGTATAAATTAAGCATTTAGTTGTTGTTTTCAAAATATAGAGACCCACCAAAGTGTTAGGCAGAAATGTAATCACTTGCAAAGAAGTAAAAGATCCTGTACATTGAACAGAAAAACTTTATCACCAACAATTGGCTGTACAAACAAGATTCAAAAAGACGTTGATGCACTTGGAACGTGCCCCTTAAGTACCAAACATACATCCACATACTAAGGCATCACTGGCAAGGAGCAAGAACAGTGTCTTTGAGAAAAAGAATCTTGAAGACACAATAACTGCTCCAGCATCAAAGCTGCAACAAATTAAGACGTGTCAAGGTACAGTTTTCATCCTGTGCCTTTGTCTTGATACTAAGATGATGGCGACTGAAGGGGGTGAAGGAATGGATGCACACCTGATAAACAACTCCATGCTGACTGACATGTAGGCTCAGCCCAGAAGTTGTAAGATCCAATTAGCAAAAAAGTGATCAGCTAAGGTGGATCCTCAACTGTGCTTGGAATTTGTCAAGGTGTTACTGGTATTTTTTACTATTAATAATAGCACTGACAGATAATACAGTTTGCTGTCTCTGGTCTTCAATGATTAAAGTTTCTTTCTTTTTAAAGCTGTTAAATATTATCTTGCTTTAAAGACAGCACAGGTCACTGGCTTTTCTGGCTCTTCTGATACTCAGCTACATAAATAGTTTTATTTCCACTGAACACAGCAGACCTTTCCCTCTGGACCCAAAGGAAAACCTTGGAAAGAAGGGAAATGTGTATTTCTTCCTTGCCAAACGACTGGGTGAATTGATTTTCTTCCCTTCCTCGTTGCCATTGTTTCTCTGTCATTAGCTCTCTGTAAATAAGCTTGGCAAGGTCTCCTTTTGAAGCTGCCTTTGCCTATTGGACTGCAGAGCTCGTGGAAAAGGGAGTGAACTAAAGGTGCACTATCCTAATGGAGACACTGGGAGCGATGGGTGGTCTTTGAGGACACAGCCTGCCAAAACACAGGCTGTGCTGTAGGAGTGACTGGGAGTGTGAGTGGCATGTGGACAGGGAGGAAGAGCAGGACCGGGAAAGTCACAGTATTACAAAACGCCCAAGTATCACAAATTGCCACTTTTGCACAACATCCTGTACTAAAGCATTTCCAAAGGCAGGTAAATTCAGATTCTGCAACACAAATAAATTTATTTTAAGGAATGGAGTCAGCGAGCAGGGAAGAAAAATCCTGCTTTAAGCACATTTTAAATGCCACAGGTACAGACTGCAGTTTGCTTGATTTAAATCCATATCACAATAATATTTAAGTGGGCAGTAGTACTGCAGTAAAGTGTCTGGGATACATTCCTCCATATGGCTGGAAGCAGCAGGTCCCTTGCAGCTGCTGCTTGGTGGGGGTGCAAATTTAAGTGGCTGTTCTTGTGCCCTGGCTTCCACATCCATCCATCCATCCATCCGTCCATCCGTCCATCCATCCATCCACCCATCCATCCATCCATCCATCCATCCATCCATCCATCCATCCATCCCTCCATCCACACCCATCTTTGCTGTGAGTTTTTGAATGATCACAACACACAGAATCGTGGTATTAAAGCCCGCACAGGAGAAGGATTCCTTAGTCCAGCATCCACTCAGGTGATAGCTGTGACGTTAGTAAGTAGTAGGGCCAGTCAACACTGCTTTAGGGGAAATTACAGATACAGGAATGAACCATTTATGATGAACAGTTGCTCTGCAAGGGGTCTGCTTCACTTTCTCAGTCAGGGTGACCTTAGTGGTATGAAACTTAGGGGTTTTTATCATGAGAACAGAAACTTCATTTTGAATCAGGTCTGCAGCTCTGACAGTATTTTTTTGCAATTGTTGACAGGCACACAACTGGTTAATTTTCTGTGAAAATACAGAAGAATGTTGTTGAGGCTTGTAAAAGGCCATTGAAAGGCAATGTCAAAAGCGGACAGATCAAGAAGCACTGCGGGTTTGCAGGTAAAAGACATTAATTTGAAATGCTGAAATGATGATTATTGCTGGCCTATGCTTCTTGTATTTGTGGAGTCACAAGTTAGGTCTGAGATGAACCCAACACCTTCTGGTGTCACATTCCTTTGGCTGCAGAGAAGCCTTGAGAAGGTGAGGTTTTATTTTAGGTACATAAAGCTGGGTGAGATGAATCCACACCAGAGGGGCTGTTCTCTTCACTTGAGGCAAATCTGTTCTGAGCTTTGATTTTTAGTTTAATCTTGGAGGGGAAAAGACAGCTTTTTTTTTCGAGAGAGAAATTATACTGCTTGTTATGAATTCACGCTCTTCTAAATGAGTTCTTTAAAGGACTGCAAGGGGTGCAAACATCAACTTCTTTCTGATTATCAGAGAGACCAGGGATGTGCTAGCTCACATCAAGAAAGGGTGGGAACAAAGCAGCCCATTTACCATGTTCCACTCAGCTGTAACCTAATGGAACTTATTGGAAAGGTTGCATTTGAGAGAAGCTCCTGCTTGTGTGTAGGAAAGCTGTGGTTCATAAAGTCACCCAGCAGATAAAGCCCTGAGCTGCCCTTTCATACGTCTCTGATGTGATCTGCTCAGGGTAGAGCACTCTTATGACGTACCCAAATTAAGTACAGAGCAGACGTAGGCTAAGACATGCACAGAGGCAGCAGCTCTGGTTAGAAAATTAGGTGTCATTAGGGCTGTTCTCTGGCAATGAGGCCCCCTGACCTGGCATGAGCCATGTCCATAATATCAAGCTCCTCTTGTCACCACACACGACGACTGAAGTCACGGCATCTCTTGGGAATGGTCTCTGGCTGCGCTAACTCCTAAATTCCTGGGACATGTGTGGGAGAACGCTAATTGATTGAGGTCAAAAATGTGCCAGGGCAGGTTCTAGGAATTTAACAATGTAGACTATCAAATTCCAATGCCTGGGAATATTACCTGCCACTGTTTAATTTACTAGCAGCATAGGTGTAGCCCTAAGGGCTTGTGCACACACACAGACACCTATGGTGCATTAGAGGTGTTTCGAAAGGTGCTGGGCAGATAACGTAATGATCAAGAGACTGACTTAAGAATAACAACATCACTGCTGACTTTTAGAGCCCACAATAGAGATTTTTTCATTGTGCTTCCTATGGCAAGACAGCATTCTCTTACATATAGACAGCACCAAAAGTACTGCTGAGAATAGTGGAGATAAATATACACATAAATGAAATATGTCTCCTCTGCCCCATCCTGTATTCTACTTCAGAAGTCAGACTTTAGAGGTGCATTTCATGCAATCTATGTTGAAAATAAAACCCCAGTAACTGCATTTTCCTTCTGATTGTGTGTGCCAGAGAGACCATGAGCCACCAGGGAAAGGAAAACATAGAAGGCTTATTTGTCCAGATTTCAAGGAAATTCACTTCTCCCTGTGGATTAATTCTGATTGTACAGCAGCAGGTTTTAAACGTTTGATTCTTGCTTGTGTCTGTTTTTTAACCCGTATCTCAAGAGGATTTAATTAGATTTGATGTTCATGATATGCTATTTACCGGATTATGATGAGATCAGCTGATAAAGCTTGACATAAACTTGGCAACTCGTTTGGTGCTTTCTCAGTCTTTAGAATTTAATTATGGCAATTTCAAAACAGGAAGCTTGGAAACAACACGGGGATTAAGGACTTGCTGTTGCCCCACTGGGATCAGCAAGACTTATGGCATTGGTTGTCACTGTTGTCACCAGCTCTCAGCATGCTCAGCCGTCTGGGACGTGAGTGCACATGTTCTCGTTCTGCCTAAAATGGACCAAATGCCAATGCCGTTTCTCCTTGGAAATGATTCTCCTGAGGAATCCCACCAACTGCAGTGGTATTTCATGGCTGAGGTGAGAATGGAGTTAAGTGACATGCCAAGGATATATAGACACACAAAAGCCTGGGACTTCTGTTTTTAAGCAATTTCCCAGGGAATCTGCATGCTCCAGCACAGCATAAAATAAGTTCAAATACACAGGGCCGGAGCAGATGGAGTTTTTCACTGTAAAGATTATTTGCATGAAAGTGCTATTTTCCCACACTTGCACTCATTTTAAGCTTTCTTTCCTTTCTACCACAAACAGCTACTTCTGTTCTGTTCCTTCTGTAACCCACCTGATGCCAAGAGCTAGCACACTGCGGTGTACACAAGCAAGCTCCTTCCCAAACTTAGCTCTGGTTAAGGATCAAAAGATAGTGGTTGAAGTGCACAATTGTTTCTTTTTATAGCTTTCCACAAGCATAGAGATCACATCTCTCCGCTTTATCTGTATTTTAAGCAATTCCTAAATAGCCTTGCAATCAAACATCTGAGCACCCATAGCTCTTGTTGAAAGGGGCTGTAAGTTATTCTCAGAAGCAACACACAGCTCCCTTTTTCAAGCACTTTTTTGCTGATGAAAGGTGCCAGGCAGGAGGAGAGCCTTCCTCTATTTTCCAGTGTAAGCATGTGAAGGAGGCATTTCTGATATTTTATCCCCTAGGTGTTTAAAAATTGATTCTTGCTCTATTTTAATAATGGCAAAAAAAATGTAGATGCCTATGTGGGGACAATCAAGGGGATTCAGGAGCAAACAAGTGTTCAAAAAACAGATGTGATGCTTGGGACCATGTTTTAGTGGTGGGCTTGGCAGTGCTGGGTTAACAGTTGGACTCAATAATCTTCGAGGCCTTTTCCAAGCTAAATGATTCTATGATTCTATAATTGCATTTGGATCTGAAGGCTTCAGGCACTTAAATGTTTTTGACAATCCTGTTTCTCACCTTCTTTGGAGGAAGCATCTGCTACAGCTGCTGGATTCACTGCTGCAGAGAAACACCCCAAGCCCAAGTACGAATCTAGTCGGTCTGAGTTCTGAAAAAAAATATTTCCAAAACACTTTTTTGAATTAATTTTCCACCCATAAATCTCTGTGTTGTCCTTCCATTTTTAGAAGTGGTGGGAAACAAAAAAAAATCCTCTACAAAAGTAACTGTATTTGATTAGGAAGTGTTATGAGGTTTGATTCTGTTTCCACAGGCTTGCAGATAAACTGTAGATCTGCTCTTCTGGTCAAGTCCCCCTCTACCCACCATCACCTGGCACAGTACCTGAGCTACTCTGCTCTGAGGGGCTCTACCCACAGTCTACGTCCTTTCCTTGAGGCTGATAATTGCTTGTCAAACTGATTGACATTTGTAGAACTGTCTTTTCCATGAGCTATTACTCCCTCCACACACACCCACCAAAAAAAGAATAGACAATTTGATTTTGCACTGTTTTTCCCCTTTTAAGCACAGTAACTTTTTCTGCCTAAAAGTAGTAATTATTAAATGAATAGTCCTTCATGTTTCCCTGTCAGTCACTCACTGTAATGAACAACTCATTTTGTCTGCTTTGTTAACATTTAAAAAAGTATTAAACTAATAATAATAAAGATTTTCTAGGACTTTAACACACAGGGTGCCCTGCAGAATGTAAGATTGGGATAATAAGGGGGGGGGAGGGTGAATTTTCACTCTACATCAAGCAGCACTTTGTACTTTTTTGTGAGCTATGGGACTGTTTTCCCCTTGGTACTTCTCCTGTATCTTATCTGCAACCACCCTGAATAATTGGAGCATATTTAGGGGACCAAGTCCAGCTATTATTTGTTCCCCCTCTGTGAATTTTTTTTTTTTTTTTAAAGCCAGATCTGTGAACCTCTGTTGAGCTCTCGGTATTGAGGTCAAGGCTTTTTACAAGCTAGAATTTTTATCATGAACTGGAGCCCAGAGTTAATTGTACACAAAGACACATTGTTGTTTCCATTAGGATTTACAGTACCACTGAATTTTAATTATTGGGTAACATTTCTTCCATTATAGCTCTCACTCCTCCTCCCCTTTTCGTGCCAACCCCTGTTTCTTTCAGTTGAAGCAGCTTGCAATGCAAAGTGCAAAATACCCCCAATAAATAAACAATTTGTGGCCTCAGCTTTGATGCAACATTTTATTTGTCCCTGCCTAAAACATAAAAACAACAACAAAAAAAGCCAAGAGGACAATTTAATGCGAGCTAAACTGTAATCTGGTGTTTCCTGTTTACCGGCACCGGTTAATTTTAAAGTTCAAAGCGCAGTCCTAGACAAGAGCTATACAGGAGGTCTTTATCATTGCTGGAACAAAACACTCACTTCTTATGGACAAAGGCTCTAGTGGGCAGTAAAATGTTCTTGGATTCTTTCTATGTGATGATAAAACAGACATGCTGAAATGCTTCATCAATTGCCATGAAGCGAATGTTTTACAGAGTTTTCGTGCAAGCAAAACTAATAATTCACTCCTAGGCTGTGAGGCTTTCACAGGCTTTCAGTGACTGAGCTTCGAGTCTTTTTTTAAAGGCAACAAGCAGTCATTTCAAAATGCATCTAATAAACACAAGACTGGATGTATTAATTGGTTTGCCTCTTAATTTTCCTCCTGGTCTCTATGCTTGAGTTCTGTGCAATACGTGGAGCCTCAGTCTATGCTGCAGAGTTGACATAAGTAGCCCCAGCAGTATAATGGGAAAAAATGATGCATTCAATCAATAAAAATCCCTTTCGGAACCAATTGTATAAATGCTTGGCCTCGGTTTATCACTCAGTCTCCAGCCACTTCAGTCCTGTGTGGTGTTTTATGAACCATAGATATACCTCATACATATAAAAATAATGTTTCTTGTGCTGGACCAGTCAACTTGAAATGAATTCAAGCCCCGGTGGGGGATGACATCAGAGGTGTGGTGGGTTTCCAAGCTGAAATAAACCCAGAGAGGGCCCTGGAGAGGTTTTGTGGGTGGGAGGACTGCAGTGTGTGCAGTGCATGGGGCAGGTCCCTGTTGTGTGTGTCCCAGAGACTGGAATCCTGCCGACTGCCTGTGTCCAGTCTGCAGTGCCAATAGTCAGCAAGGAGGGAGTAAGAAGGATTTTTTTTAAATGATTTTATGATTCTTTCACCCTCTCTTAATCTTCCTGCTGTGTTCTTCTCCCACTCTCCTCTGACTTTTCTTCCAGCTCCCACCCACAGCGTGGCTCTGGTTCTGCCTCAGGATAAGGTGGTCTCCATGCAGTTCTCCCAAGAGCCCATAAATTGTCTTTTACTCACCAGGTCAGAGTGTGGTCTCTGAGTGTGTAGGAGGAATTATTCCCTTTCTTATTTCCAGCTAACCATGGCTGCTGCCTCCCTGGACAAGCCAAGCCTTAGTCAGCCGCAGGGATGGGCAAAACCTGTTGATAATGAGAAGAACCTATGAACTGGACCTTGGGGGAACCCCAGCAGCTCCTGAAGAATCACAGAGGGGATGGGTTTTCCTTCTCTGCTCCCTTATCTTTGAACCGAGGGAAAAGCTTTGATGAGTTGGGCAAAAAATATCAAAATCAAGGGGAAGTGTAAAGGGGTCTGTAGATCTGTGAGGGCTTGGATTGCTTGATGAAAACACATCCACCCACAACATCACTGCAGAGATGGAGATCAGTCTCCTGGGCTGTTCTCTTGAGTTTTACTGTTGTGAGAAATGCTTAAATAGGTTGAGTTTCAGTTCTTCCTGTGGATGCTGTTTCTTGTGCATGTTTAGGGTGAATACATAGAAATTACACATCTTTAAGTATCTGATTTAGTTACATGCTTAAAAACCAAAAGTGGTTGAGAGGAAGGGACTCAGGAAACCTGGGGGCATTTTTCTTCCTGTTGGCTTACTGACAACAGTGTGGGTGTGCTGAGGACAAGCAGCACCATAATCATTACAAGCAATAGTGTCCTGTCTCTCAGCCTCTGCAAGATCTGGATCCTCATTCCTGTAGGGTGTGGGACCAGACTTGGGTTCCCCATTGCTTTAGCTCTTCTGATATTCTAGGTTCTAGGGGCTAAAATCTGAGAGGGAAAAATAGAGAAAATCCCATGCCCCAAAGGAAAAGCTTCAGCAAGGTACCAGAGGTCCCCTGTTCCCCAGGAATGCTGACAAGAACATTGAATCTTTTCAGTCTAATCCCCACTGCTTTCACCCCAGATACAGACGCCAACCTTTTGATGGCTGGTGCCTTAATAACCTCTACCAACCATCCTTGGAAGGCACAGATTGCCTCTTGAGATGAATCAATGCCTGTCAACATCTCTGGGCATATAAACACACCAGTTCCTCCTAAAAACACAAGGGACAACTCCCTCAAACTCAACAGGCGTTTGGTTGAGATTTGAGAAACTCATCTGCAAAGGGGGAAGCCAACACACAGCTTAGGTGCTGTGCTGGAGGCTGCCTGTCCTTGTTCTTACGGACAATCTATGAGGCAATTCTCTGTCAAGGAGGCCACGGGACTTGCCAGGGACCCAAAAGGGGTTTAGCTACCGTAACCACAGAGCCAAGCAAAAAAAAAAAATAGGGAAGAGGTAGCTACTGGTCACTGTGTACCCGTGGCTGGGAGAAGTGAGATTTCCTGTGCCCTGCTATGGGTCAACAAAGAGAGCACAACAGATGGCTGTCGGACCGAGTTGTAGGAAAGAAATCCCAAATGGGACGGTGCCTCTGAAAGAGCCCTCTGTGCCTCAGAACGGCAGATACGAGAGGATGGGTCATAGCTCTGTCCTGCTGTGGCACGTTGGGAAGCGATGAGAGAAGGGTTCCTGTTGTAAAAACGGCAAAAGATCAAGTCTTTCATCGATGACGCCAGGGCAGGACTTTAACGGAGACGTGACTAAGAGTTCCAGCTACTCTCATGCTTGCAACAGCCCAGGAAGGGATTTGGTTCTCTGAGGGGCAGAGCACACAGCAGCACCCACTGGTAGCTGGTGAGCAGGGGGTGACTCAGATATTTGGAGAGTGACTTTCCTCAGCTGCTTTGGAGAGCTGCATTGGAGCTCCCAGTTTTGCAAATATCACTTTTACTGGTGGTGTGTGATGTGCTGGGACAGAGAGGAAACAGAAGTGCAGTGAGGGCCGTTCCAGCATCCAGTGACTGCTCAGAGTGCAAACCATGGGCTTTGCCACCAAAATGCCTTTTATACCTGCTTGGCAGAATTGTACATTTTGTCACACAACATGACCACTGTCTGTCTGTCTGTCTCTGGGAAGCTTCATGGACAGGCAGCACTCGTATGTCTAAAGAGAACCTGTTTTATCACTTCCAGAAGAAACTTAGCTGAAAAGCTGGATCCTAACAGTGTTTTGGGAGGTGCTGTTAGCACAACTGACAGTGGCGAAGCAAACGATTCCCTGTGTAATAAAAGATATTTTCCCCATCAGTGGATGTCTTGCCAGAGCTTGATGAAACGGGATACATTGAATTGACAGTAATTCCCAAATTTACAGAGTGGAACTGATGGGTATTTTTCCATGTTCATTTTTTCCACCGTAATCTGAGATTTTTTTGATAAAAAAAGGAAAAAAGAAAGAGGGAATTTCCTCTTTGCTCTCTTTCCCTCTAATTTTAACTGGTTTTCCTGGAACCTTTGTAACTTTGGGGATTAAACTGAGCTCTGCATGTGCATTTTCTGTACATACAATTAACAAATGCTTGTCTTTCAAGCTCTTTTAGTAAGCAAAAGAAAACAGAACAGGATTAACTTTGCTATCCTCCATTGAAAATGAGTTCCCCTACTGAGCAGTAAGCACAACCATGGAATATATGGTACTTACTTAATACACTGGAAAAATATTCTTTGTTGGACTTATGTTCTCTTTCCTAAATTATTTTGCTTGTTGCTTTTTGGGTTTGGTTGGGGTTATTTTTTGCTACAGCCAGAAGGGACAATCAGCATAATTTCCGTATACAAGCTGGACACATATATTTTTTCCAGTAACTTTAATGAGAGTCAGGTTTGTGTGAGGAATTTAAGGGTGAGTTTTTTGCTGCTCCCTCTCACATCAAAAGAAAAGTTTCCATTGACTTCATTACTGCTGGGTCAGGATGGAGTAAGATATTGGGAAATAACACTCTGAGCAGAAAAGTGGCATCAGCAAGATTCTATGGCATCGTTCTCTTATCACAGGTCACTATCAAATTTATATAAATGTAGATCACTAATTGCACTAATGCTTTGCAGAGTGCCTAATGCAGCAGTTATTTAATAAAGCAGAGGAGTAGTAGCAATGAATCCTCCCAGTGTTTTTATGCAAGTTTTATCAAGTCTAGAGAACCCACAGAGTTGGAAAGACTACTGCCCTTCATTAATGCAGCCATGAACAAAGAATAAATCAGCGTGTCCTTCGAACTCCCGGGAGTCCTCCAGGCCTACACACAGCGCGATTGTAAGAAGAGGGGAAGGAAGGCAGGGAAGTCCTAAAGATTAATCAGATAACAAGGGAAGTTCCTTAGTCCTGAGCACAAGGTCTTTCCCCTCCCCAGCCTCCCCGAGAACCCACACAAGTCATGTTGCCCCCGATTTGCAGGAGAGATAAGGATGCCCTGGCCAGCGTGAGACGTACAACAAACACAACTTTATCTCCGTCTCCACACGCCAGCTCGGGAGCAATGGGCAGCCACCACTTCGATGTCTCGCAGGAAGGATCTGCCAGATGAGGCACCCCCTCGTGCCCCCTCTTTCCCAGCCTTAGAAGTCCCCAGGTCACATAAGCGTGGCCTTGGAAGAAGCAGGAAAAACTCTTACCCCAGGTATGAGCCTGGGTCTCAGCAGCAGCCAAACAAACAACAAAGGAGGAAAACACTTGGTTTTGACTGTGTTTGTTTTTTCTTGTTTGGAGAGTTTGCACCTCAAAGCTACCATTGGAGAGCGGCTTCATTCTGTGTGTGCTTTCCTGTGGGCCTGGCAGGAAAACAGAGACCAAAGAAAGGAAAATAAAAAAACCTCTAACCCTGATGCTGGAAACATCTGGATTTTTATATGTGCTTAACATCTCAGGAGAGTTTGTTTTGTTTGTCCTTCTTGCCAATAAAGTCAGTGCTTTTCCCTGAAATATATGGGAGCCGGAAATATATATTAAAGAGAAGTATTCCTGGTTAAACTCAAGCTTGGGTAATTAATGACAGTGTGGTTGTGATGAGAAGCAGCGAGATGATAACCTTCATGAGCAATATTGTGCTATCTCTCAGCCTCTGCAGAGTTAGCTGTAATCATTGTGCAACCAGACCATCAAAGGAATGATAAGATCAGATAAGCAAAATACTGCTGTCATTTTGCATCAATGCTACTTAAGTTATAATTATTACTTTTCCTATCTTTGGTTAAAATGAGGGTGAAACCCATTTTTTTTTAATTTACACACACTTACATATACACATATATATGTATATCTTTGCCCAATTTGACCCCTAAAAGGATGCATGCCCATGTATTACACTGTCTCAGGAAAACCCTGGTTACATTTCTGGTGGCTCAGTCAGATGGTTTAGCGTACCAGCAGCCAAGATCCACCTTCACTCTACAGGGGAAGCCACCTGCAGACAAAAGATGAGGGAAAGTCTCCTTCAAGAAATAGTCAAGAGACACCAACATGAGCAACATGAGCAACTCCCTTCGGTAGATGAGCCCTGATCTGGAGTTTATGGTCACGTTGGCTGGGCTGTCCTCATTCCCCAAGGGAATTACCATTTCTGAGACCCAGAATAATCATGACTTGACAGAGTGAATGGGACAGATGACTGGGATTGCCTCCTCTGCTGTATCTTGAATGCCCATCCCAACCTCCACCTCCACATAGGCAGATGGGGTCCCAAAAATTACTCACCATGACACGTGCTTCTACAGGTTTCAAATATGTTTAAGTTCTGTAAAAACAGCAACAACCTGGGTGTATACCTAATCTTTTCTGAGCTAGATAGGAGCTGTTCACTTGCCAAACCAAGGGGTGATGCCCTGCCCAGCGAGGTAACTGAGTGCTTTATCACTGATTTGGCTGAAAGAAGCTCTCACTCTCACCCCATAACTTCCTTTAGGTCAGGTTTGCTTCCTATATTTTCAGCACTTCTGCTTCTGGTCCTGAGTGGAACAGACTTTCTTGTGGGTATGTTTGTACTTCCCAGTCATTTGCATGTAATTTTATGCAAACATTTTTATCACAGATCAGTTCACACAACCACAAGCTGTGTTTTTATTTTCACTGTCAGCTGAAAGCTTCATCTACATTGGGTTTTTTTCTCTCCTTGCTCCAGCATGACTACATCAAAGTAATTGCACAGGTGCAAACCTGTAATGCTCTAGACATTCTGCATTTGTGCAGCAAAATGTTCTGTTTTCCATGTACCTTATGTTGGTCTGAGCCCAGGCACCTCACATTTTGCCAGCCAGCACTTTTGGAGGCTCAGTGAAACATATGCATTAAGGTTATTGCAGCAACCCAAAACTTGGGCAGGCAAGCAGATGTTTGAGACAATTTCTTGCCATTAGACAGAAGTAAATTCTTTACAAAACATGAAGTACTTATAATAAAATAATTTAATTGGTGAATTGGGCAAAAAATACCAAAGTGGATCATGTTGGTGGATCATTTCTTGAAAATACTCACATCAAAAGACCAAAATGCCATGAAATATTCCTTTTGTCAGTCAGTGCTACACATTCACTTAAAATGCCTCTGTAAGTTCTCCAAACAACTGGGAGGATGAGAGGCAGCACTGGTGGGAGCAGAGGCTGAAGGAGCAGGAGCAAAACCACCCAGGGAGCCAGCGTGGGGAGGGAGAGGACAGGCTTGTGCAGAGTGTGACTGAAACCCTCTCTTTGCCCCTCCAGAGAGCAGGAACCCGATGATTACACGTGTGACAGGCAGTAGTGAGCCAGAGCACAGAGCTCAGACCAGATCAGAGTAATGAAAACCATCAGCAAGCTTCAATTTAAAATTGCTGGGTTGGAGCTGGCACCCCCACAAGAATAACGCTTATTATGTAGTATTCATTTCATCTCATTCTCCTGGCTGATTAAATGATAACTCTTATCTTACAGAACATTGGAAGTTGTTGCTACATCCCATGGTGGATTTATCAATAACTAATTCCCTGTTGGGGAAATACGTATTTCATGACTGTGTACGCAAGGTGCTCATTGCTCAATTTAAAACATGCCTGATCTGAAGTTAATACTCAGACTTTTTCACTCTTTCTTTTGGTGACTCTTACCAGTCTCAGTAGCAAAGAAATAGAAATTCACCCTTTGAAGATGACAGAATCTGGTGCAATAGGAGGAAATGACTCCTTGGACAAGCCTTGAAATGCCGAGCTTCAGCCCATTGAATTTTTTTTTTTCTCAGCACAATTTTAAATCCTGGAAAACAGACATTTCTGTTGTATCTGCTGAGGCAGCTCTCAGTGAACTGTAAAAGCACAGGCTGCACCATGATGCCATGAGGGGCCAGGAGCTGCTCATGGAAAAGCTCCATGTTTTCACACACAAAATGGAGTGTAAGGTCTTTGTTAGTACAGCCCTGCGTATTTCACATTATGGCTCCAGGAAGAGCAGCACATTTAACACAGTGCTGTGATCATGGACAATGCAGCTACACTCACCCAGTGGTGGATGGCCATAGGAAAAGGGATCACGATTAACTCCATCAGTGCTGAATGATACACCTACCCTGTGCTCCAGCTAATGCTGCTTTCCTCATAAGAACAACAAAAAAAACTCAGACTGAAACCTCATGGCATGTCAGGAGCTTGGTTTTTTATAGTTATTAATGTAATTTTTGTTTTGCTGAAAAAGGATCAGAGCCAATGCATGAGCAGGTGCTGCAGGAGCCGAGCTGCACTGTCAGCCTCTTTAATGTGACCTTGAACTCCCCGCCACAAGTCCAGACCAGAATACACTGGAGTGTGCTCCACAAAGGAATATTCATAGAAGACTCAGATCAGTCCTAAGATTGTATTCACCATCATTCCTTTAACTCACATCTCTGCAAGTAAAACCACACCAGAGAAGGAAAACTGCTCCACCTTAGCAAAACTAATTTCTTTTTAGTCCTCCTTTTTTTTTTTTCCTACCATGATTTCAGTAGGGGAAAGTTTCCTGAGTTGTTGGAACAAAACTGGGAAGCTCTTTGATCCAGGAGCAAATGGGTTAAAACAGCTTCAGAGTTTAAAGCTCTGTTTTGCTCATCCTTAATGGAAACTCAGGGACTGAATTTGGAATTGTGTTTGTGGAGAACAAGGAAAAAAGCGTCAGAGAGGAGGCTGGCAAAGAGGGATGGTATGCATGGGAATTAAATGCGGTTGGTGTCACTGCGCAGGGCGAGTCTGAACTATGTATGTGCGTGTAAGAATTTGTAGTAGTCTGTGTGCTGGCAAAAGAACTGGCAACCTGCCCTAAAACATTTAATAGGCTCCTCCTGAGTTTTTGAATCCCTCCTCAGCGCTCTGTGACAGAGGAGAACTTGATCCCCATTTTAAAGCATCCCTGAGTGAGGGGTATATGGGCTATATATGAGGTGGTATTCAGACAAAAAAAAAATTAAAAATCAGTTTGGACCTTAATAGAACTGGGGATTATGTGTAGCATTCAGAACGAGCTCTTCCCACATCAGAATTTGGGGATGCCTGGAGATTGGTCATGTGCCTCCTTCAGAGCCAAGATCCAATTTCAGATTCCTTCTCAGTCCCCAGAACCCATCATAGTTTGCAGCCTGCATGTCATGATTTGAAATTACAATGATTTTGCTGCATAGAGGAATCAAATGAGCTGTGCAAGTTCCTCTGAAATCTGCTCCCTCAACCTCTAACATGTAAGAGAGCTTGAAGTTCCTTCCTAAGAAATAAGTGAACCTGGATGGTTTGTTCTTGCAGCAACTAACTGACTAGTCCAGCTCTGGCCATTGCCTTGGCTAATTTAGTTACTAATTTCAGGGATTAAGGATTCAACAGAAGAGCAACTGCCACAGCCGGATATATTTGCTCTGTCTTGACCTTGGCACTGCTGAGGTGATGACTGATGGTTGCTCAAGCTGCAAAGCTGAAAGTAAGGCAAGATCTGAGGAAGACTTCAACAGAGGACACCTCTGGGCAGACCAACCTACCCACACTGGCCCACTTGGATGCCCTGAGGTCTCCTTCAAGCCACAGAGCTCCTGAACAGTCTTCATCTGCCCATGGGTTTGCACGAGTGAATGTTTTGTCTGACCTGCTCTGAACAGAGAGCACTCAAAACCTAAAGACACTGAGGACAGCTTGGGTAAGAGGAAGAGGGGACATCTCAAAATAGCATTTCTCGTGTCATACGGACTGATGGAAAGTCCCTGATTGCCTGCACCAGGGGTTTGTGATACCAGGACAGCTTTGCACAAGTCTCTGAAATCCATTGGACTTCTGCAGAATCTCTGTAAGGGGAACCAACCCAGTCACCAAATACAAAAACAGCCGTGCTGAGAACTCTCCATCTGCCTCTGATGGCCTCACATGGCACTCAGAAAAGCATTCATCCTCCTATTTACTGCAACTGGCTAAAAGCATCTTTATATGAAAGCCTGGAATAGCTTCAAAAGCCTCTATCTTAGGAAAACAGCATGCATTTAATAGCCTTCCAGGAAAATATCACATATAAACTGAACAAAACCATTTAGCCAGGGAGCACTTAATTACAGTCAGCAGAGCGGCACCCAAACTCTGTGGAGCTCCTACATGAAGGAGATCTGCATTGGACAGAGACTGTAAAACCCAGAGGGACTGTAAAACACAGAGGGACTGTGTAAACTCATCAGGCTCCCTCCAAAATGCAGATGCAGTTGAAGGCTCCTGTATTTTTCAGCTCTTCATCACTCCTACTCAGTTTTCCCTGCACCCAGGAGAGCTGCTCTGATGACTGTGCAGAAGCAGTGTGGGCCCCAGAGGTGGTATTAACTGACTGAGACACTCACAGAATACAGCAGTCAAGGTGTTTCCCTCCACTAATTAAGGTCCTGAGAGGCATCACCTCTGCTTTAATCCTTCCCTTACCCACAAGATCTTCCCAGAAGGCCACAGTAGAAAAACAGCTGCCTTCCAGCAAGCTTCAGACTTTCTATCCACCTTCACTGGAGCAGATCAAAGCAGCTGCCACCTCCTTAAAGAGGAACATTTGAGTGGTTAAACTGAGGGCCAAAGAGAGTAAATTAGGATTATTTTTAGAAAAGGTTTGCTGCCACTCAGCAGAAAACTGCCAGTGCAGCAGCATATGGCTTCATATAGAAATATTGGTGCTCTGTGGGGCAAAGGAGGCCAGAAGAGCAGTAAGAAGTGTTGTACCTCCATTGCATGCCCAGGAGGCAGTGCTTGGATGGGGTATGGGAAAGGTCTGGAAGGAGCTGCCCTCCCAGACAAATGGCAGGGCCTGCCCTCAGCAACCAGGGCACCAAAGTGGCACAGCAATCCCCCCTGGCATGGGGACAAAGTGCTGCTTGGTAAAGCAACTGAGGCAGCTCAGCACTGCTCGAGGGACTGACCCAGAGCAGCATCACAGGAAAGGGCTCAGGGGTGGGAAGGGCCTGCAGCCTCTGTCACAGGCACCTGCGTTAGAGCCTGAGTCACCTGGGCTGGCACCAACTCTCACTTCTCAAAGCTGGAAGGACTCCTGAGTCACCCACCTCCCTCCTCCCCCTGCTCCATAGCTGGGGCTGGCACTAACCAAACTCTCCTGCTGATGGTTCCCATCAATATCCCCTTGGGGCACAGTGGAATGGAGCACCCCAGGGGAACAACTGAGATTTCTCTGCTGTTTGCAGCTCAGGCTGGTGTGAGGCAAGGATGAGAAACTCCAGATTTAGATTTCTGTAGACATTTGTAGTGTTGATTAGTTTCGGTGATACTCAATGTTAACATTTGTGTCCCCTGAGTTCTTTGCCTTTCAGAACAGGACGCCTACTCGTTAATTAGTTCAGGCTTTTACCCGAAGGGTTATTTTGGGGATAGGCTGAACATTACAAAGTGCTCGGTCTGTGCTCTGACCAAGTACTTTGCTGTGAATGTGGAGTTGACATCACGTCATTTAGTTCATTTATTTAAGTGTTGATTTGTGGCTGATGCACCCACGGGTAATGCTGACAGCAGCTCCAGTTTCTTCATTAAAATACAGTGAAATAAACACAGCCCTCACACCTCGTCTTTCCTTAGCTGTAACCTGCTCACACAAGGAATAGTCATCACATCGCTGATGACAGCTGAGGCCACTCAGCAGTGGGATCACTCCTATCCCTGATGTTTCTGGATGGCACCTGACACAGGAGAATACCTGGGACTCCACCCTGCCGAAAGCTGCCGTCGGTGTCTCTGCAGACACAGGAAATCTCCTGCTTAATTTCGGGCATGAATGGGATACTTGGTATGGACACAAAGCCTCCCGGCAGAGATCTGTGCTGAAAGGATGGCTTGGCCCTGGGAGGGCTGAAGTTCTGGTTCCTGGACCTGCCGTTGCCCACTGTTGTGGCTCCAGCAAGCTGGATCACCACCCCATGGTCTCAGCTTTCCCTCCACTCCTTTGCCCACTTGTTTTATTTCTTGGTGTGAGCACCCCTGGCCATGGTAAGTAGAAGATCCCATGAAATCACCTACATGAGCTCCAGTAAGGAGCACAGAAACCATATTGTTCCCAATGGCAGTGAGAAAACTGTTAACTCCTGAATGTCTCAAAGATGTCATTTCAGAGGGGGGAAACTGAGGCAATGACAAGTATTTGCGAAACATCTGTGGTATGATAGAGAACTATCCAGAGTATCATTTTGGGTCAGACACTGACACTGGGAAAGCTAAAATCTGGTGAAAGCAGCTCACTTCCACCAGCTCCTGGGACAGTGGAGCAGCAGAGTGAAGGTTTTGGTGAGAGGTTGGGCATTTTCCTGGGCTACGGCACCTCCTCTAACCTGTGCAGAAGGATAACACAGCTGTAGATATCTGTGCAGGGCCTTCACATGATGAGTTTGGAGGTCATAAATGAAATTGGCACAGATTTATGAGATGCCAGCAGGGGACTGGACTGTATGACTGCAGGAGTGTGAGGTGCAGTCTTTTCTACACAGAGAGCTGCAGCTCGTCCCACTGCCGGATTAACATTATTTTCCCTTTTCCTCCTTATGGGCACTGTGCTGCCACACCGCTGCTCCTGGCTTATGAGAGAATTAACTCCCAGTAGTACCTGTGGAATACAGTACAGCCTGTGATATGTACTGGGATTCTTCCAACAGAGCAGATCCTCACTCTGGTAACAGCAGTAATTCTGTTTAACACTATGACTTTGTGAACACCACCCTGATTAATGCTGTTCTCTCTCACTGATTTTTACTACAATTCACACTAGAACCTTGAATCCAGGAATTGTCCCTAAGTGCTTGTGGAATGGCTGATTCTAACTGCATCAGAGTTATCTGGTTTGGGTTGCTCTCACTATCAAGATCGTAGATAGAATGCATGAGAAGTCTAATCGTACCTACCAGTTCCTGTCCTCCCTTGGAATTTGAGTTGGTATCTCTTCATAGATCCTAAACTGGCCAGTCTCCAGCTGGAACTGATTCCTCAACCAGAAGGAACATTGGGTCCCCTTAAACCTGGAACAATTTAAAAGTTCTTTCCCATCACAACAGCTTTGACCTGGACTGCCTTCTTTAAACTGCCTCCAGAGTATTTTGTTTCATCACCAAATTGTTCATCATTGTTGGTCTTTCCAAACTACCTTCGATGGGACTCCTCTTCGACTTGTGCCTTGTTTAGAAGCAGTCTTGATGCCTCTTTTTGTCCTTTCTGTGTCTGAATGACCTCTGTATGGGAGAGCTGGTGACAGCAGAGCAGCACCACCTGTGATAAAAGCTCTCCATGTTCATTCTGAGTTTTTAAGTGCACAGTAACATCACTCTACTTTAATTACATGTTTTCCTGCACCTTCTCTTTCATCTTTCTGTAACTTTGTCAAGGCTGTAAACACACCTAGGCCTTAAGGCTCCTTCAGCAAGGATTGCTTTCAAATCCATCTACGCATTTTCCTTCTATGGATCTCCGTGTTCTGTGCTTCTCCAAATTGCAGGGCTGCAGTAAATGCCTGGGAATAATGCATGTGTATAAAGCATAGACAATAAAAGCAGAACAGTGTGATGGCGTTAGCAAGCACCTCTGTTGAAAGATGAACACAGAGGCTGCAAGAGCCTTTCTCACATGTAGTTCTTGAGTGCTGGCAGACTTTCCATTGTTGTGATGCTCTGGATTATTAAAACCTCACTGAAATATCAGCTTGTTTCACAACGGGTTCCCATTTTTCACAGACCCATTCTTTATGTGTTTGGCTGACAACTCCTGTGAAGGTTTCCTGTCCCATACTGGATTTCTTTTGAAATTGTTGTTTTAATTTGCCCTGTATTTTTTTTTTTTTGGTTAAATGAATATAGAATTGATTCGGTGGGAAGACATGGGATTTTTCTGCAATATGACTATTATCCTTTAAGAAATACAGGCTTCTCAAAGATGCTGCCCCTTTAAACAAGACAAAAAGAAATCAACCATCGCCTGGATAAAGCTGTTCTCATCAACATGCAAGGAGCTTGCTTGTCTGTCACGTCGCCCACATCTTCTCAATCACTCCCTTTCATTTATCCTATTATGCCCCTATTTTAACTCATGCTGTGGCTGATACTCAATGACAGACAGAAGAAATCCAGCTGAGCATCATCCCTCCTTTGCTTCCCCACAGGAGATGCAGTGTAGAACCTTACCTGGCAGAGATCAGTACTCAGGCACCTGATGGAACCTGAGTGGGGAGAGACTTTTTACAGCTAGAGGAAAACACTGCCAACCCAGAAGGATCTGGGTGATGAGATATGTTGTAGACAACGGTTTTTCTGACTTTTTCCGCCTTTTCCATGTGTGAAGAGACAGTAGGTGTTTTGCAAGCAGCTGCAGTTTGGAAGACATGATCACAAAACCTGACTAATGTTTGTGGCTGGTGGGTCCGTGGCAACAAGTCAAAGCAAGTGCTAATTACTATGGCTATTGCTGCTAATTTATTATTTAATTTCGCTGTATTAGTGTGGCATTGCAGGGCTCTAACCTGGAGCCATGGCCCCACGGGCAGGACACTATCCAAACACAGAACAAAGCAACGGTCCCTGCTGCCACGAACTTGCAACCTAAATATGCTGGTGTGTTGACTCCTGACCTGTAACCTAGAGGTGTTTGAGCCTCCTGACTGCAGGGATGCCAGAGCTCGTCCTGGTCTATGTCAGAGAGCAGTGGAGCTCTGTGGTTGAGCAATGGTGTTACTGACCCAATTGCCCAACCAGGAGGAGGTACCAGCCTGGGCACTTGCACATGCAGGTGGGGAGATCCGTGGGAAAACAGTGCGGCTCAGAGATAAATGAGAAGAATACATATTTCTGGTCTTCTGAACCGGAGTCTTAAATCTGAGCCCGGAGCAGTTTGCTCCTGTTTAGAAAACACAGCCCCTTTCACATGGCTGATTCACGGCCGTCTCCTCCTCAAGCTGTCTAGCACATGTCTACAAGCTGATGCATTGATACACAGCAGCTCAGGATGGAGTTATCCCTCCCTGGCATGTGTGTTTCTGAACGGCAGCCAAACGGAGCAGCCAGCTCCGAGGCTGCTCTCTGATTGATCCAGTTCGTGAAGACCTGCCCGGTGATTTCCATGCATATCCTGGGAAGATTAACACAGCATCCTGTCAAGCAGTGTCCCACAGCACAGCAGGAGAAAGCCTTCAGTTAACCCTGTGTGCTGCAAACAGCTGGAACCGGCGCTTTAATGAATCTGCTGGGTTTTCTGTTATAAATGATCCAACTGCATTCTGCTAATTGTGTTTCCTGGGTATTTCTTCAAGACATAAAATAATGCTGAGAGCCCATGGGTCTTTCTTTTATTTATGTCAACTTAAGACACTCTGAGCTTCCCATTCTAGTGAGAACCTTGCAACTGTCAGCGATAATAATAATAAAAATACTTAGAGTTACCATTTCTGTATCTCCCTTAATTCAACAGCAATATAATTACCTAGACTAATTTCTAATATATGAAACAATATAGGCTAAGATTCTGGAGGGCCTGGATGGGAACTTGGCTGTTGTTTTCCAAAGGAAAAAGATTCCACCCCTTCTGTACAAGAAGACTCATGCCTATTACCAACAGTTTAGAGTTTGCTGTTGAAACAAACTTAATCTCTCTTTAATTCTATGTTTTATCTTGGATTAGGCTGTCCTTGCTGGGAATTCAGAGTCTCGGGGTGGGAGGAGGCAGTGACCGATAGGACGCGCGGATCAGGTTCTGCTCAGACTTGCAGGCGCTGGGGCAGTCCAGCCTCACAGCAGGCTCTGGGACTCCATCCGCAGGATTTGCTTCCCTGCTTTGGCCATTGCTCTGCCAAAGTCAGAGGCAAGCGAGTCCATGAGGATGACAAGGAGAGAGAGAGAGACAGAGGGCAGGGGAAATCGGTGTAAGCATGCTCCAAAGCAGCCCCTGCCTCTGAACAGCCTCACAGCCTGGAAAAGCAACCCCTGCCTGGCATCTTCCAGAATTAGTGTGGATAATGTGGCACCGGGCACTTTGCTGGGTTATCTGAGGTCAGCAGAGTCCGACCTCTGGAAGGGAGGAAGAGGGAAAGCAAGCACAAGACCGTGCCAGGCAATGCACTGTCATGGCTTGTTCCTCAAGCCCCAGAAAACTCCACACCCATTTTATTCTTCACTGTTTCCTCATCAGCCTTGCGTGAGATGCTCCTGGGCAATGGATTTAGGAAAACCCTGTCATTTACACCTAATGGGGAAGCAGCAGCAACCTCCATGGGAACGGGGCTCCCCCAGCCCGGCTCCACCCAGTGGGTGAGGATGGATGACCTGCCAGCTCCTGGCACAGGAGCAGAGTGGATGGAGGAGGATGGACAGACGGGTGGAAGGCACACCTGTGGGAAGGTCGCTGCTGCTGGCTCCTGTTTGCTCGCCATGGAGAAGATTTCTCTCTGGCTGGCTTACAAGACAACATCTGGCACATGCATAAAGAGAACATGATGGCTGATCACTCCAAGGGCATTTATCTTCATGAGTGAGGAGGAGAGGGTTATAGTGGTGGAGCCCCAAGGAGTTGGCCTGTCTCTCCTCACCAGTGAAGATTAATGTGTTGTGGGATGTTGGCTAACACATAGTGTGCACACACAATGTACCTTTCCCTCCATCCCCTTCTGCTTCCCCCAGCTCTCCTCTCATGGACTGATGGACTAATACAGCTTTGAATGATGACAGGTTACATGGAATACACTCCCTCACCCCACAAAATGCAGGGGAAATCTGTAGCAAACAAAGTGCTTAAAATGGTTAAGAGAACCTGGATATCCTACATCATTAACTCCTAACTGAAGGGAAGAGCAGCCTATGGAATTTCACATGTTTATCTCTCTAGCATAAACTGGACTTAGAGTATCTTCTCTTTTCAAATATATGGCCCATAAATTAAATTCTTGCATTCTATTTTTATGTCATCCAGTTAAAAGGCAGTACCATGGCTCACATTTGTATTTAAAAGAGCAGACTGCTTTCTTCTAATAGTTCAAGAATAGAGGAGACTTTTCACCCAAAACCAATGATTTTTGAAGATGGGTGGGTGCATTGGATATTGGTCTTGCACATATCTTTGCCTTGTTGCAATAAGCATTCAGGTGCAAGTTAAATGCAAAATCACTGCATGCAAAGGACAGAAATGAGAAGTAGGAAAAAATTATAAGAAAAGACAATAAAATGGCAAATCTAAGCAGAGAGCTGCCTAACTTGTACCTGTTGTATATTTTGCCTCAAAACCACAGGTTCAAATTGTGTCGAGGTTGATCTGTGTAAAGCAGCTCCACTTGGAAGCATTTATTTTACAGGTTAAATTAGTGCTCTTTGTACTCAGTGCAGCTCCAAGCTTTTGGACAGCTGTGGCTTTTGGGAATGGGAAAAGCCAAGGAGTGCCTCTCTCTAGGCCCTAATCCTGGCCACTGTGGGCAATGGCAGGACTCCCTGCTACACTGGTGGTGAAACATATGGGTGGGCCACGCTGGTCTAGAAAGGAGCAAATAAAATAGCTATGGAGATATGGGAAGAAGGGAAAATGCAGAGCCTTTATGGGGGGATGAACACCATAAACATGACAGCAGGCACGAGATGAGAAATTAGAGGGATTAGAATGACAGGAGTTTGTGGCTGGACTGGGAAGAGAAGCACTCGCATTTTAAAGTGTCTTGAGGCAGAGGGAGCTGACAAGGACAGGCAGAAGTATTTGTAAGCATTAAGGTGAAAGATGACCGGCCTTTCTCCAGAGGGAAAAACATCCTTACAGGAGCACACCCTGTCCTGCTGCAATCTGCTACCACAAAGGTACCAGATTTACAAACCCTCCTGAGCATTTACAGGAGACAATTATTCTGGAAAAAGGCTACTCCTCATCAAATCCATTTTCTCAGCAAGTCTATCACTTACAAAGTCTCATGTAGGAAACTGGTAATCTGCATAAAAGTGAAAGGAATGTCATGCAGAATAGCTTAAAATATGGATTCCCCATCACACAGCCTGTCATGTCTTCCTACTGTATTTCCATCACTGCAGACAACATAATGCCACTGCACCAGTCATGTTTCAACTAACACCTCAAGTCAGGTAGACACATAACAGGTTAATTAGGGGCTTTGGCAAATTGAGTCCACGGGCTGTAATTACCAGCACTCAAGACCTACAATTTCTGTTTTAATTAAAATAAACAGTGTGGAGAAGCTGACATCACACCAGAGTAACCAGCGTGTAAGTCACAGATAATTATATTAAGCTGTGGCCTCCATCATAAAAAATACTCGGTTTGGATCTGGATTTATAGAGACTGACTTTACCATTCCAGCAGAGTTTAATTGCTGTACAGAGGCCACCAACAGGTTTGGACAAGTCAGTGTTGGGGTGACAGGATAGGCTGTGTGTGGAAGAGCTCCTTCTCTCGGGGTGGAAGCAGGTAGTGCCAGCCCTTGAATCTTTCCTTCATTGCCTCCTGCCAACCTTTCACACCCTGACAGGTCCCAATTGTGCCCCATCCACACTCAGGCTGCCTCTATCACATCAAAGAGGATGGAGAGCTGCTGCCTTTCCCAAAGAGCATGGCCGGGGAAAATGAGCCTGGGGAAAAAAGCTGGAAAATGAGCTTTTGGGGAAGGTCTGGGAGACGGGGGGTATAGGGCTCTGAGGTGCTTTGTGCACCCCTAAGCTCAGGGAATCCCCCAGTGATGGAGAGCCAAGCTCTGGGTGCCTGAGCACACCCAGGGCACAGGTGGCACATTCATCCTCTGCATCCAATAAACGCTCCTGCTCTGGCACAGCTCTTGCCTTTCTCTCCTCACGCACTCCCAGGTAATTCCCTCAGCAGTGTTGCAGCGTAACCACGACCCACACTCCAGCCTCTCATCCGCCACCTCTCCCGCTTCTCCTCCTCCACCCAAGCTTCCCTCCCAACCCTGCCTTTTGTCTCCTTCACCCACTTTCAACCCTGTGCCTCCTTTGATGCCACCTGACGTGCGAGGTGCAGCCAGACCCACCCTGCCCAGCCAAAAACACACCTGTTTTGCAAACCAATCCGGGTGTATCGGACACACGCTGTTCTGGGATGGCTTTTATTGCGTTGCACAATCCCACTGCCTGGGAGTCTCCGGCCGGAGCAGCCGTGGAGGAGCAGAGGTCTCGCGGGCTTGCCAGGACTCCCGGCAGGGCTGTGCAATACCTGGGCAGAGAATGAGACACGCAGCAGGGTAGAGGTGACAGATCTCAGGTTTGTACTTTTCCAGTCCGGTTATGAGGAGCTGCCAGGTGTCCCCAACAAGGGTTCGGTCAACCCACAGATGATGAAGCCCTTGGCAGGCTCCTTGCAGGACCTGGGGGGGGACTCACCTGAGCTCTGTGTTGATACTTGGAACTGCCAAGGATCAGCAATAAAATACTGGAAAAATTGTCTGAGCATTTCCTGGGGGATGTGGTGGTAACTCCAGCTGAAACTGCAAGACAATGCCGTGTGTCCCAGCAGTGCCACTGGGGGTACAGTGAGACCCTCTGGAAGTGACAGATTCAGCTTCTGCAGCAGAGCCTGGGGAATGAAACACTGAATTTTCCTATGTCCCTATCAATGCACTTTACCTCTGGACCGACTTGCCTGTGGAATCCCTGGAAAACAACATTTCAGTGGAGCTTTGATGATATAATCTTCCTGGGGAGGGAGAGATGAGGCAGCGTAGGGCAGGGAATGCTGCTGTTTTCTGTTGTGAAAGGTGTGGATCTGGTTAATCATCTCAGGTTGTTGAATGGACAGCTCAGACACAGAACAGACAGCATTTTTCTTTTGCTTTTTCTGAACAAGAAAACATTTTGGAAATAATTCTTTATTTCAGTCTATTTTCAAGCATGTAAAAGCTATGTAAATTGCCATTTTTTTAGGTTTTGCATTAACCTAACCCCTTTTTCTTTCCTGAAAACAAATAATATGCTCAGGCAGTATAAGTGGAAACAGTTGCTCTTTATTCATTCAGTCACTTCAGGATTTTTTTCTGACTTCCACTAACAGTGGCTGATCCTTATTTAGTTAAGTATGGTTTCCCTGCTACCTCTCCATATGAAATTTTGACTCTCTGTGATGTTTTGATTAGCATATGATTAACCAGTAATTTTTTCTATGCCATCGGCCTCATACTGAAATTCTTCTTTTCAACATATCTTTCACTGTCCTGCCACTATTTCCTAACAGTTGCTGCAACCTGCAGCCCAATTATTTTCATTTCCACGATATTTTGAGTCTGACCTAATAGAAGCAGCGTGCTGAGCTTTAAATTCATCAGTTAATATTTAAAATAAATCTCATTAAACACTGTTGTCCAGCTGGCCATGGGTATGTTGTAGCTGTTGGCCTGTAGCTCACCTACAAAGCCCCACAGAAAGCTGCTGTTTGTTTGTTTGGGGTGTTTAAATGCAGGACTGCTCGCTGCTTTTGGTAACCAGGTGAGACACCCCGTGCAAGCTCAGGCACTGGTGTTTGGTGTAGACCTGTGTGTTGCCCAAGCAAGAAGATTGCCCTGTGCTCCCTGCCGTGGGTTACCAATGCTTTTGGCTTCTGCAGGTGAAAGCGAAGTGTCAAAGCGAAGCCACTGGTGCCCAGCCCTGAGAAGGGTGAGCTGTGGCACTGCCTGCCACTGCAGGGACTGGCAGAGCTGCCGTGATGTGGGCACTGCCTGATCAGAGAGACCTGGAAAGCCGAGGGTGCTCCTTCCCCTCAGGTGAGGAGGAGGAGGATGAGGAGGCAGGGTGGTGACTCAGAGGAGTGGCAGCGCCTTTGGGGCTGTCCCGCACACCCCTGCTGGGCCACGGGCTCTGCCAGCCTCTTGCTGCCTTCATGTAGCACCCACATGTAGAAGTGACCTCCTCGCTGACATGGAATTCTCCCCCAGCCCCCTGCTCCTCCAGGGCCGTGCACATCAATTTTGGGACACGCCTGAGCCCTCCTGCTCCCACCCCATGGCTCCAGAGCCACCAGCCCAGCTCTGCAGAGTGGCAGTGACAGGGGCACAGGGTGGCTGCCCCAGGCAGTGGCAGTGCACCGACCCAGGGCAGAGCCACTTTCTCTCCTGGAAATCAGCAGCCAGGACACCCAAATTACTATTGTTTGTGCTGCCAGGATACCACAGCGTTATTCAGGGGTTTATCCCACTGGAGGGATGGGCCATTCCACAGCCGTGTCCTGCCCAGCGTTTGGGCTTTCACTGGCTCTGAGGATGTGTGGTTTTAAATTCTTTTACCTAATTGTAATGAGCCATTTGGGTTCTTTCCTCCTCTTTTTAGAGCTGTTGCCAGGCAGTTTGTCCTGAAAATGCTGGTTATGGTGTTGTGTTTTGTTTTTTTATTTTCCTCCTCTTATCAAAGCAGGATGCCAAGAGACAAATTTATTGTCCTGTGTAACATCCTCTTTCATATCCTCCCTTCCACACTCCAGGAAAAGCAAAGTGCCTGCACACCAGGCCCTCAACAGGTCAGATCAGGGAGCAGGCAGGAGCAGGCCCCAGTCCGTGCTCTTGAGAGGCTGTTACAAACCCCACTGGAGGGATGGGATAAGATTTCCCTGACTTCATCCAGCTTGGGGAAGGGGCCAACATCCTTCTTGAACCCTCTGTCCCTACAGAAACCATACATTTTTGTGTGTAACAAATTTGTGTAACACAAATTTGGTGTCCATAGCTGGTGATGTGAGGAGTTTGGGGGCCTCTGAGCAGCATGTCTGAGATTTTAATAGGGAGGCCCATCAGTTGGAGGGAGATTGCTGAGGCTGGAGAAGAAGGGAAGAGAAGCACAGAAGCAACACAGTCCAACCATGTCTTACTGCTGGGACAGGGGCAGAAAATCCTTCTCATGCTACTGGAGTTTTGTTGTCCCTGAATCACAATCCATTTAAATTCAGATCATAATAAAAAGACACCTAAATACTCATCAATGAGTGGAGACACACCATGTGTGTTCTCTTGTGACTGCTCACAGGGTGAGGTGTGTGATGGGACCACAGGTGCTGGTACTGACCAAGAAGCTACAGAGCCCATCATTTTCTGGTTTGTATTTACCACATCCCCGGTCTCAAGGGGCTTTATGAAGCCTGATCAGAACTGCACACTTTTGAGGGAAAATGAAGTACATTTACATCTACTGAAACTTAAAAAATCCTCCCACTCCTGCTTTTTTCCTTCTGATCATTTTGCTCTGGATGCATCCTCAGGCCTTGGGCTTGTAGGATGGAAAGCAGCTCCCAGTAATTGGAGGGCTGAAGCCACCCTTCCCTCAAATGCTGCCATAAACATTTCCAACAGAGTAATATAACAAGGAGGCACCTGTGTTTCTAGAGCTCAGCATTGCAGAGAAATATCACCTCTGGCCTGCAATCTTGCTTTTGGAGCGACCTGGCTGTGGGCATGATAATGGGTGAGCTGCTCCAACCTTATTAAAGTCAGTGGAGAACCTCCCATCGGTTTTGGGGGCACAGGCTTTGGGCTGCCTGTGTGCTGAGGCTGGAGCAGACCACTTGGAAATGTCTAAACAAATGGAAAAAAAAATAAAAACAAATACACTTGTGAAAAACAAGCGGGTGGCATCTCTGTGGGCAGAGAAGGCTGCAGGCCGTGAGTGCTCCTACACAGCCAGGATGTGCCCCATGCAGCTCCCCTGGGGTGTTCCCAGTGCTGGCAGTGTTTTGGGGGACTGTCCTGCCTTTTTCTCAGCTGTCTCAGCAGGTGCCCTGTGTGGCATTGCTCCC
This sequence comes from Lycocorax pyrrhopterus obiensis, assembly GCA_014706295.1. Taxonomy (NCBI): domain Eukaryota; kingdom Metazoa; phylum Chordata; class Aves; order Passeriformes; family Paradisaeidae; genus Lycocorax; species Lycocorax pyrrhopterus. The sequence goes on along the minus strand of JACSVZ010000022.1, from coordinate 7,850,749 downwards.
ACAATCATTATGTCATTGGCTGGATTGCCTTTGGAATTAAAAATAGTTTCCAACTGGAGTGGTTTGGCCATGATGGGTCAGCTGGTGGGAAAGGAAAAGCCCCTGTCTCCACCCACTGGATATTTTGGAGACCTTGTGCAGGCGAACAGCCAAGGTGTGTGAGTGAGGAGCTTTATCTTGGCAGCACTTGGGTGAAACCACCTGGGAAAAACAATTACTTTTTCATAAAACTTTCTTCTATCCCAGTACCAACATGTTTCAGCACACTCTGGGGAACTCAGTGCAATGAGTGACATAGATGCTGCTGAGAGACCTCCTAATAAAACTGTGTTTTCCACATTTACCCCAATTAGCAGAACAAGAGTAAAAGTAGGTTGAAGATTTCAGTTCAGTGAGGTGTTTTGGGTAGGGAAAAAGTGGGTTTGAGAGAAATTTGACTTTTCTGTGAAAAAAGTGTATGTGAAATGAATGACATGAATATCAGCACATTTTTGTTGTTATTGATCTCTGCAGATACTGAGAGTTTTGAGTTCAAGTGAAACTTTTTACCATTTGTATTCTTCTAGTGCTGTTCAGCCACCATTCCAGCCCATGCCAGCAGCAGTGCTGGGGGTGGCAGGTCAGGTGTCACATCATGCTGAAAATTTTACCCTCCTTTCTAGTAAATACCTTCACTTTTTCTCTGTTGGGGCGGGGCAGGACACGACCTGCTAAAGCCACCCTGAAGTGAACAATGCCTCTAATTCCTAAATGAGCAAAATACTGGAAATGCACACAATTGCAACACCAGGACTGCTGCAGACCCTCAGGGCAGGGGGATTGGAGGACTCCAGAGCCGTGTGTGCCCCAGGCAGGGTGCCAGCCCCGCAGAGGTGCTGCTTCCCTCTCCAACCCCTCCGGGGTGTCCGTGTGCATCCCCTGTGCTGAAAGGTCAATGCTCCCTTTCCTCTGTGCAAGCAGCTCCTCCTGAAATGACCATCGTGCTGCCAGCTCAGGTTTTATGGCTGGTCCTTCCAGCCTTTCCCACCCACATTCAGAAAAGAGGAGCTAAAGGAAACACCTTTGGCCGCAGTGAATAGGTAGCAGCTTTTGTACTTCCCTCTGCTGCCCTTCCCAGCCCCGTGACGTGGGGATTTCTGATATTTCCTGAGCAGCTGCTGGACGCTGCACCTTTAGGAGCTCCAGCTCTGACTCCTCCACACCCTTTCCCCTTCAGCAGAATTCACACAAAACCAAGGGATTAAAAAAACCTCCAGCTGTAAAAGCCAGCCTGGTGCTCACTTGGATGGAGCAGCTCTGCTCTCAGTTGCCTTTGAAAAGCTGGTGCACCCCCTGTGTCTTGGAGGCACTTTTGGGGTGAGATGGGCAATTGGAGCATTCAGACAATACGTCCCAGCCTCTCCTGAGTTTACTGGAATGGCTTCTTAAATGCAGTGTGGATGATTTTACTAATTTGGGGCCTCTTCTAAAAATAACATTTTTTTTTTAAGAATCTGTGCGCTGTACTCCTTCTTTCTTTTTTTTTTTTTTTTTTTTTTTTTTGGTAGAGCTTTCTTCTAAACTAGTGTTAATATCCAGGTGCTTTCTGCCATCTGTGTTTGGAGCCAGGCTGAATCAGCCCTGGCTTGTTCTGTTCTTGGTAGCTGCAGCTCCTCTGACACCTCTCAGATCACATTGACAGGGAAAACTTTTATTCCTCAGCCTGTAATTCCTGTCTCTGTGTGTGGGACAAGCTCACACACCTTGTAACTATTTCACTTCAGCTCAGAACTCATCTCCTCATTACCCAGATATGATTACATCTGACAAAAGTATTGAATGCACCAAAGCACAAAGAAAAAAGACAGAGGGATTAAACTGATGCAGGTCTCTCACCCCTGAACACTATGCCCCCAATAAAGAGCTCGAGGAGGAAGAGGATGAATAATTGTTGAAGGATCATTGCCATGATTACAGGGTATAGTCTCTCACATGGCATCTGAAGACTCAGACAGCTATGGAAATTATAAAGAAAAATCAATTTCAGTACTAAGATGGGAGCACAGGGATATTTTTTTTAATTTGTTTTTCTTTTCTAACAGGAAACCAGAGAGCCTGATATGTGACTTAACACAACATTTGACTTTGCATTACAGGTGGGTTTTCACAGGCGCTCAGGGACAGCCTGGCAGCTGCCATGGAGCTTATGGCTAAAAATATAAATAAACAGGAAATCATTTGAGAAGCTTTGATAGCAATAACATCAGCACTTCTGGAAACAGGGTCAGGTGAGGGGGTGCACGGCTGATGCCCTTGCTGGGGAGTGATGAGCTGCCGTGGCCAGGGGTGCAGGTGGGGCTGGGGCTGGGCAGCCACAGAGGGTGTGGGGTCACCCAGGTGCTGCTTGTCCCCCCTCGGAGCCCCTGCCTGCCCTGCCTGCCTCTGCTTCTGGGCACCAGCCTGCCTGCAACAGGCCTTCCACAAACTTTGCAGTGGGGTTTATGTGCAGCTGAAAACTTGCGAAAAGGTCGTGGCGAGAGGACGGCGCAATTTTCTCGTAAAAGCTTTGCTGACGCATGCCAGGGAAAAAACGTCAGGAGTGAAGGAGAGGCTGTGGATCACTGGCTGAAAGTTGCTTTCCTTGTCACCTCTCCCGTTTTCTTTTAATTACAAGAAGGGGAGAAAAAAACAACCGAGGTCTCTCCTTGTAACAAATGGAGGAAAAGAGAAAGTAAACACATAGAGGAGTGCCAAAAAAAATTACCTGGGAAATTCCAAAATGAAAGTATTTTGTTTAAAAATTTCAATTAAGGTTGCTAAGTAACAACAGTGTATCTACTTATCAGCTCATTTACAAAATCTAAGCACTGAAAAGCCAAGACATTAATAGTGGTGGAGATCATAAATCTTATGCTGCCGACATAATAAGCGTACATGCATTATTCTTATCAAGTACAAAGAAAGTAAATACATATTTCATCACAACAAGCTTAATGCTGACCTCTAAATAAATAGCTGTCTTTCATTAGCAATCTCAAAATAAAACATAAAGCAAACCCTATTAAAAAGAGCCATAAAAATTATGTATGTAGACACTAATGACACATATTGATCAGCTTCACGTGCAAAGCCATACGCATGCATAATTCTGCCACAAATCAACATGGTTATGTGGCTTTTTTTCCTTCAAACCAGACATTCCATAATATTCTCAAGGAAACACAATTATCAAGGATTAACTAAAAGTCAGCTGTCACTTTGATAGATATATATATTTTATATGAACACTCTTGTGAGCCTCAGTATTCAGCGTATGTCTTTAAGAGCACTTTGCCATTGTAACTGAGCTTACCAAACTAATATGATTTTAAAGGTCAGAGTTAGGCTGCTGAGTTCTGCTGGGACGTTCTGCAGCGCTGTGTTTTATGCTTCATAAAGCTCCGTCTCTCTGCTTGGTGCTAATTAGGATAGTCCCCTGTAATCAGTGGCGCCATTCCAACTTCCATTAGCTAAGTTTTGGACTCCAAGGGCTGTTCCTTCCACGGTTGCCCCATTTCAGTCGAGCACTTCACCATATGCCAGGCCTTATGCAGGTGCTTGAGCTCGGAGAAGTGCTTGTTTTTAACTGGTGGGATGGATCGGGCAGGCGATGTGGGAACATGGAGGAATGTGCTCGCCAGACCTCAAAACCCCAACTCTAAGGTGCCCTGTCAAGCAGTCTTTGTATTTTTCAGGCGTTTTGGCTGTTTCCAGGGGACAGACACAGATCCTCCAGCCAGGCTCGTGTCAGCAGGTGTCTGATCCTCTGTGGAGGCCCAGCAAAACCAGGCTGGAGCAGCACAGATGGAATGGTGAGGGCAAGGGCTGAAGGGGAACAGTACAGTGGCCTCGATGGACCAGGGTGGTCCCCAGAGCAATTCGTGGTTTGAGCAGATGACATAAATTTGTCACAGGTTTCAATCAGTGTTGCCAGGGCTCCAGGTCCCAACCTGCCACGAGCCAACATTCCTGGCTGTGCCGAGGTCTCTCAGCCGAGCCTTCCCACATCACATCCATGGACTGAGACTTTCTGCTGGATGAACAACTGATTTTGACTCCTTGTAGGCAGCATTTGCTCTGCAGTTATTGCCACAATATACCAAATCCTTTTTCAAAAAAAATCACACTAAGTGCACCGAGGATCATATTGTCGCTGAAAGAAACTTCTGAAAACTCACGGATAATAGTTAAATCCATTCAGCTTTGAACACTTTAAAAACTGATCAGACCTCTTTCTTAAAGCCCTGAAGTGCTTTTAACTCCCACTGAAGCCAATCAGGGCTCTTTGAAAGCAGTGAATGGCAGAACTAGCCCCTGAAACATGTGAGCCCAGCTACTGAGAGTGGAAGCAGAAAATAGGTTACCCCTCCCAGCACAAAAATGCAGATGTGAATTAACGCCACATATGTAATGACATTTAAAAGCTACATTCAGAAAATCTTATTCAGAGTGAGGAAGAAATATGAAAGAAATCCATCAACATTAATTTAACTCAGACAAATAACTATTACTCAATGTAAGCCAAATTGCAAACTGCAAGGACTCATGTATCAGTATGTTTCAATGATCACTCCACCTCCAAAAATGTTTAGACAAAAAATGGATAAAGTAGTCCTTTCATTCAATGGCTCATTTACAAAAAAAAAAAAAAAAAAAAGAAAAAGAAAAAGAGCAAAACTGTGCTGAAATTTGAATTAAAGTGTTCATTTTGAAGTAATGAAGAGCTATAAAAAATCTCTCAGGTTCTTAACTTCCCTCCTCCTGGGAGAAAGAGAAGGGAAGAGAAAGAAGTGTGTGTAGCTGTTCGTGTTGTGCAGAGAGCGAGGCTTTTTCAAAGCCCTTCATCTCTGCTGATGAGGAAAAAAGTTTTTCTTTGAAACTAGTTGCATTTCTCTCCTTCCCTGTTTTCCCCTCCCTTATTTCTTGGATGGAGCACTGGGAAGCAAGGGGTGGTGAGAGGTATAATATGTCCGTGTGGGCAGAGAATAACCGGGAAGGGACTTCTCTTTAAAATTTCTCTCATTGTACCTTATGAGTAAGCTCAGAAGGGATAGAAAATTGGGAGAAAATGGGGAAACACCCCAGGCTTCTTGCCCAGTAGCACTGATTCACATTTTGGTGCCTCCTCTTCCCAATAATCCCCTTCATTTTCCCCACTGCAGAAAAGGAAAACCTGTGCTCAGACCTGGAGTGATGATGATGATGATGATGATGAGAGCAACATTGGTTCCAGATTAATTTTGAGCAAGGAATTATCAATTAGAATGCTGATTGCCACCGTGGCCAGACCTTTTCCTTCACCTGCTCTGAGAGCACACAGCTGTTGGACAGTGATGTGCAGTGATGGGGGAAAGAGTATTTTAAGGCAGAGGTAGGAGAAAAAGTGTGTGTTTAATATTTCTGTATTAAAAGTGGAGGGAATACGCTGTGTAGGCAAAGGATAACGGGTGCTATGCACATGTCAAAGATATTTTTTTAATAAAAAAATAAGCAAAATAAAGGTATTTCAAACTTAATGATTTTATAGACTATAATCAGTTTGTATTAATCTGTCTAAACATGTCAGTGATGACAGCACTTCCTTGTAGCCAGATAATAAATCAGGGTCTAAGAAGCAAAGAAATTCAGAGACTTTTTATTTGGTATGCTTTTTATTTGGTATGCTTTTTATGCTGGAAGAAGTAATTTATATCCATTTAGATTCACTTGGGTATATTTGGTCTTGAGTCTGAATTTATCTTTAAAATCTCTGTGTATGGGATACTGAGAAAGAAAATGCTTTACACCTGCTGGTACCTCCCTGTACGTCTGTGCCACTTGAACTGTTTATTTTAGGAAAACAAGTGGAGGTCTTTTTGTTGGTTTTTTTTTTCTTTTTCGATCCCTTCAGGAGGGTGCAGAACTAATTTTTAGCTCATTATGGAGGTAATCTTCCCCTGCTTATTTGACTTGGGCTGTTTCCATAACATCTGCTTTGGCGCAGAGGCGCTGGGCGCTCCGTGGATGGAAGCAGCTCTATGTGTGGTTACATTCACATGTTGTTCACTTAATGAATCCCTGGCAATTGGCCCGTGTTTGAAACTCATCTGAACCACAGAGAACTGCTCCACGCTGCTGCTGTCCAGGAACCTTGAGAGGAGGGACTCGGCGTTGTCCGTGCTTCCTTGAGGGAGCTCAGCTGAAAATATTAGGGAAAAAAGAGTGCACATGCTTTCCTAAAACAACCATGAATGCACAAGGAAATTCTGGATCAGGTGCTGAGGGGGGTTCTTAAGCAGAGATGGAGGAAAGGTTCTTGCCAATGTTTTTAAATTGCTTTACACTGAATCTTCTCACCCGCTGGCTCTCGGTGCCCTGCACAGAAATCCAGCTTTTGCCAAGCTCATGGGCAGAAGTGGATGGACTTGTTTCCAGTCCTTTGAGTCTAAACCTGAATCCTCAACTCACCTGTGTGGTTGCCTCCTTCCCTCAGTGACCAGCACTGGCACCCCATGAGCAGCACAGGAGCTTCCCCACTCCACAGAACCGGTCACATGGAACACACTCTGGTGTTTTTCTCTCTCTCCTTATATACATTTTCAAATGTATATGATTTCAGCTGGCAGAAAAGAAAAATAAACTTGCAAAGTGATTTTTTTTCCTGTGAAAACCACAGAAAAATTGAAATTTTAAACATTGTTGCCCAAAAGCAAGGATGTCATTTTGTTCACTGTATTTTTCAAGATTATTTCCATAATTTCAATTAATACACTTAGTCAGTGAAGTGGGGAAGAAGGCAAGAAGGTTCTGATGTGGAGCAAGAGCTATCAAAGGTGAAGTCAACTGTTAAACTCTTATAATAATTTTCTGGGGAGTAAGTATGACCATACAGGACTGTTCTTCCCCCTAGGGCAGTGCCAAGGTAGGAGCTGGCCTTTCCCAAAGCCACACACATTCCTTGCTGGGGTACAAATCCTGTTGTGTGCTGTTTGCTAATGTAAAGATACTTGTACTCCCCGAATCACAGCAGAAATAAACTGATCTATTCTGAAGCCAACCCAGACCCAAAGGCTTCTTTATGTATTTATTCACAAGCTGCTGTTTTATCGCAGGGCATGTGTCAGCCAGCAATTCATTCCTTTCTGTTACAGGGATTTCATGCTATGGGACGTGATGGGGCTGTTTGAATAAGGCAGTGCAGAAAGCCAAATGCTTGGGGCTCTCAGGAGAGGCAGAGGGACCTGGCAGGGAGAGGAGCATGCCAAGGGGGATGGAGAAGCAGAAAGCATCTCAGGGCTCATGCTGTTTGCATCACTGCTTGGAGTGCCACCTCATCAGCAGGTAACGCAATCCACTCGGGGTTGCTTCATGGAGCTGCATCACTACCAGGAACCGCTGAGGTCAGTGGGCGTTCAGGTGGAGATGCCCTGAGTCAGAGAAGACATCAGCTGATGGTGCAGATCAAGGGTCTAGTTGTGATTTTATTTCTTTTTTCCCAAGATAATAGACGTTAATCTCCTGAACTCCAGCCTGGTGAGATGAAAGTGCTGTTGCACCGCGCTGCTCCCAGCCCGTGAATCGAAACCAGGCGCACACACACACACACACACACACAGAGCGCTGTCACTTTGTGCTCATCTAAGACATCAGAATTTTTTTTTTTTTTGGTACTTTGAGCCCAGCTCTGCTAGCAGCTACATATCTCCAGGAGGATTTGAATGCACAGACTGGCGAGAGCAGATTTTGGTCTTCAGCAGGGTCCAGGTTGTGGCAGCCGGAGCTGCTTTCCTCGGGAACCCCCATCTGGGCTGTGCGAGGGCTCCGGCCGTCGGTGTCAGCGCTCGCATAACCGACCTTGAGATCTTCCAAAATCTAAACCAGGAGAGACTGTGGCTGCACAAGACTGTGTGTGGGTAGGTGTGTTTGAGAGAGATAATTATTGGGTAAGGCAAGAAAACATTTACCTACTGCTGTAAAGAGTTCTCTGAAGACAAGAAGAATCCCTATCCTTTAGCCTTTTAATTGATTTTAATTATTCAAAGCTCTTCTCTCCTTGCTCAAATAGCAGTGTGATACAATATTGTTGCAAGCGTCTTGGTGCCTTTTGAGATACTTAAATATGAATAGCTGGGAAGCTGGTGCCTGCTCTCCCTCTCAAGCACACAGCCAAATCTTGCTGTGCAAGGCAGAGCCCACTGCACGAGAGCCAGATTATTCTAACAGCACTCTTCATTTCATGGGGATTCATTTAAGTGGATTCCACACAATACTCTAAAAATGTTATGAGAGATGATTCTAATAAGGCAGAAGCCACTACGGCATTTAAGAGGAATTTAATCTTTTTCTCCTACCACATAAAAAGGAGAGAAGTGCTGACATTTCAGCCCACCACTGGCCTGTTTCACAAACATTTCAAAGTGTGCTTTTCCATTATACAGCTGTGTATTCTGCTTATATACATGTGTAGATTGCATCAAACCCCTTTTTCTCCCCTGTGATCCTCTGTTCACCTTCCTCCTCTTTAGAAAAGACAGACACAGAGAATGGCTTGGTTGCAATCTTCACAAACAGAAATGACTCTGGTGTGAGAAGCTGGCGTGTGCTGAGACCTGGCAGTGGTGTCACAGCAGTGAAGGGGCAGCACTGCATTGCTGTCATGCAATCCCAACAGTCAGGAAAGTTTAAAGTGCGTGCTGGCGCACATGGAGCGATGCTGCAGCATGCACCGGGTTATTGCTGTGATTCACTGCGGGATAGGCATGGCTGTCCCGTCCAGCAGAGTGGGAGAAGCACGCTGAGTCCGTGCTGTTGGTCCTCTCAGCTGTTCTGGTTTTGGTTCTCCAGTCAGAGCCCTCTGTGGGAACCTGTCCCAGCACTGCAGTGCGCTGGGCACTCGTGTGACTCCCTGACTGGTTTGTAATACCATGAGCACAGAGGTGAATGGAGGAGAATCATCAAGCCCTTGGCAGCTAAGGGGTGCTGCTGAAATGTTTAGGCGTGTTCACACACACAAGTTCACTGGAAGAGTTTGCAAAAGAGGGAGGCCCTATTCAGTCCAAGGAGCAAAACCTGCAGTGGAAGCAGCCTGGTTGGAAGTGCAGGGCTGCCCAGGTGCATGGGGTGTGGCTGTGCTGAGCCTTCTCCCTCTCGTAGGGCTGAACAGTCCCTCCACACAGACTGGTTTTCTACAGAGGACTTCCCACTCCAGCCTTCCATGCCGTGCTTGGACCTCCTGCTCCTGCATCACACCACTGCTCTGAGCCACACAGCCCCAGGGCAAGGCTCAGGGTGCCTGAAGCATCAGAGGGCTCCACTGGGTTTGCTCTTCCCACTGCCTCTCCCACTCTCTGTTGCACAAACCCAGCCCTCCTCCTTGCTGAGGCATATTCCTGCCATTATCCTTCCCGGGAGTTGGCTTCCTGGGGTAGCCTTCATCCTTGTGATTGAGTCCATTTACCCAACCCTATTTCTACTCCTCCCTCTGATAATATTAGCTTATCTATTGCATACGCCAGGTATGAAGTTACAAAGGTAATTGCCCTTCCAGCCATCCTCTGGAGAGGCTGTTTTTCCAGTGCTGTCTCTGGTTTAGTGGTGGGCTTGGCAGTGCTGCGTTGATGGCCAGACTCGATGACCTTAGAGGGCTTTTCCATCCCAAATGATTCTATGATTCTACAGCAGATCTCTAACAGAGGGTAGTGGGGTCAACACTCAGCCAGAGGGTGCATATAGAGAGGAGTTTGTGGGCTGTTGAGGAACATTTTTCTTAGAGGTTTGCACACTATCCACCAGAAAATGTCTTGCTTTCGTTTGGTTCTTCAGGCACTACCAGTGGTGCCACAGAGATCAGCCGTACGAGCGTTAGCTTTTGCTCTTTGTGTGCTGGTGATGATGCTGTTGGGTGGGATGGGAACACTCCCTGTTTGGCTTTGGGGTGCCCCAAATGCCTGTACCGAGTGACAAGGAGCTCAGGGAAGCGGGTACAACCCCTTAGTTTGCCATTCCTGCTTAATCTGATCAACAACCAGTTGTGAAGTAGTCCCAGCACAAAAGGAAAGGGAAAAATCCCAGCTAGGAACCCCAGATTTGAGTCTTGGCTCAGCCAAATTTCTTTTCATCCTTATGCAAATCAGACAACTCCTGCTTATTTCATCATGAAGTGGGAGGCAGGGTAAGGCTGACGTAGTCTGCTGTACCTCCCAGGAGTATTAAGAAGGTTAATTAGTTAATGTTTCCAAAGTGTGATTATACAAGTGCCAAACAAAACTAACAACAAGAGGAAAAAATGACACGGCAAAGAAAATAAACAAACATAAAGCCAGATTAAACATAGTTAAGGGAGGTAACTCCATGATATTAAATATGAAATTGTAGAATAAAAATAGAGATTGATGTAACTTATATGAACTACAGAATGCTGAGTACAAAACTCTTTGCTGGCTGTGCCGTATGACCAGACAGACTGATTCTAGAAAGAGAGCTTTTAGTTAAGTTTTAGTCTTCTGTGACAGTGATTTATTTTAATGATACACAATACTTCACTTTGCATTTGTGATTTCAAGACCTCTCTAAGTTTATGTAAATTCTAGCTGCTAGGGCACCAGATAAAATCATGGCTCTTACTTACTTTTATAGTGTCACATAAATGTGAAAAATAGAAGAGTTGCTCCAGGCCAGCATGCTACATTTTGACACTGTGAGAATCTCTGTATCCTGCACACCCTGCTCTGATCAGGGAATATCTGTGCCAGCGTGTACAGAGGAAGGAACAGAAAGCAAAGGACAAAGCAGCTCACATTGTCGAGGATCCAGACAATGCTCCCTCATTCCCAAGCTATTTCACTATGTGGAACAGCAGGTAAACAGGGGAAAAAACACTTAGCAGGCCTTTAAACATATGAAATATTCTCGGTGGGATCCAAACAAGATCAGAATATTTGTCATGAGTCTGTCAGTTGGCAAACTCAGAATCGATCCTCCCTCCATGCAATCCTCAGGCCGAGATGGGGCTAGCTTGGAGTGAAATTGCATGGTGGAAACATGCCTTGCTCTGCGATTTTGCCTGCTTCTGTAATCAAATTTCACAATAATGAAAACTGTAAGTCAAGAAATTGAGGAAATGTCATGAAAAAGACACCCACAAAATAAATATGCGCTGAATAAATCCATCCACATTAACTCGGGAGAAACAGGAATAGTGGCTAACACAGCACGTCTGCCTTCTCAGCTGATCACTGAATCACGGTCTGACTTTGAGCACATCACTAAAATCTTGCTTAGCTTTGGTTTTCTCCTCCAGGAAGGGGAGAGAACAAAGGATGTGTGTGCCAGGCTTGCTCCGAGCAGTCGGTGCCTGGCTGCCCACGGCTCCCGCAGCCCCCGGGCTGAGGCTGAGGGAGGTGCATTCCCGAGGAGGCTCTTTCAGCACATCCGAGGCAGCACCACATTCTGGTTGACTGCTCCTCAGGGCTGGTGACAAGGAACGGCAACGAGGACAACACCCGTGCGCACCCTGGGGTGCCTCTGGGCACTCGAACCTGTTGGCCCCAGCTCCTGCCATGCTGAGTTTTTCCTGCTAACGAGCCCCAGGCCAGCTCTGCACGTGCAGAGGAGCTGGGAAGGCTCTGCATGGCAGGAGCTCGGTGCTTCTGCTCTTACAACCATTGCGAGGCACTGCTGGTGGCTTTAAACTCATGTTGGCTGTGTGGCACCGTGTGTCTGTCAGGGCTCGCTGTGGTCTGTACTGGGAGCAGCGCCACTGCAGAGCTGAAACCACTGAGGCTCCTGCGGGTTTCATCCCAAATCCTTGCAAATGTGGCTGCAAACTCTGAGGAATGTGCCGAGCTGTGTCAGTCACGCCAAGCTTCACCCATGCAAACTGGTTGAGGACGCTGGTGCACTTTTCGTGCTTGCAGCAGTTTCTCCCCTGAAATGGGAGGGTGGCAGCCCCTGTGTGAGTCTCTCTGCCTTTCCTCAGGGTCAGGGGACACGAATCACTGGTTATCTGTGAGAAGTGTGTGCTACACAAACGAAAAATCAGTGTGACATAAAATGAAAAGTCTGGACCCAGATGAGGCTGATCTTTCTGGTACCACCAGGAGTCTTTCAGATGGTCCTGTGCAGATTTATTCCACATGCACTGAAATCTAGTGCCCCAGCTCCAAAATGTCCATTTTCCCCCAAAGAGAAATTTCCTCCAGTTGTTTTTTATTGCCTGAAAGTGACATTTGTACCAACACACATTTACCCTTTCTGCAGTTAAATTAACATGCTTTTCCTTTTCCAATCCATGAACTTCCAGTGCATCAAGCTGAAGGGGTTCAGTTCATTCCACATCCCATAAAAGCTGTTCTTAATGGCTATGTTTTTTTACCTGAGCAGTGCTGTAGATGCCATTCCAAGGGCCTCTATGTGATAGAAGCCAAAGGAAGTGCAGGGCAGGCCAGGTTAAAGGAGGCTCTACTGAGTTAGTTTTGATTAAGCACACTTCTGAATTTGGCCCATCTCTTCTCTCTGACATACACACCTTCTATACCTGGTAGCAACACTCAAAGCACCCCACAAAGGAGGAGAGAGGAAGGGGAAAGAAAATGTGATTATGAAACATCAGAGTAGATCTGATCATGTCAAATTCCTCCAGAGAAAAAGGCAGAGAAAAAAATCACCAGCACGCAGTGCTTGAAGTCAATAAATGAAATTTACCCAATTCAGCAGAGGCATCAGGGAAATCACTCTTGATTTGTCTTTGATAGGTTGACAAAATCTGTGTTAAAGTTGTTTCAATGCGTTTGTAACTAGGCTTCCAAATACATTGAACCCAGGCCAGATCTCAGCTTAATAGGACCAGCCCTCCATGTCAATCAAATTGGTAGCTGGTGAGAAAAATGAACCTTTTTTTGTGCCCCTTGTTCTCAAGTTGGGCAAAGAGCCCAAAAGTGTCTGAGGTTTTACTTTGCCAAGCTTCTGAAGGAAAATTTACTTAGAGGAATGAAAATGCCTCATGGCTGTCTGCAGCACAATGAAACAAGTCAGGCCAAAAACTGCCCCCAGACGTTTCCTTGTGGCATCTGTTGGAGTCAGCAGTGCCATCGTGTAGGTGAGCTGAGGGCAGAATTTAGCTTGTTGATAATGGGATTAGGCATTATGAAATGAAGGTATGTTCTGCTCTCTGTGTCGGCAACATTAATGAATTAATTCGCTGCTTAATTAATATACAAAGCCACAGAGTGCTGTTGGCAAATTAACTGTCAGCAAGACACGTCGCTCCAAGGGTGATTGGGTATTTCTTTTTTCCTCACCCTGCTTGTGTCAGGGGCAGAGATCACGTTGGGTGCTGAGTCATGGAGTTATAATGGGAACTGCTGGGACCTGAGCTCTTTGGAAAAGAGCTGCTCCTGTCCTCTCCGTCCCTGGATGCAGGAGACAAAGGTCAGCACTCCATCCCATGTGAGGCACTGCAGAAACATTTCTCCCTCTTTTTAATCCTGCAGTGACAGTCACCACCCCCTCACCCGCACTTGCTGTATAGTTGAGAAACAAGATTATTTATATTAAAAAAGGCTAAATATATTAGAACTCAGTGCCATAACTGTAAAGAAGAGCAGAAAATCTAGCTGCAATGGTATTATGTGAATCTGTGTCTGACTTTCCCCCAAATCTGGTCAGAATTTTTAAAAGGGGTCCAGATTCACAGCAAATCAGAATCCTGACTGTTGTGTTTTTAACACAGCTGATGTTAAATAAAATTGAAATGCATGCTTGGACTTTCTTGACTTGCTTGAACTTCTGAACAGACTGACAAGGAGTAGAAAACACCAGAAAATCAGGGAGTTGTGCCATTCAAGTTCAGCTCAGGAGTGAGCTCAGGACTCACTTCCCCTCTGATCACACTTTTAGTTGTGAGCTCAGGGTACACCACAGCTTCAAGCAAGGTCCCAGCTTCTCAGTATGTTTCTACAGAAATCGCATGAAACAGTGAAAACTTTGGCCAAAAATGAGCTCTGGTGCACTTGAAAGGCTTTGTGAATCATTTCTACAAAGAGTTGCACATTCATTAATCAAAGCTGAAACCTGGCAGGGTGCAGTGGGTTGGTTACTCAGTGCACCCAGAGCTCAGTACCCAGTCCAAGCCCCACTGAATCCTCTGGGAGCTCTTCCATGCATTCCTCTAGGCTTTGGAGAAATGCTTCAACGACAGCTAGCCCGGGATCTCTTTTCCAGGCGTGATACAGATGAGGGTGCTAAGGAGAGGAGACAGTTGTTTACAAGGAATGCTGCATCTCAGAGCAAGGGGAAGACATGATTACAGAAAAAGAAAATGCACTGAATGTTTTGCAAATCAGATTCTCTATCAGAAAAGTAATTTCACAACTATGTAAATACACAGTTATTCCGTGCAAAAAAAATTTTTTAAAGGTCTGTCTCGCTAATTGCACAAGAGGCTCCTTTGCTGTGATGAAAAACATCTGCCAGCATTTAGAGCAGACTCCAAAGTGCGTTTGCACTGTGCTCTGTCTTATAAATGCACGGGGACATGGAGTGGAGGAACTTGGTTTGTTGGCTGGGTGGGGGATTTCTACAGGGAAAATTGGGTGGTGGGAGCTCAGGGAGAGCTCTGACCCATTGTCCACTCTGCCTAACGCCTGATACCTCTGTTAGAGCCATGAATGATCAATGACAGGGACTCGTCACCTTTCCAAATTTATCTCCATGGACTTTCTCCATTCCACATGCAAAAGAAAGATTATTCCCACTCGTAGTAAATCTTCAGATGAAACAGAGTCTACTGTCCTTTAAGAAGGATCCTCTGTTTCACAGAGCAGTAAAGCTGAATTTGATTACAAACTTAGCAGGGAAAGCAGCATCAAAAACAAGTGGACCTTAAACTAACTGGTACCTTTGTATTGACTTCAGTGAGCTCTGGGCAGCACCTAAGGTATAAATAAATGAATTTTGATACCTCTTTAGCATTAAAACATGGGATGAGTGACTAACTACAAGAAAAATGAATGAACTGAAAAAAAATTCCTCCAGAAACCAAAAATAATTGAGAGCTAATGAAGTATTTCCAGGGAATGAAAATACAAATTATATGAGAGCTATCCAAGCTGCTACAACTGAAATGCCTTTCTGCTCTCATTACTTGTCTCCCCACTTTGACAGCAGTTATCACTTAAAAGGATGTGCTTCAGGTCACAGCTGCTATCAGCAGGACACTCTTTAGCCATACCTGCTTGGCAGGCCTGCAAAACTGTTAGGGATTTGCTATAGCGTTGGTGATCTGAGTTTTTAAAATTTAATCATGATTGGTTCCCTGTATCAGTGTCTTAGCTATGCAGAATTGTAGATTTTGCATTTCAAATCATGGCAAAAGTCTATTCCTAGCATGCAAAAATACAAATAATCTTTGTGATCAGAAGCTTATCAAATGGGGAGATGCTGACTGCATTTGATTTGTCTGCTGAGACAATAGACATTGTGTTTTAGAGCTGCACCACTCTGGATGCAACATCTACTGATGTAACTGGCTGAGCTATGCTCCTGCTGCTCCCCTCCTGCCCTGGGCTTGCAGCAGAGCCCTGTGAACTCCTTTAACCCTGGAAAAGGGAGAATGAAACCATGTGATTCCACACCCAGGGTTAAGAGCCCATGTTAGGCAGGGTTTGACCTGTGGTTTGAAGTGGTTGGAGACATAGAGGCTGTTTTAGCTCAGAGCTTCTTGCTAGGGGAAAGAAGCAGAGAAGAGAGTGGTAGTACGAAGCATTTGGGTGGTTGGTAAGTGTAAAAGATGATCCTCTATAACTGTGTTTTGGAAAACCTTGGTGTAGGCATCTCCAGTACCCCTGTGAAGAAGAGAGGGGAGATGTAGGTGGAAGAAATGGGCAGCAACAAATCAGTTTTAAAATCTAAAACAACGGGTTCCCTATGAAAAGTCAGAAGCTTTTATTTTTTTGCAGTTTCTTAAAAAATAGATCGTTCAGAATGAGGCAAAAAAAGATCTGTTCTGGACTCACTCAGCCACAAGGCACCATCGATTCCTACCTCCAATGCACACCGGTGTCAAAGCCAGTTTGTCAATCCACCACTATCAGCACACTCACTTTGAGAGACAAATGAAAAAAGCCCAGTGAAACCTCCTAATCTGCTGCTTGTCTGGGCTGTTAGCAGCTCCAGAGCTGAACCTCCTAAGGTCTGAGATGTCAATGGGAGGTATATGTTTGGATCAAGGACATGATATGACCCAGATAAATTTAAGACAGAGAGGTAGATCAAAATGTGGGTCAGGCAGTTGTTAGTGTTTCTTTAAAGATGATAGAGGAATGGTTTTTAACACTTCCGAGGAGTTTTGTTGATGTTCTTATGTGCTCTCTTTGTTTAAAAAAATAAATACATTTTTCATGCCTTCAAAATTCCAAGCTGCAGAAAATTTCCTCTTGTGATGAGAAGCATTCAAAACAAAAACATGTGGCCTGATTTGTCTTTTATAGAAATCAAAGGCTGTATTCTAAAGAGACTTCCTTTACCACACAAATGTAGCAGATGTTTTTTAAGATTATAGCTGCACAAGCAATCTACAGTTTGAATCTCAGAAGCATTTAAAGTTTTTTTTAGAGGAGGAGTTTTTGTGTTATACTCTGATAAACTGCAAGTGAGTGTGAAAGGGATTGTCTAAGACAGGTAATTAAGGTGACAGTGTACAGTAAATTTGGCCAGCATTGTTTTCATTCAGGAAAATAAAGTTAAAAATGATCAGACCATCCCAGGCTAATGTTTTGCTAGTGGGTTAATTAAAACACATTTTCAATGCCAAAGGTGAAGAGATTAGATCTATGGTAAAAGCAACACAACAATACAGCCAAAAGTGTGTATTTGCATATGTGTTGTTAATAGGACGGATGTTGTTTCCACTATTGTTGTCCTCAGTGAAGCTCTCGTGTGTGCACTGGAGCCAAGGGCTGGGCTGGAGACGTGGCTGATCCTGTGGAGGTGCACCAAGAGGATTTGTCAGTGTGTTCCAAGTTGCTTGGTCAAGCTTGAAGCCGAAATGTCAGGTCTTAATCCTGCTTTCTTATCCATAATGTTCTTTTCCCTAACTGTGAAAGCACCTGCAGCTCCTGAATGACTGAGTGACCGTCTCAGGGGGCTGTGAACTCTGGTCACCCGGGGGACACTTCTGCCAGTCTTAAAAAATTGGCTCCTGAAGTAGTCTGAAATGGGTAGTGAGGACATAAACCACGTCTGCAGCCTTTTTATTAGATCTGAAGAGTACTGGCCACTGCACAGTCTAGTGAGATTACTGAAAAATAAATAAAATAAAATAAAATAAAATAAAATAAAATAAAATAAAATAAAATAAAATAAACAAATGATAAATAAATAAACGGACAGGAAAAGATGAGAAGTGAAAAGACAGATCAAGCAAGGGGGAAGCCCTAAGAGGCAGTGTGTGTTTCAACATCCAGAGCACTCTGCAGTAATCAGCTGCAGGGGCTGTTGCTGGGTGGTAACACTGAGCAAATCCAGCCAGGGCACATGAACCCTGCTGTGCTCACTGTTGCGTGTGCCTGGGGCACAGGGACAGTCCTGGCTGTTTGTCTTAACATCACCATCAGCTCCAGCCTCGACAGAAAAGAAACTGCTTGGTCACTAGCCGGGGAGGTGGAGAACACCAGACTTTGAGAGACTTTAAGCCAGAATTAGATATCACAGCTTCTGCTCTCTCAATAAATGTGAGAGTATTGCTGGCAGGAAAAACCACTCTGTCATTGCAGGATGGCTCTCCCATCACAGCAATCTTTTATTGATTTTTGTGAACCATTAACCCACTCTTTTCAGGAATTCAGTAATGGGTGTTGATGTGGGTTAGTCCTGCTTCTCTGACGGTCTCTGATGAGGAAGATACCGGGCAATGCTTGCTCGGGGCCCAGTGCAGTGTGAGCCAGCAATTCCAGGTGTGAGCCGTCCCACCTCCTGTGGTGGGCTGTGGACTGTGATCACCTCTGTGTGGCTTGGGAAGCTCTTCCTTATCCTCTGCAAAGCCACCCTCATTTTTCATTTGACATGTCTTTACTTTTTTTGAGAAACTTACAGATGTAGCATTTCTTTCCTATTTAGGAAGATTTAATCACAACCTATTTACTCGACAAGAGGAAAGCAGTAAGCAGAAGAGAGAGGGGTGCATGAGGGAAGGCAAGTGTAGCCTTTAAACCTGTTTTTTTTGGTGACAAGCCACTCATGTTGTCTGGCGGAAGTGTAACTTTTGTGTTTTGCTTCCCTCAGTGTTGGGCAATCCATCCTGAACACACTGCAAACATGTTCTTGGCCGTGTTTGCCCTCTCACTGTTTTTTTCTGATGCCCGTGGTTACATATTAATGGTATCTTCTCCGCACAGATGAGTCTCTGTTTGTTTGTTTTGTTTGTTTTTGGGCAGGATAACAGCAGAACAATCTGCAAAGCAGGGGCAGGTTTCCCGGTGCAGGAGGTCAGGCCCAGGGAGGAAGGGAGAAGTGGAGGGCAGGGGCAGGGAAGCAAAGGGCACTGTCGCTTCCCCATTAGCGCCAGCACTTCTGACATTTGCTCTGCCGCGTAGCCGGGAGCAGCTGTGTGACTGCCCTGCGTCCTCTCCTCAGCAGTGGAGCTTTAACCCAGCTCTAAAAATATAGGGAACACATTTTGTCAAAATGAGGAAACTTCTCGTGTTGGAAGCATATGTGAAAACACAAGATGGTTTTCTGCACTGAAAAAAGCATTCGTGGCACAACTTTCTGTGTGTGCTGATGCTCTGGGTGTGTGTGCTTCAGAAAAGAAAGCTTGGGGTTTAATTAACCTTCTTTTTTTTTTTTTTTTTTGCCAGCAAGGATGGAAGTTTTGTCACTTCTGAAATGTTCACATTTATGAAACTGTCAAGTGGTGGCAGATACCACCCAGAAGAAATTGTTCATTATCGTAATGATTGCTCCAGAGTACAAGGTGGCACAATTTTGGAAGTGTCAAGAGCAGTGCTAATTTTTAAGAGCTCCAACATTCTAATTGCAATGCATCACTACCAGTACATGATCCCCTAATTGACGCTTTTTCTCTGAAGATTGGAGAGGACCACCATTGTGATCCTGAAATTTCCAGCTACTGGATAACATTATCCCACATTCTGGCTCCAGTTACATCAATTAGAATAATTTCACATTCCAGATTTTTCAGGTGGTCTTCTACAGCTATCATGTAGACACATCCATATTTTCCACTGGTTGCAGCACAGAGCATTATTAATTTATCAAGACTGGGCCAAGATGATGAGGTTTCCTGTCTGCCTTTGAGCCATTGACAGCTGCTCCTGGTTCCAGGACTGGTTTACTTGCTGTTCTCATTCACTTATATGAGGTTATAAGCTGTGGCCCTGAAGTATGAGAAAATACCTAAAAATGAGCCATGGCCCAATCCAAAGGCTATCACACACCTTCCTAGTGGATCATTGTTCATGCACTGTATAACGTGGGAGGAAGGTTTGTCACGACGCTGGCGGAGCTGAACTGTCGAGAGCTGACGTCTCACTAAAAGACATCTCCATTAACTCGGGCCAGCAAGAGTCCCTGCCCTATTTAATTCAGGCTTCCTCACTCTTTAAATGAGATATTTACTGGGAGACTGTGCAGCACTGCTTGCAGGATGCTGAGTGCAGAGAAACAGGGGAAAAGAGAAAATGGAAATGTGAAAGGATTTAGAAAGGCTGTTGGTGGTGGTGATCAGGGAGTGGTTAAGAGTTAAAAGCAAAATCCTTTGTATCATCTGTACTTTCCCCACAAATCTCTATAGACATGATATCAGAATGTGTCCAAAATAAATAGAAATTATCTAGTCAAGTAAACCCTGAGAGAAAGTAGGATTTAGAAAGTTAATATTGTGCATGTTAAAGATCTGACCTATTGCTTTTCCCCTGGTGAGCAAAAAAAGACTCAGGATGCTGATGATAAGGCTGAGAAATAAAGTTATAATTTCAGTAAGAGTGGAAACAACTTTGACCCTGATGGATTCTTTAAAATAAATCTCAACGGTACCAGAAAAGACCAGTAAGAATTGCTGGAGCTGGGTGATAGATTTCCTTGGGTGTTCCCAGATTTGTGCCCCATTCCTTCACTCCAAGAACCAGCCCTAAAGGTGAGCAAGCAGAGCCAGGGTATTTCCCACCTAAATTTAAATATCTTGTTGAGGTACTTAAGGTCTGCTGGTTTTTCCAGCCTCCTATTGCAGTCAGTAGAGAGACCAGCCTTGGAAAATGCAACCCACCTGGGATAGTTTATTTTCCTCCATTGACCAGAGAAAGGGTCTAGACTGCTGATGTCACTAAACCAGGTGTAATGAGTCTGGATAAAAGTGAGCAGCAGCAGCCCAAAGCTTGGAACTTTCGCTAGGAAAATATTAAAAAAGTGTGTGAAAATTCATTACAAATTCTGCTTGTATTCTCAACTACTTCTATTAGTTTCCCAGGAATACTGTAGCAAATTATTTTAATGAGGGGGAAGCCATGGGAACATCTGGGGTTTTTATTGAAAGCAGGAGAATTCTATATGGCATGAAAGAAAGAGTGAATAATTTTCTAGGAGATAAAGCTTTGTTAAATGTACTCATACATCAAAGTATGGGGGGAAAGAACTGCCTGAAACCTCTGGTTTGTGCTGTTCAAGGACATGGAATGAGTGAACTATTATCTCTTCTGGATTGAAAGCCTATTAGCTAAAATCAAATTCTGAATTCTCACCTCCAAGTATAATAATTCAGAAATCTAAAACTCTTCTAATCAATGAGCCAAAAAAAAATCACTATATCATCAACACGGTCTAGTCAAAATAACATAGATTACAAATAATTGCTGTGAAGTGTTGAAGAAATTTCTTTTGTCACAAAGCATCTGCAGCAAGTGATTTGAACAGAGTCATAATCTGAGGACAATTTATGAAACAGATAAGGCAGTAAAATTCATTGATCACTTTATGTACTTTGCATTGTCAGAGATTGGCAAAAATCTCCAAAAGCTCCTGCTCACAGCTCTGAACAGTGGTCAGTGATGTTTTTGACCACTCCTGACCAGAGAGGGTTAACAGGAACTTTGCTACCGTGGCAGCCTGACCTTTCCTGAGGGACTGATTGCCTTGGAAAGAGGAGGATGACAAAACCTTGCCCCATGGCTCTCCTGGGGCCGTGTTTGGGTCAGGCCTTGAGCGAGGGAAGGGCAACAGCTCTGTCCTGGCTGTGCAGTCAACCCTGCTGTGCACCAGTGTGCCCGGAACAACAACCCCCCAAAAAGAGGAATCAATTATCAGGCACTGTTCAAAAAACTCGTGTGCACCTCCTGTGCCAGCAGCCCAGCCTTGTGTTCCATGTGTGGAAGGGCTTCTGAGGGGCAGGTTTCTGTTTGAGTATTCATGCTGAGGACATTGCACAGCACAAGCCTACACGTTGCTCTTCAATTAATTTTCCATTTACATCCTCCTGTACCTGACACATTCTGTTTGCATTGGGAATTAATATTTGCAAGACTAATGGAACCATCTTGGGCATCAAGGAAGAGAAAAAAAGGTGAAAAAGAGGGGAGACAGACCCCAGGAGACTTTGAAAAAGAGATAGAGAGTATGTAGTCCTTGAAGAACTTCTTGCATTCTCGGTAAAGCAAGTGTTGTGTTCAGCAGCCATTTCAATTAATTTATGTTGGGCTGGTGACGATACATGGCTTATCTATAGAATTAGATGATCCCTTCAGAGTTACTTAAAAAGAATAAAACACTCAGGCAAATTAAAAAAAATATATCATATTTTACTAAAATCCCATTAAACCGTCACACCCTCTTCTTTCTGCAATTCCTCTGGCACTGTTTCTTTGGCAGAGTATTTGAGCCTGATACTGCAACAAGTGACTTCAGTTTTCAGCTGAGGACCCTGTCTTTATTGTGCTCAGCTTTTGCACCATTGAGACCCAACTCCAGATTGTGACTGGGAGCCTAATTTTGCATATGCATCAACTTTTACTGTGCATGATAGTGGCTAATTTTGGTCCCTGCCACGTGCAACATTTGCCTCAAATCAATGTGATTCTCCAAAGAAAATTGTTTGCCTGGGTACTAAGTTCAAGGTGCTTTGGTTCTACCTCATCAGGTAAATAAAATTCACACAGGAATAAGCAGCAAGGCCAGCAGGTGGACAGCATATGTACAAATGAACTCATTTATCCTCTCAAAAAGTGGGAGTTTCATGTGCACTGCTCCTTGGCCATGCTGTGATCACAATCCATTCAGGGAAAGAAGGAGCTGGAACGGGCCAAATTCATGCCAGGGAATAGCTTAGCAGTTGACTGCATAAACAGTTTTGTTCTAGTCCTGGGAATGCTTCCAGACACGTTTGAATTTACTAATTTAAATGTAGCCTTGGAGTCCCAGTGCTTGCAATACTACTCCAACATTTCCCTTGTGAGCAGAGGGAGAGGTTACGTGGACAAGATCATAACCACATCGCTTTAATAAAACAGACAGTAGAAAGCAGGCAATTATAAAAAGCAAAACTTACTTAACAGGATGGGAACTGGAACCCTTTTATAGAATTGGTTTACATTTTCTGCATAGCAATGCAGTGTGTTCTTACTGGAGAGGGTTACAGTCTCTCCTAGTTAGGAGTGCTGGTGAAAAGCACATGTTCATCTCTGAAGTGTTACCTGAAATCATGTTGTTAGACTTTATTTTAATAAACAACATTCCTAGATGCATGACAAGTCATAAAAAAATCATTGTTAATATCAGGAAGTAATTCAGAATAAAATAAAATAAGTCCTCTGGACCAATATATTTTCGTAGGGTGGAGGCAAATGTTTAATCAACTGCAGAGGTAGAAGCAAGAGAGAAGGGTAAAAAGGAAGAAGACCCTTAATGTGAGAGAAATCAAGCAAGCCTGGAATTTTACTTAGGACCTGATTTTCATGATTCCCTCAATTTCAGCTTCTATTTTCCTAATTTTTCATACCTTTCTGTTGCAGCAAATATTTGCATTTTCTGTGTCAGTCTGAAGAGTCCGAAGGAAAATTCCAGCACTGGACATTGTGGTGTAGCTTTTCACAGGCATCTTCCATTTTTGCAGACAAGTCTAGATGCAAATACTTGTAGTCTGCAGAAGTAGTTTGGCAACATAATTTATAAGCATTAATGGATAATTGTTAGTAATTAAATGTTTGATTACCCAACTGGGCCCACAGATCAGGTTGCTGGATTTCCATCTGCTAATAGCTGTGTGCACAGGGGACCCCGGGACTGGAAATGGGACTGAAGGCTGGGGTTCACATGGTGCAAAACTGAAAGTGCAAACATGAAGCTCAGTCTGTTGATCAGCTAGAAAACATGAAGCTCTGTCTATCTATTCTGATTGTGCTTCTCTGTGTTCAGGGCTGCAGTGTAAATGTCTGCAGGTTTAAATATAATCCAATGTATTAGAGATCAATGAATTAGATTGGTTAGATTGGTGTGTAATTGGAATTCCCTCTCTGCTTTTGCGGGCTCAGGTAGGCACAGGTCACTTCTGCTCGTTAGTCCTACATAACCTTCCCACATTTAAATTTGCAGGTCATGAAAATAAGACCCCGTTTTGGATCTAGCTCCATTCCTCTGGTAGATGAATCTCTGCACCCACAGAGACTGGTAGGGATAGTCTGGAAGTCAGGGAGGGTGCAAACCCTTTCCAAGTGGGCAGCACCGCAGTGATGGTCACAAAGGAGTGCCCAGCTTTCTGTCCAGGGTCTGAATCCGAAACTCTCCTCAACTGATGATGGAATATCATCAATTTCTTTCACAGAGGCCATTGGTAGCACGACTACATGTAAAAAAACCTGATGGAGCTGGCAGGGATAAAAGATTTCTTGTTGCCCTCAGCTCATAGGTTGCTTTTGCCTATCCTAGGAGACCTGTACAGCACATAAAGAGCCCAGAATTAAGTCAGCTTTGAATGGATTTAAAGCAGCCTTCTGTTTGTCTACAGATATGGACTTCATACAATGATTTCCTGACCAGGGATTTGGCCTTTCTCAAGGGTTTAAGCAGTTGTCCTGCACAGCCATGGATTCAGAGTGTACCATTTTTTAAAAACTTGTCTCACTCTGTGCGTATTTCCTCTGTGCCTCAGCTGAGTTCCCCTCCCTGACAGCTGTCTAGCTGAAGTATAGAACCAGAGATACAGATAACACACTCTGCTAGTGGGCAGCACCAATTAATGTTTGCATTGAAGTGCCCTGGTTGCAGTGAGGTCCTATACAAAATAGATGGCTCCCTGCAGAGGCAGCAGCTCTCTAATATCCCCATCCTAAAAGGGGCTCTTTTTAGATGGTGGGGAGATTCCTGAAGCCTGAAGGAAAGCAAGATTCCCATCCCTGGCAGCATGGGAGCAGCACAGCCACTCTACATCAATAAGTAATCTGATCATGAGAAGCAAAGGTTAATGACTAATCTGTTTACCTGAGCTTCATTAATCAAAGATTTACTAGAAGTCAGAATCCTATTGCTGCTCAGGCACAGACAGCTTTGCTTCCAGGTTAAAAAAGACAACTATGCAAACGGCACGGAGCATGTAATTCAACAGAGAGCAATTTTCCCAGTGTGTGGATGACAAAGGAGAGCATCAAAGAGAAAAGGCTCTAATCAGAAGGGATTATGTCTGGGCTGCGTGGAGCAGAGGGAAAGCCTCAATCTGCAGTGATGTGAAGAAGAGTTCGACTATGCCTAGCAGCAATATCATCAGCCTTCTGAAATGATTATGGGGTATTTTGATGTCGTGAAATATTATCCTGTTCTCCATGACAACTGACACCTCAATAATAGCACCTGTAAGGATTTAAAAGTTGCCAGAAGACTTCCAAAAACATTGGGCTAAACATCCAGCACAGGGATCTGGGAAAAGCAGTTTAGATCACAGGGACAGGACCACTGGAGAATTGCTCTGCCTGCCCTTTCTTAGGAACTGGTGTGAAGCCTGCTGTAAAATCCATCTATCTGAGATCTTTATGTCTGTTGTGATAGCTAATGTCCACATCATGGTTCTAATTGCCCTCAGGTTAAAGGCACTAAAGGAAAAATGAATAGCAACTCAGGCTGTTGGTGTTGACTGTTCTTTGTGCAACTTTAACCCAATTGTTTTCTTTCTCCCCAGAACTCCCAGAGCGATGGTCCAGTTTTTCTAGGGAAAGCATTGGAGGCAGAAAGCTTTCTGATGGGCCCAGTTCTCCAATTCAATGACTTGTGATGACAGAGTCACTCACATGTTTCAGCTTCAGGGGCTGAAAATGTGGACCTGAACAGAGCAAACCGGAATAATAAAATTTTTTTTCCTATGCAAAGTTAATTCTTTGAATTCAAAAAGCCTTTTTATATAGGACTGTCTCTGTGCCAAATGATGTGAAATCAATTATATGTAAACCTAGACACGGGTAAAAAAATAAATAAGAAAAATATATTCTGAACTAGGGAGTCCAAGGCCCTGTGGAGGCCTGAGGTCCCTTATCCTGGTTTTTGTTAGATCTCATGATTCCACTGTTGTTTGCAGCAGGTAGAGAACTGCACGAGGCAGGGAGAAATTCGATGATTTGTCAACGTCCGGCTGTGCAGTTACTGTTCCAGTCATGGCAGGGGCCACGATGCAGGGCCACACTGGGACCCCTGGGCACAGCAGGGTGTGGGTGACACAGGACTGTTGTGATGCAAAGATACAGAGACTGAATGGGGATTGAAAATGGAGACAGAGGAATCAAAGACGAGACTTGTCCCAGGCTGCTGCTGCAATGCCATCTACTCACTGGAATACATTTTTTAATGCCATGTGTTGTGAGCTAATTAATTCAGGGCCAGATTATGGTTTCCTTTTCATTACCTTACTTCCTCCATTCAAATATGAGGCTCAGAAACTCCTTTGGTCTGGGTCTGCTGCCTGTCTGCCTCACCCAGATGTCTGGAGGCCCAGGCAGAGATGTGCTGGGAGATGTCCCAACCTCAGTCAGGACCTGCACCGGCAGACTGGTATGGAAAGAGGAAGTGCATATATGCCACATTTAACAATTTTAAAAGTACCTAAAAGATTTCCTAAGGTTCTGAACTTCCTCTTCTCCACCACACACCAGCCCACAGACCCGTGAAGGGTTGCTCTTATCAACTGCAGCACCTCATTCTCTTAAGTGATTTTCAACCACCAGCCCCGATGCCTCTTATCACACAAACCCGAGGGAAAGTGTTGGTTTGCAGAGGAAGACTTCAGCCAGGTGCTCTGGCTGCTTCATCTGTGCACCAGGCATGGGTGTCACCATCAGCGTGTGGCAAACCTGGCACCATTGTCTGGTGTCCCTCAAGTTCAGCAGGAGCGATGTGACCTGACAAGGAAGATTCTGTTTTTAATAAAACACATTTTGGCTACAGGCAATGCTGCTCTTTCCCTGGAGAGAGTTATCAGTTCCATGTGAAGCTGCTTTTTGCATGCACGGAAGAGAAGCTACAGAACTGCACAGACTGGGAGCTCCCTGAAGAGTGGGAAGAGATGTCTGTGTAACCACAGATACACCTTTACTACAGAATTGATTTTTAGAGACATAGCTTCTCACTTTAACACTGAAACATATTGCAAAATTTTGTCTTCCTCTCTCTCCTTACATATTTAATTTATAGCCCAAAGAATGCAGGCAACGACTCCTCTCAAAAGCAGACCAATAAAAGTAGGGAAATATAACTAGATGAGCAATTGGAATTCATTTTGGAATGATTGAATTGAAATGAGTAAGACCAACACTTGGGTTATTTTACTGGGGAATGTGTCCTTTAGGCTGCTAATGGAGTACAACCAAATAAAGAAACCACATTTTTCTTAGTAAGAAAAAAAGATGGCAGGGTCTCCTGTGCAAGGATCAGGGCTCATTTTTATGAAGATACAATGGGAACTGCAGAGGGGATGGACTTGGAGAAATCTTTGGAGGTGGCTGGCTGAGATTCTGTTGTATCGATCATTTAACACCACTAGGCCTTAATTGCATGGTTAATGACATGTTACAGAATTACATTCTTCACAGAAGTTTCTTTTGTCTTTGTGATTTAAATCAAATATATATATAAGTATATATAAATATATATATATCTATCTTCTTTCTCAGAGACAACTACACTATCTCTGGCAACAGGAATTAATAAAAGATGCTGCAATCCTTGAAATCAATGTAGTTACATTGATTTATGCTGGTGTAGGAACTGACCTTTGAGTTCAAAACAAATCTAATGATGTTAGAATGAAAAAAAAACCCCTAATAAATATACGTAAGACAAAATTATCAGAAGTGTCTTAGTGAATTAGCACAAAATCAGGCTCCAGATTACTTTCCTACACTACAAAATTTTGAAAAGAAGTGTCCGTTCTCCATCAGGGGAGAAAGACGAGAGGGGACAAAAACCCCCCAGCAGCTGGGGCACCTGCGTGAGGAAGAAACGAGAAAATCCTCCAGCCTGTGGCCAGCGCAGCGCGGAGCCAGTCTCTCTGTGTCCCCGTGCCATTCGGAGGAGTTATTGGTGCAGAAGTCAGCGATGATGCCCGGCTCTCCGAGGGGCAGGGAGCCCGGCGGGGAAGGTGCTCGGCGCGGGCACTCAGGAGCAGCAGGCTCCCGGGAGCTGATTGCCGGCCGCTTTCAGCGCTTCTCTGGCGGCTCTCCAGGCTCATAGCGAATTCGGAGCAGGAGAGCAGCGTCTCGTTCCGTGTTGTTCCTCGCCTGGGTGCAATCAGTGGTATTATACCTGAGAAGTGACTGGTGAGCGTCTGCTAAAGAAACGGGGAAATGGTACTCCCATGGTGTTTCCTTAAAGTCTCTGCTGAGGGGTTTTTTTTTTTCTTTTAAGGGCTTTTTTTTTCCATTGTTGCTTACAATGAACTTTCTTTCTGTAAAAGTGCCCAGGAATAGGACTTGGTACCAGTTTTTGTAGCTGTTGAGGGCCTGGCTGTGGGTGTTCACTCTCCCACCATTACCCATGTATTCACATCATTCTAGTGGGTGTAATCCTCATCCCAGAAATGAGAATTACTTTCAGTTAAATCAACTTGACTGTTACCCAATTTTCACTTTATATATATATATATATATATATATATATATATATATTAAAAGGACTTCCAATAGCTACTTCTCCATTCCATGATATTAAGGGAAGTAGCCAAAGAATCAGCCGAGAATGCACTGATAAACGCAATTACTACTAGATTGATGTTTTTAAATGTTCTGTTGTTGACAAAAAGCCCTCAGAAACCTGAAATGTTAATCTGTTTTTCTTTTGCAAATTGAGTACTGCCTGCTGTGTACATCCTTTTATTACTGTAGGGCTGCTCATAAGCTCCAGGCTGTTGGCATTTATTTATTAAAAAAGAAAAAGTATCAAGAAACAGCACTGAAATATTTTTTCAGTTGGTTTCCAAAACAAAAATAATTGGCAGACACAGGGAAAAAAAAAAAAGCCCAAAACAACAAAATTTTGGCCAAAAGAGTATTGACAGAGAAGAACAGAAGGAGCAGTGTTGGTACCCCCAGGGACGAAGAGTCAACAAAACAAAGCTGACTTTCACAAGTAGTTGTCTAGACAATCAAGAGGCTTTTTACAGATTGATGCTTAGGTTTAATAAAGAGGCCAAACTGCCTGAGTCTGCACGAAGCTGTAAGAAATCAAAAGCAAAATTCCACAGAGTGGTGCAAGAGCAGTATAATATACTTGCAGGAGTTTCAGAACAAAATCTTTATGAAAATGGGCAGCTTTCCTAGCCAAAAGACACCTTCTGGTGTCATTTATCAACAGCTGCTTTAGAAACCTGAGGTATGCTGCAGCGATCACTCATAGGAAGCTCTGCTGCCATTAATGACCAGATTTTTTCCACTTGTTCATTTTGCTCCTTCGAAAACAAGAAGCTGCTCCAGAATTCATTTTCTGACGCTAAAGAACATGAGTCTATATAGGTGCTTTAACATGAGCACCCAGGATTCTTTTTGTAAATCTACCAGAGCAGCATCTAGAGTGGAAGTTTCCCCCAGACAGCTTCACCATGGACTTGGAGTGAGGAAATATCTCTGAGGGAAAAGCGAACTGAAATTAAAGTTGCAACCACCACTACACCATTACACACCAAGAACTTCAGTTCTTTAAAAAACAAAAGGAGGAGTAGGTCAGCAACAGGCATTTACGCATCCTGAGACTCAGGAGTGTTTCTCCTGAATTCTGCTTCTGAATTCTGCTTCTTTTCCACTTCTTCTTTCTCCAAATTCTGCTTTTCTCCCTCTTTTTGGGGAAAACAATTATTTTCTTGAGGGACTGTGTTTGACTAGTGTGCCTCTTGAATTTCCTTTATTAGAGTAATCCTTTACATAGAAAAATCTTTTCATTTGTTTGCCAAAAGAAGCAGAAAATATTGTCTGCATCATCTGGGTAACTGAGCTCCAGTTTTCCAATTCCACCTGCATTTCACAGATAGAAACTACCCAAATATGGCACAGGATTTGAATGCTGTCTAATGGAGTATGCAGCGTAGAGGAAGAGGAAAGATTGCACTTTCTTAGTATTTATATGATTTTTAGCATTCTTGGAAAAGACATGCAATTACTGTGCTTTTCCTTCGAGTCCACAGACCAGGTTTTTTTGCAGTAAGGCAGTCGATGCTGGAGTCATAACACAGCCAAGGTTTCACTGTAACTCAAAAGAAGTGCACTGGGACATCCATATTTTTACAATTCCTTCAAACAAATCACAGACAAGACAAATATGAAGAAGAGCTCCAAAAGCACATCCCTATATCCATAAACTTCCACTTGGGCAGGAGCAGACACGGGCATGGTTTCAAGGGAGTGTGCTTCATGCCTTGTGCACTTTAGAGACATGTGTTTCATTTTATTTGTTTACTTCAGTAACTCCTCTGTGCCACTGAGGTTTTGAAATCTAAGGCCAAGGTCAGCAGCTACCATGGGAGTTGTTGTGGTCTTTGTAGGCAGAAGGTGGAAGGAGTGAATTTAATTCCCTGTTGACACCAATAGGACTTGGGAACAGTCAAGCCAACCTTGTGATGTAGGTTGGGAACCAACCAGGAGGACTCTCCCCAAAAATGGAAGCATAGAAGATTCCTAAAATCAGATGCTTTTACTCTTTTTTTTGTTCCCACTGTAAACATTGGGCGCAAAGTTTGCTGCCAGCCTGCAATAAAGCCCTCCCAGGTCTGCTGGACTGACTGCCTGTGTGTGTGGACTCTGAGGTTCTGGTTCTACTGCAAAGAGAATAACACTGAAACGGGCACAGAACACATTAAAGTACCAGAGGAACTGTGATTTTTGGCTTGGATAAGTCTCCTAATAATTTGAATATTTGTTCTAGTCTGATTTTTGCTGTTCCAAATTATTCTTTTTCCTTATTCTCCCCTTGGTTTCATAACTTGGCAACTCCTATTTACTGATCAGCCTTTGTGTCTTTCTAAAAACGAAGGCCAGGGACTTTCTGTCATCTTTTAGGTCAGCTGGCTTGCTCACTATAAGCACAGCCTGAAAGAATGGGATAAAATTTGCACATTCAGCCCCATGAGTGCACTTCCACGGAGCCGGCTGTCTTCAGGAACAAAGACAAAACCTGTGTCCAACTGTAGGCAGAATCAGGACTCTGGTTCCCAAATGTTACTCAGTAGCTGACAACCTCTGGCAAGCAAAATATACCCTTTTTATACTATGCTGAACATTTAAAAAGTGGTAATAAATAGATGGTAGCTTAGAGGTGTGATTTATTTGTTTTATGAATCACAGAAGAGTCCATAACTCACGGAAGATTAAGGCTGAAGCAAGTTATATGGCTCTTGCATTACAAGTGGAGATTAATGTCTTTTTTCATGAAGCCTCGTCATTAACCGGTCTGCATTAGAGTAGTTTAATGTTAGTGACAGAAAGAATTGACTTTTAACATTTTTTGAATATTCTGCCGTTTGGTTGGTCTTTGCCAGGGGGATTCCTCCCAGACCTGAGAGATTTTGAAAGGAATAAATCCTATCTCAGCATGGGCTTTCTTACGTACACCTGCACCCCACACGATTATTATGAAGATCCACAAGATCAGCAGGATAATACAGACGGGTTTTTCCCTGCATAAAGACTGCTTCAAGGCTTTTGGGACTTTTAGTCATGCTGAGTCACCCCGAGACGACTCTTCTTCATTAGAGCATCTCAATTTACAGCTCATCTACCATGACAAAAGTGGCTTCTGTTACAAATGCACTGCAAAAGGCTGGAATAGCTCCCTCCATCCGATGTGACTGCTGCTGCTTCTATCAGACCAGAGTAGTGATGTTTTATGGTTTTCTGGGCTTCTCCTTTTCCAGGGACATATTAAATTAAATATCATCTTACATGGGAATCATCATATTTATTTTTGACCACAGATTATAACTGCAAGTGACTTTATCTTTCATTGTAGTGTGTCATATCATAACACTACACTATTGAATACAAGTAATTTGCTAGAATCTATTAAAACACTCCCATTTTAGAAATCCATTACAACTTTCCTTGTTGTTGTTACCATATCCAGGAGTGCCAATGCGACAGGAGAATTAACTTGATGAACAGTCCTGCGAAATGTGCCGCTACAAGCTGTTTCTGAAACATCTTTCAAGGCATCTCCATCAGCTCATGATTCTCTTTGGTTTTCTTTCTTTTCTAGAACTATTTGCTAGCCCTTAGTTGTGGTAAGCGATTATTTGTGCTTTCAAACAAACTCCATGAAAAACGTTTTTCAAGTGGAGATCAAAGAGCGAAGGCAAACATAAAAGCAGTCTTATAAAAACTGTGTATTAAAAAATCCAAGCACCATCCATATGCCAATTACATCCAAACCTCATGGCCCCTTCTCTATGATGCTTCTTAAAGGTGATAGAAATGTCAGATGAAACAAAAAGGGGCACATAATGGAGAGGGAAATTATGGAGATGAGAGGTGGCTCTCAGGAGTCATCCACTGAGGAGTTCTGGTTGGGAAGGGCAGCTCCAGAGAGTAACGCTTGCAGCACTAACTGTGGTCTCCAATTACTACAGTCTGTAATAATTTCTAACAGTTGCAGGTGTCATTAAACAGAATTTTCACAAGCCCAGGGGTTAAAATGATGCCCTAAACCTACAAAAGCATGCAAACTCTTCAGTCCCTAGAAAGGATTTACTCTTAAGAGCTAAGGGCTGGTTTTACACTCTGAGATCACACAGTTGTAAAATTCAAATCTAAAATGAACTTATGTCTTATTCTGCTGTGACCCCTTAACACCCCTGCAACCAGGATGTTCATAGTTTTGACCTCTGCCAGTGATGGGATGGTGAGGCACAAAGATTTCCTCGTGGGGCATGATGTTACTGAGCACTGGAGACCCCAAACACTCCAGTATTTGGAACAATCACGACATCAGTGCTCAGTGGACTTAAGCAAACAGCATAAAGGCTCCGAGAAGTGCAATTATTTGAGATAATTAAACTTCTTGCACTTGCTGACTAAAGTCAGCCCGGGTTGCGCTGCCATCTCCATGCAACCGTAGCAACTTCTTCCTTCCATCGTGTCCCAGATTAATGCGAACACCTGGAATCAAAAACCTGAGGCTTGCGAGGAAGGTGCATAAAACTTTATTGATCCTTGGCAGATGGCAGGGATCCAGTCACATGGTGGTGATTCACTTTCCAAATCCCTGCCTCAGCAAGGAGCAGTGCTGGGCTCTCCAGAGACCCCTCTCTTCTTTGACTGCCTCTAAGCCCCAATCAGGAATATTTTAAGGAGACAACTACAGGAAATTACAAATTCTTTCAAGAATTTGAGCCTTCATTACTCAGATTTCAGCATATTAATATTTTTAAGGATGGTTCACAACTAAATATGGTATTGCCTTTCTTACTGTTTCTACTGGGTTCATTTCAGCACTTTCAAACCCCTACATGCCAACAGGGTTCAATGGCAGCAGCCTGTGGGCAATTAAGGTTAAAATTTAGTCTTGGTCATATGTGACTGCTCCTGTAAATGTGGTGAAACACAGTTGGAGCACATATTCCCCAGAGAGCAAGTAGGCAATGCTTTAAGGAAGCCATGGAAAGATAAATGGATGCAGAGAGGCTCTGGAATTTTGCTTGAAATAATTTTTGCTTTGCTTTTAATGATCAAAACCATTCCTCCCACTGAACCACATAAAAAAATAGCATTTGTGTCTGTGCCAAAGGTGGAGCATAGTGTAGACCCACTGAAATGAAAGACAAGTGAAAAATTAATGAGAAACTGGAAACCAGCAGCTCCCACCCTGTGAGCAGTAGTCTTTTATATCCTTCTTCCATAGTGAGCATCTCAATGGGGCAAAAAATCACAGTAGCTCCTCTGACTTCAAAGGAGATGCACCGGTTGGGAAGGAGGGGAAACAATCCAGAGAGCACTGTACCAAGTCCACACAACTTAGGAAGAGCCAATCAACACTCAGGAGAGGGGGGAATATTTTTGTTATAAAGAGTTTTGTGTCAGGAAGAAAAGCACCTAGAGGTGATCCAGCTTTGACTGAGGATCTCATCGGGCCAAAGCAGATGTAGCCTGGAACTTGAACTTTAATTTCTAGGGTTAGGGAGGCACAGACAGGTACAGCAAATAAGCCTGAGGGTCACAAACAGACTTTTTTGACAAACCTTTCACTTTCCAATATCTGCTCTAGAAGAAATTAGCAGTCTGAGATTGTCCTGTACTCATGTCAAGAGGCATCACAGTTTTGGATTATGTCGTGGAAGGGTCTTTTTTCCCTGCACTAACTCCAAAGAACCCACTAATTAATTACACCTTTTTTATCTAACTACGAGATGTTTAAAATAACAGTTTCTCAAGCTCTTTTGGGAAACAAATGAAATAAATGGAAACATTGTCTTTCCTCATCCGTTTAGCCATCATGAAACCCAGTTTGCCCAAAAAATGAGAATTGAGGAGAAGTTCCCTAAAATCCCTTACAAATTATTAAAAGTGTTCATGCGTGCTCTTCAGTTGTTATTTATGAGCCAAAGGAAGCTGTCATGCATGTACTAAGCTACCAGAAATCCAGGGACTTCTCCTGATCTATTGTCTTTGCCTGTATATTATATAACAACATTTGTCTTCCATAGCATGTTTAATAAATTCACACAATCATTTTGAAATGATGCCTCTGTAATCTGGGGAGTTCATTATCACCTGCTCGCTGGAAGTGGTCGCTCTCCAAAGCCACCAGTTCTTAGGAATTAGATATAGAGTGCTTTAATTGCTTATCATTAAATGCTGTACCTACTCTCAATATTCTCTGTGAAGTCTGTGGGGCCGTAATTTCCTCCCCTGTAATTAACTGAGTTTACATGGCAGCACTGGTAGGGTATCTTTTGGAAGGCAGGGGGGTTAAAAGGAGCTACACGAGGTGAGACACTTATTTGAGCTGATTCCTGAGTCCTGGGTGTGTGAGTGTTACAATGACAAACTTTAGCAGCATCACATCCCTTGCAGCCGTGGCAGAGGGAACTTTTGCTTGGGTCAGATGCTCCTGAGCCCAGAGGAGCTCCTCGTCCCCCTCTAACCTTGCTTTAATCGCATCAGACTGCAGCAGGGATGCTTCCCTGCCATCCCTCGCCATGTTTTAAAAGGCTGTTAGTTAACAGAACCTCCCAAATTCACCTTGTTTTACATGAAAAGAAACAAAGTAGGAGATGAGGTTCAGGAGGCTCACCAGTGAGTGTATCAGTGTCAAAGAGGGAGCAGCAGAATGCGCTGTATGGGTCCACCAGCAGCACCGTGGCTGTGCCACTGCCTGCAGCTCTGCACTGCTCTCCTGTCTGGGCCACACAAACTCCCGCTGTGGCAGCACCTGCTGCAGTGAACACCTGTAGCCTCACTCTCCTCTACCGATTTTAAAGTGCCTGCAGGACCAGCAGCACCCCTGGAAGCTCTACCCCCCTGTTGAAATTGAGCAATGAGTCCAAAAGTTATTGGGGAGGGGAGGAGGATGTAGACACAGACGCACAGACAGTACGATTGCATAAGCCTCGTTCCCATGAGAAACCAGGCTGAAAAACAAACTGTCCTAACATGGGTTCTCATAACTCTGCCTGCTAAGTAGGTCATGCCAGGTCCCAAACTCACGTAACTTTGCCTTTATCTCCAATGGGCTCTCCTCTAGGAGGCAATCCTGGGTTTGGCAGGTTTGACCTTTCATTTTCCATATCACTGAGACATCCTTAAGGGAAAAAAAAAACAAACCAGGTTGATACAGTGCAACATCAAAACCCGCCATGGTCTCATACCACAGCAAGATTTGTGCTGTGGGACAGAATTATGAGGAACAAACCAACAGGGAACAGCTCTGACACTGACCCTACTTACACACTAGCTCCCACTGCTGTAGGGGATCATGGGGTTTAAATAATATCCTAGATCTCTAATGGGTCTGTTCTTCCCTTGAAGCAGGAGAAGTTTTCCCATTAGCATGAATGGGAGCTATGTGTCTGCCCCAAAAATAGAACGGACCTTAGGCCTGGTCCTTTTATTTTCAAAGAAATAAACTCTTTGCTTTCCTGCTGCAGGGAGACACATTTAAAAATAACCTGTCAAGAAAATTTATTAATAATGGTAGTCCTTCAGTTTAATTCTGAGGGCTCACACTCTTCTCTCAGCATTTATCTCCAAGCTCATGATCAGATCTAAGTTTCAGCTACACTTTTTTTGAGAATCCCGGCAGACAAAACCAGTCTGTTTTTTCAAATACTGCAAACCTGTGGCAATGGTCACCTTCAGCACAGACCAGGTTCAGCAGGGCAGGTCTCCAGTAAGAGCTGCTGCCAAGGGAGCCCTGAGACCTCAGAGCTGTGACCCTTTTGCTTGTGAAAGGAAACTTCATTTTACGTCTCTTTTGTCCCACATCAGCTTGATGTGCAAGAGGGGCTGCCCAGCCGCCTCCCCACCGACCATGGCACAGCTGGAAGGGAGCTGGAGGCATCATTGTAAGGAATTTTGCACACTAGTATGTGGAACAGGAAAGATTTCTGCAGTGGATCAAGATGCTTTTGAAACCCTTCCCCATGCTTAGGTGGGGATTGCAGTGCTAAAGGCCATGTCCTGTGCACAGGCCAAATGTGAGAATGGGAAGAGAGCTTTGTGTTGTATTGTTAGACATAGACAATTGTACTGTTTTGTAGCACACAGAGGAATATCCTTTCTCTTTCTCTTCTTTGAGACAAACAAAAACAAAACTAGAAACTTCTCCAACTTCTGTAGTTTACAAATTTGCTTTCTTTTTTTCCTGTGGGAACTCTTAACTAAATATATCCCCTGCAAAACTCCATGTATACAAAAGGAAACCCCAAGTTACTTTGCATCAAACACTCAGTGCACAGAAAGTACCGTAGTGTTGGTTCCATTTCCACTGGCTACTTCTACTGGAAATGTTCAAGGCCAGGTTGGATGGGGCTCTGAGCAACCTGGTCTAGCAAAAAATGTCCCTGCCCAAGTCAGGGGGTGAAACTGGGTGATCTTTAAGGTCCCTGCCAACATAAACTGTTCCACATTTCTATGATTCTTTGGTCAAGTGTGTGCAAAGGCTGAGCTGTCCTGTAACACTGATCTTTGTCTCTGTGTGTTTATCACCACAAATTTCAAAGAAGTTGACCATTGAAGTCATCAGGGTTTGGTCAATGGGCTGTTTATTATTTTGAATATTTTTTACTCTCCATGTGTGGTGATTGTGAAAGGTTGTCCTATAAATGTCTGCTCCTCACCCAGTCTGCTGTGTTCACTTCCTACATGTGCTTTCCAAAATGTTCCAGTCGCAGGCCAAGCTTCACCCAGCATCGCTGTCCGACAATGAAATCTGAAGATTTCTGTTTATAAATTGGCCTTGCATCTCAAGTTAAAGGGCAAATGGCTTTACAGCTCTGCCCCTTGCAAACTGGTCTGTGAGCATAAACATTACAGGAGCCAAGCACCCCTGCAAAAACAGACAAACATAACTACAATAAAAAAAGCCTGTTCCTTTTAGCAGCTATTAAATAAAGCAAAATGCATGCACTGTTGTGCTCACTTTTGGTTTCCATACCAGGTTGCTTCAGTCACACATGGGGATTTTGCAGGTGGTATTACCTGTCTTGCATGCAGCATTACAAATGGATTCACAGTACTTTGCTGGAAAAAAAAAAAAAGAGAAAGAACTCAGCTGAGCAGAAAAATACATTACTCTGAAAAAAAAAATCCATCTACAATCAGAGATAAATTACAAAGGAATTAAAAAAAAATCCCAAGCAGCATTTAGGAAAAAATTAGATTTTTAAAGTTTTACCTGATCATGGAAAAAACAAGTGTTCCTTCAACTGATTCATTCTCCACAAAACTGTTCTATTTTCTGTCACCTAAAAATATCTGGCTCCTTTTTGAAGAACTGATGAAGAACCTGGCTCCTTTTTCTTCTCCCAACATGCCCCAGCTTGAAATCATCAGAGCTGTGATGCTGAGCTTCCCTCCTCAGCCAGAGTGTGAACAGCGAGGATAGGATTTCTCCCATGTAGTTTTAACCACTGAAAAAGTGGGTATCAAGTGTAAACCATGTCTCTAGGCACTTTTAACCACCAATATAGAGAGAAAAGCCTTTTGGAGGTGCCCCTGATTATTGACGTATAATTTAGACTAAACACCTGTAAGTAGGTGAGATGGATCCCACCCACAGAGCTTTCTTCTTCCTCGAGGCCAATTAGATATAAATGCTGCTTCACCATGATCTAATTTCAAGACTTTGAAACAAGGCTTTCAGTCAAAAATGCAAATTCAGTGAAAACCAGACCTTTTTGTGGGAAAGGGCTAGTTTCTGATTCCTGTCTTTAAAAGATATTTAGGAGAAAACAATAGGTGTGGTTACTATATTTTCAAAAAGCAAAATTTCCATTTTCTGTTTGAAACTAGTCTTGTGTTTGAAATTCACATTAATTTCTAGTCATTTAAAATAAAGGGTCAACATAAAAAAAGGAATCATTCCACTGGCCCAGCCTTTCCCCTTATATTTAAATCACAGATCTCCAAAGAAATTTCATTTTTTTTCCCTTTCATCCTGGTTTAGATGAGGAAAAAAATCCAATCAAAACTTCAAACATCTATTCGGGAAACAAAAGCTATTTCCAATACAGCTTTAATGCTTCATCTGCAGCTGAATCACCCTGTGTGAAAGGGCTGAGCTGACGTCAGTTGGGTTGAGGGAATCCTGCTGCTACTGTTTTCCACTCCTCTTTAGCTGTTTGGTGCCCAGCCCCAGAACTGCTTTTGTGCATCCAGCTGAGCTGTGGGACAAATGCATCGGCCACAGCACTGTGAGAGGGGCTGGGTACAAACCTGAGTGCACTTTGCTCATGCTCTGAGCCCAAAGGACTTGGCCCAAGTCCCAT
The DNA here is from genome assembly GCA_014706295.1 of Lycocorax pyrrhopterus obiensis. Lineage (NCBI taxonomy): Eukaryota > Metazoa > Chordata > Aves > Passeriformes > Paradisaeidae > Lycocorax > Lycocorax pyrrhopterus. The sequence continues at coordinate 7,812,306 of JACSVZ010000022.1, read as the reverse complement.
CTGAGCCAAAGGACTTGACCCAGGTCCCGTCTGGGAGCCAAGCAAGCAGGTCAGCAAGGTGCAGAGCTCCAGCTCGAAGGCTGATGAACCCTGTGACAGATACACAAGACCCAGAGGAAGGTTTGTTTTCCCTGTGGGTGAGCTCAGGCTGGGCTGTGCGCTGGAGATTGGCAAAGCAGCCTCTGGTTTCACCTGGTCAGAGCAGAGCTGTCCTGCTCCTCACAGACACAGTTTCCACACACAGCGTCCTGTAGTGCCCTGGGGGCCGTTGCCACCCCTTGGTGCAGCCACAGGGACACTACTGCCGAAAGAGAGTTGACATCTCAGCATGGAACTGGGCTGCCCAGCAGATGCTGTTAACATCAGAAAGAGGAAACAGTTCAGGAAAAAAGATGCAGACCTGGCAAGTTCTTCTTTGTGGGGAAGAAAAGAAGAAGGAGAAATGGTGAAGAGTTTTGTCTTTTCTTCAGATGGAGAGAGGAGAGAGGTGGTGCAGGGCTATGAGCACTGGCTGGTGCCTGAGGACTGTGCTGCTGATGCTGCAGGGTGTCATTAACAGGGGTAAATGCCCTGTTCCTGGCACTGAGTGCAGGGTTGTGTTCCCAGTGACAGCCCTTTCCTTGTCTGAAGGTTGTGGGATGTGTTTTGCAGTGCCGTGCAGAGAAGCAGGAGAGTTGCACCGGCTCCATGTGGTGCTCAAGAACACAGAGAAGTGATGCTGACAACAGCTGTGGGGTTCAGTGCTCTTTCAGATAGTCCCCAGCTCCTGCATCTACCCAGAAAATCTTAGCCTTCATTTATTTCAGTAATTGAAATTGTAGGGTGTTTTTGCTACAGAGAGGGACTCCATAATAGTCATTGTGTAGATTCCAAAAATAATAAGCAAATACAGGGAAGCCTTTTAATTTATTTATTTTAACTGGGGAAAAATATTTTTTTTTAAACCAGTCTCAGTATCTTTTGATATTTGAAAGGCTGGGGCTGACAGTGTTTTCACTGGAGTAAGTTAAAGACGCACAGATCACCCCTAGATCACCAAACCTTGTTCTCATTTCTCCAGTGGACCATGCATGGGTGTAGCCAAGAGTAAAAGCAGACCCCCCTCTGAGAGAGGAATGGGATATTGAAAACAGCAGGAAAATGCTGAATTGTTTGGCCAATATCTTTGAGACAAGCATTGTTCACTCAACAAAGCCACCCCAGCTGCCATCTTGGATTTTCCTTCTGATTTTAAGCAATGTCATTGCAGGCCTCCTAATGAAAGCCAGACCAAAAGCCTGCGGGGGAAGGTTGTCACAGCTGAGAGAGCAGCAGAGAAAGAGGCTGCCCCAGCCCAGCCAAGCTCTTGGATGTTCAAACCTTTTTCTTCTAAAGGCAAAGATTTCTCTGTGAACTGTTATGAGCTTCCAAGTTTGTGGGAACAGCGTATGGGCTTGGGTCTTGTTGCTTCTAAGGGAGATAAACACATTATGTGGTGATCTGGGAGTTACACAGTCTCTGGTGTGTCTTTTACAAGGGTACAGCTCATACGTTGGATCCACTTTGCCTCCATCCCTCTTTTCTTCCCTGCCTCCCGTACATTTGCTTGGGGTGTTGAGAACACTCGTGTGTGCACGCACAAAACCCAAGGCATGTGGACGAATAACCCACTGGACTAAGTGTTTGAATACCGTTTTCAAAGAGAAAGAGCCCCTCCCTCTTGGCTGAAATCAGAAAGAAACCAGAACTCTGACATACGGCTGCAGAGGCCCTGGTAGAATACCAGGAGTCCTTTAGGCACCCTGAGATGCTCTGAGCTCAGATCAGTGGCTGCCTGGGTCACTGCCAGTTGGCTTCCAGGTGTGGAGTCTCTATGAGCTCTACTTTTATCTTCTAACCTCCTGATTCCCTTTTACTTCTTGCTTACATCGATGGTGAGAGCTTTACCTTTCCAGCCCGTGAAGTCCACCCCCAGAAACTCCCTTCTCCATCTGTGGCAGGCAGGAAGGGACATATTTGAGGATGATTTGGTGAGGTTCTTCATGGCTTTAAGGGAACTTTCCCCCTCAGATGTCTAAACCACATATTTCCTCTCCTCTAGAAGAACCAGGGGAAGGCAGGTGGGTAAGAATTTTGTGCACATATATATTGTAGGCAATCTGGGTTAAAAACATTTGACCCAGCCTAGGCTTATATACTTCAGTGTGGCTGAAGTCAGAACAAAGCCCATTTTTTTGATTCATGGGCTCTACATGCAGGGGAATGGCACAAGACAGACAGTCCCTTTCCTCCCCTCAGCTCACGTCAAACGTACGGAAGATTTGCACACGAGAAAAAAGGTCACCTCGAAATTATATGAATCATTCTGAGGGGCTTTGCCCTACCTTGCCTTTTCCAAGTCATCTCTAATTCCTCTTCAAGGTATCACGTGAAAGAAAACCACAACAGACTGTGCCATCGCTTGCTCAAGTAGCTTATTTTTGTCCAGCAGTGAATATCTTCACTTCCTTCTTTTCCATAGATCAATGGCTCTCTCAGAATCTCTTTCTACACCAGAACTCACTCCAGATTTAACCATATCTGCACTGATGGCTTCTTCAAGAATCAGATAAATTATTTGATCTCATTCTTCTCAAATGGTGACATTTTCATCAAGAGATCATGGAAGAAGTTCAGTGGGAAAAAAAAAAGTACTTTTACCTCATAAAGTCTCTGTTGGCATCACAATTGCTCTCATGCCTCTGTTTCCAAAATTAAGTTGTCCTGTACTGTAATGTCTGTACTGAGAAAAATCAGTCAGTTTCCACTCAGCTTTTTTCCATTCTGTTTTCATACAAATTTAATTGCTTAGAATTTTAGCTGGCAAGGGCTGCATGAAAATTGGTGAAGGTATCGGTAACTGACCTCTTTTCTTTTTAGAAATAGTAAAGTACCCGTAGTCCCTCCTCTTCCTTCATGTAATCAAAAAGCCAAAATGGTTGGTTATATTGTAAAGATATAAAATGTTGTCAAATAAAAAAATCAGACACAGGAGGGAATGCCAGTGAAAATTGTGTGTGCTACCCCAGCAGGTAACGTGGACTATGACTGCAGTCAGTGACGGGGAGGGAATAAAGTAGTAATCCATGAATATGGGTTTTACAACCTTAACTGAGAAAAAAATCTATTCCAGCCACAAAATAACAGAAATGTGCTGGAGAGAGGAAGATTTCTAGCCATGCACAGCAGTGATGTTCTCCCAGTAGGACCAGGAGCAGCAGAACTCTTCACTTCTTTTCAACCAGGTCTTGATCCTCATTTAAGCACGCACAGCACAGCTGACAGCAGCTGCCTGCGAGCTTCCCCCCAGGGATGCATGTCTGTACTCTTAATACAGTCACTGTAAGAAGAAAACATTGATTTTTTTTCAGTGTGCGTGCTCTGAGCTAACTGGGAAATGAGGAGTGCTGGAATTAAGGCAAGCACTCATTTTGTGGTGCAGTTTATTACATTTAAGCAATTTACTACACAGACTTGATAAATCCCCGTCCTCCCCCCCAAATATGACACTGTTATCTGCATCCTGGCTTGAGAAAGAGACAAATCTCTTAGCTTCTTCTGACTCTGGTAGAAATCTGGACTTCTGAGCAGCCTGAAGTCCTGGGGCTCCCTGAGTGTGTGTTCTTCCTCCAAGACAGGGACAAAGCATGGCTCCCTGCTACAAGTGACTGCTCAAGATTTCATGTCAGGCACCCTCCTTTAGTGCAACATCGTGCTCTTCCTCTTTTATCTGAGCCCAGAGCAGGTCCAAACTGGAACTTCAAACATACAACCAACAGATGTTGTGAACATCACGGGCCGCAGAAGGCGATTCAGATCCCATGATCCCAAAAGAGGAACTTGCTTTGTGAGATGCTTTCTTGCATATACCCACAGATACTAGAAATCTCACGAGGACAGCCAAGCTGATAACATTTCCCCTGTTCAGAAGGAATACTTTTCCAGTCAGAACAAATAAGGACATTTTAGTAGCTGCAAACATAAACCAGAGCCCTGCTTCAGCCACACAGCTGAAATGCTGCATCTCTGCCTAAGCACAAACCCCAGCTGCGTCCTGCAGGCACCCTTCTCACTCACATTCAATTCCAGTAGCCATCAAATCACTTCTCTGACCCAAATTTTGTCTCCCTGTACCTGGTACTTCCACTATGCCCACCCAGTGTTCAGCTCTTGGAGACATCTGCAACATATCAACTAACTTTTTATTAAAGGTTTTATTACTCACAAGGGGCTATCTCTTTTAAAGGAGAGGTTGGGTGGATTTCTTTCTCCCCAGGCTGCTGAAATACACAAATATTGTCACACTTGCTGGGGCTATTTCAAAATAAATAAATGAAGCCTGTGGGCTGGGCAGAGATGGAGATCTACAGCTGCAGGGTGTAAAATTGGAATCCCCATCCACGGCCCCGCCGTGGGGCTGCTCCCCTTGCACAACATGCAAAGGAAGGAAGTTGAAAGGAAGCAATTTATGAGTTAGCTCTGAGTAATCCAGTGATATGGTTAGCAATGCAGAGGTAGAAAAGCCTGTGTGACAGAGTGAATGTACGTGGGCTTGTAAATCAGTGCTGAACGGAAAACTAAAGTGAAAAGAAGAAATGCTGCCCAATTTTACCAGGGAGTGTGTGGCAAGGTCATGGGCAACAGTAGGTGCATAACATCTAGAGACTAGGTCGAAGAAAAGCACTTTTTGGTATTTTATACCTCCACCTCAAAAGTCACATAAATGGACAAGCAGTGTTTTCCTCTCCCTCATAATTTCCTCTGAAGGAGGCAACTGCTGCTGAACAAAATGATTTTCTCCTAAGAGCCAGTCAGAGAAGGATGGGACATATTTACTTATTCAATAGGCAGAGTCCTGATTCAGAGATAATAGAAGGGTTTTATCCTGTAATTTTGCTTATCACTCTCCTTTACTTTTTCACAGTTCTTAATAATGAACAGCTTCAGATAGAACAAAACACACTCAGAGTCACTCAGCTCCTGTGCTGAGCTTGAATAACACAGCAACTTTTTCTAGACACCAAAAATATTTAGTGAATTTTTCGCCATGCCATTTGGCACTTTTGTTGAATTAGCTTCTTGGACCTGTCGATGATCAAAGATATCATAAAGACTAAGGGTAAAGGCTGCCTAATCTTCCAATTTTTTTTTTAACTGGAAAAGAATGAGACCCCTGGCACTTACTTGAGTTTTGATAATCCATGAAGGTTCAGACAAGGTTTTGGGAATTTATCAAAACATAAACTTGAGGCTTTTCAGATTTGGTAATCAATATTTAGTTTATTCCTTTAGACAGCTCCAGCCTACCAATTCCCGTGCATTTGTTTAAAGGAAGAGGTCTAATGGTAATGCTTATGTCTCCAAAGATGAAGTCCAGCACTTAGAGAGGTACAAGAAATGTAAATTGAACAGAGAATTTGAAACCATCTGCTGAATTTTTATTTAATTAAGGCCTCATCTGCATTTGAAACACAAATTAAAGTGTGAATTTAAATGAAAAAGAGATTGATGAATAACTTCACGGGCATCTGAGTTCTGGAACAAGAGTGCATTGTCCTTATTTACCTTAATACATTTGGAAATTATGTTATTCAAATTAGAAACACAGACTTCTCTCTTCAAGAACAAGAGCATCGATACTTGGAGTTAATCAGAAACGCTCAAGAGCAATAGGTGCGAGACAGTTTATTAGAAAACTAGCAAGGAATTGTGAAATGAGCTTTGTGCTCCACATGTAACACATTTCACAGAACTTTAGGGAAGTTTCAAGTGCACAGCTCACCCAAACCTCACACAGATCGTTCCGAGGAAAAGCTTCCTTGGGTGTAAATCTGGTGCAATGAATAGAAAGAAGGGTTTGTTGTTTAAGGACACACAGAATAGCAAGCACAAGTGTAATCACAGGCAGTTTGGGGTTGCGTGGGTCGTTCTGATTTTGCCAGATAGATTCAATCTGAGCACAGAGAAGTTGCAGAAATTGAACACCCCAGGGACAGTGTAAGGTTGAAATCCCTGTCTAGCCGAGCAGAGCAGATCCAAGAATCCATCCTGAAACTCAAGATTTCCTGGGATCTCTCCAGCCACAGAACAAAGGATCCATCTCATTCACTGCTGCACCCAAAAATGAGTCTTTTGTGTTTTTCAGAACAGGACTTGCACCCATGCATTGAGAAATCTTTCCTTTAGCCTGGCATGATCTGCAGCAAGCCCAAAACTCCCAGCGAGCTGCCCCATGAAACTGATGAGACACCGGTTTTCTCTCACAAGCCCCAGTGGTGAAAGGCACCGATTTCAAGTCACACTTTTGCCATACTCAGTTTTTGCTGTCATCAACAATGTTTTCCTGACCCTGCTGCCCTGCAGAACAGAACCCACTTTATTGCTGTTAAGAGGATCCAAAATGTTTCTCTCTGAATCTTCTCCCACAAACCAGGCTTAAGTGATTCATATAAAAGAGGCTCTGGAGACAAGCAGACACAAGTTTTCAAAATGTAAAGCACTCTTTTTTCATTGGTTGTCAAAATGGATAAACCCCAGGGTGTTCAATCTGACCTGTGCTCGACCACACAGGCTTTGGAACTGATACAGCCTTGCTCAGCTCTAGGGAGCTTAGCTAGTGGTTTCAAGGGAAATATGAAAATGCAGGCTGAATCTGACCTAAACCAGGTTAATAATCTGATTGTAAAAAATAAAAACAGAATTCTTCCTTTTTTTGGAAAGCCAAAATATCGTAACGACAGTAGACTTACATCAGGTGTTTCATTACAGAAGGTCATGTGTGAACATGTTCCCCTTCCTTTGACCATTGAGTGGACCATCATATATGCTGGAACAGTACTAATACAAAAAAATTAAAATTAAAACCCTGACCACACTAATAGTCCCATCAGGGAACAGTGATGAACTCACAGTGTAGATGATAAAAAGAGCAGCTGTAGCAATCTTATATTCATTACTTGTGTTTACAGCCTTCTGCAGAAAGTAGGAAGCACTGTGCTTCAACACCCAAATACATGTAATTTTCCTCCCCAAATAAACAAACATATATTTTAAAAATTATTTCTCCCAAAAATTATTTCTGCTCAGAGTCAAAACTTACCTCAAAATGCACAGAGCACAGACACAGCAGGTTGCACAGAAGCCTAAAATCCTCCTGTAAGTAAATAAAACCAAATAACTGCAATAAAAAAAAAAGTTAACTCTAGTCTTTTGTTTGTTTCCATTGTAAAATTGCCATGGGACTGGGGAAATATAGTAGCGCTTAATTTTAATAGTTCCATCATTGTAGATTGGCTGGGTATTAATTGTGTTAATGGCAATCATACTGAATTCGTTTGGTATTTATTGAGAGACCACCTGTGCACCCATATGGTTTCCATCATTATTTAGGAGTAGTTAATGGACCCATTAGGAGTTAGCAGAAAGATGTGGGCTGGCAGTACTTCCCGAGAGTGGTAGAAACATTCTGTTGATATCCATTGCATTTTGAGGATTTTCCAAGGAGCTATTTGCTTCCCACCAATTTTCTTTCTCTTTAAATTATATACATTCTCATCTTAGCTTTCAAGAACTCCCGGAAAAATTAACTCATGTTTCTTTGCCTATGACAAATCTGAGGGGACAACCTTTAGCCTTTTGATTTTGCAAAATATCTCTTCACATGTTTCCTGCGCAGCTCCCTGGGGGAAGCAGGGCAGAGGAAAGCTTCCAGCATCTCTGCTGGGTGGGTGCACTCGTGTGCTGGGGGGAGAGGTTGAGAGAGGATGGGGAAAAGGGGAAATGTTTACTGGGACTCTTGCCCTGCAGTGTGACAAGTTTGCCCACGCAATCTGTCGTGTCAGTTGTGCAAGACCAGAAACCTGTGGTGGGGAGGGGATGGTGGGGGAGTCACATGCGGGGAGTCAGCCTTGACTGTCAGCAGAGGAGAAGGAAGAATGCTTTGGCTGGGTGTGGTGGTAACCAAGGCTGCTGGCTGACCGCAGTGACCTCCTGCTTTGATCCACATATCTGAAAAGACACTGCTCAGGCCCCGCTGCTGCACGGGCTGAGCAAACACGCCAGGGGCTGGAGCAAAGAATTTCCATTTTTGGTGCCATGACAATGGGCAGATGGAGGAGCATCTGTGTAGCTTCAGCGCAAAAGGACAGTTACTTTGTTCGAACTGGAATCCCTGAAGCAGTCTGAAAGTGTTCATTTCCCCTGAAACAGGCAATACAGCACCCCCCACGCATACTTGAAAAATCCAGGCTTATTTGCTGGGCACATCCCAAACAATACAAAGCTTATGCAAACTTTGCTATGTGCCAGCGTTCAGCTGTCAGCCACCTTCAACGACATCTGAACTGGTTGGCCAAATGCAACCCAATTCAACAAAACAGCAGAGGTCCCAAATGTTTTAGGTTTTGTAAAAACAAGGGGAGAGGATAGAGGAAGGGGAGAGAGCAGAGCTAGTGCCCTTACAGAGTACAAGTGGCTCAGTCTTGGCTCAGTTTTCTAGTTCTAGACAAGAAAGACTTTGCTCCTCAGTGAAGTTTTCTCTCCCTTACAGGGTCTGAAAAATTTTCTCCTAGGTTTTCAAAACTCTTTCCTTCTCACAGACACTTTTTGAGAGAAGAAACACTGATGCAGCTCTCCTAGATTTCAAGTAAGCCAGAAAGCCACATATCACACAGAAACCTAAATTCATTACTTGTCTTGCTCATGGGAAAACTGGTTTCAGTAAACAGGGAAGAGACTGAGCTGTCTTCTATTTTTGCTAGGTAAACAATTAAGTTAACAGTTATTCATCATGAGTATATTCACAACGTGAATGAGGCCTGAAACAAGGATTTCTGCATGTAGGGAATATAACCAAGGTATTTGTAGCCTGACTCTCGTGATTATTCATACTTACACTCACAAACTGATGCTGTTAAATGGGGCTGTGTTCTTACAATCACACCTTTGGTATTTAAGAAGTCACTTTTCTGTAGCTTAGGAAGCCAGGTCAGATTTCAGTGCACCTCTCGACAAGGACACCTTCCTTCTCTAAACTGTGCGTATTTGGGCTGTTTTCTGTTTACTAATAAAATAGACACCTCTACATTAGCGTTTTCACAATTCCCTTTTAAAGGAAATCTCCCAAATACCTTAATTTACTGTGCTGAGGTTTGAAATGCACAACAGCCTTGAAGTGTGGAAATGACATTATTTTGGGCGAAATTTCAACAGAAAGGGGTGCGTTCAAAGAACTTCAACTGCTAATGAGCTTTCAGTCCAGTGCACTGGATTAGATCTTCTGCAAGATTTTCCCCAAATACGTGGAATAGGGAGGTCAGATTCCCATCACCAGCAGTTTAACTGACAAATTCACCCCCATCACATTGCTCCTCCAGCATGGCCTGTGTTTGTGCCCACGTCAGCTTTTTGTGGAGATCAGAGCATGAATGCAGGGTGGGTTATTGCCCTCCAGAAGTTTCTTAAGAACAGATATTACAAGGTTATTTTCCACATTTTAAGAAAACTCAGTTCAATTTTTTTCTTTCTGCTGCTTAAAAATAGAGCAGTGCTTTTGCTTTTTGTTTCGTGTATCGGTGATGTAAAATGTTAGCGGCTTGAAATTTCAACACTGAGAGGAAGGGAGAATCTGATGGCTTCACTGCAAAATCTAGCAGCTGCCCAGGCTGCTGAGCCCTCAGCATGGCTGTACCGCGTGTCAAAAGCCCTGCAGAGATGGTTCCTCATCAGGCTGTTGTGAAGCAAGTTACGGCTTCAGCTCCTGCCCTGAGGGATGCTGCCTCAAAGAGAGGAGAGCCTAATTGCCACCCTGCTTATAAAACCTAGGGGCAAACCCAAAAGAGAGCTCCATAAGAGCTGAAGAGCCTTTGTGCCTGAGGGAGGTCGAGGTAAGATCTTAAAAAATGGGGGCAGTCCTGAACCAACACATTCAGTGAAAAGACAACTGCAGAAACGTGCAAATGTTTTCCGGTGGTTTTTGTAAAAAACTGAGTATGCTGAGGCCAAAGGCTGGGGCTTGGCTGGTTGTTACAGAATTTAGTGGCATCTTTCTGAAACGGGACAATTTGAAACCAAAATTTTTTCTGCCCTTAATTGCCTTTGATTCTTCAAATTTTTTTCTGTCTGCTATACCCTCACCTTCCTTTCCCTGTCACATTTTCCTTTCAGCCTATCTCACCAGCCTCTTAATAATGCTTCCTCCTTTATGCTTTCAAACTTTTTCTAGTCACTTTTTATAAAAGGACCTAAATCACAAACATTTTTAATCCAGATATCGTCATGCCTGCATTTTTTCAATATTGCAATAACTCTCCTTTTATATTTTTCAATTTTTCCCTTTTTGCATCTCCCCTTATCTAATTCCAGCCCTCCTGCTATTGTTTAGTCTACTCCTATCTACTTTGCAAAACTACAATATTAAAAATGTTGGGGCTGTTTTACATTGGAAAGTTTAGCTTCTCTGTGGCTCCATATATATGAAACTCCTCTGCGCTGTTCCAGTGGCACAAAATGATGCCACGTTTCCACAGGGCGCTCCTGTTCAGCTGTACAGAGCTGTGCTTGGTGCTGCTAGCCCTGGTCTGGCTGCTCCAGGGCAGGAGGGGTTTTAGGAAATTACTGCTCAATGTGGTTTTTTTCAGGTCTTGATTTTCTTACCTTCCTCTCTTAGTGTGATGAATCTGTGCACAAGGGCTTTAAAAGCTGCTGGAGCAATGGTTCACATTGGAACCATTTCACTGCCTGTCTCTTAAAATCCCTCCCTCACCCTAAAGCTGAGGCTGCACTCGATATCCAAAACATCTCCATGCCTTGTCTACTGCTTTATTCTGTAACAAAGCACTGGAAAGGACTGGAAACAATGCAAGTCAAAACTCTTTTCTTTTAAAAGGGGTTAAAATCCTCTTGAGACATCCCTTTAAGCTAGGATGAGCAGTGGATCCTCCTAGAAATCCACACTGAAGCAGCTCTCAAGCAGTTCCATCAGACACAGATCCATCACATCTTCCCTACAAATGTGAAAGTCCATTCCATAGCTAGCACCTTCCAGTGTGCTTTAGGGGTATAAACAACAACAATGAAGCACAGGATGCTGTATGAAGCTTGGGGAACATCAGGTAAGATGTATGAAACGAGGAAAGTAATTGCCATCAGCCTTTGGTCCTCAACCTTGTATTAAGACTCTTCAGAAACTCCTCCTAAACCTAAATATCTCATTATTTTTGATTATATATTTTAATGGACTTCTACCCTTCCCTCCCCTGGGTACAATCTGTGTGGCAAAAAATACTGTGAGATCTGTTCTGTCCCCCATGTTTTGGCTCCCAGGGAACTGAAGAACCGTGAGAAGGTCTGATCTGATGTTATTTCAGCCCCACAAATAGCTCCCTGAGTGATTCAAAGTGCTTGCAAAAAGAAAAAAAAAAGTAAACACAAATACCTGGAATGAAAATATAAGTCCCCAGAGCCACACGCACACTGCAGTCTGTCAGAGCAGGACGGACCGACAGACCCGGCCCTCTGGGGGGTGTACAGGGTCTCTAAAAGGTTCTCTGAGTGATTTGTCCACGTTTAACACCACGCTCAAGGGGAAGTGGAAGGAGTTCTATTGTTCCTTTTCACCAGTTGTACTCAGCTGCCTTTGGCTCCTCTTCTCCTCTGAGGCCTCAACAGAGACTGAACCAGGCCTCAGACTTCTAAGCCAGTGAAGCTCCATGGCTGTCAGCTACAGAGCTGGATGCAGCATTTTCCCTCTCAGTCTTCTGCTCCTCCAGGCTGAAGGATGGCAGGAATTTCACTGAGTGCTGCCCTGAGTGAGCAGTGCTTTCCCTCCTAAACACTGGGATCATCACTGGGACAAGCTACAGCTAAACTTAACCCAGCTGCTCCCAGAACATCTGCCTGCCACCTCTTATTCCACCCCACCCCACCCCACCCCACTCCAGAGAATGCCTCCTCTGCCCCACCCAGGGGTATGACCATACAGGAAAAGCTGTTTTGTGCAAAACTTGTGTTCCAGCCTCAGGGAACACACCACCACTGTGTCTCCTTCCCCTTGCACTGGACTGGGCTTCCAGCAGACACTGTGGGAACCCATCACAGCTGGTTATGGTGCAGACCAGCACGACTTTTGTTGCTCTGTGTGGGAGGCCACAGGTATTATTTTCTGTGGCTCTGTAAACCACCACACATTATCTATAAACTCTTAGTCATCTGCAAGGGATGTTATGCCCCCTTCATTCATTACCTCATTTTCAGGCTTTATTTTCTTAAATGAATGAATATTTACTTATTTTTCCTTTTTTTGGACATGAACGTGTGAATCACACATTCAGTAAGGATTCAAGAATCCATTGACACAAGAGCTCTTGGTTCTAAAGCAAAGAGTATCCAAATGTTACGGAATTGAGAGCTTACACTCTGTGGCACAGCAGATTTCAGCCAGTGAGTGTCCGGTTTAGGACAATACTGAAAAGCCTGACCTTGGTTTTACCCATGCAGCGTCAATGCTTCAGTACAAATCAGGAGTTATTCACAGTGGTGCCCTGGGAGAGATGAGATCTACTGGGACTTTTTGGCTGCCAGTGATGCAAAAGGACTATTTGGGTAGGAAACAGCACGCCTGGACCACTGGGCTGTAGGTCATAATACCCAAGATACTACTGTCATTTTAGCTGTGCCCATTTGCCCTTAAAAACCCTTTAACCTCCTTGTCTCTCCATCCAGCTCTTGGCTGTTCACTGGCCTGGGCACAGCTTGGCTGCAGTAATTTTACCATCCATACTGACCCACGTGATCTCTAAAATGAAAAAGCTGATCAGATACAGAAGTGAATCTGGAAGACGACATTTGTTTTTGTGGAGGAAAAACCTTTTGGAGAAAGGCTGCAAAACCACATCTCAAATTCACCAAGTTTCCAAAAGATTTAGGCCCTGATTTTAAGCTCAAGCACATCTGGAACAATTACTGCTCCAAACATGTGGTTCATGTCCTAGAAGAAAGTCTTGTAAAACTAAATAATTATAAAAAACCCCAAGCAGAACCAACCCTCTGGCTTTTCCACAGAAGCAAGGCAGGACTGCTACCAAACTCGGTGCCAACAACTTTGGAAGCCCCAAACAAAATTACATAATAATGACAAATATCAAACAAACTGAAGAAAACAAGGGTAGGGGGAAATGCTGCTGTCCCTTTCGCTGTTCCCTCCTCCTCTTTTCCTGGCCCACCCCTGTGTGAATGACTCCAATAAACAAAAGAGCAGCTTGCCAGCAGCTGGCACATTGGACCTGGGCAGATGCCAGCCATGGGGCTCACACTGGTTTGGAAAGTTGTATTTTATATATATATATATAAAATACATATGTGTCAGTCCGAATGGCTGAGTGAGCCACTGAAACCAAGATAAGCAAAGGCAGCACTCAGCATGCACTCTGCGTGTTCTCCAGATCCTGTGTCCCCTCCTATGCCAGGCTGACTCCTCTGGTGAGGTTCTTATGCAACTTTATTCCAGTTACAGGGAGCCTGAGTCCTTCTTCCAGTCAGCAGGAAATTTTCAGCTGACTGTGGAAACCAGTATTTCACTATAGATGTGTCAGGCAAAAGAAGCTGCATCATTTGGCTTTCAGTGCCCCAATCACGAAGATTTCTCTGTGCAGTAAGAAATCAATTAGATTTTTCTATGCAATTAGATACAGAAATATGCCATTTTCTTATTTGTGTCTGTGATTTATTCTGTGGAGCATCTCCTTAGTGAGATGACACTTGATGCTTCATAAAAAGGGAAGACATTATAATCTCTGACCCAAAGAAATACCCAATGAGATGCTTGTGGCCAATGTTTGAAAGCAGCAATAAGGGCTGAGAAGAAGAAGGTCTCTCTGAACCAGTTGTGTAGTGGTGAGAATCCTTCAGGGAAAAAGGGCCCATCTGGGTCAGAAGTGCTGAGGCTGAGGCAGGTTGGTATCATCATCCAGAGAGGAGCACAACCCGTGTGAAACCCTCTGGCTGCATCCTGTCATGAAGTGTTTCATGGACAAGCAAGGCCCAGACCTTGAGCACTCCATACCTTGGAGTCACGCTGACACAAATGTCACTTTTTCGCTTTTCTGACCCCTCAAAGGGTCTTTGAGCATCTGCCCTGTGCAGGCATTCAGCCATGACTGAAAAGAAGACTCTTCAGCAAAACAAAGTGTTTTCTTGTGCCTTAACTTGAGCTGAAAAATGGAGCACAGACTCCAATTCACAGACTAAACATCAGGACCTATTATTTCTCCTTTTGTTTTAAGACTCACATCAGCAACAGGGAATGGAAAAAACGTGTGAATCGGGTCATTTCCAAGTTATGTGATTCACTCCGATAGGATGTTGCATTTCTTTGTCTCTCTTCAAGGAATCACGTGGAGCAAAACCACAACAGGCTGCTGACTTGCTGTGGGGTGGGGGTGGGTGGAGGGAAAGAATAAAAAGTGCCTCTTATTTTAGAAAATAATTATCACGCTTATCTTCTTCCAGGTGTCTCCAAGGCCTGTGGAGGTTTGACAGGATTCCCACGAACAAGAATTTTTGCCCACAATTCTGCCCCATTATCTCCCTCACACATAATAGAGCTGGAGGCTTGTGGTCGAGTGACCTCAGCATCGTTGCGAAAGCAGTTTGCTTGCATTATTCTCTCCACACGTGATTCCATAAGAAACACCACTCCATGCCTGGTTATTTTTTCTTAACTCTTTCCTCTCAGAGGAAAAGCACTGGATAAACTCTGATATGTGCCCCTCTCTCTTACAGAACCCATGCTGGGCATTTCCTGGCGTTTACCCACATCAATACCCTCTAGGGTAGAGATTTTTTCCCTGGGAGGGCAGCACTCTCGGAGAGCAGTGCATGGCTGTGCTGTGGCTGGAGCTGTGTGAGGGAGCTCTGCTGCTTTTTGTTGGATACACCAAAGACACCCGCCCCTGCCCTCCAGGATAAGGTGCTGTGCACAGGCAGAGCCCAGCACTGATCTTGTGGTGCCTGTTTGCCAGCCCGGAGTGCTCTGCCTCCCCTAAAACTGTGTGATGGGCCTCTGAGTCCTGTGTTAGGGGTGCAGGAAGTGAGCAACCGGGTTTTGGATGAGACAGGTTTTTTCTTTCTCTGGAAAAGCTGAAATCCTGGGATGGCATAAAATGGAGAAGTCATGCTCTCTTTGAACTTCTCTATCAAGTATGTTCTTTCTTCTTACAACACTGCCTTTCTCCTCCTGTTTGAATAGAGGCACTGGGGGAAGGGGCAGTTAGAGAAGTTGTCCTCTCCCTCCCCAAGCACTCTTCACTAGCGGGAAAAAGCAGCCCAGCTAAACTTTGCCACCATCCCAAGCTCTGGAGAGAGGGGTGATTAGCTTGTAAAACTGTCTTCCTGAATGTTTGCAATGCACTTTTCATAGCAAGGGTCCGATTGTATTACTACAGTGCTGATAATAAATATTGTTAATAATGAAAGCAGGAAGAAACTGTACTGGATGCTGCACGAGAAAGGCGAAGTTAGCTATGGCTGCTTCAAATATGTGGAGATTAGGACAAGGAACTGTGTGTGCAGGGTGGTGTTCAGAAAAGGTTGCTTCTGAAATCCAAATGAGGATGTATGGGAGCAATCCTTAATGTGTTTGTTCCTGATTTGATGTAAAACCTCTCTCACATGAACAGACCCAGTCCCATCGCAGGTCTACAGGAGTCCCCAGGCAGCAGGGGTGCAGTGAGTGGGTGCCACCAGGGCAAGGCAGGCTCACATCTGACACTGCAAACAGCGCAGTGAACCTCCCCACTGCCATGCAGGGGAGCCTTGCTCGGTGAATTAGGTCTCCCCAGTGTTCTGGAATAAAGATGTTTCCTGAGTGACAGCAGGTTCAGACATGACACTCCCAGTTGCAAGCAAGCAGAGCCAGTAAAAAATGGGAACACACAGTAACTTCTCCCCGTGCAGGAGGAAATTGTTCCTGCCATGTAGTAATGGAGGTGGCCATATTTCATGAAGAGTCCTCATTTAAACACGTTAAAGTTTGTTGGTCAAAACCTGGATGAAGTCCATGTGTTGCAGAGGGATAAACCATCACCTCCTCCAAGATGCACTGCTCATGGTATGGGTGCTGGGCACACAGAGGGGTCCTGAAGGCCATGAAAGCTCTGCATGTCACAGGTGCCACCGTGATCTCCACTCCTGAGTCAGGGCCTGTGCTGGCTGCCAAACTGTACGTGGTGATTACACAGTGTGGACACCTCGTCAGCTGCTGAGGCCTTCTGACTCATTCCCACTTAGAATCTAGATGACAGTTTGGTTTGAATTAGCCTGTGTGCTGAAGCCAAAATCCTGGGTCTGAACTTCCTCAGATTTTGGGAAGACTCCAGTCTGGATCTGAGCTTAGCACATGGCTGTAAGTTACTCAAAGATTGGAGCCAAACTCTGGATCAGAATGTTTCCAGACTATGGGGAAGCTCACAGCCCGCCTTTGATGCTGGGATCATCACAAGGATGAAATATTGCCCTTATGTTGGGATACTCCTTGTTTGCTTCCATAGCTGGTGCATTTTTAGCACTGCAATTGTACCATTTCACTCCTTGCAATGAGATTAAAGAAGAAAAAGAAAAGATATGTTTGTGTTTATTTCAACTGGAAAAGAATCTTGCTTTCAATTTGCCTGTTGGATAGACAAGAAGTGTTTTGGATTCAGAGCATGACAGTTGTGCCTCATTAAAAAATTTTGGGATGGAATTCCCTTGCCCCAGCCATCAATACCACCAGTACCACCAGTGCCTTTCGGTGCAGGAGTTACGAGCATGGCACAGTGAGTGCAGCAAGAGCTCCTTGGGCGTGTGTTACCCCTGAGCTCACCCTCACAGGAATCCTTCGAGGAAAAGGAAACGGCTGAAGAGTAACAAAATTCCACTTTCAAGCTGCTCAGAAGACACGGTGCGAACAAACAGCCCCCAGAAGGCGAGATCCTGCAATCTGCTGCCGCGGAGCTGCTGAGAAGCCGCTTCTCAAGTGCCGGGGATCTCGGCGTGCGAGGCGCGGGCAGGGAGGCAGAGCAATCCCACAGAAGGTGTCCCTGCGAACGTCTGGAAAACGTCGAGCCGCCTGCCGCGCTGCGTGAGGCGAATCCCAGCCCCGGCAGAAGGCTCCGTCAGCGCCGCGCCGTGTCGTTAGCTCCAGGTTTACACACTTCACTTGACACCTCTCCCTTGTCCTACAGATGTTGCGCTGCATTTCGGATGGAGCCTCCAACGATACAGCTGTTTGAACACATGTGCATTTTCCACTCAACAAACCGCAAGAACAAGGCAGCAGGGTTACAACGTTTGGATCCTAGGGCTAGAATGAGAGAAGCAGGAGAGGTGTTTCTTTGGGAAATCTCTGTAGTTTCTCCTGTAGTTTCTCTCTTTCTGATTTTATTCGCCGGCTGTTCTGCGCTCAGGCCATGGGGAAGGTAAGGTCTGATTGATATTGCAAGTGACAACTGAGGCCTTGGCATCATTTCTTCAGTTCATCTGCAGGAGGTGATAAGCCCAGAGCATTTTGCTAGTTCTAGAGAAGTAGAGTAATTTTGCCTTTTATTCCCAAAAATGCACTTTATTCCAATCCCTGTTAATTCACTATCACTTGTGAATAAATTAGAGTCTGCCCCGATAAAGGAGTTTAGAGAGGAATTATCAGATATGCTCAGAAGGGAAATATTTTATAATATTCTTTTCCCTTTTGCCATTATAGAATATGAGAAGAGATGACTACGTCTCACCAGGAGCCTCACAAAGCCATTGAAAACCCTTTCTTCTATCAATAAAGTACAGAAGTTGGGGAGACTCAAGTGAGTGATTTAATAAAATAAAGTGAGTCCCAAAATGGGCTTCTTAAGGACCATGAGATCTCAGGCATCATCATTCTCTCATTGCCAAGGGCATCTATTGCAGGTACCTTCAATTATTTGACTCCTGATTTACGTCAGTTGGTTTAAGGCGAATTGCACTTCTTTTTCCTGTGATCCAACATCTGTTTTCTTGAAAAACAGATGTGCACAAATCAATCTGATTAATGTGCTTGATTCTGCAATTACTGCAGGATAAATCAGCAGCCCACTAAAATCAACCTGGTGTCAAATTCATGCTCCTACACCTTCACCATTCAGCCTGTCTTGACTTAGGTCTTTGCTCTGTGAAGCTTCTTTTGATACAAAAGGACCAGAGTAAAATCCTCAGTGCCAGGACGTGGAGCATTTCTGATGATCTGATGTGGAATTATCAATAAAGGGGTTTCAATGAAAAAATTCAATGTCTTTAAAAAGGCTGCAGTTTATCTTGTATGCTAACAGGGCAGAAAGATCCCTTTTTCACAAAGTTACTCAGGCTTCTGAGATATTAATTGAAGCTGTCAAGGCAAAATAGAAATATATATATAAATAAAATACAAATGTATCATACATATAATTTAAAAATATAGACTGACTCAAAGGAGATACACCTTTCCTAAAGCAATGAGCGATGCAACTGATTATCTGGTGGAGAATCAGTCTCCATGCTCTATAATCAGCTCAAGTCCCAGCACAACAAGTTGCTGTTTTCTTTGAAGGTCCTGCTGCTCCAAGAGACAGAGCCAACACAGGAATTAAAACTAAGGAAGTTTTCTTTACAGATTGGGTGATGACTGATTCTGTTGTCCACGTGAGGAGAAAGGTGAGTAGGAAGATCCACATGGATCCTCTGCTGCTCACTTGAGCCTGGTGTAAGGTGCCATTTGCAAAAGGATTTCGCACAGGGGTTTGTCGTGAGTCATGCTCTGCATCACTTTTGAGTGGAGCCCATTTTGTACCCCTGCTCTCCATCTCCTGGTGTGGGTGGGAGCTGGGATCCCCTCCCCATTTCGGGACAGCTGATGGTCACCCGTCACAGTGGCAGCAGCCGCTCGCTGTAGGTCTGCTGCTGGTGCTGATTGTTGCTTGACCTTGATATTTGTATAAGGCAGAGCAATTAATACGAGGGAAAAAATGAGAAGGAATTTTTCTCCTTATTCATTCTGTCACAGCTGCCCTTCGTCTCCTGCAATGTGGGTCCTGCCATCAAAATTCTAATCCAGATCCAAACTTGCATTTTCCCCAAATCTCAGAGTGCTTCAAGCTGGAATCCATCACTTTTTTTTCCCTAGATGAAACCTAATAAACGTGCTCTATAAAAAATGAGTTTGGCCAACATCTGGAGGCAGATAAAAATCTTCCAAGCTACTGTTCCCCAGTCTTAGGGTTCATTAGTACTGCAGAATGTCTATACAGAATATTTATCTTAAGTATGTAATAAAATGAAAGCTACTGCGCCAAATTCAGAACAACCTCTGATGAAAAGAAATGCCTCACATCAACATCAAGCTGGAGCTTTTCTAGCCAGAGAGAATCTTTTCTCTAGCCAAAGCACAGCAACTTGTAGTTACAAAAACTTAACACTAAACACAGGGGGCAAATTTATTATTTCGATTGTGATATTTCATCACTGGTTAGTTTAATGTCTTTTCCCCCCTTTTTCTTTTAATTACCCTCCCCCTCTCCTTGGGATGGTTTATTGCTTGTAAATTATTTGTCACATCGTTGTAATTCTATCCAGATCCTTAACTTCCTAATCATGCATCTTTTATGGGGTCTCTTTTAAAGAAGCACTATAATTACTTGCCAAGGGTCCCTGTAAATTTTATCAGGCTGTAAAATATTATACTTTAATTATTTGAAAAAAAAAACCTGGAAATGTTCCCTCTGAAAGACTGCATGATCAATATTGCAAGGAGCAAGGCACCTTCTGCAGTCCTGCATTGGTTCCTGCTGTACACCTCAGAAACCTCCAAAACTCTTCCACTTCATTCAGTGACGTGGAAAAGTATTAATGGAGAAACTGGCCTTTGATTAAGAGGAAGAAATTGCTTATTGTACATTTGAGCTGTTGTAAAATACACCAAGAAGATGACAAGGCTGCTCTCCCAGCCTTTTTGTAGGAGGCACAGGGACTTCACTCCCAGCTTGGTGACAGAACTGTGCAGTTCAGAGCAGAGCAGAAATGCAGAATAAACTGCAGAAGCAGAACCTTTCTCATAGGAAATGAAACTTTTTTTAAAGAAAAAATTCTCTGTTTCTATACAGACTTTGAAACTACCATGCAGTCAATTTGCTTAATTCCATTAGTAGTAAATGTGGAAATACTAATAACATTTCTACAACTATGTCCCACTATCAGTAGGCATTTGTGACTCATTTCTGTAATCCTTTATTTCACAAATTAGCAACTTCCATGATGCGGGGTTCTAGCATAAGTATGGGGACATTAGGTACTTGACAGTGACCTAAAGTGGTTTCTGGAACAAAGTTTCCCATGCACTATTCAAAACAAAAAAGAAGGTTTGCAGTTAGTTTCAGGTTGGATGTGCATAATATGTGGGATTATATCTTGTACTCCTGAGAAGCACTTCAGTTAAATGTGCACAGTAGCTTCTGCCCATTTCTGGTAAGTTTGCATTTTCTTAGATTGCTGGGCTGAAATATGAGGGAGTTAAATGATTTGGTCAAGGAGCATGGTGAGCTGGAAGCAAAGTAAAATATAAATCTCACCTCAGCTCCTTGCTCCTGGGGAGCACGAGGGGAGGGGCTTAAGAGAAATGGCACACTGCTTTATCTGTACAATTCCTCTTATCCTACAAGAAGCTCTTATCCCATCTGTCCAGTGGCTTTCCGGGTTTTATCCTGGGAATATCATTATTATTACCCTCCAAACAGCACCAGATGAGACTCACCAGCACTCAGACACCTGGAACTGTGAGACCCATGCACTCTGAACAGACAATCCTGCTCTGTCCCAGGTTTTCTGTAAATAATGACTGAAAGTACTTTTCCCAAAGCTGTTTCTGCAAAAACACAGCACTGCTAGTAAATTGTCCATGTTCTGAACAGCAGCAGATTTTGCAGCAGGCTTTGGCCTGGGTGTCAGTGGCGTTGGCAAACATCCCATTTGAATGTGGAGAGTTCCCTGTGCATCATCCCACGTGTGCAGGTAACACACTCTCTGCACAGATCTGTCACAGATGAGCTCCTGCAGTGGCCGGTGCACTGTGTCACACCTCAGCATCCAGGAGATCAAACTGTAAATATCTTTCATTCACAACTCAGACCAAGTCCAGCAATGATTTTTAATGATTGTTCATGAATGACACAGACCTTGATATTTATTTACAGTAGTTGCTGACCATCAGAAACCATTCAATAAATATCTCTTGTAAACCACACACAAGTAAATACAAAGCTGGCTCAAGCTACTGTATGTTGCTGCTATTTTTAATAGCTGAATGCTGGCAGAAGGCAGTGGTAAGAGTGTTTAAACATGGATATGGCTAGGGATGGTTCAATTATTCATTTCTAGCCAGGGGTTCAACTGAAGTAACCCTTCTACCAGTAGGCAGGTTGTCCACAAAGAGGTCTATGTTTGTTTCCTATCCATTCCATACTGATATAGGTGAATAAAGACACTGTAAAGCCTGAGAAGAATAAAATATATCCGCTAGCAATTAACAAGACACACTGCAGATGTTTGAAAATCAGTATAAAACTGATTTCCACGGCCTGACATCTGATCCTACAAGGGTCTCTGAGGACTTCTCTGCTGTTGTGTTAGCTCAGGGGTCAGGTTCGTGCTCCAAGACAGCTCCCCAAACCCTTCAGCTGTTTACCTTGCTGCTGTGAAAGTCTACACCCCGACTCACTTCTGCAGGCAGCTAACTCTCTCCTCAGTTGGAAACTCAAGCACCAGGTTTTTAGTCCTTCAGAACTGCCCCTTCAGGCAGGGAGAGTGCCACAAGCTGAACAGAAACGGGATTAAATCGAGATTAAAAAAATTGCGGGGAAAGAAAGTTAAAAAAAGGCACCACACACAGAGCTATTCTGCATCCCGAAGGACAGGGAGCAAATGATGGAAGCAAATTGCTTTGTGGAACCCGCAAAGGTGCCACTGCCTGCAACCAGCATCGCCCCTTTTTTCCAGGTAACATCAGCCACTTCACGGCCACTTCAGCACTGCTCTTTTATTCCCCACTCAAAGCCACTGCTTCCCTTGGATTCCTCCAAGCCAGGGCAGGCAGTTACACCCCAGCCTGCACTTCTGCTCCCCTCCTTGCCTGGATTTCCGCGGAGCCCCCGGGACCGCCGCTCTCCGGCTCCGCCCGGCCGGCCGCAGGGATGCGGGCGCAGCCCGGGGCTCGGAGCGCGGCTCCCGGCGGGGCTGGCGGGAGCGGATCCCGCCGGGACACATCGCCAGGGATGCTGCAGGGCACGCAGCCACTGGAAAGCGGACAGGCTCCCAGCTCTGGGGGTACAAGGCGTCCTGCGGGCTGGCTGGCAGCTACAAATCGGCTCCACCGAACGGCAGGGGAGGGGAGGCACTTTCGGCGTGTAAACTTTGCAGGCAGGGATTTGGGGACTTGCTCCTTTCCCCCGGCGTGTAGATGGTATCTGTCATAACCAGCATTTTCTTTGGAGGAAACAGGGAAAAGGAATTAAGTAAAGGAGCAGAAATAAACTGATTTAGGTACAGGTTTTTTGCTGATTTATGGCTTGCACATTTCAACAGCTACTTTGTAAATGGTTCACAAACTGTAATAGTTTCTGGGAGTTTAATGATCAGTATCTATAATACGGAGAAATGACAGTAAAATAAAGCATGTCCTCAAATTGTATTGCTATAGGCATACAAAATGGAGTCTTACAAAATATAGATTAGTAAAAAAGCTGTAACTGCTTTCCTCTTTCCCTTTTTTCCCATGCATGACTACAAAAGCATCTTAACTTCTGTTCTGAAAAGAACTGTACTCCACAGTGTCCCCTGTATTAGATCTCCTCTACAGAATAAAGATTCTTATTGTTTTCAATATAGTAATATAAAAAAAAAAAAAAGGACAAAAAAAGGCTATTTATTCTGAACTGAACACCAAGAGATTTTCTTAACAGTGATGACCTAACATGTGTTTTGAAGCTGCCAGGGCCAGGGTCACAGTCCCCCATGTGTCACCTCAGCCTGATGTACAGCATTCAGAAACACCAAGTGCGCAGCCTGAGCATGTGGAATTATTACATGTAATCACAAAATGCTAATTGGTTACTAAGGCAAGCTGTACCAGATGAAATGGAAAACAAACCAGAAGCTGTTTCTCCAAGGCTTTTAAAGATAAAAGCATGGCTAAGCTTGGGTAGTTAGAACCAATAACACTCAGATATTCTCTTTGATCCCATATTCCTGCATGTCCATTACGAAACCATCAATATTGTGTGAAGGTTGGAGGGAAGGTGTAGGCTCTCTGAGGATTGGCCAAATGCTGCCTTTGCAGCTCTCTCAGCTCCTCTTTCCTACATTTATCTTCTGCAGTGATTCCGATACCATAAACAGGGGCAGCTCACATCAAACCCAAGGCAGGGAGGGGAAAAGTAATGAGAGATGTTTGGTAGGGAGGACACTGCCATGGGTCTAGGCCAGGCTTCCCAGCCGGGGGTTTCCTGGAACACTGCACCTCTAAGTACTGTATTTGCCTCAGGCAGCTTCCCTCCACATAATGGTAGAGAGAAACACTAAATCAACAGATACACACATTGACTGAGAATTCAGTGAATGCAAAACTCATTCCATCTCTGGGCCTCAAAGTGTAGAGAAGTTATTAGGAGGACAAGGCACTGATACAACAGCAACGAGGTCTCCCACCACCTGTCCTTGGCCCACTGGAATAGGTGGGAACTTTCCTCATTTATCTGGAGAGGTGAGTAATGTACATGTGTGTAGATTGTTCCCTTAGATATCTTTCAGTTTCAAAAGTTTAAGAAAATATCAGGAATGCCTGGCAAATGATTCACATAAAAAGGTTGTCACAAGATTATCTGCCAGGCTAGGGGGATGGAGGAGGTAACAGCCCACAGGAGATGTGCAATTAGTCCATAATTAGAAGTCCTAAACACAGCAAAAAATCTGAAAATTTGCTGGAAACATGAGACTGTGAACAAAATATCTATGGATGGAGTTCAGAATTCTTTTTACCAGATCCTAAGATCAATGAGCTGAGGCAATAAGCTGACAGAGGTGCATCTCATTTGCATGAAGTCATTGAGTCCTTCTGCCTCTCTGAAAACAGTAGAGTTTGTGCCATGGAGAGGCTGCAGCATCTCCCAGCTCCCATGGTGCCAACATTGCCTTTTTTAGGACAAGGAAACCCCTATCTGAAGGCAATGATGTGTAGAGGAAAGTGGCACAGATGGTCAAAGTCCTATAAAGAGACTCACAGTGGCCTGTTCCCTACTCCCAGAGCAAGCCTGGCCTCAGGAATGAGATGTCAAAGCTCTTGTGGCTCATACACCTGGCAGCAGGTAGTGGTTGTTCTGGGGTCCCACAAACTCCGAGGGGACTCTGCTCCCAGGCAGGTCAGAGCTTCCACAGCCATTGGAAGGTCTGATTCCCCAAGGAGCAACACCTTGCTGGTGCAAACAGAGCTCTGGAGCTGTGGAGGAGCAGAGCCGAGTGTGCTGTTGCCATAGCAGGGGAAGGGGGATCTATGGAAACCCCTGAAAGGGCATCACTCCAGGCAGTCTCCAAACAGCAGGACCACAGACAGTACCAGGGCACTTACAAGGCATGCTGTGAAGCCAGGATAATTTCAATCCATTTAGCAAAGTGCTTCCAGTCCTCGTTTCAGAGCAGGTTAAAGGAAAATAGAGTAAGTATCTAACAAACAAAGTTAATCTGTACCTACAGCACTTTACTCAAGAAAAAACTAAAACTGTCTGACTCTTGCCTGCTCTCGGTTTGTTATTTTCCTCTCAGGCAAAATGCCTTTTTCTTTCTGTTTTTTATTCTTGTTTGTTTTTTTGAAAGACTGCTGCTGTGTGATGGTGAGCTGCCCTTACACAGACTCACTAACCCAAAAGGCACAGGTGAAAATCATGGGGTAGTCAATACCTTATGGCAATGGCAGACACTTTGGTAACATGATATATATCTGTGAGTAATCACACGTTTTCCTCCTCACTTAGGGTGGAAAAGTGCCCTTGAAAATTGCTTACTCTCCCACTAAAACATACAGGATTTGTACTCTAAGGGACAACACAGAAGTCCAATGAATCACTGAAATTGGGAAAAAAACCAAGTAAGGTTCTTTGAATTTGTCCTTTCAGAAGCAGAAATTGAAGACTGAGTTCCCAAATTTTTTCTTGGTGTTGCATTATGCTGTGTCCTTGGAAATATCAACAAGTGTGGCTAAATTTGTTTTTGAGATATGAAAACAGGGATGAATTTTACTTTTGAGCCTAATACATTTATCGATCTGTTTTTGTCTTCAGCCACTTACATTATCATAGCAGTCAAAAGCATTATAACACATCTGACCAGAAATGTTCTGCTGAATGCATCATGAAGGGACCCCAATTGCTTGCAAAGATGGCAAACCCTTTATCTTCTAAAGAAAGTGCTCATTGCTCATTTTCCAGTCATTTTGGGACAAGATCATCTTTCATGTTCTCTTTCCTGGGGAAATCCTCACTGGATATAAATAACTCAAAAGCACTCAAATGACTTCCAGTAGTCTTAGTGAAGGTATTGCTCTGGTGTGGAAACCTAACTGGTTATGCAAGTTCTGTTGGGGTTATTTCAAGTTGTCTGCTAGACACACTTCTCATCCACTGCTGTCTCCAAGGATGTTTGAGATCATGGAAGAATTATTGTGTTTCGAGGCAAAGAGGGCTCATTTTGATCACTTGATTTTGGATTCTTACATTTTAATCTTCTTAAACTCACGGTCCAGGTAGACTAAGCTGTTGAGAGCAGGACACTGTGGTTGAGAGTGTGTGGAGAAATGTTTGCCTGGCATCAGGTAACCTCAGCTTGATCAGCTCATAGTCTCCAGCATATTTGCAGAGCAAGTCTTAAACTTCTTAATCAAGAGGGAAGGTGCTTTAAAAATGCCCTGCCCTCGTGTTTGTCCCGGTGCATAACTCAACTCTGTACAGTTCACAGCCTTTTGTTTTTTGGGTGGCTGTTTTTGCTTTGTCCCAGAACCAAATATGAGAGGAGGTAGCAGAAGACCTGTCTCGGTCCACAGTGAAGGTGCAAGGGCTGTAATTTCCTCCTGAGGGAACCCAGAGGAGTTCAGGCAGGATTATAGTTAAGGGTGACTGGGTGTTAGGTGAACATTAGGTGAACCCTGTAGAGATGTAACAGGGTGAGCAAGCTTAGAGCCAAAGATCTGAAAATTAAGGATGCTTTTGCTTCAAATTAGCCAGGGGGAAAGATTAAATCCTCTGGGAGCAGCAGTCCAAGTTGGACAGAGGCTTTGTTCTCTAAACTCTGTTCTCAAAACTCTGATGAATAATTGTCTGCCCTAGAGGCTGGAGGGAGGAAAGACCCTGGACTCCACTCAATGCGATCTTGGCTCTTAGGTCACCTGCAGCTGAGATGGTCACGAGTGGAAATTTGTGCAATCCCATACAACTGGAGAAATTAGTACACTGTCCTGTTATTCTGGACAATCAGAGTCTCCAGGCAAACTTTAGTGGAAGAGAATTTAACAATTATAAGATAATAGAATGCAAACTGCAGTAAGGCCAGCTATACAGAGCTTCTTTTTCTATCAACTTGAATATTCTGCAGCTATTTAGATCAATAAAGAGAAAATGTAAAACACATGCTTCTTGCAAATGTTTCTGAATCAAAAAACCCCTTCTACATCTATTTCAGGCTTGTGTGTGAAACACATTAGAAGATATCAGACACAATCTCTAAATTTTGTGAATGTTATTTAGTATTTCAAGTGATCTAGAGGGACTCCAAGGGCAGCTTTCAAGAACATCCAGGCCCTTGAGTAGCATCGAGCTAAGAAATGATATTTCTTTTTTTTGTAGGCATGAATTTCTCAAGCTGGCCAAAAATGAAGATGCAATCCCAGATTGGAGGAAAAGCTCTCTCTCTCTTCCCTCTCCATTTCTCCAGAGCAAAGATTTGAAAATTGCACTTGGAAGGCATTCAATCAAGCAGACGGTCAGCTGTGCTCATATACATTTGGATCAGATTTTTAGAGCCATGCCAGAATGTACCTTATGCAAAATTAGTAAAAACAATAACACCAGAGCAGAGGAATAACACAGCAAACCATACAGACACGTCAGGCTCAACCAGCCGTTAGGTGAAAGGCCAACATCATTTAGCAACTCACAAGTTCATAAATGGTAGATTTACAGAAATTTAATCCCCTTCTACTCATCAGGGGATTTCACTAGAGACCAGAAATAGCTAATTGGGAATAGGAGCAATGTATTTAAAAACAATGAAACACACTTCAGAAAACGCCTTTGAATCCTTCAAAAAGTAAAAGCACTAATTAAAAAAAGATGTTTTTCTAAGAAGCAGCCACAGGTTTACAGGGTGGGAATTGGCTAACTTCTGAGAGTCTGTGCTGTGTGTCTGGCCACTGGTTGGCAAATGCAGACCTTTACACTATAAAAACTGTTTCAGTAACACTTTGAAATACTTGCCCAATCATGTTGAGTTCACTTGGGATTCATTATAATATCATTAGATGGGATTATATCATTTGGTTTAATGTCAATTGCATTTCCATATTGTGTCCAGTGGTTTTATGATGTGGACAAATATTCCACCAAGGACTAGGTTGAGGCCATCACATTTAAATTCTTTTCCTGAGTCACAGTTGGCAGAAATCCTCATCTCAAGACATCCAGGCTGCAAAACCTTCCTTGGAAGCAAAGGGGAGATCAAACACAGTTTTTGTGCTGTTCCGACAGCCGCTCCAGTGGTGCTTTTGTTCTAGAGTTTGCTGAACCCACCTTTGCGCTTGAGTCAAATACAAAATGCATTGTCTGTGCCTCCTTTCATCCTGACTAGAAAGACCACAATGAACTGTGGATTTGAGATTTTCTGATGGCTAGTGGCCAGTCTGAGTGGGAGCAGGAGCTCAGACACCTCAGCCTCCTCAGCTGGGACCACACAACTCTGACAGACACCTAAACTACCTGGAAAGCTGAACTTTAATGAGCTGAACCCTCAGACTCAAATGACAAGCACTCAATCTCTCGCAACATCCATAGAAGGCTTGTTTCCAGAAACAGAGAATCTTGTTTTTTGTGAGGCACAGACCAGAATGGAGGAAGGTGTTCAGAACAGTTACAGCTCTGTTGGACGAGCAAGAAGCTTCACAGGGAGTCCTCTGCCCGTGTTGAGGACAGCCCAAGGAAGCTGTGGAGAGGTTTCTCTCAGCAGGAGCCTGGCCTATGATGCTGTTTCTAGTAGAGAGTCTCAGTGAGTCTGTAGGGAGGCTTAAACCTCTTTCTAGGCATCAACCAACATTTGGCCTGGGGAGAGCAAATGAGTCACATCTGCACAGCTCCTTGGCAAAAAAAAGCCCTATAAAATTCTGCTTTCTTGTACTCAGGAGTTTCTGAGGAAGATATATTTTCATGGGAATTTACAATTTTTTGCCCTCAAGAGAAACTTCACCATTTCCCTTAATCAAAAGTGGTGTCATTTTTACCACTTAACATCTCACTTCTTCCCATCTGTCCAAAACCACTCCAGCGAGACATGGGATTGGAAGAACTTGCAAGCTTTGGAGGGCCAGATCCAGCGCACTGACTCAGTTCCTTTTATGGCTCTAGGCAGTGGGCTTACCTATAAATACATGTCCCTGTGTGGATGTAACCCCAGCACGTTCAGTTCCTGGCAGACGCGGAGCAGAAGCCAAGAGACAGAGCAGATTTAAACCACACTCTCCCCTGGAATGGTTAAACAGGACCGAAGCGCAGTCTGCAGCGGTGCCTGAGCAGCAGTGAGGACAGGTCTGGTTTGGGCAGGCACAGAGCCATGGGCTGTCCTGTGACCCAGCTACTGGAAGTGATGGATGTGCTGGGGAAAGACCTCAGCTGACTGCGTGGGCAGCAAGCAGGAGCCTCCTGTGCAGGTTTCCCAGCACTGCTGGGCTCTGTGCACCAGGTTAGCTCCACACTGCACGGACATGGTCTGTTCTATTTTGCACTCTGGTCCAGCCAAAGTCAGATTTCCAAATCTCCAGCACATGTGCCCGTGTAACCTTGTATAACCTCATGTATAACCACATGGGGAAGCAGCTCTTGGGTCTATTTAAGACAGGTTTAGCCTGTAGGTCTGGTGACCATGGGAAGCTACAAATCGCTCTGAAGAAGAGCTAGTTGACATTTACCATTAGGTGTATTTTTCTATCATTAAAATGGAAGGAAACCTCAAGGAAAAATGTCAGGTTTTTAATTATCTCCAAAGAAATAAACCCCTGGTAATTGAAAACATTCAGTTTGCAGTAACCAACAAGAGAAACATTTCTCCAACAACCAAAAAGTGGAAGTCTGCAGTCTGTCATGCAGATATTTCCTGCAAGGTTCAGCCGGATAGCTTCTATGGTTGCTGAAAACTGGGGGGAAAAAATCAATGGATTTTTCTTCATGCAATAAAAGTATTTTTAGTCTGTGCACACTCAACAGTTTTGCAGTGGGGGAATATTTTCCTGCCCCCTTCTGTGTCCGTCATTACAGCAGTAAAACACAGACTTTTCTTCTCCCTCTGCAGTGTTTTGGTTACGCCTTTGTCCCTTCCCATTAGGACTTCAGTTACAATTTCTAATTCTGAACTCACACAGGATGGATTTGGGGACTAGGGAGACCTTTTATTCCAAAGCAGGCTGCCAGCAAGCTTGCCAGAAAAAGGGTTATCAGTGGAAATGAGTCTTGCAGAGCCATGAATTCCAGCAGGTTGTGAGAGAGGTGTGTCATCTTTTTTGTTTGTTTACTTGTTTATGTGGTTTTTTTCCCCCGAGGATAAGACCCAGTAATAATTAATGAAGTTGTTTAACATGTTCCTTCTGAAGAACAAACCTTCTTCCACTGCCTTCCCTTTCTTGTGCTGTTTATGAGAAGTGCTGGATGAAAACAAAGCTGCATTTTCCAAAACCACATTCAGTGTGGCCGTGTACATTTGTGCTTGGTTTAAAAATATCTCTATGCTTCTAGACACGTTCAGCTCCCGCCTTTTTCAGAGAAGATCTCCAGTCGAGTGCTGGCCCACATAAAGGTGATTTAGATGTCAATGCACACTGGTGGACATGGGAAAGAGTCAAGCTGAAAAGGAGGAGGGAGATGTGTTCTCATGGACATAGAGATATCTGCATGCTGGTGCTGCCAGGGTGGCATTTAAAAGCAGAGGGACAGGACAGCACAGAGCAGTTGGCATGTTTAATGTAGGGATGATGTGTTTTAGTTTCTCTTTCAACAGTTTCTCCAGAAGACAGAACTTCCACAACACGGAAAGAAAGAAATGTCAGTTTAATTTGGTCTCTGATACTCAATCAGTGCATGGCCTCAGGCAAGTGACTTATCTTTCCTCTATCTAAACGTCTACATCAGTGAAACAGAGGCGAAAGTACTTTCCACAGGAGTGTCAGTGAGTTTAGCATAACTCATTAGTGTCTGCTCGGAGCTTTTAAATCCTGCAGCAGAAAATCCCCTGCAGACTCCAGAGGTTAATGCACTGTGGGGGTGATGGTCAGGAGGAACCCGAGCCTGGCACCCCCACTTTGTGCTCGGTGACTGACAGCCGGTGATACGGGCACGGGCAGAGGCGGGCGGGTCCCCATCACTGTGATTAGAGGATGCTCCCACTGGATAAGGCTGGGGCTGGAAGAATGCCAGCAGTGCCTCACTGAGAAACAAACAACCAATGTATCAGCCCTGATCACTGCATTCAGCTAATGAAAATGTATGTAATTGATATTTTATAACTATATGGAGAAAGGATTTTTTTTAGGGCTTTAATGGTATTGATTGACGGAAGAAAGCCAGAGAGATGTCTCTAAGCTGCAGGCTATAGGGCTAAAGTGCCTTTGAGTCAGGAAATGTATACTTGTTTAAAATTCACTTCAAATTTTCACATCATTTGCAGCTTTCAATGGCATTTTTGGACCCTGGCAATTAATCACGTAACCACTTGAGTCAACTGATTGTCTCATTTCTGATCAATTATTGTTGTCAACCCCTATATTCTGCATACTGACTTGTACCATGATCTGAAAGAGAGAGATATCCTTTGGGATAAGCTTTGGGATACTCTCCTTGCGTGTGATCTCTGACAGAACTTCGGTCCTTGTTCTTTTCTGAGGGTTATCACCGTTCATTTCACATGGAGCTGCTTGGAGTGGCCCGGTGGAGACAATCCTGCTGCTCTAAAACATGTGCAGGTACTGTTGCTCACTATTTCCCTGAGATTTCCTTTTGCTTTTTGCTGGTACAGCCCTTGAAAAGAGAGTCAAGGGACTTGATCTTTACTTGGACTCCTCATCATGCCACAATTCATTGTTATTTAGGTTTTCTCATATCCAGCTGTGATTACATGGGCAGTCTTTTTGGCCACGGCATCACACTGGACCAAGCAACACGTAGAAATACAAGTTATTTTTTTCTCTATAAAACAGGAAGATTAAAGAGCAGGGGATCTGCAACAGCTGGCTCCTACTGCAGAGAAAAAAGAAGAACCGGGGTTCCGCATGCAGGCAGCTCTAACATGCAACCCAAATCTAGATGAGACTGGATGAAAAGGGAACGAGTACAAAAAGCCTGTTGCAGCAAAGGCACAGGCTAGAAAAGCTGGTGAGAAGGTTATTTTAGATAAAGCCCAACAGTGCTGGCTTAGCTTTAAAGCCCAACTTTGGTTTGGTCATTGTAAATAAAAAATTGTTCTTTTGTGAGATGGAAAAGTGGATCCAGCAGTAGACACTGCAGGTCCAGTAGAGTCTAAGCAGCGCATGAGGCTCTGAGATGGTTTGTGCTATCTTCTTTTTCTTTTCTTGTTGTTGTTGTTGTTGTTGTTGTTGTTGTTGTTGTTGTTTGGGGTTTTTTTTGGTTTGTTCTGTTCTTGAGGATTTTATCTGTTGCTCGTCTTGAGATATTTCAAAAGTGAACTTGACGTCCTTCCCTTTTTCTCTTTTTCACTCTCACTCATTGGAGCAAAACACGAAAGACCCACATGCAAAGCATTAAACCAAAAGAAAATAAAACCAGGAAAAGACAACAAGTAAAAAGAAGAGAAGTTGACATTTCCTGATCTTCCTCTTTATGCACCCACTCACAGAGAATAATTTGGCATGTACACGTGAAAGGGACTCAATATGAATGCAATGTGAGATTTCATTTCCAGCTCTTACAAAATGACATGGTTACATTGAGAGAGAAAAGGAATGGGCTGGACATCAGAGGAAAGTGCAGAGTCATTCTTTCTCTTCTTGTGGTCAACGTGTCACACCTTGGTTGTAGTCGTGCTTGGGACACTTTGCTGGGGGAAGAAAATTAAGAAAATATTATTTGTTTGAGTGTTATTGGTAAAACTCTACTGCCACTTCATGCAAGACTGTCATGTCAATATCAAGTCTTAAGGGAGTTGCCCCTAAACAATAACTGTTAAACTGTTACTGTTGTATTCTCTTCCACAACTTCAGTTTCCAGTTTCTCTAACTTTAATTCTACTTAATTCGTTTGTAAGAGCTGGCTTAGACAATTCAACATTACACAACAACATTTATTGAAAGTTGTGGTAATTTCTTTGGGTGAAATTCTAGCCCAATGAAGTCAGTAGCAAAACTCCTGCAGCTTCAAGGTTTCAGCTCATGGCATCTTAGTGCCATGAATTGTTTGTACTCTGGATGTCTTTTGAAGCTTTGAGTACAGTAAGTAAAAAATATTTGGTTTGTCTGTTTGGTCATTAGGAGGGAACAAGCAACGGCTGCAAGTTTTAAAAGTTATACTCAGAATTACTGGGTTTGGTGTTTCTGCTGTCCCTGCAGATCTCAATCCCAAATCAGTCCTTAAAAGTTTTTGGGACTACCCTGCAAGCAGTGGAGGATTTAGAAATGGAGCCATGCTCTCTGTGATAGTCTCAATTCAGCTCATGAGTGTGCTAATGATGCCTGAGACACAAACCAGAGTTCTCCTGTGTTTCATTGATTTTGCAGGACTAGCCATAAAATAGCCTTCCCATATTTATGGAGTCTTAGCTGTAGCTCACAGAAATCAGTAGAAAGCTTCCCTCTTGATGTCAATGAGTTTTTGTCCCACCAAAATGTGATTCTCTTATTTGAACTGATATGATTCCTCTATGTGATATATAAGTGTTTGTAACACTAGATCAGAATGCACCATAGATAAATTGCAAACATGCTTATTTGATCCACAGCATAGATGAGGATTAATCTATTTGCCCCCCAAATAATTTATTCAAGCAAAACCCCCAGGGCCTGCACTTACTGGAGTTCTTAGAGTAATCCTTTTCTGGCCTTAGAAACACAACCTCAAATATTATTTAGACACACTTAATGTCCCCACCCCTCCAATGTGCTCTTCTTGAGTTTGCTGCACTACCAGATAAAGAGAGAGCGTGAATAATCTTTGAGAAGCTGCGGATGTCTTATTCAGGTTCTGAAAATTCTTGGTCTTTCTGTTTAACAGCAACAACTTTCTCAGTGATCAGGTTTGAGGTTTTTTTCCCTAAGTAGTCAAGATGGGACCATAGCTGATGATAATACTGACGATAGACAAGCAGCAACTGTGTGATTTGCCCATGTCACACAACTCAGAAGCAAGAGTCATGAAAACAACTAGGAATGGATATTTTTTTCCTTTTTCTCAGAAAACTGCTTTTTTTCTCATGAGAAATTTCCCCTCTCATATCAGTGAAAAATCTGATTTTCCAGAGTTTGGGGGGAACTCCAGCTTGACTTTGGGCATGAAGTAAATCATCCAATATCACTCTTAAGAACAGATCACCTGTGAGGTGCCATGATCTCATCACTGGCTTGGAGAAAGGAGCAGTTGATACCAGGCAAAAGCACTCCTTGGATATGTTGTATAACTTCTTGTGTTCATTAAGATGTTTCAGATACAAATCAACCCTCTTTGTTCAATATTTATCTTTTCATCTGCCCTGACCTGGGAGCTGGGAGCACTTTGCAAAGTTAATTGAAAGCTTGCTTTGTTTCATTTTAGCTTTCACGTCTAAAACTTCGCTTTCAGTAATGGCACTGAGAACACTTTTGTCCTGTCTGCAATAGCTCAGAAACCTTTTCCAGCAACAACTGGGAACTCGTTATTGATCACCATTGTCTTATGCCAGGAATTCTCCACTGAGATTATTTTTATTATTGAATATCAACAGGAACCCCCCACCCAGGAAAGCGATTATTTCTCTCATGTTTCTGTTGCCAGAGTCTGCTCAACCATCCCACGCTCTCCACTTGATTCCCTTATTGTCTGTCTGAGACCAGATGGATTTTTTTTGGATTTTATTCCATCCTTCCTCACCCAGCTATGGTACCAAGAGGGGCTGAGGTCTGAGCAAGGATTTCAGAGATCTGCACTCAGACTCTGAGCTGTGTTTCTTTTGCAGCTTTTGGGAAATATTTGTGCTTAAACTGACACCTCTGGAAATTGACAAAAATGTTGATGTTCTTTTGTTATTAATATGGTTCATAGGAATATTTTTTTGGAGCAGGGACTGTTTCCTATAAGATTTATATATAGCATTTTGTACAACAGTGTCCATATCTGCTGGCAGAATAAAAGATTTAACAGGGACTTATTAATTAAAAAAAATTAAATTGCAAATTCACGTCGGTGTTTTGACTGAAGCTTTAAAACCACAGAGTGAGTAACATGGAGATATTTGACACAAAGAAAGTGATAGAATATATGCAGAGAGGCATGATTAAATGTCTATTTTAGATCATTTGTAAAGGTGAGAATTCATGAAGGAACCGATAAATACTGGTTTTGCAGTAGTTTCATGTTAATATTTCTTTGGAATGCAATGTACTTAAATAGCTCCATTCTATCCCTTATTAGCACAGATCTCTACTTTACAACAGCAGTTCCCGTAAGACTTTTGTTTCAAAGGACAAAATAGAAAAACAACAAAACATTCAGGAACTGAGACAAGATCCTGTCTCCCAAAGCAAGGAATGGAAAACTGACCCAAGCATGAAGTCTAGATTTTCCAAAGAAGGGATGAATCCCCATATTTTGCATGGAGTGCAAGATGTTGCAGTGGTTATTTTGAGACTAGCCTTGCTGATAGTGGTGATATTAATAAAGTTATTTATAAATGTTTACTGGTGTGTGCACCACCAGTTCTGATATTCTGCTCGTAAGTTCAAAACTCAGGGGTTAAATTGCCCCTGAAATCAGGACACATATTCCACATGTTCTGAAAGAAACAAAAATAAACATATAAAAATGAGGAAACACCAACGTTTTGGTACTGTGCTTCTGACTTGCTTTACAGATTTTGATCCTTTCCTGTTACATTCTTGAATTCTTCGCCACAAGCCCAAGGACATCATACTCAGGTTTTTTTGGTGGGGTTTCGTGGGATCCCAGCAATGGAGCCCTGAGAAATGTGCTGCTCATGGCAAAACCTGGCAACACCTTTGATTCACTCTCCACAGCAATCCTGGGAGCTTCAAAGAGTCCTCACCCTCAGTGCTCTGGCTTTTACTTGGTTCTTGTCTAAGGATTTAAAACTAAAATATTCCATGGAAATGTTTTATTCATTTCAGTCCAGCAAATGTTGAGATTTATTTTTTCTTTATCCTTAATTAATCTAAATCTTTACATGTCTTAATATAATGAAAAACTAAAAATAACAACCTAAACACTCTCACCCTGCTCCAGGCACTTTTTTTTACATCTTTTCTTTTTTTTTTTTAAGGGGGGTTAATTTTAGACTTGGCATCTTTGCCCCATGAACTTCCCACATGTGGTTAAAGCTACAAGCCAGGTCCTGCCACCAGCCATATTTACCAGAAACAGCAGCAGAAATTTCCAGCAGAACAGTAAAGGGGCTGCAGTTCCTGTTGTTCTGCCAGTATATTTAATCTAAAAATATTATTCATCTTGCCAGCCACTTTAATGCAATTGGGGAATGGCAGAGCTGGGAAGAAAAGCTCTTTGTTAAAGAATTTCAGCTCAGAAGTCACTCTGTTTTCTCCTATATTGTCTGCTGCTCTTTTTTTCCCTTTCTTTCTGCATGGCCTCCTTTGCTGTTTACCCGATCTGCTTGGCAGGCTTCTCCCAGTTGTATTAATTATCATTCAATAAAACACTAATCATTTAAGATGACTGTGCTTTACTTTTAAACACAATTTTTTAAAACTCAGCACAAGGAGAGGCGTAAAAAGTTGTCCAAAGGAAGAGACAAAATCCTTCCTTGTTTAACTACCTGGATTTACATCATGGGAGTAACCTGGAAACAGTTACAGGGATCGTGGCACAAAGGCTGGGCTTTTCTGAGCCAACCACAGCCCTAATCTTTGGCTTTTCCTTGTTTTGTTGACTCTGCCATTTCTTTTCTTTGTAGTTTTCTGTTGCTGAAGCAGAAGCTGGAAGATGATCAGAGAGGAAAGTGGAGACACTGAGGTCAAGTGTCCTTGAAGTATGTTTGTGACTAATACATTAATGAGCTTATTTGGGGAAAATCCAAAACCAACTTGTTCTGCACCTGAGCATGAAGGGCACCTGCCCAGGGAAGGGAACGAGTCGGGTGAAGGGTCTGCAGCACGAGTCTGGTGAGGGGAGGCTGAGGGAGACAAGGGAGCTCAGCTGGAGAAAAGGAGTCTCAGGGGAGCCTCATTCCTCCATAAACCCTCCTGAAAGGAGCTGTAACCAGGTGGGGCTCAGCCCCTTCTCTCACGTATCAAGGGACAGAACAAGAGGAAACGGCCTCAAGTTGCACTAGGGGAGGTTTAGGTTTGGTGTCAGGAAAAAATTTCTTCACTGAAAGGATTGTCCAGCCTTGGTAGGCTGCCCAGGGCAGTGGAGGAGTCACCATCCCTGGAGGGATCTAAAAGATGTGTGGATGTGGCACCTGGGGACATGGGTTAGTGGTGGCCTTGGCAGTGCTGGGTTAATGGTTGGACTCAATGATCTTAGAGGGCTTTTCCAACCTAAACAAATTTATGATCCTATGATCACAGTAGAGCAGAGGACTGGCAGCATTCAAACCAGCCCATTCCTTGCAGCAGAGAACAAATACAATCCCAACACTCGTGGAGAATTTGTAATTAAAAAAAAATAAGTTTAACTTCACTTTGATGACCCCACAGCCTCTTTTGTTCTGCAGAAGTCGCCTTTCCTGGGAGCTGCTGTGCGCCAGGCTGGATCCAGCCCATGGGATGACTCAGGCGCTGTCCCTGCTGGGAGGAGAAGGTGACAGGGAGCTGGGATGATCTGGGATCAGTGCACCTGCACAGGTGCAGGCTCCCAACCTCCCTGCAGATGGCTGCGAGGGGAAGGACTTTGGAGGATGGTCATGTGGGTTCTCCTGGCTTTCAGGTCAGCTCACTGTGCTTGGTTCTGAGCTACCTGACCTAATTTCAGCTTTCCTGTACTGAAGGGAGCCTGCAAGAAAGATGCAGAAAAACTTTTTGCAAGGAAATGTAGTGACAGGACAAGGGGGAATGGCTTTAAACTGAAAGGGAGTAGTTTTGGGTTGTATATTAGGAAGAAATTCTTCTCTTTGAGGGTAATGGGGCCTTGGCTTAGGTTACTCAGAGAAGCTGTGGATGCCCCATCCCTGGAAGTCTCCAAGGCCAGGTTGGACAGGGCTTGGAGCAACCTGAGATAGTGGAAGGTGTGGAACAAAATGATCTTTAAGGTTCCTTCCAACCCAAACCATTCTGTGATTCTCTGGTTCATTCCAGGTGAAGGATGATTGCTGAAGCTTTGTGGTATGTCAGCAGTAGAGATAATCCAAACCTGCTGCCTTTTATTTGCTCTTTTACATAGATAGGTGAGGATACATATAAATAAAGAAAAAGCAGAAGAGACTATAATACAAACCAAATTATGGTGTAAACCAGACAGAGTCAGAGGAAAGCTTCTATCAAGCGAGTTTTAACCTTGCACACACCTTCATTTATAATTATTATTTGTGATGATTACTGCTATTAATTTATTTAGTGGACTGAGTGTATGTGTTATTCTGTCAAGGGTCAACAAAATAAACAAACTCTTCCCCCTTTAAATCCAGTGGCCTAAAAGTGGCAGGATAAGAGCTAGATCTAGCACAACCTGATACCATCATTACATCCTGAACATGGGGTAGCACAGGGGAGGCTCTCAAGAAGATCTCTGAAGAAAGAAACTATAGAATGCTGAGATCTATTAGCAGGGAAGCTGCTGCAGGTGTATGAGCAGGCTGAGGATGTGCAGTCTGGAACGGGCAGGGGAGACAAGGCTGGGGTGGGCAGGGCTGAGGGCAGGCACTGGGAGGAGAAGGGCTGGTCTCTGCCTCACTGGTGAGTCAGGGCAGTGCCTCAGCCTTTTATCCAGTGGAAGAACAATACTGGGTCAGATTGTGAATTAGCCACCCATGAACCAGCCCAAACCAGAACTCCCAAGGAAAAAACATCTCTCTACAGTGCTTTGTCCATCTCCCAGGGCTGGGTGGGCTTGTGAAAACCTGAGCTGTGGTAAGGGAGGTCTCATCTTCAACATATCTTGGACCTTCACTCCTGAAGTTGTGACATCTTACTCCATGGAGTACATCCCTGAGCTTTTTTGCTCTGCAAGATCAGTGTAAAGCAGGAGAGCTGGAGATTGCAGCTATTCATAATTGGGCATAAAATGTTGAATATGAAGGAAAAAAAAAAGTGACTATACCAGCATTACAAATGATGGAGTATTCCCTTTCCAGCTTTTGAAAGCATCCATTTGGATTTGGGGAAAAGAGGAGAGGAGTGTGTGTGTGTGTGCGTGTGTGAGATGGTGCTGGGGTCAGGAGA
This sequence comes from Lycocorax pyrrhopterus obiensis, assembly GCA_014706295.1. Taxonomy (NCBI): domain Eukaryota; kingdom Metazoa; phylum Chordata; class Aves; order Passeriformes; family Paradisaeidae; genus Lycocorax; species Lycocorax pyrrhopterus. The sequence continues at coordinate 7,773,410 of JACSVZ010000022.1, read as the reverse complement.
GCACTGGAAAGAGATGAATTCCCTGACCCTGTTCTGTGGAATCTTAATAACGTGTTAAGTTATTGTGCAGCAGAGGAATGCAATTAGCACAGCAGCCAAATCCTCCTCCAGCAGGTCATTACTGCATTAGTAAATGGAGGCTGTTAAGGCACACAGCATCCCTAAACATACCAGAGGGGCTGCTGGCCCAACAGGACCCAGGATTGATGAGAAAACTCCCACTGCTCTCTCCCCTTCTCCATCCACTTTTCATTATTGCTTTTCTGATCAAGCATGAGACCACATCCTTCCCCATCCTCCCCCACACCCTGTTCCTGAGACACATTCCCGAGAGGCCTCGGTGGAAAATCAAATCACAACCCACCAAGAGGTGTCTGTGATATATGCAAAAGCAGCCTCCAGCTGTGAAGAACTTAGCGCTGCCCTCGGAAAACTTCCCCAGCCAAGGGGAGTGGGCAGAGCTGTGCTCCCTGGTGAGGGGCAGGAGCACAGCGAGGCTGCTCTGTACCAGTTTCACACAAGGAGAGAGATGATCCCATCTCCGCCTTAGATGCTGACCCATTCCCTGCTTTGTCCTCCTGCCTTACAGGGAAATCTCTGTCACACCTTGAGGTGCAGGTTGGCAAGGAAGAGGATTCTCCACTGAAATCTCTAGACATGAATTAACCCTGTGGTTTCCTAGGTCTGATCAACTCCTAGGTTTGCACTGCTCCTGCAGTCCCCTGAGTTAGCTTAAGCAGATCCAGAGCAGCCTGGCAAACCCTGCGGACTATACAACAAATGGCATTTGTTTCCACATGTTTAAATTAATTCTGAATATTTGGAACAGTTCTGGTTAAAATAAAGGCAAATTGGCACCTTTTTTCCCATGATAAAATGTAACAGCCTGAGGTTAATTATAAGGGTAATGAGGGAACCAGCGCCTTGTTCATGGTCCGGACCTTCCATCCCAGCCAGGTCAGGACATTGCCAGCATCCTGGGGCCCCTGAAACATTACACCAAGTGGGCTCCACATACAGTGAATGAATGTTTATTCCCACCAAAATGTTGAATATTAGAATAATTCCAGCAAGCTTTGGTATGGCATGACATAGGAGCCAAACACGTGAGCTCTTCAAGGATGGGGTAGGTGAAGTCACCGCTGCTGTTTCCTTATTTCAGTAGAGAAGCTGAGGGCTGACTCTGACAGAGATCTGGCTGCTTTGATAAGACAAAACCCAATGCAATGACTTCTCATAAGGCAAATTAAAACACAGGGACAGAGTAAATTCACTGATATTCTTGACCTTTGTCTTCAAACACACACAGGTATCCCCAGTAACCACTGTCCCTCTGAGACCATTGCAGAGCAAATGCCCCAGGTTTGTTATTGTGTGTGTCCAGCAAACAGGAATGTCTGCAGCAGCCAAGTGGTTGTGTTCCACACAGTCAAGAATCTCAGAATTAGAGACCATAGTACATGCTTATAAATAAATAAAAAGAACTGTAGCTTTAAACATATAAAATAATGATTTTTTTTTAAAACAGAGTGCTGTTTCCAGCTCTTCAGCATTAGAGATCATGTTTATATTGGTATGCAAATTATTCCTCATAGTGCATTTACAAATTTTATGTTCATTATTAATAGCTTTATGAGTTTTTCCCCTTCCTGTTTGGTGCTATCTATAGTGCTTGGGTAATACATAATTAACGTTAACTGCTTGTGCTCTGGCCCCCGTGCCAGTTTACATTAGGATATTTTTTCATGTCTTTTGTCTCTGGCTGTTGGAAATTGGTGTTCAGTGGGAATGAAATAGCTGGATTACTTTGTGCTGCTCTTTGCGGGCGTTTCATCTGTGTGCTGGTTTGGCCAAAATTTAGCAATATATCTGTCTGACTGATGTGTTGCTGGTGGATTAAATCACTAATTTCTCTCCTTTTTTTGGACTTGGGTTCACAAATACATTTAAACTTCGACAAGCCTTGTACTTTCCCTTTGGGCCAGATTTTTTGTACAGTCTATTGATAATACAGCCAGGGTGTTTAGAAGTGTAATCCTTCAGTGGTGTTTTCACACCACAACAGCCCAAGGTAAATGCAAGTATACCATCAGAAACTCCCCAAAAGTGCCTTTCCTAACAAAATCTGTTTCTTCAGGGAAACTGTCATAAAGCAGAGTAGCAAAAACCATAATAGAAGTTATGCCTACGTGTCTGAACAAACAATTTCCTTTAAAATAGACTTAAGGTTCCAGGTAGAATGGATTATCTTGCAACAGTCATGGTTGGGATTAATTGGCAGCCTCAGCTGGAGCTGCTGGAGCGATAGGGCAGGGATGCATCGTGGCTGCAGGGATAGTGATGGAGGGAAGTTTCAGGTGAGGACAGAAACGCTTTGATGGAGCCGTCTGTAGCAGCCAGCCTGCTCCCGGCTTGTCGGGCCAAGCTCTGCCTTGTTGCGCAACGTGGGATTGCAGCCTCTATCTGCCGAATGCATCTCCCAGAGGGGGAAACACCCAGCGCTCCAGAGGAGAGAGAAGGTCTGCTGCTTAGTGGGAAATGCCAGCACGAGTGGAACGTGGAGAAGGAAAACTCTGCACCGGAATGGAGCTTTCCCATCCTCACCCTTAAACCCTGGGAAACCGCAGGGCTCCCCTCTGTGCTGAAGCAAGATGGTCACAGATACATTAAACTCTGGAACTGGTTTTCACTGGGACATTTCCAAGGCAGCAGCTTCTCTCCCCTGTCAAACCATCAGAGTTATTAATAAAACTTTGGGCTGCCCATGTCTTGATGTCTCAAGTGCCACAGACCAGTGACAGGCTGAGGGACCGAGATGGCACCGTCGTGCCTTTGTGTCAAACCAGCTGTTAAACAGGACCAGTTCGAGATGCAGCAAATGTGTGGTAATGGGAGATTTGCATACAGCAGCTTCAAATCAGTCCAACCTCCTGCCCCTTGGTAAGGCACTGAGATGAAATAATACCCAGTTCAAGAACTTAATGTATCAGGGCAAAGTTCTACATGCTCTGTAGGCCTAAGGGCAGGGAAAGACAGAGAGGAGAGAGAAGGTTTTCTCCAGAATGTGTCCAGACCCACTTTCTGCAAACTGAAGGTCTCTGCATGATGCTTTGAAATGTGAATTCATGAGCAGAGACCTCTCCTTACATGCCACTGCAAGGATCAGAATAGAATGAAGTAGCGTAACCTAGCATCACATTTGTAAAATAGATATTGGCTTTGATTATATTACATCACAAAGGATTTTGGAAGTTCTAATATCTGTCATTCATTCCAGCAATATGTTTTTGGTTTTGTGCAATAATAGCAGCCTCATGCCAATTTTTGTGCCCTGGAAAGCATTGCAAACGTATTTTAAGTGTTCTCTTGGACTGGGAAAATGGGATTTTGGGGATCTTGCAATTTTATTCCTCTGGAAAACAACAACAAAAGCAGGTTCCTCCTCTGAACCTTGAAGCTGAAAAACCCGAAATCATGAAAGCATTCTCAAGTACTATCCAGAGGAGTAAAATCCTGGTTTTTTTAACAATTGAATGTTAGGAAACCAACTGGATTGCAGGATGCTTTATTTTAGACTATCAGCTGTCTTTGTTCAGCTCTCTGGGTTGATTTTGCAGGTATAAGCTTTGCTCTGGGTGCTTCAAGAGAGACCTTTTCCCTTCGGTGAAGCCATCCCAGCCTCCTTCTACATGTGAATAAGTTGAACCCTCACAGTTATTTGTGCCTTCTCCCCTTGTCTCTCTCTTTTACCATCCATGTCATGTTTGCTCAATTTACTACACAACAAGTATTTCCACTTCTTACCCTGAAGGGTCAAGAGAGCTCATGAAAAAATCTGTCTGTCTCCACGCATCACCACCAAGAGTGCCCATCAGGCCCAAATCAGGCTGTTCTGTGCTGCTGAGAGATAGGTGATGGTGTAGAAAGGAGACAGGGGTTAATCCACAGGGCTGAGAGAGTATCTCAGCATGTTTTAACTAGCAAAGGAGCCCCGACTGCTGGGAAGGCAGTGAGTCACAGGCCCGTGTCTGTGTTTGTGTGGGTGTGTGTGAGAGAACGAGAGAGGCACACACGGCCCTACGCGCTGCGTTACTCGGGGACAGATTTATCGGGCTGCAAGTGGATGCAGCTCCCGCTGAAATCAAGGAAAAATTATTCTGTCCTCCTGCTCAAGTGTGCTTCTGCTGAACACGGCCTTGCCTTGTGCTGAGGATGCTTCTGGGTGCTGTCAGGACACATCACGGCAAAGCCGTGCGGAGAATGGGGTGTTTCTGTTTTACAAAGGATTCTGGTTTATATGTGTAACATCTGATTCTATCACTTACAGCTGATCTTTGCCTTCTAGCCTCCCTGTGAGAGCTCAAATTCTCCCCCAAACTTCTAAAATCTAGATTGGCAAAACTCCAAGCGTTACATTTCATGACTATCTTTGCTGCTGTTTCTTGGCGGAATGAAATCGAGACCTTTTCAACATATCTCTGGAAAAAAAGGCACACACTCTGATCAGTCTATAACCCAGGAGATACAGAAGTTGGTATAGGTGCCTTTAATGGATTTCTTCTGTTTGCCTCCCATAGTACAACTAAACCAGGTGGAGCTTCTGGAAGCAGAATTGTGTTTGATGACACCACCACGCACACCACTATCAGTCATATCATAGCTTGGTGTTACCCAAACTTGTTCCACTTGCTTTTTTGCCCTGTCCATCAGGAGACACAACACTACCCTGAGCCAGACCATTAAGGGATTTACACACCAGCTCAGTCATTTTAGGAAAGAATCTGGTTCCTTTGGTGCACCCACTGAATTTTTAATCTTGGGGTCAGTAGATGAAGAATGGCACAAAGGATGGTTCGTACTTATAACTGTAAAGGAAATGCAAATCTATCATCAAATGTGGCTCTGTGCTCCCCTTCCTTCCCAGCTGTGGTATTCAAACACTTCCTAACTGTTCCTCAGTGTCCTTCCAGCACAGCTCTTTGTCAAGGCAGCTCCAATTCTCATTTCAGAGGTAGGAAATCGGGGTGCAGAGATACTGTGTCATTTCAAGGTCACCCAAGAAGACTTTTTTAGAATGACAAACCAAACCTTGGCTTCCTCAGCTCCTACACTATTGTCTTTCCCCTCTGGAAATACAGGTAAATACACGTTTTTTGAAAGTGAGACACTGACAAATCACACAAGGAACTCCTTCCCCAGCGTGGATAAGCCATGGGACAGGCATCACCCTGCCACGTACACCACGCAGGGAGCCTGAGCGGCGGATCAGGCACAGCCTCTCTCTGGGCTGGCAATCACCTGGGTGGCACCAGTGGGTGCTGGAAGAGGCTGAGCCCGTGGGTGGGTGCGGTGTTCCTAGAACGTGCTGCCTGAATCGGGGAAAGCAGCCATGCCCTGCGGCGCAGGTGCTTCTCGGAGCACCGCATTTCAGGGAGGTGTCAGAGACAGACGAGCAGCCTGTTCCTCCTAGAACATGTCTGGGTCTGTCTCCTCCCGGAGAAGGGATATAAAAGGGCAGCTGCAATAAGTGGCTGGTTTTTATCAGGGCACGTTGTGCAAATCAGACTTTCTGGGGTTAAAAAAGGTAAATTTGCTGACAGAAAAGGGGTTTTCTTTGTGTGGAAACCTCTGTATCACAGCCCCCTCAGCTTGAGGATATCTTGCATTTACCTGCAGACTGGGCTTAACCCTGGCTCCCAGAGATACAATTAATTAACTACAAAAGTGCTTCATCTTTCAAGTAAAAAGAAAATCCTCCCCCTCGATTTTCCAGCCCTACAACTGAGTTCCTAATGTGACTTTGGCCTCAAAGCTTTGAAAGAAAAGAATAAAACATTTCATATTGCTCTTGTTTTTATTAGCAATAATACATCTCTTGATTTTCTGACTCATGCTGGTTGAATTTATGGGGCAAAAGGTGCTGGGGTCTTTTTGCTTCACAGTGGGGCAGAAAAATTACTTCTTGGGGCTTGAAAAGCAATTGCATCATCGAGAGTGTGAGACTTCCTTTGAGTACTGCTGAGAGGGGTTTGAGAGGAAGAGGGTTTTTCTTCTCTATGCTTGTTTTGGTTTGTGAGTCTCTCTTATCACCACGCATCAGACCTGTGTTTATTGAATTTCCACCAGTCGCTGAGATCTATGGCATGATTAACAGGAGATACACACAGGGAGTGGAGAGGGTGCCTTAGGAAAGGGGAGGTGCTTGTGGCAAGGCTGTAATGATTTTCTTGTCCTTTGCATGGGAGGAACGCACACATAGAGTGTTTGTACAGCATCCAACCCTGTGAAGCCCTGATGTGGTAAGAGCCTCCTGAGTAATGTATTCGGAGTGATAAAAGTGGCTGCTATCTGCTAATGAGAGCGGTGGGAATGAGAAATGAATCCTTGGTTTCATCATTTTCCAGGAATGCAGTTCCTTCTGGCTTCCCAGAGCTTCATCTACCATCCAGCTGCCGTGTGGGCTGCAGCTGAGAGTGCAGAGGGGAGCAGGGGGTAGAAACAGAGTCCTTCAACACACTGAGAATGCCAAAATAGTATATCTGGGTACGTGATATAGATGTCTTCAGACATACTGACCTCATGGTGAAACTTCCTGAGAAAAGTACCAATAGGGTTTTCTGTGAATGTAATACAGGGCAGGGAAATCAGAGCTTTCAAAGATCTGCAGAGACCAACAATTATTATTGAATAAAACTCAGTCAAACCTTTGACTGGAGGCAGAGTCTCGCACCAGAGCTGGGAAAATAGGTCTTACTAAGGCTCTGTCACGATAGCAGCCCTTTGGGAGCCTTCTTCTGGCTCATATCTCAGTTCTCTTTTGATTTTTTTTTTTTTTTGTGGCAAAATATGGCCTTGCAGTTTCCAATATTCGGGGCTATAAAATTTAAGAAAAAAATGATTTTTTAGTAGATTTCTCTTTTAAAGGGGAGAACAAAGAAAAGTTGAACTATAAAAGCTCCATTGCCTCTAAAATTGAGAGGAAAACCAAAGCCTTGGCATAAAACAAAAGGATCCACCTTAAAAAAAAAAAAAAAAAGTAATGAAGAGATTGAGTGTATCAACAATCAGCTGATGCCACCCAAGTGCACAGTGATGTACTTAGGCAGCAGTAAGGAATCAGTCATTATGTGTCAGAACATTACGTAATAATTTTGATGTACAAAAATATCTCCGCGGTCTTGTAATGTGCAGGAATTAATTACAACACCCTTTGTGTTTGAAACACTAGGTGACAGAGCAACTTTCTGCTCTGTTTTAAATTTAAACCAAACAGGAGGTAACTGGAGAGATGATGAATGATGCTGTTATCAAGTTGTGTGTATACAGGTGTTCTGATTATGTTTTCTCCTGTAAGCAGCTCCCACTGATCCTGATGAAGAGGAAGGTGCTGGGCCACAAATTTTCCAGGAAAGAAGCCCAAAAAGTGGCATATTTTCCCCAAAGCAGATTGGTCTTCATCTTGGCTCCTTCTTCTGTTTTCTTGGAAATTAAGTTCTATCAAAATGTCCAGGATTGCTTTGCTTAGACACAGTGAAACAGTCTGAGCAACGCTGGATGGAAAGGGAGAGGTGCACCAAAACTTATAAACAAGACCATGGAAATGATGAAAGAATTGGTGTTTCCTGACAAATGAGTTGGTCAGCAAGCACGGACTTCATTGCCAAGAGAAGTTTCATTAATGTTGTTTAGAAATGAAATCTTACAGTGAAGGCACATATCACTTATATATGAACACAAATAGCCTTTTTTTTAAATTATTTTTTTAACTGAAGTCAGTTCTTAAATCTAAAAACCCTGGAAAATAAGAAGAAAACAAGTCCCACAGAATTCTGCGGACAAGAAGGACTAACCAGTTTGGAAATCCTTGGTGCTTTTGGATTTCTTTTTCCCCTCTGAGTACGGAAAGATCAGATTTTTATTTAAATAACTAAAGAGTAACAGAAACTCAGAAATCTGGCAATAAGGAGATGCAAAGTGACAGTGTCGCAGGACAGCTACAATTTCTTGTACCAAGAGGCTCCTTTGAATTAGAAAGACAGTGGCAGACAGGTTTGTCACTGCCTTTTCACCAGTGAACCGTGCCTCACCTCTAGTGTGGCACTATTATTTCCCACATGTTATTGCACTTTCTCAGCTCAATGAGCCACTACATAATAATCATATTTAGACATTAGACAATATTTTTCTTCCCATGTGAATACCTAGAAAAGCTAAAACAGAGTTTGAGGCTAACATTTTCCAAACAGACTTCTCATTCTTGAAACGTCAGGTTTCTAACTTGAGGGAAGCTTGGACTGATTTTCTGAAGACGTGAGCACCTACAGCTCTGTGCTGACCACATTTTCCAGCCATTAATTGTCAGATGTGTTTTCTCAATTTGGAAACCTCTTGGCTTGATTTTTAGAAACTGCTGAATCCCCAAACTCAATGAAAATCAGGCTCTGCTCAAGCCTCTTAACTCCTTTCCCCATCAGTTGTTTTTGAAAGTCTTGGCAATGGACTTCAACTCAAGTTTTTGAAATCTCCAGCAGAAACAACATGACTTCAGATGTCTGATGAGAGACTGCATTTGTCTGGAGTTGCTCTGTGATCCATTACTTTTGCTGTTTTCAGTGCTTGCTTTCAAGATATTTCAATACAAATTTATTTATTTTTTTAATGAAAGGTAGATTTCCCAGGACTCAACTGACCAATATTTCCCAACTCCTGCTTTATGTTTATTCTTGGTGAAATGGCCACCAGGCCTACAACCAGCTCTACAACTGGACTTTCTCTACTCTTTTGGTGTTGCACTGGACAATGTGGGCAACATTTGTCAAGAATACAGGAGCCATCTCCCAAATATTTCACAGGAAACCTGAAAATGCTTGAATGGGAAGATATAATAAGGATCATCATGATTCTTGTACAAAAGGCAAATAAAATCATTGTGCTTCCCTCAAGGAACTGGGATATCATATGTCCATTTATTGCAAAATTAAAATGATTCTTCCTAAAGATATGGAAGGCATTTGAGAGAGGAACAGTTTTTCATGGAACTTTCTATTTTTTTTTCCTTTAATTTAAATGCAGTTCTTAAGGAAAAAGAAACTTCAAAGACTTCTATTTGTCCTTGTCAACTCCAGCTCAACATTTTCTACTTTTACTGGACAATTGATGGCATACTCAAAGAGAAGTTCTGCAAACTCCTCCTGAGACATGGAAATCAAAATTCAATTTTCTTCCTCACTATAAAACTTGAGCAACTAGAACACAGATGCTGGTTCTGAGAGTCCTAACCTCTGAGAGTTGGATACCAAAACCTGAAGCTTTTTGAGGCCATTGGAGCCCCATTTCTCTGTAAAAAATTAAACCAAAGCATTTTCATTCAAGAACAATGAGCCGAAGGACACACACTGGATTGGTGACATCAGCCACCTAATAGACTTTTTTTCTTAAAGTTTGCAAGCTTTGTAACCTAAAATAAAGTGTATTGTGTGGGCAGAGCCCAAATCTTTCTTTATGGAAATGGATATTTTAAATTGCTTCCCCCTTCCTCTCATAGCTCCTCATTTCAGATATGTATACACAGGTATCTGTTTTTACATGCACTTCTAGATGACCTTTTGGACTTTGCCTCAATTAAGCTCAGCTTCTCAGACTAGGGGAAACCATTACACTCTTTCCACTTTGTCTCAGCACCTGCAAAGCCGACTGATATGATCCAGTGTAAGTGGGCCACTGCAGGAGAATTTGGTGCTCAAGGAGAATGTGTTTCCTGTTCACTGAAGAGGTAAAAATGGAATCACCATTCTGACTCATTCAAGTAGCAAACTCCTCTGAAGATCACATGTCTGCCGAGCCAATGTTATTTTTGGCTGCTCTTCATGGAAAGCTATGGGTTTTGTTTTGCCACATCTGTTCTCTCAAGTATATTTTGCTTTAGATGAGCCTGTTCCACCTTGTGATTTTTTTTCTTGGGGGGGACGGGTAGGAGAGAAGGGGGTTGAGTTTGAATACTGCCTTGCATTGCAAAAGCACATTTTCATGGGAGAAAAAAAGTTCTCCCCTCTGGGCCTTAAACAGTATTTCCAGCTATTGTGTATATTCCCCGACCCTTACACTGTTTCTGAGAGAAATGATTTCTTTTGCAGATGTTGAAAGGAATACACGCACAAAAGACTCTGAGGATTTTATAAAAAACAGGGAGATGGGGCATACAAATGTGCCACAGACAAATGGGGCAGCGAGGGAAGAGAATATTGTGCAGAATATGTGTAGCTTTGAAAATCAGATAGACAGTGAGGGTGCTGTTTCAAGGATCCAAGGCTTGTAAGGCTGAGTTCAGAGGCCAGGCTGCGTTAAGCCAGCCCATTGTGTCACCCAGCAGGAATCAGAGAGACACAGTTTAGTGAAAGCCATGGGCTAATCTACTGTTTCTTTGAAATATGATTTTTGTTTTTTACCGGCAGTTGGTTTTCATTGTGCTGCAGTCGTCATTACTGGAGTGGGGCACATTTTTGGTATTAGAAGGTAATTATTTGGGAGCTGCACACCGGTGCTTTAGTGGTGCATATGTGTGTGCAAGACAAAGCATGCACACGTGTGTTTGTGAATGAACAAACTTTTAATAACCATGCCCAGAATTTGTTTGATTTGCAGATTGATGCATTCCTCTGGTTCACTTCGTATATACTTGCTATTTTTCTCTCCTATCAATTCTCTGATTTGTATTAGGGAAGGATAACTCGTGTGTTTTTATGCTCCTTTTCTTTCTTTTCAGAAGTACTAACGCTGTACCCCCTTGCTTGGTGACTCATTGCCTTCTCCTTCACATAAAACAGCCTTTCAACAGTTTAGCAGTGCAAACATTAGGCCTGTCTCTTGGTCACAAGGTTATTGTTTTCATATCTCTTGGAGCAAGACCCTGGGATAGCTCCACTGACAAATTAGCAGTCGTGTTGAATGAACAATTATGTCAAGGCAATATTAATCTGGGGGCCCAGCTGGGGCAGAGAAGGTGCCTGATTTCATAGAGGAGGAGGTGCTGAGAGGAGAACTTATGTGATCTCATTAGATAAATGCACAACACATACAGGTGGGCTCTCATTAAATCTTTAACAGCTATGTATATTTACATCAGCTTTCCTAAAGGAATGCCTGGTACTCAAAGATAGCTGAAGTTTTTCTCACTAAAAATGGGCTTCCTTATATTAAAAAAACCCTGTGAAGTAGACATTCTTCTCTTTTTGCCTCAGTGTGGACATCTACATAGGAAGTGTTTTTACCTCCAAAACAATCTTTTAAAGGAGTGAGTGTGTTATTGCAGGCCTCCTCCCACCTCCAAGCTGAGGGGCCTTAGGAGCGTTCCCATGGCATTATCCTGGTTTCAGAGTCCTGTTTTTGGAGCAACAACTGCTCCGGAACAGGAAAGTTAGTGCTTGCCTTCAATTTTCACAAGCTGGGATCATCCAGGAAAACTGACACCAAAAATATTTTCATAGGTCCCCTCGCAAACCAAAACTGCTGAGTTTCACAGGGCTGCTCTGCTGAGGAGCTCAGCTTCCTGCGTGGGCGTTGGACTTGCTGACTTACACACCAGGGAAAACTGAGCTCACTCCCAGCCAGTGGATCCCCATTCCAAATGCAGCCAAAACCCTTGGAGGCACCTGAGTGAAGCCTCCTGGCCCTGTGGGCGGTGGCAGACACTGTGACACCTGCCAGATGTCTGATATTGCTGACCACCCACCAGCCAGAAGGGACAATCCCTGTGAGGACAGTGAGGTATTGGAACAGGTAGCCCAGAAACATCATGGTTGGCCCATCCCTGGAAGTGTCCAAGGCCAGGTTGGATGCGGCTTTGAGCAACCTGGTTTAGTGGAAGGTGTCCCTGCCCACGGCAGAGTTGATCTTTAAAGTCTCTTACAACCCAAATTGTTCTATCATTCCATGATTCTCCCAGGTTAGGATGGCAAACCAAGAAGGGAGATACCCAGAAGGAAGGGGAAAATGAAGGAAGACAAAGACGTCTGCTGCTTCACCAGGAACATCTTTTACATAGTCGAAAGTCAACTTGCGTTAATTCCTTGGCTCTCTCCTGACAGGGAATTAGCACAGCTCCATGCGGAGTGCTTACGAGGTGCCACATCGATATCTGTCACATAATCCCTCACGTGGAAGAGAAAGGCCTTGTGCAATGGATCTGAACCTCTGGGCCACACACTGGCTTTTCTCACTTGCATTCTTGACATGTCCTCTTGTCCTGAGGATGCACTTTGCTGAGCAAACCCCTAGCTGAAGGCTCACAGCAAACTGCAGAGGTATCCAGAGGCCAGAGGTGGAAATCTGGGAGTCAGGTTATTGAGAGCAATCTGGTTAAGATAGTGTTGAAGCAAAGATACCTCCTTACAGTCTCTGTTTTTGGAGTAGCAAGATATGTTTGGCCAGTGAAATGAGTACAGAATTTTTTTCCTGTGTGTTTGCAGGATTTGTTTGTTTGCTTGTTTTATTTTTAACTAAAGCTCTTTTTTTCAGTGTAATTTTGCGCTCAGAAAAAACCTCCCTGCCTCCAAAGCTGTGTGTCTGAACCTCTGATTCCCCAGCTGTGTCCCTGACGCCCAGCACCATACACTGTTGAGATGTGCATCCATGATGTTTGTTCTGAGTCTGGCCACATTTCGGGGTACAAACCATGCCCTTGGAAAGGAAAACTGCTGCCAATGCAAACCTCAGCAATGCCTGAGATAGGCAGCACCTCTCTGATGCACAGGTACTTGGTCTGTTCACCGTGCACGCACCTCGTGATGCCGCAGACAGGTACGGGCTACAGACAGGAGCATGCCATTATCTATTTCAATATTTTGGCACTCTGGACCATTTCAGTTCTACTTTCCTTAACCTCAAAATGAGATTAGAGCCAGACTCATGTCAAGTGTCCCACAGCTAACCTCTAAACTAATTTTTTATTGCCTTGAAGAGAAGGATTGAGAAAAATATTTATAGGCCCTGGAAGAATAGTAAAAGTTTGCAAGCATTTAGGGCTTTTACTCAATAAACCTTTATGTGCCCTTCATGCACCCATTCAGCTCTGGGAAAAAGTAAAAAATAAAAAAAAAATATGAAAAACACAGGGAAGTTGTGCTCTGACAGTAAGTCGAAAAACTCATAAATTCCGGATAAAACCAATACCCACACGTTGTAGGAACCCATATGTAGTCAGCCTATTGTACAAGCCCAAAAGCAGGGAGAAGAATTTGGATGGTTCGTGTTTGTCTTCAGACTTCTCACTTATTTTTTTCCATTTAGGTCAAAATGGCCTCAAACCTTTTAAAACTGGTTTTTTTTGTTGTTTTTTTTTTTAACTGTGCCCACATTCTCTGTGATTCTTTTAATCTGTTTCCTTTTGGTGTTTTGGATCAATCAAAGTTTCGCTCCTCACATCTGCAGTCCATGAGTGACTGTATCTCCTCCCTTCCCACCTCCTCAACACCTGATGTCTCACTCACTTCACCTTCCATAATGTTCACTCTTCTCTCTCACTGAGACTCTAAAACCCTCTTTTTTCCAGGGAATACCTCCATGAGTGTAACCTCCTGGCTCACCCTCTCCTTTGGAGGTTTGCTGTCCACCATAGATGAAAGGAGCTCCTCATTCTTTTGCCTGCACGCAGCTCACCCCACCTGGCTGGCAAATAAATACTCAGGGTTGGCATAAGTCTTGGTGCAAAGGGTGACCAGAAATTTTTCTTCCCCTGTCTCAGCATCGCTGCTTTATTTCCACTTTTCTGCTTTTCAGATTTCTCCATAGCCCAGCTCACAGGCTTCTTCAGCCCATGGCTCCAGGAGCTCACACTGTAATCCCTTGAGCATATTGCTGATTAGTACTGCTCATATAAATAGTGTAGTTTTTACTAGTTATAGCAAAAGTAAAGGTGAAAGTCTCTGTAGCTTCCATGTTAGATAAGACACAGATTTCATATGATGAAAAATGAGGAACACCAGCAAAAAGCAAAAAAAAGCCCAACTCCCCAAGGTGGCAAAAATTACTCCCAGTTATTATTGGGATTTTGTTGTGCTTTTTTTTTGAGACTGAAACTAGACTTGGGACAACACTTTGCTGATATTCATATGAAACACTGTAAAAGTCCACACCAATCTGAGCAGGTGAGACAAAGTACAGAGGAAAGGAAAAATCAATGCCTTGCCTTGGGAAAAATAGAGCTGAGAAGCTGAGAGATGAAATGTCTCGCAGAGCAGATCTCAAGGCAGAGCTGAGAACCTAACACAGAATAGTTTGGGTTGATCCTTTGGGTGCAATTTATGCAAAACCTAGTTCATCAAGTGGATATGAAATATTCAATACCCTGAGAATCCTCTGCTCTGCAGTGCTGGCCGTGGAGATGTTGGCCTGTCAATAAATCATTTGGCCAGGCTGCCCAGGCCTTGCCCACGCCTTGAAAATACACGTTGAGAAGAACATGCCATTTGCAGCACAGCAGCCTTCAGGACAAGCATGTTCACATTGCCTTCTCCCTAAAACTGCTCCAGCCCCAAATCCAAGGAGAGCACAACACAAGTTTCCGAGGCCAAGGAGAGAGCATGCAGGAGAGGCTGGGCAGAGCCGCCACAGGTCCGTGTTCTGCAGCTCTTCAGTGCACAATACATTTCTGTAGTTTCGCTGGCTGTGGCTTGTCTGATCTAGTTACACTCTCAAATATGATCTGATTCCTCAGGGGATACTTTTTTTTCCTGGGCAATTTCTCTATTCAGCTTTATACTCTGGTTTGTCATTTGCAGTATATATACTGAATTTCAATTTTTATCTCTTTACAAAAGTATGTCCAGAAGGCTGCATTGGCTGCTGCTGCCCCAACATGAATCTGGCTGGAGCCGGGTGACAATTCCATCTCGTCTGGGCAGGGAGTTGGGGTCAGGCTGTGACACAGGACTCTGCTGTGATGAAAGTGTGCCAGAAAGTGGAGATTCCTTTCGTGGTTTGCTGGCAGAAGTAAGTCCAAGGGGGTTTATATACGACTCAGGCCATTCAATCTGTATCCTTTTCTAATGCAGAAAAGGAAAAAAGGGGTTAAAGCACAGCTCAGGAAAGGGCAGAGCTGGAATGGGGACTCCTCTCTCTGCTCTGCTATGATGTGTGGTAAGTGGCTGAGAGGAAAAAATTGGAAGAGTCCTCAAATTTTTAAATTAGTTGTGATGAAAAGATTCTTATAAAGCTGAATTAAAATTAAAAATAGTGACTATGGCTTGGCCTACTCCAACTGGAAAACAGGAGCCCATTTCCAATAGGAAAGGTATCACAGGGCCCAAGGAATTGGAAGATCCTCCATCCCAATTATCAGATCCTTGAGGATATTACATCCCCACAATTTCCAGCTCCAGGGAGAAACATATGGACCATCACAAAAGCACAGGTTTGCAGATATATGGGGACGTTGCCCAGGAAAGTTAAGGCCAGCAGGACCTGGACTCCTCCCCAATGATTTGTGAGGTCATTTTCCACCCAAGTGACACTAAACATTGAAATGAGAGTGAGAAAAGAAACATCACGGAAGAGACAGAGTGAAAGAAGTGAGAAAGATTGGCAAGTACATTGGAAGCAGAAGTGCAAACAGAGATGAGGAAATTCAGGGAAAGTTCCATCTCTCCTGCTTGCTTCTTCCAGACACAGCGAAGTGATGTCTGAAAAGTGATGAATCAGGGACCACAGGCAAGGACAGGAGCAACAAGGCTCAATTGTGTGACCTGAGGCACAGATGGGAAAGTAGAGCAGAGAGAGGGAGAGCAGAGAAAACTGTCAGATTTCTGTGGGCATTACCATGCTGTGTGTGCTCTTCATAAAACATTTATCATGGAGGATGCCTTGCTCCTTTGATTTGGGATTCAGAACCCTGACCAGATTTACACCAGGCATTTTCTTCCTCTCCTTTTCTTTGTCTTCCATCTAATTTTAATATAAATTGGGTAGAAATGCACCCCTCTCATATTAGGCTACAGAGAGCAGGTAAAGAACTGTATCATGTATACCCCAGGTCCCTAGAATTTGGGCTTCTCCCTGATTTTAACGGCTTAATTTGAACAATGATTAAAAGGTAGATGAACCCTTTGCTCATCACAACAGCATTAACATGTGAGCATGAAGAAGCATTTATTTGTCTTGGCAAGACCCAGAGCTGGGATAAATGATTCCAGACAAAGAGAGGGTTATGTCTCTCAACGCCCAGCTAAATTCTGGGGCCAAATACGTACTCTCTCTACTACAGTAAATGTCACTTTCCTGATCCTAACACATCAGTTCCAGCATATATTGATGCAACCCACTGCAGCAGCAGAATCACTCCCACTGTAATATAGCTCCCATAAAGCCTGGATAGAGGCCCAATCGACTGCATCGGACAACAACTACCTCAAATCAAATTCTCTCCTTCTGGACAGGGGTGTAAATGGGGAGCATCTTCACCACAGATCAGCAGAGGCAGAGCAGAGGCACAGCAGAGGCAGTCAGGGAGGAGGAGGATGAAAAGGCAAGAGATGGGAGAGATCCTGCTCATTTCCATTTTTGCCCAGGGAAGCACGAAACAATTCTGCTTCTCCCCAGTAGCTGCGCTCAAGGAAAAGCACCAACACACCCAGCAATTATAAGCCTAAAAAGATAATGAGTGGCCAGGCAGCCCTAGTAAAAGCATCTGGGGCTGCCATCCCCATGCACGGTGTGTCTTGCCTGCAGCACAGGGTGCTTGGCCACGTCCCAGGGGCAGCCAAGTGAAAGGGTCTCACCTGCTACCTGCAATCAATCCTTGCCTCCAGTGTCAGGCCGACCTCACCGCGGGTCACCCGGCGAGGCTGAGCCATTGCTCCGAGTTTGTCAGGGGGGATCGGTTCAATGCTTCCTGCAAGGGTCAGTGGCAAAGGCTGGCAGTAATTTTCAGCTAGGTATGTGGAAGGGGGGGATGGAGCCTCAGGCGCTGCTGGCTCCAATAAATACTTAAGGAATTTAACAACCCAGTGCAGCCCCTGTGTCAGTGGATGATGATGAGGATGTGCTGGAGCTCACGCCGAGTGTTGCAGGGCTCTGCCACTGAACATTCCTGCAGCAGGGAGTGGCAGTGCCACGGGGGCAATCCCGTACACAAACGCTGTGCCTCATCTGTCAGGTTTCTCCAGATAATTGGGATCAGCACCCACTGACACCATCAGTGTTCTGGGTGTACAACACCGAGATGACTCACGGCAATGGAAAAAGAGAGGCCAGTGGGAATGTTCTGGCCAAAATTGTGCCACATCACAATGCAGGCATTACTCATGCTGGGTCATTTCTTATATATAGAATAACCATGCAGCATGGCCAGGCCTACAGGCTAAGTAAGGGCTCCTTCGTATTTTTTTCAAACCTGGGAATTAGATGATATTTTTTTGTAGCCTTAAAGGGCTGGAGATTTCAATAGAGGTTTCCATTTTGCAGAAGGAAGGCACAATAACTACAGGAAGAAAAGGAGATTTTCTGGGCATAGAGCCAAGCCAAGACACAGGTCACCTGGCTCCTATAATCTTCTGTGCCATAGACTCCCCATCTGCCTTCTGGCAAGTCATTTATTCTCCCCTCATCCTTTGTGCTGCAGCTGTAAGTGGGGATAATAACAGATCTCTACATCACGGGGCAAATGCGAGGGTGAGCACGATGGTATCAGCACAACTATTGCATAAGGTGTTGGTGGGCTGGAGGGATTACTCTCCCTAAATACTCCTTGGGAGCTTCTCAGCCCTCTGAACCATCATCTCTTGGTTATTTGTAGCTTGCAAAGATGAAGCTGAGTCTTCAGGATTATCTGGCACAGGTTTTACACCTACTGAGGCATCCTGCACAGTGATTGGGTTGCAGCAAGTTCCAATTCTCCACTCCAAGTAAGAGATCAGCCCTGCAGGAGATGATGGGATCCAGCAAAATGAAATGATGTGTTTCTCCAGCAGATAAATAAAAGCAATAGGTTAAACTGAGCAAAGAAACTCTGTGTACCAGCACCCACAGCTTCTGATGTGGTTTCTACCACCTCAGATCTGCGAGCAGAGATGGCTGTGGGAAGGCATTTGGACTTCTATCAGTTCAAATGGGTCAGAGTGGCAGAAACCTCTGATCTCAGCAGCATGAACAGATGCAATTTAGGCTGAAGTGGGCCTGGGAGTAAACCAGGAGCAGGTCAGTGAGCAGACTGGACTACTGCTGGTGACAACTGCTGATCTGAGCTGGGACCTTCTAGGAAAACTGTGGAAGTTTTCCTAAGAACATTCACCGAGGTTTCCAAGGTGCTGCCTTTAGACACAGCACCACTTCTGAACAAGCTTTCTCTCTGGAACAAGCCAAATGTACAGCTCACGAATCCCACCCCTCCTGCAGGCCAAAGCAGAAAGGGAGAATAAGGATCTAAGTTGCACATCTGGAAGTGTGTCCTGAAGAGGATATAAGCCAGTGTGACATACAAGCTGATGAGACCAGAAGCAATAGCAAATTACAAAAATTTTTGGCTTGCCTATACTAATTTACTAAATGAAGCTAAACCTATTTAAACAACGCTTAAACCATTTTAAGTGTGTTGAGTTGGCACCAAAGTAACTTGATCTGCTTTACATTGATTTAATTACACCACTGCTATTTATAGAATGTGCTGTTGTTTCTTATAGCCTTCTTTAGCTTCACCTTTCAATTGGATCCTCAAAGCAAGAGGTTTCCAAAATATTAGTTTTTAATGTAAATTTGAAATGCATTTAATTATGGCTGCCATGGGAGTGGGCAGCCAGCATCCCCCCAGGCATCCCACACTACGCAGATTAGATCTTTAATGCTACTTAGAGAACCTTTTCATCTGCTCTTTACAGCATTGATAACATCACCTCAAAAACACCCAATCTGAACCCAAAAGGGAAGAAGAAATGAAATTTGCACATGGCTCGGGAGATTCAATAATTCGCGATATTTCATTAGACAACATCTCCATTAGGAGCCTGACATTTGTATTCATGGTTGAGCAGAGGGATAACTTATGAGTTATCTCTTCTGTCTTTGTGAGTGAAGATTAATGTCATAAATGCTCAGCAATCGTGTATCATATATATATATACAGACTTCCACACACTCAACGTGCATTATTTTTATCTTCTATGATCCGCAGGAGGGAAAACACTTGAGACAACAGTTTGGGGGAAAAGCGGTTTCTGTATGTTGTCAGACTGTGACAAAAAGCAGGGGAAAATTGGATCATCAGTTAAACAATCTAAACAATAGGCATTATTGAGCCAGGGAGAGGGGGATGTGCTGGAGCTCCTGCACACTTTCCCTGTTTAATAGGCTGTGTATAACTCTGGGGGGGTCTGTCCTAAATGGTGAGCCTATTCTTAAGGCAAAATGGGAAGAACAGGAAGGAGAGGCAATTCCCTACCACTTTCCTGCTCTCAGAAGGTCTGACCCAGCAGCATCCAAAGTCCATTCTTACATAACTCAGAGAAGTGTGACTGCGTTACCTAAAGAAAGTGATTGCAGCTACCGACTGCCACGGAACCACTGTGCACTGGGCTTCACCCCCTGACTGCCTCCTGTGCCAAAAGGATGTGTGGCAAAGAACAGGGAATGCCAATTTTGTGCCATCTGGGGATTTCCTTAAGACAGATTTCTGGCTGCTTCAGATGGAGCAGCTGAGCTCACACAGGGTTTACACAGTCCAGGAGTCACTTCTAGTGAAAATCTATTATGAGCGCCGTATAAGGAAAGTGCATAATAAACACAATTTATCACACTGCTCTCAAATTCACTACTGAGCTCTCACCTGTGAGCTTACAGATTTATAGATGCTGGGATCCATGGCCAAAAGGTGCTATGTAAGTGCAAATAGTTATGGTTGTTGGAAAGATGCTCTGGGATTATCCAGTCCAGCCACATGCATTCCCGCAAATGCAAAAGCAGGTTCAATGATTTGTTGCAAAAAATCTCTGCCTCATATTGTCTAAGATGACTGATGTCTCTTGAATTATCTTCTTTACTGTGCTTTTCATCTTAATTAAATAGGCTGGCTGGACCATGCCAAGAGATGGTACAGGCCAGATTTTTATTATTCTGGCTAGGAACATCTATTCCAACACAGGTGGGTCCAGTGCAACCCTCTCCTATAACCAAAAACCAGCTGGCTCCAGGATCTGACTCTGTATCCACTGATCCAAGTGCTCTCGACTGCCTTCTCATCTGTTCCCTGTCATCCCCACACCCAGTTTGCATGAGACAGATAATTTTAGGTAGTTTAGCCAGTTTATAACTTCATTTGCTGAACTGCACAGACATTCCTTTGAAGTATTTGAGATGACAAAGACCAGATAACATACATAAAAATATTCAGATTAAAGCTCAATTTTTGCCGTAATTTGTGTATTATTTAGGCAAAAGTATACAAAAATCCAGAGGTTATGCCAGTAGCTGAGAAAGACCAAGAGTTCAAGTCCAGGCAGTTCAGCTAGTAAAGGTCTGACCCCAAAATGTGTTCTGGGTTGGCCTGACTCAGTGCAGTGTGATGTAGAAACCCCCAGCTGTGCCTATGGGAGGCAGGATGGACATTTTGCTTCAGTGTTCTGCCCAAGCTTGTTATTTCCACTGCAGATCATTGATGTTGTCTCCATCCCCTGTCCCAGAGCTGTGCCTGGCAGAGCTGGCAGGGCAGCGTTCTCTGGAGCAGAGCTGCTGCAGCAGGCTGGCAAATCAGGCCCATTTAATGCCCACTTCTCTCTTAGATAGAGATGAGTGTCTCTTAAAAAGTTTTAAGGGATGCAAAATTAACCCACAAGCCTAGCTATGCCTTTCTGCATATTTAATTTATTATTCTAAGGATTACGCATTTACTCTGCAACCAAACACTGAAATACCTCATTTTACCACCCTGCTTTATAAACAATGCCCTGTCACTGTTCTCTGTCCTCTCTGGAGACATTTCTAAGCCCATTTGTCCACATTGGCTTGTGTGAGTGGGAGACACCACTGTGCAAATCCCTCCGGCAGCAGGGTCCAGAGGCTGTGAGCACTTCTCCAGCGTGAAATTAATTGAGCTCCAAGGGTCAGCAGGTTATGAGTAGGCTCATTATGACAAATGATTTCTGTCTGAGTAGGAAGACCTTTGGGGTCAGTTCAGGATTCTGCCTAAATTTTGTAATTATGCCTGCCTCAGGCCTTAAACAAACTAAGTGTTCCTTAACATGCAGAGGGAGGAAGCCTGGAGATTAGGGAGCAAGCAGAAACAGCCTGGCTTAGTCTAGCAGGACAGACTTTTAGCTGAATCTTGTAAATAAAACCCCTGACAAGCTCAAAAGAGCTGGAGACAGGCTTAGAGCCTGACAGGAAAAGATCTGGAGTCTCGAGAATCTCTTTATCCCTGCGACGATTACAAGAAGTCCAGCTGGGAAAAGCTCATCATAATTCCTACTCTGCCTGCAACGGACATGCTTCACTTTTCCAAGTCCAAAAAGGATAACGTGCTGCAAAATATGAACCTTGATTGTACGTGGAGCTGTGCTGGTGCCTCCAGGGCTCAGCTTGGGACTCAGAGCTCCCAGAGCAGCCGTGTCCCAGAAAGCCAGGCCTGGTTCTGGCATGGATATGGCCCCGTGGCTGGTGTCTGCTGAGGAGCCTGGCTGCTGCTTCAGCTCCCTCCAGAGAGGGACAGGACTGGCCCCAGGCTGGGACTCACCTGCCCTGACTTCACAGCCTACAGGTTATTAAAATTTTGTCACAGCTATTCCCCTATGCAAACGTGAAAGAGGAGGGGTGAACACTTCCAAAGCGTGACCCTTCCCATCCTGAAATAGGTGGAGAAAAGCCTCTTTGGACAACACTTCTCCAGGGGATGTGTAGACTTCCTGAAGCTTGGAGAGGGGTCTGTAAATGAGGTGAGATGGAGGCACTCAGGCTGGCACACCCCAGGTTCTGGAGAGATGGAGCCCAAGTCGTCCAACCTTAGGCAACACTGGTGGGATTCCATGCCCCAGCAGCATCTCCTACAAAAGAGCTTCTTTCCAGTTATTTCACATTCTGCCCCTCTGCAAAAGCTGTCTGTAGGTTATCCCTGCAGCCCAGAAGGAGATGTAAAAGCTTCCCTCGTGCTGCTGGCCAGACTGACACGGGGAGACAGAGAAACAACCAAAATGAGGAAAATATTTTACTGAAAGTCTCCAATTAGACTACAATACCTGATGGCTCATGGCCACATGAAATACCAATTTGTTAGTCTAATTAAATCCTATACATGTGCATGTAACACATATTGCTACACTTTTAGCTATCTGTGCAAGATATTTCATGAAGCGCACAGCAAACAGCTAATCTTGCTTAAAAACATTCACTTTGAAACAATAATTGGCTTTGAAAGCTGAGCTCAACTATTAGGATTTAAATCTGAATTTATAGGACATTTATCCCTCTTATTCTTTCTCATGATTGTAGATTTAAGTTAGATATTTTTTATAATTTGAAATTTGGGATGAAAAAATCAATTGATATGAAGGTATTTCATTCAATATTTGTTTGAAACTCAGATCAGTCATTTACCCTTAATCAGGCTCCCTGCTATGATTTGCTGCAATTCATTCATTAGTCTTTTCTTATAGTACGTTTTCTTCTAATCCCGAAAAACCATGGGAGCATAGGATTGCTTGAATCTATTTTAATTATTCATGTAAATTAAAGAGACAGAATAAAAATTATATATTCAGAGAAAATGGTCTCTCTCATAACAGTCTACTTATAAAAGCAGAGTGGTTTTTATTTCATCATTTTTCACTGGTCTTTTATTATGCTTTATTGCACTCTGATCACCATGGACACTTAAAATAATCTACAGACAAACAGACTCATGGTTGTTTTCAAATAAACCAGTAATTCTGAGTGTGTGTGCGTTTGTGTGAATTTTTTTGCAATGATTGCATGATTACACTCTGAACTGAAATAGAAGCACAATATAGGATGGATTTTTAAATTACGCTTAATGCAATTTTTATAAACTTTTGTGTTAATGATAGAATAAAAGAAATAATGTTAATTTTATTTTTAACTATGGACTTGTGAGTATATTTCACAAAATATTGTCTTTAAATATCTTATATTTGACTTTTATTAAGCTTCTAATTTGGCATTTTTTTTCTATTTTGAGATAATTTTGGATACATCTTATATTTTAGAATTAGATTTACAAGCTCATTTTGGAAGCTGACAGACAAAAAGTCAACTCTTGTACACAAAGAGAAATGGCGGCTGTTAAATAATTATGTTAGCAGAGTAACCTAGAGAAATGCTCTGCAAATAGGCCTAGGACTTTTTTCCTGCAAAAAAGATGATCTCATTTGCCTTTGGGTTTCTCAAGGAATGCAGTTGATAACGGGTGGTGATGCTATTTATAGCGCGCTCCCCATGCAGATCCAATGATATCCAAAGGAGGCTGGCCTCCTCTTCGTTTGGGATTTCACAAGACAATTCAGAAACTCAGGCTAGGTATGCAAGGCCAAGAGGAGGTGCTCAGGACGGGATCCACCCTACTTTCCTCCAAGACAGTCAATGAGGAGATGGGAAACATGAGGCACCAGGCAGGAGATGAGCGCATCCTCCAGCCCAGCCCGGGGGTGATGCTGCGTCTCCTCTCCTGAGCAGAGTCTCCCTGTGGTCTTTGGCAATTACCTGTGCCCAGATTTCCAGAACTGGGAACATGTAATTGCACACGTATTTGCCCATGTAATTACTGTAATTGTGACCACAGCTGTGGTGATGGTACAGGCAGGCGATCAATTACACATCCAGACTGGGAGAGGGCACTTCCTCCACAGAGCTCCAAACAGCATTTACAGCTACACCTTGCTGGCTGAGCACCTCCAGCAAGATCTCCTTAGTCAATGCAGCCCTGTGCAGTACCACTCCATCCTTCTCTGGCACAGAAACAAACTGTACAACTTAATCAGGCATCTCACTTCAGTCGCCCAAAATGGTGCCTTTTGGAGACAGCGATGCAGATAGCAATTGGCAAAAGCATCCAGTTTGTGATGTGCCAACACTCAGAGCAAGAAAACAAACAAAAATTACCAATGAAGCTGTAAAGGCAGGAAAATCTATTAAGAACCCAAGGGAGAAATTGCTTCCCTGATTACATACAATATGCACGATGTACTCTTAGTGTACCCAGGAATGGTAGCGAAGATCCCCGGAGGATCGTGTCATCCACTGGCCTGCAGCCAGATCTGTCACACTGAAAGTGCTCTTCTACTCTGAAAAGTGTCTCAGTAAAAAATAGCATCACTGCCTTTCATGTTTACGGTCTCTTAATGTTCCAGTATCAGGCATGTTCAGCTCACAAGTGAAAACAGTGCTGGGACAGAGCTTTAGGTTCTGGTGTGGTTTCCCCCTTCCCTGAGTGTGGAAACAGCCATGGAAGCATCCCACAAAGCTCTCTCTTTTGGGAAGGTTTTTTGTAGGCCAGATCATATCCTAAGGTTAGGCCCCTGCAGTCTTTAATCTTTTTTGTCCCCTTCAGTTTCCTGTTTATCAGAAGGATTTGAACAAGCCTACATGATGGGACTTCAGCACGCAGTGGTGATGCTGCAGAGAGAGGCCGTGTGTCTGCCTTAGCCAGACTGCCTCAACAGGGTGAGCGAGGGATAAAAATAGCAAGTGTTCCTTTTCAGTCATGAAAATGCAATGGAATAACCTTCTACTGAATTCCACAGGATGATTAAAACACCTCATATGATGGCACACTTGAATTCTATATATAGGTTATTAGATTAATAATAGCACCCTATTGATCCAGAGCTTTCCCCAAACCTGAAGTCAATACATAGAAGAGCTCTCATTGACTTCCTCCAGCTTTGGATCATTTCTTTTTGTCTGGGCTGAAAAGTTTTCCAGAGGGGGAAAAGAGATGTAGGAAATACCTTGTACCTTTAGGAACAGGGAACTTGAGTGTTATTTGTTCCAGTGACAGACTTTGAACAGAGCTGGGCAGAAGTTTGTTTTTGTCAGTGTTGATTTTCATTAAAAAATAATATTTCAATTAAAAAGGGCTTTTTGTTCGAGAAGAAAGAAAGTCCACCATGAAAAACAGGAAAATAATGTGACATTTGTTGGATCACAGTGACTTTGCTTTCTCACTTCCTTTCATTCAAATTTGTGTTTTGAAATGAACTTTAGGTGAAATAGTAAAAGATAAAAAGCCCCTCAAAAAATCTCAAGCAAATCGACTCAAGTGTATCATAACAGAGTATTTCAACTAAACCTGAAGTTTCCCTTGTGAAATGCAATTTTGAAAAACTACAGCAGAAGTTACCTAAATTTTTCAGAAACTATTGAGGTAAACATGGAAAAAACCAACATGTCAGTTGATGAATGTGCAGTTTGCTGTTCATCCTGCACATTACTTCAGGAAGCATTTTGCTAACTTTGAAAATGTCATGTTTTAAGATACTGATTGGAATATGAACTTCCATTTACTGTGTTAGAAACATCTGTACTGAAAGGTGAGTTCTTGCCCCATAACACTGAAAATTACTCCTATGAACAAAGTCAAATGATATTATCAGAATAGAAAGAAGGAGAGACAATAATGGTAGAGAAAAATACAAACAAGGATCTAGAGGAAGATCAACCAAAACCTTGAAATTAGTATAGTAAGAACAATAAGCAGTGATGTCAGCTCACTCTTGTGTTACAATTAAGAGGCTCTTGGGAACAGTGACAAGAAAAGGAGCAGAGATTAATTACACAACCCTAAACCCAGTGGGGCTGGGGACACCTTTCTGCTCTGTGCTCAATGCAAGGGACAGGGGGCTTGTAGGAAGTGACAGAAAGGGAGAAGCTGCTCTGGATCCTCAATTCCCCAGAGAAATGCACAAATTGAGGGAAACTGCAATCCCAGCCCCTAGGAGCCTTCCTCCTAGCACCAGTGTCACCTTTAGCAGTCACTTCTGCCTTGTCCCACTGATCACTCTTGCTGCTGGTGGTGTTTTAAAGAGTCAGACAAAGGAAGGGTAGGTAAAAAAATCTCCTGTATTAGATTTCAGCCACTTGCTATCAGAGAAAAACAAAAGCAGAACTTGATCTTTTGTTGTTGTTTTGGGTTTTTGCCCCCTCCTTTTGAAAAAGGGATTCCTCATCTTTACTGCTCCTTTATATTCTAACTGCCCCAGCTGGAAACCTTCTAGGCCTTTTTAAAACAGGATTAAAAACACAGTTTTCTGCATTAGCACAGCTCAAAAGGATAACCTCAGCTCTTTTCTCTGCCAGCCAGCTTTTTAATCCTGAATCACATGTCACTTCAAATTATGAATATGATTTTCATGTTCCCCTCGGGCCTAAATTTCACCCAAGTAAATCCTCTCATTCAGCAGCCGGAGAAACGTGTCAAAAGCAGTGATCTTCAAGCACTGAGAGTGCTCTGGGAGAGATCAAACTGTCCCAGACTGAACTCTCCCAGTGCCAGGCATCTTTTCCCCTCCTGCTTATTGTTGTTGACACCCTGCATCCCTCCTTCCTTTCCCCCCCGGTCTGAAAGCCTGGGATGGCAAGAGAGAAAAAATAAGTCCCCTCTTAATTCTAAACATTTCTGGGATTGATCCTCCATGCACTTGTGGGGGCAGAGGAGAACAAAGGCGTGCTCATGAGCTGGTTCTGGGGAATGAGGAATTAAACCACCTGCTAACGCGCTGAGTTCTTTCATCTCCTGGCAGGGCTCTGCTGATAAGATCGGCTGTCAGATGGGAACTGGCCCTGATTTCCAGGCAGCCAGGTTGGTGTCACGCTCCATTTGATGAAGGAAGCCCTTCCTCACCCAGGATTCTATGTGCTGCTCAGATCCACCTCTTCCAAGTGTCCTGAGAAGGCGAAATGGCTTAGAGCACCCTCATCAGAGGGAATGTGTGTTTCCAGCCCTGGTCTGCAAATAAACAGATCAGAATTGTGTCTTGTGCAAGTGACTTAAAACCTGAGGATCAAGCCCTGAATCAGAACTCTGGATATCTGAACACTGGGTTCTGGAGGGGTTTGGCATTAGGTCAAAGGTCTCCTCAAGAAGGAGAGATCTTCCCGGATCAGGGGGGAGAGCCTTGTCCCTTCAGTTTCTTCAGGGAGACTAGAGACCTCAAGGGTCTGTGTTGACCTTTCCTTTCCTGCTCTGCCCCAATATTGTTTCTTCCTCTCTGAAAAGAACTATTTTATTGCTTTTGTCACGTTTAGATATTCCTTTCCCATGATGACTGTGGCCATTGCCTTTACTCCCTGTTTTGGTAGACGTTGCATCAAACCTCCAGGCATGTGACAAGGTCTTGCTCTGCTTTCCCTGGTGGGAGTTGTGAAATGTGTGGGTGCTGTACTAGTGAGGAGTGGGTAAGTGCAGAGAACATCCTCATTTGGTCATTTCAGGGCAAGGAACAGAGCCATTTGAGTTTGGTTCCAAAGTAACTCTGGAGTTAGAAATAATCACTTTGTTGATTATTTCAACAGCACCAAATCCAGACACCCAAATTCAGCTTTCTTCTGCAGAGTGGAGATAGAATTCTGGTTTGAGGTCACCTCCTCTGAACACACTTTTCCATAGGTCCTCTAGCCTTAGTCAGAAAAGGTGATTTGGTATGGTTTTGGATCTGCATTTTTTATGGGAATTCTTCCTCACAGGGGAAAGAAGGCAAAGACATCATGGAAGATGGGGAGTACCCAAAACCCCCGTGCAAGTCTCCACAGCCACACTGCGTGGCTGCAATGGTACAGCCATTTCCCACTTGAAAATCAGTCAGACAAATGTTTTCTTCCAACAGAAGAGCAAACACAAGTGTGGAAAGCGACTTAGAGGGCATGTTTATCGCTCCCTTACCTTCCCACGGTGAAGAAGCCACAGGAGTTATTAGAGAAACCTCACCTTTCAAAACATTCCCATGGCCATGAACACACTACTGAACAAATCTGTATCCTGGGAGAATTTCTCACTCACTGGAAGAACAGCTCTGATCCAGCCATTGCCTGTTGCTTTTTCAAGTTTCAGCAGCAAACAGAAACATAGTGGTTTGCCAAGAGAGCTGGGCAGGAAACTGTTTTTCCTATCCACAAGCACTTCTCAGTTCAGAGTTTTCCCATCCTAATACTGGGTGAAAAAGTAGGAATTTGAAATTTAAAAGTAGTCAGAACATATCAGTGAAATAATTAGTCTAAACTTCCTATATACATATATATGTATATATATTTACTTTTATATATATATATTAGAGTGTAGATTTAAAATATTTTTATTTTCAGAATGTTTACTTACTAAACATAAATCACAATAAAATTCAGAGCAAAACATTCATTTTTAATTCTCTTCCTCCTCCAAAGTAAAATGTTCAGATGTGACTTCCATCAACTGTCATTTTCCAATTTAAAATAATTACCAGAAAACCCCAGCCAGTATTCAAGGCCGTGTTAATGACTGCCTGGCTGCTGCCTAGAGGTGGCAATAGTTCTGTGACTGCTGAGCTGCATGTACAGAGTTTGTAATCCCTTAAGTAGTGCTTTGAGGCTTCCAGTAGCTAATATATGCCCACTACCATAGCAAGGAATAAAATGAATTCTGTTTCCTTTATCCCTTTATGTTTAGCACTACAAAACTTGTAGAACTGAATTTCCACAGCGGTGATTTTTTTCCCCTTCCCCCGTTGGATGATAAATTTGTTTATCTTTGCTTTTGGCACCAAACTTCGTGAACATTTCTAAAAGAAACAATGAAAATTCACTCAGGGTCTGCTAAATCAGTACTCCCAGTGTCCCGTTGCCAGTGCACCTTGTGTAACCATTCACTGCTCTGCCTGAGTGGGGATTCGAGTCCACTCTGCACTGGTGGAAATGACTAAACCAACTGCAGAGTGATGGAGAATCAAAGCTCTGTCTCCTCCCTTAGGTGTCAACCTGAGCATCAGCCTGAAGGAGTACAGGGCTGAGGATGAGCCTTCATCCCAAGCTGGGGAAGAGCAGAAAGGATCAGAGGGAGCCAGAAAAAGCGGTGGGTGGAGCCTCTCCACACAACAGGGATAAGTGACAATGTTTCTGTGCAGTGGCTTCCTTCAACACAGAGCACAGAGACAGACTGGACAAGATGTGATTGCAGAGGGTTTGTGTGAGAGGATGGACACTCCACCTTGACAGTCGCTTTATAAACGAAAGGCTGGCTGTGTGATCTGCCTTCAGCCCTACTTGCTGCTGCAGGATAGTTTTCTGTGGGTAAAAACACTGAGATTTTCAAGGCCTGATTTATGATTTTTCTCTGCTAAAACTTTAAAAACACAGAAAGTATTACAGCTATTTGTATCTGATCTTGGCATTGTTGTTCTCCACTGCAGTAAGTAGGACTATTTTTTTTAAAATGCTGGATTGAATCCATATTCTATTTATTAAGTCTGAGGTCTGCTGTTCTGTACTTTATAGCCTGTTTACAAACTGTGCAGGGGCATAAAAAGTGCACAGTCTGAAAAAGTGCAGAGGTGTCCTCATCATCCTTCTTTTTTTTTCTTCCTCCCCAAAAGCAGTGGCTCCCACAGGTGTCTGCTTTTTGGACCTAAACAGCAAGGCAGAGCACAAGAGCAAAAATTAAAATCTCCAGTGGGCCAAAATATCCATTGGCTCCAAAAGGCACATGATGGATCTGTGAGAGGGTTGAGGATGCCCCTGTTCTGCCCCCATGTGCTTTTACTGTTCTGCATTCATTTATTCTCCTTGCAATCTACATTCAGGGAGGTGGAAAGAACTGTCTGGAACTAGGAGCGGGAAGCAACTCATGAAGAAGTGAAGGAGGCAGCAGGTATCCATTAGTGTTTCTATACATTTGCCTCCTAACTCAGCCCTGCCTGTCCCTGTAGGAAAGCTTTGTGCTTGTACTTTACACATGGCTTGCACCAGCCAATTTCCATCCACATCCTGGAACAGCTCCGATGCTGTGCTTTGTCCTTCACCCAGAACATCCCTGACATCGTGAGCACTGGTTTCCCAGCAGAAACAAAAATATTTGTCTGAATTGGAAAGGATGGGTCTCCAGACTTTAAAAACTTTGAGGAATCAGTTTCCAGTTTGTCAGTGGTTCTTTATTTTGTGGGCCTCAAAACCTTTCTGAGGAAGCAAACCCAAGCCGCTAAGGGGTGAGGGGGGTGACCCTGGATGCTGGCAGTGTGTGATAAATAGATGGCCTGGCAGGCTGTGGCAGCCCACTGGAAGGCAAAAACAAACCAGCTCGAGGGGGGTGAGCACACATGAGGGTTTATGGTACTTTTCCACCTTTCACGTTCTGATGGACCACAGCTGAGCAGTGAAGCATGTGTCGTGCCCTGCTGCTGACAACATTTTACCCTGTGACTCACACAGTGGCCCTGGTGCACACCCTCTCACACACGGCGTGTGCCACAGGTTTCCAGGCCACATCCTCCTCCAAAGAATGAGACAGAAGAGCGTGAGGTGCACAGAAAACATTCCTCCTTACATGGGCTGAGTTTACCAGGAGGGGTGAGCAGAGTCCCTTTGCTGTGGTGCACCACACGGTGCAGCCACACCCTGTCCCACCATTCCGGTCACAGCTGTGTCCACTCACGTTTTCCCCTTTCATGGGCATCAGGTTGTCGGGAATTCAACCTTTGGTAGAGAGCAAGGGAAAGCATAAAGGAAATTCAACTGCTCTCACAGTCTTTAGGTACTAAAATCAATTTACTGATCAGTATGAGCATCTTTCTGGATAGAGAATAGAGTGGTGCTGCGCTGCTCTGCACCACTCCCATCCTGCAAGACACTTCCTGTCAAACACTTCCTATCAGCCAGGTGCCACTGGGGAAAGGAGTAGGTGCTGGGAGACTTAAGTTTTGCTCTGTACCTCTCACCAAGGCCTCAGTTATGAGTGTTGTGGGCTCCCAGCACAGTGGATGGAGGGAGACTGGCTCTCACCAGGATAATTCAAGGGGCAGATGCTCTGATTCACACTCATTTCCCATCACCAGGATCCCATCTCAGCTGCTTCAGCGTCATCGTAGGGATCCCTCCTCACCTCCACTGATTCTGATTCTGAATCTGATTCTGTGATCTTTTAGGATGCAACTAAAAATACTTAAGTATCATTGTCTTTATGTGGCCAGAACACCCTGCTAGAGCTTGTCCACAGTTTTGTTTCTGTCATATAAAAGCCACAGAAGTGAGTGAACTCATAAATGTTTGATACCTGTTGTTGAATACAGAGACTGAGATTTTAGAATACATCAAAAAAGAGTTTTGTCCCCAGTTCCTGTCAACAAACATGCAAAGTAAAAGGAATAACTGTCAAAGGTGTCTTTAAAAAGCCCACATTGAAAGCTGGTAAATCTGCAAGACAACTCAATTTTCTGTGGAAAACAGAAGGTAGGAAGTCAGGGTTATTTAACACATAACTTCACTTTGGGGTCAAATTATGCTATGAATACATAATTACACCACATATATACACAATATATATTATTATGATGATGTATGGATGAAATTCTACTGCACTGAAGCACAGAAATCTTCTCTATCCCACCACTGACTTGTGTGACAATGTCTTCAGGTGGACATAGTTTCTGCCCCTGCTTTGGTGAGATCATGAGAATAACTCTGCACTTTGTCTCTCAAGCCCATCTGGTGTCTTTTGCTGAGCTGGAAAAACAAAATACTTGTGTTTGTCTATTTTAAAGACCAACAGCAACAGAAAGCACAGTGGTTTTGTTGCATTATTTGTGTAATGGCTCAACACTCAGGGTGGCAGAAGCAGCAGTATCATGAAGTTAGCCTCAATCAAACAGATGGCCAGGGAATTATGATATCTAAAAACCCAGACTATCTTCCATTTCTAGATGCCAGTTAATAATACAGGTGGTGCTGTATGAAAGGAAGAGACTTTTTTAGAGCTTTGGGGCTCAAGTAGTCCACAGGGTGCAATTCCCAGTTCGATTGCAGTCCCTTCCTCCCTGTGGCCACACAGACATCTGGTGTTATTAGCAGCTTGTAAAAGAGCTGTGCTCAGAGATAGCTTCCCAACACTGTATGTGGAACCATATGTGGTAAAATAGCATTACATTAAAAATAAGAAAATTGAAGATCGGCAAGTTGGGGTTTTTCAGCATCCCTTCCCCATTCATGTGGTTATTGGTCATGTAGCTGTTCTTAAATATCTGAAGATATTTAATTAGATGAAATGGGTACATTTATTCAAAGGCCTTGACTGCTCTGCTCTTTAGACAGCCACAGCCTTATGTCTGAAATACGGAAACACTAATGGATACCTGCTTATGTGGAAACCATCTCATATCCAGCATATTTAAAATAAAAATAAAAATTGTTTTTCCCTCTCTGTATTGTGTACTCTGGCCTTACTGCTATTGTGTCAACATGGAGAGTTTCCATCACAATATTAAATAAAAATGGAAAAAGAAACTGGGGAAAAAAGTGATTAAAGGGAACGGCAGCACAGCACGTTGTTACACCGGCAAACCTTCTCCTCTGGAGAGAGTAGGTTTGAGTATTTTCTTACTCAGGGAAACCTGAGCCTGGAATTTGGTTCATCCTCTTCAGTGGCTGTGGCGGTATAGAAATAATCTCAACTCCAGTGCCTCTGGCCTGAAGAGCACGTCAGATTCATCTCAAATATCCCACACTGGCAATCCAGATGCTAAATCTTTAAGGCACAGGGTGCTGGCCCTCAGGAGTGACATTTCTGAGCTTAATGGGCTGTGGAGCCAAGTGGGCCTCCTCTTCTTTTTCTCTGGGCAGACAGAAGAGGTGAATCACAACATGCAGTGCAGAGGGAAAGAGGGGACAAGAAAAAAAAGCCAACTTATTTTATTAAGAAGCCTCCTTTGCTGTGGACAGGATGCATACAACAGGAAGGATGTGGACACTGAATAACTCATCTCAGGATTTCTCTGTCATTAAGGAAATGGAGGTATTGAAGCGTGGGTTTCCTTTGCTGGCCATTCTAGTGAAAAGCAATTCAGCAATAAGGCAGAATGTTACTACTTTGCTGCTGCTTAAGGAGAAAACTTTCCCTCTCTTCCTTTCCTTGCCCTGCACCTGCTCTTCAGGCTCAAAATCAGCAGGGACATTAATAGTTACTTGCTTCATGGTGTGTTCCCTCCCCTCAGCCACAGAAACACTCTGTGAATCCACTTTAGAGGGGCTTGGGCAAGAGCTTAACACAGCTGCTGAGGGGAGAGTACAGCAAATCCAGGCACCAAATCCCACCTTCCCAGCAGCTCCTAGGTTTCCAGGAATGTGGATGGAGCTGGATTCTGCCACCCCAACAGCAATGGTCCCCAAGCCAGGCTGGTGCCAGGATGTCCCTGTCATAGGAGGGGCTGAGATGGGAACAGGGAGCAGCTGGAACAGGGAAAAGCTGAATTTGCTGCTCCTGTTGGGCTTGGGAAAACCTGTGATAACCAAGGGCAATGCAACAGATGTGTCACCACTGGGAGCAGCCATCTCTGACAAACTGTTGGAATGAAAGCCATTGGGTTTTTGCTGAACTGGAAAGTCTCTAATTTTTGAAGTGAGTTTTCGTGAGAACAGCTCTCTTGAAGTCATGAGGATAAACAGCCTTAGTGCCACTTTAAAGTTTAAAATAAAGTTTTATAAGAAATAGATTGTAAACTTCTGCAGATGGGAATTATCTGTATTTATGTGTTTATACAACTCTTTGTCCAGCACTGTCCCAGACCAAGACTCCTAGATATTACTGGAATACAAATGATGTCAGACAGGGATATGGAAGGATTTTTGATACTTTTATTTAATTTTTCATTTGCAAATTGTAGAATGGAGGAGAGCACCTACAAAAAACAATCAGAATCTCTTTCAGACAGAATATATGTAGGCTAAAAAGTGCTCAACAAATTCTTTAGTGACCTAAGTTTCATTACACATCACCAGGAAAGACCTAACTTTAGGTTTGACCTCCACAGTGTTGTATAAATAGAGAAGGAAACCTGAGAAGCATTAAGATGCAGCCTTCCTCAGGAAAAAAAACCAGTCCCTTCATTAATGACTCCAATTATAGCTATTCATTGTATCCTCTTTTCCTTAACAAAGTCTCACATTGTCAACCAGTCCTCTTACATGTTCATTGTGTGCCCATTATCAAAATATCATTTTCAGCTTCACTGAACACATGTAGGAAATGTAGTACTGTAAAAAGGAAGAGGAGGAGGGAAGATAGCACAAGGAAAAAAAAGAGAAAGATAATAAGCTTAGACTGTATTTGTGTAATTACCCTCTCCAGAACAATTGTCTGAGAAAAAGATATGTTTAATTTTTGTTATGTCATAAACCTTAAACTCTCAAGTTGCTGCTGATTAGTCTAGGAATGAAACAACTGAAAATGGACACAGGGTGATTGCCTTCTCCATCACTTACATTTTAGCAAAAATGGATTTATTGTGAATGGAGGGAGAGCTCTGTGATGAATTTCAAATCTGTTTTTAACAACTAATAAGTTCTATATGTTCAAATGGGAAATGACTTTTGGTTTATACAAAGGAAAACCTTTAAAATTTCAGAAGCATGAAACAAACCTGTTTAGGAAATGTCCAGCCAACTCACCAGTGTTTCTCTTTCCCATTCATGTTCTTTATCTCTTATAACATTATCTGACCCTTGATCTAGAGTTAATTCTGGTCCTGACTCAGGCTTCATTGAAGTCCATCACAAAACTGTCATTGACTTCAATAGCAGAAGGATCAACCTCTCAGTGCAAGATTAAAAAGATTAAAAGCTTAGAAAATTAAATACAGGCAAATGATAGAAGGACCTTCCCTGCCCACAGCATGCAGTGTCATTACCTCCAAGAAGTTCTGCATTTGGAAACCACTAACGCTCCCAATTAATGGAGGGGCTTTTCCAGTTTGAGCTGTGGAGACATCAACAATTTGCCCAAGAGCCAGCAGCAAGAACTTATCTGCAGGCAGAGAGGCTCCATCATGAACCAACATTCATCCTGCACTGCCAGTGTAAGCTGAAAGGACCCAGGTGTGGATCATCCAAGGGAAGCCCCTCCAGTGCTGTAGCTGGTCAAGGCAATGGGAGCCCAGCACCCTGCTCCCCCCAGGCAGTGACAGGAGTGGACTGGCTCAGCCTGTGCCCAAAGTTAAATTTCCAGTTGCATTCTCAACGGAATAAATGCTTCTGTGGCTTTCTGAAGTGTATCTTTCAGTGACTTGATTTCAGGAGACGGGGAGTTTTGGAAAAGGCTGAAAAATGAAAACTCTTTTATCCACCTGAAACTGGCCTGAATTGGAATTGTTCTTGATACAATTTAAACCTCCAATGTCCTCCAGTGTTGGTCACTGTCCCCTTTCATTGCAGCTGTCATCATATGGACGTTTGTCACTCTAAGTATGAGTATTTGGGTTAGAATATGTAGTGTTTTAAATGTCACTGGGGCATTTGGCGTATTGGATTTCTATCAATTGGATTTCTATCCTGGGAGTCCTTTCTTGCTTCATTTTCTTATAAGATATTGAAAACTTGGAAGAGTTAGCACAAAATCAGTGGGAATTATCACCAAAGGCTCTACCTGAGAGACACAGTTTTGCTGTTCTTGTCTTGGTCAGTGACTGCCTTAGCAGCTTTCAGCAGGGCCAGCAGGCATATTTGCAAGGCCACACTATTGCATAATCACGAGGCCATCCCTGGGGGATGGAGCTCTGCCAGCTGGCAGCATCCAGGCAGGAAGGATACATCCACACTGATAACATGGCAGGCTCTAACAGCTCTGTGACTTTGCTTCTCTTTGTCATTAGCATTCACACTCCCACGGCAGCAGGGCTGACTCAGTGTTTGAAAGGCAGGCGACGAGCAGGTACAGCCCTGAGATATGGGCTGTCTTTGGGATTGGTTGTACCTTGCAATTTGACCTGAATGGGATGACATCCATCTGCATTTCCCCAGGGACAGAGCAAGGCATAGACTAGAAGTGGCAGGATCATGGCCCATCCTTATCTGCCCCCTCCCCTGGCAGCATTTCCCTGCAGCTCTGACTTTCTCCTCCTTTGGTTTGCTCATCCCAGCAGGTCTGAGCTGGGCACCACTCCCACAGCCCACACTTCTCCTTGGAGCTGCAGGTTCAGCAACAGCTGGGGAGTTGAATCTTTGATGTGCTCACAAAATATATCTGTACGTCCATCTGTACAACTGTGTATCTGCATGTATATCCATGGAGATGGATGGATGGATGGATGGATGGATGGATAGATAGATAGATAGATAGATAGATAGACATTCCCCTTTTCTCTCTCTCAAAAAATAAAACCAACAAAAAGCCAAAACTTTTCCTTGCCATTTGAAGTTACTTTTTAGCTAGGGTGTTTTGGAGGATGTCCTCCAGTCTTGGAGCTGCACGTGGCACGTGACTGAACTTGGCTCTGTCCTTTCAGCCGGATCTGCCATCTGGGAGCCTCCTGCCCCATCTTCCTGGGAACGATATGAGTGGCTGCTGCTGGACAGGCTGCACTCATCCCTCCCAGCAGCCTTCCCACAGCACAGCCAGGTGGGAAAACAGGGATGTGTGAAGAGCTGTGGAAAAAGACCAGCCTTGCAGTAGGAAGGAGACCTGGTGAGGAGTTCCAAGCTTTCCACGGAGCCTGACCCTGCAGAAGGTAAGCTTGGCTTTCCTGCCAGGGCTGGGTTTGCCAGTTCCCTCTGTTTTCACTGATTCCCACTGGTCTCTGGTTGAACCCTTGTGTGGCTTCACCTCCCTTTGAGTCACAGCCCTGCTGACAATGCCCTGTATGTGAGGGAGGCGAGCCGTGATGGGAAGCGCAGCGGATGTGCTGGACACAGCACCACATCTTGTGGAAATCCAGTGGGAATGCCCGCTGTGAGGTTTGCATTCTTTCCCGTGGTGTTTACTTAGCTCACTGCTCTTGTCCTTGCCCTTCCCCTCGTGCCCAGGCTCTGTGTTTGCTGGGGTTTAGTCTGACCAGTGCTGGCTCAGAGTGGCCCCTGAAGGGACACTGCCAAACTGGAGGAAGGCTGTGGTTGGAGAGATGAGTGTACACAAATTACATAGTGCTCTTCACTGTGTAGAAACTGGCTTGTCAATCACCCAAACCAGCTTATTTGCACCATTTTGAATGCAAATCAGCCCTTGAGCAGGCAGAAGTTACAACTGTATTTGCCTTTATCCTATCAGAGCAATGAAAAGCTCTCTTACAGCTAAAACCATATTCCTCCCTTCCAAACTGTGGCAACAATTTAGGTTGTTTCCATCATCATTTAAAGGGATTATTCCTACTCCTCCTATGGGGATCTTATTACTTCACCCTAAACAAATGCTGCTGGAGACTGAGGGTCAGATATAATTTGTAGGAAAGGTGTGGACAGACCTGTTTCTGCTGATCTTGTTGGACCAGATGTGGGTGTAGCTGCTCTCAAGGATTCCCCACCATCCATATTCCTCCAAGCAGAGCCAGGAAAACGCAATGCAGAACACTTGTCACCCAAATAATGGCAAGCAAGCCATCTTTACTTAAGTGGAGGACAGCTCTTCACCTCCACCTACATATTTTTAAGTCAAATTTATTAAAAATGGAGATATTTCAACTGCCAGAGTTGCAAACATAAATGTTATTTAACTAAATAAAATTATTTTCTCCATTCCAGGCCCCTACACATGTAGAGGCTGTTGATGAACTTTGAACAGTCACCTTTATAAAACAGCCTCATCTGATATAAATCTACACCATGCCATTGCTCTCTCTGTTGATTTATATCAGTGGACCAGCAATTATGCCAACATCCGCAACAATCTGCATCTCGATTGGTGGTGATTAAGGACAGAAAAGCAGCTGGGAGCAAGAGAGAATATAATACTCAAACTGTGACTAAAAACCTGGAGAGTAGGAGCCTGATCCATGGTGTTAGGAGTCTGCTGGGAATAAGCTGTGCTTAAGATTTGCCTTAGTTTGAATGGACAAAAAATGAGGCCACAGCCTGGTCTTACAGGCTCAGATAAACTGGGTGCAGTTTTACACCCACAGACATCCATGGTGGTAATGGCAGCTGATGAGGAGACCCAGATGATCCCTAAATGTTCCCCATCCTGCTTTGGCAGTGCTCAGTTTGCACTCCAGGACTGAGAGTTTCACTTCACAGCACCCAGTCTGGGCATTAGTTGGGTTTTTTTCAGTCATATTCTGGTAACTCCCAAACTGGTGCTAAATAGCAGTTTTTCCAAAACTCCGTTCCCATTATCCTGAGTTCTTCCAGAAAATACATCTGTGGCACTTCTCAAAGCTGCTGCCAAAGAGCTCAGCCACTCCCCAAACCAAGCGGAAATAACAAGGAATGCAGGATGTGTTTTCTTAAGAGACAGGTAAGGTTTGTCTATGAGAGAAGCAATCCAGGAACCAGCCCAGGGAGCCTCCACACTGAGAAGCTTGTTTTGTTTTTTTGCTTTACAATTTCACAGCTTTAAGTCCTTTCAGGTTATTCTTATTCCTGCTTTAAAAGGCTGAAATTCTCTGTAGTGCAGCCACAAATATCACAGCCCTCTTGTGAACGTCCAAGCAGCTCAGAGCTGCAATTTGTTTAAAGCTAGCCTGAAGTGAACCAGTTAGTAAGAGCTGGTTTCCTATCACACCTCATTCCACCTTCTGCCTTTGAAGCCCACTTAACACACCCCCTTTATTCCTCAGGGACTTCAGGGGATTAAGGCAGCCCCCCTGACAGTGCACTGACTGTTCCAGTGCTGTTGCCTTTTCTGTTTATCAACTAAAATGAGAGAGAGCCGACCAAAAATAAAACACAAAGAAGCAAAAGGACAGGGCAGGAAGAGTGAGAAGCGGAAGGATGGGGAAAAAAGGAAAGCAAGACTTTTAATCAAAAACAAACCCCTGTTGTCCAGGGCTTTTTCTAATACTAGTAAGCTTCAAGTACGAGCCTTGTACCCTTAATGTAGCAGAGAAATAATTTCCCTAAAGCTCCCTCTCTGTATGTCAGACAAGTTGCATTTATTCCAAGAATTCTCTTTTCTTAGGGAGACCTAGGTGTAAAAACCCAATAGCGCATTCAGTTGCCCGTGTCTGAGGAGCCCAAAGGATTATAACTCTTATTTAGAGCAGCTGATAACAGATTTTGATCTGTACTTCTTTACTTTACTAAAATCCTCTGGCTGCTGGCACCATGCCTAAGGCATTGTCTACCTGCAAAATCTGCAGCTTTATCTTAATGATAACAAAGCTGGGATAACACTGTGAAGTGTTACAATGACACAAGGATGAGTGGGATCTACCTGAACTTGTTATTACCCTCTGATTTTGGGAAGGCTTGGGAAGGCTGCTGGATGTTGATCTGGAGCTACTCATCAACGTTCTGTCCTGGAGAAATTCTAAATGCTGGGATAACCACACTATGGAAAAGACAGTGCTTTTGTGAAGAAGGTACGTAAGGTGTCTTCTGAACAACTTTCTTTTTGGAAAGAAGGGATACTCTGGTAAGAGATTTGTAAAGCACACAGTTTAATGACAATCCCAACAGCAGCTGAGGAACCAAAGGCAACAGTTAAATATGCAGAAATGGTGGGTGGAGAGACCCCACAGCACCAGGCTCAAGAATTAGCAGCCTGCCTCTACCCTTCAAACCAACATCTGGAATGCACGTGAGCCAAGCAGGCAAAGGAGGGCTGATAAAAGCTGCTTGAGGCAGCTCAAAAGTTTAGGGACCCCATGTGGCTTTTCCATGGAAAAATGCTGTGGAGGATTAGAGATCTACCACTGCAGCCATAAACCTTTCCCTCTTGCACTCTCCTATGTAGTACATGTTTAGAGAAGTCTCTGCAGGATTTTCTTGCCCTCATCACTCATCAGTCATATGCAGACAAAGAAGAAAAGGAAGAGAATCCATCCATCAGCCCTTCAGGACAAGTGAGCCTCCAGCCTGTGGTGAGTGCTGAGCAGTGGATGGGACATCAGGGCAGGTAACACAGGGCACAATCAGCTCCAGATATCTTTGCACCATGAGAGAAATTTCTGGTCCTGGGGCAAGCACAACAACCCTTGACAGCTATAGGTGCTAAGTAGTAAGAGAGTCCAGAAAAGGGCTCACACTTCTCCAACTGGATGGACACTGCTCCAACTGGATAGGACTTACTACCTCCTGCTGTGTAGCTGACTCCCACTAGTCTGAATTTCCTTTCACAGCATCAGAGTTCCCGCTGCTCTCCATTGCTGCATCCCGGTTCTGGGTTTTGCCAGTGGCTGTGTGACACTGCCTCAAAGCTCTCACGAGGGTAAAGAGCTGAGGCATCAGTTCTGAGGAACATCCTGTGCAGGCGGCAGGTGCCATGAGAGGACTGTGATTTTGAATGGTTTGGGATGTTTGTATTACTTGTTTTGCATGGCCTCACTTGCGGGAAACCCTGTGATCAGTTTTCCTCCTTGGTTAATGCCCAGTGGGAAAATTCCTTTCCTGCTGAGCAGTCCCTCTGCCCTGCAAACCCTCCACTACCATGGGTGTGGGGTCAGGAGAGGAGGAGGGGGTCTTTGTGAACTGTAGGCATTCAAAACCACAGCCCACAAAGTAACCTCCTCAGCTCAGAGCGGGTGGGTAGGTTTATACTGGGACTTGTTTCCTCTTTTAGTTTTACTGGTTTCCTTCAGCAATCATTAGGGCTTAACTAAGCTTTTCTGGCTTCCCCTTGTGCTTCTAAAGTTCTTTTGTTCCCAGGGGAAGTGGAGCTGCAAGGACCCCAAGCTTTCCATTCAAATCATTTTATATACCTGAAATTGTTGGTCTGGGCTTCAAGTTCAACTCATCCCTGCCCATTTGCTCCATGCAACAAGGGGAAAAGGACAGAAGGCAAAGCTGGTATCTTCTAAATCTCTTTTTATTGGCTGATTCTTTTTCTTCAGGTCAAAATAGACTCACATTATTATGCTGTCAGCACTCACTTATCACCCATCCCACCCCAGCCCAGATGGAGAGCACAAGAAGCACCTGTCGCAAAAACACTGAGCAAAGGAGAAACCCAAAGACCCTCTAAGGGATTCAGTGTAACAGCTTTTAGATGAAGGACTATCCTGCACCTGGAAAAAAGTGAGTGAGTAAATAAATAAATAGACAGATAAATAAAAAAATAGTAAAAAACATTTCCCCATATGCACAGTCCTGACTCCAGAGGCACAAAGCAGGGTCTGAGCTACTGGCAAGGGAACTGCTGCACAGCACTGCCATCACCCACCCTGTGACTGCCCTTCAGGTACAACACTTTTCCTCCTAAGCCCCTCAGTCACAACACACAGCCCCAGCTGGGATCTCCTCACCGCTGCCTGGGGTTCCTCTTCACTGGCTACAGTAGAAAAATCACTCTTGCTGCAAATCCAGCTCATTTTTCTTCTAAATTAGGCTGAACATTACTTACACAGCTCCCTGCAGTGAAGAAAGCACTGACAGTGACAGCCTCTGATGCTCTGCAATGTTCAAGGCTTCAGGAGTTGCTACCAAGCATCACTATCAGACATGAATAATCCTGCTCTAAGCTCTGTCATGACAGAACAAGCCTTTCCTGGGTGCGTGCAAGCAGCACAGATGTCTGGCATCAAAATCTGCTTCAGAGCATCCACTGAATGCATTGAACAGAAAATGAACTGCGTTCAGCTGGATCTCAGTTCGTCCTCCCAGACCAAGATTTCAAGGAAAGGCCTCGAGTGACTATGCAAGCTGTAAGAGAGAGGGATGAGAGAGTTGTTATCTGCCAGCAAATTGGCTGGACTTGGAGCATCTCTGATGCAAACAGAGTTAGGGCATTGACAGCAGTGTGCTCCACATCTTCAACCACTCTAAAAACATCAGCTCCTCCCAGCTTACTCATTTTGGCCTTTGTGTCAAACTAAGTGCAGGGACAGTCATGGAGACAACTGTTTGCGGAAGCAAGGAATCCCTCTCCTCTGGTCCCACTTTCCTGGGATTGGAAAATACTGGCTGGCTGCACCACAGGCTTCCGCAGTGACAGTGGTCAGGTGGTAGGACCACCACGGCTCCACTTCTCTTGCAAAAAAAAGCATGCAGCAGTTCTTCCTCTCTCCCACCCAGTCTGTGGGCTCGAGCTTGGAGAACCTTGCTATCCCCAGCCCTGTAATGGAAAGGGGAGCAGGAAAGTGCTGGAGAGGTGTGTGCCCCCACCTATGCACAGAGTGACTGCCCCTGCCTCTGTGTCGTCACTTCTCTGCCACAGCCACCTCTGCCAAAAACTGGTAAACAATGTCTGGGAGCTCTGGTATCAGTTTCTGATCCCAAACACAGACACAAAACCCCAACAAACTTTAGGAGTGGTGAACTCCAATTCTGAAGTGCCTGGCACAGCGAGATTTGAGGCACAGGTATGCAAATGGCTTTAGGGTCTGTTATCAGTGAAGATGAGCTCGTTTCTAATCAGGAATAAGCAGAACCCCAGCTGGAAGCTTGAAGGCACTTTCAGCGATCCTGCTTTGCTAAAACCAAATCCAAAAGCAGTTCCTGTGGCTCCACTGACACACAGTGACTTGCTAAGTCAGAGTAACTCAGTTTTAACTGTGTGCTCATACCCTTTCGTGTCCAGCAACCCACACATGAGCACAGGATCCACATTCTTTGACTGCGTAGTGCTTTGGAATGACATACTGTCCTAAACTATTCTGCAGGGCCACCCTGAACAGGCCGTGGCAGAGTGCATGAAAAGTTCATTTTCACCTGCTTCATCTTAGCAGGTTGTACCTCTTGGTGGAAAAGACACAGAATGGGGATAAAATCCTCAGCAAATCTGCCTAACTACATCCATAAAATGGCTGGAGAAGTAGCTCTTATACATAAGAGTAAATCCTTGGGAGGTTTTTCTTCAAGAAAAAAAATGCTCACTTTTTCCCCCACCATGAGAGTGTTCATGTAAACCTGTAACCAGTTCAGGCTGTTTCTCCCTCTGGGAGATTTCAAGTGATTTGATTCAGCTTTCTAACATTGTTCAAGGTAGACTTCATCTCCCCTGGCACTCATCAAAGCTGCTAATAGGTACTTCAGAACTCATAAAGAGATGACCAAATCTTGGGCATTGGGGACTCTGGCTCATTTATCTTCCACAGGCAGAATCAGATCTGATTTTTTGCACTGCCTGCTCAGATGCTAATGCAGTGCATGGCCCCTGGCTCCTCATGGAAGCTTCCCTTGCAGTAACACTCTGCTGTGAAAACACGAGAAAGGCAACACAGATTTCATATGGCTTCTACATTTAACTACAGCCAGATGGAGAACTGAGGGGGGGAAAAAAAGAAAAAAGAGAAAAAGAGTTTTACTTAGAATTTGGTTAGTAGGAGTGGGGAAGGGGAGATATACAAACCAAAACCAACACAAAAGTTTCAAACACAAGCCTCTTAATCTGTGTAATTAGGAATAGAGAAGTTGTGAAGCCCAGATTTCACGTGCTCTGTGAAGATCTTTGGAGGTCTCAGGATCTTAGTTAACACAGAGCAAGTGGATCCATGCCATTTTCAATAAAATTAGAGTATTTTATTTGTATCTGATCCCACGAATTGCAGTGAACTTGTCCTCATTTTACAATGAGAATTTAATTATTATGCTGCTGCTGATACAATGCAATAATTAGATTCAGGTCCAGATATACAAGAGAAGTTGTGTTGGTGGAGTGACTTTTATGTAGTACTTGAAATACCTGCATATATTAAGGACAACTTCATGACTAACTAGCAAGAAATGACACTTAACAATCCTTTTTGTCAAAATGACTGTTTTGATATAAAAAATTTTCCCATTGAAGACAAAGACGTGCAAGCCTACTCTGGAAGGATTATCATTATAACTCTTTTTTGTTTTCTTTTTTGGAGGGAGTTTAAGCTCAGTTTCCCTTGATATGACTTTTTAGACTGCAGTTACTGTTGCTGTACTGTAACCTGGGTTTGACTGCAGTTCTAACAAATAATCATAGATAACAAGTATAAACCCCCACATTTTAGACTGCATAAAAACATAACCTCTACCTGGAGTCTATTTATATGGCAAGCAGCCTCATTTCAGCATGACACTCCGAAGTGCAGGTATTCAGTTATTACTGAGGAGACTCTCATTGCAGGAGTTGCAGGTTGATTTTCTTGTTTGCTGGATGCTGTGGGTGAGTAGGGATTCCCTGTTCCTCAAGGCCACAGCCTCAGCTCACTGTCTGGGACTATGGGTAACACGGGAGTAAGAATACAAAGCTCAGTCTAGCAGCTCCCCTGATGCAATTATCATAATCCACAGGCAACACTGCTCTTTTCTTTGCCTGAGGAGCCTCGGGATCAGATAGTGTCCTGCATGGTGCTGTGGGGTGGGGAGGAGAAGGGGTGCTTTAGCTACTCTGAGGAATCCGAAACAGCGTTTAACTACATCAAGCCACATAATTAGAAAAGCCTTTCTGCCTTCTCCTGGCATTTAGAATGCTAAAAATCAGCCTCCAAAGCTGCTTCTTCAACAGAAGGTAAAGACATGCCCCTTTGGAGGACAGGTCACCCTAAGCTCAGCGCCTGTGATGGTTGGCAGGTCATCCTCTGGGGACACGTGTCTCCTTCCCCTGATGCCAGGAGCAGCCCAGCCTGTGGGCACTGGCACAGACAGCTCGCCCTCGCTGAGATGGATTCCACCCTCGCTGAGATGGATTCCACCCTCGCTGTCAGGTCGTCAGTTCATTGTTTTTATTATGACTTGAATTGACATATTTCATTACATATGATCACCCTCTGCCCCACCGTGCATTCATCACACGTGTCAGCTCTGCTTTTCCAATCTGCTGCTTGATTAGCCTTTGTTAACAGGGACACCCCGGTGATGCACATGGAGCCGTGTACCTTTTGCTCCTGTGCTGGAGGACACCATTGCCAAGAGGCTCCTGAATAAAAAT
Organism: Lycocorax pyrrhopterus obiensis; assembly: GCA_014706295.1. NCBI lineage: Eukaryota > Metazoa > Chordata > Aves > Passeriformes > Paradisaeidae > Lycocorax > Lycocorax pyrrhopterus. Next base: position 7,728,487 of record JACSVZ010000022.1, on the reverse strand, counting down.
AGTCAGAGCCAGAGCAAGGCCCAAGGACATGGGAAAAGCCAGCTCTGTTCCCAGCTCTGCTCCTGACCCGCGGCGGGGACATGGCCCAGCATCTTCTCACCCACCCTGGGTGCCTTCAAATTCTCTCCACTCTTCGTCTCTGGAGTTCAGCAGCTCATCAGCCGTCACCTTGTGCTGTGTGCTTGTGCCTATTACAGGGGCTGTCATTTTGGTGCAGTCCTTTAGGGGAGAAATCACTCTCAAGCTCCTGTTGGTGACAAAAGTAACATCACGTGGGGGCAGTTGGCTGGAGGAATGACAAAATTAGAGAGTTATTATACCCTATCCCCCAGTATTGGGGGAGATTATGGATGCCACACAGGCTCTTGCAATGGGAAGCTAAGCAAGGGCAGCCAGCAGAATCCATTTATGAATAGTAGGTCATCCTCAGCAAATATGATTAACTCCTTGGAGTGGAGGTGACGATGAGAGCTGACAGGGCTGAAGCAGCAGACATAATTGACTTGGACTTCCACAAGGCTTTTTTTTTTCCTCCATACGATACTGCATAACAGACTTAGGGTTAATAAGTCTGGCATTGATAGTGAAATTCTCAATTGGCTACAAAAAAGAATGGCTCAGTAACCGAGGTTAGACAAGTTGGAAAGTGGTGATAAATGGATACAGATGGGGTAACGGTGAGAGGTGAGAAGTGGAGCGCCTCTGGGAGCAGAGGTGGGGGCTTGTTCATGCATCAGTGACCCACCCGAGAGGGGGATGGAAAGTGAAGTGTGCACGTCGTCAGAAGACACAGCACTGTGAGGGAAGTAGAGGGGAGACCACATGTGAGGAGACAGAGTTGAAGACAGGCAGGATAACAGACATCCCTGCACAATGCAAACTGGAGAAATTACAACAACAGCTCAGAGTGTAAAGAGCTGGGGAAAGGACAGGTGGGATTGTTTTTCTGCAAAATGGTGATTAAGAATAGGATGGGAGGTGATAACAGAAACATTTTCCACAGGTAAAGGAGATACAGCCTTCAGGGATAGAACGAATCTGAGACTGTGTGTGCTGGACACTAGCATTGCAATCCAATAGTGCAAGCCCAATTTTACTCAAAATTCTTCTCTTTTATTCTATGAACAACTTATCCATTAACTGCTGTGTCCATTAACTGATCAACATTTTAATCTGTCTACCTATTATGCAGTCCTTGCCAGTTCAAAAGCTGAGAACCGCAAAGTTTTAAATTATTTCATCCTTGTATTCAGTCCCTTAGCATTAAAGAAGTATTATCTCTGTTTTACAAAGATCAAAAAGCATAAAGATATTAAATTTAGTTACCAGCTGTCATAATTCTATCATAAATCCTGCAGTATTTTGAGATCTTCTTTTCCACTTCTGACGGTCAAGGAGGATTCATGATAATCAAATATTTTTATTCTGTTAGTCCATATACAACTTCATAGCCCAGGCCTTTGGAGGACCTCTCCAAACAGCCCCGTGAGCAACGTTAGAGTATGGTCTCTGCAATACTTTGTTTTACTGTGCAAACAGAAGGTTGCTTACATGAACGTTTGCAGAAAGCAAGTGCCACTGAGGCAAACACGTGGCCTCTCCTAGATAAATGCTTTTTGCAATATTTGCCCAGCTGTAGAGATTTTTCAGGTTGTGGTTGGAAAAGTGACCTGTGATTTGACCTTAAGAGGCAGGCTCTCGAGCCACCCGCTGCAGGAAACCCTGCTTCTCAGCAGAGTGAGATGATCTGACACACACCAAAGTTACGGATTTTACAGTAAAGAGTCTGCCTGTGCACCCGGAATGAGAGCTAAATCTGAGAGCTCTAAAAATGCAAACATCTAATCCTGGATTCGGTCAAAGCAAGACTTTCAGTAACTTAACATGGACAAAAAAACATAAAACATACTTGGCCATTGCCAAAGCGAGTTGCTGAGTTATTGGCACTGGTGGAGGAAATTTCCTGGAACACCAAGATCTACCCTACTTTTCCCACCCACCCTACCAATGGGAAAAACTCCCATGGACTCCAGCAGAGCTGGTCTGGAGCTGAACACTTCTTCAATTCCCCCTCAATGCTTATAACTTGCAGATAACTGCAGATAGGACATTCAAGGGCCCTCACCCAAGAGTTTAAAGCCTAACAGAAGATAAAAGCAGCAAATGAAATATTGTCCTTATTAAATGAGAAGCAGAATAAGTTGAGAGTGGCAGTGTTAAGGACCAGACTAGAATGCGTACAGCTAAGAGCACGTTTTACTGGTGCAAACCTATTTCTAACTGCGAATAATTAACAGTGTTAAAAACATCCAGCTCTAAACAAACACTGCTTAAAATGCTCCAAATCCCCAAATTCAGCAAAGCCCTGGAAGCTCATATTGAACACTAATGGCACACGAGCACTTGCTCTGGCAATTTCCTCAGCTGGGGTCACAGTGCCAAACTGTGATGCCTCTGTGCCACTCCTTGCTTGGAGTTGGGATTAGATTGGGTGGATAACAAAAAGAACCATACTGTTTCCTTAATCTTGTTTTCCTTAAAAGCAGAAGCCACTTCACCTATGTCATGTCTACTTTGCAATTATCCTTTGTCTGTTTTGGAGTTGTGCATTTAAGTGCTTTTTTCTGCTCTTTTGTCACAACAGTCTGCTGCTTGTGATCATTGTTATTTAAGGAGAGAGATTTAAGGAGGAAGGAAATGGATTTTTTCTTCTTTTGTAGTGCATTTGGAGATGGAAAGTATATCTTCTTTTTTTTTTTAATACTTCCCATCCTAAAAAGCCTCCCTGAACTCTTGTTTTATGGACACACAGAAAGCATAATTTTCTAAACATCCCAGCGGCAGCACTGCGCTTGATTATTTGATGAGACAGCATTGTGGATCACATGCACAATGGCCCCCGAGAAAATTACACGCTCCCAGGCTCCAGTGAGAATCTCTTTGATGACAAAAGAGTTATTATTATGGGTATTATGCAGACAGGTCAAGCTCTTAATAATTTCAGGAGTTGTTCCTTTATCATTTCTTGACTGTTTGGGCAGGACAAATGCAAAAGTAACTTCCAGGCCAAGGAGCAGAGACTGGGTTTAGCAAATTGTTAAAAGCTTTTGCTTAACTCTAAACATAAGGAACAGCAGTTGAATTAATGGGAGCACTCGTGTACTGCACACTAAGGATGTGCTTTTATAGTTTTATTAACTCCACTTAATGAAGTTTAAAAAATAAATAGAGAGATATATTTGTAAGTCTGCTGAAATCATGCTCCTTCTCTTCTCTGTCAGAGCAGTAGCCTTCATTAACTCAGCATTCTCCAGCCTGGCTAACTAGGGCAGGACTCGCAGTAACTAGTAAAGCAAGTTGAATTATTCATTATGAACTTTTTCTTATGGAGGGATGTATCTTCTTGGTTTTCCTACTCAGAGATTTTACATGAATATAATCATGATTCTTTTTTTTTATGATTTCGCCTTTCTTGAGGATTTCTTCAGCAAGGGAATGGTGCAAACAAATTATGCCCAGTTGGTCATGACATGATCACAGCAGGACTCTGCTCAAGAGCTCTCCACTGAAATGTGTGAGTGGTCACCAAAGTTATATGATTTCTCTATTTATTAGAGTGGCTGAGCAAAACATGGAACAAAGACAATTTTAATGCTAAGGAATTCCTCTGATTTGCCCTTCAAAAGGACCTTTTTTCTTTTCAAGATTTCCCAACCTACTCAAAATGTTCTTGCTTATCCCCAATATTTTGCTTGTTTCCACCTCTAATGGCACAGTGTTCCTTTGGTCTTAACAGCCCATTCCTAGCAAAAACTTTCTGAGACTCACTGCCAGGCTTAATAAGGCTCCCAGTGGGAAGAAATTGAGATCAACAAGGGATATCTCTGTGCTTATTATCATGTCGAATCTAAGTGGTGTCATTCCTCAGAATTCATTAGTTAACAACATTCCCAAAATATACTTGGCAAGTTGTAAATGTATCCTTTCGATTAAATTACTCGAAAGTTATAGATTTTCTTTTCTTTGTGTATACTTTTGCTGAAAACTCACTCGACTTACAGATTGCCGTGAAAGTTTATTCTTTATTGGAATTAGCACGAGGAGCACTGGGAGTATTTTCAGCAATGTGCTTTTGATTAACGGATCGTATTTTGAATGTTGTTAACAGGAGATTTTTAAGTGCAAGATTTCTTCTTGTAGAGGGTCCCACTCTGAAGCTGCTGCATCAGCAGTCCCTGCAGGAGAGCACGGTGCAGCAGAACAGAAGGGGTAACTCTCCATCAGCATATCCCAGAGCAGAGAGCTTGGGCAAAGGAAGCCCAGACGGGGAGAAAAGAGGCCCAGGAACCAGCAGCCAGTTCAGCCACTTGCGGAATATGGGATGGTGAAAGACACTCAGGTACAAATGGAACAAGAGGTACTGCTGGAAGTGGCTCTTTACCTGCAGAACACCAAATTCCCACAACCATCCTTCCCAACCTAACAAGAGTGAACAAAGCCTGATGCTTGTGGCAGCCACATGTTGCAGAAGAGAGGGCAAAGGTCTAGCCATGGCTCTTCTGAAACAAGGAACAAATCTCCTTCAGCACCAGGGCACAGCCAACTGGCAGCCAGGGACAAGGAGAAATTCTGCATCCCAGATGAGGAGGGGAATGTTACAGGCCAGATGTCAGAGGAGCTGAAAGGCCTCAGCACTGGATGGTGCTTAGTCCTGCCTTAAACAAGAAAACAGTCACAGCACAGAGTCCTTCCAGGAGCCTCCCTGGAAAGATGAGTTATGACAGAGAAGACACAGGACACATTTGTTTCCAGCTGTGTCTTGACTACAGATGTCTCTCAGGAAAGGTATTAGCCTGTCCAAGGAAATCTGTGGTGTCTGCTAAGCTCACAGCAGCCTGACACCTGCAAGGAACATAGCAAAGAAGATAACGGTGAGCGTTTGGCAACTAAGGGTTTTCTTGAGCCAGCATGTCTGCTATTTGTAATTCATAGGCTTGGCAGAATGATCTGGGATTTTTCAGTGGTTTTCTCTCAACCCGCAAAATAGGTCTCATTTTAAACCAGGCATTTTTCTGATCTGTTTGTGGCTTTGATATTATGGTCAGAAAGGGAAATCCCCAAAGATATATATTGGTGGTTGAGGTACAACATCCTGAGTCTGAGAGATACAGAAATATCTTGAATATTCTCTCCCTTCATTGTAGGCGAGTCATTTCATTCTGGTTATCTGCACAATCCTGCAAAACCAGCACAGAGGTTTCGTAACAGTAACGCTCAGTGAACTCGCACAATCTCCCTCCCAGTCACCTTTCCATTCAGAAGCTGAGTATTTGTTTTCCTCTCCAGTGCTCTGCCTGGGCAGCAGATTAATCCTGGCCATACAAAATGGTGCCTGATAGAGCAGTATAAAATAAACAATTTGCAACAGATCCTGAGCTGTGTTCCATCAACCACAGAAGCACAGGGGACACAGAGACAGCTTAGGTGGAGAAGGGGCTCATTTGTCATTAAGTCACTGGCTGGTAACCTGCTGGTACACCTGGACCGAAGAGATTGGAAGGTCACAAGAAATGGAGAGGCTAATGGGGACAGAAAGCCAGACACGCATGCTTATTTTCTGTCACAGTATGTGGACATGCAGTAGGGAAAGGGATGATCCAACAAGTGGAGCCGGGTTGTACCACAAAATTTTGGATGCTGAAAGACTGAACATTTCCTTTGCAGTTACTATTTGAGTGTGAGCAATGTAAAGAGCTAGTTGTTTTCTTCCGCTTCCCACTGTAAAACGTGAGATTTTGCAAGCCAAGCAGTGCTGAGTTATTCAAGACGTGGAGTTGAATTAAAATATTCAGGAAAGACTAGGCAGAATCTCATGTGAGAATGGAACTAGCCCTCAGGACTTTAAAACTTTAGTTCACCATGACTGTCATTGCATAAAATTTAGTAGACAGCAAAGGACAAAGTGTTACGACAAAGTGACATTTGCAAAGTGAACACATCTACTGCCAGGTGGGGAACTGGGTGAATGAACAAAGATGCCAGAAGATGTGTTTTCCTTGTCCTTTAGGAAATTGTGCTCTGTAATTGTGCCAGGATAGTGTTGCTTTTTTTTTTCCCGTAAGAAAACAGCCCTTGTCTCATGCCTGGCATTTATAAGGGTAGAAATGTTATCCCACAAAGACACTAAAAGCAAAGGTATTCAGTGATCCCAGACATTCTGACTGAGGACTGATCCCCACTTGTTTGGCAGCACCCTCCAGCCATTTGAAACCATCTGATTTTCCAGCTCCATGGTGAAAATCAGAGCTGCAGTAGGAGAAGCATGTCCAAACAAGGCCAGAGTTAACTGGGCCAGGAATTATGGAAAGCTGTGAAAAATGAGCAAAAGGAAGCAGACCTTCACTGTAGTACTTGTCACAAAAAAGGCAAAATAGAAACAGACAGGAGAAAAACACATGCACAGAGAGTTAGACCAGAGTTGCCCCTGCTCCTGGGAGACCTGAGAGCAGTAACTCACCTCTCCAGGGCAAGCACCCACTGTCCACAGGCTCTGCATTTGTGCAATTGAGGCAGAAGAGACTTGTGAGGGCATTTTTGGCCTCAGTATTCCTGAACTTTATTCTTCACTGTCGTTTCTTTCCCCAAGATTGGAGAAATCTGCCCGGGAAATTCTGAGACAAACGCCAGCTGCTGTTAGTCTATCATTTATTGAATGATACCAAACGCCACTAAATTAAAAGACTGCTCCTTTACAGCTCAATTTCAAGTACTTTTGTTACCTCACAAGCAAAGCTGACAAAGCCACTTTGCTTTCTTCAGACACAAAAGGACATTTTGAAGTAAACCCCACTAAAACAAACTTGGTCATATTTCATTAAAATTGGCAAGGGCAGGAATTTTCATGCTTTAGTTGCTGCTCTCCAAAGAGCTTCAAAGAACTTCACAAAGCAACTTCTCCAGCACTTCCTCATCTGAGCAGTCCTGCTGGACTCTTGGAAGTCTCTGCCTCTCCTTTCATGAGCAAGGTCGGCTTCATCAAGACCTAATGACCAAGCCCTGGGAGACGCTGAATACCTGCAGCCCAACATCTCTGCAAGATCTCATTATGCCTTTCAACAGCCCTGAGACAAAGGGAATGCCCCATTACACAGATGGATAAACTGAGTCACTGGGCTTTTAACATGACTTGCCCAAATACTTGAAGCATTGGCTAAATCTCACACACCTCATCCAGGCAATTAGTGCCCTCATGGTGAGCGGGTCTGGGTAAATTACTAAGAAGAGAAAGATGTGGCATTGAATAAATGACTGTGTGCACACTGTACACCGTGACTGCACTGCAGATTAGATCTACTTAAACTAACTTTAAAATGAGCTAATACAGATATTAGCAACAGATTGGCAGGTTTAATCTGCTGGGCTGAGCTGTGGGGGACAGCTGAAAGGCCTGGATCTGCTGGTGGAAGCAGGGATGCCTCCCTACCCTCCTTCCTCTAACCACCAAACACTCTGCTGCCCGCTACAAATTAGTTTATAACTGAGGAAGAGCTCCCACATCAGATGCAGCCTGATAGCACAGGGAGGGTAGGAGCAGACATAACCTGGAAGGACCTGTTCCCCAGTCAAAGATTGTCTCGAAATTTGCACTGGGGCAGGGCTCCTCCCAAAACTCCACAGTCCTTTGCCAGCTGCCAGGGAGAGGCAAACCCGGATTTGAGGCAGTGGATAAAGGCATCTCCTCCATGCTGTGCTCACGATGGGCACCTCCAGCTTCCTGTCCACCTTCCTGCCCTTCCCAGCACGCAGCTCAGCCCCACATCTTGGCAGCCCTCTGGAAAACCCAAAGTATGCGGTGAGAGACTGCGTAAATCTGGTTAATTTAATTACTTCTGGGAGATGGGTATCTCTGGCTGTGGAGCCACATTAGCAAGCCTGATGTCAGCCCCTCCTGCGGCACACGCAGGTTGGGGCAGGAGGAGGTGCAGGGGTGCAGCCAGCGGGGCTGGAGGCTGCAGGAGGGATGCATGACAATGCACAGCTTCTGCCATCTGCCAGGGGGCAGGAACCAGGTGGGAAACTCGGATTTCAAGGCACAGACCTGGACTTCACTGTCTCATGCACAGCTTTGGGGTGGGGGAGGATTGGAAACATGGCGTGGGTCTCCTTTAGCATGATTTGCAAAATGACTCCATTGCTATTGCTCCAAAAGCTCCTGGTTGCTCCCAGCACAGCAGAGAGGCTCAAACAGCAAACAAGACATGATGCTTATTCAGGCCTCAGGAAACCTTGGGCATGAGTCCAGACGGAGCTGGGTCTTTGTTCAACCTGCATGTATGTACTGCACCCTCCTGAGAGCAGCTGTGCCTTCCCCACTCCTGGGCGCTGTGTCACCTCAGGAGCCACATTGGGCACCCTGCTCCCTCCCAGTCCTTGGGCAGCAAGGCCAGGGGCACCTCTGCCACCTCTCCTATCTCACAAACCTCTGCCATGCCTTGTGGATAACTCTTCTCTTTCCCTCTGCTCCTGTACAGCCACCTCACTCCAAAAAACCCTCCTAATTCTGCATGCTGAGGAAATAAATTGCCACTGTTTTCAGCAGGAGTTGTGTACCAAGGATATCTGCAGGTCTGAGAGTATGTCTGAGCTCCAGGGGCTAGTGCATAAAGAGCAAGAATTTCCTATAGAGTCTTAAACCCAATTCATATTTCATTCAAAGCAGCTAATTTGCTTCATATAATCCGAGTTCTGGAGCAGCCCTCATAAATGGAAGCGACACCCTCTGCTATTCTCAGCAGATGCATTTTCTTCTTATTTCTTTCTACATCCAAAGATTTTCTGGCACCCATATAAAGGTTAAATCTAGCCTAAAAGCATATGCCTTTCCTCTTTGAGTTTGATTAACTATGGCTGAAATGATACTGTGAACTGGAAGCTCTGATGACTGGAGTGGTATCAGACAGACAGACAAGCAGGGGGAGAAATGAGTCTTTTTAAGTTTTTGAAGTAGTTCTGAATGAGGTCTAAATTGCACCAAATAATGTGCTTAAATAAACTGCTAGCAAAGGAAACAGCTGTCAGAATATTATACTTCTGTGGATCCAAGTATATACCCTACAGTTATGGAACAGAAAATTGCGAAAATGAAGATTTAAAGTGACAAGATCTGTGTGTGGCAGCAACAGCAGGTAAAACACAGGAGTCATTTAAGCCGCTTTAAATTTAACTGTCCCATGTATCGAGTATTGAAATTTTTTAGTAGCTGCCTTGTGAGTTTTCCTCTCCATGCTTTGTTAACCCAGCTAGTTTCAGACCACATCTGATGGTTTAAAGCAACACTTTTGAACAGTATTTCCTGCTCTAATAAAGCCTGTCTTGGATTTACTAGCAGAATAGGAACTGTTAAGAAAACACCTGAAAGGAAGAAGACATGAGAATAAATGAGTTATTTTCTAAGCCCCTCTCCTTGTTCCTTCTCCACACACAACTTTAAGACTCAGATGCTCTACTGACCATGGGTGTGGGGAAAGCTGGACCCACAACGTGAGTGGCTCTTGCAGATATTCTTGTGCCAATGGCTTGACTCTTGAGTATTGGGGAACTTCAAGTAGGCAGCAATTGTCTCCAAACATTTCACATCAGGGCTGTCTAGTGTGTGCAAGGACACAGCTTAAGGACCTCTCACGCCTTTCTGGATAGATCATGAGCAGGTGGGTCACTGCTGTTTGCTCTGCCACACCACCTCTGCTGCTTTGAAATCACTTTGCAAGCAAGAGCATGGCACGAGCCCTTTGCAGGACAGCTTTTTAGTCTCTTCCCCTGTCTTGGGAAGCTTCTCAACACACGCGGGAATAACGATTGAAGGTGCAATCGTGGCATTTGCAGGTTACAATCCTTTTGACCTTGGTGAAGAAGATGAGAAAGACTTGACCCTTTGGAGTTTCAGGCATTCCAATCAATTCTAAGCATCTCTCCAGAGCTTGTGTTTGCAGGAGGAGGAGTTGAGTCCCGGGTGTTCTGCTGGGCCCACAGGGTACCTCTGTGAAGTGGTCGGAGTGTGGGAGCCCCGATCTAAATCTGACCCCCAGTTTAATCACAGCAGCCTCCCAGCGCTCCCTCCCTCTCTCACAGAACTCGGAAAACAACACACGCTGATTCAAAGTGAGCTCCCCAGAGAAGTGCAAATAGAGCAGTCTAAAACACTTAGACGAGTTTAAATGTCTTCTTAAACCTTTGGCTGAGTGAGCGCCGTGACTCTTTGGCTACAGACATGCAAGTCGTGAGCATCAGCTCTGTTTTCACCGGGGTTGGCCTGAGAGGGTGAAAAAAGGGTTCAGGTTTTTAATAAGCTAAGAACATGAGGCAGCCTGCCCAGCCAGGCTATGAGATGAAACATTCAATCTGATCCATCCCTATGGTATCGTGGAGGCTGTATTTTTGGAAACTTCGCTTTTTTACATTTCTATTTTCTCATGGCTCTGCCCCTGGACCTCATTAATCTCCATAGTACTTACGAGTGAACAATTGCCCTAATTCCATCTGGCTGGAGTACAAAAAAAAAAAAAAGAAGACATTTTTGAAAAAAAGGAAGGAAAAGAAGGTTGCTTTTTTCTTTCTTCTTCTTTTTCACTTCTTATTCTGGAAATTCCTGGTGATTCTACTTAACAATGGATGTATGAAAAGCTTCCTTCTCAGGAGACAAAAATTAAGAATATAACTGAAAGTGCCAATGGATGTAAATTAGAAATGAAGACAGTGATGGAAAAAGCTCATTTTTTTTGTGATAGACAGCCAATCACTTATCCTTTACAGAAGCCAAAGGGCTGCTGCTGGAAGAATACAGTGGCCTAAAGCTGGATAAACTCTGCAGTCAAAAGTTGAATGGGTTACATTTAACAGGGTTCAGAAAGTAATGGAGAAAGAAGTAGTTTTCTGATCTAAACACAGTTCTAAAGTCACCAAAACAGGGCCTTGACAGTCAGTTCTTCTGAAATAAAATGTGCTGGCCTACATCTCTGAAAAACAGTGTAAAAGCAGCACAAGGTACCTAAAGCACTCAGCACTTGAGTTTTCAGCTGGAATCAGCACCTCCGACTTGTCTCATCTAACCCAATTTTGCCAGGGACTGTTAATGTCTAGAACTGACCTGTGTCAAGGGCCTTTGAAAATATTTGTTCATGAGGTTTGGGATTTGTTTTCCTTTCATTCAGAAAAGCTCTCCCCATTCGTATTTCTCATATGCACAGAGTACTACACTCTTTCATTCCTACTCATTTTGGTACCTCAGCACCGGGGATTTCAGAGCAGCATTTGTCCCCGTGCTGCAGCTGGGAGCTGGTGTCTTTGCCCTGCTGCTGCAGCTGAAAACCTCTTGTTTGTGGTACAAATCATTACCTGAACTCAACTTCATGTTTTAAGACAGTTTCAGTTCTGGGGTGTGAAGCAAAACGTAGAATTTATGAGAAAAGTTGTTCACAGTAGCAGCTGAAACCTGCACGTACTCAAGGCGGAGAAATTCAGCTTGCAGGTACTGTAGCCTACACACTGTCCAGCTCCACAGACTTATTAAATGAATCCTGACTTACAGGCAGGTAATTAAGAGCAGATCTGCTGAGCAAGAGAGCAGCGTTTGTGCAGCTCCCCTTTGCCAGCTGGATCTCACATCGGAGCACGGCGCTGGCACTGGGGCTGAGCCGGCCCTGCCAGCTCCTCCACTCCCACAGCTGCCCTTCTCCTCTCTGCTTGGCTTCGGGGGCCTCCACCTCCCTTCGCTGAACAACTCTTCTGCCACCAGCTCTGAGCTTGCAGGAGGGGTTTGGGGTTCCTTTTTCTTTAGTTTTTTTTTCTTTTTCTTTTTTGGTGAGGAGCATTTGTAAATGTGATAAGTCTTAAGACATGGCTTTGTTGGAGGGCTGACATACAGGATGCTTTCCTAATTCTCTCAAGCCTCCATTAATCCTTATTAACACCATTAGCATGGCTTATGAGCTGGGGAAAGAGCATGGAATGAATGCATTCTGGTTTGTCAAACAACTACCTGTTTCACATTCCTGTAAATCAGGCAGGAATGGACATCCATGGCCAAAGAGCTTTAAAATGGGCACCTCTGCCCTGTGGACCACATGTTCCTAAGGCAGTTTTAAAAAAGCTGAGTCAGTGGCTGGTTTTCTGAAAGTTCCATTGGAGAAACTAACTAAACCCCTCCTTCCCATGGCACTACTTTAGAGCAATTAAACTTGACCTCAAGTTCAGTAGCCAGTCTCAGCTTAGCTCCTTGTGCAATTCCTAAATGACCAGGAAGGTATCACGTGCTGCTCCCTGCTCCTGTGATATCCCTGAGCACTGGCTGAGGTCTTATCAGCTTTCTGGGCAGAGTCTGCATGTTTGGGAGGCTTTGCAGCCTTTCTTCATGAAGACTGAAAGGTGGGGAAATTATCTGGGAGAGAGGATGTTACAGTGGTTTTCATGCTCAGGTCCCAGTTTAGGTCTCCACAGGTTGTAAGCTGTTGCAGCCTGCATTTCCCCGTCAGCAACGCATTTCAGCACATGCACACTTCCATTCAGCTGATTGACATTGCTGACTGTGGGACTCACAGAGGTGGAGCTCCACACTGGTGATACAGACAGGAGCTCTATTAAAAAATCTGCTCCATATATGTGAGCTGAAAGGTGTGAGGGGCATCTTGCTTTAAATGACGAAGTACAACATCAGAGGCTGCACTTAAAATTTCAGGAAAAAAGCAACTATCAGCCCTGGACAGTGTTTAAATCCTTTAATAATCCACAGCCTGGACATGCACAGCGACATCAGACAGTGCTTGGGTCTGTATGGTAACAGTTTTTAATGATTTGGGTTGTGCCATGTGCAGGGAGCCAGAAAGTTGCATTGCCAAACACACGGCATTTACTGAGCATTTTGTACAGTTCATCTGCTTCTTTTCCTTGCTGGAAATGGTAATCACCTTCTTGTATGCCACACACTCAAACTCACATCGATATGAATTTGGAAAATACTGTATTAAATGATTTATTCCAGCTTTATCCATTTCCTAATAATGTAATGAATTATTGATGGGCACTAGGAAAAAGTAAAAGAAGCAGAATAGTATTTCAACAGAGGCAGTTATTTAAAAAAGTGAAGTGGAAGGAAAGTGTTTTCATTGCCATAAGATTTTGTACTTTGAAATATTTTCCTACCCAAAACTAGGACGACAATATAAAAACAACTCTCTTCAAGTACTTTTACAAACAGAAGTCTGCCCTAATGCAGGCTCTGGCCAATGAACATGTAAAATCTTCTACTGAAAATAAAAAGCAATTCTGAAAATGCAAAGAATCACTTTGGAACCATATGCAGAATATTTTCATTTAAAAATTTAGACAGAATGGATGCTTTGGCAATTAAAGAAAATCCTTGGGAAACACCTAAAAATTAAAAATTTAAACATAAATTCACCCTTTCACTCAGACAAGGTTGATTTTAATGAATCAACCTCTCCTGTGCCAAGTATGATGAGACTTCATTCCTGACTCCCCTTCCAAGGGCCACTCTGTGAAAAGATAAGGGAGCCAAGAAGCCAAACCACACCTCTTCTTGGGGAAGGAAAACAAGAAAAAATTGTTTAACAATTGTTAAACTGGTTGTTAAGGCTCTGCTGATGCTAACACTTAGCAGAATATGGGGGTAAAGATGAGACCAGGCCTTCCTTGTAGCAACTTGTTAAACCCCGAGAAAGGCAGCAAAGGCTGTGTTAGAGCTCTGGTAACATTTGTGCCCTTGGTGCTTCAGAAACAGAGCAAAGACAAAAGCACCCCCCCAAATAAAAACACCTGCACAGAGGATGACTTAACAGAAAAAATAAAAACCTCCACAGAGGAGGACTCTAAAAATGTGCTCAATTATCTGCAACACAATGACAGCAGTGGATTCAGTTTGAGCATGATGGTTTTATTATTTCCCTCTCTGCCAGTGGGATGCATACTGTGAACAACAATCTCCATGGTTTTATGACAAAGTAGGAAAGTAGGAAATTTACAATGGGAAAGAAGAAAGGTAACGAAACCCTGAAGATGTCTTCTTCCTCCCTTTTAAAGGACTGGTAATGAGAAGGAAACTGGTTATAGTCAGAGCTGCCAGGCTATCAGATGGAATGAGATTTGAAGGGGAAAAAAATTAATGGCATGCTAAATATGTTGTTGAAATGCACTGGGAATAGCTTCATGTTAAGAGGAAAACAGCTTAAAATCATGTAAAACGGAGGTCAGGCGTGAGAAGGAATGTGTCTGAAGAGAATTGTGTGCATGCTAAAAGCTGCCCACGAATTCTAAATACACACATTGAGGACTGAACAATAATCTGGTCCAACAAGGTTTTCAGAGGGGCAATTATCTACATCCGCAGTTATTTTGGGGTACACTGCATATTTTTGACTTATCACAATCTTGCATTCAGTGACATAAGCAAATATGAGGATGTGGGTCACTACAATTTTTCGCAAAAAAGGAAGAATGTGATAGGAGTAGTCTTGAATTGCTCTGTTAAAAATGTTGAATACTTTTATCAATTTCAATTATAGTGGCCAATTTCCTTTTGTCTCTGCTCTCTGAGGGAATAAGCTTTGCACACTCATGCTCTGGGCGTGTGCATAAGCCCACCAAACTTTTGAAACAATTGGCTAATTTCAACTGTATTTGGCAGAGGAACAATTCTCAAAGTTATGAAGGTCCTAAAGGCTTTCAGAGGAAAGGGGAAGGCTGCAGTGTGCCCTGATGCCTTAGTGCTGAATTCTCATGGAATCTCAGCGTGGAGGCATGAAAACATAAAACTAAATCGGTTTCCCAAAGTTCATGAAATTGCATGCTTGAACACTACATTAAATTATAACAACAACAAAAAATCACATTTAAACCACCAAAGTTGGAGGCCTCCTTTTTAACCAAGTCACCAACAAATTTTCAAGGACTAATTTATAGTAATTGATCTCTGGGATGCCAACAGAGGCTACTTCAAGGGTGGCATCACAGCACAATCATCTTACATGGGAAGCTTGAAAAATCAGCCTCTGAATACCCAGTCCTTGGAAGAACAAAACTACAAATGCATCTCCTGCTGAAATCCCTTAAAAGTTTCTGAATGGTGCAGGTTGTCACTGCATTGTGAGTCAAAGAATAAAGGACATTCGGGGAGAAGAGCAACTGAAAGAGTGGTCCAGGAGAAGAGGAATCTCACTTGCACCATGGTGGATGTGTGCTGAAGGACTGAGGCAAAGACCAAATAGAGAAAATTTGGAGGTGTAAATTTTAATTAGCTGGAGAAAGAGCCTCAGCCGTGTAGCTCTAGGAAAAACTTCTGACACCACAGAAACTGAGAAGTCGTACTGAAACCCAGCAGTCCCAGGAAAATGGCATTTTGAAATCACAACTGCTGAGAACTCGACTTCTAGGAACAGGGAAACGAAAAACAGCTGATGAAAGAACCTGGAATGGCGTTTGATTTCTAAGCTACGGGAAAGAAATCTGATATAAAAATTTGTTTTACATGAATTTGACCCCAGTGCCATTAGAATCCAAAGGCTGTAGGCCACTAGATAATTCTAGAGAATATTCTGATGGCCTCCCATCAGAGGGAAGAAAATGAAAAATATTTAAGGCATTTCCATGGGAAGTTTCAGAGTGGTATTATCCAAAAAAAAAGACTTTCTATATAAAAAAATGCCTCCATCTTTAGTATTTCTTATTTACTCAGGAGGTGAACAAGGTGGAGAGCTAAGAAATTTTTATTTAGGAGAGGGTCTTTTGGAAAAGAAAGTCCTGTGCAGCCTGAAGATTTCCCAAGTCAAAAGTCTACTTTCCTTAATCTAAAGGGTTAATGTGCTGGTCTGTACATAGCGTTGTAAAATGTCTTGGCCAGCTGGAGTGCTTACTACGTAGTCCATAGCCTCAGACAAGCCTGTTCTCTTTAAATTGTATTTACATGGATTTTCTTTCTGGTTTTCTATTTGTTACACTGTGTTAAATAAATCTGGCTTTATTCAAGATAATTTGGATTTATTGATTATTACTGGGGACAATTACTCTGAGTGATGTCCCAGGGGAAGAAAATGAACCTCTGGTGAGGGGCACGGTGGTTAAGGAACTGTCACACTCGGTTAAAGGCACAGGAGCTCTCTCATAGACAAATAAAAGGATATTCTGGCCGTGCTCACTGCACAGGCCATCTACCTGGTGATTAAAATATACACTGTGTACTCAGCAGCCCATAAGGGATTTTTCATTTCTATATCACTGCATCAGAGGCCATCCGGAGTCACTCCTGTGTCCAGTCTGCTCCATGTTCAAATCCAGCACTGAGGTGCAACCACCAGGGCCCCAGGTGCTAAATGCCAAAAATTGAACCAGCTTCAGATTTTTTAGCTAAATACTCATCTAGGTGATGTCTTCATGGCCTGTAGATGTCTGATAGGATGGAAAATATGAATTCTTAACCCCTTTTTTCTTTCTATGGTGCATTGCCTCTTGTTGTACTTTGTACAAAAAAGACAAATAGGGTTAAAGAGAAGAACATATCAATATTGTTTGAACTTACACTTCTTTAAAAGGCAACGATGAAATTCCCTTTGACACAAAGAGAGTAACCTTGTCACAAAAGCAAACAACAAAGCCATGTAGTCCAAGTCCTCTGGAGTCTCAGTTCTTGATCTAAAAAGTTCATTCAGTTGCTGTTTGTTTCTATTTACATTAAAATTTTTGTAGTTACAGATGTGGTTTGCAGCAGATATGTCATTGCTGCGCTGTGTTTGCCTCAGGTCTGGACAGCCAATGTCCCTGGGAGCAGAGAGGAGCACAGGGGAATCTCAGCCACATCCCTGGGTGGGATAAGTGCAACATCCCAGTGAAGCTTCCCAGCTCCTGGTGAATATGATGTGCTGTCACCTCCACAGAAGGACTCCCAGGCACAAACTGGATGGTGTTGCTAATCTCTTCTTATGGATTTTATCCTTTTTTTCTTAATTATTGGAATTGAAAAATCGGGGAGAGGAAACGATTCTGAGAGATGCAATTTCCCTTTTCCAGAGCCTGATGGATAGAAATAGATGCTGCTATTCAGAAAATTGAGATGGGAATAAGGGGAGGTTTCCACTCATCTTTGATCAGCCCCCTATAAAACTCTCACTTGCTTAAGTCCTGCAAGCAAATTGCAGAGATCTAAAATGGAATCAGATAAAGCCCTGCACGTGCTGACACATCTCATCACTGATGTGGCTGCCCAGAGAGGGGAGAGAGTAAATGGGGGGTGGGAGTGGAGAGGGACTATTTTAGCATTTTCTCTCACTAGGGTTGAATATTTGTGCCTGTCCCTGCTCATTTGCCTCTAGCAGAGCTGGTGGACAAGGAGAGAGATCACGAAGATTTACAGCTGTTTGAAGGGGAAAAAGAATCAGGGCAAAGGCAGAGAAACCCTTGCTGTTCACACACTCTTGGGGACGATTTTTTTCTCTTTGTTTTGATTCTTTACTTAAGAGTTCATCAATGTTTAAATACACAGAGAGCCCTTTCTCATAGGACAACAGCGGCTGTGAAGAAAAAGAGGAAAAAAGCACTTTTATTTTAGATGTTATCTCCAAGCAGTGTATAAGATTTACACTGAGTCACTGGCTGGATTGTTGAAAGTGCTTCAGTCTGTGCTCAAAACCACGCAGGCTTCAGCACAGCTTTAGCATGTCCTTGTCTCTCAGGGCAACGACAGTCAGGAATCCAGACCTAAAAACACAAATTAAAATTAGGTAAAATCTTTGTGATTTTTTCACCTTCTAACATGAATTTTGGTAGCCACTAAGATCACACACATCCTACTCCTCTTAGGACATCAGGAAAGCTCATTGTTCTCTGAACAAACAGCAGAGCTTTATGAAGCACTTACTCATCTACTTTTATTTATTTTATTCCTTATTCCCAACCACCCATTTATCTCAGTTAGTTACATTATATTCACCCTGGTAGCATCCAAATGCCTCATAGTCTTTAAAGTATTTACCCCGACTCTCCCTTACCATTAATATATTGCTTTTCTCATGCAAATAAAGTACTTTTCTGCCCTTGATAAGATGAGGGACTTGAGGCCACAATTTGAATATCCACCTGTATGTGAGTGGCCCAGGTTCACCTACCCTGATGTGAAAATATTGCTTCATTTCATTTCCACCTTGCTGCAAATCTCCACTTGGCAATGCCGACTGACAAAGCAGGTGAACTCCAGGACATCAGTACCTCTAATTCCAATTGGAAGCAAAATTCCTTGTAACCAGCCATTTTCATGTAATGTGACAGAATGTGAGGACTTTAGATAACAGGTAAATAAATATCTCTGAATTTCTCCACTAAGTAAGCAAGTTAAGAAGCCTCTAACGAAGGTGAACACAGAACAGACTCTAAGACTTATCTTTCACCTTGCACCTGGTTCATTTAATTGTGTTTTCCTGCAGCAAAATAAGTGAAGTAGACAGGCATATCTGTTGATTTTAAGACAGATGTTTTCCTTGTGTGTTTTTTCTTCCTAGTTTTATCTTAGGAAAAAAAACCCCAAACACATACTATCATTCTTTATTCAGCATTCAGGAGGAGGTGTTTGACTTGACTGGAAAAGGAGCAAATTCAGGAGGAAAATGGGGAAACATGCATCAAAAACACAGGGAGTGGCTGTTTTTTTGGAAAGTTTGTCACAGTTGTGCTGGGTTTCAAACAGAAGCCCAGGAAACAGAGATCCTGCAGACATTGAAGAGGATGTTGGAAGTGCTCTGACATGGCAAAACCCGGGACAAGGCAGAGACACACTCATGGCACAGCAACATCTCTTTTAAACAATAAACCAGAACAGTAAATTCTCAGCATTTCTACTTCTACCCCCAGGCAAGGGAAACAATCTTCATTATGCTGAAGAGTAAATAGAGGCAATCTCAAGGAGACCTTTTACAGAAGCAGCAGCAAAGTGTTGTGTAAAGCAGGGCGGGGATGCTGCACTTTTGGGACCAGAGAGAAAGCTCGGTTCAGCAAGAGGGAAAGCAGCAATTCCTTTACTTGAGCTCTCCTGTTTCTGGGCTGCAGAGAAAGTGTTATTTCTCCTTCACCAAATGAGTCTGAAATCTCACACAAGGCATCTTCACCCATGCCCCAGCAGAGAGCAGATAAAGTGCAAGACAGATATGGACCTGCTGGAGTGAATCCAGAGGAGGCCACGGAGATGCTCTGAGGCCTGGAGACTCTCTGCTCTGAGGAAGGACTGAGGGAAATCTGAAACCTTCCCACCTACCGCTGTGTTCCCCACCTTCTCTTGGACTATGTGCAGAAATGTGGACCATTAACAGAATACCACGTGTCAGAAGAGACCCAGCAGTCTCAGAATTCTAATAAAGGGCCTAATGAAGAATAAAGAGATGCTGCAAATGCAGAAATGCCATCCCTGAGTTATGAAGTCCCTGCAGTACAGCCTGCCTGGCTTTCAGCTCCTGATGTCCATCAGCAGTGACACATCCCAGGCACTCCAGTCCCTGACACACCAGTGTGGGTCTTCCCTACCCTCCTATTTATTGCATGAGAGCACAGACATGAAGAGACATTCCCACCAGGGACCAGCCCTCCAAAGTGTCTGCCTGTACAGGTCCGGAAGAGACCTGAGCCTCATCCCTGGTATTTTATTTCAAATGTCTTTGCTGTAGCTCCTTCCTCTGTAGGTTAATGAAGACTTAAGCACTCCGCCTCGGCAGCACTGATGTAAAACGGCTGCTTATTGCCTGTTCCATCTCACTGACTTTTATTGTGATACTTAAACCAAAATGGTGAACTATTACACTTCATAGCCTGAAAATAAAAGCAGAATGTTAAAAAGCAGAGGCTATAACCTCTGATCCAGTCGAAATTGCTCTAAACATCTAAGGCTCATAATCTTGAGACAACTCAGCTCCATGGGGACAGGGAAAGGCATGGATTATCATCCACAGCATAGGAGGGACTTTAATTGTAATGCTACAATTTTTATTCCTGCCACGCTCAAAGATAACAGGAGAAATCCTAAGCCAGCGTGGGAAACAGCTCAGCTCCACTGACTCCAGTGGAGCTAATCCAGTTTACACCAGTGAGAATTCAGCCCATTTGCTGGAAGGCTTGAATAATCTGCAGCAAGTAGGAGATAATGGTTCTCCTTTTCTTTGGACCACATCAAGAAGCCACTGAGGTGATAGCAGCCAATTTTCCCTGTTTCCAAAGGCCCACCTCTTCTGCAAATCATTACAACTACAAACACTGCATTTCCAATTCTGCACTTTACAGGAGCCACTTGGGCGGTGCAAAATCCATTTTTAGAGCCAGGAGGTCCTGGGGTCAGATCCACAGTGGCTTGGGCACAGGAATCAAATAGGAGAAGGGAGAGGGTTGGCTCTCAGTCGCATTTTCAACTTCCTGATCTTGGGGAAAGCCAGAGGCCAGTTGAAACTGGCTCAGCTTAGAAGAGGCAGGGGACTGCTTGTTGCTATAACCTCACTCCTCACACACATACAAGTGTGTTCTGTTAATAACTTTGTTTTTAAGGGCCTGCCTTAGGTATATCCAAGTTAGCCAAGATGGATTTAAGTTCCGTATTCCAACACACTTCCCACCCAGCCACCGGAAATCATTGTTGAACCAAAACAGCCTGGGTGGACACCTCTAGTAACAGAAATTTACCAAGGGGTTACACATTTCTTATGGAGAACCCCAACGGGTAAAGGTGACACTACTCAAAATTTCTGGTGTTACACAGAGTGACAATTCAACATGGTTAAGTTGCAAAGATGAAATAGTTTGAGGGATTTCTGCTTTGGCCCAAAGCACGTAAAATTGGTGCGTTCTGACAAAAGGAACCTGTTCATGTGGAACCTGTAGACAGTTCAGAACTCATCTTTCTGCTTTTGGTTTCCTCCCTGGTGAATCTGAGCAGGTTACTGAAAGTTCAGACCTTTGAGGGAAGTAGAAAAGAGAAAAGGCTCATGAAACAATCTGCAAAATTAGACATGACAGCCATTCAGGAAGTCCCTGTCCCCCTAAAACAAGTCTACTAAAACAGGGAGGCGTTTGGGATTGGAGCAAAGTCCCAAGGACCTCTGCTAGACCGTGGCCAGGACCCCGGAGTAACAACAGAGAAGATTGGCTCCCATAGAGAACACCTTTGCAAGCAACCCTGGATTAATGGGACACTGGGAATTTATCC
The DNA here is from genome assembly GCA_014706295.1 of Lycocorax pyrrhopterus obiensis. Classification (NCBI taxonomy): domain Eukaryota; kingdom Metazoa; phylum Chordata; class Aves; order Passeriformes; family Paradisaeidae; genus Lycocorax; species Lycocorax pyrrhopterus. The sequence goes on along the minus strand of JACSVZ010000022.1, from coordinate 7,707,252 downwards.
AGCACTAAGTGAAATAACAGAGATAAGATTTTTAAGTGACTCACTGATTGGAGAGTCTTTCGGGGTACACAAGTCAAGACACCTCAATTCATTAAGGAGCACAGGAGGGACCTGACTTCCAAGAAGAAGAAGATTTAAGGATAACAGATTTACATGTCAGGTTCTTTAAAAGTTGCCTCAAGGTAGGAAATAAAAATAAAATTACACAAAATAGGTACTACCAAGGCAATCTGCGGTCTATATTTGCTATTGAAAAATCTTGTTTAAGGTCAGTACACTCCGAAGCAATTCACTTCTGCACACAGAAGATCTGAGGAAGCTCTTGCTAGAGGAAGCTGAAGGTGCAAAGGGCTTGAAAATGTTCAAAGAGGGGTCAGAAAACCTCTTGGACAAAAAATACCCCTTGAGGTTTCTTAGAAATACATGCTCAACAATTAAAAAGAAAAAAATGTGATAAAGAAATTAAGCACTTTATTGTTGATAAAGATAACATTTACAGCTTAAGAAGCACCTGAGTCATCAGATCCTGGGAGAGTTCTGCAGGGTAGTATCTCCATATGTCTGATCAGTTCTCCCATGCTCCCTTAAACTCCTGCTATCCATTCACTTTAAAGGAGAGGATATCGGGCTAAGCAAGCCTTGGTCTTAACCAGTGCAGATGATTTCTTATCCTAATGTTCATATGTCTGAACATCTTTATGGAGGTAAGAATTTATAGAACTCCTGATAGCTGTGAAGATGGAACTGGTCTGTTCCTGGCACTTTCTTTCTAGACTTTGCAACGATAAGGTTTTTTTCCTGCTTTAGAAAGAAGTAAGATTTTAAGGAACTCAGTCCAGTAGCTTGACCCCTCAAATGCAGAAAAAAAAAAAAAAAAGGCTTTGGAAATACCTAAAAATAGATGCCATTAAGGAATTAAAGCAGTTTGATATAACGCACTAGCAGCTTTACCTCTATGAAACAGCAAAGCCAAGAGAGATCTAACTAATGCGTCATAGCTCTGTAGCTCCCATTCCCAGGAACTGATCACCCCCAAATCTTCACAGCATCCCCGGGGGACAGCAGAGCACTGTTATGCCCTTTTTCAGAACCAGGGAAGCGGAGCACAAGTAGAATAAGCCATTTAACCAAGGTCCCACAGGAAGCCTGCAGTGCACTGCAGCATTAAAACTGAGACTCCTTATTCCTGGACAGACACTAGTGCCCCGAGGCCAGCCGGGCTCTCGGCAGCAGAGTCCAGCTCAGCCCTGGCTGAATTGCTTTGCTTCCCCCTCCTCAGAGGCATCCCCGGCTGCGCCGAGCGTTCTGTGACCTGCTGCCTCTCCAGCCACGGCTCAAAGCCAAGGGAATTCAGTTCCCCTCTTGAAATCCACTCTCTCTCTCATGATAATGAGCACTTTAATCCATCAGGAAAATGTAGAGCTTCTTGGCGCCGCTTTTTATTCCTGATCTGTGTTTTCTCTCTCTCTCTTTTAGGTTAATTTATCTGATTACATGCAATGCACTGCGGCCGTGTTAAGGTACCAGTCGAGTTTCCACTTGGAGGCTTGGAGGAAAGATTACCATTAAAACGTGACTTCCATCCACTCAGCTGAAATTACTATTGATTGCCAAAGAAAAATATTTGTGCTGTGAAGCTGGGAGCTATGATGTTGAACCGTATTAACATAATGTTAGCATAGCTACGGGTGTTTAGTGGCACGCAATCAGATTTGAAATGAACGTTGATTATAGATTGAGATTAATGTTCACATATTCATAGGAACACAATGAAAAGAGCAATTTCCTTTCTACTACAGATCAATGGTTTCCCCATTCAATTATACAGCTGTAATAATTGCATTATGCGGAAATATTTCTTAATGGCTTATTTCATTCTTTCTGTTTGCCTGTGTGTGAGTGTGTGTGTGAGTGTGTGTGTGTGTGAGACAGACAGAAAGAAAGCTCTTGTGGACTTGTACTCACGCATGCATGTGTGAAATCTTTTGTTGGTGGCACTTGCCAAAGCCCGCATCCAATGCAAAATACTTTAATTACTAGTGCAAATGCGTAATCTTTGGCTGAGCTAATAATCTCTTGGCATTTTCCCACTATTCTCTTTATTCCCCAGCAGAGCCTTCAGATTCCTCTGCTTGTTTAAGGTTTTAACAGCTGGATCCCTCTGCACAGCAGAGGTGATCTGTGTGTGGCTCTGAATCCCCAGCGTTGCCCCAAATGGCACCACCACAGCCAGAGTCACCTTGCTGGGTTCATGCTGGTGTGTCCCACTGGTTTAGCACTAACAGGAGCTGGAGATTTGGGAGCATTGCAGTCTGGCACAGATGAAACTCCTTATTTTGTCACTGCTGTCCATCCACTCACAGCAGAAGCAAAAGAGTACTTAAGCAAAATAATTTCTTATGAGCTTCCAACTTTGTTCTTATCACTCAGGGATTTGGACTCAAATTAAAAATGAGGCCTTGAATAGTGAAGGCACATCTGCAGAAACAGGAAACAACTATTAGACATCCTATTTTATCTTACAATCAAGGCAAGACAGGACACCTTCTGAAGGGAAATCTGGTAGTGAATGGAGACTAACCTCAAGAGCACCTTAGGAATGAGGGTAGAAGAATCTTCTCTTTCTATTTCACTGTAATGCTGCTTGAGGGGGCTCTTTTCTCATTTTCATCAGAAATAAAAGTTCCCACTTATTCTTTCTTTTAGATAAAGCACATTAGCTCAGATGTACTCACCTTCTAGGAAGGGACCACCTTCATTTCCTAGTTTGGTGAGTCAGCAGCCCAGAGGAGAACATGTCTTACAAGAGACCAGATGTACCTTCCTTGAGGGGTTCATATGGTGGTGTGAAAGAAGAAGTTTTGCACAGGAAAAAGCCACATCCTTCAGAGAAAGTCAAGCAGTAAGAAAATAAAAGAATAATATCAGGACCTGATGGAGCAGCCTACAGTACATTACTTGTCTCAGCTTTATGGGATGTCCTGTAAATGAACCTTTTGACTTCAGATGACTTGAAAACACCCCTGCAGAGATAATTTGATGGACAGCAGTGCTGCCTGCAATGCATGTGCAGAAGCACATTCTCCAAGCCACCTCTCAATGGAAGCCTGCAACACTTCCAAGCTCTGTATCAGGCACATCCTGCAGATCGTATTGCTGGCAATGATCAAAACTAACAGGACAATAAAAAAATTCCTAAGGCACACTTGAGCACTGCTTTTCAGAGGTTGTTCAACTTTGGGGCTGAGGGTGTTCTGGTTGTACACCATTTCTGCTGACTTTGCTCTTGGCATTAGCAGGAATTTTGAGAAGTTGTACCAGTTGTCATGTGAGAGCTGCATCGTGTATTTAAACTGTCTTGACTTCCCCAAGAGAGTTCATTCTTTTCTCTATGGAAAAAGTTTCTGGCAACACAGCACAAAGCTATTCCTCAGCATGGTATGGATTATTACATTTGCCTTACATTGCAAAGTCATTGAGGTAAATAATTAATTTTTGTAGGATTTTTTTTTTCCTTTTATTTTCTCCCCAGAGCATCCAGAAAAAAAGGCATCCCATTTTGTTATGTTCTACATTTCACTCCAAATTGTAGGAGAGCAGCACAAACTGTGGGCAGCTGAGGAGCAGGATTCAAAGACAGATGTCAAACCAGTTTTATCTGCTTTTGAAGAAAACTCCACCTCAACTTGATATGTTGAAGGAATTACTAGACAGGGCTTACAAGAACTGCAGAGTCACTATTCCCCTTGTGATGCTGAGTCACCAGACGGTAACAAGAGAGCGAGACTGAGGCAACAGGACCCACTCATTCAGCATTTAACTGCCCCCCTGTTTCCCCTTTCCTCAAAGTTTCACATCTCTGTTCGCATGCCTCAGTTATTCAGAAGTCACATGGAGGGACAGGCATGTTTCAGCCCTCACATGCAGTTTTGCTTCTGAGACAGCAGAGTTTCCAAAAACGTGGTACATTTGAAGAGTCTCGCCTGGAGGAGAAATAGATGGAAGTAATCGTTGCTTTTATTAAACTAAGTTTGTGGGCTTTTGGGAAGTGGGATAAGAGGAGTTAAAAGAATGGAGAATGTGGAAAAAAAAAGAAGTTTGATAAATCCCAGTGAACAGAACACGGAATTCAAAGGCTATGATGTTTAAGATTTTGAAAACTTTGCAATTTTCAGAGCATATTTCTGAGACCTGTAGGGGAACTTTGTTTTCAGAAAAGACATTTTAGTTTTCCAACTTTTCATTTAACAGAATAACAAATTGTTAAGCCTATTCTGAAGGACAGGGTTATTTTTTTGTGCTTCAGTCACTCCCAACAATATGGTTCAGTCTCTCCTGGCTGAAATCCACTTGAAAAATAGCAAATACTTCTGTTTGTCTGCTACTGTAATTTACCATGGGTGTTCAAGGCAGATATTCTTCAACATTCTTTAGGAAGAAAATTATTATGTAAATTCTTAGATCACAAAGGCAGCAAAAGCTGAAAAGAGCCTAATATGTCTTTACAAATAAATTGCTGAAGAGAATCACAACACAGACAATTAACAGAGGACAGAAAAGGTGAGCATTTAAAAATCTTCCATTTAAAAATTTAAAAATCTCTCCCAGCCTTCCCTTGGAAGGTCCCTGGACCTCTTTAGAAACCTAGAGAGGGCTTCATCTCACCTGACTCCAGACAGCTCTAGTGCGGGCAACGGTGTGATCCATGATTCATTTATGGCTGAGTCAATGGAGAGAAGTAGGGATTTGTAAATCATGATTAATGACCAATTTTTGTCAAGCACATCAAGACAAATGAATTGTTCTTCAGAACTGTTAACTGTTAACCCTAGTCTGTAGGAGAACTTACACAACTGACTCATATGGAGGTGTTTAGACATTTCCATTTTATGTATCTGCAGTGAAAGTTTGGAAAAAGTGAATCTCAGCTTTTCCTAAATAACACAAAAACCAGAAAAATCTGGGTATTTGTATCAGCACAGATGACAGCAAAACTTTTTTCTTATCAAAAATATCTGAATGTTTGAAATTATAACAACATTTAGTAGCTAATTATCATCTCTTTCTTCTCTTTGGCAAAAAATAAGGAAGCAGAATCTGCTAGAGGCTTGTTCAACCACAGGTTAATCTGAAATCACAACTTACTAGGTGGGAAACGTAAAGAAATGTTCTGTTCACCAGCTTATTTTCTACAGATTTCCTGAGAAGCCTATAATTTGGCCTAACACTTTACCTTGTAAATGTGGAAGCACATGGCATGACCTTCTACTCCTAATGGCCTTCAAGAAGCTGAAGTTGGATTATTTGGGGTCGTGGGTAGCAGCTTGGAAGTCATAGGTCAAATTCAAAACCATATTACATCTCTAGAAAAAATAACCTTTCCAACAGTTTATGGCATGACCTCTAGCTCTGGCAAGTCTGTGAGGGGCTCTTGTCCTCCATTCACACATTCATGTATTCCAAATCTCCTCCTCAATTATGAAGAAAAAGTTCTTTCACCTTGATTGCAGTGGTAGAATGCTTCTTTTTTTCCTTTCCTTAAGGATAATTGTGGTTTTAGAAACACTATTCATATTAAATACTTTGCCAGGAAAGCTGATTTTAATCATATGCATGAGTTCCACCAGTGCTGCTCCACAGAGTCCAACGGAAATATAATACGAGATCAAATAAGTAGATTTTCCCCTTTTGGGGACAGACACACTTTTAAGAGAGGCATTGATATCCAATAGGTGTCTTAATTTGCGACATGTTTAATTTTGTGCATGACTACTACAGATGCCTTTGTGAAAATCCACGTTTTAATGTTCTATGCTCACAGGCTTTGTTCATTGTTAGATTCTGGCTTGTGCAGGTGTACAAGTGTTCATGACTGCTCAGAGCAGCATCACCACAGTGAAAATTAATCTTCGGTTATCAGTGAGACAGGCAGAAGGGCCAAAAGGTCTGGAGATACACAGGAACCCAATTTGTGTCTATCCATTTACTTACCCTGAAGCAAATTTCTCAGCAAACTAGATCTGCCTTCCCTGGGACAACATCCTCAAACAAACAATGATGAAGTTTCTTTCTGCCCACTGGCTCAACATGACTTTGTTGTTCTCTACAGCACCACAAACAGAGCTTGGCCAACGCCAACTGCATTTATATTTGCAAAAGTAACAAGAAGAATGGTGACAAAATGAAAGTGGAAGGACCTTGAACAAAAAGACTTAAAAAAATGTCTTTATATTGTCTAACACTGTTACACAGGCAAATATAGTTTGTCATGTCTTTGAAACACCAATATGTTTCCAGAGCAGTAATATGTGATATCAGATATTAATACTTCAATAGTAGTTCAAAGAACAACTAGAAAAGTGTTCATAGATGTTACCTGTCAGAAAATAACTCGTTTTACAACTTAAGCTTCTCCTAGCCTAAGCTGGGAAGCTGATGGGAGAATTGTAATTCACAGTTGTGTGTAATACCTTTCATGTCTTTAGGAGACCATCAAGCAAAACTTTTGAATTTGTGTCTTGTGAAAATTGAGTTATTTTCAAAAGGAGTGTAAACACAGCACATTTGAGGAAGTGAATCTCTATTTGCATCAAAGGCAAAGCATTTTTTGTTTGAGAGGGAGAAATATATTGTCTAATTTTTTTTTTTGAGGTGCATCTAAAAATGGTGCTAGGAGCTGCATCTGCTGAGGAAGGTGGCATCCAAGGGAATCTGTCTTCTGCGCTCCTGGCTGGAGCTGAATATCATCTTTCAGACTCAATGCTAAAGCATGTTGAAGCACTTGTCTCTCCCATGGGTTAACAGAAATCTATAAATTTGAGAATTCAGTATATGCCACACTGGATTCAGTACTGAACCACTGTTAACCAGAATGCCTTGTGCAGGGGCATCCATGAGGTAGTTCTGTATTTTTTTTCTTTACTGTTTTTAAACTTTCTATTTTACAGCCTTTAGCCTTCACATGACATGCTAGAAGGAAAACTTAGTATCTGGAAAACAGCAACCTGTTTTTAAGGACGTGTGTGCTGTAACACGCTCTGCTAATGTGGCTAACAGCTCCCCTGTTGCTCCTTTGCACTGATATCCTCTGCCCCTTGGTCTGGGTACTCAAAGCCTCAGTGTCAGCTGTTTCTGTGTTATGCTGATAAAACAAATCCGCATCTCTCTTGTATCCACAATAAGAAAAAAAAGGCAGGTTCCTTTTCTGGGCACGTTTTTCCACCAAGCTCTGCTAGTTTCCCTCTCAGTGGAAGAATACAATCAGGAAGTCCTGAGTGTTGTCCTGACTGAAGGGGGCCTGCCTCTGCCTGTGGCTCAGAGCTGGGAAAGGACTTGGGAAGCACAGCTGTACAAGTCTGTGGGACTGCTGCAGTGCTTAGGGGTAAGTGCAGAGAGGTGCATAATTTGGAAAAGCCATGCTGAACAGTGTTTTGCAAGAAATCCCAAGTCTGCACCAGGATGAAGACAGATTATGGCTTTTTACCACCATTTTTGCATTCCAAGAATGAGGAACAGAGCCCTGATGGGAAAGAGGATGAAAAATTCAAGTAAGAGACTTTACATCAGGCTGAAACTTTCATCATCACTGGTTAGCATTACGAGAAAGCAACCCTTGTGCTGGGTAGTACCTTGTAACTGGAAGGGCTTATATGTCACGCTACATTGAAATACGCAAACACTTTTCACCTCAGCTCAGTAAATTCTTGGCATCAATCACAACCGCCTCCTTCTTCACCTGAAGTGGTTTACACAAAACTGCCCATAATTCACTCTTTCTGAGGTTCACTGGCTCAACGAACCGAATCAAACCATTCCTGCAGGTTGCAGCAGGCTCACTGCTCCTCTCCTCCTCCTCACCATGGGCAGTGGGAGGTGGGTAGAACTGCACTTGCAGTGCACCCCATCAGTGTGAACTGGCCTCACTCTTCATTTTGTATTTGAAATTCCAGATTCACCCTCTTTCCTTTGCCCAGCAGTGTCCCGCCCAGCTGGGTCAAAGCCATGCCAGATATTGCTTTGGTCCTTTATAGCAATATTGCTGCTGCCCTCCGTGTGCAGATGCTGGGCTCAGAATTGCCAGCATCAAACTTCTTTCAACATTGTGTTTTCCCCCATACAGTCCCTCCTATCTCCCCCATCCAATATGCAGTTATCCAAACTCATGCTGAGTCCTCAGGATCCGCGGATCAAAGAGAGTGTCGTGAGTACAGATTGCTGTGCTAGCACAGGCTTCTGCACAGTTCAGCTTCTTGCTGCAGTGGCCAGACCCTCTTATGCTGGAAATTTCATCTTCCAGTTGCAAAAGGCAGGAACTGGAAAGCTCCAGAGCCTCCTTATCCAGCAGAGATGTAAAGGACAATGAGTGCTGGGACTGTCTCCTGATACCTTCTAGCTGTGGGCCAAGGATTTCTTAGGACAAAGCATCAGAGCAGAGGGCTGAGCTGTAATATGAGCGGGTATTGAGGAGCAAGAGGATAGTCTACTTTCCCTCCTTCCTTCCTTCCTTCCTGGGGATTCCTGGCAGTTAAGCTGAGCTTAGAAACATGGAAAGATCAGGAAGCTACTTGAGTGGATGAGGCCTCTGGCACGAACACTTCAGTCTGGTGAGCATCTTGGTGAGTGCTTTGCAGTGTGGGAGGTTCCATGCTGAGATCAACAAGTCTTCCAACCCTTAGTGCTATTCTGGCTCAGATGGAAGCCCCCGTCTGTTATTACCCTCAAGAATCTCCCTGCATAGCAGGACCATCCTTGGATGTGAAGCTACAGCTGATCAGATGTTACTGGCTCTTCTTCAGTAGGTGGAAAACAAGAGGCTTACTGAGTGTGGAAAACTCCTTCCTGGAAACTGTATCACCGTCTCGAGGGTGGGAAGCCAAAAAACAAGCAAGGCAAAGAGCAAATACATCAGTCCCTACTGCACCTAAAGCCTGGCCTTGGTTTACAAGTGAAAATGAAATTTGTGTTATCAGCCTGCTCCTTTAATGATCGTTTGCTGACAATGCAAACCCATCGCTTCATGGAGTATGACTGGCAGTCCCCACTGAAGAAAGAGCTCTGATTGGAAAAGCAGAGTTTGATTCAGGTCAGGCTTGAGGTATGCACCCAAAATACTGAAGGCACTGAGAAGAGGATCAGCACAAAGAGAAGCACTTGCAAGTAATTTAATCAATTAATTTAGCCTGTTTCTTTTTCTCCCTGCTTGCAAAGTGTTCACAGGCTGATTACAATTTCTCCAAATTTATTTCTTATTCAAATTTACTCAATGGTATCTTTTGCATTTTTAAAAATAAATAATATTGACTGATTACAAACAATTCTCTGTGAGGACATGCTGTTCAGTATGCAAAATATGGTCTGATTTAGCTAATGACTTGGTCACATGGATCACACAGCATCATTTCTCCTCTACAATTGGCAGCTATAGATCTTGCAAGTCAGGAAGAAAATCAGAATTTGTCAGTGGTACAGACACTAAGGGAATAGGATCTGATAAACAGGTTAAGGGAGTTAGAAACTTGGAGCATCCTAGAGGAACAGTCAGCCTTCCTGAGATTTGCTATATGTGTGTAGACTTTGTATTTAGCTTTCTTTCCTTCCCTATCTCAGACAGCGGCCGACAGCAGAGAGACAGAAAGGCCCTTTAATCTTTGTATATCCTAACTAGTTCCAAATCTTTCAAAATTGCAGAATGGAAACTGAGGGAAAGAGAAGGAGCATACAGTATACAGCCAAATCTTGGATTTACCTTTTTGCTGTCCAACCAGCATGTTCTCAGGCACAGTGGAAAGGATTCTGCTTTGCTGTTACTACAAGCCAACAGCAAATTTTCTTCAGCCTGGTGGAAACAAAAACATGCCCAAGAATTGTGGCTAAATGAGAGACTAAATGTCATCTCAGTGCTTGTTCTGAGCTGAGAAATTTTACCCCAAAACCGTTCCCCCAAGTCCTTGAAGTCTGCATCTAGTCCAAAAAGCATGGAGAAGTGGAGTTCACGGGAGGGACAGAGTGTTCCTTCTCCGCAGTGCACGGAAAGGTGCAGCTGCTGATTCCCTAGTGCCAGAGGCTGCTGTGAAAGGGTTAAATCACCATTTTTCAGGAAAGCCATCCACTGAATTAATGCCACTTTATGGTCAACCCATGGCCCAGACAATCTCCCAAGCTTCCTCCCAGATTGTTTTTTGGGACTGGCCACAACATAACAAAACAGATCCCCAAATCCACCATGCCCAGGTCCTGCCCAAAATCCAATTTATTCACAGCTTCCATTCCTGAGACTCTTCCAAAAAGAGGATAACACAAGTGGCTTTTGAATGCAGCCCCTTGTAGTTCATTGTTTACCTGGTTCCGTGCAAGTGAAAGTCAATTACTTCAAATATTTGCATGGCACGACACCAGGAAAAGGTGTGAGTGCCGATCATGCAAATCAAACTGATATCTGAGCCAAGTCTGCAGTGTCATTTCATTTCGTGCAGCATCACCAAGGCCTAAGCAGAGGCTGGTCTGGCCTAATCTGAAATGCAGGACTGGAATTAGATTGAGGGGTCCTGCAGAGCCATGCGGGACTGGCTGCACAGCCCTGCCTGCACGGGGGAGCCTCGGGGTCTTTCTGCTCACTGCAGGGCTGCTCTTTAACTTTACCTTAAAGCCAAATTTAGCAGCACAAACAATATGATGGTGTCATATGGCAAAAAGCTCAGAAGCTGTGGATCCATAGTGTTATTATGAGGACAGGGGGGTTTCAAAGCAGCCGTTAAGGTGCAGGAGTGTGTACATGCACGAAAATCCAAGTGGAATTCTGAATGGTAAGAAACGTGCTTTCTCTTTTAAAAATGCACCTCCCTCCCCCATTTCTTTTTTGCAGTTTCACCCTATTGTCACATTCTACTTCTTCCACTACTTTCACCTTCCAAAGAAAGCAAACATGTCCCATTTCCAGCAAAATGCTTATTCAGTGCCCGTCTTCCCAGTGCTAATGGCTTTCTCAGATGGAAGATGTTGTACTAGGCAGGAACCAAATGAAAAAAAATAAACAATCAATGGGCAGGATTCATTGTTTTTTACATGCCTTAATATTTGACTTTCCAGATTGGCAGCACCATGGGAAACCCAACACTTGGATAAAGAGCAGTGCATTTGGTGCATACAGGGGACAAATTTTGAAGCTGTAATTCAGGTAAGTGAGAGCTGAGAGGGCTTTTTTTTTCTTCTTTTATTCCTCTCTCTTTTTCTTTTCTTTTTTTTTTTTTTGCCCTTTTTCAGGCAATGATTTTAAAGCACACAACATCAAGTCCATATTAAAGAGAATTTCTGGGCTATTGCTTTCCAGTCTTGACTCTCAGACTCCATAGCTGTTCCAAAGAGTACTTTAAAATGTCTTAGCAGTATAAGTGCATGAGACCTCAATGTTTCCCTTGTGGACTAAACTGAAACCTAGTTTGATCAAAAATATTTCTTTTTATTTTAGTATTTCCAACTACATATTGGTCAAAAGGAAAAAAACCAAACAAACTAACCATCAATTCACCTTTTTGTCATTTACAATGATTCTTTTGCTATCTGATTATATTTTCTTAATTAATCTCTCTACATATTAGCTGTTCTTTAATTAAAGGTAAATTTGTAGAGGACTAAACCATGCAATAGAACCATGTTATATTGAATATCACGGTAAAATCTCAATAAGCACAAGTGTTTTCCTTTGTTTTAGAAATCAATGGATATTTAATTAACATGGGGTAAGAACTCCTGCAGTTGGAAGAATCCCTTCAGATTAAATGAAATCATTATTACATGTTAAACGACAACACAGATACTTTTGAATAATTTCAAAGTTCTCCACAAACAAGGATGAATTGAAATACTCCCTTCTCTTCCAGCATGGTGCAAAAATTGATGCTTTGTCCCCAACATCCTCCTAACCTGGGCACTCAGACACCCACTCAATAAAAAGGCAGAGGACTGCTCAGAGGTTCAAGGAATGCAAACTCATGCCATTTCCTGAAGAATTAGGCAATTCTTCCTGGCAATAGCTGGTAGTTACCAGAGACTGTGCTTGTTGAAGGCTGGAACACCCATGTGAGTAAAAAGCTCTCTTCCCATGAGCACTGAGTGAACTCTGACACACTAAAAATCCTGAAGAATTTTGCAAATTTTCACTCCTTCTGGGTGCTTAATTTGAATTTATGTTGTCCAGCCTACCCGTCCATCCATGCCTTGATCCTGGGCAGCCTGCTGTTGAAAACATGACCCTCCAAGAGGGACTGCTGAAGTCACTTAAAGGATGTCACACAAACAGATATTCCATGGGAGCTTGGTGCCTACGACTGACACTTTATTGATAAGCCTTGTTTCTAATTTCTCTGGTTTTCACCCCAAGGAAATCTAAGAATATTTTCACACATGTAGCGCTTCCAAGAAAATGTTAAGGCAGCATCAAATATTTGGGAGAGGAATTGAGGAAGATTTATACAAGACAAGCCAGTAGAAAGAATGATGAGAAAAACAGCCCTGAGAGAAGGAATATTTCTGGGAATTCTAGAAATTCCCATTTTTGCTATCATTGCATGGCCTACGTTGTTACACTTGTGTGTTAAATAAAGGCAGTGTGTTAAATAAATGCACATTTCAGGTAAGAGCAATGCATGTCCTTTATTGTGGTACTCTGAATTCTTCAGCATAGCAATGTCTGGGTATATTTGCCCAGAGAAGCAGTGGATGCATCATCCCTGAAAGTGCTCATGGATAGGTTGGACAGGGCTTGGAGCAACCTGGTCTAGTGGAAGATGTCCCTGCCCATGGCAGGCGGTTGGAATGAGATGGTCTTCAGCCTTTCAAGCCAAACCATTCAATAATTCTATGATTTTTTTGGAGGGAAGAAAATAATCCTTGCTTTCATGGGCCACAAAGAGCATTTATACAATAAACGGAAACAACTGACTTTATTATTTTTAAAATTATTTTCAATTGTTAATTATAAATGGTGAATATAGGGTTTGATGATTTTGGGGGAGGAAAAATGTTTAAGTTCCTCTTTCTCCCCTGCTCCAAGCTGCCTGAGATGACAGCATCACCTCCCCACAGTGCTCTGTGCTGTCAGGGAGGGGCTGGGGATCCAGCATCCTTAATCACTGCTGCAGAGGGGGATGGAGAGGAGGGGCTGGGGGGAGCAGCATAAGGAAAGAGCAGAGCTGACGTGGATGGATGGCATCGTTTGTGCCAGGACTGAGGGCTGCACACGTCAATCCCGCACCAACACCGCGTAAGAGCAAACCCCGAGATTATGGATAGCTGTGGAGTACAGTGCCTGGACATGGACTTTATCAGAGAGCAAGCTGGAGATTAACCTCCTGGCCCCCTCATCAGGACTGTGCTCGGGCACCATCTATTACCAGAGCTGGGCAGGGTGGGGTGGGGAGGAGGGGAGCGGGGCCAATCTCAGCACACGCCGCTCTGTGCCCCACTGGAAGTTTTGTTTTGCTTTCTTCATTGGATCCTAGAGTAAGAATTCTTGGAGTCTTTGTTTATTGCCAAGCGGAACCACCGTGTGACTGTGGAAATACCTGTCGCCTAATTAAATTGTCTAGAGAGGAATTTTGGAAAGGGCTTCTAATTCAGGAGCTTAATTTAGGCTGGACCCGTGCACCGCAGCTTTCTGTCTTATTATTAGATGGAATTTTAATCACTGCAGATCTCCCCCCACCCCCAGCATTTTTTCCCTCTCTCCCCATCTCCTAACAACCTGATTCTGGCACAATTCCCTTCCCCTTTAACCCTCCTGAGCTAAAAATAATATCCTCTTGGAACTAGCCAAAAGAAAAAAGGCGGGGAGGGGGAAAATAAAGGAGAGAGCAAGCACTGAACCAGAGGTGTTTAATTAGCAGGAGTGAACTGGAGATGGGTTCAGCAATCATTTTACAGCAGCCTCTCTAGAGACAGACCAAATACACTGTGAGACAAACCCAGCTCACAGGTCCCAGAGGAAGGAAGGTGGTTGCTCACAGGGCGCCTTTAGCCAGCAACAACTGCAAGATGCAGCCCTCACGTGCCTGGATTAGAACAAGAAAAAGACCTCGTGGGGAGTGCAAGGGTACTATAAACAAATGGCCTTAGGTAAATGTTTCAGTCTGGCCAATTGCTCTGTGCACTGCTGTTCTTCCACAGTTAAATTGCAGCTTTCCATGTAATTGCTCAGAGGAAGGAGGCACCAGGCACAGGAGGGGTGGCAAGAGCACGGTGTGGGCAGAGGTGGTGCCCACACGGTCACAGAGCTGTCAGCTGGCTGAAGCACAGACCGCAAGCATTTGCCTCGGACAGGATCAAGCACCATGAACACACCTTTAAAGCACATTAAAACCCTCAGATGGGAAGCATAAAATATGGTCAAAACGAGTAGCCAAGCTTTTTCAGGCAGTGGCTGTGTGTGTGCCCAGGCCCAAAGGTACCAGCTGCTGATGCTGACACCCATTCAGTCCTCACAGGGACGAACCCTGGAGCGGCTCCTCGGCCAACCGAGCACGGCACAGGCTGAGTGGGGAGGGAGAACTTTACCACGTCCAGTTACCCTGCACCCACAGTGCTGCAACTGCTGCCATGCACTGACCTTTCCCAGAGCTCTCATTTTCCTTGATGCAATCAGGTTTCACGAGGATTACAGGAAAACTGTAAGGAAATTTCTGTTGCTTAGTCAAGCCTCTATGCCATGACTATAACACACAAGTAGCTCTGCTCTAGCACTAAGTTTTAGATTGGAGCTGTGTGTGGATGGTGTAACTACACTAAAGAGGTTTTGCTAAAGTAGTTTGTGCTGCAGCATTTTCCCTAATTCTTGTGTGTTGCATCAGCTTTGGGCATCTGCCACTGCTCCTGCTGGAGTGCCCTGCAGCCACACAGCTCTGTGCTGCTGGGCCGTGGTGAAGGAAAAGCTGGTCTACTCCAAGGATTGAAATCTGAGATTCTCTGGATGAAGCTGAGAAACCTCTCTCTATCTCAGCAGTTGGATTTAGTCTGAATCCTCTCCTAGTATTCTCTTCCTGCTACTGAGAGAATTTCTAATCCCACCTGGGATTAGGTTTGTAGGCCAAGGCATCACAATATCGATATTGATTTTAAACCCAGGGAGAGCAATAGAAGCCACAGGAAAGAGAACAGGATAGTGCATTGATCTATTGCCTTTTCAAGGCAGGAGCATCTGGAAATAAATATACATCTATATGTGTCTGCATTTATAGAGAAATATATCTATATTTAATACAAATAATACATAATATATTGTGTGTTATATATAACTGGATTTATGCTTTCTTCACCTCTGTTTCTGCCCAAGGCACACTGGACATGAGGTGAAATGACCAACTGACACCTGACCTAGGCAGTGAAGTTCTCCCAGTCCAGCCTGGGGTCTGGAAACACATTTGCCAGCCTGAGCACATTGTAGGTTGCACCAGAATGACTGGGAGTATGAACTCTATCTGGTTAAAGACGTTCATTTGCACCCCCAAACTGAAACACTTTGATTTTGCAAATTTGCCTTCACATACACATATACATATACACACACACAAACCCCTAAACTTTTGATGTCGTGTAACTTTGAATTGCCTTTATCTGGTCAGCTGTATTTACCAGGCTGTATTTCCTGCCAGAACCATTAAGCATCAATCATTCATTGTTTCATTAGTGCTGAAATGACTTTCTAATTGACTTTGTAATTGTAGTTAAAAGCAACTTTAGCACAAGCTCAAAGAAGTCCTGTCTGTGTCCTGCCTTTCATCTGCTGTCACTGGAACTCACTGAAGAAGCCTTCAGTAGAATGGTATCAGACAAATCACTTGTTCATAGGATATTGCTTTATCTTGTATTTAGTTTGATTTTGCTTTTTTATTCCGGGGTCTGATAATGACTTGATGTTTCTGCATTATGGGATATCTGTCTGATTATTATCTAGCCAGAAGCTAGAACATCACACAGTGATTCAAGAAATACACCATGGGCAGCAGAGCTTCCGAAATGATCTTGACACTTTCGAAGTCTTGGTGACACTTTTTAAATGGCCTCTTGTTTTCAACCATTGTGCAAAGGCAGGTGTTTTTTTTCTAATTAAATCTTCCATGCTCTGCCCCTGGCCTGATCCTTTGGTGTGCCCTTAGTGCCCCGAGGCTCAGCAGGGCAGGGCCAGGCACTCAGGAGGAGAGGCACTGAGTGTGCCCAAGCTGAGTAACAGCCACCAACTCCTCCCATCACCAGCTGGAGCAGATGGAACATCCTGGGAGCCCTGGCTGCACAGAGGAGCAGGAAAGGGAAGCACGAGGGAATGCTGCTTCCCCCCAGCTAAAGATAGAAGGCAGAGTTCTCCTCTGCTTTTGGCTCAGGAACAGGAGGGGCATTTCCCCAGCTACTTCCCCTTATGTTGGCCCTACCAGCATGGAAGGCAACAGGCTACAAAACCACAGAGGAAACAAATCTGCAATGAGAACAGCCACGCTGCTAAAAATGCCAGGGGGAAGCAGTTTCGGCCAGGAGGCAACGCCTGAGGTGATGGGGGCCAGAGCTGATTTATTAAAAACCATGCCCAGGCCTTATGGGGCTGTTACATGGAGACTTCAGCAGCCAGTAATGAATCCTTTTAAAAGGCTCCATGTCTCCATCACTGCCTTGGAGAGATCAGCATCCAGGGTACTGTTAACCCCAGGTAATCTCTAGTGCTCAGGAAAGTCCTCTCACTGAGGTCATTGTTGCTATTACAAGATGATAGTAAAATAAATACACTTGATTGGTTTAAATGTGTCACATTCTCAGCTAGTATGGATAAAAATTTCACTGTACTATGCTCAGGTCAGCTGCAATTCCCAAGTCATTATCTTGCCTTTCCAAAAACTCCTGTTGAATACTGGAGCAGAAATTACTCTGGGTGTTGGCATCAAAGACATCACCTTCTAACAGCTGTATTGCTTAATTTGTGGTGGGTGGGCTAGATCTCAAGAACTGTTCTATGCAGGAGCAGCATTTCTAGAGCCAGGTTCTCCATGGACCTGACAGAGCTTCTCCTGGTTTGCTCCAGGATGAGAGGAAGCTCAGATCCCGGCACGCACAGTCCCTGCTCCCCTCCTGTGGAGCAGCTCATGCTCCACAGCTCTGCAGGCTGAGCTGTTCACCACAGTGTGTTCTCTGAAGCCCATCACAGCTGCAGGCAATAACCAGCTCCTGTGCCCAGGCCAAGGGGTGCTTTTGCTTTCATTTGTTCCGTCAGCACCACCACAGTCCTGTATTTGTGGCAATCCTTCCATCACTCTGCGCCTGCTGCAGCCGCCCAGAGCAGCTCCACTGCAGGGAACCTACAGAGCAGTGGGTGCTCAAGGGGAGGCACAAAGGAGGGCCAGCCCAGCTTGTCCCTGTCCCACTGCACCCAGGCATGAGGGACAGCTTCCTACCGACCACTGCCGCTAAGTCTGAGACGGCGCCCAAAAATGTTTGGCTGCTGACTTTGAAAGAAGGGCCTTTACCCTGGTAGCTGCTGTGATAAGGTACATGCACCTGCCAAAATGAACAGCAGCTAGTTTTTATCTTAAAGTGAGTCTAAAAAGAAAGCAGAGGCAAAAGTAAGGTGAGCTGATGAGGGTTGGGGCAATAAAAAGAAAGCAAGGCCTTTTCCCTTGGTAAAAATTTGCTGATTTTTAGTCAATTCCACTTATCATTATGTGGTGTCTCCTGATTCTGATCAGCTGCCCGGGGATCCCGCCTTGCACTCTTAATTAGTTATAACCACTGCAATAATGAGTGGTGTGCTGGGGTTAGTGTGGGGCTCAGCTGGACACCTTTCTGTGTCCTATTTTAGTGCCCAGGCTTGGTGACCTTTGCTGTCTGAGGCTGTTGCCCTGGCTGCTGCATGTTTTGCTTGTGAGATGAACCCCAAAGGTGCAGATCAGAGCAAAGGGGTTGGATAAACAATCTGATTTCTACTCAGAGTAGCAGAGCTGACTGGTCAGCATGCAGGTAAATCAAAGCCCTTCACACTGCTGGCCGTGCCCTCTGCCAACCCCCGTGCTGGTGACAGGCTCAGGCACTACCTCAATTCTCTGAGTAGTTTAAAAAGTGGTTTTCTGCAAAGGGCTAATCCTGCCTGCCTGACTTACACAGCCAAGCGCAGTGTTTGAAAGCAATTTTTGGTTATGATACGAAATGATTCCTCTCCAAAGCAAAAAAAATCCCCTGGCAGGAGTCTGTTTTTGAGATCCATCCTCATGTAGATCTCCTACTTAGGGGGATTTAAGGGTAAAAGGACTGACACAACTTATCTGATAGGCCAGTCTGGAGCTGCTCAGGTGGTTTCTTAAGAGAAAGATTTGCCAGAGGTCAACATGGAGAGCAAATGGCCTGGCCCCTTGACCTCCCAGGATAGGACTAGATGCCACTGTGGACTCAGAGCAGGAGCAGAAGCTCTCCTGTCTCATCATCACTTTGGCACTTCTGAATTGCTTTTGAATATATTGGCAATTTGAACAGTGCCAGCTGCAGTGGTTTTATTCGATATTTCCTGGAATTTGAAATTAATGTGAAGTTCCCTAAAGTCAAGAGAGTCTAGATTTTCTCTGCCACTTTAATCAAATCAGATGAAAAATTGGATCCAAATATATCATGACCCTCCTGTCCTGAATAAACTCAAATGAACTAAAACTTGTTGTATAAAAATCTTGGTTCCATCAATTTATTTATAATCTTGGCAAAGCCTAATTTTGGATAGTTTAATCTGAATTTTCAGCTTACATGGACCTCTGATACGTATAGGTTTGATTCCAAGACTTCAGGAAAGCACGACAGATAAAAAATGGGGGGAAAATAGTCTCTCAGGCTCTGATGAGCTGGGCAGAAGCAGAACTGACTGTCTGCTGTGGTCTCATTGACATCTGTGAGCACTCAGGTGGACTCGGGGATTGATCTCTACTCACTCCAGCGCAGGGCTGAGCCCAGGACAGACACTCTTATAACTGGCTGGTGCTGCCTCTCATCGCCTGTCACCACGAAAAACACAATGTGCCTTCCAGATCAATGTAATACATAAAGCTGCAGCTTGATTTATGCAAATGCATTCGATTTTATGCAAATGTACAACTGACCTTTCTTTGGTTGAACTAGGTTGGCAGGTACAGGCGTTCAAGCTCGAGTGCAGAGAAAATGAAAAGGTGTCTGCATTATGTAATGGAGTTTTCTTCAGAGAACAAATATCTCTGGTTACCTGCAGCAAAGACCACGTGATGGAATATTTTGTGAACATTTCTTGAAGCAAAATCTCCAAATCCTTGCAGAGAAAAGCTGCTTGGACTTTTCAATAGAAGTTTATTTTCAGCTGAAATCAGATGTCGCAGCTGAAGTAAAATGTATTTGGAAAGAATCAGGTTTTAGACAGAAAAAGGCAGCAGGGGAAAGACAAATCTGAAAAATGCTCAATGTTTTTTTTTTTGGTTTGAATTTCAGGAAAAGGCTTTTTTCGGTAAACTGGTTGTTTATTGAAAGTCATCTTCAAAAATACATTTACTTCCAGTATCACTTGTAGTTTTCTTTAAAACACTTGCAATCCTCTCTCTCCTCCTCTAAATTTTCTGTGGAAAAAACCAACAGTATATATTTTGATTAGGAGGAAACACGATTGAACTCAACAGCTGTTGGGAGTTCATATGAATGTTCAGAAACATTATTTTAGAGGAATCTGATGAATTCTGCTTTCTCAGCAGCAATGATTTTTTCTGAGCTGATATATCCCTCTCCTATGTTGATAGTAACTGATCCTCAATTTTACTACACATTTTCGAAGTATTACTTGTGTCATAACAGCACAGCTTCTCTGTTAGCCATCACAGAATTCAGGCAGCTAAAACCCCTACACAGCTTTAAAAATATACCCTTGCTAAGCACACAGTCAGGAAACAAAAAAAAACAACATGAAAAAAGAGGAAGGGAAAAAGGCAGCCTTATGCCCGGGGCTCTGGAGCACAATCCAGGGAGGGCTGAACCCTGGGAAGGACAAATATACATCATGGGGCAGAAGAAAACCAGTGTGGAAATAGGAGGCAAACCAGCATTTCAATCGTCTTTTCTGTGTAAATAAAAGGTTGACTGGGTTTAATTAGGGCTTTTTTTTTTTTTTTATGTATATCTTTGGAGAAGAACTGAGCCAGGCTTAACTCTAGATTGGAGCTGGCCTAGGAATGGAGAGGTGCCATCAGAGCTGGACTCAGAGCCCTGCCAGGGTGGGATCAGCCCTTCATCAAGGTCAATCTGACACATGGCAGAGCGAGTCCCTCCTCCATCAAAGGGTACTGGAGCTGGTTGCTCCTCAGCCTACACTCCCCAGG
Source organism: Lycocorax pyrrhopterus obiensis (assembly GCA_014706295.1). Classification (NCBI taxonomy): domain Eukaryota; kingdom Metazoa; phylum Chordata; class Aves; order Passeriformes; family Paradisaeidae; genus Lycocorax; species Lycocorax pyrrhopterus. The sequence goes on along the minus strand of JACSVZ010000022.1, from coordinate 7,686,907 downwards.
ACTTGGTCAATGATACAGAGGTTGCCTGGAAGCTGGACTCAACTTTGGATCACAGCTTGGCAACCCACAGATAAAATATCAGGTATAGTAGTGACCTGGAATGACAATAGCACCATAGAAATATCTTCAGTCCTACAAATCAGAGGCAATCAAAGATTTGGTCATGTTGGGCACAGCTAAACTGGTTGTTCAGAGGGGAACTGGGCTCACTTTAGGACTAAGCTGGACATCAAAGAAAAGAAAATCTGTGAGTCTAACGTGTGGCATGAGCTGGAAACCAGGCCCAGTGAGATGTTTGGGCATTTAACTCCCATTTGGCAGCCTAAGAGATGACTTTAGAGCCTGAATACTTCCCTAGATCAGAGTCTTGGTAACCAGAGACAAAGAGAGACCCCTAATAAAAATAGAGCTGACTGGGTTGTGTGTCTCCTTGTGTGTGACCAGATTTTAGCTTCTCCCTTTGCTCCTGCACGCTGAGTGTGCCACGAGGTGCTCTGGGGTTGCCGCACGGGCTCCGGTCTGTGACGGGTCCTGTGCTGATGGCCAGGAGCAGCCCTGGGCAGGAGCCCACCTTCCCGCTCTGTGTTCAAACCCAGGGCAGTGTGCTTTGCAAAGTTTCAAAGTGCCACTTAACGGGACTTTCATTTTCCTTCCAGCTGAAGGGAAAGTGTTGTTAAACTCCCAGGCTGGCAAGCCAGAGTTTACACAGATGGAACAGTTAGTGCAGACCACAGAACAAATACCAGCGACCAACCAGTTTCACACTTCTAAAGAAAGAAAGAAAGGAATGGCAGAGGCAGGCCAAAGCAAACAGGCCTTGGAAAACTCGAGCCCACTGGTTGGAATTTTCAGCTGTTACTTTTCTTTTCACATTCAGGCTCTTTTGGAGATCTCTCGATTCAGCAAAGCAGCAAGCACTTTTGCATTCATATGAAATGATTTAAAGCTCCGTGAGGAGTGCTGTGCTCAGTCCCAACAACCACAAAACATACATTGTTTGAAATTTTATAAATGTGGTTTTCACTGAGAGCCACATTTTAAATAAAAAACAACATTTTCTTTCCAGCAAATAATATTTTGTTGAATATCCCACATCTTGCCTAGCTGTGGCAGTGGGGTGTGTCCCTCTCTGCTTTTTTTTTTTTACATTTTTAAACCTGAGGACAAGTCCTTTGCCCCCAGAAGAGCCCTGAGTCCCCTTCCTTAACCTGGGCTGTCATCTGTCCCACTCCCCTCTGTCGATGCTGCCCAGCTGAGGGGGGCTGGGTGCCCCAGGGGCTCATCCACACTGCCCTGCAATCAGTCAGAAAGGTCATTGCTGAGTATTGCTGGCCAAAACCTCTGCAACACCCTGCGCTGCTGCTGCTGGGCCTCAGAGCAAAGGACCAGGGCAGGAATTAATCCAGGTCTCTCCCATGGCAATGGAAACATAACCTCTGGGCCAACCCCAGAGGATTTTATTTTATTAAGACACCAGGGTCATGCCTCCTTTCATTCAGCCAGCCTTTCATTCCCATCCTCCAGTAACAAAGGAATTGCTAAAAAATTAAAAAACCTATCTCCTGTGAATACACAGGCAGAGCCGCTAGTGAAGCTCCACTTGGCACCTGAGACCTGCTGGGTTAAATTGTTAGGAGTGGGAAAATCAGTTTAGATAAAATTATCCTCTTCAATTCCCCAAGACCAGCATTCAAATGCAAACCTCACTCTGAAATGGAAACACTTCCTGCTGTGTAAACTGTGACTTGTGCTAACAACACTGAGGCAAGTTCTGCTCCTGCTGAAGCAGATGTTGGCTGGAGTGACTTCAGATCGCTCCATCAGCTGGCTGGGTGTCTGCGGGGCCCTTCTCTCTCTTGGGGTTTGGAGTTATGGAGCTCAAGCAGCATCTTGCTCTGAACGGTTTCATTCAGTACCTGTTTAAACCTGGTTTTACTTCCATGTGCCAGAGGTCTGCTTTTGTCCTTGCTGTATTAGCAATAGCTTCCTACCCCACCATGCACAGTAAGACTACCCAGTTCCTCATGTTGCTGACATCAGCTTTTGCTAAATCAGTCCAGACTTGACTCAAAATCCCAGCTTCATTTAGTGTAAAGAATTCCCTGTTTATCCCAGCTAAGACAAGAGTGGATAAAGCCCTCAATAACCTGCTCTGATCTAACAGGCCCTCCTGAGGTCCTCTCAAACCTGAATTATCCAATCGTTCTAAGGCAGGCACCTCTCTTGTAAAACTAGGGTAGGCTTTCCTGGGACAAGGAGCTGAAGGCACCTGCACGTCTCCAGAATGAGTAGAGCCTCTCCAACACAGCAAGGAAGAGGTTGTGCAGGCAGCTACACCCATGTCCCATCCATCTCCTTGCTGGCAAGATGTTACCTGTTCAGAAATGGGATCATGAATCAACCCCAGTGCAAAACCCTTCTCTGGTGAAACCACTGGAACACTGGTGCACCATCAGGAGCATTGCTACAACTCAGTGTTATTTATAATGTTATTTTTTGAGCTAATATTCATGTTTATACAATTGTACTAAACTGGACCCATTGGCTGTCCCTGCTTATTGAGGGAGGTTGGATGAGATGACCTTTAAAGGTCCCTTCCAACCCAAAATATTCTACGATCCCTGAATTCGCAGTATTTTTCCTTTCTTTCAGTGCCAAGTGTGAGCAAGGAAGATAGCATCTGTAAAAGGGGGGGAAATAGATTGCAATCTTCCTCACCGCTCTGCAGTTCCTGCTCACGGGAACCAGTCCCTCCCTTTCAAACAACCTTTGCTGACAGGATCCCGGGATGATCCATGGCAGGATGCACCAGAGGACCATGGCAGCCAGTGCAATGTGACGCATTTACTGCACTACAACGTCCTGTAGCTCAGTGCTAATGACATCTGGGTATTGAAATAACCTCCACAGGGAGCAGCGCTGCAACACCTGCTTCTTCTGTTGGATAACTCAGCCTTCACCTCCTTGCTGCAATGGGAAATAAAAAAAAAGACCTTCTCAGAGAGGCTGCTGAAGTGGAATGTCACATTAGGGCATGCTTGTTAATGGCAAACCATTACAAGGTTGCCAAGTGTTCAGAAAGATGCTCCCAGGGTTGCTAGTATTGGAATATTTTATGTAACATTTAATTATCAGAGGTTCAGATTACGCGCAGTAATATAAATAGAAAAAGCAAGAAAACCTTTCATTAAGTGGTGCTCGGTTATCATTAATCACATATTTATTATATGATAACATACCATAATAAGGTTTGGAACACAGGTCTGGTGGTTGAAGTGTCTCTGACATGGAGTGGAGCTAACGAGGACTGAGGGTCAAGTTCTGCCCTCAGTTAAATCAGCAAAGTGTTCAGCTGTGTTGGTGCAGTCATAAACTGGAACTAAAGGCCACTTCTCAGCATTCCCATTCCAACAATAGGCAAAAGACTTGCCCAAGGTAGGATCAGCTACTTTTTGAAAGGTATTTATGGCTTGAGATGGGATTACTGTGTCCAGCAAAGCACACTGTCCAGCAGGGAAGTTCGGGTATCCTGTTCCATGGAATTTTCATTCCTCTGGGGTTTTTTTGCTGCTGGTAGCCCTCCACAAGGCCACATGTATCCAGGGAAGCTGCTGGGAACTTCAAAGTGTGATGTCTCTGAGGGATAATTTTCCTTCTGAATGTTTCCAGTGGGAATTTCTAACAAGTTGGCAGAGCAAATTGTGAGATCACCCTCTGCCTTCTGACGTGTGTTGCTAAGAAGCAAAATGAGTTAATACCTGGCCGAGATGAATACAAGACTTAGGTATTTACACCTTTCTTCAGGCTGTCTGCAAACTCAGGCAGGCTTAGATTATGTCATTCACAGTCAAACAGTTTTCCATAATTTTCCTCCTAAAAAAGACATACTTAATCTTTTACCTACTAGAAGATATTTATTTATTTATTTGTTTATTTATTTATTTATTTCCTTATTTTTCATGACTATTTCTACTCTGGGGGATGAAAGAGCATTTGGAGACAGCACAGATAAACAAATTTACTGTATTTGTCCTAATTCAAATCCTGTTCATAATCAATATGAGATACTGCCAGGAGGATTTTCTGCTACAAAAAAGAGATGACTACATGTAGCAGTACATACATCTCCTTTGTATTTCAGTAAATATTATGATTTGTGGACAAATGGTCAATGGTCAAAGGGCCGGTGTTTACCCAGTCAGAAACTAATATCTGAGAACCATTTATCTCTGCAATGACACTGCCTGCATCTAGAAAGGTTCCGTGATTTACTTAGTTTGAAAAAAACCAAAAAAATAGGGAAAATATAGTGAAGGGGGAAAAAAAGGGAAAATATAGTTTTAATATAGTGGGCACATTCTTGAAAAAATAGAAATATCTCCTGAGTCCAGAATTTTTCTTTGATCTCTCTTCTATTTATTGATCTTATTGTTTTCATAAATAAAGTGTTTAGATTTTGCTGTACCTTTAACAGCACCTGCTGAAATATAACCATTCCTTTAGTTTTCTTAAGTATGTAAAGTCCTACTTCTCGGTCTAATTTTTCCTAAATGAATGTAATAAATGCCTCGAGAAATATCCCTATGGTTGTCAGAATGGATGTGAAAAGTTACAAGCGCCTTTTTTTTTCTGTACAGATTAAAGCCATTGGCAAATTTAATAATTTGTAGAGGAGATGATGATCCCTGTTTGCAGAATAGAAAAAGTTTGCTCTTAGGTGCTTATATGTAATTCCTGCTGACTTTACCAAAGAAGTGGAAATTCTCTTGCTGCTCGTGTGTGTCCTTTGCAATGTCAACAACTCTTTGGGGTTCTGCTCCCGCTGGTAAGGAAAGCACATTGTATTTGCAGGGTGAGTAATCATCCTCAGAGATTCCCATGGGATACCCCCGTGGAGAGCTGGCTGTGGGAAATGAGAGTTTGCAGTTTGGTAGTCTGTCCCCTGTAGCCAGGGAGAGTGTTAGAGGACTGGGTTTACCCGCAGAGACTACCCTGCACCCTGAGTTCAATTGGGACCTGGCAATAACAGCCCAGGCACTGCAGAACCAGCCCAGGAGAGGCCTGGGCTTGGTGTAGACCCAAAAAAATACCCGTTATGGATCCCCTGCACAGTGACCATATACTCCAGAAACCACTGCAGGCACCAGACTGGAGCCATTGTTGTCTATAGAGGTCACCTTGGGCACCCCAAGAACCTGAAGCCACAAGCAGAGCTGGTTGCTCTCATAACCTGCCTGGCATTCTTGGTTCTGTGTTCAGATTTGCCTCAGGCTGCTTCCCCCAGAGCAGCTCATTTGGTGGGGCATAGTACAAGGGATCCCAGGCTAAATCCAAATGAGCAAGTCCTGACACAAGTTACAGCATTCCCATGGCTGCTCATGGTGCTGGACCTTCATCAGGAAGTCTTTCTCAGAGGGTGGGCAGGCCCTGGCACAGGGTGCCCAGAGCAGCTGTGGCTGCCCCTGGATCCCTGGCAGTGTCCAAGGCCAGGTTGGACGGGGCTTGGAGCAGCCTGGGACAGTGGAAGGTGTCCCTGCCCATGGCAGGGGGTTGGGATGAGGTGATCTTTAAGATCCCTTCCAACTCAAGCCATTCTATGATTCCGTGACCTCTGGCTCAGGTGTCTCTTCACCACCCTTCAGGGTGGGCAGGGGCATGCTGAGCCCTCCCTGCCCTGCCAGTGACACCACTGGCAGTTTCTGCATGCCCCCAGGGAGCATTTGGTGCTGGTTCCCATCTGTGGGCCGCAGGGGTCACGGGGACGTGTCAAACAGCCCCACATTTCATCCAAGCAGTGTCTGCATGTGCATGGTAGCTGAACTGCTTCCCCTCTCGACATCGGAAAGCTCATTGGGATAACTCTGGAGGACAGACATTATTACTATATTTAATTTTTGAAACTCCACTGGAAAAGTTAAGCACTTAAAGAAATCCCTACACTTACTACATTCAGCTTTTTCCCTTGTAAGAAACGACTGGAGAGTTTGTGCTTTTAATTATTATCATTCTCCCCTGAAATTATAGGCAGAGCACTCAGTGACATTCGAAACATAAATTACTGGCCTGCAGCCTTGTGCTACTGTTTCTCTATCTCTCTGCCAGGGCTTCAAATCAATTTTCTGCATTTCTTTCAGATTTTCTGAAGAAAATTGTGGAAAATAGCTGTTGGCACATGGCATTTTTCCACAATGGTTAGAACTATTGAATGGGGCTGTAATGGGCTGCCTTGGAGAAACCAGCCCCATTAAAATGCCAACCTCAAATGGATCAGAACACTCTCTCAATTGGAATTTCATGACTTTTCCACAGGAAGAGCAACATCATTTTCCTTGGTTTTGCCTGTAGTCCTGCAGCTTTGCTTAAAAAAAAAATAGCTGCCTCCTAATTTTAATTTCTTCTGCTTTCTTCTCTTCTTTTTTTATTTTTTCTTTTTCTTTTTTCCCCCCCTTTGCTTTATTTTGCTTAAGTTCCAACCACATTGCCCTCTAGATGATTTCTGAAGGACTTGGGTTGGGTTTGCTTCTTTATTCTGGTCTTGTCCAGGTTATTCCTTTGCAAAGTAAGCTGGAAATTAATTTTTTTTTTTTTTTGAACAATTATTCATTCAGCCAGTAAAATGCTTTTCCTCAAAAGTGTCTCTGGTTTGTTTTCAGGTGGCGCTGGCCATACAGAGCCATCACTTTCGGACTGGGAGCACCTTCAACTCTATCCTGGCTACCCTGGGATTTAAACTCACAGCACTGACCAACACCGAGGAATTTTACACCTTCAAGTTTGGCTGATTTTTTGGGTTTAGAGTCAAATCCCACAAAGCCTATTAAGAGAAAAAAAAATCAGAATTGGAGGAGCCTTTCAGTCTGTAAAGCAGACCTTGAGCAGTTGCGGTGGATTGTGCGGGATGAGTTGCTGGGAGGGAAGAAGAGCAAGACAGCAGATTGCACAAGAGCTGAGGCTCAGAAGAACCAGGACAGGAAATTCTGGGATCTCCAAGGAAGACTTTTTTGCTGATCCCATTGTCCTGGTCAAATTGTAGAGCTGGTTGAAGGAAAAAAGGACAGTGTTACGAACCTACTTACAGACAAGTTAATTAATTATGGCAAAAGCTTATAGAAACAAGGTCACATCTCAGCTTCTCCCTAAAAACTGGTTCTTCCCAGTGCCCTAGAGAGAGTCAGCATTTGGGTTTTTGATTATATGTTTCATTGCAAGGAGGTGATGTAACATTGTAGGTGATAAAGCCGGGACCCGAGCCTGAGACAAGAGTGGTGAAAGTTTGCTGGACTACCCAGGCCTGGGTGCTTCAGATACATCCAGCCATGATTTCAGATCCTGTATTTGGGGTCAGAATATCCAGCTGCTGCCTGGCCTGGCACCTGCTTTGCCAGGGCAGGAGGAACTGCTGCAATATCCTTGTAAAAGAGTCATTCCAAAAGGGAAAACCGAGTTAACCTATGGGTGTTTCAGCTTGTGCGGAGTAATGAGTTGCTATCTTCATTAACGGAAAGAATGCCAAAGAGGCTAAATGAGTCAGAACAGGCAGAGACACAATCCTTTAATGAGTTGAACAGGAGCTGGTTTGTAATGTGAGGTTATTGATAATCCCAGGGTTTGTATAACAGCCTGATTCTGGGTCAGGGAGCAGCAAACACACGCTCCTGTGTACACACACTGGCTCGCTGTAAGGCGACACACTCCTCAGAACAGATGGCTCCAGCCCGGGCTAAGCACATGCACTCAGGGAAAATGACATTTTTTCAGCAGGGTAAGTCCTCCTGCCTGCTTGTGCACCTCAGTGTGTAGGGCAGATGTTGATTTTTTTCAATGACCAGTTTTCCAAAAGTTCTTTAATTCATCCCAAGAAACTCCATATTTAGAGTGTTAGTATTTTTTTAAGAAACCCTACATATAGCTTTTCTGCAGCTTGAGAAACAGTCACTTTTCTGATTTCCTCCATGTGTACTGGGGAGTTTGACACCTGCTCTGGTGCCAAGAAGCTGGACCTGGAAGTGCGGGAACCACACAGAGTGAAATAACCATCACTTCTCACCATTTATTTTTGCTCAGTCTTGCTACTGTTGGGTTTTTATTGTTTGGGAAGACGGTTTACTATCCTAGAAAGGTAATACTAATGTAAAGAATGGTTGTAGCATCACAAAAAAGCTTTTTAATAGTAAAGCTAATTTCCCTTTTACCTTAATAACCTGTTTAGTAACAGTATAGCACCACTGAAGGATAGTTAATTTCCTTCAGCCATGCCAGCACGCCAGTGCAAAGGTGATGCTGCTTGTGAGTCTGGATCCTCACCTGGTTTTGCCATCCCAGTCTCAGTCATTTTGCAGGATGCAGTTTCTAGAAGCTCTCACACCAGGCAGATCGTCAGCACTGCCACTGGCACACCTGCCAGCACTGTCTGACCTGATGTTTATGGTTCTATAAAAGTCAATTTATGACATTAGGGAAAATTTGAAGCGTTCTGGGCTCACTAAAAATTGTGCCTTGAGCAGCCTACCTTAAATTCCCTCCCACAGCATTCTCTGAGAATCCTTCAATTCCCAGGCTTAAACTTCTTGTGGTCTCCGTATGGACAAGCTTATTACTGAACAAAATAAAGGAAACTAAAAAATTGCCCAGAAGAACATCAAGAGTGACAATTCCTGAGTGATGCTTTTAACAATGTCTGTAGGAAGTTGAATGTGTCTTCAGCCTCGAAACTGTCAGGCTTTTTTTTTTTTTATTCAGGGTGAGGGATTTTTTTCCCAGATAACAAAAATCCCTCCAGATAAAGAGGAAGATGATAACAGACATCAGCCTAAGACCAGCTCTCAGACCTGCTGCTTTCTCACTGCAGGTAGTATTCAGTGACTGCCAGTAAAGGAACTACTGCTGGTGAAAAGTTCCCACATTTCCATAGAGTTGCTGCTTGGGAAGCCTGGTGGCAGCTTTGTAGAGCTGGAGTTTGGGTTGTTACCAGCCACATTCAAGAAACATTCACATTCAGTGAACATCAAAGGCTCGAACTCCATTCTGCCTTCTATCATTGCCACTCAGGGGGGACACAAAGTGGAAGGGAGGAAGAAAAAACCTTTAGCAACTTGAGCAGCCCAGTTTTGAGAGGGTGGGTGGCGATGTCTGAGCGCGCTGCAGGTGTTGAGCTGCTCCCAGAAGCCGCACAAGTGTTGGCACGCACAGGTGTCAGGAGCTGGAGGCCACGGTGCCAACTCCAGCGTGCAGGAGCAGAGCCAGGAGCTGCAGTGCAGCCCAGATCGGATCTCTGCAGCACCCCCCACGTGAAGGAGGGCTGTGCTTCCTGGCTGTGAGCTGGCAGTGCGTTCCCTCAAGTTGTGAGTGTTGTTCCGCTGCTTTGTCAAAAGTCGGCTCAGCGCAGGTGTAAAAAGCCGGCATGGGGTGTCGCAACAGGAGGATTCTGCCCCTTCCCTCGTGCTCCTCATCAGTGGTGGTGCTGCTGTGAAATGGTTCCTAGAAAGCGCAGGACTGAGCCAAAAGTACAGCCGAGCTGGTGTCCCGTTGCATTGGCAAGCACAGTGGCTGCATGTCATCGAACTCCCAGCATTCACAGCTCTGAAAATAGCAGGAGTTTTCCCTTCTTGCACAAAATGATATATTCCTCCCAAAGCTACGGAAAAGAAACAATGAGGGAAGGAGATCAGGTTTGCCAAGAGCAGCGCATCCCTTTCATTTCAGTGTTCTCTCTGACACGTAAAAAATGCATAATAATTACAGAAGGGAACTAGCAAGCACTTGGCAGTTTGGAAATAAAGTCAAAATATTTCTGACAAAATGTTTTTCCACCAGAAAGAACCCAACCTGTGTTTTGCTGGAAACAGAAATGAATCAGTAGCAGTTACTTTGGACAGATTACTTAGGTTAAAGAAGCAAGCAAAATGCCAGGAGAGGTCTATATCAAGCTCCAGAGGTCAGGAGTTCTTTTGATGTCCTTGCAGTTATTTAAACAGAGTATCTAGGTTCATTTCTAAGGGCCGTCAGGACTTCTGTAATGATGAGGGTTGGAAACAGGCTTTAAAACACAGGGAAAAAAATTACAGTTGGAGAAGAAACTATGTAAAGTCCCAAAGGCACTTTTCATGGAGTCCTGCAAGGCTGGAGACAGCCCTGCTGCCCCAATTTGAATTTTCCTATTCCCTCTGCTGCATGAATGCATCACTCATGCATTTGCTGTGTCTCATTTAGTTGCACAAAAGTGAGTGGGTGAAACAGTTTAGATGAAAGAAAGCGTGTGGCAAGAGATCAAGAAAATAATTACTGCTGTGATCCACTGTCAGAGCTAAAAAATCTCAATTAAGGGAGAGGATGAGCAGGAAAAGCTGTTGGAAGGGAAGGAAAGAGATGTAGATGTATGTGTATACACACAGAGGTATACACTCCTGAGCCTTCTTGTGTTTTCAAGGAATACTCTTGAAAATGGTCCAACAAGTCCTTTGGCTACAATCCCCTCCCCACCTTAGAGTTAGTGGTTCCTCAGAAACTTTAGAAATTGGCTCAGATCTTGCTTTGCACAAAGCTTTTACAGCATCTTTCAGGATGGTCATTCAGGTTTCAGCAGGGAGCTGGGTGGGTTGACCTAATGCAAACCCGTGGAGACTTCACGATGATGGCTATCCCTTCTTTTCAAGCATCGTACCGAACAGCAAGGAGCCTTTCTCATTGAGGGTGATCCATGGAGCTATGTGGCTGAGGATGAAATTTTCCCTTTGCCTGGGATGGCTTCCTGCCTCTTTCCTGGGGCAGCTGGTGATCACGACCCTTCCTAAGACAAAACAGGCCATTGGGGCAATATGTGATGACAGCTGTTGTTATCTCCTGAGTGTTAATGCTACAGTGATGGGGGGGAAGGGGGTGTGGGTCATGCCGGGGGGGTGTCAGGTGGAGGTTTGGTAGGGATGGAAACTACAGACAGTAAGAGTTTCACATCCCACCTTAGTAAAAATGAGGCTGTGAATGTGAGCACTGTGGGGATCTCAGTGAGCCTGGTGTGGATGGGTGTGAGCCAGGGCACGGAACTGCTCCACGCAGAGTGTGTGAGCTGTATTTACACTGCTGGTTTATCAGTCAGAGCAATGGCACAAAAATCTGTCACCTGCACAGGTGTGCTGAGCCTGTCTGGCTGAGAACAGCCATCCGTTCTGCAGCAGAGATCCCACATGCCCTTAAACTGTGCTTTTAAAACACTAACACAGATGTGTGTGCATGTGCAAACCGGGGAGCTACATCTCTTCCCCTTCACTTCTGCTTGACAATTCCCATTTCACTTGTGCAGTGACACCTCCTGTGTGTTCTCAGCGGCGTGAGCACCCAGCAGCCCCAGAGGTCAGGCACAGAGTGGGACAGTGGCAGGGAGCATGGGGGGCTGGCTGGGACCTCAACCTCTGTCGCTGTTTTCCCCACAGACGGGTAGAGAAAAGACACGAAGTCCAGGCTCAGGGATAAATGGATGCGCTTTAATGATCTCTCAGAAGGCTTTTCATATGTTAGTTTGCAAAGTGTATTAAGTGGCATAAGGTAATTGGTTTTTTGCCATCCACTCCCTAAGGGGATTGGTCAAGTTCTAAGACACCCATCTCTGAATGATTTTCTAGTTAGAACCATAACAATTCTGCAAAACAACCTGCAGCTGCAAGAAGTTTACAAAACTGTAACATTGTTTTGAGTTACTTGCATGGGAAAGACAGAGCTCTCACAAAAATGCTGCAGAGAGCTGAAGAAATTCTCTGCTGGAGCTTTTTCAGCATCCATAAACCTCCACTGGACAGGCGTGGCAGCAGCTGTGCTCACACCCACCTTGGGCAGAGTCAACGGTGGCTCACAAAGTGAATATTTTTGAAGGCAGTCAATGGGGAGTAGTGGGTTTGCCCCATCATTTGCCCACACAAAATGCACAGAGAGAGTTTTACGTGCAAATTTTCCCCCTGAGCAGAGAATCCAGCCTTCCTGGGTATTGAAAGTGTGCTTTGATGTTACAGAGCAATGTGGTCACCAGCACCTGCTGGCGTGTGCAAGCTGTGAGTGCCAGGCCTTCTGCTAAAGAGCCTCAAGGAAGCATACTGCTGGAAAATAAATAAATAAATAAATAAATGAACCCCAAGCTGCAATTAAATCTGCATTGTGACTGTCTCTTATTTCTGAACATGAAAAGCTCTCTGAAATCAAAACTCTAGAAGATAAAAGCCTAATTCCAGTTCTCAAAAGTCTCTCTGTGGGTGTGTGTACCCCAGTGCTGGTGTCCAAGCATGAAAACAGCATGAAGACTGCACCAAAGCAGCCTTAAATGCATCTATGTAGAAAAATACAGGTTTAGGGTGAGTGTGGAGAATTGGTCCCCGGAAAAACGGGACATTACACAAGCTCTAACTCATGTCCTTTCTTCTTCTTGCAGGTGGAAGTTTGTCACAATCCCTGCCTAGGGTGTCCTCTATTCATTATTTCTGTGCCTTTAAAGACTTCGCTTCATGGCCACAGCAGTTATGGCAGAAAATATCAAAGCTACAATAGAAAACACAGTGTTGCAAGCTCCCTAACTAGGTTCAGTCAGGATTTTGGCTTTTTGTTTTTTCTCCTGGGAAACTCCTGCCTATACAGGGATCTCGCATCTGCTGAGGCTGTTTTGATATACATGTGGGTGGTTCAAGGTGTGGAGCGATGTCACCGTTCTAGTTGGAACATGCTGGTCACGATGTCGTATCAAAGAGAGCCGCTTGCAAAATGACTGTCAGATGAACTCTGTGCAAGGGAACGTAATGGTTTGTGAGTGCCTGCACCACTGGAATACCCCTGTGGCAGCCTGCATTCCCGTACCTGTCTGATGGAAGGGAGGGACCCTCACATGATGACACCGCCTCATTCCAGCCCATGTCTAAAATGTCTTTTAGCTTCTATGCTGATGTAAAACTATCCCCTGCAAAACTGCCAAGGGGATCCTCAGTGCTCACTGTGTTTATCCTGGATTCAGTGCCCCACAGCTGTCTCAGGAGCACAGCCAGAGAGGAAAGGCTCCTGCAAGTCAGGTTCCAACCCATAGTGGCACATTTTATTATTAATACCAAAAGAAGTAGGATGCCTCTATTTTTTACCACAGAGTGTTGTCACCTGAAAAGGACCTTCTCCAGTCTTCCAGTCATCTCTGCTGCTGGCAGGAGTGGCAGGGTGGGATAACTTTCCTGTGCAGTAAACGTGAGCGGAAATGTTTCCCTGCTCAATGTGCCATGTGCCATAGATCTCCACACGGGCTGTTAAGGAAGCACATGGCATGAGATCTCTGACGTTCCTCTCTTGTCTGCCTGTGCTGGAGAGGAGCTCTGACGTTAATTCCAAGATCACAGTTCCCCTGTGTGGCTGCAAGGGCTCTGCCTGTGCTGCAGCTGGAGAAGGGCAGTGTTGTTCAGCCACCAGCAGCCAGCCCCGGGGCAACTGGTGTGAGAGGAGCAGGGCTGCGTCTCACCCCAGAAACCCTCAGCACACTGTCCTGGCCTTCCACAGCTCACTCATATGGGCCATTTCAAGTGCCATCACAGTTCCTACCTTTTGGTACCCCTCTTAGAGCAGTGGCTGTCACCTTTTCTGATCCATGGGCTCTCCCAGGTGATTTCCAAAGAAGCTCCTGCCTGTGAACTGCTTTTCTTGGTTATTTGAGCAGGTGTTTCAGGTCTAGGCCAAGGATCTAGAGAGGTTTACAAACCGTGCATGGCTTTGGAGATACTGCAGAAAGTCTCATCCTTGGTTTCCCATGGATCTAGTCCATCAAACTCCAGCTGGGGATCTGCACTGTTAACTTCTATTCAAACAGTAACCATGCAATGTTGTGTGGGGAGAGGCAACAATTGATAAACATGGCTCTGACATTGCTAATAAATCTAATCTCTTGTTAATAAACCTGTGCTATGCTGACCAAATTTATTTAGCGTTCGCATCCATGGGAATCAGCAATTCCTTGCACCTCTCAGCACTTTGCATTGTCAGGACCTTCTAACATTAGAACAACGGGCTGTGGTTTTCTGCCTTTAAACTTCCCTGAAACAGATATTCCGTGCTACATATTTTCAATTGCTACAGAGGATTAAAGTCTAGGTCTGGGATGTGAGTCATGGAGTTCAAAGTAGGTCCAGGACTGAAATTTCTCTAACACTTAGGAGCATTTTGGCTCGATCTCATCAGGCCTGAAATTCCATTACTTTACTCTCATGTGCAAATAATCACTGCAATAGTTTCAGGCACTGCTAACACAGATATTACTTGAATAAAATGGCTCATTTGTTTTAAAGACCTAAATCAACACTCGATCCATATATTTTAAAAACTATAAAAAATATTGAAGGACATGTTACATGGCGTGAAATCTGTTTTGGGGAGGTCTCTGCTCTGGAGGCTTTTTGAAGTCACCAGAACCCTTTGACTGAGTTATCCCTGTATGAATCATGCAGGCATCTCTCACTCCTCTCTCCCCCCTCACCTGTGCAGACAGGTCTGCCCTCTGCAGCAGGTGACAGAGCGATCCTGTGCACCCAAATGCTGACAGCATGGCTGGGAGGACACTTTCACTTGGGTGAAATAACCACAGAGATATAAACAATGCTTTAGATCCCCCAATCCCTAAATCATATGTTTCCATCATATGAACATATACAACAATCATCTTCATGGTGTGTGGGGGGGGGGTTAGTGTGAAATCAGAGGTCTGGGAGCAGTTTTAATGAAGGTTCATCCGAGGTAAAGCAGTAAGCTAAAGGCCACATGTTGCTTTTATTGCGATTTCCCCCCTTGCTTGGTACTCGGAGCCAACAGTACCCTGGGAGCCCTTCGTGCCTGCACACGGGCACGGGCTGCACAGACACACACCAGGCAGGAGAGCCTTCCCTGCCTGTTCCCTTTAATATTCTGTCTGTGCTGGCATGCTCTTGTCTTGCTTCATAAAACCTGTTGAAAGGCAGTCAATTCATTAATCTTTTGCCAAGAGACATTAAATGCCAAACAGGGAAAGACGATAATGACTTGACAGTTCATAAGAAACAGGCTGATCCTGCAAGGTGCTGGGAGTGGGAGCCAGTGAGGAGAGGAGGGGGCTTGGCATGCTGCAGGATGCATCCCTTGCACATTTGCTGCTCTCCCTCTGCCCTGGTTTGGTACACGGCTTTCGAAGGGAAGCCAGGAAGGTGCAAGGGTGTGATGAAGCCCTGACCATGATGCTGTCCTGTGAGGAGATGTCTGCACCATGAGCAGTCTGACACATCCCCCAGCAGCCTGCACTGGCAGGGTTAGCAGGGCTGATGCTTCAAAGTGCACAGGGGACATCTCGGTGCGCTGCTAACGTGAAGCCAGCTCTTCTCTGCTCCTGAGGCTCACCAAGAGAGTCCTGGCAGTGGGGAATGCAAACCATCTGCAGCGAGCTGCACTGCCTGGTCCAGCTTTAACCTGCCTGATCCAGGGCTGCAGGCAGTGCTGGGAGCAGTGCAGCTCAGCCTCTGCACCCCTGTCTCCCCTTCCACACGTTTTCTCCGCTCCTCATCCAAGAGCCGACAGGGGCACTGGGAAGGGAGCAGGAAGGGGAACTGCCAGCTCCAGGCAACTGGGCAGTCTGAGTCAGGATGAAAAAGGCAATGGGTTTCACTGCAAGCACGTGGGTTTAGAGAATAATAATTGTCAAAGCTTTTTTAACTTTACTTTCAGGTCCTGAGATTTTGGAAGCTCAGATTTTTGTGCCTTTTTCAGTGTCCTGATGGAGGTTATAAATGTTTAAAGAAACAAGGAGAAAAAGAATTCTTCACAGGGTTTAATGACTCAAGGAGCTGGAGCTTTACTAATGAAACTGCAATTATCACTGGACTTGCATTAAGCTAATCTTGAGTGGGAATTGCTGAGGTCAACCACAATTTCCAAAAGGTCCCACAAGTTCCAGGGCAGTCAGTGATGCTGAAGTGATGCACTGAAAATCAAGCACACTTGGCCTCCTTGGTGTAGAGTAGAAGTGGATCAATACTGAATTAGAGGTGGATAAACTGCATTTAACTATATTTAACA
This sequence comes from Lycocorax pyrrhopterus obiensis, assembly GCA_014706295.1. NCBI lineage: Eukaryota > Metazoa > Chordata > Aves > Passeriformes > Paradisaeidae > Lycocorax > Lycocorax pyrrhopterus. Next base: position 7,670,860 of record JACSVZ010000022.1, on the reverse strand, counting down.
GTACCACTGATAGCACTTAAACTTATTAGGTACCAATTATCCCACAGTTTCACAGCAGCTCGCCTCCCTCTCCTATCTGCAGCATGTGACTGCTCCAGCCAGAGTCTGCAGCAGAGCTGACAGAGTTCTGTCCCTCAGCTGATGAAATCAGAGCCTAGGTTTGCAGAAGTTTTTTCCTGAGTCATTCTTCAGTTTTAAACCCCCCCAAATGAAATCAAGCTGGTGTGTACTTTTTTTCCTGATTTAAAGTGCCCTTCTCGGCTTAGTACTTAAGCACCCTCTCCAGTTTGATGACAGAAGAAAAAGCTTCACAGAAAAACTGGCTTGGTAGTGGTTGTTGCCTGGTATTGGTGACAGGCTTCAGAAGGAAAACGCAGTTCTCTGTGATGGGGTCTATGAACAGGGTTCCTTCACACTTCTGCAAGATGATTCCCTTGAACACACGTGACGTACAAGGCATCCCATGGCCCGTATTTCTGGGTATATTAAGACTGCCAGTGTCTCCACAGCAAACAAGATTGGTCTTCACTGGTTTTGTGCATATGCCTCCAAACTGATTGAATATTTTTAATTGGGTATCCTTTCTATCCTCACTGAAGGCAGTCCAGTTTAGCTAGCAAACACCTCTGCTCTGTACACTACTCAGTCAGCAGCTATCTACAGACTGAGCCTTGCAAGCTCATTGCTGCTCGTGGCTTGCCACAAAGCAGGTCAGATCTGACGGTAGGAGAGGATAACCCCAATTTCAAATACTAATGTAATGATATTAATGATGAATTAGTAATGATACCAATAGAACCACCCTCCAGGGTCTCCACTGCTTCCCACAGTTGGCGTGCTGCGTGGAAGAGGGTGGGTGATACCATTGCTGAAGCTCGTGGCATGTGCTGGCTGTCTGCAGCTCCCTTTGGCACAGGAAAGGAAGGAAATATATATATATATATTTATGTGTATATATATATCTCAGCCTGTCCTCATTGGCCTCTAATCAATGCAAACCCTGATGAAATATAAGCCACAGTGGACAGCAGCAGCCATGCTTGGGCTGTGTGGAAGGTGCCAGCAGTTCTGTGGCAGGAGCTGTAGTGGCTGCTCTGTGCAGGTGGAAGGTGGGATTTTCGTGCAGCCCTGCCCAGCCTCCCCTCCCTGAACAAGCCAAACCACCCCTGATGGGCGGCTGCTGGCCTGGGGAGGACTGGGGGTGGAGAGTGCCTATCCCTGCTGGGGGACTTCTGGTCTTCATTCCCTGGGCACATGATCCTTGCAAGTCTTTCCAAAGGCCTTGGAAAAACAAGATGAGAACAACTTGAACAGCTCAGAGAAAGATGGGGAGAAGATGGGAGGCATCTTCTTCTGGCCCTGCAGGCAGGGGTCCAGTGCTCAGACATCTAGAGATCATGATTCTTCTCAAAAAGTGTTTGATTAACAGCATGTAAGTCAGGAGACAGGGTCTGAGGGAGTGCCCAAATGACCCAGAGGCAGGCCATGTCCTTGTCTTGTACACAAAGTGCCCATCCCTCCTCTGGAGGATGCTCTGCTGGCCCAGATCTCTTCCACCGCCTCCGCATGCAGGAAGGGCTTTCCTTCTTGCTGTCAGTGCCCAAGAGCAGAAGAGAGGCTTTGTGGCAGGAGGCTGGTGGTGCTTCTGGAGTCCAGCTCTAAGAAAGGCAGAAAGAATCTCAGGTTGTAGAGGAGAGAACAGGCTTTCTGTTGCTCCTTCAGTCTTGCTTCTGAACTTTGGGCATGGCTGGGATCTGTCCCCACCATCCCCAGGGTTCAACCAGCCATGGGTGCACCTTCAGCCAAGGCTTTGGGCAAGACAGGAGTTCCCCTCTCCCCTCATTGATCATGTTCTCCTGGCCAAATCCATTGAAGCCACAAAGCAGAAGGATTCCCCTGCCCAGGTCTGCACGGAGGCGCTGCCGATGTCTTTTGCCCCGCATTATTGGCAAGCGTGGTGTGGGGAGGGTGGCTGTGTGGGGGATGCACTGGGCTGCTGCCAGGAGGGATGTAACAGCACGGAGCAGCCTGGGTTTCCTGGATACACCCTGTCTTGCAGCTATCTGCAGCTCCGGAGTGTTTGGATCAGCCTCTCCTGGAGCGCTGCGAGCGCAGAGCCTCAGCCCGGCCTCTTTCTGGCAGACTTGTTTATCTGGGTGTTACACTGCTGCAGGCCAAGGCTTAGTTTCTGTTGTACTTGTGCCAGGGTACACAACCCTGGCAGCTCTCAGCACAGGGGAGGAGTGTCATTTTATCCCAAGTGTCCCTCAGGAATTGATAACTGTTTAACAGACCATCAGGGGGAGAGGACGGAGTGACTGGAGGGGTCCCAGCGCAGGGAGGGGGAATGTACCGTGAGAGCAGGAAGAAAAGGCTGGACTTAAACTATACGAATAATAAACTTGGGTGCTTCAAGTCTTTATGATTTGGTGGTGGTGTGGTGGTTAGCTCCAAACTAGGGTTAATGAATCCCCTGTAGCCATTCTGCTTTGACTAGATCTGGCAAAGATTATATTAGAGAGAAAGGGAGTGGGGAGATGGAGGAAGAAAAAGCACGGCTTATCAGCATGCTTATACAGATAGGAGCTGAAAGGTGTAACCTGATAAGACATCTTTCATTTCAGGTGATGCAAGCCCTGCACAGTCCCTCTGGGTCTCTTAAAGAGAGGCTCTTTGGAGCCTCCCAAAAGCACGTTGAGCTATGGAAAGTGTCAGGAGCTGATTATGCAGCCGGCTGAAGGAGCCAGGGCACCTGGCTGAAACCAAGGATGAGTTCTGTCCCCGGAGCAGCTCTGGAAGCTTTGCACAGCAGGATGCAAACCCCCAGGTCACCTCTCGCCCTGCCCTGAGCCTGCACATCCGCAGTGCAGTGCAGGTAATTCTGAGCTTGGGCAGCCTCAGGAGGACGCAGGTCTCAGGACATTTTTGAGTGTTCCTCGGTGCAGCAGAGTCACACCATCTGTGCAAGTGGCAGATCAGCTGTGACAGGTTCATTTGAAAAACTTTATCTGGAAAATTATGGCCGCTTCATATCCCCCTGTCCTGAAATCAGCCCACCCTGCCTTGGCTGATGGGGACCCAGGCATTTTGAAGAGCACTGTTTGTTGCATTGTGCAATTTTCAAATATGACCAAGCAGCAAGGCACAGGGTGAAAACAAGGAGATGAATATTTTTAAAGTTCAGTGTTGGTGGTGGCAGTGAAAGGTGGAAGAAGTTCAGGGAAACCTACAGACTCCTCTGCACCCAGTTCACATCTGTTCACAATTCACTGCAACCTGCCAAACAATTAAAAACAACAACCTGTTTTATTAGCTGTCACATCCCATAAAATATTTCAGGGCCTTTCATCAGCAGCTGACACCCTGTCAATAATAGCTCTCTGGGTTAAAAAAAAAATGTTCACTATGTTATTTCAATGTCTGGCTCTCAGAGGTTTATCTCCAGTGCCCATCACAAGAGCATTCAAGCACTAAATGCAAGGTCAACAACTCTACAATTAAGGATGTGAAAGATACATAGATGCTGATTTTCATCCCACTCTGAGTTGGAGAAATGCAGGTCTTGGAGGCTGAATTGCTCCATGGCTGGTCCTCCAAGGAGAGGTGCATGGGCTGAGCTTTGGGCTGGCCTACACGAGGAGGTACAGCTATGAGATAATTCCTGCATGACAAGTAGGAGACCCGGCTTTTCTCAACCCTGTAGCAGTTTGTGGATCCAACAATTCATTTTATGAAGGTTTCATGGGAAAAATATTCTCATGATACTCAGATGCTGCCCCTGCCCTTGCTTGTGGCACTACTGACACCACACTCATGAACTCCCTAGACCCTGCACTGTCCTTGTTTAGCCCTGGCAGTCCCTCTCCTGCTGCCAGTGCTCCCCTCCAGTAACTGCAAAATGTTTAAGGCATCCAATCTGAAACAGATTGATCCCTTCAGCACAATCCCAAACCTGCCAAGGCTGCCAAATTCTGCCTTTTTTACTTCCCACAGGAACAGGAGACTTCCCACAAAGTTTCCTTTATGAAATGTGCTTTTCAGGGTTTTAAAAAACTGCATTCACCTACATTTGAGAATACGATGTCCAAGGTCAAAATAAAGGCAGTCAATATGGAAATTGGCATTTTGAAAACATACCAGATCTGGTTTTCAGAACTGAAGATGTGAGTGGCCGTGTTCTGAAAATTATTTTGTACTTTTTCATGTAAAAGGAAGAGGTTTGCATTTTTAAATGCAAAGCCAGATGCAATCCAAAAACAAATACTTTCCATGTTCTGCGTACTACACGGCCAGAGTGACAAGCCCTGTCCCGTGGAGTTCACCGTTTAAAGAGACCGAAGAGAGATGGAAGATCACGTCCAAGATCAAACACGAACTTGGTGGCCCGATCTGTGACTGCAGCTCAGGCCCTTTGATTCAGAGCTGCTGGTCCAGTCATTCCATCCATCTCTGGTGTCATGTTCTCTAATTTTCCACCCGGGCTGTGTTTTTCGGGAGGTAACGTTACACTCGGTACTGTTGTTTCATTGCACAGGTACTTCCTATCTGGCAAAAGATAATCTGTGATTAAATCAGCTGGGATCAAACAAAGCAAAATGAGGAGGAAACCAGATACCAAAAGCCTGTTGAACACCTCCTGAGCACCAAGAGGTGATGGCTGCACCTCTCATCTCACAGGGCTTGCAGTGAGTCCATGAGCCACTGCAACTGCCCATGAGCCATGAATGGGACCTGTGGCAGCATATACATTTCAGGATGAAAACCGAGCTAATCTCAGTTTCATATACCTATTTTCAGAGATATTTTCAGCATTGGTAAGCATGGTTACCTAGTGTGGGGAAATCTGTGGGTCTCATTCTGCCTGGTGCTGCCAGCACACAGTCAGCACTGCCTTCAGGTGTAGCTGCATGGGCAGAACCAAAGGCAGATTTCAGATCTTAATGGCTTGGATTAGTTTTGTTTTAGATGGATTTTTTTCTAGGTTTTAGATTATGTTATTCCTGGCATTATCCCAAGTGAGATATGGTGTTTCGACCCTATTTTCTCCTCCCAGGGACCATGACTTGCTCTCAGCAAATGGCAGTTTCTTGGTCACTTCTCATCATGACTCTGGTTTCTTCCAGAGAAGCTATTGGACCTCAGAAAGCAATTTCCATGCCAGGAATGCCAGGGCCTATTTGACACAGCAGTGAGTGGCTTAATGCTCAGACCTCTGTGGCTTCATCCTGTTCCAAACCTCCCCATATACCTGCAGATACAGCCCATAGTCACCCTCAGGGTGGCACAGCACATGGCACACAGTGCTTTAATAGCAGGATGGAGGTGGAGTGGCCCTGCTTTCCTCTCTGTAGCAGGAGTGTCTAATTAAGAGCACAATTTTCTGCTGGTGCACACTCATGGGCTTGCAGTTGCATGCAGTTACTCACAGACCTGGAAAGAGCCACAGTAACAGGCTATGGTGAGAAAAAGACAGATGTAAACAAAAGAAATTCCTGGTATTGGAGCGGTTCTTCAGGAAAAAAAAAAGAGAATAAAAAAGAACAGAAAAAGAAAAATGCTTTGGCTGTAGGTGTTTGCAAAATCCTTTGTCAAATGATCACAGATTCCTTGGTGTAACATCAGTGATCCTAGAGGACCCCATGTGGTATTGACCCTCCAGTCCTACAGGCAATTTCAAAAGACCCTCAAGGAAGTTTCAACGGGATGTGAAAATTTTTCCTTTGGAAATCGCAGCGTGGATGGCACATCCTCTCTTGCACGGTGCTCAGCCTCAGCATTTCTATTTAAAAAACATTCAGCAGCGAGAATAGCACGAGTAAACCTTGGGCAACTCTTTGAAACTCTAGGCCCTTGGTGATCTTAGCAGGTGAGCTGGGATAAATGGAGCGGCTCCGAGGGGCTCGGGCACTCGCTCTTTAGGCAGCACTCGGGGCTGCTGGGGCAGGGGCGGGAGGCAGGGAGTGCGCTTTGATATAATGATATAACGTCCCCTCTCAAACCTCAGGGAGCCCCGTCTCCTAATATTATTCTTTCTTCATTCTCGATTCAAACCAAAAGTGAAAACAGAAAGAAAATAATTCTCTTTTCTCTCCTCACTCGCCTCTCTCCCCCACTCCCCTCCTGCTGCTGTGTCGGCAATGGGAGGGAAGGGAAAAGGGGTGAGAGCCACTTAGATCAGTTTCATGCACAGGAGAAGCAAGACAGGAATTATTTTTCTTGTTAGCCCTTTTGTAAGAAGACAGACAACCCTTTCAGCCCAAATACAATATTGTAATTGCTCATATTCAACTGACAGAGGTTCCCAGATGAGCTCCACTGAGGCGTCATTTACTAATCTGTCATGTTCTATAGCACCCGGCACAGAGCGCTGTAAAAGTGTCTTCTTCTCTTTAAGTTATTTATATAGTTGGCTGAAAGCGCTTTGCTTGTACAAACTAGAAACTATTAGATTAGACCAGCGGAGACAGCCAGAGGCAATCTTTTTAACAAAGTGAGTGGGATTCAAAGTAGGGTTGGAAAGCAAATATTATTTCACTGGAAGTCTATTAGAGGTAGTTCCCTGGATAACAAATAAGTGCTTTGTTAGCTTAGCTTGAAGAAATGCACCGGTCAGGTTGGCAGCAGCTGGGTCTAATGGCAAACTGTGTGATAGCAGATGATAATTCTGTGATCAGTGCAACACGTAAGCCAGTTTTGCTCTCCCTTCCTTCACAGCCTGCCACATCCCTGGGTTTACTTGTTTAAAGTGCATGTCAGAACTTAGCAGCTGGGGATAACGCCGTTTGTTTTAAAACTTCTCATCGTGACACACAGAAAGAAAAGGTATGGAAATCCAGCCTATCAGAAAGCAAATATTGTTCTCACCAGGGAAGGCTAAAAGGTTGTGCCTGCTGGAGTGCTTTAATAAAAGTGGAATCTGGGCTCAAATCAAGTTTTAGACACAGAGCTCATCACGACAAACAGAAAACCAGACTCTCCAAGTATTAGGCGAGATTGAAGCATATTCATAAAAATATGCAAAACAAGTCATAATCACTATTAGCTGCTAATTCTGGAAAATATCAGTTTCATTCAGCCCCTGAGACAGCTGCTTTCAGTGATGGATAATGTGATTTTTCTTTGGTAGAGTATAAAATGTCCCTGCGCTGTAAATCCATATCAGAGTGATTCCTAAAAGCAGAAACATGTCTGTATAACACCTTGGGATCTATTTCTTCCTATGAGAGGTGCTCCATACATGTAAGAAGTTGTTTTTATTTATTATTAATAACTGCTTGCCTCCTTGGAAATTCCCTGTTTGTAGCTCCTAGTCTGAGGGTTCAAAAACCAAAAATTATCCAGTTTCCTGTGTAGAAGGTGGAAAAAAGTCAGACAACCCAAGGGATGCTAAAATGCTAATGGGCAGATGATGAATTTTTACAAAGCAAAAGCCTGGTTGTTCCTGACTGTGGTCTGGATTGCTAGAGACACCAAAGGGCTTCCCAAAAGGTCATTATTCAACTCCACTCCTTGTATCCACATCCAAGACTGGCTCCAGGCTGGAAGCAACAGGAATGCTGGGCTACCCAAAAGAGTAGCAGAGAAACCATGGCCCAGTGTCCTGCTCATCTGCACCTGGAAAAACTGGATTTCCTCCTGGGAAATGCATAACACAGACTGTTAAAGGGGATAGGAGGGGGTTGTCTGCTCCTGGATCAGTTGGTCTTGGCAGTGGGCACTGCAGTGTGTCCCTTTCCTAGAGAACAGTAGGGCCACCCAGGGCTGCGCATGGTCTTTACCCAACAATTTCATTTTCAAAATCTGACCACCATCAGTAAGTCTGTCCCAGGGGTTGATTCATCCCCGGGTTGAAGGCAAACCCCCTCCGTGCACCCTCTCCACCTCCATACAGCCTTCCCCAACGCAGTGGGCTGCAGCAGCACTCATTAAACAATCCTTGTTTGCTCCACAGCTTCCCTTTGGCTCCCTGTGGGCTCCCTGTGTCCGATTCTTGGGACTGACAGCACAAATCTGTGCTGGAGACCTGTAAGTTGCCAGCTCTGCAGTAGTAGAACAGGTAATGTGAATGTATTGAAGTTTAGGCTTCAAGTTCATGCAGGCAAGCTCTTTAACAGATAAATCTCCATTCAGCTTGTCTTAAAAAGCCAGATGAAAAATGTGCTTTTACCAACACCCTCCAGTCTCTCACTAAGGCTATTTGCTCACCCTCCAAAACTCCTGAAAGTTGTTAATTAGCTGGACCCTGCCCCAAGGCAGCCACACTTACTCAGAGGAGAAAGAGCAGAACTTGCCCAGCCTGCTCCCACTCCAGGACTGCTACATGCATTTTTTAGGAGAATCATTTTACTTTCCTAGCTCTGCTTTAAAACTTCGAGGAAGTTTGCCCTTTTGCCCTCCTGCCCTATGCTCCAAAGCCAGAGAGGGAAAAGAATATGACAGAAGCTCTTGAAGAGGACATTTGCTTTTTGTGTTCTGGGGAAGAGGGGATAAAGAGAAGGAGTGAGGGGCTTTGTAGAGGCAAGATGCAGTGGGAAGTCCGAGAGTTACCTGCAAGTTGTGCAGGTGAAAACCACCATCCTCCCATCATTACTCCTAAGTGAGTTAAAAACCTAGGGATTCCCAGGGACACACCTGGGTTTTACCTTGCCAAAGGAGTGGGAAGAAACAAGGTCCCCTCCCAAGCCCGAATCACTCCTACGCAGTGGCAGAGCCCCAATTCCTGTGTCTGCCAGAGATCCCGAGTGTGCTTCCCTTCCCTTCCCTTCACATTCACCTCTAATAGCGCTGCTCCCCGGTAATGACGGGCTGGCCTTTCTGTTGCTGGCAGCAGGCAGCCAAACTGCACTTGCCTTTGATCGTCCCTCTCCACTCTGCCCTCAGGGCCATATTTTCCTAAGGGAGAAGGGGGCGAGGGTGCAGCCATGTCACCAACTCCCTCTGGAACGAGTCAGGCGAGTCTTTTATCTGCAGGGAGGTTTCGCTCTACTTAGGAGGATTAAGGCTCCCCCAGTTTGACTCGAAGCCCTCGCCTGCTGATAAAAATGCCTTTCAGTGGCTCAGCACACCTGGCTCAATGCACTGCACGGAGCTGCTTAAGTGTATCCCTGCTAAAAGGATCCAATGGGTGCTGGCAAACCCATAGCAAACGGAAGTGACTTGGGAGAGCACGGGGACACACGGGTGAAAGTCCCTCTTCCTTTTTCTCCTCTATTCAGGGAGATTTTTTTCTCCACAAAGTGTCAAATTCCATCATTTGCTTCCATAAGAAGGTGACAATGTGGGCAAATTTCTTAACAGGCAATGAAAGATCAGGGGCCAGAGAAGGGAATTTGTTCTTAGACTCGTCTGCAGTGATAAGGAGTGTGATAAGGAGTCACCGTGTGTGACTGGGTTTTTGCAATCGCTGTTGCTCCTACTTTGGCTCCTTTACAGGTTATCGGTGGATCTGTTACACAGGAAGAGCTCCAGACAATGCAGGTGATCTGCAGGGACATGGAAAGAAGAAAATGCCCAGGGGACAAACATGTGCCTCGGAAAGCTACATATCTGCTGGGCCAATCCTCAGCTGTATTTCCACAGCAGTAAATGTAGGTAGGTTTAGGCTGGTGGGATTTACTCCACTACTTATTTTTTTCAATTCAGAGTACAGCAAAAGGTTCCTTTTTCTGACTATGCATCAGGGGATCAATCCCGGACTCCCTGATCAGAGAGCAGAATAGGAGCTCAAAGATGTTTCTCCAGGCTGGCAGAAGAAATTTTGTCATGTTGAATTTTTTTTTTAAATTTTCATTAGTTAGTTTGGTTTTGTTTCTTTATCAGCAGCTCTCTGCCTTCCTAGAGCTGGCTTTTTCTCTTTAGATCAGTCACGGGCAGGCTGTAATGGTCTTAATGCAGCTCTGATCTATACAAGCCAGCAGCCGAGCCCATGATATATTGCAATCTTTATTGCCCTGTTACTACCATTGTCTCAAGTGCTTCTCCAGATCGATGGTGAAATTCCTCTGCTTTAGTGGCCATAAGCTGGGAGGGCACTCACTCAGCAGATGTGTCATGAGCTGAACTGTCACAGGCTGGGCTTAGGGATGCTCAGCCTACAAAACATCACACAAATCCACTCCGCAAAACTCTCAGCCAGAGAAGAGTAGAACAAATTCCTGTTAATGTCACAACCCCCACATTCATGGAATACATCAGGAATTAGTTCTTCTAAGTGGATCTGGATCCACTCCCCACCTTCAGGTTGTCACAGCTGTAATCTGATAAAATTATGGAACAAAAATAATTCAGATATACAGCCAGAGTTAGGTCTGTTTGGGAGAATGAAGACTTCAGGGAGAAGCAGTGAGGATCTTCGCAGAAAAATGAGTTTGGGTGTTAGACTTCAGAATCTTTGTGCCAAAGCTCTGAGATTAAGGGTTCTGAAAAATCCTATTGTGCCATTTGGTGTGAGACTTTAAGCCGGAAACTCTAAGTGCTCTTGCATCTAACATCTCCTCCATACAAATACAACCCTCTCTAGCTGTTCCTCCCCAAACCCCAAGTCTGAGTTCACTCATTTCCTTTCTTACCTAACTCTCACCTATGCAGGGAATTCTAACGCAAATCATTTCCAGCCATTGCTTAGCTCCATTACACCATACCCTTAGTTCAGTCCCATTCCCTGCCTTCTCCTGAGTTACTTTACGCCTCTTCCCGAGCTTGAAAACTGTTGCAATAGGAGCTTCTTCATCATCCTAAATTCACAGGGAAGAGAACAATTACTGGCATTATCTTCTCACCCCTAACCAGCACCGGCAGTGCAAGGATGCAAGTGGAGTGAGAACAGAAGACATTGACCCAATGTCCCTAGAAGAGAAGGAACACAGAGCATTGGCTGCCCTTCCTTCCCTTCAGCCTCAGGAAAAATATCATCTAGGCTCTTGAGGGGATCCTTTTCCTGAAAAATATAGTGAAACAGAATCTCAATTTTCCATCGAGAAATTTTAAACAGTAAAAAAAAAATGTCTGTAATTCCCAACAACTACAACCACGGCTACACAAGAGTGGATGTATTGAGGCTCTATCAAGTTTTAGCATGGCCTGTGTATTGCTCATCCTTTAAAAATGTGTTTCTGCTCTGGAAACAATTCTGGCTCAGATTTCCAGCCTAGAAAACAGCATTCCAGAATCCAGGGAAGGCAGCAACTGCTCAGCAAAGAGGTGCCAAAAGAAGTTTGGACAGCCTGAGGTGCAAAATGAGGAAATTAATAATTGATAATATAAAATTATTAATTTAAAGTGTAATTTTTTTTTCAAAGGAAAGAATTCAAATTTCAAAGGAAGAAACTGAGGGCACAAACACAAAACCAATGCAAGGAATTTCTCCGTTCAACAGAAATATGAGGATGTCAGGCCTATCAGGGTTGGTCCCATGCAAGACCTGGGATAGAGACCCTAAGGAACGGTAAAAAAGTAATCTTGTCTTTATGTTATTTCCCTCTTTAAAGCAGTGCTCCATGGGCACCATGGGGTACCAGGAGGAGCAGGCCTGAGAGGTTGTTAGAAAGATGCAGAAGAGACTGATAGACTGGAAAACCAGTCCCCTGTAGGAACCAGTCTAAGTACCAGGGTGTATGGGAGACCACAGTGGATTGAATGACGTTGTGCGTGTTGGGAGAGCTTCAATTACTTAATTAAGGGAACGATGATACCGAGAGAGGTTTGAAGAGAAAAGCTCTCTCATTTGGATTCATTTCACTTTATATCTTTTTGGTGAAAGATGGAAATAAAAACGGAAGCAGACATGAAATTTAATAATGTTATTGCTAGGAACTCAAATGGAAAAAATACTGGGGGTGAATTAAAGCCGAGGCATAAAATGCTAAAAAAGGAAAGAGAAAAATGGTCAGGCAGAATGTAAATAATTCATTTATTTCCAGCAGTGGAAGAGTATTAAAAAACAAGGTACAGTGATTACAGCAGGCAACTGGGAGTTGGGACTCCTGAATTTTATTTCTTTTCCTTAACATATGTCACTCCATAAGTCAGTCCTTCCATGCTCCAATGTACCCAATACTTCTTCACATGACAGTGATGTAGTTGGACTTAATTTGCTGATGCCCTGTAGGTGTAAATTGTTATGAATTGCCAGAAATCACTTGAGATTTAAGGATGAAGTTATCTCTCCATTAGGAGATTGGCTACCAAAACAAACCCTCCTTTGAACTCCCCCAAAGAAAACGCAGCTCCCACTGAAATTTCCCATTTCATCTCTCACTCCAGGTGGAATTTTCCCTTGCGAAGTGATACTTCTAATTGAATATCTCCTTCCAACTCCCCAGCGTGAGCGTAGCTTCTGGGTAAGGAGTGTGAATTGCCTCTCTCATGCTCATAAAGTTGAATCAAAGCTTCAGTTAAGTCAATTATTGTTACACTTTCCCTTGCAGGCCTCAATATCATCTCACATCCGAAGACTGGGGGCAAACTTGGAGGTGCTGATGAGATGCTCTGTCTACTCAGCCCTTCCAAACAGACCTGCTGCTGATTCCTGACACTCGGACAAAGAGGATTAGGGCTTTGCTGCTTTTCTGGGCAACTCTGGCACCTGCCAGAAGGTGCTGACGGTGGTCTACACGCAATCCCTGCAGGTGTAGTAAGTGCCTCACCTTGGAGAAGAAAGTGTTGCATCTAGGTGAGCCCAGAAAGCTGCATGTCTTTAAAATATTGCCTTTGCCATTGCTCTACGAATTGCTATCCTATGGGCATTTTTGGAAGATGCTCATTTACCCTCTGGCAGGTTTAATTTTTAGGAGTGATGTCCTTTTCCAGCAGAGGATTTATGTCAATAAAACCTGTAAAAGCACTCTCAGCTACATGTTGAAGTCAACCCAGCTAGATATGCAAGTAAAATGCTCCAGAGCAAAGGCTTCCAGATTATTTATATCCTCTGTAGACTGTCGTGGTACTGGTGTTGCTCCTGCAGATCAGAGAAACCAGATGGGTGTTTGGTTGTCTGTGATTGTGTAGATAATCAGTTACCAAAAACGACAGCACATTCACACAGAGAGAAGTGGTCTGTGGCTCCTCTGTTTTGACAAGCTCAGTTGCTGCATCTGGATTTGAATTGCTAAAATCAGCACAAATGTTATTGTTGAAAGCCACAGACCATGGTTTATGTCAATGACAGAGAAACCTCAGAAAGTCTGGAGGTTTCCCGTCAGCACCCAAAAGTTTGGGTATTTCTCCAGCTTCAGCCAAACAATTGAAATACTGCTGTTTGAAAAACTTCAAGTAGCAAACTCTGGGGCACAAGTTGCTTCACAGGATTTCTGAAATGCGTGGTTTCAGTCTGAGGTTGCAAGATCACCCCTTTGCTTGCTATCTCTTTGTTACCTCCATTAATTACTTTCCTGAATATTATCGCATCATCTAATTCCATGATGTTAATGAGGGTACACCATGGCAGGTTCCATCCAATCCTACAAAGCTCTCGAGAAGGGCTTCCAATCTAGATGAATACAACATCTTAAAAGCAGGAAATGAAGTAACACCACTTCAATCCCATAGGGAGATGACAGAACTTGTCTGAGATCATGACTGAGATTCGTGACAGAGCCAGGGACTGCAGCAGATCTTCTGAGATGCCAGCCAGCACATTATTGATAAAACTCTTCATTTCCTCTTTCTGCTAATGAAGAAGCATCAGTATGGATGCTGAGAGCCAGTTACCAGAAGAAATAATTGTTTGAGAGATTCTAAAACTGCAAAAGAAATCCTGTTCTAGTTTTGAACAATAGGCTACGGTAATTTTTCAATTGGTATGAATGGGGTTGACTATGCCTGACTGAGAACAGCAAACATCAGCAAACATCAGCAATTAACCAAATTGTTAACAACTGCTCTGCTGGGGAGAGTCTGGGGCAACTGTGCAGGCAGGGGAAGAAGGTGGTTCACTGTAAATTTTACTGAAAATTTCAGTGCTGAGTCTGATAAATGGTTTCTGAAGGGTTTTTGTGAAGTGTCTGGGACTCTGAGGAAAGAGAACATTTCTCAGCCCAGATGCTGTGAGCCAGAGTATCCTACCTGCAGCACCAGCTGTTGAAGCAGAAAGATAGAGGGGAGGTATGGTTCTAATGGAGAAATACAAAATCCAGCCCCGCTGGAATGGTCTCTGAAAGCATTATTTTTCAAATACTCAGCTGGGAATAAGGTACTTCAATTTCTGACTGTGTCAGAAAGAAAGAAGGGTCTTGGACACCCGTTTTTAAACACCAAGTGTGGGAATCACAAGGTCTGTGGCTGCAGATCATTATCCCAATCTGCACTGAGGTCTTTAACTCCTGTATGCAGAACATGGCTACTCTGAGTGTTCAACTGAGCACCCTCCTGCAAATACATCCTAAATATCCCTGTGTGAGCTGTTGGGTGAGTTTTGGGGAATTTGAAACAAGCAAATACACTTTTTCATTTTAGTGGGTTAAAATATGCATCCTTTTAGTCCTTATAGACACAGACTCCAATGCTGGCACACACAATTTTTTTATGCCCTCCTCTAAGCAAGCTCTTTCTTTTCATTGAGTCTGCTCTCAAACTGATGAAACTTAGCAGTAGTAGAAATCGGAATCTGTGGGTTTAAAAACTCTTATTCCTTATATTTCCATATGAATCTTTTACTCTTGCATGAACTCTTTATTTTCTAGTTTAAATAAGTCAAATTAATATTAAAAAGTTCCGGAAATAAAAATGGAGCTCAAATATTCATATGGATAGCTCACAGGTACAGCAGCAGAAGTTTAATTCCAGAATTACAGATTATAATTTTACTTCAGCGAGGATATAAACCACACACTCACATCTCTCTGTAGTGATCAGAGAAGACTCCAGGTACTTACTACATTAAAAAAAAATCTACAAAAAACTCCACCTCTTTCTAATATTTCAATAGAAAGAAGACTACAAAGTGGTGCTTTTTTCCTGTATAAAGTGAGGTTTTTTGTCAAGCCCCAGTTTTATTGCAGATGTTGGAATCAAGTTCTGCAGATAATTGCAGACAATTTGTCTTGTTCCTTACACCCCTTTTCTACAGCCCCAAATACCTAGGAAAAGTCTCAGGACCTTGCATTTGTTTTTCACTTGACTTGATTAAATTTACTAATCTGGATTTAGAACAATTTAGGCACAGTTTGCTCTACTTCAGTAATAATTATTAAAAGAAAAAATTGCCTTGCCTGATGGCTACGTGTGTGTGTATGTGTACATAAATGTATGTGTGTAATTATAAGGAATTATTCATGTTTCTTTGTATTTGCTATACACTTTAACTTCAGGTAAGTGTTTATGGCCCATTAAAATGGAGCAATTCCAAAATTTCCTAAGCATGATGAGAGGTACCATAAATACGTGTACGCCGTTGCCAATTACTACATGAATAACAATATCCTGAATGCCATATGCCTTCATTAAAAGGTGAGCTTGGGAATATTCTCAGTTTCTGCTTTCTCTGCGTTTCTTGAGCAGACTCCAGCCTCGTGGTAGTCAGCAGCAGCAAGCAGTGGGGAGCTGCAGCTTTAATAACAAATTGTGACTGGTTGCTCCTGGCTGCAAAGCAGCTCCCGGTGCAGCTCAGGGCCCTCGAGGTTGTGAGAGAGAACTCAAGGGCTCCATTTAATAGATGGCCTTTGGAGGCAAATGCATCAAAGCCTAAGCAGACCCTTTGCTGTGGGAGATACTACCCTCAGCTGAAACTGGGGATAGGATTCTCTCATTTGCTCAAACCTATCCATTTACAGCAGACAATATCTTCATTAACAGCTGAGAGTGGGAGGAGGGCAAGGAGGCAAAAAGAAAAAAATCACTGTTAAGATTTTAAAGTGCATTATGACTTTATTTCTCAGAGTTGAACTTGCTGCAGAATCACAGAATGGTTTGGGTTGGGAGGTACCTTAAAGACCATCTTCTCCCACCCCCTGCTATGGGCAGGAACACCTTCCACTATCCCAGGCTGCTCCAAGCCTCATCCAGCCTGGCCTTGGACACTTCCAGGGATGGGGCATCCACAGCTTCTCTGGGCACCCTGTGCCAGGGCCTCATCACCCTCACAGGGGAGAATTTCTTCCTCAAATTTAACCTGAACCTATTCCCTTTCAGCCTGAAGCCATTCCCCCTTGTCCTATCACTACAATTCCTGATGGAGACACAGCTTTGATTCAATGACGGCGACGCTCCCCAAGCCTTGAACAGCAGTTTTGCAGCCTTTACTGATAATCACATACTCTTAGTTATTATGTCAATGTAAATTATCTTCATATATTATTTATACAAGAAGAGATTTTCCAAAGTGCCAAGGACACCCAAGCACCCAACTCCCTTCAAAAGTCAGCGTGGGAATGAGGTTCATGGATCCATCTGTACCTCCAGTACCCACAAACACTTTGGTTCATCTGATGGGCTTGGTGTGTTTATTGAATTATCTGTAAGATTTTATTTCTGAGGCATTTGCTTTGATTTTCAGATTCTGGGTCCCAGACAAACAAATTCTCTATTCAGTTCAACCAGGCACTCCAACATATTTTGTTTGCATTAGCTCCACTCTGTTGCATTAGTAATGTCCCATCATATCATATTAGCAGTCTGCTTTGCTAATACAGGAGAAGTCGTTCACACAGTACAAAGTCTACTTGTGTTAGCACTTGCTTTCCCTGTGTTTCATTACAGACAGAGCTCTGGGGGCAGCAGGGGAGGGGTCATTTCTTCAATACCTCCTGTTAGGGCTAATGGGGTAATAAGAGGACATTTTGTTTCACTTAAATTTGGACATGGAAAATCTAAGCACTTTGTTTTCTTCCTTTTGTCTCTCCAAACAGAAAGAGATTGTTCAATTGATTTTATTTAACTGAAAGGCGTTCCTCTGGCCGAGATTTTTGAATGTGGGCATTTCAACTACTTTTGCTTTTGAAAAAAACCCCAAACCAAAACCAAAAACCAAAAAAAAAAAAAAAAAGAGAGAAACCATGTTCATAGGACACCAAAAGGGTTTTTTCCTCTCCTTATCCCAACATCATTCCCACCCTGTTCACTGCTGAGTCCACATAACATTGACTGACTGCAATGAGAGGAAGACTCCCCGCTCCTTTGGAAATAAAGCCACCATTTTTTGTATGTTTACAGAAAATTGAATCCAGCATAAATCAACACAGAGACCGAGCTTCAAACCGCTTTTTTGCACCAGTCCTCATGTGGGGTCTAAGGATTCTCTTTTATTGTGTATGCCAGACAAGGTCCAGAACAAAACTGAGTTTATTTTGTTCTTTGCTCCCTGAACCACTGGGTCAATTGGACAGGTCTGTGAACCAAGAGTGAAAGCGTTTTATTGCTATTGAGTTATTCTGCTACAGGACACCAAGTGAGAAAATAGTTATTTACCTATTACACATGTTATATTAAGTTAATCAGTTTAATTAAGGCCAATCCAGCATCACTGAGCTCTTACATACACTAAAACCCAAGGTAGGAGGAAGGGAAAATTGGTTTACATGTTGTGACAAAAGGGAAAATAGTCTTATCTGGGGAGCTGTGTCTCACGTGCTACTCAAACAGCAGGATCAAGACTCTTCCTCCTTGTCCAAGACTACAAATAATATTCCTGCTTGCCCAGGGAACAGTAACAAGCCTGGTACATGATGAAGTTTGATATCTCATGGTTTAGACACTTGTCATGTCTTCCAGACCAAAGACTCCTGTGATACACAGTGCAGTTTTTTTTGGTTTTTATGTTTTAACAGGCTGATGAGGTTGAGAGGAACACCAGGCCCACTGTGGCACGTGTGACGTGTGCTCCGTGCAAGCCTGTACTCACACGGAGACTTCTCCCTCATTGCAGGGCAAAGACATCCCAAATGGGTCCTGGTAGGATTTCACAACTCCAAACTTATCATAGGTGTGTGGCGATAAAAAGTGTTTGAGAAATGTTTCAGGAGTTATTAGAGCTCTTAGAACCCACTCCGTGTCTCTCCTGACTCATTTTAGTGCCTCAGGTGGCACGTACAGCTGCTAATGATCAGTGTTATTTACTGCGTGATACTGCCTGAAATAAAGTTGTGAATCAGTGCTTGACAGAATAACACAGAGCAGAAATGTGGCACCTGTCCAAGGCTGTCCAAAGGCATGAGAAGCTCAGGAGAGTCAAGCACTGTATGCTGAGCTCTCTCAAAAATTTGGCCATAAAAATTGAACAAGATTGAAAAAAGGAACACTTTTAAAATCCTGGCCCTATGACCAGGTATGCACTAACTGGAGGGAAAAAATGGTAACAAAAGCATTTTACAAATGTTTTTTTCTGGAAAGGTTTTCAGGATATTCACCAGTTTGATGACTCATAAATTGTCAGGACTAGAAATGTATTCAAATATTTAGAAGGAGTGATTTACCAGCTCTCTAATGGAACAAAACATTTAGGATGTGAGACTTTTCAAATCCAGCTTGGATCTGGCACAGAAGTGAACACTACCTGGCTCACACCAAGACAGAAGACTTTAGTGCATCCATCTTGCAAGAAAAAAATTGAGGCAATTAGTAAAAGCAATTTTGCTATTTGATGCTGTCTGTCCTAACGCCAGACTAGACAATCTTAGCTGAAAAAAGTACAATTTTTCCCCAAAATAACTTCTTAAGAACTACATCTTACCCTGTTACCTCTTTTTGTGCTTTTCACCCATGTATCCTGTAGAAGATTTTTTTTTTTAATGCACACTAGAGAAGATGTTTCATTTGCTATAAATTATCCCTCAAATATTTGGCTTTACATTCCCACACATGGTCTCAGTTAATATTGACAGCTACAGCAGACCTCTTCCTTGAGACCCCCTGTTGGAAAATCCGTGGTGGTGGACTCTCATATGGATCTCAGCACCCAGATAAGATATTGCACAGAGGGGTGGGAGGTGAAGGTTGCAACCTGTCCCTCACCTCTTTGGTTCTACCTCCTGCTATTCTCTCGAAGCTGCTGCCTCCTCACATTTTCACCCAATTTCTGAATCATTTTATCAGGGCAGAGTAAGAATAATTTAAAAATAAATCCCTGTCCCAAAATGCAGTATATGAACTAGATAATTCTCTAATTCTGAAGCCAATAAGAAGGAAATCAATAGAATTATTATTGTTAAAATTAAAATTAGTGAAATCAAAATCTCCATTGACTTCTAGGGAGTGAAATTTTACCCTCCAGAATATGATATAACCACCTAACCAAGCCATTTAGTGTCAGCCATGCAACAGCTCTCCAGGTCCTGAAGTGTGATGAACACTAAGACACCAAGAATTCTGACAAAATGATACTAAAATGTTTTAATATGTCAGCCTGATATCACTGACCTTGTGAAAGAGACACAAGGATGAAAAGGGGGCTGTGTGTGGTGCTGGAGGGGCTCTGGTTTGCGTAGTGGCTCTATTTGCTGATGTCAGAGAGCCTTCAGTGTGATACAGCATTAATATTGTCTCCTGTCAGGCAATGCAAATACAGCAAATTACAAGCAGAGTGAGCATGTACTGAAGATGAGCTCTGTGACATCCATTATGTAGAAGCAAAATCATCTTACCTCATGAAGAATGGCAGCTTGGAAGGCTAAATTTAATGACTGGGATTCTGATCTCGTACTGGGTTAAACCAAAAGAGGCTCCATGTCAGGTAATGGAAATGCACTGCAGCTGAGCAAAAGAGGGTCAGGTTTGCCGCTGCATCCAGCCTCGCTGCTGTAGGAGCTGTCAGCTGCTAAATGTGGCTGTTCTTTAGTGTCTCATTTTTTACAGTCATCACGATTGTTATTAGAAAACCTCCAGCAATACCAAGTCGAGCTACAAATTAAAAATAGGCCAGCGGTGCCTTTAAATGTGCCACGAGCTTTGTTTTTGGCACAGGAGGCTCTGAGCAGAGGCTTGCAGCTCAATTCAGACAGTTAGCAGGGTGCTGACAGCAACATGTTGGTACAAGACTGTACTTCTCTCTTTGGTTTTGTTTTAATTAAAGCCGCATTTATTTTTTAAAGCAGGTCATAAAGCTAACCTACTCTGACAACACCGAATTACATTATAAAATCATTCCTTATAATAATTATAAATCTCTGCTAAAGCAAATTGAAATGAAATTAAAGTACCGGCATACATTGCCTTTCTTCCTGATAGGAGGAATTCATCTGATCAAAATCACCACCAACTGCTCAGAGTTTGCAGCGAGGACAGATCCAGAAATGAATCTCAGTCTCCAGCTTCCTGCTGCTCTGAACCAGTTAAAGTGTCGGAGTTTAGCTCCAAAAGATGCCCTCAGAGCACCTCACAAGTCACTTGGCTGTACCACACCACATGCCTCAACTACAACAGGTTTCAGTGGTGCTTTTTCCACCAGCTTCAGATGAATCCTGTCCTTCCACACTTCCAGCAGAAATGGGAAATGTTGGTGTCAAAAGTGTCACAATTTAATTTTAAGAGAGGCAGTTTAAAGCAGAAGGGAAAAAATAATATATATATATTAAAAAAAAATTAAGCCAGAAGTATTGAATGCAGCAGGCTGATTTCAGAAGGTTTATGGTCTAGGGTGACATTACTTATATGACATGTATGGAAACTATGGGGTGGAATTTCCCTGAAAACAGTCTTTCCCACAAGATTTCTGGCACTTTGGATTCTCTACACAGCTCGAAATCCTGTGAGGACAATCTGTCTCATTGTACTTGAGTCCTCCTTGGTTGAGTTGGAAACCAGGGGCCAGATCCTTAATTTATGTGAACAGGAAAAATTCTGTTGAAAGAAATAGAGAAGAACCAAGGGATATTCTCAGTCCAAAATATAATAACAAGAAAGGTTTCTAAATCCTTCAGGACCTCAAAAAGTACAGACCGAATTCCTTCACAGAAGTGAGTGGGATGAGAAGAAGTGTTTTTTCTTTGCCTCTCCTGATGGCCTGCCCAGAAAAACACACATTTTTCTGTTAAGAAATGTGCAGTCGGGGAAGCCCCTCGGTCTCCTGCAGTGAGGTTCCTCTATATTTTGGCACTTCATTTCTCAGCACCCCTCAGGACTGGGAACCTGAATTAGCTGCCAACTTCAGAATGCACCGAGTCAAGAATTTCAGGATGAGAGGGGACACAGTGTCCTAGAGTTTGCAAGTAAGACGCATTTTTGTGGGTCACGTGCTATAAGGAATGTCAAGGGATGTCACGGCATGAAAAGTCTGGAGAATGTGTCGAGGTGGCCAGGCACTGAGGTGATTCCAGAAGAGCACTGAGCGCTAAAAGGAAAAACTCTTTTATAAGGTGGAGTTTAATTTCAGAGTACTCAAAGTGAAATAATCTCTACAGTGATTTGCAAGCAGCAGTTCGGTCAGCGGGAAGTTGAGAATTCCACTTGCTCTGGGTGCATAGATGACGTGTAGGAAGATGGGGGTGGTGATGGCAGAGGCAAATGAGTCCCACAGAAGGTTTTCCAAGACTTCTTCTGTGTGTCCCTCCTCTCTACAGCACCTGAAGATTTTTTTCTGGTTGAAGCACATATTTGCAGCTCAGGAAGTGTTACCTGTTAGTGGCAGCCCAGTGGTTTAATTTATTTTCCCCAGGACTCTGGACTGGGACTGCATCAAGCTGGTGCTGTGTAAGTTTCCAGAAAGAAACCTTAGCAAGCTGCAAAGCATTCTGCTGGAATAACCCAGCAGGGACGTTATGGGAGCATTCATTAATTGCTGCATTGCTTGGCAGGCTGGACGGGTTACCAGTTTGTTTCCAGTTGCAATGAAATCCAAATTCCCAGTTTGGATCTCCCTAAATGAAGCCCAGCATGGTTCGGATGCTGCAGCTCCTTTCATCTCTGCAGATGCTGAGATCAACTGCAATCTTGCATCTGAGTGATCTGAACTCTGTGTGTGCGGGTGGGGTTGGCGTGTACCTTGGTGGAGGAAGGCATTTCCTAATCAGGACCTTCAGCTTAAGCAACACCTTGCTTTCCCTAATGATTTGGCAAAGTTAATCTGTATTGCCCTTCAAAGCATCCAGCAAGGCTGGCTATCCACTCAGATTCCTCCTGAGAAATCTGCCTTGGGAAGTGGAAGCCTCCAGCGAGGATGGGGATGGGTGAGAAGGAACTCATAGTTATTCATATCTGATATGAGATGATGTTTTTAACTGATTTGCAAATGCTCCCAGGTGTCATGATAGAAACAGGGAGAACAAATATGCAGATACATCAAAATCACTTCCAGGATGTGGAGTAACTATTGCTACTTAGATTATGATTTTCCAAATGTCTGATTTCTTCACAAGGGGTGTAGCAGGAAATCAGAGAGATACTAAGAAAAATCAGTCCTAAAATTGTGAGTGATAAAGAACTGTAGGTGATATCCAGGAACCCTGTGGTCTATGAGTGATCACAGGAGCTTCGGCTTCTAATTCCACTGACTTCCGCTTTGCTGTGGTGTTTCTCTGAGACAGCCCATGAGTGTCTAAACTGGCAGAACAGGCAGAAGAAGGCTTCCAAAGTATTCCTAATATTGAGCAAGTCACTTCACTTTCCTCTTTTTGCTGCTGTTTTCTGTCATAATGTCCTTAAGCCTGAAATCTTCTTGCTTTCAAGATCTCTGTCTAAACCTTTCAGGGCAAGAGCAGTGTCTACATGCTTGTCCATACAAGTGCAAGCACAGCAGGTCCCAGTCTTAGTTATAGCCTGCAAGTGCTATTACAGAATACCTGGTAATAATGGGAAAAAAGGATGAAGTCATCCTGAGCTCTTGTCCCATTTACTCACCTCCCATGGAAGTTTCTGTATTTCCATCCCTGAGAGCACAGCAGATTTGCTGGGTCCCTCTGGACCCAGATTTGGAAAGATCTACCTTTAAGCCCCCACCTATGCTGGCTTTGATAAAACAGGTTTCTGCCAAAGCTATCGGAGGAATATTTCTCCTCTGTGCCCTGCAAGTGCCCAGGAAGCTGGGCATGACATTCAGAGGCAAGGACCAGAGCAGAGTTTGGCATAGCTGACTTTAGTAACCTAGGTTACTCTTAAATCAAAAACCTGCAAAAATAACTCCAAAAATACATTGAGTCTGGCTCACATGTGTGTCCAGAGTATCTATGTTTAACTTGACTGCTCAGTGGTTTTGTGGCATTCATGAATACACAGAAGTTTTGTCCCGAAACTCAGACAATGGTTATTTCCTGAGCAGTGATTATATATCTGCTGTTGCAACTGCTGAGAAGGGTGGCTCTAAAGCACAGCAAAGAGTGCTCTGTGAATCAGCACTGAAGGAAATCCCTTTATGAAAAAGAAGAGCTCCTTGCAGGGCTGCTGCAGCGTAGTGTGATCGGACAGGATTGAGATTTGGGTTTGCATTAATAAGAGCCTGTGGTAAATTCTTAGCCATTGCAATGAAGAGGTACCTGAGGATGAAGATGGCTACTGATTATTCAAACTGGCTGGGCCTGGAGGACCACATTTCCATGGAGGTGTTCATGTCAATACACACTTGCATTTGTCACGCACCTGCTGTAGAAGGGGTTTCCACATCTCAGCACTCACATGTCCACTTTCCACTACTGCACAGGCAGTTGTGGTGTCTATGTGAACATGGCAATTTAGAAACTTCAACATCTAAACATCCTGAAGATCCATTAACCAAAGAATTCAACTTCATGAAGCAGCTTCAAATCAGCACTTGCCCAACATGGTCTATTTTTTAAACATCTCAGCTCATTTGAGAACCAAGAGGAGCTGAAACTCATGTAGCAGTTGAAGCAAAGATAACCTGGTAACTCATAAGTAGGGATTCCTTTACAGTATGAGTGTATAAAAATGGTCCTTTCAAGGTTTGATCCTCACTCCAGAAATGTTTAGAAGATGACTCACTACAATAGTTCACCTTCTTAATTCTCCAATGCAAACTTTTAGTGTATTGGATGTGAGAAGTCACTGAGGTTAAAGGACACAGTAACATTGTGTGGGCCATAACCAGTAAGGTAACTGATTGAAAAGCACAGATTCTTACTTTAGACCCAAACACTTGAGGAAGAAAATGGTGTTATTTTTACTATTCATTAACTCTTAAAGTATATATTAAAAGCTGTAGTTTTATTCTATAGACTATACTGAGTACTCTATCCCATGGATTACTCATCTGATTTGTACATTTTTGGTCCCAGAAAATATGTTTATTTATAGGATTGCTACCACTGAAACAATAATTCTAATGACAGTGGTAACAAACACATTCAGGAAGAATCCTTCAGTCTGAAGAGATTGCTTTGTTCTCTTTCCTGATCTGCGCTGCTTTATAAATGTATACAGAAATATCTGTGCATATATATACACACACATATATGAACACAAATCCAGACACCAGCTCCATTTTCCAGTTACTTCCCACAATTATTTTATTCAGGAAGCTCTGATGAAACACTTCTTTTGAAAACCCAGCTCCATTGCTTTTAGCATTTTAGCTGCAAAGCAATTATTCAGCCTGTCAGGGCAATCATCATAAATATTGCTGTCCACGGTTTTTCCACAAGCCAATAGTAACTGGTTGGGTCAGTTCAGCTCAATTCAATGACCTTCCAAGAAAGAGTTGCATTTGTATTCCATTCCCAAGCTACAGAGCAGAGTGCATGTTAAAATGGGCTGTTGTTAAGGCATTGACCTCTTTCCCATGATTTCTGAGTCATAACCACTGACACCAGCAAATCTGAGCTCTGCATCCCATACATTTGCAGGTGTATTCTCTCTTTTTTCTTGCAGAAGCTTGAAGCATGTGAGTTACTTCACAATTTCAAGGATCTGTCTGGACAACCGGTACAGAACCATGTGCCTCAACATCCAGACCCACCCATATTCATCCTGAATATTTTGCACGTATGACTTAAATATTCTGTAATCGACCTACGCCCACATCCCACTGATCAGTAAGCTGAGGCCCAGGACAGTGACGCTGCAAGATCAGTCAGGGAGTTAGTGGTGAAAACCAGAATAAAACTCCAGAGTCAGCTGCTAACCACATAAGCTACCCCTGCTGCTGGCCTGCAAAGTAAAAATAATGGTTTGGAGTCCTCCAGTTTTCATTATTAGCTTTTTGGATGAGTTTTGCCTAAGGGGAATGAGTTATTCTCCGCTGTTGTATGAGTGTGTTTCACTTCAGCTGAATTATGTGTCACTTTATGGTAGGGTTGTCTTCATTTTTTTCTCCGCTGTGCTCGGGGAGATCATTGTGAACATCTTGTTTGACAAATTCTGCACCACCCACATTACCACCCTGAGGCAGACTTAGCAGAGTCCGACACTCAGCTGGGCCCACTTATCTTTGGTGGATCTCGTGTCCTTGTCGCTAATTGGGATCTGCCAGGTCCAGTGGCCAGAGCAGAGCATGGGGTTTGGATCTCAGTGCTTGGTGATTTGCTTTGCTGTTTTGTCCTTGTGGCTTTGGGCAAGTCACTGAACTTGATTGAGAGTGTGTTCCTTTATGTGCTTGTTGGTTCCTAACGAAAATTTCAGCCAATGCAAAAAGTATTTGCAGTATTTATGCCTTATTTTTGCAGGGAAGAGATATTACATTAAAACAAAGCAAGGTTTTACCCAAACATAAATACTTCTTTTCTTCTTTTCTTCTTTTTTTCAGTTTCCTGAAATCTGGAAAATAAATCATCCCTAAATCCAAACTGCAGCTTCTCTAAGAAAATGAAGAAAAGAAATTTCTATTTCAGCAGCTACTTTTTTTCTTTTCTTTTCTTTTAGAAAAAGAAAGAACTTTCATGGGAGTTTTCAAGCAGTAGTGAAAGTGCAGAGAAATGCCTGGTTTGTAACCTGGGCTGTCTTGGTCCAGCTGCTTCAGACTCAAATGTCAACAAATAATGGTGACTTTCGAAAATCCGTAGGTTGTGTTTTGGATGATATTTAGTTAAGCGATATTTCTCGTGTATAGAATAGCCTTGATTACATTATCTAGCAGAATAAAACCAGATGGCAATGGAGTAACTATTTATCTTCCTGGTGAATTTTAATACATGAGGAAGTGAGGGCACAAAAAGCTTGGTTTAAACTTGGCATAATACGGTCACTGGGAGCTATGAAGTCTTTCCTCAATCAGCTCTGCTCCCGCACCTGATCTTGACCTGAAGGCATTGCTCCTGCTCTAACCTTCTCCTCCTGGAGCTAAACCATCTTATTTCTACTTCCTCTTCTCAGCGTGTTCCTGATTTGCTTCCTTAGGCCCGGCACAGCATCGTTACACACCATCTAGTGAGCTGGCACTGCAGCACAGGGCAGGAAGCACAGGTACATCCCTCGATGGTGCAACAAGACCGGACTGATGAGAATGAGCCATGGCAAAGGCAGCAAATTACAGACCAGCTCCCTGCAGTCCATAATTGAAGTGCTGCCAAATGGTGAGAAGTTTGCCAGTGCTCCCTGCAGTGGGCAGAATATGGATGTGCTTCTGATGGAAATTCAGCCCATCCCCATTTTGGATGTTCAGTGTTTTCTTGATTGTTTGAACTGTTTCACAGTTGTTTCTGAGCTGGTAACAGGCTTGCGTGACACTCTTCCACTCTGCATTCAATGACCAAGAAGTGCTTCTTGTGTTTGTACCATTTGTGGTCATACAGAGCAACTGTTCATCCCCACAAAGGGATTGCCAGGACCTGGGCTGTGCCATCAACTCCGGAAGCTGCTCTTGGAGGCAGAGAGGGACAATTTGGCAGGACAAAACTTAGCTCTGGACCTTTCACAATTCAGCATACTTAGCAGCCTGGGTGGATGCTGAATTTCATTATCTCTTCAAATTGCTGCAGATTTGTTCAAAGGAGCCTTCCCTTGTTGGTAGGGCCACACGACAAGAACAAGCACGCTCGGGTCTGACGGTGACGTTCACTCCCTTCGGAGCACCAGAAACCAGCCAAGCGGGGCTGTGTGCCAGGCTCCGAGATAGGCCAGCCCCAGCGCTCCTGCAGGCACCTGCCAACCATGAGCCATCCCCTTCTGCCCCCCCTCCAGGCGAAACTCTGATTCAGCATCTTAAACAAAACCGCAAAACCTGCTTGTCAGTCTGGGAGCTCTCCCGTCTCTCTCTTCCCTCCACCACAAGACTCTACTTGCAGCCGTGCTGCTGCCCAGGGGCTGGAGGCAGGAGCAGGGTACGTTCAGTAACAGCCTCGCGCTGGCTGCTGTTTGAGAAACTGCTGGGCTTTGGATTGCTCAGGGAGTGCAGTTGTTGCTCCCCAGGCTTGGCAAAGCTGTCTGGACTTGTACTCCCAAGGAGCGCTTTTCAGCAGGTCCTGGGCTCTGTCACCCAGACACAACTGCACTGGGGGAGTTTGAAGCTTTTCAGAAGCAGAAGTCTGGTGATTTGCTCCAACCCAGGCTTTTTTCTCTTGTAATTTAATTCTATTTTATTTTTTCTTGGTGGCTGGAAGTGTGAGTGAAGTAGAAACACAGTTAGAGGATAATCCTGGACAAGGTTATTGCTCCAAGCAGAGATGCTGGAGCCTTCCCAACATCAGGTTTGCTTTGGCCCCCGAAGCAGCCTCTCTTCAGGCAGGGAGGAGGGCTGAGGGACAAGTTTTTAGCTGACTGGAGTTGGCCAGATTTCTTCTTCAACCTGATACAGCCTTTGCTGTCATTCTTCTACTTGCCTGAGTCATTCTAGTCCTTACTGCAACCCCCTCTTTCTGAGTCCTTGTTTTTTATGTTTGATGAGGCTCACATATCACAGACAGGTTTATTTACTTTCTGGAGCCTGTTGGTTTTCTTTCTGCATTTTTACTTATTTCCTACAGCACAGAGTCAGAGTGGAGAACCAGCACAGCCTTCGCCCTTATAATTCAGCTGCTCTTTTTATCCCCTTCTTCCCTGACAAGTCCTTTTATTTCCTATTGTAACCCAATCTTTTTTGTCCTCTTCTCTGTAGTTAGTCGAATAGATCCATCCAAACTATTAAAAGCAGCCTTTTCAGAGTAGAAGTATTCATGTTTTTATCTGTTCCCTTAACACGAGTGCAGTCATACAGACTTTTGAGTGAGAAGGGCAAATACAGTAGCTTTGGATATCAAAAGAAAGGCAGAACAAACTGTCATCCTACCTAATAAAATGAAAAATCCCAGGAAACACTGTATTTAGAAAGTGGAGATGATGAAACACCTCCCCTTCCCCTTGCTCTAAACCAGCCCCAGAGTAAGCATTAACCCACAGCCTGGAATTGGAGTCCTTTCCTTGTCTGGGTGGCTGAAGCGGTTGGAATAAAAACCATCCCAATATCCCTGATTTTGTAATTTGATCTAACTGTGCCATTGCTGCCTCTCTCCCGTCATCATTAGGCTATGTATAAAGGCATGAATTTTGCACTTAAAGGTTTGTAAACCTGATTTTTGCCCTGTAGTGAACACATTTTGATAAGGCCCCAAGATTATTCCTATAAATGAGGAGAAATGGCATAGATGTGTCATTAAATCTGGAAAGAGAAGTTGGTAGTGTAGAGTAATGAGAAGGCAGTGGTTGTATTTAGGAGGGATTAGTCTTCACAGTTCTAGATAATGTAATGCTTGTAGAGGTCTGCAAGAAGTAGACTGTGATTTTCAGAGGTTTGAAGGGCTGTGCAAGAAAAAACTCCAGGCTTTGAACAGTCAGTGAAAGCGAGATTAATAGAGGAGAAAAGCACTGTTAGCCTGAGAAAGCAGAGCATAGAGATGAATAAAGCAACTCCAGTCTAACAAGACAATTTGCTTTAAATCCAGCCTCCTCTACAGATCTGGGATATGTCAATACCGGGACATGAAAACTTGATTCCCTCCATGGTTTGGGACAGTCACTAATTTTTAGACAACTGCTTCCAGATCTTTTCCTCAAGAGCAGCTCCTAAGTCATCCCAGAGCTCGGTGGCTCCTTTCCTGACCTTAATCTAAACAGATTAATGAGCCTGCATGTGGTAGAACTTGCTCACCAGTGCTTGCAGATACAGAGAGGGAAAGGTAACAGGCCCTTTTGTATCCAGCCTCTAGCTAGAAGCTCAAAGCTGGAAATCTGAGCTCAAAGCTATACCAGCCTCAAGATAGAAACTCCTGAGTTTTGAGCAGCCTTGTAAGTAGATGCCTCTCCTATCCTTCATACTTTACAGTTTTATACCAGCTGTCATATTCATGCTTAGCTGAATATAGAAATTGGGAATCCCCTTACATGTCGTGTCTCTCCCCACACAGAAATGGTGGTGGGTGACCACAGGAAGCCCCTTGGAGAGAGGCAGAGCTTTATCACTGCTCTGTCATCTCAGGTGGACTGACAGAAGTCTTGGTAGGCTTTCCTGGAGAACTTAAATCTAAATTTAATGCTAAATTAAATGATAATTAAGTGTGTAATGCCCTCAAAGGTCTTGTTTCAGGCTCCTGGAAAATGTGGTCACCTGCTTCATGCTCTGATCAGCAACGTGCAAGGAAGGTGAGATACTTTTTTTCTTCAAACAAATGAAATTCTTTATTCCAGTTAACACTTATCCTTCTCAGAGCATCCTTGGATCTGGCCTGTCGTGCTTCTGCTTTAATCTCTCGCTCTAAACAGTCTCTGTCTCCACAAGGAATTTTCTCTGTGTTGGTTTCTATCTAGGAGTTGTACCTTGTCTAGCAGTTTTCTAGTTCAGGTTCTGTATATTTTTTCTCATAATGAGTGCCATGGAGCTTCCACCATAAACAAAATGCAAAATAATTTGTAAAGTTTCTTGCGTTTCAGTACTCAAAACTGTGCCTAGAATCCCTGGTTTGGCCAGGGACATGGGTGTTAAATCTCAGCCTAAAAATAATGCACTCAAGAGCTCAGCTGGAATATCCCTTCATGAGACCATCTGTCATAGCTGAGCTCGGAGCAGTTTGGTGCATTGCTGATCTGTCTCAGCGTGCTGTTGTTTTCGTCTCCCCACTGGTGAGGCACATTCTTCTCGTTCTCTTCGTCTGTTTCTCTCAGAGCGTTTTTATTCAGCAGTTGTCACCAAGTCAGTGTGACACGGAGCAGGAGGGAGGAGAGGGACAAGTTGTGCCTGACCCATTCAGTGTCTGCACTGCTGGGGCTGCCCAGGGTGGCTGTGGCTCATTCCTGTGTCCGTCCTGCTGCTGTTTCTGTACTCCCCCTGCAGCCCCTGCTGTCTGCCTACTTGGAGATGAATCAAATCATGACAATGCCTGTTGACAGTGGCTGGAATTTTGTTCCCTTTTCCATTGCTGGTGACTGCTGGAGCCCTTCCATCCCTGTTAGTGAGCAGTTTCATCCAGGGGGTTGCTGGTCCTTGCACAGCCCTCGCTGCAGAACGCTGCTGGTATGGAGCTGCTTGGAATGGGTTGTACATAAACACACATTTCAGCGCCTCAGCATTCACCACTCCATTCTTCCTTTCAAATCCTCCTGTCCTTCCCCCCTCCCTTCTCTGCTCCCTGTATGTCTTGTTATACCTTGTTTCTACATGCCTAAGTCATGCTTTAAATAACAGCTGTCTGATTCTTTGCTTCTTCTCATAGCCAGCTAATTATTTTCAATTTATTGATTTTCCACGTGGAGATTAATGGGTTATTCAGCTCTCAAAGCCTATATCCACACAGCTGTGAGCTAATGCACGGGTATGGGAAGGGGTAGAGGGGTATGTGTTTATGTGGCTGATCACCATTCTGATGAACTTGTGTAGCAAACCAAAGGGATTTTTCTCTTCCTTACTCATTACAAAAAGCTTCGAAATCTTACCAATGAATAATCACATTTCACAGGGAGTAAAAAGTAATAAATAAAAGCCTGACAAGTCTGCAGTAAGAAAATTGTTAACATGTGTTTTTCCTGTTTCTTTAATTGCACTGGCTAATGTATTCTGGGTGTGAAAGAGCCAGGCACAGTGGCAAAGTACCACAGCCTAGATGTGGGGTGAGAAGCTCCCCCAGGACCCCTCCTTTGGTCCCACACCTCTGCCACAGCTATTTCTGCTTCTTTGTGTGGCTGCATCAGCCTGTGGGGTGCAAACGCACCCTTTTCTTGTTTTTTTTTCTAACCAAAATAATGTCAGTGGTCCAGTGTATGGCACAGCAGCTGCACCACGCACTCAGGGAAGGCACAGGCAGCAATGAATTCACTGCTGAGGGAAAAGTATCACGGGAGCTTAACCTCTGTGTATGGAACAGTGACTCTGATCTTACTGGTTTATCTGACCAGCGAAAACCCATGGAATTATGCTAATATAAGGCTGTGGATTTAAGCCTCATATATAATTAATTAGTAATTTGAGGGGTGGGAACTTTTAAAAGGTTTTGTTAACTCCTCTATTGGCAGTTTTCACACCATTTTATGTTGTCAAGTCAGGTGTGAGTGTGACCAGGCTCGATTTGTAAGACAGTAATTGCCAAGGGACTTGGGGAGAAGTGGTAATAAATGGCTAAGAAATGCAATCAGCAGTTAAAGGAAAAATAAACAGAAACATTGGCAAAGTGATTATTATTTTGCAAGTCTGGGCTCAATATTTCCTGCTTTCCTAGAGCCTATCAAAATGGTAGCCCAGATTCTCTGCCTCATTAGGATCCCTGGCTTGTTGGGCCCTGAGCTGCACAGTTATAGTCAATAGCTGAATGTTGCAGATTTCACTATTTTCAGGACACATTCAGAACTCTTCAAAAATCAACCCACTTATGTATTGTTTGAGATGTTCAGCTTAAAAAAAAAAAAAAGTTTGCCTCAGTGAAATCCTTTTTAAACCTCTGACCTTGACTTTTATTCTTATTCCAGTAACACCAAGGCAAAAAATACTTCTGGACCTGACCTTCCTCTTGCCAAGGCTGGATGGATTCAGTTGGGTGCCGGGCAAGGAGTTCCTCCCTAATCTGCTACAGCTTTCTTGTGCCCACTCTTCTGAGATGCATATGTGTATTAAAATTGGCATGTCCCTGTTAGAACCACTGGTGAGATTTGACTGGAATAAGCTAGAAATAGGGATAAGAATGCTGGTTTAAAGCCAAGATTTAGGAATGAGGGGCTTAAACACAGGAGATTTGAGGCAGAGCACGGAGTAGTTCGGACGAGGGAAACATGGCTGAAGAGCAAGACAGAGCTAGACACGGGTGCTTTCTTTTATATTAACCAGTTCAAAAAGGGGATGGAGGGACAGCTGAAATGTGTCAAAATAATATTCATTTTTTCCCCAATGTTAATTCCCAACACAAATTAACCTCAGTCATTTTCCTCTTCCCACTTAGACACACACTATTTGTCAAGCCATGTTGCCTTAACACTTCCCAGCCATCTGGGATAAATTTAGCCTGCCCAAGAAAAAAGTGCAACATGGCAGCCCTTGGATGAAGGAGCAGGCAGGTCTCTTGCTGACTGCAGCCTCTTGTAGGTCATTGCAGCACACGTGTGTCCCTCTTCTCTTATGACTTTTGTTGAAAATGGCTCAAGGTACAAAAAACTGAAGCTTCCTGTTGGGCTAGGAACGGATCAGTGTGGGTAAGGTAGCGTGGGCAGGAAGGCATGCGAGCATCTGGTTTGAATAGCTCCACACATGTGAGATCAGCCAACTTTCTGTAGGTTTCACGGGTTTTGGGTTTTTATCCCAGAGCAGTGGTGGACCCCACCCTTCCCTGCACCTCCCAGGAAGACTGTGGGGAGCTCATGGAGAGGGGGTCAGCCCCTTCAATTACAGGAGCCACTGAAGTTAGAAATAAACCCGAAGAGCTCGGACGTGCTCCGGAAGGTCAAGTGTCTCCTGTGACACTCGGGAGGCAGGAGGACCTGGTGCCTCGATGTGCTTCTGATGGGAAAGCAACATGTGAGAAGACAAGGAACCGAGCGGCCTGCAGGATACACATTCCTAAATGTCACTTAGCCATACAACCTGCGAGGGCGGAAGCGTGGGCAGATGGAGAAATAATATTTTCATTGAAAATTCTCTACCTCTAAAATATTTCCTGTCAGGTTCCTTCCAAGGAGGGCTGGAGCAAGGAAGGAGGGGGGCTGAGGTGGGATGTGTGGCAGTGGATACAAGTTTGTGATTCCTCAGGCCTCTCCATTTTGAGAGCATTTAACTCAATCCCCTTTCTTCTCCCCCTCCTTGAGAAAAGGATCATGCTCAACATTGCTGGAGCCGGAGGCAGTTTGGGAAGTGAAATAAACACCTGACTGTTAAATGCTAAATGTTTACTCAAACAAAAATAAAAATAGTTCTGGTTTCCTCCACGACACTCTAGAGTTACGTTCACCAGCACACATGAGCTGGAGGTTTGCACAGGGGGAGTCTTGGAAGGTTGAAACTCTTTGGAGGGGAGAAATTTGGAGGCAATAAGACAGGCCTCCCTCTGTCCTGTGAGAGCTCTTCTGCCATGGAGAAAATGCTGCAGCTGTTTGCCTGGTGCGACTTAAAAATAAACTCCCTCCTCCTTTCCTAGCTGCTCATATCAGTTTCATGGGTGCCATCCCAAAGCCAAGATGTCAAGTGCAGAGGGTCAGAGTCCAAGGGTGGGCACAGTCCCCTCTGTGTGATCTGAAGAACAGGAGGGAGATGTGCCTTGAGGCCTCAGAGGAAATCTCCAGGAGTTTGGAGCTGCAGTCACAGCAGCCTCTGGGTGCAAATGGCAAACCCTGCAGCTGGGCAGTGTGGATGTGCCTGCGTGTGGATGATCCGAGGACGGCAGAGCAGAAATTATGGTGCAGACAGTAACATTAGGAATTCTCACCGGAATGTTCTTTGCTGTAGCTCTCCCCATCGAGTAGCAGACATCACATTGCAATGAGTGCAAAATTATTCTGCTTATGCTTCACCTCCAAAATGCAAGATGGAAAATGCTATGTATTACCAGAGATATTTATTGGGCTTGATTATACATGACACATCCATTTGCAATATGTTTCCTTCAGTCAGGTCATCCATAGATGGACTAGGAAATAGCATTTAACACGCACGAAATAGAGCAGATTCCTTCCCTGAACGATGACTACTTGCTTATTCCCAAAGCTTGCCAACTTGTAAAGTAGCCCAGAAGGGCTATATATGAACTAAACCATCCTTCAGTAGCTGCTGCACTGTCTTATGCAGACATTCTCTTTCAGGTAGCAAAACAGATTACGACAACTGGAGAAAAGGACACCCGTTTCACACATATTCAGATGGGGGAGGAAAACAGGGTGATCAATGGGAGTCCGAACCAGCATCTCTATTCAAGCCAACTAACACCAGCTGCTTCCTGAAAGAAGTCCCCATCTTTGCCTTTCTTAACTGAGAGGAAGCAAACCCATGAGATCCTAAATGGTAAGCTGAATTGGAATTACAAGACTCCCAAACTTGAATTTGGTCCGGAGAACTGGGAAGCCCAGAGAGCAAAACACCCAACCTGAGCTAAGAGCAAAGGTGGATTAGCGTGGAATTACTCTTGCTAAAATGAAATTTTCTATAGTTAACCAGAAAGTGCTAGGATAAAAAAATTATAGAACAATTTGGGCAAAGAAAAACTAGAGCCACCTGTTTAAAGTTAGCCTTTAACCTATTCCCTCTGCCTTCCCTTTTGCTTTCTTTCTCTTTCAAATTTTCCCAGTATCTCCTCTTTCCATAGAAGCAAATCTTCCCCAGGGAAAGTCAATTCTGAAGGCAATTTTCCAAAAACCATTTGGCAGAATTGGCCGGTGCTTCAACTGCAAACATGAAAAGGCATTTATTCCACTAACTCAAATGTAGTTTGGAAGAGACATTATTGAACTTGTTTTAGGAATATACTTTGACTGCATCAGTTTTATTGCTTCTTGTATAAATGTCAAACTCAATTTGCCTTAAAGCAGAAAAAAAAGTACATGGTAATGTATATATTACATACAAAAAATGGGGGGTGGAGGGGAGAAAGTGTTGTCTTCATGGTAAGCTCAAGCCCATTCCGTGTTAATTGTGCTCATCATACACTCAGTATTTCATCAGTGGTGAGAAGAAGGAGTGGGTGTGATCCTGGTATTGAAGACTGGGTGTGTAGTATTGTTGTAAGCTGGCCAGCTAATAAAGGATCTTGAATTTCTATTAATTCTTATATTTTCGTTGCTTAATTTTGTGACCTAAAACTTTATTGTTCATCCCTTAAAAGGGTTGCTTTCTTGTTGTGTAAAGAACTTGTGGTAACCTGTCCTTTGTGCACCATCAGCAGCATTTAGGCTTGCACCGTTAGCACATCAGCTAGCACACATCACATTTGAGATCCAGGACACCCAGCAGCAATGGATTTTTTTCTTGGAAAGGGGGGAAGAAAAGAGCAAGTCTTCCAAATTCCTATTTCAATCAGCACTCATTGCCAAATTTTCTAGTGAGAAGTGAATTGGCTATTTCAAAACACTTTGTCTCAGCAAAACTATAGCTGGAATTTCTTGGGGGCTAAGGAAAAAAACACGTCTTTAATCCAAGACTTGTCCCCCTGCTGAATTTCAAAGACTTGCTGCAGACAATGTGGGATACAGAGCTTCCAGGAGAAAAAGATTGGACTCTATTTCATAGTAAACAAAAAGTATTAAGCCACCTAAATAACCTACTTTCTGCCCTTTTATTGTACAACATGATTTGCAGTAATTTTAGGTATTAGAACGGGCTACATATTAGGTGCTGCCATTCTTAAAATGTTACTGGGAACACATTGGATTTTGCAGTGTTTTCATTTGCATTTTAAGGTCTGATCCTGCAAAACCGTAACTTCCTTCACACGAGGAA
This sequence comes from Lycocorax pyrrhopterus obiensis, assembly GCA_014706295.1. Lineage (NCBI taxonomy): Eukaryota > Metazoa > Chordata > Aves > Passeriformes > Paradisaeidae > Lycocorax > Lycocorax pyrrhopterus. The sequence goes on along the minus strand of JACSVZ010000022.1, from coordinate 7,635,177 downwards.
CTGCAGTGGCATCAGCAGTGCTTCTTATCTACATAAACTTAATGTCTTGCCCAATTATTTTCAGGATCAGGACATAAGGCTGAAAATGCAATTACTTTGTGAGTTACAAAAAAGAAAATGCTCTTTGGAATGGTAGGTGAGATTCTCTGCTGGAGTAAATGATAAAGGACCCATTGAATTCAACGGAGCTATCCTGATTCACACCCGCTGATATGGCCCATTAATTTTAGTGTATGAAAATGAATCTCTACTCTAAAAATACCAATTAGTAATAAGCTTTGAGAAAGGAGAAAAAAAAATCAATTTAAATTCATTTTGTGTAATGCACATTTTCTGATGCTATTTTAGTTAAATTATTATTATGCATAATAATGGTAGGGCAATAGGTGCTGTCACCTTAGGAATTTGCAGCTGTGATGAGTAGTATAAAAGTTAGTGATAGGGAAATTTCAGAAAAGCCCATCGATTGCATACAATTGTCATCATTATGATTTGGATTAGGGTAGTGCGAACACATTAAAAGACATTGCACCAGCTCAAAATAATTTACAGTCTAACTAGAAAAATAGAGCAGAGAGGAAGGAGGGAAACTGAGGCAGCAGAGCTTCCATGAGTGACTGAGCTTGGAGTCAACCTCCTGCCTCCTGCCTGATGGCCAGGTGTGCTATTCAGCACACCAGGCTGATCCTCAGGAAGGTTGTTTTTATTTGAAGGGCATGTGCAAAAGTGAATATGTACTTTGGCAGGGAGCCAGTTTCAGCATTCAAATTCCCTGGAGATAGGCATGCGAGCAGGATCCTGTGTGAACACCCAGCTCTGCAGGCATTGAAACACCAGTTGGTGCATGGGGTGATTTGCATGCTCATTTTGCTTCTATTCAGCACTCATCCCACATGCATTTGTGCAAAGAAGATCACACTCCTGTGCCGGAAAGTTAAGTGTTGTCTCTGTGCATTGCCATTCAGAGTCGGTTTTTCATGAACAATAAAAGCCTTTTGGGATAAGTGGCTCTCAAAAGAGGATTCAAGACTGGTTTCCTCATATTCCAAGCAATCCTGCCATACTAATGAATCGTAGTCATAGCTGGATTACTCACTGTTACTCATAACATAAGAGTTGAAATTAAAGGGAAAAAAAAAAAGTTTTGGTTCATGCAGTGGATTATTGAGGGGTGAAACTCATGTCCGAAAGTACCAGTTGGTTTAGAAAGTGATTTAAATCCCAGAGGACAGACACAGCAGTGACCATTAAACATTATTTTTGCTAGCTGCAGATGAGTAGAAGTGGGGAGGCTGTGCTGAGGGGATCAACACTCCCAGCTTGCCTTGTTCTTGCTGACTTTCCTCTGCCAGCACTGGGCACAGGACCATCACTTCACCCTGGTACAGCTGAATAAGGTACACAGGTTGGAGTTTGCCCCAGCTCCTGTGGTTATGACAGCCAAAGCCCAGTGCCCACCACAGCATTTCAGGAAAATTCAAGCTGTCGGTATTCCAATGTTGAGGGGTATCTTTTGTAAGTAAGGCAATAAAAGCAAATCATACGAGTGCATCAGCTCTGCATTCTCATGGAGCTTTTCCAGGGGCTGCTTTGGAAACCTACTGCTCTGTGTCTGTGAGTGTATTGACTTAGCAGAGTTAAATCCATTTAGCACTTCTTGGGATGACATTAAAGTCATATTACAACAAGCAAGAGTTCAGAGTCCAAAGCGCAGTAAGCTGCTTCATACAACCTGGGGGTGCTCAGACCCTCCAGATATGGACCCTAAGATGTGGAAAATTGTTATTCCATCTAACCTTCAGCAGCTGCGAGATCAACAGCAGCAGCTCACAGAGCCAAGTCATCCTCAGGACAAGAACTCCCTTCCTCCTCTCCCACCAGCCCCTGTTAGCAGTTTCACCTTGTTCTGCAGTTATAAAGTTGTTTCTCAATGGCAGAGACAGAAAAAAAAAAACACCCTCAACATTTCTTCCTCTAAGAAACCTATTGACAGGCAGATCCTGTGGATTCCTCCTAGTACAGCTATCTTTGAACTGAGGACTTCTTAGTGAAGTTGGGAAGTTTCCTGGGGTTTTACTGTTTTTTTCCTAAATTGATTGTGGAATTTTTAAACAAGGTTGGTGCCTCTGATCTTTTTCTCAGCAGCTGCAGAATCTGTTTCTCCCCCCACAACTTGTTCCACAGAAACCAAGTATTGGAAAAATTAAAGGGGGAAGGACAGCAGCAGCATTTGCAGAGCCAGCTCAACTGAAACAAGGATCATCTCTATTGCTTTGTGAACAATCAAATATCCAAAAGGGCTTTGATGAAGTTCTGGGCTTATAATATTTGTGAATTAAGGGTAACTGCAAAAGTTGACTCTAGATTTTGATTTGAATATTGGAGACTCCTACAGATCATTAATCCCCACTGTTTGGTTCAGGTCTCCACTGTGAAACACAGATTTCTTGTTATTTCTTGTGTGCAGACTTTATTTTTCTAAGCTTTCAACAAGAAAATGTCATTTGTAGCTTTCCATTTTTTTGGGTGTATTTTCCATATGTTGTTCTATATGTGTTCATTATAAGGATGCTGACCTCGCTTGCACAACACTGATTTCAGCGAAATATGACTGGACCTGGCCTGGCATTTTTAATGTTGGTCTGTCTACAGTTACACACAGTGAAATTACGTTGCTGTATGAACTCTTTCCCAGGCTGGAAAACACAGTCAAGTGTGGCCATCAGCATGAGAGAAACCTGTAGGGATAAAACAACTGCCAGATGCAGAACGGGACATTTTTTGGAGTTTTATTAAAGAAAGAGGAGTGAAAACATAAGCACACACATACAATTTAGTTTTGGGATGTGCTATATTGTGTTTCTTGCTAAAACAACCAAAAAATCCAGATGAAAAGTTTGTCTTAAGAAACTGCCATCTTTCTCAAAATCAGCAAAGTGATGAAAATCTGTGTGAAAGTGTAGCCTATGCAGAGTTGTAAACTCAGTTTGGCTGTCTTAGGACAGCCTGATGAAGCAAGGATCAGCATCCAAGTACTTAGGTGGCTTTTTACTCCAATCCTTTTGAGGGACATCTACACCAACCCAATCCCATTTATTTTACACTCAACCTTTCCAAATAATGTTGGAACCAGAAAGTTATTTATGTGACCTGCTTAATTGAAAGAGCATTTGCTGTCAGTGATCAAATAAACTGTTATTGATCTTCAGCTTTGGAGGCTACTCACACGGAGCATTCTGGTACGTATTTTTCATTAAGTCACTTTTCAGAAAAAAAAAAAGGATCAGAACGCAAGTGCAGCAAAAAAAAAATATTCCTGTAGGGTACTGAGAGAAAAAAAATCAAAGAGGTTTGAGAGTGACTCCAGAGAAAAGAAACCGCAAAGCACAAAATAGCAACATCACCAATGATTGCACAGAAATGTAAAGGCTCCAATACACACAACATCCTGCTCTGAACTCCCAATTCTTAGCAAGAAAAACTATTTTAAATCACAGTGGAACATCTCAGTCCTTTGTTTGTGAAAAAAAAAGAGATGAGTCACAGAACTGCAGGGTGGGTAAGGCTGGAAGGGAGTACAGTGGGTCATGAGGTCCAAACTCCCTGCTCAAGCCGGATCATCCTAGACTATAGGATGGATATATATATATATATATATATGTCTCCAGGCTTTGTGTTCATGCCTTGGTGCTTGTGTTTAGCAGTACAGATGTAGGATGTAACAGTCGTCACACTCCAGCACTTGGAGCTTTTCCGCCTTTTTGAGTTTGAAAGTAGAGATGGAGACACACGTGGTGGTTATTCACAAACCCCCTTCTGATCCAAAGGTGGAGTATAGCTGAAGAAATCCCTCAATGGTTAATTACTAGATGCTGAAAAGTTATCGTTCCACACAGTGGAATGAAGTTTAAGATATGATTCTTTTGTGACTAATTCTGTGACAAAGCTGGTGCTTACATCACGTCTGAAGAGAGGGAAATACTTGTCCTACTTTTACAGCTGAGACCAGAGGCTTCTGTTGTGTTTTACTTCTTACAACTTCTACTGATTGTGCTTGGGAAAGAAAACCACTTAGAACTATGAAGGCATCAAGGTCAGAATTATCTTTGTCTCAAACTATGAAGGCGTTCACAGCACTGGAGAGCTGCTGGGCTCATTATTTTACCCATCTTAGGCAGAATATTCACCAGGCTGCAGATAGAGTGTAATTTTGCCATTCTCAGGGGGTAGGGTGGGGAATGGGGTGGGGGGTTCTATTTTTAAGCAAAGTCTTATTTAAACTTCATTTTTCAGCAGGATTTTTTCAGTCTCTCAGATCAACATACTTTGTATTCTTCTTACTCTGTTATTAAAAAAAAAAAAAGATCAAATCATGACTACACTCTCTGACTACAACGATTTTACTGGTAGAATTACACAGCTCTAAAATATAAGGCTTATAATGGAAACACTAACACAGTCTTGACTCTGCTCTAATATAACTGAACTTCCTTTGGGGGTGAAGCTTTGCCTCAGGAACCTTAATTATCTGATGTGGTCAATTACTCCAAGATAATGATGATTTTATCAGGTATTACTGCTCAAATATTTTACGATAGACAGGCTATTTAATTGCATTCCTGACCTACCAAAATGCTTACAGATGACTCAATTAAACACTAAGAAGAGGTAGGGGGAAGGGAAGGAGGGAGGGACAACACTTAAAATCCTTGCTTATGGTTCATTTGGAGAATTTTGTTCCTCTTGGAAATCCATCCATCCATCCATCCATCCATCCATCCATCCATCCATCCATCCATCGTTTCATTCATCCAGGTTGCCCAGGCATTGCCTGGACAGGAGGTTTGGATAAACAAGCTCAATATTAAAGTACAAATAGGAAAGCATGTCCAGTCTCTCTCCTGCTGAGGGATTAGGATTGGATCCTGAACAATCCCTGTGCTGGATTAGCAAAGGCATTTTAACATCCCCAAGCAACCCAGAGCATGATGAAATACATTTTCCACCACATTCAGGTAAAACAGAGTCTTAAAGACAACGAGGAAATGTCTTTATTGCAGCAGTCTCTGAGGATAATCTCAGCTCCTGCAGATCCCTCAGCTGCCCAAGTGCAATTCACCCTGGAGTCGGCTGGTCCATTTTTCTCTCCCTTAGCCTGGCATTCCTGGTGCTGGGCTGGCATTTGCCTGGGAGGTTGAGGTCACCCTGAGGACTGCTTTAATTGGCATCTCTGCTCCAGTGGCCCTAATGGGCTGTTTCCCAGGCACAGAACTGCCCTGCCTTAAGAATGCTTTGGCTGCACAGCCTCAGCCTTGGGTCCAGCCCTGCCCTGGATGCTCCTGTGCGGGTGGCTCAGACCTGGGAGCCCTCATGCCCTGAGCAGAGCAGGGAGCTCCTCCCAGTGCCCCCAGACAGGGAAAGAGGGGGATATTTCTCCTGCCAAGCAATCAATTTGTTGCTGGTGAAATGGGAACTGTGAGCAAGATTTTGAGGGTAGATTATTTTTCCCTGCTGCTTACAATAATGTTGCTGTAAGATTTTCAGCAACTGTGTCAAGGACTCAGCCAAGATCCTGAGAACAATGGCCAGGCTGCCCTTCCTTTCACGGCTGCTGGAATTCTGCTGCATTTCTCCACAAAAGTCCATTTTTCTTTCCATTCTGGAAATAAAGTGTATTGTTGCACTATTGTTGGAAAAACTGGCAGCAAATCCTCCTGGGCAAGGAATGTGGTTACCCACTATTGCGTGAGGCTAACAGGAGGAGAGATGACATTTTATGGGGTTTTACTCAGAAAACTTTTCATGAGAATATTATTACCATTTTATGGGATTTCTCAACAGAATTTTCATGGCCAGTATTTTGATCACTTTCTGTTATGTTTTCAGCCTCGCTAATACTCTTTTCAGTCACATTCCAAAGCACAGCATCCACAAATATTCCCAAATATATCCTGAATTGCCCAGGAAGGAAACAATTTTTCTTACTGAAATTGGAGCAAAATATGATTCTGAAATGTCAAATTTTAGCAAACCCAACTGCTGCAGCAATTGGTTTGGATAAGTGAAAACAGTTCAGTTTGACTTTTAAAAATATTACTATCATTAGTTCTCATATCAAGATGAAAAGCCATATTGAAACTACTGTAACTCTTTCATTATGAAAAAGAGTGGCAACAGTCAAAGAAGCAGAAAAAGGCAGCAAAAATCTTAAGCACCGTGTAATCCACCATGATTTTGTTCAATACTATGTAAGTAATTACAATTTTTGGTGAGTGAAATGGTGCCTGTTGACATCCACATCCCCTGCACAAACCCAGACCCCTCTGAGCTAAGTCACTTTCTTGCACCAGTTTCTGTAAAACCAACCTCCCCCCAGAACTTATTCCAAATACTGCAAATCAAATTTTTATGCCTGCAATGCTTGAGCTCCTTTTTACAGTACATACATATTTCAGACTTACCACTTAATACAATTATAGTTCATTTAGCCAGCAATTACAGTAATAGGAAGACTGGCAACCACTGCCATTCAGACTGGAAAATCAATGTTGCACAGAGGTACTTTTATTCATTCTATGGAGAGCCTCCTTCATCAGATGCACAAACTCTCGAATCACAGGGGAAGTTTCAGATCACTCCAGTTTTTACTATTTTTTTTTTAAATTTATCCATATACTATTGGGTTTCCAGACAGAAATATAGTGAATGACATCTTGAGTCCCTCTACAACCTGATTTATTCTACGATTCTGTGAATTATTGGTTCTGTTCTTTCAGCAGATCCATTTTCTATTGCATTTCACCTGACAGAGGACCTCTGACAATCCATTTCTTAGCAGCGGCTCAAAATACGGTTGTCCATGGGCAGTGAAACAGATTCTTCAGAGTTTTTCTTAAACCTTTAGTACAATGTTTGCTTTTAGTCCAGATTCCATAAACTCATGTCCAGGAAGGCATTTAAATAGGTGTTTCAGTTAATCCTTAATTTAACAGAGTTCTGAAGAATCCACGTAAACATATGGCTACAGTTAAGCATATGTGCACTAGACAGGAATGAAGTGCTGAATTACAGATGTAGTGCTTCCAAGAGAAAGCTAAGACTATAACCATGTCTCCTGAGTTTTAAAGCCTCTCTCAGTCACTTAACCATGCTGCAGCAAACCTGCTTTGGACTGATGGCTTAAATAGGTGTTATATTTGCATTTCATTATGTGAAAAATTAGGACTTGCAGAGGGCAAAAAGGATCTGTAATTTTACCTGGAATATTCAGTCCCAAAAAGGGTGGCTAGCAATGGGAGGCTGCCTTCATTGTTCAAAAAGGAAAGCCCTTAAATCGCTGCCATTACTGCAAGGAGTTGTTTCAGCAAGGAAAATAATGATATTTTTGCAGGTTGCCAAACTTTTGCTGTAGAGAAGCCTCTTGGCAGCAGATCCACTTGACTGGATGAGCATTACTGAATTTCCTCGTTGATCTGCTTGTCTCTGCATGGTGCCATCTTTTGACGGTGTTACATTATAGCCCCTTGTTCTGATGATAAATTATTTTAATCCATCATCAGAGCACACTCTTGCTCTAATGATGGATTAGTGCTATGCATCATCAGGGCGAGGAGCATTGATAATGCACCATACAAACCCCCACTGACAGTGGAAAAATCTGCCAAAAGAATTAGTTTGCACTGCACCAAACTGAGACCAGAGATAAAGACACCACTACACCCCACAGTGAAGATTCCATGACTTGGATAATGATTCCCAAAGGTGTAGGAGTGCTGTGTGGGTTCAGTGTCCCTAAAAGGTGCCAGAGAAACTCACCCTGGTGCACAGAGTGTGGGGAGACCTGAATTCTTTTAGGGGTGTACAGGAAGCTTACAGAATCATAGAAACCCAGGATGGTTTGTGTTGGAAGGGACCTTAAAGATTATCTGTTTCCAACTAGGTGTCATGTGCAGGGACACCTTCCACTATCCCAGGCTGCTCCAAGCCCTGTCCAACCTGGCCTTGGACACTTCCAGGGATCCAGGGGCAGCCACAGCTTCTCTGGGCACCCTGTGCCAGGGCCTTCCCACCCTCACAGGGAACAATTTCTTCCTAATATCTGATCTAATCCTACTCTCTTTTAGTTGAAAGCTTGTTCTACCTCTACATGCCCTTATCCAAAGTCCTTCCCTCCTTCTCTTGGAGACTCTTTAAGTACTGGAAGGTGCTATAAAGTCTCCCCAGAGCCTTTTCTTCTCCAGGCTGAATCTCCCCAGCTCTCTCAGCCTTTCCTTATGGGAGAGGTGTTCCAGCCCATGGACCATCTTCATGGCCTCTGGACTTGCTTCAACACCCTGCTTACATCCAGGGCTCCAGACAGCCTGAAACTCTGCTGCCTGCCTCACAGGTAGGTGCAAATCCTTGGTGCAGATATCCCCCAGTGATCTACTTTCTTGTAAAGCCACACCTTGTGTAAGGGCTGTGATGATAAACATCAAGAAGACACTGAACATCAAAGAAAACACACAAGAAATTGAGCAGACTATCACTCAGCTTCAGGTAAATCCATAATACAGAACATTAAACAATATTGGCATCATCAGAGGCTGGGCTCAACTCATCCTGTAATTTCAGCAATAAAAGTGTCTGTAAGTGCCTGAAGATTGTTCTCAAACAGAGAATTTTCCACACTTTGAAAGTCAAACCACAGAACCCGAGAATGGGAGTTGAATTTGAGACCCCTGTACACCAGGCTGATACTTTCGGATCCAGCCATCTGCCTGTCTCTGTCTAAACTGTCACATTTGCTCTCCATTCCAGCTCAACTACGTCAGCATTTTGCTTACCCAGTGTTTCTAAGGAAGGTGGAAGAAACTCTATAAACAAGCAGTGATGGAGAAATCTCCTTTGATTTGCCAGATTTGGGGACAGGATTGGTGTTTTAGAAGGAGTTTTGGCAGGGAAAGGCACGTCCTGATGAACAGGACTACTAAACAAGTAGTTCTGCATTAAAGCTAATGATTTGCTGTGGTTTTGGAGGAAGAAAGGCTTTCTTCTCATTAACTACCTTTGGCACATGGATTAGCTTATCCATGGAGGTTACTGAAACAGGGAAGGGTGAGGGTACGTGTGGGAAGAGCAGCTGTTGGTGCAAAACCCCTGTCCCCACGCTGCTTGTCCCAAGCAGATATCGAGGATTTGGGACCACTGATGACATCGAGACTTTTTCATCAGCTTTGCTGAGCATTTCCTCAACTTACTGAATCAGCACTGCATGTTTATCCCATGTCACTTTTGGGTTGTGCAGAGAATGATCCCAGGCAAGTACCAGGATTGCAATCAATTATTCATGTAGTGCACTAATGGATAGTTAGTCTAGGAACTAAACTTCCTGAAGTATATAATAATAACTATTATTTTTTAGTGCATCCTCTGTAGAACAAGTCTGAGCACTTCTCCTGTCTGGCATTTCACCTGTAGTTAGTTCCTCACTGCTGCCTTTGACCTGACACCTGGAGAGGATCCAGAGGGAGATTTGACCATGAAGGGGAGTATGACATGGAGTCTTCTTGACTTCTGATTGAAACCCCTGTGCCAGCCATCCCGGGAATATGCCCCAATGGCTGTGATTTATTGCTGTGTTATCATGCCTGCCTGCCTCATTACAGACTTTGAATTTTATCAGGCAGCTTGTCCTCCAGTGTCTGGTAACCAATTACTGTGGTCTGCAAAGAAGCCTGAGGTACTTTGCCAAACACTACTAATAAAGTGGGAAAGAGCCTGAGCACAGCTTCAGGTTGCCTTAAGGAAATTCCAGGGAGCACTTTCCGCTTTATTGTCTAGCTCACAGTGTGAACTGGGAATTATCTCGAGGAGTCATTCTTCACACAGAACTAAACTCCCCTTTAAAGATCGTGCCACACTGGATTACTGCACATGGACTTGCCTGCCTCCAAAGGCTGCTGAACGCAGTAGGAGTCTTTCAAATGACAACAGCGAGAGCAGGACTCAGCCCACAGTCTGAAACCAGATAGTTCAGAAGAAAATGAAAAAAAAAAAATCCTTTATTCCTTTTTCTGATACTGTAGCTAAAGCTGGAAGGAAAAATCAAAATGGTCAAGTGCCTGCACTACAAGGGCAACATGAACCTGTTGCTCAACATTTGTGAAAAAAATTAAATCTTAATGGGTAAAATAATGAATAGTGCTTTTTGCAAGTCCTCTGCAACAAAGCGAATGTCATATGAATCCCTAGCATGTGCTTTGCTACACGTATTTTAATATTTTCTTTTGAGGCTGGATTGCCCTTCCAAGGAGGAATGTGCTGGCATCCGTCCTGCAGAAGTGACCACCAGCCACCCTCCCATGGACAGAAAAATTCTCTTAGTCCTGCTTATTTCTCCAGCACTCTAAAGGGCTTCACCTGTGGCCTGGCTGCTTCAGATGGCTTGGTGTAAAAGGTGAGCAGACTGGGAGCCCTGCTCACTGAGAAGGCTGCTGGGAACTGCAGGCTGCCCTGCTCACATCCCCATGGACACACACACACACACACACACACACAGAGTTTCTCTCTCTCTCTAATTTTTACTGCAGGGCAGTTTTCTAAAAAGTTTTTTTCTAGGTTGTAAAAGACCAATTCCATAAAGGAATGGCTTAGTGCTACAATGACATGATTTGTGGCTTCCAGGCTCCAAAGCTGTAATTTATTCAGACAATTAGCAGCAGCCCTGTATTCTTGACAAATTCTTCACTTGTGTGCAGCTACTACACAACAAGGTGCTTTTAAGAACTGTGCCTTATGGATTAAAAGACTCCCCCCTCCTTTTTCCTCCTTATTTGACAAGTTCTTTTCACAGTCAATGGAAATTAATACAGCAGGTTAGAGAGGTGATATACTATAATCCAGCCAGCCAAGAAAGCATTGTCTGAAAAGAGCAAGTAGAGAGCCTACAGGAATGTTCAATACACAAAAAGGAACGCTCCAGCATTTGCCTTTTGGTGAAGTTGTTTCACTCTTAGCCTCACGTAATCCTCCAGAGTTACTGTACCAGATGTCACCCTGCTGCTGTTAGTAAGTGTAAATGGCATGTAAGTGTGGGTTAGCTGTCCAAAAACACACAGCTGAACGCCTGCCCCAGCACTCAGGTGGCTTTGCCTGCCCCATAAAGCAGCCAGAGCATCAGCTGGCTGAGCCCAGCGTGCCTGTGCAGAGCCCCCCACACCGCGATGCTGAGACTCACAGAGGGGCTGTATAAATCCATCCAGAGCCTTTCTCACACGCAAGCCTGAAGCCAAACCAGAGTTATAAAACCCAGCCCCAGCTCTAAATCCTGCCCTCCTCCAGCACTGCTGAAGGCCATCCTGGCTGGATGCAGGGGCTGGGTCAAGGTCCAAATCCTGTTCGAGCTGGGACCTTGCCTTTCAAGAGCAACAACCCCGCTGGAACTAGGGCTCTGCTTCCAGGCACAACGTGCACTATTTATTTTTCTGAGGCTCTGTTAAAGCTACCACATTACTGGCAGGATGAGCAGCCTCTCGTCCAGCTCATTCTGACACCAACTTCTTTCAGCAAAATGAGGACAAAACCAATCAAATCATGGTGGACTTGGGCAGAAACTCTTTCTCTTCGTTGCAGGGGAAAATCCTGAGCTGATACCTGGACTAGTTTTTGGGTGATATTCTCTCGCTCATCTCACTCCAAAAAAGTTAGATGTGCAGTGAGACCTCTGCAGAGGGCTCTTCCCAGCCTGCCTTGTGCTGTGGCACAGATGGGAAATGACATTAATGATCTATACTACCAATTTCACATTATGCTATATAAATGCCAACCACTTGGAAAAAAATGAGGCTTTGGCCAGACTGAAATTTGTTAGCATGAAATTTTGAGCAAAGTGCAAGACTATAACAGATTTTTTTCACTGACTGTGGGCAGAGAAAAGGAGGTTTAACAGGCCAAGTATTCATAATAACTGATTCATCTGGAGCTCAGTTGCTGGTGTGAATGGGTATCTTAGAAATATTTGGAAGGTTACAGAGATGTCCATAAAATCTGTAAGACTTGGCCCACTCTTGCTTTTGCTGTGAGTTACAGAGCATTCAGTTCAGCAACAGCAGAGCTTCACTCCACAGCGCAGGAAAATTCAAAGTATTTGGCCTCATATGGTAAAACAAAGTGTTTGTTCAGCGGAACTAACTTAAGCAAATTCCTCTTAATTAATAAACAGATGTATTTTCTTTCAACAAAAGAGAGATTGCTATTGAAATATAATGAAGATCTTTTTAAAGATCTTGTCTTGTTTAGGAATGGATTTTTTTTTCACTACACTAAAAGGGAAAAAGATGCAATAGAACAGTGATTGAGTCAATAGATCTGTTAATTGCAAATAATTTGTAATAGTGAGTCAAGACACATTTTGGAAAATTGCATCAGTAAGTGAAAAGAATGAATAAGGTAAAGAGAGACACCTGTGGAAAGAGCAGCACATTGATGCAGTAGGCTCTGGTGCTTGTCCTGCCTTTACCACCTCCCAGGGATGTGTGCTGTCCCTGGACCTGGATCTTGTGTAAGTGGGTGTAGTTACACTGATTTCAGGGGAGTTGTGCTGGTTGATGCCCGCCGGGGATAGGACACCTCGGTGTGTAACCCTCAGATGTTAACGAGGCTCACAAAGGAAAAACAAGCCGTTTTCCCTGCAAAGTTAATTTGTAAAGCCACCGGGATACGGGATTTCAAAGTGTTTGTTATTTGTTTAGAAGCCCATCTAAACCGGCTTCCCTTTTCTTTTCACTTTTTATTTTCTTAAAAATTTCCTCTCTCCTGTTCCACTGTCTCCTGTCTCAGCTACCACCTTATTTTGGGTTAATTTCCCTAAACAGAGACATAAATACCATATTAGATTTTCCCTTTCTTGGCTGCTAGTCAGGCCTGCTGTGCTGGGAGTGCTTGGTGGAGTTGCAGAACCTGTCTCTGCAACAGCAGCTGCACTTTGCATTTAGAAAAGGAGGCAGGAAAGACCTACCTATTTTTTTTAAATTTTTTCCCCTCCTCCAACCCTTCATTAATCTTATAGCTTAAACAGGAGAAAAAAAAAAAAAAGGTAAAACAAATCAAGAAACCAAACCAAAGGGAAGGGAGGGATGTGATGAACACTTCTCATTTCTTCTAGCTTGCAACATGTCTTTACTCTCTCCAGTGAAAAAGCCACCAAAGACCAGGAATGTATGTTAGGGAGAAAAATCTTAAAAGACTGCTGTGACAAAAGTCTATAGAAGATCTGTCCATTATCAGCCCAGATTTCTGGTGGGACGACCAAGGAGTGGAGTACAGGGGTTTTTTTCTTTTCAGGCACTGGCAGGACCCTCTGAGCAGCATTTGCCAGGAAACAGGGAAAGGGGATTTTAAGGAATATTTTTGGCACTCATTATTAAAGCAGAGAACATTTCATCCTCCTCTGCTTACCCCTGTTCAGAGCCCCCAAAAAAGGCAGTAGAGCCCCTACAGTGAGGACTGTTTATTTTCTGCTCAGTTGGAAAGCAAAGGTCCTATTACCATTACAGGGAGTTACAAGTATTCATCAAAGAAAGAAATGACCCATAAAGGCAGTTAAGTTAGTTTTATTCCTGCTGCATAAGTCAACCTCTTTTCTATATATAAAATGATGGGGTTAGAAAAGGATATTCATCAGGCAGTCCACTGATTTGATTGGCTGCACTTCCCCTAGTAGTTTATAATTTGCAGTTATAAATAAAGATGTTTTTAATAATCAATTGGTATTTAAATAACATACAATAACTGTCTTATTAAATCCCACTTTTTAGAATGAATAAGCAGTTAGACATTAAAGACATGGGTACCAAACAGCCACAGGATTTCAGAGCATTTTCTTTTTTATCTACAAGCCATAAATATCACTATGGAATTAGCTGGCTAGCCAAGGCCCTGGATGAAGCCAGCAGAAGACCCCACTCTCTGATGCTGCCTTTAAGTGATCATATACTTTTCTGGTACGATGACTTTTTAAACAATAACCACATGTTATTTCCCTTGGCCACCTCTTACAGTTCAAAAGGGGCAGCCTCAGACTTCAGAGCTGAAGTAAAGTAATGTGTCCTCAAACCAGAGCCCCAAAAGCATCTAATAGCAGGTTTGAGATGCTTGGTCTCAGCTGGGTCTGCACTATTTCCAGCAGTGAAGTTCATGCATTACCTCAGGAGGAGGAAAAAATTTCTTATTAACTAAAAGAAGTCGTACATACACACAAGTGATTGGCTTTGTCTTTCTTTGACGAGGACACACATAAATACAACCACAATCTTTTCCCTCGATGCTGCTTTTATTTTAGATTTTAGAAGGAAATGTTGTATGTTGACTGGTGTTAAGTCCTGCTGCTCTGTCAAGGATTTGTCTGAGATGGGAATGCAGAGCCAGGAGCAGGGGAAAGCAAACCTAACCCAGGTGTGTTGGGGAGAGAGGATGGTTTGGTACAGGGGCACCTGGCCCTGGGTCAGCTGCCGCACCTGAGTCCATCAGCACTGGCTTTCTCTGAGGAAGGGAAGTCCCCCCACGGGGCTTTATCCCTGAAATACCACGTTGTTCCTGGATCCCTGCTGGAGACAGACACCATCCTGCACAGTGGCGGGCTGCACAGGATATCCCTTGGCAAGCAGCTGCCACCATCATGCTGGTGAAGTAATTTCTGTGTTTCAGGCTGTCTCAGCCACCCCCACTCCCAAACATCATCCTCTGCCTCCAGCCCCTCAAATCCCTTCATGCGCCACAGGAACAGGCAGGTGGGGTCTTGGCATGGGCTCTGCAGGTGCAAACTGGGGGAAAAATCCAGAATGTCTGAGAGGAACCAGTTTGTAATTTGACCTCTTCTTGTTTAGAGAAAAGCACAGAGTCAGTGCCATGAATAGGAACAGCACCCTGCTCCCATTCCCAAACTTCATTCCCTATCCCTACGTTCAGCAGAGGATGGTGCAGCTCTGTCAGGGCAGGCTGGTGCCAGCACCTAAAAAACCCTGTTTCAAGGTGCACCTGAAGCTGGTTGGGAAGAGATGCACTTTTTGGTGGTTGCGAAGGGGCAGGTGTGGATGCGATGGCAGTGGGTCCTGCGGGCAGATGTCCATGCAGGACAGGCCATTCCAGGAGTGTTTCTGTCCCTAACCTGCAGCCAGCCCTTCACATCTCCTGCTTCCAGCAGCTCACCTGGCCCTTGCCCTCTTCTTTCCTTTTTTGTTTTGTTTTGGGGGTTTTGTTTTGTTTTTCTTTTCCTTTTAAGCCCCTGCTTGAGCTGAGATTAACTCCTTGGCACAGAGCCCTTCTGGAATTTATCCCCACTTCACCATACAGCAAACCAAGGCTCTGGGGCTGTACCACTGGTGGTCCATGCTGGACCATGCTCTGCCAGCTCTCACGTCACCTGAGTCCCCAACAGCCCAGCCCAGCAAACCTGCACGGCTCCCAGCCACCACATCCTCCCTCCGGAGCACACAACCAGATCACAGATAAAGTTTACCAGCATGCTTGCTCCAATAACTTTTCCCATCACACTTTTTTTCCCCAGTTATTATTTTTTCAGCCCCCTCCCATCCCCTTCCCCCCCTCCTTATTTTATTTTAGGCGCCTCTGAGAGTTCAACTGTCGCCTGAGGCGTCAAACTAATTTTCTCTTCAGAAATGATTGCAGAAAGCCGCATGCATAATAAATCCCGTTATTGCTCTTGTTATTAAAATAGGTTGTTAGGGATGTGGACTTGGAGGCCTTTTTGTCTGATGACAGCAGTTCTTCTTAGCTCGGTGCTTATGGCTTATTGACTAAGGCTGCCAGGTTCAAAAAAAAAAAAAAAGAATAAGAAACGAAAATCAAAAAGAGAAGGAGCTGCAGCTGCTGTTTAATAGTGAGAAAGTTGGGATGATTTGAGGCAGTTCTTTTAATCCTGTCCATGGGCCCTGTTTGAAAGACAGTGAATTTCCAGCAGCTCCGAGGCTGTACCAAGGGCCCACAGACAGTGTCTGTGGTGAGCTCTTTTCTGGAGCAATGATTAATTAATAGTTCTTTGACATGATTTATCTGAATGATTAATTAATATCCTGTGACAGCCAGGACTGCAAACCCTCACCATGCTGGGCAACCAGCAAGGCCCAGTGAGAACCAGAGCCTCTGATGAAGAGTCTGAAGGGATGAACTGGCTGAGGGACTGCAAGAGAAAATGAGTAGGACTGTTCTCCTTTTTCAGACGAGGAGCTGACATGCAAGGCAGCAAAGTGACACGATCAAGGGCACCCAAAATCTCGGTATCAGGACTACTAATTGAAGAAACACTTGTAAGTTCCTGCATGGCATGTTGACCATCAGCTTCCTCACCTTGTTCCAACAAACAACACATTTATCCAGCAACCTGGAAGCTTTAGCAAACCAGACCAGAGCCCCTTTAAAAAGAAATCTGGTTGAAGCAGCAAAACGCCTGTGAAAATATATTCTTAAAACAATAAAAAGTTTTCAAGCAGGTTTGATAAAGGAAAGTACACTGCCCAATCATTAAATGGAAACATTTTCTGGTCACCACATGAAAATATGCTTCATAAATCACTGTTGCCCTGTGAAACAAAAATCTAATCATAGATGAGGCCGTGCACTTAGCAAGTTTCTTATGCATGGAAACTATGAAGCAGGGTGTGTTCCTGCCCAGGGAAACCAAACATGTCACATCCCGAGGGGAGCCTGTGCCAGGACCGGCAGGAGTCTCCTCGGGAAACTTCTTGCTGGAGGCACGGGGGATGCACACACTGCCTGCACAGGAGCACAGCATTTCCAACGTGCTTCCAGTGCAGACCTGGAAAACACAGTGCACTGCTCTGAGACTGAAAACCAGAGCATTGCTCTGGGCTGTCTCCTCTGCAGGAGCCACTGGCATGGGGTGAACAGCGGGGACGTGTCCAACAGAGTTTGGTGTCTGCCTGGCCTTCGCTCCCAAAAGGAGGACACTGCTTCCCTGTCAGTACTGACTCAGACATCTCCCCTTTAATGCACATATAGATGATGTTATGCAGTGTTGGACAATCAATTATTATTTTATCGTCAGAGAAATATGGGCAGTTTAAATAATTTTTTTGTGCCCAGGGCCAGGATAGCTTTTATACAGTAGCACTTCAAAGAGCAACCTCTGGAGATTTTGCTGTCAAAACTGTGATACCATGGTACTCCAGGCCTTGCTCCCAGTTTCAAGTTGTGGGAGATACCCATTCAATCAGTGAGCTCAGCCTCTGCAGCAGATGATTCCCCAGTCAGCACACAGAGCACCCTCAGGCACACGATAGGTACCAGCTCCCGTGTCAGATTTATCCTGGGAACAACCAGATCAGGTCCTTCGGCTCTGAGATATGGAACCACACTGCAAGCTCTAGGGAATGAGGATTTACCATCTCATTTCTGGTGCCAATGGGCAAAGATTTTGATGGGGACTTCAGTGGAGCTAGGACTTGGCCTGCTCTTTTCAAGAACCATGTCACTGTTTAGGCTACTCTCAAAATAGGTGCTATAGACTAAGACAACTGAATGTAACAGCACAGAAGAAGGAAAAAAGCTAAATCTAGGAAACACTGTTACCCAGAGGAGAAATATGGTCACTCAAAAGCTGTCAAGACTAGCTAAATTCAAAGACTCCTGTAGAAAATATAGAGTCCATTAGAGAAAATACAGAAGCAGTTGCATATTTAACAAATTGAGAGCCCCAATTTGCAATTCTAGATCAATTAATTTAAGGTATCCATTTGAGTGTGGAAGCTGGCAGTAGATGTGAGTAAGTGAAGTTGGACATTAATACTTGAAATGCCCAAATTGAAAACAGCATGCTTGGCTTCAATGAGGAGAAAGAAAATCGTGCAGAGCTTCCTCGCCCATGTTCCATTCCTAGGTGGATTTTAAAGAATGCAATTCATGCCCCAGCAATACAGAAGCAATTACAGAAATGGAAAATGACCAAGCCACTCTCAGGTATTCATAGAAAATTGGCATCTCCTGAATATTGAATTGTACTGGGTCCCAGCTTTCTATAAATACAGAAGATCAATAATTATCAGGCAAATGCTTTGCTAACGTCTCAAAGCTGGCAGGACTGAAATAAGAAATGCCATTTACGTGCTACTGCCTGAAAGAGAGAAATAGTCTTTCCCGTTCTCTTGATGAATACTTCACTTGGCCTCGTGATGAGGAATAATTATGGGCTGCTCCATTTGCACACTCAGAAAAGGAGAGAATGAACAAATGTTGGCTACATCTGACTCGTTCTTCATGATGAACATTGCAGAGTCCCCAGCCTCGAGGGCCTGCAGGGCTGCTCCACCACACACCTTCATGGGGAGATGGTGTGCTAAGAACAGCTGCTCTTGGGAACTGCTTGGAGAGTCACTGAGTAACAGAAATGTTTGTTGCTAACCATCCAAACGTCTTGGGGCACTTTTCAAAGCAGATAACATCACCAACCTGATTATATAGGGAAAGAACTCACTGAAGCTCTTAGGAACAGGGTAGGATGTGAATTAGTGTTGATGCCTCTGGACTCTGAGCTTCAGACTCCTGCCTGTTTACTTTCTTGTCTTCTTTTCTGCACCTTTGCCTCCTGGGAATACTGCAAAGGCAGCTGTGCAGTCCAAGGAGTGCAAGTTCCCCCTTCCCAAACTCCAGCATCTTAGAGTTTTCTTCTCAGCAGCAGACTTTAGAGTTTGGGAAAATAAAGGCAGAAGGGAATAAATAAGCTAGAAAACATATCATCATCATTACAAACATAAAAAGCTACAAATCTGTCACACTGCAGAAACTCTCACTTCATTGTTACTGTGATTTATTGGGGAGCTAATTTTAAACAAGTTTTCTTTTCCAAAACCACAACACAAAAACAAACTGAATAAGCAAGCCAGAGGACAGAAGCTAGTTGCTACCGGACAATTTAAGCAATAATCTCATTTGCTTTGTAGTATAAAAAGCAATAAAGGGCTGTTTACTGAGTGAATAAACACTGAATGAATCACAAAAAGCTCTTTATTGCGATTATACTCCAAGGCAGAGGAGATTATTGTTATTACACAAGAAGGCACAATGTGAAAATTTAACTCAATGCGCCAGATTTTCAGACCGTTTCAGTGGTACAATTGTGTTCGGGGAGTACATTGTGTCTAATCTTAGCAGGCTGTTTTGACAATTCTGCATGCAAATCAGGTGGTGGGGTACAAATGCATTTAATTAACTATTTACAGCCAATTTATTCAAGCCTGGTGGCTGGACACGTGTTTTGCACAAGCAATGGCATGTGAACTGGTTTGAGAATCAGTTGCCCTGTGTGATACATTCAGCCCTGCAGAGGACCCATGGATGCTCTGCAGTGAGGAGCCTCCTGCATGTTCAGCCTCAAGGTGTACGATGTGTCCTCCTCATGGGCCCAACCTGCACAGCTCCAATGTAAAATTAGTTTTAAGGAGGTGGACAAGGGGAGTATAAGCTGTAAGAACTACGCTGATGAGTAAAGTGTCTTTCTCATCTTTTCCCATCCTGTGTTCTTAATATGTTTTCTTATTTTTCTAGTCAGTAGTTTTGACTTGCAGTCCTGAAAATGTGGCTGTGCGGAGAAAAGCAAAGTTAATCCATGCAGAGCTTTTTTTTCCCCCTAATTTCCCCTACTACAGACTCCTCCTACTGTCAGATCAGTAAAAATGGAAAGAACCCTGGAAATCTGACCTCTGTCAGGGACAAACTCTGGTGCAGTTGAGGTGTGGAGTGCTCGGTGCTGCAGGAGCCACCAGCCTTTGAATGTGTGTGCCAGGTGTGTGTTCACATTACAGGGACAGTGCTCAGTCGCTTGATGTGTCCCCATGTCTTCTGGTGCACTAATCCCCTCTCAGCTGACACAATGGACATCATCTCCTTCAAATAATTACCTTTGGGTGATGGGGTTCCCTAATTCTCCACTGGAGCCTCTTGTGTCCTCATCCTACACAAGGATTTGGTGAGATGTGATCTTTCACTGCTGCCTCGTATTCCAGTGAAACCTGCAGCCATGGCAAAGGCTTTGGCATCTGCACTGGAAACAGCAGCAGAAGATGCTCCCAACTACAGAAGATGCTCTCAATCAGAGAAGTTTTTCCTGCTGGGACTGTTCCAGATTGAAAACTTTTATAGCTCATGCACAGAGCTAGATTATTAACACTTGATCACCAGCTAGTTGTTGTTGAGTGAGAAAAGTGAGTTAAGCCCGGATGATATGATGACTTAAAGCTGTATTCTCATTTTATATGTAGCTGGGAGGCTGCTGGGAATCATCTCCAGTGTGGCCTGGCTGGCATGAGAACAAGTTAGGTAGATATTTGAATTTACCTTTTTTTTCCTCTTGGTTTCCATTTTTAAAGTGGTCTGGTGTTTAGGACTGACTGTAAACACTTGTGGGCATGGAAGAAAACCCAAGTAATGCAGGGGCCTTCCTGTTATGTATTCATTAAAATAAAAGGGAAAAGGCCCATAGCAAAAAATAATATCATTTGTTAGAGAGGAGACACAGTTAAAACATCAGGCTGCAACTCCCTTTAAAAATATGCTTTAAAAGGTCATTATGGATATTTTGTTTGTTTTTAATTGCTCTTGGTTTTTGTTTCCCCCTCCTCTCTACCTTCCATTTGGAATGCTTCAGCCACACAAGGAGGGAATAGAAACAACATAATGTGATATTGGCAATCAGTCTCATCAGACAATAATAATCAAATCCAACTACTTGGATGCAGCAGAAAAGCCTCACGGTTTTTTTTCTGGAATTGTAGGTCTGCTCTGTGTATTTGGTCTGATTTCTGAACTATCCAGTAAGCAAGGAATGAGCTAAACTCACGAGAGTAAGTTGGAGCAAATAGTTCAGATTTGCTCTGGTGTTTGTCCAGTTTAGGGGGCAATTAAATAGATCCCAGGAATTTGGGTTTTATTTATTTTCTAATGAAACTTAAACAGCCTCCTGATGCCACCCTTTGTGAAGCTCACGTTGAGCTAACAGCACAGGGAGCAGGCACTGTAGAAACGGTCTTAGTGCTGATATTTGAAAATATGGCCTTTGAGGTCTATTTTAAGCCAAACCTCCCACGTGGAAAAGAGGCATCAATTGGGACCACTCAGGTAAAGAGGAGGCTACTCAGGCGTAGGAGGTTTTGTCATCAGCATTTCCTCACCTTGCCTATCTTATTACCAGTACAAGTAAAAAGCAAGAGCTGTAATTGCCAGCAAGAGCAAATGATGGTTAAAGTAAAATAACAAAAGGAAAAAGAAAATACAGAATATTATGGAAAGTGTGCATGGAAAAATAACACCACAGACCTTAAAAATATCAATTGCCTGAGCTCAAAGCAATGGATTTATTTTTTAAATTGTTAAATAAACATGGGACAGGAATGGAGGAGGCTGTCATGGATAAGAATAAAAAGTATTTTGTTGCTGATATTTCTAAATCTCCTTTGAAGGTTTATTTTGCAAAGTCCAAAGCTTTCAAGATCCTGAATTCAATTCCTTTGGGCTCCTGGCCTCTGTAAACACTTTCATGGACTACCAGTGCAGAGAGAGGAGCTCTGGCCCTGGAGAACAAAGCCTTCATGTTCAAGACACGATTTCTCTGAGTAAGATGTGGTTTTTGCTGTTCTGTTGAAACCACTTACACCTGGTTTACTTCAGCAGTGCTGGGCAGGATATGGTAAAAGACCTGGAGTGTGAGGACCGAGCACACCAGATGTTCCTGCACACACATTCCCTGTTGCGGGGAAACTCCCAGCAACAGCCCTGTCCCCCTTTTTCATTCCCTTGACCACAATTCAACAATCTAAACAAAACATTATTTTTGAAGTATACATATTTTTCTTCTTCCCCTCTCTGATTCCCATTACCCTTCTGACCGTGTCCAACTTAGCTTTAATTCTCCTCAGCAGCAGGGCTCCTGTGTTGTTAGCGTTTGCTATGCTGGATAACTCCTGGAGTATTTCTGCATCCAGACCAAAAGTTCTCTTCTGACAAAAGTCAGGGATGGATGTTGGCCACTCAGTTTTCCAGTGGTGACAGGTGGGTGTGACAACCCCTCTGGGAAGGTCATCGCAAGCAGGGCCTTGCTTGTCTGTGCTCCCACCAGGTCACATGAACACGGATAAAGGTGATGAGCAGGGGAGGAAGGATTTGCATTTCTGAATAAAACCCTGTCAGGTTAAGTAGGGAAAAAGCTAACATTCCCAGTGGATCTGTCTAAGGTGTCATGCTAGTACCTCCTGAGACAGAGCTCCAGGAATATTAGGCTTATAGACCCTCAAGCTGTTCAATAAATCTCCTTTAGTAGGTACAAACCTGTTTTGAAGACACAAGGAGAAGTAAGACCTCCAAACCTAAGTTTTCTTCTAGATTAAGAAAAAATGATAAGCCATGGAAAACATATTAAAAAACCCATTAAAAGACCTCACACCCTTGTCAGAGCCAGTGCAGCAGCACCACCTTCAAACTGCCTCTTCCCACCTCTTCCCCAGACCAGCAGAGAAGCTACTTCACCTTTCCAAGTGTTGTAACCCAAACTATTACAGCTACACAGAGACAGCAACAACTCATTGAGGAGCGACTATGGCTGGTAAGGCTGAAGATGTGACCTGCAGGACAATGATGGCTCTCCTGCCAAAAGGAGCAGCACCGAGATGTAGACCCGTCCTTGGAGCTTCAATCGTCCAAGGAGCAATGACAACAGCTGGCACTGAAGCTGCCCAGGATTATTCTATTGTCCACCTTCCTACTCGGCAGAACATGAGCAGATTGTTGCTGCCCCTGTACAGGTCAAGGTTTTTGTCTTTTTAAGATTTTTTTTTATCTTTTTCAACTGGCAGCAACTTCTACATCATCTTAAATTCTGATTAATCTCAGGTAGCTGAAACTTGTTGAATTTATATTTAAATGGAGAAAGAGATGAGCTGAAATAGTGCCAATACTTCTTGCTCTTCACTTTTTCTGACTTGTCCACCTCTTCAGTGCACACCGGGCCCCCCCAGGTCAGGGTAGTGTAACACCTGACATTTCCCTGTTGGTCTGTAGATGCTACACTAATACAAGCAATACCTGACAGTGTTTAAATGCTGACATCTGGAGTTCACTTGTTGAGGATTTTATAAGGAGAAAAGAAAAAAAAAAAGCTCACTTTATATGTAATTTTACATGTCACAGCTTTGTTTTTCACTCCCAAATATCATCTCTTTCCCTCAATTAGTTGGCCTTCTGTTGCATGAAATGACTGTCATCTTGTGAGTGTTGTAATTGCCTTTTGCAAGATCAAAACCAGGTATAGGACTAAAAAAACCCCAAAGCCCAACCACCTAATGGGGCAAATGCTGCAAATATAGCACACATATCTTTATTTAATTTCAGAGGTGGTGGGAGTGGACTGGCTTGAAAGGAACAGACTGTGCTCCTGAGCAAACTGTTATTGTAGAAAAATATTTAGGCCCTGCTTTGTGATTTAAATAGTAAAATCCTCACATCTTTGGAGCTTTATCACAAGTGATTTCAAAGGCCTTCACAGCACAAGCAGAAACTCTCCTGCTCCATCCTGAACAGCAGCCAGCCCTGGGGTGAAGCGGCAGGGCTATTTAAAAGTGATTTACAACATGAGGTTAAGAGGAGCATTTGATGCAAACGAACTCACTGGGTGATTTCTGATGGCTAACATGCCATTAGCCTTCCTTATATCAAGCCAACATCTCAGGCTTCTGTGAAAACCACCATGATTTTCTTAATAAAAGAAAAATATAAGAGCTCAAAGGGCTTATCCAGGTGGAGCCGGGAGGGAGGAATTGAATTTTGTTCGTGAGGTGCTCTCCAGGTGAAATTTCACTTACAAAAGAAAGCAGTTTTAAAAAAAATAACCTGTCTGGGTGGAACCTGGCAGAAGTACCTAGACAGGGGACTTTCCCTGCTACCCTGCACTAACTTGTTCCATTAATCCTTCTAATTTCGTGTATTCATTTTTACACAGCTTAGCTTGTTCTCTGCATGCCAGTACAAATCATGTTTTGCTCCCTCTCCTCTCATCGTGCTCCTCTCTCCGACAGGGCCTGGCTGCTGCTGCAGTAACTCATGTGTTCTGTCAGCTGGGCCACTGGGATGCAAATCTCTCCTTGTCCCCTTGGGGTGCCATCGATACTTTATTAAGAGTTTGCATCCCTCTTTATCCACCGAAGTGATGGACTAACTGCATTTCCCTTCCTCTCTAGTGGTCTCAGAGGACAATAAATAAATAGATATTCCCTAAAAATGTCTAGTAAATAATGGCTGAAGGAGAATCAACTCATAATTTATCTAGGTTTCCTTAAAACTGGAATCTGTTTTAAAAAATGTGTGTTTCAAGTATCATTTCCCCCCTCTTTTTCCTGAAGCCATGTCATAAAACAAGTTAGTGATACATAACTGAGACTTGTTTGCACTGAATATCCAAAAATCTGTCTGAAAATCCAGTGCATCCACACATCAGGTTTTGCAAATATAATCTCTAAACTATATTTGACTGGGGACATGATTTGGATGTGTAAGTCCTCCCTTCTGTGGGGGATTCTTGGAGCTATGATTTATTTAAGGGCCAAATTTTAACCAACAAACACCTGAAGATTCACCAAAGCTTCAAAGCCAATTGCTTAAGTTCACCCAAACCCATGCTGACTCCCTCAGGCTGGCGATGATCAGCTTGTGCTTAATCTGAAGTAAATGGCAGTGAAATCCTCAGAGAAGCTTCCCTTTATATGCAAAGCTAAACACATACTTTGCCATTCTTCTGAAAACTCAGAAAAACATTTTTCTGAAGCCACAGCAGCACCCTGAGTCGCTGGGGCACGTGTGCTGCAGCACAGCTGGTCACCCACTGGTGTTCTCCAAAGCCCTCTCAGTGTTTTGGGGATAAAGGTCAAATGCTGCTCTCTGAAAGAGCAGCTCCTCCATATTCTATGTTTCCCCTGCTTAAACACAAGGCCTCATGCACTATATATGGCACATCTCACAAACCCTTCATCAAGGACAGAATTATTCATTTCCTCATGGGCTTTTCAATAGGCTCATCAGGACAGCATCCAAATGCTTCTCAAATACTCACGGATGTTTCCTCAGAGCAGCCTGATGAGGATGGGAAAAGATGAGGTCCTGAAGGAGGAAAACTAGGACAAGTCACTGAGGTCCTAGAGGATGAAGACTGGGATAAGTCATTGGGAGTTTGATGTGTCCAAGGTGAGATAAGGGAGACACGTTGTTTTCAGAGCTGAAGTTACTGGCACTTCTTAGCTCCAGGCCCTGCTCCAACACCCCCAGGCAGGTGAGGGCCCAGCACCCCAGTGACACAGAGCATTGCAAACCTCTTAGACCTGCACAAAATGAGCTCCATGGCAGAGGCTGGTCCTGGAGAGCACCTGATGCCTCCTCTGGGAGAGCTACTTCCCCCTTCTTGCAGCTCACAGCTTTATTCATTCCTTTACAGGTTAATCAAGGAGAGGACCCTGGGGTCCCATGGCTTTGTCCTCCCAGCTGCTCTTGGTAATGCTTTTGGCTGCAGCCCACTCACTGGGCACTGATGGGATGTGGCTTTGGTCCACTCTGAACTTCTCTACTATTGGCTCTCTTTACTCTGGTGGAAGATAGTCTTTCCCAGACTTGGCTGTAATTGTTCTCCATCCCCCAGTTTCCCTAAAAATATTCCTGGGTCTATATTCCTGGGTCCATATTCCTCAAAAAGCTGCTATTTCTATAAAAAGAGTCACTGTTTTCACCAAAACATTTCACCCTGTTTGTCAGCCTCACCTTGCTTCACTCCCTCTCCATCCTTCAAGACAGGAAGACTTATGAATAAGAAAGGTTTGTTTAGCAAGTTAAACTCCAAGATGACTTTAAGCAGAAGGCTATGAATAAACAGAAGACAAAGCACAGGCATTTAGCATTGCAGCTGGATCACTCTTTAATTGCCTTGTCTTTGTCTAGAATTCAGCAGGTCTTGCCCCGCACATCAGAGTGCACATGGCAGCGTTTGGGAGATAAATGCAAATACTCAGCTTGAAACCTGGTGTTTCATGATCCCCTGCCACATGCCCATGGGGGTGAAGGCTGTCCCATTTCCTCACATCATATTTTAAGCAAATGTTTCCTTCCCATCTGCAATCTTCTGGCTTTGTAGAGCTTGTTTTCAGCACCCCACCTCACAGACACCCAAAGTTACACACACCGTGTTCACAGTCCAATTAGACTCATTTAATTCCCTACTGAATTTCATGAGTCCAGCGACCACAGCCTTGTGCTCCACGCTACTCAAGGCTCCAGTGCTGTGCCCCATCAGGGACTCTTGTCCCAGCTTTCCCAGCTGCTAAGGAGGAGAGATGCCAGTAGTTCAGTGCTCCTTCCACACCTGCAGGCCACACGTGCTGCACCTTCCAGCACCTTTCCCCTGGGCTGGATTCTGGCACTTCACAGTCTCATGACCTTTGTTCCTTTTGTAGATGGAGCCTGGAGCAGGAATATTTGCTGTGCATCTTTTCCACTTCCTCCAGAATCCCTTTTTGAGATTGCAACTGCACCTCCCCTGCACCATCTCTTTCATTTGTACATGAGCACACATCAGACACAACACCTTAAGACTCTTGATTAGCCTCTTCCTAATTACCCTCACCACAGCACCCATGCACCAGTAAGGTAGGAGCAACAATGGATGTAAATATACTACACAGGGCTCAACTTTTACCCTCGTAACTCTTATCTCAGTTTCTCCAGGCAGTATCCTCTTTGAAGAGTAAAATGGTCTCTTCTCAGTCTCACTTCTGATACTCTTATTCAAAACAGAGGAGTCTCACTTTTCTTTTAATTAACAGTAGTTTCCTCAATCACCTCACCATCTTCATAAAAAGATGCAAAGCTTCAGTTCTGGACAGGTTTAGCGCAACCTCTCTAGGATCCCAAAAAGCCACAGTTCTTTTGAAAAAAATCAGAACTTTAGACATCAAAGAACAAGTTTGACAATAGTTGGATGATTGAACCAATCCTGCTTTGAGTCATGGAGAACTAGATGACATCTTAAAGCCTCTTCCACCCCATTGTATTATAAGTTTTATTTCATCCAAGTAAAGATGATCAGAGAGCGTATTTTCCATTGGCATTTCCCAGCTTTTGAGCATTTGCAATCTTAAGAATGTTCTTTTAAGGGGAGATTCCTGCACATATGGGCACCCTTAATGGATTAAAAAGAAGATTAAGTTGTTTGAACACTGTCCTGCAATCATTCCATCTGTGGCAGGTTTGTACGAGATGCTGTCAGCCGCTGCTTGGAACAGAAGGAGGAGGATCACACAGTCTCTGGGCACTGAGGAACCCCATGGGCCAGCAACAACACCCTGCTACCCCTGTGCCTCGGCAGCGAGGCAGTTAACAAAGCATTTTTGTTCGTGTGAAAATACAAAGCAGCTGCTTAGTTCTGCACTTGGCAGAAGACAGCAGCCCCCTCTGCTCTCCTTGTCTTCTACTGCTCTTGGATCATTGCAGACCTACCCAGCTGTTGCATTCCACATGCCAGTTACACCAGTCCGGGAAAGCAAGGGCAGGGACAGCGGTATGGCTGTACAAAAAGGAATGAGAATAATACACTGCTGAACCAGAAAGGACAATATTTATACAATAAACATTTTCAGGAACATAATGATTCCTTTGTCGTCAAAATTTTGGAATGGTTAATTGCGCACATGAAAAGTGCACCTAATCCACACGCTCAAAGGCAGTTAATGTGTTCCCAAAGTGGCTGTGCACTGCAGATCTGGCCATCTGCACAGCCCTCCCTGCACAAGTCCTCACAAAATTGGGTGGGCAAATGCACAAACACTTCTGAAAATAAAGTTGCGTGTATGAAATGCCTCATTTTTTATGTCTGTGAATATGCAACTCGGGTGATTTTGTTTCCAAGTTTAAAAATAACACTCCAAACCGAGCATTGGGGGTTTATTGTAAAAAAGTTCACGGCAGCTCTGTGCTGGAGAGGGTGTTCAGGTATGAGCTGCAGTTTGGTCTCGTGATATAGTGCACACAGCCACAGGTATCAGCTGCAGACTGGGGTTCTGCGTCAGAAGCTATCTGCTCCTTCTGATGGGACTCGAGTTTACTGAGTTCTGTTTCTGACTCAAATTTAGAGCAAAAATCTATGTGAGTCAAAACAAGCTTAGTGTGAAAACTTTCCTGATACTGAGTCTCTAGGAGTCGGTTTCTTAAGTTTGATTTCTTGGATCTCCAGCTTTTAGCAATGTTTGCCAGTAGTGCAAGTCCTCAGTGGCCACCACATGGATTCCCAACCTTTTTTTTTAAATGCAAACTAAAAATCTTTAAAACAGAGGAAATACAGCCAAATGTAAAACCGATATTAAATGGCATCCAAGCAAATGGTACTTGAGAGAGGAGGGAAAAGTTTTTCTTACATTCAAGACTTCTTGAAATTTCTGAATCACTTATCTCAACAGATTTTTGTTTTAAAGGGAATTATCTCAAACCTTTTCCTTTTGCCATAATAAATTTAAATTATACATACCATAATGATATCAGGTCAATAGAGATATCTAAAGATTTAGAATACTGCTATTTCATAATTGGACTATTTCCTATCTAAAGAAAAACCATTCCAATTTCAAATTATAAAGTCACTTTCAAATGAGAAACACAGCTTTCTTTATGAAAATGTTGAAAAGTCCTCGTTCAGTAATTTCTTCCAGAATTCCTGAGTATTCACAAAAGCTGGCCTTTCTCAGAGAACTGGGTAGATTTCACTGAAGCAGCAATCATGTAATAAACCAAAGTCCTTGAGCAACAGCAAAATGCTTTATTAAAATAATGAAAAAAGCCTTTTCTTTCCAGTACAGCTCAGGAGGTGAGCTCAGTGAACATAATGAAGTATGGAGCATGGTTGTCTACTCTGGTTAATTTGTTACATCCAGTAATGTACAGAGGTTGGAAACTGGACTTGCCTTCCAAACAGCTTTCCTAGCACCTTCCTTCTCCATCCAGCCCAGGACACAGAGTGACCCTGACAGAAAAATTCCTACAGGATACCTGCAGCTCTGCTGCTCCTGGCAGTAGGACCGGCTGGGATGCCGGAGCTGCTCCTGGGGGTGCCCCATTGGGGCAGGATTGGATGACTGCAATGAGTGCTGGGTGCTGAGAGATGCTCACCTGAGAGCTGCTGTTTGTGGGATGTAGGATAATGGCTTATTAGGTCAGGCAGCCCACCTCCAAAAGAACCCTTTTATCTTCATGATGGAGTTCAATAACATGAACTGTTATTGTTAGCTGGTGGTGTGTGGGATTTGTGTTAATGGCATTACTGACTGAGTTAGCAATGCAAGGATAGTGCTAGGCTGTTCCTTAATCACTTTCGGGTGCTTTTGGTATCGAGGTCTGCCTGTGACTGCAGAGATTTGGGTCTCTCCCTAACAAATTGTGCCAGAGGAGATTTAGATTGGATATTAGGGTTGTCAAGCACTGGAAAAGGCTGCTTAGGGCAGTCACCATCCCTTGAAGGATTTAAAAGACATGTAGAAGTGGCACTTGGGAACATGGTTTAGTGGCGGCCTTGGCAGTGCTCGGGGAAGTGTTGGACTTGATGGTCTTAGAGACTTTTCTAACCTAAACGATTCTACTGTTCTGTGAATGGCCCTGCACTCACCAGCAGCGGTGAGTCACTTCAGCAAGAGCTCTTCTGAAGGTTATCCCTCCTGCATGTCTTTTCAATATGACCTTTTAAAGAAATGTTCTCATTTTTGAGAGCTACACATCAAGTCCTTAAACTTGGTTGTGCTTCCTGAAATAGAGGAAATAACCAAGAATCCCTGCTCAGTCAGGGCAGATCTCTTTGAAACCCTTGCTTTACAGTTTGCATGAGCACCAGAAGAGCACAGAATGCTCCACTGCTATTTTACAGTGCTGGTTTTCTGTGTAAGTAACCTGTGCTTTCACTGGGACTGGAACACAGCTCTCCTTCACCCAGAGCTAGTGGTTATTCCAGAATTTATTCTTCTTTGATACTAGAAACCTCTTCCTTTATTCCAAAAATTTGTTTCAAAGAACTGGCATTTTCTAACCCAAAGACTTTTAATGACAAAATTCCTGAACAGCTCTAATTATACCCTATGGCTCAGGCTGAGGGATAATATTTTTCCCCTCTGTGAACAGGCATCCAGCATCCCATTATGTGTCCCTAATCCTCAGGAGCCTGGAGGGAGGAGCATGAGTGAGAAGCACAGAAATTTGGGTTAGGTGGGTCCACTCTGCTTCTTTGGCTACCCTGGACAAATGAAACACAACTGCTGAGGGACCAAAGCTGGGTGGAAAAATTTTGCAAAACTGTGCACACAGTGGGAAAAAAAGACAGACAAAGGATGTCCCCACCTTACCTGTCCAGCCCCAGCTGAAGGGAGGTGATCACCAGCCTCCTACTGAAGGCAGAAGCTCCTTGGGCTCAGGTTCCAAGTGCTCCCCAACACTGGGGCGATGTGAGGGGCCGTGCATGGGCAGCGATTCCTCGGCGCATCCTCCAGCTCTCCCTCCAATTTTTAAAGCACATTGTCAAGCTGTGGAGCTACAGTTCTAATGAGGATAATAATTATTATTACATGCGCATATATATATATATATATATATGTATATAAAACCCTCAGATCCCCATGAGGTTTCTTCAGATTGTCCCAGAAAGAAAACATTTTCATTGTGTGGGCTGTGATTGGGAACACACGGACCCGCCGCACCCCACTCCGGCACTAATTACAAGGGGAGAAGAGCCCAGTGCAGAGGTTTCTTTAATTCCTTGGGCTTGGAGACTCAGCAATCGAATTACCTGAGGAGGCTGGAATGTCCCTGGGGTACAATCAGTCATGCAGCGTTCGGGTTAGGCCAGGGTGGGTAATATAT
The DNA here is from genome assembly GCA_014706295.1 of Lycocorax pyrrhopterus obiensis. Lineage (NCBI taxonomy): Eukaryota > Metazoa > Chordata > Aves > Passeriformes > Paradisaeidae > Lycocorax > Lycocorax pyrrhopterus. Next base: position 7,604,247 of record JACSVZ010000022.1, on the reverse strand, counting down.
ACACGCTGGCAGCGTTGTGCAGCCACCCAACTGGGGAAAGAGGAATTTCTCTTAATTAATGGCGTGATGTATGACACCTTAGCAGCAAAAACCCTTTAATAAACCCCGATGCCTCCTTTTACAGTTCACACAAGATGAAAGCTCGCCGGGATACCTGTAGGAACGGGGCACTCAGAAATGCTGGCAGAGCAGCTTGTGGTGAGGGAGCTTTAATAGCTGCACACGGAGCTTTTGATTCCAGAGTCGATTTTAGGCAAGGCTGCCTTGGAGCAAAGGAAGCAAGTTTCACTTTCAACCTTGCCCAAGGCTGCTACCCAGAGATGAAGATACCAGTGAAGAAGACTGAAATCTTAATTTAATTAACTATAATTCCCAATAAGACGAGCTGGGGAGGTTTGGTTCAGAGCATGTTTACCTGAATCTGAGCTAAAGTATTGGCTTTCCAAATTCCAGTTCCAGCTTTTGTTTGGCATGGGACTGAGACACAGACTAGATGTAAAGCTCAGATTCACTCAGATTTGCCCAAAGTATGAGGGTACTCAGATTTTTAAAATACATATTTACATTTAGAATAAATTTGGCCTTTTCCCACACTAAAAGCTGTTTATTTAAACCTCTCATTTTGGTCATGTCTTTTCCATCTTATATTTCTTAGACTGCTAGGTCAAAAAGTGAGTAAATAGGTCAAGTGTTTCATAGAAAATGGAATACAGAGGCTATGTGGCTAGGACTTAGGCTCCAGAGCTCTAAATTAAGCATATTAGCAAAACTGCTATGAATTACTATTTATTCTTATGCTCTTTGATGGTCTTTGCCTCCTTGAAGACCAGTTTTTGGTTTCAACCAAGAAAGGGTAGGAAATGAAAATGTCCCAGCTCTTGGCAACCGTTGAGATCCCTCAGTTGAGATCCTGGAAGCACAAAAACCTCAGAGAGATCGGGACCATAAAAACAAAATATGAAGACATAAAATCAGGGCCCACCAAATTCTGCAGAAAAACCAGGCATGACCTCTCTGGCTCAGAGAAGGGACACAGACCCCAGGTTGCAGATGTGACAGGAAATTTCAAACTCGTGTAATCACAAAAACAATTTTAAAAAAGCATTTCAGGAATCTTCCGTAAGAAACTTAGAGCATCTTGCGTGACTACATTTAAAAAGGAGTGACAGATGTGTTTGACCTGAGACCGGGAGCAGGGTGTTGTGTGACACTGCGACTGTCCAACTCCGTATCCATGAGATCTGTGCAGGGCAGCCCGCAGGGAAAGACTCTGCAGAGCAAACACAGAACATTGGCCTTATCTCTGCATCACACATCACACACCACAATCACTTTGCCTTTCTTCCATGGCTCTCCACAAAGGTGAGAAACAGGAAAACTCTTCAATGAGTGAAAAAATTGCATTTCCCAAAAAGGAAAGGAAAGAAGAAAGACCTTGCTCCAAACCTGCTGCTTCATTCTGATACAAAACTTCTTTATTTTCCCTTTTTTTTTTTTTTTTTTTTTTGAGAGAGAGAGAGAGAGCAATTTAGTGTGGCAAATAAAAGCCCAGCTAATTTTAAATCAGCATGTAGCCAACTCAGCCACCCAGTAGCTCTGTCCTTGGGCAATATTATTGAAGCACACACAATCTATACTAAAGCGATCAGCTTCCTTCAGGCCTGCCAAGGGGATGCGTTAGGCGAGCCCAAAATATGACAGAAGGAAATTTATGTGCAACTTTTACACATAATATCTCATTATGACTCTCCCCAATCTTTCAATTTTAAAAATAAACGGCCTTTGTAATGATTTTACCAGGAGCATGTTGGAAAGGAGATTGAAAAAGAGAAAGGAAAGTGGCTTTGGCCACAGTTATTTCTTTTGCTCTTCTTCTCTCGGGTTTTTCTTTAATTTTCCTGAAGATGTTTCCACTCAATTTAGGAAGAAATGGAATTTCCCCTTCCCTGCCATCACTCTTTTTCTCTTTTGCCCCCGTTTTCAAAGAACGGAATGGCTGACATAATGAAGCCTATGTCAATAGCAAAGTCATTTTGACCAGTTGGTAAATAATGAAAGTTTCCACTTAACGTGCAAGGCAGCTCACCCAGGGGACGAGGGCTTGGTCCCCTCCCACGCCAGCAAACTGTCATCCTTTGCACAGCACACACAGCTGAGAGCTCTGCCTTGCAGCGAGGAGAAACCAGAGTCCAGCTGAGGCCCGAGCCAGATGCTGCTTTGCCACAAAGAACATGCACTTTTGGACACTGGAGTGCTGATTGCACAACCACGTCAGCCGGTGCTTGCAGGACCAAGCCCAAAATGGAATGGAAAAAAGCTAGAATAAATTAAGTATGCACAAATAAGAAGGGGGAAAGCCCCAGTGGTGATTGATCTGCCACACACAATTGCCAGAGCTGAGCTCCAGGACTTGGTTTGATAAAGAAAGGGCGGTTCTGGTACTTCTCCCCTGAGATGCCAATCCTTGCATGACTTTCTACTGTTTCATTGTGGGCACCAGCAGGAATGATGCTGCTCATACTCCACACACCACAGCTTGAGGACCCAGGGGAGGAACATATACCTGAAGGGAGAATCAGCCATAAGCATTTTCGGGAACGACCTCCTCTGGGTGGGGGTAAGGAAAACAAACAAAGCCAAACTCTCACAGCTTCTGCTGGTAGCAGAGTGGGATGTTCTCAGAGCGGGAAGCAGAATCACTGCCAATGTACACTGACTGGTGGAGAGAGAGTTCCCACTGCGGGCTGATGGGCAAGGCACCATTGTCAGGCAGAGAGAACTGGAGCAAATGTAAAAATATCCCGATCTGTACAAAAAAAGCTTTCACTGCTACACAGTACTGTACTGTGTTTCCTTTGCATCCCAAATATCTTCTGAGGAGACAACAGTCCTTATGTCTGTTGCCCTCTAGTTCATGTCTTCTCCTCTCTGAAGGCCACGTGCTGGGACAGGGTCCTGCTTTTAACCATATTTTCTTCATTCATTCATACATGACTGCTTACTTTTGTATATGACTGCACACTGCTTGATTCTCACGTTTGATGCACTTGTGAGACCAGCAGTAAAGTTATTGGCACCAAAGATCTGTAAATATCTTCTGCAGGAGTCATTACTCTCCTCATCGATCCCACACCCCTCCGGTGTGTCCAGCACAGCCCATCAATATCTGCCCTCATGGAGTCCGTGGGTGATCCCTTCCCTCAGGTGCCTTTCAGACACATCTTTGCTCTCAGGGATGAGCTATGAATTATTTGTGTAATTCTGGACAAATCACAAGAAATATTGGGGCTGGGAACTGAAGTAAATAAGAAGAATGTATATATATATATATTTAGTAAATTGCCATGACAAAAATAACATCAGAAAAACACAGACGGTGGAAGAAAAGATATCTATTTTGTGTATTTTCATTGTATTTATGATGTATTAGTTCTACATTTGAAGACATCATTCAGTTTAGGCAGGAAAATTTCACTTTGTTTACTCTTTTCAAGACAAAAAAAAGACAGAGGTCAATAGGCTCATCCTCAGTGGCTTATTCACATTACCTAGAACAAAACAACTGGAGGTGAGAACTGAACAAGGATCTCCCCGGGGTGAATTTATAGACTAATTCAGCTCTTTTAACCATCCTACCACAGCCTGGAAAAAAAATGTAATTCATAGAAGGAATCTTCCAACAGAGGGATGAAACTGAACATACTGAGTTTAGAAATATTTAAGGCAATTTGCCAGTTGATGGTGGTCAGCAGGGGTGGGTTGCTACAGTAGTCTCACGGCAAAATTTGTTTTGTGAGGGAATAGCTGCACGAACTTTGGTACCATTAGTATTCGTGGCATAAAACGTCATCAGATGAATAGAATTTAGGAGAGAGTGGCAGAAAATGATCAGTCTGGGAGCTCCTGTGGGCATAACGCAGTCAATGAATTCTCTGGACCTCAGTTTTCCCCACTGTTAAACAGGTACAGTCCATTAGGCTGGTGAGAATTCATTTTTTCTCAGATGCTGCTTTGAATTTGGCATCTACCATGGACATGCAATGTATGTGAAAATGGAAGAATCATAGAATGGTTTGGGTTGGAAGGGACCTTAAAGGCCTTTTCATTACAATCCCCCCTGGCAGGGACACCTTCCACTAGACCAGGGTGCTCCAAGCTCCATCCAGCCTGGCCTTGACACCTGCAGGGGTGGGGACTCTAGACTGAGCTCATTTTGAACACCCCTGGCACAGGCTGGACATGAAATATCCGGCAGTAAAAAACCTGACCACTGACCATCCAGAGGGGAATGCTGAAAGGCCACTGACTGCAGTAGAAATGTGGAATCATGGAGTGGTTTAAGTTGGAAAAGACCTTTAAGATCAGCTAGTCCACATGTTTGTGTCACACTATAATTGCTCAGCTTGTAAATCAAACAGCACAACAATTAGCATGTGGCTGTTCTGCACACACCTTAACATCCCCCACACCACTGAATCCTTTATATGGAAAAATTTGCCTCTTACTTTAAACAGATTCAAAGAAAATTTGCCTCAGATCTTTCCACGCCTGCCACATCTCCAGGTATTACCTGGCAATGCTACTGCTCTCACTGAGCATTCTGAGGCTAAAACCCTTGAAGTGAAGGCACCTTTGTTCCACCACTGGATTCTTTGGAAGTACAAGGCATTGGAAACATCCCAAAACCATTTTTCCGTTTGTAGAATGAAGAGTCTTTTCTACTGAGTTGTTATAACTGGATCCACCGCTACAGAAGTTGGGCGTACCTTTGCCATATTTTCTCCATGGGGTATGAACACAAATTTCTTTCCAAACACATTAATTTCCAAAAGAACAGACTGACTAGAAAGCTCTGAATTTAAGAACATTAAAAATGACAAGAGGCTGGGAATGAGGAGAGCAGAGTACACTGCAGTGGGGCTATTTCAGCCTCATGTGCTCCTTTGGAGACCTCCTGTCCCAAGCCAATGTCACACTTTTGCTCCCAGCAGGGTGACCGCAGAGGAGAGGACCTGGTCTGGCCACTTGGTCACAGCTACCTAAGGCAGCCAGAAAGTTCAGTGACTGCCTGTGGTTTCAAATCCCAGAACCCGTAAAGCACAAATACAGGTTTCAAATGCGAGGCTGTGACCTCTCCACTCACCAATAAAACATGCCCAAAGTCATAATAAACAAAACATTACAATTCAGGGTGGCAAAGCATAAACCAGTCATATGTATTTTCTTTCTGGCCACTTAAGCAAATCTTAGCCTTTACCAAAAACTACCTCGGTGAACTAAGTTAGCAAAACAATCCTGATTACAACATAGGTTAAAAAAAAATAAGTCAAATAAACTTAACCTAGAGTTTCTCATGGGATGTTTTATGTTCTTGTTGTTGCAGAGTGGAATATGGGCCAGGATAAACATGGAAGGGACACAAGTGTGATAATATAATGACACCTTTTACTAGCTCAAAGACGAAAAAAAGAATAACAGAACTTTAGATAAATCAAAGGCCTTTTTTCTTCACTTTCAAGATGCAGAAAGGAAAAACCACAGCTTGTATATTCCTGACAATACTCATCTTGTCAGGAGCATGAACTCACGTTGTTGGTTTTTCACATCTCTGGATAGCCAGCGAGGGAGGGAGGGGGAAGGGGAGAAAAAGTGTGGCTTTGTAGGATTGAAGGAACTGACATCTGGTTATACAAAGATACAAATTTCCAGGTCATACTTAACAGCACGAATAATAAACTGCAAAGAGTTGCTGGCTACTTTCAGAGTGACACTGTGGTAACCCTGATAAGCTGTTTTCCCTGGGCTACCGACGGAGCCCCAGCCCATTGCAGTCAGGGCAGGAGCACAGGCAGGATTTTAGGAAATACTTTTGCAGGAGATAAAGATGGGCACTCCTGTGTGTCTGGGGCTTTTCACAGAAGGGACAAGATTCAGAGCTCCTGGATGGAAAAGAACTGAAACCAAACTAACCCAAAAAAACCCCCAAAAATAAACAAACAGTGCCCAAGAGGAGATAAACCCACGGATAAAAGAGATGTGCTGGCAGTCTGGTATCTGCTGGCTGTTATCAGAGTTGGTGCAGTGGATTAATGATTTCTTTTCCATCCTCTTACATCTTCTTCAGCCCCTGCCATCATTTGTTATAGCATCCTTACTTTGTTACTCAGATTGACAAAAGGGGAATAAACTTTACCCTGCAGGTGTTTTCAGGAGAAAAGGTCTTTTCCCCAGGAACTGGATCCTAGATTTAGTGAGTAATAGCTATTCTTCCCAACAGTTCAAGGCACTGTAGCAGCAGACACTTTTTGCCTGGGTATTTCAGACATGCCCACCTACGTCCTAGACAATACTGGTCTCCTGTGAATATACGTTTTTCAATGTAGGAAGTATTTTAGAGCAGTAGGCTAGAAAGTGTATTAAAGGATCTATCACTTCCGTTGATTTTAAAGGATTATATTTTGACATCTTTGGTGCAGACAGACCAAGAAGCTTAAAATGTATTCATCACACAAGGACCAGCTTAAATCCATTTTACCCTTTCTAAGTAGATCTCAAACTTCCTTAGCAATAATGGCATTTTTTTTCAATTGACTAAAAAATAAAAAAGAGGGATTAATAGGATTTAGGATGACTGGAAAGAAGAAGCAATCTCTAAAGGAAACTTCTGAATACAGGCAAGGGAGATGGAAAGAGGGGGCTGTCCTAACAATTTGTTTCCTGTTAATACCCTTCTACCTTCATTTAGTGCAAAACTACAAATCACTTATTTCCCTCAATGTTAGTACAAAAATATAAAATACTTATATAGTTATTATTTATTACATATGTTTATGGTTGCAGACCTGCAAGGAGGGAAAGCATGAGGAATGCAGGGAGGTATTTAGGAGGCAGCCAGAGAAAAGCTGAAGGAACAGGAAAGAAATCATCAGCTAATCAGCTCTGTCAGGATGGGTTCAGCATGTGTTTGAGAGGGACAGGGAAAGAGACTGGTCCCATGCAGGGATTGCAGCAGCTGATGGAGAAGCCGCAGGCCCTGGTTTGGCTGCAGCACTGGCTTTTGACCCCGTATCTCTGCTAAGCAGCATTTCATGGAATAAGATGCTGCATTTTAAAAATTTTGATCCAACAGCATTACTCTGAAACACAGAGGCACAGTAGAAAAAGGAGAACAAAAATCTTTATTCATACCTGGAGCAGTTTCTGTGTTTTCCACAGAAGAAGGAACCTCTGGACAAAGTGGAAGGGCTGGGAATATCCCCAAGGGGCAGCCCTGGGAACGTGTACGACCGTACTGCAACCCAGCGGCCGATGGGCTCGGGCTCACCCTGCCGAGGTCCAGCGCTCCAGGAAAAACCTTGATGAATTTTAAAAACGGCTGGAGAGAACATGTTCCGTCTCCACGGATTGCCTGGAAGCCTGGACCGTAGCACAGGAGTTACCCCATTTCCAAGGACCACAGGGAGGATAATTTCGCTGATGCTGGGCGTGCCCTGGCTGATTCAGAGATACCCAGACAGTAGCAGGGAGAGTGCCCAGAGATTGGGAGATAGTGGCCACAGTGAGCTGTTACCTGCAAGCACTGTGGAGAGAAACAGAGCGCTGGCCATCAGCTCACTCCCACCCAGTTGCTGCTCTAGCTCTGTAAAAACAACTGGGGAGGAACCAAACGGCAAAAATGCATGCCTTATATCCCTTAAAATTGCTTTTCTGCATTTCTCCTGGTCTCTGGCCAACCAAGCTATTGTTTGCTGCAGTAGTGAAATGAATAAATATTAAATCTCTTCAGGGTTATTTATATGGATTATACAGATTTTACTTAACAATTGCTCTGCCACTAAGGCTAACATGATTTAGATGTTCTCTTTTGTGGAAGGTTCAACATCGGCACAGGGGCACAGTGAGAATGCCAGGCTGCAAGGCAGCTCTGATATCCAGTTGACATATGGGCAATTTCACAGGACATAGTCTGTAGGCTTTTTTGTATTTCTTTGCCACAGGAAGCTTTGGAGGGTGAATGTTTTTGGAGACAAGGCCTACAGAGTAGGCCAAGCAACCTGATACAAAACAGCTTTACCCAAGTGCACTGCACCTTTATCCACGCCTAAACTGAAATACTACTCTTTGCAATAAGCATAACGAAAAAAGAGGAAAACCCATTTTGGTGCCAGTTTTGGAAGGGCAAAGGTGGTTTCTACTATAAGAGAGGCCAAATGGGTGGCTGCAGCTTACCTGTCTACAAATGGCTGCATAGACAACAGCTGAAATTGGCCTTGATACAATAAATGCAAAAGAAAGAGAAATATATGAGTGATCTGTAGCATTATTTATTGTAGCATCTTTGGGTCATTCCACAGGTCACATATTTACTTTATTGGATTAGCAGTGAACACGTGTGCATCACACACACAGAGCAAATTCTTGTCTCTTTTGGTCTGGCTTTTGGCTAGGTGGCAAGAAAACACCATTTCTTCTTTACCATAGTGGAACACTGACAGAAAGCTTTGCCCCAGCACCTGCCAGTCTCACCCCAAATCTCTGTCCAGCCCTCCTTCAGCCATGCGCAGGTGTCCCCTTCTTGTCCCACCACGATCCCATTTACCTGAGCCACCGCTTCAGCCTCCCCTCCAAGCCATCCATGCCATGTGGAGTGGGCAACTTGCTACCAGTCACAATCCTGGTTTTGTGAAAATCAAAGACAAATCTCCCATTTCTGGAAGGAGCAGCTGCCCTAAATCTCCGTCACCGGTGCAGCTCTTTAAGAGCACAGTAATTCTCCACCAAATTGAATCTTCCCTGACAATTGGCAGCACATCAGAGACAATTCACAGGCATATTTTTTCCCCTTTCCTAACAGGAAATAGGGCTTGTGTTACATTTACAGTGACCTGGAGCTCCGGGGGCAGACTAATATCTCACCTAAACAAACAGACAGTATTTCTTCCCCGATAGAGGCAGATGGGCTGAAAGGGAAAGCTGACTTCGCTGTGGCCTTCCCAGCTCCCCTCAGCAGTGTGGGAGGCACTAACAACGTGCAAACCTGTGAACACCAACACGGGGATCCCCGACGCAGTGCAAGATGATGGCTCAGAAAGTTTGGAGCTGCAGGTCAGCTTTTGCACTTGGTCTTTGTTTTTGTTTTTATGAAATGACCATTGTCTCACCTCCTGGGGGCCTCAGGGGGGGCCCCTCTGATGGTGTGAACTGGAGGGTTCATTGCTCAACCCACGGTAAGGCAGAGAGAACCCAAACAGCCCCCTCTGCTAAACCTCTCCACCTCCTTGCAGTCTGCAGCATTTCCCCAGGAGGTTCCCACTTGCCTTTGTGGGGACAGGGAGATAATTCTGGGCTTTATTTGTGGTGGATTTGGAAAAGTAAACTCCAAACTGCGTGAAGTGACTCTGGGGGACAGTAACTTACAACAGATGTCACAATTGTTCAATGTCCGACTGACGAGAGAGCCCTCAGAAATAATAAACGCCTACATGTGCTTGCAAGACAAATAGCATTCAGATACTATTTTTCTTGGATTTCCCTGCCCTGATATACTACTGTCTGCTTTGCCCTGAAGTGAGAGCCTGTTCATCCCTTGTAAAAATCAGAGAAACAAACCCAAACTGATGGGGAAATCTCCCGATTGCAAAACTGCACACCATAAGTGCATCACACCAAGAATGCACACAAAAAGCAGAAGTGAAAAGAAGTTTCACATCCATTAACTCCAAATGCCAAAGGCAGCAGAAAATCCTGCATGTTTCAACAGCTCACCTATCCCAGAAATGGGATTCACCTCTCTGCTGCCCAAAACCCCACTCAGCTTAACAGGAGCTGCTGTTCTGGAATAAACAGGCTTTGCTTCAGATCCTCAGCTTCCCCCAGTGTGCACACAATCAGGCCTCACGAGGTTCCCATGCCTTTAGGATAACCAAGGAAAGCACAGTTTAGAGCTGAAGGCAACATGTCTCCCATATCTCAAATATTTTTTTCTTTCCAAAACACCATGAAGAACTAAAAACTCTGCAGCTCCTCCCCTGCACATCTATCCCCTGTGGCAGTGAGGGTGCCACAGCAAGGGGGAGGGACTCCCCAATAGCTCAGGGTGAGCACCCATGTGAAGGACTCTCTGTGCGACACCTTCCTGGGCCTTGACCCATCCCACAGGATTCCTGTCTGCATCCAGTATAGGAAAAAATGCTCTTCAGGCTGCTGAGAGCCAGACAAAGTCTGCCTTTCTAGACAAAACCAGAACAGTGGCAGGAGGAGTGAAATCCAAAGTGGGATAAATGTCTGTAGCAGAAAATATTCTCTCAGGGAGCAGCAGAGAGACGGTGGCAGGCGAAGGAGCGATGCTGCTGGAATGACTGGCTTTGAGCTGTTGTGTTGGCTTTTCAGTGAAACCACAAGTCTGTTCATGTCAGGCACAGGCCTCTCTCTCCCTGGTTATTTCCAGGAATCGGCCATCGGCAGTTGACAATTAGAAGAGCAGCGTGAGAGCTGTGGCTGGCCGGTCTCTGCAGGTCTGAGGTTCTTGGTTCGCTCTTTTTTGCAAGAGAAACAGCTGTTGACCTTCGGTTTTCTGTGTCACTCATGGCCACGGCGTTGGATGGAGGTATTTTAGGATGGCCATGTCTGTTTACACCAACAGTCACAACATAACCCCTACAAATCTCTCTGTTAGGTGGACAAGCAATGTGCCAGCCAGCCGTCACTCCTACTTGTGTGGATACTCTCTAATCATCCCCTTCGCCACTTCTGCTAGGCCAGGGCTGAATTTGGGAAAGCAACTGAATTTTAACTCCCTGGATCTATTTTGGGGCCCCCAAAACCTCCTGCTGAAGCTCAGTGAAACCCTATGCCAGCCTCAAACGAGTGAGAATTTTCTGTGACTGCATCCTGTGGTTTCAGCTGGTTTTGCAATTAAGTTTGTGTCCTAGTTTCGTTCTGAATTTCAGCTGATGCCATGCTCAACTCAGATAAATCAGAACCTTAAAATGAAACTCGACCCTGAGCCTCTTCTCTGAACTAACTGTTGCCCTACAGTCTTTTTTTTGTTGTTATTGTCTTCCCCACCCCACTTCCAGTCAGGTCAAACTCCCCTAGTCACTTCTCTTTCCTTTATGGCACAAGGAGTCTCCCAGGGTGTTTGGAGGTGGCCACTGGGCCTTTCCTTCCTAACGCACATTAATTAGTGGCTTTGCTTTCAGTCCTCATGCGCTGCTGAAGACATAAATGCAAGCAGCTCTGATCTCCATGGATGATCACGTGCTGATGGGGTTTGAATACTGGGCTCAGTATCCCCCAAAAACCCATCTGGAGTGCACACATGGGCAACTGCTGCCTGTGCATCAGGAGATCTCAGCTGATATGACAGTGTTTGTGCAGCCTGAAAAGCACTTTCTTGCCTTGTTAATAGTCCAGAGCATGAAAAAGTAGGAAAGATAAACAAGCATTAAAATGAAGAAGAGTGGTCAAGTGGCTCGCATCTTTCAAAGGCTCAAGGGCTTCATGCCTTTCCAGGAGTCTGAGGTTGAGAAGCTGAAATCTGGAATTTAATCTAAAGCTGAGAAATGAGAGGTCAAGGGGAGCAGGCCACTTGTATGCGCCGAAGGTTTGGAGATGCAGTCGTGTGCTTTTGGTGTTGCAATCGAACGCGTCGCCTCCATCTGTGTAAACAAGGAGCAGAGAAAGTTAACATCACAGCAAAAATACAGGAGAGGGAAAGAGGGGTGAGCAGGTTTTGGCTGCACAGCAAAGGAACTCGATGGGATTTCGGCTTCAGCTCAGTCGTGTCCTCTTTCCAATACAAATGATGAAAAAAGGAGCAACTGCCCAACACAAGGGGGAAAGGGGAAAGACCTCTTGAGGACTGTACCAGCCAGGCCAGCCACATGACCTGTGAGAACTCAGTGTGATTTTTATGTGGTGGGAAGTGCGCCTAGGACTCGAAATAATGCTGTGTTGTGCGGAACGTTACACGGAGTCCCAGCTAGATGAGGTCCTGAGTCGACACAGCTGGAGGGCAAACGCTGCAGGAGTCCCATGCAAATAAATAAATAGATACAAAAATTTCAGCGCTGTTTGGATATTTATAGAGGTTTTGTTATTAGGTACATTAAAATAATCCCCAGCAGCCAATAAAGTCCTTAGCTGTGTCACCTTTGTGTAACTAGTGATCTTTTAAGTATTACCTCTGTATAAATGCATAAATTTTTTCTCAGCCATATCCTGACCTGCCTTGCCCTGCCCAATATTCCCCAGCATTCCCTTTGTTCCCCGTAAGTTTTTTAGAGGTTCTCTCATATATACTTTCAGGTGCATCTTATCTGCCAGATAAGACACTGAATTTGTTCATTTTGCTAAAAAGCTCCAGCCAAAAAAAAGCATTTGCCTAAAGCTTGTCATATATTAATAAAGAAACTCTGCCTAAATAGGGTTGTAATCAGAAGTGTCACACAAAGAGTTAGTAAATTTTTAATAAAGCAATTTTTAAAAGTCAGATCATCAAATCCTGTGAAATCTGTGAGTATCTCAGGATGTGGCTAGATTGCAGAGAAAAGGTGCCCCACTGCAAGCCTTGCATGCCAGGCACTGTGGTGCACATCTCTATTGGATTCACTGCAGAACCTTTCTGGCCTGTGTTTCCTTAAGCAAAAACTGGGTTTGAGGGAGTCAGGGGGAGCTCTGCTCCAGGAGCAACTTCCACCCAGGAGCTGCAGGGGCTGAGGCTCACATCTCACCCAGGGCTACTGGATGTGCTGCAGGCTCCCACGACGGAGTGTGGCCAACTGGAATAAAAGTAAAATATCAATTCACACTATTTTTTTTATCCTTATAAAGGAAATATTAATGATGGACAAATAGAAAATGCGTGCAGTGACTAGAATAGAATGATTGAAAAAACCTTAGGAGCTCTTACAAGCAGCTGGCATTGGCTCAGGCTGTGTATTCCTCGAGACACGAGAAATCTTTGACAGCAAAAAAGAAATCGAGCGGTGGAAAAGCTGGTAAAGTTTCCTTTTCTTAGCTTCGAGTGTGGGCCCATATATAGTTTAAATTTTTTTTAAGCTATCAGATAACAACAGATGCACAAAGCTTTCCCTGTGACCCTCTCCCTCTCACATATTCCCCCCAAGTCAGATCCCAAACCGGATAGTGTGGGCAGAACAATGGAAGCAGATAGCATCTGGTGCTGTAAAACCAAACACAAAAGAAAGGAAGAAGAAAAATCACACACCAAGTGCTCAAGTAAGTGTCTCCTTCCCTCTTCCACCTCTTTTTTTTGTTTGTTTTTTTGGTAACTGGATGGAAATTCAAATCTCAAAGCAGACCTTTGGGGTGGAGAGCCAGGGCAGGAGAGGAGGAAGGGGATAACCTGCACTTTGCTAAGACCAGGTCTGCTGCCTTTTCACACAGGTAATTTGTTGAGAGGAGCTGGGCAGTGTCTTCTCTGGGCAAACCTGCACTCCCTAAAATAAAGAGGAACACCTGACACCACCCATGGACTTTGATTCCACACTTAAGCCAGGTTCTTTACTATTCAATATCAACAGCACTTACTATTTTTCTGCTTCAAAATTGCCAGGCAGTGAGTCACAGAGTGAAAAAAAAAAGTGATGTGATTTCTATGACCCATCTAGTGCAGGCAATAATATAAAAGGTGTAAACAATGTATTACTGCTGTCATTCCTGTTGGCATATTATTAAGAGCATTTTGGAATCCACTGGATTCCTCTATCACATCCCAGTACAACATCTTTGTCTGTAGAATAAACCTAAATTATGAAAGTACTTGAAACCAACTTAAGGTCTTTTTTCTCTTGTCTTTTCTCCATGTATCCAAAAAAAAGAAAAAAACCACAAAAGCAGATTCAATGAAAACTCGAAGGCAGCTTTCGAAAAATCAGAAGTCAAAATGAGATGAAATGTTTCACATCACACAAATACAGGAGATTTTTCCTGCCAGCCTAAGTACGTGAGGAAGCAGCCCTGTGCTCTATCCTTTTTATCCCTCTTAGCTGTGTAAACCACTCAAAACTGGAGGGCACATGTCACTTACACTGACATGCAAATCATTACTGCTTTGTCTGCCAGGAAATTTGTGTAAACCAATGCTGAGTTCAGGTTCATTATATTGACATTTTTACCAACAAGTAAATTGAAAGGTTACACTGTTGACATACCAGATGTTATGCAAACTGCTTTTCAACCCATGGTTTTCATACATCTCTATAAATAAATAAATTAGACACTTACAAATGGTGTGTGAATCAATATATGGTAAATCACCAATTTATATACACATAGCAAAAACTACCGTGTGTAAACCCCATATTTCACACAATGTCAAAACCCCCTTTTCCACCCAGTACTTTTCATTTTCCTGAAAATAGCTGTCATCTATGTAAATGTTTTCCCTCAAGACCAACTGTTCTTCATGGTAAGAACAGTACACGGAAACCTGGGTGCCTGAATTAGCACATGGTGTTATCAATGGGAGTTAAGAATCCGAGTGAGAGTTAGGCTACAACACAGCTTTGAGGATTTGAGTTTATGTAGCTAACAGAGTAGATTTGCATGTGATAATTTCAGGAACACTCATTTTTTTTTAATATGGATTTGCTCCAGTTTGGATTTAGCCTCGGGGTATTTTGACCCCCTCCTTCTGCATTTTTTCTCCCTTGACTCAAATAACAAAAATGAGCAAAATGCTATTTGTCCAATGAGATCCTCATATGAGACTGTTCTCCCTTCTTGGTGATGCAAATGACCTTGGAAATTCAGCTTCTATAAAGTACATGAGGCTCAGAACAAAATCACAAGGGTTGATACTGTGATTTTAAAATGGTGCTTCACTCCTGCAGTTTCAGGACTAAAACCAAGAGGGCCTGACCCCAACTTAGCTTACAGAGGACTTCAGGTACCTCGGGCTCCACTGCTTCAGCAGAGAAAATGGTGTTTGGCCCTCGTTTGGTCTCCCACTGCGATCATTATTTCTCTAGAAGTCCCTGCAGTGCCCGTGATTTCTTGCCATGCCCAGTTTCCAACGCATGAATTTATTGTGGTGTAAATCAGGGCAACACAGATTGATTTCCTAAATCTCCAGCTGCAGAGAAACAAGATTTCTTGGAATGATGGTGCTGCCTTCTGCTAGTTGCCTCATCTCCTGATCAGAGCAATGTCATAACAAATCAGCTTTTCTGTAGGACCTTATATACATTCAACATACAGACACAGAATGGTCTCAATACACTCCAAAAGGCTCCTCCAAGCTGGAAGAAGCCTTGATCAATGCAGACCCTTCTCAACCAGCTGTGACACAGGACTGTGTCTTTCCCACTTTATAATTCTTTGCTGAGTGCTCATACTGAAATTGTTTCATAACCACATGAATTTGGAGTTTTCATTTCGCCCTTGGAAGAAATGTAGAGCCTGGCACACTGACAAGTATAACAGTGTGTAAAAGCACAATTAACTTATGCTCCCACCCCATTTTTTTACATTTCTAAGGAAGCCCTGAGATTTCAGAGTGATTGTTTTCACTTCAGAGCCAGCAGCACACGCTCACTTCATCAGCAGTGCCGTGCAAAGCCAGCACGTTAGGCCACCGGCACGAGCCCCTGGCCCAGCGCTGGGCGAGAGAGCTCACAGCACATCCTGCTCCTTCCCCCAGCAACAGGCTTCCCAAACCAGGGAAATGGTAATTAGAAATGCCACGTGGAGTTAAATACGGTGCTAACAGACTTAGGCACCATAATCCCTGTTTTTTTTCTTAGTACAACCGACTTTTTCATTTCAAAATGTGGATTTGTCTATACACAAACAAATAGCACCTTAGAGACTAAAAATCAAACAAAGTTTCTCGGTATATTTAAGTCAGGTTATGCCCAAAGATGCTGAAGTTATCTGCTTGCCAAGTATTTTGAGATCTCGAATTCTCAATTCATGTTGATGAAACACAGAGAGCTAAAAAGAAAATGGTTTCAATCACTCCATGTTAAGATCCCAACACTACAAATGTTCATGAACTTTGGTATTTACCTGCATTCCAAAGACAGCTTTGGAGAGCAGAGTAATTGTAAATGTTTGCAGAATATGGCCCCTTCTCTCTGAAAATGACGAGCCGTGTGACTGAGACAGAGCAGTGTGTGAAAGTGCAGCTTATTAAGGCAGGAAACTTTTTAATTAGTTTGAGGCTGTTGAATGAGCAAGGCTGAAGCTCCCTGTGCTGAGCATGGGTGCTGTGTCAAATCATTGCTTTGAATTTGGTTCCCTGACGACTTCAGCTTGCTGCCACTTGCTTCCCTGAGGTCTCAATGACACCGTGTAAAGCATCTCACTAGCATTTAATCTTCTTCCTGATGCGTGTAGACTCCAAAAACTCTTTGTTGATCTCCCGGTACATGTTAGCATTTGCCTATTTTCCTTTTAATCACCCTGGTATTGACCTGTCTTTGGCAGCTGCATGTAGATATCTCACTAGTAAGCGGTGCTAACACAGATCAGAGAAGCTTTCAAATTTAATCACCCTCATACTCGCCTTAATAATCTCGAGTTTGGCTAGAAAAAACCCCAAACCAAACCTCCAAAGTCCATCTGTCTTAAATTCTCTTAGAGTTTGCTTTAGATATCCACCAGACTTGTCACTTCTAAGGGAAAATACTTTAAAACCACTATCAAGCTGACTGTCACTTCAGAACCACCATCCCTTGGATCACAAACGGCACGAGGCTCCAGCCAGGTCTCACGTTTCCAGCAGCATTCAATAGCACTGCACATGCTTTGCCTTTAGCACCAATCCCACACAGACATTCTGCCAGACACAATCACCTCTAGCTAGCCTGGCAACTTGCAAGCTCTCCCAGGCACACGGTCTGGAGAGCCTGGCTGTTACAAGAGGAACAGGCAGCTGCAGAGCAATGGATAAAATTGCACCTAAAAGCAGAACAAAACACCACCAGGCCGAGCCTTTGCTAGATCTCTTTCACAAGCCTGTGCCCAGATCTGTGCAGAGTTGTAAAACTCTGTTTAAATATGTGGATAAATCAATAAAAGTATTCTGCCACTCCCAAAAGTTGCAAGGGTCACAAATTAAGAGCAAAACACACATATATTCACGGGAAAGGCAAAGAGGACTGGGTAGTTTTATATTGTGATCCTTTGCTCTGTGGATTCTGATTATTTTTTAAAAATTGATTGTTCATTTTTAATGGAGATCTAATGAAACACCCTTAAGCTCTGCAGTGGTTTGCATCTATGGTTAGCAAGCCAAATACCAGCATGTTTTGTTTCACAAGTAGCATTAGAGATAAGAGAGGGTAAGATCGTGCCCTGGTTTTACAAGGCTCTAAGAGGCACTTAGGGGCCATACAGTCTCCTGCTTGGCTGCCTAAAGCCTACTCTGGTCATTAAATAATGTGAAAGGCTTATAATAACAGCTGGTGACTAATCTATTCCCTTTGTACAAATGTTTTACATTTGTCACTATAACCACTGCAGAGAGACAGCTCTGCTCTCCTGAAGGCTGAATCTCGCCCAGAATTCTTTTTATTTACTCAAAACTGCATCCTTACAAGTCACCACTTGCCAAATATTATCACATCATGATGAGAGCTTACAATCTGTAGTAGGTATAATCAAAAGATTGTAGTCACAGGATCTTTATGATACCAAGGTAACATAAAACATTCGGCAGTAAAAAGGAGTGGGAAAGGTGTTAAAGAAACTCTTTCTTTAAACTACTTGAAACCACACTTTCCAACAGAAGTTCTCCTCAGTCTGCAAATGGAAAAGAACCCCTCAGTTTTGTGTGAAGTGAAAAAAATAATAAAAACAAACCAGTAGAGCATTGGGAGCAGAGATGCACCACAGATGCACCACAGCTAAAGTTCTCTATTGTGCAAGTCACAACTGAGGTCTATCAGACACTGCCTCCCTGCTTTCCAGACACACGGGCTCATTTTCCCCATATTTCATGGTTTTAACAGATCACACATGAATTGCACATGAGAAGCACATGCACCAAACATGTCTCTCTGTTGGTTCAGTGCCTCTTCCCTCTTATTAAAGAAATAATATTGCATTCTTGGACTTCCCAGGACATCCATGGGTCATCCTAGGTGAATGGCAAATTATTTCACTGAATGACTTCTCCAGATGAGTTTGTGACTTACACAGTGAGGTACAGCCCGACAGTGAGCGTGAACCTGGCCTTGACCCTGATATCCTGGAGAAGGACCAGCAGCCTCCGTGTTCTAAAGAAATTTTAATTGTTCACCTTCCACTCTAGGTGGTCATTTATATCTTTTCTACTGGCCTGCTTCCAAGCAAAGGTCCAAGTATTAACCTTGCTTCCAGCACTTTAACTGCACTTCTCAGGAATATCAGCCACACACTGTCCCATGTAATTCGGAGAATACAGATTCCCTTTTTCCTCAGACCCTTTGCCTTCCTGGCAGCAGTATGGATACTTCCAGATTATAACCCCTTAAAAAGTTAAAATTTCCAAGTAACAGAGATGATGACACTTTTCTTCTACTTGTGCAGGTCAGCTTAGGACCAAAGAATATTGCAGCCCTTGTCTTGAGTAAAGCCATGTCCTGTCTTTGGTAGTATCTTAGAATATTCATGAAGGAAGAAGAGACAAGATTGATGCCTAGAGCTGCTCAAAGTGTTAAAGCAAAGATTTCACCAAAATCTCATTTCTCATCAACCAAAATGTTCCTCAGCTCAGCTTAAGTTGCTGCAAAATCTAGATATTTAAAATACCTTTCTCAAACTATAAAACATTTGAATGTTTAGTTTTCAAGTTTTCAGAAGGAAATATCTTCATTTTTCATTAATAGTTTTAAACACTGATTTTTTTTAAATTTCAAGCTCAAAAAAAATTGAATTAACAAAACCAATTAAATGAACAAAAATCAAATTCAATTTCCCATTCGACCCCAGAAGGAACTGACAGCTTTCCAGTTCACACACTTTTTAAAGACAGATTGTTTTGAATGCACTCAAAAGTTCTTCACAAATATTTTTCTGCTTGTTTTTAGAATTGTCAGAACATAAAAAAACATGGCTGCACCAGTAAGTTCCATGACTGTGAAGGACACAGACTCACGTGGCCTTCAACAGCTGTATTCCATCTAATTCTCCTACTGCAGCCTTAGTTTCCTATTGGTTTGGCAGCCCTGAAGGTCCAGAATATCTTGTGGACAACATTAGGCACTAGAATATAGGTAGAATTTAGTCCGCCTGAAAACAGCAGTGAGTTCATGGACATTTTCCATCTCTTGCTGGTCTTCCAGGAACGGTGCCACTCTAACCTACCTCTTTCTCCTACCTCTGTGTAGGACTCTGTTCCAATGGCACATTTGGGCTCTGCAGATGCATAAATGTACCACAGTGGTGCCAAGGAAGAAGCCAGGACTGGCATCAGGTGAAGGGATGGAGAATCTTGCCAAGGGAAAAGAAACCTAGGAGTGATGAGTCAACTCAATTCTCAGAAAGAGAGCGCTGAGATGAGATGGGATGGGATGCTCTGGTGACTAAAGGAGATGTGACTCACAGGAAAGTCACATGAAATACAAATGTGTTGCCCAACGCTCCCTGCCATGTCCAGGGATGGCTGAGTCCTCACAGAGGTATCACCAGGAGGAAACTCTGCTGGCTGTGTGTGGTCACCTCTTCCCTGAAACCCAGAATCAGAGACTGAAAGAGGAACTAAACAAGATTCTGCAAAATTTGTGCTTTTTCATAAACCTTTCCTAATGCTGCACTCTTTGCATCAAGCTCAGCCATGGAGCTCTCTTTTTGACTTACATTCAATATCTATTACCAACATCAATTGGTCCCAAATCGAGAGCTCCTCTGGAATAAATCTGACTGTTGGAACAATGAATGCCAAATCCCACTCTGTCCAAGAAGCTTAATATCTAAATGTAGGACAAGAGAGAGAAAGAGACAAACAAACAAGAAATAAAAGAGATCTAAAAGAGAACAACTGTGTTGAGCAGGAGTCCCAGCACATCGTGTTCCCTGGCATTGCCAGATCCCTTTGTAGGCATCAGGGCAGGGGAAAACTTTATTCTCTTGGTCCAAAAATAACCTATATTTTGAATGTCTTGTTATAAATCTAGTTTGATCAGACATGAGATCTCTGGAATGGGAATAAACATAGGCTATCTTACCAGACAAATAACTCATTGGGTGTTTATCTTTGAGCTGTTTTTCCCAATCAGTTTTATAATCTACACACACACGTATTTAATTGTATGCTTTACATGAAATGGCATTCATGCTGTGCCTTAGCCTCATCATGAAAACACATTTTCTGGATAATTGAAACATTTTTATAAAAAAAAAGATTTTGTGACTTGTAGTGGACATGATCTTGTAGCGGTTTCTGGCTTGTGAGGTTACGGGGATCAGGCCTGTGCTGCACCTCCTGTGTTAGGAAGCAAAGATCTTTCTTATATGAAAATAGGTTGAATTAAAGAACTCAACAAAGAACCACAAATGACGCCATCAAAAATTACTTCTAAGGCCCAAACTAAAGTTGGTGGAAATACTCCAAGTAACATCAGTAGAGGCAAGTCCTAAGTATAGCACAGAGAACTGCATAAAATAGAAGTGTTGGCACGTTTTATTTACACAGCAGAACTATAACTTTTTAATTCTTTGAGATATTCATATGCAAGGTCCAGTTAAAGTGGAGGCTCTGTCTCTACCTGAATCACTCCTAGAACTCGATGTGGCTTGGTCTGTTCCCATACATAGGAAGCACTAATAGTCCAGCCACAGAGGAAGAGGTAAATTTAATCTACTCAGTGCCTTTCTCATCCAAGTCAAGAGTGGAATTACAGGGGAGGAAATGAGGCGAGCCTCAGCTCAGCTTGCTGGCAAGAGCATCTCAGGCTGTGTGGGGTAGGAGATGGGAAAGCAAAAAGGCCTCCTGAGGTTAAACAGCCACCAACAAATTACTGGCCTCCCTCAAACTGGAGGAAGCAGGGAGGAGAGGGATTTGAAGGGGTACTGAAATTCCTGCTCAAATTAGCAAAAGGATGATGTAGTTTAGATGTTACCTTTTCCACTGGGCAATACCTGTGGGCACAACACACAGCACTCTCAGGCACAGCGTGGGATTGCTGGGGCTGCCCTGTGCAGGGCCAGGAGCTGAACATTGATGGTCCTTGTATGTCCCCTCCAACTCAGGGTATTTTATGATTCTATAATTTATGATAACATAGTGCAGAGAAATCCAAAGACATCTCAAATTTTTTAACGTAGGTCTGCAGATAGACATAGATCTAAAAACCTTCACCTGGCACTGCAGTGAGCAGAGGCCATTTTCAAATGGGGCAGTGGCTCCCACCCACAATGGAACATTTAGCACCAAAACCATTATTGGAGATTTTAGTTTAATTCTCTAAAACCTGTAGCTCAGGACACTAAACCATTTTCCTCTACTTAACTTGTCCAAACCAGGCTCTGAATAGCAGTGAATTAAAGTGTTTACCATCAAATAATAAGAGTTTGGTGGCCGAAATAAGCTGCCAGTAGCATTGATGAGGCCTCAATTAGGCAGAATTTAGCAGTGCTGTACCACCAGCGTTGACCAAAGCGGGCTGGAAAAGGACTGTCTGACCACTGCTTCCCTGGGGACCTCCAGGGAAATGAGATGTATCTCATGAGCTTCTCAATCAGCAGAAATTGGAAGAAAAACAAATAAAACAGTTGGTGGTCTCAACTGTGTTTCTTGTGGGCAGTCACCCATGTTGCAAAAGCTTTCCTTGTGATGGGCACTAATTGCTCTCCCTTGTGAGACATCTTAGTCAAGAAGTCAGAAGTGAAATTAGAACAGAGAGTAAAGGTCAGGGTGACAAAAGCATTTAGGTGCCTTGCCCCAAACAAGGAGCCTGAACATCCAGCAGAACCAATGGGAATGCTGGTCCCTACGTAGGAAAAGTGACCTGGACTCACCTGATCCACATTTAATCAAATTTCGGTAATCAATAAGTTGCTGTTTCAAGGTTTTCTATGAAGCAGGAAGAAAGGCACCTCCAAAATCAGATCAGAGCTTCTGTGGGACACACAGCTTCCCTGAGTGCCCATTTCAAACATCAATAGAAAGAAAGATCAGCCCGAAAACCTCAGAAAACTGCCCAATCTGATGTGTCCTGAACCTTGGCCTGTGTATCTACACCACTCTGCAGACCAGCCCTGATTGTAGGACCTCTCTCACCTCATCCTACTGCCTAAAATACAAGTGTCTAGTTTAAGCTGGTCTTCCTCACGCTCCCTGTTGGGAACCACTTCTCCATTGACCTAGATGGACCTTTCACCAAAATTTGAGGCTTTGAGCTTCTTCAAACTGAGTTTGGTGTTTGCTCTCCTCTGCATGGTCTGTGAATGAACCTCAGAGCTGTTCCCAGGTTGGAGAGGAAGATCTTGAATTTTGGATTTGAGATCTTGATTTCTGAATCATTAGTGAGTTCTCACAGTTATCGGAAGGTGCCAGGCTGAGAGAGGCACACACCCTCTCTGCCGTGAAACTCATGGAGAAGTGTACAAAGCAGTGTGAAAAAGCAGTTCTGAAACTGCACATTTTCAAAGAAACCAGATGAAACAGGCAGTGATTCTCAAAGCCAAATGTCAGTTCTCTAATCAGAAAGCAGGTCACTGCGTGTTTCTCATGAACAATGTATTTGTGGCAAACCATATAGATGTAGTTTCTAATACAAATAGAGTATTTTCATTGCTAGTAAGCTCAGTATATACATATGTCTTTTTCAGTTAAAAATATGTTTTTACTTGCATGCCCAATCTTATTTTCAGTAATTAACATATAGCTTTGTTTATAGAATTGAGATTTTTAGAAAAAAAATTGTAGAAAATACAATTTCTTCATGTTTATTTTCTGAGACCCACATGAATATAAGAACAGATCCTAGATATTCTTCTCATTACAGAGATATCCTCAAAACCATAATTTTAAGGAGTTCTCAATCAGATTCTTGATCTTGAGGGATCATGGGGAGCTGGCAGAAGGTTCTCATGAAAGGCACTGTGGAATGGTACATACCTGATGGCAAGAAAGGGATATTTGGTGTGATGTGGACAAGCCCTTCAAGTCAGTCATCACTGCAGTTTTTCCCCTCTGAATATGAGGCGTAATCCTAAGTTTTATTCTCCTGTGTGTTCCCTGGGATAATGTATAGCGGCAAATCCCCAGGCAAGCAAATTTACAAATGGGCTATGTCACACAATGTCAGAGGACGCATTCTGGAGGCTATAAAAAACCAGAAAACAGAATAAAACGAAATATTAACAGTCAGATTAGATGTGACAAAACTGGTAATATGGAATTTTATTGAAATCGGTTTAATATTTCTAAGAAGGTATCTGGTTGGTATCTGGTGGGGATGATTTTCTAATGTGATATTTCAATGCTCAGAAATGCCAAATGTTTAAAAAGTCACCAACGGTGGTGTTTCAGCAGAAAATGTTGACATTTTTTCACTTGAACATCACTGATTCTTGGGGAATATTTTATTCTGCAAAAGCTTTCCAAGACATAGCCAAGTCTATATACTACTCTCAAAAGGAGAGTAGAAGGGGAAGGGGGACATTCTTAGCAGAGCAAACGGGATTTAGGATAACAGGAGCAACGTGATGCTGAGCGGGAAGGTGAGTTTGTGCAGTAACTGCTCTCATCTGAAATGTAATGTCCAACCCCATCTCCTTTTTAACTTCAGCTCAGAATGAGTGTCAGATCCCAATGTAAACTTTCCCATCTGTGTTATTCTATTAACTGAAAGGGAAAGGGATTAGCATGTGTACTTGTCACATCTTTTGACCTGTTGCATACTGACACCCAAGGTAATGTTAAAGCAAACAGCATTCTTCTCCCTCTGCCAGGACAAGCAGGGCACAGGGGTGGCGTTTTGTGAGAAGAAAAGAAAGCCAGACCACGTAAAACAAAGTATGTACCCTGTGCAAAAATAAATCTTGGACGTTGAAGATTTCCAAAGGGTATACCTTAAACAGGGTGAGAGAGAGAGAGAGAGAAAACATTTGAGAGGAAAGTTCCCTTCCCTGCCAAGCACCAGATGGAGGGCCTTCCCACGGAAATAGCTGCAGAAGACAGATCGCTGACAGAAACCTCTGCCAAGAGAAGGGGGTCCCACTCACTGTGCTGGTAAAAGCTCAGTGGATGAGAACAGAATCCTCTGGCTAAAACTCGTGCTCCAGAGAAAGGGGGTTGGAGAGTGGCACAGTGCTCTAACAGCGTGGCCCACCCCGCAAAGGAGCGCATGTTTTGGAAGGATTCTATGGTTTGGGGCTTTGTTCCTTCTTCCATACAGATCCTGTTTTCGCCCTCACTGTGAGTTTGTAGAGCACATGTGCGCACACACAGACATGTCTAATGGCAACGATAATCTGCTTTGCCTCTCCCTTCCTCTGCATTTTATTTCCACGAGGCCTTTGCAGTGATTGGGACAAGATGAAGTGTTGGATGCTGACACTGATAGAGAATCCATTTGGGGATAGAGGGTTTAATGAAGCTGTGCACCAAAAACCTCTTTTTCAAATGTTTCAGTTAACTTGGCACTAAATTATTCATAGAAGAAGAAATTGAGGGCTTTCTGCTCCTTCTGCTTTTTTTCCCGGATGTCTCTGATTCCTTTGTAAAAGTCCATAGGAGTGTGTGCACTTTGTGAAAGAAGAAAACAAACTCAACATCTCCAGGACAAACCAGTCAGTTCAGCAACGAGAGAAAAGGCAATTAAGTGTACTGCTGCCACAGAGAGCCAAAGGAATGGGACAGGATGACCTGGGCACAGTGTGTTAGGAGAGAGGCTCTTCCAAGCAGGCCTTGCAGGTACACCCTGATACCCCAACATTTGAATGAGAGCCATTACATTACTGTTGTGGCCAAGGCTTGAGCACCTGATACCAACAGAGTACACGATTAATACAAAATATTAGCCACAACTGAGGCCCAGTTCCAAATTTGGATGGTTTTCTCTGCTTACAGTGCAAGAACAACATCAACAAATTGAGTCCAGCAATAGACTATCAAGATAGCAAAACACATGAGGAAAAGATGAGGGAGGTGAATTTTTTTCAGCCTGAAAAACCTAAAAGTTAAAGAAGGGACTTTAACTGGTGCCTTCTACTACTGATAGATGGCTACACAGGAGACTGAGTCCAACTTTTCTCAGATACAGTGAAAGGATAAAAGGCAACGATCACGAGTTGCAACAAGACAAATTCCTACTTCATTAAAAAATAAATTGAAAGGAGGACAGTTAAGTTCTGGAACAGGTTGCACAAAAAGATGGTAAAACACCTAACCTTGCAGATTTTTAAAACTTGACAGAACATGGCCCTGAGAAACCTTAGCTACCTTTGAAGCTGGCCCTCTTTTAAGCAGGGGCAAGACGATCTACAAATGCCAGTTTCAATGTGAACTAGTCCATGATTCTGAGAGTACCAATTATAATTTTTGCATTGATATAGACAATCACCTTCTGAAATCCCCGTCTCCTACCTCAACCCTAATGTCCTCCTCTAAATGAAAACTTTTTCTTTCACTCCTACAAACCAGAAAAGCTTTTCTGGAAATAGAGACTTCACCACCTGCCATTTGTGCCTTCATGGCAGGGTTTTTAATTCTCTGTGAGCATCATCTTCATCACCATCTATAACAAAGAAGTCACCAGAAAACAGTGCAACAATATAGGCCAAAAATTCCCTTGAAACACAGTGCATCTCCTCTCATTGGCAGAACCATGATGGGAGGAGTCTCTAGAGAAGACAACTAAGGGTGGCATGCAACTTTCCTGCAGTGACAATTAGGGGTATCAAAATGAATTTATCAGGGAGAGACAAAGAGGAATATCCTGATTTTCCCCTGGATCATTTTAAAAGGAAGTACTTCCCTGTACTTAGCAAAATATTAGGCAAAGCTGGGTTAAAGCTGTAGAGAAACTCAAGGGAGATGGAGCATGGAGTGCAGGGAGCAACACTGAGCTTGTCCTGTGTTGTGGGGCACCAAATGAGATCCCAGACACTACTGCTGGGGTCCCTCACCATGGCCAATGGGATTCCCAGAGCAGGTATTAGCCCCTCTCTGAAAAGACTACTGAACCAAAGTCTGTGGCGGGCTGTTACAATAAATGCAACCATTTCAGTGCTGGGATTGGAAATGTTTACAGGACAATATTTTGGCAAGACAAAGAAGGCATGTTTGGGAGGCCATGTGGCCTGGGTCATTGTTTTGCTGAAAGATAGAAAGAGATAAGAGCCTTGACACTTAGACTTAGTCTTATCCCTTTCCATGACTGGAAGGACCGAGGCCGACAGTACAAGGCAGTGTTATCCCAAATTTCCTCATACAGCAACATTACCTCCTCATTTTCTTCTCAGTTCCTGAATCATCTTTATGGACTTGTCTTGGAGCAGTACATAAACTGCTCCATCCACAGGCTGAGGCTCCACACGGTGTGCAAGCACAGGATGGAACCTTGACACCACTTCCAGGGTGCCATCCTTCCAGAAGAGGTGTATACAGTGGTATTTGTACAAATTTATAGCCTGACACCTCTAACATGACATTTTCTAAGTTCATTGTAAATGCACTGGCTGACAGAATAATTCCAAACACAAAGTCTTGACAATATCTGTGCAGAAGTTCCTGGATTTGTCTCTCTCTGATATCAGATATTAAGAGGTCTAATTACCCAAAGTCAGATGTGAAAGTGCCTGGGTTCTAGGCTTGATATTCACACAAACAGACTGTCCTTTTTAATCAATTAAATGACTTTTTTATAGCTGTGTCTAATAATGTACGTGTAAATATGCTTGCGCATAAATACAGAAACACACACACATGTTTTTGTACTGCATACTCCAGATAAAGAGGAGCAGGGAAAAACACATCAGGGCCCTGTTTCACATCACAAATTTCCAGTCTCCTGAAACAGACACACAATACATGTTTTCTCCAGGATTATCCAATCTGTGTACCAAGTCAGTGGCTTTAAAAAGACCCCCAAAAGTTCAACAGAACTTACTAGGACTGCTCAGCAGATTTCCACTCTAGTTCTGTACTGGACAAATGATCTGCCTGATGCACTTTAAACCTTAATTAAATTTTTGTTGATTTTTTTTTTAATTCTATCTGAAGAGAATATTAGTTCAAGGACCAAGTATTTGTAGCTCATCTGGTGGTGGTGTGGCACCAAAATGCCGATATTCCCACTACCAGGGCTGAAAGGCTGAAGGGTGCACACACACAGAGGCATACACCCGCCAAACCCTGCCCTGCTCTGTGTGCAA
The DNA here is from genome assembly GCA_014706295.1 of Lycocorax pyrrhopterus obiensis. Classification (NCBI taxonomy): domain Eukaryota; kingdom Metazoa; phylum Chordata; class Aves; order Passeriformes; family Paradisaeidae; genus Lycocorax; species Lycocorax pyrrhopterus. The sequence goes on along the minus strand of JACSVZ010000022.1, from coordinate 7,576,914 downwards.
GAGACACCTGATGGTTTGTCCTTATTAACAGGAGCAAAGTAAAAGGAAAACATGGTGTGGGACATTTTAATGCTTTAAGCAGTTCTGTTTACTTGTTTAAATAATGTTGCGGTTTCATAAATCAGGGTTTTTCAATACCTTCTTTTTCATTGTCTATTTAATTTAACCACAATTTACGTCTTCAAATTCTCACTAACAATTCTTATCATCTGCTTTATGTCATAGCTGGTGGGGTCTGAGGTCTGTACAAGATGGTGATATTTCTGATAAGAATATCTCCAAGTTTTTATTCTTTAGAACAGGTGAACAAAAGGATCACCAAAGCATTGCTCAAAATTGTTGCAAAGATAGAGACCTTTCTTTACAGGGAGGAATTCAGATCAAGTTTCTCTCTAAGACAATAAGTAATAGCGAATGGCACTTGTAGGATCACATAGGTTAAAAAAAGGAGGTTTTTTCACCTAAGTTGTGAAGGTCAGCAAACTGCAAACCATCCACTGGCTTCAGTGGAGCTGAGGTTTTACATTGAGTGTTCTGCAGAGCAATATATCCTCTGATTGCCTAAGTGAGAGCAGTACAGGTCTGGTTTGCACTTGATCTTCCCTAATTTCACTCATCACCCCCCAGCCTTTGGGTACCTCTGAACTCTATGTAGACCCTGTTCTGTCACCATCCTCCCTGCAACCAGTGCTGTCCACACAGTTGATATAAATGTTAAATAAGTAGCAATTGTGCCAGTGAAAAATAATTTCAGATTTGTCTGTCTACCTCATGTGGATATGGGTGTGAATAACACAAAGCAAAAGTAGAGTTCATTCAGCATCAGTCTGAGTTTTGAACCATGGTACATCATGATCTAGAAGCAAACAAATTGCTATCACTTTGCTTTTCCCTTCCCATTAACAAAGTCCATCTACACCAACACAGAGTCCACAGAGAAGTCTTTAAAAGGGAAAAAAAAAATCAAGCTAAATCAACTCTCAAATTCCCATGTAAACTGAGTTTAAGAGTGGAAAATTTCTTTTACCTATTCTTTGGGTGGTACAAAAATCTAAAATTCCTATAGCCCTGCTTCCCTGGGCCAAGTCAAACAAGGATATTGTCCTTTTAATGTCTTAAAGGCTCTGTTTTCTTGTAATGCCAAATGCAATATTTTTTTGAAAACACTACACCAGAAGTTTCCCAGCTGAGAAAACAGACTGGTGAAAAATGGTTTCAGAAAACGAAATAAACCATGCAAAAGCTGTTCAGGGTGTGTGTATGAAATGAACATCTGGATTTGGCTTGTTAAACTGCCTCTTTTTTTTACCTCTCCCCCCCCCTTTTCTTTTTCTCACAGCTGTTCGAAAGAGTCCTAAGGGCAAAGAGACAGGTCAATGGACAGGGTTACACCTTTTTTTCTTTTCCTTTTTTTTTTTCAAACCTCTTTGCACCTACGCAAGGAATCCAGGCCACATGTGTGTTTAATAAGTAGGCACAAACACAAGAGAGAAAAAAAAAATCTCAATTCCTGTTGGTTCTTAGGAGAGACACTGAAGGAAAAATAAACTCCGGATTTCAAATTTTCTCTCTCAAAAAAAGAAACCTTATGGTTCCAATAAAATATTTCTTTAAAAACCCAATGGATTTTTTTTTTAAGTCATGGTCTTTGCAGAGGATATCTTTTTCTCTATTCCTTTAGAGAGGAATAACGATGGGTTAATCCCTTACCTGCTGGAGCAAGAGGAAATTATGAAATGCCAATGGCCTGGGTTCACTGAACTGAGTCTTCCTCCAGCACATAGGAAAATAGATACATACATTTATATTGAGTGGGTTCTTACTTAATTTCAGGCTGCAACTTCCCCAGTCCAGAAATGAAACAGAGAACAAAAGGAACTGGGAAATGATCTGGAGGTGAGATTTTCTGAGTAGCAGAGGACTCGCCTCTTCCTCCTGCCAGGATGTCCCTGACACTGCTATGGCCACGGCCAAGAGCAGCGCATCTTCCAGCCGAGACAGGGCTGTAGGAAGCTCCCTCACCTGGCTCTGTTAGACAAGGTCTAAGAGTTCTGTTAGGTCTGACATTAGCCTTGGGTCCAATGTCTTTACCACACATCTCAGCCACCAGCCAGGGCTGCTAAAATCCCTCCAGCCCACTGACAATGACCTGCATGCAAATACCCCGTTCCTTTGAGACAGCCACAAGCCACTGAACCCTCATGGAGTCACCCATGGAACGAGGCCACCCAGCCTGAGCAGGCACTGACAGCAAACCCACCCTCTTCATCTGAAGCTCTATTTTCTGCCCAGCTATTAACAATTTCTGTGCTCCCTGTGCACACTTCCACACATAGCATAGAATGATAACATAGTTAGAAGGGACCCATCACCATCATCAAGTCCAGCTCCCGGCCCTGCACAGGAGACCCCAAAAATCCCACCCTGTGCCTGAGGGTGTTGTCCAAACACTTCTTGAATTCAGACAGGCTTGGTGCTGAGCAGCTGCCCTGGGAAGCCTATTCCAGTGCTCACCCTCTGTTAAATGTCTTTCCTGATACCCAACCTAAACCTCCCCTGACTCAGCTTTTCAGCTTAGACAGAAGTATTGCCCTTGTGGGTTGACATACATAAATACCCACCTCCTGCTGCTCAGAGGCTTTGCACACACAGGTGGAAGAGTTTGTGACCCTTGTAGAAAACCTGAACCATGAATATTTACTCCACTTCCTTTTACTGTTGCTCCTCTCAATTCTGCTTGGGGTTGGTTGCAATATTGCAGTCCAGTAAGTACAAAAAATAAGTCTGCAGATCCTTGAGTTTGTTTGAGGAATCTTACTTCGGAGAGAAAATTGATGCTGAAAATTAAATACCTGAGTAAAAACCCTTTGCAAAACACGAGTGCTGGTGCCAGGAAAGAAGCTCTATGGCTTAACATTAATGCTATAGCTGAGACAAGGCAGTGATATTTCCTGGAAAAAGCCTTTGCACAGTAGCCTACATTGAAAAGCCGGTGCTTGGCAGTAGGGGCTGCATGTACAGAGCAGATGAAACACACAGCGACAGTGTGGAGCTTTGGGCAGCTCTTCCACAGAGGAGAGGACAGTGCCTTTAGTTGGTGTAATGACCCTGGATTTGAACTACGTAAATACTACCAAAAAAAGTGAACAACAAACAAACAGTACAAAGAAAAAAGATCCCACTCCAACCCCAGCACTGGTTTGCTTGTCAATCCCAGGCCTGCATGGGATCTATGACAAGAAGACAAATCTAAATCTGAAACAGAAACATGCCAGTGGGACTTTTTACAAGGGTATGCAGTGACAGGACAAGGGAGAATGGCTTCAGACTGAAAGGAAGTAGGTTTAGATTAGATACAAGAAAAAAATTCCTCCCTGTGAGGGTGGGGAGGCCCTGGCACAGGGTGCCCGGAGAAGCTGTGGCTGCCCCTGGATCCCTGGAAGTGTCCAAGGCCAGGCTGGACGGGGCTTGGAGCAACCTGGGCTAGTGGAAGGTGTCCTGCCCATGGCAGGGGATGGAACAAGAGCTTTAAGGTCTCTTTCAACCCAAACTATTCTGTGATTCTATGATGGTTCTACGATTCTTACATTAAACTGGTTCAATGATTGTTCTAGGCCGCAATGTTTAGTCAGTAAGGAACTAATTTGCCCATATTTTCCACGTTCATATCTGCTTCAGTAGGGCTCAAAGACAGACCTACCTCAAAATCCAGCTGAAAGTAAAGTGAATTCCCCTTCTTTTCTCTCCTACCTTTTTTTTTTTTAATAAAAGACCGTGAGAAGAGCATGGCAGTGAATATTATTTATGGAGCACCTAATAAAAATGCTGTGGGGAAATAATTACTGGAAACATCTGACTGTGTGACTGTAAATGCCTGGGCCCCAGCACGCTGATTTAATGGACCACTGCTCTAGTCTGTTACGCCTTGTGCTACTGACTGCAAGCCCCCTGCCCTCCTATTAAACCCCTCACATCGCTGCTAGATCAGGACTGGATTCTGCAAGGTTTGTGGCAATTTTCCAGGGAGGGATAATGTGAGCAGGGGTGACTGTGTGTTCACAGGGAGGCCTGGAGCCAGCCCTGGGAGAGAAAAAAGTGCTTAGTGAAGAAATCACAGCGAAAACCTGGAGAGTTTGTGGTTCTGGGAGTGAATAATTTTTCATAATCAAGACACCAGGTGCTTTAGGTATTTCTGAAAGTCACTGGTTAGATGTTAACTCTTCCCCTTTTTCTTTTTTTCCAATCCATTTATCATTTACAAGCCACCAAACATTTTCATTTTTGGCAGTTTTTTCTCTTCAATATCCCCTTATGGCCTCCTGAACCCAATGGTACAAAGCCATGCAGCCTCCCTTCACAAAAGGCACTTCTTACTCAGAAACACTGCCATCCCCTCCACTGTTTCGCAGATAGATGCAAAAATGTTAAAATTCACAAAACACCTTGTAAGTGACGTGAAAAACACAAGGATTTGAAGTTCCTGCTTTCATTTGCAAAAACAGTCCTGAAGAAAGACCGGAGGGCTATCATTTAACTGCTACTGCTGACTTGCTAAATGAAGAGGAGAAAGTGAAATGCAGCTCACTGCCACATTGACAGCAAGAACAAAATCACATCCACTCCTTCTGAACGCAGCAGTTAGCACAGTTTTTTCGGCGTTTTTTTTTCTTTTTCTTTTATTTTTTATTTTTTATTGATGGTTTTAATGTAATATTTAAGTTGGAGCTAAAACAGACCATGGAACATTAAATCACTACCAAATGTAAATTTACCTATATATCTGAACTCCATTTTCTCCTCCATTTACAAAGCAAAATTCTACCATTTGAACTGCAAGCTCCTATTGCATTTAATGGGAGGCAGCAAACTCCAGACATTACTTGGAATATACATGCACTTATCTTGTTGTTACAGGTCTCCCTCGCAGAACTGAAAGAGAGCTTTAGTACCAGACAGTATCTCTCCGGGGTCATACCCAATGAATAGTGTTTTTTGAAAGGATTATTTCAAAGGAACTCTGAAAAAGAATCTAATGACTTGCAAGCTGCAGGATTGCAGCATGGGAGGAAGTAGATAATGGAACATGACAGCAATGCATTTTTCATAAACCCAGTGATTTCTATCATAATGAGAAGCCCATCTATAATTCGGAGAACTCCCCCCCAGAAGGAGACCCGCGCCGTTGCAGAAAGTGCACTGGAGTACGAAATGAAACAATAATGATGATGACGTTACTGATGAGTCCCATAGCTCTGTCTTCCCTTCTGTCTCGCTGAGGTTCAGGCAAGAGGAGCCATTCCAATCCCCCTCTGCCTCGGCATCACTAACCAGAGAAGCTCAGAGCACACATCAGAGACCTCGTGATAGATGCGAAGCCCCAGAGAAGAGGCTGCTCTTTATCTGCCGAAAGTTAAGGCCTGCATCTGCTCTCAATTAGCAGGCAATTAGGGGAGTTGAAAACAAACCTGTTTACATTGGCTATGAAGTCTAAAATAATTTGTGAGATGTCAGGGCAGGATATTAAGATGTTAATGATCTTGTTTCTGTACTTTGTTGCGTGCACTGTAGTATCGCATCTTCCTTCCATGGCTCCGCGCACAGCGAAGGATTGATCGACTTCTGGAAGGGAGAGAAACCCCCAGAGGCTGCTTTGGATGGGAGGAGAAGTTGTGCTTACAAATAATGTATATGGGAGACCTGAGGACAAGGGCTTCTTTGAAAAAAAAAAAAAAAAGGGGTGGATGTTCATTTGTAATAGTGAAATAATGTCATGTCATGGATTACAGCCTCCAGAGGTTTCAACCACAATTCCCATAGTAAAGGCCCAGCCTCTAACCTCCTGTGAGCATCAGAAACAGTGACTGAAAAGACCCAAAAAAAGCTATTTGCAACCCTTTCCTGGACTTATTCCCCCAGCTCTCCCTCCACAAAATCCCACCCAGACAGGTGATCATGGCACAGGGAGGCTGTTTGCCCACTGACACATCTAAGGACAGCTGTGATCTCTGAACTTCAACCTAACATCTGAGATAGGGTCCTGCTTATTTCTGTATCACTTCCTCACAAATATTTATTTACACCAATAACTCTTCCAGAAGAAAGTTTTCACCACTGACCTCTCATTTCAGCAGCATCACCAGGGGGAGGTTGCTTAATGTTCAGCTTCTTGGCTTCACTTGGGTCATTTCTGGGCAGCCACATGAAAAAAGGTTTGCACAAACATTTATCCTCCTTGGGCAGAAAATGAAAAGCAACATCAGTGTCCTTTGTTTCTGAAATCACAGAATTCGTTTCCATCAGCACAATATGGTACAAGAACAGTGGAATTGATGAGGAAAGTGCAGAAACACCTGCCTGGAATGTGCATTTTGTACCTCATTTAATACAATCAGTACATTCTTACTGGCTGCCCACATTAATTCTGTCAAACCTGCAGCGGGGCTTATTGCCATATTGACCTTATATGACACAGTCATCACATCTATCTTCGAGCCACAAAAAAAAAAATAATTCTAGTAAATAATCCACTCCAAGTTGACAAAATTAAATTTTTACTGTTCCCACTAATGAACCCTGTTACCGTAATTATTTATGTCATGTAAACAGAGCTCTGAATTCATCCTGCCCTCAACAATTCAAAAAGCCAGAGAACAAAAAGTGCACCACAGGTGCCACTGTGCCCTCTTGTGTTCTCCTTTGGGCCATCTCCTCTCTTGTCCTCTTGGCCTTTTTCACCACATGCTATGGATCCAGCTCTAATAAGAGCCAGGTGCTCAAGCCCCCAGTCTACACAATAGCTTTAATTACAGTATTAATAGAATTCTGCTAAATCAGAAAAAAAAATCCCAAATAGGTCAGTATTTGTGGTTATATTTTTCAGTGTCCTGGTGCTTGTTTTCTTTCCAATTTTATGTTTCTTACTGGCATTTATAATGCCTAAGAGACATTCCAGAGGCCAAAATAGAGGTGATCTGATCTTCACATGATATTCCTAACTTTCCACAAAAAGAAATAACTGGAGGAGATCAGATCTACGTTATACCAGCCCCAGAGGTACACCCTTGAGTCTTGACCTCCTTAGATGAAAAGCAGAAGAGCTCAGTATTATTAGTATTTATTGTTATTATCTTAATTGCTACTATTATTAAGCAGCCCATGAAATATATTAATATAAATAACACAAACATAGACATCTGAAACACAAATTCAAGCACAAAGAAAAGACATCTCCTATTTACCAAATATTAAACTAAATTTCTTTAATACTTTCCATTAATAACTCCTTCAGATTCATACTGCATGAGTCAGTAAATACTAAAGGTTAGGATGAACGTGGACAGTATGGGAATGCCAGCTGAGCTCTTTGGTGGATACTTATTATTGAAAAGATTAAAAAAAGAGGCTCTGTTAAAAGGAAAAATATTACATTAGTGTAGATTCTGTAGTTAACACTCAGATCAAGCCAGTTCAGCTCAAAAGCTGAAAAAAATCAAACTGTTGCTGGTCCATTTGCTGGTGGAGGGAGCCTGTCCTGCAGTGGGGGGAGAGGGAGCCACAGGCTGACAGCTCTGTTCCATGAAGGCTTGGAAGGACACTTCTGTTCTGCGGGGTGCTGGAAAGGAAACTCTTCCAGAACTTTCCCAGAAGAAGAATCATGGCCATGGGCATCACAGCTCTCCTGCCTGTGCTCCCCTCATGCATCCCCACCACGGGGTGCCAGTGATGCCTGGAAGTGGCTACCTGAAAGCAGAGGCTACACAAGATTAAGAGAATAAAAGCAGGTATGTATTTGAAGGACCTTCAAAGGTACACCTTGGGCAGTCAAGAGGCCACACCCAAGATGGATCCCGGGCCACAGGATTTTCACACTTCTATAAGTTTGGTCCATTTGCATATCAGGGTTAATTCTCCAATTATCATTTCAGGTAATGATGTAATTACCCCGAGTTTGTTCCCCCTGTCCAGAGGCTCAGTTTACATATTTCAGGGCCTGGGACAAGGTGTCCTTGAGTTCAGGCCCAGAGAGTGTTTGTTTGTTATGTGTAACCAGCATGAGGGAACAGCAGCTAACAGGCTGTATGAAGTTCCAGAGTTACACACTAGGCAGTACAGGATCTGAAAAATATAAAAGCTAAAACCGAAGGCATCACCAGGCAGTTATCTCTCCTCCATGGCTTCTTCATCCCAGACAAGCCAACCAACATCCCAACATCCACTTGCCAAATCAGGTCCCTTCTGCTGCTTCTCCCCCCTCTCATGACCAGCAAAACCTGGGCAGGCACCAAACCCATTCTAAGCACCCTGGGATAGTGGAAGGTGTCTCTGCCACGGAAAGAGAGGGTCTTTAAGATCCCTTCCAACTCACAGCTTTCCATGATTCTGTAATTCAGCTGGTGACCGTGCAACGAGCTCAACACTTTCACTCCCAGCTCTATTGACTCCTCACTACCAGGAGTAGTAAAACATGTTTTTGTCAGTCAACTACAGTGCTGTGACTCAGCCCCTAACACACAGGGTGCAGTCACCGTGTGTACAGTAACACGGTGCCATATTTAGCGTTTCTGACCATAACCACACTTGCAAAAACTGGATTAGATCAGCAGCCAGTTTCCCGGACTCCCACTCCTTGTTTCTGACTTCAGGAATTCAGATTATTTGTCTTGTACCAAATAAAGTTGCTTAGGAGATAAAACAGTAAGAAGGAAAAACAGAGGGGCCTAACAATTAGCTTTAATCTGTTCTGACTTGAATAGATAAAGCTTATAGAGGAAAACAGCAGATAGTAAAGACAAAATAAAATAGCAGCAAATTGAAACCTAACATGAAAATAAACCTTTTCCCTTGATTTTTATTTTTAAACTTTGAATGCTGTCCTTAGCAGCACGTAAGTAATTTGCAGAGGTGTTGCCCAATCCTCATTAACTATATTTGCCCTCATTAAGGCTGCCTGTAAACATCAGCATAGGCAGAGGAGGAGACCCACAGAGGAAGGTGTTTGAGTTTGCATGGTGGCTACTGCTGCCTTCTGCACTCAGCTCTCAGGAGGGAATGTTGCAGCTGGCTTAGTTCTAGATTTTTTTTTTCCATAAAGAGCATGTTTGCTGCAGTGTAAAGACTCTCTTACTTAGTTTCCTTTTGATGGGTTTTTTTGGCTCGTTTTTTTTTTTTTTTGGTCTTTTGTTTGGTTTTTGTTTTGTTTTTTTTTTTTTTAATAACTTCAGGTATTGTTGGTAGGATGAAGAAAGTCAAGAGACTCAATCACACAGGATGTTTTGGGATTAGAGAGGCTCAGAAGCTCATGCTTTCATTGCAAGAGAGAGTGTTTAACAGTGAGACCAGATGAGATCAAAGATACCTGTCCTGGGAAAAGAAAGGAAGATAAACATCGTCAGTTAGAGAAGGTGACGAGTGCTGGGACAGGGGATCCGGGACATATCAGATAACTCTGACCTAGGTCCCAAAACATCTCCTGCCTGCAAGGAAAGGGAGGCCTATACAGGTGTATTTATTATTTTGTCTACCCTTGTTTCTTTCCCATGCTGTTTCAGAGAGAATCACCTGCACACAGCTGCTCCCAGGGAATTGCAGGGATAACACCTGCGGGGTTGAGAGTCTGAGAAGAAAAGCACAGACATCGAGTCCAAAAGGTCACGGCTGGTCCTGTGGTTTTAGGGCAGCTGCACCACAGAGCTTCACTGCCTCGAGTACTCTGCCAGGCACTGAAGGAGAGAGTGTCCCAGCAGATGAGATCTGGCACAGAGGCCAGGGGAAGTCTAGAGTCTGGGAGAGCTGCCCTGGAGAGCAGCAGCTGAAGCCTTTCCAGTGTCCACTCACTTGTCCATTGTCGCTGGCAGAGGGCACAGCACTGGCACACCCCGGTCAGTGCAGTACTGAGTGACCTTTGCATAGCAGAAGTTAAGTCAATCCACTCCGAAGGCAAAACTGGGTTGGAAAACTGCCCAGGATATTCTTATTTTTTAGTCATTCTTTTAATGAACGTACACAGCTTCTATGAGGATGGGGTTTTGTTTTGTTTTGTTTTCATTTTTATAGAAATAATCTCAGAATGGTTTGGGTTGGAAGGGACCTTAAAGATTGTCTAGTTCCAACCCCTTGCCATGGGCAAGGATGTCACCCTGTAGATCAGGTTGCTCCAAGTCCCATCCAGACTGGCCTTGGACACTTCCAGGGATCCAGGGGCAGCCACAGCTTCTCTGGGCACCCTGTGCCAGGGCCTCCTCAGCCTCACAGGGAAGAATTCTTTCCTAACAACTAATCTAAATCTCTCCTTTTTAGTTTAAATGATTGTCCCTTGAAAACAAAAGATAACAGTAAAAATGGACGTAAAAGGAAATTGGCTTTTGCCCTGTTTGGATTGGTTTGAGTGCTGGGTTTTGAAGAATCCTCTTCTATCAATAGCACTAATAGATCCTACTGACCTGATTCCTTCGGGTCTATTTCCAGGGCAGGGACACAGTTTGTCCAGCTATCCAACTGAGACTGAAACAAGAAAAAAATCAGAACTGTGACAATTAAGACACTTAGCAACATTGCTATTTTACAGCAGACCCCAGAAATCCTCTAGGTGGGCTCCCTCTCCTTTCCACCCTCTTCTCCATTACAAAAAGCCCTGAATTGCTCTGGGTCACCCGCCAGCTCTCTGGAGGCTGGCAGCTCCAGGACAGGGGGCTGGCTGGCTCTGGCCTCTCTGTTTGTTTTCTGGGAAGTCAGGCTTGGTCAAGTGGAATGAATCTTGTGTTCATTTTAAGAAAGTTTATATTTGACTCCGGTAGGGCTGGGGAGGAGGTGAATGATAGGAAGAGGAGGGAAGGACCAGAGACCTTGTGGGGCTGCCCCCACAACACCACAAGCAGCCCCATGGCCAAGGCAGCAAGAAGATGAAGCAAAGCACCAAAATCAAACATTCCTGTTGTTGTTTTTTCTTTCTTCAAAGCTGAGAGATGACTCTGAAGCTAAATCCAGCTCTCACTCCACAACTGACCTTGTAGCTCATGAAAAAATGTAAACTAAATTCCCTACTTTTAAAAACCATCTTCTAAACTGTGGAAAAAAAACCCACTTCCTAATGTTGCAGCACAACCTGACTCACCCTGCAGTAACAATCTCAAGTTCCACACCTTGTGGAACTCAAAGTCTCATCTGCCACTGCTGCCTGCAAGACAAAGCAAGGGGATGCTTTTTTCACGCAGTTCTCGGAGCCATTCTGCTGGGACAAGGCACAGAGTGGAAGTGGAGAAAGGAGCTGAACTAGCCTGGACTTTCACATCAGTTTTGCACAGTTGTATGAAGCACTTCTGAAGTTTTTTTAGGCTTTATCCTCAAAGCAGGGTAACAGAAAGAGATGATGCAAATCCGCAGCTTTGCATCTTTTGCAGGGCATCATTCCCTGCCCGGGAACTGTGTGGAGGGAGTGTCAGCAATCCTGCCTTGGCTGCTCGCAGAGGAAGCAGTAAATGGAGATGCTCTGTGCAGACTCCGCATTCCCCATGTGGTGTAAACCAAAACCAGTTCCTGCAATTCTCTGCAATAATATAGAAGGTTTGCTGGCTGCTTCTCCCATCCGTCTCCTGTGGGTATAGACTCCTGGCCTCTGAGGAAACCGAGAATGACATCCTTCTAGATTTATAATCACAGGGATTTATAAAATACAGTGTTGTTGTTTGGTGCCTTGGAGTGAAAGGGGAAAATAAATAAATAAACTACATGGGCGTCGCCACTGGAAAAAAAAAAATCTGATCTCAATCAACCAACCACATTTACTACTCTGCATCCATGGCCAGGCTCACTTCATAAACCACCCCTGTCAGCCCTTCATTCTTTCCAATACTTCTTAGGAGCATCCATCTTCTTCAACACAACATCCCTGATTTCAAAAGCCAGACACAAATTAATTCCGGGAATCCTACGGCAGGGAGACATTAAAACCCATTTAGAGGTTTCTGTGGAAGCCTCTCTCCATGCCTATTTCAGGCAGCTCAGCCCCGGCGTGGCTCGCTGGAGCCAGCCTGGAGGAGCAGGAGGTCACAGGTCTGCGGCGGATTGCAGGATATTCCAGCCTGGGATGAGGCAGCCACCGAGGGGATGTCTCTGTGGAAGGCCGGGAGGAGGACACTGGGCAGGTCTCTGCTGTAGGAACTAAATTAAATATTTCTTTAATTTGCTTTTTAACTCCTTCATTCTAAGTCAAGGCATTTAATCTCATAGGGTTCTTTTCCAGACACCAGCTGCCTTCAAGATTTCCGCTCCAGCTCTCCATGGCTAGGAAGAAGAAAAGTGGAATAAAAAGGAGGGGCAGTTGAGCCTCTGTGTTCAGAAGAAATGTGCCTAACACATCTCCTGGGGTCTGAAGAAAGAAAGAGGCTTCCTATAGATTTGGGGGGTTAAATTTCGCCTCAGGGTTAGGTGTTAAGAAGCAGCTCTCCTTCCAACACATAAATATTTATGATTGTTAAGTATCTCACTGGTTCTCTTTTCGAGTGGCTGTGTTAAGATGTGCAAATGGCTGGGAGGACAAGGACAGGGACCTGTCCCCTGACTCACCTGGCCTGCAGTCGGGAGGGGCCACGGGTCACACATCAGCTGCACCGCAGTCGCCGGGTTGCACTTCAGCAGCTGGCACAGAGCATTACAGCACATTTTCTTCTCTCTAGCTCATAAAAATCATGCATTTTGTCAATAACCCCACCTATTTTTATATTAACTTTATGGGGACTTTTTTTTTCCGGGTATTGTCAAACCTTGCTTCAGACAATCCATGGGTAAAATAAACATTTCCTGAAGATACATTTCCTTCCTTTGTGCTTCAGAAGAGGAAGAACACCTTGTCCTAAGCGGATATGGTGAAAGGTTTGGGTTGTTTCAGGGAACTGACCATCATTTGGAGCTAAGCTCATGCCTTCATTTGTGACTTACCTGCTATTTTTAAGAGCAGAGAAGAGCACTCAGTGTCATGTCCACCTTTTAGGGCTGGTGTGGTCAACACTCAACAGTGGCCTCCAAACTCCCTGGATCCACACCCACATCTGCAGTGGATGTTGCTGAACACTCCCCATCTTCAGCAAGGACCAACCCAAAACCTCAGCCCTGCTGATTCCCCCAGCATTGGGCTGTGTTTGAACCAGCCACTGATGCTGTGATTATATTGGTTTATGTCCCTTCAGGAACTACAAGCTGAAGACAAAGTGTCAATTGGTACTCAGGGAAAAGAGCTGGTGATAAAAAGGATGAGTTGCTGTGTTACAGTCGACATCCTCCTCACACCAACAGCCAGGATTTGGGATGAAGGTGGCCAAACTCCCCAGATATTCAGGTGTTGTGATAAACAAGACACAAAGCCTATTCCAGCCATCTGGGGGAGCCAGCCCAACCACAAAGACACAAAGGAAAATCTGAAAAAGGACATAAAGACTTATATTCAGAGGGGACTAGTTCTTACCAGTATTTCTCTCCCCAACTCTTTATGTGATATTGTAGGGTACATGATATTTGTAGTGACAGGACAAAAGGGAATAATTTTTAAACCAAAAAGAGAGTAGGTTTAGATTAGATATTTTGAAGAAATTCTTCCCTGTGAGGGTGGGGAGGCCCTGGCACAGGTTTCCCAGAGAAGCTGTGGCTGCCCCTGGATCCCTGGAAGTGTCCAAGGCCAGTCTGGACAGAACTTGGAGCAATCTGGTCTAGCGGAAGGTGTCCCTGCTCCAGGGGGGTGGAACGAGACGATTTTTAAGGTCCCTTCCAGCCCAAACTTTTCTATGGTTCTGTGATATTTCTGCATTGTGGGAGTCAGCAGAGTGAGATTGCAAAGCCAGTGCAACGCACTGATATTTTCAGTCCAGACAACAATAAAATAGACATTTTTTTACGGGTGGAGATGGACAAAAGAGTATTATTTAGAACCCCTGGAGGCCTAGGATGCAGACAGCTCATTTTAGTAGATTTTAGAGCTCCATTAATGTTTTCCTTTGTGTTAGTCAAAGGACAAGACTTGTTCTTGCCTATTATAGAGACCTATAGCTTGCCTTTGGCAAGCCCACTTTAGCTGGTTACACCTCAGTTTCCAAATGACACCAGGAGAACAAAGAGAGCTATCTGCCTCCTTACACACCTGGGGCTAAATGCTTTTTGACCATAACAGACAGGAACTGCTCTTAGAAATCTGCCTTACAGACCATGTCTATAAATGCTTGAGAAGACAGGCTCAAAAGCAACATCTCAAGGAACAGAAACTAAATGCAAAGGAACAGAAACTAAATTCCTTGAAAGATCTGTAAGGGAAAAAAACCCCACAACAGACACATTAATTATTTAGCAAAACTCAGATGTCCATTAATGGCCACTTAGACGGTGTTTTGGCAGGATATCCTATTTACTGTACCATTCTTGTGTGCCTGTAGCTGCCCATTTGGTGTGTTTGTGAGTCATTTCTGCTCCTGTCAATGGGGTGAGGCTCTGCAGCTCCCCAGCTCTTTATGGGCACTCCCTATTACCATACCAGCTCCAAAAGCCAGCACCCAAAAAGCCATCCATGGCCCACTGAACAACAAAATGAAGCCATCAGCCCTGGGAAGAAAGGAACTGTGGCAGATATATATTTTTTTTTCAGCTGTAAATCAGTGAAGCCTCATTTCACTAAAATGTGGGATCAGATCCTTTTCTCTGCCACCCAGCAAAGCTTTGTAAGGTGACAGAGATCAGGATCTGGCCAAGGAACACAGAAAGCCTGGAGAAGTCATATTCCGTGCTCTTGGGTGCCGCCTGCAGGCTTTGGAACTTCAGGTTTCAAACCCACATCGAATGTAGGCACTTGTGGAATAAAAAGGGGACTTATTACATTAAAACTCTAGAGAAAACAAGGCTTGAAAATATGAGCTTTTTTTGAATCAGTTTTGAGTAAGCAGAAGATGAGGTGGACATTTTTTTCTCTCAATGAGTCTTCACGATGATTTAAACCCCCAAAATAAAATTTAATTAACAAGCCAGAGGGCCGTAAACTCAAGGAGATCAGCCTGGGAGGAAATACATCCAGGAATATCCCCAGATGTTGCTCTCTCTAACACAACATTCTGCTTTGACGAGGCCTCACAGACTGTCAGCCACACAAGTGCCTTTGAGGATACTCATTCCAGCCCCAAAAGGTAGACCACATACAGAGACTCACAGAGTTGCTACTATTTTCAAGCTCTTTTTCCCCCTTTTTTTTTTTTTTCCCATTCATTTTCGTAATGCTTCATGCTCCTGGACTACAGAAGTCCAGAGGCTCTGGCCTCAGTGTGCACACACAACCTCATCAAAGTTGAGATAACAGAGCAGGACGGGAATGTGCCACCTGGTCACACGGATTGGAGCTACCTGCCCATGGCCAAGGGCTCTCCTGGAGGTCTGGCACCATCAGTGCCTTCCTTCACCCCTTTGTTCTTCGTCTTTTTCACGAGACCTCGGAACACTTTCCCAAAAGGCTCAGCATTTGTTCTGGCAGCCGTCCATATTTTACTTCCTCGCAGTCCTCTGGGTCTGAGGCTGCCGCTGTCTCCCCTCCTGCTCCTGGTCCCACCACTTCCTCCCCACGTCCCGTGCCTGAGGTAGGACTCAGCTCATAATGACCCAGTTAAAAAAACACAGGTTATTTGTTTACGGAGCACATTGCACTCTCGGAGTCCAAAACAGCTCAGAGGGGATGTGGGGGCCCCTCCCTGGGTGAGTAAAAGTAGTTTCTGGTACTCAGCTCACTTGGGCTGTGCTGGGGAAGCGGGATTTGCCCTGGGATTGTGTGTGCAGGGGCTGTAGGGAATGGCAGCACCTCCTGCTCCCCACGAGTGCCACGGGATCCATCAGGGGCACAGGAGGGTGTGGGGTGGGCGACCGAGTCCCTTGTACGGCCCTTCGTCTGTTCTGAAACAGGTGATGAGCGGAAGGTAAAACACAAGGAGAAGGAGTCAAAACAATTTAAACAGGGGAAAAATTAATTTACCTTTTCTGATGATCTCAGACCCAGCCAGTGTTGGATCCTGGATGTTTTGACCTGTGACATTGATGGCCATTAAAATGAAGCTTTCAAATTCCTATTTTCTTATTAAAAAAGAAGGTTGCTCTACCCACCTTCCCCTATCTATATATACCCATTTCTATAAAGAACAGTAGGTTTTTTCAAAATAGATCCATATTGGTTTTCATGTTTTTGCCAGCCTGATTCAAACTGCAAATACTGATTTGGTTTTAAAATGTATAGAATCATAATAAAGTTGGAAAGTTACTAGTTTACTGGTTGTTTGAGGTTTTTTTCAAACTTTATAACTGAGGGTTATATGTCTTGTATAAATATAAAAGAAGAATGAAAAGAATAAAAAGAGGGAATAGGAAAAATCAACAAGAAATACAGAAATGGTAAGTCTGTAAAAAGACTATATTAATTTTAAACCTCTTTTTTTTTCCCCAGAAAAATGAAACCTTTTACTACTCTAAGAATTTTTCATGGAAATTGCTGCATTGTCTACCCGACTACACTCAACTTAAAAAAAATTGTACTTCAAGAATACATTTTAACCATCACTCATAAAACACAATCTTTTCCCCTTTTCAGTGCTTCCTCTCATATGTCAAGTCTCCGCCAGAAGTTCAAGGCCCTTCTCACTGAAGAAGAAAAAAGGGAATGAGACAGAAGCGAGAGCGAGCGAGATTGAAAAAGGAGGAGACAGGAACAGCCCTGACACAGCAGAATTGGGAACGGTTCAGTGTCCTGTAGAAAATCTCCAGAGGGAACCACCAAAATCCATCAGTGCCCCGAGTGCCTGGCTGGTTGGGGTTTGTGGGGCACGCGGAACACCAGCGGGGCAGGGAGCCAGCTGGCAGCACGGCAGAGCTCTCAGGGACGCGGGGCCCAGCACCGGCAACGTGCAGGGAACAAAACCAGCAGCAGGCACCGCACGGGTGCAGCCCTGAGAGGTCCAGCTGCACTTATGGATTGACACAGGGCTGGGCGGGGGAAAAGGGGGAAGAGGTGTCCAGCTGGCAATTGCCAATTAAATGGTGGATTTGATTAGGGGTCTGAGTGATACGGTGTTTCTGGTTTAGGTTGAAACTTGTCTCTTACTGTCTCTTCCTGTAGAAAGAAAAACACCAGCCAAACCCTCTAAAATACAGCCATTCTTCCTATTAGGAGACTTCTCTTCTGAAGGAGGAAGACCTAGATCTAGAAGGGTTTAGGGACAGCATTATGATTTATTTTCTCCTCTTACAGAAATCCAGAAACTTGAGTGTTAACATCCATGTGAGAATGTGTGGGAGCAAAGAACATGGATTAAAGGTCTATCTTTAAGGAGAATTTTTTCATCCAGAGGATCCCAGTGAACTCTCCACCACCACTAACACTAACTTTACTGGAGAGCTACGAGCCCACAGTGAGTAAAGAACAGGCAAGACACCAAAAAACAAGGTCCAAGGAACCAAACAATGTCAAGAACTCCAGTGCAGGGGATCTCGGTGGGTAAGTGCAGTCTACCTGTGCTGGCTCCAGCAGCATTCCAACCAGTGCCAAGCCCTGCAGCTGTATCAGCACAGCCCACACCTGTTCCTTTAGTGCCAAAAATCTCCCTTTTACCTCAGCTTATTATGGATCTGGTCAAGCCTGGTCTTCTGCTACTTTTGAAATCAGCAGGAAAAATCTAGTGTGGGAGAGGATCAAATCTATTTCCCTGTCTCCAGCTTCTACTAAATGCCTGACTATCCTCATGCAATGCAACCTGAAGGCCTCCAGCCTGACCAGTCCTGTTCCTTCAGCCACTTGGCTTATTCTCTGGTGTTTGTATCCTGGAGTCCCAGCAGCAGCAAAAACAGCTGCCAACATCCTGGGAATATCTGCCTTGGAATCTCAACTACTGTGTGAAGCTGCTGCTCTCCAGTTTGAGATTTGTGTTTGCAAAAGAAATCTGTCCAACAACAACATCGAGAGAGGAAAAAAGGAGGAAAAAGGGCTTTATATAACAGAATTAACAGAGCTGTTGCAATAGTAACGTGAAGTTAACAGGCAACTTTTCCTCCTCCTTCTCTGCCCCCACCCCAATCTCCTCCTCTAACAGCAGTTTCGTTTGTTTTTGTTTCCAAGCTTCTTTTACTGGCCACTCACACAGCCCCGCTCCCTTTGTCTAATTTGGATCTCGAACTTCCATGCAACAGACTCTTGCTGTAACTGTAAATCTTTTTATGGCCCTTCTGCCTCTGAACTGTAAAAGCAATGCCACTGTAAGCTGCCTAAATGGGTCGTAAATCCACTTAGTGCACTGAATGAGGGAAAAAAAAAAGATTTTAAGGGAAAGAAGGAAAAAAAAGGCAAACTAAGGTGGCTGGAGGGACACAGGGGAAAAAAACCCAAGAATGTACTTGCTAAATGGAACCAAAATAACAGGAGTCAAAGGGAAAATATGAACACTGAGGTGGGGGGGGAGGATGAAATAACGCATCTTGGTGGTAAAAACAAACGGCTTCTGCAGGGCTGCACAGTTCATTAACACCCAGCGATTTACGGGACGACATTGGTTGCCCTCTCCACTCCTGTTGGCACCGCTGGGGTCTGGGAGCACCAGGAGAGTCTGTGAGCCTGCTAGCAGCTAATAGACTCTTTTTCCACTGGGTGGTCCAGGGACTGGTATCTGGGTCTAATTCCAGCTCTTTTGCACTGCCTGACTTCCAGGTTTAGTCGTGGCTCTGTGTCTCAGTTTATTCCAGCCTGTAAATGGGAGATAAAGATATTCCCCTTGTTTGCAAACTGTTCTGAGAGCTGCTTAAATGCCAAGGAAGGGGCAGAACCAATTCCTGTGGCAGTCAATAGCAAGAGTTTGTTTCTGTAGAAGCAGACCTAGCCCAAAATGGGCCACTTTTGTCTACGTAATTTATTGCATTTATCACCATGGTATCTGAGCTCTAAGAGTATTATCCAAATTCCACTGAATTCACCGAGTGTCTTTCCACTGCTTTCAATAAGTTTTGGATTTGACCCCAAAGTCACTAAAAAAACCCAAACCTGAGGAATATGTCAAAAGAATGTAAGTGGGTGTGAGTCGAAATTGAGGAGTTTGGAGACGGGAATATGCAGAACAGTAGCTATTTAAAGACTAAGTTCGCTACTGAGTGTTCCCTTTTAATGGGGTTATATAAATACATTCCCGTCTCAATACATGTGGAAAAACAGGCAGTGAGGTGAGACTCTGTTGCTTTATTTCTTATGGGAAATATTGTGCATAGCTGAACTACCTCTTCCCCTCTCCTCACCCACCACCCACAGTCCCTGGAAGCCTTCAGCAGCTGTGTATGGTGTGAAGAGGCACATCCGGCAGCGCTGAGAGAGTTAAAAAGTTCACAGCTCTGCCGTTAAAATAAAGCCCCTGTTTTCACTGCATTCTCACTTTGCCTTACAGACTTGATCTGAATTTTGGCACTCAGCATGTCAGAATGGGAGGGGAGACTGGTTATGCCTTTTATTATTATTATTATTATTATTGGTCTGCTTCTTTGCAAGGAAAAGAAGAGAGGGAAAAGTGTTCTTGCTTGGCTTTCTGTGAAGACCAAATGAATTCAGTACAGCTTCCCCCCAGAAAGTCACTGCCCAGGTGGGCACCAGTGGGCATTTCAATTCCCATTCTCAGGACAAAAAGAGTGATAAAAGAGAACTGAGAGGTGAAGCCTCTCTTTTTCCTCAGTACCATGTGTGCAGTGCGCTGGCCAATAGCTCAGGTCAGGAGACGCTGATACTATAACTTAAAAGAATACTATTAAAATGATGGAAATCTATGATTATGAAAGGTGGGGACTGCATCTGGACAGTAATTACATTTCAAAGGAAATCCATCTGGTATTTTACTGCTTATTTTCTCCATGCACTTTTGTGTAGAAGAACAATACACGGGCTGGAATATTTCACATCGGGAGACTTCCAAAAAGGTGTTTGCTTGGTCAGACCAATCAGCTACACAGATTTTTGCAATATTATGTCAATTAAGGGTAACAATTGGAATATACTCTATTTTAAAAACCTTCCTAAAAACACTGGCACAGCTCCTTGGAGCAGGCAAACTCCACCAAACTCAGTGGAGCTCATATACAGAAAAGTAGTGAAGTCTTCAGTGTCTGGAAAGTTTTACAACTACAGCTGAAGTCAAGGGAATCTAATTTTTGCCATCACCAGAGCGAAAGCAATCTGCTGCACTGAGGACTGAACCCTGCCTGCACACAGGGGCTGGGCAGTGGGACACAGATGTCACAGGGTGCAGCACAGGACAGTTAGGGGGGAATCCTTTGGCCAGGAGAGAATCAGCTCCAAGGAAAGACTGTTCATGTTTTAATAACACCAAGCTAGAGCTGGGTTGGGTCTGTCTGCTCGCAAACAACCATGCCTGTACGTTACAAAGAGCGCTTTTTAAAAGAAAATCTATATAAAGTCTATCAGTCATTAAAGACCCTGAGAATGCAGCAACAGTCTTAAAATAAAATCACATACAGGCAGAGTGACCTGATGACAAGACAACCTCTCCTTCACTGCCAGCTCAAGTGATTTTGTTAATTCCTGTGAATACATCACAGGTCTCAAGATGACTGATGCTTTCATTACCACCTTGGCCTCAGCCATTAGATGATTGTTATGAACCTCAACTTTCATTTTCAAAGTTTTAGCTGTCACCATTCAAATAAATGACAAAAACAAATGTTAGAGGGAAAAATGTAAGGTAAACCCTACAGAAAAGCAGAAGACAATTTAAAAATATTATTATATTAATTATTTCTTACCTATCTTGAACTTTTAATGATGATGTTTGATGGCTAGAATAGAGGTTACTGGCTAGCTAACAGCAGCAATGTTACTGTAAATGAAACCCCTGCAACAAAATTTGGCTATAACCCACACTTGCTTTAAATTTGTGCAACCTCTAGTACAGAACTAGGAAACAGTCACAGATTTAATTTACTTTTCACTTCTGATGCTCTCTGCATATTGTGGGGGATATGGTTTTGGCACGGAGTTTGCATTTATTAGCACGTATAAATATACCAAGAATGTTTGGTCTTGCTGTTAAAGCTCAGATCTAGAAGACAGGAATATGTCAGAAGCTGAGTGTCATTTTTAAAAGCAAGCTTCAAACCCATGTATTTCTCTCGAAATATTTCACAAGTAAACCAACTGCACCCAAAAGAGTTCAGAAGGCAGAAATTAGACATAACCTGAAATATTCTTTTTAAAAAACTATTTCATTATTTCTAAGATTTGGAAAACTGATTCATGATTTTTAAATTTTTGGAATTGCAAATACCGCTGTTAACTGCTTGTCATTGTTTCACATAACAACACCTGGGTGCAAGGACAGATTTCTGTCTCCCTAACTAAATAGGGGAGAGAAGATTGATTGAAATAATGTGCAGAGCCATACTTCAGCAGCCCAGGTTCAATAGCAGATGCTGGCACTGGGTCTCCCTGACCATTCCTGTGTTGACATCCCTGCAGGCATCACAAGACTGAGCATCCCAGGGCACTGCAAGGTGTTCTGGAAGATTCAGGTGAGAGTTTGCTACGAACCATCCTGTGTGACCCTGGCACAGATAAGCCCAGGTCCCTTGGGAGAAGGGTGACATCACACTGGAGAGAACAACACGGCAAGAGATACTAAAAATATTCTTATTTCTGAAGTTTTCAAAAAGCTGCTTAGAAGTGTTATAGTTCAGAGAAGCCCTTTTATTCTTCCTTAAGCAGGTTAAAAAACAAAAGAGATTTGGATGAAGATTTGTGCCTAGCTCTGAACTGCCTCTTTATTTCTGCTTGCTTTGTTTCACTCCTTTTGCCAATGTTTAGGATGACAACAATTTATTTTGGGGTCAGCCTCAAATTTCTTGTTCATGTCAGTTTATTTTGAATCAGATTCCTAAATTCATTTACATCCACACACGACCTACTCACATTACTGAAGGGAAGAAGCTTCCTCTCAAGCTTGAGGAGAACCTGCTGCTGACAATCTCCTTCTCCTCTGGACCATAACCTTTGACTCCTCCTGTGGGGGAGAAGGGAGAAATGCAATCAGGGGCAGAATTCCAGTACGTCCCTCTGGGGTGTCAGACATCCAATTTCCAAGCAACCATTGAAAAGTCCATATGGAATTTCATTTTTAATATGAAGCAACAAGGAACAGGAAAACCCAGCGGCGAACACATGCCGTGTGTTACTCCTGCCTGCGGGCTTGGGACGGGCTCTGAGCCTTTCCAGGTGCTTTCCTCTGCTCAGAGCATGAGCTGTGGGGAGCTTCAGCACGCTTGGGGTGCTCTTACACTTTGTTATTATTATTTTAACTAAGAAACTAGCTGCTTGGTCCATTTGAGGAGGATATGGCTTTGAGACAGATGTGGAAATAATCTGAAAATATGAGGATCAGGCAGTGGAATACTTCCAAGATTATATGAAACATTAAGCAAGTGAATGGAGAACATTTATTTTCCCATCTCATATTCCACCCCAACATTGGATTTCTCAGGCTTATCTTCATATGTGCATTATAACTGAACACTAATTGTGCTTTCCTCCGTATTTTTTCCTGTAGATCAAAAAAGTTCCAATCTAGAGCCTCCCCTTTCATACCAAAGAGTTGCTTTTTCCCACCTCTGGCATCAGCTGAGCAGCCAGGGGCTGGCTGCAATACCAGAGACACTGATGGACTGCGGGGACACGCCACAGCCCATGGACCTCTGGAAATGAAGATGAAATGAGGCTCCATTGTGTGCAGCACATTGATAAGATTTTGGCCCCCATTTCAGTGTGACCCAATAGGTTTAAATTGCTTCATTTCTCAGCCAGCCAAGAGCAAATGGGTGGTAGATGTGATATGGCTGTTCACTGGAAATCACCCTTGATTGATTTACCTTCTCCTCCTCTGCAGTGTATGGGCTCAGTATGTGGCAGGGGCACATAAATTACAGAGAAAAAACCTTTCATGGTTGTGTATAGTCTATATATGTTGTCACCCCATCAGAGGAGAAGCTTTTATGAAGTATTAGCTCTAAGTGTATACAGAATAGAAATGATAATTTTTATTTGCTTGTCAGAAGCTAAGTCACATTTCAAAGTAATATTTGTGGGTTAAAATCAAACAGAACCAGGTAACTTTGATCTTTTTTTTAGTTGAAGAAACAACCAGAAAATGCTGCTCTTGGTCATAAAAACAACAAGAGAGTTTTTAGGAGAATTTTTGTTTGTTTTTTGAAAATAAATAAGAGCTGTGAAATTAAAAAATTTTCAGTTTTCATTAACAAGATTTCAACAGTTTGGGATTTGCTTTTGCCTTTTTTGAAAGAAGATACAAGGATGTTTCATTTTAATGTGTTTAAAAAAACCAGAAATTTCTACCAGCACTGTTACATTGTTATTTTTGGGGGCTGAGTAACAAGAGATTAGAAAACTACTCCTAAGAATCATTTGGGTGATTTACAAACTTCACTGTGATTGGAACATGGCCCTCATTTCAGGCTGTAATACTCACACTGCCACCCCCTAGCACTGAGAACGGTCACTTGAACCCAGATTAAAAAGAACTGAGATTAAAATCAGGGAATAAAGACAAGAGGTGGGTCTGTCTCGGGCTTGTGCAGCACATGAGAGCAGGGTCCTGACTGCAGACTGCATTTCCCCAGGGACACAGCACTGACATTTGCACAGACACACAGCAGCAGGAACTGGGCACAGGGCAGGGTGTCTGCTCCGGGCTGGCTGGGATGCACTGGAGAGCTGGGCTTTGTCTGGGAGAGGCAGCTGTGAGAAGAAAAAGGGAGGAAAGGATCTTGCAGGCCTATGCTCAATATTCATTAAAATTGGGGTTTAGATCAGGTAAATTTGGACAAACACGCAATGTGAGGTTTTTAGATCCTTTATCTGAGTATTGAAGCTTTTAGGACACTCGTAGTGCACCCATCTCTAAGTAATCTCAAAGTGATTTTCCATCCTTATGCTCAAAACTTCAAAACTACCCCAAGTGGGAAGACTTCTTTTTGTCCAGACCAAAGTCAGCTCCCACTGAAGGCAAAGATTTCCCCCCCCTTTCCCCAAGGTCAGTATAGATTTACAAGATTCAGATTTATTTTAACATTTTAATGTCCCTTCAGTTCTGAAATTTGCTGCGCTTCTCTGGTTACTGTAGGGTAAATAGTGCCTAACTGCTGACTGCAGAAACCCTGGAGAAAGTTACCACCACAACATCTGATAGTTAATAGCTACTAGCAAAATTCCACTGTTCATATCAATTTGGTGAAAGAAGAAGGGAAACTGATATATCTGAACCATAAAATATTACTTGTCCAATGCAATATGAACTCCTGCAGCATAAAGACCATCCTTGCAAACCACTGCCAGAAATCCCTGCCAGTCTCCCAGGATCCCAACCAACTCCTCCCCGTTTTCCCCAACCAAAGCTCTGCACTGAGCAAAGCACACCTGCCATAAATCTCAGAGCATTCCCAGCTCTCAGCACCACAAACTGGTAACGCCGTGGCGGGGGGATGATGTATGGGGATGTCACCAGCTCCCTCTCCTCCAGCACATGCCCCTTTCCCCTCTCGCAGACATTTTCCATGGGCTCCAGTGGCTCAGAGGTCCCAGCTCTCCCAGCCATCCAGCTGGGTGACAGGGGCCCAGTGGCAGCTGTCCCCTGCGGCCGCTGGGGCCGGGAGGCTGCGGGAGGAGCTGGGCGCAATTAACGGGGCAATTGAATGGGTTATGGCTCCCTGATTTCAATTAACCTCTGAACTCTGCAGTGACAAGAGCTCATGGTTACCAACGAACTCCAGCAAAAACCAGCTGTGATGACTGGTTAATGCGAGATCTCAGGGTATAGTTGGGGTTTGATCAGGCTCTTCTCAGATCACTTAATGCTCACCGAAAGAAAAAGGAGCGACTGTGGGTCTGATTATCGGATCGGAGCTGGAGTCTGATTTGTTCCCATTTCAAATCAACCTGAGGATGCAATAATGGGAGAAAAATTAAGTCCAGAAACCCAGAGAAATATATTAATGGCATTAAGGATGCAGGCATTCAAAGCCTGCAAAACAGATTAATGTATACAGACAGATAAATAAGAAAAATATCTTTGTTCAAGAAAGACTGAGATAAGCACAGAGCTAACATCAGGGATCAAACCAATCTGGCTATGCTAGGAATAGAGCTTCCTATTATTTACTCATGTGTTTTAGAGAGCACTTTTTAGTTTTAAAATCAGCACAGAGTTTTAGAGTTTCGATACAAGAGGTTCTTTTAAAATCCTCTACGAACTACAAAGATTTCTAGCTTACAACAAAGCTAAAACTAAGAATTATCATCAATCAAAGGAAAGCAAATTTTTAAATTAAACATCTTTTGGATTGTTCTGCCTTTTAAATTCAGACACTAGAGAGAAAAATCCTGGTTTTGCTGGCCCTTCTTTTCAATATAATTTTGTCACTTAAATTGTTGACCCTCTTTGGTTATTGGAATAGATTTAATTCTGCTATCACGAGTAGGGCCGACACGGCCAGAGGATAAACTGTTATCACTTCGCCTATTGGCTTAAATTAATTTGCTCTTAATATTTAAGCAGTTATAAATGAAAAACTAATCTGAATTTATGATAGTAGAGCCTGTATTTTCATGTAGTTGCAGTTACAGCACCATGCATGAGAGACACAGAAAGATGTTGAAGCAAAACCAAAGGTTACAGTGCAAAAAAGATTATAAATACCAGAAACCATAACATAAATACCAGGCTCATAACATCTCAAACAGATGTGCTATCCCATAAGCAATTCCAAGCAAATTTGAAAAAAAAATAAATCAGTGTTGATGACTGGATAATAAACCTCAAATACATTAATAAAAATATCAATTTAAAAAGAAAAAACTGCAGAAAGATTAAAAATTTATTAAAAATATCCACTGGCTGAACAGTGCACACTATTGTCAACCTCTGCTAAGACTTTGTTATGCAGTTCTTCGTAGCTTAAATACCCCAATTCATCAAATTAATTGCAAGCCTGCAAATTCCTTATTCATAACAGTAAATAACAACATCTATTAAGTAACTTCTTGCAATGAAAATCTCACTGCCTGGGCTGATATTATGATGTGTTTTTATCCTAATGGATTTAAAACACCTACAGTAAACAAGAGCCAAAAGTCAAAGTTTTTTAAAGCAAAATATACCATTTTTAATATGTAAGAAATTCCTTTTGGACACTTGAAGATGCCCATGTCAGAGCAGACTTCAGTTCCTTACACATTATCAATCTAATAACCCTATCTAATAAAGGCTCCTGTCCCAGTGAAAGAAGCATCTGGCTCTTCTCACCTAATCAATAACATTCAGGAAAAGTCCCTTCCTCCAGCAGCAGCATAAATTACCAGATATATGCAAATAGACTTGCTAATGTTAATTGCCAGGGCTGATTGGTGATTAATTTTTTGATTATGATCAATCATTCTGCACGAATTTTAATAAGACATTCCAGGCAATCTGCAAATTGATAATAATTAGGGATCCCAACTGGTAACGCATCCACAGCCAACTAAAACACATCCCTGTGATTGAGCATGTTCAGTCTGGAAGAAGAGAAAAGGGAATGATCAAGATCTCCAGAGCCTGCTGGGACCACGGTGTCACCTCTAACGAGAAGCTCCTTTCTTGCCAGTTTTAGGCAAGATGGGGTTTGGCATCCTCTAGCACAACCTTCTTTGTGTCCCTCTGAGGGTCGGAAATTAAATGGGAGTTTCAATTCCATGACAATGCCTTGGAAACATCACCTCGATTTGCAGTCTTCCAGATGGGAAAATAAACACAAGATCCCCAAAAAAACCAACCAAAAATATCTCTCAGAGCAGTCCTGCCAGACCTACAGGGAACATGCCTAAAGGCAGCACACAATTAGGTTTTCAGGCCCTGCAAATTAAAAAAGGGCCAAACAGAAGGTTCATTCTTTTTTTTTTCTTTCTAGTGCACAGCAGGCAGCAGCACTAAATTTTTAGCAACAAGAGAAATGTTTTCCCTGTGTGACACTTGTTTGTGTACTTTATGGTGAAAGTTCCTAAATTGCTGTAAATACAACAGCTCAAAATGCAACATGATTAATAATATTTCCTTTTAGAAGGAATTCTCTGGCAAACATAAATATCCTCATACAACACTTTAAACCCAAACACTATTGCTGTGTACAAACCAGAAGGTGCAAGTGACTGGAAGAGGACGTGAAGTTTTCTAAACTTTCAGAGCGAGTGTTTGACTTTGCTCTGCATTCAGCTTGGACAGACAGACCTTGACACCTGCGAGGAGAAGCTGGAAAGGCATCGCCTGCTGTCAAAAATGAGTGAAATGCAAGTGAGGGGTATAGAGGAGAGTAAATTAAGGGCACATTGTATCTCAGCACTGCCCTGTCATGTTCAACTAATACTCCGAGCTTTTGAAATTTCTGTCTCCACGGCCTGATTCCGATTTGCACAAAATACCCCTCTTTATGTGTCAAGAATGTGTAAAGGAGCTTGAATATAAATGAAAATAAATCCCTGAGGTCTACAATTCTTTCAGTTCTTTCCCTGCTGCCAAATTGACCATTTTATGATGAGGTCCCAGGTATTTGCTCTTTTATTTGAAGAGCTTGCAGTTCGTACAGTGTAAGTAGCTCAGCTTTTGCTTTTATTAAAAGGACAGAGTAGGATTAGCCCCAACTTCTATGTTGAATTTTCTGACACAAGTTAATTTTCAGCTGAATGTTATTTTGCACAGGAAATATCTTCTTCCTGAATAAGTCATCTTTTCATCGAGACACTGAAACATGGTTTTTACGAAGTGCAGTTTCAAGTGAAGCTTTTAAACAAATAGGGAAATATTTTCTTTTTCTCCCAACAGTTCAATAGGACAAGAAATGACAAGCAGTAAAGAAGTGTGTGCTTGCTGTCTTTCCTATACAGCAAACAAGAAATGCTTTCAAGCAACAAATATTCCTGTGGGTTTTAACTAAAAAATGTTTTTTATCGAGGTGTTTTGAAAATCTTGGCTCCATTCTTGCCTTAATCTTCTAATTCCCAGCCAGTTTCAAGAATTTTAGACACTTACAGGGGGAATTTAGTGGCCACAGCAAGCACAGAGAAACACGAGGAGTAAACATAAGCATGTACCAAAGGAATTTACCTCAGACAAACCCAGCCCAATTCTTTTACAGTTGTTCCAGCTCAAGAACAACTCCTCTATAGTCAGGGGAACAATTCTACTGTTAAACTGATGTCTTTGATAAATGTATTAGGCCCTTATTTTTTAAATTAACCTTCCATTAATTTTTAATTTTTTTTTAAATTCTGCATATTTTCTTAAACCAGATAAATTAACAAATGTTTAAGTTCTCTTTTCAGCTGAGGTTCCTCACAGTTCCCTTTATAAATCTCGTTCAGGAAAACTGAAATGCTGACATGTTCCTTGGATTTGGTCTGTCATTCCTCTCTAGCTCCTCGCACTTGTACAATTCACAAGGTCATGAGTACAAAATGTGCTTGTTAACTTACACAAGAATAAAGCTGTCAGATGGGCTGAGGGCTCCTTGTGTACCAGTTTAGTGAAATATGATTATCCAAGCTGTAAAATGGATAAACCTATTAAATTAATAAATCTGCTGCCCTGAAGACTACGACTGATGTCATTGCCTTACCTACAAGGCACCCTTTCTTAAATTAATACTTGATAAAGGAGTAAATCTTTTAAAGACACACACTAGAGCTTTGCATTGAAGAGTTATCTTTTGTGTTACAAACTGTA
Source organism: Lycocorax pyrrhopterus obiensis (assembly GCA_014706295.1). NCBI lineage: Eukaryota > Metazoa > Chordata > Aves > Passeriformes > Paradisaeidae > Lycocorax > Lycocorax pyrrhopterus. Next base: position 7,548,106 of record JACSVZ010000022.1, on the reverse strand, counting down.
AGTACTTTTTACTGCCATGGATGTAAGTGAGAGGAAATGAATTCCAGGGAAAAAAAAAAAAGGAGTCTTAGAAAATGTTATTACCCAGCTAACACTGTGGGCTGCTTCTTATCTGTACACAACTAATCACAGTCCTGTTTCTTTTTTTATTCTAATGTGTGAGTGGATTTTAGTGCTCATGAAAGTGAAGGATAATTAGTAGGGTAGTGGATAAAGTGGAAGGGCACTGCCTTATCAAAGGCAGATTGGGTCAGCTACACATGGGCAAAAGAAATCACGATTCTCTTCTTTCAGCTGCTTTGATTTATTACTCTCAAGGTCCAACAATGAAGTTTCACATCAGGGGAGAGAGAAAGAAAAAGAGTTTCAAAGGGTTCATCCTTCTTGACTTCTTAGAAAGCCTTTAGCACATTGTGTTTGTTAGGGCCCAAGATCACTGTTCTTTATTATTATTAATAGTCTATTACACAGACAACCTCGCAGAAACAAAAAAACACTCTACAAGGCACCGACCAAATTTAGGCCAAGACAAAATATCTGTCCCTGAGATTTTACAGTCTAAAATAAAAACCCTAAAAAGTGGAAGGGAAATGAGCACAGACATACAAAAGGAGCTGCTTTAAGATCACATGGCAACCAACCAGCAAAAATATGGAACAGAAAACAGATTCCCTGATCCACCCCAGGACCCACTGATAAACTTATACTGCAATAATGTTAAAAATGAGACAAAAATAAAATCTCACTGCATCCAAAGGCATCCAACATCGTGCTCAAAACTCAAAAGTGAATTTGTAAAAGGAAACAGGAAATGAAAACTAAAGAGGGTTGACATGATTACGGGGTGTTAATAAGAAAAGACATAAGCCAGGGGCCTTGATGTACAACTAGACAACAAGAGGTTACGTTTGGAGTCAGGGCTATGCTAATTTGCAAACTTGGGTCCATTTCATTAAGTGAGCTGAGAGACAGGCTGTCTCAGTCCAGCAGAGAGGGATCTCATTATCCATGTAGGGAGCAAGAGATAAGAATCTTTTAATAATTGCTGGGAAGTTTTTTTTTATGATGATATGGAATGCCAATTTATGCCTCTCCACTCAATGTGGATAAAAACCAGCCTCCTCCACAGTTCAAACCAGCCCCCCTCTGGCTGTGGCCATTAGGACAGGGAGGGAAAACAGAGACTAATATGCTTGCCTGGGAGACCAATGCTGCAAAACTCCATTAAATGCATTTCATATTAGGAACACATTTGTTTACGGTGCTTGGAACCCTTTGCCAAGGCTTTTTACTTAATTTTTAATGGGCACAGCTGTAGGATTTAGGGCCAAATACAAACCCCAGTGCAGCCAACGGGCAGGACTGCTACTGACAACTAGCCTTTGGATCAAACCCTTTACTCACTCCTTCGTAAGGAATGGCTCTGAACTGACACGTTTCAAGAAAGTTGAAGTGCTTATGTTACTTTGGCAAAAGCATTGTTTGCGGTGCTTTCCCTTTGTCCCTCTCTCCAAAACACAACCACAGCAGCCACGAGAAAGGAGATTTGTAGCAGGCAGAGGTTTGTACAGCAACTCCCTTCCCTGCTATAAGTATTCTGCCTACTTCAGGCTAAGCACAGCACAGATTTTGTGACAGGGACAAGTTTAGCCTATGAGAGACTGATTTTGAGAGACTTGTGCCATTCACATGACAGTACCAGATGCAGTTCTGACCACCTCTAAAAGCATTTGAATAAAAAAGAAGGGGTAAAGTTAGACAAGGCCTCACACTGATGTTTTACTACATACTGTTTGATAAAGTCTGAGATACAGACACAAAAACTTAGCAAAATCACGCTAACAGCATGAATCTTTAGAGAGTAAACTTTTCCCTCTGCACGAACTTACACTGCAAGGAAAGGAGGAAGCAGAACTATTTCCACAGCCAAATCTGTTCCTTTGGTTGAAGTCCCTGGGTTGGACTGTACATTAGTGTTGGAAAACACTTTCCAGGGAACTCTGAAGCCATGCTTATCTCTAAAGCTGGCTGCATGATTTGTTTTTATGCACCGGGTCAACCTAAGGACTATGTACAACTTATCTGTCTCCTCAGCAGGAATTAAATTATAAGGCTCTCTTCAGCTGACCTTGCCTCTTTTCCCAGTTTCTGGCTGTTCATGGACCATCCTTAATTTCCCGCATGCCCATTTGCTATTGGAAGTCATTTGGTCAATATCTTTTGTGAAAAGCACTCCCAGACTTCCCTTTGCAGGCAAGACTGGAGACAGAAGGATTGGAAAAATGGAAACTGATTTTTTTTGATAAAAATTTCATGTTCTAGGTCCTTAATTTGATGGGAACAACATAAGAATCATGTATGTGGACACAGATACTCAACCAGGATGACAACAGTGCCTCCTGTGAGCATTTAATGGTATTTATATTTAAGGAAAAAAGAGAAGGAAGTGCTGATTGAAATGTGCTCACAAGGACGAGGTTAGTCAAGGGAAACCCAGAAGTCTGGAAAGAGGAGCAGAGGGCAGGAGTGGCACGAGAGGGCACACATTTCTCCCTGGAGACTGTGTGGCTGCCCGGGGACAGCTCCCATCACATGCCAAGCCAACAGAAAGTGTCCCATCCCAGACCTGAGACAGAGGGTGCTGCAGTACATCCCATGCTTTACTCATAGCTGGAAGAAAAGAGCTTGAGGTTCACACAGAGCACCTTCTTGCAGCCTCACTGCAGAGGGGCCTGAGACAAACTGGTTTTAAGCAGCTGGTGTTCAGTCCTCTAAACTAACAGTGCCCGCCACCACTATCCCCCCTCTCAGGGCTACGAAGAAATATGGCAAAGGCTGCAGTAGATCATGCCCAGCCAATATTAAATGGCTCTAATGGAGTTTACATTACACCAGTCATCTTAAATGTCCAGATGTTCCCTGTAAACACCCAAGGACTTGGCCACTGAAAGTCTTGGTCACTGGGCAGTATAAGCATGGCTGGAAGCACCAGCCTTGTGCCTGCACAACACCTTGAGTTCTTGATATCCTAAGGCTTATCCTATAAGTCTCATCACTATCCTATAAAGAGATGTTTGCGGTCCTCTCTTCTAATATTTTTTAACACAATGGACAAGCCTCTACAGTAACCCTGTTGTGTGAGCTTCCCTTACTGTGCACTTAAACCAGAGCTGAAGTACCCGAATGACATCGTTTAGGACTTTGAGAACATTTCAGTCAATACTCATCAAGCCAATAGGCAAATTCTATCACTCTTTCAGCTTTGAGTTCCCCACATCTATGCAATTGCTGTACTGTATCACACTTCACCCCAGGCAGCAGTGAAATGATGTACATCACCCTTCACTTTTAAAAGCTTCCATCTTCCAGTCCTCCTAGCTAAGGATAGGAGGCCAAGCCTTACTTTGTCATCAAAGACCTCATCATGGTAAAACATATGGTGATCTTTCCAACTGGACAAATGATTTCCACTAGGGGCTTGTGTGAGATCACTGAACTCAGTTTTGCTTTTGAATTAAGTCACCAAATTTCAGCCCAGGTATTTAAAGAAGAAAATCTAAAATTCATAATGTGACACTCCTGAGGCTTCACGCCAGTTCCTCTGCTCTCTTCTGTCTACAGCCCACAGGTTCCTGTTTTTGAGTTAGGAAGCACATTTCCCAGTTACCTTGGCCTGAGTTTACTTGCAGGGTATTGAGATAAAAGTCCAGCTGTAATATAATTGGAATTAAGCGGGGTAATAGGCTCCAGATTTTTTAAAACATATTAAAAGGAGATCTCTCTTTCTCTCTGCTTATTTCTCATAATTACAATATGAATTTAAGGCACTATAAAATTAATAGAACTCTGACTGGTGACTGAAGTCTCCTCCACAGGCAGACAGACAGCCTGTCCCTGCCCGTGCCCTCCAGCTGTGACTGTAACCCTGCACATGATAACAACGGCTTTACCTCTAGGCAATCTCATTTATTGACCCTTTAAGACGGATGTTAAAAGACCAATTGAAACTAATAACGTGTAATGCTTTCCGTGAGCTCAAACCTTGACCATATACAGAAGATTTTAAATTACTCACCTCATTACATGCCACAGGAAAGCTGTGGGAAAATCACCCTCTACTACTGATGAGATACATATATATATGTGTATATATATATATATATACACACACATAGGGAGATTTGCAAGCTGGAAGTGCAGATATGGTCAAGTCACCTTTAGCCTATGATGGGTATGGTTTGATTTCATGTTTTAGGGAGGTTTTGGTAAACTTGAATAGTAAAACTATTTTTCTTGTCTCATTTCCTTGCGAGGTATTTTTGACCTGATGCTGGTGTCCGAGCAGGTCAGGGCAGAGTGGGCCATAGTCTGCAGATGTCACGGCCACTGTCCCACGGCCCTGGGGCTCTGAAAAGGATGCATTGTGCATCTAGGTCCACTTAGGAAAAAAAAATCATCTGTTTTCTGTGCTCTCATTTCACAAATAGGTGTGGTCGTAGCTGGAAGGCAGTGGCTGCGTGTGATGAACGCGAGAGGGAGGAGATGGAGAGGGAGGCTCTTGTTAGCAGCTCCTGCAGATGAGCCATTGTGTCCAGCCACGTACCTGTGACACGTACAAGTAAACCAGATCTGTGCACACAGGCATATTCACTCAAGTGTAGGATATGATATAATTACAGCCAATTAAACCATTTTCCCTAAGATGCTTCTTAGAAATCAAGTTGTTACTTACTCATCAGGCTGTCAGTAAACACAACTCTCTCACATACAACATGTTTAACTTCTGCTCAGGTTACATCACTTGAACACAATCTTCACGGTAATTAATGACACTTCTATCAGTCCCCAGCTTTTCCAGACCTCTGCAAACAAACAAAAATAATAACTGAGGGAGTTTTCCTTTATCTGTTTGAGAATGGGAAGGCTTGGTTAGTTTGTTTGCTTTTTACTTACTATTTCTATATTCAATACAACTTCTACAGGTGGGGAGGGAGTCACTCTGACCCCAGTCCTGGGAATGCTCAGTCATGCTAGCACCTTCATGTTCGGGAATAAGTCACAAAAAAAAAATGAGAAGTTCAGCTTTACAGAGTTCAAGGCTTGCTTTGCTAGTGTGCATTTGAAACTGATTCCTGTTCACTTCACAAATATATATATGCTCGTTTTGGGTCACAAACATACTTATTTTTGCCAGTACAAATATATACATATATATATACATATGTGTATATATATATATATATATATATATATATATATATATATATGTATATACTTATCTGTCCTGTAAATACATACAAGTGAGCCCTGGGCCTGCAGCCCAGCTGATTGCAGTTCTGGGGGTTGTGTTAGTTCTGGCTCAGTTTTCTGAAGTTATGTCTACACTTTTCCCTTGCATCAGGCAGTTCTTTCAGAGGCACTTTGTGTTGCAGTCATAGATGAATAATGACGTATTGCCTGGCCCGGAAACGTCAAGTGGACTGGTGAGAAGTGCATTTTGTGATGTTCCTGGCAACAGCATCACTAAAATCCAGCGTGCAAAGCTGACAGGCTGTCTTAGCCCCTCTACAACCTGGGCCTGTCCTCAGCATCTACCGGCTAGGCCCACTTTAATTCATCACAAACAGCTGCTGTCTCTATCCTAAAAAAGTCATGGAGCTTAAACAACGTTATTTAACCTCCCGTGCCCTCTCCCCATATTTCTACCAGCGCCAAACACCCGTAAACCCATTCCAAAAAGCCACACATTACCCAACCAATGCTGCCTAAGGAAAGCATTCAGGAGTGTTTATGGGGCAGCTGAAGTGTAATGATTTAGTAGATGTTTATAAATGTTTATACTGTACAGATTAACATTCCCCAGGGGGCCTGTAATGAAGAGAGTGCTCCAACTGGAATCAAACCAGCCAGCCTGGGCTGAATGAGCATGAATGAATCCTGCTGGCCTACCCTCACGAGCTGTTTACTCAGTTTGAACGGATTTCCTCCATCCATGCTCCTTCGGCATTTTATTTTGGGAGAGGCAGTACAAGAATCTGGTCTCAGAAGAAGCACAGTTTTGAAAGGTGTTAGAAAATCCAGCCTATCACTTGGATCATAGGAATTACTCACAAACTGCACTAGACAAAAGAACAAAGAGCCCAACCCTTGGGCCGTGGAAGTGGAGGCTGAAACTCCTGTTGACTTCAAAGGGAGCTGGGTCTCGCTCTCAGAACCCAGTTTTCAAACATCATTTCCAAGTGTAAACACTGAAAATCATATTGAAGCAGCCAAGCCCTGCTACTGGGCCTTGGCACTTACAATTTGCTCCACATTAGGCCACTATGATTAAAAAACGTGACTTCAGGTAGTGAGATGCTGTGCTGGAGGCTCCCAGCAATGGCTGCTGAGAGAAACACTGAGCTACCATGGTGGGCAGCTTCCCCAAGCATCTCCCTGGAGGTGATGGACATCTTTTAGTCAGAGTAAATGAAGGAAAAACTTCAGTTTGTTGGCTGATGGCTCAAAGAGTGAAAATATCTGTTCCTGGTACTGGCTGCATGAAATGGGTTTCAAATTGCCGTGGGTTTAACAATGAACATCAAACTCAAAAATTAAGGCTGGGAACTGGTGGATGAAGCTGGGCCTGCCTTGATGCCTCAGAAGCAATAAGCAAGCAGGTTTTAAAAGATCCTAACAGCAGTGATGACTGGGAGAAGTACAAGAGGAAGATAATTTCTTTTGGGCATGGTGCCAAGTGGAAAAAAGTCAGCCTTTGAAATCACAAGAAAAGAAATGAACCCCTCTGGATTTCTGCTGTGGTCAGGAGAGTAAGATTTTTGTACATGACACACGTATCTATTCAGAGAGTGAATCATCTCAAGGGGGCCAGGGAAGGGTGGGAAGAAAATGGAAAGGATCATGACATGGCCATAATCAGCACGGGCCAAAAAGAGTGGCCAGAAACACCAAGCAGAGTGAACTGTATCTTCAAGAAATCTGTATCTTCTGCTACCAGTGGATTTCTGCAGAGGGCCTTCTTCCAGCTCTTTTTTTTTTTTTTTGCTGCTGTGATAAGATTTCTCACTTCTCCAAAAATTATTCTACCTGTGGCTCTGATAGTGACATGCCTGCTTTGGACAAACAGCAGCACCATGCACTTCAGATGCTCTCAAAATAAAATACCAAATATTCCTTGCAAACTCTTAAACCCCAGCACTGGAGGCTGAAAATGTGTACTGTGATTCTGGAGTCTCTCCAATGGGTCAGAGAGATGGAGAGGGCTCAAGACATAAAAGCATTACTTTCAATGGCTCTCTGAGATGTTTTTAAAGGTGCAAAAATAAGTTTGCTTTGAATCTTGGATGGAGACAGTGGACAAAGGTAATTTTGTTTGCAGTGGTTTATTTGCCCATCTCACGAAGCTGTCTGAGCTCGTTACAGCATTTGGCAAACACTCCTGGTACAAATTCTGTGCTGTAATCCCACTTGGGTCTTTAAAGCAGTGGAAAAGACAGATATTTGAAATCTTCTAGAGCACTGTAACCATCAAGTAATTAGCTGGAGCAGGCTTACAGCATAGGAAAGGCTCACGAGAGCTCTGAAATGAAAGCAAAAAATGCCTCCTGCAACTAATTTTAGAGTGGCTTGAAGTATTTAATCCTGCAAATTATTGCCAGTGAGGAAACATCAAGGTACTGCTGGATGTTAATAGTGGCAAAGCAGCAGGAACGGTTCACCCTAAGCTGCCTCCTGCTGATGGCTAAGCAATCAGACACGCTGCACAACCCTCACAAGGTGCAGGGGCAGCTGTGTTTTGTTCCCAAAAGTGGCCTGGAGTTGTTCCTCTCTTCTTTGTGTCTGGGAAGGATCCTTTATCAGCAAAGCCAATTCAGGCCTACTTTGCAAACAGCAGAGAATAAGGAAGAGGAGGCCAAACACGGGGGTACAGGCAGCATCCACCACTGCATCATGCTGGACCCCTCTTCCATGGGGGCTCTCCATCCTTCAGAAAGCAGGGAAGGGTTTGTAGAGGAGCAGAAGATGGCAGAGCACTTTACTCTTTCATAACTAGGACCTGTCTCATTTGGAAAGATGCCTTTCTGATTCCTTGCTCTGCTCATGAATCCTCATCAATGAAGCTGAGGAGATTGGATTTATTCTTTCATCCCTCCAGGAGTCAGTTTCTCCCGTGTGGAGAAAACAAATGTGAACCTTGTGAGGACTGCTTTTAGCAATGAGAAATACCAGATATGAGACCAGAAATCGATTTCTTAGGGTCTAAAGGCCTATTTGCCCTCATACAGCTCTTCAGATCTGCAAACCCATTCTGTATTTTTACCAGACATCTTCTGAGGAAAAAAAGGAAACTCCATGTTTCCTCCCAGTGGGAAGATACTCAAGAATCCTGTTGCTGTGATGGTTAAAAAACCCTTCATTTACCTTCCAGACAGAATTTTTTCATAGCCAATTAATACCCTTCTGTTCTTGTGCCAAAATATTCTTGCATCTTTAATAAGTACTCTGTCTAGCTCTGTGAAAGCTCTGCACTTGATTGCTACAGAACTTAGGAGTTCCCTCTTCCACAAGCCATAGGAAGAAGTGTTAATAACAGAATGTGCTGTAATTCTCCCTGCAAATTTTTCAGGAGCCCATCCAGGTGTGTGCAAGAATCCAAGCACTAATCTCAAAACTATTTTCACTACCAGCTTTCCCAGCTGTAAAGCTTTTCTCGTAATTTAAAAACAAAGGAGAGGTAACAAGCTACACTTCAACATTTGCTTGAAAACTGTTTCCCAAACAGAAGAGCTGCAGTGTCTTTCCAAAACCCACCAGGCACCAGGAAACATTTCCTTTGCAGAGACCAGAATGAAGATCCTGCATATTTCGTTGAACAACAAGCATTTTTGATCTCAGATTTTGTTTCTTTTTAGGCACAGGTATCCTTTCGCACATGCACCCCTCATATCTGCAAACCCAAGTGATCGAAACGTCAGAACTAAGGTTACCCCTAAACCCCTATTCATCTGCATTAGGAGTCACTCCTTAAATATAGGATTATGCCTTGTTTTCCACCAGATTCTACCTCAGGATGGACACTGAGGTATTAAGTGTTCACTTAATAAGCAGATATTCAATATTTTGTTACAGTGTCATTATTCAGTGTGTGGCTTGAGGCCTCATTTACCACATACTACTCCAAACCTGCTTGCAAGACACAATTGCTAATTTTCTTGTGAGTTTTTCTAGGGCTCTTATCAGTATGGCATATGAGTGCTTCACAACCCTCATTTCTCCTAACAACACCCTGTAAGACGAGAGGATATTATTATTCTTGTTTAACAGATGGGAAACTGAAACACAAAGAGATTCAGGTCAAAACATTCTGCTAGAGATGGGTCCCCAAACCGAGATGTCTGGGAATTGATTTCTCAGAATGTTTAACGTTGTACAGCCTCATATGTCAGGAGAAATAGCACTGGCAGTGTACTCTGCAAATGGAAACACAGCAAGCAAAATAAAATTAATAGCCAGTTGGGAAGAATTTAGTTCAAATTGACTTCTCTGAGACTGGATGGAAGTTTTGCAGGATTCAGATGCTTGAACCGCGAGATCTCACATTTTCTTTTCAATTCTCTGCCTTTTACTACGCTCTCCCTGCTCCCACAGCAAATACAGGCAAAGTCCGTCAGGCATCAGCCTCCTGCTCTCCCCAGCTCTGACTCATGTCCTGAGCTGCTCCACCTTCTGAAGTGAATGAGACCAAGGTCCACTGCTAAATATAGCACATGGTCAAGTAATTAAAGACTAGACCAAGCACAGGTACAAAAGGAAGCCAAACAAACACTTTGCAGGAAACCCTAATTTCATGATTTCCCGATACCGGTTTCTAAATAATGAGCTTTTCAAGGAGAACAGTCCCCCTTATACATATTTATAGATATAAAATATAAATTTTATATACAAATGTAATTTTAAACTAAAATATCAATGTATTTTATACATGATAAATATAATATATAGGATAAAAATGTTATTATATACGTGTAATAATATAAACTTATGTATACTTATACTCTTGCTCCTGATTCATAACCAGTCAAAATTTGCCAAAGACTGGAAAAGGTACCTGGCATGGTATATTATGCCCAAATAATTAAAGTTTTCAATATAAAATTAAAGGTGAACAAAAATCTGCCCAATAGGTTTCAGTTCAGCCTTCTGACTGTGCCTTTCTGTTTCAGGAAATCAGGATACATGTGCCCGGGTAAATCAGAACCATTTGTATTTCATAACATTCCCTGCTGAAGGAGTATGTAGAAGCAGAGCTCCAAATTTCCAGTATTCAGGAAATTCAGTTATTTCATAATTTAATTTCATTCTGAATCGAGAGAACACCTATGCCTCCCTTGCCTCAAACTTCCAAATTCCCTTAAAATTTTATTTGTGTTGGGTTTAGACTGTTCTAAGTAAATCAACCAGAGCTGATACCAGCACTGGAAATTTTAATGTGAATATTTGGAGCTTGACAGAGTTACAAGGAAATAAAGAAGCCTGGAAAGTTTCAAGCAATCCTAGTTACAGGTACGCCACCAGCTATTTCTAAAATACCACTGCAGTAGCATCTACATTTTGCAATAAAAAACTTATTAAGTGTGCCACGTGTTATTTTCAATACAGTGATACTCAGGAATGTATCCTCATTTCCCAGGTACTTTCACTGTCTCTCCCACTTAGAGCAGAGCGAGGAGTGGAGCTCTGCTCTTTCCTCACGCACAGGTCTGTCTCATTTCATACACTCATGAAAAAAGACACGAATCTGAACTTTTTTAACCTAAAGGACCGACCACCAACTTGTGTAGGAAGGAGCAGCAGCTCTGAGCTTCCCGTACAGACGCAGCGACTGCGGCGGGCAGAGCCAGCCCACCTCAGCTCCCAGCACAGAGCACACACTTGTGGGCAGATCAATGGGGCTTTTAAGAGATGAACCCAGGGTTTGTGTTAATTAAATGCCATAGAAAGTTAGACATCCTGGCAGTTTCACTGATTAATATTTTGTTCATTGTTTTCTTATCAAGGGGACAGGCAGTTTGACTCAGTCACCTTTTGAGGGACACTCTGGGGCTTGTGTGAACCTGGGCTTCTCCCAGGTCTCAAAGGAACAGTCATGAGAACTGTTTAACCAAAAAAAACCCCTATGTCAGGATGTTCTATTTTGAAGGGAGGTGAGAAATCAGAATTCAGCACTCAGCTGAGAAGGGCTCTTTCCGTAATGCTCGGGCAGTGGAAACCGCTCAGCGTGGCAGCTGCCAGCAACCAGCGAGGAATTCCCCTGTCATGAGGGCCATGACTCACACGTGCCCCTGCTGCTCCTCTGCCTCTGATGTAGGGGCCATACTTGTGGTCTGGGATGTGTCAGGAGAAAGGACCTGGCAGAGCTCTCCTCTGTTACACAACCTCGCTGTCCCTGCCCAGAGAGGCACGGTCCACCCAGGGCAGGGAGCTGCTGCAGGTGGCACGGGCTACAAAATCCTTTTTGCAGCTGATATTTCCTTTCTCCCTTCATTTTCCTCAATCCTCTGCTCCTCTGGAATAACCAGAGTAACCCAGTCAGCTCCTGAGCGATCACAGTGCTGTTGTGAAAGTCATCTCGTAAAAAAGGGATTTTTAGCAGGGGTTTCAGCGGTGTAAAATGAGGCTCCACACAGAGCAGAGCTGACACAGGTACGGAGGTCCCTCATCAGTTTTGCTCAATAAATTCACAGCAGAGCTGCTGCCACAGCAGCATGAGCAGTTTGCAACATTTGTATTTGTGCTCTGGCTATTTATTACCGTGTTTTTCACAAGCCCTTTTAATGCCTCCAGGAGTAATTTATGGGGACAGAATAGCACGAAAAGAGCAGATCCCACTTATTCAAATCTCTGGATGATGAAAATCACATGAGAAGAGCAGGTTTCACATTGTTTCCTCTCCATAAATGGCTTTCTGAGGCAGTAAAAGCCATGTAAAAGCAAACATAAACACTGTACAAACACCAAGATATTCAGGTTTGTTTGGACTTATCCAAACACTGCCCAGAGATTTTCAGGTTTGGGCTCTGTTTTGTTAACTCATTCCATGAAACATTGCAGGCTGTAGTTATTCTTAATATAACTAACTAGATACATGCATTAAAACTTCTTTTAACTAATTTTACTGCACAAGAGGATTACTTTAATAAAAACAATTCTTAGTATAAATCTTGTTACTTTTCAGATTGATGAGTAATGCATGTGACTCTGGTGATTCTTTTTTCCTTTTTTTTTTTTTAAGTCTTTATTTGGCAGTTCTCACAGCTTCTGCTCCAGCACATGAAGCAGACTGATCTGGACACCCAGGATGATCCAAGTTTCCAGCAACTGACATGCTGGTTATTAATTTTATGAAATAAGCAAAGTAGTGAAGCATGACTAACAAACTTTTTGATCCAGTGAACACTCATTTGTGCAGTCACATTAGGAATCACAACCTTTCAGTGCTAAGAGTAATAGCAGGGACACGGAGAGGTCACCAAGTTCCCTTCCTAAGGCTGGGGGTGTAACTTTGGAGGTATCTGTCACACACAAAAGTTTGAAATGACACGAAATTTCTAAAATAAGTAGCACTTGCCTGTAAAAGGCAAATTAAAAAGGTTTCTTTCCCCTGTCTTTTTTCATTAATTAACATTCTGACTCCCTAACGAAGTTTCCAGATAAAGTCATACAATCACAGAATGGTTTGGGGTGGAAGAGACCTTAAAGACCTTAAAGCAGGGACACCTTCCACTAGCCCAGGTTGCTCCAAGCCCCGTCCAGCCTGGCCTTGGACACTTCCAGGGATCCAGGGGCAGCCACAGCTTCTCTGGGCACCCTGTGCCAGGGCCTCCCCACCCTCACAGGGAAGAAATTTTTCCTAATATCCAATCTAAACTTACTCTCTTTCAGTATAAAGCCATCCCCTCTTGTCACAGGATACAATGTTTTCTACTTCAGCTCTACTATATTTCATGTTTTGCCTCACGAGACCAAATTTATTACAGTGAGGTATGTAATTTAATAGTATATTTCAAACAACCATGAGTGTACCTGCTTGGCTGCTCATTTTTCACAAAGTCATTCCAGGAAGCATTTAAAAGTCAGAAGACTGCCTCAAAATTTGTTTGAGTAATCCAGGCTTCGTGATTCTGCAAGAGAGAATAGAAAGTTAACTCGAGAGGTTTCCTCTGCTGCTTGTCACACCAAAATGCCATAAAGGCAGGCAGATCCTTTACCAGAGTGTTTTCCTACAGGTTCATGGAGAGAAATCTCAACCTAGACCTTCATCCAGCAAAAAATCCTGCGCTCATTCTCAACTTCCTTCACTATTACCTCTGTATAATCAGAGGAAATAATCCACATTGCACACAAAGCAGCCATCATTTTTCAAGTCTTTGCTAAATCCCAGCCTCCCCAGACCTGAGCTGTGCAAAGCCTCAGGTTTATTCATAATTTCACCAGCCTGATTCAGCAGAAAGAACGTGGAACCATTTCGAGTCACATTTAGAGCTGTTTATGGGTATGGGGAAAAGTTGTGTCCCCTGAACAAAATGTTGCTTTCTCTCAGCTTCATTCCTGGGTTAAAGGAGAATTAAACTGTTCTGGAACTTGCTGGGAAGAGGGGGGCAGGGGGATAGAGAAGGACAATTTATCTCTAAATTACATTGCTCTTCAGAGTAAACCACAGAGAGCTGTAATGGGACAAGTAATTTTTTTACATAGTATAATTAATTAGAACCCATAAACCCCAATTAAACAGCACTTTTGAGACTATCAAGTGGTGCATGTTTGAAACTGCAAATATGACAGTATAAGTACATTTTTATAGCTGGGCACACTCCTCAGGATTATTTTCAGTGCTCTACTAAAATGGGAAATGGCACCAGTTAGGCCCCTGCTAATAAATCGCTTGGAAACAGGCAATATTAATAATCTTTATAGGGGTAGGATGGAAGCCAGATGGGGCAGGGAGGGGAGTGTGAAAGTGGCATAATATATTGGCCTGGAAAACATAATCCAGGCCAAAGCAGAAATGCAATCTTGGTGTGTATCAGAGAGGGCTGGGAACATAAAAGGGGAGGCGATATCTGAAAGGGCATCACCCTGGGAGATCAGGAGGACGATTTCTGAGGTAAGGAAAGCCACACCCTACAAGGCGAGCGCCTGCATGGGCAAGGAAGCAGAGGAAAGAGATGCTCCAGGGACTTTAACAGCCCCTAGCAAGGAGAGGGCTTTGTGCCTTGGCCTGTAAATGGGCAATGGCGCTGGGAGCTCCCCGGTGTCCTGCCCTGCGGGAGCTGTGTGTGCGAGCGCTGGGATGTGTGTGCAGGGGCTCCGCACACAACCGGCGTGAGGAAAAGCTCCCTCTGCCCTTGATTATTGACACGAGGCCCCGGTTGTGTTTGACTTGGCAGGCGGGAGCCGCGCGCCGTGTGCCAAGCGCTAATTCCCCGCTGCCCCGCAGGCCCTGGCGCGCACCTGACAGTCATTAGCGCCCGGGCCCATTTTGTTCTCACATTTCGGGCACTGACCCGCAGCCACGCACGGCTCCGGCAGACACTCCATCACCTTCCCTGTCAGCAGCTCCAGCCCGGCAGCCCCTGCCCTGCCAGCGAGCACGGAGCTAATGAGGGCTGGGGAGAAGCCTTCACCTTCAGAGAGACGCCCCTCTTCGCATGGAGAGCAGCGGACACTCCACGGAGGCCTTCTTGCTCCTTAAATTATGACTTTGCTTGGGTTTGGAATATTTTATGCTTCAGAAAATAGCAATACAGCATGATAAGTAAACAACTGGTGGCAGCTGAGCCTTGGTGACAGAAGCAGACATGCGATTCTAGCACGCCCGTTCAGTGGTACAATGCTCCTCGTGCTAGCTGCTCCCCAAAAGGGGCATCTTTATCTCATCAGTCACTCCAAAAACTCCTCCAGTCACCTATTAACATGAGAAGAACATTTACTCTAGAAATGCAGAAAAATATACTTTCAGATGAAGGAGAAATGGAGGGAACAGCTTGTCTGGATAGAAAGCATTGCGGCGAAGACTCGCAACATCCATGGGGAGATACGGGGAGGACTTGAGGGCATCGAGGAGATAAGAGCTTTCTGCAGAAACGCTTTGTGCTACGTGTTATGCTCTGCGGAGGTCTGCAGAGTGCTGTCACATTCTTTATATACACGGGGAGGCTATTCAGCTCTTAGTTTTTAAGAATCCATTTACTAAATTAGAGAATCTTATAAATATTTGCCTTTCTCAAGTCTTATGCCAATTTATGTGCACTGAGACCCTTAAGCTTTCTCACCAACATAAATTATTCTAAGATCTGACTCCTTACCAGCTCTAAATACTGTCATATTAGTTTGATAGAGACATATCTTTTCTTTCTATCCACTTTGTGCACAATTTTCTCCACTTAATATCAATAGGGACAGAGACTCTAGCAAGTCAGCAGTCAGTCCTAGGTTGCAGACAAGTTTTGGACTAAATTCTTATGAACTTAAAGGGAAGGAATAGGAGACTTAAATCACTGGAGAGCTCCAGATTTCCATGAGAGAGAAGAGCATTATAATTTTTTTCTATGTCAGTCTCAAAGCAATGCACTTTTCAGTGATCCCTTACTAAAATTTATATTTAAAAAAGCAAAAATTCCAAACAAACAGAGACTCACTTTAGATTTGTCTTAGAGGCTTTTTTCCAAAGTTCTCTGGAGCCTGCATTGTTGAACGTTTGGTAATTTAGCACAAGACCTTATAGTGAGATCTACAGTTGTAGATCTAATAAAATGCTTATACCACGTTTTCAGACATTGCAAAAGCAGTATTTTATCTGAAAAATACTAAGCAGATGCTGATATTGACATTTTTTCCTGAGTCTGTAGAGTTCACACACAGCTTCTCTACAAGTCTTGGACCTCAGGTCTCACTTCTGTGCTCCTTAAACTGTTAGGCTTTTTGGAGGATAATTTCCCATTTGAAAGTTGAGGCACTGGTAGGCAGGATATAAATGCATAGAAATGAAAATGGACCTGAGCACGTAAAAGCTGGGATGATTTAATGTAATATATATAATGTGCTTGCTCCAACAGCACGAAATATAGGTTTTCTTCCTAATACAGGTTTTATTTTTCTTAGTCCAAAAAATACAAAGGTGCTCTGCACTGTACAAGGCACAGTGAGATGAAGAACCCACTCCTCAATTTAAGCAACAGACATGGCAAGAGTAATCTGTCTGGACTCTGCAGAAGTGGATATTTAGTAGAGATTCATGCAGACACAAACAGGGTCACCACACAGTGAAGGAAGGACAGAAAAATTGCCTTAATCTTAAATCCTGGTTTAGTTATTTCAAGGAAAAAAAGCACATTTTAAGGAAATTGGAAAGCTGTGACTGCAGCAGACTCATGGTCTAGTTAGTTAGGGGGTAGAGGCACAAAGAATATCAGCAACCATCAACAGGATGGCAAATGCCATTCGAATAGACATGTGTCATTCCTGTACCGCAGCCAAGTGAAACTACAAACACTATTAAAAGTATAAAGAGGCTTTAATTTACATTCCTACTAAGGCATCTTTCTGTTGCCAGAATATTGCTAGTGGGCTTAGTATAAATGAGAATCTGGCCTTAATATTCTCAAACAGAAAAGTGAAATACACAGACATATTGACTTGGATTCGTGTGCTCTGTTCTGTTAACCCAAGGTATCTGCACGGACCAAAACTGGCAGAAAGAATAAGAATCTACACCTACAGTGCGCAGCAGCTTCAGTGAGCACAAATGATCTAAAGAGCCACTTCCTATGGCAGCAAAATCGGCCCTGTAGAATCATAAAGTTTGGAAAAGACCTCCAAGATCATGGAGTGCAACCATTAACCCAGCACTGCTGGGTCCACCACTAAATCATGTCCTGGAGTATGCATCTAAACATTTTCTGCACACTTTAATATTGCATATTTCCTTTATTTTTAGCATCACATCCCCCAGCCGCGCACCACACAACTCAAAACACTGTCTATTTCATTTTACCCCTGCCATGGCAGCAATCTTGGTGCTAAAGTCAGAACTCCAACATCCACCTAAACACAAGCCACCCAGGAAGATCCAATACTTGATAACAAACTTCTGACTTTTAACGAAAAAGACAAAAAGCCTTGAACACCAGCAGTGCTGGGGAGGAAGTCGTGTCCTTTGCTGGAGAGAGGCACAGCAATAAACAAAGGACAGCAATCCCTGCAAAGGTGACCAGGGGCAATACACAGCAGCCAGGAGCTGGAGGAGCTTCCTTCTATCACCACAAGCATCTCTGCACCCTGCCCATTAGCCCATTTTCAGCTGTGGCCCATTCCAGCTGCTCCAGAGGAAGAGGGAAGAACAAACAAACCCAGAGGCCAAGTTAGGCATGAAAAGAGGGAGGAAAAAAACAAAACAAAACACCATCTCGTGCCTGTGAGGAAGCCTTCCAGCAAAGGGATGAGGTGTGTTTCAGGCTCTAAAAAGAGCTTCCCACCAAAAAGAAAAAATCATCATATGAAAAACACAGGAGGGAAAAAGGTAACTCCAAACACATGGAAGCAAAAAGGCTGGGGGTTGGAATTAGATGTTCTTTAAGGTCCATTCCAACCAAAGCCTTTCTATGATTCCATGAAAAGGGGCAAAATTCTGAGGTGTTTGAAATCAATGACAAATCCCTCAAAATTTATTTGTGCCAAGATTTTGACATGAACACATTTAAGTAGATTCCTACATTTATTTCTAAATAAGAGATGTGTAGCTCTTGAAATACCTTCTTGGGATGTGCTAATTTTGATAGGAAAATGAAAGGTGCTAATTTGTCCCTGTCGCCGTATAATATTAAACAGTTAAATGTGGGCTGATTTTGGAAACAGCACATGGCAGACACACTTAAAAAAATAATTCAAAAGGTACTGAAAGTATAATCTTTTCCAAATCTGTCAACAAGATTCTATCCACTGTTCCTGGCAAGAAATCTAGCTTAATTTGGTAAAACAATCACTTTCGCTCTCCCAAACATTGTAAAACAAGTGGGGTCATGGAAAGAAAAGTGGGAACATTAAAAAGACCCTTGAAAAATACTCAGGGCTGTGGTGCTGTTATGGTGGGGTATTTCCAAGGACCTGCACACAGGTTTTAAAAGTACAAGTAAATGAGGAGGGCAGGAGGGAGCTCAGACTGCGAGGGCTGAGGCACTGCAAATTCAATTCACTGCGTGGTTTTGCTGTGAATGCTTTTCCAGCTCTCACACCATTACATAGGATGTAGCATCATAATGATGTCAACTCTTGGACCAAAGAACAAGCTGATTTAAGTTTTATGAGGGGAAGGATGAATGCTTTCAAAGGAATGGTGAATCGAATAATACAGAACTGGTAGGATCACAGTTCAGGGAACTCACGGTTATGCTTTGAACTATTTTTAGCAGGGTACTGCAAGTTCAGGGATAGTTAGATGGAAAAGGCCTGCACAGCTCAAGTGAAGCACAGCCTCTCAAAGCATTGACAATTTGCTACCAATTTTGCAGGCAGAGAATCAAAACCTCTGTTCCCTTTCGCTGAAGGTGACTGCTGCAGCAAGGCTGCTCTGTGTGCGTGTGTGACTGAGCATCAGAGGCTGTGCAAAGCCGTCCCTCCCCGTGCCCCACCCTGGCACAAAGGACAAACACTCACCTTGCATTCGAATCAGCACACGCCCCTCTCTGCTTTCTTCAGGATTCTCCAAGGCACAGGGCAGCAGGAGAGTGCAGCACAAGGATCCAGGCTCCCTCCATCCCTGCCTTGCCTACAGCAGGGGCAGTCCCTCCTTGTCACCCTCCATCCCTCTCCCGAGGGTGCTGTGTCTTTGTCCTGCCCACCCAAGGAAGGACTGGATCCACATGGTTTTAGCCCCAGCATTTTCAGTCTGTAGGGAAACACAACCCCCCTGAAATTCAGATACAAAAGAAAGCACAGGTAGGGAGGTTTTCAATCAAAGCCACTGCTGTTCCTGCAGTAAGAGCAGGTCAATAGAGACCTTCCCCCAACTCCCTTTGGAAAGTCACTGCAGATGACTTCAGCCAGCTCTTGCTATGTTTTTGCCTCCTTTAAATGCATACTTGAGAATATCCAGTAAGTGCAGATCACCAGGAACACACAAGGAATGGGTTGCTTTATAAGCTTTACTACAATTATGGATAATGTTGGAAATCTATACTGTATATTTCCTGTATGGTGGGACTGCTATGAGCACAGAAAATCCACATTGAAGGGGATTTCTATGCAAGCTATGCAGCAGATGAAGATTGTATTGCAAGCCTGAATTACTGATTCAAGCTGCTTCTTTTCCTCTCCCCACCCACTTCTCTAATAGCTTTTAAACTTAAATAGCCATATAAGTTAAAATGTTCTTTTATAGGGTGAAATAAACAGATTTTATGGTTCAGAAACTGCAAGTTTAGAGATCAACACTTTACCACTAATTCATGCAGGTTCAAGCTAAGGAAATGGCTCATTTTCCTCTCTACAGTCTCTGATACTTTTTTTTCCCTCCAAAAAATCCAAGATGCAATTTAAATTAGATGTTATGAAAACTCTGTATGCAGACAATGCTTTCTCTTGACAGAGTACATCTAGGTTGCTGCATTCCAGGCCCCAGATGCCATGAAATCAGAGGAAAATTACTGTTGAAAACCTCAGATTGGCTGGAAATTGGTACAAAACTTTAGAATTTATTGTACATATTATTGATCGGGCCTTAAAGCAAAAAACCCAGAAAACACCCAACAAAATAATAATTAAAAAATCACAAGACAGCTTTCATATGCCACTCTGGAAATCTAAAAAAGTCTTATGATTTCAAATGTAATTTAAACTTCTTTTTAACTCTCAAAATGCTGCAAAGAATATTTAGCCCCAGTCCATTCCAGTGGAATAGCAGCAAATACCAGTTCCAGCTGTCCCAGGGAAGCAGAGCAGAAGCAGGACTGACAAGCCCCATACCTTCTACAACACATTTCCATTACTAGAATTATCCACTGGACTTCATGGGTAACCCTGGCATTCCAGTGAGCCGGGGAATAACCATGACCCAGAGATGTGAATTCCAGATGCATGCGGAAATAATGGGAGGGTACAAAACCCCAGGAAGATACAGCTTGGAAAGCCTGGTATGATCTGAATGCACAGAAAGTTGTTTTCAAACTGAGGAAAAGCAAGAACGGATTCTACTGAGCAGTGGAAGACCCTGCCCTAAATAGTCTCAAGAAAAATTGTGGTGCCCTGATCATTTTATCAGAAAAATTACAGTGATTATGTTTCATTTGTCCATCTATCTGTTTATTCAACCCTCATCACTATGATTTTTGAGTGTCTCCTATATCCAGTAACAGCAGGGGCGTATTTTTCCTCCCATTTATCAGCTACATTAACCAGCATTTAAGTGGTTAAAATGGAGGTTTTGTTTCCAAGCAAAGATAATCCTGTTCCTCAGGACACCAGTAATGGTGGTATATGACAACATAATCAGCAGCACAAGGATATAAACAACTCCCAATTATCCCAAACCAAAATTTTTGAACATCTTGTTACATTTTTTCCTTAGGCCCTAAAATTACTGAGTTGTTATGGTTGGATGCTTTGTGGTGAATAAATCTAGAATAATTCCCTGGAAAGAGTGAATTGCACCGAAATTCTGTTAGTGCAAAAGACCACAGTACCAAGCTTGCCCTGGCTTTCTGATCCATGGGGAAAAAAAACCAGACCATGTTCTCATTGTGTGGGGACAGGAGATAAAGGGGGAGGAGCAGTGGTGATGTGATTTCTAGGAAGTGGGAAGGAGCTGCATGGAAAACAGGCAAGAGGGAGAGCGCAATAAGAACGCCACGCAGCAGTGGGATTTCTTGCACTTTTGCTTCTGTCAAAAGGCCAAATTCCCTGTGCCTCCAGGTGAGTAACAAAACAACAACTGTGAAAAAACCCCATCGCACACGAACACAACCTGAATGGAATTTGAGAGGATCCATCGGTGCCGTTTCCCACACGAGGTGCTTGGAGGCACCCATCATGTCTCAGAGCTCTCACACAGATAGGAACACGAGATTCTGTGCTAGAAACAGAGATGTCACAGGACACGGCATTCAGATCTGAAGACAGATCAAAGTAACCACATTGAGAGCCAAATCCAAGCTCGGGCTTTGAATATACCTCCAAAACATGGATGTTTTTGGAGCTAGAATTTGGGTTCTGTCATCCATCTAATCTTGAAATGGGTGGATCAAAGATGTTCAGTCTGAGGCTTAGCAAAGTGCTAACAGATACTTTTGAATAGAAATGGTTCAGTGAAATGCTCCAAGCGAGAAATAAATTTGTTGGTGGGCAAGTTGTGAAGTGAAGGAGAAGTGAAACTGGTGGAGGAGATTGCTGCGTACCTATTGATTGCTTTGATATGTTACCTTCTGAGGTTGGATTTATGTGCCACACGAGTGAAGGAGAGGCACAACGTGGTTGAGGAATTGGACCAGAAAGTTGGTAGCAATGCCAGAAAAGACTGGAAATTAAGAAGGATGCCCGGTGGTTTGAGCGCTGGCTTGGAAACCAGCAGCAATCATACGTTTGGTTCTTCATCCCAAATTTCCTGTATGACCTTGGCCAAGTCATCCAGTGCCTCAGCTTCCAACAACTCAAAGGGAGCTCATAAACCTTGTTAAAAATAAGAAAACTTGTGGAGATGAAGGACCATCTCTCACCCATTGCAGCCTCACAGCTTAGAGGTGGCCTGATAGAATCGTTAAACAAAGGAGACTGGATGGCTTCCTGAATTTTTCAAAATAGAAATACAAATATAAAATTATAGAAAAGAATTGCCTGCAGAACATTTCAAGCTGTAGGGACCAGCCTGGTTATAGATCTTCCAATGTTTCCATGCTCTAAGGAAGCCACACTCCTGTTCAAGCTATAGGAAAAACACACAAAACACTGCACAGCTCTGGCTGGCACTGGCACTTGGTCTGTAGATGGCACAAGTGCTAACCTTATTTTCTACAATGTTTATGCCAATGTAAAGTGGAAATAACTGTAGGAATTAATCCTGACATACATATGTGAGACATCTGGCCACATCAACACTATCATTTATTCCAGAGCATGCATTTTCCTGGCCACCATTTTTCAGCCTACCTTAGTCAACTGCAATAACATTTTTGGCCAGTACAAATTTTTGACCTGATGTCTGTGTAGATCTGAAAGGAATTTCCCCTTCAACACACACGATCTTCCATTAAGCAAAGCCAGTTCCATGATTCCTGGAAGAATTAAGCGGTACAAATACCCTGTAACTCTGGATCCTTGCACTCAATGCTTTGGTCTCCTTTTAAGGGACAAGAAGTTAATTCTTTCACACCTAGTGCTGGTGGGTCATTTGGGGACAGTCTTATCACTCCATGAGGAAAGGTACATTCCTAAATAATTCAAAATCTCAGATGCTGTTTATTCTTCTGCTCTAACTGACCAAGTGTTATGCAAATTTTAGAGTGAAAAATATGCATTCAGCCTTGCAAATGGAATTACAGCCTAGATGGGTTGCTGTGTTTGGAGAAAACAAAGGATAAGAATTTACTGATCATGGAGAGTTTTCTCCTGCTGTTACACACATTCACTTCATCAATAGTGACAATTAGAGAGGGCCAAGCATTTCTACCACTGTGTCATCCCAGCTTGGCCCATAGCACTTTCTGAAGAAGGATTTTTCTTGAGGCACAGATATCTTTAATGGAACAACACTCTTGGGCAACTGTTAGTATAGAGTATAGAAAGGAAGCAACCACTTAAATACCTACAAAATGAGAAGCTGAATTTCTACTGAAAACCAAGTGAATGTTTGCATTAAAGGTCAATCTTCATACTGATATTTGGGCAATAAAAACAACAAAAATAATCAAATTGATCAGTAAAATCAGAACAATGACAATAATCAGCAGCAGAGACATAAAAAAATTAAAACTGAGCTTACAACAAAATATGGATTTGAAAAGAATTACTAGTTGAAGCTTTTCCTCCTCCTAATTATTCCTTCAAGCTGTGATTTTCAAACTTCCATTCAGCTGCTACTTAAGCCTGATAGCTCTGAAAACTCATGGCTGCCTGGTACACCTGTGTTAGAAGTCCCCAGAAGCCTACCTGGTGCTTCACTTACAGTACACAACTGCTCTGCTTGGAGAGGGCAAAGCTGTTGCCTTCCTGCTGGAAATGTTAAGGCAGATTGTGGAAAACAAGGGTTATGTCCTAAACCTTGCTCACTCACTGTTTTACATTTTTCCATTGGGAAATGCAGCTTCCAAATTCCAAATTCCACTTGGGAATGCAGCTCCCATTGATACATATAATTGGGAGAAAATGCTCAGGTCTAAAACTTGCGGTTTCCTGCCTCCTGCAGGAAGGTCACTCAGCAAAGATATCCAGGTCCATGTATGTCTCACATGTGTGAACATGGTATTTTCCTTTTCCAAGCAATGTCCAGCTGAAAACCATGGAAACCTCTTTAGCCACAGGGACACAAAGATGCATCAGAGAACATTCTCACAAATTACATGCATCTTTATGCACAAGCAAAGCCAAAGATAGCTGCTTCCCCCTGTAGTGTAAAAATTCCTGTACAGATTACATACCTTATTAATTCTAGACCAGTGAACTTTCCTCCTAGTTTATAACAAAGTGTTACATTATTAGTCAGGCTTCCCAGCAACTTTTGATAAAAATGGTGTTTTTATTGCTGTATAAAAAATACAAGGCGAGTTAAATGTTCAGTATTTTCTTATAAAATATTTAGGTTTATAAACTGTTGCAAACAGGCTGGTGTTTATATAATATTCACAGACATCTGTAATGCCTCTCATGAAAGCTAATGTATAAGCTCTTAGCTACTGCAAAAGGGTTTTAAAGATCCTCTGCCCATCTTAAAGTGTAATTCTACATGGTCTGAAGAGCTACTTTGATAACAGTTTGTTTTGAGCTTAATGTTTATTCCTCCCACTGCTGTCTAGGCTAAAATTTGCTTACTTTATGATTGAGGGCCCCAGTGCATTTAAAATTTAAATACCTGACTAGGACACACTTACTCAGCAGAAAGCACACACATGCCTAATTTCAGGTACATGCTTACATCCTTTATGTCTCAGGACTCAAATCATACGCCCACATTATTTAACAGACAGAAAAGCGGTTGGGAATACAGGCATTTCTGAGGCAGAAGAATGTATTTCCCAAAGGAAAGAAGCTCTAATGACTTCTTCCCAGGTATTGCCCAAGTACCTACCACTACTAAGAAACAACTGCTGTTTCAGGTTCTGAGTTGTAAATCTTGTTGTGTGCTCCTGTAGATATTTTATTTTTGTTGCTAAAATAACTAATAAAGTTACTGAGACTACAAGCACACAACTGCTCCTACATCCAACAAAATGCCAAGCAAAAGTGGGATTCTTCTCCCCTCATCAATAGACTGCCAGGTGTCATATTGGCACCTTGTGACATTTTGATGTCAAACACCAGGAAGAGTCAAGAATATTTATAATTTTGAGTGCCTTGTTTAAAAGTGAACAATGTCAGAGAGACTCTCCTTGGATTTCTCCTTCAGCTCATTTAGAGGCAGCAGAGCTGATGCAAGAAGACTGTAAGTCTCAACCACGCAACCTGATGCCAACAGCTGACCAGCACAGTCTGAAGAGAGTCGTGGCATTCCCCTCAAATCCATTTCCACTACACATCAAGTGTAAACTTGGATCAAATGTGGTTCTGAACCCAAAGGCTCACAGTGAGGATCTCAGGTTACCCTCATCTGGCTCCACTCAACGTCTTCAGAGCCGTCCTGCCCAGCAATCACTTTATGGGTTCTGCAGATGGAGCATTTGCAGCATTTCCTATTGGAAAAGGCCAAGTGGTTGGTGATCAGTACCAAACCACCAGCTCCACTGAATGACAGCCTTTCTGCTCCCTCACATGAGTCACAGACTGGAAAACAGCAATGCAAGGCCCCACAGCAATGTTTACTATTAAGGAGCAATTTCCATATCTACCTCTTTCTTCCCACAACTACATTTTATAAATTCCAACTTAGCTGATTGCCAGGTGATGGTCAGAGCTGTGATCTCACACCAGGGACAAGAATTTCTCACAGATGCTTTTGGCCAGGTGAAGACAACCACAGGCTGGACGGCAACTCCAGGTCTGAGGAGAAAGAACAAGCTGTAGGAATGGAGCAGATGAACTGTAAGCAGGTATAAGAATCTGAAATGGGGACCACATGGGTGCCACACAAGTAGACCTCATGAAAGAAACACCTCTGAAATTCTGTGAGATCTATGAGTTCCAGGTGTGGGACCTGATGGAGAAAGGTTGCCAGTAGCTCACTGTGTACTGGATAAATAAGGTGCACACTGACCATGTCCCCTGGTCCTTTCCTCATCCTTACCCTGGCTGTGCTGGGACTTTGACCACCTAAATGTAATCACAGATTAATATGGTGGGAGTCAGTCAAGTGCTGTAAGTTTTAAAACTCACCTATCCCAGTCAAAAGATTAAAGGGACACAAAACATGTCACCAGACTATTCCTCTGGGCAGCCACACTCGTAAATAAATACAGGTTGTGAAAGTAAAGGAGCAAGGGCAGCTGTAGGATACATTGGGTGAATATCTTTCCCCTCTACAGCACACAGATGATCCCAGTCTCAGAGCTTTTTCTGTTCATTTATGATGAATAGTTTGTACTTGATTGTAAGGAAAGTTACAATGAGGAGTAACTTAATGTGCTGTTTTCCAGGAAACGTGTGGCAGAGCTGGTATTCATCAATGTGGAGCACACGTGACAGGCTGTCTGATGGGAGGGAAAAACCTGCACTCAACACAAAGTGCATTCAGAGAAGACTTAAAAGAGAAACTAGATGTTCTTATATCCCACTCTGTTACTCAAACAGCGCCCAAAAGTAACTCTAGCCTGCTTTTGCTTCTTTACATCGCCTTTCTTTCTAGGGTGTGAGCAAGTATTTTGCACCTTCTGTTGTCTGCATCCCATGCTCATAGATAATCTGGGAACTTTCTGTTTTAACCACATTATGTATAATAGACAAAAATTTAGGGGGCTGGAGCTGTCCTCACTGCATTTCCCCACAGCTTTTCTCCTGTGAAGATTTTTATGTTGTTCCTCTGTGCAATTTACAAGATCTGTGATCATGGAAGGGAAGTTCCATAGTACTAAAAGACCTAAAGTAATGCCAGGACAAGAGTTCTTATCCTGTGAGAAAAATTTCAGAGTCCTCAGGGGTTTTTTTTTTTCATAGTTTCTACTCCTGTGTTAGGTGTAAGCAAATTATTTTTCCCCATCACTGGACAGATCTGCCACCTTATGGGTCGGTGTCCTCGAGAAGACTCATCCTCTACAGTAAATGCAGAAACACCTAATTCCTCCCTAAGCTCCTGCAGAGTGACAGACAGAGCCAGTGCAGCAGGTCATATTTCTGCTAAACTCACACAAGTAATATTTCCTTCACAGATCCAGCCCTTCTGGAGCTCCTTCTCCACCCACACCTAAATAGCCTCCTTTAGAGCTTTGCAAGCCAGGACTGGGCGAACTGACAGGTCCCTTCTGCTGCCTTTTACACACTGTAACATCATCTCTGGTATCTACACACTGTGGCCAGAAAGGTGCCCACTCTTTTGGTAGGTAAATGGCATCTGGTTCACAGAGCAACACAGAGCAGAAATACGTGCACAGACAAACAGCTGTTCCCAAAGATCCTCCCTGCAATGCTAATGGCACTGAACACGACCTTCAAAAATCCATTGGGTAGTATATTAACTCTCCTCAAAGCATGGATTTATAGAAGAAGGGAAAAAACCCCAAAAAACATCGAGACTGAAGAGCTTTCCTTTTCAGGACAAAGGTGTTCTGGTAAATTTTAAAAAAAATTCTTTTAAAATAAATTTAAGTAATTATAAGTGAGGAACAGCCTGAAAATATTCCCTTCCCTGCCCTTTTTAATTTAATGAGGGGCATTAGTTAACACTGCCAATAACAGACTGCTGTGGTAACTCATCACTACCACTACAACCCAGCTGTAATCAGACAGAAAGGTATCAAGGGTTGGCCAGTGCAATCATTACCAGATTGAGATTATTCAAAAAAGAAAAAAAGAGCAAGAGTTTTTGTTTTTCTTTTAAAAAGAACCTTTGTTTATTTGATTAACTCCTTGCCATCTATTTTAATTCTTCCCTCTTCTTCATGTAGTCATTTTCCACTCATCTCTCCCAGCTCCCCTGCTTGCTTTGCTTAGCAATGCACTTCTTGCAAGCACATGAAAACTATTCCAATGGTACCAATCATGCATATTCTCAAAAGGCAGGCTTACCCTAAAAAGCACTCAGAGTCAGAACAAGATGCAAGACAAGTGGATCCAGCAAATGAATAGGAGGCATCACAGTGAGACAATTATGATGAATATAAATAAGCTGGCGAAAAGAAATATCATTTCACTGAAACATGCAATTTTGCTGAACCCAAAATCATTCTTGGAGACAAATCTGTCTTCAGAGAGCTTTCAGGATGAGGATTTTTGAGGTTGCGTCAGCTGTGATCAAAGAGAGCAACATCCCAGATATTTATACTGAGCCTGTCCCCATCCTGCAATGGCAAATCTTGAATGTGAGAATTGCCATTATCTGACCATCTCGCAGTGCAAAGTTCACAAGAGACATTTTTGGGAAGGAGAATGTTTTTAAAGCCAGTTAGTCCACACCCTCTCTTGCTTTTGTTTAGAAGTCACTGTGCAGCACGAGGCAGAAATACCTGAGCCAATCCAGCATGAAGCAGCTGGAGTACAGAGAGCAGCACAGACATGCTCAGCTGCCCAGAGCCATGAGGTGGAGATGATCCCCAGCACTGGATACTGCAGTGGGGGCAGCTCGGACAGGTACCTGCATGCAGGACTGCACAGCCTCCTCTGGACATCCACAGCCTCCTCTGGACACTGCACACACCTCTCTGCTTCAGCCTGAACACTCAAAGCTGTAACAGCTCGTGGGGCACTGCACATTTCTGACATGGTGCAGTAAGTCTGACAAATCCAATCACCCAAACACTGCCAGTAACTCTGGTTAGTAATTATCTACAGGATGAAAACCATCCAGCAAAATACAGCAGTTTCGAGGGGTTTATTGTCAGTTATTTCTTTTCCTTTTCTCTTACTTTTTTGCCCATTAGGGAATTACTAATTGTTCCAAACCGATATTAATTGGCTCACAGCTCCACATACACTGTCAAGCTGCTGGTCAGCTGGCGGGCACCCTGTGCTTTCCCAGCAGATTTCTTTCACAGCTGGATTTGCCATCTGAAAGGTCCTTCCCATTTCCAGCTCTGCAACCCTTCCAGGCAGAAGGGAGAAGAGGAACAGACAGATGCCTTTCCACAGAGATGTAACAACCCTAGCAGGTTCTCAGCATGTCAATAACAATCTAATCAGGCTGCATTATACTGAGGGGAAAATGAGGTCTCTGACTTTGCCAGAACACTTCACACATCCGCCTGCTCTCACAAACACATACAACACACTCCAGTTTCCAGATGCAGATAAGGATAACCACAGCGTGGAAAACAATCCAAGAGCTAGTCTAGCCAGCTCCTAGCTGGACCTCAGCCTCTTTCCACCTCCTCTCCTTGCTCTGGAATAACAATTGCTGCCTGTAAATTTAATGAAATTTCACAGACAACTGCTCTGTGTTGATGTTGCAGACAGTGTCCTGCTGCTCTGAGCATACACAAGAAAGCTGTCCCACCTTGCCTCTCCCCCTGTCCTGGTGTAATCACAGGGAAACCTGCAAACCTAGCTATGCCCAGGAAGCAGGACTTTATCCTAGAAGAGCCCTGATGGCACCCTGAGAAAGAACAGCTGCAAGGACCTCTCCTCCCTACACGGGCAACCAATTGTACAGAAATGTCCTGCAGCTCACCAAAAAATAGTGCACCAGGATTTTGTGTGCAGTCCAGTTCCTACCAGAGCTCCCTCCCTGGGCAGGGCTGATTAAAGCTGACCTAACCCTGACTGTAAAACTGAGGGTCTGATCCTCAGATGACCATAGTTAGCCCGAATTAGTCACTGACTTGTGAATCAGAGAGCAATGAACCACCAGAGACAGCAGAGCTGCAAGCTGGCTGCTTCTCCAGTGTGCTCCGAGGCAAGGACTCATATCCAGTAGCAATCTGTTTCCGTGAAAAAAAAAAAAAAATTATAAACCAGCAAAATAGGATTCTGAGTCCAGACTCACTGCCTGCAGGAAGGAGGATATTTTTTTTTTTGTTTCCTGGCTGATTACCTAAAGAAAAAAAAAATTACTAGCTCCAGTGAATGAAAAAGAACCTTTCAGTCCAAAGTCCTCAGTCAGGCCATCCAAATTCCCGGTTGCCTTGATCTCTTTTCCAGCCAATGAGCTCCTCGTATGCTCTGACTGATGGTGTTGTATATTTAAAAATGTGTTTATTCTGACAATTTGCTCTTCTTTTATGTAAGAGGACAGGCAAGCAACTCATCCCCCAAACCTCAAGGAAAGAGCACAAACCTTGGCTGCAAGACTATTTGGCTCCCTGAAGACTGTTGATCCTCAGACAAACTGTTATTCCATCCCTAAAAGATGTACTTACCCTGAAAAAGAAAATGCACACACAAACACACAACTGATTATTAAGAACTTTGGTAGATCTGTGACTCTGGCCTTGTGACTAAAGTGTCAGCTGCTTCTGCAGAAATGGACATGGTAGTGGAAAAAAAAAAAATCCCAACCCAAAAAACAAAGGAAGGGCGAACACTGAACTGCCCACAGCTGGACTGAGCTGAACTCCCATGGCTAAGCCACTAACACCGGGTTCTCCTCAGTGCCTCAGTGTCACTGAGGTTATGGAAACCAGAGAGGCAAACAAATGGGAATTTCTAAACAGATCAAGGGCTAAAGGAAGGGGAAAAAAGGGTGTGGGGGAGAAAAGTCAGAGAACATCCGTTCTGTGGAGGGCTGTGTGTTTCTCAGGGTACCCAGGAGAAGGGGAGATATGCCTACACAAGAGAGGTCAGCGGGTATCAGATCACATCACCCCTTTCCTCTTTCCCTTGGCTGCCTCTTAACACTCCCTTTTGAGTGCATTTCCCTTTGGTTGTGGGAAAGGCATATTCCACCAGCCCTCTTAAAAAGCATGTTGCAGTGGTGCTGCCTGAAATAGAAACCAGATTTTTGTTTTCAAGACCCCTGCCTAAGCCTCTATTGCTAAGGCCTGGCCTTAATCTGAGCAGAAAAGACAGGACTGGAAAGGTGTGCACAACCCCACTGTACACCCAGAGAGCACATGAATTACTCCAAACAGAGCTGGTGGGGCTCTTTAGTCCCTTTTACTCCCTTTTCCTAATGAGTTCACCCCTGGTTTTAACAGGAATGCCTGCACAAATAGTTCTCCAGCTCTGCATAAGCCTCTGCATGCTGAGGGGTCAGCAGCCCTGAAAATGATGACCAGACAGCCACATGATGAATGGAGCACAGGGACCAGATTAAAATAGACTTTCAAATTAAGTTCAATTTCAATAAATCCCCCTATTTTTGTTACCATTGGCTAGCTTAAACTGCATTTAGTGTCTACCATTTGTCTTCTTTTTGCACTTTTTGTAGTTAGCAGAGATTGCCTTTAACAAAACCAAAAAGAAGCACATGAGCTCATCATCTACCAGGTTACACCCTCACACTCCATGGCCTCTTTCCCAAGGGTTTCCCTATTTAAAGTCACTCCTGATATCCAGACCCTGATCTCCTGTGATGTCACCCAGGTGCTGTCCTAGGGAGAAAAGGGGATGAAGGTTTCAATGAGGGCTGGCCAGGAGAGGGGACACGACCTCCATGGAGGTAGCAGCCAGCCATGAGAGCCGTGGGAAACACCAGCCAGGCTGAGTCCCTGCCCAGTCCCTGCCTCCGGCTGAGCTGCTGGAGGTGCCCTCAGCCAAGCTCACACCGAGTACCCTGCCCACAGGGCAGGACCCAAGTGCTCTCCACCATGCCCAGTTCCAGGCTGCTAACAAGAATGGAAATGGATGAGAAATTCATGCCTCGTTGTCTTCAGATGGCATCGACTCTGGAATGCAGCCAGACAACCATCCTGGACCGGCAGCTTCCTTGCAAAACATTTCCTGCAAAACCTCCTACCTGTGGCTGTCCTGCATTTCCCACCCACATGGTTTATCCTGAATCTTTCCAGATGGCACATGTGGCACTTAGGGACATGGTTTAATGGTGTAATTGGCAGTGCTAGATTAACAGTTGGGCTCTATGATTTTAGAGTTCTTTTCCAACCTAACCAGCTCTGTGATTCAGACAGTGCTGGAAGGGCTCGTGACCTCCGGGGCACTGTGTCAGGGCTGCACAGATCCCATTGATCTCCTCCCTTTTAACTTGGCAGAAAGCTCAAGTTTTCAAAAATGATTCTCTTTAACCTCTGTGAGGAAGGAGAGATCTCAGGGATTCGAGTGCTCATGGTCTTAATGCTGCATTAGCGGGCGAAGGAGCTTGTTTGGGATTCTGCTCAGGGAAGGGCGGCTCGGAGGAGCGGGTCAGGGAATGTCAAAAGAGGATCAACACCGAAGAAGATGGTTGTGTTTTTCAACGAGCTCTGCTGCTAAACATGCCAGAGAGCAGGAGCTAGGAGGGAGGGAAAGGGTGTATGATGAAATGGAGGAAGGGAGAGAAAGCCTTAGCCAGCAAGACAAGCATCCTGAGTCACAATCCTGGGGAGGTGAGGCTGCATTGCCAAGGAAAGGCTGACAGAGGAAGTCAGATGCCTGGAGTAATTCCACAGCATTGTAAAAAAAATGAAAGTAAATAAATAAATTTACAAAGGGTTGGTGCAATTCTAGCCACAACCAGAATGCAAAATCCCACCAGCCACTCACAGCTCTGACTGCCAGAGCTGCCCCTGTTTGTGTGTGCGAGCGAGGGGGTGAGCGAGGGGGTGAGCACAGTCCATGCCAGGGGTTTGGATGAGCTGCAGCCCTGGGCTCGTGCAGAGCATCTCCTGATTAATCAGCCAGGCACGTGAGGCAGAGAGCTCCATCCACAGCTCCCATGGCCACGACCGGCATCGCTCCACGCAAGCGTCGAGAGCAGCCGTGTGCTCGGGCCCAGCCCCAAACCCCGGACTGGGAGAGAGCTGAGTCCTGTGCCCGCCTCAGCCCCGCCTTGCTCGGGCTTGGAAGCACCACGGCTGTGAACATGGCCAAGATGAACAGTTTTAGATGAGAGAGGAGCTTGTTTTGCTGACTCATAGATGTGATTTTCATAAAGATGCAGGGAATTTGGTGAACTCTGGTTTCACTTTGCTTAGGTCTCCACAGCTTCTTTCTATGGCTATAATCCTTTTCTTATTTACTTTTAATTTCTGCTGTAAAACCTCCTATATTTCACTGAGCTTTTAATTAGAAATGCAACAATGAAAATCTGATTTTCTTTTAATATATACCAAAAGCACTATGCTACACACCAAGGCCTTTGAAAACACACCAGAGTTTCTCTGCCAGCAAACCTCAGCCATTTTTTCAACTGACAACGTGCAAAGTGAATACAAAATCCTGAAAAATGAAAATAACGTTTTTTCCATCATTACTTAGGCATTAATAAAGCACAACATTTCATAGTCCTCTGAGAACTGGGGTAAAGTTGGAACCGACAACAGGAGGAAACCATATCTCCATTTTGTCTTGTAAATATTTTTCTTGCAGTGCTTTGCTTCAACACCGAGGGTCTAAGGAGTGTGTGTAGGCAGAAATAAGACCTTTCATTAGATGAACCGGAATAGCTGGGAAAATTAGATAAGTTTCCAGGTGCTTCCTAACCAGTATCTCTCACACAGTCACTAAGACAAATCTATTGAAACCTCTTGAGCTGGAGGGCTCTGAGGGTTCTGCTTAGGTTTGCTTTCAGTGCTTGTTCCCAGAAGCACAAGTGCTTTTTTCAGCTTACCTGACTGAAGGACAAGGATTAGATCTCTTCAGTTTCAGAGAAGGGTCTGCCCACTCCTTAAACCAGCCAGAATCACTCCAATTCTTTAGCTGCTTTGCTTGCTCCCAGGCTCCTTTGTTTTCAATGGCCAAAAGAGTGATTTAGAATATAAACACACAAACCCCATAAAAAAGCACAGATAAAACCAATTCCCTAATATGAAATATCATATCCATTCTTCTTAGTCCCTTCTCTAAGTTCAATTCTCACCAAAATCCACATCAGGTAATGTCTGGTTGCTCCCTTGTGGTGTAGCTACTGGAGAGCAGAGTAGATGCCACCCCATTTCATACCCCTGTGACCAAGCCACCAGCTCCATCCCAACTCCATAAACTTCACAGAGAGAGAGGGAGGAGGAGGAGGTTAAAATGCCCAGAAGTTTGCCATTCCCAGGCAGAACAGATCTGCCATTCTGAGAACTCAGCAGATATGGATGGAAATCATTGATGGAAAAAAGGGACACCAGAGAACACAGAGATCACTCTTGGTGATCTGAGTCTCAGCTTTGCAGTGTGAGGGGCTTCTGTGCATATGCACTGAAGGAAAATGGCTCTCAGTGCTGCTGAAAATGATCTTAACCTTTGAAAATAAAAGCAATGATTGTGAAAGAGGTGACAAGGTTGTTCTGGATACTCTAATTGAAAAGTGCTGCCATTTTCCTGCCTCCTCTGGATATGGCACTGCAGTTAATCAGAATTCAATGATAAGTAGTGCTGGAAAGGAGAAGGGGTTTTATTTGCTCTAAGCAGAGGACAGTCAGCAGAAGATCCATGAGGGGCTGTGAGGCAGACATCAGCCTAACCTGGCACATGGACACATCACAGGATTTCAGCATCATCAGGAGCAGCAATCCCCATGTTCAGAGCT
Source organism: Lycocorax pyrrhopterus obiensis (assembly GCA_014706295.1). Classification (NCBI taxonomy): domain Eukaryota; kingdom Metazoa; phylum Chordata; class Aves; order Passeriformes; family Paradisaeidae; genus Lycocorax; species Lycocorax pyrrhopterus. Next base: position 7,514,154 of record JACSVZ010000022.1, on the reverse strand, counting down.
GCTGAAGCCATGCTCACAGCTCAGCAGCCTGCAGAGCTCTTTCACACCCCACCAGCAGACCTCAGCAATGGGGCTGAACTCAGATCCTCTAGCAACAGGCAGTGCAGAAAGCCCAAAGGATGACTGAATATGAAGTCTTTCTTTGGAAGAACAATGGAAAAATCATCCAGCCGGGATCTGAATGAGTAACTGGTCCTGACACCTGAACTACCAGCAATCCCAAGGGCTGCTTTAAAAAGAGTAACAAAATCACAAGGTTTGTCAGCAGATTTTCATTATGAGGAAGCTGAGGTCAACCATATTTCTAAATTAATTTTCTAGTACATCTTGGTTAGACTTTAGGTAATAGTCCCTCCTCCACCCTCCCCTCCCCCCCCCCTTTTTAATAAGTACAATTTACTAGAGTTGCATAAAAATGAGTAATACATTAGTTTCACTTAGACCCAATATGAAATGAGTCATTTCTTTCCAGCACATGACCAGGCTGTTATGTCTCTCCTAAGCACACCACAGAAAGATAAAGATGTTACTTTCTGCCCATAAACAGACACAGTAAATCATCTGATTCTTTGAAGTGACAATGAGTTCACTGCCCGAAAAGGTCCATTTGAAGTGCACCTTTCCCTGTCATACCCACATCCCCACAGCTGTGTCAGGCCCTGGGAAAGGGGCACATACTTTGTTCCCAGACAAACCACGTCTATCTCCTCTGGCTGTCAAGGCCGGGGGGGGAAAGCCTCTTTGACAATGGGGCCCCAAAGGGAATAAACATGGTACCTTTATTTATAGATCCAAGGCTTGATAACCTGACTACTACATGCTCCATCCCCTTCAGGCTTTGAAAAAACAGTATTTATTTTTGCCCTGTTTTGGGCTTTTCTGCCCCTCTCATCTTTCCAGCTCTCTGCCTCTCACACACACTCCCTTTAGGAAGGTGGTGGGTTCTGACTGGACTATGAGGTGCATTGTTTGTGGAGAGACAACATGATGGCATTGAAACTGCTTTTCTGTCTTCCCCAAGCTCAGCTTTGCCTTTTGGCTTTATCCCTTACGTTTGAACTAGAGGGAACTGCACAGACCAGGGATTCCTTATCTTCTCATAAATTAGGCTCAGTATAAGAAAACCTGGCCAACTAAGCCAAGACAGCTGTTCTCTCTTAAAACAGAGAAGCTGATATTTAAAACCAAAAATGCAGCAGAAACAAACTCCCAGAACAGGGTAGAGCCCTTTGGCCTTTTTGCCTCCCACCCCAAAGCAAAAGAGGGTATTTGGCATCCACGAGGCAGGATGTGCTCTGCTGTGCTCCCAGGAACTCAGCAGCATTTGAGAGGCAGTCCCATCACAGGAGCATCACACCTGGTTGCTTCCATACCCCAAATCATTGTCTCACACACTGGCAGGAGGGATCAACCCTACCTTGGCTTTGTAGTGGCAACAACAATCCTGCAAAATCTGTCGGGTTACACTGAAATTAGGGTGGATTCACTGAATTATTATTTTTCTTTGCTAAATTCACCTCTGACCAGTCCTTTGGTCACTCTATGGTAGATATAAGTGCTAATCAAAGGCAGCATTAATGGTAAAAACCAAAACAGTTATTAACCTATTTACTTTAACACAGCTTGACAGAAACAGGTCATTGCATCCAAAAATCTCACCTTAGGGAGGAGCTCCCATGTCCCTTCCATGTCTTTTACATCTTCTCTGGCCTCCTTCACATCTGAATTCACAGAGCATGTTTTAAACATACCGGTGGACGCTCCCCAGTGTCATTCTCATTGACAGCTCCAATCACTGTCAGCAAATGTACCCTGGCAAGTATCCCTGATGGAGTCTAACCCAACCTTGACCTTCACTGCCCTCCAGAAACCAGCCCATAACTTACTGACTACAGAATACATCTTTTTCCTTCCCAAGGAAATCTCTTTACTGGACCAACTGACACAGAAGGAAGAGACAAAACACCTTTCCTGCTCCCAAACCTGTTCTCAAGGTCAGGAATGGGAGCAGGAGATTTTTCATTCCCGCTGGAGCATTAGTTTGTTCACTGGCTTTGTAGGACTGACTACAGCATTTGCTGCAGTTCCAAATCCAAGTGCAAGTTTCAGATCTCCTAAAGTAGTAACTGATGCACCAATTAACGCATTTTCTATGTGGGGATGTTCTCCCTGCTCACAAATATCCAACAGCACTGATAGTATCAAGTAAAGTATTCCCTTCATTTATGCACAGACCAGTTTTGGTGCCAGCAAGGACAATTCAGTGTCCCACTATGCACAGAGATTTAAAAGGTTTTTCCACCCTCACCCAAAAAGAAATTAGGAAAAAAAGAGAGAAAACCAAAAACTCTTACTGTCACTTTAAGTTAGAGGCAGACACAAGATGATCTCTTTTCACGTTTTTTGATTTGGTAATAGTAAGAAATCATTGGTTTACACAAGACAACTGTATTCCTCTGGATTTATACAAACGTGGCCAAGACCACAGCGCTGGTAAAAATTCACAAAAGCTGCTCCCCTGCCTTCACATCTGCCATGCAGATCCCGTGACTCTTCTGCAAACTCAGCTCCCACCCACTTAGCACAATCCATGGAGCTACTAATGGATGACTTGAAGCTCCTTTTCAGATCCCAAATCCAGGAACTTCTCTTGTATTGCTCAAAATTTGACCCAACAACAGTGAAATCACTTTTCTTTTTTTTCTTTTTTTATCTTTTTATATGAACTGTATATCACCATCTCTTTACTTCACAGTCTGTGCCAGTTTTTAATCCATTGCTTTCCACCACCTCAGTCCTGAGGGTGCACTGAGGTCATGTTTCCCATATTTTCTTTGAAATCATGAAACCTGTAGGGAAAGGTGGGGTGGTGGTGAATAGAGTGTATTTTAAGACCTTTTGTAACTCAAGACCTGGAGCTATAGGAAAGGACTATGCATTGCAGCACTGATGATCAAATCATGAGTTGGCAACACTGGGCTTTCATTCAACTGAACCACAAATGCACTTGAAACAGTGACTTGCTTTTCTCCTTTTGTTTCAGATCTGCTCGGCATCTTTGCTGACACAAAATGACCAAGGTCATTTCTGCTCTGAATCAACATCAAAAAAGGGAAAGGAAGAAAAGTGAAAATATCACTCTCCAAATCTTCATCCCACAGCATATTCCAGAGGGCACAACTTGATCATAACTTCTCTCACTCACCCGTGACCTCTTGCAAAATAATCCCTCCTCACATGCAAGTCATAAAGCAAAGCAGTTCATTTTACAGTGAAAGTGCACACTGGCTGTGATGGCAAGATAAAAGTCATCCAACAACACACACAATTCCAGCTTATCTTGAGAAAAGTGATAGCTCAGCCACAAATGGTGAGGGCTGTGCAGCGAAGGCAACTTGCCCAAGGTTATGGGGGATCCACGTTATGGAGAACTCAGACTCTCCACCCCTGGGCTGATTCAGCACACATGTGAGGGAGGCAAAAGGCCTGCTGCTCTTGAACTGTGGGTACTGAGTATCCACACAACCAAGCTGCACAACAGCACTCATCCGAAGGAGCTGCCTTCACCTTCCCAAGCCTCAGCAAGCACTTGGAGGACGTGGCTGCACTGTGCAACTGCCCCCAGACCAGCAGCCAGCTGATGCCTCACACCCTCACCAACACAAGCCCTCAAGCAGGGTGACTCTTACTAGTTCAGGTTTGAGGCTGCTTCCTACTGAAGTGCGTGCAGGAGGAAGCCAACCTGTTTGGGACCGTGCTTCCACCTCTGTTTTCAGTCACATGGACACAGCACATGGGTGTAGGAACCACAGCATCCAGGGCCACAGCCTCACTGGGAGGAGTGGAAAGCCCCAGCCCTAGGGAAGTGCAGGTGCAGCATCATTTCCAGCCATGCTCCTCTCCATCCCAGGCTCTGCCCCTGGGGAAGCAGCCCCTTCACCACCCACCTTTCCCTCAATACAATCCCACCTATTTCACTGCACAGCAGAGAGGCAAACACCAAACTCCAGATCACCGAGGACATTTCAGGTTCCTTTAGGTATCAGCAGCAAAACCTGAGCCAAGCCTGGAGACAGCTCTAGGCTGTAGTGTGTATCCAGGGGAGAAAGCATTTCTTGATACTCTACCAAGGACCTCTGCTTGCTCTCAGACTCGCACTGATCACAGCTAAGAAGTGGGAGAGGAAGAGACGTTATATTTTTTTCCTTTAGACAACGCTCCAAAAATTCCTGTGTTTGACTATGAAAAATGCAAATGATATGGGTGTTTAAACTGATCACCCTGGCAGTGATTTAAAAAGAAACGACACAGAACCAGGAAACCCCAGATTTATAGAGCTGCAGCCTTGCTTCCTCGTAGCATGAAGGAGAAAAGCTGCCTGTACACACATGTTTTTCCAGCCCCCAAATTTGTTATCTGTCCTGGTCTTACTTCAGAAAGTATCTCTCCAAGACACCTCCAGGTAAGCAGGAATAAAACCACAACCCCTTTTCGTGCAAGCCAGAAGTCATGAAGGCAGATAAAACCATGGGCCTGTCTTTTTGTCTGCTCTTAGACACAAAAATTTAGGTCACTGAGTAGGAGAAACTGTGGGCTCAGGGACCCCAAATAAAGTTTCCAAACAGCAAATTAGACCTGAATAAAGAGTTGGCAAATGGGACAGGCCTCCCCTGCTGCCATAGCTCCACATGGTCTTCATCCCTTCATTTCCATCATTAACTGTTTTACTGCATAATCATGCCTTTTTACAAAAGTGCAATGCCTTCTCCTGATAACATCACCCTTGGGAAGCCAAAGCACTCCAAATGCAATGGCTGGCATTTAACAAGGAGAGTTATTGTTACGCTTCTTACCCCTACTTAAGCTCGATTTGGGCATAGATTAGAGGTGCAGAACAGACAGACAACTGAAAGCAGAGAAAATATTGAAGTTTCTTGTCCGAGGCAGAAGAGGGGGAGGGAAACAGGCTGGAGGTGGCTGTTCCGTAGCCAGCCTCCGCTAATCGAAGCGAGCCATCCTCATCAATATCACTTTGCTTTGGCAGCTCTTCAGGAGGAGAAAAAAAAAAAAAGAGAAGGAAAAAAAAAATCCCACTCCCCCTGTGCAACATGCTTTAATTGCTATGTGTATCACACACCAAAGAGGAAATCCAGGGGGGGAGCAGCAACATGATGAGCTGCACCACCTTTATTGCTTTCAAGAGAAAATTCTTGCAGCTGGGGAGCAGGAAGGGGGAAGGCACATCCCCCTCTGACCCACAGGGCACATTCTTTGCCACTCCATCTGCCACCCCCAGCTGCTAAATCCTCCGTCACCAGCACAAGGTGATCTCGGAGCGAAGGCACTACTAACACATGAAAGGAAACAACTTTGGCTGGTTGCCTCCTTACAAGCCCTGCTCTCCCCACCCCCTCCCTGCACTTCCTCCCTGACATGTTTAAAGCATCTGAACGTCGAGGTACGAAGATATCACAGAGAGAGTTTCCCTTTCCTATCCCGCTCAGATGGCTCTTGTCAGCAGCTCCCTTCAGCCCTACACTCAGCCCCCTGTTTTCCATGAGGATTTCCTTCCCTCCTGCTCTGGAGCCACTGCTCTGGAGCTCACATTATTTGATTTCTTGGAGCCTACAGTCTGGAGCCAGAAAGGTTTGTCTGCTTCCCTGGGTTTAGCTAATAAATTGGGATCAGGGGGTCACACAGCAGGGGACTTGGAAGTCTGAGAGCCTCTGACACCATTTTTATTAGTTTTTACTATACATACCATTTCAGGAGCCAGGATGCCATCCCAGTGGGGCCCTACCCATTGCTTAGTAACTAAGATTTTGTAATCTAAGTTTTGACAAGGTCATTTTTTACCTTGGGAGAGTGTGGGGGAGGAAGAACCCCCACATACATTAATTACACAAACACTGTGGGGACAATGCAAATAGGAACCCATTTCCCTTTTGCATCAGGGCCAAGAATGAAAAATCTTTTTACTACAAGGCTATTACAAGCCAAACAGGCCAGGATATTTTAAAAGACACACTGATACAGTCCCGTCCTCTGCTTGAAGAGTGGATGAGTACATTTCAGCCTTTCTGCTGTCTATCCCTAAAAAAAACCCCATGACATCAGCCAAAGTGAACAAACCTGGAGGTAGGCAAACAAACCTGGAGCTAGCCACAGAGCCCTGATGCCCAAGTCATATTAAATGCCCCCATGCCTCTGCTGGCAGCATAGGGATGACCCTGATCAAGCTAAAATTAAGCAGCAAAATTACACCAGCATCAGCATCCCCGTGCTGGTGATCACCTGGTGTTTAGCTAATCACCACACGGGGTATAAATGACCTTTTGGCAAAAAAAATTGTCCCAAAGACAGAGGTGTGAAAAGCCCAAACACAGTGGTCCTTCTGATCAACCAGAGACAGTTTTTTTCCTGACAGAAATTTTCTTAGGCTAAAAAGCAGGATGTTTAGAAAGCATGAGAAACAGGGAAATACAGTCACTGACAGCACGTCAGTGCTCAGGCAATTCCGTGAGAGCAGGTATGGGCCAAAGCCAAGGCTCGGGAGCGCTGTGGTGGCACTGCCATCGCCGCAGGGAAATGGTGCCCGTGTCGGGAATGGGCTGCCAACCACCCTGACCTGCTGAAACAAGGCAAAACAGGCATTTTGGCTCAAAGACACACAAGGTGATTTAGGGAAGGAGCCACTCTGCCTTCCCTTGTGCACTTAGTGCTGCTGTCTTCCACTGCAGCTTTGCTGAGTTTGATAACCCTGAGCATATTTTTTCTGGGTTTTTTTTTTTACGTTTACTGTGATAAATTCACTGTGGAAAGAGGAAATCAGTCCTTTGGTCACTTCTACCTTTCCCTTACACCCTCTCCCCTGATCCAGAGCTGCGTGAGGTGCATGCCTCTGATGTGGTTAAAGTAGGACCGAGGTTGGTAAGGCTTTGAGGTCCCTTGGTATGAATCTTGCTGGCTGTCACCTCATCGGGCTGCGGCACAGGCTTTGAGGTTAAGTCCCAGTGTTTGTGTTTTGGGCCTTTGTTGTGGTTCCTTGATATGTTCATGATGGCCTTGGCTCTGCCACCCCACAGGCAAATGCAAAATGCACAAAGTGGTGACTCAGTCATTTTATCCACTGGCAGCAGAAGCAGCAGCTGGCAGAGGCTCAAAACAGATCAGAGAAGAGGGCAGCAAGTGTCTCCAAGATGGATTTCAGACAAACAAGGCAAAATGAAAAACCTGAAAAAGCATGAGGAGAAAAAGCCTGCCATTAAATAAAGAGACAGAAAAACAGCTGGAGTGTCAACTATAGGCGTCAACTATAAGAGATCAAAAGTAAATCAGCTCTGTGACAGACAAGGAGATGTGCTGTGCCTCGGAACAGGAACACTCAAAATACGGTGACTCCCTGGCCCATACAGACTGTTCCACTGGTTCAACTCAGCCTGCACGTCAAAAGAACTTGCTTTTTGCTGCCAGCACTGGAAGCTCAAAGCAGAGCCTACAGATCAAGCTGTTTTCTTCCTGCTTGAGGCAACAGCCCTAAAAATAAAATGACCCTGGAGGACTCAAAGCTGGCTTGCTCGTTTGGCTGATAGCGTATGAAGTAGGATAGCAAGGCTTATGCTTGTTCTTCTGCAGTTACATGGGCTCTGTGGGTTTTCAAGTAACAAAATACATCCCCAGATATGAAGGGGAACTTCACCATGACCTGGTTTTACATCATGGTAACACCTTCATGCCTGGAAGAGAAAAGAATGATCCTCATAAAGCTCCTCTGCTGTCTGAACACACAGTACCACAGGCACTTGCTCAGTACACACACAGAAATGTGAGTAACATCAGTGAGCAATCCCTGCACCAGGCCACACGTCTGAGCTAAAGCTGTGAAGCTGCCAATAAAAGCAAGACATCATGCACATAAAAAGGATCTTTCCATATTAACCATGTTTCAGGCTGAACACATAGGAAAGCATCATATATGGGTTTGTATGATAAGGGACTCTACAACCAAATACCAAATTTTTAGAAGGCAAAAAGAAGGTCTTGTGCTTAAAACACAGCACTAGAGTCACATCTGTGTCCTGTCCTTGGTATGACCCATGGTCATCCTGTGAGACCTCAGGCAAGTCTTGTCTTAGCTATGTAGCAGTTATGAAATCATTACAGTGTGGAGCAATTTTTTTTTTTTCTTTTTTTTTTTTTTTTCTAAACAGTGCACAACCATTTACATTCACGGAGCTTTACAACTCATTTCTGTCTGTTTGATCTCCAGCCCCAACTTTTCTGGCAAAATAGCAATTAGAGCACAAGTGCTGAGCCGGCTCTTTGTTGCTGCCCGTGCCCTATCAGACTCCAAAAATGATTGTGACTCAGTCACCTAAGCTGCATTCTGTTTATTCATGTGTAAACTGGGAATCATTATAATTGCTTTCTAAGCATTAATTGATTATTCTTCATAGCACTACTATAGAATCCCTAGAACAGAGACGAAGAAAACCAACACGAGGAACAGACAGCAGCAAAATTGCAAACTGCCAATAGTTTTTTGTTTACTTCTTTTCACTTCTTCTGAGCATGGTGCTGTGGGAAATTTGTTCCAGTCATGCCCTGACTTCAACGTGGTGTGCTGTGGTTCGCTCTGTGACTTCAGTCCCTCCATCTCAACTTTTCTCTCTTCAAACCCAACTCTATCTCGGAAGTGAAATTTTGCATTCTTAGGGGGCTTCATGATTCCCCTGAAGACAATGGAGGTATGTCCATTTATATAATTGCCTGTGTTTCTCTTTCCCTGTCCTTAGGGGGTAAGATAGTCAGATGGATGTCAGATGACTCAAGAATCTCTAGGAGCAGTTACCTTCCTCTACAGCTTCTCTGTGCATTTCTGTATCTCCAGTCACTGCTCCCACATCCATAACCACATTTTGTCCAGCTGGCTGAAGTCCTTCTATAGCTCTGCATGTCTCCCTGTTTGTTAAAAAGCAAGAGGCTGGAAAGAAATTGTGACCAACACACTGATCTGCATGTGGAGAAACGAATTCCCTTTCTTGCTGGGGCTGAACTGCCTTGAGTGGAGAATGGATAAAGCAGCAACTAAATTTCCAGAGCAGGTAAAGAACTGAGTCAGAGGGGCAGTAGGTGTGTTATTTGGGCAGATTAACTTCAAATCCTTTATAATTTCCAGCAACAAAACAACTGAAATGAAACACAAATCCAACTCAAAACTCAGGTCTAGTTCTCCCTCAGGGAAAAAAAAAAAAAAACAACCAGCCAGACAACAGTAAAAATACAAGCCTAAAGCAGCCATCTTTGGAATTAACTTACATGGAAAGAGGCAGGTATATGGTGTAGCTGGGTACTGCAAACAGTCTCCTTTTCCCTAATGGAGTATATGCTCAGCTCATAAAAAATACTACTTTACAGAGTCATAGTTTTAGTTTTCTTTTTTATGGTGTGAGGCTAAAATTATTTTACTGTTTAGTTATTTAGTCATAGGTCAGTTAGTCACACAACAGCAACTGCTGTCACAGAAGATTAACTGGAAATATGGTCTGCACATTTTACTCCTAAAAAATTAGTTTCCTCTCAGGTAATAACATGGAAATGTATTGAAAGCAAAAAGCAACATTCAAATAAGATAGTAAAGATTCAGGCAGATATTCTCAGCTGTCTATGAGACACTCAGAGAACTGTCCCATCTGAAGCCCAGAAGTTTCTCATGGAGGAGGAGAAAGTTATTTAGGAAAAATACACAAGTGAAAAATCAGACTTTTCTGTTAGCAGACAGCTAGCTGAACACTCACTTTTCTCCTTGGAGAAGGTTTTAATGGAAAAACTGACTGATTTGGCAGAGACCGTTCCAAGACAGTGATACTGAGTCATAAAGCAAAGCTGCAGCTACCATGCAGCCTGATCCAATGGCCCTGAAATCAAGAGGAAGGCTCTGGACCAGGCCCGTACAAATTAAATAACATTTGCAGCATGGCTCTTATTAGCTCAGACCCACTGGAAGAGCTGGCAATGAAAAGCTGCTGCTGCTGCTTTCAGAACAACTCTTCCCTCACTATTAGCAATATCATTTCTGTCCGAGGATGTTCTGCAAATTGTGACAGGCATCAAACTGAGGAGTGTTCTTTGGACTTTGTTGTTCAAAGAGAAGGGGGAAAAACAGTTTCACAGCTGTAGGTTGAGCATGAAAAATGTGGCAGGTGACAGAAAGAGGGTCACCACGCTGTGGGAGTGTCTCTGTTTGACAGTATGGGCTTGGTTTTCTGTTATATTGTGTGAATTTAGTGCCGGCAAAACAGGGAAAAAATGCTAGTTATTTAAATCCTGGGATGAGGAGCAGCAGCAGCCACCACTTAATAGGAAAAAAACATTTTCCTTCAGATGAAGAAGGGAACAAAATCTATATAAAGGATAAGCAGTAACAGAAGTCAGACCTGGGAGCATAAAAAGGGATACTAAAAAAAAAAAAGAAGCTCCAGAAGGGACACTGAACAAGCCTAATTGATCTCCTGACACAAAGAACATCCCTTGAAGTCAGACATCCCTTTCAATCAGGGGTAAGGACCAAAAAATGACGAAGAACAATAGTCTGTCAATTCTGGAGAACAGAGAAGAGACAGAGACAGGATTCTATGTTACAGGACAAAAAGGGAGCCCTTGACGTCCATCCCTCAGCTCTCAGTTTGGATGCAGGAGGGGAAGAGCAGAGGTGGCAACAGCTCCTGGTGCTGCAATGCTCAGGTCTCACTCAGAAGGAGCCCAGGGAGGTGAGGAGAGCACCCAACCACCACCGACAAACTGCTGCGTCAGTAAACCCTGCCCTTGGTGGATTTCCATTGGAGACTACGGTCAGGAAGGCACTCAATGCAAAGAGAGGGTGAGAAGAAGTAGTTATTTAATTAACTATACAACAGTGCCAAAAGCCTGGGTAATAAACAAGAGGAAATAGAATTAGTCATTTATGAGTACTAATTTGACCTAGCTGCTATTAGTGAACCTCGTAGAAAGATTTGCATGACTGAATGTTTAAATCAATGGTTATAATCCACCTAGATAAGGCCTAGATCTTAGAAGAAAATGAGGAGTGGAAAAGACATATTTACCTATAGCCAAGTCACTGACAATTAAAAAAAAAAATAAAAGGTGTCCTGAATGTTTCCTCCTTGGTGACCTGGATAAAGCAGCAGGATGGCGTATTAGCTGTCACTCTCTCCCATCCTGCTGGAAACCAGGGTGACTAATACAAAAACTGGTTATTTGTGAGGTGTAGAATGAAAAGACAATCTAACCTCAAGGTCTCCTTCACAAGAGGTCGTTTCTAAACCCTTTTAGAACTGCTAAATGTCCCTGCTGTAAATGTGTCAAGGTGGCAGAGAAGTCACCAGGCTGGGGAAAAGCTCTACAAACACAGTCTTGACAACAATGCAACAACCATAAGTACAATTAATTATGAGTCAATCACTCTTGTTACAGGCAGCAATACCAAACTACCTAAACTAGTAATGATATCAACTTGGTGCCCTGAAAAGCTCTCAACTTTCTGATGCTGTTATGGGCAACTCAGTTGAGTGGAAACGTCTCACTGACCAAACGTGACTGGGACTTGTTTGTGAACAACCTGCCAAAAGCTCCAGATGCCACAACCCCATAGCCAAGAGGAGAGATGGCACTGGTCAAATAACTGATCTACACTAACAAATTGCAGAAATCTAACAAACCTTCCAAAGGCACTAGACTTCTCTGAGGCCAGTTAATAACTATGCTGTCTTTTGGTAGGTCCCAATGGTGTCCAAATCTCTGTTGATATAAAACAACCAAGTTTTTCATTTGGTTTAGGCCATACCCATTATTTGCTGCTGTATCTTGCTCACCTCCAAAGTACACTCTGGATATAAGGATCTAACAAGCCAAGGGATGATATCATTGGTGTTAAAAGATCCTCCAGAAAGCAAAACCCAAGTCCCTGTGTAATGCTGCAGACAGCGCTCTCTGCTGAAAATCCTGGAGAGCAAGAACTGGGAACCATCACCCACTGACCTTCTACCACGCATGGCATGCCGTGACCTTGGCCTCGTTTTTAACCTCTTCCATGCCATGCCTTGATGCCAGCCCTGCAGGGTTATGCCAGTTGAAGCTTCAATGATTATTTTAAAGTGACAGATGGAGTGTCAAAGCAAACAGCATCTGTCCAAAGGGCCCCAGTAGGTGATGCTTCACAGAGTATCTCCTGAACATCTGCAGTAATTAAATGCTTAAGCTGAACAAGATTTAATTTTGCGGGCTGTGTTGATTCAGATCTAGTTCACTGCACAGGGGCTCTTAATGTGCTCTGCGCGCCTAGGAAATAGTTTTGCTTCTTCCTAAGCCCTCTTCACCTTGAACTTCAAAATTATAGCAGCTTGTTTGTTCAAAAAACCAGGCATTTAGTGAGTAAATACACAATTTGGTATCCAACATAGCGGTTTCCCATGTCTAAAAGGAGACTATGATCAGAAAAAACATGAAGAAAATGAGAAGCAGGAGAGGCCAGAAACTTATCCAAGTGGGAGACATTGGAGTTTGATATCCCAGTGCAGGGATGAAGTGCATTCCCTTCCCTCCCATCAAAGGGAGGCAAAGCCTTGCAAGTCAGCATCAAAGACACAACAGAGACCATTTCATTTGCTCCCATTTACACATACCTGAGGTGTCCACCATTCACTCCTCCCTACTTCTGGCCTTCCCAGCAGCTTGAAGTGACGTGCCTTGTAGTTTGACTGTCTCATTCTAAAAGTACAAAGAACATCTCCTTTAGCAGAATAGTGATGAAGCTGTTGATTTAAAGGAGAACCTGTACCCAGTAAAAGCCAAAAAACCAGTTGTGGAGTCAAGTCAAGCACTCAGGAAGAAGACAGGTCTGTGGAGAGGAGATACCACTTAAAACAGATGATGGCTGTCAGACTGATATATCAAGCCTAGCTGTAGTATCTTGGGCCTTACTGCAGCCACAGTTCCCTGGCTGCAGAAACAACACATTGATATGTCCTTTCCAAGACACAAAGGGGCAAGGAAACGAAACCACTTTGTACTGCATGGCAGGGAAATGTTATTACGCAGGGACGATTTTCTCAGAGTCCCAAATATCTGGCAACCCTGATTGTTCTAAACAGGGAACAACTCATAAGATAAATGTTCAACCTTCACCACTTATTCCTCAGAGTGCAAGGTTCTCATATGGAGGTTACCACATAACACTGCATTAGGGTAAGATATTACCTTGCATTCCTGATAGGGGTTTTACATAGGTGTCCACATTCATTGCTTAACTCTCCATAGTTTATATTATTTTCTTCTATCTATCTAATCTAGTGTGTTTTTTTCTCAGGTGCCTGTCACTTTGGGATCCTTTTTCTAGGAGCAGTAATACATTCCCTGCACACCGGGCAGCTGCACCAGTTACCTGCCAGCACTGGTTTGCTCCGTCTCATTCTGCTGGGGAACCCTAAAAAGATGCTCTGTTGATTTAATCCTTTGCCAAAAGCTAAGGCTGTTGGCCTGGGAATCTCACATATTAAGAAATCCAGTCTTGCTCCCTCTTCTTACTCAGTGCATTTCCTTCCCCAGCTACAGAGCAAAAGTCTGCAGGTCACACCAGAAGAGGGAAATTCATTATTTTTTATTTGTCAAATTTGAGGGTGAGTAGGAAATTAACTGAAATGACGGAAATGCTGATCTCATTCGGAATCATGAATTATATTTAATTCTCTGTTGGTGTTTGTTCTTTGCTCACTAAGCCTAAACTGTTCACACATTTGGTGGTGCAACTTCAGAGCCATAAATCATGGAATCATAGAATGGCTTGGATTGGAAGGGACCTTAAATCTCATCCAGTTCCAGCCCCGCTGCTGTGGGCAGGGACACCTTCCACTAGACCAAGTTGCTCGGAGCTCCATCCAGCCTGGCCTTGAGCACTTCATCATTGTCATCAGGGGTTGCAACTGGAGAATGGGCAGAACATGAACTAATGTTTGGAGTCCAGGCTGGTATGTGCCAACCAGCCACACTGGGATATAATCATCCAGTACTGTCCTTGTGATGCAAAAGTGGGATGATGCTTCAAAACACCCAGCAAGTGTTCTCTCCTAGATCTGACTCACTGGGACCCACAATGTCATGGCCAGCTCAAGTTTGTCTCAACTGTGAAATTAAAAGCTTTTTATTTTGGGCATAGTTTGCATAATTCTGTATTTCAAAAGATTATCAAGAGACACTTCTCCATGTGACAAACCCCAGGCCCACTTTATGGTTGGCTTAAACCCTCTCATCAAATCCTGCACCAAATACCACTTTGGACAGTCAGAAAAACTCAGGAAGAAAGGAAAGAGATAAAAGAAAAAGGCTGTGAGAAGGAAGGGAAACTCGCAACAGGCCTAATATGTGACTGGGGGCTGGGGAAAGAGAAGACAAAATAAAGGCCATGTCAAATGACTCTGCTTTCCCCTCTATTTCATTTGGAGAAAAGATTAGGTTACTACAGTTCAACAGGACTCAGTTTGCTTATTGCTTTGGGCATTAAGAACTTAATGCAAAAGTAATGAAGTTAAACCTGTGGCATAGATAATGGTCATTAGCAGCCTTCTTTCCCTGTCATAAACCTGACCCTTGTTAACTCCCATTTTATCTTTCTATGCAGATGATTCTGAATGGGGCAGGAAGTATTTTCTATTCTGGCCAATTTGGGAAAAGCATCAGCTAGTGGGTATGCACTGATGTTTCCAAAACTGGAGCCCCTTTCCCACACATTACAGCCCAGGTTGTATTACAAACTAAAGGGAAACACTGAGGAAAAAAAAGATCAGACTAGGAGCCCTTGACAGAAAAAGCTCAACTTGTAGTAAGGCTGAGACTTCCAGAAGTCAGTTGGGATCAAAATCTCCTAAGAGAAGGATGTTAGAGAAAAGACAAAGATTAAAAAGTTTTATCAAGAGACAAAGCCCGTTTACTGCTTAACCCCTTTAATTTCTGTCCTCTACCTCCCAGATAATGGAGCTCGTTCCCTGCTCATTAATTAGGCTCTTTTAGAGTTTATTGACTGAGGGCAAGATTGCCACTTCAAACAGATCCTTGAGAGCTGCTGAGTGTTTCTGTGCCACTGTTCTGACAAAGGGAGTCCTGTTACCCAGCTCTGGCAAGGAACATCTTCCCTTGATGAGACTCAAATATTCTTTCACCTGGGCCCCAAAAGGAGCATCATTTTAGCCAAAACAAACCCATTGTTCATGACTGCATGGGGAAAACTCTGTCTCATACTCTGTCTCATACTCAGGTCTGAAAAGATGCTCTAGTTCATCTGCTTTTAAAAGCAAAATGATGATTACTTTTTTATATGTTTGCCTAATGATTGTCAGGCTTTTTTTCCCTGGGAATTATGGAGTGCACGAAGAAACTGAATTTACAATTGAAGTGACTATGCCATTGTCTAACTACATATAAAGAAGGGCTGTATAGCAACACTGACCTTAATGATAAATTAATCAATGTTGAGGTTTCATTGCCAAGTGAATCCAAATGTACCCAAAAGGCACCAATCGAGCCCTCAAGCAAATTGCAAAACTGCGCTACCTTCAAAGGATCATCTGGCCCTCAAAGTGAAAATGCTTCATAATAATATCAGTCATCACAAGAGTTACACCTATATTTGAGTAACAGGGAGTGGATTAGTCACCACTTGGTGAGCAAACAAAAAATGAATTTCTGAGTTATAGTCCCAGAGAATTATCTGTTTTCCTGTAAATTCACTAGGAGAGAGGAAAACCACAGACAGAATTACCCCAAGCTGAGATTTTAGTATTTCGTGCTGAAATGGGGTCTGTACAGGACATTGCTGAATAGACAGATAAAACAGTCAAATTTTAAGGTGTAGAAGCCAGTATGACTGCTTGAATCATCTCCCAATCTCCTGTTCAGTTTCTCATCCACTGTATTTACACAGACATATGCGATTTTGTTGCCAGCTGGTGATTTGGCAATAAAATGAAATCTGAGCCTAATGTGCCTAGAAGATTTGTTTGGGAAAAAATAAACCCAAGATAAAAAAAAACCAAACTAAGTAGTACTTGTTTATAGAAACATTACGGTACCTTTGATCCTTTCTTCTGTTCTGCTTCAATATGCTTGAGTAAAAAGAAAATACGCTGTAAATTTCAGAGAGCAGCATGGGGGCTCCTATGTTTGTGTTGCAAAGACAGACTGAAGCCTTTAATCAAGACAAATTCCTGTAGGGCAAATTTCCCAATGCGGCATTAGCGCGGTGGTGTTGCTAGGTGGATCCCCATCCAAGAACTCTGCAGCCCTTGGAGCTGGGCTGACCCACTTCTGTGGCAGGGCAGCCCTGCAGAATCGCTTGGGGAGGAGAGGAGGTGGGGAGGCAAGAAGGTGACACACAAGGAATAAAGACACAAGCTAATAAACACATAAATACCTGGAATAATACAGCAGGACGCTTGAGGCTGAAGACACTGAACTAGAAGTAGCAAAGCAGAGGTACAAATATTATATAGAATCCATCAGAAGAATGTTTCCCACACCCACGACCCTTAATAAAAACTCTAAGTCCCTTGTCCTTTTCTACACGTCCATGTGTCAGACAATTATGTACACACTGCTCTTAAAATGTGATCTTTATTGTACCTCACACATCAAAGCCTATCTGCACATGGACAGATTCTCATGCAATAAGCACAGGGGGAGGAACATGTCTTACAGAAGTCTGAGGTTAGAACACCTAAAAATACTGGATACTTTTGTATATGAAATTTTTGTAATAATTACACTTAAAAATTAGATGTGCAAATGTACCCTCAAGGTCTAGTAGGACACCACCTTCCTAATCTAGATTTTTTCATTGGTTTACTGTTTTCAAAAGAAAACCAAGGGCCTTTCAAATGACTATCTGAAGTGCATAAGGTTTGTAGTACTACACTGTGCTACAAACTGAAGTACACTGAGAATTACCGTACAGCATTCAAATAAAAAAAATATTAAAAATACAAGAGCATTTCCTTTAAAACTCCCATTTTCAAGCAGTGTAATATATTCCTTTCTGACCAAAATCTTGTCCCTTTTCTCAGAACAGCTGTGAATATACCCAGTGGACTCTGAATTCTCTGTGATCAGATAAATAGCTACAAGTTAGAATCTCCTAGCAAAAACAAATCAGAAAGAACTTTAAAATGGCCAAGGGAAAGCATCATTTGCCTCTGCAAGGATTCTGTGCATCACTGACAAAAGCAAATTAATTTTTAAGTAGAAGTTAAAAATCATTACCCAAGCCTTGAATTATGGAAAGCGAGCAGCTGTGCTGTAACCCAGCACCCCTGTACCCAGGAGCCCTGGAGGGACACGTGGGGGAATGTGCACTCTTGAAGCTGCTGCAGTAGGAAAGGGATTAATTTAGCTGCCTCCTCACATCAACATGTTGGAGATGGTGTCAGGAAATCCCACAGAGGCGCGTGATGTATCTGTATGGGTGATTTCGAAGTCATCTCCCACCATTCCGCATTTCTGCTAAGTCAAGCCTTTGAGTGCAGATGGTGCTCCGTGGAGATGTGGACTGATTTACGTCCTCTCAGTTACAGGGCCACCGTGCAGGAGAGGCTGATTGCCATCAGTTTAGAGGCAGCAGGAACCCCAGCCTTCTCCAGCTTTGTAAAGACAAGTGAAGGCCATGTGCAGCCCCCTACAGCCATCCAAAGAGAGCAGGAGCTGAAAGGTAACTTCCCCATCCATGTGGAGTTTAATGCCTGCTGAGAACTTCCCTCAGCCAAATGTCCAGGCTCCCTGTGCTGCAGTGATTTATGCAGCCTTCTCTATCTTTGAAACATGAGCAAGTTATTGTTGGCATACAAAGCAGCTGGCAAGGTGTCATCCCATGATTCAGCAAATCAAGAAGAAGGACAGAATAATGAATCATTGTGCAAAAAGGTTGTGCAACAGGGACTGGAAAGGGCCATATAAAAGCACTGTTGCATTGGAATGGAAATGGCTTTTTCATGGAAGATACCCATCTGCCAAAAAAACTGTATAACTAATGGTTTATGAGCAAAAGATCCAGAGGCAGATAGAGGCACCAGGGCCTACTGTGACACAGACTCATGAGGAGATACTTTGGTTTGCCAGGATAATTTGCTTACAGTTGTAACATCTGGTACAGAAGGTTTTGAAAGAGGTTCATGAATTGGAGAGAGGAGAAAAGATGACCTGCCTCTGATTTAAACTGCACTGTGAATTGGAGATAATCCATTGGAGTCAGTGGAGATAACCTGGCACAAAACCATCCTCAATGCAAGCAGAACCAGAGCCAGAGAGTGTCAGTGTGCAGAGTTTTACTGTCTTTCTTTATCCAGCCCATGGGAAAGTTGGCAATACATCAGGTTGCCTCTGCTGTTTCCATGTACAATGTTTTTTCACCCCTATGGCACTGTTCAGCAGCCCCCATCCCCATTAATTCCTCCCTGAGTGTTCTGAGAGTGTCAGACACTGGCATAACAGAGGATGCCAACACTGCATCCCATGCCTTTTGTCTGTTACTGCCTCTCCGTCTCCCTTTGGGAATGGTTCCCCAGCTTGCTAACTGGTTATGTTGAGCTGGTCTCCAGAAGAAGAATAACCTCACACCTTTCTTCCCAGCCTTTCCTCTCTGTTGGCAAAAATCAAGTGTCATCCCTAGATGAAAGGCTCCAAAAGACTCTTCTCTTTTAAGATTTAAAAAAATCACCCAGCCTTTAAAAACCCAGCTCAGTGGGGTCTTTTTTGTTGAAAGAGCTGACATCCTCAGAAAAGAAAGCTCTTAGCTCAGGATTTTTTCAGCTTACCTTAGATTCATGGACTACTACTAAGAAATCTGGCAAACATGTCTAAGAAAAGCAAGTTCACACATCCCATGTGGTTGTTCTTTTGAGTGGCACTTCTAAAGGGGGGCAGCACTGCCTGTGAGTAAAAATTAGGAAAAATTGAAAGGATTTTCCTTGTAGCTACTGATTGTGAACTGATGCTGTGCAGCCACCAACAGAATGCTCTGTCCTGATCTTGTGGATGAGCTCTTCCCACAGTGGCAGCTGTGCCAGATCCAGACTGGGACCAGCAAATCTTTTTGCTGAACAGCCACTGGGCTGTCTCACACTGACCCTGGCCAGACTACCCATGAAAAGCCAAAGAGAAAAAGTCATTAACATTCAAATCATTAACAGCATCCCTCTGCGTCCTTCAGGCTCCCAGTCCCCATCCTCTCCTTCTTCCAATTTAGAAAATTGGTTTCAGTGCCCTGTTTAACTGCTGTTTTCCCTACCTGTTTGCTGTTGCTTCCTCCCTGCTTCCTTGCCCAAAGACCGGTTTTGTCACCACTTTTCATACTCTTATTTTCCTTTTATATCCGTTGACTGTCTCAGATGTTATTAATTCTGTTAATAAAGACGGGAGACACAGGCAGCGAGGGAGATAATAATAGAAATAATATAAATAGATCAAACTTTCACCTTACACACTTCAAATTATGGGAACCTAAAAGCAAGGCAGTAGTTAAGGGCCTCAGCCACTTGTATTGGCAAACCCGTCTTTCATAAGCATGCAATTTAGATTTAATAATATGCTTAATGAATGGTAATTAAAAACAAATTGCAATTAAAACACTATTTAATGAGGTTTAACAGTGATGTGATAGATATGTATCTATCACCAAGTTCAACTTCAATAAATATTTTCTTAATAACAAACTGGCATTTAATTAGTATGGGAAAAAATGTTGCTGTTAAATCTAAATTAAATTAAAATATACTTAGGGCACTTACCCACTTAATAGTATGTGTTAATGAAAAATATTTAAAAGGCTTTTTCTTTCTTTTTTCTTTTTAAGGGCAATGGTTACAAGAATTAAATCAAAGGAATTTAAGTGATTGCAGCATGTGAAGGCATGATCCAGCCCTACACACAAACACTTTGTTGATTTAAGAGTTTCCTAATGCACAGTAACTATACTGGGACACATGGAAATGAACAAACACTCTGGCTACAATTTGAGTCTTAGACTAAGATTTAACAAATGTGACATTTTACAAAGTCACACTCAAAATTCCCACTACACCTTCCCACTAACCTTTCCACGTCATTTTATGATCCCATTATCATAAATATCTGAGCACCTGCCAAAAAATTTTAAATAGAAATAAAGTGTGTTTTCTTTCTTCCCGCAGATATAAAGTTTAAATATTTCATAGATCATTATTTGTTTAGTGGGAGAGGGCAGGAGAAGAAGTTTAGTACTTTGAGCTTAGCGTATGTCAACTATTTTGTTTGAAACTGAGGTTCGTGAAATCTTTATTTCTCATAAAACGTATTTAAGTAGCTTAAACCCTGATCCTATCTGTCTCCTGTGCTCCCAAGACTCCTTATAGTGGCTGATACTTTAATTGCTCCAGCACTCATTATGACTTGGACCAAATTCAAATAGAACATTTTATAGGGAAAAACAGCTTTTAGGAGAACACAACATTTTTTCGAAGAAACATGGATCCTTAATACGTTCAGTATTTTTGATCAACTGATTGGAACCAGGAACAGCTGTGGAAACACAAAATAAAATCTGGAGTAGTATTTTATGATTGCTTTTTTAAGCTATTCTTTACTGAGTATTTTGGGACAGAAACTGGGGAAAACCCCAAACCAAAATGTTTTCCCCACAGATACCATCAGGACTCCTTCTGTGTCTTCACAGAACTACCACAAGGGGTCTGGCTCACAAGAAGGACACAACAGTAGAGCAGAGTTAAAATATCAATACAAACGGTTCCCTAAGGCAAAAAAGTGACTTTTCAATCTTCCACTTTGCAGACATTATGTACATAATGACGCTGCTTTGTAGCAACAGATGGTGCATGTACAGGTGTGTTTCCTATCACCACTGACACTGTAATGCACCTGTTTGCAGATGGAAGCGGGCACAATATTAAATGTAATTTAAATAAAACAAGGAAAATGCATTGGGACAATATTTGCCATGAGTTCACTATAACCTCCTGTTCTTCCTTTCAAATGCAAAAGGCTTACAGGAACTAGACATTAGAGATACAATTTTAGCCCTTAGCTCTGTTCCTCTTGAAGACAACATCAAGAACACGAGATGATAATCATAAACCTGGTCTCTCTGGACAGCTTCCCACTTAATCCCACCAGCAGCTGCTTGGCTCAAGCCTCTTCTTTTTCCTTACATATCACAAACAGACTAGAATGAGGAGCTCCAGTTTTAAATTTCAATTATTTTCTGTTGGACTGAGAGCATCAATCTTGGTTTCGAGTGATTGGTGCAATGCCGCACAGTATTATTTTAAAAAGCAAAAGAACCCGCCAAAGAAAATAAGGAACAGATAAGCAATGTGAGAACGAGCTACTAAATATAGAATATCATAGTGTGCCACACATAAACAGAGAGAAATAATGTACATACCCAGCCAACCCATGATTGGTCCTGAAAGCTTGGAAATATTAGTGCAGAATGTGAAGGATGTTTTCCTGGCATGTTCCGGCGTCAGATATGATGCAGATACCACTTAGCATTAAACAGTGCTCCTATGATTCCAGTTTTCAAGCATTTGACAATTCCCTGCTAAATGTGACATCCTGGATGAAACAAATGACTTGATTAAGGACTTATTAACATTGAAACAGAACTGACTTCATGAATGATGACAGGTCCTACGGTACATGTCACACTGCATCAGAGCTGAAGGCAAAGATACTGTTCTTCCTTCAGAAAAATGCAACTATTTAGTTAGGGAAATACCCATTTCACAGCAGTAGGCACAGAGGGAGCCTGGTTCCAGCAGGCAGGACAAACTCACATCCAGATTTCAGTCCAGTGTCTCCTAGTGCACAGTGGTGGCTGTTGCACACCTTACCGCAGTCCTACTTGGATGGAATAAAAAACATTTGAATTGAGTAAAAATCTGGGCACCCTACAAAATTAATAGTTCACAGAATCACAGAGTTGTTAGGGTTGGAAGGGACCTCTGGAGATCAGCCAGCCCAACCCCTGTGCCAAGGCAGGCTCACCTGGAGCAGGTTACACAGGAATGTGTGTCCAGGTGGCTTAAACGGTTGTGCTTGGAAGAAGAAAATCTTCCTCCGCTTTCTCCTTTCTCAGAAGGCAGAAACCCCCAACAGGGACACTGGAGAAATGATTTATGACATGGACTATTCTATAATGGTGGGAATGCCTCAGTATCACACCAAGTTTTGATGGCCAAGTGTCCTGCTACAACAGAACCCACAGCTCAGTGTCAGCTGTCCCCAGACATTCCATGACAGGTCCCAGTCAGACAAACTGGGGGATTGGCCTCTGAAAAGTCTGAGGGAAATCCATGAGGTTTTGGCTATGTTGCAGCAACTATGATGGCTGAGATGAAACTGGAAGTCACTCAGATTTGCCTTCCTAATCACTTGATGGCTTTCAAACATTCCACTTGAGACACAAGGAAAGGAAAAGGAGATGGGAAGCCCAGACTCAGAAGCTCTGAGGGCTAATTTGTGTAGGGTTGGCAGGGCTGTGACAAACGCGCCGATCACTGCCAGCCAGGGGAGCTGCTGCTCGTCCCGAGGGGAGAGCCAGCCACCGTTGCTGATGCCACCAAATATCGAAACAGTCAGGAACTACCCCTCCTCCCTCAAGTATTTCCCACCAAAAATGGCAGTGAGATGCTGATAAAGATGGTGCTTTAACACCCTCAGCTTGTGGCCAGCAGTCTGGCATCTCCGGTGATGCTCAGCTCAGGCTGAGACAAACAGGAGGCCCATGCCAAGATGCTTTGCAGTCAGTGGCCTGGTGCCAGAGTGTCATTTTTCACAGAAGGGACACAATACCAGGCAATCTGGCTGAGAATGAATAAAAATGTCATCTGTGTTCACTCCATTTCAAGGGCTCATGCAGTATTGTTCTCCTCATGTGCAATAAAATTCCAATTGATCCAGGAGACAGATCAAAAGATGCTTCTCGGGGACCTATTGGTCAGTCTTCCAACCTTGACAAGGAACTCGCATCAAACCATTACATTTTATAGCAGTGATTAAAGAGGGTTCATTTTTTTTCATGAGCTGGGGCTGGTTTATTTTTTGCCTACTGGAAATTTGTCTCTTCTTTCACCCAGCAAAAAAGCACAAGACTGAGACAATGAGACTGCATGGAAAAGAAATATGCTTAGCAGAAATAGCAAACCACCAGATTTGCACATTGCTGGAGATACAAAAGGAAAGATGATTGAGAAAAGGCTGCAAAGCCAAAAAAGCACTGACAAGATTTATCTGCCATCTGCGAGAAAGAAAGGAGCAAACAGAAATAAACACACACGTGAGAAGGCAAAAGGAATGAACAGGGGTTTATTATCGTGGGGGACCTTTCAGTGACTGAACTTGAAAGACTTTGCTGAAACAGAGACATGGTTTTTGAAAGAGTTTGTGTAATTTCTGTCCTCAGTGGCTGTATATGCACAGTGAGACAGCCTCAACTTGGGCCCTATCCCAGGAAAAGCAAGCAAGAGCTACCCAAGGAGCACAAAGATCATGGCTAGTTTTGATGTGCTTCCCTAGAGAGAGGCCTCCATATTTTTCTGGCCCTTTGCACATCATCTGCACGCGCTGGAAGGACAAAGTTGGGATAGTCAGTTGTGCAAGGTAAAGAAGATCCTTTATTTTTTATCTGGTTAGACTGAACTCACCACTTCTTGAGAGTTGTTCAGCCTCCTCGTCTCCTAAAGACAGCCATGGATATTGGAGGTATTGAGTAACAGGCAGAAAATCCCTGACAAATGGGCTGTGCCAGCTGGTGCTAGTGGGAAACAGTAGCAGGGAGCTGGGAAAAGGGTAAAGCTCCCTTTGCCATCTCAGTGCATTCCTGCCAACAGCTCCTGATACGATCTGATTCTAAACACACCCCTCAAGACTAGATTTTCATGCTTGGAGAGAGATGAGGAACAGCTGACAAGTCTCTGTGAGCCATCATAATGAAGAAACTGTAAAATAACAGATACAGCAAAACAGAAGCTGGCAGCAGAGGAGAGCATGCACTCCTCACCCATTCCTGAGCAGTGAACAGAAGTGATGGATATTTAAAATATGGAACTTTTCTCGTTTTCCCATGAGAGGGTTCTCCATCGTCACTAGTGAGTCGAACATGAGCAATAAAAATTTGTGTCTCAAAAAATTATAATAATAATTAAAAAAAAAATCAGAGAATCCCAAAGAAGAGCTTTGTGTTTTCATATCTGAAGAATGACCCAAAGTATCTACGCTCCATAAGCCAACCCTGAATACGACTTGATAACCCCTGACTTCAAAAAAATCACCAGTAGAGATTGTCCCACCTGCCACAGCCATGAGGATTCTCATCCTAGTCCATGTGAATGGAGCTGCAGGGAAGATGTCCCAGCCATAACTCTATTCAGTACCAGCTTGCTCTGTGACCTGGAGATTTACCTGGCTGCAGCTGGGGAGAGGAACAGCACAACAGCAGAGCCGGATTCAGCACCCAAGGTGCACTGCACAGGCTGTACATGTGATACATCACTTAAACAGGGGCTGCAGGAAGAAGTTACCATAAAGTTTCCATTCCAAAGCACTAAAATCTTACGTTTACTTATTAAATTTCAGTTGGGGCCCCGGGCAATTGAACAGAACACCAGCCTAGCTACTGCATTTTGCTTTACTTACTGCTACTGATATGCAGACATAACTCACAGGGAGAAATCACAAAGCCTAGGAGACTCTAATCTTGGCTAAGCATCCCTTCCACCTCTGGCTGTGGGGGTAAAGCTGAAAGCATGTTTCAGGTTTGGTTTTTACTTAGTGGTTTTTTTGCCTTTCTTTTCTTTTCAGAGCGCTATGGGAGTGTGGAACAAAAGGAGAATGGTATATCCTCTTTGAGAGCCCCTGATTCAAAGCCCAGTTGGGACAATGGCAGGATTCTCATGTATTTTGTAGGTGTTTAAGAATAACCCAAGGAGCCCAGTTGGAAAGCCACTACTCTCAGGGACCTGCTGGGGATCTCTGCTCCCTTCTGCCCACTGCTGCTCTCAAATGGCTGCAAATACAGAGGGGTGGAAGGACCAAGCCCAGAGAAATCCCTCAGCAGCCTAAAGCTCAGACTGACAGCATCTCTGAGTTGTGCAATGCAAGGTGGGGTCTGAGGAGATAAAACCTGTTGCAGTCATGGTTCCTACTCTTTGACAATCATTTTTATGGTAAAGACTTTGAAGCCCTGACCCTTTCTCGTGTGGTGTTTCCACAATGCTCAGCACAGCAAGGAAGGATGAATTTTCTGTAAAGTTCTATAGAAATCTGATTCCCCATAAGCTAGGCTTCAGGGGCTCAAGGAATTGTACTAAGTGCTCAAAACCTGCAGAATCTCAGAACACCTTGAAATTGGCTTGAAAATCCTGAAAAATTATTAAGAAATATAGAAGATTTTTTTATGTGCTTTTCAATTTTGGAGCCTAGAACATAATAACCACATCATGTTTTAAGCTCTTCCACCACACCACGAAGACTAGAAATGTGTGGGTTTGCACCTCTCTAGAGAAGCAATGTGCTGGGGTACATTTTTGGTATAATAAAAGCGAGATTTCAAAGAAATAGCACAATTAGAACTGGCCAGGCTTTAGGAAAACCCCCCTGCCTTTCTGGGAAGGTTCACAGTAAGATTCACAGTGATGCCACCAGGCTTGGTACCTCCATACTCCTCCTCCAAGGCCAAGTCTCCACTCACAGCTGTGGATCTCCTTCCCTCGAGTAGCACAAGAGAAAAGGGAGTTAAGCAGTGGGAAAGAGAGACCAACGACCTTGTAAAACATGCAGTAAACAATCAGGGCAACAAGACCACTCAGCTGTTGTTGCAACCCCCTGAATTATGCTGGATAATTAATATATTAGCAATTCTTCAGTATTTGCTAATCCCAAAGGTTTATTCCAGGGTCGAACCCAGAAACAGCCCGACTCAAACAAACAGCAGGAGCGGCACATGCTGGAATTAAGTAGCAACAGAGCAAAGAGCTACAACATGTGCTCAACTCTGCTGCAGGGATGCACGCACGCTTAGAAAGTTAAGCTTGGGGTTAAATATTTTATTGGATTGAGCCCAGATGAATTCTGTAGCTAGGTTATTGTTATCATTACTACAATCATCATTACTACTGAGCAGGGAACAGCCTATCTTAAAGCTGCCTAATCTTTTTCAAAATAATCTTTTCAAGCAATTTATCCAGAATATAGTGGCACTTACACTTCTCAAGCTAATGATTCAAAAGGGCAGGATCAGTGACTATCCAATTTGTTAAGACAAAGCTGAGCAGGTCTAATAAATCCTCTGGTTTTGATAATCTACAGCACCTTAAAAACTCCAAACGATGGAGCAGAACATGCAACAAGTAAACACTGGCAGGAATATTTGGATACGCAGAGCAGAAGAAGGAGGGGAGTTCAGGCATTCCTATCTTGTTTGTTTTCAAACACAATGTTCCTGCTGTAAAGAGATGGTTAAGAGCAGATGTTGACATTCAAAACCCTTTTTCTTATTTAAAGTACTAATACTGAATAATATTACAACAGATGAGAGGGTAGTGCTCCTCTAGAGAGATTTATCCTTTACTTTTTTAAAAGCGACGGGCATTTCAGATGTTCAGGAACTGTGACTGTAACACATCTGTATTTTTATTTAATTACCCTTTTCCTAAATGAGGTTACAGCATGGCATGTGGTGTCTTTCAAACCAGACACCTGTAGTCAGAATTAGAAACTTCACAACTACCCCCCCTTAAGTTCCCAGGGGTTGGGGAGGTGGTGGGGAATTGTTCAGCTCAGACAGGGGGAAAGCTGGCAACCTCATCAGCAGCGCTATCAAGGCCTCTGCAGATCCGAATAGCTTTCCTGTCTGCATATTTTTATATGCATGTATATGTATTTATTTATTCATTTTATTTTAAGGCTAGTTCCAACAGGAAAAAGGTAATAGAACAGTGAGAATTTCCTGTGACAGTATAACCAGAAGAAAAAAAAAAAAAAGCAAAGCCCATTAAATAAAATAAACCTAGACAAAGCCTTATGTGAAACTGAAATAAGGCTGAGATGCCCCAGGTGCAACATGGGTCAACTGTCCTTCCTATGGCTCAGTGCTGGAAAAATGCCCAGCTTTTGTAAAAGGTCCCAAAGCCACGGCAGAAGGCTCAAGATGTTGACTGGCCTTGGGCTACACACTTGGCTGCTGCAGAGGCAGCGACCTTTGTTCCCGACATAGGGCTGGATTATTAATTTTTTTTTTTTTGGTTTTCACCAGAGTTCTTACTTCTCACAGGAAGAAGAACTGCTTGGCAGTCGGGGTTTGCAGCCTGACATTTTGGCATCTGATTTTTTTTTTTTTTTTCCACAGGCAAAACTCTTATGCAGAAAACGGATTTAAGCCCATTGTTTGCTCTGGTTTCAGGTGGCTGGCAGTTTCAGGAGATTCTGAGCGGGAATGCAGCAGCAGAGGGTGCTGCAAAGCCCCACCTGTGTGTATTTGTTCCTGTGCCACACAGCCCAGGGCACTGGGCACTCCACGTAAAAGGTCAGGCTTCTCCAAGGAACATCCCAACAAGAAAAATGGGTGGAATTGGATGTCGATCAATGACATTCCCCTGTCTCTTCTCACAAACAAACCCCAACTCACTTTCTGAAAGTCCCCAGCAATGATTTCTGAACAGAGTGGACAGAAGACCCAGAAGTGGAATTGCAGAATGCTGGTCCTACCACTTACCACCTCGCTTTTTAAGCCTTCCCCTTCATTTCAGTGGTTGATGGAGCAATGAAAAGGGCCTGTGGAAAAGGTGTGGAGTAGGAATGGGAACGCTCTCCACCACATTTTTTCCAAAGAGAGTAAAACCCACCAACTTCCTCCAGGACCAATGCTTGCTCAGTGTTGCAGGGGCAACAACAAACACAGTACTATTAATGCTTGCACTTTAAATCATTATTATTTCATATTACCACAGCACCTGTGGATTCCCTTTGTGGGGCAGTAACCCACAGTGACAGACACCATGCCAAGCCAGCATAAACAGATGGTTCTGAACCAGGGAGCCCTCACACCAAGCCAAAACCCAGCGGCTGATGTTGCAGACCAGGGGAGTCCATGGAAACCAACTCTGCTCACACAACCATCAGACAGCTCAGCACACCAACAGCCCCATGGCTCTGAAGGGTTTACAGCAATCTAAGAAAAAGAGGTTTTGAAGAGAAACTGGGAAGAGAGTGATGCAGCTGCCTGAACGGCACAGGGAAACACGTGAGGGTGCTTTCTGATTCTAATAGCTGGGGAACAAAGGGTGGCACAACGGGTTGATCAGAGGCCAAAACTGGCATCTTAACCACAAAACAAAAATACTGTATTGGGTGGGAAAAGGTCCCCTTTTTGAGGGGGAAAAAACCTGATAGATTATGTTCGATACAACCAAGAGCAGCCACGTGCAAGAGAGATGCAGCGAGAGGGGTAGGCAAGGCAGGTGATTATTTTGAAGCATGAAGAACATGCATGAACAGGGTGAGATTGGATTTGCCAGGGCCAGGATTAGCAATGTTGTAACAGTGACTGGGGAGCATGGTGATGACGGCCTGGGCAAGCATGTGAGCCAGGAGAGGGGACAGAAATGGCAGTATTTTAGAGAGGCTGCACAGAAACAAGTGGCCAGAGTTTGACACTGCCTGGAGACATGAACCTAGAGACAGGAGTCAAAGATAACATCCACGGGTCTGAGTGACAGGCAGGATCATAATACTGTCCATGATGCTTGAGAGATCTAGGGGGAAAAGTCTTGTTTGAGGGATGCTGAGTGTTAGCCGATAGCTGGTCTTCTTCAAGGGGGCATTGTAGGAGGACAGGAGCACCACAGAAATGGGACTCATACGGTGTAAGCAGGTGGTCTCTGCGGCACCAGCACAGGGGCAGAAACTGAATTCGGGTTTGCAGGGAAACTTACCAAGAGATATGGAGTAGAAAATTAAGGGACAATGACCAAAAGTGAATCCCTTTAAGCCCCAAAGAAACATTAGGGGAACTCTGCTCTCCTTACACAGAGCTAAACTGCTCCCTCCTGGGAAGGCCCATCTCTAGTGCTTGGAAAACTACTTCCAGGAAAGTAGTTGTATTCTCCCCAGCATCCATGCCCTTCCTTTTCAGATGAAATTAAGCAATGGAAAACAGGACAACTTTTCCAGCAAACATGATTTTACAGCACAAGCCTCATCGCTCATCCTTCTGCACTTATTATAATAAGAGTATTTTTGTTGTTTTAAATGGGGAAAACAAACAAAGGAACCCATTCCGCAATACATGCCCCTCTCGCTCACCCACAGAAACACTCCTAAAACACAAGGTTTGGAGCTTGTGGCTTGAGAACTCCCTTTCATGTCAGTATCCACAGTGAAGCCTTGGCAGGGCAAAGTGCCTGAACCAGTGCCCATTCTCTGTTGTCACCCCAAATTTCCTCCTCCTGCCCTTTTCCTAAACATTGCCTCACCCTCAAAAAGTCCCCCACGGAGAAACAAGCCCAAATTCAGCGTTGGCTTTACATAAATTAAAAAGCAGAGTATTTGTCTGGTCCCTCAGCCACCATCAATCAGCTCTTTCTAAGGCTGCAGGAGTCTCACTGATGTACAAGAAGCGATTCTGAGGTTGGCGCTGGGGGCGGATGTCGCAGGTGCCAAAACAGACGTGGTGTGGTACCTGCAATTACCAGCTACCTGGTGCTCCAACTCTTGCAACGTTTTGGCAACACACACCGTGTCCAGTCCCACTTCAAAGCTGCCTCTGTGCTTTCAGAATCACAGTTAAGTGCTCTCTTTAATTACTATGTGTCTGCAGTATGTTTTTAATCATCATCATTAAAGGATTGAACACAACCCACCGAGATGCAGAAGTGTAAACATGAGCAATAATTATTCCAACCTCTTCACTGGTTTCAGGTAATGATCACATTATATATTTAAAGCTGCTCCTTGGTTTATATGGCCTGTTTTAGGGTCATGTTATTCTGGGCATTTCTAGTTAAGGCCACCTAAAGGTTAAGGTCTGTAGGGGAGGGGGATGCCTGTTTTAAAATTATTTTAAAGGCTTTTAGCTATTTAAAGTCAATGCCTGTGACCTGTTAAGAATCAGCAAAGATGAAGACATCTGCCTTATGCTATTCCAGAGCAAACAGCTCTGCTGCAGAACTAGAAGACAACCTAAGGTTGGAATTTCAGTTTAATTTATGGTAGACACACCACTGGAATTTCTCAGTGTAGAAACGGTGATGTTAGCTTTAATCAAACTAACACGGGTCAGAAGCACTCCAACACAGCGGCCCAACCCTCACAGATGTGCTAATATTTGCCCTAGTTTTCAAAAAACAAGTGGGAGAGGAAGGGAAGAGCTTGTCATTAAGGCATGGCTTTGAAAGGTCCTCTAAGGCCATCGGTCAGTCCCCGCTGACCAAGCCTCCCACACAGTAACCGTGTCCTTTGCTGTCCTCCTCAACCCTGTCTCCCAAAGTATAGGAGGTACAGCTTTTCCCATTTAATTTTGTGGCTCCTGATCATTTTTTTGGCCACTCAGATGACAAGGCCAGGCTGTGCAAAGATAAATAATCCATGCTCAGAGCTCCCCTTCAGCTTGCCTGCCTGCCGTCACAGCCGTGTGCAGTCACCCCAAACATCCACGTTTTCGTCTTCTGGGACTGTCCCAGATTCTACCATTTCTAATCTGACTCATCTGTCCTTCAGCAGCCTCCCAAATCCTTAAAAAAAGGCTTGAGGGATTAAACACATGAAAAGGCTGCCCAGGTGCTTTCTGATGGACGATAAATACCCGTACACATCACTTAATGCACAGCAAGGATGAATTTGAGACAGATTAGCTGCTTTTCCTTTAAAAAGTTACATAAAAGACCTCACATTTGCCATGGATGCAAGCAGGAATGTCTGACTCTGTGTGTCTAACCCTAAGCTACAATCTTTCCTGAGCAAAACTGCTTGAATTGTTTTCAACAGGAGGCATGTTTTGTTTGGGGTTTTGTTGTTTGACTACTATCTTGTTTGTGTTTTAAAAAATATTTTTCCTTGATTTCCAGTGAAATACCAGGCACGGGAAATAATTGTTGACGTGGTTTAAAAACCTCGTGACTTGTTTCTTGAATTTATTTTTCTTGGTAAAATATAAAGGAACTGTCTGGCCACTGGAAAGTTTGAAATAAATATGATATTTACAAAATACCTTCTGAAAAAATTTTGATGACTTTCCACCAGACCCATTCCAGTTTATCCTTGGCTCTGAAGTGGAACTCCTGGTTGACCTCATGACACAATTTTCTATGCCACCATTCCCTATTTGTCGAGATAATAGGAATTCTAGTCTCCAAATAAGTGATTCTTCATCAGAAAAGTGACAGTTCAACAGATTGAAGGTTACTGCAGAAATATATCAGCTTTGAATAATTACAGCATTTGTAGGAAATATTTCTCCAGTTCAAGATGGAGATTCAAGTGAAAAAAAACAAACAAAAAACACTCAATCAACCTTATCTCAATAGTGATAACAAAACCCCCAAAACAGGCTATTTCAGAGGATAGCAAGGCTTTGTTTTTCATGAGCTCTCTGGCAGAAATATCACGCCAAGGTTTGACCGGGCTTGCAAAGGTGGATTTTCACTGAAAGCGCACCAACACCACCCACCAGCCGTGCCCGAAACATCCAATATGTAAATGAAAATCATTAGGCATGGACTGCAAGCAGGCTGACTCCCCCTTCCATGGGTGCAGTCCAAGGCATGTCCCACCCTGCTGCACAAAGCTGGCAGCGGCACAGAGAGCTCCATCCACCCCACTGCCCATCGGCCATCTGTGCCCACAGGTGGGGACGGGAAGAAAGGCAGGCTCCACCCTCTTCCCAAAGGATGGGTTCAACCTTTTCCCCCAAGTGAAAAGAGCTCAGCCAGGCTCACAGCCTTCAATTCATAAGTGTTCATCTATGAAATCGGATTCCCACCCCTCTCCACTAAGAATCTGCTATTTCAACGAAGCACAAGATGTCAGGATTTTTGCCAACATGAGCACAGCTGTCAAAATCTCATCCTTGGAAAGAATCCCAGATAGACACATGTTTTACCCCAGCCAAAATGGTCAAACTTTGCAGAGAAACATTGAGAGAGGAAAAAGGTTCCATATTGTCACTGCGATAGCTTGGGATTGCTCACAGCCAGACAACTGGGATGTGGTGTTTTAATAGCTGAACCATTAAAAGCAACAGGCATCTTGCTATTGACAGCAATAAGAACAGATTCAGTGCCTTTGGCACAAGATTATCAAAAGCAGCATTGCAGGAAAGGAAATAAGCTTGTTTGAGTTTGAGAGACAACAAATAAAGGGGAAAATATGCTTGCAATCTTCTATTTCTCTAGCATGTTTTTCTAAATAACTTCAGCACTTTTGCCTGGTGTTTCCAAAAGAAGTCTGAGCACTGCTGGGTTTATGTTGTCTTTGGATTCGTATCCTTTCAAGCCCACCTGGAAATCCAAGCCTAAGAGACTTGGCTGGAACATTTTCTGTCCAGCCTGAACAGAGCAAGATTCCCAATCCCCTGAGCAGGGGAACATCAACCTATTTCTTCCAATGTGAGATGTGAGGAGAACAAATGACTTTGCCCAGGTAACAGGTAGAGGCAGTGGCCAAGCTAGCAGGGGCCCAGCAACTCCCTGATTCTTCCTGCAAATGGGACCTGCACGTGTTGCTTTTCTTAGCATGGCCCAAGCTGTGTGCAAGCAGCCCACAGGCAAGAGGTGAATTCCTACAGCTGAAGGGGTGGGGAGGGGAGGTGCCATCAGGAACAGCAACCATTATCCTCTTTACTGGAAAACGTGCATCTGAATGGCCAAATTTACTAGCTGTTCAAGAACTTTATGAGATTTATGAGGCTCAAGAAAAAAATTTACTAGAAAGACATAAAACTTCAGTGGTTTGAAATGGAAATGTTTGCAAAGGACTTGGGATCAGCTGGTTTCAATTGCAGGCCTGTCTGAAGCAGGGAGGGCTTCACTTCAGGGCTGAGGACCTCAAATCTCTCCCAATCTGACCCTCCCAAGACAGCTGGAG
This sequence comes from Lycocorax pyrrhopterus obiensis, assembly GCA_014706295.1. Classification (NCBI taxonomy): domain Eukaryota; kingdom Metazoa; phylum Chordata; class Aves; order Passeriformes; family Paradisaeidae; genus Lycocorax; species Lycocorax pyrrhopterus. The sequence goes on along the minus strand of JACSVZ010000022.1, from coordinate 7,480,980 downwards.
ATTAAAGCTGACTGGAGAGCCAATGCTCCATCATTGGGAGGAGCTGTGGTACCCCTGATAAAGGAAAGACACAGATAATGGAAATGATGAGGAGCACAAGGCAGAGACACTCAAGTCTTCTTGTGCAAACCAGCCCAGTCCTGTAGGGTCAGTCCTGAGCTTAAGCTAATGGTACCTGGTGAATCTAAACTGCTTCCTGATCCTGCTCCACCCCGCCTCGGTGCTCCTCATCCTGCAGGGCTCATTAAATTGCATGGAAAGCTAAACCTGAGCCATCTCTCTTTATTCACACCCTGCTGGGAGCAGCACAGCCTGATCTCCTGCCATGCAGAGCTCCAGGGAGCACGGCCAGGGACACCTGCAGGGCTTGGCACTTTATCCCCAGTGCTCTCGGCACAGCACTCATTCCCAGCAGAGCCGTGAACCTCTCTGCACTCTGCTCCTTCTTTCCCTCTGTTCACAGGGAAACCCCTCCTGGTTCTGACAGAGCACCTTGCCCCAGACAGCCTCTGCGTTCACAGAGGCAATCCCAAACTCTAAACTCCGTGAAGAAACCTTATCTCCGCACGGAATTTGACCCAGTTCAAAACAGAAACTGAATTCCCCTCCAAGCATAACAGACAGGACAACAAAACACTTGGAAAATGTTGGTTTTACCATATCAGAAGCCCAAAACCACATTACACACATCACTTAATGAGGGTAATAAGCTTTGACTTAACAGTCTCTGAACTGAGCTCATCATCGACTTAGAGCAATCCTCCCTCCAGTGCCTTGTAGGGCGCCCTGGGATCGGTTGGCCAACATTTCACACCTTTGCGTTTGCCAGCATTTGTTTCTGGGTCCGAAACAAACACAAAACACGCTGAAGATTTCCAAAGGGTATCCAGGGGGGGCAGAGAGTCGGTGCAGATGCTGCTGATGAGCTTATTGCAGTGCTCACCCCCTCCTCATCTTACAGGATTCTTAATTACAACGGGCTTCTGTGGGATTCGCACCTAACAGCTCACAACTGTTCTGCTGAAAGGTGCATGGGGTTCCTTCTGCCTCTCTCCTCCCCCTGAATTACCAGAGAATATTTCCCTTCCTGCTTCCTCTTGCTTTATCTGACATCCCACAGACCAGGCGTGCAGCTGCCTGGCTCCCCAGGCAGTTCCCAGTTCATGATCCTCTTCACTGGGACTGCCTTCAATCCTGTGTAGTCTAACATACCAAATGCTGCATTCTAATGCACAGGACAGTTCTTTTCTGCAAAACCCAGAGACCACAAGGACAGTACTGCTGTTGGTAAAGGATTTCCCCAGCAGATCAGCTCACCTGCCTGAGCTCCTGCCTCCCAACAGGCTCGTGCTCAGCAGTGACACATCACAAAATGCGCCTGTCCACATTCAGTGTTGCTGTCAGAAGAGGCAGAGTTTCACATAATTCTGCTCAGGCTCATTTATGTCTCAAAAAGTGATTTTTGGCTCACTTTCTCTAGCTTGCAAATTACTTACAGTGCTTACTTGTGTACTGGTGTTCAGAAAATCTTCTTGCTCTGTTTCAGACATCCAACTTCACAGCTCGTCCTGATAGCATCGCCCAGGAGGAAAGTGCACAATTTCACCCTCCTCTGTAAAAAGACAAATTTACCTCTTAGAACATCAGCTTTATCTTTGTATGATCTCTTACCAGACAAGCATGGGTACGAGCCTTTCCTAGCCCTGAAACCAATTTACTCAGGTGGTTTCACAGGACAATTAGGTTTTGAAACACAGAAACAAACTTCACAGTCTTCTTACAGCAGTAGTTAGGAGCATCTCACAGGCTGAGCCAATGCTTTTTTGATCAAGATTTCTATAGAACTGGGCAAACATATCTCCTCAAAGCATATTGCTTCAAAATCTGTAAGATTTGACAAGGAAACACAGATTTGTGCCGAGCTCAGAATACAGTGAGTTATGTTTTCTACCATCAGCAGCATCAGTGCAAGCTATTGTCTGGAAGGAAAGCCAGCTCTGGCTCTTACCTCCAGCTCAATGCAGGACATGAAGCATTTGCTGTTCACTGTCCAGAGACGCAGCTCAGTGCACATCAGGCTGTTGCTGGGGTCCTGCTGTAGTTTCTCCAAAAAGGTAAATGATTTAGGGGTGCTTGCCAAGGAATTCTCTCCCCCCAGGACTCCCATTCCCTTTTCCCTGTGATTTCAAAAGGAAAGTTTGCTGTCACTAACACAGTGTTACAATGGCTAATTCATCTGCAATGCACTGAACTGTGAACTGCTTCTCATCACACAAATCTCAAAATCAACCAAAGTTCACTGCCTTACGTCCGTAAGTGGCCATCCCATGGTCTGAGAAGGTTATCACCAACTTGTTTTTCGTTTCCTCAGTAATATGAAAACAGGTTTCAATTTTTTTTCCCCTCCACATTTCACTATATTCAGATTTCTTAGATAAATTCTTTACATGAATGTATTTCAGCCAGCAGCTTGCTTTCAAACTCTCCACACTGATTATTGACTGAAGCACCAGACGTGACCCATGATAGGTCCTGCACAACTGCTCACCTGAGACACGCAGAGCTCTTCCCGTTCCTGGCTTACAAGAGCAGTAGCTACACTTGAAAGGAGGGTTTCAATAGTGCACAGGCAACTACTGACTAGAACAAATTAATTTATCTTCTTTTCCGTGAATTTCCATGAAAAGAAAACTAATGCTGATATGAATAAAGTGGAAAAGGGATGTGACTATAGAAGTTTTTGTCCTTAATCTCATTAATATTTCCCAGTGAAAACTATTTTACTCACACTATTTTTTACTCACACTATTTTCACGGTGGTACTATCCAGCCTAACAAAAGAGCGCAATGTGAATTTCTGGTTTTTACTCAAATATGCTTTTATTTCTATTGTTTCAACATTAAAAAATTAGAGTACATTATAAAGCATGAATGCATATTTATGTTTACCTGACTACAAACTATCAATAACTTCTTTGTTTTTCAAATACTGCATTCATGAACAGTGATGTATTCAGCTCCATGAAAGACATTGCACTTCACATTTTCAAAAAGTTAATGCACTTCTATAACCAAATTTAGCCTTTTTAAACTGTTCTGTATTTACCTGTATATTTTCCAGAGCATTGGCTAAATGCCCATACTTTAAGCAATTAGTTAATGAGCAATGTTATTAGGAAGGAATTGCAATTTTCCACAAACCCGAGAAATTATGAATACTGCAATAAGAAATAAAAAGAGACCAACCAACTTCAAGCCCTTTCTTAGTATTTGGTAACACACAGTGTTGTTAACATTTTCTCCAGTGTCATTCTTTCTCCCTTTATCTCCATCTCAGAAGGATATGCAGCTCGGGTCACTGCAATATATGGCACTCTAACACGTTGTGCCTGAAATTTCCAGGAAGGCACACAGCTCCTCTTGGCTTTCCACAGGCATCAACTGCTAAGTCTTTCAGGCCTGTCTTTAAATCTCAGCCTTTAATACTGCTGGATATCACAGCACAGATATAGATTTACTACTATAGGTCTCTTTAACCAACCGAAAATAAAGCATGACAACATGGCATTGCCACTTTGGGGGATAGGCCGCTACAAAGGAGATGTATGAGCCCTTGAAATTGATTGTTTGAAGAGCAGCAGGACATACATAGAGGGAGAAAAAAAAAGAGAGGGAGAGAAAGAGGGGCTGATTTGTAAATGTAGATAGATCTTTCTTCAGATAGCATTCAGGGGATATCTGGGTTACTGATCAGATAGAGTTTGTCTAATCTGACTTCAAAATCATTGTTCACCCCTTAAAATACCTTGGTTGTATGAGACAAGATATGAGTCTTTAAGAGGCTGGCAGGGTGAAGAGAGGAAGAGAAGGAGGGAGACAGAAAGTCAACAGATCAATAAAAGCACTTTAGGATAATGGCTCTACCTTGAGCAGACCAGGTCTGGATTCCAGGCCAGCCCCAGCACTGCCAGGAAACGTGGGTTTGCTTGGGTGGAATGTTGAATTCACAGCGTCGTGGCAGAAGGTGAGGTTCTAGTTCTGCCCCATCCTGTTCCAGGGGTGTGTTCCCTTTCCTGCTCATCCTTGATCTCATGTGGTGTCCTGAGCGTGGTCAGCAAGAACAGGACCAGGGAGCCCATGGGTTTGCAGCTTTTTGGAAAGAAAGACAGCAAATGAAAGCATCAGGACAGAGTGCAGTGAAAAGTTGGGGCACAGAGGTGTAGGAACATTGTTTCCCCTTTCCCACCTCTTGGGTTTTTTCCCATGAGCAGTTACATGGAGACAACAAAGAGCCTGAGTTGGGTCAGAGCTGATGTTCCAGGAGTCAGCTCCAATATACTGCATCTGGGCACCACCTCCAAGACACTTCCCAACTCGATGGAGTTTTATTACAGTAAGGGCCCCATCTACTGCCAAAAATTTGCAGTGAATCAAACCACATATTAAAATATCTTTTCCTTCATTGAAAGACTTTGATTAAATAACTCCCAACCATTCCACTGCACTTTCCATCTCTCACTGTCATCCCCACAAATGAAAGAACATCCACGAGCAGCAGCCGGCTTCACCACATTGCAACCGAGCACACTCATGATGCACAAGTCAGAAAAGGCTGCCCACGGACCAGGAAAAACAAGAAGTCCTGCAAATCTTACCTTCTTACTGTACAACCTGAACTTAAAAACCTTCCATACAGCACAAAGATTTGGGTTGCTCAGGGGTTTGTAACAACATATGTGAAACCTGTAATCTTATGGCTGTGGCACGGAATAAAGTGTTGGAAGCAGAAGAACTGAGGCCTGAGTAGAAGACAAAATACTTAAAAATTCAAATGGAACAGAATATAACAGAGGTGGTGAACTGTGGGGGGCAGGTCATGCTCAAGGTTTAATTTATGCAGTTTAAGCTACTCTTGGGCTGGTGGAGTATTTTAGAAGCAATCAGTATTTTTCAGGGGAACTTTTCCCCCCATTAGCTCAATAAAAATAGTCACACAAGTGGACGGCCCTATAGGCTGATACCTAGAATTTCTGCTACATGCCAGCACTTCTGTAGGAAGGACCTCAATTCACTGCAAGGTGCAAGAGGCTGGCAGGAAGCGTGTGGTAAATTCCTGCTGCAGAACTGCCCATGCAGCCACCCCCACACCGCCCTCCCTGAAAGAAAGCAGCAGCTCTGTTTCTCAAGACCATGTAAGGGGAGCACAACAAAACGAGGAGAAACTGTAATAAGACAAACATCAAAGATTGTTTCTCTTTAATTACCCTTTCTCAGTATCTTTGCTCATCAGCTGGAACTCCCTGTTGCTTTTTTAAAGTAAACAAAACAGTGAGGGTTTTAATACTGACCCACCTCACTTCTTTGGTCTGACTAATTGCTGAAACTGGCCATAAATTGTCCATTTGTGACACTCTGAATAGCCTCATTTATTCTGGACGGCACACATCTGTTTTTGTGCGTGCACACACACACACACACGTGCACACTTACACAAACACACCCCTCTGCCCCACGGCAGGGCTGCCCGGGGCTGGGGATGGCCAGTGTAGGATTTCAGCCCCATATTGAGTTTTGGCTGTTGTTGAGGTCCCTGAGGCTGAAGAGAAATAAAGCTCTCAGAAGGGAAATGGCATGTAAACACGGCTCTTACGTTCCTCTGCATGGAAAATGTTCCCTTCAGACAAGGCCGGCGAAGGAATCACATGCGGAAGGTTGGGAGCAAGCTGCTTGCAACAAGGTGGAGGGAAATAGTACAGAATGCATCTGTGCTTTCTCCTCTCAGAGCAAACAGAGCCAGATTCCCACCAGCCTGGACAGCCAGCAAGAGGAGAGCACCGCCAGCCAGGGGAAGGAAAGGTTCTGAGCCAGGCAGTGGCTGTTCAGACCCTTGGTTCATGTTTCTGACATGAAAGAATCTCACTTTGTACATATGTCAACATACCGTAAGACTTAATGAAGAAAAGTTCTAACCAGCCAATCTAGCTTCTTTTTTTTCCCCTCTCATAAAACTGAGTAACATGTAAGTAATACTTTCATCATGGTTACTCCAAGTGCTTTAGATGTAACAGTCAATAAATAGGCCATTTCATTTTAATCAGTGCTTTCTCTCATACGCACAGGTCCCAACTTGTAGCTCACTTAACACCTAAGCTATTTTTTTTAAATCAAACTCCACTATTTTTCATCAACACATCGATGACAGACATGGAGGAGGGGGAGGAATTCCTCTCTGTGTGTAACACACACATTTCTGATGAACAGCAAGGCGATGGCCTTGGCTCCTGGGCTCAGTGGCAGCCTAAGAAGCCTAAGCCCTTTCCTGGGGCAGTGGTGCCTGCCCAGGGCAATTCGGAGCCTCTTCCTCACCTCCACCTTCTCTTCTTCACTGCTCCTGCAGGAGGCAGAGCAAACAGCTCAGAAAACAAGAAGGGATCTACATACAAGTGCAAGAATTCATTGGGAAAATGTTCAGACATTTTCACACAACCATCCATTAACACAAAAAGGAGAATTTCTCAAGAATTCCGACAGCACAAAACATTTGAGAAGTTTTATGGGGTTTTGTCTTTACTTTTCCAGAGGACCTTTTCTCTTTATTCCTAGTGGGAAAGCTTGTGCCTTTAATTCTATAACTATAAACTAAATAATATATCAGGAGGTTTTTTTTTCTGTCAGGCATGGCAATGGTACTGAATGTATGCAAAGTTTCCACTAAAGGTTTTTGTAACTTAATTTTCCTCCAGAGATTAGAGGAAGCCAGATATTCTGTTTCTTGCTGGAACTTGGCTGGTAGCCACGCTGCGCTCCCTTTCCTTGTCATCCATCCCCAGCCCCCGGCACTGTTAATCAGATGGCTGTATCTTCCCTATATTTCTCCTGTCAAGCTATTAAGGGGATATGGAAGAGAGAAAGAGGAGAATCAGCTGAGATATAAACCAGCCCAGGTCCCAGAGTGCCTCTCCCCCTTCTCAAGGTTGAGCTTGCTGTGTTACTGCACACCCTCCTGTCAGAGCGAAGGAGAAGCGTGCTTTCCTGCCCCCGGAGCAAACGGCTGAAGTTTGTTTCCCAAATGAAGAGAGAATGCAGAAATTCTTCTGCACAGAGCCACCGCAGCCCTGTAAAATCACAAAACTGCAGCACAGAGAGGGAACAAAACGACAGAGGCTAGAGGCTGAGGATGTTCCTCTTTGGCCACGCCGTGCCCCTGCCCGCTTGGGGGAAGAGCAGCCTTGGCTGAGGCTTTATGGATGTGATAGCAGAGTTACCACAGCTCCCTGGGTTTTGGCAGCTTCCTTAGCTAGGGAATTCCTGGCACGTGCTCAGCGGCGAGTGGAGGTGGTTGGCTGGAGAAAAAGCTTTGTGAGGTTCACAAAGAGCCCCCAGATCCAAGTCAGGTTTAGGGCTGAAAACGCTGATTTTATGGCGTTGCTCCTCCCTCCTCTGCCTTTGAAGCAGGACAGAAATGCTCAGTCCAGCACACCCCATGCCTGTGGAGAGCTTTGCCTCCCACTGAAATGATCCATGGGGACCCCCCATCTTCACGAGGAGTCAAAATGAACTCCCCACTCTGGATAGCTCAGGACTTCGAAAATAGCTGGATCCCAGCATTTTTGGCTGGGTCTACCTCCCAACCTTGTACATATCAATAAATGAGAAAAAAAGACCCGGCTAACATGGCTCCCACACATCAGGAATAACAACTACTGCATGATTTTGAGGATCTCTCTTTGTAACCAACCAGGTAAAAAATAATCAGGAATACCATGAAAATACTCTATTTCTCTAGTAATTTGAGAGGCTGTGACTACATCAGAGACCAGGCCTTGCACTCCAGCAACACATTGCACAGAGACTGATTTTATTCCAGGCAAAAATTTTGCCTGAAATTTCCTGTCCAGTTCTCTGATTTTAAAAAGTACTTAAGTTTTTAAGAGACACTCAGTGAGGTGGGGGCTCACCTGAGCTGTTTTGGAAAATGCCATTTAGATGTAAAATAAGATTTACTTGGGTAATCCCTAAGTTCCTTTGGAAACAGAATGTTCATGTCTAGATAAACATCTGGGGATAAGCATGATGGCACAATGGGTCACTGGACAGATTTTTTTCTAAATCTATGTTTAACAAAGAGGAAAATCACATTGACTTACCACTAGCCAAGTTTCTTATTCAGGCAAAACATTTACTTATTTCACAAAGACTCAGATTAAGAGATGAGATGAAAACTTCTGCAGGCACCTTAATGGCATGTTTACTCTAGCCATCCTCTCTCTGGCTATGTTTGACCTCCTTTCTTGGTTTTGGACATGCTCATAAAATCAGCCCCTTCTCTTTGGATTTTTGTTTTCTTTTGTATCTAGAAAGTGAAAACACAGACATTTCTATAAGCAACAGGGCTAGAGAATATTTAACAGATACGCAGCTTGTGTTTTTAGATAAATGTTTGCAAGAAGTCCACACAAAAGCAGGTGAGAAGGAGCACAGGGTGTGTGTGCCTGAAACAGCAGCACACTCCCACACCAGACATGTGAGGAGGAAAGGTGCCACTGAGTTCTTTTCACATCCTTCTACATTCCAGAACAGCTTTCCTGTTCAAACTCACCTGCATGAGCGTCCTCCCCAGCCAGGCTGGCCTTGCTGCAACCTTTTGTCTTTCACTCGCCTTTCCTTCCTTTATCTCTGTTCTATAACCATTATCTCCATCAGCATAACTCCTTAAGATACACCTAGACATCATTTGGCCAATGAATGCATTTCACACAACATTAGTCATATTGTACTGTGGATAATTTTTATGATATTGCCGTGCCTCTCCTTGGTGCGTTGTTACAGTTTAATTTGTACATATTCTGCTGCTGATGTAGTGGCGCTCAGCTGTAACCAGAGAGAGCATGATGGGTTTGTATTATTGCAACAAATTTTCCCTTAAAAAAAAAAAAAAACAAATAAAGAGAAAGAGAGAAAGAGAGAGGAAAAAAAGGGAAGGGAAAGGGGAAGGAAAAAAGGAAGGCTTTTTCTTTAGAGTATGTCTGTCTGCTTTCTAGGATTAGTGAACTGTAGACAGGCTGCCCTGCAGGGTAAGTGGAGAGCTAGATCCCAACTCTGCCCAGCAAAAAAAGGATTTAGATTCAGGGTTACATCTCAGGCCCACTACATAAATAAGTGTCTGTTGCAAATTTGTGTTTTGAACCAATTTTCCACAAAGTTCAGGGTAAGGGTTTCATATCTGCAAGAATTCTTCAGGCCCTGTCCAGCTACTCATCTTTACCAGATGAGCTAACACCAGCTATCTGCTTCCCTTACAAATGGTGATGCCCATGCTGTGGCTGGAGTTTAATGTTACAGATCAATTTTCAGCTCCAGGCATCAGTTTTACATTTAGACATGCAGGGCAGCTCTGCTGAAGCCTCTCCACTGTTCTGGGTATTCAACAGCCCATATCAGCACAGCACCGACCACACTGTTCTCAGTGCATCTGCTCAGTGAGAGAGTTTCCCATATGGAAATGTTTTGTCAAAATAAGGGATTGCTTGGAAAGACACTGGGCTAACCCTGCTGAGTATCTGCTTTTCTTCTTCTTAGTTCTCCAGCGTGGAACGTCACTGCCGGTATTTTGGACAGTGACCATAAGGTCATAAGACTGAGAGACTGAGACTCCCTCAGCTCTTTGTTTACCTCTGGAAGACAAAACAATCGATAACTTCACCTAATAAACAAGAGTTTGGTTTAATTCTTTAAAAATGCTGATTTATTTTTGAAGCAGCTAAGTGTGTCCCGCATGCTTGAGCCCTGCCTGACAGAATATGTTCTCTTGAGCAGTGACATCTCACTCCCGTTACAGCCAGTCGTAGTGTAAGCCTTTTTTCACATTAGTAGAGCACATCCCAGGGACACCTGCATATACAGGTGGCTTCTCCAGGCAACTCTGACATCTGGGAGGCCAAGCCAGGGACCCTCCTGCTGCCTGCAGAGTCCTGTGTAGGTCCCCTGCTTCATTTCAAGCGGAGCCCAAGAAATGAGGTCAGACAGTAGAAGAGTGAAGGTACGCCCCCAATGTCTGTGACATTCTCCCGCACAAGAACAAGCCCAGGCCGTGCCAAAATGAGGGTGTTAAAATGCCCATAAGCACTTGGCCCACATAGAAGTTCTTATCATGCTTTGCCCCTGCAAATCAATCCTTTCAATTAAGGTAGCTGGAGGATATAATGATGTTTTTATTTGCAATTACACCTTTAAATTAGGATCAATGGAAGCAGCTACAGCCCTACCATGCCAATAGTCCTGAATGGTTCATAGGTTTTCAAGGAACACATTTCTAAAATAAACTGATCCATTTTCTACTAAAAATACAATAAAATATCATGGGAAAAAAACTTAGTACAAGAGAAAGACTCGAGGAACCTTACTTGGTTTTTGTTTAGTTTTTAGGCATCAAGCCAGCAAGACCTTCTTCTCTAGGGTTGCTTTCCCTGTAGACTTTCCATGATCATGTCTGGAATAATGCAGGTGGGCACCAAGTTTGGTCAAAGCTGACTCTGTCAGAAGAGAAGAGGAAAATACACATCTATTCCGCTATCATCCCCTATTTTTAATTCCTTTAGTGTAAAGTTGTGCTTGATAAGAAGCTTCTGCTATGGAAAACTTTTGCTTGAGATTTTTTTGATAGACTCTTCCAATTAAGGACTCTGCGTAGCAAAACATGCAAAGCTTTCATCTTGCACAAACTATGATTATAAAAAACAAAAAAGACTTTACTAAATTGAAATTTTAACAGTTTTCTCCAGAATTGAGGCTGGTTACCTTAATTTTAAGAAACCAGTCAAAAAAAGACAAAAGCTTGTATCAAATGAGAGCTTTTCTGAGAATGAAATTGCAACAAAAGAACCTATTTTTCATGAGTTTCAAATTTCACAGCATATTTCATGGTTGTTGTACAAGTTGGGGTAATATCTGCTGTGATTTATAGAGGAGCGGCGCTGTAAGAAGCCTCCCTTCTAATTATAACTGGTTATGAGGTACATCACTCATATCAGCCTGAAATTTAGCTCCATCTTGAACATGAGCTTTTTTTCCCCCCTGTTTATTGTCACAAACTGGCCACAGAAATGCTGATAAAGACATTACAGAAAATGTTATTAACTGAATCCCTTCCCAGTCGACGTTCCTTCTTTTAATACAAACTTATTTTGAGTCTTTGTTTACGTGCTGCATTGTGTCAGGCAGCAAGCATTATCTCTCTTATGGAAAGTTGTGCAATGAAAGCCTTTCCTGTTCCATGGGCTCCATTAGGCAGAACGGCTGACTTTGACAGAATGTGCAAAAGAACCTATAAATCCAGTGATTCCCTCCACTTTTACAGGCAGTGTGTGCAAGGGCTTCACACGTAGAGTAGACGTTCCATTTGAATGCAAAACATGCTAAAATTTGTACTGAAAAGCACTTAGGCTTTAAAAACATGCCATAATTCTAAGAAGAAAAATGCCTGACGTATCTTTTGGCTGATTTCAAATTCATATCTATTTTAAATGATCTATAGAGCCTAAGCCGTGCATTTTATCCAACAGAATGATAACCATTCCCATTCCCCTCCATCTCATCCACGGATGGTCTTGATTTATTGGCCAGTCGTTCATGGTGCACTGCCCCTCCAGAAATTTGTGCTGTAATTTTAATTTTTGTTGTTGCTGCTGCTGCTGCTATCTGGATGCAGGGCTTGCCATGAAGATAGCATGGGCTTACCCTGCAAACATAATTGATGCTATCGAAGATAATGATTTAGGATATCATCCATCTCCAGCACAGCTTGCCATTACGGGACTTGTTCTTGCAGGTATCTGATTTGTATCACAGACGAGCTGGCTTGATTGCTGTTTTGCCATAGAGTAATAGTTCCCTGGTTTCCACTGACATGCTGAGTCTCCCTTGATCACTCAGGTGATCAGTCAACACACGAGTTAATTATGGGTGAAGGGGTGTCTGAAGCCCAGAGATCAAAAGATACGCACGAGGTCTTCTCCAAGTCATTATTCACCTTCTTAAGCATCAGGCAGTCAGTTTGGATTCCTGCCTCCTGCACTGTCCTTAAATAAAGTGATATAACAGTAGGAAAGCTGAATTAGAGCCTCTGTAAGACACAGAATGAAACATTTTGATTTCTCCAAAAAAAGAGAAAAACAAATCCATGTGGGCAGGACTGCCTACATGGAGGAAGTCAGGGGTACTCACATTTACTTCTCATTAAAAAAACCCCAAACAAACATGTAAGTAATCAATGGTAAGTGTTTAGAGGTGGAAAACCCAACATTTTGCAAAAAGGTCCTCACCAGCTTCCCCAGTGAAATTTGTCAGGTTTTAACTGGCATTTCAAGGAGATGATCTCAGATATTGTAATCACCTTTACATCCATGCACAAAGAATAGAATTTACTGGCAGAAATTAGGAGCTACTCGACAAAACCATTATAAGCCCTCCTAAAATATAAAGGAAAAGCAGTTCTCAAAACTTTTTTTGTCTATTTCAACCACCCTCAAAACTCAAATGCATGCATTAATATTCCCAGAAGCTAATTACAATTACTGTCCTGGATCACCTCTGTGAGATTCACTCCTTTGGGCCATGCCCTGCATTGCTGTGGGGAATGGGCACGACAGCACCACGGTCTCCCTCCTGCTTAAAGAGCCCGAGAGCCAAATGCAACTTGTTGGACAAGTCTGTTGAGCACATGACACCTACAGCAGCAAAGAGCTCGAGGTGTTGTGCTGCAGCCACAGGGTTATTTGTGTGGGAAGAAAGAACAATCTCCCCAGCAGTAATTACTTGAACTGACTTGGGTACCAGCTCAACACCTGCACCACTGAGCTACACCTGAATCTGTCCACCAAGACCGGCTTCTCCACCTCTGTGGTTTTCATGTTACTCTATTAAAGGGAAGGCAACTGAGCAATACACCTCAAAGGTTTATTTCCTAAAATAATATCATTATTCCTCCACCCGAAGTTACCCTGCCTTTGTTTTTGAGGCAAAAGAAACTAAATCCCTGAGTTGTAGATTTGAAGAGATACTTTGTAAGGTCAAACACTCAAAGGACTTCAGTGCAAGTGCAACTCAGTGCACACCATTCCACATATGCTTTCTTCTGTATGCAAACAAATGCTATGGATGCACAGCCCACTTGCACGTATCTGCACATGCCAAAGGGATTTACACATGTTAATACTTGGAAAGCAAAGTGAGAATGTATATAAAATGGCATGCACAAAGTGCATTCATCCATGTGCATATCCCTCTGGAGGCAGCACTACTTGGATGTGTTTCTAAGCGGAAGAACAGTTAAAAATTGATATGTCACCCTTTCTCCAAAACCTAATGATTACAGTCTGTTAATTACACCGCATCTGCTGGAACTTTCAGCAAACAAATTGTGGACCTGATCTATTATTTATAATACCAACAGAAATTGCAAATAATGTTTTAAAGTCTCCCATATGCAGAGTGGTAGCAGAAGCAAACGATGCCATGCTGTCCCTGTGCTGTCGCTTCCCCATGCAGGTACCACGTATTGTGACAAAGCAGCTATAATAACCTTTTCTAAATTTTACTTTCTGCAGATGGAGAGAAAGCAGCGAGAGAATATGAAGACTCACATAAAGGAAAAGAACACTTAAAAAATGTTCAAAATATCATGTACAATTAGTCCCAGAGTAGCTCTGCAATACTGTAGGCCACGTCTTGCCACTGCTTTGAGCCAAGATTCCCACAGCCTGAGATTCACTCATGGCCTTTGAATGCCCAACAAATAGGTCTGTGGCAGGGTCTGCTGGGGAGAGAGTCATCTTAGCACAGCTATGCTTTGCATTTGGGCTTTAATTGTGGCATCTCTTCTCCTGGTGTGAAATCCATATGGATTTGCCGAATTCCTGTGCTTTTTAAGGCCCTTGAACACTGGTACAAATACAGAGTGGCTGATGTGCTCTGAACCACAGCCCCACTTCCCACCACCTCCTGCTCTCTACAAGCACTACCTGGTGTTAGCACTGCTGGGGTTTCTCCAATAGAACAATTCAGCCTTGAAGCAAATAATTGATTTTTTTTCCCCCAACAGCTGGCCCAGGAAACAATGTAAAGTTTGAAAGCCAGGTTGGATCCCCTCTTCCTTGGCTTCCTCAAACCAGTAACAACAACTCCCCAGAGCAAATGGCAATTGTCTGGTGTAAACTGGAGCAGAATTGCCACCTTCTGCTGTGGAACAGAAACAAGAGCTTTGCACTCATTATTACTTTTATTATGAGACCTGAGCATTAGTTAGCTGGCCTTGTTATACAACTCTAGCCAGCCCACTTATCCACCAGAAAGCAAATAACCACTCAGGCTGAAGTTTATGAAACTTCTGAGATTCACAAATGTGTTTCGTGGATTTCTGGCAGTTGTCTAAACGTTCACAAATAATGTGATGCCAGTAATCACAGCAAGTCAAAGCTTGACACTTCTATTCATAAATCAGGAGATGTTTTATTTTTACTGCTTGAACATTTCTGTTCCCAAGCACGATTGGATTTGAACCATCAAGCTGGAGGTGAAAGGACCTTTATTTAATGTATTTGTTTAGGTTTATATGAAATATAAAAAAGTGTCTATGCAGGGCTCTAGCCACCTTTACCATATATTAAAAAAACCAGGCCAACTCACACAGACAAAAATAAACTTAGTAACTTTCAAAAGGAAAAGAAGGCATAAAAAAAGCCTCTTGGGCAGAGACCTCAAATCTTTCTATATAAACCAAACACTTTCGCAGACACTATTTCTCTCATCTCCAGAGCCTGGGACATGAAGAGACGTGTCCCTCAGGTCAGCAGAACTGGGACTCTCCCAGGTCAGGGTGGAAAGAGAGCATTCAGTCCTGCTGCTGCTGAGCAGATCTATCCAGTATTCTCTCCTTTAAACCAAGAGGACTTCAGCCAAAATGCCTCTGTGGCTTGCAGCTGCAGCAGTATCACTAGGGAGACAGAGCAATCTATTAAGCAAGGAGGATCCAAGTTCCAAGACCTGATGCCAAGAATCTATTTTAGCCTCCCCTGCAAGCCCACAGACACAGGGCAGGTCCTGCAGCACCACTGATGGCTGCTGGGGCTGGAAACTCCCACTCATCGCTCCATGGACACGAACAGCATCCACATCCCACCCTGCCCAGTGCCCTCCTCCATACGCTGCTCCTGCCCCCAGGCACCCCTGGCACGGGGATCTCTCCCACTCATACATCATGAAGTAGTTTCATTCAACCAGTTCCTCCTTCCACGGTCAGAAAATAGTAAAGTTGTTACTCAGAGAGTAGAATGCGGAAGAGAAAACCAACCTATTGATTTTGAAGTCTAAATTAAAACAAATCCATTAGGATTTTCTACCACAAGGCAGATGGTCCCTGCAGACCAGGTTGTGTCCTTCTGCTGCTGGCACCAGCCAAGAGCACTATCCATGGTCCCACTGAACATCCTCTTTCCTTTCAGTCTCCTTTTAGAGTGCGAACAGGTACATGTGGGGAGGCAGGGACAGAGGAATGAGACACATCCTTGTAAAATTGGCTTTTCTCCTCATATGGTCAGAATGCACAAATCTTTTAGTGACAGCTTGGTCTCTTTCAGAGACAATCCCAATTCTCCTAGAGAAACATCCCTTTCAAAGTAAACACAGAAGTGACAGACGATCAGCTCTTTACTCTTTTGAATGCAGCAGAAAGGAAGTGCCCAAAAGGTTGCAAACAGTTGTCACTCTGACACGCTGTAGGTGATATTTTTCAAACCTTCTATGCAAAACCAAAACACCACTTCCATGTTTTTTCACTTGAAGCTGGCAACTTTCGGAAAGGTTTCTATTCAAAACACTGAGCTGAGGTCTCTCTTGGGCAACAATTGCCAATAGGAGACAGGTTGAAGGAAGACCAACAAGCCTGTCCTTTCCATCCACCCTGACTCGCAGCGAGGGCTGCATCCCATCAGCAGCTGCCTGGGGTGAGGGGAGGCTGCATGCAGGAAAAAGAACTCTCTCCCTGAGGTTCTGCTCTAGCCAGAGTAGATTTGGATAAGGATCAGGATCCACTGCAATGAGGCATGTAGAGCACAGTCAAACTTCCTCCCCTCCGAGCATCTGAAAAGCAACCTGACCGGATTTTCTCCTGGACAAGGCAGCATGTGAACAGGCCAGTTAATCAAAAGCACCTCCCAACTGCAATGACATCCTGCTGCCTTCTGACACTTGCCACTTCCATAACACCATTTACAGCTCCATTGTTGTAACAGGAAGCCCTGAGGAGGAACTGGCTCCTACAACATGTTGCCATCACATTTTAGCCAAGGCTGAATGTAGCTGCAAATCTCTCTACAAAATACAGCAGAGATCTATTAAAGGCATAATTTCCCTGGCACCAAAATGTTATTCTTTTAGCAGGTCTGCTTCTTCACTGGGATTCTGATGAAGTGTGCTCTGCTGTATTATGAAATACACCATGTTTGGGTGTGATACACAGAAAACATCTTTGTTTAACACAGCTTATCTTTTATCATGCCACTTTTCTCTTGGATTTCTTTTCTGTGCACTGGAAACACATTATTGTGACAGTTACACTCCTTTACTGGGGGGCTTTGCTATGTGACCTGCAGTGCCACAGGCAGGACCAGATCCTCCCCAAAACACAGGCTGGGCACAGCTTGATAAAACAGAAAGGAATATGGAACAAATAAAGAACCAGGAAAAGCAAAACAACACTCCTGTCCAAGTGGGCTACAGAGGCATTTTCCAGCCTGAAACACAGATCTGCAAAAAACCCCCCAAAAAACCCCCAAAAAACAAAATAAAAACAAAGAAAAAAAAAGAAAACTAAACTGCTGTTTCCTCTATGATGCTCATTCTTCCCTTTTTCCACACTTACCAGAGTTAGCATGAGAGCTCAAGAAATCTGGGAATACCACCAGCACATCCATTTTGCTAGGAAGAGGCAATGTGGTAACAAAGCACAAACTAACCCTGCCAATCTGGAGTACGTTCCTCTCACCACTGTCACTCTTGTAATTTCTTCCAGATCCTTCAGAAACTGCAAAGAGGAACACATGGTAAATAAAACTGCTTGGCAGAGAAGGATTCGTTTTTCTGCTTCATTGTGACCTTCTGCAAACACCTGGCAGGATGAAGTCCCACGAGACTTGCTCTGATAGCTCCCCACTGCTGCACTCAGTGTGGTGAATCGGTTCAGCAAAGCTCTACCAAGAGCTGCGTGGTACAGAGACACTTCTCTCTTTTGGCAGGAGTGAACTGTCAGAGCAGCTCAGCCACTTCACACAACCTGCCCTGTGGCTGCCTTCATTGGAACAGGCGATGTTCCCAATCCCCAAGCCTTTATGCATCCTTGTTTCCATCAGCAATGCTCCCTGAGCAGCTCAGCGTCCGGGCACGTCCCCACTTGAGCTGGGCTGCACACCCAGCTCAGCCCAGCTCTGCCTGGACTCCACAAAGCAGGCGTTCATCTCCCTCAAGGCCTTGCAGGAGCTGCAGGTGAGTGCCAAGCACTCCCTGGTGGGGTGTGCTCCTCCCAGAGCCCACTGCTGGGTCTCCTCTCAGGCCAAACCACACCACAGAAATGCCACTGATGCTTCACTGAACTACTCAGCAGCTCCTGCACTCCTGCAGAAATTCCACTTCTCAACCAGAGGGCTTCAAATTAACTCTTCCCGTATCCCAGAAAGGTGCTGTAATTCCCTGGCTG
Organism: Lycocorax pyrrhopterus obiensis; assembly: GCA_014706295.1. Classification (NCBI taxonomy): domain Eukaryota; kingdom Metazoa; phylum Chordata; class Aves; order Passeriformes; family Paradisaeidae; genus Lycocorax; species Lycocorax pyrrhopterus. Next base: position 7,463,234 of record JACSVZ010000022.1, on the reverse strand, counting down.
CCTGCTCTTCTCCTCTCCTCCTGTCAAAGCCTAACTACTTCACAGGAAGGGTTCAAGTTTCATTGGGTGAATGGGCAGAGGAAACACCAAGATTTTCTTTCATCTCATGATGATGATGCTCACTCAGGGATTCCTGCTACTGCTCTATTTTCTGTAAATAATATAATGTGAAAGATGGGAGCCATTCTTAAGAAAGATGATGTCACAACTTACGTACTTTTCTGCTTTGAGCAAAGGCAGATTACCCTGAACTTCTTTGGCAACATCAAAAACCTCCAAAAAGAAGGATGGACTAAAGTTCCTTTTAGCACAGCCTAGGAAAGTCAGAACTTTGTTTTTTTCCTGGATTTTACCTCCAAGTCCCTTGTACTCAAATTGAGAGACCTGAGTAGCTGATTGAGGTCCCAAATTCTGGATGAGGTTAGGGGTTGTAGGGCCAAAGTCACTGTTCACCCTTGACTCTTTTGGTATCTGCTTGAGTTTGCTTAAACCAGTCATGTGTTTTTCCCACAGGGATATTCAGGAGGGAACCAGCATCTGACAAGCAGATTCACCCAGTCCAGAGGCCAAACCAACACTTTGACAGCACAAAGAATAGGTTCAAATCCAAATTCAGGGCCCCAATTCATTCAACAGCAGCTGAATTTTTGACTTCGCCCTGTACCTTGCTCCCTCCTAACCAAGTACACAGTGGATCGTACTTTCAGGATTGCTTTCTGGGAAAGTTATATTAAAGGTAACTCAGGTGCTTCTGGTAAAGACCAGGCAAGCAGCTGGGGCAGGAGGCAGGTGTGTTACCAGCTTCCTTCCCACACCCCTCAGCACAAGGGACTTTCCATGTCTGCTGTTGGATTTCAGATTCATTAAAGCCAGGCAGGAAGAGCTGGCTCATATGCACACAGTGCTTTTCCTGCTGATCAATAAGCTTCCTTCCTGCCTGATAACTAAACCACTTATAATATTAACCATGTTATTTAAGACCTGTGGAAACTCAGTCTGATTCAAGCAAACCAGAAATACCTTGACCTAGATACTGGGAACAAAAAAATACTGAGTAAACTTCGGGACTGCCTGTTCATCTATCGTTGCACTTGACATTTCATTGAGGAATTGGAGCAAAACTATTTTACCCCAAATGTTCTTACACCAGCATACTTACTCAGAGAGAAAAATCTTTCTGACACTTTCCCCCTCTCAATTTAGATTAAAAGGGGTGCATTTTAGAATCCATTAATAAGGGTCACGGACTGCCCTTTCAACAACTGCAGATAGCAAACACTATCATATCGGAAAGAATAAATGAGACTCAGCTCTGTGCCCTTCTGAGGATGAAAGGACCATGAAGAAAGAAAGAACATAAAGAGTATTTTCACCATGTTAAAAATGTGCAAGCTCAAGAAAGTGACCTGCACTGTCAGAGATGGTCACTGATGCAGAATGGTTCAATAAATGTTTTCAGAAGCACCATCAGGCTGTTGCTTCTTCGGGCTTTAAGTAATGCTGGGCACATTTTGCAGCACCTTTGCAAAGCAAGGCCTTGCTTTCCTCAAGGTCTATGCCAAAATTCATAGGTTTCCACAAGAAGGCACACCTGCACAACTTCTCTAACATATCCAACTGGAAAGCTCAGGGATGACTTGAGTGTCCAACCTTCTGTCCAGAGCAGGAGGCTCACCTGGACCTCACAGTCTAATCTAGCTTATTTCTGCTTATTCCTCTCATCCATGCAAATTTTGGTGCTTACCTGTACATGTTTCCGTAGATGAAGCATTTTAAGTGTTTACCTACCTGGAAGACAGTCTGCTTAACAGAAGGTAGCAAAGGAAAAGAAGGACTTTCAGAAAAGATCAAATACATCATAAGCTTGGCAGACACTGTAGCCCTGAAACAGCAGTTTGAAACTTGCACCATAACAAATCTTCTCCTATACATTATCTCACAGGAAACAACACATGATAAATTCTTAGCACAATGTGATTCCCCTCCTTCCTCCTCCTCCCCACTTCAGAAAGATTTAACATCTAATTCAGCTTTTGACGAGCTGCTTCATCACTGCGGGAATGCTGTTGATCTCTGTCGGAACCCTGCGGCCTTGGACAGAACAAACTGAAAGGGGGAAAAAAAATTTTGGCCGTCTGTAATGATAAATAAATACATTACAGGATACAACTCTGGGGAATGGAGGCTGACACTGACTGAGCACCATGACCTCCACACAACTGCCAAGTCTCCACCGCTTAACAAAAGTCAACTTTTGTTTGCCTTCTCCCCCCTCAATGACAATTTCTTAAAGAGCAAATGCAGGATGGAAAACGAAAGAAAAAAAAAAACCCAATAAAAGATAGAGAGCTCCAAACCTGCCTCATCTGCTGCCCAGAGGCACTTTGGTTTTGACAGAACAGTATTTTATTTCTTTGGTCTCCTGGAAATTGGGGGAAACCAGTCCATGCTGCATCAGCAGCAGCAGGACAAGGAAGCTGTGCCACAGGGAATGCTCAAATCCCTTTAAAAAATTTTTTGCATTAGGATGTGCCTGCCTTCAGGCTAGTTCTTGGCTCCGATTTGATTTTCTGTCTACTTAAGTCTCACTCACAAAATCAAATATGTATTTCAGCTGTTGGGTCTTCACATTGATGGCAACAATAATTAAGTAGAGAGGAAGCAATTGGTTACCCCATCAGATAAGCCACCTCCTCATCCCTGGAAGCCTCACCCACTTGTTTCAACCTGTTTCCCAGACTCTCCTTTTCCACATGCCTCCAATCTCTTTGCCATTTCTCTCCAATCGCGCAGAAAGGTGATACCTGCTGCCACCTCTCCTCATTTTACAGATGCACAAAGTGATAGATAAAGTGACAAAGTCAGTCAAGTCAAAAGCCAGGTATGGACTGGAAGCATTAACTCTTGTGCCTGCATTATGCTTGCCATAAGGCATTACTCCATTAACTCCGTGTGCTTTATGGGAACCACAGACAACTCAGCCTGATCACACAAGCTCACGGTCAAGTCCCCAAGACCCATCAACACCTTACAGCAAAGGGCAGCACACAAAACCCCTCACTAACTCTGACAAAGCTCATTCCAGCCCAGAAAGAGAAGAGCCTCCCCAGCCTGGTGCTAATCAGCCCCACTGGCTCGTTGCGTGATTCATCCCCGGCACAAAGCCGATGTAGCTACACCACTCCTGGAGCCCACGCCAGCATTGCTTCCCAGAGCTCCACTGCACAGTGCAGAGGCTCCAGCTCACTCCGAGCTGTCTCAGGGATACAAGGCACAGCTTGTTCCAAGAGTTTCTCCTGCTCCCCTCACTCCCCTAAGAGATGTCTCCTGCCAGCTCACCCCGTCTCACTGCCGCCAACACCGGGCTCTATCTTCACAGCTCTGGGCAGATCATTTAACTCAGCTATTCACCAAAGCACCTATTTAATCCACTCTGCTCACAGTTGCTACTATTAAAATACCTTCTATTTTCAAATGTCCTGTGACTACTTATGCTTCATAATGTCCTCCTTATTTCCCCCATCGCCTGTCCTTTGTATACACAGCAAAGAGGATAAGGGAGAGATGATTACACTCACCCAAACACTGGAAGTCTCATGATTCAATCCCTTTATCTTTTGTCTCTGGTTGACTTTTTTAATTTCTCAATCTAACTTGTTTCATTCTCTTTAGGTTTAGAGGATTTGAATGGTTCACTTTCAGTTAAGGGTAAGATCTTTCTAACATGTCTTCTTATATTGGAATACTCTCCTGAACATTTTCCATTGCTTTGAAATTCCTTCTGAGAGTAACCGGAGAAAAGTAGTTTTCTTCAGCTTCATCAATTCCCTAAGACTATTCTGCCAGGGAATACTTATTTCACATTAATTATATCTTTGATTGTCCCTGTAGCTGTTTCCTGCAAGTGTAAATTGAGTGCATTACAGTCTCTGTTAGCAAAGGGCTGCTCGATGCACTGTGGGGGCTGCACTTACACACAGATTTCCATAAAATCAGGCAGGAGTTCTAAGTGGCATCCAAGCATTCCCCAAACCACCACTGAACTCATGTCTTGACCTGCCCATCAGAACAAGATCGACACTTCCTAGGAGAGAGCGCATGAGGAAAAAAAAAAAATCAGAAATAAATATGAAGTCCATTTTCAAAGCTATACATCCCAAACCTTTCACTTGAGTCAAATACAGGAAAACCCAAAAGGCAGGACAAAACAGAAACCAGCCCAAATGCAGAGAAGCTCTGCCTCTGATGCAGGTACAACAGAAGCATGGGCCCCTCTATCTCAGTCAACAGTTTTGAATGTGAATTCCTCCCTTCAGAAACCAAAGAGGCCTTTGCTGTACTCAGCAACCCATCCACCACAGGCAGCAGCAGAGGGGATCTACTGTGACCTGTGTCTGTAGCTGAGGGGAAATGCAAAGCTTCTGCAGAAGTCAGAGTGGGTGGAAATCGGCTGTGGACATCTGGGTGGACATTATCTGCCAGTGCAGTCCTCTCTGCTGGCCTGCTTCTCCCTTGCTGCTGCAGTTCTCCTACGTGTGCACGCTCTGCCTGTGTGTTTAAACAAAAAGGCTGATAAGGAGTACTTGTCTGTCAGCAGTATCTGAAGCCCACGGCTCCTTGAGAGCATTTGGGTTTACTTGGCGGGTCATGCTGACTCCTTGTGAGCCGTTTATCATGACTAAAAACTCCAGAGATTGGCACTATGCCAGTGTCTTCCCTTCTCTTCCCTCCCCCCACCCCCTTCTCCCCTCCTGGGTATTGATGCTACATCAAAACAAACCTCCAGCTCACATAGCAACAGAACATTTTTATATAACCCCTACACGGGAACGCTGCACAAGCCATTGGACAATCACTTGCAAGCACGTTAGGTAATTCCAGGATATTTTGCTGGTTTTTGTCAAAAACACCCCTGACTAAATGAACTATAAAAAGGGAAGAGGATCTTTTGCACATGGGCCAGATTTGAAACACAACTTGGCACCAAGGACTTCAGGGGATTAGGGCACCTATTGGTTCCATGTTCTAAATTTTGCCATTTTCTATCTCACTTGGAATCCAACTGGGGAGTCCAAAGCATTTAAGCCAGTTTGTGCATAATGTAATTGAAAGCAAAACAATGCTGAAGGGATCTGCTGAGCCAGGGCTTTAATATGACAAAGACTGAAATTTAGATTTTGGTGGACACTGAGAACTCCCATTGCTATCCAAAGCAGGGATATCTGTGCAGACTGTGTACTTACACAGCTATAAACCAGCCAGGTCATCTTAACTTCACTTCTCTAATCCTGTCACAAAAGGTTAGTACTTTCAATAAGGACATAATAAATATGTAACTTCAAATCTTTTCACAGCATGCCCATCTCATCTTTACATTGGGTTAATCCCATCTTTCAGGGCTTCCACTACTTTGCTGCAAGGATCACAAATGGGGAGAAACTGAGGACTTTTACTGCTTTCCTCTGATCCATAACTAGAACAGGACACCAAGAAGGGCAAATCAGGACTTACAGTAACATTAGAGCCACTGTTTACTCTTTGGTAATACCTTACCTGCGTACATTGAGCTCAGCTCATCACAAGATCTTGGATTAAGGACAGAGCTTTCCTCCAAGCCCTACTGATAGCGACCACTGAAGATTTTTTTGCCTGCACTACCAGCATCCCAGGATTTCTTGGGAATTTCAGCAAGTTACTTGCAGGTCCCAGGCTTTAGGACACTGCTGATGACTTTGACTTCTCCTGCTCTTTTCCTCTAGTGTAATAAAGCCTTTTGATCTTTTTCATTATGTCTTAAGTAAGTCACTGGAAACATTTTGTGGTAAGTAGTATGGGAAATATATTCTCTGGAGGTTTCCAGACTAAACATCTACAGCCTGATTGCTTCAGTTGTGGTGTAATGCACTGGCCCAGTGCTCCTGCACCACTAGGAAAAGATAATAGTTAAGGTGTATCTATCTATCTAGGTTATTATACGGTGCACATCATTAAAGGATAATTCATGCAGCAGCTAAAATACATGTAATACGTGATAAAAATTATGGACTAACTTTTGTGGCTCTAGAGAAACTCTTCTATGCACCATTTTCATGACTACAATGATAGAAGTGGCGGGATGTCTTAATTAAGACATTCTTTCCCCCATTATCTCTTAATTCCTTTGGATCATTCCCATCTTCACGTTGACCATTTAATTACCTGCAACAAAACAGTATGGACTAAAACCAAACCCTTTTTATAGGGGTCCCACTCCAATATATTTACTGTCCTCCTTCACAGCCACCCAGACGTACCACCAAAACCCACAGGGGCAGGACACTGCAGAAAATACCTGGAGAGCAGCAGCAGGCTGGGGGAACAGAACATTTCCCAGCACAGCCATCAAAGCCTCCCTCACCTGCTACCACAGCCCCTGCTGGCATTACTTGTGATTACCTCTGAGCGAACAAAGCTTAGATTAAAAATGCATTTAAGAAAGTATCGCAAAACTATGACTTTTCAACAAAATTACTACTACTACAAAAAAAGGGTGGACCTGAGAGTTTACAGCACCTGAAGTTAAAAGTTATTATAAAAATACTTAGGTGCTACTTCACTGTACCCCTTCTCCTCTCCACGTCAGGGAAGATGAGCAGGTCACTCGTGCAGCAGCCCAGAGGTTCTCCCCTCACGTAAAGCCCATACACAACATCCTGGGCTTGCACACAGAAAATTCTTTAGCTGCAGGTCTCCCAGCCTCAAACTGGCTCAAACAAAATCATCCAAAAGCCTCTAATTTTGCTAGCCCAGGAACACTCATGACTTCATATGGGCTTCAGCTTTCTTGAGTCCTTACTCCAATGCCTTTCAGGTTCAGCAAAGCAGAGCCATAAAGGATTGTTAGGAAGTGTTAATGGGCTCCAGGCTCTGGAATCCAGCACTGGCTGGCAAATTATCACACCCCATTGTCACTTCATCTGTTGGCAGTCTGGGACAACAGAGGTGCCTCAGTGCTCAAAGTTGCTCACATTGGTGAAGAGCCCAGGAGAGCACCCAAGGCAACTGCCCACCCTCAGTATCAGTCCTCAATATGCTGTGTAATCTTTGGATTTCAAGAGAGGATCTGCTTTTTTTGCCCAGCAACTTTCTCAATAATAAACTCATCAACTTCTTTGTCAAATTTGCCTCCACACATATCTTGTCTCAAGCTTTCAAGAAATTCCTGTGCTTTTGTTTCTGGCAACAAACTTGGGAAGCCTTTTGGGGAACACTCAATTCCTTGCTGTGTAGAGCTAAAGCAGAACACAACCAGCATATCTAAAAGGCTGACCACATAATCTGTTTTAGGTACATAACACAAGAGCAATGCAGAGAGAAACACATCTAGGAGGAAATTCAAGGCCCTAAGACACGTTCTGTGAATCAGCATGAACAGCTCTCTAAAATGTAAAAATAAGGGAAACCAAATGTATGCAGCCAACTTGGGGAAGCTCCATTGGCAACCAATTATGCCCCGAGCCTTATTTTCAGAAGTGTGTGCATGTAATGGTGTGTGCAAAAATGAACAATCAATAGTGGCCTTCATTTATATGACTTGCCATGATTGCATCCTGCAGCCATGGTAACTGTGTCCCCACCTGAGGGGCTGCAGGAGCAGATCTGCAGATTGGCTGGTGGGTTTCCATCTCAGCTGCTGAGAACACCTCGTTTTAAGGAACCTCAAACCCCAAAGTCATGTTTACAGAAGAGCCTCCATAGCAGCACAGGGGTTTGTGTGCGTTACGTGGATATAAATGCACACACACGAGGGCATTCATATGTGAACAAAACAACACGATTGACTTCTTCTCTTACATTAGTGGTGACAGGAAGGAAGAAGCAACAGCTGAACACTTTGCACGTGCTGCTGCTGCTGCTCACGGGGTCAGCGAGGAGGACACCGCTGTGCCTCCGCCCCCCACGTGCAGATCTGCGAGCAGATATTCATTGGGACACAGGGCTGACTCCAGGTATGCTCCAGACAAGAGGGCAAGCAAGGCAGAGCCTGACTTCACTGGGGAACTCAGGGAGTGCTGGCAAGGCCAAACAGCCAGGTGTACAACTCTTCTACAAAGCACGAGCATCCCTCAGCACTCTCGTCCAGTTAAACGAGGCTGAAGAAGACTTTTGGAGAGTAAAGAAACCTCTTAGTTCATCTTATGTTAAAACAAGCATAAAAACCATGCAGAAAACAGATGTTTGCCTCTGTCTTCTTTTTTTAGTAAAATCCTGCTCACATTCCCAACAAGAAGGAAAGGTTGCCCAGTCTCAGCCAGTGCAGTTTCTGGAATCCCAAATCTCTGTCGAGAGAAGCCCAAAGGTATGATGGGGAGGTGAAACTGCCAACTGATGCAGACACAGCTGAGTTGACCTTTTCTTTTCTTTTTCCTCTGGAACAGGCCAGGAAAAAAGCAAGGAGGAACAAGAAAAATATTTATTGAGTCTACAAATGCTCACTTTCTCCATGCAATGGAAACCCTTTATGTCACAGCCACTGAAGAGAGGAGAGAAAGCCCTGCAGGGCTGTTTTAAGCCACAGCATTGCTGTTCTGGTGTCAACAGTTTTGAGGAGGAATCTGCACACTGGAGGAGTCCAAAGAGGCACTGGGTGGGTGCCAGGAGCATCAGAAGTGGTGAAAATTGATTGAAAATCGCTGCTGCCTCCCTCACAGCATAGATTTTGCAGTCTGCTCTGCCCCAGACTTTCTGTCCTGTGCCCTGCAAATACACACACTTGGCTGGCCTTGACACTGCCCAGGTCACTCCTGGGTTTTGTTTACTGCCTGGTGTTTTTGAGCACAGAGCATGGCATCTCCTGTGAAAAAAGTCCTAACAAGAAAAACAAAGCTTGTTTATCCAGTTTAACCACTGGATAAAGCCTAAACACACTGGATAAAGCATTCTACAGCCTCTACATTCATTACCAATTAATTATTGAAAGGGTATCTATTGAGTGTTTTTGATATGCATAAAAGTAAAGACAATTCCAGTTGCCATGCAACTGGCTGAGGATCATGTAAACATAAATGCAGTAGTTTCATTTCCATGAATAATCTTATGTATCTGGAGAGAAGGGCTCAGCAGAGCCACCACAGACCAGAGCAGAGGAGCAGCATTAAGGGTGCAGGGGAATTAACCACTCTGTATCTGGGAGCCTCTCTTTCAGGAATTAATTTGATTATCAGTGTAGCAAAAAAGGCCAGGACCTTGTATCCACGGACTGAGGTACAATTGTTTGGCCCCTGGAATTGCATCCTGCAAGATTGACGTGGAATATTTATATACGATGCAATCAAGAGAGGTCTTATTGACAATCAGCCATAGCTCAGCATGCAGCCTGATAAGACTTGTAATTATACAGATGAAAAAAAGAAATGACAAAAGATGTATGTGATGATTCCAGCTGATCTCTACTGCTTCACACAGACACCATCAATCTCTGCTTAGTTTGGTTTAAAGTACAGATGGTTCCACTAAGCATCAGAGATTCCAGTACCTATCCAGAATAAGATCACATACTTGCTCTCTCAAGAAATTTGCTAAAGAGATGAACTCTAGGAAAACAAAAATCTTTGCAAATTCAGGCAAAATATGGGTATTATTGTTATAAATAAGGAAATTGTTTAAAAGTTGTTTTATAAAATAGAATTAAAAGATACATTTTTATTTCAGAAAAACTACATTTAAAGTTGACAAAAATATTTCTTTTTTTTCTTTCTCTTTACATTATTCTTTCCGTTTCCCCTGGAACAAACTTTACTTTTTGGCATGGTTACAATAAAAAAAAAAAGAAAAAAATTATTTGCCGAGTGCACAGACTGAACAACATAAAACCAGCAGAAACATCTCCCACATTTAAAAGCAGCAAGTAAACACATAGTTTCAGTTCTAGTCTATTTCTTTCTCCAAAACCCTTTCTCCTGTAGTCTAAACAATCTGATTTAGTCATTAGCAAGCCCAAGTCCTCAGGTCGTTTATTTTCCCTGCTCTACTCTTGCAGAGGCTGCAGGGCGCCTCATTCCCTTGAATCCTGCATCCTCCAGGTGATGTAAATGTCAGTCCCTTTACCTGTTTCACAAAGTTTTTTCTTCCATCTCTCTTTTCCCTTTGCTGCTGACAGACCTGCCAGGGAGCAGACTCTCTTAGGTTGTAATTAAATTCACAGGAGTGAGACCCTGAACCCCATTTGTGTAAGTGATTGATAGGTTTAGCTGATATATATATGGTTTTTTTTCTTAGGGTTTTGTTTGTTGCTGGTTTTTTATACCTGCATACAATTTATAAGAGTAGGCAGTATGGTCTTGAACACAGATAATATTACTCCTTAATACACTCAAAAGAAATGTTTGGCATTTAATGTTATAATAAAAGGTATCAATTAGGAACTGTCAATGTTTTCAGTAGTGATATCTAATTACTGTAACTTGCTATAGGCTATCTTGTTAAATTCTAGTTGAATGACTAAGTATTCCTGACAAGTTTAATGCATTAAAGGTGTAATTACTTGGTTATTGCTCATGTAATTCTGAGTTAATTACATGACATCTAAATTCATCATTTTTATGTTTATTGAACTTTGGTAAATTCACTTTTAGCTATTGCTTGGTATTTACACCATGACTCTCTCTTCCACTCATTTTGAACTTAAAAGAGGTTGGGGCTGCATTTTCTCAGTACAACAAGAGAAACCAGGAAGGGGAAAGGATCTACAGTCACAACAAGTCTCACTTTCCTATCAGTTTTCCATTTTCCTATGCTTTCCTTGCCTGCTGCCACTTAACCACATTGTGATTTGCTCAGTTTTCAACAGAAGAAAATTAGACTACAAGTTTTCAGATGAAGTGAAATGCTGATCCTACTGAAATCAGTGGCAAAGCTCGCAGCCTGAGTAGTGACAGGAGTTTACCCTTGTGGACATTTGCTCTGGGAGCAGAGAATGAACTGCCCCAAGGGCACTGGGACACAGGATTTCCTCAGAGTTGGCATCAGCAGTCAGATGCCAAAGAGGTGCCTCCAAGAGTCAGTTGCAATTTCCACTCACAGCACGCAGGAGAAATGTATAAATAAACAATGTATTTGAAATTCCCTTCTACTGCTATGCTTCCTCCCCGTACAATGCCGTATTTCCCACCCTGGATTTGCAAACACAGCCTCTTGTGCATCCCCCAGTTTGTGCCACAGCCCTTTGCTCCCCAGGGTCCTCACTGTGTTGACCCACAGCAGATGGAAAAGTAAATGCTGTCCATGCCACAGCTACCAAACGAAAACCTTGACAAGCTCAAGTGCCATCATTATACAGCCAGTGAATCCGAGGTTATAAATCTTGCTTCATTCCCATTTGGAAGAAAGATCTTCAATTAAGCAGAAATTGATTTTCTAATGATTTTTTTTTTCCTGCTCATGATTGGTAGATTGTTTGAAACTGTTCCAGCCCAACAACATACAGACAGAACAATTAAACGTATCGTAGCTGACAGCAGGACTGATTTTAAGTCAGTGAATTCAATTTAGCCCTTTGATTTTTTGGCAAGACGTGCACCTTGCAACAATTATGAAGAAAGAAAATATTATCCTAGCTAACCTTTGCAACTCTCAAGCCAGTCAGAAAGCAAGGAGGAAATGTGATGGGGCTTGGGAAGTTGTTTCTGATCTTATGGAATCCCTCACTACTCTGCAGTGCATGTAACACTGAAATTAGTGCAGTTTCCAATTAAATAAATTACTTAAGTAGTTTGTGATGACTGAGACATTAGTGGAGGTTTGAATAAATTATTTGGCAGATCAGATGCCACATTAGCTTTGTTGATAATGATACTTAGGAAATTAGGGACCAACAATCATAGTTTTCAAGGCATATCTGAATTTTAGTGCTGATGGAAAAGACTCAAAATGGATCGATTCAAAGCCCACTAAGCTTACTTGGAGTTTTTCCATTAATTTCAAAGCTTCCTACACCAAAATTTAAGGCATAACCCTTCTACAAAATAATACTTTCTGTGCACAGAGAACAATCAGAATAGGATTAAAATCCTATTAGATGTGAATTAAGCTAATAATTTAAACCTTACTCTACAATGATACGCTGACAGGCACTGGTTTACCTTCCAAACTCTCCAGCTGTAGTTCTGATCCTACTAATTTTGCTAATAAGGTATAATTAAAATTGAGATCCCTCCATCTACAGGACAATACTGAATGCAATTATCTATGTTGTGTTAATAATTAGTGGACCTCACCTTGACTCACTACCTCTGGAGAGATTTAAAAGTCATGTGGTTGTGCTACTTCCTGGGGCCATGGTTTAGCGGTGGGCTTGGCAGCGCTGGGTTGGACTTGGTGATATTAAAGGTCTTTTCCAACCCAAACAATTCTACGGTTTCATGACACGGCTGTGACAGGGATGATACAAGCACAGGACAAAAAGACAAACTGCTCCCTGAGAAGTTGAAATGTCACTGTCAAAGCAACAGACAACAGACCCAGAAAAATTGAGAATGCAAAGAAGCTCAGAGGCAACACTATTTGTCAAGAAAGACAAGAGGCAGTAGCTCACTAGCAATTTAATCCTTGTTGTAACTTTGTGGGCATCTCAGACTTGAACAAAACCACTGGAGCACAGGCCAGTGCCGAGCCAGCCTGCACCACAAGTCACAGTCATTTCAAAGCTGGGCCATGGTATGTCTCTAGTTTAATCCAGTTTAATCTTTTTCATCTGTGGATGATGTTGGCCAGGAGAATCTAAACCTTGCTAGAACGAGTCAGTAAAAGTAGGTGCCACGTTTCCCCGAAGCAATCAAAGTAAATCCCATTTTCTATCAGTCTAATAAGGAAAGTTTGGAGATTTTCAGCTTGCATTTCCTAGTATGTTAATTTCATCTTTGCCCACATATTATTCTGCTTGATCTGACCTGAATCTGACTTATTGCATTTCCCAAACTACTTTTCACTCAGCGGTTAATTAAAAGATTTGGTCCCTGACACACTGCTTACAGCCCTTATTGGCACCCATTAGCCCAGCTAGACTAATTCTCCTGAAAAGCAAACCTCCTTATATTCCCAGGGTCAAAAGTTCACAGACAATTCCCTAAATCTTTAACATTCACTATTAGTTCATTATTTGAACCTACTCTGCTGTAAGAGGCTGTATTCAAATGTAGGCATAAAAAGTAATTCAAAAAAGACAGTTTCTCACACAAATTCATCACTTGCCAGTTCATTCCCTCTCTGTCTGTAGAACATTAGGACTGTACAGTGCAAGAAATATGAAACTGATTTTTTTCAACTTTCCTTTGAGCACTTTTTTGTCTGATATAAAATCAACAAAGAAAGTGCGTGTTCTAATTTACACTAAGCAATTAGCACATGCATCATGCCTCAAAATCACCCCAGCAGTTCTTTTTCCTGCGCACACACCCAGAGTCTTTCAGGCATTGTCTTTCAGGCACACACAGGACTAAAATCCGTACAGGGATACCCATACACACTGAAAGCAGCAGCGCCTGTATTCTGACAGTCCCACTTAAATGAAGGGGGTCAAAATTCAAGAGGCTGAGGCTGTAAATAAACACCCACTCGTGTTCACACACACACACACACAACCACATTCTCTCGCACACACATATGTGCACGCTTACAGACACATTGAACTTCATCCCATTTTGGAGAGAAAAGATAAACCAGAATATTGAGATTTGGATCTAGGTAGTGGAGCCCCCAAAGCCCTGACTCTCTGAGAAATCTGGCTCCTGGGTTTTGGTTTGAGCCTGTATTTGCTGAACTGAGATGAAACTAGAAACAAAGTCACTTGGGCAGGTGTGTGGGAAGGGAAAAAGGCAGCGTTTAATTATTAAAGCTATGTGGCTGTGCAAGCATCCTACTTAAGAGGAGTCGTCATTAAACTCAACCTTTCCCCCTTGAACCTGGTGTCTGGAATAGCTCAGACACCAACGGTGACCTTATGTATTTCTTTTAATTATTCTGAAGTAACCTCCTCCAGCTCACTAGGAGCCCTCAGCTACTTCAAGCAAAGACATTCTAATGATTTCGATTAAATCTTGGCCTCTCCCCAGCAGAGCACAAATTAAAAGCATTACTAGGAGGATACAAGCTTCAGCGCTTGGAAGTGTTATATAAAGAATGGGGAAAGCTGCCAAGAGCTTGTTGTCATTTCACATACAGTGGGGGATGATTAACCCCTTGGTGGAGTTTCATACCCTGGCAAGATCACACGTCTCACTCCTGGCGGGTTTGCTCCTCCTGACCGTCCCCCACACTACACTTTACACCCTTTTCAACTTGGTATTTGGATAATATATTCTTCCAATGAAGCACTGTCGTATTCAGGCTCTGAAATGAGCTGTTATGCTGACAGAGTCTGGAGAAAAAACTCTAACTGGGCTCTACAAATCCCCTTCCAGAAGTCCTCTACCCTGTCCAATCCATGGCTGCACTTCTACACAGAATTATCATGGGTAAACCATGATGCATGCCTCAAATAAACACACAAAAATCCTAAGTAAAATGGTTACCTCAAAGTAACTACAAAAAGTGGGAACTAGGCAAATTTGGTTTAGATCCTGGTGTCATTATAAGCAACAGACTTGTATGTTTAGCCTCACTCCACTTTCTTTCCCATTTTCTATCTTGTTAAAACGCAAATAATGAATCTAAATGATTGAAAAGTACTTTCAGATATTTGGATAAAAAAGTTAAATAGTAGATGCAAGACCAAACTGCTCCTAGAAAGGAGTAATTGTCACATCAGTCATCAAAAGCTGCTTTACCCATGCTCCTGTATGCAAAAGCAACATAAGCCTACAAATCCTGAACCTTCTCCTTCACATGTGGCCACCCACACTCAACAAATGAAAAAAGCTATGAAATAGTAACCATCCATCCAATAGTAACCATCCATCCACTCCACCCACTTTGCACAGCAGTATTGGAGTACCTGGATGCCAGGCAGCAGCTGTTCTGCCCTCGGAGATGCTAAACCCCCCCAATATTCAGACATGCCACAGGCTCTCATGTGCAATGTGCAATGCAAATCAGGGAGTCAAAATTAATTCGTTTCCAGTAAAAATGTAAAATCAGTGCGAGAAAATATTGCTATGTTCAAGCTTTTGGTCCAATATTAGAAAATCAGAGAACTAAAACATCCCAGTGAAACCTTGCAGGATCAATTCAGAGAAAATATTTTGAAAGGTGGGTGAGGTGAGACACTGCTCTGGGAGGTGACGTGGGGGAGCCGACACAGCTTTGCGATGTCTCACCCTCCAGATTTATACAAACGAAATCAAGGAAGCACTAAACCAGCAGGGGATTATTATCTCTAGAGATAACTACAGACAGTTTCATTTTAAAAACAATCAGCGCCATCATCACTGTATTTTCCATTTATTGAAACACAGGAATGTGATGGAATACCCAGCTCCTTCCAGAAGTCAGAGCAACTTCCTCCCTAGAGAAAAATTTCCATAAAAAGAATCAACTCACTTCATTTGTTCTTTTTTTTTTTTTTAATGCTGTGCTGAGCCTGTGTTTGCCCCCTGCCTGCATCTTGTCAGCCCTAGTGCACATTAATATTCCTATTTCTACCCAACAGTAGAATACATTGGCTGCACCTTGGTGTGGTCCAGAGGAGGCCATGAAGATGCTCCAAGGGCTGGAATGCCGCAGCTATGGAGACAGAGAGTTAGGGATGTTCAGCCTGGAGAATAGAAGGCTTCAGGGAGACCTTAGAGCACCTTCCAGTGCCTAAATGAGCTTAAAGAGAGATGGAGAGGGACTTTGGGCAAGGGGCTGGAGTGACAGGACAAGGGGGAATGGCTTTGGGGAATGGCTTTAAACTGACAATCTCGATTTAGATTAGATATTAGAAAGGAATCCTTCCCTGTGAGGGTGGGGAGGCCCTGGCACAGGGTGCCCAGAGAAGCTGTGGCTGCCCCTGGATCCCTGGAAGTGTCCAAGGCCAGGCTGGATGGGGCTTGGAGCAGCCTGGGACAGTGGAAGGTGTCCCTGCCCATGGCAGGGGGATGGAATGAGATAACCCCTGAGGTCCCTTCCAAACCAAACCAGTCTATGATTCCATGACCTTAATTTCAAGGATAAGGATGTAACTGCCCAGATTGTGTAGAAGAGTTTGAACCTACAGTAATGCCACAAAACCAGATTTCGCTCAGCTGAGTGGTGTGAATTTTTCTTTGCACAGGATCTTTCCTTTGCTACCAAAGAGCTTCAGTGTCCTTCCTCTCTCTTCCTTTACCATCCATTTGTTGTTTGGCATTGAAAAGAGAGGGGAAAATCCAAAATTCAAATCACAGCTTCAGTTTTGTGGTGAAAACATGCAGATTGTTAACTCTTTACATGAACACAATGTTTTTCAACTGGCACTACTTTAAAATTGTTTGAAAAAGTTCCACTATCTCTCAATAGAAGCTCTGAAGCCACTTCAGAAACAGAAGTACAGGGCTGAAGGTAAGAAGAGGAGAGGATAAAAAGATTATTAACCCTGTGTAATAATCACACCATAGAAAAATATGCTTAAATGCATCTCCTTTTTGTTTGAGCCCTCATTTTTATCCTCCTGTTGCAATGCACCAATGCTGTTCTGCTGAGCAATTCAGGTTGAATATTCCTTAATATAATAAGAAATCCCCAATCAATTAGCCTGTCAAATCAGGAAATAATTCCCTACACTACATCAGAAAGACCCACTCCTACCTTTTGTCAGTCACTGGATTGAAATAAAGAGGTAGCTGCACACAAAGCAAGCTGTCATGTCAAGCAATACATCCTTCACTCATTCGAGATATAAACACATTAAAATGTGGCAGGAGGAAAAGAGTCAGTGGAACCTGTTTAATGGAATTGGCTAATTGGATAAATTACACTTTGATAATGATGATAATCATTGAGGAGACATCCTGTCCTGTAGTTCTGCTGTTCTGTACTTTGCTTGCTACTTCCACTTCTCGCTTGATTCCTTGTGCTAGGAAATTCAGCGTAAAACACCTAAAGGACCCAGCTCTGCTTGTTCCATCCACTCCCCTTTATGTAACCCAGGGGTTTGCAGTTGTAAGAAGCTCAGTAAATTGGGATTGTAGTCACAATAAGCAAACACAGTCCTCAGAATCAGGTTCCAACAGATGATGGGAAACTGAATAATTACTTGCTCTGAATACACATCACTTTTCACGCACACTAAATTCCTTCTATGAATTCATATTGCTGGAAAACATGTAGGCTGGAATAAATAATATTAACCAGCCTGCCATTAGCATATGGCAGGCACACACTTCGAGAAAACTTTGACACTAAGCAAACATTTAATAATTAGTGTTAACTATCCATTAATAGAATTGATATATACATTTAATAATCAGTATAATTATGCGTTTATAGAATTTAAATATTTGGTTCTAAAATAATAATTTAAAATAAAAAATAAAGCATTTTTACTAAATAATCTGTCCTCCTGATACAAGCCAAGTAGAAATTTAACAAATACATGATTAGAAAACTATGTATCTTTCACCATTTTGCTAATTTGCTCCCATTAACACTGCACAGAAATCAATGCAGCATGAATGGGGTTGACTTCCAACTCAGACAAATTTCTTGAGCCCAAAGTATGAAGAGGAAGAACATTTGGAGGCACGAAACCCTCACTTCCATGCTCCATTCCCCAGGGGTGCAGTCAGCATGGGCAAACCCACCTTCCCCTGCCCAGCATCCCCCTCGCCCCAGCAGCAGCAGCCTGCACTGGTGCACTGCCAGGCCGAGTTTAAAATAACAAAATTCCATGTATTTATTTGCTTTTTACAGCAGAAGTCCGAGCAGAATAGCCATCAAGGGAAACTTAAAATCAAACTGCAGCTTAGGGTCTGGATGCAAGGAAAAATGCTGACCTGGTTGGAAATGAAGAGATACCACCGGCTTTCTGCTCATATTCTTCATGCCCCAACCATCCTAAACGACTCTCAATCACAGCCCCATCCAGAGCCAGACATCTCCAAATTGTACAAAGAGTAAAACATTACAAGGAACAAAGTGAATCCTGTTATGGGTCATTGGATTTTTTGTGATTATTAAGATAAACTCCGAGAGCCAAAAGCTTAACAAGTCTGCAGAAAAGAGAAAAGGCCCTGATAATTGATTTAAGATGAAAATTGATCAAGTAGTTTTTATAAGGCATAAAAAGATGGTGTTTTCAAAGAGTGATAAAAATTACAAATATTCATTTCTTATATCCCCTTAAGACACATGAGGAGCAGCCAGCCAAGATCTCCTTATCAGATGGTTGGCACCATCCAACAGAAGCAGGCTGCATTTGCAATTTGATTTGTACAGAACAGGGTTGAAATGAAGGCCAGTGAATTTCTGAACTACTACATTATATGCATCCAGCCTGGAACTCCTTTTATCGAGATGTATCCTGTGGTCTAATGTATCTTTTAGTCACACAATAGTTGACTAAAAAGTGAATGGTTTTAATGATGTTTGCTGCTATTACTTGAAGGTATAGGAAAGGGGAAGCTGGTTCACTGGTTAATTGAGCCAATTTTATTTTTCCTGTCATTTTGGAAATGTGTAGAAGCTCATGCTTGGCAAGGTTCATGGTCTGGCACTTCTGCAAAATGCAATCTTTTAAAATCAGGACTTGGGAGCGCAGAATTTAATGTTTAGAGGAAGCTACATTGTTCAGCTCCTGAGGATTCCTCAAGATGCAATGAACATCTTGTCTTTCCTCTTCCAGCATCAAAAGCATCTTGCACCACTGTGTAAGAGCAGATGACCAAGGTGAGTAACTTACACGTAACACTGTGGTGTAAGGAGACCAGTATCCACAAAAAAGCAGTTGAATAAACAAAGCCTACATTAAAAACATGCTGGTGTTCTGAAGTAATTTGCCTTCCTTTCCCTTCTCATGCACAGGTGATTTGCTACTGCAGTGTCCAAGCAGCACCACTTAGGATAAACTGTCAGACCAAATCTGCTGTTCCTTCCTTCCTTTGGCCAGAGGAGTCTTTGCTCCTGTTCAGCCACACATCAGCTGCAGGCTAAAGTGAAGCCTATTCCTGTTTTCTCAGTTATTCCCCAAACAGCGTCTCTCGAAAGACTCTTTCCTTGCTCTTGGGTATTTTTTTTTCCCCATCTTCAAACAGGCAAAACAAATTAGTGATCAGGCAAGTCAAGTTTGAAATGCCTAGAGGTGGAAGGAGGAAACAGGCGAGGGAGGAATGGGAAAAGAGAAGGATTCAACTCCATAAAACAAACCCTTCTAAGTGGTTTGGGATTTCACTTCCATTCAAAGGGTTGTGCACGTGCAAGGAACTCCTGGGACGATTTTCCTTCAGGTTCCCAGTGGACAAGTAATATTTCAAGGAAAGACAGGCTGCCTTGCTGATACCCTCAGCCTTTCTCCCATCCCCTCCTGACAGGAGGTGTTTGCAGGGTGCTTTAGAGATACACAAACACTAATCCAAAAAGCAGCTGGGGAGTGGGAGTGGAAAATTCCTAAATTCTTACCCGTGCAACATGCAGTGTATCAACAGCTTTTGTGAGAGCTTTTGAAAACATCAACAAGCCATGCAGCTCCCAGCACTTTGCAAAACAAATGTACTCAGATATTAAGGCTGCAGAGGTGACTTTGTCAACCAGCAGAAAACATGACAGCAGCAAAGCAGGGAATGTGGGGGAAGTTGTTTGGAATTTTTATTATTGTCAACTATGGAGATGAAAACACAGACAGAACTCGGCGTCTACTCCCACAGGAAAATTGCATTCAGCCTGGAAGTCTACTTGAAAAGAAAAACAACAAATAACAGAAAATGAGCAGGAAAAAACAAAGGCTTTCGAGCCAATTTCTCCATTCCCTATTTGGCGTAAGTCTGCGAGAAGGAAAGAAAAAGTTAAGTTTAAGGCATCTTTTCACCTTCTGTCCTCACCCCCAGATCAGCTAAAACCAGTTTAGCAGCTTGAGCTAATCCTACCCATGTGTGGTTTAACCCAGACCCCAAAAAGGGAGGTCCCACTTCCCTGTAAGTTGTGAGGTGCTGTGAATGAACTGCAGAACCCCTTCAATCAGCACTTCAGGGAGCAAAACCAATGAGAAAATAAGCTTAATAAAGTATTTTCCTGCCCGAACTACCTCTGCTCAGGGCTGCAGTGGAGGAAGTGGGAGCTTCCCAAAGGGAGGGCAGGAGAGGGGATGGAGGGGGCTGTTCCTGTCTGCCAACAAGCTGCTGTGTCTCCTGGGCTGCAGTGCCATGGGTACCCTATTCCCTGTGACAGTGACACTTCCTGGGGGTGCCAGAGGTCAGTGTATCCCTGCCATGCCCCTCTCACACCCTGCCCCTGGAGATGCTCATCATCACACGGGAATACACACACTATTCAAACACCAGCCTGCTTAACAGCTGATTTATGACTCCAAAAGTGTCACAAAATACTGCAGGTATAATTTGAGGGTTGATTCTGAGCACCACCACTACCCACACTTACCTTCCCTCCTCTCCCACCCACGGTTGTTAGTGCAAGTATTTCTAAGGAATCCCTATGAAATGATGCTGTTTATAAATAAGCTTCGTAAAATGAAAAGGACTAAGTGGAAAAGTGGAGTGCAGATATTAGACAAGATCACCTCAGAAATCTAACTTGAGGATCAGATCTGCAAATGACTGTCAGCCCAGCCAGGGTGGGGAAAGAGAATTATCAAGATGTCACTGAGAATGAGGCCCATGGGGGACACAACCTCCTTAAACCATCTTCTCTACAAACACCAGAACAGCTGCACTGGAGCACCCTTGGAGTAGTCCAAGATGGTCTTTTTACACCTCCCAAACCCCTTCAGTGTCCATGCCATTAAGAGGACTTTTAAGCCAACCTTCTCCTAAAACACATTCTCCTCAGGGCTTAAACTGCAGGTCAGCCCAGGAACAGAACCAAGCGGAAACTCTTAGCGCACATATTGTTTTAAAGTGGGTGGGAAGAAACCTAAAAGGAATTTCAGTTCTTTGGGGTTAATAATGTTCAAAGAGAAGAGCAGCTTTTTGTATCAGGCTTCCATCTGGGCTGTACCCAGGATTCCCATCTCGAAGTCAATGAACCTTGCAGCGTTTTATCTTATAGCCCTCAAAGGCAGTAGCACGTTGAGTATAATCCACTTTGTAAACCTACAAAACAAAGGAATATATTTTCCATATGTTTGTCACATGTTTCATTCAGGTCCCATTGCCAACTCTTAGCACAGCTGATGTGCAGTGGATTTGTAGGGCCTGACCTTGAAAGAGTTTAGTCTTAGCTGTGCATTTCTGTTTAATTCGTGCACAGCCACTGCAATTGTTTGTATGCACTGAGCAGCCGTGCCTGAAAACATCTATTTCTCAAATATGTAACTGAAATCCCATCATATAGGATATGCTGCACAGCACAGCTATGAAAGTTTGTTAATTCTTTTTTATTCTTTTTAAAGAACATATGTACACTGAGCAAGGACTACAGAAACTACCTACAGGGTGAAGCAATACATTATAGATACACACACCACTTGTGTATGCAGCAACGTGGGTTTTATCACCACAGTGTTTGAACTTTCTCCAATTAAACTGTTCCTTCCTTCTCCAAATATAAAAGAAATGAATCTTATTAGTTTACATGGATTTATATAGTGTGTGGAAACAAATTCATGTTTTCACTTTTAGGTTACTTGAGTTTTGTTAAACTATGTTCTGACCACAAGTATCTTTTCTAGAACTGAAGCTTGAATTTTTTTACATAAATTATTTAGCTGATAGCATATTCAAACAAAAAGTAGAATGCTGTTCAATACAATTTTTTTTTCATTTTTCTCTAGGAAAATTCAACAAAATTATTTTTTTTCCTTCAGCCTAAGAAAAGAAACTGAAATTCATCTTAGGTAAAAGGGAAAGCAGAGACACTTTCTGCTTGGTTTTCATAGTTACCTTCCCAATAAGAAACAGCCTTGGTGTGAATGCCATTTCTAAGGTGTCTATACTGCACAAACAGACCAGAACAACCCCCTCAGCCACCAGGAACCCATGTACAAAATTCTTCATTCTCGATCTGTTAAAAAATAGAGCAGAACCAGTAGAGAAATTCAACTACACTCTTGTGAGTAAGGAATAGAGCAGATTAATCCATTGCAATCTCCTCTGCACCAGGCTCCGGAACTCAGTTCTGGTTCTGCCACCATTGCTGCTGCTGCAAGGTCTCGAGCAAGTCACATCAGCTGCCATTTTCCCAAACCTGTTCCAGTTTGGGGTTTGATTTTCTGTTTGGATTGGAGGCTTTCCAAGTCAGGAACTGGATGTCATGACTAAACCAGTTTACCACTACCAAGGGTCAGCTCTCCACTGTGGCCCCAGTTCTTGGGACGAGGGTGGCACCACACAAGCATCCCATCGCCTTCAGATCTGGCTACAGAGAGGCCAGACCCCCTTCTACCTTTTCAAACAATCACCTTTAACATGTGATGAGTGGGCACAGCCCAAATTGTTTAATGATCCTGAAGACGGTTTAACGATCCTAAAAGACCCATGGAGACCTGAGAGTTCAAAATTTTCTTGAGCAGCCAAAGAAGCAAGTCACTGAGCTTTTCTCCATCCATGAGTGATGGGGAGCAGGGAATAAGTTTCTGACCATACACATTCACGTATCTTCAGAACTAGGGACCCTTCGGTTTGGGTTACTTGGGGAAAAATTACCTCTGAGCGGCAAAAAAATTAACCCCAAGCGCCCCATGTTCAGCCCAAGCCTGCTCACTCACACACAGCTGAGCTGGTTCCTCAGTCTGTCCGGGGTTAAAGGCAGTCATGCAGCAAACTCCTGCCTGGAGTCGGCGTTTTCAAGCCTGTGTCCCTTCACTACAGCCAAGAACAAATGTCCTCCCACAATTGTCTGAAGAATCCTTCCATTCACGTCATCTTTCCTGTTACTTACTCCATGTTCTTTGGGTATAAATTCCCTACATAATAGAAGAGTGTACACTTCCTACCTGCCTAAAATTCTCTTACTGATGAAAATGGATTTGTTCTGCCCCAATCAGAGCAGGATACTCCCATGAACTAGGGAAGGATGAGTTGTTTCAGGCCCTGCTCCAAAGAGTTAAGAACTTTAAAGGCCCTACAGGCACCTGCTGCTGAAGCACATCCTGTCTCTGCTGCTGCACTTCTGGTAAAGTACCTGACTATGAAACAGCTCCCTTGTTAATCAGGTATTTTCTGTTTCATTTGCATGTGCTTCCAGCTGCTCTGGGTGCCAGTGGCAGTACTGCAGCTGCATACACAATCCTCCACTGCACCTCTACACACCAATTTTTGCAACAAATCCTCATTATCCAGCACGAAGGCGGACACTCCACCATGTACTACAAGGTCCCTGTGCAAGTTATTAATGATTAAAAGCAATTTCCTACCTTTATGTTCACATCTCCATTGCCCATGCTCTTTGAAAAACAGAATCTAATACAAATGACATGGCTTTCAAAAGTTTCTGCTTTACCCCTGGGCAAAAAACAATAAACACCTTGATGGAGCTTTTATCAATCAATTTTCATTTAGTTTCTTTCTATTAAAAAGTCCTAACATGCTATACTGAACACAGGGAGCAACAGCAATGTACTTCAAGGTAAAACAACAGTATTACTCAAAACAACGTGAATGGTATGTTCTGCAATTTGTGGAGTTGATCCCATTGATCAACTTTATTGCAAATCACAGCCTATCATGGGATTAATTTGTTTTTTCAAATATAAAGCCGAGAACATTACTCTGACTTGAAAGGATTTTACTTTATATTAAATCGGTGAAGTAGCAAATACTATTTGATATACATTTACCAAATAAGAGCAGCTGTACATATTGAGCAGCATACAATGTCACAAAATTATGGCTTAATTTCCTGAGGGAGTAGCTATGAAGGTGCAGACATCCTATTCCTAATAAAATTCCAATTATTATATAAATAGTCAATGAAAATCAAATTTGGGACCCTGAATTAATTTAAAAGCTTGACCTCATCTGAGCCAGTGGTGTAAATCCAGAGAAGTTCCTATGAAGTTCCTATGAAGTTCCTCTGGTTTTACATCAATCTGTTTGAAATCAGAAGCTTGGCCCAAAATGCTAAAAAGCACAGAACAGCTGCCTATTGATGTCTGCATAGATTTGAAAGCTTGATGCAACAGCGTTAGCATATTGATTTGTTCCCCCCTAGGAATTTGCGAGAAAAGAAATAAAAATTCAGTGTTTGATCCCAAATCTGAACAAACTTCAGGGCTTGCTTACAGTTTAGTACAGAAAAACAAAGCAAGGGAGATAAGAATGTACAGATTTCAGCTCGTACCAGGCAGTTACAAATGGGCTGCACTGACCACAAAGAAGACAAGAGGCTCTTTTAAGTTAAAAGAAGAAAAGAAACACGGGTTGGAAATTATTTTCTTAGAGTGAATCATCTTGCAATGAAATAATTGAATACTGAGGAATCCAATTGCTATTGTTGTGGGGGAAGAAGCCTTTACAAATGGGCTATTTAAACAGAAAAGCAATCTTATTAAAGATTTCTTCATCAAAGCTAAGGTCTCATTGGAATTACAGATCACTTAGGCACCAGTGTGACAGGCATCTAATATGGGGCTGACCCAGCTTGTACTCAAGTAAACTGAAACAGTCCCACTAATCTCAAAAAGCAGGGCCTGAGATAACCTAATCTGGTAAAAAAAAAAAAAAGTTTGGATTTACAGTTAATCCAGCTGCTGGTGTTGGGAATCCATTGATTGTAACTGAGGATGAATTTGAAACTGGAACAATTCAAGGTAAACCACTTTGCCTATCTCCCTTTGAGTAAAAGCAGGTTCTTTTCTAGCCCAACTCCAGGGATCTTTCAAAACGGATTAGCGTGTTCTAAATTTCACCTGGTCACTCAAAATCTTGGCCATACTTTGGGATAATTATCCAGAACTGAGGGGGCTGAATTCCCATGTCCCAGAACTGGCAGTGGGGTAATTCTAAGATTCTGCACTGAAAATTATGCTATGATGCAAGAACAACTTGGAGTCTCAATATTTTTCCTTCACAGCACTTCAAGGACCAGAATATTAGACTTCATGCTAGGTTTGAAAACTACACAGTCAAAAATTCAGGGGCTGGAAACTGCTCCTGATATTTTTTTTTTAAATAGAGGATGCAGTGAAAGGATTGCCTGACATAAAACTTTGTTTCTGCTTCTGTGAGCCCGGATAAATCAGTTCCACAAATCTGTGAGCCAGTATCACTTGCCAGACACAAATATCAGCCACCAAGATGGGGAAGTTTCCATCTTGCTTCTCCTCTCTGCCCTGTCCCTGGTCATGGGTCCCTCCCATTCCTTTTCCCTCCATGGGCATTCACCACCCCCAGCCATGACCTGATGCAACTCTTTTCCATCCCATGGTCATATTTTACCTCAAACACAGTAGGAAGTAGAAGCCTCCTGTGCTGAGGACTGCAAAATGGAGAGAACAAACAGATAATCTGCTTCCCCAGCAGATCACACCCTCATAGTCCCCTTCTGCATCCCAACATGTATTAAACTACCCATGCAAGATTTCAAATTCCCTTTTTTGCACTTCAGCCATTTACTCCTCCATCCCCACTTTATCACTCCAGTAAATTGCTGATAATTATTTATTTAAATAGAAATTAAACCACATGAAAACACTTAACATCATGTCCTTAAAACCAAACCAGTTTGCCCTGTACCTGGATAAGCATGACACTGGTACCATGCAATAACCATAACCATGTAATTTCAAAGCTTTCTCTCATCACATACCCTGACTCTGTGTTGGGAAGAGCACTTAAACTCAATCAATTCCCATGGGAAGCGGACCAGCTGCTCTTCACTGCCGTGAACAGAGTGATCAAAATATTTTCTTGCTCAGTATTTAAATCTTGGCTGCTTAAGTCTACCCAACAGTACGTGGAGTGCCAGCTCTGAGCATGACCCACTATTTCCAGGCATGGCTCTGCTGTGTTCCCTGAGGTTTGCAACTCAAACAGCTCATTCTGGGAGCCCTTTACACGCAGATAGAGGCTGTGGTGAGGAATTCTGTGAGGTTCAAGAGCAGGTTAAGCTGTGTATGTAGACAGAGCGAAATCCTCATCTTCAACTGGGAAGTTAAGCATTTCCTCAACAAATATCATAAAAACAGCGACAGAAATTGTGTGCCAGCTCCTCATTTTGGTACTGACACAGGTGTGGAACTGTGCTCGCACCTGAGTTTTCTGTGAACTAGTTAACGTTTCCATTGGACTTTTCATCAAAATAAAATAAAATCATCAGACAACTCTTCTAGCATAACTGCACTTTCCAGCACAGCTTCCAAAGCTGGAAACATGGGTCAGCACTGGAAATATTTCACATGGCACCTAACCAGTGTGGAAACAAATGCCAAGCATGATCTAGTGTCATCCAGATTAGCTCCTGCTGGTGCTTGGATTCAAATTAATGGGTTACCCTCTCCCAGCAAATGTCACAGGAAAACCTTGCCAGGAAACAGCTTACAAAAAAAAAAAGAAAAAAAAATCCTATTTCAACTTGAATGAGGGATTCCATTTCACTGAAGGTTCCTTCCCATAGCCTCTGTCTGAGCACAGCTTGGGAAACACTTTTGGGAAATGAGATCAAACAGCATAAACAGCAACTTGCACAAGGAACCAACAAGGCAACTGAGAACCCAAGAGTTTCAAGAAAACTCCTGCCCCCTGAGCTTATTCCTGCTCTTTAATATTTCTGATTACTTTCAAAATATTAAAAGCTATTACCTTTCGGAAAGGACAAATTTACCACCAAGCACCTTTGAATGCCTTTGCCTTTGTTCTTGTTCTACAGAAGGTTTAAAGTCTGACAAACATCTAGGGTGGGAGGATACTTCACACAGTGTCTAAAAATTGAGATACTTTCCTGAAAATCTTACTGACCGGAGGGAAAGGACTGTCAGTTTTCCTCACTGTACCTTACCTACAAAGTTTCCACCTTCAAACAGACAAAATTTCCATTTTAATTAGCTTTGATTACCTTGGGGTAGATAAGTTTCCTCTTTTGGATCCAAAGGGTAAACAGGTAGGGAATTGGTTTTCCCTATGATATTCCTCACCCAGTTTAACTCCTTGGCCTGGCATCTCTCTCTCACAGATGCCAAAGTACACCAAAAACGGGCAAGGGTGTGCAGGTGGGGACAAGGATGGAAGGACTGACTCCTTTGATGGGAGCTGGGGATTAGAATATCACGCTCATGAGTGGCACCCTGAGCTAACTCACCTTGTTCTCCTGGAGCCCAAACTCACCAGCTGGATTTGAAGTAATTCTGAAGAAGTGATAACCTCAGCACAGCCATTTGCAGATTAGAGCTTTCCAAAGATGCCCCAGCAAGAAGTAATACTTGTCTGGTATAATTTAATGCAAATGATGGAGCTCCTTTCCCCACCACAAAATAGTGGCACTTAAGTTCATTAAGTTAATTTCTTTTATTGGGAAGCCTATATGATGACATGTTCTGGGTTTCCTCTATAGACAGGAAAACAAGAAACTCCCCTTCTCTTTTTGAGTGAGATTTCCTGCAAAATGAGATTACAGCAAAAGGAAAGTTATTAAATAATGCAGTACTCAATTAAATGGTATGAGCTGTAACAGTGGACCTTGACTAAACACATTTGGATTACTTTAATAGAGCTCCGATTCTATGAAATCAAATGTACTGTTAATCAACCATAATAGAAAATTTTCAAAGACTTTTTCATGAAATGCAGAACCCTTCTAGCTACTCTGAGATACTGTTTCTTTGAACCAGCACCAGGAATTCAAGCAAATGGGTGCTGTAACCCTTCTGCCAGATTCTTCTCAGCGAAATCTGGAAAGAAACAAGTTTGGGTCAATGTGATTTCCCTCCCTGTAGTGAAATTCTGTGCTTAGTGTTATGAAACAACACCTGTGAAAGGCTGCAGACCAGTGAGGCAGTGGTGACCAGTGGACCTTCTCCAGATAAATCATTATAACTTCTCCAGGTGACACCAAAAGTTGTACTCAGAGCTGCCTGCACTAGTGCTGGGCATTCAGGGCTACCCAGCCGCATCAGCATCAGTTCAGAGACCTGACAGTAACCTTGGGAAGGGCTGAGCTCACCCCTTTTCTCACTAAGCTGGAGCTGGGAGAAAACATGTGCACAGCCTTCTGAACAAAAGAAATAGGAGACTCCTTCCTGCAAGGTGGAAACGTTACGTTTACTATTTCACTTAATATTAAATGTCATCTAAAATTAGTCTCTTTCAGGAATCAGAATTCCTTGGCTCTTATAGTATTTCGACTGGGGAGAAAATAGTTAAAGAACAGTTTACTTATTATCTTTTCTGCTGTTTGTTTACTCCTGTGTGCCAGATGGCTTGGACCGTGAAAACAGATCCACGAGATGACACATAATCCTGCAAATATTCGGTGCCTGGACCTCCAATGGAGCTTGCTAGAAGTCCCATGCACATGGTGCCTGAATGACTATTTCATTTCTGTTTATAATCAGC
Source organism: Lycocorax pyrrhopterus obiensis (assembly GCA_014706295.1). Taxonomy (NCBI): domain Eukaryota; kingdom Metazoa; phylum Chordata; class Aves; order Passeriformes; family Paradisaeidae; genus Lycocorax; species Lycocorax pyrrhopterus. The sequence goes on along the minus strand of JACSVZ010000022.1, from coordinate 7,434,645 downwards.
TTCACTTTCTCATTCTCACAAATTAACAAAATATTGCCACATTCAGGCTGCATATAAAGAATGTACATCCCACACGTAGCTGTTCTATAAATTGTCTTAAATAGGATCAGAAAATACTGTTTGTGTTATGGCTCTCCACTGCCCACTTTGCCTACCAAGTCTCTGGATCTTTTTTGTTTTTAATACTTTTCAAGTTGTTTCTAGAGGTGACTTCCCCTTCCTGGTTCATCTGATCTTCTGCTGTGAATTAACAATGATGTTGAACCTTTGGCATCACACTGGTTTCCATTCCATGGAATCATTTAGGGTGGAAAAGACCTGCTGTCAAATTACACAGGAAAGATGGGAGCAGCATCCCCCAGGACTGCCAGACAAACACTTAGCACACCCCAACACCAGCAAGAAATGAGTGTCCCTCTTTCCCTGACCACGGGGCCCTTTCCACCTTCAGGGATAACCTCACCAGGGCTTTTCCTGCAGCTCTCAGGGGAGCCACACACGGCCTCTGCCTCAGTCTGTGCTGCTGCTCTGCTCCTGCCTTCCCTGTTTCACATCACCCTTCCCAGAGCAGCACCTGGGCAGGTACCTCCTGCATGTCCTCGTTCAGGTCTGAGGACCCCACCTGCAGTGAAAGACCCACCTGCAGCAGAAGCAGCTGAGCTGGAACAGCATCTCTGACCAAACACAAGTGTGTGAGGTGCTGAGAAACCCAAAGGTTATGACATCCTTGTGCACAGGTTCACCAGCCTCCCCTCCAGATGGGGTGAGGCCTCCCAGACAAACACCTGGAGCACTTCTCCACACCCCTGCTCGCCTGGATCTGCCTGAGTAAAGCTTTAAGAGTCTTAAGCAACTTCACAAACAACCTAAACAATTTGTAAACAAATTCTTGCTCCCTCAGAACACTAAAGGGAAGGGGGTTCTCAAAGGGATAAGGTACAATTAAACACCCACATCTCAGTGGTCTTTAAAGCCACAGTGTTATTTAATACTGTCTGTGGCAAATTAAAAAATACAAAAGTCTTCCTCGAATCTGCCTTCTAGGATTTCTCTGTGGGGGAATCCCTCTCCTTGTCTGCCCACCTGTCACTGATACTAAACTGATTCCAAAAGTGTCAAACAGCATCAGGACTAGTGCACGTTCAGTGTTGGATAGGCAGAGGCAGGCATCACCTCTCTGCCCATGGGAATACTGCCTCCTTTATTTCCTGAAAAGCATTGAATTATCAGCTGAGGATGTTTGGTAACACCAAAAACAGAGTGCACATGTATTATTATGGTGCAAGGATGCACTCAGATTTCCTTGCAACTACTGTGAAGACCTACAACTATGAAAAACAAAAGAAAATAACAGGACAAGAGAAAAAAAAAAAACCCAAACAAACCAACTAGAAGGAAAGAAGAAGATGCTGAGAGTAATTCTATGATATTTTGTAGGTGTAAATCTGTAAATCACACCTAATATTACATAAGTTTTAAAATGGTATGCCAGCTGCATCTGTCCAAATGTATCAATGCCTAATGAAGTCAAGACAACCAGAGTAAAACAACACCATTTTGCAAGGTAAAACTTTTCCTTTCCATTACTTTATCTGCATTTAACCTCCTAGAGGCTTCAGCCCAGCACAAGCCCACAGAATTAAATTCATTATTATTCATTATTCAAACACCATCCCTTTGTTTCCTGGAATAGCTTTGTAGCCTGGAGTCAAATGAGCTAAAGTAAAATTATGTGACTTGGCATTGAAAATATATTACCTCAGCTGCCAGAACGGATTTAGCAGAATATGTGCGCAGTTCGTCACTTCTTCCACAACTGCCTTCATGCACACAAAGGGGTATGACAGCCCCTGAGTTATGAGAGGCCATTCTAGGGGCTGTGATGGATTAGATTGTTTCATGCACTGACTTAAGATCTCATTTCCTGCAACATTCACAAGTGCTTTCTCCACGGCTGAATAGAAACCTGTTCTGTCCTATGTATATTGCCTTCCCTTGTTAGCCAGGGGAAGCTATAGATGTGGGGAATTCACACTAGAAGAGCTCCCACTTGCTCAGGGATTCAGGCAAAGTCTCCAAGCAGGCTGAGACATTTGAGAAGTGACAAGCAGGTTCTGCCCGTGCTTTTTATTGAGTCCTAATCGATTTACTCTAGAATAAGGGGAGCAGTGAGTTGCTTGCAGCGAGAACAGAGTGGGAAGAAAATTCTAATCACAGCTCTGACAGGTCTGACTTTGCAAACCTTAAACTACAGAACTCCAGCTATTAACAGGGGGACGGCAGGATGAACTCTTCATCTGGGGCTTTCTGCACATTGCTAACTCCACTCTTACCAGATGCTACAGTCTGATGAGGTGTAAGTGTAGTTTTAGGTGCAGTACTACTAAATCAAAAGTGCCCAGACACAATATTAACTCAGCTGGGCATCTGTGTGGCATAGAATCATAGAATCGTGGAATGGTTTGGGTTGGAAAGGACCTTAAAGATAATCTAGTTCCACTAAAGATAATCTAATTCCCCCCCTGTGGGGCAGGGACACCATGGCCAGGTTTTCCAGCGTGCTGTGGTCTCACTGTGTGGGTCCAAAATGGTACAATCCCTCCTGGAGCCTGCAAGCTGGGAGGAAAAGAGCCCCAGGGTGGCTTCCACCCTGCAGTCTGGTGAACTTGCCAGAGGCACCAGCACTCCCACTGCAGATCCCACTGGGTGATGGGGCAGTGTGTGAGTCTGTTACCAGCCAGAGCCGAGCCACTCTCCAGAGAGCCACATGTGAAACATGGCTAAGCTGCCCTCAGCCCACCACTGAGATTAACTTCACCCATGAAAGCATTAACAATTGAATCTGTACTAACCTGACAAATACTGCCACTAATACTTTTTTAAGTCCTAGAAACTCACCGACTACATCAAAATAAATACAGATGGGAAAGTGTAACCACTCAGAAGTTCTTGCATCACGCAGTGACAGCCAACCAAAGACCACAAGCACAGGCTAACACATAATCACAGGCTAATCAGCTGGATTTTCCCCCTGTTCCCTTTGCTTGAGCTATATCATAATAGAATCTATGAACTGCAAGGTACATGGTAATTAATCTTTGAACTACTTGTTAACTTAAAGCGTGAGTGGAATATTAAGTCAAATGTGTTTGCAATCACTGTCTTTAATAAAGGTGTGTGGAAAAATTACCAACAGAATGGAGAAAGAAAAAAAAGAAAGGCCCAAAACAAAACACAGAGCATCATCCTCTCCCAGCCTAAACAGGGGGTAAAGGGGGCTAAATAAAGTCAGTAGTAAAAATAGTCTCTTGAGAAGTTCTAGGCTTAATTTAACCCAGCACATTGTTAGCTAGAGGTGCCCTCCAGTAATACAATTACAAGAAGGCCACCAAAATAGGCTTTCCCTCTGGAGAATTCACTGCCTGTTCACTGCAAACCTGGCACGTGAAGGAAGGAATTTTTTAAAAGTGTCTTCTTCCCCCAGCCTCTGAGTTAGATGAGGAAAGGAGGAAGGGAGAACACAAACACACACACATACACTTCTCTCTCCTTCATGCATTTTTTAGGGCAAAGGTGGCAACAACAATATTAACAAAAATTAACGCAGGCAGGCGTGGGGAAAATATAATACACTGGGAAAGAGATGCTCAGGGAAGCCAGGCTAGTTTTTAAAGAGGAATCTGGAAGGCTGAGCAGAAAGAGACCTTGATAACTATTTTTTATGGAACATTAAAAGTTTGAAGACTTTCCCCCCCCCTACAATTCTGAGCAATGCTGGAGACCAGAATGCCAAGCTAATGTTTACTATCATCAATATGTCTTTCATATGTTGCTAGTCCATCACTGCACTGTACATGTGCCACAAGACAGATTCTGAAACATGTTTGTAATTTGCATTTACAAGGGCTCCATTCTATACATATTCAATAGCCCAAAAGATACCACATAACCCAGGCTAATTTTAACCCACCTGTTTCCCACCCTCTCTCTCTGCCTTTCCACAACATTTTTGAACTGTATAGCTCAGGGCTCATTGGAGTCAATGGAAAGTTTTCTATGCAGTTCAATGAAGAGTAGGTCCAACCATAAGACAAAAGTTAATCAGCTTAGTTCTAGTTAGCATGCACTTAATACTGAACACGTGTGCAACAGATTTGCTGAAAAGATAGATTTAAACATGGGCTTAAAGGCCTCCTCAAACTACAGCCTAAAAAAAATAAAATCCTAAAATACTGCACAACTACAAAAATATTCAACAGTTTCAACAGGCTATTTGACACATACTTGCTAATTCTGAACAGAACATTATGAAGCGATTTGGTTTTACACTTAAATGTCCATCAGTATACAGTTACGGTACAGAAGCTTGACAAAGGGCGATTATCCAAATCATTTTTGCACATCTTGGTAGCAGAATATAAAGTTTTGGAGTTGGGACTATCAGATCAAATTTGTGGAGCAACCAGATATTCTGTGGGATCTGTTACTGAAATGGCTCATTTATTGGTCACAACCAAAAATCAGAGACTCGGGTGCACAAACGCAGAAATATTGTGTTTACGCACAACTAGAAGCACAATTCCAATAAGGAGTGACCGGGTTGGCTGGCTCTTTTTCCAGCAAGTATTTCCACATCTCTGTTCTAATTGTTCCCCTAATTTTTCTTGATCCTCTTTATTTCTATTGAGTCTGACAAAAGTACCCCACCAGTCACCAAATATATGAACATAAGGTGGAGCTTTGCTCTGTGACACCACTGCTTTGGACTTTACTCGAGGTGAGGGACTACTCGGGGTGATGACCTGGAGACACAGGGCTATTACAGGACACACAGTGCAAAGTGCCAATACAAATTGTTTCCTCTGTAAGAGGATAACATCTGGGGGTTGGGGTTTTTTTTGTTCTCTTCTTTCAGGGAAACGATGAGCTGAGCTAAAGCCTCCTCATTTTTCAGACAATTTTATATATATATATATTGTATGTATTACACAAACATTGGTATATTGCCATGAATATGTTATTTATAATATCCTATATTACTATAATTATATTACTATAGTATCTTATTAAATGCAAAGAGATATGCCTAGTTGCAATGTAGTTATTAGATGTTCAATTTCAATTGATTGTCAAGAACATAGTCATTAAGATTAAACATCTGTTTAATAGGTATATCTTATTACATAGTTGTACTTAAGTCCACAGGCAAAACCTGATTGAACATGAGACATAGTTTAAATAAACTAATTATGCAAGCATGATCTAAAACCAAGCTAAACATGGACCTTTGAAAATGACACATGAATTTAATCAAAGCCAGGGCCTCAAAGTGAGCAGAACTTAACCACTGGCCTGACTCATGCATGTGTTTTGATTTCACAGCTGAAACCAGTAAAGCCAGCACCCTCTGGGGGCTTCCTGACTCAACAATGCCTCCCCCACCCACAGATTACAAAGCAGCAAGTTGTCTCTTTGGTTCGAATTACAGGAAACATCGCAGTGCTTTGTTTGGGAAAGTGCAAGCCTTCACCTCTCCAACAGTAGTGGAGTCTCTGGAGGTTTGGTCTGGAGGCTCAAGGTTGGCTCAGTCAAGGGGCTCGCCCCAAACACAGACAGGTGCTCCCACAAAGCCCTCTCACTCCATCAGCCCCCCACCCCAAGATCCCACCCAACAGGAGATACCAGACCCATCACAGGCCCCGTCCCATCCAGATTTATCATTTGTCCAAGCTACCAACTTAATGCTCCCACCTGAGTGAAAAAATCTGGGTGTAAGAGGGTGGGCAAACCTGGCTTTCTGCAAAGGCATGGCAAGGAAGATGCAGTCTGGCTGATCAACAAACTAATTCCTGTCCCTACAGCCCGAAACCAAGGTCCAGCAACATAACGTACAGAAATTCCTTACCCAAGTGAGGAAAGCCCGGTCTGGTTTATTTTCTGCTAAATTTAGGATTTAAGGGGAATAAATCACATATTTGGATCCAAGAAGACTAAAAAGTGTTTCCACAAACTCAAAGCAGGTCTCAGACAAACCTGACTAATTTTTTTTCCTGTTTTATTAACGGCCACACCATCAGAAGGCTCAGCTCTGAGTCTCCAGGGAAATAATCCTACGTGCCTTATTGACAGTGGGAGACTGGCTGAGCCTTTTGATACACCCATTCCTCAGTTCTTTCAATCCCTGATGATTTTCTCAAGAACTCTAGCTTATTGCCACAGGAGAAATAGAGCTAGTCAGGAAACCAGATATCAATTATTTAAGTTTCGGAATTTTTTCCATCTGGATTCAGAAATCAGCTTCATGTCATGGAAGTGAAATTCAACTTTAATATTGAAATATGTCATTTCCAGAATGAATTACGGTCTCTCAGATGTCCAAATACCTTCCTAGAGGACTACAGCAAGTCAAACAGCCTTGGTCGCTACAGCCCAAGCCTGACAAAATTTTTGTTGGCTTCAGCATCACCCATCCCTGCCAAGCAAGGGTGAAATAGCATCTCAGTAATTTTGCCATTACCACTCCATGTTGAAAAGTGCCACATTCATTTTCAAATCTGTCGCGGCCATTTGGCAATTAAAGACCTCCGAGATCCAAAGGCCTGTGAAAACCGCAGGTCGCTGGCAATAGGTTAAAATCGCAGATATTGTGGAATGGTTTGGGTTGGAAAAGACCTCAAAGATCAACTAATTCCAACCCCCTACCATGGGCAGGGATACCTTCCACTAGACCAGGTTGCTCTGAACCCCATCCAACCTGGCCTTGAGCACTTCCAGGGATGGAGAACACACAACCTGTGCCAGTTCCTTTCTACCCTTATAGTAAAGAATTTCTTCCTAATACCTAATTGAAACCTGCCCTCCCTTCTCCTTCAGGCCTTTCCCACTTTTCCTATCACTCCATGCCCATGTGAAAATTCCCTCTCCCCAGAGGAAGACAGGTGAGGATCTGGGAGCCCAGAAGCACCATTTCCCCCAGCCCCAGTTCCCTACACCAGAGTGATATTCCCAAATTCACTTGTTCCTCTTCAGCCCACCAGAACTGGCCAGGCTCGGGGCTGAAGTGTCTATGGACAGCTCTGACTATTGAATTGGCAACTCTTTGCTTCAGCTTCGCAAACAACTGAAACAAAATCTGATGGGACCTCAGAAAAACAAACTTTCTACCAAAACTTGTGTCTTTCCCATGGGAAGTCCTCAAAATTTAACAGTTTCTATAAAATCTTAATGTGTATCAAGTCAGTGAGTTCTAATGGATGAAACAGAGAGTTTCCATGATTTTTTTTTTTTTACTTCAATTTTTTCCCAAAACAGCTTCATCTTTTTCAAGAACGTACGTCTAGTGCTATAGCAATGCTGAAAACCTCAAAAACAAATGCGGGTGCACCCCCTTGATATGTAGGCCAGAAAAATGTCAAATTTTTTGTTCTCATGGTTTTTAATTGCTTAGAGATGGCAGTGCTGGCAATTGATGCTATGGAATGCTACTTCTTTTCCCACATCTCAGTAATTGTTCTAATGACCTCCTTGCAACATATTGGTGGAAATGTCAGGAGATTTCATGACAGATATAAAATCCATGTGATTGCCAGTAAAGCAGTATAAAGACTCCAAAAAATATCCCACAAATATTTCCCCACATTTTTTAATACAGCCATGTCAGGGCTACCCGCAAGCTTTTGTATTTGTTGCATGAATTGGGTGCCCACATCCCATCAGAAGACAGATTTTCACGGGTTTCCAAAAGTCAATGGATACTTTTGTATAGCTTTATGAAACAAATATTTAGCTCCCGTTTGCCAAACCTGTGACTTTCAGAGTGTGACATATATTAAACACTGAAAGGAAACGTATTATCTGAACTATAATAATATAAATTTATTTAATAATATAAATTATTAAATTCATATTATTTATTTAAAAATATAAATAATATAATAATACAATATAAATGTATTTAATAATTAAATTTATATTATTTATTTAATAATATAAATTTATTATTAAAATAATAATGTAAATATTATTTATAATAATAGAAATAATACCTGTGTCTCCAAAAATGTTTCCAGTGTTATCTACCCAAACCTTTAAACCCATCAAAGATACCTCTTACTGCATTCTGAGCTGCTACACCAACAGGGTGAGTAGAAATAACGTAATAAAATATCCATACTCCACCTCATGATGTTCCCTCAGCTGTGCAGGAAGGATATCTATGTATTCCTTAGCTGCAAGTGACATAAGGTATTCATAACAGGTACATTGCAGAGATCGATTCCTAAATTAATGCTTATATTGCTACATATGCTATAAAACTACCTCAGGCTCATTGTGGATGAAATCACATATTTTCTAGCTGGTTTAGGGTTTTGTTCTATTTTGATTCTCCTCATTAGATACAATGTCCTGAAATAAAGAGCCAATAATTCTCCTCAAACTGGTTCAGAACTCTTTTTATCCAAGATTACATCTCTCTACTACTTTTTTTTTCCCCAGGCATCTCTTCTTTAAAATAAATTTATAAAAAATACAAATTAAATTACCCTCCACATCACAAATTCACTGTTTCCTGCAGTAGAAAAGCCTGTGTTCACCATGTCATTCCACTTCAGTGCCATGGGTGTCGTGGAGTAGCTGTTGCACTTCTCTGTAGCAGCTCCAGCTCCAAGGAGCTTTAGGCACAGCTGTACAAAACACCCCAACTCAGTGCATCTTCTGGCTAATTCCAGGAGCAAGCAGTGAGTTTTGGCAACTCCTCAGATGAATAAAGATGTTATATCCAAGGGCTGAAGTCTAATCATTAATTTAAATTGATGCTCCTTTCATCACTCTTTTTGGAAGCTTTCAGAGATGGTAGAACCATGCAAGCTCTCCACAGGGGTAACTGAAAACTACACTGAAAATAAGTGCAATGTCCAGGCAGACATTCAAGAGCAGGTTTAACCCGAGTCCCTGCACTGGTTCTGCTGAGACAGCCCCTGCCCCTGTGCAGCACTGCCAAAGCCAACTGAATTTATACAAATCTATGAGAATTCTAGTCTAGTATCAGGAAAAATCCAAACCAAACAAACCCAAAAACCCCCACACCAGTATAGTTTTTCCAACATTTTGAAAACATTAATTTACCTCCTTCCAGCATAAACGGAATTAGCAGCAAAGTCCAAATCTGAAAGTGTTTGAAAGCTCATCCCTGTCCTGGGCCATTTCATATCTGCTTCTTTCATGCTTTGGGCCAATGGCTATAACGTGCCAGCATTATTTTCCCATATTTGAAGAGCCTCTGACCTTCAGGAGAGCTTTCCATTCCTGCATCTGGATCTGATTGCTGAGAACCTGGCTCACCTCTGTTAAAGATGTACTAAGGTCTTGGATTCACATCCTGCATTCCTCTGCAACCCAGAGAGTCTGCCATGATTAACGTGCTCTGAATGAAAACCATAAGAACCAAAAATGATTTGCAACTGATTCATTAAAATAACATTCATCATGATAATTGATTGGTTAATTAATTATGGCCGTAATGCAGATGTCATCTGTATTTCCATAGGAATTCTTTGGTTGTTTCCGAGTTCATTCATTAAAGCCTGGCGAGTTCACAGTTGTACAGCTTCTCATGGGGGAGACTTGCAGAGACAGTGAATCCAAAGAACTCTGCTCTCTAAGCCAGTATCTTCCAGTGTTGTGAGAGAATTCCTTCAGCAACACCACCTCAACCTTCTCTCATGACTAACACTGGATCAGGGTGATCCAGTCCTGTCCAGTTGGGCAGCCCAGGAGCCACAGACTCCTCTCACCCTACACCTACCCTGTCCACACAAACAACACTCGCAGGGTGACAGCAACCACAGCACTGCAACGCACAGGAAGGATTAGAACAGAACAGGAAATGCAAAGAAATATTCTTGTGAAAAATACCAAGGGATCTTTCTGGCAATGTGCATCGAACGTGAGCAGGTTTTGGGGCTCTCATTTGAAAGAGGCGTGCACAGGCAAAATGCACAGCCAATTTACACAGACTTTTCAAGTTTCAAAGTGCTCGTTGTCCAGACGTCCACTAGCCTGGCAGACAGAGATGTTTGTCAGCTACTTGGAACCTCTGCCTTTGGCATGGTTATTCTCTAGCATAGATGTAGAAAGCTGGACTCAGCACAGCGCAGATTTGATGTCTGAACTCACCTGAAAGTGTTACAGCTCAGACAGGCCAAAGGCAAGGATTTTCTTCCAGCTATGATCTGATATAGCAGATTTTGAGTTATGGGGATTCATTTCTTGACTCTGCCATAGGCTTTTCTGCATGGCCATGAGCAAAACCTTCTTTCCTCTGTTGCTCCAGTTTTCATCTCTAAGTCAGAAATGATGGCAACTCTCTCTCCAAGGCTATGGAGAAGATGCACTCACCATATTAATATCTAGGAAGTGCTTAGATATTATAGCTTCAGGGAACACAGACATATCCTGAGAAGTAATCCACAAAGAGCAGCACAGAATGAAGAACTTGCTGAGGCTATGTTCTCCCTAGCTCTTCCTGCTGACCTCTTTTTAATTTTTTTCCAATCTTGTGGTGCCATAAGCACTACTGGAGTACTTGCACACTGCTGCTAGACAGGCAATCCCTTAGGCTAAGTCTTTAGCTATGGAAAAGCAATGTCAGCCCATTGACTTCAAATACACCCACGGCTATTTTCACCCCTGGAGATCCAGCTCACCACATTCTCCTTCTGCCCAGGACTGATGGACATCTCCCCCAGCTCTGAAAAGAGATGTTCCTGCACAGGAGAACCCTTCAAGTGCAGGGTGGGGAGGGGACCACTGTATGGACCCTCACAGGGGACGCTCCTGGCAGAGCATCACCTGCTCTCAGCCAAGCAAAGCACTGGCAGGTGTTTGAGGAGCACCATGGCCATAAACTCAAAGGTCGACGTACAACCTGCTGCAATTTGATGGAGCTGCTGTTGTTTGACTTCAGTTTTAAAAGGGAAGAAATCAGTAGAAATGCTTATGTGCTTTCCCCTTTCTTTTCCCTCCCCCTGAATCGCTGATCTTGGTGGGATAAAAACCAAGTCAGGAGCAAGAAAAGCTCTTTCTGTACTGGTAGCCTAAAAGCACGGGAGGCCTGTTAGAGCTTTCCGGTGCCAGATGAGAGATGGGGGGGGTCTCTGTGATTTACCATTCCCCATCTCTTCCTTTGTTCTATCCCCACCTCAACTGTCAGCTGTTTTGCAAAGGGGCTGGCAGTCAGGGGGAGAGGAGAGAGGCTGGTGTGTGTGTGTGTGTATGTGTGTGCGTATCCAGTTCAGGCTGGTTCCTGGCTCAGGGAAGCATTTTATTGGATTTGTTACTCTTTGATGCTGATTAAGCCCATGGGGTAGAAAAAAGCAAAAGAGAGGGGGAGTTTGGGGGGAGGGGAGCGATGCAGTTTCCCTGTGGCTGCGATGTTTTTAATTTATTATTAACCATCTCTCATGTGTTATCTGACAGCTCTGTTGAATTCTGGATGCAAAGGAAAGCAGTGCCTGCATTTACAGTTTTCTGGGGTGTACATCCCCAGTCTCCCCAAATCAAAGTCCAGGCTGCTCACACAGTTATCTTTGTAGATGCTAATTTTAAACAAATACATTAGTAGGAAATTAGTTTCTTAGTGGTTGGAAGGCTGAGCCATTTCAAGGCCAGGATTGCACAATGGAGAGCTCAGAGACAGCCCAGGAGTGCAGGGTGAGACGCAGAGGAGCGGAGCATGCAAAAGGAATTCTGCAAGGTGACCCCAGAACAGCCCAGACTGTGCTTCCAGCTTCTTCCTCAGGTGTTTTGAACATGCCCCACAGAAATGGCTGGATTTCCCCAGTTTCTGGACTCTCCTCTCACATCACAGGCATTTCAGTCTCTGGACACATCACAACTACGGGCACCGTTCTGATTAAGTTTTTAGTTAAGTAGTGATAGGTTTACCCTTTCAGATGGCCTTCCAAGAGGATATTAGCTCCAGGCACACAAATGCTGGTGCCCTGATCCTACCTGGAAACCCACAAAAGCTGCACATTTCCCCAGCTCTGACACATAAATGCCAGAAGTCAGAGCCAGCCAGATTTTTTACACTAAAAGCAGAGACTGGAGATTGGAAGTCTTACACTGTCATGTACAGAGCACAGCTGCAAAGCTCTAAGCACACCATCAGAGCACCAGCGTGCTCATTAGGTGCATGTTGCATGGTCACAAATGGCTGTGCCAGCTATGATGCTGGAGAACCCAACCTATAGCTTCAATTTTCAAAGCCACCACTTGGTGACCACAGCAGGTAGGGATCACTCCTGACTGGGGTTTTCTACACAGCCAGTGAGAGCTGGCAATTTTTCCTGACATCTCTTTAAGGAGGCTTGGAAAGAGAAGGCCAGAACCTCATTCACTGGTTACTGGATAAGCACATGTTGTCCTTGATGCTGATTATATTTTATGCTGTGCTGGTTACCAGCACTCTGAGGCAGGGTCCTGTAGAAATGGACTTTTTAGGTTTGTGAAAAATCATGGCTGATATAAAATAATATTTAGTATGAGAGAAAGCCAGGGAGATGGGTTTTCCTACTGCAGTACACAGAGCTGCACGCTGGGATGTGAGTAAACTACAAGGTCAACATCTTTGAACATCTTGCCACACACAAGCCCAAAACAGTAATTCAAACCAAAGACCACCACAAGTGGCACAAAGAGGTTCTGCTGCAACACAGCCCTCTCTCCATCCTTGGGCTAACCCATGTTTCCTCTCCCATTAGACTACCACCAGGATATCTGTGAATTCCTGGTTGATGAGGACCAGGGTTGGTGCAAGGACAGGAGGTTCCTGACGTGCAGGATGCTCTGCTCCTGCTCTTAAACACTGCCATCTCCTGGGGCAGGGGAGGCAGCACAGCCCCTCCTCTTTATCAGCGAGTTGTTAATTACGAACTAGAGTTTGCATCACCTCTATGGGCATCAGCAGCTCCAGCACTCAGGAGGGCCTCAAGTCAGACAGAGCCAGCCACTAAACCAGACAGCATCTGGAAAGGACACTCCCACTGTGTCTATCAACAAGATCTATCAACCACTACGTTTGCTGAAAGGGTATTTTTCAAGGCCATCTAAAACGTGGTGCCATACAATTTCATGCAGTTTTAGGGAAGTGTGTGTATTTAGTGCACGGTGCAAGAGGAGGCTCCTTAAAGTTCACACCTCAGGGAAAAACAGGAAAATAATTTTCACTTGACCCCAGGCTCCTCCACGAGTGTTACTCCCAAACTGTCGATATCTGTGTGGGTAAAACCTTTCACACCATGTTTTATCTTATTGCTAAAAATAAATCACTTGTAAATTGTTTTATAAATTATGTATAAGAAGAGACCTCGTAGTCTAAGATGTGCTACCAGTGTATTCTATATGATAAAAAAAAAAAAAATCTAAAATGATCTCCAAGGGTGGGAGGGGGAAGGGAAGGGAGCACTTTTATAAATAATATATTCAGTGGTCAAAGAAAGTTATCACCTTTTATGAAGTGTTTGGGATTCATTATGCATAAAAAGTGCAGCACTGCTTCTAGTGTGCATGATATCAGGATGTGATTATTAAGCATTACAGCCACCAACGAAGTGATTATTGGTGTCATCATTTGTTTATCTAACCAAAACCTAGACTGCCACCTCTCATCAGTGGAAACAAACAGCTGATGTTTTTGACTGGTGCCAAAGGAACGCTGTCGATTATTCCCAGAGAGATGATGTCCCCATCGTTGTGGGTTTCATTTGGTATTCATTGTAATAGCGCTGATCCTAATGAATTCATTTGGTATTCATGTGGATGTCACATGTATTTCCAGAGATGTTCTGCTGTAATTTAGCATGGGTTAATGGACACCTCTGTTAAAGTGTTATTGAAAGTTTGACATTCAAATAACCCAGTTTAAAAATCAGACAAACCTAGATATTAAAGCTGAAGGGAGGATGGGGGAGGGGACTGGAGTAAGAGGCAAGACTGAAATGCCACGCTGAGATAGTAACCCTTATCTGCCTGCTGGCAAGGGAACGCTGTCCTATCCCTTCCTCTTTCCTTCCTCTCCTCACTAACCAAAAGCAGAGCTTTGACCATTTTCAGAGACTTTGTGACAGGGCCTCTTTTCATGCCCGACCCAGGTCTCCTGTCAGGGTTAGCCTGGCTCATTCCTCACCTACCAAAGGCTGCACCAGGGGAGGGGAGAGCCTTTGGGAGCCCCCAAAACCACAGGCAGGGTTTGACAACACTTCTGCTTTCCTTGAGAGACTAGGCACAGAGACTTGGACCCTGCAGCTCCAAATGCATCACTAGGATCCTGGGGTGAGGCTGAAATGAGTAGAAGTGCTTTTATTCCCCACATTTTGAAGTACTGAAGCTGATTTTTCTGCTTTGCAAATTCAGAGAACAGATGATAAGGACAGCTGGATTAGCCCAGAAACCGGTAGCAAGTACGGTGTCTTGTGAACTAAATGTGCTACAGAACAGTGCAATTCCCTGGGCATTTTCAAGGAGCTCAAAACACTTATCCCTGCATTGCCAAAAATCTTGAGATGCCACAGAGAATCACATTACAAAGAAATAATATCTGGAGAGTCTTTAAAAAATGATAATTCTCTTTTTTTCTAACAATTTATTCCATGGGATTTTGACAATGAAGAGGCCAACCCTTCCAGGTAGAGTCCCTCGAGTGCTTTTAAGGACTCGTCAAACACTGAATTTATAATATTCCTATTCAGGATATGCCAACAATGGAATATATGATGAGAGACTGGCAATGTAAAAGTTTTGCTCACATTCATTTGTGATGGCCTGAACAGATACTAAGAGTTTGGCCAAAGGGAAAGTTTGAATTGGTGAGTAATGTGACAAGCCCAGAGCTGATAAAATCTCAGTACCACACCATACCACCACACTATAACCACACATGCAACCCATATACAGTAATTGTTTATATTAGACACAGAGCCAGTGTACTGCATGCTTGGGGAACATAATCATCACTTAAACTGATATTTCCCCAACCATGAAATAAATTGTAATCCACTGAATAAATTGATTTTTTTTCCTGCACTGTAGTAACACCACTTGGCTCCACCCCTGCTAATGCAACCCCATTGTTTCCAGGACAAGTTGAGCATTTGGAATACTAGAAACTGAAGTCCAATATCCATCCTGCAAAATACGTGAGCCTGTGGTAAACCCAGAGGTTTGAAATGCCACTTGTTGCTCAGCCTTCTGGCTTTTGTTGAGTACTTCCATTATACAGCACTCACAGCAACGCAAACTTCATCCTATGGTGGATATTATATGTTCCTGCCTGCAGATTAAATTGCCAGCTATAACACAGCATGTGCTGTTTGTGGCCATTTTCCTAAACACTGCTTTGGGAACAAAATACACAGATGCCTAATGCAAACTAACCTCCTCCCGTTTTCCTTGTGAAGGCTGAAATTCAACCCACTGCAGAGGTTCTCCACAAGCCTTTTTATCAAATCCCACTGAAATGCCCCAAACTGGAGTTAATTAGGATTTAAGTGGTACATAACTTTATGAAGGTCCATTAAACAGCTTTGACCTTTATTATCTCTGTGGTTTTATTTGTACATTTGTGCTAGTTTTTGTGATAAAATACCTCGTTGTGTTTTCCACCATGTCCAATCAGTATCTCTTTGAGAACATCAGGGCTGAAATCCTGACTCTAACAAGTCAGTGGCAGAATTCCCACTGACCACAGGAAGAGGGAGGGTTTTGCCTCGTCATGTCGGGTACTTGCCACTACCTACTGAAGCTCTCAGACATCGAGGGAACAAGGTCTGGTTGGTTGAGAATTGCACAGACAACAATATCCCTCACAGCTACATCTACAAAAAAGAATTTCTGTCTCAAAAAGGAGAGGGAAGCAAGGTTAATAGGTATGTTCTGAGAAAAGAATGAAGCTTTTCTTAGCAAAGCTGAGGTTTGCACGAATTGGAGATAACTTGCTTCGTGGCCAGCCCCAGACTGCCAAAGTTTTCCCGGGAAAAAATAAGGACTGTCAGAAACTTCATTAACTTCTACTCTTAATTGCAAAGGATACATTGCACATTAGGTAAGACCTTAGTATTTGGGAACTTAATGCTAAATGCTTGGCCTTTACCCCATTTCTGCTATATCTTGCTTTGTAAGAAGGAGCTGTACAGCTTGATGTAGCAATAAATAATTTTCATAAGTTTTATTGAAATGCTATGTGCCACTAATGGACAATTTGGTACTATTCTCAAGCAAGGGCAGCAGGCTGAATCACAAAGCAGCTGTTAGTGTTTCATTAGAAGCAAAAGTCCCTTCCCTACTCCATTTCAAACACCAGTCAGTTTTCTTTGATCATTTCTCATCTGCCACCAAACGATGGGGAGACCCAGCTCTTCCTATCCAATAGTGATGGTGTTGCAATCTCCAGCTCTTACAAGAGGCTGTGTAATTGGGCATTGCTCTGCTGAGGTGTTTTAATGCAGCCATGGCTCCTGACCTCCAGCCAGCAGGAGGAAAGAAAAGCCCTTGCCCAGATTCATCTGGAGTGGCTGCACACCGGCTGAACCTCTCTCATCTGCATTTTTCCTTGAGATTAATGAGCAGCGGGGAAGGTCCCTAAACTTAAATGAGCCGGAATAAAACTCTGAAATAAGCCTTGCCTATTAGAGATGGTGTTGGAAAGAGGTTTTCAGGGGAAGTCTTTCTCTGGGAGCAATCATCACAAGGGAGGCAGCTGTTCAGCTCTGTGCTTCAGGAGCACAGTTGAGATCTAGTGGATGCAGATTCCACATCCACCCCTGCTTCCTGCTTGGCACGTGCCCTCTTTATCCCTGTACCTCTGTGCTGTGGATTCTCATGGATATTGACTGTACTGTAATACTTCAGAATGCCAAAATTGGGCATCCTAACTTTTTGCGGAGCCTGAGGTAGCTGCAAAGACCTCAAGATGATCAAAACAAACCCAGCAAAAACATACAGCCTATTTTCTATTGCCTTCAGATAATGAAGGCTTGAGGGTACAATTGAATCAAATTTTTCAGTGTATATCTGAGGTGAAAAAATTCTTCTGTAGTTACAGGTTTCAATTAGTAAAATCTAATTTCTGATTCCAAAAAGAGAGGGTGGGGAAAACCCACAAAAAAATAATTTAAAAATTCTGCATAAAAGATCTCCATTTTCCCCCATGAAATCAGAAGCATCAAATGAATGAAGGGATGACTGTGGGAAAAAGGAGTGAAGAGGCTTATTAGGAATATGTTTGGTTTAGGTACAGCTCATGAGAATTTTGCTATTAGAACTAAACTTATCCAGTTCCAAAGTAAAGAAATTCAGTTCCACTGTTGTTTTGGAAGACACAGCATGTTGTGGGTCTCTGTTGAACTCTAGGTTGTAAGTTTGCAGGAAAACTAGAATTCATGCTCAAAACTCAATTGCAAAAACACAAAACAACAGAAAGTGCACAACCAGTGTTCTCTCGAATAATTTATCACTCCTGCAAGCACCTGAACTGTGTTTTAGAGCTAAATCTACACTCGCATTGCAGGATTTACTTTTTTAAATGCAAATGGCCAGAATCAATTGAAGGAATACTGGCAGATTTTCTAGATTAACCGGATGTAACGCGCCATGTCATCATTCCACATCACACTGCGCTGAGTTACCTTGTGCAAGGCATCCCGAGGGTGTTCAGAGAGAGGGAGAGATTTATTGACACAAACACAGCCCTAATCAGTGCCCCCTGTCTGTGCTATATTTAGCACAAATGCAAAACCAGCAGAGATGGAGAGCAGATGCAGACTGAGATCAATGGAAGCACAGTGACCTAGGACATGACAGGCTGCTCTGAGATGCAGTGAGCCACACTGAGCACCCACAAGTGCCACTTTCCTGGGGGGTTTAATGTGCTTCCAGACATACTGAGGATATCGGGTTGAAGGGCCGGTTTTAAGGGATAGCACAAAATCATACAAATCAGCTCATCTGGGCAGTCCCTCATCACACCATCACCAGAGAGCAAAGTGTTTTTTGTAGCAAGAAGAGAGATCTGCCATGGTCAAAATTTGTTCTCTCACAGGCACTACAGGAGCAGAGCAGTCCCTCCTTTCCCCCCTCATCTGAAGAGAAGAGCCTCAGCACCACCCTCAGTTTTTCCTCCTTTTTGCTTATCAGGGGTTTCACATCAGCTGGAGGCTTTTCTTACTGGGCAAAGTTTAAAACACAGCAATAAACTACACTGACCAACAGCACTCCCCCCAACACTCTGATCCAAGTCAAGAACATATTTCAAGCTCTTAAAAATCCATACGCCCAGCTTTATTATGAAATAACCCAGTGACAGTACTGGGAACATGATAGGTAACTGAAAAAGGCATTTGCTTTGCAGAAATTAGATTTACAAGACACACTGTTGGATGGGCTACCTGCACTTTCTGCTCTGGGGGCCTGCAGGGCTGTGTCCCACCCAGGGCATCCCACCTGAGCTGCTCCTGCAGGAGGGCAGGGCTGCAGAGGATGTGCTACAGCTGATTTAGGGAAGCAGCTGCAGGTCTGTAAACTGAAGGGAGCTGAGCTGTTCCTACTTAAAAACAGATTATTGAGCTATAGTCCACAAACCATAATGAGAATTGGAACAAGTCAACTGCCACACTTCTCTCAGTGTAGCTTATTTAGCCATGAAATACAAGAACTAGGCCATCTGAATTCACGTTCACGTCTTTAAAACATTTGGAGCAGTTTGGCCCCCAGCATTTTGATGCATGTTTTTGGCAGCAGACCTCTTCCATCCCATTCATTTTAAACTTAGACCATGCATGTTAACCTTGTTTGATACCTTTGAAATAATTATATAAATAAGTAAGCCTGTCTTTCTATGTCTCACATGCAAAAACATTCATTATTTTTGATTCCCTTTGGGCCAGATCCAAAGGTCTTCAAATCAACAGGAGCTTTTCATTTATGTCCATGGGCCTTGGATCAAGCCTTTAATTATAATTGCATTGCCCCTTTAAGATGCAGGACCCTCTCATTTCCCCTGCAGGTTTCTGCTAGCAACTCTAGGATCCAACACAAGGCTCTCCTAACACCTGATTAAATATTAATCCAGAGGTGGGGGCCTCACTCTTTTATGATCCTTTCCCTAGAAGCTCCTATTAGTAAATCACAGTCCAGCACAAGAGGAAATGTGGCCATTCCATTATCCTCTCTTCACGAAGGGGCATTAATTCTTAATAAACTGACCTGATTATAATAATACTCGAAGGATGCAAAATAAGGAATAGACACGTTTACATCCATGTCTAAGATTAAACACATGTATGGTGCGGGGAGAAGAGGCGGGGAGGAAAGGGCAGAAAAAGGAGGAAGGGAGGGAGGGAGGGATGTAAACGGTAGCTTGAATTCTCAGCACAAGGGACTGCAGTGGCAGTAGGCTGGTAAGTTTTTCTGTGCCTCATTCACAATGTTTTCTTCTAAAAGAAAAGAAAAATAAAATTAAGCTTTTGCCTTTTGAATTTGGAGCAGGGCAGCCCTCCTCCCAAGAAGTGGCTACTACCAGATACAGCATTTCAGACTTCAAGGGAAGCAGTTTTCAAAGATTTGAGACAAAGCCTTGTATGATCCTCTCAAATGCTGGGTAACGTACACAACTCTGTTAAAATATAAGGATCAAGTTCCAAACGAGCGATGAGACTACTTCAGTATTCTTACACCAGGCTTCCAACACTTTTGCTGGCTTGCAGGCAGTGACCCTGAGCAAGGAACACGCTGCAGGCCACACGCTGGTTTGTTCTTGCTGTCAACCCGGGCTGCTGCGATAGCAGCCTCTTTAAAGTGCAAATTCCCGTGGCTGCCAGCAATGCTGGAAGGTCTCTGGGGCAAGCCACTGCAACAAGTTATGACATAGAAATCACTGCATCCTCTCCTGAGGTCTTGCAAAAGCCTATCTAAATACTACTAAGCAACAGGGATTTGCACAAAGTGTGCCACATCCCACAAGTCCCTTCACATCCCTGCCAAACTCAATGAAAACTTGTAAGACTCCACAAACACCTTTGTAAGATGCTGCTGAAATACAGGAGTCACATCAACGCTTATCAGCTGCTCCACGTGGACTATGAGAGCTTAAAGCACTCCTGGAAGAGCAGCCCGGAGCACACTGGGGGCTGCCACTGCCAGTCAGGGTGTTAATGCAGTTCACCTGCCTCCAGCACCCCTGCTGCCTTCCTTCCCTTTCATTTAAGGAAGGAGCTGGCTAAGCAGTCTGCTCTGGCAGTGTGACACTATTCATGGCATTCTGTAGCTGGTAAAAGAAGTGGCTGGGTAAAGAAAATGGCTTTATAACCATGCCTGTAATACAGACGTGCTTGGAGGCATGGAAAGAGGAAATGTGAATCCAAGCTTTCCCCATCCAGTGCCAGATCCCAGCCAGTCCTCCTCTCGTGGTGGCCCTTCCTCCAAATTATTTCAATATGCAACAAGTTCAGGCTTGAACATGGTGTCATGCTTGGAAAATGATATATAGGCAGGGCCATCAATGAGAACAGCCCTCAGATGTTATCAGAGAAGAGAGCCATTCCTCTGACATGAGTGGTGGTGATGGTCCTGGCTGATTAGAGCAGTTAAAACTTTATAGCACACCGTAGAGAGAGGCTGTTACAGCCTCCAAGGATGGACATGCAGCTTCTCACATGCAATTTCCACATTCAGCTGCTCCCAAGTGCATTATTATCTTTTTACTGTAGTGACCAAACCATGCAATTCCTCAAATCCTTTCCAAATGTTAATGAAATCAAATAAACCATCATACACTTCAGGGAATTGTACAGAAATAGCAAGCATTTAAGAGGAACCAAACACTGGCAAACCTCTCCGGAATCAACTCTTTAAATATGGGAAAGGCAGGATCCACTTTTTATATGGGGAAAGCCTGAGGCTGTTTTAAATTTTGAAAGAAATTTTGATAGGTATGTAAGAGAGATCAATTATAATGCAAAGGTATTCGAAGCCTTTGATGCCTAGTCATTATCTAGTTGTATCAGACTTAAATTCAGAGTTTAAGCCAGAGGTTTTCAATGTTTCCACTGAAGGTTAAGCAACGGCTGTGGTTTAACTGGGCAGGGAGTGGAACACCCCACAGCTGCTCACTCCCTCACTCCCAGTGGGATGGAGGAGAAAATCCAAAAAATAAGGTGGGGTGAGATAAAGACAGTTTAATAGGATGGAAAAGGAAGGAAAAATAATAATGATAAAAGAATATACAGAAGAAATGCTGCACTGTGCAATTGCTCACCACTCCCTGACCAATGCCCAGCCAGTCCCTGAGCTGTGGCCTCTGCCCCCTGGCCACCTCCCCCTGTTTGTAGATTGATCATGAAGCCCTGTAGTCTGGGACAGCCCTCTGGCCAGCTGGGGTCAGTTGTCCCAGCAATGTCCCCTCCCAGCTTGTGTCCACCATCCTCTTGCTGGCAGGGCAGCGCCAGAAGCTGGAAAGTTCTTGTCTTTGTACAAGCACAACTCAGCAACAGATAAACATCAATCCCTTTCTCATCCCAAATCCAAACCCCAGCGCTGTACCAGCTGCTAGGAAGGAAATTAACTACCCCAGCTGAAACCAGGACAGCAACATCACTGGCACACAAATTAAAATATAAACAGAGCCTCCTGGTCACCAAAGGCACTAAAGTGAGAAACCTAAAAAGCTCTAGGATAAACATCGAGTATATTACTTAATTTCAAGGAATCTGGAATGATGAAAAATGCCTAACATTTAAATAATATCATTATCAAATGATGGGTTTAAAACCTGTGATTTTATGTTTTTCTATTATTTATATTTGCAGCTGGAATAACTAGTATGTGCAGGACCCTTTGCTATTCTTGTTGCATATCTCTAGAAAATATACTCCATTTAAGTCAAAGCACAAGTGAAGGAACAGAGGAAGTAGCTGGAACAAGATTGTGGTTGATATATAAATGCAGAACCTCGTTCAACAGCCACCTGGGCAGTGGTACCACCCATAAATCCACCGCTTGTTTCTCAGGATGCTCAGTTCACACCAGAGCTGAGCCATTTCAGGGCTTCAGCTGCTCTGTGGAGCAGTGGCAGCAGTGTGACCGTACCAGATCTGTTTGAGCCCTCTGGAGATTGGTGCCAAAGGCATTGGCT
Source organism: Lycocorax pyrrhopterus obiensis (assembly GCA_014706295.1). Lineage (NCBI taxonomy): Eukaryota > Metazoa > Chordata > Aves > Passeriformes > Paradisaeidae > Lycocorax > Lycocorax pyrrhopterus. The sequence goes on along the minus strand of JACSVZ010000022.1, from coordinate 7,412,459 downwards.
CCCTGCATTTCAGCTGAACTGGGTTTAAACTACCCCGCTGCAGTCGTTTTCCAGTGCTGAGCAGACTTACCCATCTGCTTTCCCGAGGGAAGATACACAGCCAACACACACAGAACACAAAGACCAGAATAACCATGGGCCTTGAACAATCACCAAGAAAAAAAGGCTGATTTTTTTTTTCCTCTTTTTTTATTCCTTCCACAAACTGGGGCCAGTCACCATCTGTAACTCTTGCTGACCAAAACAATGCAATTTTGAGGTACTAAGGGACCCACTGCTCAGCAGCACAGAAAAAGATGCTACGAGCTACCTGAGCAAGGCCCAAAACCCAGTAAAGTCACCAAAATTTAGCTCTGGAGGCATCTTCTCATTCGTTTCAGTGGACTCTGTGACAGAGCTCATGAAAGCACCAGGGAGGTGTCTGCCACCCACCCCACTCTTGGTGTACAAAAAGCAGTTTGACCGTGTCTGCTGCCCTGTTCTGGGTAGTTTTGAGTAACTTAAGTCATCCCTTTAAAAGATCACATCTGTTAACACCACCAGCACCAAGATCATTGCTGAATTCAGCACCCGTGGTCTGAAGGATTAAAAGAGAGGCTACTGCTGTTCTGCAGTGAGCTGTCCTGTTCCTTATCTCACAGTCTATTCAAGGTCTCATAAATAGCATTGGAAGGATTCCACTGAAACTACAAATATGAATAAACACAGAGTTTGCTCCACCCCAGAAAGATAACTGTCCTATCGCCAGCACTCCACACTTACAGAGAGGGGAACCTGGGAACACACCACACCTGGGTTCAGTGGAGGACTAGTGCCCTCTTTTGATGTCAGTTTTACCCAAAGACTAATTAAGATTTTGTTTTATTGCTGTTCCTGCAAGACATTTTTCATTTCCCCATATGCTGCACTTGGAATAACAATAATTAACACCTGAGTTTGTTTTACCTGACAGGACCAGGAAAATTGCTAAACATTTGAGATAAAACAACACTAAAATATTTGTAAATCAGCTTCAAAGCCATTAAGGTATGGCAACTCTGACAGGTGCAGAGCCTCCACTGCTGCTAATGGCTTTGTCTGAAACATACAGAATCCATGGGGAGCTCTGCCTTCACTTCCAAGGGGCTGAGTCAGGCCACCAGGGATGAATGGCAATTGCTTGGCGTCATGTATGGACAACACCTGACCTCTGGAAGGAAGTAAAAGAGCAAATGGAGCCAAGATATTCATGTTCTGCACGTGCCTGAGAAGTCACACAAGCTCTCAAGCGAAGCCTTGAACAACTTGCAACACACTTCACGTAAACCCCAAGCACTTGAATTATTTCCTACTGTTTAGATGTACTGGGAACCTAATTCAACCTCCAGTTGAAGAATCTTTCTATAATCAGCATTAATATGGTTGCCTGTTACGTCCTCAGTGAGGGCTCAGATGGACACTCTGCCTTGCCATGCAAATTATGCAAAAGGCAGAATCTCCTTGATTAACTTAAAACTGCACCTTCTGCTATACTTTGGTGGCTGTGAAATATTTAGACACACAGATGGATGAACTAAAAGATTACGATGTATTACAAATTTATGTTTTCCTGTAGTCTGAAGGATATTCTCAACAGACTTTTCAATAAGTGACTTAGGAAAAAGACAATAATTTTATTTAAAAAGCTACTAAAAAAAACCCCAACTAAACAAACAAAAAACCCTTAAAAAGGAAGCCATGCTTAAACCACAACAACCCTGCATCTCTGTTCTCTGGCAGTGAATAGAGCTGGACAGGTTTTACTAAGATTTCTTCTGCCAACACAGCTTCATACCAATTTTACTGGTCTCCAAATATTATGGATAATGCATTGGTAGAGCTGAAGGTACCAGGACCTGCCATATTATTATGGTTACTTGTGCTAAAGCTAAACACTAACTCAGGACCGTCCTGAAAACATTAAAAGACAATGTCAAGTGACATGACAGAAGTCAAAACAAAATTAAAATTGGAGACAAGAAAATTCAAGATTTAGCTATACAAATATGGATTATGTAAATATATGGTCCTTTTCTTGGCCTTCTGTATGGCAGGGTGCAATGTATCCCACTCAGTAGCCTGCAGACTATTTAGTAAATATATCGAATAAATTGCCCATGACCATATATTTGCTTGATTCCAGCCCTATTTATACATCACGGACTTGCTTTGTTCACCAACCTTTCACAGCTAAAAACAAGAAGAAATGCTTTTAAAAGGGAATGAAAAGAGTTAATCAAAGCCATAGCATTCTCTGTTTCTTTCCTGATCACGTAGACAGTGACCAAAAATAGAGCGAGCGCGTTAGCATCACTCGTGTCTTCTTGCTAATTGGCGTGTTTTAGATGCAGATGTTCTTCACTTCCAGAAGCTGATTTTTTTTCTTTTTTTTTTTTTTTTTTTGAGGAGTACAAAATCTGCTGGTTTGGCACTTCTGAACCCAGTGAAACTTTGAGTTGCTATACTGAAATAAGTATCAAACACCAGCAAGGAGCAGCGGGTTTGTTTTCCATCATCTCTTGTCGTGAGGATCTCAACTCTCCCAAATTCTAAACACCGGCGTGCGAGGTACCAGACACTGAGAGAAGCACGTTGGAAACCTGTCTGCTGATAACACAAATAAGCAAACCAAGATTCCTCTCCTACTCCGTGAAAACTGGTGCTTTAAAACTGATAATCAGAGGTGTATTGGATCCAACAGCCACAACATGCTCACACTACATTACATGGGACAGCTGTGGCAGATTTTGAAAGACCAGGTTTGTTTTCACAAGGCACCCCCACGATCAGACACTTATCTCACCTCTCTGAAACTTTAATCGGTGGAGTTGCAATGCTTCCAGTATTTCCAGCCAGAGCTGGCAGAGTTTAAGTCAGGTGCTTTAGCATACTATATACAAACACCAATGAATCCAATGGAAACCTGTGAACATTGTCTTCCAGCAAGAGATGAACTGAGAGCCAATTGAGCCACACTCTCATCCAATTCAATTTTCACATCAGCCTGAAATTTACAGACATCGCTGCAATATAATAATATTGTAATAGAGAATAAACCCCTTTCTTTTCTGCCAGACATTTTATGAACTAACACTTAGGCTCACACTTCTGCCTGTCAGTAGCATGCTCAAAGTGACTTAAAACAGACTTCCAAAGTGTGGACGCAGCTACTTAAATATGCAAATGAATTGGCTTTCCACATCTAGACAGAGTTTGTAGGTCAGTTATTCAGTGCAAGCGGGTACAAGGCAGACAAACGCCCATTTGCAGGTGAAAATGGTCACTGATCATTTTTGAAGTCTGCATCAGTTAAAAGACTGAGGAGCCACTGCTTCCTGCTTCAGCTGCAGCCTGTAAAGCTAAACCACTGTTACACAATGTAAAGGGTAATGCTATGTGCGCGTGTGGACAGTTAAAAGGTGAAAATAGGAGAGGGCTTTTAAAATTGAAGAACATCAGAAGTCTTTCAGATTTGTTCTAAGATGAAAGAAAAAGAGTCGAAGAGCAATAAGCAAATTAATATTTCATTAAAAAGCTAATACCAAGATGTATACATTCTGAAGTTCATAAGAACCATTAATTAAAATTGCTACTGGCAACGGATCATTCAGAAAAACATACATATGGTTCATATGGAATACAAATACAGCTTCTAGTCTTCAGATTGACATAGAGGGAAGACTTTAATCATATGACTTGAAAGTACAATCAGAACCTCCTGATTTCAATGCTTTTAAACCCAAAGGGAGAGCTGGATGCTTAGGTAACCAACTGCCTGCAGAAAACTCTCAATACATTTATGCATCCACCAAATTAGACATGGAAATTATATCCAAATTGCACAAAAAGCTGTAATCCAGATTCAGATCTCCTCTTTGGAAATGCCAGCGAGGATTTCACTTTCCAAAGCATCTCACAGCTCCCATTCAGTTCAATTGTAATCAGTTATGCTCAGGACTTTGCAAAACAACGTGATCGCCACTGAAAATGCTTTCAAAACTCTGTCCTTTGTACTACATTTATTCTATATGTTGAATTATATGCCATAATGTGGCTCTGTCAGGCATTCAGAGCACAGCTGTGATGAGCAAGAGCCCATGATTAATTCTGTCCTTGCTCTTCATAAACTATTTGCCTTGTCTAATTAGAAAAAAACACAATAGAAGTTACAAACATTTTCACCATTTCCAATTGGCCGTCAAAAACACAAGAGAAGCCAAGTTGCCTTTCACGAGCCGTGATGAATAATGTATAGAAAGACAAAGTCTCAAAGTTTACCCCATTTTGTGTTACATTGTTCCCATTGCCTTCCTCCACACCATTTTGTTTTTTCAAAAACTGTTCTGAAAGCCACTGCAGCACCGCTACATGGACCTACAGAAACCACTTTTTAGCTTTTTTCCTAATTTTTCAAGCTATTTTTTTCCTGTCACAAGCATCAGCTCAGCCCCCAAACTCCAGTTTTGCATAATTCATGGAAAAACTAACATAAGCAAATTGTCTCAAAACCTGCACTCCCTTAAATGCAAAACAAACACAACATGCAGATGTAGCAGTGCCTTTAGAAGTGCAAGCAATCACCAGAATTCATACAGGGGTAACTTTGCCACTTCTGGAAGAACCAGGAGCACCTGGATACAGCAAGCCTTGGCTGGGAGCAAACCTGCCCACTTCATGTTCCTGAGGTGCATTAGACCACCCTTAGCATGCCCAGGCTCTCTTGGGAATCCCAGTAACTTCCTCCAGTATCTGATGCCAGAGATAATGAGCATGTCTTGCACTGTCCACATTTTTATCACCAGCCATAGTGACAAAACCGGAATAAAACAAACATATTTACAATTATATGCAGTTTGCCAGGTACTACCTAAAGAAACCACAGGGAAAAGCATTAAATCTGTAAGCCCTGAGACATACTCGGCTTTCTATAAGTATTTTGTAATGTATGTAGAAACTGGGGACATGATTCTGTGTCATTAGGCTGCCTGAACATGGAAATCTTTGTCTGCTGTAGAGCAGAGCCCAAAATGTTCCCAGAATTTAAGTTGGTTGGACCTGGGGCATTTGTTCATCTCGTGAAGGAAGTCAGGACAAGCTGCCAAGTCTGGATCCTGACCTATGCTTCCAAAACAAACAAAAACGTTCAGGATGTTTCAAATAATGTGCATCCTTTGTTAAGGGAGAAGAAAGGAGACTTGAAGAAGTCTGATTTCACTTTCACAGCTCGAGCAGCATCTGGGACCACGAAGGCTCTGCTGATGTACCACACTGACAGCAGCAGCACAGGTTTCTACCTCTGAGCCTTGCAGAGCTCTTCCGAGTGGATGGTGCCACTCATTCGGGCTGGCAGAGCACACGTTTGGAGGCAGAGCTGTCACGGGTCAGACAAGCTGAGAGCTTTGCAGTGACTTTCTGCGGAGCACGAGGTAGAACGTGCGGTGGAGCCGCTCACTTCCATCAGAGAGCGGCAGCCATCTGCTGGCAGGCAGCCAGCAGGAGGGCAGGCACCAGGGCTTTCCCGAACCCCAGCCTTCCCAAGCACATGAAAGAGCCACCTCAGTGCTCCCAGGAGCAGCCCACTGGGCTCTATTTAGATGAAATCCTTGAAACAGACACCAGAGATAAACATAACTAGGAAAATGCATACTTAAAAAGTAGAAAAATATCGTAAACCTCATCAAACGGCCCTGGAGAATGGGATCTGAAGTCACAAGTCATTTTTTGGAATTCTCAATCTTATCTAAAGAAAGAAAGATTGCCATGTCTTTAATCTACAGACGAAAAGGAGCCAGCTGTACATCAGAAAATCAGCTGCGTATTGATCCCGCTCCTGTTAATATTCATGAAGGTGTATCGTAAGACTGGAGATTTTAACACAGTGCCCCCGGACTCTAAATCAATTCCCATTGATTTCAATTGGCTTCTCCCATCCATGCATCGACCTTACCCCTCCCTTGGAAGCATGCTCTCAAGGTCCTTTGAAACACGCTTGCTGTATAATGAACTCTGAAGGATTGCGTGTGCTTATTGCTATGTTCTTTCCTTCTCCACCCATGGAGCTTTTGAGGGGGTGGATACCACTCTCTGATTTTATGTGAACATTTGAAAATCTGAACCTACGCCCCACAGGGCTCCCATCAGTTCCTAGAAGCAAGAATAAACTCCTCGTCTTCGTTTAGATTTGTCTGAAAAGTTCAAGGCTAATGCGATCATCTAACAGGATTGCGTTTCTTGACACTGCCTGCTTCCAGGAGAAATACACACTGAGGTGTTCCTGGTTTGTTTGTCAGGCTTTTGGGTACTACAGCTAAAATGGGTTTACAGGAGTGGCAGAGTCTCAGAGGAGAGGATTGAAGGGAGAATTTAATCTGCTCCTCTCTCTGAAAATGCTGGGCCCTTGAGCCTGACCTTGCTCCCTGCCGAACTTTCTAGCACCTGACATTTGAGTCTGTTCAGGGTGAGTTATGAGGAGTTAAGGAACCTCAGCAAATAAGCAGATACACACCAAAACTGCTGCCTGCATTAGGAGTTTATATCTAATGGGATCATTATTTCACTTCAACACACCAAGCAGGGGTTGGCTATCCCCGCTTCCAGTTGTATCTCAGGTGAAAAATGAAAGAAAGCATATTTAAAAATCAGACATTTTTCTATCAGAACAGTTTTCTGAGCTTTTACTTCCTCAACTAATAGAAAAAAAGTACAAATAGTAAAAGTATTTATCCGTGTGGGAAGGTTTAGGCGATATTTCAACAACAGTCCCTGTGTGAGCACAGGGAATGTCCCTCAGCTTCATTTACCAGACTGATTTTGTATTACCACTCTGGGCAACATCACAGCCAAGAGGACAATGTATACCCAATTGGTTAAAAATTCAGTTGGAAACATGCAAGATTTTCTTCCTGCATTCAACCATCCTCCCTTCCCTGATATCAATTAGCTGTGTCTTCATCTTGTTTGTTGCACATACAGAATTTGAGAATGATGCATTTAGCAGCTAGTCGAAAGATTTTTGGTTGAGAATACTGTGATGACCAAATAGGTTTTAAGAATTTGAATATATGGCTTTTGCCATATATGTTGAAGTCTAAATATCTGAACTTAATGTAATATTGGTTTCTAACTGCCCTCAAAAATCTTTCATATGTAACTGATTGGGTTACACTTTGTCAGTTCCAATCAAACAGCAGGATTTTACTCTCATCTTTGAAACAAAATGAATCAATAACGTGCAGGTTTGCAGTGGAAGAGTGACATCTGAGATTCTCCAAGTTTTACAGCTCCAGGCAGGGCTGCCATCCAACCCAAACCAGCAAAACACGTCACCATCATTCCAACATCATATCTACAATGAGGCTGAATAGCGTGGAAATTTAGAATAACCAACACTAATCAGGGTTGTAAAAATAAACGCACAAAGGAAAAACTTGTTTTTCTTGTACAATTAATTTTCCTTCCCAGTCTTGGCACTCTGCACCAAGGCAATGCAGATGCTGACCCTTTCACAAAGGTTTGCTGTCAACCTCCCTCGCTTTCTGCAGTGATATTCCGGTTATCATTTTGCAAAAATCCCATGTCCCTTGAGAAAAGGCATCTCAGCCTGAGGCCTGCTCTCCCTGCCTGAGAGCACAAAGTCCCACAAACGCTGCGCCAGGGTAAGGAAGGGAAGGGCAGATTCCAAATCAGCGAGAGCCGTGACTGGAGAGGACAAGCTACAAACTCAGTGAGAGCTGTGTGGGGAAAAGCAGCAACACCAGGGGGTTGGCTTGATTTTTCAACTCCACTAAGCTTCAGGGAGTGGCTGTAAGTTTGGAGAAAGTATTTGGATCAGTCTTTAGCACATCAGTCAGCTCTCTCCACAGCATGGACTGGGGAATATGACACACACCCCAACACCAATGCTTTGTGAGAACTTCTCACCTGGCCAAACCTGTTGGTGCTACAAGCCTGGTAACCCCAACACAGGGAGAGAATTCATCTCTGTAACCCCAGATCTCCCTCCCACAGCTTCTCAAGACCACAGTGCAAGATGCTGCCTTTGCCCCTGCTCCGTTTCACTTTTCCTCAGTGCAGGGCATGCTCCCACTGCCTCCTCCCTCCCTCCTTCCCTCCCAGCGTTTTCCCTCTCTGCAGGCTCCTTCCTGTCTCCCAGAGGCTTCTCCTATCGCCTTCACCATCAGAGGAGGCCGGACATCGCTCTGCTGAATGGGAGGAAGGCTCTGTAATTAACGGGATCCTTTGCTGTTTACACAAACACTCCGAATATACAGACAGCTGAAAGGTCAGCTCCAGCCACGGAGGGCAAATTAAACGGAATGCGAGGTGATTATTGCAGAGAGCCTTTTAACTAATGAGGTGCTGCTCCTTTGGAAAAATAGTCCGGTTTTTCCGAGGATACTACTGATATTCTGAATTTTAAAAAAAGCTTTAAATGTATTTAATAAACCAAAGTACAAGCAACACACAAACCAACAGAGCACAGCTGGTTTCTGAGCAGGACTCAGCTTGGATAGAAGAGGACAAGTTAGAGGATTATTTGCACGCTTTGAGTGAATTTCCATCAGTTATGAATTGCTTTGTTATCTGCAAACTCTTTCTGAATTTCTTTTTATTAACAGGTTCATTTTATGAAAAATGTTATGCTTAGGGCTATTGTGAAAATAAACTTATAGTCTTTATTTATAGGTAGGTGAAATAAAAAATTATTTGGAAAATTATACATAGACAGCCAAGAATCAGGAGAAGTGCACCTGGTACGTTTTGTTGTCAAATTACCATAAGGCTTGTCTCAAAATAGCCCAGACATTCATCACAGTATCTCAAAAAGCATTGTTTCAGAATATTTACAAAACCAGAAATTTAACAGAGATTTGCTCTGTATAAAACAACAAATTAGAGTTTAATTGCCATTAACTAGAATCTGGAAAAACCATCTGTTCTTACTTATACATCAACAGCAGCAAGCCACATTCATGTCATCCATCTCCAGAACACTGAAGCATATACTCCAGCTTTAAGGAGTTATTTAAGCACCTCTCAAGACTACAGGGTATAAGCACATACAAAAACTTGCTTCAAGTCAGGCCCTCACCAAATGATTGCTGACATTTATGACTCAAAGAGCTGCAACAACATTAACAGCTCACAGCCTGCGCTTGTGTCTACAGCAGAGTGCAGACATGATCAGCCTCAAGCTTAGGGTGTTGCTGACATTCACTGAGTCAGAGTCTCAACAGAAGAGGGGGACTGAAAACCAAATTAAAAACAATAAAATGCATTAATTGGAATATAGCTCAAAATTAATAAAGGGACCATTTAAACACCTTGAGGCTCTCGTGCTGTGTTTCTGTGAAGCAGCCAAACTCACCGGTGGAATAGCTCATATTAAACAAATCATTAAGCTTATTTGGCTGAATGTTATGTAATGTTTTAAAAGCTGTTTTGAAAATACTTCTTTTAAAAGGAAAGGCATCAGAAAACCTATGCTTCTCTGTGTTTCATATGGAGACACAAAGTAGAACAGAGTCTTGCCTACCTACCCACTTAATATGTTATAATTAGAGATGAGGAGGCAGTGTGAACGTCTAAGCTCGGTTTGATGGAGGATATTAGTTGGAGCTCATGATAGAGCTCTGGGTAGAGAGACAAGTGGAATTTAGAGGTTTGAAAATGCCAAAGGAAAAATATTTACTTGCCGATTTCCCTCAGATCAGATGTTCCAATGTCCCCTTGCAGGTGGCTTTTTAAAGAAAACACTTTGCAAAGTCTGGCTACACCCAAGCGTTGCAAATCTTTATAGTTTTTATTCTTCTTTTCAATCTGCAGGTATAAGGACACAGGTGGCAATGCCACCCCTCCCACCTCATTTTCTCCTGACATGAAACAGAAAACAACCTTCCTGCTGGAGAGCCCTCCCTGCTGCTTTGTCTGATCCAGGTGGGACATGCAGAAGGAAGATTCCTGCCTCTGACAGACGCTCCTGGGCTTTGCAGCCCTGCCACTGTGCCATGACAGATTTTAAATTTTGATAATCCCTTTTTAGCCCTTTCAGACTAAGGCCATAACATGCCACAGCTCAAACAAAACCGGGCCCTGTCGGCCCATGTTCATACAAATAGCCCAAACCAAGATGATTTATTTACAACAGTTAATACAATTGGTAGTAACGACTTTATAGGCAACCTCTAAGTGCAGGCGAGATGAAAAATTTACTAAATTGGAGTATAAAAATTCATAAGAAAATGTACAGAATCAATATTTCATGGGACTTGCTTTACCTTGCCTTACACAAATCTACTCCAGAGCTCACATTAAAATTTAAACCAGCTTCGTGCGACAAGTTCAAATGCTGGGGCTGTTTCATATTAGTTTAACTTCGGAGGGAATTTTTTTTGTTTTGTTTGTTTCATAAATTGGAAAAAAGCACTTAGGGAGCTGCACAGTTTGAGCACTTGTGTGCTGCTTTTTCTATTTTCCTCCTTTTAAGAATAAACTAATTGCTAACATAAATAGGGAGGACAATGCTCAAAGAGAAGAGACTCTGAAAATACCTTTGTATTCTCTTTAATGCAGCACAGGAGATGAAATCCCTTTGCATTCTCTTTAATACAGTGTACAGAGACACTGCTTAGAAACAATACCTGCAGAATACTCCTAAGAGCCCCTGATCTGGGAACAAAGAACAAAAAACCACAAGCCAGCTCTGCTGTAGGAACAGAAAGCTGTGGGCATGGCTGTAGGACACAGCTCCACACAACCCAGGAGACTCAGCCCCTCTTCAAAAACCCAGTGCCAGCCATGGCACTTCATCCTGCTGGAAACTGAGGCTGCTCTGAGGTTCTAAATTATTGCAGGAGGAGCGTCCCTTCTGGCTCTACAAAGTTAATTTTTTCACGTTCACTTCATCAGAAGGAGCAAGGCCTCAGAAGAGTGAAATGTCTTTCACTGCAATAGGTCCAGAACCCAAAAGCATCGTTATTGTGGAATCTGCGCAGCCCAGGTTTCATTCCAGGGGTTACTCACAGGCTTGGGGAAGTCCTGTCCTTTGCCTCGCCCCACCTGACCCTGTTTGCATGGTTTTGCAGCTTTATGCACCTCTTACCTTGACATAACCCAGCTTGTCCCAAAGAATAAGATTTCTTTCTTTTCGAGCACGACAGAAAGGATTGATTAAAAATCACCTCCTTGATGTTTGCATACGGTTCTCAAATAATGGAAAGAAAAGATAGAGCCTAAATATAAATGGGGGAGGAATCACCTCCAAGTATTTTGTTTGTACCTGCGTACTCATATATATTCTGTTGTGGTCCATGCAAATACGAAAAAAAAGAAAAATTAAAAAGTCACGGATGTTTTTGGAGGACACCAATTACACTTGGAAAAATATACCTGTGCTACTGCACTCTGAAATTCCACAATAAGATTATCATCAGTTAGAAAATGTGGAGCCAGATTTTCAATTTAGCTGTGCAATCACATGGGAAAAATGGGGTTAATTGCATCAGCAACTAATTGGAAGAAATAGAAGTATTTGCAAAATTTAGGAGAAAAAAATAAGTTTTAAAACTTATTCAAATATATGACCTTTAAAGGGCAATCTCAACTTTTTCTTGTTGACATTATCCTACCGGACCAAAAAAAAGAAAAAAAAGACTGTATTCTACCAGATATGTTAGTTAAAAATTACAGTGTTATTAAAAATAATTCTTTCACTGGCACAAACAACTGTCCTAAGAAAATTTAATGTTCACTTTCTCAAGTTAACAGCAGACTTCAGCATGTTAGCGAAAACTAGCGATCATTTATTACTTATTATATTGTAATTCATTAAGGTTGTAAGAAATATTTAGATACTTAATTGGCATTTAACAAGATAACTGTAGAGAGTAAATGAGACATTAAATCCTTTTCTAAAATGCCCATTAGGTTTGGGTTGGAAATTAATTGATCTAATTCACTTGCCGTAAACCACTGTGGTCTGTGCCAGTTTAGAACTTTGATAACGACCCACAAAGCCAGAGCTGGTGGGTGTCCTCACACAGAGGATGATGCTCTGGTCACCTGTATTTATGATCCCAGTGAACAGACCGATAGGAAGCATTTATCTCAAATGGCTGCTGCTCATCCCCTGGCTCTCCATCACAGCCAGGATTCTCCCGGGCACCATCCACGCTGTTAGAAGGGTCCTCTGAAGGATGCAGAGCTGCGTTTGCCAGCCCAATTTACAGCGTCCAGTTCTGTTTGCACCTGATCTCACCCTGCAGCCCCAAAAGAAGCTTGAAAACTTAGGGGATTTCTACTCTGAGAAGCCCCCACTTGACCTTCATACATTCTCAAATTTCTCCGAATGCATTTTTTCATAAAACTTCGTATTTTCAGAGTCCATTTCCTCTTCAACAACAATTTGTTGTCCCTTAAATGAGTACATACAGCAGGTGAGAAAACCTACAGCAGCCTTTACAACTCGCTGTTAACTTCTGCTTCTCTCCAGTGTGAAGCAATGTGATAAATCCCCAGGAGAGCCCTAACTCTTCTCCTGAAGCCTCCATTAGTATTTCACATCTGTACGTGGAGACACTCATATCAATCACAACACTACGCGGGAGCCGTGTTCCTTGTTAATAGAGTGCCTTGAGGTCCATCAGCTTCTGCCTAATAGGTATTAAATAATTTTTACATTCTCAGCGACTGTTTCTAGGCAATTTATTGCTCGTTTTTAGGAATAAAACAATCTCAGTATTTATCCACTATTAAATATCTATTTTGAGCCTCAGAAAATGTCGAGCACGCTTCGATTAATTCCCAAGAAGCGGGGAAAGCACAGGGGGCTCTAATGCTGTCATAACACCACAAGCAACACAAGACTTGCACACAACTTACATTTGGTTTCCAAAGACTGTTTCCAGCCTGAGGCCAGTGACTATCATAAGAGAAAACCCCAAATCTTTGCCTTAGTCTACATTTTTATAGGACCTAAAAATAATGCTTAAAAGACATATGATTATCTCCTTATGACCAGGATGTAAGGTTTTTTTCACAGCTCTAGAAACGCTGGCAAGCCTTGGGAATAAAGCTAAATTCACCAAGACAGTCAATTACTTCCAGTGGTGGAGTTATTACTGACATCAAGTCATACCTGCAATGCACAATTCTGGTAAGAATCCAGACCCTGGGAAATACAGGGACACACAGTTTCCAACCAACACCACTGTGCCACGGGTACAATCACAACAGCAGAACTCACTTTGGGTCACATGTGGCTCTTTAGGTTTCTTACTGCAATAGGAGGTATCGGAATACGAGGCCAGGAAGGACAAGATTTTGCTGGCTCTGCTAGAGGAAGTTTGCCAGTACATTTACCAATAGACTAACACTGACAAAACCTTTGAGAGCTGACAAGGCCACGGGTACATACTTCTGTCAAGGACTATTTACAATTTATGAAGGTCAGCTCTTCCTCTGGTGTAAATAACTCTTGCTCCAGTGACAGCAGCAGAGACCCACCAGTACACACCAGTGGAGGAACCGGCTCCTTCCATTCCAGGAGTCACACTGGTGACACTACGCAAGCACAGAAACTCAAACACAAGGAAATTCAAACACAGGCAACTGCTCTCCCTTTACTACCAGGGCAATTGTCTGTCTTCCACGTTCCTTATTTTTCTCTGGGGAACAATAGAAGAGCTACTGCTGAATGTTTAAGATGGCTCATTAGTACCTGGTGGCACCAGTGCAGCACCAAGGGCCAGCTGTGATGGATTTCCTCAGTTTGGAAAAAAGCAGGAGGATGTGCTGCTGCTGCCTCACCTCAAGTCCTGGGTGCAGTTTTGGGCACCGCAGTATAAGAAAGACAAATTCATTAAAGATTGCCCAAAGTAGGAACACTGAGATGTGAGGAGTCTAGAGAAGAAGCCATACGAGGAGTAGCTGAGGCCAGAGCAGACTGAGGTCAGGGTCTGCAGCTCCTCCCAAGGTGCAGCTTTGATCTCTGCCTCTGGGACAGGGACAAGACCCAAAGGAATGACATGATGCTGTGCTAGGGGAGGGCTTGGTTGGATGTTAAAAAAAGGTTCTTCCCCCCGGAGGGTGTTGGGGCACTGAACAGGCTCCCCAGGGGGTGGGCACAGCTCCAAGGCTGCCAGAGCTCCAGCAGCGTTTGGACAACACCCTCAGAGACAGGGTGAGGTTTTTGCTGTTGTCCTGTGGAGAGCCAGGACCTGGGCTCGATGATCCTTGTGGGTCCCTTCCAGCTCAGCATATTTTGAGGTTCTGTGCTTGGGACCTTCCAGCATATTCCCTGAAAAACATTACACAGCCTGGAACTTCCATGAAGCTACAGTGGCTCTGCACACAGGATATCCACAATGGCTATTTCCATAGAAAATACATCCCAAAAACCTGTACCACCCCAAGGAAAACTGGGGAGAGCCAACAGCATTACCTGCATCCCCTCCCCCAGTTCCAAAATTATCATTTCTGAAGAAGACTTGCACTTAGCTGAGCCATGCAGGTTTTTCCACCTGCCAAGTCCTGTGTGTGCTCCTCTTTTCAAATGCCATGCCCTTTGCCTCCCAGGCCATTTGAGGGTTAATTTTGCCATCTAAGATCTTTCTAAGATGCCAGTCAAGCTCATCATCAATTTGACAGAGATGTCTTTTGGGGAATCTGGGTTGTTTTTTCTGGGAGCACTGTCCATTTGACAGACAGGAGGCTGTGCTGCAGCAGCCCCATCAGAACCCTTAGCTATGTCTGCTGCTGAAATCTCTGAATTAAACATTTAGAGCTGCAATTAAATCTAAAAAAAAAAAAAAAAACACAACAGCAAACATGTTTACAGAACTTCATAGCTAATTTATAAACTTTTCTATTCAAGCTCCCATTTTGCTTAACTACTTTAATTTGTAGAAGAAACACATCTCTGATTGTGCAGGGTGGTGGATCAGAATTTGCCCAGGGACAGGTAGTGAAAAATGCAAAAGGCTGAGCTGACATCACTAAGGTAATTTTTGACAAGTATCTAGTTTTAAACAGCTGCTCAGAAAATTAGGGACATGTATTTTTTAAAAGTTTGTCACTGTGTGTGTCTGTCATGAGTGTGCTCTTTCACAAGTGTTTATCCCCTTTCTTGCAACTAGAAAGTCAGATTGAAACGTTCACAGAGTTTGTAGATGCATTTCCTACTTCACACAGACACAATGATAAAACCATATCCCTCTCCACACTCATGTTTTAATTTCTTTCTCTCGCAGAACATACTTTGCAGATCAGGTGGCAAATAAATCCTCACTCCACACCTATGCACATAGCTGCATTTCCAGAGATGCCAAAAATAAACCCCCACAATTGTTTTACAGCAAGTTCTCGCTCTCTGCTGGAGTCCCTGCAGTTCAGGGCTGAACACCACTCAGTGTGAGTTTTGCTGAGAATAATGGCTTCAGTTCACTGTGGTTCATGGAAAGTCTGTTTACTTTTATCTGAGCTTGCAGCCCTCGAATTTCAGAGTCTGAACAAACTTCAGTCAAAAAACAGCCATCAAGTCCTGTTGAGCCCCTGCACAGGCTGTGAGTTGCAACACAGGTTGACATAAATTTTTACTGCAGGTTTTCCACCAAAAATTAGACCAATGTTTAACTTCATGCACACAAAAAGAGCTCAAGAATTATCCAAGCTTTGGGTTTTCAGAGCAGAAGCCTCTGTGTTTGCTGGCACACACTCACTTTCGAGACAACGTTCTGCAATACAGACTGAGATTCCAAGGAGCATCAATGGGATTATCAGAGACCTTGGGATGCATGGGAACACCAGCTATGACATAAGGAACAGATTTGCAGCAGGGCTAAGCTACAACGAACACAAACCCCTTCAGCCCCCACCAAAAATAAAAAGTAAAGCACATTCCTGTAGAGGTTTTGCCCTTTTTCTTACTGCCTTTAAACTACACAGCATCATCTGAGTCATCTTGGCTCTCCAAAGTTTCTCCAGGTGAACAAAGTCCCTTGTTTGCAGTTTTTGGATACTGCAAATTCCAGTCAGGATTGAACAGCTCAGCCCCACCTGGAGGCACAACTGGGGAACCGGCAACAGCAACCAGGAATCACAGAGAAAATCAAAACCTTCACCTTTCTTTGTCAGGCAGAGACAAAGAGAAATTTCCACATACTTTTACATCTGTCCATACTTCAGAAAGTTGCCCCTGGTGCTCAGCCATTTCACACATCACTATTCCCTCCCTCCATAGCGTGGCTGCTCAAATTCCTTTTCCAGGACCTTGTGGATTCAGAGTCTCTCCTGGCAACTCCGCGAGCTCAGTCTGACAAGAAAACTGAAGTACTTTCCCGGCAGCTCTTACCAGGAAACAATGTGTCAAACAAGACGAAACTAGCTCTCCGTTCTTGGAAGATTTACTCCAATTCCCCCAATGCTCACAGAGGCAGTGTTAACACCAACCAGCCCTGCGCTGTAAATACGGGCTGCTCTCCCAAGGAACAGCTCCTAGAAAAGCCTGGGCGGGCTTCTCCCCCCTGCACGCTGATAAACATCCCCACACGGGTCTATGCCCTCTGTTCCTCCTAATGTGCCTGGGGAAAGGGGACTCAGATGGAGTTTTTCCCTGGAGCACCCCTGCCTTGCCTCTCCCTCGCCCTGCTCCAAGCCGGCAGCACCGCAGGTGGTTCGGATTCTCCTACACGATGGAGCAGAGGCCAACAGGAGAGCTGGGGATATTCATGCAGGGAACAGCCAAGGTGGGCTGGATAAAGGGGTGGCCACTCCATAAGTGACCACAGAAGCAGAGGGGAGGGTGGGGACAGAGTTTTCTGGGATCCTGGAGCACCACCAGCACAAAGGGAGGTAAATGGAAAAAATATGTAGATGCTCACCTGGCACCAAGTCTATTACACTATTTATGACTGGGGTTCTTCCTGCTTGGAAGCAGGGATGTGAGTGATTATTGACTCCTTTAAAAATAGATGTCTGTTGCTAAATAAATAAAATAAATGCAAGTGTGTTCTGTTCTATGAGATGTCCCCAGATTTGGGTTTGCTTTTTTAATCCCATTTTCAACAGT
Source organism: Lycocorax pyrrhopterus obiensis (assembly GCA_014706295.1). Taxonomy (NCBI): domain Eukaryota; kingdom Metazoa; phylum Chordata; class Aves; order Passeriformes; family Paradisaeidae; genus Lycocorax; species Lycocorax pyrrhopterus. Next base: position 7,395,376 of record JACSVZ010000022.1, on the reverse strand, counting down.
AAAGCACAGGGGAAAACAAAATTTAGGGGTTAAATGAAGGCTGGTAAACAAAGCAGAAACACCTAATCTTGCATGCATCTTGCTTCTGAACCTTTCTTCTGAGATTTATTTTTTTTGTTTGAACACTGGGGTCTTTCCAAATCCAAGATCCCTTGTTTACACCAGCCAGAAGAATGCTAAATCATGACCATCCTCATTATGCCATTTGATAGAGCCCAAAACACAGAATTGAGATAGTTTAGGATCCTGAGTCTCCAGGGAAAATTAACTAATGCTATAAATTAGGAACTCTGTTCATGCCAGTAACTTCAACTTCCAAAGCAAGCAGCAAAACACAGCCCCAAAATATTTTGTAAAGTGCTTGTCTGTACTAGACTGTGGGGCTGCAGGAATTATGGGTTGATAACACTGGAATTTACGAGGGTCTGGATGGTTTCTGGATTTGTTAGGAAGCCAGGAAACATGGACGCATAACACATATCTGGCTGAGGCTGCCGGCCAGAACACAAGAGGCAGCAACATGGAACCCACCAAGCAAATATTCACAATTCCCAAGGTAAAAAATGATCTGTTGCCACATTTGTATGAGCTGCCAGGCTCCTTGTGGCACCCAGGCAGGGTAAAAGATCAAATCTTTGAGAATATGGCCCAGATTGTTGAGCCTAAGAAAGTGAGGTCAGCATTGGGTCCATGATGCTGCTTGCAGAATTCTTGTCCCATTCCCACTAAAACTATCACCTTCCCTCACACTGTCAGCCTTCTTCCAAACACATCTGACAGCTTCTTCCATGGTTTGTAAAATGACACCTTGCTGAAACTTCAGCTATTTGTGCAGATAAGAGAGCCATGGAGAGCGTTCATGTTTTCCATGTTGTCAGAGTAATTTGTTTTGCTGTTTGGGATAGGTTCTACTAAGCATAAATATTTATGTCTGTGTGGATGTCAAATACTTTAATTAGGAAGTACACCTGGAACTGGGCCGGATTTAATTGAATCTTTGAGCCAACTAGACATTTTCAAGGCTTCAACTGTTTGTCATAGAAATATATTGGATTAGACCTCTACTGGGATAAGTTTTCTTTAGGAAAAAGATCTCTTGTCATTATTTGGGGTATTCTACAAAATGCAATAGCTGCGAACACTGCAGGGAGAGCTACCTTCAGCTAAAAGAAGTCATAAGATGTATGGAAGAGAAGTAACAAATCAGAAATATGGATAGTGAGCTTCCCCAAGTCTCCCTTCTTCCACGCCTCACTTCTGAGCCAAGCTGTGCTGCCCAAGCCCAATGCAGCACAGCAGGACCCAGCCAGGTCAAGAAGCCACTTCAGTTACTGGAAACATCACAAGAACTCATTTTATTGACAAAGAGCTAAATTAGTGCAGAGGTGCTGCACTGCAGAGCCTTCCAGTACTATATTAAAGCTAATCTGGATATTACTGCCAATGGCCCCCAATTTAGTTTGCTTGTGTACTGCTGGAAGCAAATGTGAAGAGCAAACTAAACACCAGCAGCACCCAGCTTCTGCAGTCCCATGTTTTTCCTAAATTCCCTGCAAAGAACTTAACACTCTTCTCCTCATTACTTCCCCTCTGCTTCCATTTTATCCACCTCCCTAAATCAGCCTTTCATCCCAAGCCCTTCCTTACAACACTTTTTAAAAATTAAGCCATAAGTGCATTACCTACATACCTCACAAACCCTGGGCCCTAACCTCTTCCTACTCCACACAAACCAGACATGGCAAGCTGGGGTTTCTTTAGGCACCCACACAGGGTTCCAAAAGCAAAACTGGAGGCAGGAGATGCTCGTTCACACAGCAACAACCTGCAGCCCCACAACTGCCCACAGAGAAGCCCTTACCTTGGAGCAGTTGTAAAAGCTGAGTCTCCAGACACCAAGAGATGCTGCTGTATCACTGCCAGAGCATGGAAGGGAAAGGCACCCAAGCATCGCAGCTTTTTGGAAATGTTTTTAAATCCAGAAGACACCTAAGAGGCAAGGAGGTAGCACCCTCACTTCAGCTGTGGAGGAGTCAGCCCAGAGCTCCTGCTCTGAAGGAGTGAGGGAGGGGAGGTGAGCCCCAGCCCCCATCAGCAGGTGAGGGCACTAATCCAGGCTGCATTTGGCCCAGCTGTGTTACACAGGTGCAGATGACACAGAGCAGGACCTAGCAAGGAGCAATTCCAGAGAAACAGGCTGTGGTATCATTCCTCAGTGATAGTGGGTTTTTTACATGCACAGATTTTAAGATAAAATTCATTATGACCTTCTAGTCAGGTTCCCTGGTGGGAGCAGTGGGTGCTGCTCAGCTGTGGTTTCAAAACACAAAAAGCTGTCATAGGAGGAGCCTCAGAGGAGCTTAATTCAATTTGTACCTTAGCCACAGATTTTTATGTGTTTGTGGGCAATTCTATTCCAACCCCTTGCCTCAATTTCTCATTTTTCCGTCAGGAGATACTGGGTAAATTCACCACTGCCAGCAAAACATAGATGAGATGTTATTCAGGTACTTGAGCCTGGATAACACCCACTCAGATCATGGTACTGAGTTGACAGACTTGTTGATCTTTAAAGTCTTTTCCGGCCTTAACAATTCTATGATCTTACTCCATTTAAAAAAAAGACATAAAGAAAAGTCTCCACAAAGCACTACATTGTGAGCCCTGTATGCAATAAAACAACAGTGACTCTCAAAATGGCTGCCCATCTCTGCAGATGACAAATTTTAGGATTTAAAAGTGTCATATATCAAAAATAAGATTCCTCTTCTGAAGTCGAGCCCTGCAAGGCTGTGAGTGCACAGCTCTGCTGGGGATTTCACAAGGGCCAAGAAGTTAGACAATTACTTCATTTTGAGATGGCTTTGTGTTTGGGACACATAATCTCTGAAAATTACATAAAACTGTATTGAACATGCTTCACACACTGTACTGAATATCCATCAAATGATAACAGCTGTCATCATGCTACCCTGGTCTGAATTTGAGCCTCAAAGTGCTCAGTGAAGTAGTGTTTATCAAAGATATATCTACAGAATACTCCAGACACAGAAAGCTATCACTGTGTAATCACGGTCTGTAAAACAGCCGATGACTTCAGTATGCTTTTGCTACTCCTTAAATAACCTGCAATCCCTCTCAGGAGCATTCAGATCCATCCTCTGGAAAATAAAGTGAGATCCAGTATTAGTAAAAAGTTTGAACGCTGTGCTCAGCCCAGTTGTGCTTCTATTGACCGTCACACATTCAAAAAACATTAGAGAAGGTTGGTCCTCCAGAGACGCCACCACGACGGCAGGAGAAAGCCTCGGCAATTATGTAAAGGCACCACGCTCCTGTTTTATTTAGCAGAGAGAGGGGTTTTTTTTTTTTATTCTTACAGCCCTTTTGTGCTCCCAGATGTTTTAATTACTGAGGAAAGGGAGCGGATGATTCTGGCCATATGTCTCCATTCCGCATAAATAAATATTGTCGCTGGCCCAGCGAAGTTTCGCGGAGCTGCCGACGATCCCGCTGACACTAAAGCTGTCGGGCCCGATAAGCATCTTCAATCCTTCAGTGAGCATGCTAATTCCAGGAACGCTGAGACTGATACCCCATGAAAATATTCAATCTAGGAACAATTAGGCTCACATTGCTGCAAAATGGTACCTCTAGGAATTTGGGTGCTCGCTTGATTGGAGCGTGGGGCAGGGGCTCTAAGCGGAGACGCTGGTGGGAGCAAGCAAGGAGGAGAGAACAGGTGAAATGGGCTCTTCAGAGCAACCATTGCTCTGTGAAGTCTCTGTGGGCCACGTTTGCCTTTCTCTGGCCCACTCACAGAGTCTTGGGGTGCAACAACTTAATAAATAAAGGGATTTAGTTACAACTGCTTTATGACTTTTGTTGATGAATGCATGCAACATCAATTGTTTTTATTGCAGCATGTTTTGAAACAAACAATGGTCAGGCTCTAGTGGTGTTAGACAGCATGAAAACACAGTTGCAAACCTTCCCTTCGCAGCTTTCAGCCTAAATAAACAGTCTAATATATCCCCCAGAAAACAATACACAACCACAGTGACTGCGGGTGGTTGCAAACAAGTTGTGAAAGTTGTTAAGCAGAAGGGAGTAATTTCAGAGGAAAGAAATTAGCTAAATGAACTGACAAGGAAGAGGGAGGCAGGACAATGCCAGGCTGTAAATATTCCTCTTTTTTGCTACATGAACAGAGCACCAAACCCTCTCAACAGTGTTCGAACCTCCCTCCTCAGCCAGGGGTAGATGGGCCTTGTGGAAGGCACTGGAGGACAAAAAGTAAGGGTGCTTTTTGGTCAAATGAGAAATTTTTTCAAAAGCTGAAATTCCAAGACAACAAATTAAGGTGTTAGCAACGTAAGTACAATCCTAATTTCCACCATCAAGCTAATAGATCATCATCAAGACCTGCTTTTGAAGTAAAAATACTTTTTTTTTAATTATTATTTTCCAAAGAACTTCAACTTGTACCCTTGTGAGCCACAGAAATCATTGCCATGAAGCAAGAATCACTGTTTGTTGAGCTCTGTTGACACCACTTTTATTAAGAAACATGCAAAGCCAAAGAAAGGTGCAGGAGGACTCATCACCCCACCAAAACGTGATCTGATGCTGAGGACTCCCAGGAATGGCAGAATAAGAGCACATATGCTGCCACACCTGCCCTTTGTGGGCAGACAGGACAACCACCCTCTTCAAAGTTGGTCAGGGCTGGATGAAAGGGTCCTAACAGGCCTCCAGCCCCTCTCACAGCTGCATATTTGACAAAGAGCCCAGCTGTAGGCAATGGGTGATTATTGTTGCCTACTGGCTTAACTCTGCACCCATGGATTCACAGGTGAATCCTGATTTTCATTGGCAGTACAGAATCAAAAATTCTGTTTGATGTCACATGCAAAGAACTCCCCCAGGACTGAGACCTGAACGGAGAAATTAAGAAATACTGGGCAAAGAAGAAGGGAAAAACCTGCAGCTCATCCACTCAACAATTCTGTATTTGTTCTCTAGGTCATGACACCAGAGAGTAACCAGCTTTAAAGAGTACTTACATATGGTACACACCTCAGCAGAAGCTCTCTCCAAAAAAGTCTGTGTGGACAGAAGACAGGAAACATTAATTTGTTCTTTTCAGTGAAATTTTTTCCACCTACTCTCATTTTCAAAGCCAGCTCCCTCCAAGATATCACTCCAAGTAAATCAAGCTGGGACAGGAGCAGCAGCCAGGCTGTACACGGAGTTTTGAGGAGCACGCCAGTGCTGTCTCCCATTAGCAGAACATGCATGGTTGTTCTCAGAGCCAGTTATATGTCAGTGGAAACACCTGGGAGCAAACCAAGATTCAGGAGGTCCTTGTTGAAAATGAAAAGACACTGAAAGAGCCTAAAACATTGGGCTCACAAATCTCTTTTGAAGTAGCATATTCTCTCACCTCCCTTAGACTGAACCAAAGCAATGAGACACAGAAAAAATCCGAGTGCTCCTCTTACACAAGAAAAGGAGGCACTCTTGAGAGATTAAAGGATATTTTGAATCATGATTAGGACCACAATAAAGGAGAAAATCATGGCTAGCCAAGCAGTGAGTCCAATCTTTGAAAACGGGATGGTTTTATCAACAAGGCAAAACCTGAAATGCATCTACAACTGAGCTTTACCTCCTTGCACCATCACTACCTCTGTGTGCACATAGAAATAGGGAATCAGAAGGACAAAATAGTTTTATGCATAACACCCTAAATGTCAAATGACTGAGTGTGAACTTAGGAGCTGTATTAGATATGACTGACTTAAATTCTACCCTTGGTATTCTGTCTGAGGGAAACACAGAGAAAACAAAAATCATTTGTGAGCTTGTCTCCAGCTACATGGCTCTATTTTAAAAACATGAATGTTTTCAGCCACCTCTAAACCAATCAAGGAGATTTTCCTTGGTCTAAAACACCAGAATGTAAATTTTGTTTTGTACTTTCCGATATTGTGAATGAGAGCGGAATGAGCAGCACTGAAACACTGCAAAGAAAGCTGCTCCCAAGACATTTCTGACACAGCCAGAATAGAAATCTCCAGCTGGGATTTCCAGTTCACTTTTTTTGCCAAAAGAAGAGACTGGGATAAGCATCTGATTTTAAAGCTCATCCAAAAAATAGCATATGGAGAAAGAATTATTTTCTGCTGAGCTAAAGCACAGGATGAAAAGTCTGGAAATCTGAATTTTAATCTTAGTGACAGTAATTTTGTATCAAAAGTAAAACTACTGACATTAATAACTACAGAAGATTTAAGATTAGCTTAAGCAAGGTCAGAATCAGCATGTAGGTTCTGGGCCCAGCAGCATTACAGACTCCCACCGTGATCTTGGGCAAAATCCATGGAGTGATGAAGTGATTCCATGGAGTGATTTTAGGAGCCTTGAATTTTAGATGACTACATTAAGCAACTCAAAGCAAGCAACCACAAAAATGATGTACTTAAAGTGCTCTGAAAATCCTGAGCTTAGCTTTTCTATGATTTAGATGTCTTGCCTTTTAAAAAATTATCATTGTTACAATGATGGCCAGTTTAATAACAGTGACATCCTCCTTGAATTCTTTACTAAAAGCAAATTGCTTTAAGATTCTCAGAAGGCAATGAAGAAGCTTGAAACTATATTTAATTTACCAGTATTTCTTCAGATGTATCAATTGTCAGTAATGTAGATGAGAAAGAGAGACAGGGAATGTATCATTTCTCTCAAAGAAAAAGAAAGCACACCATAAGGAAAAAAAGCCATTTTCCTTTCCTATTCGTGTCCCTAGTCATGACAAATGTCTCTCAGTTCATCTATGACTGCTCAGAGTGCATTTTTACACACTTACAGAGATTATATATTAATAGACATATTTATGCATACGATACACATCTTGCCACAAATTGCTGGTACTCGCAGATTTGTCACAGTTGGAGATTGATTTCATCTGCACAAAACTTAAAAATTCACATTTTAGAGTGACCAGTTCATTCCTATGACTTATTTCCAATATGTTCTCACTTGTTTTTTCCTGTTTTGTTAGGGTTTTTTTTTTTCAAGTTACAAATAGGGAAAAACAAACTCTAAACCTCTGTTCACCACTAAAAACTTGCTGTGAGCTTGATAAAAATACATTTCAAACACCTTCAGCCATTAGTACTTGTGCATGTATGATAAAACCTGTGAGGATGGATGATGCCTTCTCTAGGAGCAGAACTTATTCCGTTCTGTCACATTTCCATTATGCCTCTTGCAGCTTGTGTTCCACCCAGCTCAGAATTTGTACATGAGGAAATTTTCAAATCTAAAAGCTACCATCAAAGGTACCTCAGTAACATCCATTCCATGGGATGCAGAGAACGAAGGAGCGAATGACTGTTGGCACAGGGGGATTTTTACTCCGACAGCAATGGCAGTCAGAGATCATCAAAGCACAGCCACCACGTTAGTAACACAATAAAACCCTGGCCAAGCTTAAAATCTCAAGTGAATTCACATGTAACTTACCCCAAAAGACTTTGAAACGTATTGGAGGCATGAGGAAGATTTTTCACATAGGCTACAGAAAAGTAAAATTAAAATCTGTTAAATGATACGAGGAGAAACATCTGATGGACTCTGAGGACAATATTCCCACCTTCCCAGCAGTGTAAAGGGGGTTTTGTTTGGTTTGGGGGGGATTTTTCTTTCTAAACGGCCTCCTCTTGCCAAGATTTTATACCATAAATTGAACTGCATCTCGCGGGAGTATCAAGCATAACACAAACAAAGTAACTGTGCTTTTGATGAGCAAACAACTTCAAAGAGCACTCTCATGTTTATCTTGAGCACAGGGTTCCCACCAGAGCCCAGATGAGCGAGGTTCAGTTTCCAACAGGACATCTCCCTGCCAGAGCTCAGCCACAAGCATTTACGAGGGGTGGGGGGAAACTTTATCGTCAAATCAGTTTTAGAGTCATCATTTTTTTCTGTGTTGCAAGTGTGTTCCAGGATGCCACAGGGAGCGGAGTGGATGTGGCTCTCTCTTAGCCAAACAATAGCTGCCTTCAGGAGGAAGTCCCTCAGGAAACTGCCCTCAAAACTTGCAGTGTGCTGTGCCTTAACACCTGCCAGCCTTCACAGACCCCTGCCTTGCCCAGAGCTACGTGAGGTGATTCAAACACAGCTCTGCACTCGCAACGTGAGGGGTGAGATTTGAAACCAAAGCTCATTAACACAGACTAAAATGGATGATATTTTGTATTTCCATCAGCCTGAAATCTGTTTGTCACGCTACCAATAAATGAAATCTCAACAAAGCACAGAAAGATAGCATTTATATGTGTCCAGAAGAAGGAAATGTGGATTGTGAAATAAGGAAACATCAGGTTTGGAGCAACCTGGTCTAGTGGAAGGTGTCCCTGCCCATGGCAGGGGATTGGGATGAGGTGATTTTTAAGGTCCCTTCCTACCCAAAATATTCCATGATTCTATGGAGAAAATGCTGTGTCTCTAAGCAAACTACTCTCCTAGCTGTGTACTATGACCCATCCTTTCTGGGGTAACAACAGGTTCCAGAAAGTTAATACAAAAGAAGCCATTCATGGAATTTTCTCGTACTGTAAACTCACAGACTTGGACTGCCCTGCTCGTATTATAAACTATTCCATGGCATAAAGGAGGGACAGAAGAAAGAGTGGGAAGTTCTCATCCTGTTATTCTAGAACAAAGACTGCAGATGTGCAAAGTTATTCCATTAGTGCCATGCTGGGAAAGGTAGTGGTGTCAGTTTGTGGCACCAAGGACAGGCAAACCACGTTCAAATGGATCTTCTCACAGTGTTTGCTGTGCTTCAGTCCCAAAACAACTCTCTCTCTCTGAAGAGGCAGATGCAATCATCTTATGAATTCATGAGGAAGCTGAAATTTTGTGAGAAGCTGATGGCAAAGAGCTGTTTTAATTATTCTCCAACTCGCTGACTCCACCTTAATCAGAATATATTAAATAAAATGTATGGATGCTGGAGACTGGAATGCTGCAGTTCATAACTACAATTAACCACTATTAATTAATATCTGAAAGATAAATGAGCCATGGGATCCATTTATTCCTGGGTTGGGAGTATTTAAATTCACAGTAGGATGCCAGCCCATTTTTCACAGCAGTGAATTAAGGGAAGTGTGAATCAAAGCTCACTGCTGCAAGATGCAGGGACATTTTCAGATCTGTTTGGTCCTTATCCTTTAAATGGGGAAAGAGGAGACAGACACAGATGCACTGAAATTTCACCAGGAGAACAAAGAGAAAATGATAGTGATCCCACTCAGAGAGATGGAGCCTGGGTCTCAGAAATTCCCATCCTCTTACCCAGTTCCAGCTGTGCAGGGTGGACAAGAAACATGGATTTCCCTGAGGCTGCACAGCACAGACATTGGTTTGCTCTGCCCTTACCCCAGCCCAGGTGCCAAAACCCTCCTGGCCAATACCAGAGTTTGCTTGGAGTGAGAGCAACACATCCAAGCAAACATTCATGATGTTCTTTCTCCGTCGCATCAAGGACATACCCTGCCTCACACGGATCCTTAAAATTCAGTCAAGACTTGTTTTGCCCTCTATTGTCTTCTTATGTGTGGAAAATCCCATCCAAGGCTTGCCATAAAACACACAGGTACTTTCCGTGTCTTCTCCAGGAGAGCTAAAATGTGAAGTTTCTCAGAATATGTTTCAAGATAATGATGTTCTTTCCAGAACTGTAAGGAAAGTTGTCATTCAAGCCTCAGTAGAGCCGTGGTTGCCATCATTATCAGCAATTGATTTGACAGCAGCCTGGGGCTTGCACAGGTTAGGAAGGCAGAGCCCAACTCTGCCTTCGGTGTTGGAAAGGCCGAGTGAGGTTCTCACATTCTCCAGCTGCTTGTGACAGAAAGGGAAGACTGCTCAGAGAATTATCCTGTGATGATCTAAAGATTTGGTTTCTCTCCTATGACTCAAGGAGTAAGTCAGACTCTATATTTATGGGATAATCTAAGTGTTTAAGTAGAGGAATGACTGAACCTTAGAAGGACTGAAATTCAGATTCTTCCCTACATTTTCCATCTTTCCTAACTGAAGTTCTACTGGAAGTCACGTGCTCTGGAAACTCCAGCATTTTCTCATTTGATTTTTCTTCCCAATTGAAATGAAAATAAAAATATTTGCTAAGGGGAATGGGTAGAGCAGAAAGTTTCAATACAAATTTTACTGAAGAGAGTAGAAATACTTTTTGCTGTAAAGACAAAGCATTTTAATATCCCCTATTAGAATCAGCTTAGAGTCCATTCAACGCTGACGTGCATCTTCTTCAAACTTTGTGATGTCTCAAGGGACAGGAGGGGAAGTTCAATGCTGCAGGGCCCCCAATCTCCTGGAAGGACCATGTTATACCCCCTTAGCAAAAGATCTTTGAGTTTTAAATACCTGATTTTCTACCAAAAGGCCTTCCACCGAAATCTCCTGAAGAGTTTTCTCTCTAAAGCTCCATTCTGAAAAAGGATTTCCATGTTCTCACAAAAGGAGGCTCTTCTGCAAGGTTTATATCTCCTGCTTCCTTTTGAGAGCAGGAACAATGGACTTTCTAGCAGTAGTTTGACACTTCCAGTTCTCCAGTAACAACAAATATGAAATCCAAAAGTATTTATAGATAAATACTTTTCAGCACAAGATTTAAATGAATATTTGAGATGGTTCTTCTTGCAAAAAAACCCCTTGTTTTGTCCTGAGTCCTTGATACCACAGGATCTTCTCAGCGTCTAAAAATTTTGTGGTGGAAAAACACGTCAATGATAAAACCTCTCAGAATCCAGGACGTTGTTTTTGTTCACACAAAACTGTCATTAATTCCAAATAATTTTAACATGAGTTACTACACAGTGATAAAGGACTTAAGTATTCCCCAATAATACACAGATGCGATCACTTCACCCAGGAAATATTCAATCTGCTCATTTGTTCTTTGTGTGCAGCAAAAAGTGAGGAATATTCATTTAATTACTGGTGAGGATCCTCAAAAGAGTCTGGTTACGTTAGCACCAGACCCAGAGTATGGCACATTCTTCCCCACAGAAAGAAAACATACCAAAATCAGTACCCCCTGCCCCACTATCAAAGAGGAATTATTTTTTCAGGGGCTTTTTTTCTATGAAAATATGGAAATAAAAAAGAAACCAGATTCCGCTGCTAATTCTTCAGCAGGTTCACAGGAAAACAAAAGGCACGTGGTTAAAATGATTGGGTGATTAAGCCCTTTGTCTGTGAGAAATGACTCTGTTTTCAGCAGCAGTGTGGAAACAGGACTTCTCGCAGGCTGAAGAACTAAACACATGAAAATGTAGCTTGTCAGAACACTTTCATTTTGTTCTGGATACAGAACTCTGGATACCCGTTGTTCCTACAAATGCTTTGTTTTAGCTCATGGTGGATTTTCTGCAGATGGGCACGGGCTGGATATGCCAGGCAGGGGTTTTGGTACTCCAGCTCCTGCTCTGCTGTTGGGCTGCTTGGAGAATGCCAGGGGCATCCCTGCTGGAGTGTGGGAGGAGGAACAGGCACTAAGGGTGGGACTGGACCCTGCACACACCCCCAGGGCCCAGGCCAGTCCCGCTGCTGTGCTCAGCAGCTGCTGCTCCTCTCGGTTTGGGGCAGGCTGGGATCACCCTGCCAGCAGGGACCCTCCGTGCTCAGGTGTGCAGGGCAGAGGTGGGATCTCACCAGCACCATTCTTGCCTGCTTTGGCACCTAAGGAGCCGTGTCTGCCACCACCACGTAGCCTTTGTGACAGGAAGGGCTCAGCTAAAGAGACCAGGAAATGCTGCCCTGCTGGGGCCAAAATATCCCTGTATGAGTGAGGAAGACAAAGAGAGTGGCTGATAGTGCTTCCTTGTGCCTATAAATCTCAACTACCTTGGGTCAAATTCTGCCACACTGGTTGGAGGCAGAGTCCAGAGCTGCTTTCTCCATTCTGCTGCTTTTTCCAGTGAAATAGGAATACACTGATTTATAGCCTCTAACCCCATAAGAAACAGTGAATATCAGTTAATGTTTGCACAGCGCCATTGTTGGAGCTTGTCTCTTCTCTGACCCTGAGTCAATGAAACTCCACTTCCGAGCTGCAACAAGAAGGAGAATTGTAAACTAACAGCATTACAGATCATTAACCCGGAATACAACTCTCGACACAAAACGCACAGGACAAGACGATGTTAAAAGGACAAAACAGCACTCTGGTGGCTCATTTTTAACCTCTCTGCCTTACCTCCAGTAGCACAACCAAATGTGATTACAGCCAGCAGCAAAAGGAAAATCAAGATCACAGACTCAATCCCGATTAAAATAAATAAATACGAAAAATATAGAAAGCATATGGGCACTGAAGAGCAGCATATGGATCATGTCCTGAAGTACAAGGCCTGCCATATGCTTCCAGAGCCTGGTTCAAAGGAAAACCTCGCTCCCTCCTCCCGATGTCTTTGGCTAGGTCACGAATCAGCTGCCTCCCAACATCTTGTGCCATTGGGCAAGTTTGCTTTTGAATAATGAAGCAAGTTTCGGCTCAGCATGGGGAGAATCCCAGGTAGAAAATGGACAGATGGCTGGTCCTAGTTAAGCAGGCAGACTGAGATGAAGCATTCCCCTTTGCCTTCTTTCAGGCCAATCTTTACATTGTGTCCTACACCAGCTGTATGTGTCTAAACCTCTTTACCTGCTGTTTCCTTAAGAAAATAGTCCTTAATTTTTTTGACCTTTCGTGCTGACCTGCCAGCCCTATAGGGAATGTTAATCAGCTGTTAACATGGCTTGGGATGTGGCACTCAACCAGTTTGTGGAGTTCTTCAGCCTCTTCCTACCCAGGCCCCTGTTCCTTCATGCTTCACTGGCCCCAACCAGCCCCATCTGCCCGTGGATGTCTAGCATATGCTCTGTGCCTGGCACTGCCCGGCAGGAAATGATGCCTTGCAGCTCTCCCGGTGTCTGGCATGAGATAAGGACAATTTAGATCGCAATCAAGGAACAGCACTGCTCAAGTGTGGGGCTGGGAGAGGAGGAAGGAGACAGCAATGGTTGGTCCCCAAAGAGAGGATTTCCTGCCATGCTGCGACTGCAGTGATGGACGGGAAAGATAGACTCTCCTAGATGGATGCAAAGCCAATGCCGAGAACTTAAAAGCACCAGGAAGCACCGAGGTCTGCGCTGCCGTTTGAATTCCACGGACATCATACAAGAAATGTATTTGCAATTATCGACGGTGTCACTATGATCAAGGGGAGCGGAGACAAAAGCTCCTGCTCAGGGGTACTCGCTGTCTTCAACAGATTGGGCCAGGGAGCCCTGCTGGGAGCTGGCTGCTGGAGAGCACAGGAGCAGAGCGTGCTGCAGGCTGGGAGTGCTGCTGACAGCAGCACTGATGTGAGCCAGCCGCTCCTCGCCCCCAGCAGCAGCCCGGGCCACGGGGCAGGGCTCACATAAGCTGAACATATGTCCAGGGAGGGCAGGGAAGGAAGGGCTCCTGTCCCGTGGCTGCACTGCTGGCCCAGTCTGTCCGGGGAATTGCTTTCTTCCTCTGGCGTTTAGCAATATTAGGTTATTTTTAATGTTATTTTTACACAGGGACCACTTACAGAGTTCTCCAGCAGGGCAGAACTTGGGTGTGCGGGTCAGCCTTCCCCAGCAGGAATGGCTTTCCAATATTAGTCTGGTGCTGTCATATCTGGGCATTCAAAAGTCAGGGCTCAGGACTTAAGACCACAAAACAATAAAAAAAAAAAAAAGGAAAAAAACTCCACCCACCCCCACCCCCTCCTTTTTAACCAACAGCCGTATCTTCTTTTCAAGTTTTAAATCACTATTTTTGAATAAGATCCTAAATTTTTCTGTTCCATCTGGGAGGACCAGCTATTCACCTGGTTCTGGGATACCAAGAACTGTGGCTTTGGGAAAAATACTGATAAAATTCAGGTAGGACTGTCATTTAGCCACACCACTGTCTGTTTTTTATGATGATATTAATGTCAAGGTGAGAAAACTTGTGATTCCTGCCTTATGCTCTGTATTCAAATGGTTTGAAGCTTGCACTTATGTGGGGAAGGGGTATTTTATTTTATTGTGTTGTTCATCTAAAAGTGTTGTTCTAAAAAGACAAATGGAGGGACAAATAAGTACAGAAAAGGAAAAGCTGGAAGCCTAGAAAAGAACATCCTTGTGTTACAAAAAAAAAACCACACAAAAACCCCGCAACAAAAAAAACCCCAACAAAAAACCCCCCCAAACTGCTCAAAGCTTGAAGTATCCATAGCTAAAACCAGGAAGAAATTTCGTATTGTAGACTTTTGAATCTTGAAGGTGTATTCAAGACATAATGATAGGACAAGGAGGAATGAATTGAAACTAAAAGAGAGAAAGTTTAGGTTAGGTGTTAGGAGGAAATTATTTACTCGATGGGTGCTGAGGCCCCGGCACAGGTTGCCCAGAGAAGCTGTGGCCGCCCCATCCCTGGAAATGCCCAAGGCCAGGGTGGGCAGGGCTTGGAGCAACCTGGGATAGTGGAAGGTGTCCCTGTCCATGGGAGGGGTTTGGAACAGGATTGTCTACAAGGTACCTTCCTCCCAAACATCCCATGATGCCAGCATCCAGAGAGGACTAGACTTAAAAATACAGCTCTGCATTCCCAGCTAGCTCTGTGCTCCAGCTCCTTTCTGTTTCTGTGCTCAGCACTTAATTCTGGCAGGAGCAGAACTGGTTTCCTTCCTCATGACAAATTGTGCTGTGCAGGGTGCTACTGAGGTCTGCAGAACAACACCCCCTGCTCTTTACAGACAGACTCACCTCCCTCACGTTCTCGTGTGCAGCAAAGCAAATTGTCTTCACACACTCACCAAAGTTTTGCAGAGGAAAAAAGGAAAACCTCCAAGAGTGCCAACAAAAACAAAGCCTGGCAACGGAAGGTGCCTTACAGCTGCAGTGCCATGGAAATTAATCCCCTAGGAAAGGGAATGCTAGAGTAGAGTTTAAAATTTTGACGTGAAAAGTTCACTGTGTTATCACATTTCCCTGCAGGATCAGGTTTTCCACACTCTTTGGATTGTTTCACCAAACAAATTGATCTCCTATTTATGAAAAAGGGACAAAACTGACCAATTTCTATTTACCATAAATAGCTGCTAGGAAAATATGTTTTAATATCTTGGTATATGAAATAGAAGAACCTGATCTCCATTTCTTGCACAGATCAAGACTCTAAACAAATCCTGGTTTCCAATAACACACTATAAATTGAAAAAAAAGGGCCTATCCTAATTCTATCCTTAACATCTAATTAAAATACACTGAAAGCATAGGAAATGTTGCTACATCAAATGACTGCTAGCTGTACAAAATATATACAGACTTTCAAAACATTTCAGATTGATTTTCCATCAGAATTTAAGATTTATATTGAAAAATAACAGTATTATTTTGAACAATTAGGTTAAATGAATATAATCTTAACTGTGTCTGATGAGCTCACACTTTCCTTTTCCCTCATATTTTTTTTTATTTTTAAGAGAGAGTATCAAATAAATTTTGACACATGAGCTTGCCTAAATTTAGACAAGGAAAACCAAAATGTGTCATTTACTTAAAGTTACTTAGTTTGAGCCTCATATACATGATTGGATAAAGTTTGCTACTTTTTCCCCGAGGAAGACATTGTGGCATTTAAAGGGAGGATGGCTGAAGGAATAGTGACAGCACTGAACTTCGGTTTTGGAGTTCTGGTTATTGTTTTCAGTTCTCTTGTAGACTTGTCATATAACCTTGTAGGGAAAAAACCCCAAAACAACACATTAATCCTGTCTTAAAAATCCAAATCCCAACTAATCTACCAAATAGAACACTTCAATAGCTAATTGAATTGGCTTTCAGCCCCTCAGAAAGAAGAAGGTGCACAAGTACACTAATGTTTGCAAATTCTAGATTATGTTCTCATAGCCTGACTCCCTGTGCTCAAATCCCCTGACACTCTGGAGGTGTGAACGCCTGCACACATCTAAAGCAGCAAAGAATAGAGGTTCCCGTTTCAGCTGGAATGAAAAAATGTAAAACTCTGTGCCTGTCAAATAGAGGATTAGGAAAATAAGCATGTAATTGAGTGGAAGGCAGCAGAAGTTGGAAGGTGTCCACAGGATAACTTAGTTCAATTGGAGATCAGTTCATGACCCTACCTTCCTATAAAACAGAGTGGATTTTTCAGTGAAACTTCATTTTCTGGTTGTGTAGGGGAGTGGATCAAACAAGAGCAGTCCTAGAGAACATGTTCCAATGTGAACATCAAGAGATAGAAGTTTGCATCAAAAAACCATTAAGTAACAGGGGAAAAAAAAATGTAAGTGGAAAATACCCAAGGTCTCCCCAAACAAAGAAAAGAAATGATGATGAATGAAAAAATACCCATTGTTAATAATGTTCTCTTGGAAGGTGGAAGATTTGTAGAAGATGATAACTAATTCTCACTCAAGGCAATTAGTGGCCCAAGAGGGAGCGGAGCGTGTGCAGGGAGCTCAACATGTCTCACGTAATTCTGGTTAGGAGGAGTGACTGGGCAGGAGCCAGACCTGGATTATCTCAAACTGATAGAGGGAGCACACGTGTTTAGAAAGAGGAGCGAGTGCCAAATATGCAGCTCCTCGCTCCCATAAAACAGAAGGTGTTTTATTTCTGCCTCAGATGTTTCAAACACAATTGACTTCTATTAAGTTTCAATGTAAACCACTTTGCTTTCCTAATGTAGCATGAACTTTAACTGTGGCCATTTCAGAGACATTACATGGATACCATATTACCAAACAAAAGATACACATTTGCTGTCTCTCAGAATATATATATATTTTTTTTTCCCTTTTTCTCTCACCCTGTCTGGAACCTGGACTTTTTTCATCTTTTCGGCTCTTTCTCATTTATATCCATACATATGTTATAGGAATTTTCCAAAACATTTGTCATAAATATTATGTCCTTGTTAGGAGATAGCAAAAAAAAAAACCCCAAAAACAGAACAAACAAACAAAAAAACCCAAAACAAAACAAAAACAACAAACCACCAGAAATAAAAAGAAATAGAGTTGACATTATTTTATTTTATAGGATGCAAACAGACAGGAACTGAAATAATGCTCTAACTAGAAGGTATTTACTGGTCAATGGTAAGTATTTTGTGGACACGAAGAAAGGCAATTACCCTTTCATCCTAAAGGTTGGGCTAGTCAAGTGCTATTTGCAGGGGACAGTGCAGTTGTGGTGAAATATTTCTGGCAGAAAACTCATTGTTCTGCATTCACAATTACTGGAATATGCATCATATTGCATTACTGATCAAAAGGCAGGGCAGTATGAAGGATTTCATTTAATCAGGCAATGAGAAAGGCTGCTGATTAGTTGGCTAATTCTGGCTCACAGGCTAAAACTTGATCACAGGTTTTCTAACAGCAAATTAAAGGTAAAGCCAAGGAAAAGTCAGAAGTTTCAGCTGGCAAGAGTTCACGGGACTGCTTTCTCCAGTTTTGATTCATAAGTAACTTTGTGCAGCCCGAGTTCCAGGTTTGCAACTGAAACCTTACAAGCGAAAACTGAATGCCTTGTTTCACGTCTGGAAAAAAACACTGCACATTCCTTATGAGAGGTGCAGTGACAGCAGCTTCAGGTCCAGGTCCACAATTCCTGCTGAACTCTTTGCCCCACATTTTGCAGGTTGCATTTTGCCTGGTT
The DNA here is from genome assembly GCA_014706295.1 of Lycocorax pyrrhopterus obiensis. Taxonomy (NCBI): domain Eukaryota; kingdom Metazoa; phylum Chordata; class Aves; order Passeriformes; family Paradisaeidae; genus Lycocorax; species Lycocorax pyrrhopterus. Next base: position 7,377,598 of record JACSVZ010000022.1, on the reverse strand, counting down.
TCTGGTGCAATTAATCCCATTACTTTATCCAGCAACCAGAGATAAACAGATCTATAATAAACTTCCAAAGAGGCACCCTCTTAAGAAAAGTGAAGGAGGGGAGCCAAAAAGGCAGAAACCTCATCCTGAAACTGTTATTCCGTCTTTCAGGCACTTCCCATCCATTTCTTCACAACAGAGCTCTTGGGATGTGCCACCATCCAGCTGGAAAGGGATGGCCACAACACACTCAGGCTGGCTTGTGCTCACCTAGGCTGGTTTCTCCAAGCTATGCCTCTGCTTCCAAACTTGTTCTCCCAGAGGACATAAGCGCATCTAGCCACAGTTCATGCCAACAGTCCTACAATTCAATTATTTCTCAGCCTGAGTTGCCAGAGTCTTTTCAAGGATCTCCAAATTAATTGGTCAAATAATCTGGAGCCAACCAAAAAGAGAAGCTGTGGCTGCCCCATCCCTGGCTGTGTCCAGGGCCAGGTTAGATGTGGCTTGGAGCAACCTGGCCTAGTGGAAGGTGTCCCTGCCTATGGCAGGGGGTTGGAACAAGATTATCTTAAAGTCCCTTCCAAGCCAAACCATTCAAAGATTCTATGAAAAAGCAGTCTGAAGCTATTCAGGAACAAACAAAACCTCTGGAATAGTATTTACAGCCTCCTAAGAGAAAACAAGAGCTGCCAATGGGATACACATAACACGCTCTCGCTCTCTGAACCAGGCTCTTCCCACGTAGCCCATATCAAATCGGGAGAGGATAACGATGTCCTGTCTCAGGAGTCTGCACCAGCTGCAAGAGCAAACAACAAGTGAACCCACTGCGCACAATGGATGAAGTGTGAAATTAGTTCTGTCATCTCCACACACACCACAGTGAATCAGGCCTTCCTGAGGGCTTCAGCAGATCAAAATTTCCAGTTGTTTAATTTGAGATCAAGGCAAGAGCGCACAGGACCCTGCCCCACCCCTCTCTGTTGGGCTAAGCGGCCGAAATAAAAGTGAGGCTAAACAAACCTACTGGGAGAAGAGATGAAGACGTGGGGGGTGGAAAGAAATGACCACTTCACCTTTTGCTGCTTTTAGTGGATTCTAATTAGGAATCTGGCAGTGCCACCCACTCAGCGGGAAGCCCACATTATTAACGCTGGCATCAAAAGCAAGCCGACTGCAATCTGCAGGAGCGGCTGCCGAACTGGCACAGCCTCCCCTCCGCTCTTGGCCGAAGCACCACAACAGATGTCTGAAGGGTTGGTGTTTCTTTTCCTAGCCCTACCCCCGCTTCGCATGACCTTATGCCAGAGATTACATGTACAAGTGCCAAGGTAAAGGTCCTTAATGGGTCAAAGAAACATCTTTAAGAGGCTATTCCTTTTAAACCTCTCTAATTTTAAACGGTACGTCGAGGCTGTGAGTGAGCATAGTCTTGTGGGGGACACAGAGAAATGTATAACCATTCAGCTGTAATTATAGTAATCTAGTATAGTCAGTGCGAAAAAACAATGGCCTTTCCTCTCTTGTTATTCTGAATCATTTGTAGATGTTCATGTTTTAATCATATTTTCCACATGAATCGATATGAGAGAGAGAACGACAGAGAGATAATTATGTGCGCTGAACAAATATTCTACCTAACTGAGGTTGTGCTGGGAAGGGCTGCTGGTAATTAATGAAGTACTGCCACACACTTGTCAAGTGCAAGCAGCTCTTTAAGGGCAAGCCATCATTTCAAATTGGGAGCTCTCTGAAATTTAACAGAATTGGAAAGAAAATAATAAAGTTTGGTACCATCTCCTTCAGCACCAGCTTCCAAGAGCGAGCAAAGGAGGTTTGCACATGGAATGCAAAAGGTGCCTGGTGTCTGCTTGTGCTGTGTGAATGCAAAGCACGGCCTTGGCTCATTTAAAGTGTGATCCAGGGGCACAATCTTCCCAGAGACTTGTGGAACTAAAGGAAAGTGTTACGATTGCACAGCTGAAACACTAAATGTTTATTTCAACTCATTTCTCTGTTTCAGAAAGTCTCTTTCTTCACACCAAGGAAAATCTCTCAAGGTACTGAGTGGGATTTTTAAGGAGCCACGATTAAGCAGAATCTTTGCAAGACCTTTCTTGGTTTCAGACCTGAGTATGGGGCGGGGCGGAACACAAACCAAAACAGGAAAACAATTCCTTTTCATACAGATCCTAGAGGAAAGCAGAGAAGCCACACTCTGAACTCCCAAGCTCTCAAGCAGCACCCCAAGTCCTGGGTTTTTCAATCCCTTCCTGTTAAATTCAACTTCCAGCATTCAAATGAGTGTTATAATCACTGCGGCACAGCAGACATCGAGCTTGAATTATAATATACTACCAGCTCCGTGTGCCAAAAGCACTTCCCTCTCTCTCTCTCTTTCCACACCAGTTCTCCAAATTCTCAGCTTTTAAATACCCTCTTGTTCTTTCTACGCACTCATTGTGCAACACAATTTATTTCTGCAACACATCGTTACAGCAAGGGAAGTGTGAGAGGAGGTGGGGACAGTAGACTCGCAGAGGTGTGAATGGGTGGTAACAAACTAAGTGCTATAGTGAGCCACCAGTCAACACCTTGAGGTTTCACAAGAAGAGGGAAAGGCGGGGAAGGAGAAAGAAATGTATCTTCATGTGCTTTATAACTTCCATGAATATTAGAGAGCCCCTGTGCCAAGACAGATGCTGCAGCGCCGAGGCACAGTGCACTGTGTCAGCCACAAAGAACACAGACCTGTACACATGCCAATATCAGCGCTCCATCATCCATCCCTTGCAGTCCCTTTGTCTCTCTTTATATCACTTCTTTCTGCAAAGCTTCTTTCTCCACAAGAAGGAAATAAATGGTTTACAAGGGGAGGAAAAGCCCCCGCCATTTCACACATGCATCCAAACCAGCATTCCCAGGCACAAGATAAAGACACCAAACAACCACAGGGAAAACCTCTTACATTTTTATATTCATAATATTTCTGAACCATTTATTTAGCATTATTTTTCCATCCAAAATGTCCAATAGCAACATTAATTTGACTTGGGGGGGTGGGGTGAGTGTGTGTGAGATTTGAAGGACCTCAAATCCTCTCTTACCAACCATTTAAAAACCATTCAGGAGGAAAATGCAGCTCAACACAAAAGCTACAAAGTCAGTGAAATGTTTGTACAGAAATAATGCACCACCAACCATAATTTGCATGGGTATGATTAAACTCTACTCTTAGTAACTTCACTGAAACTACAGCTTCATCCCTAAACCCCTCCAAAAACAGGAAAGGAAAGACTGTAATGGATGAGGAAAGCAGACAAAGGAGAGAAAAAAAGAAAAAAAAACCAAAACAAACCCAAAAAACCCAAACCAACCCCCAGCTTAATATTATTCATTATATTAAATTAATAGCACCGAAGCAGTCAATGCTAGACCTAATATTGTGCCACCTTCACCTCTCATTGCTCGTCAGGCTGAGGAAACGCTGCCACTCTGAAAAGGCTGAATCCCAGTTACACACTGGGCCCCGTGTTCCTCTGCACAAGGGAAAAAACAAAATGTAGAGAAGCCAGAAAAGAGGTTTTTAGCCGTGAATCAGGTCCTTTATCCCCATGAGACAAACTGAGCTGCAGCCTGTGGGCTGAGACATGGCAAACTGGGAGGAAAATAACGAGAAAGTAACTATGCAGTGATGAAGCATCGCTGGCAAAAGAATGAACCCTTGAAATATCCTGCACCTTCCAGCACAAGCACTTGTACCCCAGATTCTTGCCTGCAGCTGCAGCAGCACGTGCAAGAATGTCAAGAATGATAAAATCTATTGTGCAAGAGACACCTTAAGGAATGACACACAAGAAGAAGAAGAAGAAGAAGAGGAATTCATGGATGGGCAGCCTTTTCCTAAAGGCTAATATCCCCCCATTCTTCCCAAGGGGGGCTTGGTGAGCTTTAAAGGATGATAACTCACTCATAAGTATTTGAATTACAGTTGAACTTGGTCCTTCATGCAATTTTCCAGCACCAGAAGCAACTGTTTTCTCCACTGTGGATTTAGTACAGAAAATCACATGCCTGTTTTGAAGTGAGGATAGTTCAAAGCAATTGCAGCTGATGGTTTCAAATGGTCTCAGCACTAACAGCCAGCCTGGGAATCACTTGCTTTCCTAAGAAACAAACCCATATGATGGCTCAGGAACTATCCAAGCCTTGAGCTGGAAATGTTCCCTTTTCTATCCTGGGGACAGAACTTCACCTGAAGTCGTTATCTGGATATCAGCTAAAATAATACAACATCAGCTGCACCTGATTCTGGACACAGATTGGGGACCAACCAGCAGGAAACTGCTTCACACTGGGTGACCAGCACATGAAAATTCAATATAAGGACTAGTATTTATTTTCTTTTTTAAGGTGAAAAAATTGTAAATATTTCCATATTATTTATCGCATAATTTAATGATTAATGTCTCCTACTACCTGATGTTTACAAGGCCATGAAAACCATAGTTTTTGTGTTCATTCCAAATCACAGTGGCCGTGACTCCCTCATAACATCCAGCCACAAGTAAGGAGACACCAGGGGCAAAAGCACTAGCCATGAAACCCTATAATGTGAAGTGTCCAGAGACAAGAGGTCTTGTCCCACTCTGGGACATGAAAAGCAGTCTTAGGATACAGAACAGAAATAGGATGGATGAGAAAGAAAGAAGGGAGAATGGCTTAAATAGAGCATAGTTTTCATACTCAGTTTGACAAACACACATCTCCAGCAAGACCAGGAGAAACTGCATCCACTGTTAACTAAAACCAAGGCCTGGGCTCCCTAACAGAGTTATTTTCTGTGAGATTCTCCTTTAGGAAAACATCTACAGCTCTATCTATTTCATTTCAGCCTCACTGATGTCTACTGTCATCATTCAACTGCTTTATAAGTGGGTCACCTTTCAGAGAGAGCAGAAAACTCCTTTCACACTGCCAGAACCACAGAGGCAACCACTTGCCCCTGTTTTTCACCCTAGCAGTTTACTGCAATCACTGCAGAACATTTTAATTTTCTGTCTTCATTCTCTGTTCCTGCTGTAGAGACTTCCCTCCCAGCCCTGGTATTCCTGTGTGCTGCAGAGCCTCGAGCTTCTTTGCTCACCACTGTGCCTTCAACAGGTATTTTTTCTTAAATGTGTGAATTCTTCCTCTCCAACTGGGCCGTCATCCAATCTTTACAGAACATACCTTACATGAGCAGGTGCTTCATATTGAGCACTGATGCCCAGAAATGCACAGGCTGATACATTTGGGTAAGAAACCTTGCCAGCACAAGCTTCCTCATTAGGTTTCAGTTCTATCCTTAGCTAATGCTACAAAAGTGAAGAAAACAGAGTTTTTCATAGAGCCTCACAGCTCCTGCAGCAGCCAGAAGTGGTTATGACTGAATATGCATGAACAAAAAATAAACAGATCTGGTATATTAAAAATAAATAGTAGCCAAGTCCTGTTTTCGAAGAGGGATTTCCTGGCAAGAGGCTGTGGATGCCTTCCCTACCTGCTGTTCAGTGGCAGCCTTACAGGAGCAGCACACATCTTTGATACACACATGCAATATAACTCCTTTTCAAACTCTGATCGCCAGGAATGTACCTGTGCAGAGCAGGAACTGTGGGTGCACACACATATTTGTACCTGCAAACTGAGCCACAATCAACTGCAACTCAGCTGTTGATGGCTTGTACACAAGGGCAGCTCGTTGAGTGCCAAAGATCAATTAGAAAACTCTGGCCAAGTACAACTGGAAGCAGTGTTGAGGCTCATGTACATCCCCACACTGATAAGCTGGCGTGTTCATCTCTGGGTGAGCCAATGCCACATCACCCACTTGCAGTACAACCATTTCTTGGTGCTTGCAACCATGAGAGTGTGGCACTTGTGCAGTTTCAGAATTCCAGGGAACCCATTCACACATCACACACAGTTTCTCCTTCTGTGAGTAGTGCTGCAATAACAGCAGCCCCTCAGTGTTGCTGTGGCGTGCAGGAGAAGCAGGAAGAGAGACCAGGTGGATTTGTGGATGACTTAACTTCAAAAATAAGACTTAAAAAAATATAATAATGATGATAATGATAATAATAACAAAATCTTTCCACTGGCCCAGCCTCAGCACTGCTGGAATGCCTTATTTACTCACTCAAAGAGGAGGTAATGGGGGATGTAGCTTCTCTCAGTCACTTTCTAATTCTGTTGGCGTGAGGCTGAGGAACTGAAACACACTCAATTAAATCTTTTAGTGTGGCTGCTTGGGGTGTTTTTTCCTCCCCCTCTTTTTTCCTTCTTTTCTCAATCCAAGACTCAGACAGGAAAGCAGCACCGCTTTCCACTGAAGCCAGGGTGCTTTGGGAAACATCTCAACTGGCTTTTGAAATCACATTTCCAGGATCTGGGGGAGCTTTCCAAAAAGTGCTCTGGCCCACCCACATCCAAACAGCAGAGACTCCAGAGGAGTCCTCGCCAGCCTCAGCTTCTTGCAGGACACATGTGGGTGTGGGCCTCTGAGTTTTGGACACTTGCTGAAAAAAAATAAAAAAAAATAAAAAATAAATGGAAAGGGAACTTCAAAGGGAACTAGCTGAAGCACTTCAGAAATTAATCATGCCTGGTGGAAAAGACGATTAGTGGCTTCTTGTGCTCTGGTTTTAAAGCTATTGATCTTGGACACAGGAAGGAGCTTTCATATTCTCCACAAGCCACAGATGGTCAAAAGGGTCCTGAGAGGAAGAGACAAAAAGAAACCACAAGGGAACTCCAGAGAGTACCAGAACTCAAGGTGTGTCCCAGGGATCCACTGGAAAGGACGCACTGGAAAATCAGACACAGCAGCAGCAGCAGCTTTTGCTGTTTTTCCTTTCTCTCAGTTCCCTCAAAACGTTATCTAAGATTTCTGCCTTTGAAGCAGGTAAGCTTTAAAAGCCATTTTCCAAGACTTCAAATACACCACACCAGAAACACCAAATAAAATAATTTGCCACAGCTTGGGTGCTGTTTTCAGATCTACAGACTGTGACTGCATGGCTCACAAGCAAAAAGGTTGAAGCAGAAACTGTAAGAGGAAGACAGCAAAGCCTTTCATCTAAACCAACCATTTGGTAATTGAAAGTAATGGAATCTCTCTCTTTCTGCAAGCTAAATTTTCCACACAACAGACAATTATATCAGAAAATACAAATTATAATCCCTAAATTGCCTCCAATGTAGTATTGTGCGGCGTTGCTTTCTTCTGGGAAGCACTGTCCATTTTCATCTCCGATCAAAATAAAATTAGATGTATGAAATAACCAACATTTCTCCATAGCAAAAATGATACATATTCTTGCTTTTATTATAAAACCCACATATCTCTTAATGAAATTGCTGAGAAAACTTGAGATTGCATTAGGTAATAAAATTATGACAAAGTAAAGAGACCAAAATTTCCCACCCAGGAGGTGGTGGTGGTCACTCACAACAAATGTCTGGAGTGGGACTTACTGAGCTTCCTGTTGTGGCAAGGAGAGGTGGGATCGGGTCCTGCTTCTCACATTATTCAGAAATTCAGGTGCTGGCCATTATTGATCCAGAAATATATGATATTATATATACATATGTATAGGTTTAATACCTGTGTACTACCATACCCATACTGGTCCAAATGATAATTCGGGCAATTACATCTGTCTGTCTTCCATTTCCCCTAAATTACCTCAGCTTTATGTACCCAGTTCCCTTGTGACAATGAGCAACAACTGTAATGGCACAACAACAAGGCTGGAGCATAGAGAAACAAATAGCAGGTGCGTGGGCGAGGAGGGAAATGGGGGTTGTTTTGCTTGGCAAATGTTCCCCCAGCCAGGACTTCAGGGAGGAAGGCAGAGGCTCCAAAATGCCTTCATGGAAAATGAAGCGTATTTAAACTCCAAGGAAGGAACTGTTCCTCTGATCAGAACCCTCTGAAATCAATTCAAATAGCTGAGGCAGCCTGGGAGCTCTTGATGACTGTATTAACATTTTGACATTTCTTTGCACAGTCACTGGAACTACATTATTAGCAAGGATCTAACAGCCTTATGCTCCACTGTGGAATAGCATAGGGGGAGAGTGGAAAGAAAAATCAAATCAAATCAAATCACAGTAGATGCTTTCCTATCCTTCTGACAGCAGCATCCTTCCCACAAGAATAAGCCCCCTCTAGAAGGAACTGTTTAAGAAAACCAAAACACAGACTGCTACCAAATTATTTTTCAGTATAAATAAGGAAATTTGCAAAAGCCATTTGTGTGCCATCCTACTGGCTGTTTCAGAGACACTTCTTCCTACTTCTAGTGCCAAGGAAAACAAGACAAACAAATCAATAGCTAGAACACATTACCTGCAAAATATTTTAGTTATTTGGGAGCAGACCAAGGGGGAAGAGAGAGAGAGGAGAAATGGAAAGGCAGGAGTCATCTCAAAGCACAGAATAAGTACATTGAAATCCAGGGTACCATGGCACAGGGTGGCCTAAAGTCTCACCTGGGGAACAGTGTGGAATTTTCCTGCAATGCATCCAAGACGCTCAGAGAAACTGGGCTGAAGCAAGCACATAACAAGTCCCTAATCACTAAGTGCATGATTGAAAAGCACAAAACATCTAATTCTACTACCAAGCAGAGCTGTGAAAAGTGTTTCTCATCAGGAAGCGAAATGAGTAAAGTTTGGCTACTTTGCTGTAAAAATGTGATAGTGTAGGTATAAAAAGAAAAATGGGCAAAGGGATTTCTTGCAGGCAGAGCAGCGCTGTCTGGAGGTGAGAGCAGGGAACCTGGGGGACTCGGAGTCTATTCCTGGTACTGCCACCTGCTCATGGCAGCACACCCAGCCAGTGACCAGACAGCTCTGCAGCTCATGTCACCCACCTGTCACAGGCTGTGCAGCCACAGCCAGCTGCAGCCCCAGGGCCCTGTCCCACTTGTGCAAGGAATAATCTTTTTAATAAGAAATTATTACCCCTCGTGTCAACATGAAGGTGTCCTAAATTTTATTTTAAATGGCAAAGGAAGTCCCACAATCACAATGTTTACTAATTTTATGCAATGCTTTCAGTGCTATAGGATTAATTTAAACGGAGTGAGCCTTGCACGGTTTGCCCTTTCCCATGTGCTAGGAAATGGTTAGTGGGGTGCCTATTTCTCTACTTCCAAAATATTTTCCTCCTCACATCATCTTTTGGATTGCAATACTTCTATAAGAGACAGCAAACAACAACAAATCAGCTCTCAAGACTTCCAACACAAGATGCCAATTAACAATGCGATAATAACCCAGTTTCCCCTAACCAGGAAATAAAACCATGACACATCCCCATTCAATCCAAGATCATGCCAGACCTTTCTACTACAGCTGACATTTCCTTTCCTGCCTGTTTGATACTGGTCTGATCTGCTTGGACTGATTTTCTGCAATTCCTGTTCAACGCCCTCTTTGTAGCTCTCTGGTTTCACTGTCTATGAAACTGTAAACTGAGGTTATTTACACATTAAGTACACAGACTTAAACTGTTAAGGTTGTCCAGAGTTAACAAGTGCCCCAATCCTGCTATCAGATCCTCTGTGTTAATTTGTTATCTCAGGTCAATGTGGCTTCAAGGAAAGTCAAGCAGGGGGATCCAGTTGCCTGATCAGGAACGAAGTTCTCAACACTGAGATGGGAATGCTGGCATGGGACAAACGAGGAACTCTCAGGAGAGAAGCAGCACTGAGTGAGTACCTCAGCCTCTTAATTTTCCTTGATCACAGCACTTTTGGTAAAGTGTCTCTCAGCAAAGGCTTGAGACAATTAATTAGGAAGCGCCCTGGAGTGTGAACAACAGAGTATTACTGTCATTTGAAGCCAGTCTTTATTAATCTCTCCAATTTCTCTTAGGCAAGGTTACATAAACCATGTTCTTCTATATTACACATATTTGCTTTGGGTCTTTCTTCTGCAGGGGGACAAGATTTAAATGCAGAGGGATTTTGCAATCTTTAAAACTCAGCTGTTAAATACCCCTTTACTAATAACTTCCCCCATTTTGCCATCTGAGCAAGCACTTCAAACGCTTTCGATAGGCTGCAGTGTAGGAATCAAAGAAGAAATATTGGGTCATTTTCCATGAAATTCTAATTTCATTTTGAAGCCCAGTAGGCATTACCAAACTGATGACAACAGAGCTACAAAGAGTTTGATGTTTAAAGCATCCACACTGAAAAAGGCAGAAAAAGAAAGAGACCTTTAGTCTGGATGTCTCAGCTTTTCATATGGGTGGTTGACAAGCTGGGCTATAGGGTAAACCATAATGTGCCAAGCACCACGGAGCCTGGAGCCAAGAAAGGGATAATTTCAGGCAAGACCCAGTCTCTAAAGCCAAAACCACTGGCCTGAAAGCTTTTCTCAGAAGGTTTGCTGTTCCCATCACTGCCAGGATGAATTTTAACTCGTTATTGATCAAGGGAATTTTAAAATCAATTTTAATTAAATGAAAGATTTCTATCATGGCTTGTTCTGTGTCGAAGTCACACAGACAACATATAAATATATGGAGGCAGATCATGCAGAGTAGATTTGTAGCAGTTAGGTCCTAACCAGGTGAGAAAGAATCCAAAGTTACATCTGAAAGCAAATGTGTTGTAGTGGATTATCTACAGTACCTGTCTATTCCCCCTCTATTTTTGCCTTTGCTATTGGAATTCAGTCAAGATCTGCACTTTTTTTTTTCTTTTAACCAAATGAAGCATTTTCATTCGGTTGTCTCTCAGATCTCGATGGCTGGAAAAGGGCTCAGGGGGCCTACTACATGCTGACTACCCAAAGCCCTCAATTGCTCAGCTGTCTGCTACCAGCCAGGTCTGAGCAGGGTGATGAGGACAGCCAGCCCCTCAGATGAGGCTCAGACTCTACACTTTCAGATCTCAAACCACTCATATTTCCAGGGCAGGCAGGTAACTAGATCTGCCGTGCAAGACATAACAGAAAGGATGGAAGCAACAAAATCAGCTAATGAAAAGAATGATCACCCTCTTCAGGTGACCAAGCAAACCCACGTACTCCTTGCTGCACTGGAGGGAGCCTGGGTAGGCAGGTTACACCCTGGTCCCACGGGGAGCCTTTGCTCCCCCACTGCCGTGGCTAAACTGGGGATTTATCCTTGGGGTGCCTGAGTTCCCTCAGACTGCACCACAGAGGAGAACGAGGTTTTCATCTTGCTCCAGGTGCTGCTGACTGTCTCACCGTGCTCCTCACAGACAGGCTCTGAGGGACCGCCACAAAGTCAAGGGATTTCAGGCTCTTACACCGTTGTGTGAAGCTCAGAAGGAGCAAATCTGCAGCTTTCAACAACTGCTGACTTTTGAGAGTCCAGCTCCTCGTACTCTGCCTCAGGCAGGAGGTCACCACACTGCTCGTGCCATGGGTCACAAGTTCAACCCTCAAGCTCAACCTTGGGTTCAGCTGAGGCCCCAAAGTAAATCAAGGGAAGCTGACTTCATCATACACAGACAGTGCTGAACAGACTCACGAGACTCCTGTAACATTTAGCACTGACATAAGGCTCTGCATGTACTGCAGGCTTTGCAATTATTAATTCATTAACATTAATTCATTAGTCATCACGCTGTCTGAGTAGCAGTCTTATCCCGCTTCTTTGTGCAAGAAATCAAAGGGCCAAAGGGTTAAATGACTTGCCAAAGGTCAAAGGGAAAAAACAATGGAAAAATTGGAATTACAACCTAAAGACACCCAATTCTTTGCTTTGTGTTTGTTTCACTTTACCTCACCCAATCACAGGCAACAAATAAAATAAGCAAAGTCCCACAAGACTCCTCATAGCCAGAAGAGCTTTTTTCAGCTGCAAGGTCTCTACCAAGCCCAGCTAGAATCTACAAGGCTTCATTGTGTTTTCAAACACAATGCACACTGCAGTAAATAGGTTATTTTACAACCCTGGCCCAGTTTTCAAAGTGGCCTCAATCAGTGTTGTGCAAAACATTCATGTCCAACCACAAAATTACAATCAGTCTTTGTTTGAATCCAGCCCGTGTCCCTGGCCAGTGGTGGTTAGTCCCAGCTCACAGGGTCTGTGAACTGTTAGTCAAAGGTTTTTGCAACATTTTTGCCCTGCCTGGATTTCTCTGAATATTTATAGGCTGCTGTTCTCCGGTGACTTTCATGTTCGAACTGTGCTGGCCGGCGGGGGTGGAAAGGGGATGTAAATAACGGAGGGAGCCACATGTTTTCCACTCGCCCCACTTGTTTTGCTTCCAGTAAGAGACACGTGTTGCAAGAAAACAACTGCAAGGCTTTGACTGTGAGACATTTAAATTAGTGTCACGGTATTTCTACACGCTCAAATGTTTTCAAACATCCAGCAATTGTGAAATCGGATTCAACTGTTTGGATATTCAAGCAGACTTGTGGAACTAATATTTGTAGCCCTTCTCATCAATTTAGGAGTGGGGATGAGACACATCTCTTCAAAAACTCTTGACAAAGACTGTGAGGTATCAGGAGAAGGAATTAGCTTGGAAAATCCAGGCCATGATTTATCCTGCAACCAAAGCATTCCAAGGCAGGATCCACAAAGTTTAGTCACCACTTGTGGAAATTTGTGCAGTGGTGATGAGATCAATGGAGCACGTTGAGCACATGGTGGTTCCTGTCACTGGTCCTTACATAATTCCAAACACCATGAAGAAATCAGGAAAGCATGTGGATGTCCAAATAGACCTGTCTGCTGAGCATAATATATAAACAAGCCCTTGCATCATGTGTATCTCCTGCTTCACTGTGTCTCTTACACGTGGCATGCTTTGTGCATGAAGGGAGAGTTTCCCTATCTCTTACAGGGTTACCATAGTTCCGAGACACCACGAGGAGGTATCTCAGCTCTGAGGAACCCCAGCTCCCCAGAGATGTAGGTTTGCCATCCTCTGTCTGTGGGTCCTCACCTAAAGGTCTGTACATCCAGCCTTGGCCGTTACATGATTTTCTGCTTAGAACACAAATACAAAGCCAATTTTGTACAGGCGGGAAATCAGCTGATGGCACAATCTAGAGCTGGTTTTGGAAATCAGGCCCTTGTGGGCTGCGTCTGTTCAAAACATTCCCAACAAGGGCTAAACAAAGGAAATATCATCCTTTCTTGTGCTGATGGCAAAATATTCTTTATTCCAAAAAATTCTGATGAAACAGAAGCCTGTCCATATGGATGACAATTCGTCTTAAATGGAGATGTCTGCAAACCTCAAGTGGAAACCGCTGAAACCATAAAAGTTCACTGTTGAAAAGACACAGCTAAGAAGCAAAACAGGAGAGAGAATGACAGCCCATGGGCATCTAATGGAAACTACCTCCAGTGTCAGTGCACAAAAGCTGAACCACACTAGAAACAGAAAAGTCTGATGTTGACTCAAGCCCTTTGTAAAATACCCAAATCTCAGAGGACTGCATGGAGAGAGGTTTCCTCTGAATGCAGCTTTATTCCAAGATATTTCCAGTAATTCTTGTCTCCCACCAGGACAAAAATACCAGGACAATTGTCTGGTTTACAGTATTTTTGTTCTTTTATATAAATCTGTTCCAAAATCTAAAGTGTACAGGGTCATAAGAGAATGAAATATAAGGAAAGTGTATGAAAGAGACAACAGAGATGGTTTTGTTTTGATTATTTTCTTTCCCAAAAGTTTTGTTACTCTAGGTGTAACTTGTGCAGAGGGGAGATGGATTTCCAAAGCTGACGGTTGCATACTCATACTGCTCGTAAAGCAGCTGGATAATTGCATTAGAGGTCCACAGAAATGTTCTATTAATGCAGACTATATTTTGTTTTCCCCTGGCATTTCTGAACAGACTGTTTGTCCCTACAGCTTTTTTGACTGAAAAGAGAAATCTTTGTGTTTTGTAGCTATGACGAAGAGACAACACGGAAACTACTTTTTTTTCCTGTTGACAAGATCGTTCTTTAGTAAAAAATTAATTTTTTAAAAAAACCTCACAGAAGAGAAAAAGTCTTTCATTGTTCCTAGCTCTTTGCTAATTCACTTTTAAGTACATGAGAGAGGGAAGGATCTTTCCAGTTGTTGTCTTGTTCTGTCCATCCTTGCTGCATGTGAACATAAGAGGATTTCATATTCATTAAAACTGCAACACAGCCTGGCTGAAACATGAGTTGGGCTGCATATAGAATAAACCACAGTTATATTACAATGACCTTTCCTGATTATCTTGTACTCTGTCACAAGCTAAATGAGGTCATTACTGATGTTACTGACGTTCCTCTTCCTTGGCCCACGACTTCAAAGACTAATGGGCCCCTTTTGTCACTGAATTCTTGTCAAAATGTTGAGTCCAATCAGACCCCTAATAACTGCACGCAGGGTAACATTCACAGATGAAAAGAACATGCAGACACATGCCTTATACATAATTAATCCTTCCAATGAACTTCATGAATTTCAAAATTACACAAAATGGAACAAATCCAACACAGAGTCTCCTGTGGGCATATGAGGTCACGTATCCTGCCAAGAGGGTGAAAAAGCCTTATCCTAACATGGATACCCAGCAATGGCTCACACAACTTCATTACCTGATTTATTTTCTCTTCCTGCTGTCATCTCTAGAGCTCTACCTGAGGGCTGACAGTGTTAATCAAGACACCTGTCTATCACACCAGAAAATGAGCACCCAAAACCATCACTGCAGTCAAAAGAGGTCCTGGCCTTGCTATCAGCCCTGCTATCATCGAGGCAGCAAGTTCTGTGTCTGTCCAGTTCTAGTTATTCACACAACCAAGCAACCAGATTTCTGTCCAGAAAGTTTTCCTCCCTGCAAACAACCGTATTGGGGGCGGGGTGGAGGGCAGGATTCGTTCTTGGAAGCCTGTAAAAGCAGTGGTTGACAATTTTCTTTCTAATGAGAAGTTTGCCTAATTCGGTGCTGGCAAGGCCGCGCACATGTGGCAGCCACATCAAAAGGATGGGCACTGGCACGGAGAGCAGCACGGCCTGCAGTGGTTTTTGGGCTGCTCCACGCCAACGGCGTGCTCAAACCCCGCTCTCACACTTGGGGCTGTCATCCAAACACACACCAGCACTGCATTAACCAGCAGTTGTGTTGTATTTGTTCAAAATCAACAATGTGGATGTCGCCTTCTAATAACAACATCAGTATTTCCTCCTCTTAATTCCACGTCTGTGTCTCCATGTGTTGTTTCTGATAGGCATCAAAACATGCCAAGCATATCAAAAGGAATATTTTAGTTTGGCCTTACCCCAATTTTATGGAGATTGTTTAAAAAAAAATAGATATTGTTTTCTTTCTCTACAAGTAGATTAATTTGTTCTAGAAATCTCAATATTTTCCATATAGGAAGCCACCATTCTCCTTCCAGCCAGTCGGAAAGTCAACACACATCCACAAGTGTGAGGAAAAATCGAACAAATCATGGAAGAGAAGAAAAACAAAGTGGGAAACAGTCACAAAACCAGCTCCACACACATGAGGATTTTAGAAGCTGAGTGCTTGTAAGAAAAATAGCAGAAATTGATTTTTGAGACAGATTATCATAGAAAAGGAAGACTCGAAAGGTCAGCAAGTTCTTCCCCTTGCACAACAGTTGGATAAATATTTCAAGACTACTCCTGATTGATTTCAATCTAATTTGTTGCTAAAAATGTACAGTAAAGGAAATTTGAAGCCTCCTTGGATACATCTTTCAGATGCTTCACAACTTTCATCATTTAATTTTCCTAGTATCTTACACAAATCAACTTGCAACTTTGCAGTAATTGAATCCAATTACTTTTTTACTTATTCCCTCTGACATGGAGAAAAATGTCAATGTTCTTTTTACAAGAACTTCTTACCTAGAGCAAAAGTAACCAGCTCCTAAGCTCCATCACAGCTAGACCCAGTACAGGGTCTTAGTTCTAAAGATTCCTTCTATTTATCAGAAAGTTTAGAATTCCAGTGTCCTGCTAGGTGCCATTTGCAATTCTTCCCAACCCCACTCTTTGCAAAACTCACACATCCACTTTTAAACACACAACCCCGGATACCAATACCCAAAAGAAAGTGCTGACCATATGGGACCCAAGTGCATTCAGCTACAAAGCTGCTCTTTTGATAAGCCCTCCAAGCCTGACACCACACCTTTTTTAATCATTAATTTAGTGTCTGTCTCCATCCCCTGCCACCAACCATGTACCTATTTTACGGCCACTTAACCTTGACCAGATTTCCCTCCCTCACCTACAACATAAACTGGCAAAAGCCCCACTAAAACCGATACCTATTACATCTAGTTTTTTCCTCCTAACCTACTGGACTGGTTTTCCAATAAATGAACTATGTTATAGCAAGATTCCTCTGTGTCTCATTTCAGATTCCAGCATTAGAATGTTTAAGAAGCTGTAACAAAACTTAAGGACAATTCTTGAAAGAGAGATGCTGGAAGTTCAGCATGGCAAGAGTCTGAGGCGAAAGGATTCTGATGGAAAGATTACTTTTTTCCAGGGAGAGGAACAGTAGATAACTTGCTCCAAAACAAAATATAGCTTCCACTCCTAATAGAAATCATAGGAACTGGGGTTGGTACACACAAACCAGTTAAAACTATATATTTTGCACTTAACAATTAGAAGGACAGAACTATAATCTGGAGTAACCGCACATACATTTGCCCTGCAGCAATGGTATGTCAGTACAAGAGCCTGGAAAACAGTAGTTTATAGAAGTCTGCACTTAAATTTGAGGTTTTCAGTTTCTCAGTGGTTAGATCCAATTCAGACAAATAAATTCAGCAAATACACATCAAAATACAGAAGATTGCAGCAGCAGAGAGGTTAATGCATGCCATAGTTATTGGATTTGTCACCATTATAAGTGAAAAACAAAAGTCTGCTGGTACTGCATTTTGAGAAGTAAGGTTTATAAAATTGACTCCAACTGACTATGACAGTTCTGTAGGAAAAGATGTTTTCGAAACAAAATCCACCCTCCCTGGAAAGGAGATAGAAGGTCATAATCCTCCCAGAGGAGCCATAAACAACCCAAGATAAGGGCAGGGAATTTGCTGAAAGTGTGCTCTCGTGCTCAGCCCAGCTCTCCTTGTTGTCCTCTCCTGCAGATGTAACCTTGAAGGACACCATCATGTGCTGCTGACTCATGGCAATGCTTATGAAAAATCAGCAGAGGGGTTTTTTCCTCTGCATCTTGCAATTCATCATCTTCTTTAATTCGTACAGAAACTCCTGACCAGTTCCTGGGAGCACACAGGGCCAAGCTGAGAGTCTTTTGGTCTATGCAATGGATGCCTGACCCTCACATCCTGAAGCGTTTTCCTGGATTCATAAGGAGGCAGTTGCACACTCTGGCATGAGATTACCATTGTCCACAGGCACCTTCCAAATTATCTCAACCAAACCCATCACCTTGGTGGTACACATAAACTCCACTGTAGCCATGGATCGGACTTTTTAAAATGAGCAGCCTGTCCTAAAGTTGGGGTAGCAGCAGAGATGAACAAATCACTGCAAATCAGAATTCTGGAGTGACTGAAACCAGACATGTGACAATCATTAAACAATCCCGCAAATCACTGCCCTCAACCAAACCATCTCCTCCGGTCTTTGATGACTGGGAGTCCCCAACAGCTACCTACAGGTTTCAGAGGAAAAGGGTTCCTACACCATTCAGTATCCTGATGAAGAGTTTCATTTCAGTATTTCAAAAAGTGCCTGTCTCTGCACAGATAAATATTGTTATTGGGGTTCCATCAATAGGCTTTCTTTTGCTCCATCTCAGTCTCTTCCACTAAGGAATGTTAGCCTCACATCTGGAAGGTCGGGTTTGGTGTCAAGGTGACATTTTATAGTTGTACTGATGACCTAGAAAAAAAGCATCTTGCAATTGAACATAGAAACCTTTAGTTCAGTAGATGTAATTTTTAAGAAAAAAATTATAAACTTCTTTAAAAATATACATTACAGAGATTTAAAAAGCTGAAGCCAGGCCAAGACAAATGACTAAATGTTTAAGTTCTATTTTAAAAGCAGACTTTTAACACCAAAACCATCAGAGTGTTTTTCTGAAGAGCTGCATATAGATCTTAGATCAGATTAACTCCAGGGACAGGTTTGCCTTTCCGCTGTCCCTCTTTTTATAATCTTTGAGGTTAAGCAAAGAAGAGGATTAGCCCCTGGGGTTCCCCAGCGACCCTTACAAACTGCATAGTGGAGGATCTCAGGTATGCAAAGAAAATGCCAAGATTCAGCTCAAGTTTAAGAGTTTAAAGGACTTTTAATGGGGCCATAAACAAAACACGTCACTAAACACAGAGACTTCGAGCACCAGTCCCGTGCCTGTTTTCCAGCCACAGATTCACATGAAAATCTCTGGAGCCTGCACAGGAGACAGTGGCTATTAGGCAACTATTTAGCTTTTCGTACTGTGTTTATTTTGGGTGGAAAAGGTCATGCCATAGAAGCAGTGACAAAATTACAATCCGGGAGTTTTGTCAGTACAACTACTCTTACACCAGTGACTCTTGTTGGAATTGCTAAACTGGCCAAAAATCACAAACCAGCCCATCCCTGCCCATCATGGCTCTGTTAGCAGATGTCAGTAGTGTAGCACAGGCTCTGTTTGCAGAACTCTAACCATAGGTTTTCTGTTACAAAACACAGCCCTGAAACAAACCTGCAATCAATGCAAAACTCAGAAAATGTAGGATAAAAAAAAAAAGTAAAAACAAAGTGACTGGCTCTTTGTTTCTTTTAATTTCCCTAATGGTACCAGATGAACTTTGGAAGTAGCCACACGGAAAAAAGGTAGGGAATGAAAGCTTCCCACTTTAAATTGTCAACATCATAATACCTCTGGCAGGGATATAACATTTGCAGAGCCCAGGAGTTGGAGGCCATTCAGTTGGAAACTGCTGCATGCGAGACTAAATTCCTGCCCACTTGTATCTGACAAAAATCTGTGTGCCTGTTTATTTATTTTAGAGAAGGGCTTGGTTTTATCTTTCAGGCCAATTGCCAGTGCTCCTCATTAAGTTCTGCCTCTAAAAGTTTCTCCTGCAATTACAGTTAAATCAGACCCTGTTCCCTCTCTGTCCTTAATGCTGAAAGCAAAACTCAGCTAAACTGCTTCAATGCTCCTCTATTGATGGAAGGAAAGGATGCAATATCTATGTCTGAACAATGAATTCAGCTATTCAGATATTCTCAGGTTGCCATGAAGTCTGAGACTGGGCACAGTGGTGACAGATAAAAACAGAGGCTTACTGGAATGCAGAGAAACAGAATGAAACTTTTCCTAACATAGAGGAGAGGTGAGCTGCCCAACACCCGTGTAGATACGTGGAACAAAGGCCTTCTAATACTCTAAGAACAAGGTTATGAGGTAACACAGCTGGATTTAGTAATTTTTATACCTCATTCACTGATTTGAAGACTAAAGTGACACCTGTGCATTGGATTGACGGAAAAAAAAAGGCTTAAACATTCTAGTACTAAGCATGCACAGTCTTCTGTGTAAGTATTTTAGGACTTTCTTCCTAGAAAATAGAACAAACGTTCTAAGGCTGTTCTTTCTAAAGCAAGAAGGGGTTCTCAAACCCAGTCCACTTCTCTGTGTTACAAGGTCCTATTATAACCTTCACCTTAATTAGATTCTGCAGAGCTCAGAAAGAAAAAACCCAATTAATTTATTTGGGAATTCAGCTCTTTTAAACCTTTTTCTGGAAGAGGAGGGCACTGAAAAAGTACGGAAGAGGACATACTAGGAGTTCCAGCTCAAGTAGTTCCC
This sequence comes from Lycocorax pyrrhopterus obiensis, assembly GCA_014706295.1. Lineage (NCBI taxonomy): Eukaryota > Metazoa > Chordata > Aves > Passeriformes > Paradisaeidae > Lycocorax > Lycocorax pyrrhopterus. Next base: position 7,357,765 of record JACSVZ010000022.1, on the reverse strand, counting down.
TCCACAAGCTCATTTTACCAGTGCCCCGTAGTGGTCTCATTACGCCTCTCCCTGTCCTTTAGCCCCAGGGTGTAAGAGAAACCAAGCCATTAGAAGACATTAGGCTCAGGGCTCTGGGTAGAATTTAGGTCAGCTCAGCACGGCCCCAGGACACCTTATGGAGACTTTAGATGCTCTCACAAGACAGAGGAAGCAGAATCCAAAGCGAATAGTCCCATTTCCTTGCAAGTATGAAGAGGTGAGTTTCCTAGTTCACCGCTAAGCAGCAACAGAGCAATCCAATAATCTCATTTACATTGGTAAATGTTCATTCCAGCACATCAAAGCCAAAGCTCCAATCCACTGTGAGGAACACCCTGAAACCCAAAGGGGTGAAACCACTGTGGAGAAACAGTTTGCAGGGGTAAGCCATGAACAGCTGCCAGGCCAAAATAAACTTTCGGTCAGGGCCTCTACTGGGTCAACAGGCACAGGTAGAACCCAATGGGTCTCTGAAATCAAATCTAGTCAACTTTAGCTCTTGCATGCTCGCTTAGCTCGTGTCTATCTGAAGGATGATATCCGGTAACACCATCTCTGAAGTGCTCTCAGATGGAGAGCATCCTCACTCCAGCAGCCCTAACAGGAAGATGTTTATATCTCTTCTCATCTCCCATTCATCTGGATTTTTAACACACACAAGCCCAGTCTGGTTGCCAGGAAGGCGAAGAAAAGGTCAACAAACTCCTTTGCTGCAAGTTAGTTTGTCAAACTCCATTCTGGGCAGCATGACTTTACATGTTAATGTGAGTGTTTGCCTCTGTGTCAATAGCCCCTATTGTGTGCATTTGTAACACAAGATTTATGGTAAAGCTTGCAACATTTTTCAGGCATAATAAGCGTTTATTCACCATCCCAGGTCTATAAGCAGAGGCCTGACAAGTAATTATTGACACATTGTGCAGAAATAAAAGCGGTGGGCGAGCTGCTGTTGCGAATGGCAGCGTGGGTAGGGGGAAGGAGGGGCTGTGTCAAAGGAGTGACAGCCTTGGTGCCCAACATTGTCAAAGCCGACAGTGACTTGCACTGTTCTGTGTGCCTGACTGTATTTGTGCTCCCTGTCACTGGGGTGTGACATGCCAAAACACGAGGAGCGCTCCTTTTCTCATGCTAATGCTTTGTGATGACAGCTTTGTGATCCCCCGGCTGTGTTCACGCTCAACAAGTCAAGGTGTGACAGGCAGCAGAGCCCTTTGTCAGCAGGGGCTGTGCTGCCCTCATCAAACACCCGGTTTCTGCTGGACCAAAACGGACCTAATGCCTGAGGGAACATTCACACCCTACCACCCTTCCTGGGGATACCAACTGCGCCTGTACTTGAGAAACGTGTTCCCAGGTCACCTGCCACCCCAACCGACCCCACAGTGCCCATCACAGAGCCATGTGCCACCACTAGATGAGGGAGTGAATTTGAAAACCGATTCCCACGTCATTCTTCATGAGCTGGGGTTCAAATCTGCTTGCCTCTATTGCACAGGGAACAACTTGTGAACTTCAAGCTAAGCCTAGGAAAGCTCTGCAGAGGTTTTATGGTGGTTTAGCACAACTAGTAAACTCTGCTCAGGATTAATTCAGCCTCTGGACTGTACAAGGTATCACCAGACAGGATTAGGATGTATTAGCAAAGCAGCGTGAAGGACGGTCGCACGACGCCTACTTGTATTATACTTGGCTGTAAAACTGAAATTCACATTAGCACCAAGTTCATCCAAAACACCAAAGCAGCCCTAAAACTGTATTTTATATGTGAGAGAAAGCTGGGCAGGAAAGGGCAGAGTTCAGGCTGCCTAGACTAAGCAATGTGTTGGCTTCTTGTGATTTGGAGTTTGCAAATGGCTTGAAGAAGTGCATGAGCTTGGCTACTTAGATGAAGCTTATTCAAATGATCCAAAACTCAGTGATCAGCAAAGCTGGGCTAGGAAACTTGCCAGAACAGGCTTTTTTTGCAAGATTTATGGTGCTTCCTGCTTCTTGTTCCCAGGCATAACCAGGAAGTGAACTGAGTAAAAATGGAAAATAATTTTTAGAAAAGTTATGAATCTCTTTTTCAAAGGTTAAAGAAGTTCACCGCAAAAAAAAAAATTGTGTCAACTTTCAGACCTTTGTTTTCTTACTCATCCAAATTCTACCCAACAGCTGAGCAATAGATTATTACTCTGAAACGTTAACAGTATGGATGAGAAAGACAAAGAACAGGTTAACTACGATCCAAAATCAAAGCCATGATATCAGAAAGCACAGGTTACTTACTGTAATGATTTCCTCTCCCTAGTGACACCACTGGGAATCAAGGATCCCATTACATGAGGCATTCTGAGCACAAAATGCCAATCTGCTCCAAACAGCCTGACCCAAGATTTCAGCACACTGAGTGTGGGGTGGTTAAAGGGGCAAGTGGAGGGTGGAGAGGAAGCCTTGAATGAAAATTATTTTATTATCTGCAGTTCTAGCATTGCAGAGGTTGGGATTTTCAAAGCTGCCTGTGACATCTGGAGACCATTGCTCTGCGCAGAGGTACCACCAGCCCATGAATTCTCAGAGCTGTGTTATAATGTTTTTCCTGCTCTCCCACCCAACACGTCAGAGGCAGCTGAGCTTCGATCTGCTGAGCAGCTGAGCCAGGGAGGGAAACGCAGCGGCCCTGCACAGCGGGAGGGATGATGCTCAAAGGGCCCTGCTGGAAGGGACTGGCCCAGCTGCAGTGCAGAGCTGGAGCTCCAGGCTGCCACAAAGCCCAGGGAGCCGATCCTGCCACAGGATTGAACCCAGCACACTCCTGCACGCCTCAGCTCACAGGAAGCTCAGGTGTCTGCGCTCACAAAAAGCCTGAAGAGCAGCAGTAAGAGCTTCAAAAACATGGTCTTTGGTCTGAACTGTAAGGAAAAGCCCCCACTCTTCAAGATGCACATATGATTACCCTGGCAGAGGCTGTCCAACAGAATCTGCAGTTTTGCATTCCCACTCCTCGCTTTACCCACTGTCTCAAGGTTTCTGTACATCTTTGGCTGTGTTCCAGCTTCATGTGACATGTCTATTCACCCTGGGCAGGGTATTTGTGTTTCAAAGTGGACTTAGGTGCTGATCTAACTGTTAATAAAGACTGAAAACTTCCATGTTTTCTATCAGATGATTCTGTAGCTCTTGGAGGATTAAAAAACCTGTAAAAACTTTGATTTAGTCTGAGGCTGGTTTCAACTGATGGGCACAGAAAAAGCTTCACAAAGCTTCATTCAGCCAGATCCACAGTCTGAGCAGTTCAAACAAAGAAGGAAACTTCTGAAATCATTGTAGGCTAGAAACAAGCACTCCATGCATGAGGGAACCCAGGTCTCTTTCTATATCTGAGAGCTGACCTGCATTTTCATCTGCTCTTTCAGTCCTCACTCTTGACTAGAATTACCCTAAGCCCAATGGTCTTTCCCTGCTTTCACTGCAGATCCTATCATTCTTTTGACTTCTGAAATCCTCTCTTTTCCAACAATGGGCTCTGACCTGTGCAAATAATAACTTGCAGTGAACTATCAGCTGTGCCTGCTATTTCCACTCCAGTACTTCCATACACAGAGAAATTCATTTGAGGGCTCTAAAGGGTCTGCAGTGATATCTGTACCTTTCATTTTGCTGACATCTCTAATTACCCTCTACTTTTAGGTTTATCTTTGTTTTCATGGAGCCTGGGCTCCACAAACAGAATCAAAACTGCTAAGTACCCTTTCCCTCTCTTGCCTCTGTTTGCATGTCTATCTTCTCTGCTCTCCTTAGTCTGAATTTCTCAGATAACTCATCTCAAATGCTAGAAATCTCAAATGGGCCAAGGTACAAATTCCTGGCACTTGTAGATTTTCTTGGAGAGGAAATGGGAGTAATGAAGAGAAGCTGTAAAGGTGTAAAACTCAGCATGAATAACATCATCCAGTCGAGCTCACCTGGCCAGGGCCCATCAGAAATACAGGATTCTGCAAGTCTCCAGCAACTCATCAACGCATTGGTACAAATCTGCTTTCAGCTGTTCAGAACGGCTCTGGTAAATTGCCCTGTTATTAGATATTCATTTTACATTTCCAGTGAGACCCAACTTTGCAGTTAAACCTGACTTAGCCCTGCCTAGAGGAGGGCAGGAAGGGAGGGGATGTGGTGGTTTCGAGGGCTCCAGCACAGCCTGTGGCTGCAGTTGGTCAGGGTGGGATTAGCCAGAAGCCCCTATTTTCTGTAAACAGACAGAAGATACTTCCCACATAAACTGTGGTTTAATCAACAAAGGAAAACCTTTGATTTCGCTTGATCTATTTTCATTTAATTAATGCAAGATTCTAGGACGAGAGAGTATTTTACTGTAAGTGCTACTTTTGGCAAGGCTTGCATTGACACTAAAACAGGCTGGAAATGGGGTGGCAGGCTTCTGCACTCACACTGTCACAACCACGTCTCACCAAGCTGCCTTGGGGCCAGTAGGGGATGCAGAATTGCCAACTTTAATCAAAGCCATTATGGCATTATGGCAGCTCACCCTTCCCATCCACAGGGAGAGGCACTGCCCAGCAAGGGAACGTCCAGCACGAGGTGCCAAACACAAAGCCTGCCTCTTCCCTTCAGTGTGAAACCATTTGGAACATCTCTGCTCCTTCCCTGTATTGACAACCGGGCAGGCTGCAGGGCAGGAAGCACCGAACTCCAGTCAAAAGAGATTTGCATGGAATGTTGACAAACGTGTCCATGTAGTGCCTGGTGACATCAGTAGGGCCAAGGTGGCACCGAGCGTGCAGCCTGGCACTGTGCTGGGTGATGGACAACCAGCCCTGCCGGGCTCTGCAGCACTGAGGGAGGACAAGGGGACCCAGGGGGGTGCAACATCCAGGGCCAGGAAAGCTGGTGAACAGTTCAGGTCCATTCAACTTCAACAACTCAAGTTTGGCTTTTGGTGGTTTAATTGACCAAATGCCAGGCTCAGGGAGTGTTCACAGATGTGTCTTTAGACTGCCTAGGCTTAGAGATCAGCTTAAACCGTACAAATGTTGCTCAAACCCCAGTGCTTACAAATAGAATTATGTTTACTAAGCCTTAGCATAAGTCTGCAGTTTAACACTCCCTTAAATTATTCACCTCCTCTGGATTTTGGTGGTACCAAAACTCACCATCTCCATGATACCATAAAATTATTCAGAAAAAGCAAAGTGATCTTTCCCCCTAAAGTTATGGCATCCATAAGCCAGAGGGAAGTGCAAGAGGGGATGCAGAAGGCAAGAACACTTGCAAAGCCACACCGTGGGTGGACAAACAAGAACAACACCCAGGCCTTCTAAATTATAGGTCACAAACCTGTGCAGTCATGGGCACCAAATACAAAACATGAATGTATGCATACTGTGGGCACATATACAGAAAAAAAAAAAAAAGTCTAAATTCAAATGAAACTTGCATAAAATTGGATAATTATTGACATACTGAAATAATTTCAAAATCAATCTCAAGAAAATTTAATGGCTGGTTTAAGCTAAATGAAATCCAAACAACTTGTGATTCAGCACACATTTAAAGCATTCTCTTGACTTCATCTCTGCCCTGGAAGGATGCAAATTGCTTTGGTTAAGGCATTTTAGTGTTTTGTGTCCAGGCTTAGCTCTTACTGATGTTTAGTGATATCATACTTTTAAGAAAAACCCAAAACTAATTAGAGTGGATTTGGTTCCGAACTTGTTTGTATTATGTACATATTTGTCGCTAAATTTTTGATACTTTTTGGAGTTTTCAGGAAGACTGAAGTCCCTGTATAGTTCATATTTCACCCTGGGACAGGATCACCAGGAAAACAGCTATCTTCAATATAGTAAAATTCTGGCTTGGAAACATTCTGGTCTGACTGTTCCTGTCAGAGCTTTTTGGTTTGGGTATGAGCTGTTGCAGTGATTTTCCATTGCTTGGGACACTGGGAGCCCAGAAAACACATGACACAGTACTGGAAGCTCTCTGGTTTACAGGTGAGAGCCATGTGAGCCTCCACCCAGACCTGTGGGAGCATGAGCCAGACCCTCAGTCAGCCCAGCACCACCAGAGCCAGCACAGCCTGGCCTTGCCATTCCTGAGGGGGCCTGGAGAACAACTCAGACATGGAATCAACTGCTCCTAAGCCCTCCCTCACTGCAGTAGATGATCAGGATTTGAGCAGTCACGGAATACATAAGTAGAAACAAGTATTTGTGTTCAAGAGGAGGAAGATCGAGTGCCCAGCCACAAATATCTGGTGAAGAAAGTGATATTCCAGTTTCTTTACTAACTCATTGATTTCTCAAGTAAATAAATCCGTTCTGTCAGTCCTGTAAGCATTTTTTGTGGCCCTATGCCATTGCCAGGTCTCATTTCCCTGTTCCTTTTAATAACACCACACCACAATTTAACAGGGATCAGCAAGAGGCCTTGCAGAGAGCCAGCCTTCTCTCAGGGTACCTTTAGAGGATATAAACTTGCAAAGATCAGTTTTATCAACACTGAAGATAATACATCTCAAGTTAGGAGGCCTCCAAGCCCTGCTGGTCTGTTTTTCCAGAAAGCAAACGACTTTGAAATGTTCTCTTCATCTGTCACAGTTATCTGGCACCTATTTACATGCAAATGTAATAAAGTGGTATTTGCAGTTAAAGACAAGATCACTCTAACCTAGTTGTCACAGAATTGGTTTCCTCTTAGCAACCTTTTTTTTTTCTTTAAATGAAATTATTCTAAAAATATTTTAGCATGTTAGAGATCCTTGATGAATAGGCCAAGTCCAGTCCACCAAGTCTTGGAAAGGAAAAGGGCACCAGACAAACTCCTTGGGTTCATGCAATCTGGAGAGATGAATGGCTGATCTATCTCTGGGCTGATCCAGCTTCCATCAAGTTCAAAATAAGGGAAGGCAAACCAAGGACAGCCTTCCCTCCTCCATGATTACTCATTTCCTTTATTCAGCACAGTCCTCCCCTCATGCCTCTATGGAAATATATATTAAATAGCCTGAGTTTCCCAAGCATAATAATTCACTTGTAAACTTCTAGGAAATTCCATTAGCACAAGCCCTTCTCTAATTTAGCTTCACAACATCTGGTGAACACAACAACCATGCCACTTGCAAAAAAAACCTTTCAAGTTCAACTTCTAGTGGGATTTTGGGGAAGGTAAAGAGATAGAACACTGATCAGCACACACCAAAAGCTGCAAATAATCTCAGGAATTCCAATATGGCTAAAAACACTTTTTAACTGTTAATGTCTAATTTCTGTCGGCTGATAGAATTGGTAGCATGAGGAAACAGACAGATTGGTCAAAAGGAGCATAAAGGCTTTGCTTTCATAAAAGTTTTGCTCCCATTGACAAAACTCTCCTTGTGTTCAGTGAGGAGTCAGTTAGATTCTAAGTCTTGTTGGTGGCAGGTTGAAAAGTTTGCCATAAAGATTTTCTTCCCATCCTCATGCTCCTGAAAATGCTCACGCAGAGAAAATACTCATGATAGTACTGGGCCAACTTCCACCCCGCTCTGGGAAGTGCTCTACGACTGCCCCAGCCCTGTCCTGCTCTTAACTGACAACCTCTGTGTTCAATGCTTTTTCACTACACCCATAATTCATTAATTAATTTTAATGTAACCTACATCAGCGTGGGGGGTTCCAAAGTAACAGCACAATTCAAGCTTACATCTGATCCAACCTGCCAGCTGAAAAAGAGAAAACAGCTTGGTGTTCCACAGAGCTCCTTTAAAAAACACACAAAAATGATACAGAAATATGAATTAATGTTTTTTCTGCTTATCTATTCCTTCAGTGGTTGTTCAGTCTTCCTGGCTGGGACAGCTCCATATACATTTAAAATATCAATCTAATCTGCCCAAAGAGCTATTGATTTATCAGCTCCATCCCGGTGTCGCTATTGAATGTCTTCAGAAATCTGCCAAATATGTCTATCCTTTCCACTGCTTCTATCAGTCCTCCAGCCTCAATGTCAGCTCATCTATTGATCCAAGAGCAGTTCTGCTCTTCCAGTCTACTGCTCTCTCTCCTCTCCTCGTATTGTAGATGTGCTCATAATTGGTGCATAAAATTTAAGGGTAATACTTGTGTGCCTTCCCCAAAACATTCAGCTCATCAGTCCAGTTCCTCTGAAATAAAACTTATGAAATGAAACCGAAAGGGAGGGGAGATGAAAATAGACAACATTTTGTTAAAGTATATGAAATAAAGAAGGAGAAAGTGTAACTATCCCCAGGGTGTATTTCTGTTATTAATTTCAATGAGTATTTAGAAGAGTAGTCTAATTTTTTCTGGAGATTCTGCTCCTACTAAAACTCAAAAGAAGTTCAGAACTTCTTTCAGCCTTCCTTGCACAATTCCAGCTCTGTGTGCTAGAGCCAATCCCATCTCTTGTACATGAGCCTGACCCAAGGCCCTTTAATTAGAAATCTCTCAAGTCATAATCATGTTTCTGTTCACACTTTACATGTACAGATCAATTCTGAAAAGACACTTCTGCCACAATTCAGGCAAAATATGCAGAAAATCCACCAAGTGATGACTTGAGGAGCAGTCACACATTCATCCAGCGATTGGCTGCTATTTGTGACTGCAATTAATCTTTAATTAATGATTATTCCCCGCTTGCCCATGTGTTCCAGTCACCCACTGCTCCCCTGACAAACTCCTGCAGGAGCACAAGGCAGAGAGGGGAGCTGTCACTTGCTTCCATCTGTGCTGCTTTGTGAAGTCAGTGACATCTGCAAATCTGACACAGCAGCACAACCCAGCAACCCCCGGCAGAAGCGAGCGGCTCCCACTTACAGGATGTTTTCATACATTATTCTGCTGATAACAGACAAGGGACTCAAGGAACCAGCTGACAGGCAAACAAACTCAGCTTAACCTCTCTTTCCAAATTCCATGTTAATGTTCAGTTCTTGGCTCCGTTAAGAGCCCAAAGTCTTTTCAAATTTGAATTTGGTTGACCAGATTTTTCATTAGTGGGATTTCCTACGAGCAAATGCCACATGAAAGCAGACTTCACTTCAAGGAAGAGTTTCACAAGCCTGTTAATTATTCCGCCTGCAAACATGCAGAGGGGCAACAACCCCTTGGGACACCTCCCCAGCAGCCTGTTACTAGAAGAACAAGCACTTTTGGGGAATGCTAAGTTAGGCAGGCAAAGTGTTGGTGTAACTGCTGTGTTTGCTCAAGAACAGCAAAGGCTGTGCCCTACCATGTCTGCTCAGGGGAGTAAATAAACCAAAAAGTACCTGGAGCTGTTGGGATATTTTCTAAAGCAAAACAATAAGTTTGATTAAATTACAGAACAAACAAGTTATCAAACTGAAAAATGAATCAACTGCTTTTACTACACTAACATGTAAAGCATTCAGGAATTAACTGTGAAAGGCACTGTTGGTATTCAGTCTCGTCCATGTATATTTAGAATTCCCTCAAAAACATTCGCTAAGGATACTGTATTCAGGTCTGTGGTTTTTTCTTTTTTTTTTTTTTTAATATCAGTTGTTATACTGATGGAAATTTTAAAGACTCAGGTGTATAAAGATTACTTTCTCCAACATAATCATGTCACAAGGGATGCAGATTTGAACATACCTTTAAAAAGCAACCTTGTATAACTGTACCTGTAGAGGATTTAGGACTTAAAACTATAAGAGTGTGTTTAAAGCAGTGTGGCTCTCTAAAGTAGGAAAGGCTGTAAGCTGTATTTATAAGCTCTGCCCTCTGCAGAAATCCTGTGCTTCACTGGGATATACACAGAACACTTTGCAGGACTGAGGTCTCCATCAAGTAGTTCATACACATAAATAGAAAGCTCTTTGCTCAGAATCTTTCAATTTGTGGCGGAACTGAAACCTGAAACTAGGTTTCCCAAGCCCAGAGTTTGTATTTGTTGCTATATCATCTTTCCATTGTACTAACTAAACTTCCTCAAGTCACTTCACCTTTCTGGTTTTAATACAGAAATTTCAAAAAGGGAATACAGCTCCTTGAGACGTAAGAGTTACAAGAGAAGAGGCTGCCTCTGAAAAAGGGGAAGGCAGCTTTGCATGGGATAAACCTTTTGTTTATTATTTTTCTGGATTCTAGGACTTGGTAGGAACATGCCCCAAGTGTATTACACTGTTATTGTAAGGTAATGCAGCTAATGCTGCAACCCTGATTGGACATGAACACAATCAATAGAGATAAGCAGAAGCAGCAGCCAGATTTCTTGAATAAATGAATTCTTGCAAGCTACTTGCTCAGCTGCTCCATCACTGACAAAACTCCCATCGATTTCAGTGGGAAGTAGGATCAGGCCCTGATTTCTGACACTGCTGATACCAGTAGTCTGTTATATAACAGGTGATATGCAATTAATTAGAATTTAAACTAAACGTATTTTTTAAAAGAAACCTGCTTCTTTGTCCCCAAACTTCCATGGTCCCCTACCCTACAATTAATCATTTCTATTATTAATCTTTCCCAAAACTGTAAAGCAACAGAGCAAAATGGCAGTGCCAGCACTGTGGTTCAGATCTCACAGCCCTCATTAATAAACTTAATATAGGCATTGCAGTATTGCAGGAGTGTAGTAAGTTACAGACTAAAGACTTTCTTTTGGGTGTAATTTTACGTTCTTGCTTCACACAAAAGTAATGTATTTATTCCAGGAACTTTGTGAAAGTGAAAAAGAGAAATTAAACCCCCAGTTACTCGTCTGGCTTAGTGTAAAGATCGACTCCCTCACCTTACAGGTCATCCTGGGAGCTGGAGAAATCCTGACTTGTGCCCTCAAACTGCTCCTTCCACAGAAGCAGGAGGCCAACACAGGCAACAGCCATAGGCTGAACAGCCACTTACCTTCGTGGACATAACTATGTAGAGGAATAAACGAGTGTAAACCTAGAACAAATAAAGTTTCTCTTGCTTTCTGTCACTGTCAATGAAAACAAGTCCAGCCCGTGACTGCTTGCACATTGTGCTGTAAGTAAAGTGACACATTGGTGTGAAAAAGAGTGTAAAAGAAGAGAGGTTGTTATGCTACCTGCCCAGCTGACGACTAACTGAATAAGAAGGGGTTGATGTAAAGCCACATTATCTTCGCAAGAGAGAGAAAGAAACCCCAGAGAGAAAGCTCCAAGTCACACACAGCTCAGAACTGAGCTTCAGAGCAAGTCTCGAAAGCACTCTCCTCCCACTTAGAACCTCCCTCTGGCTGATGAAAAAGCATCTCTGTGGCAGCTGTAGAAATCTGGAAGATCAAAGATAATGCACTTTTCAGCTGTCCAATACAATGCAGCGACCAGAACACACCCAGAGCTAACATGGGGTTCCCAAGGAACAGGGTGCAAGAGGATGCAGCAGTGAACAAGGGAACAGAGCACTGAAGGGCCACCAGGGTGCTGGGGGAACAGAACAAGACGCTCCTCAGCGACCAGCCTTGCGTGATCAGAGTGAATTTTCACTAAGATTCATTTAATATTATTGCATCCAATGTGACTGTAGATAAAAAAGAAAAAGAAAAAAAAAAAACAACCCACAAAAAACTTCCCAAAAGAAAACCCAAAAACAAACAAACAAAAAAAACCGCCTTCGGTCACACATTTCAAAATAGCTCTGCATCAGAATCCAAGTCTGTGGCAAAATCCCCATCAAATTCCTCAGAAGCTGTATTTGGCTAAAGACTAGAATTTCTGAGAACCCTTTGACATTCATCAGAAGATTTTTAGAGATATCCAACATCAGAAACTTAAATTTTGGTGCCCATTTTGAAGCCTTTTGACATTCTCTCATTCTTTTTATTGTTTTTTTCTTTTAAAGTTATCAGATCTTGCTAGGAAAAAATCCACTGGAGGCAACGTGAATGTGAAGTAAATGGGGTACAAAAACAGAGGCCAATAACATACTTTGTACTATCCCTGGGGCACAAGAAGATGTGTCCAGCAGTGTTTGGATTAAAAATAACATTTTGAAGCAATATGAATAACCCAAACACATCAAAACACAGTTACTTTAGTTCACAGCTTTAATGGTTTTATTTATTTCAATTAAACTATGATGGCTCTAGTCCATTACCTAGTTAATAATGTGAATTAGAGAACGTCAGTTAACACTGGTGCTTGCTATTTCTCTAAAAGTGTCCAGCACCCTTTTGTCAGGAAAGTGGTGTTGCTTGCATGGAGAGATTCAGCAATGGTCTGACGTGTTTATCATATGAGGGGGCAGTTTTTGATTCTTTTCTTCCCACCCTAGAAAAGGACCAAGTCTAAAAGCAATTCCACTGTTTCAGAAAAAAATAATTCCTTAAGGATTAAGCATGATCAGGCAATAGTCTTAAAAACACATCTGTTTTTGTCTACACAAACCAATACTCTGTTTAAGGCTTTGCTAAGTGCTGATTACTGCCTTTCCTCCAACACACACTGATTTTTTGCAATATACTGCAAGACTGGAATGGTTTAGCTCCAGAACAGGTGTTTTCTTTCAGAGAGTTTGTAAACAGCCTTCTCTATCCTCTCACCCTGGAAGGGAAACCACACAAATCCAATGGGATTGGAGTAAAAAGTACAGTTGTGAAAACTCGGGCTACCTGGAAAAACTACCTACGTGAAGATCATGGAGATGCAAGGACTTCCTACACAGCTACACTTGATAGATTTGGGGTTTTTTGAGCTTCTGGAACTCCACACTTGCTTATATTAGAAAACAGATACTTTGGGTTTTGGTTTTTTTTTGTCCCTGAACGAAAGATTTCTTTTGAGAAAAATTTTTACAGTAGAGATACAGTTCAGTGTGTAGAAACTGATTTTAATCTACTTTCTGCTGTGATGCACTAAAGTAGTACTCTCCTCTAGGGGTAAGAAGATGCAGGAAGGGCTCTACATGACACAGTCACGTGCACAGGAAAGGGAAAAGAATTCAGACACGAGCTTGAAAACCTCATGGCAATCTTTGCCAGGCTGAATGTGCGCATTTTGCGAATTAAGCTTATTTCTTCAGATCCCCTATTTGTTTCCTCCTTTTTAATTATTATACCCTTAACACACAAAGAATTCCTTTGTTTTTACCTTTTTCTGGAGCAGGCAAGAAATTGAAACGGGCTCAGAGGCTCTTGGTGGAAGTCACACATCTTTTCTGTTTGTTCATCTCTCCTGATGTTCCTCCTCTTTGAGCCTGTGAAGGCACAGAGAAAATGGAGGAGGGATCAAAAAAAGAGAAATTCTCATTTACCTCCACCTATCTGATTCTTTGAAACACGAGAGCAACATTAAAAATGGATCTATAACCGAGAGATTACCAGGAATTATGGAGAGTGGGTATGAGGTTTCTCTCTATCATCCGTCCTACAGCCTTGAGAGAGTTCATGCTGTTTCTACCCCTTGTGTTCCAGTTCATGAAGTCTCCCTTCCTCTGCTATTTTCTCCATAGACTCTCACATCCACACACACTCATGTTGCCCTCTGAACCGAAGCAATGACCCATTCCTTGTGATTAAATTAGTGTAAGTAATAAGATATCATAGAGCTGATTGATCTCCCCAGCAATAGTTATTAACCAGCTCAATTCAGAGGAAAGCAGAGCCATTATTCTAAACATTGATTCCTGGACAGGACTGCAGGAGAGGAGCGTGCTCAGATATATGGAATGTGCATGCAAACAAACCTCAATCCAAACCCAGAAAAAGTGGAAGTTTCCAGTCCCAGCCAGAGACACAGAATCAGGTTCCCCTTAGAAAACAAGAGACATGTTGGGTGATAAAGGCGGCTATCTGCAACACGTGCTAAAGTTGCCACAATTATGAATTTGTTTCAAGGCAGCAGAGACTGAAATTTGTTTCAATGAGGCAGTAGACATTGGGGATTTAAGATAACCAAACTGGGGAGCTTCACCTGTTTTCTCATGGCTCTCTCTTCTAGGAACAAACACAGCTGGCACAGCTGCACCTCTCCCAGAGCCTTGGTTGGTCCAAGCACACAGACTGAGAACACCAACTCACTATTCACAGACTTGCCCTCTCTTCTTCTGCACCTACTCCTCAAGCATTTCTTGTGATCTAAACCTTCCTGGAGATCCCTCCTTCTGCCTTCAGCTTTATTTCTCAGCTGCTCTCTGCAGGATTTCATGCTGCACATCACCACAGCTCAGAGGACTGGGGACCAAATTCTCCATTTCACCCTAAAGTAGCCACGTTGGCTCTGCAAGTTAAGAAGCCCAAATTGTTCTGTAGTATTCAACGTCCCAGGATAAAAGAGAACCAAAGTACTCTGGAAGTTCCTGACCGTGCCCAGAGCATGTGCTTCCTAAGCCAGGATTTTATTGTGTTCCACAGCCCTACACAGATTTTTCTTCCATGACACAATCTAGCAGTTTTTGAGCCCATGTGAACTTTACAGGATCTGTGGCAGGCTGTGGCAAAGAGCTGCATGGCTTAAATCTATTTTTAACAACTTCTATCTGTTTGTTTTGACCTTTTTCAATGGTTTATCTCATTTGAAGCCCTCCTGGGTCTTGTAAGGCAGCTGGAGCTTACTGTGTGGAGGGGAAAGGTAAGTATATTAAGTGACACAAAAAATGCATGGTGTGGATAACCTGAGGAAAGTAGACTGGTGTGAAATGCAGAAAAAAACCTTGGTGGAAGTCAGAGGAAGTTCGTGGAGCCAGTGAATGAAGCGGTCATACATTCAAGCGATTAGAAACACTAAGTATCAACAAATAGCCCCACAGTAGTTCAATTTACTGCCATCAGTTTCAGTTCTGGTCCAAATAGCTCTCCCCTCTCCTGGAATTCGAAATGAGATGTATTACACTTTAAAGAATCTGTGTGAGTGTATGTGTGCCTATGGGACTTTTTCAAGTCACTTATTTGTCTGAATGCCATTGATTTTTCTCCTAATTGTTATTCACTATGCTAATTTCCCTCACAAATCTCACATGCTATTGATCAAAAAGTAATAAACTCTCCAGCAAACAAAACAAGCATTATTGCAATGTTGGGAAAACATCATTTAATATCAATACCATATTTACAATTATCTTTAACCCAAATTTCACCCGCGCTGCAATGCATAATCAAAATCAGAGAGCTACGGGCAAAAGGGTCGTATTGAAAGACTCCCACTAGAATATTTTGTAGTAGATTATAAGAAGAAAGGCTGAAACAGAACAATCTCAAACAGTTTAAGATATACAGCAAATGCTAGAAATAAATGCTGCTGAATAAAGTAAATCCTCCCTAGTTCATCTCCCTTCTGTTTTTGGAGACAGTCACCATGAAGATAAAACTAAAGTAAAGACAGCATCAGTATCTGTGCCAAAATATCAACCTATAGAGGATCAGGCCTCATTTAAACTGTGGTTTCTGCATTTCATTATATTTTTTTGATAAGGACACGCTGGATTCAATCCAGTTTCTGGTGCATGTCTGCTGATTTTCCTCCCCTTGAGTGGTAATGATAGTAGCAACAAAGTGGTAGGAATTTATGATCATTGCAGTCCTGAATCTTGTTCCAAACATTATGAAATCCCCCAAACTATCAGTTTTCCTTTCCCCCCCATAATTTTGTGAATTTTGCCTTTCATTTTCTTCATGTTAGCTTGAAAACTATTACTCCTTTTCTTCTCTGCCATGCTTCCAATGCAAACTCCAGGCAAGTTACTGCAAAGTCAAGGAAGTCCATCTGGTGTAAAGCAAGGACTAAGGAGAAGATCAGGCCCCGTACGGGATCAGAGAACCATCCCAATTGTTAAATCAGATATTTATTTATTTATCCAAATAGAACACATTCAGCTCCTCTTTTGTTTCCTCTATCCCCAAAGTATATCTTGGTAGAAAATCGACAGTTCGTGTTTCAGCTCACTTTGTCCATTTATGATGAACTCAGGTAGGAACTTCACCCTGCACTGGGTGTAGTGAACCGGGTTTGGTTGCTGACTGCAGACAAAAAGTCATCACTGGAAGCAGACACAAAATAAATCTGAAAGGTTGGAGGGTAGGGCAGCTGGACGAGAGCAAACACACACGACTGGATGCCAGGAGCACGACACATAGTTGTGGGGAATTCAAAATCTGATTGAAATCCCACAAGATATCTTTATTTGGCACCATGGCTCATCTTTAATTTCAGCATGAGCGTGGTGTCTCGTATTTGGGTCTGAATCTTCAAAATTCATAGATCTCACGTGTTCCAGCTCAATCCTACTCTAAGGGAATCTAAGGTTCCCAGTTATTTTCCTACAGTTTTCTCTCCCTGCCCTTTCTGGACACTTTAAAATCTCTCCCTTACTAGTCCAAGCACACTCAGATTCAAGGATATTATTTCCAAGCTGCATATTTCCAAGAGCTACATGTCACAGAACGTGATGAACACAGAAATCTGTAGCGTGGGTGGATTTGTGAAAGAAGAGCTTTTGAGTGTGGCCTGCCATTCAACTCTGCACCTGGCAGAGAGGGAAAACAATCCCAGTGAGCCAACTCAAACAAAACAAAAAGCAGGAATGGAATCAGCAATCTCAGGGCAACTCTTGCCACAACCCTGCTAAAGTTTCACGAATCCCACGTTGCCTGCAGCTGGAAGAGCAGCCAGGTTTCTGTCACTAACCAAAGCCACCAGCATTTGTGTGACTGGGCATCTCCACAGTGAGGATTATTGAGGTAACGGCACAGCTCCCTCACTGGTGTAGAGTGGCATCATGCCAATCGTGACACACCAGCCAAGGATCCAGTCCACGATTTTTTGCATCTTAATAGGCAGACGTGGAATTATTTTGTCTCTACAATTATTTCTGACTAATTCCTGCCATTATACCTCTTTGCATCCAGCACACCCCTGGGGAAAAGTAGATGGTTTGTCTGGTGATATCAAGCTAAGTTGCCAATCAAAACAGGGGTTATTAATATAACACTGAAAAATATATCTAATTAATTTAATAGTATTTGAAATACACATTCTGCTCCACACACACCCACTTCAGTAGTATTTTGAAAATAAGTCAATTTTTGGAGCAATCTGAAAATAGTGATATTAATAACATTCAGTAAATTGATGGCACACCCTTCCTTGGACGGCTATGTTCACTCCTCACTCCATTTCAAAACCAGATGTAGCGGAAATAAGCAGCCCAAGAATGGAGAAGGAAAGATTTTTTGAGATTCAGGGAAAGACTTCCATATGACATTGGTGAAAGGACTTGATTTAGTGAGAAGATCAGGAAGAGTGAGCAGCAGAGAGCACAGCACATGTGTTCTTTTTTTCCCTTGTAGAACAGAAAAAAAGAAACATCAGGTAAAGATGAATGAAAACAAATTCAAAACCAATAAAAAAACAAAATTCTGTGTCCTATGCAGCCCACAACCAAGTTATGGAGCTGATTGCTTCATATAAATTATCACTGATTTTAGTAGTTATAACAATCCAAAAAGGATTAGTCATTGGCATTGATAATCAAAACAATAAGTTACAATAAAAACTTAAAAATATGGTTGGACAAATGCCAATTATTAACTGCCTGAGATAAAAATACCTCACTTGTGCAAAACGCAATTCCTCAGTTATAGGGTATCATGTAGGGTTTCATCTGAAGTGTCCTGGCTGGCTACTGATGGAGGCAGGATATTGGATCAGAAGCCTTGTGGATCCCATCTGCTGAGGCAACTCGTAATTTCTTATTTGGTGATTTGGGGGGCAGTAGGTGAAGTACTGGAGGGGTGCCCATCAGGGAGGCACTGAAATGAGCATGAGGAGCATTCTGAGCAAAGATTAGATAAGGCTTAGATACCTAAGAATAAAATATTCCTTTTTGGTTAAAAAAACCATTTCACATAATGGAGAAAGCTGAGGAATGTGTGTGCTGTGCTGCTGCTCCTCCTCAAACTGTGTCAAGTCATCATCTTAACCAAAATTTGCTAGATACCAGTTCAGTTTCTGAGCCTTCCTTAAGCAATCACAGATTCTCATTATGAGATGTTGTTCACTGAAAGGTTTAAACATGGTCAAAACAGTTTGTGGTAACTTTTGCTTCAAACATTCACATTGTGTGTTCTGCCACCGAGGGTCACCTCTGGAGCTGGGTGTTGCTCAGCAAGGCTGCTATCACCCAGTCACACCAAAACACTTCCCTCTATGCCTGACATGAGAGAACATTTTCTAAAATCCATAGAAGTCAAGGAAAGGGGACACATCCACTTCTTCTGACTTTAAAGCAGTAAATTCTGCTGCATGAGGCCAGTGAGAGACCACATTCCCTCAATTTCCCAAATCCTGTTGTCTCCCTTGCCTAGAAGCTGTAACATGTCCACAGTCACCCCTGGTACAGAGTGTGAGGTTTTTTTTTCTTGCTGGACCAACTTACTCTATTTTTCCACTCCAAATTCAGTCCTCCTTGGTCAAAAGTTATCTTCAACATAGTTTAATAGCAAGAAACATTCCGCAAAGGCTGCACAGCATTATTTTGTTCTTAACATACTGGGAAATGAAGTGTGTGGGTTTTGGATTCTAGGATCCAGACCATCTGTTAAACCTATCAGAGGTTTGAATTCTAATTTGCTGTTGATTTAAAAATAGTCCCAGCATTACCCTGTCATTTTCTGTAAATTATATATTATTTAGTTTGCCATTTTTAAATATTATAGCGTCTTCTTCTCTCCTCTCTTATGGTTTAATTTAGATTCCTTATCATCTGTACTGGTACCATTCTTCCCTCCCAGTAGCTGATCCTTGCCTCTGTTCTATGCCAGGGAACCTACCTCAGTACTCACAAGCTGGCTCAGAAACTGATGCTAATGTTATAATCTGATAAACTTCATCACGGCTGCAAGATGCGGTCTCTTTATAAAAAGCAAAAACCAACAAAAATTCATTTATTCTGTTTATTTCATCAGTTCACCTACAGTTACCACACTAATAATATGTCTTGCAGTAACTTGTCTTACCACTGAAATGACCAGCAATTAAGGTATCACTGCCACCGTATTAAACTGACAAGCTTTGGAAAAATTTTCCTAGAGAGTCACAACCTGCATTTTTCAGAGTGAAGATGGATCTCATTCTCATATTTTATCTTTAACAACAGACTCAGCACATATCATTGTGGGCTCTGCCATGGCACTGCCTGCTCAGTCCATCCCACAATGTTACATGTGACGTCTTTTCTCAGACTATGAACTAAAGGGCTTCAGTTTGCTTCTAATGAGGGTGCAAGAAGTTAGTTCTGCCCAATAAAATCCTGGCTTTTTCTGCTGACAGGGCCATCAGCTTGAGCAACGAAAACCTGGCGGTTCAGTTGTACTGCAGATTACCTGGCTGCTCCTGTGAAGTTCTCTAGAAATTCCTTTATTTGTGTTACACACATCACAGGAATGAAAGTTGCTGTTTTCAAGCTCTGATTGCAGCAGGGTCCAACACAGGCTCACCCTACAAACAGAAGCAGAAACTGGAAGTGATTTAGGTTTAAATAAAACCTGACGCTGCAGCTCCCCATCGGCTCAGCTGAGTGAAGGATGGTACAGCAGTGCTTTGTGAAGATCATTTTCTTGTTGTCTTACCCCAGCCAGGAAAAGACAGACCCAAGGTCCACATTTGACACTCTTTCTGAAAACAGTGGCATACACAGATATTTTATTGCCTAGCACATTCCTGCCCCCTCACTTCAGACTCCAGCTAGGAAAGAGCACTTGGCACAAAAGCGAGTATGTACATTCTCTATCTTATTAATTATTTGTAAAACACACACGTCTAAAGCAGTGATTCTCAAACATGGCCAGTGTACAATAAATTTATTTCTCATTACTCAGTTGTATTTTGGTTTAGCTATCAAAACTGCAGCTGTCATGAATTTGTGCGGCTGCAGATGCGGCCACATTAAAAATGAATTGTGTACAGTGGGTTACACACATGAATTCAGAGTCTGAGCAGGATGGTGGACAGACAACAGGTGAGAAAAAAAAAAGGAAAAAATAAAGAAATAGAAATCCGACAAATCTTGGGAGTTGATTTAACTCTTAAGCTGTTTTGTTTGGGTTTTTTTTTAATAGTTATCAATCCCAAATGAAGGCATTTTGGAGTTATCATCCCTGCACGTGCAGAGCAGCTCTAGCTCTCAGGCTCACTGAAACCAAACTCAACATCTGTCTAACATTCACTGTAGAGAACTGACCTACTGCACGCTCCAATCCTCAGTGTAGTTCTATCCCCGACATCTAAGTTCTCCAATTAAAGATGCCTAAAAATTCAGGGATAATCACCAATAATCAAATTAAACTGATATTATTAGATGAAAAAGCAGCCTAAACCCCTCCATGACCAAAATAAAACACTGCCTCAAGTGTCAGTACCCCAAAAGATTTCACAAATTTGTCTCATGAGAATTTATAACAGTTTATAATTCAAAAAACTTGTCATATCTTAAGAAGTATAGATCTCAATGCTTTCAAATTGCAAAGATCAAGAGTCACAGTTTGGTCCTCTTTTCTAGGGCAGCCTTAGAAAGGACATGTTTGCTATTACATGAAGTGTTTTGGGGATTACAACCAAAAACTATCATCTACTGACCCTAGCACTGGGAACGCCAAAAATTCCTGCCGCTCATCCTGTTAGCCACAGAATCTCTGGACCGCAGGCAAACATTGGTGCATCTCCCAGGAGTTCAAATTACCATATTTTTCCACATAATTTTAGATCTCCAGTTACAGACTTGAAGAATCTTGACTTGCTCTCCAGCCACTCTGTCTTTCCGCGTCATGGGAACACAACGCAAGCTGACAGAAGTGCTTGTCCACATTTAATGAAGACGCATTTGGAGTCAGGACTGAGGCTTCTAGGAAATGTACAGCAAGGAATTCAGCGTGGCTGGTCCCTACTGCGCTTCCATGAAGCTCACGTGACAAGATACATCCATGCTGACAAAGAAATTACCAGGGAGAAATCACCAATGAGACCGTCGTTTCACCTGCCTGTTCTTCCAGGGATTAAAGGCCAAGAAGGCAAACAGCAAGAACCCAAACAAGAGCTGCACAAATAATGGGGGCAGGGAAAACAAGCCGTGTGGCAATGGAAAGGACGGGGCAGCAACTTTTGCAGAGAAGCAAATGGGGCTTTGCCAGCTTTCCTGATGAGTTTTAATTCCCTCCATGGATCAACTCAACATTGCGGTGGCTTCTCCTAATACTTGATGTGCCGAACTTCAGCTGCACACAGAAGGCTGGACCCATGAAAGCCCCAGGGAATGGAGCTTGGCAGGGCAGCTCCGATGAACGCCGTGCCCAGGAGGCTCAGCCCTGTCCCACCGAGCTGGAGTGAACTCCAGCAGCCGCCCCCAACCTCATTCCTGGGCTGGTGTTTGCCTAAAGTCAGAGACAGACACGAGAGGGCTGCGGCAACACATGGTGGTGGCCTCCGGCAGACTCTTCAAACCATAAGTGTACATTAAGTCTTTGTTTTGGCCAGACTCTCCTTTGGGTGGTTTATTTTTACTACTTTTTAATTACTCTAATTGAAGGGGGAATATTTCCCTACATTTCTGCCACTCGGCCGCTTCACCTCCTCCCACCCGCTGCTCCGTTTGAGTCTGTGCCTGCAAACACCACTGTTAGTCATACTTCTGTGTCAGGGTGAAGCCAGCTCGGGCCTCCCCCCTCCCTTAATTCTGTTGGAATACAGAGAACAGATGAATTTCATTAACTCCCTCAGCTTGTAGGTTGACACACCCCACGACTTGTAAACACAGGGATTAGCGAAGTCCTTCTAATAAACAGAGGAGAGAAAAAAGATCTGTCCACTATTTGTTTAAGGGATTTTTGCATTTACAAAGGAGAGGGGAGCATATGGGAGCAAACCTGCTATTTAGCCCTGATGCAAGCAGAATGGCCCAGAGCAAGGAGAAAGACTCTCCTCACACACACACAGATTTTAAGACAGACACCTCCACATAAAGGCTGAAACCATGGCACCTTCACAATCCTTCAAAAATTCTTGAAAAGACTGATCTAGAGGATTATTTTTTGCTGGAAACTACAACCAGAACCAAGACCTGCACTGTAGTCTTGATAGGTAATTATCTGGAATGATTTAATTGCTTCTGTGTATGCATTCAACTAAACAGCACAAAGCGGCACTGCCCATTCTGGCAGATGGAGGAAGGTGAGAGGCCTTTGAGCTCTGGGATGTGGTGGAAAGGAGCAGGCTCTTCCAGAGTAACTCAGGAAGCATTCAGCACCTGCTTCACTAACCCAGAACAGGCTTCCAAATCCCCTGCAGATTTTTTGCTCAATATTTGATATCCATTTTTCACATCCAATTATTAATCTGCATATACTGAATTCTGTGGTTTCTGCAGATCTGCCTGATTATTTAAGCCCTGAAATAAGAAGGCAGAAAATGAGAGAGAAAATGAAGATCTGATTCCCAGATGGATGCTAAAACCGGGAGGGAGGTGGGGGCATGCAGACTACATCATTATAATTCAGGATTTATTTCTTGTTCTGCAGCCTCACCAAATAAGAATTTGGATCAGAAGAGGCAGGGTAGTTTGGGATTTAGTAGTGATTTCTGTGAATGACCATAATTATTCCAAGTTCTCAACACTAAAGCCTCACATTTCAAGGTCTTCCCCATCCTGTTATTCAGAACAATTGGCCTCATTTTACATTTCAACTCTTAGAGGAAGAACCGTACTTTAACAAATCTAACACTGCTGATTTAATGGAATGCCTTTTATTTTTAATTTTAATGGGCATTCCCGAAAATAGTGAAAGCGAAGAAGTGTAGAAAATGAACTGAGCGGTCACTTTGTAAAAAGACATTTCTATGCATAACCTCAGGTTCTTCTGGCCAGGAGAATAAAACTCATATATTTTTTTTGTGCACATCTGTCTTTTCACTAATGCCTTTTAAATTTTCACCCTCCCCCCTTTTTCCCTCCCCCCAGCAAATAAACAAGTCTATTCCTCTTTTTAAAATGTTTTCATTTTCTGATAAGGAATCAGATCCTGAAAAGGTCAGAAGCAGTACCAGCAGATTAGTAGGTGCTTCCACTGATTGCAACTGGGTTATGCAAAACACATCTCATTTCCTTTGAGCTCTCAAGCCAAGGTTTGAATACAGAGAGTGAGCAAATATAGCAGCACAGCTGCTTTAAGCTTCCTCCGATCCTCACTCATAATGCACAAGTGGTGCTCCTGCACCAAACTGTGCTGCGATCAAAACCAGCTGATCCTGAGTTTATCAGGACGCCACTGTTTAAATTGCACTTGAGTTTTTACATTTTCCCCTGGTATGTTTTACGGGGGCCCTTGTAAATCGGATAAAATGCTGGAGCAGCTATAGCTCAGTGTTGCTAATGCGTCCCTTCACAGTTTTTCCTGATGCTCTCCGCTGCCTCGTGTGGTCCTTGGGGCTGCCTGCCTCTAACTCTGCTCTAAAGGAATCATTTGTCCTGTTCCCTCCTTGCTTCTGTCGCTCAGAGATGGACACCTATAACACCCTTCACGTGCAGACTACAGAGTGCTTACCAATCATTAAAATCAAATGACAGAAAAGAACATAAACTTCAAAGCAAGGCAATTTAAATAATTCTTTAAGACTTGATTTAACACACTCGGCAACTCAAAACAACATGGGCAGGATCCACTATTAGATTAATTCAATTTCTTTATCCTATCAGAGATAAAAATGTGGGTGTGAGGACCTCACTAGCTAGATGGCATATAAGGTAATACAAGGGCTTGCCTTCAGTAGTTTCAGGCCACATACAGCCAGCTTAATTCATGGAAAAAATGACAGTTTTTAGTTCTGAGCTTCAGAAAGTGTGAAGCTGCCTAGAAACTCTGAAGCGAGTGTCTAAGATCAGTTTCCAATCTCCTAACCCTGCCTGGCTGCCTGTGGACCCAGCTCACTGTACTTCCATCACCCCGCTACCGGCATGGGATGTGAGCCCATCCCTTCTGCAGAACAGGCTCTGGAGAGATTTCCTACTGACCTCGTGGCAAGTTCTGACCTGATGATCATGTGCCTTCAATGAAAAGCACCCAGCACCTACAGTGTGTTTTAGAGCAGATATTAACATCCAGTTCAAATCATGCTGCTTGGAAACTCCTCGAGCATCAGTTGCAGAGAACATTCTTATGTTTAAAATCCTCTTTAGCTCACAGGAGACTTCAGCAATAAGGTCACCTGCCCCAGACCAGACTGAAGGGTTTTCTGATGGCAGCAACATGAAGTGTGTTTTCAAGGCTGTGTTTTGCTCCAGCAGCCACTAACAGTTCCTATTTACGGGAGCTGCTGTTTTAAGCAAGCAGTGATTGTGTCTCTGATACTCCATAGCACTAAATGTGCCTGGTTCACCTGCCGTGGCAGAGACAACAAGCAAAGCTGTTAAATTGCCCTCCTTGAACTTACAAACCTTTCCAAAGCAACATCTCTGCACATGAGCAGCTTTTCTGCAGTTGAAACAGCTCTGCTTATCCATGCCAAGCCTGCCATGCAGGACACCATTTCCTTTCATTTTCCCCCCATAAAAAGTTAAATTATTAAAAAAAAAAAAAAAAAGAAAAGAGAAAAGAAACATTTTCTTGAGTGGTTGCAGGTCACTCTGGATCAGTGAGGTTTAACTTCAGTGTGTTGTGATGAAATATTAATAGTGAGTCAGTGTGTTTATTTCTTCAAGCGTCTGGAGCCACTGAGTGTTTATGCCTCAAGATTAGCAGGAAGTGTGCCCATGCATAGCAGCCCTGTACTTAGAAAGTCTGAGATTTCAACATTTGAAGACTGTCCACAGCAAATCAGCTGCATCGGATTGTGTGTCAGTTCTGCTGCGAGACAGAGAGCCGTTCCCACGGGATTTCAATCCCACAACAAACCAGCAGATTGTCAGGTTAATAGCAGTGCTAGCAAGGCATGTCTCAGTCCCTTCATTTCTGCTGCAAAGTATTCAGACTTATCTGGAGCAAGCAAAATTAGGACATAAACTTACTACCAGCAGCCGAGATGGTAAGAGAGTCCCAATTTATTAATTGTGACAGCAAATACCCTCTGGTCAGGTATAGCTTGCTTTGTGTGTCAGTGTCTAAGACATTACCTGTTCAAAAGAGAGGAAGCCAGCTCTCCAAGTTTTGAGGGGAATGTATGAACTCATCCTATGCTAAATGGACACGGTTTGGCAGGTTATAAAAGCTTCCCTAGTGCCTCCTGTAAGACACAGCAGCAGCAGCAGCCGCTCGGAGAGGTGGGGCCGGGAGAATTGTTTGCACAGAAGGCCGGGACTGGAGGGCTGAACGGGTGCCAGGAAATCTATAGCCTCCCTCAAAGGCAGCCCGTACCACTTCACTCCATAAACATGAGGGACAGGAAGCCACTTGCCTTTCCCATTTGAAAGGTTAGAAGGGTCTTAAAGGAAGGGCAAGCGTAGGAGCAAAGGCAAACGTAGAGGAAAAAGGATACTGCAACGTCCTGCCCCAGTTTCACAGTGTGGTTGGGGGCAGATCCACTTCCCTTGTTCCTACAGCAAGTGGAAACAGGATTTGTGTTTTGGCTGAGAGTCTCTCCCGTGTCATTTACATGGGGCCATCTCAGAATTAGTCTTTTTAGGTGGGTGTTTCTCTAAACGGATGAGTCACCAAACCAAGGTCCTGGCCCCACAGCAATGCTCGGTCTAGATTTCCTTGCTGTAGCTTTCAGTCTGGCACTGACAATTAGTGCCAGAGCAGCTGGAGCTGCTCGAAAGGAAATGCAAGTGACTGGACCAATTTGCCTTTGCTGCACAGGAGGAAATCCAGCACAGTGCATTACTTACTGTGCCAAGCAATTTTCCTGCAAACAGTAGCCCAGGATGTCTTTCTGAGAGAAATATAAAATGTTAGCACGGTGAGAGGAGAGCTCCCAGACATAGGACACTCCTCCTCTGGGACATAAGGGATCTCTGCATGTGCAAGTACTGGCAGGGGATGCTGCTGAGGAGGGGGCTCACCCTGGCAGCGATAGGGTGTGACCAAGGGGCCAGAGGGAAGTCAGCACTGGTTGTAAAGGCATGGACACACAGCTGGGGTTTCAGAGGAAGGCTGAGAGCAGCAAAATCAGCCTGTTTGCTCCCATGTCTGTGCTCATGTTTGGCATCCAAGCCTGACACAGAGGTGATATGAATATGGGATTCCAGCTGGCTGAGTTCATGTCTAGTGGATCCTTGCTGGTGTTATACAGCAGTTTCCTAAAACATTTGACGATGATTCAATACTCCACCAACTGCTATCTAGTCTATATACACAGTGGTGTACAGGATTTTTAATTCTAGTCCAATTATATAAGAAAAAAACTAATGAGCATGATTAAAAAATTGATCATCTCTACTACCAGAAAGCCATAAGTCAATAAATATTCCTTTCTAAAGAATGGTGTCAACTTCACAGACATTATACACACCTCAGTGTCTATTAAACTCATTTATACCTGCAGCATACAGCTGTGTAAACTTGAGAGCAAACAGAGATGCTGCTGGGATCCTACAGAACTGCAATCATTGAGACAACAGAGTGGTGCTCAGAATGGGGGCTGGTCCTGCCCTTTCTAGAATCCTTTTACCTACCTGAAAAAGAGGGCCAAGGCAAATATTCATGACTCTTCAAGATCCCCTCTAAAAATAAAGACATGTACTCAGACACACTTACAAAGAGATTATCTCTGCCTGACATAAACATTGGCAGTGGAAGTAGTGAGACGCACACACAAAGAGGAAAAAATAAATTAGATAAGTCATAATAGTACTATAATAAAACTATAAAGCAGGAGACTGCTCCAGGCATTTGACATGCATCTTGGCACTTTTAATGAGGGAAAACAAAAGGCTCAACGTGCGTCCTCAAGAGCCTGTGTGTGTGTGTGTGTGAGAGAGGCAGAGCGGGCGGGGCTGGCTCGCAGGGGGAGGAGGATGCAGGGGGAGGAGGATGCTGCTCGCTGAGGCCCATCAGGTAGCTGTAAATCTGCCCCCCGGGCGCTCCCCGCCTCGCTCCTCACGCTACATTAGGCTCGTTGTACTCCCTCCGGTTTATGGAGGGCTGCGGTGCTAAATGAGCTAGAACAAGAGCTGCGCTATCAGGGGATCTGATAGTGACTGTCTCCACCACGCAGCTCCACTAAGTGAGGCTTTCTCTGTTTCTCTCTTCTGTGCTTAGAGTTGTGCCAGGAAAAAATTCGAACACCCACCCCCCCAAACTGCTGTACAAGTGATTCATGCACACCCCAAGTTTCTGGGTCTGCATTCAGTATTCCAGGCTCTGGGAAAAGTGTTATTTGTCTCAGCTGTCACTAAAATGCAGTTTTGTGACTTCTCTCAGTGCGTTAGCCTATATTTTGCAGAGAAGCAGAGCATCTGCAATTTCCTACCAAATCCCTGGCACTTTTGGATGGACAGGTCACATGGCAGCATTCTTTGGAAAAGCAGAAAGATGTGCAGTCACACCTTGAACCCATGGCTGGAGCGTAACACTCAGCTGCTGCTTCCCTCCGGCACTCTCAGCCCCTCCTGGACCCGGCTTCCATCCTATCTTTCCCTCGCTGTTCTTCAGTTGCCTCCTGACCCTTTAGTATTTTAAATTGATTCATTTTTTATTTTCTTTAACTAAAAGTCGTAGTTCAGCCATTGCTGTATTATTTTCATGCCTTAAAAGACCAAGCTTTGCACAAGTGCGTGGGCCATGCAGGAATATTGGTGGGCAAAAATCCAAAACCAAATCATTTGCCAGACATTCATAACATTTCAAAACATGTTTTCATGTCACACTGGGGCAAAAATTCAAAATGTTTTAATGGAAATATAAGAAATGAGATGGGATTTTAGAGTAAACCAGTGCTCTGTACATTTTTAATGTACTGAACGTGGTTTCAAGTTCCTTCTGGAAACTAAAAATGCAGCTTCAACCTTTGATTTTCAGAGCACTCCATTGTGGGACTAATTTGTCTGATAGCTGCTCAGCTCTGACCAATATTATGAAAAGATCACTTTAACAACCACACTACTGTCTGCATTAGGAACAGGTATCTGCCCTGACAAAACCCCACACAATAAGAAAAACACAATCTGAACTCAAGTTACAGGGTGATCAGCTTAGAACTAACTACCACATCTCAGAGAATTCATTGTATCTTCGTCAAAACCTAACCAATGCTTAGCTACAGATGCAAAATAAAGGTAAAGTTAGAAATTGAGAAAGATGAAAACACTTTCTTTTATGACCATTGGCTCCAATACCTTGAGTATCAGACGCAGTTCTTGTTGCCTCAGCAGAACTGCGAAAAGCATGTCAGACAAAGAAATAGGGCACAGAGATATCCAGGGAGGACTGGACAGACTAAACAGACCTCTGGAGAAGAGGGATGACAAGGAGGGACTACAATAGAGGTCTGCAAAAGCAGAGACCAGTAACAGCTACAGGACCATCAACTGCATTGGACAAGTATTAGCAAACACTCATTCAGTGGTTCTGATCCAGGAAGAACTTGATTATCCAATGAAACAGGAGGTTTTGAGCTACAAAAGGAAGGATGTTTTCATCCTGTACCTATTCAAACTGCTACTTGCTCCCAGTGGATTATCTCAGTCCAAAAAATACAAGCACTTAAAAAATATAAGGAATTGAGGGTTTCACAAGGGTGGGTGGGCCCACATGGACAGTAACAAGTATTTTCTGGGAGTCTGGGGTGCTCTGGAACATGCAAACATGCCCTTGATGCCAGAAAGGAAGCACATGACTTGGACATGACATGGTTTTGAGCAAAGTTTGGTGTAATTGCAGGACCAAGGTAACCGGACACATCCCAAACTGCCTGTCTGCACTTCCCAGCACAGCCAGGCACCCTCAGCTGCCACGGGGAAAGTCAGGCAACCGTGGGGCACCTGAGCTCCTGCTGATCATAGGAAGTTTCAGCTTGTCACCTCCTGCCCTTCCCACTTCATCTGAGAATTCCACAACCTCGCCTTGCTCAGCAGAACTTCTGGGGATGGACTTTATTGGACACATATGGCTTTGCATCCGGAAAGGCGAATGGCTAACCAGCAACTCCTCCACAGCAGACTTTAACACAAAAATCTTGTCCTCTCTCTATATATATATATATGTATATGTATCTAGAATCACGATTTCAAGACTAAAAAAATAATATAAATCTTTCATATATCTACCCTGACTCTGAAATGAACCCAATTTTGTTGATTCTGAGAAAGAAAGGAGAAATTTATTTAACTGTTATCCTAATACCCTGTAAAGTTTTTTTAAAAAAACAGTAGTCCAGAGACCCAGGATGGAGAAAACCATTAAGGAGGTTTAGTTCTGGTTTCTTGCCACTCTCACGATGCCATTTGTTCACACAGGAGAAACATTCTCTACAAAAATCCAACTTACTGCGTGTTCTGATGGTTATAACCACGCATATGGAGGGCATTATGATACCACCAGGACAAAAATAAAGAACATGATTTAGAGGTGATGCTTAGCAGAACATATAGTATCCCACCCTCCTGCTTCCTGACCATCTTGGTAAGAAAGTATTTGCTTGATTGCTTTAAGAAGTTCTTGGCCACACCTCATTTAACTTATTTTCCAGATCAATCAGGTCAAGCCCCTGAAAAATCCCCTCAGGTTGCCTTTTTAAACGTTGACTTGTTGCCTTTTAAGCAAACAAAATAGAAGTTTCCTTTTCAGCTGGCATGAGCTGGAGTCCAGATGCAGGGCTCCAACCCAAAAACAGCATTCAGCAAAGGACCCACATACCAAGCAGGATGACTGATTTTTGCCTTCACTTCCCCTCCCCTTTTTTTTCCCCTGCCTTGGGAAATATTTGGGATGCACAAGCAGACAGCCTTTTTTAGACATCGCCTGCTTCTAGGAAGAAAGGAGTGGGTGAATGGACACAATAGGCCCAGAAAGTAGAGCTGTTTAATCAAAAGCAGTCACGAACAAAAGAAAGCCAAGGAGCCCGGGAGGATAATTGTATTTCACACATCGATTAACATTCTTTCGCTGCCACTTAAGAAATCCCGTTTAATTGCCTTGCCTAAGTCCTGATTGTGTAAGATGTCGTGGAGAAGGTGAATTGGCTGCAGCGGAGGGTGCCGTGGTACAGAGGGCACACAAAGCTGTATCAGGGCAAAGTCTGTCTGTAAGCCTGCCTGTTCTGCCCCACGGATGGCAGTAATGCATCCTCAGCCTTTACAGGACCACAGGCAGCCATCCCAAACCTCGCCCCAGCCACCCCACAGCACTTAGGGTGTCAGCTCTTTGTATTCGTATCAGAACAGTAACTAAAGGCTTCAGCAGGTCTCTATAAGCACAACAAGACACTTTCTCCCTGATAAACTTAAAGGCAAGGAAAAAGCAGCGTGCCTGTGGTTAAGGCAGGGAACAGAGCCTTAGACAGATTGAGCAATTTAATTCAACAAGATCGTAAGTGGCTGGAAAGTGGCCTCAGATCTCTGAGTCTCAGTTTCTCAATAACAGGTATTTTTCTTTCACTGGGATTTCTGAATAGTACAGTAACCAAAAAAAAACCAAACCAAACCAAACAAAAACAACAACAACAAAGCCTCATCATCATCATCATCATCTTTCTCGAATCCATTTTTCATTTAAAGAAGAGGGGCTTTGGGAAAAGGTCAATGTGCCCAGTGTTTGGCAAATCTAAAATACATTTTTCCAATGCATAGAAACATTTTTTTTAAAGTCTGAAAGCTAAGCAAGCCGTTTCTACTGGAAAACCCGCAAAAAAAAAAAAAAAAGGCAAGCCAAAATACTTTTATGATTATTTATTGGAACACATTTGAGCATTGCACGGGTGGCAAGTCAACGAGCATCCTCTGCCGGCCCTCTGGCTCCCACCACAGGCATCCTCAGCAGAGAAACTCTGCCCAAACCTTTCCTCCTATCACACAGCAACCACCTCCTTCTGTGGCAAGATTTTGTAGCCCTTTTTGTTTGGTGTTTTTAGTAATTAGGGTACATTTTTCAGAGTCCATCCTGAAATCCCCTCCGGATTCCCGCAGGAGCACAGACCTGCCTGACACCTCAGAGCAGCCTCACTCAAAGAGCCAAGCCAGCAGGGCTCATATTCAGCATTTTTTCTCCCTTCCCCCAAATTCTGTTGAAAAGGACTTTGACTTTGCACTTTGATCTGAGGGAGCACTTCTGCTGCACAAGTGTTGGTTTGACATCCAGCTCCTACTTCATCCATCTTCTTAACCAATAGTGCCCACAAAACTTCTACATTTAGAATAAGTCTCAAATACACACTGGATAACATATAAAATTAATAAATTCAAAGACTACTGACACCAGGATATCTACAGAAATCCAGATTTTAATCCGGCCATACAGATTAATAACTTTTAAAATTTTACAGGAAAAAGAAATTTACTTCCCTGCATTTAGTAAAGATAATGAAAGCTGAATTGTTCCTTGTGTTTATGGTGTGCTGTCTATCTGATAGAGGAAAACCATATTAAAGATACAGCATGTTGTTATTTTTAAATCATGCGATTTTCTCTGTCACTAAGAAGTAACAGATTTTATTCAAAAAATAGTTAAAAATATATGGATTGTGACAGCCACACACAAAAAAAAGGATAAACAGGAAATCATGAAGATTTTTTCCTGTTCTTTGAAGTGGAGATACTTTTTTCACCTAAAAAAATACTACATTAATTTAGATTAACTGAAAACACTACTACTTTTTTTGATTAATTGCATGATCTTTCCACAAAGTATGTGACTCCTTAGGCAGTCTTGCCATATGGACTTAAAAGTCTCCACGGATGGACTGCAGCTCCACCATAGATCTGTTTCAAATCAGCTCTCTGTGCTCAGTGTCTACAGCAGGAGCTATTTATGAAATGGGAGTTAGGAACTTCTGATTTGAACACACTGATTTCTTTTTTTTTAATTGTCACTAATTCTGACTTGCTATTGTCAAGTAGGAGCTATTATTATTATTATTATTATTATTATAATTATTAACTTCTTAATAGCACAATCCACAACATTTGTTTGTAACTATAGAGTGTGTTTTTTAAAACGATTTTAAGGAAAAGTAAATTTTTGGGTTGTAAGCCACATCCTTAGAGCACAGGACAAATGTTATATAAAATTTAATTGAATTGACCAGGCCAGCTGGCTCCCCTGCCAACGTTCAGCCATGCCAGGCTCCCCCTGCCCTGCAATGGGTAACACACACACCCAGCACCCATCCCCTGAGTTCTCAGATCTTCCTGCACAGCTGCTGGGCAGGAGGGAAGGTGGGAAGATGAGAAAGTGAATGGAAAACAAGTCCTGAGAAGCAGCAAATCGCTGGGCTGGTGATGCCAGAGGGCAGCGTGGCCAGGGCAAGAGCTCTCGGGGTGAGCGCCGTGTGAAATTTCAGGTGCCCACTGCAGCCCCAGTGCCCGCACAGGAGGAGTCAGAGCAGGAGCTCATGGGTGACGCTCGGAGCAGCTCCTGCCCCAGGCTGGGTCAGGAGGCACCGACAGCTGTGCCCAGAGCCTCTGCAAGGACATCAGCCCAGACACACACAGGCTGTAAGTTTCATGCTCCCACCGCTACAGCCACAACACCTCTGGATGTCTCGTTCCTACGCTGACGTGTCCGGATCCCTTCTGAGCCTGACCAGTTTGCTGCCTCCAAAGCTGTCCTGCAATCAACAGAAACTGAGCTTATGCCTAATGTTGAGCATGACCTAAAGGGATACCTTTAAGAGAGCAGAGAGGGGCTCTGGATCTGATTCACAGAGGTACAGAGGTGCTGGTGCTCTTTGTTTAATAAACTTGTACAAAGTCAGACATGAGGAAGAACTTCCCTGTGAGGGTGGGGAGGCCCTGGCACAGGGTGCCCAGAGCAGCTGTGGCTGCCCCATCCTTGGGAGTGTCCAAGGCCAGGTTGGATGGGGTTTGGAGCAGCCTGGGACAGTGGAAGGTGTCCCTGCCCACAGCAGGGGGTGGGACTGGATGAGCTTTAAGGTCCCTTCCCACCCAAACCATTCTGGGATTTTATGAAACTGAAAGGAACCCCTGGCAATGCTTGAGGAAATGAAAGCAAAAGATGAACTTTCAGAGAGGGTCACCAAAATGTTCCATTTTACTGGACAAACGCACACAGTTTTAAGGTGACTAAACTAAACCCATTAAAGCTTAATGCCCACTAAACCATTAAAACTTATTTTCATATGTAGCCAACATTTTTGTGGATGCCATTTTACACCTGCAATTTCCTTACTAAGACATGCAACTCCTTGTCCCACCCTATATATACACCCACCCCTCGGAGTCACAAACCTTGCTCCTGTTATTTCTCAAAGCAGACCAGAGAGGCAAAAATGGAAGCACAACTTTTTATGAGCGCAAAGCCGTGTCATGCAAAGCTCAGGCAAGATTAATGCTGGCAGAGGGTAAA
Organism: Lycocorax pyrrhopterus obiensis; assembly: GCA_014706295.1. Taxonomy (NCBI): domain Eukaryota; kingdom Metazoa; phylum Chordata; class Aves; order Passeriformes; family Paradisaeidae; genus Lycocorax; species Lycocorax pyrrhopterus. Next base: position 7,324,321 of record JACSVZ010000022.1, on the reverse strand, counting down.
AAAAAGGAGAAAGAAAATAAGAAAAAAGGCAGAGCACTTCTTTGAACCTCAAGTACCAGTGATTCGTTGAATCGGTGTTGTAGTAGATTAGAAAGTGAGAGTTTCTAAACCTGAGCTGTAACACTGATACCGGCAGGAACTCCAGAGTAGTGAAGTCTCCTTCCTCAGATCTGCAGCAGAATTTTACAGGGTCTCTCAGCAGTAACACAGAGCATTGCCAGCATGTCAAATGTGTCCCTGTATCTTCAGTGACTTTCAGTAGGAGATCTAATCAATCTCCATTTCTGTCCTCACCTCAAAGGTGCTCAATGCCTTTGAAAAAATCTAAATATTTGAAATGAAGGCTGCAATGCATAGCAAATACCACCAGGACCTGGGGACCACCACAATCCTTACTGCCTTCAGTTCTGCTTCAGCACCCTTCCACCTCCCTTCTCAAACATAAGTACAGAGTGACACAAACATTTAGAATCAAGAAAAGAAGTAAAAAGCCTCCAAAGAAGCTTTCTGGACAGTAGGGAATTCAGCCAGACACGGAGCCTTTAAACTCAGGACAAAATTAATAAACCCATGACGCATTAGTCATATTTCTCCGGGCATTGTAGCAAGACTCCTGGAACTACACTAATGAGGGATACAGAAGGAATGGGAGAGAAAAGGAGGATGGTTTAAGGGCTGAAGAACTTCACTGGGAATTGTAATTTTTGTTTTCTATTTTCAGTTTGCTACAGGCCTCCTAGACGATACTAGACCAGTTAATTAATTTGCCCACCTGTTTTTCAAGCAAGATAATGGCAATTGTTGTTCCTTTCCTATGCCTGCATCTCTATCCAAAACCTCAATTTTTTTTTTTTACAGATTGGACTGCAAGCTCTCAGTCACACTATACACCACAGACAGCACATCTCCAGTCAAAACACTGTTGAATGCAAAGATTTTTGATTAGGCTTTTTTTAGCAAAATTGCTTAGAAATCACTGTTAATCACAACTAATTTTCTCTTTTTTTTTTACTAAAACCTGTTTTATTAACATACTTATTCATACAGAATAAGTTTTCAGACTATTTCTTAATGAAAAAACCCAATCACCACTAGTTTTCTGTTGTTATTTTTAAACCCAAACTGGCCTCTTATGTGCACAGCTCCTGTATGACGATATTTCACCCTCTGGTTTGGAAAAGCCTGGATTCTCCTCATTATTGGCTGTTCAGAGGAGCAGCCATGGCCTGCTGTAGTCAGCTCAAGACCAGCAAAGGCTGGCATTGCATGCCAGGAGTCTGGACCGAAGCCCAGTCATGTTTGAGCTATTAGAGATCTAAGAATGTAAAAGGAGACAGAAGCAAATGAAAAGAAAAATAAATAAATAAAGGAAAGTGTTTAGAGGAGGGCTGGGAAAAGAAAAAAACATGAGCCCTACTGGAGATTAAAACTTTGTTCAGTGTCCAAAATTCAAAAGCAGCTCTTCTGCGGGTTGGCTCCTGCTTCTCTACAAACAAGCTGGCTCTGCTCACAACCTGTATTAATTTATATAAGCCAGAGCCCATCCAAATCCCTGCCCTGCTGTTTGCCCAGTGTTTTAGAGGCAGATTGTGTGGAGGGAACTGCTGGTGGGTCACTTGTCAATGATCTCCTTTCAGCTGCTCGGGACACCTCTCTGTCTGCCCTCCTGCTGAAAGCAGAGTCGCCATCCTGCCGGGGACAGCCCTGGCTGAGTAACCCCAGAGGCATCCGGGCTCACCACGGAATGTCCCTGACGTGCGGAGGGAGCCCTGTCCCATGGCCAGCTCCTCCAGGGTCGTGGTGAAGCAGCGAGGCACGGGAGGAGAAACACTCAGGGAAAAAGGATGGGATCACCCTCCCCGCTCCCCCGCACACTCTGCATTTGTAGACCTGTGAAAAGCCATTTTCAGGCGCACACCCTCACTCAGAACGAATGCAGGGTCGTTCTGATTAGCCCCCAGTGCTGTTTATGCAGTGTGGTAGAAAGTGATGATCTTTATCCCGCGGCACACCGGGGTCACCGCTGCTTGGGTTACGTGGCAGTGCGCGGTGAGTGCCTGGTGGATCCCGGTTAGGGACAGCTCCTCTCCCAAGAGCTTCTCTCTCTCAAATGGGATCAAATTTACTTCTTCAGCAGGTAACTGTAAGTAAATTTAGGCACCTTAGAGACCTGTCGTCTGGCACAGGCAGTGCAACTTGAGTGACAAGGCTGTAATGCAGGCACAGCATCCCAAGACTGATTACCCGGAGAAGCTGGAAGCTGTCGAGTTCTCCCCACCCTGTGCACAGACAGCAGGAGATCAAGCCACGTGCTTTAAAGTAACCCAACAGGTGAGCAGCTTCTTTCATTCCCTCTCTGCCCCCAGAGGTTATAAAAACACTCCCACCGATGCCTTTGAGGAGACATCTTACAAAGCACCAGTTCTTTTCAGAACAGAGGTCTGCTTTCTCTTTCACTGGCAACTTTCTGAGTTCATTTTTCCCAGGTCACCCCTACTCATGAGCACCTGCAATGTTCAGACTGGCCCTGTCCACAAGCATTCTGCTGAGCTTGCCCACAATCTGTTCAGTTTCCTTGTTTGCTGGCCAAACTGCTTGTTCTTCCTGTTTTCCCTTTGTTTTGTTCTGGAACTAGGAAAAGATTCACTTCTTGGGATCAGGAGAGAACTGTTCATTCTAGAGTAGGTGAAGCCACTACACTTGGGGCTCCAGTTACTACACCAACAAAGTGAGGAAAACAAGAGCATTCAAGAGCCAAATCCACCTTCCAGGTCACTGCATTACACGTGGTCTTTATGGAAACCCAGCTATTACCTCAAATTCAGACATTACCAAAGGTGCTACATAATACTATCTCTCACTAATATAAAAGCATTTGAATTGTAACAAAGCCATGAAAATGCCTCAACATAAGCCACCCTGCCTGGGAAGAAGGCAAAGACAGACATTCAGTGATCCACCAGGAAGCAGAGGGAGCTGGATGCGAGGTATCAGGGTATGGAGTTGATGTGCATTGTGGCTCCTGCCACACGTAACCAGGGCTGTATTTGCATTTATGCAACAGAGAGCGTATGAGCAGTTCTGCTTAGCCCTAAACTCCACAAAAAATAATTAGGGAGAGTAGGGGGAAAAGGAGAGTCACCACAGTGTTCTCTAGACTGATTTGCACCCACTGGAGCCACGAGAGGAGATCACATCAGGGTACATGCTCCCTTGTGTGCATGTCTGAGACACAGCTCCTAAACAGCCCCTCTGCTGAAGCAGCTCAGAGCACCCCAGGGATTCCTGGAGCTCCAGCAGGGATCAGAGCTAACACCAGGCATTTTCAGTCTGCTCCTCACAAACTTTATGTTTGTTTTTTTTCTTTTGTAATCATATTTCCAAAACCTTACTCACAAACTCAACCCTTTGCCAGAGCAAGGGGTGATTTTGTTTTAGTCTTAACAAATTGTTCAATTCCGCTCAGTTCCAGCAGAGACACACAAGATCTGAATAAAAAGTGAGCATTGACAATCTTCTGGGATCCTGGATCTTCAGGTATTGTTCTCTCTAGATTTCCAAGCTGAATTTTTATTTCATAGAGCCCTGGCCTCCTGCTGCCACTCTAAAAGTTGCTGGTCTGTAGCTTGTGTCATGCCTGCCACACCTGCAGGAATGTTACACTACACCAGGGCTTCAAAATGATACTAAAATATAGATTAAAATAACATATATTATATTAGATAATATTTAGTTAACTCCCTTTCTTCCATCCTGATTTCAAGAAATAAACCTATTTTTAAGACCATCCACACTTAGAAAATACAGTTTGTTCCTATTTGTTACTAACAGCTTCTCCAGAATTTACACCACTAAAGAACTTCTAATGTTTATCGAAATCTTCTGGAGCAGAAGCAGCTCTCGAAGATTTCTGCCCTCTCTCCTAGACTTCTACATGGTCACAGGCCCATAAAATTCACTTTGCTGATGCAACTGTGAGTTTGGAGACAGCATCCTGCAAAACTGGATTAAGAGTGCAAAATCTGCTTCTGTTACGATACATATATCACAAAAGAAATACTTTTCCCTTTCAAAAGTAAAGCTTCATAACAAGAACATGATGCAAAATGTTACAAAGTTAATATTGGAAAGGCAGGTCTGTGATTAGCAACTCCTTATGAAATATCTTCCACCATCAACTTGGAAGAAGTAATCCCCTAAGTAGCACAAACTGCACAATGAGGTATCATTAAAGGCATAAATGGGGCATAACTTCAATACAGATCCCATCAAAATATTCATTTCTTATAAGAAATTAGAGAAAAACCCAGCCTTTTTTCCAGATGTAAATGTTGCACTGCCCAATAAGAACTTGAGCTGTGCAGAGATCCGGAGTCCAGGCTTAAATTCCTTGTAGTTGTTAGAAATGTTTATTTTGCCACTTGGAAAGCATTGGATTGTGCGTGTGTGGTTTTTTTCCTACTACAGCCTGGGTTTTAAGAAGTTTTTTTACTCTCACATAATGCAAAAGAAATTGCTGGATCAGCTTTGCCCAACATTTTGGAGAAACCATAATTTTTGACAGTCACCAAGAAACGAAAATTCCAGCCTGATAGGTAGTTTTTTCCAAAGGCCCTAAAGCACTGAAAACAGTGTCATAATGGAAGATGTTTTGCAACCTTAACTGCAGAGTGGTTGCTCCTGGCGCCTGCGATACTTCACGGACCTGCAGATATGCACACAGTGACGAGGCACTGGAGATCGCAGCTGATCTTTTTCTCCTCTCTTTTTCACTCAAATTACATGCTCTAGTCCATGGGACGAGTTCCCTGGATAGAGCTGTATCTGAAGGAAACTTTGTCCTCATACTGCGAAAGGAAACCAAAAATAGAGGCCTTGCCAGTCTGGGGCTTTCCTAGCAGCCCACTTGTAATGAATGTAGGAAAGGACACGGTGGCCTACTTTTGAAAGGATATTTCTGCCAAGTCACAGAATAACAAGAGAAAGAATTTATGGTATAACCAAAAAAAAATATCTTTAGGTTGCGGAAATTATGATGGATGTCATCTCTTGCGCTTGTTGCCTGTGATCCGTTTGAACATATACAAGACCTTAATTACAGCCTTGAAATAAATGATCAGGCTTAAGGAATATGCTTGGCCCAAACAGAGGAGCAATCCAGGCAAAGGAACAGAGCTGGATTAAGCAGAAGTGTCAGGGTACTGGAGGGGACACTGAACCTGGGAAAGAGTGACTCGAGACCACCAACATTAGTCCTGTTGTCTTTTACAGGAGGCAATGCAATCCCACATCTCAAGTATTTATTAATTCATCCTCCCTGGCAGCCAAAAACCAGGCTTTCCCTGATCATTTGCAAAGCTGAAAGCACATTAAAAGAAAACAACAAAAAAAGACCAAGTTCCTCAACATGAAATACTGAAACCAGCAAAATTATTCTGTATGCCTTCCCCTTCCCAAGCCAAAACCATCCTCTATCTCCACAAAATCAATGCTTTTACCTCAAGTAAAATGTGCTAAAGACATGCCACTGTCAAATAAACAGGGCTTTCTTTTTTCAAAATTAAGCCATTTTGGGAGCCTGACTTGAGACATCTTGAAGGAATTTGTCTCAGAAGCCACATGTTCCTGCTCCCTGGAAATCAGATCACTTCAAAACCTGAGTTTGAACAACCAAAGACCAAGGTGCTTAAAACTGTGACTTCTCTGGAGATCTCAGAACTCATCTCAGAAAGGGTCAGTGAATATGAAAGTGAACATACAGATGATAATACACGGAAATGCCTTTTTTTGTGCATCTTCAGGGAATGAAAAATCCAGTTTTAAAATTATCTTTGAGGCATTTACTTTGAGAAAAAGTACAGCTTCTCCTCAGACTAACCATGTGATTATAGTTATTCTAAACCGTGGAGATGCAATAAATGCTGCTATCAGGTGAGAAAACTTCCTTCTTTCTTATATACGTGTCTCTCACTGAAAAAAAAAAGTTCTTCATCTTTCAGGCTGGATTTCACTGTAGTAAGTCTTGTGTCTTATATTTCTAGAGACTGAATGCTTTGCTATAAAATCACCATCTCACCAAATTTGAGATTTAGAGAACCTAATTTCTCAAAATTGACTCCATCGTGATACAATAGCATTTGTCAGCAAAAGCATTCCAGAAAGTTTTAATTGGCACAATTACTTATTAACATTATTTTACATTAAAATGGGAGTAAGAAACCAAGCTAATCTCTGTTCTTATCCTAACAACAAAATGGGGAGGAAGGAATCTTCAGCAAGAAGACGACAAGGACTATTTTTAGACTTTTCACAGTGGTGAAAGAGAGCTTCCTAAGAAATCAGAAAGCAGACAACGTATTTCTACCTTAGATATGAGTGTCTTACGTTCCTGACCCATCCTTTGAAATCACCCTGAGCCTGTGGTATGGTAGGATCAAAGAAAAGGGAGGTTGGGGAGGGAAGTGAAGCCCCTTTCTACCCTCTCCAGACCAAAAATGGCCACATCCCAAACTGTCCTTAGCAGTAAAAGAGGCCCAGGGTCCATTTCACCAGAGATCCCCAAATTCAGGCTCACAGATGGAGGTACAGAGATGCCACCGGGCTGAAGTATTTTTACCAAAACCATGAACTCCAGAACTGAATTTACATCCCCAGCCTTGCCTAGGGAAGCTCAAACATCTTTAGGATGGTTCCTCACCATCACTCCAGTGCTACCAAATACACTTTAGCAGATACTGAGTTTTGCAGCCCAATATGAAAGGTCAGGTGTAGTACTAAATTTTTGCAAGAAGAGCTGAAATTTGACAGGAAACTTCTAAGTCTGTGTTTACTACAACTGGGACACAGAAGACTGTGCAGGATGTTGACTGGGGCTTATAAGGTGATGTCAGAAATGGTGAACAACAGCCCCGACTGAAAGGTCACTGTGAGGAAATAAAACACAACGAAAAGCTCTTTACATCAGGTGTAGTCAAGCCCTTGCATTCACAGTCATACAAATCTAAAGTTAAATATTGTAGCTGGACCGCCAGAAAAATGAGCTAATTTAGTGACCAGTAATGAGATGGGTATCAGTAGAAACTAAAGTTGGCTGGATTTCACCAAATAATCACTGGAGGAACCCTCTTGTTCCAGATTTACTGACACAGTTAAATCCCCTAAATTCTCTCCACTGCAGGCTTTTCCTGTCCTCTGAACATCAAGTTTTTCTCAGTCAGACATCAATATACAAAACTGCAGTGGCAGGTCCAAAGGCAAAACATGTAGGTGCCAGCACAGAATGTACACATAAATCAGTATTTCTTTTTTTTTTTTTTTCCCATTTTGCTAACAAAACAAGCTCTTTAAAATAGGAGGTGGGAGAAAAATCAGAACAGAGGAGCACTATGAACACCTCCTGCAACCATCAGCATAACCTGGGTTAAAGAATCCCACCTCTGGTGGAGGAAGACTGTGCTTCCCTTCTGCATAAGTAAATATGATTTTGGGCAGCACCTTGAGGCTGACCCACAGGCTTTCTCTAAAAAACCTAATCTCAAGTTAGAATCCAAGTGCTGATGGATTTATCACTTCCCTTGGTAAACTGCTCCTATAGTTAATTATCCTTACTATTTAAGTTACGTCTCATTTCCAGCTTAAAAAAAAATTGCTGAAAGCCTCATAATATTTTTCTACACTGTCTATATGCATGTGTTTTGTGTGTGCACACCCACACACATACTTCTTTAAAATAATCCCTCTAGCTCCTAAAGAATTGTTCTTTTTCCACATGCAACGTTGTATTATCACTGGATCTGAGAACTGGGATTTTAATTCAGAACTGCTGCTGGACTGATATGTAGTTTCATGGCAAAAGATCCCAGTTCCCTACCCAAAGTCAGGCTTCCTAAGGCAAACTGACAGCAAGCACTTGGATTTCCCTTAGAAAAATAGGAGTTGCAAAAGTCTGTATTTTCTCCTACATTTTTAGGCACGGAATTGAATGCATGTGTGTATTTCATCAGTTACTGCTGCCTGGTTCACATTATAACTATTAAAAGGCTGGCCACTGCTTATAATTATCAAATGTAGGCTTATAGACAATTTTACATGCAAGTTATGAGACATCTTGAGAAAAGACTCTTCAGCCAACTCACGGCCAACATGAATTTTTCTTGTTTTTTCCCAAACGTTCTAGAGTTTTCACAGTTTTTCTTTTGTGATCCTGTCAAGCTGCTATTATTAATATTCTGAAAACTTCTGAAAAGGCTGAAAGATATGAAGATGCATTGAGGAGACTACAAGAAAAGAGAGCTGTCTTTGTCTCTACTCCTGCAAAATTTCTGCTGTCCAGCTGCAGTCTCTCTCACAGACGATGAATCATATGCCTAGAAAGAAACTTCATATCTGAGTAAACCACATTGGGTTGCTGTCTCTGTTTGGTTATATATTAGGTAAACCCAACCAATCAAAGCTCATCAGCTGACACAGAAGCCAGTGGAATTAAAACACAGACACACAAAAATTCTTGTAAATTATTAGTAGGGTCACACAAGGCCTTAAATATTGAGAAAAGCAAAACAATCTATTAATAACTGAAACACTGATAAAGTTTCTGCACAGTCTAAAAGAGAAGAGACAACCAAGAAGAAGAGTTTCCAAGTTTTTGTGGTCAGTGAGTTTTCAATCTGATACGAAAATGCTTGCGTGCCTCCGTGTCCCGGGACAGCCGGGATCCAGGGGCTTAGAGACAGTTCAGCTGGGGGTAAATGTATTAAAGGATTATGGGCAAGGGGGGGAAACAAAGGTAGGGAAAACATCGTAAATTATTCTGGTCATATGCAAAGTGAGACGTGTTTTTATGCAACATCAGAAGCAGATGAGTTGGCAGCTGTTCGACTGTGACCCGACTGGTCCAGCCTCTGTCGTTTCTGCTGCTGTTTGCACCAGACCTCTGGGATTTGCTCTAGCAGGAGACCAGGAACAGCGTCTGGGGATCCAGAGTTACTCAGAAGGCTGTCCTGAAAGCACGAGCAGAGCGCGGGGGCAAACAGCAAAAAGCATGTCCTGCAAAGCCGCCAGCAGCAGAATGAACGCCACGCTCAGCAATCCAGAGGTGCCCTGTGCTGCTGCACTGCCAGGGGCCAGCACGATGCATCCCACGGGATGCCAGCCTGCCAGAGCCTGCAGCAAGCATGATGGAGTGGGCTTATCCTGCTGGCAGCTAAACAGTGTCTCCAGGAAAACTCTGGCCTTACGTGCAGCAGTGAGCAGAGTAACCTGATCCAGTCACAGCTTGTGTCATCTCAGGTCAAAAATTATAGAGAAAGAAGAAACTGTGGGTTTTGTTTGTTTATTCGGTTTAAATATGTGGCCAGTGCAAAGGTCTGTTGTCAAATGGAAAACATTGGTTGAGAAGTGTTGAAAAAAGGAAACGGTCCCAAGAGAAGGGTCCTCTGTGCCACAGTGCAAAATCCACAGGTCCCCAGTCCCCTTTAAGGCTCTGTCTGAGCAGGTTTAAACTAGATTCTCCACAGATCCCAGAAAAACTGCTTTGTATTACATCCAAATCCCAGCATTAGGCTGTAGAGCTGCGAGGCAGAAGCCGGTTTGCGTTGAAGAGAAAGAAGTCTCTCTGAACACCAAGTTATCTGATAGCCGTCCTTTCCAAGAATATATAAACTTCCTGCTGAAGTAGCATCTGGTTCTGGCCACTGGCTGGAATGGGACACTGGGCAGGATGAACCAGTGGCCTGGGCTGGTGACACTAACCCCCATGGCTCTGGGGGTGCCCAGCAGAGACACTGCTGGGAGCACGGCATTTCCCCATTCAAGTGCAAGCTATATGTGGGGAATGAAAAAACATCTTCAAACAACCACGCAGCATCCACTGTGATTTTGGAGTAATAGCCTGGCTATCAAGTATAGGCAGCAATGGCTATCGGCCCTGCTGCTTCTTCCCATTCTGAATCACATCTAATAATTGTTTGAGAGACATCAAAGCCCTGTCCACAGCTCATAATATACTTCGGCAACTCTTGGAACAAGGTTTTCTTGATGCAATGGATGGGTCAACATTGTTGTGTCTGACCTGCCTCAGGGCCTGAATCCAGTTCACTGCCCAGAGACACACCTTGACTCATTATTCCTGTGTGCCAGTTCTGGAGCCACCTACACAGCTCTTTGAACGGCCAAAGTCTCCCTGTGCTTTCAGCACACCCAAATGCACATGGATCCCCCTCCTTGGGGACCACTGTGCATTTATGTGCCTGGTGCAGCAAAATTTCTCTCATATCAGCCTTTGGGGTGTTGCTACAAAAGCAGCACTGGGTGGATATTACGGTCAGGGATTTCCATAGGACAGCACTGGCACTAAATGTGATTTAAAGACAGTGTGGATCTCTAGAGAGAAGATGGGAATGCAACACACAGGGCCTTGGAGTGCACTGAAGTTCAAACCAGCTCTTGAGATCACCCAGCACAACCAAGTGCAGCCCCTGGTCCTCAAGCTCTGCAGTCATAATCCATCCCTCCACCATTGCAATAGGGACTTGCAAAGAAGCCCTAAAGTGAAGTGCTGAACCTTTCTCAAGCGAACATCTCCACTTCATGACAGCTGTCAGTCATCCTGAGACACCAAAGTATCACATCACTTGGGTGAAAAGCAACATCAAACAGCTAAACAGGGATTATGAGATACAAGAAGGTGTCCTTCTCTCCCTGACAGACCTGCCAAATGAGATAATTTCAATGAGAGTTTCACCAAGAACAAAAAGCTGGTGAGTGCCACAAAGCAGTGCCAGCCCAGCCAAAGAGCCTCAGGAGTGTTAAATCAATGCCTTGGATGGCTACTGTGCCTAAATATACATTAAAAAGCAAACATAGCATTTAAATACAGCAGCTGGATTGTGCTTCTGGGTCTGATGCAGTTTCCATCACCCCGCCATGCAAAATGCAATGCAAATCATGGCAGCTTTAAGGGCAGTGAAGGTAGAGGAGATGTCAAAATGTGATGCCTTTTTTCTCCACATTTGGAAACATAACATGTGATGAAAGGGTTCTCTGTCACTCTGAAAATTCGGCCTCCAGTTGAAATTCAATTACTTTTTCCAATAACTGAACCAAAGATAGGGCTTCCTGTTTTCCAATTGCAAAGAAAGCCTGCCAATGAAATAAGTTATATTTAAATTTTAAATCAAGTGTCATAGAAAAACGCCACATTTTTCAAGTTCCTCTGCTGTTCATTATGCACACCAAGCACCCATGACTTACACCTTTTGCCCCACAGCATGGATAAGGAACAGAGAGAATCATCTCCCATGGCCAGCTTGGCCACTTCCTTGGTTCCAGAGGAAGCAGGGACTGTTTCAGCTCACCCTCATTAACACTTCAGCCTCCCCAGGAGCAGGTGTTTCATTTTTTTTCAGGGGGTTTCGATTTGGATGGGGGGGGTGAGGTGGGGGGAGGAATTGAAATAACAAGAATAAATCTGGTGACATTACAGAATGGGATATAAACCCAAGTGGAAATAATTATATGTCAACGATGGACTGATCTCTGTCCTTACTTTCTTGAGGCACAAATCATGGCCAGGATCTTAGTTCTTAGGCCCAAACTTCAAGTGCTATAAACTCTCACAGATCCATGCTGACTTACCCTAGCAGAGGACTTGGCCATCATACATATGCCTGTGACTAATACATTTGAGTGGAACTTTGAAGTCCAAGCAAGTTGAGGGAAAAACAAAGATATTACAGTAAAGGCACCCAGTCTGCAGGCCCTCTGAACAATCCCTGAATGAAATCCAGAAGAAAAAAGTTTGGACTTAGACCATTCTCAGCTCCCATGGGACTGGAGAACAAGCCACAAAGGCCAGACTGCAGTTCAACTTTGCTTTTATCTCTCCCACCTTGTTCCCATTCTCAGAACGGCACCAACAAGATGATGAATGTTATTCTGCAGTGACCCCTGCTCCGTAGAAACAGCATGGCAATCCCTCCCACTCCTTTCATTCCCAACCCCTTTTCTTCTCAAGAATCACTTTGAAGGTTCATAACATTCAGCCCTGAAGGCAAGAGGGTTTTTCCAATGTAAATTTCTTTTGGTCACTGCAATATGAACAGAAATCTTGGGCATCTCTGTTCCATGACAGGGTTTTCATATTTCCTTTGCCTGCCCAGCTATTTATCATTTTCCAATAATCCCATGCCCTGGAGACAATAACACTCAGCAAATGGCCTTAGCTCCCCTCCCCCTATCCCACACACACAATAATGTTTCCATGCCTGAAAGTTTGTCCGTCAACGCTGATCGGAAAGAAAGATGTTTATCTCTACATATGGCAAGCCACAAAAGTTAGAGATGGAAAAAGATCTGTTAGATCATTGAGTCCGAGACTCTGCTAGTGAAGGACAGAGCCCCCAGAGAACACAGAGTTGTTTTTAAACAGATGCAATAAATCGTCCTTCATGATGTGGTGGCCAACTGAGATATTTCACATCCTTGACTTTGAGGTAGGAGATGCTGCAATGTGGAAGTTTTTCTCCTTTCCCAATTGATTCATGACAAAAAATTTGTTGTTGGTTTCTGCTTATGTGCTCTAGTTTCCAAAAGACAGACCAACCACAACCAGAATTCTTCCGTCACTGCCTGATCCTAATTTATTTAAGACACTTGCTGAAGTCATCAGTTGGACTGTTCTCAAATGACCCCAAGCTAGGATCACATATGGAAATACAGAAAAGCAATATGTTGCAACAATCCAACAATATCCTTCCAATTAAATCTTAAACTTTACTAGGTTCAGTCGAACACCACCTCTTTGCCCTCCTAACAGTCTCGTGTTTGCTTAAGGGTTCACAGTCAAATTCAGTGCACCAGAACCAAACCAAAAATGAGTCTCCATCACATGGGACCAGGAGGACAGAGCCAGAAAATGAAAAATAAAGAAGGGAAAATATCTCTCAGAGTAACTCAGGTGTCTAAGAAAGCCACTGAAACACGTCCTGAGAGTCCCTCAGCCCGTGAGCATTCATGTCCAGGCTGGCTGTACCTAATGGATCACGGCTGATAAGGACCTTTAGGAAAGGAACAATATCAGCACAAAAAGTAGCTCCAAGGTCAGAAGTGTGGCTCCGTGTTTGGATACAGCTCCAAACAGGTATTAAATTACAGAGCACATAGACTAGACATTCATTATTATCAGCTTCATTAACATATTTTAGAAATTAGAAAGTTCAGTTCAATGTTAAATCTAGAGCTATAAACAGTTTTATAAAAATGGGGCACCTCATGGAAATGAATCCTGCCTTCCAGGCTTATCTGAAACTGCATACCACTTTATCCCAACAGGAGACACAAGCAGGCACGAGGCACGGCCATGCAGTTATTGACACTCTGAAAATCCTAAATCCTCCGTATTCCAGTGACTCACTAGGTTTAGCTGCACTGGAACGAGTTGGCACATTTTGGAAATGCTTTAATTGTTTTAATGGATACATTTTTCAGCAATAACCGGGATAGGTAGGAGTGGTCAGAGTAACCTACGGCAGTTGCACATCAATGTATGCCCATGCAGCATTGAAATCAGGTGTGTAACTCCTTTCACTCCATACAGAAATCCTAGCCAGAAAATAATTTTTAAAAAGGCCTTAGCTAAAAGTGGATTCTGAAAGCATTTAAGAATATCCATCTTTTAAACACAGCCACCCAAATCCAGATTATTTAGAAAACAGGGACAGTTGCTTGTGACTGTTCCTTTCTCAACACGTCTTGTTTTGTGCTGTACTCAGCTTTTCCAGCATCCAGTGAATAAATGCAACATCAGAGCATCACAGCCTTACTGTCTTCCACACCAAGAGTAGACTAATGAAACCTAATATTTTTATAATATAGGCAACAGCAGTATGTACACTAAAAATGAAATAAAATATATTGCTCCACTGGGGAAATAGAAAATAAAATGTGTGGCAGATGTAAGTCATGTCAGCTACCAGAAGGTGTTCAGACTTGAAAACAATGAAAGTAACAAATACCTAGGTGGGGAGTTGGTCAGAGCTAGGTAATGTTTCACAAAACTTTCTTCAGAACATTCATTTTCCATTTTGTGTATAATCCTTGATACAAAATTTGACTTTATATATTGACACACTGGATCCCAAGATTCTGGTCCAAAATTGCTCTAATGTCTGCCCTACCTCCACCCAAACACTTTTTAAAGTAATATTGACACAACTGCAAGTAGCAGCCCTTCTAAATTAAAACATCTCTTTATAGCCTGGGCATACAGTGCAGCACTTACGAGGCTCTGTGAGGGACATCAAATACATCTTGAAAGACTGTGGTTACACTGTCTGTGGTATTAGTCAAGTAACACAGTGCCTGTCTGGAGCTTGTGTAACAAGCACCAGCAAATGAAGCTCTCCAGTTGTGTCTCATCTTGCAGTCCGGTCTTGCTGGGTTAGATCGGCAGAGGAAATCCTTCAGACTGTGCCCCAACTTGTGTCTCCAGGACAGAGCTTGGGCAAAGCACGTGATCTATTGTTTATCAGAATGAGGACATCAAACACTGGCTTTGCAGTTTGCCCTTGAAAACCCAGAATAACCTACAACTGGTCCATCTGTGCTGCCATTAAAATCCCTCGGGATCTGCGCGTTAGGAACAGGTTTTCTGCGAAGCCAAAGGACTAAGACAACATAAAATACTCAAAATTGAGCTTACTAGATCCACTCATCCCTCAAAAGACAAGATTATTCAAGGCTTTTTAGGTTTGAAAAAGAGCAGTGAAATGTCCCTGCCTCGTTCCCATTTGGCACTGCCTTGTTCCAGCCAGGAGCAGAACTGTGGGGTTACCACAGGTAATTTCTTGCACTCATAACTGGCCTATGGAAATTCTCATTAACCTTTCCTAAAAAAAAAGGCAAAAGGATACAATTCATAAAGACAAAGAGCTGGTAAGGGAAAAGGAAAGGGAAAGAGCACCTCCATTTAGAACATTGCAGATTTTGCAATTTTCCTCTGAATTCACACTTTTTTTTCCTTACATTTCATTTTTGCCACATGACTGTTTCAAAAGATCTTGATTTTTAAAATGGATAAAATGAAATCAAAAAAGATGGTAACAAAAACTTGACAAAAATTAAATCCAGCAGCAAGACATGATTCCTTTGTATTGAAAAACAAAGAGAAAAGAAAGGTATATCAAGCCTTGAAAAACTGAAACATTTCAAAGGAAAAAACCAACAACTTATCAATTTTTTTTAAAAATTAGGTAACAATTTCAGTTTCAAAAGCAGGTTGTCTTCTCTTATAAGAAATGTAAAAGTATCTTGAAGTCACAGGATGCTGAAAAACAAACAAACAAACCAATCAACCAAAAAAACAGAACCAGATTTATTTCTTGTCTCTCTGCCTGGCCCAAAAAGCGTAAATAAATACCTTCTGAGACTTTCAATCTACTTTTACAGTCCCAAAAGACTTGAACCATTAAAATATTATGTAAGTTTTTATTCAGACCAACTACTTTGAAGTCCATCTGTTTATATCGGAGTTGGCCTCAGCAAAAATCTGAGAACAAAACACACACACTGTGTGATACTGAAATCAGATCCAAGTTTTCTCGGTTGGCCCCTTTTCTGCCATTGGCTTCGAGTCCATTAGTCAAAGCCACTCTCCCAAATGGCGTGGGGAATACCTCTTTCATGGTACCCCCTCCAGACCTCAAACACAACAACAGGCTTGAGAAATTAATCTCTCCCCCGATAGCAGAGAAGAACAACAAGCAGTGCCCAATCCCACATTTCCCCTCCATTCCTGTTTGACCGTGGTACGGCAATCTGCTTTCCAGCGAATGTCCCACCAACAGCCAAACACACCTCCAGGAGAGTTTATTGTTTTGTGAAACACTGCCTGTACCTTGAGTTAGTCTCCTACCCAAGGCCACAGACGGGGTGAGGGTGCAGTTACCCATCCCACACTACACTCCTTGGCGTAGGCTTTTTGGGTTAATTTCTCTAATTAGCTAAACCGTGTCACACCAGAGGCTCACAGCCTCCTCTTTCTCTAATAGCACTGGGTGTGAACTGCAAGTGCTGCTTTTTTCCAGTAATTTTTCCCTTCTCCCAAGTATAACTCTACACGTGTATATCCTCACACACACACACCTCCAGTCACACACGCACACGTTTGCCTTTGGAGGATATTTCAAACCTACCCAACCTAAATAAGGAGAACTTTTAAATGTATTTTCTTTTCCCCTTGATGTGGTGAGATTCACAGGCTGTGGAAAAAGAGGCTGGGACAAGACACGGTTGCATCTGGAGCGGGGGAGGCATTCTTTTTTGTGGTCGTCTGATGAATTATCAAAGCCGACTTGTAAGGAGTTTGGGGCCCAGAACTTTAAACAGATAGAGATTTTCCTCTCTCCTTCCCTTTCTGTCTCCAACTGTCCTGGGGATTTGACTGAGTCATGTTACACTCGCTGTGACTTCAGATCAGTTGTATCTGGCTTTAATAATGTCTTTATTTTTATTGCTGTTATTTTTGGCTGCCTGCGTATTCTTCAGAGCCTTGTTGTTGCACTCCCGGCAGAGACAGCAGCCTGCACTCAGTGATGGGAGCGATGCGAGGACAAGAGGGATCTAGAGATGGAGATGTCAGCATGGAGCCTCTGGGACACATTCCGGGCCAGCTCTGAGCGCCCATGGAAGCCCAGTCAGGAACGCTTGGCATTCCCATCCCTTCAAACAAGATCACTCACGGCTCCGCACCACAAACATCTCCCCAGTGGGGCTGCACAGGAACTGAACAGACGTCAAGACACTGGGGAGAGGGAGGGTGGAGGTAAAGAGCTCCTGGGACATGTGAAATACGTGTCCAAATGGGGCAGCTCTGGTTAAAAGCAAAACAAACCCAGCTTAGGTCAACCTCAACGGCTGCAGCTGAGGGGAAATCCCTCTGGGGAGCTCCAGGTGTTGAGCAGGAAAAAAACCCCCAACATTCCCCTCATCCTTCTTTTTCCCCTTTTTTGGTAACCATTTTTAGAGCCTGAACTTACAGGAGCATGCCTCAACTGAGACATGGAAAAAAGGTAGGAAGGAAGGATTGTCACAGGTCAAGTGTCTTCCATCACATTTTTTATATTTATTAATTTATTTCCAATAAAAGAGACAGTACATCTCCAACTTTCTATAAGAGTGCAAATGTGAAGTCAAAGAGCTTCCTGCCTGAGACAGAGAGGGGGGCAGAAAGAAATGGAATGGCTCATTAGTGGCTACATTTCGTCTTTCAAAGGAACATCTTGGAGGCCATCCCAGAAGGATCCTGCTGTGTTTCAATAAAGTGACTATGGGGATCGAAAGCCCAGTCGAGGCACCTAAAGAACAGAGCCAAGAAAGCAACCAGCACCATTAGGGATTTATTTTGTTCATGCACAGAGGATACAGGGGGACAGGAGAAGGCTGCAGACAGGCATCTTGAGGGCACAACATGCTGGGATACTACAGAGGGCTTTAGGGACTGAGGCTCCTTGCCCATTTCATCAGTAGAATATATAAAAACATATAAATGAGTTCTAAACTTCCTTTTTGAAATCAGTTCCACTACTGAAACCTTAGATCTTAGTGCTAGGGATCTCTGAGAACAGGCCTTGGAAGAAACAATAGTGGCTTTTATCTACAAACATAACTTCATTTCACTCACTAGCATTCATACTCCTTCTTCTTCTTTATGTCAGCCATGCAAAGCAGAAAGGCTGCAAGACCTACAGAATATCCCCAGAAGCCAAACTAACACATATTTATAGAAGAGACAAGGGGAAGTTCAAGACAGGAAGGAAAATATAAATTTCAAATATCTTCTTGCAGAGCAGAAATGATAACAGGCAACTCATGCAGCCATTGTTATATCACGTATAATGAAAAGTCATACAGCAGACAAAGAATCTCCATTAAAATCAGTATAAGCATGAAAAGTGACGTGAGTGGCAACAGATCAGGCACTCATAAATAGCTGCTCACTCCAAGTCTGGGCTGGACACAGGCATTACCCAAAGTAGCCTGAAAAGATCAACATCCTCTCATTTACTCTTCCCCCATCAAGCGCTTAATGCAGATATACTGTCCCCCCAGAATTCTCATACTCAAAAAACCCTTCAAAATTTACAGTCCCCCTCCCTCCTTGGAGCCTCATCTCTGTCCCTCACCTCACTGCCACCCAACTCCCTCTGTCAGTTTTCCTCAGACAGGTATTGCACAAAGGCAGGGGGTGGGGACTTTGCCTGAATACACAAACAGGGGGGCAGTCAGCAGAGATTTTTCTGTGGCTCACTCCCCAAACCAACCTGAAAGAGAGAGCTGGGTTGCAAAGGGATCATGGATCGAGCTCTTCCACACTCTTTCACATGCCCTGGGCAGAACGTGCCATTGCAGCCTGAATGCAGCAGCCCAGCCTGGAATGTTTCTCTCCAGGTGCTCAAGCCTCTTTCCATTTTCTGCTTATGTGTTTGTATCAGTCTGGAAGCTCTTTACAAAGGCCCAGTTCAAAAGTTAGAGACAGCATTTTGCTGTTCTCTGGGGGCATGCGAGGAGTTTTGCTGAGGGAACTCTGAAATCATAAATACAGATTTCCAACCCCACAAGCCTCACTTTTCCTATTTATTTCTGTCTTTAAGAACCAGCACTGGTGGGAACAAGATAAAAGCAAAAGAGCACAAAACAAGCGCCATGGTGTACACCTCAAACCCAGTGCAAAGGCTGCACAGGTGTGTGTGCATGGAAGGATGCAAAAGTGAGGCAAGAAGAGCAGAAGTCAAGAAGATAAGGAATTGAAAAGTTATACAGCTCCAGAAGATAACTGTCTGGAGGAGCACTGCATTAATTCCATGGTTTAAGAGCTTTGTAGATAATGTTTCATTCAGCTTTAAAAGGCCACTATCATTGTAGAAAAAAGAAGAGTCTACTAAAGACCACCTTATACAGAAAAAACTCAGCTGCTCTCTCAGCCAACTTGGCAAGAAACACATTTCAGCGAGGAAAAGGTTTCTTTTCTTTACCCTGAATATGAACTTTTGTACCCCCAAAAAGCGTATTCTTTACACATTTTTATTTCAAAATAAAAACAAACAACCTTGGATGCACAGAGTTCAATGCTGAAACAGGTGAATGGTCATGGCCAAAAATGCATTTCAGCAAAGGCTAATAGTCCACTTCCGATTTGCAAAGCTTCCTGAGCATCTTCAATGACCAAAAAAAAAAAAAAAAAATCACAACAAGAAAGGTAATTCATAGCTGCTGGGCCTAGATAGGTTTTAGAAATACTGTATATTTCTGTATATTTTTGGAAAGCCAGCAGGAAAAATTACATTATTCTTAACTCCTTCCACTTTTCCCTATAAAGTCTAGTGTTTAAGTCAGGACATAAACTTCAATAATTAACATATTTTGTCCATTCATGATGAGAAAATCTCTGCTGATTTCAGACAGAGCAGTTGAAAAACCTGTCAAAGGCTGGTCAGAAGAGGGAGTAACTTTAGCCTATCACTTCGAACCACGGAATGATTTCTGAATAACAGCAGGCAAAAATTTTCTATTAGGAAACTCTGTTTTGTTAGCTTGGACTTTGCTTTTTTGGCCAAGCTGCAGTACACTAATAGTACAAGAAAGTGCCACAAACACAAAAGGAACATTTCTCAAACATAGAAGCTAGCTCAGGGATAAAAAAACTCTACCTGAACTGAAAAAAAACTGAATCAGGTTTTATCCTGTGTTAGCCAAGACGATGAACATTAATTCTCGGTCTCCTCACAGTTTTATTCAAGTAAAACCCTCTCATGTTGAAACCACAGATTTTACATCATAATACATGTGTAAAGCTGGTTATTCCAAAGTTTAAGTCATGTTTCATATCTCTCTTCCCAATGTCCTCCCCACTGCAGGGCTGTTTAAACAGGTGTGCAGACACATCGATAACAGTTTCCCCCAGGTGAGGAGATAAACAGATTTTACCACTGCACAGGAAAGTGCTGCTTGTGATTTACTATTCACCAGACAGAGCTTTCATTCTCAACAAGTCTAATCTGCTTCACCAACTAATTCTAGGATCTGGGAATGTCTGAGCCAGACAAACATCAGATGTTTTATGGAGAAACTCTGCACAGTAAAAGGTAGAACGGAAGATATTACCTTATTAGAAGGTAAGGTTTTGCTTACTGAAAGCCAAGGAAGTCCAAAAATTGAAACCCAGACAAGGTCCCAGACACAAGCCACGTGGGGCTCTGCATTCCAGCCTCATTTTCCCTTCACCAGAAATAAGGTTATGCCCTGCAGCTCCAGCTAAAGCTGAAAATGTTAATAATATGTTTTTTCCATTCCTATATGCTAATTCTTGTCTCGAGATAAAAATCACTGGTCAAAGCAAGAAAAACAGCCTCGTGCCACAGTGGCAGGCAGAGCATGTGCGTGGACAAGGAATAATGCCAGAGGGGCAATTCAAACTTGGATCTCTCAAAAGCAAGGAGAACCCCTTAGCCCATGCAACCTCAGGTTATGGAGGAATTTGGGAGTGTGGGGGGAAGAAGGTAAAATGTTTTATAAGGTCTTGATGCCATTCTGACACACGATATATATTTCTTTATAATTCCAAGATGTTTTATGGGGTCATAAGGTATCCTGCCAACCTTTACCTGCTGCTTTTTGCCAGCAGTGCTCCAACATCCTCCTAGATCGGACACAGAGGCTGCCCTGACTTGGAGAAGTCTATTTACTGAATTAGTAATTACCACATCCTACAGCACCTGAGTTTTCCTTGGAGTTCTCCCAGCCACGTCCTGCCCATAGCCTGCCCTGCTTAGCTGGTGAAATCTGACATGTTCTTGGCCAGCGGCGCAGCAGCTTTGGCCGCGCGTCCAGAAATATTCAACCTGCAGGGACAGCTGAGCCAGAAAAGATTTCTAAATAATTTGGCAATTTCACTCCGCCTGTTACTGGTTCCTTCTCATGTTCTTTTTACGCAAAGAGAAACTATACCAGACTAGCTCAGTTATTTTTGTGTGGCAGCTGGGTGGGTAGGGGAGAAAATTCAGCCTGTGGAATAGAGAGCATTGCTGAAAATCTGGCTCTTGGTTGACACACACAGAGGCTCCCGTATTAGATATCCCACTTCCAAGCTGCTCTCTGTAGAAAACAAGAGATTCTCCCTGGCAGAAAACAAAAAAATATGCAAAAGATATAAAATGATAATAAACAGAAGAAAGCTCCAGCCCTGAGGAGCAGCTCAGCACTGAATGAAAGGAAGAGCAAGCTGTTTTACATGCTTTTCTTGTCTTCCTTCCCTCTGTTGTCATTGGTTGTTTCGTTGTTTGCAAGGCTGGAACAGAGGGGGAAAAGCTGCATGTCAAGTACTGAAATTTCTCTTTGAAGGTCCCTTTTTCAGATAAAAAAATGAGCTTCAGACAGAGCTCCCAAACCCCACTTCGACCTTCAAAGTTTGACTAATCCTTTGTCAGAGTGGCATTTGCCACTTAAGGCATAAAGCCCTTTTTAACACTCAGATCAGGAGCCTGTTTTCATACCTCCTCCTAAAAGCGTAACCACCGCAGACTTTCATTCATCATAAAAGTGTGGGAAGGGGTTGTTTTGTTCGTGCTTTTATTTGCCAGCAACGGGGCCAGGGATTCAGCTCCGTGTTCCAGGGAAAGATACAAAACTTGTAAAGCCTGAGCTAATGTGCCTGGGCTTCAGTGGGGCTCAGAGGGCATTTGGGGTCAAAGAATACTTTAGTACGTAGTCAAGAGAGTCTGTTTGCAGTTAATACCCACTAAAGGCTTGCCACTGGGCATCCTGGGTGCTGAAATTGTGGTTGGCACATGAGCCAGTCTGGTGCAAAATCTACAACCTTGGCAGTTCTGGTATCTCACCAATCTGTCACAAAAAGGAAGCCATGATCTACACTCAGTATAAATAAGAATGCAAATGATCTCATTCATAGGGTTCCTTAACCCACAGGTAGTTGGAAAACTGAAAAATATATCTTGCAAAGGGTGAGCTTCACACAGTGAAATATGCTGACTGCTGGGATGAAACAAAGCAAGCCTTTTGGAAATCACAAACTCTAAGGAAAAGGGGTTTTTGTGAGTTTTTTTTTTTTTTAATCATAGATTTTATCAAGAACTTGAACAGACAGAACGCTTAGTCCAGTCAGATCTCAGCCAGATCACTGAATTTCATCCTAGTACTCTTGCAAAAGCTGCTGCAAGGTCTTTTCTTGCAAGACTGCCAAGCATGGCATATTGGGAAGCAACATCCAGTGGACATCAGCCTCGCCTGCAACAGCAGCTTCTGGAGCCCCAATAAGGAGCAGTGGGGATGGCAGTTCTAAGCCACCATAACTGGGGTCAGCTGGACATAGCCTTTAACTAAAGTCCAGGTGGAGATTTACACTTAAAAGATCCAGATCCATAAACATGTTTTCTTAACCACCTTGCCAAAATATTTTCATCTAGTAAAACATGAGGGTTGTGTCCAAATAGCAGTGCAAGAATGTGATTCTGAGTGCTACCAGAACCCCAGCTCAGTCCAAGAGGTACCCCAGAAATACACCTGAACACTGACAGAATTATGATGCAGAGACAAGGTAAGTTCCAAGGATTAAATTCCCTCTTAGGTATCTATAAAAGACTTACATAGCTATAAAATAATACTTGTTGCAGTACCAAACAAAATATGAATAATTCCTTATCTGCCTGAACAGGCCTGTACTGTTACATCTTTAAGTTTATAAAATCCACAGATGCAAACTGCAGGAGACATTGAGTGTGGAAGGATTCTGGATCAAAACCAGGAGAAATGTTACAGATAAGTATTCTTCTGCAAGTGAAGAATTCACACACCTTTTGGCATTCCAAGTGCGTGCTGCTCAGAGAAAGTACAGCCCATTCCTACCCTACCAAACTGAAATCTATGCAAAAAGTGAGGAAGATTTTTAAAAATTGAGAACAAAAGCAAGGAAGATGTGGTGGATCTCAGAGGATTTCCTTCAGGTCAGGAGTCACCTCGGAGTCCAGATTTAACAGGAAATTTTTAGTCTGAAATATAGACCATAACATATTTTTGGATGAAAACAACAAACGTGAACCTTCACCCACAGCTGAAACCAAATGCAAAATCAATCTTTGATGAAGTTGAACGTTAAGAAGTTAAGGGACTGGATCCATGCACCATGGAATATCTGGAAGCCACACTGAGCACCAAGGAAGCTGCTGTTAGAAACAGCCGTTTGTTATTTTCTGTCTGCCCTGTAGCAGCTCTACACTGCACTGAGGCTTTTCTGTGCCTTTAGCTACAACTCCACTTACAGGGCCAGTGAATCAACTAAGTACCAACATCTCTGCAGTGATCTTAATTACCAAATAGAGGTATTAAATGTAAGAAAAATCCATATATTTGGATAAAAGATCCACATGAAAATCAATCTGTATAGTCTTTAAAATGACAGCACCAGGAGTATCCTCCCTTCCTAAAGTGGCAATGTGGAGGCTGCAATCAGAGAACATCTTAGGGAGAAAATGAGAGTAGCCAAAGCCTCTTTTTCTTGAAATAAGTTGTTACAAGTGACACCTTTAATGAGCAATAGACCCCCAAACAAGGTTTGTTTTTGTGGTAGGTTTTTTCCTAGGTTAAAACTTGTTTCTAAGATGAAACTCTTTTGCATTCAATTAAACTCAGGGAAATCTACACCATCACCATGTAATGGCTTCAATATTCACAATACTAATAGAATTTCCAAAAATTATAGTAGTAAATACAGAATTCTCCATCCACCCCTTTTTTAATTCTTTTCAAATTTTCACTCACAGACTTACAAAACATTCTGGCTTATCTTTCACACCTGCTTGGGAATAGAGAGAAGAAAAGGGTTGCAACATCCTATGGCCCAGCATAAGAGAAGCACAGGAGTGATAAGAAATTTTGTAAGCCACTAAAACTTCACTGCTACAAAAAACTAACCCTTGATGAACAGGTATTTCAAGTTTTCCATCTGTCTGCATGGAATATGAGACACACAACAACCTCCTTGTTCCTTCAAAGAAAATAATTCCTGCACCTACACAATCACAGGGCAAATGACCGTGTCCACCTGTAGAAAACCTACTCAGAACTCCATTCAGTACAAACTGCAAGCACACAAGAAAAAGAAATAAAGGCAGCAATAAGTAAAGTCAAGAGAAGAAAAGGAAAAAGCCAAATTTCTCACTCACTCTTGTTATCTCAGTCTAAGAAATCTCTGTCGGCAATTACTACTAATCCAAATTATTCTTACACAAATATCACTGGAGTATGAAACACAAGTTAAATTTAAGGGCAGACATTCTCCCAGCCAATCCCACGGTTTGGGAGTCCTCTTGCAATAGGTGGATCTAATCTAAGACTACATGGTAACTTTGGAAACTGCGGCCAAAAAGATAACACAGTTTATTTTACTTTAAGCCATCATGAATATGCTTAATGAGCAACAAAATCTAATCTTCCAAGCTTTAGAAAGACAGCTATATTATGAACACATCCAGGAGCAAGGGAAGCAGAAATTTATATAATTATGAAGCAGAGTAATTCAACCAATCACCACCAGACCAGCAAAGCCACTGGTCTGACTGAGCAAAGCTGCCTAAAGCAAGGCTTCCGCCAGGACAAACACAAGGAATCAAATTCCTCAGTACACTATGAGCTCTCACTCCCTAGAACACAACAATTTACACGGCATCCTTTAGTGTTACAGACAATCACGACTAAAAATAATTCTATTTCCTTTCAGGGCGTGAATACAAATCTTGAAGCAACCCATCAATTCCAAGACAGAAGAAAAACTCTCTTAACTTTGCATTTACAAACTCTGCATGATTCGAAATTGAAGAAATGACCAGGAATTCTTTTGCCTGTAGCACTGTTAGTTTCCCCATACAGGCATAAATGATTCTTATCAATAGAACTGTGATATTTCCGAGTGTAAAAAAGCAACATAAACTGCACTTACTAGGTCTCCTCTGGTTCCCATTTAATTTCTTTTGTCTAATGTAAACTCACTGGGCTATGACTAACAGCTAACATATAATTTCTAATTGTATGGCATTATGTTATGTTAGTACAAAAACATTATCAGAGCCAAGAGAGAGACAGAAGCAGATCGTTCAGTCTTACTGGGAGGAGACAGGAATGGAAAAATACCATCAGTATCAACTGCATTTGTCAAGGAAGCAGATTAAAAGCCAGCTTTAATGGGAGAAAATTTTTCCTACATTTTGCTTTCCTTCTTTTTGGATCATAGAACTGTTACATAAACAAACCAAAATATGTTCACCTTTTCAAGGGCTTATGAAAAAGCAATTGGATGATACAGGGCATTACTATTTTATTCTTTGGAAGACACTCTGTATATTTCTACAGAAATGGCCTAAAGCTTTAGAGAGATATAAAGCCTGAAGCCACATGATTAGCCATAGAATCCATTCTTGTTGCAGAATTATGTTCAGATTTACATTTGAAAGAATTATGAGCCAGAGTCTGTGCGAAGAAAAAAAAAATCTGATTTACACCCTGTAGAGATTTCCCTCCCTGGGGAATAAACCAAAGGAACGTAAATCAAGAGTAAGGCCATGTAGCAGTACATTCCTGAGCCTGCAGATAGTCTGCAACAATAGCTGCAAGAGCTGCCATCAGCCCACATCCTCCCACTGTGCTAATCACGAGTTCAACACGGACAAATTAAACAGCAAATGTGACAGACAGCTCTGGCTCTGTTTGTTTAGGGCTGGCTGTACGTGATGCTCCTCTGAAAAGCTGGGGCTGGGCACCTTGTCCCACCCAACCCAGCCTTGGGCCAGGGAAACCAGCATGAGAGAGGACTCCAGTCCCATTAGACACTGAGGGTGCTCAGCCCCTGGGGTACAGACAAGGAGGGATGGAGAGAATGAGACCCATAAACAAGCAGGAGCCCATGCAGGAACAAAGACAGGGACAAAGCTGAGAGCAGCAGGGAGAGATCCACAACAGGGTCTCTGAAGGGGGGTGGATGGAATTAGTTTAAATAGGTGCTTAAAAAGGACTGCCTTGACCTTGTTGTCACACACAAAGCAAATGAATTGCTGAAATCAGAGCAAATCTGAAGATCTATCTGCATGAGAGAGGGAAGAAAGAGTAGGATTTGTTTATGTTGTCCTTAGTTTAGTCTGTCTTAACCCAAGTCAAATCTGTTGATCTGAATTTTTGCTGTTTTAAAGCATCTATATACTTTCTTACCTTGTGGTCCAATAAAACACATCTTTTGCAACTTAAAATGTTTTTCTGAAGAGCTCACTTTAAGGAAGAGGTACAGCCAGGCCCACCTGAGAGTTCTGGCAAGCCTGGGGTCCTGTTCAAGTAACACACATTGCCAGTGGCTGCTGCATTAGTGTGGACTTCAGATAAAGTTTCATGAAAACTCTGTTTGATTAAACAAAAGCCCAAACAGTCTATTCAGCCTGCAACCATTTAAGCATCTAGTAGAATTCCAGGAGCTGGGAAGAAACTGCGAGGAGTGCAGGCAGAGAGTCGTGGTGCTGTGTTAGGAATCTTGGGCTCACTTCCAGCTCTCAAGAGAACCCAATGCATGATCACAGCCTGCAACACAACCCCTGGCAGGTCACCCCACATTCCTGTGCTTGTGCTTCCCCTCTCACACAGGCTATCAGGCCCATTCGTTGCAGTTGCAAACCCTTCAGGACAGCATTTATGTCTCGTTATGCATTTGTTCAGGGCTTGCTGCAAGAAAGCTCTGATCTCAGCTGGGGAATCCTCACAACAGCAGAGTGCAAACACTGGGCCTGTGCTCTCCCTCGGCACAGGCCAAACACCATCCACAAGCCCATACAAATCTCCTGTATGATTCTACTCCATGAATTTTTTTCAGCCAGGAATCCCACATTAACCAAAAAGAAACCCTGAAAGTCCATTCACCTGACCTTTAATGTCATTGTCACCCAGCCTGCACCTGGCAGCACCCAATCAAAACCTTCCAGGGCACCGTAACCTTGATACTATTGACCAGCACTGCTCTGATTTAAATTTCAAACAGCCTGCAATTTTGATTCTTTTTTCCCCCAGCTCTGAAAGGAAACTGTATGGATTTTATAGGGAAGAAGGCCCCAGCCATACACTTGATTCGCACAAACTTTGCATACGTGAAAAGGCAGTCAATACAAACAGAATTCGTTTTAATTAACCTTAATATGCTGATGAAAACGGCGGGGAGTTTTCATGAGCAAATAAGTAGAGCCACATATACAAAAATACCTGCTTTGTTAATTACACCCGCACAGATCCAATAATACAATCATGGTAAATTGTAGCCCTCATTTCCAAACTTCCGTTGTTACAATCAAGCTGAGGAGCTGCTTCAGTCAACAAGCACATGGCCTTTTTTGGGCTAGGTGGAATAGAACCTGGTGCTGAGATTTGGATCTTGTCAAAGATCTTCAATTTTCCATCTCATCATCAAGCCACCAGTGCCTGTTTGGGACAGGAAGAAACTTATTGTACTTCCCCAGCTTAGAAAATCCACTGGAAAAATTCCCAGTGGATCAGAAGCAGGCTCAACTGCAGCATCTCTTCAATGAGTCCAAGGAGTTCAATTCAGTCATGCAAAATCAGGAGCAACTACTCAAAAACGTGGTTATGCTGGTGAAAAAACAGGAAACAAGGCCATCAAGAAACCAGTCTATGAAACTGCCATGTGCAAAGAGAAGGCAAATACCAGCAAGTGAATTAAGATCCATCTTACTCAATCTCAACCTATGCAGACAGTCAGATTTAGTGAGGTCTGGGTACAGAATCTCTTAATGGACACGCTCCAAGAGAAGAAGACAACACTTCTGAAGAAGGCATCGCACCATGGCGATTTCCCTGTTCATTCCTGCAAAAATTTCAGGACAAAGCAGACACCTAAGCATGACCAGGTCAAAGGCTCCCCAACCTTTATAAAAACCAAAGCTAAATAATTTTAAACATCTGCATTTCAAATGTGTCTCCGCCTCCATGAGGAACAGCTCTCCCTCCAAGACTTACCTGGGCCCAGCCAAAAGGATTCAAAATGAACCTTGTGTGCAAAGGGCAAAGGAGTAAAGCACTTGAAAGAAAGAAACTCTTTGGCAATTGTTTTTGGGAATATGTGGCGCCTCATTCTGAAAACTTGCTCTGAAATATCCGCGTATCAGTCAAATTTCTGGCTAGGGCTGAGACTTTTAGTTATTTCCCAAAAGCAGAATACAGGAAAGGGGGAAAAAACTGTTCTCTTAGGTTTCCTCAGCGCTCTTATCTTACCAGCACAGTGAACACGTGCTGCACAAAGAAAGCAGATCCAAGACACAAAACCGGGTATTTAATGTTTGTTCAGTTAGAAGAAAAATATTGCCAAACCAATGGATTCAAGAATAATAGAGTTATGCCCCGAAAATCACGAGATTTGAGACTCACTCTCTTTGTTTTCTACTTTTTAATCTTGCAGGGTGCTTTTGAGTTACATATCTACCTTTGAGAGCCTGCGGGCCAGGAATTTATCTAAGATGCAGCTAAGAATCTCATTAATAACATGAATCCAGGAATTAGGCTTTGAAGAAAATACACAGGTAATGCAAAATTTAAAGTCATGACAAGTGACACTAGTGCATACAATATCAATATCTTGCTAATGGACCCATAATTGGTTAATGAGCTGCAGCACACAACAATAATGGAAAAAAAGGATCAGAAACGTGGCTGCTAAGAATTATACCAAGTTATTTAGAGTCACATCCAGTTTACTTACATGGTGATGGACTGGCCAAATTCTAATGTCACAAGGAGCAAAGGAGATAAACGCTTTATGATATACCTTGATTTGCATCTTTGTAACCGAGCAAATAGGAGACTAAACAGACACTTCTACAGTAAAGCCAAAAACGATGCGTTATTAAGATTGTACACCAAAACCCTACTTAATTCTTTAGTGGGATAATTATACATAATGCTATTGATAGTTGTAATTTCATCATGTCCAAAATCTAGGTGGTGGTAGAGTTAGGCTGTTAAGATTCTAACAGCTGAGGATAGACAAGCACATAATAAAATGAATTTGGCAAAGCTTCAAAACAAACCAGTGCTGAGCAGGAACAGACTGAAACTCCCTTCTTGCAATATCTTCTTCATGTTTGGAACATATCTGACATATTTCAAGTATATTTTCATTAGATGCATCACCTGACCTGTATAAACACTGCTGCCATCTGCCCTCCTCCCTGAAATTATTGACTAATCTTGGAAAGCGTAGGAAATAGCACTGCCAAAATTCAGACTTCAGACTAAAAGATGCAAATAATTGTGCCTTCAGTAGTCTGCCTGATGCTGAAAATCAGCACTGTGGATCGCCTGACTTTTCTGCAGAAACTTCAATGCAGAAGTTCACGAGCACAAATATGGAAAGCAAATTCCAGTCCTCGCAGCAACATTTCCCTCTATTTATACCTAATAAATGCATTACGGAAATAAACATTTACCTGACACTTGTCCTTAATAGAGGTTCTCTCCTTTTAAATTGATTGAGAGCTTTAGAGTTAAAGAAAGAAAGCACAGGGGGATGTTGAGCAGTGAAAGTTTGGAGTTTAATGAACAAAGCCACTTATTCCCTCTCAAAGGCAGAGTGAGGCAGAGAGGGAGATGAAAGCTCTTGTTTCATTTTATGTGCAAAACAGAACAGACATCTCCCATAGAGATGCTAATGAAACATTGATTTGCTGGGGTGACGTCTCTTACCACAGGGCTCTCCACCTTGGACTTCCAGGAGAAACGATTCACAATTAATTAACTCCTTTCACAGATTATCTAATATCTCACTTGGGCTCAACCCCAGTTCGTGATAATGTTGGTTTTGTTAGTAATATGCAGATCAATGAACATAAATATATATATTTCTATATAAAGATGCATTGCAAATTTTTATACACACACAAACCTATAATACATTACATGTAACATATAAAAATGGATAATCTATAACATACCAAGTGTACATGTATTTGCAGCCATATAACTCCCCTTCTGCAAACTCATACACAATTTTCTGCCATCAGCTCAGCAATCCCCTGGGAGACTTCCACAAGCCCCCAGCACTTCAGGACAATCCCTGACCAACTCACCCAATCTCCTTCTTCCCACAAGTTAAAATCAAACCAATACCCTGGCACACATTAGCAAACATTGCTCCCCACCGTCCTAACCACCACTTTAGCGGCTTTTCTCAGGCACAGAAAAGAGACTGGCATCCATCTCTTAATAATAATAACAGCAGCAACAACAACAATAAACCTATTTAGGGGGAGATATAAAATAAATATTCAAATAGAAATAGTTGGGATTTTATTTGCTTTCAGAAAATAGAAAGGGGAAAAGTAAGTGCAACATTTTCTTTCCATCAAAAAAAATTACACACACTCCACAGATTGTTTGGCTGTATACGGACCATGTGGCAGAGAGATGTGAAACACCAGATATCCCATATCACGGGGTTTTAATCAGATTTATCCTATGCCTAACAGATCCTCAATCCAGGATCGCAGCCTGGTTGATCACTACATGAAATTCTATCACAAAGATGGGTTTCCTCACATTTGTGGGAACCCTCCTGTAAAGGGCTCAAAATACAGCAGCAGGACAGCTTCATAACTGGTTTATTAGTCAATATTGGAAGTGGCAAGAAAAGTAGCTCAGAAGGGCAGCAAATTCTACATTTTCAAGAGGAGTTTCCACAAATTATGGTTAAAGATAATTTTCCCCTTATAATTTGTAAGGAAATTAAGGAAAGAAATTCTGTGGCTATTGTCTTCCCAAGCTTTTCTTGTTCTGGTTGAAAAACAATTGTTTGGGAAATACGAAAAATTGATGGATTATTTTTATAACCCAAGTGTTTAATTTTCAGCAATAAGAACTCCAAGAAGTTCCAGAAGTGAATATTTCTTTCTTGTTTAAGTAACAAAAACCCTTTTTCCTTAAAACCCAATCGTTAATGCTGTGTTTAAGGTCCTGTGGCAGGGCCTTAAAAACTGTGGTATATTTAAATTTTTCTTTAAGGGATTTTAACCAGGCTCTCAGTGACTTTATCCTTTTTTCTTCTAGGATGATCAACAAAATTATGAATATGAAATAACTAATTCTTTGGGATGTTTTGATTTAAAATAAAAACTAAAATTGCTTTTGAGTACCATATCTAGAGGATCAAAGGCCTGCGGAACAGCAACACCATAAATAACGTTCAACCTACTACTCTTTAAAGATTTTAACTGGAGAATTTGAAATAAATCTCTAACTGTACACACACATTCCCTCTCTCCTTCCTCCATGAATACCATTAATGTGAATTTCAAGCAAGGCTCACCTTCACAACAACTATTATTGACATGGGGTAGATGATCAATACACAACAGACTTGAAGCTCATTTTCAGAAATTGATAAAAGTTCAGACCCCAGAGGGGTGAGATGATTTACAGCAGAGGTTAAAGCTATGCGTTCGACTTTTCTCAAAAGCAAGGGTTTTCTAGATGCTTCCAAATATTTATTTTTTTTCCCTAAATGACTTTAAGTTTGAATATAAATTTATTTTTCTTCTTGGAATTCACAGTTGGAGTAGAAATTAATTTTGCTGAGAGTATCTATCAAGCAGGAAACAGCACTCAAGATAATTTCCTTTGTGTGACAGGTGCAAGAATCCTGAAGCTGGATCTTACTGGGACCTACTGAGTGTCTCCCAAGCCTACCCTCAGGGCCAAGTTGTCCTACTCCACTCATTCCTGGCTGGAATTTATTCCACACCATCCTGCACTGGCACCAGTGTTCATCCCGGCTCACTCCCCACAAGGATCCTGGGAAGTGCTGAGATGGAACCGAGGTCCAGCAGCCTTCCCATTTCAGGTCCCATTTCTCGGGGGTCATGAGCTAACGATGAGACAAGATTTGATACGTTCCAGAAGTACGTAAAAACAACATGGAAAACAGCAGCCATCAACTTCCTGTAGAGCTGGGGGTACTCACTACTTGGTCCCAAAAAAGATGAATGGAAAAGGTGCCTTCTCCAGCAAAGCAGAGCAGAGCAGGGACAGTAACACACCTCCCCATGAGCAACAGGCTTCCCTCTCCAATTCATTGCAACTTCTCACCCACCCTCATCTCCTTTCCTCAAGGCAGCACTCCTTGATTAGGAGGCAACTGGAGCAGGAGGTTAAACGTGGCTTTCCTTCCCTGGTCATCACTAAAGTGGGGCCTCAGTAATGAAGTGCTCTGGCTGAAATAATAAAAGAAAGGCCAGTATAAAACTCCTGAGAGTCCTGGCCCAGTCCAAACCCTGATGTTGATGTTGTTATTTAAAAGCACCACAGAGCACATAGGGTAACTCCACGTCCATCACAGCAGTCAGAGGCCATTTCGTATTGTATGATTTTGATTATTTCGTTGACACCCTTGGACTTGATAACTGCCTGAATTTTCCTGTCAACACCTCAGTCTTTGATTTTCTTCATTAAAACACAGTTTGGAATTGCTTTTTTTCTCCACCCACACCCTAACTATTTTTTTGGCTTCTAATTCCCTGAATGCCCTGCGCTGTTTTAAATTACACGCTCATTTCAGAATACTT
Organism: Lycocorax pyrrhopterus obiensis; assembly: GCA_014706295.1. Lineage (NCBI taxonomy): Eukaryota > Metazoa > Chordata > Aves > Passeriformes > Paradisaeidae > Lycocorax > Lycocorax pyrrhopterus. Next base: position 7,291,658 of record JACSVZ010000022.1, on the reverse strand, counting down.
GGACTATTTATCTGGGAGGCAAATTTCAGAGTCATCTGAAATTAATTTCCCAACCCCAAAGATCCTGGGTACCAGCTTCCAATTCAGCCATGGAATTTCCTGGTGGTGCTGCGTGGTTCGGGTTTCTCCACACCTCCAGAGAGCCGCCCCAGCAGCCACGAGGCTGCAGTGTGCCCTCCCTCCTGCTTCTGTTCCTGCCCCTCTCACCTTTCCAGCAGCAAAATAAAATCTACTCTAATGAATTTGTAGATGTTACTATACGGTAAGCTATACAATTTTTAAGGTTGAATCCAATCTCGGGATGTGGAAGTGTTTCAAACAGCTGAGGGATATGCAGCACTCGGCATAAAATTCAGCCTGGAAAGTTGTTACTAATTGTTTTTCCAAGTTCATTAACAGGCATCAGCTTCCCTGTGTGTCCAGCAACACAAGTTTTAGCAGCATCAGTTGCCCCAGGTGATTTCACCTGGACGTTGGGCACCCCCACCGTCTCTAATATTAGGGCTGTGGGCAAAAGTAAAATCATTTTGCACATTCCAAACATAAAATGAAAACCTTCTGCCCCGAGAAATCTTGAATTTTATTTTGCAAGTCTGTAAAGAGTCCAATCTGATGGCAGAAATTTGAAATTCCCTGCTGTTTTGTTAAGTATATCAAAACAAGTTTCAAGTGTAAGAGAAGTTATGGCTTTTCAATGGTCAAAATCTTTCAGGCAAAATTATTTTTTTTAAAATTATTTGTTTATGTTAAATCATTTGTGACATTAAGTTTAACAGGTTTCCCATTTGAAGATGGACACTTTTCAAAAAACGCCATAATTCTTTTTTTTTTTCGAAAAAACCTTAAATGACAGTTACCCTCCAAAGCTTCTAAGACTTTTGGAAATATTTCCACCTATAACTTGTTGGAGAACTCAATGTTATTTTGGGAATAAGGATAGGGAATACAATGATTTTGCAATATCAGACCAACATATAAACGTTTATTTCCTGGTATTTTGCTGTGACTGAAAGAGTTTTTACTTTTTCAACCAGAAATTGGAGTTTTCCAACAACTTTTTAATTATTGCATTTTCAGTATTTTCTGTGAGAAAATTACTCTAATCTGCTCCTGAAGTCACTTCAGTATTTAAAAAAATTTTTTAAAAAAAGTTACATTTTAGCCCTTAAGAGAGGCTTTTATACATTTAAGACTGAAGGTTCTCACACAGCAAGCAAAGCTCCCAAGAGCCACCTAATCATAGCTGACAGTTGAAATCAATCATGTCACGCTACAGGAGATTTATCAGAAACCTGATGTTACCTGTTTGATCCACACCTGCCAATGGGCAATGTAATAGTGCTGTAACCACCCTTAAAGGAAGCCTCTGGAGCCTGGGATCCCCAAATCCCCTTTCACTAACAAGAATTCAGGGAAATAACTAATTTTGGGGGCTGGGTTTTTCCTCATCTGATGCATCGCTCCACTGCTCCAGGAGGACTCACTGCGGGGCAGGTGGAACCTGCTGAGCAGCTCCTGTGGGCAGACGTGGTCCAGCTGCACCCAGACTGCAGTGATCACGCAAGGGCACGGCTCAGCACAAAAGATGGAAAAGTGCAAGCGTTTATTGCGCAGTGAATGTTCCCTAAATACCAGCACCTAACAGGATATCACATCATAGAAACAGGAAAGATGTTCACCTCAGTGTCCCCCAATCACCTGGGGTAGTGCACAGACATTGCCTATTATGGTAACAGGTAAACAATGCCCTATAAGGTCACAAACTACAATTATCACATCTCATAGGCCCAACACTGTCCACAAACCCACAATCCTCTCTCAGCCCATCCCCGGTGACCTGGATGCACTCCCAGGGTCACCTCTGGGTCCCAGGAAGGGGCTCTCTCTCCAGCCCTCAGGGCCCATCTCTCTTCCAGCACATAGTGCACCCCAACACCAGACCACACCATAGCCTTCTCCCCCTTCTTCCAAAGAAAGGAGTCTCCCTACAAATAGGTCAATGGACGTGGTAACACTGTGCTTGGAAACGTTGCTGTCTTCAGTGCAAGAGACACACAAAGTGGAGGTTCATCACCAGACCTCCAATATGGGTCATTCACCTCCCAATATCCTGCCCCATCTGCACTTTGCTGCCCAAAACTCACCCTGCCCTGCTGGATCTTCATCCTAGAGCTGGAAATATTGGTATTTCTGAGGGCAGGAGCAGCTAAAAGAGCCACCTGGAAACTCCAGCATCAGACTGCTCTGGGAAATGAGTGACAAGATAGTCACCAGGGGTGAGAGCAGTAGTAGAGGATAACACCAGGGCCAACTACACATTGCAAAAGAGGCAGTTACTCAAAGATCTAATAACAGTATTTCCCCATGGATAAAGTGATTTAATTGAGTTATACTACCATAAGAGGTTGGCTGGTTTGTTTGTGTGGGGTCTTCTGGTGTTCGCTTGTTTGAAGGCAGACAGCAATGGCATTCGGTCTGAGCTCCCTTGGATCTCAGCTCTAAAAAGATTTCTCTCTGTGCAGATTTCCCAGTATAAAAGGTAGACTCTGAACCCAAAGAAGCTAAAATGGAAAAAGCTACCAGAGGTTCTAGTTAAGAACACTCTGTAAATTTTACAATAAATTTAAAGTGCAGCTACTTGAGCCCAGAATTAGGTCCGTGTTCTGTGAACAGTCCTCTACAGGGCAAAAAAGTTCATACTTTAAGGAAACAGAAATAAAATATGAAACATATTCAGGGGAGGCCAGTTAAAAGCAAGCACAGATGCTGAGGGTGGTTGCAAAATCACCTCTCCATAAAGCTGAGCTACTGAGGTTCATTATTCCAGAGCTGAGTCCTTGGAACTCCTCTGAACACAGGAGCTTCATGAAACTCACAGCATTGATAAAACTTATACTGAGAAAAGCTGGGAGGTGAGGTTCATTTCGTTCTTCCTTAAACTGTTTCTATTACATTTACTTAAACAAACTGAAATTTCACCCTGCCAGCTGCATATTCAGCTGCGGTGGCAACCCAGGCATGCACAGCCTGGCTACTTCATGGTGATGTTTTGTGGCAAACTCTGCTTTCCAGTAAAGGATCCACCATTTCCACTTGACAAAGGTGGGCTGTGGGATGTACAGATGAAATGGAACCCACAGCAAACTGGTGGTGCTTTGATGTAAAAGCTGTAGGCCAGGCAGCCTGGCATCAGCTGACGAAAACAGCAGCAGGCACATATGGTTGGGTGTCTAAATCCCACTCCAAAATACCCCAAGGAAAGAAGAAAGTAAGTTGAAATAAAACAACATTTTGGTAGTCGTCATCAAATAGTTTGAACAGCTGGAGTTTCTAAGTACATCCTGCCCCTTTAGAAGGGCTGAAAAGCCTTAATTTAAAGAAAAATATACTGTATGTAATAACTGCACATTTAAGGGTGGAGAAGGGAGAGAATCCATGTCTACCTTGATGTCCTGGTGAACAAAACCTGATTGAGATCTCCACGTGTTTTCCATCTGCCAGGTCTCAGCAAGGTATTTCTGCATGGTTTGGTTTTCAGAGGTTTTTTTTGAGGGAGGGAAGAACTCCTAAAACATTTTTTTTAACATTCCATTTCTTCCCATTACCATTTTCATAAACAAAGGTTAGAAGCAGTAAAGGGCAAAGAATCCTCAAATGTTTCTAAAACTTTTAAATGCTAGCAGTAATCACTGCCACAATTAAGTGAAAAAATAATGCCAGCTTAGAGGGGTTTTGGTACCAACGATCACATTTTTCTCTGCCATCAGGCTGATTCTGAAAGGTCCTGAAAAGACAAGAGCCCCACTGCATTGAATTAAGATTGTGGCCAATTTAATGAAATATTTAATATCTCCAAGGCCACAGCTTTTCAAGAAAATTAGGTACATTGCAGCACAGGTACAGTAGGGGCATAACTATGTTCCCCTTGATCAATCAACTGGAGCATATAAAACTCTACCAAAAAATCATCTTTACATCCAGCTCACTTGCATTTATCCTAGCAGGACACATTAGCTCTTACACATCTCTGCTTAAACCACCTCCACTGCTCCTGGATCAGAACTGGCTCCCAGCCAGCTGGGGCAAAGCACAGGTTGAGAAGTTCAAACTTATCTCCTTCCCTTCAATTAGTGATACCCTTCAGCAATTATTATCTCCTAAAGAACAAGGCAAATCTGCCCTGCAGCTTTTTCCTCCAACTATTCCTGCTTGAAAAGAGACTCAGCTGAGTGAATGAAAGGAAGCTGAGGGCACTGGTAAAAATCTGTCCTCAAGCAGCCGCTCCACGTATAAACACTGCAAAGAAGCAGCTGGCATTATAACCAACAAGTGACTCACATGACTCCATGCTTCAAGGCTACATTTAGGATTTCAAGAACAATTGGATATTAAATTAATAGAATTAATGAAGACGACCATTCATTTCCCCTCTGCAACAAAATCCCCATGCAATTAACTAGAAAAGCATTTTTCCAAAACTGACACATCCAACACAAAGACTGCAGAGAAGGTGAATTCTTCCCCAGTAACCCAGAAGCAAATCACAGGCTGTAACTGTGGGTATTTGAGTCCTTGACTTGAGCGTGCGTGAGAAAAGCCAGCAAACCAGCACGTGCTCACCCTGTTGCTAAATCAAAGGCTCACGAGAAGGGCAGGGCTGGAGTTTTGCCACACTCCAACAAGAAAACAACTGCAGCAGCTGCCACAACATCAGTGAGGATGGGCACCAGACAACCCCACCAGCAGCACAAGGGACAGAGGGCCAAGCAACTTGTTTTAAAGACATGATTATGTTCCAGCTCAGGGGAGATGGAGAGTCCTGTATCTCAGCTCTGTGTTCATCTACCTCTTGCTGTAGGAAAAGCTAAAAACAAACACCCAAAATATATTCTGAAAAGACCTCAGTGAATCAAAACAGTAAACTGGCATGTACACAAGATACAGACTTTGTTCTTAGGATTATAAAGGAAATTGCAGTGTACAAAAACCACCATTATAAGAATGCACCATCATGCAACTGACATCACTTCATGGGCATTTCGATTGTTAAAGCAAACAATGAGATTGTTCAAAGACTTCTCCAGTCTTAGCTTTGAAAAATCCACACTTTTCTTCTTCAACTTGCTCTCCACATGTGGGCTTAGGAAAGAAGAGACTTTACACCTCATGTTCTCTTTTCTTCCTCTCTCTCTCTCACTTTCTTCCAATCCACCTCCCCCAAAGCGGCACTTACCACAGTGACAAATGAAGCAATAATAAGGTTAGTCATTTAACTCCTTGCATCCTACTTAAAAACCACCCTAATTACTGTGTAATGGGTCCACAGAGGCAGAAGAGTCTGGGTGAAATCTACCCGGAGGGCACTGGTATAGTTCATCTGTCCATTCCCTAATAGCACTCTAAAGTTCACCCTTATAAACATGTCACCTCGCCTATAATTAAGTGACTGGTCATTAGGTAACATATGTGGTACCTGTGGGTCACATATCAGTCAGCTGGTGATGGATCTTCATCCAGGAGCTGCGCAGGAGCAGCTCCAGAGCTCTCTGTCACCATGGCAGTTCTCTCCAGACACAGCACCCTCACAGAAGAGTTTGTGTGGGTGGGTTTTTTTAAGCAATAAACTCGATGTTTGTGAAAGGTGAGACCCTGAGGGGAGGAAGGAGTGGAAGGACTGTTGTAGTTCAGCCTCAGCTTAGCAGCATGATGAAAAGCTCTGTTTTCCCTTTATATTCTGCAGGCACACTGGTGCCTAAAGCACCCTTCAAACTTTGCTGACAGGTGAATTTCCCATACACGCTCTGTATGAGTCAAGATTGCTAATTAATATATTTTTATAAACTACAAGAGGGCATCCTCTTTCCTGGTCATATTTTAAAATAAATAAATCAATATCAAGTTACGCTTTTTAACTCCTCCTTCAGCTTTCATGGTCATGCAAGGACAAGATGGACAGAGGGGAAAAGCATAAGCAAGTTTTATCCTTGATTTTATCAAGGAAACAGGAAGAGTCTAGAAGCTACAGCTGAACAAACTCCCACATAACTGAATGAACCACACACCTGGGCTGATCCGGCCATTCATTAACGTGGGCACAAAGACAGATAAATACAACCAGTTCCATTGAACCCCCCCCTCACTTCTCACTGTGCAACATGAGGGGCTTGATCAAGGGCGGTATCAGAACAAGTACAGGACATTTGAGTCCAGTTTTTCCTCAGGCTGCACAAGAGCACCAGTTTCCAGTGGCTTTTGTTGCCCCCAAGAGACAGAAAAGGACAGATCACATGAAGTCTTGAAGTTCAGACTAGAGTCCTAGTAACCCTGAGGCTCATATCTCTTACAAAATTATTCAGTTGCTTCATAATTTAGAAGTTCTCTGAACTGGCAAGAGAAAGAAAATTAATTTCCTTGGGGAAGGTGGAGAGGTGGGCCACCAGTTTTATCTGGCTACAAGAGGACTGTACCCCTGCCCATGTGTTGCATACACTGTTTTCAAGGAATTCTCTGTTACCTTCTGCATTCTTGGATTCAATAATGCAGTGAAGAGTTGGACCACACAGATTTCCAGATGGTAAATGAGATTTGAGCTAAGCTTTTCTGGGTAAGTAAATTATATAGGAAATGAAAAAAAAAAGAAGAGGAAAAAAAAGAAACTCATGCCCACAACGTTTAAAGGTTTATAATTGCTAGTTATTATCTGCAAGGAGTGTGTCCAAAGCCATGATCCTATGGCCAATAAAACAAGACAAGACCTTGAAATCAGCCCTCTGACTTCAAGTGATGAAATGTACCTTAATCCCCACAAATATTAACCTCCCATGATGTCTTTTCTGGCAATGCACCTCTGTTTGATGTTCAGAGCAAAACACTTGGGCCCCCCAGAGTTTTGGTAGGACAGGAAATAGAAGATTTGGCAAAAGAATTACATTGGCCAATTAATTCCAAAAACAAAATTCCAAGCCCAAGAAGAGGCGTATCTGCATCAGTGACTAATTTAGCTCACTGTATTTAGAGATATAATTAAATGTAACTGGACACACATCACTGTTTTCATTATTTACAAAATGAAGAAAAAACCGGCATTTTGACTAAAATCACATTGGAGAGATATAGAGATGCACAGATTTTGTCCCCCAGGGAATTTTATTGCTTTAAATTCTGCAGTCACCTAGAGGATGAAATCTAAAGAAATACATTGTTCTTTTGCATATTTTGCAGAGAAAATGCCTGCCCCTCTGGCCAAGATGAGAATTATATCCTTAGACTTGCGCTCCTTACCAGGCTGTCCACCCCTCATGTTTTTACTGCATTTCAGTCAAAACTTCTTCATAACCAGATCCATCAGTTTTTCTTCACATCAAGAGAACATCACACTGCTTTTGTACTCTCGTGTTTTGCATATTTCACCATATTCTCAGGTTCTTTAGTCAAAGACAAGATGAGCCAAGGAGAGTGACATTGAACATTATCTACGAACACCATTTGTAATTTTAACTTCAAGATCATGAAATACACGGCTTAAAACTGCTGTCTAGGAAGGCTCATGCAGGGATTGCTTCTCCCTGGTATATTCTATATTATGGCAAGACCATAATCTGAAAAGCTGTTTGCGAACAGCAGAGACAACTCTTTTATTCCAAGCTATCCCGTAAGGAATTCAAACCTTTTTATTGGGGGGTCTTTTACTCTACAAGGCACCTCTGGGTCTCATATCAATCACCCAGTGATGGATGGGCATCCCATGCCAGGGTCATGTGTACCTCCACTGCTTATTGAACTGCAGCACCTCATCCTCCCCGGATACTGACGGCTGATCTATACGATTCAGCTCCAATCGAAACTGTGATTTTTCACTGTTAAGGACTCTTCCATTTGACGTGTTTGCACTGAGACTGTAAAGGATCAAAGCAGTGCATGGAAAAGCAGCCCTCAAATAAGGGGATGAGCTGACTACTGTGTGCTTGCACCACAGCTCTCTGCACCACAAAAAATTATAAAGTGGTCCTCATCTAAAGAAAAAAAAAAAAAGAGAGAAAAAAAGCGAAAAAGCCTGTATGACAGAGTCAGTGTTGCTCACTCAAGAACACGTGACTTTATTTGAACACGTAGCTGAAATGTTATCACAGGACAATTCTGCTTCAAGAGTTTGACAACTAACTGGCACACACAGGAGCATGGGACAGATTAAACTTACCCCTTGGCACGGCCAAATGCAAGTCATCATGTTTAAGGAAGATGTAGAAATACAGAACAGCAGAGAGGATGGGCACGACGCAGAGAAACAAAGTTGCTTGATAGAAATTGAATAAACACCAAATTCATTTATTGTTAGAGTGGAGACTGCATTAGGAAAGATTGCTCACAAATTGTAAGTGGGCAGGGATATGGGCCTGTGTGAGAAAGGAGAGAGAAAATTTGGGGAGGAGATTCTTAACAGTTCTGGATTTCTCTATATGACTCCGTAAGTGCATGATACACAGTCAAAGGATTAAGCTGATCTGAAGAAATCTTGTACCTAAACAAAAATGGAGCCAATGCCAAAGAAAAAAATTATGCTGGTTTTAGATAATTTGCCTTAGGTTTTATCCCTGATTGGATGCATCCATAATAGTGTCTTTTCTAATTCAACAAGAGAAATCATTACTCAAACTGCAGTTACTTCCTGTGCCAGTAAGGTGGTCTAGCTGCACTTTTCTGGCACTCTGTACTGTAGTCAACACAGCACGTGCTCTCCCCATGCAATTGCCGTGCCCTGAGAAATAGCCAAGCTGAATGCACTGGAATGCTGACCCTAGAGCTCTGTTCAAACCTAAGGTGGATTTCCTTACATACCTAGCAAAGAGATGTGGTCAGATCTGAGATTTCAGCTGACAGTAATAGCCAGCTTTATGCTTTCCCTGTGGTTACAGCTGTTCACACTGGTCTGCTGCAGCGCACAGAAAATGGAGAAACACGAGAGAGGGAAATAAGGAAAGGCAAAAGAAGGAAAACATTGTCCTTGTAGGGTGGACATGGCCAGAAGGACGTTGGGAGTTGTCTGGAATGGCATAGAGGGACCAATTCTTTGCTGCTTGCATCCTGTCCTACAACTCCTTGGCAAAGGGGATGTAGCTCATTACTCTATTTACACAAGTATAGGTGACCACACAGAGACAAAGCAAGATATAGAACAGCCTTCAGAAATGAGACTTCTGCAACTCATTCCCCACTTACCAGTAGCTCACTGGGTGGTCTTGAACCATAAACCAAAGACATAGCTAATACTCTCTTACACAGCAGTTCCAGGGTCCAGCACTCCACAGCAAAATATTTGCACTTTCTTAGCTGAACAATACTTTTAAAGTATATTTGGTCTCATTAATGTTTGCAATTATTTTGCCTTTTTTTGATTCATTTAATGAGAATTTTATGTCCTTAAATAGTTACAAGTGCCTCAAAAACTACCATCGTTCTGTGGAACAGGAATATGTCATTGTTCCCACTTTGCAGAACTGAAGAACAGGTCCACAGGGTTGTGGATCTGTCTTTGCACACATGACATCCTCACAGAGCACCTTTTGCAAGTTTGCATCCATGTGAAAAGCTGCCAATTCCTTCGAGAACGAGTGGCTGTCCAGTCCTTCTCAAAAACAACTTGGGTTTCATAACAGACACCTTGTATAAGGTGACCCTACAGACCACATTTCTGCTTTTTGTCTCAAACTTGCACATCTGACAGATTAAAGAGCACTTTATTAGGATTTTTCCCCCCTATTTTGCTGTGATACCAATCGTAGAACCAATCTTGGGGCAGGTGTTTATTTTATTTTTATTATTCTGCTAAGCACAGCACTCTCTACAACCTTCAGGGAAGGGGAATGGGGAAGAACAGCATCAACTTCCAAGAAAATATCAAAAGCTAATAACCACTCTTCTGAATTTTAATCCATAGCCAACCCCAAAATAGCTCACTTCATACACACTTCGCACTTCTGATGAGGAGAAAAGGAGATGCTTCATTCCAGAATCATCTTAAAAGGGAGATCACATTAATAATGAGGAATTAACACTGATACTTAAAGATTACACTTTTCTCCTTAAAATAGTAGCCAGAAGTTGACATTATGGAGTAATTCAGGATCAAACAGCAGTTCTCATGTGAATGCATATTTCATGGAAGTTTCTTTTTTAGTTTGCACTGTAGAGTAAATCAATGGAGAAGCAATTTTCTAGAAGAGATTTGTGATAACTTTCTTCACATTACTGTGGATGAACCACTGTCTCTGTGGTTCCTGATGTGTGCAGAGCCAAGAAGAATCAAGAGCCTTTGGGCACAGCCATTTGGTGCCAAAAGTCACCATTCCCAGTTGACATCAGGACTTCAATCCACTCCAAATCTTTAGCTAAGTGGCCATGCAACCCTTGCAGCACCACAGCCACGCAAGGCAAATAAGTGAGATTGAAAATGCCTCCACATTCATCCTGGGGAAAACCTGTTTTCTAATTTGTCTTTTCAGTCCTTCAGCTGCATTATTTTACTGTGGATGAAAGATGTGGGTATATTTATGCAGCAGAAATTACCAAATAATGAAGATCACTACAACACTTCCAGATTTTTGGAAGCCCATTGGCACAGAATCAAAATGAAACACAGCATGAGAGTAAAAATAGAAATTGCAACCATAACTACTTAATTTTGATATGAAAGGCTAATGTGTGTTAATTTTACAGCTTTCATAAACACCAAAGGATTTGTAGTCTCTATATACCTGATCTCAGGTAAATTACAGGCAGCTACTCTGTGGATCTGCTTTCACTTTCAAATTCTTTATATAGGCTTATTACAATGGGTTGAAAAATAAACTAGCATTAGAGTTTCACTGAGATAAAAGTTTAAGATTCCTTTTACTGCTTCACCTTCTAGTTTTGATATTTCATAATTTTTATTTTATATTTCTCTCATCTTTCACATACAAAGATGACAAAAAACCGTCTAGAGTGTAGATTGGCCCAGGTTACAGCCATTATCCAAACAGACTGAAAGCTTTGAGATCATGGTTGCATGTAATTACAAAATAATATTTATGTCTTCTGCAAAGAAACTGATGAAACCCGCACCACGATGGTCCGTAGACAAATTTGTATGGAGAGGAAACAGGGTATCACTACCAAAATAGTTCAGACTACTGTGCAATAGCATTTTTATATGTAAAAATAAATGAGAGAGCACAGGCCCTGACAAAAACAGATTGGGCTCAAAATAGACAAAACACAAGCATAACTTGGTTATAATTATGCTTAGGCCAGCAAGACCCAGGCACTCTGTGCATCGTGTAAACATCAGGCAGTGGGATTTGTTTATTTTATTCTATAAATGAAAACTAGATAGTCATAGGCAATCTGGGGGGATAAAAATTAAATAAAATCTAGGTTTGAGTTTTGTTCTGAATGGATTTTTGTGCTAACTGTACAAGATCTCTAGTGACCCCCAGCAACAAGAACAGTCTTGTCTCCAGTCTCCTCCAAGAGACAAATTGCATTAGTGCAGCACATAACGCTGGCCTGATGAATTAGCTTTTACTTCACTAAGAGATTCTATGCAAATGTGAATAATCCCTGCACAGAAGAGAAAAAAAGGGCAACCCTTCCCACAGCCAAGACACATAATTATACTCACATTAAAAAAGTACAAATAGTTCAATTTCATATATAAAATATGCATAAAGTTAGGCCAGGGAAGTTTAATTATCAGCGATCTGCTAAGACCTTGAGAATACCCTGAATCCAACATAAAGGTGGAACAGGCAGCTGAGAACAAGGCCTGGAGGGGCACCCTCAGGAACCTCACCCCATGGGTAGACGTGGTCTGTAGTCCCTATGGCCAACGTAACCTCCTCCCTCCCACCCCAGGAGACTTATCCCACCACCACGAAATCCTTTAAGGAAAATTTAAAAAATCCCTACACAAATCCCATCAAAAAAGATTGTCAGGGGTCGTGGAGAAACATCACCTTCTTTGTTGCTGTTAACAGATGCTCAGAATTTGAGCAATTTGGTAGAGAATTTAAGAAAGCACATAGTCCACTTTACACGAGCTTCAACACGTTTCAGCTGCTGTCACAAACCCAGAGATACTTGCAGAGAAAGCTGTGAGGTCAGGATATTACAGAATAACAGAAGAACCAGAGATGCTTCTGTGGAGCAGCTGCAACATCATGTAATGAACACCAGATGGAATTTGGACCAAGAACCCTTTGACTCAATTTTTGATTAAGAGATATGAATGGTCATCTCTGAGACTTCTCATTAACGTTGCAGTGCAGATACACCACTTCAAAAAGCAACCTGCTGCCACAGGTAACTGCACACTTCCTGATTTGCTTTTATTGCATGATCTATTGAATGGCTTTTTATTGTCCAGGTACAGCTATAACAAGCAGGTGAGCTCTGCAGCTCTAAACAGTTTAGAGATATCAGTAAAGACTTTAGGATGACCCTAACACAGTTAAGCTGCAATAATCCCCTGAAGTGTTTAAGTGGCTTAGGTCACCAATAAGCTGCTCTCAGGAGTTAATCAGGAAGGCTGCCTAATTAGGGCAACAAGCTCTTCACCAGCATATCCCAATGAAGAAAGCCAATTATACTCTTAAAAGTCACATACTTCTATAATCCCGTGGAAGTCAAACCACAGCATTTGCTAAATAAACCAGGCACACCCCAGCCAACCTACACAAACCTGGTATAGCTTATGTTTAAAACTGTTATTTAGTTCTACAATTTACACACAATTACTGATCTTGCATTTTGTGTGTGAGTTACGTGACTTCATCAGGTTTTTTTTTGCAGAACACAGCACAGGCTCTACACCACCACACTGACCAGTTTGACTGCTGAGGAATGTCCAGCCTGATTGCCTCCTTTAGAGAGAAATCACCAGCCATAGATTTTATTAATAATTTCTCAAAATCTCAAAACTTGAAAAGAATAGAACAGCTGAAGAAGTTGAGATGTCTTTTTCTGATAAAGATTCCCTCTTTACATATCACAAAATACATTATAAAGCCTAAGTTCCAAATTACTTGCTCTTCTACTATAACAAACAATGGTCCACCATTGAGTACTTTTTTACACCACAAGAGTACTTTTATTTATATATTCTTCAACTTTAATTGAAATTTCACTTTCTAATTCAGAGTGATGTTCATATTATTTTGTGTTATTTGCTCAGAACCAGATTACAAGAAGAATCAAGCCAATAGGTCACAATTCAAGCACTGGAACAGGCTGCCCAGCAAAGTGGTTGAGTCACCATCCCTGGAGGTATGGAAAAGTGGTGAGCTTGGTAATGCTACATTAATGGTTGGACTTGACGAACTCTAAAATATTTTTTCCAACCTAAATAGTTCTATGATTACATGAATTCAGCTCCTATTTATTCAAAATTTTACAAAACCAAACACCATCTATCATAAGCATTTTATAATAAAATGTTTGAGTAAGAATTCAGGGCTAAACGTGAACTTGTCAAAACCCATGCAATGTCAGAAGATTGCACGAGCAAATCAACAGGCATCGTGTTCAGCTGTATAAAACCATTTTAAAGCCATTTCCAAGCTTGCAGGTTGAGTTGCACTTGTGATTTGGAAACTGCACATCCAATAACATAAGTCTGGTCCTAATTTTCTATTACAATTTGCCAGTATGCTGCAAGTAGACTCATAACTCATTGGCAGATGATTCATTTTTAAAATGTTAGAATGGCTTCAGTGTGCTGAGTATGTTCAGGTTACTGCTGTCCAAAACACCATTTGGAGGGTGGGAAGTTTAGATACTTCCCACCACTTCTAGACTTCCAGGCAAACAACCAAATTCACCACTCAGGCAGGGTTGGCAGAACTATCTTTGCTGACCCAGAGCATAAGGAATTAATCAGCATCATGACAAAAATGCAAGTACAGATTTAATAGAAAGGAACCAGCCATTTGTTGAGTCTGCTGAGTTTATCACGTGTACAGACTCCATCAGTGGACACACAAGCATTTTCTGGTTTTCTTTTGTTTTTGCAGTCTCCTTTCTCCTAATCAGAGAATTAAAATTAACAACCTCAAAGCCAGCTTGGGTTGCCAAGAGTCTTTCCTGGCCTTACTGTAAGTCTGGGACAGGAAAGATTTAACGTGAAAAAATTCAGGTTGAGAATGACCTTCTGCACTGATTGACTTTAGTGGAATGTAAATGATGGGCAGTAAATCAGGAGACGTGCACACCGCTCCGTGAATCATCCCGTTCCCTTCAATCCCATCTAGGGGGAGAGACATAAATCCTCCCAGTTCAAGCTGGGCCATGAGCAGTCCTTTATATTTCCAATTAAAGATGTACTGTCCTTTGCCCAGCACTCAGCTGGGACCCTGCGCATTAATATGGTAATCAGCAGCCCAGCAGTGGGACACAGGGACCTCACTGTCTCTGCCATGTTCATCCCCAGGCTTCATCCCAGCTGGATGGAGCAGGGTTTGGTGTGACAGGCAAATCCCAAGAGGCGACAGAGAACGCTTCACTAGAACTGATTTTAATGCCACACTGCCAGTAGGCAACGTGTTCTGATCATCAGGGCTCTCAGGCCAATCCTCTGGGGCTGCAGGCCAGGTACAGATGCTTCCCAGCGCTCCAAAACAAGCGCACAACAGTCCAAACACAACCTCATGGCATGTATACCCATCAATTACCACCATGTCACTGCCAAAAGCTGCAACTGGGAGGTTCTCTCTTATGGGAACAGCTTTGCTCTTCTGTGAAATCATGGGAGGCTAACAGCAGAGACAGCAGTCACAGCCCCATGGCTGCCAGCATTAAGGGACATTTACAGCCACCACCAGCATTTCTCTGAGCCCACTGGTGAAGGTAGTGTTTGGGTGATGTCTGAGGTGATACAGAGGAAAGGGGCTGCCTCTGTATGAGAGTCTGGCAGCACTGACCAACCCTCCTGTTGGGCCCTGCACACCCCTTGTTACCCTGCCGTGTGATAAAGGAACCCAGGAAAAGAGGGAAGGGCCAGGGAGGTGTGGGTGGTGGCCACTTTCGGCACCAGTGTTGGAGATCATCTGTGTGAAGACGAGCTTCAGCACATGACTAAAAGATGATAAATCTCCTCAGACTCCACAGGCAACTGCAGGGAAAGTGATCAATGAGACAGAGTCAAGTTAACACACTTGGGGTTTAGGTGTTGGAAATGAGGGTTGGACAGGCATCAAAGGTCACATCACTTCCTATGGCAGTGAGGACAGGCTGCCTAGAAACAGGAGTTGGGAAAAGTATTTTTGTTGTTGTTTTCACTAATTTGGCATCAAACTGTTACCTACTCAAACACCGCTGAATGAATTCTCTGCCTTTTCTAAGTCCTCCTCAAACTCCCTGTACAAGAGTCTTGTTATTTAAACCACCTCATAACTCTGATACAACTGCTTTTGCCCAGAGCTTTTGCAAAGAGTAGATGGAAAGAGTGTACATAGACCCTAAAAGTAGGGTTTAATAGAGTTAGGAGCTGAGCTTGTACTCAAACTCTCCAAGCTGCTGTGCATGTAGCTCAGCCACAGGTCCAGGGCTTTAAGACTTGATGCTATCAACAGTGGACAAAATGTGGGTATCTGGCAGGTAAATCAGTGCCTCCCTTCATGGTTCAGTTGAGGATCACCAACTTCTGGCTTAAATCAGGTGGATAGAGAAAATGAGTGCCAGTTACTTCTCTAGAGAGTGGATTAGAGTGCTGCTGGGGGTGGGGGCAGTGGTTATCCTTGTTGCAGACCAGCTTTTTCCCCACAGTAAGCAGATAAAACCTGTTTTACCTGCAGAAGGGGGTGCCTTGTAACCAGATTTCTTTTTTGGTTTTTTTTTGGTTTGTTTGTTTGGTTTTTTTAACTTCAGGGAGGATTTAGCTTCCCTAAAAAGATGGAGAGTAAAATCCTGGATCCAAAAGCATCTCCTCCCACACTGGCCACCTTACCCCACCCTGCTCTCTTCAGCGCTCCATAGCTATTTTTAACATCTCATTTCCTCACATTACAGCAATTTACATACTTAAACACATCACATTATCGTCCAATATATAAACAAAGTGAGATAATGCACAGTAAAGAGACTATTAAAAAAATCCTGCAGATACACACACAGGAGCTTTTGGAAATCAGGCAGTTCTTTGAAGAGAAGCAGTTGTCCTGTATCAGTAATGGGAGGATTTCTCAGCAACACTTTACAATAAAGCAGACTTAATGAGAGCCGAGCAGTGGTGTAATTCCTGTGGAATTGCATATTGAAAGCTACATTCATACCCAAGGAGCCCATCAGGACCAGTATTGTTAGCATGAATGCTGAAGGAATTGCAAAATGAATTGCCATTTTGTTATCAAGTGCTTCCGATTGGCTCTATCCTGCCATCTGTGTCATCGGGAGGATGTGAAGCAGCACAGGTCCGAACTTGGGCATCTGAAAGGTGGGTCAAGGGGAAATTTGATGCTGCAGCATCCTCTGCTTCTTCACTGAAGAAGTTCAGTGCACCTGCCTTCCTGTCACTGTACTGGGAGGAAAAGCCAAAACAGAGAGCAGCTTGCCAAGATCTGAGTGAGGCAACTCTTTGCCCTTAAGTGATGGGGGAACACCATGTATTGATCAGCATGCAAAACCTGGTGATAGGTCATAGCAAAACTCTGCTTAGAAACAAGAGACTGCAAATTATCTGGCTCTTTTAAGGCTCCTGAAGCCTTCTCTACTTCTTTGTGATGCTACAGTAAATGTTGTAAGATGTAAAAACTTGGAAAGTCCCCCAGAAAAAAAGGTATGTGCAGCTCATATCTCATTTAACTCTATGGAAAAGGAACAGATTTTAAACTATAGGAGTGATTTAAAAGCCTAAATTACATTCCCAAAACACCCAGATCCCACAGAAAGTCACTCACCACTGTTCAAAACCCAGAGTTAGCTCATCTATGCGCTTGAGAACTGTATAGAGATGCACAAAACAATTTTTAAAATTTTCTTTAACTTTCTTTTATTAACTTCTGTTGGAATAGTCATTGATAAAAGAAATCTTTAATGAAAAAATGGCTTTGTTTCATCACCTTGTTCTATAACTGAGGTACTGATGCTCCAGTGAGTTAGATTCGATAACTCTACGTGAATTCCCACTTCTGTCTTTGTTTACAATTCCCTTTCAGCCTTCAAGATAAAGAATTACTGTATTATTCATCTTATGCTGGTATTGCCACACTGGGATGCCTTCCAAGCAGAAAAGCCTATTTTGACTCTTGGCATAGCCCTGACACCACAAATAACGTGGAAGCTGCAGAGCTCTACACGCCCTCGAAACCCAAGAGACGCACCGAGACTGATCCATGTGCACACACAGGAGCAAACCACAGCACCTTTCATTCCCACTTCTTTTCAAGTTCTTCCAACCTGACACCTCCCATCCTGTATGCCTGCGCCGTGGTTCAGCCAACAGCCTGGGAGAGGCAGTGCTGCCTCCTTCCAAAGGTGTGACATCCGGCTGTGAGGGACTGGGGACCTCCTGTTAGCCCTCGGGACTCGGAGGGGTTGTGAATGCTTGATTTAGGGTGCAATATTTTCCTTCTAACAATTTCAGAGCTCCACAATGGTCAGGGCAAGGGCATGCCCATTTCATTTGTGAGAAACTGAGGCTCAGAGAGATAAACACTTTGCTCTAGAAGACATTACACCCACAACACTTGACAGGATGGAGCCAAACAATACAGACAGGAATGAATTAATGACAAATGACCCTGTCCTCTCAGTTGTGCATCCAGCACACAACATCCTCAGTTGTACTTTGACTGTGCCAAAGCCATCACTTGGCTCTGTCCCCCTGCAATTTCTTTATGGTTTGATATAAGATCCATGCCAAACTCATCCCTCTCAGATGATGACATGTGCCATGCAAATGTTGCAATGGGTGCTTATGGGTCCAATCCCTGACAGTCAAGTTATATGACAGAGCACAAGGAAGAAGTTTTTTCAAAAATTAAATTCTTTAAATTTACAGCACTATATAAAAAAAGAATGAGTTTAAATATTTCCAGATCTACCAGAAGAATTATTCAAACTAAGTTTATAGGTCTGACTCTCCTATACATCACTCTAAATCAGAGGGGATTTCGCTAGGCCTGAACGTAAATAATTTATGATCTAATGGGAAATGCTCTTCACGTACCAAAAACTTAAGAATAGTTCCCTTTCCAGAAAGAAGGCCCAAATTTAGCAAAGCACACGCTTAACATCACAACTGTTCAATTGAAGTATCATGTATTAAAGACAAAAAAATTAGTCACCTTTAGGAAGGCTCGGTTCTAGTCCCAGCACTGGCAATAAATAAAGCTCCCTGTAGAGCAGGCATTGCTCCCAGCACCGTGCCTACACCCACAAGCACGCTGCCAGAAATACACACAAGAGAAGGTGTCCATCTTCCTTTCGGCTTTATTACAGCTGAGAAAAACTTGGTCCTGCAACACTGGCTCACAAGAGCACTTGTACAGTGAGGCAGTGAAATGAGAGACCAGTGAATGCTTTTAGAATGAAGCTCAGACTTAAAGATATTTGTGTGATAATTTGAGACAGATAATTCTTTCCTGCCAGGCAGTTTTCCCCTCCTAACAAGGAATTGAGCATCACCTCTAGTTCATACCCAGAGGGCTGAAGAGACTGACCCTTGTATTTAAAATGTTAATCCTTTTAGCACCACATCTCTACCTGCAAAGTACCTGGACTGTACTTACGTGGGCCCTACAAAACCAGCAATGATTCAATAATCGGTAATTGACAAAAAGCCTCAATGTTCCCCCTTATTCTTTCTTTTGAAATAAGAGAGGGAGACAGGCATCTTCAGAATTCTGCATTTCAAAGTTATCCTTTTTCCTTTTGTTGGGAGGTGGCAAAATCAGACTATTTAAAGAATTGTCTGATGATATTTTAAAAGTCTTTGGTTACACTGCCTTGGGGAATTGAATAAAACAAAGGTAATTCAAAGATAGTGCACAGGTTTTTGTGATCTGTCTCAGCTTGGTTGCTCTTGCCCTTAATCGCATGCATCCCTCTTGCAGGGATTTCAAAGGAAAGTTCAGCACCTGAAACACTGATCCCTGCCTCTGCATTGGGAGCAAGTTCTAAACCACAATTTATGCACATGCAGCTCAACTGAGTCAACAGGATCAGCCTCAGGTACCAGTCACGAGCCAGATGTGCTGGGGCACTCCCTGAAGGAGCCCCTGGTAGCACACCCCAGTAGGTTTTACTCCATATTACTGCTCAAAACCAGCATGCACATGAAATACATGAAGGAAATCAGGAGACACATGTACAACCCGGTGCCCAAGCCATGAGGGCCTCTCGTCTCTTTGCTATGTCCCATCCGCACTTTCCATTGAAATCTCGACCCAGTTGCTGAGCACAGGATTCATCTCATCTAAGTGAAACAAATAAAATAGGGACACCTACATGCAGGTACAATAT
Organism: Lycocorax pyrrhopterus obiensis; assembly: GCA_014706295.1. NCBI lineage: Eukaryota > Metazoa > Chordata > Aves > Passeriformes > Paradisaeidae > Lycocorax > Lycocorax pyrrhopterus. The sequence goes on along the minus strand of JACSVZ010000022.1, from coordinate 7,272,164 downwards.
TAAGTTTCCCTTCACGTTCAGTAGGGAAAAATGCTGTTTTCAGAGCAGTTATCTCCTTCTAATGAGGACAGAGGACTGTAAACCCCATTCCAGGAGTGCCTGTTTCACAGTGCTTCACACTGGCTGTTCATGGAGGTCAGCACAGAGCTCCGAGGCACAGTCTGGAGTTTAGGTGAATCCCACCCATATGGACTTGGGCTGGGCCTCATGAGAGCCAGTAAAAAATTCCCATTCTTCTCAGCAGCCTTCAAAATAGGCATCTAACCTGCAGCATAACTTTGTGAGTTGGTATTTTATTGGTTTGAAGAGTCTGTGTGTGGAGCATTAACTTCTTTTTTTTAACTGCTTTGAGCAGTTTAATGATTCCTTAAGCCAGCATCAAAACACAGTTGAGTCAGTCCAGTTCAGTGCTCCAGGCTTGGGAGGCTCTGCACCAGGCTGACTTTTTTTACAGCTCCATATCCCCTCAATTCTTCTGGAGACCCTGCTACATTTTGCTTTCCTGAATTTAGTACTACTATCAACTCTTACCTCTCATGATATCAAGACAACTCATTTAAGCACAGGAAATGTTACATATTAGCACTAAGAGAAGATATAAATTTTCCATTCCTATTTCAAGTAAATTTGGGAAATACAACATAATTTCACTTACATAATGCATAGTTTAAATTCAGATAAAAGAGGTAGAACATCACATATGCCTGTTCCACTTGCAAAAAAAACCCCTCACTTTTTAGAGCAATAGAAAACTGTTGTTGCCAAAACGATAAAGATAAATCCAGCTTTGAATTGAGCAGGCACATTTCTGCAGCCATTCAGTGAGTGGGCCAGAGCTTTAGACACAGCTCCAGCTGTGAGCCAGTGCCAGGCTCAGGCTCAGTCTCAAATCTGTGCAATGAGGAGACACAGCCAGGTGTGAGTGGTAACACTGTCTGGGCTCCAAATCAGTCCTGCTCTGAAACTGGAAAAAGGAGGATTTTTGTTTGGGCACACCCTCACTAAAGTACCTGGAGAAGTTTCAAGAAGATGCTGGATTCTGACAGCAAAGACACACACACACACTATGAACAGCACTGTCCTGGGGCAATGGAGTTTGCATCTTCCTGCTATTTATCTTCACTACCATAAGTGGAATTTCCCTATTTATTTAGGTGGAGAGGTCTGTTGCAGATAATTAGGAACTGATCTGGAATGTACACACACAGTATTTGAGTTTGAACAGTTAGCATCGAGAAAAACTTTTGCATTCAAAAAGTCTTCCTGCACACAGATACTAAAACTAAATCCAGCAATTAGCAGTGTAAGCTATGTTCTGTCCTAATCACAGTTTAAGGAATCAAATATAATCTATTTTATGGCTCAAAAAACTATGTTTCTTTCTTGTATTAATCATTATATTTTTCACTTTTGGTTGACCCTTAGCTTCCCCCTGGCCTATATCACTTTGCTGACAAAATCTTTATTATTTAGGGTTTTCCTCTAGACACAGGACTGCTTTCCTGCATTTGAAATGCAGCCAGAGAACAGTCAGCGTGGAGACCTTTGAAAAAAGGTGGGGTTTTTCCAGCTAGAAGGGTGGAGATGGGTACTTTTGAGAGTTTTTGTGCTTCCTGAAGTGCCTTTTCACCCGCAGTGTAAATGAGTGCTGACCTTGTGTTCTGATCCACAGGTCTGAAGCAGAAGGGTCCTGCACATTCTTATAATTTCCGCAGGAACTGGTGTGATGCCAAGTTCATTTCAGCTGCTGAAGGAAGCTGCTATACCTCAAGTTCAACAGACTTAATAGCCCTGAGCTCACAACGTAATAGCATTATTCTGTATGTTGGATGGGGCATAAAATGCATTACACCAATATTTAGACTATCGTGGACCTGACCAACCCATCAAGAATTGTGCCAAACAAAAGGCAGCTCAATTTTGAAATGCCCAAACTTGGCTCTGCTCCAGTTAGAGCACAGCTAAAAGAAATAAATAAAATTAGTCTAAGTTTTCTGTGTATTTAAAACAAAAACAAACCTTCACTGATTGTGATTCCAATATATTCTATGCTAATACTTAATGGAAAAGAGTGAACATAAAATCAGAATGTAGTTTCAAAAGAAAAATCAAGAATATTTCACTCGAAAAATCAGAAATAAAGCTTTGTGCTTTGCTTTCAAACTGAGACATCGTGAGAACAAAGATAATTCAGCAATTTATTCTAATTTGACAGAACTGAATTCAGGTGTAGCTCTACCAAAACTTGCAACAAGCTTGTATTTTATTTTCAAATATCTTCTTTACAGCATCTTCTGCAGCTTTAAACCCCTGACCGCCATAGGAGTTACTCTCCAGCCAGAAGTAAAATAGGAATCAAGCCGTGTATCACCATATTCTGTTCAACCAAAAGGCCTCTGCTTTTAAAGGCTTGTATTTTACAATAAATTCACACTCCAAATTAAGGACTGTTCATGATTAAGACATCACCCTGCAGTGATAGCTTTATACCAAATGATGCTTGGTTATTAAACTTGATGAAAGATTTGCCTTTTTGATTGGTGCTGTCTATGAGGCAGAATTAGGAATACCTTTAAAGGAGTCCCTTTCAGAGTAAGGGGGTTCCCTGCTTCCTGCCATGCAGTCCATAGACAAAACCATTTCTGGGCACAGAAAAGTCAGTGCTGTCACAAATCTTCCCTGGGCATCACAAGTGTATAATGCCTCAGAGCCAGATGATATAATCACTTTGAAAACACAAACCGGTCACCAAACTTTCACTGAGAAATGTCTCAGAGAGCAAGCAGAAAGTAATAGCTGGGATATCACTGAGGGCAGCCCTCGCCCACTGCTAGGTACCATCTCCAGCATTGTTCTCAAAGAAAATCTATTTGCTCTCCCACCTGTGTTGGGTGGCCCTGGCACCCAAAGCTGACTTGGTAGTTTCAAGCCCCTTCAACCTCCCTGACAATATAAATCAGCCTGTGCTAAATTCAAATCTCCCAAGTCTAGAAAAAAGACCAGGTTGATATAGGCAGATTGTAACCATGAATTTTAAAGGTATCTCCATTTTAGCTTTATGTTTTAGTATAAAGGGCCTCAGCTGTCTGATATATTTTTTCAGGTACACCACTCTTTTCTTCAAAAAGTTGGGTCTCACCTCATCCTCATATCAATATTTAATATGTTTACTTGATTACTGATGATAAACTGATCAATTAAAGGTTATCCCAATGGTATTGAAATGCTGTTAACAGGCATTCCGTCTTTCAGGACCACTCTGTGCACTGCAGACAGTATTGCAAAAGAGAGAGCAAAATAGATATTAATTCAAAGAGATATACTCCCCATACACCCCTCCAAGAAAAAAAAAAACAGAAAAAACCTGGATATTAATACTCAGTGATGTTTCCAACCAAAACTGTATTTTCATTCAAATATTGTTCTTCCTACTGCTGCAAAATGTGCTCAAAAGAACCATGACAAATGCTTGTAATATTTACAAGATGCAATTGCAGTAAAATATTAATATCTTTTCCTCCTTGCAGAACAACAGTGCACTCCTATTTCCACAGGAACAAGCAATGGGTTTATTGGAGCCACTCGCTGAGTGCCGTACGAGCCTTTCCAGCACACACACACTGCACCCAACTCTAACTAGGATTAGTGCCAATACAATTTGTACCACAGTAATCTATTAGATTCAGACAGATTTGCCTGAGCCTGAGGGGCTGAAACAGAGCAGCTACACTGGGAATGGTTTGTACAACCCTGAGCTGAGATGGAGAGGAGGAAGGCGATGCCATCCCAGCACTACGCCAGGCTGCGCTAGCACTGAGCTCTGGTCATTCCATGAGTGGGGACAGCACATCACAGCATCTCCCCCTCACTGCCATGCAGAGGAGCCCAGCAGATCCCCATTCTCCTCATGTTGAATCAGCTCCTTTCAACATCCAATTCTTCTTTTACTTCACCAGAGCTTGAGCAATTTTGCCTCCACTTTCAAATTATCAGAAATTCGAAATATCTGCTGGGTAGAAGCACAGTTTACCACTTCATAAGTCCTACATTTTCGGTGTTTCCTTGCCCAATCCTCTGCCCTTCTGCAGCTCCCTAAGCGTGCTGAGCAAGCAGATATTCCAGCTGCAGATGGCCTCAGGCAAGCCTAGGTTGGTTGAGGTCAGCCAAATCTGGCAGCTGCGTTTTGCCAGCCCTGCCTTCCTGCTCGGAGGCAAACAAGCAGCAGCTCACTCCTTTGCTGGCCTCCTCCCAGGCCACTCTCCCACAGAGGGAGCTGAAGGTCCCCTTTCCATCCCAGCCAGTCCTCAGCTCAGCTGAGGTTTCCTCTTGCAGTTCTTCCCCGAGGCTCGATGCTGCCTCAGGTGTTGAGGACAGAGTTGATGAATTTTCCAGAAGCTTTTGGACTCAGTTCACACCAAGGTGTAATTATTGGCTCCATTAGGCAAACTTTCAGTGCCAATTCTCTCAAAACCCCAAGATAAAACAAGTGACACCAACTTCTGGGGATCAGGGACAAAGCCACACAAACTCAGTGTGCTCTCTATCTCGGAGAACAGCAAATGTGCATGCGCTCTGTGTCTCTTAACATCAAAGAGGAACAGAATGTGACAACTGGGGCTTCTCCCAGCACTTCCAAATGCTTCATGGGCCAGCACCTGCTTTTATTGTTATTCTTATGCTTCTGAAACAAGCAACAGGAAAAACCCCAATGCTAATTGGCAACAGCTTACACAATGACAGCCAAATTAATGAAGCTGGAGATCAGTCAGAGTGGAAAGGTTTCAATTATCCACATGTCCTAACGTAAGAACAAGGCTAGGAGTAAGTGTACCCTGGGCCTAGCTGCTAATCAAAGCTTCTCTCTCAGTGTCCCAAAGATGACAACTTAGTTACCATTAGTAATTACTAACATCCTCCCCTCCTTTAGAGTTAACACTGTTAACTCTAAAGTTAACAGAGCTAACACTAACGCTTAATGTTAGAAACTGAAGAAATTCGCTTAAGTCAGATTGTCTCATCTGAATGAGTCAGCCTTCATTTTTCAGGTTTGGGCTCTCTAATAGCTGAAGTTTCAGCATTGCTTGACTGCTGTTTTCATTAGCTGATACTGTTGAAAGTTAAAATACACTCAAGACTACAACATTCAATTTTACAAGTCTTCTTAAGTAAGGTTTGGGTGTGTAACCTGCAATTAGACTAGAAAATGCACTATAAAGTGAGTTTATTAGCATTTGTAAAGGGGAAGTCAGAATGATCTGACAGCTTTCTTCCCCCCCTAACTTCAAGAAGTGAGAATTTACTAAAAATAGTGTGAAGTAGGGAAAGAGTTGAAAGGAACATGAAAAGGGGAAGGGAAAGGGAATAATGGGACCACATAAATATTTTAAACACCTATTTGTGTACCATGCACTCCACAGAACTAACACATATTAGAAGGTTTCCAGCTACAATGACATCTGACCATGCTTCCCTTTGTCCTGGAGGGAACACACTCCACTAGCACAGAGTTTGTAAAGGCCATGAACGAGCACAAATACAATTCAGTGACCTCCAGTGTCCTTGTCACCGACATGTGATATTTATGCATGTGAGGCTAATCTGAAGCCTCTCTCAAGCTCCCATTCATCATTAGCCCATCAGATGCTGACCAGACCATATATCTCTACCTGGATGCTCACTAATCTTTGACTATTAAACAGGGATAAACCGCAAATTTTATGCTGGGGGCCTGTCACTCAACTATTTGGATCTACTTTGTGGCCAGCTCCTTTTGTAAGGGAGTTGAATATAACCTTCACCTAGGGCTTCTCCTGGGCACAAAATGCTACTTAGCAAGAGCCAAATTCCCAGGTTTTATACACCAGCATGGATCTGCTCACTCCAATGGAGTCATGCCAGGTTACACCAGCTGAGGGCATGGCCATATATTTTCAAGGTACTCTATGAATTAATTAAGGTTTATAATAACCTTGCAAGGTTCAGCAGTACAAAGTGAAGTGGGAAAAGTGCAAGAACACCAAGACAATGGCACACAAGCAAATGCTGCTTCCCAAAGGGCAAATATCTTGACTGCCTTGCTTTTTAACTGTACATTCCATCCTTCCTGAGTCAAAAACCGCTCTCTAGGCTCCACAAAGCCAAAGATAGTTGTAGCATCAGGCTTCAGCAGTAAGAATTGAACCTGGGAGCTCTGTTCCTGCGTGTGTGAGATTACTGAAGGAACTAAGAGATCTAGTTGGGCAGGTCAAGTTGTGTTGAGTACACCCATCTGCTCAGCCTGGCCACAGAGAGATGTTGAGTTGCTTTGTATTCATAACAGCAGTCGAAGAGTTGTCCTATCTACTACTGAGGATAATAACTACAATATTAGGAATTCAATGCTTACATTGTTAAGATTTTTTTTCCTAGCATTTAAAAGAACAGGGCACAGTCAGTAGAAAGCCTCCTGCTTCCCATGTGCTTGCAGAAGGCAGCTTGACACCAAGTTTTGAAACTCACAGAAATACCTCCTTTCCACACACTGCACTGAAACAGTTTGTATGTTTCTATTCAGTGAACACTGACAAAAAAACTGAGACAAGGAACAAATGAAAACAAGCCTAAGAAGATGGAAGATTTGAAATCTATGAAAATAGTCCTAGAAACAACTAAGTTCTGTCCCGGCATAACCAAAGACCATGGAATTTCACCCGATAAATCATGCAATAACCCAGCTCAGCTGTTTCAAACTGTGTTTTATTGCCCTGTGCCCACTCAGCCTTAACCCAACTCATTGCACTGGAGGAAGGAGCAGTAACATTAATAACTTCCAGATTTTCTGGACTCGCAAAGGGGTTCTACAGCCTGTGCTGAGAGGGCTTGGGAAGGCTCCTGGCATTCTCTCCTGCCTTTGCACATCTACAACCTCGCCCAAATTACCCCATTGTTTCCCTTACCCCACATGCATCACTTTACCCTTACTAAAGTGCAGAACGCAGCTTATTCAGAGCACCTTCCTAGGCTGTAGATCCTGCCTGGAAAGATGACGGAAGAGCAGCTGGAGCAAACTCCTCCACCACAACAGCTCCCACACTCCAGTCCCTGCGCCCCCACAGCCCAGCGTGCAGAGCAGGAGCAAGATTTCAAAGGCACATCCTGAGCATCAGCTTGACCCCTTGAGCACCCGGAGCAGCCTCGGGCCTTTATCTGAAGGAGAGAAAACATCCCACCAAATTTCAATCAGAGGCTCTCGAAGGCACAAGTGTTCGCAGTTACAAAACAAACCCCGGTGCAGCTCCAAGCCTCCGCTGTGCCACAGGCAGTGCAGAAGGTTTCCGGCTGTCGGGCCGAGTGTATAATAGGCCTGATTTATAGTTATCAGCATGGGACTTGATTCGAAAGCTCAATCACCGTGACTTCTCACAGTGGGGTTTGCATGCTGCAACGGGCCTCAAAATTGGAGAGGAATTTACCTCCCGCTGCCGAGCATTACATAACAATCAACAGAAAACAAGCGGAGAGCAGCAGGAGGTCCCCATCATTAGCCTGCACAGTCATGTTAATGGAGACGTACACACACTCATCTATCTGCACTTATTATGGAGCTTGCCAGACTGTGGGATTACACTGCAAGGAGGAGTCTAGGGCACAGAGAGACAAGACACAGGCAAAGAGCTTCAAAACTCCAGTCAATCCACTGAGATTTCCACGTTAACGTGAGAGACTGGGGTCTGGGAGGTCCGAATCTCACATGTAGCAAAATGGCTCACAAAGGTTTGGAGGTGCATGTGACCCTGCACTGTGCTTTTCCTCTACAGAAATAACAGCTCTGCCTTCACCTTCCTGCCTCTTTTGAGCCTTGCTGCCAAGGCAACAGCTCCACCTCCACTAAAGGATGCCCACAAAGTTTTCTGAACTTCTGTCAGCATGGCCACATTGGTCTGCATCCCAAAATAATCACAGACTTCAACGCCAATTAGATGGTTCATATTAGACAAACAGTAGTCCCCGTGGGGACTCCTGCTGCCTTGGCATACAAAGAAGGACGAAAGCAAAAACCTAACATAATTTTAAAAGCCATTCACACCAAAAGGGCTCATTTTAAACTTAATATTTTGGGTAACTGTAGCTTTGTTTTCATATGATGTATTGTCTTCAACATGACAAGAGTACTTCAAAACACTCCTAAACCTCTCAAGGTTGAGGGAAAAATTTGTTCCATTTGTGGGCTTTTTAATGAATAAAGTGCTTGAACACCTGATGTGACTTAGCAAAGGTGAACCGAGTCAGAGCAGAAAACAGCCACATCACATTTTCTCTCCAGCCACCGCTTTGACTTTCATAAATATTCCCCTTTCCCTCCCAAGCCAGCCATTTATTGTTCCTCCCTCATGGGGTAAACCCTGCAAATTCATTCTAAGACTTGAGTATACAAGGTTAAGAAAAGGTCAAGACAGTCCAAGTCCCTCTATGCTACTTTAGCACGAAGTAGGCAATCCATTTCCTCTTCCCAAACATGCATTAAATACAGAGCATCTCTAATGGCCTGAGAGTTTTCTCCTTGATGTTTCAAATATTCTTTCTAGATCACTAAGCTATGGATCTAACTTGTGTTATTTCTTTTAACAAAATTAGAAATGACAGTTTTAAACAATCTTAATGTTATAATCAAATCAACTGGAATGTCATTAGCTTTCCCAATTGCCGTTTTTCTTTTCTGATTAATACTGTGGTTCCTGTAAGAAACACTCTTTTCTTAACCACTGTAAACAACCAGTACATTAACCCCGTGCAGATGGACTGTTTCTGCCATGTACCATTTACTAACCAAGGGAGAGGTCTCACCATTTCTCACCTGCCTCCTCAAAAAGTGTTGTACCTCTTTTCGTCCCTATCAATAAATTGACCCAGAAATATTTGCAAACTATTGGTCACTGTACATTTTAAAATGAAAAGCCCCCTGCAGAATCCAGCCACAAATTGATCTGTTTGCACAAGGATCTGGAATGTATCTGTTGCAAGGACTAGACAGGGCAATACAAACCATCAACAACTGAAGAGCCCCTGGCTTGTTGCTGAATATTTTTCTTTTAGACAGCCCAGAACACCGAGCAAGCTGCACTACTTGCCCGTTTCAGACCCTCTTTAACCTGAATACTCCTATCAAGCCCATATGGGGAAATATACTGGTAGCACTGGGAGCTGGAGAACAATAGGGGACTAATAGATAACTGAACTAAGAAAGTGGCTAAACACTTCTAGGCTCTACTTTAGCTATGTTAGAAAGAGCTCCCTGCTCAGTGGATGTTCAATGATCTCTGAAAATCATGTATTTGGCCATAACATCATTGAATTGTTCTTACTCACTGTTTCTTCCCCAGTGAACCACCTTCTGGTTCTTATCCTGCATTTAAACCCTTTGTGCACTGGGGTCAGGAACACACTTCTTGGTTCATTTCTGAACAAGTCCCACTACAGGAACCATGACTAGCAATTATTAACACTAATAAGTACTAGTGAAGAACTAGGACACAAAGTTTATTAGCTTTCAAATATTTTTTTGTTTGTTCATTCTTAGAGGGAAGAAATGAAGCAATCGAATGCTTCTCTGCTGATTGTGCCTTGTTTTCCTGGACAAAGCCTCTTGGCTACAAGCAAGTTTAGGCCAGAAGCCTATCTTTAGCTTAGTGAACCTTAACCCAAACCAGCCAAGTGACATTAACTCAGGTAAGCCAAGGACCTCCTGTTTCCACTTCAACTGTTTTTCCTCTGGGAGATCATCTCCTTTTGACCATGTTTTGTGTTGTGCAACTGTGTCAAGCACCTATAGCATAAAGAAGCAACACAAACCCCACCTGGAACTGCTTCTAGGTCAGGAACGTGCATGACAACAACCATCCAGAAAGGAGGGGCAGCAAGAGATGTCCCACAGCAACATAAGCTACTTTGGGGCCAGCTCTAACATTCTGCTTTGTTCTCCATAGTCAGTGGATGGTGAAGCCCCTTCCTGCGGTGCTCAGGAGTGCCAGTGAATTAAAAAGGCATTATGGGAGACACTGTCGTGGTTTAAAAATTAAAGTTAGCAATTTATAGTCCACCAAAATTGCAGCTGGAACTACGCTGTAAATTCTCCCATGCCACCTACTGGTGCCTTCTTTATCTACCAACTGTATTTTATAGAAAGCCACACAAACATGGTGCATTTATGGATGGTGTTCAAACTCATTTTTTGGTGGACTTGAGTGGAAAGGCACGAGGGTCAGCCCATAACACAGGATCTCCCTGCTTGGGTACCTTAAAAGATAATTAATTATTACTGCTGACAGCTTCAAGACCCCACAAAAATGGTGAGAAGCAACATGAAGGAATTCAGGACAGAAAATGCTGCTCAGTACTAACGCAAATCTGCCACGAGAAGGGCAGGGAAGCCAAACCACCTCACACACATCAAGAGATTGTATGAGAGCAAACCCCTGCTTGCTGCTCTCCAGAACACAGCTCCTAGTGCAATCCCACAGCCAACACAGCTAGGACTGCCCATGACCCTACCGGCATCACAGCTATTTTCTTGGCTGGACATGAAATAGAAGAAGAAAAAAAAATTAGTCTTGTTTAATCAACCTAAACTACTTTTTTTATTATTTAACATTAAAAATTAGAGTCTGTCCTCCTCTATCTAAAAGAAGAGCTGTCAGGTTCTGACCTAAGTCTAACCAAAAGGAGAGATGGGGAGAGGAAGGGGGGAGTTGGGAAAAAAAATCAATGAATCTACGCTAATAAAGGTTATAGGAGTAAAATTTACGCTGGATGCAAGTATGATCCTGTAGTCTTTTTATTTTTTTGGCATGCTGCCCCAGCATGATTTACGTCGAGATAACATGATGGAGCCTCCACCATTGAAAGGAATTAAATAAAAATGCAATAAAGGAGTACAAAATCAATCCGCTTACAGTTTTGTTTAATAAAAATTCATGAAGGATGGGCGGGCAGGCCCATAAGAAATACACCAGTTCAATGAGGGGGCTCTATCAAGCCCACAGCCATTAGAGTGTAGCAGCAGGATAGGATTATTGAACATTAGCATGAGTTAGCTGTGTGCCAGTGTGTTGAATATGCCTCAGTTCCCCCATCATTCCAAGCTCTGTCATTGCTGCCAGTCAATAGCGCATCTATCACCTGAAATAATGGCCAAGAAAAGTACAAAAGATGGGGATTTGACCTTGACTGAGAAGCTGATCCATGGGGATTTTCCAACACGGGAAGCAGTTTTTGCAGTCAGGATGTTGGGACTAAAACCCCACAGCAGACCCAGCCTATCCCTGGAGATTAGCAGGTTACAAGCCCAGGCTGGGTTTGGCTCCCCAGTTGTCACTTTTCAGAGCTGAGTGAAAATTCTGCCCTCTGGAGACATTTGCCCTAATGATAAGTTTGCATTTGTTTTCTTAACTACAGTCTGAGGCCTGAATACACAGGCAAACAAACATGCCCTGTGGCATGGTAAGAAATTAATTGCAAAATCCTTTAGCCACCCTGATTTTGTAAGAGGAGCTGCAAGGCTTAGCCTCACCCTTTTCCTCCAATGGGCATTTTAAAAGCTATTGCTTACAGTCACCTTGACAAAAAGACAATTTTAGTCGTCACAGGTTACACAGATAAGCATTTGAGAACAGAACTTGGCCAAATCCACGCAGCATTTCTGTGGTTTTCCACCAAATGAAAAATTTGACCAATAGCGGAACAGAACTGTTTCAATTTCTACCCTAGCAAACCATCTCATTTTCAGAATATTCATTTGCTCTGTGCTAAAATCTGCACTCTTTAGGGTTTTTTTTTTTATTATCACACAGAGCTCAAGCAAAAACATGGCTGAAAAGATGGACTTATGCCTTGCATGAGCAAGAGCGAGTTTGCAAGTCAGGCGTGAACATTCCCACTGTGCTCACAAAACACGCTGAGTGTGTGATGTCACCTAGTGGCCAGGACACACGGGACTGAGGGACGATTAACATTTTCTTCTAATTCCTCCACTAGCTGGAGGTACCTGCTGAAACTTCCCGAGGTCCTTATCAAATAAGGATCGCTCCAAGCCAGGATGATGTAGATTTAGCTTTGCACACACCTGTGATGGGATATGTGCAGAAACAGTAGGATGTGAATTATTTCCTCCAATGCTAGCAACTGCTAATTCCAAACCCCTTCTTTCCTGTATTCAAGTCAAGCCAAAAAAGCCAAATCAACCCTTTTCAACCACCAGCAGTGCTGCAAGCCTGGAGACACCCAGGAACAGATAAAAGCACAGAATTCATCAGACTCCGTAAGTCATCCCCAGGTGTGCTTTGTGCATGAAATTCCTCTCAGAGCACGGCTGGGTACAGCTCCACACCCTCAGACACATTCCAGCACGGGGTTTGCTGGGCTGGCTGATCTGCCCACGCCTTTCTCATGAGGGGATTCACGCCTAGGGAAGCAGTTCAACTTAGCTTTCCCTCCCCCAGACTAGAGGCAGTTCAGCTGACTGACTCTGCTCTAAGCACTTATCATGTAGGAGCACAGAAGAAAGGCAAAATGCTGTATTAGCCCACTCCTCCCCGACGGAAGCCTCAGGCCAAGCAAAACTGCCCTGCCAGTTTTTCCTGGTAGGCTTTTCTTGGCTGTTCCAGTACGTTGACTTGAAGGACAATAACCTCTAGCTTGTTTAACAACTTGTCCCTGCTGTGTAATTACACTGCTTTTAATTGGCTCGTGGGGTTTAATCATCTCCTGGGACTCAGCTTCCAGCGTTTCTCATTAACTCCAGCACGCACTCGTGTTCTGAGGACAGGGGGATGTGCTCCAGAGCTGCACACGGGGGAGGCTCTCTGAGGATCCAAAGGGAAAGGCTCACAGCAGAGCTCCAGCCACGTACAGACACTCACACGCTCCTCTGAGCCAGCTACACCCCATCTGTAAAGTGCACAGCCAGCTCTGCATCCCTGGGGAGAGGCAGCCAGCCCTGCTCACATCCACTGTCAACTTGTTGGAACAGCTAGAGGAGGCAGAACACAGTGAGGATTGAGAAACCACAGAGAGGAAGACTCTTGGCAGAGGCATAGAAGAGTGGATGTAGGAGCCATGCTGAGCCCCTTGCACAAGAACTTCTCCCTGTTACCTCCCTCAGCCTCAACAGTTCCAACGTTTCTCTTAGAAGTTTGCAAACTTCAGCTGATCTCAAAACTATGCTTTAAAAAAAATACATCTAAAATTACACCCACAGTAATATTAATATTCTTCATTTTATGCCAAGTGCCTTTGTGCCCTCCTGGGGCACAGGAGCACGTCCGGAGGAAACCACAAAGGTGATCAGAGAGCTGGAGCACCTCTGCTTTGGAGACAGGCTGAGAGCTATGGGTCACTGGGCTTGGAGAAGACAAAGCTTGAGAGAGACCCTTAGAGGCCCTTTCAGTATTTCAAGAGGCTACAAGAGATCTTGAGAGGAACATTCTACAAAGGCAGATAGTGATAGGACAAGGGGAGAGTGCTTAAAGGACTAAAAGAGCAGAGAAGAGATTTAGATTGGATGTTAGAAAGAAATTCTTCCCTGTGAGGGTGGGGAGGCCCTGGCACAGGGTGCCCAGAGCAGCAGTGGCTGCCCCATCCCTGGAAGTGTCCAAGGCCAGGTTGGACAGGGCTTGGAGCAGCCTGGGCCAGGGGAAGGTGTCCCTGCCCATGGCAGGGGATCGGAATGAGATGTCTTTAAGATTCCTTCCAACCCAAACCATTCCATCATTCTGTGACAGCAAGGTGGCTTGTACAGAGGAATTCTCTGCTAAGAGGTGACTGCTACATCCCAAGCAGTCAGCACCCAAGGCTGCTCACAGGAGGATGAGCCAAGGACACGATACATTGCAGAAAATGGAAAAGGATATTTGACATTTGCTGAAGGAACAACACTACGTTAAACTTGTACTGGCAGGGCCTTGAGATCCAAGTAGTTTTCTATTACTTCTCAGCCATGCTCGGCCGGTTTGTTTGATTTTTCCATCAGAATCCTGCAGCTCAGTTCACTTTACCAGAGGGGGAAGTTGCTGGGAAAGGGACTGAGAAACAAGAATCTGTCAAAGAGTTGTTTTATTTCCTACAGCACTGGCTGACTGACCAAAATCCTATAAAAAAAATAGAAAAGAAAAAAAGTCAAATTCAGGAAAAAGCCCTGAACGTGTCAAGGCTTTTGGAACAAATGGCACAATAGGTTTTTCCTGTAGCTATAGGCATGTATTTCTTCTTATTTTTTATTTATTTATTTAAGCCCCTGTAACACACCATTTCCCCCAAAGGGCGGCAAAGGTTCAAAGGCTTTGAGAGCACCAATAAATCATGACCACATAAATGTCCTGTAGTGAAGTTTGATTCTTATTTACCCGGGGTCTTTGGGCCAGTGCTCAGTCTGTGTTGGAGAAGGCAGATTTACTTCTCCTGAGATGCCCTCAATTCACAGAGTGCTCATCTTTCAAGCAGCACCGCTCCAGCCTCAGCTGCCAAAACACTTCTAGCTGCAAGTTTCCATCATTTGCTTTATCACACTTCCCTTTCCCCTCCCAGATACCGGTCTAAACTAAGTTATGTTTAGAAATACCTTGTGAGTGGCCAGACTGTGAGTCAATGAATCTCCATAAATCACTGCCATATGCAGAGGAATTTCAGGCTTTAGTGAGCTTTCTCCTTTGGCCATCTCTAGCCACGATTCCCTCTCTAAAATAACCCTTAGGACTGTGGTGTGTTGTATAGCGTGTAGGAAACTCAGCAGAGGTATAAGCAGGCTACAAGAGTGGGGCATGAGAAACAGAGCATTAGGAACAGGACAGAAACACTCTTTTAGATTAACTGGATGCCCTGCTGCATAGCTAAGGTGCAGTTCTGTCCTGCAGGCAGTAAAGCAGTGAATTAGTCTCCACTCCACAGCAAGGATGATCTGCTCATCCAACTCTGCTGAGAGGAAAACAGGATCAGCAACAGGAACTCCAGCAGTTTGATTAAAGCAAGCACCTAATAGTGTAGCTGTTTCTTCACATTTTTTTCTGTTAGGTGACTTAATCTAACATTCATTCTCCAATGTCAATGAATATTTACACCCAATCCACTTTGAAGTATCCTTTTTAATTATTCACAGTTAGTACAGCTGCAGGTATTCACTAGCAATTTGTGAACGGAGTCCATGTTAATTTTCTGGAAGCATTTTTCTGGAAGAATTTTTTCTGACAGGAAACAGAACCAACACCCAGAGAAATAAATTAACCACTCACATGACTTAAAACTAAAAGACTGTAGATGCACACGATTTTTCAGAGATGTACATGGAAAAATAAGAACTAAAGACAACTAATTATAGCAAGACATTTTGCTATAGAACACTAATTTTTTTGAGTCAAACAGAAAAAGTGTTCAAGCACCACAGAAACATCACAGTTCTGTGCATCATTCGTTAGAGAGATATAAATTTGCCAGACACATTAACCAAAAACCAGCTCTTTGATTCAGTGGAATGTGACTGGGACATGTGTAGGTTCAATTGCAGTGGGAACGCACGTAGAGAATCTCATCCTCAGACAACAGCCTTGAACCCTGCAGGAATCTGCACAGCTCTGCTTTTAGGAAAGGCTTTTTGTCATTAATAGTTTAAAAGTGTTGAAGGGAAATGTTGGCAAAACCCCAGCAGCAGATTTGAGTTCATTCTGTAACCCGAAAAACAGGTGGGTGAATTAATCTGCAACCAAGACCACTCTGTTCCACCCCATGCAAAAAAGCAAAGCCTAAATGGGGATCTAGTGTGCTCTGAATGATATCTATTTGACTTTTACTTAATTTGCCTTAGCTTTTCCCACTCTCTTGTGTCTGGAGAGTGCAGAAGCTCCTGGCCAGAGGATCTGCTCTTTAGCTTATAAATTTAAGGTACCGCAAATGCATTTCTGGCTGTTTTTATTTATGCCATAATTAGTCGGGGGTTATTTTAATAAATGAATAAAGGCAGCTAAACATTTGCCACATAGTCATCTGCTTCCAAGGGTTTTGGTCAGGGTGGTGCCTACATTATCCTACGGTGTTTGTGTTGTGTGCTCTGGATGACAAGTTTATTGGAAAATGAACAAGAGCCCCTCTCTCAGCCACTGACAGCAAAAATCCATCTCCAACATAACAGACAGATATAATTGTTGTGCACCCTGTTAGACATGCCAAGTGATTGATACAATGCAAAAAGGAGCGGGGAGAAATTATGATGATCTATAAAGATCTTTCTGGAACAGAGAAAGAGGAAGGGAATCATTTTTAATGTGATTAATATTGCAGCAGAGAGGGGGAGAAAGGAAAGAGATGGGATTTGTTCCCTGCCATAACACTCTACTCCCAGGCAATACTGCTTAGCAGGAAAGCCTTCCAGCTGAGGGCTATGAAACAGTTATCACTGGTAGGTGATTAAGTTACTAATTCTTCAGGGAGAAGACATTTAGAGGGCCATATTAAAGGAGAGCAAGGCAAAATTACATTCCATTTCAATTTAGTTTAGCAATTCTAGTGATTTAGTTAAATGAAAAGCAATTGTTCCAATTAATAGTATTGAATGTTATTCATCAAAAGTGTCAAAACAGCTGTGTTGGTGCATTAGTAACCTATTCTCTTGTCAGAGATATGGATAATTCCCCAGGATTGCACGAGGGAAATGGCAGAGCAGCCAGGAGCCTTCAGCGGAGCCGCACGTCCCGCAGCGTTAATGACTGCGGGGTCATGGAGCTGCTGTCAGGCTCCAGCGGCTCCACGCCGGGGTGGAAAGGACAGCTGGGGTTCAGCAGGGCAGGGGATGTTCCTGAGCACGTGGATCTGGCTTTCACCCTCCCCGGTGCCACCCCACAAATGTCCCTCAGGACAGTCTGACAGGGCAGCAGAGCCCCGCACTGCCGGCCAGGGCAGAGCGAAGGCAGCTGCTCCTCTCCTCCCCATCCCACTCCTTGGCCCACTCCTTCCCCAGGGTTTTGCACAGGAAAGGGTGAGACCTCCACCTTGCTTTGCCTGGAGCTGGTGCAAGAACAATTAGGAAGCCAAGCCTCTAAGCGCCAAGCACCATTTTGATCCATGCTGAGGCCTCGGCAGAGACAGCGGCCCTGCAGCAGCTTTTCTCATGGAGCTCATCCATCAAAACAGTGATTAAGGAGCTAAGAGGAAAAGTTTGGACATAACCCCTGAATACAATGGGGTAATAAAACACAATGGTGCTGCTGGCCTGGGAATATGACACTCTGGCACAAGACAGAACCTTCTATTTTGGGATAAACAGACCCCGGTCTGAACATGGCTGAGGGCATCCTGGAGCTCATTAATCTGTATGGGAATGACAGAGACAGGATAACAGGTCTGATAAGGGTTTCCTCCAGCCTTTTCCTCGCACCATGCAGGCCCCTGCAGCCACCTCAGCTATCTCCACTCAATAAGGCTTTATACACTTCCTCCCACGACCCATAATTGCCATCCCAGTGCAGGCGATACTATCACCTTCCTTTCCTTTCAAATTTCCATAGCCTTTTTATGGGAGATTAGAAAATCCTGTCTTTTTTGGACTCTGCTGTTTGTTTTCTCCAGGAGCTAAAGAAAAACAAAAGCATGCCATGTAGCTGAGGTGAAGGACAAGGAAATAAAGGGTGCTAAGGGCCCAGCAGGAACCTGCTGCAGCTTGTGCTGCTCCTTACCCAGGGAGACGCCTTTGCACTCCTCAGGAACAAGGCAAACCATGGCCCAGTCCCATCCCACGGGGCAGTGGTGAGATCCTCCAGGTCACACCACAAGCCAAGAGCTACAACAGTCTCGTGTGTCAAATGATGAGTCTGTTCTTTTTTAAAGGAGTTAACAGATAAAATCAAAAAAAACGTGGGTACATTCAAGGAGAAATGGAGCCTTAGATACCCTCAAGTGAAAGATAATGCTCCTTTTTCTCCCTGTCTCTGAAGGTATCCTTCAGGCCACACTCACAGTCCAACCTTCCTCATGAAGGTGACAAGGCTTTGCAATGTGACTTTTCTTGCTTCCTTTTCCCTCCTCCAGTGACTGCTAGGGATCACAGCCCAGCAGTCACCCTGCTCTGACACACACTGAAGCAGCCAGGTGCTCTTGCTGACCACAAGCTAAAGCCAGTGCAGAGCATCACATGGTACCAGCACTGCTGTAATTGAAATGTTATTTAATGGGGAGAGGGAACTAATCTCTCTTATCCATGCAAGACAAACATTTTGTTATCACCTGCTCACGCTCAGAGGAGGAAAAAGGCTCGAGAAACTTGTAACCGCAAAAATCTTCCCCAGCTTTACACATAAAAATGTACAAATCGAGTATCCTCACTAGGTTTGGCACTCCACAAAATCCTCTTTAAGCCCTAGCCTGGAACCGTACCTGCACCTGCTTTTATCGTAAGAGCTTGAAAGCACATAGAAAACAGCACCTGAACTCACGGGCTCTGAGCTTTGCTGTGACCTCTGGTGCTTTGTGCCTCAGTAACCAGGCTGCTGAAACACAACTCCGAGCCAGAGCAATGAACTAAATCCCCCCATGCTGGTCCCAGCACAGGGGAGTGGACACACAGCAGGTCCATGCCAAACTTCTGCAGAAGGTTGGAGAACACACACTCTAACTTCAGAGTGGTGGCCACAAGAACAGAGAAGCACTGTGGAGCCCTCCCCATACTACAGTTCAGGTTTTCGGCATGAAAGAAGCTGCTTTTCGGCAACTCTTGTTCTCTCATTCCTGCTCGGGATGGTAGGATTTTAAATGCCTGCAGGGCACAGAAGGTTACTGATAATAAAACTGCATTTTAATACACCAGAATAACTATAGATATGCCTATTTTGGTGCACGTGGCTCCACCTTAGCTGTATTTCAAACATGCCACATAACATTTATTATGAAAAAGAATTAAAGAGCCCTTCATTAATTATTTGTATTACCATAGCACCTAAGGGCATTAATCACACATCAAGGCATCATTCAGCAAACACTGCCAGAACACAGTCTGCCCAAAATCAAAATCCAGGGCAATGAAAAAGAAGCAACTGCACAGAAATAAAGAATGCACGTAGTGTGGGAAGCACGGGGTGATGGCTTCAGTCAGCACGAGAGGCACCAGAAAAACCACGTCCTCTGCCATCAAATGACCTGTGCACAGCCCAGGTGAGGAAGGTTTTTAAGAGGGGTCAGGTGAGGATTAAGAGTCAGTAATAAGTGATCAGAATATTGGAAGCCAAACCCAAGGAGAAGATGTGGAAGAAAGTGGGCAACTGGCAGCTGTTGTGGTGCAGAGCCCTCAGAGACAAGACTAAGCAGTCAGGTACAGTTTGAGTCAAGTTATGGATCAAGAAGACTCCTGGAAGATCCTTTCCAGCCCAGTCCTTTGACTTTACAATAGTTAAAAATTATTTTAAAATAGATAGGAAGGTTCTAACATCCTGTTTGTTAAACAGGCCCAAACTTTAAATGTTTCATTATAAGTTAATACCAGCTCTACCCCCTCACTCTGAGAAGCCAAGGAACAAATGTGTTGGGAGCTGCACTTCACCCATGACAGACCCCCAGGCAACGAATCAAAGCTTCAGCATTCCTCAAGATCATTATCTCCTGCCAAAGTTAAACACCAGTTATAAACAAATACCAGCTTCTGATCATAAAACGGAGCTGAAGCCAAAAATAAAAGCTTAGAGTCTGCCTAGATGGTGATTAGTAACTAATACACCAGGTAAGCCCTTCCCACCTCTTCAGCTCCTACACCAGCCCCAGAGCTCAGTTCCAGCACGTGCCCAGCACAGGCTGGGAGCAGCCACTCATTCCTAACCATCATTTTGACTCTTCCTACCCCATCCCTTGGAAAATGGGATGTGTCCTCACATAAAAGGCGGTGACTAGAGAGAACAGATCTATGTTGTGAAGTGAGCTGAGCAGCAAATAAAGCTGATGCCTCCTACCGACATAAGGGTTTGCGATTTTGGTGTACTAAATAAAAAACCAAATTTATGTCTGAAAAGCCACTGTTGTACTTCACATGCCACATTTTCCTCCCAAGGGGAGGCTCTTGCATTAAACTACAGGGTAGAACAGAACAGCAACTGCTGCACACAGAGGTAATAATGAAACATGAAATTATTGTAATATAGCACATTGCCATAATATGAATTAAACTACTGTATTTCCCAGCTGTAGCTTTCTTAAACTCCTATTTCACTTCGTCACTGTTGTTTGGTTTGTTTCAAAATAAAAACAGGCTTATACACAGCTGAATAATTAAAAGTGTTGTCTTCATTAAAGGAAAAAAAAAAATAAAACAGCCACAAAACCCCCCACTCCCCGGAAAAAAAAAAATTCAAATATAAAACCAGACCAACTTCCCATTCAAAACCTAAAAGAACTCTTCTCCCAAACCTGGCTGTACACGAATGTGGCTAATACAAAAAGGAGGGGGGTTTTTTTAATTATTTAGGTGCATTCTCAGAAGTTAATCAACTAATCTCCTTCTCTATTTCCTAAACCAAGAAAAGGCCAGATGTAGTAATCTATTACAGACATGATATAATTGTACTGTAATCATAACAGAACAATATCTGCACATATGCTTTTGTTAAGCACAGGGCACAGCCTGACACTACTCATTAAGAAACAAATGGAACATTCAACCACGGCTTTCATTTGATCTTACAAAGATAAGTCTCGGTATTGTTATTCCGGATTTTGTGTGTGTGTGTGCAGGACACAAAAACATTCTCTCTCATGATTAAAAAAAAAAATAAAACCAGAGCAAACTGGCCTACACAGGACAATTGACCAGTAGAACAGTATATTCTGCTATTATCACTCTGCAATAACTTAAAAGTCACTCCAAGCACAGAATTAACACCAAAAAACAATCCTAAAACAGTTATCTCACCCTACTGTGGCCTTGCTGGCCATTTTTCTTATGCAGAACATTTTTCACTATCACATCCCAAAGGTATTTTACACAGCATCATACTCACTGCTATTGTAATTTAAACCTTGTCTGTGCCCTGTGGATGAAAACATCTCAGCATAACTAGCAGCACTACCAGAAAGGGAAATATCAAACAAGCAGCTGGTGTTGCTTTAGAACTTTCTGAAGGGTGTGCCTGGCAGAAGAGCAGTTAAAAAGCAGCAATGTGAAATTGCATATGATACAGCGCAGGGATGCTACTGCATTATAAATAATGCTGAGGGATGCATTATTTATATGTCTAATATTGGGCTCGCTTATGAAGAAAGCTTCTTTCTGCAGTTTGTCTCCAATGGTAATAGGCAGACAGGATCACACGGCAGAGATCGGAAGGAGACACGGCAATTCAGGGAAATTTGGGAGGCAAAACACAGAAAAACATTGAGTGGAGCTCCCTATTGCATTTCTTAGGTTTAATAAGTTGGAAATCTCAGAAGGTTAGGGGCTCACCTTTCATTCATTTAAACATTAAACAAGAAACAGAAAAAAAAAAACACCTTGGTTCTATTTGAGCCTTATCCCAAGTCTGTGTCCTTTAACAGCTGCACGGCTGGCACAGAAATACTCTGAGATTTCTGGCACCTCCACGTCTGATCACTGTTTTAAACCAAAACTGGAGAAAGGCTCTGCCCCATAAAAGTGTTTAAATTGGCTCTTGCAAGAGGGTGGAGCCTCCAGCCCCACAGCGAGCTCAATCTTGTAACACACTCATTTTCTGTTGCTGTGCTGAATACATCCCTTTGCACAGATTCAGCACCTCTTTCCCTCGCTCCTAAAACTCCACCAGCAATTTGTAAATAAGTGTAACTATGAGGACAAAAGCACAAATAAACCTGGTGGTTAGCCCAAGTCAGAGCACCAATGGGGCCGAATCCAATTTTTGGTATCACCAACATTTTTCCCTTCAGCCGAAAGTTACCAACTGTAGATAAATGCCTGTAACAAGCTTTTATCTGCCCTTTATCCCGCTTGTTTTCCAAGACTGGTGGTCAGTATGAACCACAGCAACCTTTCTTGGCATCAACACACAAAGCTGAGGCATGGAGATAGATCCCAACCACCCATGGGCACCACAGGGCAATAGATTTCTCTGGAGTTTGGGTGGACAGCCAGACGGGTCTACAAAAAATAAATCAGTTCCAGTAGGTCAGAAACTGCTCTCAATAAGGAGCACAGAGCTGTTGTGGAAGTTAATGAGTCCCACCACTGTCTAAACCAGCCCAGGCAGGGCCTTGGGGGGAATTAAAGCACTCTTGTGCTTTGCTGTCGTTGCTTCAGTTCAGCTTTACCTCATAAAAGCAAACTAGGCCTGTGCTTGGGACCATGGTGCTGACAGTCACATGAGCTCATCCTTACAGCTTTCTTTTGTTCTTGGAGTTGCAGAAGAAGAAAAGGCTTGAAGATTAGAATGAGACAATGATCCCAGAAGATAGCTGGTTGGTGCTTTTGTTTTTTTTTGAAATACATTTCATGAAACCATTCACTCCAAACCCACTGTTTTGGAAACTTGCTTTCACAATCCTATGCTCCAAGGTCCCAGATTATCCAAATTCCACATACTGTTGCTGAAAATGTTTTCTAGTTCCATGTCTAACTGAACCAGCATCCAAAACCCACCCTATTAAAACCCAGTCAAACGGAGCTCAAAAATAAAGGTGAACAACGGGAAGGAAGTGAGATTCTTCTTCAAGATTGAAGGTTATGTTCCAAGTCCAAATATTTTTTATGCATCTTTTCAAAGCAGTGTTTAAGCACATCTAGCTACATTTTGATTCTCCCCTACAGGTGTTTTGCTGCGTCTTCATCTTTGTTAACAAAGCATTTAAGGGCAGGATGTTCTCATCTCAGAGGCCACAGTGAAGGGCTCACAGCCTCTCCTTCCCACCTGATTCCTCACAGTATCACAGGCAGGAAAAGTAATTGGCATCAGCCCATTCACATTCCCACAACAATTTTTCCTGAATGCTTCCAATTGACAGCCAAAACACCCCCCCACCTAAACCCAGTGACATGAGAAACTCTGTGTTTGTTTTAAAGCGTTCTGGACTTTCCTAGCTGTGCGCAGAAGTTGAAGACACAAGAAGTTGAAGCTGAAGCTGAGCACACTGTGCAGCCTCCAAACTGAAAGCAAATGAGTGATGCTCAGATTGTATCACACTTAAATCAGAGTCACAGGACTTGGCTTGCGTTTCCACATGATTGACTCCTTTAGCTTGGCGTGGATAAGTTGTCTTTTCCTGTTACAGGGCTTGTGAGAGGGATGGAGAGCTGACACCAACTTATCCCAGGATGTGAAGCTTGCCAGGAGTTCAGTTTTCACCCACAGATCCAGTTTTTTTAGTGCCCCTCCACTCGTGACCATCCTTGAGATGAGGAACTCCCCCTGGTGCAGGAAGCCCAGTCAAATCACATAACGGAACTTAAGTTTATGCTAAGCAGAATTTCCAGATAAACTTCTGCAGCCAAATCTACCCAGCACCGTTGATCCCAGTTCTCCACTTTGCTGTGCAATTTCAGACACAGCTTAAAGTGGAGATGCCAAAAGAATCCAAAAATTAAAAACCACTTTCCCCATATTCCACTCAGCAGCTGTCAGAGAGGAAATGCAAGTGGAGTGATTAATTCTTCCACTTATTCTGATGCAAGAGCATCAGCCTCTCAGATTTGGGCTTTATTACTATGCTCTGCCTCCCCAGGCCAATCCTAAGAGTCAAATTTTGACAAATTTCATACTGTGAGGCTTTTAAACAGTCAAATATTGCTTTATTATTTAGAACATCATTTTTCAGTTTTGTTTCCAGCTGTATGTAGCACTGAAGTTTGCATTAATGCCCTGCATTATATCATCCTTATCAGACAAGTTTCCGAGGTACAGCTGATTCTCCTTTTTGATTTTCTACAAGAGCTATTAAAAATGCTGACCAAAGAATATAGATTTTCATTAATATTTCCTCTTCTTTTGATCTGTTCCTTTGATTTACCTGACTCTACAATCCAAATAATCAGAGGAGTTCCTGTCTTTCACGCAACAAATGTAATGCCAAAATTTAATCAAGCCAAGGTTTTTAAGATGGGGGGAAAAAAGAGGCAGTACATTTAAAGAGCTTTTCCTCACCCTGTCTCTCCAGATGCTTTTGGGAAAAGCAGACCCCAAGAAGATGTACCAGTTAAGTGTCCAACAGCATTAGTATTTCAGAGGACATTCTCTCCTTTGTCGGCATGAAAAGCATTTCTGCAAACAGCAAAGCTGCTGAGGATGAGAATTTAGACCGAGATGGAGACAACCTTTTTCTTCTGGCAGGGGAAAACAAGGTATTGCTCTAGCATTTTCTCCACGCTCTCTCCTGCTTCAGTTCAGTTTTCTCTGCTAGCTTAAGCAGTTGATAACTTCTCAGGACATCCAGTTGACTGTATACTTGTTTTTCAACCCTGTTTTGGCATAAGGTTGCTATCCTTATTCCTTTTGGTATTGTTCCTGCACAGGAAGGCAGGAAAATATGTTTCCAGGCTCCTAATATATGTTTGCTTTCCCTTATTGTTGTTCATTCTGTTTACACAGTGGCTGTTTTCCTTCACCTCTGATGATGAAATTTAAACTCTCTCCTAAGAGGAGAGAGACTTCGGGGAGCGGAAAATACAAAGACAGAGCAAAGGAGCAAACACTGACTTTGCTTTCAGCACTCTTGAGGAGTCAGCCTTGACCCCAAGATGCCCAAACAAGTTGCAAGAGTAACATGTGCACTTTTGGATTAATCCCAAATGTTCCTGTTTTTATACTATTTTTACATTAGGGAATGAGGGAACAGATGTGGTTCAGAGCAGTCGGTGCACCCCAGAACACCGTGCTGCAATCACTCCAGTGCCATTAAATCACCATCAGAACAGCTTTGTTCAGGAGTCCTTCAGTTGTTCCATGTGATTGCTGCTCCAGCCCAGCTCCAACATGCACCTCAAATACACGGATAACTCAGAAATCAGAGAATTTGCAATTCACCACTCTCTGTCAGAGTCAAAATTACTCTGGGGGCCCTCAAAAAAAAAAAAAAAAAAACAACCAACCCTACAGGTTGGTGAAAGCAGCCATTATCTGTGTGTTGGCAATAGCTGCTTGTAGATGCATTTGTAGACCTGTAGTTAATCAGCTTTTTTCCACGTTTCCAGTATTAACTTGGTGATGCAATACTTTATATACCCAAATGATGGGGATATTTGCATAAGCAAAGTTCTAACCAGTCCAAGGAGAGGGGTATGCTAACTAATACAGAAGTTTGGGTGATGTATGCAATCAAATAAAGGAAATCTGCAGCTTCTCAAAAAAGGGCCAGAATGGCTTCCAGTCAGCTAAACAACAAACTAATCAGCTTTTCTGATAACCTGGAAGGAGTCTCTTCCTTCTTTGTTTCTCGTGAAACCAAATGAAGTTCATACGTAGATAAAAAGGGGAATAAAGAAAATAGATCTGAAGGCTCCTAATCCCCACAAATTGTTGCCACATCACCACTTTCAGTGAAAGCCTTGAAGCCTCACCCTTCAAGCAGATACACTTGTTTTCTTCACAGAAAAGGGGTACCAAGGAAACTTCCCTGACTGTCCTTCCAGGAGCCACTTTGCAGCCACACTCAGACCACCTGCACTGGGACTGAGGCCCCTTCACAGCTACACAGCCCAACACTCACAGCCAACAACCAGCTTGGCCACAGGTTTCCCAGAGCAGTCTCAGGTACCTTGATTCTTAAAATAATTTAATCACAGTGCAATAACAAAATAGCTTGAGATGCCTCTGAGCAGAGACCCCAGACAAAGGAAACCATGGGGTTTTATACCCTCACAGCCCAGGGGTACCAAATTCTGGAGTCCTCAGCGCCTCCCTCCCCTGGCTGTGCCACACATCTCTGTCCCTGTGCGTCCCTCCCTGGCTGTGCCACACATCTGTGTCCCTGAGTGTCCCTCCCTGGCTGTGCCACACATCTGTGTCCCTGAGCGTCCCTCCCCTGGCTGTGCCACACATCTGTGTCCCTGAGCGTCCCTCCCCTGGCTGTGCCACACATCTGTGTCCCTGAGCGTCCCTCCCCTGGCTGTGCCACAGTGCCCTGTGCCTTTTTTTTGTGAACAGGGTCAGCAGTTCTCAGTCTCTTGCCTGGGGCTCCCGCCCAGAGCCCAACCTGCAGCTCCTCTGCAGCTGCATCCTGAGTCCCCTGCACTGGATGGATTCCTCAACAGTGACAACAGGCCTTTCCTCTCCCAGTTTCCCCTCAAGGAAAGATCTGGAAAGGGCCATCACCTTCCCTTCCACAGAACTGCTGGCTGCCCCAGTTGCACCAGTGCTACAACTGGGATTCCCCTCACAGGACCGGCACACCCCAACAGCCATCAATTCACTCAGCATCCTCCGTGTCCTTTGTTCTTACAAGGGATGACCTCATCTCAGACCAACTCCAACTGTTTTCCACAGTGATATAATTTCCATACCTAATTCCATATGGTCAGAGCAAAGATTGAGCATGAATAACCTGAAGCCTAAAACCACAGAAGGGGACCCACTGCCCTGGATGACTTCATAGGTGACCTCTATTGGTCAGGGGCCTTCCCCCCATCCCACCACAGCTTTCTGCCTAAAAGCAGAAACAGCTTTTAATCTCCTATTAAAATTATGCAATTATGAGCCCACAGGTTGTTTCAGAGACATCCAGAAAGATCCCTGAATCGTCAGTAAAATTCTAGGAATCAATGGCCAGCTCAGGAAGGCAAAGGAGGAAACATAAAAGAAAAATACTCCTCTGAGCATACCATTATTGTTAAATATCACCATTCCAAACGTGAGAGATAAATTTTCAAGTGTTACAGCAGATCTCAGAACCCTATTAATAGAAATTAGAGGGAAGTCTAATAGAAAAAGACAGAGAGGAAGACATTCTCTCCACTGCTCCCTGGGGAAGGTGAGAAAAGACTGAAAGATGACACTTTATCTCTTCTAATTCTCATGGGACCCATAATCACAGCATTCATTCAGCAAATAATAATAATAAATATGGTCTGAAGCAACTCCAGCTATTTCAGCTTTAATAAATGGGTTGAAATAGAGGCAAATTCAGATACAGAGAGCATCTTTTCAATAAAATCTGATAGGGTTATTAATAACATTAATGGAGTACCATGCTGTCTCCATTTTGTTAATAGTTGCCTTGTTCTCCCCCAGCCCATTCCCCACTCCCGTGCACAGACACAGACAAACACACACACTTTTCCCTCCAGTGATGACAAATTCAGACTGTCAGCTTTCTGCTGGCAATGCATCCCAAGAATTAGTCAAATTTGACATGATTTTATTGTTTTATGGGAACTGCCAACAGGGATTTTTCTGCCTGAAGTACATTTATATCCTAGTTCAAATCAGATCCGGGCTTGGTTCATGGACACAAAGAGGATAAGCCAGGAAACCTGCAGGTCCTCAAGGACAAAAAAAACTTATGGCTATGATGGGATGCTTAGAGCCTTCTTCCAGATAACTGTGCCTTTGTTTTCACTTGTCCCTTACTTTCAGGACAGCTTTTCCTTTCAGCTTTTTGCTCCCCTGTCAAGGAATCATCCCCAGTGCACGGCCACAGTATTTGGGCTGCTGGTCCAAACCCAGACTTTCGAACTCTGAAAATCCTCGCACACAGTTTTAGAAGAGCTGAAAATCTGTCAGCAGAGGAACAAGTGCAAGCAGATGGATTTGCCTCAACTGTCCAGTTTTATTCTAAATACAGAGTTTAAAAAGATTCTGGTCTTATTTTTTTCTCCCTCCTTCCCCTTTTTTAATGAAATAAAGGCTGACCTCTCTCTCACCATACCCCATGAAAAAAAAAACAACTATTGACTCCAGTTGTACAGGACTGAGGGCTCCCAATAATTTAAAATTCACCCTTATTTATCCCATTTCACATCAGCCCTTAGCAGTATTTTCCAAATGTCAGGTTTTTACAGACTTAATGAGATTAAAAAAACCACGCTCCTTTCCCTTTGGATTTTATGCTTTCAGCTGTGACTTCCATAAAAATCACTTGGGTTAGCAAACAAGATGGCCACATGATTAAAGAAAAAAATGCATCCCATTTTCCTAGTCTCCATCTATAGATAGGGGAAGGAGCAGCCAGAGCCAAAGTGTTTTATACCACAGCACTTCCCCTGCGAGGAGACAAAAAAAAAAAAGAAAAGAAAAGAAGAGAAATAGACTTACAGAGTTGCAGAGAAATGAAATGTTTGAACAGAAAATAATTTCCCTAACTTGTAGCCTGGAGGCATAACCTGTCATAGCTCTGCATGAATTGAACAGTCAGGGAGTTCAAGTTTTTTGCAGCTTACCATAAACTAATATGCTCCGTCATATCATCCTCAGGAGACAGGGATTTGAAGGAGCCACTGTATTTAAAACAGCAAAAGTGATTCTAGGGCTTAATAGAATTAGAGGGAACCATCAGAAGCCAAACACAGATGGAGACTAGATGGAAGGTGACAAAAAAATTCCCAAACCACCCGCCACACTAAAGACAGAGAGCTAAGTGGTAATTCTATTTTAAGCTCTCCTAGAGACCATGGACTAATCAGCTCATATCCTACAAGAATTCCACTCTGTTTTACATACCTAAACCCAGAATAACTGACAGATTTCCACATGAAACAGAGAGCATCATACTGTGAGTCTCTCAGTGGGCTGGGTCAGCCTCAGAGGCTGCTGCAGGAGAGGAGAGCCCCACAGCAGGCACTGCCTTCTGAAAGGGGGAGTAGCAGAGCTACGAAGGAAAACTCTCGAGGAAGAAATGAACTACTTCAAAATCTGCATTGAACAGATCAGGCGAGATTCTCGTCTTGCGTCTGCAGCCTCATCTCCCTTGATCTTTATAGGCTTACTCTGGTCTGAAATCAATGCAGCAAGCACAGTAAGGTGCAAGTCCTGGAGGCTACTCCACAAACAAGACACAGCTGAACAAAATAAGTGTTTTTCCTAAGATATTCTCTGTCCTCCTACCTCATCAGGTCCATGCATACTCTGTGGAGTAGATGCTGTCCTAAACGCTGCTCTCTGAACCAAAGCACAAGCTCTGCCAGGGACAGAGGTTGGATTATGGATTGACTGCTCCTGCCTGGAAAAGGGCAGAGCAAGAGGAAAACACTGAAGAACCTCCAAATGGCAAGAGGAGGTTTGTTACCCATTCTGAGGCCAAAAATACTTCTCTATTTTTCCACTATATTACACTATGAAAAACTCCCCCATTAAGAAAGCAGGTCTATACTGGGAAACCCCTAGAAGAAAGTCAGAGCTGACCTGGTGCCAGACCTCTCTGCCTTTGTTGGCTCAGTTTGCTCTTCCTAAGCTTCTATGGGACAAATTCCCCTTTACTGGGGTTTGTTCTAAACTATCACAGTTCATGTCTCAAATTGCAACAGGTATTCCAAACCCCTGAGGGATCCAAGCGCTCTCTCCTGGAACAACAAATCTCTGCCATCCCTACCCCCGAACTGTGACACATCCTCCTCAGAGGGAAATGAAGTCTTTTTCCATGCAAGATCCCACTCTGGCAGTAGTTTCCCTTTTACAGAAAGCCCACACTGGTACCATCCCGACCCAAACCCACAGGTTCCCAGCCCGGGACTCTGCACGAGATACAGTCTGCAATGAAAGCAGCGCCTCCCGCACACCTGAATGCATGGGAGAACGGGTGCACAGCTCCAGGTTACCTACAACCCACACGTGCTTTCCTTTCCCATCTCCACCGGGAGATGGAGTTAACTTCATTGCTTTTAGCTGAGGTAAGGTTCAAGTTAGTAGCTGGGACAATTTGCTGAAGGCCAGAGGGAAGATTTAAGTAGCTCTGCAAACTGCACCCACACCTTCCAGTGCTCCTCTAGCATCCTCCCACTGGATCTTATTTTCTCTCCACCAAGAGTGCTTTCTCAAAAGAGGGAAACATCAAGAAACCAGCATTCAGAGGCAGCACTGGGAGAAAGCCCCAGGACCTGCACTCACACCAACAACTGCCCTCACCACTCTGTGCTGGCTTTGCCCATTTGCCCCTCCAAACAAAGGGACGACACCCACGGCGTGACCTGCTGGGAGCAGGGGCTTCTCCAAAGCACTCCGCCTGACCTCGGGGTAATGAACAGAATTAATATGGCAAAGCCTCTAACACGGCACCACTTCCCAGCAGCACAGCCACAGCCTCTAATTGATTAGTCCATAAAAATCTGTGCACTAAATTGAAAGGAGCTGCACTAATTCTCTTTTATGTTAAATTTCTGTCTTTCTCCTTTATCGAATCCTTCGTCGAATGTCCCTTTTGCTGCCTATTGTGGGCTTGCTCTGGGCCTGTTTTCCTCTTGCCCAGATTAAGTACCTAATCAAAATCTTGTCTCCCTTAATGGCATAAAATTGAAAGATAGATATTGCACTTTACACAGCTGATTAAACACTAGAATGTGGCTAAATGCTTTACAGGGCTTGTTACATTAACTAACTCTGTCATCTGCCAGCTATCTTATAATTGCATATGCTCATGTTGCCACTGGTGAAGCCAAGGTAAGATTTCTTTTCCCTCCATTACCTCTTTCCAGTCTCCCTCCCTCCACATTGCCACCCACCAGCTGCGTGTCAGTGAGGAGCTCAGAACTCCCCTGCAACAACCACCTGAAGAAAAACTTTCTGATGCTGGTTGGCTGTGATTTTCTCTATGTTCACCTGTCAGTCACTGGTTTGGAGCCAGCTAAAGTGACTAATGTGATGGAAAGGGACAGTAAATACACACTTTATTTCTGAAGGACACAATCCTGCCCACACTTCTTTCTTGTCAGCTTTGATGCTAGGCATAGGGCTGGAGAAAGCAAGGATAGAAGAAAAACCAAAAGTGTTTACACTACTTTATATAAGAACACATTTTTAAAAGTCTGAACTTCCCACTGGCTCATCAAAGCAGGATCTCATGTAGGCATCCAATGTTGCACATCTTGGCTTTTTTCTTACACAGCAATAATGATGCAGATGGACTTTCTGGAAGACTTACAAGTCTATCCCTGTTGGTTTGCCTTTCAGAGGAGAGTTTCACCTTCTGCAAGGCATTCCCAGAGAATGACCCCTAAACACAGTCTTCAACTAGATTGCTTTGAGAAAGAAACAAACAAACCAAGCCAGAAAAGCTATTCCAGAAAACTTTTTGGAAGAAAGAAAAGTGGTAGCGATTTTGTTAAATGTTCTTAGGAATTGTTAACAATTGAAACATTAATCAGGGCTTATATTTTTTTAAAGATACAAACCATGTTGCCAAATACTCTGCAGGTAAGATGTGCTGTCTGTGTCATCCACAGACCCAGCAATTTTCGAAACAGACCTGCTCCTTTGCACAAATATTTCTATATAGATTGCTTTAAAGTAATTGCTCAAACACTCCTCCCTTTTAATACAGAAAATAGACTACACATTACACCCAGCCTGTAAAATGTGGAAAGCTGGTTCAGTTTGTGTGCATTTCTTCCTGACCCCAATCTTTTACAGAGAATCTATTTGTTAAGCAGTAAAATAACCCGTCATCCATTTCTGGTCCATATATTACCCTAAAAACCTTTTTTCTTATCTCCAAATTCCATGGCAGAAGGTGCTAAAAGTCTCTTTTTGTCACCCTCTTCCTAATTCTTCACCTTATTATACAACAGCAGGACTCCAGCCAGGCAAGGAGGCTCTGTGTGGGAGTCAGTACCTCTCTGAGAGACTGTGTTCGCAGCCAACTAATAAAGCTACCACTAAGCTTTGCCCTAAAAATACCCAAAGGCCCAATTTTCTTCCCATGGGCTCAGCAATAAGGCTTTACTGGGTGAGTTCTCCCTCCCCAGGTTACACAGGAGCTAAATCAAGTTGAGCTGAAGCAGACATTACAGTTCCACCAGCAATTAATAATCGATTAATTGTTTTCTTATCCCACCAGGATTCTGCACCTTCCCACCTTCCATTCGTCGGTTCCCTCCTGAAACCACACAAATTAGTTCATCGTACCATTGTTAATGGCTCATAAAAGCTTACTAGAGGCTATTATGAAATCTTTACTAAGTGCTTGTTTTCAAATATTCATGAAGGCACAATATATACTTTAATAAGACATGTTGCAAGTTACAAAACTGAACCCTGCGCTAAACATTAAGGTCCCAGGGAAGATTCATTTGAAAGGAAGATATCCACAAAAAAAGGGCACCCACAGCTCTCTCCTAATCTTCCTTTTTCTTGATCTAGAAGGTAATCTTGCCAAATCCTTCTGCCTGTAGTTTTACACTTATTAAAATTCTTTGGTTTAAGCTAACATACCAATTCCAAATTCCCTCCTGGAGGAGGAGACTGCTCCCCTCTATATGAAGATCGATATGCAACACTAGATAGCAAAACTGATTTGGCAGGTTTCAAGGAAAAACAGTAATTTAGCTCAAGATTGATCTGCAGGTACCAAAAGTAGGTGGAAATTTACTCAGGAACTAGCTAAAACCCACCTCAAACTGGTCATTCAATACAGACAATTCTTCACCAGTAAGCATTTTCTAAACAGAAAAATGAATGGCTCCACGACCTGCCACACTGTTTTCTGCTGCTGACTTTTGAGCTGGACCCACAATTTAGAGTAGTTCATAAAAGCAAGACCAAGTTTGACAATTTTGTCCTAGTGCTTAGTGGACATTTGGCCAAAGCCACATTCCCTTGGCAGTCCTGCAATTCAGCACAACTGTCAAAGCCCTTCTAGCAGGGGCAGAGCAATCTAGCAGGATATTAAATTTACTAGCAGAAGTACAGGATGAGGAACAAAGTTTTACCAGTTCTAAGCAATGCCATCAATCCCTCACTTTCAGGATCAGATTCACAAAGAAATACATTGAATCCCTTTATATGTGTAAGTCCCAGTGCTCTGATCCCTGCCAAGCATCTATTTATCCACTGGAGCATGTTTGGGAGCCATGGAATTCCCATAATGGGCAGAGAACACCACCTGCAGCAGTGTGCAAGCAGAAGTGTTCCAGTCCCAGGGCTGATGTGATGAGGTGCTAAACAGAACGGATGGAGTGATTTACCAATGCCACAGCTCCCAAGGACCGCCCTGCTGCCAGCCAGCCAGAATAGAGCCATTGTGCCCTGCTCCACGAGGGCCTGGGTGGTCCAGCCAGCCCCAATCCCGTTCATCTTCCCAGAGCCTGAGCACTTCTATCTGCTTAACTCTACCACCCCTACAGTGGGAGAAGGAAGGATGTGCTGACGCTTGATGAACTTCACACCCACCTTCCAGCATTGTTTCTTCTCTCCTTTCCCAAAAAAAGCCTCACAGCAGCTTGTGGGGGTCTGAAGGGGGTGGGGAGAGCAGCACTGGGGTAAATGATCCCTGACAGAGGGGAGAGTGACTGAGAAAAGTCCTATTCAGAGTCCTCCACTTTTTGCTTTTTTTGCCAATGGTTTTCCAGGACAGGAATATTTGGAGACACTGTGCTCCTCCCAGGATCACAAAAGATACAAAGCAGCCTCACTCAGTAGCGTTGAACATCTGCACTATGCAGAAAGCTGCTCCTAACCCAATCCAGCAGTTAAGCAGGATGGATCCATCAGTTCGCACCCTGTCTTCTCCCAAAGACCCTCCAGGCAGCAGGGGAATGGAGGAGGAACTGGACACAAACATCCCTGTGAGGAGTCAGAGTGAAAAGCCATGGAAGAAAAGTCAAAGCAGGAAATCAGGAACTACGACTGTTTTCAATAGAATAGTCACCACGAGGTATCAGTGATGCTTGAAAATGCCTCACCAGCAGCACCCAAATGAGCTTTGAGCTGCTTAACTGGGTGAGCAGGCTCTGATCTACCCTTCCAAGATGCTTTCTGGGTTTATTCATAAGAAAACTGAAGTATGAGAAAGACATTACCAGAAAGAGCAAGATAATTCCATCACTTCAAGCTCCTGCATCTTCTTAGCTGATCCTCACTTCTCAGTTCCCATTCTATTCCTCCCCAGGGACTGTTTGATTAAATATATGTGAATAAAAAGTATCCATTCCCTTTTGAACTAGGTTAAATTAACAGTGACCTGAATCAGACCCCACAGTCCTGACAGCAATTACTTATCAATGAATCATTATCCATCTCTAAATACAGCTCCTTGCTCTTTCCAAACTTCTTTGACTTTATGTGTATGAAAGAAAAAAAAAAAAAGGCACATTTGCAGAAATAATCCAACAAAGTCAGGATTTTGCCAGGGGGTGTGGGATGGACACAAGACAAAGAACAGAGACATTAGAGGAACAGAAAACTGTTACCATTTTCTCACCTCCTTTTATGATTTTCTACACATTTCCAAAAGACAATCAGAAACAGAAAGTGATCTCAGATCCAAATGGAAACAAAAACCAAAAAATGTCAACTATTTTATTATGGCCACAGTTGCTATTTTAACACTCTATTTTCTTCTTTCCTGGTCATAGCATGCCACGAGGAAGTGAGCTCAAGCAATGAGATGTAACTTTGGGGTTCTTTATTCTCATTCAGAGAAATGTTTTTCTGAGAATTTCTAAGATTCCTTTTTATTTGTGGACCACAGTGAACAACAAGATCTCTTGTACTTACTCTGGAATTTAAAAGTTTTTCAAGCCTATGCCTATAACACAGGTGAAAAAATGCTGTTATTATACCTCTCATACAACCAGATTTTAGAGCTCAGGGCAGCCCAGTAGCAAGGCAGACACATCTTTAGAGCAAGTGATTTCAGTGATTCCTCTCGGCTGGTGTCAGATTTGCTCAAGTGGGAATTAAAGGTCTTACTGCAGGATTTTAGAGTTGTTGTGCTGAATGCTCCCATTTTACACACTGAAATAAGCTCTATTTTTCAATCCCTGAATGAACCTGAGGCTGAAGACATTTGTCCCACCTGCCTACAGTAAGGGAACTGCAAACAACTACTTGTCTTTAAGGAATTTATGCAATCACATTTAAAATATAAAGGCGTTACACCACCCCAAACTCTGACATTCACCCTAAGCTTCCAGAGAGATCTGCGGATAAGCAAGGCAGCCTGGACAGGCTGGAACACTCCTGGTCATGAATCCCAGCTCACCAAAGCTGGTTTATTTTGCAAGGAGTTTCCACTGTTGAGCTGTTTCCACTAAGTGAACTGTTTTCATGGTCCCCACAATAGCAGCAGTTGAATGGCAAAGAGCAATAGCGTGATTTAAACAGCCACAATGAAGTGCTAGCTTTAAAATACTGACAAGTTGAAAAAAATCCATTTCAGGTGGAATAACCCCCAGAAAGGGCTATATCCAGGGCTATACCATCAACACCGAGACCTCTGTGTTCCTGACCCAAAAGTAAAATACCTTTGTGCTGTATCAAACGATGAGAGGGTGAAAAAACCCTCCTTTCACACTCTTCCAACATCACTTAATCCCATTGACTTCACAAAATTGTTCTGTCTCTTTCACCCTGGACATGATCTCAGAAGTACACTGGGCTGAGCTTACTGATACATAAATACAGTTTGGTCCATATATATATAAATGAAGATTAGCAAAGCTACGGAAAACTGAAGGTTGGCAAATTGTCGTCATTTTGGGCTCTGTCTAGATTTCAATCTCTTTAAAGCCTTTACATTTAGAATGGTTTGGACATAAGATTCTCTGTTTTGTCCATCTATAAATGCCAGACAACCATCGTCCAAAAAAGAAACTGAGTAAATAAATAAATAATTCATATAACCAGAATTTAACCATAATGAATTCAATCCCTTTTTACTGTAAAGGGAAAGTTATGCTTGCAGGCATAGTTTGGGCCTTGTTTTTAAATGCAGAGAATAGTAAAATAGATGCAATGTTTATGAATTATTAAAACCTGCACAAGGATTTCTTTTCCTCTTCCACAGCTTCTTGTTTAATCCTCGTTCATTGTTGGGGGCTCTGGGGATGACTGACATTTAACACATCTCTGCTGTGCCTCCTTACCCACTGACATGGGGGGAGAGAGAACCACACATGCACACAAGCATTTGCTGATTACAAATGTTCCAAACTCTCCTTTCTCCTCACTCCCCACGTCTCCTGAACCAAGTCTCTTGCAAAGGGAAGACAGAAACATTCCCATCTGGAAGAGTGTCCCAATAGCATCACTTCATCTGTTATGTGAATAAGAACTTTTCTCACTTTGCAAGGAACAGATATTAAGGATTAACAAACTTGGGGTTTTGGTGGATTTTTTTTTTAAATAAAGTAGTATCCTGATTTTGCAGATGCTGTGGTGGTAAGGGGACAGGTTTTGATGTAATGATACTATTTTTTCTTAAGAAAAAAAAGATAGTTTAGGGGGTATATTTAGGAACAGAGATTTAGAGATACGCAACCTGAAAATATTTGAGCATCCCATCATATACCAGTCTTCAGCACACAAACGGATCCCCACGGAGTGCTGACAGCATTAGTCACTCCATTATTCCCTGGACATTTCCAGCATCAGCTGTTATATAAAACCTATTTCCTATTTTTACAGGGAACAACAAGAACAAAAATCCAGGCACAAATAAATCATGCTGTCTCATATGGAGAATGTTGAAATAATGGTTAATTCACTATGAGCGGCCTTATTACAGCAATGATGGTCTGGGTATAAATGCCAGACAAGGTTCCAGGTGGAACAACTGATCCAAGCAAAGGGAAAAGAGTCAAGTTTGGGACTGTCCAAAACTGGCTGGTTATTCCCAGTCCCCTCTATATCAAACACATTGCTCAGAAGGTATCACCTTCCTTGATAGAGCCTGCCTTGCTCTAAACACCACAGAACAGAGAAGGATGAGGAATCCAAAACAGCAGCATTCCAGCAGAGATATAATTTTCCAGAAAGGGATTTAACAGGTTTAGGAGTTTGAGACTAATTCAGAATATCTGAGGCACTGAGGACTTAAGAGCAACGAAAGATGAATTTGCAGAAAGTAGGGCCACAGTAGACTACCCATGTCCATTAGTACATCCCCAACTAATGTGTCAATGATTCAGAGTTCCTTCAAAAAGCTTAGTGCCAACCCTCTGCCTGTAGTCCCAGTGTGCACAGTCCACCTACCTCAATCCTAGTGCACAAACTGTGAGTCTGATAAAGTCCGTGGAAAACCACCTATTAACGGAGGCACGCTTTTAATCAGACTGTAAAGTGAGGCTTGAAAGTTTGTGTTGAGAAACAAACATAAGCATCAGAAGTAAAAACAAAGATGACACGACAGGAAATGCTTGTGAGCCACTGCAGCTTTTGTGCTCCAACCAAACCTGGTTTTCACCAGTGACAGAGGGGGTTTGCATCTTTTTTTCCAAAAAACAAGCCAAGCATAAAAGTACAGGACACCAAACGGGAGGAGAGGGAATGACAACTTTAGACAATGAAGATAAACTGCATTTTTCATTAAATTGAGACAGGAACTAACAAGTTCCCTGTATGAGTTGTACCTGTATCTCAGGGTTACAGTCCTGACACTGATGCAGCGCCTGCACTGAGGGAGGCTGCTGGGATTGTTTGGGTTTCCACTGGCCGGACTGAGCTTCATGCTTGCTGCTTACAGCAGAACACAAATATTGGAGGGAGATGCGAGAGCTGCAGCTCAAACCCTCCTGCATGGTGTCACAGCCTGTATTGATACACCAAATCAAGAATAATTTTGTATCAAGTTACAGAATATTATGCCAAGCTGAAATACTTAAGGAGACATAAATCTTCCTTGACAGCTATTTTTAGGAGTACTCTGAACTATTAGTTCAATAAAAGAATAAAACTCTCAAATCTATTCTTGCCCTGAACAAATCTAAGCTTCCTGCAGCTCCACCCCTGTATAATCAAGCTGCTAACAGTTTTTGTTGTATGTCTACATCATTTCTACAATTTTCCTTTTCCCTTTCTTATTTCTCCTCCCTAATCACCAACAAAACCATCTCTGTACATAAACACACTTTATCACTGCATTGTCCGTGGCAAATGGCACTAAAATAAAACACATCCGCCTTGCAAATGAGAAATGGAAAAACGCTTGCCATGGTTTTAATGAAACTGTGTATGTGTGACGCTTCCATTGTGTAAAAGCAACTATTTAACTGTTCACTAGAGGGGTTTAACAGACCACATGTTTGTACTAAAATGTTTGACATTACTGGGTATTCCAATGGAAACTTCTCTCCAGTCACCCCGAAAGATATTATATTTAAGTGTTCTTTTAATTTAGTTCGTTTTTACCCCTGTCAAGAGCATTTTTTTTCCAAAAAACAATTCCACCACCATTCTTCTAAACGTTTAAACTGCAGCCAGAAAGCTTTTGTCTCCCTGAGTTTATTAATAAGCTCTCTCTTTAAATCTACTCTGCTGTGCTCTAGAAACTGTAGAGAGCATACAAATGAGACACAAAGCAGCTGCCAAGTGCGTAAGTAAAGCTTGGCCTGGCCAGTAATAAGCAAAAACTATTTAATCCTCCTTAACACTTTGCAATCTATGCAAAAAATATTTATAGGAGCAACATCAAACCCAAAATTTATCAGATAAAGTTTTGACAAAGAAGAGAGATGCAGAAGAGATCAATATTTTCCTTAGCTAACATAATCTATTTGTGAGTTGCTGGGGATTGTTGATCAAGATTTTTCAATCTAAATTTATCCATCACAACACAAACTTTTGGGAGAACCAACTGTTATTTACAGAAACAGTTTTTAGAGTAACAACTTTCTTACAACTGAATGCAAATACCCCCTAAAGAGTCTTCCCAGAATTTCCTCTCCAAAAAGTACAAAAAAAAGCATGGAAAAAGCCCCACCAAACAAAAAAACCCACAACAAACCACTGTATTATGGTTAAAGGAGGATGATGCTCTACAAAAGCAAGGGTTTTAATTCTGAAATAAGTGTACAAAAAGTTGCATCTTCTAAGTTTACCAACCCAAAATAACCTGATCAGTTGACTGAATTTCTCCTCTCAAAACAGAAAACCAAATGCCATTTCCAATCTGACATTTCATTCAAATGCAAAAAGGGAAAGAAACACTTAATTATTCTGAATTTTCTGTGTAAAGAAATGGCTTTCCCTTTACCTCACGTTACATAGCTTGGAAAGCGAAGGGGAGTTGTGAGTAAATCGAGTCAGTAACTGCAAAACGATCTGAAGTTTAAGGAGGGAGCACTGGGTCACATTCTGGCTTTCTGCAATGAAATAAACCTCCCCAAGAGTAAGCTGGGCACATCACAAGCTTACACACTTCAAACATTTAACAAAAATAAATAAACATCCTGCAGTAACTTTTACCCAGATCCTTGTTTTAAAATTAATTTCCTGTGTGGCTGTACGCTGGCCATCACCTTGGGCAAACTGTCAGCACAGAGCAGCCCAGTGACTGGTTCAACCCTCAGCTGAGCTGAGGTGTGAGCTTATTTACTGCTTTTTTTCCTCTTCTGGTAAAGAAGACTCATATAGGAAATTGCACGATCTACTTTGTTACCTTATCAAAAAAAAAACCCCAAAAAACATACATTTCTTTTCTGAAAACTAGCACCATTGCACCTGTAAAGGCACAATCTCAGTCTCACGTGCCACGGAGCAATTGCAAAAGGATTCACCACCAAAGGAGTGGGGTCTGCTGCCTGTCTCTCCTCCAGGCATCTTATATCACCTCTCAAACTCTAGACAGCTCACAAACCTACATGCTTCACCAGACTGAGCGTGTTATATCCCCAGCCAGCTCCAAGTGAAGCATTCATGTTACAGACCAATTTTTTTGCCACAGTTTCCTCTTCTAAAACAGCAAAAGTTTCCCAGGGCTATTGCTTTCAATTGGGAGAAAAACAAAATGAACAGCCCTGAAACAGAATATGCCAAGGATTCATTCGTGGTGGCACAATAGCAAAAAAAAGGAAACAAAACCAGCATTTCTGTTGCATCCACAGATCCCTCTTTATTTGCCTAAATACATCTGCACGAGATGCTGTGCATTACTGTGCTACTTATACACCTCCTAAAGCCAGGTTTATTTTGGCTGGGTTTTGCAGCATCCCATGAAATGTCACCAGTGTTAATTCTGCAGCAAGTTCTGCTTTATCAGAAAGCATCCTTGTCTTGTAAATTCTCTGAGAAGGAAGAATTTGCAGCCATCTATGGACCAGCTTGAATAACTGGGAAGGAAACAATGTAAATGCGGCCCTGCCTACTGTGGACAAGTAACCTGTGGACATCTCCCCTGCTCCTCAGCTCTTATTTTACAGTTCACAGATGATTTAGAGCAATCTTTGCAGCTCACTTCATGTTTGGGAAGAGTTTTTGTTATCTTCTCCTAGGGTTCCATGTGACACACTGCTTCAATCCTTTCTTTGACAGGAACCTGGTCAGCAAAATTACAGCCAGCATGTGATGAGCAGAAAGCAGGAATGTTTGCCCATGAACTGCCGTTGCTGGCATGCAAAAACACTTCTTTTTACATACAAGAGCCATCAAAGAACCTGCAACAACAAAATTATCTTCTAATCTTTTCCAGAAAGGATATCATGGCATAAAGTCAGCAGTCTGGGACGTTTCTTTTCCTGCTGGGTGTGTCCCCAACCTGAGGTTTCCTCATGGCTGTTGGACATCACCATGCACCAACTGTCCATCAAAAACCCCATCCTCAGTCATCCTCAAAGCATGAGAGATGCTAAAGCTCACTTGTCAACTGACTGTTTGGTGTTTGCGGTTGGATTTGTCCTCACACAATAATTTTCATCCTAATTAAGACTTCTGGGTGAATCCCCAATACAAATAAAATTAATTTGGAAAGAGTAAATACAGAGGAACAAATCACAGTCCAAGTGCACAGTCTCGTGGAGCCTGTGAGACTGCAGAATCCTGCTTGCAGGTCGTCTCAGCCAGCTCTAATCATTTATTTAAAAAGAGACTAACAGAATAGTCTGTCCTGGAGGATGAAAGCATATGTTAGTCTCAGCATGGATTCCTTTAGGAGGGCAGCACAATTATCACATTCAGCACTACCGTAACTCAAACCTACTCCTGCATTTTCTCTCTTTAAATACCAAGCAAAGTGCATATAAATAATTTGACTGCACAAAACGCAGCTCTCCCCACTGAATTGTCACCAAGGCAAGTCAGTCAAAGTCAGCTGGATAAAGGACAGACAGGATGGCCCCAGCACAGGGGGGTGGTTACAGCTGCTCTGCTCATCTCCATGCTAACAAGACCTCTGACTTTTGGGTTTGCTTGGGGATTTTTGGGGTGTGGTATGGTTTGATGCTTTGTTGAGGATTTTCTGATTTTTGGTTGTTTTGGTTGGTTGGTTTTGAGGGGTTTTGTTTGTTTGTTTTTAAACCAAAGAGTCTCCATCATAGTGATGCCTTTTCCTGGTTTTAAAATCAAGAGTCAAACACAGTTAGAAGGAAAAAGGGGATTTTACCTTGGTATTTATTTTAAGGATCCTTAGGTGCACCATGCCCAGGTCGAATGCACCTCCATGCACACCGCAATGCACACCCACAATAGATCTGGTATCACATTATAGGTGTTGCTAATTAGCATATCTATCAAAGATTCCCCAATGAGAGGCTCGAGTGAGCCCCCCTCCCCAAGGAACCTTCCCCTGGATGGTTCTATCTCAGTTTACAAAATGTGTTCTGGAGAGGACCTTGGGGTCTGGGGCACACTGATCCCTGACTACGAAACCTCTAAAACTTTGAGTCTCCCAGCCTGACAAACAAGTCCAAGAATGTCGGCTAAAGCACTAAGAATACAGAAGTTGTAAAAAGGTATAAAAGGGATATAAAAGAAAAGACAAAAATCATTATGGCATCAATAGCACAGAACAGGTCAGAGTGCCACCCTCTGTCAGTAGCTTTGGGAACCCTAGGGATCACGTTGATATCCGTGAAGCCCAGGCAGAACCCATGTGCAACCTGTCCAGATGCTTTCGGGTTCTCCTACAGAGTCCTAGGTGGTGGCAGGCAAGTCAAGACAATGTAAACTTCACCTATGGATATGAAGTGGCTTCCTTAGCTCATGGGAAGCAAGAGCCAGACACAGTCCTAACACAACCCAGAAGTGAAAATTCTAAAATGAAAGAGAGAGCAGTGCCATCCTTCCATGCTAACAGAGGGCCTCTACCCTGCAAATAAATTACTTGGAAAAAGATTTACTGAACAAGGACCTCAACCTAAGCTCCCAGCACAACGTTGTGACAGAAGTGGCTAACGTTGGTTTTAGAGGTATAAACAAGAGGAGCAGTAAGCAGGATTGATGAAGTGATTATACTTTTATTTATGACATTGGTGAGACCAGTAAAAGGCACACAAAGCTCAGTTGCAGGGTTGCAACTTTCTAAAGAGTATTGAGGAAAAAACAAAGATGTGAACAACTTGGGGGGGCAGCAAATAACTGGGATCTCAATGAGAGCTGAAAGAGCTCAATCTATTTAGCCTATCAACAAAGATTGAGAGGTAACTTGATTAGTGTATAAGTACCTTCATGGGGAGAAAACAAAGGGTATTAAATGGCTCATTAATCTATCAGAGAGAGGCATAACAAAAACTAATGGCTGGAAACTGAA
Organism: Lycocorax pyrrhopterus obiensis; assembly: GCA_014706295.1. Classification (NCBI taxonomy): domain Eukaryota; kingdom Metazoa; phylum Chordata; class Aves; order Passeriformes; family Paradisaeidae; genus Lycocorax; species Lycocorax pyrrhopterus. The sequence goes on along the minus strand of JACSVZ010000022.1, from coordinate 7,229,603 downwards.
GCCGGACTGATTTAAATTTAAAACTAGGCACAATTTTTTTTTTTTTTAACACTGTGGGGTATTCTCCAGCTTCTGATCCATTCAAATCAAGAAATGGATGCTGTTTGGAATACCTGCTTTAGGCAGACACAAGTTACACTCTAGTTAAGCCCAAAGTTACTGGAATCAGTAGTGTGGTAACCAGGAGAAATGCAATGGCCTATGACACACAGCGAGTCAGAGGGACAATCCAGGGGTCTCTCTTGGCCTCAAATCCCATGGATCTAGGAACTATGAAAAAGCCTTCTCTCTGCCCTCCTAATGAATCCAATAATTTTGATTTTCCACTTACACTCAGCCACTGCTGAAACTCCTGTAAGTTCCTGTTGTAAAGAGATCAGAGTAAAATCTGAAGCCAAGTTGAACCATGTGCTGAGGCATAACCCAAGAGTTAATTATTTTGCTTGCTCTTTAAAAATGGGGTTTGTATTCATGAAGAGCATTAGATTGGTGACACTGATAAACTGAAAGGGGAAAGGGGGTAGGACTGGAGAAAATAGGAATTTAAAATGGTTCAAGCACACAAATACCTCATGCAGCACGATGCCTGCAGGACTATTTTGTAAATTAAAATGTGTTCATCACTCACATCTTTTTCTGCCCCAGACTTGCAATACATATCAAGGAAAAGGGATGTTAGTAAGCAATTATGTATTTACCAAAGCAGAGTCATAGAACTTATCTTTAAGTCATTCAAAGCTTTTTATAAATATGATAAATATATTCGGAGGGGAAAAAAAAGGGCAGGCTATAACTTTTAAGACCTTCTAGATAGGTTAAACAACAAAAGTATGTAATTTATTTGAGCTAAATTGATATTTACAGAGTTAAGATAAAACTGCATAAACAAACCATTTTCTTTGGCTCAACATTTGAAATAATGCAATAACCTCTTTTAGTACAAATCCCATTTTCTTTGTCATCTTAAGACTTGGCCACCACACTAAAACCTCACTGACACCTCTGTGCGGTACTGGGACTGCCTGCATGAAGGCTGCAGCACTGCAGACAGGATATCCAGTGATACAGGCGTCTGCTGCTCAGAGTGGGACCAGAACAGCACAGACTATTTGCCCAGCCCATCAGATAACGCTCCTTGTGATCAGGGATGCCCAGCAGAGCTGATGATGGGAGACCTCTCAGCTTCCTCCCAAGCCCCAGCTCCGCCAGGCACCATCGGTGCAGGAACACCCGGTCCATTGGCACCCAAGCGGAGCCAGTAGGTGCTTCCTGACCCCACCTTTCCTTGCTGCTCCCTCCTGGAATTACGAACTCTTTGCTTTCAAAGAGGGCTCAGTTCACCCACGCTATCAGTGGAGCTTTCGGGTCTCCCTCCCCGCGCGCCCTTGTGAATGAAAATCAGCATGAATGAAGCCAGCTTTGTCCGCACTTGCGCTGTAGATATGCACGAACTCCAGGAAGCCAAGACTTAATTTGATCTGAAAACCCCCACAGCCAATGCATTTTAAAGACAGAACCACAAAGCCAATCAATAGGGACCATTCAGATACTTGCTGTCAGCGGCTAAAAGAAAATGGATACCGAGAAAGCCATAACTATGATAAATTTAGGCACTGCTTCTCTCTGACTAATGTAGGCACTAAAACACTCCATGAATATCCTGCTTTGAAACGTGTCATATTTCTGAGAGGCCAATCAATCTCGGGTTCTCTGTGGACCACATTAAAATACATTTGTCACTGTAAGTTTATGAAATATTGATGGTGTTTTTTAGGGGGGTGGTAGGAGGTGGAGAGGTGGATCAAAAAAAGGGGGAGGGAGAGCTACTTTAATGAATTATCTTTAGGCTAGAAGGAAAAGAAGAAACAAATGCAGGTGATTATTGTGGATGAGGGTGAAAAACAGGAAACAGAATTGCTTACTGAAGAAAGACATTTGTTGGATTAATAGGAAAGATCATGTGGGTGAATACTTTACAAAGGCACTCCAGTATTTCAAGCTCAATTTGAACTAGATTTATTATTTTGTTAAACTTTTAACTTTCTAAATTTGGTATCTAGTGAAAATAAAAGCGGAGCTCCCTTAATGACAGTCGCAGAGGGGAAATTAAAAGTCTATCTGTGTTCCAGAGGGGAGCAAGGTTTCACTGCACCAGGCACTGCATCATGTTTATACCCGAAAGAGGGAACGAGCCTACGTGTGCTAGCAAACCTCACCAAGCAGACATGCACACCCACTCCCCATGGAAAAGAAATGGAATAAAACTGGGATTCAGAGAGCAAAACCACCTTTCCTACTGATGCATCTCCACACACTCAATACCTGATGTTCCTCGGGTTTTTTTTCACCAAGAAATTTTCCATCTTACGGAATTTATGGTCGGAGTAACCTAAAGACCAGAAATGAGCAAGAAGAAACTGGGGACCAAGGTGGAAACGGGAACTATGTCACACAGAGTAATTAATTTCAGATTATAAAGGAAGTCTGTTGCAGATCCAAGCTGGGAGTCCAGAGCTTTCCAGCCAAGGCCACTCTCCCTTTCTGTAACCCAAATTGGTGAGCACCTAATGACATACCCAGCTCTCCATACGAGTAGCTCCAACTGAAGTCAATAAAGCCATTCACAAGTGTAAAGTTAAGCCTGAGCTTAAATACTCTGGTACTGTGATCTATGTTTGTAAGTCAAGTGTGGAACTAAAGCTAGTTTGTGTAAATAATTGGAAAATGGGTCATTTTTCACCATTTCTGTCAATGCAAAAAGCAGTTTTTCAGATAAGAACAGCAGCAGCATTCACCAAGGGAACAAGAAGTAAATCCTCATATGCATTTTTAACTCACAGATGCTAAACTTTTTGGTAGAGATATTATGCCATATCTGTAGGAAAAACACTCTTAGGCAATAAATAGCACATTTTGCTTTAGTGATGAATTGCAACAAAAATAAATTGAAGCAGAAGCATAAAATTTTTCATTTTTCACAAATCTGGAAAAATATAAACTTTCTATTAGTTTTGGCCAGTGGCCCAAACATCTTCCCTTCAACATTTGGGAAGAACTTCACTCTTCTTACTGAGATTATCCAAACAGACACACAGGTCTGTCCTCTATTTCCTTTGCCATAGTTTAGGTATTTTGGCTATAACGATTTGGCTGCTTAAAAAACTTCCATTAAAAAAGCAGTTTTTCTACCTTCACCCCAGGAATTTCAGCCAAATTGAAGACTTCCACACGCACGGAAGGCAGAGAGAAGGAAGCATTTTGTTTCCCCATCAATTTGAAGCAAGTTTAAACATTTCAGCATGTTCTAGGGAAGCAGAGCAATTTGCTAAAGAGTTTAATATTGACTTACACCTCCTGCACTGCTACAGCATTTCCCAAGAACAGTAGTTCAGGTGCCCACATCCCTAATATTTCCCCCCAAAAAGCTGCAGTCCTTGATTAAAGTCCTATTCCCACCATTAACTGCAGCTCCCTCTCTCCACTATGAACAATACACACAACATAACTAAAATTATTTTCTTTTCCCCCTCCTGAAACCCATCCCAGAGGTTTGCAGGTTATTATTTTCCTCCACACGCCTGTAGCACACACAGACCCTACTCATGGGCTGTGGCTGTATTAGGTCAAGTGTTGAGCAAACAAATAAAGAAAGAGAGTGGTTTGAGGCAGATCTTAATTTTAACTTTTCACACTTGATAGAAATGAAGTTTGGGCACAAAGGAAACAAAACACATCCTGAAAGTCATTTAGTATTTCTGCTTATTTCTTTGGAATTTTTAGTCTTTCTGGGCAAGATATTCATACAGACCACTTAAGCTGCAAGATAAGCCATACAATTAGCCTAGCAAGGAAAAAAGAATATGGAAGAAAACTAGGAAAATCTCAACAAATTAGTGACTATTTAAATATCGAATATTCTTCCTTTGTTGAGGAAGCGTCTGACCAACGGAAACTCCCCTGTTCAAAACTGGTGTCATCTTGAATGCCAAAAAGGGAAGAAAAAGTCATTTATAAAACAATTAGAAATAAGGTTTCAGCCTTGGGGGTCTTCCTCAGGGCATGGTGAAACTGGGACACAGCAAAACTAAACAACATCCTGTTCTTCTTTAGCCTAAGGAAGGCCCCATGGCCAAAATGCCTTCTCTAATCTAATTTTGTACTTCTGACAAACAGGTTGACCCTTCCCCTGCTAATTACTGCTCTGTAATTTGCCACTCTGCACCAAGTTTGTCCCTTCATTTTTAGAGGTCACACACAACATAAAGCATTTATCCAAGCCATCTTCAAATCCCACACCCTCGTTCATGTCTGGAACGATCAGCTTTGAAACGTTCACTCTGGGAGAAGAGGGAAGCAATATAACTAATTCTCCGCTGCCTTTCACTGCTGCCACATCAACTCTCCTGGGCAGGAGGATGAAATGCTACTGGTAGGAGTTTGCATAACTGGATAAGACCAGCTAAGGGGCAAAGCAATGGAGAATAGGACCCAGCAATTTGAGGATGTCATCTGTAAAAAGGAAGAATGGCTTCTGTCACACAAGTTTATTGCAGCCCAGAAATGTCTACAGTAACTGTGGGCATATAATGTGATGTGCAAGGCTTTTATGAATGAGACCCTTGTGGCTTCTTGTCAGAAGTGAATCTGAAGTGATGACAGGACATTTGTAAGAAGTCTTTCCTGGGATGCTGAAGGACTTCCATAAGGGATCATCTTGAAGATTGGGCTCTTGAGGCCTTCAGTCAAGAGGAGTCCTTCCAAAAAATGTTGAAGGTTTTTGGTAAGCAGCAACAGAGAGAGACACCCTCAGAAATAGTGAGGGACCTGAAGTGCAGGGCTTGAACTCTTTGTGTGTCACAGAGCCACAGGAATGAGGCCTGCAGGGTGGGTGACAGGACACTCCGCAGGCAGAGGCTGGGGAGAAACAAGCAAACTCACACCTTCTTATTGCTGCTACTGACAATATCACTGCCAGAAACACAGTAATAATTTGTCTACTGCCTAATTAGTTTGACTCCCCGAGTACACGAACAGCTGGTGTAATTTCTCTCCACTTGCAAGTTTTCAAACGATTATAAGAAATCGAGGAGGCTACAGAGGGCCCCTTCTCCCAGGCATTGCTGAGAATGGGTGTGCAAGGGATGCTTTACATCTGCTCAGCTCCAGTTCACACAGACAGAGACACTTCAATACAGCAAACTCCTGTAAGACCTCAGCTGTGGTTACACCACCACCTTCTCCTGGTCCCTACACCCAGCCTTGGGAAGCAGCTACTGTGGCTTGAGAGGCCCCAGTGCTGCTGGCCTGGTGCTCACACACAGCCTGGGAAGCAGCTGATGCGTAAATTACTAATGCCTCGCTTAGGCAAAGGTATACACTTGCACATTTTGGAGTTTTTAAACAATGATGAAGACAGCAGTCCATTATAAGTTCCAGTATTGCAATTCTTGATGGTGCATCCTGCCTCAAAATCTGGTAAGCATCTGTACCCCGTCTATAGAAGAATTCTGCTGCCAACACAGGACACAAAAAGAGCTTGTATTCCAATTTACCAGAAATATGATCACAGGTAGAAACACTGCCAAACCAAAAATCATAAAAGCATGAAAAAGTATGAAAAGCATTCTCTCAGCCTTTAGTCGGAGTGTTGGAGCAGAGCACCTTCTCCAGAGCAGGGAATTTATCCTGCAGAGGCTTCAGCATGAGCTGCTCCAACTCAGATGAGCCAGCTCCAGCATACCTGCTCCCAGGAATTGTTATTCATCTCTCCCTAGCATCTTCAAAATACATTTGAGGATTTTTTGTTCAGCTCTCTGAACCCTTGTGCTACTCTTTGGCTCCTCACCATTTGACATCAAGCTCAGTGTCAGCTTGACAGCAGCCCTGTTTCCAAGTATGTCTATATCTGAATTTGCTGGAAGCTGTACAGCGTCCCATTTTCCTGAAAGTGGATTTACTAAAAAAAAAAAAAAAAAGGCAAAGGATGAGCCTGTATGAAAGGTTCAGTTTTAAAAAACAGCACAAATAAAGTTTTTGTCCCTGGTTCCACCGATGAAATTGGTGCAAGCCTGCTCAGATATATTCCCTGCCTACGAAACGAATCTAACTTTTGCCACTATCACAGGGAGGTTTGATGGCAGGCTCATTAGTGTTCCTGGAGCAATTAGAGTTTGGGTGAGAGACCACAATGAAAAAAAGACCCTCTTATCAAGTGGGTACATTTCTGCTGTGCCTCAATTGGAGCAGAGCAACACCCACAGGGGAGTCAGACTTGAGCAGCAGGAGGGGAAAAGCCATGAGAGAATGTGGCCAAAAGGGAAAAAAAAAAAACAAAACCCAAACCAAATCAAAAACAAACAAAAAAACCCCAAAACAAACCCCCAGAAAGAACTAAAAAGCAAGTTAGCACTCTGCTGTTATTGAGAACTAAAATCCCTTCACCTTTACAATAATATATGCCTTAAATATTAGCCCTGGAGTTGTCACTTTGGGGTTGTCCTTGTCTTACTTTCCAAAATGTTCATAGAATTAACACGGTCTTTCAGCCTCACTCTGAGAGAACCACTGGGCCTTGAGGCAGAAGCATTTTGTGCAAGGCACTGTGAGGCAGGTATCAGTCAGTTCGATTAAAATCCAGCCTTTGGGGGCATTTGGCACAGTTATCCCCAGGATCCCTCACCACTGGCTGTGGTCCTTCCCACCCGGCCCCAGGAGAGCCTCCTTGTACCACGGCATCTCCACCTCCACGTGCCTGCTTTGGTTTTAAATACAAGGCACACTCCCTTTAATTGAAACTTCGTGCATGAAAAGTTTATTAAGCCCGACAGAGAGAGAGCAGAGCAGCCGTGGCAGGAATTGCCCGCGGGCTGATGCTGCCCAGGCTGCCATTAGGTGCTGCTACACTTAATTGCTGCTGAAGACACCTCAGTGCTTGATCACACCTTAAACCTTCCCTCTGACACAGGCTCTTTGTCAGAGGCAGACACTTCAAATAAACTTGCACAGGCAGGAGCATCTTAAAACCAGGAGTTTTACAAGCAGAGGAAATTACCAATGCAGCTCATCAGATTGAAAGATTAAAGCCAGGAGAATTCAAGCAGTCATTAATACAGCAACTATAGTTTGTAAGTTTTTTCACCGACTCAGACTTATAAATGATCGGGAGCATGAAGCTCAATAATGGAAGTATCCTTAAAAAATGTAAATTGTTCAGGGACTTTTAGAGGATGCTGAAAAAGCTGTAATTACGTAAACAATAATTTAAAAGAACAATATCATGGACAAAAGAAATATTCCTGTTTAAAAGATGAAAAAAATATTCAAAGAAGTTTTAAAAACTGAGAACAGGAGGTTAATGGAATAAACAGAATAGCAACAAACAATAACTAAGCTAAATATTATAAAGGAACAGCACCAAACCCCCTACATGCAGGCATTCATTCATCACAACTGCACATGGAGACACTGAAAATACAGGAGTGTTTCACAGATACTTGTTGAAACATAAGACACTGAGGTGTGTAAACATCCTCTAAATGCTACAGCTAGATCACAGAGTGCAACAAAGGCTTGAGGCTCGCCTTGGTTTGATCAGATGACTTATCATCAAGCAACTAAGTCATCTGCAGTACCTTCGGCCGTCTGCCAAAGGTAAAAAAAAAAATTAAAAAATAAAATTAAATCAACAGGTCAAGATAACAGAGACCAAAGAGTTTTAAAAGAACCAGTGCACTGTTAACTTTTTAATACATCATGGCAAACAACCTCGTAAATGCCAAAAGTTGCAGGCTTGCCAACATAATTTCCATTTGAAAAGAGTTAGGGATGACTCCAGAGCAACGTGGACCAGCTAGTCTAGCCTTAATTACTGACAAAATAATAAAAGATTTATTCATGAACTATCAATAAAGAATTGCAGACTAGGACTACAGTTATGATGTTTCATGGAAAATTGGTTTAAACAAACCACACTTATCTTTTTTTGGCTGAATTACAAGACTGATTGATAGAAGCAGCTGTGATAATAAAGTGGACTTGGACTTCTCCAAGACTTCTGACTCAGCTGTACCTACATTCTTCCTTAAAGCCCCATATTCTAGTCACCAAAGCAATTAAATAAGTGGTTTAGAGACTGACTTCAAACTGTAGCTGTTAAAGGAGAGCTACCAGGGAGCACAGCAAGAACCAGTCTCAATCCAGCCCTGCTCAGAATCCTGTAGAAGTTCAAGATAGCCATGAAACCCATGGTCAACAAAGTTAACAGATGGCAAAGACCAGAGCAGGGGAAAGTTCTGCTCCTTTGTAAGCTGGTATCAGTAGTGACCAGACAGTTATTAAAACAAAGTAGGAGTTATTGAGGGCAAAACACTTCTGAAGAATGTTATTCCTCGTGCAGCCACACCTCCCACATGGCTGTTCAGCCTGTACCCAGATATTCCTGCAATTAAATCTTCTGCCTCTCAGGTTTGGGCTGTGAGTCTCCAGCCAGGCCAGAACTGTTGGCACTTCCCAGCAGCACTCCCAGTAAACAAGGGCAAAATGAGTTCACACCTGACAGAAGAATCCCAGCAGACCTTCTTAAGCTGTGAAAAGTCCTGATTAATGCATTCAGTGCTTGCTTATTGAATGTGTGCTCATACAATCCTGTGTCCCCTCCCACAGCCTGTGAACAGTATTGTTAATTAGCAAGATGGAAGTAATGCAAAATAAGATCTACTGACAGTCCCTGAAATGTTAATATTTAGTTCAAACCCACATCTCAAGCTGAATGAAATGTCAGCGAGGTTGAAAGCAGCACGTTCAGTAATAGATGTAAAGCTGGATGTAAACAAGTGACTTATGACTGAAACACAGGTAATTAGATTCTGCTTCAAGTTCCCATTTTAGCTTTTTGCACAACACTTTTCCTGTGCAACCAAAGCAGGCCAAGTGTCCCAAGTCTCCACAGGAGGCAGGTTCCAGTCTGGTTTTATGTCCTGCCAGGCCCTTCATTTAAACATTCTCTGATCCAGTGAGGACAGGAATTAAATACAGCTGCTCTTCTGGTGAGTCTTAGACTCATAAATGAATGTTTAAGTGGTCTAATGGAGGACCATATTTAAGACATCCCAGGTGAGGTGTCCCCATGGCTTTGTGCAGCAGCATGCAGACGCCAGCCCCTGGCTACAAGACAGCCAGCTCAGTCAGGAGTGCGCTGGCCCTGCTTCTATACTGCTCCTCCTCCTCAAAAACGGTCTGACTCCCTACTGTGAACTGGAATCTAGATGGAAAAGATCAACTTTTTATTCCAATGCACTGAGCACAAGACCAGCAATCTATTTGCCTTAGCCTATTACAAAATCCAACTTAGACATTATCCCACTGGAGATTTTTGTGATCACTTCAGAATGTAACCTAGTATTTCCAAATTTCTCCCTTCAATATTTCCCTCTAGAAAGCAAGAGTGATTGCTTTCTTTTTGCACAAATCTCATTGCTACTGTTGCTACAACACTTGAATGTCGCTGTTTTCCCCACGGACAAGTAGAGAAACGACACGAAGTCCAGGCTCAGGGATCAATGGATGAATTTAATGAATTCTCAGAAGGCTTTTATATGTCAGTTCGCAAAGTGTATTAAGTGGCATAAGGTAACTGGTTTTTGCCATCCACCCCCTAAGGGGATTGGTCAAGTTCTAAGACACCCATTTCTGAATGTTTTTCTAGTTAGAATCATAACAATTCTACCAAAACAACCTGCAGCTGCAAGAAGTTTACAAAACTGTAACATTGTTTTGAGTTACTTGCATGGGAAAGACAGAACTCTCACAAAATGCTGCAGAAAGCTGGAAAATCTGTCTGCTAAAGCTTTTCAGTGTCCATACTTGAAGGACATAAAATCGCCCAGTGTCAGTGCTGTTGTAGTGACTAGACTCCCCTGGATTTTATTGAGACCCAGAAGCACTATTGCTCTGCCGACTTCTCCTGCTATATTCAGTCACAACAATTCACATCATCACTGTAAACAGGTTTTGGCTCGCATTCCCACAGGCGAAAAAATCAATGGTGTGAAAAATGGCAGGGACTGCAGGGCTCTCATTGGGAGCTGCCCCTTCCCCTGTAACACCAAGGGGCTTCTCTCTCCTTGCCAGGTTCCTACCAGAGGGCTTGGACCAGCCACCCAGCCAGCTTCCTCTTCCTCAAAGTCAAGTCCTTCCAGGCATCAGCCTCACCTTTAGAGGCTGTCAAAGCTGGAGGTAGCTTTGAGGGGCACTGGAAGGAAGTCACAGGACAGCGCAGAGCTGGGGCTAGCTGATGTGCTGTGCTTGAGACCCACATCTGGGTGAGAATGCTCTGCTTTGGGAAGAGCTTCCAGGGTCAGGCTGAGGGGAGTTCTCAACAGAAGTGCCTTCCAGGTACAGGTCTGAAGGTGATTTCTATCAAAAAAAGCCCATTCTAAGACTTCAGATCTGCATGTGCTGATGTACTTTGGATGAGTGCTGATTAAGAAGCAGGTAAGTTCATCTGTTTGCTGCACGTGGAAAGTGATTATTAGAAATAGATAAAATCTGCTGAGGAGGGCCCTCTCTGACAGCATCCTGCCTTTCCTCCAAATTCCTGTGTGCTGACAGGTTTTATAGCTGATCCTGAAGGCTGCACAGATAAGGTAAAACCTGTGGGAACACACTGCTCCATCCTTTTTGAGGAACCCATTTAATTTACTAACACACTGCAAAGAGTTCCACCAGCAATTTCACTAAAGTTTCTTGGATTATGGGAAGGGTTATCTGGTTGGCTTTTTTGGGGTCTTTTCTTTAGTGCAAAGGTAAAGCTGCAAAAGTCAGTCTGCAGTCCCACAGCTCCTCTTGCAAAGCTCTACACGAGACCACCTTAGCCAAACATAGCCACTTTCCAAAACATGCTCACCTATGACCAATGCAGCTTGGGGTTTCCTTCTGCCTACACTCCCATGAAGGAGAGGGCAGGTAGGTCAGAGGACTTCAAGGAGAAGGAACTGCTGAAACCATCACTAAGGTCCCCATAAGTATTCCCCGTGGACCTCATTACACATTTGAGCAAACATTACCTTCACTCACACAGCTAAATTTCCTGTTTGCTTGGCTGATCAATTCCTCATCAAACTTTAATGTGGGGTTCAGGCCGTCTGTGGCGTTTTAATTAGCCCTAAGATTGCACAGCGTTGGAGGCAAAGCTAAGAACCATGGAAGTCGCCTCTGCCTAGACAGAAAGGTGGAGGGGGCTGGGGAAGAGCTGCAAATAAAGAGGCCAAGAACTAATTAGCTCTTGTTACTAGGTTAAGCCTGCTCTCTAGTGGTCAAATCACACAGCAAACACAGCATGGAAAAAGCCTACGGAAAACAGAATCTCAAACCGTGGCTGGATTCCTCTCTGTTAAATATGAGGGGGGGGAAATGCACTGTGTATCCTGCTTACCCCTGCTGCTGCAACTTCCAGCATTTCTTTCCCCATAAACAGTCCTCTTGTCTGCCCCCCACTCCAGAAGTGTGGATATTCTTATTGGTGCTTTTTTTTGGCAGGACAGAAGAGTGCAATGAACCGCAGCTCTTTAGCCAAACACACCGTGCTCCAATCCCACAGACAGCTTTGAATGATGAAGAATATTCAATCTACACAGCTCCTGTCCAGAACCAGCAATCACAGATGGACACCAGTGGTCTGTGCCATTGGCCAGCAGTATTTTGACCTGCAGTTGGCTGCTGCAAGCCTAAAGTTCTCTGCATTTTGCTGCCATTACACATAAAGCTTCTCATTTAGCTGAGTTTAACCTGCACCCTCTGGCAGTGAAGGCACTCACATCATTTTGACATCCAATACAAGCAGGATAAAGAAACCAAGTATCCAGCATGATTTCTCCCACCCTTAACATAAACAGGATATATCAAACCAACACTGAGATCTAAGTCTTGTGTCAGTGGCCTTTTGATCAAGCAGCACTGCTGTGTTCCACAGCCTCCTGAGAGGAGCCTGTACCTGCGTCCCAAAAAGTACCTGCACATTGCACCAGGGCAAGAGTTTCTCTGTTTCCACAGAGAACAATTAGTGATTTTTATCAGCAGATGCTGCTGCATGGCAGTACCCTGCTTCATCCCAAACCCAGGCACTGGGGCACTGCCAGTCTCAAGTCTGGGCAGCTTGATGTGAACTGAATTATACAGCCAAACTTCTCCAAAATCCACCCAATTTTCATCCAGGCTGGAAAAGTGTAACTTATGTAAGAATTTGTGCATTTTTTTCAAAAGGCAAAAAAAAAAAAACCAAAAAAACAAAAAAAGCCCATAAAAAATCCCAGAAAAGAACTGAAAATGAAACAAATTTCTTATTTCCTTGCAGCTTGGGAATAGTTATTTTCAGTATTAGTCTGCACACTGCAACAGCAATGGATGCATTGAAAACAGCTGCTCATTTCAGACAAACAGTAAACTATACCAGTTGTGATCTGCTTGAAATGATAAGTTCTTTGAGACCTTATGAATAATATCAGCATCTGCAAATGCACCTACACACCACAGAGACACTGTAGCATAGAAAGCTGCTGGTGCTGCAAGAAGTAACCAGTCCTATCATTTACAGAGCAGATACCAGGCTAACCCAGCAAGTGTACATTTTCAGGCTCAAAGTATGGATTTTAGTTGCATATATCTATTAATAAATGGCAAGATGTTCAGTTTCAGTTTGACAGGCAGAAGATTTGCACTATTACATGGAAAAGAGCAGAATAAATACTTAACCTGAGTCTAACCTCCCTGCTTGAAACCTAGATGCACTTAATTTAGCAAGTACAAATTAATTAGTATTATTAAAATAGCACTTAGCACCAGGAACAGGCAGACTGCTAGTATTTAAAAAACACATTAGCTGGTCATCATAATCTCCCTGTCTAACAAGGCTTGGACCAGGTAATGTTCTTTTTGCCTACACCAGGAACTACATGTTAAAAGTCTACAAAAAAAACCATCTCTTTCTCCAGGTAATGCTGGAGTCTAAACACCAGAAGATCTTGATCCCATACTTAAGTACAAAACCTCCTCAGTTTGGAAAAAAAAGCAGCACAGGGCAAATCAGAAAGGACAAATATCACTTTATATATAGTTAGAAACAGATTGAGGAAGAAACATTCTTAACCAGAATTAATTTACAAGACAAATAAGTATTTTTATGAGCAAAGGCATCAGGGAAGGGTTTTCCGATCCATTTCTAATTCTCTGTAATGTTTCCAAAACCTTTACTGTTACAGATTATGTCAAGCAGCAGCACCTTTCCTTTGCTTCTCTTCCAGATTTCACAGATAATTTTCATGTCTATTTGTTTGGATTTTCCTTGAAAAATAAAAAGCAACTATCCCCAGGCTTTAGTCATTTTGTTTAAAAACAAAAGAGCCCACATGTGAGTCAATACAAGCGTATTAGCTCCCACAGTAAGGTGAATTCTAGCAAGTCCACCAAAAAATTTTTATCCACATGTCAGCAAGTCTTTCATCTCCAAGCATTCTACAAGCCAGCCCTTATCTCAGAAACTTCCCAAACCTGCATGTTTGAGGCAAAGGCATTCCTCCCCCACAGCCCTCAGAGAGCAGGATCTGGCCTTTTATTTTCTGCTTTCTTCCCACCCCAAATGCCACCACAGCTGCTGTTCATCAGCACTCCTTTAAGACAGCAATGTTCAAATACAGACTCCCACCAGCACCAGAGAGGCAGGTTTGGGGGGATTTAGTAGGTGGATAAGGAGAAACACCCTGTTTCTTGCAAATAATCCTTTGGGATGCTGATGGCTTTAGTCCTGTGCTGTTTGCCAGCTATGGGATCAGAAGTGATGAGCCACAGATGTCAGAATTCTTAATGGTGATAAATGCACTGCAGCCAGCTCTAGCTGCCACTCTGCTCCACCACTGCACTTATCACTGAGCCATAACCCCTTCCTGCAGCTCAGAGCTCGGGTGCTGACAGAAAACCAAGGGTTCTCTCGGCCCCACAAAGCCAGACCCACCATCAGGCTAAAGGAGGTGTCATTTACTGCAGGCAGCTCTCGTTTCCAAAGGGTTCCCACTATCAAGAGTTCTCCCCAGATCAATGTTATCAATCCCACTTGTAATTTTACAAACTTCAAAGGGTTAAGGCAGCAAGCACATTTATTGACTGGTGCTTCTTGGTGGGTTCAGTAAAGCATGACTGATTAGAGCCCGGTTCTAAAGAGCCCAGCTTTGTGAGGCTGGAATAAATGGGAGTCTGTCAATAACTCAGATCCAGGCATATTGACATAGTTTACAGCCTCAATAGGCAATTAACACTTTACAGTGGATATTACCCAGTGGCCTCCCCATGTTTTACTGCACATTTTCTGCCGTCAGCTGCAATATTGAAGGTTTGGAATAAAAATTATATTGGACAGACAACACCTTTGTTCAGCTGCACAAAAAAATTTTTTAACATCTGGGAGAGATCACAGTTTCATTCCTCTTTATTCATTCTCTCACACCCCTTGTTTCACTTTCTCTGTCATTTACAGTTCCTAGCCTGCATTGGTGAACTTAAGAAACTCTTAACTAAGTAATTAAATCTGTTACATGCCAAAACTCTCTAGGGAAACCCCTAAAGAGTGACAACCCCAGCCTTTTCTCCAGCCATGGGAGAGGCTGAGCAAGTTCATGAACAAATACCTCTTTGGCAGACAAATTATGCTGACAAACAAGTGAAATCATCCAGGAGCTTTTAAAGGAGAAATAGCTAAAAAAAGATTTCACAATCATCTCTTGTAGCCAGGTCCAAGACTGCATCCCACTTTGATCAAGACAGAACTGCAATACAGCTTCTACCAGCTGCACGTGCACAGAAAAAACGAGAAAACAAATCTACAGGAATGTGTATTCTTACTTGGCTTCCCCTCTTTTCAGCCCTGGTGAAGCATACTTGCTCAGCATTTTGACACCACTATCACCAGTCCTTTAGTTCTGCTCTCTCGCTCCAGCAGCACCATATCCCCGTTCAGGCTGGCAGAGAGCCCAGAGGGCACCAAGCCCACCTGCTGACCCAGCACTGCCAAGGCCACCACTCACCCGCGGCCCTAAGCACCACATCCACACCCATCTTTTAAATCCCCTCAGAAACGGTGACTCCACCACTGCCCTGGGCAGCCTGTGCCAGTGCCTGACCACCCTTCCAGTGAAGAAACTTACCCTAATATCCAGTCTAAGCCTCCCCTAGTGCAACTTGAGGCTGTTACCTGGGGTAAGGGCCTGACCCTCCCCTGCTGCACCCTCCCATCAGGGAGTTGCAGAGAGCAAGAAGGTCCCCCCAACTCTCCTTTTCTCCAGACTGAGCCCCCCAGCTCTCTCAGCTGGCCCCCACCACACTTGTTCTCCAGACCCTCTCCCAGTTCCACTGTCCACCTCTGGACATGCTGCAGCATCTCAACATCTTTCTTGTCAGTCCAAAACCAAACCCAGCATTGGAGGAGTGGCCTCACCAGCGCCCAGCACAGGGGGACAACCACTGCCCTGCCACGCTATTGCTGATACAAAGACTTGAAACACAGCCAGAACTCCCGGACCAAACTGGCACCAAGAGTCACCCCAGGGCTGAGCAGAGCAGCACAACCCAAGCAGTTACAACATCTTTGATGCCCAGCCCCAAAGAATTCTTTATAAGCCACAAAGCTCTCACTTACCTTAGAGCAAAACCTTTGAGAAGAAACCTCGACAGTCCACTGCAACCAGCTCACAGCCAGGAGAGAGTCTGGGGGAGGAAATAGGCACTTTGCAAAGCGGCTTCAGCTGCTGCTCATTCTCTCGTTCTGCAGGGAAACGGCAGAGCAGCCCCTCGGGAGCAGGACCCCCACCTGACCCAAATGAGGTGATCAGCAGGACGGTGGGTGCCTGGGAGCGGTTTGGAACAGCAACAGCTGCAGCTGGTTTGGCTGCTTGGCCACAGCACTGGGATGGGGGTGTGATGCTGCCCAACCTGAACTCTTTGCTTGAACCATGAACCCAGACCCCTGTCCTGGCTGCCCTGTGCTGTCAGAGCACGACCTGCCCTCCACCCAGGAGCACAGCTCCACAGTGGGCTGGCAGAATTCCGCAAGGCTCGCGCGGGGGGTGAGGATGGACGAGTTTGTTTCAAGGCTACACAGAGCTACAGGCTCAGACTGAAAGAGAAAATGCCTCATCATTGATTTGTAGAAAGGCTCAAGTGAAATTACACAAAGATGTAACACCAGCCACAGAATTCCCACAGGCACCATTTTCAGCAAGAAAAGGAAATCTTTTTGTCTATCTGTGTCTTGCAGAGGATTCTCTCTCTTGCCTTTTTCTTTTAAGGGAGGAAAACTCTCTAGATCACAGATTACATGGCTGTGAGGGGTGATAGGGAATTGATCTTCATTTATCCCGGTTCAGTAGGAAAAGACACCAGTGGAAGTTTCCAAGAACAGGAGAGAAACAAACCTGATCCCCAATGGCCAATATTTCATTTACCTGAAAATTACGAAAAATTTATAAACTATTTTATAATAATTCATGTATTTTGCTCCTTCCTTTTCTGAATAGTGAAATACTACCTCAGTTGTAACTTGTTTCAGAGGGGCTGAATTTATCAAATAATTGAAATTGATATGGTGTATTAACATGAATCAGATAGATTGGCAGATGGATTTGCCATCAGCAGCTTATTTTGCCTTCAGCAATTACTTTTAGAGTGGAGAATTTAGAATTATAACCTGTTCAATGGAAACCTCAGACAAGAATAATTAAAGACTAAGTTCCCAGGTTTAAGAGAAGGAGCAATACAATTTTTCAAGGATGTCTAGAGTGCCTTGGAACCCTTAGCTCCTTATCAAAGGCTTCCTACAGGCTCAGCATCCATCAGTGACATTTAAACACAGCTTTGCCCAGCTAAGACTGGATGAGCTGGGTCCTGAGCCAGGGCCAAGGCCAGCACTAAGCTACAGCCAAGCTCCATCAACGTCGTGTGTGTCCCAGCCACAAAGCCCAATTCCATGCAAGAAAACAGATAAAAGAATTAGGAACAGGGTTCAGAGATGGCAACTGGATGTCTGTAATTGCTGGATGTCCCCTTTAAATTTCTCCTGAGAGACTGAAATAGAAATACTGTAGTAGCTTTCCTCCCTTGCCCTGTGCCTCCGTGTATATGGATTGGAGTAGTTTTGAGACATAGTCTAAGAAATACATATTAGCATGATATCCTCTGTGCTGAGAGAAGTCAGTGGGAACTGTTACCTCCAGAAAAAAAAAAAAAGTCAATTTTAAGTCACCTTTCCAAAGGAGGAAAAGATAAATAAGATGAAAAGATCAAGAGAGAAATAAGCATTTAAGTCCCAAAGATGAAACCAGCCATTTCTGTCTGCCATTTCTACATGTTCAACAGAAAAAGCACCCCTGGCAGACTTGAGAGAGATCTATCTTAAGGAAACAAAGTACAACCTGTTCCAGAGCTGCTACTTGAAGAAAACTACCACTTCAAACCCTTTGTCTTTAATGACTTTCCAAAATGAAATACATGCACAGGAACAATGCAAGCCATATGCAAATCACACTCCTTCTCCCAGGCAGGCACGATGCTGGAAGCCTCCTGGACCTGAAGGAGGCAAAGGGCTTGTCAGGAAATCCGACACTGTCCAGCCTAAGTATGGACAGGCGGCTCTGACCTTAAAGAGTCACGGCAGTCATTTCATCTACTAAAAGGAAAAAGAAAAAAAACCAATTCCAAACACTGACAAAATCAATCCCCAAAAGGTGCTGTGAGTTTGCACCGATGTTATTTCTTCTGTGGTCCATGTTTCTGGGAGCAGGTGATGTCCCCATCCTGTTTGGCAGAGGCAGCCAGCCCAGTCTGGCAGCCTGAGCTGTGACCCTCGCATGGTGTTCTGCCAGGCAAGTACATCTGGCTGCTCCTCTGATCTGAAGTCCTGTGGTTTCCTTTGTGATGTGGCAGAGCACATGGCCCCCAGTACATCTGTATAATTAATGTGAGGGGAAAATATGAGCAACAACAGAAAAAGAAAAAAAAAGAGTCCTCAAAGAACAGAAGCTGTTCAGGGTCAGCAGAAGGTCTGATGAAATAAAGATGTGTACAGAGCCACGGGATGGGTTTGCCTCCATGCATTGGGGTATTTAGGGGATGAAGAGAGCTCTGATTTCACCCTGTGCCACTGAACAAGTTCTCCATTTCTTGAAACATCTGTTTCACCAGTTTCTCATACTCTGCAAGCCCTGCAGGGCAGGGACACTCCTGTATTTACAGATAAAGTCTCGGCTGGACCCAATAGCCATGTAGAAACAAGAATAAAGGAGTCATCTGCTTATTGCAGCCAGCAGGAGTTACCATATCTGCAAAGCTTTTTTAGCACTATTTGTTGTGTTTTGCCATACTGGGGTTTTTTGGGACATTTTACTGAGGTAAGTGGCAGGCTGGCTTTATGGGGACAAGTATCCTGTAAAGGACAGCAGAAGGTGCAGCAGCAGCAAGGGCTGTGGCTCTTGAAGAGCAGAGCTGGCAAGCTGAGCCCCTGTCCTGTGAGCCACCAAAAGCCAAACTGCAGTGACGCTGAGCAAAGAGCAGCCACGCTGGGGGAGGAGCCAGGGGCAGTGGTGACATCAGGGGACAGGGACTCCCAAAGCCACCAGGTCACTTCAGAGCCCTGTTCTGCTCAGATCTGGGTTCTTTGCAATTGCACTGTTTGAAAACAAAAAAAAAAGGACAAACAAAAATAAGCCTTTTTTCTCTTAAAGGAGAAAGGGAAATCCTGAAATTCAAAGGAAACTTCTGATGTGATTTATAATATTTATAAAAGCCTGTTATCAGGGAAGTGTTATATTAATTTCTTCCCTCTACACACACCGAAGGTCATAGGTAGGGGATGAATTTCCACATTTTATACTCTAAACACTTTACTGTTCAAAACTCCCTTGTAACACCCTCCTTCATGGGGATTTCATTTGTATTTGTTAAACTCCGAGTGTCATTTGGTTGCATTAATGGATACTTAACATGCTACCAAGTATTTTTTGGTAAGCTTTTAATTCAGCATTCCCATTATTATGAATTCATTTCACTCTGAAAGCAATAGCCCCACTTGTAATGTATTCTTCTGGTATTAACATGCCTCTGCAAGCGTGTCCATAGGTGCTCAAGTGCAATTTATCATTAGTTAAATGAGAGTTAATGGACACTAAAAGTGCCACTTATTCTCTGAGTGATCCATTAACACACACAAAAAAAGAAGACAAAAGCTGGCCAGCAGATTCCTTTGGTAGGATAACTGAGAGGCCTGCTCTGCACATGTGAAATTTGTTTTGATACCAGGGGTGGCCTTCAAAGCACTGTCTGAGTGGGTGCATATCTCAGGTGCCTGCCTGCAAGCAGCTGATGTGAAAAAGGGGAGGAGAGGCTGAAAGTTTGTACTGAAAACACGGGAGGAAGGAGGCAGGAGCAGGAAATTACTGCCTGAATCCAGACAGACAGAGGTGATGTGGGCACTGTTAAGTGAGCGGTTCTGAATGCTGGGCAACTTCTGGCAAACACCAGAATTCATTGGTGAATACTTAGAAAAAGATCTTATAATAGTTGAACTGGTTTTTACTGTAAGTCCTGCCATCACTGCTCAGCCGATGTAGTAATAATCACACTAGGCCTAGGTTTTAGTGTCATCTTTCATAAATTATAAATATCTCAGTTTTAAATCAAAATACTTCCTAAGTGGTCAATAAAACAGTAATTTCAGCTAGGTGAGGAGGAAGAAAGGATGTTTTTTCCTAGTATTCAAACTGAAGTGAAAGCAAAGAATGCTGAGCCTTGTGAATCATTTTATCAAGAAATAAATCTCTGAAATAAACTTGATCGTGGGGCACAAGCTTCCTCACTTTGTATCCCATAACTTTTATTCAGAAGGTGAGGCACAAGAAACTCAAATACCTGAGTTCTTCAGCAAAGATGTTCCAGGTACTCCAGCATCTCCTGCAGTGGCTCAGGTCAGCCTGAGGATTGTCCCAGCGAGGAGCGTAAGCCAAAAAGCCATGGAAAGTACTGCCAAGCCTCTTACCAAAATTGCTACACTTTTGTTTTTCCCCTGAAATTAGATGCCTCTGTTTCCCCCCCACAGCCCCCCAAACTGCAGTTCATCTCGTTGAATACTCTAAAATTCAGGAAGTCAGCGATACAGGCATCCTCCAAGTTCTCAGTCCTGCATCAGAGCTTACAAAGCACAACACTCAGCAGAGTCACAGAAAAGCAGCACTAGGACAGGTTAAAGTGAAACCAGAGCCTATTTGCTCAACTTTGCCTTGAGAACAGAGATGCTTTGACATTATTATTTGACAGTATTATTCCATTTGGATGTGAAAGACAAGCATAGGTGCACACTGACATTATTTTAAGCAGGGGGTAAAACCCCATAACGTTCCTAGGTATATATAATATACATGCACACACACACATACACATTATATATATTTAATTAAATTTTATATATCTATGTATAAATAATATTTAATTTATAGGTCTATATGGGAAAGAGGATCAGTAAGGGGTAGCACACCCAGCCAGGAGGAGCAGAGAGAAGAGGGGATGTGGGTCTCATCAGGTCACAGGGAGCAGATGGAAGGGAGATGCAAAGACAGCAGAGATGGGTGCGTAACAGAGCAAGGCAGAGGCAAGGTGGGCCTCACATTTTGCTGCCTGTTTAATCC
Organism: Lycocorax pyrrhopterus obiensis; assembly: GCA_014706295.1. NCBI lineage: Eukaryota > Metazoa > Chordata > Aves > Passeriformes > Paradisaeidae > Lycocorax > Lycocorax pyrrhopterus. Next base: position 7,208,889 of record JACSVZ010000022.1, on the reverse strand, counting down.
TTCCCCCGTTGGGGCCAGGATCCCAAATTCCTTACTCCAGCTCTGTTCCTCTCTCGGATGAAGGTAAGTAACTGTACAGCTCAGCAGAGCATGCTAAAACAACTTCATGAACAACCTGAAAAGCAAAGAACTGAAAGCATTTTACTTTTAAAAATCTACGTTCATCAGTTTAAGGCAATTAGTTCAGGGAGATGATGATAAAGCAGTGAAGGTTGCTACAAGTGACAGCAATGAAACTCCTGACACAGGTATGGTACAGATTGCAGGAATAAACACTTCCCATGTTTCAGAAATCACATTGTCAGTGATGTTTCCAGGCCCTGAAATTAGCTGAAGTAATCAGGAGCTGTTGGCAGCAGACAGTTTCTTGGATTGCTTTTGTTTTTCACTGCAAGAATCTCCAGCTGTAGCTTAAACCCCCTCACACCTGTAACAGCTTTCAGTTGAGTTTCCTCCTGTCTGTGGCTGAGGAACAGCCTCCCAAAACCGATGCAAAAATCCAGGTCCCTGGGCCTTCTGCAGCCTTCCCCAGCACCTTCTCAACCTCAGAGAGAAGCACAGCCCAGGGACCGTGAACTCTACCCAGGCTGGCTTTGTCCAAGGCAGAACAGGTCCTCCCTTGTTGTGTTCCCATCAGAAATACACAAATTTTAGAACAATAATAAAACACTTAGATTGTCAGGGTTTTCCTTCAAAACATGTCTTGCTGTCTTCCATTTTCTCAGCTGTGTGTTGTGGCATGGGTAGATCAGAAATTGGGCGTGTCACCTGTACCTGGAGAGGGTTCACTGACAGCTCTGAGAAGTCCCAATTGGTCATGAAGTGTCAGAAAAAGCAAACACTGCTGCAAAGATCCCAGAGATATTCAGTCCTTGGGGTCACCTCGTCTATTCCCTACAGTCACATCACCAGGCACCAAACTTCCCCCCTTTACCCCAAAAGTAGCGTTTGGAGGGATTTCCCCTGCACTGCTCAGTCCTGTGTCATTTTTCAAAAGGGATAGAGCTGTCTCCAGCGTTTTGTTGCCATGCAGAGCCAGCAGAGGGGCCACACTCCAGGAGAGCCTCTCCGTGCAGGACAGGTCACGCCAGGACACAGGAGGATGAGTCAGGGAGCCGGTGAGGGCAGGCTGCCTCTCACAGGCTGTCCCCACAGCCTCTGCAGAGCCGCTCAAAGCCAGCACATGAGCTCTGCAGAAGGCAGCACAGGATGGGGTTTCCTCTGTTCCATTATGAAGGTCAGAGGTGTCCTGATGGACAGGAATTTGCCTCCCTCCCTGGCCCTGCACCTGGTTTTCTCCATTTGCCAGTTATCAAACGAAGCAAAGCCATAAATCATCATCACCTCAGAGGCAAGTCCCCTGCAACCACAGCATCCCAATTCTGTGGCACGTTCCACAGTGAAATCACTGCGTGCTCACACAAGGGCACATTTTGTTCTCTTTCCTTCTGTTCTCCACCACTTTTGATGGTTCCCCTGTTCTGCAGTACCTTCAGATGACATCTCTGAGGCCATCATTAGGGTTTTGGTTTGGTTTCTTGCCTGTTTGGCTTTTTTTTTTTTTTTCACTCCTTAAAACCCTTGAGGAAGTAGAGGAAGTACCTAAACAGGATTTTTAGATTAACTCCCACACTCTGATCCCAAACCTCTCTTCTTCCTCCACAGAAGTGAAAAATAGAAAAGATAGTTCAGCAAGGCAGACAGGTCAGTGGATAAAACCCTAGGAGAGATGGAGCCCCAGCACCAGGGTTGTTAACTTGCATAATTAATGTATTGAAACTGGTTTAATCTCCAAGATCTTTTCCTTCTGCCCACAGACCTCACTTCAGTTCACTGCCCCTGGCTGTATTCAGTGATGTTAGGTACAAGGAGAAAGGTCTTTGGTTGGGAAAAATAGTTAGAGTCATCTCAAACAGGGTTTAGAGGTTTCAGTCCTAGGTTTTTCTGCCATGATTGTAGAGAGAAAACCCTTGGAGTAAAATCTCTAAACCCTGACACTTATCTAGAGCCAACTTCTGAATAGCCAGTACAAAGTTGGTTTGTTATTATATTTTTGTATTTCAGAAGAGAGAATAGAAAAGGGATTTTTGGTTGGTCCATAGAAGAGGTGGAGAAAGTCAGTATGAATATGCAAATATACACAGGTCATGGGAGACAAAGTCTACAAATAAAAGATCAAACTCCTGTTTCTCAGCTTGAATTTGCCTTTACATTTTGACCTTATTGAGGTACAGTGAATTGCTTTCAACCTTGCCTTAGCAGCTAAGAAAGGTGAAAAAGCTTACTCTTCCTGTGGAAGTGAAGGGAGAAAAAAAGTTCAACAAATACCAAGATTCCCTTTGTCTTAATGTTACTGCAAAGGAAACGAGACCAGCACAGGTTGTGGATGTTGGGATCACAGCCACTGAGTGAACATGCAGCTGCAAATATGAAAGAAATTGGGATATGCAGGAGAACTGAGCTCATCAAGTTGTTTATACCAGCACGGGCAGAGCAAGGGAGAGTCCTTACAAAGAGAGGGTAATACAACAGAAATCTTACTGCCAAGGGCCATAGTTACATCCAAGCAGTTTAATCGTGCACCAAGCCTTAATTTAGCCTCCAGGTCTGGTCTTTTGTCTCTGCCCACAGGCTTTGTGTGCACAGTTGGCACATGTGGAGATGCCTCATGTCCTTCTTTTAAAGGTAACAGAAGAATAAAGAGGAGCCTCTAGTTCTATTTTTTTTTCTCTCTTTTTGATGGGGAAAGAAGAGCTGACTTTAAATTTGTCCCTTTTGTCTTCTATTCCATATGGCTTGTTTGTGGTTCAATTATTGTGATATTCTCCCTACGGATTGTGATGCTTGGGGAATCTGGTAATACTTAACAAAAATATAAAAATAAAAGGATCCTGTCTGCCAAGCAGAAAGTAATTAAGGAACCTGGAACACAGAGGGCAATAAAGTTATTGAAGGAACAGTATTCATTAAGCAAGATAAAGCACAGCAGGGCATGCAGTGCTGGCCCTGCCCCTGTGCCCTACACAACATCAGGTATCCAAGGGCTGAGCTGCACTTTGGAGGCTGTGAGGCTGCAAGCCAGGAGCCAGAGGAACAGAGCACTAATGAGAGGAAAGCCCAAACTACAATCTCTCACTTCTCTTCTAAATCAGCCCTTGTTTAAATTAAAGTTCAGCAGCTGGCTGAACAAATAAATCCCAACACCATTCTTAGCCTAAACTTGCTCCTCAATGTTATTCTAGCACTGTATTTTGCTATATGAATCCTAGATTGGCTGAACAATGGCCCTCAGTAGGATTTATTGCTCTAGGTTAGAGATTTGTTGACTCTGCCTGGCTGATACAGCGTTGCCTCTTCTTGTGAACAGGGGTACACGTACAAAACTGAGCCACAAAACAGAAATAAACCCCTCAACCCCAACCTCTCTGTTTACAAGTTCAGTTTCTTCAAGTGTGCACATGGAAATCCATGCCTTTGTATCTTCAGGCAAGCTGCAGTAACACAAAGTCCCCAGAAACTCCAGGGAACGTTTACTCTGTAACGTGACAGCTCTAATTTTGGGGCATGCCCCAGAAGCTGCTGCATTTCATGCTGATTGAAAATATCTCAGGTCCACAGTAGAGACCTTCAGAATCATCTGGTTGTATCCAAAACTTTCTCTTAAGTGACAGTGGTTGTCACTGCAGTTTCATTTTCCTGTGTAACAGGATAATGATAATTATAAAAATGATCATAACACAGGAAGTTGTTATTATTCCCACTTCCCAGAGACAAAGAAAATTGTCTCATTCAAAGTCACACAGAAAGCATGTGGCAGGAATAGGAGGTGGAGCCAGGTCTCCCAGCCCTTGTCATACCCTAATTCCTGATCTCCTTCATCATGACCTGAGAAATTTGGGGATTTTTTTCCTTTGTTTCTTTTTCTTCCTGTCCTCAGAATGTATTTACGTTTTATTTTAAACCTTTTCCGTTCAGCCCTTAAGGCTAGAAACATGATTTGAACCACAAGCACACGACTCCAGGACTTTCCACTCTCTGGTTATTTCTCTCAATTCTTGCCAGCTGGTTGCAACGCCACATTTGTATTCTACACTCTAAAATGCTTACAAAACAGGTAATACGCACATAACCTAAACCCTAGATAAAATTAAAAGTATTTAAACATTTGAGTAATCCCACCAGGGTAAATTCAAAGTTGCAGCACATGCCATAATGTCGGTGTTTAATTAAACCCACGATAACCTCCTCTATTTTGCTGGTTTCAAATGCTGTCACAGACCACACCCAGGAGCTGCTGGGAACACGTGAGAAGATGATGATGATTTTTCTGACAATTAACTACACATTATCAAGACTTCACTTGGCTAAACCCAAAGAGTGTAGCTGGACACTGATCCCAATGGATACCTGCTACTGAAGGGGGCAAGGCAGCTTCCCAAACCCTCCTGTCCAAGCAGCCCTGTCACGGGGCAGCCCCTCACCAGCTGCATCAGTTTCCCAACCACATCCAGCCCAGCCTGGTGCTGCACAGCTGAATCTGGGGATGGCTGTGCCAACAGCCATATCCTGGTGAAATGGCGATGGCACGGGGACTGAGGGGCTGGGCACACCGACAAAATCCGGGTGGAATGGTTTGCATTTGCTTGCAGCCTGCTTTGGGAAAGCCAGGGAGGAGCCCTGGGTGCTGAGGCCAGACCTGGGACAAGACTCATCACGGGAGGGTTTAGTGGTGAAGGAGGTGGTGCTGGGTTAACTCTTGGGCTCGATGAGCTTCAGGGTCTTCTCCAGCCTTACTGAGCCTGTGATCCTACACACGGGTGAGGGGGTGCCAAGTGCAGCCCCACGGCCCCGCGTCCCACTGGAACCCAGGGTCAGCTCACAGGAGATCAGGGGGACAGGTCCATGCAGGACAGCAGCTCCCAAAGGCACAGCTCCTCCCTGCCGGGCTCAGGGCCCCCTGACCACTGAAGGGAGCCCGTGCCACCGGCATTTCCTGCCACACGGAGCTGCTGCCCAGCAGCAGGACTTCCCCTCTGCACGATGTGAGCAACCTGCTTCCTGCAGCTTTCCTCCCCATCCAACCAACCCTAACAGAAACAGTTTGTATTTAGTCCTTTTCTGCTGCTTTTCCTCGATCCCTCGTTTCTAAAGCTTCTTCTGTCTCCCAGCTGCCCCGCAGACCATACTGTCCACACCTCTCCCAAACTTTACAAGATGTTTTCTTCTTACACACCTTCCACCCTGGAGTTTTTGTGTGCGCAAGAACTCCCTCAATTCCTGACCCTGCTGCCTTGGATCAGGCCTCAGAGGGTCTCACCTGAGTGAGAAAACATCCTTTTTCCACCTAAAAATCAAGCATTTCCCATTTAAATGACCACTGCCAAGACTTCTATATCTCACTACTTGGCAGGAAGATGGAAATACGAGAAGAGTGTCTGAGTGTATAAATAAAGCAGGCGTTTATCATAATTTATTTATAAAAACTATTTCTAATCTAATTCTTTGCGTATTATCTAGGGGCAAGAGATACGAGACAAAAAAAATGATTCTTAATCAGGAATTGCCACATGGAGTGGTTTTGATTAATATGCAAAACATAGATTATAAATAGATTTATAAATAAATGATCAACTACGGCTGCTGCTTTATTTATCTATGGGCTTGCAGAAAATTTGAAGGCTGAATTCTGATTAAATGAGAATCACCACTAATGGTGGACTGGCTGGTGCAAAGGGACTGGTAAAGGAAAGTGAGAATATATTTGCATAGCACCTTTGATTCAGAAGAACTCCCAAGTGCTTTGCAGAATTAATATTATATTTTAGGGGTCACTTCATCCATTACTGAAATGCAGCCTCTGAGGAGGAGGGAAGAGAACTTTCTGCATCTATTTCACCTTTCCTTGAAGATCTCTAAGCACTTTGCACACTAATTAAGCCTCCTATTGTATCTGTGCAATCCACTCCTCCTGCCAGTTACTCAACCAGTAAAACCTAAAGAACCAGGAATAAAACCAAGGAAAATTCATCAAGTTGGTATAACTTCATTTCACTTCCAGATCATCAGGCTGAGGTCAGCTCGTAGCTCAAAAAAGATGAACTCAGCAGAAAGGCAGTGCAGATCTCAAATAACAATGTAAAAAACTTAGGAGTTAGACCCATTGTGTCCGGTATCACTCCCACACAAACTTCTCAGCTAAGACCTCTGTAGCATCCCATCATAAGCAAAACCTCAGCTCCGAGGTTTGCAGCTTGTCGCTAGCAAGCAGAGCCCGAGGAATAAAGCGACATGGACGGTTTAGGACGAGAAGAAACCGACCCTTTATTAATTTACAGATTCGCTTCTATACCTTAGCATGCTGGACACCGACATAAGGTTATTGGTTCTGTGACCAACCACCCCCCAGAGGGATTGGCTGAACCCAACACCACTTACTTCAGATATTTTCTCCTCGGTATCATAACAATACCATCATTTACAAAATCTCCCAACTGTTTTCCATAGAAAAGCAAGGCTTTCACACAGACACTGTCAGAAAACTGAGAAAGCTCTCTGCAGCCAGGCTTTTAACATTCACAGTAGCTCTGCCCAAGAGCCTGGACTTCTTTTCACTGCTCTGTCCTACTGTGGAGTCACGCACATTCCTGGGAGACTGGAGCCCAACACGACACTTTAGGCAAACTCTGAAGACCTGAGAGTTTGCAGATGCAACACTCAGCCCACTCCCATCTGTACCAAACCCACTCACCTGGGTCAGACTCCCCCAAATCCATCCAACAGCAGGGCACAAGGGAGAAATACAATCCCTGAAAGTGCTGCTGAGTGGGTTCAGCCTCTTCCATTTACCTTGCCTTTTAAAAATAAGAAAGGCAAAGCATTTCTTTTCATATGGCAAGGCTGCCCTGCCAAGTCAGTTTTCACAGCTGAACACTTCCCAAGGTGCCAGTTCTGCAATTCAGGGCCTGGATGTGATCCCCTGAGCATGATGGATGGCTTTAAAATAAAGGCACTGCGAGAAGTACCAGCTGTCCAGGTGCACGTTGGATCAGCTTGGCTGAGCCACCCCTCCTCCTCCTTTGCCTGCCTCTGAGGAAGGAGCAGGAGCTCATCCTGTGCAGGAGGAAGGCTTTGATGGCAGGAGACACACAAAAGCCCAGCAGATATGAGCAGAGACATGGCCACACGTAGGTCACATCTCATCCAAATGTGAGCCTGCTTTTACTGTGTCCAAAATATCCTGCTGTTATATGGCAAGTTTGCGTGACTGCTTTTCAATCCCCTCTATTTGACCACCTCATTTCTGACTTCTTCACCCCGACAACCACTAGTTAATAGAACAGGCAGAAGAAAGGCAAAATTAACTTTCTTCTTCAAATAAACCAAGCTCAGACTCCGACGACACCCCACGCCACACACACACACTTCTTCCCTGTGTTCATTCCAGGTTTCCAGATATCCATAGAAAGGGATTTCATTCTAAACCACCCTGTTGATTAACAGTTTCTGTTTGGAGCCCAGACCATGAAAATCATCTTTGAACACTCTTTGCAACGAGCACGGCCTTCTTGAACAACGGCCACCTGTGTAGCACTTGCTCTTTGAGGACACCTAGGCTGAAATTCAGCCACAAAGAAGGGCACCAATGTGGCTCCTTGCTCATTGTGCAGAGGCAGTCTGAGCATCCTTGAAAGGAGAAGGTTGGTTTTGGTACAGGTTTTCTTCTCACACAGCTTTATGAGACAGCACAGACCATGTCCCAGACATTCTGGGACAGCTTATTCTGTAAGTGACATAGTTCAAACTCCATTTAGTAGAAACCATACACCAATACAGCCCTACTTCCTCTCTCCAGCCAGCAAACTAGCAGTGTGGCCAGTCTATTGACTAAAGAGAGCAGATTTTACCACAGCAATAATCGTCTGTCCGGAGAGAACATTACCCCTCACTGCCCAATTAGAAGAACGTTGAATGCACGGAAATGCCTTTTGCATAAACACTTGATAACCCTCAATAAAACTGTAAGAGAGAGTTACTGCAGATTTACTGCCCAGGAAAGGAAAGCTCTTCAAGGCACAGCCAAGAGCTTATTGCTTCTTATTTAACGTTGATAAATGCAAGAGCTCCACAGTCCCCCAGCAACCTGGCCCAAAGCAGCTTAGCAGGAAAATAAAATAGGTGCTTGATGGGGTGCCCACAGAGGGATGGGGGAGAACCACAAGCTGGCCACAGTGGCTCTGAGTTGCTGTGCTTGCTCCAGGTTGTGTGGCATTTACTGAGGGCTACGTCACGCCTTTGGCGAGGCAGCTCCACCGAGCAGCAGCACAAACATCCCTGCTCTGCTGTGGGGGCATGAACTGCCCAGGCCCTGCAGCTGCAGGGCTGAGCTGGGCTGGGATTGCTGCCCTTCGGCTTCAGAACCTCCCCTGTCCTTCCACGGAGAGCACAGCTGTGAGGCACATCTGCATGGTGAGAACACCTCTCTTCCTGCTGCCTCGCTCGGAGGAAAGGAGCACCCCAAAGTGCTCCAGGTGTCAGCCTGGCCGCCTCTGCTGTGAGGCTGCTTCAATTGCATTTGGGTTTTCTGAAAATGTGTGATTGGCAAGGAGGAAGGAACGGGTTGGCTCTATTTACACTAATCGAGGTTTCCCAGCCCAGCTGCCCAGCCACCTCGGGCAGCAGCCCTTCCTGCAGGAGCACAGGGGGGATATTCATAGCCCCAGGGAGGATTCCACAAATGACCATTGACATAAAGGTCTTGCCCTTGCTGATGAGCATTGATGTGCTGTTTTCTGTATTCACAGTTCTTGGTGATGGGGAAGCATTTACAGGATAATTCTGTTTTCCTCCTTAAGAAGCCTAGCGGGGGCAACAGGCCCGGTGCTTAAAAAATAAACACCCAACAAAAATCATCACTAATTCCCTTATCATCTGTATTCCCTTGAACAGATTTCCTTCCCAGTAGCCCTGCAGCCAGCGCCTTGCATCCTTGGGAACACCCAGGGTGCTGGGGATCACAAACCCTGCGAGCAGAGCAGCCCTGCCGCCACCCACAGCAGAAAATGAATCCTGATGCTTCCACTTTTGCTCTTCCAAGAAAGGATCAGTGACCGTGCCCAGCCAAGGGCAGTTTCTAAGGCCCAGCCACTTGTGTTTCACAGTCCCACCACCCCAAGGCAGCTCTTCCCATGACACAGCCAGCACTGGCTGATGTTTGCTCTGGTTTAGCAGCTGCTGCTTTATTGAGGGAGCCTGCAAACTGTACTTTGGAGACCTTTCCTGCTCACACTATTAATGTACAGTGAGCAATCTTCGGGGTAATGGAGGAGGGCAATCAAAGGAAATTTCCCTCCAGGCTCCCACTTTTACTTCTTATCCAAAAAATAATATTAAATGTGATCTACCATTGTAGTAATTAAAGAGATAATGCGCTATTTTATGTATGATTGGATCTCTCACACAAGTAAGTGGAGTCACATTCCTGCTGCTGTTCCAAGGGCTTTCTGGATGCAAAAAATATCTCTGAAAGACAAAAGAGGTTAAGCCATTTAAAATATCACTACGCTGTTCCTCTAGCACAAAAGCTGTATTATCACTCTAATGAGAGTGTATCAACACCTTCAGATCTTTTGTGATTTATGTCTTAAGCACTGTGCATGGCAGAGATGGAGCCCTGAGGGTTTTCCAAGCGGGGAAACTGAGGCAAACGTGAGGGGAAGAAAAAGGGTTTTGTCAGGGTACTACAACAGGTTGGTGACGTGGGACAGAGCATTTTCCCAGAATGAAGCTGGATCCAGATTCAGAAGTTCATGCCCGGGAAGTTGCCAAATGCTGGTCTGTAAAGAAGAGAAAAGAATCATTTAAGGAATTAAGAGTAGCACTCAGTAACAAGGACACTGATGCTGGATTGTCCAACTCTCCTGGTGACTCTTTTCTCCTCCTAAAACAATGGGATAAGCCTTGCTTATGTCTTCCATAAACTTCGGTGTTTGCTGGTCAGCACTGGAGTTATTAAACCTCCACCTCCTTTGCAATGTACATTTTGGAAAACACTCCCAAGACACGGGTCCAAGTTTGTGTAAAAAACGAGAATACTTCCACATAGCTGCTGGCACATTCCGAGCAGGCTGCTGCAGTTGTTCACACTAATTCAGGAAGAAAGCAGGATATAAATTAGGCACTGAGCTGGCGTGTAATCAGTCTGTGCATGTTATTACAACAGCAGGAACATCCTCGCACTCCATCTCCTGAATCGGTAAATAAAATCCAGTCTCTCTCTGATATCAGATGTGTTGTCTTGGATTGCAAATGGTAAATATAGAAACAAAAAACTGAAAGAAAAGAAAGGCTTTTCACTCAGAAAAAAACTTCTGATACTGACATTTAAACTGGAATTTGTTAAAAAGGAAGAATAAAAGCTCTAAAACACAACTCCCCTATTTTCATTAACAAAACATCCAAACTTAAAATTCTCCCTGTGCAATGCCTTCAATTAATAATGTAAAGTGTCTGCCACCATTTATAAATCCTTTTTATGAATGCTGAATGTGGTTTGTATCTCTTCTCTCACTTCATCAGATGCCATGAATTGAAGGCTGTAACAGAATCCTGGCTATTGCTTTTTTTTTCCCCCACACAGAATCATATCCAAATTTTTCAATGTTTTTTTAATGCTCCATTTCTCTTAATGGCAAATGAGGCTTCAAAATGTAGAGGAAGTTTTGAAAATACATTGGAGAAACAACAAATTGGAAAATAAAGGGAGGGAGAAAAATGAAGCAATATCTGCAGCACATTATCTAAGTAGTAGGGGAAAACATTGGGAACATGAAGAGAGAAAGCTTTTAAGTGCTCACAGTAGTGAATTCTGCTGTTTTACAGAATTGTCCCTAAAAGAGCAGAGGAAAAACTGTTAATGGATGTCCAGCAAAATTCTGACTTACAATAACACAAACATTTTTATTGCAGCTTTAAAAGGAGTCTAATTTTAAATGTTTTAAATCCAAAATTTGTTAGGAGCTGCATTTTTCTGTTATTTCTGCAGCAAAGTTTGTTTCAATTTGAGTGAAGCAGCAAAAGTTCCAGCAGGCACTGCAACACTCGGTCATTTTGCCCTCTCTTTAGTGACCTTTCTTGCTTTCTTGCCTATCAGACTCTCAGAAATGATGCCAGACTCCCACCATGCTCAATCATTTCTTTACCTGTGCTGCAAAAGTTGCAATTTACATTCTGCAAGTTTTTACTTCTCATGACTTATATCTTTAGTGATAACTATTTCTTATTAAGAAGCTAGCAGGAAGCAAGCAGACAAGTGCAAGCCCTGCACTCGAGGCAATGTCGTTGTCTACAAGGAAAAAACAACCACTAGTGCAGATTTTTTCCTTTTCCCCCAGAAAAGCTGCACTAGATTTGCTGATGTGTGCTGGCCATCAGCCGTGCATCCTGCAAACCTTCTCTAAGGAGCCGTTCACTCATGGACCATCACCTTTCTGGGAAAAAAAGACACAACACAAAAATCTTCCTCTTACCAGCAGGATCATCCTGTGAATTTTGACTTTGTTGACTTAACGTCCAATTCCTTGTCCTAAATGTGGATTTGTACAGAATCACTGATGTGTCTGAGAAGACCAAACCAAGCTCTAGATTTTATAACTCAAATATTTCTTTTTTTGATGCTTCTTTATTGCTTATATTACCATGATCACAATGGTAAGGCAGCTTATTCACCATTTCTACCAAACAAACTTAAGCACACTCCAAAGCATATCAAGGGAAGCCTAAGTCTGGGGAATGCAGCCTCCAGATCTCTGGATGAAGTTACCAGAGTGGAGAACAACCACAGAAAGTGCCACAATGCTTTTGAGAAAGCAGATTAATGTGCAATGTCTGTTCCATGAGTGCATCTCTACTCCTGTGCTTACCGAGCTCAGATGTTTATAAACAGGGAGTACTTTCTCTGCAGGATGGACAATTCCAACTGCTCAGAGAGAGACAGAATAAGGGAAAAAAACCAGTAATTACTCCCTGTTCAGTGAGGAGGAGGTCCAGCCTCATGCTCAATGTCACTCGGGAAGTCTGGGGCAAAACTGGGAGTGGACTTTAAATTCTAAATTTACTGTGCAAGTGTTAATTGCAAAGCTCTATTTTAGGACCGTGTCCAGATTGAATTTGATGAGCCAAATTCTGACAGTTTGTTCTGTGTGACTTTCATTCCTGCTCTAAGTTACTGCTATGGCACTCAAGGTAAAACAGCACAGTGGTAGTTAGGGGTTGCAGTAAGGCCCCATCTCACACAAAGACAATTTAACCCCCTTCTTCTAAGACTAGGGAAAAAAATTGCATCTTTAGGACTCATTTTGAGCTGACACACTGCACTGAGGTGGCTTTTTCCCTCTGCAGCTTGTGTACAGCAGTTCAGCTCTCTCTGTTTTCCCTACCAGCTGCTCTACACACACCACCCCTGTCAGCGGGAAGGTGCAGAGAAATGAATGAAGACTGATGATTAACGAAGAAAGAGGGTGAATATTAATCATGGAGTCAACATTTGATGGGAGCATTGATGGAATAGTGGTCCCACTGGAAGTTGTTAGGAGTTGATTTTTATGCCCCAGGGCAGTAGTTTTAAACCAGGACTCGTGATGGAAGAGAGGTTGCTTGTAATGTATTAAACAGGTCATTGTGGAAAACATACCTTCAGCCTCCCCCTGGCCTGACTCCTTCTTTGTTGAGAGCTGTAGCCCAGGTCTGCTGTGCACCTACATTCCCCCAAACACCCCAAACTGTAAAGATCCAACCTTTAAACAGAAGCAAAACAGGAACAGGACATCTCCATTTTCCCCTGCTGAGCTGCAGGACAGCCCTCACCACCTCATGTTAAATCAAGAAATGCTGATGTTGCTGGTTCTGAGTGACTTTTCTGCTGTTCAGCACCCTTGTATTAGACCAGGAGAAAGAGGGGAGTCTGGAACAACTTCTGTAGCTGGGTAATTCAGGTTTGAACTTTGGCTGTTTGCAACCTGCTCCAAACCACTCTGAAGGCAAAAGCAGTCATGGCTGCATCATGCAGTGGTGTAGTCAAGCCCTCCTAACCTAGGCTGGAATTTCCTGTTTCTCAAATTAATAGCTACACTTGCAATCAATGCCACAAAATGGACTTTAGCACATATCCAAAAAGTTCTGCTGGTGTTGTTCCAAAGGGGTTTTATCTGGGGGAGAAGGGGATATGAAAAAGAAAGAAGAGCTCTACTCAGAACAGGTACCAATTGCTGTTAATTCTGTTGAGGTCAATAGATTTACCAAGTTTCTCAGGGGCAGCTCTTTGGGGTTCCTATGGTGCTCCCTCCTCTAAGCCCTACCAGTACTCCAAAGGACACAGAATCACAGCACATGACATCTTTCCTGAACTTGCTGCACGAATTAATCTATACCATAGCCCCTGTCAGGAAAATCTCACATGCCCAGCAGCTTTGTGTATGGACAAGGTTATTTTTTCTAAATGAAAGTCCAATTTTAAAGGTACAAACAGCTTTCATACTTGCAGCAGAAGGTTAGGCAGAGAATTGGTTGGTTATGCATGTTACACATGCAGTTTTCTATAGATTTAGGCAGAGGTCTTTCACCTCTCAGCAATAATTGCTTTCCCAAAAAGGAAATGTGTCTGCTCACAGGATGCAGCTCAACTACCCCTCCACCCACGTGTCCCACAACATGAAGGAAAAAAGCAAAATTTTTCCCTTGATTTCAGCTACAGGGGAGAGCGCAGTTGGCCACAGTGCAACAAGTCACAAAGAATCCCAAAGGCACAAAACAGAAATTCTCCCAAGTGCACTGAGGCCAGCAGCAGATGAACAGCAGAAGTTGTTTAATCCTCAGTGCTGCATTTTATCCAGAACATTGGGCCTTCAACAACCCAGAAACCTTCAGGTGCATTTTCATAGTTACTTAATGCTGTTCCAGGGCGGGGGAGCTGCAGAAATGCAGATTATTTGCCTGGGAGCAAACGCATGGCCCCTGCTCCTGTTTTTGCCTTGCAGTTCACAGGGTATCCCTGACAGACATCCAGCATTGCTGCTTCCCTGCACAGCAGCTGCTTGCAGAGCAGACACAGAGGGGATGGCTCAGGCAGCTTTGTCCTAACATCCTTATAAAAGTAGGTGCTGCCTTGCAAAGGGTGCGATGCTCTGCAGCTCCCCTGAATAAATAACTTCTTAATGCATCTGTCATTTCAGGTGTCAGAGCAGAGACAAGGTCAAGCTTGGAGAGAAATCAGCCTGCTCCATCCTTGACCCATCATTCATCACTGCATTTGTCCACAGCCAAACAGCCCAGCTGGTTAACAGGGAAAATACCTTATCTGAGCTCTAAAAGGGTCCTGTGTCTGCTGTGGAGAAGTTTATTAATAATACTCTCCAGAAAGCAGCAGGAGTTTTGATGGACAGCACTGCAGGGACATTTTTCAATAGAGAAGTTAAAATCCTGCGCTGTGCACCCAGTCTGCAGGCTGGGGGAGACAAGAGGTTAATTTTGCAGACAGCAAACGGTGACTGTAAGTTATTAGAGATTCCCAGTGCTGGGGATATACGAGCCTTGCCTTCACCTTTCCTCATGGATCATGTACAAGCTGTCCTGGCTGTGTTAACACTGCCACACCAAGCAGGTGCCCCCTCATATCACCAGGCAGTAATTAGCGCTGATTTCCCAGCACTAGGCATGGTTATTAAAATACACACCTGAATTCATGCTCATTCATATGGATTTCAGCTGTCTTTACAGGAAAGATTCCTCGTTCCTAAGGAAAAAGAAAACTTTAAAAGGTGAAGCTTTGTCCCTAAGGCAAAAGACTGTGTGATTTAATCACTCTTATAAATTGCTGGCAGTTGTGTGAGGGTTTGGAATTTGGGTGAGGTGGGAAGAAGGGATGCAGGATTTCTACTTTGAATGCAGGATAGACAGTGAAAAGTTAGGAAGTGTTGACCCATCAGGTTCATTGGCGAGGTGGTTGCAGCTACTCGGTGATGGCTTCAGTGTGCTCACAGCCTTTCACAGTAGTAAATGCAGGACCTGGCACCCACACAGATTTTATATAGACCCAGGCTGACCTCTGAGTTTGACTCCTTCCTGCTGAGACAGCTACACCTGCAACATTTTTTAAAATTCTGATTTTTATACATACAGACTTCAGTTAACAGTTTATGGGCTGAGACACACAAACAAGTTCCCACAGTCTACAGTTTCCATCTCCCACCTAAGCCATGGTAAATGTCCATGTAGGAGCACTCTAAGCATGACAGTGCAAGAATTTTCCTCTCAGTGCAGCTTTCCTTCACTGCAGGCTGAATGAAGCTGTCGAGTGAGCAGATGTAGCCCTGAGGTTCTGCAGACACGACCCATGCAGCACTCAGCAGGGTCTGTGTTAGTGCTTTGTGTCAGGAACAGGCTAAAGCCACGTGTGATGGGCCAAGCAGGGGAAAGGCAAACACTGCGTGTTCTCTCTAGCCCTGGTCCTGGGCATGGTGAGAGCCTGACACGACTTAAATGAACGTTTTGGTCCTTCTGCAACTGGTGATCAGCTGGCACCTTTCAGGGGCACTGCCCTGCTGTGCACCAGTGGTGAAAGCTGGCTGCAAAGTTAATTCCTTAGCTCACCATACTCTTTTCTCAAAGATTTTGTGTTCATTTATGTGTGTCAGTTGTATTATCTGTGTTCCAAGAGCCACAGCATTTTGAGAGGCAAGGTGGCCACATCTTGTAACTACTTAAGTGCTCACAGGTACAAGCAGCTTACCCAAATCATCAGTAACTGCTCTGCCTACTTAAAATTAAAAATAGCCTTGAGATTGCCAATGCCGTGTAGTTATTTAAGTATATTTAAGTTATTTAAGTATTTAGTATATTACGACTGAGATTTTCAGAGTAACATATTATATCTGAAAGTCCTGTGGGCAATGTTGGCTGAGGCGTGTGCCCGTCACCTTTGAGATCCAAGGCTGCACGCAGCGCCCTGCCTCAGTTTAAGGAGCGAATCTCTCTTGCCCTCCAGCATTTGTTACCCCAAATCTTTTAGCATTCCTCAGCTAAGTTCCCATCATCGCTCTCCCGGTGCCGACTCAGCGGCTCCCTTAGCCCCTCGTTTGTTTGCTGGGAAATGTGTTCCTCTGCTTTGTTTCTTTGGACCTAACGTTTTTATTTTTTTTTTTTTTGCCTCTTTCCTCCCTCCACAGGGTGACAGCTATTTTATCACCTACAACAAGAAATGCTGAGCCTGTTGTGCAGGCAAAACATTTGCAAAGGGGCAGGGGGTACACAGAAAGCAGTAGGAAATTGATAAGGGCTGTAAAGTAGCTTTATAAAAATGCCGACAAGCCTGTTCAGGGCACAGAGCACCTGCACCTCTGCCCCCGGCAGCGCTTCCTTCAGATGCTCCTATTGTTTTCATTACTATTTGTGACTCGATCATTAATAAATTACTATTTTTTTTTCCTGTTGGCTCCAGCCACCAAGGGAGCCAGCAGGTGCACCACTTTTACAATTAGCCCTTCGTAATGCATGGTTGGCAAGAAAAGTTGTCCACAAGCTGCAGAGTTTACTGACTGGATTTCTGCTTGATGGCCACGGCACTTGGAGCAATTAGAGAAGAATGTGCAGGAAAGCACCTTAATGCATCTGCTCATCTGGCCAAAAACTTCGACAGAGGGGCTAAACCCAAAACTTTGAGTCCTGCTCGTGAAACTGGGACACAGGGAGAATGCAGGGCAATGAGAGCAAGCCATTGCTTTTTAAAAGTATCATTTCTACCACATATTACACTTTCCTCCTTTGATTCCCCTGTACTACATGGTTCAGATCAAATAGAAGAAAGATGGGACTGAAAGGCTGATGAAACTGGGCTGACTTTGGTTTGAGAAGGGGCAGGAGAGCAGCAAAATCAAAAAGTTGCTTATTTCCATCTTTCAGTAAGTTCAGGTCTGTTCACACCAGGGCTCTGCTTTGCCACAGCAGAATTGTTCTCTTCATTCATGCTGGGAAAGTTATGGATGTACTGAATTTCCTTTCTCATTTGATATGATTTCTAAATACCATCTTATCTGCATTTTCCTAAAGAGTGTTGCAGTGTTTGAACAGCAGCTAAGGGGAACAGGCTGTCGTTGTCTTTGGGGGGGTCAGGTCAGGGACTGGCAGCTTCTGGAGTAGAGGTTATTCATTTCCACTAAGCGATTTTCCCCCATAGGTGAAAAAAAAAAAAAAAAAAGAAAAGAAAATGCAGAGGAAAACATAAATTATTTGGTAATGCCTAAACAAAATCAACTGAAAGTGAAAAATCCAAGGAACAGTAACTTACCATAGATTCCAAAGCCAGCAAAGCCAGAGAAGTTGTGTGCCTGCTTGTGACAGTTTTCCTTCAGTCCCTGTTAAATTGGGTGTTTCCCACAGTTTTGAGCACAAAGCATGTTGGCATCTCTGTCAGAGACAACCAGCAGAAACACACGGGGTCTAGGGGCAGAGGAAGACAGAAAAAAAATGTTAAAGACGACATACGTGGAAAACCTCCAGAATCAGAGTTTGCACAGAGCTGGCCCCATTGACTCTGCTGTCCTGCCTTTGGGAGCGGCTTCTCCAGGATATTCCAGGGGAGGAGGAACAAGGCCTGCAGCAGGCACAAGTGGTATAATCTGCTACAGAACAGTCTAGAGACTGATTCAAGCTTTAATTCACAAGTCCTCTTCAATATCCCTTTCCATGAAAGGCAAAACTTGACATTATATTAATCACTTCCGAAGAAGCATCCAAGCTCCTCCTTGTATGGTGTTAATTTGAACTGGACACAACAAATTTTTAAAAACAACCAACTTTTTTCCCCCCTCATTTTACATGGTGGCAAAAGCAGAAACTTTTCAAAAGACTGTCATAAGAGATCTGGAAATCACCATGAATTCATCACAGCAACACCTGAGACAAGAAATCCCTCACTGCAATTGATTTGATGTAGAGGTCCAAATCTCTGGTGAGAATCTTAATCACTACGTGATCAGGTCATTCTTTGTGACCCAACAAGAGTTCACTCCTAAAAAGAGTCAAATAATTCTGACAGGAGAGACTGCAGAGTTGAGCCAGTAGCTCTCATGGCAAGTTTAATGGATGGAGACACCATGGGAGCACTTTGGGGGAGAAATCCCGTCTATGCCTCGTCACCAAACCCACATCACTCAGTTCACATTTGGTGCTGGTTTTGTACCTTCCTGAGGAAAAAAGCTCATTGTGTTCAAAAAAGGCAAAACTTCTCATGACCCAGGAGCCTCCAAAGTAGGAGAATTTAAGGCAGGACCAGTTAGAAAAGTGTTTTAACAGGAAATCCAATGAACAGTTGACTCAGAGCCACAGAATGAGGACTTTCTAAGGTGGGGTCAAACTGATGATTTCTGAGTAGCTGAAATATATCCTCATTGCAATACAGCGTCCATGCTCATGGCCTGCCTGTGACGTTATCCCAATTTTCCTATTCCCTGCAATTCCAGGGCAAATTGCTGATGCAAGACAAATTCTTTGCCTTTGGATTTTGGTCCGAAGTCCATAGCACTGAGCTGGCAACTCCCACTTGTACTAAGTCCATCCTGCTCACTGCCTCCACCAAAATGACAACAACCAACCTGAAATTACTTAGAGAATTCTTTACCTTAGCATGGGATTTATAACAACATGCAACCTCATTCAAATTCTCAAAAGAGATTCTCCCAGGCAGATTTTTCTAATTCATGCTCTTAAAAAACCCCAAAAAATAAAGAAAAATAATCCAAGAGGGAGAGGAATATCACAGTGTAGCTGGATATAAATAAATACAATAAAGGACACAACTGTAAAAAAAAAAAAAGAAAAAACAACAAACACAAAACTGAAAAGTTAGAAAATTAAATGTAATGGAATAATTGCATGAAAAAGTCAAAGGGGTTGAAGTCAGAGTATAGTTTAATTTCAACTTCGAAACCAGTTCTTAATTTAGACAAGATCAGTCACCTGGCCCTGATCCTGGACAATTTGATGTCCACACAGGTTTGTTGAAGTTTGCCATTCAAAAACTAAAACAATGATTTCACCTCAAACACTGTTTTCCCTATTTAGAGAACACGGGGATGTTTTCCCTTTTTTCCTCCATCCTCACTTCCAGAATTAACGAGGCTTCCTTGGTGTGTTTGCTTTGCCTGGCTGTGAGCACGAGCCCTGCCCAGCCCCGGCGCTGTGTTAGAGGTGATGTTCCAGGGGTGCAGCCCCTCTCTCTCCCCCTGCCCCAGCTCAGTCGTGGCAGCCACTGCCACACGTCCTGCTGAGGCCACATATTGTTAAGCCATTAGACCTTCTCCTGCAACCCAAACACAAAGCCCCTGAGCTCCTTCCTTTTACTTGACCTGAACTATAGGTTCTGCTCGCAGTAAACTCAATCACTGTCCTTTCTCAGTCTGCTATTAAACCTTGGCTCTAAGCAGCCAAGAAATTAATCTCTGGTGCCCGACCTCTCTCAGCCCCAGCGAGCTCTACAGCAGCTCTGCACAACCTTTGATCCCCATCTGCATGGCTTCATCCATAAACAAAAGTACCTTGTGGAGTCCAGTGAACCCAGCTGGTCCCTCTCTAACATCATCTGAAAAAAAAAAAAGGGAAAAAAGGAAAAACAGAGCACAAAGCCTTTCAGCTTGGAAGTTTTATGCTCTGCTGTAAAATCTTACCCTTTATATTAAAAAAAAAACCCACAACAACAAGAAATTAAATCAGAATCTCCTGTCTCTGATCTGCATTTTCTAGGGTTCACGTATATATTCACGCTGTAATGGGTGAAAAACATTGCTTTCTCCACTTGCCAGCTCCTGTTATTGAGTGAGACAATGCCACACATCCCTCTCCTCTGCATATCTGGGATGCATGTCACTCTGGCAGTATTGCTTGTTCCTGGAGAGGGACTAAATCATTACACGTTTGTTAATCCATCATTCATCCTGACAGCCGGTGGTGCTTGCTGACAGCTCCGGGCAGAGGACAGCCACCAAACCCTGGTGAACTTTACATTGAGATTCTAGCTAAAGCATCAGCATTTCAGGCAGGTTAGGTCTGCCTCTGGTAGTTTTATTTCAATGGTAGTTGTCAGGGTTGCTGCAGCATAAACTGCTCTCCAGAGTGCCGAGAAGCAAACAGATGGGAGAGTGTCCATCGTGAAAGAGATACCCATAAAAATAAGTTGGGCACAAAGGAAGTATTCTCATCAATTTAAAGATGAGGAATCCAGGCTGAAAGCAATAAATCAGTTTTCTGGAGGGGGTGCAGGATATTTACAGGAAAGAAAGAACTGAGCCTCAAATCTTAATCTACTGCCCAATCCCTTTTCTGCTAGAACTTGAAAAAGTCCAAGAGAAATCAAGCCCTCATGCTCTGCCACATGGGAGAGCAAAACTGGCCCCATCCTTCTGAAAAGCCCTACCTCCAGGTGGGCAGAAATTCCTCTCTGATAACGCCTGAACTCACACACCAATGCAGGCTGGCTTAGTATAGCTGATGAGGCACTTTGGGACTCAAACAAGCTGATGTTTTTTACTAAATGCAAACAATAGACAATCTCCTTCTGTTTTAGAACACTCTTTTCTTCTCCATATAAGCTGTTCAGCAGTCAGAAATTGACTAGTTTGCAATTTTAGTAATAATCAGTTTATCTTTTATAATTTTCAGAAGTTCTCAAGAGACTTTCCCTGCTCACTGGGCATGAACACACAAACACTTGACTTGGCATTTGCCACAAGTAACGAGACAAAAGCCCACACTATGGGGGGCAAAAAGCATTGGAAACCTTGTGAAATATATCCCCTTGGAGAGTCCTACTCCCTCCTGCTTCTCTCCACCTCCAATTTTCTTTCTCCTCCGTTGTGCTGGAGACTGAGTCATTGGCACATATGGTTGTGCTCTGACCCCGGGGGTGCAGCAGCAGAAACAATAACTAAATTTTACTAAATTTTCCAAGTTCAGTATCAGTTGTGCATACAAGGCAAAGTTAAAAATCTTCCTCCTCCTCCTCCTCTGTCTGTTTTAGAAGAGCCCAGACAGGGAGCTCCCTGCCTTTCCTCGCTGCCCCATCCCCGCACAGCAGCGACTCTGGCAGCGGGGCTCCAGCAAAACCTCCACTGCAGAAAGGAGTTCTCAACCTCAAGGGCAGCTGTCAAGCCCAGGAGGGAAAACACACATGAGATCACCAGCAAAACTACTTGGGCAGTGCTGCTATCAAGCCTTTTAAAGCACAGCTCTCAGTTAATTCCTTTTAGAGGTCTTTGTCCAAGCGTCTCCCTTCTCGCAGCTCTCGGCCAGGAGCATGAGGAGACATGATCCTTCCCATCGAAGAATTGCTGTCCACAGCTATTCCTGCTCAATAAGCTTTGTCACAGACATGAGACTATTTTTGGAAGCTTTAAAAATATCTAAGGGGCACCTTTCGTTTTTACTCAGACACAGCATCTTTTTATGTTTAATAGAGAGATTTAAAAAAAAAAATTATTTCTGCTTAGCATCAACATGCTTTTCTGTTAAAAATAAAACAGCTGAGCTAGCGAGAAGATTTGGGCAGGAGGAAATTCTATTTATAGAAACTTTTACAACAGTTATCACATGCTGATAAGGATCGCTGTGAACCACAGACTCCACGGAGGGGTGGTGTGGGGATGAACCCGACACGGGAGGAGCCAGGGCAGCAGCACAGAAGAGACAAACATCTTTGGGGTCATGCCCTGCTGGGGACGTGGGACAGAAGCAGCCCTGAAGGAGGACACTCAGGAGCACTGCAAGTTCTTCTCCAAAGACAGCAAGCCCAGGATCTACACAGGGCACTGTAAATTCCTGCTCTCCCAAGCCACACAAAAGAGCTTAAAATGCGCTTCTGCATTTTAAGCAGCAACTGAATGCAAGAGTATCTGCACTGTGTTGCTTGCTGGTGTGGCTGAGACAGGGCAGGACAGTCATGGAAGACGAGAGGGACCTCTGAAGTGCTGTGCAAAAAAGAGATTTTTCTCCAGAGCATCCACTGTTCCTGACTGAAGGACTGAGGCTTCCTCAGTCTGCGCCCAGAAATAAAGAATAATCAGCATTTCTGAGTTATCAACAGGGAAACTGATGGGGAAAAAAAAGGGGGGGAAAAATGGTCACATTTTCCGCTCCATTATAGGGCCAACAAAAATTAAAGCCTTCAGACCGTGAACAATAGGAAGGTGGGAGCAGATCTGATTTGAAACTATAGAGCAGATACGTCAAGATAATAATAGAAGTGAAATAATGACAGGGGTGTCAGAGGAAGAGTGAGTCAGACCAACACGCTTGTCTTCTAAGCCCTGCCACCAGTTTGCCACATGACCTTGAACAAGTTCCTTTTTCTGTTTGTGCTGCAAATTTCTCATCTCTAAACCTGTGTCTACCTCACTTGGAAAATGCCTGGGTTTGTAGGTATAAAACACGACATGAACCAAGTGCTTCTGCCACCTTACTACCCCTGGCTCGACATTTCTCTGAAAGAATAATCAAATATCTCCGGTAATCAATCAGCAGAAACTCTTCTGGAAGAGACTGGGTCAAGTCCTGGTTTCTTAAAAACCCTCTTGAAGCAGGGGAAGCAGGATTTTATCTTTCATGTCCGAAAATAAGGTATTTTCATGTCCTTCTGAAGTTAAAATAACCTAGTTTGAGCCTTCAGTGAACATAATAGGTGTGATATCCTAAACAGATAATTTTTGGAATTTCACATTAATTCTCAAGTGTCTGTGTGTTCCCAGAGGACCTCCCATTGCAAACAGGGATGTTACAAAAAGCAGAGTTTAAGGCATGCCATCCTTTGGCAGTCAGATAATGTACATGGAAGTCTTTCTTGTAAAAAATAAATCCCTGATCATGAGACAACCTTACAGGGCCTTATTTGGAAGTAAAGTTGATTTGAGAGTAAAGCTGAGCTACATTTTTGTTTCAATACCAAGCAGCAGAAAGAGAAGTGAAAAAGAGCAGCAAAGAGGAAGAGACAAGCACCCAGTGTAGATTTTCACAGGAATGACTTTTTCATTTCTGGACTCTTTACAAAGCCGCTCTTCTTTGGGCTCTACCAATTGGAATTTCCCTACAGATTGTGGTGAAGGGTCTCTTCCAATGGTCTAAGTGTCGTCTCCTCAGGTTTTTGATGACATCTGTGTAAGAAAGCCCAAGGAAACAACAGAATAATCCTTTCAAATTTGCTCAAATTTTGGTCAATTTGGTCAAATTAAAACACCCTACCAATAAAAACAGACAACACTTGCATGCAATGTGGGATTCTCCTTGGTGGGGAAGACAGTGTTTTGGCAGTGAGTATTTCACTCTACTTAGAGGGGTCCAGCAATTCTCAGTGACCAAAAGAAAATCACCTTGCCACACACTTGCCAAAATGCTGAGCCACCCCAACAGCTCCCGGCTTCCAAGCAGGAGCAGTGCCCTGCCCTGGTTGCACCACTGCCCACTCAGCAGCCTCCTGCATGCTGCACAATGTGCTCTACAGAGTTCTCGACATCGTGCTCTGATATTTCTCTGAAAAATGACCATTCTTTAACCCATGCCCCCTCTTCTCCTGGTGCTCTGCAATGGGACTCAACAGGACCATGGCCGCAGCTCACATTTCCACAGGCAGCACCTCAGCACCAAAGTGCTCCTGGCACCGGGCTACCATTTGTGCTGTAATTAAATTGAATCCACTCCTTGGCTTGGCTTTATCCCTGAACAATACCAGCATTTGAGTAATACGTTCTCAGGGCACTAATACATCACCGGGTGAGCCCTGTCCGTGATGTATGGGCGCAATACATCAGAGTGCACTCCTGCTATAAGGATCTATGGGCACCATACATCATCGGGGTGAGGCTGAGGGCTGATGGATGGCTCCAAAGATGGTACCGTGCAGCAGTGGGCCAGGCCAGGACCAGGAGGATAAAGGTTGGCATCACTGTTACCCGATTTCCCAGTGTTATAACGCTGGCACTGAATCAGCCTTCCTGAATCGGAGTCTAACTTTAGCTCCTTATTTATTTATCCCGAGGTATTGCATTGCTGGAAGCACCTCTCCTGGGATGCGTCATCCTCCCAGAGGTCCTGGGGGTGGCTGGTACGCAATCAGCAGGAGTATATTCTCAGCTTGATGCGAGGGGTTTAGCCCATTAACACTGATGGCAGCTTCAGTGCTGGTGCTCTGTATATCACCAGAGACAGGCACAGGCTCAGCCTCACACCCACCCCAGAGCACCTGCAGGTTAGAGGGGATGAAACAGTCACGATGCTCAGAAAACGCACGGAAGCCTGCAGTAACTTCATTGTTTTCGAACATTCAGCCTCCTGAGAAAACGCGCCCAAATTTGAAACATGAACCTGCCCAGCCTGTGGAGGCAGTGGGTCCCATGTTCTCTGAGCAAAGCAGCTGTCTAGAAGTGTGGATGGTGGCCCCGCTGTGAACAAAACCCACCGTTCCCTTGTCCAAGCCATAAGAGCTCTGTGGGCAGCATTACTGCAAAGTAGTGCTGCTGTGGGGCTTGTGGGAATGATCAGGGCAGAGAAACAGGTGACTACAGAGGCAGAAAGGAGGCAAAGAGAAATATTTGCTGCCTGAGAGTCCTTCAGACATCCCTTTTGCAAATAGGAAAGTTAAAGTATAGAGCAATATAGGCTCAGCAGAGTTTTAGGGATATTTGCTCAGGAGGAAAGTGGCCAAGGAGATCCCTAAATGAGCATAGTCGTGCATCATCAGAGTCTGTGCCTGGGCACTCTGATCCAGTGCTGGGGATGGCAATGCCCTGGGGAGCAAAGGTGTTAAAACCAATCTCTGTGCTCCTTATGGAGTCACTTGGGGTCTCCCATAAAGCAGACTTACTACTCTTGTGAAAGAAGTAACAGGTACAATAAAAAACAGATATCCCAGCCAACACCTCTGCCCAGCCCAGCCCAGCCAGCCCCAACGGGTGCTGAGAGGGCTCTGGGCCAAGTCACAGCACATCCTTCTACCCCTTCAGCTCCTCAGAGCAGGATCTAACCCTCAGCACCACCAACCACCACCTCCTGAGACCACCACAAGGACACAATTTTCCTTACATCACCCAGGGAAGTGCTGCCACAGTTTGGGGAAGAGCCAGCCAGCCCTGCCTGGTGCACCCAGCTGCCCTCGTGGGTGGCAAGTTCAGCATCTTTACTAAGAGGTCAAGTCTTGCTGTACTTAAAAACATGAGCACAGTGTTTTCCCTCCAGATGTATCCCCATAATTTGCTTCACTTTAAAAAAAACAGTTCAAAAAATCCTAAGGCATTGGCTGAAATAATTTCTCAGACTCTTAATCTAGTCTTTGAAAACAACCTGGAAATGACATTCTCATTAATTACACCCCATGCACCAGGAAAATGACAGCATTGCCAAGCTGAGTGCAACAGGAAAACAGAAAACAGCTTGGGCAGGTGGATACCAAGCACACTGTCATGAAAAAACCCTCGTCTTCACACAGGAAAGCGTGGCCAGAGCCTGGTGAGGAGCAGGAGCAGCACTGGTGGCAACAGACCACTCCTGCACTGGAGCCACAGCCAGCAGCGGGAAGCAGCGTCTTGCAGTCACACCCAGCCACCACACAGAGGGAATTTCTGGCAATATTTTCTCTTGCGAAGGCAAGACAAGCTCGGCCCGGACAAGTCATTTATCTTTGCTTACTCTTTGAGCTGCTCTCAGTGCAGTGTGATTGGTTACTGGAGCTGGGGGGCTTCCCCACCACGGCACAGGGCAAAGTCAGGGGTCTACCCCTCGGTGACTCCGGTGCAAGTCAGCAGGAAGTAGATGTCATCTATGAACACCAAAATATAGGAAAAACTTTTGGTGTGTGTTTCCACTTTGACAGAAAACTTTGAATATCCATAAAGGAAGAACATGAAGAGAAGCAAATCCTCTCTAAACTGGGAAAAAATCTGGTTAGGGTGAGTAATGAAGGGGGTAAAACAGCTTAATCAGGGACTAAAACAAGCTAATGAAGAACTTGGGAAACCTGGGTTTGCTGGTCTGCAATGGACCCATAAACTTCTCCAGACCACCGGTGAAACTGGAGAACAGCACTTACCCAAAACTCAGCAACGCTCACCAGAACTTGAGCAGTCGGGTTGAACCTCATTGAAGCTGGAAAACGTGCTCCTTCCCCTGGAGCTGTCACCTGAAACAGCAGCGTTTGTGCCCCAGCCTGGAACCTGAGACAGCCAGCGGGTGGGGCTGGCACAGCCCAGGCTCCATCCCACGGCTGCCTGCGGAGAGGAGGGATGGGAGCCCCGGGGAGCACAGCCAGGGATGGACAGCACAGCCCAGACCACAGCCAGAGCTGTGCACGCTGCTGGTGGTGGGAGAGTCCATAAAAACCAGCCACGAATCTGCTCCTGGTTGTCCAGTTCTCCTGCGTGCAACCAAACAAGACCCTCGTGCATCCTTTAGTAACAACAATAAAAGCTGCAGTAAGAGAAAAAAGCTACTTGAGAGCAGTTTCTCCTGTCCCTGGAACAATTTATAAGCTATTCCTTTTTTTCCTTCTCTCTTTTTTTGTCTTGTTTCTTTTAGAATGACTCAGAGCAGAACCTTATTTCCCCCAGACCCGTCTTTACCTGAAAACACAACCCACATTGGCTTGCTGAGCCCTGAGAGCATCGCCCTGGCAGGGAGGGAAGAGGCAGATTCCTGGCTGCCAAAGCCACTGCTGGGACTCAGAGAGGTCACAAGCAGGAGAAACAGTGCTGACAGAGCTGGGCACCCATCACAACACTGAAATCCAGCACTCACCCAGGCTGGGACATCACACAGAGGCTGGTGCAGAAGCTGACACAAGTAACCAGCAGCATTGGTGGCTCCACTGGTTTTTCTTGGCATGGTTCTGCTGCCTTCTGCCATGTAGAGGGAATAACCTGGTTTCATTCAGGAGCTGTTTGATTTAAGAACGTGCACCTCTGCAGGTTGGAGCTGTGCAGACAGGCTGTTTTCACAAGAGAGAGAGTGAAAACAGAGCAAAGTTTCAGAAAGAAAGTTTATTTTGAAGTATTTCCTACCATCTGGACAGCTTATATTTTTAAAAGTTCAATTATCTTCTGAGATAAACTTACTAGCCAAATTAGGAAACTAAATACAATTATTAAAGCATAAGAGAACAATTTCAGATTTGCTTTGAGTGCCAATCCAAATTTAACAAGCCCACAGATCCTGATGGATAATTCCAGAAAGATCCTTCAGCTTCATTTCAAACTAGAAGAACAGATGAATGCCTGGGATATGATTTACATTTATTCTCATGTTTTTAATCAAAACTTACACAGTTGTTTTAGCTGGCCAAAACCAGAACCAGGATTTTATAAAAATGTATTCAATTTCTCCATGGAATTGAGGGATTTGAGCAGCTCTGCTATTGAAGTGCTTCACAGTGTGCAACCCAAAGTCTGCAAACCTGGGGAAAAATTCCATGTACCCCAGCATTTTGCAGAGTGATCTTTTATCCAGATGCTCTCCCAACAGCTAGATTAATCTTCTCAGGAACTTCTTTATGGAGAAAAACCCCCAAACTTAAAAGAAAACTTCCTCTAAACTCTTGCCAAGGGCTCAGAGTCCTCCGATTTTACACAACAACCTGCATCATTAACACTTCCCCTGTGGTTCCTCACCCTGACACCCACCCAGTGCTGGTCACAGATCACGTGGTGATGCCCCTGAATGATCACTCACCCAACTGATTTCCAACAGGAGCAACACATTCATCAAAAGGGACTCAAAATTATCCAGAGTGAAAACATCAGGATGCCACAACGCCACTGGTAAAACTTGGTGTCAGAAATATTTCACCTTTAGATGAAACATATTTTACCTTTTCCTGTGCACCTCGTGGGCTCCTGGACAGCACAGGACAGCAGTGTTAGTTAGGAGCAGTGCAATTGCTGACCACCAGGCAAGAGACACCGATTTCTTGGGCAGGGAGGTGGTTCCCAAGCTCAGTTAATGGATTATTGATGCTGTCATGTTTAAAGGGCAAAGCCCAGAGGGTGTGAGGGGAGTGCTGCTGGCTTTGATAGCGCTACTGGGACAGACCCACAACACAGAGCAGGACCCACAATTCAAAGCTGCCTGTACTTAGAAATTCTCAAGTCCCATATTCCGAGGAAAACCTTCAAAAGCCTCGAAAATCCTTCAACCTGACAACTTTTCCCCAGCAGAGTTGTTACAGGAACAAAAAGATAGCATTTAGAGGAGAATGTGCATTCGAATCCCTGACGGAAGAACACGCTCCTCTTGCAGCAGTTTTTGTTGCTGTATTTTTGTACCGGGGTTCAGGAAGGTTTGATTTTGCAGTTTAGCATGTTGAGGCCTCTCGGCGCTCGCTGTCGGAGGGTGCCGATTACCCAGCTTCATTCATCAAAGTGTCACTTTTCTGACAGCCATTAATAAATATACTGCCAGAGCCCCTCACACCTGGCAGCCATGGCACACTGCAACACGCCGCTAACCTAATTTGCTAATTGCTGCTTTCCCCATTAATTTTAGTCTGTCTTGTTTGGTGTTGACACGGAGGGAAAAAGAAATAAGTGTGGGAGAAAAGCAGGCAAGAAAGAAAGCATTTGGTGATTTCTGTTTATTTGCTCATTTTTTCCTCACCCTCCATCACCTTTTCCTCTGGAACAGCAACTTCTGTGAGCCTCATTTTGCCCTTTTTGCCAGGAGGCTGTGGACAATCCTAATTTTGGTGCTGCTGGGTGAAGGGTTAAAAATCCACACCCTCTTTTTTTTTATCCAAACCCAAGCCCAGACTTTAGTGCCTCCAGTTCTGCCAGAGCTCCTCCCTGACCCCCAAAGCTGCCCACACCCAGTCAGGGGCCGCACCCCACCGAGCCCACGGGTGCTCGGGTCTGGCTCTGCCAGCGCTTCACACCTGCCAAAATCCCTGCTCTATTAATTCAATTCCTGGCCACTCTCGAACAGAGATCACTCAGTTCCATTAATCATGTGATTCTCTGATAAATCTCCTCTTTAAGGCTCGAGCACAGACCAAGCCCTCTGCGGCTGAGCTGGACTGAAACGCAGGTCTCCAGCCGAGGTCAATTAAGACGAGGAGTACCAGACCCATCACGCCTTCAGGCAGTGATGAATTGTTGTTGCAGTGCTGGTAAAAGTCTCCCTGCAGGACACTCACCAAGCTGTTGTACTTGGACCACACATTGGGGTCCATATGCTCCAAAGCTTTCCTTTGCCTGATCAGACCCAGCAACGACGTTCTTCACCCACCTCTCCAGCTGCGGTGGCTCTGCCTCCTCTTTCCAGGAGCAGGACACAAATACACCGGGGAACAGAGGCTCTTCAGGCTCCAGGTAGATGCTTGGCCACAAACGCCTGTCGAAGGAAGCATAAAGACTTGTGCTCTGCAAACGTTTCCAGGTCAATCATCCTTTGACTTATTAATGAAAGAAATGGGCACATCTATCACGAAAGTAAGAGCTGTATGTGTGTCCCTCCAGTCCCCTCAGCCTGCCAGCCTGGATCCTTGTTTCAAAGGCTGTTTTTAAATACCAGCTGAAAGTGTAAGATTCCTGATCCCTTTGAGTAACCAGAGTCTCCCGCTGCCAAGGCACTCAGACCCCAATCACACAACACTTGCAATGATACATGATCCTCTCTCAGCCCAGGAGCCTCGTCTGGGAGCAGACATCCAGCACAGCTTCCACTGTCAACCTGTGCTGGATCCAGACATTTCTGATGTCTTATAAAGACCTGGGAGAGAAGAACATGGGTGCCAAAGGCAGCCAGATTCCACCTGGACCAGGCATTTGCAGCCTGTTTCCCACACACTGGATATCTCGGTCTCAGGGGTAGTTCAAGCACTGGGGACATGTACCAGGAGCAGTTGCAGCAAGCTGCAACAAGGTGTTAGCAAGAAAAGTTTTGCTGCTTCTGAAAAGAGTTTAGTGCAAACCCAGTGTTTTTCCTTTAAAGCAGCAGAGGGTATAAATAGACTAAAATTGGATCGTGTCACCAGAAAGGTCAAAACCGGGAATAGTTTAGGTTGTTTCAAAGTGTTGAGTGTATAGGAAAACTACTTCATTGAATCAGCATTTGTATGACTGCTGCTTGGGGACCAGCTCGGGTCTGGAAGCAAGAGCCAGCCTAATATGCTAATTCAGGACATTGGACAATGTTTTTTCTACCCCTGAAACACATGTGTGTGTCCTTTTAGCTCTTCTGGCACTTAAAACTGTACTGATATTTAGTTTCACAGTGGCACAGCACTCCTCACAGCTGGCAGAAGTGTAACCCACAGCCTTCCTTAACCCACTGGTGGGATCTTTCTGTGTTTCACCTTTACCCAGAACACCTGGGTTGGTTCATATTCACCTCGACAGGTCCACCACAGCATTGGGCTGCTGCTCCACAAGGTCCCAGCTCCCAAGAAGCTGAAGGAGACCTGCCACAGGCAGGGCCTTCAACTTCCAAGGGCCTTAGAAGTAAAATATACTATCCTGTTCCAAGTGAAGTTAAAAGGGCCCAGTAAAGAGTAACAGCATTTCAGCTTTTAGCCAAAAGCTTCAATTCATGGTCCTTTAAAGTTAAATTTATTGCCTCCATTTAGCAATGTCCCTGTAAAAATCCCGTCTGGCACAGAAAAACCCGTGTGCAGCTCAGCAGTGCTATGGCAAACAAAATATTTCATCCCAGGGTTCTAGCTATGCATCCATCTGCCTTTATTTAGGTCCTTGTGTCTGTTTATTCCCTGTGGTGCTCAACAGCTCCAAGCAATGAGGCAGCACAGGTTATCACACTCCCCACTCCTCAAGCCCAGCATCTCCTGCTGCCTGCTGAAGGGCTGACCACCAGCAGGAAAGCCTCCAACACATCATTTACCCCTGTGGCTGTGACCCCAGGGAAGTACACAGCTTTGTAAAACTCCCCTGGCTCTTTCTCCCAGTGCAGACAGAACAAGAAAAACCAGACGGGGCAGAGCACGAGCAGGATGATCAATGTTCTACCCACCAGCATGAGAACCCATGTTTTTCGGAAGCCAGGGTTACCTCGGGGCTTTGACTGCTCTGCAGTATCACCCCTGCCCTTTAAAGATCCAGTTCATACTCTTGCTCAAGCCTCAGCATGCTCTGTGTTTGCCATAAGTGTTGCCTTGGACACTGGAACCAAAAGGAGCCTTTCCCAGAGAGAGTTTTGTCAGAGTGGGTGTATCCGGCGTAAAAAATTTTGTTCGAGAGCACTTTCTGACAAAAGAGAACATAAAGAAAAACATTTTGTTGAAAAATACCAGGTCTGTTGGGGAGGAAGTGCTTTCATCTTCCATGCTCTGGGTTGGTTTTATTACTCTGCGAAGCCATTTTACTGAATTAGTATCGTAATCATGGCAGTGTAATGGGGGTATCGAACGCTGCAGCAGGAGCCAGATCCCTCAGCTGGTACCAACCAGCATGGCTCCATTAACTTCACTGGAGCCAATTTATATCAGCTGAGGATCTGCCCTTTAGTTTTTACTATGGGAAAGCCAGACTACAAATGGGAGAAACCTATATTAAAACCAAATATCTTCAATCACAGCAGCAGGAATGCAGAAAAATATTGGCTGAGTCAACTTTTATAGCAATGTTTTCTTTCTCTCCTGAGTGCTCAGTTTTGAACACTCCCCTATAAAATTTTCCAAGCCTGGAGCAACTT
Source organism: Lycocorax pyrrhopterus obiensis (assembly GCA_014706295.1). Classification (NCBI taxonomy): domain Eukaryota; kingdom Metazoa; phylum Chordata; class Aves; order Passeriformes; family Paradisaeidae; genus Lycocorax; species Lycocorax pyrrhopterus. The sequence continues at coordinate 7,177,170 of JACSVZ010000022.1, read as the reverse complement.
CCTTCCTTCCTTCCTCACCTGATGGAGGCAACGGGGCTCTGGAGATTCTCTGTCTCTTTGCCCACCTTGGGGAGCTGGCAGCATCCCCACATTGAGACAGCCCCAGCCTGCAGCCGTGCCACAGGACAATTGTGCAAAGGGAGATCAGGCCACAAACATCTGCTGTTCCTGGGCTGCGTGACCCTTCCCACGAGGAGAAGGTCGCTCCACCAGCCCCCTTTGGAAGGCCACCAGGTCCCCCAAATGAAAGCACACTGAAGAGTTCAGGGCCCCTCAGCAGCCTTGCAGTAAGTGCCTTTTGTTCAAAGCCCAGAGCTGTTAATTAAAGACTGGTGATTAATGATTAAAGTCCACGTGGTTCCCATCTCAGGCTTAAAAACTCCTAGGGATGCTGACTTTGCTGAAGGCTCCGGTGCGAGGTTCTGGGACATGAGGAGCTATTTATAGAGAAGTCCATCAGAGCTCTGAAAGGAAGTGCTCCTTCCACATAATTAAGAGGGAAAAAATACCATTTCCAAAAAGCAGAAAGGTCAAATATTCAGAATAGGTAAACAAGCTCTCTGCCTGAATAAGCCACAGCCAGAAAACGAGAGAATCTTTCCGTGTGCACTTTCCCCGCCCGGCTGTTTTCAGCTCTTTGACTCGGGTTTCTACGGCAAATATTCTCCCTTTGGGAGTTCAGAATTCATTGTCCATAAAGCTCCTGGATCCTCACCTCTGCTCATGAATGGGGAACACAAAGGGCTTGACATGCAGGATCTGACACACTGATAAGGGCAGTGTGTGCTCAGTGCCAGGGGTTGCTCTTAAAGGGCTTTCCAGTTGCATTTGCTGCGCAGAGCGCACTCAGATAAACACCCTACAGGTCACAAATCTGGCCCACCTGGATGAGCATGTTAAGAATGACACAGAAGGGCCCTTTGCAGTCCAGCTCCTCAGTCCCTGAAGCTGGTGCAAGGTGCTTGGCTTTCCTGAATGCTGTTAAATTCATACTACTCTACAACATTCTTAAATACCCTGAAAAAGTTTAAAACGAAGCAAGGGCTGTCCAGGACTATTACAGAATTGGTCTGCTCTGTGGCCAGCTGGATGCATCAGTCCTTCCTGAATTACAATCCGAACACTTCAGTGCAGGATCTGGACCTCCCAGCTTCAAGCTCTCACATTAGACAATGCCAGAAAAGCAAGATTTGGCTTCTGCTGCCCTCCACTGTGAGTGAAGGATGTCAGGGCAGCACACAGCCACACTCAGACCTGGCCCAGCCACCCAGCATGAGGGAAGGAGGCTCCAAACAGAGCCTGCCTCAGCTCAGGGTAGGAAAATTCAAATCAGGGGGATCTTTTTTTGACATCTGCACTACCCTGGCTGAATTCTGTCTGAAGTTTTAAAAACTGTTCCAAGTTTTATTATTATAAGACATTGGAAATATGAATACTTTGCTCAGGCCCCTAGACTGGGACATTGCTGACCAGTTACAGTCCAGGTGCCTTTCCTGATTATGAACTCTCTCTCTGACCACATTCAATTAGAGAAGGCTTGATTTATGCTCTGCATGTTAGGGAGTAGCCTCTCTTCTTATAAAAAGGTATATAAACATGTTTTGACAGCTCCTCATTCGCTTCAGTCCAGCATCTGATTTACTGCAGTCCACAAATCACAGGAACAAAGAGCCCCTGGGAGTGCTCAGACCTCAGCTCCTGCTCAGGGAAGGGCTATTGGCAGTGCTGCCCCAGCTCAGCCGTGGCTGTGGCCCCACAAAGCCCCTCTCCTGTGCTGTGACCATACAAGCAGTCGTTTCTTCATCAAAGGCAGTTGTGTTGCTCAGATATGCTTTGCCCTGCGTGAATTCACGCTGATTTTTCTGACCAACATCTTGTCTTTTTAAGTCCCTGTCTGAAGAAGAAGAGAGGCTCCAGGAGCTGTAGATGCACTGCCTGAGCTGATTATGGTTGGTCCTGCTCGTTGCCTTTCCTGCAGACTGGAGCAGCATCAGCCTTGTCACAGCCATCAGGGAGCTCCCCCAGCTCACCCTGACACTTCATACACATCCAACAGCCCCACAATCTCATTTGCTGGCTTTTTCATCCCCTTCAAGTGAGTTCCATCTGACCCCACAAACCCAAATATATCCAGCTGCTCTGAGAAGTCCCTGCACAGCTGTTTTTCCACCACTTTCTGCCCCTTTCCTTCCCCTGTTTATCTTGACAAGAACATCATGTACCTTTTCTTTGGTTTCACATCACTGTTGCAATCCACACTTCTGCTGAAACACTGCATATTCAAAATCTGAGTTAAAACAAATTAACATCCTCTTAGATAACCATTGCCAAGTCTGAGTCCCATTGCCACTGTTGTACATTTTCGGGTCTCCCTACGGAATGAAAATTTTAAATTGTGGTTTTGGGGGGTTCCCTCTCCCTGTCCTTCAATCATATTTGTGGGATGAAAGTTAGACATGTTTATGTTGAAAATCTTAGTAGGAGTTCTCAGAGCCTAATTATTCCCTATCAAAGTGTAATAAATCCTAGATAGCTTGCATAGGCTTCAGGAGATTGTGGATTATCCCTTTTTGACCCCAACAGCCAAAAAATGAATATACATGTATGGGTTTATTCTGATGTAAATGGACAATAATTGAAGGTGGAGTCAACGAGCAGATCTTGTTTTCAAAGGCCATAAAACATTCCATTTTTCCCCTCCATGGCGTAAACTGTGGGAAAGAATTATTCTTCCGGACTGCTCGCACCACTGCCTTTCTGACAAGCACTCAGCCCAAGAATCCCGCTCTACGTTTCCCTGGAATTCTTCTCCCAGTGTGTTTTGCACTGCTGTCTCTCAGGTTTCGTGGTCTTTCCACGAACGTGTCCTACAAGACACTCCAGAGCTTTAGCACATATTCCACGGGCGCCTGCCCCACGAGCAGACGCACGTTTGGGTTTTGGCTGGTGGCTGCTATCGTTTGAGCTGTGCGGTTTCACAAATGTCTTCTTGCAACTCTGCTAGTAAAGAGTGGCACTTCTCCTTCGCCCATACTGTTACAGGGCTGGAATTCATTAGATGGCTTTCTCTGCTTCGTTTTAGCCTGTGCAGGAATGTGTTTGCTACGCCGTGCCCCAGGCAGCTCAGCAGCGGCAGGGCTGGAGCCCAGCGTGACAGGCATTGCAGGACCATGGAATACTCAGAGACTGTATTAAAGTCACAGGCACTGTGTGCGTATCCTTACTCATCCACAGTGATAGTTCTCCTGGCTCCAGGAGTAAAATATAAAGTGCTTCCTGCAAAGAAATGGAGCCATTAGTGGGTAATTAATGCAAGCCTGGAATGCTAAAGCAGCATGAGTAATAGGTCTTTTGAAGTTTGGCCACAAGAGGAGGGGGGGAGAGTCTCACATATCAATTTGACCTGACTCAAAGCTTTAACCAGCAAAAGGTCCAAAACGACATAAAATAAAGGTTCTAGCCTGGAGGATACGGTCACTTGTGTTTAAGGTCTCATAGCCACAAAACCAGGCAGAAGAGCATTCCCTCTCCCATTCTCTGGCAATCAGGGCATATGAAGAGCCCAAGGTCCTCACTGCATTATATAAAACAGTCAAATGAAAATACAATTTATCTGCTTGTTTTTAAAGACAGGTTTTCTTGGAAGAACTCTTTCCCCAACAAATAGCTTTCTTCTCCCTGGTGATGGGGTGATCCATCTCCATCTGCACTGTGGACCCTGGGAAAACAGGACATCAGCCTTTAGACAGTAAATTTCAGGAGTTTGGGGGGAAAAAAGCCCTGGCTCAAATCTAAGGTTTTACTTAAATAATGTGTCATTCAGTAAGATCAAAAAATGTCAAAAGAAAGGTATGATCACATACTGGAGAGCAAGTTTCTAATAGTTAGAGCTAGAAAACCATCTGCCTTGAGTGGTGAGAAGAGCCAGAGCTCTCCATAGCCCACAAAGCCAGAGAAAGCAAGTGTGGGTTACACCACAGCTTTCAAACTGATTGTAAAAAAGGATAAAACTTCAAAAGACATAATCCCATGGTCTGTTATCCTGCAGTAAATCCAGCAACTTTGTGGAAATCAGGAGTGGGTTACTCCGGATTTAAGTGAAAGAAGTTTTGCCTGATGCTTTTAATAGTTGCAACAGAACACAAACATCTGGGTCCAATTCCCCACTGATCCCAGCCCTTAGTTACCACAACTGTAAAATACCTTTTTCCCTGGAGAGAAAACCAGCATGAAGTGTCTTTTTGTGCTGACGAACGCCATTACAATGAAGCATCACCTAGACCCAAGCCCAGCCAATTCCCTTTGTTCCCAATTTCCACAGGCATCAAAGGCTTGTCCTCACTTAAGCAAAGCAAGTCAGTAACGTGACAATGGAAGATAAACGTCTAATATGTGAACACCAGAGGAAAGACTTAGGATGTGATTGTAACCACAAGGATAGGCCCGTTCCAGAGTGGGAATAATTAGCCCTTTAATTAAACTTATCTTGCTGCTAGACAAGAGCAATGCTCAGCAACACCTGGCCTGGAACATTCCCGTCTCTGCAGGCAGCAGATGGAGCGCACAGACACGATCCACCTCCCTCCTACCAGGTCCACAGTTGCCTGTGCCAGTAATTAAGGTCTGGGACAGTGTCTGAATTATTGAGAACATCGCCAGACATTTCCTTGTCTGATTTACCCTCGTTAGGTAAAGCTGCACTTTTCTTTTTGCTGATTTTCCCCTCATCCTTTCCCCCCTTTCCTGCCATCCTGCTGTTACATTCCTCCATTCCTGTCCACATCAACACAGAAACAAACTCAGATTTTGCAGCAACTTGTTGGCAAATACTTCCTGGGGACGTCAGCAGGGCTTTGCTGAGACAAATTCATCCAGGTGACAGCCAGCACAGGCCTGAAAGTGTTAGCCTCCGAGTTAACTGCTTCTTTGACCCCTCCTTGGTGCCCTGAAGGGGAATTAATGGAGATGTCAGGCCTTTGGGATCTTTTCACATCCCTCCTGAAATCATTACAACATAATGACAGAACAGGGGCAGGTGAAAAGTTTAGCTGCTCCCATAACCCTCCTCCAAGAGCAGCTTGCTTGGGTAAAACAGAATGCAGGAACAAATCAAGTGTATTTAGCAACGCAAAATATGTAAAAGTATACTCAGTGTCCAGTGATTATAATTTTTCCATGGGTTAGGCTATTTGAACCCAGGTAAACTTCACACATCCCATTATCCCATAGCAAGTGGCTTCATGTTATAACTATATATCATATGAAACTGTGAAGTAGTTTGCTCATATTAATTCTGCGACCTGGTGAATTCTTTTGACAGTCCTTACTCTAACTGGTGAGAAACAGTGACGAGCTGCTCTGTATTGGGTTTCTCCTGGCAGCTCAGGCTTTTATGCACCTCTGTAACAGGCTTTTCCTTTTCCCAGCTGAAAGATCCAAAGTTAATGTCTCTATAAAGAGTTAGTAATTACATAATGCATTTGATCACCTCCACTGCAGCTCTTCTGTTCTAACCACGCACTTGGGATGAGGACTAAAACCTCACAGATTATTCAGAGTTTGGGCACATCAAAGATATCCACAGTGAATGGGAAGCAGAGACATTTCCATGGAAATGACTCCCAGATCTCTTTCCCTGAGCATGAATGTCTTGCTTAAAGATCATAACTGAAAATAATAAAAAAAAAAGTTAGGACTGATTTTCTCCATTTCCTTTGCTTTGCATTTAACAATGTGCAAATTTACCCACCTCTTCAGCACCCGCTCAACATCAAGAGCTTTCCTAATTCTTTGTCCAGTGTAATGCAATAGTTAATCCCAGAATTTCCTTCTTAACCCTCTCACTGGGACACAGCAGGACTAACCACTGACAAAACAGCTTTCACAGGACCAAACTCCTCTGGTCTGAAACAGAAGGTCACATTTTAACTTAAAACCCTCCTTAAAACGGTCATAAATTCAGAGGTGTTGGCCTTGTGCTTGTTGTGGGTGAAACTCAGCAAGCTGTAGAGCATGTGGGAACACGAATTTTAACCTTAAATCACTTGAATTCTAGGCCATGGCTTACCTTGAACTAGATAAAATCAATCCACTTTTCTCAGCAGCTTGGAAAAGCTTCCTAGTTTGCTTGCAGTGAAAAATTTCCATGGATTATCCATTCAGTGGTTCCAGTTTTGTTTAGGTATATTCTTTATCTGAACCATTTAGTCAAGAACACAATCAGGAGCCAAATTAAAAAGATGCTTGCAATTCTCCTGGTGTAACAGTTTTGCACATCCCATGTGCCCGCAGCATCCATCACAGCAGGGCTCAGCGAGGAGCAGACAAGTCTGAGTGGCACAAGGAGAGCTGCATCTATGATTTCTATAATGGCATCATCTCACAGGGGAATCTTAAAATCTTGGGAAGTCAACATTTACTGGCCTTCAAATTTAGATTGTAAAGACAATGGCAAAAAAAAACCCCTAATATTACATTTGAGAAAGATAAGGCTTACATTAAGGTATTAGAATTGGTTGAAAAATAATAAAACTGGACTCATTAATATGTTCTCAAAGAAGCATGCCAGCTTTCTGGGGTGACATTAATCATGGCTTGCAATTATTCACTTGAAAAGTCAGCATGAGAAACTGAAGCTTGATGTTTCATCCATTTTAGTACACATTCTTTCTGTAAAAAGTCATACCAGAATTTAGTGGTTATTATTGTCTTGTTAGGAAAGGTTCTCCCATCCCATGGAGCAACACGGGTTTGGAGTCTGTTAACATTAACCAAAAGAGGAAAATAATTTTCTAAGGTGAGCTGGTCCAAGTCCCATAAAAAAGGACAGACATAAATCACTTACCAAAAAGTGAGTGCTTTTTAATAAATAAGAATATTTTTTTTACTAAACAAAAAAAAATATTTAAAAAATGAGGACGAGTTTATAACTGATTCTTTTACAAGGATTATTTGACTTGGACTAATTTCTATTTTTCAGCTGTGAGAGTATCACTGAACATAAGCCAGAGCATAATGAGAGCATAATGGCCAAAGAAGTGACCTGTAAGTTTGTTTTGTCTCTCCATTTGTTATAATATCCTGCTGAGTTACATCCATAATTTAGGAGAAGCAAAGACCATTTAGGTAAAAGAGAAGGAATCTGTCATCACATTTCTTTTTTGTCAAGAAGTGGACAGGAATTCCAGGTATGAAGAAGTGGAGGGAGAAAATAAAGCAAGAAGGTAAGGTGAGTTACCCAGCACTAAACTGGACCACAAAATAACACAGGAGGAATCTGCAACAGCCCTGGCAGGAGTCACATCCAAATCTCAATGGAACTGTTTGAATGAGCACAAGAGAAATACAGCTTGTGTCTCCGCACAGAAATGGCAAAATATTTTGATCTTTTGTTTGTTTTAAATAAAGGGTGAAGATGGCACAAAATTCCCTGTGGATTTAGGCGCTATCCCTCTTTCCCTTGCAGCTCATCTCCTTTCCAGCTTGAGCAGAGCAAGCAGACCTGCAGGCAGCCCTGAAGACAGCTGATACACACAACTGCAGTGGTAGCTGGCCTCATTTGCATATGCAAAGTGGCATGAGAGTTTATTATATCTAAAATAGTACTTGAGATGTTTGTTAAATTCAATTACAATTTTAGGCAGTACCTTAAGAGAATCCTTTTAAAGGCGTGTGTCCAGATGAACAGAAGCAGACTGAGTCAAATCCTGTGCGTCCCACAACAGTATGGAAATGCCTCTGGAGAATTCCTCACTCTCTTACAGGAGGCTGGAACCATTTGTGTCATCCCCTCTCCCTGTCTGTTCCTGGGACAGAGACAGGCACAGTTTAGATAACATTTGTGCACAGACATCCTGGAATATTTGCCCCCCAAAGCCCATGAGCCCCAATGTTTTTATTTCTCCAACAACCTTGGCTGGTGCAAATGCAGTGTAGTTGGGTCACCAGTTATTTTCTCTAAGGAAATGTTTGTTACAGGGTTATCCAAGGGCAATTTTATTCAGAAATGGGGGGAAAGCCTCAAAACCTAAGTCTTTCTTCCAAATATTTTTGCAGTTTCCTTGAACCGTGAATCCTGGCAGCAGTGCATGACTTTCCTGCTGCCCTCAGGACACAAATGGAGAGATGGATCTATTCTCCACAGGTTTTATGGCCACATAGAGTTGTGGTTCTGGAAAGTCAAGAGGAAAAAGATCCCTCAGTGATAAGGAGACCTTTGGGTGCAGGTGAGAAGATGGCTCTGCCTGACAGTGGAACACGGCTCCTACAAACACCGTCATTGCTGGTATAAGGCAGGACACCAAAGAGACGTTGTAGGAAAAGAAAGGCAACATCTCAGTGCCTGAGCACTGCCTCAAAAAGCAGCAGAGGCCCATCAGCAGGAGAAAAGATGCTCCTGGTCGTAGGGAATTACAACAGATTCATTCTCAGTTCAGATGAGCCTCTTCTCCCTGTCCCCTTGCAGGGATGCACAAGAGCAGCCATGCAAAAAAGACACGACAGAAAAGGAGAAAACCCATGGGAGTAAACACAGAACTGGTGTGAACGTGAGCATGAGAGCTTTGATTTGGCAAAAGGTCAGTCGTTGATGCACGCAATGGGTTTGCCCCTCTCCCTGAAGGTGAAATAGGGGATTTCTCTCTCTCTGTGCCATGTTTGCTCCCTGGGCTTCAGCTGTGAGGGCTCTTGGCCTCCTGCAGCCCAAAGAGACCTTCTGCCCATGCATCCACAATCTGGGCACAATTAGGAACACAAATTGACCATTAGGTCCTTTATTAATCTACTCCAATTTCTATGTGAAACACCTCATTCCACTGCTTTGGCTACTGGCCCCTAACATAACAAGTTACATGGGACTTGTCTCATCAAAATATCATCATGTCTAAATAGAGGATCTGTCTGAACCACAGTGAAAATGAGTAATGATCACAATTATGGGCTGTATAACAGTCCAATAAAATCTAATTAAAATGATCCACATCCCATCTGCCAACAGCACATAAGCAACACCAGTCATGGGGGGGTGGGCAGGGGAAGAGAGTAAATAACACTCCCTTAATTTTTAAAATATGAAATATTTCATGGTGAAAAAGCTATCTACATTTTATAACTAGCTCCAAACTCTGCTGCCAATGAATTTCTGTGATGATTAGAGATTCATCACCCTTAACTTAGGGGAAGTTTTGGGGGCTGCTCCCTGGGGGAAAAAAAAAAAAAAATCATATCATAGAGTCATAGAATAGTTTGGGTTGGAAAAACCTTAAAGATCACCTATTTCCAATGTCCCTGGTGTGGACAGGGACACCTTCCATTAGACCAGGTTGCTCAAACCCCTGTCCAACCTGGCCTTGAACACTTCCAGGGATGGGCCATCCCAAGAAGTTCCCTCAAAGTGAGATGTTCAGAAGAGCCTGAGCACTTTGACTCTAGCAGAGGTATTAACCAGCACCCTCCTGTAACACCTGATTAAATTGCTTTTGTGTTCTACTCTGACAGATGGATGACAGGAGGAAACTTCTCCATCTCTTCTCTGTAACATGGCTGGGCTTTCTGGTTGGCTCTCCTGTGCTTTGGCCTTACACCAGAGGTGGTTCCTGAGGTTTTTAACCACTCGTTTGCCCTGTTGCTGCTCCAGCTTTCACCCACACATTGCTTGGCTGAAATGAAACCAGTCTGGGCCGGCCTTTCTGCACTTACAAAGACACCAAGGAGCAGATGGGACCCTCTCTTCCAGTCTGGAAGTTCTGGGATCATTTCTCAACCTTCACCCCATCCCTGATATTTTCAATCTTAAGCGCTCCTGATTACTCATAAAATCTTCCCAAACATACCTTGCTACCTCAGCCTGTTAGCACCTAGTGCTTGAACTGCATCCTTGAACACCTCCGTGACTCTGCTCCTCCTCCCAGGCCCCATCCCTCTCGAGGGGCACACCTGCCTTCCCATCCTCTGTTCTTCCTTCACATCCACAAAAAGTGTGCTCTAGCTGCCAAGCCCAAAATAGTGATTTTTTAATCAAGGTTAAAAATGTTCCTTCTTGAAATTTCATCTAGTGATCAATTCTTATGTACAAATTTGTGAACATTTCGATGCCAAGGTACCAAAGCCACCCAAAATTTTCAGATTCCGGAGCAGGAAGGGACTCACAATGAAATTTATTTTCTTCTAGCAGAACCCACCTGGGATGGAGTCCATTTTTTGCCTTTTGTATGATTGTTCTCCATCCATCTGCAAAACAGTTGTCACAGGTTCAGTCTCAGCTGCCCCAGAGCTGCAGAGGTTTCATCCCTCACTGTTTTCACAAGGCTGGGGTCCATTTTCACACTGTTGCACCAAGATAAAGCAATTTTAGCTTGGTGCAATTTTTTAAAGGAAGCAGAAGGGGTCACAGCTTTGCTTTGACTGTGGTTGCCCAAATTATCCAGCCTTTGACTGGGGAAGAAGTTCAGGAATGCAGAGCCACAGCAGTCTCCAGAAGGAGTGTTGGGATAAAATGAAAGAGGGGAAAATACATATTACACACATCACCTCTGGGAAACAGTAATCACAAGTTATTAAACATTCTGTCAAAGGCTCTGCAGAGTCCTTTTCTTTCCTGCCCAGTTTTGTTAGCAATAAAGGCAGCTTGCTAATATTTGTCACTTTCAAATTCATAATTTACTACTCAAAAGGCAGCAAAGGTACATTATATTTTCATAAAAGACTATGAAGTTGTCCAATTTTCAGAGCTGCAGGAGGACTAAAACCCTGTGCTGTGGCACAGGTCCTTTCATGCATTATGGATACAGAGATTTTACAATTCAAAACAACAGTTCTCACCTTTCCCATTGCCTGGAATCTTGGATGATGCTTTAGGAGATGCAGCAGCTTTTGAGATTGACAAACACACATTTATGAAGGCAAAAGGATTGATGGACAAGGCATTCCAACGCCATCATTGTATTTAGGGCAGGGATGTGGCTCTCTTCTCCAAGAGTCACTCCAAGTATTTCAGTGGTCAAAAAAAACCCATTTCCTATGCTGGAAATCACTGGGATTTTCACTGCTAGTTCTGAGTTAGCAACCTGTAAGAAAGAGAGGTAAATTTTAGCGGTGCACTTGGTATAAATGTCCAGCGAGGATGGACAGGACTTGGACCTTCAACCCCATTGTGCTTTCAAAGCAAATTATTTCACCAGTCATCATACCCTACAGATTCACATCAAATCTTTGGATAATCTCCACTACAACAGGTTCTAATTAGGTATTGTAAGTATGTTCCTATTGTCTTGCTCTTGTGGATTCTCTGGAGTCTAATAAGGCACTGTACTCATTAATACAGGTTTTTGTCCCGTAGCTAGAACCCTCTAGCCCTGGGCACCCTATTTTAATGAAACTCATAGAAGGTTAATCTCTTTCAGACCTACTGACAGAATATGTTTTAAAGAAGCTAAAAGGGATTGCCAGTTTGCCTGCCTGCAATCAAACTTCAGCCTTTTCCTGTCCTCAAGACAAAATCCTGCCTCTGCTTGTTCCTGGAGCCAGCCCTGCCTGACACATTAGAGCAGCATTTCATTTTTTCCAAGTTTAATGCAGACACAGAGCAGTTCCTTACTACACACTGAACTCCTATTGGCTTGAGGAAGGTTTACTTAAATTCTTCTAGGGAAATTAGAGCCCATAGACACAGAGCTTGCCTATCCATACACATGCCAAGAGACATGCCAAACCTCATCACATCCAGCCTAAGAACTCCCATTTGAAAATTAAAGGCAGGTTCCAAAAGCTTTCACTTCCTGAAGCATGGATTTTGCTATGTAGTTAATTTTGCAAGCTTTGAAATTTTACTCTATATATCCCCCTCTTTCTAATATATTGAAAAATCCATTGACAACATTTTTGATGCTCCTTTTCACTTGAAATTGAATCTTATTCCCTGTTCTCTTCCCCCCCCCTCAAAAATCTTCAGATTATCTCCAAAACTATACTTCATACACTGGAGAAACTTAAAATAATTCCATATCTCCAGTCTGCTCAATATAAATATTTCATTATGAACAGCTCTGCTGTAAATTGGCCCAAGTATGGAGAATAAGAAAAATAAGTAAGATAAGTCAACTGCCTGCACATGGAGTGGGCCACAAGCTGGATACGAGTGAAGGGAGGGAAAGAGGAAGGGGCTATAACTGCAAACCAAAAATCTGCATTTCCAAGTGAGGATGAAGATCCCCACACTGCCATAAAAAAGGGCAATGCCTCGTGTGTCCCTCTACAGCCAAAACTGTGGGGGAGCTCAGAACGCCTGGAAACGGCTGGAAAGGCTGAGCAGGCAAGTGACAAGGGAGGTTTATTAAATCAAATGAGATTCAGTACTAACGTAGCTCACTGCTATAGATCCTGAGTCCAATATCCTACATGAGACAGATAATGATATTGTCAGTGGGAGGTCCTTCCAAAGAGGGGAAAAAGTACAGCTATATTTTATATTTTATTCTTTTTTTTTAATATCCTTTTCTATCTTGGACCTTTGTGGAAGGGAGGGGAAGTTTGTCTCGTTTCTACTTTTTCCCTTCTTAGAAGAAAGAAAACCAATTTTGTCACATACATATACAAGAGACCAAAGCCAGAAATTCACAAGCAAGTGGCATTCAATCAGGAATTTGAGAATTAGGCTAGGGAGAGCTGAAGTGTGCTGGGTTGTGGAGGTTTTGGAATTAATTTGCAGAAACTCAGTATTCAAGCAAAAAGGGCCAACTTCCCAGCTTCTGTAAATGAAACCAAAATAACTGAAGTCAAATTAATTCCACTGATTTACCCCAAATCCCATGGCTTATTTCTGGCCCTTTCATAACCAGTATTATTCAGTACATCCACTCTGAGTGGGGACTTTTAAGTAAGAGCAACAAATTCCCATTTTGTGAGAACCCTGGTAGCAGAAAGCTGATATTTCCTCAGGTCCTAATGAGCAACATTAATATTACAGAGGAGATTTTTAACAGACACGAACACAGGGTCTCTCCCTTAGGCACAGCTTCCATCCTTGCTCTTTGGGCATAAAGCAAAGGAAAAATCCAATTGCAGGGCTCTGAGGAATGATGAGGAATGAAATATGTCAGGATGAGCTCAGCAACAGCAAGACTCAGTCACCTTGCACAGTAAATATTAACATATGGGATAGATTACACAGCTATTTCCTTGATTTACCCAAGCATGGAAATCTCAGGTATTATGATCATGAACTGATACAAGAAGAAAGCAGATATGAGTAAGTCCTGAAGCTACTGACCCTCGCTGCACCAAAAGCCTGTAACAGATACACAGCATCTCACAGAGGCCTGCAGAAATCTCCTGGATGCCAAAAATCCAGTAAACAAGTGAATCTAGTAGGTAATCAGATAAATCAACCAAAATGCAACATATAAATACAAGTTATTCCCTGAGCAGCTGAATGAGGGACGGGGCCCATTTAATTAAATTAAATAAAAATAAAATTGCCCTTTCAGCAACATTTCACAGAAGTGTTCCAGTGACAGACAGTAAGATTTCTGTAAACTGTACAAAATGTTTTTCCCTACCCTACAAACAGGGAGCAAATATTCTGAAAGTACCTTTAGAGTTAGATTTTCACTTTAGCAGACAGATATAAGCTCTTTGGCTGGCACAAGCCGAAATCCTTTCAGAGGGAAAAACAAGCAGAACTCCCTGGCTGCTTTTGCTGACTTGTACAGAGAAGCTGAGGCTTTTCAACCTGCCCTTCTTCATCTTCTCCCCAGCTCCAGGGGGATCCTGACTCCACCACTGGCTCTGGAGCCACCCCCCACTAAACTGTGCAACTTGTGGTGCCAAACTGCTGCTGAACCTGCAGAATTTCTGGCACTACCAGAGGAGGAAGGACCAGGATGGCTCTGCTACATGGGTGCACAGCTGGGTGATCCTGTCACTGCCTCTGTGAGCTGCCCAAAACAGTCCCTTTTGTCCTGAGTTATTTCTCCACCTGACTGTAAATTAACTAAACCAATGCACTAACAATGATCTGGAAGATGTGTGAATATATAAGCATACATTAGGAGCTATCTCACAGCACAATGGAGAAATTACTTCTTTTCAAGCACCCTTTATGCTAAACTATAAAATCCCAAAGAAGACTGTCCACGTTGTATGACCTGCAGCTAAATGGGATCCCAGACCCCACACATTGCATTATCACGGGCTTGTTTTTAATAGCACATACTCAATGTTTCTATTAATGCTGCCTGTCTACATTTTGTTTTCCCCAAAAAAACTGTATTAGGATTGATATTGCAGCAGGTTATATCAGCACAAACACGTCTGTCCAATGTCACATCAGTACTAACTGGACTTTTAATGCTGGCTGCTGTTTTATGGGATACTGCGGGTAGGGTATAAATATTTATATATGACATGGGTTTGTGAATACACAGCCATACCCAGGACCAGCCAGACCCAGTTAATCAGACGGTTTGAAAACTTCATTGTTTTCAGATGAAAAAGAAAATTATATTAACATATCAATAGCATATACATGCTGGGAGAGTGATTACCCTTTACATCTTCAGGATATCCAAGCACCCACACAGGCCCGGCTACGTCAACACCCAATCTGGAATATTCTGTCTCAGTTTCTCTCATTTCTCCCCTCCTCTTTCGTCAGACTTTCTTCTCCCTTATCTGCCTTTCCTCTTTAGCCTTTACCATCCATCTCATTTCTCTTTCCATTTCCCTTGTTCATCCATCTTTCTCCCCTCCCTTTTGTCATTCATCACTCCCTCGTCCTTTTTTTTTCCCCCCCTCTTCCCTCTTTTTCCCGTCTTCCCCTCCTGTTCTCCTTCTCCCACCCCCGTTCCTTGCTGCCTGCTCTGCTTGAAGTTTCCACCTTGTGGGTACTGCTGACTTCACATTTGCTGTGGTGTGAACTTCACATCTGTGAATGGATGACAGGAAAGATTAATAACCTCGTGTTCCCCTTCTCCTTGACTGTGGGCCTTTCTAATGAATAAATATATAAATAAAAAAACCCAGAGCTAAAAATCATCTAAATAGAGACCCACAGCCTGGGAGAAAACAATATTTTGCTGAATCTAGTATTTAAAAAAAAAAAAAAAGTAACAAGAAAACCCCCACAACCTCTAATGATCTTTAGTTTACATACTCGGCAATTTTTTTCCTAAATAGTTTATGGGAAAAAAAGAAAAGTTAAAGGCAAAGGAACGAGCCCTGTCTCCTGAGCCAATTAAAGGAAAAGTGATTTAAAAGCAGTAATACAGGAGATACAGGAAATGCATGGGAAAGAAATTTCGATGCCCCACAAAAAGTGGAGCTGTCAGACACAGTATCAGCATGAAATCCCTGTCAGCAACAGCTCACACTGTTCCTACATCCCCTGTAGGAATCACACTGCAGAGCCACAACAGTACAGCAAGGAAGGGATTTCTGGCTAATTCCAGCTTTTCCAGGCAAATGAAAATCTCTCCCTTTGGCTCCAGACCTGTTTACACCACCCACAGCAACTTACCCAAAGAGGTGTTTCCCATCACAATTTGCATTTTGGTCAATTCCTCATTTGTAAGTTGATTATTTGACTTTAAGTCTTAATTGAAAGCAGAGAGCTCTGTGTGTGATGCCTCTTCAGCACCTTTGCAGAAGGAAGAAGGAGCTTTGCACTTAACTCATTCTCGCTTCAATCCTCATCTCTCCCTCAGTATTGAAAAGATCTCAACAAGGTCTTTTATTGTTCAGGGAAGAAGAGACCCATCATGGGACGGTGCAGGAGAAGACATTTCACCTGGGGCTGCAGGGCAGGTCGGGCAGAGGTCGGAACAGCAACAGGTCCAGGAGTCTCAAGACATTGCCCCCAGGAAATCACATGTAGAGCAGTGCTACAAATCCTGATCCAAAGACATTCAGCTGGAATTGATGCACAAACACATAAATGTCCAGGGGAAGGGGGGAAATAATTAAATCAGGAGCTCAGCTCCACTGTTTCCTCCCAGGCAAAGTTGTCACTGGCTTTGCTGAGCTCGTTGCATGAGCAAGGGGCAGAGGAGGAGCCCCCCATCTTCTCCCCTCTTCCATTCACGCTTTGCTGCGTTTTTGTCCAGCACTGGAAACCTGCCTGGGAGAAAACATCCCCTCTCTTCCATCTCCTGCTGCCCCAGCCCCAGGGCAGCCCCCACACCAGCATCCTTTGACCAGGGCTTTTCCCAGATGGATTTTCCAGAGCTGTTGGGGAATAGACCAGAAATAAGTGTTTATGTGCAACCTCAAGAAACAGAAAGCCCAACAGTACAAAACTCCTGACATTTAACCTCTGCTCCTCCTCCAGTCCTGGCCACCTTTGCTGCTTTAGAGGGAGAACATCCCAGTGTCCTGTCCCTCACTGTTGCAGGTCAGTGAGGAAAAGACTTGGTACCAGCAGGAGCCAAATTCAAGGTCTCCTGTGGCAGGTAAATCCCCAATTTCTCGTCTTTAGCTCAAAGACCCCAAATTAAATGTGGCGGCAAGGTCCTGGCTGCAGCAACCTGTCTGGGGACACCTGTGCAGCAAACCCTGGTTGCTCTAAGGTCATCTGTGCCTCTAACTGGGTTATTGCAACAGAGAAAAATATTTCAAACCTTCTAAAAATCAGTAATGTAATAAATATCAGCTGCTCTCGATTATGTAATAACTACAAATAAATACATTTTATGTAATAAATAAACACATGTATAAATTTATAAACATATACAATAAATATATTAATGTGTAAATAAATATAAATAAAAACTAAACCAAGCATGAATCATGTCCCTGCCAACGCCTGTACATGGGGTAATTTTACTCATGTGAATTTACCAATAAGCCCCATAAAATCAAGTGAGAAAACCCTTAGAAAAAAAGGTATTTATTAAAAGATGACAGGATATCTATGTACATCACACATACCATTTTTTTTAGGTGACAGTATTTAAATTCATGTTATTAATGAAGAAAAATCTTTGGCCTAATCCTGCAGTTTTTATTTAGCAAAACTGCTGTAATTATATTGTGCAGGATCATGCCCAGTGCAGCCAATCTTACAATTCTTTTCTTGCACTCCAATTTTAAAATAAAGCAATTTTTTCTCTCTGGAAATTTTGCTATATCCATGAATAATAAACTGCTCTAAAATGATAGTGACCTTCAGGTTTTAAATTTGAAAAGAATTCTAGATGGAAGAAATAAATGCAGTGTAAATAACCACTGGGTAATTAAATTTATTTTTAAATAGCATCAAAGTTCAGAAGAAAGAGAATAACAAAGAATATCTCACACAGACATACACAAAGGCTGTGTCTGTATAATTAGTTATCTAGCAGTAACCAAAGTCTTTTTTTATACAGATTGATTATTTTTGAGATTGCATCTTGCAAATCTGAACTAGAAATGCTTTTTGCGCAGCGTTCAAACACAAAGATGCCTTTTGGTAACACTACAGGCTGAGGAGCCCAAAGAGATATTTAATTTAGATTGAACAGGACACTTATGCCACGGTAAATAAATCCGTTTATTAATGAAAGTCTTTTCATTGATGTGTAATGGCCATCATATATATGGAATTGCTGTAAATCCAAAATAAATGTGTTTAATAATCAATTGATATTTGTTTATAACACAATAATTTTCTTTTTGAATCTGAATTAAATGCCTTTTAGGAAATGTTAACTTAAAGCTTTACTACGACCTCTGAAAAGGAGTATAATTGATAATTCTCTTCTTGAAAAGGAATAACAAATTAATTGTCAAAATATTGTAATGAATGTTGTGAAACCTCATAAATGAGAACTTTGAATTGTTAAGTACAAAGAAGAGATCACACTTCCTAAGAGCAGATTAAAATTTCTACATTATAATAATTACACTTAGCAGGATTTCTTTTCCTAGGTTTTAATAATTCTAAAGTCTTTTTTTGTAACCAAATTGTTTGATGACTGGGAAAAGAAAAAGAGAGGAGAGATACCTTAATTTTCTTATTTCTTTACAGCTACTTACAAAAGAGCTGCTCTTGGTTCGACAGATTTTCCTTTCCAAAAGCAGTTCTGCACTATTGAAAATTCCCAGGTTCTTTTTCTCTCTGATTT
Organism: Lycocorax pyrrhopterus obiensis; assembly: GCA_014706295.1. Classification (NCBI taxonomy): domain Eukaryota; kingdom Metazoa; phylum Chordata; class Aves; order Passeriformes; family Paradisaeidae; genus Lycocorax; species Lycocorax pyrrhopterus. Next base: position 7,159,075 of record JACSVZ010000022.1, on the reverse strand, counting down.
CTTTCAAAGGCACGTTTTCTTTTAAAAGATGGGGGGAAAAGAAAAGATTACAGTTAACTCACTGCCTTTAATTGCAAACATCTCCCTCCCCATGAGCACGGCACTTGATCAAAATGCCAGAGATAAATAAATTAAGACATCCATCAGATCCTGTCCCGGCTGTCTTTTTTTTTTTTTTTTGAAAGAACTTGGGAAGTGCCTGTTATTCCTATCCTAAGGGCTGAACGGAGTGGTGCCGGGGTTTCTGCAGCTTTCCCAGCACCGGAGAATTATTGTTTCAGTGGTGTCAGCCTTGCACCCACCGGGAAAGCTCAGCAGCAGCTGCAGGAGAACCAGGGACGGCGCAGCTGCCAGAGGGAGCTGGGGAACACCACACCAGGGAGCACCCGGGTTCCTGAGCACTGCAGGCACCCAGGAGAGAGGGAAAGAGGCTCTAACCCTGCAGTAAAGGTGGAACAGCAGCTGCTTGAGAGCCACAAGTGCAGTGATAATCTTAGAGCGAAGGTGTTTAAGAGGCAGCCGGGTACCACCGAAGATGCGGTTCAGGAGCTGCCCCTGCTCCACTCAGCGCACTTGGCAAAATTGATGGTTTTTACAGGCTGCAGTGCAAGCAGAGGAGGGTGTAAGAGCAGCACTTCTATTTAAGGAGTAACGTTTTACAGAGGAACTGAAAAGGTTTGAACAAAGTGACACCTCGGTTTTTTTTTGCTCCCCACTCAGGAAGCTGCAGCCTTATCCACCGCGGACAATTATCTGTGTTAATGACCCAAAGCACAGGCAGACCTTCAAATTGTTTTTTTCCTAACACTTAAAAAAAAGTTGGGGGGCGGGGGGAGGAAGCAATTGGTGTGTTTCCAAGTCTTTTCAGGCAGCTATTTGAGTTATAAAAAGAAATAATGCCCACAGTTAAGTGCCCAGTAAAAAAAAATAAATCCACTCTTTCCTTGAGTTAGCAAACCGAACTGAAACAAGCAGCGCTCTCACACCTTCCTTTCACCAGTTGTGGTGACTTTTGACACAAGAGCCTCCTGGCACGAATATTTTTAAGAATCATTAGTTTGAGGGATCTGGATTTAAAATATAAAAATCCCTGTTGCAGCTTGTCAAAAGCAGCACCGGGTGATCCACCCCTCAGTCAGGCTGGAGGAACGGGTCAAAAATGCACAGCAAAAGGATCAATCACAAAGAACCCAGCATGCAATGAATAGAGGAGCTCGTACAAAAACCAGACTGCTCGGACAGTTTGCAAATAGAGGGGGAATAAATTCTCCTAATGAATTATTCAGGATGTGGTCAGCTCTACCTTGGGCTGAATTTCCCTTGGGCGAATGCAGCTCCTGGTGAAGGTCCCGGCACTTTGGAGCAGGAGCTTTGCCACGGCCGGGGCTCATCGGCTGCGCTCGGAGTTGTACCAGAGACTCATTTCTCTGGAAGGCTCTGTCAAGTGGTTCAAATTTCTAATAAAAATGTTAACTTCTGCAAAGCAGGGAAGAAGATTTTTAGTAACCGATATGGCACACCCCAGCCCTGAAGAGTTTCATAAACCTTTTATAAAATGTTTCTTTGTGTTGTTCAGGTGATTAACAATTTTTCAGGAGACTATTGGTTACCAGAACCTCATTGTCCTCTCTCTTAATGTGAGCTAGATCATAGAAATATTTTTTTTAATTAATTTTTGTCACTTTTAACTACGTGTGTGCACAGCTATTACAACCAAACCTCCAGCAAGTCAAAAGAATCACCCCATCTACGCAACACAGTCATAATTAAACACTCAGTCCCTGTCATAACAGCAGGCAGAGCTGAAAAGATCTGACATCCTCAGCACCAGTTCACTTGGAAAACCAGCACACTGAAGAAGAGAGTTCACCCTTTTGAAGAGAAAAAGAAAGAGGAAGATGGAGAGAAAAATAAGGAGAAAAAAAAGAAAGAAAACACATATCACACAAAATATTAACTTCTTTTGTTTCTTTGTAAGTTCTATATAATCTAGGATCTAAAATGCTTTTCTTTTAATTAAAGAACCCACTCGTCCTAATTCACTGCACTGGTTTAAATGTTACCAGCTCAGTGTTCATTGATTACAAGGGAAGAGGAGCACTTCAAAACTTCATTTATTCCCTTACACACGAAGGAAAGCCAATGTTTAATATTTGCATCTAGAGCTGGGCAGGTTTGGGAGCTTCCCCAGCACAGGCAGGGTGTCAGGGAGAAGAATGCTGTGGTCTAAGAGCATCTCTGGGCTGCACCTTCCCAGAAGAGAGAAAAATGCTGCCCTGTGACAATCGTAAAAAAAACCAGAAGTTCTGAGTTACAAAAGGAAAAGTAAATAACTTCGACCAGCAACAATAAATTACATTTTATAATTATAACATCTATAACGTTAAAATGAATGTAAAAATTAAACTGAGTGAAAAAAATAATAAAACCCATAATTTCAAGGTCTCCAAAAGGGTTTTTAGGATGACTCAAGCCCAGCCGCAGTGGAAAGCCCCAGAGCTCCATCTTGCGGTTTTTCTGCTCTGAGGCAGGGAAAAGAATTAAAAATAAAAGTAATTTTGCTATTAAATCGCTCTGAAATGCAATTTCTTTTGCTGGCATCACACATAGAAGCAAGGCAGAGAAGAAAATCAGCCAACAACCTATTTTTTGCTCTATTTTGCCATGCAATGTCGTCTCCTTTTCTCACTTAAGGAAAAATTCTCTGCTTTTTCCTAACCCACAGCCCATTGCAAAACCATTGCCAGCAGTAGGACCTAAATTAAATAAACCTGTGGTGTGGAAGGGAAAGCTGCTGGGCTGGAGAAGGGCACAGCACGGAGCAGAGGGGCCGTGCAGCTCCCCAGTGAAACCAGCTGGCAGCTGCTTATCGCCACTGCTTCTCTTCCCACAAGCACCATCCTTAATCCCGGAAAAAGAAAAGGGGGGGGATATTTGGGCCAGACCTTCTGCATCCCGGACCCTGCAGTTGATTTTTACATTTGTTATTTGCCATTTTATGACATTTGCCTGTACAGGAGCTGAGTTCCTGCAGGGGCGGCTCCAGCTCCACTCCCTTCTCTGCCTCCCACCTGCAGCTTCTGCATCCATCACAAGCTCAAGGGTCAAGGTATAGGTGCTATGGGCAAAAGGAGAGATATGACAAAAGGGAAATAAAAATGAAGAAGGCACACCTTGTTCATCTGACGGAGTAAAACTTCCAGCCCTGTCATGGAATGGGGCTGTTGTAATATCACAACATTGAGTTCTGCTGCTTTGGAGATGTTTAGACTTTGCTCAGCCACAGATAAAGCCAAGAAGTCTGCTCCTGTAGATTTCTGTAACGTGTTTCTGGGTTCCTTAATTCTGAAGTGGCAACAGGTAAATCCCAGCTTAGTTGGTTTTTCCCCACTCTGAAGCAGGATCCTCCTCAGGAGGTTATTGATCTGTTTTCCCCAGGAAACCACACTCAAAATTCACATCTCCACTCTGTTCAGCCCAATCAAGGGGCATCCCTGAAGATGTAGTTTGGGATGCTCATAAGTCTTTGAACTTCCTTATTTTTAGATCAATCCAGGAAAAAACCAGAAATGAGATCTTTTAGAAGCATCTCCATTATGAGACTAACCAGGCAGCACCAGGTCCATAGTGCACCCTATCAAACACCCACCGTGGAGAACAAGTGGCTCCACGAATCTGCAATGAAATTAAGTGTCCGGTGCCTCCAGGTGACCTGTTTGAAACAGGTCCAGTTGCCACCCAGGGTCACCATCACTGGACAGGCCACACAAAGCCAGCCCTGCTCCAGCCACAGCTCACTCACACCCCAGGGCAGGGCTGGGGCTGGCACGGATGGAGCCCAGGTCATCTGAATTGAGCTAAACCTGGGACTCCCTGTGGCAAAACTAAGGAAAGAAAGGTAGTGATGGACTGCAAGGAGTTGGTTGGCAGTGAAACCTCTCCCCTAACATCTATTACCTGCACTGGTTACGTGCAAACCAAGAGTGAGACTCTGAGAGTCAGACAAGACTCATGCAGGGGCTCACTGAATCAAATCAAGGTGCTGGAGAAAAGGAAGCCATCCTGCAAGGTGTGGTGCAGCATGTGCAGGTGAGGAGATGCTTCCCTGCCAGCAGGTACAGCAGGAATTCATCCCTCCTCACTTCCACCAGCCTGCCAAGGGCTGAGCCAGAGGCTGCAGACGTCTCTGCTGTCCTTGGGAGGGCTGGAGGGTGGCCTGGGAACAGCTGGCTCACCCACAGCTAAAAATAATCAGCCTCTTCCTATATGTGATAGGAATCGTAGGAAACACATTGTCAAGTTCAGGGAAGGGCTAATGGCCATTTCCCCAAATCCATTTGTCTTTTGGCACTAGGTCATGCAACCTTTACTCATCCTGGGACAGGACTTTGCTCCTTCAGGACTTCCACTGGCAGCAATGTCACTTTCCTGGATTAAAAAGAACACAGTGTGTGAAAAGGAGCAGGGAGGAGCAGAGAGATGGGAGAGGTTAGAGGACCTCAGCAGAATAGCCAAGGCCACATAACCCTGGAGACCATAGTTAAGGAGAATAAAAGCAAAGCCAAGAGGAGGGAGAGTGTAGTAGAGATCTAAGGGGAAAAGACAGGAGCTCTCAGAGAGGGATTTTATTTTTAGAGGAAACATTTCAGAGCTACGAGGCAGAAGAGCTGGGGGTGAGCAGGCAGCCAGGTGGCACCAGGATAGTGTTTGCCAAGGCTTGGGAGGGTCGTGGGAGGGAGAGGCAGCTAAATAAATCTAAACTTTTCAGCTATCCTTGTGGAGTATGGAGAAAAACAGGAAAAAAAAGCAAATCATATGTCAGACAGATGTAAATTTGGAGTAAACATGTAAATAGGATAACTAGACCCATGTCAGAGTCTCTCTTTTTTCCTAAACTCATTTATACAATGGACTGTATTTATGTTTCAAAATACTTCCCATCAAAATAACCTGAGAGGATACAGGAGTTGACTGACACCTTATTTCTCTGTGTTTGCATTTTTTTGCCATGCAGGGCATAATCTGGTTCTTAGGGAGTTAATGCACCTGCCATCCCAGTGCTGACAAGCAGTTTTTCAGAGGAACATGGAATTTTATTTATTTATTTATTTATTTATCTGAGGAGCCCTGAAGATTGTACTCGGGAGACTTCTTGAGCACTGCCAATAACTAGCAGGTACCAACACATGTACGTTTTTGACTGCACCATGATTGATGATGCTTATTTGTGGCTTGCTGCCTAAACCTCTCCTTTTCCTGTGCTTTCTGACTGTCTCTCTCGGTCGAGCTTTTTTAGCTTGTGTGGGTTTTTTTTAAATAATAAAGACACTTTAGCCATTTGGGGAAGGGGGAGAAGCGGGGGAGGAATGATTTATCAGGTGCCGCTGTTGTCTTTGAGCTGCTCTATTCCGTGGAGATTTTCCGAGCAGTGAGTGGTCAGGGGAGAGAAACTGAGACCTGCAGGCAAGGAGGGGTTTGGGAGTGTTTGGACACAAAGGGGCAGATGCCTGCAGGAGCAGTGGTTGAGGGGAACCCACCTTCTGCATCTGGTCCTGCTTCCAGAGCCAATGCCAAACTTCTCTCTCCAGAGTTGAGGCCCAGCTACTTCCCATGGGCAAAAAGATCAATCTTCATTTCTCCACCCTTCCTTCCCCATCGTCACCTCCTCCTTGAAGCAGGATGGGGATGAGAAGTCCACACAGGAGACAGGAGGCTCTAAAAACAGCAGAAACCTGTAAAGTTTGCTCAGTATAACCTTTACTTGCCTGCCCATCCTTCACAAAACTCCATCCAACAACTGAGCTTAACGGGCTTACAGCAAACCCAGAGAAACCTCTGAGCTGGATGCTGTTCCTCCTTCAATTCCACACGTGACTAATTGCTTTTATCACTTTTCCTAAGCCCCTTCACACCTGCACAGCACATTGGGGAGAGGCAGGGCAGCATTTTCCATTTCCCTCACACACAGGTTAACCAGCTACTTCCCTTTCAAAGGAAGAAAATTGATCTGATGAAAGCTTAAACATGAACTGCCTGGCAACAAGACAGAAACAGCAACAGGTCTGTGAGGAGATCCCTCTGAATCCAGCCAGAAGTCCTGTGTTGCTCCATATGGGAGCGATTCACAGCAGAGCGGGCGCGTGGCACAGCCCTTACGCCCAACGAGAGGAGCTGCGAACCGAGACCCAAAGCCTCCAGAGCCTGCGCAAGTTCAAAGCTCTTGACACCTCATCCACAGTTCGAGCCTGTGAGGAAATCAAAAGCCAAATGGATTTCAGCCAGATCCAGGGGCGCCTGTTTCTGGCCCTTTTTCCCAAGCCCTCCCCACGCGCACATGCGGCACACGTGGACTGCACGCTGCGCTCCCACATGGGGTGAAGCAGCTGGGCTCGGTGCTGTGCTGGTGTCTGCACCCGGCCTGGTTTCAGCCTGGCAGCAAACAGCAGCAGGGTGGTGTGGGGCTCCCCGTGAGCCTGGGGGGGCTCAGGGGTGTGTGAGCTGAGAGGGCACCTCACCGGGAAAGGCAAACACCTCCAGGTCCAGGTTACAGCTACGTTCAGCCTTGAGTGCCTCCCCTCTCCTCGCGGCTGGAGTAGCACTGCAGGACCAGGTCCGAAGGGAAAAGGTGAAAGAGAGGTGATTTCCCACCTCATTGACTTTAAAGAGGCGCTGGGATTTCGGGGCTGAAATGCAGATAACGTGCAGAGAAAAGGGAAAGCACAGCCCAGCGTCTCCCAGCTGTGGGCTGAGCCCCGATGGCTCTGAACAGCAGCGGTGTCAGAGCAGAGGAAAACTGCGGAGGGCACATCAGACTGCTGGGGTGGATGTAAATGGGCTCAAGCCCAGGAAAGAGGAGATGTTCTTCCCACAGCTCCGTAAGGCAGGAGTGACTCCAGGGCTCGCACAGTGCCTGTAATGCAGGCTGGTGGACAAGCAAAGCACCCAGCTACATCTCACAAAAACCTAACCAGCAGCATCTAAGCTCACCACCCCTCTCAGCCTTCGGCCCATGCACCAGCTGCTCAGAAGGACCCAGCACCATCCCAAGAGTCCCCAGAGCTTCTTTCCTCCAGCCCAACAGCATTGCAGCTTCAGCTTATGAGTTGATTAAATCCCACAAAAACTCTGGCCATCCACCCGGATAAAGCTGTTAAATTCCCTCAGGGTAAATCCCACCCCAGGTACCTACATTAATGCTGGACATCCCCTGCTGAGGGTTGTGCCTACAAACTCCCTCTTTAACAGCGTGCTGGCACCATCCCAGGTGCCTGACCTTCCCAAAACCACTCAAAAATTGTGCATCCCGTGGGCAAGACACGATTTTTGCCCTTGCACCCACCAGGAGCAGGCAGTGCTGTGGTGCTGCTGGGTCTGTGCATGTGCCTGCAAGCGATTGTAAAATTCCCCTTAAACCTGTGGTGTTACCGAAGGTGGGTGGCTGCAAAGTGGTCAAACAGTACCATCTGCAGGGAACGGGAGAGGTTGCAGTAGATGCTGGTGGCCAGGAACACTCTTACTCCAGCCGAAGTGGGCTCTGGTGGGCTCCAGCTCACACAGCAGAGGCACCAGCTGCCCTCACTCACTTGGAAACAGATTAACGGGAAGGACATTTAAAAACAAAACAAAAAAAACAAGGACAAAGCAGTCTTTAAAACTTGGGAAATCTCCCAAAGGGAAGCCCAGACGTAGGTAGCAGGGCAGGAAGCAGGTTGTTGCTGGCTGAACCCACGCTGCAGGACTCACCCCGGCTCTCACCCCGGGTCATGCAGATGCCCCCAGCATTCTGAGGAGACACAGGTGAGAGCAAAGCTGTGCTGAGGCTCAGCAGAAGGAACTCAGAGCCAGGAGGACTGACTGGACATGAACACAGGATCTGGAGTCTTGTGCCCTGGATAACTGCAAGAAAGGAGATGGTTCAGAAACCAAAGGTGACACTCAGACTTTTGAGCTGTGACCAGTTCGTCTGGGCTGCAAACCCTTCGCAGAGGACTCCCAGCTTTCCTTTAGATGTTAATTTGTGGTGCTTTCCCTAAAACCACCACCACAGTGAACCTAAATATCTGCAGCCACAGCATTTACTGCACATTATGGCATCTGTGAAAGTGCTGACAGGGACAGCTGACAGCCGCTCCGCAGCGTAATCCACACCATAACATCATCTCCCAGGCACTTGGGCTTCCCATTGGAAAATTATGCCATGCTTTTTTGGAAATTCAGTGCCAAATTATTGATAAACAGCCCGAACCAACTAGTGGGACCTCCCGACATTTTGCTTCACTTTTAAATTTATTTTTTTTAGTCCCGTAAGGTCTGTTTCAACCCACCACGTGTTGTGGTTTAACTGGGCAGGCAGCAAAACACCCCACAGCCACTCCTCCCTTCTCCCAGTGGGATGGGGGAGAGAATCTGAATAAAAGTAAAAGTTGTGGGTTGAGATAAGGACAGTTTCATGGAACAAGGAAGAAAAAAAAATAATAAAAGAACATACAAACAAGGGATGCATGGTGCAATTGCTCAGCACTCCCTGACTGATGCCCAGACAGTCCCTGAGCTGTGGCTGCTGCCCCCCAGCCACCTCTCCCCAGTTTATAGACTGACCATGAAGCCACACTTTGGCCAGTTAGGGCCACCTGACCGGTTTGTGTCCCCTCCCTGTCAGGGCAGCGTGAAATGATAAAAAGTTCTTGACTTAGTGCAAGCTCCACTCAACAACAACCCAGTCATCAACATTGGTCTCATCCTGAATCCAAACCCCAGCACCGAACCAGATACCACAAAGAAAATGGACTCTCTCCCAACCTGAAACCAGGACACCATGTTAAAAGTCAATGAATCCTTCAGCTGTAAAAAATGTGTTTATTTCATCATTCACCTCTGCCCCCCCGTGTGAGTAACTCCCTCTCTGTGTAACAGTCCTGTGACTCCAGCCTGCTCCCCTTTTGGATTTCTGTCCCAAGCAATTTTATTTGCTAAACCCTACACCAAGCCACAGCAGCAGAAAAATTCTAACACTCAATAAACTCTTTTTAGTTTCTTTCACAACATAAAATAAAAACACCTAGAGGTCAGACCCAAACAGTGATCCACCTCTTTATGGAATAGATCAACGCAAGATATTCCTTACATCAAATATTTCACATTATCTACCCTGCAGCCTCTTGGAGCCAGGGACCATCCAGCTGTAAAACACAAGTGTTATTCCCAACTTAAGTTCATAAGCCCCACTGATTTCCCAAAATCAAGCACTACATAGGATTTGCCACAGCAAATCAGACTGTCTCACTAGATTTTAAATCCAATACAGGTGACAAAAGAATTCACAATATACATAAAGCATTCAAAGCCTGGGCTCTGCTACCAGGTAGCCAAGACTGGATTAATCCCTGTTGCATCTGGCACCGACTGTCAGGGAGGCAGAGTGAAGGTCAGGTGCTTTAAAGCCACCAGACATCACAGGACACCAGTGCTGCAGGAGCCAGCTTCTTGTCCAGCTGGAAATCCAGTGCTGGGATTGACCCAGATACAGTGCATCAAGCCATAAATAAGGTACTGGTCAAAAAGTTATCAGCCAGCTCCATTAAAAAATAAGAATAAAATTTAAAAAGAATCTGTTGCCTTTGTCACCTGGACACGTTTCTCTACGTTGTTTGGCTTATTTGCATGAGGACAAGCCTTTTCACCTCTGTCACTGCTCAAACACAGCTATAGAACTGAAAAGGCACCGTGATCCTCACACTTTGCTCACTGCCTGAGTTTCAGCATGCAACAAGCCACCAAAAACCCAGCGGATGGTTGGAACTTTGGCTTGGTGGTCTGTCCCTGCCATGCTCCTCTCTCTGGGGTTGCACCTCGTGTCTGTAAAGGATAACAACACAGAGACTGCTCAAGGCTGGCCAGGGAGAGCAGGAGTGTGGAGGTGTTGGCTGGGATGGTCCAAAATCCACCCACTGGGTCTGAAACTCAGACTAGACAACAGACACGGGCCAAAAGGGGAAGGAAAAAAGCAGCTTATCCTGGGATTCGGTGAAAACTGCCCGAACACTGACCCACCCTGAGTATTTAATCTGTGTGCCTACAACATGATCAGGAACCTGAACAGTGGGGTCCTTGTCAGACCCAAACCAGTTGACATCTCCTGTTACCAAACCTGCCAGGAACAGCAAAGGGCATCCCCCACAGAGCGTCGTGCCAGGGTTTACGAGAGCTCCCCTCGCACTTGTCACAGGGGCTGTCTCCTCGTGTCCTCTGGGAAATCACGCACCAGAGCCAGGAAACAAAGAAAAATGGACGTTTAATTCACCCACAAATGAATAGACTTCTCCTCCTGCTGCAGCTTTGTACCCAAGTCTACTTCAGTGTCAGATTGGTGGGTTGGATGCACTTAAGTTTAACTCTTTCTGGTAAATGTACATTTTTAGTCTCCATAGGAGGGAGGTTATCTTAAAACAGGATTACTATATGTTTAGCTACAACTTCAAGTTTTGTTTGTAAAAGAGGGTTTTGAAAAAGCAGATGAGGGCATATTTTAAAGCTGGAAATCAAGCCTGAATGCAGGAGCACCTTTAATAAAATAAGAGGGAATGATCATGATCAGATGAGGCTGACTACTCTATTCCCAATGAAAAAGTCAGCCCCATCCTCCAGCCTCGGTGCTCCCTGCCCATCCAGCTCAGTGATCAAGGCAAACCCACACCTTTCTGTGTCTTGGTCAGCTCTGCTTTCAGGATCACCCTGATCCCAGCAGAGCAGGCAACCAGCAGTGGGGGTTGGGAAGGAGCATCCCCTCACCTGGCTTGTCCCGATTACAGAACTGCACTTTCAGGAGGCTTTAAAATCCATGGCAAATCTACCTCTGCTCACTTTGCAGAAGCAAATGTAATACAAAATCATTGCAAAGAGGATGAACATCATGACGTAAAACAAGAAGGGGGCTTTAATATTATAAACACACACAAAAACAGGTATGGGCGTTTCCTTTCAATGGAGCCGGAGCAGAACCTGTGCTCTGCCATCTGTCACTGCCAGTGAAACACCCAGCCAGGGCACCTGGGGCTCCCCCAGCCCTTGATCCAGAGCTGCTGAAGTCAAATAACGCTCTGAAAAGTAGGCAAGGACTTTCCCCAACCCACGACCCACGGAGAACTGCTCCTGGGAAGGAGCATGTGCTCAGTGCTGACTTTTGTGGGTTTGTCTTCAATCAGTTCATCTTATTTTGACACAGTTTGCCTCTTGCTGCCGAAAATGACAGCTCCCTATATTGACACTGCACAGTATATTTATTCTAGTTTAGCACAATCTCTGGGCCATGGCATTTAAAGCTACAGCCCGTGTTCAATCTGTATCAGTTTAACATGCCAGCACCATATGGTTTTCTATAATCAGCTGCAGCATTGTACTTCAAACCCACTGCTGCATTTATAATATTATTGTATGCTGCACAAACACCAATATCTAGAAAGAAAAATGTCCTTTTTATTGGCCTCCTGCTGATACCCCAGCTGTTAGCCAAAGCACGCAAAGAGTTTCTCTTCTTTCGTGTGCAAAAAAAGAAAACAAAAAAAAAAGAGCCGAAGGGGTTTTTAAAAAAATCTTACATCTGAAAGGTACATTTTGTCCTGCCCCAGTAGGTCGGTAGGACTGAGTTAAAATGTGGGTTTTTATTAGATGAATTGCATCATTAAATTACATTATAAAAACTAAAAATGCACCATTAATTTTCAAAAACAATAGTAAATACATCTCATTTTTGATACATGATTCTGCATTTAATTTTTGCCCCGGGCCACGTTTTTCTGACAGGCTCACTGTCTTCCATTATGCAGACTATACAAATGGAGCTAAATTGCCAGAGTTGGGGGGAAGGAGATATTGGTCAAATGTCTAATGTGAAAATAAATGAATTTCTAATCAGCTGTTGCAAAAAGAAAAATTACTTTTTGATCTCGGCTCAGCCAAGCAAGAATCTACCTAGCTCGAGTAATAAGATCCAATGGAATTGTGCAGGATGCAGAGAGAGACAAAAGGCTGGACAGACAGACAGCCACGGCAGTAAATGAGGTTCGTGCAGTCAGTTCTGTATGAGCAGCATTTCTTAATTAAACGCACAGAAGTTCCCCTGGACTGGAGCCTCGTTGCTGCAGGGTCTTCACCAACAATGCAGCTGCTCTCCAAGCATCCACGGATCACTTGGGGCAGCAAGGGAAGGGATGGTTAGAGGGAGTGTGTCTGTCTGCACAGCCATGGGTGAGCAAGGGTGGATGCAGCAAAGACAACCACCCCAAAACTTTTACATGAGCCATGAACTGCTAAGCCAAACCTTGCAGAAGGTGCCACAAGCCTGGCAGAGGCCAAGGACGTGCCTGTGCTTGGTGGCTGCAGTTGGCTCTGGTGCCACTTTTCCCCCTGCTGGGAAAGCTCCCTGTCAGCCAAGCAGGAGCGAGTTCCAAACCAGCCCACAGCAGAGAGCTGTAAACATCTTCTGGCCAAAAACGTCCTTTGGAATGGGTCCTGCCCCCAAAATGCACCAAATCAGGGCACAAGCTTCCCCCAAAGGCAGCTGGGTGGCCCCATCAGTTTCCTGTCTGGGTGCAAAGTCAGTAGGTGACATCCCCACCCCAAAGGGCCGCGTTTGCATTCCCAGGGAACGCAGACCAGGAGGAGAGGAGCTGCACAGCCAGGCTCCCGAGGACCTGGCACCCACACCAGCCACAGCTCAGAGGATTTTTGCTCCAGATTACTCCCATGGTCTAAATGCCCCTTGGTGGCTGCAGGCACATGCTTGAGGAACATTTCCCATTTCAGTTGGTTTTAGAGGAATTTAGGTCAGGCACTCAGAGATGTGAAAGCAAACCAAAATCATAGAATCACATGATGGTTTGGGCTGGAAGGGACCTTAAAGCTAATCTAGTTTCAACCCCTGAAAGTGGAGACAGCCAAGAGTTTTGCTTCAGAAGCACCTCCCTGATCCAAAGCACACCCCAATTTTAGGGTCACCCAGAAAGCCCCTGGCTGCCAACATATCTGAGCAACCAAACACAAATGAGATATCACTGAAAGTATGGCGAAATGGAGAGTTTAATTCCTTCAGAAGACAGGCAAGGAAGACTTGGGTCCCAGTTTTGAACAGCCAAGTCCATCAGAAGTGTTTTATGAGTCATATTTCTCTGCCTCCACCTACCATTATCGAAAAGCACTTTCTAAAAGTGGTTTTTTTAATGGTAGGAATGAGACCCACCCAGTAAAATTGATAAAAGCTGTGGTGATCAGGAATACAACTACAGTATTATGTAGCAATATTATAAGATAGTTACGGCTCAGTATCATTTTACATGTAAGGAGGTCGAATCCTGCATTTTGTAGGAAAGACACAGAATAACTGCACAGAATTAGAGCACTCTGTATTTAACTATTGTAAATAGTTTATGGTTTATGTTCTTAATAATTTTTATTAAAGTAATGATGAGGAGTCAATGCAGAATGAGCAAAAACCCCTTTTTTTTGGTCTCAACAGGGAGGCCAGGCTGCATGGGAGGAGGGAAGGGAGAACATGGATCAAACACCAGTGCAGTCCATGGTGTGCTGTTTTAATGGAGCTGGGATAAACAAAAAATTTAGGGAATCCCAGGAAGATAAAATGAGAATCAGAAACAGTAAAGAAGAAAAGAGAGTGTATGGAAAACCGGAAGAGATCTGCTGCTGGGTTTTTTTTTTTATCTGAATATTTCATTTTAATGGAAACACACATTTGTGCACAAGTCAGATGTTACTGGGAGCCCTGTCTCTCCCACCAGCCACATGAGTGATGGTTCCTTACCCTCTTAAGTTAACAACCATCTCCTGCTCTCCATCCCCCCACTGTGCCAGGCAGCAGCACGATGCACCATTTTTATAATCTGCTAATGGATGAAAAATATTTACCACATTACCCTCAGATAACCTTGTCAAACCACGACAGGAGCCACATCACCCCACACATCCCTGTTTGAAAACTTCTGTGCCAAATTAATTAATGCCTGACAATTTTCCAGAAGCCAGTGCTGGGAGTGGGACAGCGCAGAAATGCACATGCTTGCCCTGTGAAAACGTTCAGGGTTAAAGGAAAGAAGTCTTTTCTCCACCTGGGTGAGAAATCTCCAAAAAGAAAGAAAAAGAATCATGTCACAGCTTCCCAGTCCCAGCAGGCAGGGAGCAAGGAGGGAAGGACCTGCTGCTGCTCAGTCCAGAGAGCCTTTCCCTGGCTGTCAGCTCTACCCACTGCTTTCACAAATAAGTTCAGGATTTTAAATCATGAGCTACTTAGTATAAAATTCAGAGAGAAGTAGAAACCAGTGGTTTTGCCCCAAAATGGTCAATAGCCTCCAGCAGCAGAGCTCTGGAACAGCCTGCCCTGAGCATCTGAACCTGCCAGACCTCCTGCCCCAGGGAGGCTTCTCTGGGTTAAGGCAGAAGCCTAATTCAACACCATCCCATATCTAAGAAACTTCCCAGCTGAAGGTATTACTCAAATTGATACATTCCTGGAGAAAAAAAAAAAAAAAAACCTGTTACAAATTATCAGCGTTTTCCTCAAACCAGTTTTGACTAAAAAATTCCAGACCCTCTCTGGGCACAAGGGAGGCTGACAGGCCTCCAAAGGTGGCAGGTGGCAACCCAAGAGCTGGGACAAATAAAGCAAGGAACTCTGTAGGGAATGAGGAAAATAGTGGCCAAGGTCATTTCTGTGGGCTACCAAAGGATTTATGGGAATTAATACAGCTGCTGCCACAAACCCCTTTTTGGAAAAGGCATCCCAAAGTATTACCTTTATCCAAACTTCCCACCTGACAATATGACCAGCCCAAGCATTTTTGATAGCTGTTTTAGCCTTATCTTACCCTCTTGTCATCACATCCATTTGCAATACAAATCTTTTTTCATCTTTTTGTCATACAGGGGTTTCCATTCTTGTAGCCTTGCTAGGATTTTATCAGTTTGCTCCATTTCCGTTTATTTTTTTTTTAATCATGGATAAATTAATATTGCCATTTCCTTTTATCCAAACTGATAATAGGGATAATTGTGGGTAGAGTCTTACTGAAACAAAAAGCCACTTTTCTGTTCTTGGAATACACAAACCCTTTCCACCAGGCACACAAAACTGCTGTACACTCAAAGATCCTAAACCCCACTGGGCCAGTGCCTCTTGCACAAGGCAGGGCTCCTCACTGCAGGCACTGTTTGTCCATGGAAGGGTGCGCAGAATCCAGCCCTTCCAGCTCAGATTTGAGCAGATCCCTTCCCAAAATCCCACGTCACTACTGCATTTAGGATTTTTGTTAATGCAATGCCACCACACACATACGGCTGATTCCACATCCATTTCCTGATCAGCAGCCTCTAGATCACTGGAGGGATTTTTTAAAGCAGACACTCTGTTTTTAGAGTGCATATTAATTACCCTTAAGCAGCTGCAAAATCAACCTGTTCATTATTGTTTCTTCGAATCCTTAATGGTAGTTGCAAGGAAATAAATCCAGTTAATGCAATAAAAGGATTTATTGTCATCTAAATTTACGCCAACAGTTTAATCATAACACCTTTCCATCTGACAGACTTCCTCGGGAACAATTTGCCCCACAATTTGTCAGCAGGAAAATGGCCTTGTATAAATGCTGGGAGAAAATAAATGCTAATACGTGGCACAGTCTTTCATTCTTCTAATTGCCCAGGGAGTTTAAGGGAGACAGACTTATTTACTCACTGTAGGAAGTGTGCTGTAATAAATTATCACTATTACGAGCCTAAATAAGTCCCTGACGGCGACAGAACCAAGGGTAGAAGGGAAGAGAGGGGAGGTGTCAGCATCCAGAAGACATCCATGCTGGGGAGCAGGGGTGTGAGGGCACAAACATCCATTGCACATCCACATTGGCAGCTTCAGCACCTGGGGATTAATAACCAGGGTCCATACAGGAGCCCTGGAAGACATTCCTTGCATTTTAAAGGGGTTCTCACAGGCTGTACCGTGAGCATCTCCTCCCTCCCTGCTCACTTGCTGAAGGATTACTGGCCCCCTCCAGCTGCCGGACCCACGGGCTCTGCAGCAGCATCCTGGCAGCTCCCACCCCTGGCATCGCCTTTGGCCCAGCCTGGAGCTCTCAGGGACAAGGTGAGCATCACCCTGTGCTCGGGATCACCTGCACCAGTGCCCTGCTTGCAGCATCTCCCTCCTTCCCACAGGGGAGGCAGGAGCCAGGGGCAGTGCGCTGACCACAGGGGAGCTGCTTGGGTTGGAGCCCCCAGAGCTGAGCCTGGCTCACAGCAGGGAGCAGCAGCCCCTCCACACGAACCCAGGCATGTGGGAACTTCCCCGCTCTACTGGTGAGTGGCCTGAGAAGTTTGTCTGCCCACAGCCACTGCAGCCATTTGGGAGCCCTTTCAGATGTCACCCACGCCCCGTAAATAACTGCAGGTGCCTCGGTGGGCCAGCGGGGAGGTGAGGGAAGCAGCAGAAACAAGCAAAGACAAACTCGATGTTCCCATCCCAGACACCTCCTCCTGGGGTCCCTAATGAATGCCAAGGACCCCGAGCCTGTCCTT
The DNA here is from genome assembly GCA_014706295.1 of Lycocorax pyrrhopterus obiensis. Lineage (NCBI taxonomy): Eukaryota > Metazoa > Chordata > Aves > Passeriformes > Paradisaeidae > Lycocorax > Lycocorax pyrrhopterus. The sequence goes on along the minus strand of JACSVZ010000022.1, from coordinate 7,142,497 downwards.
GAAATGAGATTTGCTTATTGCCATAACAACAGGCTGGTGTTGCCACAACACAGACAAGCTTTAGGTATTCCCCTCTTATTATTATTACTTTATTTTCTTTTCTTCTTTTCCTTGTGTCCCTCTCTACAAAGGCTCCCTCATTTCTCTGAAACAAATTGCCCGCAGCTTGCTTCCCCATACATCACAGAGTGGGGACCAGGCCTTATCAACGCTGCTCTGCTTTTCCCATCTATTATCCGGTTTGTTTGCACTTTTATCCCATCGTCCTTGCACAAGGGAGAAAACATCCATCATCCATACATCTGCCAGCTGTCACAGGGCTGTCAGCACGGTGACAGCCAACATGACAAAACTGTTGTAACGCTGCACCAGCGCTGAGGCTGAGTTGAGATTAAACAGGCAGGGAAAAAAAAAAAAAAAGAGGAAAAAAAATTAAAAAGTTGATTTAGCCACAGAGAGTAAAAGCAAAAAATTAGGAACTGCACTTTGTGCAAAGAGAAGAGGGGAGTGAGAAGAAAGCAGCGAAGAGGGAGGTGAGTGAGTGAGTAGCAGAGTGAGGTTTGTTTTAAAAGAGATTTCAGAAAGCTGGTACAGCACAGAGAAGCTGAGATGTGTTTGTTGCCTGGCTCAGGTGAGCGTTCCTGAAACACAAATGGGTGCACAGCACTTCACCCTGTGTGGCCAGGAGCCACAAATCTCCTGCAGGAATGTGGCACGACTCAGGGGGTCAGTGCTGGACCCCAGGTGACACAGGAGGGACATGTCAGCCCCCACACAGCAACCACAGCAAAATACAGGGTTGAGGACCTTTGCTGCTGCTTTGGTTTCTCTCTCAAGCACTTTGAAGAGAGCTGCATGCCCTTCTTTCATGGTCACTTCCTGCAAAATCCTTTTTCACAATTCACTTGTAGCTGTGCAGAGCCCTTCCCAAAGCTCTGAGCCAGACAGTGGGGAGGCTGTGACCCAAACCCTAAGGAGAACATTTTTCATTGAAGCATTCAATGCCTTTAGGGTGACTACAGCCCCAGTGACATGAAAATGCTTTAGAAAGCTGGAGTTAACTTGGAGGACTAGTTACACCAACATAAAACCTTTGGCTAATACAGCTGTACCCCAAATTTCATAACTACTGTCCAGCCATGCCCTGTTTTGAACTCCTGGAGGGTTCAAGACCTGCCGAGCACATCTTATTCACTCCTCTCTTGATGGTACCTTGCTCTCCTCGTGCTTTTCCTCACCACCATTCAGAATAGGAAGTGCTTCACCTCTGTCACCCCTTTGGCCACAACAGGAATAGAAACCAGTTATAAATCCTCAGGATGCTCTTGTGCTAAAGTGAAGAGAAAAATCACCATCCATGTGGCCAGGGGCTGATCCTCAGGTTGTTAAAGACACCTTCCCCTGAAACCCTCAAATGGCAACGTGTCAGAGACACAGAGCAGCACTGCTGTGTTCTGGACAGAGAGAATGCACAGCACTCCTAACACCAGGAGTGCAGACAGCCAAAGCCAGTTTGAGTTCAAACCTGTAGATATTTCTTTTCTGGTGATACAAAAATAGAGCTGGAAAACTTGCACATGTTTATCTTTTTCTGATTTATTCACAATATACAGTCTGAAGTCTACAGTAAGGGAATATTAATTTAACAAATAGAGATTTTTAGCTCATACTTACTTTGCAAAACTTTGGTTTTGCAAACAAAACACCACTCAGGGATGTCTCTTTGCTGGCTTCATTTTTTCAGAACTTCTGAGTGAAAAGCGTTGGGCTGAGCTTTAACCCACTTTCAATGCCAATGAACAAGAGTTGCTGTTCCAGCCTCCCAAATCCACAGCCCGTGAAGCCAAGCCCACTCTGGGGCAGCACCACATTCCCTTGGGAAGGGTTTTGTCCAAAATCAGTAATCAACCTGGGCTTCTCAGACTGGGAAAGGCATGGCCAGACAAGACAAGGGTAGGAATCTTTAAGCTCATGGGCATCACTGGGCAGGTAAAGGGGTGGTGACAGAGCACAGCTCCTTGCAGAGCACAAAGTGGGGCAGCAGGTGAAGAGAGACAAGAAAGGAGTCTAAAAGCAGGAAAATGGAGGCTTTTTTTCCATCACCCTGCGTGTTACAGAGGGGAAGTCATGAACATACATATGTTCAACTCAATAAATTCACAGAGAGAAAATTCCATCAAGGGCCATTAACAAATGTGTTCCTTTTGGCTCATAAGTTCCCATATAACAGATTGCTGGAAGGATATATTGAGGGAAATACGTGCATACACAGTAATACCATTCCACTTCCAGCCACAGTGGACCACAGGTCTGAGACACAGCAGCCACTTTTAGACCATTTTTCAAATATTCCTACTATATTTTTAAAAAAGAATTTCTTAGGAACAAAATGGATTCAATTTGTTCTAAAAACAATCTTTCTTCCAATTTACAAATCAAAAAAAAAAATAACGCAAGTATGTTCAGAGCACTTAAAAATATTAAGAGGTGAATAAAAAAGGGAAAAGCAAAAAAGGAGTAAATCGCTCAAGACAGAAAAGTCCAAGTCAGAACTGAGGTGAGAGCTTGCTCATCTACCCTGTCAGATTTACAGTTAACAAAGCTCTTGTTCAATGTTTCCATCTAGGCAAGACCATCTCATCTTCTTTTTCTTTCTTATATTCAGGGATATGCAAAGTGGATCAAAGCAGACCAAGAAAATCCACTGAGAACAAAAATCTTATTCATTAAAAAAAAAATATCATTTTATCATACCACAACTCAGTTGATATAAGCCATCTGAAACTTTGTGTCACCAGCAAAGCCTTCTCAAAAAACCAGATGGTTTAGCCATGGAAACATTGACAAAGGTTATGGATGAGAAGAGGAGAACCTGGACAGTCCCTTTCCCCATGCCACTTCCTCAGCACCAGGAGGGCCAAATTCAGCCAAGCACTGCCAACATTCACCTTAGAATTCAGGGTTTCTTCCAAGTTCCCTCTGGTTTGGGACTACAACTAACCACAGTTTAGCCAAGGTTGTGTCTGACACTGCAGCTCTGCAGGAAATAAGGATTGTTATGGTTAAGAAAGCATGGAAAAGCTTGTGTGTTCCTTTCCCCAACTACTTTAGTGTTTCTGCTAAATAAAAATCCATTTTTATCCTTAAGGGAGCTGAGTGGAGAGATGTTGTTTTACGTCCTGCTTTTTGCCAGTGGTGATGTATGTCCCTTTTACAAACTTATCTCTGGGTTTTTGCTCAGTTTATAAGCTAGGAGCAATCTTTCTTTCCTAAAGCTTCCTTCTCTCACAGTCTGGAGGAACCTTGAGATTTCCTGCCGGTGATTTAAAGGGCTATAATACTCGCAGGCTAGATTTGTTTTAGTGTCCATAAAACTCAAAAATTTCATAAAACAATTGGTGAAAATAAAATTACCAAAAAATGATGTACTGCCAGCAGACTGTATAATAGTTACGGGGGAAATGGAGAATATGATTCACTGGGGTATAAAAATGACAATGTATTTATTGCAGCGCAGTGACAAGAAGCTAATTTGTCCCTTTTACTTTTCAGACAGGACTTGAATTCCGATTTTTCTGCTTTCCCTCTGCTGTGGCAACGTGCACATTGGCTGGAGGGACAGTGACAGCTGTGGCCACGATGCCAGTTACTGTGTCACTGCAAGAGGAAATGGCAAGAGGAACTGCTCTTTAGAGCTAAATACTCATGGAAACTGCAGAAATGTTAACTACAAGCAAACACCTTTGGCTAAAATAAAAGCTCAGATAGTAACCCAGAAATTGTTCTGTTTGTGTGGCTGAAATAGAGTCAATTCTCCCAAACCCATTTTCTCTTCTTCTTTAAGTCAAACCACTCCCGGGGCCCAGATGTTTTCCTCCTTAGGCTTCTCCAGAAGCTCACAGGAAAAACAAGCAGACTTCAAAAAAACCAAAAGTCCAGAGTGAAGACACAAGCAGCAAAGGAGGGATTTGGGTTGAGGACCCACACCTTTTTCTCACCTCAAATTGTGCAATATTCAGCTCCTTCCCACCCTGCAACCTTTGGACATTTTGCCCCTTTGTGCTCTGGCTGCAAGATCGGGATGGGGAGCTGAAAAACCTCATTAAAACACAGATGCAGAATTAGATCTGGAAACAGGGGAAGGGGGTTTATTCCCTGACAAAAATGAAATTATGCATCTTGAAGTATACAGCAACGAGAAAATGCATTTGGTATTTCCAAACAAAAGAATTCTTGGGGGAATGGGTACACAACAAAACTCAAACCCTGCTACAGAAACTTCAACATCAGGAAGTGGAGATCCCTGGCACAATGAAGTAAAATGTGCTGGGCGTGTCATCTTCAACTTCCTTTTTTTTTTTTTTTTTGGAATATTTTGGGATGTCTCTCTTGTTTCAGCCATGCTACCTAGTGTAAGCAAACTTAAAAAAAATCAGGTGCTGGAGAGCAGAGAAGTTCCCTCAAACCTTGGGCTGCAGGGAGAGGGTCTGTCCATGCCACAGCAAAGGTTATTTATGTCTAAATATCCCTTTCCTATTGATCACAGAGGTGAGCACAATGGCTCTGCTCTGTGTCCCATTGACACTTCAACTCTATATCATGAAGTGCTTCTGCTGGCAGTCCCTGCTCTGGAAAGCCCAAAAGAGGACAGGATTGATTCCAGGACTGTATAAACTGGGTTTTATGAGGCAAGCAAAGCAGCTGAACACATTGCCCAGGTCATTGTCCTAAAATGCACCATAAAAGTGCTCTAAATTCTCTCTGTTCTGGGGATGGAGTGGAAAGCTCCCTTTTCTCCCCAGGTCCCTGAAGTTAATAAGTTTCTGTGGATTATAAAACCCCAGAACTGGATTTCAGCACGATTTCAATTTGTTGTCTCATTCTGTGTTATTAAACATATTTATTTTTATGAGCCCCTTACTCGCCTCAGTCCCCAAAAATAAAGGGCACATCCTGCCCTGGGCTCCTGGCCCATAACACTGTAAAAGTTCTCCTGGGTCCCTCCAAGTGCTGCCAAGAGCTCCTGAGAGAGGCTCTGGAGCAGCTGAGCGTGGGCTGAGTACAGGATGATGGTCTGGGGATAACTGCAAACGTGGGATCATAACCTCAGGAAATCCAATCACTGTCTTGCATCAGCACTGCCTCTGGGAAAGGCCCTGCACACCAGCCTGGATACACATCATGCTTAACAAGGGCAAGCATTGCATGGTTCTTAGCATTTATCCAATTTCCATTTAAATCAGTGAGGATGAGGAGGAGGGAAACTCCTGGCATCTCACCAAGCAAAGCCAGAGCACTGCACCCACCTCCCTGTCTCCTGAACTGTGTGATTTGGGCTCATGTTGGTCATTCCAGCATTGCATCACAGCCAGCTCCACTGGGTTCAGAGTGGCAGGAAGAGATGGATCACTCCCAGCAGCTCGAGAAAATACATTCTGCTGTGCACAGTTTGAGATTATCTAGACAGAGAACCTGGTGTTTGACATTCCAAACCAGCTTGGAGGCATAGAATCACAAAATCATTAAGGTTGAAAAGGACCTGGTGACAGCATCAGGTCCAACCATTGACCCAGCACTGCCAAGTCCACCACGAAACCACACTGAGAAGCACCACACCCACCTCTGCCAGAGCTTCTCCTTCAGCCAGCTGAGGACTTCACATATTTCCTCCTCACTCTCTCTCCTCAAACAAAGAGGTGCCAGATTTTCCTCTTACCAAATTGCTTAGCAGACCTGTTTGTTCTGTCATTGTCCTTGAGATTGTATTCATTTATCTGCTAATTTTGATTCTATTTTCCACCACAGTCCTGTGAGATGAAAACTTAATTGAGGTTCCTTCCTCAGCTGTAACCTGATCAGAGAGCAGATCACACTTGACACTTTTTTGCCAAAAGTGACTTACAAACAGGGGCGAGGCCAACAGCGTTAGTTTGTGCATAAACTGCCATCCACACTGCTAATTGCACTTGGCCTAAAATTTAGGGAGGAAAAGACTCAGTTTTTATAATTAATTAATTCAGCTGCAATACACAGAAGGCAAGAATCAAAAAGTTGCCTATTGCCCACAGAAGATGAGTCCAGGTGAAGTTGATACCCTCCCAGGTACTCTGCAAACTCCACAGCAATTCCTAAAAGCATCTACTTTGCCTGCAGTAAACCAAACTTCTGGCACTCCCAAACCTTCAATCCTGACATGGCAAAATCCTCATCCACCTAGCAGGCAGAGGGGAGCTATTTTGTGACTATTTCTAAGCAAAGGAGAGAGTTAGTCATCCATTGTTTCACTTTTTTTCCATAATATTTAGATGGCTTTGATTTTGGATTGAGGATTTTGGTTTTAAACTGTGGCTAAATTACAGGTGAAACCCAATAAAGCTCCTTGTACAAGAGCACGAAGCACTCAAACAATTAACATTTTCCTGAGATAAAGCAGTTTGGCTCTTGAGCATTTTGGAGGTAAAATCACCATTTCTCACGACTGAAGACAAATCAGACTGTGCTAACATGTCTCTTGCTCTCCAGAACAATAAAAATTAAAGACCAGAACAATAAAAATTAAAGTTTAAAGACCTTTTCACAGGAGAGCTGGCTTTAAACCCAGAGCCAGCAGTGACCTGTGAGGAGCCCTGGCAAGGCAGCAATGTTGGCTGCCCCACTCTTCTCAGCCCACACCTGATTCTGTCCCTTCTCTCACCAAAGAAAGTTTCAAAACTACATTGTTCTTTTTTGTGCTCTGCTGGCCAAGGAGATCACTGGTGCAGAGCCAGGTGTTATCAGATCAGCACAGACTGTAGATATACAACGTTTCTGTGTCTGATGGAGGAGTTTGTAATCAATACTAAAGCAAGAAAAAGGGGTTTATTACCAAAAATCACAAGTAGCCCCTGCCTCAGTGATGTCCAGAGTATCTCACAGTCTACAGCTGTTTTTCTGGAGGTTTTTAGCATTCTCCTGCATGGATTTTTCAAGAAGCATTTCGGGATTACAGATGTATTCCCACAGGCAGGTAACTCACTGCAAAGCAAACCACCACAGCGAGACAGGAGAGGGAGGAAGAGTGGAGTGTGACCATCCCAGGCAGTCGCTGAGCCCTGTCTCACACAAGCAGCTCACTGAACCCGTCTGCCTCAGCTGATGTGGCCAGACAAACCAGCTCAGGCAGGGAACAGCCCCGTTCCCCACCTCTCACTGTCTCAAACCCTGTCTTCTCTGTGCTGGCTCAAAGGGCTGACACAGAAATAGCAAGCAGCGTGTGGCAGGGCCGTGGTGGGTGCTCTGCACAGGGGTGTGCAATGATGAAATTCCCCCCAGTGCTCCCACCCTTGGCTGCCCTTTCCTCCTCCCTCCTCTCCCCTCCAAGAAGTTTCTTTTCAAATGTTATTGTATTTGCACCATTAATGCCACCATCTGAGCTCCTCAACCTGCACACAGCAGCCTTTAGATGGTGGATTTATTATCCAAATGCCAAGAGTCTTGTTATCTCTAATGAACTTTGGGAAGCAGGAGGACTCATGCATGATGGCCTGGGTTTATTTACCCAGCTGGCATCTTTTAACTACTGAAAAATGTTACCCCTTTAAATCATGTAGCCCCAGATATATGTGTCTGCTTAAAGCCAGGTGACTCTGCTGACAGAACACGTGGTGAGCCTTCCCCAGCACAGCTGATGACTTTCAGATATTAAACAGAATCCATTTTCTTAGACTTTGGCTGAAATCACTTTCATGGCCAGAAACCTGAATTATCCCAGTCCAAAGAAGGGAAATCTGTGAATTTACACTGGAGATGAATTTCCTAAAAGACCAGGAATACATGCATGCTGACACTGAGATGAGCAAGCCATCCACCTCACTTTGTTACAAAAATAAATGTAGATTTTGATCAGCTAATAATTTATCCCATTCAAAAGACTTGATTAATTTAACCTCTTCCCAGCAGCGAGTCTTGCTACACTTCAGATCCCAATTCCACAATATATGAGGCAGCTTTGTGATTGAACAGGTAAGTGACACACTGGATGTGTCACATTATAAACATTGGCTTTGCTCAAAAACTGTGAACTTAATACTTTGATTCGCACATGCAAGCTATTAGTTTGGGATACAGAATACTGCTGCACACAACTTCAAACTTTACAGAAGAAAAAACTTTCATACCAGCAGGGTTTTATAGTCCCAATTTTCATGGGAAGTACTTGACAGAGAGGCGTGAACACAGCTGAAACAAATTCACTTAAGATGTTGCACACTTCCCTCAGATTGCACGTGTGTTTAAGGGTCCCGCTGGGCTATGGACCAAAAATCCAGTCACAGAAATCCTTCTTATTCACTCTGAATTTTTGTTTTAGTACTTCTGGCCCGTCCACACACACACGCTGAAGTTTCTGAGAGAGGTCTACAAAAGCAGAGTTAATGCTCACCACATAATTCTCCCATTTACACGGTGGGGCAAGGCCAGCTGCTATAGAACAGATAAAAGGTGTTGGGAAATGTCCCATTCCAGCAATACCCCCCAAACTCAGACTGTTTCTCTTTAGAAACCAAAAACTTTAGAGATCAAAAACTGTTCTGGAGAGATGGCAACTACCACAACTTTCTCACCAAGAGAACAAGAGAGCACTTTTGTGAACAGAAAAAAATCACAGAGAAATTTCTGTGAACAATTAACTGCACCAATTCTGTTTTCTTCACAAGTATTTACACTCCAGCAGGCTACTCTGACACTCAGCAAATCTCCAGCTACCTCTGATTGTCTGCACAAAGCGTAGCATGGTTGACAAAAAAAAAAACAGAGACAGAAAAAATAATTCTTATGGTTTTCATGCTTGAAAGAAAACAAACAGACCCCAAAACCAGCACTGATACAGACTTTTTGGATAATAACAGTCAGTTCTTTTTTGACCACAATCATCCTCCAACCACCACCATATCCAAACCACCCAAGGTCACGTCACCTCTTGCTCATTCCTTTAGAGCCCAAGGTGCATTTCCTCAATTCCAGTAGCAGAAGTTCCTACAGCCACTTCCAACTGGACAGAAATTCACCATGAAAAGTCATTTCCAAGTCCAGCATTCAGCTGCTTTGGCTTGCACTGGATGTGGAGCAAATGAAGCAGCACAGGAGGAAAGCAGTTTCAAATATTTTAGTTGTAGTTGATGGTAGCTACTTGCCAATTCCTTACATTGCACACAACTTTCCAAATGAAAAAAAAATTAGAAGTGAATACCTCTATATATATGTTATGATATATAGACACATATTGTGAGTACATTGTCTACCTGCCAAAAAAAAAAAAACATAAGTAACTCAAAAATTAATTGGGGTTGTGCTTTTTTTAACTTCAGCTTTTATTTGTCTTCTAGTTCCTGAGTCTTTACAGTGGAGCCAGATCACATTTTAAAGCCATTCTCACAAACCACAATTACTAGAAATGCTTAAAACAAAAGCCAAGATTCTCTTGCAGCCCCTTGCCTCCAGGAGCTGGGATAATAAACACAAACCCAAATAGCCCAAGACTCAGTAAAAGCACAGGAACAAGCAACACTGTCTCCATTTCAAAGTGTTAAAAGGTATGAAAAGCCCTGGTCACTAGAGGGTATAAACCAAGCACTACAGGATCTGTGGCTGGAGATCCTATTACTCAAATGGATTTGTGCAGCTCTAATTTTATAGATAAAACTAGAAAAATAAATACGCCCTGCAGAGTGTTATTGATAATTCACCCGGGGCAAGGGACCCTCAGGGATGGGCAGAGGCTGATGTGCCAGCTGGGTGTGAGCTCCAGAGGCTCAGCTTGGCTTTGGGGGTGCAAGATCCAGGCTGGCCCCTTGTTGGACTTCATTTGGCCAGCTTCAAGGATTCTGTTCAGTTTTCTTCCAACTGCTCACTTCTCTTGGAAAACAAAAAAAAAAAAATAAGAAAAGGAGACCGAGGGGAAAAAAAGTGGGGGAGGATTTAGAACAAGATGGATGTCTGGGCAGAGTTTAAAAGCCTCAGCTGAGTGCGATGGGAGTTGGCACACGCAGGTTTTATCACCAATTTTACCTTCACAAAGTTTTACAGCTGCAGATGACCCAGCCAGCTGCCCTGTGCCTCTTGCCATGGGTGTGCTGGAGGTGACCTGCCCACTCTGCTCCCACATCTCCTCCCTCCCCACAGGTGATTACTGACCAGCTCAGGGCTGAGATTTAATCCTCACGTCAGTTCACTGTGAGAGAAGAGCAGGGGGCAGCAGGGATGGGGATTTCCCCATTTGGGATGTGCATTAGGACTAAACTCTGCACCCTGGTGTGACAGACACCAGGCCCTGAGCATCACCTCCCACCACAACCAGGGATGGGCCAGGAGCCGGCCTCGGGAAGGGGCTGTCCCCACTCCTCTCCTGTCGTGCTGATGCCTGACTGACCTCTGTGTCCACCTGGCAGAGGTAGAATCCTTGTGGAGCAGCTGCCTCAGGCATGACTGAGGTGGACTGAGGATTCAAACCAACTGCTTAGGGAAGTTTGGGAAAACAGCTAATCCTTTCCAGCACACTGTTCTGCTGGCTGTCCTGAGAACTGGAGCAGAGTGAAGTCATCGCCCAGTAAAATCCTGTCAGGCTTTCTCCTGACACTGATGGCTTACTCAGTAGCATTAATCACCTCCTGATCAATGATTGACTTCAAAGCAGGACACCCCCTTCCCTAGAGGATCTCCAAGACCTCTGCCACCACTAATGCCTTTCACAGGATTCTCCACTTCGCTTTAAAAGGAGCGAACACAAGTGAGGAGGAGGCCAGTGCTGGAGCCCCATTCGAGGGAAAGAGCTGGAAAGGAAAGACAAGAGCCCTGACTTCCAGCTCTGTGCTGCAGGTCAGAGTTTCTGAGGCTCAGCTCGTGGCACTGGGAATGAACATCCAACCACCCAGCTTGGGTTACCCCCTGAGTATCCTCAAAGTGCTAAAAATAAATCTGAAAAATAAAAGCTCCTGCCTGGCGCACCAAAACAAAACAGGCATCAAATTGCATTAGAATGTTTATATTGAGGAAAATTGCATCCTGCAAACTTAAATTATCTCTCTCCTCCCTCTCCCCTCCCACCTGCCACAGCCCATTTCCTATTATATTTTTCTAACAAACCAATAGATGCTTGAAATCATGGAAAGCCATAAAGAATTGGAATCAAATTAAGTCTACATTCTAACTGCATTAGGTGCTGTCAAGCATAGTTTACTCACTCTTCACAGTTCTATCTAGAGGCTAAACAATTTTGTACCCTTTCTCTACTAATCAAAACTGATTACTCTGATAATGGACCCCTGACGCTGAACACTTTATGAAGGTAAATTATGCCATATCGAACAGGAAGGGGAATGGAAAAATCACCCGGAGATAAATAGGCCTAAAGATGCATATATTGATCTCACACTCATTCCTTCTCTCTCTCTCAATGTCTCTATGGCTAAAGGTTCAATCAATACCTCCAGTGCTGTAATGCCATCTTTTACAGTCCCATCATAATTGGCTGTTACCATCCTGTGCCCTCGCATTGGCTCGAGCTGGGGCCTTTTAGAGCTCAGGTCTTTTGTTTCTTCCCTTCCTAGATTGTGTTACTGAAGGTTAAACCCGGCCCCAGAGGTCTCTGAACCAGGACCTGCCTGCACACCAGGGCAAGGGGAGGGCAGGAATGCTCAGCCACCAGCTGGAACCGCTGGGAAACTCAGCCAACAGTCTCCCAATTCATCCACCAAGGAATGCTCAAGAATGCTCTGAACTTAAGTAATGAAATCTGGCTGAAAGAAAATACCTGAAAACATCAGAAGAAGCACAATTATACCTTTCTGAAGGGACAGACATGCAAAGGGTTGCAGTGGGGGTTTCCTCTTTTTCCCACTACAAGTTGAAACCTTCAAGGCTGGAAGACCCAACAGCAAAAGAAAAATCCCAAAACACTGGAGTGCAGGTTACCAGTTTTTCTACCAAGTGAAGGGATGGGGAAATGGGAGAGGAAGAAAATAATTTTCTAAACCTTTGCAAAAGTATTTAATGAACAAACAGTTGCTCCATTTTATACCCTGCAAAGGTGATCAATTTTTCTCCCCAAAGTTTTTATTATGAAGCTTAGCAATCACACATTGATTTAATTAATCTCTCTTTGCTGGCTGATCTGACCTTGCTGTATATATAATGGTCAGCATCTCATTTAAATTTTGCAAACGTTTCCAGTAGTAACCCTATGCACTTAAAAAACCAAAACAAAACCAGTCTTCTGTGTTTAGGGTCTTCAGATAGGAATTTAAGATGCAGTTGTTCCTACTATCATAGAAACCCGATGAATCCAGCAATTACTTTAACCTCTCTTCCCTTCAGCTGAGCTACATAAATCCCTTCTCTTCCCCCAAAAACACCTCCTTTGCCGGTTCCTGTGCTAAGGTTATTCACAGCACACATGCTTTCAGGACACTACATCATCACCCCAACAGGGATCCCATGTCTACCTTCAGTTAGCAAGCCAGAATTTATTTATTATATGATCTTCCTTTCCTGCTTCGCTCCACAAGGGAGAGGGGCAAAAGCCAGAGGAAAGACAGGAGCCAGGGGAAGCCATCTTTCAAAAAAGACTTACAAAAGGGTGGGGGTTTTCCTTTTCTTTCCCAAGTAGCTCTGTTTTCCCAGTATTCAGCCACAATAAAGGCAGGTAAAAGTGCACGAAGAAAACAGTTCACATGAACAGATAACGGTGCAAGTGCTGGGATAACTAAAACAGCTCAAAAAACAGCCTAAGCAGGCCCTCTCTGTTGTTTCTCACTAGTTCTGGGACACTGCCCTTCCCAGACACAGTAAGAACTGGAATAAAAGGGCATTTCAGCATGGAAGAGGTCAGGCAGAACGTTCAGTTCCTAACTCATCCATTTCTAAAGTATGTGGAACAACTAAGATTTTGTTAGAAGATGAAAATATCAAACAAAGGAGCTATTCTAATTTACTGGTTTTTCTTTGTACAGATGCACATGTCCAAGAATTTCTCACTCCAAATCCACATACCTGCAAGGGACTAGGTCAACCCGTGTGAAACCTTTAAATCAGATAGTTCCCAGCAGAGCACAATCACCCAGGAACTTCACCCCTTCAAAATAGGGGAGGTGAAAAGACTCTCCTAATCCCTCTAATTCTAAGAAGAGAGGAGAGGAGGTTTCTTCTTGTTTAACATACACCATCAAGACCCAAAACCAAAGTTATTCCATTCCCCCCTGTAGCCAAGCACACAGCCTCATTCATCTCTGTTGGTACCTTACCCAGAAAACACCTTAAAACACATTTGCTTTCCTCACAACCACTTACCTCTCTCTTTTCACACCGTTCTCTCACCACAAAAAATATTTTTGAAGTGTCTGGGAGCTGGGACAGTTCCCAACACACAGCAGTGCATAAACACCCTCTCACCCAGCTCTGGGGCAAGTTTTGGTTCATGAGGTGGCCAAGGATAGCTGCAGGTTGTGCCCACACCAAGCTGACCTGAGCCTATTTCAAATGAGAGATGAGAGCATCAACTCCTCCAGGCACAATTTGAGGCGTTTCGAGGGGGAGGAGCCGGGGAACAAACTTCTGTTAATTTAATTATTGGTCCTATTTGAAATGCCTGTGTCCTGGGAGAGGCCTGTCCTTGCCTGCCTCCCTCAGCCGTGGGCAATCAGAGGAAACCAAGGAACACAAATCACCTGCTCTTCCCTGTGTGAGCCCATTCAAGGCTCGTGCTTTGGGGGGTGGTGAGGTACATGTGCACAGGTGTCACCACAGGTGCTCAGGTGACCAGACTGACCCTTGTAAGCCTTGGGCCATGACCCAAAGCTTAGGTGGCTCCCGCAGGTGTCCTGGCAGAGCTGCTGTCCCTCCCCAGCATCATGGGCTCCTCTTTCCTCTCCACACAAAATCCACTCAGTTTTCAAACAACACAGCAGACCTCATGCCTCTCCTCTGTGCCTCCCCACAAAGCTGCTTTGTCTCCTTTGCGCTTAACAAGACAAAGAAGATGGTTAACAAGAACTTTTGCAGATATGTTTTATTTTTATTTTTAAGACCTTCAGAAGCCAACTCATCTGCTCTCATGGGCTTCTTGCTGATACGTCTCACTTTATTAGTGACTTTGGCCTTGAGTGTCTCAGCTGTTTGATCAATACTGCAGGGGGTCAGTGATATTTTCTCACTTTTAGTGTCTCGCTGCCTTTAACTTTGTCACCTGATGAACAGCACTACCCCTGGAACGCTTATCTCGTATCGATTTTCTCCAGGCTCCTGCTGCATTTCCAGCTGTCCCACCATTTCCCTCCCTGTCACCACATGCCCATTTACTGTTAACTTATCCCCTTTCTCCCAGGCTTTTCATTCTTACAGGGTCTTTTTCCTCCCCCCCCGCCTCTGCCCAACAGCAGATTGCCAAAAAAACAATTTCCTTTTTTCACCTGACTCATTGTTATCCTTCAGCCGTTCATTGTTTGTCAGCGGGTGCCTGTGGCTGGGCTGGGGAGAGGGGCTGAGGTGAAGCAGATGTTTCAAAGCCACCTGCACCCAACCCAGGCTGGAGGGCTCAGATTTACCACAGAAAATTTGTCTCCCTCACCAGTAGAACCTTTCCTCTCAGCTCAGTAGCTCAGAAAGGAAAACAAGGTTAGTTTTGCACAGCGAGGTAGAACAAGCAGCACTGTTTAATACCTTCTAAATGATGCCAGTTTAAAGACCAAAGGTGGTTTTGGGGAACACTGGAAAGCAGAGTGCTCCTCAGGGCCTGGGGTGTTTACTCCACTGTGCCTGGCCACAGGATGGAGAAGCCTCTCCAGCCACATCTCTGGAAGCAGGGAGATGGTTTTGAAACGAGCAAGGTGCTGCCTGAAAAGAATCAACTCATTCCATGCTCAATATCTGAGAAATTTACTCAGGAAAAAGAAGAACCACTCCTGCAAACAGGCTCATTTCCAGAACTCTGGGCTTTCTGCCCTGTGCACTTCACCCAGCATTTGGTGATGGCATTTGGTAAGGGCAGAGTACTGTTCACATCTTCAGATGAGAGTGAGATAATTGTTTCTAGTGAGAGAACTGTAGAAATGAACCTCAATTTAGAAATAACTAAAAGCAAACCAAAGTAATTCATCTGGAATTAAAAAATAAATCATAAGATCCAAACCAGTATTTCTGATTTTGCACTCCAACAGAAAATTAAAATATAAAAGATGTTTCACCTGATACTTGACATGTGAGAGTTCAGTTTATGAAGGAAAAAGAAAAAGAAGCAATGATTTACAGAGTTCTATTTTCAGTCACATGGGTGGGAGCCCACTGGTTTCAGCAGAGCAGATCTACCAGGTTTCCATGTTGTTTTCCTGTTACCAACTCTGACCTTTAGTGTTTCAAAGTCCTGAGCTCAGGGCTGGAGAGATGGTGAAAGACAATTGCTTACCTTGTTCTACTTTTATTGTGTGTCGCTGGTTTGAATTGCTCCATTTTTAGGCAAGTAGTACAGTAAATCTTAGGGAAACTATTCCACTGCCTGCATTAACATAGGAACAGACCTCTGCACTAATTAGCCCAGCATTTTCCTGATCTACACCTTTTGAAATGTTTCTTTTCAATGAACACACCACCCTTTAACAGTTGAGTATCTTACCAGGGGTTCAAAAGCTGCCAGTGAAATCTGGGGCACTGAGCAGAGAGTGGGGTTGGATCATCCCCACATCCAGGAATTACCAGAAGGGAGAATTTATCTGTAGCCCAGCCAGCTGAACCATCACTAAGGCAGTTGGGGGCCGAGGTGAAGGAGGTGATCACCACGCTGTCGATGAAGCAGCAGGGCTGGCCAGAGCAGGCAGGAGGGCCAGGGAACAGTTTTTGTCAGTGAAGGGGGTCACAGAAGCTTGTTTCCCCACTGGGACTGGTGGGACAGGAATCACAGGCAAGCAGCACACTCTGCCCAGCAGGAAAGGCGGAGTCCCAGCGAGTGGAGCGAGAGTGCAATGGCAAGAGCTGCTGACATCACCTCCTATCGGTGCAGGGATGCTCCACAGATCCTGGCCTCCCAGCTCCCTTCCACAGAAGCCACCCAGTCCCAAAGGAAGTTATGGACAGGTCTCACCCTCTCCTTTGCCCCTGTGGTGGGTGAGGACAACACACACATACCCAGGGTTGAGGGGCAGCTTGTTCCTGTCCTGCTCATGGGAAGCTTTCAAACCCCTGGGGTCTTCCTGTGCCTTCCCCCGAGCCATCCCAGGGGATGGAGCCGCACTGCTGAAGGGCCACCTGCATGTCCCTGTCCAACACTGAGCCCTTCCCTGGGCAGCTTTTCCCCTGCCCACTCCTCAGCGAGGAGCACAGCCCTCTCAGTCCCTGCCATTAGACCCTGATTTAATGTCCATATGCTCTTTTACTCATCTAACAAGTTTATTCCTTTGTCAGGTGCAGCCTCACGTCGGAGGGCTGCGCTGGGACAGACACGGGGGGGATTTATGGCGCTAACAGGTTCATTCCCACAGCAGCTATTCATTTATGCAGGCTCCCCTCTCCGGGCATCCCTGTGCACGAGTGGAGGCAGGAGGCTCCAGCTCAGAGCGAGCCTGCATTGCCCTCCTGCGGCCAGCACCCGGCTCCCAGAGCCCGCACATTAATCATAGCAGCAGGAGTGTAAAATTCAATTTTACCTCTCCATTCATTCTGAGATGAGTTGAAGGCCGGCCTTGTACATATAAACCACACTTTACTTCATCAGAGCCCTGGTAACAAATGGAGTGTCTTCTTCGGGGAGTTTAACCATCAAAAAACACCGCGCCATTTAATTCCACGCGTGCCGAGGGTCAAAGAAGGAGCTCTTGGCATCAGCAAATGCTTCAGCCCTCAGCTGCGCAGTAAACTATGTTTTAGAGATTGTTCCTCAATACGAAATGATCAGTCCATTTATCTGCTAAAGCAGCCTGTCTCTTTGTTCAGTCTCCCAATATTTTTTCCGCTGACCTGATCTGGACAATAAACCAAAGTCATCTTAAGATATTCACCGTTCAATTTGTTACTTGAGTGCCTCCGGGCCCGGCTGGCCCTGCTGTCAGCATCCCAGGCTCCCCAGCCTTCACCATTAACCCCAGTGCCTGTGCCAGGCACCCCTCGCCCCGGGGCTGCACCAGCTCTGCCCAGCTCATGGGGCCAGGCTCCAATCCCGGGTCCTGCCGTGTCCCAAACCCCCAGCCAGGTGCTCTGCCCAGCATCCCTCTCACACCAAATGCACCCCAGCACTTGTAGAAGGATTTGTGAAGCTGCTTTTGCAGAGCTGCAGCCACAGTCCTTCCCCAGGGTGCTGTGATGCTGGTTCCCTTTCACAAAGGGGAGCTGATCCGTACTCAGGGGGTGCCCAGGGCCCCTCTTTGCACCCTGACCTCTCTCCTGGAGATGGTGAGTGCCACCACTTGCAACTGAAGAGGGCTCGGAAGTCCCACCATATTTTCAGTGAGCGCATCTGGGCCATCATGCAGGGCAGGAATTTATCACTTATCTCTCTCCTCCCATAGCTGGAATTGCAGCAGTGTGGTGCAGGAGCTCACCATCCTTGCAGTTCTTTGCACAGGCACCAGCAAAGGCCAGTGCAGTGGTGTGACTGTGTCCCTCTCCCTCAGAAGGGAATGTAACTCGTGCACAGCCAAATCACTGCTGGCCATCAGCATCTCACTGGTGTCTGAGCTCTGGGCTTCCACTTTTAGAACTGGTTTACCTCTCTCTACATCACTTTATGGGAGGCCTTTAGAAACTCAGTTCCACAAGAGGTTTCACAGTACCTCAAAGAGCTGAGCTCCCACTGGCACTACCACCTCAAACTCTCTTTTCCCTGGCTATCTCAGGTATCTCAGTTAGCAAACTGGGTGTCATGCACCTTATCCTTTGGCATCAGCAGTCCCTTGGCACTGCATGGAAGATTAGACACCTACACAAGGCTGTGGTGCCCACTGCAGGAGCCAGACACCCAAAAGTCAGCCCTCACAGATCCCTGACTCACGCCCAGAGCCCTTTCATGCACGTAGCTGTAAATAACTAATGCCAGTTTACACTACAGTGATGGAGGGATTTAATCTTTAAAGATGTTAAAAGAGCTCCCAAACCACAGAACCATCCTGGCTGCACAGACGAGACGCTGCCTAGAAAAGCTGCTCCTTATAATCACTAATTTTGATTCACTTGCTGTTTTTCATGACGTGTTTGCCCCGTGTTGCTCCACGAGCAGCTCCATATCGTCTGTTCAGCATCACACAAGCAGCAAGATTTTAACAGCAGTCTGCTGGCAGCAGGAGCTTTCTCAATGTTTCCCACCTTGGCTGTGCCACACCAGCCCTTCAGCCCAAACAACACTGGCCTGCAGAAGCAAATGACAGAGGCTGGAAGTCTCTGGAAGGGCATTTTCATTTCACTGCAAAGGCCCAGTGGGTTGGACTGTTGTGGGTGTGTGGGTGTGTGCAAAGCACAGCTTGGAGAGACACACCTCAACAGCTGGGCAGTGGCAGACAGTGCCACAATCTTAATTTGTGGGGTTTTTTTCACTGAAATCTCTCATTAAAAACATTTTGATCTTTTTTCCCAAGGGAGATTCTAACCCTTTATCCATGTTTTGAAGTTTCGCCCTGCTTCTTTCACATTTTTTTGAACAGAAAGGGAAGGGAAACAAGCTTCCTTTGCAGGTCTGCACCTTTCTGCAGTGGAAAAGCACAGTGAGGAGAGGGCTGTGGCAAAATACTTTCTGCCACTCAGCCAGGGAGAGTGAAGTGAGGAAAAAAGTGCAACTGAAATCAAGCACAGCATTTAAAGATCAGTCAGCACTGAGAAATATCAGATGTCAGCAATCTGCTCCTTCCAGCTTTAGAAAGAAGAGTTTTCTCTCCAACCGTCTCAGCCAGTTTTGGTGACAGAATTCCAAACACGCAAACCCACTTGCCAAAACCATTTTTGCCTTCCAGAAAGCATCGTGTTTGTGGGTGTCAATAAATCTGACAGACACTGCAATCTCCTACTGCTGTAGGAGATAAAATTTCAGCCGTATTTACACTTCAGTAAAATGAATTACAAGTGGATTTACCCAGAGAGAGACAAAGTCAACAGCAAAATTCACATGTTCCAGTTCTTTCTGTTTCCAACCAAAAAGTCATTCCAGAATAAAATTCTGGAGGGAGGAGGTGGATATACAATGTTTATCTACTAACTTTGGTAAAAATACACAGAGCAGCCTGCTCCAAAGTTGTCCATAGTGCCTCTGGAGCCCTTGAAGGTGTTTTTCCCTGGAGAACCCACCTCAGGAAGACCTGTGATGTTGACAGGTACTGTGCCTGCCTCCGTGGCTGTGCCCTGGGCAAAGCTCTGTCAGGCTCAGCTCCACTCTCCTCTCCCTGCACCTGATGCAGTTGTTCTGGCAAAGCCTAAAACTCCTGTCTTGTCAGAAGTTATTGCTTGCTTAGGTACAAGGGCTTCTGGAAAGTTTCCAAACCCTAATGGGAACTTCACTCAAATGACTGAGTGGTGGGTTCCCACATATTTCAGCCTCCCCAGTCGCTGAGATTTCCTCCTACAATACATCTTCCCTCTGTGTTCCACTCCTCACACTCACAAGACAACCCTTAAATAGACTCAAGAGAACTTTGTGACAGAGGGACAAGAATTAGGAGGTGTCTGTGAAAAGCTTTTGGATGAAGAGCAGCAGGAGGACATTGAGCAGATCCAGAGCAGCAGCTGCTCTTACCAGCGTGTACCAATCACTGCTGCCTTCATTCCCAGTTTAATGAGGAGTGCTTCCCACTTGGAAATCCTCACAAGTCTTCCTTGTGGTGCAGCACGTCCTCAGGAGGCCTCCAATGGTGCTTAAATTGAAAGGTGTAACGATGAATAATAGCAAGGGCACCAAACCCCACAGAGAAACCTGCACAGAGTGGGCGACGCTCTGCTCACCTGCCACAAACCCTGCTCACAACATGGCCCCGGGAGGGACACCTGGAGCAGGGCTTCACGAGGTTTGAATGGGGCCATTTGCAGAAATCACTTTAAATTAGCCTTTTCTGTGTATATTTTGTGGACAGGACGAGAAATAGAACATAACATTGATGCCTTATCAGGCCTCCTAGACACAGAGACTAGACAGAGTAAAGGAAAAAAAGTAGGTATTTATTTGAAGGGCCTTCAAGGTACACCCTGGGGAGCCAGAGGCCATGGCCACGATGGACCCCAAGATGGACAACAGGTCACGAGTTCTTCACACTTTGGTAGGTTTGGTTCATTTGCATAGCAGGGTCAATTCTCCAATTAAAGCCCCAGTTTAATGATGTAATTCCCCTTAGCTACCCCCCCTTTCAGAGACTCCTTGGTTTACACCCCTTGGGCTCAGGATGGTCCAGGTGTCCTTGAAGAGCAGTCCGGAGAGGCTTTGTTGTGTCTAACAGGCACGAGAGAGCAGAAAGTAACAGGCTACAAGAAGCTTCAAAGTTGCACACTAAGCAGTACAGAGTTTAAAAAATATAAAAGTTAAAACCTAAGGCATCAACATGAGTTTTGACAGCTGCTTGGAAAATCAGCGCTAGGGGATGTGGACACCTTACCAGCATCAGCACGTGGGGACCAGACAAAGGGGCAGTGACAGCCTGGTTCCCCTCAGCACAGCAAGAGAGATGTGCCCTGCTGCCAGCAAGAAGCACACACACACACACCACCATAACTTCACTCTGTGGTGAGCCCTGCAAGGCAGATCATGGGTCCAAACCCTGGGCTGACTCCCTGCCATGATGGTGCTCAGACAGGCAAGCTGTGAATGCAGGTTTTGTAACAGAGCCAGGAATGACCACCTCTGGAAATGCTCCAGTGCAGCAGGTCCCCTCCAGGCAGCTGCAGGAGGAATCACTTTCTGCTTCTCTATGTAAACCAAGATCTCTGATCGATCCCTCACCACTGTAACATGCTGCTTTCCCACCCGTGCAATGCAAAGGGTTAAACCAGCACCCGCTGCAATTTCAAAAAAAACCAGATTTTGAGTAAGACAAGGCACTCATTCAACGCTGCTGTGGTTCTGACACAACCCCCCTCCATGTGCCAGGCTGCCCAGCATCCCCAGGGAGCTGCAAAGAGCCTTCCTGGTGTCCTGACTGCTCTGACAGCTCCTAATGGCCATCCCTATTTCACACTGTCCCAGCCTGTATTCACATCCAGAGCTGCCTCTGTGATCGATGCCTCCCACCAGCACTGCCCAGCCTGTGCCAGCACAAAAGCAGGGCCAGGCACATCCTGCTCCCTGTGGCAGAACTGAACATGATCCTGGCTCTTCCCAGTCCCAGCACATCCCAAAGGGTCCTTTCCCTGCCCTGGCCGCAGCAGGATCTTTGCACAGCTCATGAAACCCTGGAATCCCACCAGACACCAAAGGGAGACACAGCAGGACTTCCATAAAACCTGGCTCATGGAAGATATTTCCTGACATCAAAACATTCCCTGCCTGATGGGATCCTCTCTCTGCCAACAGGCATCTGCAATAAACAATCTATGGCCTGCAGGGAACCAAGAAGCTGTTGTGGTTTGCTGATCTCTGTCCTGCTCTCTCTCCTGTAAGTTTTGACTTTCCCAAGCACAGCAGTACAGGATGGAAAGTCTGCAGGGATCCTGGTGGGTGATCCCTGGTCAGGTGGGAGACCTCGAAGGGAGCCTTGCAGGCAGAGGCTGCACAAGCAAAGCAGGACTCACTGCAGGGAAACCCACCCACTGCCAGGCATGTGTGGGAGGAGATCAGAAACACGCCAAGGACAGGAAACATCCTCCTCTGACTGCTTCTACCTCAGCTTTTCTCCCCTCCTGCAGCACCCAGACGGCAAGGAAAGCACAGGGAGCAACCTTGGACCTGGGAAAGCAAGGAAACAGCAAGGGTGGGATGTGCAGCTGCATCCAGCTGCAAACATCTCCCGATCCCACAGGGAACTCATCACCAGGGATTTCCTTGAGAGGCGCTCCCAGTGCTCCTGTGCACTCCAGGAACTGCAAGGGAGAGTTCAAATAAATCTGAAAGACAAATTAAATGCATTTAGTTATTTTAAATTCTAACTATTGTTCTAGAAAGGAGAAAAGAGATATTTTTTTCCAGGCAATTTTTGATCGCTCATAATTGGCAACATAGCCAAATACAACCCCTACATCTCACAGCCTTGCACATCCACAGCCCTGCAAAAGCCAGTTTTGCAATGGAGCAGGAATATATTCCTGCATCTTCTGAGACAAATCACATCTGCCATGTGGCCACAAACATAACAGGGATTTTTTTTTGGTTGGTTTGGGGTTTTGGGGTTTATTTTGCACTAAACTGTTAATTTTGTTTATTACAATAGTGGCTAGAATCCAACATATCTCAAAAATTCCTTTGTAGCGAATATGAAGTGTGGACAAACTGCCATTTTTTATGACTCAGAGTGTAAGTGGAAGAACCACTCCAGAATTTACTGGTTGGGAATTTTGGGGGTTTTTAGGGCATTTTGTTTGTTTGCTTTTAAACCAGCAGGACATTCAGCCCTCTGGGCTGTTCACTAATCTCTGCATTTCAAATACTGCCTTTATCCCACAGCCACCGACAGCTTTTTCCTTTACCCTTTCTCATCCCACTTATCATTAAACTAATTAAATGGTAAAACTGAAGAATAAGGGAAACTTGTGAAGAACTGGCCAATTCGTTTTTCCCCAAGGCACTTCTTGAAACCGGTGCCTGCCATCTACTGGCACTTTTCTCAAAATGCAGCCAGTTCTAAGCCAAAAACCAGAGACAAGAACAGTTTCTCCACAAGGTACTTAACGTCCATCTTGCAACTTGTTTATTCCCAGCCCCAGCAGAGGCACTTACTCTAAATGCTGAGTTGTGGTGTCGACTTTCTTTGCCAATTGTTATTGTATGATCGCTTGATAGAGATTAACGTTATTAAGTTAGAATAACAAACCTGGTTCCAAACTGCTTTCAGTAAAATTGCCTGAGCCCCGTGACACTTACCAGAATCCCAGGAGGAGCAGTTATCCACGATGCTCCCAAAAGAAGGGATTCTGAAAGGCTCTCTGCTTCCCTGCTCTCTTCTCTCCCTCCTTCCCTACAACCAAGGCTCCCAACTTTCAATTGCTTGTCTCTTTCTTCAGATTAACCAGAAAGAGTTGCGACTGTTTCCCCATTAGTTTATCAGAATTATTTTTAAACCACAAGATGGGAACTATATTTCAATTAATATTTTCTTGGCTGAATCTTTACTCCAGCTTAACTTCATCTTCTTCTAGAGCTGATAATTCTGAAGTCCTGAGTAGAAACCCTGACAGCACTTTCTGAGGGCCTTGAGGAGTGCACCTTTTTTTTCCCCACAGTCATTTGATATCAATTTACTTCTTAAGTAATCTGTCTCCTTGCCAGCAGTGGAATGACTTCTATTCCAAGCAGTATTTTGATTCAACAGGCTGATATTTTAACCTCATTCTCTAAAAGCCAGGGCTCAAATCCTTAAGTGTTTCATAAACTCCTGACAACCATCTCCAAATGACTCCAACCTCCCCCACAAGAGCCTGTTTATGCAGCAAAGAGCCACCAACAAGGCAGTGACCCAGCTCCTTACACAAAGCTATTTAAAGCAGAATGCTCTGTACAAATCCAGCAGGGAGCTGGAGGCCAAAGTTTTACAAAATAAAGATGTTTTCAGGGTTTTTTAAGTTGTCTGTCTTCAAACCTCCAAAGGGCCCACATCTCTGATGTGAGCAGTTTTCTCTCTAAAGGTGACCTTAATCTGGATCCTAAAAACACTTATTCTCAGCCTGCATCACTAGTATAAGGTCTGCCTGCTCTGTGTGTGGTGATACCTTAACAGTTTGTAAAACTGCTAAAAAGACAAGTCTCAATTTCTTTTTTTTGGTGTTGTTTGTAAAGACCTACTGCACTGATACAAGTACGATGGCTCACAGCACGTGACAAAGCTCGCACATCCCTGGGCTCTGAACTCGGCAGGAGTTGGTCTGAACCAGCATTCTCAGAGGAAATTCTGCAGCTGTGCAGCCAGGTAAAAGAACATCTGGACAAGAGAGGTCTCCAGACCCACCTGAAATTCTCAGAGCTGGCAAATGCAGTGGCCACCCAGTGGCAGCCCAGCCCAGCCCAGCACACCCAGCACTGGGAAATCACCCCCTGCTCAGGCCAAAGCAATGCATTCCCAAGCTTCCTCAAGTCAACGGTTTTATTTTTCTTAAGAATACTTCCAGAGGACAGAGAAACACAGACAATTGACAAGTCTTCATATTCAGCTCTTTCTCCAATCCTTTAAGAGAAAAAAACCTGCAAATGGAATCTTTTCAGTGAGTTCCAACACTGCTCTCAGCTCTGGCTAGGAGACAGTCCCTGCCCCGAGGAGCTTCCACTCTAAGAGAGTAATACAAAGGTGAGGGTCACAGGGACAAGGACGAGGAAGGTGACACAGTTTTCATGCTGCTGGTGCCATTCCTGGAGACTGGTACATGTGTTTGTGCTGGCAGTCAGGATGGACACACTGAGGAGACCACACAGTGCACCTGGCACAACGTGTTCTCTCTGCAGGTTATTTGGAAGGGACAAGGTAAAGAAGCTCTCAAGAAAGTTTTCAAGGCAGTCCTGTGATGAGGAAGGCATTTGTTCTATGTAGAAATTTTTGCCTATTTACATCCTTTTTTTTTAAGAAGAAAACAAAATAGTTAATATGCCAAAAAAACATTCTTCAAATCAGCTGAATTACAAAAATAAAATTTTCAGGCGATGTCTTTCTAAAATAAATATCAATAGGTAAAAATGGAAAATGGATATAAATAAATACATGTATCCAAGCTGTCTTGTTAAAACACAAACAAGCATCATTCCTTATTGAAAAATAGCCATGGAATCCTGATTAAAGCAGCAACTGTTCAGAGCATCCTTCTCCTCAATAACAGAGGAAAACGAGTCCCAAGCAGTAAAGAACAGATTTGTAATAAAAGAAATATAAAGGACTGTGTTCTTTATAGGAAAGTACAGAACATTTCCCTCTTTACTGATTAACAGAGGCTAAAAATCAGTGTTCGGTGATGCACCCCAGATGAAATTTACTGGTATTTCCAAGCAGTGGAAGGTTAACATTTTTGCTCTCATAGGATAAAAAAGAAAAGTAAAGCCCCATCTGTGAACTTGATTGATTGTGAACACACATGTTCAGTCCCCTGATTGAGCAGAAAATTAATCCATCTTAAAAATACTGAGCTGCTCTTTCTCCCCCTCCCCAGACAGCAACTCCCACGTACAGAACCAGACATTTCAGTACACAGGGATTGCTCAGCACAGCGAGCTGGGCCAGCTCGACCTCGGGCAGGACACTTTTACTGCTTGGGAGCACAAGCTGCACCAGTTTGGGATGGTCCAACATGAAATCAATGTTTCCATGGCAGCACCTTGCATTTCAAGGGGTAGTTGATTGCCCTGAGCTCCCGCTGGCAGGAGCCAGGCTCAGTTTGGCCGGTGTAAGTCACAGTGCTCTGGGTGACAGGAGGCAGGGTACCCTACTCCCCACGCTCATAAGGCAGTACCACTCCAGGAAATCTGTTTCTTTCTTGAAGGATTCAGGTTTTTTGTGGTCCTGTATGTCCTCTTACTTTTTAAGTTGCTTTTCTACCTATTTAAAAGGAGCAACATGCCCAGATTAACAACAGAGGTCAAGTAGGCAAAGATTAAAATGTCCACAATGCAAGCTCTAGGTTTACAATGTACTGGTCATGCATAAGCCCCTACAGACCCTGGCAGGCATTTAAACATTTAGGTTGATGGAAGATCAAATTGCTAATGAACTGACTGCTGAATGGACTGTAGCCAGCTTGAAATCACTGGTAGGTTCTGCTTCTGATGTCACAACAACTGAAGTCATGTCAGTGGTCATCTACTTTAGCCCTTTTTGCTTTCAAGGAAAGATGCTGCAAGAAAAGAAAAGAACAAAAGAACTGCTTAGCAGATACACCAAAATTAGAAAAAAAATCAACTACAATGCTTCCAGTCCTTAATCACAACTTAAATAAATTCTAACACAAATATCCAAGCATCAACACCCATCCAAGCTCTGCTTTTTACTGACACAACTAAAATAAACCCATTAAATAAGAACCCATTAAATAAATGTACCCCAAAGTGATATTCTCGGTTGGTATAAAATAACTTCTTCGGCACTAACTGCAAGCATAGGAACAATTTCCCACTGGAAGCAATTTTCCAGGTGTAAAAATGCACAGAAAGAAGTGGTCCCAACAATACACCTGCAAAAGACACCAGGAGAATGTACGTGAAGGACGAGATTTTAACAATTGTATTAATCCTGACATTGCACTGGATCTTTGGAACCTCTGTGCTCTTAAAAGCCTACAAATATGTGGGATGAAAATATGGAGGGAGTTCTGCAAAACTTGGAATGAGAAATAACTGACCAAGACGAAGCTGTAGGAGAACATTTTTTAACACAGAGTCCTGTTCAGTGGTAATTTGTTTTTAATTTGACACAGAAATAAAATCTTTCCTATTTCAGGAATCTCTTCCTAGCACAAAGATGTATCCTTCAGTAGAAAAGGGGTCTGAATATCTATAAATTAACATAAACCTGTGTGATTTGCAATGGTTCACTTATTCACATTTTACATGTACGACTCAAAGTTTTACACAAGAGAAATATTTCTAATTTTCAAACATATTATAAGGACACCCAAGCCTTTTGGCTGATATAGATAACTGACCAGGCTGGAAAAGAGAATTTTCCTCAAAACCAGCACCATCCTTTAGAGCTTCCATTTATTTTAGGATGAAAGCAACGATTTAGGTCATACTGCAAACTGACTTCACTTGATCGAATCAAAAGCATGGCAATGGTAAAAATTAGGTTTTGATGTCATTTCATAGATTACCTACAACAGCACTAGCACTACCCTGAAAAACATGTTCCCTCAGTCAGGTAGGCAGCACAATTCAAGTCAAGTCTTCTTTGCTACCACCTACCTCAAGGAAAACCTCATTCCAAACTTCAGCCCACGGAGAGGTCACAATGGGATTTTGTGTGGGTGCGGGATGTTAAATGTAAATTATGTGACAACATGTAAATATGTGAGTCAAAGGACTAATTATTGCAGGAACAGGTTTGATACAACATTGGCTCAGCTCCTTTTTACACCATGTCTGCAGCTGAAGGCTCAGGGGTCTGCCCCAACAGGGTCATCACTGCCTTTGTCAAATGTCTTATAGGAAAAAGGCAAAAAATATTCAGCTACTTAGTAAGTCCATTTATAGATGGGAATTGTCTGGATAATTGAGATGAATTATCCCAAATTAGCACAAAAAACCCTTCTCTCAAGTCGGTCACATGAACAGATGCCAGACTGCTGGGAACTGTAACCACAGAGGTGTCCTAAGGTACTCCATGCACCACAGGATTCTCTATTTTGACAAAACTCCAAGGAAGTGAAAGAAAACAAATCAGATTCTCCAAAAAGTCAAATAGTGTAGCAGATGTATAAATTGGAAAAAGACCACCTTTTTCATAGGTCTGATATGCAAATGCATTTTTTCACTCCGATTTTGGAAATATTTCATTAATTTAGAATATAAAGCTCAGTAGTTATTAATGTCCCGTGGGAAATTCAAATACAAGATCAATTTGGTAATCTGCACAGTATTTATAGGCTATGTGGTACCAACAGCTGCAGCAGAACTAACATTTAGATAATATTTCATACCAATTCAGTTCTCAGAATGACCAGTGAATAAGTCTGGATTGACAGATTCACATGGGACGAAGTCAATAAAGGTTGGTGACAACTATTAAAAGATACTTGTAAATAAAAGGTATCTGTAGCACACAGAGCAATTTGCAATAAAGGTTTGCACAAACAGCAGCTGTTCTTTGCCATTTCACACACATGAACAGATCAGAACTGATTTTTCTGCAGTAAACATAATTAATGGTCAAAAAAAGGCTCAGGATTTTCACAAAGACTTGCAAAACATGCAAAGGCTCTCCCAAAATTATTATGCAAAGTGTGACCACTGCCCACCTATGGCGCTGCTCAGGGAAGTGCTACCAAGTGCCTGTATTGAAACATAGAATGGCTGAAGGCTTCACTTCCCAAAGTGATACCATGGTAAATGTAACTTTACCAGCAAATGGATCTCATTTTGTAACTCTGAGATCCACTGGCTGGATAATAGGGAAAAACCTTCCATGCATCAACTTACTATCCTCTTCCTTCATATTAAAACCACTACAATGAACAGCGCAGCTTCATTTCTGTCCCATCAGACCACACCAGAACAGAAACCCTTAGAAAGTTCAGACACAAGAGCTGCTCATGCAGCAATGGTACCGTTTGGCCTTTTTGCCGATTCCGTACCGTTCCTTGCTGGTAAAAGTGAGGTGCCAGTTCCAAGAGCCAGGAGGATTCAACGGCTGTCACATCTCTCATGTAATATTTAGCAGTCTGTATGACTTCATTGTAGACCACCCTGGGAGAAAGGAGACAAAAAGGAACAGTGTTTGCTGTAAAGCAATGAGGGAGAGCTGTTAACAGCATATTTAGATGGTTTCACACACATGCTGCGAGAGGTGGCACTTACAGAGGGACAAGACAGCCTTTAAGCTGTAATTCAGCCTCTTGCCTCTTTCTCTCTGGTTGGTCAGAGTTCTCTACATTTAGACAATCTTTAGATTGCCATGAAAACAACCTCACATACTACCAGACCATATGGATGCAAGGTATACATGAAAGAACGTTTCTTATAATTGGGTCTAGGGGGACTCACAACTGATGCTTTGGAAGACAGAATATGAGTTACTCTGTGATATCATAAGGAAAGATGTCCAAAGCACCAAAACCCTGGACCCACAACAAGGAGGGCACAAACCCCAGCATGACTATCCCTGGCGCCAGTCTGCAGACAAGTGAGATAAGCATCAGAGGAAGAAATCAGCTTTAATTTCTGCCAGAACATTTCCTGGGAAGAGATTTAGGAACAGCCAACCATGTGGACTCATCCCCACTGCCAGCACAGTAAGGTTGCCAGCATGGGCAACCTATTTCTGAGGTCACCTTCAGCAGGGAAGGTCATTTTCCCCAAGGAAGTGCAAACCCCTGCACTGAAGGGGTAGCTACCAAATCCTTGAGTCACTATCTGCCTTCTATACATGGCAGAGCTGCACACACCTGAGGTTTGTGGTTTCTCATTAATTGGTATTTTGCTCTCAAAAGCAAAGAGGAAAGAGTCCAAAATTCCCTTTGCCAAATACAGCCTGAGATATGGCAACTAACACAATTAAAGAGAAATCAGAGGAAAACAAATCAGAATGAGAACATATTTTCTATACATCTGCAGCAGACAGAGAACTGAAGCCCTCAATAGAGGATGGTTGCCCAGGCTGCAGTAGCACTGAAATTTAGGTTGCTAAGTTAAACTCCTATCTGACAGGATGCAATGACACCAGGCCAAGCTTATCCTTCTAAGTCTCAGCAGCAGGCAGTGAAGTACAAAAGGTTCACTTCAGGTTGATCACAGTGACCTGAGAGTCAGAAACACATTTCTGTTTGTTATCTGAGCACCTCTGACCTGCAAATGGAATGATCATATCCCAACTAATGGGAAAGTACAACCAGTTCTTCCCTCAATCTGCTGGATAGCCATAACTTTACACATCATGCATTTTATGTGTAAGCCCTTTCCTAGCAATCCATTTGCCATTTCTGCAGCACCTGTTGGACAAGATATTTCCTTAACAGGCTTAATAAAAGTAAATTAACTAGTCTCTGTCTAGGTACAGAGAATACTTGGAGAACAATCTGCAGTGCAAGATGTGGTGCCCACTGAACAGGGTCACCTGGCTCTGCTTTCCAAGCTCTGCAAGTTCCTTTGGCAGTTAAACATCACTCCAGTTCCCTGATTTATCTGGATACTCCCTACAAGACATTGCAAAGGAAATGCCATTTGGAGTCTCTCTGTGGGAACTAGGACCTTCTACATCTATTCCTCCACTGATGGAGAGAAGCAATTCAATTTGGATGCTGGAAATCCCTTAAAAAAATCCCCAAAGAAGAGAAAGCAGCTCTAACTCACCAGCGTGGAGGTTTCTCTGCATACAGCACTGAGCTGGGGTGGATATGAAGCTCGTGGTCATCACGGATAGTCCTTGAAAGCAAGATACTGTTTCAGACTGTGCCTCTCTTTATTGCCTAACATTTGGTTCCCTTCTGCCCCAGTATGAATGTTTAATAAAAGCAAGAATGAAAGGGCTGGAGTAAATTAACAACATTTGCATTTAATGAACAGATTAAATCAGGTTTAAATCCTGGCCAAAGGAACAATCAATAATTTAATGTCCTAAAAGAGTTTTACAGTAAATTTAAAAGTAGCATTTCAGGCTTTTACTCAGTGCTCTGGGAGTGCTACAACACTGCTGCACTACAACTGCACTTGCTTAACTTAAAACAATCTAATGACTACTAGTGGCAGCTTCCCACTATTAATAATTTTAGTTATATTTGCCAAAGAGAAGAGATAAACACTGAAGCAGCTTGTAAATACAGAACTTGAAATATTTAGTGTATTGATTGCCACATGTTCCTAATTGCAAATGTCTAGAGAAGCATCTGCTTGTTGATTAAACTTAGATTTATTCATCAGAGGAGCTTTCCAACCAAGCAACAGTTGTACTGGAATTGTATATAGTCACCTGTAAGCTCCCGTGGAGTGGAATTTAGCTGCATTAGCAAAGAATCCAGAAACTATGCACCTCAGAACAGGATCTGGATCACCTGGAAAGAAGATTTTTTCTGTAAGATGAGTCAATGGAATGGCAAAAGTCCTTAAAATACCACTTAATTATCTCAAACAACTTTTCAGAGCGCATCAGGCTTTGACAGCAAAGGGAGGAGAGCAGACAAACCCTGCAATTCCTTTTGACTTTAATTTCACAGCAAATCAAAAATTTCTACCTGAAAAATGAATGTTGCCACCTGTGTGTCCATGAAGAGTTTCACAGACCCTAAAGCAGCCCAGTGTGACAGCTGAGCACTGAAGGCTGATTTTTCAGAGCAGGTAGAGACAAGTGCTGAGAAGCAGTCCTGGCACCTGTGCACTCACAGCACAGCTGGAAATCACATCCCAAAGACTGAACAGCACTTTGAACAAAAATGGCCTTTTTGAAAAGACAAACATGGAACAGGGTGACCTATTTATGAGTCTTTTGGAAAAATCTGTCCATTAAATATATAATCAGTGCTTATAATCTCTTGCTGGAAATCTTAACTAATGAAGATTGGACGAAAATTTAATTGTACAAATAGGCTAAAGTGCTCTACTGCAGCCATTTTTAGGAAAAAAATCTGGTCTAAATTAACGTTATTTTGAGGCCAGGATAAAAATATTCCAAAGGTTACAAGAAAAGCAGGGAGCAGACTGACAGTTTAGAAACTACCTTCAATATGTATTAGACAAGAGCTTAAAAAAAATTTCACCTTCACTGGACTTCTTTGGCACTTTAAAGCGGACGAGAAGTTTTTTCAGCTGCTCTCTTACAACAGAAGCTCTAACAAGCCCTTTGTAGTTGAGAAAGTGTTCCTGACACCACTGGGAGCTCTTGCTGTGCTGTACAATAAGAAGAGAAAAAAATTGCAATGAGATACCATCAGCAAAGCAAACCCAATCTCTTTTGCATAGCCTTGTTCTGTTTTAATTCTGTCTCCTACAACACATTTATCGTGGTTTTCCCTGAAAATTACCTATTTACAGAGCAACTACCAAGGGTATGTAGCATTAATAACTGAAAAACGTGTCTCAAACAACTTCTAAACAGTAGCAGATCAAATGCTAGGGGGTATTTTCAAACAGATGTGCTTCATTTCTTCATATGTGGTGAAAGAGAAGAGCATCAGTTGTTCCATTTAATTCTCTCACATCATAAACTCATCTGTTTTCAACCTCAAAATGTAAACAACCTTTTCAGTGCTGTTTCCATTGGTCTTCTCTCTGCAAAGAGCTGTTTCTCCAGAAACCAGCACTCACTCCAAGAGCTTTTGCATCTGACTGTTTCTAAGAGAATTACACAGATCCAAAATGTGAAGGGCAACATTTCAGTTGGTGCCTGCCTGGCTGCTTTGTGGCTAGGGGAAAAAAGTCATGTTTAAACACTTGGGTGATTATACTGCTTCAACTTGGCACTGCTGCAAGTATTTCATTACAGAAGTGCTTTATACCAGCAAAATATACTTCTCCCAAATAGGTGTAGCACTTCAAAATTATTAAATAAACCTCATCTTACAGAGCAGTACTAAGGTTGGTGTTAAACCTTAGGGTAAATACAATAAGGTCAATGAAAAACAGGGTATGATGATCAATGAGTTAATTTAACACCAGAAAAAAGACTGCTAGATTTAAATGCAGATTATCATCAGTAAAACACAAGAAAATATTAATTTCTTTAGAAATTTGGACATTTGTTTGCCCCAAGACAAAATCCCTGTCTCCTTGAAAACACAGCTGTCTACACATGAGATTTTCATGCTGTAACCCAAACAAAATTCTCTTCACTCCCTGTTCAGGGGAACTATGGAAGGTCTGTGGCAAATGGTGACCAGGGGATCTTTTAATGTAGAATTATCACTTGAGAGGCTTGGTAAGTCCACAACTTTGAGGACTCTGTATCCAGAACTTCCAGATTCAGAAGTGAGAACCTCAAGTTGCTCTCACTCCTGCAAATCCACATCCACTTGAACTGACTTACTTTGACAAAGGCTTCATAAACATTCAGCATGGTGAGATGATCACCCTCCTCCACAGCAAACTTTCTGTGTTGCCTGGCCTGCAGAACAAGAAACATCATTTTATAGGCAGACTGATTTTTTGCTGAAATCATGTCTGACATGCCCAGTTCCCTTCAGCTCTGTACTTCCTGGGGTCTATTAAAGTTCTTACCCATCTAGGGCAGTTCCTCTGGGCAACAGCAATATTTTATTTGCTATACTCAGGAACACTTCTAAAACTGAAATTAGAAAAATGAACAGATAAAGAATCTCCATTCGTTAAAATCAGGCTCCTGCTACCTATTAAGAATTTGCTACATCCTTCCTGTTTTGTTCACCTCAAAAGGAAGTGGTGTGTGGGAAGGTTTTGAGGGATTTTTTTGCAAATCCTTACACTGCCCAATACTGGTTTATAACCTTTCATGTTTCTGGCCCTCAGAAGGAGGTTTTTAGCACTACTAAAAGACTCCAAGGTTCCCCTGTTATTTGGTTTCTTCTTTTACCTACAACAAATAGATACAATTCCAGACCTTGTTTTATTTTCACACGAAGTTGCAGTCTGTAATAGGCACCAGTAAAAACCTGCCAGAAGTCCAGAAATGTGGAAGCAACAAACAGAAAATGAAACAACTGAACTTACAGCCTGAGTTTTTTGATTTGGAGGGATCACAAAGATGTTTTGAATCTGCATCATGGCAGCAATAGTCAAAACCTCCTGGGAGCAGCCAAAATTTCCTGAGGGGTAAATGGAGAAACTCAGTATAGGAAATCTTCCATTCAACTTATCCCCATATAGAATAAATGAAAAAGAAGCAGAATATGTTTTCACAGTATTTAAAACAAAAATACACAAACTCCTGGATTTTTTTAGTATAAGAGTGAATGTTTTCAATGGAAAATTTAGACAAAAGTGTTAGACTAATTACACTGTTAAATGTGAGATGTCCCTGAGCTTAACCAATTCTTTTCACTGCAGACCACACCAAGATGAAATACAGTTTGTCTTGAGTTCAGCAAATGCCTAGTAATACATTACAATTACATGACTATGAAGAAACTGTGATTTTTTTTTCCTCCTACCTGATTCCAGAAGCATCTTTGCAAACATAGGATTCAAAGGAAACTCTGCTATTCTCATCCCAAGAGGCTCTGTTAATCGGCAGTGCATATCCAGACCTGCAGCACATTAATAAGTGTAGCTGGGACACAGGCACAATAGCACAGCAAGGCTTCTTTTAGACTTAAAGTACACTTAAGAGCAGAATTACAAGCTAAAATACAGCAAATGCACCTTAGAGTTGCTGAATGTATATTACACTAAGCTTAAAGGCAATCCTTGATACCCATTTACTCTCCCATGGGTCACCAGAATTTTTTTTCCAAATATACTTGAATACACAAGTTTTTTAATTTTGAGCAAGTTTTAGTGTTACTGTCAATAATTTAGAAAACCTGCAGTCCAAGTCAATGCTATGGCCAGAGGGGATATTAGCTGTCAGACGTCTGATCCCCTTTTTAAATATTTAGCAGCATCTTTGTTCATGGGGATGTAAAGCAGATGAGAACGAAAATGGGGATAAACATGGAACAGGCATTACTGCAGAAACAGGAAGCACTGCTGGGGGCAAGGTGACATTTTTCTGAGTACATCTACTCAGGTCATGGAGAAAAATAATTTAGTATCATCTAAACAAGAGATGTACAGCTGATGAAAGTTTTCTACAGTTTAGTCTGCCCCATGTATCAACAACTCAACTGTCAGTCATGTTCCAGCTGTGCCTTTTCCCTGGAGATGGCACGGGAGGGAGGCCTGACAGCTTGATCTGTGATGCCCAGTTCTCACTGAGCAACCCTGCACATTTACCATTTTAGAGGTTTGGCTTCCTCCAGACAAACCCCTGCAGCAAGGGTGACCCATGCAAAAGGTCACAGGCTAACTCTGAGCTTTATGCTGAGATTTCAGGGAAAGATTTAAATGGAAAAGCATTTCCTGTGCAAGAGGACATAAAATTGAAAAAATACAATACACAGGGAGCAATAATAAGAAAAAAGCTTGCTAAGAAAGGCAGCAAAGAGTAAAAATTGAAAGAGAAAAGTTCAAGAGGCCGAGTTGTATGAGGTATGACAAGGAGACAAAGCACAAGAGAAAGGCTACACAAGCAGGGATGAGTGAGAGCCCAATAACAGGACTTTGGGGCACTGCAGGTTGCATAACCAACCACAGCAAAGTGACCTGAGGAAACACAGCCGTGCCTCACACATTATACAAACACATTACTTGTCAGACTGTGTGGTGGTAACAAAGCCACAGCTGCACTGCAGCTCTGTTTCACAGAGAAAAGCAAAACCACAAATCAGGTCAAGGAATGAGATCTCCTGTAACTCATGTCAGCATATCTGAACCCACAGATCCCTCCAGCCAGTGTTTATTATTTGATATGCTATCAACTCATGACAATGTAGTAATTCACTCACCACACCCCTACACTGTTCAACAAAACCTACCAGGCTTTTCACATAACGTCACAGTGTTTTCCTCAGAAACAGGTACCAAAGGCAGCTTTTGTGCAATGATGAACTAACATATTTAAACACAAAGTCACAGCAACTGGAAGAATTAATGTACGACAGCTTTCATCTGACTAGTGCCATATGAGAAGTTTAAGTTCTACCACAGTTAATAGCTTACAGGCTAATAAGCTACATAGAAAGACAACTGCATTCCTAAGTAGGAAAAAAGGAGAAATTTCCATATATTTATGCACCACTTTCTACAGGTGCATCAAGCCAAAATCCTTTGGCTTCTGCTGCATCCTACAAATGTCAATACAATTTTGCATGATCTATATATGAGTTGTGCACAGATGTATTTGTAGTAGTAAGCCTGAATATAGCCTGCAATGGATACTAGTTTGGAATAGGTAAAAGTTTCCTTCAAATAATCCTGGAAGCAACCACTGAATCCACATATATACAGGAAATTAAAGATTGTAGAAAAAGATATTACAAAGATTTTAATTGAACATGCTCAGGAGAGATTATTCAAGTACCATGGCACTAAAATGTTTAAAGTAACAACCACCAGTATGTGACAGGCTGAGGGATTAAAACACTCCTTTATAAACTCAGGTAGAGTGGTTGTTTCTGGTAGGTGACAACTCACAGACAAATCTTCAACAAAAGCCTGAAATAAAGCTAAAAATAAAGCCACTTTTTGCCTGCTTATTTACCTCTTAAATTATGCTTAAAACCAATAAACTCCAACCGACAACTCAGACTGTCAAAGGGGCATCAAAGGAGAAGGCTGAGGAGAGAGACTCCTGATGCAATCAGTTTGCACCACTGTAAAAATAATCCCTCTAAAAACAGTGATGTGTTTATTCAACACAACTATCTCAGCCTTAGGAGCATCTGCCCTGCACGAGTTGGCACCACACTGGCACAACAGGGGCCTGACCCCAGACTGCCCATTTGCATGTGACTGCAATGCCAATGACGAAATTCATGTTCCTACTTGCATAAGAGAAATTTAATCCTCACTGCACCTGCAAATGCTTGGGCAGCTTCACCTCTGCACCTTATATAACATCTTGGTAATAGACCACCTAAAACCTTACACTTCAGCAAAAACTGGAGAGTGAATCCGTGTGTCACACACATGCACAAACATTTCTTTCCATCTGAAACACCGAGATCAGCACTCCTCTGCTCTGCTACAGAGCTGTGCAGCCAAGAGAATAAGAGCTCTTTGAAGCCACATGAGCAGAACACTACTGCCAAAACATCACCCAGCTAATCAGGGAGTTTATTGAACTTTCCTCTCCATTTCCCTAAGGTGGTTTTGGCTGTGAATTCATCCTTGCAACACGTTCCTGAGCCACTGTGAAGGTCCTTGTTCCAAGCTTGCAGAGTTTGCCAAGAACCAAGTGCCTTAAGTGAAACCCTCCTCTGGGAGGTGGAACCGAACCAGCACAGGGCACAATCCTGGCCAAGCAGAGTTACAGCTCCATGAGAATAAAAAGAGATGAGACTGCCACAAGTTACAACACAGCATTTGTGAGTGGTGTAAAGACAGCCACAAACCTCTGGAAGCTTCCAAAACTTACACAATCTCCTTTATGCTGCCTCATGTTTACATTATGGAGCAAACATTGTCAGCTTTGAATTAGCTACAAACAAGGAGCTAAAGTCAAACAGAGCTTCGTTTTGATTACTTGGCCTCCTGTCAAGTTTCTGTTTTGTTTAGTTTGTTGCATTCAAAAAGACTAAATAGCTGTCAAAAAACTCAACAATATAACAGTTCTTCCTATAAACAAAATTAGGCAGCAGACATCCCACTCACCACACAAAAAGGAATTGAAAACTGTGTATAAAAAACATATTATTGCAGTGTGATCTGAGTGTTAAAAGTATTCAACAGCAGCATAATGAATAAAACCAGAACGAACACACTCAGAATCGAAGACTGTCTCAAGTTGGAAGGGACCCACCCACAGGGCTCAAGTCCAACTGCCTGCTCCTCACAGAACCACCTAAAACTAAACCATATGCCAAAAATGTTGTTCAGGCTCCACTGACTTTGAGAACAAGCTGTGATTAACAACTTAGAGAACAGAATTTAAAAAAGATTTCAAGTAGCTAAACAGTAGAAAAGTACTTTGAATTATGGTCTCAAGACCTGTCAGACTCATTTTTTCTTTTAATTACAAGTTTGTGTGTATCTGTTGACTTGTCCATAACTGGCAAGTTCAATACTAAAACTAGAGCAGTCTTTGCACGCAGTTAAAAGCATGAAAAAACAGCAAGCTGTGCGCTGAAATGCACACACTGCCTTGAGAAACAGAGTTCCAGTTCATCCAGGAGAAAATGTGATGGTTTTAGGGATGATCAGGGGGTTTTTATTAGTGGTTGTATCATGTAATCACAGCTAATAGAATCAGAACAGTTTGACTGGCTGTGGGTTTGAACTTTGCCTCAGCTGCAGGACCAACAGCACAAACATCACCAGCACCACACTACAGCAGGTGTAGCCCTTCAGCCACAGCCCATCCTGCATCCAGAGCAGAGAACAGACTGGAATTCATTTTAAAAATTATAATCAAATTAGCTCTCAATAACTTTTGTCAGTCAACCCTTCAAAATCATAGCAAGGAGGCAGTTTGAAAACTATCACATTCTCTGTGGGGTTTCATGCACAACCTCCAGGGACTGAGCTCTCCCAAATTCAGGCATCACATTTGACTCACAGTGCTTAGGCAGAGTTCCAGCACATACACAGCAAGATCAGATAATGACTGCAACGTGTTAACAGGAAATTTACAATAGACACGCTATGCTTTTTAAAGTCCCACTAAGGAACAAAGTAGCAATTCTATCAGCCTTGATGAATTCTAGGTTGTTACAGTCTGATCCTGAAAAATATATCAAACCTTGGCTTTCAACATTTTTTGTTTATACCTTCAAGTGTTACATGTTTCCATTGCTGGCCCAGTAACATGAAATAAAGGACCACCACACCAAGTCTTAGGTATGTAACAACTTATCTAAAAGGATGCAGGTAAATTTAGTGTCTAATTCCTCCACTGGTCTAATCAGTGCCCAAACTTTATCTTCATACCACTCTGTAAGAACTGAAGGAACACAAAGAGGATCTGCCAGGGAACAAACACCTTCATCAGCTCAGAGCCCTGCTCCTAGCAAGGACAAATAGCTGGTTTCTTCCCATTAAATTGCAAGGAAATACAGAGAAAATAGCTATAAAATACTCATTTACCCAATCTAAATAGTTAAATTCTAGTTTATACTCTACTGCTGCAATTTGCCAGCTTACCTGTCTGAAATAACCACAAGAAAGTAAATACAGAAGAGACTGAGGTACACACTAAAAACCCACCAACAAAAGGTTTCCACCAGTCACAGATGTGTTTCTCTTTCTTTCTCAAAGCACAGGTCTCAAATGCAAGTTTGATTAATGTCCATCCAATCACCAAATACAAATTACATTTTTTTTTCCACAACTCCTGTAATATAGCTACAAATAAGGTAAAGCATTACAATCTCACCTCCTAAAGCATACAGCAGTTCTAAAGCTTGCACCATTGACTGTGCAGGGGGTGGCTGTGAAGAGAAAATGTGCATTGATTGAAGTCATCAGCATAGAACATGAGTTCAGCATAGAACATGAGCTCATAGATCTTCCTCTTTCACAAAATCCTTAACTACCTACTCTCTGCTGCAAAATGAAGGAAGAGCTCTCACACTCCTCCTTGTTCATAAATTCAGTGCAAAGGGACTGCAGTTACAGTTCTGCAGAACCTCACAGTTTGTCTTTTTAGTACTTTCTTGACTTCTCAACAATTTTAACACCAAACTTTGGAATATAAATGGTTGTTTCTAAGCTGTCACACACATTATTTGCACTATTGGTTCCCAGGAACACGCTTTGCTGCCTGACAGGGGACAAAGCTTTCCAAACCAGCAGGGCAATGGTGAATGGTTCTATGGGCTATCACCAAGTCATCTCCTGATCTCTCTTCACCCCAAGGAAAGGTCACAGTGTTTAGAGCCTGGACTCACCGAAAGGAAGGGGAACCTGAGCACGTTGTCGATCCCCAAAGCCTTGAGCTGCAGGATGACAGGGGCCAGGTTACTGCGCTGCATCTCTGGCACCGTGGACTTGGGCAGCTTCTCAAAGTCCTCCTCTGGGGTGGGAGAAAAGAACATCTGGGGACTGAGCTTCAACTCCCATTCTGTGCAGTCACCACAACAGAATCATACCCATTTCATCTTTAAATTATCACATATGGGTACTTAACAGGTGTTAAAAGATGATCTCCAACACAAAGATGATCTTTCTCCAATTACTGTATTTCACGTTACTTTCACTTAAATAGAAATTCAATGGCTTTGGCAACAGTGCTGATTCTGAGTTGATCCACCCACATTTCAATTTGAAGTGTTATAAATTCTTCACAGAAATCTGGAAATGTTTTCTTTCTCGTCTCTTAAATGTTTTTGTCAGAAAGTAAAAGGCAGGATGCAATACTACAAAAAAGGCTTTTTTTTTTTTTTTTTTAAAAGACATGGAAAAGTTCCAAAACAGCACGCTTTCAGTACAAGAACACTATTTTTGTAACTACTTGAACAGAGTATAAAATATATATTTTAAATAAAGATTAAGGATGGAAAAACAATTTATTTAACAATGCCTTTTTAAAATCATGTTCACTATAAAGTCCAAGTCTGGAAAAATACTCCATATAAGGACAAAACCTCTGTAACCTTCCATAACCAACTGTTCTGCAGTAAAGAAAAAGGCACATTGTACTTT
Organism: Lycocorax pyrrhopterus obiensis; assembly: GCA_014706295.1. NCBI lineage: Eukaryota > Metazoa > Chordata > Aves > Passeriformes > Paradisaeidae > Lycocorax > Lycocorax pyrrhopterus. The sequence goes on along the minus strand of JACSVZ010000022.1, from coordinate 7,102,368 downwards.
ATTTTCACCCAAATTATTTTTCTACAAAACCCTTTTCTATCTCAAACCTTCCCTAGGACAAAGACAGTGCATGTTTCTCTGCTGTTGTTCACTCAGTGCACTTTCTCCTTTTCTTTTTTATTTTTTCCTCCTTTAAAACACTTCTTAAAGCACTCCCTAGACCAGTCCTTGAGCACACAAAAATATCTTCAGTGTAGCCATGGTTTCTCCCGTAAAACACTGACAAAGCTATGTAAGCTTGGGATATTGTGTAGCACACATTGTCTCCTGATTCTTACTGGATACATATAAATTCAGGGCATAAATCAGGGCTTGGTTTAACGTGGCAACTGCTGGCAAGCACGTATACATTTTAAAGGAAAATGCTTCATCTCTCAATGTCTCAGAGCTCCAGTAAAACTAGAGGGGACCTGAAGCCCATCAGCAATGGGAGTGTTCAGCTGCAAAGCCTTTTCTCATTAAGCAGCTGAGAACAGACACTTTGATTGCAGCTTGCTGGACAGTGCAAGGTGGCCAACAGATTTATTTATAACAGTAATTTTTGTGCACTGCCAGGGTCATTGATTTAAGGGAAGAATTTGGGGTCGGCAGCTATTCCTAGGAAAAAAAAGAGAGACAAAGAAGTTTTCTCTGAGTTATCTAAAGGATTTCCAGAGCCCTTTTGTTAAATGCAAGGTCTAATGCAGACTTCAGTCAGAGAAGACAGCACCACTGGTAAGTGTTATAAATTGAAACAACTGCTCAGAAACCAAAATCATTAAAGAACAAACTTCTTAATAAACTCATCCCTTTAAGAACTGCATTAACAATACAGGTTTGCAATTGCTGACTCCGCCCCATTTGCGCTTCTGATTCATAGAAAGATTCAGTTTCTAACACTGAGCACATAAGAACAAGGTATTTCTAAACCAGCCAGAGGAATAACAAAGGGAAATTTTGTTCTCTCGATGAATGAACAAACACAGTTTTTCCTTCATCTCACATTACAGAACAAGAGGACACAGTCTTAAGCTGTGCCAAGGAAAATATAGGTTGGATATTAGGAAAAAGTTTTTTACAGAAAGAATGATAAAATATTGGAATGGTTTACCCGGGGAGGTGGTGGAATCACCATCCCTGGATGTGTTTAAAAAGAGACTGGACATGGGGCTCGGTGCCATGGTCTAGTTTAGCTGAGGTGTTAGGGCATGAGTTGGACTCAATGATCTTGAAGATCTCTTCCAACCTGGTGATTCTGTGACTACAGTTAAAGCCATAGTGCCCAGAACTGGAGGTGACAGCAGGAAGCTCCCCCCTGCACACGCAGCTCCTGACCTGTGTAGAGCCGGTAGCACTTCCCGGAGCGGTTGCGGCCGGCGCGTCCTGCGCGCTGGTTGGCCGAGGCTTTGGACACCGGCACCACCACCAGGCACTCGATGGCCGTTTTGGGGTTGTAGGCCCGCAGCTTCACAAAGCCACAGTCGATCACAAAGGCGATGCCATGCACCGTGATGGAGGTCTCAGCAATGTTGGTGGCGACGATCACCTGCAGGCACAGGCACAGAGAGGATCCTGTGAGCTTCCCGGTCTCAATGACCCCATCAGGCCTTTGTGCCAGGGCACCAGCACCCAAATATCAGCCATGTGAGACATCCCAGCCATGACAGGCCCAGGACACACTCTGGAGCACAAAAGGATACAGTACAAGCAGCAGAAGGAGCTGTCAGCTTGAAATAAGCCCAGTTTGCACAGCAGTTTTCACAGCTTCACAATCACTTTCTTATTCAAATTTATTCTCTCTTCATAAAAGGAGAGCTTGGCAGTGTTTGCAGAGAAAATCATTGGCAATGTTTGCAGAGAAAAGGATTAACTGACTGTAAATCAAGTGTTCTTATGTAGCAGACTAAGAATATTTTCCTTCTGCTTCTCAGTTACACAGAGCTATTCTTTGTACACTGAGATGAGGTGGGGGATAGGAGGGGAACAGAGTTGATTAAGAGTTCCACATTCAGCATTCCTGCAGAGATTCACTTATATGTGTATGTCTTGAAGTATTAAAAAATAATTGTTCCCAGACAACAGTAGGAAATCCTTATTTCACCTGAAATTAAAAAGTAAGTTTTGAAAGTTAATTGACTAATGTCATATCCTGGAGAGAAAAAGAAGTATTTATATGAAATGTTCTTCAATGCCAGATGAACAATTCCACTTGTCAAATTGCAGCAGGTACAAGAATTATAACAAGTCACCCTGATGTAGTTTTGTCAGCTTATCTGAGCCCCAACACAGGCTCTGCATAAGCAGAAAGCACTAATCATATCCAATTATATACTTCTGTGACATGAAATGTCCAAACAAGACTTGCAGACAAGTTTTTTTTTCCCACTAAAATCAAGTAAGTTTGAACTTGTTTCTTAGATAAAAATACAGTATTTACCCACTCTGTCACTAATTTTTCCACTACCGGTAGAAAACAGCCATGGCCATTTAGATCACAAAAAGAAAGAAAAAGGTAAAAGCAGAGGAGTTCAGAGTGTAGGAAGCTGCAACTGAATGAAGACAAATGCAAGCTTGTATGGACACACTTGAAAATTGCAGAGTTGATATGAAGATAGAAGAGTTGGAACTGACATGTCTAGGAGTGATCAAAGATGAAAAGGGAAGCCAGGGAACACGTTCTTGGCTCGCAGTTTGAAAGCTGATAAGCAGTGATGGGGGATGCAGAAAGCCTCCCTCAAATCAGCATTTGCAATAGTCCCATGATGTGAAGCTGATAAATGCAACCTGAGTGCTGCAGACGCCCTTCTGGGTGGTAGAAATTGAGACACACACACAAGAGCCTCACCTTCCTGACAGTGTGAGGGACTCTCTCAAACACTTTCAGCTGCTCAGGAGAAGGCAGCCCAGCGTACATGGGGAGAACACGGAGGTGCTTTTTCATCCCGGTGCGAGCGAGGGCCCGAGCCTGTTCTATGAGCATGGAAACAACAGTCTCCACTTCCTCCTGGAGCCAGAGCAGCACAGGGCACAGAAAGAGAGAGGTTTCACTTTAACAGCACATTCCTGTCACCTAGATACAAAAACTGCACCAAAATAATACCATTGTAATTGTCCAAATTCCAGGACTTTGACTAGCTCGCTCCATGTTGTAATAGTCTCAGATAAATTGCTATTAATAATAAATAAACCTTTACACGCATATTTATGTTCACTGTTATTTGAGTCAATGTCACATCACAAACACATGAGCAAAATCACAGGGGAAGGACTGAACCAAGCTCAGGAGGAAGCAGGTTAATTTTCCTGTCTGTCTCAACTGGCAAGAGCAAAAGGGGAGGTCAAAATATTTTGACAGCGTAGACTGATGTGGGCCTGGATCAGGAATGGCACAGGAACAGCACTAACATCTCTTGCTAAACTTCACATTTAACCTCAGCTGTGGCATCTCACTCTTACAGACAGAAAACAAAATGTTCAAACACTGCCTCATAAAATACCAAATTCATTATTCCAAAGTTAAATCAATAACAGGGATGAGGAATTGCTTTTGAAAATATGCAAGATGTTATTGAAGCTCTTCAAGGTAGCTCCTCACTGGAGAAATGATGTTACCTCCCATTTGCTCTTCCCAGCTGCAAAGCGAGCTGACAAGCATAAATAGAGCAGAAGAGACCAGTACAATTGTGATCTCATAGCAATTTGTTTTTCTGTCAAACACTTCAGATGTTAAGCCTAACAAATGTAAATTCCATTTGCCTTAACTATTAATGATGACTCACTGTCAGTTTAACAGCTGGGTATGTGTGACTTGCACCAACAAACCACACAATATTCCACTCACTAACAAGGCTGAGAAAATACAGCATTAAATAACAAAAACTATCATCCCTCACTAGCTTTAATAAATTCAGGCCATATATTGTCTTCACATCTTTGGGACTGGCCTAGTTTTGCTCCCATCAGTACAGAAATGTTTGTCATCTTCACTGAGAATAAAGTAAGCACAACTAAGGAAAGCCTCAGGAGACAGAGGCAGCTTTGCAAAGCTCACAATACAGCACTGTAAAGCAAAACAAAAAATTGCTTATGTCTATACCTGGCCAGTTAAAAATGCCAGTATATCACCATCATTCTCCATCTGGTGAATTTTCATTGTAGTTTCCACAGTTGATTTTATATAGTCAGGAACAGGGCTATGGGGAGAGAAAACAGCAGAGACGTGAGCAGAAAAATAGGTACTGACTCCTCCCCTGCAGAAGGGACAAACAGAGCAGCTTTTGGACACCAGAGCTCTGACCTAGACAAAATGACAGCACAGTTGCACATTCTCACTACTGCCAAGAGCAGACAAAAACACACCTCTGTAGGTAAAAGATGTCCACTGGAAACGTCCTCCCCTCCACAGTAAGGATCACACTGGTGTCTTTGCTGGGGTCACCCGTATCGTTCTGATTAAAGAAATCCCTGAATTTCTACATTAAAATAAAAACAAACACTTTCAGTTTGACATTTCAAGGAATGGAGAGAAAAACCTAAAGACACAAAGAAGTTAAATTACTACTACTTGGATGTTTACTTCATCTATTTGACAGTGTCAATTAAAAAATGTGAAAGTTTTATTTTGTTGCCCTCTATTCTGTCTGGGGTTCAGGCATTTAGCACAAATAGTCTTGCATGTTTATTACTTTGAGAAGTAAAAATTGAAAAGGGAAATAAAATTAATTGTATCAGCTGATCCAAAAAAGAAAGAAAAAGAAGATAAAGAATCTTTTAACTGGATTTATCACATTAGCAAAGTCAAAGCTAAGAAGAACTTAGAAATTATTAGTGCAAAAAGGTTTGTATAGGGCCTGCATATTCTCATCCAATTTTTGGATAAGCAAGTAAATCCTCCAGCTCTTACTGAACACCAAGATCTCACTTAATAAAAGCAGAGTTAGGCACGATTTATGTAAGTTTTTGATTTGTGAATTGTGAGACACCTTCATAAATTTAGATTTATTGTCATGAAGTATTTTCAGTAAATAACAGCAAGAGAATGAACTTAAGAACTCAAATAATTCATTTCAACTTTTACATGCATTGTAGAGATAACCATCAAGTCTGTATTAAAAAAATGTTTATATAGTCACACCAATCATTTTTCTCCTATTAACTCATTTTATATTAACTGTCAACTATTTGAAATGTGATTTCTGGCAGTTAAAATTTTGCACTGTAATATACAGAATATACAGCAGTGCAAATACTACCAAAGCACAGCACACTGCCAACATTCACGGCATATGATACTTGTCACTAAAGGAAATCTCAGTGTGCCCACATCTTCAGCACCACATGAAAGCTTTCACCACCAATATTAAGGACAGGAGTTAGGAAAAGTGGAGACGAGGAATGAATATGATCCAGGAGATGGAGTAGCTGCCATGAAGAGAGGCTGAAAAGGCTGTTCTTGGGGAGCACAAGGTTGAGAAGACTCAAGTGAGGTTTACAGAATCAAGGGTGACAAAGTAAATGTGAAACTTGTTTTGGGAGTGTTTTTTTTAAACACAAATCCTTAGTACAAGAACTAGGAGATCCTTGATGAAACTAACAGGTTTGAAAGAAATTAGACCAAGTACTTCATGACATAGCAGGCGGCAAACATCTGAAAATTACTCTCACGTGGTGTCCTGGAGACTTGCAGCTTCATTGAGCAGATTCAAAGACAAATTAACAAACAGCAGGCTCATAAACACATGGTAGAAGGAAATAGCAGCAAGGTGCTGACTAATATCTCTGTTACAACTCCTGCAGATGCTGAGGCAGCTCAAAGAGAACAGACCCACAGCAGGTGCACAGGCTCGTGTGCTCTCCCTAAACAGCATCTCCTGTTGCTGCTGCTGCTACAAGCAGAACACAGGGCTGGGTGAAACACTGCTCAGCTCTAAGAGAGATCTTCTTCTGTTCATACTCAAAATTAAACTAATGATGTTTTTACTAAGTTTACATAAGTGTCCACAGGCCATGAGTCAATCAGGGATCTAGTAAAATCTCACTGAAATTAAATCTATTCATTTATCACTTGTTTTTACTTGTGTATAATTGCCTCAAATTATTTCTATCAGCAAAACTGAGCTAAATCAATGCCTCTTAATAAATTAAGCTGAGAACACAATTGTATTTACAAAGAATACAAATAAGGAGAAAAAGAACAATACATAAAAATCAGATTCATATTTAAACTCAAATCCAAAACAGTTTGCTAATACAACATGAAAACCAAACAGAGCAACTGAACTACAGCAGATTTTTTTTTCCTGCAACCACTCAAGCAGCAGCAACGCTTCCCAAGCAGCACAGAGGATAAGCTGTACACAAACAGCAGTGGAGCTGCCACCCAATGTCACTTCATTTCAACCCAAATCTCTGAGCTGTACCTCTGCATCCAAGGTGGCTGAAGCCACAATCAGGCGAAGATCCCCACGCTTCTTCTGAACCTGGGAGAGAGACCAATAACATCCAGAGTAAAAACTGCTTTCTGAAATACAGGACTAGAACCAAGAATTAGAGAACCCAGACTACCAGAAACTTCTCTACAAAACTACTTTAAACTACAAGACAGATGATGAATGAAGCAGCCATATCACCCCGTAAGTTTAAGAACCTGATGACTGTTTGGAGTTTTATGTATTTATTTTAAGGGCATTCAGTCTGTTATTTTAATTTACTCTTAATTTCTGGTGGCAGTCAGATCTTCAGTAGGTTGAAAGTCAGCAAGCCCCTATCAGATCACTTCACATGATCAGCAGCAGCAGAATCAACACTGTATTTTTGGTACTATCAGCTAAGGAGAGATTTCAGCATCAGGAGGAAGAAATAGAGGATCCTGAATGTCAGATGACCAAAGAAAATAGCTGGGTATGTACAATAGGCTGCAGGATAAATGAGGAAGCAGCAATCACACTCCCTAAATGAGGAAGCAGCAATCACACTCCCTCAATTACCAGCCATCAGGATCAGAGGTTTAATGAAAAGGATGGAAATTAAAACAGTTACAGAGAAGTGTATTAAAATTACCAAATTAAAATTACAGAGAACCGTGAATTAAAAAATAATTACCTTTTTTAGTAAGCCAATGGCAATGTCCGTATAAAGAGTCCTTTCATGAGCTTCATCCAGCATGAGGACACTGTGAAAAAAGCAGAAAGATAAGGTTTCAGAAATTACTTGACTGACACTAGGATCAGTGTCTCCCTGTCTTCTAGAAACACCATTATTTGAAGTCTGCTGCTGGACTATTACTGTTCACAGCCACTCACAAAACTGTGGAAGTTTAAAAAACTTGCAGCAATGGAGCAGGGAGAAAAATGTACCTGACATCACATGGGACATGCACACTGTTCTCTATTCAGGCTAATTTTTGGAAAGGGGTAGAAGAAAACAAGTTTATGTTTACTATACTGCGTAGGTCTTCTGGATATCAGAAAAGCCTGTTTGTTGTCGATTCTTTTTATTAGTATAAGGAAGAAAAAATAGTTTAAAATTATGAAATGAAACAATTCAGACCCTATAAGGCCCACTTAGCTTTTGTCCCAAAACTACAGCATCAAATCCTGTTGATTTTAGTGTTGCAATGAACAACTAGCAGTCTTCACAACATAAAGAAGTCAGACTTCTACAGTAATTTTCACTTTTCTGGTATTTAATTTATACTAGCCACTAATAATTTACAAAAACTGCTGTCATAGTAGCTAAAAAAATGCAGGTTTTTACCAAATTGCACTTCAGCAAGCACTCATTCCATGTTTTCTTACCTGTATCTTGTTAATAAAGGATCAGCCATCATTTCCCTCACCAGCATACCATCAGTTAGAAACTAAAAGTGAACGGAAAAAAGAAAATGTAGAAAAATCCTTATCAGATAGTCTCAGCTAACTGTGGTTTTTAAAGATGATTTTCTAGGCTTTTGCCTGAATTTTTCCTTGCCTTTAATTTTCTAATGATCTATCAAATTATACTGTGACTGCAACTGTGGTCTTGAACTAAGCAAGAATTGATGGTAAAACTCTCCAAATTTCCAACTCTAAATGAACAACCGTCATGCTTTAAAAATAAATAAATAAATTCAGCTCTATTTAATGAACAAACATCTCCATTTCTTTCACTGTAAAAGGAACAACCAGCCTCTGGGAAAAAAAAAATCACAAAGCAAATTGTTTTATCCATCATCACTGCTATTCCAGCACAACTAAAGCAAATCCTCTTCTGAAGGAACAAAAGCAACACTAACATTGCTCACAGCACTGAAGAACAGCTGCAAAGCTGCTATTTAATCTACCAAATTGTCTCTTAGCCTACTCATTTGGGTTTTATCTGTGCTTTCAATCAAAATCTATTTTCAGGGTAGCGAGGATACTTTTAATCTGTGATTCACTGCAGCCTTTCCCAATGACTTTGAGTGACACACAGGTCACACCAGCGCTGTACCAACAGCTGGCCATACCTTGGAATTGTCCTTTAGATTTAAAATGGTGCTTGTCAGACTACCAGAACAGAACAGGTACTCGTTTTATTAAGGTTTGGATTGCCACAGCCATTTCAAGCACAATTTTGGGGTGCCCACCTGGGAAACTGAAATGTTACCTATTCTCTTGACTGGGCATCACAAGGTTCTCAATAATTTTGCAAAAGTACTTGAAGAGTTTCAACTAATCCCTTCAGAGTAACCACACAGTGTTCATGTTTCACCTTAATTCTTGTAGCCTGTGGGTCTGTGCAGTCATCAAACCGAATACAATATCCAACCTCATGTCCCAGCACTGCACCTCTTTCATCAGCAACTCGGCCTGCAACCTGAGAAGAGAGATCCTCAGAAGCAAGAAACAGCTCAGTACACTTCAGCCTTGCGTCATCACAAACTACAAAGACATCTAAAGACACAAAAAAACTCCACAATACATAAATTAGTCCCACTAGAATTCCAACAAGAAGCTACCGTCAGTCATTTGATTGACACTCTAAGCCATACCTACAGGCAGTGAATTCATTATTTCAGTTGGAATCTTATCACTTCATCACCTTCAGCCCAAGAATTCAGGGTAACTGTCAATCTGGGTAATGCAAGGAGAAGTTCAGTAATTTCTGAACTACACCTTATATCTCTGCAACTAGCTATCTTTATGTCTAACAACCCCCATGTCCTAGATGGGAGAGCAGATAAGTCACCTATTAAAATAAAATATCACTTTCAGTTCAAGACAAAGCAATAAATCATCAGTTACATTTCTCATCTCCTGAAACAGCCACAGTCCAGGCAGTCTGCAACAACAGCCTCGAACAAAAACCCTGCTGTGTCTATGTACAAAGCCTGAATGGAATAATCTTTCTATTTTAGGCTTAAAAATGACGCATTAAGACATGAAAGGGAAAAGAGAAGTGAGTTTGCTGTGAGAAATCATTGCAGCACTCCCAACATCTCCTGTAGAACTTGTGCTCTGTCAGCTGGATGCCCTATGAAGGAGAAATGGGAGGACACTGCAGGCAGACTGCCCAAAGCACAAGATGCAGAGCACTGCTAGAGACTGTTCCCTCAACCAGGCTGGATCTGGTCAAAGAACACTGGATTCTACTGTATTTACCGAAGTAGATGCTGGTGTGTTGTGGATACCATTTACTGCATTACAGAGAACAGGCAAAATGAGGGTTATAAAATGGCACCTCAGTTCTCTGTATAAAAAGAATGCTGCAGCAGAAACTTCACCTAAGTCAGGGGCTGGCAGCAGTTGTGAAGACAAGGAGCACTGAATGCTTTCTGTGCATACTTAGCAGAGAGGAGAAGTCGTTGCCCTCAGCATCTCCTCTTTTCCCCCTCACAGCACATCCAGCTGACATTACACTCTTCAAGACATAATATGTATATGCAAAAATATCTCACAATAAAACTGTTTCTTCTTCTGCCTGACATTTTTACAAGGGGAAACCAAAAAAACCACACCCCATAACAACAACAAAAAACAAACACAGAAAAAAAGATTAAAAACCTAGTTATGAATTGCTAGAAAGACGTACACAACCTCTTGTTCCTTCCATTGGCTGCATAACTGTACGCAGATTTACATCACTGTTTCACCTTGTGAAAGAAGTTGAGGGTCACACAAGCACAGTTTGAGTTCTGAGTCAATCACAGCTCAGCCCTAACTTCCGTACACAGTTCTGCTGACATCAGTCAATTTTACTTCAAAGCTTCTACATCTGCAATTCTGAAGCTGAAAAATGTTTGGCCAGACCACTAATGAGGTTGAATTCAGTGTGTAACACCAGCAACTCTTACAGAAAGATAAGCAGAAACATCTCTTCATTCAGGAGCTCATGCAGATTCCTGCTATTGAGCAAAACCTGCTGATAAACTGGAGGTTATAATGACAACAGACTGGGAAGATTTGGACACTCACTGAAACAGCAGCGACCCGACGAGGCTGTGTCACCCCAACAACTCTTCCTTCGGCTGTCCAGCCAGCTTCTGCCAGGTACTGCAAACAAGAATGGGGATAAGAGAGGCACTGGTCATGCTGTGGTTATACCAAGGTGTTAGACCCTCACACTTTGTGTTTTGACCTGGTTCTGTTCAATATTCCATGTAAAATCCCCTGAGGGAACACCTGATTTTACTAACCTAAACAGACACTTACTTGTGGAATCTGCGTTGATTTCCCACATCCTGTTTCCCCAATAATCACCAGAGTCTGGTAATTCTCCACTAGGTAAAGTATGTGATTTCTTAGCTGAAAGAGAAAATGACATTTAAACACAAAATGTACAAAAATAATACATAATAATAACAAATATACAAAATAACATAATATGTATGTACAAAATGTACAAAATAATACATAATAAAAAAATTAAAAAAATAATACATAAAATTGCACAAAAATAAGAAAACAATTAAAATGACAATATTTACATATCTGGCAGACACAGTAACTTCTTGTTACATGGAGTTCACTGCCAAAAGCTAAACCGTCCTTTAAAATCTCTAAATGACACGTAGAACATACAGTAAATAACATACATCAACAAAGCCCTTAAAACTGTCACTGACAGTTGTCAAACAGGACAATAAATTCCAATAAATGGAAAGCAAAGTCATAAACCTATTATTTTATGTTGCAAAGTGATTTCATATTGCCCTTTAAAAAAAAAAACAAGACAGACAAGACAGACATCGTACAACACATTTAATATATCAAAAAGAACTTCTGTACCTTAAAAACAGGCAGCTTTTGCCTTTGCTGTTCAATGGAGAGGGAAGCATAAGGGTTATAGACGACGGTCACAGCGCTGCTCTCAGCAGGACTCTGCCTCTCCTCCGAGACACTGACACCAGGACCTTCTGAGCCTACATGACAGGAGTGAATTTTAACTGGAACAATACACTACTGCCTGGTCTATCACAATTCAGCCAAAATAAATACATTTCATACAAATAGGAATCATAGGTGGCAGTATATAAAAAAAAAAAAAAACCAAACAAAAACCCCCAAGTTTTCTGTGAAAGCAATTGAAATACTAACTAAAAATAAACAAGGGATACGCCCCTCTCTTCAGCTCTGAACTTACCTCAGGAACTGAAATTTTATTTATCCCTGCTGCAAATTATCACAATACTACTGACACCTGAAAATGAGGAATCGAGTGAGCTAGAAACAAAAACTCATCTCAAGAGCAGAATGTGTCATCTCCAGCTGCAGACTCAACTGGGAAAGTCTGAGAGCAAAGAGGAGGATTCCCCTGTTTTGTAGGATTTGCTTGCTTGCACTTCTCCCACTGTTAAAGTTAGTCCTTATTCAGAACTGCCAAGCAGTTTTACCACAAATCAACTATTATTGTGATTGTTTCCAAGGTCCTTCTCCACTGAGCTGCTCTCCCTGCTGTTAACCAGGGTTATTCCCACCCAAGTCCAGGATTTTGCTCCTCCCTCAGAACTCCTTGGGACTCCCCTGCAAACTTCGCAGCCCGTTGAGGCTCCCCGAAGGGTAGCACACCCACCCCACAAGCCACCGACTCCATCCCCTCCCCTGCCACCCCACACCGGGCAGCACCCAGCTGGAGCCACAAACACCCCCTGTGCTTTGGCAGTGAGGGGACAGCCATTTCCCCGCTGCCCTCGTTGAATCATAAAGGTTGGAAAAAACCTTCAAGCTCATCCAGTCCAACCACCAACCCTGCACCACCCCTGTAACCCCTAAACCACATCACCCAGCATCAGATTCAGACGCCTCTTGAAACCACTCAGGGATGGTGACTCCACCACCTTCCCGGGCAAATTATTCCAATGCCTGACCACCCGAACAGCGACAAAAAAAATTGTAACAGCTAATCTGAATCTCCCGTGTCCCAGGTTAGGGCCATTTCCTCTGGTTCTCTCACGGCAGACACCGCAGAAGAGACCGGCTCCCACCTCCCTACAGCCTCCTGCCAGGGACTTGTAGGGAGCGATGAGGTCACCCCTAAGCCTCCTCTTCGGAGATAAGCAAACGCAGCTCCCTCCGCCGCTCCTCGTAAAACATCTTCTCGAACCCTTTCAGAGCCTTGTTGCCCTTCACTGCAAACGCTCCGGCGACCCCCAAGAGCCGAGGGGGGCAGCGCTGCCGGCTTTCGCCGCATCTCTCACCACGGCCAGGCAGGTCGGAGCTCTGTCCCCCACACCCCCCACCAGGGCCAGCCGAGGCTCCCTCCCCTGCATCCCTCACCGCGGCCAGCCTGGGCCAGGGCTCCATCCCCCGCACCCCCCACATCCCTCACCCGGCTTCCAAAACTTCACCGGCCCCACGGGCGCCGCCATCTTGGGGTGAGAGGGCAGCCGGAAGCGGCGCCCACGTGACGCGCCCCGCGTTGCCATGGAGACCGCGCCCCCTGGCGGCCCCTCCCACAGCACGGGAATGGCCGAAGTGTGCCGGGAATAACATTTCCCTTTCTTCCCTCACACAGCCTACGGGGCCAGATCTCTGCAACCAAGAGACAGCGGAGTCGTTGTTAACACTTAATAACATCTAACGTCCGGCAAACTACCCTGCGAGTGGTTGTCTGAGGAGCAGTGGACCACTAGGGAATAAGGTGCACATTTGGATTAGGTGAGGCCCTGGCACCGAGCAGCTGTGGCTGCCCCTGGATCCCTGGCAGTGTCCAAGGCCAGGCTGGACGGGGCTTGGAGCAAGCTGGGATAGGGGAAGGTGTCCCTGCCCATGCGATGAGATGAGCTTTAAGGTCTTTTCCAACCGAACCCATTCTGTGATCACCTGGTGGAGCACACAGGATTTAACGGGACTGAGAGACCACTGCCCAAAAGTCGTTGCTCATTAATTAATTAGAGCTGATTCTTTCTCCAATGAAGGATGCCTCCACACTAGCCATGCCACAGCTGCTGCACTTTGTACCAGGGAGCTGAAGGACAAGAAGGAAAATTATCACACTAATAGTGAGTAGATGCAGCTGTGCCCCACCACAGGCTCCTTACAGCCTGCCTAAACCACAGACACACCCATGAAAGCCCATGGAAGTTAGTATTGAATTAAACTTAATGTAGGCTTTGAGTTAATTAAGTAGAAGCTAGAGGAAATATAAAAAATAGAAAGCCCAAACTGCTTCTAGTAAGTTCAGTAATACTGTCAAATACTCATGCTTATGGGGAAAAAAAATGAATCATATTTTATGTTCTTATAACTTCCCACGCTAGCAGTGCAGTTATGGTGATTAACACAAACAGCACCTCACAACACTCTACCTCCATGGTCACTTGTTATGCTGAGTAACCACATGTAAAAGAGGTTATTAAGTTATAATTACAATGTTCCTAAAGTTCTAGGTATATATTTCAATGTACTTTTGATATTAAGTCCACTCTATCAAAAATAAATGCAAATGGTAGTATTTTGTATCATCAATATATTAGTAATTGTCCAGAAAAAATCCCACGTTGAAAGAGCTGCCTGTTTAAGTGATGACATGAACAACAAAGTGGAAAAGTTATACTTGAGAAAATATATACAGATAATTGTTATGAAAATAAGATTGCACAAACAGTATTTTGCATAGAGTACAACACTGTATGGGTTTTGTCTTTATGGAAAATATAGGTAAGAATAAAAATACATATTTCAAACTTCTTTACATCTGGATGGAAGTTAATAGTACAAAGCCATAAACTATTGAATATTTACAGATTAGGAGAGCCAGAATGATTACATTTCCATGATTGTAAGTGCAGAAGAAAAAGGGCCCAGATTAGTTGCATACTAATCAGTACATTATTGCATTGTCCATAAAGACCATTTTTGTAAGATCCATCTGTCCAATTTAATGCTATCTTGCTGCTAATTAGCTGAAACCCATGTGAAATTCCCCAGCTAAGTTTTCATCTTCCTCTCTGAAGCCCAGAACGCACAAGACACTCACACAAGCATATACCCGAGTATTTTGCAGTAGAAGAGCCACAAGAACAACCTGAGAAACGGTAAACCTTTGCTTTGACTAATGAGTATTTGCACTGGCAGGCTGCTGGAACTTCAGTACCTCACTGTGCAGCTGTTTGGGAGGACAGCTTATTCATTTGAGGGTGTTTTTTTCCCTCCAGAAATGAATGGATGAAAAAATAATAATAAAGAAATTGAGCTTCCATGAAACTTCCATTAAAAGTGGTTCTGTTGCTGACTTTTGTGTCATTGCATTTCTGATGAAATTTGGACTTTTGTGAAGAGGCAGCAGCTTCACAGATTTCAGATCTACTCAGCTTTTCCCACAAGATCAGACAGCGGCAGCAGCCACAAATAAACCAAAAAGTAGATCTGGTAATGCCAAAGAATTGGTCTCATTTGGCTTTACTACAAACATAGTGGATCCTTTAGAATATTATCACTTGCATTACATTTACTGCATGATGTCCAACAATCTAAACAGTCTAATATAAAGGTAATTTGAAATTCAGTCACTGCTAAAACCTTGTTTGCTGACACATTAGCTCATTCTGCCTGCCAGCACAGCTTTGTGTGAAGAAAATGTAATATTTGAGGAGTAGTAATGTGGTACTGACCTACTAGTTTCTAGATTAGGGTTACTCCAGTTCTGTGTCATGAAACAGCTGGTGGAGAGTTTGTACAACACAAGACCAAGACTGATTGCAGAACTGAACAGCAATCCTGCTTTCATCCTTGGAACAGACTTTCAAGCAGTATTAATTTCAATACCTAGATTTCTTAAAAATAAGGGTTGAGCTACTGAGCTATGACACTGCCAACCCATCAGCTTAAAACATGCAGGAACAGGTTGAGAAATGAAAATTTAACAGAATAGTAGAAGTCAATAATGGCTTTATAGTGTTCTTCAAACAAAGCCACAATTCCAGTTTCACTTTCTCTCGGTCTGAGGTTTCTTTCCCAGCTGCTCTCACAAACACACTTCAAGACAGTGCTGGACAGGGATGGATGGATGGATGTGGTTCCTGAGGTTCTGCTTCTTGCTCTGCGTGGACATGCAGTTCATCTCTCTATGATCCAGTGTGGCCTCATAACCAGGGAGCCATTCCTCTTAGTCAGCGGGGGAGAGGTGTGCATCGTGTTATTTGGGGAGTACACAGCCTCCCTGGAGGCATGCAGCCAGCTCCTCTTCCTCTTCAGATCTCCTACAAATGCTCTCAGATACAAAAATTCCATTCTCAGGAAGTGTTCCCTGGTCACATCTCTGGAAGCCACTGTTATCCTGAACAGCTGGTCCCACACCCTGTTCTTCTTGCAGCTGGAAAACTCATTGAGGTTGATAGGCTTTGACCGTGAATGAAGAATCCGAAATTCCAGGTCAAAGTGTGCAACTGCGGGGCCTGACAGGATCAAAATGTTACTGCTGTTCAGCTTCCCATCTGTCCATGTAAAACTAGCAAAGGAAGAGTGAAAAAATTATGAGTTAATTCAAAATAATCAGTAAAGAAAGTATTTGCTGAAAATTCTCCTTCATCACATTTAGTTATGTTGTTCTTACAACCCAACTGATGAGCAGTGGGGTCTTTTACAGATAAATGTTAGACATAAAATCTGATAAGGAAAGCAATTCTGCAACATTGCTGGTTTTACTTTCCATGTAGAGAAATTATGTTAAGCAAGAGAAAGAAATTGGCACTTGCCTGTAGGAGCCTGTTGTCACTCGAATGCCATCAATTAACATGAACTTTTCACGGACTTTTCCAATGATTTTGGCACCTGACCTGGTGCAGTATGTGTTCCCCGTGATAATTCGAACCCTCATCAACTGTTAAAGACACAGCAAGAGTCAGGTGGACTGCAAAGTTCAGTGACTGCATTTAAAGGAGTAACACAGCAGTAACCATCCCTGCTGAACTGCGCACTGGCACAAGAGTGACCCACTAGGAACCAAGTGACGATTTTGTCTTGTTTTTGTAGGCAAAGAGGTGACATTAAGGGGCAAACCCATAAACTGACTGTGCAGAATGTGACTGTGAAAATTCCTGTCATGTAATCGTCAGGATTCAGATTCCACAGACTCCTGAGAACCTGCTTCTCCATCAGCCTTCAAAGTCTCAGCACGCCCAAGCAACTCCAGTCATGCTTTAGGAAATGAACATTCCTCCTGCATTTCCTTGAACATTCAATTAGTATTTGTGCTCAGAAACCAGTTAGAACATCCAATTACAAATATTTCAGATTTTCTATTAATTGCTGCCTTATGCAAGAATAGTTAAATCTTCCAAAAAAGAGATTGAGCTACATAACCCCCATTTTAAGTGGTGGCAGCAAGTGTAATAATTTCTTCTTTTGACAGCTCAAAGATTACACTCATAAGAGGATCAGTCCCTACCCCTATAAATATGACAAGGCTCACCTTCTCCTGCTCAAGGTCAACTCCCAGATCCTTGCACATTTTTAGAAAGTGGGAAAACGAAGACTGATCTAGAAGGATATACACTTTAACTTGCCGCTGGCTACAGGCTTCCAAGAGGTCTGTGAAGATATCAGTATCTGTGAAGGAATCCATGACCAGGGCAATCATCTGCAACGAGTTTCAGAAGAAACCATTAGGCTGTTTCCACAGCATCGCAAGGGAGATAGCACATGAGAAATTCGATTTTCAAATTAAATATTCCCCCCTGCCTTTTTTTCAGGTGGTTATGGAACACGGTACAGTCTTCTGTGATTCAACATATTCTTCCTCACCCTGAAATAGAACTAGACCCCTGTTTTTGCCCTATTTTAGGCAAATTTGATCTCTTCCTAGGCAAGAGGGGATTTTTCCCTGAGAACAGATGTCTTTTCCTCAAAAGCATTGCCAGAAGAAAAAGGTGAGCTTACTTCCAATGCTACAGTTTTCCAGTCTTTCAACTTTTCAAATATGAAAAGAAAAAGTAAAAAACCCCAAACCCACCAGTGTCTGACTGCTCTTTACATCTCACCTCTCTGTTTAAGATAAAAGTAAGGTTTGTCTTCAACTTATTATTCAGATTCTCATATTTCAAATCAAGATCTGAGTAAAACATCCCTTGAGACCCAGCTCCTGCCCCCGGAGATCTTCCCCATGGGCTGAACCCCAGGGCTTGCCGTGGATCCTCTGCAGGATGGGGAAGCAACGAGTGTTTCAGAGAGCCGGGAATGGGCACACTCGGGATGTATCGCTCACAGGTGCCAGCTCCCTAAGGGAACTTAGCGGCACCCAGAGAGTCCGGACTGGGTTTGCAGCAGAATGGGGGGGAAAAAAGCAGGCAAATAATGAACCTGTTTAAAAAATAACTACAAAAGATGGTAGAAAAGATATAAAGCAATACAAAACAGCAGAGTAAGTAAAATCGAGAGTTTATGTAGGAGTAAAGTGAAGCGGGGAAGGACGAGGTGGCCCCCGGAAGGTGCGGAGGGCGGCGCGGGCGGGAGCGGGGACACCGCGGGCACTCACCTGTCGAGCGGAGCGGATCTGCCGCCGCACCGCCTCCTTGCAGCCGTAGATGCTGTCCCCGCAGCCGGGCTGGAAATGCGCCTCCACCCGCGTCAGCCCGCGGAAGGCGCCGCTGGCGAAGCCCGGCCAGCCCAGCTCCAGCGCCGGCGGCTCCAGGTCCGAGCGCTCGGGGAAGTAGGTGAGCGACGAGGCGTCGAGCGAGGCGCCGGCCGAGAGCTCGGCCGCCGGCTCCGGGCCCGCGGCGGGCGGCAGCGCGGCCCGCGCGATGTCCTGCACCTCGGGCTCCGACAGGAAGGGCGGCAGCTGCTCCCGCCGCAGGAAAGCCCGCAGCGCCTCGGGGCCGCCCGCCACCAGCTCCTCCAGCGCCAGCCGCTGCGCCTCGCTGTACGGCCCGGCCGGCGGCGGCCAGCGCCCCGAGCCCTCCTCCAGACACTGCGACGCGTTGGCCATGGCCGGAGCGCCCCGGCGCTGCCCCGGCTCTTTATAGCGCTCCGCGGGCTCCTCCGCTCCTCCCGGCCGCTCGCCCACGGGGCAGTCACGGGTGGCACAGCCGGCAGCCTTCTCCACGCCCAGGGAAGCGCCCGCAGAAGCGCCAACCTCTAAGGAGGAAGGATAAGCCCAGCCCTGGATCAAAAGGCTGCTCCTAAGGTTGGAGAGGGCAAATGGTCCCAGCAGGAAAGCACGAAGCGCCGACGAAGTGACTTAGTCACCCCGATTTAAAATGCCAAATAAACAGAAACAAAGCTCAGCGATGATCAGGTGAAAACCCCATGGCAAAAAGGAGTTTATTTGTAAACTGTTTCTTGTTCCTGTTAGAGTACCTTAACAGCTGCACGGTATAATAAAGTTTAAAAGCACGTAGAACAAACAAGGTGATTTTACATACATTCAAGAACTGCAGGACTTGAGCTCTTAAAAATACAATTCGATATTGGCTTTGAAGGTGTATCTTGGCTCCCTGCAACTTGGTTTGCTGCCAGTGTTCCAGATTCAGGGATCAAGCAATAAAGTACCCTATCGTTTTCAACAAGTGCAGACAGAACTTTTTTCCACACCTCCCACTTTAGTGAAGGAGTGGCTGCTTTGAAATCCAAGTAATAAAAGTAGCTAAGCCTCTTTGTCCATAGAGATTTCAGACAGTTAGTTAGAGATTTCAGTGTTAGTTGCTCTCAACACTTGCAGCCTTTTGGAGTTACGGATATTTTTATTCATTCATTCAATATTCAAGCCAACAGCTGAAATGTGCCATCTACTGGACACCCGTGCCCCTAAACAATAAAATACATAACCCAGACTCTGATTTGATTTGGCAGAATTCAGTGTGGTTGGTCACTGAAGCACTGAGATGCAGGTGTAAATTAAAATAGTACAGGTCAGATCTCAGGGAGAGACTGCACACATTGCTCAGGTAAGAGACCCAGCAAGCACAGACACACACAGAAATCTGCAAACAGCCAGATAAAGGCTTTCCAAAGCAACTAAACCTAAGGTCTACTCAATATTGAAAATATCTTCAAAAACTAGAGTGGCACTTCTGCTCCTCAAACCACGTTATTAGTGTAAAAATGATAAACAGTGCAGGAAAGAGTATTTCAGATAAGACAGTTAAAAAGAGAAAAATGTTTATTTAACTCCTACAGTTACTTGTAAATTAACATTACCTGACATAACCCATAACATTTCATAGTGCATTTGTCAGTTTACTTTTGAACAGGGGCTTTGTCACAATCCCCCAGTGATTGTCTCGCCGCGGAGTTCACTGCAAAGAAGGAAACGCACACATACACACACATACATATTTATATATCTTGTGCCTACACAAAGGCACGAGAGCATGATCAAACTAGAGACAGATAGCTCAGTCTGTTTCAGAAGGCTTAAACAATGAAAAAAGAATACAGTTGAAGATAACCTGCAACCGTTTCAACAGGCCCTTTGCAACTTTAATGGAAGAGTAACATATACATCACAGAAGTTAGAATAAAATCAGCTTTATGGCTCTTTGTAAAAGCTGATTCCTCTCCTGTCAAAGATAAAGTAGAAATAAAAGCCAATATTGGGAAAAAAGACTGAGAATTCCTTGATATAAGATAGATTGCCAAAGCCACTCTGAGCAAATTCAGTGTGACTCAGATTTTTCCAAGTCTACATAAATTAAAACTAGGGCATTAGCAATCTCAGAAAGCAGTAACAAGTTCAGTTTTGAGGTTAAATACCCAGAATTAAAATGATCTTCACCACTAAGAGGAACCTGTAAGTAGTTACCATATAATTCCTCTTTTTCATCGCTTACATTGCATAGTGTAAAACAAAGTGCTGGAGAGTGATGTACACGTGTGTTAAAAAAGTAAAAGTGCTGGACGGAAGTGGAAGAATCTTTAGACACAAAGTGACAGCAACTCGAGACTGGGGTTTGTGCGTTCTGTGGTCAGGGCAGGAATCATTTATTCAGGGAGAAGAGCGAGGCGTCGCGGAGGCTGTGCAGGCTGGCGCTGATGTCCCGCCTCTGCTTTAGGCTGCACTTGCCAGGGTACTGGGTCATGTAGCTCGCAGGGACACGGCCCCGCCGGGACAGGATATCCACCATGTGGCTCAGCTTCGACCTGATCGTGGAGTAGTGGAATTGCCTCTCTTTATGCAGTTTTTGGAAATACTGTGCCCTGTGGCTGCTGGAATATTCAAAGGACCGGAGAGAAGATATTGAGCCTGCAGAGCTTGCAAGAGAGCATTGGGATGATGATGAAGACAGCGATTGCAGACTAGAACTGGATACAGCCTTTCCAGACAGAGAATACTCTTCTTTTGACAACTTTCTGGGAAGGAGGGGTGTTTCTGTGCCCTCTTCCTTGGTCTGTGTCACTGCAGTTTTCAGCAAAATTGATGTCTGAGTGCCTGTCACTCTGGCCATGACAGAAGCTTGAGTGCCAGTGTCTGCTGTGGCAGCACTGGCCTGAGTGGCTGCATTACACGTGGTCACAGCTGCCATCTCTTCCCACGGGCCAGTTTGAGTTGATGCACTTTTCTGTTCCACTGTGGCCCCTTGATTGCTGAATGACTCCTCTTCACACAGGCAGGAATGCCCCAGGTTACAAAGCTTTCCTGCAGGAGGATATTCAGTCTGATCTGGTTTGTCCAGCAATTTCTTTGGAGTGCTAGACAGTCTGGCAAATTCTGCTCTCAAGTTGCCTTCCACAGTGTATTCTTTAGAGGACTCTGTTCTGGTCAGCAGGTGATCAAACACGCCACTGTTCCTGCAGCTGGACGGTCGCTTAGGGCTGATGGGCAGTGACTGGGCATAAAGAATCCTGAACTGGAGGTCAAAGTGTTCAACCACTTGACCTGACAACACCAGCAAGTTGCTGCTGTTCAGCTTCCCATCGGACCACGTGAAACTGTTGAAAACAAACCAAGACTCACAGTTAATCTCCAGTGCATTTCAACACATACAGCTACAGACAGCAAGACTCAGCTTAAAAATGAAGGTAAGGTAAGAAAAACAGAGTATTCATTTCTGCAGGAAGAACTCTATTTAGCCATGGCCCTCTGCTAGCAACAAGTTGTATAAACCAGTTTTCCAAAGGTGTTTTCAGATTTGTGTCAGCCCCATGTCGACTCAGCTAGTCCATGTGCCATTAGCACTCATTAACACCAGGCAAACAGCAAATACACCCTTCTTGCAGCAAATCCCCCTTTCTACAGCTTCACTGGGCACCAGCAGACCCCAATACTTGCCTGTAGGAGCCTGTTGCCACTCTAATGCCATCAATCAACATGAATTTCTCCTTGGCTTTCCCGACAATTTTGGCACCTGACCTCATGTAGTACGTGCTCCCTGTGAGAGTTCGAACTCTCATCATCTGGTTCAGAAAAGAGAGGAAGAAATAACATCAGATTTAAGTTAACTTCAAAAAACTTTTAATCAGCAATTCTACTTAAAAGCAGCTACACACACTATGGAAGACAGGAATGAAATTAACTTCTTTATACAGTCTGTATATGAGTATTATTAATCACACAGTGCTAAATTTCTGTTAGATTGGGTGAGAACAGTCAGTTCCAATTAATCATTGCCCAGGAAGGGCATCATTCCCTGTCCAGAGAAACTTTTACTGCAGTGAACATAAGCCTATCCAAGCCAAGCCATAACACAGCCATGTCAGCTTATATTCACAGCAACTAAGCAAATCACCTGGCTCACATCATCCAAACTCTTTTAAAAGAAAGTATTAGGAAAGAAAGGAGATGATACCAGAGCTATACCACCCTTGAGCTTCCCACGTTTCTGTTTTCCTTAGCAAGCAGTTCCTTGAGCCAAAGAATAAAGCTATTTGAATATTGCAAAATTAAATCCCTGAAAATTGTTGCATCCTCAGGACAGGGATCCCAGTGCACACTGCACCCAGCACGTGGGGCTGGTGCACACCATGGTTGTAGCTCCTACATATGGGCAGCATAGGGTGGCAGATGTATCTTTTCTGCAGGGTTTTCGCTGAGTTTGTGAGTATGTTGGATTAGAGGCTGTACTGAAACCATGCAATACTGAGCCTTGATCTTCAGGAGCTGAGAAATAGTTCAGAAAAACCCCTTTTCTTTTAGCAACAGACAGGTTGCTTTAGCCTTTCAAGGAAGTCTGATGCTTTACAGAAGGGTTTCTTTGATATACAGAAACTGTAGCACAAAAATAAAAACAAACCACACTGACCCTAATTTAGTACTTACACTTTCCTGCTCAGGACAAATTCCCAAATTGTTGCACATTTCCAAGAAATGGGGTACAAATTCCTGGTCAAGAAGGATGTAGACTGGGACTTGGCGATGTTTATAGGCATCCTGAAGGTCACTGAAGATCTCAGTGTCTGTGAAGGAATCCATCACAAGGGCAATCACCTGCAAGGAAAGTCACAACACTCAAGGGATTTATTTTACACAAGGCCACTGCCTCCCTCAGCCATTTTCTCCTGCTGCTATCACCAGGGCCACATGCACAATTCCTTGTCCTGCTGCACAGGCCCAGGCAGGTCCTAAAAGATTTCTATATTCCCACAACATTCCTGTAAATTCATTGTGCCCCAGCATGCAAAGCATAGGCCTGAATATGATTTTCCTCATGTCTGCTGCTTTTGTACACTTTCACACCCTCCTTTCCTACACAATCCCCTATAATGTGGCCACATTGGGGAAGCTATCACAGCAGAATCAGGACTCCAGACAAACCATCTCCACATGTTCTCCCAGTGTTCAAGCAGCTACAGGAGAATTAGCTCAAATGGCCTCCTTGCTGTCACATCTCACAAACCCCAGCTGATTTCCAGACTCCTCCTGGTTTCTAGATTCTTACTGAGTTTCTATCCCATACCTTCACAGGAAATCCCTCCACTCACCCAACAGTTCTTTAAAAAAGGCAAATCCTAAAATGGGAAGATCACATATACGAACCATCTCTCCAGGTAATCCACAGCCACCTCACACACTGATGTGCTGCTAGAGTTCTCACCCTTCAAAACCACCTCTATGTAGGGACACGAAGGCATAAAGGATTTGGCTTCATTACTGAATTTTTCATTTTCCTTCTGTTAAGCCAGCATAAAGAGCAATGATTATACAACCACTGTGGGTACCTGGCACCTGCCCTTACCAGATGGAGGCTGCTGCAGCACACCCAAGGTGTGTAAGCACGCAACACAGCCACTCTGTGTGTGGCATGGCCTGTACTCACAGGAAACATTTCCCACAGGAACAGGCTGAGCTCTGCATTCCCACCTCTGTCCTGCTCCCTGAGGGACTGGTTCCATTTGGCTGAGTTCTTACATATAACCTGCACTAGCACATGGGTATTTCTACAAAAAGTTACTTTATGTAACGCTTCTTGCATGTGTCCTATGCTTCTTGCCACCCAATCACTTGTGTAAGTGTTGAAGAAGATAAAAAAACCAGTAAGATGCTTTTGACAAGACCAGACAAGTAAGAAAACCACCCCTGAAAACAAAACGATTCACACTAAATCCTTGGGAACACTGACGCCTTCATATGACTGCTCACTTCACAGCACGTTTGAGTTCTAGTCCCAGAATCAGCAGCTGAAAAAGAAATACAGTTTTGCCCAAAGTGTTTAGAGGAAAGAGAGAAAACCCTTTTCTACACTCATCTATTCAGGATAGCACGGACAAGATAGTAGCAGTCACTTTAACTAACTGCATTTGAGTGCGCTAGTTAGGGAAGAAATAATGCAGCATCTGAAGTTTTCCCAGTCTTCACATTTACTTGAGGAACTCAGAAATGACTGAGAACTATCACACAGAATCTGACATTCAGTAAATTTTAGCGTGTCAAAAATGTCCTTTATGTCCACAAAAACTCCCTGGATCAGGCACAAGCCACAAATAGGGCAGGAGCAGCTTGTCTGGCTCTTGGGTCAGTTTGAGGAAAGGTGATTGTCAGGATGCTGCAAGGAACAATATTACAAACAAGTACAGCTTTTGGGGGGAACACATGTTTTTATGGCGTTTACTCGAGTTTCCAGACTGGTCTCATATACCTGATAGGGGCTGTTTGAGAACAGAGCTTCCTCTGTGACCGTTTCTGGCAAGGAGCCCGTCGTTCATGTCATCCTCACACCCTCTCTAAGCTTCTGCCCTCGGAAGGGAGTAGAGACTAAGCTCAGTTGCTGATTCAGGGTGTGCCGTGTGCGAGCACGTTACACAAAGAGACAGGGGTTGCTTCACCTGGCCACCCAAAAAGGAAGCTACACATTTAAATTTTAGCGGAGCCAATTGAATGGCTGCTAAGGAGAAGGGTGGTTCCCGGCTGCGGATTACGGTTGGAGGCTACGAACTCCGGGAATGCAATGAATTACAGGGAACAGTTACAAGTTACTACGCCACGCGATTTTGAAGCCATACAGTGCATCAGAACAAAAGCGTCCACTCCTGTAGGAGGAAAGTCCTGTCAAAAGAAGGTCTGTACGTCACTTGGGGGCAATTAGTGAGCTAAGGAAGGGAAATACAGTCATAGAGATATATCTGTAGGTAATGTTCTTTTATAAAAGAGGCCTATTCTGTGTCACACCCTTTAAGGGACAGCAGGAGGTTTCTGCAAGCGGATCTGTCTGGCAGAGCACATCAGCGAGGAACCTTGAATAGGAAACCTTCCACTCCGAGTGAGATCCAGCATCAGCTGGATACAGCAGCCGTGCTGGCCAAGGCAGCAGCGCTGCGGGACGGGGAGCTCTTGGCGCATCACGTCCAGAGCACCCGGGAAAGGGAGAGCTCGCAGATGCAGCATACAGAGTGCTGCCACTCTTTGTGTATTTTCGAGCTGCTCTTCCTTAGTGAGACACTGTCGGCAAGGGTTTTAAAGCCACTTGGCTTTGCTCGGTGTCCCGTGGAGACGCTTATCGATGCCGGTGCCGACTTTTGATGTGCTCGCAGACCCAGGGGAGAGTGGCCTCGGGCAGGGCAGGGAGAGGTCCCCGGGCACTCACCTGTCGAGCGGAGCGGATCTGCCGCCGCACCGCCTCCTTGCAGCCGTAGATGCTGTCCCCGCAGCCGGGCTGGAAATGCGCCTCCACCCGCGTCAGCCCGCGGAAGGCGCCGCTGGCGAAGCCCGGCCAGCCCAGCTCCAGCGCCGGCGGCTCCAGGTCCGAGCGCTCGGGGAAGTAGGTGAGCGACGAGGCGTCGAGCGAGGCGCCGGCCGAGAGCTCGGCCGCCGGCTCCGGGCCCGCGGCGGGCGGCAGCGCGGCCCGCGCGATGTCCTGCACCTCGGGCTCCGACAGGAAGGGCGGCAGCTGCTCCCGCCGCAGGAAAGCCCGCAGCGCCTCGGGGCCGCCCGCCACCAGCTCCTCCAGCGCCAGCCGCTGCGCCTCGCTGTACGGCCCGGCCGGCGGCGGCCAGCGCCCCGAGCCCTCCTCCAGACACTGCGACGCGTTGGCCATGGCCGGAGCGCGGGGCCGAGCCCGCCGGGCCCTTTATGGCGAGTTTGAATCCAAACAGCGCGGCCGCCGCTGCCCCGCCCCGCGCCGCCGTTGGCTCCGGCAGGGCGGCACCGCCTCCCCGGGAGGGACGGGACGGGACGGGACGGAGCTCCCCGGCTGGGACACAGCCCTGCCCCGAGCCCTGCTGGCCTTCGGGGTGGGAGAGAGCGAGGAGCCTTTGCCCTGAACAGAATCAAACCCCTCTGAGAAGGACGCTCGTAATGATGCGCGCTAACAAATGGTGGAGCCAAACCCTCGGACACTCCCAAATCCACGGGAGGCAGGCATAGCTTGGGCTTTCCAGCTTATCTCCAGCACCAACAGTTGGTGCTGGAGATAAGCTGGAAAGCCCAGTTTCACAGAATATTCTGTGGTGGGAGGGATCCCCAAGCCTCATCAAAGCCCAATTCCCGCCCACACAAAGCCCCAAGATTCCCACCAAGTCCCTGAGATCATTGTCCAAACGCTTCTTGAGCTCTGCATTTGAAACAAAAAGTTACACCCACCCACTGCCGAGATTTCCTCTTCTAGACATCCCCTGGCTGTAGAGAGTTGAGAGGCAGAGACATTTCAGAGTCCCAAGATGTAAAACCAATTAAAAAAAAAAAAAAAAAAAACAACCCAGTGGCATTTTTTGTATTATTAAAAGAAATTTAATATAATTTTTAAATTAAAAAATTCAATCTCTCTATTAAAGACACTGAGTCAGGTGCTAATACTGTCAAACATACCCTTTTGGCATGAGTTTTACATAAAGTTTAAGATTTTATGCATTGCTTCAACATGTTAAGAAACCATCTTCATACTTACAGTAGCAATAAAGTCAATTCCATACAATATCAAATATCCTTTTTTTAAAAAAAGTTTTAAATATATTAGACTCTGATTGCCAAAATGCCATTTTATACACAAAGCTGCTAATACAATATACAGTTCTTACATAATTTTTTTTCTTCACATAAAATACATCTCATCAAGTTTTATTTGTACATCGTTTACTACTGATCAATGGAATTACGAGTTATTGCAGAAGGCTTGCCATCATCTCTCACTGTCCTGTACACGCAGCAGTCCCGCCAAGCTGTACCAGGGTTATCCACACTCCTGCAGTCTCACACTGCAATCTAAAGGCTGAAGACATAGTGGTGGCAATACTAAGGCTGCATCTGCACTGTTTAAAAACCCGTATCTCCCCTCCAGCTCTGGGGGGAGATCATTGCATTGGTGTAGCTTTGGGAACAGGTATCTCGAGCAGAGTCTCCTCTACTACAGCTTCCACGGCTGAAATACAGCAAAAAATTCTAGGTTGTAATTGTGCCATGGCAGATGTTGCCCAGAGAGCCCAGTGGTACTTGAATTGTGTGAGGGAACTGAAAAGTCCATTACCAGTTTGGCCAACATGAAAGAATAAAGGTGAAGAACAACCAGGGAGAACTGTTCTGTTGCACAGCCAGGGGCAAAACAAAATGAAACAAAAAAAAGGAAATGTGTTCTGTAGTAAGAAGTGAGACCTTGCTGCTACCAGCATGTTCTGGATTCTGTCCGTAGAGAACTGTTACACCAAAGTAGTCAACGTGACTTGTTAAAATAGAATGAAGCCCCTGTGCATTTCTGTTCTGTGTATTTAAGAAGAGAGAAGTGGCAATAATGCGAGAAATTGAAAGAGCAAATAATAAAGTCAAAATCTGGCATGCTCTGAACTGTTATCCCCTTGCAAAAGTCTAGAAGTTAAAGATCAGCAAGAACTGTATAGTCACCACAAACCTTCCAGAGACAAGTTACCTTTAGCAAGTATAAGGCACAGAAATAACCCAGGCGTAGGGAGAAACCTTCCAGCAGACAGACAACAGTTCATCCATGGCTCACTGGAGACCAGTGCTATTGCCTTCTCAGGAGATTCCCTTTTCCATGGTAACACTGATTTAGTTTCAGCAGGGACAATGTGGGTAATCAGAGCTCCAAGACTGAAGAAAAAAGGACACTAGACAGAAGTTGTAATGCCATTTGGGAGCTTTTAAGGGACTTCAACCCCATGAAATAAGACCCTGCTCAATAAACTCGAGAATTCACTGCCTCCACTGAGTATTGCACTGAGTCATTATTGCTGTTACCCTGCCATGCTCTTCTCCTTCCCTACGAGGAGTTCCTCATCCAGGTGGTTCTTCAACCACACCTCCAAGATGGCACAGAAACACATCAGCGAGAGTCAGTTCTTCCCAAAATTGGGAGGGTTTTAAGATCCAGGAGCACCAAAGAAGTGAAATTAAGTGGGCTGAAATCGCATCATGTGGTATGTGAAACACAGATCCAGGTCTAATTTCAAACAGATCCCAGCAATGGTACTTAAGCCCTTATCTAACATTTCAGTGCTGGGGCTGCCTTGGCTGAGCTGAGTAAAGTAGAGACACTGTTTTGAAAGACACCTTTTTCTCCATCTAACAAATTTCTTTCAACATGGAACGTAAAGCTGCTCTCACCAACCACTTAGTTTGCTAGAAACAGTACAAATTCAGCACACAGGAAAATACTAGGAGGAGAAGGTTTATTCTTGTGCAGCTCTGCCTGCAATAGACCTGTCAATACATTCCCATTCTCAAATCTTTGCACAGTCTCTGTGAACAACTACAACTTTGGCTCATTGGTAACTGAACTGGGACTCTAACCTGGCCTTGAATCTGTAATTAGATATTTATTGAGCTTAAAACCATTCTGTACATCATGAAAACCTCAAATGTTCCTCTAATAAACTAAGATATGCCAGTCACAACATGACTTCTAGTTTCTACAGCTTTTTAGCCAGATTAAGATTCAATGAAACAGCCAAGTACCCTCTGCTCTGTACCTCAGAGCTTTCCACTGGGATGGCCTTTAAAACACATGGGTATCAAAACCCCACTATTGTTGTAACACTGCTAAATTTTACAGTGAAAAGCCTTATTCCTAGAGGTAGGCTGCTACAATGCCCATGTAAGACAACCTATGTGTTTGTCATTCCCCCAAAAGCCTGTTTTTCTCCACAAAATAGTTCCCCAGAAGCAGGTTAATCCACTTTACAGAATCCCTCATCCCAGACCCACAACCAACAGCTCTGCCGGTGCTCCACAGGCAGTGACCATTATATCTCAAATGTCACCACACATAAGCACGAATCCATTCCAGGCCATTCCTCAACAGCCTGACAGCTCACACCCTGGTGCAACTTCAGCCCAAAGCCAGGGGTAGGTAAATACTTGGCAGGGCTGTGAAACATATCCTGGAAGATTTACCCATTACTGACTTTTACCATTAATAATTCTCCTGTCTGAGTAAGAATGGATTGCATTTGATCAGACACCACTAGACTTCACAGCTAGGATGATGAGTTCCCAGAGTTTTACATATAAACAGGGCAAAATACCAGTGGAAGCCAAAAAGCTGTTTGTCTAAAATGGACTGGATTCCTGCAGTTTTAACGTATTAACAGCTCTCAGCGAAAGCAAGCCTCAAACTGCTTCACATTATTGCATTCAATGATCTGCTTTTCATTTCCTTGGAGTTAGGCAGGGTTCAGTACACTTGCTAGCACAAAGTTGCTCTGAGAAGGAAAAGGGCCCTACTCCTCCTTTGCTGGGAGGGAAGGCAACATCTGGGCCCAAATTTTGCACCATATACAACCTAGTAGATAGCGGCACCAAAATGTGTTACAGTGAGTTCAGAAGTCTCATTAGGATGGATGTGGAGAGACAAACCTCACCACCATGGGAGAAGAGAAGCACCTGAAAGATCATCTCCCCTGTTCTGTAATAGCCAGGCCACACTTAGTGTTATCCCAGAATAATTGACTCAAGGTAATCAGAAGATCCACTGTTAACCACCCACAGATGCAATAAAGCCTCTCCAGTTACCAAATCATCCTCTTTCTACTAGAGAATGACTTTAAAAATCCCTTAAGGTCAAGCACAAGAAGTATTTTCTAGTCCTATAATTAGCATATGTTTCAACAATGGAGGGAGCCCAGCTTCTCCAAATACTTCAAACTCTGCCTTTAGCAGAACCGGGGTTTTAAGTGAACCAGATCAACTGCTACCACTTTCTGGTTTGCACCTAAAACTGGTGAGGAAAGAGAGTTGTACATCCACACCATTCAAACCAGTAAACTGTCAGCCTGGTAACGACCTCACAGGTCCAAAAGCACAGCGTGGCAGTGGGGGTGACACAGCCACTCCTGCTGCCTCGAGGAGCCCAGAGCCCTGTATGGTAATGTACCCAGCCCCAGCCATGGGTGGATCTGATGGGGGGCAGAGGGTAGCACTTAACAGTCACTGGCAGCCTCAGTCAACTTCTTATAGCCTAGAAAAAAGTTAAGGCTGTGAGGCTCCCCCCAGAAGGAGAGTACACGTGGAGGGGGATATTGATGTCTAACAGCCACCAAATAAAAGGAAAATGGGTGGAAGCTGCATTTGCTGTTGCTTGGCTGAAGCACAACTACGTGAGCTGGATTTAATCCACTGATGGCTTACAGAGACCCAAACAGGTTTATGTCTTCAGAGTTCGGAATTTAAGCTGCCCAAGAAGACACATATTCATGCAGGCAAACAGTTACGTGTGTGACAGCCCCTCTGTGCAGAGAAGGGTTTAAAGATTTACAGCTAGTGCTAAGATACAGCTGAAGTGTGGCCAGTTCCTCAGAGCTGTCCCACACGCTCCTCTCACCTCCCCCAGGTACACAAAGCCCGAACTTGCTGCAAAGCCAGTGCCAAACCCCCAGGTTCCACCTTGCCAGTGCTTCCCAGGTGGGCTGTCAGAGCTCACATGAGCCACACCAAGACACAACACTGCTGGCGTTGCAGCTGCTCCACAGCAGAGAGGCTTCGTTAAGTACCGATGGTGTCAGGCAACTCCCACAGACACAGAGGCATTTCAACCTTCCTCTGCCAGCTGCTACCCACTGCTGACAGCTTCAGCAAGGGAGCTGGAAAACCGAACAAAACATCTCCTGTCCTGCTGCAGTGTTCAACTACCACAGCAGTGGTTAAAGTTATTTCTCAGCCAAAGACTGCAGGTGAATGCAAGCGTCACATCTACAGGATTAGAAATGCTTTCACGGCGTTCCTAGGTTAGTGTTGGCAAGCCTTTCCTTCCCATCCCTCCTGAGCCCTGTGGTTCTGGAAATCCAGAAAAAATCAGAACGCAAAGCATACTGCCCCTAGTATCTGTGTTGAGCATACAGAGTAAACAAACAGAATCAATAGGAAAGTGAGATCAACAAAAGTCTTTTCAGTTTTAACAAATTAAGAGTCTAAATAGTACAAATAAGTTTTTTTAAATTACTTATCCCAATATAGACCTTTGTCAGTATTTTATTGCAGTAAAATTCTATTGCCAGGGCCCCTTTATTGCAACATCAGTTTTAAAGCCTATTGAGTGAAGCCTGTTCCAGGAAAAGTCCTGCTTCAAACCTGATGGCAGTCTGCAGTGACAAGCTGACACGAGCAGAACAGGACCCAGCCAGTGCACAGTTTGTGATGGTGAGCTGTCACTGCAAGGAGGTAACACCTTGCAAACTTCCTAAGTGCAGCATCTGTGCTTGCTTGTTGCTCAGGCCTAGGAAGTGCTGGATTCAGCTGTGTGGGAAACAGCTCTGTCCACTCTTGCAAACCTCATGTGGGGACTGACCTCCCCTCCAGGATTTGTGCATCACCCAAGAGTGAAAACACAGGTCTGAACTGTCACCTTCCAGCTGCTTGGTGACTTACAGCAAGAGGCTCAGACACAAAGATTTGAATTCAGATCCTTTCTTTGTTCCAAGGCATCTCATGACTTCCCAAGGATGGGGAGGCAGCGCACCATACCTTCTTCCCCAGGGAGCAAGACTAAGGAGACTCTTTTGACATCGTACTGATGTGCATCCCTTCCTCTCCTAAGAGCCTTGCTCCACCTGCATTACTCATCCAGCTGCAATGGAAGTAATTGGCAGGGTAAAGTACAACTCGAGATGAACGAGGCTGCCACAGTCAGGATGTCCATAACCAAATTCTCCCTTTGGAATGCAAACAACCTGGCCACTGTGATAGATCCAACCAGCCCACCCACGTCTCATTTCCTCTGGGGTGAGACACAGACCAGACTAGGAAATCCTGCAGCACCCGTGCACCTTCTCTTCCATTTCCTCCATGGGAGCTTTGAATTTCAAGAGGGGCGGATCACCACTGGACACTGTGTAATACACTGAGGTCCCATTGGAGCTGTAGGGAGAAGTCCTGGATTCGATTAAGTGCGACTTGGCCTCGCCCACGTTCTCAGCAACTCCTGCCATGCCGGTGCTGAAGTGGGTGCTGAGGAAGGGGTGCTGGAGGAGTTTGGCTGCAGCTCGCTGCCGCTTCAGTTCCGAGAGCGTTTGGTGGTTGTGCTCCTTGTAGGCGCCCCAGAACTGCGGGGCCTCGGGCAGCGCGGGGCTGCCGTAGGGCAGCACGTGGCCAGGGTTGCTGTCGGGGTCAGCGTGCACGCTCCAAATGTCCCCGTTGGAAAAGGTGTACTGGTAAGGGCTGGCAGATGCCATCAGTCCGTTCTGGAGCGGGATCTCGGTGTCACACTGCGTGCTTTTGTTCGCTAGCTCCGGGAGGAGGGAGGAGTTCTCCAGCACGGAATTCTGTAACAAGAAGACATGAAAGAGCATTTTCCCCCACTCCCCACAGCAGGGTTCATCCCTGTGACAACATCCTGAGTCTGCTCACACTCAGCCTTTCCACCAGACAGGCGCTGCAGCACAAACACTGAATTCCCCCACTAACAGGACCCTGCAATGCTGCAGGCCCCAGCCAGGAACTGGTGCCCAACCAGGACACGGAACCTTAACTCGGAAGGCCTCACACACACACACAAGAATATTAACATGCTTATCTGTATAATGACAATAACTTAATTAAAAACAAGTAACTGCAAAGCAAGTTTACAGTTCTTTTGTGCTTACCACTTTGTAAGCTTTAGATTTAGAATGAAAGGCACAGGCTATTTTTTGGAGCATCTTGGTTCATTTTTATCTCAAAACTATGTATGCAGCTATAAATCCAAAACATGCTTTCCACTTATGCCAAATGAGAATTTGGTCTTTTGCTTACATCTGATGGATGAGTTTACAAATTTTTCAGCCACCTTCCACCCACTGCTACTGAACCCGCACCACCAGCCCTCCTCAGTGACTCCCATGAAGAAGAAGAGATTCCTTACAGGGTCTGTATTCTCCTGGTCAGACCGAGTCTCCCCAATTTCTCCAATGAGACCTGAGTTTCTTCCTTCTTCTGATGCCCCCAGTTGCTGCCACACCATGGCCTCCTTCTCACACTCCTTCCTGTAAAGGTTTGTCCGGTCCGAAAGGCTGGCCCTCCTCACCACCTTCCTGTGGGACAGGGACAAGGGGCATCAAAGCTGTGAGCAGGACATGACATTTCCTCTTAGCCTGGAGCTCTTCTCACCTCCTCCTCCTCCTCCTCACACTTCACAGCCTCTCCCTCTGGAATGGAATGTGGATTCAGCTTCCTGGCACCCACGCAAAGCGAAGGCACTGGCACGGGTACTGAAGGTGGGAGGAATTTTAAGGAGTTCTAAACTAGCACTGCAAATCTGTGTTAGAGCTCATACAGGTCACCTCATGGACCTAGTCTGCAACCAGTGGAGTAAATGTAGAAGGAAATGGCCCACAGGCTGTTTAGGGAGCTTTGTGGTGCAGGACTGCTTTGGTGTCTAGTAAACGTCTTAAAAAGACCTTTGCAAACTGTGTCTGGGCACTGTATCTTGGCCATGTGACATACTACTGAGAAGCTCAAGTTAATCCACTTGAAGCACTGATTTTCCACCACCAGTTTCAGTGGTTTAACAGGGTAAATTCTCACCATTTGGTCCTGTGCTCAGGGCAGTTCTTAAACCACACCAGCACAAAACCATTTTCCCCCCAAGAAACAGCACCTCTCCCCAGTGATAAAGCCACCCTTCAAAGGAGCTCTGCTTTCAGCAACCAAAGTGAGCTCCTGCCTTTCCCGAGTTCACTCAGAAAGGACAGGTGGGTTGTTCTCACTGGCCTCAGGGTGCTCTGCAACCACACCTGAGTGGCCAGGCCAATGCCCCGGGTGACCTGCAGGGAACAGCACAACTCACCCCCGGCTGCCAGTGCTGGAGGTCCTGCGGCTCAGGGAGGATTTATGCCTCATCTGAGACTTCATGATCACATCATGTTTGTGTTTCAGCTCCAGAAGCAATACTTTGAATTCCTCCTCTTCACACAGATCTATGGCACACACACAGACCAAGCCCTTTATCAGACAGTTCTCATGAACACCACGTTACTAATTGTGCCTTCCTAGTTACACACCCAGGTCTTAGGGCTGCACACAACAGCAGGGATGCTCCCAAGCACAAGGGATAACATAGGAAACACACAGCAGGGAGACTTGGTGCTTGGGAAATGTCTTCTTTTTATGAGCAGGAAGAAGCATTTTCAGTAGTAAAGCAGGTGCTTCAAAACTTCAGCCCCAGTTAAGTAACTTCAACTTTGATTCTAAAGACACCTAAAAAATTATGTTAGTGCTTCTGAAAGCACCATGTGAGGACTCCAGCCATTTCTTTCTTCAGGCTTCGTAAACTCACCTATTGGCATCTCATCCAAAGATGTCCTGGCACTCAAACTAGCCCCATGGGACACCAGCAATTCAGCCATCTGCATCTAAAGAAAGGCAAGAAAGCCAGGTTGACAGAGATATTTTAGGCAATTGAGGCTCTCCTCCCCAAAGCTGAAAGGCTGGGATAAGAGGAGAAGCAATGGCACGCAGGTTCAACTCGCCTCAAGTAACCCTGGTATGTGTGTGACGGTAAACACTGGTCCCACCACCCACCTGCACAGACATGCTCTGCCTGAACTTTCTCAGCAACCAGTTCTTTTTGGAGCCCAAGATGCTGTCCAGAGAGCCCAGCCCAGCACACGTTTATTTCATTTGCAGAGTACTCCACAGTTTGTCCAGCCAGAAAAATATGCCACCCTCACACACAACACTTGCAGCAAAATCCTCACCTGTCCCCAGAAAGCAGCAGCATGAAGAGGTTCCCAGCCATCCCAGTCCTTAACATCCAGGCTTGCCCCCTGGTCCAGAAGCACTTCAGCTGCATGCAGATAGCCATTGGCTGCAGCTATATGCAGCTAGGAGATAAGGAACAGAGCATGAGCCACCTGCAAGGACCACGAATGGTTTCATACACCGAGTTTCAGCAGATTTTCTTGGATGGTGTTTGAGCCTAGAGCTGGACAGGCAGCACATTTCACACTGGGCAGATGGCACCAGGTCAAAAGCAGGTCGTTCCTGTTACTGAAGCTCAGTACTACCTGCATGTAATTCTGTTTGGAGAGGAAACTGCTGAACAGTTCTTAGAATAACTTAGATATATGGATGAGAAAAATAATGTATTCACATTTTAAATCGAGGGCTTTTAAGTGCTTCCCAATCTGTAGGGAAATAGCACCATCAAAACACGAGCCTGCAATGCAGGACATCATCCACTGTAAGCTCTGCATTCCTCATGCCAGAAGAACATCTCCTCTTCCCCACTAAAGTGCTGTGGATGTGATTTGTTTGAATCAAGTTTACAGCCTGCTTTAGCCAGGACTCTCTCCGTGCAATTGCACTTCTAATCACACTATAATTATTTTCACCATTTGAAAGTAAAAAACCATTTTAAACCTTGGCCAATTTAAATTAAGGGAATATGATTTTTCAGATATTGGCTTCCAACCACAGCCACCACTTTGGAGACATCAATAATGGTGTCTTTTAGTCCCTCAGCTTCACGTCTCTGAAGATTTTCATAATTGCAGTCTGCTGTTGCATGTCCAAGCAAAACATTGACCCATGCACTGCTCTGAAGGGATTAACTCCACTCAGAGCTCCTCCTACTTCAATTGTGCTAAAGGGGAGAATCAAAGCCTCTTTTCAAAAAATTTTTATGGGGATTCCACCACATAAAGTTAAAACTTCATCTGGAAATAAACTCTGATGCTTTCTAGCAACTCAATTAATTTCTACATAAATTTTATGCCACTCAGTCATACCTTCTAGAGGCCACATGAATTAATAAGGAATCACTTGGGGGTGATACAAAAGGGGGAGCCAAGAGGCCTGCTTAAATTTATCTATCTAATCCTTGTTAAAGGGGAAGATGTGTTAAAAAAATAAGCTGCAAAAAAACTTCAGTCATCCAAGCTTACCTTGGAGGGAGCCTGCCCTCCCCTTACACTTCTGGAATATGCTAAAGGTGACATTTAGATTAAGAAACTGGAATGCACTGCCATGGCCTGGCCCTCAAACACATGAACCAAGTGTCTGTATGTCAGTAATGTCTGGACCCAAGCATTAAATGACCAAGGTTGTACGAAATTCCCAGCACATATGAGCTCCTCACTGAACTTTCCCTAAGCTGGGACTGCTGTAAGACACAATTTAGGAGATACATTTGCAGGGGAAAAAGAACTAGGATTGCTCAGGCTCATCAGTCCCTGTCCAGACAAACTAGATGCCAGCCTGCTTTGTGCTGTACACTTGTCCTGGGTGCCCTCCTCTGCCCAGGGGCAGGTGCCACCCTGTGTGAACAAACACAGCAGCCACTGACTCCATGTGAGCCAGATCCCATACAAAGCAGAAAGGAGGCAGAGAGTCTCTGGGGTGCCCAGCACCGGATCCTGCCCCCGTGAAAACCAGAGGGCTCTCACATCTCCTCCACAGGAGTCCAATCAGCCCACAGGACTAAGTGAGAAGCAAGAGGTTACTGGGAGGTCTCCCAGGTCCAGTTCCCTGCAGGTCAGCACATGTGTTATGCTCTGTGGGATGTCTCCTCTCAGTGACTTGCACATGTTGATTTTGTATAACTCCTGCTCCAGGGCAGGTTTCATAACCTGTGGGCTGAAGGAAAGCAAAACTGAAGCCGCTGCAGTTTCACTCACCAGCGTAGCACCTTGGGCATCAGTCCTGTTCAGGTCTTGTCCAGTCGCAAGTATGTCATGAATGTCACAGATCATGACCTGCTCCGGAGCAGCCCGCATCTCATTGATCCTTTCCTGGGTAATCCCTGTTGAAATTCCAGTTAGAAAGAGGAGAGTTGGAAAGGGTCGTTGTCTCCACGGGTTGAGTAAAATAAGACTTATGATCCTGACTGACAAGACCCCACATCCTTTGCAGAGAGCACTGTCAGCCATCCTTCACCCTCATGATCTTTAGGAATCAGAATAACGAGACAGAGTCAGGTCCCAAGAAATTATGCCAGGAGCAGCTCTCTGCTTTTCTCCAGAGGCAAATCAAGAGCCAAGAAACAGGGTAATTTTTAGTACCACATTGACCCATTTCTGTATTTTACATAAACTCAACCTCCTTACCTTGATAGGCCATGCAAGTCTCAATGACATCCAGGGTTGGCTCATCTTCACAGAGGTCATATGGCATGTTGCCATCTGCATTTACTGCCAGCAGGTCTGCTCCACTGCAAGGGGAAAATTGAGTTACGCAAGGAAGGAGCTCAGATATCCTAGAGCAGACAGTGCCAAACACTGGGATGAATGCTTAGGAAAAACTAACTGGGGTTTAATAGTTGCTCAAATGCCACCAAGGTAGGTATGAGGTAAGAAAGATTCGAAGCAAAGCTGTGGAGATACGAATGGGGAAGATTAATTCCAGAACTGGATGAAAGGCAGCACACTACACCTCTTTCCTGACTCCTGCCCTCTGTTCCACATCCGCTCCGTTTTTATAACTCTCATCCAAAAGTTTCCTAACCCAAGTGGGAACATCCTCCAAGGGATGCTTGACTGCATCCTCTTCTCTCCTTCATTATACAGTCAAAGAAGAGCCGATTTTCAAAGCTCATCTCCCAGAGGACAGAGAAGTCTCCCTCCCTGAGGAAGAAGCAGCAGGTTAACACTCCCACCAGCACTCCGGGAGAGGGAGGAGAGGGCTCCACACACAGGCACAACTACCTGCTCCAGGCAGGATTCACCACAGGTGCTCATGAAACAGCTCAAAACACACCTGGTTTCCTCCTCCTTGCTGGCAAGTCTGGAAAGACTTGAGCTTTAGGGCCTTGGTCAAGCACCCTGTGTCACCACTGGGGATCAAACACTGCAGGAAGTTTACTGATCACTAATTAAGACCCAGTGAGACAGGTCACAGAGTTCACCCAGGTGTCTGAGTTACACAAACACACTGCTGCCCTCCTACACCAGTGTCTGCTTGACCAGGGCTGGAAGATCTGAAGTGTTTAGGAGCTTGAGGGTGGATCCTGCTGGCTGCTCCTGTTTCTACCCACCCAGCGACCAAGGCTCCACAAGCACACACAGACACACCAGAATACAGGCAAAAAGGGGCAATTTTTGGCCCAGTCTCCAGGAAAACTCATATGAAACTCAGCCCAGTCATTGAGGGTTTTATTGTCTCCTCAGCCTTTCTGCTCTTCCTCCTTCACCCCGTTCTCCCCCAAGGAGGAAGGACCCCCACAAGCAGCCTGAAAGCAGGGAATAATCACCACTGCTGCCATCTCCCAAGGTACTAAGCAGTCTGAGTTTCCATCCACAGAAGCTGTAGGTAGAATCAGACCCACAGAAAGGACAGACACAAAAAGCCACCTACTGCTGGATGAGGATCTTCACCAGGTTGATATGACCACACGTGGCTGCTGCATGCAGTGGAGTCCACAGCTCATTGTCCTTGGCGTTGACATTGGCCCCGTGGTTGAGGAGAAGCTTGACTATGTCCTCATAGTTGTCTATGCAGCACTGATGAGAAAGAAATGCAGACAGATTGGGGTTTTTTTAAACTTTGGGAAGCTGAGGGCTCACAGCTGCTCAGCTGTAAAATAATAAAGGGCACCTGGACATGGAGACCTACTTTACCCTGCATTGCTTGGCAAGGAGCATCTCCAGCAAAGTAAAACACCAAATTGAGCACCGGCAGGTCAAAAAGGCAGAACACCTACACTGGACAGACCAAAGGTCACCGGGTGTTTTACAGGGCCTTCTGGTGTGGGGGCAGAACCAGCAGGGAATAATAGCAAACACGCTCACAGCTTCTATTCCACTGGGTCTTCCATATTCAAGAGCAACCACAGCAGAAATTCAATGTAACCAGTATAACCACATACCAAGGGATGAGCTGACAAGCTGACATTCCCTTTTCTTAGGGAAAATCCCACACACTGGCATGTGATGAGCAAGAGTCTTCCCAGGAGCTCACGCTACCTTACCACAGTTATCTGGAGAGGCACAAACTGGATTCCCAGAGTTATGAGGTGCTTTGCAGGGCACCTTTCACTTCCTGAATAAAACCAGCTTCCTTCCTGCATTTAGAGTGTGGCCCAGCAGGCCAGAAGGGCCTCAACCTCTTTCCTTGGGTGAAGGTGGAATTTGCTCTTTGATCCACCTCTTGTTCACCTCTGGACATGAATGTGCATGTGATAAAGGCATTAAAATAAGATTCATTCTTGTGCAAGAAGCCTGTCTGTGGTGTGTGCATCGCTGCAGACCTACACAGCTCAGCACACAGCACGGGCCGTAAATGGGGCTGAATTCCAACACACAACAAGCATTTTAGCAGCTGAGTGACAAGGACCCTTCAGGTATTTCTGCTTTGTTCACTGTTTGTACATGGAAGTGAGGTTAAAGTCACGCCTGTCACACAGCCAAGTTATCATGGAAGTGGAAGGAATTCACATTCGCTGGAAGGAATGCTAATGTGTCCACTGAGGGGCTTCTCTGTGCTCAGGGATTCAGTTAATTCCAGTGGATACAAAGCTCCCATCATAACTCCCAAATGCACTTTTACCATCTCTCAGTGGGCAAGGTGGATTCTCCAGGCTTCAGAGCCTGGCTGGGAAAGCAAGGAGGTTGTCAGTGTTTCTCTGAGTGCAGGATGACATCTCTTTGGAGAGGTTTGATGGTGCTCAGGACCTTTTGTTCTTCCAGGAGCCAGTTTGCATTTTTAAACAAACATTCATCCAGCTTTGAAGAGAGCGGGCGACTGGCAAAAGAATCCAAAATCCCAAGTCAATGGGAGCATTTACAGCAGGGAGCAACGGCCAGAAACCCCTGAGTGCTCGGGTGACAACCACCCCACTGTTGTTTGAGGCAGCGGAGGCGGCAGCTGCCAGGCACGGCCAGTCCCACGTGCCTGAGAGAGAATAGAAAAACCCTTATGGGAACAGCACAGAGGCTCCAGGGAAGGCCACAGACCCACACACCACTACAGCAAGTCTGTATTTCACTGGTGATCAGCTGCTGCCATCTCACACAGACTTTGGAAGCCCCTGAGCCTACAACGAGCAGCAGAGGATTCTTCAAGCATCTCATGCATCATTTATTTAAGCCACTTTCAAATCTCGTGGATTGCCAAGGTCTCTAAATCTGAGTTGATCTGCTATAACAGTTTAGAGCCCAGTCCTACAAAAATTAAAAGGTGGGAAAAATGCTGTTCGCATGTGAAGTCCAGCCCTGACTCCTGAGCTCTTATTATCACTGAATAAAGTCTGGGATACAGCAAGGAAAGGGTTTGATCCCAGTTTGCTC
This sequence comes from Lycocorax pyrrhopterus obiensis, assembly GCA_014706295.1. Lineage (NCBI taxonomy): Eukaryota > Metazoa > Chordata > Aves > Passeriformes > Paradisaeidae > Lycocorax > Lycocorax pyrrhopterus. The sequence continues at coordinate 7,061,923 of JACSVZ010000022.1, read as the reverse complement.
CCCAAGAAACCGGATCGCCAGCACAACATGGTGAAGTTTCACTGCTTTAACTGAGCAAAAAAAAATCAAATATAAGAAGTCTCCCTGTTGAACCCAGACAGGTGGGCTCGGCGGGCAGCAGGAAGACTCAGGGAGCTGTGAGCTCCTCCCACGCCTCACCTGATGCAGCGCAGTTAATCCATCCTCATTGCACAGGTCGGGGCTGATGTTGCTCTTCAGCAAGTAACACACTGCAAGGAAGGACAGAGGAGAGTCAGAGCAGCCACCCTGCCACATCTCTTGCTCTCAGCCAGCGCTGGACAGTTCAAGGCAGGGAAATTCACACCATCGGTGCGGGCAGAGCTGCAGGAGCCACAAGCCCAGCACTGGCTTGTCACCGCAGTGGGAGAAGAGCCTTCCTGGGTTTATCCAGCAGAGAGCACCAGCACACAATTTTCCCCCAACCTCCTTCCAAAGGAGACTGTTAATACAGTTAAAATTTTCACTCACTTCAGCTGGAACAGTCTCCATTTTTACCGTGTGCTTCACAATGCCTGAGTGCAACCTCTGCACTCTGTGGCCCAGGAGAGCTCAAAGGGGATTTTGGGATCCCAAGTTACAACCATGAGAGAGATCCCTCTCACCGTGAGAGGGATGAGGTCTTGCCTCAAGAAGTAATCTATCCACGATGAGAAACCAAATACATTCAGGGCCCTGCCACATCTAAATACACCAGGGTGGCTTTGGACACTTCACTCGAGCTGCTGGGTGTTTGGAGAAAGCTTCCCAGAGGCTTTAGTTTTTAATCACTGCTGTGGGGGGAAAGGGTAAAGATTTATTCCATTAAAATGCAAATTTCTGAAACACATGAAAAATCATTAGCCCCTAGGCGAAAAAACAAAGTTTGCTCTGAGGTACAGATCTTGCACAGGGCAATAGCAACAAGGTTGGCAGAGGCCATAAATTAACAGCAACACCAGAAACTCTTCAAATTCAACACTGCTGACAGATCTTGATGATCCATACCCTTCTTCTGTTGTTTACTTGCTCATTCCCTGCTTTTTCTCCAGAGATTTCACTACCTAATGCTCTTCCTACCTCAGATGTCACTGACAGCACAAGCACAAGCCAGAGGTTCATAATCACCTCCCCAGGGCCAGAGCAGCACAGATATTCACGTCACATCTGATCTGATGGCAGGGATGCAAGCACTGAGTGAAACCAGAGCTGCACAACAGGGCACACTGACAGAGCTAAAAGGGCAATACCCATCCTCAGAGCTGGCAATCAAAAACACTGCAAGGCTGCTCACTCCCAAGCATCCTGCAGCCTCTGATCCCTGTCCTGCTGTCAGAGGGAGCTCTTCCCCCAGCACGTCCACAGGGAAAACCATCTGCAGGGCTGTCCCTGGGGACAGAGCACTTCTGGCATGCAAAGCAGAACGTGGAAAACACACCCACCATGACATCAGTGATGATTTATGAGGCTTTGTTTAAAAGATCTGGAAAACGCACTTGCAAGAAAGGCAAATCGAAAGCAAAGTGAAATTTTGGTTGGAAGCCACCGCTCTGACGTTATCACAAAGGAAGGCAAAACCATGCAGAATTGAAATAAAACACTTCACACATCACAGAGTTGTTTCACCCAACTCAAAATGAATGCTTGGATTTACTTTCGCTGGAAATAATTTCAAGGCATTGACACTTGCTCAGTGAAACTGCTGCAAAAAAGCAGAATACAGCAAAGACAAAACTCATCCAGCACCACAGTGAATCCAAAGGCTCTGGTTTTTTTCCAGCTCAAAGGCCAGTGCAGGAAGCCCACGCCTACACTGGACTCACACCCCCAACACTTGCATGCTTAACAGTAATAAGAGCACTGAACCTCAGCCAGTATATCCAATTTAATGACTCTGCTTCTACTGTTTCTGGCCAGCCCTGAGCTCTTGCTCTCCTAATCCAAGCTGAGTGATAGACAAGTCATTCGCCAGTGGCTCTGGTTGTCTCTTATTTACGTTGGATGCTCTGCCATTAGGGTTTTAATTCAATCTCAGTCAGTTAAGTGCCATTGTGTACTAATGACACACAGCTCCGTAATCATGTTTTGCCTGATTATGGAGATTTGGACAAGTAGATGCTGGCAAATTAACCTTGTAAGAGCTGTGTCTCCATGGGAAGAAGCGGCAGCATAAATCCCAGCTTGTTACAGGGTTTTGTGTCAAAGACACTGTGATCATGGCTTGACAGAGCTTGTGAGAGGCCCTGAAGGGTTAAGATTCAGAAAAGTTTTAATCTTACCCTAAAGAAGCTTTGAATCCTTCACTAACCCCTGCAGCAGCCCTCGTGTCCCCAGTGCACCTCCCCTCAGCTCCCTTCTGCCCTCAGGACAGGCTCACCCTGTTTCCTGGCATCTCCCAGCACAGTGAAGACTGACAGCCACAAGACACCAGAAATGGCACAGAAAAGTCAGATAATGAAGCTAGGTATGGACGTGGCACCACTGAGTCCAGGCAAACAAGGCGTGAAGAAGAGACCAGACTCCTTTCTGACCAGTCCTAAGCTGAAGTTTGCATTTCAGGGCTCGGCAGGGCAGCACAGGGTCAGGCAGCAAGGAGCCCTCATTCCCACCCAGCAGCCCAAGCTCACAGCAGAACACAGCCCCACTCCTGCCCAGCAGCCCAAGCTCACAGCAGAACGCAGCCCCATTCCTGCCCAGCAGCCCAAGTTCACAGCAGAATACAGCCCCATTCCTGCCCAGCAGCCCAAGCTCACAGCAGAACACAGCCCCATTCCCGCCCACCAGCCCAGCAGCAGGCCATGGGGTGGCAAAGAGCAGCTTCATCACGCCCCGCTCCCTGTGAGCTGCAGAGGCACATGGAAGGAGGACATGGACACCTTCCCCATGTCCACTACCCAGGAACAGCCCTTCCCAAACAGCCAGGAAGAACAAGTCCTCCTTTCTGATAAACTTCACAGGAAATGTGCATTTGTGGGTTGTCCAGTGCCCTAAGACAAGGAAAGGGGGACCACAACTGTGATGCTTTGCAGTGCTGGAAGCTGCACCCTCACCTGTGGCAGTGCCACTGATCTGCTCTGCTGCCTCACACACAACATAAGGGACAGGGACCTGAGCGTGCAAAATGCTTCTCTCTTCAAGCCCTGCCGGTGCCACACGCTTCTCTGCAGAGCCCAACACCTTCTCCCACACCTCCAGGCATGACTGATGCTGTACAGGTAGGAAGCAAACACTTCAGCTCCCAAGGACACAGATTAACCACTCAGCGCCAGCTGATCGCCTTCTGTCGGCTCAAGCCTCGGCCGCCACTCGTGGAAGGACAATCCCCCTGCGTGCCCCTGGAACGGCACGGAAACGAGCCCTCTGCAAGCCCCTGAGCCCGGCAGAATGGGCTCCTTGGGGTCACACCAGCAGGTTCAGCAGCGTCAGCCTCCACTCTAACACTGCGATTAACTTCTTAGAGAGCTCAGTGCCAAAAACGCTGAGCTCTGTCGCATCCGTGCGCTGCACGTAGGCGGAGGCAGGTGGGGAGCAGGGGCTGGGTGCGGGGAGATTCTTTATTACGTGTCGAGCACAAGCTGTGGGAAGCGGTTCCAAACGCATAGCAAATGAAGGAATGAAAACGATCACAATAAGAGCCGGGTGAACAAATTGTTGTGAATAATTCATTCCAAATTATATTAACTGAGCAATCACTCAAATGTATTTTCCATTATTCTCCTTGCTCTGCCGATAATTGAACCTCTCACACACCACGATGGTGTGCATTAATCTTCAATTTATATTTTATCATTCACATCTGTGCTGTGTTAAATGGAAAAAGCTCCCACAACAGCTGTGAAAATACAGCCTCGGTTTTAAGCCACCCTCCATCAGATGTCCTGGGGCAGCCTTAGAAAGATTCTCCTCCCCAAACACAGCAAACCACTTCTCAGGAGCTCCCTCTCCTCCCAGCCTCACTTATCCCCCCACCAAAATCTAAAAAGCAAGGGAAAGGCAAAAACAACACTGCAAAGGTACTAAGGAAAATTCAACATGGGGCAATCGACCCCCACCTGAAGAGATATTACAGCGCTAGCATTTTTTATTGGTGTTACTTCCCACTGAGTTTACACGAGAAGCAGCTTTTCCAGAAAAGTTCCTAAACTAGATGAAGAAAAATAAAAGCCTTTGTTAGGGCAGTTTCCCCTAAGTCAGTAAGCTACACCATAAAATCGTGGATACTATTACACTCCCATCTATACCAAGCACTTGCATACCTCAAGCATTAATAACTCATAAGAGGAAAAGCCAACTGGAACTGATATGGATATCATGGAGGGATAAAAAAAAAACCCAACAGACACCTTCCTGATAGGAGGTCCTGATTCCTCCCAAAAATATATAGTGGCAAACTGTTTCTACTGGCAAGCAGCCTTACCTGTGTGCTCCAAGTTTACATACACACACAGGCCATTACTTTTTAAAAATCCAGGTTTATCTCGATCTTTTGCACTCAACAATTTCTTTTTGAAGTCATTCAAACCCTTCTAGTTCACATTCTGGTGAACCAGGCACTTTCAGGCCACCTCTAAAAGGTGGGGTCTCTATGGCAGTAGAATAATTTCTGTATCTTCACACATGATTTCACTGCATGAAATGAAGATTCACTTGGGTTAATAAAACATTTTTACACATTGCTCCAAGTCCCTTTCACCCAAATGAAGTGTAGCTTTAGTCAGAGACCCAGTGCAGCAGAAGCAGCTCCTTCCAGCATTATTTGTAGTGACATACACGCAGGGGTGTTGGCAAACGCCTGGAAAGGCTGAACCCAGCCTGCCAGGCATGGCACTATGGATGGGCTCAGCTACTTCAAAGCTGCCTGTTTACTGCTGTGGTTTTGCAGGGATATTTATTGCACAGGAGAAACAATGCCAGGAAAACAGCACTGAAGCTGTGAGCGCTCTGCCAGCTTCCTAGCCCAGCATACAATGATATTCACATTTTACAGCATATCTCAGCTCTGAGCAATAACAGGATGAACTCGCTCAGCCTTATCCTCCTCTCCCTGCAATGTACAACTGATAGCCCGTGCTGGTCCATTGATAAACTCCACAGCTCCCTAAAGCTTTCTGAAAGGCAGAAAAACCCCACAGAAAGCGAAATGCCGCACTCAGACAGCTTCAAACACGTAGTACACCTAAAAATAAACATGGCCCAGTTTGCCTGCTGAGCCAGCGACGGAGACATCCCATCCCGATTGATCACTGAGCTTTCTCGGGAAGGTTCAAAGCCTGTTAAACACTTCCCACCCAGTGTATAGCCGGGCACACACATTGCTTCTGATACATCCACAAAATCTGGGAAGCCTGGAGAGAGGCCAGCAGAGGCCCGTCTGCTTCGTGCCACATTCACACGGGCAGGGACACTGTGCACGACTACACTCAGTCCAGGTGCTGCTTCTCTCAAGGAAAATCTATTTCTGACTTTGATGCTTCTTGCTCAAGAGGGCATAGCCCTCCTCAGCCCCGAGGAGCCTGTTTTTCACAGCAGGCTCCTCCCTGCAGGGTTCGGGGCCGGGCTCATACAAGTTTTATTCTGGCAGCAAGTCATACACTTATTTAATGCACAGGGTCCGATTCTTTCTCCCCATGTTTGTGCATATTTCAATCCACTTCTGCTTTATGCTTTGACCCTTATCCATCACTGCAGCACCTGAGCAACAAGAGGAATGCTACAAAGGGACAGCCTCCTACAGCTGCTTCTCCGATGGATGGGCCACAGCCTGGCCCCCACACCTTTCTGCATCCCACATTTTTCTTGTTCTGCATGCAGGACTTCAAGCTCTGATAATCCACTTAGTGCTAGTGATGATAAAGCATCTTTCTTTAATGGCTGCCATCCACCTGGGATTACTGGGATAAGGAAGCATGCAAGTTACCCATCTGCAGCCACAGCGCTCAAAGGGCGCAGCAGAAACAAAGCCAAATTAATTTCAGTTGGGAAAATAAAAATTAGAGGATGCTGCCATCTGACACGCCTCTCTAAGGATGTAGTGTCATGTTCAAAAGTATCCTGATCCTCTTCTCCTGTCAGACTAACAGTGAAATTGGTCCACACTGGAAATGTTAAATACATAAAGCAAAATTAAAGTCAAAGATTACTTCCCTGGTTTCCCATTTGTCATTTGGCATTGGAAGAATAAATAAATCATTTCGGGATGGTTTTTAAACAGATGATGGGATTTGAAAGGGATGAGTGTTTTATATAACCTTTGGGCTCAGCTGCCTTCAGCAGGATTGCTGAGGGCAGGGAGCCAGGAAAGCAGATTCCCCAATATCACTGTGACAGAAACACCTGGGCTGCCAGAGAGCCTCTTCTCTGTTTATGAGGCATTTCAGAGTAGTTATTTGAACGGTCCTGATTTAAAGAGTACTAAAAAAAAATATATTAACTCAGACTTCAGGAGGCATGGACCAAGCAACCCAAGGCCAAGTGTCCCAAGAATGACTCAGGAGCCTGGCAACCAGAGAACAGTGCTGGCTTTTAGGGTGTGATAGTTCACAGAGAGAATGGTGGAAGCCACACGAGCCAGTGGCCTGAGCAGGGAACACCACCACAAAGTGAGGGATGATGGACAGCCACGTCCTCCAGCAGCAGCTCCAGGGGCACCTGCATCCCCCACCTCGGGAGTTCACACCTGAAATGTTGGGTTTGGTGGGCCCAAGCAGGTGAGCAACACATCTCATTCCTCTTTGAGTTTCAGGCAGAGCGAGACAAAGGGCACCTACAGAGCCAGTGTCTTAACCAGGACCTCCTGTTCTCCTACTGCTCTGGCTACTTCCAGCTTTGTTCCTACAAAAAGCACTTCTTGGAAGTCACAACAACACATGTAAATCCATTCAGACAACACAACATGTGCCTTTTATCTGAGCAGCACAGGGAATCTCACTTATATACGTGTTCAGAAACAACCTTTGAAGTGTTGGACCAAAATCCATCTAGTGAGACGTGGAGCAGTCAGCACCTGTCTGTACTAAGCTTATTAGAAATTAAGTCTTTCAGGGTACCAAAAAGGAAATGCATCATAAAAGTTAATTGGCTTTAACAGAAATGACTGCCTGAGAAGTGTTTAGATAAAAGGGAGCAATGGTCAGGAGGGAAACTTCTGCAGCTGTCTGAGTCCATGAAGAGCTTCCCAGCTACATTACACAACAACCTAACAGGTGATCAGAGGAGCAGAATCACAAAGGCCCCCTCCAACCTCCATGCAGAGCCAGACTGCCAGGATTTGCAAGAGGATACTCTGGTGTGCTCTGTGTAGCAGGAAATAGTTCCTATTGCCATCTGAAAGTGCTCTTAGGTTCCAGAGCCAACAGCCTCTGCCCCAGCTCATGTTTCAGGCATCCTATGGCCCCAGCTAAGCAGCTGTATGGTGACCTGAACCACATGAATGTTTTTAAGAGTCTCAATTATAAAACAGGAAACTTTCTACTTAGAGTAACGGAAGAGAGGTTGTGGTGGAGGGTGGGGAAACACAGATCTGCTTTTCAAGCTGCCCTGAGTTAATACCGAACAATTCCCTGCAGTGACAGCCCGCAGACCGCACCCCAGGAGCTTGTGGCAGACTGGGCTCTCCTCCTCTGCCCCACTTCAGACTCCTGTTCTGTGTCATGCCTCTCCAACCCCACCCTGGGCTTTAGAGAGTCCTGGCCTCCTTTCTCCATCTGCTCTGGCTATTTCAGCACCTTCTCCACTCTGACCTCAGTCAACACTGCTTGGTTTGTTTTCTCCCTCCTTCCAACTTTGTCTCCTTTCAGTTTAGGATGCGTACACTGGGGATGAAGATCTTTGAGAGCCACAGACCCACGTCACACCCTCAGGTCTGCTCCCACGGGTGGCTGCACTCCTGACCCAGGGTGCCACGAGGCCCCGGTGTGAACGCCTGCGAGGGCAGAGCGCGGTGTGCCAGGACACGCGCCCGGCCCTGTGCCACGGTGCCACAGCGGGAGCTGCTGCCAGCCCACACATGGGAGACCACAAGGGACGTGCCAGCAGTTAAAGAGTAATCTGCTAAAACCTCACCCTCCGCTCCTCAGCACTGTTCCTAACTGGAGATGCTGTGCTGCCACGCAGTGCGGGAAGGGGAATGTCTGTAAAAGCAGAAAATCATCCCTCCCGCCCCCTTTTATAATATCAGATAAAGGCAGAACGTGGTTTCATTTTAAAAAACAAACATTACAGCAAAAACTTTCATGCAAGTTTAGCAGCAACCTGAACTTTACCAGAGAAGCACTGGCAATCCTTAGCAACCCTTTTGCAACCTGTAATTATTCTGCAGTAAATTTTACACATTTCAGAGATTTGGATTTCAACAGCACCTTCGATCCAGAGATCTCCCAAAGTGCAGCTGCCCGTACTGGAGTGAGCTCCAGGCTGTCTCCTGGGATTTTACCATCGGTTTTTGCCTCATTTCACAGCTGTGACATCTCAGCCCAAGTTAGACCAAGGCTCTGGAGGCTCAGGGATCTTTCTTTGCCACGGTCACAGTGACAGTCCATGGCACAGCTGTGATACTGCCCTTAAATCCCAGGTCCCAGCTCTGCCCTTTAAGCACAAGAAAACTCTACTCTCCCCCATCATTTCTGTTCTTCAGCCAAGAGCAATTGGACAAAGCAGCTGAAGCCTCAGTGCTAACAGCTCTTTTTTATCCCTCCTCTCACATGCCCAAGTCCCAGAAGTTTGCAATTTTTAAGGGCTGATCAAATCTCACTATTCCCCCAGACCTTCCAACCACTGTTCTTTCAGCCTTCATTTCAGCACCTGTCTCACAGACAAATCACACAGCCCACAATTTAGTCTTCGTATTAACAAAGCAGTGCATTCAAATTTGCTCTCCAGGTCAAACAGCTCCAATCCCAAAGCAATCCCCAAAGTCCAGTGTCCCTTTGGCTACCAACAAACTCCTGCCAGAGAAGTCAAGAGCGTTTATCTGTGAACGTCATCATCAGAGGTATTCAGCACTGCATGGGAACCAGTTCATACATCTAGGAGTGGAATCAAAAGTTAGCACCTGAGCTTGGCAGAAATGCAGGTTTTTCACAGCTAGAGTAATGTTTATAGCAAATGAGACAGACACTGCAAAAAGGCCTTCAAACTTGGTCAAAACAAGCAGGCACACAGTGATACAACCTGGCTTGGTCTACAACCTGACTGTGAGTGCTGTGCACACAGATCACCTTGTTTTAATAATTATCTCACCTGTTCCATTACACAAAGTTGAAAACTCCCTCAAACAACTTCTGCCACAAGCTCCATGTGATTTCTGCTTGCCACCGCCTCAAGAAGCAGAAGATGAGTGTTCCCAGGGTGGGGGATGCAATACAGCTCTGTGACTGCTGGGAGGCCCACAGGAGGCAGCTCGAGAGCTTGACAGGTCATTTAGACCTTAGAAAGGCAAAAAAAAGCCCAGCTGGCTGTCTTCACCCATCCCTGCCCTGTGCACAGACACCAAAGTGCAGCCTCATGTGAACTGAGGACAGCTTTTGCTGCCAGCTCTCCTCTGCTGAGCTTCCGGCACTTTGATGCAGAAAAGAAAGGAACTGAGCACAGAGTTGGCAGCACTTTCCTTTTTCACCTCACTTTCAAAAGCCATCTCCATCAGCTTCAATCTCTCATCTGCACAATGCAGCCTGAACTCAGCAAACCCCTTCAGATTAGCGACGGGCAGAGAGAGAAAACCTCTCCATTTCCCGGCAGGGCAACAGGGAGGCTCCCTCCAGGAAGGAGAGGTCTGGGGTCCAAACCTACAGCAGCTCAGACTGAGCTCTGAGCTCAGGACTCTGCCAGCCTTCAGGGGCAGTCTGGGAGCCTTTTACTTAACATAAAGGGGAAAAGAGCTGAAAGTGTCCTCCAGAAAGCGCTCAGCCTTACTGCGTCAGGTCACTGATGTGAGATGAGCACTTCAGTCTCTGTGCATGCACTGATTTATTTCTTTTTAATTCATCCATTGCTTTGTGTTTACACACTGATCTTATTATTATATATATATATAAATATAATGTGTTATAGAACTATATTATTATTATATTTTTTTTTAAAAATACATAGTTTAAACCACCAAATTAAAAAAATATGTCATTCCTACAGCTCTTACACAGGTTCAAAGCACCCCACTGATCAGAGCAGTATCTCTGAACATTGCAGCCACAACTCCTTGATGCTGGGAACAAGGACTCACAGGCAACAGCAGGGAGCAGAGAGAGCACAATATATCCCACTCGGAATCACAGAATTGCTAAGGTTGGAAAAGACTTTTAAGATCCTCAAGTCCAACCATCTGTTGACTTCTCTCCCTTCATCCCTGCGAGAGGGACTCTAATCCTGGGATGAAAGACCAAGTCTCCACGTCAGTACTGAAAGTGAAATGCTTCCCCCAGCCTCTGCAGCAAGAGGCAGCTCAGAGGAGTTCTAGTTTTCCTTTCTGCATCAGTGGAGAACAGCTTCAGTTTGCCAAACTATATCACGTTTCCCAATAAAATAGCAGTTTGCAAAATAATTAACAGCCATTAAAATTCCCCATTAAGTTTTGCCACTAGCAACAGCAGGACCATTCTCCTCCCAGCAGTGGTGAAAACTCTGCTTATTTCTGTAGTAAACCCAGTGTTGTTAATGAGCCATTTTATCCCATCCTGTTTGCTTCTGAGAGCTCCCTCACCAGCAGATCCCTCTCACTGGGGAGTTTTTCATTACATATTTAACACTACAAGAGCCTGAGCGCCACGGACCACCTTTGAGCTGTCACCGTGCAGGAACGGTGACATCCATCTTCTGGTTAGTGGCAGATTGGCCTGTACTCACTGCACCCCTTACACCGAGGAGTAGAGGGGGAGAGAGCCTCTCTCCTGCCATGCTGCTTGAGGAGAACAGAAATAACCCTGATTTCGAAAATTAAGGCAAGAGGAAAGCCAGGCTCCAGCTTTCTGTCATCTCCCACCGATTCCACAGTCTAATATTTTGACTTGAACATTTACAAGAACAACAAAATGCTTCAGTAGCTCAACCCACCTTGGTAAGTTCATCAAAGTAATTAACGCTGCAGTGGCTGCTTACACCACTCTGCTGACAGCACTAATTACAGGCTGCAGAGGTGGATCCCAGTGACAGCAAAGGGGACCAGGAGCTGGCTGGGAATGCACGGGAATGGGCAGATGTGCAGCCCTGTGCCACTGCTTGGGCTGGACCCAGCACTCCCTGCTTCCTCCTGCTCCTAACCCCAAAATTCAGCATCTCCAGCACTGAGTGTAACTGAGCAACTCTGGCAGCTTCTGCTGTTTTTCTGCCAACCAACACCCAGCAGAAGAGGCCTGGAGCATCCTACCAAACACCTTTCTGAGAGCAAGCCCTTCATTAACAGGAGTGGGGCTGGCTAGCCAAGGTGACAGGGCCCTTACAGACCATCACGAGGATAGCAATCCAAGTGTTCTGGTTCCTGGAGACATCATGGACCATTTCATCTCCTGTGAAATGAAGTGGGAGGGTTGTACTCTCCCTCACTAAACACAGGGTATAACTTTCTTCACACAAGAAGTCCTGTCCTGAAGGCATGGACAGAAACCCACATGCTCAGTGTGACTTGTGCCAAGAGCACTTGTGTCTGTTTTGGGAGATGAAGGAGATCTGATCCTCATCGCTAGATCTGTGATCAAGCACAAGATCCCTCCCCAGCTGTTTTTGGTTCACCTTTGTCTGGGAAAAACACAGGCTTAAAAAAATTTATTATTTTTCCAGTCAGCTGTTTGTAAAAAAATGCTTTTGAGACGTTTCCCACATTTCACAGGCTGAGGCAATCCCACTCCAACCCTCCATCAGCACCCAGTTAGCGCTACGACAGAGAAACCCCGTTTCTTTCTGTTCATCTGATCATAAAGAATCATTCCCAGGGAAAGGAGCCCACCCCACCAGGAGCATCCAGCGAGGTCTGGATCTCACACGAGCCGCTGCAACCAGTGCAGTTGTATAATGGAAACCTGACCTACAAACCCTGAACCAAATTCTAGTTGTTCCCCTTTGAGAAGGGAGCACGTGAAGGCCGCACACGTCTTCTGCCCTGGCTGCTGCCTCCTCCCACAGCTGTAACCCCACAGCTTGGCTCCACATCCTGACAGGACTGTTACCTCTCCTCCATCCAGCAGAGCTGGGAGGAAGGGGACCACCAGCAAAAAGTGAGTTAAAAGCGGCCCTGGTTGCATAAATTGCATCATCTGTGCCACCTACAACTGAGGGATGGCTGTGTTTTGGTGGCCAAGCTCTCCACACACCACCACCCACTTCTGGGATGAAGGACACACAAAGGAACAGCAGGTGCTGCCTCTTCCACCCAACAGGGGCACCAGCAGCCCTGGAGCAAGGGACCATTCCCCAGCACACACATCCCTCACGGAGCAAACGGCCCCGTACCTGCTCTGGGGACAGAGCAGCTGTGCGGGCTCTAAGGACCAAGGTGACAAGCGGGTGACACAGAGAGCTTTTGGGATAGACAGCGTTAACCTCTCTGCTGCTGGAGCCTTGCTCTGCAGTGCAACCCCAGCTCCTCAGGAGGGCTCTTTCTCTACACAGACCCAACAAACCAGATGGGTTTGAGGTGCTCTGTGCCTGTGATGCACAGCAGCATCAAAGACGTTAAGGAGAAGAACATACTGCACCAGAGAGTCTAACAAATAAGGCACCCATAAAAGCAGAGATGAAAGCTCAGCACACGCAGGCAAATCACAGCAGCTGGGAACTGCAGAGTCACCCTGGGAAGGGGACAAGAGGCAAGGAAAGCCATCTCCTCCTCCACCGCAGCACCAGCCAGGAGAGTGCTGGTCAGATGGGAATTCGGACAGACCTGAGCCCCAGAGAGCTCAGCAAGATGCACAAACCTTCCCTTGGGTTTCTACTCTGCAGTAAAATTCTAAGAAGCATTAAAAGGACTGTGAAAGGAACAGGAGCGCTCATAAGGAGGTCCTTACACTGTCAGCAGTTTTGAGATGCTTTGCAACCATCTGATCCCTCCTTCCCCCACACAAAGTATGTAAATCAAGGAGTTTCTTCAGAGAGTGGACTAGATTTGAATGACAAGGTTTCCCAGCTCCTTGGCTGGAAATCCCTTCCTTTCCTACAGTCTTGCTGGAAATAAGGAGAAATCTGCTGTTCATGAAGGACATTCCCAGCAGTGATGGACACAGGCCAGGCTATGCTGACCCACTGACCAGTCCTTCTTGGCCACACTCCTGGGCCAGCTCCCACGTGTCCGTGCCACACAGGGTACAGCATCTCCCCTCATGGATGACACTTCCCTCTCACAAGAAAAACAGCTGGATAAGAACTGCCCTGTTGGACTTAACCAAGAGAAAAACCAACCCAGTCTGCAGTCGGGAAGGGGCTGCATGAACCAGCTGGGAAGATGCTCCTTCACCCCCACCTGCCTTTCCCAGCAGGCAGTTTGAGCGTGTTACAGCCACCAGGAGCACCGTGAGAGAGATTTTAGCCATCACACGTAACCACAGTGGATAACAACTCGCTGAACACCTGATTTACTTAATGACTGTACCAGCAGCTTTGCAAGACATGGGTGATTCCAGAGGCAGTCGGTGCTTTGCTGCTGCTCCGAGTCATAGCCAGCACAGCCAAGCCCCACAGCAAGGCAGGAACACTGAGATTTCGACCAGCTGTTCTTATCTTGTCTCACAGTATTGAAAACTGGGACCTATCGAGAGCAAACAAGCAAGCCACGGCATTCACTGAACTCTGCTGTGGCTGGGAGTGCTGTAAACCACACACAGGGACAGGCCCTTCACACAGAAGTGACAAAGAAGATGCATCTGCAATGATTTTATGGCACAACAGCATAGAAAATGGTTTTATGCTCCTAAAAGCAGGTGATTAAAATTCCAAGATGTCACAGATTTTAATCCTGAGCTAATTTTTTCCTCTCTTCTATGCTGTATCATACATCATGGCTATCAAGAGAGCAGAACTCTCAAAAATCAGATGTCCTGAAGCTAGAGTACGAGAAAATTATGTTTTCTACAGCAAATCAGTTCAACAGAGGCTCAATAAAACATGATTGATAATTAGTGTTTTCTTTTTGGCAGCTAGTAGCAATTGTCTTCTCCTTAAGCCTAGTGCATTTGCCAATTTAAAACTAATCGGTCCAAAAATGAAACAAAACATCTGCCAAAAAAAATTCCCAGTGAATATTGGTTAAGATTTACAAAGTTCTACAGCCGAGTGTCACCTGCTACAGCACCAGACAACTCAACAGTAATGAGGGTAGAGCTGAGACAGCCTTGTAGAAAGAGCCATCAGGCAAATGGAAAATGGATGAGAATAGCTAAATCAGTTTAGATTTCCTTAACAGAGGCAGATCAAAAGAAAACTAACCCGATTAGGAGGGAGAGAGACACTGATCCAGATTCATGGAGCAAAGCAGAACAGCCATAAAGTGATATTTATGCCTGTTTTCCTTTCCAGGGCTGCACAAAGCACCAGCATGTACCAGTAGATCTGGCCCAGATTTATGGGCTAAGGGTAGACCCTTTGAAACAAGGACAGCTTCTCTTCCCCAGCTTACTTTCCCAGTTAAGCAACTGTCCAAAAAAAAAAAATTAAAATAGGCCATAAAAAAGCCTCCCCAATTTAATTAAATAGAGTAAGTGATAGTCATTGCCTGCTGGCAGTGCCATTCTCCCTGCTCGGGGCACCTTGTCCTGGTTCCAGCAGGGCAGGGATGCACTGCCAGAGCCCGGCTTTTGGCTCAGCCCAGTTCAGGCAGCACCAGATGTGGTGCCAGCACTGGCTGTGGCCATGCACAGGCCCCCGAGCATCCTGCCCTGAGGGTGCAGGCCGGTGTAGTTCCACAGCCCCTGACAGCAGGCAGGGCACATCAGTGCTGCTGCTGGCGTGCTGCAGCACTGGACATTGCAGGAGCACGACACACACACACCCCAGGAGCGCCGTGCCTGCCTTCCCAAGGAAAGCCCGACACTGATCCTGGTCCCTGAACCAGCCACCACCTTCTCCAGCAAACCCTCTGCTGCCTGAGATGAGCCCACTGCTACTCAGAGCTGCCACCACCGCGGCCAGGGGCTCATTTCAGCTGAGTGCAGCTGCTCAGTGCCTTACTGGGTGCCCGGGCTCCTCATCAGCCACCACCCCAGCGCCCTGTGCCGTGCCCAGCACAGCCACCAGCCTCCTCCTCAGCCCCAGGGCCCCTTTGCAGCAACACCCACCCGGGCTGCCAGGGTAAAAAGCTCCATGAAGCCACTCCTGCTGTCCCCAAACCCCACGGGAACGACTCACTGCCCAGAGATAATGACAGCACGAAAGCTCCCTGTCACCAGCAGTCTCAGAAAAGGCCACCCTGGCTGTGCCCCCACATGCTCTTGGCAGCCCTGCTGCTTTCCAGAGCTGTGCATGTCCCAGGGGATGTGTGAGCACATGTACACAGCTTTTTTCCAAAGCAAATACACTCCCAGGCTGACACTTTTGTTCAGGTTAAACACCTGTGCCCCCAAGGCAGCATTTTACACCATCACTCCCCGCACCACAAAGCGTGCCAAATCTAAGGAGGTTTTTGTTGCTGAGGAGGCTGTCCCAGAGCCAGGGCAGGCTGCACCACTCACCCTGATCCTGCAGCTTGTGCATCCTGCTCTGACAGGGAGACCACCAGCCTCCCCTTCACCTGCCCCATCAGCATTTCCACCAGCAAACCCTCTGCACTCACAGCTCCATGTCTCATCCTCCTGGCTTCCACCCCAGCTGTGGAGAATTCAGATATCACAACAAGAGCAAAGGGATGCCCATAACAAAACAGCCCAATGTCCTCTCATGTTTTAGTGAGATAATAAACACAGCCAAAGCTTTGCATGAGTCCCAGACCAAGCCTCCACATTCCTGCATGAGTCAGACACCACCTGACACCTCCCAAGGAGCTGATATGCATTGGATGTTATTAGGATCTAACACAGAAGCTGTTTTGGGACAGGGCAAAACCAACTTTGCCCACTGCAGTGCCAATAAACACCCTTCTCCATGCCCTCCAGTCCCAAGACCCTGTGGTCTCTGGGTGACCAAGCTGTTATTTTCATGTCCCAGTCACACAGGAACCAGTGCTGGGCTCTCAGCCCCACAACTCAGCCCGCTGGGTTTTGGAGGCCTCTCCAGCTGTGGCACCTCAGGACCCCCACACACGATGCCCCATGAGGAGCTCTTTGCAGAGGGCAGAGACAGCACAGCTGGCAAACAAGGTGCCACAGCCACGAGCAGCGTGGGACAAGGAGGAGTTTTAAACAGATCTGAGCGGCTCAGTGGGTAGGTAAACAGGATCCCCACTTCTTTCCTGTTCCACAGCTGGAAAACCCACAGGCCCTTCCTGCAGGAAGGGAAGGAGGAGGGTGGGGAGCCCACAGCACTGGGGTCAGCTTCCAAAACTGGGAACTGGCTGTCCCAGGGAACCACTCCTCCCCATGGCACACGCAAGATGTTTTCACTGCTGCTGGGAACTCCTGGTTCTGGACAGGGTGATCCCTGAGGGATCATGCCATGTCAGTATATTTCAATACCATGGGGCAGTGATTAATGGGCTGGTCTGTACAGCAGCATCCAGCAGGAAGGAGCTGAGTGTTCTTCATGTGGACTCTGTGCCCTGTGGAGCACAGTGCATTAGGTGACCAAACCAAACTGACCGCAATAAAGTCAAAATACCCAAATACCTTTAGAGGTCTGTGCCAAAACGCTCAGGGATCCACAGGAAGCCCCCAGTCAGTGGCAGGTGAAGGTGCTCCTATCAGAGCTTGGTCCCGGATGCCTGAGTGAGGAACGTATTTGTGGAAGCTTCAAACCCCATGAGAATGACACAAGGATCAAGCAAAGCCAGATGGCCACACCTCTGGCTCATCACCCTGCCCTGCTCTGGGCACAGCTCCTTCCACCTCTGTCTGCAATCCACGCTGTCAATCCCACCTCACAGGAGAAAAATCAGTCAACAAACATCGCCCTTGAGCTACAAGACAAGTCTCTGGATGTAAGCAAAGCAAGAAATATTTCCTGTTCGCTTGTTCCCTGTAGGGTAACTGACAGATCAGTGCTGCAAACGTTCCCATTACCGAACACGTGGCAAATCCTGGAGCACCGATTGATACAATGCAATGACGACCCAAGTCCTGAATTCATGCTACAGATGCAGTGCTGACCTGTACTCAGGTGACAGCTTTCCTGGCTCTAAAGAGTGGTTGAAAATTGCCTCAAATGAGAGCAATTTGGGTCAGGGGACAGAACAGCAGCTTTTTCATAGCTATTTCACAACTGCATGATTGAAGTTATAAGAAATAAATTTCCTGGGAAAGCACAAGGAACACTGCTTAGGTGCCCTTTCGGATGAACTTTTAAACTCATTTGCCCTTCTAATAAAAGCAAAATGGACTTGCAGCACCTCTCCATGACCCAGTGTCACCTACCAAACCAGACAGGCTGTGGTTTTGGCACAGCATCCAGCAGCAGGTTGGAAGCTGGCTGGTTACAGCCTACACTGGAACTTCATGTCACATTCAGGACGTGCATGGCTGGTTTGACAGCATCAGCTTTAGAGGGAAAGAAACCCCTGTGATAACTGCCCGACAGGCAGGAGGATGTCACTGCAGATCCACGGGGACTGTCCTCCTTCACTGGAGCTCTGGCTCTTTCTAACGCCTGCTACTTCAGGCTGTTACACCAAAATTTTAATTAAAAGAAGAGGCCCATTTAAGCTCCTGTGGAGCCCTGCTCCAGCCTTGCTAATTAAAGACAAACTGACAGGATCTGAAATGATAAAATAAACCAGGTCTGAAAAGTTTGAGAGGCACAGGACGAGTCTGAGCTCTAAGTAGGTTGAAATTTGCTCTCTGTGGGAGCACTGTGTGCTGTCCAGCCCCAGGTTTCTAAGTGAGGTTCTGGTCTCTGTGGAGCTGACAGGCTCTCCAGAGGGTTCATCACAGCACCCCAGCTCAGATCTCACCTGTCTTCTCTGACAGCACACAGGATCTGAGCCCAGGGCTGGCAGACAGATACAGGAAGTTCTCTCCATGTCCTTAACCTGAGTGAAATGGCTGTCCTTTACCTGCAGGGCCACTGAGCCTTTCCAGCCCCAAGAAGCTGAGAGCTGGGATGGATTTCCAGGTGGATTCCTTGTCCCAAGTCATTGGGCAAACCACAAACATCCTGCAGCAGCGAAACCTTGGTGCAGCAGAGCTGCTCCGTTCCTGTGCAAGGACTTTGTACTTTTCATTCCGCATTACTGAACAGGGTAAAAATTTGCTGTTATTGGTAAGGATGGGCTTGACACAGAGAATCCTTCAGATCAGATAATTTAAAAGACCATGAATACACCAAGCCATCGTGTCTCAGTCCTTAACATTGCAACCAGAACCATGGAATTATCAGCACCTCGCCTCTCACCCTCGCTGCTCCAAATGGAAACACTTTGGAGGTGCCACCCACTAAAACATGGATGTGTCCAGACAGATGCAGGTGTAACACAGGACAAAATAGAAGCTGTGTGCAGGTAACTCTGCCGTGGAAACCATCAGCTGCCAACCAGCCTAAAACAGGGCTGGGTGCAAGCAAGGAGAAAGGTGTGACAGTGACTTTCAGGTTAATTCCTGCTCTAGTCTCCCTTTTCTAGAGGTGAACTCTACAGCAGTAGGCCTTAGGACAAAAAAAAAAGTGAGTGTTGTTTGGTGGGGGAGCTGCTTGGGGTTTTGTTACCAAGGAGGACTGTGGTGCTTTTTATCTAACAGGATTTCTCATCAGCCCAGGTAAAGGCAGACAAAGCTAAATGAGACTTTGGAAGTTTCCCACTACATTTCAGAGCTTGATGCTCTTACACGCAAGGCAGGGACCTTTTTGCCACTTTGAAAGCACAGCCCAGCACAGCAGACAAGACCACCAGGGAAATGTGAATTAAGGCCTAGCTTGAAAACCTTGACTAAGCTGAGAAATGCTGCAAACTGCTACAGAAATGTATTCAGAACAGGATAAACACCCTAGAGTAACTAAAGCCCCTTTCCCACATGAGTGGCATTTGCAGCCAGCCTACCTCACACTATCCAGGGAATCCAGAGGCCACATCCAGCAAGAAAAAGTTGCCAATTGCAGGGACCTCAGTGGAAACTGCATTCGCTTGCTAGGAGCTGCACAGGGGCTCTGGTCCCCGAATTAAAAGGGAGTGCAAGGTGCTTGATTGCATCTTGGCTCTTGATTACAAATGCAGCAGCAGCCAGAATTAAACAGTTGGCTTCCTGGCCTATTTAGCATCCTTTAGTGCTGGGTTAGAGGGTGGGCAAAGCTTAGGGGATGTTTTTATATACCAGCATCTTTTTTTTTTTTTTTTCAGTTTTATTTTTTTCTCAAGACATTTGCAGCGAATGATAATGTTTCCCAAAGATCTGGCCTGGCTCCAGAGGAAAAAACAAGCAGTGGAAGTGTCTGCAGAAGCAGCTCTGCACTAGGCTATAAGACACTGCCTGAACCAGCTACCATAGCAACTGCCATTAAAGAAAGAATTAGAGCGTTCTTCACGGAAGTAGGAAAACTCCCAGTCAATAAGCGTAAGGATGAGACGCAAAGCAAAAAAAAAAGGAGGATAAATACAAGCAAGTAGGAAAAATATGCACAACTGAATGAGAAGCAGGGCCGCTTGCACAGGTAGGTGTGCTCTGGTGTCGTGGAGGTGCCTATAAATACACTAAGATACCTAACTCCACCCTCATTAGCAAGCATTTTAGATACAGTTGATCCTGCCTTGGGGCAGGAGGTGGATTACATGACCTCCTGAGGCCCTCTCAACCTCTATTTTCCATGATTCTAGGAGGGAGAAATCTACACCAGCTGAGCTGAGCTGAGCTGGCCTCACTCCAGAAAGGCAGGAATTTAAATCTGGAAAAAAAATAGATTTAATCCACTTTTCAAGTTCTCCTTGACCAGGAGAAAGGGGCAGAAAGCAGAACTTGCAATCACAGCTTACAGGCAAGTTCTTCCTGGCCAGAAACGCGTTTTCAACCGTACCAGGGTAAAGCAGCAACATCAGGTTTTGCCCTGCAAGAAGGATTCACCCCCAAAAGTATTCATTTTCCCACCAACATAAATTTGCAAAGAACAATCATATGTGTGGCTGCAGACCTGTGGTTTTGGTTGTGGGTTGTTTTGCAGGGGGCTGTTTTACAAAACACACTTGAAAACAGAATGATGCTGCAAAAAGCCAGAGAGCTCTCAGGAGCGATCAGGCTCATGTCCT
Organism: Lycocorax pyrrhopterus obiensis; assembly: GCA_014706295.1. Classification (NCBI taxonomy): domain Eukaryota; kingdom Metazoa; phylum Chordata; class Aves; order Passeriformes; family Paradisaeidae; genus Lycocorax; species Lycocorax pyrrhopterus. Next base: position 7,041,636 of record JACSVZ010000022.1, on the reverse strand, counting down.
ACATCCCTGGATTAGACCCCACAACACAGCCCCAAAGCAGGAGAGAGCCTTGGCTCTCGGAGCTCACACCCAAGGAGAGAAAGCAGACGAAATTTCACCCTGGGTTGTGCTTCTTACTACGCAGGAGACACGAGAGGTCCCCGACAGAGCTGCTGTTCACGCTCTCCGATCCCTCGCTATTGGAGCGGGACAAACCACACTGTGAATGGAGCACAGGAAACAGCAGACACCTGGAAGGCAGCCAGGCAGGCAAGAAACACACTGCCTGCAAGAGAAAACCCCGTGTCCCAGCCCCTAGAGCAAGGATCTGGCCGGGCTGTAGGGTCAGCCCTTCCAGGCGTTATCCCACCGAGCAGGCAGCCGGGCGTGCTGCTCTCAGCGCTCCATCCCACCCGCGGCCATGCCTTGGCCCCCCTCGTGCACACGGCAGGCAGTGGTCCCCTCAGGAGAAAACACAAGGACAACCAAGCCGGGAAGTTACAGGCTAGAAAGAGCCACTGACATGCCAGCAAGTAATTCCAGGCTCAGACTGGGAAGTGCTGGCTTCGACATTTGGAGGAGACACCAGGAAACACGCAGGCATGCAAGGCTGCCTCCACGTCACAGGAAGCAGAGCAGCCAGCACAGGGAAGGGAAAGGTTAAATGCCACTGATTTAGCACCTGTAGGCAGGGACATCTCCAGGCACCTGGTTGAATTAAGGTCCCATTGATAATCTGCCTTGGGCTCACAAAAGTCTGACGTTCCCGGCGAAGGCGGCTGCTGCATCCTGAGCCCTCCCTGCCGTGATTTGGCCGGGCAGGGTTTGAGAGCAGATGGTGACCTTACATATCCTACCTACTGCACCTTGCAGGCACAACCTGAGGAGTTCCAGCCTCTCCTCCCCGTTGCCCAGATCTCCTTTGGAGGCAGGCATACTCCTCACACACGGCCACATTAACACCACTGACAACACCAATAAACCAAAGAAATGTCCAGTTTGTATTTAGGTGCACGTGCAACCAAGGAGGCATCGAGTTTCTCCTCCAAAACATGCTGTAGCCAAATGTTGGAAGGTGATTAAGTGATTTAAGCTACCTCTAGTAAGAAACAAAATCTTGACAACAGTCATTGGCCAATCCCTGTTTGATTAAAAACACCTTAAACCCAAACAGTCCATTCTTACTGGCAGGACAAGCAGTTTGAATCCAATGTTTATCCATTACCCTGTAATCCTATTACAAAATACACCAGAAATATTTTCAGTGGTATCAGAAATGGTGGGAGGCAGCTCACATGTAAAAGCCAGAAAATGAAATGATGTGGAAATGACCAGCTTTTGAGGGAGAAAAAAAAAAAAAAGTATTTCTGATCAAACTTTTTTGTTTAAAGAAAAATTTTCAAATGAGTTGTTGAAGTTGACTCCAGATTTGGGGAGGGAGAGGGCGGGCCTCATGCCAGGAAAACCTGAGGTGGACTTCCAGCATTAATTTCAAAACAGAAAAGTTGGCATTTGAAGCTCTTCTGAATATAATCTCCCCACCTGATTGAATTTCAGAGAGTAGGGGAAAAAAATTAAAAAATATTTATGTGTTATGACAACAGAGAAAGTTGCTGATTCAATATTGCTCACACTCCCAGATGCCTCTAGTTAGCTACCATATGCAAATCACCCCGTGTTGGCATCACATCCAAACTGCGTGAAAAAGCCAAGTTAAAATGTGGCCAAATACGTGAATCTGCTTTTGGAAGACACACCAACCCCCATTAACAAAATTAACAAAATTTATCATTTCCAAGGGCTCCCACATGCAGCTTCCTAAAGAGGACAGCTCTCATTTCCACAGCCAGTGAGTTTAAAACTCGAGAAATGCCTTTGTTATTGAAAAGAAACTTTTAATTTCTGTCTCAAGCCATTCCCAAATACCCAGATATACACTAAGACTGATGGTGATAAGAGATCTTTTCTTTTCAGAACCCTTCAAAGGGCACAAAACCCAGGGGAAAAACCTTCTCAGACAGATAAATGCACTTACTCACAGACCTGGACACAGGAACCCCACGAAAAAAAGCTTCAGGAGAGTAATAATGTGGGTGGAAAATTAAGGCACCTCATAAAAGGTTTGAAGTAACAAGGGAACAGATCACATCAGCTTGGAAAGGTTAAAGAAAGCAATTTATAGACACTAATTAGGGCCTCTTTTAAAAGTGCCTTTGCAAATGACAAGGTTGGGTTTATTCCGGAGAGGTGCAAAGGGAGCGTGGTCAGAGCTGCCTGGGGATGCTCCCAGAAGGTTGGATGAGCCTCACTCGGCATCACGGCACAGGATTCGAGGGATGGCACAAAGGGAAGCAGGGGGAATGTGTTTATATGGACAAGTTGCTTCATCCCCAGGGAAATCTTCCCTGCACAGGAGCCAGTGAGCCCCAAGCTTACGCCCCCTGCTCTGTCCCTGAGAACTGTTCTGCTGAATGCCAAGTCCAAGGTCACCAAACCCGAGTTTTCCTTCACTTTCAGGCTCACCAGCTCACCACCTCTCTACAGCTTCCTGAAAGGTGGCTGTAGTCAGGTGGGGGCTGGTCTCTTTTTCCAGGCAACAACTGATAGAACAAGAGGACACAGTCTTAAGCTGCGCCAAGGAAAATATAGGTTGGATATTAGGAAAAAGTTTTTTACAGAAAGAATGATAAAATATTGGAATGGTCTACCCGGGGAGGCGGTGGAATCACCATCCCTGGACGTGCTTAAAAAGAGATTGGACATGGGCGCTCGGTGCCATGGTTTAGTTTAGCTGAGGTGTTGGGGCATGGGTTGGACTCGATGATCTTGAAGCTCTTCCAACCTGGTGATTCTGTGGTAAGGATCTGCACGGTTAAACTCCTGCAGAAGCGCTGCTTTATGCAACGCTCTGGCTCTGATAAAGTCCTGCTTGCAGGATGAAGTGCCAGGAGGTGGGAGCTGAAGGACTCTGCAGCGATGCTTCCCGCAGCCATCGCCGGGGGGGCAGCGGCTGCCTGTGGGAGGCAGCTCTCATCCCAGAGCAGGAGAAACCAGGGCACCTCCAGCACTGCTGGAAGGTGAATCAATCCTTGGGGTCTCTACTTCTCTGCTGGCTCCTTGAAGGGAGCCCAGCTCAGCCTGAAGCCAATTCCAACACCTCCAGTTTGTGCCATTCAAGCGGGAGCTCCCCCTGCAAACAGCCCAGGTGTGCAAAGGGACCTCCAGACAGCAAATGCCACACGTCTGTACAAGCAGCCACTTTACCCACCTCTGGGATCTGTTTTTTCAGTTTACAGAACATCAGCTTGTCTCCCCATGCTCTGGGGCTGCTTTTAGAGGAGCTCAGCGATGTAGAAAGACCTGGACATGACAACCCTGGCTGCTTTTGGGGACGAGGTGCTGCCCTGGGAATGGCAGGACCAGCCTCCTCTCCATGGTTTCAGTCCATCACCTCGCAGAACAGCCTCAAAGGGCCACAGCCCTCAGCAATTTCTTATCTTCTCACAAATCCTCTGCAATCAGTACAGTAGCTCATAAAGCATTCCTTTATTGCATTATAAAGCAACTCCTTCGCAGCCATCGGAGCAGCCCAGAGGCTGCATCCAGCACCACACTCCCTGTAAGCTCTGTGTGGGCTGAGGGTCCTCCCTTCTGCACCATCCCTTTGAAACCAGCTCGGATTAAGACCAGACTTGAACGTATTTCCACTTAAAATGGTGATGGTGCGTGATGCCTTTCCCCAGCATTCCCATGGAGGAGAGGGGACCATGTCCAGTCTGGCAGGTGGGAGTGCTCTGGTCTCCCACCTGAGAGCTCACCCATGAGCTGTCTGGAGCTATCTCAGCTTGCCAAACTGAAGGTCCAGGCAGCACCGTGCAGCCCAGGGGCACTGCTGCCCTCGGTGTGGGGTCAGTGCCCATCACCTCGCTGTCCCCAGCGCGACTGTCTGCTCACATCTGCCACCAGCGTGTTTGCAGCGTGCTCCTTACCCCGGTTCTGTCAGCAGAGATCCAAAGGAGCTTTTAATAGCAGCTTGTTTATGAAACCGGGGATGTTTTGACAGATCTGTTGCAGAAGATGCGAGGCACAAGCAGACAGGAGCCATCACCCCTTCGCAGCTCCTGCCCACGCTGGGGCTCATGGTCCCCAGGAGCCTTCAGTCCGGCTTGGCCACCACACTGAAACCATGGAACCACGGAGTCATTTAGGTTGGAAAAGCCCTCCAGGATCATCGAGTCCAACCATTCTCCCAGCACTGCTAAGGCCACCACTAACCCGTGCCCCCAGGTGCCACATCTATGCATCTTTTAAATCCCTCCAGGGATGGTTACTCAACCACTGCCCTGGGCAGCCTGTGCCAGGGCTGGACAACTCTTTTGGTGAAGGAATTTTTCCTAATAACCAATCTAAACCTACCCTGGGGTGCAACTTGAGGCCATTTCCTTGCCTTTCCTTGTCACCTGGCCCACAGTAGCTCTCTCAATTACACCCCGGCAAAAGGCAGGCAAAGAACAGTGAAAGCAGCACATCCAGGACCTCAGAACCCCTGAAGAGCAAGGCTGGGTTCTGCACCCACCAGCTCCATCCTACAGGGCTCAACTACCACCTCAGGAGGTGGTCATACGCACCACAGCCTCAGACATCATTGGGACAAAGAGCCAACTCACTGCCCAACTCCACTTTCTCCTCCCTGATTTCACTGCACAGCACCCACCACCCTCCCCTCTCCCACTTCAGGGGTGAGAGTGATAAAAATAAACAGCAAAGTCACGAGGAATGGAAATGGCACAGCCGCCCAGAGGCAGCTCGGAGGTGACACGTGCCAGCTGCGCCCCCACCTCCAACCTTCCTCACACCGACTTACCAACTTCTTAATCATTTATATTTCACCTCCCCCTCCACATCCCACATGGAGACAAAAGATGATTCATATATCAAAATAATCACCTGGGACCTCCGAGAGCCCACGAGTTCCTCACTTCCTTGATAAGGAATTTTGCCAGTTTGGCACCTGGGTTTGACTGTCCCCTCCTCGCTGTATACTGGTCCCACATCGCAGAGGGGGCAGAGCAGGCACAGAACCTGCCCACACACTATTTTTAGGACTTAAACTAATTGAGCACCAAACAAATTCACTGTAAAAACTCGAGGCATCTGAAAAATCCAGCTACTTGGGAAGCACCTGTGCCCTGGGAATACCATCCATTGTCCTCTCCAGAGGGTGGGGAGGTCAATTTTCTGTCAGCAGGGAAGCAGCTTTATAACATTTGGGTTTTATCACCAGCATCACACTGGAAAGAGCAGCTGCTGGTTCAAGCCCACAGTGGGGGCAAGCCTGTGGAAAGAGGTCAACAGGATTATGGTGCCAGAAGAGACCTGCAGCGATGGATTTTCCCTCACAGGAGAAAAAGAGTGAAGCTGGGAGCTGAAAGCTCAACTGTGCAGCTTCAGCAGTGGAGTATCCATGTCCACAGGTGCTGCAAGACCACTGTCCACAGGGCCCTGCCACTGGAACACTGCTGTCACTGCCTGAACACACGGCAACCCTGCCTGCTCGCTGCCATCGGGGAGCACAGCCAGCCTTCCCCAGGCCTTGATCACAAACACCTCCACCACTCCTGCATCCCTCACAAAATGAGAAAGCATCTGCAGGACACACAGTGAAGGAGCTTTCCTCCTTCCAAACGGCCCAGATCCCAAACCAGAAAGAGCTAGAAGCAAAGCTACGAGGTTGGGCCTGTTGCAGACCCATCACACCCCCCACCACAGTGCTGAGCAGAGGCACCAGCGCCCCACGGAGAGGAAGATGATGGAACTCTCATCATCTGCCCCAACGCTGTGACCTGTCACTGGCAGCTGAACAGCTGGGTATGAAACCCAAACCACAACCTGCCAACACCTGCCAGCACAGGCAGGCAAAGGTGGTACAAGCCACAAACCTGTCCTCTCAGGCAATGCCAGCACTCACAGCTGGCTTCACTGTTTGGAGCCCTCCTAGAGGACCACAGCAGCTCAGAGCGAGAAACATGGGATCACTGGAGCAAAGAACTGGAAAGAGCTACGAAACCTCCAAAGCAAGGAAGGAACAAATAAAAGCCGGCAGTTCCAGGGCATTATCACAGGTCTGCTGTCCCAGGGAGGTCACAAATGCACACAGAACCAGAGCCACAGCAGGGCTCGGCTAATGCAGTGACAGTGCCCAGGCAGTGTCACCATTGCCCATGCTCTGTTTCCAAACAGGAGCAAAACACGCACACAAGGACGAGTTACAGTGCACAAAAGGCCTGCTCAGAAACAGGGACATGACTTTGGGGAGATTCTTCACGAGACAAGATGAGGTCCTCGCCTTCCACCCACGTACCAGGCAAGGATACACTGCCTCTTGCAGAGGGTGCTGCAAACCAGAGCAGCATTCTCTAGCAGAGATGCTCAGCTGGCCAGGTTTCCTAAGCATCCTCCTCTGCCATGCCAAGGGATCAGGAACATCACACCAGTTTCGCTACCTCGCAGAGCACCAACCCCAAAGGCTGCTCCAGCTCTGCTGCAAGAGATATTTTTACTCCTCTGCAGAGGAGCACTCTCCGGCTCCCCAGAGCTCACAGGTTTTTCCCCCATGCTGTGCTGAGGCTAATGGTTATTGACTTTTAGACATATTTTTTTCTCCTCCCCTCAGATTTTGTAGCAGAAGCAAAGCACTTTCATCCGCTTTGAAATGGTGCAATTAAACCAATTTCTGAACAATTTGCAGTTCTGTTCTTCAGGAAGTGCTAAGCAAAGCCACGCTTCCCAGTATTTTGGGAAAAATTTCATACATCCACGTACCTCTGAATCCATGTCCTCAAGCAGAGAAACTGAAGAGATTTACACTGACATGTAAATCCCTGCGACAGACTTCTATAAAACCACTGAGAGGCACACCCAGAAGGCAAGGAAAATGTTTCACACCTCCTGTAAGTAGGAAGTGTGAGAAGGAAAGAGATGAAAACTGCCTTCCTTCACCCAAACCTCAGTCACAACTCCTGCCCTATCCTGGCACTCATGCACCCACTCCTGATGCCAACCGAGGTAACGCTGGTGTCACACGGGGCTTTGGAGACCTCAGAGCTGTATCAGAGATGGCAACGCTTTAAAGCCCAACACCACACCAAGGGCAGTCCATGGACGACAGCGCAGATGCCTCTGCACACCACAGAGGACTTCACACCACACGGAGCTCACAGGCAGCCAGACAAAACCCGCCAGGCACCAGTGCCGTACCTTCCTCCACGTCATTCCTCAGAGAAGCCTCCAGCAGAGCAACGCTGGCTTCAAAAGACACTTTCTTTCTGTTCACAGCGTTTCTCTTCTTTTCATGCTTCCTCTTCTTGTGCTGCATCTCCTTCTCGTACTGGGCCCATTTCTTGAGCTGCTGAGCCCTCCGTTTCTGGGCTGCCCGCAGCCTCTCCAGCGTGGGCACCTTGTCCAGCAGCTGCAGCTCGGTCAGGAGGTCCACGTGGGCATCCATGGCTTCTGCCGAGAGAGGGGAGCGGGAGGGTGTCCCAGTGGGAAGGGATGTCCCACCACAGGTCCTCTGGATGGCAGCCACCTGCTGCTATACCAGCATCCTGAGCTGGGGAGGGCCCATGGCAGTGTCCGCTGAGAATGTGGGGGGAACCTGAAATGAGGAGGAAAGCAGGAGAGATCAGGTGTCATCAAACACATGAGTGCAGCCTGCCGGAAAGCACAACAGGCAACATCTACCACGAAAAAGGCAGCTCAGTTAACTGTGCTTTAATTGCTCTAATTGCTTTAATTGTTCTTACCAGCCTCGGTGATTCTCCCCTTCCCCCACTCCAAACATCCCAGCAAAACCCTCTTGACTGAGCAGAAGCTCCACTGAGCCAACTCGTTCATTCTACTCTCACATTAACCCTCTCCTACAAGCAGAATAAAGTCTTAGTGAGCAAAGACCTTCCACATGTTTGATACCATTTATCAGACAACTGAGGAGCAGCTTGAGTACTGAGACTCACACCCTTGCCTGGGCTGCTCCCCTCCATCCCCCCTCGTCCCAGGTGTCCCCACCCGCAGGGCTGCTCCGATGCACACCGGCAGAGACATTTCAGTCTGAGCAGCAAAGCACAGGTCAGAGGGAACCAAGGCTGCAGGGGCAGAGCCCAGGGCAGCCACAGACACCACATGAGGCCATTCCAGCACAAACAACGCAGAAGCCAGAGGCTGGAGATACCTCGGACTGCCTGTCTGGTGCCCACCTGGTGCTCCCACCAGGATCATCATCTGTGCTGCTCTTCTTCATCCATCCAGCCCCTTGTCAGCCCAGCCCCAGCTGAGGGCAGATGGATAGACCTGGCTCCGATTAAGAACACTTAAACCACCCCAGCTCTTAAAAACACGGGGGTTGTGCTCATTTCTCTCTTCCTTCGTGTTTTCTCCTCACCACACGCTAAATCACTCTGGTTTTGCTGTTCAGGCTCCACAAGTGCAGCAGTGAGAGCAGTCAATTCACAGCTCCTGACCCTTGGTGTGACCACAGCAGAAACCTCTGAGCAGGGCTACCCACAGAGTGACCAAGCAGGGATCCATGGGCAGCTGCCCAGTCACCTGCTGCAGGGGAGGAGGAAACACACCCCAGATTCCAGGAGAGGTCCAACAGGTGCACTTGAAATAAAGCCAACATCACAAGCAAACCGAACTAATCCTTTCCAAACAGACCTGTGCAAAGCACGTTGAATGGCTCGTGCAAAATCCAGGTAAGCAGCAAATAACCAGGTATGAGATGAGAGCTCCTGTGGTCCAGCCACCTTGGAGGGGACAAAGAAAAAAGAAAAAGTGTTGATGGGAAAGGGAGCCTGAGAACTTAAGTACTCACAAGCACCTGAGAAAGCCTCAACAGGACAGCTGAAGCTCAGCTCTGCTGCTGCAAAAGGGAGGAAGCAACAGCCTTGTAAGCACTGGATGCAGAAAATCTATGGGGAAAGCAGCAGAAGAGAGGCAGCTAAACCCAGCTGGGAGCCACGGTGAGGATACCAAACCTTACCCTACCCACGCAAGCCAGGAACAGCCACGGCTCATCCCTCTCAGAGGGCAGAGCAGCCCATCAAGGAGACCTCACTCTGTGGGGCTGCAGGGGAGCGTCCACACCACGCAGCACATCCACCACATCCCAGGGAACTCCACGAGGCTGAGGCATCCATGCCTACTAAACACTGCTACAGACCTTCCACAGGGGTTTGACCTTACCTATAAATATCTGAGAGCAAGACACGCCATTTCCTCCAACAGATAATTGGTTTGGGAACTGGAAACAAACAAACTCAGCCAGAGCACACAGGCAGGTCCAGGCAGCTGCTTTAGCCAGTAAATGGCCAAGGACAGCTTCAGCAGCACCTGCAAACCTTACTTTGAGGACTTCAAGATAGACCTGAACAGAAAAAAAAAACCTGTTTAATCCCATAAGAATTTAAAAGTGCCAAAAAATGCTTTAGCTCCACACAGGGACAAACCCAAATCCTTGCAAAGTATTTCATAAGGGATATACTACCTAGAAATTCAAATTCAATTCACTTGCTTGCGATGGAAAATACCAACTTGTGGCTTTAGCACAGCACTGGAAAGCAAGGGAAGGGTGTCCTGGCTCCTCCACAGCACGAGAGCCATACACAGCTCTCCCTGACCCCTGCCCGCAGCCCCCATGGGCTGGGACTCCCCACAGTCCCCAGAAACCCTGCAGAAAACGCATGAATGCACTTTCCAAAAAGCTTTTCTTTCGGGACAGACGCATTTCCCAAGCGCAGGCGCTCGGCTGGAAAGCTCTTCGGCACCTCTCGTGAACTCAGCTCCTGCCCCTGGCAAGCATTCCTGGGAGTATCTTTGTTGGCAATCTCAGTCTCTGCTGCAGCAACACAGCCTGCAGATCCAAAGTCCCAGCTACAATACCTCGAAGGAGGGGAGATAAGGGCAGGAAATGCCTCTCGGAATACCGCACAGGCACTCCCACCCTGCTCCTTTTCCAGGCCACTTCGGCCATTGTTTGCTAAAAGATGAACAAATATTTTCCAAAACACACCTGGAGTAGAAATGAGGAATGCAGGATTATTAAAGCAGGAAAACTTTATTTCAGCATTTCACAAGACAGACTGCAAATTTTCTTGGTGGGTTTAGGACTGCACCCTGAAAAGAGCAACAGGACGCTGATTTATAAGGAGAGGACAAGTTTGGCTGGGCTTGCCCATGTTTCAGCTTTGCTGCAGCAGCTCCTCTGCTCTCCAACAGAAGACATGGGAGATTCAGGTGGTCTGCAAAGGGGAGTGAAATGGAGAGGGGAGATCCACGGACATCAAGACATCTCTGGAAGTACCAAACACCAGCATGTCCTCAATCCAACCAGAAAATGAACCTCTAAAGGAGCTAAAAGGTCACCCTGAGAGCTCTTCCTGGAGGGGACACAGCTCAACTTCTCCCAGACATAATTCCCTATCACTCTCACAGACCCCAGAGCCCCAGAAAGATTTTGGCCCCATCACTCTGGCTGCCTGTTTTCCAGTGACCTGGTTCCTTCCCTGCACCTAAAGAAATGGCACATTTGACTTCTGGCACAAACAGGTCAGGCTAACTATAGCACAGGTTCGGGCCCCAGCATTTGTTTACCTGCAAAGTGACACAGAAGGGGCTGTGTGGGTGTCTGTGGCTTGCAAGGCATTGCATTTTGGTTTCCGTTTTATTTCAAGAAGAAGAGGGGGGAGAAAAAAAGTGCCATTTCTCATGTTGGAGAGAGCTGAGCAGTTTCCATGAGCTCAGCAGATCTGCTGCCACCACGCTGAGCACATCCTGCCACACACACACAGCCCCTGGCCCTGCAGGGACAATGGGGACTATTTCAGGGGCCAAAAGGAAGGCAAGGCACTCGTGCCACCCCCCTCCTCCTGGCACTGCAGCAGGGAAAGGCTCGCTCTGACCGAGTCAGAGATTGGTCCCTGAGAAGGGCACACAAGTGTTGGCCAACGTCATCGTGGGGTTTTTTTGCAAATTTGCATTTCCTGTATATTTTGTCTCACCTGACTAAGCCCGAAAGGACTTTCAGGGCAAGGTTACTCACTGACAGTACAAGCAGAGACGGCGGTTCCGTGAAGTGAGAGTTTACTGAGTCAGCGGTTGCAACTTGTGCCACCAACCCTGTCTGAAGGCGTCTCTCACGCAGACTCCTTCCCATTTCACATCGTGAGGTTGGCACTAGCATCCCCCAAAGGTGAAAACCAAAGGTGCTCATTTTCCTCCACCAGCACACACTCAGAGCTGCCCCCTTGACCTTCCTGCCAAGCATTTGGCTTGCAGACACTTTGCCATAACAATGCTGAGGCTGGAGCGGGATCTATTAAAGCAGCCACGCTGCTGAGTGAGGCTGGAGAGCCTCCTCACCTCCCCATCTGATGATGAAGCTGGAGCTGAGACCTGCAAATCCTCTGCCACATCGTCCCAAGGCAGCAGTTAAAGCACAGCATGACGCTGATGCAGAACACAAACACTTACAGAAGTCCTTCACTTAAGTGTCATCGACTGATTTCTGTTTTATTCCACTTAAAAAAAACAAAACAAACACAAACCATGGGAAAGCAACCCTTGAATGGGACATCTTGAAGTGAAAGACTGGAGGTTTCTTAAAGCTTTCAAGCAATAGGAAAACTGAAGGCCCAGGTATGTGAGTGGCCACTTCTGAAGTGAAGGAGATCGTTCCCAGTCACTGGATTGCTCGTGGGGAGACACCTGCAGGATTGGGCCCAGATGATCAGGTGAGGTGTCTGCAGCACAAAGTCAAGTCAGTGGCATGGAGAGTGACAGAAATAGCCCTCTCCTCCCCACACCAAGCTAATCTCTCCACTGGAATTGGAAACCAAGCACGAAAGCCTCTAGCAGGGATCTGAGTGCATAAGCAGTCAGCAGAGGAGGTGGTGCCTGATTTAATTATTTTATTAACAGTCAACTCCTGCACCATGGCAGGGCAAGGAGTTGCCAAATTCACCCCTTCTGCTCCCTGCAAGGGCCAAGGCCAATCTGTGTGTTCCTGGCCCATGAAATGCAAGGGGACCAGGCCACTGCAGCCCTTCTGCTGAACCCATCCTCTGGCAGTAGGCATCAATGAAGGATTGTCCCTGCTTAGGGACACAGAGCAGCCAAAGATGCGTGTTCTGCATGGGTGCCCCTGCTGTTGGCCAGGATCTTCCCAGGGTCTGGAGGCAGCAGCAGAGCAGCTCTTCATCACTTGGTCCCCAGTGAGGCAAGAGCTCACTGGAACCCAAAAGCCAAACATCACCCACAGCCAGCCAGAAAGCCACTGAGAGAAGGAGGTGACAGCCCAAGGGACAGGCAGGAGCAGCGGGGAGCGGCAGGCACAGGAGCTCAACCATCCCCAGGGGAGCACAAGGCAGGGGATGTGCCTTGGGGCTGACCACACACAAGGAGCTGAGGTCCCTTCCCTCCCTCCCACAGCCCAGACTGGGTGGGAAGGGCAGCAGCGTCCCCCTCCCACCCTTCCCAGAGGAACATGATCCAAGTCACTTCCTAAGCCGTGTCCCTACAGCTCTGCCAAGGCACTCCCCACCCACTGCTGACACGTGAGCTGCTCTGATCTGCAGCACCTTCAGGAGGATGGGAAACAAACCCCTCTCCTGTCCTACTGGTGAGAACAGGGAGCCCTGTGCTGGATCAGGAGCTCTTGGGGTTTGTGGGATTTATTTTTTTTAATTAGTAGACAGTGCATCAAATCAGGAGGGTCCTCCATGCTAAGACCACCACAGTCTAAAACCGATTTTATACAACTGCCTCTGTCACCTCCTGCCTTTTGGAGAAACATTTCATTAGAGCACCATCAGCAAGGACACCGCATCGAGCCCCCCCTGGCAACTGCCCCAGCTGTCACAGCCTCACACACCTACAACAGGGGACCTGGCCACTTCAAATGAGGACACAGAGTGGTGGATGCCAACAGTGACCACATGGCAAACCAGGAAGGGGAGTTCAAATCACAAGAGCTATCCCTCCACCAAATCACAGCCCCAAAACACTCATTTTCACCTGCAGTGCCACAGGACACGGTCTCATTTCCTACAGAGCAGCATTTCCAGCCTCCTGAAGGGTTTCCTTTCTTTTCTCTAAGGCTTAAATATTTAATTCTCCAATATCATCCTCCCAGACAGGTTGTACCATCCCCCTTGCCTGGATCTCTGTGCATGGACTGTGACACAGGTGGGTACTGACCACCATCTCCCCTGGAATCAGGGCTGGTGGGAGGGCTGAAGGCAGAAACCTGACCACAGCCCAAGGCAGCACATCAAACAACAGCCGGACACTCACCCCAGCCAGTGCCTTCACAATAACCTGCAACAAACCCTTCTCCAGGGGTCAAGAGCATCCACTGGTGAGCAGATGAACACAGAACAGGGTCACTGGCATTTCTCTGGGCACCAAACTCACTGCAAGAGCCACAACACGACCTCAGGATTGTTATTTCTAGTCCTGTGCTCCTGCCACAAGGTGCTGGTGGAAGCGACTCGTCCCTCAGCGCTACTCTGAGAGCTCTGGCTGTTGCTTCTGGTGGCAAATTCTTCTTGCACACACCGTGTGAGTCTCTCTGCTGTGCTGTGAGCCCCACAGCACTCACAGGTTAACCACACAGAGGAGTGACAATGATGAAAATTGTTGCTGCCTGATTTAATTTCACTGGTATCTTAGAAGTAAACAGCTCCTTTCCTCACTCAGGGCTTCTGCAACACTTTAAGCAGCAGATGCTCAGCACTACCAGAAGAATGGTTCCTCCTGAAGGAATGACAGGGAAAGTGGCAGGAAATATCACTTAAATAAATAATTATATAATATTTCAGCCAGGACCCCTTAGGGAACACAACTCCTACATGTGCCCTGGAGTGCTGGTGGGAGAGAGCAGGTACAGAAATCTTCTGGGTGAGAGATCTCATTAGAAATTGGGGGTTTCAGGAGAGATTCTTGGCTTTCCCACAGGTTTCTTGTATGCAAAGTAAGTAACTTAATCTGTGCCCCAATTACCTTCTTAAAGTGAAGATACTGTTTTACCATCTGCAGCAAAGGAGCTTTCATTGCTGCCTGCTGCATTGGTGGTGAAGGTGCATCACTGTAAATTATTTTTCCAGCTTGATGGAAAGCTCAAAATTTCAAGCTAAATTCTTCTCCAGAGAATTAAAAACATTTTGGTTTGGCTGCTTTATCTCTAGTTCCAGATAATCTCTCTGTCTTCAATGAGCCCATTCCCAGCAGACAGGATGAAATACAAGCAAGAAGAAAAAAGCCAAACAGCAAGTCAAAAAAAATCTCATTGGAGCCAACACTGGTAATAGAAAGTTTTAAGTGCCTCTTTCTTTTCTCCTCCCAACTGTTCCACTCCTCACAATACTGGCAGTTGTTTGAGGAAAGCCCCTCAGTATTTTCACTATATATTATTTCCTGTAAACACTCAACACAGCACAATATACATTCTTTTTCCTGTCAATATTTCAACGTGGGCTTCCTCAAAAAAATTACAAAATAGAAAAAAAACCTTCTGTGCCAAGCAGTCCTCCCCCACATCAGCGTGGAGTGAGGAGCAACACAAACCTGGTGGTGGTCCCCAGGCACAAAGGGCTGGAGAGCTCAGTCTCAGGGTTCAGCAGACACAGCAGGGAAGGGCTTTGCTTTGTGTCTGAGCACAGTTTACACACACGACTGAGGAGCAAGCCAGAGCATTAAAGCTAAACCAGCTCAGACCTCGCTTCCCTCCCCACGTGGCTCCTGTGCAAAGCCGCTCCTGGAGCTGCCAGCGCAAGGCAGCAGGACCTGGAGGCGTTTTAAAAACCTTCCTTTAAAAGCTCTGTAGAGCAAATGCACCTTTCTGTGCCTGCTCCAACACAGCACTTCAGAGCTGCCACTTTTCTCCGTTAAACTGCCCTTGCCTGGGTAAAGTTTCAAATCTAGAACTTCCTTGTGGGTGGTTTTCCCACTCGCTAAGAGTTGGGGTTTCTTCTCCCCTCCCTATTTTTATTCCCCACCATGTTCCTCACCAGCCAGGCTCCACTCTCACTGCCTCTCCCGCCACATCCATGGGCACAGTGGGCTGTTCCAGCCCCAGTTTGAGGTGCAGCTCTACACCAGGCACTGGGAACACCTTGAACGGTGCCTTGGAGCTGTAAAAACTGCTCAGCCCCTTTGTGCTTCCCAAGGGGGAAGCCTTGGGTTCCCCTCCTGCTTTCAGACCGATCAATGAACCAGCAAAAACAGATATCCTGGGCCCTTGGCCATGAACTTCCACAAGGAGAAGGGAGAGGGGCATTTCTGCCAGCCGGAACGTGAACATCTAACGGCGATTTCGAGTTGAGTTAAACATCAGAAAGTAAGTTCAGGGCTCAATTTCAAACTACACCAGAACAAGGCACTCCCTTTTAACCCAGAGCAATAGAGAAACCCCCTCAGCAGCGTGCAAAGCTGCAGACAGCACTCACTAATTGTCCTGGTTCCTTTCCTCCCTGAGCTGAGGGCTGAGCACACGGAACCAGGAGCAGAGCTCTCCCCTGCTCCCCTCCGACTGTGCCCCAGACAGCACACACGGCTCCAGGGAGGATGATGCTTGAAGACAAGGAAATTTTATTCCTTCAAGAATCCAGCACGCACACCACTCCCCTCTCCCCTTTGCTCCCCTCAGCAGAGAAGTGTCTGCTAACAAAATTTATCTCCGGCATCAGAGGAGCAGCAGGATCCCTGCCCTTAGGCAAAGAGAGAAGGATCAGAATGGGATTTTTGTGCAAACAAAAAGCGAATCCCAACTTCCCTCGCACGAGAGCAGCCCCATCCTCTGAGCCAGGCAGTTAAACATTGAAGGAAAGGCATGCAGCAGCTCCGATTATGTGGAACAAAAATTAATTGAGGGCATAAGTCTCCGGTTGGGCTCTCCATTTATTTTTTCCACGGCACATTATATGGGAGTGGGGGTTGCAATGCAGACACCTGCAGGGAAAGCAGCCCGACCCATCTGTGACAGTGATATTACCTCTTTTTATTTGTTTTTCTGGTTAGAGCTTCCATTTTTTATCAACCCTGCCACAGACAGATGTGTGGAGGCTTCCAAAACTGCATCCCTCTTCCTGACATTTTCAGCTACACATTGAGAGAGCTGTAATTTGGAAAACAACAATTTTCCCTCAAAACAGGCTTTAAAATAAGACATGGGGAAAATAAAAATAAAAAAAAAAAGCAAACCCCAAGCTAATTTCCAACAGAATCTCAAAAACACCACTGGAAGAGCCCACACCCTTCCCTCAAGATACAAATTAAAGCCCTTTTCGCGCCCGCACCCCACTTTTTTTAACAGAAATCCTTCCATTGTTTAAAGCCATTTACACATATTTTGGCCCATGGAAAAAAAAAAATCCTGGGAACAGCACTGTTCTGGCACAGCAACAAGCTAGATAAGGGCCTGGATTTTCCACTTGCAGCTCCGAGGCACCTCACGCCGTGCCAGCGTGGGATGTGTCAGTGGCAGGGCTCTCGTGGGCTCCCAGCTATCCACAGGGATGTGCCTTTCCCTGGGAATACCCACACCGGGCATCCCACCTGCCCCCAGACACATGTGCACCCCCAGGGCTGTGCCTTCTTACAGGGAGTTACCATCCAATGGGACTAAATTCCTCTATTTCTAATGATTTTTCTGGGGTTTTTGCCACCAAAAGAAAGTCCTGCCTTGCTCTTCTCTTTCCAAGGCAAAGGTGTGATTCTGTCAGCTTTATGGCACCACGCTGACAAAGCCAGAGATTGGCAGAGTTTAAAAGCAATTCCTACACACCTGACAGGAGGAATATTGATTTTGTGGGAGATTTATGAGAGGATTCTCTTCCCAACCATCTGATCCATCCATCTTAAACAGCGGTTGCATTTAATTACTGCTAACAAAATGCTTTCAACTCTAAAGCTTATGGACATTATTGAGCGTACCTATAACAATTCCAATAATCCTCAAAAGGGCTTAACCAAATAACATAAAAAGATGCCCTCTGACCCATCCTGCATCCATCAGGGAGCTCATACAGCTACTCAGGGTAGTGTTACCCTCCTGCCTCTGATGCGCAGGGACCAGCGGGATGCCCACAGGCTCTGCTGGGAGGGTAAAGAGGTGAGACTTTGGGAAAAATTAATTATCCACACTACAGTGTGGGATGCTTTATTCCAGACAGCTCAAACATCTGGATTTGTTGTCTAGGGTTCAGCCCTTATACCTTGGTGAACTCCACGATGACTTACTAACCTGCTAAGCCACGCACATGTCACCAAAAAATTCAGCCTCCAGTCACCCCAGATTTTGCAGGTCAAGGTTGGCCACCAGCATGCAAGAAGGGGGCCCTGAGGCTGCTGATCCAACACTTACAGGGCAGGTCAGGCCTCCTGCAGCCCCCCATAGCTGCTATAGGGTGCCAGGGCCAGCCCATCCACAGCAGCAGCCGTGATCAGCACACCCAGATAAAGAATCCAGGCTGTTTTCCCTGGAAGCCTGCAGGAATATTACAAGAGCATCTTCTAGAAAGTGGAACCACAATGCTTGAAGAGGACAGAGGCTCCTTAAGATGCAGATGAGCAGAAAGCCTGCACGGGAAAAGCAGCTCCAGCACCGCCTCTCACTTCCACCTCTGCCCGAGCCCCGCTCCAGAGGAACTCGCCTTATCTCACATGCAAGCCATGAGACTGAAACGAAATGTTTTGCTAGCAGAATGCTAACAAAACGTTAGCACAGCTCTCTGCAGTGCCAACATCGCCAGTTTCAGTCTGAAATCAGACTCTGGGAGCAGCTTGCCACCGCCTTGCTGGCGAGGCAGATTTTCTGTTTCTGAAGAACCTTATTTTTAGGCGCAGCTATCAACCCGCACATCACCATACATGCCCTACTTTCTGTGTTTTCTGCATCTCCTCTTGGCCACAGTCAGGGGTGGTTGTTGGCTTGACTTGCTGCTCTGACAATACAACTGCTGTGACATCCACTTTAATCAAATATTTACCACTTACTAGTTTGAAAATAGGATTTTGGATACTTTAGATTGACTTGACTTACAAGAATGGAAGCAGAATTGCTGGTACAGCTCTCCTCCTCATCAGTCCAGTTCTTACTTTGCTTCTGCCATTTCTGGGATTACCAGCACAAGGGCTCTGCTGCCACAGGCCGAGGAGAAGCAAGGAAAACCTTGGAAAACCTCATCCACTCATGAGCCCAGCATTCAGCCATACTTCTCTGCTGTCTCAATGTGCAAACAGTCAGACCTGTCCAGGAGAGACTCCTCCCAAAGATACCAAGATTTAAGGGCCAGAACACAGCTGGGAAGAATGGCTGCTCTTAGGGGAGACTTTCTGGAGAAGCTTCCTGGGCAGAGGTGCCAACCCTGCCATTCAGTAGGTACCTCACCTGAATGTTTGTTCTGAGAAGAAGCGTTACTTGGATGGCAGGAAAATCAGTGCATAAGTCACATTCAGGTAGCAGGGGCACCTCAAAGCCTGAAATCTGAACTGATCCAGCAGATGGTAGGGATGGCCCTTCTGCATCCCACTGACAGACCTCCAGCACTGCTTCCACCCACTGCTTTGGAGGGTTAAGCAAGGCAGCAAGCAAAACCCACCCAATACAAAACCCACTTAACTTCACATACCAGATGAACTCTTGCTCGAGACCTCACTAATAAAAAGCCAAGTCCTACACAAATCCCTAAATCTCAGCTTAGCCCCACCAAGGAGAGAAAATGAAGGTATTGATGGACACCCCACAGCCAGCACAGGGTTCTCCTGCCTTCCTTGGTCTTTCTCCTTAGATGGGTATTTGACCTTTGAGCTGCCGTGCCAGTCATCAAGCAGAATCTGTGCCCACAAAATGCTGCCGAACTCCAACATCACCACATGGAGCCACCTCAGAGCAAGGCCTCACACTAGGGGTTTTCCCATATGGATCATTAGGGATGCCATGGCTATGCCACGACATCAAATGGAGCAGTTGGGGCAAAATCAAGGCAACTGGTCCTGATGAGTGAAGCTGTGCATCTCCATCCTTCCCTCCTAAGCTGTCCTCTCTCCTCTCTTCCAGAAATACCCAACCTGCAACTCCTGCCCCTGCCAGCTCGAGGGCAGAGCAGCAAGACAGAGCAGACCCTCACCTACAAAGCAGGGGCAAGACCAAACCCACAAGGAAAGTCTCTTGGTAACTCAGGGTGAGAGAAAAGGAGGGGGGAATTGCTGCCAGCTTGTTTGTGTGCACTTAGGGTGGCGTTTGCAACCCTGTAATTGTTGCATAATGAATTTAGCAATGGAGTTCAAGAGCTATGAATCACTCAGGCCAAGAAAGCATGAGTCAGCCCCCGAAGAATCATGAGATGTTAAAATTACATACATTTAACTTGAGCTTGACAAATCCAGAGGAGCAATGTCTCAGCACAACTCAAACCATCATGCCAATATCCCCACTGCTTCTCCCGATGGACAAAAGGCCAGAGCAGCACCAGAGCAGTGCCTCTGGCCACTGCAAATAATTCACACCTGCCACCCCTGCCCAGCCCAAGCTATCAGCCCCAGCTCTGAAAAAGGCACCTGATGCTGCCTCTTAGCTGGTGCTCACACTGACTCACTGAGAAAGGTGACGAGGCCCAGCCAGCCTGGGAAAAGCTCTTTGCACAATCCTGACATGGACTGAGCACTCGGGATGCTCATTTTACTGAGTGTGACCTGCTCAGGAGCCGGACGGGGACAGGGGAGGACAGCAGAGGTGGCTGTGGGAGCTGGCAGTCAGGGTGTTGGAGCAAAGCACGGAGCCGGGGGTGGGAAAGGAGTGCAGATCTCTGCAGGGGATGGAGTGTGAAACTGGGCAGATCCATGACAGGGAAGGGTGCCTCAGTTAGAGAGAGTGTGTGGATGCAGAGAAGACTTCAGGAAGAAGACGGTGTTTTCCTGGCTCTGTTGGGGATCCTGCTTAAGCCATGCCCTGTATTCTGCAGTTACAGGGCCTGCATATATAGAAGGAAAGTTATTTTGAAGTGAGATAGGGTGCGAATTCAAAGCAGAACAACTATTCTGGGTTAACTCCCCAGGTGGCTTCTTATTCTAGAGTAGCAGTACCTTTTTCTAGTTTAATTCACTGTAAAAATAGACTAGGCCAATGGTTCTCATCTGAGGGGCCATGGTAGCTGGCCTGCTGCTTTCAGAGCATCCTTAATTGGAGCCTGACATGGGGGGCTCCGGGATGCAGATGAGGTAGTCTGGATTTGGGAACATCACATTAACTTAAACCAGGATAGAAACAACCGCCTGCAGGAGGGTCTGCACAGCCACAGGGCTGTCCCTGCAGCAGGTGCATGGGACACACCCGGGAAGGGGACAGCCCAGGCAGAGCTCTCTGCCCCCCATAAACCCAACAGCAGCACACGAGACCCACAGCCTGCCCTTTGCACGCACCTCGAGGCCTCCTTGTAAAGCCAGTTTTGTTTGAGGTTCCTTTGAATTTCCCATTTATCAAGCTTCCATTTAGCCCCGTTAATCACAGCCTATCAAGCTCTTTCAAATGCAAACACGGAAATGTACCCAGCAACTGCACTTCTCCCGTTTATCCTTCTCCTGCTGGAATTATGGAGGGCTGCAAAGCAGGAGTGCCAACCCACCTGTCTCACGCTTTTCAACCACTTCCCATGGGATGAAATCAGCTGACTATTCTGGAAAAAAACAGACTGATCTCTTTCCCTGCCAGCTAGCAACATTCAAGGAGAGCAAACACTGTGTTGTGCGGGAGAAGGAGCATCCCTGTGAAAGTCAAGGGGAGAGGCAGATGGGCGGCTCCAGCAGCTCCAGCACCTGCATCAGCACATGGATGCTGTCTCTGGAAGCAGGGACAGCCAAGCCACCTTTGTCAAAGGCTTTGCATTTCCTAGCTGGGCCTCTAGAGCCAGAGATCTCACAGCTCGCTTAATCCCCGTCAAACGATACACCATTTGTTTGCTTTGTTTGGGTATTAAGGCTTAGCCTTCCTCAAGCTATTCATTCTTTTTCCTCAGCGCCTACGTGGCTGTTAACCCCAGTGCTGACACGCTTCTGAGAGCTGCAAGCAAAAGCTCTGTCAGGAGGAGCCACATCACTCTGCAGGTGACGCCTGTCCCAGCCGGCAGTGCCGAGTTCTGACTCAGTCCCGTGTCAGCAGCTTCACTGACAAACCCTTTCCCACCGTGCCGTGAGACCCGGGGTGCTGCGTTCATTCCCTCACCTCCCAAAGCCCGATAGCTTTCCTGCTGCTCTTTGCTCAAGCCGAGTCCAGCACTGCCAGGCAAAGTGGGATCTACCCCGATTTCAGGGGCGAGCTGCAGGTGATTCCCACGCACCATTACCTGCCCCTGGTGCTGCTGCCGGTGCCAAGCACCCCGTGCTCCACGCTGAGCCTGCAGCCGAGCAGGACCTGGCGTAGGAGCGGGCTGTGCCTTCATCAGAGCTGGACTCAGCTGGCACCACCCTGCACCTCCACCCCAGCCAGCAAAGCACCCGGGCTCCGCTCTCCTTTCAGGAGCATCACCTTCAAAAAAAACCCTTTAAAAATACAGTATCTCCCTCTATATATAAAGAAAAAACGTGCTGGACAGTAAAAAGTGACAGTCCACAGCTGTGCATGCCCTGAACAGGCCCTGGCAAGCAGCAGAGCTGGTGTGGGCCGGTGGCAGCGCAGCAGAACGGGGCTGTCAGGATGAATGCGCAGGGCAGCGCTCGGGAAGGAGACAAGGAGAGACAAGCAGATTAATAGAAAACGACAGATTTCTAGTAAGATTGCGATAAGCCTCTTGAAACTTCCCTAGAGGATGAGCCAGCTGGCAAGACCATCCTAGGAGGTGGTGTAAGTCGACTAACAGCCTTGCAAAAAGCCAACAGCTGACCCCTTTCACACGTCCCAGCTCACTCCTGCAGCTCCTTAAGCAAGGAAAGCTGAACAGGCCACACCTGGATGCTTCTACCCCGGCACTCACTCGCAATTCCAGCCCTCCTTGCAGAGAAGCCACTGGCCCTGAACAAGCAGCGAGGTTGGGCTGACCGCAGCACCGGCAGAGCTCACCATCCTGCTCTCCCTGGCCGGTCACCCAGCACGTTTCTCTGCCCACGAGGGGCTAATCCTGACTCGTGTCCCCAGGGTTGGGCCACAAAGCTGCCAGGCATCTTTGGCAAGCGGCACATTGCTCCTGGAAAGGGCTTTGTCAAACCCGCATGGGAATCACAAGGTGATGAGCAGAGCTCCTGCATTATGCTTTCCCTTCCTTCCTAAATTCAGCTCTGCTGGGATCCCCCCAGAACCAAGTCCTCCAGAAACATCACACCCCAGTGAGCAGTTTCACCCTCTGAGGAGGAAGAGGAGAGGGCTATCCACAGGGGAAGGCAAGCTTGAAGTGTTAAGGTTTTTATCTGTCAAAGGACAATAGCTTCAAAACCTGCTGGAGGTGGAGTGGACACCACGCCCAGGTATGGCCAAAAGAAAGAGATCACTATGTCCCCTTGCCAGTGCCACAACAAAACCCTGTCACCGTTTGAAACTGGAGGTTTCACCTGGAGCATCTCCTTCAGGATAATGAACAGCAGCCAGTTTATTTGATATCAGGCAAGTTTTTCTTCTTAGGCCAATTAGCTGCTGATATAATTTGCCCACTGAGGTCACTGAATCATCATTTAGCAGTTTCAAAGGAGAGGAGATGAACTGCAGGCCAATTTCCCCCCTCCAGCTCAATGAGTGATTCGAAATGCAGTTAATGATAGTGGCTCATAAGTATCTGGCAGAGGATTTGAGAGAGCAATTTATTGCCCAAAAAGAGGCTGATCTCTTTCAGCCAAAGCAGCTCAGCTGGTGAAGATGTAGGATCTGATTTTGCCATCTTACTTGACAATTGTTAAATACTCAAGAGCTGCTAAACTTAAATGAGACACAGGTAAAAGGAAAAAGGAGAAGCAGACCCAAAATCAGGGTAAGGAAGGTCACAGTCACCAGCAGGCAACAGACCTTTTGAAGGATGAGGGAAAGAACAGAGTAATAACCAACAAGACTTTCAGCACAAATCCTGCATTTTTGTGAGTTTATATAAGATAAAAATGAGACACCCCCTCATCCACAAAAGCTTCATTATTTGTCAACCTCAGGCTCCATAACCAGTAAACACTGGTTGATGTTTTTCTTCTTGCTGGATGAAATGTGCCTAGAGGCAACAGGCATTTTATAAATTATTAAACCAAGGGAAAATAAGGTTCCAACAAAGTGACTGCAGAAGCAATGCAGAAGGACCAAGGAGCTGGTACAATTGGTACCAGCACATTTACACAGGGTCATTTTTCCTGCAACAACTGACTCAACAAGAAGACATTGTTGGAAAGGCACATCCTGGACACGTGGTCTTGATGGCAAAAAGAAGATGCGATATCTCAGCATTTCATCACATCCATCACACATATCTGAAGTTCAACACTTTAAATCTTATTTTTCTTATGAAATAGTCACTTATGTTTTCCAGTCAGAGGGAAAATAAGCTTTTTTTTTTTTAAATTCCAACCTCATGAGAGACCTCAGGACATGAAGCAAACCCCACAAAAATACTGTAATAAGAGTATTTTAATGTCACCCGCAGTTTTTGATCCAACCCGTAGCATTGAGAAGGAAAGGAGGGAAAAAACATAAATGAAAAAGTATTCTTCACTCTCAGGATTTAATACATTGCATCTTTCACAACAAACACAATCCACCTCCAAACTAAGTTCTGTCCAGCCAGAAGAAACCCTTCTGCTTTCTGCCATAACAGCACTTGGCCCTTCCATCTGTGAAAAACCACTTACCAGTAATGGCAGGGCTCAGGACACCGGGTCAAGGAAGGCTGGGTCAAGGTGAGAGCTAGGGCAGCCCAGGCAGCCGCTGTTCCCGAGGTTCCCTGAGCGTTTGTTAGGGAATAGGAGGGCTCAGAGATGGGTTTGGGTTTTCTTTTCTAGGTTTGTGAACCGTCTCCTTTCCCCGACAATTAGTGAAAAGCCACTTTTCCTGCTACTACTCTACTGCAGCCTGAAGCATCTTCCTCCTCCTCGAGCGATTATCACCGTGCAGAAAAGATCTTTTCATGATAAGCAAGCAGAGAAATAAATATGAATTTGGTGGCTTGTCAGAGTCAACCAAAAGCATCTCTACCACCACTGACACCTCAGGCCCTGGAGCTGGAGAAGGGGCTGAAGTTCAGCCTGGTCTGCCAGCGTCTGGAGGAGACTGTGTCCAAGAAAGCCCTTCACCCCACACAGAAACCAGCACTCGCAACCCCGGTGCCATTTCAGGAATTACGGTTGCCTGTATTTGCGCTACCTCGAGTAAATTTCTTCCACACCCCTTTCGTGCCAGAAGGGAGAGGAATTCCACGCGCACTAAGCAAAACCCACCCACGGACAGCCCAAAACACCCACACCTACAGCGCGCTGGCTCTCGCACGATGCCCCACGGTACCGACGGCACTTCCACACGAGCGACAAAAGCTCCGCGGCGCCGGGGCTGCCTCGAAAGGGGGACCCGCGTCCTCACCCATGTGCCGCGGTAAGGTCGCCGGGCCGAGCCGGTGCCGGGCTGCCCGGGGAGGGCAGCAGCTCCTGCAGCCCGCTCGGGGCCGGAGTTACCCAAACTCCGCGGTGCCTGCGGCGGGGACCGCGCCCGCCCGCGGCACGGCAGGACCGCGGCAGCCCCGGCGCCCCCCGCAGCATCCGCCGGACCGGACCGAGCCGAGCCGGGCCAGCTCCAATCCCCGCTGCTCGCCCCCCGCACGGCCCCGGCCCCGCACTCACCGCGGCAGCTCCGCGCAGCGGGCCCAGCCCCGCGCTCCCGCAGGCAGCAGCAGGCGGACGGAGGCAGCGGGAGGCAGCGGCGCCGCGCAGACCCGGTCCCCGCCCGCCTCCGGCCCCGGTTGCGGCCGCAGCTCCGCCCCCGGGAGGGGCCGGGGCCGGAGGCGGGCGGGGACCGGCGCCCGCCCCGCAGGTGAAGGCGCGGAGCATCCCCGGGGATGCTGCGGGAGCGAGGGCTCGTCCGCATGGGGCGGGCGGGGCTGTTTCTGTGGCCGGGAGGGGTAATTAAGATAAATAAATAAATATTTTTTTAAAAAAATCTCTTTGAATTTCGGTGCAAGGTCGCACCCCTGCCTGCCCGCCCAGGTGCCTGTGGATAAATTTACCTCGACTTGTGGCTGGGCACAAGGTGAGGGATGCTGCTGCCCCCGCTGAGGCTGGAAGGTGGATATGTGGTTTAGAAACTGTTTTGCCAGGGTTTTTGGCACAAATATCTGAGCCCGGCAGCGGGTTCCTATTTGCCACAGAGTGATTTGGTGCGAGGGACAGGGTCCCAGAAAATTTTTAGGAGGAACCAAAATCCCCCCCAGTGCAATGTAACGTCACATCAGGCTTTTAAACACAGTGACTGAGACCACAAACAAATGCCATTTTGAAGTGTGCCTTATGCCAATTTTATAGGCAGATAAGAGCCTTTGCCAGGAGTCAAACCAGTCACCGGAGCTGGGAGAGAAGCCAAGAAGCCTCCTGGGCCAGGGAGTGGCACTGGGGAGCCCACACTCACCCACTGGGAGCAGAGCAAAGAAGATTCCTCATGCTGCTGTCAGGTGGTGTGTCTGGGATCAGTTGCCTTTTCCAGGGTGAAATAGGTTTCGGAAGGTTTGGAGGATTAAGCACCACGGACTCTATTTCTCCTGGGGAAAGAGCCTCCTCCCAGACTGAACAGATCAACGGAGAGCATCTCTGACAACGAGCTGTAGGGTTTCACTGAAACCCTTCTAGCTCAAGAGAGGCCTTCATGTTCGAAATGTGAGTCACTCCTTGAAACAGGACAAGGTGTAGGTAAGAGCTCGTGGGTAGTAAACCTGGATCTTGCAATTGTACAGGAATGTGAGAGAGCATCCACAGAGTGAAGGTCTGATTAAGGTGGGAGCTTACTGTGCCATGTGATTGAGAGCTCTGTCCAGAATTCACTCATTGCTACTGCAACATGGCAGAGCCATAGTTTAAGAGCCAGCAAGTGACCCACAGAGACATGGCTTAACTGTAAAACTTGTCTTATTGCTGCCCCTGTATATAAAAAAATCTGAAAACAAAGCTGATGAGAAGAAAGCACACCTGTGTTCTCCACCTCACTGGATCCACAGAGATATAGGTGCAGGATGGATGGAATGGGAAAAGCTTTAGCCAAGTTAGAGGTTAATTACAGCTCTGGGACTAGACTTAGATCACCAGCCAGGACCTCGGCTGCCCTGGGCTGCGCAGGGTGGAGGCGGCTTTCCAAAGCCCGAGTCTGGCAGCAGGAGCCTTAGCCCAGGGCAGTGGAGAGCTCAGCAACTTTGCATCAGTCTCTGAAGTCCATAATTCAGTTGTCTGTTTATTGAAATTGTGTTGTAAGCACAGCTGCTTTCTGAGGCACGTATGGAAATGAAGGGGGAGTCTCATAAATACCCTGGCTCTGCGCCAGACCAGTGAGTCAGCGTAAAGAGCTGAAATGCAGCTTAACAGCTACGAGATTAAAAAAACCCTAAAATATCCCTAAAAATGCTCCCCCAGCCCCCCCTCATTTTCTGTTCCAATTCGGGTATCAGCACTCTGATTGGGAAGATAAGGACAGCTACAGCCTCAGCAGGATCTTGCAGTGCCCAGGGCCTGGGACTGGAGAAGGTGGAGACCTTCAGGGCAGAGGGAGGGCTGAGCTCATCTGAGAGCCCGCAGGCATCTGCATCGTCCTCGGTTTTGCTGGCAAATCAAAGCCTTTGCTTCAGTTGCCAATACAAAGATTTGGAGCTAGAAGAGAAATACAATGTTTGTTTTCTAATACAGTCAACATTCACTGCATCAAGTTTTCTTTTTTTTTTCAGTATGAATAAAATTTTGCTGGGACCTAGGTTAAGAAAAAAAGACATTTCAAAGGCAAACTTTCATAAAAAGCACCACTAAAGCATCCAGCATTTTCAAAGACCCAGTTCCTCGATTCCCCTTCCTCATCCAGCATTCAATCCAATTTCACAGGTAGTTTTGGTCCCTCAAATTCCTTTCTTCTGGAAGCCCACTATTTGCTGGAAAGATTTCACCCAGGCCTAAGAAGGGGATTTTTCTCTTGTGCTTTTATAACGCGTAAGTTACTCAGCGGTCAGACGGGCCCCCTGGATTAAACAAGCGGGCAGAAAGCTGCAGTGGCTGAAGGACACTGAGCAGTCCCCGTGGCTGGGACGCACAGAAGGAGCTGCCGTGGGCTGTGCTGGGAGTTTAAAGTGAAGAAGTGAGGTGACAGCAAAGCTCCTGCCCTGCTTCTGCAGGCATGCAGGGCACGCGTGCCCGTGGTCTCTGCTTCGCCCTCCAGCGCTGGTGTCAGCTTGTCAAACACGCGGCTGAGCGCGGGTGGGCTGCAGCCCCACACAGCACTGAAGGTGCTGCTGTGCTTTCCTCTACCCTCTTCAATTCACACTTCCAATCTCCGCAGTTTTAACGCCCTGGCAAAGTTTTCCTTTCGTGATGTTTCAAGGTCTCCTGGTGTAGTTTATTCCAGCTCAGAGCTGCTGTCTGATGGCAAGCGAGCAGACCATGTCCTTACTTAAACCTGCTGCAAAGGAGCAGGAGCCTCTGCAGAGCAGAGGAGCACGTCCTCTCCCTGCCTGCACATCCAAACACCTCGGGGAATGCCCATGGGCAGAGTCTGGCAGCACAGGAGGGCTGGAGAGGAGAAACAAGTCATGAGACAACAAATGAAGGCAGAAGTTGGTCACAGTTGGTGGACACGGGCTGTTCCGAGCACTGAGGCTCACCCAGTGCAGGAGGTGAGGCCAGCTGGGCAAGGGAGGCACAGAAAGCACTGGGAGGGTGCTGGAAAGGAAGGTGGGTAAGATGGAGATGGGGAAACTTGCAGGTGAGGGCAGGTTTGGAACAGAGATGGTGGGAGGAAATCGGTGGTGCAGCACAAGGGGAACTGTGGGGTGGTGGGAGGGGAGGGGTGATCCAGCTGTGGGGTGTGGGTTCTCTAGAAGGCAACAGCAAGGGACAAGAAAAGGAAATGATGCTCAGACCAGGGGGTTGCCGGTGGTGAAACAATATTTTAGAGAAAGATTAATGAGGAAGAACACTGACATTGATTATTCTCTGTGAAACAAGCAAACAAACAACAGATTCAAGGGCTTGGAAAGTGCTGATGTCATGGGAAGGCTCTCAAATGTCTTACACATGGAATAACCAGGGCCTGACTTAAAAAGGAAAGTTAGATGAAAGAAATCCATAAGAGAAGAGAGGACATGGGAGGACACCAAGGGTAAGATGGAAGTAGCAGCAGAATTGTGGGACTAAAAGAGACAGAGGAGTAGATCTGGGATGTTCATGCTGATTTCAGTAGGCCGGGAGAGGATATCAGAGATTAGCTGAAAAATAAACCAGGATGCAAAAAGAAGGTGCATACACCTGGTACAGCTGAATTAAAAAGTGCTGTAGGAAAAAAAAGTCAAAAGTAACTGATATTTCATGCTCCAGCTTTAAATCAGTAAAAAACTTGGCAAAGGCTGGCAGGAGGGGCTGTGACCTTGAAGACATCTCTCCACCTGCACCAGGAAAGTCCACCCCAAACTGGGCAGTGAACTGGCACAAGGACTTCCCAACAGTCCAACAAGCTCTCCAGGTGTATCCTCACCAGCACTGCAGAAAAATGAAGACTTGGGGTGGCGCCAGTGGCAGTTTGTACCTTGTAAATAGACCGAAAGGAGAAAAGAGATTAATTGATCAATCCCCAATATTTGTACAACACACTCTTATCACAGGCTGCCACTCACTCCTCCTCTTCTGCAGGCACAAAGACCAGCCCCTGACAGGCAGAACATTCAGTACCAGCCCCAGCACTCACCCAAGGCAATGAAAGCTGCAGTGTAACATCCAGGACCTTCCCAGCAGGGCCACCTGCAGCCACAAGAGCCAGGAGCAGGTCTGGAGAGGAAAACCTCTCTAAACCCACAAAGAGCCAGGACCAGGCTGACCCATGAAGGATTTCAAACCTTGACAGGGAAGAAATATTACAGGCTGGTGGGCAAAGATCCATGGCTTGCAAGGTTACAAGTCAAAACCCCTGTGGTTAGGAGCTGGCTGCTTGCCCAGGGTGAAACTGTATCCTGGTTGTTAGCATCCTGCTGCTCCTCATCCTCCGGCTGAAGGAATGGGCACTGCCTGCCCCACCTTGTCCGGGATGCCTGTACCCAGAGCCAGTCCCCTGGTGTCAGGTGAGCACATCCATGGGGTCACTTGAGGGCCTGGCATGAAATCCTGTGGGGTTTGCTTTGATGGGATTTGCTCTGGAGGTGGTTTCCTCCCCCCAGCTCCGCACAGGCGCTGCAGTGACGAGCAGGGATCACACTGCAGCGAGGCACAGCCCTCCAGAGCAGCAGCAGCCCTGCAGTAGCACTGATTTAACCTCACCACTAATCCCTACCTCTTTTCTGGTGCTTCAAGTCGCTGCTGCAGCCTCCCTTCTGCTGCAGCAGAGCAGAGCAGCATGTGGGGCAGGTGCCACCTCCAGAAGTTTCTGGGAAAGACCATGCAGACAGCCCAGCACTTCTTTCTGTCCATGGGTTGTGGGCTGAAAACCTTTTCTGTCATTATAGCTTGTTTCTTTCCTCTCACCCTCACGTGGCACTTTAATACCTGTTACTTACCTTCTTCACAGCAGTTTGGGGAGATTAATCGCAAAGATCGTCTCAAGGTGCAAACTTTGCACCTGGCTGGAAGTTTTGAAGGTCAGCAGTAAGCTGGTTTATGTTTATTACAGTCTAAAACATAAAAGCACAACACTCTGCTGGTGCTGCACAAGCTCACTGCACTGACATATTAGCAACAGATGCTGTCTCAGGGAGTTTAAAAGTCACAGCTACTCATGAGGAGGGGAACCTCAGAGAACAGTCTTCAAAAAGAGTGAAGCAGAGGCAAGACCCTCTGGCTACATGAAATCAGGCATTTATGGACAGCTCTGGTGTCAGAGATGAAGGCTTTTAGGGAGAAAATACCACATCAGGCAAAGCAGGATGCTCCTAAAACATCTCAGCACTGGGCTGCTGAAAGATGGTTTAGCATTTAGATAAGACAATGCTATTTTATTTGCAACTGTCGCTCCTGATAGCATCCTTGAATTTCTCCGCTTCTGGCCTTGAAGAAATCAACCAGCCCATAATTCATTTGTGGAACAGAGGTGGGCATTCACCTGTAGTTCACAAAGCTGATGGAAATCTGGAAAATAATTGGCATGCTCCTGTTGTCCAGCCTGGGAACTGTGCCCAGAGAAAGCAGAGACTTACACAGAAACCCAGAGCAGAGCTGTGCTACCAGGTTTGGTCCATCAGCAAAACAGGGTCTACACCATCCTCAAACACCTGCAGCCCCACACATTTCTCTAACTTCTGGTTTCTTTAATCTGTTAAAAAAAATCCTGACCCACGAATATACTGCTTGATCACAGGAACACAACAGTGTTAAAAGTAATGGCAAATACAAAGAGCAGCACTGGTTTTGAAAGGAAATGTCACTTTTGCAGAGGGCTGTGGTTTAGAGGGACGGTCAGGGCACTACCGGAGGAAAACCATGACATTTCTACACAACTCTCACACACTGGTCCCATTAAAGGGCCTTCTGCCTTCTATTAGGCAGCCATTGATTGGAATTAATTAAAATATCTCCTGTGCACTGGACTTGAAACTCATCAGTGCTTTGTCATCATCTGTGAGCTTTCTCCCCAGTTTAAGCAAATATTGTCTGATAATCTGGTTTGCAGTAAGAGCACAGAACATTTAGCCACAAAATACCCTATGGCATTCAGGTATTTGACAAGCTGAAGGGTTCAAGGGTGTGCCTGGCATTTCTGTTTAGATATACAACTGTGCAATGCATTTTTGAATCCAAGCTCAGAGAGAAACTTGGCCTCAGAACCCTTTGGAACAGAAAAACTGCAAACACGTTTCTGGAATCATAACCCCAAGCCCTTGGCTTGTTCTGGCACTTAACCCTTGAGATGAACCAATGCTGTGCCTTGCAGCCTGCTCAGTCCCCTGGTTCTGCTCTCTGAGGAGTTTTATTTTCCAGTTTCCAGGGGGGTTTATTCACAGGAATTTATCTTCAAGCATTCCCATGGCTCTGGTGCCTTCACTCAGGTCCTGCTGCTCTCCCAGGAGTGACCACACACTTTGTCCCCTGGAGCAGCACCCCAGAGCGAGCCCGTGAAAGGCTGGCACTGCCATCCCTGGCTCTGAGCAAGTCCTCACATCAAACAGCTGTACCTGGCTGGGCCAGCTTCAGAGAGGCCCCGAGTCCAGCAGGACTTGGCCGTCTGTGAAGCAAAGGAGCACGGGGAGACTGTGAACGCTGGAGCTGCTGCTCCGAGCCCAGGCAGCGCTGCCCCGCCGGGAAATGATCCTGACAGGCCATGCATCTTTAATGATGCTCTGCACAGAACACACTTGATAGCTGAAGACATAAAAGCCTCAGCAGGAGTGTCAGAAGCCTTTGTCCACCTTTCAGAGCCAGATCCAGTTTCTACAGCTGATGAAAGTCCCCCTGTTAGTTTTAGCAGGGCCTGAGGAAGGAAAGCTGCAGCTTGGACTTACAGCTGTGAGAGTCAGGGGCTGGGTTATAGGGATTTAAACACATATTCTGTGCTTAGGACTTTCTCCTCCAAAAGAAGGGTGGCTTTACTGGTCAGCTGCCCTGACAGGGATGATGCTGTGCAAACACAAGACTGTGCTGCAGCAGCATTCAAATAACCTGGGTTATGTTTTCAGAGTCCAGTCAGTAACATATACCCCATGTTTCCAAAAGGGAACATAATGCCTTTGCTCTTTAAATCCATAAATTCTCATTTAAATAATCAGCATTTAAGAACAGTAAGAATGAGAACAAAGCAACACCAGGAGACACATCAGGAGGCAGCAGAAACTCAGCCCTTTATCAAAGTTCCTTGACATTAGAAATACAGACTCAAGGTTAAGGTATCCAGCCTTAATTGAATATTCAGTATTACACAACACAGACAGCTCTAAAAGCAACATCAGGATTCTTTTTTTTTCCCCCCTGAGGCTATTGAGACCTGGTTTAATGATGTATCAAGACAACTTAACAGAGCAGAACACGCAGAACAAGCCCCATTCCCTGGTTATGGGAACACACAAGTCGCTCCTGCCCCAAACTTGGGTTTTATTTTGCAACACCCCAGATTTTCCCCACTTTCATCGAGCTTTTAGCAAAGCAGATGAATGTTTTTTTCCTTTCTCAGTGCATTCAGCCATTCATTTGGGCATGGCTCTGCATCTGTTGCAGGTCAAGATGTTCCTAATTGCTTTCACATGTATTCCAGTTAGCTATCCCTGGTCATGTTAGAGAACAAAGGGAAGACCATTTTTTCATTGAGATCCTAATGAGTAGAAAAGAAATCAGTGCAACAACTGTAACAAGAAAAGTGATGATGACAACATACACTGTGCTGCAGTATTTAAAATGACGGAAAAAATTATTCTAATCAATATTAGTTGGAAGTTTCCTGCTCTGATACTCTGAGTGCTTATTAAAAGTCTGGTTCACAGCTCTACCACCTAGTCTGATCATGGACATCAGTGTCCCACAGACTTTGTCTGATATTTTTTGACACGAGGATGAACTTCCAGGAAAAATAAATACTAAGAAAAAGAGGAACAAAGAGCAGGATGATGGTTGTTTCACAGATGAGTTCTGCTCACGTACTTCTCCATTTTGTAAGAAATAAAACTGTTCATTTCTAGTTCCCACTAAAAGATTTGGTGCCTGACCAGGCAGAGTGCAGATGGCTTCATTTCAAGTTCTTATCAATGTCCCATATCCCCTTGTCAGCTGCTGCTGCTTGTTTAACAACAACCACGTTTTAACCATGCAATATTCAGCTGTTCTAAAGGTGACTGGATGGACAAAAACCTCACAGCACTGGGGATGGAGTAATCAAAACTGAGCCTTTGCCTCTTACATTACATAAACAACACTTATTTCAGTCTGAAAGCATTACAGGTGTTGACTCAGTAGCCAGGACAAACCCAGAGCTACCACACTGCTCAAGTTCCCAGGAAAATACCAGTGCAGAGAGGAAGATGGCATTCTAGAAGTATAAGAGGACACTGGATAAAGTCATTCCAAAGCACACAAGACACTTCTAAATGCTGATAACTGCTTAGCATTAATTAATTTTTTTTTAATTCCACCCACAGGTGAAGGAAGAAAGCCCTGATGTTTGAGATGAGCACTGTTGAAGGCTCAGCAGAATTAATGGTGCAATGACTCAGGGCTGGTTACCAGCACAACTTGAAGTGGGGCCTGGTGGCGCTGAACAGACCCCAAAGGGACAGGGCCAGCTCACAGCAGTACCTGGCTGTCCCAGTGCTCTGCAAGCCTGACCCCACTCATTTCCTAAGGGTTTTTGAGAAGGATTATTCTGGAGGAGAAGGAAAGAAGGGAGGATTTGTGGTGGCTAATCTGAGTAGTCTTAATTTCTTAAGGAGTTGCAGTATTTTCATATTCATAAGAGGAATCCAATCCTGCAGATTAGAGTTCAGGTAGAATTTGGGGTGGCTGTCTCCATGGCTGGTTTACAACAGGCTGGGGATGGACCAGCTGTCCCTTGGTTTGAGAATATGCTTTGGCATCCATGCTAAGTTATTCCCAAGGAGAGTGGTTAATGTGGGAGACTTCTGGTCTGCCTTGAGCCAACAGACTCTGCAGCCAGGTCTGGCAGCTGGGATGAAGCCTCTCAAAACGGCCACCAAAGCCTTCAGATGTGGGATTAAACTACCCATCCCTTCCCCAGAAACCCCTGCTCAGCACTTTGGGACACTGAATAACATACAACACAAAGTGCTATGGCTAAGCTTCTTTGGTAAGGTCTTAAATTTTCTTGGTAATAATATTTTAGAGGCTTATGGGGGGTGAGGCATCAGTGAAGTCACCAGAAACACAGATTTATGTCTGTTAAGTCTCACAGCTGCAGTGAGTACTCACATTTAAAATTATTTCCTTGGCTGTGCCTTAAATCACATTCTAACATATAATTTTTACACCTGGACTAGAGCAACCTGATGTTAAATTTCAGTACCTTGTATCAAGGAGATATTCCTATCCCTGACCATGAAACAGTGGGGGAAAAAATCATCTAAATCTGAAATACAGTAGGAAAAAGAAAGGTTTCCAAAAGCAATGAGCATTGGTTTAAAGACTGCTCCCATAGATATCAACAGAAGCTTTGTCTTGTTATCAGGCTGGACACTTACAAATTGCCTCATAATGCCTGAAATGCCAATTCTGCTGAGCAAGGGGCAGAATCTTGCCTCTTCCTGTGAGTGGTAGGCTGTAAGTGCTCAGTCAGGTGTGTGTACCTAAATAAAAGATGTATGTCCACAGAGTGCAGCTGAAGTTTCAGGTCTGACTTCTTTAAAAAAAACAAAAAAAGTCAGTCTGCAGCTCTCATGAACACACAGATATTGAGGCTCACTGTGGCTTGGCAGCATCGTCCCCCAGTCCATGGCAGAGCCCTGGGAGCCGCCTGGCAGAGCCCAGCTGGGGGTGGGAGACCTTGCCGTGCTCCCCTGGGAGCACAGGGGCCCAGGGTTGAGGTGCACCCCTCTCAATTCACACCTGTAGGGAGGGATAGAGAAAAATCCCCTCCTGCTTTCTTTTACTAATTCATGCAGGCAGCTCCTTTCATTTCTTAAGACAAGAATGAATGGAGTTAATGGGTTGCTATAAATTCCTTGTTACTGGAAAGCTGATGCTTTCACTGCCTCTGCCTGACACAGGCACACGGCAGCATTGAAAGGGAAAAGTCTTCCCTTTGTGTGGTTTCCTTGGGCTCTCACATGGCCTGGGGGACACCCAATTTAGAGATCACCAAGAACTCTCAAATTACCTCTGGACAGGCATGAGCCCTGCCCCTGCCCAGAGGGGCTGCAGGGACAGCCAGAAATCCCAGGAGGAGGCACGCTGGAGGTGTGTACCCAGCTGGCCCCAGGCTTGCCCAGGGTCACAGCCTCATTTGTCCTCTGGCCACCTCACCCAGTGCTACTGGACACCTCCTCACCTTGCTGTGAATTTACAAATAACCCAAACCACTCCTATTCAGGCTCCCAGGGCTCTAGCACTGCACACAACATAATGAACCCTCAGCAGCACGAGCCTCTGAAGATCTCAGCCAACACCCCTCCACCCGTTCTGCACTGAGGGAATCATTCATTCCCCCTCAAAGTCCAACCAGCTGATGCCTTCCACAGCGTGCCAAGGCAGCCACCAAACAGGAGCGTCACCAAAAACACCCAGGATCAGACACATCAACAGAGACCACGAGCAGAAGAATAACTCAAATAGTTAATTGGTGTCCTCTGCAGCAGTCCCCTCTCACCGTACAGGTGACAGTCCCAGCCCTTCAGCAGTGCCACAGCCCTGCCAGGCTGCAGCTCAGCGAGTCCCCAGCAAACCTGGCAGGACCACAAAGTGCTGCTGGCACACCTGGCTGAGCTTGCTCAGCCTGAACCCTTCCCTTCAGCCCAAGCCTGAGCATACCCACAGCACCGCTGGAGACAGGTCCCTGACTCCTGGCACTGAGCCCGTGAGAAACAGGCACTGCTTTCAGCAGTGCTGCCAAAGGTGTTGCAATAGATTTTGCTTCTCCTCAGGGCCCCCAGGCTGCTGTCCACACTGTGACAATTGGCTTTTTCCCTTCCATCTTCCTGCCCTTAATCACCCCCAGTGCCAAGCCTGGCCATGCACAGCTATGGCAGGAGGGTGGGAGGGGGTCTGGGAGAGACAGTCCACAGCCCCAGGAGCGGAGAAGCAAAGCATAGCCCGTGCTACAGATTATTTTCAGCCAGCAGAGAGATGGGAAACAGTCCTGGTGCTGGTGATCCCTGGTGAGGTGCTTCCCCTCCCTTCTTCTCTGAGCAGCTGCAGTAGGAAACCTCTCAGAGCCATCATTAAGCCTTCTCTTAATTCAAGAGTGAGGAGAACACTATCTTAGACATATCTACAGCTTTCTTCCCTGTTTACTGTGTGACAACAGGCCTTTTCTACCTAGAGCAAGCCTCCTTCAAGCAAAGCAAAAGGGAGCCTGTGACCACTGCCAGGTTTCTGCAAGGAGCTCTGCTCACCAGGAGACAGAGACCAGAGACACCTGTCCTGCAGAAACACCATTCCAATCCCAGCCTCAGAACCCACCCATCACACAAAGCTTAAGCCACGCAGGGAGTTGAGCCCGGGGTCTAACAGGAGTTACAGGAGTACCTGGGGTGGGACATCACTGGGGCTACTCCATTACAGAAGGAAAAGCAGCAAGTCACAGACACCCAGTACCTGTTTTGGAGGAGGCAGCCTGTGTGCCTCTCCAACAGCAGCCATCAGTGCAAACCAACAGACCCAAAATCTCTGAAATCACCCAGCTGAGAATCAAACCCATGTGAGACAAAGCTAATTCCCAGTTGGACAACCACCACACTAATTATCCCCATCCCTCTGAGCTCATCTCCTGCCTGCCCACACCTCACCCCCTGACTGAGCCCACCACAGGCACTCAAATGCAGCCACCAACACAGCACAGGCGCAGCTGGGCAGGATCCCTTTTATTCTGCAAGGATTAGAAATGCTCCAACCAAATGTGCCATGTAATTACTGCAGTAATGTATAAAGCAGAGTAGAGGTGTTGAATAGTTCATGGTGCCTTATTTAGTGGCAGGTGATTAGTTAAGTTACAGGGTGGGGGTTTTTTTTCTTTCTTTCCTAATCTTTCACTCTTCTGTGAAAAATTCAATTTGCCTTAAGGCAGCATTGAGAGCTGATACTGACCTAATCCCTGAGCAGCCCAGCCCAGACCAGACCTGACCTGCTGCAAATTCCCACCTCTATCAAAAACCACATTCCTCTCCCTGACAGTACAATGGCCCATGGATCCTTTTACCTTCAGACCCTGCTTAAAATGTGGGCTGCAAAACACATTATATAATTGTGAATCAAAAGTCAAATCTGAGCCAGCAGGTGAAAATGTGTTTGGCTTGTTCTGCAAGCCTGAAAAAGCAGCATTAAATATTTTCTGTAGCTCTTTCTTTGAAGGCTTCCAATTTTTCCTTCTCCTCCCTTCTCTGTTAGGATCTTAATCTTTCTGCTCAGCAAACATTAATTCTCTTCTGTCCTGCTAGTGTTAAAATTGGCATCTCTGTTGATTACTCTTCCTCCCTTCCCTGTGCACCTAATTGACCATTATCACTAATAATGTCACCAGAAATCTGGGAAGGATACTTAATGCCAAAATATTCCTGGGGAATGGCTCAGGGAGGAACTGCAGGCAGAAATAAGCACTTATTTCTTCTTTCAGCCCTGCAGTAACAGAGAGCTTGACATACACTCTCCTCCCTCTGCATTCAGAAGTTTAAGCAAGTAATTTGAAGGTCGTATTCTCGAGCACAAGGGTGTTCCAACACCCTCTCGGTGACACCCAGCTGTATTCCTGAAACACAAGGGTAATAGTGGCCTTGGACACATGGGTGTCAGCATGCAGCCATGTGGAAGGGAAAAGCACAAATGTATTTACAGCACACAAAAAATGTGGGCTGGCGACTCAGAGGTGAACAGTGATGTGTGATCAAGGCTGTGGCACACTGTACCAGGGTGTGGGTAAAGCATATTCCAGCTGCGTCATTCTGCCCCTGCTGAAGTCATTCGTGCTGGATTCCCACCAGGAGAAGATAAATGCTCCCAGGCTCGAGGACTCGATGGCAGAATGTGCTGTCCGGAAGATAAAGGGATGAGGAGTCAGTGCTGGGACTGTGATCCCTGTGGGATGCACCAGGGCGCTGCAGGGACAGTCAGCAGTGCCAGCTGCAGGTGCTGCTTCACTCACGGCAGGGCAGCTGGCATGGAGCCATCAAACCCTGGTTTGGACATGAGCAAATTATAAAGGTACACCAGGGCACCTTTCCAGAGCATCCCACAAACCCGTGGGGATGTGCAGTGAAAATTACCCTGTCATGGAATGGGTTGGGTTGGAAGGGACCTTAGAGACCATCCAGTCCCACCCCTGCCATGGGCAGGGACACCTTCCACTAGCCCAGGCTGCTCCAAGCCCTGTCCAACCTGGCCTTGGACACTTCCAGGGATGGGGCAGCCAGAACTTCTCTGGGCACCCTGTGCCAGGGTCTCCCCACCCTCACAGGGAGGAATTTATTCCTTCTATTTAATCCAAATCTACCTTCTTTCAGTATAAAATGTCTCTGTGTGCACAGGCTCCCAGGTTTACAAACCTTTATGAGCCTCTCTGGAAAGAGTCACGGAGGGGCTGGGCATGACAGCAGGGTCATTGCTGCTTCTCTACACATGTTCTGTTTCCCAAAATGGCCAGGGAATGTAGTTTTGACAAAAAATGGAGAGAGCAGTGAAAAACAGAGCATATTTTGTGGAGCTCTGACAGCCAAAGGCTTTTCATTCTGTGTTTTCCATGAAACGGTGCTGAGAAGAAAAGGGACAACTCGGGAAAATCCCGCTGCTCTACCTGCACCTGGGTGTACTTGTTTGGGCTGGGATAGAGTTAATTTTCTTCACAGTGGCTGGTATGGGCCTGTTTTGGGTTTGTGCTGAACACAGTGTTGATAACACAGGGATGTTTCAGTTCCTGCTGAGCAGGGCTTGCATCGTGCCCGGGAGTTTTCTATCCCACCAGCAAGGAGCCTGGGGGTGCTGAAGGTGTGGGGAAGGGACAGAGGTGGGGCAGCTGATGCCAGCTGACTCCAGGGATATCCCAGCCCGTGTGGCCTCATGCTCAGCACACAGAGCTGGGAGGAGAAGAGGGAAAGGAGAACATTTGGAGTGTTTGTCTCACCCAGACACTGTTACACGTGATGGAGCTCTGCTCTCCTAAGGAGGGCTGAACGCCTGCTGCCCATGGGGAGTGGGGAATGAATTCCTGGTTTTGTTTTGCTTGCATGCATGAGTTTTTCTTCCCTATTAAACTGCCTTTATCTCAGTCCACGAGTTTTCTCACTTTTCTCTCACCCCTCACACTGGGGGAGTGAGCAAGTGGCTCCATGGGGCTGAGATGTTGGCTGGAATTAAACAGCACCACCAGGGAGGGGGGATGCTGCAGGCATGAAATGAAGCTCCCTGGGATTCTCTCTCCTCATATCAAGCAGGGCATTCTGCGTTTTATATCCTGCATCAATCCTATCTAATGCCTTAAACTTCTCTTTCCAATAGTTAAACTATTTTAAAAATCTTGTCATTTACTCATTTGAGGAAACTCTCTTCTCTCTGGAGAAATTATTCTATCGTTCTGTTCAGTAAGGAAGAAATTAAACATGATCATATTAATTATGGTTCCTCATTTAACATAAAGCTGTAATCAAATGGCTTTTATGTCCAAACAGGCGTGGCAGTGGTACTAAGAAATTGTGGCATTAAAGGCTTGCACTTAAGTTCAGAATGTTTAAATTATACATCTCAAAAGAAACTGATGCCACATTGAGAGACGTACAACCTTTTTATTTTCAAGCAGAAACACGGAGGTGCAATACACTTTAAAAATAAACATACTTTTGCTTTCATTTCCAGGAAGACCTTAGGATGCCAAAATAATATGTATATTTATAATAATAAAAAATACCAGGAGTTTTTTGCCTAGATTTAAGCCATGGTGCCTTCTTTTGAAAGGAAGGGGCAGCCTGATTGGGCATCTTCTGACAAAGTCCATGAAACAAAAATATCTCAAGGACATGAAGTCTGCAAAGCAAGAGAAATGGAATTTGTCCCTTCTGGCAGGGCTGGACTCACTGGGTTCCTACCAGCCTGGTGGGGACTGCTGGTGTCTGTGGCTCCAAAGTCAGCCTCAGACTTGGGGACTGATTTCCTGAGCCAGAAAGCCCAGCAGCATTTCTGTCTGCATTTCAGGAAAACACTTCCTTCAATTCAGGAGCCGGAGCTGCTCAAACAGCCGCCTACAAGGAAGAAAAATAGGAAATGGTCAGTGGG
Source organism: Lycocorax pyrrhopterus obiensis (assembly GCA_014706295.1). Taxonomy (NCBI): domain Eukaryota; kingdom Metazoa; phylum Chordata; class Aves; order Passeriformes; family Paradisaeidae; genus Lycocorax; species Lycocorax pyrrhopterus. Next base: position 7,001,580 of record JACSVZ010000022.1, on the reverse strand, counting down.
GCTGCTCAGAACGAGTCACAGAGGGTTCCTTCTATGGGAAACACCAAATTGCTATTTTGGGTTCAAAATCACAACAGCAATGTTTGGAGGGGTAATTTTTTTGTTGTTTTCTTAATATCTACTTCTTCCCAAGCAGGGACATTCCTGTGTGAACCAGCTTCACTCCCCACGTGGCTCTGTAGCTCAGTCCCTGCTGCCAGACCGTGCAGAGGGGTGTTGGAGGGCACTTGAAAGTTCTCCTTGAAACAGTGACCATCTACTTAACCCCTCCCCATAAAGCCCAGAGCTTGAGATAAAATCCCTCTCTGAGCCCTGCTTCCCAGAGTGGAAGGGTGCACTTTGATACCTGATAAAATCAATTGTTGGTGGCTGCTGGCTCCTATGACTGAAGTGACGCTGCTTGTAAAACTGCCATCCACAGCTCCTAAATTCGCAATTAAAAACACATTTCCAAGCTCTCTGTAAGACACACAGCACAACCAGTGCTTGTACAATTTCAAATCCCAGCATGTACAATTGCAGAGTGGGTTGAAGGTGATAAAATGTTATCAAGTGCACTTTGAGTGGGGTAAACACGCTCAAGGGGTTTATGGTTCCTGGGAATTGTCATCTCTGCTGCCTGGAGAATCTGTCATGTGGTGAAAAACAGTATTCATTGAGATTTGTAACATGTTCAAGAGACTGTGCTCAGGGGTAGGATAAATATGAGTTATTCCCTCCATTTTTGCATCATTATAAAAGCCGTTTTCACTCAGTACCCAGACTAATGGATCTGGGCAGCAAGGGGCAGAAGCAGCATCCTGTGAATAGGAGCTATGGTAAAAGGCATGGATTAAGTTTTATAAAACAGGGGGAAGCCAAGCCCTCAGGAGCTGGGGAATCATCCCTCGCAGCCCCGATTCAGTGCAGTCCCTGTGGAAGGAGGCCTGAGCAAAGCTCTCCTGGATCACACATTGGGTATTTCCCAGCTCTTCCAGGGTCGAACCTGCAGCATGAGCCCACTACAAAAAGCTCTGTACCCTCCTGGTTCTTCTCTCCCTAGAAAAACCCTACAAAGTCCCGTAAATGCCCAGTTGCATCTTCCCCTTCCGCGGTTGCTGCAGACAAGGGACAGCGCTGTGGCACAGGAGGGCAACGCTGGGCACCAATCACCCAGCCGGGGCCAGCCCCCAGCAGCATCGGCGTGGCTGATGTGTGCTCCCCGGGCCGTGTGCGGTGCCACGGCAGCGGGACAGCGGTCCCTGTGCCCGGGCTGGATGTGCCTGAGGACAGCCCGGCTCAGCTCTTCCCGTTCCCAGCCCAGGGGACTCTGCCGGCGCTGAAAATCAAAGGCCTCCTGCGAACCGCCTCAGCCACAGAGCATAAATAAAACCTACAGAGGAGTCACAGCAGTTCCCACAACAAGAAGTTACCAGCGGTTAACAAAGGATAAAAGCAAATAACCGAGCCCCCAGTTCCTTCCATCGGCACCACCCTGGAGCAGGAGGGTGTCCATCACTGCTGGAATCAAAGCCTTCCTCTCCATTGTTTCCCAGCAGCGAGGACAGCCCGTGGCCCTCTGCCACAGCAGAGCTGGATGAAAGGAACCCGGAGCCCCCATACAGCCCAGGGCTCCTCCTGCTGCTGCCTCTGCCCCGCGGAGCTGAGCGAAGCCCCCTCGCAGAGCAGGAGCAGGGCCGGGCTCGCTGTGCCCTGTCCCAGCCCTTCACTGCTGGGGCACAGCTTGGGGCTGTCACAGCCGCCTCGCTGCAGGCTCAGGAACATCCCCAGCACTCCAGCACGATGCTCAGTCCAGCGTGGTGCTGCTACTCCAAACTCATCATCCTTGCTGAGCTCTGTAATTTGGATGCTTTAGCCTGGCCTTTCAACACGTGTGAGGGCAGGGCTCTGTGGTGGATGCCATGCAAGGACTCCAGGAGCACTGCGTTCCCGTGTCCCTGGCTGTGCAGCACTGACCAGCTGGGATGATTCACCGTCCTCTCCCTGTTTTACACACACTGCTCCTATTCCTATACTCCCCCCTCAACATCTCCTGCAGGTCACTTCCAGGAGCAGGCTGGAGGAACCTATGATCCAACAAACCTTTATGTTTATTAAGGGAAATTAATGACTGAGTCTGAATGAAAACTATTTTGACTTAACCACTTTTATGGTGTCTTGTCTGTATGGAGAATTTGGCCAGATTGCAGCAGGAGTTCCACTGGTCTCCCCTTTTACCTTTACAAGGATGCAAATCTCTGCTGCATCCACTGGGAACTTGCTCCAACAGAGTCTCCATCAATGCCAATACTTACAACAACCAAGCAGAAAGCAGTTATTTAATAGGGAACTAAAAATTCTGTTCACCATTACCAGCAAAACCAAGGTTTGCTGTCGTAGACTATCTTTCAGGGTGATTTGTATCCTAAATGGGGCTTTTTATGAGAAATCCACTTAGTATTCCTCTAAAATTCCAGGAGGATGAAATCCCCCACTCCTTCGTCTCATTAAGGATGAAAGAATGCCAGGTATGTGGCAGGAATCTGGGGTGAGAGGAGGAGTGGGGTATATTTTAACCAAGTTGTAGAGTGGGAAAAAGATACTGATCTAAGGATGAGGATATGAAATGCATTTCCCAGAGCTGAGAAGCAATGCCAGCCAGGAGCAGTGTGCTAATGCACAAGGAACTGAGGAACAAAACTGAGCTTAAGGGTGACATGTCATCGTGGATGTGTCCAAGAAAGCAGTTTGGGACCCTCTCAAAGCATTTTGCCTCTGGAGAACTACGAGTTTATTAGTTGATGGCTTCTAGGTCAGGTGGATTTATCTAAGTGTAGCAGACAAAATGCTGAAAGGCAGCTGGTGCTCAAGGTGAGGGGGTGACAGAGAGGTCTGTGTGCCACAGGGGACTTCTGGTTGTTCTAGCAGGGACTGAGTTATTTCTAAAATTGTGTGGGGAAGCCCAGTGAAGGGGCTCTCTCAAAGGAGAGCAGGAAGATCAGACCAACAGCACAGTTCCTCATCTGGACACAGTGGGGCTGCTGTTCAAGTGCAGAAACAAGTGTCAGTGAAGCAGGATAGTTTTACCCATTACTATTCTCCTTTGAAGGGAGTGAAAACACCCTGAAGAACAAAACCTCTACATCAAAATGTTTAGTGGAAAGATAAGACTAGCCAAAAACTGTTTGCACAGACTGGAACTTGCTTCCAAGCAAGCTCAGACAAGGCAGTGGTTTCCCAGCCTCCCAAGCTTGTACAGGACAGTTTTCCCACTTGGCATAAAGAGCCATTTAGGAGCATGGAGTGAGCTCCAGGTAGAGCTGCAGAAACAGAGTGATAGTTTAGAGAGGAGGAAAATCAGCCTCTGCTGCAGCCAACAGCCTCCCAACCCTCCTGGGCATCAGGGCACTCAGGAAAGCATCACCACAGCAGCTTTGAGGCTTTGGGGGCTGCAGGTCACCACCATCCCTCAAAACTTCTCCTACCAAAGGTCCACCACACACCCTTGCCCTTCACCTAAACAAGGAAGGCACCCAGTACACCGTGGTCTCCCTGCTACCCACTACTCTATCACCTGCTATATTCCCAAGGAGCTCAAACAGGAGGAGCTTTCCAAAGGTCTCTCTCCTCTGGAATTCATTTGACACAGGTTTGAACAAAGCCACACTCCTTCCTTGCACGTTGTGAAGCTCATTTGTCCAGCCAGACCTGCCACAAGCTTCCCTGGGGAGGAGCTTCCTCTTGATGTAACAGCCTGACTGCTGGAAGTGCAGGAACTTGGATGCCTTCACAGAACATCACTGGCAACATAAAAATGCTTTCCCCATCAGCACTGCATATTTACCTCCTGTCAGATGGAGGGAGAAGCTGCTTCATACTTCCCCTCAGTTCTGAAATAATTTAAAAGCTAAAAAAATACTGTCCTGACTAAACCCAGGAATTTTAAGACCACAAGAGTTTCTCAGTCAGACCATAAATCCAGCTTGCTTTGTACTCTGATAGCAGGGAACAGCAATTGCTTAAAAATAAAAGCATACCTGCACAGAGAGATTCTGACTATTCTTGAGACTTCTTCTGGCTTCAGGACATGAGTGGTTTGAAGATTTTTCCACTTGGCACACTGTGTGTTAAGCACAGATGGACCAAGCCTCCACGATTTTACTTGCCCTCCCTCCTTCCCCGGAGGAGTTGTGCACTCTGTGAAAGCCTCAGCCAGCACTGCTCTCAGGTTGGCTTTGCTGAGACACAGAAGTGAAGGCAGAGCAACAGCCGTGAATTGTCACAAGCAAACATCGTATGAGCTGGATCCATGAAAATGGTTCTCTCATCACAGCCTCTGCTGCATTAGAAAATGGGAACCAAGTCCACTGCTCAAAAAGAGGAAGAAAAGACCCCCAAGGATGTAAAAAAGCCATATAATTTAAAAGTAAACAACAACAAAAAAATCCCTTGAAACTATGACACCTTGCTGACATGAGGGCTGAGCTCGTGTGAACGAGGAGGGGGAAAAGGTGTTTGTCAACTGCATACAGGAAGCTGAAAAGAGGGAATGAAAGGAGCCTGAAGAACTCTTGGCACACCATGCCCGGGGTTTGAGCCATTTCAAATCGAGTTCTGTTGAAGTCGATGCTCAGGGAGCAGCTCACTCCCTGCACAGAGCAGTGGGAGTGAGCAATGGGAATCAGCACAGCTGCTCTGTGCCTGGCGTTCCGAACCACCGGGTGGAAATCCCACCATATGACTTTGGGGATAATGTTAAATCCATTACAGCATTCTCCCCTCCTCTGCTCATCCCACACAAGCTTCAAAACTTGTGGTTTATGACTGACTGCCAGAGGATCATTGTGGGCTGTCTCCGGAGGGATAATCCTAAATTTTAAGTGACAGTTCACGGGCATCTTCTCTTTCTTCCGAGATGCTGTCTTACACAGCACATTAAGTATTCCAGAGATTAATAACTGGAGCAGAGAGTTCTAATCTTGGTGTCCTAGCAGAGATTTAGCAAAGAACATGTTTGAAGTTGCTGTGGCACAGGAAGCATAAGAAGCCTTGAAGCCCCAACGCGAGGCTCGTCGGCAGCTCCAAAGGAAATCTGGGACATGGGACACGTGATGGATGTTCAGTCTCCAGGGCTGCTCACTGACGTGGTGTTTCCACCCAGAGCAGGTCTTGGGGACCCTGTGAAAGGGGGGACCCAGTTTGAGCTCTCTTTTAAATAGACCAAACTCAGCACTGCTGTGAAATTGTACTTTCGTATTCTTTGACCTGAATTAGGGCATAGCTGAATTGTATAACCAGGTTACAGGTTGCTTTGAACTTCATTTACCAAGGACCACATGGGAACCACTTGACCATCTCAGACCTGGCAATGGCACTGGGTCAGCTTGGGGGACACGTGCCAGGATAAACACAGCAATGATTCTGAGGCTGCTGGCACAGCAGCTCGCTCAGCAGCAGCCCTGCCATCACTTGGCAAAGGCCCTCACAGCAGCACTTCGAGTTTCCTGTCCACAGAAGGATTATTTTTCCTCCTACTGCTCCTCACACAACCAAAAGTCCCATTAAAAGGGGGCCCAGCTGGTGTCTGCTGGCCTGTTCCCCTCTCAGGGGGCATAAACCAATGACAGGAGACAGTCCAAGCCTCTTCTGGGTTTGGAGAGTCCTGTGCCACTTACATGGAAAACAACCAAATTCTTCTGCACCTGGGGATGAGAAAACCTTGCCCCCAGTGTCACAATGGTGAAGGTCCACAAGGACTCCAACACTGCTGTCCAAAATGACACCATTACATTACCACACCCTCCTTCTATTCCTCTCCTGCCAGCACCAATGCTCAGGCAGCACCACAGCAAATCATCACCGGGGAACTGAACTGAAATGGGTAAAATTCATCCCATTCTGCAACGTTCATGCTTTTCATGGTACTGCTCCAAGCACCTGAATGGCCATCAGCACACTGAGAGCAGCCTGTGACAGTGATCCCCTTGTCCAAGTTCATCAGTTACTCCAGCTACTGTGGGCACAAAGTAACAAATTAACAGCTAATATTCAGGAGATTATGAAATTATGCTGCCTTAAAGCTGTTTAAGCAGCTGCTCTGGCACCTCTGTGCAGAATTAGACAGCTCGGCTTTGAATTAATGCAAGAGAAGTGGCTGGCACGGTTTGGACAAAGATTTAGAAGTCATATAATCGTGCATTATAGATGCCCTTCCAGGCCCCCATTCTGGAACACTTTTATGCCCAGCACACTTATCTACTTAGCAGTCAACACCAAGTATCAGAACAATTTCCATACCTTGAGTAGTCCCTCTGCCTAAAGTAGCTAAAGATGGGTCAGAAAGGGGTCAAAGAGCAATGAGACATCATTTACTCTGCTCCAGGTCACTGAGATCAGGCAAGACATGTCGGGGTGTAACTTTGCTGGTTTCAGCACAACATGTTTTTCCACATTCTTTACCACCCATAGAATTCCCTTAATTGTCCTAAAATCTGCCTCCAGGCAGCCAGGGATAGGATCAATAATCCAAATTTGAGGTCACCTGGAGGCAGCCAGCTCCCTTCTCCTGCCCTGCCCAGCAGCCTGTAAGGAGCAGGCAAAGGCTACCAAGACCAGTGTCCCAGCTGGGACTGGCCAGTGCTGGGTGCCACAGGAACCGTGGGAGAGCAGGTCTGCAACAACCCTTCCCTCACAGGCTCTCTGAAGAACACTCTGCACAGGTGAGACCTGTCCACAAATATTTGTCCACAAATTCCTGTTTTTAAAAAAATTGTAAATCTCGGTAATACTTTTGAATCCAAAAATCTCATCCTGTGGCAACAAACTTCAGCACAAACAAGCTCTTCATGTTCTTTGCTTCGAATCAGCCAGATGACAACTTACCTTGATGCTCTGCAGCCCTTGGGGACAGCAAATCACCACCTCTACACCTTCTTTGTATCAGTTACTGTCTGGTTATTTTCCCCATGACCTTGCCTTTTCCAGCTTTTGCCAAAGGGAGGGAGTCTCCTTAGGTTTAGGTTCAGCATTCAGTATGGATAATTCTTTTGGGAAAGCAACAACAAGCTGATCAGTGTGACAGCTGAAGCCCCAGTTGAATTTAAGCTGGGACATTTTGTACAGCAGGACAGGGGCCTGGCTGCAAACCCATGTTTTTTAAGCAAGGTACAACCAATCAAATCCATCCTTACTGCCCTAAAGAGGTGAAATCACTGAAACACGTAAGTTAGTGGTAAAGCAAAAAGCTCTGCTTTATTGCTAAAACAACTTTTGATCAAAAAGTCCCATCAGAGCTGCCCTGCTCAGCCTGCAGAACCACTCAAGGGCTGCACAAAGCTTGCAGTGCCTCTGGACTGTGCTTGATGGAGGCTTGTGTCTTTATGTGCCCAGCTCTCCAGTTTCAACCTCAACATCGATATCTCTGACACCAACGGAGACAAGAAGTACCCACTGCGTGTTTGGTGGTGGTTTAGCAGAACGTGTGTAGCAGGAGGGCGATGGAACACGAGGCGTCGGGAGGCGAGGCTGAGCCCAGCCCCTGTGGTGTCCTGCAGCCCGAGCGGCCCGACATGTCCCGACAGACGATTGTGAGAGGAGCAGGGGGGACCCCTGCTGGGCTGCCGGGCTTGGTACAGCCCAGCTGCAGTAAAAGCCATGTAAAACCAGGACATTTTATTACATTTTAAAAAGCTGTAAAACATACACTCTCCAAAACCCCTGAGCCTTACTACGCCAGTCTCTAGAGGGTGCTTTCCTCTCCCCGAGCTGCTGTGTGTGAGCAGCACTGAGCGCTCCGGCCGTGCCAGCGTATCCCGTCCTCCTTGGCCAAGGGCCTGGATGGGATCTCAGTGCTCCCGAGCAGCCAGCGAGGCTCTGCCCTGCTGCACAGCAGGAACTCTTCCCTGCAGCGTTGTGGGTGCCAAGGGCAGGGCTATGCCTGCTCACCGGGGTTCCCTGTGCCCGAGGCTCTGCTGGGAGCCGCCGCCTCCGCCGCCCGTGGGGCCTGCTTGGGAAGACGAATGGGAACATAGACGTTGGAAGCACAGTGCTCCTTGAGGTACTCCCCCCCTTTCTCCTCATAGTCCTTCCTGGTTATCCAGCCTTCCTCACGGTTCGTGTATTCCACTGCCCAGTCCCTAGCCCCGTACCAGGCATCCAAGACAGGGCTGGAAGCAAGGTGAACCTGGATGGAAGGAAAACAGAACGACAATGTCCATTCAGCACAGGACATAAAAGCCCTTTTTACCCTGATTACAGTGGTATGTGACACAAACAACTGAATTTCAGACATTTGAGCTGATGATTCAGTGTCTCTCAGAAAGAGTAATGTTAGGAACGGGTTCAAGTGTGTTTTCACCTTGCTATCAATTCCTCAGCAATCAATCTGCAATTTCCAGCCAAACATGCTTGGGTGTGCATGGTCCCTTAGCAGAAGCAGACTTTCCTTTTTTAAGGCATCTTCCCTACTCTCTCTGCTGAAAGAGCAACTGCATCTTTGCTTAACCTGCACCTTCTCAGGCCAAAAAGCTGTTTGCAGAGTCTTGTCTTAAAACTCTCTCCATGCCCATGCTCTAAGTAGCTCTGCTCTGCACCTCACCCAATTACATCTGAACACAGAAGAGCAGGCTGTTCACACAAACATCATGGCAATACACACACCTGAAAGGATGACTGGAATGGCCTCATTTCCAGGAGTTCCTTCTGGAGTCTGGCTTTCAGTCCAGGGTACATCGTATTTCCACCAGTGAGGAAAACATTCTGGACAAGAAGAGCCTGTTGTTCCTTTGAATACCTGTGAAGAACAAGAACAACTTCAGCCTTTCCCAAGGACATCTGCCCAATGAACTGGAACAGCTGTGGGAAATACTGATACCTTGTCCCAGGAGTCACTTTAAGAATCTCTCTTCACTTTCCTAGCACAAAAAACTTTTGTTTGTTTGTTTTCTGGAAATTCAAGGGGTGGCAGAAAAAATCCTGAAAGTACTCAGTACCCCTTAAATCAACAACAGGATTTCTCCCTTCTTTCTAGGGCTGGCATTCTTACCTTTCAGAAAATGTGATCTCCTATGTTCATACAGTTCAAGGGTGACATTTCATCAATGCTAATTTGTCTGGAAATGTCCAGCAAATGTGCCTATATCATAACTTTTAAATGTTACCTCTGATTTTGGTCTCCCAAAACCAGAGACAGCCAGCCCACTGTTGCAAGGGTTCATTGTTTCCCTCAATAACAAGTTGGACCAGGGATCTCTAAAGTGGGGTCTGTGCAAAACAATCCAGTGGGGTGCAGGAAGATAAACTGATAAATACATTTAAATAGTGTTTATTTCACCTTTATCTCATCCTTTTTTAAATTCTATTTTTCTGTATGTTTTAAAATGTTCATAATACATCTGTTTAGTAGTAGCTGTAATGTATAAATATACATACATTGGAGGGATGTGCTCAAAAATTTTTCATTGATGGGGTTATTGATCAAAAAACTTTGTAGATCCGCTGACTTGAAATAAGCAGAGCTACATGTGGCTTTCAGAAGAGGAAGACAAGTCTAACCTGCGATGCTTGACCCCACCAAAAAGAACTATTCCAACATATTTTCTCAAATTATTGCTAAACCCCCAGCATTTCAAAAGCTGGTATCAAACGAAGAACAGCTTGTCTGGCATAAATAGTTTTGTAAACTCACCTCTCAAGGACATACTGCATGGTTTCTGCTATACCAGCCTGGTCCTCTCCTATCAGGGAGGGCTGGAAAACAATCTCTGGAGCCCTGATTCTTTCAGTGCCAAGGAAAAGCTGGTGGTACTCTGCCAGGTTAAACACGGGCTTTAAAAACATTGAGAAGTAGTGGGCAATTATGTTAAAGAACAGTAATATTCTAGAACAAGCAAAGTTTCCAAACAATTCTGTACAAAACCCAGATGGTAATGCTCTCACGGAGAAACAGCATGATGCTAAAGGTTCCCAAAGGTCAGGGAAGCTGGACTTTTCCTAGGATTTATTCTGCTTGGAGCCATTCAATTCTGAGGCTCAACCTCACAATGGAAAGCTGTGCCCACTGGGATGAGATATCAGGTGTGGACCACAGACAAAAAAACTTGAGCAGGACTTTTTTTCCTTAATAACACAGCACTGCTACACCAGGCACTGCCTGCAGAGTGAGCCAAGTGGGAATATTCTCCTTCTAAACCAGCAGCTAAGATTGCCAGGATTTCTCCTCTCTTAATGTCCTGTTCAGGTAGTTTAAGTATCTCTTCCAAGAGCAGGCAAACAATGTTTGCATGAGGAGAAATGTCAGCAGACTGGCTGGACAACTAGGATGGATGCAAAGCCCTGGCACGAGGTGTAAATACAGAAACCAAACCTGCACCGCAGCAACAGGCTTCTCAACTTCAGGCTGCTCCTCAGCAAATAAAGGCTCGAACTCATTCATACTTTCCACATCCTCCAGGGACTGTTCACTGCCCAGTGGATCCAAGTCAGGAGTCTGGAAACAGAGCAGGAATGTTATGGTAGGTTAGCTCAGGTGTGACTTCATTTCTGGTGATATGGCTGGAAAACTCAGTTTCCTCAAATCTCAACTTTTTAACATGCCTGAAAGCAAATATGCCCAGAAAATAGAAAGACAGACATTCACTCAAAGCACAAAAATCAAACACTTCCAATAAATTTATCCCAACACCAGCTCAGAAATCCAGGCCTCAGTCACCAGGCTGACTTCCAGGATCCCAGGCAGCCATGCCCTAAGCATAACAGCAAATTAAAACTTAGTAAAATAGCTTTTTATATTGGTTAAAACTTGGTGCCCTCCCAGCACCTCTAACTGCTCTATAATTACCATAAAATTCCCTATTTCGCTTGTGTGGGACTGGAAAACAAATATTTGCTAGCTACAAAGCCACCACACAATTTTTGAGAGTTTCAACTGTCTAGTATTTGCTCACAGGATGCACCGAACCCCCTATTATTTTACACAGACGTGAAGCTCTTTCCTAATGAAAAGCATCACTCAAAATCCTACAAGACTCCTGGTGCGAGGTAGGAGCAACTGTGTAATTGTTTATTGTGTTACAATGTTACCGCTGGGATCTTGTTGCTAAACATTTGTTTTGGTTATTTTAAACTTGAAACATTTGTTGCAATGTCAGGATGAGCTGAAATTATGTCCTTCAAACATTCTCAAGTATCTATTTTATATTTACTTAAACAACTGCAATTACTCAAACTGAAGTTTTAGCAGTGTTCATTGTTACAGCAAAAAAAATCAGTAATGTGAAGTTCTGTTAAATCCATTTCTTTTTATATCTTAAAAAAGAAGACAAATCCAGAAATACACAGAACTCAGCTCAACACTCGGTCTTACAAATGGATTCTGTGACAATTGCAGATGTTCTCTCAAGGCACTGACCACACAATAAGGCTTGTGGATTCATTCTGAGGGCTGAGATTGCACCTAGCAAAGAGCAGGAGTGTGAGAGATGCTGGAATTTAGGCACGGTCAGAGAAAAAACACAGGTAGCTGCTAATCTTTCGATTCTCTTTTTTTTAGAATATCTTCTTTTGACAGAAGGCAGAAATATTCTTTACCACAGTAAGCCCATCATCCCCCTGAATTTTGCTGAAGCACAATCATTCTGATTCTTGCACTGATAATCATAGAATCATGGGATGGTTTGGGTTGGAAGGGGCCTCAAAAGCTCATCCAGTTCCACCCACTGCCATGGGCAGGGACACCTTCCACTAAACCAGGTTGCTCCAAGCTGGCCTTGAACAGGGATGGGGCAGCCACAGCTTCTCCGGGCAACCTAAATTAGTTTCTCTCCTCTGTGCTTCAGTTTTCTGGTTTTCTCTCTACCTTTTCCCTGAACAGAGGTTGATAAAACTAAAAAAGCTCTGTCTTACGTGACTTGAAAGGCAATTAAAAGCACGTGCACAACCAGTGTTAGAGCACCTCTTAGCAGCAGCTGCTGTGTACTGGGCCTGTGTTAGTCTAGCAAAGCAGACAAGGAGCTTCTCATCTTCAAGACAACTCCAACAATCAAGTGTAGCAATTAATCTTTCATTAAGGAACCAAAACAGAACATGCTGCTTAATTGCACCAAAAATAGCCAGAATGAAGGCAGCGTTGGTTGTTTACCATAAAGTTCTCTGCACCTGAAGGGGAAGAACAGAAAGGAAAACAAACACTGTTTTTAACAAAAAGGTTGATGGGTTCCTCTGTATCTTTAATAGAAGGCTACTGAAGATTCAGGATGGTTGTCTCAGGACATTCTCTCTGAAAAGAGAGAAGCAGCTGCCAACTTAATAATGACTTGCAGTGTGTTAAAGAAAAAGCTTAGTTCACCAATGGAAGTCTGAAGGGACACATTTTCAAGCACAGAAGCTTAATTCCTTCAGAGATAAAATGAGGATTAACTTGGTGAAAACATCCTACCTCTGGCTTGCTGTCCACAACATCTACTTCAATATTGACTTCTGACTGTAGGATTTTCTGCTTCGTTTGTTCAACAGACAGACTCAATTTGTTGATGTAAGACTGAAGTTCTTCTGCAGAGTCCATGTTCAGCTCCACCAAAGCTTTGTGGAATTGATCCATCTGACCATCTTCTAAAAGTTCCTGTGGACAGATCAGAGTTGGCTGTGGTGAACAAAACAGGGCAATCAGAGCTGTCAGCACTGCATGTACAGACACTCTGCTTGCATTACTAGAGACTCTGATGTGCACACTTTGACAGCATTTGAAGTATTTCCCAGAAGAAGTGCTGTTCAGAAGCTGAAAACATCCCCTGCATCAATAATCTCTGTTATCTTGCAAGTAACCTTGGAAAGCTCCTATCAGAGAACACCCAGGACAGTCACCGCTTCTTTACCGTGATCTGTGACCTTCTGATAAAGCTCTGAGGGCAGCCTGCCCTCCTACCAAGACACCATGCTGGAACTTTGCCCTGATTACCTGCACGTACAGCAACCTGTCCAGCCTCTCCTGGTCCAGCTGCAGCTTCTCCTCCCGACGCCGCGCGTTGAGCTCCTGAAGCCGCCGCAGTTGCTGCTGCCTCTTCTCCTGCTTCTCCTCGGATGCCACAGTGCTGCCCAGCAGCTTGTTGGAGAAAGGCAGCTGCATCTTGTGCACGTTGTTCTCGTAATACTCTGGGCACCGCCACTTCTGCAGCTCTGGGGGTTTGGAAAGCAAAGCAACTTTTTCTTCTGTCGGCCTAAAACAATGATTTGCGTGTTGTGTGCACCCAGCGTGAAGGATGAAAAGTGAGGAAAGAAGGCAAAAATAGTCCAAGCACTGAATTTTGCCACCTCTTGGCAGCTTGGCTGCCCCCTCTGAGCACTGCCTTCAGGTCACACACCCAGTGCAGGTGGCTCTGAGTGCTCTGACCTCCAGGAAACACCAAGTACTACAAAGTGCAAGTGCACACTGAAGCCTCTCTGCCCAAGGGGAGGGAGAGCTCTCACAAATTTCTAAGGAAAGCTCATTCAGAAGTGATAAATTTAAAAACTACTTTTCTTCAGCCGCTACTTCAGATAACATTTGCCATGGAAATTATAAAACTTATTTAATTCACACAAAGTCACGAGAAATGTCTTGTGCAACTTTGGAAACCTCAAAGTAGATACGAAACACAGAAATCCTAACCAACTTAGAGGTTTTGTTGACGTATAAAGGATATATAATATATATATATTTGTATTTGTATATATATGTGTTTGTATATATGTATAATTTATATATATATTATATAATAATAAGCTCATTTCAAATTCTTTTCCGCTGAAATTATCCCAATTTTTATTCACAGCAAAATTTGAACTAACACAGGGGGTTTTTTGTAGTAGCAGTAGTTAAATTTTATTTGTGTCTTAATTTTAAATGTTAAACCACTGTTAAGCACGAGGCAGGTGTCCACAAAGAAAGCAAAACAGCAGAAGAATATTTCTGGAAGAATTCGAGCCAGCTTCAAAACAAGAGGTAGAGAGGACAAACTCAGAGTGGGTGAGCATTATGTGGTGGTGACTTAGAGCTGGCTTTACCTTCTATGTAGTCCTCTGAGATGTAGCTGTGCTCGTGCAGGATCTCCTCCATGCGGCTGAGGGTGATGGCCGCGAAATGCCCGGGGTACTTGAGCTGCAGCAGCCGCTGCAGGTACACGGCAGCCTGGCACCCCCCCAGGTTAATGCGCTTGCAGTTCTTGGCATCCAGCCTCAAAATGCAAACAGACACAGCTCAGGCTGGGGGAATCCACGGGAAACCGAACACAGCTCCTGCTTTCCCCCGAATTATTTGGTTTCTACAGATGAATATTCACAGTTAAATATTTCAAAGTTCACACATTTCAAATCTGACACACCTGCCTTGCTCAGGCAACAGCACAATCACTGCTTTGTTTACTATGTTTTATTTTGAAACGCTCTGTTCTGCTTTTAAAAAAACCCCAAATACGAAGTAATTTTGGCTACAGCAAGGAGATGTTCTATTTTAACAAGAGAAGTGATGGTTAGTGGTGCTAAAAGTAGTTTTTTAACCTTTGTAGCACTTTGCAGTTGGACGGGTGTAAACCTTGAAAATTTGAAGCATTTATCAGACATAATAAAGCCATTTCCTGCAGTAAGGATTAAAACAGAGAAAAAAAGTAAAAAGAGAAAGTAGAGCAATGTAGCAGAACAACTAGAATGATAAAAGCCTCGAGCACTGCACAAGTCCCACACACAGAGCACTTGGTTTTGTCCCAAAGCTGCTTTAAAACCTAACGTGTTTTTTAATGCCCAGTTTCACTTGGGGCAGATACCCCCTTCTCCCTTTGAAAGCACACATCAAGGCATGAATAGCAACTAAAACACAACACTTAGAAGAGCAGCACTGCTTCTTCAATTCAAAACTCAACAGAACTTAGCAAAATCTGCAGACCTGGTTTTAACTCACCAGTATAAATTAATACAAGAGTTAATAGTGCAGGGCTGGAGGAACACGTATGTGCATCGCTTGAAAAGTCAGTGGACTTAAGACACCCAGAACTCACCTGCCTTCTAAGACTGGCAGAATGTGTGTACACTGGTACCCTGAGGATATCACCAAGCCACTGCAGGGCCAGTTCTGCCTTCTGTTGTGATAAAAACTGTACAGGCTGTCCACGCCATAGGACACTTTTGGCACTTGGTAGCATTCAAAGAGGAGCTCAGACATCATCTGCCTTGAGTACAGAGGATTGCAAACTGCTTCAGTCAGAACAATTGGGTGATCCACACAACCCTGGGAGACACAAGGGTAAAGAACAGTAACAAAGGTATGAAGGGAAAATCCAGGGTTAGTTACCCTTGCTTCTTCTTTTAAGCATCAGCAAAAACTCCTCCAAAGTGGCCACGAGAAAGCACTTTATGTGCAGATTATTAATCATGAAAGTTAAAGTATATCTAGTGCTTAAGGGGGTAAAAAAATGTTAATGTTAATTCAACCAAAGAATAAACTCAATGCTGGAGAAGGGATTTTTAAAGGCATATATAAATTATTAAAAATCGAAGTAACCAAAATCTATGCAATGAGGAGGGGAGTGAAAACCAGTGGAAGTTTAGTTCCACTCTGGGTAAAGATTACAAACTGGTGGTGTCATGCAGGCAAAGGGCTCCACGGTCTGAGAGGCAACTCTCAACACAGCTGGGTATACAGATGGTCAGTGAACACTATTGATAAGAGCATTACCCAACAGTAAGTTGAAGGGAGATTAGACACTAAGAAAAGATTCCTCCCTGTGAGGAGGTGGTGGTGAGGCACTGGCACAGGTTGCCCAGGGAAGTTGTGGCTGCCCCATCCCTGGAAGTGTCCAAGGCCAGGCGGCATCGAAATCTGAGCAACCTGGCCCAGTGGAAGGTGTCCCTGCCCACGGCAGGGGGTGCACCGAGGCGGTCCTTAAGGTCCCTTCCAACCCAAACCACTCTGGGCTTCACGGGCGGCTCAGCCCCGGCCCGGCGGTACCTGCGAGGAGACGCCGAGGCGCTGGAAGACGTGGTCGAGGAGCAGCTCCTGCAGCTCCAGCTGGACGGGCACGTTGCGGTCGAAGGGCGAGCGCAGCAGCCACCGCAGGGGCTCGGGGCTGCCCAGGTCGTTCCCCACCTGGGTCTCCGCGCCGGCCCCGCCGCGGGCCCCGCGGCTCCGCGCCGCCAGCGAGCGGAACCGCAGCAGCGGCTCGGCGGGGACGGCGGGGTCGGGGCAGGCCCATCCCGCCCGCGTCTGGAAGGAGCCGTTGTCGATGACCAGCGGCGCCGGGTGCGGGCTCCGAACGGCCGCGCTCGGCGCCAGCACCGGGTCCGGGGCCCAGCGCGCGTCCCGGAACGCGAACACCCGCGTGGGCGCCGCCATGGCGGGCGCGCCTCCCGCCTGCGTCCGGCCGGGAACGCGGGCGCGCACGGGGGTTCCGGGGCGCCGCTGCTGCGAGGCGCGGGGTAAAGCGGGATTGTCTTAAATGAGAGTGGTCTGTAATGCGAGATCTTTGTGTGCTTCCGAGCCCAGCCAGCGGGAGAGGAGGCCTAATCGGTGGGACAGGCAGCAGTCAGCATAGACTCACAGAACGGGCCTTAAGGATCTCATTCCACCCCCTGCCCCGGGCACGGACACCTTCCACTGTCCCAGGCTGCTCCAAGCCCCGTCCAGCCTGGCCTTGGACACTGCCAGGGATCCAGGGGCAGCCACAGCTTCTCTGGGCACCCTGTGCCAGGGCCTCCCCACCCTCACAGTAAAAAAAATTCTTCCTAACAGCCAACCTAAATTTCCCCTCTTTCAATTTGTACCCATTACTCCTTGTCCTGTCACTACAGCTCCTGAGGAAGAACCATTCCCCAGCTTCCCTGTAGCCCCTCACACACTGGAGAGGGGCTGTGAGGTCTCCACACAACCTTCTCCAGCTTGAACAGCCCCGTCTCTCTCAGCCTGTCTCTGCAGAGAAGGTGCTCCAGTGCCCTCAGCAGCTTCGTGGCCTCCTCTGGACTTGCTGCAACAGTTCCATGTCCATCTGATGCTGGAGACACCAGAACTGGGCACAGTGTTTGAGGCGGGGTCTCACTAGGGCAGAGCAGAGGGGGACAATTGTCTATTCCCACCTGCTGGCATCCCTTACAGGACCATTTGGGTTGGAAAAGACCTCCGAGATCGTCAAGTCCAACCTGTGACCCAGCACAACCACGTCAGCTAGATCAGAGCCTCAGCCAGCCTTGGATGTTGTCCTTCCTGAATCGAGGGGTCCAGAACTGGACACAGGACTCGAGGTGACCCTCACCGGTGCCCAGCACAGGGGAGCAATCCCTTTCCTGGTCCTGCTGCCACATTATCCCTGAGCCAGGCCAGGATGCCATTGACTTTCTTGGCCCCCTGGGCACAGCTGGCTCATGTTCAGCCACTGTCCACCAGCACCCCCAGGGTGGAACCTGTCAAGATTACCTTAAATCGGGATGTTCTTTGATGTAAGACCTTTGTGTGCTTTCAAGCCTAATGAGCAAGAAAGGAGACCTCGTCAGTAGAACAGGGAGCAGGATCACCCCTTCGTCAAGGACATCCTGAAGCTTTAAGGATGTAGTAAATGAAGTTAATTCAACCAAACAATAAACTCATAATGGTGGAGGAGAATGAACAAGCTTTAAGCATGTCGTAAATGAAGATCTTGATGTAGGTCTATGTATATATTGCTAACCTGGCAAAATACTCAAGGTCCCTGTGTTCTAGGGCTGAACATGTTCATTACAAAGCTAAAAAAGACCCCTCCCCTGAGAATGCACAGAAATTGGCTGGACTGATGTAACTTGCATGGAAATTACTGAGCAATCCTAACAGAGGGGCTGTGCTTGGATAGTCACTGACTCTGAATTTCTGAGTATAAATAACAGCAGGGAAAGTCCATGGGGGTGTGCTGGGCTTGTGGGATACCACTGAGCACCCAGGCTGGGGCAGCTCTGAAGGAGACAATCCATGTCTCTCTCGAGTGTGTCATTATTGGCTCGTTGCACACCAGGTGACAAATCCAATTTTGTGGGTATCACCATCAGCCTGGGGGCTGGGCTGTACCCCTGCTCTCCTTCACACAGAGCCCCCCTGTCCTTTGAACTTGGGCTGTGAAACCTCCCCAAGAACTGTGGCTTGTGTGTAACTCCACAGCCCTGGGCCGTGCCACTTGCCCAGGAGGTCACTGACACAGCCCAGGCATCTCCCACTCCTGTGCCCCCAGCCCCTCTGGAGGTATGGGAAGTGGGGAGGGCCTTTTCCCCTTATTTCAATCCCCCATTCCCTGGGGAGATGGGTTCCATGCAGGGGGGATCCTTCCTGCCATGGATCAAGGAGGTCCCAGGCTGGCTCAGCTCGGTGAGAGCCAGTGTGGACTCCAAGGGCTCCCAGTGATGTGACTAAGAGACACAATTTGTCATTAAAATTAAACAGATCACAGCTTCAGCTCCTTGCCATCCCTCTCGGCACTGCATCTGCAGACAAACTATCAACAGCCTGATTTCCAGAGGTGCCCCCAACCTGCCACCCCCACTGTGTGAAAGGGGGACTCAAATATTGAGCATCCTTGAAGCTCAGGGCATTAATGGCTTTTCTCACTTGTTTACCCAATGCACAAAGCAGGGCTAATAGCTTTCCTTTATCATGCAGAGGTGTTATTAATGTGAATTAATAAGAATTTGCAGAGTTCATTTAGATCTTGGGATTAAAAGGCTCCTTTCAAGGGGCTGCTACTACATGAAAACAAACACATGCTTACGAGCAAGAGCATTAAATGCGGGCAATCATTTGTAATGTTACATCGCTGCTCTCTTCTCCTGAGAGCTACACAAACAATTAATCTAGCCAAACAGCCCTCTGTGAGGTAAGCAATAGATTATGGCTTTATTTTATTGAAGGAGAAGCTCACAGCGTGATTTGTGTCAAGTTATCAAGTCACATATCTGGTTCCTTCTTTGATCGCTACTGAACTGCTTTACTCTTGAGCAATGCTTTTATTGACACACATCCTATGAGATGTGCTAGTCGCCTGTCTTGGAGGGAAGGGAGACAGGAGGGCAATTGAAATATAAAGGTTTATTTCCCTAAAGGATTAAGTAATAGATGAGGATATACAGAGCAGGTTAAAAATAGAGTCAATATGGGACATATTTGTGCTCTACACTGAATAAGAGCCCGGGAGAAGTAGCTTGTAGCTGCTCATCCTCTACGCATCTGTGGAGGGTTGAATCTGTTTTATTGCTTTCTCAAGAGCAACCTTGGCTGCTCAGCCTCAAAGTGGCCGAAGCTCTTGGTTACCTCCCTTCTGTCCAAAGACAAGAACTAACTCTAACTACAGTTTTAACATAAGCTGCTTTTACACAACTGTTTTAACATAAGCCTCGAAGGCTTCCTAACCTGTGTTTATCCTTTAAATAGCAGCTGAAGAAAACGCCTGACTTGATTGGCCTTTCTCAGTTGTTCTCATTCCGTATTAATCCCTACTGCTCCCTCCCCAGCACGGGGCTGTCCCCTTTGCTGTGATATCACTGCTCTTCCTGTGATCGCCGGCGCTGCAATGAGAGTTATTAAAAGGTGGTTAGAAAGGGGAGCAGCCGAGCTGTTCTAAACTTAGCGTAACCTGAAGCAAGCCATGAGGTATCCCCTGGTTCCTCTGGTGAACGAGCTGACCTTTCCTCTGCTCTTCTTCTGGTTCTGTTTGCCCTTTGTAATGCTGCTGATCGTCGCGATTATCTGGCTACAGCTGCTGCTTAATGAAGGTAAGTTTGGCAGTTGATCAGATAAAGTGCTGCTGCATAAAGTTAACTGCATCTTTAAAGCACTCTGATGGCTATTTTTAGGGCAGTGCCACTTGTCACGGGAGGAAACTAAAGGTTTGTTCGTGCTGGTGGTAGCAGATAGAAAAACCAAACAAATTGTTATGCTTTTCTGTTAAAAATGTTCACAAGACAACCAAGCTGCCACCTACCCTTCCTACCCTCTCCCTTCATCTCAGGGGTAATTTGATTTAAGAAAGGCAAAGGACAAGTAATTTTTATAGGTTTCTACTTTAAAAATCCCCCAGAAAGCAAACCTGATCCTCTAATTTTGTACACTTTAAATTCTGGCCTCCTTGTTCTCTTGCACCTCTCCTTCTTGGGAGGGCATGGAGGGTATTACTGGGGGAGCTGGTAAGAGATTCTTTTATGCTGAGGCTGATAGAAAGTTTTGAAGGGAGCACGACGTGCCTTTTCGTTTATTTGTGTGTTTTGCCAGTTTGTTTTTCCTATCCATCCCTGATTCTTTCCTCTAACATGTCAGCAACCAATAAGAGGCTTTGGTTTAGACTAGTAATAAGCTTGTTGTTGCACTCATGAGGATAAAGCCTTGCTACTGTGCTCTAATGCTGGAGAAAAAGTCTAATCCCAGATGAGGAAGTCCAAAATCAGTCACAAAATATCTATTTTACATAGCTATGCCACATCCATACACTGCAGTTGAGTGCTCAGGCTTTTGTCTGGACAGAGTAATTCTCTTGATGCCTTGAATGAGATTTTCAGGTTATTTTTGGTACATTTACAGTCACAATTTCTGGCCCTGTAGTGACAGTTGTTAGCACCAGGCCTCCAACTGTTTCCACAAATGCTCTAAATTGCATTTTAACCAGTAAGACACTACTAAATTTTTACATACCAGCATATGTACAGAATTAGAACACTAAAGCTTTTCTTAGTTACTTAGAGATAAAAATAAAAGTTCTCTTTTTAATAACTTCCTAACTACTATCCACTTCTCAGTCATGTCCACTTCTTTTATGCTAGTTTATAGCAGGCACATGTGAAAAGTAGTTGCTGATTGATATAGTTGCTTATTAAGAGCTAATTAATTAAAATTAAACTCTTGTAAAGGCCGTTTATTGTCTAGTTTGGTTCGAAAATCCTTTATTTCAGCTGGAAAAAGTTCAGAGGACCCTTGTCCAGCTCCTAGATGGAATGTGCAAGGCTTGCAGCCAGGGAGAAAAAGGGCCATACAGGTGTTTTACATGTTCTTTTAAAACCTGCTTCTAGCACAGATGCCCAGCACAGAAATGATTAAGAACGAATCTCCTGATGAGCCTGATTCTGACTCTGAAGATGAACTAACAGAGGAAGAAAACCAGAGTGATGCATCCAGTACAGAGATGCAAGAGGAGTCACAATCCAGCGGATCTGTGGGAAGACTGAGGCCCAAGCCTGCTTATCTGAGCTCAAATCCGAAAAGCCAAAAGCAAAGTCTTCTCGCTGTGGCCTCGAACAGCTGGTCCCAGAGGCAGAAGATAAGATATTCCCATGCTGAAAAGAGCATTTTCTACAACATCGTGATGGTGAGTAGGGGGACCAGGCTGCCTCCTTGCATATCTGCTGCTTTTGTGCGTCAGCTCTGACTTTTTCCACCTCTGCCTGACTCACAGGCCTCTTGGGTAAGACCAAGCTCCAGGATTGGTTTCTGCCTGGTTAATGACTAACATGAGGTTTTATTTTCTGCCTTCCCTATTTGTAATGACTCCTGTTGTCGACAAGGTAAAGGTAACACAAAATTGTGCAGAATGACTGTCATTAACATGTGTGTGCATTTATATTTAAAGGTATGTATGCATATTTTAAAAGTCCTTGAGAACTGCATTTAAAATGGCAAAATTTGCTACTTATTGCTCTAAGATAAGAAGTTTAGCTCAACCATGTGTAGAAACTCTCCTGGTTTTTATGGCTGATATTACATACTTTTAAAAGTTGCTTCAGATTTCCTACGGTGGAGCATGTGACTGAAAATAAGATGTATTTCACTTGCTCAATAAGCACTGAGGCCAGAAGTCTCTTTGCAAACACAGCAGCCCTAATCCTTTCAGGCTTTACACAAATCCCAAAAGATAAATTTCAAGCAGTGGAAGAGCTTCGTGTCTTGTATGTCTTCTCTTTCCCTGTTCCTTGACTGTCTGTTCCTTTGCAGAAGGGGCTCACAAGGGAAAGCTGCTCTGTGCCTCCACTGTCACTATTCCCAGTCCTGTCTGCTCAGTTACATTGCTGGGATTTTTGAATTGCAGCAACCGAGGTACTCGCTCATGTTTCCTTCCACCAGTTCTGCTGCAGTGCCAACCTTGGTTAGGCTGGACTAGCCAAGGACTGGAATAATCTTAAACTGCTGCAGTTATTTGACTAACACACCCTGAAGCTGAGCTTTGGCATCAGCAATACCTCAGGTGAAAGCATTTTTAAGACCATTAACACCACCAAGGCAGTACCAAGTCAGTGTAGTAACCATTTATTTAATATTAATTAAAGTAATAGTTCTTCAAATGAGCTTGGTCTTGTCTAGGACACCATTTGGTTCTCCTAGAGCTCTTCATATGTACAACTGTTGACTTGAACACAGCAGCTTGAACTTGTCTCTTGTAGGACATCATATTTGTTGGCTGTGTTGGGTGGGTGAGGGAAGGGAACAAGCACTGGTGGTTTTCAAAATCCTGTATGTCCCACTGAAAAGGGAACCTCTTCCAAAAACATCACTGCAGTGACAATTCTGTTCTTCCTTTTCTTCCCCAGCTGTTGTGCACGTTGCTTTCTTCTCTCACCTGGAATTTTGTCTGCCTGTTGCTCCAGACCTTTAACATCCTGAGGACTCTGCTGCTGCCATCCTATCTGGTTACCTACATGGCTCGGCTGTTTGTTTTGCTGGGTGAAAAAGCTGGGAGAATCCTGGGCTTCCTGAGGCTGGAGAGCAGAGGACTGTTGCTTTCAGTCCTGAGGAGGAAACTGGAGCTGAGTCAAGCTCAGAGATCCCACCTCAGGGGAAAAATAAAGCAGTGAGTCCCATGGCAATCCAGGTCAGCATCGGTGACAGCTGCTGCAGCACAGCAGAGGGAGGGGAATGCTCTGAAAAAGAAACCCACTCAAGACTAAGTCAGCACCTACTCAGATCACCACAGCTGCTTTCAGAGTGTTGACTGCCTAAATATGAAAAGGATGACAGCAGCTTGTTTCTTGTCCACTCTGCTCCCCTCCCACCTCAGAGGGACAAGCTCCTTTTTTATAAGGACCAAGCACTCCACCAGCACCAGTGAGAGTTTCTGCTCACCACTACTAATCTTTGATTTCAAATAAAGAAGATCAAGGCAGTCTCTCTCTGTAGCAGTTCTTACTGGGTTTTAAACTCAGTTCAGCCCAAGGATTTTTATACTCATAGTCCAATTAGCACTTTTCTGATCTGCAACTTGGCAGTTCTCAAAGTAGGAAACTACTTTTCAACATTCGGGTCTAACAAATGAACCAAGCCTACCTCCAATTAACAAGAAATAATTAAGCCCTCAGCAGATCCTGAGCATGCATGTCCCTGATTTCCGTTCAGGCTTTGCTTCTCAGCACAGCTGGCAGGCTGATGGAAGGCAGGTTACAGCCTAGAGAGGCACTCACCAACAGCTTGATTTAACCAGCTATTGTAACTACAAGGAGGGTGACGAGCCTGAGATGAGCCATCATTTTGTAGCCTAAGGGTTTATCCAGGTGCTGGGCTGTGAGCGGAACAGCTGTGAGCTCTTGTGTCGATGCACACGTTCAGTACGCTCTTTTGTTTTAAAGAGGGCCTGAATAACGAAGTCCCATCCCAATGAACACGCTGGGGCTTGTGAAAATCATTGTTTCCGCTGCCCATGTGCCGTGCCTGTCTCTCCAGAGCCTTACACGGGCACACCGTGCAGCACCAGCCCGCAGCAACGATGAAACCTGCCCCGGCTGTGTTTGCCTTTCCCTCCCCATCCCCCGAGCTCCGCGTGGCCAAATATTTATATATGCTCTTAAATAAAACTTGTCTGCCCGCATCTTTATTTTCGCAGCTCCTTTCTTTAGAAAGGAAAACACAAAAGAAAAAGAAAAGCTGTTTTCCGGGGACATCCCCCTCTCCCGGGAGGGAGCTTCGGGGGTCTTCTCCAGCGAGGTTCCCCCGTTTCTTCCCCCGCCTGCCAGCGGCGAGCGGGAGGGGTTGGATGCTCCCGGTAGATGAGGAGGGAGCGGGGCGAGCTCCGGAGGGGCGGGGCGGGGGCGGAGGGAAGAAGGGTCTCCTCTCCTGCTCTCACCTCCGCCGAGCTCCGCGCCCGCTCCTGGGCGGCTCCGGCCAGCGGGTGCTGAGCTGCGGGGTCAGGAGAGCCCCCCGCTCTCTCCACCTCCTCCACCTCCACCTCCTCCTCCTCCTGCTCTCCGGCCGTTGTCCGCAACGCTGACCGCTCCAGGTAGGCTGATGCTCGGCGCTGGAGTGGGGCTCCGGCCGTGCCCCGCAGCTCCGCGAGTCTGGGTGCCGTAACGTCGTGCAGTGCTGAGCTGCCGCTTTTCTCTCAGAATTTGGCTTCTGCCCCGTTGGGGAATAGGGTTATTGTCTCGGCTGTGCTGACATCTCAAAGCTGTCTTCCCTGAGCCGGCGGGAACGGCGTTTGCTGGTAGCCTCAAGGTTTTTCTCTTTACCTTTTCCACCATGTGCGCTTAAAATGCGTTGGCAAGAAAGGCTTAATCTTGCAGCTGCATCGTTGAAGACGCCTCTAATATTGCAGCTGAACCCCTGGGGATGATACCTCCTGTCTCTATGGGATTTCACTTGTTTAGGCTACTTGGGTGTTTTAGACTCCCTGTTAACCTCAGTTCAAAAAGAAATCCTGCTATCTTGAGGCAGTTGCCGAAATGCCACAGTTTAGGTTAAAAATGTTGCACTGGGATCGTCACTGCAAAGAAGTAGATGAGCTGAGGTGAGTAAATAAACAATCTGAAGGTCTAGGAGAATATTGCTTCTTGTACTGCACGGTGATGTTCTGAAGCCCGGGGCTACCAAAGTATATGCTTTGTGTAGTTTTTAGTCTGTGTAAATACACTCGGAATAGCTTTAGCTTGGCTGGGCTGGCTGTCCCTGGCAGTGTCACTGTAATAGCAGGGAGCTTGGTGCCAGCTTGCAAAAACCTGCTTGAGAAAGCTACTTTGAGGACTCCTAGTTCCTGCAGAGTTCCCTAGTACCACAGCTATGCTGATGGCACTAGCGGTTCAAACCTGGTTTTCCTGTCTCCGAGCTATGAGAAATAATGCACAAATAAATATTTGGCTGCTAAGAATAGGACTTTTGTGTGTGACTTTAGCTAAAAGTAGTATGGAAAGGGCATTTTGGTTCTGCTGTGGGTCTGTGCCTCTTACAAGAGGTTGGTGCTGTGAGAACCTGGCCTGGAGAATGGACACAGACCTACAGATGAGGGGTCTCGATTTGAACCCTGTGGACTTTGTATTGTGATCCACACTTGTTGGGATATTTCCTTTCCCTGAATCTGGCTGTAGTGCCTGCCCCTGTGCCTGTCTTTGCTGAGCATTTGGAGCTCGCAGCATGAACGTAGCGTGACCTTACAGCTGCCTCGTAGTCTGCAAGTGCTTGAACAGCATCCATGAGTTTGTGCTTTAATTTCCTTTTGCTGTTGTGTGCAAAAGCTGTTTCCTGGGCATCAGCAAGAGAACTTGCAGCCTTAGATGCTGTAACAGAGCTCCTGCCGGTGTGGTTGTTTACAGTGACTGCGAATAGTTTTGGATTTAATTCACCTGAGGGTCTCTTGTTCACCTGGTGCGTCATTTCTCGTGTGCATCCAGCAGCCTCTGTCCCAGAGCCCTTCCATACTGCAGCAAGCAGCTATTTTTCTCAGCTGAAAAGATACCAAAACCTGGCTGGAACATTTTGGAGCACAGCGTTAGTGAGAGCTGTAATTTGGTAGTTCCTTTTGGCTGAAGTTAAGCCTCCTGGGAGGTGGAGGATGCATTTCTGTGTGCCAAACTGTGCTGCATGTGCTTTGTGACCTTTTGCACATCACTTAATCTCTCTTTTCCCCCCCCCTTCTTATTTGTAAAGCCTTTACTTTGCAGGCATGTTGCAGGGGTGGGGTCTGTTAAACATTAAGACTCAGTTGGGAAGCATTGTATGTATAAAAACATAGATAACAATTTCTTTTTCCTCTGAGCTCAAAACTCTGGAAGAAGTTGGTAAAAAGACCCAAACTCTAATCTAGTGTAAACTGAAGTGACCTAACGTGTTTTGGTGGATTTAAGTGATAAACGAATCTCAAATCACTGTGTCAAAGCATTTTGAAGGTCTTGCAGCATGTGGAGAACCCTAACTTGTTAGCAGGGCCTCTCTGAGTAACAGCTGGGTGAGCTGTGGCTGTTTACATCCTTCTCCTGCAGGAGTCATGGGATGATTTAACTTGGTTGACATCTGTTTCCGGTAAGGAGGAACTGGGGTCCTTGTGTCCAAGCTGCATGAAGAAAAATAACACTGAAGGTTTGGCTCAAGATCCCAAGAGGGTGCAGCAGCAGCAGCTGAGCTCTTGGGTTAATCAAGACGCATTTTTGAACTCATGTTTTTAATACTGAAAGGAAAAAACCCTAACTGTTGTTTCCCACTTCACAGCATCTTTGGTTAGCTGGATAGAGAGCCGTGTTACTTGTCAAAGCTTTATAAACTGAAATGGGTGAGCATCCAGCTTGCCTTAAGGACAGTGCCACTCACTGGAGTGCTGAAATGGGAGCCCACAGAGGTGCTGGCACCTCAGTTCTTTACAAGAGCCAACTGGCCAAAGCCTTTAGAATCCTGCTCTGGCTTGTGTTTGACCCTGCTTTAAGCAGGGGGTTGGCTGAGGTGGTGACCTGAGGAGCCTCTCACATGTGCTTGTGATGGTGTAAACTGCTCCAGGAGCAGTGCTCTTCCCTGTCTGCAGAGCAAAGGAGCCCCCACCCCTCCAGGGCCCCCTTAAAAATCACTGTGTGATTGCACTGGGATCTTCTCTTTCGGGTAAGGAGGCCACTAGGGTGTACATTTGGTACACTCTTAGCTTTTTATATACTTTAAAAGTTAGAAACTACCATACCTGACCAAGAATGTGGTGTATTTTAGCTTCATATACCTTCTAGGCTCCCAGTTCAGCAAAGTATTTTCTTAATTGGGGATGTTATGGCCCATGTGCTTCTATTCCAAGCAGTTTAAATGCTTTCAGTTGGAGACATAAAAATATCTTAGTTGTGACATGATGCTTGAGCCTTCCTGCTGCGGATGCAAAATCCATATGGCAATGAGGCTTAATTGAAACCTGCTGGAGTTACTTTTCTCCTGCAACATGTTATATGAAATATTCTTTATGCAGCTGGCTTGAAAGGACTACCCTTAATTAGATATTTCTAATCAGTTAGTGCTTTTGGAAATTCTGTTCCTTTCCAAGACTCATGGTTTTGATTGATGCAAAGCGCTTCAATTTGATAAACTACATATCAAGTACAGCCTGTGTGATTTATTCATTATTTTCTTCCACAGACTTCAGGTGTAAGTCATCCACCACAGCGTTGTCGATTGTGTGGGTAAGTCCTTCCAGGTGTGCTGTGCCGTGAAAAGCTTGTCTGAAATCAGAACTTGTTGCTTGACGAGTTGGGTCTCTAAATTGGCTTGAGATTCAGATGTTTGTAATATTTCCTGGTATTTGTTGCTGTTTGGTCAGACCGTTGGGTCAGTTTGCAGGGGAGTATGTTTTGTGATTGCAATTAAGATAGGAGAAAGAAACACAAAAGCTGATGTAGCTTAAAGCATACTCCCCGAAGTAGATTACTCCAAGAGTCTGGAATGTGTTGGTGGGAGGCTTCAGTTTTAGTGAGATGTTGCTCCGTGCATGCAGGAGTCCTTCCCTTACTACATAATTGTTTCCATCTGCATGGCTTATTCCATCAGCCCCCAGGGCTGCCAGTGCCTGGACTGCTGAGCTATTAAAATCTGTGTCTCTTGTAAAAATAAGGATCTTTCTCGCTAAATCTTCTGTGCCAGCTGTGTGCAGAGGGAACTTTGCTCTGGTCATACAGAAAAATAATAGGGCAACCCCCACTGGGGGCCTTTTAAGATAAACAATGTTCTGGTATTTCTTTCACATTCTTTAAAATTTTTAGAGGGAGAAGTTTCAGGACCCTCGAATCTTCCTGCTTGCAATCTTCTGGCAAGCCCATTATTAATTCACTAGTTCTCTGAGGGCTGTTTAGTTGTTCCATAATACGGAATTTTGGCCATCTGTGATATCTTGCAGTGTCTCTGGCTACTTGAATTGAAGGTTGTGGCTTCTGGTCTGTGAGATGTCCTCGTGAACATACACACTCCCATCATATGGTGGAGCCTGAGCACAGGAAGTGGCACGAGCCTGCTTGGCCATTACACACTGGTGGTTCAACAGCAGCAGACTGGGCAGCCTGGGCATGGATGAAGCACTGAGAGGAGGCTGCTGGCCCAGAGTTATTTTATATTTCTCAGTGACCTCTGCCTGGGTCACCTAGGGAAGCGTGGAAGATGTACCATTGTAACTAAGAAGCATTGGAAAGGCACAAATCTGGAGTACTCTTCACTCCCTTGCCTCTGCACTTTTGTCTCTGAAGGGTCTCATTTCTGAGTTAGATTTCAAGTGATGAACACTGGAAATAAAGGTGGAATTTCTTGTGTGTAAGCCCTTGAGTGAAGGGGAGCCCGGAACTCTTGTGAAGGCCATAGCAGGTGGCCAATATATAATGGAACTGGAAGGATATCCTCTTTAGGCAGCAAATAAATACAGTTTTGCTGATGAAAGTTGTTTTTCTCAGTCAAGGTAAAGCTGGGACAATGTTCCTGTTTGAAAACAGCGGGGCTGACACAGTGGAAGGAAATCCCTGTGTGTGTCCCAGCGGAAGCTGAGGCACGCAGGGTAGTATATACATCCCTGCAGCTGATCCCCCAGCCCCTCGTTTGGGCCAAACATTCCGCAGTCCTGGCCTCCCTCCAGCTTGTGCACAAGCAGGGTGAAACTAGATAAAGGTAACAGCTGTATTTAGCTGCAGTGTTTCCTTTGACTAAGGGGAGAGGAAGGATCTCTCCTGGGAGCAGCCCTGCGGACGATATCCCTCATCCGAGAGTTTCAGAGTTCATTCACACCGTGCTTCCTACGCTGCCTTGGCCAGCGCGGAGCAGGCGTGAGGCTGCCGGATGTTTGCAGGCCAGGAAGGGTTTGGAGCGAGCTCGGAGCTGCCAGGTCCCTTGGGAGAATCCAAGGCTTGATGAAATACCAGCACTCACCGAGGAACAAGGTTTTTTTTGAGAATGGCTTTTTGCAAGGTTTATTCTGGCCGCAACAATGTCTTAGATGGAAGGAAACCTACCTGGAGGGTGCAACTGATAAATAAGATCGAGGAATTGCTGCTTGAAAGCATTCCTGTCAATTCTGCTAGCGTGGTCTGTGCAGCTTTGTAAAGGATTAGCATCACCTCATTGTTCACAAGGCAGATGGCAAAGGAAAACCAGTCCTTGTAAAGGTCAAGAAGCTGCTAGCTGGGGGTCAATGAATATCATTTAATCCCATAAAAGGTCTTTTTCTGACACTGGTACTGAGTCAGGCATCACAGTTCATTTGGATCTCTCAGAGTTCCAGGAGGATGTAAGTGAAACCAGCTTTATTATGTGAGCTCATCAGGTAAAAAATTCAAACAAGGGCTCTGTCCCCTCTCAGTGGGATGGTGTAGCTTGTTAATTCTCTAATTAATTGGTTAATTGACAAATTCCCTAATTCCCATGCTTATCAGGAAGCCAGATTCCCAGCTGATGGTGAGAGTGCTCATCCCTCCTCCTCTGGCATGGTGCAAGTATCACAGTGGGCAGCCTGGGAGCCTCAGCACTGCAGATACTGTCGGGTCAGCTTGAAAGCTTTTTGGGAGAGGTGATGTATTTACAGCTTCCATCATGGAAGCTTGATTTCTTCCACTCCTGTGGGTTGTTCCAGTTATTTCTGGAGAGTTTGTCTTATCAGAAACTGCCCAAGAGTTGCTTTTGCGGAGCTGCAAGACCAGCAGTTCTCATCTCCTCCTCTCCTTTGTCTCTGCCATACGTGTAGCTCTTGCTTTAGCCCAGTGGCTGCTCCCAGCATAGATCAGGCTGAGCTGTATCAGCGTTTTTTGGGCCAAAACCTGAGTCAGGAGGTAGGTCAGCAACAACAGCCAGGTGATGCCTATGTCAGAGAATGGCCATTGTACAAAATTTTGGTTGCTTACACCAGGGTTAAAATGTGTTTCCGAATGTTAGTTGGGTTAAAGAGTTTATTCATCAAACTTACTAGAGCTGTGAAGTAAAAAGAGTTGCTTTAGTTCTCCTGCTTGTGTGTTTTTAGGTTTATTGTATGAAGTCTTCGTACTTTTCAACTCACCCGTGAGTCCAAGTTGAATTTCTGCTTCTTTCACTTGTTTGTTTTGACTGTGGCGTTTCAGTGGCTGATCTATGTGGTTTCTTCTTTGGCCTTGGCACCCGCACTGCATCACTCTGACCTTGCACACCAGGTGCAAACTGAACAATAAAAATCTGTCTTGCATCACTTGACGCTGATGCCCGAGACTTTGCGTCCCATCTCCTCTCTGGCCCTCCAGTTAGAGCACAGGATTTTACAGGCCAAACAGCACGTGGGGGTTTATAGACACTGCTTTAATCCCTGACTGACCTTTGAGATGATCTTACACCACCAGCCTCCCCTGCCCCGAGTTCTTCCTGTAAATCCTGCACTACAAAGCTGGTTGGGAATGTCTGTAGCAAGCTCCTCCATCCCCTCATTGGCCCCCAAGCTAGATCGTGTCTGACATCTTCCAGTCCTGGTTTTCATGGAGACTCCTGTAATAAAGCTTTGTCATTAAAATTTTGGAAAAACAAGCCCTCTTCTAATGAGTTAACAGGCTCTTGACTACTAATAGCTCTGTAAGAGCTGTGAGCTGTATTGTGCAATCAGGTTCAGCATCTCAACCAGTTTTGTTCCAGCTGTTGCATTGTTTGTAGATGAAACCAGTACAGACAAGCTCTGTGTGGTGACTTCAGAGCCAGGCGCCAGCAGAGCAAAAATAGTGGATGCTGACTTTTTATTTTCACTTCTGAGCCTTTAAACGGCAGTCCAGCTCTCTTCTCGAGGACAAATGAGGAGAATGCCCATAAATATAAATTACAGGCCACTTGTGATCTCTCCCCACACAGAGAAGTTTGGATTCTTCCTGATGGACCTGTAACAGCTGGAGAGATGACAAAGTGGAACAGAAGCCTGTTAGGATAAGTGATGGCACTTTGGAGTACAGCACAACTGTTGCTTAGGAGTGGGGTAATTGGCACTTACAACTGCCTGGCTGCTAAATAGGAGCTTCTGCTACCTGACTGCATTAAATCTTCTTTTTATCTTGGAAATAACTGATTGAGCAATGGGGATCTGTGAAAATGTAACTCCTTTGTAGAGGGGGGTGTCATTGTGTTCCCCTGCTCGGAGTCTGGTGGATCTCCTACCCACAGATGGGCACAGAGGCAATTCATTCCCAAGTAAACTCCCCATTCCCATGTGTGTAGAGACAATGTGTGGGGACCTGCCTGGTAATTACTTTTCTCTGAATTTTGGAGTATTTAGGTGAGTGGATTTAGGTTTTAATGCAATCATTCAACAAGACGAGCTTCAATAAGGGGCGGAGGGGGCAGTCCAGCCTAATTTCTGAAGTAGTTTCAGCTAGTCTGACCCAATATAAAAACTTAGGAGGAGATTTTTAAAACCATAATATACTAAAATCTGTTAAACAAACCAACCCTCCTAAATGAGACATTGCTTTGAAAACTCTATTTGTGCTTAGTCCACGCTCTGGTCTTCAGGTGTTTCACTTTTAATCTTAACAAATAGCTTAGTTGTGTAGCTAAGATCAGGTCACTCCTACTTTTCTCCTCCCCTTGTCTTACCATCCTTGCTAAAACTCCAGCTTATCAGTAGCTATTGTTGAGCTGTCTCATAACCTTGGTAGCTGCACTGATTGTGGGGCCGTGCCATGGGCATGACTTCTCTGGGGAGTGGATGTTTGGCATTCTTTGGGCAGCAGCTCCTGTGGGATGCCCGAAAACAGACTGACTCATGGTGAGTTCAGCCCAGTGAGCCCATCCCGCTGCTGTGATTATGCTGCAGGAAATAAACAAGATGACAACTTAATCTATCACATCTTTGGGCTGAGAACTGGGGCACCAGAGTAAGAAAGTCCATTTCTGGCACTCTCTCTCTTTGTAGCTCTGTTGCCCCATCCCGTTCCCAGAAGGAAACGTGCAAAACTCAAAATGAGGTTTGTGAAATCCGCTGGGGTGTGAGCTTGGGAACTGCAGCTTTTGCAAATTCTTCCTCTGTGAAAATTAAGGAGGTGCAAAGCGCTCCGTGGAGGTGGTGCTGGGGATGAGCTGTGCAGTGTGGAGCCTGGAGAATCCCTGTGTGAGCTGGGCTGGCACAAGGTGCTGGTCACTCACTGCCGCTGGAGAGGGGACTGGCTGCTGGTCCCTGGTGCCACCGGCCTCTCCTCCAGAGTGATGTGTGGCACTGTCACCTGGCTGCAGGGATGATAGGTCCCTGTGCTTGCAGGAAGTGAACAAGCAGCTTGCTGGTCATTACTCTGGTGCCTGTCACTTCTTTCTGCCTTCAGTGTCCAGAAGGAGAGAGATTTTTTGCTAGACACACCCCCCTGTAGATGTCAGGCACGTGTTTGAGCAGGGAGGTTAACGAGGTCATCCTTTGAAACCCACTAGGACTTCTAATTTTACACAGTCTTAAATGCCCAGGAGGCAGAGGCATATTCAATTTACATTAATAAGTAAGTCTTGGTTATTCATCAGAATAAGTGTTTTTGAGTGTTAAGAATAGCTACCGTCTTAGTGCTTCCTCCTATTGTTACAGCTCTTCCTTGAGCAGTGGAAATGTTTTGGGTGATTTAAATTACATTTACAGTAGTAATTAGGTTTAAGCAACTTCGCAGTTGACTTATCTGAATGTACATCTGTGTCTAAAGAGAGTAGGACTTTTTTTTCCCCCTCCCCTTTCTCCTTTATTCTCCCAAGCCATGACATTATCAAACAGGGTGGGCGACTGGAGATACTGATATTTATTGATATTGATATATTGATGCCCTGACTCTCGTGGGCATGCCTGTATCTCTCCCAGCATAGTGACAAACTAGCTCTTGTCTCATTCAGTAAAGTTATGAGTGGCACCCCTTGGTAGGGTCTGAGTGCTGCTGGGGCTGTTTCTTGGCAGCTCTTTTCCTGAGAGGTGCT
The DNA here is from genome assembly GCA_014706295.1 of Lycocorax pyrrhopterus obiensis. Taxonomy (NCBI): domain Eukaryota; kingdom Metazoa; phylum Chordata; class Aves; order Passeriformes; family Paradisaeidae; genus Lycocorax; species Lycocorax pyrrhopterus. The sequence goes on along the minus strand of JACSVZ010000022.1, from coordinate 6,968,498 downwards.
GGTTTTCTCTCCCAGCTCAGGGCAGAGCAGAACCAGATGTGTTGCAGGCTGAGCTGCTGGGAGCTGCTGCTTTACCTAGAGCCGACTGCAGCTCACGCTGTGCCCCAGGCCACAGCCCAGCTGCTGCTCCCTGCCAGACTGGGAACAAGCTGGGGCTTGGATAATCTCACCAGTTTAGTGACTCCAGAAACTGCAATAATCTCTTAATCTCAATGGGTCAGTGTGATGGATAGGTAACACCACTTGAGGATTTCCTTACATGGTGGGATTGAGGGGGGATAAATGATTTTCAGGCTTTCCTGATGCTATGTACCCTAAAAATGAACCTGCTGGAGAAAAAAGAATGGCATGTTACGGGTTTGGGTTACATCCAGGTTTTTCCACTCCACATTGCAGTGTGTCACTTGCATTCGTTTTTCAGGGTAACAAATTAATTTGGGGATGCTTGAAAAATGTGATGCTGCCATAATATCTCGCAGTGCAGCCCGTGGATGTTCTGTTCCAGCTCACCTGAAGGCTCTGATGCCCAGCTCTGTCGGGCACCATGCAGAACAGCTCTCCCAGGCTACAGAGAGTTCCTGCAGTCTTTAGGTCTCCAGCCTGCTGATACTCCTGAGTATCCAAAAGCACGTTGGATGTTTTTCCACCTCCTTTTGATCCTGAAAAAGTCAGGCCAAGTCATGTCAGTTTGGCAGGATGTGTGGGTACCTTCAGAAATAACTTGTGCACTAAAGTGGTGACGGTAACAGCGCTGGGTCTGTTCCCATGATTCATTTGAACTAATTGGCTGCTGAGAGCATCATATGGCTCTTTGTCTCCATATTTGAGTAAGATTCAGCTCCTGTGATCCAGATAATCTCATCCTAGTGAGTTTGTCTCATCTCTGATGATGCCAGGAAGACTGAAAGCGTGAAACATGCTGGAGAGCTCAAAACCAGAGTTGGAATATTTATCCTGATTCACTCTGTCTGAAAAAGCAGACTCAGCTGGCCTCTATTCCTCCACCTTTTTTTCTCACAAGCACAGTCTAGGAGATAAACTTACTGATTACTCCTCTCAAATACCATGAATAACTGAAGGCCAGACAGGAGTGAAGATGTGAAAGGCTGCGGTGCAGCTGTTATTATCCAGAGAGATCAGAAATTTTCAGCAGTGCTTGTGTACTCTTTGTGTGAGTAATCAAAGCTGAATGTTCTCCTAAAGAATTCTGTCTTCATCTGGATGCTTTAAATTTGCCTCTGTTGTGCAACAAGCCTGGATGAGTTATTACCACTGCATGAGAAACCTGTGAGGATGAAACTGCCCGGTACGAGTGTCTGGGAGCCTCTGTCTGTAAATTGACCCATTAAAAAGGATGATCAGCTGGCTGCTGAAGTTATTAAAAGAAATTTAATGACAAGGAACACCACTGAGGGACAAAAGAAATATAGTTATGGGCTGTGGTGCCCATCTGCTTGCAGTGCTGGCAGGTTAGAAGTGATTTTATGTCCAGGAGAAGGAATGGCCTGAAACCTAACCCCTTGTTTCAGGTCAAGGTGTGCTCGATGGGGAGTGGTTTGGAAGGGCTGGGTGCTCCCCGGGGAGAAAAAATGCTTTTCAAAGTTTGTAAAAACAACAAGTGAAGAGCAGCCACCTCTTCTCTCATAGAGGTGGGTGTTGTCATCCCTCCTTGTTCTCCCCTCCCATGTCTCACATCCTGAGCAGTGCGTGTGGTCACACATGATGGTGACGCTTCTGCAGCAGCTGCTGTCTGTGTGTCTACATAAAAGCATGAGAAATCTTTAATTTGCTTTCTGCGTGCTCCTACAGTCTTCATTAGTGGATGAATTTTTACAATTGGCTACTAGGAAGAAATCCTTCCCTGTGAGGGTGGTGAGGCCCTGGCACAGGGTGCCCAGAGAAGCTGTGGCTGCCCCTGGATCCCTGACAGTGTCCAAGGCCAGGTTGCACAGGGCTTGGAGCAGCCTGGGCTAGTGGAAGGTGTCCCTGCCCATGGCAGAGGGTTGGAACTGGGTGATCCTTAAGGTCCCTTCCATTCTGTGATGTGCTGCCTGTGAATTATTCAGTGGTGTTATAAAACCTGTGGTCTGTGGGTTTTGGTTATAACTGTGAACTTCACAAGCTGGAACTTTCTGTGGTTGATCTTGGTTTGGGGCTGATGTAGGAGGAGCTAGGTGGATAAACCTGAGTTTTGAATTATGGGTGGAGGAATAAGTTTTACAGGAATTTTGGGTAAGGAGGAAAAGGGAGGAAATTCCCATGAATATTTTTGCATAGGGAGTGTGGGGAGTTGTAAATGTCCCAGACCAAACATCTTCCCAGTGCCAGCCCCGGGTCTGAAGCTGGGGAGTGGGGCAGTGTTCCTTCAGCAGTAGGCTGGGGTGAAAGCAGCTGGGCTCAAGCAGTGGCTGGAAAAATAGCTGTGTGAGTAGGAACAAAACCAAGATGGGCTCTTTTATGCTGAGGGATGTGTCTAAAATAGCTGCTGCTGCTCTTTAAACTGTTGGAGGCAAAGCTGGCTGAGCTGTAGATCCTGCCTTACTGGGAATATGGGAAACACAGAGTGGAATTATTGCTTGTGCTGGATGAGCTTTGCGTGCCTTCACTGAAAAACTTAAGTTACTCATCCCTTTAACTTCGGGATTATGAATAATAAATGTTAGAAGAAAGGAGAGTGACTGGAACACTGTGGAGAGAATAACAAGGAAAGAACAAAACCTGTCAGGAATGGCTACAGGGAATCCGATTGCTTTAACCCTTTGCTCACTTGTGCATTGCTTGTTAATGAGACTTTTAAAGAATAATCTGGATCTTGCAAAATACTCTCTGTGGGTTGTACGAGTTTACACTGCTCTTTCAACACCAGTGCCTTACATCCAGCTGGGGTTTACTCACTGCTCAGCTGTGGCAAGAAACACTGAATTGCTTTTTTAATAGGCACTCAGGGGGTTTTTTTCTGCCCTCCTCACGTCCCCGGGCAGATATTTTGTGCTTTTCTCGATGTTCTCTTGAAGCCCAGCGTTAAGGAGCGAATAGGCTGCTTGGCTCCTCCTTCCCCGGGCTGCGTTTGGGAGTCGCTCTTTCACGTGGGCTGGCATTACGTTAATGTTTAGCGAGCCCGAGCTGCAGCCCAGCCTCGGAAAGAGCTCCGTGCTGTTTTCTGCTGTCTCTGAGCGCTGGGTGCTGGCTGTGGGCTGCGTCCTGTGTCCCCGGCGTGGGCGGCCAGCCTCGGGCACCGCTGCCTGGAGGGCTCGGCTGGATTTGCGGTCGCTCCTGCCGGGGCGGGGGGACACAGGGAGGGAGGAGAGGATGCTCCTCCGGTGGGTGACACCTCGTGGGTGACGAGGAGCAGCTCGTGGTTCCCAGCCGGGGCACTGCGCGGCGTGTGGACAGGCGCGGATGGACTGACCGTCCCCCTCCTCCCGGCTGGACATGGACAAGCGCGGCACGTGTGGCTCCAGGGTGGCCAGAAGTGGGATGGCCAGGCCCCGGGTGGTGCTGGCACCTGGCCGGGCAGCCAGCTGTGCCCAGCTCCTCAGCAGGTACGGGGCGTTCCCGTGGGGTCCGGGCTGGTCCCCGCTGCTCTGCTCCCCAGAGCGGCGCACGGGGGCCAGGCAGCACCCGGGGCAGGGTAGGTGGAAGCAAGGTGAATTTCTAGAGGTGAGCAGGCTGTTGTATGCCCATAAAATAGTGCTTTGAGTGCCTTGGTGCTGAACGGAAACCTGTGGAAATTCCCTTTCTTTTTCCTCGTCCTAATCCTACGAAAATCCCTGCTCTTTTTTCTCGTACTCCCTCTGTAATTGGGCAGAGTGCAGCAAGCTGGGGCAGTGGGACCTGGGGGGCTGAAATGCTTCCTTGTGATGCAGTGGTAACCTGCCTTGGGGTTTGAGGGCTGTTCAGGGGTTTGTGGATCTACATGAAGGTAAGAACTGCTGATTTATCGTGCAAGTAGTAGATGATAGGACTGAAATTTGAACTGCTTTGCTTGGCAAGCACCATTCTGCTTGTGTGTTTACTGGATATTATATGAGTTAAGAATTAATCTAGTGTGTATTTGCATCAGCTTAGAAGTCGCATTGAGTTTTAGAATGTTTCCCTGCTGTAGTGATCAAAATCTCTTGGTGTTGTGTTAATGTACTAACAGTGATTTTACTTCTAATCACGGCTCACATTTTCATGTGTCGGAGTTCTCATTTTTTCTAGATTGATTTGACTAGATTGTGTGTTCACAGCAGACAGGAAATCTTGAGAAGACTCCAGGCAAAATTTGAGTGGTAAAAAAAAATTAATAATAATCGTAGGGGGACTGACACAGGAACAATATGGTAAATTACTTTAAAATTAGCCGCGTGTGAGAGAATGAGATTAAAACCTGGAGCATTGCAGGGTTTCCTTGATAAAAATTGAAATATTTGTTAACAACTTAAAGCTTTTGCCAAACGAGTCTGTTGAGTTCCAGTGCCTGTGCTGGTGCCAGAACACCTCTGTGGCCAGCTCTGAGGAGGTGCTACAGCAGGAACCTCAAACTTGCTCACCAACTTTGCCCCAAACATTGAACTCCAGCCAAGTGACACTTCCCACCTGCTCGCTCAGGACTCACCACAGGCGAGAGGCGGCTGTGTGTATATGTGGAACTAAGCCTCTTTCCTGGGATTGACCTAAAACCTACCTGTGCAATAGGGCAAGGATATGCCACCCTGGTCTTCTAATTAATTGACCTAATTAATTGTTTATTTTTAATCAGCAACTCTGCCATGCTCATTGAGTTCCCAGTAAGGCTCCTACTGGCTTGAAAGGGGCTGGTGGTGCTGTCATGGCTCCGAAACAATGCTGAGCAAAAGTGTTGAGGCAGCTCTGCCTCCCTCCCACTCCTCCTCTCGGTGTTGTGGTACCTGAGGTGGCTCATGGACAGGGCTGGTGGCCTTGGGCTGGCTGGTGACACTCCAGTTACAGAATTGGTTATAGATCCCTACCCAGGTTTTCCATGGCAGGGTAACAGCCAAGCACCTCATGTTGTGTGTAATAACTCTGCCCTGAGAAATCCACGTGCGGAGCTTGTGACTCCTCCCTGCCTTCCTGCATCCCTAAAGCTCTTGTGAGTGAAGCATAGCTGGATTCCAGCACACCTCTCCACCCCTCCTTCCCTTGTGCTGGTCAGTAAGTCACTCTTGGGACCTCTCCAGCATCTCTGGGCTGTTCTCATGCAGCTGAGCAACAACTTGCAGTTACTCATTCTAATGCAGGTACAGCTGGTAGAATGGGCTACAAGAAAAAATAAGGATGAGTTCTACCATCCTGATTTACTCCAAGTTCAACATTTAAGAAGCTGCAGGATGAGTGTTTAGTACGTGTGAACCTGCTGTAGTAAAAAGCCTTTGCGTTGATGAATAATCAAAACGAAATAAATTCACGGCCTTTTTATAGTGGATTCAAACATGCTGGCAGCCTTTCCTCTGGAAGCCAAGTGGTCCCTCAGCCTTTTGTCCCTCAGCTGAGTGCCCGAGGTGTGCACAGGCTGAGCATCTCGCCTGAAGTGCCAGCAGTGATGGCACTAAAGTGAAGGTGCCTCAGCTGGGGTAGCGGTAGCGAGTTTTGAGCATGTGTTTAGTGACTGGGAGGTATTGACTCATTCTGGCCTCGGCAAAATCCCTGGCAGCGTGTGCTCCAGGCTGTGACAGCAAAGTCACCAAAGGGCAGTGATTCCTGGCCTGCTGCTTTCCTCATGGGACTCCTGTGCACGGGCTCAGCCCGGGGCAGCTTGTGTGTGGAGGAGAGGGGAGTGGGTGAGGACAAGATTTGGGAGCTACTGGGCTGTGGGGTTTGTAGCCCCACGCCAGCTGGGCTGAGGGGTTTGTGTTCTTGGTGCCATTTCGATGGGTGGAACTGGAATGGCAGGCCAGGTCCTTGTGGGAGCTGGATGGACAAAGCTGCTGATGTGTTTAAGTGGACGTGGATTCAGTGGAGATGGAAGTAGGGTTAGGAATGCCACCTTTTAATTAATGATTGTCATCTAATCATCCTCAAGATCAGCTTTATCAATTCACAATCACATTAAAGATCCCAGTACTACTAAAGATTTGTTTTGGCCAGGTACCCCTTTCCCCCAGCAGGATTTCCCTTTGGATGAAAGCCTTTTCCTGTTTGGCTTACCCTGCCAATGCGGGGAAAGTGAACAACGGGCTCGCCCACAGTGACCTTACAGTCAGACACAAAACCATGCACAGAGAGGATGGCTTGTGTCTTGTGAGGCCAAAACAAACCCTAGTGTGATGGACAGACACCCAGCTAATAGTCTGAGCTAAACATGGCTTTGAATATTTTTAATTTGGCTGTATCTGCATGGGGTTATCAGTCCTGTGTTTGCTCTGCTCTGAGTTTCGGTCTGAGATGCCTCCAGGCAGATCTGTAATTAAAGGCAACTTTCTCTATTCCTCAGCTTGCTTATTTAGCCCCTTACTGGACAGAGTGGGGACAAATCTATTCCAGATGAAGGTCTGAGACAAGGAAGATGAGATAGAGTTTCTTTGCCTTTAAATACTTTGATAGAGACACTTATTGTCATGGAAGCTACAGCCTGTGCTTTAGTTGAGATCCAATGCTGTGGTGGAGGTAACAGAGAATCATGGAATGATTTGGGTTGGAAGGGACCTTAAAGATCATAAAGTTCCAAACTGATCCATGGGAAGGGATGCCCATGATCAGGTCAGGTTGCTCCAAGCCCTGTCCAACCTGGCCTTGGACACTTCCAGGGATGGGGCAGCCACAGCTTCTCTGAGCATCCTGTGCCAGGGCCTCAGCACCCTCTGGACTTGGTGTCCAGCCCAGAAAATACTGCAGGTGCTAAGCTGAAGCAGCATGATACACACACGCCTCAGGATTCACGTCTTTCACTCCACACAGCCCTGGCCAAAGGATTGCTCTTTGCCTTTTCTGGTGCCACAGAGGATGCCAGGACAGGAGGTGAGGTTGTGCCTTCTCCCTGTCGGAGTGGGGCAAAGCTGGAGCTGGCAGGAATTATTCCACACACACAGCACAATCTGGCACATTCTCTTTATCACTTGCAGAACAGGCTTCTTCAAAACAACCTGAAGTGACGCTGCTCCCCAAGCTGCTTGCATAATGGAAGATCTTGATGAGCTGATTGCTGTGTTACTGAAAACAAGCTGTAATCTTATTAGCAAATCGTGGCAGTGACATCTTAGCTATTCTCGCTGGTGCTGTAGAGACAGACCTTCAACTGTGCCATCCCCCACGTGCAAAGTCCTTGATGAAACGCCTTCATAGGAACATAAGTGGTGGTTGGCAGCAGTGCTGGATAAAATAGCCTGGGCTAAAGGCACTGACTTCTCACAGGGGATGCTCTCAGTGAAACCATTGAGTATGTGAGCAAGTCTCTGGTCAGAGATATGCAGAGGTATGTCAGCAGTGGCAGACTGCTGCTAAAATTGCTTTAATTCTGGCTCTTTAGCTGCTTTGGTTGAGTTAAGCCAGGGAAGGGAAAGCATGGTAAGAGTCTGTTGGGTAAGTTACTGTTCATTGCCACCACAGTAATTTGATAATTAGTCTCTCTTTGCTTTTATGGCCTGGTCTGAGGAATCTGAAGCAGCCACGTGCTTTCCGTTTTCTCCTAAGAGTAAGCTTTAGTAGTTCTTTCCTGCACATTGGTGTGGGGAGAAAGGAGGGATTGGTAGTGGTGTTTGTGTACAAAATTTGGGGGATTTTAAGGGTAACTAATCCAGACATTAAAGATTTGCAGTAGGGCTTTCTTCTGGCTTAGACCTTTGGTAGAAAAGTTGTGGAATTCTTGTTCATGAGGCATCTCCTGCATAACTTTGCTCTCTGTGGTGGGAACAGAGTTTTGTGTAGTTCTGTGTTTCTGAATGAAATAGCTGATCATGTGTTTCATGTAAGGTTTTGATGAGGAGTACATTGATTTCTTCCATACAGGAACCTGTTTTTATATTTGCATTGATAATTTTGATAGACTGAGGTTTAAACCCCCAATAAGCAAAGTATCTACAGCTGTATCTATGTAAAAATAAAAAAAGTATATATGTGAGTTACTGCTTCAGGATTTTCTCAGTTTTTAAAATACGCCTGTCTGTTATTCCTGGATGCCTTTATCCCACTAAATGATTTTGAACAAGAAAACCTAGTATGTTATGAACTGTGATGTGCTGGCTTTAGGTGACTTTTTTTCTCTTCAGAATTATCTACACCGTTCATCATTTAGGTTTAAACTGTGTGCTCAGGGTAAGAACCTGGAAACAATGTGAGAAGAGCCTGCATGGACTTTTCGGTTGTTCCTTTCAATTTTTTGCTTTTGTACTCATCAGTTGTTTTTGACCTTGAAGTAAATTGCAAGCAGGTAAGGTGTGTAATGTGACATTAATGTAGTTTTGTTCTCTGACTAAGAGTCTTTATCTAAAATACTGCAACCAGTTCATCTCTCTTTTTTTTCCTGCAAGATACTTGCATTTCGTGCTTGTGGTCTGGGTTGTTATGAATGATGCTGTGGCTTGATGTGCTGCTCCAAACTTGCTCTTGGGTTTAATTCAGACTTTCCGTCTGTTTCTTTGTTCCATGTGTGCCTTTGTGCTTGCTCCAGATCTTTGGGGATGTCTTTAAAGGCTGGGTGGTGCTTGTGTGGCAGGACTGCCTTGTCTGCCTGAATTCTTCTGTTCTTGTTGCCTTTTTCTCATCTTAGCTTTTCTGGAAACAGTCTTAAAGGAATTCCATTTTCTTGGCTTGCACTTGTTTCCTCCTCGTCTGTTTGAAATGCTTGAGAAGGAACCTTTTTATTTATTCATCTGCTAGAGAGGTATTTCAACGAGGGAGGGATGTTGAGCAAGCAGAAAAGTAGCCCAGGCAGCTCCAGGTCCTTTGAGAAGCTCTCTCATGGGAGTGATTCAAGCCTGGAGTGAACATAGCAACAGTGTTTATTGTGTTTTGGCATTCAGGAGGGTGAAGAATTACATGAGTGTTTGCAACATATTTGCGGTGTGCTGGCAGTATCTAGGATCAGATCAGAAACTGCTCTGAGACTGCGTTTTCCAGCCCAGGATCGGCGAGCCCCCAGCACTGAGCCAGGCAGGCAGGGCTTCCAGGGATCCACACGGAGGGGACACAGAGAAGAAACAATAAGAAAACGAACTCAGCAAGGTCTGCACAGGCCTAATTTCTCATAGCTGTGTTATTAATGGCAAAGTCAGGCTTAGACTGAAGGTGCCAGGTGAATCTTGAGCCTCGTTAAAACTGGCTGTGCTCTGGAACAAGAGGAGAAGGCTGGATTAAGATGCTCAGTCTCTCCACAGAGCCCTTCCTTTATGGTTGTCCCTAACAAGATCTTTCTGCCAGTCTCCTTTTTGTTGGGTTAATTTTTAAAGCTTCATAATCTGCTGCTTTTTGTTACGTTGACAGTGCAGTGGAGTGAACTTGATTATTCCACCTACTCTTTGCCCAGTTGCACTGAGCCATTAACATTTTAAGCCAACAATCTCTGCTTTCAATCTCAACTGTTGCTGTGCTTGCACGTCACAGGTTGCCCTCCAGTTGACTCGGGAATGCAATGAGGAAGAACAATCTTTTAGGTGCACTGAATCTAAAATTAGCCTTCCACCTGGGCAGCTGGATCTGCAAAGCACCGTGCACTGAGTTCAAGGAAAAAAAGGAACTTAGACCAGAAAATAAAACGTTTTTAAATGTGAAGGCCTGAGTTTTATGTTGTCCTGTGAGACAGGAGCCACAGCTCTAGTTTAGCATCTGTAGAGCTGGGCTTTGGGTCCTGCTGCCCCTCTGTAGTGCTTCTGTGTGATATTAGCATCCTGCAGCTCCGTGAGATCAAGCTTAGTGCATCAGTAAATGAGCCAGTTGAGGAAAAAAGTTAGGCTGGCTTTTGTTTGACACATAAGTAGTTCAGCTATGGCTTTCCTAGAGTAGGTTTATAGCGTGACTGGTGGGCTTGTGGTGCGAGCAGTCCAGGAACATCTGTGTTTCCAGCTGTGGGAGGAAGCAAAGTAACTGTGGGTGATGGGGAAGCATCAGTCAGAGTGGGATGAGATGCAGCAGTTCCCTGTTGTCTGGCAAAACTCTGTCCTTGCACCAGAACCCTGTGCAAGAGTCTTGATATGGACTGAAAGCAGATCAAACCCAGCTGCTGGCAGGGGCATAGCCTGAAACCTGGGCTGTAGGGGCATTGTGACCCTCCTCAGGTGTGCACCAGGAATGTGCCCTAGTGCCTTGCACAAATAATACTCCACTTGCAGTAATATCTCGTGGACTGAAACCAGCATTCAGAGCCTGGTGCCTGGGTAAGGGATGGAGAAGGTCTAAGTCAAGAGCCACCCTCTGTAAAGAGCTGAAGATTTTATTTATGTCGGCTTAAAAATGTGTTGTTTTTCCAGGCAGGCACGGGGAAGGGGTTGTTACAGAGCACATCTGCTGGGTGCAAGCTGCTGGGCAGGTCTGGGGTGGGTTCTGCTGGAGCTGCAAACCTAAATTCTGTTTTGGTGTTGATCCATGGAGATTTCTGGGGTGTTATGAGCCAGCTCCAAACCAAGCTGAACACAAAGGAAAGGTACATTTCAGAGCTGCTTTAATCTGTATAACCTAGGTCCCACAGGAGTACAGGGCAGTAACTTAAGGCCTTGTGCCTGTTGAAAGCCTGCAGCAGAGCAATTAGGAGAGCTCTGCGATGGTTTCTGAGTGCTGTGCACTGGGAGACTTCTTCAGTGCAAGTTTCTCTTCCAGTGTTCCTCATATGAACAAAACCAACTCCCTCAAAATAATCTGAATTCCTCCTTCCACTTAGTTTCATGTTGCAAGTGATGAGTTCTGTTGACTGGTTCGTAATAGAATCCTAGCAAGGTATTGAACAGCCTTTTTTGATGCTAGCAAGGTGTCTTTGTTTAAATCTAATCTTATGAGATGGTTGTCAGCAACTGTGAGAAAATGGACAGCAGTATTAAGATGAAGAGTTCATGTGAGGGATGCAACCCAAGTTTTTAACTCTTAAAATGTGTAAAGATAGAAGTAAAAAGTAGAAAAGAGAAAAAATAAATTGGGTTAGTAGCTGCAATGGAACTGAGAGAGTTGGACACAAACTGTGCAGGTAAAAAAAAATAAATCTTAGATTTACTTAAGTGCTCCACCAAGCTATAAATCAGTATCTTGAGTGTTACTGGGATATCCAGAAATAGGAAAGTGAGGATGGGGCTAAAGAAGCAGATCACTTCTGTCCTTGCCTGTCGCGTGGCAGAATAGCTCAACTCAGGCTTTCAATTCTGTGTTCCTGTAAAACAAGCAAACAAACCCTTCTTATTCTTGCTCTCAGTGCTGTGGCTGTCTCCAGATGTTCCTGGAGTGATGGTTATTGCTGTGCTTCTGACCTCCAGAAGAGAGGGGCTGCCTGTGTGTGCCAGAGTCAGGTGTGAGTGTGATGTGCATGCACGTGTGTAAATACAAGTGCAGAGTGGCCTACAGTGTTTGTCTCTTAGTTGTTAGATCTCCCAATTTAGCTTTTTAAAATTTGAAATGCTTCTCATAACTGAAGCAAATTAGTGCCAGAACTGCTAATAATGACTTTCCAGGATGAAAGGGGCTAAAACTTTCCAGATGTTTTGCCATCTGTAACTTGGCTCCTAGAGCCAGGAGGCTAAACAGCATTTCATGGGTGTTTTGTTGTCATGGTTTTCAAGGTGTAAGACTTAGACTTGATTTTTTTTTTTTTTTTTTTTTTGCTAATGACACTAGAAAGGAATTTTGGCCTGCTTGGTGGTGGTGGCTGTTCATGGGTGTTTCTCAAACCACCCACAGTTACAGAAGTGTTCCATCACCTTAGTTTTTTATTCATAAGTGGAACTATTGAGGTGTTCTCATAAGTATGTTCCACTTATCCAATTTTTTTGTAAGTCTTTGAAAAATACGTATAGCAGGGCTTAAATGGCTTGGAACTCTTTGAAGATGATTATAGCTCATTTTAGGAGAGGCACTGTTTTATGAAGCGATGAGAACCTCACAGCACAGGGGCTGAAAGCTGAACGAGGCCAGTCTGGGACTTCGGCTGCGCACAAATGAATCAGCAGGGTGGTAAGAAAATTCCATATGCTTGGGTTTCCCAGGATGCTTCGTGTTGTTTCACAGCTGAAAAATCTGGTCTGGGCAGGAAAGGGGGGCCTCAGCCCTGTGAGTTGTTTGTTGTGTGAGCTGAAGTGCAGGAGAAGAGGCTGTGCCGGTTTTTGCATAGGGAGCACAAACCCGCTGGGTTTGGGCTGCTGTGGTGGGAGCTGCCAGGCTCCTGTCCGTGCCAGCTCCTCAGAACCCACGTGCACCGAGCTTGGGACATCCTGGGTGGCTGTGAGTGCGGAGGGTGTCTGTGCAAACTTGCAGGGAAGGCTTGGAATGAGCGTGGGGCGGGTGGTAGGTGGTGTGTTGGAGGTCACCGGAGGGACAGCACTGAAAAGACTGTGTTGATCCTGTGTCCTCTCGCATGTTTGGACAGCAGTTTTCCCCATTCTCCAGGGGATTTAGCCTCAACCTTGTCTGTATTGCTAAACACTGAGCAAAGGAAGTTCAGCACTTACCTCTGTTTGGCTCTGCTGCAGTCATTAATCAGTGAAGGCTGGACGTGGATGCCGTACGACATACGTGTAGCTTAATCTCCCTCTCCTTATCTCTTCCTCTCTCAGCACCAGACATTGCCCTTGGAAAATGAACCAGCTTCCTCCGAAGAGTCCTGTGGCATCCCCGGTGTCAGAGAGCACCAATTCCAGGGTAGAGGCTTTGGACAACTTGTCAATGGACAGTTTTTGGCTGGAAGTAGAGAACATTAAACAGAGCGCCGAAGCCGAGCAGGAGGAATGCAGCCTTGCAGATGTCAAAACACAGGAGGGTAGGTTGCCAAAAATGTTGGGATTGAAGAGAGGAATGTGAACATCTGAAACAGAAGGTTTGCTTATGCACCTGAACGATTCAGAAGCCTGTTGGAGTATGGTTAGAATATTATCAGTCAATCAGAGATAGAGATATTATTTTAATTGGGTGGTGGATAATGCCCTGCAGAAGGGGAGGGTTGGCCTGGTTTCGGCTTCTGAAGTGAAGCTGACTCCAAAGGTCAGTCCCAGGAGCATGTTCAAGGCTCCAGGTTTTTCAAGCAGCCACACCAAGGGTGGGGGCTCTCAGTCCCGGTTCAGGTGGTGTATGGTAAACACTCTGTGAGAGCTGGGGCTCTTCTGGAAGCCTTGTTTGTGTGTGTGGTTCTGAGATTCATCACAGTGGCTTTCATGGGAGCTGCTTCTGTGGAAGGCAGACTGTTCCCTCTCTAATTCACTGTTCAAGAAACCACAATAAACACCCAGAAAGCCTTGAGTCCAGCCACACAAGGTTTTTCCTGCACATCCTTTCTTTGTTTCTTTGGAAGAAATGTGCATGGGGTGTTTCTAGTGCACTTTCTGTATTGCTGATGTTATCCAGTGCTTTGGAATAACTGGAACCTGGGCCAGTTATTCCAAAATTTTTGAATACATTTTTGTTCTATAGAATCATACAATCACAGAATGATTTGGGTGGGAAGGGACCTTAAAGATCATTTAATTCCATCCCCCTGCCATGGGCAGGGACACCTTCCACTATCCCAGGTTGCTCCAAGCCCTGTCCAACCTGGCCTTGGACACTGTCAGGGATCCAGGGGCAGCCACAGCTTCTCTGGGCACCCTGTGCAGGGCCTCCCCACCCACACAGGGAACGATTTCTTCCTAATATCTACCACAACTTTCCCCTCTTTCAGTGTGAACTCATTACTCCTTGTCCTGTCCCTACAGTTCCTGATGAGCAGTCCCTTTACACGTGGGAAGTACAACACCCTGGGGTGCTGGAGGGGTGATTAGTGGTCATAAACACCCAGTGATCCCACAGGTGGGGATCACACCTTTCCTGGGCCTGTGTTGAAGAAATTGAGGCAGCTGGCCCTGCATCCCCTTGAACACAGGTCTGCAGCCTGCACAGCTGCTGTGCTGCCTGATATTGAGAATGATCTGTGTCCTGGGGAAATGTTTGTGACAGTCCCAGCGTGCTGCTGTGCTTGGGAAGGGCCAGTAGCTCTCCTGGGGGCATAGAGAGGCTCTGGGGAGCAGGGTGGGAAGATCATCATCCCTGTCTGCCATCGCTGGCAGGACATGGTCAACGTGAAGGTCTGCTGTTAATGTCCCTTTATAAAGGACATAAGTTTGATTTTTAGAGATGCAAAGTGATTCAGAAAATGAGTGCACCAGGAAGGAGACTGGAAAAGAGACCAGGCCATGAGATGAAAGACTGTCTGGGATATCCTAAAGACTGATATGCTGGAGGCAATTTGATTACCGTGTGTAAACAGGGACACAAGGAAAAGTGTCATTTAATGCTGCAGATTAATCTAGCAGGCAGGAGCTGAGAGCTTAATTGGCCATTGAAACCAGACAGACTTGAAATGATGCTGCGAGTAGCAAAGCCTTCCCAGCAGGCTGGGGAAGGAGGTGTGGCAGGCTCGGGCTCCTGGTGCCTTCTTGGAAGGAGCTTAGGCAAATAAACCTTGTGCTGGGAGTGTTGGTGGCAAGGGGAAGCTTTGGGTGGTGTGCAGGGTTTGGCTTCCACATCTCTGCAGCTCCTGCTTAGAGCACGGAGGCTGTGGGGCTCCTCGGAGCCAGAGGCACCTTCACTCTTTGCATAAACCCCGGGAAGCTGCTCTTGGGCAGCAGCTCTGTCTGGAGACAGCGTGGCCCAGCCTGGGCGATGGCTGGTGATAACCACGGCTCAGGGACAGCGGGGAGGCCCTGTGCAGATAAGGCACTGCAAAAACGCTGACCCAGCTGGGAGCACCGGGCTCCTGTGCCAGCCCTGGGTGAGGGTGGTGGCCTGGGAGGCTGCTGGTGGCCTGGTGGCCGTGAGAGGCCAGCGTGTAGCTGCAGATCTGGGGCAGCTGGAAGCTGCTGAGGGTACTGGTGGCCTTGCTAGCAGCTGGTGGGAGCAGGAAGGAGCTTTTTCCTGAAATGCAGCCTTGTGCTGTCCTTGCTGTCACTGTTTGCCCAGCTCTCTCCAGGGCCCGAGAGCACAGCCAGCTGAGGACACAGGCACTCTGCCCCTAAAGCACCTGTTTGTGACCTTACAGCATGTAACCATGGCTGAGAACTGTCTGCAAAGCGTGATTCTTCACCTTCAAAAACTAGATAGGAAGTTGTGTTTAATGTTTAGTCTGAAATTGTAGGATGCTGTAGCTGTCCTTTAAATATTTGGAAAGTGATTACTTTATTATGGATGTTATTTTTGGCTAGGTTATGTTTCAAATAAGTTTGTGGAACCTGTGTTCTTTAGTTTTGCAAAGTCATTCCTAACTGTGCTCTCCTGAAATGCTGCTAGCCTGGAACTCACAAGGCAAATCTCAGCAGCTCTCCAGGCTTGAACCTGTAGCTCAGCTTCTGTGGATCTCTCTGTTCTGACCTGTTTCTCTCCCATTTTTCCCTTTTGCCCATAAATAACCCATTTTGCCGGCTTCCTTTTGTGTTATTGGCAAACATAACAGGGCCAAAATAGTAAATAGAGGAATTACAATCTGGTGCTTTGGCATCAGATGGGGCAGCAGGCTCACACGGATGTCCGATGGAGGGGCTGCTGTTTGGTATTGTGTATAAGATTTGTTTCCTGTTATGACTGGGATTGGCTATTTTCAAAATTTGCAAGCAATACACTTCACTTCCTCTAGTTCCCAAAGGCAAAATAAACCAGAGGCTTTTTGTGTGTTGTTCTGCTGTGAAACCACGAGTGTAGGACAAGAAGGGGTTTGGTGAGGAGCTGTGAGTGGCTCCACAACTGGCTGTGCCCAGGGGATGCTGTTACCTGTTACCTTCTGTAAACCAGATATGGGAAAAGACCAAAATTTAAGACCGTGTAGGAAAACCAGACAATTTGCTAGAAGAGTCACTTGGGGAAATACTTGACTTCAAGTTCAGCTCTATTTATTGTGGCATGATGATGAAAAAAGCTCTGTTTCATTATGACACCTAAAATCACAAAGACCATGCTCTGAAGGCTGAGTTTTAGTTGTGTCACAGCATGTGTTTGCGAGCTGCATGAACGTGAAGTGCCTCCAAAAAAATTTAATTATTTCATCTCTCAAGGAGAGCTGCATGGCTGCTTTTTATTGATGCAGCAATAATAAAACTTGGCCTGAGCAGCTGTGATAACTGAGGAGGTGGAAGTTTGCATAGGACAGGAAGAGTGGGAATGAGCTGCTCTGCGCCAATCAGTTCAGTTGTGATTTTTCTTTTTCCCAGTATAACCTCTGGTAGGGCTGCACTGGAGCTGCCTGCAGCAAAGGAATATGGTAGATGGAATTTAAAAGATAAAGGCTTTGTGGTGATTGTTGTGTTGAGGTTAAAGTCATCTGCTAAGTTGTTTCTTTCATCTTTGAATATCAAGTAGCTGCCTTGCTCGGGGCCCTTTCTCACTTGCACTTCCTTGTGAGTGTGTCCCATAAGGAAAAGAAATTGTCTTCTGTGTTTGAAGTGCAACTTTATATGTATTGAAGAATGAAGTGGAATTGAGCATGTTTGAGTAATGCTGCTGTACTGTCTCCAGGCTTCTCATACTTCCTTCTGGAACTGGAATGGTCTTTAATTTTAGTGATATTTTGAATAGGCCCAGACATAAAAGGAGTGCACAGAGTAAAAGTAACATTTTTGCTTTAGTTAAGTGTATGGATACCAATCCACTTAAAAATTTAAAGAGTAGGGATGGTGCAGATAAATTCAGCAAGTATATTAAATAAAATACATTTGAACCTACCAGATCAGGATCTGGATTTTTAAAAAAAAAATGTTAATACCTAGGCATGCATATAGATAAATAAAAAGTAAAAGAAGCAACCAAGTCATTTGGAAAAGTACAGAAGCCAAACATGCAGTGTTGTGTGTTGTGGCTTCTCACAGACCTTTTGTGCATTCTCAAAGCTGTTGAAAGGTTGGGTGGGATCAAGGGAAGCCCTGCCATTCCTTCTGGGGTGGCTGTGTGCTGCTGCCAGAGCTCTCCTTTGCACAGGCTGTCCATGGAAAAGGCAGATTTATCAAGCCTGCCTGACTTCCCTCCCACATCCTGACACAATCCTTGTCTAAATAGCACCCAGAGTCACACTTGTGCCCTCTTCTACCCAGCTTCTACAGGAGCCTGTGTTTTTGTGCCTCCACAGTTTTTTCTTCTCGTTTTTCCTCACCTGGGGTGAGCAATAAGAACTGTGTGGGCAGCTACAGCTGCCCAGAGAGCCGTGTGTCCTCTGGTGTCATCCCCATACCCAGCTGGGCACTTGGGAATAGGGCTGAGACTTTGAGAACAGCCACGGCTTCAGAACAAAGCCGTGGCTCCCTCCCCGTGATGTCCCACTAACGCCCCAGAAAGGGAACGTCTCAGGCTCCTGTTTTCTGCCCCTGAAGCATCGCAAGCGCCCAGACCGCTGCTCTCTGCTCACTCTGCCTTCTCGTGCCCCGCTTGGCAGAGGGAGAAGCCGAAGCCGAGTGGCTGCAGGACGCGGGGCTGTCCGAGCTGCTCGGGGACCCGGGCTCGGACAAGGACAACCTGGTGCTGCTGTCCACGCTGACCAGGACGCAGGCGGCGGCCGTGCAGCGCCGGCTGGACACCTACTCGCGCTCCCGGCGCAGGAAGAACAAGCACCCCGTGCGCGATGTCCGCGACATCTTCGGAGTGGCCGGCTCGGAGGTTTGTTGCTTTAGTGGGGTCTCCTAAAAGAGCTTCTTGCCTCGTGGGAGCTGACTTGGCTTTCTGGGTGCCGGGGTCGTGTTATGTCTCTATCTCTTGAGCTGAAAGGATGCTGAGATTGGAGAAATCCTGGTTGCAGTGCTGAGAAGTTGCTGCAGAAGCTGCAGATCCAGAGCCTTCCCGGACTGGGATAACATTCCTGCTGGAATGCTTCGGTGTGGTGCAGGCAGCACGGCAGCCTCCCGGAGCACCGGCATCGTTTGGAGCCCTCTTGTGTTTTCTTTGTTCCAGTGCCCTGTTAAATCACCACTAACCAAAACAAGAGAACTTCCCAAATCCAGCTCCGATAAGCTGACCTTGTGGAGCTGGAAATCCCAGAGAAAGACTGACACTGCCTTTTTTGAGGGGGTTTGGTTGGTTTATTTAGATTTTTTTTTTCTTGGTAGAGAACTCATAACCACCGGCTTCTCAGCTGTTTTCCTGCAGTTCTGATCTTTTGGTTGTGGCTAAAACAATTTCTTTCTTCTTTTTCAGGGCACAGCAGCAGAGAAAGAGGAGTCCAGCCCAGATCCACTGTGGCACAATCTACGGACTTCAAACACCCAGAGAAGTAAGGAGGAAATTTTTAAATGCAGAGTAGGACTGAATGGGGAGCAGGGTCTGAAGTAGGGCTGGAACTGGAAGGAAAGCCACACACTCACATATATGGGTATATACAGGCTCTGAAACATTGACCTTGTTTGTACTGGGGTTTGGGGTTTTTTATATGATTATTCACACCTGTGGATTAATAAACTTTCCCAGGCTCCAATGTTGTTAGGATTGTCACTCAAGCTGATTACTGTAACTTTTTGATAAAGCAACTGAAAGATGAAAATTAAATCAGTCTAGTAAAGACCATACGGTGAAATCTTATAAATGCCACGTGCAGTTGTGTAAAGAGATGTTAGCCATAGGTGTGTCCTTTAATTTAAGGCTGTGATTGTGTCTTAGCAGTGACCTGGTGATTTTAGCAATAGTGTTATGACTTCGCTTTGATCATAGAATCATTAAACTTAGAACAGAACTCTCAAATTATCAAGTCCAACCACTAACCCAGCACCAGTGTGTTCACCACTAAACCATGTCCCCAGGTGCCACCTGGGGGACTCCACCACTTCCCTTGGCAGCCTGTTCCAATGTTCTGATGCCTGACCACCCTTCCAGGGAAGACTCTTACCCTATTGATCACTCTGTGCTGTAGGGACACTGTTTTCATGTGTTACTGCAGCATTTTTTACAAGCAATGGTACCAAACCTGTCTCAAACTGCATTTTTAGCACATTTTCTTTCTAAGCTTCACCCTCCTGGCTTGCAGAAATTCAAGACAATTTCTCCTTTGCAGCAGAAACCCAGGATTACTCCTGCACAGTTCGAAACCCTGGGAAAGAGGAGGTGTTCAACATGGATGTTGCCTACTCGGAGCAAGCAGCTGTCCTGCTCAAGGGATCGTTCCTGTCTGAATCCAGGAAGTTAAAGGATGGAAATGCCCTAACTGTAAGCACTGAAGGAATTTTTCTTGTTAGAATTTATTAGTCTCGGCTTGTCAAGAGGGCATAGGACACTTTGATTGTATGATCAGCTCTTGGAAGCATCCTCTATGGTCAGTGCTGTGACGGGTTTGTGTTAGGCAGGTATTTTTGGGCAGGTAGTGCTGTTATCCTTGAAGTGTTGGGCAAGGATAGACATTGTATAGTGGAGGGTCAAGAGAAGTAAGGTTTCTGTGTGAAACTAGCTATTGTAATACAGATTTGGGTTGTTTCCACTGAAAAATTATTAATAACTGGTCTTTCTTACTCTCAACTCTGACAGTTTCCTTCTCCACAATTGTTCTGGATTCCTTCCAAAGTTCAATTAGATTAGGATGGGTATCAGACTGTCTTTAACTTAGATAAATTGAGATCTTCAGTATGATTATTGAAAAGGGAAAATATTTATTAAACTGGTGGCTGAGTAGGAGTAGTTTTTGGCATATGTCTGGTCTTGAACACAGCAGGAAGAACAGATGCCTGGTTATGATAAATAATAAAAATACAGCAAAAGTTGTTCACTAGTGGGATTAATAGTGATAACTTGAACTGAACCTTTTGTGTGTGTTTCCCTTAGAGATTTAAGATCCCTAAGGGCAGACTAGGAGTGACCAGGATTGGAGATCTCTCAGCTCAGGACATGAAGAAGATCCCCACGCTGGCCCTCATTGAGCTAACAGCTCTCTGTGATGTCCTGGGCTTCGAGCTGAAGAGAAACAAAGCAGCAAAACTGAAAACAACAGGTTAGTTTCACTTTTTTTTGTGTGCCTTTTTTTTTTAACTCATCTTCTCATCATACACTCATCAGTTGTGCTTCAAATGTTAGAACAGAGGGTCTTTGATAAGAAACCTTGTGACAGGTGTGTTTTCCTTGGGCAGGATTTCTCCTGGAAGTCACTGGATCATGACATCAAGACCTAGTACCACATTTATGTCTGGCTGTGCTTGTCCTTTTTAACTATTCCTCTCCTTCTCCAGTATCTGTGCTTACAGAAGTGCCATCTTAGTCTGCAGTGGGGCATTTATCTCTTACACCTGTATTAGAGCTGATATGGGCTTACACACTCTTGTTTCTATTGTAGAGAAAAGACTCTTTGGAGTTCCACTCAACACCCTGTTGGAAAATGACCAGAAGCTGCTGCCCAACACCAAGGTCCCTCTGCTGCTCCAGGCAGTGAGTTCTCTGCTGGTTTCATTCACACCTCTGCTCCTCAGAGTCAGGAGCCTGTGATAAGGACGGGCTGACTCCTCATCCTCTGTGCCTAAAAGCTTTCTGTCTCCCCCTTTAATAGCTGCTGTCCTGCCTGGAGAAGAGAGGACTTGAAACAGAGGGCATCCTCAGAGTTTCTGGGTCCCAGACCAGAATCAAGGTATGAGCTCCTTAGTAGTGTTCGAAAGTGTCAGAGGGGATCAGAGAGCATTTGCTGAAGCAAGTGTTTAAATGACCTAAATTTTCTTGTCCCCTTCCCAGTGCAACCAGAAACCTCCATTGCTGGGAAGTCCAGGAGTGTGTGCTGAGGGTCTTTGCACTCTTTTGACTCGATGCGTTGCCCTCCCAGTGCTCAGCCATAAAATTTCTCTCACGTTTGCTTATTAAAGCGTGTGACAAATCCCATCCTTTTCATAGAGCCTGGAACAGAAGCTGGAAAGGGACTTCTACAGCGGCCTGTTCCACTGGGATGAGGTTCACCAGAACGACGTGTCCGGGCTGCTGAAGAGATTCATCCGAGAGCTGCCGGCCCCGCTGCTGACAGCAGAGTACCTGCCTGCCTTTGCTGCTGTCCAGAGTGAGTCCCTGCTCTGCCTGGCTAGCACCAGTCTGGTTTGTGCAGAGCTCCCCTGGTCCTGGGCTCTCCTGCCGGGTGTGTTGTGAGCCGGTGGATCCGATGGGGGCACAGGGCACAGCTGGGAGTTGTAGTCGCTGGTGCTTGGTTGAGTGTATGTTTGTGTAGCTGCACTGTCCTGGGGTCTTCAGCTATGTGTCACTTGAGGCTGCAAGGCTGCTGCCATCAATGAGGACAAATTGATCAATCATGACACGCAGACTGAGCTGTGGTGACTGGCCAGGGTGCAGAGTCTTGGCTTGTCTGCAGGTAATTTGGTGTTCTGCAAGCACCTTTCCTTGAGGTTGGTGCCTCAGTAGGTAGTTTGGGTGTGTTAAGCTGACTGAGTGCACAACTTTTTTGTTCAAAAAACGGGGAATTATGGGTTCTTTTGCTGCCCTTCAAGGACATCAGAGTTGCTGACAGACTGTGTACTCTAAAGGAAATGAGCCAGGCTTCTAAAACATGGGTAGTTCCCTTTGTAAGGACAGTATGAGTTTGATTCACTTCTGTAAAACAAGGTCCCAGATTCTAGATGCCAAACAATTCAAGACGTAATTGTCTTATTCCTTGGAGGATTCCTGTGCTCAAAAAGAACAGCGTCAGAAGCCTGAATCCTCTGTCCTATTGTTATTCTCCTTCTAGATATTCCAGACCTGAAGCAAAGATTGCAAGCTCTAAACCTCCTGATCCTGATTCTGCCAGAGCCCAACAGAAACACTCTGAAGGTAACTGCTTGCTTTTGATTCAGCTGGTAAAACATAGAATCACAGAATTGTTTAGGTTGAAAAAAAACCTTCTTAAAATAATTGGGTTCAAGCATTCCCCCAGCACTTCCAAGACCACCCCTAAACCATATCCCCAAGTGCCACAGCTACATGGCTTTCAAATAGACACCACCTCTGCCTTTCTGTGCTTTGTGAGAGCTGTGGGGGTTGTTGCTGCTTTTTTTGTTTCCTCCTGAGTAGTTCAGTTCCCAGGTGTTAAAGGTAAGGCTGACTTAGCACCCTGCACACTCCATTTAGAGCACTGGAATATATAATCCAGCCAAGGATGATCTGTCATGGCTCTGGTGAAGGTGTGAGGTGAAAGAGATAATCCAAAAGGGTTTGTTTTTCCACATCTGGGAATGGCTTTGAGGGGACACTGAAGGAAAAGGGGGGGATTCATCTTTGGATTCAGTGACTTCTACTGATAGACTTTGTAAATTACCACCTGCCAAGGAGTAAGAACTCATCTGTTTCCCATGCAGATTGCCTTTCCTGTTTCATAAATGCTGGATAAACCTCTCTTGGTGTGGTTATTTGTTGCTATCCCAGTATTAGAAATTGGTCACTGTACTTTCTGAGAGGAGAAATAAGATTTGCTGATATATATCAAGAAAAAGTGCTAATTAATGATCTCTCCAGCAATTGCCGTGGTAGTTTTTTGAGCAATAATAATAATAATGGATGGCTTAAGCCTCTTTCCCTCTCTTCAGGCCCTCCTTGAGTTTCTCAGCAAGGTGGTTGCCCGGGAGAACAACAACAAAATGAACCTCTGGAACGTTTCCACTGTCATGGCCCCAAACCTCTTCATGCACAAGGGGCTGCCAAACAAGATCCCCGAGGGGAAGGAGAAGCAGCTGGCGGAGGGGGCGGCTGACGTGGTGCGGATGATGATCCATTACCAGGACCTGCTCTGGACAGTAGGTTCCACAGGAATCATGTGCTGTGGTGTGGCAGTGTCTTGTTCTTGTTAGAATTGGGATGAGGGAAGGGATAGACTTGGAAGTTTCAGAGGAGTTAAACATGCTGTGTTGCCTGTAGGAAAAACCTCTTGTTGAACTCTGAGACTACCTGTCCTCAAGGCACACAGATATTTTTGTCTGTTTAAGGAGTGAAAGTGATGATCCTAAATGACATCCTCATCTCTGCTTGGTTTAATTCCTGTTTTCACCCTTCTCCCCTGCCCAGGTCTCCTCTTTCTTGGTAGCTCAAGTGAGAAAGCTGAACGAGAGCAACAGCAAAAGGTACCAGTTCTGCGACAAGAGAATTAAAAATTTGTTGCGGAAGATTCACGCTGATAAAGACAAGGTGGAAAAGAACCAGGGAGAGGTGAGTTAGGGCTTGGAAAAAACCCAAACCCTTTCGTGGCAGTGTCAAATGTTTTCTTGAGAACTCAGAAAGATGTAAGGGGCGATACTCTTGAAAAGAGCGAGAGGGACAAAAAAATGCAGAATAATAAGGAACAGTTTCCCAGACTCTTTTGGCCAGGTTGTGGCCAAAACTGATCCCAAAAGCGCTTTGAAACATTTGAGATACAAAACACTTGGTTAAAAGCAGGTGAGGAGGGAAGAGATCAGGAGCAGAAATGTTTGGTTTGCCCCATGTGAAGAGCAAACTTCATATGGCTCTGAGTGTCCCGTGTGTTGGCACAGATATGTCTGCTGTGATAAAGGCAGACTTATTTTCATTAACTTAAAGCATAAATTTAGGCTGTTGCCTAATTTTCTTCTTGCTCTATGATGTCTGTTAAGATGAGATATCACTTGGTGCTTCCTTTCTTTGGAAAGGACCTTTCTGGGATTCAGTACCTTGCAACCCAGATCTCTAAATTCCTTTCCGAGTAATTTAAATGACTTTCAGAGGAGTCATTCACACTTGTGCAGAATAGTTCGTCAAAATTTCTTCTGACAAATGCTATTTTCATCCGAGCTGGTGTCAGTGCTGGGTTTGAACAGCAGAGAGCACCAGCACACGCTGATGGAGAGCAGAGGGCTCCTCTCGTGGCCACAGCACCGGAACACTGATGGTTTATTCATAATGCTCACCTTGGTGCTTCCAAAAGCTTTCAACCTGTACTGTGTGTAAGAAACAAATCTAAATTCCCTGAACAGCTGC
Organism: Lycocorax pyrrhopterus obiensis; assembly: GCA_014706295.1. Classification (NCBI taxonomy): domain Eukaryota; kingdom Metazoa; phylum Chordata; class Aves; order Passeriformes; family Paradisaeidae; genus Lycocorax; species Lycocorax pyrrhopterus. Next base: position 6,944,489 of record JACSVZ010000022.1, on the reverse strand, counting down.
CTGGATAGGTTTAATTCTTCACACTCTCCAATCTGCTTTGAAACTTGATGTTTTGACTGATAACAGAGTCTTTCTTTAAGCCCTTTTTTCTTTTTGCCTGCCTTGTTCAGCCTTCCAAGATTGTGAAAGTCCACGCATCGCTCCTCCTGAAGGACTCTCTGGAGGTGCACTTGAACAATGCAACCAGGGTTGCTGATGTCTTGAGGCAGTTTCAGAAGAACCTGTGCCAGAATGGCTGGAATATTGTTAACACTGTCAACCTCCTCAAGTGGTAAATGGCTTTTTCTTTGCTTAAAAAAAAGAAAAGAGAAAACAAACTAAGTGGTCTAGCTGCTGTTTTCTGTCTTGAGGTAGAGGTGAGGTGGCAGCACAGTGAGTCATGAGGAGAGAATGTTTTCTGCTCCTCTGTTCTAAGCTTAGGAAATGGTGTTGGATGGGGAAGGCAAATATTAGCTCCTGAGTGATTCCACTGTTGTCAGGAGGGCAGTGGTCCCCTCTGCGCTGCTGGACACCAAGTGAACTCCAGAATCCTTGGTGAAGGGAAGGGAAAGGGCAGGAACATTGACCCTGACAAGCAACCCCCCTCCAGCTCTCCTGCAGAAAAGCATCACCTGTATTATTTGCCCGGAGTAGTAATTCCAGCGTGCTTATGTTAGTGTCGGGATTTCCTAAAATAAACTCTGCAATTCCCTCCTGTGCTCCTGTGGCGAATTGCTGAACTAACCCAAAAAAGGAACAGAAGAGTTCCTGCCCCGCTCTGTCCCAGTTCCTGCAGACTGTATTTAGCAGGTAACGTGGCAGTGCCTCTCCGGCGTCCCAGGAGGTGCCCAGACAAGGAGGGTGGAGGTGAAGTTGGTGGATGTGGGTCAGCTGCTGTCTCACCAACAGCTTGCCTTGTTTTCTTTTTTTTCTGATTTTGGGTGTCCTGCCCTGTGCAGGAGGATCAGCAAGGTCTCTGTGCCACAGCCTCTTTGATCATTGCTGGCCTCTGAACCATAAACAGTTCTTTTGGAAGAAATGCTACTAGACTACCTAACCTGTGTTTGCAGAGATTTAACTTCAGTGTGTTTTTCTTTCTGCAGTAACAACTCCATGGAGTGCACAAACTTGCTCCTGTATGAAGTGGGAGGCAATATTGGTAAGTACAAATGGTAGCTGAAAACAAGGATTGATACCCAGTTTTTATGCTTAGCTTCTTTTAGGAGAGAGTTGAAAAACTTCTCTGGGCAGCTGTGCCTCACCACCCTCAGAGTGAAGAATTTCTTCGTAATATCTAATGTACATCTACCCTCTTTCCTCTCAAAGCCATGACTTCAGATTTGTGGAAATGCTTCTGAACAGTTGTAATATTGAAATGAATGTGAACAAATCCTAGTTTTTAGGTGGGGGCAAAAGCAACCAAAAAAAAAAATCTAGCAACTAAAGGAATAAGGATATAAAAAAAATACGGTCTTTTTTCTGAATGTCTTGTCTTAACAGGTGAACATTGCCTGGACCCAGACACTTACCTCTTGGACTTGTACCACATCAACCCCCATGCTGAGTGGATAATTAAGCAAAACCCATCTTATCCTCGGATGTTCTAAGGAACACATGAGCAGAACAAAGCGCTTGGTTGCAGTTTTTGGAAGGTGTGGAAATAGACTTTCCTGTTGTAGCGTCAGAGCAGACACTGCTTGTTTCTTTGAAGGAAAAGCACCTTTATTAACTGCTCCCATGGCAGCTGGCAGTGAGAGCACAGTAGCTTCTGTGCTGACAGGGGTGTTGGAAACAAGCAGCAATTTCCATTGTGCAGCAGAGTTTGCAGGGGGAATGACTGTTCCTAAACAAAATATCCCCCCAAAACAAACCCTGAAGGCAAAGCTGCAGTGGTTGTGCAACACAGATGGAATGGAAGAAAAGAAAGATCATCTTGAATAGGGTAGAAAGCATTTGTGTATTCTGGATTTGCTCTTTCTTTTGGAGAAGTGACAGTCAAATGCTGCAGTGGCACTGAGGACATCCCTTTGGTAAGGTCCCTGGTTGCCTGTGGCACACCACCAGAAGAGTTTGTGATGCTGGGCTTTGCTATTAAGCTCCTGTCATGTTCTTTGAAGACTGAAAAAAGATGTTCCCAAAAAGGCCAGATGGGATGTGACACCAACATCCTGTATTTTGTGTCTGCAGTTGAATACCTACGTGCAACACAAGAGAATAACTTCCCTTGGGAAAAGGTATGGAAAATACAGCAGCCTTTCAGATGTGCAGTGTGACAGGAGAGATGCCTGTCCCATGCATCTCTGCTGGTAAAGCAAACCCAAATTGCCCCTGATGAGGGTAAAACATGCATTTATTTTGATGGACAACCTATATATCAACAGACAATGGAGGAAATATCCTGAAGTTACTGTGAGGTTGGTGATCTGACCTGAACTGAACTTCTTTGTGGAAGACTCTGTGTGAATGTGTTTGTTCAAAAGTCAACAAACCTCCCCTGAGATGTGAGGTGGCTGAACTGAGCCAGGCCCTCACTGCTCTGGCTGCACATTTCCATCCCACTCAGCACGGTGTGGCCACTGTGGGCTGGAGGGGCTGAGGAGAGAGAACACTCACACCTTGCTGCTGCATCATCATCATCATCATCACCCAGCCTTGGCTCCAAGAGCACTGTGCCTGTGGAGAGGAGTGCAGAAGTGTTGCTTTCCTCTGTGGTGATGCTGAAATACCTCACGTGAGGGACCCCACTGTGCTGTGTCAGGGGTGGAACACTCAGCCTGTCGGGAAATCCGGACGACTTTTCTCTAAATCCCGTTTTTAAACACGGTTGGCTGTTTATTCACACAGCAGAAGCAGGGCTGCCCTGCAAGTTGTATACTCAAAGTATTGAATTTGCCAAATCCTAGCTGCACTAGTGACAATCTCCAGTATTATTTCTTCTGTTAAAGGAGTTTTTCCACTGCAATCTGAATGTTCTCTCCTCTCCTTTTTTTCTCCTCAGGATGATGTGTAGCTTTCCTTATTCATTATCTCAGACTCCTAGATTCTGTTGTAAAGGTGCTTCCCTCTGTGATTAGTCTGTCTGTGTGGTTAAATCCTCTTGGTGGTTAAGATCCTTGAGGAACAGGTGGGCCACATTCCATATTCTTTCCAGCTTGTTGTGAATACTACATGAGTGGTGCTGATATCTTAAAATTATCCATATATTAGAGAGTCTGTCTATTCTTTTTGGGTGAGATGATGCAGATGCATTGACTGGTTGGATCACATTCATACATGTCTTCTTAAGAATCTGCAATAGAGCCTCCCACCCCTGACCCAGATGTCAACAATTCTTGAGGTGCCTCTTTTACAGGGCCTAAATTGTGCCTGGAAGAGCCTGATTCTTTCCCTTGAGGATGGGTGATTTGTGTCTCTGGAAAGATCAAGCTGCTTTAAAATGGGGCATTAAAAACCAAAGGTACCTACAGAGCATCCCTTCTGGAATTCTTTGTGGCAGTGATGGAGTAAAGATTGCACAGAGCAAACGCCAGAGATGTGATACCCTGAGAAATACCCAGCCCATAAAGGTATTGGTGTGAGCTCAAAGATCCTTTGCAAGCTGAATTGCACCCTGCAGGTCACACAATGCTGCGTTTTTTCCACCCCTCATATGCTGGTTTATTAAACATTCTGTCTGTATCTACTGAGGGGTCAAGACAACATCACTGCTGCTGTGAACTATGGATGAGTGGGGCTTTTTGAACACCAAACAATGTGAATCAGTGCTGTGAAAATCAAGGTTAGTGGGAGATTCTTGTGAGACAAATATTAGGTCTTGAATATGAAAGGAAATGTAAAAAAAATACCAAAACAGCTTTTTCCAGATGATGGATGTGCTTTTTAAATTTTTTTTCCTATCTTTGTATCAAAAAGTAAGTGTAAATTTTTCAGTCACTGATGTGCAACCCACTTCTGAAGGCTGGCTTTTAATACCATTTATTTTTTACGAATTTTTAATTCCATATTTAAATTTCATTTATTCGGTGAAGCAATAAAAATGCAGTAAAATCTCTTGGCTCCATTTTCATTAGTGCTTGAGAACAAGTTAAAAGGCACCACATCTGTGAATGCAGCAGGACTTGCCTCGTGCCCTGAAGAGGGGGATGTGCCTGGGGTCTGAGTGAGCTGGGCAAGAGCTTTGTGTTACAGCTTCAGGAGAAGTTCCTCTTGAGCTGATCCTGTGGGATCGCTGCAAAAGGACCATCCAGGAGGGAGGAGGAAGAGGAGGTTGGTGTTGGATATAAAAAGCCCAGAGAAAGGTGGATGGGAGCTGAAGGTGAGCACCAAGTATTGGTGACTTGTGAAGGAAAAGGAGCAGTTGTTCAGGATTTGAGTGTGAGGAAATGTGTCCATACCCCGTGAGAAATTCCCTTCCCACCCCCTCAGTCCTGCTCAGCTGAGCCCTGCTCTGTGACTTGGGTGCTGGACCAGCCACGCCGGCCAAGAATAACAGGAACCAGTCTGGATCTTTGGTTAAATCACGACCAAGACTTTAGCGTTCAGTAGTGATGAAACGTGGCATGAATCCACTGTGAACTGTTCAGAAACAGTGCAGCAGCCTGTCCAGCAGTGCTGGTGGAAAAGCAGGGCTTGCTCTCCTACCCAGACACAAAAAGAAAGGGGGAGGAGGATCCAAGCAGCTTCAAAAAGCTTCCAGAGCAATTATCTGAGGAAAACACCAGTTTATCAAACTCATTCCACCCATTCATCTTCAGTAGTATCAAAGTGCTAATCTCTCCCATCCCCAAGGGCTTTTGTGATTGATCATTACACAGCTCTCCCCTGCTCAGAACAGAAGCCCGGGATTTATTCTGAATGCAACTGTATGTTGTGCTGAGATAAGGGACAGAGCATGAAAGAATCTTGCAAATGCTGGTTAAACATAGTTGTGGATGAAGTGGAAGTGAAATATCAAAATAATAATAATAATAATTTTAAAAGAGTAGTTTGCCTCAGGAAAAAGTATTTGCAAAAATACGGAGTCTTCACAGGAACAAGGGAAGCTTCAGCTCTTGGAGGGAAATGCCACAAGTAAATGCACTTCCTCTGGAGCAAAGTAAGTGACAGCAAGTATTGTTGTAAATAAAATACAGCTGCATTTGACTAAATCTATTTCTTTACCCCTATGCACTCCTCAGTGCTGGAAACAAGACAAATGGCATCGGTGGTTTTGCATGCTGAGAGAATGGAACTTTCAAGTTCTCTCCAAATCCTCTTTGCTCTTATTTGCACATGAGGGCTGCACATGTCTTCACCTTGTGGAGGGGGGAAATAGAGGCTGAAGTTCAATATTTTAAGTCACTGGGAAAGAAAGTGTGCAGCTGCACTGATTTACCAGCTGGGAAATGGCCTGGGCGGTCTCTAGTCCCTCCAATCTCAGGTTTGTATGTGCTTTTTTTGTTGTTTGTGGTCACAAACACCCTTTGTCAGAGCAGCTTTGTGTTGGTTGTCCTTCCCCAGGACAGCGAGGAATGGTGACCTCCCCTGCCAAAGTCCTTCTCCCCAGCACCTGCACCTGGCAGGATCCACTGAGCTCAAGGGGTTGAAGCCTTTCCCTCCACACCAAACTCTGTTATCTAGCCCTGGCCAGGGCTGACCCCAAGAATGGGAGTGGAGGAAGGTATTCCTTTTCTCCTTAGTCCTTGGAAGGGAATTTGTAGTGGTGATGTTTTCGTTTCTGTGATTGTCTTGGCTGTCTGCACTTTCTAGCTGGTGAAGTTGTAGGGGTAAAGCAGGAAAAGAGGAAGAAACCCCACAGAAATGGAGGGTGTGGGTGTACCTGTGTGGGTTGTGTGCCATTTTGTTTGTTTTTCAGGGTTTGGAGGAGACACAGATGCACACGAGTTCCTCTGCCCTCTCCTCACTCATCCTAAACCTTGCTCTTGGCAGGCTGTAGTAGAAACCTGCTTCAGAAATTCCCTATCCTGTGCAGGATGAGGATGAAAGGTTGGTTTTCCCTTGCTTTCAGCTTCTGCCAGCATGCCCTTTCTGTGCTGGAAGGATGAGGTGAGCCCCCAGCACTGAATACACTTCTTGTTTGTCCGTGTGAGTGGATGGAAGCTTCAAGCTGAGCACGGACTGCTTGTGGCTTGTGTTGAAACTTAATCTTTTAAGCCTTAAGTTTTAAAACTCCCAAGGAGTGTGGTTATCCACAACCTGCTGGTGTTACCTCCCACCTCAGCTTTTTGTACGTGCCCAGTCAGTGCAGGAGGAGAGAGTCGCTCTCACCTGCCCTGATGAGTCTGGTTAAGCCTTGTGGACACAAGAGCAGCCACAAAGTGGAATAATTGCCTTTTACTTAAACTGGCAGAGCTGTCTGAGGGTTTCAAGAGAGACAATTAAAGATTTTTCATTGTTTCCTTCAAAAGGAGAAATAGACCTGGGGGTTCCCTAATAGCCCTCCTGATTCTGCACCGCGCTCTCGGAGCGTGTTGTTGTGGGTTGCATTTATTATGAGCCACTTATTATCCCTAATTATTGAGCAGGGGGTAGGGCTCTCGGTAACAGGCGGAGCTGTGACTTGATGAACACTCAGCTGTCTCTATTTAAGATAAAATTACTGTAATTAACAAATCGATCAACCCTACTTTCACTTTGCCTGGCTGGGACAGAACAAATGGGCTAAATGAGACCTATTTAGCACAAAAGTAGAGAAAGGGGTTCGCAGACCTCAGGATACACAGGCTCAGAGCTTTTTTTGTCACACACTGCTTTTAATGGTAATGTCACATAATTGTCTCTTGTTAGGCAATTTTGTCTCCAACAAAAAGCGCCCACGCTGCACTTTGTTCAGCTCAGCCGGGAGAGGCAGAGTCACGGCGGGTGAGCAGCCAGGTGGGTTGTTTGGTTATAGCCTCCCCCTCGAGCAGGGCTGGGTTGGATTCCCTGTGTTCTGAACTCACTTGTGACTCTTCTCAGGTTGTTTGCAGAATTTATGTCTCTGAGAGTAAGATTGATTCCTCGGATTGTCTTTAGCTGGGCAGATGCTGCCTTTTCCGACTCCTCAGCTGCTGCTCTTCGTGTTACTTTGCTGTCTGAAGGTACCTGTGCTTCTAGCTCACCGGTGTGGGAAACACTTGTCCCCAGCTCTTCTTTCAGAGCCATGTGCTGTCTAAAAAGCATTTGGCTACAGGAATTTGTCCCTCTTGAAGCTTTTGTGGTGCGTCTGTGCTCTCTGGCAAGCTGACACTGCATGTGTTGTCACCCACCCTCCTGCCTGGCCACGCCAGGATCGTGTCACATCCACACATGTATGGAGGGTGATCCCATGAAGGACATGAGGTGCTGGAGGGCCCAGGAAATGCTCTGCTTCACTGTGTTCTGCCCTCCTGGGAAATGAGCTGGTAAAGGGTACATCTGCCACAGCTGGGGAAGGGTCTGGAGCACAGTATGGGGAGCAGCTGAGGGAGCTGGTGGTGCTCAGCCTGGAGAAAAGGAGGCTCAGGGGGGACCTTTTCCCTCTTTACAATTACTGGATAGGAAGTAGCCTGGTGGGGGTGGGTCTATTCTCCCAGGTAACAAGTGATAAAATAAAAGGAAATGGCCTCAAGCTGAGTCAGAGGAGGTTTAAATTAGAGAATAGGAAAAATTTCTTCACTGAAAGAGTGGCACAGACTGCCCAGGGAAGTGGTAAAATCACCATCCCTGGCAGGGCTCATAAGGTGTGTGGAGTTAGCACTACAAAATGGCTCTGTTTCAGCCTCAAGTCTTTCAGGAGGATGAAGCTGGTGCTCCTGCCAGCAGTGGTTGTTCTTGCTGCACCAGCTCACCTAGGTTTGCCCACACGTGCTGTGTGAGACCATCACAGTCACATTTATTTCAACAGATTGTTAAAAAAATAGCCTTTAAGTGCTTCAAGGGACTGAACTGCTTGACGTGAAGAGCTGTCTTCATTGTGGCCCTTTTTGCACAGGCTAGAGGAAGTTCATCCTCGCTGTCCTCACACCTGCAGGCAGCAGTGAGGTGTGATAAGGGTATTAGGGCAGATGGATAACTGGGAGCCAGAGAGTGTCTGGCTTGACCTGTAATGCTGATGGCTCAGCATTTCAGAGGGCTTGGTCATCACTGCTCGGTTCTGTGGCAGGCATGGCTGCTCTCCATTTTTGGGGGCTGCTCTGCTCTTCCCCAGTGCTGGCCGTGGCTCTCCATTGGGCATCTCTCCTCTATCCCACTCCGGAGCACCCCTGGCTGGAAGGGACAGCCAGTCTCTGCTGTGACTGTCACATAGGAGCAGGGAAAACCCGTGTTGAACTGTCAAAAGCAGAGCCAGGAGCATCTGAGAGCTTCATTAGGCGGGCTTTGTTCTGACGGCGCAGTCAGGCGGGGAAATAATGCCAGGAGTGTTATCAGCCATGTGCAGGAGGCGGTTGCGTAGCAACCCCGACTGGGGGACCGGGCCGCTGCTCCTCCGGAAAAAGAAATACTCATTTTCTTCAATTTACAGGCATTTCAAACAGGAATTCATCGCTGATGGAGGATTTGCTTAAGTTTAACATCTCTTAAAGAGACGGCAGCTGGTGTTGGCCTTGTTTTAGCATCGTGTGGGTGCGAACTCACAAGGTAAATGAACCTAAGACAATCCAGGTTTTGTTTGGGTTTTCAGTGCTGGTTTTCATCCCTTTGTCCTGCTGGGGTTGAAATGGGCTGAGTACTGGAAATTTCACTGCTCCTTTCAGGCCTGATGTAAAGGCATCTCCAGGGAGCCCTCCTTGGCACCACGTTGGTTCCTGCAGGTGAGGAGGATGATCATGGTCCCTCTCCTCTGAGCCCTGTTCAGAGAGTAAAGGGCAGAAAGGGCTTGGTTCTGCTGCTGCATGCCCTGGTCAGGCTGGAGAATTGATCAGACTTCAGAGAAACTACAAACTCACAATACCTGTGAGGCTGTGAAGGAGCTCTGGATGTAGGGATAGGAAAGAGATTCATCAACCTGCTTTTGTCTGGACACTGAGATGTTGAGATTGAGGCAAACAGAGGATGCCCAGGCCTGTTTTGAAGGGCAGCATGATTATACAGTGCAAGTAAGAAACAAATCCCAGCTCTGAGTGGGATTGCCAAGTGTGCAGGTAGGGCAGGGCACCCTGTGGTCTCCCTGTCCTGCTGCAGCTCTGGCTGTTTCACACAGAAGGGGCTCAAAGAGCTTTTTCAAACTTCAGCTTTGGTGTGTGTTGTGCAGTAAGAGCAGTGGGGAAGAGTCAGTCTGCCCTGGAAGAGGAGCTGGGATGCCCAGATATCGTGAGGGCATCCCTAATGGATCTGTCTAGATTTGGCAGCTGTGTAGAGGGATTCGCATTCTCCAGGTGCCATTTATCTGGGTGATGTATCTGGCTTTCCAAAAACTTGTGTGGACTTGCACTTACCCTTGTGCACTCCTCTCTGGTGCCTAGGACAGGCAGGGCATGCCTGAGTGCTCCCAGATGGAAAGATTAACAGGGAATTAACAACTACAGGATATTTATTGGTCCCACACAGTAATGTGGAAATTGTTGTTTTATTCTTTGTTCACCTGTTACTGTCTCTATTGCCAGGGTGAGCAGGTAACAGCAGGAGGGTGCTGGTGCTGCCATTGGGATTTGGGATCTGTGACTGAGGAGAGATTAAATGAACATCCTCTGTGTGGCCTCACCTGCTGAGAACGTGGAGGCATTTTCTGTCACTGATCAGCTTGTGCATCAAGTGACAGCAAGTACAAAGAATATTATTTGTACGTGGAAAACTCCTTTCTCTGCTCTGTCTTCTGGCTTCAGCCTTTCAATATTGAACAATAATACATCTTCCCTTCTTATTAACAGTTCAGTTTGAAGACTGATTCAGATTAACTTGGGCTCTCACTGTACTAAGCACTTTAGGAAAAAAAAGCCATAGGAGCTCAGGATGTTTATGAAAAGCAATTTCCTCAATGCCAGGCAGTTTAATAACTCCATGGCCATGGCATTCAGGCTCATTTATTTTAAACTGTGTTTCCAAACTGTGACGGGTCAATAACAAATAAGTCAGGGTGGCAGATTTTGTGTGGAAGGGAGCTCAAAGGACACAGGTACGTTTAGATAGGAGCACAGAGAATCGTGTGGCTCTTGGGTCTGACAAATTAAAGGCTCATTTGAAAGACAAATCCTTCTTATAATCAATATTTCCCCGCTGAACTATTGAGAGCGAGTGAAAATTTGGAGCTGTATATGGCAAAAGGGAGAAAATTCTGATCCTCTCTCATGCAAACTGTTTTCTTGTAACAGTGAAGTTGTTCCTCTACATATTGGTCTGGATTTTCCCTTTAATCAAGTCCGTGGTGGAAGGAGACACGTAGCCTCAGGCGGGTTTTTGCACCTGAGACCTCCAATCTACTCAAGCAATAAATACAAACATCACAGAGTGCTTCAAAGGACTTGTTAAAAATATTGGAAATCAGTACCTTGTAGGAAACAAAGTGAGTTAATAGTATTTGTTGAAAACACCTTTTACAAACCACGTGGGACACTGAGCAGGTCAAGTGGAATGTGTAGCAACATTCACCTATCTCCTGCTTCCCTCTGTGGATATTCAGGCAGAGATTTTGGTGGGTTTAGGTTTTATTATCTCCCTTTGAAACACAGAACATGCAGAAGAACTGAGCTGAATTGCTCTGCTTTGTGTCCTGCTCTGCTTATGGGAACTTTGGGCTCTCCAGCTCAGGAAGGGCTTTTCTTCTGCATATCCCATGTTCGGGGCAGCAGGTTCAAAATGCAAATAAGCTTCAAAAAGCTGGAGTACTCAGCCTGGTGTTAGTATACAGGGATTGGAAAATTGATTTCTGTTGGTGAAGTTTCCTTTCAGATTACTCCTGGTAGAAAGACACCCCCTTCTCTCTGTGGAGCATAAAGTGTGGTGGATTTTTCCTGGATAATCAAAATACTGAGCTTGATTAAAATGTTATCTAACTCAACAGACATATCTGTTGGATAACTTCTGTGAGTAATTGAGCAGGGAGCTTGTCCCTGCTGTTGCCACCCAGCTGGAGTTTGGGCTGTGGCTGGCCAAGGAGGTGAGCTGCTTCTGCTTTTGTTTTGGTTAAACAGAATATTTGTAAATCAGGTGCTCAGCTTGAATGCTTATTTAAAAGTCCTAACTTTTTCCTTAATGTTCCTGAGTGCTCACTTATTAGAAGCTCACACTGTGAGCCCCTAGGAATTCATGAGTTGTTTTCTGTATCTGGGTACTTTAAATAAATCTCACAAGTGCAGGCTGCAGGGCCTGGGGAGATGAACTGTTTCTGAACAGGCTTCCCACTCTGACCTTCCCCTCCTCCAGCTTGGCAGGAAGAACTGCACCAAAATCTTGGAGTCTTTTGCCTGTGGATGGACTTACCTGTGGAATTTCTCATTTGAAACAGAGGCTTCAGTGGTGGTCGGGGTGACACTGGAGCTGCAGGTGACGCTGTCCCCAGAGGTTGTGTGAATAACGGTGTGAGCTGGGGTGGGTTGAGCCCAGCTGGGTGCCAGATGTCACCCAAAGCTGCTCCATCACTCCCCTCCTCAGCTGGACAGCGGAGAGAAGATACGGAAAAAGGCTCATGGGTTGAGATCGGGGCAGGGAGAGATCTCTCACCCGTTACCACTGCAGGCAAAACAGACTTGACTCGGGGAAATTAGTTCAATTTATTACCAACAAAATCAGAGTGGAGTAATGGCAAACATGTCCTAAAACCACCTTCCCTCCACCCCCTCTTTTTCCTGGGCTCAGCTTCACTCCTGAATTCTTTCCCTCCTCCCCACAGTGGTACAGGGGGCAGGGTTGTGGTCAGTTCGTCACACACTGACTCTGCTGCTCCTTCCTTCTCAGGGGAGGACTCCTCACAGTCCTCTGCTGGTCCACCACGGGCTCCCTCTCACAGCAGACAGCTCTCCATGAGCTTCTCCAGTATTGGGCTTTCCCACAGGCTGCAGTTCTCCAGAAGCTGCTCCAGTGTGCATCTCCCACAGGGTGCAGCCCTTCAGGAACAGGCTGCTCCAGCCTGAACCTCGTCAGGGACACAAATCCTGCCCCAGCATGGGCTCCTCTCTATGTGGGGCCACAAGTCCTGCCGGGAGCCTGCTCCAGCATGGAGCTCTCTCTCAGTGCTGCAGCACTTTGAGGCTGTGTCTGAGCCCAAGACCTGGATCTTCAAAGAAACAAACCCCAGCTCCTGACCTTCTAAGGAAGGTCAGGCATAAAAATATCTTCACCCCGCCTTCTTCCTCCCTCCTGTCCTGAAGCCCATGATCTCTCTGACCCAATGAATCAGGACTTTGGGCAAGTATCCCTTCCATGAGAGTGCTGCAGCTGGCAGGGTAATGAGACAGAAAAGTGATGGATCCTGAGCTCCCATCCCCTCCTCTGCTCCTGCTCAGTGCCCACGCACTGCCTTGGCCATGAGCCTGAGCTCGTGTGAACACCTGGATGCAGATGTGACCCACAGGGACACACTTCCCTTCTCTGCCGGTTCAAGGACTTTATTTTCTTAAAGCTACCATAAGAAATGTGCTTACACTGGCAGGGATTAAGCGGGGAGAATGTGTTATGCCTCATCCTCCTGCAGTCCTATCCTCAAGGATGCCTCTGCTCTCAAAGCCATTCCTGAGTCATCTCTTGGTGGTTTGGCTGCAGGGCACTGACCGTGGGCTCCCGGGTGCGTCTCAGTGTGAGGAGGAGGGATGCCTGCTGCTACATCAGGTGACCAGAGCCTGCATTGCTGGCTGCTGCATGGCTGCTTTTTTTATTCCCTCGATTTAAAGCCATTCTGCAGCATCTGGGGATTCATTCTGCTTAGATGTGATACTTACAGATTTGTAGAGAGCAAGAATTATCATCTTAATTCATAGTAATATTCCCAGGCAAAGTTTTTGATTGTGGGTGCATGTTTTTCTTGTCTGTTTTGGCTTACAGAGGATTTGCTTTCCATCGGGGTTTGGAGGGATATGATTTCTTTGTTTGATTTTCCTTCCCAAATATCCCATCAGCTGCATACTGAAGGAAAACTTTTGTCTGAAAAATAGAATTGTACCTTATTTTAGGCTTCCCTCCCTTACTCTCTGGTCAGGTAGCTGGAATTGCATGTAAAAATGATGGAGACAGGAGATAATCTGCCAGTCTTGACAGTGTTCAGCTCTGGTGGTGGCGTCCCAGCTGCTTCCAATATTCACCTTGCTGGAGAACCCATTTCCATGATGATAATCATTTGTCAGCTTTTAATCTCCCAGTGCAGATGCGACAAAATAGTTTCATAATCCGCTTGCGTGCATCAGGCTGCTCACTTCTATTCTGGGAGAGCAGGGCTGACTAATGTGTAGCTCTGGCTGATGGTGTGTGACACTGCTGTGCCAAAGGCTGTCACAGTGCAGCAAATGCCTCCAGAAAGGGGGTAAATGCAGAGATTTTTCAGCATCAGTTGGAAACTGAAGCAAAAACATCACACAAACCCACGGAGAGAACCCTGAATTGTGACTCACAGGAGGAGAAGTCACTGTGTCTGTGCAGTCACCAGGGGCAGGGCAGGGGAGTGACATCCCTCGTGCTGTCCGTCTGCAGCCTGGCCCATCTCAGCAGTGTTAGAGGGAAACATGGGCTCCAGGCCAAAAATAGGGAATGGTGACTCACTCCTGCTTCAAAGGGGTGCAGAGCAGCAGGCAGCAGCGTGTTCCCCCTGTCACAAGGGATGCCAGCTACTCCCCAGATCCCCAGGGACATTTCTATGATTCATTTGTGGGATGAGAAAGTGGAGGGATAATGGGGAGCAATTTGAGCATTGTGTCATCTGAAGTGTGCTTTGCTGCAGAACTTGTGGGAAGGGCATAAAGCACCAACATCTAACGTAGCTGCACTGAGTGTGGGGGAACGTTGGATTATATGTCTGAATATTCCATCAGAACTTGCACATGTGGTCATTTGACTGTGTGTGCCTATCTGGTTTGGTCTCGTTAAAGCTCAGAGAAAGGGTGGCCAAACACCTGTCCAGAGTAACATGTCTAGACATTCAATTGTTCCCAAATAACCAAGTGTGTTTAATTAAAACATAATTGAAATTTCAATAGGTCTCAATGTGTAGACGGTTTAAAATGAAGATGAAACGTGGTTGAAATGTAATCAATATCTTGAACAGTCAAGGAATTTATGTTCGGGAAGTGGCAGTGAGTTCTATGGGGGAAAAATGGCAAAAGACCTCGTTGGCTTGAGACCATACTTGATTAAACCAGAAAGCTGGTAGAAAGAAAATGCAATTTCCAGTTGTGCCTCATGAGCCCACTAACAAGCCTGTAGAATGTGTGCATGGAAGGTTCTGACACTGCTGTTTTCCTAATAGTAATAATACTTAAATATAAGTAAAGATGGGAACTAGTCCAAAGCAGAATCCAGGCACAAATCCTACCATTTATCATCTGTGCTCTTCTGGAAACAAGAAGTGACTGGCATACATGCTTAATTCAAACTAAATAGCCTATAAAACAAGTTCCCCAAGGCTAATAATAATAATAATATCAGGAGAAATGAATATAAGGATGATTGAATACAGGATACGCTGAGGAGTGAATATGGGATATAGATACATATCACGCTGGCAAGGACGGGCTGGTGTTTATGGTATGCTGGGAACTCCAATCCATCATCTGACCAGAGGATATAATGCAGTTAGAATCAAAAAGGATGCCTCTGTCTGAAGCAATGCATGGATGTTATAAAACAGCAAATGCAAATAATCAATCAAAAGCAGCGAGCGGGCCAAAGTAGAATATCATCAAGCAATAATTCAAATCACAGCTGTGATTATGAGAAATAACCTTAAATCTGCTATTTAATTAATATTAAGCTCCTGACACCCTCTGGGATGGGGCACACAAACCTTCTCAGGCTAATATGATAATAGTCAGAGAAAATATTGTGTTCCTTAGAAATTTCAGAAAGGGTATTAACCGCTGAAGGCTCTCAGGTCTGTGTGTATAAACCATGTTCTCTGCACCCAAACGCTGCTCAGGTAATTGCTGGTTTCCTGGGATCCAGCACCCCTTGTCAGAGACCCCAGATCAGGCTGGGGCAGGCTCAGTGCTCCCATCACCTTTGGGGTCCCTCTTTTGGTGTTGATTTGTGGTTGCTGTGTAGCCTGGTCCTTTTTGCCTGACAGGAAAAAAGAGAGATGCCCTGCGAGACCTTGCTGAGCAAGGCTGGCAGCAGCAGCTCCTGCTGACTGAAGCTTGGCTGCCTTAGTGTGGGACGAGGGTGCCCAACCGAAGCACTGAGCTTCAGAAGAGATCCCAGAATGGATTGGGTTGGAAGGGACCTTAAAACTCATCTCCTTCCAACCCCCTGCCATGGCCAGGGACACCTTCCCCCGGAGCAGCTTGCTCCAAGCCCTGATGATGGTCTGACATCTTCAGTAGCCCAAGGGACATGTAGAGAGGTGCCTTGCACCTGCTCCCAGAGCCTGGTGTTAGACACAAGCTGCTCCAGAGTGTGAAGCTCTTTCTAGGCAAGTGCAGACAGAAATACCTTTGTAGTAAGATCGTAGATTTGCATCTTACAATTAATGGAGGGACTGACTCCTGTGCCTGGGAATGAAGCAGCTCCCTCCACCTTCCCCTGCTTTGTGAGAGAGTGTGTGTGTGGTAAATGACCTTTGGAATGAAAATACTAACAGAAAAGGAAAACATGATTGTAATTTATGAAATGTTAGCCCAGCTGCCTCTGGGGGGGAGCAGACCTTTCAGCCCTGCAAGCTGATACATCGCTGGGTGCCTGCATTGACACAGGTGCGTTTAAAGAGTCAATTAGGGGGAGGCTGGGTATTTACACAGCCTGGATTAATTTCGTGTTTTGGCAACGTTCTTTTTAAACAGTTGAGACTCCTGATACTGCTGAAAGAGGTTGCTTGTTGAGAAAGGACTGGAGGAGGTTCCAGAGCAAAGAGGTGAAGCCCAGACTCTGGTGACAAAGCATTTGGGTGGTCACTGCACCTTGAGAGAGCATCCGATTGAACAGCTCCTTCTTGTGCTGGAGCAGCTCTTGATGGCAGGATTTGGGCTCTTGACTGTTGGCAAATGGCTGCAAATAACTCAAATTTCCAGGGATGTTGTCTGCAGGAGAACAAAGGAAGTGGGTGCTCTCTCAGCGGTAGCTTTGTGCAATTTGATTTTCTGGGAAAAAACCCTGAGTTTCTGTCTTCATTACTGACCAGGGGCTTCCATACAGGGCTATTAAAACCTTAAAAGACTCTTTGAGGAAGATCAATGCAAAATGAAATGGGGGAAAATTGTTTATTGCTGAGGAAAATACGGCACTGTGAATAACAAAGAAGAAAATGCAGCTGAAGGCTCAAATTGAATCTCTATTATGCCTGTGATTAAAGATAATGTGCTAGGAAAAGGGATTACAGGAGGGTTTCTGTGCTAGGTTGGATGGCTAAAAACGTGGCGATTGCGGCTGCTGGGCCCTCATTGGCCTGGTTTGATATCTAAATTATAGGGCTATTACCCAGAAATGAGTTTGATGCTCTTCTGAAAGGCAGAGCCCCTCCATGGCCCAGCTGGCTGGGGACACTCGTCCTGCTTGAGCCTTGGGAACTCTGTCTCTCTATTTTCCTTGACAGCTAAGGGTCTGTAGTTGTTTGCAGAACAGTTGTGGGTTTTTTTAAGAGGCTTAAGAAATTAAAGATGGATAAGTCCTTCCAGTCACCTACATTCCCATATAAACCTTCTGACAGTTCATGAGTGACTGCTTTGTTTTAAAGCTGGGGTTTTTTCTTGTTTATTTCAATGAAGTTGATGTCCTTTATTGGTGAGGGTGATGTATGGGGTGACAGCACAAGGTTTGTGATGTTTTCCAGAACAAACTTGCATGTATGTAAGTAGTCAATGTTCTAAGTGATGGCTGAAGAGTTGTATTTGGCAAACTTAACTGCATTTGAAATGAGTTTGGGCTTGAACTTGGGAGGTACTGCTTTCTGTTTAAAACAAAACTGTTCTCTAGGATGAGAAGAAGATTTCAGTGACATGTTTGTATTTAGTAGGCTCAAGGCACTTTTCACAAACTTCAGAACCATTCAGCGTCACAAGTTGTTTTCTCCAGGAAATCTTTCCTGCTCCGCATCCTCGGCCCCCACAAGCCTTGATCTGGGAATTGCTGCTATCAGCTGCCTGCAGTGTTCTGCTCCCGGCTTATCTGCTGCTGACACAGAAAGGACACTGACAACTGCTAATCAACCTCGAGCACGCAGATCTCCCCAAAACATCAACAGCATCTGCACTGCTCCCTCTTCTTTAGTCCCTTCTCATCTTACCGAAGGGGGGGGGAGCATCCTTTGCTGTCTGCAATCTCCCTAAGCTTAAAAATTGGAGCACAGTTAATTATGATTATTGAGTTGCTGCATCAACAATTAGCTGAACCTTAATTTGAAGCACAGAGCTATTTGAATTTGGAGTTTTATGCTACCCACCTAGTCTATAACATTAAGGTCAGCTCTCCCTCTGGCCCCAGGAACACCAGTGTTCATACTGTGTTGCTGGGTGGTGTAGCCCTGCTTCCAACCCCTTTTCTTTAGGGAACTTGCTGCAAATCCTCTTCTCTTGGAGCTCCAGCATGGTTGATGACTGCTTGTTGTCACCTCTGGATCACTCTCCCAGTTAGTGCCAAGTGTTTTTTTGGTGACCCACAGAATCCAGTCAGCACCACTGCAAGGGATTCGTGTGACAAGCTGTAACTCCTCAGCAAAGGACAGGAGGAAAGATGCTCTAGTGAGATCTACATCATCTGCAGGAGGACAGGCCAAATTGGGATTTGGTCCATCACCCACACAGGTATCTTGAACTGGAGTAGACCAGTTCTCTGACCTTAGTGTTTCTTAGATTATTTTGTACAAAAAACCCACACAAACAAAACTCAGTTTTTCTTTCAGTATTCCTGTCACCACTCCTATTTCTCCTGCTGCTCTGGCTGCCTTTGCCTGGGACATCGATATCCCAGTTGTCATCAGTGCGCCAAAACGTGGCAGGAATAACAAGTGTTTCTGCGGGAGTGTGGAGGCAGGAGAGGACTCGAGGTCCTGGGGACTGGAGACATCTAGGGAGGGTTTGGCTGACGAACTTAAATGTATTTGGTGTTTCTGTGAATTTACTGAAAAATCACGTAATATGTGCAAGGTAAACCTCCAGCTCAAAGTTCTGTGCAATTTTTGCAGTCTTTAAAGGAGGAAGAGGGATCTGAAGAGGAAGGTGCAGCTGGTGGTTCCAGGGTGTAAAGGCTCCAGTCACTGGTAGTGCAGCACTGGTGGCTTGGGTGATGTTCAGCTCTGTGGTGAGGGCAAGGCAATGACTCCTGCCTTTTTCTGTGAGTCTTGTACAACTGGTTCGTGTGAATTTCCCAACACCTCTTGTGGCTAATGGAAAAGCCAGCGTGTGTCCACAGAGAGGTTCAGCCTGGCTGTGTCAGACCCTCCCGTGTCTTGTTATTTAATGTGAGCGAACAAGGTCAAAGATAAAATAACCCCCCCCCTCCCCCTTTCACAATTCTTCTGCTGTAATTTTTTGAGAGCCAGCCATGTGTGAGATCAGGCAAAGGTTAAATTGTCAGGCTCTCTTAGCCAAGGAGAGATTTGACTCCTAGCCCGAGGCTGGGGTATCTAACCTGAGCTGTTATGTTGCTCGTTAGATCCTGGGTAAAACATATCGACAGCATAACCCCACTATCCCTGCTGGCTGTGAGGGGTGCTGGTTTTAGCCAGTCTGTGTAAACCTGGTCTAACACACCCTGGTAACCTGTTACCCAGAGCTCATCCAACTGTAGGCTGCCAAAAACTGGCTAGCATTGCACTTTTATTGGCTTTTGTCAGGAGGAAGCGTTTTGTTTCTCTGCATCCAGTATCTGGTGAGTGGGGACTGGGGATCATTAGATGCATTTTCAGATTTAAGCTGCTGCAGATGAACAAGGCTTGTGTTTCTCATGTGTGTACACAGGGCACAGAGTCGACTCGTGACATGGCTGTGAGTGCTGGCTGATTGCCTCTGCTTCATCAGGGAATTGAGAAAATTTAACTCCCATTACGTAAGTTCACCCTCATTGAAATTGATACGAATACAACCTGGAGGTGTACTGCTGCAAGCACCTGAGGTGCTCGGGGATGCTGAGGGGGAACCTGTAACTTGACAGCATCAGGTTTTGCTGGTCCTGACAAGCCTTTATGTGGCTTTTCTTATACAGAAAATGCAGTTGCAGCACAGCGAAACTGCATTGCAGCTGCAGTGGGGGCCCGTCCGTACAGACCATCTGGCAGAGCCAACAGAATGGCTGAGCCTGCAGGCCCAGGGTGCTGTGACACACGGAGGGAAGCCATGCATGAACAAAAGCACTGCTCCTTTCATCAGCAGGAGCACTGCTTAAATACAAGGAGGATTTTACAGCTACCGTCATTTCTGTGAAATCTATTGTAGTTAATTCTTCCCGGTGAGGAAGGCAGAGCTCACCTCTACCACGGGCTGGATTTCTCTTGACTCATACCAGGTGTTGCCATACTCCCTTTTCAGGTCCCTCATCTCATGATGAAGGTAGCGGTTTCTTTAGCCCATCCTTCCAGATTTCCCGAGCATAGAGTAGATTTGTAACCAAGGAGGAAAAATTGCAGAAGTCCAGCATTGTTGCATCAGTCTTGAGAATTCTACAGACATGGGGTGGTTTTCTTTCTGCCTAGTTCTTCTAGGCATCCCTCTCTAACTAATGTACACATAAAATAAATATTTTGGTAATCAGCCCCCAGCTGCTGTTACAGAATAACTCCAACCTTCTTTAAAAGGCCAGCAGACCCATTTTGGTTGAGTGCTGCAGTGCAAGTGTGCACAGTGGTACAGCCACAGCAGGTCAGGGTGAAAGCCCATCCCTGTTTCAGCTGCAGCTGAGACATTGATAGGGACCTTCTGGGTGGTTTACTGCATTCTGGGTGCCAAATTAAAATATCTACAAGCCCAAAAGAGTCAGAATTTAAGGCATTACAGCTGTCAGTGTCTAAAGTGGATTTTGGAAGGAAGTGTAGCTGATCTGTACTGGCTTCAATGACATGTTGGACGGCACTTTGAGCAAACTGGTCTGGTGGAAGTGGTCCCTACCTATGTCGGGGGGGTTGGAGCTAGGTGGTTGTTAAAAGTCCCTTCCAACCCCAGCCAGCCTGTGGTTCTCTGACCTTTCTTTCTCTGACTTGGACTGTTTATTTCTCCAGTGTCTGTATGACACATGCCCCTGCAGACAAAAAACAATCTTTGCTTTCACATTGGGACTCAGATAAACAAAGGCATCATCAGCGGCCCCCAGAGAGGCTGGGCTGTAATTGAGGTTATTAGCTTTGCTATTTTTCAGAGCACAGAGCAGTCTGGCAAGAAGCCAACCCTTCCCTGCTCCGGCAGCATCTCCGCTGCTCCGCGCCCGCTGCGTTCCACGCCCCCGGCATCCTCCCCAGCCCCTGCTGCCTCTGCTCTCCCTTCCCCAGACTGCCAATCCCCTGCTCACCAGGGAGCTTTGTAAATGGCAGCGTGTCTGACTAAAAATAAAATGAAATTTTAATGACTGCAAAATATCCCCCTTTCCACCCAGTTGCCCTCTGGAGGAAGGGGAGGGCTGGGAAGTCGGGGAATGTCCAAGAGTTGATGCAGGGGTTCATGCCTCTCACCTGCTTTGCTGAGGTGTGTGATGGTAGGGAGGAGTAAAGAAATAGAAAAGATATTTTATTTGACCTTTTTAAAAATTTATTTTATTGTCTTCAGGTGTTGTGGATGGAGAAAATTCACTGGGAATCATTTGTTTGACATGGTAGTGGCACACACAGGCTCATGGCTCTGTTCGTATGGCTGTGATGTATCCGATACCTGAACACAGAATGTGTTTTGGGCTCTGACCAGCACCTCCCAGTCTGCCCAAGCTTGGGCACTCTGGGAGAGCCAGACTGGCAGAAACTCCTGAGCACCAAGTCAGACCCTCACGGTGTGGAGTCCCATTGGCATCCCCAGATCTTGTGACTGGTTTTTGGATAGGGCTCAGTGCTGCAGTAGCCAGCAGAGTCTGCTCAGTCTAGGTTGAATCTGTCACTTTCCTCCAGTTTTTCCCATGGGAAAACACAGTGTTAGAACATTTGGTGTTTGTGTTCATTTATCCACAGTGCTGAACCACTGCGTGGCTTCCTCCACCTCCCTGAGGCTGCTGTGATCCAACACCTCCCTGTCTCTCTCCTGGCAGGACTTTGTATTTGTAACCTATTTAAGAAATTACATGGAGACATTGGATTAACCTGTAAATCAATAGTAAGGCAACAAGTCTTACCAGGATGGGACTGGGAGGGAAAACAGCCAGGGGTGTTACCACCCTCACAGGGTTTGCTGTGGGAAGAAGCGTTCCCTGTGGGCAGAGCATTGTGATGACCTTCCTCACGTGAAATCCTCCTCTGGGGGTTTGCAAACCCCAACACTTTCTGCTCAGAGTTGATAAAAAGCCTTTCCAAGCCTGTATACCCTTGCTTAAAAGGGCAGAGAGAGCCTCAAAGCTGGAGCATCAGAGCTGCTGCAGTCGCACAGCCAGTGTGGTGTAGCCAGGGGTGGACTGCAGTGAGTCACCCCAAGAGCAGAACTGTCACACAGCACCTCCTGTGCTGGCTGCTGGGAAAGTCAGAGGGAATCCCAGGGGTTATCCAGCCTCCCTGGCTGCTCCTCTGCCAGGTACATGCTGGCAAGTTCCCAAGGGCGCAGCTCAGCCCTGTGGGGGGACAACAATCACATCACCCTGCTGGGATTCCCCTCTTTCCTCCACAAAAACCTCATCATCGCACTCACTTTTTCATCCTGTGTTTGCTCAGTCAGAAAAGATAAAGGCACTCGTTATTTTTATGTGCTCTGTGACTTTACAGATGAACGTGACATTTCTGACTGACATAATTTGATGAGGAAAACAAGGTATTGGCATCTAAAATTTAGTGATGGGTGCTTTACGAATGTCTGGATACCCAAAAATAGCTGTAGAAGACAGTGCTGCCAGTACATTTTAGGCACAAGAACAAGCAATGAAAGCATTCCCAGAACTGCTCGAGGGAATAACAGACTTTTCATTTAAGGCTGTATTATTTAATTGGATAATCTGATTAAATATATAGGTTATGTGAGGACCTGATGCTATCCCCTTTAGGAACTGCTGCATATAGACAGAAATAAGATGACAACCAATTGCATGTGAGGCAGAGCTACAATAAATGCTATTTTTGATGCAATTGCTCTGGAGAAATTGGTGGCAGATGCATCACGCTGCTATTTGGTTAAAAGGGCTGTTTTCTCCCAGATGAGACAGTTTATGAACTGTAGTGAATTGGCCTTTACCAAAATAATTGATTAAGTCAGAGCCATTGAGGCCGGGTATTTTGTTTGAATTTCCATGTTTTATTTATCCTGTGCTTGATTTACATACGTATTTTTATAAATGCCCAATGTATTTGCTCTTGCCGTGGCTCTGCTGCACGAATGGGTGTCAGTGAGAGATGCTGGAGCTGCTCGTAGATCCCTGTGGTTTTGGGTTTGGTAGTAGTCACACCAGTCCTGCGAGTTGAGTAAGCTGAATATATTTAATTCAGCTTTTCCTGTGTCTGAGCAGGGGATTTGCCGTGGCCTGTGGCTGGCTGTTTATTAGCATAACTTAATGGCTGGCTATAAATAGAAGTGAAGGGAGGTGCAGACCGAGACTTGCCTCACTAACCTGTCTCTTGGGCCCTTGCCTGCGATCTTCCTTTTTTCTAGGGTTTTTTTTTTCCCCTTTTCCACAGTGATAAATAGTTAAAATGCAATTACAATGTTAATTTGTTGTGTTAATGTGCTACAGCAGGAAGCCAAAGGGAGCTGCTCTGGCAAACTGGAGAGCCAGTCAGCTCCCATTAACCATCCAGGCTGCCAGGGGAGTCCTCTGCCACGGGAGAACCGGGAAACACAATCAGCATCTTATCAAGGCTGACACCGCAAGTGATGCAATCAGGTTCAAGTGTCCCAGAAGGACCACGGCACTGAATAAAGATAAAGCCACTCAGCCTTTTCTTGCTTCACTGGGGTCATTGGGAAGGGAAGGATGCCATTAACCAAGCAATAAATCTCACTCCTGAGGCTTCCAGTTTTGGTTTTCTCCCCTGCAGCTCCCTGGTGATGCGGGGAAGGGGGTGGCACCCAGGACCCCCTTGTCTCTGCATGGAGAGTCCTTCCCAGGCACCTCTGGTTGTCCAGAGGGAATCCTAGTGGGGGACAGTTCAGGGGTTCGTGGGCTCCGGCACAGGCTGTCGTCCTTCCCTCAAGCCCATCCCTTTTTTCTGCTTCTGCTGCTGTGTTATCAAGGGCTTCAGTCCCCCCTCAGTGCTTTTCATGGCTCTTCTCTGCCCCATCAGCACCTGGGAGCTGTCCAGACCTCCAAACTGTATCTCAGTGCCCCTTAACCCTTTTTTTTCTAAGTGACAGCAAGTTTTTCATCTCTTCCCCATTTATTTGATGTTCCAGGCTCTCTCCCAAGGAAGATGGCAAGAGGCACAAGTGTTGTCTTTTCTGTTCTTGAAACTGGAAGGATTTCTCCTGCCGTGGGCAAGACATGGAAACCGTCAGGTGAAGAGCTCAAATTGTGAATTAAGGTCTGACATGTTACTCTTGGCTTGAGAGTGGGAACAAGATCCATCTGCTGCTGTTCTCCTTGCAGGGCCTAAACCACTCTGTGGGTGTTTTAGTGCTCTCAGCACATGAAAATTATGTATATACCACTGTGCTGGTAAGGAATGCTCAGATTTTTCCCTTTGGCTAAAACGTCTGTTCCATTCCACCTCCCCTTCCTTATGAATGTTTACAAAGTACAACCTGCTTCAGCAGCACTCCTTAGAATTTATTGAAAGACAAAACACAGCCTTAATCAGACACTTTTTCAGTCAGGACTTACATAAATAAGTAAACCAGTCTCCAAACCAGATGATTTGCTGGTAGTGGAAAAATCTCCTTTTATTGCAGTAGCTGGCTTTTCAAGGAATTAAAACTCATTAGCCTCTCCCATTTAGAAAAAAAAAGGGCTTTTAAACATCAATTTAGAATCCATTTACAGGCTGTCTCAAGGCCCTGTATTACCACTTGGATCCAGGGTTATGTCTCCCTAATAAAATGCTGGGCAGTGTGGAAAAGCAGTAGGGGAACTGGAATTTCTGAAATATTTTCTTTTTCTTTTTTTTTACTAAAATATATGTTCAGATACTAAATTACCACGAAAAAAAACCCAAAAAATCAAAAAAATTTCCCCAAACCAAACAAAAAACCATCCCCACAAACTCTTGTAAACAGGAGAGAATAAGAAAATCACTGACAAAATATGCAAATGATGTAAAGTTCAAAGAGGGCAAATGGCACATTCCTGTTGATCACAGCCCTGGCCTGGCACAGTGTTCAGTGTTTGCAGAGAGGATTAATGAAAGATATTGGCATTAAAATTAATGTTATCAAGCTAAAGAATATTTGCTTTCCAAAAACTGCTCACTGAAGGATAAATATAGAGCTATGTTAACATTTCACAACTTGATACTCTGAGATCTGATTTTTGACTAGTCCAACTCCTCCAGTCTGCAGTTAAAGCCAAGAGATTTGGATTTTGAAGATGCCAGAGGGTGAGGAATATTAAAGTCCTTTGGAAAACCAGGAGATCCTGTGTGTTTCAAGCTGACTCCACAGCCAAGCACTCTGCTTCAAAGGTGAGACGGGACCGATGCTGCCGTGCCCTGCTGAATCGTTGGGCAGATGTATTTATTAGTGCTTGAAAAATCTGGTTGCTCTATTGGCCATGAAAAATGGCCTGTGGGGAAACACGAACTCATCATTGAGAACAGTGTCTACCTCTGTGCAATGAATGAAGCTCGTGGCCTCAGAGTGAACAGCAGAAATATATGTCGCTGCTGCTCTTGATTCCCTCCTGGAGCAGTGTCCTTCCCATGTGTGATGTGAAGCAGGACCCATGTGTTGGCTGGAAACCTCACAGGGCTTGGGGAAACTTTCCAGGGCAGAGACATAAAATGAGGTGAGAATCTCCATTGCATATTTAAATGTGGCAGGAAGTGTTTAAAAAGTATTAGTAAGGACCACCTGCCAAAGTAGTGTTTGCTCCCCCTAAAGTAGCCTGGAGAGAAGGGCACTGTAGATGAGTCAATGTATTCCTGATTTGCAGAGGTCATGCCTTGAGACAGCTCCCTGTGCCTGTTCTTTCCCCTTGTTACACCTCACTGGGATGCCTTGGGCCCTGTTCCCTCTATTATCATCACATTAATGAGCTAATGCTGCTCCTGAAGGTTCTTTTACAGTGTCCAAAGGCACCTCACACACCAGAGCTAAAGATCAGGAGCTTACAACAGCCCATCTTCTTGGTGAGCTTAACGAAATCAGTGATTGCTAACACAGTGTTGGTGTTTTCCTACACACAGAGGGGTTCAGAACCCGCACTGTAGCCTGTTCCAGAGTTCTGCCCCCCTCCATGTAAAGAAATTCTTCCTTGTGTGGAGGTGAAACTTCTTGTATTTTAGTTTGTGGCCATTACTCCTCATCCTGTCAATGGGTACCACCAGAAAGTCTGGCACCATCCTCTGATATCCCTTGGAGATGTTTGTATGGATTGATGAGATCCCCTCTTGGTCTGCTTTTCTCCAGAGTGAACAGGCCCAGCTCCTGCAGTCTGCCCTCGTAAGGGAGATGCTCCACACTCCAAATGACCTTTGTGACTTCCAGTGGCTCTCTCTAGTAGCTCTTTCTTGTTCTGAGGAGCCCAGAACCGGACACAGAGCTCCAGATGTATCTTTTCACACGCCTCTTTGCCATAAAATCCTGTTTAATGGTAGTATATCAGCACTGACAATTATTTTTAAAGGGTATGTCTCATTTTAGGTAGGTTTAAACACTTCGCCGTATTTGCCAAGAGAGACAGATTGTTAAAGGCCAGAGAAACCCTCTCTCTTTCTTGGCACTCCACAGGGCCACACAGCTGGAGTGAATTTTAATATTATTGTCTCCAATTAAAAAAAAAAAAGCCAATTTTAGGAAAAAAACCGAGCAGTCAGGATTTTCCACTAAGCCTAGCTCACGCCTGCCCTTTAAAATGTTATAAATAGAAAAACATCATCAACAAACTCCTTCACTGTGCAAGAGCCTAATTTCTTCCTCTCCACTGGGATCTGGTGTGTTTTTCAGAGTCTGTCATTAATTGTGCTGTATTGTGAGCATTTTCTGCTTCACTAGTTAGTCAGATAGGCAGCAAATGGAGTCAGCTCTAGGTCAGAGAACACAAAAAGCCAACTCCTGCTGCCTCCCCATCAGGTAGGGATATTGAATTGGGCTCCACATAATTGAAAACATTAGCAGGCTGGACAATAAGCCAATTCTTAAGCACACAAGCCTGAAACACAACAAAGAGACAAGGTCTGAAATTCCCAATGAGACTGATCCATCTGCCCATGAAAGCAATAGAATTCCCTCCACCCCTTGCAATGGGATCAGAGTAGGGTGCCTGGAAAGAAATACCAAGGGCCCAGTGATCTAAAGGTAGAGATCAAAATATTTAACTTCCCCAAAAGCTGTGAACAAAAGTAGGATTAACATTGCCAGTTTTTGAACAGGCGTGCTCAGACATAGAAACAGATACGGGGTGTTCTGCCGTGTTTTTAAAAGTGGATGAATAAAACCTTTTTCTATCTATGGATAAATAGAAATCTTACTTGCCCACAGCATCTCCTTCCCTAATTTCTTGTCTAGAAGTTGCCTTTAGCCTCTTTCCAACAGAGAGGGGAGTTCTGAAAGGCAGAAAATGCCCCTCTGTTCCATGGTGTGCATTTCCCCAGACACCAGCTCTTGTTTAAATGAAACCTGGGCCTCCAGCTTTCCTGGACATTGTGGTGCTTTCACCTTGACTAAGAGCACAAAAGCTGAGGGATATCACCTGGCACTGCAGACATGACACTCACAATGTTTGCTGACTGGGGCTTCAGCCCGAAAAGAGCCACCCTTGAGAATCAGACATTGGCCACTAAATGAGTGATGGACACTTCTTAGCCAGCCTCCCTCTTTTCCAGCTGAGGAGATATCACTGGCTGACCTTTTTTCCCCTGGACAGCCCATAGCTAAATGCTGAACAGGGACTCTGCAACAGGGAATTGCAGATCCCAGCCGATGTCTCTGCTGGGTACAGGCACAATTTGCAGTAGATTAGTGTGTCCCATTTCAAACACCCACTAAGTGTCACCTCTGCTGCTAAAATATGGGGAAGGGAGAGGCAAAGAGGGGAGTGTTCACCACATCTTCTTGGGCAGGCAGTTTTTTTCTGGGGCAATTATCATAGTGCTTCCCATCAAACAGCAATTTGCATGTTATGCTGTAATATGAGGCCTCCAGGCCTGGTCCCCACCCGTGGATGCTGTGACAGCAGCAGCCTAGACGTGCATTTTAATCAGAGTTCATCGCATGTGCTGTCTTCCAGGTGTCTTTTTATATCAGAAATGCGAAAAAACAGTCGTGGCTATGCAAAATATATAAGGAAAGAAGCTGTACAAACACACGTGGTGGAGCTTCCCTTATCAGGTGAGCAGCACTGGCAGCCACGTCCTCGGGGGCCTGTGGGATCAGGGAATGGCAGGGATGGTGACGTGCACTGAGCAGGGGAGATAAGGCAAGGAATAATTCCCAGTTGCCTCCCACAGTTCCAGGCCTCCTATCTACACAATCACAGCCCCTCGCTCGGTGTAGGCCGAGCGTTTGGCACTCGGTCCAACAATGTCCACCCAGCGTATCAGCAGCACAACAAAGTGTTCGGAATTCAGAGCTCTGAATCTGCCCAGCTCGGCCCTTCTGAAAGGTGTAAGTCAGCGCTGGCTGCTCTCTGGGATTGGCCCCCAAGGAGTAAAGTGATTTCCTGAGCAAAGGGGCAACTGGAGTTAAGGGGGGATGGAGGGATGGATGTTGATAAGTGGCTGTGCCTCCAATATCTGCCCAGGCACCTACAGAAATTGCCCTGGAGAGAATCTGAGGGCATAAAACCTGAACCAAATCACACCCTGCTGTAACTCCACGGGGAAAAAAATAATAATCTACTGCAGGCACTGTATTGTATATATAATAGATGAATTTGTTCAAGGCTGCCAGGGCTCAGGGAGTGCTTGGACACTGCTCTCAGGCACAGGGTGGGATTCTTCAGGGTGCCCTGTGCAGGGACAGGACTTGGACTCGATCCTTGTGGGTCCCTTCCAGCTCAGGAGATTCTTGATTCTACGTACAAGGCATATGTGTACATTTCTCCACCTCCACATTTGAAGACAATTCATTTCATTACGTCTCAGGAAATAAACTTGCTTCTTCCATAAGGCAGCACTCCGCTGAGGGGGGTGTGCCCATTCAGAAATTCCTCTTTACAACCTCGGGCACAGCTTTTTTGCTGATGCAAATCCCACGTCAGAGGCATCGTGCAGCCGCTCTGCAGCCCCGCCGTGGGCACAGGGAAGGGCTCCAGTTGCACAAACCACAGCTCACGGCATGCCTGGCCAGGCACGGGAGAAGTACAGGGGGTTGTAAACGCCAAGCTGATGAAATCTGCGTGAGCTGTTAGATGTTCAAACAGCAAAACCCGTGTCAGCTTTTTATTTTCTTCAGAATGGCTCTGGAGAGCAGCTCAGAGGTGTGTCCCAGTTCCTGAGAGCAGACGGCTGGGGGCAGGAGGGAGGGGGAAGCACGGCTCTTATGCAGGTGAGGGCTTGAATGCCATCAGTGACGCCAGCAGAAATCCCTGGGATGCAGCGATGGAAAGAGGGCTGGGAACCTCTGGAATTAGCTTCTTGGGATGCTGCTGCTGCCTGCAGACATTGACGCTGCTGTAGAGCCACATGGGTTGTGAGGATCACAGAAAAACAGCTGTTTGCAAGCAACTCATAAACACAGTCACCTTCATCGAGGTTGAGAGCAAACACCACGCAGGGATGAAGGAGGCAGTTCACAAGGCTCAAAGAATGGCGAAAGAAATTACTTTCAGGCTTTGCAACAGTTTCAGAAAGGTGAAAATGAGTCTGTGCCTCGCCCCAGCCGTGTGCTGTGAACTGACACCTTTAACAATGTGCTTTTACTGCTGCTGTTGTTGCAGCTGAGGCCCCTCCACAGCCCCCGTGTGTGATTCCTGCGCTCAGGTCCGTGTGGGACAGCAGTTGGCACCTTAGAGGAATGAAACAGCTCTGCTGGGATTGCTGGCAGGGGAGGGAGCCTTGTGCTTTTACGGGCGTTGTAAATTTGATGATGGCCCTGGCCAGAAGTGAGAAGAGGATCCCTGCCTTGTTTCCAGTGGCAGCTTTCACCTCATGGCCATTAGCCCTCCTTCCACCCTCAGCACGTTCCACAGGAGCCCCTGTGTGCTCCTCATGCAGTGCTCAGAGGCCGACAAAAACCGAGCCCTTCATCCACAGGTGAGTCTGTCCTGGGGCACGAGTGAGTGGGAAAGGCTGAACTTCCCCTGCTGAGCGGAGGACAAGGCACACAGGCAGAAAAATCCCTTCTGTCACTATAGATGTGTTTATTCTGGCCCCACATCAGGGCATTCCTGCAGAGACCCCCATCCCTGGAAGTGTCCAAGGCCAGGTTGGACGGGGCTTGGAGCAACCTGGCATTGTGGAAGGTGTCCCTGCCCGTGGCAGGGGGCTGGAATGAGGTGGTTTTAAAGTTCCTTCACACCCAAACCATTCTGTGATTTTTTTTAAAACAATATTTTCTGTGCTATCACTAAGACTTGGATCCTGGCAAGGTCCTGTGTGCTGACAAAATGGCATTGGTACTACCTGAAAATCAAACGAAACAATCCCAGAGTGACAAGGAACCTGGAAAAAGAACAGAGAGAGAGATACAGAGTTTGACCATAAAGTAAAACTTTAATTCTTATAAAGCCCTAAATGAGACACAGGAAGAGCAAATACTTGTTCTGCTGCTGACCTTCTCAGGCAAATAGCACGTGAGGCTCTGTGGGGCTGGAGGCATCGTGCTGCTGGGAAGTGAGAAATCACCAAAAGCCAGAGTGGGCTGTCGAGAACCAGCTGATTACTCAGGAGAGTCAAATTCCAGCGCAGTGAGAAGCCCTTACCTGGATAAATGTGCCCAAATAACAGATATATTTTTGCCATTACTTTTTGCTGCTAAAGAGAGAGGAATTATTTACCAGTGTATGTCTAGAGTCGAAATTCAAACGTATTTTCAGCATATCTATAATTTTCTGCATGTAATTGGTCCTGCCGTCTCAGCTAGAGAATAGCTTTTAGTATTTCGAACTGAAAAATGATCTTCTAAAAGTTTTTGGTGGAATTTGCCATTCTATCACACTAAGAAGCTGATTTTGGTGATGTCTGTGCCTCCAAGGGCACAGCACTGCTGTCACAACAGGGAAAGGTGCTCACCTGAGCTGGGCACATGGCACAGTCACAGAATCACAGAATGGTTTGGGTTGGGAAGGACCTTGGAGTCCATCTCGTTCCAACCCCCTGCCATGGGCAGGGACACCTTCCCCCAGACCAGGTTGCTGCAAGCTCTGTCCAACCTGGCCTTGGACATTGCCAGGGACAGGAGATCCAATCAGCCACTTATTTTCAGCTCCAAGAAGTGATTCTTTTGCTCCTACCTGGAATGTGTGGCTTGGCGGCTGACACCAGCCAGCAAAGCAGAGGTGGCTCTGCTCACTGCCCAGCCTGGAGGTTAGGGCGGGTTTAAGATATAAAGGAGAAGACTACCCAGGAGATGAGCTACAGAATTAACACCTGGCTGATGGCTTAACAGGGAGGGGGTGGGTGTGTTACTCGTGGCTCCAGGTCTCTTCCTCACAGCCCTCCTCTTCCCGAGAACACCCCTTCCCCGGGCCAGTGTCTATTGGGGCAGCTGATCACCCCGGTAATGATGCCGTTTGTGGCTAATCTTCCAGGATTAAAAATGAACTGTAGCTGCTGCGGCTTCCACCTTTGCCGCATAGCAACGAGAGCAGAAAGTCAATTAATTACCTTCTCGCTGGAATCCGGGGGCCCTTTCGTCCTCGGCTCAGCCGAGCGTGTAATGGAAAAGGGATCGAGGCAGGCTGCAGCTGGCCAGCTGGGAATTGCATGACAAAGTGAAAGATGAGCTCTGGGAAACAGAGGAGAAGGAGGGTGCTGGGGGGAAACCCTCATCCTACAGGTTCATTAAAAAAAAGTAAGATGCTACTGATTACACAATTATTGACTTATTTCCCTGCTTTCAGCCCTGACGATGGTTCTGCAGACACCCTGTCTTGTTGCAGGGCACCACCTGAGCTCCTGGAGACATGGGATTATCTGCTCTGACCTCCTCCCTGCTTCAGAACTGGCCTTTCAAGAAGTTTATTTGGGTAATGGTCCCTTTTTGGCTGCTGTTTCTTCGGGTGATGGTCCCTTTTGGGCTGTTGCAGCCTCTCACATTGCCCCAGAGTTGCCACCCAGCAGCTGTTTGGTTGCTCTGAGAGCTGGTTTTGAATGTGACTGTTTCACTGCTCTTTCTGGTGGCTTTCTGTGGTGAAGGTTAATGGGAAAATCATTCTAAAGATTGAATTTCCTCTGAAAGATTTGATGGATGGGTACAAACAAACTGAGAAGCCATGGGTGGTGATCTGAACAGATATGGGATTTGACTCAGCAGGAAGATGTGCTGCTTTTAGCAGCCTCTGTGGACACCAGGGCTTGTAAGGTCACCCTCCACCTTCCCAGACAGAGCTCAGTGCCCTGTTCTGAGGGAAGCTGAAAAAGTGAAGGAAGATAAGGCCTATTTTAATGTCCATTTATCAGATCTGACAGCTTCAGAGCCCTCGGTAATTATCTGTTAATGAGAGCGAATAAATGTTACCTCTGGCCCCTCTGGTTCAGCAGTGTCACTCAGGTCACCTCGCAGGGGCTGGGAGAGGGGACATCAGAATTGGCACTTCCTGGGACAGGAAAGAAGGGACAGTGGAAGGGAGGAGCATGAATTGGGATGTGCAGGAGCCTCCAGCGTGGCTAGTGGTGGATCCATGGGGTGAGGAGGGGCTCCCCATGCAGGGCTCTGTGGCAGTGACAGCCAGCGAGGCGATAGATGGAATGTCAGGTGCCCAGAAAGGAGTCCTGGTTTGTAGAAAGAATCAAACCTAGAGAGACCAAGGAATGTGAGACCCTCTAGTTTAACTTTCCCTCTGGGCACTTCTGTTCTATTATCCGTTGGGATGTGGGCTTTACCGGGCTCCAGTGATTTATCTGCAGTGACAGAGCTACAGCGACTGAAATGGAACAAGGAAGCTAAATCTCTGCTTTCCTGCACAAGCTGGAAATTTAGAATCCCAGGTTTCCCTTTCCCCATTAGGGGATTGTGACACATACAGAAGCTTTTGGCAAAACCAAGTGTCCAGCTTTTACAGCCGAAGGCCTTCGGTGTGACAGGAAGGATGTCAGCTCCTCAGGGAAAAACTGGAGTGCTGTGCCCAGTTTGGTGAGTTCAATGAC
This sequence comes from Lycocorax pyrrhopterus obiensis, assembly GCA_014706295.1. Classification (NCBI taxonomy): domain Eukaryota; kingdom Metazoa; phylum Chordata; class Aves; order Passeriformes; family Paradisaeidae; genus Lycocorax; species Lycocorax pyrrhopterus. Next base: position 6,911,971 of record JACSVZ010000022.1, on the reverse strand, counting down.
ATTTGCAAGCCTTAGGAAACAAGTCTTGAGGATCTCCTACCCAGTGCAACCACCAAATGTCTATTTAATAGCTAGGATGAGGTGTTCTAGTACTAGAAGAGAGTTCCTGAATCACAGCCCTGCTGTGGGACAGCACAGCCCTCTCCTTTCCCAGCCTTGCAGTCTCCTCTCACTCAGCTTTCTAACGTGGAGAAGTAGTGACTTTAAGTCTCATTATTAATTTACCTTGTCTGTAGTTTACATGTGTGCAGGGGGAGGTAATCACAGAGCTGCCTTCCCTGCTGTTCTCTTCCTGAGGTTTTATACTCTCCAAATTTCTTTTTGTCATAAATCAAATTAACTAAATTGCTTAAGAAGTACTGTTCTATTAAAAGCAGATAGTGTTGTGAGGCCAAAAGGTTTATTAGGAGAACTGTATTTTTAACAATAACACTTTGGGATTACTGGCTGCTAAGTTCAGAGTTTCAAAGTTTAAAGACTGCTTATAACTCCCCTGTGAAATAAATATTCTGGTATGCATTTACAGAGGCCTACAGCAAGGTACAAATGGATGAAAATATATAAATGTGGCTAAAATATTGGTTATTTCGTTTGCTGAAGATCCTTGGATCCCCACACAAAGCCGTATAGGTGCCTGAAGTCTTAGTGGTCCTGAGTGGGTTTGGGAAGCTCCTGAGGCCCGAAGAGTGAGCCCAGCTGGTGCATCCATGGGCTCTTTCATGGGATGCAGCGATGCACTTCATGAACCAGCTTGTCCCCTTTATTAGGAGCTGTCCCAGGAGGAAAATGGTGTGGGGGAGCAGCAAACCAGCATAGCAAGGCTCCCCAGCGTTTGAGTTTCCTTCCTGCTGGAAAAGCAGCAGCAGGGGAGGGTAAAGCCTCCTCCGTATCCCGCAGTGTGTCCCAAAAGGATGCACCACGCTGGGCTGGGCTCCTGGAGTGCTCAGGGGAGGGGTGGTGCTGGTGCCACGAGCAGCTCTGAGCCTCTGTGCTGCTGCCCTCTGTTCACTGCAAGGATGGAGGCAGTGGGCAGGAATGCTGCTCGAGTGCCCAGAAAGTACTTATTTGCAAATATTTTTAAATCTCATTTGCCCTCCTCTCTTAATTCGAAGGTTTAAGCTAAATTCATGGAAAGGCACAGAATCTGTTCCTGCAATACTCATGATGCAGAGACCCTCGGGTTCCTGGCAGCTGCAGAGCAGACCCTGGGTGAGAACCACCCTGCCTGCACCTTGCCCGGTCCTGGGCCCATTTCTGCCTCTTATGGAGCAGAGCATCCCACAGGAAGTGACCAAAATCCCCACGGGAGGTTTGCTGCAGTGGTAACAGGTGAAATTCCTGTTTTGCTGAGAGATTTGCTGTGTGTCAGTGTGAGCTGCACAGCTGAGCACTGTGCTGCTGCGTCACCAAAAATACATCCTCTGCTGCAGCTGTGATTTCCAGCTCATGGTCTGTTGCCTCCTTACTGTCTCCTGGCAAGGGATAATTTCAGTCCTACCCTAGTACCTGTTCTCTTTCTGTACATTATCCCAGATGAAAGAAGGAAGACCCCTCTGTGAAGGTCTGGTCTTCTGCCCGTGGGGTTGTTGCTGAGACCCTCAGGGCTGGCTGGACTCCTCTGGACAAGGAACTTGCTGCTTGCTTGCTTGTGAAGACAATAAATACTACCCTGTCCCAGCTTTGCTAGTCTGAAGCGCTGACAGGAAAGCTTTTCAGGTCAGGGTATTTGAGAAACTCTACAGAAATGCTACATTTAGGCTGTAATTACTGAGAGCTGTGCCCCTGACAGGCTCTGGAGTCAGCACGGAGGAGCTGCCAGCAGTGTGAGGTGTCGAGGGCTATTATGGGCATCCCTGCAACAGCAGAGTAAGACACCGTGATGAGCTGGTCTCTCTGAGCCGTGTAAGAAACAAGCAGGTATTGTTTGTGCTGGACACAGGTAACTGCATTTCCTTGCACCCTCTCAGTGCAGGACCAGGAGGGCTGGTTCTGCCCCATGCCGAGTCCCCCTCTGGCCACAGAGAGCCAGGCACTCACACCCTCCCTGTGCTACAGTGAGTTTTCCCAGCATTGTGCATTGCACTGCCCACACTGGCACTGTGGGATAAAAGGGAATGATGTGTGTGGAGCCTCCCTGCAAAAAGAGGGTTTTTTCTCTTTTTTTTTTTTTTTTTTTTTTTTTTGGTGTGCTTTACTAAAAGCAGGGCTCTGCCTGCACTGCAGAGCAGAGGCAGCCAAGGCGAGTGCAGCATCCAGTCCTCACCCATAAGCACCAGCATCCCCTCAGCTGGCAGTGGGCATTCAGGGGACTCAGTGGCAGCAGCACGAGGTGAGGTTTCCTGTCTCATCCTCTCCAGCAGCACGGGAAGTGTTGCTGTGGGCTGAGCTCTGTTTCCCATCACATCAAGCTGTGACGTACCTCGCTTTGCCCTTTGGCTTTCCTTAGGACACAGCAGCAGCTTCACGTGGTGTTTTTCTGGGCTCAGGTTTTGGCTGTATCCTTTACATGGAGTTTATTCTTGGTCTCTGGAAGAAAGACCCCAGCCTAGTTGATGATACCTGCACTCAGAGGCTGCGCATCCAAATCCTGCTGCTGGAAACAGCACCCTCCGCATGTGAGGCACCACAAATTGGTGTGGGAGTTGGGTTCAGAGACCCAACTGCAATTTTGCCAGTAGCTCCAGTCCCTGGCTTAGGTGAACCTGGTTTCTGTCACTCCAAGACACTGAGAGAGGTCTTGTTAAAGGAAGATACACAAACCTGTGCCTGCTGCCTTGCCTTGTTAGCCTTGGCTGAGCAGTCGGGAATATCACAAAGCAGGGGCTGGGGTTTCCCAAAGTTCTCCTCTTGGCTATTGGGTAGAGCTGGAAGATGTTTGCAGGAGATGGGAGTAACTGTGTGTTGCTGACCTGCTTTTATCAGAAACGAACACAAAAAGGAGAAGGGAAATGGACAGATGGGGGGTGGAGCGGGCTGAGATTGAGCCCTCCTGACAAGAAACACCCCAAAGGCAGGCTGGCTGCTGGCCGGCCCTCTGCTCTGAGAGGCCCTTCCCACAGCACACACAGATTAAACGCAATTAAGAAAAAACAGCATTAAAAGAATAACAAAAAAATATAGATTATATAAAAACTCTCCACTACTGGGGCATCATCTGACCACAAGGAGAAATTTCCTGTACAGACCAGTCACTGTTTGTTACAGCCTCTACAACTACAGCAAAAGAGATTTTTATTTGAAAGTTGATATTAAAAAGCTTGGCAGCAATGAAGTGTGCACCTTCCTTTCCTAGTCCACAGTCATTTCCTGTGAAATGCAAGGGCAAGTACATATATGAATATTTAATTTGACAGTGATGAAGCTTTATATATTAAGTCAATGAAAATGCTGTTAAAGCTCGTGGGAACAATACTACTTTTGCAGTGAGTTGGGAATTTGGTACCCAATGGCTACCACTTAATTTTGACATGAAGCATAAAGACAAATGTTATTCCAACCTATTGGAAGTGTTTTTGAGAATGTGTTGTGCTCAAATTGCGAATTAATTTTTAGTTTATAGGTGATAATGGTTTATCAAGGTTCTTGCCTCTGGGAAACGGAAATCACAGCAATTCTTGTACAAATTGTATCCCAAATTACAGAAGTTATTTATTTTGCAAATAGTGAGGTTAAATCAAGAAGCCTTTTTTTTTACATACAGTAAAATTTTCTTATCATAATACACATTAATCTAAAATTATGATATTCCCAGTCCTTTATATGCGTGGTCTTTTTTTTATGAGTCTTTAATTTAGGCAGCCATTTTCTGTTCAGTAAGAAAAATGAAATAAAGAGGGGACATCCACAGCAGGCTTTCTCCTGGAGACTTTGCCTTTGGATTTCACTCTGTTATGGTTATTTTACTGCAGAGTATCTGTCAGTGTGGCTGCAGCTGTCTTTGTCTTGAACACCTTCCTGTGGATTCAGCCCCAACAGCCAGAGCACAAACCCAGCAGCAGCTTCTGTGATTCTACATCCAGAGCTTTTGCTTCGTACTTTCATTCACAGCTGCTGGTGAGCTCTAAACATGGTCAGGAGGGAGACCCAAAGCTTGGGGCATTCCAGCACCCTGTGCTGCAGCCTACAGCCCCCCCTGCCCTCCAAAACCCACTCACCGTGCACCACGTCCTGACACCGATGCCTTTTCCTTCCCTACCAGCCCAAAATTCCCAGAGCTATTAACTAGGTCACGGGAGCTGGTCCCAATCCAGCAGTTTATCTAATTGCCTTTTTATAGTATATCGTGCAACTCTTCATTATCCTGTCAGAGTTTCCCAGCACGGTGCAGAGGGGGGATGAGGAGGCCGAGCTGGGACGAAGGGCAGTGCTGTGCAGCCTCTCGTGCTTGTGCATTGCCGGTGCTGCAGGGGTGGCATCGGCCTGGCCTGAGCTGCTTTTGGCAATGGCTGGAGGAAGGTGGAATAACTCCTGGGATCACCTCCCTGGGTGGATGTGTATGTGCCCAGAGGGGTGGCTGCTGCTCCAGGAGTGCCTGCTGACCTGCATGAGGTTTGGTCCTCAGGCAGATGCGACCATGGAATTTTCTCGGCTGGCTGGGCAGAAGGTGCCCCTCAGCCTTCCTGTCTCTGCAGCTGGCATCTGTGCTGGAGGTGCCCTGCAGCAGGTTAGAGGGCTGTGGGGAAATATCGTGGCATTGGCCAGGAGGCTGAGCAGGAATCAGGGGGTTGCACACCTGCATCTGGATACCCACTCTTTCCCGGAGTGTTACAGGGGAGGATGAGGGTGAACATTCAGGATTTGCACATCCCCCTTTTTCATATGGTCACAATTTGCAGCCTGGTGCGTTTGTAGCAGTTCACAGTTCCCCCAAAGCCCTTGAGAATCAAATCCTTTGGGGGTTGGGAGCCAGGCTGAGCAGTGAATTAGGAGTGATGCCCATGCTGGTCCCAAATAACTGCACCTTCGTGCAACCAGCCCGGCTCTGTGCCCAGCAGCCTGCAGAGGGGCTGGTGGTGAGGGACTTAGAAAGACAACACACCCAGGATTGGCCTTCCTGGCTTGCTTTAAATGATTTTTGAGCACAAATAGCTCTTTTCCTTCAGTTTATTAATCAGAAGACCCAGCCACAACCCTCACAAGCCTGCTCTGCAGAGATAAGGCAGAGTCGCTCCTCTGGCTTGGATGTGCCAGGGGAGGATGGCGGGGTCTGGACGAGCTGCTCCCCGCAGCAGCAGGGCTGCACACCCCTAGGGCTGCTCGGGGGGGTACAGGAGACCCTCAGCCCGCCCCGGGGAGCGGCTGCAGAGAAAGAAGAGAGTGCCGGAGCCCCCCGGCGTCGGCGCTGGCAGAGCAGAGGCTGCGGCTCGTTCGCGGGCTCGCTCTCGCCTTTTAGCTTCGGCTGAGACGATTTGCAGCTCAAACGCCCTCCTGAGAGCCGCTAACCTTTGGATAAGGTCTGGCACCGTTATCCTACTTGGGTTAATTGGGAGTTAGGGAGAGCCCAGGAGTGACGCGGCTGCCTCCATCCGTCCGTCCGTCCGTCCGTCCGTGCGTCCGTCCATCCAGCCGCCCCTCCAGCCTTCTCCGGCGCGCTGCGGGCAGCGATGGTGAGAGAAGCAGAGGTAAATGCCCCGACCCTTCTCTCCATTTATCCAGGTTTTCCTCTCTTGCTCTCCTTCTTTCTGTGTCCCGTAGCCCTTTCCCCCGCCCCCGCTCCTATTTTTGTGCTTTCTCCCCGATTTCAGCCACCGGTAGTAGTTCGGGGGGAGGGGAGGGGGGAAAAGTCTTTTTTTTCTTCCAGCCGCTGCTGCAGAAAATCTTTTTCTGCCTCTCCTGGAAACGGGGCAGGAGCGAGCCGGCGTCCCGGAGGCAGAGGGACCCCGGGTGGGTGTTCCCAGCCGGGCAGGGGGCGGCGGGGGCGGTTCCGAGGTGCGCCCCGCCAGCGGGGAGAGGGGAGGCGAGCGCGGGCTCAGGTCCCGGCGTTAAAGCCGGGGGAGGCATAGCGGCAGCCCCAGCTCCTGCATCCCTCGGAGCCCCGAGACCCTGACCCCTCAGCATCCTCCGCATCCCCGCGCATCCTCGCACCCCTCACAGTTTCCCACTCAGCTCGGGGTCCCACGAGGCTCAGCAGCCCCCTCGGCGCTCTGGGGGCTCTCGGGGTCCCCCGGGCAAGAAAGGGGCAGAGCCCCGTACAGCAGTGGGAAAAGAGACCCCCGACCCCAGGGCATCCCCGGCCGGAGGAACGGCCCGAGCCCGCCGAGGGGATGGAGGGTCCCACGGCGCTCGCAAGGCAGCCCCTGCCCCGGGGCATTCTCTGCGCACCGGCCCGATATAAGTCCCGAAAATAATCCTGGATTTATTTTCAAGCTCTCTGTGGCTTTTTGCGTTTTTTTCTTTTCTTGGTTGGGGTTTTTGTTTTATTAGTTGTTTTGGGCGGGATTTTGTTTGGTTTTGGTTTTTTTGGATTTGTATGGTTGGGTTTTTTTGTTTTTTGGTTGGTTGGTTTTCTGTCGGTTTGGATTTTTTTGTTCCGTTTTTGTTTGCGGGTTTTTTTAATATTATTATTTATTTCGGTTAGGGATTTTTTTTTTTCTCTAAGCGATATCTCCCGAGCCCGACACATCCGTGACGTTGTGGATGCTCAACGAAGAGCCGAAAGCCCGTTTCCTCCACCCTTGGCGTGATCATAGAAAGGCTTGGGTTGGAAGGGACCTTAAAGGTCAGCTGGGTGGCTCCCAGTGGAACCCCCTCCACTCCCCGGCATCCGGGGCTGCTGCCCGGGGGTGCGGCGCGATGCCCGGTGGGACCATTTTGGGTCTCCCAGCGACGTTCGAGGGCGCCGGGGCAGGGGCGGGGATGTGACAGGGCTATTTGAGGAAATAATCACGCACCAGACAGAGGTTTGGATGCATTTTCGTTCCTTCTTCCCTGATGCCCCCTGCAGCCTCCAGAAACAGAGCTCCTTCACGTCTTCCTTCATAACGAACTCGTCCTAGGATGAATAAAAATTAATGTCAATAACAAGAAAAAGGAATCATTGGATGGATCCCTCAAGGTGTCCATCGTAGCAGTGGTTTTCCCGGGCTGTGAAGAGGGGAAACGGCGGCTGCGGCAGCCGAGGGCAGCGGTGACGGCCCGAGCTTTTCACTTTCACCCGTTAAATCCCAGCCCTTAGACGCTGCTAAACCCGTGGCGAAGCCGTGCCCCGCTCGGTTTTCTCGACCTATTTGTGCACTGACATGTAATAATTCCCACGCAAAGCCAAGGATGAGCCGCGCTCAGTCGCCCTCCTCCTCTGCTGCCATCAAAAAGCCCCATTTTTGGGGGGCCGGCTGTAGCAGCAGCTCCCCCATCCCTGCGTCGGGAGCAGCGGCCGAGAGACCCCTTAGGGGTACAGCTCTCAACGGGGATATTTTAGGTTTTTTCTGGTTTTTTGCGCCCTTTAATCTCTTTGCACCCAACTTGCTTTTGGATTGTGACTGGGGAAAAAAATTAAAAGGTATTTAAGGAGGTTATTTAAGGTTTTTTTTCCTAGGAATCGGGTTTTTTTCCCCATCTCTGTTCGGTACCGCATCCCACCTGCAACCGCAGCCTGAGCGCTCCCTCCCTGCTCCCTCAAAAACGATATTAGGAAATAATTTAGTGGTGGCTTTTCCTCCCATCTGTAGTAAAATAAGGTTCTTTTTTTGCCTTCCAAAACAGCAAAGGAAACAGAAATTCCTGCCTCCCCCCACCTTTTAAAGGACACATAGATTTTTGTTTTGTTTTGTTTTTGTTTTAACAACGATTCAAAGGCTCTCCCGTCGCAGAGGGGACGTGCTTTCCCACACACCGCCCCCAAATGCCATCGCTCCCCCTGCCACTCTCCACTTGTCTGTGCCACAGCACAGGACCGGGATTTCCCGTTGCCGTTGTTGGCTGCGTTGGCCACTCACCTAGGAAAAAAATTAAAATAAATTAAAAATCGTAAGGCTTTTGACTTACAAACGAACATAAGAGGTTGGACGGAAACGGAAAATACCGATATTTTGTTTAAAGAAGGGAGAACCTCAGTATTGGCTGGTGAGGACCGAGAGCTCTGCACGGAGCATCCCCCGGGTGCCGGTGCCCCCCGCGGCCGGGCGGTACCGGTGCGGTGCCGATGCGGTGCCACCCAGCTGCGGGCCCCGACCGGGAGCTGGGCCCCTTGTCCCGCTGGTTTTGGAGCTCCCTGATCCCAGGAATCGTTACAGGGAGCTGAGCCCTCGCTCCCTGTGCGCGGCTGGCCACGCACCGCTGTGTTCCCCGGGCAGGGGCTGCTGCCCGGGCCGCCTCCCGCCTCCGAAGGGTCCGCGCGTTTTAGGGGGCAGAGAAAAGAAAAAGAAGGGTGTGCGAGGAGGAAAATCCCGTTCAGAACCTGTCGAAAGCCGCCTGTCCGCCTCTTCAGCAGGGCTCTTTTGTTTCTCCGTGGGAAGGGGCTGGCGGCCGGAGGCCTGCGGGCGGGTGCGGGGCAGGTGAGGGGCAGGGCGGGCAGCGCAGGGGATGCGGAGCCGGGCGCGGGGGGGGGGGTCCCGGGCTGCGGCGCTGCTGGCGGGGCCCGGCGGGCGTGGGTGGGGCGGGGGGGGAGTGCGGGGGGCTGGGCTTGGCCGGGGAGGCTGGTACCTCCCCCAGAAATGCAGCAATTCTCTCCCCTCTCCTCTTCTCTCCGCGAGGTGGGCGCACTGCGATGGAGACGCGGCGCGCTCTGCCAGGGGCTTGCGCTGCCCGTCTGGTGACATCCGCCGGCTGCTGACAGCCCCCATCCCGCCCGACTCGCCCCCCGATCCCGCCGCGGGGCTCGGTGGAGCGGCGCGGAGCAGCGCGGAGCGGGCGGCGGGGCGTGCGGGCCCGCTCCCCCCGCAGCGGTGTCATGCCCCTGGGCATCCCGGCCGGGAGCCGCCCGCACTGCGCCGGGACGAGGAGGTAGCGGCTCGGAGCAGATCCCCGCAGCCGCCCCTCGCCGGGCGACCAAGTCCCGTCCGCCGCCCCGCCGCCCGCCCGCCCCGTCGGGTCTCTGCGTCCTCGAGGGTCCGCGAGCAGCGGAGTCACCAGAGCCGCCGCCATGGCCACTCTCCTCCGCAGCAAGCTCTCCAACGTGGCCACCTCGGTGTCGCACAAATCCCAGGCGAAGATGAGCGGCATGTTCGCCAGGATGGGCTTCCAGGCGGCCACCGACGAGGAGGCGGTGGGCTTCGCCCACTGCGACGACCTGGACATGGAGCATCGGCAAGGGCTGCAGATGGACATCCTCAAGTCCGAGGGCAGCGAGGAGGGCGGGGAGCCGCCCCTGGAGGGGGACATCCACTACCAGCGGGACGGCACAGGGCCCCTGCCGCCCTCCGGCTCCAAGGAGGCCTGCTCCGAGCTCTCCGGGCAGGGCAAGCCCAAGATCACGGCATGGGAGGCGGGATGGAACGTCACCAACGCCATCCAGGTACGGCCGCCGCCGCGCCGCCACCGCCGCGGGCCACCGGGCAGCGCTCCCTGGTCCCGGTCCTCTTACGGGCTCTGTGTCTCGGCCAGCAGCCGTGGGCTGATTGCAAACCCGCTTCGGGGAAAAGGGGGAAAAGGGAATAAAGGGGGTGGGGGGAAAGAAATAAAAATAGGTGAAAGATAGAGGAGAATAATAGGGTGGGAGAAAGGAAAGGGGAAACAGATTTAAACAAAAGGAAGTTAAAACTCCCCAGGCTGGCTTTCTGCTTTGCCTCCCACCCCCGAACAGGGCACAGCGCCAGGGAGGAGCCCCAGCCCTGTCACACTGCAGCTTCTGCGGGGTGGGGGCTGGCCAGTGACCCCATCAGGCTGCCCCAGCAGGGTCAGGGAACAAGGAGGGACAGGGGCCCCGCGGATGACTGGGCTGGTGGTGGGGCTGCACTGGAGTGGGCCCAGTCTGGCCCCTCTGGATGTCCCCAGCTAAGGAGGTCTTGGTGCACCGAGAGGGGCTGGGGACAGAGAGAGTAGAGACTGAGGCAAAGCCCGGGCGCCAAAACCTTGCTCCCCTGTTCTGGGCGCTCGGGGGTGAGATGATGCGGGTGTAACGGCGCGGGTGTGACTGTGGGGGCGGCACGTCACAGGGACAGTGACAGGGGATGCGTCACCGCGCGTGGCCGCGGCTGCGTGTCGTGACTGTGTGCCCGCCTGCGTGGGTGCGATGGTGCGCGGGCGAGACACAGAGCTCGCACGTGACCGCTGTGCTGCGGCTGCGTGTGCTCGGCCACGGGCGTGGGCCCGGGCCCCTCCGAGATCCAGCAACACGGTTTCCATTTTGTCTCTTTCTAGGGAATGTTTGTTCTGGGCCTGCCCTATGCCATCCTTCACGGTGGATACCTAGGACTCTTTTTAATAATTTTCGCTGCAGTGGTTTGCTGCTACACTGGGAAAATCCTTATTGCCTGTCTTTACGAAGAGAATGAGGATGGGGAGATAGTCAGGGTGAGAGACTCCTACGTGGACATCGCGAACGCGTGCTGCGCGCCCCGCTTCCCCACCCTCGGGGGCAGAATTGTGAATGTGGCTCAGATCATTGAACTGGTCATGACCTGCATCCTCTATGTGGTGGTCAGTGGGAACCTGATGTACAACAGCTTCCCCAACCTGCCCGTCTCCCAGAAGTCGTGGTCCATCATTGCCACGGCAGTGCTCCTGCCTTGTGCGTTCTTGAAGAACCTCAAGGCAGTCTCCAAGTTCAGCTTGCTCTGCACGTTAGCCCACTTTGTCATCAACATCCTGGTGATCGCCTACTGCCTCTCCAGGGCGCGCGACTGGGCCTGGGACAAAGTCAAGTTTTACATTGATGTCAAGAAGTTTCCCATCTCCATTGGCATCATTGTCTTCAGCTACACCTCCCAGATCTTTCTGCCTTCCTTGGAGGGGAACATGCAGAACCCCAAGGAGTTTCATTGCATGATGAACTGGACTCACATAGCAGCTTGCATCCTTAAGGGACTCTTTGCCTTGGTCGCCTACCTGACCTGGGCTGATGAGACCAAGGAGGTCATTACAGACAACTTGCCATCCACCATTAGGGCAGTAGTCAACATTTTCTTGGTGGCCAAAGCCTTGCTCTCATACCCCTTGCCATTCTTTGCAGCTGTAGAAGTCCTGGAGCGGTCCCTTTTCCAAGACGGAAACAGGGCTTTCTTCCCCAACTGCTACGGGGGTGACGGGCGGCTCAAATCCTGGGGGCTCACCCTCAGATGTGCCCTGGTAGTTTTCACCCTGCTCATGGCTATTTATGTCCCTCATTTTGCCCTCTTGATGGGTCTTACTGGGAGCCTCACAGGCGCAGGGCTCTGCTTCCTGCTGCCCAGTCTCTTCCACCTCAAACTCTTGTGGAGGAAGCTCTTGTGGCATCACGTCTTCTTTGACGTTGCCATTTTCGTTATAGGTGGTATCTGCAGCATCTCTGGGTTCATCCACTCTTTAGAAGGCCTCATAGAGGCTTTCAGAACCAATGCTGAAGACTAAGGAGGGGCCGGAGTCGCGTGCAGGAAGAGAATCGCATTGAACATCCGCATAGCCAAATAATTCTGCATCCCTTTAATGGAAAGAGTCATTATTTTCGTTACGTGCATCCAAGAAATTCTATGTCATAGAATCTGCTAATTAAGGAAAACAATAAGAGATGAAAGTGCTCTCCCTGATGTCTTTTTAAATAAGCTCAGATTTAAATCTATTTTTTTGTTATTTAGATTTTTTTGAAGGAAATTATCTGGTGCCCCAGCCCTATCTCCTCACTCGTTGCCTGAAGCTTGGCCCCCCACAAAAGGCCTGTTGGGAAACAGTCGCAGTTTTCAACACTCCTCACAGATATGCAATTCAGTGTTTCAGGAGCTGAAACACAGGTGCCGATCCCACAGGATTGGGTCGCTGCGCTCACAGACGGAAGCAAACCTGCCTTTAAAGGAGCAGGGACCTTTGTTTTAACACTTTGAGAGATGGATGTAGATGAGACCCAGATTGTACGACCAGCCCAACAAGCCCGAGCAGCGGCTGATGACCGGCGATGCCGCTTACCTGCAATGTTTACACCGTAGTCACATAGATGTCAGGACTGCTTGATTCTTCCATCCGAATCCGCACCGAGGAACGGCGCTTCCCATCGAATACAAATGTGTTGCCTCTGGTTGAAATCGCAGCCCTGGAGTCCACTTCTCGGTGACTTATGTTTCGTTTCGTTTTAACAATCGTTATTTCTAAATTATGAAAAGATTAAAAAAAAATAATTATAATATATGGTTGGATTTGATGTCGTTCAGGATTACAGGAACAAAACTACGACACAATTCATTCTGTGCAATCTACCAGATCCGTGGAGCTGTTTCCAATGTACGTGTGGTGTCATTGTGGTAAATAAGATGAAAAATGTATATCAGAAAAAAAAAAAATCTATCTTTAACATATAATGTGGTACATAAATATATCGAACAATAAAGAGAAAACATAGATGATGAGGCTGGCCTGGTTCGTAGGGGGCTCGGAGGAGCAGGGCGGGGGCAGAGGGAGGTTCATCCTCCCCATGTTGGGGCTACAAAACATCCTCCCTACCCATTGAAGGTGGCATTAAGCTGTTTGCAAGAGGTAGAACACATTTTTTTGGGAAGAGGTCGTCTTACATCTGGGAGTGGCGGGGCTGCTTTCACTCCCTCCTCACAGTTTTGCTTTCCTCCGTAGTGCTCAGACTCCAGGGATGGATGGAGTCTTTAGATGCACCCCAAGGTTTTTGTTCTTGTGAAGAAGGGGGAAAAAAAACCTCACAAACAAATACAGGGGGAGAAATAAACGAAAAAAAGGGCTGGATGTACGCCTGGCTTGATCCGAACTCACCAAATCCTGCCCACAGGTGTGGAGCGTCGGGCTGATCCGCGCTGCGGGCAAAGCCGCCACCGCGGCGAAAATCAGCCCCACACTCCACTCCTGTGACAGAAAACACCTCGATTTACACCCTTTTAAAAGCCACAACAACTAATTGTCCACCCGCTGCGGCTGCACAGCGAGGATGAGGATGGGGGGACCCACCGGCAGCACTTCCGCGGCACAGGCACGGCTGAGATCCCCGTGGGGCTCTTATTATTGCCCGCAAATCACGTCGAGCCCCGGTAGGGCTGGGATGTCCCCCCATGTCCCCCGTCCGGTCTGGTGCTAGCGGGCAGCTCCGCAATGCGGTACCGGGGGCGGGAGGGGGGTGTTGGCACCAGCTGGGAAAGGGGCTACGGGAGGGAGCGGGGGATGTCCCTGCGCGGAGAAAAACGCATTTCGGGCGGCTTTCCGGGCACCCTCCGAAAGGAAAGCACCGGGGAGCTGTGGGGTCTGTTCCGTGTGGGGACAGGGCGGTGTGGCGGCGGGGGTGGGTGAGTGTGGGGGGCATCGTGGTGGGGCGCCTGCCCCCCGGATTAGCGGCGATTCCCTCCACATCAGCGCCCTTTCCTGGGGACATCCAGCGCTGTCCTATCCCGTTCTCAAGCTCATCCGCATCATCTTCATGCTCACCCCTACCCGCGTCATATTCATCCTCATCATCCCTGCTCCCACCCCGACGCAGGTTACCCGCGATTGCCGCCCCGACCCCCCCGCCCCGTGCGCTCCCCGCCCGCAGCCGGCCCGGAGCCGCCACGGCGGCGCAGCGCCCTCGCCCGACGGCGCGCCCGGCCTGGAGCCACCGCACCCACAGCCGGGAGAGGGGATGTGCCCGGCCCGGAGCCACCGCATCCATCCGCCCGGGATGAGGGGAGCCAGCCCGGCCGCGGGGCTTCACTTCAGGCGTGCTCGCTGCTCTTGCTTCTGCCCTGAACTCTCTGTCCCAGCTCTGTTTTCTCCCCAGGGCGATGATAAGGGGCCAGCGTGGGAGGAGATCCAGCCCGTCTCCCTGCCCGGAGCAGGGCTGAGATAACCCCTCGGATCCCGGGAGTAAGTGGAGAGCTGAGGCTCCCCGGCAGGTTAACGCGCTGCTCTGCACATCTGTTGTTTGCATTGGTTTTGCGCACGGTGGTTTCAGGGTGGTTTTGTCTCTGTGTTTCTCATCAGGGAAGCAACGGGACCCATTGCCGTGCCGTGCCATGCCATGCCATGCCATGCCGCAGCAGCACGGCAGCTGGCTCTCCTCTCCTGGGGGCTTGTGTCTGGATACAGGATGCTCACAGATTAACTTGTCCTGGTCTTTGTGCTTTACAGGGGCCAAAACGTCTCTCGTTCAGGGTACATGATGATGGAGACCGTTTTATGAAGCTTTAATTTTGCAGAGGTTTTAAACCTAATTCAGCACTTTTTTTTCCCCTCCGCCTTGAGAGCAGAAGTGGCTCCTGCTGTACTTGGGGCTATAAGATTTGTCCCCTTTTTGTGACAGTGAGGGCAAACTCAGGGATCCTCGCTCCTATCCCTCAGAGTGAAGAGCAGGGAAGCTTGACCAGAGAGTGCCCTCACCCACTGCAAGGGCACCCCAAATCCCGGAGCCCCCCAAGCTCCTGCTTCCAGGGAGATGCCCCCGGCTGGAGGAGCTCCGCGAGGCGTTCGTGCCTCCCGCTGCCGCCCGGCAGCAGCAGGCAGTGCTGCTCCCGGGGATGACAGGGCATCTCAGCGCCTGGCTCGCTGCAGATTTCAGCTGTGGCGAAGCCAGCGATTACCCAGAGACCCCCAAAGGGCTTTGTCTCGCTGTCAGCTCTGCTCAGGCGCTTCCCTCCGTGTTCCTGCCGGGAGCCGGCGCTCGCTGGCGGCTGACGTGCGACCAGCTTGCGAAACGAGCCGGCTCTGCGAGCCGAGCGATAAGGAGAGGCTTTGTCCTCTAAACGTGTCCGTGGCTGGAGTGAACGCGGCTGCTGGTGCAACACTTGTGCCTTGGGCTTGAAACACGGGCAGCCCCTCCAGCCCGTCGCAGCAGACATTTTGATGCTGCGCTGGTGCCGGTGAAAGCCTTCGTGAGGCCAGTGCTGTGAGACATGTGCAGCCCTTACAGCAAGGGATGCAGCGGAGTGAGGAAAATAACCCCCAAAATAGCAGCAGGTTTAACTTGAAAAAAGCAGAGATCTCCTGAAAAGCCAGCGCGATGGCAAAGTCTGATCTGTGTTCCAAATGGCTTTTGTCCGCAGCTTCGTAGCTTCTGGTCATGTGCTGCAACAATCCTCTAAACCTTCTCACTCTGAAAACCGGACAAACAAAGGCCCTCTCTGCACTACCAGGGAACAGATTTATTTCTCTCTCTGTCCGTACAGTTCCTCAAACACAATAGGGACCTCTATTTGGGCTCGTTTCCTGAGACATAAGGTTGATACCAAATCTCTGTTGCTCTCATGCATCCACACAGCCGTGCCACCCAACAGGATCATTGGTGGGAGCTGGAGTGAGGCGAGGGCTGTGCCCAGTCCTCCCTGTGGGCAGAGGACAGGTGTGGCTCTGCCTTCTCCCCACACACAGGGAGCCAGAGACCTTGGCTGCTGTGGCAGCTGGAAATGTCTGCCTCATGAAGTTTGGATGCTCCGTATCACATACTCCAGGCTATTTCAGAAAATGCCTGTTTTGACTGTGGCACCAATGTTCTCCATCAACTGATTTTGTACATCTTTGGCATTTGTGTTTCAGGTGAGGAGCTGGAAGCTCCACCAGTGACCCCACCAACGCACTCATCTGTCAGACTCTCATTTGGGCCCCCACACAGGGATGTGTGACCACTGGTGCTGGGCTCCTGCAGAGGGCAAGGGAGAGGAATGGAGCAAATTGGGGAGGGCATGAAGGGCAGTAGATTTTGGCTCTAAGAGTGCTCCTCTGGGCTCAGTTCTGACAAGCCCATGAGGCTTGAGCCTTCTCAGCTGCTCAGGTGGTTGTTCCTCCATATGAGTGGCCCAGGATGGGGAGTGTGGAGCCAAGGGGGGGCACACAGGAGGCAGAAGGGAGGTTGTAGGACTGTCACACCTGCACAGATCAAGCATGTAAAAGTCCCTGGATTTCTTGCCCCTCAGTGCTGCCAGAGGACAAGGCTCTCCCTCACCCAGCTCCTTCCTGTCTGACAAGGTCAGTGGGTTGCTGGGGGATTGGCAAGAGGTCATGTCCACAGCCAGGAGGTCTTGCCAGCATTTCGGAGGTGACCCATGCCTCATTACCTCTGCTGGGACCTGGCATGTGACCCGGCACAGCCTCCGGCAAACAGAGCACTTTGTTCTGACCCTTTGCACTTCCCTGCCAGCGAGCTGCCCTCTAATCCCCCCAAGGAGGGATTTTCCTCTCCCACCCCGGCTCCCTGTGCCTTGGTCCCCTCGGAGAGCGGTCCAGGGTAATAATTTACTGCCTGCCACAAGCCACTCCTTCGGACTTTTTCTTCGACCTTCAGACTGCATTGCCAAAATAAAAACAACGGGAGGGAGCGGTACAAGCTGCTTCCCACAGCGAGAGTGTGGCAGTGCCCGCCAGCCCTGCTGCCGGATCCCGGGAGCCCTGTCTCTGCAGGTAATGCCCATTTGCTTTCTCTGGGATGATTGTGACTTTCCCTTCTTTGAATGAGTTCCTGAACCCCTTTGGGAGGAGCAGAGGGTTTTGTAAAGGACTCGTCCCTAGCTGCCAGGAACCCGGCTGGCCTGTGGAAGAGCTGCTGCCTAGGGCCAGCAGCTGGAAGTGGAGGGGGGTTGAGTTCCAGCAGTGGGGTTGTTTCCCAGCTGTGGAGAAATCCAGAGAGGAGACAAGCAGCCTTCTTGCTCCCACTGCAAACGCTGTAGCAGTCGGGAAGATTTCCGGCATCGGCTCTGCCTCCCCAAGGAAACTTCCATCAAAGGAACTTCCATCACCCTGCTTGTCCCTGCAGCCCCACATCAGCTCACTGGGTGGGATCCCCTGGGGGCACCCACAGGTGTTCCTGATCCGGGTGATTCCAGGAGCTGGCAGATCAGCAGAGACCGACTGTCTGTGTCCCCGTGTTCCTGGGCCACCTGCGCACGGAAAGGAGCCTTGGGCTCCACTGGGATTTGCAGCCAGCACCAGAAGGGTGAAGTTTACACAGGAAATTTCAGGCTGTGAATTGGCTGTGGTCTCCTGGGCTGTGAGAGTCTCTGGGGCCCGGCCTGGTGAAGCTCAGGGGTGCTGTGCGCAGCAGCCTTCTAACAGCATTCCCAACCCCCTCGCTGGCAGGACAGGGAGGGCTGCTCCTGCTCAGTTCCAGAGCAGGGGAACAGAGCTGGACTTGGAAGATTTCAGGACAGCTCTGCTGCTCTTGTGCAGGGGCTCACAGGTCCTGGTAATGCCTTGAGCCCAGCTTGGACCAGGCTGCTCACTCATACTGGATCCAGTATGAATAACTCTGCTGGAGACAACCTCTGGCTGTGCCAGCACCAGCTGCTTCCCAGGATTTGCACGTGGATAAAAAGGGGTGAAAACATATATCCCCTGCAGAGGAGCTGGAGCTGGCAGCTCTCAGGGGTGGAGCAGGCAGAGGGGAGGTGTTCCCAGGGACACTGCACCCACAAGCCATCCTCACAAACCCAGTGCTGTGCCAGCAGCGAGGGGCCTGGGTCTGGGCACTGCAGCTCTCAGAGCCACTCCTGAGCTGCTAAACCCTGCTCAATCCAGCCAGGAAACTGCTTCCCTGCCCTTGTCCCCACCAGGCTGAGCACATTTGGGGTTTGAGTTGTGGGTGGTGGCCCTGTGTCACACTGAGCTGTGCCACAGGGGAAAAGAGGCATTCACCCCAAAAATCAGGTTTTGGGGTTTGTGCTTTTTGGGTTTGTGGTTGTTTTTTGGGTTTTTTTAAAGGCCCTAAAGCACAGGCTGTAATGTGTCCTGAAGTGCTGCTGGGAAGGAGAGGAGGGGACAGCAAGCAGGAGAGTTGAGCCTTCCCCAAGGACAAGGCTGGCCAAGAAGGGCCACTTGCAGTCAGGCTGCTTCCAACCACGTGTTATTTATTCACTGAGACTGTGCCTACACTTGAAAAGCACTTGGGAGCAAAAAAAAAGTCCCAGCCAATTAATTTAATGGCAATAATAACCTCAGGAATTTATTCCTCAGAAGACGTAAAGGCTTTACAAGAGATCAGTAATATTCTGCCACATTCATATTTACAGAAACAGAGGCACAAAAAGTGGCAAGAGTTGCTCAAAAGCACCTTAGCTATCCTTTGGAATAAAAACCTGATCCCCAGTGGTCTCCTCTTGTCTCCTTTCTCCAAAACATGGAGAAATATCCCAGCACCCATGTGGGATTCCTTGGTAAAATCAAAGGCAAAGCCTCAGGCAGAGCCCTGGTTTTTGAAGCTGAAAGAAAAATGTAGAGAGGGAAAAAAAGGGAAATATTTTAAAGAACTGCAATGGTCACCAATAATCTATTTAGTCTTTCATGAATCCTCCTAAAATGAACAAATAGCCTCTGGGCTTTTAATGAACATCCTATCCTATCCCACCCTATCCTATTCTATCTTAGCTCTTACCCAGCAGAGCTAACTGAGTAGCCAAATATTTTAGGTCAGCTTTCACTGCAGATCCACAGACTCTTGCTCTGTGCTCTCTAGAGAAGTACTTGTTTTAGCCTTATCTGGACCTTCCCTGCAATTCCAATTGCTCAGGACTGTGTGGTTCCATTTCAGTGATACTTTTATGATTATGGTTATGGATATTGCTAGATAGGGAGATTAGGGTTATCTTTCCCTGTAAAATAACATATAAAATATTGTGTGAGAGAGAGAGAGAGGGTGCTTCTCTGTGTGTAGAGACAATGGGCTGGACCTGTTGTCCCTACTGGATGTGTCCTGTCCCAGAGTAGCTGCAAATGTGGCTTCCCTGGGATGGCCCTGCCTGGAGGGATCCAACTCAGCCACGGAAGGACCACACAGCCCTTGACCCCTTATAGGGCTTGGGGAAGTGAAGGCAGCTTCCCTTCCTTGGGGAAAAGAAAATGTTTCCAAGTACAGGCAGTGTCTGGAGGCTCTGAGCTGTGCCAGTGCAGCTGAAAAAATTCCCTTTCTGTGGCCAGAGCTTGCTCCCCCCATGGCCCGGCCAGGTCCAGGCAGGAGGTGTGCACAGAAGGGGTAAAATTTCCCCAGAGCTGCTGCTCACCTTTGAACTCAGGTCCAGCCAGAGGTTTTCCTGGCGCAGATGTGTTCTCTGGAGGGCAGGGAAACAGCAGCCAGGCACAGAAGAGCAGCAATGCTGGCAAAACCCAGCCCTGAGACCAGCAGCTCTCCAGGAATTGTTTAATTTTGTACAGGAGTGCGTGGGTGCTGGGCAGGGGAACGGGCCAAGGTCGGTGCTGGTGTAAGGCGGCAGGATCACCCTGGTGGCACCTGCAGGGACACGTGCCTGTGTGATGTGCGTGCCCTGCGAGTGCTCCCACGCTCAGGAGTCCCTTCAGCACGGCACTAAGGTGTCCTGCCATGGGCACGGCCGATGGCCAGTGAGGGACAAGAGCTGCTGCAGGGGGTGACTGGCTGTGGACAGGGCAAGGGGAAAGTCTCACCTCTCACACATGGGGAGGGCAGGAGGCTAACCCTGCTCACACCTACCTGTCCCACTGCTGTCATCACGGTGACAACTGCTCACCGTGGTCACCGCTCCAGGGAGAGTCACAGGGCTCCGCAGGCAAAGCCCTTTGCAGCTGCCCCAGGCATCTGGTGGTGTCTGATGCTGAATCTCCAGTGAGGATGGGGATTTTCTGGTGGGCCATGTGTCCCTGTGCTTCCAGGGAATGGTTTCTCCTGTGCCAGGGAGCCACCAGTGTCAGGGCAGTCACCCCAGGTACAGGTAGGGTGAGCTGGGTTTCAGCTCCTCAAAAGCATCTAAACCCCAAATCCTTTCCTGAGAGCAGAAATACATGAATTCAACAGTATTTGGGTAAATTTCTTCTGTGGTACAGAAGCCAAACCACTCACGTCTCTTCTATTCCCTCTGTCTGCCAGTCCCAAAGCACTTTGTCACCAGGGGGATGGCAGAGCCCTCCAGTGACCCCCACCAGACTGGATGCTGGGTGGGTGCTGCCCAGACAAGGGTCAGGAGCTGCCCCTGTGTCCCAGAGCCGTGCCTGGCCGGCAGGCAGCCAGCACTGCTCCCAAGGACTCGTTTCTGCTCTTACTCCTGTGCCCTTCACCTTTGCAGACGGAGGAACATCTGCGTGCTCTGCTTCCCGAGGACACCCGGAGCCAGCAGCTGAATTCCTGCCCCAGCTGTGAGGAGAGGAGATTATTTCAGCTGTTTAATGTCCGTGGCCTGGATGGAGCCCTCCTCCACTGCCCTGGGCAAGACAAAGGGTAATGCTGCTGGATGCCACGGCGTCACTAAGCCCTGGGGGTGGCGAGGGCATGGAGAAGGCTTCCCCATGGAGGTCTCCCACTAGTGTTGGGCTGCAGAGCCTTCCTGGTGGGCTCCAGCTGGGCTCAGCCTGCTCAGCAAGGGCTGCAGGGAGCCTGGTTCCCATGGGACACACACAGGGGACTCGTGTGTGAGGGGAGGTGGCACCTTCGCGTCGCACACCTGGCCCTGAGTGACACCCAGCCCTGGAGCGCCAGCGACCCTCGCAGAGCGGGTAGGATGGACAAAACCGACCCAACATCACTTTGCCCATCACTATCTGTCATCAGATTGGGTGTTTTATGCATTTTAGCAGTTAAAATTTGCCTTACAGGATCCTTCTGCTTTCTCGTCTTTAGACAGGAAGTGGGTTTTAATTAAAGATGCCTTTTTCTATGGAAATTAAAATCAAGTAGATTTTGTTGATAACACCAAAATTTTCATTAAAGAAAAAAAAGCAGAAGGCACTGACTAGAAAATGTAAGTTAACTGATGAAATTATTATGAAATTTGACAATTTCAAGGCAAGTGGAGGCAAAGGTGGAGAAAAGAAAAACATATTAAGGGATATTCTTAAAAGATGTCAGTGCTGATAGCTTGAGAATATTGGCTGAGCAAAAAATCAGGTTTTGACCGGAGAGAAGGCAACATCTCAAGCAAAATGCTGCTTCCCCTCCCTCGTTACACGTGGCACCAAGCACATCAGATGTCCCAGATGATCTCCCCCAGTAGCTGCAGTCTGGGGTGAGGGACCCATCCCATGGTGTCCGTTCTGCTTCCCACAGGGAATGCAGCCCGGCTTTTTCCTCCTTGCACCCACCACTGAAATTGCTCTGCAAGCTGCTTTCCTGCTGCTGCAGCTGCACACAGGGAGATTTTGTAGGAAACTACAATGGAAGCAAAAAGTGTCTGCTTTATTTTTAATGAAGAGAGAGGAGACACCAGCCCTTCTCCCAGATCTTCTCTTGCTCAGAGCTCAGTCTCTGGTCTCTCAAATCACCAGGCTCCCTGTGTGTTTATGTTTGCAGTTAACAGTGCTGCAAAGCACCAGCCTGGCTGCCCTGGCTGCAGCCCTCCAGGATTCCTGAGGACAGTGGAAAAAGCAGCTTCTTCAGGGTTTGACCTGAACCAAATGCCAGTTTTGACCTTCCTCCAAACCGCTGGACGGTGGACAAATTTCCAGCTGACTTGTAAAAAATTATTCAGAACACCTGAGCTGCCTGCCAGGCTGTAATCTGCTCCTAGCCACCACCTGCACCTCTTTCTCCCCACCCAAAACTACCCCTCCCACCTAAATTCTCACTCCTAGGGTATAGTTAGCAGGTGTCTCTTCATCTTTTGCAGCTGGTCAGCTTTTCCAGCTCTCTTTAAAGTGCTGCAGTGAGGCACCAGTAGTGGCACAATCACTTTGGGGAGTTGAGGGTGGTTGTGTTCAGGGGCTAAATGAACTGCTGCAGGAAGCAAAGCTCTTCCCCTCTGTGTTTTAGGAAGGGGCTTTGGGCTCCTGGCCTAACAGGGCAGGCAGGGTGGGCTGGTGCAAGGATGGGAAATGGGGGGAATGAGAGGTCTCTGCGCTCACTGGTTGTGGACTGCTTCCCGTGCTTCAGGACTCAGCCTCTGGGAGATGTGCTCCCAGGTATGTTTGATGACTTGTTTTCATGGAATTATTTTTCTGCAAAGTGCTTCAAGCTTTAGCCACCTGCTGTTTTCTTTAAGTTCTGCATGTAGCTTTTCCCTAAAACTTCAAGGATTGGCTGTCTGTGGGCTCCAGCTTGCCCCAAGCCAGGGCTGCTTGGCTGGGCTCCTGCTCTGGTTTGCAGTGTCCCTGGGGTGTAGGGAACAGGATCTGCAGGAGAAAATTGGACAAGCCAGGAGCTCCCCAGAGGGTGGCTAAGAAAGCTTCCCCAAATGCAGAAGTGCTTTAAAGTCTTTCCTAACCTCTTCCTGGACTTGCTGTAGCATCTCAATGGGAATGAAAGTGGAGTTCAGTTCTGGCTTGCAGCTATCTCTTAGATCTGTAGCAGGGGAAAACTTGAGCCTTTTTTTCTCTCCCCGGTAAAAGCACGTGTTTGCGGGAATCCTCCTTCCCACCTCCCTCTCTGCTCTCCTCTGAGCTGAAACTGGGACATCTCCCCCTTAAGCTGCGAGCAGCCCCTGTGCTGGGTGAGAGCCGTGGGCTGCCTTCGGTGCCCCTCTCTCAACCCTGCCCCTCCAAACTCCGCGCTTCCTCCAAAACATCACCTGCTGTCCCGGTGACAGCCCTGCCAGGCCTCTCCACGCTGGCAGCCAGCCCTTCCCAGAGCGGGAGAGGACGAGGGACTCGCTCGGAGGGGTTTGCAATGTAGGTTAGGTAGGGAAGGCAGCCGAGAGCGGTGACATCAGGGAGGAGGGTGGGAGGCAGCCCGCAGATGACGAGTCTGTGAGGTTGTGTCTCCGTGCAAGGTACGCGTTGCATTAGTAATGTGTTTGTAGCAAATAACGCTGGGCTAGCATGGGAATGTGGGTCAGCACTGCCAGAACTGTGCGAGGAAGAGGGAGCTGCTCGTGCTGTGCTGGGAAGCAAACGTATGTTACCGAGGGATGTGTGGTGGGGGGGAGATTTAGCTGCAGTAACTGCTCCAACTTGTAAGTAGCGGCTTTCTGTTGTGTGAGCGGGGACTTCCTGCCTGGGGGGTTCCTCTGGCTGGGAGTTGGGGTGAAATGGTCTTTGAGGAGGGGGGAGAGGGGTGCAGGGGTTTGTGTGTAATAGCCACATTATACTGGGGAGCTCCTGGACTTGCTTGCCGATGCTCTCCGTGGCCCTGGCCGTGCCTGGAGCATCCGTGCTGCACCAGCAGGCACAAGGAGGGATGAAGCTGGCCATGTACAACCAAGGATTCCAGCGTATTTTCGTGACCTATTTCTGGTTCTGTTGTTCAGTGTGTGCGCTCAGGAAATCTTTGTGCTTCAGGGGGAGTAGGGTTTGTTAGTGATAAGGAAAAGCCTGCTTGACTGCTTGTGAGATTTAAAGCACAAACTAACCTGCTTTTGAAGGTGGACTTGGGCTGGAGAAGGTGGCTCTGAAGCTGAATAGAAAGTGACATGGGATGGGGATATACACATCCTAAAAATGGGTACGGTACTTCAGTACCAGAGACTTTAACCTCAGAGCAAGTCCCTTTTAATGAAAAAGCTTTGCTGGAAAAGGCTGCCCTTGGTCAGCAGGGACTTGTTGAGTGGCTTCACTTCCAGCAAAGAGGCAGTGGAGCAGAACAGGGCTGGTGGAGGGAGGCATGAATGGGCTGCCAGGCTGGAAGGGGCTCTTGCCTAGCTGCAGGTTGCTGAAACAGGCTGGTCCAAGCCCCTTGGAGCAAGTCAGGAACTTGTGCTGCATCCTGTGCTGCTAGCAAATGCCTCCAAGGCAGATGGATGTGTTTCCACGGCTCACCCGTGTGCTCTCCAAGATGTCCAAGCTGTGATTCTGTGCTTGAGTCCTTATGTTCCCCTCGAGTCTGGGATTGGAGCAGTGGCAGCAAGCTGACCCTGGGGCCAAACCCAGGCTTGTGGGGGTTCAGATTTGGAGGAAATGGGCTGTATCACCTGATGGAGCTGCAGGCAGGGAGAGGGAGTGAGGTGTTAGGTTGGGCTGCTCTGGCAAGAGGCTCCTGAGCAGGAGTGGGAACCTTCACTCCTCTACCTACTGCTGTCACGTGCAGCTTGGGGCTTGTCCACACACACCTGTGTGCCCTGGCCATCCCCTGTGCCAACCTCCTCCCTGGCCCCGAGCCTTCAGTGAGTGCTGTCTGCTCAGAGACAGCAGCACCGATGGCCCTCTGCTGTGGCCCTGGTATCTGCCCAGCCTGTGGGACAGACGCAGCCCCGAGGCCGGTGTTGGATGACCTTCAGCAGACCCCAGGGAGCCAGGGAAAGCCAGACTGCCAGGGAAAGGACTATGCCCAGTGGGAGGAGATGGGGTTTGATCTGTCTGGGTGCTGCCTGCATGCTGTCCCTGCTGATGGGTGCCAGCTGGGACAGGATCTTGGACCTGCTGCAGGGCAAAATATGGACAAGGTCAGGGGCTTCGGCCAGCCTGATGTTGTAAGTTCTCCCTCTGCATGGTTTGTGGGCTTTGCTTTAAATTCCCGCCTTCCTTTTCTTATCCATTCAGAAACTCTAAACCCACAGCTTAGTTTTTTGGCTGCTCATCAGAGCTGCCCCCAGATCTGCTGGTGAGGCCAGTGCAGTGCCTCTCAGGACTTCATAGATCCCTCTGCTTGGCAGATCCAAATATCCATGCAGGAAGGGCTCTGTTTTAGGCTTGTTTGCCTCAAAACTCATTGTCCTACAAATTTCTTGACCAGGGAGATGGGCTCTGGCAGTTGGTGCTGTCCATTCCTTGGTCTGTAGAAGAGCTGTTCCAGGATGACAACTTGGTTGTGCCCATAAAGCCCCTTCTTTTTAGATAGAGAGAAACATGTTTCTGTGAAAGTTTTGATTTTTTTCTTTCCATTCAGTGGCAGAACTGAGGAGCAAAACTGAGTCTTGAAATAATTTTGCTATCTACTCCTGAGGAAAACAAGGAACTCCTCTGTGCAGGCTGCACTCCTTGGGCTTCCCTCTGGCTCAGCCTGTGCAGCAGCAGGGAGCAGGCTCAGGGCTGCCTCCCTGTGAAGGGAGAGGTGATGATGATGATGAGTGGTGGCAACTGCCTCCACAGCCGAGCAGCAGGGATGCTCCATGGTGGGAATCCCAGCTTCTGGCACTGGCTATGTGTCCTTGGGCAAGTCACTCCTGTGCTGTGTGTGTGCTGGCTTACCTCCTGCAGGGCCTGAAAGGTTTCATTCATGTCCCTAATTACTCGCAGAGTCCTGAATGAAAGGGACAGTGGATGTGCCAAGTGTGTGACGTATCCCAGTACAACCTCATCCTTGTAAGCACTCTCCTTGTCCCCCCTGGGGCCACAGGGGTGGCTCAGGAGGGCTTAGCCTGAGCCCCCTCGGCCACCAGAGAGGGTGTCTGTTTTGTGGCACTCATCCCTGTCCTGTGAGCTATTGAGGGCTCCTGGTGAGGCTGGGAGGGAAGATGTCCTGGTTCCTATAATTTCCCGGTTATTTTGGTATGTGAGTGGAAGGGGGAGGAGGGCGGCTGTGGAGAGAAGAGCAAGGTCAGAGAAGAACAAATGTGCCTCTGTGCACTTGTGATCACGCTGCCAGCTAATCGGCTTCGGTGCTCCAACTTTCCTCGCAGAACTCATCAAGCACAGCCGGGAGAGGATAGAACAAACCATCAAGGCCTCCGGCTCCAGGCTCTGCTCGTAGTGAGTACAAAACCCTCCCAGTGGGATGGGAGCCCTTTAACAGCTCAGCCCGATGACCCCTGCGCTGGCTGGGTGGTGGATGGAGCTGGCTGGCACCGGGCAGATGTGGGCAGTCCCTGGGGACAGCTGCCAGTATCCGCTGCTGCCCGGCAGCTCCTGCCATGCTCAGCCCGGCTGCGCAGGAGGGGCTTCTTTGGGATGGCTGGGGGTCTGTGCCTGGTGCTGTGTGGGGAAAAGGAGTGGGAGCACCCACAGGTGAGATGTGGGGAGGATGGTGGGGGTCTTTGGACCCCCTTTTTGGGAGGGGTAGGGCAGAGGGTGGCTATGAGGATGAGAGCCTTCAGAGCCTTCATGTGAGGGGGAGTCAAAGCTCTCTGGGGCAGGAGAGAAGGGAGCAGAGCTGTTTGTTTTATTGCCTTAATTCTGGCTTTTGCAAGGAGCATGGGGGAACCCTTAAAACCAAAGAGAGGAACCCCTGAAGCAGAGCTCACCTATCCCCAGGGATGCTCAGGCAGGATGGATCTGAACCAACAAGCGTTCAAGTCCAGCTCTTCCAGCCCCAGCAAAAGCTGCACTAGGCAAGAGCCCTGGTCTTTAATGCCTCTGCTCACTGAGCCTGCCCTGGCTGCCATGGCAGCTCTCCTGCAATGTCAACAGCCCTGAGCTGCCCTGCTCTGACCTGGCCTGGGGAGTGGCCTCTGGCTGCTGCCAGCCCCATGGACCGTGGTGGCTGGACCCAGCTGGACTCTCCTGGCTGCCCTGTGGGGATACTCACTAGGCTGCAGCATCCCTGTGCAGCAGGGTGGGGGCTGCAGCTGCCTCGGGAGGGGTCTGGCCAGGAGAGCTGTGACTTCACCTGGCCTGGTGCTGTGTTGCTGCTGGGGCTGTGCTGGTCCTCATGTGCTGGTGCCCTGAGCAGTTTCTGCTATTGCAAGTCGAGGGCTAACATTTCATATGCTTGTGCACCCAGGAACCCTTTTCCCCTAACCTCCTGTCAGCACACACTGTTCCCTGCCTTCCCCAGAGCATGGGCATCCCCATCCTTTGGGGATAGCAGTGCTGGGGAGCTCAGCTCAGCCCTCCTATGATGGATGGGGTGCACTGGGGTCTGCACTGCTCCCTGACAAGTAAATGGTGTGAAGCTGTTTCTCTCTCGGATTTTGTTTTCAACACTGACTCCCTCTTCTTTTCCCAAGTGCTGAGAGAGTTGCTTTTTTAATGGATCGTTCCCGGAGCCCAGACAAAAGCACTCAGGTGAGATCATGACTCTGAACAAGCAGATCCTCATTTTTGGGACAGAGGGGGCTGGTGCCTTTAGACGAAAAACAAGGAGAGAGCCTGTGTTAGCCTGCTGGCAGTCTTACAGCTGCCTTGTCCTGTGGGTGATGCTGGGTGGAGAAAAACAGCAGAGAGGCCCTTTTGGACAAGGCATAACGTTCCCAGGGTCTGGGGAGGGGAAGACTCCTAGGGAGGAGGAAGAGCATGTGCGTGTATGTCTCCCCTTGTCTTTGGGAAGAGGGGGGCTGCAGCTCTGTGGTGCTGGGTGTGCATCTAAAGACACCTTAAAGGTTTGCCAAAGTGTCAGCTGGGTCTCTTGCTGATGGGTGTTTATCAATGGCTCTGTGTGAGGGATGCTGTGCTGAGGGAGGGAAAGCCCAACATGTAGCATAGTCCTTTTGACTAAAATTCTTGTTATCTTCTCTAGCCTTCAACACCAACTGACAACATCAACCTCGGACCTTCTGCTAACCCCAAGTAAGCTCCCTGCAAAGCCAGGTAGGGTGTGGAGCGTGAAGAGATCTGGCAGGGGGATGCAGATGGTCCCTGTGTCTCACAGGATGGTGTCTGCAGAAGTCTGAACAATTACATTTCTCGGCCTGTAACACCACGTGTGTCACCAATGAACCAGCTTTCAAGACTAAGCTGTAGCTGGCACTTATCTTCTCCTGGCCATATCTGTAGCCCCTTGTCCCTTCTCTTCTGAGAGGTAGTAAGGGAAGGTCTTCCTCATTCCTGCTGGCTTCCTGACTACCTTTCTCTAGAAACAGGGATAAACTGTGTCCCCTGTAAGGCATCACTTTGTCCTTACAGGTGCTTTCACGGCTGCTGCCTTCAGTGTGGGGGCTGCTCATGGTGCTCTGCAGGGTGCACTGACACCCACAGTGTGAATCCTGAGCTGGCTTGGAGTGAGGGTCACCCACCAGTGCCCTTTAATCCCCTTGACAAACTCACAAACACTCATTTTTCCAAGCAGGAACTCTGCTTTGATGGTGGTGTTGCTGTTGCATGTTTCCCTCCCAGAAACATTAACTTGTTTCATTATTGCCCAACAGTGCCAAGCCAACAGACTTTGACTTCCTGAAGGTTATTGGCAAAGGAAGCTTTGGAAAAGTAAGTGGGCTTGTGCAGGTGGGCTGCAGATCTTTAGAGGCAGCTTGGAAGGAAAATGTGTTGCTGAAGGAGTTTCTGGCTGTGTCCTTTGCTTGCACCTCTCCTGAGGTGTCTGGCCTGAGTGGGACTGAGATTAAATAAGACCTGAGACAGTTATTAATAGTCCATTCTTACTTTAAGGTCCTGCAGCCTCTCTAAGGATTGAAGAGTGAGGTGCTTTATGCTCAGGGTGGTGATGGCAAGGAGCAGTGCTTGATTCAGAATAAGTTTCAGACTTGTTCAGCAAAAGATCTCCAGAGAAATCTGTACCTTGGAGACAGCCAGGATTCACTTTAAGTGAGACTATCCCCAAATGTTCCAAAAGTATTTTCTATTGGGTGTCTAGGTGATATATGTGGAGACATTGTGTGCTTTTCTTCTGGCGATGAAAAAGTGCTGGGAATTGAGAGGGCTGGAGCTTGGTCTTTAAAACCCGGTACCTGGCCCTCTGAAGCAGTTCTCTGTGTATGATCACTCACAAGAGCATTGAGCTAATGAGGAAACACTGACCAAGGTGAGACTGACAGCTGTGACCAGGACCTTCTGTTGCAGGTTCTCCTGGCCAAGCGCAAGTGTGACGGGACTTTTTATGCAGTGAAAGTGTTGCACAAGAAAACCATCCTCAAGAAAAAGGAGGTGTGTGTGCTCTCCTGGGCTACTTCTGCAAGTAGTGCTCAGTCTATGGGCTCTGTGGGTAATGCAATTGGGGTACCTGGTGTTCATGTAGGCAGTGCACATGTTAAACGTGGATTTCTCTGTGCCATGAGAACAAAAGAACACAGATTAATTAGGGCGGGTAGGAGGGAGTAATTCTCCTTTTGGGGCTGAGAGCCTCGTGGGCTCCCAGATTCCATCTCTTTTGAAAACAGCAGTGAATACCCTAGGGCAGGCTGGGCTGGACCCTTGCCTGAAACCTTAATGCCTCGTCTGCTTTTTGATAGCAAAACCACATCATGGCAGAACGCAACGTGCTCCTGAAAAACGTCAAGCACCCCTTCCTTGTGGGACTCCACTACTCCTTCCAGACCTCGGAGAAGCTTTACTTTGTGCTTGACTATGTAAATGGAGGAGAGGTGAGTGCACTTACAGGCTTTGTTTTAATCGTTTTTGGTCCTTCACAAACATGCTGTCTTTATTTAAAACTGTTTCTTGTCAGAAGATAATGATGTTGAGGGATGATGTTGTTCTGACTGCTGGCAAGGAGCAGCCAGGAACACCTGGCAGGATACCTTGCCTGTAAATTGAGTCAAGATCTTGCTGACTATGGTCTGAGTCAGATGATTCCCAAAGTAAAGACGCTGAGAAAAGCAGTATTGGGGCATTTTAAAATCTAAAATCCTAGGGAGAATACGGGAAATATTGATGTTGGTGAGCTTTAGGAAAACCCATTTTTGGCCCAGCTCTGGATCCATGTCTAATGCTTGGGTGTGATGCCACTGCAACTTTCTAGATTTTTTCTGTCCTGTAGAGGCTTACCTTTTTCAGCTGTCTTTCTGTGCTATCTGAAACTGGCTGGGAGATATTGTGAAGGTGGATATCTTGCCCAAATTGAGTTCATGCTGGGGACCTTCACATGTTCAGCTCTCTGCATGTACCAGTTCTCATGGCCATACTACCACTGAAATCAGCCTGTGGGTTGTAGTCAGTTAGGAGCTTAACCAGGTCAGCAGATGATGGAGGACTTGAGAACTAATTATTAATTTTTTGTGAATGAAGAGGAGGACAAATGAAGCAATTTCTAGAAAGATGTTTGGATTGCTTAAATCCATTTGGCTTGGGCTTATTTCATGCTGTTCGTGTGCTACCTGCTGCAAACCACTTGTCACTTATGTAGCTGGCTTTCAGCCTTGCTCCAGATTAGCCTTCATTTATTTAGAGGCATGATCAACCCTCTCACCTTCCCGTAGCTCTTCTTCCACTTGCAAAGGGAGCGCTGTTTCCGTGAGCCCCGGGCCCGATTCTACGCTGCAGAAGTCGCCAGTGCCATTGGGTACCTGCATTCCCTAAACATCATCTACAGGTAAGGCAGGGGCACCAAGCCTGCCCAGCCAGGGGGAGCAGTGCTGGGAGGGAAAGGGATTCACTGGAGCAGTGAAATGCAGGACTGGAGTAGCTGAAGAATCTCCCACCCCAGACAAGACTGTGCTGCTGGCACTTTACCCTGCACAGCACCTGACAGGAAATAAACCATTCTTTCCCCTTCCCAGTATCTGTCTGAGAGTATTAAGTTTGAAGATATAAAATAAAACTGGCTCAGTAAGTAAGACATCATCTCTCAGTAATGATTTATGCATGGAAATCCCGGCCAACACCTGATCCTGTGTGAAAGCAGCCTATCTGTGTTTGCATGTATGTATACTGATGGGAATCTGCAATTTGGGAAGGTCTTGGTGATCTGGGTTGGGAGGCTTTGTTAGCTCCTGTTCTTAGCTGATGCTGTTTCAGATCCATGTTTTCTAAATATCTGGCCAAATCTGCTCAAACAGCACTTTGTCTTGCAGGGACTTAAAGCCTGAGAACATTCTCCTGGATTGCCAGGTATATTCACAGCTTGGGCTGTCTCCCTGCTGGCTTTAAAAACGTCAGGACCATAAACAGAGGGCTGTGGCTCTGCAAGCTGGGCTATAGCTGACAGGATGGCATGGATTTTGTCTGTCTGCCCCACTGCTCTTCTGTGGGAAGGATGAGTGGGCCTGCCCTCTGAAGGACTGCATGGATTTGGGGCCCTTGGCTCATTCCCAGAAGCTGTGGGCAGGGATCAGGAGTGTGAAGAGCAGGTCACTGCTGCAACTCTGGTGACTGTTACATCAATTGGCTCTGGGATAAAGCAGCAGAAAATCACCACAGTGCTGGATCTCTTCATGGCTATCCAGCTGTAGACAAATTAAAAAAAAAAAAAGGAAATCTAGACTTTATTTTCTCTCCAGTACCTGTGCTGTAGGATGAACACAAGGGGAGGCAGATGGGCAGTGGGAAACTAAAACCCACATGAAATGTAATGCATAGGCAAATGCTTGGAAATCCTGTCTCCTCTCCAGAAAGAGTGGGACAAGCTAAAATATCTCTTTTCTTTAGGGACACATAGTATTGACAGACTTTGGACTCTGCAAAGAAGGAATGGAGCAAGAGGAGACAACTTCTACCTTTTGTGGCACTCCTGAGGTACTGCGTGTGCTGGGGCTTTGCTGTGACCTGGGGGCTGGAAGCCTTCAGACACTTTTTGCTCTGCGTCTTGGGCTTATGTGACACCTCAAAAAATTATGGGCTCTCGGAGGCTGTCAGCCTGAAGCTGGAGTTCAGATAAGGCCTTCCCTATTCAGCAGAGACAGCTCTACCTGTAACAACACAGCAATTCTGGAGTATTAATCAGCCGTTGGGGCAGGGGTTCCTGCACTTGGAAATGGCCAGGCTTGTGGATATAGCTGTGGAGGTGGAGACAAGTGTCCCCGGGAGCCTGTGAGCAGGATGTTTACCTGCTCTGAGACCCCAGAGGTGCAGGACAAGGAGCCTGCTGGTACTGGCGTGCACAGGACCTCGCTGTGCTCTCCTGTGTGTCCTTGGTGCACGCAGGAGCTGCAGAATGCCCTGCACGGAGGAGAGCACCAGGCTCCCCCCTGGAATGGGTACACTGCTCAGAGAGGAGGAAATACCTTTTCTCCAATGCACTCCAACTGGGGTTTGTGAAAACCTGTTTCCAGTCTGGCTTCTTGGAGGCTTTTTTTACTGCTTCTGACTGAGCCTGGGGATTTTGGTAGCACTTCAGCCTAAGTAATATACCTGTCCTGCTGCTTTCCCCAGACAGCTTGACAAAGGCTCTGTAAATATGACACCTTTCAGTGCTCAAGTCAGCAGAAGTGGGCAGGAATTTCCCTCCTTTTCCAGGAGGGTGCCTCTTATGCAATAGCATAGCATGAACCAAACAGGAATGTTTGAGCTTTGTTTTCTAGTTTTGTTCTGTGTGTTGGTGTTTTCCTGTTCTAGACAGAGCCTGATAGCACACAGAGAGAATTCTGTGTGAGACTGTTTTGCAGAATGCTCAAATTCTTGCCTGTTGCTCCTTGGTGGTGGCTCTTGGTAGTTTCGCTGCTTTGGGCAGGCTTACTGGGGCTGAAAACTGCAGCTTTCACAAAACCGCAGGAGCTTTTTAGAGGTGTGATGTGTCAGGGTGGGACAGGTTGGCTGGTTGAACTGTGGCGGGTGGCAAATCCTTGTACAAATTCTCTCTAGGAAGAGAACCTTCTGTTCTCTGGAAGGACACTTTGAGGTCTTTGGTAGGTGTCTTTCAACCCCATTGCTCCAAAGCAAGTGGAGAGTTTATTAGATAATACTAGGAAATGCATCTGTGTTATTCCTAATGTGTTTGCTCAACTTGAGCTGCAGCCAGGTTTGGGACTTAGAAGAGCAAAGCCCTTCCTTTATAATTTGACTCAAATATTTCCTTCTGACTTCCCAGTACCTGGCTCCTGAGGTGCTAAAGAAGCAGCCCTATGACAGGACAGTAGACTGGTGGTGCCTAGGAGCTGTCCTCTATGAAATGCTCTTTGGACTGGTAAGTTTGGAAATGGGCTGGTTTACTTTACGTGGTGGGAACTTTATTTTCAAAAGCTGTGGTGTGAGGTTGGCCTGGTGTTCACAAGGTACTCGATAGACAACTAAATCCTGAATCAATGACCTGGTTCAATCCTACCACTGCCCTTCTGAGCAGAGGTGTGGCAGGTCTGCCTCATCTACTCACTGCAGGACTCATTTTGACCTGCAATTTGTGGCTCCTTCTGGTAGCTCATGTTTTACCTGGCTGCTTCTCCTCTCTTTCAAATTAGCCTCCTTTTTACAGCCGGGATGTGTCTCAGATGTACGACAACATTCTGCACAAGCCACTACAGATCCAAGGAACCAAGACTGTGGCAGCTTGTGACATCCTCCAGGGACTTCTCCACAAGGACCAGAAGAGGAGGCTGGGTGCCAAAACAGACTTTGTAGGTGGCCTCCACTATGATCAGGAGGGAGGGAGGATGGATGGAAAAAATTCTATTCGGAGCATTTCTTTCACAACAGCACTGCCTTGGAAAAAGCTTCCCACACAGTCTGTCCCTTCAGCCTCCTACAAGGGACACGTGGGGTTGACTTGGGTTTCCCCAAAGGGAAAGTGGTGGTGGCCAGCTAAGGACACCGATGTGTGATGGGTCATTTCCCTTCAAGGGATTCCTGGACCATGACCCTCACGTATCAAGGATTTGTGGATATGGGTATGTGGTAACTTCAAGTCTTGCTTCAACCAATTAAAGCTGTGGGAGCAGGTGCTGGAAAAGGAGGGGTGGCAGAAGACTGACTTTTCCTTCCGGCTTTCTGTACAGCTTGAGATAAAGAACCACGTATTCTTCAGCCCAATAAACTGGGATGATTTATATCACAAGAGGATCACTCCTCCATTCAACCCCAATGTGGTAAGTGGGTAATTGTGCCTTTTTTACAAAAGGGATCCTTTCCAGATGTCTCATGCTGGCACTGAGGGTTCTGAGGTGTGGGTTGGGAGCTGCAGACACAGTGGTGATGGCTCTTTTGGAAGAGCAGCTGTGTTGGACTGCCTGAACACAAGCAGCTGGTTTGGGTGTGCTCACTCCATGATTGTGTGTCTCTGCTCCTCGGCTTAGGCTGGTCCAGCTGATCTGCGACACTTTGATCCCGAGTTCACCCAAGAAGCCATCTCTGCCTCCATCACCCACACGCCTGACCTAGCAGCCAGCAGCTCCAGTGCCTCAGATGCATTTTTAGGATTTTCTTATGCACCAACTGAGGAGGACATTTAAGTTTTACAAAGGCTTTGTGAAGCCATATTTTAAATGAATGGGTTTTATGTTTATTTTGTTTTTCTTTTCCTTTTGAGAGGATTGGTACCATCCTTTGCTCATGGTTTAAGGAAATTGGCACTAACACACTAACTGGCTGGGATGGAACAGAGCTCTTGACTTTTGCTGTTTGGTGGATTTTCTCCCTAAAGGAACGCTTCCCTGCCAGGGACAGTGGGAACGCTGATTATGATTTTCCCCGAGTGTCTTGTGCTACTTGGCAGAATTGTATTCACTCTGTGGTTGTGTTTATGGTTGAGGTATGTGCCATCGTTCACATCAGCAGCAATGCCCCTGTAACTGGACACATTTTTTTTATTTTTTTTTGTGGAGCTATGCTCAGCTATGTCCAATATCTTTCCCCAAGTCTTCCACAGAGAAGGAAACTCTTCACGTCACCAAGAACAGTGGCTTCCTTCCTTTAGGTGAACTCTGTCACTCAAGCTACTCATCCTGGACTGAGCTGGGCTCAGGGACAAAGTGTTCATCAGTTATTGCTCCAAAGGCAGCTGCAGATCTGTAAATCCTGAACTGCACTATAGCCCTTCATGCCAGTCTGTCCCTCCTCAAAGGGAGTGGATCGTCTCTCTGGCCCAGGATTGGGATGCTACTGCCGCAACAATGAGGCTGTGATGGAGGAGCCAGCATGCAGGAGGAAAATCCCAGATCAGAAGGGTGGGGAAAGAGGCTGAGTTGCTTGGAAAAATAAAAATAACTTTATAGCTGAACTCTGGTTGGGGGGGTGCTTTCACAGCATGTGCTTGACTTGCCCCAGGCACATCAACACTTCTGTGATGAGCGAGGGGTGGCTGTGCTCCAGGCTCCAGCACTCACCTGAAAATGCCCATCACTGATGTGGAACCGTTATTTATTCTGCCTTAATTTAAATGCTGGTGTGTTCATTGAATGTCACTTCTCACTTTTGTCTTTTTTTTTTTAAAGCTGTTCTGTGCTGTTGCTGTAGGGAGGAGAGGGGGCTCGGCGCAACACAGGGATAAACAAGGGGCTTCCTAAAAGTTGTGTGATGCTTGTGCTGTGGGGAACCTTGCGCTGGAACAATTGTTTGGGATTTTTTATCAGGCTTTGTCTTGTATATGCTGGAGTCATTGGAAATACGACATGGTTTATATTAAAGTGCAAACACTGATGGGCTTCTATGGCTGTCCTGGATCTGAGGGGAGGAGGGCAGGGACGGGGGTGTTTAAATTAAACAGTGCAAAGAGGCATTCCCTCCTTTAAGCTGATGACAGAACCATGGAAGGGTTGAGGATCTCAAAGGCTAGGGGCGGGGACACCGTCTACTCTCCCAGCTCGCTCCAAGCCCTGTACAGCCTGGCCTTGGACACTGCCAGGGATCCAGGGGCAGCCACAGCTTCTCCGGGCAACCTGTGCCAGGGCCTCCCCACCCTCACAGGGAAGAACCTGCAGCTGTCAGGATTGGGATTTTAGACAAAAGTGCAATCAAAGGCCCAGAAATGTCAAGAGCGGCTGCCCCATAGCGGGCCGGCCCCGCTGACAGGCGCGGGCTCGGGCCGAGGGCCCGGGCTGAGCGCGGGCGGGTGCGCGCAGCCCTGTCCCCGCCCCGTCACACCCCCGCCTAACGCAATGGTACCGCCCCGCCCCTTTCCCTGGCGGGGAGTGGAGCGAACCACCGCGGCGACCTCTGCACTCGAGGGGGGGGGGAAAAGGACACCCGCGCATGCGTCCGGCCGGAGCGTTGCTAGGGCGGAGCGCGCGTGGTGACGGCGGCACGGCGGGCGCACGGTGGGGACCCGCGGGCGGCCGGAGCGCTGGCGCTTGCCCGCTGCTCCCCAGAGCCCTCCGGCAGCCCCGGGGGAGCCTATGGAGAGCGGCCCGCGCAATGCCATCGTGTTCAACGCCTCCAAGGGCGAGAGCTTCACGCCGGCCGGCGGCTACAAGGCCCTGCGGAA
This sequence comes from Lycocorax pyrrhopterus obiensis, assembly GCA_014706295.1. NCBI lineage: Eukaryota > Metazoa > Chordata > Aves > Passeriformes > Paradisaeidae > Lycocorax > Lycocorax pyrrhopterus. The sequence goes on along the minus strand of JACSVZ010000022.1, from coordinate 6,876,201 downwards.
GAGGCTGCGCGGCAGCTGGAAGGTGCAGAGGTGAGGGGCGGCTCTCGGGGGCACGGAGAGGCCCCGGCGGGGGTGGGTGGTGTGGGTTGGGTACCCGAGTGGCCTTTGGGGATGTATCTCGTGAGCTGAGGTCGTTCTCTCTCGTTGCATCCTGCATCCTGTTGCATCTTGTGCCGCTGTGGGATGCCGTGCGTGGTTGTTTGGAGCTAGAGCTGTCTCACCTGTGGCGGAGATGCAGTGTAAGGCGTAAGGATGAAGCTCCTCGTGCAGATTTGTGAGTCTGTCTCGATTTGGAGTTTGGGACAAAAAGAAAACAGCGCTTTTGTAGGTGATACTGTTTGTCTGGCCGCTGCAAGATGGCATGGAGCTGTTTGGGAGAGGGTCAGGCTGGAGATCAGGAAAGGTTCTTCCCCCAGAGGGTGCTGGGCACTGCCCAGGCTCCCCAGGGAATGGGCACGGCCCCGAGGCTGCCGGAGCTCCAGGAGCGTTTGGACAGCGCTGCCAGGGATGCCCAGGGTGGGGTTGTTGATGTCTGTGCAGGGCCGGGAGCTGGGCTCCGTGATCCCAGTGGGTCCCTTCCAGATCAGCTTATTCTATGAAATGTGCCCAGACCAAAAAGAAGAAAAAGAAAAATAATAGGAAGCTCCTCAGGTGCAAAGTTTAATAGCAGCTGTGACAGCTTGCAGCAGCTCTGGATCTGCCACAGTGCCTTGTCAGAGGAGCGTTACTGTTTAGCTGGTTGACATTTGTAAGGATTATTTTTGCTCAAGTTGTCGACTTTAAACCCAGATAAAAGGATGCGAAGTGACTGAAGTGATTTGCTTTATGTTCATTTGCCAGTCTTTTAAGAAAAATAAAAGGAAAAAGTTGTGGTTCAGGACTATATCCAAGAATAATGCATGTCTTTATTAATCTATTCATAGCTTAAAAGATGAGATCACATCTGAGAGACTGTTTGGAGTGAAATTGTGGATTACAGCGGGACCAAGAGAGAAGTTCAGCGCTGATGAGGTGAGAAGTCAATAATTGTTTTCAAATTAATTATGTTTTTAAATTTGCTTAAGTAGAAGAGAACAAGACAGAAGACCTTGCTGTAATGCTGCTTTAAATTAATTCATATAAATTGAAATTTGAATGTTTTTCTTATAGGATCAAATTAAGTGTAAACAGTCAAAATTATTTATCTCCCCTCATCTCAATACAACTTTGTGGAGTTTTGTGTGTAGCTTCTCATGTTTGGTTTTTTTTTCCTGGATCTTTGTTGTTTTCTAGTTTTCCGTTCTGAAGAAATTCCTGGAGGATGGTGGGGCCATCCTGGTGATGCTGAGAGAAGGTGGAGAGTCCCGGAATGGCACAAATATTAACTTTTTGTTAGAAGAATATGGGATCATTTTCAATAATGGTAATGGGGCTCACTGCTGCCTTTTATTCATCAATTTGCAGCAAAATTGAAAGAGCAGGTTCAGCCTTTGTGGATACAAGCCAAGCAGATCTTTCTCACAGAGTATCTTTTGATCTAAAAGATGTTTGTTCTTTAAATCTGCGTGCACATGGCAGGGTAATACTGGAGCACAGCAAAGGCTTTCCATGGACAGAGTACATGGACAACTTGGCCATCTCTGTTCCTTTGCTGTAGTTGTTAGCTTTAATTTACTTTAAAAAATTAATTCTAGTGAAATTTCTTGATTAAAAAGCCTTTAAGATACTTTCCACGCATTTTAAAGGATGGAATCGCTTCATGCTCATCCTGATTAAGAAGTGGCACTTTTCTTTAGCAGACCAATAAAATGTCATTCATTAGTTTTGTGCTGCCAATGGGGAAAAAAACCCCAACTACCCAAGGCAACTGTGTCTCAGTGTACATAAAATATTTTGAGTCTTTGATGGCTTTTCTAGACTGTGCCTTTTTTTTTTGCATCAATAAGATTCAATTCATCAAGTGTTTGGAAGATGTATAAAGAAAATCAAGTTGTAAAAGTTGATACAGGCTGTTTTAACTGGACCATCTTTTTGCCTCTTCTGCTTTGCAGAAGATGGACATGTGCTTACTTTGTGTATTTTTATTTGAATTTGCAAACGTATTCCTGTCCTAAATCTATTCTGTCCAAAAGGAAACAGTAGTGAAAGCTGATTTCAATTCTTTTGGGTTCCAAATGCCAGCTTTGTGCTGTTAGAAGCAAACACCCAGGGAATCCAAGAGCTAAACTAATTTTTCTTTGCTAAATCTAACACGCTGATCAGCTAAGGTGTAAATTTCTGTATTTTTTTCTTGTTTCAAGATGCTGTAGTACGAAATGTGTATTACAAGTACCACCACCCAAAGGAAGCACTAATCTCTGATGGAGTTTTGAACAGGTAAGTATTTGGGGTATGTGAATCCTCACAGTAAACTCTTGTAATCTGGATTGTTTTCAGCAAGGTTTGTTTTTCAACGTCTCGTAGGGGAATCAGTGAAGCTGCAAAGAAAACAGTGCTTGAGCCAACAGATGAAGATGGAAGGGGCCATGACTCACAGTGAGTGTTTTCTGTGAGGAAAGTGATGTGAAAATATGTAGAATACCTCAGAACTGGCAGGTTTGTGATTAGCAGCAGCACACTGTGCTTATGGTGAGGTTTTTTAATGCGTTTCTTATGTTCTTATGCTTCTTAGGTTATATCTGGAAAGGAGAATCTGTTTAGTAGAGCTCGGTAACCTCTGAAGGAGCAGGAGGGATAGGTTTGGAAAGGAATTAGTGTTCTCATGACCAGATCTTTTTTGCCTCTAGTCTCTGGGTTTGATTTTGAGTTCTGTGGATCTGTCCAGCCTGCCTGATGCATACAGGTGCTTATGGAGTTTCTGTATTTCCTGCAGAGCTCTCACCTTTGTTTATCCTTTTGGAGCCACACTGAATGTGATGAAGCCAGCAGTGGCAGTTCTGTCCACAGGATCCGTCTGCTTCCCTCTCAACAGGCCTATCCTGGCTTTCTATCAGCATGAGGTATGAGCTGCCTGGGGCACTCCCTGCATTCCCCCTGCCCCACACAAAAACTGTGAGTGGATGTTTTGGGGATACTTACAAACCCACCTCAATTTTTGATGCATCTGCAAACTCCAGATGAGTCCAGTGACTCTTTCTTCTTTGTGTAGTAAACTTCTTTGCAGGGGGTTCAGAGGAGACTTAATGAGGTGGTCAGCAAAGATTACCTATTTTTTGGTTGACTGGTGGATATCTTTAGTTCTTTAAAGTTTTGGGGGTTTTTTCCACTGTTTTAGTAATAATTTATTAAATAAAATTATCTTTAGCTTTGTAGGCACACCATATTGAATGAAGGCAGAGGCCTGTCACCTCGGAACCAGTAGATTTTTCATATACTGTCTTACTCATCCAGCCCTGTTAATTTATAGAAATAAATTCAGAAATCTAGTCACAGTCAATGGTTACAAGCACAGGATTGATATTGTTAAGGAATGCGAACAAGTTAACACAGCTTTTTGCTTTGTAGACAAGTAAAGCAATGCAATAACAATTGCCTCTAAAACTGTGCTTTGGAAGAAATTTTTGCTATATTGGATTCTTTGTTGGTAGAGTAAAGGTGGAAAGATGGCAGCGCTGGGTTCTTCCCACATGTTCAATGACCAGTATTTAGATAAAGAAGAAAATGGTAAGATCATGGTAAGTTGGAGTTTTTTGGGAGTTGGTTTTTTTTCTTTAAAAACACCCTAGTGGGTCTTCACAACGTTTGCAAAGCACTCCAGGCTCATCTTCGTTTTAGAGCAAGACAGCTATGAAATGGATTTAGTATGGGGATTCTAAGCCAATACTAGCAGATATTCTTTGATTTATTATCTTATTTTTAATCTTTTTCATGTTATGTTATTTAATAGATTTGATATGAATATTTAAGCATAGTATGAGATTACTTGGATTCTCCTGAAATTAATTGAGTTTTGCCCTTCTCCAGGATGTGCTTTTCCAGTGGCTCACAACGTCAGATATCCACTTAAACCAGATGGATATGGAGGACCCTGAGGTAAGAGAGATCCGTCACCAGGAGGTGAAGAACAGTGTGCTCTGGCAGCACCAGTTTTGGCACACCATGTATTTAGCAGAGTGATTAACGGCCAGATGGGTGCTGCTGTTGTTGCAGAACCTTTATTCACAGTCTAAGATTGAGTAGACAGATGGCTTAGGTGTAAAAAAATAATGGTATCACTCAGCCTTAGATTGCTATTCATTATCAGATAGAATTTGTGAAAGTCTCTTTCCAATTTGCCCACGTTTAAGAGATTTACTGCTCCGGTGTAACGAGTTTTTTCACTCTGAGCCCTCAGACAAGAGGAGCGTGCAGGAAGGAAAGGCAGATTTTCTGTATGTGAGTAGGGGTCAACCTTTGTGTCAGTTTTAGTTGTATACAAATGCTATTTTTATTTGGAAATATCTTTATGTGATAAAGTTGTATACTCTGTGTGCATAAAAGAACAACAGTTTTGCACAGTTGATTAGTAAGCTGGCTGTTTTAATTTTAAAGAATTAACAGAAATCCAGATAAAACATCCATGTGTTGGGTAGCTTTACAGCTGAGAGAAGAGTTGGCACAGTTACTGATCTAGTGAGCTGCACTGCAAAGGGCCATACCTGGTAAAGAGTGAAATAATTACTTCTAGGTGAGATTTTATGTGAGATATAAACTAGAAAGAGGCTATGGGAGTGGGTTGGCCATTTCAAATGACAGGGGTGTGTATCTGTGTGTTCAGATTTCAGACTACACCGTGCTCCCAGACACAGCCGCGCTCTCTGAGCAGCTGCGAGTCTGCCTGCAGGAAGGAGATGAGAACCCGAGAGACTTCACAAAGCTGTTTGATACATCCCTTTATCAGCTGGACACAACTGCCCTCCCTTCAGTTATCAAGTCAGCAGCTGTAATTTTCTTATTACTTATTTATTTATTCCGTTCTGTGTTCTGCATTTTCTCTTTGTGCTTAACTGTGTCTCCTTAAGAGCAGGAAGGATTGAGCTGTAGGCAGCATTTTGAATATGAATATTCCAGAGGATGGATTTGTACAGTGTGGCAATGGTGTTTTCTCTTGCTGCTTGTCTTAGCTGTAGTTTCTGGCCTTCTTTTCTCCATTTTTTTCTGACTACATGAGACTCATTGGTCTGATATTTTTAGAACTGTCTGCAGTGAAGTTGGGCACTTTCTGGAGTGGTAACTGGGAGCCGCTCGTTTTCCCACATTTGAATTACCAAGTAATTTACTGAAAGCTGCATTTCAGTCACCTTTGCATTTCCCAGTAATTGTGTTTTGAGGTTTATCAGGTGCTCAGTTTTCCCAGTTTGTGTCACTATCAGCTTTGGCCATCATAACTCCCCTGTTACCCAGATCATGTCTGAACACTTGAGTAGTGGCAGCTTAACACAGATGCCATGAAACTCCACTCTGCTGTGGACACTCTTCCTTCTTACTCTGTATTTCTTGTATTTTCACTAGTTGTGAATTCACAGTAGGATCTCCCTTCTGATCCCACCATAACAAATACTTTTTTCAAAAATAACTTTTGGTTATTGACTTGCTTACAAACATTTTTGAAATCCCAATTCTGCTTTTCTGCGCTGGATCACTTTTTCTTCATCCATGTTCATCCTGCTAAAAGTCGATTGAAGAACTGAGCTGTGATTTTTTGAATCATCTTATATATCCACCTATCATTATCTTCCCCTGTCACAATTTTAATTTTCTCACTGTAGAAGTCGTTTATTACTGATCTGTAGTTCTCTGAGGTCCTACTAATATGGACATCCCATTTTTTTGTGCTGTTACAGTGCAAAACTTTGATGCTGGTGTGTTCACAAAAATCCATCTCTATAGCCTGCAAGTGAAAATAGATGTTGTACCGTTTTTTCTCTCATACTTTGAATTTTTCTGGGCTGTAGAGCTTATGAAGAACTGAATGTGAAACATGAACCCCTCCAACTCATTCAGCCTGAATTTGAGACTCCACTACCTGTCCTCCAGCCAGCTGTGAGTAATTTTCTTGCTTGTACAGTACAGGGAGAGCCCTTCTCCATGAAGGTTGGACTTGAGAATCTTGGAGGTCTTTTCCAACCTTAATGAGTCTCTGCTTCATTTGTTTCATGCAAAACCTCTGTGTGTCATTTCCATAGTTCTGTAAAAAAGTAGTGAGAAATGCTGTAGTAATAATTAATCACTGGGGATTTGAATACACTACAGGGACCATCTAATTTTTATTAAAAGAGCTTCAAAATGTGGTGTGTGGTACCAGAACAGAATCCTTGTGTGATAAGCCTTTGGTTGAGTAGCTGCTCGCAGACCTGTGAGGCTCTGGCTCAGCCTTCCCTGTGAAAACAGGATGTGATATTTCAGAAAGCAGTGGTGGTGTAAGTACTGCGCTGAGTGCTGCCAGTGAGGAGCCAGTCTGTCCTGCTCTGCTTCCATCTCCCAGATCCTCAGGGGAAGCAGAAAGTGGAGCATTGGTCTTTTACAGCAGGAGCTGATCAAACTTTTACCAGCAGAGGTTTGGGCTGACAGCAACAACACGAGCTATGGTGGTGTCAGACTCATTTCAGAAAGCAGGAATCTCTGAGTATCTGAATTTTGCCATCATTGTTCCATCCTTCTTTACCCTGGCCTCTAAGAAAGCATTGCTGGGATCCTTATAGCTGCAGGATTGCAACTGAAAGTGGTGTCTCACGCACTGCTTTTTAAAAACCCAAGTCCAACTCGTGACATAAATGGTGCCTGCATGAATCAGAAAATACTCTGACCAGAACTGATGTCAATGTGTTTTCAGGGTGAGCTGTTATGGCCAATTTAGTTCCTCAACTCTCAGCCATCACCTGGGTCTCACGGAGCAAAACTGAAACTGCAAATAAGAATGTCTAGTTGTGGTGCTGGGTGATAATTCTGGCATACTTGTGACTAAACTCTTTTGGAATGTTCAGTTATTTTTACAAAATGAGAATGGAATTTTCAAATGGTGCCCCTTTGTTTGGTGGGCTTTGGAGTTGCTTTTGGCTTTTTAAAAGGTTTCTTCAAGTTCAGTAGAAGTACAAAACTGTTGTCTTAGAGATCTATAAAGTGTAAGAAAAATATATGGCAATCAACCATGCTGCTTTTTCTCTTCAAGGTTTTTCCACCTGCATTCAGAGAACTGCCTCCTCCCGCTCTGGAACTGTTTGACTTGGATGAAACTTTTTCCTCTGAGAAAGCACGTCTCGCAGAGATCACAAACAAATGTAAGTGGAGCAGATTGTTTGCACATTTATATAAAAAGTCCAATTTTTTAGAGGAAAATTGTTATATTTAGTTTTAAAGCATAGACCTCATTTGGGAAAATCTATTGCTCTCATCCTGATCCAAGAAATTGAAAGGCTTTGGAAATTGATTGCGTGACTTTATGTACCATGACATTATATTTTGTCTGTTACATGACATTTTATCCTGCTTCTGCCTGTTGTTTCCTGTATTGTGCATAAATTGCTTTGTGCACTCTTGCTGATGAATTTCACATCCTTTTTATGCTTTGAAGTTGAAATGTTAAGATTATTCTAAACACTTAAAGAAGATGAGCAGGTACTGGCTGCAGGAATACATCATGGCTAGTGCACTAAGCTTGGTTACGGGACTGAACCTCCCTGAATGCCAACAGCGAATGAAGATTCAGAGCAGGTTTTGGCCAGCTGCTCCTGATGTGTGTGATATTCTCCTGCCTTCCTCCCTGGGCGCTTGTTTAGGCACTGATGATGACCTGGAGTTTTACGTACGGAAATGCGGTGATATCCTGGGCGTGACGAGTGAACTCCCAAAGGACAAGCAAGATGCCAAATATATCCTGGAGCACATCTTCTTCCAAGTGGTTGAGTTTAAGAAACTGAATCAGGTATTTTTAATAACAATTACAAGTGAGTAGCTGGTAGTAGCAGCAGTGAGGGTGGTGTGTCATTGTAGCAGCTACGCTTGTCACAGGCGAGAGGTGCAGTGATGTAAGCCATTGGTTGTGCAATACATGAGAGCAGTGAAGTGTGAGCCAGAGTACTTTTGACTGTTAATCTCTATAAAACATGTAGTGCTCAATTTATTAAGTCTCTCATTTATTTTAATTGGGGGATTAGTACATGCAAGTGTAGCTTGTAATTTCAGCTAAATCCAGTTCATTGCTGGTGCCTGAGTGAGAGCAGGGAGTCCTCAAGAGTGCTCACAGCTCTGGCCAGTGCTGCAGTGCAGAGATGACACCAGCACTGATCCTCAGCAGCTGTACTGAAATACAGCTGTGCTGAAATAGTTCTTCATAGTAGATTTGATGCTTCAAAGGGTGTTTGGAGCATATTGGCAGAGCAGCAGTTTGTGCTAGTGAGAATTGCCTGTTTCACACGTAATCTAGGTAAGCCAAAAATCTTACAGTTCTATGCTGTTGTTAAAACTCTTTTTTTATTCTTTTTTTTTTCTTCTTCTTCCCTCACTTAAGGAACACGATACTGACCCAAGTGAAGCTGGATTCCAGAACAGTACCTGAGACCTGGCTTTCCCCAGTTTGAGATAGATCTTTTAGTGAAAATATATTTTTCCATTTTGAAGCCTCTCCTTTCAGTATATTTATTGGGACTGTCTCAGTAGTTCACTGAATGCTTGGATCATTTATGTGGGGTAGTTCAGATAATTAATGCCTTCTGGGGAACTGCTTGTATTTCACAAGCACTTTCCAAAGAATTTCTTATTTTTCTACTTCTTTATTGAAACTGTAATTTTTTAATATATTAAAAAAATAATATACCAAGAAAATGTGTTTTGGGTCCTTCTTTTTGGCTCCAGCATTTATTTTCTTGTAGTTAAGTCTTACTGTTGGTTCTCCTGGTGTACATGAGGTCCTTAATTGCACTGTGAGAAGGGTTGTTACTTTGGTTTGTGAACTGAGGACAAAAAATAGAGCCATAATTCTAACAGGAGCTGCTGAAAATACATTTATCACCCTCAGGCAGCCTCCTTTTGTCTCTCTGCCAAAGAGAACTAAGGAGAGGTGAGTTTGCTACTGTAGAAGGAAAAATATTTCTTCCAAGGGAGGGGGGGATTTGAAATTAAGCAATAATGACACTGTTGCAGATCGCTGCCTCATATCAGACTGGAACTACATAATTTTAAAAAGAGAGGACAGCACCTCTCTTTTTTTTTGATGAAAACCTTAAGATTTAATGGATCATTATTAAGAAACTTTCATACTGCACAGAAACTCAGGAATATTTTTACTTCCAGTTATTTGATATCTAGCCCACTCCCTGAGGTGGTGAGTTCAGTAATGCACAGGAGTGGAAATTCAGGTTAAATTCATTGACCGTGAAATGTTGAAGCTCAATGCACAGCAAAAATAGAGCCAAGGAGATCAGTGGTGAGAAGAAAAGATTTGTCAACATCATCAACACCACATCTCTTTTGCAAGGACTTTTTTATGTTAACGTGGTGAAATTGCATTATAAAGCCTTTTTTGGCTGTCAATCTGACACTCAAATTGTTAAACATAAATTCTTCCCCCACTCAGGCCTTCCATGACTTCTGTGCTTTACCTTGCTCTGCTGTGGTTTTTAAAATCAAAGCTGCTTTTTTGCAAAAAATCTGTTCATCTTTTATCCCCCCAAAATATCTTTTTATTTTACTTTTCTTCATGCTTCACATACCCTCTTGGCACAGGTTTTTCTAAAGGGGGTGCCCCAAAGCCCCTGCCAAGTTCCTGCCCAGTTGAGATGTGCTGATATAACGTAAGCAGAAGTGGTTGTATCTCTTCCTACACTGCAGACATTCCCTTTTCACAGCAGCATGTTGGAAATTTTTCATTTCTTCCTCTGTTTTCCTTTGAGGCCGTGGTTGTGTTTGCCACCCAGAGCACTCTGTACATTCCAGCTACAGATTTACACAACAAGCTTAATCTCTTCTCCTGTGCGGTATCAATATCAATCAGCCAGCACAGACTGCAGCTGAACCAAGCCCCTGAGTGCTTCTCTTGCTAATTATAGCTCTGGTTTGTACTCTTCTGGGGTGTTTATACTTCAAACTGTAAATAGTTTCTGTTTCCCAGCCTTGTTTCGGAGTTGTTTTGTCACCTGCTCCTGATGTTGTAACATGGTTTAGAGAAAAGCCATGTGAGCAGCCAGGGGATACAAGCAGCTCTCTGTTTTCTGGGTGTCTCTGAGGCCTCTCTTGACAGCTGAAGAACAAATTTTTCACTGAATAGATGTTTTTTCACTAGGGTGGAATACATGTAGCTAGCATCTCTCTTTCAAAGCTGTCCCTTTAGCCCTCTGGAAGTATTTAAACTTTGTAACTAGAACCACTTTAGTCATGGCAGTGTGATACATGTAAAATTTATGGCTGACTGACAGAATTTTGAAGGAGTACAAGTAGGCGAGTGCTTTTAGGAGGTGAGGTGAGGCCGGGGGATAGGTTAGGCACATAGCTAGCGAGGGAGTTAATATATTAATGAAATTATTGCTGCAATTCACAAAAGTTGGTTACAAACCACTCTTGCTGCTTTCCCTTTTTGTCTGTCCTCTCGTACAACGGGACTCATTCATTACCCCTTAATCTGTCCCTATGAGAAGAGGGGGAAACAGCACATTGGTTATTCAGCAAACCATAAATGTCCTGAAATGTGGTTTTAACAAGTCCTTCTCCCTTTCTTTGCTGCAAGCAGTGACAGGAGAGGAAAATCAGGATTGTGTGAGTGGGGTGAGAGCTAACAGGAGAGCATGAAAATCTGTAAGAGGGCTGAGTGCGATGGTCCGGGCTCCTTTCCTTCCCTTGGACCAGCGGTTGGACAGGACAGAGGAGACCTTCCCTGCGTGGTGGCAGGTGCTGGATTCCCGCAGCCGGGACGAGGAGTGACATCCTGCCTCGGGCGGGCGGGTGACAGGACAGGGTGCCCGGGGCCGCTGCCCGCTGCCAGGCTGTGCTTTCCCGCAGCGCCAGGAGAGGGATCCGAGCCCCGAGCGCGCCTCCGCCCGCGCTCCCGGCGGGCAGCGCCGGCCCCGCAGCCATGGCCCCGGGGCTGCAGCCGCGTCCCGCTGCCCCTTCTCCGCACGGAGCTGCCCCGACCCCTCTGCCAGGTAACGGGGGCGGGCGGGGCGGGGGGCCCGGCCACGGCCACCCTGGAGGATCCTGCCCCGGGCGGTGCCGGAGGGGGCTGCACCCGGTGAGGTTGTGCCGGAGGCAGGCCCTGGGTGTTTAGGGGGCTCAGCCTCAGGTCGGGAGGGCAGCGAGAGTCAGAGACCAGCACCAGAGAGATATTTATACCTTTATTGTGTTAATACAAATGAGAGGGATCGGGGAGGAGGAGGAGCCAGCAAGGCTGCGGCTCTCGGGGGTGCCATCACCAGCCCAAACATCCCCCACCAGCAGTGCCGACTCAGTCACACCAGGGGGGCAGATTTAACTTGTCACCAGGTGCTGCCATCACCACTCAAGCCGCTGGCTCCGTCTTCCCTGCTGCAGCGTGGACCCCTGCTCCTTGCAGGAGGGTGCAGGCACCCAGCAGATCCAGCTGGAACCAGGGCAGCAGCATCACAGAGTCCGGTGCAGAAACACAGGGACAGCGTCAGGATCACTCAGCTGGGTCTGCAGGGTGGCAGAGCTGTGGATCAGTGTAGGGTGCTTCTTGAAGGCACCAGGGCAAGCCAGAGGAATCACCACAGGGGTATCCAGGGACGACGTGGCTGGTTTGGAGCATCCCAGTAACCGTAACTCCTCAGTGCTTACATCAAGGGACATGCTGGTATCCATAAAGGATTTTACTGTGGAGATGTCCCACCTGGGTGTTGGCACTTTCCCAAGGGCTGAGAGGTCTCCAGCCAGCTCAGAGCCCTTGAAGAGCAGGCTCTGCAGTGGCTTGCAAGGTGTCGAGGTCTTCTGTGACACCACATTTATCAGGCGGCCATCTCTGCTGGGGTGCTCCCAGGGCAAACCAGACACCTCAAAAGTTGCGTGGCCATGGTGGGCCTTGCAGAAGCAGATGAAACCGAGGTCAGAGACGCTCTGGGTCAGGCTGTGCAGCTCAGTCTTCACACAGCTGCTCAGACACTCCACCTGCTTGATGACACACAGAGAGCTGCCACTTGCTGTGTTGTCCAAGTCCATGGGAAGCTCCCAGGTGTCCTGTTTAGAAGCACTGCTAGAGTCCATGTAATAACTCAGAACAGGAAAAGAATGGCTATGGCTGGAGGACCCGGCCAAGAACCCATTTTCTAGGATTTCCTTTCTGGTCAGGATGCTGGTGCTGTGCCTCCTGGTGGACAGCATGGTGCAGAATCCAACAGCTGTCTGGTTTATGGAGAGAGATCAGGGTGACCCTGTCAGAATAAATATGTTACTGTTCACTAAGGAATTACAGACTTACAGTAGCAGGACCACTCTTGGCAAAATCCTGTCTCAGTCTTGCAAGGAGCTGAGCTGGATCCAGGACAGGTAAGAAAGCATCCAGCCTGTCACTGTTTTTTAGAGTGAAACAGTTTCACCACAGCCTGTTTGGTGCTCAGAGGTCATTGGGGAGCCTCCCTGGAGTTGTATTTATTTGACCTCAGCCTGTACATCACTACTCTTAGCTTCATACAGGGGATAGAGTGATACTTTATCCCACTCCTGAAGTCAGAGGGCCACTAACCCCAGCTAGAATCGAGTCCCTTTGAGAGGGAGGCACCAAACCAGGCTCAGGCTTGGATGGGAGAGGCTGAAGGGCAGTTCTTACTTTTCTTTAGTCCCACATGTGATAAGCCTCACCACCAGCTGACTTCCAGCATCCTTCCAAGGGACTAGGGCAGGCCAGGGAAGGGGATGGCTAAGCTCCAAACCCATCTTTACTTGGAATGCATGTTAAGCAGCAATAAATAGCTCCTAAATTTACTGCAAAGAGGCTGTATGGTCAGTCTATAAGGAAAGTCTTCTTTAAGAGACGAAAAACCTTTTCCCTCGGTATGTGACAAATAAGAGAGGGATTAAGGGAACAGAGTAAATAGCACTACTTACCTTCAACTTCTATACAGACCCCTTGAAGTTCTTGACCCTTTTCTGCCAGTGCTACTTACAGGAGATTTATAGTTCTGGTAATCAATTAACAGGCTGATTTCCTAATTAAGCTAGTTTGGGAGAGGGAGGGGCTTCTGTTTGCCTCTTTTTAAGCACAGGGGCAGTGATGTGGGCCATGGCTGAGTGATGGAGGTACTCTGAGTTCTGTGAGGGCTGGGTTGTTCATCCTGTCAGTAGTCCTTACTAAGGTGACACCTTTCTTTAAGCTTTGCCTTGTTTTGTGAGGTGTTGGTTAGGAATATCCATGTGCACAGACCTAGCATGGATGATACGGATAGTATATGTTGAAGTACTTGGACAATGCTTTCAGGCACAGGGTGGGATTGTTGGGGCTGTCCTGAGTGCAGCCAGGAGTTGGACTTGGATGATCTTTTGGGGCTCCTTCCAACATGGAATATTCTGTAACTTGTGTGGTGCTCCTGCCCTTTGCCCAGGGCTGCTGCTGTGGCTGGGGGGGGGCTCAGGTCGGTATAGGGGTGGATGTAGGGGGTCCCAAGGGTGGAAATATGGGGTCCTGGGTCGGGGACAGGGGGTGAACGGAGGGCATCCTGGGTTGGTATGGGGGGTCCCAGTGGTTTCAGGTTGGTGGGGGGGGGGGAGGGTGGATGTGGGGGTTCGTGGGGGCCCTGGGTCCACGTGGAGGTGGATGCGGCGGTCCAGAGGATGGAAACGAGATGGGTCAGTGCAGGGGAGGATGCCAGAGGTTTCGGGTTGGGGCAAGGGTGGATGAGGAGGGATCCCGGGGTCAGTGCGGGTGTGGATGGGGAGGGTCGCGGGGGTCCCGGATCAGGTGCGGGGATGGATGCAGGGAGTCCCGGCGGTCCCGGGTCGCTGCGGGGTTGGATGCGGGGGTGCCGGGGGCGGCGCAGGGCTGGATGCGGTGGTCCTGGGTTGGTGCGGGGCTGGATGTGGAGGTCCCGGGTCGGTGTTGAGCTGGACGCGGGGGTCCCGGAGGGTGCCGGGGATGGATGCGGGGGTCCCGGGTAGTACGCGGGGTTCCCTGAGGGCGCCGGGGACGGTGCGGGGCTGGATGAGGGTGTCCCGGGTTGGTGGGAGGCCGGACGCGGGGGTCCCGGGTCAGTGCGGAGCTGGATGCGGGGGTCCCAGAGGGTGCCGGGGCTGGATGCGGGGTGTCCTCAGGGTCATGGGTCGGTGCGGGGCTGGATGTGGGGGTCGCGGGTCGTTGCGGGGCTGGATGCGGGGTGTCCTCAGGGTCACGGGTCGGTGCGGGGCTGGATGCGGGGGTCCCGGGGCTGGATGCGGGGTGCCCTCAGGGTCACGGGTCGGTGCGGGGCTGGATGCGGGGGTCCCGGAGGGTGCCGGGGCTGGATGCGGGGTGCCCTCAGGGTCGCGGGTCGGTGCGGGGCTGGATGCGGGGGTCCCGGGCGGAGGCGGGGTTCCCTGAGGGCGCCGGGGGCGGGGCGGACGGGCGCCCTCCCGCGCGCGCCTCTTTGTGCGGGCGGGAGGCGCGGCGCGCATGCGCGGCCCGGCCCCGCGCGGGGGGGCGCCGTTGGCGCGAGATAGGAAAGTGCCGCCAGCGCCGCCGCTCCGGACCCGCGCCCGGCCCGGCCCGAGCCCCAGCCCGGCCCCGGCCCTGCCCGCCATGGCTCGCCGCGCCCGCGGGTGAGTGCCGACCCCGCCGTGCCGGGGCTCCCCGTGCCCGCTCCCGACCTCGGCAGGCTCCTCCCGACCGCCCCGTTCCCGCTCGCCGGCCGGACAGCGGGATGCAGGGCGGCGGCCCCGCGGTGCCCGCGCTGGGGCGTCCCCCCGGCTCTGCCCGCGCCCGGCTCTGCCCGCTCGGGAGCGGGGGGTGAGCGGGAGCCCTGCGGCTGCTCCCCCGCACCGCTCCCCGCGCCCCTTTGCGCCAGCGATGCGGGCGCTGCTGAGCTGTGCCGGGGAAATGGGGCCGGTGCCCAGATGCAAAGTCCGCCCCGAGGGACAGCAGCGGCAGAAATGGAGAGAAACGCTCTTTCCCCTGCGCTGGGCAGAATAATACTTGCTAGCAGACGCTGGAGCCCAAAGTTGAGGATCTCCTTTCAGTCTGGAGTGTCTGGGTGGGTGTCGGGGCGGTTGGAGCTCGGCTCTGGAAGAGAGAGATCTGGAGCTCTGCTTTATAATGGTGCAGGTTGCTCTCGAGCTCTGCTCTGTATGGTGGAGGTTGCTCCCTCTCCTGCATTTTTTTCAGGTGGAAATTATAATCTTCCTTTATTCACCTCTAGTGAGGACCAGGATGAGCTGCATTACCAGGATACAGACTTGGATGTGCCGGAGCAGCGGGACGGCAGGTGCAAAGTCAAGTGGACACAAGAAGAGGTGAGTGAGAGCCTGAAATTTGCTGAGAAAGGTGCTTTTGGGTGGTGCCACTGACATGGCACCCTGGGCTTGAGTGACTCCACCCCAGTCCTCACCTGCCAGCTGCGACTTCACCTCCTCCTGTCTTGCTACCGGAGAGGACCATGTGTCTTTTGTACTGAGCTCAGGCCTGAATGAGGCTCAGAGGTTCAGGGCAGTTTGAAATGTAGCCTGAAGAGCAAGAGCTCAAACATTTTTAGCTTAAGCATGTGAGTACTGAGCGAAATACCACTGCCTGCAGCACTCCTGTGAGCACAGAGGGGTCCAGACGATGGCTGATGCCTCCAACGAGCTGAAATGTGCAGTGGAAATGTACTCCTTTTTCTGGAGTATTGACACTTGGGATCATGGCTTAGTCATCCTGGCTAGGAGCCTGGAATTAACTGGGCTATTCCCTTCCTTCTTCCCAGTTTCACTATTGGTTTGTGCTGTGTCAAAACTGCAGCTGGGGTCAGAACACCAAGTAAGGTGGTCTGTGGGGAGGGATCAAAGCCTTGGGCTCATGTTGGGCAGGGAACAATTTAATTATTGATCCAGCCAGAGCTCACAGACAAGGACCCCTCTAACAGGCTTTCTGTGAGCTGTAGGAGTTTGCACACCCAGGCTATAGCAGGGATCACAAAAGAGATGCTGTAGAGCCCTGTAGCACTGAAAGACAGAAGAGCACCAGGGCTAGTGGTGATATACTTCAATCAGTCATCTGTCCTGGCCAGACAAAAGCAGTGGCTGAGTTGGGAGATGGACTGTCTGGTCAGGGGTGTACTGGGGCTGGATAAGCAGGCCCTTGGCCACAGAGTTTGACTCAGACTGTACAGGAGCAGAGCTGAGCTCTTGTTTTGTACTCACTGCATGAGCTTGTCCTAGTACAGAGCTCAGAACCAGTCTGTGCCGTTTGGGCTCCATGTACTGGAGGGCTGCTAAAGGCTGGTGTGAGCTGCCTTCCTCCCCTCAACGCAGAATGCCAACAAAACCTTCTTGACAGTTCAAAATATCTAACTTGTTCTTTTAATGTCATCAGCCCTGTGGCAGGTGCTGCCTCAGTGTATCTGAAAGTGGATGTCTTTGTCCTTTGCAGGATGAGCAGCTGAAGATGTTAGTGAGCCACTACGGGCAGAATGACTGGAAGTTCCTGGCCAGTCACTTTCCTGTAAGTGACCCCTGCCCAGCTGGGAATCCCAGTGTCTGCATGCTGCTGCTTCTCCTTGTGCTGGCTCCCTGTGTCTGTGCAGTGGGACCCTGTTCTGACTTCACAGCTCCAGGCTGTGAAACTGGGAGGAGACCTTCTTGCTTAGAGGGCTTTCTGGGGCCAGTCTGTTGGAGTTGGGGTGAGAAACTGAGGTTCCTGTCCCTGTGTCCAGTGCCCTGGGCCCAGGGCCTCCATATGTATTCTCCACATGCTTCTGCAGGTGTTGTGTGGGACAGCCTGTGTGTATGGGGACTGCTGTTGCTTTTGGAGCTTTTTGGGCCTCTGGAGCCTCTGGTCTAACACAGGGCTGTTCCCATTCCTGTTCCCAGAACCGCAGTGACCAGCAGTGTCAGTACCGGTGGCTGAGAGTGTTGAATCCAGACCTGGTTAAGGGTCCTTGGACCAAAGAGGAGGACCAAAAGGTAAGTGAGGGCTGAGGGGGTCAAAGTGTTGAGCTGTCTCTGTCTGCAGAGAGAGTGGAGATGTGGCAGAGCCACCCTCAGGTGTTGTAAACTGTGTGTAATTGTTCCCCATGGGGGATACCTGTGAGAGCAGCTCTGTCTGCCCTGCCCTGAGCAGCCCAGGCAGCCGTGATTGGGATGTGATGTGATCTAGGCCTCTCCAGGTAAACACCTTCTCCCTTTCACACAGTGCTGCTACAGTAGGCTGCCAAGGGAGAGAGAGCTGAAAAGGGAATTAATTCATCTGCCTGCTGGCAGGTCTCCACCTGGCCTGGCCAGGTTGGGTCTAAGAGAAAATAAAACTGGCATTTCCTGTGCCACAGTAGGCAGGCTGGAGAGGACGTCTGAGGTTGGCTGGGTGAATCATGACTTCTGTGAGCCTGTTTCTCTGCTGATTCCAGAGTCAGCTGAGAGGGGCCAGCTCAGACAGATCATCTTGATGTACTTCAGAAAAGTTGGAGTGAAATCCAACTTTTACCAAGGTTTTCTGGTACAGAATGTCCTAGTTTGGCAGATTCTCTGTGAGACTTCTGCTCCCCCAGTTCTTTCCCTTTTGGTCCCATTACATTATGTCAAGCCCTAAGGAAGCTTCTCCTGATGTCGTTCCCCGTTCTTACAGCAGAGCAGTTGTTGCCTGCTTTCCCCTGCCCTTTGCATTGTCCTGACTGCCAGCCTGCCCATCCTGGCCAGGCTGGGCTCCAGCTTCCTCCTCATTTCTTTGGCCTCAGTTTGGCATCTTTGGTCCATTTTTCTGTGCTCGAAAGGCAAGAGTCTGCAGTGGGGACATTTGTTACCTCTCTACTTGCACCTTTCCGCTCAGCACAGCTGGCCAGGGTAGAAATGTTCTTTGAGAACTCTTTAGCCACGATTTTGGTGGGCTGAACATTGCAGGAAGTAGATTGTTTCATCCTGACTGTGCCCTGGACATTGTAGGAGCCCAGAATGGATTCAGTGCCCAGAAGCATTTGTGTTGGGGCTCAGGTAGAAGTGACAGAGCCCTTGGCGAAGG
This sequence comes from Lycocorax pyrrhopterus obiensis, assembly GCA_014706295.1. Taxonomy (NCBI): domain Eukaryota; kingdom Metazoa; phylum Chordata; class Aves; order Passeriformes; family Paradisaeidae; genus Lycocorax; species Lycocorax pyrrhopterus. The sequence goes on along the minus strand of JACSVZ010000022.1, from coordinate 6,858,131 downwards.
GGAAGAGGCAAAGTAGATGGTTCTTAAGTGAATTTGGCTCTCTCCCTGTGTGTCCTGGTGCTATCAGGGTGTGGAGCTGCAGCTCTGTCTGTCGTGAGTGTACCACACTGTGAAAGGGAGCAGCAGCCCAGTGCACAGCTGATGGGGACTGTCATCACACAGCCAGGTCCTTGGAAGCAGGGAGGGCAGAGGAGCCTTGGAGGAGGTGGGACTTGGCTCTTGCTCAGAAATGGGAATGTGTTTCTACATTTGGGCCCCTGCCAGTCTCCACCCCATCTTCTGTGAGGGGTCATCTGCATTCACAGGTGCCCTGTGGCAAAATGCCTGTGTGGAAACAGCCTCTTAGAAAAATTTGGCTGAATCATTGCTCTCATGAGGGTTGGAACACCTGATTGCCCTGCTGGGTCCCTCCAGCTCTTCCTCCAAAGGGGCCTTTCTTTGTCTGTCCTTACCTGGTCCCAGGAGAGGCAAAGAGCAAAGCCAGAAGATGACTGTACTGACCTTCCCCTCCTTTATTTCGTTTCCTTATTTCCCTCCCACTCTCTCCAAAGGTAATTGAACTGGTTAAAAAATACGGCACCAAGCAGTGGACCCTGATAGCCAAGCACCTGAAAGGGCGGTTAGGGAAGCAGTGCCGGGAACGCTGGCATAACCACCTGAACCCTGAGGTGAAGAAGTCGTCGTGGACAGAGGAGGAAGATCGCATCATTTTTGAGGCCCACAAGGTCCTGGGGAATCGTTGGGCAGAGATTGCCAAACTGCTGCCTGGGAGGTAGGACCCCTTTGCTCGCTGCTGCCTTCCCTGCTGGGTGGCCCCTGGAGATCCGTGTGTTAGGCTCTTGGGATGGGGCTGGCGGGGGTGTTGGAGCTGCCAGCCGTGCTCTAAAGCTGCTGTAAGTGATGGTTTGTTCCCTTCTGCTTTCTCTGCAGGACCGACAATGCTGTGAAGAATCACTGGAACTCCACCATCAAGCGGAAGGTGGACACGGGAGGTTTCCTCAACGAAACCAAGGAGTCCAAGTCACTGTACTTCCTTGTGGAGGTGGATAACAAGGAGAGGCAAAGTCAGACGACAGCTGAGAGCCAGGTACTGCACCAGCACACTTGCAGCAGGTGGCCGGGTCAGTCTCCTGCCCTGCTAATGCATTTCAGAGCTGTTCGTCCACCCTTCTGCTGCCTCACGCTGCCTTTGCCACAGCCTGGTGTCTGCACAGGCAGTCTGTGCCTTCCCCAGCCTCCCAGATCTCTCCCTCCAGGAGCTAGAGGTGTGATGGGAGCCTGAATGTGTTATCCAGGCAGAGGACTGCAGTCTGCTAGAGCTGTTATCTTGCCAGTCCCAGCACCAAGCCTGTCTTGGACACGGGATATTCTTTTGGCTTCGTTGTGCTGTTGCTGGTGGGAGAAGGAGGCTGCTGCAGACAGTGTGTGTGTGGGAGCAGGGTGCAGAGATACTGTGTTCCTTTCTTCTTAAAAAGGAAGCAGGGAAGTACACCCAGTGATTGTTTTCGTGAAGAAAGCATGTAGCTTTTGAAGGCAGGCTCCTGGAAAATAGGAAACGTAGAACTAGAGCTACCTGCTCAGCCTAAGTACAACTTCCTCCTGGGACACTGTTAAATGACATCTTCAATTAAACAGTCCTGTGCTCATTAAGTTGCATGGACTCCTGCTCAGTGTATGGGACAGAGCAGTGAGGGAGAATGGGGATGTGAAACAGACCCAGTGGCAGGTAGGAGAGTGGGCAGAGCTGAACGTGTCCAGGTGCTCTCTGTCCCCAGGACTTGACACTGTTCCCTTGCTTTCTGCTGATATCTGGGCTTTCTTTGTTGTATGTGCCAAGAATGTCCTGCCGAACTGGCCGGTGGATGTCTCTGAAATAAAGGAAGAAGATGTCAGTGATGAGGAAGTGACGGGTGTACAGGAGTTGCCCTCGGAGCTGCCAGCTGCAGGAGTGGCAGAGCAGAACGTGGAGGGGACCCCAGATGATGCAGTGCCCGAGGATGGCGCTTCATTGGTCGAGTCGCCGTACAAATGGGTTGTTGAAGCTGCCAACTATCTGTACCCAAGCTGTGCCCCAGCCTTCAGTGAAGCTCTGGACATGATTGAATCTGTAAGTAACAGACCCTTGTTCCTCCAATTACTGTAGGAAGACTGACCCTCACCCTTTTTGTTTGAGTGAACTTACTGGGTGCCCTTGATCATCACCCTGAGGAGAGCTGGGTCTGTCATTGCCTTGCAGCTTCCCCCTGTCTCTCTTCTGGGGCTGGATTAGACCTTTCCAGCTCTGCCGGTATTGCTCTGGGATTGTAGGTTTTCCTAGGTGGGTGTCCTTGTGCATGGGCTCTGCCTGTGTGGGAGGCTCTACGTGCTGGCAAACCTGATTTCAAGCCCTTCTTTGCCAGCCAGAGTGTCCCCAGCTCTCCTTTTCCTAATGGTTCAGGCCCATGCTCATTGGCTTTCCTTTCTGTCCTGTCATGGGGTGGGATAGGACAGCACAGACTGGGAATGAGCCAACCCCCTTGTACTATGCAGGACAGACCCCTTCACGCTGGCACAATGCCACCATTTGCTTTCAGTGGAGGTAGCTTCACCAAAATTAGTTATTTTCAGCAAATCAAGCAGTGCTGAGGTCCCCTGGGTGACAGAGGCATGCCAGGGTGAGAAGCTGGCTAAAACCTACAGGGCTCTTTGCTGCCATCAGAGGGAAGTTGCCTCTGCAGCCCCCAGCCTGCCTGAGGTGCTTACAGTCAGTGAAGGAGTCACTTTGCCTGTGTATAGGAAGACAGTGTGTGCCTGAGGCTGAGCAGCACATCTGTGGGCCCTTGGGGACCTGCTTGTATGGGACTGGGTGTTGGTGGGGTGGAGCTGTGAAGCAGCTCATTTCTGAACTGGTCTGGTTAGTTTTAATCAGCTTTCAGCTGTGCAGGTTACACCAGAGCCCCATGTCCAGCTTTACAGGTGTGCCCAAGACTGCGGATTGCTCTTGGGTGAGAGTTGCTTCATTCAGTCCCTGTCCCCAGCCCTCTGCCCAGCTGCTTTTTCTGTCCCCTCTCCGAAGGGGTGCAGCTGTTTGTGCAGCTGTGCTGTGAACCGAGCAGGGAAACCAGCCTTGCATAAATAGAAAAACCTGCCCCATGCACAAGCAGCAGCTTTCAGCTGGGTCAGATCCCTGCTCTGGCTCCAGCTGTGCCCATGGCAGAGGAGAGAAGGGCTTGAGCTGTCCCCTGGCCAGGCTCCTTCCAGAGCTTGGTGCCATCTCACACCTCCACTTATTTCACCTCCCAGCTCAGTCTGGCTGCTCAGCTTCCACCCTGGGCTGCTGCTGACGCTTCCCCTTGTGTGCAGGACCCAGATGGGTGGTGTGACCTGACCCAGTTTGACCTGCCCGAGGAGCCCTCGGCCGGCGGCAGCAGCGGCAGCGCCAGCCCGGCCAGGCCAGCGTCCGGCGAGGCGGCCCTGGCCCTGCCCAGCGTCACCGAGTACCGTCTGGACGGCCACACCATCTCCGACCTGAGCAGGAGCAGCAAGGGAGAGCTCATCCCCATCTCCCCACACGCCGAGGGCAGCTTTGGCACCCCGCCCTCAGTGCTGAAGAGGCAGAAGAAGAGGAAGATCTCCCTCTCACCTGTCACGGAGAACGTCACCAGCACCAGCATGTCCTTCCTGGACTCCTGCAACAGCATGACGCCCAAGGGCACCCCTGTAAAGACACTGCCCTTCTCTCCATCTCAGGTATCTTCTTGCCCTAATGTCATACATTCCCATCAGCTCTGCCGGCTTCGTGTTCCTCCTGCCTTGAATGAGGCAGTGCCAGTGTGCAGAGCATGTTCCTGTGCTAAAAGAAGGCTCAGAGCTGCTTTCCGGCTCTGCTTCTCTTCAGCACTGCCCTTCCTGAGGGAGCAGCAACCTGTGTCTCCATCTGGGAGTGCTTGCGGTTTTAAGGAAGCCCAGCTACCCTGTGTGAGGGGCAGGGCACCTGCCCAGTTTGAGGAAGGAGCCCCACTGTGATGGAGAGCACACTGCTGCTGTCCCCAGGGCATTGCTGCCCCAGCTGTGGGCAGCAGAGTGGCAACAGTGAAAACTTGCTTTCCCTCTCTGTTTGCAGTTCAGTCACGCAGACAAGGGCAGCAAACACCTTGTGCAGATCTGTCTTGCTGTGCTTATGAAAATGCTCCTGGCCTTGTCTTTGTTGCAAAAGGGACTCAGGATCTTTCAGCCTTTGCCGTGACTCCCACAGTGTCCCCACACGTGGTCTCCAACACACATCACCTTGGAGCACTGTGGTGGTCAGGCCCATGAGGGTCTCATGTGGGAGTGATGGAGTTCTGTCTATAAGTCAGAATAAAGGCTGCTGCGTTCTCCAGCACAGTTCCCACTGCAGCTCTGTTGTCCACACCCTCCCCAGCTCTGCCTTCCAGGCCTTTATTTCTGCTGTTTCTGCAGCAGAAAACATGGGAGGGCACCACAGGACAGTCCAAAATGCAGGTTCAGGTGGACCTTGGAGGAAAGGCCAGCAGGAAGGGAGCAATCAGAGCGGGACCCATAATGTACAACTGCAGAGTGTAAAAGGCAGGAATGTCTGGAGTGAATCTGAGAAGGCAAAGTGCATGTCCTGCCTCAAGCTGAGCTTCAGCCATCAGTGAATGTCACAAACACAATTTTTCTCTCCCAAGAGGTTCTTGGGTACAAACTGTGTTCTTTATGGGAGCAGAGCTGTCACTTGTTGGCTGTAGGGAAGTAAAATCCTAGCAGAGCTAACACAGTTTGTAGTTTTCTCAGAGTTTAGGCAGAAGACAGCTCAATGCAAGACCTGCTAACTTGCACACTTTGTGTTACATGGACTTCCCTCATGTTTGCCAGCCTGAGGCTGGAACAGACTGGGTGAGCTGGGATTACCAGTGCAAGGAGAGCCTTCTCTCCCACTCTGCAGTTGGTAGCTGTGATAGTTGTATCAGCTTATCCCTTATGGGAAGTGAATAATCCCTATAGGTGTGAGGCACCTTCTGGCCACTTTCATGTGTGTGTCCGTGCACAGAACTGTGAGTCTGTAACCCATCCTGGTTTGGGAGGATTGTTCCTGTGTCAGGGTTTCCCTCATATTTAGGAAAAAGTAATGGCTTGTGATGTGATGCTTGAGACTGAGCGTCTTCAATTTTTCTTCCCTGTGCTGTGCAGTTCTTGAACTTTTGGACCAAACAGGATACACTAGAACTGGAGAACCCTTCCCTGACCTCCACGCCCGTGTGCAGCCAGAAGGTGATTGTCACCACCCCGCTGCACAGGGACAAGACCCCTCTGCTCCAGAAGAACTTAGCGTAAGTCCTTTCCTCCTCCCTGAGCAGTGTCCTTTTCCACACAGGAGTCTGGTCCAGTTCAGACATAGCTCTCAGTACTTCTCATGGCATTACTGAGAGAGGGGCAAGGCAGGCTGGGGATTTCCTTAAATCGGTGTTTTCCCCCCCAAAACCGCTCTTTTCTGAGCTGCAGGCAGTGAGTGTCCAGGCTGGCTGGGGGAACAGCCAAGTGACCTCTGTTGTGCTCAGCTGCTGGGTGGGTTGTGGCCTCGTGTGGGTTCCAGCCTGTCTGATCCCTTGTCTTTCCCACTCCACTTCCAGGTTTGTCACACCAGATCAGACATATGTGGTGGACAACACACCCCACACTCCCACGCCTTTCAAAAATGCCCTGGAGAAATATGGACCAATTAGGCCTCTGGTAATTACTGGGCAGGGTGTGGGGCTGATGAAATGCAAATGAGACATGGAGGAGGTGGAGGCTGGGGCAGGGCTGTGAGCAAACTTTTATCTGTGCCAGAACTAAGGGCTGTGTGGTAGTGCCAGGCTGAGAGGGGAGGGGTGAAGGGAACATTGTCACAGTGATCATTTCATTGTAAGGAGCCACAGGACTTTTAGCTCCTCTGTAAACCAGCTAAAAGTGCCAAAAGCTGCCCTTGAATCAGGCTGCAGTGCTTGGCTACTGATGACCTTGAGGAAAAGCAGGGAAATTATCTGCCTAGGCCTCCCTGAGGAGCTGCATCTCCCGGGCATTGCACACGTGGGGTTCAGCTGATAAGTCTCTCACACCTGGAAATCCTGTAAATATGTCAGGCTAGCAGAAAGCTTGTCATATCTTTTCCAGCTGGGAAGCAAATAGGTTGTTGTGTTTGTGCTCCCACTATGGGCTCTCCTGACCCCATTGTCCCTTCAGGGAAACACTTGTGAGCCTGCCCAGCACAGAGATTTTGACTGCCTTGTGCTCTCTCTGCCTTCCACCCCAGCCCCAGACTCCTCACCTGGAGGAAGACTTGAAGGAGGTGCTCCGAAGTGAAGCTGGCATCGAACTCATCATTGAGGATGATGTGAAGCCTGAGAAACAGAAGAGGAAACAAGGGGTGAGCTGGCTGTGCGTCCAGTGCCAGCTGCTATCTGCCCTGTGCTCTTAAGGAGTGTTTTGGCTGGTTTAATTCACCCTGCTCTTGGTGCCAAAATGTTTTTAGCCTTGTGGCTGCTCTCTTTTAATCAACAACAGGTGCCTGAGGTTAAGGCCTGCTTAAAATACTGCCAGGAGTGTCCTGGTTTATGCTGAGCTCAGGGCTTGCTGGCACACTTGGAGCACCTGGGGCAAGTTGGGCTCCCAGAAGGCTCTGAGCTGGTATGAGAAGTCTCAGTTGCCTGGTGGCCTTCCCTTCCTACTAAAACTCTTCCTCTAAACCGCTGGCTTGAGGTGCCAGGAGCGGGGCTGCTGTGCCCTGTGGTGGGGAAGGCTGCTCACACCTCCTTCCTGAGGTGCTGGTGCTGTGCAGAACTGGGGTGATGTGGTCTTGGTGTGCACCCTGGGCCCTCAGGAGGGCACTTTCCTGGGTGGGTTCATGGTGACACTGGTTTTCCTACACCCTCCAGTTGCGCAGGAGTCCCATCAAGAAGGTGCGGAAGTCTCTGGCCCTGGATATTGTGGATGAAGACATGACACAAAACCTGCCTGCCCTCCCCAAGACTGTGTGTTTCAAAAGAGCCCAGGTGAGGGGTTGTGTGCTCAGAGCAGGCGCAGAGCTGGCTCTGCTCTGACAAAACTGTGCAAAGCAGCAGAAGCAGCCTGGAGCTGCCTTTGAACAGTCCATGTGAACGTGGATGAAGGGCTGGATTTCTTCTTTCCTTACGCTTTCCTTTTTCTCCTGGTGCAGCCTGTGAATTTCCTGTCACGGTCCCTGAACCTCTCCTCCTCGAGCAGGAAGAACGACAGTGGTTTGCTCAACAGAGCCTTCGTGCAAGTGCAGCCAGAGAAAATGTCCTACAGGAAAATGCCGAGCCACTTCAGGCCACCAGCCCCGGTAAGCCCTGCACCCACTGCCCTGCCTGGCAGGAGTTTATCTGGCACACTGCCCTTGTCCCTTGAGGAGTGGGGGATGGAGCTCTGAACTCCTGCATGGGCATCCTTACACTGCCAGGGCTGTCTTTACACCCAGGCTGGGAGATGCTGAGCCAGAGGTGTCATTCTACATTCCTCAAAACCACATCTATGGCCTGCTCAGCATGTTTGGCCCTGAATTTCCCCATGGGAATTCACACCCATCAAGGAATTTGGATGACTGCTCTGGCACTAAAGTAAACCTTCCTTTTTCCAATGAGCACCCCTTGGGTGGACAGCAGCAAGCTCTCCTTTTTTGCTTTTCAGGGCAGAGCAACTCTGAAGTGCTGTATAAAGGTTAAATAGGAAGGTGTTTCCCACCCCTGTGTTTTTTAGGGTGTTTCTGGGTTGTGGGGAAGGCTGAGTGCCTTAGGCAGCATAGGCTGGCTTTATCCTGCTTTATCCTGACCCCGTGGCTGTGCAGAGCTCTGATGTGGCACCGTGTACCTTGTGCTGAGGTTGGTGCTGTTACAGCAGCTCTGTTCCTCAGCTCTGGAACTGGGTTGTGCTGGAGTCACAGCAGCCTACAAATGCCCTCTGGGACATAAACAGATCTCTACAATCATCACCACTTGCAGGCAGGATGCATTCATAGAGGGGTGTGTATCCCTGCTTTGCTGGGCAGTGTGGCTCAGACAGGGGGATTGGGACCATAATTTTGTATGGGTTTGTAGGCAGAGTCATTGGATGTCTCTTTGAGCTTCAGTGAGGATGGTAAGAGTGCTTTCCTCGTTGGGGGTTAGATTGCAACTGGGGCTTGTGTGAGGGTGTTTTCTCATCCCAGAAAGAGCCCAGGTGCAGCGTAGTCATCTGTCCCTGCATTAGAGCTGTCTCATGAGACCTCTTCTGACAAATAAATGCTCCTCAGGCAGAGCAATTCCTTCCCCATCCCCAAATAAACCCTGCTTAAATGCTTCCGTTTCTCCTCCTGTCTTTGCCAGGGTCATACTGCTCCAAGAGCTAACAGCTCCCTATAAATAAACCTTGGGAGTGCCTTGGGGGTGGCAGTGAGGCAGCTCGTGTGGTGACAGAGCACAGGTGTGCAGTGAAATCCCACCGCCCACAGGCAGCAGGGCTGGCTGTGCTGCTGCCGGGCTCTGGGGGTTTATTGTGCTGCTCTGGTGCTGCTGGCAGGCAGTCCTTCATTAAGGAGGCTCATCCAGCTCTGGGCTGAGCCTCAGTGGGCCCAAAGCCGCTCTGTGGCTGTGTGGGGTGTTGCTGCAAACACTGGAGCCTTGGTTCCCTGCAGTGCATGTGGACAGCTACTTCCAGCTCAGGGCACTGCCTGTCTCCTGGCTGCATTTACCAGAGGGTTCTCTGGGGTCTTCCTGGAGTGCAGAAACACCTTGTGGGTGCCCTTTCTGCATGCAGAGACTGAAGTACAGCTGGTTTGTGGCTCTTCCTTTGTGCTGTGGGGCCCTGTTGAAACTGAAGGCACCAAATTGCTGTTAAGGATGGCATTTGATCAAAATGGGCCTGGGGCCAAGCAGCTCCTGTAGGAATTGAACTGGTGGGCAATAAACTCCAAAGCTGTGCTTGAATTCCTTCCATCCTTCTGGAATCCCTTCAGGGCAGTGAGTTTTCATAGGTTTGTGCTTTGGGGTTTTTATCTGGAGGCAAGTTAAGGGAAAGCCCTGAAAGGGCATGTGGATTGCCTTGAAACGGAGCACTCACCTGGGAAACTGCTGAACCTGAACCCCAGAAATTGCCACCTCAGCTGTGAGGAGCAACTGGTGGTGTGCAAGTTCCTCCTGGTTGCCAGCTGGGTTCTGAAGTTTTATTTCCCTTGTTAGTTTTGTTTATTTTTGCAGTCTTTCAGAACAGGATGTCAGCAAGATGTTTGTCCTCTCCCTTGACTGCATTGTACACATCCTTTCTTTTCCCTCTATAGATGACCAGGGCTTGGAAAGCAGTGGCCTGTGGTGGAACCCGAGACCAACTCTTCATGCAGGAGAAAGCTCGACAGTTTTTGGGCACGTTGAAACAGAGTCACACATCAAGGACCTTAATCTTATCATGAAGGATTGTTCAGCTTTTTAATTTTATTTTTTAAACTTTTTTAATGAGTGGAGGGGGAACCACAGGAAAAAAATATCTTCTGCCAGGTCTTAGTACGTGGAAGTGGATTTTTTTTTTCCCTTCAGTTCCCAGGTAGATCTATATTGTAATAAATTGGGCTAACTGCTGGCTAGTGTGTGGAATGCAAGCTTTGGGATCATTATGGAAAGGCAAATCAGGGAGGCTTGGACAGCTGACAGAAAGACCTCTCTCTGCAAGACCTGAGTTCTGGAAAAGTGGAAGCAGCAGCCGTGTTCCACCTTGGAGCAGCACGTGCAGCAGGTGGTGGAGACCGGCCTCACAGCATCCCTGGATTCCTGCTGCTGCTCTGCTACCTCAGGAACAGCTTTGTGAAGGTTCCTGCGAACCTTGAGCCTCCCTCCTGGCTTTCCCCAGGGGACGGAGTGTCTCCCTGGGCTGGAGGAGGAGGGAGGGTGTGGTGCTGTGGGGTGACCTGTGCCTGGAGCCCCTTGCTCCCTGTGGGGCTGCTTTGTCCTGCCATGGCTCCAGCGGGGCCTCTCCCACAACTGTGCTCCCTCTTCCAATAAATGATGGTGCTCACATCCCTCGGACTCTGCCTCTGCCTCACAGCACTCGGGGAAGGCAGCCAAGTGCTGGGTTTTGTGGGGGCTCTTTGCTCTCCTGGCAGGTTGTTGGATTCCTGTTGGCTTCTCAGCGGGGAGGGGAAGGGATGTTCCCCCCCACACACCCTCTTGGTAGTTTCATCAGCCGTTCAGAGGTTTTGGCTGCTTTATGGGCAGGTGCCACTGTGTGTTTGAGCTTGGGGTGGCTGGGATCTCTGCAGAGGTGCAGGGATGGATGGATGGAGGCTGGGGAAAGAGCAGCAGGAGGTTGTGATGTAGCAGAGCTGTTCTGTTCCCTTTCCTGTGAAAGCTAAAGTTGCATCCATGTAGCTGTTCCAGTGTGGGAACAGTAGCACTGCCCTGTTTTGCGGCAGCCAAGGCTGAAACGTGGTGATCTTAGCAACATAATAACTTTGCAATTGGAAAGGTGTTGGAAAAACTGAGGAGCAGCTCAGCAGAACAGGAAGAGCTTTTTGGGTGAGGTGTGATGCGCTTTCCTTGGCCAAAGCTGTCCTGGCAGCTCTGCCTCTGGCTGGGGCTATGCACACAGGAAAGCTGTGCTCACCCCAGGGTGGAAAACCAGAGCTGGGCTGTACAAACCTCGTTTCAGGTTGTGGCTTACGCTGGAAACACAGTCAAACAATCCTTACTGACAAACTTGTTAATAAAACCTTGGATCCTGGGAAATGAGGGAGGTTTAGAAACCCAGCTCATTTTTCATTTTTACAAGCTCAGGGCCAGAGCAAATCCATGAAGTAATTTTTATTTCTGTTTCTCAGTGTTGCAGTGTTTGCTTTGGAAAGATGGCTGGGAGCACTTGTCTGGAAGCCTGGCTTTAGCTGCTCCCATTCTGGTGTTATTTTAAGAGAAATTGTCATAAACTCATCCCTCTCTGCTCAGGCTTCGGTGGGCTTGGCTGGTCCTGCACTGGGTGGCTGTACAAACCCAAGCCTGGAACTGCAATTCCTTCCTGGAGCTGGGAGCTCTGAGCAGGCAGGGGCTGCTGGAGGATAAATCAGGGTGTGAGTCTGGCACCTCTGTTCGAGAGCTGCCCCCAAATTAAAGGAGGATGAGCCTAAGAATATTAACTGCTTCTCTGAGGCTGCAAATCCAGGCAGCGCAGGCTGTCCTGCATTGCAGAACGTTTATGGGGAAAGATTGAGGGGCAGAAAAATACCAAGGCCTAGCATAGTTAATGAGTAGAAAGACAATTAGCTTTTAATTTGAAAATGATGCTCCTTCTAGTGTGGAGGTTGCCAGCCTGGCTTGATTGTCCTGGGGCCCAGGAATAGACATTGTTCTACAGCTGGGGTAAAAAAGGTTGCACTTGCTTTGCTTTTCCTGTTAGTTTAGATGCTCTGCTTTCTTTCCAGTAAAAATCTCATAGAGGTTGAACTTCCTGCTGGCTGTGGAGTTCCTGGACTGGAGCTGGAGACCCTGAGAGGGAGTTTTGCTGGAGACTCCTCTCAGTCTGAGGCTCCCTGTCCCTGTCTGATGTCCCTGTGAAGCCTCTGCAGTCACACAGCCTTCTCAGGCTGCCCAGCCTTCATTCACAAAGGGAAATCTGGATGTTTAATTTAGCTTTAAATGGAAGACCAGGATGAAAGTGTTCCAGGAGCATTGGCTGTGTGTGGGAGGAATCCACTCCCATGGCCCAGCTTGCTGCACAAACCCCATGATGCTGCTTGATTTTAAAGTTTATCTTTTGGTATTTTGCATTCCACAACAGAGCAGATGACGCCCTGTTTGAGTCCAGACATGGAGAAAGGATTGATTTTTACCAGGAGTGGGAAGGGAATAGCATAGCTGGAGCTCCTGGGTCATGGCAGTGCCCTGACTGCTAACAGGACATTGTTTCCAGCTGGGACAGGCCTTAAAGAAGCTGGGGAAAGCAAAAATAATGGAGCAAAGAGAGGAAAAAGGACATCCATGGTTTTTTATTGGTAAGTCTGACTTTGGAATGGAGCCTGGTGGGGCTGAGGAGCACTGAGCTCACACAGCTCCGTGGTCAGCAGTGTGGGAGCTGCTGTGTGTCCCTCCAAGGGCTCTCAGCTGCTGGGCTCCTTCCTGCTCCTTGGAGGGATTTCACAGCTTTTTTATCTCGTTTTCACAGCTAATTCTGCTAAAGCCTGTGCAAACAGCAGGTTCCTCACAGGGGACTCTGGCTCCACACCCGTGGGGAGAGAGATCTCACTGTGGAGGAATGCAAGCGGTGATCAGAGTAATTCCTCATGTTTTGGGCATTTCTTGCATCTGAAGGAAAAACAAGAAAAAGACAGCTGATGGGGCTCGGCTGGGGAAAAGGGTACAAGGCCAGCCCTGGCAAAGCAAGGGCTCTGTGGGCACGGGATGCACGGTTTGTGCTCCAGGGCTTTGGTGTTCCCCCGGTGTTGGCGGCTGCGGCAGGACACGCTGCTGACCTGGCTGCAATTCCTGCTGCAACCCAGCCTTGCCCTGCTGCCCTTTGGGAGTTCCTCAGTAGCAGGTGCGATGGCACAGAGGAAACTCTCCATCACAGGATCACTGGTAGCTCGATATTAGTTGGCTACGCCTCTCTGATGTTCCATGGGCTTTATCGCAGCTCAGTGCAGGAAAGGACCCTGTGAGGAGCGCAAGGGGATGCTGAGGTTGGCGTGGGTTGTCCAGGGTTTCTGCTTTGCCAAAAAATGCTTTGATACCAGGGATTACTGACAGCAGCCAAGGGCCTCCTCTCCTGCCTTTCTTTATGGTATTCATTGAGCAGTTGTTCAGCAATAACCTTGTAGAATTTCCCATGTGCTTGTTTTGACACTCTGACCTGGGGGTTTAGAGGTTTGGGAAATTAAAAGGATGATTTTAGCTGGGCAGACACGTGCTGAGGATTAGCTGAGCAGCTCCTGGGTTTTGCAAGAGATGGACACCACTTGTGCTAAGAGCTGGCTGCAGCTGGACAGGTGTCTTGGGGTGACTCTATCATGTGTATCCCCTATCATGCTCTATGCCCAAAAAGTAATTTTGTGCCTTTTCTGTGCCTTTAAACTGAGCTTGAAAAAAAAAAAACCAAACGAACTTTTCAAAACAGTTTCCCAAGGACACAGAGATTTCACTCCTCTGCGTTCTCTGGCTGCAGGAGCAGGAGGGAGCACCCTGTTCGCTTTCTTCAGCCAGCGGTTTCGGTTTTTTTTTCCCTTCTCTTCCCGGCGTGAGACGAAAAGTTGAACTTTTGTTTCCTGGAACTTTAGGTTTTTCCTTTCTTCTCTTCTAGACTGTTCAACAACATCAAAACACATCGGGAGAATTTTTCCCCGAGGCCCAGGGGGTGGGCCCTCGCCGACCCAGCTCCGAGGAGGAGAGAGACCACACCTACAGAAGGACTCTGCAATCTTCCCAGGTTTCTCTCTACAGCGAGAGATTTCATTTCATTATTTAGCATCATTATCCTTTTCCTGTGTGTTTGTTAAATAAAATAGTTCTTATCTCATTCACTTTCCTTCGAGGAAAATATCTTTTTTTTCCCCGAACCCTGTGGGGGGAAGGGTGGTTGTAACCTGGTTTCCTCTCAGAGGATATATTGCTAGATTTTGGCCAAACCGGCACAACAGGAAAACAACTGACCTTTGGAAACTTAAAATCCTGCCTGCTCCTGTTTCTGGAGTGAGAAAACTGCAGTTCTTCACCTCTGCCTGAACAGAATAATCAAATATTAAAATATGGTACTAGGTCAGGGGAAAACATTTTGCTGTGGAAACCAAAGGGTCCAGGGTGAGGAAATAAATGTTCTCACTGGGAAAATGTTAGGAATCAGAAATTTCAGGGAGTTAAAACCCCTGCTGGGAAAAGACTCAGCAAAACTACCCAGGGGACAAGCACAGGCTCATCTCCCCTGGCCATGGGCAACCTCTGGCCTGTACAAGGGTAGCTGGCAGCAGCCAAAATCATCACCTGGGTCGTGTGTGACCTGGTGACCTAAGAGCTTGTGACAGGTAAATCCAATTTTTATGGTGGGTTTGTGTTTGTAAATGCATTAGCTTTGGTTTTGTTTTGTTTTCCCAAGATATTAAATAGGTGCTGTAGGGAAATAAATAGATGTGCCATTCCTAATCCCCCCTAGAGTTTTTCAAAATTTGTCCAGTTTTGGAAATCCCACCCAAAGCTTTGACTTTGAGCAAGGCAGCCAGCCCAGGGAATGGGATGCCTTGTACAACGGTAATGTCTTTAAAGGTGGGATTTGGGGGGTTTTTTTGGGGTTTTTGGTGCCAGTGTGCTGTGCCTAGTCCTGAGTTCAGCCAGGGGCGCTGGGCTGCTGAAAGTGCCTAAATCAGCCCATTAGGGAAGGGAGAGCCCAGTGTTTGGCTGTGGAAATAAAGCGAGTTATCTGTAATTGTACAGCAGGTAACGGGTGCCAAAATTGCTGTCAGATCTGCAGAAAAGGACCAGATAAGAGGGAAAAATAAATAATAACTTTAGATTCAATTCTGCTGATGTACTTGTCTATTCCCAGGGTCAGTGTAAATTGAGGTTTGAATTAAGCCAAACCAGCCCAGTTAATGTCTAAATCTGCCGTTTCTCAGGCCCTGCAGAAGCAGACAAACACAAAATCAATATTTGCTCTAACTGTTGCTAAGTTTTCTTTACAGATTAATTTCTGCCTAATAATCCCTGCAGCTCTCTGGAGCCCTCCCTGCCATGGTTTCTGTCCTGCCCCGTGGTTTCCTCCCAGCCCATGATGCTGGGCTGCTGCGGCCGAGGTGATGTGTGAGGACTCTGCCTGACCCCCTCCTGCAAAGCCCACCCTGCTCTGCCTGCAGGGGAGCACCCAGCATCCTTCCACTGCAAGGAAGAAAGTCTTTACCCCCTCTCTGGATGCCAGGAATCTTTTTTTCCAAGTCCCACGCTGTGGAAATGCAGCTGGATTAACACCCAGCTCTACAAGCCGGACCCGCGTTGAGCCAGGAGATCATTTTGTCCCTTCTTAGAGTTATTTCTGGTTTGAAGGATTATTCTCCGCTCCTGCCACTAAGGGGGAGTGTTGCCACGCCGTGGAGTAGCCGGATGAGCCCGAAGCAGCGCGTCCTTTCCCTCCTGGAGAGGTGGGAAAGGCAGGAGTGAAGCAGGGATCGCCACAGCATCACCAGGGGAGGGCAAACACCCTCCTGTTCGGGACCGAAGTGGGAGCGACACAGATTTCAGACCCATCTTGGGCAGTAAGTGCAAACATCATCCTTTGTCACCACACGGCTTTGACGTGGGCTAAGAGGCACCGATTGATCCACGAGGCTCCAGGAGGATGGAGACTGGTGAAGAGTGGGGAGGGCACGATGAGGGTGCAGGTGGGTGGAAGGACTCTTGGCAGTCTGGTGAAATGAGCTTCTCTGCTACAGGAAGGAGTGGATCAAGAAGAGAAGAAATGCCCCAAAACTGCCAGCAGAAAGGGTCCCTCCCTGCCTGCAGAAGAGAGTTAAAAATGGGGCTGAGAGGCTCCTTGGGGTAGGGCAGCTCAGGATCTCTGCTTCTGGCAGCATTCATGTGGTCTTGTGTCATCGCTGCTGTGCTCCAGCTGACCTCGAGGTCATTCCCCTGCCCTGTGAGAGACACAAAAGGTGTATGCAGTGCACACCTTTCCCTCCTTAGAACCCCAGTCCCTCTGCCCATGAACTGCAGATAACCCCCTTCATCTCTTTTTTACCTCTCCCTGCACAGGGTTTTGGGATGTACAGATGCCAAACAGGCTTGTTTATGGCTTGCTGCTGTTATGATTGTGAGTTTTCTTTAAAACTATATTCTCCTTTCAGTTTCTTGCTTCACTTCAAATGTTATCCTTTTTCTCTTCTTTTTTCAGGGCCACCCAGGGATTTTATTCACAGCATTGGAATGAGCTGCAGAAGGGATAAAGATCATTCATGGGAACCTTGAAAGAATTGTCTGAGCTCTATGAAACGGAGATTAAAAATAAAACAGGGCGGTGAAGCACAGGCTCCAGCACAAGCTTCTCATAAATACTTGTCCATGAAATCAAGAGCTCTTCCCAGTGTGCTGGATGGGCCTGCACGGGGAGGAGCTGCTGTATCCATCTCAGGAGCAGGTAAATAGGAGCACAGCCCGAGAGCAGGGACACGCAGCAGGCTGGAAAACCTGCCAGCTCTTGGTTTGTGCTGCTTCCTCCTGGGTAAAGGGACAGGTGAGCTCTGCTGAGTGTGGTTTCAGAGCTGTGGCACTGGCAGGAAAATCCAGCTCCTGGGGAAGGAGAGGGGAGAAGGAGTAGGAGGAGAAAGCTGCATTCCTTTGCTGCCTTCAGGCACAGCTCCTGGTGCTTTTGGTGCTGGTGTCAAAGGAAGGGCCCTGCTTTGCCTCCCACCTCATGGGGACCCCCTGGCCAAAGCCCTGGGGCTGATCACTCCCAGCCCTCAGCCTCTGTCCAGGCTGGTGTTGATGGCTCTTGTATCCTCCCATCACATCAACAAAATTCTTACAAAGCACTTTCCTCCAGACGGGTATTACAGGTATTTTCCAGGTCAAACCCAGCCAGACCCCACCAAAGCTGGGAAATCCTGAGGAGAAAGGCCTGATCTGGTGTTGTGCCAGCTCTCTGTGTCCAGGCAGAGGCTGTGACCTGAGGGAGGATGGCTCGTTGAGCTGTAAATGCCTGGGAGATGTTCTGGGTGCTCTCTGTCAGCTGTCCCCATGCAGCTGCCCCGGTTTTGGGTCAGGCAGGGGATTCACACATGGTATTTATGTCAAAAAAGCCACTCTGAAGCATAACACGTTTGTGTAGTTCTTCCTGTTGCCTTCCCTGGGTAAGTGACCTCAAGAGGTGCCTTCTAAGATAAAGTGAAGGGAGGTGAGCATTTTTTCTGTTTGATAAAAGGCCGTGCTGTGTCTGTCGTGGGTGTTTTGAGCAATCTGTGGCTGGCTGGAGGCCTGCTGAGTTTCCTCTGTTATCAGGACAAGCCACATTGAAGTGCAAAACCTTCCCCATGTCCCTCATATTTTTTTAAGATTCCAGCTGGGGGTTTTACTCGTGCCCATCTGATGCTGGCCTGGCCGTTCTCTCCTGCCCCTGTGGGCACAGCACTGGGCCAGGGATGATGCCAGGCCATCAGATGGACTTTGGGAGATGGAGAAGGAGCCAGGTCAGGGTGGGAAGCTGGTGAGAGCACAGCGGGAGGGTGCAGCGAGGACAAAGGGCTCCAGCTCTCCATTGGACGGGAAGGCAAAGCTGCTGTTTCTAAGGATAAGTCGTCCTCCTAGGGGGAAAAAAAAGCCATTTTAGGTATTGCTGATAAGGAATCAACTAAATTCCTCCTTTCTGGGTCCCCATCTCTGCAGGAGATCACTCAGCTATTCAGCTAAGGCTTAGCACACGGGCCTTTTGAAAACATCTTGCTGCAAGTGCCTGGAAAATGCTATCATTTAAATCCATAATAGCTCTGTTAGGAAACATGCCCCAGGCATCCACATCAGCTCGTGGTGGTGCAGTGTGTGTGTCTGGTACCACTTCCCATTGCCCAAGCCATAAATAATGGGAACCCAACACACCACCGGCCTGCCTGGGCTTGGAAGCAGCTCAGGCCACGGGCCAAAACGTGGTCCAGAGTGCCCAGGGGGGCTCCCAGCCAAGGCTGGGGCTGTGTGACAGAGCCTGGTGTCCTCCCAGATGAGATCTGCTGCTGCCAGTGGTTTGCTCATCCACCTGCACCCCGCTGGGGAGTCTCTGTTGGGTGGTGGGAGAGGCAAAGCGGAGAGGGAAGGCACCAGTGCGTCTTTTTCTCAGGAAAAAGTAAATTTCTGGAAACAAACCTGGGAGGAAACAGCTGGGTGCCATCAGCTCCGTGACACCCAGACAGGTTCGTGGCAGGAGGTGTCAGCAAACCCGGCTTATGCTGAGCTTTTGGTGGCAGTACTGAGGTTAAAGAGGGAGCTCTCTTAGCCCCTCTGCTGATGCCTCCGTCTTTTCTTCTCATAAAATATGGATCTGGGAGATCTGGAAAGCTCTGCTGCAGTTACTGAAACGCTCTTACACCACGTATTGCTCGCTGCTGCCCACACGCTCTTCTGAATAATCATAAGTTTCTTCTATAATTATGTTTATTACACGCTTGCTATGGTGACACACTATCCCGCACTGTGGAATTCCAAGCCGGAATTCTGCTCTGGCTGAGCAGCTGATTCCTGGGGTGCTGCTGGGGGGTGTGGGAGGGAAATCCTTCCATAGCCTTTCTGCCAGGCTCCCCCTGCCCAAGACAGCACCACAGCAGGTAGCACAGACATTAATAACATGATCATCTTTCTTGTGTGCTTTGGCAAGCAAGCTAATTAATAACGATGGGTCAACAGTTTTTAGGATTTTAGGATTAGCACCAGGTTTAGAGGAGGATCATGTGCATGTCTGAGCTGCAGTGTGCAGATGTGGGCAGGTGTGTGGCACTAAATGATGTATGACCCACATATTAAAGTAGTTTTTTTGTCTTTAAAAAAAAAAGTTTATGGACTTAATCCTCTTCCTCCACCACCTGCCCTAGTTTATTCAATCCTTCTTATTTAGGATGAAAATGAGACTTTAGCGTTATCAGGTAACTGACAGCTTTGGGGTGAGATGGCCCAGCCCCCAAAGCCTCACGCTATTTTGTGAATTGCCTGCCTTCTGTGTTGCAGGGGTGAGTTCCAGCTGAGGAGCTGGGGACATCTCATGTCTCAGCAGACTGACAGAGGCTCTTTTCTGCTTCTCTCACCTCAGTTTTCCTCCACCGAGGAAGCAGCCCCAGGGCAATGAGCGATGTATGACGGGGGGTGCATTTAGCAGAGCCCTCTGAGGAGCGCCAGGCAGTGAGTGTGGGCTCCCTGCCTGCCCTCCTGGAGCCCACCTTCCTGCTGGGAGCCCGCCAGCCCAGGCACACAGTGCCATGGATAACAACAGGGTAATCAGCCCATAAGCTGCTGATTAAAATATAAGTGTGCTGCAGTGAGAAGGGGCTTGTGTGCTGGACCTTGAAATGCTCTGTTTGCACAGCTGATGAGACAGCCAATGCTCTGCAGCAGCTCTGTGCTGCACGGGTGGAAGCCTGAGGGCCCCCCACTGCTGCAGGCTCCCCGACCTGCTGGTCCTTGTGTGTTCTGCTTCTCCCTGGTTCATGCCAGCAGCTGCAGCAGAGCTAGGGATAAGGTCTTGCTTCGGTTTATACTGAAATGGTGTCTGAAAGCGTGGATTGATACGTTTAGGGATGAGTGGGATGACCCATCTGCTGCGGGGAGCAGTGATGGGGTGTGACCCAGTGGGGGACAAGGGGGTGGCCAGGGATTTGCAGCCTCTGGTGCCCTCGGTGACTCCTCCCTGCTGCACCTGCTGTGAGCTGAGGATCCGCTCAGCCCCACGTGCACGTGGAGGTGTGGGGGGCTTTGGGTTAATCGCTGTTTGCCAAAGTGCTTTGAGATCACCAGGGCGGATGCAGTCTCGGGTGATTTGTGCAATGAGCCAGGCCCTGACAGAGCCTTCTCTCCCTGCTGCCTGTCCGTGGGGCCTGAGCAGATCCAGCATTTACTCAGGTGGCCGAGTCAGACACGGTCAGTGCCTGCTACAGTCTGCACACGAATTAGGGCTGAGCTACAACAGTTAATTCCTCTTACAATGGGCACGGAAAGTTAAACTGAGAGGACAGGAATGAGGTGGTTCTATTTGACAGAGACTATTCCTAGGGAAGCTTCTCACCACCTTCTCCAGGCAGGTGCTGCCCTGCAGACCACGGCTGCTGCTTTGACTCCAGATTTAAAAATGTCCAGCCATTTTCTGCTACCTTTTCCCATCTCCAGACAGCTGTACCTGTTCTAAGTGCCTCTTTCCCTCAAGCTTTGATCCTGAAGCAAAGTCTGAGTGGTAGAAGTTGTTGGTGCTAAGATGAGTGTGGTGACAGGAGCCCAGGGTGCTGCTGAAGCTTGGTGTGAGTTTTGGGTCCGGGCTGCTCTGGAGCTGAGTGATCCCCAGGGCTGGTGTGGGGTTGTTTTGTGTGATGCTTAGTGCAGTTCTCACAACAACCCTATAGGGCAGAGAAATAATGTGATATGGGGGAGGTGAGTGTGGGGGTCTGTGCTGGCAATGCTGGATCCCCCCTCTTGAGCTCTAATGGAGCAACACGCCAGTCCCTCTATAACTGGGCAGAAATTAAGAGTAGGGAAACCCCTGGGGAGGCAAACTTGCTTTTCTGGGAAGCATCATCTCTGCAGCCAGGCACTGAGACGCACAGGGTTCCTGGGCTTGGAGGGGGCAGCAATTGCCTTTCTTATCCTTGTTTTCTGAGAAAAGCAGCACTGGCATGTGGGAAGAGGTGCCCCAGCTTTGTTTTTATTTGCTGAAGAAGGGATCTTCCAGCAGCTGCATACTGAATGGCTTTCTAGGGCCATTCATTAACCTGACAAGTCGACCAGCAAACCCAGAGCAATGATTCTACCTGCTTGCCATGATGTCTCTTTTTACCCCAATAAACCTTCCCACTCCTTCCAGCTCAGCTGATGAATCTGCCCTGAGATGCAGGGAAGGGTATCTCCAGAACAATGAATCCATGTCAAGAGATTTGTGAGCAGCCAGCCAAACAATTCCAGACAGAGAGACACGAGAAAGAACATCATTCCCGAAAGCACTGCATTATTGATTAAGCATTTGTGATCCGTAAAACACAGTAAAACCACGGGGCTGGCTGCAGAATGAATTCTGCCAAAAAAAAGGTAGTCTTTTACTGTCTGTGGTCCTCAAGGACGAGGGTAAAGTAAGTTTAGCACCAAGCAGGAATTCATTTGTATAATAATGGTTTTTGATGACTCGCAAAGGTTATTTTATGATTAGCCATCTAATTATAAAATGGCCAACAATTTCATCTTATCCAAATCTGCATCAGCTAAATTATGAAATGCCCTTGTTTTATGCAAATTCTGGAAATATTGCTTCCTTAACCTCCCAACCCTGCTGTCTGTCACTGCTTGTGTGGAGCATAAATCTCAGGGCAGTGCCAGAGCTGGATTCAGCTGCAAATAAACCAGGGTAGATTGATTCCACAGGAATACCCGGTAGTGGTGAACGACGATGGAGGTGCAGCACGGGGCAGATGTGGGTGTGTAACCCCATGGCATGGCCCCAGCTGGGCTGCCCTGCCTGGGGACCGGCTGCAGCTGGCACAGGGAGCTAGGAGAGTGTTCCTAGGGAAGGGTTGATCAATCACCCGAAGGGCTGGAGGTGTGAAGTGTCTTCGCTCTCAGGATCTGCACGCTCCATCCTTCCTGGCCCTCCGAACCACTGAATGGTTTGGGTTGGAAGGGGCCTTAAAGATCCTCTTGTTCCAGCCCCACTGCCGTGGGCAGGGACACTTCTCCTAGCCCAGATTGCTCAGGGCCCCATCCAGCCTGACCTTGAACATTTCCAGGGACGGGGCAGCCACAGCTTCTCTGCTGAGAACACCCCCTGGTTTCTCTCTGCTTTAATTTCTCTTGGTCATTTGGGGTCAAGGATATTTTCCTCTTGGGTCTGAGGAGCATTGCTGGAATGTCCTGCAGTATTGGGCCATGAAGTACAAACTCCTCCTGTTGTTGTTCTCTCACAGCACTGCAGGGAGCGAGGGCAGGGGAAACTGAGGCACAGGTTTGCTGTCCTTCGAGGTGGGCACATCTGAGACCCGGGTGTAGATGGGCAGGGGACTGATCAGAGCTGCTCTACAAACGGTGTGTGTGTGTTTTGTGGCTTCTTTGCTCGGAAGGGATGCTGACTCCTCATGCCTGATGTTTGTGAAGAACAGATGATAGGAAAACCTTTTATATACTTTTTTCCGATTTCATAAATGACAAAGCAGAGGAATTTGTTGTTTCAGACAATCAGTTACAAGTCTCAAAACCAGAACATTTTGGCTGCTCCTGGAGAGGACTCTTCTTCCAAAGACTGCAACTTTTGCCACAGCACCAGAGAGGGAAATACTGAAATAAAACACCCTGAGCCTGGTGATTGGTGCAGAGAAGGACAGAAAACCCCCATGTGTTCTCCATTCCCCAAATCAGGTGTTTGGGGATTTTCTGGCCACTCTTCACCTCCCTGTTAAAACAAGGCTTTAATGATGGGTTTGTGCTTGTGTCTCTGGGACAAGCCAGGCCTGAGTGAGCTCCTAAGGAGGAGATGGTGAGAGCAGAGAACTGCAGCAGGAATTAGGAGCTTGTCTGGGAAACCCGGGAGGGTTTTGAAAGACTTTGGTATGATCCTTGTGAGATCAGCTCATGATCCTGGTGGGGCTCCCGGGAAAGATGGGGGTCTGCTGTGACAGGGATGGAGGAATCTCTGTGCTGGAGGCAGGGAGAGCAGCAAAGGAGGAGGAAAAACATCAGGAGAGGGGGAGGAAAGGAGGATTGAGAAGATTAGGTCCAATTAGTTATGTGCACTTTAAACATCAGATCCTATTAAACACTCCTGGGTTAAAACCAGGCCCTATTTTATGGTCACAGCTTCCAGACAAAGTCCCGTTAAGTGGAGCTGCTTTGAAATCCAGGGCCTCAGACACAGCCATTATGGAGATCAGGCCCATTAAATGTATTCAGTTTGAAGATTAGGTCTGGTTACACACAGGCAGTTCAAAGCTGGCCTCTAATTAGGCAGAGGCGGTTGGGGAACGGGGGCTTGAGGGGAGAGGGGAACCTGTGGAGCAGCTCCCTGTTCCTCCCTGGTGGGAAGGAGCCTCTGGCCAGCTGTGGGCAGGGTTCTGTCAGTCCTGCCTGCCCATGCTGAGTTACCCCAAATGGATTTTCCAGCAGGAAAGGAGCGAGGGTGGTCTCCAGGCTGGTGGAGGCTTGAGGCTTCAGAGGTGAACAACATGGGGCTGAAGGAATATCACTGGCTGGATCAGGGGCTTGAGAAATCAGGGGAATAAAAGGGTGCCCTGTGTCCCCCTCAGCTTTCCCTGATTTTGAGATGTGTCAGGCTACAACACCTGAACTCTTTTTTTCTGGAGAGGTGGTGTGTCATGGACACAGGGAGGTGAGCCCTGGATAGCCACAGAGGGTTTGAGTGTCCAGCAAGCTGCGGACTGCACGGAAATATGGGCACTCACCTGTCTGCTAGGACCAGCAGAGCTGTGCACGGCCTGGCTGGGGTCTGTGGTTTGGGTGCTGGAGGACTCCACTCTCAGCACGAGCCTGCCTTTTCTGCTGGCCTTGAGGGCAGCCTGGGGACTCGGTGGTGCTTTTCCTGCAGGGTTGCACAGTTCCTCTGGATTCCTTGTGTGGATGCTTCCCTTGTTAATGGGAATGGCTCAGAAACACATCTCAGCGGTGAGATGATGGGGACAGAGATGGCCTCCAGGATGGCATCCAGTCCAAACCCCCTGCCCCAAGGCAGTGCTCCCTCTCCTGGGCTCCCAACCCCACCAGTGGCCAGCCCAGTCCTGCTGAGCCGTGGCTGGGTTGACTCATTCTCACGGCTCATGTTTTCCCTGCCAAATACCACCAACCATCCCTCCTCATCCCACTTCCCCACATGTTCTTCACTGCTCCTGCTCTGCTTTCACAGTGTGTGATGCACAGAGGTGTGAGAGCAACAGGGGTGGTTTTCTTCCTGGTCCCCACATCAGTGCAGGGCCCTGAGAATCTCTTACAAACATTGCTGGCATCACTGCAATTTATTTCCAGGGGATTTATTTGATGCCGCTCTTGGTCCTGAGCCTCAGAAGCATCAGATCACTTTTAATTAGTGCGGGGCTTTTATCTTTGATGGAGAAAAAGGATTTTGCCATTTGGACTTTGGCATATGAAGTATTAACTTAAATATATATATTTAATTTTTGTATTAAATGTTATGTAGCAGCACAGTATTAATATTAAAACTTTAATACAATGTAAATGTCAGAGTGAGATGTAGTGATAAAACCTAAATGAAATATATTTATAACATATTTATCTCTCTGTTTCACTTGCAATAGCAAAAGATTTTTAAGTCAAAACAGATTTTATTCACTTTTCAACAGAAGCACTGTTTCTTTGTTCTACAAGAAACCATTCCATTAGAGGCTGTTTTGATTTTTTTTATCACTTCTAATCTCATGACTTGAAGACTCAGGGCTTTAATGAGTGCTGAGGCTAAGGCCTGAGGTGATAGATGGGAGTGCTGTCACCTCTCATCCTTGTCTCGTCTTTATCTCCCCTCTCCTATTTGTTCCTGAGGTCCCTGGGAAGGAGATACGTGTACCCGGCCCTGCCTGATGCTCTTGTGGCACAGGCGGGGACCCACAAGGGTCAGTGGGATGAGCAGCCACCCTCTGCTGCTCGGGCAGGCCAGAACAATCAAGCAGCTGCTGGCCCTGTGACCTGTGCTGGGCTCAGGTGGCACAGGCACATATTTGCAGCATTCACAGAAGGGCATGGCTCCGCACCCAAGATGGAGAAGTGCAAAGCGTTTTTTGTGCAAGAAAATATTCTCTAAATACCAGCACCCAACAAAATATCACATCATATAAACAAAAAGCTGTTCACCTCAGTGTCCCCCAATCACCTGGGATAGTGCACAGACATTGCCTATTACGGTAACAGGTAAACATTACCCTATAAGGTCACAAACTACAATTATCACATCTCATAGGCCCAACACTGTCCACAAACCCACAATCCTCTCTCAGCCCATCCCCGGTGACCTGGATGCACTCCCAGGGTCACCTCTGGGTCCAAGAAAGAGGCTGTCTCTCCGGCCCTCAGGGCCTATCTCTCTTCCAGCACACAGTGTACCCCAACACACACCCAGGGAATTGTTCAAAAGCTGTGGCAAGGAGGGATGCTCGGAATCCTGCCCGGTGCCCCTGGTGTGCGTGGTGGCAAGGGGATGGAGCTGTCCCCAGGCGTGTGGGGAGGCACAAGGGGATGCTCAGAATCCTTCACAGACAGCATGAGGCAAAACTGGCGTAGAGAAGCTGCCCTACCCCAGCCTGGCCCATCTCCTGATGCTGTTTGATGCTCCTCAGCAGGAGAGGGGTGCAAGAGCCTCCTTTCAACTCCCAGCTGTTCTCCTGTCAGGAAGGGTGAAACTTTGGCCCTCCAGGACAGAAGTGGGGAAAAACTGTGGAGGAATTCCTGAGAGAGTGTGGGGGAAGGCTGAGGGAATGAGGGACTGGGGGGTCCCTGCCCTGCCCTGCCCTGCCCTGCCCTGCCCTGCCCTGCCAGCTGTGCTGGCACTGTCTGGGTGAGCTGAGATGCTGAAGGGCTGTGTAAATGTGGCTCAGAGTGGGACCGTGGTGCCCCAACCCCCCTGGATACCTCTGCCCTACTAACCAGAGATGCTTGGGAGCTGGTCCCAACAAGACAAGCTGGCTGGGCCTGTCCCCATCCTCCTCTGCTTTTGCTGTTCCAGGCGGCTGCGACAGAGGATCCCAGTCCCACAGCAAAGGCCACCAGGACAGGCCTGGGGCCGGAGCTGTGGCGTGGGAGCGCGTTGGAGCTGATGGAGCAAGTGCCAAGCAAGCAAATCTCCGGGAGCAACACGCGCGTGCAGGAGGATCCCTTCTCCTTTCATCCTTTTATCTACAGCCTGTTTTGAAGAAGCAGCAGATGAAAGAGCCCACCACTCACATCAAACCCCCATCAAGTGCATTCAAGGAAATGTTTTTGGCTTTATGGTTTGCTTTGAAGGAACCAGTGGCAAAATGAGTTGGGAAGGCATGAAAGACACCCCAGTTGGGTTAGCTGCATTTCCAGCATCAGAACTTTGTTCTCTGAAGTAATTAAGATGCAGGTATTTGAGAGAATGCACAAGGGCACATCATTAAGGTGCACTTTAGCTCAGCTTCTCAGCTTCTGCTGTGCCCCAGGGATATCTGCAAACTGTCCCAAATTGCCTCTTCCACTCAAAACAAGTTCCAGTGTTTTGGGAACAAAGGTAGAGATGCAGAAACGCTCCAAAACTTGCCTCTGGATAAACTTTCTGTTTTAAATCCCTTCTCCTTATTGAATGCAATAAATCAGATGCGATGGCTTCCTGTATCAGGAATGAGACCCAGTCCCAGACAGGTGAGAGAGAGAAGTGGGCTGAGGTCTGGAGGGGTTGGGGGCAGGCCCAGGGTGGTGTGGGGGGGATGCAGGAGTGGAGGGTTAGCTGGGCTCTCCCACCTCCTAGGAAATTGCTTCCCCTGTATCAGTGGATTTGGGACAGCATTCAATAACGGGGCAGATGGCACATCACGACTGCAAATATCTTAAACAGGGAGACATGGCGATTTCATCTTTTCCTGCAAAGCGTAGGCCTCGGGTCTCGATGTGTGAAGGTTAATAAAACCAAATAAAAAATTAATTCCCTTCAGCAGAGATGGCAGCTGATGATGTGCCAGTGATCCCCTCAGAGCAGAGCTGTGCTGCTCAGGCTCCACAGAGCTCCTGGTCTCACGGCCATGAGGTGCATTTGCAGGTGTGGCGAATACCAGCATCTGTTCCCTTCCTGCCCACCTGCCAGCAAGGAACCCGTGCTTTTTGGAGCTCCACAGCTGTTCCTGTTGGTCCCTTCCAGCGGGCACATGTGCAATCCCTCAGCAGAGAGGATAAGTTGGCAGGTTTAGGATGAAGCAGTGGAAGGGCCTTTTGTTGCAGGGTGTTACTGATCCCAGCTTTCCCATCCTGCTGAAGGATGTTAGAGGTATGTGCACATTTTGTGTAAGTTGTGGAGTAATTTCACATCCAATGAACACCCTTCCTAGGTGTTATGTGCTCATCTCTTTCAGCTGGAGACTTGTCCATGGAGGAGGGACTCTGTGGCCATGCACAGCCTCCAGAGTGCTTTGGAGCACCTGTTGCTGGTTATTCCCAGTTTTCCAAATTGTTTTTCCCTACTACTCAACATCAAATCCTGTATGCCTCTTTGGGAGCTCCTGACTCTGATGCAGGGATAGGCAGTGGAAAGGACACTGCAGGGATGTCCTGTGGGACATGGGTGTAGACCAGGGATGTGGGACTCTGGGGACAGAAGCAGGGCCCTGCAGCACTCAGCACTTGGTTTCTACAGGGTCTCTTTGCTGTAGGAGTAGAGAGTAGCAAGTGTGAGGCTGAAATGTATTGCTGCGTCTGAGGAGATTTTGTTTATTGTTGTGGCTCCCTGTAGGGTGGAAGGAAATACTCCTTGTGGGCAGAGGAATGCTGGTGTGGCACCCACAGCGGTGGGGATTGGCTCACAGCGATGCATTTCATCATTCCTGAAAGGCAGAGGAATATAAGGATCCAAGGGATAGTTGGAGCCTGATTTTTACAGGTGGAAGGGGAGCATTGTACTTTTTGCCACTAGCCACAGAGGGGCTGAAAGTAAATTGAACCCAAAAGCTTAATCTGGCTTTAACAAGCTGGGAAGAGCTAGCAAGGAGTGGTTAGTGGGAAGAGAGGGATGGGGTGGGATGGGGTGCTGGTTTCCCCAGAAATCGAAAAGCAGTCTCTGGGAGCAGGGACTGACCCCAACTTGCCTTGCCACACACACAGGGGGTTTGTGTGCCAGCCCCAGAGCCAAGCCACCTCCCTGGGGTGCTGTGCCACTCAGTGGTGTTCTACCCAGCTCCAGACTGAGTTTGGGGGCTGGGTGCTGGGCAGCCTCCTGCTCTGGGATAACACAACCTGGTGAGCCACAGCTGACACACCCAGCTAGCAAAACTGCTAGTTCCTCTATGGATACTCTATTTTTTTCTTCCTTAGAGCTGATGTAAGTGGTCTCTAGATGTCCCTGTGTGGTGGGGGAGAAGGGAGGGCCGAACACTGAAACACAGATGGGCAGGAACATCAGGGTTGTCTCCAGCTCTGTACTGGGTGTCTGTGGGGACCCCTGACACTCCATCTCTGTGGCAGCAGCTGCTATTTCTCCCCCAGCCCAGGCAGGCAGAGGCCATTCAGAGCAGGCCTGTGAAACTGGAGGCGTTTGTGAGCATGGCTGCCTGGATTTGTAGGGAAACGCTGTTGAGCTGCTGTGCTATTGATTTACACATTACCTGGGCTTTGCAGCCTCACTCCTCTTCCTTCCCATTTGCTTTGGGGCTCTGCAGGCACACGCTGGCAGTGCTGATCCCTCCTTGCCTGGAATGGGGAGCTGGGCTGTGGCTGCAGATGATCCCCCAAGTGTGGCTCAGACCTCCAGGGCAAAGCTCCTTCATGGACCTCTGGGCAGCACAGCACTGTCCCAGCAAGGAAATATATTTTCCTCCTTTCAGGTTCAATTTTCCTCTGTGCTGGTCTCTAGGAGAGAGGGTACAGCCTCTGAAACCCCTCTGAAGTACCGCCTTGGAGCTGTACATGGGCACGGCATTTTTTAAAGAAACTTCCAAGCTTCACCTCTTTGCTGGGTGATGGCATCTCTCGGGACATCACCAAGAGGAGGCGTCATGAATGCTGATGACCCAAAAGAGATCACCAAGAATAAATTCCTTCCTCCAGATGCTGCCTCAGCATCTCTTTCCGGGCTGGCATTCTCTCCAGTCCTCACCCCTTGCCCTGCAGGAGGAGCTGGCAAAGCTGCTGAGCAGCTCAGGGCACTAAGCCGAATGGATAGACTTAATTCTGCTGTCTGGAAACCTCACAGCAGCTGGGGCGGAGTGTGATCACTGCCTGCAGCAAGTCCCCAGAGCTGTCACTGCCCTGTCCCCCAGCCTTGGTTTTTTGGGTGTTTCAGCCAGCACTGCAGATCCTGGGGTGGCCCAGCCCCACAGATCCAGCCAGGTGTGCCCCCTGCCTCCACCTACAAGGCCAGACTCTGCTGGGCAGCAGTTTGACACAGGGATGGTGGATACAAAATCCCCTCCTGTTTCTGACTGTGTTTCCCATCCCATTGGGGTGGGTGAGGTGCCACAGGACTTGGATTGCTGATCTCTTCCCACTCGGCTTTGGGGTCCCTGTCGCACTCTCAGAGGGGCCACCTGGGGCTTGTTCAGGTGGAAAAGGAACATTTGAGACATGGGGTGGAGAAACTGATTATTCCCTTTTGTGAGGAAAAAAAGTAAATCCTTAGTGCTGGTGTGAAATAGCATAGAAAAGGAGTTGCCTGGATTACAGGGAGAGAAATACCAATTATATTAAAACGGGGGGGAGAATCAGGAAGGCTTTATGGGGACTATTCTCTGACAAAACTTGCGGCTACAGGCTATGTATGAAAAGCCTCAGATTTGAATCCACAGAAATATTTTGGCTATAATAATCCTGAGGTATTCAGGCAAAACTCCTGTGGGCTCCAGTGGGAGCCTTGCTCGGGGCCTGGAGGATTTACCTTATCGGTCTTTTGAAAATGTTAAAGAATTTAAAACCCTCGGCTGCCTTACCCGGAGGAAAACCCCGTGCATGGCAGTGCTGAAGCCTGCGTGCCACGGCGAGAGCCGGCGCTGTGTCCCTGCAGAGGTGCCGGGCTCTTCCCTCCGTCCTTCCCCACTCGCTGTGCAGAGGGATAACAGCAAGAGCCTGGAAAGTGCCTCACACTGCTGTCTGTCAGCGCTTTTTTCCTCCTCTGTGCCTGGCTGGGCTGTGAGCCCTCTGCTCCCGGCTGCCCCTGCCCTCGCAGCTCGGCCAGGATGACAAATGGCCAGTGCAGGGTCACTGGAGGGGCACTCCTGGGACAGGCCGTGCTTTGTCAGCGGTGGCCCTGCCATGTGTCCCTCCCCACAGGCTGCGGTGCTCGCTGCGAGCTGCACAGGCTCTGATGTGATGTGAGGGGTGAAGCTTTTTGGACAGCACTGGGGACCTTTTTTACAGAAAGAGTGGTAAAGTACTGGAATGGTCCTCCCCTACTGGGCAGGTGGTAGAGTCACCATCCCTGGATGTGTTTAAAAAGAGATTGGATGTGGCGCTTGGTGCCACGGTTTAGTTGAGGTTAGGGCATGGGTTGGACTCGATGATCTCGAAGGTCTCTTCCAACCTTGTGATTCTGTGATTCCTGTAGCTGCACCATGAGCACCTGCTCTCCCAGCTCTTCGCACAGGGCTTTTAAATACATTAGTGCTGCAAAATGTGGTGCCTAGGGACAACATCCAGTGTCACTCTCCTTGTCCCAGGTCAGTGGCAGACAGCTTTCCTTGTGCTACTCCATGCTGGGCCTGTTTGCCCCTCACACAGCTGCCCCATGCCCACAGCTGTGTTGTGGAAAGCACTTCAGGCACCACACAGGACAGAGGCTTAAAATAATGATTAATGACCTATATCTGCTTTCTGGCTGCTGCAGTTATTTTTGGGCCCCATTTCTTTCCCATGTGACTTGAGTTTTACCACTTTAGGCAACTGGATTGATAAAAACCCCTCTGCAAGGTTGTTTAAACCCAGAACGAAGGGGAATGAGGAGAAGTGTTGGAAAGCAGCAGTCATTGATTTTCAGGGTCTCTGCTTTCCAACCCGTGATGGGGAGAGGAGCCGGCCCTGGTGTGCTGTGACCCTGCAGTGCGTGGGCTGTGCCGATGTGGGTGCAGCTCCTCACCAAAGCACGTTCCTGCTTGGAAAACGGCACCTTCTGGAAAGCTGGAGACCAAAGGGCATCCTGATGTACAAGGAGCTCAGGAGAGGAGCCTCTGGGGACTTGCTGGAACATCAGAGATGAGAAGTACATGCCAGGCTGCTCAAAGCACTGGGACAGGACCAGTTCTTGCTGCTTCATGAAAAGGATGGGAAAAATGGTGACTGTTGAGAAAAGGGAAATTCTTTATGTGCTCAGACAACCCTCGGACTGTGTCCTGAAGGATAAACCCCTGTAACCCTCACGGCATTTTTCCTCTTGTTCTTCAGGTGGCCGTGGCTCCCCTCACCATCAATCTGAGCCTCTGATCAGCCCGAGCCCTGCGCCACTGAGCCCTCAGAGATAATTTGCAGCAGCATCTTCTGGAGGTTAATGACACGTTATGGGGAGTGGTCACTTCTAAGTTCACTGCTGTCTGATTTCACTTGGTATCCTCTTGGCTTTGTGCTGCTGCAAAAACCAGCCCCCAGCTGCTCAGTGCAACAGCATCTGGCTTTCTCTTCATTATTAACTTCTTTTTTTTTTTTCTGTTTTGGGGTTCTTTTGCCGTCCTAGTAATTGGTGCTGGGTTGCTGGGGGGAAGCCATCTGCGTGACTGGGGAGATTTAGGGAGTCAGTAACAGAAGGGATGTTATCAGAGTCTGGTACTTTAGGAGACTATGGTAATCCAAAGCTGATTACAGCTGGGCTGGTGCAGCAGGAAATTCGGGACATATGGGACACTGACACTTCCCAGCAGCATTGAGCAGTGCAGGGCTGCCTGTGTGTGTTGGGGAGGGAGGGCTCTACTCTGGATTTGCATGGAAGGGGACAAATAGTGACCCTTTCCCTCAGTTCATGGCTGGGGAGAAAGGAGACAAGAATGAACAAAGGGAGGTGGAAAGCACAAAAGCTCTCTGGGCATAGGGCTGTGAGGGTGAACATGCCCACAGCCAGCTCACGTTCACCTGCTGTGACAAAATCCCCATGCAGGGCTGCTCCCCGTGGGCCTGGGTCAGTCACAAACAACACTCCCAAGCCAGCAAATCGATGTCCTCAGTCTTGGCCACGCTGCTGCGCTGCCCCTGGTGAGTGATGCAGCCTGAGCACACCCAGCAGGTCCATCACTGCTCCCCTGAGCCTGGGATTTATCCCTGCCAGGGCACGAAGGCGTCTCGCACTTCTGTTGTGCTCTATTAACAAATATCCAGCATTTGTTCACCCCCAGTCCCACAAATACACCCCAAGGGGAGTTGCCTGGTGCTGTGCTTGGCAGAGGGGTTTGGGTGAGTCCCGAGGCCACTGGGAGCAGCTGGGGGCTGGGACTGTGGGATGCTCTGTGCTGGGGGGCAGCCCCTCGGGGAGGGCAGCAAAGCTCTGTGCCCAGCCCCAGGCCACAGTCCAGCCACAAAGGACGCTGCATTCCAGCTGGGCATGGCAAACAGGGCAGGCTCGGTGTGCAGATGGAAAGCTTTGCCTTGGGTGCTTGAGAAGCTTTCCAAGTGCTCCGTGCTGGCTCCTGCATCTGCACAGAGAGGAAAGTGCAACACGGAAGATTTTACAGGAGATTAGGAACTCCCATTGTGGCTCTTTCCCTCTCTGCTGGGAAGGGACAGCCCTGTGCTGAGGGGAGCTGCAGCAGAGGACACTAATGGGGGCTGCTGGTGCTTTTGGCAGCAGAAAAAGGGCTTTTACAAGGGGCATGTGCTGCTCTGTGCTGCTGCTCCACATGGGGGAAGGGAAAGGCTGCAGTGGGGCCAGCATGTAAGTGGGATAAAAAAAGGGTGGAAACTCCCGAAATGCTTCTCAGGAGTGCCCATCTAGCTCTTTTTTGGGGTTCATTCTATTAATTCCCACCTGAGTCCCCTCAAGCAGTGTGCACTGGGGTGTTCCCCCTCGGCTCTGGCTGTGGCACTGCCTTTGGCAGCTCTGTGGGATCTGCACAAGGCCATGCTCAGGCTGCCCTGCATCAAACCATCCTATTGATTACCACTTTGATTCCTGCTGCTTTATGTACTTGCTCAGTAAGAATTTGCTTAATAAAACCCTGCTAGAGCGATTAGAGAGTGCCCAACCCTTTTGATTTCCAGTTGCATTCCCAGCCCCAAAGACACTTGGTGTTCCCTCACTTCCCCTGAGAGACAGCCTGGGGTGTGTAATGCATAATTTGGGGTTGCGTGGGCTGACCCATTGCTTTTCATCAATAGGTACCAGTAGATAGGTACCATCTCGGGTTTAAGTGATCTGGGGAGACTCTGTCCCGAGAAACCTCCACTGCAAAGCCCATGGGAGAAAAGGAACAGCAATTGCTGACACCCCAACAGGGAGCATGGGAAAGAAAACTCAGCAAAGCCCATGATGCCCTCATGTCGGGTCTTAATAGCCCATTTCTCATGCAAGTACCACTTGATTTATGCAGCAATGTTCCATGGTGAGGAAAGCATCATCCTTCTCATTAGTGCAGCACCCAGCATGGCAGGGCCCTGGCTGTGGGCAAGCCGGCAGCAGAAATATGAAATAATATCAATAAAAGGGAGCAAAAGTGGAGCTTGCCAGATGCAGCCACGCTGGGGGTTGTCAGGAAATGACAACACTGCTTGCAGGCTCCGTGCAAGATTAGAAAGTGTTTGGAAATTGTCCCCCTGAGTCTTTAGCCAGGAATGGGCAGTATGCAAATACAGCGAGTTAATCATTGCAAAATAGGACAGCGTTTCCAGGGACAGGAGGCAATTTTATTCTTTCATTATGCAGGCTCCTTGCTCTTAAATATGATGAGGAGAAGTTTGGTTTTTGTTTTGTGGGTTTTTTTTTTTTTGGGATAAAAAGAAGTGAACAAAAGGGAACAGAAAGGTTTGTACAGGAGAGATGTTTTTGGAGACCTTCGCTGCTCCTGGGGGGATGGGAGCAGGGACCACCGGGGTTGTGCCAAAGGCTTCTTTGGGCTGGATGATGGCAAGGATTTAGTCCCAGTTAGGGAGCTGGTACGAGCTTTGTCCTGGCCTTGTCTGCAGACCAGCCATAAACCCTGGGGGTGTCTGCAGCCATTTCAAGGCCAGCTGGGTCCTGTGGGCAGGTTTGTCACACTGAAATAAGGTGT
This sequence comes from Lycocorax pyrrhopterus obiensis, assembly GCA_014706295.1. Lineage (NCBI taxonomy): Eukaryota > Metazoa > Chordata > Aves > Passeriformes > Paradisaeidae > Lycocorax > Lycocorax pyrrhopterus. The sequence continues at coordinate 6,824,575 of JACSVZ010000022.1, read as the reverse complement.
CCTAAAACTGTGTGAGCACGAGGCAGGGCAGCACAGGCAGATACGCGCCCAGCCCGGATCCCACTGACGGCAATGATGTGGCACTTGCTCATCCCTCATTTTCTCATTCGGTATTTTTTTCCTGAACTTTCCATCAGTGAAAAAAAAAAAATTAAAAAAATGTTCCTGTTTGGCTGTTCCAGTCTAATTTGGGATGAAAACGAAGCACTGAACTGTTCCTGTGGCCCGCGGCGGTGTTTAGCAGCTCTATTAATACAGCTCCACGCATATTAATAGCGGCTGCCTGCGAGTGGCGAGCACGTTCGGCCGTGCCTCCATCCCGGGGGGTGTGGCTGCCCCCGGTGTCATTCCGGGATGTGGGATGCGGTGCTGGGATGTGGGATGCGGTGCTGCTTGCGGTGTGGCTCCCACCTCGGTGCCATGGGACAACAGCCGGGACTTGCGGCTCTGCACCACTGGGACCGCACAGAGCATCCCCTCTGATGTCTCTTCCCAACATTCTGGGGCCACAAGGTCTCCAAACACCGGGAGAACCCTGGTATGTGGGTGTTTTGGGGCGTTTTGGACTGGTTTGCTGCCTCTAGATGGCACTGACCCAACGCGCACGGTTCAGGAGCGGCGGCGTCTGAATTGCATCTTTTTCCTTCTCTTGGGTTATTTTTGTTTTAGAATCCGGTAATAATGGATGTTCAGTTTCGGCAACGAGGTGCTGATTACAGAAATAATCCATGCCATTGAGAGAAAAGAGCCTGTCCGTGCCAGGTCCTTCCCTGCTCTCCTCCGGCAGCAGCCGGGGCTTACGTCCCTGTGGCCCCGGGGATAGCTGAGCAGGGACACCGGGGCAGAAGGGATGCTCGGCCACACAGGCAAGCGGAATTTCTTTCCTGGATGCCTCTTCCTCCCCTAAATACTCGTCACACGGGTGTGGGAAGGCAGCAGCACGGTGTGCAGCCGGGCAGGGTCCTCGGCTCCCGCAGACATCCCCTGTTCCGCTCTCAGTTATCCCTAGTAACAGCTTTGCTCTCTAAATCCCATTTTATGCTGATTTCCGCATCCCTTGAGTCAGGCAGCGAGAATCTGCCTTAAACCCCGGAGCAACATAAGATCTGTGGAGCTCTAGGATGCTCCGTGGACCAAAGGCATGACAAGAGGAGAGGGAAAATTCCCAGTCCTGCTTGGCTTGCTGTGGAGGATAAAAAGCTCCAGCTTGGGTGGGAATGGGGTGCAAACAGTGTTTGGTCCCTGAGCAGCCCCATCTTGCCTCCTCCTGGGGCATCTCTGTCCCCAGCACCCCCCTCCTCCCCTGCAGGGATGGGAGTGCACATTCCCCACCATGGGGATAAACACTGGGGATGATTTTAAAAAGAGACCCAGATTATGGGATGCTCTGGGGATTTTAGCAGCTGGTGGCTACCAGAAAGGAGGGTCATGGCTGCAATGACCAGAGCCTGGTGGCATTGGTTGGGTCTGTCCATGGAGCACGAGGGTCTCAGCCCCTCTCTGCCTCCCTTCCCCGTGGGACTGACCACAGCTCCAGCCAGGACTGATTCCTTATCTGATGCAAGATAAAGCTCCCAGCATCACCCAGGCTGAAAGGCTCCTTTTGCTCCCTCCCAGGAAATAATCACAGCATTTTCCATCGTGCTTTGCCTGACCTCGTGGGTAATAATGAGAGAGAGAGAGCAACGGTGGGGCTGCTCAGGGCCAGCAAGGGAGCAGCTCTCCAAAATGTTTGTCAGGGATCCTGTGGGGGTGAGGAAGGGTTAATGGCCTGACCCACAATACCCACCTGTAGGTATTTGAAAATGGGTGTGTTTTCCTGCTGTACTTGCTGGGCAGCCTGAAAGAGGGCATTGTGTATATATTTCTCTGTAAATGAGTATATATTTGTATTTCTTAATAAATCTGACATCAGCTGCCTAAAGGACAGTATGACATTATTTAAGCTTTATTTAAAGGACAAGTCAGGGGAGATTTCTGGAAAATTTGGGCTATTCCCCATAGTGAGGGGGGGAATACTGAATTCCCTCCTTTCCAGCACAAATTAGCAAATGCATATTGCCTGAGCAGGAGGGAATACAATGTGATCAGGAAACTTGTATGAGGCAGGAGGCAGCTCTTCACCCAGGGAGCCCCGCTCTCGCTGCCCTGATTTCTCGGAGATGTCTGCGTCACTGTGCCTGGGTCCCTGCCTGCGATGTGTCCCTGCAGCAGCTTTCCCAACACACCCGGCAAAAAACTCAAACTTTTGGCCACGCTCGTGGTCGGTGTTGTGTGGGGAGGACTCCCCAGGGTGGAGTGGTGGGTGCTTAAAAATCCATAGAGGAGGGTTAAAAACTACACGTGGCTTGCGAGATGCCTTTGCCCTTTCCTGTAGGAGGGAAGGATGAGGACCAGGACATTCCCATCTCTCCAGTGGGTACCTGCAGCCAGAATTGTCCTTAAAAGTAAATCCTCTCTTGGGAATGGGTTGCTGCCAACCCCGTGGTGTCCTGAAGTGAAAGACCTGTGCAAGTTACGTGAAAGCCTCCTGATTTTTAACCTCATCTCATGCACTTTGAGAAGGTCTGATTTTTTTTTTAGCTCTTGGAACTGGCACTATTGCTTCCAGCAAGAAAGGATCACTGAAATGCACATTTTCAAGGAGATTTTGGAAAGGGTCATAATGTCTTTGAGAGAAAGATGGATGTTTGGTCTGGATGAAAGCTCATAAATTGTCTGGGGGAAGGGTGCATCTACTGGGAAATATGAATGTGGGTAAAACATTTGCACAATCTTCTGTTTGCAGAGTTATCAAAGCTTCCAGAAGTGTTGCTTTTAGGACTTGCCGTGTGTATTTAACTCTTCCTTCAGCAAATGTTTTTGGCTTTTATTCTTATTTGCTAAGTAGTTGGCCTGCTTGGGAAGCTTACAGGGAAGGGGAGGGCTTGCTGCATCCCCTGTTGCAAGGCAGATGGAACTCAAGTCCCTCTTCTGGTCCTGATAAGATCCTGTTTGCTCTCCTGACTTCCACCTCTGACTTTTCCTAAGGCTTTTGTGCTCCCTAAAGAAAAACACATGGACATGAGGAGCAAAACCCTCATCCTTTCTTTTTTTCTTCCAGCCAAATTGTGCCAGTTTTGGGGCAGGGTGGCAATGGCAATTCCTACATATCTCTGGGGAGGAGGGAGTGAGGTCCAGTGCCCTGAACTCACACAGAGAAAACAAATCCTCGAGCCACAGAGAGATTAGGATGAGGCAAATCAATGTGGAGCATTCATAATGAATAGTAAATAAGCTAACAGGGGCTGGCTGTCTGCACAGGTGTAGAGCTTCATCGAGAGGCAACGGTGACATCCTGATAATGGCTTGCATTTAATAACAGGATTTAACATCCCTGCAAAGGGACTGGGCAGGCAGCTTCTGTCAGGACCACGAGACAGAGTTCCCTTCTACAACACTTTCACAAACTGCTTGTGAAATTGGGGCAGGCAGTGGCAGAGAGAGGTGGTGTCCCTTCCCTTTTCCTGGCCAGAGCAGGCACCACTGCCACGGGTGGGTGGAAGGCAAGAGGTGGCTGTGGGGGGCTTTGGGGAGCCCAGTCCCTGAGGGGGATTGCCCTGACCCATAAACAGTGTTGGCTGCTGGGGCTGGGGCTCCCTGGGAGGGTCTGGCCAAGAGGCGGAACCTCGCTGGGTCTGGGTTGTGCATCCTCGCATGGGGATGCTCTCCTGGGGATTCTCTTGGACCCATTCCCAGGCTGTACCACTGAAAACCCCCGGAGCAGCCAAAGCCAGAGCTGGCTCCGTGCTTGGCTCTGCCGCAGTTCCGGACCGTGCCACCCCATTGCAGCCCACCCTCGCCCCGGGATGCCATCACAGCCCTGCTGCCCTGGAAGCTTGGCATGCTCTGGATGTGCAGACATCCTCGGGGAGCCTGGAGGCGGGCGGGCTGTGTGTGTGGGGGTGTCAACTTCCCGAATCCCCGCTCAGCATCCGCCGGGCTCCCCGGGAGCCGCACGCCGGGCGGGCGCACACGGCAAGGCCGTTCACGGGCTCTATCAAAGGGGGCTGTGGAGAGCGTGGTAACCACAGGGATGAAACTTGATTAGCTGGGGTTGTGATCAATAATTAATGCTTGTTATTTATTATTTGTTAAGTGCCGACACTGTGCTCGCTTCCGAGTCCCCCCAGTGGATCTCCAGCCTTGCTCGGCGTCCCTGGGTTGCATTTTTATGCTGCTCAAGGGTCACAAAAGATTTCAAAGAAAGAATATTTTAAAAAATGTAATCCTTTGTGCAGAGAGAGCAGAAGCAGCCCGCCACTGTAGAATTCGCTGTAACTGGGGAGAGAAATTTATCTTCTTTTTCCTCATGGTTTGATTTCAGGGCAGCTCGGGATGGAATAATCTGCGGGTCAGAAGCCAGTGGTGGGGGTAGCGCAGGTTCATCGCTGCAGCTCGTCTGCTTCACGTGAAGCCAGAGCTGTGCCAAGCGCACCAGAGCAAAGAAAAGGGAGAGGCAATGCAGCTGGATTTGAAAAGATTTGAATTATTCAGTCGGCTGGGTCAGGGGCAGAACTGGCCACTTGTGGTATCTCTGGAGCCTGAGGGCTGCCATGCATCCCAGGACACAGGGTGGGGAGGGTCCTTGGCTTTCCTGGAGCTGCATGGTCCCCCCTGCCAGCTTGCAGGGGGTGTGGGCAGGGGGAGAGGTGGTTTTATCTCTCTGGAGAGAGGGGGCTGTGCCTTGAGTTTGTACAGCAGCAAGGAATTAAACAAGGGGAGCGCAACAAGATGGGATGGAAAGAGAGATGGTGGGGCAGCAGGGCAAAATACAGGTTCAGGAGTTGAAGGGGATGCAAAAATTCACATTATTTTAACTGCTCTGAAAACTGGCTGTGGGTGGGCAGGGAGGGGCTGCACTCTGCCTGCCCACCTCTGCCCTCCCCAGGCACGGTGCTGCTCCCTGCACCTCTCACGGGGTGGCCTCGCTGTGCTGGGCACCATCACCTTCCTCCTCAACCACTGCGGGGAAACAGCACTGGGGTTTTCAAGGGGAAAAGGAAAAACAGCTGGGATTTGAGAAAACACCACAAGTGGTTTTTTAGGAGTATATAGACCCCTTCCTAGAGGTTCTTTTAGGGATCTCGGGGGCCTGGGACTATAGACTGCATTTACAGACCCCTTCCCACAGATCCTTCAGTGCCCTGGGGACGACAACCTGCTGTGGGTAAGAGAGACAGGGAAGTGCCTGTGGGGAGTGTGGGCTGGTGGGTCCCGTCTGTCCTACTTCAAGGTAGTGGCTCGTGTTTTATTTCAATGAACTTACCAGCCTTTTAAAGCTAATTATATTTCTTGCTCTAGTGCTCCAAGAGATTAGAGAACCTCTTCTAATTTCTGACCTAGGTGTAACTCCAGGTGAAATCCCCAGGCAGTGCAAGGCTGGAGCCCCCTGGAACCCATGGGAGCTCTGTGCAGGGTCTGCAGGGCAGGGTCACCCCCCCAGAGCCCCCAGCTCTCACTGCTGGCATGTTTGGGGGTTATGTGGGCCAGGGCTGTGCTCCCAGAGCCCCCAGCCCTTTGCTGCAGCCTGGCTGCTCTGTGCCTGCCTCATAAATCCCTCCCTGTCCCAGTGTCCCACAAACTCAGCCACGAATTCACTCTGGGCTTCTCCGTGGTGACTGAAACTGGTGAGTGGACGAGCACGGACCGGCTGTGATGGATGTGACCACACGGCTCAGAACAAATGCACATCAGTTCCTTCTGTTATTTGTTGCTGTCTGATGGCAACAAATCAAATTTTTAAGCAAACTCCAGATACTCAATGGCCCTGTTGTTATCTTGCTTGTCCCGGTGACTTGGACAAATCACTTAAGCTTTGTGCTTTGGTTTGTTATTACTTTTTTTTCCAGAAACTTTTGTTAGCATCCTGTCCCAGCCTTGTGCCACACGAAGCACAGGGTGATTGTTAATCTCCTCTTGCTATAGACAGAGAATTTGGCACGTACAGAGCTTTATGGAAACCCTCTCTAGTTAATCCCTGTTTTGATGCAACAAGGAAGGGAATGAAGGGTTAATGAACTCTCCCCAGAGAGATTAGTCTGGAATATTTAGGCTTCTTTAGTCCCAACATTTATTAAAAGCTTTTTTGTTGTTGTTTTATTGTTGTAATGCTCCATTCAAAGGAATCCCTCCTGGAGAACCCTTTCAATTTGGTCTCCAGCACAGAAATAAACTGGTTTATCTTAGATCTTTTAATATCATACTCAGGGCTTTTAATAAATGTGAGTTTCATCAGCGCCTTTTTTTTTTAAATTTTTTTTTTAAACTGGTGAGATAATTTAATATTAACACATCACACCTTATCACCCAATAACACTTAGTCCCTGTAATCTTATGACAGGCTAATTTCTGTAGCAACATCCCCTGTGTCAAATCTGCTCCATTCCATTACTACCCCGGCTGCTCGTGGAGCCCGGGTTGGTAATGAATATTCTGGCTTCTAAGCTTTTATCTAAGGATTATGAAATGAATTTGGAGTTTAGCTTGAGGGAGTTACAGCTTCATTTTGCCTAGTGGAGCTCCTTCATATCGCTGGAATAAATCGTAGGGGTTTTCATGCTAAAAATGTAAGACGGAGAATCAAAAAATATATATGCTCAAAATCCCCTGGATGGGCTGGGGTGTTACGTGCAGGATTTGAGAAAAAGGGTTAATTGAAAAGAGAGCTGGGGAGATGGGAGAAGCGATGCCTGGCTCTGGGGAAGGGCAGAGCAGTGTTGTGCCTGTCTGTCTGTCCCAGGGCAGTGCTGGGAGACGGGAGGAGGCAGAGGGGTGACCCTCACCCTTCCAGGTGGATCCTCTGCCAAGGCAGCAGCACTGGGGACCCGAGAGCCCCATCCCACTGCACAACGGGGGGCTGGTGCCTCTCCCCTCCCGCCTTCCTCGCCTGTGACACTAACAGCTTTCACTTAATTTAATCTGTGCAGCTCACAAGGCTGAAGATGAGGTGAGCTCATTTGGCATAATTATCGGATGTGTCAGGAATGTGAAATCCCAGGCAGTGCAACTGTCCTGGAGCCATCACACCTCCGACAGCCTGTCGGCTGTTGATGCTGTGAGGATGGGAAATGCACCTGCTTCCTCAAGCAGAAAATAGACTCTTAAAAAAAAATGGGTGAAGGCTAAGCTGCTATCGTGGTTTTTTTATGTTTAGCATATGCTCTCCGTCCTTGCTCTGTGCCCCCTCCGCGTGTTTTTCCGCTCGGCTCTGGTGTGGTGCCGGCTGATCAATGCCACCCCTGCAGGCCACGGTGGTGTTGGCTGGGGAATGGGGACTTGGGACCAAGGGACTGCTCTGAGCTCCCTCGTGTCCCACTGATCACAGCTCTGATCACACGCTCGTGGCGGAGGTGTGGGTGCTCTTCCTGAGGGGCCAAACTCTTCCTGGGATGGGAGGCAGGACGGAATACTGTGCTGCCTGGGCTGTGCACTCAGGTCAGGGACTGGGGCACCCCTGACTGTCCTCATCCCCTCCTGCCTGTCCTGAGCAGCCCAGAGCCTGTTTGTGGGAAACTGCAGCCACTACTCCATGCTCACTGTACAGAGCAGGATGGGCAAAACACACGGAATGGGATGGCAGAATGGGGCCGCAGCGAGCAGAGGTGGGTGCCTGCTCCATTCTTGTCTGATTTCTGCCTGGATCATTCTGTTACTCATTTGAAAATCCCATTTTTTCAGCAATTCCCCACCCCTGCTTTCCTGGCACGTGCTCTGGAGCACTTGGACAAACGCAAGAGCTGAGTGGAACAGCTCGAACAGCTCTGGCGGTTTGAGCGGCGCCGTTCGAAGCCTCGGAGCAGACTTTTCCAGCCTCTCCGCCAGAGATGCCACCAGTAAGGAAATAACTGGAGGGCACTGGGATGGTTGCGTGAATGCTGAGGGGGTTTCAGGGATGTGCCCTATGGATCACAGCAGGGGGGAAAAGGGAGGGACCTGGCTCAGCCCTGCCCACCTGCCCGGCTGGGTGCCAAAATCCACCCGCTGCCACCTCTCCCTTCCCCGACGAGCAGCAAGTAATAAATTGGACAAAAAATAATTAACTTGCCATAAATTGGGTATTAGCATACGAATTAGAGTTTAACATATGAAAGGGCTTTTGATGCCGCATAAAATTAATATGGAAAATGACCGTAACAGAATAACAAATTACACTTTAGGAGCTGGTTCCTCTGAGTCTGGCTGAAAATGTGATGGTGACACGGAGGTGCTGGGGAGGGGGAGAGGCTGGGAGTGGGGGCATCGTCTCTGACCCTCCCGTATTTGCTGCAGCCCCAAGCCTCAGGGATGCCTCTGCCCTGTTACGCTGGGGCTGAGGAAATTTGCGCAGGTAGAATCCCCCATTTGTGTTCTGGCACTTCCTTCTTGTTTATTTGGGCAAGTGGTGGTATATTTTATGTTATTTTACTGGTGGTTAACCTGGGTGGTTTTTTTCCATTTGAGTTTTAAATATTCTGACCAGGCTGGCTCTCAGCTGTTTCATTAATACATCCAGGACAGGGAGGATTTAAGGCAGAGGTTGAGGCATGTTGTGATTTGTTAAAAATGATCCGAAAAAAAAATTACTATTCACAAGCAAAAGGTTTTCTAGGACAGAGTTAACCTGGTAAAGACTGGCCATTTATTTTCTGAGGGGGAAAAAGAAAGCCAAGCTTTAATTAGAATATGGAAGGTATGAACACAATTAAAGGTAGTTTGAGGAACAGCAGCTCCATGAGCTGCCAGTGGTGGTGCTGAGCTGCTGTGTGGCCTCTGTGCATGCTACGAGATCAACCCAACTGCAAACCCAAGGTCTTGGCTTGAATTGCCTTTAAGTTTAAAATCAACACATTTTACCTTTTGGTTGGAGCAAGAGAACTCAGCTGACGAAGAGTGGCTCACTGAAATGCCGTAGTGTGTTTGCATGACTTCAGGCATCACCCGGTGCAGGAGGTCTAGAAAATACGAGCTGGAAAGATTGAAGATTTGACAGAGAATAGGCTTAGGTAAGATGTTAGGAAGAAATTCTTCCCTGTGAGGGTGGGGAGGCCCTGGCACAGGGTGCCCAGAGAAGCTGTGGCTGCCCCTGGATCCCTGGCAGCGTCCAAGGCCAGGTTGGACAGAGCTTGGAGCAGCCTGGACTAGTGGAAGGTGTCCCTGCCATGGCAGGGGAGTGGAACAAGGTGGTCTTTAAGGTCCCTTCCAACCCAGGCTGTTTTATAATTATGTGATGTTTAATATCTCCAGGGAAACTCTCACATTTCATAACCCCTGCAAGGTTCTCTGCCCCATTTCCACCTCCCTTGCAGAGCACTGTGGATGGCACTGCCCCTCAGCCGTACTGCCCTTGAAGTCCCAGCAGGCATCAGCCTCTTTCCAGCACGGGGTGTGCTGTCTGTGGGATGTGCAAAGCCTTCCATGCTGGCCTGGGTCTGCATGGTCATGAGAAGTGACAGAATTACAGAATGGTTTGGGTTCAAAAGGTTTAAATTCTGAAAAACAATCTCATTCCAACACCTTGCTGTGGGCAGGGGCACCTTCCATCAGACCAGGTTGCTCGAGGCCTGGCCTTGAATACTTCCAGGGATGAGGAGCCCACAAACTCTCTGGGCAACCTGTTCCATGGCTTCATGGCTGTCCCTTTTCTTTGGTTTTGGCTCTTTTTGCCTTTTTATCCTGTGAGCAGAATCCCCGTAGGCTGTGCATGTGCCTCAGACAGTAACATAATTACACCTTCCCAGCTGCTGTCTATAAATGCTCTTGCCACGAGTGCCAATTAAAATAAATGCAGATTATTCGGAATTTAGAGGATAAACAAATCCCTTTTTGTCTAAATATCAGCCTGGGTTCTGGGGTCACTAGGGAGCTTTGCATTAGTGTCTGCATTCCCTCTGGCAGGGAAGGACCTCAGCCTTGCTACAGGAGCAGGAAGCTGTCAGGGGTTTTTTTGGGATGGGTTCTGCATCCAGGGGGGATTGAGGGAGCGCGTTGCTGCCCTGAGCAGTGAGCTTTTTTTGGATGGAGGAGCAGAGGGCTGCCCGCTCTGATGGGTCAGCAAACAAACAGGAATCTGAAGAGCTTGCTCTGAATTCATGGCCAGGCAGAGCAAGCCAAATAGAGACACCCAGCTCTGCCCCGAGGGTTAACTACCTGCTGCTGAAATACTAATTGCAGGGAATTGTGTCCATCAATTACGGCAAACAGGGCTTGCTTCCCGGGAGGATGACAGGAGAGGGAGAGGGAGGGAGCAGCCCTGATCATCTAAACGAGCTTTTTGCTAATCGTCTCAGATGGGAGGGCTCCAGAGACTGGTAATGAGTGGGACATGAGCTTCTCTCACCAGCGGTCCTCAGGAATCCTGGGCACTCCTTTGCTCATGCTCTGGTTCATGCTCATGGTCTCTAGCTGGCCCTGAAGGGTTGAGTGTCAATGGCCATCACAGGCTGCTTTCCCTGGGGTTTGCTGTACCCACCTTGGCCAGGTTGCCTGTGATCACCATGGAAATCACCACCACTTGTGCCCCTCAGTGCCTTTTCGAGGGTCTGGATTAGCAGTGGAACCATGTCCTGCCAGTGCTGAGGTGGGATCATCCGACGGGCTGGGTTAAAGCTTCCCTTTCCTTCCTCCAGGCAGCAATTTTAATTGCAGTACTATGATAGGACTAATAAAAAGAGGAATTTCACACTCTCTCCGGCTTTAGAAATCTATTGTTCAGCCTGTTTACCTCCCTTTTTGTTCTGAGAAATGTTTAATTGTCTCCTTGGACAAGGCTATCCTTTAAATTATACTAAATTGGTGGTAATTTACATAGCGTTTTTTTGCTTCACACAACAGCAATTTGCTCTTTACAGACGTTGCTTTTGGGGGTGTTCAGCTCTGTGCCTGAGCAGTCCTGGAGGGACCAGGGCAACCCCAGAGCCACAACTCTGCACCCCGAGGTGGCTCTTGGGACCTGATCTCCACTGTCTCTTTGTTGCTCCCTAGGGCCTTTAGATCCCTGGGGGAACTGCTGCTTCTGGCATCTCCAGTTTATTTGCAAGGAAGAAGGAGCAGGTGCATCTTAACAAGTTATCTTCTTTTTGCTCTGTGCTTGTTCAGTTTTTCTAAGCTCACAAGTTGCCCGTGATGGAGCCACCGAAGCACTGCATGAAGTGCTCTGAGCTCATTCTGGTGCCACTCGGTTTAAATGCTGCAGCAATGATTCCTTTCAGGCTTTTAAACCATACTCCTGTTGACTTATTTCACGGATGTGCTGGGTAAAAGATAAAAAATGGTTAGAGATAACTAAAATTTTGTTCAATGAAAAGGAACAGAGCTGGGGAAGGTTCTAGAGGACAAGTCATATGAGGGAGGACTGAGGGAATGGGGGGCTCAGCCTGGAGAAAAGGAGGCTCAGGGGGAACCTCATTGCTCTCTACAACCCCCTGACAGGAGTGTGTAGCCAGGTCAGGGCCAGTCTCTCCTCTCAGGCAACAAGCAGTAGGATGAGAGGAAACAGCCTCAAGTTGTGCCAAGGGTGATTTAGATCGGACATTAATTAAAATCTCTTCACCAAAAGAGTTGTCAGGAACAGGCTGCCCAGGGAAGTGGTGGGTGACCATCCCTGAATGGATTTAAAAGCTGTGTATGTGTGACACTCTCCATGTGCTGTAGGCACAGGCTCGTCTTCCACGAGATGATGCTGGTGAACCAGGGGGTCCTACTCCTGCAGAGGCAGCCACTCCCCTGCTTAGACACAAGGATGAAGTTGCTCTTTCTTTTTTTTTTCCTTTTATTTCTTTTTCCCTGTCGTTGCAGGCAATTTGGGCAGTGGCACAGGCCTTGTGGCTCTGTCACTTCCACGGCTGTCGCCCACCGTGGCCTTTCTCTCCAGCCCGTCCAGCCTGGCTCTCCCATCTCGGTGTGGCCCCCTCCCTCCTGCTCCTGCCGTTCTGTGTGGACCAAAGCCGACTGCAGCACGATTCTGCATTGATCAACAGGAGCCTTATCCATTCCCGGAGACAGGCACATCCCGGCGAGATGGCGGGAATGGGGTCAGCTCTGCCACGCTCGGTGTCGCATTCGGGGCTGCCTCCCACCTGCCCTGCTGTGGGGGGCACTGCCTGCCCTCCTCCTGCCTTTGGGGGCCAGGGGCTATGCTTGGAGGAACCTAGAGTTCCCCAAACCCCCCTGCCATGTGAGCAGCCTGTCCTCGACCAGCCAGCCTCCCCTTTCTGTCCCCTGTGCCCTGCAGGGGCCCGGCTGGTCGCTCTTCCCCTTTTGTCTCAGGGTGTCCCAAGACGTCTCGGGACAAATGTCCTCACTCAGGGTGGCGCTGGCCTCTGCAGCCCTGTCGGGATGGGGTCATCAGGCTGGCAGCCATGAGCACGCTGGGCTGGAGGAGGCTTGTGAGAAACTCAATTAATCCTCCTGTCACTGGTGCCAGCAGAGCCCAAGCGCCTCTGCCAGCTGTGCCACTGTAACACATCCACAGGATGGACAAAACCTCACTGGGAACGGGATGCAAACTTCATTGCTGCTGGGACAGGACTCCTCTAGCATCGTGGAGGTGACCGACTGCTTTTTTGGGTGCCTGGTAACCTGGGTGGCCAGCGGGGAGCACGGAAGGGAAAGGAGGACAGGATCACACCACTGCCCGCAGCAGCATTTGCTCAGCCCCTGACCTTTTGTACAGCTCATTAACAGCACACTGAAGAGAAGGAGGGCAGAGCCATTACAGAGCAATTTATATGTAAATGCCCAAAGTACCAAAAAAGAGCAACCCCACCGGCGCTCATCAGAAAAAAAAAAATTGAATTTTCTTTTGTATGTGTCTGGGTTTGTTGGAATCTTTTTTGTTTTTCATTTCGGCAAGACAGAGTACACTGTCAAACCTCCCGTTTGGCTTCTTGATACTCCAGGTGCATCCTTGTGGCGTCCAGGCACAGATTAGGGCTGGGTTTTCCCCTGTCTGGGGCGTGAAACAGGGAGGCTTTGGCCTCTGGGATCCCCAATAACCCTTGGAGACAGACATCCCATCTCTGCTGCCCACCTGGGATCCCCAATAACCCTTGGAGACAGACATCCCATCTCTGCTGCCCACCTGGCACACCCAGACAAGTCCCCAGTGAGTGGCTTTGTTGTCCCCACAGGAATGCAGGAGACCAAGGTGTTCCCACAGCCTACACCACGGGCCTCACTTCCCCTTGGAAATCCAGAAACTTTGTCCCAGAGGGATTTCCAAGAAAAGTGAGTTTACCTGTAGCCAAACCCTGCATTCTCTCTGCTGTGAGGTTTTAGCTCTCAGCTGAGGGCTGCTGCTGGCAGCAGCAGCAATAGAAACAAGGTGAAACACATGTATAAATTCTTAATCAAACTATTATCGGTAATGGCCCCGAGTAGTGCAGCTGGTGCTGCTGGAAAGCACGTGCTGGTGTCTTTGCACATCTGAGGAACGAGCTGATGTTCCCTTCCTAGAGCTGTGCTGGCTCTTGTCAAGCTGAGACTGTGCACAGGTAAGTTTGGGGAGTCCCTGGATCCAGCTGGAGGGCTGGGAAAGGCCTTGTTTGTGTCAGGAGCCTGGATGTAGTTTGATTTAAGGCAGAAAAAAGCAGCAAAGGCTATTTCTGGACTTGAATGCAAAGTGAAAGTGCCACCAGTGATCACATCAAAATTCCAGATCCTTCTCCCAGCATCCCTCCATCCTGGCTCCTTCACAAAGCTGCCTGAGCCTGTGAAAACCCTCCCTGCATCAGCTCTGCACCCTCAGCGCCCACCAGAGAGGGTTTCAGGCATGTGTGACCCTGCAGTGCAGGCACAGGGAGGTGTTTTGGCCTTGCTCATGCCCCTCCCAGGCCATCCCCAGTGCGGTACCTGGGTTTTGGGGGCTTCCATGTGGCTGCTGCTGTGTTTGTGGGGTAACCACAACACCACCCCGTGCCCAGCATTATGCAAATGAGCCTAAATGCAAGATCCACCCCACTGACATAAGGCTGGTGTTGGTGGCTTTGCTGGGTGTGAGCTCAAACACATTTCTACCCTGCCTCTCGACACACAACTTCCAAGATTTCCAAGGCACAAAAACATTCCGAGGTTTCTTTCTGCAGCTGTGCAAGGGAAAGCTACCGGAACAGGAGAGAAGGAAAAGCAGAGAATAAGCAATGTTACAGCATCACTATCAAATATGCAGGAGCCCGTGTCCTGGCAGAGATGTGTTCATTACCTCTCAAACCTTTACCAGTGTATCAAACACAAGAGCTCGCTCTGGGGTGCTTGTGCCCATGGCCAGACACCCAAAGCAGGTGCAGTGAGAGAATCTGTCCTTGGCCTTACCCCTTCCTCTCCTCCAAATGCCAATGTACAGCTTTTAAAATCAGTGCTAGGATTAATCCTCAGCCCCGCAATGGGGCAAAGAATTATCAACCCTTTCTCCTGTGCATCAGCAAGGGGCTGAGCTGTTGGCAGCTGCTGCAGAGGATGGGTTTGCAATGAGGATGTCTCACCACGCTGGGGTTTGTGTGCTGCAGCTGCATGGCCAGCCTGGGGCTTTCGTGGTGTTATGGTGACATCCAGCATCACTGTCACAGCAAACCATCACCATGGCTCTGGGGCGTGGGTTTAGAGCTCCTTCTCTGACCTGAGAGTGCTGAGAGCTACAGCAAAGTAGAACCACTGGCAGGAGCTTCAATTTGCAACTCCATCTGCTGGGAAAAATGACGATGGGTAAGTTAAAAAAGGTGAAAAGTTGCCGTCCAGGTGTGCAGAGATGGGTGATCTCACTGGAGCAGGACCAGGGGCTGCCACGGCCCCACTGTGAGCAGGAGTGAGAGCAGTGCCCAGATCTGGCGTGTTAATGAGCAATTTAATGAGGAACCACATCAAATGGCAGCTGTTGGCTGCCTGAAGGGACAGAAAACCTCCCCCTGGTGCTTGCATCGTGCATTTTGCTGCTTCCTCATGTGCTTTGGTACCTCCATTCGGGAGTGGGACGATGCCTGCCAGTTCCAGCAGGAATTGCTCTAGATGCTCGGCCACCCCTTTGCTTGTCCAAAAGGACTAACTGGGTGGGCTGGGGCCTTAATCAGTGAGTTCATAATTGGACTAATGGAGAAAAAGACCCAGCTTCCCAGTGACATGGGCAGCCTATTCCTTTTGTGCCCGTGTTGACCCTCAGAAACTGGCTGAAAAAAAATCACCAGAGCTCAAAGAATCCATGCCAGCAAGGATGCTCAGGCTAAAAGACTAAAATAAGGGTAAAAGACTAAAATAATGTTATTTAATCATGTCATACAAGAAGCTGATAGAGGATAACATAACACAGATCCAATGTGGTGAATTCATATCTGAAAGTCAGACTCCACTTCTGTTATATCCCTAATATATCTCCACTGAAGCAAGATAAATATGGTTATAACATTTCATCTTAATCTTGAGGAGATAAAAATAATGCCTGTAGGCGCAACGGTGCTCCTGCTGTTTTTCCTGGCTCTCAGTCCATGAGAAGCATTGGGCACGTGCTTCCTGTCCCTACAACTTCCACTGCACTCAGACAAAGCTCAGTTCACCCCAGCTGTGTGCAGCATTCATTTAATCCAAGTTCCTGCTCCTGTCCTGCTCTCTGTCCCTGCTCCTGTTGGCTCTGGAGGTGTGTGGTGATCTCCTGCAGCACTGTCCCCTCCCTCATCCCTGCGGTGGCAGGGCTGAGCAGGATCCCAGGGGCCATCCCATCCCAGAAGGGAGAGGAGAAGCCCCAGGATGTATTTTTGTCTGCTCGTTTGCTGAAGATCTGAAGCAGGACTTGGCCCCTGCATGGTACCTCCCGGGGCAGAACAATTAATCAGTCCCTGGCTGTTGTCTACCTGGGAATTAGCTCATTTCCTGAGGATTAACCTAATTGTCTAATTATTCATTATATTGTCTCTCCTCCCGCTCCTCATTCATTGTTCGTTTATTTTATTTGTAAAATATCTTTAATCTCTTTTATTTGAAGGCATTCAAGAGATTTACTTTGTGGTTTTGGTTTTTTTTTTTCATGTATTTCTTTCCTGAAAAGTCCTTCCCGAGCCAAACCTTTCCTGCCAGAAAGGACTGGGAGGTTTGGCACTTCTCGTGGGTCATCTCCCCTATGCCTGCATGAAAGACCTCAATCCATTTTTGTCCCTGTGCTCACCTTGCCTGGCTGACTTCTGAGACAGTGCCACAGCACAGAAGGGATGTGACTCTAGAGAAGCTGCTCTGTGAGAGAACTCCTTGAGAGGAGTGGTAGGGTTAGGGCAAAGTGTGGTTTTCTCCATCAGTGGGTATTTAGCTGTTTGAGTTTGTCCTTGCCTCTACAAACCCACCTGCTCCTGCCTCTGGGGAGTGGGTGTGTGTCAACGCCTCGGTCTTTGTTCACAGGGCCCACACTTGTCACCCCAAAAAAGGCCAAAACCAAAAGGAAATCACCCCTAGAACAGCCCTTTGTGGCTGTGAGGTTTGGAAGTGCACAGAAGGATTCTCCATCCCCTCTTCCACCTGCCCTTGCAGAAGGACTTAGATGACCTTTTAAAGAAGGGGACAAATTGCTGAGTCTTCTGCAGGACCCTCGTGCCCTGGGCTTCCCAGCTGGTGTAAGCTCCAACCAGCTAGCTCCAGTTAGCTCTTACCAGCTGGTGTAAGCTCCACTTGGTTTTTCCATCCTGCAGAGATGTGCAGGGAGCCGGTCTAAAGTTTGGATTGGGGCTGAAACACCCTTGGATGTGTCCAGAGGAAAAATAAGTTAAAATACGCCTTCCTTGGTGAAAAAGGAGTGCTTGCTCTTCCCTTTCCACTTTGGTACTAGAGCAGGAGCCAGTGTCAGGGGGACAGTCTGGCAAAGCTCTGCTGTCACTCAGGCACAGAGCAGCTGAATCCCTGCAGATAATAATCCTCTATTGATTTTTGCCTTGTTTTTACAATCATTAGAGAATTTTCACTGAGCAGAATGAGAAAACCTTCTGATCCCCCAGAGGGTTCTCATGTTCGCTCAAGGAAATAACAACAAACGAACAAAAAAACAAAGCAGAAAAATTAAACCCATGAGTAAACCAGAAATAATGGGGTAGAGCTGGCTGAGAGCACTTTGATGTTCAAATGCATCAGTTACATGGTTTGGTTCTTTTTCTTAGAGTTTTCCTGTACTTTCCTAACTTTTCATAAGCAGATTTGCAGTTCCAGGCATTGCTTCTCCACAGTCCATTGGCACTTCCAGCCCTGCACAGAGGAGTATGAGCTGGGCTGGGCACAGGTGGCTTTGGTGCTGTGTCAGAGGCTTTTGGGGATCATTCCTCTGGGAGAAGTCTGTCTGATAAGGTCTTAGCCGTGTTTTGAGGAGTTCCTAAAATGTGTGTGTGTGCTGTGTGTTGGCTCACTGTGTGTGACCGTGCCTGGTTTGGGTGCCAGGGTTGGCTGAATTTGTGCCCATGTTGTGGCTGTCTCTGAGGCTTTTTGTGGCCTGGAGGTGACTCTGAAGAGTTCCTTGTGGCACAGAAAAGGGCTGTGTGTGTACACAGAATCAGAGAATGGTTTGGGTTAGAAGGGACTTTAAAATTCATCTCCCATCCCCCTGCCACAGGCAGGGACACCTTCCACTATCCCAGGGTGCTCCAAGCCCTGTCAGCCTGGCTTTGAACACTTCCAGGGATGGGGCAGCCACAGCTTCTCTGGCCACCCTGTGCCAGGGCCTCACAGCCCTCTACATGTGCCTGCACACACGTGGACAGGGGACAGGGGTCTGCACACCTCATTCCAGCACAGCCTTTGGAAAGGGGTGCCAATTCCAAGAGCTGGCAGCACTGTTCTGCTGCTCAGAGGTGCCTGCTGTCGCACACAACTGAAAAGATTGTGACATTCGAAAGAAATAACTTATAAACAGCAGATGTTTCATAAACTGTGACTAAAAAACCCAACAACACAACAGCTGGAACACCAGCCCGCCCCAGTAAGTGCCTTGACTTGGAAACAGGTATCTGGAGAGAGCAGCTGCTGGGAATGCCAAGGGAGGTCGGCTCCAGAGCAGGCCTGAGGCACCCATGATGATGAATGCCTGATAAGAAATGTTGGAGTGATACAAAGAGGGCATCTGAGGGAAATCAGACTCTTGCATTTTTTATAAGAAACAGGGGGAAGAATGATATGATATGATATATGATATGATATATATGATATGATATGTTTGATATGATATGATTGATAGGCTATGACATGATATGGGGAGATGTAAGGTGGGGAAGGGGGAAGGAGGAGGGGAAAACAACGATGAAGATGCAGCAGAGCTGAGCCACCATGTGAAGAGCTTTGACAGTGAGCTCTGAGCAAAGCTGGAGCCCTTTGCAGCAGCAGCAGCAGTACTGTGACCCTGTCCCCTGCCTTCCCGAGCTGGGCAGGAATGAGAGCAGAACTGCTGCTGGGGGCACGGGTCCTGACCAGGGAAGGGCCAGCAGAGCCTGACACTGCCATGTACCCCCTTCCCAAGAGCCTTCTTGTTACAACTGTAAAAAATCCATTTCAACATCAAACTCTGTTTTAATTTGAGCTTTCAGTCTCTTTGATTTCACTTCCGCATCTGCTAAATAATGACACGAGCACTTTCAGAAAATGCCCTTCAGTGCTCTCTAATTTGTTTTTGGACTGTAATCAGCCCTCCTCCTCTTCCTCTTCAAGACCTCTTGGTCCCTGCAGCCCCTGCCCAGGCAGCAGCCAGGAGGAGAGAGTGGACATCTCCCTCGTTGTGCTCCAGCAGATCCAGGCAGCTGGGGCAGAGATGCTGGGTGAAAGACTCCGTCCAGCTGTGGCTCCTCGGGACACATCTGCCACGGACTCCCTGGACCTGCTGCAGCTCAGCATCTCCCCCCAGTCCCACCCCTCCACCACTGCACCCGGCAGGGGCAGCTCCTTCCTCACAGCCTTTCCTCCAGGATCCCACAGATCTCCTGTGCTTCTCCAGTCCCAGTCGCTGTCACACACAACCAGAAGACACCTCCTGCAGCCCCAGCTCGGTGGCCACCAGCCTCCCTGGCAGGATTACCTGGTCCCCCTCAGGCATTGCAGGGATGTACCTCTCTGAAGGACTTGGCCAGCTCTTTCCCAGCTGGAAATCCTTGTGGTTGCCCCAGAAATTCTTTGGCAGAGACCCACACCTCCTGACCAGCTTTCAGCAACCTGCAGGTTGGCCTCTGGGGTAGCCAGTGTTGTGGTTTCCCATCCACATCCGTCAGTGTCTGCTACTCTGTTCACCTTCTGGGTGAAGGTCTGGATCGAACAGCTGAATATCTGCTACTGCCACCTGAAAACTGCTGGGAAACATATGGAAACATGGAGTGGAGGAGGTGTCAGGAAGGATCCAGCCAAGGAAGCTGGATCAGGTAGCCCTGGCTGGCACGAATCTGTCCCCACTGTGTAAGAGTGTTGAGAAATTTGGTTGATGCCAGCCAGAACCCTTAACTGGGCTCTCCATTTCTCACTGGCTCCCACTTTTGTGACTGCCATGCCCTCAACACTGCACTGAATGCCAGAGGAGAAGGCTCCCAGCACATTTTCTGTGTACACAACACATTAAATCCGGGAAACACAACCCTCTGCAGCCCTAAGCTATTTGTTAAAGGCTGCTGATAGCTGTTACTTCTAGTCTGTGTCTCCTTTTACATCTTCTCTGTCTGTCCCTGTCCGGGAGCTGGGGCACTGGGGGCTCAGGGACCTGGTTCCCTGCGGGGTGTGTGGTGGTACCCAGAGCCCAGCTCCACGCAGCACTGCCAAGCCAGCTGAAACCCGTGTGGGCATCCTGGAAGGAGGTCACCCTCTGGTTTAATAATAACCTGGTCTCCCTGGAGATCATCACATGCAGACAAGCTTCAGAAAAGGCTCATAAAAGACCCTAGAAATCCCCCTAATTTCCACTCCCCCCCTCTTTGCATACCCCAGGTCCCAGGCAGAGCTGGCTGTTCATTTGCAGGTGGTTCCTTCTTTCCTAGAAAAGCAGAGGATTCATCCACTCCTCATCCTGTCTCATTCCCTGGGTCAGGGCTGAGGGCTCATATCCACATTCATCATCTCCCATTCATTCTCATTTCCATGAGTGAGCAGCTTTTTGGAGGGTGTCCTTGGGGAGGGGCTGTGCAGTAGAGAGGGCTCACCCAGACAGGATTAGTGCTGTCACCATTTCCTGCATCATCCCAGAGCTTCCAGCTCATGCCACTCCCGTGGTTCTGTGTCCTTATGGATGTGGATTTCGTTGGGATCACGGAGGAGGCCCAGTGTGAAGGTGCCTGTCCCTGTTGTGTCTGGCTGAGCACACGTGCTGCCTGTGTGAGGCTGGGCTTTGCTGAGCTGCTGCAGGAGCTGCACCAGCCACCCCAAAAGCGACCTTCTCTGACAAGCCTCACTCTCCACAGGAGCTGTCTTGTGGCCAAATGAAAACCTGAATATTTTCTGTACAGAGTGAGGGCTCTGAAAGGTCGGCCATCCTTGGGCTTTGCCATCAATAAAGCTTAATTTGGGGACAGTGATTACCTGTCAGAGCAAGGGTCTGTCTACCCCAGCACCCTCATCTCCTAAAAGCTGCCGACGGAATGGGTAGAATTCAGGGGGAACAGCAGCTGCACCTCCCCAGCCCACAGCAGCTCTCCCTGCCTGCAGCTCGGGCACTTCCTTGAGGGGCTGTGGTTAATAACGTTGATGGACTTTTTTCCCCATGAATTTGTCTAATTGCTTTTTGCATTTCTGGATATCCGTTAGCTGGTCTCAGCCAAGGAAAGGTTAATGAATTAGAGCCCTTAAAAGCACCCCAAGGGTTTCAATGGAAACAATTCTCTAAGCACAAATCCTCACGTTCTCATACTGTCGCTAAGAGCTGCAGAATCATTTTAAGGGTAGTTGGTGTAAGTATGGGAACTCCAGCCCTATCCCCCTTCTGACCCACTTCCCAGCCCAGAGAAACTGGGGTGGTTTATTTGGCTCTGCCTGAAACCTGCCATTCCCATTCCTGTTTTGTTCTGTGCTGGGAGGATTTTTTTTTTTTTTTACTTCTACTTATTCATTTTCTGGTAGAGGAGGAGGAAGAGTTTGGATTGCTTTTTGTTGCAAATGTACAGCCTGAAAAACAACAGCTGCTTATTATGGATGAGTTTCATGGGACCCAGAAAGTGAAGGAGAGAAGAAACACAAAGGAATGAAGTTTGGCAGAAGTGGAAATGATCATCATGAGGACAAACCTGCTGGAGGAGAAGGGTCCAGAGGAGAGAGGTGTCAGCAATGTGTGGTTTCAGTTGAAAGAGAGGTTTCAGTCAGGCTTGGTGGCCATGGTGAAGGGTGGATGGGGGTCTTCACTCTGCTCCCCCCATGCTGGACCAGCAGCACTGGTCACACTGGGACACACTGGTGGCTCTGGGTGGACAGCAGTGGCTGGGGAGCAGCAGAGTGATGTGCCCCTTCCCAGGCAGGACTCCAGGGACAGCTCATTCAGGGAATGCACTGATAATTCCTCAGCTGCCAAATCTGGGGTTTTGTGGGGTAATTAGTGCGAGTGGGGTGCAATTAACCACAGGGATCAAGCACAGGAGATCTCAAAGTGTAAGTGGAGCTTAACGTTGTCCTGGAGCCTCCCATGGTGGGGGCTCTGGCACCCTGGCCAAGCCCCAGCAAGGTGAAGGAGAGCTTTCCTAGAGGTCTGCACAACTTTCCAAGCTCTAAACACCTGACCAGCCTCACCTGGGACCAGGTGACCCACTCACCTCCAGCCCTTAGTCAGGGGTGTATTTAAGCTCAGGCTCTCAGGTTTCTTCTTTCTCTTGGTTGGGCTGTGTGGGTGTCTTACCTGGCCTTGTTCCTTGGCTCTGACCTCAGGGCTGCCCCCAAAATTGGCTCTCCCTGCTCTGGGACTGAGCTCCTGGCTCATCTTCCTTGGCAGAGCAGCCTCTCCTTGCTGATTCTTGACACTTTATCTCCAGGTAGGTCAGCTTTTGTTTCATTTTATTTATGCTTAATGCTTTTCATTAATGGAAGAGCTGATCTTGTTTTTCCCTGAAATTGTCTTATTTGCTGTATGGAGAGATGAGCAGTGAAGTGTCAGTGCAGAACCTGAGGAGGGAGAGTGTGTTGGGGGTTTATGCAGGGGGAAGGGGTTGTTGCAATGTCCATGTGTTGATGCCACAACTCTGGAAGCTGCCAGTGCCCTCAGGACGGTTTCCAGGTGAGCAAAACTTGCTGTTGCTGTGCAGACCATGCTCTGTGGGAGCTGGAAGTTGGCCAGAGTAAAGAAATGCTTTCACTCAGTTTCCCCCCCTGCCCCATCTCTTCTTTCTGCTGTTCCCAGCCCCTCAAGGCTGAGGGGATGGTGGTGCCAGGCTCCTGCAAGATTTAGGAGCTGATTTTCAGGTCTCAGAGCAAGATCCCACTCTGCTCCCAGCTGCTGGCAGGGTTTTAAAGCAGGAGAGGCTGCCTGTGCTGTGTTCTGATGGGGTATGGAGGGAGGGGTGCAAGAACTGGGGAAGCATGGAGTGCAAAAATAAGGCTGGGGGGGGGGAAGGAGTGCTGGAAGCAGCTGGCAGAGGATTGTAATAAGGTGACAAGAAGCTCTAACACTTCAGCAGCTGCTTGGTGCAGCCAGTAACCCAACACATTTAATGAGATGCTGCCTGCTGAGAAGTGAAAGGGTTGGTTTCCTTAAATAAATATTATAATAATATGCAGGAGACTGCTCTGGCAGGGTGCTCCAGCCCCCCCAGCTCTCCCCTGGCTCCTGGCAGCATTGTATTTGAACTCCAGGGTGAGTGCAAGAGGCTCAGTCTGCGGGGGAATGGTTGTGGGCACTGGGAGCACTGGGCCTGCCAGCTCTTGTGGAGGTGGGCTGTGACCTGAAGGAGGAGGTTCAGGCAGGCTGCTTGGGCAGATCTCAGTCAGGCTGAGTGTGAAGGAAGGGCTGGGCATGGTCCCTGGGCAGGTATTTGGGCTGCTGCCCCTCAGCCCCTCTCTGCTGTTCACAGGCATGGTTCTCCTTCCTGTTGCTCTCAGTGATATCCACAGCTGCTGTTAGCAGCTTAAAGCTGACACCGAAATCCACTTGAATTCCCCCTCTCCCATGCTGGCCTGATCATCAGTTACCAAAATCTGCTGCCTCCGTGGTGCTCTCTACACTGACTGGGCACCTGTGAGAGCCTGGGAGGCTGCTCTGACCAGCCTGGAGAAGGGCTGGGCTGGGAGAGAAGGAGGGAAATGAAGGTTCGACGGGCAGGGCTGAGCTGTGGTGTTTGTGATCAAACCCACTGGGTGTGAGTGTGCAGCGAGACTAAAACCACTCTGTAATGCGGGTTTGGGGCTTTAGGGGAGGTGCTGTGTTCTTCACTGGGATGCTGAGTTGCTCTGTGGTGAAACTGCTGTGAGTTTTTGTGGCTGCATCAAGGTGCTGCCCAGTGCTTGTGACCAGCCTTGAGGCTGCCTGGAGGCCTGTGCTTAATGCCAGGGCAAGTTCCTTCCTGGAACAGGCTCCCCCTGCTCCTCTGGAGCAGCCCAGAGCTCCTAAGGAAGGTGGAGAGCTGGAGCAGTGGCCAGGAGACTGAAAGCAGAGGGAAAGAAGTCCCCTCACACAGCTGTGACCACAGGAACACGCAGCACTTTGCTGCACTGCAAGTGTGAGATCATTCCAGCCTTCATTGCTCCTCCAGGCCCTGTTGCAGGTGATATCCTCCTCCTGTGCCCTGCCACAGCTGCACAAACAACTGCACGAGTGAGAGGAGCTGGGAGAGCAGTAATGGACTAACCAGAGCTCCTCTGCCTCAGCTCAGCAGCTGCTGTGCTCAGAAGTGCACCTCTCTGTAATTATTTCCATGCAAATTACTTGTTTTTAACCCATTTCTCAATAGTTTCTCTCCAGCCTTTGGCCAAATACTCACTGGTTTTGCTTCCCTGGGCAAGGGCAGGTGGCAGTTCTGCTTCTGCTTTTCCTAGAATGCTAATTTTCTGTGTGGAACTAATACAGGTTTCTGCAGTCAGCAAATGGTTGGCAGGCCGAGTCATTCACAGGGTGCAAACACGTTGTGGGTTGGCCTCCAGGAGCTGGGCAGCCACCATAAAAGGTTCCTCCTTCACCTGAAATCCAGACAAATGCTCATGAAGGCTTCATCTTTAAGTGCACTAAGTGTGGGGGGAAAAGCTTTTTCCATTGCTTTCCATGCTGGGAATGGTGCTCCACCACGAAGAGCTCAGGGGGCGGGCAGGGTGTGGAGGTGCTGTGAAGCTGCTGGGGCTGAGGGCAGCTTTGCACTGTGACCTGAGGCATTCCTGCCTCTCATCACTGCCCGGGGTGCTCCATGCTCTGAGACAGCAAGAGAGAGCTGCTGCTTGCTCAGGGTGGCCATGAGTGAGCTCCGAGGTGGCCACAGCCTTGTTCTGCCCTGGGGTAGGACTGGAGGGCTGGTTCTGCCCCAAATGAACCTGGAGAGAAGCAGGACCTGCTCCTAAACCAAACCTGAGCCCTTCCACGCTGCAGGTGTTCACCACGAGCCAGTCTCAGGGATATGATCCAATTCTCAGGGATGTTGATCTGATTCTTTCTGGGGCTCTGCCTCTGAGCTGGAGGAGCATCTGTGGCCCCACTGATGGGATGGCAACGTTCCCTTCTGCCCACCACGTACCCCTCTGTTGTTGTGTTTTGAAAAGTGCTAGAGCAGCCTTAAAATAGGCAGAAAAAGAGAGAAAGTGCAAAAAAACAGTTTAAAACATTTCTGCATAGTTGGCGCTATTTTTAGCCACAATTTGATAAATGAATGTAGGTCAAAAAATGGGGGAGAGAGTTCGCACTTCTTCTTTTGTACAAAATTTAAGAGAATTTTGGGAAAACTGGAGCAGCTCAGGAAGGGACTAAGTAGGTGCTGAGCACAAAGTGTTTCTGCCTGGAGAGCAGGCTCCTTGCATGGTGGGTAGGACGAAGGAAATTTTTATTCCCTCCAAAATATTCCCCACTCTGGAATATTTACATAAAATACCTCAACCACAAGTTTCCACCACACTTCTGGAGCTGGGGCAGTGGTGCAAAGGGCATTTCCTCAGGTCTAAAGATCCAGTTTTGTTTTGACTCTCTGGATGTGGCAAGAGCAGAGATTTCATTTTTTATTTGTTTTTTCAAATGCACCAGGCCTGTGAGATGAGTGCTGGAGGTCTGTGTGGGGGATAAAACACCTGGGTGATAGAGTTCCAAAATCTGGTTCATTCTCCTGTCAAATGTCTCTGCTCCAAGACAAGTGTTGGAGGGCTGGGTATATGTGGGAAGGGATGGGGAGATGGATAAAGGTGAGTGGGAAGGTGAAGTCCTTTGAAAGGACACAGACGTGACCTAGTCCAAGTTTTAGCCTCTTCTGGTCTTGAGAAAGTTTTTCACTGGGATTTCTTGATGTCAGAATCCTTTGAAGAGGAAGAGGAAGCAGGAATAAGGAGAGCAGTTGTATGAGGGATGTGTGTTTGGATAGAGAGCTGAGTACCAAGAAGGACACTCACGTATTTGAATGTCTTGAATATCCTTCTCAGCACACTCCTGCCAGCCCTTCAGGAGGCAGATCACTGCTCTGGGCTGGATGGGTCCCTGTGCTGCAGCAGCTGAACCCCACGGGGATGAGCTGCCGATGCTGCAGTGTCCAGGAGGGATGCTCTGTGCTCTGCTCCCCTTCCCATCTCCTGCTTTGCCCAGCTCTGCAAAGAAAATCCTGCCAAAATAACTTTCTTGTTGCAGTACTCAATTACCTCCAGGACTCTTACTGCTCTGCTGGCTTTCAGGCATATCCAAATGTAATTAATGTGTTCTAAATTAATCTTGAGCACACGGGGGAGTGAAAAGACACAACCTTCCCTGACTTTCTCCCAGTCCCCCCGTTCGTTCTAATGATGGTGTGGAACAGTAGGAGTGCAAGGAAGAGCATTTAATACCCACCTGTGCCGTTCTGAAGGTGTGCTTGCAGCTCTCTGCAGGGCAGGATAATCACTGCACCAACTGCTGTGGGACTGTCAGCGTGGGCAGGGATGGCTGGCACCTGCAGCCTCCCCGATTTCCTCAGGCTGGAATGTCACTGCTGGGGCACTGAGGAAGCTCAGGTGCCCCTCAGTCCCCTCCCTGCTGGGCTTGCTCAGGTGGGACTTGGTGAGGGACCATTAAAGGGCTCAATGCAAGCTCCACCTGGGGCAGCACATTGCACACCAGGAAACCAATGCACAGAAAAATTGTAACTTTAAAAAAAAAGAAAAAAAAATATTTGGGGAGCACTGCAACTCTTTTTCAGCCTCACTCACTATTAAATCACTGTTGTGATTGAACCCCAGATCAGCTCCCCCTCAGCTCTTTTCCCACTTCTCTCTGGTGGGGTGCGGGAGAGAAGAATCGGGAGGGCAAAAGTGAAAAAACCTTGTGGGTTGAGATAAAGACAGCGTAACAAGGAAGGCAAAAGCTGTGCCCACAAACAGAGCCAACAAGGAGTTAACCCCCCCCCTTCCATGAACAGGCAGGTGTTCAGCCATCCCCAGGACAGCAGGGCTCTGTCATGTGTAATGGTGACTTGGCAAGAACAAACACTGTCATTCCAAATATTCTCCTTTCCTCCTTCTCCCCAGCTTTACGTGCTGAGCAGGATGCCATCTGACATGGGGTGTCCCTTTGGTCCCAAGGCATCCCCTTCCAGCTTCCTGTGCACCCTGACCCCCTCACTGGTGGGGTGGGGCCTTGGCTGTGCGAGCCCTGCTCAGCAGTGACTCAAACATCCCCGTGTTACCCAAACCGGGCCCACAGCAGCTACTGGGAAGGAAATAACCCCTATCCCAGACAAAGCCAGCATGCTGCCTGCCTGGCACATGCAGTGCTTGGGAGGTCACTGAGAAGGGTGCTCAGTCTGACCACAACCTCTTATGACCCCAAGTGATGGCATCTCCCGTCTGCAGTGGCACAGCTGTGTCCCAGGCTGTCTGATGGCCCTGGGGATGCAGCAGGGAACTTTGGGAAGCTTCAAGAGCAGCAGGTTCTTGTGTGGTTTCTGTCTCATTTGTCTCTGGCCATTTCAAAATATTTATGTATCAGTGCCAGATACGCTGAGTTGCTTGTGTGTGCAAATCATGTGTTTAATTATGCGTTAACCTCATTAATGGCTTTTTTATCTGGAAACCGGCAAGTGGCTGGTGAGGGGAGGAGATCGTTTGTTGTGATGGTATGGGAGGTGCAGGGCATCGCTGTGGGTGCCTGTCCCACCCCTCAGGAACGGCCATCCCATGGGGCTGGATGAACCCATCTTGCCCTGTGTGACAGCCTGGAGCTGCATTGCAAGAACTGCCCAGGAGAAAGCCAGGCCCCTCCTTGTAACCCCTGCCTTCAAACACCTCCCTTTACCCCCCACACCAAATGTTGCTCTCCTTTGAAAGGGCATACACAGATGACAGTGTTTATGTGTCTGCATTTGAGAAATGTGGTTTGTAACGTGCATTTCCAGTGTTTTCAATGGATGCAGTCACGTATCATAGAATCCTAGAATGGGTTGGGTTTGAAGGGACGTTAAAAATCTTGTTCCAACCCCCTTGCCACGGGCAGGGGTGCCATTCACCAGGCCAGGTTGCTCAGGGCCCCATCCGACCCGGTGTTGTTGGATATTAAATATTAAAAACCTCTTTTGCTATAGGTTTGGAAGCCACTGGTGGCCAGCAAGTGCCCTACAAAGAGCTCAGCTGTGCTGCAAATGATTGCATGTGCTTGACTTGTGGCAGAAGAAAAAATAGTTCGACTTTTTCCAGACTCAGCTAAAGCAAGATTAATGGAAAATCAATATGTGTGCTGTAAATTCTGTTTAGTTAATACATATAACGCTTTAAAAGTACAAAATAATAGAAAAGTAGGTAGGGTAAAAAGAGAGTAATTAATGGATCACCTTTGATTTTTTTTTTTTTTTTTGTAGAGAGAATAATTGTGTGTGTAACTCTGGGATGAGGTTCTTAGCAAGCTGGCATCATGTTCTGCAACTCTTCCATCCATTTAGTCATGAGCATCACTGCTTTCAGTGTACCTGGGAAGCTGCACCAGAAAGAGTGTGGCACACTTGTTACCAAGCCTCGGAGCTGTTTTGTACCTGAGGAGCATCCAGGAATGCTGTAAATGTGACTTGTAGAATGTTAACCCTGTGTTTTGTTGGATGGGGACACTTCTTGTCTGCCCCATGTGCTGGGTCCTTCCCCTCACCACTGGTGAGAACCTCTGGGGCAGTGTAAAAAATCTCTAATTTTTCTCTTTGTTTTTGGTCTCTCGAGTTCTTGTACTCAGAGTTTGGGATTAAGACGCAGAGAGATGCCGAGCTGTTCTTCTAATTGATCCTTATTATTTTCTTATCTATGGTACAGCTGCATGGGATGTGCTTCTTAGTTGGCAAGGTGGAAAATGGCTACTGAGTGATACTTCCAAGGTTATTTAAAGCCTAATTTAACCAATTAAGAATTGCCAAGCAAATTGTTTTTACTTATAATCCAATACCTAACTATTCATGACCTGCACTGCTGGATTTTTGACCCAATAACAGACCACTCAGATTTGTGAAGAAGAAAGAAGAACTAACCCACACCCCAAATCCTCCATTTTGTTACACGCATGTATGTTACATTACAATATACATTGCTATACCTCGTAAACCTAAATTCTCTAAACCCAGGATTCCAACAGGGCAGCAGGACTTGCTTCTCCTGATGGACAGGGAGCTGTGCTGCCCTCGGTGCTGTTTCTGTGAGGAAAGCCTCGTGAGCAATGCTTCCCTGGCTGCTGACTGCCTCCCAACCATCCAATCTCATGGGAGTGAAGGCTCCCTGTGCTTAATACTTTGTGTGTCCACCCAGGAGTGGCTGCCTGTCTCAGCAAAGCTCAGCAAAGCCTGCCCCGAGGTGAAAATGAGACGGGTCCCTCGTGTCAGGCTGCCTGCAAAGAAAGGGGACATTTCTTGTCTTGATGGCTTGGAATCAGAGTGAGTGACTGGACAGAGGGCAGGAAATAGGGATGATGTGGGGTTTTTTTGTTGCCTGTGGTCTCAGGACCAGAGTCGGGGACAAAAGCAAAGGCTCCCCAGTTGCAGCCCTGTCTTCTCCTTGGGGAGAGAGGGATCCATCAAGTCAGGAGCCATCCCGGGGTGGACAGCCAAGCTCCCTCCAGGGGTGGAATGCTGTCACCCTCTGCTGCTGCACACACTGACACCCGGTGCTGGCTGCTGGAGGGACTCCAACACTGACTTTTCCACAGCTGTCCTAGTGACAAAGTAGGGGTTCTCCAGAGCAGGAAATCTGTGAGTCAGCCACAGCACCAGCCCAGGACAGCACAGGTGCAGGTTTGCTGTGTAATGAGTATTTAAATTTGAGCATGAAGTTTCCCCTGGAGGTCTAAATTTTGTCTCCAAGAGTTAGCGTACAAAATATCATATTCCATGATGGATGGGGGATAGAGCCATTGACAGCCTGCAGAGCAGGGAATTCCATCAAGGAAAGAAGTAATGTATAATTTTTGGGACTGAAATGGGTTCCCAGACCTTCTGGGTGATAGCCTGATTAACAGAGGATACACAGGCACATCTCAAAAAGCAGTGCCATGTCCCGCTGATTGCTGAGGTGTTCTTTGGATGAGGTCTGGACCAAAACCTTCCCCACAAGGAGAGGAGGATTGGGCTGATGGCAGCATAAAAGGGAGGTTCCTCCACGCTGCTCTTTCACCTGGGACAGACTCTGTGGGATCTGCTTAGATCCATTAAAATGTCCAATACACTGAGCACCTGATGTGGGTCCTAGGAACACTTCTCAAGGGCACAGATGATAGGTCAGGGCCTGAGCCCTGTAGCCAGAGTCCTAGGAAACCCTGTGGGTGTGGGAAGATCTTTTCCTGGACAACTGAGTGGCCCATCCTAATTGTCTGAACCCTCTGTGTTCTCAAATCCAGATGCTGTTCCCATCTTTCTTCCCCTGCAGGTAGCAGGTTGTAGACAGGCTGCACCCATGCAGCAGGAGCATGGGATGAAGCCCAGCTGAAAATTGTACCTAAAGAGCCACTTTTAGAAAAATCTGAAGATACTCTGAAATTTCCAGGCCTGAGAGCGAGTACCATGTAGACGTAGCTACACCTGGGAAGGCTGGTCTTTTCTCTTGAGATGGATTGCTCTGCCTCAGCTTGTGTTATTAAACATAAAAAACCACAGTACTGGAGTATAAAACCCCAAAGATTTATGCTTGAGCTTTTCCACCCAGCTCCTGTGTTTTACTGCTAACTTAAGGGGCTCAATTATGCCTGGGAAGAGGCAGAGGGTGGGGAAGAAGCCTGTCACCTCAATGACAAGTGCTTCAGGCAGGTGTAATGCCTCCTGGCTGCTGCTGGGAAGGGGAGGGACTGGTTTGGGTGACAGTAACTGGGTGATGCTGCATCAGCAGCAGCCCTCTCAGTGCACTTGTGGTAGGTGGCAGTCCAGGCCTGAGAATGGCTGGGTTACAAATGGTCCTTGGATGCGCTGCTGTTCCAGAAAAACCTCAACCTCTTCCACCTGCCTCCCTGCCAAGCCTCAAAGAACAAACACTGGCGGTTCTTACTGGAAAAGAAAGAAGAATAAGACTCTCCTGAGGAGGATTTAGGGAGTTTTTCATTGTTTTGTTTTTGTTTGGTTAAGTAGAAAAGTTGAACTTTACCAGAATTTGATATACACGAGGATCTGAGTTACAGATGTCTCCTGGATTCCTGTTCCTTGCTGCCTTCAAAATGTTGATTGTTCTCCCAGCCTCCTGCAGGGAAGGCAGAATGCTCAGTTTCCATCACAAAAAATCCCACATGGAGTAGAAAGCTCCCTGCAACACCTCAGTGGTGTCTGTGAGGTGCCAGCAGGGACGGGACAAGCGGCAGTGGCTGGCTGTGATGGGCAGATTTCGGATGAGGCAGTGAATTCATGGGGCTGCAGGAGGCATGTGCTGTGTGGTCATCCTGGCTGCTCTGCTGGCACCTCAAAAAGAAGCTTTGCCAGAAGAGTGGCATTTTCTAGAGGTGGAATTGCAGTGACTTGATGGTGGTGTGAGCGGCTCGCAGAGGATTAATTCTGCTCCCATCCTGCTCCCTCGCAGAGAATCCTGATGGCTCCAGCATCCCTGCAGCAGCCAGCTGAGCCCCTCCTGCACCTGGGTCTTGCCCTCCCCATCACCAAAATACAAAATAGGACTGGGGCCATTCTCCTCCTCAGGGCTCAGGCAGCTGCCAGGGATGTGAGAGGTGAAGTCTCTTTTTGGTGGGCTGAAAACTTAAAGGAAATGCTATAGTCAGCCTAACCAAAACAATTAGGAACAAACCCCAAATGGTCAAATTAAGAAACTTTGCTATCATTAGTCTGAACAACAGCTGGTTTTTGTTCCACATCCTCCCAATTTTCACCTCCTTCATCCAGCAGCAATTTTCCAGGGGTTATAAAGGTGCTTGTTTTGCCTCTATACAAACACACTCCTGTCTTTCAAACTTTCACTTTTAAAAATATATTTAATGGGGGGGAAAAAAAAAAGCACACTGAGTAATTTATTGCAGCTGTTTCTGTCCTGTCACCAGGGAGATACTGAAAGAACAAGCCTGGCATTGCAAGAAGGTGGAGAGGCTGGGGTAGAATCGAAATGGGAGATGGAAAAGAACAGGCAGAGGGAGGAGCAGAACCCCCCTGTGTGTGTGTGTGTACAGACACCCGTGCCCATAATGTCTGTGCACATTTACACACCACATCTATGTACATTTAAATACAGACCTGTGTTTTTGTGCGACAAAGCAGCCCAGAGAGAGTTTATTCATTATTGCTGTCATTGGCAGGAACTTTTTCTTCCTGCGCCTAAATATAAAGGAAAAAAAATCCATATTATTGTTTCACGCCAAGCTGTGTACTGGCATCTTGTACAGGTTAATGAAAAAAATGCATGAATTTGGATAGATATATAAAGGTCCCTTGGGTGTTCAGTCATAAATCTTTGTAGCTGGAAGGCAGAGCAGACATAAATAGGCCTGATATAACCAACTGTTTTACATACAAATGAGTGCTTGCCTTTTATTTAGTTGACAATATTATTATTTTGAATCCAAGGAGAATATTAAATGAATTTTGTCATGCTGTCTCCATTAGGAGTGATCCCTGATCTGTGAATTGACTGTAGTGCAGGCTTTGGGCTCCATGCAGGGCTGCAGAAAGTGAGGGGGTGTGCTTTATTTCATGTAATGGGCCAAGTGTCACTGAAATGCGCTGGGTTCTTTAGAGAAATGTGCCTTCCCTTAAAGCTCCACTGGGAAGGAGGGAAAAAAAGAAATAAATTGACTTATGATGGCCCTATACTTGTAATTATGGGTTCTGTACAATGGATTTCTACTGAACCGACAGCAGCAGAGAACTTATTTCTTTTTAAACATAAATTATTTCTTCTTTGCCACGCCAGGCACTGTGTGCTGGTGTAAGCTGCCAGCTTGTCAGTGCTAGGATCCCCATTTGCTTGTTTATTATTTGCTTATTTATTATCTGTGGGACATGCACAGCTAATAAATGCCTTCCCCTTCCTCTGCCTGGCAGCAGGTGGGGGTGCACGATGTATGGGAACCCCCAAATCCCCCTGCTGAAATGGGGACAGAAATCACCAATATATTGGTGCTGCTGCTGGGCCAGGTTCGTGCTGCAGCCTGCTCTGAGTCAGGCTTGCAGGGGGGCCTTGAGAGGAAAAGGCTCCATCAATCTCTGGAGTAAAAACAGATGTTCAATGGGATTTCCCTGCAGCACCACCCAGCTCCTTGCAGTTACTGGGCAGCGTTAAAAACATAAGTAAAATGGTGCTTCTTTATTCTGGGTGTCCACTGACTGCAAGCCCAGCAAAAAAAGGACTTGCTGCACTTTACTGGGCAGTAAAATCTTTCTGGAGGGAGTGTGCCAAGGGCAAGAAGAGATGAGGCTTTTGTGAGTTAATTTTGTGAAGAGTAGCAAGAAAAGGGCAGAAATGTGGCTCATGGGCCTTGTTCTTTAAGCTGTTTGTGTGTCTTGGAGTAAGCAACACTAAAATGACCCTAAACACTGGGGTTTTTTGGAAACTCACTGGCATGCTCTCAGCATTTTTTAAACACAGGAAACAGTGTCCCTGTGTGCTTGTCTGGGAGGTGGGGTTGGTCATTGCTGAGCCCAGGCTTTTTGCTGATGAGAGGTCTCAGCACAGGTTGCTTTTAAAAACTATTTAGTAGAACCCGTGTGTCTAAGGTATCTCTGAATGCCTGATTATGCGATTTCCTCACTGGTTTTGTGTCTTCATGCTGGTTGGTAAATGTGATTATCTACCCTTTGCAGACAGTGAATGGGGTGAAGCACAATGAGATGATTTGGTGAAGGTTGTACACACAACCTGTAGCAAAGCTGAGCCCAGTTCCCCACAGCTGGGACTCAGCTCCCACCCTGCTCGTGGAGCAGCTGGTGTGATTTTGGTTTCCCACCACCTTCCTTTGGGTAAAGCAGATGTTATCCCAGAACCTACAGGTGCCTCTGCTAGGGTCAAACAGCCTGAGGGAAAACTTAAACCTGAGAATATTGCTGGTTGTGTGAACCGTGTGCTGGGAGAGCCGCCATGCAGGAAGGACCTTGGTCACCCTTCCCAGTCATCCCTTTGCTATTGGGTAAAACAGGAAAACACGTTGGGATGCTTGAGACTACTCAAATATTTTCTTTTCTTTGCCCAACTTGCTTTTTTTTGGCTGCCTCAGTGAGCTTGGCTTCACTTCTGGCCCCGGCTCTGTGCAGCTCCCCTCACTGAGCTGCTGCTCCAAGGCAGATGAGTTATGCAGGAGGTGCCCTCCTGGTGCCTTTGCATTTTTTAGCACTGCTAGACAAAACCATCCTGCTTTCCATTCCCTGAGTTTTGTTCCAGGCTATTTCTTGCCTCTTTGGGTGCATAAAGTGAAGCCCAGGTTTGCTGGGTTGCTACAGGTCTTTGAGGTCGACTTTGTTCACCTAAGCCACGGAAATATTGTAGCTATTGAAATTTCTATGAAGGGAAGGTTAATTTCAAAACAAAGCCTTCAGACAGTCAGAGCCAGCCAGCTTAGAGGACTGTGCTTTCAGGAAAAAAAAAAGAAAAGGAAAAAATTAGCATTTGAAAGCAAATCTTCCTGATTCTGTAATAATCTGGGAAATTAATATTAAAAAAATTATGGAACACCACAGTATTCTTATTTCCTCAGAGCTGAGAAGCCTAAATCTAAAAGTGGAGGGTGCTGCTGAATCTAAAAATCTGGATATTTAAATTTTTTATCCAAGTTTCTCTCTTTGGTCTCAGGCAGAGCCCTTGAGAGGCAAGCAGGAGCCTTGGCCACCTTGTCCCTGTGCCCAGGCGGGTTTGTTCCTGGGCTGGGTGCCCTGCCAGCAAACTGTGGGAGGTTTTCCTTTCCTGTTCCATGGGGATGTGGTGGGGAAGTGTGGGGAGGTGCCATCTGCCAGGGTGGCTTTGAACCACCCCCACGCTGCTCCAGCCCTGCTGGCCTTGGGGAACCTGGCTCGGACCAGCTTTGCATCAGCACCAGGGGTTGTGGGCTGGTGATCAAAGAGCTGGCAGGAGAAGAGGGCAGGGGAAAAGGCTTCTGACAAATATGCAGATCCTTGAACCACAAATGAAATAACGAGGAGTGACGTGGGCCCTTTGCCTCTGCTGCTGGATGCTCTCGCTGCCTCTGTGCCTTTGGCTGCAAAGCCAAAGTTTCCTTTGAATAATTGTGTTTAAAAGAAAGCTTGGCCAGCACGGGGGTGCGGTGGGTGTGTGGCCCTGCAGAGAGAGCCAGGCAGGGCTGCTCCAGGACCAGCTGCTGCTGCTGCTCCCCAGCGAGGCACAGGCTCGGGAATCGTGGCAGCGGGCAGAGAAGTGTCTCGGAAATTATTTTTGGAGTGAATTATAATTAAAAATAACTGCAGGAAAGAATGAGCACAGACTACAGAGGAAAGAAGCAGAAGCACTTGAAAATCTTTCTGTTCTGTTTTCAAGTCCTGCTGGGCACCTTGGACTGGGACACTTCCAGGGATGGGGCAGCCACAGCTTCGCTGGGCACCCTGTGCCAGGGCCTCCCCACCCTCACAGGGAAGAGTTTCTTCCCAATATCCCATCCAACCCTGCTCTCTGTCAGCTTGGAGCCATTAATGCGGGATGTCCTGCATTAGGAACATCAGGAACACCTTTGGTGTCCAGCTTCTGCCTCCATCATTATCAGCCCCAAATACTCCCCAGCCTTAATGAGACCTGGGATGGAAAGCAGCAAAGGCTGAAAGTGCCTCAGACTGCTCAAATTTTTTGCCTTGCTGTTAAATGTGCTGAGGACCACTGGGTTCACAGTCACTCGCTATGCATGCCCCAACACCACTTTATAAATTTTTTGCCATTGTGGCAGAGATGCATCCGTATCTCAGACTCTCTTCCTCCACATCTGCTGCACCACAGACCTTCCCACCTCTGGGCATTACTTTGCTGCCTCTCAGCAGCAAAATCTCTTAAAATCTCATGTTCCTCTGCTGCTGGAAATGTAAAACAGCTTTGTTCAGCATGTTGTAAAGGGCTACTGCTAATAGCTAATATTCTTGTTTAATTTTTCGGCTGTGAATAAGAAAACATAAACAACAGTGGACAGCGCTGGCTCTGTGGTGTGTTTGTTAATGTGGGAAGTAGTTATTCACATGCCTTTTGTTCGTAGCTCCAAAAACAAAGGGAGAGGAGGAAAAGCCCTGCGAGCTTTGCAGGAGCAGTCAGCAATTTGCACAGAGGGCTGTCAGAGAGCTCTGGCTGCCTCCCTGGGAAATGCCTCTGTGAGCCCCTCAGCAGCACAAGCTTCCTACAATGTGGGGCTGAATGCAAATTAACTCCTTCTCTTTTATTTGCGTTTAATGTGCCACGGCTGAACAGAGACGTGAGCCTGGGTAAAGGCACAACTGCAATCTGTTTATACAGCAAATAGGAGTCATATTTTTCCTGCATAATGCCCTGTAGCCTGGTGAAGGCTTCACTGAGCGGGGTGCTCAGGGACTTGGGATTCTGGCTCTGTGTCTGTTGTGGCCCTGGCGTGGCTTCATCTCCTGGGTTTCTTGTAGATTTTTCACAGTGAATCTCCTTTGGTGCTTCAATGCTGGCTCCTGGGCATGCTGAGAGAAGTTTGAATGCTGCTGGCACAGAGCAGCTGCAATTAAGACATCAGGATCTGTGAAAGGGCTGCTGTCACTCAGCATATTGGATGATATGAAGCACTTGTTGGCATTACTGATTTAAGCTTTTCTGTATCACCTACTCCTTGTCACTCACTTGGTTTTTGTGGTTTACAAAAGAAAAACACCTGCAAAAGAACAGGAACCCCACCTGCCTGACACCTTCTGCTGCTGTCCAGCCCTGGGAAGCAGGAGGGGATTGGGATAAGCTGTGCCTGGGCTGTCCCCAGCCATGTGTTGTGATGAAGTCAGAACTCAGTTTAAGCCCAGATCCTCACTCAAAAGGATCTTCAGCACCAAATTTGAGGCTTTAACCCCCAGCTGGCAGCCGGGCATGGCATCACTGTCCTTTGGCCTTTGACATCAAGCTGATGTGAGGGAAATTTCTTCCCATATGTGCTTAACAGGCCCCGGGAGCGCTGCCTTACACCGTGATTCCCATTGCTGTGTGACAGGGCCAGGAGCAGAGACCAAACCGCTCCTGCAGCTCCCCTGGGGCTGTGCAGGGTATTTGCACGTGGCCCAGATGGAGGGGGCAAACATAAATACCTGTTGGTGCCAGAGGAGTTGTGTGCTGCTCATGCACATCATCAGGGTGTGTGTGGGAATGGGGAAATAGATCTGTGAGTTAGAGCTCTGGGAAGGATTGCTGAAAGGACTCTGCACAAGGAGAACCTTGTGTTCAGGTGCCTGCGGGCTGCTGTACTGGAATTCAAATGCAGTTAAAATAAGGTTTGTTAATGGGAGGTGTTCCTTTAGAGGGCAGTGATCACAGCCTTTATTTGGCTCTCAGACACAGGGGACATCTCCCTGTCCTGCCCAGAAATGGGGATAAGCTATCCTGCAAACTTCAGAAAGGTCGGTGCTTCCTTAAGGAAAGGTTTTCTTTTGCACTCAAATTGCCCTCAATTGCAGAGGGACTCTTAACTGCACCTCCCCAGGATGAATCCCTCAGGCCAGAAGAGCCCACAAACCATGGTTTGGTACAACTTGTGTGAGAAAGACCCGGTATCAGTGCGAGGCTTTTCCCCGACAGGGCTGGGCCTGGGGCTCCTGGCTGTTCTGTGGTACGGAGCAGGGTGTGGGTGAGTTTCTGTGCTGGGAGCTCAGGCATAGCTCATCCTCCACTGAGGGGTCACAACTTGTGCTGCTGGTGTGGGACACCTGGGGATGCTGCCCTATTCTGCAAGCAGTGGATGTGGGCAGGTTCACAAGATAGAAAGCGCTTCACCATCCATTATTCAGTCTTTGGAGGGGAGAAGAAACCCCATGTGCTTATGTGCTTTTTATGAGCTGCTCTTTTGCTTTGAAGATGGGAACCTGAGTGAACTCCCTTGTGAAAGGCCCTTGGGGAGTTCTCCTTTCCCGGCCAATCCCCTCGCTTTGGGGAGGAGGTGGAGACCTGGAGCTGTGCCCCGAGCTGGGCAGCCACCAGCACCAGCCGGTGGTGACAGTGGGCATCGCTGGCTCCCAGCCGCAGGAGGGGACCGCAGCACTTCCAGCGATACTCTCTGGGACTGAGCAAGCGATGTGAGCGTGAAACAGCACCTCTGTGAGGTGCCAGCAGCTGTGGAACACAGCGAGCAGGGATTAGAGTGTGTGTGAAGTGACTCTTCCCCTGATCAGCTCACAGGCTGTTGTTAGTTTGCTTCCTCCTCTGGTGTAATCCTCATAAAAAAATAAACTTTGCTGTTCTTCCACCAGGACTGAGGGGTTTCCTTTTTTTCATTTCTTTATCCTGAGGCTTCCTACATCTCCCTTCTCTTCTGCACAGAAGAGGGTGGTAAATATAGAGATGAAACACAAGTAGCCAGGAACACCCACTTATTCATGTTTCCTGCATTGTCCGCCCAAGACAGGTGAGGCTGGGGCAGGAGGTGAGTTCCCCTTCTTGATGGATTCAAATAAAAGAGCATCTTTTAAGATAAATTCCTCCTCTTGTTGTTCGCTTGTTCATTTCTAAACACTGCTTTGTTGCTTCATGAGGTGTATTATTTCTGTTTTCCCACTTCAAGGAGGACTCAGGTTGTTCCTGCTTTTTTTCTAGGATCAAGCTTGGCTTTTCACAGAGTGAGGGACTCCTTGGTGACTCTTTTCCTTCTCCACCCACCCTGAGCTGCTCCTGTCTACAGCAGGGCCAAGCTGCAGCTGGTGGGAGGAGAGGAGGGGAAACCCCTCTTTACTTGTGTTTGAAGGTTAGAAATACCAAGGATGGGGGATGGTCATGAAAAATGCATGTCCCTCATGTGGGAGCTGGCCTACATTTCCCACCAAATGCCTCCTGGCCAGTGTTTTGAAGATATGCCCTGTGTTTTGAGTTGTTTTTCCGTTGTTTCTGTTCTATCTGCATGGATGCATTTGGATGATCTCATTCTCCCTGCACCGTGTAAGTCTCTCTGAGGTGGTGCTGGGGATGGATGCTCTGTGCTGTCAGTGGGGTGTCTGGAACGTGGCCACCTCAGCAGCACCTCAGTGTCCCCAAATTCAGTGGCACCTGCTCTGCAGGAGGGAGTTCAGCACTACTGAGCTCTGGTGAGAGCACAACGTGCAGCCTAAGCTGGTGGAGCTTTGGGCACAAAGCCCAAAGGATTCCTCTTGCTGGCACAGGGGCTGGGTAAGCTGTGGGGAGGAGACCCTAAACTCATCATAAATTAATTTCTATGCCTGGGCAACACTGGTTCCCAAGCTCTGTGGCATTAACAGTGCTGCAGCCCCACAGGGGGCTGCCCAAACTGCAGAATAGTGGGGTTTTGGTGTATGTGTGCTTTCTATAAATATAATCATACAAAAAGAGCAAGCTCTGGCTGGGAGGCTGCTCCCCTGCACCTGTGCATTTTGTACCCATTGCCTTCATCTCCCTGCTCATACTGTGACTCTCAAATTCTGTCCCCTCCCTTCTGCATCTTGTATTCTTTGTGCTTTTCCCAACATATCCTGTTTTCCCTTCGGAAGGAATTGCTGCTCCACACAACTCGTGTGCTGGGCTGCACTTGCGAGGAGGGATGTGCACACACCACAAGAATTAAGCTGGAAGGGTCCTTTGGCAGTCAGGTGGTGCCAGGATGTGCATGCTGTGGCTGTGCAGGCTCCTCCTGAGCTCCCTGTCACCTCTGCTTTAGGTGGTGGTACAGACAAGGACACTAATAACTTAAGTAATTACTCATGTCCAAATCAATTTGCTGCCCTGTCGGCTTCATTTTCTCTTTGGAGCCAATATCAGCATTGATTCCTGAAGTCACCCTTCACATCTCCAGTACCGTGTACAGACTTTCAGTGACTTCTGGAACACAGTCTGGAGGAAGGCTCTGCCTTCAGTGAAACTTGTTTCCTAATTGTTTTAGCAGTTCAAATGTCTTTATGTGGGTGCAAATTTTTCTTCTGGTAGATCACAGTGATCTGGTAAAAAGGCAATCAAAATTCAACACTGTTGCTTAAAGGTAACAACAGATTGAACTTTCTCCAACCTCCACCTGCAGCTTGGAAGGAGATGAGAGTTTTCATCACCTTTAAAGTGTGAAAAGCTGGAGCACCATCCAAACTGGCTGCTGGATGAGAGGTAAGGGGCTGCCTGGTCCCCAGTGTCCACCCGGCTCCATGGAATCAGAATGGTTTGGGTGGGAAGGAACCCTAAAGCCCATCCAGTTCCCACCCCCTGCAGTGGGCAGGGACACCTTCCACTATCCCAGGTTGCTCCGAGCCCCGTCCAGCCTGGCCTTGGACACTGCCAGGAATGGAGCAGCCACAATCCTCTCATCCTGTGGGATGCAGAAGAACCAAAGTGTG
Organism: Lycocorax pyrrhopterus obiensis; assembly: GCA_014706295.1. Taxonomy (NCBI): domain Eukaryota; kingdom Metazoa; phylum Chordata; class Aves; order Passeriformes; family Paradisaeidae; genus Lycocorax; species Lycocorax pyrrhopterus. Next base: position 6,784,580 of record JACSVZ010000022.1, on the reverse strand, counting down.
CAGAGGTGAGGGCAGTGTTGAATCTTTAGTTGTCGTATGTTAAATTTTCAGGAGCATTTTCACCTGGGTGCTCTCTCTTGGCTCAGGTGTGGCTGCCCTGGCTGTTGCAGTGGATGAACACTCCCTGTGCCCACCTGTGGGTGTTAATGTCCTTTTCCTGGGAGCTGATTTATGTTCTGCCTGCAAAGAATTCTTTATTGGAGGTGTGGCAGATAAAAATGGATGATTTGAAAGTAATCAGGTTTTTAAAACAAGAAAATTAAGTGTGAAATTCTCGCCATCTATATTAAGATCTTAATTTAGTGTATTTAAAAGACTTACAACAAATGAAAATGCTAAGGCAAGACATTTACTGCTGAAGTTTTCTGGTTCTTCAACCCACTGAAAGGATGGATGAAACCTGCCTAAACACCTGCAGTGACCTTGCTGAAGTGCTGCCTCCACTTTAAAAGCAGGTGTTTTTAGGAATTGCAGAAAGAATACTTTGTTTAAAGAAGTTTCATCCAGTAATAAAGCTCAAAAATTAATTAATTCAAATTTGGTGAGAAAAAACCCCAAAAGCAGTTCAGGAAAGTGGTTTTCTTTCTGCAACCTCAGATATTATTTTCTTGCACCTGATTTTCATTCAATTAGCTCTAATATCTCCAAGGTTTTGGCCCCAGTTATTGGAAACAAACAATTCAATTTTATTGATCGTGTGTAGTTCTTCTTTTGTGGTGTAAATCAGATTGAAATACAAAGCATGTTTTAATAAAAATATTTTTGTTGCCTAGCACAAAAGAAGGAAGAACTTGTAATTGGTAGAAAGCTGTTTGAAATGCTGATTTGTGCATTTTTATTCAGTTCCAGTTGTCCAAGTACAGTTTGACACAAGCGGAAAATAAACTATCATTTAGTAAACAGGAAAGGGATCACTTAACATTGTTTAACATGGCAAAAAATTGGAAAAATCAGACTGTGAATGAATGCAGGTATCTGTATTTGCCTAAATGCATACAGATGAGGTAGTGAATTGCAAGTAAAGGCTACATTTAATTGCAGTTTGTGTTTTGATGGTTTCCCACTGATAAGAATAAAACTTCCTGCTCAGCAGTCACTCTAAAGAACAAACAGAAATGGGATTGAGACCAGTGGTTTTTGCTGATTTGAAACACTTCTATGTAAATCAACCCAACCCTGATAGGGAGGGAATGAAAAGACTTCCCCAGCATTGGTGCAAACCACTGACTGCATCAGCCCTGGTCCAGGATGGAGCTGCTGTGGTATCCAGAGCTGGAACTGCCCTCTTTTCTCCCCTTCCAGGACAGAAAACTTAAATTTCCAGCCTTTCTGAGGACAAACAGTGAGAAATAGAAACTAATCAAAGGGGGCGTGATAGATGGCTGTTAAAGGAATAAAAACCTGCCCACACTGACCATAAACATTGCAGCTGCTTCCAAAATCACTCCCCAGGGCAGCTTCTTCAAACTTTATTTGTGGAGGAAAAATAACTGTGGCCAGCAGAGCCAGTCTATTCGGTAATAAAAAAGAACAACGGGGAAAAGCCAGTGTGGAAGAGTGGCCTTGGTGCCTCTCGTGGCTTTTGTCAAGGATATTGTGCCAAAGTGACCCTGAGGCACTGAGACGGGTCTGTTCACCTGGGTTTGAGCCTCATTGACTCTGCCTGGCTTTGGTTTTTCTCCTTCCCTGTGTCCTTCCTGTCTGTGACCTTCAGGTTATGTTTGGCCAGAAGATTCTGTGTGGGTACAGCACTGGAGGGAGGAAGGAGCTTAGAGCTGGTTTAGCACTCTTTGTGTGATTCTTTCTGGGGTTCTCGCACTGATTCTCTGCTGTTTCTGGCTCTTTGCATCACCTGAGGCTTCCCACATCTAAATTTGGTGTAGCACTGCTCAGTCTTGCTGGAGGGCTGGGAGGCCAAAGGGTGAGAGGGGATGGGAGAGGCTTTGTAACTCTCCCCAGGTGTGGAGCTCTACCTGCTCCAGGTGTAGCCACAGACAGCTCTTAAAGTTGGGAAATGCTTCCCTCAATCCCTTTCTCAATTAGAGGCAGCACTGACAGCCCTTTTGGAGGCATCTCTTCAGGAGCAAGGTAAAACCAGGGTGATGTCTGCCCTCCCATCTCCTCTCCTTCCCACAGAAAAGGAGCTGGGATCTTTTGGTCCTCACCCTCCATGAGAAGTGCAAACCTGATCTTGCTCTCACCCCCCTCCCTCCCTCCCTCCTCAGGAATTGCTTCTGGAGGCTCCTCCCTCTGCCTTAACAATTTAACTCTGGTAGAATTATATCCCTCAACTATTGTTCTCATGAAATGTTATGCTTAATAAAACGTGCGGCACATCAATAATTTAGGTACTTGTGACAAAACATAAAACTCTGTTAAATATATCGCAAACTTTGCCTGGTGTTCCTGATAATTAAAAATGGATGTAACGGCAAAGTATTGTAGGTATTAACTCTATTTCAGAGTCCTTGCATTTAAACCAGGGGCCATCAATTTTAAAATACTGTAAAAAATGTGGCAAGATTTTAAAATGTATCTGATATATTGTCCTAGCTATTTAAATTATTAATATGCAATGCAACCAACGGGAGTCTAAATTCTTCCCAGCATAAGCTCTAGGCAATCACTCTAAGAGGAGCTTGGTGAGCTGTGGGGGAGTGGAGATAAACCCCAGCAGGGGTGTAATCCCCTCCTCTGGGCTCGGGTCTCCTCTGCCTGGCTCCACAAGGAGCCATTTACACCTGTGCCAGTCTCAGTTCTTCCCTGCCTTGCCTTCCAGGCTGCATTTTACACCTGGCTTGCATTCCCAGAGCCAGATTCATTCTTATCTCTGCAGTGGGATCCTGGGCATCCCAGCAGGCAGCTCAGGGCAGGGGTTTGGGATTGCTGGCAAGGTGGCTGAGAGCAGAAACAGGAGTGGTTTTAGCATGGGAGGAGAAAATCATCCTGCAGGTGTCTGGATTTAGTGACTCACTGAGTGCAGGGCTGGGGGGAGCTCTGATGGATGGACAAGTTGGGAAGAGAAGTATAAAATAAATAGGAGAAAGTAGAGATAAGGGCCAAAACCGTAGGCTGCTATCAGACCTTGGGTCAGATACAGCACACTGCTGGTGGACAGCTGGAGCCACCCAAGTTCTTGCTCTGTATTAGCAGTTGCTCAGCTAAAATTTTGTTTTCAGGGCCATACCCGTCCCAAGGTCATGAGTGGAGGGAGTTCTGCTGCTGCAGATCAGGAATTTGGGGTCCTTGGGCAATGCAACACAAAGGCATGGCCCACATTTCCCAGGCAATGCAGCTCCCTGGGGGATGGCAGCAGAACGCAAAGGCTTGACAAAGCCCCAATATTTTTCACACCCGTACACAGGGCCAAAATAAACAGTTCCATTATTCTGTGTTTGCTCCAGACTCTGTCCTACTGCTGTGGTTCTGTCTTTGTTTTGGGACAAAAAGAGTGAAATGAATAGGTAGCATTGCCTCTTCTCTACCAGCATCTCTCTAGGAGGTCCTGGCTGGGGGAAAAGCTCATTTTAAGGAAATGGAGTTGATGTGGGGTCTGTGGTGAGGAAGAGATGCATCATGAAGTCCCAGAATGCAGGAAAATGCTCCCCTGCTGGGAGCACTGCACTTTGTTGGTAGAAGTGAACAGATTGAGCAGTGGAAAAAAAAAAAAGAGCATTAATTCACTTCAGCCTGGTGCACTGTTCCTGGATGTGCTGTTTTTGAGTACAGCACTCAGTGTACCTGGCTGGCTGATTAATATTTTCTCCGGGGGGGAATTTATTCCTGGCCTGGCACGAGAGGGTGATGGGTTCATGTCTTTGATCCTGAGATTTACAGCGCTGTGCCATTAAGGAAACTGCAGAACTTTGTGTGTTTGGGTCTGGCTGGGTGCTGCTGCTGTCCCGAGGAGCAGGGGGATCCCAATTCCCTTCCCCTTCCCTGCTCCTTTAATTTTCTGCCGAGGAGTGACTCCTGCCCTGGCCCCTGTCTAACCCTGCTGTGTGAGTGCTCCTGGCTCCTGCGCTGTATCAATACCCCTTCTATTCCTCTGAAGGCACAAGCTGCAGGTGATATTTTAGAGAAATCAGTGTGAAGGGAAAATTGCCAGCTTTGACTCTGCATGAAATGACAAATGCCTCGTTATTGGCGTGAAGATTTTTTGGGGGGGGGAGGTTGTTTTTTGGTGGAAAACACCAGTGTGCTGTTTTTCTTTGTAAATAGACTCATTGTTGTGGCTGTTACAGGAGTGTGTTTTACTTTCTGTTTAGTACCAACTTCATGAGCCACCGGGGTGGATCTCTCCACACAGCAGAGCACATCACAGGGAATTGATCATCCTGTTCACAGGGTCACTGATGGTGATGAGTGCGGGGCTTCTCTACAAGGTGTTTTTTCCTTGAAGAGTAATTAAAACTGATAAAGAATAACAGAAAAACAGGGCAAAGAGCATCCTCCTGACATGCAGTGTATGGGGAACACCTTTCTGGGCAGGCAGTGCTGGGTGCAGGGGAGACAAATTCGGGAGGGGAGGTGTTTTCATAGAATCACAGAATATCCTGAGCTGGAAGGGACCCACAAGGACCATCCAGCCCAGCTCCCAGCCCTGCACAGACACCCCAACAACCCCACCCTGGGCATCCCTGGCAGCGCTGTCCAAACGCTCCTGGAGCTCTGGCAGCCTCGGGGCCGTGCCCATTCCCTGGGGAGCCTGGGCAGTGCCCAGCACCCTCTGGGGGAAGAACCTTATCCTAATACCCAGCTAAACCTCTCCTGGCACAGCTTCTTGCCCTTCCTGCGGTCCCACCACTGGTAACCAGAGAGCAGAGATCAGTGCCTGCCCCTCTACCTCCCCAGGTGAGAAGTATTTACCTGGTATCACCCCTGGGTCTGTTTGCCTGACCTTTCCCCAAAACCTCAGTGATGATGGATGCTTGTTGTCACTTCTGGTGCTCTGCTACCTCTCAAATTCAGCAGTTTCTGTTAGCTCTGGCCCTCAGTGTGCACTGCTGCAATTCAAACACCCTCATCCTCACTCTGCCCTTTGCAGGAGTGGGGGATGATCTGTCCATCTCCCTGTCTGAGGCTCCAGCGCTCCAACATGAAGATTTATCCTAATTTACCTGTACAATTCTCTCCTTTAAACTGAATCTCAGCTCCTTTGTCTTTCCTCACAGTTTCCCAGTCCACCTTTATCTCTCCCAGCACTCTGCCCAGGTTGGATGGTGATCACAGTGGCCCAGGACGGATCCTCACCCAGCGCATGCAGACGTGTTCCTGCAGTGTGACCATACCCCAGTGAGAGCTGCTCCGAGTGTGTTCTCCACCTCGTGCACCTCGACCATGTCACCTCATCACAATTCTGTGGCTTGCTTAAAGCAGTGTCATGTAAAATGATGCCAAAGGCCTCGCTGTGGCCATTGTATACAACAGTGACTGCCTCTCCCTGAGTCCTGCTGCCCTGTCATGGAAAAAGATGAGATTGGCTTGATATTTGCTCTTGACAAATCCGTGTTGGCTGTCCCTCACCGCCTTGTTATCTTTTCAGTGCTTAGAAAGTGTTTGCTTGATGATTTGTTGCAATATTTTTTCTGGGAATTGAAGTTAAGCTGCCTGGCCTGTAATTCCCTGCTATGTTTGCTGTTCTCTGCTCTTCTGGGACCCGTCACAGTCCCTGAGTTTTCAAAGATAAGTGCTAACAGCCCTCAGATTGTCTCCACCACTTCCAAGTACCTGGCAGTGAATCTCAGCAGCCCCAGCTGATTTGAAAACATGTAATTTATATAAATATCTTCTGGACTATTGCTTTCCCCTTGTAGTCTGAATTCTTACCTTTTTGTAACAAGTAACCATTGAAATACCTCTACAGATGAATCCATCATTTTTATTGGGAAGCATTACCCTCTGCAGTGACAGCTGGGAACAGCTCTGCTGAGTGATGGAGGAGCTCTTCTCCTGGTCATAAAATTATTATTAATTTGACGTAATTTTTTGGGTTTCGGTGTTATTATTTAGGTTCCTTACAATCTCTACAGCAATATGTAACTTAATCTATTTTTTATTTTATTTCCCAGGCGTGTTTCCTATTAATTTATACAGTCCTTAGCCTATTGAGTCCGTTTCTACAGCTTGCTTTCTTCCGACCTGTCTGTGGCCCAGCATCACCAGATGATTTTCCATAATTTATTTAGTATATTTTTCTTTTTTTTGAAAATTCAAAGTCAGGTAAGACAGAAGGTGAGAAGATTTTATGCTGGAGCTGGTAGAAATTCCCTCATGTGCCTCAACAGTTCTGCTGTGCCCTGTCAGGCTCCAGCACCTGGGATGGGTATCCTGGGTTATCCCACCATCCACAGTGCCTGGGGCACAGAGCCAGGGCAGCAGATGTTGTTCTCAAATATCTTAACTTTCCTTATCTTTAGAACAGACCAGGACAATTTTCACTTTGGAAAGATGACACTTTACATTTACTTTTATCTTTGTCTTGTTTTACCATAATTTTGTGGCACCGTGTTAATAGCGAAGAACAGATTTGACTGATAATGGTGTACTATGACAACCTGCTAAGCAAATCACACTGGTGTTTTTCCTCCCTGCATTAGGGATGGCTGGGATTTGGCTTGCTGAATGAAACATGTGCTTTTCTTCCAGGGTTTCAAAGTGCTTTCCATCTAGTTTACAACGAAATGGTTTGACAGTTTTCAAGCAGGCAACACTTTGATCTGTGTGTCAACTTGCTTTAACTCACTTCTCTGGAACAAACAGGAGATGTTTTGTTCTACAGAACAAGTATTTGGTGTCTGTTGTCCCTGATATTTTTTAAATAAAAAGTCAGGAGTGTTTTGATTCATGCATTCCATCAGGGTAAAACTTGTCAGTCACAGTAATGTGTTATAAGTTACAATGGATTTGTCATAAACTTGAAAAAAACCCCACCAAAGATGAACAGCAGAATTGAAACTAAAGTTTCTCAATTCTGAAAATAAATCCTTAATGGAAAATTTGAGAGAAGAGCATGTCATTCCATAATTTCTTACTGGTGACTGACAGACAGGAGCATTTTTCAAATAACTTCAGTTCCAAAGAAACAGAATTGTTGTAACTGAAGGACATCTGGAAACAAAACCCAACCAAACAGGAGGTTCTTGTCCCCACTGTGAGATGCATAAGTGACCCCTATATGGGTGCTAAACATAGGATCATGTTGCAAAATGCCTCTTCCCATGACTTTTTCCTTATGTAGGAGCTTTTCTGGTACTCAGAGCAACCTGTTCTGGTGGGAGGCGTCCCTGCCCATGGCAGGGGGTTGGAAATGGATGAACTTTAGGGTTTCTTCCTACCCAAACCATTCCATGACGAAGGATGATGATCAAATAACTAATGAGTATCTGTATCACTGTATTCCTACAAGACTGGCTAAAAAGAGAAGCACCACAAACCAAATCTTTCCATCGTTTGCAGCTCTTGTGCTTTGCAGAAACGCACTGGACCCCAGACTGTCCCTGCCCCAGCCTGGCCCCCTGTCTCTGGATCTCATCTGAGGGTTTCTTTCCAAAAGATTTATGTTGAAAAATGGTTATTTGAAGATATTGTGTGTTTTTGCAGGTGCAGCATGCAGAGCTGGTATTGATTTGACAGTTTAAGTTTGCAGGGGAAAAAAAAGGCAACGTTTTTGAAATTGATGGGATTCAAATGACAGGTTTTGATATTTTTAGTTTGAAATAACATTTTAATTCAAAATACAGAAAAGGCAGAGGGAGGAGAAATCAGAAGCCAAAACTGGAGATAAACAGCAGTTGATGAGATTATTTTTCTCCTCTTTGGAAAGATATTTAATAATTTAACGAAGGAAAAACAATACTAATAAAAAATGTTACATTTCTATTCAGGGCAAAGAAAAGGTCAGGACCGTGGCCAGTCCTTCACCAAGTGTCTACCGAGAGTGAAAGAGCTGCAGCTGGGCAGAAAAGGCTCATTTCTGTAAAACCTTCTCTCCCTTCCTGTTCCATCCAGCCTGGATCCAACCACGGGGAGTGTTTATTCTGAAAAGCCATCACGGCAGAGTCAGAGCTGCGCTGACCCCGAGGCTGTAGCCGGGAGCTCAGGCAGCCACCGTGGGTCTGGAGGCTGCCAGCGCTGCCCTGCTGCTCCTGGGGGCACAGCCGGGGCCAAAGCCTGCAGCTGTGAAACTGGGCACGCAGGGAGCTGGGCAGGGGCTTGCATGAGAACAGAGACACAGCAAGGCTGTGTGCATGAGCTCCTGTCTCTCCAGTCACTGCCAAAGCCAGCAGCGAGCTGCCAGGCGTGTGCCCTGCTCAGGCTATGCAGGATTTGGGAGGTTTGGGTCTGAGCACTGGTGGGTCTCTGCAGGGCCCAGTCTAAGCTGGCAGACTGGCTGGCTCTGTAAGCAAAATAATAATGAATGTAATTATATGTGATTTCCAGCTTGCCCGTACTCAGAAGCCAATTGGAATAATGAAAGAATCCTAATTTCCTTGGCACAAGGACATCCTTGGAATTGGGCGACTAGCACAGAATTTTCCATTCATTTTCACCTTAAAACATTTCCTCCCCTGCTCTCACCTTCGATGGACAGACCCCTCCTGTTAACACTGGTGAGCTTGGTGCCACGAGGCTTCCTCTGTCAGCACACGGGGCACGCTGAGGGATGTCACCTCAGCCACAACAGGGATCTCCTGGTCGTGTGTTCCTTCAGCCCAGCTTCCGTGTGAGATTTGCCCACAAGGAAATGCCAAGTCCCCGGTGCAGAGTGCTTTGGATGGGGCTGGGGCTCGGGAATAGAGGGGTGATGATGGCCCACATTTAGGGGAAAATCCGGGGCACATCCTGGGATCAGAGAGCACAGGGGCTCAGCTGGGTCCTGTGTGGCAGCACCGCTGGAATTTGCAGATTTCATTCCACAGCAAGAGAAGCGTCTCCTGTGACGGGGCAGAGGAGAGCCCCTGAGTGCCCTGCAGCAGCACCAGGAGCTCAGGGCTCAGCAGAGCCTGCAGTGGGGGCTGCAGGGCAGGGCTGCAATTTGCTGAACAAACCATGCTTGGGCACGTTTGAGATGTGGCTGGGGGATACTGAAGTGCTGGGAGGCAGATTTGCACTTTGTACCTTTCTGTCTCCATTGCCACTCCTGCATGTAAAGACATTAAATCCTTTTGGCCTTGAGAAAATTACTGCAGGATCCTTGGTGACTGCTACTTGTCAGGAGAGCAACCTGTATCTAAAGGGGTTTTTTTGGCTATAAATCTCCAAAGATATTTAAGATCCCTGACTCTTACCTTTGAAAGTCTACTGTAAAGTCCTGGAATATGAAATACATGCACATATAGAGAGCTTGGCACACAGGAGGACTCACCTCTAGCTCGGAAGTTACTCAGATCTGCGACATTCATCCTGAAAACCTTGCTATAAATAAAGCTCAGGGAAGGAAGAAGCTTTGCTGGGGTTGCCTCTGCTGGGAGGTGGAGGGGTGCAGGGGCACAGGGTGATGTGCTGCTGAGATTCCCAGGGCAGGTCCCATCCTGAGGCCTTCGGCTTGGTGATAGGAACTTGACTCACAGCAGTGAGAGAGGAATGGATAGCCACAAAAAAACCCCCCATATCTCTCTAGCCTTTTTTGACTTAATTTTGAGTTATAGTTTCACTGCTGCCACTATTTTTTGTAATTATTTCTAAACCCAAAAGCATAAAAAAGGGAAAAGTTAAAGTCCGAAATCCATTCAAAGCTTTTTAACCTGTGAACATTTAAAATATCGCCTCACCTTGATGTTGTTTGAGTTCTTGGTGTTGCAGCTGAATTCTAATTATGCTCCAGTAGCTTTGCTTGCCAACTTGATCTTCCAGGCTCATATCATAAAGAAGCTTAAAAAAGAAAAAAATAATCCAGATTTCACTTTTAATCTGTCTCACTTTAAACAATTTATCCTTTCTGAGATACTCAATTGCACAGGCTCCTTAGATAACCACATGATGTGTGTGTCACACCTCCGATGGCAAACGGCAGATCTGATCCCTATGGAATGATCCACTGGGGAATGATGGTAATTAATCTCTAACAAATACAAATTTGGAAACATCTGTGTAGATTTAAGCTTAGGGAGCAGGACCAGGGAACAGGTTTCAGCAATGGGAAGAGAGTGAGAAAGCAGAACTCAAGGTACCAGGCAAATATTGCAATTAAATTAGTCAGCTTGAGGAAATTAAATCAAGGGAAATTGGAAACTGTCATATTTTTCGATCTGGATTTCTGGCTGTTATGAGATTTTGAAGAGAGCCAGTGAAGAATATAGAAGATAATAAGTTTTAATTTTTTTTCCTGGTGACTCAGAGGCGAGGTGCATGAAGCCCTTTCTGATTTTGTGATAATTAATGTGACTCCCATGGCAAAGTGAAACGCAGTGATTAGTTATAAGTCAGCTGAACCCTCACAGCAGATTTTCAGAGAATTTCTTATTGTTTCAGTCTTGTTAACAGCCTGAGCTGCTACTCTTGCCTGGGCCTGTCCTATCTGCAGGGTGAAGCTTCTCTGAAGAAACCTGATTGCAAAGTCCCAGTTAAACACATGGTTAATTTAAAGTGCACAGTTGTGTATCAATAGTTATGAATAGACACCTAAATGTATTCACGAAAAATGACACTTCTGAGCTGTGAAAGTGCAGATTTAGCTATTCCTTTAAAAAGAAACACGTAAGATGCTAGGAGTGCATTTATAGCAGTGCCCAGCGAGAGGTAAATAGGGCCCATGGTCAGAGATAGTGGGAAAACAGAGCTGGGGATCTTTCTTATGATGCCATGATGATTTTTGTCTTTTCTTTTATACCCCTGTTATACCTTTTCACAACTTCTGTATTCTCAGTGCTTTTTGCTGACGTTCTTGGCCTTGTTTGTTCAGCTAGGAGACGAAACATTTTAGAGGCTTCGTAGTTAGGGATCTGTGTGCCCCAGACCCCAAGGTCCTCTCCAGAACACATTTTGTAAACTGAGATAGAACCATCCAGGGGAAGGTTCCTTGGGGAGGGGGGCTCACTCGAGCCTCTCATTGGGGGAATTCAAAGGGGAATCTTTGATAGATCTGCTAATTAGTAACACCTATAATGAGATACCAGATCTATTGTGGGTGTGCATTGCGGTGTGCATGGAGGTGCATTCCACCTGGACGTGGTGCACCTAAAGATCCTTAAAATAAATACCCAGGTAAAATCCCTGTTTCCCTTCTAACCGTGTTTGCCTCGTGATTTTAAGACCAGGAAAAGGCATCACTTACAGATTTCTTCTCTCAGTTTCTAGTTTATGCGAGCTTGTAAATAGTGTGGGTACAGTTTTGGTACCCTCTCGCAATCCAGGGGGATCACAGCTGCCATAACCCAGAGCTCCTGGGCTCTGGAACACCGAGAGGGAACAGAGCTGTTCCTGCTGTCCTGGGCAGGCCCCACGTCCCCAGGAGGCTGAAATTCAGCAGCGAAAGTGAGGGAGGCCCAAGGGCCTCGCACGCAGCAGATGAGTTTCTGCTCCATTTTTCATGGTTACTCAGGTGGGCAGCACCGTGCTGGCAGCTCATATGGAAAATGGGATGTGTCCTCCTCCGTGGAGACTGGGGAGAGGGGAGTCCATGGAGAGAGACAAACGCTGGGAGGCAGCAGGTCTTCGTGTGGCTGTGCTCTGCAGCAGGAACAAAGGCCCAAGGGAGAATTTGCAATGGGAATCCAAGGAGGTGCAAGTTACCTGCTCCTCTCTGGAAAGTGCTGCCACCACCTCCTTCCAGAGCCTGGTTCCTCCGTGCTCGGGATGCTGTGTGAGAGGAAACCCAAGGGTTCAGGGGTTCAGGTATGACCATCATGCTCCCAGTGTCCCACGAGAAGCATGCTGTGGAATTAGAACCATAGAATCACAAATGGTTTGGGTTGGAAGGGACCTTAAAGCCCATCTCATTCCACCCCCTGCCATGGGCAGGGACACCTTCCACTATCCCAGGCTGCTCCAAGCCCCGTCCAGCCTGGCTTTGGACACTTCCAGGAATCCAGGGGCAGCCACAGCTTCTCTGGGCACCCTGTGCCAGGGCCTCCCCACCCCCACAGGGAAGGATTTCTTCCTAATATCCAGTCTAACCCTGCCCTCTGTCAATTTGCATCCATTCCCCTTGTCTTGGCACTCCAGGCCCTTGTCAATATTCTCTCTCCATGTTTCCTGCAGCTCCTTCAAGCACTGCAAGGCCACAATGAGGTCACCCCAAAGCTCCTCTTCTCCAGGCTGAACAATCCCAGCTCTCCCAGCAGAGCTGCTCCATCTCTCTGATCACCTTGGTGGCCTCCTCTGCACTTGCTGTTAAAGTCAGAAGGTTTTTGGCACCCTGAATAACCTTCCTGATGGACTGGAGAGAGGAGGGGAAGGTGGGTAAAGGAAAAGGTTTATTGTCCCCTTCTCCCAAGAACCCAAAATCTCCATCCCAGGCCTGCAGGAGCAATGCACTGGAGTCCTGCTAACCATGCAATTTCTTTCTGAGAGGGGAAGCAAAGAATGAATGCACTGAGAGATCTGGTGGTCAGTGATGCAGCTGTCCTCCTGTAAGTGTCTTTTTTTAAACTTATTTTTCTTAAAGATGTGGCAATGCTTTGAGTGGAAAGGCTTTCAGGACTGCATGGCCACAAAAGGAGTCTGGCTTTCTTTCACATGTGCTGATGCTGAGAACAGTCATTGAGTATTTTTGCATTACACTGGAGCTTTTCTTTTGGAAAATATAGGGCAGAAGAAGCTGGAATTACTATTTTTCAGAACTGCCAACTCAATCTCTTAGGCGTTCTTGTATAAAAGGCTGATGTTCCAAAAACTTGTGCAAAATCTTTCCAAAACAAGCCATTATTTCTGCTTGCAAAAGAAGAAAATAAATGTTTATGGGCTCTCTATGGAGCAAATGGAGGGGCTTGGTTTATACCCATGCTGCCCTAATGATTCTGTGTTAATATATGCCATAAGATTCCTTCTTTTATTTTTTTTTCTTTTCTATTTGCACTTTACTGCACCTCAGGTATTTATTTCAGGTCCCTGACAGGCTCTGAGAGGCACCTCTAGTTATTTTAGACAAATAAATCATGTCTTGTCTGTAGGATCACCCCAGGGTGAGGCGCAAGCAAGGCACCATTTCCAAGGGCTGCCGTGATGGATTCCTGCAGCCCTGGGGGACAGCACGGTCCCCATGCCAGGAGCCAGGGCAAATGACCTGTCAAACCTGCTGCACTCACCTGCTGGGGATGCAGACCACGGAGAAGGCAAGATTGGGATGCTGGAGTTGGCTGGGAAGGACAAATTTGGGTTTGGATATACATTTTCACTGGGTTTTCCCTCTAGGTGGGAAGTTTTTGCTAAAATTTCCAAAGTCCTACGAGTGATTTGTCAACCTGGGTGTTGTTTCTGTTGTTTCTTGGTCATGAAATGCAGGGTTCAGCTTAAATCTGGGAGCCCAGCAGGGAGGAGGCAGGATATGCTCCATCTCCCCATTTACAACCTAATTTCTTTGTGAATGTTTGCAAGTAAAAATAGAAAAAATAAATAGAAGTTGAAGCGAATCCTAGATACAATCTCTAATTAGATTAGGACCCAGAGTTATGGAATAATAAATTATCTAACTACCACTGTACAGCTTCTCAGTGCTTTTAAGACTGATTTTTTGCCTAAGGCCGTGGGAAAGTGACTTCAACAAAACCTGAAGAGATTAAGCCTGTTTATTAAGTGAAGTTCCTTTTTTTGATGTCCCTTCCAGACACATGAGCAATGGTGTCGTGATGAACATGTTAAAAACCAGAGAGCCCCTGTGCAGCTCTGGCAGCTGCACGGAGCACGGCTTAGCTCCTTTACCTGTGCCCAAAGCTGCAGTTAATGAGTCAAATGCTGACCTGGAGATGTGACAGTGAGATGATTTTTCACTTTCAGTCCTTCTAAATTAAAACACATGCCCTGGTGTTCCGAGTCTGAGGACTCTATTAATTTCTGTCATTGTGTTACATTTGTGGCTCAGAAGAGATTCCCAGCGTCATCCATCTCCAGCCTGCTGATTTTATCAAGCTGAGCCACGCAGGGTCCATCTCTAACAAAGGAACTTTATTTCCTCTCAGCCATTTGCTGTGTGAATCAGCAGTGCTTTTGCCTCAAACTGGTTGGTCACCCAGTGCTCCCAGTAACACACCCAGGGACCACCCCAGCCCTTTCCCCAGGAACGGGAAACAGCAGTGCAAGGTTTGAAAATGTTGAGTTCAAACCCTCAGAAAATCACTCAGTGCTTCACTCGCCCAGCTGGGAATGCTGGCTGTGCTTTTGGCCATCCAGGCACGGGTTGGATGCTGCACATGAGAATGGTAAGTGCCTACCTGGATTTTAGGCCGAGCCTTGACCTAACTTCTAATGAACCCTGGCATGCAGGTTTTTAAATTTATTTTCTCTTTTTGGCTTTGGGCAATAAAAGTACGTGCTGGGCTCGTAGGACTGTTAATAAGGAGTAATTAGACAGTGGCTTTGAGAGCTGGGAGCTATTATTTCTCACCTGCAGGGTGGTTAGCAATCCATATACTTTTTTTCCTTGCTTCACAGCACACTGCAAGTTGTACACGGAAAAGAGTTTCTCTCTGCCACACAGGAGCACCTGGAATGCATTATTATTATTAATCCAGGTGGCTCGGCAGTGGCACTGTGCAGGGCACTGGCCTCTTACCTCTGGACATGCAAGAACACCCTGGCTCACGAGAGCATGCATTACTCACTATCCATCTTCCCTGTGAAGTTCTTGGGCTTCCTCTCTATCCAAGGAAATCCTGGCTGGGAAGAGCCAAGGGAGTCAGTGTGTGCCAAGGTGAGTGGAGAATCAGTTCCACAGAGGAGTTTTTAGCAAAGCTCCAGCTGATGTGTGGAGCAATGATGTGTGTGCAAGGCAGTGACCTCCAGGGTCCTGCCCCGAGCTCAACCCAGCCCGTCAGTTCCTCGTCTGCCACCAGTGCTTAAAAGAGGTGAGCAATGAACGAAGTTTGGAATAGCTTCTTCATGGAAAATCGGCCTTTAGGCAGGGCTTTACTTGTGCAGCAGGTCACTGGGGGCTGCAGATGGCTGCAGAGGCTGAGGGGCTGCTTCAGGTTGGCTGTCCTGGTGCTCCCTGCAGATCTGGAGTGGTGCTTGTGGCTGGAGTGGCACACAGACTGGAGCACGCATCCAGCAGAGGGGATGTGATTTTCCTGATGATGAGGAAGATGTTTTCCAGCCTCTAATATTCAAGTCAGAGCCCAGGAATGAGTGTAACCTGTGGAAAATGCACCTCTTGGTATCCATTATTTCATATTGGCAAAAGTGAGTTTTACCCCCTCATTCCCACCCTAATTTTGAAAATCTTTAGCCCTTTCTAGTCTCTCACTCGTGGTCTCTGCAGAGCAGCCTCCACAGAGGGCTGCCACCAGGACCCTCTGCCTCTCTGCTGCTGCTGCATGCAGAGGGGAGGATGAATTGTTCTTTCCATGAGTATTAAATATTTTATTTTGTGACCTTCCTCTAATCAGATGCTTTATCTCAACCATCTATTAAAAGCAAAGCAATAAAAAAAGGATTTTAATAAAGTTAACCTCCTTAAATTGTGTAATTGTCACTTTCCCAGGATATTAGGGAAGCTGTAAGGGGGGAAAAATATGTACAGAGCGGTTTTTGGTGCATCGATAATTTATTATCTAATAATCTCTTCTCTTCCACACTATTCCCAGCTTTCTCATTACTCGTGTGCAGCACAACACCCTGGTGCTGGCAGCAGGCTGCTGTGCTCTGCAGGGCCAGATCTGCTGTATGTCAGTGGTGAACACGCTGGTGGCAGGAGGAGGAGGAGGAGGAGGAAGAGGGACTGTCCAGCCACAGGCAAGACCTGAGGGTGTTAGAATTGTTGAGGGAGTTGATTTCTCTCCTAATGCTTTACAAGGGCTGCTCTCAGCAGTGAGAGACAACTCTCCTGCCCCAACAGGCTGTGGTAGGTGTTTCTCAGAGGAGCGAAACTGTGGTGGGAGGTTCAGCACAGCACCAAAGAAAGGCATTCCTCAGGAATCACAGAATCCCAGACTGCTTTGGGTTGGAAGGGACCTTAAAGATCCTCTCATTCCAGCCCTCTGCCCCTCAGGTTGCTCCAAGCCCCATCCATCCTGGCCTTGGGCACTTCCAGGGATCCAGGGGCAGCGACAGCTTCTCTGGGCACTCTGTGCCAGGGCCTCCCCACCCTCACAGGGAAGAGTTTATTCTTAATATCCAACTAAACCTACCCTCAGGAGCCCAGTGTGGTGGGCACATGTATCCCCAGGCATTTGCTGGTTTCCCTGAAGCTGAGACTTAGATATGGATCAGAGCCTCCGGATCCTCTGTTTCTCCCAGGGAGCTGTCCAAGGTGATACTTCTGGTCTCACTCAACAATACTGATAATTTTTCTTTACTGTCTTGAACTGTCCAAGGTGATAGTTCTGGTCTCACTCAACAATACTGATAATTTTTCTTCACTGTCTTGAACATTGAACAAGCATTGAGAGCACCAAATACCTCCTTGGAGAGATCACAGGCTGTGCATCTGCTGCAGAAAGTTTGCATTTGCGTCAAAACAGAAGACCTGAGAGAGCTGAGGCACTGCAGGATCTTGGAGAAGGCAAAGCAGAGGTTTTCCTACCCCCTAGTTGGCATGTGGAACGATGTGGAGAAGGCTGGGGTAAAAGTGACCTGCCTTGGTCTTCACAGGGATGAGGATTTGCTGTCTTGCCTGTCAAAACGTGGTTCTATCAAAATGTTTGGGGTTCAGGAGTGAAGAGGCAGCGCCAGGCCAGGTGTGCACTGGGGAACCAGAGGTGCAGCTGGAGGTAAGACTTCTCCTCTTGGCAGCTCCCCATATTTAAAAGTGGAGAATTCTCCCCTTTTACAGTTTACCTTCATATGAGGATTCATGTGACAGCTTTACTTGCCAGAGGAGAGCTTCTCCCAGAGACAAATTCATACAGCAAGCCATGTCTGGATGAGTGGGTTATGGATGCTGAAAAATTCCAGCAGAGAATTTCTTCAGCTCTCTGCAGCGTTTTTGTGAGAGTTCTGTCTTTCCCATGCAAGTAACTCAAAACAATGTTACAGATTTGTAAACTTCTTGCAGCTGCAGGTTGTTTTGCAGGATTGTTATGGTTCTAACTAGAAAAACACTCAGAGCTGGGTGTCTTAGAACTTGGCCAATCCCCTTAAGGGGTGGATGGCAAAAACCAATTACCTTATGCCATTTAATACGCTTTGCGAACTAACATATAAAAGTCTTCTGAGAATTCATTAAATTCATCCATTGATCCCTGAGCCTGGACTTCGTGTCGTTTCTCTACTCGTTCGTGGGGAAAACAGCGACATCGGGTTATCAGGGAAGAGCGAGCATGGGTGAGGTGAGTGATGCCTGCTGCAATCTGCAGCTACAGATCACATTTGGGAATGCACAGGAGAGCGTTACTGTCATGCTCTGGGCTGGGCACATTGATGGATGTGATGGGATTGAAATGGCGCAGAGGGTGATTACAATGAGGAGCTGGGAAATTAAATGGCAAAGCTACTGGTTAAGAGCCAAATGTAAATTTGTTTCTCTTCTTCAGAGCTGGATCTGTGTTGATTTGCACCTGCACTGCCCAGGAAGGGCGCAGTGCACAGGAAACTGAAGCTGGCACGTGCTGGAGGCACAAAAATGTGATGTGGCTGTGACTTATTGAGCAGAACCTCAGCTCTGACTGCTGGGCAGGCAAGTATTGCCTTCAGAGAGCAGAGCCAGGTGCTCTTGCTTGTCAAGGAGAAACACAGGATGGTGCTAGGGCTGGTGGGTAGGAATGAGGATACCTGAGCTCCCATCTTGCCCTTGCACGTGTTTACGGAGTGCCTGCACCCCCTGGGATGGGGTCAGTCAGTCACTGGTGCTGGGGACAGTCTGGGAGAGCAAACTCCTGGGGTTTGAGGGCTTTTTAAAGGATTGTTATGAATTTAAATGCAGGGAAAGCCCTGCAAAATCAGGAACCAGGAAAACAGTGTGCAGTAGCCAAGAAAAGGATTTTAACTGGGATTTGTTTTGTAGTCTAAAGGCACAATGGGGTAGTTGGAGGCTGTGGTGGGAGAGTAGAGTTGTTATCAGAACCTGACTTCACTCTATTAGACGCGAATTTCAAATTTAGACTCAAACTCAGGAGCAGGGGAAAGGGCTTGGACCTTACTGCTGCCCAATCTAGCCATGGAAATTGCTGCCCCTGCCCCTGCCCTGCTCTCCCCTCAGTTCTTGTGATTTTAAAGTGTAATCAGTCTCACTAGTCAGGAAAGTCTGGCATGTGTCTCCCCACCAACAACAGGGATTCTGATAAAAGAAGTCAACAAGGCTAATGTTGTTTTCAGTCACTAAACCTGACTTAAAGCTGGCCTAGGAAAAAGGGAATTCATCTCTGAATACATTAGTTGATGACTGACAGGAAAATATTGCAAATGATGTAGTTGGTGTGTGTTTTCATTCACCTGTAAAGCTGGCTGAATATTGGAAAAACGTTTTTGCAAATGTATTGCAGTAACTGGCAGAAGAGAAAGAAATTAATATTATGCAACCCACAAATTGCTCCATTATGTGCCTACAGCAGCAAGGGCTTCCTAAAGCAGAACTGCATCCAACACTGAAATATCCATCTTGGGCTCCCCAGGAGCTCTGTGGGGAAGAGAAATGTGTTGATGGGGGAGAGGTGCTGATGGAACAGCCAGGGTGAGGTCACCTGTGTGCAGAGCATGTCCTGTGCCCCAGACACTGGCACTGGCTGGTCCTTTCTGCCACCTCACTATGACCAACAGCACTGGCTCTGTGGGCACGCAAGGGAAACTCACCCCTGGCAAACCCAGCTCCTACAGGCTGGCAGGAAGGCTGGAACAGAGGGAAAAGCCTGGCAAAATCAATGAGAATGACAGTTAGAAAAGATAATCGATAATATTGGCAGGTGGGAGAGCAGTGGAGTGGGAAGAGGAGGAATAATCACTGAGGGAGTTGATAATGGAGGCAGTGGCTCTCCTGAGGATGCCCAGTGCATGCCCAGCCTCTGTGCTGCACCAGCTCCTTGCCACACAGGCCCTGACTGAGTTCAACATAGGAAAAAAATAAAAAAGATTTCACAGACCAGTGGCCCAGTAGGATTGAGAACAGACTTAGAGCCTTTGGGTCAGATTCCCTTTGGCTCCAGACAGGATTTGATGTGCTGACTCAGTTTTCTGAACAAATGATGCTTCTCCCTCCCTTTGACCTGCCTGCTCTGGGTGCATCTCCTCGGACTATCAAAAGCCTCGAGATTTCTCCAAGGAGCCCAAAAAGATCTGAGGAAGACAAGCCAGACTTTGTGCCCTGTCCTATGGAATAGGGCACAGACGAACTCCAGTTCCTGCTGGCTGGGTTCCTGCCTCACACGTGTTGCCTGCAGCTGTGTGACTTCTCCTCTGAGCTGTGTCCCCTGGATCCAAAATGAAAGCAGTGTCATTGGATGTACCACCATAGTGGCCAATGACAAACAGTATTTTTCTGTGAGCATTTTTCCTCCTGTGGCTGAGAGATTACATCTGATGTTCTAAACCAGCATCTCTCCCAGTTGGTACCACCACTAATTTGCCCTTCTAGAAAAGCTTCTTGTTATTGCAGCGTGTTCACTGCAGCCATCTAGGTGAAATTATTTCTTTCAAGCTAGAAAGAAAAAAAAGGAAGACAGAATTTTTGTCTTGTGTTGTCCAATATTTGAAAACCCTTGGAGAAAAATGAGAGAGATCAATCCAGACTAAGATGGGGAGAAAACTCATTGCCATTTTTAAGATAAGAGAGAAGCAAGAGGAGCAGGGTGTTGGTGGGGAACCAAGGGGTGCAGACAGACTGGGGGGATGCTGACCCTGTCCAGAAAAGGAACCCTGAATTATACAGTGCAAAGTGGGATCTGTGTAGGAATTCCCCCTGGCCACAGACGGAGATTTCAGAGGGAAGGAATCAAAGTTCATCAAAAATATCTCAGTGAGTGTGTGAATCTACACTGGGATGTTTTAAGAGAGGGTAGATGTGATTTAACTACATCTGATTGCCCTTAGTGTCACCTTCCTTCATCCAAAGAGAAATTTTCTAACCCCAACCCTAACCCTGGACCTTTCCCCGTAGTCCAGGGCATCCTGGCTTGGGAGTTGTTAATCCTACAGGCACCATCCTCACCAGGCTGGCTGGCAGAGGGAGGTTGTTTGCTGGGTTTTGTGAGCTTCTTTTCTGGAGAGAACAAGGGCTGTGGGAATACCAAATGCCTGGAGCCCACCTGTCAGACTGCTCTTGTTGAAGTTTGAAGAATTGGCCAATTTCAATGCAATTTAACAGACAAGAGCTTCAAGAGGTAATAGATTTGTGAAAAGTTCTGTAAAAATAGCTGGCCAGGTAAAAGAGAGGCTCTTCCATGGGCTCAGCTGAGGGAAAACTAACATGAACTCACACCTCGGGGATGTAAAAATATCTGTTCAGGTGTTTTCCATAAGAAAGTAGGACCTGGTAATTCTCCTGGCTACACAGGAACTTAGGTGTGTGAGCCCCTGTTTTCCAGGTAAAAGAAAGGAGGGGAGCTGTAGGGTTTGATGTCCATGGTGTCCCATGCTTGAGGCCTTGGGGACCACTGTAGATAATCTAAATGAAAGTGGATGTTTATAGGGAGAAGAATCAAGAAGGAACAAGACCATGTTGAAGGAAATAATGAGAGTAGGCAGCTCCAGGAGAAAATGAGTAACTCACAGTTCCATAATTCAAGGGCACCGTGGTACCTTTGTAGAAAGCTCATGGGTATCTCCATCATTTTTTTCACAAGTGCAGAAGTAGAGACACAAGGGCCTGGGAAGTCTGTGGTCTCTGAGCCTCCTGGTCCACATCTCTGAGCCTCTGCCACAAGGCACTTTATTCTCTTGTAGTCAAGGAGTAGCCAGGGGAAAAGGAAATGAAAAAGCTGTTGGTAGCTACCATTTGTAATGAAAAACTTGAGTGGTATTGTCTCTTTTTATAATAGGATTTTTAGAAAGTCTGGCAGGATTGATTTTAAAACTGTAGCATTAGAGAATCTCTGACATCTATAAGTCAGTTGTTCTAAAGGTTAATAATTTCTATTAGAAACAACTTTTGCTTCTTACAGAGTGTTTTAAGGTGAGGAATGAAGGCACAGCTCTGCTTTCCTTGGTGCTCTTTGCTTTCCTGGCTGCTAAAGCCAGAATTTCTTCCAGGGCCTGTGCACGCTGACAGTGGGGCTGCTATATTTAAAATTGTTCCCGAGTGTCCAGGCAGGCAGGTGGCTGACCTTCACACCTGGCTAAATAAATCTGCTCTGCACTCCCTGCGCTGCCAGGAGACCACGTGCAGAAGACACCTGGTGGGGCTGGCAGGAGCCTGCCCTCCTGGGCTGGAGTGTTTTGCAAGCTGAAAAAGAAAGTTTAAACCCATCAGGATGTCTCCTTGAGTGGGGAAGAAAATCTGTCAGAGATTATGCTGAGCCTCGCTGCCAATCAGCCCGGGGTGGTGGGAGAATTGTACGCCCCTGTGATTTAATCAAGACAGACACAGCGTGGTGCAGACATTCCTTGGAGGCTGGGATGGACGCTGGGATGGAGGCCGGGATGGAGGCCGGGATGGAGGCCGGGATGCTGCTCCAGTGCAGGGTACAGCAGCAGGAGCAGGGCCAGCGCGTCCCCCGGAGGCAGCAAAGCGGGGCCTGGGTAGATAAACCACCCGAAAAATGGTCACACTCCATTCCCTGCTCAGCCTCCCCATCCACGGCAGGGCTGCCTAATAACAGACAGATCCTCGAATCGCTATTGAAGCTGGTGTGAGGGAGCTGCTGCACTCTGCTAACTTTCAATAATCGGCGAAGCAATGGCAATAGAGTTTGTGCACTGCGGTGGAAGAGATCTATTAAAAGTGCCTTCTGAGCCTGTGCTGCTGGGGAGAACAGTTAATTGAAACCACAGTGCTTGTTTTAATTGTGTCTGTCCGTAAGCCTTTGCTGGAATTGCTCTGTCAAGGCTGCTTCCCCCTCTGCCAGCCCTGCCCCTCAGCTGGGCGATGCTACAGCGTCCGTGCCTTTTGCAACAGGCTGGGATTCACTGCTGGGAAGTGCAGCAGGGCTTCAGAGCTGCACAGCCCCTCTGCCTCTTTCCTGCAGAGAGGCAGGGAACCATCCCTGGAAGTGTCCAAGGCTGGATGGGTCTCTGAGCAACGTGGCCTGGTGGAAGGTGTCCCTGCCCGTGGCAGGGGTGGGGAGGGAAGATGCACTGGTTTTGGTGTCAGTAATCCAGATTTGGAGCCTTGCTGGGGCCATTCATCCCTGAGTGCAGAGGTGGCATTTCACCACGAAAGGATGGTGAAACTCACAAATCCAGATATGCAATGGGAAGTCAGGAGAATACAGAAACTCACCACTGCTGCAGCACCAAGATGCACAAGCTCAGAGCCAGTTTGGGGGCAGGCACAAGGTGCTGTGTGGCAGGTTTGGACTTGGCTCATGGCAATGGTGTGTATGGAGTGGGAGAACTGCCATGATGGAGAAGGGTGGTGGTGTGCTGACAGCTCCAATACTCCAGTAACTGCTGAGAGTGCTGTTGCTGTTGACACCCGCCAGCCTGAGCAGAGGAGACCAGGGAAAATGGAATATTGCTGATTAAAGTGACCCCAGCAGAGCGGGATGATGAGGAGCAGTGAGAAGAGATACCCAGGCCAGGAGCTGGATTAGCTGTGGCAATGCTGGGCGTGGGGAAGGGATAATCCTGCACGGGAACAGGCTGGTGGGAGGGAGCCAAGGCTCATCACCAGGCTTAACCCAGCCTTGTGCCAGAGCTGTGCTGTTTGCCAGGCTGCTGTAAAACCAGAGGAAGCCCAAAGAGCAGTTCCTGTTGTGCATTTGTGCCGGGGAGGTCAGAAACCAGCAGTGCTGGGCCCACTGGATGGGCACTGCCTTCCCAGGGCTGAGATGAATGCTGAAATTTAATAACTGCGGAGGCAAAGTTAACGAGTGGATTTTATCTGCGTTCTGTGTCAGCCTAAATCTCCTTGTTTGGCCATTCCCTCCTTCAGCCAAACAGCTGTTTTGCCTTCGGGGAGGGCCCGGCTGCTGGTGTGCTGAGCAGGGCTGGCTCTCAGGTCACATCCCCTCTGCCCCTGCCCTGCTCCTGGCGCCAGGAGAAGGTGATGGCATGAGGAGGGCTTTGGGAGAGAAAATTCAGCATCGGGGGTGCGAGGGGCTATTGCACTGCTGGGAGGGAGGTGGGTGCAGCCAAGGGAGGAACCAGCCCGGTGGGGTCAGGAATTATCTCCCCTGGGGAAACCACCCCAGGGGGCTCAGTTTGCTCGCTGGTTTTGGAGCCATCCCTGCCCTCAGTGCTCAACAAAATGAGCATTCAGCACACTCCCTCCCCGACAAAGGCCAGCCCCAGCCGTGTTTGTGCTGTGCTGGCACGGGAAGGGGACTTAGTGTAAATTAAATTGAGTGTAAATTACCCTCATTTCAAAACCGCTTTGCAATGCCAAGAAAGTATAAACTGGTTTTAAGGCTACATGGGAACCAAGCTTGTTGTTTTACAAATCTGATCACCTTGAGCTTGGGACCCCCTGGGAGGTTTCAAAAGTCTCCAGCAGAGTCTTGCTTTGTTTGCATGGATTAAAACTGTAAATGTATTTAGGCTATGAATGCAGAATGGGGAAAAAGGAAAAGATTAAAAAATATTATGCATTTCTGATTTTTAGATTTATGTTCTTCCACATGAAAGTGTGAATGACATTTATTTGGCTGGCTGCATAATCCATGTTAACAAGACAATTAGTATGTGCTGAAAGTTATTATTTTCCTCGGCACGTCAAAGTCAGGACTGCTGCTAGATTTGGAATGGAGCCTTGATTAATTTCTTCTCTGTGGTAAAAGATAATATTGAATTTTTCTCCAAAGATCTTGGCAGCATGTAATTAATATTTTTTTTCTGCCTTAAATAAAATGGAACAAAACACAACAACCTAACTGAGGGAAAATTCAGTAAAAAAATGGACGTTTCCTCTTTGATTGTGTATCGAGTGAATTTCATGTTTCTAGAAGGCACAGATGGACAGCCAGGGATGGCTGCAGCTCTCTCCTCGTTCACGGAGCAGGTACAGGACTAAGAGAGGCTCTGTAGTTTTTCCAGGCACTATGAGATGTCCCTAAAGGGGAACTTTGCTGGAGTTTCTCACCTCTTTTGGAACTCAAAAATGTCTGGGTGGCAGAATCTGGAGCTTGACAAAACGCCCAATGCTGCTGCATGGGGTGACTGTGGGTGACTTAAACTGGAGCCTAAATCCCTTGGTCCCTGCTCAGTTCTGTTCAGGTGCAGCAGCCTGGGCCAGGGCTTCGTGTCAGGTGCTGCAGGTTTTTTCTGCAGCAAGACTCCAGGTGGTTTATCCAGGTGGTTTGTCAATGTTCTTATAAACAAACATTTCATGGCAGTGTTTTCCACTTTTCTATTAACTTTTCCTGCCCTTCTGCCCCTTCCCCACCCTGTGGCTGTGTGAGCTTCCCTTGCCCTGGCAGCTCACGGCAGGATCTGCTCAGGTCCAAAAATTTTTGCAGCCATGGCTGAATTTGAGTCTTTCCATCAGAAAGACCCAAAAATACTGAATTTCAGACGTCCTCTGGTGTCTGCATTCAGCTTGGAGGGGAACAGCCCCTCTCTCCCATGGCTGGGAGGGATCAGGGCTGGAGGCAGGGGGAGGGGCAGGGCTCGATGTCTGTGGTGCAGGATGGGGCTGGGGCAATTACTCGAGGGGTGCTGTGAGCAGAAAGATGTGGGGGTGCTGGGGAGCGTGTGGATGACTCAATGTCTCAGATTTCATGCTCCTTTCTGGTACAGGACTTTGGTTCCTAGGGGGAAGTGAAGCCTGTCTTGGCTGAGGAGTGGGGGCAGCTGAGGCTGGGAGGAGGCAAACACAGGGAACCCAGAAACGCTCCATTTTAGCTTGTCCATTTTATCCTGTAGTCTCTGGCTCTGTGCTGTTCCTCCCCATGACACTGCCCACAGTAAGAGCGGGGTGATGCCAAGGAAGGGAATCAAGACTGAACAGCGAAGGAGCTGCTTTATGAGCAGTTTATATCAAAAGGGAGACAGAGCACAGCAAAACAGGCTAAGTGCTGCTGGTTCATCACTGGGGAAGCTGCGTGCCCCTCTCTGGTACCCAAAGTGGTGATCACCCCTCTGGGGAACGAGGCTGCCATGGCTGGGATACAGCCCGGGAGGGGGGCAGCATCCTCCTGTATTTGATTTCCACCTCTGCAGCTGGGCTCCTCCTGCCGTCCTGGGTGTCCCTCTGCCCCGGCGTCCCTGCAGGCCACAAGGGCAAGAAGAGTTTTCTGCAGAGAGCAAGTGGTTAATGCTTGAGAGGCAGAATGATGAACGCCCCTGGGAAGGTGAGGAATAATCCAGCACGAGGGCCGGAGGGGTGCAGTAAATAAGGCAGAGGTTCCCCGTAGAATGAGAATGAATTTAAGCACTGCACAACTCTCCTGTTCCCCAAGCAGTGTCTTGTCTTGAGCTGCCAAAGAGGCAGGGGGCCTGTGGATGAAAAAGCGGGGCTAAATCCCAAAATACCCTTCACCCAGGGGGACGGGACAGGAGGAAGTGCCTCCTCCCTGGCAGGGAGGGTGGAGAGGTCAGGTCTGCACATCCAGAGCTGATCCCAGCAGCCCAGGTAATGCCACTGCCCCCAGGAGCGTGATGGGTGAGCTGGGGCCAACTGGCTTTGACAAACAGCAAATATGGCAGGGAAATTGATGAAAAACTTCAGAGAGGTGGAAAGATTTAGGGTTAAGTATGAAAAATGTAAGTGTTCCTGGCAGCACAACAATCTTCAGGGTCATATTTCAATTTCCTAGATGAGAGTGTTTTATTTTGGGAGGTCAGAGGTTTCCTGGCTGGCCACCATGGATCCGTGGCCAGGTTTGCCCCTCCTGAAACACGGAAGCATAAACAGAATTGCAGCATGTGTTTTCTTTTTATTCAAAACCAACTCCTTTATCAGTTTTTCCCCATCTCCCTGCAAATCGTTTGTTAATGAGGGACTTAAATTGCTCCAGAGCTGGTCCTGGGGGTACAGCTTAATTCCTCTTATCTGACACCCTGGTGGCTCCAAGCTCTGCTGCTCCAGACCACGGTGAACTCATTTAAATCATTAACTGTGATGGCAGCAACACGAGCCTTTTGAGAAATGCTGTTGGGTGATACGTGCCCAACATCAGCCCCAAATAAAGGTTAATTTCATTCATCAGGAGGTGCAATTAAACCCCTTTAGCTGGGAGCTGTTTTTCTGGGCTATACCACCTGTTATGAGCATTTCAGGGGTCGTGATTTCTGCATTTCCTCTTGCTATCCAACACTAGAATAAATTAGGCTTCAACAACTCTAAACGTAAATAATTCCTACAACATGTTTTTTTTTGTCATTGCTCGGCCAATCACTGTTATTATTTTCATAATTATGCCATTCTCCATCTGCTTGATGGAGTTAATGTCTCACTTTGTCAATCACTGGCCCATCTTCCTTCCACATCTCAGCAACAGACAGCCAGAGCATGCAGAAATTAGGCTGTTTTCCAGGCATTGAAATGACAGTTTTAGTGCTTGTGTTCGCCTTTGTGTGTGTTCATTGACTGGCTCCTCAGTTCTGCCTCATCAGGGAAGAGGCAGGAGGGGCTGGACCCTGTGTCTCGTGATGCTTTTGGGCAGAGCTGTGATGCAGCAGAGTGTGACTGGTCTCTCTGGCTCCTCTTCTGCCCCCAAAATATGACACCCCTCCCCAAAAATGCACACCAAAGGAAGCCCTGCAGGGGCATGGCTACAGGCAGACAGGAGTGTGTGAGAGAGAGAGAAGTAGCTCTGTGCACAGCCACATGAGCTGTACTTTGCAGAAGCCAGGCTCCCGCTTTCCCATTTGTGTGATAATGTTAATAATGTTTTCCCAGTTGTGTGATAATTATCAATTATTATCAATAACAGCCTGTGGCTGTTGGTAATTGCCCCTGCCCCAGCAAGAAATGGTGTTGGGGTAAAGCGTTGTGAGGTGTCTGAGTGCTCCCAGAGAGGCCCAGTTCTTGTGCCCCACCTTTTTTAGGTGGAGAGCAGCCCTTTGTGCTCTTCTTCTCCTCCATTTTATGTGATCCAGCCTTGCCAAAAAGGAGTGAGACAAAAGAGAAGGCAAGGTCGCCATCAGGGACTGTGGGCTGGCTGGGTGAGCAGGATTTAATGTGCTGCTGATCACAGAGCAGCTCAGCACTGGCTGGAAAACCTGCTGGAAATCTGGGAAAAACCCACCAGGCAGCACACCCTGGCACCCTCCTGCACCCCACCAGCGGAGTGGGGCTGGCAGGAGATGCTCCTCTGCCCCATAGCAGGTTAGAGGGGATATTAAAAACATCTCTGAGCTTACCCATGTGGGTGCTGAGCACAAGCGGGTTCAGATGGGCTCAAATTGGTTTAGATATCAGGAAAAATTTCTTCACTGGAAGGGTGGTCTTATGCTAGAACAGCTGCCCAGAGAAATGATGGATTCACCATCCCTGGAAGTGTTCAAAAACTTGGGGACGTGGTTTAGTGGTGAACACGGTGGTGCTGGGTTACTGGTTGGATTTGATGATTTCACAGGGCTTTTCCAGCCTAAACAATTCCATGATTCTGTGAGTAAAACCAAGGGAAACTGCAGTGTGGTTCAGCCTGGTTGTGCCAGCACAGCCTGAAGTGGGGCTGTCCGAGATCCCAACATATTTTATGTCTCCCCAAAGCTCATTACTGCAGCTGAAGCGCAGAACCAGTGCAGCACCCGAGCTGGCTCAATTACAGCCCGTTTGAGGAGTTCTGCTCAGCCTTTCCCTAAGGGAGGAAGCAGTGATTATTTGTTCTGCACAGCAGTTTGGGTACCTGTAAGCAGGCGTGCGTCCTGCTAAATGCATCCCTGGTAACGAGCTGAGGCCGTCGCCTAATTAATATTTCAAATATTCCCAGGCTAGATTGATATACTGTAAATGAACAGTGTCAGATGACAACAGAAATTAGATAAGGAGCAGCTGGAAGTGATCTGCTTGTATTTAAGATCTAGCACTGCTAAGAAACTGTTTTTATTACCAGCAGCTCGAAAAAGCTTCAGGGATTTCCAGAGAGATGCTGTTGATGGTGGGTGAGAAGGGGGAGCTCATCTTCTGGCTCCCCAGCACCCACGGTGAGGACCAGATCCTTCATTAGCACCAGCCAGCATCCGTGTACGGTGTGGTGCCAGCCACGTTCATTAGCTGCCTGTAATTAGCCAGGGGTTTGGAAATGGCATGGAGGGTTAAGGGTCAAAAGAGTTCTTTCTGAAATTCATAATAAAATGAGGAGCTGGGTAGCTGAGCACAGAGGTTTGAATTTTAAGCGAGGATGCTCTGCTTAATGGAAGGTAGGATGTCTTTGGTGATTGCTAAGGGCTACAGTTTGTAGGTTCCCAGAGCAAAAAGTACAGCTGCACTATGGATGCTGAAAAAGCTCCAGCAGAGAATTTCTTCAGCTCTCTGCAGCGTTTTGTGAGAGCTCTGTCTTTCCCATGCAAGTAACTCAAAACAATGTTACAGTTTTCCAAACTTCTTGCAGCTGCAGGTTGTTTTGCAGGATTGTTATGGTTCTAACTAGAAAAACATTCAGAGATGGGTGTCTTAGAACTTGGCCAATCCCCTTAAGGGGGTGGATGGCAAAAAACAATTACCTTATGCCATTTAATACACTTTGGGAACTAACATATAAAAGCCTTCTGAGAGCTCATTAAAGTGCTTCCATCTGATCCCTGAGCCTGGACTTTGTGTTGTTTCTCTACTCATCCGTGGGGAAACAGCGACACTGCACCACCTGCATCCTGGTGAGAAATTTGCCTATTTCTCTTAGTTATTATCTGTCTTGGTGCAGGGTTTGCAGTTCATTTTCCACACGCTATTCATAGAGTGTGGATTTGGTTCCAGATCTTCGATTGCTGATAGATGATCCAGTTTAACACCGTGGTTTTTGTTACACTTGCCTGGAACCAGAGTCATCTTATTTACTTCAAAGGAGATGCTACATCCCCTTCAGCCTGAGTGGTTAACAAAAGTTTGAAGGCTGGCTGATTTGTTTCTGTCAGCATGAGAAAGCAGTGATATGTGGCAGCTACATTTTCTGTGTAGCCCTTTTTTTAATCATTCACGCACACACACAAAGGCAAATGCACATCTGTCTTGTTTCTTTAAGCACAATAGAGAGAATTCAAGCAGATTCTTAAATCAGAAATCAACACATCTGTTACACCAGTGAGTGCTGTGACTGGAAAATGAAAGGAAAACTGGATCTCTCAGGTCCCATGGATGTGATTTCTCCCGGTCTCTGCTCCGGGCCCACACAGCAAGTGCGCAGGAGGGCAGTGCCCTGCCTTTTCCTGCCTTCTGCTGTCTCTCATCCTTGCTGATGAAGGCCCTGACTAGCAGAAGGGCTCCCTGACAGGCTGGCCAGGCAGTTCAGATTGCCTGGCAGAGACAGTCCGAGTCTCAGAGCCTTGGAGAAAGTCTTCAGGATGCTTCTTGTGTACCAGAGCTTGGAAAAGGCAGCTGGAAGAGGTCGTTGTCCTATATGACCCCATCTAGAGGGCAAGATTTAATGTCTCCCTTACTGTCTCTTTCACGGCCAGCCCCAAAATACACTGGTTTAGCATCATTACAAGATACTGAAGACTGCTTTTCTTCTGATACAATATATCCTGTTCAATAATGAATATCATCAACTCTATTCCGTGTGTGTTTGACACTCATGAGTTTCAGGGCTCTGTGACCGTTCCTGAGTCCAAAATATACCTGGTAGGAGCCACACGGATTACAAATCCTGTTGGGAAACAAAACAACTCTCCAGTCATTTACAAGGCATGGCATCAAAAAGAGAAAACTTATTTTTGGTTCGGATGAAGAACACTTGCAAAAGGGAACCTCTGTGATGGTAAAACTAATTGCAAAAAAAGAAGAGGAAAATATTCCTTTTATGAAATGTAAACTCCCTGCTGTGGAAAACTATTGAGGCAAGTAGATGAGTAAGATTATAAAAAGGATTAGATATGGATTATCCAGGATTAAGGCAATGAACTCTCTTGGATAAAATTCACAAGTGGCTTTCATCCTGGTGTGTTTGGGGTCTTAGATAAAACTGTTATTTCTAGGTAGATAAAAACTGCCCTCCTGCATTGCAAGGACCAACAGTTGCTTGTATTTGCTCCATTTCATTCTTGAAAAAAAACCCCAACTCCCAAAGTGAACAAGGGCTGAGGGTAAAGACCTCATAATAGTGGGTGGTAACACAGCACCTGATGAGGTGGGATGTAGCTGACTATAAACTGTGCACATGGGGGGAAGAAACCACGGTGTTACACATACATATAAATGTCCTTACATATTTACGTGTGTACATACACTCTGATGGTCCTTGACCTCGGCAGAGACCTGAGGAATGAGATGTTGGACTTAAAACAGACAGTCCCTGTGAAAGTGTGAGCTTGCTGAATCAAACAGGCCATTCAAGTGTGAGGATTGATCAAGAAATAAACGGAGAACAAACCAGATCTTGTTACAGCACTGTGAAAGCACTGCTGATCTCTGAGCCCAGCTGCCAGGCCTGGATGTCCTGCAGGGCTGGACAAGGGGCACAGAGCAGCTTTTCCCTAGGGACCAACAGCAAAGGGGCCAAGGAGTCCAACCTGGAAAAGAAAAGCAGGAGGGGAGGGTATGGCATAGCTTGAGAAAACCAGGAGCGGCTTGGGTTGGGAAGAGAGGTTCATTTAATCCACAGCAATACCTTCCACAAGGGTTTGGCCTTAAAGGCACTTTGGAGCTGCAGCAGTCCAGGCTCTCAGCTGCACCCCTGTTTCTAATAAAAGAGCTACTGCTTGGTTGTAGACAGCGAAAATAATTTTCAGATGTTGCCTCTACTCTCAGCGGGGTGTAATAGAAACTCATTATCATTCACAAGTCTAACTTAATTACATTTTTTCTTGAAGGATTTTATGCTGTCTCAGTGGGAAGGGGGGCTCATCTGCATACATTCAGGGGCTGTCTTTTCAAACCTTAGTAATATCTATGGTAAATGCCTAGGAAAGTTGGGGAATTACTTTAGGACCTCTGTTTGATCAATGCAAGCTGCAGCATGGATTCACCAGACCCACAGGAAACATTATCATGCCCAAAACCTGAATTGTTAGACAACGAGATGTTACCTTGCTCCTTCTGTGCATGTTGCTTTCATCAGATGGTCTGAAAATGAGTCATTTCTTCATTGGTCAAATCTTGAAGGCTTTTCTGGCTTTATTCTTATATTTCTTTTGCAGAAGGAAATTTTCCTCCATAGAAGCCTCAAGGCATTACTGAAAATTGAAAAAGCAAAACAAAATGCACTGGAATTCAGTCTGGGATGATCAAAGCATTCCTTGTTTAGCTACAGATGACGTCTGTGGGCAGCCTGGCGCAGCCTGGGTGGGGTGGGGGTCCTTCTCCCAGGCCAGCTCCTCCAGAGGCTGCTCTGCATCCACGCCCTTGTACCTGGCACAACGAGGCCCAGAGGGTCCATCAGGGAACCGAAAATACCCAAACACAAAATGCCTTTGAGCATTTTATTCCCGGGTCAGCTGCCACAAGGGTCAGCACGGCTTCACAGAGCCTGGGAGGGCTCTGCAGCCTGACCCCAGCCCAGCAACTGCTGCTGCAGGGCCAGGCTTGGGGTGGGTGGTTGTAACCTGCACAGCAGCGGGTCAGGGAGGGTGACCTTTGCAGGCGGGAACAAAAAAGAGGTGAAAAGAGGTGAAATCAGCTGTATAATTACCTGTGTAATTAAACTTTCTCCAGGGCAAGCAACTCGAGGCCAGTTCTGCCTCCGGGGAAGTGCAGCAACACCTCCAGCACCTCTGACTAGAGAGGAGTAAAAGCAGTGTCTGGGAGTGCTCCACTGATGGAGAACACAGATCCAAAAGCAGTTCTGGCTGCAGGTTTAACAAATGTCTTTGGGGTTAAACTGGAAGGATTTAGCCATTGCTATTGCCTGGCATTGCACAAGGCCCTAGTGGGGGAGAGAAAGGCTGAAACAAAGCAAAAGTAATTAAACAGAAGCAAAGCAGGCAGCACTTCCCTGCTGATAATCTATGCAAATGACAAGGTTTCTTGTTTGGACAATCAATAAACCAGCCCATTTCATTTTATTTTTGTGTGGTTGCATGTACTGGCTGTATTGTGATAGAAACATTGTGAAGCATTGATTCACAGATAGAAATATATCTGGATTGCTCGTGGTTTATTAAGAAGATCAAGATAACAAGTGCTGCATTATTGATCAAACCCAGAGGGACACTTCCTTTTTTTCCGCTTGTCGATGAAATCCCATTGTAATTATTTTTTCCCTTTTCTCACTCTTCCTTTCCTCTCACCTCTCCCTATTTCTCTGGGGACGCAGTAATGAAGCAAGCACAAAAAGTGTCAGTCAGGACTGGCAGTGGGCAGGAGAAGGGTAGAAGGGACGCGAGCAGAGGCACTGCAAGGAAAGTGCATTTGCCAGCTTGTATGGGAGCGCTAATTCTCTTCACTGAGGCTTGACAGGGTCAGAAGCTTAGCAGGGGCTGAAGTAGCCTTTTTTGTTTGCACTTTAGGCTTTAACTGTGAGTTTAAATCTTTATATATTTATATATGTTTATTTATCTGGCCTGCCTACAGGCCCTTGCGCAGAGCTGGATTTACCAAGCACTGGGATTGCTTTGGGAAAGGGAGGGGGAGAGCTGGTGGTTTGTGAGCAGAAGCCCTGTGATTAGGCAGGTTGAAGTGTGTGTATCAGTTATGGCCCTAATGCAACAGGTTTTGGGACAAGCACAGAGAAAAAGACATTTCTTGGCTCTTGGCTGGAGAGACAATCTTTGAAACAAGAGCAGCATTTAGTGGGGCAGGGCTTGGTGAGTCCCAGCTCCTCGAGTCCCAGGTGAAGCTTTGGTCTCCTCTGTGCCTCTTTACGTTCTCTGAGTGAATGTTTCCTCACCTGTCAGTACTCAGGTCACACAGAACTGGGGAGGCTTCAAGTGCACCTTATCCTCTCT
This sequence comes from Lycocorax pyrrhopterus obiensis, assembly GCA_014706295.1. NCBI lineage: Eukaryota > Metazoa > Chordata > Aves > Passeriformes > Paradisaeidae > Lycocorax > Lycocorax pyrrhopterus. Next base: position 6,751,415 of record JACSVZ010000022.1, on the reverse strand, counting down.
GCCCTCCCCAAGATTTTACTCCTCCTTTGAGCTGGAGATCTTGTTTCAGGCACACACTGCCATGTTTCTATCCCTAATTTTTTCGTGTAGCCATGGGTACCTTGGCTGTGCTCTCTTGATGATCAGCCTGGAAAATTCCAGCTGTGCAGACCTACAGTGAATAAAACCATCAAACCTTGGGACAGGCCAGTTGTACTGTCTTTTGCTACAGTGTCACCCTGAAGTGTCTCAGGGTGTCCTTAGAGCAAACCAGTGAAGAGTCTGACACCTGATCTTTACCTGGAGGGCTACTGCTGGCCTGCAGGTGGAGGAGCGTGGATGCCGTTGCTTTGCTGCTGCAAAGGTGATGCTGCAGCTTTTTGAAAATCTCCCTTCCCCTTCCCACGGACCTGCTTAAGCACAATTCAAATGGCTTATCCACTCAGAGGCTGTGGGACATGTTCCTGTCCTTTATATTTTTATATTTTCATATATTAATATACTTATATTCAATACAATAATGCATTTATATTTTAATAATTCATATTTTCATATTTTCACAGTTCATATTTTACGTGTTGATTTTTTCCTTAATTTATATTTTCATATATTTATTTTTATATTTTTAATGACTGGACTCGTTGATTTTAAAGGCCTTTTCCAACCTAAACAATTCTATGATTCTGTGGTTTTATATTCACCATAAGACCTTGTGTACTCAGCACATTGTTTCTTCCTCACAACCCTGAGGCTGCAGCCTGGGGCTCGGTGAGACCTCGGTGCTCCCAGTGCAGCCCTGCCAAGAGCTGCCTCTGCCCAGCCCTTGCTGCTGTTCCTCCCGCTGCCTCTATTTGCTGTTCAATTTGTACAGGCTGAGTTTTCCCACTCCATACATCCCACAGCCCTATAAAATTTAAAAGACTTGCCTGGGCGTAATTGGGATGTGTTTTGTTTATATAACCGCAGGAACAACACGTTCGAGAGAGCAGGAGAGCAAAAAGTCAAGCACAAGGGAGTTAGGAAGAGGCCAGAATGAAACTGGTTTGCACTTTTGCCGTGTGCACATGCCTGTTCTGCCCATCTTTATTTGCAGGGCCGTATTGAAAAGCTCCCTGTCAGCATTTCGTGTCCTTGCCAGGAAGATGAGGTGCTCTAACACTCCCAGTAAAAGCATCACTGGCTGGTTTGGTTTTCCTTTTAACATAGGAATCATTTTGTTTGTTTTGTCCTGTTCTCTGAACCATTTCTGAAACTCATTTGGGCTGAGCTGTTTCAAACCTCTTTAGCCTGATGTAGGCACTCCAGATACAGAATTCTAACCTTGTGGAAAATTTGTCATTATAATCCTAACCAGGTCTGATAAGGGTCACTTGCTGGGCAATGCTTCTGGTCCTGATGGTGATGCATGTGGCTGACAAACACAATTTATTTATTTATAGAAGAAGAATACAGCCAATCTGAAGAAATCTGAAGTTCCCTTCTTATTTGAGAAGTGACAGACAAGTGCTGGAGCGAACCAAGGCTCAGAAGAAACCCATAACCTGACAAAGATGAATGGTGCTGCCTCTCAGCCTTCTTGCTGGGCTCGGATTGGGCACTGAAATTTGAAAGGTTTCTGAGAGTTGTTCAAACCCAATGGTCACTTCAGGTTTGTGCCACTGTCAGGGAAGAATCAGGCAAGTCCCAGAAGCAGTTCAGGCTTTCTGTCGTTCATAACTACACTCCTGGTGTAGGTGGATGTGACAGGCAGGTAAACTCACTTTTGCCCAGGCAAAACAACATTTCCTACAGCAGCACCAGCTTCACTTGCAGAGGTGGGAGAGGGCATGAATCAGAGAAGATAAATTTTACATTCAGAGGTAGTCTGGCAAGTTCTTATGGCACTTAATAGCTGGCATACTCCCACTGCAAGGGAAGGAGAAAGCAAATTCAATCATTTATGTTACAAAAGTCCCACCGCTCTTTATTATGTGCACAGATGGTGTCTCGGGAGCTTTGCTGGCTGGCAGTGCTCTGCATGCCTAATGCCAGGCAGGGAGCAGCGCTTTTCCAGCCCAGGTGACAGTGGGAAAACTCTTTTCTTTCCATTTGCTGGAACCATGTGGATTTCCAGCCTCTCCCGTTTCACATTTCATTCAAACCAACCTTCCAGCAAAAAGTCAAAATATTATTGCAGACCACATTTAGCAGAGGCAAAGGCAGAGAGAATAGAAGATGCACCAAAGAGAACAGATTATGCAGCGTGGAAGTGAAAATCTATTGCAAACAGAACAACAAATACAGAGGTATTGCAGGACATCTAATGGGACCGGAAATGGAGTTGCTTTGTCTTAAATCCTTTCACATAATGGAGACTTTTAAAGGGTAAAGTGTGAAATCAGCTAAATCTGTGCAAATGTGTCAGCTCCGGGAATGGAATGACCTCACCCAGTGGCTCCTTGTTTTTCATGAAGTTTTTTTAAAACAGCAGCACCTCCCATAAGAGCTGCATTTCTGCAGCTGTTTACACTCAGCCCTAGACTGGCCTTTTCAAGCCATTGCCATCCTTCTTGAGCTGACCACTCTTTGCTGCAGCAGTGTATCCATCACCTCACTCTCCTTCCCTGCTGGCTGGGTTTGGGAGAGTGCTCTCAGTAAAAGTTACGGGGCTGTGGAAAGGTCGGATGTGCTCAGCCTCTCTTTACAAGTGCTGCTCTAAGACTACCATTCACTTTCAGCAATAAAACACGGGGGGTTTATGCTTTCCCCCTCCAGCCTAAAGGTCTTCCAGCACTTAACAGCTGTTGTGTTATGATATACAGCACCACTAGGACACAGCAAAGCACTATCCCACTTTCGGAGGCAGGAGAAAAAAAAACAACACAGAAGACTTGGCTGACTTTTGAAAATCACAGATCTTGTCTCAAAAATGCTTTGGGCCACTAGAATTTAATTCCAAGGTCCTAAGGGCTGACAGAATTTGGCATGGATCCATCTGATTTCATGCTGATAGAAGAATTAGTGTCAGCTGAGACATTTGGGGGCTTTTAAAAAAAAAGCAAAACAACCCCGAGGAGATAAATACCCTCATGTTGTAGTAGTTGCTGTGTTTTGTCTTTATTTCTGCCTGTGGTGTGCTGTTGGATGGAAGTGAGCTTCAAAGGGGCAGCTGCACAAGGCCAGAGGTATGTGGGATAAGAGCAGATATTTCACTTTCAATGCACGTGTCTGGAGTGCCTGTATGCTGAATGTGTTGGAGATTGTGGATTTAATGTGTGTGACATCTATCAGGCTATGGGCCAACTCGGGTACTGACTGCAAAGGATTTCAGGCAGAATTGCTTCTGTTGCACCCCAGTCTAACTAAACCCAAATGATTTCACCAAACCCCAGCCTCTGAGCTGCCTTTGTCTCCTACAGCTCGGAGGGAAAAGTGAGTTCCATGGGAGAGGAGCTCAGGAACTCTTCATTCCCCAGAGCTTGTGCCCCTACTTCCCCTGGACTTCAGCAAGTTTAAACATTCAGGTTGCTCTGCTAATCTGGACCTGACTCTCTCAGAGCTGAACACCCACAGATGGACACAGAGCTTACTGAGAATTTTGCCCCAGATTTTTCATTTTCCCACTTTCTCCTTAAAGGGCCTTGGCTACAAAACTTTCCGGATTTCTTTGGTGACCTTAATTAATGAGGCAATTGCAGAGCACTTTATGGGCCTGTCCTCTTTCTCTGTTTAGGCACTGTTGCTGTAATCAGTGCATTTCTCTTGATCTTCCTTATTGCTTTATTGTTGTTTGTGAATGAAAAGGCCAAAGAAAAGAGCAATACATGTTGGCCATGCTCACATTGCCCTGATGCCCAGGAGAACTGGAGGCCATGCTCAGGGCTCTGAGGGGTGGTCATTTGTCTTAGCACATAATTCTGCTGACTTCTGAAAGAAATTTAACATTTCCAACCTTTCACCCTCACCAGTGCTCGCAGAGCTGACCCCAGGGGCTGGCCCAGAGGGAGCTAATAAGATAATTTGCACTGGGAAGCTGGAGGAGTCGATAACAATGAATATTTAAGTGGTGAAGTTTTCCACTGCCACCACTGAAGTGGTTTTTTTTTTTTTCCTACTAATTACTGCCATTAATAAAGTCCTGCCAACACCTGGCTAATGAGGACTCAGCACCAACTTTACTTAAACTATGGCCTTTTGTTTTCTTGGTTGTGCAATGTGTGTGACAGTTGCCAGGTTGCTGAGCACGAAGGTTTTAGAGAGGTTAATAGAATATGGAAACAGCCTTACGAGAAGTCCATGTGGATGAAAATAGAAATTATTATTGAAAATGAGCTGGAAAAGTTCAGATAAATGCTAGTTGTGCTTGTTTCCTATCAGGTGTTGAGAGAGGTGGTGTCTTCTGCTTCCTAGGTTGGGGCACTGAAGAATTAAATCTGGTTGAAGATGTTCCAGCTCGTTACAATAAGGAGCACTGGTGTAGAAAGGCTTTAAAGATCCCTTAACCCCCAACTATTCTAGGTTTAGTTTTCTGCTGCTGGAAGCCAGGATAGAGCCTGAACTCTCGAGTTTCAGTTTGACTTATACACACCAGTTTATGAAATGAAGTGTTCATAGGAAGGAAAACAAAAATCTCCATTTTCTTCATTCAGAGCTCTTTGTTGAGGCTGTGAACTCATCCCCATCTGGGTGACTCCTTTTATAGTGTTTAGATAGAGGTGAAATTCCCAGAGTGTGTGCAAGAAGTGAACCAGCCCCTCAAGACGCCTTGCCACAAAGGGTGCTTTACAGTTTAAATTAGCTTAGTTGCAGCAGATCCATAAATCTTGTTGAAGAGGAAGCTTTAGCTATTTTTATCTATTTTTGAGTCAAGTGCCTCAGTACTTGACCCTGGTGGGGACAATGTTGTTTCATTTTGAGTTCTGGAGTGGGGATGTGGTGGGAATGCCTCCCATCGGAGCTCTGCAGGCTTCAGGGGAGTCTGTGCAGAACCAGCTGTGATGTGGAAGTCAAACCCTTCACTCAGGAGCAGATCTGAGCCCTCTGAGAGCGTGGAATTGCTGCTGAGAAAGGTGGGGGGTGTAATTGCAGAACCAAAAAGTCAGCCTGACTCCCGTGGATGAGATTTGGGGCTGTGAATTTCACTTGACACAGAGCTCTGGCTTCTATCCCTTCAGAGTTGTTTCATGTTTATACAGTGTAATTGCCGTTAAATGCAAGCTCTCTGAGCTTTATTAAAAATAGCACCACATTAACCTAACGAGCTTTTACAGACAGGATTGATAACATTTATTAAAGGGTGTATATAATGTGTTTGTTTGCAATAAAAGACTGACCTGAGAGGTCTTTCTGATCCCAGTTGCTCCTGTTACAGGCGAACCACCCACGAGAGGACAACAGAGGCTCGTGTGCCACTGGTGGGGCTGTGAAAGGGGCAGAATTAAAAAATATTTTAGTGCACAATGAATCTGCCAGCTCTGGGACAAACATGTTTGCTGCTGTTCCCTGGAAGCTGCAGTGACAGCCTCCCTTGGCAGTGCCACCTCATGGAATTGGTGCTTCTGGAGAAGGTGGCTGGATACCACAGGACACCCGGCATTACAAAGGGATCTTTGGGGGAATGTGCTCCCCACTGCCCTGTCTGTTCCTTCCTTGTGGGTGATCCAAGAGGTGGCAGCTCCCAAGCAGCAGCGAATTCCTCAGTGTGGTCCGTGGGCAGCGCTGACTCTGTGCTGCTGTCCCATTACTCAGTCACGAGGAGAGGCAATGGTGCCTGCAGTGATTCATGGACCTTCCTTCCATTCCTCATTGTGCTCAGGACATCCCAGCTCCTGAGTCATGGCCATCAAAGCAGGAGAATAATGGGTGTGTGGCCATGAAGCCTCTGTGATAGATTTCAGTTGTGCTTTTCCTTAAAAAACAAACAAACAAAAAAGATTGAAAAGGAATTGTAATTGAAATGAGCCTGGTAAGGGTGGGGAATTTCCCTGGACAAGATGGAGCAGAGGTCAGAGCAGGAGTGTGCAGTTTGGTTGTGGCTAGATCCTCAGTGCTGCCTGCCCACAACAGTGTACAAGTCGAGCCAGGCTCTCCTACACATCTGCATTCCTATTTTTACATCTCTGTTTGGACCCCTCAGGGGTTACAGTTAAAACTGCTCTTGGCAACCTCCGGTGCTAGAAACAGAAATTTCTTTAACTGCTGGGTTCAGCTCATCAGATTGGCTTCCATGTAACTTCTGGGTGTTCCTGGACATGGGGATCCTGAAATGAAGCAACAGAGACGTCTCTTAGGATGAGTTCAGCTGTGGGGTGAATGGCTGCAGCTCTCCATCAGCAAGGAATGCCCTAGAAAGAGCTGGTGCAGATTTGCAGCAGATTTGGTAGTGGCAGCAACCCCCTTACCACTGCTTCTTCCAAGGAGTGTGCTTAGCTGTTGGCATTTATTGTGTTATTGTTTTTTTAACTTAAACCTAAAGTTTCCCCTAGAATAAATGAACAAAAGGTGGCAGAGTGGGAGGTGGAAAGGCCGATGCTGAATGGCAGAATTGATGCAGGAGATTCTGGGGAGGAAACTTTGGGAAGCCCAGGGAAACAGAGGACCAGGAACAGGGGTGGAAAGGGAGAAGTAGTGACTGCTGCTCAGAAGAGGGAGAAAAAGTAACTGGAAAAGAGGTGGTGGAAAGTTGGAATCACCTGATTTTCCGCCCTTGGTGGTCCAATCACGAGGACAGATATCTGTAAATATTTCACATGGAGGGTGTTGAGGGGAAGCTGCCTGCAGCCTGTCTGTCTGGGGCAGGGTTTCACCTGCTCTCTGATGTGGAGGGAATGCAGAGAGCGCCCTGTCAGTCAGCGCCCGCGGCCGCAGGGACAGGACGTGACAGGGATTAGAAGGGAGAGAGCTCAGGATGAAAAACTGCTGCTTCCACAGGCTTGGAAATAAAAGCTTCAGATGGCATTTTTTATTTCCCTGTGTTGCACCTTTGTTTTTAAAAGGAGGGAAAAGAACAAGGTTATTTGTGGAGGCGTTAAGCAACAGAAAAATCCCTGACTTCAAGTTGCAGCTGGTTTCTCATTTTTTATATTTTTTTTTTCTTTTATCCTCAATGCTTCACTCTGCAGCATCTTCATAGGCTGAGGAATAAAACATGACATAACTAAGATGTACAGTGTGCTTTTTGGCTAAATGGTGGGACTGGTGAAACATTACAATCATTTTTCTAGCTTTTATTTGAAATCATAAAGAGTTAAGTGCATCAGATTCCTGGACTTATTTTTTCTTCCCTTCCGTGAATGAAAAATTGAAGGAAGAGTGTGGTAGTTAATTCAAGAGTTTGTTGGGAGAATATACTGGCTATGACATCATTAATTGAAATAAAGGATAGGAAACATCCTGAGCTGCAGGAAAAAAATATAAGGGAATGTTTGGCAAATGACATAAAATATGAGATCTCAGGGTTCAAATTTACTGCTGATGCAGTTCCCAGTTACCACTCAGTGGTGAATGTTAAGGAGCAGGGAACAGAACAACGGGGTGGGCTTTGGGGGAGGATCTGGTGTGGAGGTTTTTTCCCAGTGTCTCGCAAATTAATAGATCTTTTTCAAAGTATATTCACTGAATCCCTACAAATGAGCTACCTTTCAACCTCTCTGTTTTAAGGAGTGCACAGTAATTGTGGAACGAGTTTCCAAATGTAAGGATTTATTAAGGTAGACACTAAATCCATATGCAGATACCCAATATTTGTTTTTGGCATTTTGCTGTCAGAAAATGTCAACAAATAAATGATAAAAGGTGTCTCTGGGTGCCTGGGATGATTATTTAGGTACATTTGTAAGAAAGACTGACCAGGATAGGATCATTTATTATGAATAACACCCAACTAATAGTCCTGTAAACCCAGAGTGCTGCTGATAAAAATGGTTTCTCTGTCTTCAATTCTTTTGATTATCCTTCATGGTTAAATAGGTGAAATAGAAAGAGTACATGAAACCCTAGAACTGCTCTTCTTTTCCTGAGGAATATTAGTGGAGGGAGGTTGCCCAGAGAAGCTGTGGCTGCCCCTGGATCCCTGGAAAGTGTCCAAGGCCAGGTTGGACAGGGCTTGGAGCAACCTGGGATAGTGGAAGGTGTGGTGGAGTGGGAATGGATGAGCTTTAAAAAGGTCCCATCCAACCCAAACCATTCTGTGACTCTCTACCATGTACCAGTAAGACTCGATGCCATTCTTCTGGATGCCATCTCTGAATTCCGAGAAAGGGGGAGGAATATCCTCTGTGGTGTGAAGCCATGATGGTGAAGCCTCTCCTTGGGGGCCAGCAGCCCTGCAGGGTTCAGTGCCAGCTTTGGCACTGCTGCCTGTGCCCTCAGGGCTGGGAACAGAGGAGCTGCTTGGAGGAACCAGGTTCCTGTGGTTGTGTTCCTGACTCTTCCAACTTTGATGGCTCCATTGTCCCATTTCAGTGGTTTCTGAGGATATTACCCAGCTCAGTGCCTGAGCAGATCTTGAGGAGAACAGTCCTTTTCTGGAAAAAACAAAAACATTGATTTGTAAACACTGGCAGAGATAAGAAAGGAAATCTGTAGTGGGAATAAGCATGTCAGGAATGCTGCAGTGACAAGATCAATTTGCTTCGATCGATTTAGTGCCTCAGACTTCAGCAGCAGCTCTTGTCTGAAGGTACTTGTGCCCAGGGAATGTGTAGGATGGGCTCTCGTGGGCTGCCTCTGCTCCCAGTGGACAGACTAAGTGTCCCAGCAGAGCAGACAGAGACACAAGTCTGGGAAACATAATTGTACACCTGTGTATCTTCTCTCAGAAGATGCTCTGCTTTGAAGTTTAAAACTTTAGGGGTGGGATGTTAGCACAGAAATTAATTTTTAGACAGCAGTGCTATCTGGTTAGAGTAATTGCTTATTATCTGCCTCCCTGGGGTTTTAAGCTCTTGGAAATGACTATTTACATCTCAGTGTGTGCTTCAAGGCAGGAGAAAATTGCACTCCATCGTTTCAAGGCTCTGTTCTGGCTCTCTGAAGCGTGAGGAGGAAAAGAGAGTTTAGAGAAAACTTTCTCCTGATCTGTCTGTTCCAGGAAGTTCCTGGGTTGGAAGGGACCTTAAACACATCTCATTCCATGGGCAGGGACACCTTCCACTATCCCAGGTTGCTCCAAGCCCCGTCCAGCCTGGCCTTGGACAATTCCAGGGATCCAGGGGCAGCCACAGCTTTTCTGGGCACCCTGAGCCAGGGCCTCGCCACCCTCACAGGGAGGAATTTCTTCCCAATATCCAATCTAAACCTGTTCTCTGTCGGTTTGAATCCATTTGCCTTTGTCCTGTGACTCCAGGCCCTTGTAAATTGTCTTTCTCCATCTTTCTTGTAGGCTCCCTTCAGGTGCTGGAAGGGATCATAGCATGTCTCCGATTTTTGATGTTGTTTAAGCCATGAGTGACCTCAGTGCTGGTGAGAGGCCATGCTGGGGTGTGAGGGAGAGAGAAGTTTGTTCTTTCTCTTTGTCCTTTTTATTTATTTATTTGTTTGTTCCAAAGTCTACAGTAAACACTGCCATAAACTACGCTGATGTAAAACAACTGCAAATTGAGGCACTATTTCATGTTATTTGTACCACAATTTTATTGCATCCACAGTTATTTACAGTATGTAAATAAGCTTCATAGCGTAGAAAAATGTTCTGCTATAACTCAGTTGTTTGAGTATTAAAAAGAAGAGGGAGGGAATCAACCAAACCCCATAGATGCAGGCAGCAATAAGAGATTATGGATAATACTATGGAGAAATTTTTTTTTTTGTTATAGGATTAGCTCTGTTTGAAAATAGCACCCATTTCCTGAAACACTGAAATCTGTGTACTTCAGCTACCTGCATTGTGCTATAAATCCATAATGACTGTTTTCCATCAAATATCATGTAACAATTTGAATTATTAAATGCTAAATTGCTGCGTATGGATTGTAAAGCAATGAGAATTTCCTGCCAGTTGAAAGGGAGAGCTGCTGTGGGTAAGAATTCAGCCTTTGATGAGCATTGCAGCGGCTGTAGACATAAGCAATTATATGCAGATGGAGCCCAGGCAGCACAAAGATAAATGGAAGGTCCTTTCCAATCCTGCCTGCAGCATTCCCTACGTGAATATGGACTGCAGTGTGATTGTCTGGCTTTTTAGGGCTTAATTTTCATCCCACTGAATGTAAAGGTAAAAACATCTATTAATTTTGGCAGCAGCAGGAGTGGGGTGGTTTGGGAGTCGATTAAAGCTGCCTGAAAGTTTTTGGAGAGAACTGGAGAAAATTTTGGAGGGAACGTAGCAAACTTTGGCAGAAAAATATTACTTAGGTGCAGGTAGCCTGAAGAGCCTGTTCAGATGGGGAAGAGGCTTCTGTATTTACCTTTATGCTCTGCATTGGTGCACTGGGTGTATTTCCAGGGCCCTGATCGAGGTCAGTGTCACAGTTTTACCTGGAGGAATCACAGTGTTTGGCAAATACTGCATGGAAATAAGCCATTGTAATAAAAGGCAGCAGAAAGGAGAGATCCATTCTGGCAGTCCTGGCCAAAGAAAGAGGTTTTTGAAAGCCAGGTGAAGTTTGTGTTTGTGGACCCAATGTGTGTGTCACCAATAAAAAGACAGGGAGAGGATGTTAGAGGAGCCAGTGGCATCCCTGGACAGAGATGAATGGACACTGTCAGCCCCATATGTGTTTAGAGATCGTGGGAGGATGAGGAAGGTGCTGTACAGGATTCACAGGTAGTCATGAGGATGTGTTTATAGAAGATAAAGTCCCATGTCCAGCTGCCATGGGTGATGCTGCTGTGGCTCTGTGTCACCCAGCCACTGCTTGTCTCCTGCTCCCTGCAGTTACTGACAGGACGTGATTGCTGCTGAATGTGAGCACAAAGCTCTTCATCCCACTTGGAATTCATGTCCTGGTTCACACAGAGATGAACTCTCAGCTTCCCTGCAAAATACCCCTTCCATCAACTTTCACCACGAGCCGTGGTGTGGAGACGGCTCTTTCCACCACTGCTGCTGCCTTCCTGTTAGGGTGGGCAGTGCCTTCCCTGCAGCCTGCAGGGCTGCCCCTGCCTGCTGAGAGTGTGCTGGGAGCTGTGCTGCCTCGGAGGGACTTTGTTTCAGGGGCAATAAATGTGCTTTTTGGGCAGCAGGATTTCCCACTGCTTTTCCCACCAGGCAGATGAATGCTCCTGCCTGCAGCGTGCTGTCGCACTGTCAGGTCTAGCTGGGAGCTTGGCACCTGCAGGAAAACAGAGTCTCTTGAAGGCCTGAAAGGCAGCAAAACAAATGTGGTTAAAACCCAAGTTCTGGGTCACATTGGAGTGGGGAGGGGCTGCCCTGCCACGTGTGGTTTAGCCCTCACTCTGTCCTTCTGCATGAGCTTCTGCTTTACAGCCCTCTCAAAGGGCGGGGGAAGGTGCTCCAGTGGCTGTGCCATGCCCTGGGGCAGAGCAGTACATGCTGCCCCTTGTCCAGTGCTGAGCTGCTCTTCCAGCGTGTGGAGATGTGTGATTGTGATGTATCCACGTGGATGTTTTGAAAGCACATCAACATCAGCTCTTCACAAAGCTCTTTTGGATAAAAACTGTCCCAGATTTTGAGCCTCCTTTTAGGCCTGATGGCGCTGCAGTGGTGCAGAGAGAGCTTGGAGTGGTTGGAGGCAGCCTTTGAGGAGCAGAAGGAAGCACAGCTATTCCTTCATTATTATTTTTTCAAGCAGCACATGCCTGGTTTCTTAACCTGTATTGAGACTGATGTTGTCAGGTATGAGCCTACATTTCCTTTCACCCCCAAGTGCATCCCCCAGGCACTTTTATCTTTGCTTCCTTTCTCCCATTTCTAGGAGTCAGGGAAGACATCACTCTCCCAAGCTCAGTGTGCTGGGATTTAATTGGTATCAGAAAAAACCCCAACCAACAGAGCAGGGCGAGCTGTGTCCAGGGCTTTTCTCTGTGTGTTTCCAATGGCTGTCATCATCAGACCCCCAGTAATGTGCTGCAATGAATCAGCACCTTGCAGACATGCAATAAATTAGTCTTGGGAAAAGAACTTTACCATGGAAGCAACATAAACTTCGTTGTATTACCCTAAGGTGCCCAGTAATTGCAGTTGATTGGAAGGGAGAAGCCATCCAGAGGAGAAATGCAATTTGTTGCTGTGGCTACTAGCTCCCAGATTTATTATCTCTCCTCTGTCTCCCTGAGTGTTGTAAAATACACCACATATTCAGCTTGCTTTCTTTTGTTGTTGTTGTTGTTTTGTGGTTGGTTTTTATTTATTTCAATGTAAACCCTGTCTGCAGGTTTATAGCACTGGCAGGTGCAGCATCACTGTGGACTTACACTGTAACTGCTCAGTGCTGGCATCTGTTCAGGGGCTGCCACTGAAACATAAACCACCTTTCCCTGAAGTGCCCTCGGTGTCTGAGATGGAGCCCAACCTTGGCTCTGTGTTAAGGAAAAGTGGAGAGACCATCTGGGACATTGTGTGGCCGTGGCAGAGTTTTCACAGTTTCAGGGAAACGTGGTTCTAATGGATATACACACATTGTGGATGAAAAATAGATATCTTAATTTCAAAGATAAATTGCATGTGCAATGTTTTATACTTACAAAATTGGGGAGGCAGCACGAGGCAGAGAGAATCATTTCAGAGTGTGAGAGAATGTGTAGTACCAAGGAGGAAGGGAGCGCCTTTCTCTAGAGGAAGAGGCAGGGTTGATTCTCCTGTTCCTCTCTAGGATTTTTGGGTGAGCTTGGAAAAGTCTTTCCAGCCGCTGAGTTCAGTAACAGCGCTGCTCCCCTTGGTGCTGAGCAGTGGTCAGGTACTGCTGTGAGGTGCCTTAGGCTATTAGGCTGCTATTGCCCCTCTTCATGCTGATAAAACTCATTGCAGTGTGAGCCTTTCTCCTCTGCTTTCGTTTGCTTCCACTGATGGGATCTTGCTTTTCATGGGGTGAGTCCCAAATTCCACTAACACATCTTAAAGATATGTCCTGCAGAACAAAGCCATGGGTTAAACATGGCACAGGAAATTGTTATACCAGAAATGAAAGCTAATGCATCAAGAGAGCACAGTGTCTTCTTCAGAGGCTGCTTTTTAGCACAGTAAATGAGGAAAAGATGTTGTCGGCTCTTACATGGTCTGGGAGTTAAGAAATCTTCGTGGTATCTGCTTGACAGGAGTCTGGGTAACTGGCTCTTGATATAGGAGTCTCTTGGGCCAGCTGCAGCTTTCTGAGATCTCCTAATTTCCTCTGAAAAGATGCTCAGAGCTTTATTTGGACTGCCAAATGGATATTTTGATTAAACATCCTGATTTGCCATTTGGAAAAAGAAGTAGGATTCTTTCCTCACTCTGGAGGAGGGTTATTTAGTTACGTTGGCTGTAGAAGAGAAATTCAGTAGGGTACAGGAGACTTGTGAAGAATCACTGTGCTCTCCTGGGTAATATTCCTCACTTTTCCCTTCCTCAGGTGATCTCACAACTGGGATCTCATATAAACATCCTTCATCTATCCAAAGAGAGGCTGAAATCCACCTCCTTACCACCACCTCATACTCTTTGCCTGTTTCCTCATGTTTCCCTGCTGTTTGCTGCCCTGTGGTTCCCTGGCTGGGCATGCCTCTGTTTTCAGGCAAGTCCTGATTTTTGTGTCCCGTCAGCCGCTTTGGGACTTTGTCTCTCAGTCTGATGTTCTTGTTCTCAGCCCTTTTACTTTGTGCAGCTCCTCGCTGGGTCAGGATGTGCCATTTCCAGCCCCACAGATGATGGAGCTTTTGTCTTGCAGCTCCTCAGTGCTGTGGGGTGAGGGCTCTGGAGAGCTGGGACTTTCTCTCACTGAACATGGGGCTACATTTTCCAAATAACTCAGATTCTGAACTGGTCAGGCAGTAAAAGAGCTCCAGATTTTTGAACATGCCTCGCCTGTTAACTCTCTAATGACAGATATCCCAGCCAAGTTTTGAAACCAGGGGAGCACAGGGCAAGCTGGGACGTGTAGATGTTTGTTAATAAAATGGGATTTGCTCTGGGATCCTCGTGGCAGCCTGAGCTTTTCTGCAGACATAAACTGCAGCTCCTGGGTGCTGTGCACTTGCAGAAACACAAGTGTTGAGGCAGAGAAGGGTTGTGCAGCCCAAAGGCAGCATGGCCCACACGCTCAGGCACGGGGTGTCCACGAGAGCCAGCAAACTCGTCACCGCAGTTCACTAATTGCCTCAATTACTGTGACAGCTTCCTGCTCCCACGCCAGCTTTTTAGCTTGTTCCTTGATCCCTGTTTAATGACTGAGTGCTCCCCTAGTTAATTTTTATATTTATGGCCCCTGCCATCATATTCTTTAGGTCTGTTAAATTTTATGCTCTGTGAAGCTGTTCAGGATTCACGGTGACCCCTGTGCTACCCCAGATGATGTGCACCAGAGCCAGCCAAAGTTCCCAAAAGCTCATGGAAAAAGAACAGAAAACTTGGAAATTCTGGTATAACAAGTTCAGAGTGGGCAAATATGAGAAGTTCTTAGAATTCTTCAGCCTCTAGAACTGGTTTTGTGTCAGGAAGCTTTTTGGTCTAATTAAAATAGACACTATTTTTTCACAGGAATGCATAGTAAAAAATCTGTGTGTTGTCTCAGGAATTTGGGGGATTTCAGATCCTCGTTTGGCTCATATTCTTTATCAGGTAAAAATTGTGGATTTTTAAGATGGTGATACAGCATCCTACAATTTATTTACAGTTGCAATCAAATACTGTTTAAGCTTCAGTGGCTGTATATTCTTATTTAATGTAGAATAGTTTTGTCTTGGATTTCGGTACACTCATAGGCTGAATTACTGTTATAATTAAAATGAAGACTTTTTTTTCTTCCTATTCCAAATGAAGTTATCAGTTCAGCCATAGGTTTTTAAGAGAAGCAGGAAGATGTTATAACCCAGGCTAACTTCTTGACTAACACAAGCCATAGGATTTCACTAACTGATGTATCCACCCCGAAACCTTCTGGTTGACCCGGAATGAGAAAGTGTATATGTGCATATAAAAGTCAATCTTCTTTGAAAGATATGAAATGATGAAAAAGCTACTGCATCCCTTGGCAATCTGTTCCAATTTGTTAGAATAAGTTCTCCTTACTCTCCCTCAGACCTTCATTCAGATAAGGTTGGAGTCATTTAAACTGCCTGTCTCGTCACTCCTTTGCCTGCAAATGTTTTCTTGTTGCCAGCGCTTCCAGCTGCTGTTCAGGTCATTCCCACACTTAATTTCAAGGGTTCATTGGAGCCTCTCGTTCTCTGTACAGCCCCTGGGGTTTTGTTGTATTTGAAAAATCAGAAGTGTTTTGTTGGATTTCCTAACAAAATGTGCACGAGAAAACCTCACACGAGGAAACAGAGGACAAGTCAGCAACTGTCTGATTGTAGGAAGGTGTCAGCTGACCCCAAATGCTGCTGGGTGGGTAAATAAAGGAAGTGCTGCTTGAAGGTTTGATTTTCCCCCTGTAAATAACACAGTCACTTTCGGAGGCCACTCCTGGTTTAATCCCAGAATCTCGAGCTCCCCTTTGAGCAGCCTCTCGAGTCTCCATCTCCGTCAGGGACGCTGCCTTTTGGAGCACGTGCTCCAGAAGGGCTCTGAGTGTGCTCTGACTGCTCCTTGCAGTGAGGGTTTCCCTGGAGGCAGCAAGTGAAGTTGTTGGGATTTAGTTTTGGGTATTACCTGAGGTGCACTGCTGTAACAGAGTTATTTTGGTTGGGAAACACCTCCAGGATCATCAAGTCCAGCCTGTGACCAGTCCCCACCTTGTCAGCTAGACCAGAGCACTGGGTGCCACATACAGCCTTTCCTTGGACACCTGCAGGAGTGGTGAGTCCCCACTTCCATGGAAGCCTGTTCCAGTGCCTGAGCACCCTTTCAGTGAGGAATGTTGAAGGTGTGCATCCAAGGGGGCTGGTGCCCTGTTAAATCCTGGGTTTGCCCCCTCACCATCAGATCCACGCTTTCAAAGTGGTGTCACGCTGGCTGTTGCAGCTCACCAGGTGCTTGTGGAGAGCACAGCTTTCTCATTTGGTTTCTTTGCTCTGGACATTCTGCTTTGTTTTATTTGCTCCTGATTCTCTCCACTTTTCTTCCTCTCTTTGCTCCCGGGCCGTTCCCCCAAGCCCTGCATTGCTCTTCCACTTAGTCTCATGCTCATGCTCACTGTCCCCTCTTATTCCCCTCACAATTCAGTGTTTCCTTATAAATCCACCTCAGCTGCTCCATACCTGCCCTGTGCCTCCAGGCACTTCTGCCAGCACAATTTCTGAACATTTTGTCAATGTTTCCATCCTAGTTACCCATCATATCTGCTCCCTACCTAAATTCCCTGCCTTTTTAGCTGGTCACATCTCTGGGCATAAAGGGGAAGGAAATAATTGCTGCAGGGCACAGGGGTCAGGGTGTTTGGCTGCTCCTCTTCTACTCAGCTTTAACAAACATGAGTGTTGGCCATTAGCCATGGTAAAAACAACTGCCTATTTCCAAGTATATTGGAGTATATTTATGGGCATATTGTGAGAAGACATGGAAATCTGGATACTCTGTTTAGTAGCTAGAATTTAAAGTGCTAGGGTTCTTTTTATTCTGGTCAATCAACATATATTTTCCCTTGAGCACTGCAATTCTAGAACCACAATAACCCCTCAACTAAATAGATACTTAAACCTGTAAATTGCAGTAAACAGAAGTGTCCAGAATTGGTACCCTCGGCTGTTCCTTCCACGTGAGCGGCAGAGCAGGGATACTCGTGTCAGCAGATGGAGGAGCTGCCCAGCACCGCATCTGCCGAATCACTGGATGAGCAATGCTTAATTAGAGAACTGGAGCTGCCAAGGGATGCTCTGATCGTGTGGGGTTTGCATCCCCAGACCTGCCAGGGAGGATCTGCAGCCCTCAGCTGGTGCTTCCTGAAGGAAGAGCTGCCTGCACCTGCAGTGGGGGGATGCTGGAATGATCCAGGGGGTTGCAAGCCTAAAGGCAGTTCTGGAGAGGAGCCTGGTGTTGGTTTCCAGGTTCCACCACTGAAGCTGAAGGCATCCCCCGAGCTTCAGTGGTTAAATGGCTGCTTAAATATTTTATAATACTTTGCATCTCTCAGTAAAACAGACCTGAGACTGTTGGGAGTCCCCTGAAGATCCCAGCCTTTGGCTATGAGGTCCTGAAGCTCTCTCCTGATCGTGGAAGGCAACAGCAATTTCAGGGAATTCAGTGGAGATGCAGTTGCTGTAGAAGAGCAGGGGAAGCCAGTGTGGGATAAAGATTTAAGGAGAATTTGCTCATTTCGAAGGAAGCGATAGACAGACTGCTGCATCTCTGGGCCCCTGCAGTCCCAGGGTACCACAGGGACAGATGCTGCAGCAGGACCATGATGGATGATAATGAATGCTTCTTTGCATCAGATTTACATTCTCTAGAGAGAAACATTTATTAGTGGTGAGAGATGCTGTGGTCTTTGGTTTTGGGTTTTTTTTCCATCTGCTATTTCCTGATCCACTGATAAATCCTAACTATTCACATTCTGGCTGTTGTTAATTATCTGGATGACCCTTTTCAGAGCTCACTGGCATTTGGACAGGCTGGGCAGCCTGGCCCAGCAGATCAGCTGGAAGCCTCGTCCAAGTGGAAAAGCAAAAGCAAAAAGAGTGCAAGGCAGAGCTGGTCCAGCCTGCCAGCTCTTGGAATGAGTATTCCAGCTTCAGGGGGCCTTGGAGAGTTGCTTCCTTTGGATCTTGCCTCAAATGGCACCTCTGCCTTTCTTGTCCCAGGCCCCAGTCTGGCTTGGCTGGATCATTTTGATTCCCACAGGATGCACGGTGGAGCCAGGGCAGATTCTTGGATGTTTGAGGGAGGAAACCTGGCCTGGGCCAAGTCCAAAGACAATCTTTTCCAAAGGGGTTTTGGTTGCTGCTCCAAAGTTGCAGTGCTGCCAGCTCAGGAGATGAAGTAGGAAACAACAAAAAGAAGCCACAACCCACTGAATCATAACCTTTAAACCATGAGATTTGGAAAACAAACAAAATGTCATTAATTTTTTTTTTGTGGTTTCTTTGACTTTTAATCTTCTTACTCTCAAGGGTGATATTGTTCTTCATTTGAAATTCCCTGTAACCACACACTCCTCTGATGGAGGCTGGGCTAATCCTTTCTGAGGAGAGTTACCATGCCTTAATTGCTTGTCTTGACTCTTTCCCTTCTCTTTTCACCTACTTCACCCTACCTTTTCGTTATGCAGAGACCTGCACTGGAGCTACAAAATGTGGCTGGGGAAAATGACAGAAAAAATTACTGTAACTACTTCTCATATATTATGGCTTCTGATTATTTTTTAATAAAAAATTGTATTGCTTGCACAAAAGTGATACATGAAAGCGTAATTGCATCATCAACTGCTTTCTAATTGCTAGGAAAAATATTGGCCCAAACTGAGCATAAGGTAACTTAGTGTTGTAATTAAATTTAGAGTCTTTCAATGTATCTCACAAAATGCTTTTCACACATTCCAAGCTCTTAAAATAATTTTAAATCATCCTCATTTCTTTATGCAGTTTCTGTCACCTCCATGGCGATATAAATTATTCAGTAATTACAGTAAATATAAGCTTAATTAACTGTAATTAACTGTCCAAATAACTAGTAGTAATGTATTTTTAGTTTAATTCTCTTTTGATTTCATGACTTCAAGAGTAATTGTTTGCTTGGTGGTGGAGCAGAGAGTGAAGCATTGGCCTCTGCAGAGTAACCTGAGTGAGAGGTACGAGATGAAAACCCACCAGGGGATGGGCATCACCTGTCTGGGCTGCATTCTCACCTGTCTGAGGCAATTCTCAGCCTAAATCAGTACCAACCTGTGTTTAATAGAAAACGTTGAGGCCATCGAATATCCCTTGGGAATGTTGGTTATTAATCCTTATTCCTTGGTCTCATTATTTATTTTGCAGTGGAAAAAAAAAATCACATGCACAGAGCTTGGGATTTATATCCACCCTGCAGAGGGTGTGTCCCTGTCAGATCCATCAGAAGCTGCCCAGAGTTTGTTGTTTTATTATATTTTTTTAATTTGATGGGAGAGGAAAGGAGAGGGGGGTTCCTGATACTTTTATTCCACTGACTAAAGAGCTCATGTTAACATTCTCTTTTTAAAACACGGCGTCGGCCTGTGTGTAAGATGAGCTTTGAAGTGCAGAGCTGACAAAGCCCAGGGGAAAGCGCGTCTTTATTAACAACTGCTGGTACGCCGCAGCAGCTCCTCTGGAACGTTTGCAGGAAAGGTTTTCTGTGGCAGCAAGAAGAGTTGCTGGGCTGAGACATCCCCTGGCTGCCGCAGGAGGCTTTGGTCACCCTTTGTCCTCCTCCTCCTCCACCCCTGGGAGCCCCTTGACCCCACAGGTGGGATGGGAGGGCCGGCGTGTGACAATGTTCACCACTGATGTGGACAAGCGCATTGGGGTCTTTGTGTTGTAGGCTAGTGGCATGGCAGCTGGTTTGAGGTTGGGCTGTTGGGCTGTTGGGGTGGTTTTGTCTTCTTTTTCTGGGTTGTTTTGGGGGTTTTTTTGGCTTGTTGTTGTTGTTGTTTTGGGTTTTGATTTTCTTTTTGGTGTTGAGGTGTGTTAGGGCCCCAGTTTTGCGTGTCAGTAGTTCAGTGGCCTGCTGGGTTCTGGTTCTTGGGTGCTTTTAGAAAATATTTTAATGAAAAATACGTATTAATATGTTATACATCTATACCTTGGCAGATTTATTTTAAACATCCTTATATCACACAGCAGGTTAACCCATTCTTTCCTCTGTTTAATTTACCTTGCACAAATGCAGATTTACCTGCGAGACACGAGCCTGCAGCTCTCTTCTCACTGTCCTTCCAGCAGTGATTTGCATCCTTGCTTCTACATCCTTTGCTTCACAGAGCCCCAAAATACATCCTGTCCACTGATGGGACTGTGCTGAGCACAAATTGGTGTAATTAGGAAAAAATTCCTCCCTGTGAGGGTGGGGAGGCCCTGGCACAGGGTGCTCAGAGAAGCTGTGGCTGCCCCTGGATCCCTGGCAGTGTCCAAGGCCAGGTTGGACGGGGCTTGGAGCAACCTGGGCTAGTGGAAGGTGTCCCTGCCCATGGCAGGGGGTGGGATGGGATCGGCTTTAAGGTCTCTTCCAACCCAAACCATTCTGGGAGCCCATGATTCTATTAGAGGCATTCTTAAGACCAGGTTTAAAGCCTGTCCAAGGCCAGAGGAAAAGCTCAGTATCAGTGCTGGGAGTAGACACTTGCAATTCTTGGCTTTGAGATTTGGGGATCTGAGGCTGGCTGATACAGAATGAAATACGAGCATCCTGAATTTTTCATGTAGCAGTTCAAGTATATTTGGGCTAGATTCATCAAAGGAATAACCGGGAGAGATATTTTTCATTTGTAGAATCCTAATGAATACATGACACCGCTATTCATTATTTATCTGCTTTCGTGTTTTAATTAATAGTTCTACTGGCCATTTCTGACTTTTTTTCCCCCCCTTATTTATAGAAAGCCATCACTTCAAAACTATTGAGTCATGCTGCTGTTTGTTACCTTTCATAACTTTTCCATGCTATTAGGACAGAGTGAACTTTGCTATAATTTCTAATGCCATCTCTTTTGCTGTTCCTTTGAGTCCTGTCAAAATTTGTGGTTTTCCTCCCCCCCCAGATGCCTTTGCAATGCAGCTGACACGATTTTGGCCAAGGGAAGGTGGTGTTTCCTGTGTGGGAAGGAACCACTAGAGGACACCACCAGACGACACAGAAAGCAAACAAACAAAGCTGTAAACGGAGAAAGTCGGGGGAAAATCAGTAGGGACGGGAAAATGCTGATTCCTGAGGTTCCATGTGGGTGAATGGAGACAACCTGGCACCTCCTTATTGCCAGCCAGAACACGTGGGCTGGGAATGACCAAATCCTTGCAACACCACGCTTGGGGTTGTCCTGTGCAGGGCCAGGAGCTGGACTTGATGGTCCTTGTGGGTCCCTTCCAACCCAGGAGATTTTACGATTCTGGGACTGTGTTCTATGAGCTTTATTTCTCATGGTTCTAGGGCAGGTCTGTCTGAAGGAGGATCTCCCAGAAGCTCTGCAGAGCTGCTCTCGCTGACCTGGAGGAGCTCTGGGACCCTGCAGCAGGATAGGAATGATGGTGAGGTGACGTTTCTCATCGTGAGAGCCCTTGCCACCTCTTCAGTGCTGGCCCTCAGTGGTTTCTGCAGGACAGTCTTTCCAGGGAGGAAAAACCTCTTGATTTGCTGAAGCTAATGGGAAGGATGGTGGAAGTATAAAGCAGACCTCTCCCTTGCAGGTTGCCCTTAAAAAAGTGTCTTCAAGCACAAGGGAAGGTTTTAAATTTTCAAATCATAGATTTAAGGACAGGATAATGGTGTCAACAGAGCAATTAGGGCTGGGAGATGGCACAAATGTCAACATTTTCCCTGTACAAAAGCTGTGCCCAAGCCTGGTATAATGGTTTTTACCATTTGTGAAAAAACAGTGAGAAAACTTCCCTACTTTAAGCATTTCTAAAATACTCAAGGAAAATTAAATGTGAATTATTTGCAGAAGAATCAGATCACGAAGTCTGGTTCTCAGGCTCTTGCCTCTAAACCAAAAGTCAGAGGCAAAAGGGGACAGGGAGATAAATGTCATTTCACAAGGCTCTGCAAACCTAAATGCAAAACCTCTGTGAAACCCAGTTGAAAAATCACCTATTTTCCATGTGTCTCTCACATCTGTGTGGTGCAGTGGATATCAGAGGAGCTGTGAGCCCCGAGGGTTTCTTAGAGGTCTTTTAATCCCACAGAAAGTATGTAAGTCATGTGAAATCTCAGCTCTGATGGCGGTGATGGCGAGGCTCCGGTGATTGCTTGAGTTGCAGAAGAGTTTCGTGCTTGGCCTTTGACTTCCCCTCCTCGTTCTCTGCGTGAGTACAGCTAAACCCCCAAATGCCAGTGATTCCAGGGAATGCAGAAGCATCTAGGAGAATTCTCCTCTTATTTCTCCACTTCTTTCTAAAATGCTTTTAAATTGGCTTTGAGTTTGCTTGTGAGAAACAAAATCACACACACTCACAAGATACCTGCCCTAAAAAGCTGCTCTGAATGTGAGAAGCTTTGCCTGTGAGTGGCAGGACCATGCCAAGCCTGAGGGCTCTTTTCCAGACAATTTTAACCAAATCCACCCATATTTGATTCTCAACATTTCTCTCAAGACGGCAAAACCCCCCCCAACAAACAAATGACCAAATGAAGTAAATAATACAGCTCCAAACACCTGATACGGGTGTTGATTGCATCTTTTTGTTAAAAAAATATCACCAAAAAGTTGGTGGTTTGGGTTTGTTTGGTTTTTTTTTTGGTTAAACTTTCAGTACTTACAAGAATACTTAAAATATAACAGACGTTTTTAAAGAATTATCATTCTTCCAATATTTACAAGATGGAACTCTTCCATTTTCTCTTTTCTCTTTAAATTCTTTCAAAACTTTGAAACTTTTCCTTATTGGAATGAAGAGAGTTTAGAGACCATTTAGGTGGATTCCTAATTAATCTGCTGGAATAGTGTGGGTTTTTTGGTTTTTTTTTTAATATTTATTCCTTTCCTCATTCTCAGTAGAAAGTGAAATGATTTTTTTTTTCTGGTTGCATCATAGACAAAGGGTCCCCTCAGTAAATCCTTCCTCCACACATTTCAAGTGTGATTTATGTAGATTTAAAGTTGGACAGGCCAAAAAAGATTAATATAATATTTTGTTTTATGGAAAGCTGTGGGGTTTACCTCTCTCTGAGGGTGGTGTTTGCTCTCCGTGGGAACATTCCTGCCTTTCTTTAGCTCGGATCAGGACGGCACAAAGCTCATCCTTCAGGTGTGGAGCAGTGGCAGCTTCCCTTCAAGGCCCATGATGGCATTTTTCTCTGCAGGTACAAACCTCCACAGACACAATCTGTTCCCGGAGGAGCAGAGCATCGCCTGCTTCCCGTGGGCATTTTCGGACTCGGAGCAGCTTCTCTGCCTGTGCTCTCACCGGGGAAGGTGCAAAAGCAGCCTCGGAGTGGCCCCTGCCTAAGGAGGTGGCGTAGAACTGCTTTTTTAACTGGTCCTTTTTCACTGAGTTCCCTTTCCCTTCCTCTTTCCCTACCCCTTCCCTCTTTTATTTTTCCTCTTTGACCCTTACTTTGTCTGTCTGCCTCTTTTTTGTTGTTGTTTTTTTCCCCCCCCTCTTTTTTTGTCTTTTCCTCTTTTTAAATCTCTTTTCTCTGTATTTTCATCCCGATTTTTCTTTTTTCTTTTCGTCTCTTTCCTCTCCCTCTCCCCTCTCCCTCTCCCCTTTCCCTCACCGTGCTGTGACCATGCCTCTGTCCTGCCCTGCCTTGGCAGCCCCAGGTCCCCTCGGAGCCACCCGGGCTGGCTCCCGCTGTGTCCTTGCGTGTCGCGGTCACCAGAGGGGGACAGAGCCCCACGCACGGCACCTGCGAAGGTAACGCTCCCTCCGCCCCCCAAAAGCTCCTGCCAGGAGCTGGGAGATGGATTTTGGGGTGGCAGCTGCGCCCCTGGGTGCCCCAAGCCCAGCGCTGGGTGTGATGCTGGTGCCACGCCACAGGGACCAGCCTGGGGTCCCCTTGCTGTCACACGGCACCAGTGTGCCTTTAGCGTGGAAAAGATGTGTGTGCTTGAAAACAAACACTCCAGCAGCCCTTCAAACAGCTGGGAATTCCCTGGGGGTTAAGCAGGAGTTTGAGCTGTATCCCAAACTCGGCTTTGGAACTGCTTGGCTTTTCCTGTCTGTCATGGTAACAGAAATGCTGTTTAAAAATTACTGTTCCTGAGTTTAAAGATACCTGTTCCCCCCCAGTTTGGGTCTGATTCACTGAGAACTGGCACACACCAAGTGTTTAAGTTAGCAGCACCCATCTAGGAGAAGAATTTGCAAGTGATAGCATTGGAAATGAGAGGAGAAGCAAATTTGATGAGCATTTGGCTTTTTCGATAGCTGTTTATGCCTGATTGGAACCCGTGGGGAAAACAAACACAATTATTTGTGTGAGATTGGATTTCACTGCCAACAGAAAATATAAAATCTGTCACCTGCACGCTCGCTGGTGTCTGGTCATGGGCTGGGGGATGCTCCAGCAGCGCTGCCAGTGGGTGCCAGCAGTAGCAGCCAGCCCTGAGCCAAGGTCTGTGCTCAGCTACCCACGTCCTCCTGTCCCACTGCCACGTGTGACCCCTAAAATGTGGGTCACCCATATGGCGAGGCGAGGCTCCCTCCCAAAATCACGGAGATGGCAAAGCAGGTCCCTGGAACTGAGGACCAGGCTGTGCCCAGGGCTGTGTCCTGCGGGCTGCAAGCCTGGCTTTGGTTGTGTGGCCGGCCAAGCCTGGCAGAGCAGAGTCTGTGAGACCTTAAGACATATAAATTATACTTGGCTTGAGTCCATTTCCTCAGCTCCAGACAGCTTGCAGTGTTCCCTTCTCCGGATCCTCAGTGTCAGACCCTCGTCCGAATCCAGCTGTCCCTGGTAATGGAATTTTAATGCCTCAGGCTCAGAGCTTGTGTTGGTGTTTGAAGTGAAGCATTTCAGCATGGTCACCCATGGGCTTTGAAGCTCCCTGTCTGCCACCAAGGGTGGTGGGGACGGTCCCACCTCCATGGGGGCAGCCACTGTGCTTGGTCCCAGCTGAGCCCACACAGCACTTGGTTTAGAGAATTGAGGAGTTTTCTCTTGTGCAGGTGGGAGAGACTGGACAGCTAATGAGAGTTTATTCTGGTGGATCTGAAAAATGCATTAAATATTCTTGAGAGAGCCACCAAGTGCTGTCTGGACAGCCAGTGGCACCTTTGCAGCCTGCAGGGTGGCCGCTGCAGAAGCGGCCCTGCTGTCAGTGACGGGAAATGAGGCACTGAGCTCTCCACAGCCCATCCTGGGCAGTGACATCCCACAGACCTGGAGCAGGTCCCCATGGTCACAGCCAGGAGTGCCTCCTTTCTGCAGAGGGAAGAGGAATTTAAGGTAGAGGCAGTGACTAGAAAAACAGCAGAGCCGATATCTGAGACTCTTTCTCCCCCTTAAACCATTTCATTGTAATTGCTGTGCAAACAGAAGGCCTGGGTAATTATTACGTGGTTTTGTGGGTGTAAATTTAACATGTTGTTCCCATGCAGCCACACTGTGAGGGAAGACTTTTTCCTTGGAGTTTTTCTCTTTAACTCCCTGCTTTCAGTTTCTCCCTGGAGTCTGCGCAGCCAGTTAATTGTCACCAGAGTGGGAAATAGCTCTGAAACCCCATCAGCACCAGGGACTGGCACTGCTGTCCTGGTTTGCAGGAGGATACAGGGAGAAGCAGCAGATCTGCAGATGCAGACTGTGAGCCAGCCCAGAACACAGGGAAAGGGATGCAAAATGCAGCTGGTGGGTGTCACAAGGCTTCTGAGAGCCACCCTGTCCCCAGGCTTTGGTGGAGAGTATGGCATGGAGCTGTGTCAGGGGGGTTTAGGCTGGAGATCAGGGAAAGGGTCTTCCCCCAGAGGGTGCTGGGCACTGCCCAGGCTCCCCAGGGAATGGGCACGGCCCCGAGGCTGCCAGAGCTCCAGGAGCGTTTGGACAGCGCTGCCAGGGATGCCCAGGGTGGGGTTGTTGGGGTGTCTGTGCAGGGACAGGGGCTGGGCTGGATGATCCTGTGAGTCCCTTCCAACCCAGAATATTCCATGACTCCATGGTGGTTCGTGAGTTCCAAGGGGGCACTCAAGCTAACAAATCCCCTGTTTAAGTGCTGGGATTTCTTTGAGGATCTTGAGGAACGGCAGCATTGTGTTTCACTTCTCCAGA
Organism: Lycocorax pyrrhopterus obiensis; assembly: GCA_014706295.1. NCBI lineage: Eukaryota > Metazoa > Chordata > Aves > Passeriformes > Paradisaeidae > Lycocorax > Lycocorax pyrrhopterus. The sequence continues at coordinate 6,725,548 of JACSVZ010000022.1, read as the reverse complement.
GCTCTGGAGGCCAGAGCTTGCTGAGCTGAAGCACCAGCCTCTCTCTCTCAAGTTAGCACAGAACAATGGTGCAGATGTGTCTTAGGGACAGCCTTTTGTGTTTTTATTTCTGACTTTAACATATTGCCCAAAGAGCTGAGAATCTCAGCTCATATTGATTTATTTACTGTAAGAAAGTTTTCCATGGAATTACAGCCATTTCCCTTATTTTCTGGTCATAATAATCTGAATTTTGCCTCCGCCTGTGTTCAACTCTAAGCACAGGAACACATCCCTGTGAATGCGGCTCGTTGAAACATTCCCACAGCCCAGGAGGAAAGAGGTGGCTCCAAACAGCTTGGAATGTTGGTGTGCTTGTGTGTCTGGGTGTAACACAGTCAGGCAGACCTGCACTGCTGTCTGACCTGCAGAACAGATGACTCAATAAATTGTTTCCTGTCACCCGTGCTGCCGTCTCGCTCTGCTGTTCTGCTCCTTCCTATTACATTTGTTTCCTTCCTCCTTCCCATTCCCTATGTAAAAACAAAGCTGAATGTGCTCGTGCTGAAGGCACTCGTGCTGATGCCCTGCTCAGAGTATTTTTAGTAGAATCCCCTGGGTTTGGGCTGCCCAGCTCTCACAAATAACCGAGTCGACCAAGCCCATTGCTGAGCAGCTGGTTTTCTGCTGGTTGGATAAAGATGCTGTTGGAAGCGGTTTCATTTTTCAGTTTGTCTTTTATTTCCCACGTGCACCCTTTGTAGCTTAACACGTCCTGCTGAGAGTTAAACCTGTCTGTGCTTTCGGACCCACCTCCACTGCACGGGCTGATGTTTTGTTCCAAGTCCCACAGCATCCAAAACCTGTTGGGCTTGTCCTTTTTGTTGACAACCGCTCCGTGTGGAAAGCTGGAGGTCTGTATTTGTGCCTACAAAGATCCAGGTGTCCTCTGGGGAGTCCCAGGGGCCTTGGCTTGCTCTTGGCGTGTGCGTAAACACACTGGACTCGCTGAGGAAATAATGAGCTGGAGTAGGTTTGGGAGCAACAAAGGTGGAAGGGGTTTATTTTCCTTTCTCCTGTTTTCCTTCTTGAAGACCGCTGGGTCCGTGCTGTCTCTGGGCCCTAAAAGAAGATGAGTGGAAAATTGAGATGTAGAAGAGAAAGCCCCAGGCCTTCATGTTTCCAACAGGAAAAGCATTTTGTTGTGCTGGAGTTTTCTATGGTATCCCCACAGGTCTTGGGGTTGCTCTGTGTATTTTGACACCACAAGATTCGTTCAGCTGGTGGTGCTTTGGCCATAGGGGAAGGATGTTTTTAAGATGTGATGATTTCGTGCCCCAACCTTGCCTTGTAGCAACAAGGCCCAGGTAATTTTTGACTTTGTGTAGGTGCTTTTAGTCAGTCCAGGCTACTTTTCTAAATATAAAAATACATTTTGCTCAAAGCTCAGAGAATTACAGGGATACTTTAATACAGAAAACACAAATCTGGAGGGGAGCATCCTGAGGATCTGACTGTCCACTTGTGGTCACCCCCTTGGTGTGAGTGGAAAGGCAGCACGTCAATTAATTTTGTTTACTTGAACGGAAGTAATGTTTTCCTGCATTTCTAAGAAGATACTTCATCTAACTTTGAGCATTTTTTATTTGAACTTTAAAAATATTTTTCTGACCTTTTTTTTTTTCAAAATCAAGAGACCATATGAAAGTGAATCTTTCTTCTGATCAGCTTCCACTTAATAAGTGTGTATTTTTCAAAGGGCCGATTACATCAAACCTTTCTAATTAGCTCCATAGAGTGGACATGGCCAAGAAAAATGTCTGGCTTAAGGTACTGCTGGTTTTGGTTTCTCTCATCTGTGGAATAAGTGGAAAAGCAATTTTATAGGTTGTAGGATGGGATGGTGAAGAGAACATGCAAGAAAAAAAGTCCCTTATGCCTGAATATATTTTGACAAAGATCTAAAGAAAGCTCTTAGTCTTGTACGGCACAGTTACATCCTGCTGGTGTGACCTGGATATTGATCTGCCCTGATAAGTCTGAAAAATTACCTGTAATATTTAGATACTGCCATTATTTCTGCAGTTTTGCAATTTCATTCTGGCTTGTTCTGGGTTTGAACTTCCCAAGGTTGTTGGGAGTCTGGGCTGGGCTCGTTCCTGGGGAAGGAAGCAGAAGAGCTCTCTTATTTCTGTGGTTTTTAAATGTAGGTTCAGAGCTCACTTGTGCAGAGCCTTGGAAAGTAACTGATAACAAAAGAGCTTTGGAGTTTGGATAAGATAAGAATCAAATTGAATGTTTGTCCTGACCCAACAGTGTGCTCTATCTGTTCAGGGGATCCAAAGAGTTGCACTTGTTTTAAAATAGTTTTTCTGTTTTCTCCATCTCCTAAACTTCTCTGTGCTGATGTTGGACTCGAGCACTAAATCTAACAACAGCCACAAACCCCATGGGATGACAGCAAATTTGTCTCTAAACTGTGGTGATAGCGAACTTTCCCATCCCTTCTTTATCATGGCTAAGTACCACAGGAGTTACAAACACCACGAGACACTCAAAGCCCCTGGGGATACTTTTACAACTTGTCAAGAAAGGGATGATTCCACAGAGCTGCTGATTTCAGAGATGGCCCTGAGCTGGAACATCTGTGTTGTCCCAGCTCCTGAACTCGCTGCAGCTCAGCCTGAAGCAGTTCCCAGACTGGGCAGGACACTGAAGTGGGTGCAATTAACCACGTGCAGGGCACCCTGAGCAGGAATGGCACGCTGCAGTCCCCAGTCGATACCCCTGAGCCTCCTGGCTTCAGTGAGTTGCAGTTTACCCCTCTTGGAGCGAGGCCTGGTGCCTTCCTCCTCGGAGACCGTTCCCGTAATTCCTGTGTAATTTGATTAGCTCCAACCAGACCTGCCTACAAGAGATAGAATAAATTTGTCTAACCTCCCCAGATCCTACTGAAAATGATGCCTCTGGTCCCTCCCAGTGGGAACTTGTGCTCAGCAGAGACACAGTGACAGAAACCAGCCTTTTAAAAATGATTTATACAGCACTAACAGCAGGACTAGTGGAACTTAGAAGAGTTAAGTGACAAGGGGTCTCTGGTTTCGCTTTTATTGTCTGAATCCTGTAAACCACAGTCCAGGAACCTGGAGATATACCAGGAGGCTGGGGTAGACACTGAAATGGCTGGTTCTTCACTGCCTCTTGATATTTATTTAGAAAGCACTAGAAAAAATATTGCTTTTTTCTGACAAACCTGCCAATAAATTTGCTCAGTAGGCATAAATAATGAGCAGCATGGGGACACGGCTGGCAGATGATAGTCTTGACATGTTTGTAAGCAACTCAAAATCCATTACCGTGGGATCAAAATTGCATAACAGTGTAAGAAAACACTGAATCGGGGCCTAAAATCTAATATATCAATTTTGATAAGCTACCTAGTAATCAGCTACAAGAAAACTTATCTTGCTCAGGTTGTATTTCTAGCTGGCATAGAGACTGAAAATTAAAGAATTAGCATATTTGTGGCAAATAAAATATTATGCTTCCAAGCAAGTGACTGTCCTTATTTAATGCCCTGCTTTGTATTTAGAGTAGCTGCCGAGGCGCATCCTATATGTGCTCACCACAGCAGCTGAATGATGTGTTTAGAATAATTCATCAGATAAATTCATGTCCATAAATAATCTGCATTCAGATCATGACCTTTACCAAGCTGTGCTTTTTCCAGGGCTCAGAAATTTCAGCTAATGCTGGGGAGAAACGAGAGGAACACGGGAAGTTTTGTCCCACCTGCTTCGTTCCAGTAGGATTCCTCGTTTGGGAGCAGGGCAGGAAAGCCTCAGCCCAGGGGTGTTGGGGTGCACTGTGTGTTAGAAGAGAGACAGGCCCTGAGGGCCGGAGAGAGAGCCTCTTTCTTGGACCCAGAAGTGACCCTGGGAGTGCATCCAGGTCACCGGGGATGGGCTGAGAGAGGATTGTGGGTTTGTGGACAGTGCTGGGCCTATGAGATGTGATAATTGTAGTTTGTGACCTTATAGGGCATTGTTTACCTGTTACCGTAATAGGCAATGTCTGTGCACTACCCCAGGTGATTGGGGGACACTGAGGTGAACATCTTTCCTGTTTATATGATGTGATATCCTGTTGGGTGCTGGTATTTAAGGAATTCCAGGTGCTCAATAAACGCTTTGCACTTTCCATCTGGTGTGTGAAGTCCATGCCCTTGCGTGATTACGGCACAGGGGATTTTCTGAGCGTGTTGCTGGAGTGGTGTTTTAAGTACAGACAAAGGGTTTGGGGCACAGCTGAGCTGTGAGAGCCGTGTGTGGCCAGCACTGAGTGCCTTGGTCTTGTCAGCAGGGGCTCCCCTGAGTCCCCCTCACTGTCACCAACCACGGACTAAGAGCAGAAGTGCAGTCCCCAGAGCTGAGCTGATGAGTGGGGTCTTCCCAAGCCACAGTCCCTGACTGCTCTTGAGCCCTGGGAGGGGTCAGGCAGGTGGGAATTGGTGGCTCTCACCCCTAAGCCTGGGCTGCAGAGTGAATCCCTGCAGGCACTGGGCACTGCTGGAGGTGTCTCACCACTGCTGGGTTCTGGGAAATGAGGCAGGGCAGTCTGTCCAGCTGATGCAAGTCCACAAATGTTTATCCACTGAAACAGCTGGCTGCTCATCCCAGCACTTACCTGGTGGGAAAACCGCTAATGAAGCAGCTCTCACTGTGTGAGTGGGCTCTGCACACTGACTGCAGTGCATTGGAGAGGACAAAATTAAAACAGCGTCAGGACCATGGACAAGTGCTCAGAGAAGCTCAGCCACAAGTGGTTGTGAGCCTTGGTAGGTTTTACTCACCGTGCCGAAAACTAGTAGGAAATAAAATAGCCAGAAAGCAACAGGGCTGTAAAGTGTCAGGAGCAAAAACTGAGCCAGAGATTTCCATCTAGTAAATATTATATCTTGATACTGGCTGACTCTGATGTCAGTGATTTTAGGAGTGAACTTCAGCATTTTTAGTATGAAACATTCACATTTTCCCTCCTTTGCTTTCAGCAGTTTCACAGAGCCTTGTGCTGCACTCACACAGAAACATCTTAAGAATTCTGCAGTATTCTTTATTTGCTTCTGTGTTTAAGATGGTAAATAAAATTTTGTATTACCCCTTTCTGTGGGAATGAGGCTCCCCTGGGCATGTTCCTCAGATCCTCTGGATCATCTGGGTGAAGGAAAACCTCCCAGGCTACCAGTCATGTTATGTGGCTGGGGCCACTGTGTTCAGCTCAGGAGACTTTAGTGGTTTGATTCACCAGGTCACCCAAGGAGCTGGTCCTCCTGCAAAATGAGCAGGAAAACTTGAGATTGGATTTGCTAGGCTGTAGTCCTGACTTTGTTGTTCCCCCTCTGGATGAAAGCAATGACTCAGTTTCCTTGTCTGTAAAATGGAAGGCTAGGATTGTTGTCCCTTTGCAAGAGCTTGAAGAGTGGATGAGAAGCTCAAAGCAGATGTTTTTCTGTAGGAAATGTGTGAAGGAAGCTTGAAAGGGTTCTGCATTCAGCACTGTGAGGTTTATTTGCTGTTTCAGCTTGTTTGTTCTTTCATCAGGCCGTTGAACAATAGCTAATGAAAGGAGATGACCTTATATTTTTTTCCAGGATATTACTGCTCCTGTGTCTGTGAACCAATTAAGGCAGCAGCTTTGTGTGCGGACTGCAGCAGCGTTGGGTCCTCCCTGTTAGGACTTTGATGACTGCTGCAAAAGCAAAAATGTGGCTGAATGGGGCTTTCATTATTTCATTATTCTCTAAATTTATTTTAGGCTGCTAAAGAATTAACATGAATAATTTTCCCATTTCGCCATCTGCTTTAGACTCCATCTCAAAGGGTTCCCAATGAGCGTGGCACGCAAAACCCTTTAAAAACGATCCTCTCCATATTTCCCACACTCAGCAGTCTGCTAATGCGGCCAATAGATCTAGGTGATGGGCCTGCATGATTTAGGGAGCATCATTAAGGTTATGATGAGCTATGCAACTGTCTTGTTTATTCACACTTAGCAATTTCCTCGCCGTGCCTTTTGTCTCCGAAAGACTTTTGTATTTAAGCTGTTACAGAGAGAGTAGTGCCAGAGACATTCAGCTGATGAGACATCCACCTTGGGCTCAGGAGCACGAGCTGCTCCTCTGCTTTCCATCTTATTTCCTTCATGGCTCGGGCTGGACACGCTGAGGAGCTCTGGTGAGCTCTCCGTAACTGGCCCGGGGGTACGGGCACATCTCCTGCTGACGTTCAGAGGGTCACTCACAAAGAGTTTACATGTCTTGACTGTCAAGTCTCTGTCTGCGCATTTCCCACTCCAATCTCTTGGGTCCAAGGGATTTTTTTTATTCAGTCTTTGCCTACTGGGGTTGAACTCCACTGAAGCCTCTATTAAACATCCTCGCCACGATGCCTCTCGGGACAGCCCATGACTGCCCTCCTTCCTTGCGAGGAGGAGGAGGAGATCAGGAAGCTAAAGTATTTAACCTGCCTGTCAAACAAAATTATTCATGGCAGGTGAGTGGCTGAGCAGCATTTCGCAAGGTTGCCGTGAATAATACATAACATGGTCAGTCTTGGCACGGGAGCGCTGCTCTAACTTCAGAGTGATTCCCACGCCTGCAAGAAAACTGGTGCACATCTTCATATTCCTCATTTCCCGTGGTAGGTGTGAAGGGATGCCTTGATGGCCAGGCGTGAGCAGCTGCAGCTCTGCCCTTTGGGGCCGTGGCTGGGGTCTGAACGTGGCTGCAGGGCAGGGCAGAGGAGCAGAGCCGTGCCCTGAGCGGAGCTGACGGGCTCTGAGCCAGCCTGTGTCTGTGCCCCCGGGATGCGCACACAGAGATTTATCAGCGTGGGCAAAGCGGGGTTGTAACGAGGTTCCACAGCCCTGGGATGGCACCTCACTCATCTCCTGCCAGCGTGGGACCAGGGGGGAGATAAATGTGCAGCCGCTCTCGGCTCTCCCCTCTCGGCTTTGTTTGCAGAGCAGAAGACAGATGGGCGGCCATGCACACAAATATGCTCAGGCTTCTCCCCAAAGTATGATGTCATCCTGGTATTTTATATTCAGAGTAAAATATTGTAATGGCACTAGTTCCTTCCTTCAAGCAAAAAATTAGTTGAGCAGATCCTCTATTCTTATGGAAAGCCTGTGGGTCTATTACTTCACTGGGAATTGGAATTGGATTTTTTTTTTTTAAATTCTTGAAAGGGGCTACTTTCTCACACAAAATTTTGGCTGAAATACAGTTTTTACCATGTTTTGCAATAGAATACATAAAGGAATCTGACTATTTTAATTTTTGATTTTCTATAGATAGGCTTAGCTTTATATTTTGAACTACTGGTATCATATAAATTAAAACAAATAGGAAACATTCCAACTTTTTTATTTTTATAAACTTTTATTTTCACTTGCTCTTTCCTCAGTTAACCTGCATTAGCTTTTTGCTCACCCTGGATATCCATGTGGTAATAAAAGGGAATACAAGTGTGCTCAAATCCCCCCAAATCCATCACTTCATAAACACCCACACACCTCTCATGGTTTGAAAAGTGCATTTTGATCACTGTTTTGTTGATGCCGACATAAATGAGTCACAAAAATCTTGGTGCAAACTCTGCGAGTCAAAGAGAGTCTGTCCATTGACTTATTGACTTTGGCTCAAGCGTTCGATGTGCAGAAACAAAAGAGACTGAGAGCTCTGGCTGACCTGAAAGATCCCAGTTCCAGGAGCAATCCATGAGAGGTATCAGGAGAGGATGGATGTGATGGACAGAGGGGCAAATGGAGTGGGCGTTGCAGCTTTAACTATGGCTGCAAGGGCACTGGAGTGAGGCCTTTAAATTCACATTAGGATTCTTCTCGTATTTGTTAGATAGAACAATATTAACCTTTTGAATTTATTTAGAAACTCATTAGTGCTTTTTTCTATAGTCCATTCTTTTCCTGATTAGCTCTTCTCATTACAATTCAAATTTCTTTCTGCTACATTTACCACATTGTCCTGCTTTCTCTCATCTCTATTGTTGCTCGGCTTAATTTATTAAAGCAATGAAAAAATAAGGGGGGATCAGTTGACACAGCAACCTTCCAAGCCTTTGGTGTTTGAGGAGGAAGAGAGAGGAAGGGAAACACCCCTGAGTTTGCCTTTTCCTCCAGGAAAAGGGTGGGAGGATGTGGCAGCAGTTTCTGTGTGGGATGCGAGCATGGTTCAGAGTGGAGAGGCAGATAAAAACCTTCAGGATGTGCCTTAGCCCATGCCCAAAGGTGCCAGCAGGGCACTGAGGTGGCTCCAGTGACAAACCTACAGTGAACCTACGGGCTGGTCGGGCTTCACTGTCCTGCTTTCTCACTTCAGCCTTTGCTCAGTCCCAGCGTTTTTAAATGAAGTTCACTCTGAGGGTTCACTGTCCTCACCCTGTCCTGGAAATGTGTGCAGCCAATGCTCCTCTGGCATCCTGTACCTAAGGTCATTTTAAAAACTGTGTGTAAGCCTTTAGCAGCATTTCTTTTGTGTATTTTTCCTTGAGATTGAGACAGAAGTTGGGAGCTGCTGTGATTCCTCTTGACGTCACTCAACCCCAATGGAGTGTGAATGGATGCTCTGATAAGATTTTTTAGTAAGAGACTTGAGCCCGTCCCTGTTTTGGGGGAACTGGGATGGGGAGATGCTTAGATTCATTTACGTATTTCTTCCCTGATTTGCAAACTGTTTTTTATTAGGAACATCACTTTTGCCCTGTTTGTTTTTCTTTCAGCATGGCTCTCATTTCTCAGCAGCGAGGCTGCCACATGCCGTGTGCCAGTGATTAAAGCTGCACTCGCTCCTGACGAGAGGTGATTCAATACAGCCAGATGATTCCAGCCATGCCCGCCGTCGTGGTTCCCTGATTATTGGTGTGTTTGAACATCTCACAAACGTGAATGGATGTGTTTAGGCAGCAGCTGTCGTAAAACAGGGAAGTGCCGGAGTGTTTTATTTGAGGAGCAGAGGGATTAACTCAGCAAAGGTTATATAAAGAGGTTTTGGCAGGGCCACGAAAAGAATCTGAATTTCTGAGTTTCTACTCCATTGCCTTAATCATAAAACCATCTTTTCCCTGAATTCTTTTCTGTCTGTGGTAATTATAGTTTTGGCTGGTTTTATGTCCTTTATAAAAACCTGTCTTTCACACATCTTGTGAAACCGAAGAAAAGAAAAAAAAGAAGATAAAACAATCATAATTTTCCAAGTGTGTAATTCTGGATTCCAGCAGAGGCCTAAAACAAGTAAGGTAATTATTCCACTCAGTTCAGCACCATTTGGAGAATTAGGCTATTTCGTGAATTGTAGTTTTAGAATAAGACACATGGACTGGAAAAAGTTCAATGAGCAACATGCAAAATAAAACAAATGCTTGCAAAAATCAGCTGAAAGAAAAGGAGCTGGCTGCAAGTGAAGGTGGTTGGAGTAAGATGGGAAAGGTCAATGATGTTGAGGGAAGGCTGGAAAAAAAAAGCAAATAAAAAGAAAGATTTTATTATTTACCTTAGTTTATGGGGAAAATGCCAGAGCATATTTTCAGGGCCAAATTAATTCTTGGTGCAAACTAAAGATAAAAGGACTTTCCCCAAGGATGAATTTGGCCCATGGGCAATTACAGGAGGTCAGTCAGGGGAAGCTGCCAGGGAGAGGTCTAGCCAGCTAGTTAAAGGCTGAGCTAGCCCATGCAAGCACATTTGTTAGTGATGGTTAATTAACTTGTTCCTGGCAATCGGCCATCGGGGCAGGAGGTGGACTTGATTTGCGAGTCCTGATTGCCAAGAAAGTCACCCATAATTGCCTGTGATCTTGAGGCTTTCTAGTTTTCACCTTGGTCTCTGTTCCCCTATAAATGGTGCTTGTGGGGGTTTTTTTGTTTGTTTTTTCAGTTCTCTCTCCACAGATTCTTTGCTTCGTATGACACCATTTTCACACTTAGTGTTACTGAAGTCATTGAACCTTTGCTGTGGTGTGATTTTGGGTGCACCTCTTGGAGTTGCTGGATCCATGATGAAGTTGTTGGGTTTGGGGCATTTTGGGAAGGATGTTTCGTTTTCATGGGGGAGGGCCCACTGTCTAAGGAGAGAGTGGGATCAAACCTGTGAGGCAGGAGCAGTTGCACCTGCAGAAGGAGACTGAGGGGAGTGGGTTTTTGCTGAAGTGGAGAGGAATAAAAGCAAGAGAATGGTACTGGTATGTAATTTTTGGCAATTGATGCAGGGCATTATAACTTCAATTTCAAAGCTTCTCATTTCCCTCACTTTGTGTTTCATTAAGACTCCAGCCTATATTTAATGGTGGGAATATCCCTTTTTGCTTCCTTAATTCTCTGTCTGCAATTGGTCTACATAACCTGCTCAATCTCCACTCGGCTCTCTGAGGCATGTGGGGCTTCTCACTGCACCCTGAGAGACACAAAATTATAACTCGACCCTTCTCTAAGTGTGTGTGTGTTATTGCGGTTCCCTGCTTCCTTGTGGTACAAGCAGAATAACAGAAGAGTATAAAATCCTATTTTCAAATATTGACGTCATGTTCTCAGGGGTGTTGCCAGCATGTCAGGCAGGTTTCTGCTCAAACTTCTCAATTTCTTTTCCTTTACATGGGGTGTTCTGTGTCCAGACAAAGAAAGAAAAAAGGATGTATTTTATTATTTAAAAAGGCATGTATCCAATTGATTGTTTGCATATGAAACAAGTTTTCTTAAATATTAGACTTGGGAAAAGGCCTCCTTCGGCAAACCTAGTCTGGATATTTCTACCCTTGATAAATTGTTTAGTGCCGACTTCTTTCATTTTCTTGTCTGTAATTGTGCTGTAGACCTTTTCCAGAAGATTTCTTCATTATGTGACTCATCCAGCTTCCAAAGACAAAGTGCAGCTTATTCAAACTATTCTAAGTCTATTTATCCAGGCAAATATTTGGACATGTAAAACAGCAGCAAAGTGCTCCGATGTCTATCAGGGCAGGAGAGCACACAAAATCCCTGCTATTGTCAGTCTCTCCCCGGGGTGTTTTATCTGGAGTTATTAATTGCCAAAGAGCAGTGTAGGAGTTTGATTCACACCCATACCCGTGCACAGGCGCTGAGTGAAAGCTTTGCTCAGGTTTGAGGTCCATTTCCTCAGCACCAAGCCTGGTTTGCACAGGCTCACGGCCTCGTCCGAGCTGCTTCCCCACCGAGGGGCCCTGAGGCTCTGCAGCTGCACGAAGATCTCTCTCCTCTGTGTCACTGGTTCTGACTTTAAAAGCCAAGAGTTGTCATGAGCTGGTGGCTGTGTCGTGGATTCCTCAAAAGCAGCTGGTGTCACTGTTGAATTTATCTTATCTGGAATAATTTGGGGTCTGGATCTTACCCTCGGGGATTTCTGACATAGCTGCTGATTGGTTTTGCTCCTTAGCATGACTGAAAAGCCCCGAGAGCAGGTGCTGCCCCTGAGCTGGAGCCCTCCTTGCAGCAGGACAGGCATTTTTCCAGCTGGCAAGACATGGTAGGGATTTCTGCACTGGTCAAAAGGTCCAAATAAAATTTTGTGCAAGTTCAGTTCGGTGGGGCTTGACAATTTCACACTCTCGTCATGGAAGAGATTTCAAGAGAGGCTCCTCCTGTCCCAAGATGAAACTGGCCTTTTTTTTCCTGGAGACTTGTTCTCTGAACTGTTAACACCAGGGGTGATGGGAGGTGTAAGTTGCCATATATGTGGTTAGGAATTTGCAAGAATTTGGCAACATTTCTTTGCTGCCAGGGCTACAGATATGACAGACTGGTGTTTATCCTCCTTTTTTTTTTACTTTTGGCTGCCTGAATTAATGCATTTCCTATTGATTCTCTAATGAAGGCAGAGGCCTGAATTCATACATTGCTTTTTATTTGCATTTTTACTACAGTTAGTCTCATCTCATCATTGCTGAAGGCCATTAGTGAGGAGCTGGGTGACTTGTCTACGCTTCTGCTTTTTGTAGTTTTCCAAGGCTCTATACATAATAAATCAGGCACCCTTTCTTGCTTCTGCAATTAACTAATCCACAATGTAACAGGAGAAATAGAATCGATTGAATATGTCAAACTTACAGCCTGAAGGAAAAAATGCAACAAAATAATGAAACGCTTTTGTGATGATGCCTTTCAAAATCACTGTCCTCGTTCTTACACAGATCTAGCCATGAAATTAGGATGGATAAAAGATTTTGCCACTCTGTCCCCCTCCAGTCGATCCTGACCTGTGTTTGAAATGAACTTTTGATGTGGCACGTTCAAAGTTCTGTGCAGCAGACAGGGCTTCAGCTTTCTGCCCATCCCACCTACAGACAGCAACTCCCTCTGCTTCCCTCGAGGCGATTCGTGCTCTGGCAGCAGAACCAGCAGACACATCACCTGCCATGAATGCCTCGAGCTGCTGGGTGTAGCTATTCCGTGTGATTTTTTCCTTGATGGAGACCTCTCAGCCTTGTTGCTTTACCCTCCTTCTCTGAAGAAGGAAGGCTGAAGTGAAAGAAGGTTGAAGGACGTTTCTCAGCAGCATCTCTGAAGCTGCTGCCTGGCGCTGAGCCACGATAGTCACTCAAATCCACATTAAGCTGCGTTTCAACAAGGAAGTGTTTGAGCTCAGTCTGACCTATTTTTTGAAATAAGGATTTGAAAGTCCTCTCTTGCATGATGGGCTGTGTTGGCACAGCACCATGAAAGCAAAGTTGGATCCTGGGTTCCCTCTGTATCAGCAAAGTACTCCTGGCTCAAACTACTTCTGCTAAGCTAAACCCCATTTTCTTTAAAATATGCTTGTCATTTATATGGTTAAAATAGCTTCCTTCCTTGTGATATTTTACCCTGTGAACTTTCCTTTTCTGTTTTTTTGTACAGGAAGCCATGGGCCATTTATTGTGCAGTTCACGCTCTCAGGTACTTCTGTTCCTTGCTGCCATGAGCTCCTTGTGCAGTTCAGACTCGGTGAGCTTTGGCAGTGCTGCTTTGAAGAGTTACACTACAGAGACACTCTGCTCACACCCTGGAGCCTGCAGAGCTCCTTGAAATCACTCCTTGCAGAAGGGAAAAGCCCAGAAAGAGTGAGGTTCACACCAGCTTCCTTATTCTTTATTTTTTTTCAGGAGCCCTGCAGTGGGTGCTGCCGGTCACATCAGCCTCTCCAAGGGGGAAATTATCCTCTAGGATTAGGTGCTGGAGGCAGGTCCTTTAGTGCTCCTGTGCACTGGATGGGACAAGAGATTCGATATTTCTATTAAAAGGAAAAGCAAGTTTTTATGGCCAAAATGCACAATTCCTGTGCAACATCTCTCCTCCTAAAGACAAGGCACTAAAATGCTGGAATTTCCTCCAAATGGGGAAAGAGTGTTGGCACTTCCAGCTCCACGTAATTGTGTACCAAATTCCAAGTACACCTACAAAATATTGCCTGCAGCACAATGTTGGAGATGATTAAAAGGAATTTTTTTTTTTTGCTAAGATGAAAGATTTTATACCTCTCTGGTAAATGCAAAAATATTAATTGAAGTATTAATTGTCAGTAGAAGAACAAATGGGGCTTAAAATGCATGTAAAGATGTTGGAATTTACAAATGACCTGATAATGTAGGAACTATAAAACACAAAAAATACTTAATTAAAACATACACATTTGAAAAGGGAAAGAATTTTAATTTGAAGTATTCTTCATTTTAATAGATATTTCCTCAGCTTCGTTGAGCCTCAGTGCTTTTTTGTCGTAAATAGTTCACATCCTGTATTTTCCATTTATTAAGCAATGCCATTTTTGCTGTTTGTTTGCTACTTTCAGAACCTTCTTTGTAGGCTCAGGTGAAGAGCAGCTTCTCCTGAAGGCGTCTATAGAATCTGGGAGCTGTTCCACACCTCTGAACATGATGAATGTTGCAGTACGGACTTGACAGGTCAACCCCAAAGCAGGCAACAACCACTCAGGGAAAGTGAAGGTGAGTTTTGCCCAGTGTGACAATGAAAACTGAGCAATTACTTCAGCATTTAACACTAAGGAGGTTAGGACAGGGGTCACAGCAGCTTTCTCCTCTGGGTTAATCCCTGCAGTGCTCTGTGGCGGGTCCTTGGTGTACTCAGTGCCCTGACACCCGCCCTGGCACCGCCGGCCCTGCAGATGTAAATCAGGAGGAGAGCTGCCCTCTCTGATCTCGGATGAGGAAAGTGTTTATTTTTACTGGTAAGAGCAAGCTCTCTCTGCAGCTGTCACCGCCGGGGTCAGGAAGGCAGAAGGCTCTGTTTCCTTGGGAGCTGCCTTGCCTCCTGCTGGGAATTAGCCAGGCATTACTCATGGTTTTGCTGGGACCCCTCTTTGCCCTTTCCAAATAAATGGCTCTGGAAGAGGAGGGCAGGGCCGCGAGTCTTGGAAGGGATGAGGCGCCTTCCAGCCAAGCTCTGCTTGGGGTGAGAGATTTGCAGAGCTGGAAGGAAGCTCTGGGGAACCCATCTCCCATGGCTAAGCAGGAGATCATTTGATCTCATTTCCCCCTGGGGCTGCTGGGGGATGGTGGGGATGAGGCTTGGTCCCTGGGCACTGAGGCAGCCTGTGGAGGCTGTGCCAGAGGGGAGTGCAGGCACATTCTCGTGCAGGGCAGAGGGGATTGTGTTCCCCATCCCATCTCATCCGTCTGTTAGGAAGCATTCATCAAAACCCATCACGTTTGTGAGGCAGGGTTTGATGCTCAATCTGAGACAAATGCCAGAAATCCTGCCCAAGCAGGAGAGGGAAAGGCCCTATTCCTTAACCTAGAGTCAGTGGAGAAGGTCAAGAGGCTGTAGCCACTTCCACATCAGAGCAGGATAGGGCACCTTACCTGATCTCTTACCTCCATGATGGCATTGAGAGGAATGATGGACAACAGGAACAAAATCCTTCATGGCACACCCTTCTGTGCCAGTCTGGATGTTTTACTAACGACAGAACTCACAGGAATCTCTGGAAACCTGTGGCAATGCTTTGCTGCTCCCTTAGGACAGGATTCCACCCGGTGGTTCTTCAGTCACTTTTCTGTTTGTCACTGGCTTTTTCACCTCTTTTCACTGACTGTCTTCTCCACACACTATTTTCACTTGCAACAGGAGATGTTTGCTGCTGTCAGGCCCAGAGCAGCCAGGGACTCCTCTGCCCATCGCAGAGATGGGAAGTGCTGACCTACTCAAATAATGGAAATTCTCAAAATATTTTTCCCCTGCCCTTTCTACACCAGATTCCCAACAAATTCCCCGGGTTCCTGGGTTAGTCACCAGGAGCTGGCTGATGTTTGGCTTTTATTCTTGTGCTTTCGAAAGCTGCATTGGAACGGACCCTACAAAAGCAATGGTTCATTTCTTTGTCAGAGTAATAGGGGATCCAGTACCAAGCTCAGACCCAGGGCTGGGCTGGCCTCTGCTTAAGGAGTGCAGATGAGGCTTCCACTGCCAGTCCATCTCCCACTTGGCCCTACACCTCTGGAAAAGGGGAGGAAGCATCTTGAAATGAAACAACACAAAAGTATCTTCCCAGTGATCTGCCATTAACCTCTGTGTAGCTTAAAGCAACATTGCACAAGAACAAAAAGCAGCAGATACTTTTCCAAAGGCAGTCACAAACTGTTCTTTATCTGCTCAGATCTTTGCTGCCTGGTGCTGTCTGAGTCATTCTTCTCGCTAAAGCCTGAGGATGATTTCCTTTCTCTTACTGTGAAAAGTTTACACTTAGAAGACTCATGCATGAAGGACCAAAAGACATTTGGTTTGGCTGCACAGTGAAAGAGTTGGGTGTCTTCATTGCTTCCTTACTTTATGCTGGTTGCTACAGATCAGCTTCCTCACAGCTGCTGCTGCTGAAGTCTGTGCTGGGTCTCTGTGCACTGCCACATGTTGCAGGATGTGCAGTTTGCACCGATTGTTTCCTGTGCTGGAACAGCCTGCATGGAAAGAAAAAAAAAAAAGAAATTCTCCAATTCATGTTACTAAATTTGTACTGTGTGGGTGTTTGTCTGTATTTTCCTATTTTAGTGCCTTTGAAAACATCTCACAGGCCAAGAGGAAGTAGAGAAATGCAGAAGGAGAAATGAGGGATGCAGTGAGGAGGGATGAGGTGCTTGGGGAGCACAGTTAGAGGCACAACAAAATAAGCCTGAAAGAGCAGAGGGATGGAGGAATGGGTCCCTTTTCCTGAGCCAGCTGAGGTGCATCCCTCTGCCAGCCTGGTGCACTGGCTCTGCAGGTCACAGACCCCTCTCCTGCTCTGAAATAGGCTTGGTTGTCTCAAATATGTGTTGCTAGTGGGTGTTAAGTGTTACATTAAGACAAGGTTTGTAGAGAGAGATAAAAAACTTTAACAGATAAAGAGAGATGGTCAAGGAAATAAATTGCATTTATAAGTTTCTGTAGATCTACTTTCCGTAGCATCTAGCTTGCTTTCCTTGAGAATGTTTGTTTTTCCTTAACTCTTTTCTTTTTTTTTTATTTCAAACTTAAAAATGGTTGGAAATTTAGATTTTATTGATGGGAGAATTGTACATAAGCCTTTGCTTCCGTCTGTGTTTTCAATGGAAATAAGTGTGTTGCAACTTCTTTACTGGTGGTGCTAACACTTTTTTGGATTGGTTACTCAATGCAAACTGAAAAATAATACAATTCCATTAAAACTGGGAGTGGCCCTGAACATGTCCTTTTGTAGAATAGACCTCTTTTCTTGGGGGAGTGGAACTTCTCACTGGAAAACTTTTAGTCTGTCTTGATTTGATTTTTGCCTTTTCTACTTTCTGGTTCTGGTTCCCCATCAAATCATTTGCCTTTGCCAGTGCCCCCTTCTTCCCCATCTGCCTCACTCTAATGGGAAATAAATCTCCAAGCTCTGTTCTATTCCCTACCATCCCATAGTCTTCTGCTCTCGCTGAATCACCAGGATGATACAGCTCCATTTATAAAACGCTAAAAGTACCATTTATATTTTTTCCCACAATCCCTTTTGGCTGGTGTCAGAGACAGAAACACGAAGAAAACAAACCTCAAGGATAAAAAAGCAAATCCTTGTGGCTCTATCTGCGGTAAGGATAAGATCCTTTTCCAATAAAGATGGATGATCTGGCTTCTCTCCCCTCTCCAGCCACTCTCCTGTCTCCCTCCCAAGCCAGTCTTGGATGGGACAGAGGTTGTTTCTTCTGTGGGCAGTGGACATGGCACACCACAGTGAGGAAAGGCTGGGAGAAGTTGGAGCATTTGGCCTGGAGAAAAGAAGGCTCTGGGGTGACTTCTGGGGGCTCTTTGGTACCTGAAGGGGCTCCAAGAGAGCTGGGGAAGGGCTTCTGTCAAGGGCCTGGAGTGACAGGACAAGAGGGAGTAGCTTCAAACTGGAAGGGAGTGGGTTTAGATGGGATATTGGGGAGAAATCCTTCCCTGCGAAGGTGGGGAGGCCCTGGCACAGAGAAGCTGTGGCTGCCCCATCCATGGCAGTGTCCAAGGCCAGGCTGGACAGGGCTTGGAGCAAGCTGGGACAGTGGAAGGTGTCCTGCCCATGGCAGGGGGTGGAATGAGATGCTCTTGAGGTCCTTCCAAGCCAAACCACTCTGTGATTCCCTGAACCAGACCCAGTTTCAGTGCCCAGCACAGCCTTGGGCAGTCAGGGCACTGCCAGCACCCAAAGGCTGGTGAGGGAGCCTTTCTCTAAGGAAAAGCACCACAACTTCTGGAGTTACTGCTCAGCAGCACCAAGTCCCACAGTTTGCAGTGGATCTGGTTCATTTTCACCTGCCCCGAGCACGTTCACCTGCTCCCAGAGGCACCAAGCCTCACTGGCAGCATGGGGAACGAAATGCAAAGGAAAAGGGGAAAAAAGCATTCTATTCCTGTCAGGTAGATGGAAAATTGGGTTTCCTCCTGCTCTCTCCTGCCTCCTGGAGAGCACACTGTGTGTAGAAGGTGACCTTTTGTCTCCTTCCTGCCCACCCGAGCTGGGAGCGACTGGGCTGACACATGTGATGACAGATAGACGCCAGCGCGAGCAAATTGGCCTTGAACTTGCTCCAGAGAAAATTGCTGGGAGGCGTGCGCAGGCTGGGCTGCATTAGGGAGAGCGCAGAGCAGAGGCAAATGTTTGTGTCATTTGCAAACGCCACTGCGAGGGGACAGAGGAACAGATGAGAGTTTTGAACTCTAAAGGTTAATGCAGAGAACATGAAATAGTGCTCTGTGCTTGACTTCAAAGTAGACTTTGAAGACTACTCTCATTTTGGGAGGAGTTTGGATGAAATTGGATTAATCACTACTACCTGTCTGGTTTTTTTCTCTTTTACTGTTAATTTTATTTTATTTTAAAGTTGACTTCTTGTTTGCTAGGTTTTTTTTCTCTAAGGAAGTTCCTGAGTTCTTGACATTCACCAAAATTTTAGTTAGTGTATATGCTGAGGCTTCATGGTACGGGTGGAAATTAGGGAGGGTGGATATGGAAGCATCTTAAAGCTGTAGAAATTATTTATGAGAATAAAGCTCCAATCACAAATCCCAGATTAAAAAAAAAATTAAATGCAAGAACTTTGAAAGCATATCCTTGCTTGTCCAAATAGCACCTTCAGGCTGATCTCCAGGAAAAGGCCACAGTAACTCATTAACTCATCACAGTTTAATGAAGAACTGTGTGTTCTGGCCGCATCCATCACTGCCACTCTGCTCAGAACAAACTCCCTGACTTCCTGAAGATGCACAACCCTGAACCCTGCTGAGCTCTGCTTTCAGGCCAGTGTGAGCTTCCTTCCTTCCCAGCACCTTATTTTAGGAGACAAAGAAGATTTTGGAATGAAAAGAGTACCATATCGATGGCCTCTCTCCCAGCCACAGCACCACCATGCCTCTGCCTCCTGTGACCTCAGACAGACACTCAGAGCACAGACGCCAGCTCTGCCCCCGGGGTTAGGGGCAGAACACTGGAAACACACGAATTCTCTGCAATAAATCTGGCAAACAAGGTGATTGCATGCTAGTCCTGCAGGTTTCATTTGTCTGTCTCTGTCCACGGCAGGCTGATCCTGCCTCTCTCCTTGGAAGTGGCTGCGTGCCAGCAGCATCCATCTCTCGCTGTCCTCCGGGCTGCAGAGCCCGGGTTTTTAATGGACACAGCCCGAGCAGGTTCAGCAGGTGCCTGGTGGAAGGGGCAAAGCTGCACCTCTGAACATCCTGAAGGATGGATGAGCATCAGGCAGCCTCGCAAATTATTGTCTTTCTAAGGTCAGAGGATGTAAGGGCGAGGTATTGCCATGACAGATTGAGTGAAATCATTACTGTGCTCTGTGTTTAATCCCAAAATATTCCTCACATTCTAAAATTAGAAGCCTGGAAGGCTCCCCACCGGCTCCAGTTTGATATATTCCAGCAGAACTTTGCTGCTTGAGCCAAGGGGTGGCGCATGGTAATTCTGTGAACATTTTGCTACTGAAACTTCTACCTTATGTTTATAATGTTTTTTGTCTGATTGTGCACATGGCTGAAGAGTTAATTTACTCTGTAATCAGTTGCTTGCCTGTTAGCCCTTGCTGACCTTCCCTTCCTGTTTTGTCTTTTATGGCAAGGGCATTAGTTTCCTAACATGCAGCATCTCTCATTCATTTGGGTTTCTGCTCCCAGACGTTTCCCTTGCTTACCTCTAGGCCGATACAGCCCACCCTGGCTGGAGTAAACTGTGCCACATCCTCAGAGCTGCTGGGCTACTGAAGCAAGGCTTTGTTTGCCCTCGTTTGTCCTTCTCTGAAGCCAGGTTCTTGCCTGAGGTTTGTGCACTTGGTGCCCTGTGGGGTCTGGGCTAGGACAGAGGAATGGTTTTAAATGGCTTGTGATTTCTGTGGCAGCTGGGAGTAGCCAATGGAAAATGGTGGCAGGAAAATATCCTGTAGTTCAATTAACTTCTGCCTTCTCAAACTCCAAATCGCATTTAAACCCAAACAAACAGCTCATCCAAGCAATATCCAGCTTCTTCCCCCTCTTCTTTCCACCCCTTCCTCTCTCAACTTGTTCATCTCACTTCATCCTCTCTCCCACCTGCCTTCCCTGCATTTGGCTTTCGGCTGCTCCAGGCCATGATGAGCCACCTCACATTCCTGTCAGCGGTTTCAAAGGATTTACTGAATGTCAGTAAGACTTCGGGACGCTTTTTTTCCAAAAATACCTTTGTTTCAGTAGGAGTCCTGTTGGCAGGCCTCGGTGACATTTTCAAAAGGCCCTGTGTGATGCAGGAGCTCAAGGAACAGCTGTACAGAGGGGTGCCTTGGACCCTTATGTGTTATTTAAAATCCCTGCCTGTTGTTCTGATGCAATCCACTCAGAGAATGAAACCTCTGCACACAAGGACTTGCATTTCTCTTCCGTAGTCTAAACCAGAAAATGATCTGTTTGTGGGGACAGTGAGTTTGCTGTGTCTGTGGCTGCTGGATGAGTTTTCTGCTGGACTGGATTTGTAGTTAGTTGGGAAATACTCAGGGGACAGAGCTTTGTGCTGGACTAAAACTGTGCTTTTCCATCTGTTTGAGCAGGAGATTGACACGGCTGCTTTCAGGATGAACCTTTCCTCCCCAGAAGAGACAAAACTTTGAAGCAGATTCTAAAAGCCACGGTTCCTCTCCAGAACTGCCACAGACCAGGCTGCAGACCGTGGGATTTGTGGCGGTGAAGCTTTTCTGGAACTGCTGTAGGAACCTCTCCTGCGCTGAGGAGCCAGGCAGAGGGTTGCTGTGATGTCTGAACAGGTGGAGCAGAGGACGGTTAAAAACCAGCCAGTTATGGGAAATCTGAGTCATGAAAACCATTGGATAAATTTAAATACATTATTCTAGCTTGGAGGAGGAGACCATCTGGGTAAGTTGAAGGATGTGTGTCTTGCTGAGGGAACAGTTATTTCAAATGACAAAAGAACTGTCCTGAGCTGGAAAAATCTGCCAGACCCAAGATTAAAAAACAGCTTAGAGTGACACTGATTTAATGTTTGCATGTCAAGAATCTAGCTAAGGGCCATCATATTAAAATATTTTTAAAATACTTTTGCTGGTATTTGCCAGTTATATAAAGAAGGAAGGCCTGGAAATTTTATCAGAACTTCATATTATAATGTTCCTTTTAGAGATTTTTAAAGAAATCTTGTTTATGAACTCCAAATTCCACGATGGCTCCGGTTTAAACAAAAAAGCTGGGGAAGAAACGGGAGGATCTCCCTGCAGCCAGGTTGCAGAGGGCTCAGACAGGCTTTTAACTTGTTTTTGAGAGTTAAGGCTCTGGTTTGCCACCTGGCTCATCCCTGAAGGTCAGGGTTAATGTTTGGGCAGCCAGGTGTCTCCTGATGGACGTCCCCCATCTGCCACAGGATGCAGAGCTCACAGCCTGGTGTTCTGGCTCTGCCTCCTGGCATGGCCTCAGTAACATGAACCTGGTGTGCCGGCTCTAATCTCAGGTAGACTCCAATCCAGCTCTGTCAATTTTCCCAAAGAGCAGGTCCTCATGGCAGGATCCCTCCTGGAAGCCAGCTGAGATGCAGCTGGGAGGAGGGAGAGGCAGGAGAGAGATGTGCTGGTTGTCCCAGGTTGGAGTAGAAAGTGGGGTGAGCAGCTCGTGGTTCACCCAGCACTGAGCTGTGATTGAGATTGAGGAAACGAAGATGGTGTGAGGCAAACAAGCTGAAATCAATGACTAAATGCCTCTGGCCACGCTGATGGACTCATCAGCCATGAAGGGTGTGATAAAAGCACCCTCTGTGATCCTCTCCTGTCATCTTCTTGGGAAATGGCTTGCACAGCTCGCTGGTACCACCACTCCTAGGGACCCAGGGACAAGAACAGCCCCCACTGATCTGACCCTGCAGAGATTGCCAAGATCAGCAGAGTGGACACAGGTCTGGTGCCATGGCAGAAGAGGATTTGGAAAAAAACCCCATGCAGGTACAGCTGCAAAGGCCCGTGGGGCTTCCTCTCCAGCCTCGCTTTAGGCAGACATGGTAATTCTGAGTTTAACTATCTTTTTTACAAGCATAGATCTCAAAACCCTATGGTACAGACTCATCATTACCACCTTACAGATGGGGTCGCTGAAGCAGAAAGAAGGGAAATGACTTCCCTGGAACCATTAACTGAGTAAATGACAGGGCTAAAAATAGAGACCAGATCCTCAACCTTTCCTACAACCCACTGCCACTCCTGTCCCAAAGGAAAGGTGCCAAGGGAGTTGGTTAAAGCAGGCAGCAGCTCTTTAACTAATGCAGAACCTGAATGCCCTGGGTAAGATGTTTCTGTGAGATGTTCCACCAAGACCACTCCGGCAAGCCAACACATTTTTGGAGAAAAAATGGTTGACAGAAAGGCCAGCGAGCCACATATGGCTGTAGTACTTGTCAATCACACCAACCTAATGCGTTCAGAAGTTCCAAATGCCTTTTAAAGCTAATGGTCTGTGCACTAATAGCTCCTGGCCCTGGCACACGGGCTAGCAGCTGGTGCCCCTAATTGGTAGCCTCGAGGACGAGCACGTGGGCAGGCAACTGGATGGCAGGAGCAGCGAATGGATTAGGAAACCTGCCTTGCTAATTCCACCATTCAGCATGGTCTTTAATCAAGATGAAAAGTCAAGAGACCGCGAGGGGGTAACAAACAACAGCTTTGCCCGATTGCCAGTGTCCAGCTCACCCAGACCTGACAGGCTCTGCCTGGAACAGCCCTGCCAGCAACAGCTTGTGAAGCTGCCTGAGCTGCAGCTGTTCTCCTTCCCTGTGGTGTGTGCTGGGCAAAGCTGGAAATAGCATCACAGAACGATACGCCTGTCTCTGGCCTTTTTGGGGATGCAGCTTATTTGAGGGGTGGATGTCAAGTTGTGTAAAAGCATCCAAGCACCTCCAGCTAAGCCCAGCAGAGACAAACAGCCTGTCTGGCACAGGCTTGTGACACCTACTGGTGACAGCATCAGCATCTCTCCTCCTTTTCTCCTGCTGGTCTCTGCCTTGTGGCGTGTGCAGGAGCCTTGCCTTGTAAGGCAGGGCCACGGCAGAAAGAGCAAGAGCCCTGAAATGGCCAAGGAAGGTTGTCAGGCAGCTGAAGCCATTCAAGGAGATTCCAGGCATTGCTGAAGGAAGGATGGAATGATCCAGACCACAGCAGGAGGGTGGTTTGAAAGCTGCTGGGTTACTTGAGCTATGCAGAGCAGTGGGCACCACCTGTTTGATCGATAGCAGGAGGTTACAAGGCACTCTCTGATGTCCATTTTTAACCCAGTAATTAAAGTTTTGATGTTCCATGTGAAGCTTAACCTGGAATTAGTCCATTTGAACAGCCTCTGCCTCTGTCCCCTCCAGAGCTGGTGTGGCTCAGACACAAAGTCCCTGCAGCTGCTGAGGATCTCGTGCTGATGCTCTGCAGATGATCTAGGAGCCACTCCAGCCTCCTGGATCAATTTAAGATTGATAATCTTCTGGGGAGACTCTCCCTGCCAGACTGGCTGAGGGTTTGTAGCCCCCAGATTTTGTCAGATCTCAGAATTCTTGTTGTCTTCCCAGTAACTTCCACTTAGTGGTTCCAGATGATGCAGTGGAGACCAGAATGTCACAGTGAGATGCAGAAAGAGATCACCAGCTCTAAGCACACTCATCGTTAACCTTCCCACTGTTCTCCAGAAATATCCTTTCCCACTATGCTTGTGACTGAGTCTGAACCTTGCTCCAGATGGCAGTGGGCTGAGGAGATGAAATTTCCCTGCAGTCAGAGCTCAGAGATGCACAAAAGAGGGAAATTGTGAAATTGCAATGACAGGGTTGTTTGGGTAGCTTGTGATGTTCTGGCTTTAGAGAAATCCATGCCTAATGTGCCTGCATGGCAAGGTAAACTAAAGACCATATAATTCCATTTCAGCTTTACATAACGGGAAGAAACCCATGTCTCCTGGACTCCTGGCTTGTCTGCAAGCATTAGGGCTGGTTTCTACACGTGCAGCTCAGGCACTCCATGCTAAAGAGCTTAGGGTAAAGCATTTCTGGGATTGGCTTACCACAGAGCTTAAAGGCTTGGCTCTGCCATACTCACACTTCCTTTAGAGGATGAGGCCCAGTGTGACTGTTCAGGGTTTGTGGAGAAGAAAGGCTCCATGGGCCTGGCACACCCCATCTTTTCTCCCTGCTCCCCTGCTGCTGCTGTAGAGATTTTGGTGCTAATTTTTTTCTAGTTGTCACGAGGCTGAGCTCAGGATGAGGGCGGAAAGCCTCTTTCAGGAGCCAGGCTGGAGCTGTGAATGGAGTTTGTTTGTGCAGTGATGGGATAGGAATCTGGGATTTGGAGGGCTGGGGTGAACTGCTCGTTTCAGACAAGGCACTCATGAGTGGATGGTGCCTAACAGAGCCGGAGGCTCAGCAGGGAGTAAGGAAGCACCTTCCAGCACTGTGAGGTGTGGTGCTGCATCTCTGTGTCGTAGTCTGGGTATCCCATGGGGAAGGCTGAATTCCTTGGAGCTGGTGAAGCCTGGGCGTATCTTGAACTCTGTCTCCACTTTTCCTTTGTTTCCCCTTCTGCTTCACTTCCATTGGCATTTGTCACCCAATTTTCTCCCCCCACCTTCCTGTTCTGTTCTCCTGATCTTAACAGTCCCATTTCCAAGCCTTAAGGAACATTAAGGAGTGTTTGAACTCAGCAAATATTTTCTCTCCTTTTCAGTACGCGACTTAAAATGTTAGCTGAGTTTTGATACAGCACCATGAGTGGCAGTGTGTTGAGGTTAGAGCAGTTATATTGAACATGCAAAGGGATGCTTTGCACAAAAGCTGCCTCATCTTTCACTGTGTATTAATAATGCAGGGAGTTCTAGATCATCTGTCCCTGTCACTGCTGCTGCATTTTGATACACTCACGTGGAATAGCTGTTGGAGAGCAAAACCCACGAGGATGTTCCCTGACCTTTTCCCTTCTCCCCACCAGTAAATTTTAGATATTCTGTGCAGGCAGCCAAGACTCTGTCCTGGCAGGAATATTTTGGTAATGTCCAGGTGTGGAGGGTGAACACGACCTGGCATGGGCTGAGTGCTCTTCTGAAAGGTTGTGTTGGTGCAGGCCTCGATGCTGCCCTGAATCATTTATGGGATCCTCTCCCGTGCCAAACAGTGAAACCTAATCCCCACTCACGTCTCTGATCTCTGTCTCACACCACTGCAGGGTGTGAGCATCCATCACTGAGCACAGTCCTGCCTGGAAAACTGTAGGACACTAGAAAGGAGCCTGCAGGGAACTGAGGAGTTTATTTAGTTCGCCCTCTGACCCCGAGGTCGCAGTGGGCTTCCACAGGATGGTGTAGATTTTTGAACACTGACTTGTGAAGTGGTGTGTGCCTCCCATAACAACAATTTTTGTTGGAAAGGTGGGAGGGAGCTGCACTGCTGAGCTCCAAAAGTGGGCAGAGGCTGCACAGATGGGGTGGGCTGCCAGCCTACAGCTCCCAGCTACTGCTGCATCCTCCCCAGGGAGGGTCTCTCTCCTGTCTCTACAGAAGTGACAGGAGGAACCTGGGCTCTCTCCCCATGCACTGCAAGAAATTTTTCTTCATGAAATTCATCTCCCCTCGTCTGGGTGCCTACAGGAGGCAGGACTGAAGTGAGCAGCACCCCTTTGCACCATCATCCGTGCGAACAGGGCTGGCCTTGGTGTGGAAATCCAAGGTTCCAGGTCTCCCCTGCAGCTGGCAGGCACAGCTACCACCTGCCTGTGTGGGCAAACACTGGCAGCTGCAGCTGAAATGCTCCAGCTTCCCATGCTCCAAAAGCCACAGTGCAGCCAGCTGTGTTATTCCAAACTCTGGAGCGATCCACGCTGCTCCTTTAGCCCCTGTTGCATTCCCAGAGCTGACAGTGGCGGCAGGAGCTCAGCTCAGGGATGGGTTTTCCCTCGCTGGTGTCGGAGCTGGGTGCCCAGCTGGAGCTGTGCCCTGCTTGGGATGAGCACAAGGAGCTCCTGTCCTCGGGGGCAGCTCGTGGGAGAGGTGACACTGCTGGGGCAAGGCCCAGCACCCGCAGGCAGAGTCACAGCCAGACCCCAAGGACAGCGTGGCTGGGACTGAGAGGTGACTTTCTCCAGAAAGGGGTGACTGTGGGACCCTCTGGGGCAATGAGGACAACGGCTGAGCCTTCCAGAGCTCTCCCAGGCACTGGTACATTATAGCCCCAGACTGATGTCATTAATGAGACATCCTGCTTTATGTAATAATGTGTTTTGTGTGACTCACCCTAATGAACAGAAAACAATCCAATGGGCCTCCTAATGGAATTCCTGATCTTTCTGTCCCAGTGCTTGCTATGAATTATTTAAGACATCTGGAGGGATTTGTGAGTAATGAAATCTTTGCTGATTCTGTCTCACCTCAGATGGCCTCAAAGGTCTGGTGAGCAGCTTTGGTCCTGTTTCAGTCTCGTCCTTCACCTGCAGAGCAGCCAGCTCGAAAATATCTCTGTGTTCTTGTCCTCTACTTTCACTTAGCTCTTGGCTGTGTTTCCTTTGCCTTCCCCCAGCTGAAAAAATAAGATTTGCCTTTCAATGTCAAACATCTGCCTTGGGTGGGCTGAACCTGGGTCTGTCAGAAGGGAGAGGATCTTATCCAGGGAAATGTGTGAGGGGTGTGCTTAAACAACTCTTGGGTTTCACAGCCCCTCTCCCTGGCAGGTGAGGTGCTAAAGGCCAGAGAAGCACAGGAGCAGCCAGGGCTCTGGGTGCCCTTTGCTCATGGCCAGCCAAGCCTCAGACAGCCAAAGGCACCTGGAGATCCTTTGGAAACCATGGTCTGTGATGAATAAGCCAGTGTGTGTCAGTCATACCCATCAGCAGGCTCAAGGTAGGAAAAGTGGATGGGAAGTGTCAGCCACCAAACAGATTTTATGACCTGTTGCAAACCAGAGGTTCGGTGGATTTGTGGTTGGTGCTTATGCTACAATATGAAAATCTTTTGAAGGAATAAAAGGGATGAATAGAGGAGGAAGCACAGAACTTTATGGCTTTGATGTTCAAAGGAATGAGCAGATTAAGCATCTTCATAAGGGAGGAAGCTGGCAACCACTTTAACGGTAGGGGGGTTTGTTTCATTTTTCTTTGTTCTTTTGGTTTTTTATTATTGAAAAAGAACGAACCAACCAACCAAAAAAAAAATCACATTCATATTTTCACCCTTTGCCCTGAGGTTGCATTGCACTTCTGGAATCCAAGGCCGTGCGAAGCCGTTCTGCAGCCTTGGAACAAATACCCTGAAGGGAGCATTGGGAAGATTAAAGGTTGCT
Source organism: Lycocorax pyrrhopterus obiensis (assembly GCA_014706295.1). Classification (NCBI taxonomy): domain Eukaryota; kingdom Metazoa; phylum Chordata; class Aves; order Passeriformes; family Paradisaeidae; genus Lycocorax; species Lycocorax pyrrhopterus. The sequence goes on along the minus strand of JACSVZ010000022.1, from coordinate 6,698,248 downwards.
TCCAGAGCATGGATGTGAGCAGACAGCCAGGATTCCCCAGAGCTGGGAGCTGGTGCAGAGCTTTGGTTCTTCGCAGCAGCTCGGGATCTGCCACTGCCAGTGGCCAGAGGGAATAAAACTAAACATCTGCCGTCCGTGGCTTTTGACCAGAGAGGGGAAATCCTCCTTATTGCAGAGATGAGAAGCTGATTAAAAGCACTTTGTGCCCTGCTTTTACTGACATGAGAAAGGCACAGATGTCAGGGTAGAGCTTCTATTTTTAGGAGCCTGCCCAAGATTACAAGCCTACAACAGAGCAATGGAGAGGGGACGAGTCTCTCATGCAGGAAATGAGCTTAGAGGGTTTTTTGGGGGCCAGAGTGAAGGCATGGGTGTTACAGTGCTGCCGTGGGTGGCATAATGCCACAAACCCCTCGTGTTCTTGGCTTTTTCTCTCTTTTGGTGCACATTGCCCAAATCCCTACATACCTAACCTGTCAAATGCTCAAAAAAAGCAGTTTAGGGGACAGCTTTGAACACACCTGTTCTTAAAAAGCAGTGGCTGTTGCAAGTGGGCAAGTTAAGCAGGTGTGGTGGATATTTTTATCCTTTTTCCCTGAGTAGGAAGATTTAAGAACACTTTAAAAACAGAACCAATGTTAGTTTTAAGCTCAAACATTTAAATAGCTCAGGCTTTTTCTAAAGCCATCAGAGGCCAGATCTTTATAAGGTCCAAGCCTTTGTCTCACATTTAATGCCGCAGAGGAGACTTTAAAACAGAAGCCAAGGGAGCGTGAATTGTCAAAGTGGGTGGTGGGGGCATATCCTGGATGATGGTGTGGCCTTTGGCAGTGGTTATGTCTCATTATTAGTTAAAGCCTGAAGTATTTTTAATTCCAGCAGATGTCAGATCAGGAAGGGTGGTAAAAGCTGCTATTGCGTCTCAGCTTTCCTGGTGTTCCTGAGTCAGGGCTGGCAAGGCTTGGAGGAATGACTCCCTGCAAACAGCAGGCCTTAGTGGTTTTAGTCAGAATCCTCCCATGATCACCCTCTCACTCCTCCTCTTGTAAAAAAAACCTTAAGAAAATTAATCTATCTTTGCATGCATCATTACAAAGAATGCAAATAATCATGTTAACAAGATTTATATTTATTCCTGGTATAAATTTCCTCACTAGAGGAGTTTGTCTTAATCTCTTCAACAGACTACAAATGCTTTGTCCAGCAGATTGTTGTGCTCTGTGAATTACCAGGCCTTAGTCAGAGGACGACTTGGCTCTGTTTCCCTGAGAGCAATAGAAGCATTTGAGATATGATGGGAAGAAAATTTTTTAAAGAAACCTGAAGTCTCTAAGAACACCATGATTGCTAATTCTTCCCAAGATGCAAAGTTTAAAAAACAATTAGATGGAGGCACAAACTGTGCTGGCAAATCCAATTCCATGTGCACAGTTTTGTCTTAGCAATTGCAAATTGGACGGTGAGTTGAATACTCCCCTGTGGAAAAGGAGAAAGCACAAAAGCTTCTGCCCCTCTAAAATCCTGCTGGTCTCTGTGGTGCTCACAGAGGCCTCATTAATGAGGTATTGAAGCGTGTTGCAATCACACTGCAGCCCAGGAGAGCAGCCTTCATTTTGCAGCACAAACTGGAGTACAGGGGCTCTGTTAACACTTCCCTTGGCTTGGCTGGCCTGGGAGCAGCAGCCTGCAGCATCCCAAACCTCGAACCTTGTGGGCAGGCTGTGCTGCAAACCCCACCTGCTGCCGCGGAAGGGAACAAGGATCGCTTGGAAGGATCCTTCTGAGAGCCTTGGGCTGTTTTATCTCACCTTCCCAGTCACCAGGTGACTCTTACAGAGCTGGCAGGTGGGGGACAGGCACAGCCCCTGTGGTCCCTCTACCCAGGCAGAGAGAAATATGTTCTGGCTGCAGGCTCTTACTCTTTCTCAGGCTCTTGCTCAGGCTCTTGCTCTTTCTCCATAACTGGTTTTATTCCCATTTTATGGCTCTAGGTAGCAGGGAATAAGAGGATGTAAAGTGACTTTGCCATAACTGAGAATAAGGTTCTATAGATCCCAAGAAGTCTGTTAGCAAACTCACTGACATGAGGTAATTAGAGGTGCTTAAGTGTTTGTGTATGTGGATAATGCAGTTGTTGTAAAAAGAAAATCTTCCATGAAAAAGAAAATATTTTAAATCAAATCAATGCATAGACTTTTCTCTTTCATCCAGAAGATTTAAATGAAACGTATCATTCCAGTCTAGTGGATCCAGATCTTGGCGTGTTTAGCCAAATCAAAACACGTCATTTTCAGTGAATTCAATATTCCTTTGTGTTTGCCAGAGCTGGTTCAGTTCCTGCAGGAGCTGTGGGTCAGATGTTTTGTGATGTCCCACTGCTGCCTGAGGGCGTGGGGGCTCCTGTCCCTCCCTGGGCTTGGTCCAGCCAGGCAGGACAGAGGGACACAGCTGTCCCTCCGAGGCTCTGCTCTGCTGGGGTGCTGGGAGTGTGGGTGAGGGCTCAGGAGGAGCCCAGCTGCTCAGCAAAGCACAACTTTTTGATTGATGCAGGTAGAAACGTTTCTAAACAAAATACATTCAGCTAATCAGATTTTCTGATGGATGGGAGCTCCACTTTGCAATATTCCCTAACCACTCTTGCCCATGACTCACACTTGATTTGCTTTTTCTTTAGGCAGAATTCCCCCTGTGCTGCACCTTGCTGTGCTCTGGGCTGAACCAGATCAGGAGAGACCTCTTTTTTTTTTTTTTTTTGGCAAATCCTGAAACATTTTAGATTCAGCCACATCTGAACCCCTTTCCTCTCTTCATCTCCTAATTTCCAAAGCTTCACAAGTACTTCTGTAGCTGGGGGTTTGCACATTTGCACCACCACTGATAATGGGGGTGTAGCAGGCCCAGAATGGACAGTCTGTGTGCATCCTATAGACTGACAGATCTTCCTCTAAGCCACCTTCTCTAAGTGAGCCAAATCCTCTGGATCTCCAGGAATTTACATAAATACAGATTTGAAGCTCGCTGTGAATGTATTAAAGTTGAATGAGTCCACCTAATTAGGCTTTTCCTACACACATCTGTAAACAGTGGTTGTGCTCAAGTGAAATGTCAATTGACTTTAACCCAGGCTTTGCCCCCAGTGAGCAGCAAAGCTCCAAGGGCTGCCCACAGGTCCCGATTTTGTTCCCCAGACTGCGGCATTAAAGCCATGAAGGATTGGGGTGGCTGACAAACGCTCAGAGTTTGCCTGAGTAAATGAGTAATGCTGACTTTCTCTCCCAGGCCCACCGGGTGCTGAGTGTGATTAAAGGCAAGGCAGGAAGGACTGCATGCTATTAATTCTATCGAGGAAATCTCCTGCTTTATTCGTTAGAAGTGCATAGCTTTTTCTAGGGGGAGGGGAAATAGAAAAGCACCTTTGGTTGTGCTCTAACATCTGTGAGTACAGCTGGCTCTTTTTCTCCGTGTTCCACTTATTATGTGCAATTTGGATGTTTTCTTCTCCAAACGCAGACACAAAAAAAACCAGCTCAGCTCTGAAGAGAAGAAACTTGCAATGCTTGTTATGGCCAGGGCAAAGCCCCCACTCCTCTGGCAGAGACAGGAATGGCCACGCTGCTGTTCAGCCTGGGCTGCAATATCTGCTGTTATTTGTCAGCCTGCACATAATCAGGTAATTTCATGTAATTCCTACTTTCAATCAAGTCTGGTGAGCAGATGGCAGAATTCAAGCCCGTAGATTTTGTCTAATGACACAGCCTGATTCCAGACCCCAAGCTGGCCGTGGTGCTGTCGCTGTGCTCAGGGCAGAGCTCAGCTCCCCTCCTGCCTCTGCAGGGTGGGCTTGGGAATGGGGAGACTCCAGGCTGGGATAGGGTCATCCACCAGCAGCCTCACCTGGGTGGAAATGAGACTGAACACCTTCCCTGTTGGTAAATGGCTGGAACCATCTCTTGCTGGTGAGAAGGAGCAAATACATGGGGATGGCAGCACAGATGTCCAGGGTTTGTATGAGCTTTGCTCTGCCTTGATCCATAAATTTGACCAACAAATGTAATGCCCCCAGTCTTATTTCTCCTGACTCTAAAGAGCAGCAACACTCCCCTTCCACGCCGAAGGACATGCAAAGCTTAACCCACAAACGACCATGAAGTGGTTTGATGAAAAATAGTGAGGAAATCTGAAATGTTTGGTTTTGGCCAAGATTTGAGCATGTCTTTCCAGACAGCTGCTCCAAAATAGCATTTTGCTGTTACAACAGAGGAAGCCTTGTGTGTGCTGGGAGGAAGGCAGACTCCTGGGGAGTGCATCTCCACCAGCCTCCTTTGGGAAGCACAGCCTGGCATGTCTGCTGCTCCAGAGCTGGGCTTTAATAGCCAGATCCCAAAACACAGGGTGTTTCCTTTCAGCCTCACCTGGCTGCTGCCTGAGCCCTCCTGTTTGCCCCTGGCTTCTCCCAGAGAAACAACCTGAGAGTTACCTGGAAGAAAGGGAACCTGAATATACCAGTGTTGCACAAACATTAGCGACAGCCCAGGGGAATTTCTCCATACATGAGATTAATGCACAGTACGGGGAAATTTTCAGTCCCTCCTCCCATTTGCTTGAGAATTTCTCTTTCTGATGCTGTGACAGCTGAGGAAACACAGCCACTGCCAGGGGACTGGTGCTTCTGGGGAGTGGGACAGCAGGACCAGGGGCCTCTGAACATTGAAGGGCTGTCCTGGGGGCAGCAGAATTTTTGGGGGAATCCCCAGGGATGTGGTGAGATTCATCCTTCTCCCCAAGCTGAACTGCTCATTGCTCTGCGGGAGCTGTGCTGAGGCACTTCATGCCAAGCATGGATGTGTCAAGGATTGATGCTTTCTGCTCAGTTAGGACTGAGAGGGACTTAAAAAGTCTCTTTGAAGAGCTCTTAGCTCCTGCACTGGGGGTCATCGTTCTGGCATGACCAGAGCTGATAAATGAGAGGGCACAGAGATATACACGGATTTATCTGGGGTGCTTGGGTGTTGTGATGCTGTTTGTAGGGACACTTCCCTGGAGCCTGGCTGGATCAAGGCAGGAGGAGAGCTGTTCTCTGCACACACAGCCTCTAAGCTTGGGAACTCGGTGGGCAAAGCTTAACCCAGCTCTTGGAAACATTGCCCAAGGACAGGGAGAGTTTTGTCTGGTGGGAAGAATGACAGAATCCAGGAGGGAGACAAGCATGTTCCTCTGCTGTTTTTGTGGCACGTGCTCACATTTTGACAGCTGGTCCTCCTGCTCCCTGGTGCCTGTGGCTGCTGGCCTGATACATGTGGCCGGAGGACTGGCAGTGACCAGGGTGCTCCACTAACACCTTGCTTCGCCCTCCCTCCTCCAGATGTGCAGATGGGAGATTCATTCTCAGCTGTGAAAGGCATTGTCTGTTTGTGCAGGTTCCTCAGGTGCAACACGGACTCAAGCTTGTCTGAACCTTGATGATAAGCTCTCCTTGTTAAAAGCCATTATATTTGCTACTAGCTGAGGATAATTCTGACTGACTACAGCAGTTCTCCTCTGCATGTAATTGAATTCATATTCATCATAAAGCAATGAAAAATAAATTGTGTGTGTGTTTTTTTCCCCCTCATAAAGCAAGGCATGCCGCTGGCTCTGCCTTCCCTCTAATCTTCCCCTCTGCAACCTATTGTAATAGAATTCATGGGAACAGAACAGCCGAAATAGATTGTGAAGTTTTGACCCACCTAGCAGAAAGTGAGTTTATTTCAATGCCAAGGAGGAGTTGATTAATTCAGTTGGCTTCAAGGGAAGGCTAAAATCTTAGCTTGAGATTCTTCCATACCAAAGAACGGTGCTGGCCTCAGTTGTAAGCTGACTTTGGTGGTGTGGCAGAGGACCTGTGCCTCAAGTTGTGGTGTGGGCTGTCAAATACACTACAAATCCATTGGTCTGGGTCTAAACTCTTAAAGAATTAGTGTTTCCAGGCAAGGTTATTTATTATTCTGTGGCTATCTGCTGTCTCTGGGGCAATGACATGAGCTTGGGGCAGAAGAGGGGGACTGGTGTGGGGCTGTGGGGACCGAATTGGAGGGCACAGTGCACTGCTGTGCCAGCTGCTCGTTCCTACGCCTCATCCTGCCCTGCAGCTGGTGGCTGCCATCACATTGGTCTGCTGTAGAGATGTCCTCGAGGCAGACATCAAAATATCCTCTCTAAATTCTTTTAGAAACCCTTCAGTCTGGGCATCCCACAAATGGCATATTTTTGGTGGGAAGCTGGTCAGCCGAGCCCATCACCTCCCCCCATCCGTGTTTACCTTTTCCTTTAATTCTCCTGTCTTTGATAGGATCCGGAATCCAGGAGCTGATGGTGCCTGTGAGCAGAGCTGCTGCAGAGGCCTGTGAGAAATGCTCTGACACGAAAACAGAAAAGTTTTCTGCAGCCCCTGGCTTGCTGCCAGATGTGGGATAGCTGCCTCACAGGCAGAGCAGACCAGACAGTCCTAATGCATCAGAAATTAGTGAGTTTTGACCAACATAGAGTCTAAATGTCTTTCCAGTTGATTATTAATTTCATTATGGTGAAATCATTAATTACATTTTAATACTGAAAAGTGTTGCTTCTGCAGCTTGTGGAATGAACATTAGGAAAAGAAATAAGGAGGAACTTGTTGCTAATGGGTCCTGGGAGTTTTGTGAGTGAGCAGCAGGAGCTAGAGAGGTTGAGGCCGTCTGTGAGGCAGAGATTCCACTCTGATCAGTCCAAATGATGGAACCTGACCAAGAAATGGGATGAGGAGGGGAGATACTCAGCTGTGATCCAAGACAATACAAGCAACACCCTCCTCTGGGGACCTTTGCACTGGGTAGCTTGCTCAGGTTGCTGTGTAATATCTGAGGGAAGAGCTGAGGTTGTGATGAAATAGCAACTGTCTGCAGCTGTTAAAATAATTCATCTATCTTCTGCCTCGTGAGGGAAGTCAAGAATTAAAACCTGAAAAAGGGGAATTTGGTGCATGGTACAGAAACTCTGCTGGGCATCTGACAGCCTTTAGAAATTAGAAGCCTATTTTTGATGGCTGTTCCTTGGAGTATGGTATTAGGCATAAATACTCTCTGTGTTTCCACCCTTACAGTTCTGAATATTTTTTGTAGCTCAGTAAACATTTGCTGCTGGAGACGGAAGTTGTCACGTGAGATCAGAAAAGTAGTTTCCTTAGGTCAGAACGTTTTCCAGGCCAGTAGAGACAGTTCAGATGCCACCAGGTATAGCCCAGAGAATCAAATTAAATTAAGTGCATTTATGATATGAGTATGATCCCATGGATCCCACTGTGAGCATCTCTTAATTTTCTGACAATATCTCTCTTTTCTCCTTAGAAATTGGGCACTTCCAGCACGGCTAAGGACCAAAGCATGGCCAAGAAGGAAATCCAAGTTGAATCACTGACTGAGCTGGAAAAAGGAGCAGGAACCCATCTCCTCCAGAGCCCTGCAGGAGAGGGAATTACCACAAAGTCCCGTTTGGCCTTCTGAAGTGTGACGTTCAGCAGATAGAGACTTCGCACCTGGATCTTCCCCTGAAGCCACCAGAGGGAGGAAGTAAAAGAAAGTGAAATATCCAAATCTTGCTCCCATCCCTATTGCAGGGGATGTGTGTCCTCACCTGGTGGGGGCCTGCCATCCATCCTCCCTCTACAGAGCTGCTGAGAGGAAAACCTGCGCTTATTGGCAGCTACTTGAGCTGATTGCATGCACGACGTGCCCGGTCAGCCCGTGAGCACCCCTTCCCTTGCTCTCCCCAGTTAATCACCGCTGCCAATCAGCGCTATTGAGGAGAGCAACAATACATTTCAGAGCTCAATCACCTTCATCATGGTCTCACTGTCAGCACAAACGTCTCCCTGGAGGGCGGAATCTCTGACAGATGAGATGCAGGGTGGTTTTGCAATGGAAATGCTCCCTGCCGTTTGTGTGAGTCCCGTGAGCACACACACGATGGTGGAGCACAGGAGTTTGTGTTTGGCTTTTAAAGGTAAAAGTGTTGGGCTCAGCAGGTGTGCACACGGCAAGCTCTGCATTTGAACAGAATTCAGCTTCTTAAATGTCCAGTCAGCTGAGAAATATGCTTTAAACCCACAGCCGGGTCCCTGTGACACTGGTCAGTGTTTAAGTGCATGCAGTGGATGGAGAGGGCTCGCGTGGGGAGGAAGGAGTTCCTGGTAGTCCCCGTGCTGGATGCTCTTCCTGGTGCTAAATCTCACTGGCATCAAATTGTGCAAGCTGCTTCCTTTTGTTTGTTTGTTTTTGGGGTTCTTTTTGTTGTTTTTTTTTTTAATTGGCAGGGACTGGAATTTCTGAGAACCCGCCCAGGTTTGTGGGGATGGTCGGTCATGGCACACTATTTCCAGTCCAGGTAGACGATCCATGGAGGATGGGAGTCCCATTGCACACCCTTCATCTCCTCACCTTATCCCACCAAAAAAGTTCTCTGAAGGTTTGCACTTCCCCATAGAAATTTGTAGTTTCAAGAGCTGGGTGTTTTCCTGCAGAAACATCTTCAACTGAAAAATTTCCAACTCTAATACTATCCACTCATTCTCTTCCAGCTTTCTCTCTACTTCATCCCCGATGATGTGCAGCAGCCAGAGATAAACCTGCTTAGTCTCCATGCTCTGGAGGGTCCGTCTGGCACCTGTCACAAGTCCTACTCTTGGTTTTGGGGACAGCACAAGAAGCAATGTCACCCCACAGCTCTGCGAAGGCATTCCTTGGATCATTAACTCCTGACCAGCACCACAGCACAGGACTGATGGTAAACAGTGCTCTGCTGTGCTTCATCACCCCAGAGTTTAGACACTCATTACAATCTGCCTCTTATCTATGCCACTAGCCTGTAATTTTAATCCCAAACATTTGGGTGTGTAATGAGGCAATGCTTTTCTGTCTTACATCCTGGTGTAACCTGTGATTTATGACGTGCTGCAAATACAAAATCAAATAAGAGGGAATAAAAATAAAACAACAGCAGACTTTTGCCCTTTGGCATGTAAAAAATGTTGTGATGACTTTAAGGTTAGCAAGGAAAACAACTGAATGTCTGCATCTGTGTATTTCAGGCTTTATACCTCTGTGTAAAGGTAATTTTCAAGGTTTTCTTCCCTGATGTTCTACAACGCAAATCCTGATATGCACTGACCCAGAGGGAATGCTGTGAGCAGGACCAAATCACAGTAATTTCTGCCTTTGACTGACCAAGACAGAGTGTAAGTACAATTCCTTGCATTCCCGTGGGCCAGATGCTGCTCTTGGAGGCTCTGGGCAAAGGTTTTCCTGTCCCTGTCAGTGACTTCTGGGTGGACACACAGCTGTGCTGGGGCTCAGACTGTGGGTTGTGGGTCCCAGTCCCGAACCAGGGGGTGCTTTATTTGCTGCACACATCATTTGCAGGGTGCAGATGCTGCTGCTGCTCTGGTATCACTACCCTGCACAATGTGATTCCCACAACACACATCGCAGGGCCCCGTGGCTGGGCAAGCTGATGGACTGTGGGAGGTATCACAGGATCACAGAAGGGTTGGGCTTGGAAGGGACCTTAAAGCTCATCCCATTCCATGGCCATGGGCAGGGACACCTCCCACCAGCCCAGGTTGCTCCAAGCCCCGTCCAACCTGGCCTTGGACACTTCCAGGGATCCAGGGGCAGCCACAGCTTCTCTGGACTATGTGCTCAAGCACCTCTCCACCCTCACAGGGAACAATTTCTTCCCAATATCCAATCTAAACCTACCCACTGTCAGTTTGAAGCCATTCCCCCTTGTCCTGTCACTAATATTCTGGTAAATAGTCTCTCTTCATCTTGTAGCTCCCTTCAAGGCTGGGGAGGAGTGAGGAAGTGTAAACTATTGGAAAATGTGGTCGTAAAATCTGCACCAAATCAGGGAAGTGCCCCACGGGGAGGAAGATCATTAGGAAGAATGTGGAGCTTCTGGGCCCCTTTCCAACGAGGAACAGGAGAGCATCTGGCCAAGAGCTGAATGCCAACAGGAGAAAGGGAAGCAGGATTAGCAACACCAGTGAGTTCACAGGCAAACATGTGGCCCTCTAAACCACATCCTAAAATTCCTTGTGCCATAAGGCGCGTGCCACACACGTGGAAGAGCTGCAGGGCCCCAACAGAGTTGCTGAGGTCTCACAGCATCAGCCCTGGGGTCTTCAGGGCTCATGGACCAGCCCTTGGGGCTTTGCAGTGGGGATCCAGGGGTTTGAAGCGCCATCCCGTGCTCTCCTGATATCTTCAGTAAGTTTGGGGGAAATATCCATGTTTGCCATGGACAACCCCCCGGTTTAGCAGGTGTGTGAACAGGTAGATGTGTGGGCAGGAAGAGGTGTAATTTTATTGTTTATTTTTCCTAAAGAATAGAAATGATTAAAGATGAGATGAGATGAGATGATAAGATGAGAGAGCAATCAGCAAAACCCACAAAACTTTGAGGTTTGAGCACTGGGAGAAGAAGCCAGGTTTCCCTGGAGAATGACAACGAGGAGGAAAAGTCAGAGTACCAAGATGGAAGCAATCAGTGCTACGTATTTTAAACTATGAGGAAAAGCAATAAACTCTTCCTTTTGGCTGCTTCTCCAAGCAAGCCACTTTGGATGGAGGGTTTCCCCTGCAATGAAAATTATATGATCTCATCTTGGAGGCTGGAGTGATGTAATAACCATGTAGGGACTATTTTAATGTCTTTCATGGGTCATTGAAAAACTGCCTGGCAAATTGGATCATGGGCTGCAGGGAGCACTCCTGCTACAGCAGGAAAATGATCTGGATATAACAAGTGACCGAAGGGTTTTGAAAAATCCCACCATATGTAGTAACAGTTTCTGGTTTCAGCCATAAAAATATACCTTTTATTTTCCCTCTCTTATTTTTTGTTGCCTTTTAATATAGCCTTTCCTTCTCATTCAATAACCCTTCTTATACCCTCATTCTCCCTCTATATTAAGACCTGACAATCCATTAAGGCAAATCCTGTATTTTGAATTGCACCTAAATTGATAGTGGAACATGGACTGCCTGCCTCAAAACCACTTCCATTCTCTTCTGCTGGAGATTAGATGGATTTTCTTTCTGAAAACAAATGAAAATTTTGATTATATGTGTCATTCAAGCCGCAATTCCATCTTATTAAATGGTTCCAGGCAGTTGGTGCTGGGAACATTGTAATAAGGACTCCAACACCCGAGACTGTTTGGCTGAATCCATCGGCCAATTCCACTCTCTTTGTCAGGAAATTCTGGCTGTGGCAAAGTGTGCAAACTGAAAACCACACGACACAATGAAAATAAGTGGTTTATTATGTGACTGATATTTAAAGTGGTGTAGGATGGCAGCTGTTCTTTTCTGCATGTTTCAATGCCTCAAGGAAGAACATTCTTGCACCTCTTGTTTTTGGCGTACACCTTGGTGTTACAGCATCATCCATCTTCCCTCTCTGACATCCCAGATATCCCTGAAGTCATTGACAAAGGAAACCAGACATGAAATAAATGCCGCCTTAGACTAAAAGATAGCATTTCAATTGTGCACTAATCTTTTTCTCTTTTCCCCAAACAGGTGCCATTTGTCAGCCATATCCAAGGAGGAGTGCGGGCTTTGCCGTCTTCATTTCTAGGCATCGAGGCCTCGAGAGGGACCCAGCATCCCGGGAAGGTCCTGGCTCTACACAGCACCAAAGGAAGGCTCCCTCTGATCCCAGGTGGACTTTTCTTAGACCTGCTTTTTTCCATGGAGAGTCCACAGCCTGGAACAATTTCCTGAGGAAAACACTTCCATCTCTATATTTAAAACAGCACCAGTCAGGCTTGTTTTAATCCACACATAAATCTCTAATCAATCCCCAAATCACCAAGGAATTGTCTGGGGTGTGCATTATACACTCCCTGCTCTGTGAAGGTTACTGTATGGAGAAGAGCAGGATTCCTGGAGGGAAAGCAAACAGGCAGCACAGAATCACTGCTGGTTTGTGGAGGTGAGATTCAAATAAAATAATACAGATTATATGAGTTGGCATGGGCCAGCCCTGCCTTTTAGTTAGTTCATCCAACTGGAAGGGAGTCAGGATTTTTTTTCTTGTTGTGTTTCTTTTTTGTCCAAGTCTGATCTGTAATGAACATGAAATTCAACCTCTGCTCCCGAAAGCTGCAAACAGCCAAGCACAGTGGGGGTGTGCACCACCCCATCCCGGGGCAGTGGCTGGGTGAAGGGGTCTGGAGACACCAACAGCACAAAATCCTCAACAGCAGCAGCCTGGTCTAGTGGAAGTGATGCCTTATCAGGCCTTCTAGACACAGAGACTAGACAGAGTAAAGGAACAAAAGTAGGTATTTATTTGAAGGGCCTTCAAGGTACACCCTGGGGAGCCAGAGGCTATTGCCAAGATGGACCCCAAGATGGACGACAGGTCACGAGTTTTCTACACTTTTATAAGTTTGGTTCATTTGCATATCAGGGTCAATTCTCCAATTAAAGACCCAGTTTAATGATGTAATTCCCCTTAGCCACCCCCCCTTCAGAGACTCCTTGGTTTACACCCCTTGGGCTCAGGATGGTCCAGGTGTCCTTGAAGAGCAGTCCGGAGAGGCTTTGTTGTGTCTAACAGGCACGAGAGAGCAGAAAGTAACAGGCTACAAGAAGCTTCAAAGTTGCACACTAAGCAGTACAGAGTTTAAAAAATATAAAAGTTAAAACCTAAGGCATCAGAAGGTGTCCTTGCACACATCAGGGGTTTGGAACCAGATGGCCTTTAAGGTCACTTCTAACCCAAACTGTTCTGTTCTTCTATGATTCTATACCGTCTTTTTTTAAATCCACTTGAAGCATTTAGTCTTTATCTCCAGATCACAGAACATCCAGAGCTGGAAGGGACCCACAAGGGTCAGCAAGTCCAGCTCTCAGCCTTGGTGTTTTTAGCACCACGCTCTATCCAACTGAGCTAATCTCAGGTAGCTCCCGCCTGGAACCTGCACAAAAACAAAGGGATTTTTTTCCCCCATCAGCTCTGCCTCTCCCAAAAACCCCTTCACAGAAGGAGCTCTCTCCCAGCAGCGTCAGAACAGGCTGAGCAGCATCAGCTGGTGGTGACACCAAGGTGCCTGATGCAGAAATGGGCTTAGAAACACCCCCCTTGCCACTCGCCCCTCTCTCTGTTCCAGGCAAAGAATGGTTTTTAAGAGCCTTTCATGCGGTTTGGGTAAAATCCCGTGAAGAGGCCACCAGAGGGGGCAGCTGCCGCTGCTGCACAGTCCCGGCGCGCCGCTGCCAGCACGGCACACATCGCTGCTATTATTTATAGCTCTCTACCTATACTTATGTGAGTGGGGCTAATTAGTAGATGGAATTAGCCTACTGCTCTCGGCAGCATAATTGTAAACAATCTCCCAACGTTTCACTCCCTGAGTAATGAGTTTCTCCTGGAAATACAAAAGATGAGCTGATGATAATCTGGCAGTTTACAGCGAGAGGACAAACATTAATTATATGGGATTACGATGTGATCCTCCAATTTAAGTCAGTTTGGCCTTTCTAGGCAGAGTTGGATCTTAAGAGTTCTGTGGACACTTGCCTGAAGCATTTTATGTTCCTCTTCTTTTTTTTTTCCTATTTCAAGCTGCCTTTTAGCTTTATCTTTTATCCACAGATCTAACCACCATCAACTACTTTGAGGCAGAGCTGCCAGGCAGGTTTTTTTCACAAGACAGTGGTATAATTGTGCATGAAAAATATGTGCGGTATTAAGCTTAATTTTCATTTAAAGATGACCACGCCAGGAGGCCGGATCGCTGCATGTCCAGGGATGCAGCTCAGCCTTGATTGCATTTATAATGGAATCATTTCGGTTGCAAAAGACCTTTGAGATGATTGATAAGCTGTAGGCTTAAACATGGGATGTGGGATTTATTAAGGTCGGAGCTGGCACAAATAATGCTGGGATTATAAAACATTCTCTGAATAAGGTCATGGCAGGAAACTGGGCTGTATATCTGTGTTTGTCAAGGGACTTCACTGACTGCTGATGGTCCCGGAGAGATTCCTTTGAGCTAAGGTGCAAATCCTGGATTTTTCAAATTTCAGTCCTGTTCTGCCTCCTGCCATGGGCAGGGACACCTTCCACTGTCCCAGGTTGCTCCAAGCCCCGTCCAGCCTGGCCTTGGACACTTCCAGGGATCCAGGGGCAGCCACAGCTTCTCTGGGCACCCTGTGCCAGGGCCTCCCCACCCTCACAGGGAAGAAATTCTTTGTAACATTTAACCTGATTTTTCTAACATTTACATTCACAGCTGTTCCCTGAAAATATTCTGACCTTTATCTTCCCTTTCGTAGCAGGTGAACCCAACAGCTCTGGGTGTGTCACAGCACTCACAACATCTGCCAGCTGTGAATTGCCATAGAATGAGTGCTGAAGGGGGCTGTGACTCCCTTTGAGGCCACACGGATCCATACCCAGCACCTGCCGTGCCCTACAAGGCTTCTTCCATCTCCACAGAGGAATGATGCCATTAGCTTCCCCTTGCCGTGCCTTTCCAATCAGTGGGAACATCTCTTCCCTCCGTTCACCTAATTAAGTGTCAGGAGTTGATCTTTGGGCTGAAACTCGTACCTGAATGTGGGAACAAATTTAACAGAGAGATTTTTGTCATTTATGGGCAAGTCAAATGCAAACAGCCAAGAGGGTTGGCTCAGCTGAAGGTTATGTCATCTGTAGTTTCTTTAGTTTTTCTTTTAATGTAATAATCAAGTATTGAATTAATTTGTTTTCCATTCTAGACTCACCCACATCCCTCCTTTTAGATGAATCCTTTCATACCCCTTAAAATTACTGATAAAACCAATCTTTAATTTTATTTCTTTCTGTCTGTCTCCATCCACTGTTCAGCAGCTCATCCTCGTGCAGCGTTGTTGCTGTCACTGAGCCCCAAACACATCTTACTGCAAACTCCTTGTGATTCTGCCACACTCAAAGTATCTGGGATGAAATTTTTCACAGCAGGTTCCTGCCCCCCACTGACTTGGTTAGGAAAGAGTTCAGGCAAGAGGATTTTGATTTTCCAAGAAAGAGGATAAAGAGGAATGTTGTTTTACTCACCCTAACATAAAAAACCTCCAGCAGTCTCTCCTTTTAGAACGTGCTCCTCACTTTTGAGCCAGGATTTGAAACCCCTGTTGGGGATTTTCCTGTCTTGAAACTACATCAAGCATGTCCCTTCATGCACTTGGAAAAATGCAGTGCATGGAAAATGGAGATTTGCAAGGGCTTTGTTGCTGAAAACGCCGAGGTCTTGTTTCATTTGCACCGGAGGTGCTCATGTGTGGGGTGAGGGTCTCTGCTGTGGCTGGGGGTGTGAGATGCTGTGAGCCTGCAGAACCCACAGGCACGGAGGGCAACGAGCTGTCCCAGCATTCAGGGCCTCTTAGTGATGCTCAGGCAGGGGGACATGAGCAGTTAAGAGCTCTCTTTCAGATCAGGAAGGGCCTGGACCTGTGGGATGGTCGTGGTCAGACTGGGTTGGGATAAGGGCTGTGGGGATGTGACCAAGCTTGGTGACGAGGAGGAATAAAACACACACAAACCCCCAGGGTCCTGCATTTTCTGTTGTCTCCTGCCTTCTTCCCTTTGCATTTCCTTTCATCCTGAGAGCACCACAAGACAAGGAATCCTTAATGACCAAATAGATTGACTCTAACCTGTATTTAAATGAGGACAGTCCAATCTCAGAAGCTGAGCTGTCAGTTCCTGATTTTATTATATTTCTTTAATTGTGTTTACTTGGAATTAGAGAGCCAGATTCTCTACTGGCAGAAGCTATTGTCACTAGAAGGGATTTTGGCTATCAAATTCATGTTTGTTTTAGTGTTGTGTATTATTTATTAGCTTATAAAGCACCATTAGCAAATGCCACTGCACAGTGATGGATCCCCATTAATTTTGCATTAATGCACATCCCATCGAATACATTCTAGAGTGTGGCACTGGGGTTTCTGGGCTGGTTTGCCTCAGGCATCCACTGGTCCTGTCCTTGGGTGTGTCAGGTGAGGTGGGGTTAATGATACCTCCATGAAAGGTGCTGTGAGAACAGGTCCATTCACAGCTCTACAGCAGCACTCAGCCATCTTCCAGAGGAAGCAGGGTGTGAAAATAGGATTTAAATCTGGATGGACTTGTATGAAAGCCCTTAGTGTTCTGAATTTGTAAGGGAGGACAAAACAACCTACAGATATATATTTATTTATGCTAAATATCAAAGAGGGGCTGGCAGAGGTAGAGCACACACTGTTAGGAAGGAAGCTTGGATAACTTGGAGAGGGATCCCAGACTAGGGCAAAACTTGTGTTGCACGATGGATGTTGCAGTCCTGCCTCTCTCAGGTTTGACCCCTTTCTTCAGGTGTCTGGGCAGTTCAGGGCTTCTTTTCAGAGCTGCCCACAGAAAATAAAGTTAAAACTCTTGAACAGGTCAGAATTTAAAGTTTATTTAATTTGTATCCAGCCAAGAGGGCTGGAGAAAGAGTCCCAGCTGGGTGAGTGCCCTGGAGCACCACGAAAAGTTTAACACGGCTGGGGAAGTGCAGTGGTCATTCAGAGCAGAGGAAATTCGGAACAAACAGCAGTGGCTGGGTAACAAATGGGCATGGTGTGTTCACTGACATTTGTGAGCCGAGTGGAGTCTCAGCTGGCTGAATGCTTATGGCTTGTCTGCATGCCTAAAGGAAAATAAGTATTTATTTCGCTTTTCTTTATGGTCGGTATCTACTAAGAACCATTTTCTGGCTGCTGTTAGCTGTGTGCTGTGGTGTTCGTATCAGGAAAATAATGAGACACTATTTCACACCCTGGAAATACAGCATGAAATCCTGGCCCTCCGGAGCACTGTGCAAAGATTCCATTAACCCTTGAGGCGCCAGGATTTCATCCTCAAACCCTTCACTGAATGCCTCATCTTTGCTGACCCTGGAAAGCTTTCTAAAAACGATACGCTTCTGAGCCAGGTGGTCAAAATGATCTTTTCACTCCTGCTAGGAGGAGAGGAGCCAGGGTTTGTTCCAGTAATTTCTGAGCTGGGCCACATGAGATGTTGGGCAGCAGCAGCTTTGGGGGATGGTCCTATGGCCCCAGAGTTCAGACCCAGATCTCTCTGACTGGGGCTGCAATGGGCTGGTCCCAGTCAGAGCCTTTCACTGCTGGGAATGTCGGAGCCTTGAGCTGCACTCTGCAACCCTCCACTGTCCCCTTTTGGTTTTGTCTCTCCTGGTTCAGGAAAGGCCTTTGACAGAGCCCTCCCCACTTGGAGTGAGGTGCTGCCTAGGCACAGACAGCAGGGCTACGGCCAGGATGGCCTGTGGATGGCCAGGGGTAGTATTTTTAAATAATCTGGCTGCTGGGAAACCAGGCACACTTTCTGAAGAGGGCTTGTGTGCCCCCAGCTCTGTCCAGGCAGAGATCAGGGCTCCTGGCAAGCTATATCTGAGTTATTTACTGCTCCCTCTCTCTGTTTGCTGCCGGTGCACCCACAGCTCCAGACATCCCTGATGTGTTGTTCCCACCTCTCCCTTTCTCCGTCTCTACAAAACATCTCCCTGCAAACAGCGAAGTGGATCCCCCCAGGTGTGCAGGGACACCCAGCTCCTCCCGTGCGTGCCCCACTACTTGGAGCCAGCCTGGACCTCCAAAGCTGCCCCCCTCATCCTGCTGCCTCCCTCCCCGTTCCCTCCTGTGCCACCAGCCCATGTGCAATTGCCAGGAGCAGCGGGTGCCCAGTGGCACCGCTGGCGGGTGGTTGCACGTCGGAGCAAGTGTTCCATGAAATCACAGAGCATCCTGGCAGATCACAGCCCATCTCCTCGCCTCCTGCTGCCGTCTTGCACTCACTTTACACCTCTCAGGCTGCCGCTGCTCTGCATCTCTCAGCTCCCAGGGTGTTCCCCTTCCCTCTCATCTTTATGGGCTGTCACACCCACCAGCATGAAACACTGGTGTCTCAGCAAAGGGGAGATTTTGGAAAGTCACTTTTTATCAAAGCACAGCTGCTGAGAAGAGTCTCTTATTTCTGTGGCCTCCCTGGACTCACCCCTTCCTCAGACTTTGCTCTACCTCTCACTGTCTCTTCCTAAAGTACCATTGACTTTCCAGCTCCACACTTCCTGGAGCTGTCATTGTTGTCTTAGTCCCACCAAGGCATATTTGTAGGGGGAGAGGGAGTGGAGGAGGAAGAAATATGTGAAGGAGACAAGCCCATTCCATAAAACCTGTCCCAGCTCTGGTTTGTTCATGAGGGTGAGCACGGCCTGGGAAGGAGCCTTTGCTTGCATCAGCACCAGGCTGCTCTGAGATATACAGAGCACTTTATTTTTGGAGCCATGTCTGCAGGCAGCATGATAATGGGAAGGGTCCTGATTGTGCAGATATCCATCCAGCCCCCGTGCCGCCGTGCACGTGGAGAGAACAAGCTCGGGATAGATGAGCCGAGCCTGGAGTAGACTCGCAGTCAGATCCACTGTAGGCACAGATTTATACCAACTAAGGATCCAGCCTGTGCAATCTGGTTGAACCTTAATTTCTGCTCAGATTCCACTTTCCATTAGCACTCTGTGAGCATTTGCTTGACAGCAGAAATTTTTCACTCTCTTAGGAAAGGCAGTCACGTTTCAGGGAAGGCTTCCGCGTTCGGTTCATCTCCACACCCGCCTGCTCTCCCAGACAGGCACAGAGCTCTGCTTTGCATAATCACATTGGTTCTTAGCCATGGCAATATATTCACATCTTCAGACACCTGGCAGTCAGACCCAGCTCTCTCCAGCAGCCTCCCTGCTGGAAAAGCAATTATATTTGTGCAATTGGTGGAGAGTTTGTAGGAAACTGCTGCCCGAAAAGGAGCTGAGCGTTTTTTGGGGTAACCATTGCAAGAGGAGCATTGCACCCAAACTTGTTATCAAGAGGTCAAGAATAATTGTAAACTGTATCCAGCAAGGGAAAATAAGCTTAATTCATTAATGGGTGTGTTGACGGGCTTGGCTTCCACTTTGTGGTTGAGATACGTCAGCCTCTAGGGATGAAATTCTTTGACTGGCAAAAGGAGGCAGAACCTCTTTATCTGAACAAAAGTGTAAAAAATTTTTTAAAACCACAAAAGTAACCAGTTCCTACCTCTCCTGCCCAGTTTCTTTTCTGTACAAACTAGGCTGCAGTAACACTTCCAAGCTCTCCCCACTCACTTGGGCTGAGCTGCTGATATTTGCATCTCCTGCCCACGGCATCCCTATTAAAAAATTCCATCTCTAATGAAACCATCCCAAAATTGTAAATTTCATGTTAAAATTCATTGCTGCTGGATCCTGGGGTACCTCACTGAATTTTGGCACCATTCCCTGTGGCTGGCATCTGGCAGGGAGGAGGCAGGGAGAGCTGATCCCACCCCGGGCTGAGGAGATAAACCAGCCCTAGATCTCCTGGGGCTCCCAAGGAGGGCTGATCCCACCCTGGGGTGAAGAGATAAACCAGCCCTAGATCTCCTGGGACTCCCAGGGAGGGCTGATCTCATCCCAGGGTGAGGAGATAAACCAGCCCTAGATCTCCTGGGGCTCCCAAGGAGGGCTGATCCCACCCCGGGATGAGGAGATAAACCAGCCCCAGATCTCCTGGGGTTCCCCCAGGCCCTGAGACCCCACCACGCAGGAGTCACACACCTGCTTTGCCTGTCTCTGTATTTTTAGTTGGATAAAAGAAAAAGCCCTGCCACATGACAGAGAGATGGAACTGCCACAAAGCTGAGGAAACAGACTTCTGTGGGAGAAATTAAGTAGAAAATGTGACTGTGTCCAGTTCAAAGTCTTCGTGGACACTGGAAGGCAGTTTCACTTCTTTCATGCTGTGATCCAAGACCTTAAGTGACTTAAATGAGAAACTTAAGTTAAAAGAGGAGAAAACATTTTGCTGGTTTTTTCTTTTTTGTTGTTGCTGTTTTTTGAACAGAAATGTCATTTGGATACAATGGATATGAAGAGCTGTAACTTTGTCTTTCCCTCCCATCTACATTGAAAAAAAGGAAAGCATGTAGGGATGGAGCCAAAGTATGATCTTGCTTAATGTATCCAGATGTAAAGCTGAAGTGAATCTCATACTATAAATCCAAGTGTTTCAGGTTCCCGCTTGTGTAACAGAGATAAAAGTCCAACACAGAGGTTCCAAAAATCCTCCCGAACCTTCCAAGGCTCAGTCAGACCCACATGCACAGTCCAAAATAAATTGAATTTTCTGGAATAGCTCCAAGATTATGTCTACAGTGATTCCAAGACTTCTCTTTTTTCCAATTCAAATGAGCCCTATTACACATCGTGAATGTCTGCAGGAGAAACTCAGCCTATTTCATAAAACCTTATTATATATTTTAATGCACGCAAGGTAAACATGAAAATGTCTCTTGGGCATTTTTTTGTTTCAGTTTTATAATTTCATTGTGCTCTTTGGTTACTTATGAAAAATCTTCAGGAAAAAAAACCCCGAATAAACGAAACAGTTTTGTGATGCTTATTTTAGCTCCACCAGGGCTCTGTGTCAGACTCTCAGCTTCATGGGGATGTTTAAGTCACTTGTGTGAGTCTGATTAATTGGTGAAAGTGTAACAAGTCCCCATGAGTCAAGTAACACCATTTGGGAAACAACTCCCACCTGCAGCAGCTGCTCATCCACCCCAAAACTGATGTTGATGCTGCTCTTTCCTGGCTTCATATGAGCTCCAGCATCAGGTGGAGGCTTCACTTCTATTCCCCAACGGATGTCACAAAGCTGTGTACGCCTTAGCGTCACCAGACATCCCAGATCACATCACCAAAAACCCCAGATCACCTCACCACACATCCCAGATCACCTCACCACACATCCCAGATCACATCACCAAAAACCCCAGATCACATCACCACACATCCCAGATAACCTCACCACACATCCCAGATCACATCACCACACATCCCAGATCACACCACCACACATCCCAGATCACACCACCACACATCCCAGATCACCTCACCACACATCCCAGATCTCCCTGAACATGACCCCTTGTACTCTGCACTGCCTGATCCCACTGGTGCCATGAAATGTCTGCCTGAGATGGGAAATCTGTCCCCAAGGCCCTGTTAGGGACTCCCACAGCAGCTACAAACTGGTGAACAGGGTACAAAGACTCTTTCCTGCCACTGGGATGAGGCGCTTCTGGGTCAGATTTTTCACCTCGCTCCCATCACCTCTCTGCATCTTTTTTTCTGAGTGCTGCACAGTGTGGTGAAAATGAAGGTCAACATGAAGAAAAAGCCTGTCCTTTGAGGAAACAGTACTGGGTTTGCTGTGGACCTGTACTCTGTAGCTCATGGATCAGTTCTGGGCTATAGAAAAATTTCAATTTCTTCCAGGACTGGACAAAGACATGGAGAATAAAATCCAACTGGGTTTGCTTGGAATAAGCAGCCTTGAGCAGGATCTGTGTCACACTGAGCCAGGGGGTCAGGCTGGCCCTGGTGAGCCAAAAGTAAGGCAGGGGTGCCTGTGGACCAGCACAGATCTTACACCTGAAATGTGCAGTGCACTGAGAAAACCCTACTGCAGATATCTGTGTCTCAGGGACCCACATTTTCCTTCACACAATGCAGAGAAAAGTTTTGATCCTCCAGAGAGATGCAGAAACAAAATGCAAATTCCTCTAGCACCAGGACTGGGATATTAGAGCAAGGCAAATGTGTTAGGGTTGCTACTGTCAGGGCCCTGTCAGGCTCTAATTGTCCTGCTGAGCTTCACCTGGGCCTCCAGCACTTGCCAGGGGCTGTATTTAAGCTCAGACTGTTAACCCAGCTCTTTCTCCGGGTGCGGCTGTGTGTGTGCTAAAGCTGGCCTTGCTCCTTGCTGTCTCTGCCCAGCCTTGACTCTTCCTCACCTCGTGTGGGCTCCCCTGGGATGTCTGCTGGACCTGCTTGTCCCTCCCTGGCCCTGTGCCTCCCTTCATCCTCCGGTGCAGGGCAGCCTGTCCCTTCTGCACCCCCAGGTATCTCCCCTGGTGTTCCCTGCTCCTCCTTTTGAATCCCAGAGTGGTTTGGGTTGGAGGCACCTTAAAGACCCTGCTGCTCCAAATCCCCTGCCATGGGCAGGGACACCTTCCACTATCCCAGGCTGCTCCAAGCCCCGTCCAGCCTGGCCTTGGACACTGCCAGGGATCCAGGGGCAGCCACAGCTTCTCTGGGCAGCCTGTGCCAGTGTTTCCCAGGACAGAAAGCTGTGGAGCTGTCACAGGAGCAGATGTGCAGAGCTGTGGGGGTTCAAATGCCAGGTGGGAAAACACCCCAACCCCCAGACTCTGTTCCCTGTCCACACACAGGGCAGGATGCTCCCCTGGGTGAGGATCTCCACGAAGCCAGGATGGAAAGCAGGGATGAGCTGCAGCTGAGAAAGTGGCATTTCGGCAGGGGTATGACTGGGATGTTAACACATTTCTGGCACTGAGCTGAGCACTGGGTGACACTTCTGTGTCTCGGCACTGGTGAAGGCTGGTGACCTTTTAACAGGTTCCCTATTTAGCACTGCATAGACAGCTCTTAAATGCAAACTGTTACCTTTTCTTTGAGGTGCAGAGAGTTACAGTTCCAGGGCTCTGACAAACATCTGTTTTGCTTTGCATTTTCAATTCTGGCTCAGATAATGGGAACTCTTGTACAAGAAAGTGAAAAACAGCAAGAGTCCCCATTATTTACCAGTGGAGAGGTATAAATGGCAGAGCCAGAGCCCTGCTCCTGTGATTTCACTTTTATGGGTCATTACTGTAACTGGTTTGTGCTGCTCTTCTTTTAACATACAAATGGCACCACTTTATTTCCTGTGGGTGGGATTGATTCCCCTCCCAAGGGGTCCCCATTGAACCCAGCATTATTTACACTGAGCATGCAAAGAGGTGTTATTTCTTCAGTCATGGAAACCCTTTTTCTTTTTTAAGGCTTAGCTCTGTTTTCTCTGTTGCAGAGCCCCCTCACAGGCTGATAACCATTGTGGCCCCATAAGTTCCAGCAGGAGCTTAAAGGTTTGTGGAGGTAAGGAAGTTAAAGATCACTGTGCATATGTCTGCTTGTTTGTATCACAGTGGTACTGCTCAGAGTTTTGTAAGAGTGTTTCAAGGTATGTTAGCAACGTAAAGAAATGTTATAAAAAGCAAGGTATCTAATTTCTTTTAGCCCCTGTACAAAAATCTGAGCAAGTTCAAGTCCTGCAGCTTGAACTCTTTGTCTTTGCAAGAGGTTGGGAGCCTCTGGGTCTGCTTCTGCTGCAGGGGAGTGGTTGTGCCGTGGTGTTTTGGGGACGCCGCTCCTCTGATCAGCAGATCTGGGGTGTTTTCAGACGCAGCTCAGGGTTTGGTGTGCTGCTGCAGGGATTATCTGGATGTGCCAACTCAGACACTCAAGGGGAAGGTGCTGTCACAGCTTTGCAGAGACCTTTGCTTGGGATGTTTTAAATTTTGCTCCTTCAGCTTGGAACAGTGCTGGACACTTGGTGTTCTCGGGTTTGTGGGAGGAGTGCACTCGCCTCCAGCTACCTGAAACCACCCATACATGGCATCAGATTCCTAAAGTGTTTGGTTACTTAACAGATCTGTGCAGGTGTTCAGAATATGGATTTCTCCTCTGTGTTTCCAGAAAGAGTAAATTGAGCAACTTCTAAAATCCTGTACTGATCAGATCTGAAGAGCAGGACTTTGCTGGTAGTGCCTTGCACAGCAGAGCCCAGCTGAAGATGGCTAAAGGTCTTCCCAGATGATTTTTTTTTCTTTGCGAAACACTGGAAGATAAGATAAATAAGAAATGTTGCAGGAGGGAGGCTGCAGGAGAGGAAAGAGGAATGGCTTGGTCTGCAGCTGAGTCAGTTCTGATGCAACTTTTATCCTTTTTCACTACCCCACAAGTGGCGTGACAAGTGCTGCAAATACAAATATTCATTTTTCTTCCTGTAATAAAACTGTCACTGAAGAAAACAAAACATCAGGCAAAAACTCTGTTGCTTTCCAGATGGAGAAGCAGCTCCGTGATGTGAGCCTTGTCCTGAGAATGAAGTGCCGACGATGGGGTTTGGGGGGCTCAGGGACTTGGGGATTTGCTGTGTGGGGTTTTTTTGGTTTGTGGGGTTTGTTTTTGCTCTGGAGGCAGCAATACCCTGCCCATACACAGAGGGGAAGGACAGCAGTGTGATGCTGACTGAAAGTGAGTGAAGCTGCAGAAGCTGGTGCTCCAGCTAGCAGACAGCAAAACAAACTGAGGGCACTGGGGGCATAAAGTTGTCAAATAATTGCAATGTTGGAATGTTGCATAGCAACAATAAATATCCTCTGTTTTTAGAGTCAGAGTGGGCATTATATACCAGCCTGGTCTGCTGTTCCATCAGTAAAGAATTGCATCCAAACCCCTGAAGCCCATGGGCCCAATAGAGCCAAGCACAGTCAATGTTGTTTACTTGCTGTGGTCTTCTGCCCTTGCTGTCAATGCTTCCAATTGATCCCACTTAAAATCCCATCCTTGATAAAGGTGTTAAATTAAAACTGTTCTCTATAACTGATGATCCTTTTAACCTTCTTTGGCAAGGAGGTGACTCCTCCACGTCCCTCCCTGGCCCAGAACAGCACTTTATTAATACATTCTGCTCCTGAGGTGCAGGTTCACGTGGCCTCGGCAGCACCTTCTTCACCCCACCTTTCATTTGGATTTCCTCCTGCCTTTGGCTGGGATCTCTCTTCCTTCTGCCAGGTCAGGTCTAGGAGAGCAGTGATTAGAAATAATGTTAATTGCTGAACTGCTTAAATCAAAAGCAGCAGTGGGACAGTTCCCACGCTGCTCTCACCCTCCTGCACTGCAAGCTCCCTGCCCCATGTTTGTCATAGCAAATATTGACTATTTTGATGGTTATTTAACCACATGGCTGTGCTTTGGCATGAAGTGTCTTGCATCCTGCTGGGTACCTTCAAAGACATTTTCAGTGGCTTTTTCTCCATTGCAATTAGAGGGTCAAGGTCAAATAATCACACAACAGAATTGCTCTCTGCTTCTTTGCTGTGATCTTTTTGTGCCTCAGCTGGAGATGGCTTTCATGTGACCTGGAACTGCTCCAGAGCTCAAAAAAGAAAAAAAAAAAAATCCCACAAAAAATCCAACCTGCAATCAACATGCACACACAGCGCTTTAAAGGTATTGCACATTATTTTGTTGGACATGGGTTTCTGCCTCCTGTTGTGAAGGTCAAAAAGCAGAAGCTCTTTTTTTCCTCTCCAAGTGTCACTCTCTCAAAAGCTAATGCTGGCAGCCTTGGAAATGGAAGCTCAGCTGATGTGGTCCAGGCAATGTCAGTTTGGACTTTCTTAAGTGTGCGCACCTTGGCTGAGAGCCCTGGCTGAGCCTTAACTGCTCCTGCCTTGGGAATCAGCATTCCTGCTGGGAACACATCCCTGGGTTCCTGCCGCATCTCTGGCTGCCAGCAGCAGCCACAGGTCCCGCCAGGGCTTGAGTTATGCCGACACCTGCCCACGAAGGGCTCTTTGGAGACCTCCCTCAGCTGCTTTTATGAGCCCACACATTGATTTGGATTCACAGGCAGCTCAGATGGACTCGTGGCTCTCCGTCCAAAAGCTCAAATTTCTACAGCCTGCTGCAAATCTTTTTTGTGTTGGACCAGGTGAAGTTAATGACACACAAGACAAAACCACCAAGGCTTTTTTATTCTTCCTACTCCAAGCTGAAGGATGCTCAAATACTTCATTCTTTTTACTGCTGGGATCCTTCTAATTTCCAGCCTAAACTTATTCTCCCCCAAGGCATCGTTTCTCATTTGTTCTTGTGTCATGGTTATATTTTATATCTGCAGCAAGGACAAATTGCAGATTTAAATAGCAGGGATGCTGCAAAGTTTTGCCTGAGTGCAGATGGAACAACTTTCTTGCAATAATTACATTGTAGTTACTGTTTTCATCTGATTAGCTGGAAATATACTGATTTTTCTCCTCTTGTATTTCCCATAAAAGTTCCTTTTCATCAACAGTTTATATGAATGTTACTCTGTAGGGGGTTGTTGCAGTTCCTGTAGATTTAAAAAACCATCGTATCTTATTTTTAAATATGTCTGATCATTTGTACCACTATTACTCCCTTTACGACATCCTGGAAAGGAAACAGCAGAGGAGGACATGGAAATCCATGGAATTATAGGGCGGTGGGTGGATTGACATCGATTTCTTACTATTTTCCCCATTCTATGAGCACCTGGAAATTAATATGAGGGTGTCTGAGCATACAGAATTTGTCTCCAATCCAGCAGAGCCTGAGCTGGAAGCAGTTTGGAGCTGGGAGGGGAAGGTGTCCCACAAGTTTCCCCAGTTGTCGCTGCCCTGGGCACACCCCAGGTGAGTTGTGTCACCTCTGGGGAGCTCAGGCAGAAGCACAGCAGGGCTGCAATGGACTTTGTGACCCTGGTCTGCAAGAGCCTCGATAAAATTCACACAGTTCGTTCCCCCTCCAAATGTTCAGTGAGCATCTGTGCTTTATGGCATGAATATATCTTAGCTCTCACTTATTCCTGTTTGTAACTTGCCTGAAAGGGGAGCAACCCTCTGATTTTAAGGAATGTTGTAAAACCAGAAGACTTACAGAGGCAGGTGGGGAAATGTTTAAATGCACCGGAGCACCTCCATTGATTTCAGTAGCAGTCAGCTTTGTAAAAGTACCCAATTTAAAAGTGTAAATAAATAATTTCCACAGAGTGAGTCACTGCAGTTATATATATTGAAATTCCAACTAAAGTAGCTTCTTCTTCTCTCTAACCACTCTAAAAACATTTAAAAGTACCAGAGAGCTATTGTTTGTGCTATCACAGGAAAAAAATTGAAGAAAATGGAGTTTGCTGAACCCACTCCAAGGTTAAATCTTCCCAGCAGTGTGCAATTGTTCCAACCTTGTTTCTGAATACTCTTGATTTGAAAATGTCAAGAAATCACTTTTCTTCCCAGTACAAGTCTCTTCCAGGTATCTGCTGTCAAGCAGAGCCCTGTGAAAATGCCATCCCTCCTATCCCACCTTTGACGTCAGCGCGTCACTGCTGGATGCATTTCCTCGCTGCCTGATGTCACCTCGAATTGGAGCAGAAAGTCCACAAGAATAGAAGGAGAGAAGTGTTAATTCTCAGCCAAACATATGGAGAGACATGGAAGAGGCTCTCCTAGGTACATCTGTTTAGTTTGGTGTTCAGGAAAGGAAAAAGGATGGTGAAGCAAAGGTTTGTGTATTGAAGGGTTTTGCTTTTGGGCTTTCTCATTTCTTCTTTAGCCAGCTCTTCCTCTCTGGAGCAGTGAAAAAGGAAGGTGACTCAGTCTTTTACACTCTCTGCGTAAAATAAGATAAAATAATGTACTCTCTGTGAAGGCACCAGGAGAGTCTTGCTGGTTTCTAGAAGCTCCTTGCTTGCACCGGATGAAAATGAGCTCAGTCCCAGGTCTGGCCTTGTAAACAGGAAAGTCCAGCTTTGATACAGGAGGGGTAGGACAGTCTGTGCTTCTGAGACTCTGCTGCTTCACAGACACCTGGGGAGCTCTGGGGGGTGGTTCAAGGCACAGCATTAGACAACTGGGAGCTGTGTGAGTAGAGACTGCCTGTAGAAATTATAGTGGTGGGGCTTTTAGTGAGGAATTGCCAGACTGGGGCAAAGGATGGAGCAGTGGAATTAACACATAAATGCTGCTGAGTGAATCAGTGTAAAAAGGCTGAGGGGGCTCAGGTGAGTGACAAAATGGACTTGTCCACTCTGTGCTGGCCTGTCTCTGGCCAGCTAATGTCAATTAATAGAAAATGAAGTCTCTAACTCTGGAAGTTGCTGTGCAGGTTCGTTTCTTATTGAAAGAATGGAGAATAATTTCAGATAAATCCTTTGGGAATCTAGAGCTGGCATTTTCAGGGCATTATGGCTTTTCAGCCAGTATCCATGGCAGATCGGTGATACAGCAAAATAAAAAGCAAAAAGTGATAGCGTGGTGTAGCAGGACGGGTTTTCTCTGGGAGGTTTATGGATTCAGTTTAGAGGTATTGATCTGCTCAGAAAATGCTGAAATCTCTGAGTTTCTTCCTGCAGTCAGGAGATCTGGTATCTAAAATAGCACTTTCCTCCCTGGTATTTGCAGTATATTTTTTGGCTCACAGAACTATTCACATAGAGCCCAGATATCGGCCAGCTTGAATATGTACCAAAGCCACAATGCACAGTTGTGCTGGCCCAGCACTCCCCATTATAAAACCCCTTTGTCCTCTTTTAAACAAACAGCTTAAGCTGAAATTTTCTGTGCTGGGTACCTGTCTTAGTCTGTCTCTTTTCTGAAGGACTCAGCAAAAGTGTCTGAGCTGTTTCTGTGGATAGGGCTATGGAAAAAGGATTATTTGAGGAGTGCTAAGGATGTCTTCTGTTGTTTGAAGAAGGATGAGAGGTGGTACACTGGAATAAGGCCTTCAAGTTTCAGGTGGCTTTCCACAGCACACACCTGGCAAGATGCAGTGGGAAGGGAGCATGTGGCAAGGGGACACCTCGGGGCAGAACTCCATGGTGATGGAAGTTTTCATGTGGGGAAAAGGACAATGGAAATGAGGTTTATTTTTAGCACTTCTGTTGGGCTGAATCCAGAAAGGCAGATGATGCTCCTCGTGATAAGCAAATGTGTTTTAACTGGCTTCAGCAAACCCATATGTACAGCTGAGGGGCTACGTTCCCCTGAAGTAAATCCTCCTGAGGTGAACTTCCAGTCTGAAAAAACAGTTTAGCTGCAGGACCTTCTTACTGAACACATCTGCTCGGCAGTTTTGTGCAGCAGCACATCTGCCATCGAATTTAGCAGAACATGCAGAGCTCTGGGAGATAGGAAAAAAATAGGATGGGTCAATTTCTGGCTTGGGGAACGAGCTCAGGACAAGTTGTGACTTGAAGCTCCCTAAAAGACCAGCACTTTTGACACTATGCAGCTGGCAGGTTTGGCTGAGCAGCACTTTGTAGGGAGGAGGGCTGCCAGGGGAGAGAGCTGAGCCAGGGTCTGAGCCTTGGGGACACTGCTGGAGGAAGATCCTGCAGATTTGGAGCAAAGGAGCAGTGGGCTTTTATCTGGCCCCGTTTCTCATGTGCTGCTGTTGGTTTTCTGTAAGGAACTTTTTAAAGAAATAAAACCAACACAAAACCAACAAATCTCACTTAAGCAACCTCCTTGTGTTGCTGCCACAACTACTACCCACTCTCAAATTTTGTGCCTTCTTGCTCCTTTCTTGCTTCTAACCTCAGTCCTACTCTGGGTTGTTAACAGGTTTGCTTTCAATATTCCTCATTATTTTGTTTGTCATGGCAGCAGTTGCTGCTCTGCCAAGGCCAGAGCGTTCCTGGCACATAGTGAGATTGTGCCTGGCAGCAGGGCCCTCACCTTGTGCAGGTCACTGCCATCCCAGCCTCACCGCAGTGCTCGTCTGTGGCACCTCCTGCTAGTTTTCATTTGTGTTTTTGCTCTTTCTATTCTGTAGATCTCCCAATTCCATGGTCAGTCACGTTCTGCTTCATTCCTACACCTCCTATTTTCGCTGTCCCTTCTGGCCAGTTGGTGATTAGACCTTCTTCTCCATCCTCCTTATCCCAGCTTGGCTGCCCTGTTGCCTCTCTCCATTTGTCTGTGGTGTCACACCCCTCTGCCAGTGTCCTGTGGCTGCTGTCACACTGCAAGGACAGCCTGTGCTACAGCTTTGTGGCTGTGCCCTCAGCTTCCTTTGCCCATGGTTTCCAGCCCCACAGCCTGTGGGCAGCACACACCTGGAGATGAAGTGGTGGCCAGCTGGGTGTTCAGTGTTCTGTGTGCTCCAGAAAGTGCAGGAATTACCTGCACGAAGTACCCTGGTCTGTCTGGCCAGCTTGTGACCATTCTCCACTGTCCTGAGACACTTCAGTCAGTACATGTTCCTTCACTGGACCACAGCTGATTTAAATGTGAGGCCGTGATTTGGTTGTCCAGCTCTCCAGTGTCCCTGGGCTGTCCCCTACGCTGCCCTTACTCTCTAACCTCTTCTACAGCACAGTTGTTGGAATCAGACACAGGAAGGGGGAGATGGAAGGTGCCATTAGACACAGGAGGAGGAAGATGAGAGCTGCAGGGGGATCCTGGGGGCAGAGCCGGTGGCACTGGGGTCAGCAACAGGCTCTGCTGTCTGTGCAGAGACCTCGGCAGGTTTCTTGTCGAGCCGTTCCCTCTGCTGTCCTTTCCCAGCTGCGCACACACCCCCTTGCAAGTGCTCCTGTGCCATTGTTTACTGCTCAGCCAGCGACAGGGGAAGTGTTTCTCTCCTCCCTGGCTACAAGTGCCGACAGCCAGCCCTCAGTGACATAATGACCAGCCAGTGTGAAACTGTTAAAATTACCTCATAAATAACTCCTAATGCTCAGAGAACCAGGAGTTGCTGTTGCTCATAGATAAATTATTCCCTGCCATTATGGAGCATTAAACCATGGCTAATATGGAGGTCTCCATAGGGGTTTCATTAAACACCAGAGGTTTCCTATAGATTTAACCATCAGGGAGCTACACATCTCTTGCTGCTTGTCAGCCCTCCCGTGTTAGAGGTAATGCACTTCTGCACAGGAGTATGGGGATGTTAATGGCCAGGAAAATGCCTCTTAATGGGAGAAAAAAAAATGAAATTCCCGGTGTTGTTCACATTCAGTGGCAGAATGCTGTTTGTAGCAAGGTTTTTGATCTCTACAGTTTGGAAGTTGGTTTTTTTTCGCATGAAGGCATTAGGTGTAAGTGGAAACAGCCCTCTTGCAGTCATGAGCCAGCAAAAGGACAACTCTTCAGACTTGCCTGCCCTGCCAGCAGTGGAGCTTTCCAAATCTCTGCAGTTCTCTTGGCTGGGACAGAGATGCTGCAGTGTGTTGTGGTGGGTTTGGCAGTGCTGGTTTAATGGTTGGACTCGATGATCTTGGAGGTCTTTTCCAGCCTCAGTACTTTTATAATTGGATGTCTGTGTGCTGCCTGTGCTGTCACCCCCGCCCCACACTGCCTGGAACAGGCCCCCTCTGACAAGACTCAACCTCATCTGCATCGCTGTGCGACCCCTCTGACCCAAGGGTTTGACCAGCCAGACCCTTCCACCCCACCACAGCCACCACCAACGCCCCAAGAGCACCCAAGCACCCCGTGATGAAGTGACTGAGCCCAGGCATGGTCTAAAGCACCTTCTGGAGACTCTCCATCCATTGTGGGCTCCATGGCAAGGGCGGTCTTTGCACCGAAGGGGTGTGGAGCATCCTCAGGTCCTCAGGCCACGGCAGAGCCATGCAGCAGAGCCATCCACCACGAGTGGTTCATGGGCATTTGTTCTCCCAAGACTCCCTTGCAGCCAAGACCAGAAGAATAGGTGGTGCCTTCCCAAGGTTTTGGAAGGCTTAATGACCACCGTGGAAGTATTTATAGCTTCTCCTTCCAGGAAACTGTTGGTAAGTAATTACAACAAGCATTGCACTAATTATTCCTACAGTGCGTTTCCCCATTTTTTTGGTAATGTTTCCTATTGCTACTGTAATATAATCTATTTCAATATTGAAATATTTAAATCACAATTTATTTCTTAATACATTCAGCTTTGTGTTATGCTGAAGGCCTGTCCTTTTTGGCAGTCTGGTGAAACCGTGCCTATTCTCAAAGCTGTTGCAGCTGTCATTCACGTGTAATTAATGT
Source organism: Lycocorax pyrrhopterus obiensis (assembly GCA_014706295.1). Taxonomy (NCBI): domain Eukaryota; kingdom Metazoa; phylum Chordata; class Aves; order Passeriformes; family Paradisaeidae; genus Lycocorax; species Lycocorax pyrrhopterus. The sequence continues at coordinate 6,666,454 of JACSVZ010000022.1, read as the reverse complement.
GACTACACCACTGATGACTCTGCTGACATTAATTAGAGGTGTGAACAGGAAATCGCACCCAGCAATGCTCCCTGTTGGGTCTCCTTTTCCACCATCCCAACCCCACCGTCTCAGCTGAGCAGTGGGCGGGCGGCTGCGAAGCAGCCACGTCACAGTGGACTCACTGTGGCTCAGGGAACGCCGTGTCCATGGGAAAACTGTGGGGTTTCTTCTGTGTCCTGGGATCTGCACTGGCTCCTCCAGTGCAGATCCTGCACTCCAAATGAGTGGTCTTCTGAGGGCTCTTCAGGGCTTCTCTGCCATGGCTCCAGCCACTGCTTACCTCAAATGGGCTGAAAGGGACCCCATGTCGGGGTGGGAGTGCTCAGTGATGCACATTCATCGCTGTCTGCTGCCTGTCCTGAGCAGGATCTGGCTGAAATGAGCCCCAGTTCCCTTCTGGAAAGCAGGAAGGGAGATGAACCACAGTGAAAAAGAAACAAAAAATTTGGATATGACAGGGATGGACAGTGCTTGTAAGTTTTGTGGTTGAAGCACAGCTTGAGTCTCGCTCTGGAATCATCACCTTGTTTCACTGATTATCCAGAGAAATGCAGCCTCCGACGTTAGGAGACTAAATTAGGTGATGTGATTACTCCTTTAAACTCAAATCAGGTACTAATCCTTCAGGCACCCTGATCTTTCTGGCTTCTCTTCCATTCCATCCACACAGCACAAATTAAAAAGGTGAACTATTACTACTTAAATGGCTTTCAGAACTCTGATTATTTTTCTGACCCCCATTTCTCCCTCAGCAGGATAGAAATGCTGCTCACTGAGGCTGCAGCAAACCCAAACCCTTACATGATAAAAAAAAATCTGAGATCTGAAGGGAGAAGATAGAGGGGAAAATAATTAACAGTGCTACTGAGTGATCAAGAATTTTAATCCTTTACCTGCAGCTGGGCTGTGTTTTGCTGATATGGGGAGGAGAACATGATTCAGTTTAACCAGTCCCAGAGCCTCCCAAAATGTCCTGCCAAGTCCTGCCTGAGTTTTGTCCTCTGGGTCCATTCCCCTGTGCTGGAGTGGGCAGGGTCTGGCCTGGTAAGATCCTTCTAGGGTGGAAAAACGGCCCTTTCTAGGTAATTTTTTTTCCTGGTGTGACATACTCATGTCAGGTAAGGAGAATATGTGGAAATATTGAAAAGTCCTCAAAAGTGTTTTATTCTGGTATCTGCATAACTCCAAGTGTGCGTGGTAAGGTTATTGCTGTGAATATCTGATGAAACAGCATTCAGTGGCCAGGTGTTTTAAAGTGGCCTAATCTTGTTTGGTTGTGATGAAGAGGATAAATAGATAAATGCACATATTCACGTTCACACGAAAGCCAAAATCATGTGTGATAGAGATAGAAACAATAAAACCTGAGAGTGAAGAATGAAAGAGAAGGATAAAGCCTTGTGGTTTAATAGAAAGGGGAATATATGAGAGAATCTTTCATTTCTGACCATGTTTGCTGCAAAGTAATAAGATACGTTGGCTCTGAGTGACGAAGATAAGAGACTGGGATAAAAATCCAGTTTCGGTACAAGAACCATGGGAGGTAAATTATTGCCTTGTTTTTATTACTACAGGCACAGAAATATAGTGGGAAGATGTAGCTACAGGCAAAAATCCCAACAAACCCACAGGATGGGCTGCAGGTACCTGGGGTTTGCTTTTAAAGGGGTAAATGCTTGAGATACTTTCCTCTTGTGAAAGTATCAGAATACCACTGCTTGAATGCCTTGAAACTGTGGTTATAGCTCCCAGAAATGGAGCCGCTGGGAAATGGGGAAGCAAAGCAGCAGCACCAGGTATTTTGTGCCAGACCTGAAGTGGTGTAAAATCACAGACGGAAGGGGACTCACAAGGTGAGCACCTCCTCTGCCACCACAGAGCCCCAGTGCCCCACCCCTCCCACTCAGTCCAATATTGGGAGTTTCAAGGTTTCTTTACCTCCGTTTTAAAGCCATGAAAATAGAAATCAACCCAGAGTGGATTTTTGAAGTGCAGAGTGTATTGCTGAGTTCCTAAATCTACACGAGGTTCCTTAAACAAGCAGGCTGATTTTACAACATGCTGAGCAGCTGCTGAGGCCAAGTACAAATTCATCTGGAGACACAGCTGGGTCACTGTTGTGGAAAGGGCCTGGGATGAAAGGCTCTGTGTGAAACAGTCTGTTGTGAAGTTGCTTTGACTCCACAGACTTCCAGACAGCCCCTGAGGCTTAAGCAAGTCTAAAGATGCAGGTATTAGGCAGCACTAGTGGGCTTTTTGGAGATCATACACTGCAAATCTGAACTCTGAAAGAAGTTCTGTCTTCATCCTGCTTTGTTGTTCTACATGTCCTTTGCCCCCAGGGCATGAGTTTCTATTTCTCTGTGTTTCTTATTCAGCTTCTGGAAGAAGAAGTGGGGGACATGCAGGTGATGTTCTGTCTCCTGGCCACCCTCTGGGCTGCTCTTTGCTCACTGTGACTGAGGGGACATCACGCAGAAACTCCTGGTCCAGCTCTTGAAGCACCAGGAATGTTCAGACTTGCAGCTGAACATTTTGGCTTTGATCCTTTTTTTGGTAGCAGGTCAGACCAAACTTGGGTCAAGATTTCCGTGCTCAGTCCAGCCCAGTTTGGGGGATGTCTGGATCCTGAGGCAATGTCCTTCTGTGCTGTTAATTCAAGCTGAAAGAGGTTTAGATTGGACATTGGGAAGAAATCCTTCCCTGTGAGGGTGGGGAGGCCCTGGCACAGGGTGCCCAGAGAAGCTGTGGCTGCCCCTGGATCCCTGGAAGTGTCCAAGGCCAGGCTGGACAGGGCTTGGAGCACCCTGGGACAGTGGAAGGTGTCCCTGCCCATGGCAGGGGGTGGGACTGGATGAACTTTTAGGTCCTTCCAACCTAAGCCTTTCTGCGATCCTATGATTAATTCACATCCCGTATTGCCAGATCCCTGCACCTGTGCTGCCCAACACCCTTAATGCTAAGAGGTTCCTGGATGTGCAGTTTTCTATTTCTCTCCCTGGATAGTGGCACTTTGCAGCCCAAAGCAGATGTGGTTTGGGATGCAGATTATACTGTGTTCCATGGGGAAATATTGTGCTGTATTTTTTCATATATATTTTATCTGTCGAAGACCATAATGCTTTATGTAGCAGTGACAGGAGCTTCACAGGTTCTTTATTAGAGGAGGAATCCCTGGGTTATGGGGAAAATACAACTTATTTTATCAAAAATAGAGGGTTTTTCTCGAGAGAAAGTCTCTCTAGAACCTGTTTCCCCCAATTTCCACTAGAGCTTTTAATGATTTGGCCTCTCCATCTGCCCCGAGTGGGATTGACCACTTGCCTGTAAGCACTCTAAATTTGGACCGTATTAAAATCATAAAATCAGAATCACAGGGTGGTTTGGGTTGGAAGGGATCCTAAAGCTCATCTCATTCCAACCCCCTGCCCTGGGCAGGGGCACCTTCCACTATCCCAGGTTGCTCCAAGTTCCATCCAACCTGGCCTTGAAAATCAACAATAATATGGATTAAAACAACATTTCTACTGTAGTTTGAGGAAAAGCTTTCAAAAGGACTTGCTGAGATAAAAACAGAGTTTCTGGGCTTGAATGCAGTTATAATTCCTAGAAATTACCCTCACAGGACCTAGGTATGATTCTGTGATAGTTAAAGGTAGGTGGGACGCTGGTAGTAGACATCAGGAGGTTTCAGTAGACAAATGTCCACCCCACCCATGACCTTTCCACGGGCCCCTGTTAACCCTGGATCCCGTGGTCTGGGAAGGGCCTTGGAGAAAGATGAGGCAGCTGTGACCTGCACAAGGGATGGAAAAGGGGCTGCTGAAGGACTGTTAGTTTAGAAGTTAACTTTGGACACGATAAAAAGTGAGGCTGCGTCGCGCTGGTTTCATGGTGGTAAAGAATTGCCCGTGTCCTGTTGAGGCGTGAGACCAGGAAGTCAACAAACACCAACAGGTTTCCTCATTTATTCAGAGTGTCAAAATTTCCAGCATTTCAATTCCAAAGCACTAAAGCTGAAGGTATTTTTTCATGTGAAGTGATTGTTTCCATGGCATCAAAATATTTCATTCTAATTTCTGGGGTTTTAAAACCTTTTATTTCAAAAGTTGGTTCTTTTGAAGTTCCAGTTCAAGAAAAAAAGCTTTGCCTATCACTCCAATCTTATCTGATTGCTGCTTTTGTAAAACAAAGTTTTGTGGGGTTGACAAACGTGTTTGAATTAAACAGCTTCTTTTGGTTTGAGATTTCTTTAGTGAAAAATATTCCCATGGATTCTATTTGAGACCTGCTGTTATACGCCTCAAAAAATAAAAAAACCCAACCAAAAAGTGTCATGAAGCAGAATGTGTTTTATTCACCCCGAGATAAATTGCAAGTGTAACAATGCCTGTGAGAAACGGGGAACTGGAGAGATATTTTCAAGCACTTCAGCGTGCCAAGAAAGCCGTACACTCATCAGTTATTTCTGCTACAGCTCGAGGTTTTATGAAGTTGAGATATTTAAAGAGTTCTCAATAAAATCCGGAACAGAAAGAAATCATGATTTCATTCTGAAGAAGAGGTGAAGACCAGGTTCCTTGAAAGCTTGACAGAAATTTCTGATCTGGGTGCCTTGGGGAGTCTATCTGATCCAGCACAGCTTTTCTTGTGATTTTTGCACTAAAGGCCTCAAAAAGGACTTTTAAGTCCCTTAAAATACTATTGTTTGCTGGTATACTTAGAGAGGTAAGAAAGAAAAAAACCAAATTAAAACAATGGTCTAGTGGAAGGTGTCCCTGCCCGTGGCTAGGGGTTGGAACAAGATGGTCTTTAAGGTTCTTTCCAACCCAAAGCATTCCCTGATTCTATGATTGAGGAAGTAGAACTGGTGCTAGAAATTTTACACATGGCACTCAAGAGTCAGAGTAGGGGGACAGAAGTTATGGAAATGCTGCGTGGTGCATCATCAGGGGATAATGCAGGTCCTGGTTTTCAGTGGGTAAATTATGAAATGTGTGAGAATTTGCCTGCCAGCAAACTCGGGTTGGGAGCATCAGTGTTATGCAAGTGCTCACACCAATCATAAATCAGATTCTCCTTCCTTCAGAGACTTAGCACTAAGTTTCTTGGCAGTGCACAAAATATCCAAATTGCGTGGAAATACACGTCTGTGTTACACACACTTAAATGTGTGCTTTTGGAGAGCATGGAAAGCTGAGAGTTTTGTAAAAAATTTAAATATATGGTCATTAAAATATTTTGTGACAGAATCTTGTGAATTTGGGAAACATCTTGTTCACACAGAGGAAGACTGGATATTCCATGGTATCCTGTCTCACCTATAAGTAAAATGAAACACCTGGGTTCTTATTCCTTCCCATGCTCTCTTTGACTTCAAAAAAGACTCTTTATTTTTACAACTAACTCTGCCAAAAATTTCATCAGGGTAGTAGGAAAACGCAGCTGTTTGGGTTTTTGTTTGCGTGGAGAATTGCAGAGGGAAGGAGAAACAGAGATGTGGAGGAGGCACCAGGAGATGCATCACTGGATAAAGTCCTGGCTGAGCCTGCAGTGAATCTTCATGCCAGCTCTGGATGCAAGGAGCTGGGATTTGCTGCTGTTGACTCGAGTTCATTGGTTTTCTTATCTAAATAGGTTTCTAAGTGAGGCTCACCTGGGCTACAGCTACTCCCAGAGGAATGGGTGAACATCAATGGTAAATGGAGATTATTTTTAGCCAAATTCTGGAGTCCTGATATACCTCAGTTTTCACTTTCTCAGCACATTTTATTCAATTTTATTAGGTCATTTAGCAAATAATTTTAATTTTCTGCTTAGATCTGAATTTCTGAAAGTAATGTACTGTTGTACAGTTAATGAGTCTGCTAATAAGCTCCAAGAAAATGTGATTTGCAAATCATTCCAGGACATAACTGTCACTCAGACCCTATGCCAATTAGCATAACCATTAGCAACTATCCCTAAGAGGTCCTTGAAATTTAAATGAGCTTTCCTAAGATCCTTTTTACCAGGGAGGTTGCAGCTTCTGCCTCGCGTGGAGAATGCAGCCTGGTGAAAAGCAATAATTCATTAAAGACAAAGCAGACCTTCAGAGGTAAATGCCCACCTGGGCCGTGAGCAGCAGCAGTGTCCCTGCACGGCACTCGGTGCCTGTTTGCCCTCACGGTGATGTTGAGAGGTGCCGTGGCTGAGTGACCACTTGAGAGCCAAGAGAGGCTGCCAAGACACTGACACAGCAGCAAAATGGGCAGATTTTTACTGCAAAAACACATCAGCATGAGGGGATGTTTAGGGAGCAATATTTTACCCACTACATCTTGGTGAGTTTACTGACTTGGTGGATTTAGCTTTGTTGGGGAAAGAAAAAAGCTCCCTAGAGGCTGTGGAGGTTGTGGGCAATGTTGTGATGCTCTCAGGTGCTGCAGGGACCATGGGTGCAGGCAAATTTCATCTGGCTGCAATTCCCACTGGAAGTTGTCCTGAATGTTTCACTTCACAGGCCCCCCAGCTCAAAAGAAAGCACTTTTCCAAACACATGGCTTTTATTTTACTTTTTCCCTCTCTCAGCCCATGGTTCTTTGGGCTCTCAGGACCAATTCCATCACGTGGTTCAGGAAGACATAAATCTTTGAGGATTTGTTTAGGATAAGAACCTCACGGAGATCTTGCCATTCCATTGAAGAGAGATCTTCCCACAGGTGAAGGTTTAGCCAGGATATCGACCAGGCAGACACAGCACCTCAGTTCAGATACAAGAGCTTCAGACTCAGGAGGAGCCAGCTGTGGCTTGGGGCTATAAAGCAAAAAAAGGCAGGTTGTATTAGGCAACTTTAAACACCTAGCAGAGCCTTTGGCTTAATCTCTCTCCTTTTAATCCTGCCTTATCCCATTTACAAAAGGAGAAATCCCCACACTCGCAGCTGATTTCTGCCAGTTACAGTCGGGGGGTCCATCAGGGCCCTCCGTGGCCAGGGACAGCTCATGGGGTGATGTCCTTGGGCCATCAATCACCTTTCCTCCCTTCAGCTCCCACAATGCAGGGAACAGCTTTTGGTGCAGGATGTGGAGCCCAAAGCTGCACATTTCCCCCTGTGCCTGTGTGTACATGCAGACCTGTGAATTACTGCTGCATCCATGTGAAAATGCTCCGATGGTTTGACAAACACGGATTTGAAACCTCAGGAAAAGAGCACAGGAACCTTCCTGTGCTTCCTGCTTGAGGCTGGAGGACAGAGCCTGGCAATGAGGTCGAAGGAGTTCCTCCTCCTGAACTCCAAAGTATTAGACTGACTCTATCCCTCTTTTAACTGAGCAAGTGAACATGAAACACGGGATTAAATAAAGCAATAAAGTTGTTAAAGATCTAAAGCTGATGTGAGTCATCCAGAAGAGATTAAGGCAGCCACACAAATGAACAAAGCAGGTAACATGCTAAGGTAAAAGAGGGGATAAAGTTTGTTAAGATCAAGGAGCTGCCTCAGAAAGTGGTGCAAGGAATTAATGGCACAGCAAAAGTGAGCATTAGGCTGAGCAAACGCCCTGGGCAGCCTGGGAAGGGCTGTTCTCTCAGCTGTCTCCAGAGGGATCCCCCAGCCATCACTTTCTCCCTCCAGCTGGAGCAGTGTTTGTCCATCACCACCCTCCAGCAGCAGCCACGGGCTGATTTCCCCAGACCCCACCTGCCAGTGACTTGCACAATCATTTGTTTACCTATTTCTGCACAATAATTTGTTTGCCATATTTTAATGTAACGTTGGGGACTTCAAGGCCTGGGAGAAGGATGAATGTGGAGCCAATACCATGCAAAAACCACCAGCTGATGAGGGTGATTATTAATAGCACCAAGCAGCAGCTGGGAGCTGACTGATTAGAGATGACTGGGAGGTCCAGAAGGCCTCAGAGCACTCTCCAAGGTCTGTCTGTGCCTTTTCTGATGGAGCCTGGGCAGGTTTGCACAGTGGGCTCCTGTGAGCCCATGTCGTGTCTGGCCAGGAGCCTTTCTGAGCCCTCAGAAAGCAGCTGTGTCTCAAAGAATGTGACAGCTCAGGCTAAACTCATTAAAAACCATGGCTCTGTGTTTAATATGGAGACACAATGGAAGTTGTTGTTTTCACTGGCAAGCCTAGGAAAGGGTGGGTCTCAATTCCCAGCTCAGGTTTAATACAAAACTGGAGTTTCCTTGGCTGTGCTGGCTGTTGACGGATGATCATTTGCCATATTTTTTGTCTCCTGATAGGAAAATCCGGGGGTGTATAAATCATGTTTCCACGCAAGAAACCAGGTAGGGATTTTTTGGTATTTGCCTTTAACTGCCTTCTCGGTTTTTGTTAGACAAGAAAGGATATTAACAGGATTGCACAATGGCCAATTAGTCTTAAAGGTCTTTAGTTTCGTTACTTATCTGGAATAATTTGTAATCTTCCTTTGACAAAGGCAGGAGCCCTTTTTGATAATAACACTAAATCAGGCTGCTGGAGCACATAGCGATTAACATATACAAGGGATGTTCTACCAAACAGAAATTCAATTTAACAGATCTCACAGCTAAAACCATATCCCAATTATATCCATATCCTTCTGCTTCTCTGTGTTACCCTATTATCCCCATCTTCAGAGGTCTCAGCATGAATTTATCATGTTTCCTCATGGTCTTGTTCCTACTCAGCCTGCTCAGTAGCCACCAATTTTTTTCTGGATTGTTCTTTGATCTCTTATTTCTTGGCTGGTCCCTTATGATGCTGCTGGCTACAGAGGCAGGGACAGGGCACTGGGAGGGCTGGTGGGCTTTTCTGCTACCTGAGCAGAAGAAAAAACACGTAAGGGCGGACACTTAGACAGGGCACCAGCTCATGACTGATCAGAGCTTGGGCATTTTCCAGCTGCCAGCTTCTTGCTCTGTTTTAAACCATTAGAAAGACAGATGGATACCTGTAAAAGGGTCTTTTGAAAGACATATTATATCACTGCCCGCGCTATAATGCAAATACGAATAATATTTTTTGCCTTTGACCACTGGCAAAGACTTGAGAGAGAAAAGCATTGAGTGGAACAAAGAAAGCAAGCAGGGGTTGAAGACCCTCTAAATAAAGCTAGTTGTATCCCCTAACAGGAAGTAAAATCCTCATTAATGAGTCGTTATTAGTTTAAAAAGTAGAGGTTGAAATCAGCTCATAAGGAGCTGAGCTGCTTAAGTGAATCTGCAGACAAAGCAGGTTCTTATTATAGTACCTTCCTCTCTGTGCTATCTCTGCTTCTTCCCAGCCTTCTCTAGGCTTATCAAGGTAAATCTTGTTTGTTATCTGAGGGCAGTGTTTAAAGTGGAGGTTTTTCCTCTGTACAGCATGAAGATTATATCAGTTTTTTACATAGTTGGGCCTTTTTATATAGGACAACCTAAATGATGTCCTGGTCCTACTCAATACAGAGACAGCCACAGCAGCATCATGGAGCAAAGGATGAGGCAACTTAGCAGCCAAAAGAGCAGGAGGGACTTCAGTCTGTGTCCTGGTCTCCCTGTCATTCCCATAAATCTGTACTTGACAGAGCAGTGACATCACTTCTGTCTTTCTATTTGCTTTCCTTCTGGTTTTGGTTGTTTGTTTTTTTTTTTTTTTTTATTTGTTCACGAGACAGGAAGATGTCTTAACAGCACTTACGGAAATATAGAAAATCCTGAGCTGGAAGGGACCCACAGGATCATCCAGCCCAGCCCCTGGCCCTGCACAGACACCCCAACAACCCCATCCTGGGCATCCCTGGCAGCGCTGTCCAAACGCTCCTGGAGCTCTGGCAGCCTCGGGGCCGTGCCCATTCCCTGGGGAGCCTGGGCAGTGCCCAGCACCCTCTGGGGGAAGAACCTTTCCCTGATATCCAGCCTGACCCTCCCCTGGTTTAGCTCCAGCTCTTCCCTGAGGTCCTGTAGCTGGTAACCAGAGAGCAGAGATCAGTGCCTGCCCCGCCTCTCATGGGACTGTCCCTGCTCAGAATTCAGTGCCACCCAGATCGAAATCAGCTGTCGCCTCTCAAACGTCTCTGGAGTGCTGGAAGTGTCAAACAAGTTTGTCAAAATGTGGGCAGCTGCCTGCACACAAAGCATTCACCTGGGTCTGGGTTCTGGTACCTTTTTACATGCTGAAAACTGTCTCTTTCTGTAGGTAACACAGGCAATAAAACCTGCCACTTTCAAATAATCAAACAGGCAGACAGACGTGGAGCCAAAGAATCTCTGTTGCATGGCAGGTTGTGCTGTTTGGTGGTTATTGTGCAGCCATAAAAACTGAAACCAATTTAAACGTGTGTGAGTGCCAGTGAGCTGGCAGAGCTCCCCTAGCTGCAGGGAAATGAGGATTTGGTCTGGCTGTGCGGACAGGGCTGAGGTTTTTTTTTTGCATCAGCTGCTCACCTGTAGCAACACAGCAGCATTTCTTCCCTTTGCCAGCCTTCCTCGGGCTTCTCAGGTCAAACTGTGGATTTTCTGGGGCAGAGACACGTCTGCTGATGCATCTGCCTGGAACAGGGCTTTAGTGATGGGGGCCAGGTGCCTGGTTTGGGTCCTGCATCCCTCAGGCTGCACAGAACATCCTGGGATGTGTAGGTGGGGCCAGGCCTGCCTGTGTCCGGGTGGGAAGGTGCCCTTGGACATATTCTTCCAAGGCTCCTCACCCCAGGCTGTGTGTCTGAGCGTGTCCCTGTCTGCACAAACTCCACCCCCGTGTCTTGTGCAGCTTCCTGGAAAACGGGCTGGTGGGTGAAAATAAAAGAAAGGCTCCATGAAAGTGCTGCCAGAAAGGAGCTGATCAATGAGCTTAACCCTCATAAAGCACTCAAGAGCACGGTGCTGCACATATTGACTGCAGGGAAAGCTTTGGTCAATAGTCACACAGACAACAGAAGCTCCACACGCAACACACAGAGCTGTAGGAACCAGGTTTCATCAGTGCCACACCTCACAAAACTGCTTATTATATACTGTGCCCCATAGGATCTATTGTCACCTGGTCCACGTCCCGTGCTGGGTGTTGACCTGGGAGCCATGAACCCACAACTTCCATTTCTACCTCTTCCACAGTGACAAGGTGGACTGATTTCCATCCAAGTGATTTAAATGAGCCGCTGGGGAACCGTGATTTAAATCATTGATGTTTGCTTTTTACACTGGCAGGAGAGGCAGCTTTAATGATGTATGGTCCTACTGCTGCGGCTAAAATCTAAATTCCTGGAATATTCCCTCCAGATAATCTCTAAAGTTCATGCATTTGCCTCTGGCTGGCGAGCTGCACACAAGGGAGAGGATTCTTGGCTCGGCTGGGCAGTTTGGAGCTGCTGTGCTTGTATTGGCAGCCTGGAATAGGCAGCTCAGAGAGAAGGTGCCAAATGGGGCTGTATTAAGCACCTCTTGGCTGCTGCTGAGCACAGGACTAGGAGAGAGTGCTCTGGAGAGTAGGGAAGCACGGGAAGGGGTTTGGCAGTGCTGCTGGAGCACACAGGTGTGTGTCTGAGCAGTGACTGCCCTGCAGCAGGATGGGGCAGGAACTGATTGGAATGTTCATACAGGCAGGACGGGGCAGTGTGAGCTGTGTGCAGCCTCGGAATTTAAGATTTCCTATGTGGATATGAAGGTATTTAAAAAAAAAATCAAGTCTGGATGGATGGATGGATGGATAGACAATTCCTAGAGCAGTTATACACTACACCCTCAGGGACTCTGGGCAATCTGGGCTCCTGGAAGGTGTCCCTGTCCTTTGCAGGGGGTTGGACTAAATGGACTTTAAATGTCCCTTCTAACCCAAACCATTCCCTGATTCTATGATTCTATACTATTAATTAAAAGATTCTATACTATTACTTAAAATAATACCTTTTCTGGAAAACCTGGGAATGTTCTGATACAGATGGTTTCTATCCAAGATGGCCTTTCCTTTTTTCTCCTAGATAAAGGAATGCTTTATAACTAGGTAAAGTGATTTAAGTGAGTATTTTGTTTGCATTTACATTACATTGATCAGCCCTTGATTTTCCCATTTTGTACCATCAGAAAAGGGGAATGCCATACTTCTTTACCAGTGGGGAATCACATGCAACCTTTCAAGTTGCACTTGGATGGGAAACGGGACTTAAGGATGTGAAAAGGCAGTGTTTTACTCATGTGTCTTGTTCATTAAATGAGTCCATCAAAGCCCTGAGTGTAGAAGACAATGGATGAGGGCAGTATTTCTGAGTACAATGTCCTTTTAAAGAGGAATGTTTTTCTCTCACCCCTAATTCATACTCTTGGGGTTAACAGATATAACTTTTTTGAATTCCAGCACTGCCTGGTCACTACTAGAGTGGTTGAAGAAGCTGAAATCAAGAAAAACAGGTCTTTAGTTCCTGCAAAACTGACCACGAGTTTATGCATTTCTGTGAGCACCAGTTCTGGGTGGGCCAGATTAGTTGGTTTGACCTTCTCTTATCTGCAGTGACCAGCATGTGACATCCAAATAGAGCATTTTTAGTTTTAGGGGTGTGATACATTATAATAAGTTTACACAGTGAACACTGAATCTTGGAATCTAAATAGACTCCTTTTTGTTTTTAGAACAAAAAGTATCTATGGCTTGAAAATCTGATTGTTCTTTCACAAAAGTTCCTTTTCCCCCTGTTGCTTTTATCCATCCTGGTGTGCGTTTGCTGGCAGCTCTTCCCCTTTCATGTTTCCCTTTCTCCAAGCACAAAGTGGGGAAAGGGCTTGCCACATATGTATAACCCAGTGGGATTCCCTAGCTCTGAACCTGCAATTAATCCTAACTATTGTTATTTCTTTCTTGCAGAAGGCACTTTTCACACCTTGCACGGTGCAAGCAGCACGACACACGTCTCACCGTCCCCTTTCCACTGTGCGCAGCGTCCCCTTCCCTTCCAGATCACGCAGAGATGATTAACACCACCTGACACAGCAGCAGTTCCCTGACACGGCTTCCTGAGGTATTGTGTGAATGCCACAGCTTCAGAAAACCTGTGAGGGAGGAGAGATCCAAGGCTGCCTCACCTGTGTGGGTCGAGGAGGGCTCGGAGCGGGTGTGGTGCTGCGTGTTTCGAGGCTGAGCGCTCAGCGATGTGGAGTGCTCTGCTCTCGCCCATCTCCTGGCTCCCGTAGCCATGGCAATGGTGTGTCCTGTGAAAGATGTGTGCATTACAGCACATCCCCCTTGTCACCTGCAGCAGGGACCTGAGGAGCAGGAGCTCTTTTCCCACCACGGCTGGGGTAATGCAGAGGGTGGTGCAACCATCAGGGCTGGTGCTCCTGCACCGGTCTCCTCCCATCCCCAGCTGCCCGCCCTCCTCCTCTCTCCTTTGCGCACACACACTCATCTAAGGGAGGAAAAACCAGCCACATATTAATAATTGCATTATGAGTTCCAAAGCCAGAAAGCTTGGCTGGTCTTTTTATCACTGATATGATAAGGTGGTGAGCAGAGAAGATACCATCAGAGGTTGCTTTCATCTCTGCAGATAGTGAATGAACTAGATATGTATCTTAGACATGAAAAGGATCCTCATGGAAGGCTCTTCTGAAAGTCCTAATCTCTCTGGTTCATATGTATATTTTGAAAGTTGTTCACACCCCCTGCCCCTCCCCTGCACAGAGCTGTGACTGTGGAGGAGCTTCAAAGAGCTCTGCTGCTGCCTCCTTGTGTTTCTGAGGGAGCCGGGGCACCAGGGCTCATTTACCGACCTACCTGTGAGGAGAAAACAGAGCTATTAAAGGATATCTGTTTCAAACACTGTGACCAAGGGGAACAGTAGCACTTTGGCCTCCGTGGCTCTTTTCATGTGGGAGTCTCAAAGTGCTTTGGCGTCACTGATTTGAAGCAGAAACCTCGCTAATTAACATTTATGTCTGGGATGGAGGGATGTGCTCTGCAAGCCAGCGATGATATGGGCAGTGCTGATTTACCACCAGATGAGGGATAATGTGTGGCAGAGTGGGCTGTGATAATTTGTTTTTAAAATCTCTTTTGGCCTTAGTTACAGAGAGCGATCTGCAGCAGAGCTTTACACCACAGGGTCCTTAACCCGGATGGGAAGCCCAAGCATAGTCCTGAAATATTTGTGCCCAATTCCTTTCTCTCCCTAATGTTGCTGGGATGTGGAAGAAGGGGCTGATGTCTAAGTGGAGATTGGAATTTTTCTCCTCTGTAATCTGTAGTGTCATCAGTGTTCGACTGAACTCAGAGAAGTGTGATGCCAGACCTAAGAACCGTGGAAAGATTTGTGGGCTCTGTCTGCAGAGGAAAACAGGATTTCACAGAAGCCATTGACTCAGAAACATTTCTAGGGAGGAAGGGCAGGGCTGCTCCACTGTTTGTGGTGGCCAGTGCCCCCTGGGTCGCACAGAAGCTGCCCTCAGTGGTGACTGGGGATGGGTTTCATGGCACTGGCAGCAGGGTGTGCAGTGCCCTGGGTGCAGAGCAGGACCTGCTGCCAAACGGCTCCTTCCCACTGCAGTCTCAGCAGGAGGAGATTGGGAACAACGAGACACTTCCCCTGGAAAAAGCTCTTTTAATTTCAACTCCTTTGCCATCTCCTTTGCTGTCAGCACCCGAAACTCAGATGAGCTGAACAGACCCGAGGTGTTCTGTGCTGGGAGAGGAGAAGCCTCTGGATCAGGAGGGCTGGATGGTGTTTCAAGGTCTTTGTCTCCTCAAAGCTGCCCCTTGGGACACCAGAGCTGAGCGTGGAGTGCAGTTGTGCAGGGGCTCGGCTGGCAGAGCTCTGCCTGTGCTACTCCTCATCCCAATCCTCTGCTTCCACTGCTACACCCATCAAAGTCTAATAAGTCCCCAAAATACAGTGGCACGATAATGAAGAATGCTGTGCAGTAGAAAAGCACGGGTAATGAGGGACTTAATTTGGAACATATCATTTGTCAGATAATTTGGAGGCACATCTCAAAACAGTGCATAAGAATGGAGATTGCTGCACCAGCTGAAGTCACCCCAAATGTTCTTTGTTTGTTGCAAATCCCTTTTTAAATCTGAGCCTTCAGAAAAGAACCTGGAACCAGTAAATGACATAAAAGAATAAATGTTCACAGCACGTATTTTGGATTTGGTTCAAACACAATATTAGAAAGCTGAATTAATTGTGTTTGTATCAAACCCAAATATATTTTATGAAACAATGAAGCCTCTTAAATGACTAACTGCTGCCCAGAATATATTTTCCCTGAACCAAACTAGATAACAGCATATCCCTCTTAAATTGGTCAGGAGAACTGGCTGCCAAATGACAATTCTGTGCCCCATATTTATTCACCATCTGTGACTTCCACATCAATTTGCTCATTTTAAAAACCAAAACTTGAGGGTTTTTTTCTCCCCCTTCTCTCTCTCTTTTCCATTCTCTGCCAGAGTTGCAGGGTGAATCCAATGGCTGAAAATGAGGCTATGTTGTAGTTCCTGCTGCAGAAATGGTTTCTGCATGATGGAGTGTGGCTCCTTCCTCTGCAGCGCTGTTGTCTTTGGTGTGTGCAGCAGTTCAAGCCAACTGGTTATGGGTGGGCAGCAACTGGGAGGAATTCCCTTGAGGCCTGTCTTTCCTCAAGGAAATGGTGAAGAGTGTGAGAGGGAAAGGGGAGAACCAAGCTCACCCTTTTGTGGCAAATTTACCAGGCTGCATTTCCTTGATAAATGCTGGCTTATGGAGGAAGCAACCATCTCCTGAAAAGGAGGAGAATTAGGGAAACTTGTCTGGGATTCTAGTGATTCAACATCACTACATTTTTCTACTTCTGCTCTTAAAAAAAGCATCATATTTTATGAGTAAAGAGCATTCATGGTGCCATGTAAAAAGCTTCTTAGGACATCTCCATGCTCCTCATCCACCTGCCCCAGGCAGGGAGCAGGCAGGACCTCTCCGGGGTAGGGATTAAGTCTGAGGAGTGTGGCACTGACTGATTAGAGCCCTTTTTGAACATGGAGTCTGTCTAGGGCATTAATGGTAGCTGAGTTTATGACAAGATTTGCAGGGTGGAATCAGCCAATGACACCCCACCACCACTGCCGAGAGACCAAGGAGTCAAACGTGGTGCTGAATTTTTGGGATGATTCCTGCTCTGCATCTCACCTATGTACTCAGCAGAGTACTCAAAGCTCGGGCTGTAAAGGAGTATAAAAAGAATAAAATCTTCAGAAGGAGTTTGTCTGGCTCTTCCACCTCCAGTTTTTGCATCCCTCCCTCTGTAGCATCACACACCTGTTACTATAGTAGCAGGCTGGGGCATTTTAACCCTGAGCTGGTGCTGGCCACTCTCAGAGAGAAATCAATCCACTACAACAAAGCCAGGGCTCCTGCAGCTGAGAGAAGACAGCTGCTATCACACTTGGCTCAGAGGTCTGGGATTGTAAATAACACCCAGGTACATTGAAATTCCGAGCAGAATTTATGATCGAGCCATGGGTAAATACCTTCTCACACAATTACACATTACTGGAGGCTGATGTCTTGCAATTCCAGAGGGTGGATCAGTTAAACACTCCTTACATTTGTTTGTCTGAGCTGGAAAGCAGGGTTGCTTAGCACAGGTTTTCCCTGAGTAGCTTGGCATGACCCGGAGCTTCATCCGGCGTTTAGTTTGACACAAGCTGGTTTTGAAGGGAGCAGATAACTCTCTGTATCCCTCTGAACAGCTTACATGGAGTGCAGCCCTGAAACTTTAGGCTCAGATTTTATGAACCTTTCTAAACTGCTCCATGAAATTGATGTAAATCTAAGCGTTTTTCGACGAACTCCAAGAACAGGTGTGTTTTTCTTTGGGTTTGTGTGTACTTCTGATAGCTCTAGATCAGAAACCTACCTTAACATTTTTTGCTACAGACATGAGGTGGAAACTCCACAAGAAAAGGCTGTCCCGTGCCATTTCTGGTACTTTTTGGGAAACATCAGCAGAATCATTTTTTTTCCCAGAGGTATTTGGATAGTCCCACTCCTTCCCCTGCCATGGCTATTTTAGCTGTGGATACAAACAAGAGTTTATCTTTTGGATGAAAGGCTCACTGAGTTGTCCTTTTCTCTTCACCCTGTCTTACCCAGCTGTTCTGCAGATGGCAAGAGCAAGATGTCATCTGGAGGCAGCAGCTGGAGCCATGGGAGATGAGGGAAGGAGGGTGTGGGGCGCTGCTTTCCTGCCTGAATGGGGATCCAGTCAAATGAACGGTGCAGGGAAAGGAGATGAAGGAAAAAGGAAATGCTCTCCCAGGCAATTTACTTGGAGGAATAGAATCACACGAGGAATGATTGACAAATTAGTGGCACTTTGATCCTTGTTTTAATGGGATCCGATCTTAGGGAGGAGAAATACGTTAAGTTTCAAATTACCCACTTTGCCAGTTGCTGCCTTCTCTGGAATCCAAATCAAGGTAGGCATTTGGTACTAAATCTTAAGGAAACAAATTGCTTTCCATGCTACACTGCGTTCTTAAAACAGCTTTATTTGAAAGTCCAGCTGAGCAAGTTAATTTAAGCAGTGTGCTGGGCCATGACAGTTCAGCACTTGTTATTGTGGCCAGTTGCTTCCATGATCACAAATCACACTGCCAGGTGAACTTAAGCTAAACCTGACCTTGGGCTCTAGCTCAAAGCCATCTGATATCCATGAGAGACTTTCAATTGACTCAATGGCTCCTGGAGTGGATTTGGGTGACATCGGCAACCGGTGGTGGCCTCGCTTGATTTACTGGCCCCAGTGACCCACATTCACAGGGAAGGAGGGGCAGGTTCCCCAAAGCCCTCTTTCCCTTGCTCACCCTGACAAGAGCTGTCTTGTGCCGGCTTTAGCTCCATCCTACAGCTGGGTTTATGCCTCTGCCCCAGGGAAACCTCCTGGAGGAAATCTGATCCATTGCAGGGGAGGAAAGCCTCCTCTGGAGGCTGCATCCTTATTATATATTTAAATATATATATATATGTATATATAAGTGTTTTGGTCCCAATGCCAGAGCTTGTGAGGCAGAAGGAAGATCTAAAGCTAGGCTTTAAACCACTCTTCAAGCTGGGCTGCTCCTCAGTCTGTCTCTGAAGCCCTTTCCCGTGGCCTCGGCCTTGCAGCCTGCTGGCGATACCATGTGTCCATTTTATTGAATGTAAGTGATCTGAAACTGCCAGTGCAACGTCCCAATTTAGTAATGGGACTTATTGAAGCTTTATGAGCTGCCTTGGCTTGCAACACAATTAAATTTCAGGAAGTAGAAAATATTCCAGTGAGGCTGGTGGGTTTGTAACGCTATTTGAGGCTTAATGCATAATAAAACTGTGCCATTTAAGGTTTAATATAATATGCAGCAGCCCTAAATGACCAGTAAAAACATTATGCAAATTTTTAAGGAAGTTATTGCCTCCTGTAAATGACAATTTATCAATGGCTTGTAAAGAAAGGGCTTTCCTTCTTGTTATGAACCAAAGAAAATACAGAAATGAGCAGGCCTAAATGGGTTATAGGAACAGGAGGTCAACAGAAAGATGTGCAGTAGGAATTGTGTCTTCCTGTCAGCCAGGGCGGGAATGTAATGCGTTATTAATTCTCTGTACTAACAGACGACATTCAGCCTCCACCGCCAAAATAAAACAAAAATTACATTGGATTAAAAATAATTAGATTTTTTTGGAGGCACAGTGCCTTCAATTTGCTTTTTGTTCTTCTTCTTGCCTTTTCCGCTCTAGTATTGAACATTTCCAGACTTCTATTTGTTAAACATTGTAAACCCCACCACATTCATTGTCAGGATACCCCTTGCATTAGCGAGAATCTGAACCATGAGGTGGAACAGTGCAAGACTGTTGGAGAAGATGAAACAGGAAAGACTTATAAATATGATTGCCTGGCAAAAGATGCTGAGAATATGGAAACTATAAGCGAGATTGAAATGAAAGCAAGCTTTGAGATACCAAGACTTAGTTATTGAACAACCGGAAACCAGTGGTATGGCCAGCTGAAGGTAATCCCCTTTTGATTGAACAATACCCTCTGCTTGCAGACAGGTCCAAGGGTCAGAGCAGACCCTCCTAGCTTGGCAGAAGGGGTCCAAAGAGTAGTTTTTAGGGTTTAAAATGTAACACAGTATGGTAATGCAATGATTCTTATAGGCTGTATGTAAATGCTACAGGATTTGTGGCTTGTACTAGGTTGGTTAATGAAAATTAGAATATTCAGCACAGAAGATGATTTATTGTATTGTAAACGAGAACCACTCACTTCTACTTCTACTTCTACTTCTACTTCTACTTCTACTTCTACTTCTACTTCTACTTCTACTTCTACTTCTACTGCTTCTTCTACTACTGCCTCTCTTGCTTCTCCGGCTTTCTCTTGCTTTGCTGGCCTGCTCCGAGCTGTGGCTGGCAGCTCCAAGCAGGTCCTCTATACCCACACCCTTGGCAATAAACCTCATGCTCTAACACCTGACTTCAGAGATCTCTCATCACTATCCGCCCGCTCAGGAGATCCTACAAAGACTCTCAAAGTGCCCAGGATTCCATGGGCTTGCATCCCCCGCTGCAGCCTGCCCCAGGAGCCCTAGGAGCAGGGCTGAAGCCATTCCACAGAGTCACACAACAATTCCCAGGCTTCCCTTTGTCTGGACAGTGCGGATAGAGCCTGGCTCCAAGAGACAACCCCGTCACATGCCAGTGCTTCACATTACAGTGGGTTTTGAAAAATGTTTTGACTGTTATGGAGCCCTTTTTACAGTCATGCCATCAATTCAGTGGGAGAAGATATTTTATTTTAAATGTGCTACCAAGACACGGAGGCATTTTCATTGTTAATTTCTCAGATGTCAAACAAATACCATTATTGCAAAATGAATGCAGCCACCCAGCTGAGAAACAGATCCATTCACGGCAACTAAGTGAAACTTAAAAAATGAATGAGTTCTGCTGATTGCAAGCATCGTCAGAAATTAATAATGCTCTAGGAATTTTTCACACAAAAGAGAGTGAAATGTTTGTTTCCACTTGTTGAGCTTCCCCCCTCTCTGAGGTGTAAGGGATCATCACTGGCTTCATCTTTAAAGGTCCTGGATAAAAGCAATGGTTTTGTTGCCAGTCTGGGGAATTGATCTTTCCAGTGACATATGATGTGACACTCACGTCTTGGCAGCTGAGGCACTTTTGTGTCCCCTGCCCAGCTGGACTCCTGACCGAGGCCTTTGCTGTCATTTTCTCCTCTACCCCAGACCCCTCCCATTTTTCCAGCTGTGAAAAGCCTGGTCCCTCTCCTTCAGAACGATTCTTCCTTTTTATTTCCTCTCCCACTGCACCCTTCCTTCAGCAGGTGATGCAGACACTGCTCTTTCCTATCCTCCTCTTCCCATTCCTGGCTTTTCTTTCCCCGTCAGCTCCCGTGGCCTTGGCATTCTTTATGTCTTTGTGCTGGTAATAACAACTCCAGCTCTTGGAAAATTAGTGAAGATGAACTTGTTGTGTGACAAATTAAACATAAACAGCTCCGAAAAGCCATTTTGGAGTATTTGTCTGTGTCTGTATATTCATCTGCTAGATGAATCACTTGAGTTATAAAAGCTGTGGAAGAGAAAAATTTAATGGAAATGATAATATGATTACTGCCCATAATTCTCACCAATCAAGCATATCAGTTACACACAAGTAGGTTGTCTGGATGCTTGTGGGGTTTTTTTTATTTTATTATTTCAGTCTGATTAAGCAGCTGATTGCAGGCCCTTATGTACCTTTTCACACAGTTTATCCTTGAAGGGAGAAGCAACAGCTATATATTTATTTTATTCTATTTTATGGCTGTGCAGCAGCCAAGCCTCACAGGGCTGAAGGCTCTGTGCCCTTCTGTGCATCGTCTTGTTTCAAATATTGAGAGAACACAAGAGACATATTTATTTACAGATGCACTTACTGAGGAGCTAATAAACTGGTCTCCATGTCAACCTGTATTTTACTTATTTATTTGGCCTTTGTTTGAAAACCCTTCCTCTGTGCGTTGAGCAGACACAGCTAAGGAATTAGCAGCTCTTTCGTGCATTAATGGTAATATCAAAGCACAGGGCTGAAATACAGTGATCACCTTGCAGAAATAGTGACAGGATTCAGGCTTAATGTCTTTTATCAGGAAATCATAGAATACCCAGCAAATGGTATTTAAAAAACCTTCAGGTGCGAAGACAAAAGCCGACTATAATGAGAAGCTACTGCAAGGAGATTGGATATTAATTGTTAAGAAGGTTATAAATCCTGAAGTTGATGGGTTGCACACAAAGGAGAAGTGCATAAGGAGGTATTTACTCTGGGTATTAATTTTTAAGCTGAAAGAATTTATTGCAAAACAACTCAGCTACTCTTACAAACTCCAGTGTTCTGAACAAATTGCGTTCCAGCTTTGGCTGCCTCGCTCCCGAGAAGTGCTGTGCTGCTTGGAGCAGGCTCTAGCAAGCCAGGAAAGAAATAAAAGGGTTTGTTTGTATTTGAATCATAGAGTCATTTAGGTTGGAAAAGGGCTCTGAGAACATCAAGTCTCTTGCCCGGCCAAGGCCACCACTGAACCATGTCCCCAAGTGCTGCATCTACATGTTTTTTGAATCCCTCCAGGGAGGAACTGAGAGCAGCCATTACCTTTCTCTGGAGAGGGTTTTGGCTTGCTGAGAAGCAGGCTTGATATTTAAGTTAAAGAAAAAAGTTCCCTAAAAATAGAGCAATGGGATTCTCAGAGGAAAAGCAAAATATTCTCATTAAACACAGAGTAATTCTTACCAGCTCAACTACCAACACTACTCCAGTTGTGTGGTTCAGTAAATATTTTTAGCCAAGGCAATCAGGTATAGCTGATTTAATACAGTGTTTATCCACCTGCTTTTCAGAACAGCTTATTGGAGAAGAAATAGAGCCAAGAGAGCAGCGGATCCAGTCGTGCACATCCCAGCCAGGACATCTGCTCAGTGCTCATCTTCCCCTGATTTCAGGAGGGTCAGGTTGGGAGCTGTTGGGACCACTCCAGGTTTGTTATTTCAAAACCAACATCTTTTCATTTGGTTTATTGTGCTGTAAAGTCGCTGCTTTCCCTCTGCCAGGAGCTGCTGGTAATGAGGTGTCGGCTGTACCAGCACACACTCATTAAATATGGAGTGGTGTCTTCCTGACCTGACCGCCAGGAGCTGGGCACTGCACACCTTGTTCGTGTGCCACGGCACTAACAGAGCGTTTTGGAACTGCTCCATTTGGGAGTGGAATCCAGGTTTTAAAGCCAGTCTCCAAAAGGTATCTGGTCATTTAATTCGTTTGTGGTAATAGCCTCAAATGAGAGGCATTCATTTCCTCTTAATGTAACTATATTATGAAATTCTATTGTGAATGAGGCACTTGTAGGAAATCTTAATTATTTTTTAAGGCTTTACTTCCTTTCAGACAGACAGATTTAGAAGATACATTTGGTCTTGTACAAATGAGCTCTTACTGCAGCTCTGAGCAGACTTTCCCAAGGGGTGTTAGACTCAAAAATTCCACAGATTTTCTGGGGAAAAAACAACAAGTAAGGACAAAACTTCCACCCAGCTTTGTGTATCCCATTGATTTTTAGTAGTTGAAA
Organism: Lycocorax pyrrhopterus obiensis; assembly: GCA_014706295.1. Taxonomy (NCBI): domain Eukaryota; kingdom Metazoa; phylum Chordata; class Aves; order Passeriformes; family Paradisaeidae; genus Lycocorax; species Lycocorax pyrrhopterus. The sequence goes on along the minus strand of JACSVZ010000022.1, from coordinate 6,643,821 downwards.
AAATGCATGGAATATATTATATTCATATAGTATTTTTTTTCTATTAAAAAGCCCTACATTTTTTTCCTCCGACTGTAACAGATACAATTCAATGTTTGCTAAAGCCAGGCACCACTCAAGTGACAACAGAGTTTGGCAGCAGCTGGGAACCACAATGGCATTTGTGCTTCATAGAGGGGACTAGAGAAGTCCCTAAATCATTTTTGGGGAAAGAAGACCACAATGAGTCTGTACCACTGCTGTTGTACAGGCATTACTTTGGTGTGTGAATGCAATGGACACTTGCTCTCAGCCCAGACCCATTAATGCTTTGCCCACCAGCTCTGGTTTTATGTGTAAGTTCAATATTTGCATTGCAATTCAAGACAGACATTTTTCCTGCTCGTGTTTAGGCTGAAAGAGGGAGGAAAAGCAAGATCCTGGCTTTGGACTTGTGAGATGTCGCTGTTTTCCCCACGAACGAGTAGAGAAACGACATGAAGTCCAGGCTCAGGGATAGATGGAAGCGCTTTAATAATTTTTCCAAAGGCTTTTATATGTTAGTTCACAAAGTGTATTAAGTGGCATAAGGTAATTGGTCCTTTGGCCATCCACCCCTTGAGGGGATTGGCCAAGTTCTAAGGCACCCATCTCTGAATGTTTTTCTAGTTAGAACCGTAACAATCCTGTAAAACAACCTGCAGCTGCAAGAAGTTTACAAATCTGTAACATTGTTTTGAGTCACTTGCATGGGAAAGACAGAACTCTCACAAAAATGCTGCAGAGAGCTGAAGAAATTCTCTGCTGGAGCTTTTTCAGCATCCATAGTGAGCAAATAAAGTTTAGCACAGACAAGGGCACTGAGAGCCCCTCTGACAGCAAAGAATCTTCCTCACTCATGCTCCAGGACGCGCGTTAGCTGCTTTTTCCAGACCCTGGGGGTGAGTGCTACACCTCTGTAACCATTGTTCCCAGTGGAAAAGTACTTTTTCTCCATCATATCCAGCTCCCCATGAGGTGCTGTTGGCACTGAAGGCACTGTCAGTCCTGCACAGTGATCACCACTCCTGTACAGCACCCAGCATGGCCCAGCAGGGCAAGGACAGTCCAAGAGTGTGTCTCCTTTTATCTTTCTGTCTCCTTTTATCTTTCTTTCTGTCTCTTTTTTGTCTTTCTGTCTCTTTTTGGCCTTCCTGCCCCTCTGGAGATCCTGTAATTAAGCCCTTGCTGCCAGAGAGTTTGTTGTGTTTATTTGATAGATGTAGGTACACCTAGCAAAGGGAAAGGGGAGGGAGAGGGGCTGGGTAGGAGACAGAGCATTTTCAGCTTGGATTTCAGTGGTACAAAGGCACAGACACGTGTTTATAATCCAGAGGATTTTTAAATTTATTTTAAAAGTGCTTGCAAGATTAATTGTACCCTGGAAAAATCAATAGTAGCTCATCACAGGCAAAATCTTCTGCAACACAAAATCCCACTGAAGGGGACAAAGCGAAATTATGGCAGTCTGCAGCAGGGCTAATGAGCCTGTGATTAAAACTGAGGGCTCGCTGTGACACTGCACCTCTCCTAGAAGCCTCCCGAGAAAAATGGCCCACTGGAGTCCTAGATCCTGAAAATAATTTAGTCCCCATTAAAAAAGAAATAATTTAGATTCCATTAAAAGAAATAATTAGGCAGCTTAGAATTCTAAATGCAATTTGAGGACCGTGGCCCTTAATCTCTCCCTGCCTCAGTTTCCCTGCTCTAAAGAGGTGAAATTTCCTTTCTCTCCTGTTGAATTTCTTTATTTTCTCAGCTTTTAAGGGCAGCTTTGGCTGTCTGAACACACAGTGCTTTGCCCAGGAGACTCCCAGTCTTGCCAAGCACCTCAGACTGCTGCTCTTAACAGAAATACCTCGTGAAGAAGTTTGGGCTGAAATATGCTTGAGAGGCAAAAATAAAGTAAACCAAGAAGCAGATTTCCAGGAGGGAATTTGTCAAATGAGTCCCTTAAATCTCATCAGGAAAAGCACACTGTGAAGGATAGCCTTGAACTGTTGGGGGATGAAGTCATTGTACAACATATTTTGAATGGCACTCCTTGGGTGTTCAGAGTGCTGGTAAATGACAGGAACTGGTGAGATGATCTCTCTTCCAAAAAGTCACCTGGAAAGAATCAGCAATTTAAACCCACTGGATGCCCTCATAATTTCTGTGAATGCAACACGAAGACAGAAACAAGGAGAGCAGAGCATTTCTGGCACAATACCTTGGCAAGGTCTGATTTGGAAGGAACGAAAACTGCGTATGTTGAAAGTTATTCTAATAATATTTATCAGAAGGAAAGGCCTCACAGAGGCAGCTGCCAGGGCTGAATCTGAATGTGACAACATTCCACTGCCTCTGAGCTACATCAGATCTACAAGATTTGGCAAGAAATTTGGACCAGAGCAATTACCTCCATGGCTATTTGTTAAGCGTTGTCTCAAGCACAGCACTCAGAGAAATTGAACTGTCAGAAGCTAATACAGGAATAATAATAAGAAATTTCATCTCCATTGGACACTAGAGATGAATAGCATGTAAGTCTGAATGGGGAAAAAATAAATTGAGTATGTATTTGGCTTTAGTTTTTGTTAAAGGACTATAACATGAATAATGAATATTTTAAGGAGAGAAGACTGGGCCTTCAATTTCTTTCAATAATGTTAGTGTTGTATATACTGGTTTGAATAAAATACATTTCATAAAACACCTACACACAGCTCTGCAATGCATTATGGATGGCTCCTCTTGAGAAATCTTACACTGCTTTCAATTTTGACACAGTGATACAGTAATAATAGAAAATTCAGGCATAATATTCAGACTGCATCTTTTCTCCCCTCTCTATTATTTTGTGCCACACTGGGTGAGCACAGATGTGCTTTCCCTGTGCTTCCCTGGGCAGCTCACGTGGTGCTGTGGTGCTCACGGGAGGAGGGATCTGCTGCACTGGAAGGTTGTGTCCTGTGTCCTGTGGGCTGAGCGTGGAGGCTGCAGCAGAGTTTTCCACCAGAAGGATCCCAGAGGAGCTGAGAATCTGCACACAAAGAGGCTGCCAAGGCTGGAGGAGCTGCCACCAAAACACAGACACATGCTGAGCTTGATTAGAAGTCAAACCATGCAGCCCAAGGTGTCCCTTGGAAGTGATGGAGGAACCTGAGTGCTTGGACAAGGACTGAAGGAGCTCTCCATGTGTGGGGAAAAGCAGCACGAAGGCAGCGGGGAGAAAGACATCAAAGAGCTCAACTCAGTGCTTGAAGGAGGTTTCCCGTGGTGTTACTGATGGTGCACGATGGTCTGGAGGTAATGTGGGGCAGGAAAACTCCTGCTTGATTTCTTATGTGAGCAAAAGCCAGCAGGAAACTTCCTGGTGTCCTTACCTGCTCTGCCCACTGCTGCCAACCCCACAGAACCTTCCACAGAGACCCGGACTGCAGGAAGGAGGCAGGAAACTGGTCAGAAACCAATTACCTGGTCAGAAACCAGTTACCTGGCCAGACACCAGTTCCCTGGCCAGCTGGGTGGGTGCTGGGGCTCACAGTGGGGCTGCAGCCAGGTCACCTTTCCCTGTGCCCACTGCACAGCCTGCTGCATCCTGCCACGAGCCTGGGAAAGCAAGATAAAGTCAGAGTGCAAGTGAGGTGTTCACCTGCTTGGCCAAAAGGACTCTCAGACCCTCTCCTTTCCAGGGGACTTTGCCTTGAGCCTTCTCCCTGTGCAGCCTCCTCGATAAATCTTCTGGATTTATTTCCTGTTGGAGTTCTTATCTGCTGTGGGGGTGGGCTCTTGTGTTAACAGCAGGGCAGATGCTTTTGGCTTCCTGCTACGCATGCACAGCCTAATTTCTAGGCAAATCATGAGGGGAATTGTGAAATGCTGTGGTAAACAATCAGGCTTCTGAACTAAAAAGGGATCTCTTATTGATGAACAAGTGGTAACTCAGGCAGTGCCATCCCCAGCTGGATGCAAGGAGCAGGAGAGCGGTGAGGAACACAGAGAAAGTGCCACAAAGGCGGTCAGGACAGCACTAAGCACCACCCAGGGTCACGGATCACCAGGACCCACCAGCGCTTGAGGAAGTCTTTTGCTGGTGTTCCTGGGGCTGTGACGGCTACAGGTGCTGGAAGAGCCCAGGGACACACACTCACTCCTCACTGCTGGGTTCTGAAACCTCAGAGGGAGAACCTCCAGCTCCTCCCAGAAAATTTTAGACGTTATTTTTTGGCCTTTTCCGAGTCTCAAGAGGCACATGGTAATCTCCAAGCAGATCGTGGATCGTAACTACTGCAAAGTAAAAAGGCTGCAGAGGCTGTTTGGCAGATAAAAATAGCAAAAATAGCCAACAAATCCAGCTGTGCTCTGGAAATGTTGCACAGGGAGTGAAACCCCCCGTGGCCATGGACCCTACGAGCCACAAGTCCAAAATCAGGAACAAAAACTACACTTCCAAAGGTAAAGGACAACATTCCCCGGAACAATTAGCAATCACAACACTGTGTTCCTTCCAATTACTGCCAGCCATGCCTGAGCCTCCCAGCAGGTAAAATGAGAGGGTTGAGCCTCGAAGTGTATAACACTGATTAGCTGAGAGCTCCCCAAGGGCTGTTCTGCGCAGCGGGATGGGCACGGAGCGGAGAGCACGGCACCCTTTGGGTCACACCTGCACACACACAAACACACTCCCAACACGGAGCATTAAAAACACAACAGAGCTGAAAGAAGGAGCATTAAAAACACAACAGAGCTGAAAGAATTCGGCGGGAGCCCACCCTGCTGAGGGTGGTGGGGGAAGGACTAGCAAAGGTTGGAAAATGAAGCTGCTTTGAAATGCGTAAATGAAAGGAGGCTGGGGGCGGGTGGGGCCTCTGGTTTGCCTTTGCCAGGTGCAGAACATCAGGTTGTAAACCTTGAAAGGCTGGTTTGGGACCTACAGGTGTCTCCAGGGGACTCAGCTCCTCTTTGAATTTCGTAGAATCGTAGAGTTATGGAATGGTTGGGCTTGGAAGGGACCTTCAGAACGATCTCGTTGCTGTCCCTGCCGTGGGGCTCCCCCTGGAAGGGCACCTCACTGTTCTGGTGTCATGAGCAATATCTGAGACATCCTCACAGGCAGTGCTGGATAATGTTAAAGCACAGCAATACTCACCTTTTTGGGAGCAGGAGGGTGAAGTAGGAGCTGCTGTTGGTGGCTTTGTTCAGCCTGTCACCTCTGGTGTCCCTGCTCCAAGCCCCTGGACTCCCAGCCCAGCCAAGTGAGGAGCAGGAGGCTCCTGGGGAGTGGAAGCAGAATCAGTGCTCCAGGGCAGAACAGTTCAGTAAAATTAAATAGAGCTCCTTTAAGTCCTCTCCGTATGTAGGACAGAATAAGTTTTTCCAAGGAAATGGAACAGTTCAGTATTATTTGTGAAAAATTATCTGTGGGGAAAAAATATAATTTCCCAGTCAGCTTTCTTGCTGAATGCCTCTGCCTGGTAGCCAGCTGCCTGCCAGCTTTTGCTAACATCACCAGATCTAAAATTATAGTTGTGGGATAGTTTTTCTGCCTGCCTGCAGTTCTCAGGACTTGTCCAACTAGATTTGTACAGTGGCTCATCCTGCCTAATGTCCTGTCTCGATGGTCACCAAGCAAAAGTGCTTTGGAGGGTTGGCTCTGGCCTCTGTTTCCTTATTCCTTCCTACCCAGCCCTTCCTCTCTTTTCTCTCCCATGTCTTTCATTGTCTCAAACCTCTCTCATTTGCTGTCTTCTTCTTTTTTCTGTCACCTCAATCTCCACTGCTAAATCGTTCTGTCTCTTCCATCTCACAGTCCCCCTGCTAGCAATAACCATACCCATTTCTGCACTGATATTATGGGATGACCCATAGGATTCAAATGGGAACAGACCCCTTCTCCGACCTCCTCATGCAGGATGAGACCCTGGTAACAGAAATGGGCAGGAACCAGTTGAGAACAGGGAATGAGTTTCATTTCAGGTCTGCACAAGGACATTTAGAGCCACTGCTGCTTGGCATAATTGTTTGAGGTCCCTGCAGAAAAAGCCCAGGGGCTGAGCGGGCCAGGGAGGTTTTCATGGCACTGTGGCTCATTACAATGATAAATGCCTTGGTTGCAGTGTGACAAATGCAATCCTTGAGATATCTTAGCTCTAACTTTCTCCAGGGCAATAATAGACCTGTGGCTGCAAGTGGTTTATTTTGTATATTTTTTAAAGAACGGAGACTAAATACACTGAGAGTCTTTCAATTTGTTGTTTTCCAGATACCACTGAAGCCTAATGAATAAATAAGTACAAAATTAAAGGCTCATTACCCACCCCAAAAAGTCCCTGCCATTTGTTAAACCTTTCAGAGGAAGCCAGGAATATGGAGAAGTGCCCATTAGGAGGATAAACATATCACAGATCTGAATGTCAAACCAAATTGAGCAAAAATTAATTAACTGGGTGAGCATTAGAAGGGAGAGTCTGGTGTCTGCAGACACTGTTTACCTGTCTGCACTTTCTGAGCTGGCTCAGAAGGCACTGGGGGCTGTGCAGGAATCGATGTGTGCCAGCTGCAAACCTCACAGCTCACTTCCACGGAAGAAACCTGTTCCTCATCTCAGAAATCACTTTTCTTCCATCTTGGAAGAAATTGTCTGTAAATGGGCTTCTCCCTGGTGCCAGATGCTCTGAGATCTGAGACTTCTCTCAAGCTGGGGACTTATTAACCCAAAGGTGTCCCTGAAATTGCTGTCCAAATCGTTTGAGGGAGTTTTGGAGCAGGCCCCCTGTGCCAGCTGGTGTGCGGCTACAGCTCAGCTTACAAATGATGCCCTGAAACGGAACTATCTGTAGCTGAGAGTTAATCCCCTCAAAATCAATAATTCCTGATCCCTGAAGCTGTTGTTTTGGTGATGGACGGCTGGCAAGTGAGACCCAACTTTCTGAAATCATCCCTTTTTTCTCCCCTCTCCCAGACAAGATCTTCTATTATTGTACCAGCTGATACAACAACTGTAATCAACTCTTTTCTGCTCCATAAAATAGTTACTGCTAATTGCTAATTATTGGGAATCAGCTTCCTAGCATATCTGGAAGCATGATAGTGCCTGGGTGTTAACAATAATCACTGCTTTCAGAAGAGCCACCATTCACTTGCAGGGGTCACATGTGGGCCCAGCCAAGAGTTTTTGACTGACACGAGCCAAAAAAACTCTGTAAGAGGGGGTTTGGTGATTGGTCAGATATTAATACACAGACACAATTTTTATTTGTGTTTGCATATGCGACTCTTCACTGCAAATTAAAATTCAAGCCATCGCACCCAGCCGCTGCTCGCTGGCCATTTGCATACAAACCCACTTGATTTGTGAAGACAATCACAGTAATTGCATGGGCAAAGAGTTGCTGCCTCGTGCTTACCTCATGCAAAAGCAGTTTCTGGGCATCAGAAAGTGCCAGCAAGCAGAATAAATACTAACTCTCTGGAAAGTTATGTCTGTGAGATGCTTCCAGGCTTTCTTTGGTAGGGTGCCGCTGCTTCTGGGGAGAGGAATTAATAAGGATTGAACAAAAGTGACCCAACTACAGAACAATGTGTTTCTTACTAGGAAAACTCACTTTATAATCTTTGTATAAAAACTACTGTCAGTGCAGAGGGGAAAATCAGCCAAATGGGTGATGTACTAGAACTGGTAAAGCAGTGAAGAGTGCACTCCATGGAATAACAGAGTAGTTTGGGTCAGAAGGGAGCCGTAAAGGCCATCCAGTTCCAGCCTCCCTGCAGTGAGCAGGGACATCTTCAGCTGGCTCGGGTTGCTCAGAGCACCAGTCCCACAACAGGAGCGCAGCACAGGCCGGTGTCACCGCGGCGTGCAGGGGGAACAGCAGCAGCAGGGGTGGCACAGCAGGGGTGTAGGACCCCAAGCACACAGATCCCACCCTTTCTATCCCAGGCTGTCCTCAGGAATAGTGGGAACTGGAAAAATTGGGTAAGAACTGACCAGAACACTGACCCAAAATTAACTGGGCTGAGAGCAAACTTCACAGGGAGCTCAAACAAGGATGTTTTTTCATGCTCCTTCACCTCCCTTTCATTGGTATTTCGTAAGGTAGCCAAATATCTGGAAGTCCTAGAACTCATTTATAATATCAAACCTACTTCTGCAGTCCCTAGAAAGACTGGAATTACCAGACTCAGCTGGAATTATCAAGTGCTTACCCAGACCAAGAGAAAGCCACGTGTAAAGATTTGTTTCCAGGAGCAGGAGAGCAGTCAGTGAGTCTGCTTTGTCCATATCTGGATCAGGACTGGTTTATGGGGTGTTAGAGTGGCTGGATGCTTTTCCAAGCCTAATTCAGAGGTGATAGTTTTGTTTCTTATCCAGAATAGACTGTTGCCAATTCGTTTGCCTCTGCTTCACTTCTGTAAATAATGCTTAGGTGGCTTTTCAGTTCATTTCCTTCTCAGCCACTCCGATCTCCACTCTCAGCTGTTCAACCTTCCCTTCTCTGGCCAAACTTTCCTTCCACTCCTCATATAAGCCCCACTAAAAGAAAGCCCTTTCCTTTCCATGCCTGTACTAAATAGTATATAATGCTGTTTCTTTTTATTTTTCATTATTTTGTAGATATGTTCAGTAAAACAGCACCTTAAACAAGTCTCAACGATAGCCTGGAGGTTCTCTGAGCACTGGCTCGGAGTTTTTTCTCCCTTTATTACATCTATAAAATAATATGTGGTACTAACCAAGGTGCAAGTAACCCGCTTCCAAAATGTACTCTGCTTTATGGCCTAAAAGCCCCATTAATTCTGCGCCATAATTCCCCCAAAGGAGAAGCAGAAAATGTTCATTACAAGCAGAACAAAGGCAAATCCATCCCTTTTCATTTGAGGGAATTAATACAAACTATGGATGAGTCTTAACTCTGGGAAGGGAGATGTGGAAGATCTCTTCATCAGTGGGGAAGGGCATTTAATCCCACTCAGGCATGAAATACATGGGAAAATAAACTTGCAGCTCTTTTGTTCTGATCTGCCAAGAATAGCAATGGCTGCAAAGAAGCAACAGCACAAAGTTAATTTGGACTGAATCTCCTTTTATATACAAAGGTTTTTTGCAATAATTGGGTTAATTTACCAAAGTAGAAATTGTAGAAAAATGGAGCTCCAGGAGGAAGTTGTTCGTGCGTTGCTTTTTTGTTTCTGCTAGTTTGGCAAACATTTTTGATGTAGAAATAGAAATATAGATAAAAACAATTTCTTTCTTCAAAAATGCTTATTTTTTTCTCTTGGACTCCTAAAAATAATTCTGGCACAGATTTTTCAAAGATTAAAAAAGGCTTCAATAATGGAGAAAAGAAAAACACACCACAATTTTTAACTTTGATGAAGGGCTCTCAGCTGATCTGAAACATTTGCAGTTCAGGCTTTATTTTTTGGTTCCTCACAAAAATAAAAATGGTTATTTCATATAACCCTTTTTCTCCCCGTCCCTGCCAAAAAAAATTACCTAGAATTTCAAAGTGTATTCTACTTCAGTTTGGCCTGAAATAAATTTTATTTCAACTATTTTGTGGGGTTGTTTTGGTATGGACTCTCTCTTATCCTGACCCAGAGCAGCTCATGCCAAATTCCACAACTTATGAAGATCTTTCAAAAGTGAAGACAAATTCCACCTCCCCTGAAGAGTGAGCCCAGGATCACTGGGGCTGGGGACCAATTTCCAGAGACCTTTTTCCATCCAGAGATGAAATCCTGTTGTGAATCACCCACGTCTTAAATTCGACTGAGCCCAAACTTCAGCTGGAAATTTAATGAAATCTGAAAACTCCCTACAGCTGTAAACACAAGTCAGCCATCGATCTGTGTTGTCTTCTTTATTTTCTATTTGTTCTGGCCTGAGAGAGCCTGTGCAACTCGTGGAGTTGAGCCCAATAAGCAGAGATAGTCCCTGAGTCTGCTCCTGTGGGCTCTACAGCCTCTGCCAGCGTTTAATTTCCTCCTGACTGACAACTGAGAGAGGTGTCAGCAGACAAAAGCTCCCCTTGGCATGGGATGGCTAAAAGATTTCTGTGGTGTGTGAAAACACCTCAGATAAGTGAGGAAATACGCCCCAAGCTGATTGCTCTTCCCAGGTACTCCAGGTGATGGCTCAGGAGATCTCAGCTGGCAAATCCAACCTGCCCAGTGATCTCTTTGTGCTGCCCCTCACGCCAGCTGTCTGCAGCAAGTTCAAATGATGAGACTGAGCTCAAACGAAAAGAAAAATCTCTCTGAAATCCCTTTCTTTAAAACTTTTAACAAGTTCAGCCTCACAAACTGCCAAAAGGTGATTAATCAAACTCTCGCTAGTGCTGCATCTGAGCTCCTGAGCGTTGTACAGATACACAGGAATCACTGGCTAGACAGTATTTATAACTGATCCTGAGGCTCATAAATCACCTCACAATAAATCCGGAGTTAAGAGCACCACAAAAATGTCCAGGAGCTAAGCAACCAAATAATCATTATAATAATTAATACTGATCTTGTATAAAATGCTCTTTTTCACTAATAGATTTCAAAGCATTTGACAAAGTATGTGATTGCAGGCCTGGTCAGCATAATTTTGTCTAAACTGTTTTCCACTGGGAAATGATGCCTCAATAAACCTGAGATATCTCATTATGTGTTGCCCCTTCTCTCAGTGTGTGAAATGCCCTACAAAATTAGAACGATTAAAAAACCCCTTTGTTTTTCCTCTGAGCCATAAGCTGTGTTTGAAATGGAATTTCCAGAAATAGTGAGGGAGAGGGCAGAGGGGCCAGGGAGGAATTGATAGTTCACAACAGATCTTGCAAATAGCTGAGTGTCATTCCAAACCAGACCAGTTCTTAAACATTTACCGCAGAAGCGTCAGGCCACTATTTCAGCATCTCTCAGTAAAACAGAGGCAGATCAGGAGCAAAGTCAATGTCTTGCCTGCCCTTGGCCTCCAAGACAGACAGCCCTTGCCTCCCCTCCTCGAGACACCTGAGTTCACTCTTCCCTCACACTGATGCCCTCACTGCACATTGGCATCTGAGGGTACCTGGTGGAGGGGCTGTCCTTTGACAAATTCCTCCCAATTCTACTGTGCAAAAGCTTAAGAGATATTGGTGCCTGTTGATGAAATCAAAGACTCCTAAAAGCCCTTTGTGCCCTGGGGTTGTGTGTTTATAATTTACAGAGGTTTTGCTGCACGTTCCATCTCGCCCTGCAGGAACCAGCCCTGTGCTAAACGCTGCTGTGCAGGGCACAGATAGCTTTTATTTATCGCCTAGAAGACACTTGTTAATCAGTTAGAGAAACCAATTGCAAAATCCTTTGAGCCAACTGGATTAAAGTGATTGTGGGATTATTAAATGGATTAAGTTCTATCGATAACTGGTTGTCAGCCAGAAGAGTTAAAGTCCTAATCAGTTAGAGAGAAAAAACATACCAGCCATTTACATTTGTGGTTCACCTTGAACTTATCTGTAACTTCCACTTGTTTCAGTCACGTTTCCACGGCAACCAGGGTAATTGACATTAATTACCATATTTTGTCTGTGGTTATTATGTGCTAAATTTAATTTTTTAATTGCTTTGAATAATGTGAGACCAGAGCAAGAGTTTTTCATTCTGTTTCTGGTAAGGTTTTGAGGACATCAGGATGCATTTCCCTTCTCCCCAACATAACACCCCTGGGGCCCATGTGCACATGAAAGGGTCCCAGTGCCCAGGGTCGGTTTAACTGGGAGAGGATGAGGTTTCGGGGGTTTAGATTACAGCAGCAAAAGGGGGGAGGCCAAGAGACTCAAAGGGTGTAAATTCCAACAGTAGCTCACACTGGATATAAAGAAAAAAAATCACCTCCATGAGGGCAGTCAAACATTGGAGCAAGAGAGGCTGAGCAGTCTCTGTCCTTGGGAATTTTCAAGACCAAACAGGTTAAGTCTCGGACTTCCTGCCCTGGCCTCACAGTTGACCTTGCTTTGAGATGAACTGGAGAATTCCTGTGGTCCCTTCCCACCTCAACCATCCTATGACCTCGTGTTCCTGTGACACTGCCATTATTTATTTCTTTTGTTATTTTATGCAATCATAAAAATGATGAATCCACAGCATCTCATAGGGTGTAGAAAGATTTATACTCTGCCTGAGGAACTTCCCTTCTGTTTTTTCTTATTCACTACAGGCGTTTCAGTGCTATCCCTATCAAAATTCATGGCTCCATGGTGTATGTCCTCACATCTGAGATTTTGACTCCAAATCCCTGAAGGTGTTTAGCACACTAACCCCTGCTGAAAACAGTGCTCAGCCGTGTTAGGAAATGTCACCCTAGAGGGAGCCCACAGCTGTAAAATAGCATTTCTTTTTTTCCTGAAATAGTTAACACAGGCCATAAAATAAAGTTCCTGGATGACATAGCTGCTGTCAAGCTGGGGGGAAAAATAATGAATTTACTCTCACTGCAAACATTGAATTTTTGCATAAGCATGAAAGCTTCAAAGCTCCTCTAACAACAATGAATGGGGCTGTGTTAAACTCACTGGGAAAAAAAGATACTGAAAATCTTGCCAGGGCATTACAATCCTACAAGTTGCAGGTTCAAAATATAGTTAAAAGTCCTTGTTTTGAAGTATCGAATAATAGTTAGAATTTGAATTAGTCTAAGGTTGGAAAGTGTGTTATAAGTGCATCAGGCAAAAGGAATTGTCTTGGCTAGGAATAGGACATGGCAGAAACACGTAGAGACGTGTAACAGTTCACCAAAAGCATCAGAAGACCATAATGTTTGCAAAACTAAACAACAAACCCCATAACAATTAATTTGGAAAACATCCGAAGGCGTTGCCCATTTACATCTGATGCTCCATCTAAGATGTGTTGAGGTTCATGCAAATGGTTATGAGGAAAGGCTGGGAGAGCTGGGATTGTTCAGCCTGGAGAAGAGAAGCTTTGGGGTGACCTCATTGTGGCCTTCCAGTGCCTGAAGGGAGCTGAGAAGAAAGATGGAGAGAGACAATTTTAGCTCTGAAAACCAGATTTATGCAACTGGAGCCCCCATGGAGATCACAGGCGGCCTTACCAGAAACACTGGGCAAGAACAGTCCTTGCATGGAGGACAAATATTCCAGCCTTTCCTTGGCTTAGTGCTTCTGATAAAATGTCTCTGTGATTCTAAACTGCTTCAGGTTATAAATCCTGAGTTTTAGGAAGGAAGGCAGGTGGGGAAGGCAGGGTGGAAACTGCTCAGGGTATGAAATGAGCTTCATAAGGGATGGCAAGAGCGGCCAGCATCTTAGAAAAAGCAAGATATAAGCCATGATATTTTGTGCATTCCCAGGGAGTTTTCAGGATATTCAGATGAGCTCTGTTTGGGTTTGCCACTCATTTAGAATATTTTTAAGAAGCAGCAATTTTTCTGTGGGTGAGTTTGTGCAGCCGTTCACAAGAGAACTGCAACCCCAGGAGGAGAGATACTGAAGGAGGGGGTGGTTTTGGATCTAAGGCCTTCCACTGCTACCGTTCCAGAGAGACTATTAGATTTGTAAGTCTTCACCAGCATTTTCAGACCGAGTTATGTGGTTGTCTGGACAGCTATAAGGATCTGTGGGTCTTCTTGAAATGGTGCCCCTCAATCACAAAAAACACGGAGGAGGAGGGAGAGGAAGGCAGAGCAAAGAAGAGGTCTGACTGAGCCTGATTTCAGACAGTGACCTGGAGTTGTTTCCTTACCTTCAGCCTTGCTTGCAGCCTCCTCTTTGCTGTTTTATTCCCCTGCTTGGAGAGAGCCTTCCTGATCCTCTGTGTGGAGGAGACAACCAACCCCTAAGTTGCCCCCCAGCACAGTGTGTTCAAAGGAGCCATCCCTGGGTGTGAAACCAGGCAGAGGTGAAGGGAGCAGAGCTGGCTGATGGGCACCAGGAGAGATGAATGTGACACGGGATAATGTACTGCACCGAACCTCTGAACACCTTCCCTTAACGAACAAATATGACTATTAAAAGAATACATTTCATAATAACAATTCAGCTCTGCAGTCAGGTTCTGCAGTGGCTGAGTGATGCTTTATTAGCTCAGACATTGCTGCATAGAGAGCACTTGCAGTCTTTGCCCTTACACTTAATAACTCACTAAGCATGAATGGGTTCAGTAATTCATTCCTTGTCTGTGTGACTGCTCAGAAACCTCATTGGGCTGGAATTTATGGCTTGTTCTTGCAAGACTGTGAGCACCTCCTGCAGGTCTGTGACAGCCCCCTGCTCCTGCCAACCTGAGCCCGGAGCTGTGGGGAGCTGAGCACCACCAGGACCAGCACCTCCTCCTCTGCTGTGCTGACACAGGATGAGCACGTTTGTGTCAGGCTTTTGTAAGAATTTGGGTTTGGCTGCTCCCTGATCTTGCACTTTGGTCCTCTGTGACTTCTAGGCAATCATCTTCTTGTGCCACTTATCATGCAATTAAGTGTTTCGTGAGGCTGGAGAACAAGCACATTGTGGCCTTATGAAGACAGGAAAGTAAATCTTAGTCAGCTAAAGGAAATAGAGGATGCACTTCAGAGGTAATTATTGAAATTTGCTTCCTGAAGAATTTTTTGATGGACTCCTGGACTCAAGCAGAGTAGAACTGCATGAGCTGGGGGTTAACAGTGCTTCCTCTCTATTTCAAAGCTGTGTTGTCTAGCAAAGTGGGGCCAGATTGACCATTTCTGATGGCTGGAAGGCAGAAACATGAAGGGAGGGAAACAAAAACTATAAAATCCCTCTATGACTGAATGAATGGGTAGTGTAATACAACCTAACAGCACAACTGAGGGCGTGACAGGAGCAATAAACAGGCCCATAAACCAGAGTGTATCTGAAGCCCTCCCCTCCGTGGTGGGACAGCAGTGCTGTACAGAGGAGGATCAACTCCTCAGCACTTTCAGCTAAAGCACAGCCTTTTACTGGCAAAACCCTTGATTACTGGCAAATATTTCCCTTGAAAAGCTGCCTGACACAAGCAAGAGACAGAGCAGTAAGCAGCCAACAGGTTCTGCCCACAGCTGCTGATGCATCCCATGCTCAGAGTTGTCACTCAGCGCTGGGAGACCCCGGCTCTGGCTAAGAACAGATGTGGGCAAACGAGCAGCCTTGAGGGGAAATTCCAGATCCTTCAGTATAAACATAAGGCAATTAACATTTCCTGTGGGTTTTTTGTGCTGTTCTCTTTTTAAAGATGGGAACACCGAGCTGAGTGACAGATTCTTCCTTCCTTCTCCGGATCCTATTGCTGTTTCCTTGCAGTAATCTCCAATATTGGCATTTTCAAAGAGACTGAGGAAGTGAGAGTCCCAAAAGGGACATAAACATCCAGTCCCCTTGCAGAAAGCCCAGACTAGACTATCTATAAGCATGAAAGCAGAACCTCCCAAACCTGTGAGACAGAGGTACACTGAGTGGAAACAAACAGAGATGGAGTGATGAGGTTTATTCAAGGTCATTCACAATGTCAGATGCAGACCTGGGAAATAGCACTTGTATCCCCAGCCTCCCTGTTAGGATTTCAAACACTGAGTGATCCTTCCTCTCCCTCAAAACACAGAGACTCTGTTTCTTCACCCACCCAAGCTCAGTGTAAACCAGGAGCAAACACCTCGCAAGTCCCCAGTGTTATTTCATGAACGAGCTGGGCTGTGCCTAATGCTCAGACTCTCCAGGGTTTTCAGCAGGACTCACATGCCTAAATACCTTTGTGAATTAAGTCTTGAGTGTCTTTGCTCATTAATGAAGAAAAAGTGGGGGAAAGCACAGCTGTAATTAGAGCAAAAGCAATGCCAGGGAGTAGCTGCACGAATGGTCTCTGATATTGAAAAGGATTGGCTCCAAGCTCACTGGTGCTCATTGGCATGAAAGAGAGTTCTGCTCACCGGAGCATGCAGCAGCGCTCTGTAAATATGAGAACCAACAGACTCAGTCCTGCAGCCCTTTGGAGGGTGAATGTTTCCAACTGGAAAGCGTGAATGGAAAGCCAAGTGTCCATTCCCTGGGAGAGCACGTGCAGCAGCAGTGTCTGCTTCAAGGGTCACCCTGCCATGGCAGGGAACAGGGAACTCCATCCCCCATGTGTGATCCAACCCAGATGTTTAAATTCTGAATGTTTAGGACTCACATTCTGCCCGTGCACAAGGGAAGAATCTGCATAAAGCTGAGCAGCCAGGACAAAGGTGGCACCTGGTGAGTGGTTTATGGGTGAGAGGAAAGGATAGTTGTTGAAAATTGCTCATGGTGAGAGTGCAAAGCAATGCCTGCAGCTCCCCCCATCCACGGCTGGAGCCTGGCTTGCTTTCAAGCCAAAGAACCCCAAGAGACCAGACCTTGTGCAAAGATTTTTTGCACGCACTCTTCCTTGGCCATGATACTCATAACAGGAGAATCACTGTTGAACTCTTGGACTTCCTGGGAAGTTATCTCCAACACAATGATTGTGTGCAGCTGACCCCCTCACCACCCGAAAGGTGTTGGGGGATCACATCCTACCAGGTCACATCTAACCAGCTTTGCCTGTTTGGAAAACCATAATGAAATCTATTGGGGGCCAAACAACGTCTGTAACTGTGGGCACACTGCTGGCCGGTGCCTTCTGCTCGCTCTCAGAGCCAGCTTTGTGCACACACATCAGTATTGATAAGCTGGAGTGCTCTGGCAATTATAGGGCTGTGAGGAGAAAGGAATTAGGCACCCAGAGGGCTTCATCAGGCAAGAGCTTTGCTGAGTGTAAAGGATGTGGGAGCAGGATGATTTGCCCTGGACTCAGAAGCCACCAGTTCATTTTTATTTGTGCATTATTTATTTGTGAGATGGGCTGAGACTGAAGGTTAAGATCATTTTGAGTAATGTCTCCGATGCTTTGACCCTGGCAATGGAGATAAATTATCTGTAAAATTACTGTGATCTTATCTGGATAATCTGATTGTCATTTAACCAATACAACAAACCTCCTCAAACACATGGCACAGCTTTATGTGTAAATCAGATGGCTCCAGTAAAAACTTGCTCAGGAGGGGTTTTTTCAGCTGTCTCAGGAGAGCACCAGCCCTGCTAGACCTGATGTGGATGCAAAAGGGTCACCCCTGCCAGCAGAACCATGTCCCTGGTGCTCGTTGGGCAGAGCTGGGATGAGGAATAGCTTTCCTTTGAACCTCTGGCACAGTGGAACAGCCAATTGAACCTTTCAAATCCCAGTCCCTGTTTGCATATGAAACAGGAATAGCACTGCACAATGGTAGGAGATGTATAGGAGCAAATTCTCTAAATTTAGTGTAATTACTTAATTTGATCTTTGAAACTAATAATAAGCAATGCTAATTTAGCTTCCTGCTATCTTCTGAATAGAAACTGTGAATTTCTGAGGGAATTGGAATCTGCCTGGTGAGATCTAAATTTAGCTCAAATAACAAGTGTCAGCCCCTATCTAATCCCACTTTAATCTGACACCTAATCCTTGCATTTGTGCAGAAATCAGCACCTTCTGCTGAATTCCCTTCTGCCAACGTGTGTGGGATTGTTTAGGCACTCGAGGCTCTCAGGTACAAGCCTAATTTGTGGATAAAATAGATCATTTTGTAAATATTCTGGGGGAGAGCATCTGTTTTATAAACTCGTCACCAGGAAAACTTCCACAGCTTTTCAACACATGGTTTGAGAAATCCAAGCAGTGCCTCTGTAAACCTCATTTTATTCGCTGGAAATTGTGGGGATTTTGCCACGGTAGACAAGGACAAATGACCTCACAGACACAGAAGCCATCCCAGTCAGGGTACACAGAGCAGAGCAGCCGGGCACTTTGCTGCCTTCTGGATGCACAGAGGGGTGAGCGCCGGTCCTTGCTGCCTCCCACCGAGCCCGCGTCCCTCGGGAGGAAGCAGCAGCAGTTTGTGCCACCGAGATGGCCCCTGGCCAGAGTTTGGGGCTCAGCAGGGGCTGTGCCTGCCCTGCCATCCCCGGGTGCACTGCGAGCTGGCACAGGCTGAGGTGCAGACAGCAAAGGCTGCACTTTGTCTTTTAGATTTAAGCCCTGTCCTCTGCAGAGTAAGAGGCTGATGAGGGTGAGTGAGAGAGTGACAGATGAGCAGGGGTGCCTTAGACTTCCCCAAGCATTTGCACAGAAGCATAAAGCAACCAGCCTGGCTTATAGACAAAAAGGTTAACTCCCCCCAGCCTCCAAAAATGTTGAAAAATATAATAGGGTATAAATACATACCTTGGAGTAGAGTGGGTTTTTTCCCCTCTTGCCTACGCAGTAGATTATAGTTAATTAAACCTCTGCTCACATAAACAGAACAAGAAGGGATGTAAAAGTAATGAGCTGACAACACCGTCTGTATTATGTTGGGCTTCTAAGAGAATTTAATTTGGAGAAGAATTATGCACAGGCTGAAAGACAGTCCATTAAACTGAGCCAACTGTCTGGAAAGAGATAAAACAAAAAATAGAAATGTTCTGCCTCTTGTGAAACAAATACCAGGCTGCACCTTCCTCTTACTCTGAGGGTGGCAGGGCTACACAGGCAGGGGCAAGGAGCCAGGTGACCATGAGTCCCTCCACAGGGACAAAGACACCTGGCACCTTCTAGATAAACATAGACAATACTGACTTGAGTAAAGCCCATTTTACTCAAGGCTCCGGGGGATGATGTTGATGAGAGCTGAGAAATTAAAGGATTTGTTGTCTTCAGTTTTGACAAAAATAATTTTAGGTAGAAGGAAACTTTTAATTGTCTAAGCAATTTTTAAAAAAAATCTACAACTACTGTTTGCTTCGGATTTCATAAAGCTTTACATATAACACCTTCTCCAGCCACTCCTAAGAGGAAGAATTATATTATTTATAAGTTAAAATGTTTATAAGCGGTACCACCTCAGTTTGCCTCCTATGTACAATGCTGATTTGTTGACTGCTTATCTTTGTGATTAAAATAAACGTTAGTTAATGTAAGAAGTAAAAATAAAAGCACACTACAAACAGGGTTATTTTCCCTTCAGTAGCCTTGAAGAAATACACCTTAAAGAGCTTTTTATCCTTTATTCCAATATTGGCTCTGAACAGGTTCATTGATTTCAGGGCAGGTGCTCTAGGTGCACTGAAGTAAGTGAAAAAATTGAGTTGTTTCTGTTTGTCCCTATTGCTTTGTTCAGCACTTTTGCCTCTCCTGTGTTTGTGGAAAACTTCAGGAGGTGCAGGCTGGAGCTTTGTATCAGCACTTAGAAAGGAAGGAAGACACTGAAAAGAAAATGTGAGGGAACATTTCAATTTGCCTTGTTTTTGCCTGCTGGCCGGGTGCCTAAGGAAAGGATCAGGGGAGAGCACAGCACCGGGCTGGTGAATGGAGAAGTTCTATCTGCTCCCTTGCACATCCCCCAGCCTTTGTTTGCTGCCCGTTTGGGTGGGCAGCAGTGATTACAGCTGCAGGGGCACTATCTCCCTGCTTCCAAAGGGATGAAACCTGGCACAGCCCATTTGTTTTGTATATTGACAATAATCCTTTTGTTTCCAAGAACCACAAAGGCCCTTAAAATAAACACCAAAGCCAAGCAAAATAAAACTGTCAACATTTCGACTGAGAATCTCCGAGAAGTTGGGCTCTCACTCAGCAAAACATTTACAACGCAGGCAGGAGAGGCTGCTGGAAGTGCTGCCCCACCAGCTCCCAGAGGCTATTTGCTCCCACAGCTGCACGTGGGATATATGGGGACACGGCTGTGGCTGCACCCTGGGCTGTCCCTGCACCCTGGGCTGTCACTGCACCCTGGGCTGTCACTGTACCCTGGGCTGTCCCTGCACCCCGAGCTGTCCCTGCACCCTGGGCTGTCACTGCACCCTGGGCTGTCACTGTACCCTGGGCTGTCCCTGCATCCTGAGCTGTCACTGCACCCTGGGCTGTCCCTGCACCCTGGGTTGTCGCTGCACCCAGGCTCTGCCAGCAGCACTGGCTCCATCCTGATCTCCCAGTTTCTCAGATAAACAAACCTGAGCAGTGTCTGGGCATTTGGGACTGGGCCTTGTAGGACAGCAGGTGCCTGATTAGTGGAGGGGTGTGCTCTTCACCATGGAAGAATGTCTGAGGAAGGATGTGGGGCTGCAGCCAAGGAGGGGGTGTTGCTGCGCGTGGCTGTGTGAAGGACCAGGGGACACACGGCACATCTCCAAGGGTTTTTCTCTCCTGCTGGGCATGCTCTGCCCCTCAGCCCCAGCTGCACTGAGTCCCTGCAGCCCTGCAGAGGGAGGGAAGCCGGAGCAGTGCGTGGCAGAAGAGGCTGGGTGCTCCCCCAGCGAGCTGCACTCCTCTTCTCACCACATCCAGAGCCAAGGGACCAAAGCTGAGGGATGTGGATGATTTTCCTTGTGGGATTGAACTCTTTTTCAGGCTCCAGAGTTTGCAAATAAGCTATTTCCAGTGAGATGTAGACCAGCTGTGCAAAAGGAATTTGTTAAGCCACATCCAGGAGGATGTTCACACAAGAGCTGGCACTTGCAGACTTTCTGGAAATTGAGCTGGGATCGATCAGCTCTTTGACATGACCTGGAAAATGTACTCGACTCTATATTAAAGGTGCTACAGGAAGAAGCTGACTTAGCTCCCCAGCCCTGGAAGCACTTCCTCAAAGCCAGATGTCTTCTGCCCATTTCTTTAGCCACTCCTTAGCCACCTTTCCCATCCATCTCAGAAAAGCATGGCCTTTAATTCTTTCCTGAGTTTTGCCTCCACTCGGGATGCGTGGCCAGGACTTGGCTCCTTCCAACATCCCTTTTTTACATTCCTTTTTTACAGTTCTACCTTAAAATAAGCTGAGGGTTTCTTTACAGCTGGGTGTGCTGAACTACAAAGCTAAGGTGCTTGAATGTACCTGCAGCCCTTGAGTTGCTGGAGCCCACACTGTTGCACGTCTCTGCCTCAGTGATACTGAAAACAAACAAAATTATTTTCTGCAGTTGTTTTAACAAAATCAATGCTCAGAGAGATCCTGCAAAAATGACATGTGCCGTGCTGCTGGTGCTAACTGGAAACCAGTTGGAAGTTCTTGCCAATAAGCACGGATTTGCAGCTGACCCCTGAGCATGATCTGAATCCTTCTGGGTGTTTTGTTCCCACTCTGTGTGTCCAGGCTCCCACGACTTCTCCCCAGGTGCTGGAACCCTCTGCAGCTGCTGGACATCCTGTTAGATCCTGAGCTAGCCTGCCGTTGTCTTCTTGTTATTAGTGGGGATTAGAAGTTTAAGGCCTCGGAGTTTAATGGCCTCAGCGGGTGGAGAGCGTGGCACTGGCTGTGAAAATGACAAAAATCGATAGCTAATCCAGTGCAGTCAGTCAACCTTTTCAAAGCCTCATCCCTATTGATTTCCAGGAGCTGCTCTTCCTGTCCGTTGACGTAATCAGTCTGTTTGCTCAGCAGACAGACTCGCTCTCTTCCACTCTCCCCCTCACTTTTTTAGGCTTTTTACACTTAGAAATGGATTACTTAGATTCCCCCCCCCCCCCCCCCCCCCCCCAGCTTTTCATCTCTGGAGCTGTTGTCAGAGGAATGATTAAAGGGGAGGCAGACTGGGCAACCATCTCCTACAAATCAAGGGAGAGTTGACCCACGGTGTGATGGATGTTCCAGGGAAGGAGCAGGCAGGCTTTGACGTGGGAGAAATGGAGAACATCTGGTCAGGTTAGATAGTTACAATTCAGGTGGTGAACACAGGAAAAAAGAGATCACTTCCATCTCTTTTCCCCATCACTTTGAAGATGCATCAGAGTCACCACACTGATAGAAAAGTCCCCGTGTGAAATTAGGAATTGGGATGCAATACCTTGGAGCAACATTTCCTCTTCCAGAGAGGATAACAGGGTTTTTCCTTCACCCACACTCCTCTGGCTGTTTGAAAGACAAATTTTAGGGGCATCTAGACACCTTTTAAAAACTAGAAGTATAAGGACACCTGTTGCTAGAACCCAGTGTAGTGGTGCTGAGCTGGGCCGTCCCTGGGCAAACTGCTGGGATCTCTTCTGGATGTGCGACTTTCACACCTCGACATTGCCCATCCCCAGGGCACAAAGCCACTAAGAAAGCAGGAAGGCAGACAGGAAATATGGGCCACAGGCTCGGAGCAGGCTCAGCAGGGGTTAGTTCAGTCTTTCCAGACTGACTCATGACCATCCACTGCTCCTAAATAAGGCTCAGTTCACAGCAAACTGGAGTGCGTTCAACACAAAACCACCAGTTAACAGTGTGCTTAGCGATGCTTTAAACCAGCTCTGAGAACTGAATTGACCTGAAAAGCGATAGCAGAATAAACACATTTTGCATTGGCAAATTAAAAAAACCCAACAAGGGTGATGGCTACGCAGTTGCTGAGGCACATGGGCATCTGCAGACGGTATATTTGCAGTGTGAGAGAGCTCAAAAAACACTGAAAAACGCTGCAAAATACATGGGGGAGCCTTTCCCTGCCCATGGCCCTGCTGTCTCTGTCCACTGCCCTGGCAGAGAGGGTCAGTGCAGTCACACAGGGCTGCAGCAGCCAGCGGTGGCTGCACCTCAGAGCCATGGCCCAGCTGGGAAGAAATCCCTTGCCCTAAACTTGCAAACTAAGCACAGGAGGGAGACCAGAAAGGGAAAGTAGATTACCTGGGACTTCCCAGCAGCTTCCCCAGCCCTGGAGCCAGAGCAGGGCAGTGCTGTTGCTTGAGCTGGGTGGGTGCTGTCCTTTTAAAGGCTTGTTCGCTGCTCCGAGCTGACCTGGCACTGTTAGCATAGGGAGATAAGGAAGCATAATTTGCTGTAATGTTTTTCTCCCCAGGCTGTTTTGCCGTGCCTCAAACACAGCAGATTAATTTTGTCTGTCAAATCCAGTTACATTTTATTCCATCTCCTGTAGCTGGGATCGGAGGGCAGACATTTATCAAGCGAGCAATTGAATTACCAAATTGCATTCCTAAACCAACTGAACAAAAAAGCCCCTTCGTGGCTCTTTTCTTGAGGGGGAAACCCAAACACCCAGTATTTTTCCTTGGGAGTTGTACTGAAACATCTGCTGTCATTAGACCCACCAGAATGACTCCAGCAAAACAGCAGCTCTGCAAGAGCAAGATCTGCTCAGCAGAGGCCCATTTCTGAACAAAACTCTTAAATGTTATTTCCTCTGATGGAAATTCTGCCATCCACACAAACAAATCCTTTCCTGAGCTGCAGATTTCAGGAGCAAAAGCACTTCTGAGCCTGTTGTTTTGCCCCAGGCTAGCACCCTGTTCAGCACATCAGGCTGTGGGGTTTGTGCGGTTTTATTGCCAAATTATCACCATGCTGCACCACAGCCAGGTCCAGGCTCCCCATCCCTGGGGATGTCACTCCTCCTGGTCCGTGTTTCAGGCTGGTGGCCACATGTGTCCCTGTGTGGGGTCTTTCCCAGTGGTGCTCTCCAGGTTGCTCTGTCCCTTTTGACACAGAACTGGATTTTCTGATGACAAAGAGACAATTCTTTCAATACAAAGGATGTTGTACTTGCCGAGAAGAACAGAAGGATGGCTGCAAGGCACAAGGGGACGTAGCTGAGTGTATTCTGTTCCCGAAGGCTGGCAGCTCCCTCAGGAGCTGGCCATGGACTCACTTGTCCATGGAGTCCTGCATTGCCTGAGGAACCAGAGACTTTGCTCCTTTCCAGCTCTCCATCTGCCAGCCTGCCCCATCTCACAGCCTCTCTGTCCATGTCCTGTGATCTGCAAGGGTTAGTATCCCACTCTGATCCTCAGCTTAGCTTTGGGAAGACCCTGCTTCACCAGCCAGGAGGGCGAGGCAGAAGAATCCCCCCGCTTTGTTCTTGTGGGTGTCTACTTGCTGGTTTGACTCGGCTTTTCAACAGCCCTTTTGACCTCAGTCCCACACAGATAACTCCTCTGAGAGGGAAGGGACATGTGTGAGCAACAGCCACGGGAAATAAAGTTGTTCTCTTTAACTGTAGGCAAACACAGAGGTGCTGTTGCCTTGGGACACGTCTGCTCCGACATGGACACTGCTCCTCCTCCCACCTCACCCACCTCAGCACAGGTGCCTGTTTCAGGAGGCTCAGCCCCTCTGGTGTCCCCCGTGGCCAACAGAGAGTCTGGTTGCCACCAGAGCCTGTTTTGGAGCATTCCTGAGCTCTCCAGAGCTTGTTTTGGAGCACTCCTGAGCTCTCCAAGGACCAGGCAGAGACAGCAGGTCATCAGCAAAGGCAGCGGAGATTGATAAGTGAAGCAGGCAATGTGATCTCTGCAGTGTTCCTAAAGGTGCCATTTTTCAGCTGAGATGCCAAAGCAAAGTCTTGACTACTTGTAATAAATAAAAATCCTATTTTTAATATTCTGCAAGGGGAAAGTTCTTATCCCAAGGGCAATGACTACATTTTCCTGCGAGTGGAGGTGTTAACCTTGTTGTACTGACTACATTTTAACCTAAGTTATTGTTAAAAAGAATGAATTTTTTATGTGATGACGACCTTTTCCAGGAAAGCTCAAGGCTTTGTAGATGCTGCACAACGCTTAAACTCTACAGTAAGGAACGCCAGTGTTGACTAGACCACACTAAAAATAACTTCACAGCTTAATAGGACAAAATACTCCTGCTGAAGTGCTGAAAATTAGATTCCCAAATCTATGTTTAGGCACTACGTAGAAATGCACCTGATTACTGAATGATGCATTTCAGAGCCCATTTTAGCCACTCAGTTTTGCAAATTCAGTGTTAATTTTCCAGTGGCCATAACTAACAGTGATGGGATTAGCTTGCTGCTACATAAAGAGTAAACAGGTAATTACTTTCCCATGCCTTCATTAAACATTTAACCAGCATTTATACATGTAAGTGACATATAACAAGGTAGCTTTAACAAGTTCATTTGGGATTCAGATTGCAAAGATGTTAATTGACATTTAATAGGTTTGTAATTGATCTCTGTCATCTTATGTTGTGGGAAAATGCTAAAACATAATTCAGCACAATGGAAAATTGTACAATGTAATGCAATATTCAACATATCACCAAGATACACTATTATTGCAGCAGCATAAAGCTAAACTAAGCTACACAAGAAGTAATTTACTAGTTTAAAACTCTATTAATCTTCAATATTTTGCTTCGCACCACCCACAGAATTTTAGGAGGCAGCAGTTTCGCATGGCAATTAAGAAAATGTGCTTATATGTAGTAATGGGGGCTACATAGTTATATCCCTTGCATACATACCCAGCTCATTGCTGCTTTTACTAATTAAGTGTGGATCAGTATATTTACAGGAGCCCAGACACTGACTTTTGTGAGTGGTGATGTGCCTGAAACAGTTCTGTTTGTTATTGTAATTGCCTGGTGCTTATACATTTATAGCTCTTTCCAGTGACCCAGAATTACACCAGCCTATAAACCAAAACCCTGCATCTTGCTGGTGTGGCTATTTCTGAACAAATATATATGGATTTTGTCCAGGTAAAACATTTCTGGTACCTTGGAGCAGGACACTGAGATTTAGCATGAGATCAGCTTTTATAGCAAGGATCCATCATTTGTTGTTTCATGACAATCAAGCACAATTCAGTCCATGAGGGGCACAGAGACGCAGGGGAGGTGGAGAGCCTGTTCCAGCCTGCTATAAAAAAAGGGAAGAAGGGGAATTAAGAGGACTTGACTGCATTAATTATTCCAATCAGCTCTGCTTGCATCAGAGGCTGCTGGGCACTGCCCAGGCTCCCCAGGAAATGGGCACGGCCCCGAGGCTGCCAGAGCTCCAGGAGCGTTTGGACAGCGCTGCCAGGGATGCCCAGGGTGGGGCTGTTGGGGGGTCTGTGCAGGGCCAGGGATTGGACTGGGTGGTCCTTGTGCCCTCCCAGCTCAGGATATTCTATGACTCTATGACATGGTGAGCTAAGCAGGCAGGATGGCAATTCCTGATCCAAGTGCAGTGTTTGCATTTGCAGCCTTTCCTCTTGGAGCCAATGCCTGGATGTGAGAATGAGTTACCTGTAGGAGGGCAAGGAACTGCCTTGTGCAGGGCATTGGCTCTGCAGGAAAGACTTGAAATAACTTGGCTGCCTTAGCATCCTCTGGAGCTTTCTCATCCATGGAGACAGGCCCTGATTTGCCCAGAGGTGTGTGAGCTGGATTGCTGCTCTGGGGCTGTAACTCGTGTCAGCCTCACTGGTTATTCCACCTCATACCATCAGGTGCACCCAGCTATCAGGGGCATCTCTGTCCACACCAAACCACCTTCCTGTAACTTCACTCCCTGTATCGAGCTGCGGTCTGATTACAGACTTTTCTTCCCAGTACCAGTAATCTGTTTCTGATGACTTTTATGTGGATTTTCCCTCACTGACTTTGGGTCCTGAAAAATGAGCAGCCAGTGCTGATCACGTAGGGTTTTAATCTGAAAAGCCATGGGACAACGGCACCACTCGGAACTCAGAATATTCTTTCTCAGGGATTCATAAGCTGAATCTGTCAAGCTGAATCTGTACCCACTGAACTTGATTCCTTTTGCACGTGTTCTGAGATTCCCATTACCTGCCAAAGGAAATACTAGCAGAAAAGATTGTTAAAGGTCAGTAGAAGGCAGGGAGACAGATATGTCTGAGTCATTGCTTTCCATCTGCCCTATGGTTGGTGCTTTGATGATTAGTTTGTAGAGAAGGAACCTCATGTAATCTGAGCTTGGGCTTGGTACAAACACATTTGAGATTTCAGCATTTCTACATGCCTAAGCCTGGCTTTGGAGCCTCTGAAGCAAATGTATTTGGTCTGTCACACACATGCAACCTACCTGAGCAAGTAATTCTGCAGAACAAACACACAAGTGCTTACCCACTGGTGGCCATTTGTTTACTTTCGAGAGCTGCTGAACATGTGAAAATATTGACAAAGCTGGCAAGTCCCAGGAGTGGCTTGGGAATGCTGGAAGACTTGAAACTTAATTATCATTTGTGCTTGTTTGTTCTGGAGTTGTTTAATTTTTATGAGTTACGAAACTCGTGTGTTTAGATCTAGGCAGAGAGAAGAGTTTTCATGCAAACAAATTATTGTTATTAACTGTTCCCATAATACCACTGTAAATGAACAGTTACCCAGGGCAGTACAAACACACTGACATCCAGCCAGGATACCTCTTCTCTCAGCGATGTTCTTTGTGGAAACGTCTGAAGATGAGCAAACACAGACTATTTTCAGCTCCAGAATGGTCCCACACCTTGTCTTGGATTGCAGGCTGGGCAAACTGCAACTCCAGAATAAGGCAGGAGAAGGCACCAACCCCCTCATTGTCCTCCTGCTCTAGTTCATATCACTTCCTGTGCCAGAATGGGAATACAGCTGGTCTCTGTTCATCTCAGGCCTAGGCTGATTATTTAAGATGAAAAGGAGGAATAAGATCCAAAACTAGTATTGTGGATATAATGGAGCCAGCTGGAGCATCCCTGTGGTCCAAGGATGAACAAGAACCAGGCAAAGTCATCGAGGAAGAGATGGTGTCACTGACAGTCTGTGTAAGGTGTTAGCTGAGCCTGTGCAGGGCTCTCCCTCCCTTTATTTAAGTTTTTCAGGTACTGACTGAAGGAGCAAGGAGAAGGAGCCATTTCAGCTGCGGGTTGTCAGAGCTGGAGCATGGGAATGGGCTCTGCCGCTGCCTGCCCTCTCCCTGGAAGGCAGGTGGATGCCAGGGAGGAAAAGGCCAGGAACAGCTTTCTGTTCTGGCACCTTTTGGGTGGGAGCAATCACTGGATGTCTCCAGTTCTGGAGGAGGGCTCCTGAGACAGGGTATAGTATCTTTCCTTGGCAAGGACAGCACCTAGCCCCAGTATTGGTGGTGCAGTGATGGGCTTCCAGGAGAAGGCCAAGGCCAGCAAGAGCTTTCTGTCCTGGGGGAGCAATGCCTGGACATTTTCAGCTTTGGTGCTGTGGACACCGAAGCCATCCAGGGCTCCTGTGAGCTCCCAAGGCTTGAGAGCAGGGACTTTTGTGCTATAAATGTGTGAGCCCATGGCCAAAGTGAAGATAGTGCACAGCATCACTCGGGTTATGTATTTAATTCATTCTGGCAAGGTCTTGCTGATGGGTCATGAGAAGTCCTACACATTGGTGGGTGTTTGTAGGAAGCAATGAAATGGTCCCTTAAGCTACAAATTTACAAAAATGGGAGCTCAATCCTTCAGCCAACCTGCCAAAAAAGTTGCTCTTGCAGAGCTCTGGATTTGGACTTCTGCATGGCTGGTGGCCTGTGTTTTATACATATTTATACCTACATGTAGAGGGAAGTACCTATACCCACATGCACACAGTCAGAGTGGAGCAGTGTCCTGGCAGTGATGTGCTTTTGGGCTATAAATGATGTCAGCATCATTTCCCCCACTGACCAGGCTGCATTAAGCAGATGATGAGTGCAATGCACACTGCACTGACCATCTTCTGACTGCTCTGGGGGACAGAATTGTTTTGCAGGTCAGAGGAAATGCTCATCCTGCTGCAAAACTGTGCAATGATATTTGTGCTAGTGCACTGTGTACCTGCAAGAGCTTACTCTGAACCAGACTGTTTTGTTGACTTAACTGAGATGAAAGATGCAGAGCCTGGGCAGAGCCAGTAACAGGCTCATGGCTGAGACAAAGAATTACACAACTCTACAGGCTCCAGGAATAAAGTCAGGCAGTCATTTACTCCCACTGATGGAGACTGGTTAATTCTCATGGGCAAACCATTTGTTCACAATATTTATTCCTCGTGCTGATCTGTGAGGTTTTGGTTACTGCTGTGACATTTCACAGCTATGTTTACTACTCAGTGGGCTGTGTGGGCTTGAGTTTCTGCCAGTCAGGTGGGTGCTACAGAGGAGAGACTGATTGTAACAGGTAAAATCAAAATGAGTGATCTGTACTGGAGGTGGGGAACAAAACCACTTATGCACTTTTATCCTTGTCACCAGAATGAGAGAAAGAATCAGTCCTGTGCATGCTCCTGATAAACAAATCAGAAAGGTCACTGCTGGCAGGGGCAAAAATTTAAGCTTTTGGATTAAAATTCTTTGCTTTTGATTCATCTGCTGGGTTCAAGCCATTCCTCAGGATTTCTGCACAGAACACACTGCCTATCAAAAGGAAAATAATAAGAAAGAAATATTATCTGCTGGTCAGAATGTGAGGGTGTCATTTTCTTACACACTGACCTGTATTGTCCTCCAGTGCCCTGCATCCTTGCTTGAGCAGCCATCCCAGGATGTCACTGCACAAGTTTCCTTGGGAGAAGACCCAGATCTCAGCGAACTGAGCCCATTTTCAGAGGGTTGTGCAGCAAATCAAGCAGAGGATCCCAGCAGCGATCTGCTACTCGCTGCTTTGCTGCTTCTGAGGGTGCCTGCTTGTGAATCTTTACTTCTTGCTGTTTGAGGCCAACCTCCCAGTAACTCATCCTGCCTCCCTGAAGCCCAAACCCGAGGATTCAGCAGAGTTCTGCCCGAAGAAGGATCATGTAGCAGCACACAACTGTAGCAGCAGGGGATCATTAAACACTTGACTCAAATGAAAGCTTATGAAAGTTGCTTTGAATACCAAATTTCTCCTTGCTGCCTCACCAAGTGTCTGTGATGTTACCTCCTGGTGCAGAGCTTTCCAGAACAGGTTCACTCCTCTGATTTTTGCTACCTCTGTATTTCAGCTGTGACCAAAATGACTGCAGATGGATGTGACACAGCGAGTAATATTTTTATTCTGACATGATTTGAAATGTAGACAAGTAGTCTGGCAGAATTTAAATATTCACTGGGACTTTGTCCTTAATAAACACCGCCGTGAAATGCTCCGGTGCTGCCTTCTAAAGGACACACCACAAGTTTCACAAGGTGCACAGGCTAAATGTAAATAATTATCAGCTCTCAGATTCTCATCCAGACAGGAGAGATGCCAAGAGCTTGTGTGTTTATCCTCAGATCTATTGGGAAATTTCCCAGGAGCACGAGCTCTCAGACATTTAGTCAAAACATCTAGTGGTAACTGTCTCCAGAACCTTCAGCATCTCTTTGATTGACATATTTCTCATCAACAAGTTGGCTTTGTTTACATGGCTCCGAGAAGTACATAGGCAATGACAGGAAAAAATACAACCAGACTTTTCTCTTCTTAGACTTTCTTCTTCTGGCAAGATGGGTTTTATTTCAGGAGCTGTTACCAGCTCGGATTTGCTATCATTAACCAGCTGGGCTGTGCCGAAATGGCCATGCAGAGCAGCTTGCAAATACTCCATGAGGAGCTTTCCAGCAGCTCAGATCTGAAGCAGTATCAGCAGAAGGCAAAGAAAGTTGTTTTTGTTTTGTTTTTTCCTTCAGCACACCTCTGCTGTCTGGGCTGAGCATGTTTTTGTCGCTTCTGTCAATCACTCTTTTTAGGAAGTAGATCCAGTGTCTCTGCAAAACACAGGTACAAATCCCAGAGTCACAGAATGGCTTGGAAGGAACCCTAAAGATCATCTCATTCCAAACCCCTGCCATGGGCAGGGACACCTTCCACTGGACCAGGTTGCTCCAATCCTCCTGATGCACCTCCAGAGCTGTCAGATCTCACTTTAATTTGCTTAATTACACAGAATTGTTTCTTATCAAACTGCCCAACTCCAACAAATCCTCTTCTTCTTCAGCAGCCTTGACACTTCTAAAATCCCAGCAGGGATTGCCCAGGTTCTAGTTCTGACATGCTGCTGAGACAATTCACCACCATCTGCATCTCCAGGAACCTAGTTTATCCACCTCAAAAACACCTGTAATATTAACTTACCTCCTGGGGTTGTCACAGAACTGAATTTATTTCCGGACACAATGGATTATTTTAATGGATCACCTCACAGGCCCTCATCTGTGTTTCCTTGTGACACCTCTCATTGTGAGACCTGAATATGCACACACCAAGCTGCAAGAGGGGAGAATTTGGTGGTTCTTTTCCTACCACGTTCATTCATGCAGTGGGACCCACACCAGTCTAAGGAGAATAGAAGGAGGAGGTGAGGTAACTCAATCACTTACCTCCTCAGTCTGCAAGCACACTGGGACATTTTTTTTGCCCCACACCATATGGGTTTCCAGCTGCTGCCACTCTCCCAGGTGAGGAGCCTTGGATTGGAGCTGGTGGCTCATATCCCAGAGGAAGGCAGCACTTCTTGTTCAACCCACTCTCCTGACAGTTGCACTGCGTGTCAATCTAACAATGAGAGCACCAGAAACTTCTTTGTCAATCATTCCAATTGCCCTTGGCCACCTCTGGGAGCACCTCACCTGCAGCCTGAGCAACTGCTCGAGCCAAGGTGCCTGTCCCTCAGAATGAATCAATAACACCTCAGAGTTAATAACTGTGAAACACTAGAGCAAAGTCTACCATATTATCCAGCAATTAGGAAGATTTCTGTTTTTAAATCCACAGCTACTGAGAGTTCTCAAAAAAAAAAAAAAAGAAAAAAAGCTGTTTTGGAACAGAAAGAAGGACAAGCTCTTTCAGTCATCATTTTATTACTGGCTCACAAGGGAAATCAGTGAATCTACCAGTGGTTCACGCAATTCTGTTGCCAGCTTCCCAGAAAGGAAATGTCATGTATAGCAACTTGTTTTTCTATTGCAGCAATTAAAGTACATAGGAGGCCACAACAAAATCAATACAAAACTGGTAAATCCGTAATGAATGACAGCAAAATACTGATCCTCTTGCCTAAAGAAACATCTGCCTAAATGCCACCAAAGGATTAGGTAGTAGAAGGCTTTTATGGTTTATTTTTGTAGGGTCTGCCATTTTTTATCTCTTTCTTCATGTAAGGATCACCAAATGGCCTCCTGCTTCCTGAGTTTCCTCTGAGGAGAGCACGTGCAAGTGCAACTTTTCAAGGCTTGAGATATCCCTGAGGAGAGTGCAATTTGTGTTCCATGAGACATTTGCTGCTGGTGAAACCCCTCAGAGGCTCCCCAGGAGCCCGCAGGGCAGAATTGTGGGAGCTGTGGGGCTGCCTATCGAAGGGAGAACTCATCCTTTTGCTGCAGGCTTTGGGATCCCACGATCCACGGTCAGGATGACACCCATTTCCCTCGATTCATGCAGCTGACATGATTGGCAAGAGGGCCCTGATCTGTGGTCCAGAGGTGAATATCAACTACTGACCTCACAACAAGAATGTGGCAATTTTTTAATACATTAAGGCATTTTCAGCCTGTTTTTTCACTGTTTGAACAGATGACTTGTCTGTATCTTGCCACCATGCCAATGGTTCAGAAGGCCTGACCACTGCAGCCATCTCCACGGGGGCTGTCTCCACGGTGTCCTGTCCTTTCTGAGCCAGCCTTGCTCCCATTTTTGCCCTCTGCAGTTACTTTCCAATCACTTTTTTGCTTCTTTTCAAAAAACCCAGGTTGAGTCTCTTTTGTACTTCTTGTTCTCCAGAGGAATCATCACAAATAATTGTGCACATGTCATTTTTCCCCTCCCCATGGCATTTTTAGGTAATTTACTTAGGTAGAGTCCAGCCAGTGCCTCTGAGAGCTTCCTCACTGCCCAGCAAGGCAACACCCAGCGAGAGGAGCAGAAAGCACCATCTCAGTACCCAGGTCACATACAGTGCTCATGAATAATTGCAGATCAGCCCTATAACCTTCACAGATGTAACCTCATCTGTTGCTGGGGTGTTTGGTTTCTTTTTATTTTCTTTTTGGGTTTTTTTTTCTTTTTAATTTCCACCTTCCCTTCCAGCAAAGCTGTGTCCAAATGCTTTTCTAAGCAGAACCAGATAATGCTTTTGATTGTAGCCAGGATGTTTGGTTATTCATGATATTACTTTCGTGTCTGCTGGGGGTTTTGCTTATAATTTTTATCAAGCAAGTTGTTTTCTAGTGCTGGAATGGCTTACTCTGCTGTGCTAAACACTCATTGTGTCTGTCACATGCTTATCCTATTTCAGCGGTGAGAAATCAATAGGAATTGATTTGAGAATGTCCAATCTTATCAAGTATCGAGCAGGGTACTGGGACAAAGGCTGAGCTGGTGCTATAACATCTAACAAGGCACGTAGCCCTGAGTATGACAACCTTGTTTAGAAGGATGGTTGGACTCCAAGGTGTTAAGTGCTTTTGTTCCTCCCCGTGCCCTCGGCTTTCAGATGGAGCCAATTTGCACAGCAGCTCCCTCCCAGCTAAAAGCAGCATAAGCACACTTGCTAGTCCTAGCAGAAGATTTCGTAGGGAAGAGGGAAAGTGTTGCATTTAGAAACAGAAACGCTGCCAGCAAATGCTATTTCAGCAATTACCTATGTTTAGTAATTATGCTAATGTTGATTCTCAAAAGGCTGTTATTTGCTCAGCATGTTCTTCATACTTTATCTCTCTACCTGCCTAGCCCTTTATTTTCACTCCAGCTATTACTGGTTGTTTGTCAAGTTAAGTGATGTTTGCAGTGCCAAGTGTTGTCAAGGTACTGTTGCTTTAGCTGAATTCCTATTTTTCCAGTACTGGCTGCTGTGATTTTCTGCTCATCACTACTACAAGGTTTTGGGGATTGGATTTCACTGCTCACAAGAACCCTTGGGTGCTGCAGGTGTTATTGGGCTGTGGGATGAATGAGCAGCTCCTGGGGGCTGTGAAAAAGTGTTTGATGAAGTGTGGTGGGCATCGATTTGTAAGTGTTGAACTGACACACATGGGGGACCTGTGTGCTCCTGTCCTGCTGCAGCTCCAGCCAGTGTGCTGGTAAATGGAAACACCCCAGCACTCCCTCCTGTGGGCATGGCCCCAACAGAAACACTGCTCCTGGAGCACCCTGCAGGGTTAGGTTTAAGGAGAATCCTATGGAAATGTCAGCAGATAACTGAGGAACAGCCTGCAGCCTGCACGGGGAGTCTGTGTGTTAGAGCATGTGTGGGGTGTGTGTGTGTGTGTGTCTTGTATGTGCAGAGCAAGGGGAAAGTGCTGTTACCTGGAGCAAAGCAAAATTGCCCCAAGGCCAGCACAGTTCCAAGTGGATGAGGCCAATGGATCATTTGGGCCAGCACCAAAGCCGTGCCCTCAGGAATGTGCACACTGCCAGCTGCTGGCCCCAGCATTGCTCCCCAGGAACACCCAGTGACAGGACAGAAACAGGCAGTGCTGTGCGTGGATCAGGGAAAGAGAAACTGATCTGGGGGAGGAAAAGGGAAAAGCCCTGCTCCAGGAAGGGATTGTGCATGCACAAGGCTGGGACTTGGCACTTAAGAAAGAGCCAGCTTTGGAGGCAGGCCTGAGTCTGTGCCTGACAGTGCGACACAGCGTGTCTGAGCCTGGACACACTGGGAATTTATTGGGGCTCAGTGATCCCAAACATGCTGCTTCCAGGTCCCAGCCAACCTTCCAGCACAGCTCAGCCCACGGTCACTTCTGTCCCCTCTTCTTCCTCCCCAAGAACTCATGGCAGATACCTGCTGGCCAAAATTTTTTGCAACAATCCCCAACTTTGACCCTGGCTCACGAACCTGTCTCTAGACAATTCCCAAGGAAGATTCATGGTTTAACATGCTGTTTCAACAAGCACCCTGCAAACAGCAGCCAGCACTGCAGAAGGAGCTGGATGTGTGGAGATGAGCCTGCCAGCCCCAGTGTCAGACAGTGACACTGAGAATATTTAATTTACCAGTGCAGGCACAGCTTTGAGAGCTTGACTCCTCTTGCAGCTCCTCCCTGACATGCAACAGCCTCAAACACACGGTGCAGCACTGCACATTGATGAACTAATTTGCTCTGCGTTTGCTGTCAAGTGACATTTGCATCTTCCTTGAACTTTATGGGCTCCAACTTTCTTTCTCCATTGATTTTTTTTTTCCCTTTCAATTCCCCGCTCTGTTCCTGCAGTTCAGGGAACACATCCCGAGCCCTCTCGTGGTTAATTTAGCATCCATTAGCTTTTTATCAACTTATTTGTAAATTAGCTGTTAGGATTCCTTTAGGAGGAGGAAATCACATCTGATCCTCCGCAGCCTGTGCGGAGCGAACTCCTCCGTCCCGAGAGGAGCCGCGCAGGGATGTGCGATCTCCGATCTCCGGGAACAGCAGCGTTAGCAAAGAGCCAGCCTGGTTTAGTGGTCAAGATAAGCCAGGTACGAGTCGGGCTGACTTGGCACACGTGTTCATTAGCCGGGACGGGGGAGCTTTGAACTGCAGCAAGCAGCGATTCAGCGCTAATTGCATCTTCGGTAAGAGGGCATTTTGAACAGCTTGCCCTTTTGTCAGGCGGCTCTTCTCACACACGTCACGTCTCCCCACGGATAAACAGCCCTTTATCTCACTTGACTCTTCTGTTTTCCTTTCCCCATGAAATGCTGGGTCTGATTGAAGTTCACCAGCATCCAGTGACTCCAGATTCAATAGATCTTCCTTGTTACCTCTTTCCTTTCGGAAAGTCTTCATCAATGAAACCCTTGAAGATGATTTAAATGACCAATAGAGAGTAGTGCTCTTTAACTGGGCAATCAGAGATGATTTACTGAATGCATTTCGGGATGATTGTAGCACGAGTTAAGGGATCTCTCAGGAGGAAGAGGAGGAAGTGGCTGAGGTGTTTTGCCTCCCCTCAAAGGGCAATGCACAGCGGCAGGAACACCGACTGCATATGTCACTGTTATTATGGAGCACGGAGTACCCGCTAAAAGGCAGAAAAGCCAATATGTCACGTATTTGGAAACCTTCCACTCACTGCAGAACCATCCCAGAGCACAGGCCACAGAGATAGATCATGCTGACCTATTTCCTAGACTGGAAACTGAACCTCACGTGCTGTTTGCACGCCCATTATTTTCACCAAACGCAGCTGCAGATGCAGTTATCCTCCTTGCAGCTTCCCTGGAAGCTCAGTTTAAGTGCTGAAACGTGCATCTATCTCGTGTTAAACACGAGTTCTTCCTCCAGCGTAAGTTATTCTTTTGTCTCAGGACCTGCTGTCACGCTCTGCGCATGCAGAATGTATTCAGGATAACAAAAAGGAACAACAAAACATAAAGATCAGTGGCAGATCTCACTGGTGTGCTGCAGATTTACCCCACCTGCCTTTGCTCTGTACAGTTGTGCCGGTTTAAACAAACTGTGTAAGTTTAAATTCACCTTCTTCCCGGCCTGTGAGAGCACCTCAGAGCAGGATCAGACACCTCAGACCAAGAGATTGCTATGTTCTCTTTCTTTTTGCTTCGTGTATCTCAATCAGCCCCGGAACATTATACGCCTGAACTTTCCTTCAGCTTAATCAGTTTCAAATATTTATTTGTCTTTCTAATCTAAAAGTCTTTCTGTGCCTTTCTGATCAGCTGAACCGAAGCCAAGATCAGGCTCTCAGTGGTCTGTAGCTCAAAAATGACTTCATGTAAACAAAAAAGAAAAGAGAATTTCAGTGGTCTGTGTGAGGATTTGAGATTACTGTAATGACACGGAATTTACAGGAGCCTGAAAACGTAGAGGAGGTCTGTTTCAGAGAAGAAATATGATAATTTGTGGCCAGAGGGAATAAGGGAGGGTTTAGCCAAAATGGAAATTACCTTTTGGTTCTCCTTTACTATAGCCCCTCTAACTCCAATTATAGAAATACAAGGGGCTGTTTAACTCCTGATCTGTAACACCAGCCCTTATGCATGACTGAATCCATACAGCACCTCTTAATGAACTCATTACTCTTATGATGCTGAATTATTTAGGAGACTTTGCTCTTGTTTAAGGGGAACAAATGTATATTTAGCAAGCAGAAGAAGAT
The DNA here is from genome assembly GCA_014706295.1 of Lycocorax pyrrhopterus obiensis. NCBI lineage: Eukaryota > Metazoa > Chordata > Aves > Passeriformes > Paradisaeidae > Lycocorax > Lycocorax pyrrhopterus. The sequence goes on along the minus strand of JACSVZ010000022.1, from coordinate 6,607,062 downwards.
ATCATGGATAAGCCATTACAACCCTTTCGAGGATCCCATGTGGCAACAGCCAAGTCAGGAAGAAGACTTGATGCCAGGGAGACACCGGGGTTAGAAACTGATTTGGGGGTTCTGGGCATGAGGCAGAACTGCTGGGCTGATCTGGACGTCCTCAGGGTACCCTCAAACACAGAGCTCACACAGAGGATGTTAATCTCTCTGGGACTTTCTAATATTTTTCTGAGCTTGGGACAATGAGGCAATAAAGCTGTTTGTAAAAGTTTTGGGTTTTTTTCTCTGTGGTGCTATTTTTCTTTACTTTTTGTTGGGTTTGTGCCTTTCTGGTCCTGCAGGAGCATTGGCCTATGTGCATTGAATTTATTTCTGAGGTGAGGTTCATTTTTTTTCAATGAAAACTCAGAGTTTCTACATAAATGTGATTCTTTTATCAAAGATCTTGCTGAAATGACAAAATTCTCTTCTGGAGGATGACCCACACAACCCACCTTGGTCTCCAAGAATTAGGAGATGGCTTAGGGACTTTGAGTCTCTCTCGTTTTTCTTTTCCTCTAGTATGACTTGCAGGTTTTCTTCTCTGTACACAGAAATCACGTTAGGCCCTTCCATAAATGTACTTTCCCATTCATTTTCTGTTTCCCTAGCTAAAGGGTTTCTGCAGCTCAAAAATTACATCTCTGAGCCTTCACACCTCCTCTCCTGGGAGGTATTCTCACACTCTCCTTCCCATCAGCCCTTGTAGATTTCCAAAGCAGTTCAAAACAGTAAAAACCCCTCCTTTTGTCTACAGTTTCATATTTTCTTTAAGAAGATCCCTCCCAGCCTCAGCAATCAGCCAGAACAGCTCCACCTCACCCTCACACTCTGCTTTGCTTTCAGCCATCTCAGGCTTTGTTTTATTTTTATTTTTTTTTAAAGCCTCTTTGTCTGCTGCTTGGTGGCAGCAGAACAGATGCTACAGAATTATGTTTCATTTGTATCTTTACTCTCAGGAAAAATTCAATGTTCAGGGGCATGGTCAAAATCATTTCTTGATGGCCTTTGGATATTTGTTAAATACACTCAGCTCTGGTGTGTGATGTCTTTTCAGTGATGTTATATTGCTTTCAATAATAGCTACAATTTAGCAATTGCACACATACCAAGGCAAAAACACACTGCAAAAGCCTAAAGCTAACCTGTAAATCCATGAATTCAAGGGCTAAAGAAGGCAGAGACTTTATGGTTGTATTAAGCTACTTGGTAGCTGGGAGTTCCAGCACACAGGTCCTAATTCTGAAAGTATTCAGCCTGTGGAAGTTCATAATCCAGTGGAGATTTTTTTTTCTTTTTTTAACTGAAAACCTTTTTCTCTTGTCGAAGCCTATTAAATTCCATGTGTTAAACTCATGCTCAAGGTTTTTCAGGATAAGGATGCTTAGGATATAACTAAAAGCCCATTTGAAACAGCCAAAGTGCCCAGCTTTGGTAAACAGCTGCAAAACCCAAAAAGGTGAAATCATTAAAACACTCATAGCATTCACTCCTCTCCTCTGAGTAAAATCAATATCCCTTTGAAGCAATGAAATCTGATGTAAAATCTTGCAGTGAACTTCTGAACTTCCCATTCTGGAGTGGGTGTCCAGACACCCCAGTGATTAATACCTGCATCGCTGCCCAGCCAGATGGGAGCCTGATGGAAGACAGAAACATAATAGCCATGTAAATAAAAATGTCCTTACTAAAGGGTCTGCAAAGGCTGTGACATCTCTGGGCCTGAAAGAAAGCAGCAAAGCTGGGGGCGATGCAGTAATTGTCATATGAGTGTTCCCAGAGAGGGAGCTCAGTGAAAACACTGAACATGCAGACAGAGGTGGGAGGCTTTGTTATGTATCCGATATATTGTTGTTCCATATTAATTGAAAACAGGGCTGATTGTATGGGGCTGCTGGAAGAGCTCCTGTGAAACAGATAAGCTGATCACCTGGGCAGAGCTAATGGGGCACCAGAGAAGCTACTCCTTAATATTACTTAAATCAAATTTGCCAGTTTACTGTAATTGTCCTTTAACTTTTGTGATTTCAGAGTCTGCTTCCCCCAGTTTCCTGACATTGTCACACAACTTTTATTATTTTGGGGTCTGCTCTGGCCCCTGGCCTGAGCTCAGTTATCCCTGTGGGCATATACTAATCTTCCAGGGAGAAACTGGGCCTTTCTTTTTTTTACAATTCAACAAAGCTGAGTTATTTTCACTGAATTGAGAGTACTCTGAATAAGGATCCTGCCTGTCATCTTCGAAAGTTCACTTCATTAATCTCACCAGAGCTATGAAGCTCAGTCCTGGCTGAGTTATTCATAAGCAGACAGGACTGGACTAAGTGTGCAATACAGGGAATAGAAACAGCACCAAGAAATGCTGGAATCCTCCCCCATGGGTGGAACAACCAACTGTTAATATGCATAAGTGTGATTTTGCAAGCCAGGCTGTGGGCTAAGATGCGTGTGAGAGAGCACAGATGGACTTCAGAATTACCAGGCAGCCGTGAGAGATGAGCAGCTCACCAGCCCCAAAGACAACCTGCTTGCAGACAGGTAAAAACCACCAAGCCCACGTCCTGCTCTGATGATCACACCAGCTTTGATTGCCCATCAGTTATATTTCCTAACAGGTTTTTTCGCCTTTTTTTTTCTATTCCCATGCAGTCCATGGGAGGAATGCAAACGTTGTCCACCTCCAAATATCTCATTAAAATTTACCTGTGACAGATGCCTACAAAACATTTGCAGAGCAGGTTGCACTGTGACAGTCACTTGTGTCACCAAATCTGATTGTCCCCCTACCTGTCCTGCCCCACATCTGCCTGTTTTACCACCCTGAACTGAACACTGGCTTAGTGCTGTGGTGTGCAAAGCTTAACCCTGTGGAGCCCCAGCCTGGAAGGACTCATTAGCAGCAAAAATAACACGTAAGTCATTCGTAACAATCAGTAGCTGTATTCCTCAGATGCTTTGTTTCCAATGAATAGTTCCACCAGTTCAAGTTGTCAGGCATGGCAGCAGGCAAAAAACCTGCAAGCAGCTCTGAAAACTTCCCAAATTATGGTTTCCCGCAGTTCTTTCACCTGTGGCAGCTTTTGGAGGGCTTTAAAAGGTGGGTGAAGGATGCAGGAAACCCACAGGCAGAGTGACTTGGGTGTGGTGCTGACAGCCTGGACTGGAGTCAGGAATGGCATAAATTGTGGGGAAAAGGAGCTGGCAGAGATAAAAGGACTTTTCCAAAGCTGAAGAGCAGAAGATTCAAACATAAAAGGGTGGATTAGGGGGGAGTGACACAGCCAGTACAAACCTAGAATCCCATAATGGTTTGGGTTGGAAAGGACCTTAAAAATCACCCAGTCCCACCCTCTGCCATGGGCAGGGACACCTCCCATTGCCCCAGGCTGCTCCCAGCCCTGTCCAGCAGGACAAACCTACACAGGCCCCAGGATCCAAGGGTGGAACTCCAAGCACTCCAAGCAGATATGCACAAAAAGAGACTCAGCCCAAGGTCACAGCATGATGCAAAGACCCTACTGCACCCAGCAAGAGCACCTGCCTTCCACTTACCTCTTTTAACCACTTATCCACAATTTCTGTGTAATTGCACCTGCCTAATAGCCTTCTGTCAGGCTCCTGCCATTCAGCCATCACACATTAACAGTCTATTCTGATTTCTGAGGTACATTTCATCTTCTCTGACACCCATAATTTTCATGTAACCCCTTTATTGAGGCAATTAAATCTTCTTTCCATCCATTCTTTTCGGTTTCAAATTTACATTTTTAGTACCAGTTTTGCAACAGCCCTCGCTCCTTCACAGTTGCAGGGTTTAATTCATGTTTATGTTCAGTTCATGTGGCACCCTCATCACATGGTTCATTTTCTGTCAACTACAAAATTTAGATTGCAGCCCAGGCTCACTTTGCATTTTCACCACACGAGACATGAAAACACAAGACCCAAAATGGGATGTTTCCCTCTAATTTTGACAATTTGCTTATGTCCCATAATATTTTTGCGTGAAGATTCACCAAAACCAAAAAATTCTACCATGATTGTAGCTATTCTCCTTATAATGCATGGAAATGCATCGTCCTGTGTGTGTGAAAAATATACAGAGAGAGGAGAAGAATCCCAATGAAAAACTCAACAGAGCATGCAGCGCTTCTCTCTAGCGTTTCTAACAACTTGTCCATCTTTGTGGTCTTCAGGACCATTTGGAATTTATGGAACAGGTCAGTGAATGCTTTTCCTTGCATGATTTTGGCAACACAAGAAGTTAATGGGGAAGTTTGTTGCTGTTTGCTGAAGAGGACAAATGCAAGAGAGTCTGGATGTCAGCAGCAAAAGGCAGCCTCACCCCACTGCTTCTGTTTCCCACAGCAGCCCTGGGAATGCTGGATACTGGCACAGACCTGTCAAAAATCCTGAATGGAGCAGGGAAGCCCCAGAAAAACCCTTTTATTCCCCACCAGATTCCACATGTAGGTGCTAAAGCTCGCTTTTGGAAAGGCTTTGCTGCCCACCCCTGTGTGCTGGCTCGCTGTGGGATGGCAGCTGCAGCTCCCTGGCCTCGGCTGTCCCTCAGCCACTGCAAACACCAAATCTGTCAACAGCCAGTGTCTTTCACAATCAGGGTGTGATGGATTTGTCTTCATTCGGAAGGAAGGGTCGGACTTCCCGAGGATTAGATGGCAGAGGTGTGCGAGGGTCCCATGTGTGCTGCCCAGGCATGGTAAAGTCCCAGTTGAGCAGGTATCTGTCCATCTGTAGGACAGTGACCAGACCCCTCAGAGAATAATTTTGAAGTCACTTTCCCACGTGGATGCAAGGAACATTTATAAAAATGACTATTTGACATTTAGGCACTGCTGGATCCCAAAGCAGAGTGTAAGAATTTGCACGAGCCACAGTAAGTAGTGGGAACAGCCAAACCAAAGCACCTCACTCTCCAATCCATCCCAGATCCTAGCACAATCCACAGGGTCCTGGAAACAAAGAGGAAAACTGGAAAACCTTGCTTTTGACATGTGTCAGAGTATATTTCTCTTGATAAGACCCAGCACTGTTGATTCACAGAACAAATAAAAACCAAACAAAAGAGAATTCAAGAAAAAGATGGAGCAGAATTAATTCTTCTTTAACTTAATTGTCTCAGTCCTTCAAAGGCATCACCCCTGTGGAATGGATCTTTGTTACAAAGAACAGACATTGGGGCCACCCCACTGTGAAGGTTTGGATGCCAGACGTGGATATCCAGCAAGGAGCTCCCAGAGCTCCCTCAGCACCACGGCGAGGAGCCTGCTGCTCCCAGCTGAGCAAGGAGGGACATGGGGACATTTGCAGATTACACTGAGATGAAATGATCTGAACCTAGCCCCAGGCTCCTGGGCTCAGGGAACATTTGCAAGGGGACGATGGGACAGTGCTCAGCCCTGCTGCTTGTCCTGTGACGCCTCTGTCACCCTGCCCTGCCTGGCCTGGCACACAACAGGAGGGGCTGTGGAAGTCAGCGAGCAGCACAGGCAGGTCTGGCCTCCCCTCAGGACAGCATGCCAGCCTTTCTCCCGTGGAGGGGCTCAGGGAGTCTCCAAGGGAGCTTGAACAAAGCTGCTCTGAGCGAGGTGAGCGTGGCTGTGATTGCAGCCGTGCCCGAGGGCAGAGCCAGCTGCACGCTTGGGCGAGCAGGGCACTGCCAGGGCCAGCAGCAATGGCCCGGATCTGCTGCCCACAGCACCTGTGCCAGAGCCCACAACAGCCTGGCTGGCTCTGCTGCTCACTGGCGTGTTCAGGACGGTGTTTACAAGGGAACATCCCTTCTGGGGTGGGGAGCAGCAGCTCTGCTCCTGCCGCATCCCTCCTTGCCTGGCAGCAGCAGGAGCTGCAAATCTCACCCTACCCAGCTGTCCCCTCCTGGCTCTGTCCTGTGCACACCCCACACCCGGATAAAAAACAAACTGCACCTTTTAATCATTTTCCTCAATTAGTAAGAGCAGTTTTCAGGTGTTAGAATATTGACGCTGCCTTTTTTAAATTGGGTTGGTGGTATTTAGGAGCCTGTTGTTACTTAGGAACATGGACTGTTGGACTGTACTTGTCATCAATTAGCTTTTAATTAACGTGAATTTTATCTTTCCTCTACTAAGTGGGGAAGAGGAGAGCAATGGGCAGGATAGGAGTGGGCAAAGCATCCTCAACAGCAATTTCCCTGAGCAAACTACGAGCCACTAAACACTGACAACACTTCCTAAAGTGCGCTGTAACCACTGTCACACGATGAGTGACATTAATTTCTAGTGCCCCTCTACATTTTTGACAAGAGCCACTACTCGAAGCCAGGATTCACTGTGCCACCAGCACAGCCAGCACAGAGCCACCAGGCAGGGCTGTCAGTGCAGTGACGCTCTCAGGCTGTACAGCCAGGTGGTCAGACATTTGGTGGGTTTTTTTTTGTAGTAGACAATCCAGAAATAGGGAAAACTCCTCCAAAGAGGGGAAAGCAAACAATGAAAGAGAATAAGGTAAATCTTCCCTTACCTCCTCTCCTATTCCTGATTTATTTATTGCTCCACTTTGTTGTATTTCCAGTGCCTAAATGGGCTGCAAGACTGTTGGAGAGGCCATGGAGCGACAGGAAAAGGGAGAATTGCTTCAAACTGACAGAAGGAAGGGTTTAGATTGGATATTAAGAAGAAATCCTTCCCTGTGAGGGTGGGGAGGCCCTGGCACAGGATGCCCAGAGAAGCTGTGGCTGCCCCTGGATCCCTGGCAGTGTCCAAGGCCAGGTTGGACAGGGCTTGGAGCAGCCTGGGCTAGTGGAAGGTGTCCCTGCCCATGACAGGGGATGGAAAGAGGTGATCTTTGACATTCCTTCCAACCCAACCATTCTGTGATTCTTTGATTTTATGCTCATCATGGGTGACGATCTCTCCATTACTAAACTGCCCTACGTGACCTTGTTAAATCTTTGCCAAGGGTTCCTGTTTGTGCAGTGGCAGAAAAATAACACAGAATTTTGTGTCTGTTCATGGAGAAAAAGCTCCATTGAGAAGGAAAGTAAAAGCTGGTGTTTGTGTGGAGTCCCAGCTCCCTGCCTGACAGAATTCCGGTTCCAGCGGGGTGAGGGATGGCTGGGGAGGTGTGAGAACCAGCCCAGAGGGTCTGGATTGCAGTTCAGAGAGAGGTTTAAATCCATTAGAGGGGACACAGTAGATGTAGAGCCATTTGTTTCTTCCAAGTGAAGCAGTGGGTTTGTTTCTGTCCTTAAGCACTATTTCAGGGTGAAAGAGAGAGACAAAGCCTGAATTTGTGGGAAGAACAAAACCGTTCCTAAACTCTCTCCGTTTAAGGGTTTATGGTACTTGCAGCCTTTGTTAAAAATGATTGAAAAAGCTCCCTGGTCCCTCTGCAGTTATACACAAAAATCAGTGTATTATTCATCTTCTGTTACATGGCTGGACTTACCAAAGCCTTTATTTTGAAGGTAATATTGATTGTACCTGTGCTGAATTTTTTTTGCCACTCTAATTTCCTTGCAGGACAGGTCCACAATTCCTTGACCATCCAGGCAAATCTGTCATCTCCCCATAGAAGCACCTCCATCAGCTTGTTTTTGATGCCAGCCCTGATAAAGGGCAGAATTTAAGCCAGCCACAGTCAGAATTAAATTTAAAAAATGGGGTTCTGCCCACCTCTTTTTTTTTTTTTGTCTCTTGAAATTACTTTCCAGCTCAGTCCAAGACTGAGTAATTCAAAACTGATGGGAAATGAAAGTCACGGTCCGTGGAGAGCTAATGGATATCTAAAAAAAGTTAGGGGAAAATTTATCCTCCCCTCTCCCCTAAATCCACCTGAGTTGAGAAGTGCAATACATCAACAGGTCTGTTGATAGGTTGTCTTCTGGCACAAGCTTATCATCCCATTTTATCTGCCTCATCATCCTGTGGGCCTACACACTGGCAGCAGATAGATGGCACCAGAAAGAGTCAAGGTAACGTTAAAGAGACAAATGCCTCCCATCTCCCGGGGTTTTTATGCACACTGACTCCACTCCAGAGCTGTCTGTACAGCAGTCTCCTCTTGCCACCCGTCTAAAACAAAGCCCTAAATAAATGCCAGCAGGCTGAGCTGAGGGGAGGCTCAGCAGTGTGAGCAACCACACCAGGCACTGACTCAGGGGAGGTGACCCAGGAGCCTGCCCAGAGATGTTTCCTTCAGTGGCTCCCTCAGGGGACATCACCCCCAGCTCTCCCTGCTCACAGCTGACTGTGCACATGCCCCGCTTTTCCCCCAGGACATGCTGCTGGAGAAGAGGAGACATGAGGACAGGAGGATGTCACTTCCACTTTGGCCTCTTGTTCTCTCTCTCTGGCCTTGATTTTTGTCACGTCTGCTCTCAGACTTGTCTTTGTCAGTGATGCAGTGAGGGTCAAGAAGGTTGAGACCAAGTGTCCACCCAGCCCCACGATCTCGCCCTGGTACCACTCCAGCCTCACCCTCCTTTATCTCAGGGGTTTTTTCAGACTGATGTGGCCTGTGAATTTAGCAGCCACATAAATTCATGAATCCCCTGCACTCATCACTCTACAGTTAAAACTTAATTCTGTCCAAGCCAAGACCTGTTAGCAACACTAAAGCCCTCGAGCTGGAGTCTGCAAAGTCTCACTTTAACACCTGCCTTGCCATGTCCTATTCAGGGAAAAAAAGAAATCCATACTCGCCATCTAGAAATTTCCTTAGGAGTACATATTCATGTATTACATAATCTTTTCACTTTGGGATACTCCTGGGAAGAGCCTGTTTTGGTAGCCATTCATCACCTGGAGACTGAGGAACAGCTTCTGTTAAATGGATGGGGTGGGTGATGCACACAGGAGCAAAACCTCCCCTCCATGGGCAGGTGTTGGAAACCACGGGGAGCCACTACAAACCCTTCCTTTCCTTTGCTGAGACACTCAGAAAGGGAGCAGGACAGGACAGGGCAAAACACCTGGATGAACAAAGCCTTGTTCTGTCTAATATTCTGCTGACCTCCAGGTATAAAACAACCACAGATCACTCCCAGATGCAGGGGAAGGCACACTGGGACAGAGGCCTGTTAGAGACAGTGCAGGGGATGCCACCAAGATGAGCAGGGGATGGGACAATTCTCCTGTGAGGAAAAGCTGGGAGGATTGACACTGGTCAGCCTGGAAAACAGAAGGCTTTAGAGTGACCTAATTGTGACATTACAGCACCTGAAGGGAGCCTGCAGGAAAGATGGAGAGAGACAATTTGCAGGGCCTGGAGTGACAGGAAAAGGGGGAATGGTTTCAAGCTGAAAGAGAGGAGGCTTAGATTGGATGTTAGGAAAAAACTCTTCCCTGTGAGAGTGGTGAGGCCCTGGCACAGGGTGCCCAGAGAAGCTGTGGCTGCCCCTGGATCCCTGGAAGTGTCCAAGGCCAGGCTGGACGGGGCTTGGAGCAGCCTGGGCTAGTGGAAGGTGTCCCTACCCATGGCAGGGAGACTGGAATGAGATGATCTTTAAGGTCCCTTCCAACCCAAATAATTCTGTGTTTTCCATTCTGGAGATCCTTTGAGTGCCTCTCCTCAAAATTATGAGCACATCCCAAAGACTGAACCCATCACTGGGTGCATGCAGTGCATGGCCTGGGAGAGCTGAAAAGTGAAAGAAACAGCAGCACCTCATACCCAGGGACAAGACCTTTCATCACAGGCTGTTTCTAAGAGCATCATCACTGTGAGGACAGCAGAGCTCATTTTATGTGATCAGACCTCATTCTCTGATGTGTGGAATGCTGGAAGCACCCTCACTCCAGAAGGGAAGCACGCCTTGGGAAAAGGCACAGTGGGATACCAAAAATCCCAGTGTACTCGTGGTAGGTGCACAAGCCTTTCCCCTCCATGGGTCTGGTTTTGAACTTGCATCCCTTACATAGAATGACACAATTCTCTCTGAGATCGATGGGGCAGATGCAGCCCTAGACACAAAAAGCAGGGCAGGAGGCATTTGAGAGGCAAGAGACTAAAAATATGGCAGCCCTTCAGAGGGTCAAGGTAAAGGTAACATGAGCAGACATGAGAAGAGGGGGAGGAAAAGAAATAAAACTTACAAAGCATTTCCTACTGCTGCCTTCCAAAACATGTGAGAGGTTTTAGTCTCTAGCAGCCTGTTGGAAAAAAGTTCCAAGCTCTGCCTCTGCTTCTACAAATAGCTTTCTAAAAATACCAGAAGCCAGAAATTATAACTGGGATTATTTGATATTTATTGTCATTCAAATGCGTATGCAGTCAAAATGAAAATATAGATGCCAGCCAAACCCTGGACCTCTTCTTCCCTCTTTCTATGCTCTGGATAAGTTGAGCAAATGGAAATCCCTGTCCTTGGCCATGTCCCTTCCACTGATTAGGCTCAGGAGGTACCAGACAGTCCACAGCACATTTGCTCCAAATTTTGCTTTTCCCAGATGAGTCCATCCTGACAACTTGAAAACTCACAGAACAGTTTTGTTCCCAGATGCACAGCATCATTACAAGCTCGGAAAAATATACCTACTTTCCTAACTGGGATTTACACATCAAGTGCTGTCCACAGAGTCGAAGTTGTGCTAGGGACAGGCCTTGCAGCAGTGGGGCTCTGCTCTTAAACCTCAGACTGAGGCTGTGCCCCTTTGCACAGCCACGTAATGCCAAATGACCCTCTGAGTGCTCATTAAAGTGAGGCCCGATGGACAGCAGAGAGAACAAGGCAATAAATCCAGGCTGGAGCCTCCAGAGCCCAGTGAAGAGGAAAGAGTGAGCCAGAAAACCCTGCTCCTTCCTCGCACCATTTCCTGGGGTCCAGAGCGAGCTCAGAGGTGCCACTCCACACGTGTCCCTTTGCAGAGCACGCATGGGGAAGAAAGCAAAGCTCAGACAGAACTGACTCTTCTCCACTGAGATTTATTGCACACAAGGACTGCTGCTGGGCATGAGCCAAGGAGTGCTGAAAACAGAGATAGATATAACGGGGCTGTTCTCAGCCAGGCTGGGCTTTCACAGTCCAAAGGAAAAGAAAATTGCACTCATGTCCACCTTCCAAGTTGCACCTTCCACAGATGCACACCCAGCAGCGTTTCCCACCCTCTTTTCCATTGCTTTGCGCTGAGGCGCACGGAAACATGGTGGGTACACACTGGACTGCTCCCCGAGAAGCAAAAACAGCTTGAGAACCATTTTTCTCAAGTTTAACAGAGTGGGGAAATGATTTTCACCTAGCTCACAGTGAGTTCACAAGACCATCAGTCACTGCCTGTACTGCAGCCCCGGGGGCCGTGGGAGAGGGATTAACCAGGAGATGGCACAAGGCAGAGCAGCACAGGGTGCAACAGCAGCTCTGCTGCTCAGCAGAGGCAGGAGCGTGTTGGTACCCATTAGCATGAGAAACTGAGGGCTCCTGCAGGGTTTTGCTGGGTGCAAATTGCTGCAAAGAGCAAAGAGCTCTCTGCCTACTTTGCAGCTTGAAGTATTCCGGATAGTCACAAGGGAGAGCAGGGAGAGAGTCCCCGAAATGCAAAGGGAGGTGGGTACCTGTGAAACATGTCATTTTCACTGACACAGTGGGTTGTTTGCATGGAGTTACTTTATTAAATCACCTTTTTGCCCTTGTGGCCACTCTCCAACTGAACAAGCACCCCTTGGGAAAGTCTCCCCACCCTGTGCCATGCACAGGTTGCAGGGGCATCCAAATGCTCATGCCATACAAACCCTCCTAAGTCACGGCACCAAAGGCTGTTTCCTTCAAATCCAGCCACTCTGGAAGCTCTCAGTCTTTTCATAATCTGAAATTCCTGACAAATCTGTCCCTCCAAGTTCATGAAAGAAACCTCACGTGTGCCAGCATGAAAACCCAGTCCCTGCATTGGGTCCTGGTGGGGTTTGACAGCTGGTGATGCCAAGGTGCAGCTTGGTGATGCACAGGAAGCTGGATCGGAGCACAGCCGAGAGCAGGGACCCAAGGACGGACAGAGCAGGGAACAAAAATGCCTTGGGGACTCACCTGGGCTGTTGTTTCTACCATGGCCTGCAGTAACAGGGGTGAGCCACAGCCACTCAAATATTATTTTACACTAAAACTGAGCGTAAAACTCCTGAGCTTCACTTGAACCCTGTCTGGAGACAAGGGTCAGAGTACGGTGGGATCCAAAGGAGGTTCAGGTTTTTGAGGTGTGGCTCGCTTTCCTCTCTACAAGAGCAAAGAACACACAAGAAAAAATACAGTTTAATCTGTCTTCTGTCTTGTGTTTTGCTGACAGCTCCATAGGGGACCTCAGGAGCAGAGTAGCCGAGATATTGCAGGTACAGCTGTGAGCGTAATGGGTTTTTCAGTTCATTTGGAAAACAAAACAAGAGCTGTTCTGTGTTGACCTGAAATATTTTTCCACTATAATGAGAGAAAAGGAGCAAAAACTCACCTTCAATCAACCAAAACATTCTGTTTGACCCAAAATGAAAGCTTTCAATTTGTTTCCACAGTACTCAACCACTTCTTAATTCATGCTAAATTCAAAACAAGAAATACCAATCAAGCAAAATGCTTTGTGTCGAGCTGAATAGTTTTTTCTTACCTTCCTGCCCTCACCCGGGGCACCCTGCTCTAATGCAAGCCGAGTTTGCAAATTACTTTGTGTTGTTTTTGAATTACGCGGAAAAGTGAAGGGAAACCTTTCCGCAGGTTGGGCCCTCCCGCCCTGGTGTGTGGCCAGGATGGAGGAGCATTAACAGCGCTGCAGGAACCCGCTCCTGCCTCCCCAGGCACAGCTGTAATAACAGCACCAGCTCCCTCAAATTAGCAGCTTGGAGCTCCTTTCTGCCCCATCCAAATGTCTGTAATAAAGGCAATTCAGAGCTCGGGGAAGGCGCGCCCTGCCTCCCCACTGATGGCTACCTGCTAATCAGCGGCAGCCAGCCCCCCTCCATCCGAAAAGGTGTTATTAGCGGGCCGGCATCCCCCGGAGAGCAGCGGGAGAGCTGAAAGTAAACCATCAGGTTATGTCAGGGTTTGAGTCGCAGAGCAGCTCTAATTGAAACTTCTCTGTCATTTGCTCATCAGGAATGTAGAACTCCTCCTTTGAATGAAACATTAGACACCGGCCTGACAGCTCCAGGTGGAAGATTATCCGGCAGCTTAATCGCTCCCTGACAGCCCTGGTTTCTCCCACATCAGCATCTATTAACCCTCCTTTTATTCAGACCCTTTTATGCCTTTTTAATCAGTGGCTCTGGGTGCTTTGGATCAAAAGCCAGTCCGGTCTCGGGCGGGATGTGAGAGCTGCGTGAGGGGGCCAGGGCTGCCTGCCAGGTCACCTCTTCTTGGGTGGAAATCTTCAGAAAAGGGGCTGCCTTCTGAAACTGCTAATCCAGTTTATCTCTGGGAAGGAGATAGCTGTTTTGCCAGAAGTTGGGCTCTTATCGGAAGCTTCAAATTTTGGGGTGTAGTGCTTAAAGCCCCAAGTCATGGCTGTGGAAAAAAAAAAGCACTGCGAAAAATTCACCTTTAATTTAATTTATTTTTTGATAAGTTAGTATCGAGCCTTTAGGTTTCCAGAGAGAGCTCAAAACCAGATGTGAGTGCACCCTCAAGGCTCAGACACTGGAAGACAGATAAAAAGAACCCAAAGTTTATCCTCTCTAAATCAAGACTGGATGTCTCTTGAAAATTGATGCCATAACTCAAACAGAAGTTATGGTCTTGATGCAGAAATTATTAGCTGAAGCTTCCTGAGCTGTATTATGCAGGAAGTCAGACTAGATGATAATAGTCCCTCCTGGCCCTCAAGTCTATGAATCTTTCTCCTGTGTGGTCCCAAATTGTCCTTTCTCATGTGATGTGTTTGGGTCCAGATTCACAACGGCATTCAGGCAGGCAGCACCAGGCGTGCATTTTCAGGGGGAAATAAAGGAATTTTAGCACCTCCATAACATCTTGCACCAGTTTTCTGCTTGCTCTGAGTCCCCAGCGCAGACCCAGGGAGACAGAAAGCCTGTGGTGGCGAGCAGGCTGAGGCACTTTGGGCCTCACATTGTCCCAGCCCGGTGACACAGGTCTGTCCCACGGTGTGCGTGTGGCTCGGACTCTCCTTGGTGACACCAGGGGTGTGACATTCCTTGCTCAGCGCCTCTGGCTCTGGAGGTCCTGCTGACCTCACCACAGGTTTGCTGAGCAGATGGGGAGTGGAACGGCCGCCTCAAGCTCTGTGTTTGTGGAAAGGTTCTTCCCTTTGTCTGCCACCTCCACCCCTCCCAATTCCATTTGCTGCAGCACCTCCTATTGGGGTGCACTATGTGCTGGAACAGAGACAGGCCCTGAGGGCTGGAGAGAGAACCTCTTTCTTGGACCCAGAGGTGATCCTGGGAGTGCATCCAGGTCACCAAGGATGGGCTGAGAGAGGATTGTGGGTTTCTGGACAGTGTTGGGCCTATGAGATGTGATAATTGTAGTTTGTGACCTTATAGGGTATTGTTTACCTGTTACCATAATAGGCAATGTCTGTGCACTACCCCAGGTGATTGGGGGACACTGAGGTGAACATCTTTCCTGTTTATGTGATGGGACATCCTGTTGGGTGCTGGCATTTAGAGAATATTTTACTGCACAATAAACGCTTTGCACTTTCCATTTTGTGTGTGGAGCCCTGCCCTTGCGTGATTACTGCAGCTTCCTGGAGTACCCTGAGCTGGCTGGCTGCCGGCTCCTCCCGATTATCTGTGTGCTGCTCCCCATGCTGCTCCTCGCTCCATCCACAGGCCCAGATGCCCAAAGTTTCGATACTCCTTTCCCAAGCCATCCTGGCAGATTTTGCTTCAGCCTTGGGCCAGATTGCTTTTGCTGGCTGCAGTTGGCTTGGCAATGCCATGGCAGAGCCATCTCTAGAATAAATAAATAACCCTCATGAGAGTGGACACTTCTGCTGCTCTGAGGGCTGCTCAGGACCAATAAAACATGTCCTAAGTTGTCTCAGTGGGGAGAAGAAGCAATCTTCAAGTGGTGATCCTGTATTTCTGCAATCCAGCCCTGCAAACCTGAAATTCATCCTCCCACCTGGGGTTCCCAACCCCATTAATAATCTGAAATAAGACAGAGTCCGTGCCCAGCAGAGCTTCCAGCAAAGCCAGACAAGCCAAAGCAGCATGCTAGATAATAGCTGAGAGTTGGAGGGAGTGGGAAGACCCGGGTGAAGAGAAAGAGATGGAAAGGACTGTTGGAGGGAATGATGGATTTGACAGAGGAGAGGAAAGGCAGTGTGGGGAAAAGGAGAGGCATGTGTCCAAAATGGTGGCAGCATGGCTGAAGGAATAACACTGACAGAGACTGAGGGAATTGGAGAACAAAAGGGCTGTGAAATATAAAATCTGGACATAACAGTGGAGATTTGGAAAGGTCTTTGCTGGAGATTGCGTGGAGCTAACCAGGCAGAAAAGCAAAAAGTCCAATGCTTGCATTCAGCATGGTACCAGTAAAAGACAATAAAATAGGACTGGTGATCTGGGAGCAGAGACAGAGCTGTAAAATGTCGAAAGACAGAAAAGGACAACCCTTATCTAATGAGTACAGGAGGTAACTTTGTGATGAACTTTTTCATATTGTGAATGAGGTAAAAGGGGGATTAGTTGAGTCAATGAGTGAGGAGTCTCAGTTTAAGTTAGTATGTATACGTTGATAGACAGACATTTAACAACCAAAACAAAAGGATGAAAACACCCCAGGGAGAAGCTGCTGCCTTTCCAGAGCAGCTCTGGTGTGACAAGGAACCATCACCATCCATGTGAGCGCTGAGAGAGCTGAGCTGTTTGATGTGTCAGGGTCAGCGGAGGGAGAACAGGAGAGTGGTTGACCCTCAATCCAACTCACTACAAAAAAAAAAAATTAAAAAAATTGAAGATTCTTTGTTTTCCTGGCTTGTATTTCTCAGACAGGGGTCAAGGCACCGTGCAGCACAGATTGCAGAGCAGAAATGCTGCTGCACGTATATCAGCTGCGCTCCTCCTGAAACACAGCTGCCATTTGCCCTTCCATCTCCCATTCCCCAAGGGGAAGTTACAGAAAAAAAGGTGTTAAACTATTCCTTCTTGGACACCATCATTTCATATATTTGTATCAGTTAATTCATGGCAAATATTCAGATTTCACACAGTAAGTGTCTCAGCAAGTTCATGCAAGGTACCCTGAGACATTTAATCGTTGAGTTTGTCTTTATTTAATAGAGGTTGTTTAATAGAGTCTGCAAAGCTGTTCAAACCGCAGTGGATCAGCACATAATAAACCACAAGGGAACTTTGGGGTTTTTGTGCCAATTAAACATCGATAGCCCTGGATTTGGAGGGCTTTCACCTCAGAGTTTGATTTTGGCTCTGCTAGTGAGCAATAGCATTAACACACACCCCTCTGCTTCACCACTAAATCAAATGAGGCCCAAGCCACCACAGGCTGGTAGGAATCCAAACTTTCCCAAATGTCAGTGGTGCTTCTGTGCTGGAATTTAATTCAAACCTACTCCTACCAAGAAAAGAGAGGGTATTAGAGCAGCACTCCTGGATTTAGGCATGGCAGCAGCTGGAGAAGGATGGAGACCTTCCTGAGAATGATGAAAGGAGGCCAAGCCCATGTATGAAGCACGTGCTGATAGCAGAGGATAATTTACTTGCCTAAAGCGCTCGTGATCCTAGCTCTGCCCCTGCATGTGGTTAGAGAAAGGAGGAACACGTTTGCTGGCAGTGGATGTGGAGTTCTGAATTGCAGGAGTTTGACAGGCTGGGAGCCCCTGCTGAATAGCAAACCTCGGAACAGGGTCGGGAGTGTGGCCTGTGAGGTGACTTTAGCACAGCCAGCTCTATCTGCATAATAAGTGTTCCGATTCTAATCATTATTTATAACCCCCACTACGCCTCTCACCTGAGGAGCACGAGAAAAAGCTTTAAAAGATGGTTGCAGCTTATTTACAATGGCTCCATTGGCTCGTAGCGCTCTCCAGATGCATGTTAAAGCAGCAATAAAGGAAGCAAAAGCGTTTTTAAAATCTGCTTTTAGAGCTGTGCATTGGTGACATGTATTTAAATCATCTGCACGCCATCAAGCATGGGTTCAAATTTAAATGTCACTGTGAAGCTTTTTCTCTTATCCCTTCACAGAGTCATTTGTCATCTTCCAATTCATGCAATGAAAAGGAAGTGAACAGAAAATTAGACAAACAAATAAAAGTCTATGTTTTTAATGCAAAATGCAGCCCTGGAAGCCTCTTGCTGTAACTTTTTTTTTTTAAATATTCAAGAAGAAGAGGGACAGAAAACAAAGCAAAACTGCTGTTAAAAGAAATAGACAAAGCAAAAGTCTTTCTCTTTGCTTAAATGTTAGAAGTAATAATGAAATGAAATAATCATTGTTGTTGATCATCTGGCTGCCAAAATGGATGTTTACCTTCCTGTTTTTTACCCACCTTGTTGTGATAAATTTGAATAAGCTCTGGGGGGACCAGAATTAAGAGGTAGGGTTTTTTTCCAGGTCTTTAATCCTAAACTCATGAGAGAATCTTCATTTCTCAGATCACTGAAATGTCTTTTTTTTCCTGTCAATCTGACAAATTGACTTACATATTCCAATATATATACTATATATTCCAATTCTTTTTTCAAGAATTCCCAGTTTATGCTTCCTCAAGTTATAGCATTCCTCTGAATATGAAAACCCCTGTCCGTCTAATGCTTCTTTTGACCAGTAATCTTATTTTTTGCTTAGACAAAATATTAAGAGCAGAATCCATAAGTAATCAAATATGGTTTCCATAGCTGTCAACACTATTAAAGCATTGTTTCAGTTTTCCATTACAATGGAATCTATAGGACAGACACAGATTATATGATATCAGTGATAAAATAATGATTATCTGCAGTCACAGGGCCAAAAGTTTGACTTCTAAGGCACGAAACACTGGTGCTGATGGCAGAATGTAATCTGCCTTTTCACCTTGAGGGCAAAAATATTTCAACTCAATTTTAATGCTGGTTGATGGTAAGCAAGAGATTTCTGATTACAGTCCTTTATTATTGAATATTTGTTTTGCCTTATGAGAGTGAAAGTTTTGAAATTTTCCCCAAAAAGCAAAGCTTCTGCAGTCTTGGGGTTGAGATGAGGATTGCTATTCTTCTATAAAAATAATCAGGGCTGGAAGTTAGACCCAGATGTAAAAGAAAAATAAATTAAAAATATGCATCTCAGGTTATAATACCAAAAGAAGCATGAAAAGGACTCAGAGTGTTCTTTCCAGAAGTCTCATCATGCAATGCCAGACCCAGGCTTTGAGGAAACCTTGAGTAACAGATGTACTCACAAAATCGATAAACTTCAATAAAATTAGTTATGAGATTGAATCCCAAAGCATCTCAAACTGGGAGATTTGGTTTTTTCTGCAGGGTTCAAATCAGGGTTAATTTGTACCCAAAATAAAATACGCAGTTCCATCACCAGAATAAGTCTCAAAGTCAACACCAGTAATGGAAAAAGGACCTGGACGATCCCACCCGCTGCCCAAATCCTGCCACTGGCACAAAGGTAGAGGCAGGATGAGGAGAGGTGTGAAGACAAAGAGAAATGATTTCAGACTGGAAGGGAGAAGGTTTAGACTGGATATTAGGAAGAAATCCTTCCCTGTGGGGGTGGTGTGGCCCTGGCACAGGGTGCCCAGAGAAGCCGTGGCTGTCCCTGGATCCCTGGAAGTGTTCAAAGCCAACAGAATAGCAAACAGAACTGAGTAGAAAACTTAAAAAAAAATATTTCTCCAGGGTTCATGAATGAAAAAACCTCAAAAGGAACCCGAATGGGTGTGTGAACACATTGGTTAACTAAAGAACACAGGTTTAGGTGTCTGTAATCAGCTGAGGTGCTTAGGAGTTAATTTGACATTCATGGAAGTTAAAGGTTATTTGGTCTAGAAGAAAGAATAGCATGAACAGCTCCCATTCAGCATTCCTAACAGAGCTGGAGGAATAATCTGCTCTGTGAATTTGGCCTCTGGTTCTGTTTTCCAATTATCCTCAGGCAGATGGTGATTTTGTTTTATTTATTGGCTATTGGAATTATTTTCCGGATAGCCTCAGTAAACAATTCTCACTTGATACATTGCCAGTGAGCAGTTTCCTTGGGACCTTCAGTGCTTGCTCTGAAGATGCGTCCATAAGATGCAAAGACCACCTGGAATCTCTGTGGTCTCTTCTGGGATGAGCAGATGCCTTAGAAGGCAGGTTTCTAAAGAAAAAAAAAGGGTGTGATTTCAGTTTCAACATTCACTTTCTAGGAATATTTCTGTAAACGGAGCTGTTTCCTGTGAGCAAATCTAACAGTCATTCCAAAGCCCAGGTACACAAACCAGCACTTGAGCTCCCAGCCCAGCCACATATCTGCTCCCTCAGGTCTCTGTTTTCATTTCCCCCCTCAGAGCTTTTGGCTCTTCCTTCGTGTGACAGACACTCATCAGCACAATGGTCAACGTGGAGGAAATTTTAAGCAGCCTACGACTGCATACTCAGTCTTTTCAAATATTTCACCGTCCATTAAAATAAAAGCTTGTCAGAGAAAAGTGACATTAAAAATAATAAGCTGCTGTATCCAAGCCTGCCTGTGCCCTCTGCCCAGGCTGTCCCCAGCCTCTCTGGTGACCCATCATCTCTCCACACGTCTCCTCTTCCTTCTGCTGTGAGAGGCTTTTAGATGCTGAATTCCTTCGACCCTGAGGTTCCCCACTTTGGAAAACCCACACCACCCACCACTTAGCAGAGCTAAAAGGCAGGAGCAGGTCCTTGAATGGGGAAGGTTGTCCTTTGTCTGTCAGCAAGATGGATAAATAGATAATACTGGAGAAGCTGTTTAGCTTCATGCTTGGATTCCACTGCATCTGAGCAGCACTGAGATATTACAAATACTCGAAAATAACCCAAATCAATAAAGCCTAGGGAAATTCCCATCAGATATCACATCTCATACAACAACTGCATCTGTCTGAGCAGGCAACCTAAAATATTCACACTGCAGTTGTGTTTTGAGGGATTATTTACCTAACCTAGAGGAGTCTACTGATCCTATGGATTCTTTAAAAAAGTGCACACCTATTTATGAAACATATTTTGCGGTTTGAGTTCCCCTTATATAAGTCACCAATGAATCGTGAGCCTGCTCCACTTTTCCAGATATGGATTCCCACCAGGCAGAAATAAAGTACAAAATTACTTTTCTTATTTTATGGGCCATGAGAAAAATCACCGATCTCAGGACTAAAAAGCTGGCCAGCAAAGCAAATGACCATTCAAAGGAGAATTACAGAAGCATAAGGAATTGCCAATAAATAACACACTGATATTAAAAGCACAGGGTGAGCTACCAAGCAGATCAGAGGAAAAACCAACATTCTTAATGCTGAGATCCTAAGCAACCCTGGCAGCAGCTCCCAAGAGGACAAACCCATATATTCCAGTGACTCTGAAAAGGTCATTGGGTTTTCTTAATGAGCAGCCTGGAAATCAGCATGTCTACATAAATGCAGAAATATATAAAGCCAGGAGCTGCAGTTCATGACAAGCTTGTTGAGCTTTGAAGTAATATTGAACTGGCATTTTCCAGGGCAGAACAGGGCAGGAACTGAAATTGTTGAATCAGTGAAAACCCAGAGGGCAGGGGGTTGTAACTCAGTGTTCAAAGAATCCCAGCATGGCTTGGGTTGAAAGAGACCTTAAAGCTCAGCTTGTTCCACCCCCTGCCATGGGCAGGGACACCTTCCACTATCCCAGGTTGCTCAAAGTCCCATCCAACCTGGCCTTATGTTGCCTAAATGTGGATGTCAAAACTGAGAAACACCAAGTTACTTCTCTTGGAAGGCTGGGTTGGGAGCTGTGAAAGCCTGGACATCTCTGGAGAGCCAGCAGCACGTTCTCCTGAGCAGGCTGTGCAATGGCTTCTTGAGAATAACTTCATTGTTAAAAAGGGGTTTCTCACAGCATCACACTCTCCTGCTTTTGCCTGGCGTGGCAAGCCACAGAGGAATCTGGAGTGTGTTTGTGGAAGGACTGAATAGTTGAGATCTTCTCTCATTTGGATGCTACAGAGACGTGTGGAAAGGCAGGAATTCACACCGGCCAGCCTGAGATGATGAGCTGGGCTAACTTGACTCTCTCTGTAAGTAAAGGAGCAGCAGCCTGAATGCTGTGAAGCAGCATTTCAACCAGGAACCTAATTTAGCTGCTCCAAGTCACACTCTGGGAGCTCTCCCTGCTCCCCATTGATTACAGAGGGAAGTAAAGGAGATCAGGTAGCAAAGGGAATAGATTAAATTACCTGCCTGAAATTGCGTGGTACAAATACCCTGCAAAGTGCCCTAGAACAGGAAGATTAGCACAATTTCCAGGGAGGTGTAAAAGACCTTGAGCTGCATCCAACAAGAGTTGCACAATCTTTCCAGCTGTGGCTGGTTTTTAGTAGCTGCTGCTAAAAATTCACTGCACAAAATGTTGTTCGAATGCCGTAGGACGGCTTAGCAAAATAAAGCAAAATGAAAAGTGGCAATTAACACCAAAATCCTTGATACATCTATTTTTCCTACAATTCAAATCAGAGCACAGGTATGACAGAGCAGCACAGCAGAGGTGCTAAAAGGAAGAACATCTCAGGGCAAGCATAGGTGTTTGCAATGGAAAATTTTGAATTTAGAAAATAATTTTACAACAATGTTGGTGGATGACGTCCCCTTTATAAGATAAAAATCCTCGTGAAACAAAGATTAAATAAATACCATTCAAAATAAAAATAATAATCATAATGATTAAGCTTTCAACTTCTCCACAGCCTGACAACAGACCTGACAAGTTATCACAAAGGCTGAAAACAAACAAACAAAATATTTATTTTTCAATAAAAGAAGTGAGAAAAAACCAAAATTTGAAATCACTGAAAAGTTTCCTTTCAACTTCACTGGTACTGACTCATGAATAACTTTTGTCTAAGAAGTTTCAGATATAACTTCATGACCATAAAGTTTATCAGTCCTTCAGATGAGGTAAAATGGAAATATATTTTCTTCCACAAGCAGGTGCCATAGAGCAGTTTGACTCTTTCTTCTACAGCGCTTTGGTGCAAATTCTGCTTGGAAATGGGGTCTGTCCAAAGTTCAGCTTGATGTGTGAGAAAAATCCTGAATTCACGGGTATTTAGGGACACACCCTGCTTGCATAAGCAGAGATTATGCCCAATGTTTTCCCTGTTTGGGCTAATTGAGCTCCCCCGGCATTGCAGAGACACTGCCCCAGAAAACCTCTCCCAAGATGGATTTGCTTTCATGGCTCTTCTCCTCTTCTTGTTTCATCCCTGTAGAGCTGTAGCTGGCAGAGGCTCATTTTACAAAATCTCTCTCTATTGACTTCTGTGCCCACCACGTGGTCCCTGTTCACTGGAGCAGAAGCATTTTCCTGCCATCTCCCAGTCCTCCAAGTCCTGTTACTGGAAATGAAGTTTCGATGTCGCGGGCAGTGGCGCGGCTGCTCCTGCCCATGGAAGATGGAAGCACTAAACTGTTAAATTAACAGCTGCAAACAGCCCACAGAATTGGGATGAGAGCAAATGAACGTGACTCCAAATCATTCCTCCTGAGCAGAGTAGGCCCCTGGTGCTGAGGGCACAAAGCAATCAGCCTGGCCGGGCCGGAATTCCACACCAACCCAGATTCCACCTCCAAGACCAATCAGTTTAGATGAAACACTTGGAGGGAGAAAAATAATCTTGCAACTGATGGAAAAACCTTAAAAAAACATTGTGAAACGGAGGGGTTTTTAAGCCCCACATTGCTGCTCAGCTGGCAGTGTTTTTTTCTGGACTGCTTCACCCATCCCTACACGATGATATAAAAGTCAGCGCTTCATTGAACTTCCTAATAGCCAGGACATATTTCCTTCGCAGCCCCAGCGCTGCCTCTCGCTATGAGCTTTCTCCTAAGCAGCATGACACAACATATTGTAAAGGCAAAATGATAATTAGAAGGAACATTCGAGCAGAGGAAGTTGTCTGGAAAAATGCTTTAGTTAAATGAAGCGGTGACGATTGTTTTTAAGTTAATCTGTTAAACACACTCGCCTGCACGCGCATGCGGATCTGCCCCAGCTCAGAAATGTCTGCTCACTGCAGAGCTGCTGCCCGTGGATGGAGCACAAACCTGGGCAAGGAAGAGAAGACAATTCTTGGTTTGATTTCACAGTGGTTAAATGGAAATGCAGAGGGATTAAAGGCACGTGAAGTACCCAAGTTCAGGAGTGAAGTGCTGCCAGAGCCAGCGCTGTGACCCAGCTCTGTCACACTCTGTGCGTGCACTGGCTGCCCCTTCCACCAGCTCAGGGACACTACAAGGCTGTGACCCACATTCCCAGGGAAAATCTGCATCACCACTGGGAACACAATTCAGTTTGGATGCTTGAATGTTGCTCTCAACACGGAACCATTCTTCACATGGACTGGTGTTTAAACCATTGGTAATTTCAGACAAACATATATTAGGGATGGATGATAAAGACATATCTGATACAAATTACAAATACTGGAGAGAGAAATAAATAGAAGAGGTTGTCCTGAGGGAAAGAAAAAGAAGCACACCACAAAAAAGAAAAAATTGCCCTGACAGTCAATTTCTGTTTGAGTCTTTGAAATATCTTGTGGATGGGATGGTGGGAGACAATGGAAATCTAAAACATCCCATTTATTTAATTAACCAGACCACAGCAACACCAATATCTCCTCTACTCAGAAATGTTTTGCTTTTTTATAGAAGAAGGAACCATGATTTTATCTCAGATCCAATTAATGTGGGCATGGAGGAGATGAGCACAGAAGTCCATTTTTCGAACAATAAGGATCAATTTTCCTTTGGAAAAGTTCACTCTTCCAACACTGATGGTTCTATAAAAGCTGCAGGGATGCCAGGCTTCCAGAAGCAGCCTCAAGTGGAAGGAGGTTGCACAGTGTGGGAAAAGGGGCCAACACTGTTTAATAGAAGTTGTTTTCCAGGTAAATCTCTATCCCATAATTGTCACAAAATGACCAGGAGGGTTCTCTGTGTGGAGACCCAGGGATGAGACAATGAACTGCCAAGCAGGGAACGACCATGGCATAGGGAAGAAAGCAAGTGGTGCTGGGAAATGGGATTATGTGGGAGAGGGATTTTCCTGCTGCTCATGGCTCAGCCTCAGCCTGCAGGTGTGGTGCAGAATGAGTCCAGCACAGAACACATGTATTCTCCAGAACTGAGATTTTTTTTTCCTTTTTTCTGTTAATACAGAAAATATTTCTGCTAAGCCAGTAAGATTTCTTTTCTGGTATATAATCCAGTAAGATTTCTTTTCTGGTAACCTTCTACTTTTCTCTTTCTGCCCTTGGTTTCCTTTTGTCTTCAAGCACAGAGAGAAGATTTTGAAAGCAGGGCTGGGTTTCAGCTCTTTGCTGGCGGCTCAGGGCAGTGCAGCTCAGCTCATTTGTGCTCAGGCTCCTTTCCACGGTGCTGCAAAGTCAGCTTGGGACAGGGCAGCCGTGGGTCACTGTTACAATCATTTTCCTTCACACTGTTTTTCAAAAAAGCTTTTAGAGTAACACCACAATTGCCAGCGTGGATAAGGATCAGTGGCGGTTTCACCGAGTGACTTACCTCTGGAAATGATCAAAAAAGAATCTTCATAGGAAAATATAAAACCTGCCACCCAAGAAAATATTGTAACAAATCCCGAGTGCAATAGTGAGTAAATCTAGAGAAGAGCCCTGAAACTCTAAATACATTCAGAAGCTTCCCTCTTGATTAACTATTACAGTTTTGGATATTTTAATGGTCCTCTTTAAATCTAGCTACAAATGATGTACTTCTACACAGGAGATCAAATGAATCTTGGCACTCCTGGCCAAGCCTCACCCTCTGCATCCTTCCACCCATTGCTCAGATAAATTGCCTTGTCCAAGAAGGTGTTAGAGACTGTTCACTGAGTGCAGTGTCTGCCCACAAATCTGCTCTTTCACAAATCGGCGTAAATCTCAACTCCTCTCACCCTGGAAAAGAAGCCAATTCCTTGTGGCCAAATGAGAAGACAAGGATAATCCAACACTGTGACAACGGGCCCTGATTAATTAGCTGGTGTTTCTGGATGGAAATACCAGGGGTGATCCTGCATTAGAAGGCAGGGAATCATGGGGGGTTACACTCTGCAGCAGAACCTCTACAGCAGACTCTCAGCACAAATGATACATTTCTCCTTGTTGGGTTTTATGTTTCCAGTAAATTTTGTGCAGTTGGAAAACGCCACCTTCATCGCCCTGGCGACCCAGACACTGCTGCAGGGGTTATTTCTTTTCCTGGCACCACCTATAAACAAATATGTTTCTTTTTTTTTTTTTATTTTTTTTCCCCTATCCTTTTAGAAACTCTCCCATCACAATGGTGTCCAAATTCACTCTTTATGCAGGCGAAAGGTGTTCATACATGACAGAGAGAAATACTGCGACTACTCAGTGAGGAATCCCAGTACCTTTAGTCAGGTTGCAGGTTGGTTGACTTTGGCATTGGTGTGGGCTCCCATGTTTGTCTTTCCAGTTTAAGCATCTGTTCCTAAGGAGAAAGGACAATTTTTGGTCTTTAACACTCAGCTCATGGATAATCTGTCCCTGAAATGCCTTACTACAAATCTTGAAGCAAGTGGAAATTGTTATTTTGCAGTATCTAATGTGAAACAAGACAATTTTTTTTTTCTCTAATCATGCTTGCACCTAAAAATCAGAACAATGGTTTACATCCAAGTGAATCCTCTGATATCACAAGCACTCAAAACTGGCTTCCCTTTTTCTTCATTTCTGGACTGGCAAATGGGCTCGTGGCACCATGAGGGTTTCATGTGGCAGGAAAACATCCATGAAAATGGCAAAAGTGCCAGCAGCAGAGAGTTCAAGCTCTGGCACCTGACCGTGCTCCTGCCTTTGCAAGTCCCTGCAGCACATGTGAGAACGATGCAGCAGCCAGTTTTTCTGATTTGTTTTTCTGCTCTTGAACTTTACCCACTGCTCTCAGTATCATTTTGAGAGCTCAGAAGACTCAATATTTTAGCTTTTTTCTAGAATAATCTGTTGCAGGAGGTGCTGTAGCAGCACCCACTGCCCACATGACCCATCCCTCATTTTTAAGGACAGTACATCAGCCAGGCTGAGTAAAACACAGTTCCGAAAGTGCATCTGGCGCTATGGATACCAGACATTATCTGAAGGCTGAAAAAGTCCATTTTCTGCATCAACGGCAAAAAATAGGGCAGAGAACAGCAGCTGACTTTAAAAGGAGCAGGACAGGCTGCAGCTTAAAAGGAATCTGCTCCAGATGACCAGTCTGAGCTGGTGATTTGTTATTGCTCCTGCCACCCCGGTGCTGCAGTAGATGCTGTGTTTGGGTGAAAGTCTATGTGGGCTGTCAGAATTGTTGCTCATGTGCTTTCTCTCTTGTAATAGGAATAAACACTCTGACATCTCCTACCCAGGAATATTTACTGCTACAGCCCCGGAGAAGCATCAAATTAAATTTTCCAACCAAGACAGGCTTCCTCCAGCCCTATTAGGGCATTACAGATTTACTCAATGACAGTTAAGGAACTTGAGACCATCAGCATTTATCGTTAGCTTTGATTTCTGGGTAAAAAGTAATAAATAAAATCCAAATTCAATAACTGCTCTCCTTGCAAAACATGTGTCACCTACCAAGATCCATCACACATAGGCAGGTGCTACAGCACTCTCATTTGTACTTTGTCTGCAGGTGGCAAACTAAACACAGGAAATAAATGTACTGTAACAGAAAAGTTAAATGTTCAAGAAAAACTAAAAGCTAAACAAGCGTTTTCACCTCAGAGGAACTTTGACTTTACTACCAACATCTCCACCACACAGAAAAACTTCAGAAAGACTTCAGCCCACGTCATGAAGATTTTTTCCAGTTGATGTAAAATACTTTCCTCCCCTTCCAGATCCCTTTTCCCTTACTTTGACCTCCATGATGGCAGTGGAAGAAATGGTATCATTGTCTTTATTTCCATCAGGGAGTCCTGGATGCTCCTTCTCCTTCCAACTCCTTGAAAGTCAGGAATGGCAGACACAAAACCAACGTGTGTTATAGCAAGATGTGCTCTCCTGGAGACATTGCTCATCCTTAAATGATGGTGACTAATTTCTTTCATTATTTCTCTTTCGTTGGAGAAATAATTGTCTGCATTGGACAACTTGTAGAACAGTAATAAAGCAAAGAGTAAGTGGGGATGTGAATAAATAGGATGAGTCAATATTGCTTTTGTTAAGTCAAATTGTGGCCAGAAATCTCCTGGAGTTCTTTGAGGGTGTTTATGAGCTTGTAAACAAAAAGGATTGGTCAGCATAGCGCAGCTGTAGATCCACGAGATTTCCATTAAATTTCCTCACTAGGGGTCTTAAAGAGCTGAGACCTCCATGGCATAAAAGAGTTGCTCGATTTGTGCATTAACAACTGGTTATAATACAAGGGACAAAAGGTAAGGATGGTTTTTACTGGTTTCCAACAAGGCTGTAAAACATTGTCTGCTTGAACTGTTTTTATTCAGTAGCTCTACATAACCTCAAAATGAGGATGAATATGGCAAATTGCTGAGGGTAGAAACTTGTTATAACCAGACTTGAAGTTTATTTCAAAGAAGTGTATAGAGTTCCCAAGACATATAAAAATAGTAGAAGAAATACATTGGGAGGGAATTTATGACTGGATAGATTATAGGAGCCTGGACTGTGTTAAATAGGGAGTGATGATTCAACTGTGGTGGATGAAGAAGGGTAAAAGATGAGATAAACCTATGAAATTATTGGCTGTGGGGAGAAGATGAACATGGAGAGATTATTCCGTTTCTTTCAGTATTAAAACAGGGATGTATATAATGAAAAGAGTCGGAAACATGGTTAAAGAAATAAAAAAATATATATATTTTAGCACAAAATAAAGAATTGCTTTGAGGAGCTCATTGTCCCAGGATATTTCAGTGTCTGAAACTGTGAACAGATTGGAAAAAGATTCATTGAGATAAGCTGCTGTTGTTGCACAAAGCTATTACATCTATTACCCGTTACGAAGCCCAAAAAGCCCTGAACTCCAGAAGCTGGGAAAAACATCAATTTAAAATCACCTTTCTTCTTGTAGATTCTGTCCTAGAGAACCTGCTATCACTCCCAGCAGGAACAAGACAGGGACCTGGTCTTTGATCCAGCATAGTTCAGCAGTTCTTCCATTTTCATGGGAGTAATTCCATAGCACAGCCACCACCTGAGCCTGCCTGGCACATGAGGTGCCTGGAGGGGAGCTGGGCCACAGCTGGACCTGGATAGGGGTAGGAGGCTGCAATAATTCTGGATTTTATACCCATTTATACCTCAGATGGCTTGCATTATATCTTCAATATACCTTGCTTTATATCAGGATGGCATTTTCTCTTTGCAGTGACATGACATAACACCATACAGGAAATGGTCTAGTTTAATAAAGCATTGCCTATCTGTATATAAAAACAAGTTTCCCTCATCTTAATGATGCCATTGGAGAGAGCTAACTGGTTGTTGAAAGGACAAGGTCATGGTGGAGTCAAACTCAGTGTGGGAAACCAGGGATGTTTATCAATAGGGAGACTCGCGGGCTAAAAAAGTGATGAAAAAGAGAGCTGGTGAACTGTGACCATGAGCCTCAAACCTGCCCTCTCTTCCTTTCCTGGTACTGGAACAGGATTAGAAGTTTTTTGGAAGGTGCTTGGCTGTGAAGGACATCCAGAAAACATCCTGCTCTTGGCCCTGTTCAAAGACTGCTGGAGTCAAAAGGACCCTTCCCTGCAGCACTTTGTGTTCAGGCTTCAGTTCCCAGAGCAGATTATCCATGGCAGATAGCTGGCAGGGAGGCAGTGCTGTGCTGCCTTCCTCAGCCATTAATTGCAGATCCCAATCAGCCGCCCAGATAGCAAAGACAGGAGCAGTTTGCCACCCCCTGAGCCTGGCTTAGCTCAGTCTGTGTCCTGCTTTCCTCCCCATCGCCCCTCAGAGCTGCTAAACTGATCCAACCCCATCCCTTTCCTCTTTCCCTGTGACTCTGGTGTTTGCTGGAAACCACTCCCCCGGCAGGTGACACTTGCACGTTGTCAATGAACAAAGACACCATCATTTTGTGTGCTGGCTCCCAGCTCCATCCCATAAGGGGCCGCTGTTTCAGGATTGTTTGGGAGTGTATGGGTTGCCTTGTCACATTGGTTGGGTAATGAAAGGGTACAGAAAACAGTCTGAGATCTGCTACTGGAGACATGTAATTATTGCTGATCTCAAGGGAGCTTGTGAGTTGGGGTTTCTTTGTTATTATTTGTGCTATGACAATTGTATCTGGATATTTACCTTTCAGCCTTATCCCATACCTAACAAGCTAAAAGGATGGATGTATCAGCAGGATTTCTAAGGGGAGCAGAGTGTGGTAGAGTGTTTAGTGCCCTGTGCTGCTGTGTAAGTGTTTCTGAAGGCACAGGACACAGCTGATTGCAGTTTACCTGAGGGACAGTTTGGCTTTGTTCCTGTCCTGTATTTTTTACCACATAACAAACACATCATGACCCAAGGCTATGGGCTGAAATGACACCCTGAGAGCAGTAAAACCCATATGAGTGTTTAACACTGCTGATGCAGGGACATACACCTTTACATTTCAAATGAATCCCCACTTTCACTTCGCTTTAGCAAAGCACAGGGTCAGATGATTCCCCAGCCAGGCAGGAACCCTCCAGGTACCAGAGGCCGTGTGTTTTCCACCAGAGGATTGACATCCTTATGGTGGGTTGGAGTGGGAGCCAACCTCTCAGCCAGGAATTATTAGAAACAAGATATCAGCATTGGTCTATATGTGTCCATTAAAAATTATAGCAATTTTCTCAATATAGAGATGACTACCCTGTGTATCTCCTCGGAGGGGAGAGCATGAAGTGAAGCTCTAAGCTTCAACCCTGTATCCCCATCACACATCACACCCTTCAGAGACCTGGCAACATCCATCACCTGAGACTTCAGCTGTGTGGAACCCAAGGATGAACCTGTGACTTTTCTTTTGTGAATCTCCTGCGCCCTGAGGCAGACCAAATTCATTAAACACACAAAATTACCTCAGCAGAGTTACAGCATCGCAGTTCGATTTCAGCTGCTCTTCAGCAGCACTCCCTGCTTTGTGGGGCCGTGGGTTGTGTGCATTTGCAGCACCTAAATTGAGGTGATATTTTAGGTGCCTCGTTTCAAATGCATAGGGCTAAAAGACACAACTCAAAACTTTGTAACAGTTTCAATGCAAATTTCTCCCCATTCCTTCCTCTCCCCATAACAGATAGTGTTGAGTTGTAGTTTAAGTCTGATATTGAAGTTTAGATGAGTTTACTCACTTTTTCTCACTTGTTTTTAGAAAAAAACCCCAAGCAACAGGAGAACAACCCCCCCTTTGTTTCCATTCCTCTTGGGAGAAGTTTTGACACACGCAGTGCCAGAAAATTTCCATGATAGAAGAAATTCTGCTGTCTGAAAACCTACAGAAAATCTGAGAGAAAAGCCACATATTTTTGCATTCAGACATCCCTTTAATGAAAATGCCCTGTTGTGGCACTAAAATAGTGCACCTCTAAATTGTTGCTGGCTTTGAGCTGGATTCCACTTGCACACTTGCTTATCTGCAACTGCATGGAGAAAGGGTGAGTTGAAAGGAGAGGAATGGTGTATGTAAATTGGAGATGGATTGTGAAGGCGCAGTGTGTATTTAATTTGCAGGGAAATACACCAGAACCAAGATCTGAGCCTTCAGGTTTGGTCCCTGAAAAGCAGAGGCTGCTGCAGCCATTGTCAGGTTGGGAGCAAAGGGGGAAGGAGGCCTCAGAGCTGAGAGGAAAGCAGATTGCGTGACTAAACTCCGGTGAAAATGAGCTGTGATCCATCGGGAGTGAGAGTCTGGCACTTGCCTCACCTTCATCCGTGCTGTTTCCTCTCCTGCTGCTTGAAGATAGCCAAGAGCTTCCTTTTTAATCAAGGACCATTGGAAAGCACCAGCGGGCTCCCACTCACGACACATTGATTGGCTTCCAACCGCAGTGACAATTGCATCCTGTAATCAAAACAGCAATCATTAACGGCACGATTAGCCCCCCTCCACACACACACACACACACTCTCACACTCTCACACACTCCTGGAGCAGGGGAGATGACTCCCAAACGCAGAACACAAACCACGCACGGCGTTCTCCTGGCTGGGCCTCGTTCCAGGCGGATCCTTTGCCAGAGGCTCCGGGAGGGCAGGGGTTGGTGGCGGAGTCCAGGGATCGACATTGGAAATCAAAATGCAAAGCTAAAGGAGTAGAGAGGGAATCCAGGGTGATGCAATTGTCACTCGCCCTCAGTGTCCCCCATCCCATCCCATCCCATCCCATCCCATCCCATCCCATCCCATCCCATCCCATCCCATCCCATCCCATCCCATCCCATCTCATCCCATCCCATCCCATCCCATCCCATCCCATCCTGGCGCTGAGCAGCCGCAGGTCCCTCAGACGTGGGTCTTTACTTTTTGAAAATTTATCTGGGTTAGGGTTAGGGTTAGGCTGCTTGAACAGCCCTCCTCAGGCTCTGCCTGAGCTGTTGGCACTGGGCTGGAATTACCTTCCCACGGGTTCCCTTCCCCATCACTTACGGAACGCTGTGGCCACGGGGGGAAGGTGGAATTTTGGGAGTGTCTGACTTTCTGAAAGCTTGGAACACAGCTGGGACAGTTTATTCTGGAGACAGCAAACCCTGCTGGCAGATTCCCTTTCCTTTTTTTGCCCTCACCTGCTGTGAGCACCCTTTCAGAGGTTTCATTGCTGCATAGGCTGTTCTCTCTCCACACCCAGCACATGGACAGGGTCTCTTCTCTTCTCCCACTCTCCTGTTCTGTCTCCTTTGGACATCCACCTCCACCAGTGGCTCAGAACATTCTTTAGCACATCTGCCTTTTCCTTTCTTTTTTTTTTTGAGTGTGAAATAAATCTCCACAGAAAACTTATCCAGATGAAAAATGAATTCTTTTAACCTTTACACATCCAAATCAGAAGAATAATATAGATGTTAAAGAATCAATGCTGTCTTCAAGCCCAATTTCTTGTTAGAGATGGGTGGAAAATGAACCTCACAGTTTGCTCTAAAAGCAGGAGAAAAAAAATAAGAGTTAGGTAAAATCTCTGTGTACTTTACTTTGAGTTGTGTTTGATGAAATAGAAATGAAAACTTTTTTCACCAGCCAATATCTGGTATTCCTTTAGAAATTTGGCTTCATTTTACTCCCTGATGATTCAAAAAATATTTGCAATGAAGGTTAATTTTTAAACGTGGGTATTTTAGAACTGAGATGTTGCAAAGTGGTGTTCTGAAATGCCAGAAAAGAAAAGTAATGGCAGTCTCAAAATCCACATTTGTACTTTCTTTGTTCCCATCAAAGGTATGCACTGAGTTGAAGCTTATTTTGTGTATAATTTTCATCCCTCTAATTTTCAGTTTGGGGTCTTTTCACATTTTTTCCTTGTAAATAGACATCCATTCCTCATAGTTATATATTTTTTTTTCCCTTAACCATCCTTGGAGGAGTCAAAGTCTGGAGGAGTCTGGCTTAGATCAGCTGATACATTTCTTTGTAATTAGAGACCGGAGGTGTTTATGGAGCAGTGCAGATCCAACCAGCTGCAGTGTCTCTCCAGCACCAAACTAACTTCATACACACCTTTGTAGAAACCCAGGATAAGATACTGCTTTATTTTCCATCTCTGGGATATTATGAAACATTTTTCAGACCTGGAATGAGTTGGAGATAGAGAGTTT
Source organism: Lycocorax pyrrhopterus obiensis (assembly GCA_014706295.1). Lineage (NCBI taxonomy): Eukaryota > Metazoa > Chordata > Aves > Passeriformes > Paradisaeidae > Lycocorax > Lycocorax pyrrhopterus. Next base: position 6,574,101 of record JACSVZ010000022.1, on the reverse strand, counting down.
ACAACATATTATTCATAAGCAAATCTCTGGACAATAAGAACATGAATTCTCTTTACTGCAAAGCATTTTCCGGAAATGCTGCATGGTATCATCTGCTGATTCTTTCTTTCCCTTCTCACCTGGTTTCCAGGATTTTAGAGGTGAAGAAGACTCTTCCATAAAATAATCAGAATGAGACAGAAACACAAGAACACAAGCCCGTCACATTGGGAAAAGTATTTCCCTGTCAGCCCGTGTCAGACTGACTTATTAGCAAATCATTAGCAACAAGCAAATCTCCAGAGTTCAGAATTTCTTTCCGTTCATTCCAGATAAATATTTAAATGTGTTTGTCTTCATTACATTTCTCTGGGCTTATTCTAATGTATTTGGCCTGGAAATCAGACTGAGGATTTTGGAGTCTGAAACAGCTTGACAGAGCCCACAGACTAAATGCAGAATAAATTAGTGGTGCCTGGTGGTTGTGCTGGCTTGACAAGGGATGGCGTTTGAAAAATCCCATAGATTTAGGGCCTACTGGGGAAGAAATTAGAAAAGTAGAACAATAGAATCACAGAATAGAACAGACATTAAATCCCATCTCATTCCACCCCCTGCCCCGGGCACGGACACCTTCCACTGTCCCAGGCTGCTCCAAGCCCCGTCCAGCCTGGCCTTGGGCACTTCCAGGGATGGAGCAGCCACAGCTTCTCTGGGCACCCTGTGCCAGGGACTCTCCACCCTCACAGGGAAGAATTTCTTCCTAATATCCCACCCTTTGTCAATTTAAAAACCATTCCCCCTTGTCCTGTCACTCCATGCCCTTGTCCAAAGTCCCTCTCCATCTTTCTTATAAAAGCAGAGAGTTTATTTGCTGTGGGTCCTGCAGCCCTCCAGGCTCTCCTCTGAGCTGCCCTTCTTACAGGTGATGTTTGTTCCTGCTTCAAGTGAGACCAAGAGCCAATCTAACCCCATTTTTCCAAGCCCAGTAAATAGTTCAGGCCAGTTTTGAGTTTGTAACTTTTGTTAGAGTTTGTTCAGCTGCCTCCAGAGCCCTGCAGCAGAAAGGAGGACCTGAAGATGAAGAAGAAAAAAGTCTTTCCCTGGTTGGCTCTACTAGTAAGTGCATTTATTTCTGGGCACACGTGTTTCTGTTTTTCAGAGCTGGTTCTGACCTATATCAGGGACTTCAGCCAGGGATGGCTATCCACCAGGGCACATCCCAACTCTCAAAGAGCAAGCAGCTCCCTAAGCCACAATTTTGCAGCAGCTGGATTGTTGGAAAGAAGGCCAAGATCTTCACAAAAACAAACACTGCCTTACAGAAGCTTTGCCTTGAGGGGAAACTCGCGCTGCTGCAAGCCACTCCAGCCACTGGCTTCAAGGCAATTCCCAGTGGAGGAAAAATAAATAAATAAAAATTGGCTGGCTCCTCGACTACACAAACAGACACAAAAGCACAAACATGTGCAGCACCGCCTTTTCTAAAAGTGCATTATTATTAACTGGAAGCAGCAGCCAGATCCATCATGTTCAGCATGCCCCACATCACCGCTTCACTAAACACCACAGATTATTTCCCTGTAATTGCCTTCCTGAGCTGTCTACCAGCCTCGATTCATTTCCATTAAAGCTTGGGAGGATGAGATCATTTAATATTCCCACATCCCCTGTTTTACTTTCTCCCCTGTTTTTTTTTAATATATTTAACAATTACGTGCTCATTGTCACCCTCAGTCACTAAAGTTAAAGTTTAGCACTTGGTATTGAAGGGGAGCAGATGAAACAATAGTGAAGTAACGACTGTAATTTTCACCATATGTGTTTTCTCCTGAACTTAAGAGGGAAATAGATTTATGCCCTGCACAATTTGGCAGACAACAGCTCCACTTCTGTCACATGCCTTCACTTTGCACAGGACAGCTTGGTGGAGCAGGCACAAGGAGTGAAAAGAAAGCAGAAGAAAGCCCTGTAGCCTGGTACCATCCAAGGGCTTACACCAAACTGATAAATCATCTGCTGACTTTTTGCCTTTTGTTGCTGCGGAGTGTTAATTAAAACCATTCTGGATGTAGATTAAGTTTCTGCACTCAGAAGTTATCATCAATGCCTCACCTGCCTTGAATAAGAACTGCATATCCTGTGATAAATGCAGTGAACGTTTTGCCTGGTTTCACTGAGTGTCTGCAGCTTCCTTTGGAGGATTTATTCCTCACCAAGCCTGTGTCATCTCCTGTGCTGCCCCTGAGCACAGAGCGGGGTCGTCCTGCAGTGTGAACCAGCCTCCACCTGCTCATAGCAACAGAGACACTCGGCTGGCTTCTGATGAGATTGGATTTGATGCCAGGATCATCTCCTCATAGAAAAATAGATATTAAGTGAACAATCCTTCCATCAGACATATACAAATCCTTGAGCTTCTGCCAGTCTGGAAGGACTGCTAATGTCTCTATTAGAGTTTCAGTGCTGGCTTTGTCTCACCGGTGCTCTGCTTTTGAGAACAGGTTCCAAGATGCCATGTTACCATTTCTGTGCCTTTTCCTCATTTTCTGCACATGAGTTTTTCCGTTCTAGGGGTTTTTTTTTCCTTTCTGATAACTGGTAATCGCATAAAGGAGCTATCAGATATTTCAAATCTCTCCTGTTCTGGTAATTACTACACTTTGATGCAGCAATCTTTTGATGTTGCTGCAACCTCATTTTTTCATTAGTTCCCCATGTCACTGCTGTCAGAGTCTGACCTGATCTGACCTCGTGCTCCCCCAAAATATTGACTGCCAGACAGGAGACCAGAAAACTTTGGATAGGGCTTTTCATCCTCATTCCTTGCTCAGCTGTGTAAATGCCGGGTACCACTTGGAGCCACACAGCCTGTGCTCATGTGAGCTCTGCCACACCGTGTGCCTGATCAGGTCCAGAAGTAAAAGCTCACTTCAAAGGCCTGCGGAGGCATCTTGGAGATCTCTGCATAATTCAGAGGATCCCAGTTAGTGTGGAAATGTGTATTCCACATTGGCAGCTCCATGGGGACATGAAAAGCAAAAATTCACACACTGTTGGTAGCTGAAAGAGCACAGAATAGGAAATACGGTTAGTAAGAAGGACAATCCATAAAGCAGAGCAGCCCTATGTTATCTTTCCAGGCTTGATCTCCTAAAGAAGCTCTGAGATTTTTTTTTTTTTGGCAGCATTATTGGTTTTTGCAGCATTTCTGGGTTTTGCAGCATTTCCTGCAATGTTACTGGGCTCCTCCTCAGCTCTGCTGGGCCGCAGAGGTTGTGAGCGTCACCCTGGGCCCTGCTCTTCTTCTGCCTGTGCTAACAGAGGCGCAGCCGCAGCGAGGGAAAAGCAGGAGAAAAACTGGGAAATAGGGCAGTTCCTGGGCTCTAGGAAGGTTTATGCCTGATTTGCCTCAAAAAATAATTAAATCAAAATAAATGGCCAAACACAGACTTATGCAACACTTGGCCAGCTCCTAATTTTGATTTCAGGGGCATGCAATGATTTACATCAGCTGGATGCCTATCTCTATACACATACATTAAGATCTGACACAATTACCAGTTTGCCAATGATAAAATAATCCGGGCATGAGGAGGAATTCAGATGTAACAGAACTAAAACATCGAACTAAGGTGCCTCAAACTGCCTCCCTGAACCCCCAGAATGAGAAGCCACCCTCCAGGCACAGAGCTGCACATTATTTAGGGGCCAACTGAGTGAAGCACCCCTGAGATCTCCTTGGGGTCAGACCACTGACAGTGGGGTGAGGGATTTATCTGATCCATGTCCTTATCAAGGAAAGAGTGGCTACTTTCTGTACTGAGAGAGAGACACCATTCTCTGAGCTCAAGGAAGGGAAGGAAGGAAAGAAGGGACATCATTTCCCATGGATAGGCAGGAAGGAGACAGAGCAGGGCACAGAGAGAGGAGCAGGCACATTAATGTTTATCGACACATCCACTAATGAGAGAAAAGCCAGACCTGCTTCATATGGGGTTAAACACACTCAGGAGCTGCAGGAGACTGAAAACTAGAAAGGGTTGCCTGTGCCACAGCCCACAAGGGAAAGTTTAAATGTGACCAGCGTGTCACCAGGACAGTGGTGCTGCTCAGGGTCAGCCAGCAGCCACAAAACAGTTCAGAGAGCCACAAATGAGCTTCCTCTCCCCGAGGAACCTGAGGGCTGCTGAAGTTACTTTCAGTGTTTGGCTGCAGATAGGGCCTGTCGGGGCAGGCTGAGGTGGGAATATGCAGCTTAACTCTGTTCCCTGCCCGGGTCAGACCTCAGAGTCACTCACGCCTGAGGCTGAAAAGGGGAGCAGAAGGGGAAGGTGCACCCTGCTCACCTGGGGCCTCTCAGCCACACAGTCCCAGGCTCCTCCAGGGCACTGGGTGTTGCCACCGTCTTTGACCCCCCCAAACTACCCCTTCCACCCTCTCCCACAGCTCAGGAAATTCTGGGATGTGCTCCCAGAGCAAACTTCTCTGCAGCCCCACTGCCTCGGTGCCGTACCACGGCTTCCAATGGACTGAGAGTCCCAAACTCATTGTCAGTCTGACTCATCTCATGACTGACAAGAAGGATGCATTTCCACTGCACAAACCCTTTTATTTATTTTTTTAAGGCAATCAATAAGCCCCTGATTACAGTGTTCCCTTCCTTGCCCTTGTTCAGATCTGTGTGAGCCTGGTAACGTCACCGAGTGCAACAGATAAAAGTTTTACTGGTCCTTCAGGGCTATTATGCCAAATGAGGGCTATTCACCCACGAACAGCTGTTAATGTTTAATTTTTTCCATAAAATGCTCTGGAAATAAAGATGCATTAGGCTGAGCAGCTGTTAATGCTCTGTTTTGCCTTGCACTGGCTGCAGCGGGGAGGGCAATGGTTCTCTCCAGCATCACCACGGCCACACTGGGTTGAAGACAGCAGCAAATGGTGAGAGCTCAGCTAAAGCCTTGTTCATATCAGCTCCAGCTGCTGGGCTTGCACAGCGTCCTGGAGCTTGGGCTCACATTGCAGAGAACATTCAACCTTAAATCCGCCATCAGAAAGAAGAAAAACCCTCACTTCCGAGCAGGGAAGGCTTTTTACCTTCCTTTGTTTCTGCACATCAGAAAGAGTTGGAGTTTGTTGCCATTATCACAGGAAGCCAAACTGGTTTTTCTGCTTACCTTCAGGATGTTTGATTTCTTCTACTTTCACTTCACAGCTTTTTAGATGGGGGCCAGTGGCTGAATGAAGCTGGACCTTGCCAGCAGCCTCCTGGCACAAGGGACTTTCATCTATTCCTCCAACAGCACATATGAAATGAAACCTTCAAACAGCTCAGAAGCAAACTACAGGTCTCCAGAGGTGAGAGGAAGTGGAATTAGTCACCCTTTGAAATAGGGAGGCCATAGCAAATGCGAATAGATGGGGTTTGATGTCAGGAGGAGAAGTTGGCAGTGGGGCTCAAACTCTGATAGCTCCTTCTCAGAACATGGCTCAGCCTGGCTTGCATCTCCCGAGGTCTGGAATAGCTCTGTGCTTCAAAAAAAGCCTTTGAGGGATCTCTTGGTTGAAAAGGGAAGAAAATTGAGAAAGACAATCACATCAACAAGTTCAGCAGTGCTCAGCCTGTGGAACTGATGCCACCCAAACCCTGCCATGCTCTCTCAGGAAATCCATGTATTAAACCTGGAACTAGGAAGCTCAGGTTTGAGAAATGGCTGCTGATGCCTTTTCTCTGAGAAGTGACTCTCCTTACTGTTGTCTTGGCATGATTTGAGCACATCCCATCTCAAAGGACAAGGCAAACAGATTAATTAAGCCTCCAGTATATAAACTTGTAGGGAAGGTTTATCAAACCAAGGCACAGAGATACAAAGTGATTTATGCAAGGCTGTGGCTAAGGCTGGTCCCAAATCCATTCCCTGCACACCACTAGACAGTGCTTTTTTTCACTGCCACCAGTGCTTTTGAACCACAAAGCTCAGCCAGCCCATAAAACTGAATAAAACAGGTCACTTCACACACAAGCACTCTGGACAACTTCCTGCTGGGTTTCATCAACGAGGAGAGCAGAGTTTGGCTTTGATACCTCAGGGCAGAAGTCTTTGAGTGTGTGCATGTGAGTGTGCATGACACTGGATAAATGTGATCAGATCCGGTGTGACAAAACTATCAGGGAGGCCTTTGCATTGCCATTCCTGCAGCAGGGCTGCCCATGCAGAGCAGAAAGAGAACATGTTCGGGGTGTCAGGCAGTGCTACAGAGTAATGGGAGGTGATGTGTGAGCTGGAGAATCATCACAGTCATTAACACAGACATCCCAAACTAACAGGGACAGAGCCTCCGCACCAAGGGCAGCTCCTGGCTCTGGAGCTCCTCCAGATGACACTGCAGAGAGTCTCAGGGCACTTGGGATGTTGTGGATTTGTCCCGACACCCTCCCTCTCCTGTGCAGTGCCCTCATGTCCAGCTCACCAGACCCAGACTGTGGGCACAGGAGGCTGAGGGACACCCCAGCGTACCAGGGAGAGCCAGAGCCTTTTCCTTCTCTGCCTCCTCCAGAGCAGGGCAGCACAGAGGGATCTGCAGCCCTGAGCAGCTCCAAATGCACCTGGAAGACAGAATAACAGACTTAACCCCACTGTGAGCAGGCACTCACTGAGATCAAGGGTGATTATTTTAGAATGTGATATGCTCTAATAGTTAGGAAATTTTAGGTGTATTGCCTTTTTCCTTTCACTTTTGCACCCAATTATGTGACTGGGGAGAGTGGCTCATATTACACCCAAGGGACTTTCTGAATGGAGGAAAGCTGGAGAATTAATTCATTCTGCACACCTCTACATCAGCTAGTTTGTGGTGTGAGAGCTCTCATCAAGGAAAGAGCTGTCAGTTGTTCAAACCTGAGCATTTTGCATGTCTTTAACCAGTTCTCCCTTTTTATTTATTCCTATAAATACAGCAGGATTTGGCAGAGACAACCGCACGGGTGGAACTGAGTAATGGCTCTCAGAGTTTCTGTAAATTAAGAACACCCAGGCTGACAATGTACATGTCCCCTTTATCAATTCACTCCCCCAGCCCACGCCAGGTGCTCTGCAATACACTTCCTCTCCGTTTCACACCTAATCACGTGCAGCACAAATCCCACAGATCACAGCCTGCTCACGGGGCTGAGGAAGGATCAGTCTGCGGTGTTTATCCTCAGATGTGATCAAGCTGAGACAACTTTTCTCCCTTGCTCACCCTCCCACGGCAAAGGAACCCCAGCGAGGTGAATAATCAGAGTTCAGTTTATTTTCTAATTCAAATGCAAAGCACCTGGACATCCCCATTTGCTATGCTGCCCACCACCTCTTCCCTTTCTGCTTCCTTTGTAAACAAGCTGCAGGTGAACCGTGCTGCTCAGCACTTTTCAGACTTTGTCCCGCTATTTTTAAATACAGCACAAATGTGATTAGCACATCAGCCTGATTATCTCCAAAAGGATTCAAGAAGAAGAAGGCTGCCAGACAGCTTCAAGTCTTTGGAAATCCTATTAAGGTCAAAGAAAGCGTTCACAGGAGTGAGGGGTGGTGCAGGGGGTGCTGCTGTGGTTCTGGAGAGGTGTGCAGAGGGAAAAGCTGCACCATCACACTCTGCCTCTTTGTGTCACCCCAACAGCACAAGTCATGCAGAGAACTGGTAAATCTGCCCTTTCCTTGATGACTGTCGCTGTTCTCACCATGGATGAGTAGAGAAACGACACAGAGTCCAGGCTCAGGGATAAATGGAAGCCATTTAATAATTTTTCCGAAGGCTTTTATGTGTTAGTTTGCAAAAGTGTGTTAAATGGCATAAGGTAATTGGTTTTTTGCCATCCGCCCCTTAAGGGGATTGGCCAAGTTCTAAGACACCCATCTCTGAATGTTTTTCTAGTTAGAACCATAACAATCCTGCAAAACAACCTGCAGCTGCAAGAAGTTTACAAAACTGTAACATTGTTTTGAGTTACTTGCATGGGAAAGACAGAGCTCTCACGAAAATGCTGCAGAGAGCTGAAGAAATTCCCTGCTGAAGCTTTTTCAGCATCCATAGATGACAAAGGTAAATATTGTACTAGAAGCTCACCAAAACACCCTCTCTTGGGCTCGTGTGCCACGAGCCATTTCGTCCTCTGCTTTCAAATCATATTTTTTCATATGTTGCTGGCTTCCTTTCTGCTCTCTTGGCCACTTGTCCAGCTTCTCAGACACTCATAGCCCAGGCAGGGCTGCTGCTCTCGGCCAGCCTGGACAAACAGGCACGTGTGTGTCTTGTGTGCACACACCAACACTTCCAGAGGTATTAGGGTTTGCAAAGGCCTGAAATACATCTTCTTTGGATTCAGTGGGCTGACTCTGGAAACACAGCACAGCATCTGCATTTCCATCTGGGAAACGGGGAGGAAATCTGGACAGACATATGGGAGTCACTGTTTTTATACTTCCAACATTGATGGATAAGCATCTGAATTTTCAACAGCCGTGTCCTTAGCTCAGAGTCAACAGAGTTTGCTCCTTGTTGGGTAAAAGAAGAAGTATTTCAGACCAAAACTCCACTGATGAGGAGTCAGAGCTCCCGTGTGTCAAGAAGAGCTGCACTCCCTCTTGGGAAACCTGTTCAGACTCACTGAGTGCCTTGATTCAGCTGTACAAGAGCCTGGATTCAGCACAAAGGCTGTGAGTGCTTCAGTCACACTTGGGTCTAAAACGTCAGATGCAAGTGTTGACAGAGACATGAAAATATCTATTCTCAAATCAGTTCCTCCTTGTAGACCTTAAAAAAAGGTTTTTCCCCTTGCTGGGAACCAGGTGTGGCTCTAAGCACACCTATATGCACATATAGGTGTACATATATCCCTCTGCAATTTTTTCACACCCTTGCAATCTCCTGGAAAATTCCCCAGCAGGCATTAAACCCCAAGAAATCTCCAGAAAGGCTAATAGATCATTCTAAGTGTGATGTTTGCAGGGGAAGGCATTTTAGAGACGATAAAAAGAAGCCCATTTTCCAAATGTCAATGAACCCACAGCAATGGTGAGCGGCTTTTCAGATGTCTGCCCACTTATTAGAGATGTGCAATGTCAGGTACCCTCAATATTCGACTAGAAAAAGTTAGAGTATAAATGACTGTAGCCTTTTCGAGCCTATAAAAAAGGCAGGCAGGGATCAGAAATGATTGGGGGGAAAAAAATGAATCTCCCACAAGCCTATTTTTCAGAAACCAGAGTTCAGCTTGCTCCTGAGAGCAGCAGGAAGCACAGCACGGAGAGGTAATTGCCCACGAGAAATTCTCTTTGAATACATAGGACAACATTACCGGGCAGAGAGGCAAGAGGAGGAGCAAACACCAGCTCTGTGTGCTGCTCAGGAGCTGCTTGTACCAATGCCTACATATCCCTGTACTTCTGTCACATTAATTAATGCCTGGGAGGAACATCACCCAGGTCAGGGGCTTGCTGTGTCTACTGTGACCTGCCAAATCCCAGCACCTCTCATGTGCTTATACATGGGAGACATAAGGAATGGTAAACATAAGCACAAATATTATATCCAACTGCAGAGATGAGATGTGATGGTGACTGTGGTGGATAATATACTCATTGTGTTCCTGCTTTTGAGGTACTACAGGTGATGCCATGATGATTTTTTGCCTTTTCTTTTATACCCCTGTTATATCTTTTTACAACTTCTGTATTCTTAGTGCTTTTTGCCGACATTCTTGGACTTGTTTGTCAAGCCAGGAGACTCAGCATCTTAGAAGCTTCGTAGTCAGGGATCAGTGTGCCCCAGACCCCAAGGTCCTCTCCAGAACACATTTTGTAAACTGAGATAGAACCATCCAGGGGAAGGTTCCTTGGGGAGGGGGGCTCACTTGAGCCTCTCACTGGGGAATCTTTGATAGAAATGCTAATTAGTAACACCTATAATGAGATACCAGATCTATTGTGGGTGTGCATTGCGGTGTGCATGGAGGTGCATTCGACCTGGATGTGGTGCACCTAAGGATCCTTAAAATAAATACCAAGGTAAAATCCCTTTTTCCCTTCTAACCGTGCTTGAGTCTTGATTTTAAGACCAGGAAAAGGCATCACGGGGAATAGGATGCCCAATTCCCTCGCCAGCACATTTCACAATAGGATCCCACCTCCTTATTTTTTTTGTCATTGGTAAAGTAACCATTTGGAAGTGAAACTCCTGCAACCTTTCATTAAAGAAGATGGGAAGCCAAGAAAACAGAGGGGATAGATGGCATTTTAATGAAACATCAGACACAAAGTGATGGCCACACTATTGTGTGTTAGAAAGCTCTGAGAAATGCTCTGCCAATGTGATAGCTTGATGGCATGAACATTTAAATACTTCTTTTTGGGAAGGAGATGTGGGACAATGAACAGGGCCATGCTGCTGGCAGCTGAGGGGTTGATTCCTGCAGCACAGCTATGGCTGATAATTTTAGGGTCCTACAAACACAGGTTACTATTGTAAGACAACTGAAATATTCACAGCTGATTTCTAAAATGCCCAGGACCTGATTCTTCTCCCGCGTGCAGCACTGGTTTCAGGGAATTTTTGCCTCATTCATATCAGTACAAACGAAGAGAAATTCCAGCTGTGTATTTCTGTGTATGAGCCCCCTTCCACAAAGGTATTTAAGCACAAGTTTAAATCAATCCCTATTCAGCAAAGACTGATGCAGATCTTCAGCTTTAGCAAAGAAATGTGCTTAAAAACTTTGTCTGATAGGAATGAACTACAAGCCAGGGCTTTAGGTTAGTTCCTGCACCTTTCCTGATGAACCTTGCTACAGAGAAAAGTCAGTATTTCAGAAAGAAGGTATCAGTGGTGTGAAGCCAGATTATCTTGAGCCTGCATGGATGTTTATTACTTGGCTGCAGCACCTCAGCAGAGAAATATTTGATATTGGTACCCATCTACCAAAAGCAAAAAGGAAGAATAAAAAAAGAGAAACTAAACACCAAAAAACTAAACAGCTAAATGGACTAAATGACTTTTAATTGTGCCTTCCAACACAAACTATTTATGATTCTATGATTCTATAAATATTTGATTGCATTTTTAGCATTTTCCTACTTGCATCTGCCAAAACTTGCAAGCCTGACTGTTCTCTGACTGGACAGTCCTCACTGAAGCAGAAGGAGCTCCAGAGCCCACAGACCCTCAGTAACCCCCCCACAAGCACACCCAGGTTTCGCACAGCCAAAATGTGAATTTTATAGACGCAGCTAAAAAAAGCCAGCTGGAAATTTTTTCTCGCTGTGTTTCCCATTAAGTGCTTGTTGACTGTAATTAAAATAATTTATATTTTGCAAGGGCAGCTTTGTCCCGCTCTCCCTTCCACATGGGGCCACGAACTGCAGCAGCAATTAGTGAGAGATGAGGGATGGAAGTCACGGCTTCAAAAGGTCAGAGACATCTTCCCTTGCTCACAGCAGCTGCACACAGCATCGGATCTGAAAGGAGTTAAAACCTCCACGAAGGGTTCAGGTTTGTAGCGGGCATGTTGCACCCAGGAAGATGTAGGTGGTACCAACGGACCCAAAATTCTATACAATACCCAGCCCCTGATTCTATAAAATACCCAGCCCCTGATTCTATAAAATACCCTGTCCCTGATTCTATACAATATCCAGTTCCTGATTCTATAAAATACCCAGTTCCTGATTCTATAAAATACCCTGTCCCTGATTCTATACAATATCCAGTTCCTGATTCTATAAAATACCCAGCCCCTGATTCTATAAAATACCCTGTCCCTGATTCTATACAATATCCAGTTCCTGATTCTATAAAATACCCAGTTCCTGATTCTATAAAATACCCAGCCCCTCATTCTATACAATACCCAGTTCCTGATTCTATAAAATACCCAGCCCCTGATTCTATAAAATACCCAGCCCCTGATTCTATACAATATCCAGTCCCTGATTCTATAAAATACCCAGCCCCTGATTCTATAAAATACCCAGTTCCTGATTCTATAAAATACCCAGTCCCTGATTCTATAAAATACCCAGCCCCTCATTCTATAAAATACCCAGCCCCTGATTCTATACGAAATCCAGTCCTGGCTCCCTGAGAGCAGCAAATGGAGCCAGGGGAGGACGAGGTCTGGGGAAATTCTCTCTCCAAGCCAGGCTGACACAGCACAAGGTGGGAGATTTCCCTTGGCCCCACATTAAAATAGAGCTTTTTCAAATGTAATCTGCCAAAAGTGCTCCAGAGAAACAGCTGTAAATACACGCACCCAGGGTTTTTTAAGAATAAAGACCTCCTAAAGGAAATTTATTGTGCTGATAGGTAGTTAGGGGTTAGAAAATCTTACGTTATTTCTCCTCGTTCTGTGAGAGTGGCAGCAGAGAACATCAGCACAAAAAGCCTTTGTTTTTTTCTTGTGTTTTCACGTATTTTTATTTGAAGAAGAGTTTTCCCCATTTAGATCTCAATTTCCTTTCCCCTCCTGCAATGGGGTCACCGCGGCAGGGGTGAAGGCAGCGCGTGTCTGGTTACACCCAGCACACACCAGCCCAGCAGAAATAAAAGAAAGCCTTCACCACATCACTGTAATTGTTAGTGCCGGAATGTACCGACCTAAATGGGATTTCACCTTGGGAGCTGGGGCTGAACTGAGCCCGAACAGAGGTGAAACTCCCCAGGCATATGGCAAGTCCTCTGCCTGGTGCAGTGGGAGCCCTGGAGCACTTCATCAGGCCTTGGGAGCCCCCCATTAGCTCCACAGAATGCTGGCATCAGGGGAGGAGAACAGCTGTGAGTGTCTCTCCATGGCAGTGGGGAGCTGCAGAGTGCTGATCTACCGCCTGCGTAATAAAAACCAGGAGTGCAGCTCCTCTGAATTAGTTTAGGCCACTGAGGTCTGTTTGTTTCAATTATCACTGGTACAGTCAAGTCCCCTGAAAGATCCCATTAGCTCCCAACTAGTTCTTTTACACACAGGCACCTTTTCTAATACCTTTTGCTTTAATGAAGCTGCCTTTTTTTTATAGCTCACACTGGAGCAGATACCAAAAAGAGAGCGGGAGCACTTCAAAATAAATGGGTCAAATGTGTCCCTGGTGTAACACAGTGGGGTGTATTGATAGTTTGTTTAGATCTAAGCTGTTGAGCAAGTGAAATGGTGGGAAAAAAGGGAAAAGAACAAAGAACTGAGTCTAAATAAAGACCTGTCTTGTTGCCCTTTTCCTGGTTTCCCTTCTGCAGGTCAGTACGTGGTGCTTCCACTTTGCAGTGAGGTTTTGTGGGTAAGAAGTCACATCTATCATCTTCTACCTGCTAATGCTATTTACCAAACCCCTTCCAGGGAAATGGTTCAGTTCATGCCTGGTGCCTCCATTCATGCCTACACTTACACAGTTGGGAAAGAAAATAGTCTCCAAAGACAAGCAGAGTTTTCTGTTTCTTCTTCCCTGGCTGCTGCTACCACGTAAGGAAAGGTTCAAATTTGTTTAAAATGCCCAGGATTGCAGCTCAATTAAAGTTCAAAAAACATCAAATAAAGGCAAGAAGGCAGAGGTCAGATGGTCTGGTCCCTCCGTGCCTGTGCCAGTTCTCCAGCACGCTGCTCTCTGCCCTGGGGAGGACAGGCTGAGCTTAGCCCAGGAGGCAGCAGAAAAGGGATGGTGCTGTGGGACCGTGGCTCAGAGGCTTCGACAGCAGCACGAGCGTCTCAGCAATCCTGGCTGCTGCCAGCACAAGGAAGAGAGGTTCTCACTGAAATTGGATGGGAATTCTTTTCTTTTAACATACCAAATCTCATTATACACAATCTGCTTGCAGCCCACCACCAGCTCCGCTCGGTGATTTTCTGCTGGGAAATGCTGTCGTATTTCAAGGCTGAATTTCTCCACACTCATTTTCCAGCCCTCTTGTTAGGCCCTATTTTGCAGGGTCAAAAGGCCCTTTACTCTCAAGACTCCTCTCCATGTAGATACTCTTAAAACTAACAATAAAAATCTCCTCTCCATCTTTTAATAAGATGATGAATAGAGTTCTCGGTGCTCCAGGTCATGTAACTCGTTTCCCATGCCCTGAATCATTTTCCTGGCCTTCCCCTGAGGTCTGTGTGAGACCTTCCAGTCACTCCTGAGGAGTCAGTAGGAGTCAGAAGTGGGTGCAAGTCTCCAGCAGCCATCACTCAGTCCTCAGGTCAGAGATGAGGTTACTTCTCTAATTCCACTTGATTCTTTCCACGTACACGGGGCTGTCCTTGTGCTGCAGAGCTGAGAGCTCCCTTTGTGCCTGCTGCCCACCATGACCCTCAGGTCCATCCCAGAGCCATCACCTTCCCAGGCAGAATCTCCCATTCTGTGGTTCCATCAGCACTTTTCCCCCCCAGGGGCAGCAGCAGACTGTGTTTAACTACAGGTGGTGTGACTGTCCCACTTCACTCGACACTGGTGGGGCCACACCTCGAATCCCGGGTTTGGCTTTGGCTCCCTCACTGCAGGAAGGTCCAGAGCATGTCCAGAGGAGGGAATGGGGATGGGTCTGGAGCATAAATTGGATGAGGAGCAGGTGAGGGAGCTGGAGGGAGCTCAGCCTGGAGGAAAGGAGGCTCAGGGGGGACCTTACAAAGCCCTGACAGGAAGGTGTCGGCCCCTTCTCACAGGTAGCAAGCTACAGAACCAGAAGGAATGGCCTCGAGTTGCACCAAAAGTTTAGATTGGAAATTAGGGAAAATTTCCTCATGGAAAGGCTTGTCAAGCACTAGAAAAGTGAGGGAGCTTATGGCTATTATTGATCTGTCCTTTTTAACTGGAAGGTGAGGAGCCCTCAGTGTCCCGAGGGCTGGAGGAAGGGGAGAGTGCACCACCAACCAATACAAACACACACACAGCAAGGCTGAAGGGAATTTTAGCAAACATTTCCCTTTTCCCGAGGTTTTTTTTTAAAGAGAAATGAAGAATAATCCTATCCTTCAGAGGAGATATATTCCATTGGATGGACTATTTTTTACAATAGCTGATGCCACTGCCAGCCCAGAGGAAAGCAAACTGAGTGATTAGAAGAGTCTAAAACTATTGCTGGAAGTGAAAAAGGACGTGGAGCAAGGACAGTTATTTTTAAGCTGTGCAGCAGCATTGCCTGCTGATTTAACAGCACAAAAGTTACAATTTCTTGTTGATCACTTTTGTTTTAATCTCTTTCCAAACCTGCAATCTGTGCCCTATGAATTACTACAGTGGCTACCAAAGAGAAAGAAGGGACGAGTTTAAGACAAAATTCATTTGTTGGCACTTGAGTTCCTGGGAATTGCACCTGAGTGCAAATTGTATTTGCAGATAGTGATGAATGAAAGGAAGCCCCAGACAAGGGCAGGAAAGTGCAGATTATTTTGGCTTTACAAGATGTCTGGAGAAGGGGTGAATATAAATGTGAGCACCAGCTAATGGCAGTGCATTCCACGGATGGCAGAGCCAAGATTTTCTCTTTATCTCCCCAGATCCTCTAGCCAAGCTCAGTGGCCAGGAAAGAACCTGAAAACAGGTCTCAGGAGATGATAAAAGTTTAAAAGGAGGGGGAGGCAAGGGAAGATATATCCATTGGTGCTAAATGGAATAAAGAATTATACACAAAGAGCTCAAGCCTGCAGCAGCTGCAGTCAAGAAAACAAATCAACCATTTATTACTTCTCCTTCAGTGTTTTTAAATATTTATGGAATGCCATCCATAACCAAGTTAATTGTGAATGGCTGATGGTGTATTTGCAGAGCCTTCTTTCACCTGTGAGCAGCAGAACTGCCATGAAAGGGACTGTTCATCAATGGCAATGATTATACGGCCCCTGAACAGCTCTCTGTGTGCCTTATGGCACAACCCAGTGCAGCTACTCCCATGGGCTTTGCATGGTGTTACTGGTGACTGGAGCCAAGGAATACCAAGGGAATGGGGAGAACACAGTTCTGTGTGTCTGTGCATGCAGGGTGAGTGTCCTCCTGGGGAAAGAAACCAGCCCCATTTTGCCAGGCAGAAACTCGTGAACACCCATGGCTGAGCAAATAAGAAAAAGCTCTGTGGTCCCTGCCATTTACGAGGTAGGGATTAATCCAGGGTGACCTCATCACAGCTGGCAGCCCCTTGCTTAACTCAGTATTTAAATAAAAATAAACAAAGAACAAAACCCAACCTGCATCCTTGTGCAGTGACCTGGTGTCAGAAATGAAGAATTTGTCTCCAGACTGATTTAATCATATCAGAAAGATGGATGCCAGGATTCATTACTGTGACAAAATATTTATTGTTTAATCACATTATCTGCCAGCTCTCGGGGAGGCTGAGACAGGCTTATGTGACACGGACCTGCCGTGGGGATCACAGGAGCTGCCTCCTGGCTGCTGCTGCTCTACACACGTGCCTTTGGGATGTTCCTGCTGTCCCCAGGTGAGGCTCAGCACCTGAAAGTGGCACCACACTGCTCCCTTTACTGCTAATCTGGCTGCTGGGTTTTGCCTATTCCCTTCCTTTCACCGTGTGGACCCAGTCTTTTCACTCAGGTGCACAGAAGCAGGGCATCAGCAAACAGGTACCACATGGAAGTGGGTTTCTGATTCCTTTCCACATTTTTATGTGAAATCCTGTTGCTTCCTGGAGATGAAATCCAAAGTACTTTTTATTTTTGCCGATTCACAACTTTTCCAGGCTAACCCCCATCAAGGTTTGCCAGACTTCCTTCAGTCAAAATAAGCATAAAAAAAAAATCTGCTTCAGGTATTTCTGAAGCATTTTCCATTTTGGTGACATTGAACAGATTTTCGTGTTCTGCTCAGCTCGGATGAGAAATACAGAGAGCAGAGCAGGCTCCTGCTTTCATCAGCTGGTTTCACTGTGGGTAACACCGAATCACAGAATGGTTTGGATTGGAAGGGACCATAAAGATCATTTAATTCCAATCCCCTGCCATGGGCAGGGACACCTTCCACTATCCCAGGCTGCTCCAAGCCCCGTCCAACCTGGCCTTGGGCACTTCCAGGGATCCAGGGGCAGCCACAGCTTCTCTGGGCACCCTGTGCCAGGGTCTCACCACATCATAGGGCAGGATTTTTTTCCTAAGAATCTTCCAGAGAAGAGGTAAAATGTTGGGACCTGCTCCCAGCCAGCAGGAGAGCTGTGTTCCACCAGGAATTCCTGCAGCTGGGCTGCAGAACAGGGATAACTCTCCTACAAACCCTGCTCAACAGAACTGTAAATACACAAACATGTTCTCACAGCCCCAAGCTTACAGCTCCTGTTGTTACCACACATCTTTCACAAAGACATTCAGCCTCGAGCTCAGGGCCTCAAATGATGGAGAACCCACCTTGCCGCCGGGTAATTTATTTCAGTGGTTAATTACTCTCTGCTACAAACGTGCACCATATTTCTAGTCTGCATTTCTGCAGCAACTGCTCTAATGCAAGTTTTAAAATGAGTTCAAATGCATGCTGGAACAGGACTTAGGGAGTCAATTAATGCTGTTTGGATAGCCAGACAGTGGACACATGTTCAGTAAAGCTGACATTTATGTATCACTATCAATTCACAAAGATGAAACACTGAATTCACTTGCAAAGCAACAGGCTTGTGGATTTTTAGATATCTTAGTAGAATTTCAATAAAGCCATAAAGAATAATGTACTTAATTTCCACCAAACCTTCCCTCTATGACGGAAGGGTAGAACAGTTTTATTTCTCATAATTTAGGGGGAAATATTCGGTCTATAGTCCCTTGCAAGCCTGAGCTGAAAAATATTTATTTTATTATTTTAATTTTTTTTCTCCATGATTTATAAATGCTGCTGTCTTTCCCTAGAGGTGGGCACGAGGCTCAGATTCCTGACATTGATTGATTCAAGGGGGAAAAGCACGTAACATTGGATCTGACAAGGTGAGCACATGCAATCCTTGGACAGATGTACCAGGGAGAGAAGTCGTATTTGTATCTTGAACAGAGTCCTGGTCAGACGTTATCCGAGTTCAGATTCTGCAGGAAATTGTTGTGAATGTGTAAAGAGAAATGACCTGGTGGGAGAAAAAGTCTTCCTGAGCCCTGCACGAACAAATAGCTCTGGACAACTCATTTATGACAATTCTTGGGTTTCACACCTCGCCTAAAGTGAACGGACAGAATTTCTCCGTGGTTTCCAAATCAGCCAGACCAACGAATCTGGGGCACTTCCCAAAAAATGCCAAACGTGCAAATTTTTCTGCTATCACTGCGAAGACAAATCTCTTCTTCCTCCCCCCACCAACACACATCCACCAGAAAAAGTAAGATTTAAAGGGATTTCACGCTTCCAGAAAAAATAACCCACAAATCACTCCTGTGAGCTGCCAAACTGAGTTGACCACTAAGAAAGGCCAAGAACTGTTTGTTTTTTTTTTTCTATCCCATGAAGAATGATGGGAGATATTGGCATTAAAATCAATATAAAGCTTCTAACTCACATCAGTGTGGAAAACTCAAGATATTTGCCTTTCGTGGTTTGGGTATTTTCAAATATTTCTGTTCCATTTAATTTGAATCAGCTCACTTCACTCTATTCCTGTGGTTTGCTTTGCTTTTGTAACCATATTATTATTAAGGACAAATGAATAAAACCAAGTTATTTTATGCTGGAAAAAAGCAATAGCCAAAGCTTAGAAATTTACACTTGGATTATTAAAAAAAAAAAAATCAATACAAATTTTTCCTGTGAATAACTTTATTCACTTTTCACGAACTGAGACATTCCAAATGAAATGGAATTTTGTTCAAAAAATTCCCAACCAGCCCCAGAAAATGCATCTTTTTGTGTTTGTAAATCCTTCTTGCCTCCCTCTGCAAGTACCTGCAGTGCTTCAATGAGGACCTCCTATCTCACCCAATAAATTCAATATACCTCTCTCCAGACGTGGGAAAACTGCAGCATGCCGACATGTATCCAAGCAAAAATTACTTCAGCAAGCATTTCTCCTCTGTTTTACTGACAGCAACCTGGCAAGCCTTCCAAGAAGCTGACCCTGAAGCAAAACAGATGCTCAGAGCCTTGCAACACCTACATCATCATTTCATATGTTTTGCTTTTCAGAAGAAGTGTAGGTGTCTAATGGAGCTTGGGAAAGCCACATTTTCCTTCAACTACACACTCAAAGTAAATCAAGAGTGTCGAGTAAAGAGAAACTAATTCTATTTTTCTTGCTTCCAGTAGGAAGGAGAATTGTCTCTCCTCCCCTTCTCGCCCCAAGCAACAGTCTTGGCAGCAAAGAATATTTTTTCATAAAGCATAATGCAGAAGCAGCTCTCATTCACTCCAGAAAATCCTGTTTAATCCTTGGATTTGTATCGTTTGCTGACTAGACTGAGAAATTTGGCTGCATCTAATCCTTTGGCTTCTGAAGAAAAATGGCTTATTTAAATATTTAGCTGCACTCTGTCAATAGCAGCGGGACGGGGGTGATGGATGGCAGCAATTATGCTGGGTGCATCTCCATTAATGTGCCACTTTTCCCAGGTATGGAGTCTGCCTCTTGTGTAGTTTGTTTAATGATCAGGACTGAGGAGGAATTTTAATGACCCCTCAGCAGCCTGTGCTCACTTGAGGTTGGATATTATTCAGTGGTGTGGGAGTAGCTGGCGAGCTGGGATGATCAGAGCGGTGGATTAGACACATCCTCTGCAAACAAGTTGGCTCAGGCTTCGTGACATCCTGAGCTGCAGCAGGTGAAACGCACCAGGAGATAACCACAGGTCCAGCTGGGAAAGCTAAAGAAGCTCCCAATGCTCTGCTGATGCCATGATGATTTTTTATCTTTTCTTTTATACACCTGTTATACCTTTTTACAGCTTCTGTATTCTCAGTGCTTTTTGCCGACATTCTTGGACTTGTTTGTCAAGCCAGGAGACGAAACATTTTAGAAGCTTCATTGTTAGGGATCAGTGTGCCCAGACCCCAAGGTCCTCTCCAGAACACATTTTGTCAACTGAGATAGAACCAGCCAGGGGAAGGTTCCTTGGGGAGGGGGGCTCACTCGAGCCTCTCATTGGGGAATCTTTGATAGATATGCTAATTAGTAACACCTATAATGAGATACTAGATCTATTGTGGGTGTGCATTGTGGTGTGCATGGAGGTGCATCCGACCTGGACGTGGTGCACCTAAGGATCCTTAAAATAAATACCAAGGTAAAATCCCTTTTCCCCTTCTAACCGTGCTTGAGTCTTGATTTTAAGACCAGGAAAAAGCATCACTGCAATGCAATTTTTAGTCCATCACGTGATGAGAGCATTCTACACTGCTCACCAAATTTCTGTCAGCCATGTATCTCTCTCATAAGCCATTTTTTATAGATCTGTAGGGAGACAGAGACAGAAAGAGTAAAGACAAACATCCCTCACTCACCTGTAGCAGGAGACGCCGTCAGCACACCAGGGCTGGGCTCAGCTGTGATGTGCTGGTGCTGCTGACATCAGGCAGGGTTTGCTGGGTTCAGAGAAGGACTGTCCAGGGTGTAGCCACACACACCCCGTTCTCCTGGCTTTCCAGAGGGTGCTGGAAGAGCCCTTATGCTCCGGAGTGGAGCTGTACATGTGGCCCATGGTTCTGTGTCACACACTGGACTGGGCACTGAGGACAAGCGCAAACACTTTTGACTCCTCTGGGTGCCAGAAAAAGTGAGTCAAGAATCAATCTGAGGCCATTCCGGTGCTTCTCATTTTTGGCATGATCATCTGTAACGGTGGATCCAGTTGTACCTCACTGGCCTTTGTAAAGGCAGATACAAAGAGCCTTAAATCAATGACAACAGGAGCCAGACCTACCACAGTCCAGTGGTCTTCTCCCCTCCTTCTCCCCTCCAGTCCTTCTCCCCTCTTTTCTCCTTCTGTCTGGGCCAGGGGTCCTGTTCCTGCCGTTATTCGATGTACTCTTCATACGGTTTATATATGTAGAGTGAATTTATTAGACTGCTAATTTTAATGCTCTTTTTTTGTTTTTCCTAAGTACCTGTGCACACACAGGCTTCACATGAACCATTTCCTTCTTGGTCAGAGCAGTACATAAGAAAGAAATGTTCTGGATGGACTATTGCCTGTTAATATTGCTGTAAAAGACACGAGGTAAAATGTGAATATCTAGTAAATCCCAGATACTTTGTGTTTCATGTGCATGTGGTGTAAATCTCAGGAAGTCAACAGGGTGCCCAGAGGACAGATAGAAGCAACAAAGATCTTTGAATGTAATTTCATTCTCAGGTAACAGACACCCTTTTTAAAACATAACATGCACTATAAACTATATTATTAAACCGAAGAATTGAGGGCAGTCCTGACCACTAACAGGGCAGGAACAAAGGATATCTACAGTAGTGCTGTTCTGTCCATCTTTGGTGCACGTGGGATTTGGAGTCACAAAAGGCAGCTCAGTGTTCCTGATATATTTTGGAAGGAGGAAAAAAAATCCCTTTGAAATCTGCCTCCTCACAGATACAGGCTGGACCAGCACCATTTTCCTATCTGTTTCTCCTGCTACAAGGTATTTTTTGCATTGGGAAGGTCCCTGTACAGAAGGTGTGACGGGCAGGTTTAATCAGTCAGTCCACAGACCTGACCTCCATCCTGCACCTCAGCTTTCACTGCAAAGAAATATGCAGAGGCCACCTTAAAAAATAATTAAAGGCAGACCACACAAGGGATCCAAACAGCTCTGCCATCTATTAATGGAAATGATGGATGCTCTGTATTAACCTTGCTGTGGTTGCAGCCCTACATACAGAGAAAGAAGCAGCCGTGTGAGTGATTCAGTGAGGTTACCTCCTGCAAATTGTATTAATAATTCATTTGTCTGTGTGAGCAAATCCCTCCTTCCCAGGCCAAAGGGTTGGACTGATTTAATGGTGCAAGGTTCAGATATCCATATGCTCCTACAGGCAAAGGATGAAGCAGAAAACCTGGAGGCTGACAGCCACCCTTTCCTGGGCTTTGCGCAGCAGCCAGGGGCTGCCCAACCTTCTTGTGGGATGTAGTGCCAGGACAAGGGGGAATGGCTTCAAACTGCCTGAGGGCAGGGTTAGATGGGATATGGGGAAGGAATTCCTCCCTGTGAGGGTGGGGAGGCCCTGGCACAGGGTGCCCAGAGAAGCTGTGGCTGCCCCTGGATCCCTGGAAGTGTCCAAGGCCAGGTTGGATGGGGCTTGGAGCAACCTGGGATAGTGGAAGGTGTCCCTGCCCATGGCAGGAACTGGATGATCTTCAAGGTCTCTCCCCACCCAACCCACTCTGTGGTTCTATGGTGGCAGAAAGCAAAGCTGGGGATCTGCAGTCTGGCCTTATCAAGTGCAGTGCGATCCCATTCACATCCCTGGGAAAGACCTGTCAGTGCCATGGCTATGGGCATTTTCTGAGGGAAGTGGCACTACAGGTACAGGTACAATTCAGCAGAGATCCCATCTGCTGCAAACCTACCAAAAGTGTGTCAAAATTATTTACAAGAGAATCAAAGTGTCATCTGTATTCTTAAAAAACTACTTTATGTTTGCTTATACCCCATTTCTTAACTGACAACGTTGCCTTCTTTATGTCACAGGGGTGAGATGGGAGAGAGGGGAAGGGAAAGCAGAGGGGACAGAAGACGGAAAAGCAATCATGGAGTATCCTTCATTTGGAAGTGACCCACAAAGTACATCCAGTCCAACCCCTGGCCCTGCACAGACACCCCAACAACCCCACCCTGGGCATCCCTGGCAGCGCTGCCCAAATGCTCCTGGAGCTCTGGCAGCCTCGGGGCAGTGCCCAGCACCCTCTGGGGGAAGAACCTTTCCTGATATCCAGCCTGAACAAGCAACAACCTTTGAGAAATGCCCCAAACCTGGAGGAGAGGAAGAGCAATGGATTTCAAGACTGCCATACTTTTGTAAGCATTTGTACTCCCTTGTTGAACGTCACCAAGTTTTCATCATGGCAACCGGTGAAGTGTTAAATTTCCTTGCCTTTTGCCTACCTACACAGTCTAATTTGGAGTTACCTGCTAACAGTCATTTAATCCACTGCAGAGATTTCGTGCCGTTTTCACTTGTGGAGCAGTCATTTGACAACATGTCAAGTGGGAGCGGCGCGCTGAGAAATCCGCCTGTCCACGGTAAATGTGGGTGGCAGAAGCAGGGAACCTGGAAAGATCCAAAGGAAGATGGTAATTGCCCAAGAGCAGAGATGATTGAAGCAGATGAGCCTCACATGAACCCGTGCAATTACGTTTTCTTGCCATCCACAGCGCGGCTGCCCCGCTCCCTGAGAGAGACTCGGGGCATGTGGTGACTTTAAAGCCCAGATCTGGGGGTTTAACTCTGAAGAGAAAAACATTGTGGCTTTAACTGGGAAGGGTTTAACATGACGGGAAACCGTAAATGTTATGGCTTCCCAGCAGTACTGCAACCATCACTGTGAACACATGGCTGTGATGCCAGCTGTGAGAGCCTGTGCTGGATGTAATTGCTTTTTTTCCTCCTGGTGTTCTTCATCAACCACCCAACCAACATATGAAGCAGAGGAATTCGCCATATGAGAGAGGAAATCTTGCACAAGGTTTGCTCCAGTTTCTCTCAGTGTTGATCTGATACAAAGAGAAACAGCAACAACAGATTACAGGATGTAGAAGCAAGAAAGGATTGTTTGCCTAAAATCTTGGTTGAATCCAAAGTCACAGGGAAAAAACTGTGTGAGCCATTTGCCATTTTTCCTAAGGGGCCCTAGGTCTGAGCCCCCTGAGAAGGCCTACCACAAGTTTGGAAATGCAGAACCGCTGTCTAGATGTGACTCCAAAGCAGTGGTGACAGCTGGGTTCACAGCTGCTGGCTGCCCGTGCCTGGTGTAACCTCTTCCATCTCTGACCTTTCAGCTCCTGCCACAGCTCCTTGGGCTGCTCTGTAGCTTCCCAATGACCTCCCAGATCTGCTGCCTTCCACTTTCACCCTCCCTGCTTTGTACGTTCTTGTCCATGGTACATCTTTGTCGTCTTCCCTCTACCCAATCTTCTCCAGGATTCAGCTCCAGCGCTGCTCACAAAGCTGTGACACTAACAGCCCAGAGTTCAGACTGCCTACACAACACAAACAAGAACCAAACCCAGTAAAATCCATCCCCCTTCCACAGCACACAAAGCAGGCAGTGGCAGACCATAGAATCATGGAATATCCTGAGTTGGAAGGGACCCACGAGGATCACCCAGTCCAACCCCTGGCCCTGCACAGACACCCCAACAACCCCACCCTGGGCATCCCTGGCAGCGCTGTCCAAACGCTCCTGGAGCTCTGGCAGCCTCGGGGCCGTGCCCATTCCCTGGGGAGCCTGGGCAGTGCCCAGCACCCTCTGGGGAAGAACCTTTTCCTGATACCTATCCTGAATCTCCCCAGCTGATGACTTTTGCCAGCTGTTCCTGAGCTACCCAGCAAAAGGCAGAGGTTTTCCCTTCTCTTCCCTCTGGTGGTTTGAATGACACAGGGAGTGAAGGCAGAAACCTGAATGTTTCTGTTTGTATAGCAAGGCAAATGTCAAAGCAGTGGAGGAATTTTTCACAGCCGATAGACCCCGAGGACAGAAATGCAGAAAGAGGCCGCTAAGTGATGTGTTTCTTGTTCCCAGACACCAGCTTTTCCAGGCACTCTGTGGACCTGCCTGAGGAGTTGTTCCCCCCAACTCCTGGATGAATCTGTGACAATTGCAGAGGAATTCTGGAATTCTTTACTTATTTTTGCCCAATTTTTGTTTACAGATCTAATTTGCATCGAAATACTAATATTGTGGGCTTGGGAATCTACTTTCTACAGCTGATTATTTGAGGGAAACGACACTTTCTTTCACCTCAGTTCAAATGAAAGGTTTTTTCCAAGGGGGGAAAGTACACTGACGTCCATTCCAGACTTTTTATTCAGCAAACAGTCCAATTCAGGGTGTCAGCATCCCCGCTGATTTGCAATATAGACTGTGAGATGCTGTTATCCTGCTGCCATTTACTCTGCACCGTTTCACTGTAGAGAGCTCTTGACCCTGCTGAACTTGGCTCCAGAGTTACCACATGAAAGAAAATATAAAGCAGTGCCTTAGAAGGGAACTTGAAAACGGCCAGTTTGTTATTCGTTTGTTTAGATGAAAATACTAATGATTGTTTTTCCCAGAAAGCCTGGTGGTTACTTATAGATACATTTAAAAGAAAGAGAGAGGTGTTAAAACCAGAAGAACTTATTACCTCGTTGACACTTGTAGGGAAATAACAAGAAGTAAAAATGCCTGAAGCTCCTCAGCCCAAACACTTTCAGAAACAAACATTAACATTACAAACACTGCATGAGGACAGAAGAAGGATCTCATAGATGTGGTATTTGTAATTTCAATTGTGGTATGAGCACTGTTTATGAAGACTCCAACAGACACAAGCCAGAGCTCTAATTTGGACCTTTCATTTTCATGTGGAAATAATACTAAAAAAAAGTTGTTTGTTCTCTCTCTGGCTGCTCCCAGGTGCCTTTCGAGTCAGTTATTTTTAACAAGCAAACAGCACTTTTTTGTCACAAGAACTTCTGAAAGAAGCCCCATCCAGAATGACAAATAAATGTGAGCATCATCTTCTGAGATAATTAGCAGGAAACTTCAGCAACAACTCTGATTCCTAGAATTTTAATAGCAAGAGTAACCTTTGCAGCACAGGGTCGAATTCCTGGAGGCAGCACAGGGTTGGATTCCTCTTTAATTTAGAGCTACTCATAAACAGAAACAAACACCAAAGTCAGAAATGATGGGCCTCCCTCCCACTGATTTTGCAATGAAAACCTCATCCACCATCACTGCCTTAACCCTCCCCGAGCACTGATGAAGGTGAAGCTCTGTCCTCCAACCCATCTCCATTTTTCTCTGCCCTCTGGGACATGATCTGTGCCTTTCCCAAAACTGGCAGAACACAAGAGCATGGAGCTGTAAGGAGAGCAAACCTTGGGACTGCCCCAAAATTAAGTGTTTGGGGCCAGGTTGGATGGAGTTCTGAGCAACCTGGTCTAGTGGAAGGTGTCCCTTCCAGGAAGGATGGAGGGCTGGAACAAGATGGTCTTTAAGGTCCCTTCTAACCCAAACCAGCCTTTGATTCTATGAAAAGCAGAGGAAGAATAACCAAGAAAGAAAAAGGCAAACAGTGACGTTCATCATGGGGAAAGGCCGGTGCAGCCTTGAGGGGCTCGTGACAAATTGCCTGGGGACACAGCCCTTGGGGAGGACCTGTTTAGGGCCTGATTGTTACAGAAAGCCAGTGTTGAGAAAAAGAATAATTTGGGTTTATATCATGCCTTTCAGCCCCGAGCTATGGCAGAATAACCTGAGAGATGAGCTGCAGTGTAATTTACGGCTGGAGCAAGCGAGGCAGGTTTTACAGGCACAGCAGTACCTTGCAGCCTGCCTTTGCCAGAAGTGTTCTGCTGAGCAGGAGGACTCTGGCTCTAAAGGCAGGAGCAAGGCAATTTGTTCTACTGCCTCTGCCAAGGATGCTCCTCACACAGAACATGTCCTGTTCTCCCTCAGGACTAAAGCAGGACCGGCAGTGACAAAGGTGCCAGTCCCACCTCGGGCCGGCACAGCCAAAGGGATGGGAGAATCCACGTGCCCATCCGTGCGTCCTGTCCAAGGCCTAAGTGTCCCCCTGGGCAAACGTGTTTAACCCCTGAGAGTGCCCAGCAGTGCCCACGGGAGCTCAGTGAGCTGCACTTGTGCCTGGGTGGCCCTACAGACAGTGAAAGCCTTGCCACGAGTCTGCTGCCGGGCGGGATGGCTGCAGGCAGAACCCCTTGTCTGCATTTGTAAGGAGAGGCTGCACATTCCCACTGGGCGTGTTTTCCTGGGCTGCCTTCTCCAGCAGCAGACCTGCACGACCTCCAGCTAACCTGCGATCCAAACAACTGTGCTGGAAGGGAATCTGTCCTCAAACTGCGGCTGAGCCACAGGAAGCAGAGATACACATGAATAAAACAAGGCCAATTTGTTATCTCGGATTAAGCCCTTGGTGACTACAGCAGAGCTTGGCTTGATACGGGGGTTTCATCAGCCCCAAAGTTCAGGGCAAACATGGCAGAAATATGTGCAAGGAAGCCTGCAAGTCAGGATGATTGGCTCTGTCTCGAATGAGGAGAAATACACAGCCTGTGCTCTGCGGAGGAATGGATGTAAATTATTGTAAGCAAAACCTAGCATCTTGTTTACAGTGTGTGTTACCTAAATTATGTCAATATTTCTCTCATTTTTTTTTTGTCAAGCCCTCCTTCACGTGCAAACAAATCCCTCTCCCACCCCTCAGCTTTCAAAAAAAAATCAAGCAACCACACATCCTCTTAAAGTGCCAATCAATCACAGGTTTCAAAGCATAAGTAGAAGAAGAAAATATCTCTTTTTTCGCTTTTGAAATGAACACAAAATAAAAAAAACCCTGTAACATCAGACCATCATTAGTGAGTGTTTAATCAGAAACAACAGATTGGTCTTCAATCATCACTAATGACAACTTCTCTGCTGTGAAGTCTGACTCTGCAGGCAAGCACAGGGGAGCTCTCCCAGCCTAACAGGGGTTAATTAATACTCTCTGTGAGCCGTGATTACATTTGTCCTATAGAATCACCGTACATGGCATGTCCAGGGCCATCTCTTACGTCCCGTCCTGAAAGGGAACAAAATTGCAATGGATATTCTCTCGTGCTTCAGTGAGGTAAAGCCAGAAATGAAAGGAGTTGGATTTTGCTACACAGTCGGGAGGAGCAGCAATAACTCTTCCCAGCAGCCAGAAAGTTCTGGAGGTATATTGTTTTCTCCAGCTATCTGAAATAAATCCCAGGGGGTAATTACGGAACAGAGAAATAACACATAAATCCTGTTTAATTGACAACACCGAGAAAAAAAGGAACACAGCAGAGTTTCATCCCTCCTCCTGCACTCCCCGTGTTGCTCCTAATGTCTCTGGGACATCTGGAAACCAGGGAGGGTCGGGCCCAGAAATCTCAACGTGGATGGGGAATCTGCCTTAACATAAAGCTCTTACGGGAAAGCATCCATCTCAGTCCTGGGTGATGGGTTTACAAGGAAAACCAGCAGAGCAGAAAACTGGTATCAGCCTAGATTATCTCACCCCAGGACTTCTGACCCCACAGGAAAGGATTCAGATGAGACTGCAGAGCTGCAGCTTCCACAGCACAGGCACTGAGCAGGGCGTGCTGGTGCCTCACGCTGTCAGCCAGAGCAGGGAGAGCTGGAATTCTCATTCCTGCCCTGACCTGCTCTGCTTCTCTGTCCACAGCACCACGGCTCAGACTCCCAGGTTTTCCAGCTGTGTCCTCCAGGCAGCAAAGGGCCTGAAAGGAAATGGCAAGGGTCTGTGTGGTTTTGCTGTCCTGGAATCAGCATTTGAAGGCAAACTCCTCGGAAAAAGCTGAGTCTCTCTTCATCTATCAGTTTATAGTAATGCAGTGCTGGAAGGGGCAGCATATCCCAGGAGCAGGATATCCAACTTTACACTTGCTTTTGTCACCAACTTCTACATCATCACCTTTAGGGAAAAAAAAAAGGGAATGAAAAGGACTGGGAATGCTCCCTGAGCTGTCTGAGAGGCCTGGTGGGGGGCTCAGTGTCTCGGAGCAGCCACAGCATCTGCTCCTGGCACTGACACCTGGAGGGCAGCGCTCGGTGCTCCCTCGCTGCTCCTGGTACTCGAGATCCAGAGCAGAGGGAGGCACGGAGGGAGCAGAGGCCAGAGCACCTGCCCAGAGCCCCACTGCTGCACTGCCAGCTCTTAAAGCATGACTGGAGTGATGCAGAGGGGCTTCTTATGAGAGCACATAGTGACAGGAGAAGGGGGAAAGGCTTCAAACTGAGAGTAGGTTTAGATGAGGTATTAGGAAAATAATTCTGTACTGTGTGGGTGGTGAGGTCCTGGCGGAGGGTGGCCAGAGAAACTGTGGCTGCCCCATCCCTGGGAGTGTCCAAGGCCTGTCCATGTATCCGTCACGATCTAAAGCTGATCCTTTTGCTTCCTGCTCTTTGGCTCAGGGATATCTCTGCAAGCTGCTGTGATAACAAACTGTCCTGCCTTTTCCTGCTGCCTGTGGACAGGGCAAGGCCAGGGTGAGGAGAAACCCCTCTGCCCTTTTATCCACAAGGAGTGAGTGCTCCCCACTCCCAGCTCTGCCTCTTCCTTCTCCCAGTTGTCCTAAGAAGATGAGTAAGACAGCAGACAGGAACACACATTTCCATCACTCTCACGCAGATGGCTTTTACAGACATACAAAGCCAAAAATGTCCTTAAAACACATCACCATGGAAGCTGAGAGACAACACAAGAATCTGCTGATGCCAACACTGAACTTTAACCACTGGGACCCTGCAGAGTTCTCTGCTCAGCAGTGAGTGTCCTGCAGTGCCCCATGAAAATCACCGAGGTCCACATGACAGTGTCATTGTCACCAGCCTCCCACCAATGTGGTTCAGACCAGCCTGGCTCCACAGAGTTTATCACAGAAGAAACTTCACAATGTCATTTACGCTCCCCTGAGTGCCAGGGATCCAGCAGCACGTGCTGCAATCCAACCTTTCTGCAGAGCAGCTCCGTGGAGCTGTGGAGGAGAATGTCACCCCCAGCAGCTTGTGATGGTCTTTGCCTCCCTGTCCCAGCTGGCAGAGACAGCCCTTCCCCTCGCAGAGCTGTAACCCGAGTATCAGTAAATCAGGATGTCACCACTGATACCCTCCAGACCTGTGAGCAGACTGCTCCCTCCAGGGCTGTGCAGAGAGGTGTTGGCAGCAGCTGTCACTCGCTTTTGTTACTTCACTGTAGAAGATTAACTGGTGGTGCTTAGAAAGAGCAGAAACCAAATGGCAGGGTGAAGAAAACATCTGGAGCAGGAATGAGTGAGCCTCCCTTCCTTCTCTCTGACACACTTCTTCCTCACACTTTTTTTTCTTTTTTTTTGATCACTGGATTTGAAACCACAAAGTAAAAGTGAAATTTTGCGTCATTTTCACCAAAGTCAGTGGGATGATGCACGAGCTTTAGAGCTTCATGGAACAGGAAAAGAGCCTCAGCACGGCCTTAGGGCAAACAGGGCTCGTCTCTCACTGTTTCTCCTTCACACAGTGAGACAGTGAGACAAGAATATTGCTGATTATCAGAGAGGATACCAGGGCCCTCCTGCCATTCCTATGAAAATCTCAGTGCTCTAACTGTCCAGTGGATTCATTCTGGATTTCTGGGAGGGGAGGTTGGAGGGGGTCTTGATTATTTTTCTTCCCATTTATATTTCAGACTTGGCATTAAAGATTAAAAAGAGAGCCAGGGTCCCAGTGCAGCCGCAGTCCAATGTGCAGCCAGCCAGGGACAGATCTTTCTGCTGGGGAGCACTGGGGGTGTCCTGTCCATCTCACTCAGGTTCAGATTTGGAACAGGAGGGGCCTCAGAATTTTCATTCCAAACCATTGCCAGCTCAAACCCATTCCCTCACACACTCATTTCTCTTTAAATGTTTATATATTGCTGTATCTAGGCTGCACCAGTGTGGTTCTTCTTTTGTGAACAAACACAAGTTTAATCTTCTGCTGATTGTAGCATCCTCTTTCCCTCTTGCTTTGCTGTCTCCTCCTCTTCCCTTTCATCTCTTTTAATTCCCATTTCTATTCATTTTTCGCTGTACTTACCTCTAGTTTATGCACTGAATGCTCCTTCCTTGGTGAGTGTCTGGGTCTGAAAGTTCTGAAGGCCAGCTCCTGGGTTCTGGGAAGCTGCACTACCATGGATTCTTTTGGTAATGCCAATGCTCTCAAAGAGGCAGCTTCCCTTTCATTAAAGCAATTTGCATTGTATTAGCCACATTTGCATTCCAGCACACTTACCTCGATCCTAAAGCACAGGTGTACTTGGGAGCAGAACAGCAGTGTGTTTGTAAGCAGTTTAAAATACAGCAATCATAAAAATTCCAGCAGTTTAGGGAAATAGTCCTGCTGGGTTTCTCTGCTCTACACAGTTGTGTACACGGGGAGTCCCAAATTGTTTGGGATAATGGCCCAAGCCTTGTAAAAGAGCTGTCACAGTGGTGGATCATGTGGTTTCCAGTGAATTAAGCAGAGTCACTTTAATTTGATTATCCCTCTTTCAGTTAGTGCATCTAAAAGGGTTGGGGAAAAAATTATCCAGCATCCAAATCCTTCCATTAAACTATTTTGTGACTCCAGCTTTCAAACATGGTTGACAAAATGAAAGCTTTTATTGCTGTTCCCATGCACCCTTCCTGCGTTCCTAGGACATCCAGAATGGAGCTCACAACGCCCACTGCCTGCTTCAGGTGTTTGTATTTGTGTCACAACCAAAGTGCCTGCAAAGAACAACAGCAGCAGCAACAAAGCACAGCAAGGCAAATTTTCTAGATATTATAACCCCCCTGATATAGTACAAGGAAAAAGAGACAATTCCATCTACATTTAAACCTAACCTCAGCACCCCAGTCAAATTGTAACTCTTTTTGAGCATCCTCTGAAAGTGCACCTCGAAGTCCTGGACACACAAATGGGTTTAACAACCTCCCTTTCCGCGCTGATGTGAGCCATGTCTGCTGGGAACACACACAAATCCACACTGGAAAATGCTACGGGACCAGAAGCCTGAAAGAGAAAAAGAAAAAGCAGAAAACTGGAGCACAACCAATTTCAAACTGAGATGGATGGTGCTCCCTGCTTGCTCAAGACGCAAGGAAAAAATCTCAGAGATTAATTTGTGAAGGCCCAGCAGGAACTGTGCATGCTGGGGATTGTGGAGGAAATAAAGTATATAAAAATACAGCTTTACTGTGAGGCGAGAAAGCCAATAAATCAAAGCGCATTAGCAAATATCAGCTGTATGAATAAATTGGCAGGGCCATTATGTTGTATCAGTTTCATGTAGCTGAATGCAGATGGAGCCAACTTCATTTCTGCAAGGGAACTGCTGGTCACAAAGTTTAAGTCACACAGGTTTTCCTGAGGGAAAAAAAAACACCCAAAACAGCTTTCATGCCTTACCCAGCTGATTGATTGAAATGTGATTGTTTATGTGAAGCTATACAAACCAAAATAATAAATCCTACTCCAGAGTCACATTTGCTTTCAAGTTCAGTGCACGAAAATACCCCCAGGATCTTGGTCTGGCCTTTTCCCCTTTGCCCCATTTTGCCTTCAGGAGAGCACAGAGCCACCCAAGGGTTACTTGTGAGCTTTTGGGGTCCAGCAATAAGTGAGCACGAGAAGCTGATGGCAGGCAGGGAGGAAAGGGCTGAAGGTACCTCCCCTCTGGATACAGGGAGCAAAGCCCAGGTGCTGCACTCAGGTGAGACACAGCACACACATCTTCTCGCCCAGAGGGAGAGGGTGCAGAGAAATCCTTACACAGACTGCCCAGGGAGGTGGTGGAATCACCATCCCTGGAAGTGTTCAAAAACCGTGGATCTGTGGCACTTGGGGACATGGTTTAGTTGTGGGCCTGGCAGTGTCAGGTTAAAGGTTGGACTCAAGGATCTTACAGGTCTTTTTTAACCCTAATGATTCTACAGTTCCTTAGGAGAGTACAGATGGGATGCTCCTACGCATGGCTGAATGAGACAAAACTGCGTTTTGTTCCATTTTCTGTTGAAAGCTCAACTATTAAAGCATAGTTTTGTGGCATTCAGGTGGAGAAGGATCACTTTACAGAATCTGGTTTTTATAAATCCTACAGAAATACTACAGAGACAACACAAATGAAAGCACTCGGAAGCCTCTGTCCTGCCCTTTCATATTATTGTTTGCATGAGGTTGATTTTTTCCTCCAAGACTGCTGACTCTCTTCTGGGAGTTCGTTTAATTACGCTCATAATATTATTTCAGTAGGAGCATTATCATTCCTATACCACAAAATTACTTAATCAAAAAAAATTGTTTTAAATCTCCATAGGCTGCAGCAATAAAGAGGAGATGTTCCATCCACGCCCTCTCCAACCTGGGCACCAGAGAGTGGGAGTGAAAACATGTGAACTACCCAGCTGGTTTCTTGATAATGATTTTAACACTGATAATGAACAGGAACTTGTGGAAAATGGAATCTTCTCCTCTGGGGGAGGAGAAAGATTTAGGTTTGCTACTTCTCGGATTTGTTTTGTGAACTCCAAGGATCAAAAAGTGGTAGTCACTTCTGAAAATATTGTCTCTGAATTCCAGCCAAAGCACTTCCAAGGGGAGCAAGGACGAGGAGGAGGAGGAGAAGCATTGTGAAGTGTCACGAGTTTATTAGGAACCCTGCAGTGCTGTCCCAAAATGCTACAGGAGGGAGGCTCAGTGCTTGGGGAGCTACACTGGGACTTGAGACTAATTCCCATCTCTCTCCAAATCCTCATATAATTAGAGAGAGGTCCCTCAGGCTCACTGTGACTCAGTTTCCCTTTGCAGAGGTGTCCCAAGAATACCTAAGTTAATGAGCTGTTCAAAGGAAATATGGATGAAGGGCATCTAAGAAGGGAATTAGAAGCACCCCCACAGCTCTGTGTGTTGGTGTAATTGCAGAACACCAACGCATCTCTAAATTAGAAAAAGTAAAAAACAAGTTTCCTTTTTCTTAGAGCATCACTTGTGGGTATTTCTGGACCTTCTCCTACAACATTAACTAGCACCTAGAGACAGGCTGAGCTGATAAGTTCAGCTCTGGGGGCAATGTTCCATGACATCCCATTTGCTAAAGAAACACCAGGATTTCAACCCACAGTTGTAGGGATAACAGGGAAATGTTTTTTTAGCAATGGCAATGCAGATTGCTACCGTCAGCAAAAAGCAGCTGTGAACACATCATTCAGGATGTTGTCTTTATTCTCCAAGGGCCTGGCCAAAAGCCTGGGAAGGCCATCAGGAGCTCCCCAGGGCACAGAGTCACCTCATATAACATTTGCCACTTAAACAGTTCATTTAAACCACCCAGGCTCCTTCAATTAATCAATTAATGGAGAGGGAGAACCAGACCTACCTGGACATGCCCAAGCTCTGTGAGCATCAGAGAACTGGCTTGAAGCAGGTGCCGCACCAGGGGCTCCCCTGGGGCTTGAATACATTGCTAATGCAGGTTCTGGACAGCAAGTCTTCTTTCCATTATGGGTCATTCCTGCAACCAAAAAAAAAAAAAAAAAGAAAGAAAAAATAAGAGCTCTGAGCAAGAATGAACCAAATTTACATTCCCCAACTCTGTGAAATACATGGCAGGCTGAGTTGCCTGAAGCAAACCAGTTTGGTTTAATACCCGCTGAACACAGGTACATTCAGGAAAAGCAACAGTTCCATATATTTATATATAATCTTTTTTTTTTTTTAATGCTGGCATTCAGCACTGCAAGAGATCAAACTCTTTGTTGTGCCTTGAAAAAAAATTTGGCAGAACTTATGTGTAAGTGCTTCCCTAGAGCAAGTATTGTATTTACCACCACCTCTAAGCTGAATCTGTTTTCAAGGGTGCTACTGGAGCCCCTTGTAAGAACCCACCTCTAAACACTGCAAACACATCTGACACAAACCTGTGCAGAGGTTCAGCAGTTACTCAGCCTCTAATTTGTGAAGAACCAGCACATCTCAGGTGTGAACTGCTCATTAAAGCCTCTTTCTTCTGCTCATATTTGCTGTTTGCCCTGTGCCATCAACGAGCTGGCAGTGAGAAATGACCCTGCACACCCTGAATGGACTCTTCTCCCTGGGGATCAATAAATACCAAGTGAGAAGACACAGATTTAAACAAAGACCCTGCCAGATCAAGGCAAATCCTCTCCCCGAGGGCTGAGTGCAGTCAGACCTCAGCCAGGAGCTTCCACCCAGCCGTTCCAAGGCCACTTTTATTCCAATAGCTGGTAGCACAGGGACATAAGGAGTCTGCCACACGTCAGTAGGGCTCCTAAGTGCTCCTTTGGGAAGGCAACTTGCACAACAGCCCTGGTTTATTGTTGTTTCCTCGTCCTGCTTTTATTTCTCTCCAAAGCACCACTTCATTCTTTAGAACAAACAAGTGTATTTTTTAGAATAGCCAGAGCACTTTGCCCTCACCCAGTGGCTCTCAGCTTTGTGCTATGAACTTTGCAGATTGTTCCCCGTCTCCTCAGGGAAGGTGCAACCTCCCCTCTCAAAGCTTTTCTGTTTCTCTGCTGGACTTGTGGGGGCCTGGACAAAATTGCTTCAAAACCTGGGGCCTTACAGCAAAAGTGGGGCTGGGCAGAGACAGGGAAACTGTGCAGGTGCAAAGGAAAATCAGACATCCTCCCCTGTATTTCTCTGGATGGAGCCAGTGACCTCTCCATGGGATGGAGCCCGTGCTTGGTTCACTGCAGTTTAAGGAGACGTGTCAGGTGCTCACAGTTCCTCCTCCTGCCGCCACCACAGCACCTGTGCTCTATTCCACACGTTGTCTCTGCAGTTTGAACTTTAGTTCCTGGCACCCCACCCTAACCTGAGTGAATCCCCCCACCTGGGCACCAGGGGCCTGGCCTGGGCTCATCTTCTGGTACAGGGAAGGGCACCAGCACTGCCAAACCCACTGATGCTTCTGCCTGAAGTCGTTCTCTCTCCATGGGGTCACAGGAGGGGAGCCCAGGTCAGTTTATCACAGCCCAGCTCAAGAGCTGTTGTTTACATAGAGACTGAAAAACAGCCCTGGTGGCCCTGAAAGCACCAATGTCCTTAATTGCCAACAGCAGAAATGTGGCTTTCCTCAATCCTGCTCATGTGCTAACCTGAGCTTATGGCTGAATACAGCTCTCAAGGGCAAATATTGCTCAAAACCAAAATTGCACAGGAGAGGGAATGCAGGATCTTCCAGCAGGAATGTTTTTACCTCAGTTTTCCTGAGCAGCTCTGTCCATTATCAATGATTTTTGTCATCCATCAGCCATCTCTGCCACACTGCCTACATTTCCATCTTTAGGAAACCAAACCACCACGTGGCAGAACTGAGATAATGAGGAGGCCAGCTGGAATCCTTGGAAATAAAAAGTGTTTCTAATCAAAATAAAAATATTCCATTTTTAGGAAGCCTGAAAATTCAAACAATATGAAAGAGCAGTTAGATTTCCCCCCATGTCCTGGTTTTGGTTGAATGCTATTTGCACTACACCACTTCAAATATCAAGTGGGACAAAAAAGTCACTTGAAGGGAAAGTTCAAAATAGTAAAACATTTTTAAACATCATAGTATTCTGATTTCTCTTCTAATGAATAATTCTTTGTGGAGTGAATGATTTGGCAAAGATTTTTAAAGCATCAGCTTTTGCAAAAATGGAAATCTGCTCTTTTAAAGTGTTTTGATAAAAAAACTTTCCTTTGCCAGCCAAGGTCACTGTTCTCAGAACTGCAATTTTTACTGTCCTCTTTATAGGACATTGATCTCTCTGCCACACGTATTAGAACATACACACTTCATAGGTTAATGAAAAAAGTGTAATATTGGTTTCAAACACTGTTTCCCAGGGAATTGCCTTTTGATAGAAAGGAAATTGATAAATTCCCAGGCCCACGTAGGCACTGCCCACACAGGGAGGGACAACTGCAGCGAAACCCCACGAGCAGGAGGCGACTGTGAGCAGCCACGGGCACCAAACCGATATTCCAGGGCTGTCCCAAAAGTGCCCTCTCTCCCTGTTAACTCAAGGCTGGCCACGGATGATAAAGGGACAAAATCAGTCTGAGCCTCACCTCCCGACCAAATTCCAGGCGTGCCTTAGAATATTTTGCTTTTCTACAACACTTTCTTTTCTGTTAAGTCAAAATCCTTAATTTTTATTCTCTGTCTTAAATGGCTTTTCAGGCTTCTAAGTGATCATAGATTGCTGTGGCTCCTCTTAGCTCTGGTCCAGAGGGAAGATACCCAAATCTTGTATATTTTTAGTGTAAATCAAGAGCAATCCCCCTGAAGTCGAGAGTGCATAAAAGTGAAGTGAGAAGACAATTAAGTCCTGCTGTTTACAAAGTGCTTTGGAATCTCTGGGAATAGAAAGGTGTTACATAAATCTAAGATATTATTTATACATTTATAATAAATCCACGTGGCATAGTAATGCATACACAAACTGAATACAGACAGAGGTCAGTAGGTTGTGTGTCTCTTCTCCCTCTCTCTCTCTGGAGAGCTGTGCCTTGTATAACAAGAAATGAGTAGGAAAATAAAAAAGCGTGTAAGGGCCAATAAAAACAAGCTGCTTTTTAGCCCTTATAACTGAACATTGTGTTTCAATGGCATCTTCACTTAATACTCCAATTTTTTTCTTGCTTTGCAAGTCCACGGAGTAATGACAGCCTATAACAGAGAGCTTCAGTGCTAATTTCAGAATGCCTGAGTCAGCCACTTATCTTCATTTATCCTCTTCTGCTGGAATCTTGTTAAGGAAAAAAAAAAAAACCCAAACCAACTGCAATTTCACAATCCTAAAATAAATGGACACACACACTCCCTCTCCTTATGCTTTGCTGAAAATTAAACTTTCCTGTGCTATTCTCCTGCGATTTCTTGTTACTGCTTTTATTCCCAGCCACAGTTAGTGCCAGCAGTCATATTGGCCTTCATGTTAAAGCAGTAGGAGTTCCTATTCATTGGCTAAATTGTGCTTTATTGAAAGATTACAGGATGTCAAACCCAACAGACCCTTCCCTTCACAGTAGTTTGCAGCTTGCTGCCCTTCCCTGTGGTGTCAAGTCGTGTTTTCCAGTGGGGAGATCTTCATGTTAATTGTGTTTTCTTCCAGAATGACACTAATCCAGCCCAGGATTTCCGAAGTGATCTTTAATTAGCAGCAGACACTGTGGGTGTGTCTGTCTGTGGTGGCTGCAACCCTTCCATCGTGGTAATTAGATGAACTGCACAAGTTTGAGAATGGTCTTCCAGCTCCAACCCACAAATCACAGAATCACAGACTCTTTTAGGTTGGAAAAGGCCTCCAAGACCCTTGAGTGCATCCATTAACCCACCCTTGCCAAGCCCACCACTAACTCCTGTCCCCCAGTGCCACATCCACACGCGCTTTGAGCTCTTCCAGGGATAGACCACGCCAAGGGTGGTGGAGCAGCCACCAAGCCTAAGAGAACAAGCTTTTAAACGGGAGCCAGGCGTTTCCTGGCCTCAGACACTGTCTGGGGATGGTGGCTCCAGCTGGAACCACGGTTTGAGGAACTTACAGCTGCAGGCAGTGGCCATGAGATGGGTGCTCAAGGTTCTGCGTGCAGTGGTGGCCGTCACCTCCTCCTGGGTGCACAGATGGCACCATCAGGATGCTGATGGCTCCTTTGCTACTTGGGGGCTGAGGGTTCACTTGGCACCGAGGCTCCAATCTCCCCTCTACAGATGCTTTACAGGT
This sequence comes from Lycocorax pyrrhopterus obiensis, assembly GCA_014706295.1. Taxonomy (NCBI): domain Eukaryota; kingdom Metazoa; phylum Chordata; class Aves; order Passeriformes; family Paradisaeidae; genus Lycocorax; species Lycocorax pyrrhopterus. The sequence continues at coordinate 6,535,725 of JACSVZ010000022.1, read as the reverse complement.
GACATGGGAGAAGCAGCACTGGAAACTGATGGTTTAGGGTAGTTCTGTGCTTGGCTGACAGGAGTGTGTTGTGTTAGGATGAGAAAATAATCCTTCCTTGTCTGGAACATGTTGGCAGCAGAAACCAGCAGCTTTTCTTGTGTGGCTGCATTTTGTTCAGGACAGTGGGGTGACGAAAGTTCAGCCACTGCCATACACTGCTTTTTACACCAAGCTGGGCTGGAAGAGAGCCCTGGGGGTCCCAGCTCAAAGCAGGTCAAATCCGAGCATGCTGCTCATTGACTTGTTGGGATGGCATGGTCTCCAGAGATGAAGGTTTCAGAATTTCCAGACTACCCTGGAGTCCTTTGCAGGACCCATACCACTGCATCAACGCTGTTCCCACACTCTAGAACACAAAAGATGATTTACACAGATGATCTCTGTCGTTCAGACAGCCACAAATGGCCATGAGAACACCAGAGACTGATGCAGGGACACAGCAGTGCAGGCTGCCCAGCTTTGCAGGAGGTATGGGCACTCAACCAGGCAAATGTAGGAGGAACACCGACATATGAAGGCTGCAAGACAGACAAACAACTCACTTGATATAACTGAAGGTTCAGAATTTGCCTCCTTGTGGGGAGCAGTATGAACTTGATGAATTTTTGAGCTGCCACACTATATTCAGGAGAGTAATTTAACTGCTGGGATTTTTTTTCTCCGTGCCCTGCACTTCTGCATGTGTTAATATTTGCTGTGCTTTCTGGAAATTGCTTCCATCCTGCATTCTGTTCAGATAACAGCAGAGCAGAGGAGACATATGCTGTGCTGACAGCAAAGAGATTGTTGGAGTTTTCTTAAAGCTGGCAAGGAACATAACAGCAGCAGGAGACAAATATCTTCCCCTGTGAGGGGCTGGTCCCCTCAGAGCACAAACAGCTCTGCACCAGTCTGGGTTATGATTTGATCCTCATTTTAAACCAAGCACGGGGTTCATAGTCCTGCCCATCACTGTGTGAGCACATTCCCTGTCCCTCTGTGCAGGAGCAGCTTTCCCAGCAGTGTCTCCAGTGGGGCTCTTTCCCCCTGGAATCTCTGCAGGCTGATGCAGATCTGGATGCTTTGTGGATGAATTAAAAGCCTCTCCATGTCTACCCCATTTCTGACCTCTCCTGTGAGATGAGGCCGTTTTCTGAACAAGAATGACTTTTTTCCTTCTCTGGTCCCCAAAATGTTACCCATTACTGCTTTGAGTTCTGCTGAAAAACAGAAGCTGAAATCTCTGTAACTCTGGTCTAAACTATGATCAAGTTTTATTTTAAAGCAAGGCTTAAGTACAATACTGGCAAATGGTTGTTGTATCCTTTTTAGCAGGAATTCTGTGCTCCAGATGCCTTGACTGTTGTGCAAGAGGAACCTGGAAACAAGAGGAAGTATTGACCACTCAAGTCTCTATGGTTCGAGATGGCGGGTATTGAATGGAAGAGAATCACACTGTCATCAACAGAAATTGGTTCAAAGGGGCTGGAATCAGGCCCAAGGTGACCTCTACAATATTTTCAGCTTTGAAGGTGACCTCTCAAAGTATCTTTTTGTTTTGTGTTTGTTTTTATCAGAGCACAAATGTTCCTGGATTTCAAAAAGCTGTTGCATCAGATTTGGCTGGCAAGGAGGAAAAGGGGAATTGGAAATTTGAACTGTTTTAAATATCACTTTTTATGATACATGCCCCCCAACAACACATTGTCTTTCTGTAGAGTCTTCTGTGTGTGGTCCTTAAATCCCTCTTCATAAATAAAACCATCTGTCTCCTTTGAACTATAGCAGCTCTAATTTAAAAAGTCAGTATTTGCCAATGTCTACAACTCATTAGCTCCAAAGCTGTGAAAAACTTCCCTATCTGGCTCTTCATTCAGCAGGCTCTGGCAATCACTGTGTTTTAAAAATTATGCCTGTTACTTGTAAACATCCATTTCTATGAAAGATGTGTTTTGCTTTGGATATCAGAAGAATTGAAAGGTAAAAGTGAGATTAGGAGCAAAAGCTGAGCACTCAGCCTTCAGTCTGAAAGGAAAATCTCACTTGGGCATCATACCTGGCCATCAGTGCTGGGACAGATAAACTCCTCCCTTCCAGTTGTGGTGAAAGTGCAGCTGAGCAAAGCCCTGCCCACACCAGAGCCCTGCAGGCTCCTGCAGGAGCTGAGGAATGTGACCTGGAGAATTTCCTGGGTGCTGCAGCAGGGTTATGGATGTTGACTGCTGGGATCACAGATTGCTCGAGTGCTTAAAAGAAAAGTGCAGAAGAGGAAAGCAAGGAAACATCCAAGAGAGCCACAGAAACACTGTCAGAGTGAGACCTCAAAGAATCCAGGACTCTGCTGCAGTATTAAGTGTGTTACCTGTCAGGTGCAATTGTGATCAGTACAAATATTGTGATAATTACAAATAAAAGAACAAGGCTCAGCTTGTTACACACTAACTGTCTCCAAGTTAAAAAAGAGGGAACCTAGTTTGTACAAAATGAATTTTTATTTCCCTGGATTTGCTAGTCTTTCAGCTGGCACTGCTTTTAGCAAGGGAAAGGATGAGGTGTGGGTGAGCACGCACTGCCTGCTGAACCCACGAGCCCAGGACATATCAGTGAAGTACAGCTCATTCATCACTTACAGCTCGGCAAGGCTGGGTTTGCCTGCCTGTGATGTGCCTCTTCCCTCTGAACAGGGATTTCTATCTCCAGGGCTGTTAATACAGCACCTTTTAAAGACAGCGAATTCTCTTTAGAAATAGGGAGATAATGAGGCCATTTCCACTCAACACTGCATTTAGATAGAAAAACAAAACAAATAATGCTGTCAAGATTTATAGCAAATACATTACAAAGGGCAATAGAACATTTGTATAAAGAACTGAAAAGGACCTGCAGTAGAAAACACACTTTACTTTTACGACTTTAACTTTAGGGCATGGAAGGCACCTCATTAATGATTAGAGGGATACAGATGAGCCATAACAGTCTATATATCCTTATAAATGATATACAGGGAGAGCTAAAAGACAGCAAATCGCAGTCTCCAGTGCTGTGCTTTTTCCTCTTCACCTCTTTCTTTCTCAGTCTTACAGCTGAAAGAAGGCACTAAAATTTATATTGACCAACTGGATATTAACTTAGTCAAATAACTAGTCACTTCTAGTAGGTGGCACAGATAGCTGGTCTAGACTAGAGCATCTGGAAATGCAGTAGACTCTTGTAAACACCATAAACTCTGTTTTTATATGACTGAGCTGTGTTTCCTGGCAGGAGCCCGCTCAGAGCTCACCTCCGTCAGGTCTTGCTGAGAGGCAAGTGACGTAATTAACTCATTAAGTCACAGCAACTCAGTCTCTTTGGATCACTTGACCTTATGCTGAAACACAACCCATTCATCAAAGGCTTGTCCTCCGTGTGCAGAGGCGAGGAGGGGAAGGAAGGAAGGAAGAGGGGAGAAACAATGAGCAAAAGGAAAATTAAGTGACTTACTCAAGGGCACAAGGAGTCTGCAGGGCCAGCAGGGCTGAGCTCAGCGCTGAACGCCAGCACTGGGACTGTGTGCCAAGAAAATGCCTTCTCTAATAATCAGGAAAATGTATGTTTGACATCAGGAGGTAAAACACTGTTTTCCCTTCAAGACAGAGAAAAGGGCAGTGGTGGCTACTGGCCTTGGCTGCACTGAGAGCTCAGAGCTTGACCAACTTCCCCAGAAGGGGGCTAGCAGAAAAGTCTTGTTTATTCGTGGTGGCAAACACTGGAAGAGAAAGCTTTTCCCGTACAGGGGCTTTCTCTGTGGTGGAGACACGAGCAGTTCCTGCTGCAGAGTTGACAAGTCCCAGCAAGAAAACCAGGAATCTAGGAATATTATCAAGAAAGAAAGAAGAGAGTGACTCTTTCCAGCCATGGCATCACTGCACAGCTGAAAGGGAAGAAGCAGAGCTGTGCTATCCCTCCACTGTGCACCAGTCTCCAGCTGTGGGGTTGGGGTGGTCCAGACGCGGCTGTTAAGGAGGTCAGTGGCGTCCTGAGGCTGCTGCAAGGCAGCACAGGAGACAGTCTGGGCAGGCTGAGCTTTGCATTTCCCTCTGCAGCTCCCTTGGCCTCCGCAGACACACAGACAGACAGACAGACACGCAGACTAAGGTCGGTGCACCCCTAGGGCTTCTCCAAAGCTGCTCTTGTGGAGGCACCTTGTGATTTCAGAGGCGACTTCTCCACTCCCTTGCCGTGTAATTCTTTCTTTATGGAGTTCTTACCTTGGGGGAAATGGGTTTTATTGCAAAGTCAAAAGGTAATTTTTACATAGACTCTATTACCTGTTTATAATTAAAACCATAAAATCCCTTTGTAACAGGCTTAATAACTTCCCCCACACCAGAAGAGGTTTTCATAAAAAGAGTCATTAAAAGTACTCACAGCTAATGCTGGAAAATCAAGAGAAACATAGAAAATTATTGAGACTTATTTCAGCATTTAACAATGGGCACTTTCCTCCCATCTATATGAATAGTTCAAAGTGACAAAAAATGGCAGATCCATCCCAGCCGTTCTGGCCCTTCTCCTCTGCTTTTTCCTTCTTCCAGGAGACCTCCTGCCCAGCAGATCCTGGGTCTTACCAAGGCCAAGAGCATGAGCTGTGATCAGCAGCTGGGATTTCTGACCTTCAGAATGCACTGAGAAGTTCAGCTCCAGCAGTTCCTATGAGCTGCTCCACGTCCTGTTTGCTTGGTTTGACCTCCCACCATTCCTGATCACGAGAGTAATGTGGGCAGTGAACTTAAATTCCTCTAGTTTTCTGTCCTTTGGGACCATTGATGCTGAAAGGTGTTTTGGACTTCTAAAGGCTGGTAAAATATACATAGTTGAGACACTACAAGCAGGAAAATGTGACCTTTAAAACAAATGGATGTAAAATTACATGTTTTACTTTGTAGTAACAACCGGCTCAGTCTGAACTGGGCCTGGAGCAGTCAGGGCCTTGGGGGAGCTGTATTGGTCCTTCCCCAGTTTTTGAGAATCAAAACAAGCAAGGAAAAATACAACAACAACACAGCAAAAAAACACCCTACCCACAACAACCCAGAACCTACATGGCAAAAATAAATCCTTAACAAATCTCCAGCAATGTTTTTAAAACTAGGCCATAGGTATCATCCAGGCAGTTTGACCTACATGGATTCATGACCTACAGGCATCTCAACCAGAGACCAAAGCAGCTCTGCCCCATAACCATCCCTGTGCTGTGTTTCATTGTCAAACAACCTTATCTTCAGCTCAGATTTCCAGCCTGTGTTTATGCTTTTTTTCCCTTGGCCTAAATAACGTCCTTGTCATCAGGAGCACTCGATAACGTCACCTTGGCAGAAAATTATGTGTGCAAATGAGCTAAAATTGGATAACTGAAGTGGTAGCACAGTGGAGGTCAGTCCCTGCTCACGCTAAGTTCATGGGTTAATAGGCAAGTGTCAGCATTCCACACTTCTGCAAAGGAGGTGGATCTGTGAGAGCCTGGAAAAGCTCAGTCACTTGAGAGCCTGGTTGAAAACAGATCTTAGCTTTAATAGAGGCAGAATGAGCAGAGAGACTCCTCGAAGTCAGGAAGTTTGGAGCTATAATTTGGGGAGCAATGCCCTCTGAATGTTGCCACTCTCACAGCCTGACAACCTGTGGAACTACAGAACTGTTAGCAGCATCTTATTTCATCCCCCCTCACCAAGCACCGCTTTCCTTACATTTACATTCTCTTCTCGCAATCACATCTCAAACATCTCTTGGGTTTTTCTGTAAATCATTTCCAGCCCAAAATGCTGACTCATGGGGGAACTGAGGTTAAAGAAACTTTATTTATGTCAGAGCAATTGATCCCTTGTAATTTAAAGCCTTCCTGCACCACTATTTATCTTCTGCCTCTTGCTTCACGCCTTTGTCCCACATCTGGGCCATGGCAGGTGCAGAGCCATGTATCTGTCAGAACAGTAGAGCTGCCTCATTGCTCATTTTTGGCCTCCTTGACCTTGCCTGCTCACCTCACTTTATTAGTACAGTTCTTCAAAACTTCTGAAAAAGCAAAACATTCCCCCTTGATGCCCTTCCTCATTTAATATAATAGCACTTCTAATGGTTCTTTCAAGCTGTAGCAGCCTCTCAGCTCCCTCGCCCCTGCCACCTTCTCCCTTCTTTCTTCTTTATCCCTTTTTTTTTCCCAGCTGACAGAGTCCGCTTCTCTCTTGAGCTCCTGGCCTTTTAGCTTCATCCTTGTGTCACTGTGGCACACAAATAGCCATGGCCATGATAATCCCATCTGTTTCTTTCACTGGGGGCTGGGTGACTCCAAACCTCCTTCTAGCACATCTTCATCCCTGCAGGAGTGTGGCCAACAGGACTTGTTTAATCACTCGGCCCCCTTTGTGCAGCGTCTCCTACCATGACTGAGGGTTTCTGGATTTTGTGCTGCTCTCTGCAGCCTCGAGGACCTTCTGCTCCTGGGATAGAAACCTTCGTGCCACCTTTCACGGCAGTCCCATCCCCTCAGACTCCAAGGGGAAGTCAGCTAGCAGCTGTTGGCTGTTCAGCATCATCCATTCACCCCACTGAGGACCCCTTTGCTCAGGAATGGCACCAACGTGGTGGGGAGCAGAGAGCCCATTGAAGTGGGCAGCCTTGGGACTGTACCTGTGTCTCCAAAAGGCAGCAAACCCCTCCCGTTTGCTAAGTGATGCACTAAGCTGCTCCCACAGCAGCCTGGAGACACTGCACTGATGGCTGCAGAAAAAAAAGAATTAAAAAGCAAGTTTCTCTCTCGTTTATCTGTCCCTGGTACATGAAGGTGCCTTATAATGTTGGTCTGTAGCTTGCTGCTTTTTCTCATATTATTTGTAACTCACTCTTCTAGAAACTTCACAGTAATTGGCCTCAGTGGATTTCCCATCAATTTATCTTTCCCTGCACCTGAACTCTCCTGGGTGCTCAGCCTGTAGAAGCATTGACAAAGGTGGCAGTGCTCTCCTCTCACATGCACGGGGTACCCACATCAGCTGGACCCAGATCCAGGTGGGGCTCATGAGCAGTGATGGAGTGAGGACCATGGAAAGCCCTCTCACAGCTGCCCCTGCTCTTGCTGCACCTTGGGTCTCAGACTTTCCTCCGAAGGATTCTGAAGAATTCATAGAGAAATCTGCGCTCTGTTACATTGAAAGAATGGAATTTATCAGCTCTATACAACAAAAAACCAAACACAGTGGGAAAGAGACAAAAATTACATGGGATTAATGAGGCTGGTGGTGGGGAAAGAGTCATTCACAGGCAGATTAAGTAAACCAATCATGTTACAACATTGTTTTGCTGTGTATTACTTGGAGCTAGTACATTTATATTTGCTCTGAAAGAAAAAGGACATTTAACTTAATACAAGACAGTAAAAACTAGGGAAAAGTCTGAAGCCACTTGAAACACTACACACTGTTATTATGAAGGGGAGAAATTCAGCTTCCTGGGGGGAATTCTGAGCCTTTTAGCTACAATCCTGACTTCAGTAATCTGCCTCCCACATGGAGGGAGCAGGGGAGGCTCAGCCCTCGCACGTGCCAAGCTCAACCACGTGCAGGGAGCCCAGGCCTGGGCTCAGCTCATCAGATGCAGGAGGGAGCTCTGCATTCAATAGGGCTGATAGATCATTTACAGGGTGCTGGGAGATGGAATATGCAGTAATCACACCAGAGCACAGCAAAACAGGGACAAGACAGGAGTGAAAAATTGCAGACTGATTAGTAATTTGTCACAGGCTTGCCAGGGGTCTGCTGAAGTTGGAGGCAGTGGAACAAACTGCACTTTCTGTGTCTTCAAACCAACTCAGGTACCGAGCTTTCCATTCCAATTTCAGGAAATAAATAGCAGTGATAATTGATGAACAGCTCTGAGATGTCTTCCCATGCCTTTTCAGATCCTGATTTTATCATCCTGGTAGGAGAAAATTTCCCCCACAAACAGTTTATTGATTGTCCATTACACATTTTCCCTCTGAAGTTCTCAGAATGCCATCCAGATGTCAGACACATGATAGTAAACTAGAAATTCAGCCAGGGAACAAAGATATCCTTCACTGAAGCACTGGATCTGACATTCAAGAATCCAGGCCCCATGTTTACCCCTAGATCTTAATTTATCCTTGCTGTACCTCCCCATTCATAATGGAAAAGCAAACCCATTTCTAGTCCCAAACTTTCCCGGCCTTTGATATTTATTATGAGCACTCTGAAGAGAGGACTGTGCTTGTGGGGTGGTTTGGAGAGTGCCTAGCAGAAAAGAGCTCAAATTTTGGGGTTGCAGAACTTTTAATCATAGAATAACCAGAGTTGGAAGGGAGCCACAAGGACCATCAAGTCCAAATCCTGCACAAATCTGTGTGGTTTGGGGGACTTTTTTCTTTTATTTTTTTTTTTCCCCAAGATCAAGCACTAACATCCTTTAAGTTTTAAACGCAGTAGATTATAATACTCTTAAATTTAGAAATAAATAATGCTGGCTAGTAAATTTCCTTAAAGATGCAAGTGCCTTCTGAATAAGTTTTCCTGATCAGATCTGTCAAGGCACCTCATGCCTGTCCCTCCTTAGAGCACAGGGAGGGCAATTCCTGCCAAATTAACTGTTACTCCCTGTAATCAGCAGGAGTAGGCTGAGATAATCGGGGTTGTTTAGCCCGGAAAAGAGAAAGGTTCGAGGTGACCTAATTGCAGCCTCTTGATCCCTGAAGGGAGCCTATAGGAAAGATGGAGAGGCTTTTTGCAAGGGTGTGTAGTGTTAGGACGGGGGAATGGATTTAAATTGACCGAGGGTGGGTTTAGATTGGATGTTAGGAGGAAATTCTTCCCTGTGAGGGTGGTGAGGCCCTGGCACTGGTTGTCCAGAGAAGCTGTGGCTGCCCCATCCCTGGAAGTTTTGGATGAGCTTGGAGCAACCTGCTCTAGTGGAAGGTGTCCCTCCTCATGGCAGAGGGTTGTGACAAGATGATCTTTAAGGTCCTGTCCAACCCAAACCATTCCATGATTCTGTGAATCATGAACAGAGCCAAAATTTGACCCCTTGCTCACCTCAACCTTCACCCAGCGCCCTTAAGACTGGCTCACTCTGTCACCCCAGAGCAGCACCTCAGGACACCTGTTCTTCAGAAGAGCATACACAAAGAAAGGAGTAGGAAACATCCCATTTTTCCACACAAAGGAGAAAGACAGCCCAGAATAAACAGCTTCCTGCAGGAATCGCAGCTGCTTTGGCGTGCAAAGGCCGACGTGCATACAAATGGTGCCTAATTAACTGCTTAAGGAGAGATTAGCTGCCATATGGTGCAGGAGTGATGGGTGTGCTTCCAGTGTGGAATTAATCGATTACAAATATGCCACCTCATGAAATACACTGCCAGAAAGATGGGCTGCCAGCGCCCTGGGGAGCACGGGGGAGGGAGCTGGGTGCGGTGTTGGTGTCCCTGTGCTCAGCTGGCTGAGACAAGATGAGCAGGGCACGGCTGCAGGAACACACTTGCCACAGCCACAGCTTCCCTGGGCAACCTGTGCCAGGGCCTCACCACCCTCACAGAGAAGAATTTCATCATAATATGCAATCTAAACCTGTTATGGGTGCTCGTGCCTCACGTTGAAGGAGCCACGTGGGTTTGGGTGGCCACAACACGGGGAAAAGGGTCTGCTCCACCAGTGGTAAATATCATTTATCCTGTGGACAGAACAGTAGCTGAAGGAAAAAGTCAAGGCACCACCGAATGAGGCCTTTGCATGACACTACATATCCTGACAGGCCAAGATGGAGAAAGAGCTGGGTCTCAGAATCTGGGACGAACGACTTATTTCTTCACTCAAGCCAGGTGCCTTTCATAAAGAAATTCTATCTGAACTTTGGGAAGGACAGGGGATAGGGGAAGACATCCAGTCTTGATCCTCAAAGTTGTGGGTGCCACTGGAAAAATTGTTTATGACCTCCTGGTCATCCCCTGGCCAGGCACCTGCCCACTCCCATTGAACCCTCAGCTCACCCTGCAGCCCTTTGCTACCTACAGCTCACCAAGGAAAAATAATTGTGTTCTTCAGCTCAGAAAGCTCAATGGACTTGTCAAGGGTTTAGCAGGGCTGGGGTTCACCAGAAGGAGAAATAAGATGGGGAAAGATCACACCTGTGAGCAGAACAGAGCTCAGCAGCAGCAGCTCAGCCGCCTTTCTCAGCGGTGCTTTACCCCACATGCATTAATCAGGAGAAATCATTTAATCCTTCTCACCTCTTTTTCTGCAAAATGGGTTATTGATATATCCCAGCTTTGCCCGGCTTTGCATGAATAAATCCATAACCAGCATTTTATTACCACAACTGTGGGGCTCTGTGGATGGGCGTGTGCGAGGAAGAAACTCAAGCTGTAATTCCTACCTATCCCCCACGTTCTGAAATCACAGACTTCAAAGGCCTGAAGCAAAGTCCCTGGAAAGCACTGAAAGACTGCACTGGGGTGTAGATTAGCCTGTTAAAGTCTGAGCTCCAACATTTCCCCAGAGATTTCCCCTCGCCTGCCAAGACTGACAGGCCTGAAAGCAAGGAGGGCACTGCCCCAAATGTTGGAGCAGCAGATTATAGTGAAGGCTTCACCCGCCTGGAAATGGCATTGAAATGAAGAGTAGATGGCACAGCAGCCACTGTGAGCCTCAGAAAGGTCAAGTGATCTTGTGCTTTCTTAGGAGCAATTTATGCAGCGCTTCAGTGACACCTGAAACAGAATAATCTCGAGTAGGCCTCGACAGCTCTCCCTCTGCTGTTTCCTGGACCTCAGGAGGACAGGGAAAACCGGGGATATTTGTTAGATGTTGCACAGATGCAAAAGAAATAATTCTGCTTTCTCAGAGTCTTCTCCAATTCTGTCAGCACAGGTTTAAATGCCTGCCACGCATTCAGCCTCAGCCACACACAAAAGTGATACAGCAGATATTCCATACAAACACTCATCTGCCTCCTAGTGCCATTTAGCACTTGTAAAACGAGAAGGAACTATCACCAACAACTCTGAATGGCGCAAAAAGACAAAATACTGTCAGATAGAACACCTGATGCTGAAAATGAGATGTGAGCCGCTGAGACCTGGGCCTGACTCCGGAATTCTGAACTCCAGGAGCCTAAGGGTCTAAGAACTGAGAATTGCTGGGCTATAAGAAAAATCCACTTTGGTGCGGAAAATGTTAAAGCAACTTTTAAACCACAGCCAGGAGGCACCTAAATATTGCATTAGAATGGGCCATTGAGCTTTGCAACAGCACCAAAGGAAGGGAGAGTTATCCAGAGCACAGAGAGGAAAATTGAAAGGTGGAGGGAAAACAGGGAAGAGAAAGGTATGAAAAAAAAATGAAAAGTAGGAACCTCACTGCAGCAAGAGGCTCAGCACATCCTACACACACAGAATGCCTCTTTAGCAGGAAGTGATGGGGTTTGGCTTTAAATTCGGGCCTTAAAACCCCATTGCTGTGTACAGAGGCTGAGCTGTGTGGAGCGGGTTGTGCGCCAGCCCTACGCCTGCAGTGCCACCTCTCAGTGCTGCCGGTTTGGCACCCTGGCATCATGTCAGGGATTTAAATAGAAGCATTAATAAACTGAACCCCTCAATTAACACAGAGTCCACAAACACCTTACCCAGCCATAAGATTAGCTCCAGAAGGCAGAGAAAAATAAAAGGTATTAGAAAACCAGCAAAATCCCACAAAACTCACAACTTTCTACTCAAGTGCAACTCCCTGGAGAAGCTGCACACATGCCAGGCGGGGTGCCACGTACAACACTGCAGGGAGAAGGAACAAACAGGAGTTTCAGAAGACAAGGCTTTTCACTGTCTTCTTTATTAACATTACACCAATTATTCTGGGATATTAATTCCTTTCGTGTTCAAGATTCACAGAAAATTCAGAAAGAAAATGCAGTACGGTCTCCTCCCTCTCCCTTTCTCTCCCTTGCCCCGTTCTTTTTGAGGAAATTGGTAAAGGCCCTCTCTTAGGAGCCTAAAAGTAAGATATTAAATACAGACACACAAGAAATTGTCACTTACATGCAGTGTTTTTACAAAATCCAGTCATTTATAGAAAAGCAAAGTTCTTCAAAATGACCTTTTAGGTACTAGAAAATTTTTTTGAAGTGGGAGAAGGAGAAAAAAAAATAACCAAGAGGACTTTCTCATGATAATATGAAGTGCACTTAGTAAGAGAAAGCTGTTGAAAACACTTAAACTCTATTTTAGGTCTTTCTGCTGTTGCCCATCACCATGGTACCAGAACACCAGAAATGTAAAGCAGATTAGCAAACTCTGAGTCCCTGTGGGATTCTTTGTCATTTTTTGTGTGCGCAGAATCCCATGGGAAGTGAGTCCATGTGTGTTGATTTTCAGGGAGGTTGAAAGCAAATTCCATTTTCCTACAGTGCTGCCTGAGGGGACGGAGCTGCAGCAATTTCCTGAGTCACTCAGAATTTGGCCTTGTCCATTTTCTTCTGGAAGTTTATTCCATAATCAGGCCCCTTTCTGGACAAGAAGCCTATACTTCAGCATTTGCAGCTGGTGTTTTGGATTCTCTGAGGTCTAGATAGGTGTCCTGAGGCGTCAAATGTGTGCCATGCTTCAAACACCTCTTTCCTAGGTCTGAACGGGTTAATTTTCTCTCTGGTAATTTTGTGAAATTACTCAAATGGATGTGAATTCCTGCACGCAGGTTTTTTCATGCTTTTTCTTCCACCAGAATAAAACCCCAGTCCCTGTCACGTTGCTGCCTCTCTCCTGACACAACAGCCAGGGCCATCACTGTCACAAGTTGTGTGATGGAGCTGTTATTACAGAGAACATTACATCTCAAATGATGGGATTTGGTGGTCAGCTGGTTGCTCTGTGCAAAATTATGTTTGAACAGAGCTAACAATGAAACGTTTAGAACCATCACATAAAACAAAAAAGGATGGTAGAACAAAATAATGAAGGGGAAAAAAAAATAAAAAGCACTTGGGGACATTCTCTGGTACAGTTTGTACTGTCACACAAGAGTTATTATTTTTCCTACAGCTCATGGTTAGGAGCACTCTCAAAGTCCAGGAGGTCCATTTGGCCATGCCCAGCCTCTAGGCCACCTCATTTGGGGTCCCAGAGGAGGGGTCTGCTCTTCTGGTGGCACTGAATAGCCGTGGCAACACCCATAGGATGCCTTGTAGGCAGAGCTCTAGTCCCGAGTCATACAATCTGATCTGGCTACATTCACTTTGTCCTGGAAACCAAACTGATGTAAATAAATTATTCCAGTGGCTGCAGGGACTGGCACGACTGGCTGTGTGCTCTGAATGCAAATGTGCTGCTCTGAGGAGCCAAAGCAGCTCAGCACCTGCCCAGCAAATCTGCCCTGACGGTAGCACCTCTGCCTGCTCCTCTTCCCAGCCCTTCTGCTGCCTGATGCCTGCACTTCCAAGGGACTCACTCAGCTAAACTGCTGGCTCCGTGTGCCACCCAGAAATCTGGGAGAATTCAATCAGACAGTCTGATCTCCAGTAATTCTCCCTTGTCCATGCACTCCCTGGGCACCCAGTCCCACCCAGACCAGGCAAGGACACCAGCTCTGAAGGGCTCCTGTGAGTGTTGCCACGTGGAAAGGTTAGGAATGACTCCAAGGAAGGAGGGAACAATCAATTATTTTAGTTAATGCATCCAGTGACAGTGTAACCAAAGCAGGATTTCAAAACGCCTTCTGAGGGTGCAGGGAAAGTTATCCTTAGAAGAGTTTAGCCTAAGGTTTTCTACCTTTTTTTGGGCACTACATGTTAAGTGTAGTGTCTATTCAAAATAATTACAGAGCCAGTATAATTCATTCGGAATCACTAAGAAATAAGGGCAAGGAGAAAGAAGTTTAAAAAATTTAAAAAGGAATGAAATCAATGCCTTGAAGATAAATGTAACTGAAAAAAAGTGAAAGACAAAATCATTACTCAAAGAAGAAAAGTGAGATTATTCCTGCTCTGATGCATATAGAAAAGAAAAGCGTCTTGATAACTACAAGGCAAACCTGAAGAATGTGTTATCAAAAGAGAACGGGGTCCCTGTTTTTTCTGTTGCACTCTCAAATCTTGAATAGCAGCGATTTGATTGAGTTGACCTCAGAGGAGACCAACCAGACCAGAAAAACACAGGGTGTGATGGATGCACCAGCGGAGGGCTCAGCTCTGGAAGAGCTCCCTGAAGGCAGAGCCAGGCAGCTCCACACAACCTCTCTGAGCACCTCAGGGAACTCACAGGGACCCTTCCCTTCCCTTCCCTTCCCTTCCCTTCCCTTCCCTTCCCTTCCCTTCCCTTCCCTTCCCTTCCCTTCCCTTCCCTTCCCTTCCCTTCCCTTCCCTTCCCTTCCCTTCCCTTCCCTTCCCTTCCCTTCCCTTCCCTTCCCTTCCCTTCCCTTCCCTTCCCTTCCCTTCCCTTCCCTTCCCTTCCCTTCCCTTCCCTTCCCTTCCCTTCCCTTCCCTTCCCTTCCCTTCCCTTCCCTTCCCTTCCCTTCCCTTCCCTTCCCTTCCCTTCCCTTCCCTTCCCTTCCCTTCCCTTCCCTTCCCTTCCCTTCCCTTCCCTTCCCTTCCCTTCCCTTCCCTTCCCTTCCCTTCCCTTCCCTTCCCTTCCCTTCCCTTCCCTTCCCTTCCCTTCCCTTCCCTTCCCTTCCCTTCCCTTCCCTTCCCTTCCGAAGGATTTATCACAGTTGCCCCTTTCCATGCAGATAAAAGCCATTTCAAGGCCACTTCTCAGAGCAGGAGGTTGGGCTGGGTATCTGTGTGTGTGTGCAGCATTGATTCCTCACTCACCTGCCCTGTGACACCACCGAGGACACTCTGGGTGCTTTATCAGGCCATGCTTGGCCAGCATGAGAGGCTGATCCAGCTGGAAGTTGGGCAGCAAAAGGTGCCCTGAGTGTCCTTGCAGCTGACTCCAGGCGAGGGATGTGGTGACAACACACAGAGATTTCCTTACATTCATTAGAGAGCCGAGAGCTGCTCTCACACGTTGTCACCTGCCTGCCTGCCACAAAGCTTGCTGAGGGGCTGCAGGATGCGAGCAGAACTGGCAGCAGCAGGAGGCACAGCCATGTGCAGCTCCTGTGGCAGTTCTCACCTCCCCTGGAGCTCCCGGCGCCGCTTGGAGCTCTCCAGGCTCCGTCGAGGAAATCTGGGCAGGAACAAGGGAACGTTCATTCATTTGCACAGCCTCGCTCTGGGCTGGGCTGGGATGGGAACAGAACTCCCACTGACTCCCCAGGTTTGTTCATTTCTCGGTTTGAACCAGGCTCCAGTCTGTGCGTAAAGCCAGCGCCTCCTCTGCCTCGTCTTTCCAGGTTTATGCCACGACGCAGCAGCCTCCAGCTGGTCCAGCAGCATGGGCTGCTCCTCAGGTTGTGCAGAGCGATTTGGGGTAAAGGAAAAATGGCAGAAAGCCCCAGAGCTAAAGAAAGAACGAGTTCCTGTGACGGCAGAAAGTGGCACGGGGCCACCTGCACACAGGGACAGGATCCAGGTCTGCTGTTCACCATCTGGGATTTCTCATCCCGCGGGCGGCTGACGGATGGCGGCTGTGCCATGTGGCAGGAGAGCTCGTCCCCTCCCTGTGGCCACCACAGTCCTGTGCCAAGTGCCTCGTACCTCGGCTGCCTGGGCAGGGTTTGATTTTTTTTTCCTTTGAAACCTTTTGCTCAGAAGCTGAAGGGGCAGGAGGCACTGAAAGACTGCCCAGAGAGACCTCAGCGCTTGGACCACGGTGCATTTTATAATGTATTTGGGATTGCTCTTCAGTCCCAATAAATTTGAGATTGGAGGAAATCCAAATGAAGGGGTCTAGGGTTGTCTTCCTGCCTCTTTCTTTGCAAAAGCAATTTCCTTTATTGGCATCCTCCAAGCAAAAGTAATCTTTCAGAGGCAGGTTTGGCAAAAAACATGGAAGGGTTTTATAGTGAGAGGGCCAAAGGTTGATAAAACCCCATTGAAGCAGCTGCAGTCCAAGGTAATAGGCAGCTATAGACTTTCAAGAGAGTTAATAGAAGGAAAACAGTCTGGGTTTTCAGTAAAGGGAAAAGCAGAAAACTGATTTTTACCAGTATTTTTCCTTTCCAATGCACACACATCAACACCACCAAACACCAGTGTGCTGAATGGGAGACTCGATTTCAGAAACAGGCATTTCAGATTGTCTGCAGTGCTATAAAGCAACGAATTGTGCTGAAAAATCATTCTTACTTGCCCACCGATCCCATATAATTGAGTTCCCACCATTATTATCTGGATAGAGAGTCTGTTCAACACAACAGCCCAACGGGATTTTCTTCCCAAAAGCCTCTTGTATTCAGGACAGAGTCAGAGCAATAGGGGACAAAAGAAAACCGAGTTTGTGCAGAGTCTTAACAGTGCTAAGCCAGCAGAGTAAATTAATATCAGGAGAAAATGAACGACAGCCTTACCCAGGGCTCAGCAGAATTCTTCTTGTGAGGATGTGGGACCTCATATTCCCTGGCAGAATCAGTTCTTCCCCTGATCATTTGTGCTCGAAGTCAGACTGAGCTGTCATCCAGCAAGTTTTAAAGCCAACAAATGTCCCCATCTCCAACTGTTCTGGAAATGCATACAGAAAGAGACACAGGCAGACAATAGCAGAAGGATTACATTTTTGGGGGCATAAGTGCTGTGGGGATCATGAAGCTGGGACAGCAGCTGAACACCACTTGGCAACTGCATCTCGTGGAGGGAGCCAAAATATTCCTTCCTTCTGGACAAAGGGAAATGGCTGCATTTATAAAATGCTGTTGTTTATGTTATTTTAAAATAAAAATATATAATTTTCTGCTTTGGTCACAGTTTAATCAGTATATTGATCTGAAAGAGAGGAAAACTGAAGCTGGCAAAGCTTGGCTTGGAGGCAGCAGTTTTGTTTTTGTGAACAATACTCATTAGTTCATTTTTAACACCTCTTCTGCTGATATCTGAGTCCTGTGACAACAGCAGCCATCAGCATCTTCTTCTCCTTTGCTGAGCTCAAGGATTCCCCCTCAAGACCAGAGGCACAAGGTCACCCCTTATGACACGGATGGGTTTGGTGACACCCACAGAGCACTCGCTGGTGACAGCACCAAGGCTGGACTGAGAGACTCTGGAACCCCAGAGTGGCCTCCAGGTCACCTCCTGCCTAATGAGACATTGCATATTTATGCTTTGAATCATCCACAGATGGACAAACATCCATGCTCCCCTTCTGTGTCTCCTTCAGGCGTCTGCCTGCAGGGATGCTCCAGCTTTGCAGCATCACTGTGAGCTCTCACACACAGAACCTCTGGCCAGGAGAGCCCAGGGGTCTCCCTTGGTCCTTTCCCCATGGGCTGTGACCTCTTTTTAAGAAGCAGGTCTAGGGGAACAGCTTTGTCTGCCACCCCAAACAACAGTCAGAGGTTGTCTTCACAATCCAGCTGACACAACGTGTGGCCCACGTTTTTAAAGAAATTGCTCAGAGTCCCTTCACTCTTTTCCTCTGATTCCGTCCATTTTACAGCATTTCCAGGTCCTGCCCTGCTCTGTCCACCTTCATACATCCCAGGATTTTGCTTTGAAAACACAACCACAGAACAACGCACTTGACCTTATACACACAGTGTTTTTCCTATTCCTTTCAAGTGGTTTTTGCAAGATCAAAACAGAAAATTCCAACTCATAAATTTCTAAAGAAGCATGGTTATACCTGACTTTCAGATTAAATTAGTACCTTTGCAATCAAAAACTGCATGAATACATTTCTTTTTTTTCCTGCAGCATTACCATAACGAGACCCAGAGCGTGGCACTGAGATTTTAAGAAGCAGAACATCAAACACAACCCAGAGCTTTGCAATTAGTCTGTCTCAGGGAGGACAGGGAAGCAGGAAATGGGACAGATGGAGAGTGGAGTCTGCTGGGAGGTGTTTTGCTGAGTGACACCCAACACGTCCTTACAAGACAGTAATGTTTGCTTTGTATATGTTTTAGACCTGAATTTCAAAAGATGCTGACATTCTCTGGGTGGAAATCGGAGTCTCTGAAGTTTTTAAGTGTGTTAGACTCCTACATGGTTGTGGAGGCAAAGGAAACAAACTCTGTATCCTGAAAGGTGGCAGAACCAGTGCCTGCTGTCATCTGCATGTACTAACCCAAACAAGCCACTTATCAGAACACCAAAGCCACTTGCTTCCGTCTTATTGCACATTTTTATCACAAAGATGAAGGTAAAAGTTAGTTTAGGCACAGATTTTAGGTTAATCCTTCCTAGAAGGAAGGATTCCATCAGAAAAGAGTTCGTATGTTTGGGTTTTTTTCTCATTTAAACAACACTAACATCTGTAATATCCTGAGACTAAAATGTATTTGAGGTAAAATAGTGATGACATTTGAGGCAACCAGATTAATTAGATCAGACTCCTCGTGTTTGCTCAGATTCCTCACCTCCTTTCCAACCCCCCTTGATTTTTTTCTTGTTTGCAGCTGAAAACACACAACACAAATCATCCTTTCAAACTTGTTCCTACCTTGATTAAAAAAAAAAAAGGAGTGGAAATAAGTGTTTTACAATTCTAATTCTGTAACTGCTGCGCATATGCCAGAAGTTTGTTCCGACTGTGTCAGCTCATACAACAGCTTGGCCTTATCTACACAGTGCAGAGATTTGCACAGGTTTAGGAGAGCTTTCAGAAATTTAAATTCTCTGTTTACCACCTGGTAGCCTCCTCTGCTGCTCAGCACACTGCTCCTGCCATGCTGATGTACAAACACGGCCCCCTCCTAGAGCACAAATATTCCTCCAGAAGGAGAGGTGTAAATTAAAGCCCCAACTTTCAGTTTGAGGAAAATGTTTGGGAATAGCAGAAAGGGAAAAGGGGTCCAGGCCTCTGTGAAGTTCCACACTCAACTGAGATGTGAGATTGTAAGAAAAACTCAGTCACTGTCACCACATCAGACACAGCCCTGGCACACCTGGGTTAACCCATTCACAAGATACTGAACTATTTAAATATATCTGGGAGTTTGAGCCCTGGTTTAATGCTTATTTTTAACACTATAAAGGTGTCCAGGACACCTCAGACTTGCATTTGTGTATCACATTGTGATTACAAGGTACTGGCACATAATGATTCAGCCTTGTAGGTCAGGAGTGTGAGTATTGCTGAGGGAAACACGTGGAATAAATAGCAAAGTTTGGGAAGGTTTGGGAGAAAATTCCCAAGACACCCCAGTGTGGCTTTTGTCATGATGAGAAACCTCACACATGGTCCTTTTCCACCAGGTATCTCTCCAGTGAGCATCCTGCCTGGGTAGCATCTTTCCAAGATAACCTTTGGCTTGCTGGATAACTCCACAGGAAGCAGCATAACAGTATTTACATATATTTATATACACACACATATATATGTGCAAATAGAGGTTCCAAGCTGTATATGGATATTTATGGCATGCTGTATAACAAGTTGCATGTTTATGCTAAGCTACAAGCAGCATAAAAGCTATTTACACACACACATCTCTGCACACATATACGAGCAGTGTTTATAAGTTGTTTATATATGTTCTATACACATATGTAGGACAAACAGCTACACAGGGCATAAAGATGCATGTCCTGACACAAGCCAGTACTTACACAACTTGTAAGAAAAATAATAATAAGCCTGAACTGCCCCAAAGTGAATGCAAAAGGCCAGCAAGATCAAAGTGATGTTTAATCCAAATGGCCAGGAATCTCCCTCTCCTGGTGCCCAGGCTGCTGGAGCACCCAGTGCTGAGCTATTGCCTGAGCCACCAGGTAGGCAAGTGGGCAGTTTCCCACAAGGACATAATAACCAAAGAAAATTCCTTTCCAGTGAGGGCCACCAAACCAGGGAAGGGAAAAGCACCAGAAAGTGATTTCAGCGCTTAGGTTGTTTCAAATTGGATGGAACGTGTTAGGAAAACATTTCATTTCCATCTTTCCACTGCATTTGCCAGAAAGGTTAAATCCATCTGCAATACCCTTTTTTTCAGGTTGCCCCTCAGGTTCAAAGGGTGCAGCGTGTTCTTATCAACCCCTCAGAGCTGGCTTTGGGACTGATAGCTTCTAAGCCTCTCTTTTTCTCATAAGTCTGTGAAAGAGCTAGAAAATTGCAAATAATTACATCCTGAAGTGATGGAGTTATCTCCCTAAAAATCCAGTACAATTCCCAGGAATAAACCTTCCTCTCTGATCTCCTCATGGACCCTGCTTTCCAACGCTTGCCACTGCTCCAGCACTTCCACACGGGGACCACAGCAGGAAAATTACTTCAAAAGCTGTAGACAAAAAAGAAAATGTGGCAGCATTGAAGAAAGGGCAGTGTTTTCCACAGCCCGATGCAGATACATTGTGACATTATTCAACATCCTTTCAGCCCCAAAATTGTTAAAAGAACAGATACTGACAGAGATCTCTTCTCTTCCAGCGAGCTACTGACTGCTTTATATTTCTGCAGTGTGAGTCTGTCTTTTTAGCCTGGTCCTATGGTTTTCCAGCTGCAATTTGCACAAATTAAATCTCCAGACTTGCAAAGCTGATTCATGTAATCAGCAGCAGCAGCAGCAGGAGTTTGTCAAAGAGAATTATTTGCATGTTTACAGCCCAAATTGAGTTTTGACTTAGTACTTGTCCATGGCACAATGAAAGTTTTTGCAGCTGTTCTGTCCGAAAAAGGGGTGGCAGGATGGGGGAAGGGACAATTTGCTTGCCCACAGCTGAGGGTGGGAGGATGGTGAGAGGCTACAACTTATCTGAGAGTTGGAGGGAGCTGGTGTGGGCACAGCCCTCCTCCCCAGGCCCTCTTGCTTCTCATTTTCCATCCCTGAGCTTGGGCCAAGCCCCAGGTTCACACTTCAGTCCTGACCCAGCTGCAGGGTGACAGGAATTCTAGAGGTAGGGGGTTTTTTTTGCAACACCTGGTAGGAAAATGGCATTTTTAGCCAGTGAAACCTGAAGTGAGCCATATTCAAACCAAAGGATCACATACCAGTAACTCAGCAAGCAGTGAACACACCTAGCAACTCCCATTCATTATAAAATGCTTGCAGGCTCTAGACATTGGTGTAAAAACGTTACTGAATCAGAATAGTGGCACTTGGCTCTTTCTTCAGCAACACAGGAGGAAGCAGCAGGTCTCGGTGCTGTGCAGAAGATGGGTTACAGGATATGTGGATGACTGGCACGATTGGAAGAAATAAATCCCTCCCCAAACATCAAACCAACCTTTCTTCTGTATCATGCAAGTTTCTTCAGCAATGGAGAGGGTGCTGCAATTGGTATGGAATAAGCAAAAAACAAATCTGTGAAGGCTGACATAATTTCTACAGACAGCTTCTGAAAAAAAAGCAGTTTCCTTAGGATGCAGAGCAGACACAAAGCAAACCAAGTGCTTATCTGGGATTTTGATATTAATTTCGACTCAGGCCACAACTAATCCTTCACATCCCAAGTGAGTCAGGAGCCAGTATCACGTGTTGTGATGTTCTCCTATTACAGAATGAGCTGGGAACGGGCTGCTTACAAGTGGTGAATGTGCACATTGAGCCGCGTGCTGCAATTATAATTCAACTGCGTGTACACACAAGCACAGAGAACTGGGGTTGCTGATTACCTCCTTTGTCAGAGCCTATTTTTCTTTGCAAGATTGTTCCTATAGCACCAGAATAAACAATAATTTTGGATCTTTGCACATCCACCAGCATTTTCCTAGACAACCCATTCTTTCATTGTCAGCACTCTGGGTTGTGTAATCACCACCGATAGAGCTTTGCAGTGGCGCTGGGTTTAGATGCACATTTGTGCTCAGCTTTTGGGAGGAGGTAACAGAATCATAGAATAGTTTGGGTTGGAAGTGACCTCTGAAGGTCACCTAACCCCAACCCTGAAACAGGTGGGGTCCACTAGGCCAGGTTGCTCAGAAGACAGAGGGGAGTGCACACACACACACAGAGTCACACACACACAGAGTCACACAATTGCTTCCCTACTTTCCTGGTCCAAGATCCTGAATGGAGATTCTTGCTGCCTGTGCTCTTGGCATGCTCAGCTGGGGGACTAGAAGTCCTACAAGGATGCTGTGGATGGAAAAAGTCTGAGCCAAGTTCAAATTCAGCGCATTACTTGGAAGAAAAATCCATGCAGGTATCACCTGGCAGTTGTGACATGCCATGCTCAGGCACTGGGCCAGGAAAGGACATTGTAAACTCATCATTTCATGTACCAGCAACACAACTTTCTCAACAACCACTGGTAAATCCATGGTGGATCTGGGAGCTGAACTCAGTGCTCCCAATGTAACAGACTCAGGAAATAACTGTGGGCTTCTCCCACCTTCTCAGCACACTCAGTCATGATACACAAGTGAAAGGATGCTGCCAGGATCCCCTCTGGAAATTTCAAATAAAAGGATATTTAATACAAGCTCTTCAGTCTCTTGATCCTACATGGACCAAGGCTCACATTCATCCTGCTAAGAAGATGATTGCTGGAAACTTCTGGGTTTACCCATCTCCAGAATCACGTTCTGCATGTTTCACTGATTTTTCTATGCAAGCCAGGCTGTCTCTCACAGTTGTTTTAGAGGGAAACATTTATATATGCAATAAAAAAGCTATTTCACCACGCTGCTGAAAATTCCATCAGGTTATAGTTTATCTTAACAGTCTATCATTCACAATGTACTAATAAAGGAGTGCTAAATATTATATTGGTTTTGGCGTAAAGAGTACATTATCGGTGTTTATAAACACATCAGTAAATGTTACAGACTTTTAAGTAACCCCATTGACCTGTAACATAAAAGCCCTGGAGCTACTGATTCACTATATATATATATATGTATAAATATATATATATATATATATAAAAGCACTTTATGGATAATCCTTTACAAGCCATTTATAAAATGAACGTCTTACTGAGAAATATGACACACTCCCAAACAGACACGGAAATAACTCACAAGGAAACAAGGTCATTGTGAGAAAGACTCGAAGTCTTTTCGTTTGGTTCAGCCTCTGCAAATTAAAGCTCTACCTCAGCGTACGGAAGTAAAGTTAACACAGAGTAGAATTTTAAAAGAGAGATTTTTCAATTGTATTTCAAATGTGGGAGTCAACAAAAGAAGAAGAAAACCTGAAATGGCCAAGATAGATGGCTTGGAAGAATTTTCAAGCACAAACAAGAAGCATGAAATCTGTTGCTTCTGTCTTTATGCTATTTCATTTCTGACATGGGTCATTTTCTTGCAGGTATCTGTTGATGAGGGAACACCTCACATCTCACTGTAGCCATCTGAAAATTAGTTGCAAAAGTCAGTGTTTGTCCCTGAGCTAACTCAGCAAAACAGGCCCATTCAAGGAGCAATCCAACCCACGTGCCTCAGGCTGCTTTATCCAAGACAGACTCACCCTCTGGAGAGACATTTTTCCCACCATCAAGGTCGTTTTTTGTGTTCCTTCTCTAGAGCTGGACAACTAGGTCTCTTCTCCCGCATAATGAGTGATAGGACAAGAGGAAATGGCCCCAAGGTTGTGCCAGGGGAGGTTTAGATTGGAAATTAGGAAAAATTGCTTCAGAGAAAGGGTTGTCAAATCCTCGAGCAGGCTGCCCAGGGCAGTGGTGGAGTCACCATCCCTGGAGGGATTTAAAAGATGCATAGATGTGGCACCTGGGGACACGGTTTAGTGGTGGCCTTAGCAGTGCTGGGAGAATGGTTGGACTTGAGGGTCTTAAAGGCCTTTTCCAATCTAAACAATGTTATGATTCTAACCATCAGGTAAACAGCCAAGCCTGCCTAAGTCCCGGTTTTGGAGTCTGCTGGAAAACAACAGCTGCATGCTCAGCTCAGTGTGGGAGCTGATATTTAAAGGTTCAGCTTGAGAGACAAAGATCTGTGGCTCAGGCAGAGAGTGTTTGTCAAAGCTGACAGACCTTGCAGCAGGACCAGGACAAGGATCCTGCCTGCCTAGGGATGGATGGAAAAGCAGCTGCTGACTGCAGGCAGCGACTGACCTGGATAAAATTCCTGTGGATTCACACCTTGGCACGCGTCAGTCACGGCAACAGGAACAGGGTGTGAAACACTTTGAACCCCAGTTGGTTTCAGGCTTTTCCATCTATCTTCCCCAGCAGCTTTACCCCACTGTTATCCTTGTGCTGGGCAGACGAGAGGACAGAAAGGTGAATCTGGGGCTGTTTCTCAGTGCTGGAACTTCAGTGTGGATCTTTACAAGACCATCTGGAATATGGCAGAGCTGTCTCTGCTGTTTACCTTCCCTAAATGCAACCTGTTGTTAATATCAAGTGTCAGCAAAATATTTTGGATAAATCTGGATAAAGTGCCAAGCTGAAGTGTAATTAATCACTATGAACACACAACTGTCTCAGTTACACAGTTGGGACTCTCAGTAAAACTTCCTCTCAATCTGACACTGCAGAGAGGAGCTTTTTTTTTGGTATCAACTTCTTGTAACACTCTCCCTGGCGTAACAATAACTCTGAAGGGTGTTTCATACAGTCTGACCTCATTATAAGGAACCCTTCAAATAAACAGTTCTATCTGAATGTTCACCACAATTACGATGGGGAATTTGCTTCACCAGGCCAATAAAAAAAGCGAAACACCCGTATCTGAGCCAAACACTGATGCCCAGGGCAGTAACAGATTTTTCTTCATAGCAATGAAGAATTAAAATGAAGCATTTTCAAAATAAAATAATGATTTAGGAAGGAATAGTAAATTTTGCTTCCAAGGTAGATCTACTAAGCTTTAATCATAGGTAATCCTGAGTTGGAAGGGAAACACAAGGATCATCGAGTCCAACTCCTTTAACAAAAACAGGAGCTATGCCATTCTTGTTAAGATGACTTATTTTTAATTTATTCTTTTTTTATTGAGGCTAATGGACAACGCCTGAAAGAGCAGTTCTTACCACAGCTGGGTGGTATGGGTGGGCTCTCCTGTTTTGACACTTTAGCTCTGAATCTCGATGCACTCCTGCCTCTGTTCTTGGAATAAAGCGGTCCTCAGAGCAGGGCAGCCTCATCTGCTCCCTTTCCTACAATCTACTGCTTTGCACTGACTGAAGGGGCCAAGCACTGCCTCGGGTGTCTGCTCATGAGCACGTGTGGAAGACCAGAAGATGGGAGGTGTGTGCTGGGAAACATGTGAAAACACTCGCTACTGACACCCATATCCACTGTTTGGGTTTGGCAGCACAAAATGTCTGCACAAGATCCCTTCCATGTCTGTGTCACTTGGTTTGGTCAGCCTAGAGAGGGGGAGATGCAGGGGGGGCCTCACTGACATCTTCCAACATCCTCACAAGGGCAGTGGAGGGGCAGCTCCAGTCTCTTCACTCTTGTCACCAGGGACAGGACGCAAGAAAATGGCATGAAACTGTCCAGGTTTAGGCTGGATATCAGGAAAGGTTCTTCCCCCAGAGGGTGCTGGGCACTGCCCAGGCTCCCCAGGGAATGGGCACGGCCCCAAGGCTGCCAGAGCTCCAGGAGCGTTTGGACAGCGCTGCCAGGGATGCCCAGGGTGGGGTTGTTGGGGTGTCTGTGCAGGGGTTGGACTCGATCCTTGTGGGTTCCTTCCAGCTCAGGATGTTCCATGATTCTATGATTTCTATGGCTCTGTGTCAAGGTTTAGCCCCAGCAACAATCAAGCCCCACACGGCCACTCACTCACCCCCCTCCAGCTGATCAGGGAGGGAATTGGAAGGGTAAAAGCCAGAAAGTTTGTGTTTTGGGATAAAGACAGGGAAATCAAAAGCTGTGCAAACAAGGAGAGCGAAACAAGGAGTTCATTCCTCACTTCCCATGTCTGGGCAGGTGTTCAGCCGTCCTCAGGATAGCAGGGTCCTGTCACACTAATTGGTTACTTGGGAAGACAAACACCATCACTCCAAATGTTCCCCTTTTCCTTCTCCTTCCCCCACTTTATGCATGATGTCGCATTGTCTGGGACTTGCTTTTGGTCAGTTTGGGTCACCTGTGCTGGCTATGTCCCCCCTCCCCCAGCCTCCCACACACCCCCAGCCCCTCCCCAGCGTGGCTGCACGAGGGGCAGGAAAGGCCTTGGCTCTGTGCAAACTTAGTAACAACAAAAATATCTGTATTTTCAGTAACAACAAAAACACCTGTATTATCAACCCTGTGTTCAGCACAATTCCAAGACACAGCCCCAAACCAGCCACTGGGCAAGGAATTAACTCTACCCCAGCTAAACCAGCACAGATCATCTATAGAAACCACCAGAAAAATCTCAGGCACCTATCAGCAATTGTCATTCAGCACTGAGTACCAAGGAAAAAACACAGTAATACCCATTAGAGAGAAAAAGTTGCAAGAATATGCTTTGCTCTAACCCATGCTGCTAAGACTCTAATTTTCAGAACTACTTAGCTCACATCCACAGGCTTTCCGAGAGGACTGACACAAAATCTGCAGCTAGGCTGAAATGCCTGCTGAATTCTCTTTGCTGCTCTTCATCTCCTGAATGACAACCATGATGCAAAGCCCATCACTGTGACAAGATGCTGGTCTTATTTTTTGTCATGCAATCACCCCATCATTTCCAGCAGTGCTGCTCACAATGCCCTGTCTCCTCTAAGTGCAAAGAAAAGGCACAAGTACAAGAGTCTCTTAGTAAAACATTAATCTCAGATCACAGATTTATTTTATGGATTTGCAACACAGCCCATATTACAAACATTGTCTGGGAACATTTACAAGAATAAATAAGATGGACTCGCAGTCGTAAAAAAAAGATTACACTTCACTGTAATGTACAGTCAAAAAATATATCTGATATTCATTGACTTGACATTATTTACCTTCCTTCTTTTAAGCTAGAAAGAAAAGACACTGAATGCACAGTGTTGAGAGTTTTGTATTTATATTTTTTTCCTTTTTTTTTCATACGTGCTTTATCTATCAAACATCCAAACTGTACAAGTGGGTTTCACCAGTAATCCATAAAGGCCAGGGGGGAGGAGATGGGGCGGCATCGCAACAGCAGAGACTCGCTCTCATGCAGCACTCCTCCCTGCCCAAAAACACATCCAGGGAGCTGGAATGGGAGACTGCTCCTCCAGAGGCAGCCACAGCATCGCTGTGAAGTGGTGACAAGTCTGGCAAGAAGTGATGCTGGCACATTTTGATTCCAACAGGGTCGGTGCGGGGAGCGAGGAGATTAAATCAGTGTGGGAGTGAATTTTGTCGCTGTGGTTAGTCGGGATGGGTTAAAGGAGGTGTTAAGGATGCAGCTCAAACTTTTGGCATAGAAGTACAGTGTTTAAATGCTGGCAATGCAAGAAAGGGCTGGAGGGGCAGTGAGGGGGTGATTCCAGTTCTGCTCCAGGTACATGGAAGCCCAGCACATAAAGTGTGGTTTGACTGTCAGCAATGTGAAAAACTGAGCAGTGTTTGTCCTGGGGAGTCTTAGAGTACCTAAATTCATGAAAGCTTGTAATGTGCTGGCCCCACTTCCTCTTCCATCCCCCAAAACACACTCCTTCCCATTATTTCACACAAAGAACATTTCCTGGAGGCGCTCACTGAAAGATGATGTACTCACACAAGGAAATCCATCTCCACAGTGCAAGACGCTTCAGGGGTCTCACAGGGTGTCCCAAAGAGGGGCATTTCAGGGTAGCAGATCTCCACTGAAACACTCCTCCTGTGACAAATGCCTCCACTAAAGGAACCACCACACTCCTGGGTACCTACACATGAAATATCAGGACTGGTCCCTAAGGGACATCAACAACATAACTTCATCCTGCACCTCCAGAGTGGCATGGACTGGCTCTTGTTTATACTGCTCATAAACAGCTCATTGAATCGAATTCCAAGAAAAAACAGTTTAGTTTGTTCTTTTCTCTTTTCATTCTGTTTTGGCTTTTTTTTCCCCCTGCCAGGAAACACTATGGGAACACCAGCATCTGGCATTCAGTCTGCTGCATTAGCTTGTCTTTTAAGGCTCAGGTTGGAAACAGAATAGTGGTGGAAAATCTGCTCCATGAACTGGGATGAGGATGGAAAGACTAATTTAGATCTCTCATGCTTTTACAAACTGGAAAAGCTGCCAGGTTTTCACATTCTGCTAGTCCAACATTAAACTATAGGATATTCTGAGCATAGTTTATTTTTTTTTCACAAGGGAAACTTTTAAAATATTTTAACACAGCAAATAAAGATTATAGAGTAGAGGTCACTGGAAGTCAGCAAGTTTTTGTCTCTTTTTTTTTTTTTTCTTTCCATCACACTCTGTACCACCAGGATTTGGTCTTGGTATATGAAAATGTATGATTCTGCTTGACAGTTTGAGAAAATTGTACATTCTTCAAGTATGCATATGAGGGAGATGATTGATACCTTTTCCAAGTCAATGAACAGATAATACATGATGGATTTTCCTAGTGGTCCTTGCCAAAACGGCAGAAATTGGGCTTTGCTCGCTATGCTGTTGGCTCACCCTCGAGGAAAAAGAGCTGTAGGTATTTTTGGGAACAGGGAAAGAAAGAGCACTTGCATTGAAATTGTATATTATGTATGTATGGCTATAGAAGACTGCAATCTAAATAAACAGGAGCACAGGAGGGTTAACAGAATCCTCGTGACTCACATCTGTCTCTCTGACTTAGCTACCTCCTCCTGTTCCTCTGCCTGGGGAGGGCGGCTGCAGTGCTTTGTTCTGCCCTCACACCGCAGGAATATGGAATTTTTGACCCAGTGGCAGTGGTTATGCTGACTAAATGCTGCCACCTTTGCCACATGGCCCCCTTTATTTTCCTTAAAAAAAAACGGGGTTGACTGTCTTTTGTACATTTCAGACAAATTAAAGATTCTCAAATGAAAGTGCAGCAGTTTCACACCAAGGTCTTGAGATGCCCCTTGCACTGGCTGGAGAGATCACAAAAATTAACTGTGCTGCCAACGTCATGGAGTGGACTGTTCACATTTATTACAGGACAATGAAGTTTTCCAAGGGGAACTTTTCCACTGCATTGCACATCCAGGACCATGCCAGGACTGTGCACTGCCCTGTGACGACGTTACTAAAAATTCTGCAAGTGGGACAGATAGAAGCACCTCATATTTGAAGATTCCTCTCTCAAGCAAATCTTCTTTTATCTTTGTCCCTCAGGATTTATTCCCTCTGTCACACTCCGAGTGCTCCATCTCCACAGCACAGAATGTGACATTACCTGTTTTTTATGATCTTGGCAGGAGCTCAGAAGAGTCAGAGAGAGATGAGAGCAGCTGTGCAAGAATGAGAGAGAGAGAGAGCAAGGTGCAAATTTCCTACCTGTATCAGGATCCATTTCATCTGCCTTCTCCTCCAATGTTTGGTTTCTCCCAGAGGAGATTTCTTCTCCCTTCCTTCTCCTCCAGATGGAAACTGGTTTAACTGCCTCCTGAACCACCTGCTGCAGGAGCCTCTCTCCTTCCTCTGACCCTACAGCACACCAAGGGCAGTGACCAGCAATCCCTGGCTTGACATTCCCAAGGGAAATCCCATAAACTACTGCTAAAGGGCCTGTGGAAAGTAAATGGAAAAACCAGTCCAGCATCCACAGGCTTAAATCTACTGCTGTGGGGTCTATGTGGCCACTGGACTTTTTTTTTTCCCCAGGGGAAAAAAAAAGGAGTTCACAGCTCCAGAATAAAAGGTTAGAAACTACTGATAACCAGTGGAATTCATTGCTGCAGTTACATCCCTTAATAATTTGAGATGCTGGTTATCCTCTATATGAGACAGTGACCCCAAACCACCTTTTTCTAGTTGCTTGTGTTTCAGACCAAACTTTACACCAACTCTGTGCTGTCACAAGCACTGCCCCCTCACCCCTGAAGGATGTCTCCATGGGAATAAGTTCATCTTCGTTATGTCCATTCAAATATTGCCAATAAATTTTTTCCAGCCTAAAATTCAACCACTGAGGAATTCACCTTTTTTTACTGCACATTATCACTTTCCATCCACAGCAGGGGATGCTTAGGCTGAAAAGCTCACTCTGGCTATTAATCCTTCCAGGAGTGAGAAAACCTCCTTTATCTCATCCCATAATTTCTTTCTTTCACCGTGAAAACAAACCCATCGTCCATAATCTTGCTTCAAACACATTACCTACTTCACTATGGGCTGTTCTCTAGGGTTTAAACAACCTCAAGGTAATAAAGTGATTTAAAGTGAGCTTTTCCACACAATTCCCTTCATCATTAATTCACACTTGGCACATATGCACTGTGCAGGGAGGAACAGCATGAAGATCCCTGAGCCAACACAGACTGGAGCTGGGTCAGTGCCCCAAAAGCACTGTAACTGCAGGAATTTATCACAGTTTGGCAACACAGTCTGCAGTGTCTGCTGAGCATCTTTCCATATGGGTTGTAGGCTGGACATTAGGAGGTTCAGACACATGGTTGAGTGGCCACATAATAAGCTGTGACTAACAGTTGGGCTGTGGTAACCAACATTTGCATTGAGCTCCTATAAAATGTAAAATTTAGCTTCAATATCTTTCCCTGCAGTTTGTGCCAACATCACTCGGCATTTGCAGAGGGCTGAGCGCACAGTGAGTTGCTGTGGGCTGGCTGATGCAGGTACCTGACCCTTTAGTAACATTTTTCATACCACAAAACACGTTCAAACCTACCTCCAGACCCTCAACAGCTGCACTGCAAGCGCTGTTCTGCTCTGCTCATCCCACACCTCCTTCCCTTCACGCACACACCCCTCCTGTGGGCTTGACTCTGGCATTTCGATCCACTTTCTTTTAAGTTAAGCCTAAATTACCTCCTACACTTCACACCTCAGTGATACTGGCATTTCTTTACCTCTCTGTTCCCTTATCCCAGCTGTCACCCTCGGTGCTGGCTTCACTCCCCAAAGTCATGAGGGAGACCTGTCACTGTGCTACTTTCCATGTAAAATTAACAGACTGCTAAATACTAATTAATATTTCCATAGTATCCACAGGGAGTGGTTCCCTCTGGCTTTCTGGAGTCAGCAGACTCAAAACCACTTTGCTGAGTTGTAGCTTCTTCATACCGGGGCAGTCGTTGAAAAATCCCATCCTGAGATTAGAATTCCCTCTTCCCTCTTCTTTGCTAGCAGCTCCCAGCTCCTGACCTACTCTATTCCATCCAGCCACCTGCAATCAAAACACCAGAATTATGCCTTTCCTCTCATTTTTATCTCATAGTTTTACTTTGCCTTCTATTTATGTTTGTTTTTTTCTCTGCTGAATTGTGTTGCTCAGTTGCATAAAGAGAAAAACCCAATTCAGAGCAGCAGCCTGAGATGCCAGACACCCACCTACAGCCCCAACTGGAACTAAAGTTGATTTCATGACTTCTTTGCAGGCAACAGAAAGGACCAACCTGAAACAGCGCAGAGGCTCCTGTGGGAAGGTGGTTCATGATCAGTTAAGGCCTTCATGATATTAAAGCCAAGAATCCAAAGCTCCTTAGAAAAACCCCAGGTGGTTGAGCATCCTGTGAGCTCCCTCCTTTGCTTATCAAGAGCGGCATTAATGAAACTCCAAGCATCCTTCCCTAGGCTGGTGCAGGTCCTGGTGGATGACCAAGGTTTGGTTGGGCACTGCTGTGCCTGAGTCGAGAGCTGCTTTTGCCAGATTTCATTTCCATCCCTCCTGGTCAAGGCAAGGGATTGCAGAAAGAATGACCATGGAGCAGAGGTGCCTTTTGAATTCACAGACAGAATTAGCAAAGCATTTTGAACTTCTGGCACGCTCTGTGCCTGGCATGGGCAGGACGGAGCTCCCAGCAGCCTCCGAGTATTTACCTGAGGGTGGAAAACTACAGGGTGATAAGAAAATTGGAGTTTCCTTAAACTCTTAATTTCAGTCTATCTTTTAGCAAGTCTGAATTTGAAGAACCATGCATGCCAGAATCTAATTTACACACAGAGCAACCTCATATGCCGCACCTTCAAGATAAATAAATGGCTAAATTGAAATACTAATTATTGTAAAGCCTTGTTCATTCAATTATTTTTTCTTCTCCAAGATTACCCCGCAGACCTTAGTGATTAACTACTTAAACATACTTTTTTCAGAAAAGCAATTTCTTAGCTGCTACGACATCAGAACGAGGTCCAGAACCATGGCGAAACACATCTGGTGTTTGTTTCAGAGAAGGAGACTTGCACAGGCATTTTTGCAGAATAAAACAAAAGCTGTTTTGCTTAAGAAGCGAAGTTGCTGTGCTGGGCTAACACTTCTCTCTACAGGTGTCAGATTAGGTTTCTGTGTATGTACATCACCTTTCCTACAGCTCCAATGGGTTACAATTTTGAAGCTTGTAGAGCCTGGAAATAGTGAGGAAATCTTGCCCAAACCAAATTTTAAGAACCTTCAGGCTTTAAACTCTTGAGCAGGAGCTTTCTTTGCTGTCTGCTTGCACAGTGCCTAGTTCAGCAGGGTCCTGGCGTGACTAGGGGTCCTAAGTTCTACAGCAATACAAATAATAAATAAAAAATAGTCAGAGATAGCATATGAGCAATAAAACCGACTTCATACCCTGTCTGTCAGACACACTGCACCCCAGCAAACACTTGGAAAATGCGGTAACAAAGTTACCGGGGCTGCAAGACAAATGCAATTTGTTTGGTGCAAATATTTAACCTCCAGGTTCGAGTGGCTGGGAAACTCCTCAGCGGCTTCACCGGCAGCAAAAAGGACACAGACCAGAGGGATGGAACTGGGTCATGCACAGCCCTGGAAGTCGAGCAGAAACTGGGAGGAAACATTAGTGTGGAGGCAGTGAATCCATGAACAGCTTCTCATCTCCACCATCTATTTTCATGCTTAAAGGGACTACACACGGGAAGAGAATCCCAGCTTTTTCTTTTTCTTGTCTTTTTTTTTTTTGTGTGTGTGTGTGTGTTGGCCTTTTCATTTGGAAAAACAAATAAAAGGAAACAGATAAGGTAGATAAATCGTAATGAAACATTTCATGTATCCCCTATGGCTATCTCATTTTTCCCAAATGACTGCTGCATGAAATTAAAAAATTAAAAGGCTGGGATTTGAGAACAAAATTATAAATTAAAAAGGAGACATTTAAAAGAGAATTTCCTAAGGGTTTCATTCCTTCCCCACTCTGCAGCAAGCAGAGCAAAAATACAATCCAAAAGAGGAGAGAAGTCAGAGGGGATTAGAAAGTCCAGTCTTTCAGCCTGTCTCCCATTTTGCTAATTTTTACAGTAGGTTATTTAAGAAGCAGTAGATGTTCCGATAGAAAGCAGGCAGCAGCACACACAGGCATCGTCTCCTCCTTCCAGCGAGGTCTCTGCAGCCTCAGTCTCTTGTTCCAGGAAGGAGAAGTTTTCCTTCCCACACTTGTTACTGCCTTCCAGTGCGGGATGGGGAGAAGCATCCGCCAGAGTTTGGGGTCTGGCACGTCGTAGGGTCCCCTCCCTTGGCTGGGCTAAAAGGAACTCAAGTATTCCAGTGCAACCTCGTATACAAATTTATACTGTTCCTGAAAGAGACAACACAAAGGAATGGCATCAGGATATGGGTAAATCCCTCAGAGCCTCGTTCTGCAAGCAAAAATACCTCCTCCTTCTCTCTTACACCCTTTGGCAGCAGCAGGCAAACACTGATTGTGTTCCTGTGTGATCCTGAGCAAGCATTGCTGGGAGATGGTGCCGTCAATGGAAGAGAAAAGCACTCAAAGAGACAGCCCCAGCCTGGACTATTCATTATTTGCCTCCAGCCCTCAGTGCCCGTGTGGCTTTTGAGGCACAGACTCAGTGTGATCGATGGAGATGACTGAATTCAGGACAGTTTAATCTCCTGGGCTGCAGGGAGCCAGGCCTGGGGGCTGGACTGCTCTCCCTTCCTGGTTTCAAGGCACATCACAGAACCCAGCACTGGGCTGGACAGGAGGACAAATCCCTGCATGGACAGAAGGACAAATCCCTGCGCGGACAGGAGGACAAATCCCACTCTTCCCACAGCCATGGTGACAGCTCTGTGGGGTCTGACCTCCTGAGGCAGCTGGGCATGGGACACAGTGTCCATCACTCTGCTGGGGCATCCCCTCTGCTCAAAAAGAGAAGCAGGAGGATTCACTGAACATGTTTTAGCACAGGACCAGTTTTAATTCTGATGTCTTCATGTTCTGATTCGTTTTGATTCATCCTGAACTAAGCCATGACATTTTCTTACCTATCCTGAAGTGCCTTGCACACAGTGGGTGGGGGAATGAGCAGAAAAAAGCCTCACCAGTGACTCCACCATGTTGGATTTGTTATTCCGTAGCGTTTTCACTATGTGGAACACGTCGATGATATTTTGCTGCTGGATCATTTCACACACACTGCAGATGGCACAGAAGGTGCCGCTGCGTCCCCCGCCGTTCCTGGGAGCAGCAGAAAAGAGGTGAGGGTGGAGCTGGTGAGGCTGAGGGAAGGAGAGCCCACACAGCTCACACCCCATGGACACTGGGGAAGGTCTCTAATGTAAGGACTGGTCATGGAT
Organism: Lycocorax pyrrhopterus obiensis; assembly: GCA_014706295.1. Classification (NCBI taxonomy): domain Eukaryota; kingdom Metazoa; phylum Chordata; class Aves; order Passeriformes; family Paradisaeidae; genus Lycocorax; species Lycocorax pyrrhopterus. Next base: position 6,501,115 of record JACSVZ010000022.1, on the reverse strand, counting down.
ATTCAAGGGTTCGTGTGCCTAAAGGGGCTCTGAGAGACCCGGGGAGGGACTTGGAACAAGGGCACGGAGTGACAGCACAAGAGGCAGTGGCTTCCCACTGCCAGAGGGCAGGGATAGATGGGATATTGGGAAGGAATTCCTCCCTGTGAGGGTGGGGAGCCCTTGGCACAGGGTGCCCAGAGAAGCTGTGGCTGCCCCTGGATCCCTGGCAGTGTCCAAGGCCAGGCTGGATGGGGTTTGGAGCAGCCTGGGATAGTGGAAGGTGTCCACTAGAACTGAGAGGTGCTTGGGGTCCCTTCCAACCCAAACCGTTCTGTGAGTTTGTGAAAGCAGAGACCTGTACAACAGGCGGCAGGGATGGAAGGGCTGAGGGACTCCTGGAGTGGTGGACAGCAAAGCTCAGGGACTGCAGTGCTGCAGATCCCTGCTCTGGGCTCACAGCAGCTCTGTGCTCAGAGCTGGGCATGTGGCAGAGCTGCTTCAGCTCTCTCTGGGCTCCAGACACGGGACCCACAGTGTAGCAGGGCTTTTGGAGCTATTTCTCACTGCAATCAGTAAAATCCCTGGGCCAGGATACTATAATGCAGTACAATATGCAACTTGCAGTGTATGATAAACGTACTTTAACTCCATTTTCCCCAGCTGAAGCCTGGCAAACCACCAGATCTCCAGATCCACAACCAGCTCCCTTCACACAGCACCGCGTGAGGCTGCAGACATTCTCCAGCCCTACTTACAGGCAGTGGACCACAGTGCGCCCGTCTCTGCCATCGTACTGCTCCTGCCACTTCTCCAGCCTCCTGACCACCTTCAGCAGGGAGCGTTTGGAGGGAGGGGTGTCCCTGTATGCCGGCCAGCCGATGTACTGCAGGTGCTGCACAATGCGATACCCGTCCTGCGGCTGCAACACAGAGCCTGCTCAGGGTGCTGAACGGGGCAGGGGCAGAGGCACGGGCAGAGCTGGGAGCACTGGTGACACGGCATCCTGCCCCCTGCATCTGCACCAGCAGCGTTAGCACTGTCCACTCTGGGTACCTGACACAGTGCACAAACAAGGGCTCATCCCTATGGATGCTGAAAAAGCTCCAGCACAGAATTTCTTCAGCTCTCTGCAGCATTTTGTGAGAGCTCTGTCTTTCCCATGCAAGTAACTCCAAACAATGTTACAGTTCTGTAAACTTCTTGCAGCTGCAGGTTGTTTTGGCACAATTGTTATGGTTCTAACTAGAAAAACATTCAGAGATGGGTGTCTTAGAACTTGGCCAATCCCCTTAAGGGGTGGATGGCAAAAAAACCAATTACCTTATGCCACTTAAGACACTTTGTGAACTAACATATAAAAGCCTTCTGAGAGTTCATTAAAGCTCATCCATCTATCCCTGAGCCTGGACTCTGTGTCATTTCTCTACTCGTCTGTGGGGAGAACAGCGACGCATCCCTAGCCTGGATAACAATTATTACAGGGCCAGGCAGACACCGAGTACATGGGACCCCTGCTTGGTTTCCAGAATAAAGTTCCATCAAACTGCACAAACAGATCAAATATCTCTTTCCTGGCTGCCTGTGCTGTGCCATAAGAGGTAAAGGCGACCCTCAAAAATTCTCTGGGGATTGTGGACGGAAAGGATCCTCATAAATTTGCTGGCAGTGGCCGTGGTGTTGGACACGGATGAGTGCAGAGAGCTGTGAGTGCACAGCACCGCCCTGCCAGCCCTGCATCCACGGGCCAGCTCCATCTCAGAGTCACAGAGCCTTGGTCTGACCAGCTTTATGATCCCCAGGCTCTCGCTGGGACACAGGAATGTGCCTAATATCCAACCAATTTATCAATTTCTGTGGCTGGACCACAAGGTTCCCTCTGCAGTGCCACAGCTGAACTGCTGCCCAGGCTCTGACTACGCAGAGACTGATGTGTTAGACTGCAAGGAAATACAATTCGTGGAGCCTGCTTCCATTTCTGATTAGAAAAAAATGAAAGAGGAACAACAAAGGAAACATAATCAATCTGGGAAACAACTAATGAGAGAAAAATCCTCTGCTGAAGCCCTTAGCTGCAGCCCTGAAGTCAGATTGCCAGGGCTCAGTGTGCAGATAAACTTTGTTTCTATCATTTCAGCTGTCCTGGGGCTGAGGAACACAGACAAAGAGTTGCTTACAGAAATGGCAGTTGCTTATTTACAGGGAAAGCAGTGGCAATTGGGAATCCCAGTCTAGCCAGTAAACATTGCATCTGTCTTCAGAGATGCTGCCTGGTAGCTGACAGATGGGGAGCTGCTGACACCATCCCAGTTTATTTCCTGCAATACTGATGGCTTTATATTGGCTACAAAGTGATGAATTGTTCTCAGATACACACAGAAAAATGCTCACCATTTAAATACAGATTTTCAGCTCATATCATCCGCTTGCTGCCTTCAGCCAAGAGTCCTTTAGCAACGAAGGCTGATTAAATGTTAATTAAAGGAAGTAGCTGCAGTGGAATTTCGCTCCTAGGTGAGGGATTCTGCATCCCTAAACCACAAGTCTTGGCTCTGCCTCTTCCTTGAGCCAAAATGTGGTTTTGAGAACAACTAGGGAACGTGGTATTTCTCCTCTCTTACCCTGGCCATGTTGCAAATCCGGAATATCCGGTTGATGATATCTTCATCAATGTCTGCTGAAACAAACTCCACTTGGATTGGGCCGTAACAACAGGACGTCTTCTCCGGCCAGTACTGCATGCAGAGCTAGGAAAAAAACAAAAACAAACATAAATCTTAATTATGAACATATCCAATCATTCCTTTTGGATTTATAACCAGCTCAAAATCCATCACCAATCTTGTATAACGTGGCTTTGTTCAGAGAAGATCTCATTCTAGCTCAGTAAAACATTTTATATCCTCAATATGAAGAAAAAAAGAAATATATTTTAGGGCCTGGACTTTTCTTCCTCTTTGTTTTTGCGTGAACACAATTTGGAACTGATTGAATTCTGGGTCTAGAGGTGCAGAGAAGGTGGCTGACAAATGAAGCTTCTGTAAAGGTAGAGATTTAAAAGGAACATTAAAAGATTAGTGTCTGTAGATAAATTTAATAGGAACCATAGAGATTTGGTAAAAATGAGGAAACAGTCTAGGCACCAATAAAATGAATCTTAATTCAAACAAACTGGAATTTCTTTTTTTCTGTAAGATGAACTTTTTATCTTTCTGGCTCTACCAGTGAGCAGGGGAAGGAGACTGAATTTCTGGTTTCAGGGCGAACCACAACTGCATCTCTGAAGTTTGTGAAGCAGGCTGCAAGTCTTTTTCTTGCGCTGATATTACTGAGTTGAAAGGACAAAAAACATCCTATGCACACAAATTACAATCTAAGGATTTTAAATCCATCTGGAAATAGATCATGGCGCAAAAACATTTTGCATGAGATCTCATTAGCAGTTTCTGCAAAGATTGTATTTCTTTGTGGGTTTTGTTCCTTCCTATTTTCAAGTGTAATTTTGTACAAGTTTTGAAACCCCCAGATGCTCATTTGAACTCGATCTCGAGCTTTTCAAGTTCAATCACTGCCAGCAACAATGTCGAGTGTGCATGGGGCTGCATTAATTCTGCACTCCTGTTCTTCCTTTGATCACACAGGATTGAAATTGGGTGGGATATTCACACAATCTTATGCATCTTTGCCCTTGTTGGTTTTTCAAGATTAAGCAGGCCAGCCAGGACCACACAAGCAAGTCCTTTGAAGGGTTTCTTTACTCTTCATTCAGACTTTCAAGCTGCCTAGTGATCTCCTCTCAAAGCATCTGTCCCACAGGCAGGGAGATGTGAGCCGAGCAGCAGCTTTAGCAAACAACCTCAAGGCGCGGGGGGAAGCAGAAAAAGATTAAACCTTCCCTTAGCATGGCAACTTTGCTTCTCGCAGAGCAGGTGTGTGGATGGCCACCTCTCCAAACACACAGGGGTACACACTGGCTCTTGTGTGCTCTGACCCCCACGTGGGCTCATCTGCACCTTCTCCCCGTGCTCAGGGCACAGCCTGGGATCAGGCACTGAGGAGCAGGGAGGTGATGACAACGCTGTCATGCAAGGACAGGGCAGGCACGGTGCCAAGTGCCCCTCCAGAAAACACATCTCCACAATGGATGTGATGATCTGCAGGAGGGCAGGAAGGATCTGCAGAGGGATCTGGACTGATGGGCTGAGGCCACTGGTGTAAGGCTCAATCACACAATGGCTGTGTGTGGTTGTGTGAAGGGCAACAGAGCTGGGGAAGGGGCTGGAGCCCCAGGAGCAGCTGAGGGAGCTGGGAAAGGGGCTCAGCCTGGAGAAAAGGAGCTCAGGAGGGACCTTGTGGCTCTGCACAACTCCCTGACAGGAGGGGGCAGCTGGGGGGGGTCAGGCTCTGCTCCCAGGGAACAGGGACAGGAGGAGAGGGAACAGCCTCAGACTGGGCCAGGGGAGGTTTAGATTGGAGATTGGGAAAATTTCTCCACTGAAAGGGTGGTCAGGCATTGGAACAGGCTGCCCAGGGCAGTGGTGGAGCCACCATCCCTGTAAGGATTTAAAAGAGATGTGGCTCGTGGGGACATGGGTTAGTGGTGGCCTTGGCAGTGCTGACATAACTCGATTGAGGTTGGACTCGATGATCTTAGAGGTCTTTTCCACCCTGAATGATTCTGTGATATCAAACTGCCACACCTTGTCCTGGTAGCTCCTACAATACAAACTTTAAAATCCTCCTTAACTTCCAGTGCCACCTGGGTGTTTTGGCACTGGCTGCACTCTCGAGAGAGGTGACACCGTGCTACAGAAACTGTCCAAGGGACTTCATGCACTGCCAAATCCCCTTTCCTGTGCCTACAGACCACATCAAAACAGCAAAACCTTGCTAGGAAAAAAAATAAGCTTTGTGAAGAAAGATAGTCCCAAGAATAACACTGGCTGGGGCTGAAAGGTTTGTGTTTTCCAAGAACCAAGTGTGAGAAAGTGTGTCATTTCCACAAAAAGCTGGGTTTTGCTTTGAAGTGTCAGGAAAAAAAGATGAAATTTGTCTCTGGATTCAATGCCAAGATGCAGAATCAAGGAGGGTGGATGGGAGAGGAAAACAGAAGATCCAGAGGACCTCTGGTTGCTCACAGAGAGGTGGGACTCTGCAGGGCACCAGGAGAGCCCAGTGCTGAGCAGAGCTCTCCATTCCTGGGGCCGGAATGGAACCCCACAGAGCTCCCCCTGATGGGACATCCCCTTAAGGACTGGGGTGATTGGCTTCTCCATCACCACCCGAAAAAGAGACCAATAATTTCACTGCCTCCATGTGTGGCAAGACAGGGAAGAGACAAATGAAAAATGAATCCATGAAGTACCAACTGCTTGAGGGTTCCTCTCCTCTCACAGAACAAGTGCTGTAATGGGTGAATTAGCCATGCCAAATGTACTCTCCACACAAATTGCATGATTACGCCTTTTTGAAAGCTCTTATCCTCTGCCACTCATCAGCAAGGTGGCTGGAGACACCAGGGCAGGAGGAATGGCAAAAGCTCCTCCCTGGCAAGCTCAAATCCTGAAAATCATGGTGTGGCCAGTAGCCAAAACCCAACTTAGATGTGGAATTAGAAAGAAAAAAAAAAAAAGACACAAAGCACTATGTTCTCCTCAAACTGTGCAAGGCACATTTCTCAGTATTACAGAATCGTGTTGGAAATCTCAGGGGAAAGATCCTTCAAATTATTTCAGCTCTCTTGGTTTTATTCTTCTGGAAATGCTCTGTGAAAAAGGCAAGTGTGAAGCACACTGGGGCTGTGGTAGGGAGCATGTTCCTGAACCAAACGCAGACAAAAATATGAAAGGGAAGAAAGTGGCTTTGGGAGGGAAATTCTGGCCTGCAAACTCAGAGTAATTCTGTAATATATAAAGTATTTATATAATACTTTTTTATACTTTTAAATACATGAATTTTATATCATTTATATCAAAGTGTTTATATAGTAAGTGGGGAGACCTTATAGCAACTTTCCAGTGCATAAAAGCGGCTTACAGGAAGGCTGGAGGGGGACTTTTCAGAAGGGTATGAAGTGATAAGAAAAGGAGGAATAGCATTAAGCTGAAGGAGGGCAGAGTTAGATGGGATATAAGGAAAAAATTCTTCCCTGTCAGGGTGGGGAGGCCCTGGCACAGGGTGCCCAGAGAAGCTGTAGCTGCCCCTGGATCCCTGGAAGTGTCCAAGGCCAGGCTGGACTGGGGCTTGGAGCAGCCTGGGATAATGGAAGGTGTCCCTGCCCATGGCAGGGGGTGGAATGAGATGAACTTTAAGGTCCCTTCCCATCCAAACCATTCTGTGACTCCTTTTAATTGCAATAAGAATTAGCTTACAAAGAGCCAGGCATGTGGACTTACTCTCCATTTAAACCCCAAACATCATCTATTACTTTCCAGCTCCCCTCATTTATTTATTGGGGTGGGAGGGCAAAAGGGAATGGCAGCAGGAACTCTCTGAAACGCCCTGGATTTCAGAAGCAAGTGACAGGCCAGGAATGAAGGGCCACTCACCTGTGCTGCATCCATCTCGTTGAGCATCACCACGGAGGAGCAGTTGTAGTCAAACACCAGCCTCCAGAAGTCTGCGATGGTGTTGGGCAAAGGGTGCTGGGTGACAATGAAGGCAGCAGGTTGCTTGTGGCTCTAACAGAAGAATAAGATTAGTTAAAAAAAAAAAAAAATTCAATCAACTTTTATTCAAAGGAATATTACACCCGGGAGGCTGTGGGGAGGCAATCTGAGCCATTTAACCAGATTATACAAATCACATATCCTGCACCTTGTTATCGCTCCGCAATGAATGAACGCCTCGTAATGGGATTCTTTGGCTCCCAATGAAGACATTTCATTAAAGAAGTGTCACAAGAGCAGAGATTACCCAAATCAATTATTTATATTTTGAGACTCAGCAAATAATGCTAATTCTACTATTACTACTACTACTACTACTATCAGTAATATTAATAATTGGAAGGAAAACAGCTGGAAGCAAATGCTCTCCTTTATGCTGCAGTGGCCTCGAGGAACTCCAGAAAGGATTAGCCCCGTCTGCTGTGGCTGCCTGGGGGCGCAGTGTGACAGAGGTGGCACATTTGGATCCCAGCCATCCTTTATGAGCTTGTGGGGCAGCATTCAGAGCCCGTGACATTGGCATTTAATTTCTGATACCATTCTTTCACCTCAGAAAGGCCCCCTGACCTCAGCCTCCCTAAGCACGAAGGGGTGGAGCTGTGCTCCCAACCTCTGCGGGGCTGAGTTAATGAATGTTTGTGAGGCTCTCAGGGATGAAAGGCAACAAGCTGAAAACTTTATCGCTCTCCAACCACGGCAGGCAAGGCTTAAACGAGCCTGGAAACTGCACAGTCCTTTGTGCTGTACATCTGTGAAGCAGACTTGAATCAAAAGGCACACTAATTCTGGGGTAAAGAAAGCAAAAAAGCACAAAAACCCCTCCAACGGAATAAAACTCCGGATTTAAAGTGAAGAAATAAATAAAATCCTGAAGCATTAAGCTGCCCATCATGGGGGTTTCCCTTTTCTCCTCCACATGAGGCAGATGTGGGTGGAAGTGCTGGGTGGGCCATGCTGGGAAAAAGGTGCTTGTGAGTGTGCACATGTGAGGAAGGTGATGGGACACGATGCAGAGAGAAGGAAAAGGAAATGATTTATTGGGAAATTCTAGTCTGGAACAGACTTTCCTCTTTTTCCCCACTCTGCCTTTCACATCTAGAAACACCAGTATGGGTCAAAAGCTGTGAAGTACCAGACCAGCGGTGGCAACAGAGTGGCAAACAAAACAGTCAGGTTTATCTCTTAATTAGACACCAGAGTGCTCCTGCTGTGGTTTTTTCATGGTGTGCCAGCAGCAAAATGGACAAACTCTTGGCTGAAGGGCACATGTGCTTGTGGGGTTTGCCATTAGGAGAAAAAAGAAACCTTCCCCAGATGTTTGCTGCAGGTGAGGAACCAGGTTCACTGTCCTGTTTCAAAGGGAAGGTGGCACACAGGTGTGAATTCCTCATGCAAGAGAACATGGGTGGGATTATGGGGGAATGAGGATGTCAGGGACACATCAACTCATGTTTTTCTCCAAGCCCCATGGATTAAATACAAATCTATCATCACTTCTGCATGGCTTGACTCACAATGTGCCTTTAGTCTCATTTTTTAAGGATTATGTTCCATTGTTTTAGGGGAAGGTGAGGGGCAGTTTTGCTCCTTCCAAGGCAATATGGGATGGAGAGTGTCCTAGAAGGGTCCATGCTCAGTACAACACTTCACACATGAAGTTACCGGGGAAAAAAAGAATTTGCAAGGTCTGTTCTCAACAAGAACAGCTATGAAAATGTAGGATTTTGGCTGCTCCCCTGTGATTATTTTTGTCCCCAAAAGTTCCTGATTCCTCTGTGGAAAGAAAGAGAAGAGCCAGAGAACATCAGAGCAGTTGAATTTCAATGGAAGGTGAAAAATTGCTGTGCACTTAAAAAAATGAATCCACTGGAATTTTGTGGGGAAGGATACAAATATTAGCAAAGTGATTTGAAGCAATGAGGGCTGAAATGTACAAACATTCCAATCCCTAAGAAACCAAAGACTGGATTGTGCTTCTGCAGTTGAGCAAAAGCACTGAACACACTTTAGAAAACAAGTTTCCTCAGGCATGTTTGCAATGAAAACATCACAATCTTGCTGAAAAAATCTAAAATAAATTCTGTGACCATTTGACTGAATATCTTAAATGCAACAGCATCGCTGTTTCCCAAAGACTGAAGAGCAGACAAAATTAAAAACAGCGACCCTGCTGCTGCCAGGGAAAAAATGAAGGTTTTTCACCTCGGATCATATTTACCCATACTTCAACTGCAATAATTAGTGGCTTTAAAGACATATGTGTCCAAAGGCACCACAGCAAAAAGAAGCCATCAACATAATTCATCCTCCACGAATGACCCATGCTGTGAGATTCCCGCTATAAACAAAGCGAGGGAAAATGCCTTCGGACAGAGTCACATCAGCTCAGCTCACATCCTTTAGCCTGGAAGTGTTTCGCACATCTGATCCCTGCACTCCCACATTCTTAACTGCGTAAGATCAAATCAATCACTCGCTCCACTCTGCAAATTATCCTTTTCAAAGAGCTGACCTGGCAAACATTTCTCCTCCCAATGGATACAAAAAACCAACGTATGGGAAGAGCTGTCCCACCACTTCTTTGTGCATCTGCCTTTCTCTGATCCAGCCTCAGACTGCACATTGAGGGATGTCTTTGCTAAAAATTTCCCACCAGTGTGGTGCAGAACTAGGGGGTGTGACCACAGAATAACAGAATATAATAGAACAGGCCTGAGTTGGAAGGGACCCTTGAGGATCGTCGAGTCCGACTCCTGGCCCTGCACAGCACCATCCCCAAGACTGCCCAAAAGTATTGTCTGAAAGATTCTTGAACTCTGCCAGGCTGGTGCTGTGACCATTTCCCTGGGACAATCACAGCCTAGAGGACATATTTTGGTGCTGAAGAGAAAATTAGTGTGCTTTGCCTGGTTTGGAGATACCAGACTCAGAAACTACAGCTCAATAAGGTTTTTTCTTCAGATCCATTCCCCCAGAAAAGCATCCTGAGAAGGAACGAAGCGCGTGGGGCCAGAGCAGCGCTTACATCCATGAGTGCAGCGTTGATGTAGTTGCTGGACTCGCCATCCACGGAGATGAGGAAGGGCAGGCAGCGGTCCAGGGGCAGCACGTCCATGCAGCGGTTCTTGTCGTGGTTGCGGGGCAGCAGCCCAATGCTGCAGTCCTCCGGCCGCACCCGCGGCGTCACGATGTTCAGGGTCTGTGCAGGGGCGGGGAGCAGGGGAAACAAAGACACAAACAGGCTTGTGGACACTGAAAAGTTTTAGCAGAGAAATTTTCCAGCTTTCTGCAGCATTTTTGTGAGAGCTCTGTCTTTCCCATGCAAGTAACTCAAAACAATGTTACAGTTTTGTAAACTTCTTGCAGCTGCAGGTTGTTTTGCACAATTGTTATGGTTCTAACTAGAAAAACATTCAGAGATGGGTGTCTTAGAACTTGGCCAATCCCCTTAAGGGGTGGATGGCAAAAACCAATTACCTTATGCCACTTAATACACTTTGTGAACTAACATATAAAAGTCTTCTGAGAGCTCATTAAAGTGCTTCCATCTATCCCTGAGCCTGGACTTTGTGTTGTTTCTCTACTCGTCCGTGGGGAGAACAGCAACAACGGGCTGAGTGCCTTGGAGCTCACTTCCAAGAAGGGTGCTATATGCACAGTATTGTTTGTTTTAAAGGGACTCAGCCTGGCAGAGCTTTGGCATCCCAGAGATAAAAGGGAAGGAGCATTAAGGAGCTGGTTGCTGTTCTAGCACATTGCATTTTGCAGATTGTGCTGAGGAACTCCTCTAAACATTGTTAGCTCCAGCAAAAATTGAAAGCACTATGCCCCTCTCAAGCATTTCCAGCTCTAAACTCCCAGAGCAGCCAGAGAGCATTTCTGTTCTTTCCTAGAGGCTGGAAATAGGTGTCACAGGTATAAGATGCGGCTCTGAGCTGGTGATGGAGTGAAACCTCCTCCTGTTTCTACCATCCTTAGGATGGAAGCACAAATCCTTCCCCCTCTGCAAGGGCATCCTGCGCAGGTGTACCCTGAGTACTGACCACCCAGCAGGTCAGACTGTGTTCAGAGCCTCTGGTGATCCCTCAAACTACTGACTTATCTCATAAAAACCTAAGATCAAATGTTGTTTTGAGGTTTTTTTAACAGAAAAGTCTATTTGTTTCATGCATTATTTAGACTGCTACTTTCCTTTTGAAGTGACACATAGGATGCTTCACTTACATAGTCATACCCAATCTCTGGGGCCTTGCTTTCACTCTTTGACTGTTGTCTGTCTTTTCCACAGCTTGACAGACTACGTTTCTTTAAATTTATTTTTCTTTTGTGTTCCCCATTGTGGAGGCCTCCTGACAAACCAGTCCAGCTTGGTCAGCAAGGATCAAAACTCAGAAATCAAAGTGAATGCATCTTAACACCAGTGCTTAAGTGGTGGTAGATCAGTGGCTGTCTAATGTCATTGTGCTTTCACTTTTACATCTCCTCATGCTAAGCAAAGCCCATGGAGTCCTACAGTGAACTCTCTGCAGCCAGAAGAATACAAAATATTTAGGGGCCAAAAAAAAAAAAAAATCTTACAAGGAGCTGGACTTCTGCCACAGAGAGGTTATGAATGAAGAAAAGAGGAAGGTCAAACAATCCAAGATAAAAGAATGTGTCGAGGTATGAAACTCGGAATGATATAGCTGCTCTAAATTATTCAGGTTCTATGTTGTCTGGAGATGGAAGGCAGGGAGTCTGGCTGGGGAGACAACACGAAATCTCAGATCTCTGACAGTGCAGATAATCAGGCAGGTGACTTGCTAGTGATTTAGTCCTGCCTATTTTATGCCACTGCCCTCTCTCCCTTGTTCCCGTACTGATTCAGATTACAAAAACTCTCCAGAGTGAGCTTTTTTGTGTCCAGACAACATGTGGAGCATGAGAAATACATCCAGCCTTACCTCAGGGCCAGTGGGACCTAAACACCCCAAACTGCAAGCACAGACCTATAGTTAGATCAACTGCTTCCTAAAGACTGCAGCAAAGAGACTTTGCATTAAACCCAGACAATCAGGGCTGAGGAACGCTCTGAGCCAAACTCCTGTAAAAATAGATTCTACAACGAGACAGACACCGAACCTCTTATGCAAAGCACAGCAGAGCAGTTCCTTCCCACAGGAGCTGCCAGCCCCTGGCAGCTCAAAAGAACAAGCACAGAGGCGACAAATCCCATCTCATATCATGACAAAATGCACCCAGCAAGCAGTGGCTTTTTTTTTAATAGTGTGGTTTTTTTAAACAGCATTTGATGAAGTTCGGCTCTGGCTCCTTCATGCCAAGCGTTCAGAAGCAGAAACACTTTTACAGATCTGCTATCACTTGATAGAACCAGATCTTTTTTTAATTGAACTGCTACCAGTTGGGATCCACATTCTTTATCTCACTATACCAACCCTGATGATGCCCTGTAAGGCTTCAGATAAGACACATGTTCTCCCTTTGCATAGAGAGGGAGGAAAAGAGGCCTCTGACTCAGGCTGGGGCTCCCAAAAGACGTTCTCTTGCTGCAAAAGACACTTTGCTGGGAGAGGGGGTGGGAATTCCCACAATTAAAGCAATCTCCACCCTTTTACTCTGACCATGAGTGGCCTCAACAAATAGTAGATGGCTCTCTCTTTCCTGTCAAACTCACCTTGCTCCAAATTTCCCACAATCTTGTTATTTCCTTACATCGATGTTGGCTCAAAATTGTAGAACCACAGAATGTTTTGGTTTGGAAGGGACCTTAAAGCCCATCCCTTCCACCTCTGCCAAGGGCAGGGACACCTTCCCCTAGCCCAGGTTGCTCCAAGCCCAGTCCAGCCTGGCCTTGGATGCTTCCAGGGATCCACGGGCAGCCACAGCTTCTCTGGGCACCCTGTGCCAGGGCCTCTTCAGCCTCGCAGTAAAGAATTACAGATTCATGGGGAATGAGACTGGAAAACTTAGTTCAGTGTTCAGAATTCTGGGTGAATTCTCCACGGTGTGAGAGGTACAACTGCACAGGGCCCATGGCTGGAGTGCCCCAAGCCCATTTACCAGGGTGGGAAAAGCAACAGCAACAGGAAACAAAGGAGGGGCCCTCTTTTGTTGCTTGCCCTGGGCAAAGAGCACTGATGGAGCACTTGAGAGTTTTACTGTCCATCATTTTGGGTCTCATCATCAGGTACCTGGCAGAACATCTACAGTGAACTGAAGGATTCATTAACATTTACTTGAAAATTAACAATAGCCAAAATAATGCTCGCTGAGCTCCCTCTCTCCTCTGCGTGGAAGGCTGTCAACAAGTTGATTGTCAAAGCTTGGAAGCACCATATGAGCCACAAGAATGGATAATAAGGCACCTTGAGGCATAAATGTTTCTGTATAAATTATGGAAGAAAATGAACAACACAATACTTATTAAAATAACAAGTACAGCATTACGTGTGAAAATTACTACCCTTGCTCTACTGGAGTGGTAGGGACAATTTTTTCCTTGCTGAAGGCTGAATAGTCCATGCTCAAAAACAAACCTCTGCCTGACCCAGCAGCACAACAAAAATCAACTGAAATCAGACCTTGGCTCAGTGTCCCCCTTCTGTGCCCTGCTGGAAATCACGAAATAACACACAGAAACTGATTAAACACCTTCAATACACCAACTGCAGTGACTGAGACATATGAAATTACCTGAAACTCATCTTTTATCTGGCTGGAATTGGTCTGTGGATCCAGTCTGCTGATGTTGTAATATATGGATCTGAACTCACAGACTGGAATGGCTGTGTTGCCACAGAGACACGCCTCCAGAATGGCATCATGGACAAACACGTACTGCTCCTGCACAGGGGAGGGGAGGAGATATCAAAGTCATATTTGGAATACAGACCATGAAATATTGATGAAGAATATACTCTTCTTTTTTTCTTAAGTCATGCCCAATATGCATATTTGGCTCTGTTTCACGTGGAGACAAATTGCACCGTGTGCTGTGTGACAGCTTTGTGAGCATATTCCATCCATCACTGCATGTGAGGCCTCACGTGTTCGTTTCAGATTCACAAGGAAAAACGTTGGGACAAAATGGGGGTGGGCTGAGGAGGACATCAGGCTGTAAAGCCTTTCTGTTCACAAGGCAATGGTCAGGGATGGACCTCCAATAACACCAGAGAATCATAGAATTTTTTGGGTTGGAACAGACCTCTAAGATCACCGTGTCCAACCCAGCACTGCCAAATTCACCACTTAACATGTCCCCAGGTGTCACATCCACATGTCTGTTAAATCCTTCCAGGGATGGTGGCTCCACCACTGCCCTGGGCAGCCTGTGCCAGGGCTGGACAACCCTTTCAGTAAGGAAATTTTTCCTAATATACAATTGAACCTTCCCTGGCACAACTGTACAGAACTAGCAGGTCACGTCCATCTGTCTCTTCAGAACCCTGGGTTCTGGGTATTTTGGGTAAAGCTCTTTCCCTGAAGGAAATATGGGAAGTCCAACAAACTTAGCAGCCTTTCTCTGTTCCAGGCTATTGTCCTGTCCCTCAGGAGGGGAAGGGGTTAAGGGACACACACGTAAAACCTGTGCAACAGGATAACAGTTCCACAGGAGTCTGTGCAGCTGCCAGGCACTGTGTGATGGAGCAGCTTGCTCAATCAGCACCCACAGCTTGAATCAAGGATGTTTTGTTTGCTTAGCTTGTAATTGATATACGCTAGGTACAACTGGAGCCTGCAGTGTTGCTATGAATGAGTCATGAGAGGCTTCAGGAGCTCTTTTTTCCTACTATGAGAATAAAATTAATCAGCAATGCACAGACCTAAACTTCAAGGCTTGCCCTCCTGTCTTGGAGGCCCCGAGTAGCTGCCAGTGAATTGATTCGGTGCAAATCCGGGCATGTTTAGCCACCGAAAGTTCTGCATAATCAAGGCACAGAGCGAGCCATTGTTGACTTAATGAATTGCTGGGCAGAGGAGCTGACAGGAAAGCAGCACCTCGTGCAGGGAGAGCTGCTGGCACCCACCTCTGTCTGCACCAGGTTGACCCTCTGGGAGCGCAGCTCTCGCACGCAGTTGAATATATCCACCACGCCTTCGTTCTCTGCCATGTCGAGCATGATGTCGATGGCAATGAAGCACCCTGTCCTCCCGGCCCCAGCACTGGAAAAGAACAAACCAGGAGGGTCTGGTGACCAAGGGACTGTGGAGAGGCAGGGCTCTGTGGAGGAGAGAATAACAGCAGCACACAAAATGCTGTCTCCTCCAGGGAGCTGCTCCCGCTCCCTGCTGGATTCATTTTTCTGTTTAAGGATTTAAGAGAATGAGGGGAAATAATATTTCATGAAAGGGAAGAGAAACAAAAGCTTTGTGTTATTGAACATCAACAAAATATTGCAAAAATAGTCATTGTAATTTTACAGGTCGGGTCACCTGCACACCTCTCATCACACAGGGTGCAGGAGAGCAGCCTCTGGGTTGCAAACAGACACAATTCCAGGAATTTTCTTCCTTGGGACTCTTTAGAAGGCATGCACACATTTACTCTAGTGGGCATGATGAAAGGAGCTCAGTCCTCCACCTCAAACATTTATTTTCCCTTTTTATTCCAGAGGAGTTTGGATCCTGAGGAGGGTGATTTCAACTTATGGATTGTAAATCACAGAGAAAGCAGCTCGAGGCTACTCAAACCCTTCAGTTCAGAGCTCCCCACTGCTTGTGAGACTTGGGCCATCTCCTGCAAAACTGTGTTGTCATCGTGTCCTCCTCGCCCTCCGGGAAATCATCGAAGCTGCTTAGGTGTGAAGGATAGAGAGAGGAGAACGTCTCTTCACATTACTCTGAAGGAAGCAGGAAAACTCTGCTCAAACCAGGGAAACTTCAGCTGCGTTGAAAACTCCACCAGAGCCGAAAGCAAGGAGATATGAATGACCATAAATTAATGGACCAGATTAATCAACTGCTGAATAGTGAGAAGATATTTTTCATTTGCAGAATTTTAATGAATAAGTGGCATTTCCTCTCCCTTTATCTCTCAGCTTTTCAGAATTTTAACAAATAGTTAGAACAGTTCTATATTTAGAGGATCCTGGCAGTTCATAAATATCGAACAGTGATATTATCCAGCCAGGCATCGGTGGGGAGAATTTGGTAATTACCACTTAAAGCAAGTCATTAAAATTCAAAAGCAGATAAATAATAGGGAGGAAATGGCATTTATTCATTAAAATGAGAAGGATGAAAAATCTCTCCTTGCTTTCTTGGTGACAATGAGTCAGGTTCAGACACCTTCCAGGGCCAGCCCCATGTCATGGCATCAAAGCAGCAAACTCAGGCCCTGAGCTCTGAATGAAGTCTCTTCTGCCAACTCCTCAGGCTTAGCTGTACTTGATTATAAAACTGACTCACTGCTTGCTAAAAAAAAAAAAATCCAACAAAACAAAACACCCACCCAATCCAAAACTGCTTTAAAAAGATTTAATTGATTTTCCTTTTTAAAGTAGTTGTGGGATGTATTTTCTCTCTCTTTCTCAAGACACAGAGTGGGATCTAGAGGCAATTCCCTGTGGATGGATTAGGGGTGAGATTTTGGGACAGCCAGCTCTGCTCTCTAGCCTCGTGCTCAAGCCACATCTTCAGCTCACACATGCCATGAGACCTGCAGATGCAGCTCTGGGTTTGTGGCAATGCCTTTCCTCACATTTGAAGTCGTTTAACCCCTTTTATTTACTAGCTGGAAGTCACTGGGCAAGTTTTTAGTCTGATTCCCACCCCAGCTCCTGGACTTTCAGGAAGCCAAGGTGCCCAAGGTCTGGCAGCCAGACTGACAAATATTTCAGACCATAAAAACATAAAATCATAGAATGGTCTGTGTTGGAAGGGACCTTAAAGCAGATGTAGTTCCAACTCCCCTGCTGTGGGCAGGGACACCTTCCACCAGACCAGATCAGACCTTTGATGCTGGTACAAAGCTGAGCTGCAGCACATGTGGGTACAGCAAAGCAAAGCTGCTTCAAAATTCCCTTTTTGTCAGCATTGTCCGCTCTGCCACATGAGGTTTGAGGAATGGAATGGCTGTCCCAGGCATTCGCCACTTCCCCAGCTCTGCTCCGAGCATCCAACAGAGCACAGACCACTGGGGGGGTCTTCTACATTTGAAAGGACCTCTCTGACCTACTTCCATCATCTCCAACTCATGCCAACTTGGCCCCAGACCTGCCACTTCAGGGAAGAAAAACACATTTCCCTTTGTTTCCTGGCGCGACCCACGAACGAAACCCTCAAGCAGCTGTTGATCATGTCCAGGCAAGGAGAAAAGAGAGGGCAGAGCTGCTGGAGGAGGGTGGGGAGCTGGCCTACCTGCAGTGCACCACGATGGGTCCTGCCTCGGGGGGGTTGAGGAACTTCACCTGGCGCACGAAGCCCAGGAGCCCCGTGGCGTAGCAGGGGACGCCGTGGTCCGGCCAGCTGGTGAAGTGGAACTGCCGAATCTCTCGGATCTCATGGTAGCCTTTCTGAGGAGACAACACAGCCTCTATTTTTCTTCCATCAGACTCCAATCAGCATGTCCTGCTCCCTGCTGCCTTCCCCCACGCAGAGGGATGACAAGCAGTGAGCTCTCGCTACGCGTGGAAACGTGGCCAAAGCTGCTTTTCGCTCTGAAAAGGTTTTCAGCCAAATTCCAGCTCCCAGTGAAGTGGGTAACGCTCACCTGAGGGCTGGGAAGGTGGGTACCAGCTCCCAGTTCCAACCTGTGGTCTCAGAGCTCAAACCCAGCTCGTCAGGGTGACCTCAGCCGCAGCACCCCATGGCTGTGTTTACCCACGTCCTCTTATGTCACAGCATAAACTACCAAAAATTCACCCTTAAATCCTGTTTGAGGCATTGAAGCAAAAGCCTGGGGAGTGAACACCTCGAGAGTGGACATGCCCCAGGTAACCGCAGCTTTTCTGCTACCTCCTGCCAAAAATTCTCAGGTTGGGATACTGCTGGCAGTGAAAAGGGCAAAAATTGGTATCCAGAACCACCTTCTGTGGTGAGAGCAAGTTGTTGGTATGTGAAAATCACACCTTTCTCTGCCCTGCAAAGGGTAACTCAGAACTGTGGGTCAGCTGGGTTTTATTGTACAGGAAATGTGGGTGGAATCCAGCAGCAGCTCCTCTAGCCTGTCAGATTTTGGCATTACCGTTTCTCACCAAGTTTTTCAATGATTTAATGAAATGTGGAGCTGATGTATCAGAAAAATGAAACAATATTCCCAGTGTGGCTGAAGTTCATTGAGCAGGAAGTTTGGAAAAGCTTTAAAGTCACTTACTGAGTGTTTGGTAAGTAATTTGGACAGACCTGGGATACTCTGACACTTAGACTTCCAATTTCTAATTACAAGTAACAACATTTTCCAAATCCTGCTGGTTTGGGGATAGTTTTCATACTCTTGCTGTTATTATATTCTCATTTCTGTTGAAAGGGGACCCTGCCTGGCATCCAGTTCAACTGGTACCTTTTTTTCCTCTGCCATTTGCCACTGTGAAACAAGGCAGTTATTATTCCTGGCATGCCATCAGCTGTCTGCTGGCTTTTGGATGCAGTTAAACTTTATGCACTGTGGATTCTACTTTTGTGGCTACATCAAGATGTTCCTGTAAAATCATTTGTCCAAAAAAATGGAATCCCTGTCAAAAATTCAGTTTCCTGAAGTGCAGCCTGTCCAAACAGCACAGCTCCCATCTCCAAGAGCGATCTGGATGTGTTTCCCAGAGTTTCTGAACACAAAGGAAGTGTGCCACCATTTCAGCTGCCTGAAGACCTGCTTACCTTTTGGACAGTGAACGTACGTATGACATACTCTGCCAGTGGCTCTGTCTCAATTAACGTGACTTTAATATCTCCGTAGACTTCTGTGTCATCTGGCCAGTAGCGAACACACTTCACCTGAGGGGAAAAAGCAAAATGCTGAGAGGAACCCGTTCAAGTTGAGTCAGAGCTGACCTACATTTTCCTCCACTTTCAAGCTGAAGCCAATGCAAATTGGGCTTTCTTCTGATGTGCAGGATTGCCAAAATTAACTGTATAAATTAGATCAAAATTCCTCTATCATACACAGAAACCACAGGGAGGATGTTTTTAAAGCTCCCTTTGTTGTCCATACAAATGCAAAGGATGCATTTAGATCTCTTCTTTTTTTTTAAAGTCTTCTTTGAATTTCCATACACGCCCTGCCCATATCAGATGTACAGAGCACCTGGCAGTCACTGCCACCATCCTTTCTGAGAAAAATCTGGGCTACTGCTCCTGTAATTCTGAACTCTCCCTGTTTAGACAAAGGTTTTCAGTTCATGGGGATTGTGGGATACATGTTGAGACACTAAATTTGTTTGACCCTGAGCTTTCTTTATCAGATATGGACACAAACTTGGCATTTTACCAGTTGTGACAGGCTTCAACTAAGGCTCAAGAGAGAAATCTCCTGAGCAGGTAAACACATCCCAGCTTAGCCAGCTCTAGGAGCCATGTGCAAAACTACCAGAAGAAATAAAAGCAAGGCAGTGAAGCTCCAGAAGGGATATTTAGGCTAACAAAGACTATCAGGTTATTAAATGCTCTAGCATGAAAGAGTGGAACAATACCTAAAGCTGAGGCAATTAGCTGCTGCAAAGCAGGCTTCATGTTCCAGTTCCAATCATAATTGAAAGGGGTTTTATAAATATTAAATATGATTAATGTAGGTTTGTTGTGGGTTTTTTGTGGTTTGGGTTTTTTTCTTTTACATTTTTTTTCAAGCTGAAGTGTCAGTAGAAGGTAAAATAGAATAAATAGCAATAAATGAACAGAAGCAGCTCGCATTCAACCATGAGATCTAAGGGAAATCAAACACAAAGCAGCTGAATTACTAATGGCTCGGAGTAAACGATCATTTAAATTTTTCTTAGTACCAAAGCAATGGAAAGTGACAAACATCGGGACAAAATTTTTTAAGAACGCCAGCTTCTGGCTGAGAAAGTCTCTAAAACAAAAGTCATGCTGGGGAAACCCACACCAGACATTCTGCCTTCTTATTCCCTGAGGTTTAGCCTGCACCTTTTGAGTTTTTTATGTTTGGCCCCATGATGGGCTTTGGGAATTGCCTTGTGCTGACACAGGGATGTCTGGTCCAGGTCAGTCCAGGAGAGGGAACTGGTGGGTGTTTAGGAGACCAACACTGCTGGGTGGTCCCAGGAGCCACAAAAACCTCAATCCACCAGGAGTAGTGACCTCAGGAACTCCAGGCTTTGGATTCTCATGTAAAGAGGTCTTTTGATAGTGGGAGCACCAGTCACACATCCTCACTCCTCTGGATTTTTAGAGTATTCAAACCATCAGATAAGGAATAACTACCACAGAAGTACATTGTTCCTTCTGTACTGAGGAAGGAGACAGCTTCTGAGCTAGCATAAATCTGTATAACTGTGCCAAAGCCCAGACTTACAGCAGGAACACGATCCTTATTAGTCTAGAATGCAAGCAGCTAAGCATTACAAAATCCAGCATTTTACAGAAAAACCCAGAGCGGCTGAATTCGTTTCCTTACAGCAGGAAGCAAAAGGCATTTTGCTGCTGAGATCTCCCGAGCTCTGGGTTAAACCCAGCCCTGGTCTGGCTTTACACACTGGGAGTGGCACCTTACCCTGCCCACTTCCACCAGGTTGGTGACCATGACAACACTCGCAGAGTTTTCTTGCCAAATCATTCTCCAGAAATCCTTCACTGTCTCTTGCATCGGCCCTGGGGCAGGAGAGAAGACAAAAAGACATCTCAAGAGAGTGCATGGAATGCCAGCAACTCCTTCCAGTTGTTCTCCAGCCACTGTCCTGTTGCCACAGGATCCTGCTCTCCCTCTCAGAGCATCCCCCTGTGATTCAGGGTTCCAGACACGAACAGCCTGGAGCTCTCTGGGAGGTCAGACCCTTCCTCACAGCAGGTATTAAAGGTTCACAGAGATGATGGTGGTATGGTAACAGCAGGGATGGCTCCAGCAGGTAACTGTGTATAAGTGATGGGACAGGGAAGTACCCTACACTGAACCTGTAATTAAGGCTGGGTTGTAATTCACACCAGATGCAGCACTAATATTCCCCATTTCACACTTTGATATTGATCAGTTAGGAAGGAGGAAGGAAACATGCAGAAATCAGCTCTTTTCTGAAGTTCCACCAGAAAAATTCCAGGTTCCAACAGCCAAAGAGCCAGTGCTCACAAGAGGTTTGTCAGTCTAGAGCCTCTCCCTGACCTTATTTCCTTTCTTACAGGAACTCATCAAGTACCTTACAGAAGGTGGTGTTCAAATGCATTTCCTACAGTTCCCCTCAAAGGCTCATCAGTCACAGCTTATTCTCACTGCCCGCCTCCAGCAATCTCACTCCAGAAGGTAAACCCAAGATCCACCAAGTCCCCTTTAGTTCTCCTCTCATACTTCATGCACAAACGACACATTCTAGGCTGCACTGCCACCTCTAAGTCTGTGGCATTTTTTATTCCTGGAGCTGAGGTTTTAAGTCTGAGTGTCCTAAAGACCTTGGAAAATTCTATATCCTTCCCTTTTTTTTGCCCCTATAACAAATTTTCAGCTGTTCCCCAAAACAGATGATGTCACCCCATAAACAGCTCCTACAACAGCATAAACCAGCAGCGGCTTCGCAAATATTTAAGACATACAAGAATGAACTTGCCTTGAGTTGCAATGTAATGGCGAGGCCGATGGTAGCCCTGGAAAAAAAAAGAAAACAGATGAGTGTCTGTGAGATCACAGCTCAGGCAAAGCCCACCAGGGATTTGATACTTTCCAGGTGCCAACTGCTGCACTCTGACAGTGAACAACTGGCTGTGGAATGAATGAATGAATGAATGAATGAATGAACGAATGAAGGGGCAACTGGGCTGCCCTGAGAGATTTTAAGTGAGGGTATCTCACTCAGGCTGAGTAACACAATCTCTTTATGCCAAAGACAGGACAGGAATGGGGCACTTTTTAACTACTTTCACAAAGAAACACAAGCCCTGTGTTACCTGAGGGTAACTCTGAAAACAGATAGACAAAACACTGCATCTTCTTGTTTGTAAAGAAGAAAGGTATGAATGTGTCTCTGTGAAAATTCTGAGGGCATCTTTTGTCCTTTCAAGGAACTATTCTAAACATTTCCTGTTCCTGTGACTTAGGAGCTGCATTCAAGAAATGCATGTTCACTGGATCGCTCTGTGTGTGAGACAGAGGCTGCTTTTCCAATGCCATTTTGTAGCACTTAAAAAAAAGCCAATCTGTTTACATACATGCCTTCTGCACCACAACTCTGTGAGTAGTTGGCAAGTCTCAGACATCAACTAAAGCTATTGTGAGGGGCTGGTATCGATTTCTGCATCCATCATATTTAGCCCACGTCCCACTTATGCTGGTGGATCTGTCAAACACAGGAAATCTCCATCTGTCCAGATTGGTCAGACAAAATAAACTGGAGACTGAGAACCTTCTCCCTGTCACAACGCGATGTTTGTACAACGTTCAGCTGTCACTCATCTCAGATCCACAGCCTGTCCCTGTGTCACAGGCACCAAATTCATAAGCAGGCTTGTCACAGGCGAGTTTGTCACAGGGGGAATGTCCAGGAGCCTTACGTCGATGTAATTGGCGTTGATGTAGTCGGAGTGAGGGTCCCCATCCAGCAGCTGCAATCTCACTCTTGAGTGATCATCTGAAAGAAGGAAAGGAAAAAAAGTGACAGCAACGATAAAGAGGAGTTTTTAAGTGGTCTGGTTTATCTGCTGACTCCTGCAAGTGTGGTGTCACAGCTGCCCTGAGCTGGAAGGGACACACAAAGTGCAACTCCTGGCATCAAAAATCCCACTATGTGCTTGGTAATTGGGTGATTGAATATTTACAATAATAAAAGATGGGATAACAGCACGTGTATTCCTGTTCCTAAAAGCCCTTTGTTTAGTGTTGAATATGTTTAGATCCTGAAGTTAGCCATGCTCTGTGTTCATGAAATTCACCGCTGTCACCATAATCCCTATGGACATTTGAGACAGCTTGCAAATGTTGCCTGGTTTGGGAGTTTCGGTAAAGATCTTTGCAGGGTGTATCTCCATGACAAAAACCATTTTCCTGCTTGGAAGCTACAAACTCCCTTGGCTTCATCCGAGCTCTAGAAACTGAGGCAAGAACTAAAACTGACAAGACCAGGACATAATTAAACACATCACAACAGAGGTATAAAAGATTAGGAGGATAAAATGGCAATGAAACCCTGCAAGTAAGAGATGGAAAAACCCACAAACTGGAAGGAAATACAAATGAAATCAGAGCATCATTCCTTTGTGCAACTCACAGAACTCACGGCAGCAAAATGGCATCGAGGCAGTGTTGAAAAAAACCAACAAGATCAGAAATGTTCATCTTTTTGAGAAGATTCAAAGTTACTTTAGATAAGGCAATAAAATAGCAGAGATCAATCTTTTCATCTCCCAGCATGCTCCACAGCTCAGACGCAGAAAGGAACTACCCCAGCGGGCAGATTATGTCATGATTTTCCACCAGGGGAATATTTTGATCTTTCTCTGGAACAGCTGGCGCTGGGCTCTGTCACAGGAGATCCTCCAGAGCCAGGCTGCTGATGTGATTTGCCCTGGCAGTCCCAGCACTGGTATGCAATTAACTGCAGATCTGCTTCTAAGGGCCAGTTGCTTGGCAGAGGCTACTGGGTCATGGGGGTCACTGCTGGCCATGCTGCGCTCATTTTTAAATGATTTTTTAAAAGAAGTATAATATCGAGTCCATTAAGTTTATTTCCTCCCTACCAGCTCCATAGAGCACAGCTCTCAGTCAGAGCAGCATTAATGTTTAGCAGCACTTTGGAAAACACACGCCTAGGCATGATTTACATTCAATTAAAGAGAATCATAGCAATGAAACATAAAAATATGAGGTGTGATTCTGCAGTAACTCAGTCAAAAGGGGTTTAGTCATGTCTTAATTAGATGTAGAATCAGATAATAATTGTGAAGACAGATGTGTGAGCAGTTCTGAAAACCAAGACTTGGATATACATTAAATATTCATTTGGCTGTGTAAAGGAATGATTCTACTCTGCTCATCCTTCGGGTGAGATTTACACACCTAAAAAAAATACAACCACATTGCTGTGTTTATCAAATCCCATATCTGCGTT
Organism: Lycocorax pyrrhopterus obiensis; assembly: GCA_014706295.1. Taxonomy (NCBI): domain Eukaryota; kingdom Metazoa; phylum Chordata; class Aves; order Passeriformes; family Paradisaeidae; genus Lycocorax; species Lycocorax pyrrhopterus. Next base: position 6,477,270 of record JACSVZ010000022.1, on the reverse strand, counting down.
CAAAGGAGGTTCTGCAGGTGAATCCATCAAAAGCTCTGCTATATTTGTATTAATAAATATAACCTTTGTAGGCACAGGGAAGGGGGAATATCTCTCCAAGTGCTGATGTTCCCAATTACCTGCACTCAAGGCAACGGCACGAGGAGCTGCAGTAAATCATGTGGTTAGACAGACAACAAAAGAATTTATACTTAGAGCAATTCAGAGAGACAGACAAAGAGCTGATTAAGCCGGACACGTGGATGAAATACAGGGAAACTCCCGCAGACAATTTCACACTTGCAATCCCAGCAGCAAACGAAGCTTGTCAGGAGCCACACGAACAAAAGCAAAGGAAAGCAAACCCTGGAGCAAACGCCCGGGAGGGGAACATTTACTGACTCCTCCCAAGAGAACAACGCTGGGGAAGTCTCAACTCACTGCAACAACAGAACTAAAAGTGATGAGACCAAAAATGCCCCCAACGACAGGGGAAAAGAATCTCAAGTTCACTTTTTAATGAGGGACAAAGGCAATGTCTGCATCTGGAGCGCTCTGAATAACCCTGGAGGAAGCACCTGCCTCTCTTCATTTAACGGAGCCAAACATCAAAATTAAGTTTCAGCACTTTGAGCCACTCTTTAGAGAGAAAGTTAAACCAGGCAGGATGAACACATCCAGAGGGAGCTGAAGGGGGAAGACCTGGGAAGCAGATTGCAGAGCAGGGCCACGATTTCAGGCAATTATGGATAATTATGGCTAAGGAAAAGATGCTCTGTAGGTGCAAAAAAGTGTTGTTGGTTTGTTTCCCTTTTTCCCTTTGTTTTAAAGCCAAATATGGCAAAAAACATAAAGGATGAAGAAATTGAACTGAAGATTAATGCTATTTTTCTTTTTTAAAGAAGACATTCAGGTCCAATCATATTTTGACACCAAATGAAAAATGCTTTAAGCTGAACTTGGCTTTCCGAGGACAGAATTCAAAATACTTCATTGCATATTTTACTAAAATGAGATGAATTCCTGAGGGAGATTTATTGCTCTTACAAGTGAGAACAGTGCAGCAGAAAAAAAATCTGTGTATATGTGAAGCACACAAAATATTAATGATGTCTTAATGGTGTCTTTAACCTTGTTCAAAAGTTTAGGAGAGCAGTCTGGATAAAAGTTCATAAAATAACTTCCCTTGTAAATCTCTTTTTTCCACAAAAAAACTTTGGGATTTGACTTAAAAAAAAAAAAAAAAAAGCAAATTATTATGCTCTTAGTAGTAAGGATCTTGTACTTGGGGATTTTTGGCCTAGAGACTTTAAAGTGCTATTTAAAGAACAGCAAATGCCTTTATTATAGCTTCTCCCAGTGGTTAAAACTTATTTCTGATTCTTCTCTTTATCCACTGGACTCCTCCAGCCAAGGACACAGCATTCTTGGCAGGCTGAAATGAAAGTGGTGTTCAACTCATCACTAAATTTATCATAGCAATGAAACATAAAAATATGAGGTGTGATTCTGCAGTAACTCAGTCAAAAGGGGTTTAGTCATGTCTTAATTAGATGTAGAATCACATTTTCCTGTGTGTTACAAATGGACTCTAAGAAACCTTAAAAATGGAGGGAGAAACAGAAAAACAAATTGCATTCAGGACCACAAAAATATAGAAAAGTCTTTAACAAATGTGTAAATGGTTCTACTTCTCCCTGTTTACCACAGTCCTTCTGCAAGTTACCAGAACTCTACATTTATATGAAGAGTAGTTTGACTGAAAATGGGTCTTAATACAGACTTCAAAAATGACAAGAATTTCACTGAAAAGCTCTGCGCTCCCATTTTAGCACAGAATTGTTACCATTTTAAACTCCTGTCAAAATTCCCATTAGTGATCATTTGAAGTATCATTGCAATTTTTCCACGTCTCATTTTGACACCAGCACCGGCTTAATCTCACACAACTTTCGTCATCTAAACATTACACAGCTCTTCCAAACTGCCTGTCAGGGCTCCCCACGCAGCAACGGAGGAACACAGCAGCTCTGGAGATCCAGCCCAGTTCTGGGACAAAAGGATGCTCTGACCTCCCTCTGCCCTCCCCTGTCTGCCCCCACTGAGCCTGGACTGTGCCATGAGAGCTGGGTGACATCCAGGTGTGACAAATCCCACCCTGCCAGGATCACATCCCGCGGATATCGCACAGACGTGCAATAGTTCAAGCAACACGGAAGAAATCATGGAATAAAAATGCTTGGAAGTTGAGAGATTTCTGTTCTAAATCCAACACTGACATCAGGCACTGGCACAAGCTGTTCATGCCTCACCCCTGGCAGTGTCCAAGGCCAGGTTGGACGGGGCTTGGAGCACCCTGGGATAGTGGAAGGTGTCCCTGCCCATGGCAGGGGGTGGCACTGGATGGACTTTAAGGCCCCTTCCACCCCAAACCAGTCTGGAATTCCAGGTTTTTTTATTTTATGCCTTATCCCTGTCTGTGGGCAAGAAGTGCTCTCCACCTGTGTGCCAGCTGAAAGCTTCTTCATCTCTTCCACCCCAAAATTCTCTTGATTAATTCCCAGTTTTCCAACCCAAAGCATACGGCAGTCAGAGCATGAAGGAAACAAAGCAAATTCCTCTGCTGTCTTTTGTCATCAGCTCCACAGTTTTTCGTGGACCATCATGAGACTTCAAACCCAGAGTGCCTCAGTGGGAAAAAGAAAGGCACAGAAAGTGCTCTCCATCAGCTGAAGCAAAACACAATCCTACCTCTTCTCGTCCTCAGCTCTCATCTGAGAGTTTTTTATTCTCCTATAATGTAATGGCTCTAAAGCTGGGCAAGGTGAAGAGAAATCAAATAGAACCAAAGGTCCCATATAGCTTCTGGACATTTTCTCTTCTCTCTAATAGATTCAGCTCAACATCCCTCCTCCAACAACCACTTTCTGATGCTCTTTGAAGGTCTCAATATCTGGGCCCTAAAGCAGAATTAAGTCATTTTGCTTCAGCACATAAATGGGTACACTGCCTACGCTTGCCCCCTAAAGAAAAACCTGGCATCTCCACAACTGTCCTTGTTTTTACAGCTTTTATAAAAGTGCAGGAGCAAAGCTCACGGACTCTGTTCATATAATAAAAGGTTCAAGCTGGAGTTTCCTCCAGCATGGTAAGCCTGTCTGCATCTTCCCACCATCCACAGGGGATTTCTGTGGTCATGCAGACCCCAAATCCGCCGCTCCGCTTTTCCCTCTCTCCAAAAACTGTCACAGATGGGAGGGCACCATGAAAAGCTGGGAGAGCTCTCCAAGTTCTCTTGCCTCTCCTCTGCATGAACAGATCAGCTCCCAGGTTGCTGTGCAGCTTTGGCTGGCAAACGTAGGAAGAGCAGGTGTTGGGGCTGGCAGCGTGATCGAGGCTTTCCGAGAGAGGCACGGTGTTAATGCAGCTCTGGGAGAGCAGCGAGCCGAGTAAAGCAGTCCTGTGACTGTGCTGTAACCCAGGAGGCCGTAAAGACAAGATCTAATCTGCTGTGATTCACTGAGCAGCGCTACTTACTGCAAGGGCTTACAAAGCCACGTTTTAACACCAGTCTCTGAAGCCGCTGCAGAACGCAGATCAAAACCTGACTTTCCAACTCACTCCCCAAAAGGCAGGGGATTTGTTGTTCCAGGAGTGATGAAACGGGGGCCGTGGTTAAATAAATGATGTTAATTGCCATGTGCAGCCTTTTACCAGATAAATGGGCAGGGGCAACCAGTGCCTGCTCCGGGTTTCACCAGCCATCACAGCTGAAGTACAGCCAAACAGCTCAGGGTATCACCATGTTCCACCTCCTCTGCCCAGGCTTTTGCCCACTTTGTACCCTCAGAGCACAGTTTGTTTTCATGACCTGCCTGCCTGGAGGGAACCACTGCCCTGCTATTCTCAGCTCTGCTCTCCCTGGACTGTTCTGGACCCTGCCCCTGACTTTACTCAGGGACTTTGCCCAACTCCCCCACCAGTGGAGTCTGGCTCCAGGCTCAGCTGATAACTTTGTAATGGTTTTACAAAAATATCTGATCAATGATATGCTCCTTCCTTAGGCATCCCTCTTTCCTTCTCCCTTCCGAGCCTTCTCAATATCACTATTGTATATTTCTAAATTCTCCTTGCTGACTTTTAAAAGAGCCCTTTTCTCCTCCTCAAACTCTTTGTTCTGATATACATTGGAAGAGAAGAAAGCCCACTCCACCCCCTCAGCCCCACTCCGAAATCTTTCCCAACAGTCCTCAAACTTGAGCTTCTTTTCTGACACTTTATTCCGTGCAGATTCTCATCCCTTAGCTCTGATTACATTTGGCATTCCCTTATTCAAGTTCATCACCTCCTCTCTGTACTGCTGTGTATTTATATTTAGAGCTAAAAGGCTCACGTCACTCTTTGTTAAACAACAATTTGTCTTTGTGAACACCTTCCCTTTAGATAACATCCCATTTATCTTCCTTGATTTTGTTTCCTGAACTCCTCACATTTCACTTGGAGTTCAAGGTTTTCTTCATGACCACCTTCAACACAAATGAGATGGAGGCTTTTGCACACAGTTTTGCCTCTTTTCGCCTCCGCTTTCAAATTATGCCAAGTGCTTCCTCAAAATCATACAGAGAAACAAAGTCTTCCACATTTCCTTCCTTTTATCATACCTTGGCACTTCCACTTTCAATCCTGGATGATTCATCTGTCTTAGACTCATTTAATTGAAGTTAATTGCATAGACAGGTAAATAGAGGCTCTGTCTGGAGGTCTCTCTTTGCCACTGGGGCACAGAAAGCTCACAGCGAGGTGGAGCTGAAATTAAGGGAGACAACTTTCACGCTAATTGTAATATTCCAGTACTGTCACTTCCATTTTCCACATGGATAAAGAACCCTGGTGAACTTGGTGACCTGCTCACAGCCAACACAAAGCCGGCAGCAGAACTGGAATCATCACACCAGGGCTCACAAAGCTCAGTCTTCATTTCCAGATTTCTTCATCTTTACCACGGGGTCCCTGAACTGAGCTGTTCTATGTCATTCCCCAAAACTGTCACATGAATCATTTATTTCAAGGCTTCAAAGAGAGGAGTAGTTATGTGTGAGGTGAGGTTTCATTATGGAGAAGTTGTTTTTTGGTTGTTGGTTTTTTGTCACTGTTGTTTTTTAGTTTTGGTGGGTTTTTGGTGGATTTTTTTGGGTTTTTTTTAATAATTCTTTAGTAAAATCTATGTGTTCTACAGGAAATACATTTTTAACCCAAGAAAAAGTACAGTACGAAATATATCACTCAGCATGACTTAATTTTGCTCTTCGAGCATTCTATAGATCTTCCCAGTCATGAAAATCTATGGCACACTCATTTATATTCCCATTTCTTGTTCTGATGGTCTCAAGCTTGGCTTCTCCAACTTGATGCAGCTCAGCAGCCCTTGACAAGAATTAATTCTCACACCTCCTCCCCCCAGTCATTATCAGGAATAATGAAACACTGTGGTGAACTGCCTGGAGAGCTTGTGGGAAGCTCAGCTTTGGGGAGCAACTTTGGAAGAGGCTTCACAAATGTCTCATAAAAATGAGGAAGATGAATTTAGCCCTGCTTTGGAGAATAAAGCTGACCTAAACGGTTTTATGGAGTATTCCCTGCCCTGCAGTTCTGCTATGTATTGATATTCCTATAACATCAACAGGAACTGATCACTGGAAGAATTAAACCAGGAAGTTTTAGTGAATTTTCAGTTGCCTTATTAGGGTTCTGAGGCAGAAGTTAAGCTTGTCCCACCCTTCAAACCAGCTCTCTGGGGACAAGCAGCCACTGCTCCACTGGCCACTGACCACAAGGAAGGAGAAAACCTGAGCTCTGAGCCACAGCTAAAAATCTGATCTATCTGCAGCTCCTTTTGTGGCACTGGAACCTCTGGGTTTTGTAGTAAAACAACAGAAAATGGACATCATCACATAAACAGTGACAAAAGGATTTAACCCTCAAGCTACAGACCTAAAGCAGAAAGCAAGGCAGGTAGAAAATGTGTAACGCCATGCAGTGATGTTATGTAGAATAATGATTAAAAAACACGAAACAAAATAAATCCCAGCAATAAAGCCTGCAACAAACAGACTGAACTACTGAACGCTCAGCACCGTTAGCCAGCTCCTGGTGAGCTTCTCAAACACAGCCTTCTCCACAGCACACACATGTGAGGTCTTACAGAAAGCTCAGTTTAATGTGAATTTACACCTACAGGAGATTATGTTTCCGTATCTGTTCTTGTTGCGGTTCTCGTCCTCCTTGGCCGTATCCCAGGACGCCGTCTGCCCCTCGGGGAGTGCCTGCAAAACAAACAACAAGGGAGGGTTTAAAACACCTGGAAATGCCTCCAGGTGGATGAAGAGGCCTAAAGAAGAAGAGCAGGGCAAAAAAAAAGGAGCTGCATAATTCATGAGCTGGCCAAGGAAAGGGCACCTCCACTAACGGCAAAGCAGAGCTCAGTGCAGACCATTTGCATCTCTTGGCTTCTCCCAGGCAAGAATCATTTTCCTCCTGCTGCTTCTCATCTAAAAAGATCCGGGGAATTTGTTTCTGGCTGCACAGTCCCAGGTTAACCTCATTTCCCCTGCAGAACAAGGCTTGGGGAGATTTCATTTGACTACACCTCTAGGAAAACCCAGATGGTTGAAACCCAGTGCTCAGCCTTTCATATTTAAGCTGAAAATACAGTGTTTTCACCTATTTCTGTGTTAATAATGGGTGATGCAGTACAAGCCATTCGCTGGTTTTCTCTGGGGAAAGATAAAGCAGCTCAGGGTTTCAGAGTATGTGTAAGAAAGAGAGGAAAAACGAGGTAAAACATGCTCATGAAGCACAAGAATAAACAGCCATTTTCCTAAAATCTGCTCTTTTAGTTGAGGAAGGATGGGGAAAAGGAACTGGCAGCACACAGTGCCACCCTACCTGCAGCTCGGCCCTACAACGATTTTGAACACCCTCAAATGAGCCATTTTATCCTAGAGACAAGTCCAGGAGGGATTTTGAAGGCAGAGCCTGGAAAGCAGCAGATGGCAAAGGACAAGGCTGGAGGATGGTCCTTCCTCAGAAAAAACATGGGTGAGGAGAACAGCCCCTCCTGAACTGCCTCGAGAGATCTGCCTCCTCCAAGATGTACCCCCCAACACGACTCTACATCACTAAAAACAACATTGTAAGTTGGATTATTTCTGGTCCCTGGGGAATTAGGGAGGGTTTATACCACAGACGTTGTAGAATCACATCTGCCTCAGGCAGCAGCGGGTAGTTTGACACAGCTGTGCTAGAAAATGAATTTATATTCATCTTCACAAGCCACCCAGGTCTATTATGTGCCTGAATGGAATAGCAGAGAGACACAATTAGGATCTACAACACTGACATTACAATTAAACTTAATATGAGCAAACCCCTGGCAGAGCAGATCGCTGTGAATTTCCCCCAAAGGGTTCCAGGACAGAAAATGTCAGGCACTGCAGCACGGCCACAAGCTCTGCTGACAAAGACAGGGACACCAAGTTCCCATTCAAAAGCCCAGGAGAAAGAGTAATAACTCTGTAATTGGTGAGGGCTTTGATCACACATATATTTCCTTTGCAGACTGTTGTTTCCAAAGAGCAGCTCATCTGCTGAGGAAAAACACCCGACCAACAAACCCACACGCAACAGAAAAAAAAATCCCCCAGTGAAAGAAAAGAGGTGAAGAAGGCTTATTTTCATCTTCAAAGACTGAGGAAAAAGGTGCCTTATTTTTGCACTAATATCGAATTACAGCAGATTGACCAGAGAATGGCAACAGTCATTAGGTGCCTAATCAGAGCCATCTGAAAAGAAAAAGAAATAAAAAGAAAATCCTTTCTCATGACTTCCACATGGGAGAAGCTGTCTTGGCCAGAGAAAATATATTCAGGTCCAATAAATCCCTTTTCAACAAACCGTATCCTTTCATTTGATTTGAACACGCAATTCTCCACTGAAATTGATGTTTTTATATTTGCTGATAGAACCTCCGAAGATTTAGGAGTCCAGGATTTTTCATCTCATTCAATACCACAGAAATCCCTGCTTTCCACAGAACTGCCCAGCTCTGAAGGGAGGGAGCACAGCTCTGGCTGGGGAGGAACACAAACCACCTTTGCAGGGGCACCCCTTATATCCCTACTTTTATAAACGTCAGATGAGCAAATTGGAGTAACTCCATGCACATCCAAATAATCTGTCCGTGAGATCACTAAAAATGCAGCACAGAGAATTGAAACTACATTAAAAATAAAGGCAAGAATATGGATTATAATTGGCTTGCATCCAGTAAATGAGGAGCACAGCTAATGGCTTTGTTCCTGCAGGTTTTTTTTGGTACACTCAGCATCTCCATAATTGTAAAAAGAGTCCTGTTTCTATCTGCATTATCAGCAATGTTAAATCAGGACAGATCACTCAGGCACTGGAATTTAATCCATTTTTCACAGGAATGCTCCCCCTTCTTTCTTTGACTTGGTAACAGCAGAATTTTAGTGTTCAAAAAAAATGATACTTGATTTTTAGGCTTTTTCTACTTTTAAAACTTTCTAAAGTTCTTTTAGAGAAGTTTTGTGAAATTTATACTGAAATACCTTCCCACCAGTGGAATTTAGGTTACAGTGAAGCTTTTTAAACTAAATTCATCTAAATTTTAGCTGAAATTACAAGGATAGATCTCTCAAAGTCAGCTTCATCTCAATCAAGCTTCCTAAGCACCATGGCCCAGACATACCTGAAGTGTTCCCATTAAACTGAGGCTCACTGCAAGCCAATTTGAATTTTGAATGGAAGAATTTAGTTAGTTTGCTGTTTACTTTTAATTTAAATACAAAAACTCGAATCCTTCATTTGCACTGATCCACCTCAATGCTGCAGTTCTGCTGCCAAAGGCAACGACATCGATTCAAAGCCTTCCTGTTCATCCCAAAGTGTGGCACGGAGTCCTGGCCCTCTCCCTGAAGCCAACTTCTTCTCAGCAGTGGTGGAAAAACTGTTCCCACAAATCTGCTGGGAGCCAGAATTAAAAATTACCTGGGCTAAAAACCATAATCTGAAAAAAAGTATTTCAGTCATTCATTTTGCAGCGTCCCATCTTAGCCCAGACCACCATATCTTCTTCTGGCCACACGAAAAGGTGTAGGCAGAAATTAAAGGGTTAAAATCCAGAGGTGACTTCCACAAGCTGAAGAATGAAGGCTTGAGGAAGGAGCCACAAAATCTAAAATAACTAAACAGTCTCAGTAATGCAGCAGGAGAATGTGCATTAGTGACATCCTAAATCATAATGGAAAATGAGTTTGGATAATTAAGCTTATTATCTCCTTAGCCAGTAATTGGTGCTTGCAATAGGTCCATGGGACTGTTCCCACAGCTCCCAACAAATCAGAGCTGATATGTTCTGGAGAAGGAGCTGGTGACATTCAAATGTGTCCCGTTTAAATGTTTAGGGCTCCTCCTAATCCCAAACAGCGCCCTCCACTCCCAGCGCCACTGACGGATTTTTCTCTTCTGTTCCACTTGTTTTATCACCGAACAGAAGCAGCAGCCAAAAAGGCCCAGAGTCACACTCTGCCCTCAGGTGCAGCAGGCAGCCCCAAAATAGCCCAGACACGGGGAGTGCTGACAGTTTCCCGTTATTCACACTCAGTTATCACCCATTTCACACCAGCCCTGGCACCCCTCACACAATCCCATCCCGCTTCTCAGCTCCTGGAGCCACCAGGAATGTTTTTCTAGATGCCCTCAGCAAAACACGCTGCCTGTGCTCCAACATGTAGGTGCAGGCATCCTTTAAACAAATATGGAATGCAATTTCCAGGTTACCCAGCGGAGACGGGAACGCACAGAGATAAGAGATTGTCATGTGTGACTGATATGCTCCGCTCAAAGTGATTTTTCATGAGAGTAAAATTATTTGGTAACATGTCACTAAACAGGCTGCAATTTATGCTATCAATTTGCAAAGTAAGTAGAAAATCAGCTCCTTAGAAGAAAAAAAAGAGAGCATATTTGGAGGTGACACTGATATTAGTGTCTGAAAACACATTTTAAAAGAGACATCAAATTCTTTCTCGAGATTTTATCAGCTGCTCCACAAAGCGTCTTGCAAAGCCAATTTTGCAGCTCCGCGCTCCTGGAGATCCCAGGCTGAGCCCCTACTCTCAGCCAGCTCAAACCTCCCACCCTCCAGGAGCTCTCACGCTCCCTTACATCCTCCCTGCTGCTATTTGGAGCTCAAGTGCTGCCTCCACCCCGTGCTCCAACCCCCAAACCCACCGTGGACAACGCCTGCAATTACAGCTGATGGAAGCGGGGAACGGCGCAGGGCACTGGTGAGCTTGGGGCATTCTCCAGGCCAGCCCTGGTAAGGAAAGGAATTATGCAAATCTATGTAATGTCATCACTGTTCTACACGTCTGTAGACAGCACTTTCTGGGAAAGGCAGAACTCGTGGAGCTGAGAGTTGCATTGACATTTTTCATGCTAATGTGCTATTTTGATAATTACCGATGCCAGCGCCAGGAAATTACATATATGCCAGCACCTGTTTTCTTCTTGAACATCAAGAATTGGGTCTTAGGGCACCTGTAATTGAGCTCAGTGTAGTTTTGGGTACTCCTCATGGAAATGGAGGCCAAGGGGGACCAAGTAAATCTCCTCAGAGAATTATTACCCTTTTTCAGGATTAAACAAAGCTCTTTATATTGATAGTTTAATTAGTATGCTTGATTATGGGGCAAGAGTGCCTAGACCTGGTTAACACACAGTTTCCAGAAACATTTGCTATGTCAGTCTTTGATGCCATCTGATTAGAAAAATGCTCCCTGGTGAGGATCAGGAAAAGACGGGCTCTCAATTACAGCAAACCCCAGCACCAAGGACACAAACCCCACGGACTCTCACTTGCAGGGTGGAAAAGTGAGCTGTTTTCATTAAGTAACTTATTCTCACAGCTGTTACATTATTTTTAAATAGTTTTAATGCCACTGTGCATATTAATTGCTTATTGCCTTCCCACAAGCTTACTACATTCGTTATAATTATCGCTTGCTAGAGCTGAGTCTCACATATGTTTGATGCTATTTCCCTCTTCTCTTTGCTCTGCTCTAAATGTGTTTTCCTCTTCCAAATCATTCCCAACGTCATGTCTTCTGGTCATTTGGATTATATTCCTGGTCATTCTAGCTTGCAGGGGGAAGAGGTGAGGGGAAAGAGAGCAGCTTTCACTTTTCCAGCTTACCCTTTACTCCTCTCCTCACATGGAGCTGGAAGAGGATCTCAGTCAAGCCCATTCTGAGCCAGAGGTTTGATCATATTGGAAAATTTCACCTTCATTTAAGCTACACAAATACCTGTTCTTGACTTGACAATTCTGCATTCAGGTCGTCACGCTGTGATTTAATTTGATCAATTATGAGAGAGCATTTGGAGCTCCCAAAAAGCTCAGGCAAGACCCCTTCCTTTTCTCACAGCCTGGCTCACACTGCTCAAGGAAAACACTTCGATAAGGAAGGGACTGTGGGACTGCACATCCTGTGTTGGGTTCAGCACCTGTTGAACGTTCACTGTCTGCTCTTTATGGGACAGAGGGATGAGCACGGTGTCACCCACTCAATGCTGTAATAAACACCTTCTCTTTGGAACAGAGGGCCTCCAAAGACTGATAGTGCTGTGAAACCCTGCCCTCAAAACCAAAACCAAAATCAGAAAGAAAAGGATTAAGAGGGCAAATTAAGGAAAAGAAGCTCTCAAAACCAGTTACCCTCCCCTCCCAAGCTTCTATCCCTCATGAGTGCAACTTCCCTACTCAGTCACGTGAAGAAAGGCTCCTCTCACCTCGTACTCCTCCTTGAATCCGTAGCCCTGTCCCCTCTTCATCTGGGTGATGTGCTGCAGCAGGTCTGCCACGCGGATGGCCGGCTGGAACTGCCCCCGCGGGTAGGACATCTCCACGGGCTCGCAGCTGCGGTACGGGTGCGTCTGGATGGTCAGGGTTGGCTGGGCCATCTCGCCGTGGCTGCTGTCTGTTGGAGACACAGGGAGGGCAAAACAAGCCTTCAACCAGCTGGTATTTCCAGTGTCATTCTCACTCTGTTTATTTAGCACCACCCCGTAGGTGGGTGCAGGCGAAAGGAAGCGAAGAAATGAACAGGAAGCACACACTTGCCTAGAAAAACTCAATCACACTTGAATATTTTTTGTGTGTCAAGCAGACAAACCCAAAAAGACAGGAAGAGAGTGAACAGCCAGCCGGGCTAACAAGGATATGGCACATCAAGGGTGAGCTCCCCACACCAACTCCAACAGAATCACGTAGCTGTATTCCCAAACCTGCAAGGAACACGGCTCAGAGATACATACAGATGAGCAAGAGATTCAGGCAGGATTTGGGGTGTACAGCATGAGATAACTGAGAGGGACCCAAGTGAACAGCAAGCAGATGATTAGCATTTCAAATAAGCCAGGATGCTGAGGCAAATTCAACTGCTCTGCTAGTTCAGGCCTAAAATTTTATATGTCACTGACAAAGATGTAATATCATCAGGAAAAAGAAATAAACCAGCATAAAAATATAGTTATCTTGCATGCAGAAATTTAAATTTCAGATATGTAAACTTAATAGAAAATGGGGTTTTTTTTGAAAGAAGTGGCTTTAAAGAAATCTATCACTATGCAGATGGAATTGCAACCTCATATCCTAGCAAAACTATAGGCACAACAAAATACTCCCAGCGAACTAACAGAAAAGAACTTAAATAATAACTTCAATAACCAAACAATTGACTGGAACAATCTTTAACAACAGCAACTCAGACTAAATGAAAAATTCAATGTCTTATCCAGCAGAGCCGACCAAATTTAAGTGGTTGGCCAAATATTGCACTGTTTTTTTCCTGTGCTTGCAGGGATCTGAGATGTTCAGGTCCTTTCACACATAAAACCTGCATCAATTCTTTCTGGCCTTACCCAAACCAAGGCATCAGCAAACAGAAAAAGTACCTCCCTCACACTGCTCACAAAACCCCTTTGAGCTTCCACATAGGACTTGTTTGTTACAGCCAGTTCACTGACAAAGAGCTGAACCACCCCCCCTTGAGAGCAACACTACGGCCACGTTTTTAAAGGGATAAAGAATAAATAAATCAAATTGCAATTTCAGGGTGATTTTTGTGAGGCAGAGATAGGCTTGCAATGCTCTTGTAAACGCTGCTCTGCTTGAGAAACCACTGTGGAGTCTGGGCAGGGACTCCCCACGTCCCTTGTGCAGAGGTGGGCAGGAGCAGAGAGCTGAGGGCATCGCACTGCACCCTCCGCAGCTGGCAAAGCACAGGCTTGGCAAACAGCACTTTGGCTGCTTTATTGTCAGGTTAGGGGAAGATGTGAAGGCAGGGATATGCTCTGTTGGGGAGCTGCAGGACTGGGAGGAGACAGGAATGCCAGCAGTGGACACTGCTGCAGGGCAAGCTGATCACCAGCGTGACATAAAAACGGCTGGTGGGTGAATTATCAGAGATGTTGAAACACAGCCTGCTCCTCTGAAATAAATTAGCACAGTGATCATCTGCTTTCAAGATTAGACTCCTGAATTTCAGGATTTCTGAGTCCCAGGTTCTCACAAACACTGTCACACTCCCAGGACACTCAGAGACTTACACAACTATGGCTCAAGCAAAGCAACCCTCACGTACAAAATGTGAATAAATTTGGGATTTAAGGAAGAGTAACATCCAAAGCATTTGTATAATCATCCCTAATGCTCTGACTAATGACAGTGTGAGAACTCTGAACAGAGGGAATTTCAAGGCTTATTAATTCCCCGAGTTGGATTCGCTTTCCCAGTGCATCTTTGCTCCCCTATTCCCTATTAACCTCCTGTAATGAAAAGGAAAAGATTTTTATCGCAGACCATTTCCGACAGACGTACTATGCTTAATTTTCCATCATTAGGTTTAATACAAACCCAATTTCACAACTGGCTTCTCTGAGGAACCTGCAAGTAACGCCGCATTTTTATCAGCCCCAATTAAAAAACATTACAAGATCCCAATTCGAGAGGGAGTCTTAAAACTAATGTGTGGTTCTGGTGCTAATTTGGGCAGGGCACATGCAGAGCACAGGCGACTTGTAAAATGGAGCTGAGATCAGCCAGCTCCTTTGCAGGCAATTACTAATTCCCCTCTTCATCAGTTCCTTTAATTCTGGTGTACTTGGCTCTCTTCTCAAAGAGATGTGTCACAGGGAGACGTGAGAGCCAGGAAAGTGGTGGCCCCTTCTTTCCAGAATAATTTTCCTCAAGGTAGGCACTCATGGTATGGAGCTGGGACTAGACAAAGGTGCTCAGCAGCAAAGAGGGGTCTGTCTCTGGCCTTTGAGTCCATAGTGACAGCTGGTCTCTTTGGTCAATGAGAGAAAAATTAGTGCAAATCCCACTGATGGTAGGAACAGCTCTTGTAGCATAGAAGCACAGACTGGTTTGGGCTTGGAAGGGACCATCTCGTTTCACTATCCCAGGCTGCTCCAAGCCCCATCCAACCTGGCCTTGGACACTGTCAGGGATCCAGGGGCAGCCACAGCTGCTCTGGGCACCCTGTGCCAGGGGCTCCCCACCCTCACAGGGAAAAATGCAAAGTGTGACCTGTGGCAGCCCCTCTTGTGTGCCTCACCCAGCCAGGTGTTTCTGCTTAAAGAACAGCACCCCACAATGTGGGTCACCCCACTCTCCACCCTGGGACACACAGCTGAGACTGCTGAGGCCATCACCTCCCCCAGTCCTCCGTGACAAACACATCATGCATGGCACCTGCAAAAAAAAATCCCAACTCCAACAGCAGCAGCAGCAGCAGCTCTGGACTCTCAGTTTCTCCCCCCAGCATTTTATCTGGGCCAAGGAAAACGTAGAGGGGCTTTTCTGGACACCAACTGCTGTGTGTGGGCTGAGCTTAACACTTCCATGTTCTGCTAATAAAGCCTGATGCAAGTAACACATTGTTCCCTCGCCACCGAATCGCCCCACGAGTGCGGAGCTAAGCACGGGTAATGAGGCTCACACAGGGCATGGCACTGCTCAGGATGTGTTTGCAGTTTTGTGAGCAATTTTCCAATTTTGTGAGCAATTCAAAATGCAGGTGGGAGGGGAGGTGGCAGCAAACTGAGCTCTCACTAGGACAGGCAACCAAAAGAGTCTTTGGAGGGCTGGCAGACAGGCTTTGCTTTTCCTTCTGTTTGCGGCTATAAACCACATCTCGTTCCTTTTGGCACCATTATCACTGGGAAAGACAACAAAGATTCCAGCAAAGTCAGGGCTGCTGCTTTAATTGTTGCACTAAAGGCAAGTTAAAGTAATTTTCCACAGTCCCTTTTCTCTGTCTGCTTCTCACAAGTCTCCCCAGTCCCTTGCAAATGAGGATGACTGTGCAGGACAAAGTGGCCAAGACTTCTCACTAAATTTCTGGCAGTGCCCATAAAGCACATGTGCCTTTGGTGAATTTTCAGTGAGAAAAGCAAAACAAGAAAATAGCTTTTTTTTAAATGGGAAAGTTGTGTGAAATAATTCACTCTAATACTCAGAAACTACTAAACATATAGGATCGTGCAACAAGGTTTTTTGGATTATGTTTGATATGCACATTTATCCTTGTCATGTGTCCTTTGGTTTTTGATAGGAACACACACCACCGTATTTCACTGCATTCCAAAGATGGAATCCTGTTCCAAGAAATAATTCACATTACAAACATTCCAAGAGGTGGTGATTCCATTCTGACCCCCAAAATTGTGGCAATGGTTAATTACCCTTGCTGTCTAAACATTTCTTAATTGCAATTTGATTTTGCTTAGCTTCGATTGCAGGCACTGAATCTTATTATACCTTCTGTTTGATTAAAGAGCCCTCTGAGCATTTGAAATCCTGACCCATGCAGGCACTGATCAAATCACTTCTTCAGTTTCTCTTTGATAAAGTAAATCAATTGAGAGCTTCTGAAGTCTCATTAGGGCAGGCTGCTCAGGGCTCCGGTTCCTTCCTGGAACAATTTCCAATTTTCCACAGTTCTATTTGTGCAGCTGTAAATAAGGCAGGTATTCTGCATGTTGCTGGGAACATGCTGTTTGTGACAGGACTGTCTCTAATATCAGCAGCCTGTGACAGCAAAGTGTGTTGTCAGCTTGTTTGTTAACCCTTTTCAGTGCCACACTTACTCCCCATACTAAGATGTCCTTTGCCAACTCAGATGTTTTGATTTTCATGATCTCCATCCCTGGAAGTGTCCAAGGCCAGGCTGGACGGGACTTGGAGCAACCTGGGACAGTGGAAGGTGTCCCTGCCCATGGCAGGGGGTGGAAGGAGATGAGTTTTAAAGTTCCTTCCAACCCAACCCATTCCGTGATCAGCTTGAGAGTTCACAGAACACCCTGAAATTTGGTAAGAGACAGTAAATCAGTGATTCCCTGGCTCTCACATAATTTGGCTGATTGGGAAACTCTTCAGGTGTATCAGCTCACGTGTTTAGTGCGTAACTGCAAAGAAGCAGATTTAACAATGTTGACTTTACATGTTCACAAATTCTCCCTGCCTATGAAATGCTGCTTTTTGTGAGTGTCTTTCCTGGGGAAGTAATCATGAACCTGCTGAAATCAACTCTGAGGTCTTATTGTGCCAGGAAGTAACGGAGTCCAGCACGCAGAGAGGAGCTGGAGCAGAGGTCACACTGGTGGAATCTTCCCCCATTTGATGAGCAGCCCTGACAGTGAGTTATTATTGCTTGCCAGCTGCTACTCCACCTTGTGTTCCATACTTTTGTGCTGCTCAGACAAGTAAAATAAATAAGTTTCCCTCCACAGAAAAACTGATGAACTTCT
Source organism: Lycocorax pyrrhopterus obiensis (assembly GCA_014706295.1). Lineage (NCBI taxonomy): Eukaryota > Metazoa > Chordata > Aves > Passeriformes > Paradisaeidae > Lycocorax > Lycocorax pyrrhopterus. Next base: position 6,460,395 of record JACSVZ010000022.1, on the reverse strand, counting down.
CCATAAATGTCACAGATAAGATGAAGAGCAGCTGAGAAATTAGATTGCCAGTCTGGAAGCGGCTCTGTGTGATCAGAGCCCTGTGCAACATCCCAATAAGGCTGCTGGGAGGGGTCCTGCTCGTCCAGAGCACCTTTGGGGATTGCAGCTTCAGATGCTTTTCTGGAGATCATTTGTTTTGTAAACATAGTTAGAGTGAGAAATGGGTATCTGGGCACAGAGTGTGATGTTGTCTCCTGACCAGAAAACTCACCCATGCCTCTCACAACTAAAAGCAAAGCTGCACTGATGGGTCCTCTTCTACCTGTGGAGAAGCTGCTCTCAAAACTTTTGCTTTAATGGCCACAAATTCCTCCTGTGTCTGAAATGACAGGCCTATCATATCTGCTTATATTTTTATTCTCTTAGCCTTGGCAAGTGATAAGATGCGATACGACACCCTTTGCACAAAATAAATTATGTTTCGAGTGGTGTTTGTGATGGATTTAATTACACACAGAGCCAGTCTCTCCACACCAGAGTAAGGGTTGTCAATTCTCTGACATCTTCTGAGGGTGACTAGAGCATGGCTAATACCTCTTCCCCTTACACCAGGGATATGGTGCGAGATGAAAAATAATTTGCTTTTTTTGTGTGTGTCAAGGCTTTATTATATGATAAATACCCAGCTCTAATATTCCATCTACAATACCAACAGTGCTATGGCAAACCAAAGGCAAAACATCATTTATCTAATGATATCAACTGAGCTCTGAAAGGGCACATTCCTTAACAAAGCCTTCTGACAGCAGGCTTGACACAGAGCAGAGGGTGCACTTTTCATTTCAAAGGCATGAAGAAGCCACATGCCCACAATTTTTTTAAAAAGTAAGTAATTTTTTTTCTAGCTTCTAGAACTCTGTAAGAATTGCTTGGTTAACACCAAGCATAAGAGTATTCTAATCTTATAAGAGTATTCTAATAAGAATATGAGAGTATTCTAATATTATAAGAGTATTTTTACGTAAGAGTATTCTAATCTTATAAACACTATTGCAGACATTATCTTCATCAGTTAGCATAGAAGAAAACCCTGCTAAAGATGCAAAGGAAATGTTTTGGTGAGTCAGGCAATGATTTGGGATTATTTGGTACAAATGTAACAGTGCAGCTCTTTGGATGTGTGGACCTCACCAAGTCAAACCTCTCTTTGCCTCCTTGGTGAAAAGAGGCTGCCAGATCAACCCACCTTTCAGAGCAATTCAGTTACAGCTGGAAAACTACTGGGAACTCCAAAAGAGCACCTGAAACTATGAGCCACTACACTGGAAGACAGAGTTTTCCAGTTCTGCAGGCAGGAAGAAACGTAAGAGAAATTCAGCTCCAGGCCCAGCCTGCCAAGGTCTGCAGCCCCACTGCTCATTCTGCTCCTGGCCAACCTCAGCACAGTGAAGGGGTGGGAAAACCTCTCCCACAGCTCCTTATTAGAGGCTGACTCAGCCTGGGAGGCTTCTGATGCAACTGAACAGGTCAAGCCGTTGAAGTTTTGAGCACCCATTGCATAAAAGTAACTCATCCCACAGTTTAAAAAGTCAGTGGGGGAGGCACCTGCTAAAGCAGCAATGCTGGCTCCTTAACATCTTCGAGTTATTCAGACTAGGCTGGGGATGTACCCACAGCAGACTCATTAGGGATGGGCAAAAAAGCTACAGAAGTCTAAAATCCATGGAAAATTCCTGTGTCTTTCTAAGCACAGCCAGTTTGCTGTGTGAGACTTTGTGACAGAGAGCTCTCTGCTGGTTCTGCCCATCTGCAAGGCACTGAAATCCCTGTCCTCTCTGCAGGGCAGCGACTCTTGTGAGGAGCCTCATGAGCAGCTGGAATAAGAACAAGGCTGAATGTCCTTTCCTGCTGCCAGGAGATGCCACAGGATGCAAGAGAAGGACATGCTGGTTCCTGTCACCCTGAGATTTGCAGTCTTTTGATGTTTTCATTTCTGTAATGGAGTTTCTCATGCACTTTCTGTAAACATAGTTATGTTTGGCTTATTGTTCCTTTTTGTTTCCATTCCTTCTCCTGAGGCAGAGAAGTTTGATGGACTTTTTGTCTGACCGGTGTGGTTGGAGAGGTGGTAACCTCATCCTCCAATCCACGGTCATTCCTAAGAAAATATATATATATATATATATATATATATATATGAAGTAAAAAAAACAGCCTGAGGCTTTTCCTGGCTTCTTTCTGTCCTGAACTAAGCTGGGTCTGCATGGTTCTTTCGTGTCCAAGTACAACAGGTTCCCCTGAAGAGACCGCCCTGATGAGATCTCCTGAGATCTTCAAGAGCTACTGGACATGAATATTTTCCCCCAAAATAATCCCTAAGGTTGTGCTACCTCATCTTCAAGTGGGAATCTACCTCATTTATTTTTTAGTGTTAGATATTCACTTCTCTCGTGAAGATGTTTAAGCAAAACATTTAAAAATCCAGAGTTGTCCACAACCGGAAGAGAAAATGACTTCCCTGAAAACATGCATTACATAAAAAAGTATTAATCAGGAATTGGGATAGAGGCAGATCCCAAATCTCCTGTATCTTACATGTCACAGCCAAGCCTGGGGAGCTATGCAATACTGCAGACACAGAACATTTATTAGCAGAAGGCATAATAGATGGGAACAAAGAGCACTGAATTGCAGGCAGTGCCCAAAGACAGATACTGGTAGTGGGATGACTGATGCCTTTTTTAAAATATGTTTTTCTTCCCTGGGAATTAATATTACTAAACATCAAAAATTAAACTTATTTTGCTCACACAGCAACATCCAACATCTGATGGATTTGTCTGAGAAACCAGAATGCCAAGGTTTTAATTTGTCTGCAAGTCACAAGATAGAAATTTCTCCAATGTCAGGGGCTGTTTCACAGGCTGTTAAATTCAGGTGGAACTGGGGTGGTACCAGTCTGTGTAATTCATGTCTTAAAAGTGCTCTAAACTTCACTTGCCATGTGTAAAACAGGGCTATCAATCCTTACTCAGATATAGTGCTTAGCAGAAATTTGAAATAGTTTTGAATACATAAGCACAAGGCTGGTTAGATTCCTATTTCCTCTTTTTCCTCTGTAAAATTTGGGGTTTTAAAAGTTTTGGGGGCTTTTGTTTTGCCATGAGAAGCACAGAGGGAACCTGTTCATTACCCCTTGAGCTTCAGAGTACCAAGTGTGCAGTTAATTCCTTAATTCCATCAGGGCAGAGGGGAGAAAGCAGCTCCCCCAAAGGATGGCCAGGTTTTCCCAGATGCCAAATACCAGACTGGGAGAGTTTGACATCTTCCATCAACCTGCAGGTCAGGGCCTTGTTTCTAAAGCACAGCCAAAAGATAAACCTGCACTCAGGCTTTTCTATTGACAACACTGATTCTCTGGGAAATGAGACCAAACCTTCTGGGACATGGACTCCTTTCCTTCCCCACCCCATTCAGAGGCTTCACTCCTTGCCATCAGCATTGACAGGCAGCAGGATGGGTGTGTGTGCTGTGGCAGCCCCTCCAAGCCTCTGTGCCAGGCTGCAAACCAAGCAACAGCCGCCGGTTGTCACTTGTGCCTGGTCTAACTGCGGCCCTTGCACGTGTTCTGAGTGATGTTTAAAGCAGCCACGGTAGATTACTGTGTCTGCAGGGAACATTTACTGTAGATAATCCAAAATGATAAATCCCACTGGCTAGATTCTGATCAGCCACACATCATCCTTCTGCTTCACAGCAGAGGAATTCACAAATCACATTATCAGAGCGGTTTGGGTGGGAAGGGAACTTACAGACCATCCAGTCCCACCCCCTGCCATGGGCAGGGACACCTTCCACTGTCCCAGGCTGCTCCAAGCCCCATCCAACCCGGCCTTGGACACTTCCAGGGATCCAGGGGCAGCCACAGCTTCTCTGGGCACCCTGTGCCAGGGCCTCCCCACCCTCACAGGGAAGGATTTCTTTCTGATCTCGAATACAGCCACAGAACAGCCTCTGGTCCCAGGACCTGCCTGTCTGTCATCCTCTCAAATCCATACCTGGCTGCCTGAAAGAGTCAGCATTTAACTCTCAGATGGAGCCACTTCCCAAACCCCAGCCAGGAATTTCTCCAAATAACCTTCACACATGCAACTTTATCCAAAACTGTAGGCTCCCACCTGCTGCAGACGCACAAATCCTCCCTTAAATTTGCAACCCTTGAGGCACAAGGTACAGCTGAGCCTCACACACAGCACAGGGGGGTGATTTTAAATGAAAAGAGGTAATTCAGACTAGATGCAAAGAAGAAACTTCCTATAAAAAGGGTGGTGAGGTGCTGGCACAGGTTGCCCAGAGGGGTGGAAGATGCCCCATCCCTTGAAACTTTCCAGGTCAGGTTGGATGGGGCTCTGAGCAATCTGGGCTGTAGGAAAGTGTCCCTGCCCATGGCAGGGGATTGGCCTAGAGAGTCTTTAAAGATCCCTTCCAACCCAAACTATTCTGTGGTTCTGTGTCAGCTGCACAGGCACGACCACCTGCAGGAGTCAGAACCAAGCCTGAGGCAAGGCAGTGTGTGGGAACGTGGCCCAGAACCCCAAATCTCAGCCACAAAACCACACAGCAAATACTTGAAAGAACGACTACGCCTTAAGTTTTGAATTTTTCTTTCCTTTGAAAGCAATTAATAGCGATAACAAAACATGAGTGAAACAAATGTTTCCTGATTAACACACGACCACAGGATTAATTCTGATTTTGGAAGCCGAGCACTTCACAGTGCTCTCTCCAGGTTATTTTCACGACACAGAGAGTGTGTCTGCTCTCCAGTTCAGCCCAGTCCACCATACCTGTCCTCTTACCTAACAGCGTGGTCGATGGGACGGTGTCTGATGATACTTTGAGATGGAATTCCGTTCACCCACACGACACGGGTCAATGGAAATCAACAGGGGATCGACAGGGAAAGAAAAGTCACAGAGAATGAAAACAAGGTTAGCTGTGCCTCACACTCAGGAGCCTCGGTCTATAGGTCATTTTGGGTAACGTACAAAAGCAAAGAAAATTTAGGAATGAAAGAAAAGTCTGGCACTAGTACCTGAGTAGTAGGAATTCAACATAGATTTGCTCTGAAGGGTTTTGCTTTGGACAGAAAATGAACAAGGAGAGGGTGATGCTAGGTAGGAAAGACATAAGGAAAAGACTTTAGACATATATTAAGAGAGAGAAAGAGAACAGGGAGAATGTTCCTCAAAGAACACAGTAATATGGGATATATAAAGCTTATCAAAATGAATTATACTTTTCATTTCAACATGCATATTACATTTATTACATTGTCATCATGATGGATTTTCTTTAATATAAGCACTCTAGACCCCAAATATAGGATTATAGTTGCTGTAAATCAATGTGCTCCTAAACAGGATACACACAGAGCTACATTCATAGGTCTATATTCTAAATGTTCCTTTTTTTTAACCAAAGGAGCAAACCTAGGGTTTTGTCTCTAAGAGAAAATTCCTAAAAAATGACCCCCAAAATACAAACTACAGAGAATCAGTATTTTGACAGTAAAACAAACCTACTCAAACACAATGCACCACAAAAATACACAGGTGGGGTAGCAATTTTTTGGTTAAAACATCACAAGATTACAAGGGACTTGTCTTTCAACCCAGGATTGTTCATAACAAATCCTATAATCCTTTCCCCTGTGAGCTGGGTTCTTTCAGCAGGACAAGCATCCTTGCCTTCTCCCATTACAGCATTAGCTTTCTCTGGACAAGAATCCAGAAATTTCCATATTAATCAAATCAAGTATTTCCATATTAATCAAATCTTTTTTTGAAAGGAGGAAGTGCTCAACATCTTCATGGTAGATCCTTGTCTTGATAGTAAATTTATGAGGCTGTTTTATACCTACAATAGCAAACATGTACATTCTTATGGTAATCCATCATTTTTGAAGGCATATTCTCTTGTTATCACTCTGCATTCACGCTCAGAGTTACAGGCATTTATTTATCTCCTCCTCAGAATGTTGGGAAACAAGCTAATACAAATCTCACTACATCAGAAAGATGACAACAGATAACACAGGAAAAACTATTCCATAGCCCAACAGAAGCAGATAAAACTCAGTGTACATCCAAGTAATTTCAGAAACAATTTTTCGTATCTACGGAGCAAACACCGCTTAAAGATTTCAAGTTATTCTGTGGGGAAACCCAAAGAAGTCACTGGTCTAGGGAGTTTCATAAAGTCAGAATTACTTCCCGAGCAGTTTATAATCATTTAGTCCATGAACTCGCTCTTGTTCTGCATTCTCCCACCGTATTTTCAGACCTACATGACTTGGAAACACATTAAAACAATCCAATTCCTCACATTTTGGTCAGCTGGAGCTCTGCCCCAGCTGCCTTAAGACATACATTTGTTCTGCTTTGGGGCCTCTTACACTTTTCTGCTGTTTGCCAGCCTAAACCAGACCCTGCTCTCACCACACTTAGGACGTGGCCACTTTTGCAGACACATAAAATAAGATCTAAACAGAGCAGTTGGTTTGCCCAGTGTCACAGGGCAAGTCAACACTCAGGGCTTGGAGCAGGACGCAGTTTTCTGGAATTTGGGAGTATAAAAGAACTCATAGGGCCATACTGCCTTTCCAGAGCTGCTGAGAGTGAATTACTCCAGATAAACACCTCATGTCAGTGAGTTTGGTTAAAAATGTTACCAACTGAGGGTTATGAAATCAGCTGTGTCTGTGACACAGGGAGATGACTTCTAGATTCAGATTAAAAAGGAAGGGAAAAACCCAAACCAAACCCAAACAAAACCAAAACCAAGCAAAAACCCAACCCAAAACCAAAACAAATAAAAAACCAAACAAAAAACCTAAACTAAAACAAAAAAGAAACCAAAACCCCAAAACCCACAAACACAAAGGAGAAGTTTCTTAAAACTTTGGAGAACTTATTCCCGAAATCAGTCAGGTTGTATAATGAGATGTGGACACAGTGCTGCTTTCTAACTAGCGTCTCTTACAAGCATTCGGGTCTGTAATCAAAGGAAACACGTCCAGTGAGGATTCCACATCGGGGTAGAGATTAAGACTTCATTAAAAATTCTCTTTGTGCTCCCTGGAGTGGCACGTGAGGCCACACGGATCCCTCCAGTCATGCAGAGTGGTGAAGGCTCCTTCCTAGTCTGAAAATTATTCTTTAATTTTTATAATATTTCCTAAACTAGCAAACACCACAAAAATCCCATAAAAGCCACTCAAAGGGACTTCAGTATATTTTCCTTTTATGCCTTTGATAAAATGTGGATTTGTCTTTTATTTTTAAATTATTTTGAGAATTTTTTTACTGGTGAAAACATCTCATGTCCATGACCCTACAAGTCCTTAGACTGCATTTAGCAGGTGACCTAGTTATGAGTGAAAATTATCTGTGGGGTAGGAGTAAGAACTACATCTTGCTGTATTTGTCTTTTGTGAAGACCTTTGCATCTCACTGATCACAAAAACATAGGGGGTTATGGAAAAGTGTGAATCTCGATGTTTCTTGGCACAAATGGATCCTTTAAACCCTGAGTGCCACTTGCCTACACCTCCCTCTCATCATCTTCTTCTCATAAGTAAAATCCCACTGACTTGGTAATTTATAGTTGTGGTTACTACGGCAAAGCTCAGTTCCCCCACTTCCAAAATGCTCTCTGCCTGTAACATTAAAGCCACTCCTTCATCTGGATCAGTGTCCCTCCTCAAGGGTGTCTGGAGAGCTCTCTCCCCCCAAACTGAGACGTCACAAGGGTAAAGCACGCCTCAATAAATCAGCCTCCAGCAAAACTGGCTGCATTTTAAGGGGTTAAAATCTCAGAATCAAATAGTTTCTGCCAGAACCCCTGCAAGGATGTCAGGATGGCTCTGCTGGGGACAGGGAATTCTCCTGGACAAGGCTGGTCCATGGCACTCGAGCACTGCAAAGCCAGAAGAGCAGTTCCCTTGTGCAGAGCACATCGTCAGTGCATCAGTGCTGAGCTGACCCACTGCTGCTTCTCCCATCACTGCCAAACTGCCCATGATTTCTGCGTGGTGACACCCCCTGCACACCTTTCTGCTCAGGGCAGACACTGGAGGGCAAAATGAGGTCCACTTTGTCTCCCATTTCCTGTCTCGTTTCATAATAACCTTGCTCTGAGCCAGAACCCACACGTGACTGCGCTGCCTCCCACCATTCCTGCACATCAGGGAACTCCTCAGCCACTGCCAGGGCCATCATCTGCCTTCAATGGAGTTAGGATATAATTCTAGTTTTAAAAAAAACAGGAGATTTGAGAAAATGAACAACTGTGATTGTTCATAATCCCTGAGTAAAAGCAGACAAGCTGCAACAGCCATGGACCAATCTGTGTTGCAGAAAACACCTTCTCTGATTCTGTAGAGTGTCAGAGGCCAAGTCCAAAAAACCTCTTTAATTTCAACACCTGTATGTGTCAGTGAGAATCCTGCTAGGATAACAACTAACACTGCAGCATGGAAAGAGGGATGAGAGGCTTTGCTTCAGGCCAGAAAAGATAAATTCCCAATTCTCTTCCACTTTTCAGCAAGACCTGAGGTCTTGATGCCTCAACAGAAAACAAGAGGCTGATAAGCAGGAAGGCAGCTGCTCATTTTTTATCTCCCTCATGGTGCAGAGCATCAGGCAACACCCTTGGGAGTGGGATTTTTAAATCTAACTGATTTAAAAAAGTAGTCAGTGGTGACAGGGCAGGGAGATGGGGTAAGCAAAAGACTCACCCAGAAGCAGACCAAGTGGCCAACTGGAGAGAGCATGGGAAATGTAAAGCTTCTACAGGGACTCATTGAATTTGTTCTGCCTGAAAAGTTATCAAAATTATTGTGACAGAGAATATAAACTGGAGGCAAGGACACAAGCCCTGCAAGGACACTGTATTCTTCAGGTGAACTTGCCTGCAAGACATCCAAAAACTGAGGGGTCCTCCTTAGCAAGTTGTCCTGTTCTGTTTGATTGTTTTGGGAGCTGGCAAGGTGATCCTGGCATTGAAAACACTTTGCTTCTCTTGGGGGGCTCTTCTTCCAAAAGGAGAGGGGCATTTGCATGTCCCTGCTGCAGCCAGCTCAGGCTCCCACAGCTGAGGAGCAGGATGGAGAGGGTGACTGCCCCTCCTCAGATGCTGTAAATGCTATTTACTGTTGGCAGGCAAAAAACAATTTAAGAAGGAATCTGACTGCTGCTTAAGACAGTTGATTTCAACAGCTCTGGTGGATAAACCCTGTAAAACTCTTATTAGTTAGCAGGAAGGTTAAGCAATAATCCTATTATGTTCTTCCAAAGTAGGCCTGTGCAGAACCCACAAGTATTAAACTTTATTAAGGCAATTTATTTTATTTTTTTTTAGAAATTCTTTTACCTATAAAATTCCTGTATCAGCATGTGCACACTACTGCACAGAACTTACCTCCAACTCCTCAGCATCCTGGACTTGGCAGTAAAAAATTTGGAGAAATTTTGAAGGTTTATTGATAATTATTTCTCATAGATATAAAGAGGAAAAAAAAGAAAGAATTTGCCCATGACTGACTCAGGTTATAGGGGGAGGCAGTGATAAAATCTGCAGAGACGTCAGACAAGTAAAGGTCTAACTGATTTAAAAAACTGAAAACCCAGAGTGATGTTTCTTTACAAAATTTGACACATCATATTTTCTGTAGCTGCCATTTCAAGAAAATGACTCAACTGTTTTAATTAGTCTGTCAAAATACCACGGGGGGGGGGGGGAAATGAGGTCACATTTCAAGCTTGTCTCTCTTCTAATTTTCTGGTTGGAAAAAGAATCCCAAGACTTTTAGAAATCCAGATTCTGAGGGAAGTGTTAAATACTTGATTTTCCCCACGAATTCCAGCCAAGCTGCCTGTGCTGTCTCAGGGAGGGCTGATACAACACTGTCTGCTGCTGTCCTGGCTTTCAAAGCTATGAACCCCACAGAAGCCCTGCTGCCTCCTTAGGAGACAGAGCTACTCAGCACCTGAGAAAATTAGATCTTGACTGAAGTCAATTTAATATCAGAGAAAAGTGTTCCCTGCCAGCCTTGGCTGTCCCAAACACCTATTTATCCATCTCACAGGTGTGTTACACAAGTGGCAGTAGCAGCACATGCAGATGGAATTTGACATGACCTGCAGAGAGAGGGAAGGGAAGAATTCACTCAACCTGTCCCACTCCATTTGAGATTACAAGGGGAGGTTTCAATGATAGACCACATTTTGTACCATGAGCATTTCTGTTTTAGTAATCAGGGGAAAAAAACCTTCACTAAAGATGCATAATAAAGACAAGAGTTTTAGGACACACTTGAGTTTCAGAGCTGTCCCTTGTCCAAACTAACAGGCTGAGTGTCAAAAGAAGGAGTGACATGCCCATAGTGTCTAAGTTTAAATTTATTTAATACGAAAAAAGTTTACAAATCCACCATGCAATCCACCATGCACTCAACCTGGATCTAGTGAGGCTAAAGTAGGACTTTGTGCTGCTTTACCCACAAAACTCTTTTAGCTACAGAGGTCTGAGCGGTTTACAAATGTTAACTAAGACCAGTTTTACTGAACCCGTGTGAAGAATAAACCGAGGACATAGACAAAGGAAGAAATGCTGTCTTTCCATTCCAGTTCTCTAGCCAGGAGGCCAGGCCTTCTTTCATAACAGTTTCATACAGAAAATGTTATTTCATCCTACAATCAGCTAAGTGATTTGACTCTTCTACTCACAAAGGAAAAGTTACTTCTAAACAACAAATAAACATGTGCCTCTTATTCTGATGCAGTTATTAGAACAGACTTTATAAATTATTCTCAGCAGATTTGGACCCAGAGGAATGCTCTCTACGTGTCTGACAGTAAAACCAGGGGCAGTGCCAGAGACATTCCAGATTTCTATGCAGCTTTTGCAACAATCTCTATCACTGCCACTCCTAACTCCTCAACATTGTGCCCATAGGAATAGGTCCTTTTAAGAACCTAGAGCTCTCCAAGGGGGTCATATCCATTGCAAGCAAGTTAAACTTACTGAATCCATTAACATCTTGGCAGCTGGAAGAAAAAGCTTCTTCATTGTGAACAGCACTGAGTTTGGTGGAGGTCTTGTCAGAAGTAGCCACGGGACCCATCTCCCTCTGCGTGCTGGTCTGGGTCTCCTTCTGCTTCTTGGCTAGCTTCCTTTGGGGTGGTTTGGAGAGGGGAGAAAGCAAGGTCAGTTTGCCCTCGTTAAAAGCAAAGCAATGGCAAAATATTTAGACAAAATTACCCCAGTTGGTCAGACATGCAGGGCACGTGAAAAACCGCACGCCAGGAGACCCCACGGCTTTTTAATGTAACTTGTGGAGCGCCATAAATATCGTGATACCAGCCTGGAGCTCTCCCTCCCAGTCACTCATCTGGCACAAACCTGCATCACCCCAGCAGTGGGAGTGCTTCCTCAGCCTTGGACAGGGTGCAATGGGTGCAGCCCCTGCAGTGGGTGCCTTGGACAGGGTGCAATGGGTACAGCCCCACAGTGGGTGCCCTGGACAGGGTGCAATGGGTACAGCCCCCAGAGAGGGTGCCCTGGACAGGGTGCAGTGGGTACAGCCCCACAGTGGGTGCCCTGGACAGGGTGCAATGGGTACAGCCCCCAGAGAGGGTGCCTTGGACAGGGTGCAATGGATACAGCCCCACAGTGGGTGCCCTGGACAGGGTGCAGTGGGTACAGCCCCCACAGTGGGTGCCTTGGACAGGGTGCAATGGGTACAGCCCCACAGTGGGTGCCTTGGACAGGGTGCAGTGGGTACAGCCCCCAGACAGGGTGCCCTGACAGGGTGCAATGCGTACAGCCCCCACAGTGGGTGCCCTGGACAGGGTGCAATGGGTACATCCCTCACAGTGGGTGCCTTGGACAGGGTGCAGTGGGTACAGCCCCCACAGTGGGTGCCACGCGCTCCAGGAGGAGCAGAGGGCTCGGGAAGGGAGCACCGCTCACCCCAGAGTACCAGGACATCTGCATCCGTCCCATGGGATGCTCTTTGAGAGCTCCAGGGGAGTGTGAGACCTGGCTCTGTGCCACCTGAGAGCTGGAGCAGAGTTCTGTCCTGTCCCCAAGCAGAGCAGTGAGGGCAGCAGCCTCCTGAATCCTGACACACGCTCGAACTGCTCTGGGGATCCCCTGCCAGTGAAGGTTGGGGCAGTTTAAAGGTTGAACTTGTTTCAGCAATGTCCAAATATGCCCCTGTTCTGGGAAAACGGGTCTTTTCTTGTTTTGAGGAGACAGCAAAAACTTTGTCAAAAGCAGCAAGGCTGCCTGCTCTGAAAACACTAACAAAGCTGAGAACATAAGAGGCTCCTCTTTTGCAAACACAGGGAATAAGAAAATGGAGAGAAGCAGGAAAAGTGAGCTGCTAAGCTTCCACTGACATTTGACTGCCCTGTGCTTCATTCGTATCAGAGAGCAAAACCCTTTAAAAATGAATGTGTGACATTCTACAATCCACACCTTGAAAAAATATCACACAAATCCCTCGCACCAGCAAAGAAGTTTGCTTACACAACTTCCCTAGATAAGAAAATAAAACAAAATAAAAGGGAGAAAAACAGCTTACTGTAAGAAGGAGCTTTAGTTTTCTTTCTTTTCTCCAACTCAAAGAAGAAAAAAAATCCTAACAACTAAATCATTTTGCAAAGAGGTTTTTCTTCTCTGAAACAACATGCTTGTGGTAAGTACTACCCATCTTTTCAACTTAATTAGATTCTATAAAAAAAAAGGTACTCCTTGCAACATAACCTAACAGGCTCCATTTATGCACAGAACACGTCAGAGTGGCATTTACAGGCGAGTGCAAGCACACAGCTGAGCCCCAGTCTTCAGGAGTTGGGCAGCGTGGCCACTTATACTTGTTTGCAAAGCAGGGTCAAAGAGAGCTAAATCCTTTGCCTATGTCTGTGGGAAAAGCCTATTTTAAAGCAAGATAATCCAGATCAGGAGAGCACAGATTTATGGAGAAAACTCGGATGTTTGCTGCAAACTTTTGAACAAACACATCTGTTTCATCCGCTCAGCCACTTGGGGTTCAGCCATTTACAATCAGTGGTTCCAGTCGAAGCCCAGAGCTGTTCAAATTGGGTCCATCATCACAGGGGGCTTGCTCAGATCTCCCAAAATCCCCATGGTGTATCCACTAGTGCAGATGGAGATGCAAAGAGGGCAGCAGTCCTTGGTTGACGAAGCAAAAAGCTGGCAGTTAATGATGTTAAAAGCTTTGCTTCCAGTGCTCAGCAGCGTTGGCAGAGACAGATTCAGGAACTGTGAGCTGCAGACATGGGAGCCCCTATTTTTTTGTGCTATGGTACCTGAGGTAACTACCATAGTCTTGAAGTGTGTTAACCCTGCCATGTGGTTCTTTTAATCCTGATGATTTGCTAATCGTGCATGCCTGTGTGAATTCTTTGGCAACAGAAATTAAAATCTCTCAGTGGGAAACACTAATCCAAAATGCAGAAGTCCTTAATAACAAGCACTCTGGACTGCTGGGGTGAGCCACTACAGACAACCACTCCTGATGGTTGAAAATGGTGAGTCAAAAGGGGCGACTTCCTCATTCAATGCAAATTAAATTATTTGTGGCAATAATTATCTGTAAGTCCCCATTGCCTGGTATCTTTTCAGAAATGCCAACAGGCTACAAAGAGCCATAATTGGCAAACCTGTTTTGTCTTTGGGTGAATGAGCAACAACATTTCTGCATGTCCTATGCAGGAAAAAAATAACCCCAAACCCAAGCCCCTTAGTCCCCAAAGGCCTGCTTACAAAAGCCCTATGCAAAGGAGTTCTACCTGGTCCTGTAGAAGACAGAGAGGCCCCTAAAACATTGGCTTGAATGCCTAAAAAGAAAAGGTGACATGAGTTTAAAGTTCTCAATCTACCTCGCACACACAACCCGGGTCTGCGTCTGAAAGCGCTACAATTTTCTTTCAACAGCGTCTTATCAGTTTCCACCTTTCTCCCTCTCTGTTCCAAGAATGTAAAAATTCTTCTTCTAAATTTAGAGGGAAAAGGAAGACAGATCTCTTTGGAGGATTTCAGAGCTAAGCTTGCCAGACACATGAAGGGGCTCTCGGTTTCTAAACGTGCCTTTTCTGCTGCCGTTCTGTGTCTGGATAGAGTGGCAGCACAGGACTAAGCCTATTTGGTCCTTACCATCATTATAATTCATAGAAAAGATTATAAAATCGAATGACTAGCACTTTCCACAATGTTAGGGATGTAACTTAAAACCCACAGCTAGGTAGAGGTTTATTTCCCAGCACGTCAAAATGCCTTTTGGAATTGGAAAAGCGTTTATCTAGCAATGCTGTTTCCAAAAATAGGGCGCTCCGAGAGATCTCTGTGAATCACCAAGAAGCCACCCCGGTGACACGGCTCCCTCTGTCCCCACTGCCCAGCCTGCCCTGCACAGAGCTTGCAACGCCCCACAAAGCTGCTGTGGGAGCATCAGTGTCCATCACGGGCCGGCCGTGTGCCCAGCGTGCCCCCAGCACAGCCTGACACCCCACACGGAGCACACACTTCCCCACTCATGCACTATCCAGCTGAAAAGGGGAGGAAATAAAGGACCAGGCAGATATTGGGAAGAAGAGTCTGATATAATCACCACAGAATGTCAGGATGTGAGTAAGATGATCTTAATGCTGGTTTACATTCAAGGGTAAGGGAAATGTGCCAAGAAGAAAGCAGGAGTCCATGGATGGAGTTTACTGGGTCGCCCTTTTCAGTTTGAGAGGGTTTGGAAATGAAGAGATGGTGTTTGCAAGTACCACACACACAGAGGAGGGATGAGACAGAAAGATGCTCAAAGTTGAGTGAAAAAACGAAACCAGCTGTATAATCAGGCAGTTGATGCTGGATCATCCACTAAAGCAAGGAGAAAAGCTATAGGGAGTGAACACAACTAAGTGTGAATTTGGGGGGAAAAAATGATGGCGATTTGATTCGGTTATTTTTGAAACTTCTATCAGAGACTAGATATAAAATCTGAAGCACTATATTAAAATTGTGGGAGTTCCACTTAAACAGCCAAGGAATGCAAACTTGGTATCAAGCACAAACCATTTACTGCCACAAGCATTAATCAGGAGGCTCCAGCAATATTTTCTGTTAGAAGTATCTGCGGGATCAGATTCCTGTTTCGCGGAGGTTTGGATAACTGTCAGGGATTATTTTTTAGAAACAGCTTCAAACTCTTCTCTAACTTCTTCTATCAATTTTACATGCATGAACATTAAATCTGTAACTGCCGCTCCTCGAGAACTCCTGTGCGTGCATGTTGACAGATTTAATTTCAGATGTTTCGCCAGGATGGATTGTGTACACTGTGGGGTAGATTTGCATGCACAGGTAATTTAGACATTGGGTATAGATCATGTAAGTTAAACGTGAAATTTCCTCCTACAGACACGAACTGCGCATTGCCCTCATTTTCAATAAGCAATTTGAGAAAGCCAAAAAAATAAAATTCCTTTTAGAGAATTGTGCATGGCAAACTCCTAGGAGTGCACATGTAATTTATGATGGGATCTGCTCCAATTTAAGGCAGGCAGTGATGAGCCATGCAAATACCAGGGAGCACTGGTCAAACAGCAGATCTGTTGGAAAGGATCCCCATGCCCTAAACCCGTAGTAGATGACAAATCCAATTTGGAGGAACAGTTTCATGCTGGTTTAAAAATAAGAGCATGGCACTATAATCTGGGGGATCCTGTTCCTCTGACAGAGGATTGGAGAGGGCTCTGCTGCAACACTGCTCTTCAAATCAGACACGTGCCAGAGGGACACACACGAGGAGGACACGGAAGGTAATGCTGGAAAACACGATCTACAAGCAAAGGCCAAAGGAAATGTGGATCTTTAATCCAGAGAAAAGGAAATCAAATAGGGCTGATGGGTCTTCAAACACAAAAAGACACCACAGGGGAGCTGTTCTCGCTGCCTGCAGGGGCTGGGGAATGGGAGGCTCTGGAAAGGCAGCTCATTTCAAACTGGGGGAGAGTTTTATGAAGGAGGAGCTGTCTCTGAAGCCAGTGGGGCAGGCAGGCTGGGAAATCCTGCTCACTGGAGGGGTGTGAACAGAGCCAGAGCAATGAGAGCTCAGAGCAGTGCGGTGTCTGCCACACTGACACTGGGTGGATCTGCTCCCATGGTCCAGATTAAATCTGTGCTTCCTCACCTGCCCCTCTGGAACTGCCAGCAGCCTGAGCAGGGCTGGGAAGCAATTCTGCCCTAAGCAGCTGGGCAGCTTTCCTAGAGCCACTGCAAGGGCGAATCCCCACCTAGAGCCCGTGCTCTGACAGCTTTAATTGTGCTTTCAACACCTGCCCTGATGAAGCCAAACTCGGTGCAGGTTGTGGCAGGAGGAGAGGAAGTAAAGGTGTAGTAAAGGTGTAGTGAAGAGCAAGGGCCAATGCCACAGAGCAAACGTCACAGGACAGGAGAACGTGAAGTAAAGTAGAGGTAAGTCAAAAGACACCCTGAGTGTTTTGCACTGTGGATATACAAGCACAGGCTCTTGAGAATATGATCTAAGCTCCACTGGATCAAATTAATCACTATTTGTGGAGGATTTATTTTTATTTATATTTATTTTTTCAATTTTACTTACAACCAGAGAAAGTTTAGACATGCCAGGTGCATGTAGGAGCCATCCAGTGTAAGTCTCTGCTGGTACAGCCAGCCACAAACCCTGCCCTCTGCAAAGTTTAGGCTTACAATCACCACACAGACACGTTCTAAATAACATCTCATCTACTTTCTGCATTTTGATATATTATTTTTTTAATTTGCTTTCATTAGACAGGCATAGCCACTGATTAACGATTCTGTTTTTCCATCATCTAATGAGAAAAGCACCTAATGAGAAAGTTTCTTCTTAAAATCCTGATTTAGCAAGCTGACCTGTGCAGGCAGATCCCAGCATCCATGGAAATAAATGGAGATATTTATGTGTGAATGTGCTTATACAGAGGTATGCTTATAAATAAAATAAAGGGATGTTTTTCTTTTCAAATGTCCCACAGATGGTGGAAAGAAATTCAGCAGGAACTCCGTTATTTCAAAAAATATAAGTATAAATTTAGCTTAATAACCTTTGACAATCTCTCCCATGAAGAGAAACTCCCAGATGAAACCACCCAAAAATTAAAATTAGTGTGAAATTCCAGTGGGAGTTGAAGGGGTTTCCTACATTGCAATCATGTCCCTGGAGCTCTGGCCAGTTCAGGGGAAAAGGAAAACAACATCTTGGCCATTGAGTGCCCTTTTCTTATAAATAACATTAAACTGAGTGCTTGTAACATGTACATGAATCTCTGTATTTCCAGAAATTCTTCCCTGATCTCATATTGCTCTTGATTAAATTTCATTCTGCAGCCATTACCCAGCCCAGGAGAAAGAAACAAACCAAAACAAACAACCCCCACACAGAAAACATTTCCATTTCTTTTTCTGGTGAGCAAATAATAAAATCATGATATGGATTGCTGCAGTTGAAAATACTGTTGCAAAAGAGGTGTCTGTCAGTAAATGCAAACCCTCCTGGAAACTGGATGAATTGCTGTCTGTGTTTTACAGCTTCAGCTGGGAGTAAAACCAACAACTTCCAGGCCTGGCTGGGCTGATATCTTACACTGCCCATTGAACTTAAGTGCAGAGAGACAGCAGCAACTCTGTCCCGACCTCAGACAACATTTGTGTTGGTGTAAATACAGAGTAACTCCTTGAAAAGCTTCAGGGATGCATGGAGTGCACCAGGACAGGAACTCCTCATTCCATCTCCTTCTCCTCACAGGAGCTCAGCTCATAAACAATGAGCCTTTGCTGATGAGTGAACTTAAGCACACAATATGATGTTGACCCTGCATGATGAGTTACAAGTTGGGAACTGAGGCCTCCTGGGTTGTATTTCCACTTAAAGCATATTAAAGATCTTTATGGTCTTCTCTTTCATCCTTTCCTATATGCTGTAGGAAGTTTTCTACCAAGTGTTGCTATACAGGAATCCCATAACTATTTACCTATAACTATGTATGCCCAAAATAGCTGAAAGGGCTGCTTCTGTAAGTGAGTGTTTTGGACTGGTTTCACCAGTCAGAGCTGCAGGTACTCAACCATCTCACAGAATCCGACTTTCAAGTCCTGGATTGCAGCAGAACACAAGACTGGCTGAGGGCAGAACTCCAGTCTAGAGATTACCACGATGCTATGGGCTGTCTCTGTAAAGACCAGGTACTCCTGACATGAGTCTCTTTGACTTTAATAGAACTATCATTCAGAACAGTTTGAAAGAGTTAAGGTTGGAGATTTTGGTCCCTAACAAGAAGAAATGCCTATATAGAAGACGACAAAGGGTTGGGAGGAATTATCTGAAAGCAGACAAGAATTGCTCTAAGAAACACAGCTTTGGAGTCCAGAAACTGAAACCAAACATGAAGTGATACAGTCCATATGGTCACATTTAAGGATCTGCCAGCAGATCTATTTGGGAACCTGCTTTTCAATAGTGGTAACTCATTCAACTGAATTTTGCTTCAGGACTAAATCATTCATGCAAGGTCACAGCATGGAAACCAATTCTATTTTAAAAATCTGTATATAACCATACTGCTGCTGTTATTTCCACAACATTTCAAATAAACTTAAATCCAACCTCTCTGCTCATAGGAGTCCAGAGCAATTTGAATCAAGTTTGGCTAAGAATTGCACAGTCCTTAGCAATTTCAGATCTTCATCTGTAATTCTAATGAAATCCCTATTTCATGTGAAACTTGAAACATGAAACTGAGTAGAACTTCATTGTGTGCTCTTTCATGGACTATCCTGCTTTCTTTCCTCACTGCTGGAACATCCCTTTTACCTTGATTGTTGTTCAAGGGAAAACACAACAGAGCTTGGTTTTCCCAGCTCAGGGAACAGACCCAATGTCCATGTGAACCAAAATGCTGCCGTGCAGAGCCTGGTGATGGCAGTGTTTGTTGTGAGGTCACTGTTGATGTGCTGCCTCCACTATCAGGATGCTCCAGCCTGCAGAGCCGTCCCTGGGACACCATCAGCATAGAGCTGAGAATGAGCTCTCTGCTGAAAATTTTGGGTGTGGTACTGGGGAGGAAAAGCCCTGTGATTTCTGCAAGCTGAGCTCAAATCTCCACTGGCTCCTCTGAACATTCAGCTTGCCTGGTGACACCTCTGGCTTTTCCCTGGTGTGATGTGCTGCATGGTGGACATCTGCCTCATTAAACCTTATCAAAGCCCTTCCTTCTGCCTCTGCTGAAGCTCACTGCAACCCCAGGCTTGGGTGACCTCCAGAGGGTTCTCTCTTCACTTTTCCTGAGTCACTGCACTGCTCCCTGAGGAAAAAGGGTCTAGCAAACTGACCCACAGCAAACAGACCCCTTAAGGACCCCTGTGCTTGCTCTGGCAGAGCAATCCTCAGCTGACTGCTTCAAGCGATGCTGTGCAGCTGTAAAATGGGTCACAGAGGGCTTGGAAGTTGATTCATCTCTTTAAACACACAGATCTCAAAATAAAATAAAGCAGGGAACAGGCTGACCACATACTGCCTGCTGGAAAAAGACAGAATTATAATGGAAAACCTGGCACTGAATTTCTCAGGCAATGGTGCTACTGGTTGTAAGGAAATCAAACAGTAAAACATGAGAGATGCGCAGAAGAGGAACGGTTCTATCAATAAATTCAACTAGCTCCTAGCACCTTTGGGTTAAAACCATCACCTACTTTACACTTAGTTAACCTCCTCTTTAATCTGACTACATGAAGTCAAATTCAGTTCTTGGTGAGCCAGTGTGAAGTCTAGAGGAAATGGAGTTACTCTGCATTTACAGTTACATCACTGGGCAAAATCAAGACTCCTGATGGTGTCCTAAGGCTCCTCACATGCTCGGGAAGTGGGAAAGGCTCCTCTTTCAATAGTTTTCTGACAGGTCACGAAGAAGCAAAATCCCTCCAGGCAGTGGCACGTAGGGATCCTCCTTTGCCCCGTGTTTTGGACGTAAAGCAACTCATATGGAAAAGAATTCAGCTTCCCTTGAAATGGCAGCACATTAACCCACTCATTTTGCTGAACACCTCCCAGAGCCAAGTGCCGAGACGAGACAAAGAGGAACTGCAGGAAGGGGCAAAGGAGGCAGCTCCTGGAGCAGCAGACCAGGAGGGGCTGTCAGGGCTGATGTGGCCCTTTGGACATCTTGGTGGGTTTCAGAGCCCTGACAAGCCTGGCAGGATCTGGGAAAAGGCTGATGCCAGTGACAGGGCTCCGGCTGCTTCTGAAAGCAGCAGCAACAGCTGCCTTCTCCATCCCTCCCAGCCCTCCGATGGCAGTGCAGGCATCCAACTCACTTCTCCAGGACTTTCTCCTCACATCATTGATCCAGCCTTCTCCTCCTCCAGATCCTCAGACAACTATTATCATGGCACAAACAGCTTGGCCCTGATTGCTTTCCAGCCCCTCAGTCTTTAGGCAACAGATGGCTCTGGAAGTACCGATGTGTGAAGCATTTTCATGTGCCTTAACAACTGCCTTAATTATGCAGCATTGTCATTAGGACTGGACAGGTGATTTAGATCTGAATATTTGAACCACTTCATCATCCAAAGATCTAAACCAACACTCAGAACCTGGCAGCTCCAGGAACAGGGATGTTTGCTGGGATAATGTCAACTCCCGGTTGTCAGAAACCTTAAAATTTTTAGAAAGCTTACATCCATGGCTGAGAAATTCCCAACAACAACTTTCAGGTGTGAATTCCCTGAAGTCTGGCTATGAGTGATGGACAATTAAAAAGGATGCACTTGGGACACTCTGTATTTGTCCATTAGCATTTACAGAATCATGGAATCGTTTATGTTGGAAAAGATTTCTAAGATCATCAAGTCCAACTGTTCCCCCAGCACTGTCGTGTCCATCCCTAACCCCTGTTCCCAAGTGCCACATCTACACAACTTTTTAATGCCTTGTTGGTGACTCCAGCACTTCCTTGAGCCACATGTTCTGGTGCTGGACAGCCCTTTTGGTGAAGAATTTTTTTCTGATATCCAATCTAAAGATCAATATCCAGTTTGAAGAGCTATAAACCATAACTGACATATCTGTGGACATTCATGTGTTTGCAGGCACAGCTACAGGTGCAGTGGTAAAACAGGGAAAACAACAGCGTGCAACTCTGAAAATAAAACACAAGCTGCTGGAAAGACAAGGATAAATGGAATGGGGAAAAAAATAAAAAAAAAATTAGAAAAGAATACAACAAAGCATAAAATTACCACAGGGTGAACATGTTCTAAAAACCTCATCCCCAGCCAAGTACTTACAAGTAATAGGAGTAGGAATATGCATTTCTTCTAAATATTGACGGCCAGTCAGATGAACAAAATATCCAAAAGGAGAAAAAGAGAAAAGCACATAATTAGATTTAGATGAACTCCAAGACCCTTTTTCAATATACAAAGTATTTGTACTGGGTTTTGTACTGAGCTACTATTTGCCTACACTTCTTTCAGGACCTGTATGCTGGTGAGGAATAAACAGATACTGGAGACAAGTTGTGTTTCCACTTCTGCCACCATGAATAAATCCCCTCACCTTTAATTCCCTCACTTTATCATGTCAGTAACATGGGCAATGAGACTTAATTTTGCCTCTCAAGTGCTTTGATATTTTTGAAATGGAAAGAAAGATGTCAGAGCTATTAATATAAGTAACAATAAACAGGGAAGTGACAGTGTAAGAACGCCACAATTTTGGAATATTTAGACAATGAGCAAATTGTCTAATGATAAATCAAGCTTCATCAAACTCTAAAATGCAAATAGTTCATTAACAATTCAAGCATCACTCCGTATTTATAGCTGAGCACTGGGGGCATGCATTAGCTTTCTGCATCACTGTGATTAAGCATTTTCTACCACAGTTTCTCAACAATTCATTTCACAACATTCTGAGCAGCACCACAAACTGAGCCTTGGCAATCAGTTGTAGCTTAAGAGGTGATGTTTTCCTTTTTCTAGCTGGAAAAGGACTTCTCTGAAAAGACTGGTTCACAACAGACCTAGGCTAGGGTATTACAGATTTACCACCAGCCACAAGGAGCGAAAAAAGTAGCAGCAGCGGCCAAAACAGGGAAAAACAGTGAAACCCAACCATCAACCTATTGCACAGCTTTAAAATCCCATTCTTGAATACACTAGGAAGACTAGGAATCACTTAAAAATTCCAATGCAGCTTTCAAGTGTTCACTTTTATGGTTGCTCTGAACACAACTTCCATAAGCACACGTGGAAAGCAGGTTCAGTGCAGCCACTCTGTGCACAATCACCCTCTCTGCTGTGCACACACGGGGTAAGGAACAGCTCATGAGGATTAAACTGAAGTTTCATGGTTTTCCTTCCAGGAAATCCTGATATTTTGGCCAGATTCCTGATGTATGCCGAGTTATTTGAATGGCACCAATTCCAAGATACACCTGGATGCATTTGAACTAAATGCTATTCTCTCCTGAAAGCAGAAATTCTACAGGCCCTAGCAATGCATCAAAGGTGCAGTGATTGCCACTGAGCTTCCCTGTGAAAATCCAAGTTCCACTGAGCCTCTAAACAAAGGGAAACATGACCAAGATGCAGAAAATGAGAGCCCACACAGCTGAAACCCTGAAATCCCCAAAACTAAACGAAGCTCTCTGAGAGGCGAGGGCCAGGGCTCACACAGCACTATCGACTGCAACTGTTCCCTTGAACATCTTGCTGTTCTTTCTGCTGCTCTCCTGTCTGGGCCACGCACATCTGGGATCCCACCAGACTCTCAGCCCTCATTAAAAAGCTGCGCATCCCTCCAGGCTGCAGAGGAAAGCTCAGAAAGGTTTGCTCCACAAGGACAGAGAATAAAGGAAGACAAACAGAAGGAGGATGATGTTTTGGAATTGGATGGTCCATTTTGGCTCAAATTCTCCCAACACATGCAGCCTGAAATAAGGACTTACCACAGAATATTTCAAAGTTTACTGTGAAAACTGGTCTGAGTTACAGTTCAGTAAAAACATGACCTGATCCTAGAATGTCCACACAACCCAAACCCCTGCCTCTCTCCAACCTGCAACAGGGACACACGAGGGACATGGGTCACTGAATGTGCAAATATCCCTTTTCCTAATTCTGTCCTACAGCTTGGGTGTGTTCTGCCCAAGAGGCTTTGGGGTTTTATTTAATTAGTTTAAGGTAAAAACCTAAATCCTAATCCAGAATAAGGAGCTGAATTTTCATAGGAGGAAATAATCCTAGACCCTACACAGCCCCAAATCTCCTTTTTTGCTACCGACAGCAGTTTAAAGAACTTATTTACAGTGCACCCATGACAGGCTGTCTGATCCTATTTATTCAGTCTTATATTTAAAGGGGTCAGTGGAGGCTTTGTCTGCTCAAACACACCAGCCTGAGAGGTGTCACATTCTTCACTCCAGGGAAACACAAGTCACGATTACACCAGAATTAAAACTGCCCAGATGAAATCAGAACTGACCAAAATCAAATCCTCTGGGGAGGGGCAAAGTCAAAGGGTATTTTCTCCTGAAAAATATCTTGTTTTTCTTGTTTCATTTTGTTTTTACTAAATGATTCTGTATTCTCTATCCCACAAATGTCTTTAACTAATAGTAAGGAAAAAACAAGATCCTTAGAGACTTAGAAATATTTTCATACAATAGAAATGAGATATTTCAAGATACGTATCTATTCATGAAAGAAAGTGGTTCTGCCTTTTGTGGGCACATGTGGGCACTGATAACCACCTCTAAATTAACAGGCTAAATTATCACAGAATCACAGAGCGGTTTGGGTTGGAATGGACTTGAAAGATCATTCCAATCCCCCTCCCATGGGCAGGGACACCTTCCACCATCCCAGGTTGCTCCAAGCCCCATCCAACCTGGCCTGGACACTGCCAGGGATCCAGGGGCAGCCACAGCTTCTCTGGGCACCCTGTGCCAGGGCCTGCCCACCCTCACAGGGAAGAATTTCTTCCTAATATCCCATCTAAATTTAATCTCTTTCAGTTTGAAGCCATTCTTCCCTCATCCTGTCACTACCTGTCCTGGTATAAAGTTTCTCTCCACTATGTGGCAGCAATTTTTATGTCATATCCATGTAATGATGATACCATGACTTAACTCATGGAGTTAGTGGGTTCCCAAAACCAAGAACACAAACTTTGTTAATGGTTTTGATCTTAAATACTGTAAGACAGTCGTATTTAAAACAGAAATTTATATGCACACACAATTTTGACATAGATATACACATATGGAAACTTAAGCAGACTTTAGACAACCCCAAGTTTCAACTAAAGCTTTCAGACAACAACATAAAGTCAAATCCAAATTTTCCACTGTACAAATATACTGGTTGGCTTAATTTAGCTTCATATATCTGACTAAACCCACTAAAACTTTATCAGCCCACAGAAATTTTTGAGTTCCTGGAATTTTTGCAATTTGTTCTGCTGAAACCGTGAGCGACTGGGCACCGCTTGCTCATGCCCTGTGTCTGAAAGGCTCCAAGTTGCCTGCTTGGCGAGTCTCACAGAACAAAAAGAGGCTCCAGATAATCCCAATGCTCATCTCAAACCAATGTCTTCCTTCTCTTCTAATCCCTCTCCTTCCTTTGCTGTCTGCACTGGTTAACAAAATGCCTCATCTGGGAAATCCACCACTGTGCCTGCTCCCAACGAGCTGGGATGCCCTGGACAACGGACAAATGCCACTGGGATGTTTTCCAGCTCCATTTGAAGAAAATGTCTCAAGTTTAACTCATAAAATTATTTATCTGAATTGTTGCCTTGCAAGGCTACACTGTTTGTACACCAAGGCCTTGGTGCACTGGGAAGGGAACTCTTTAAAAAGAGTGAGGCTCATGCAAACATGGAATGCAAGAGCTTAAGCTCCAAATGCTTCTGTTTGCAGAATGGAAAGAGAACTTTGTTGTTAAACTGTTCTCTCAGCAGAGCTCAAGCTTTCAGCTCTGCTCCTCCAGAAGTTCCAATCAATTTGTGGTCCAAATCAGCTTCTCCTTTTATAAAAGCTGGTCCCAGCCCGCACTAGTTTACAAATGAAATGAGCCTGACAGGCTGAAGTTCATCTTCAGGGAACACTTGTCCATATGTAGCTGCAAGCCTCAGTTGGATGCGGCTGGTGGTGCCCATCCAAGGGAGCCCAGGACCGATGTGATCAGCAGCTCTGGAGGTGCTGGAGATGTGCTACAGCCTCCCAAACCTCCTCTTGCACTCATAGCTTCTAAATGGGAAATGATTTTAAAGTCAATGAGCCAGTTTATTCCTTATTTCAGTGTGTCTTCCAGCAGGTATCCTTGCAAATTGCAGCAAACAAAGAGACAGACTGTAGGGATTTGCTTGTCTGCCCTGGGAGGGGCTGTGGAAACAACACAGAGGAAACTGTAATTTTCCAGCTCTAGGGAAAAAAGGAAGAATTGAGATTTCTAATACACCCAATCACCTCCTTTCTAATGTTAACTTTGAAGAAAATTGCCCAGGTTTACAGAGCCTATGGCAAAACCAGACAGAGCAAAGTTCTGCCCATGGGACATCACGCCCAAATTCACCAAACACTGCTGCTTCAGGGACCAGTTCAGCTTTTGCTGAACTGAAAGCAAGTCCAGCTGAAGGTCCTGTGCACTGTCTCAGGGGCCAGCTCAGCTCAGCAGGAGCTTGGGAACTTTCACACAGAGCAAGTGGATCCTCAGTCTCCAACCCCTGGAACTCGTTCTGCATTACGAGTAATTTTGCTTGGGGGTTTGTCTGCGTTATCTGTGAGATAACAACTTATGTTGTAGCAGTCGTGACAGCCAAAACATCAGAAGAACCAAGTGCTGGAAAAATGGCTGGGGTGAGGCAGCCACAGCTTCTCTGGGCAATCTGTGCCAGGGCCTCACCTCTCTCACGGGGAAGAATTTCTTCCTAATATCTGATATAAACCCTCCTCTCTGGCAGCTTGAAGCCATTCCCTCCTGTCCTGGCACTCCAGGCCCTTGTAAATTGTCTCTCTCCATCTTTTTGTAGGCTCCCTTCAAGTACTGCAAGGCCACAGCTGGGTCACTCCAAAGCTTCTCTTCCCCAGACTGAACAATCCCCACTCTCTCTGCCCTTCCTGTTAGGAGAGGTGCTCCTTTTATCCCTTTGCACTTCTCCATGCTACTTCGTGACTTATCCCTTCACATTAATTATCATTTAATTATCATTATCTCTTTGCACTAAAAACCATTCTTTGGTTGCTGGATGTCCCAGAGCTGGTATTTCTTCTGGGCCTACAACCCTTAGTGTCAGTGTTATGTACACAGGCATTAACTGCTGCCCTTGTCACACATAAAGAACGTTTCATCTTTTTTTATTCTTCTTTTGGAAGAAGCCAGGAGGGTCAAGATGGAAGCAAAGCAGAAACTTACCTTCTCTTGATGGTTAGCATTGCTCCCAAGAGGATAATCACAAACATCAGGAGACCAGCTATAACTCCAGCCATTTTCACTGTGCTGTCAACTTGCTTTTCTGGTTCCACTGCATTGGAATTCTGGGTGGAAGCTCCTTAAAAGGTGGAGGGAGAGGAAGGACAAGATAAAAAAAGAAAGAATTGGTAGGGAAACTGTGCAATGATCCACTTTAAATATTCATTTGAAAGCCTAACAACATATTTGCAATCAAATTGCAATAGACAATTGTCCATCTAACCAAATCTGCCTTTAATGAGGGCTAATGACAGATAATTCAGAGCAGTAATAGGGTGTAAAACCCCAGTGTAGGGCAAATGACTCTAATATTTTACTAAGTTATACTATAATGGGGCATTTACTCCTCTGAAGCACTCAGCATGCACCCAGAAACAGGAGAACAACAGTTCTAATTTTAATGTCAAATGGTTTAAATGGACTTGCAGTCCTTACTCATCGGAATAGTGAGCACAGTAACATGTAATAATAATAATAATAGTAATACCTCTGGCAGAAACTTTTTTCCCTCTAAAATCAGCTCACATTTGTGTTTCTCAGTGTACTGGAGGCCTGGCTTTTTTAAACATCCCATTACAATTATACATGTAACAAGCATTAATCCAACATACAGAGCACCCTCCACACAGAATCATGGAACGATTTGAGCTAGAAGGGACCTTAAAGCCCATCTCATTCCAACCCCCTGCCATGGGCAGGGACACCTTCCACTAGACCAGGTTGGACCTCGGGTCTCCATCCAGCCTGGCCTTGGACACGTCCAGGGATGGGGCAGCCACAGCTTCTCTGGACAACCCATTCCAGTGCCTCAGCGCCCTCACACACCACCTAATGTACTCCAGGCATGACTTCTTCAGCCCAAACAAGAGAGCATAATTTCTATTTGAAATTATCTGGTTTTGTTGTTTTTGGGGTTTTTTTTAACAAGTGAAATCCACGCACCTGAAAATAAAACATATTTAGGAACGTTATTTGCACAGCATTTCTGCTTTTTTCTCCCGGCACTGATGGAGCACCTTGGAGAAAGCTGCCCTCTCCCCTGCTGCCGAGACCATTTCAGTAGTGCTTATTACAGACCTCAGCTCTGCTGACCTCACCACTTGCTGCACAGAATTTTTCCAGATACAGCATGTCTTGGGGTGACTCCATCATGTGTATCTCTATACATGACAGAGTCACCCCAAGACACAGCTTAAGCCACTGAGCTTGATTTAGAAAGCCCCACAAGATTTGAGTCGTGGCTACTCTAAAGACTAAATAAGCCTATCTTCATTATACTCCTGTTACACTTAACTACTCCTAAAAATATCACCACTGCAGTTCACCAAGTTAAATGGATTCACGTTACATGAGATCCTCTCTTATCTCGGGCTTCACCTTTGCAGCTGGAGTCAGCCACGTCTTCCTCTGTGGCTTCAGCGTGGTAGGGAAAGGGAACCAAAGGTGAACACAGAGGGCTGACATCAGAAGACCACAATGTTTTGCTCTTTTAACAGCTCTGTGCTGCTGACCTTCAGGAAATCTGAATCACTTCTGTTCATGAAGTCACTTGCTCAGGGAGATAATGTTCAGTCAAGGCCCTGTGTTGGTGAGGCAGCAGCGTTACCGTCACCGTGCTATTGTTTTGCCTCTTTGCCACACGTTAAACTGCACATGCTTTAAGAGATGATGCAGTGATAACAGCACGATTTCATTCTCCTACAGCTAAGCTGTTCATCTAGTTTAACCAGAGCAAAACACAGTATTTACCAAGCAAAAAGGGCTGGCTCTTGGAATCACACGTATAATTTTCAGCTTTTGCCCCTGACAACTCTACCGTTCTGCTGCATTTACTAATTTGCCCGCTCAGTTAAGAGTTCACTGATAACTTCTGTGCTCACATGTCTGAAATGCATTAATGGGACTCCTGAGCATGAAAATAAAAATAGCATATCAGTTGCATATTTCCATCTTGGACAACCTCCCCCACAATCCTGCAGTGAATGTGTCCAAGAGGTGAGCTGTACACCATCAGACAGGCAATCCCCACGCTGTCACACAAAAAAGGCAATGAGAAAGGTACAATTTCTCCCTGAAAATGGCTAAAACTCCATTCACTTGAAGTGCAAGTCAGAAGTACTCCAAATTATCCTTCAGCTGAGCTGCAGTTACTCCTGTGACCCCAAATAATAGGTGTCAGAGAATGGTTTTCTACTATAAGCAGCACAGTCAGACGCCCCTCATTTTTGTACCATGTGAATACCCTCACGAAGTGTGAGCCATGTAGAAAGAAATAACAATGTGCTGTCAACTCCATCTTCTAATCCACCAGATTGGTTTGATTTTGCCAGGCTGTTGCTCGTTACTCCAGGCAATGCGTGGTCAGAGTGCTTTTATCTGGTATTTCCCTGCCCGCTGCAGGCTCCTGCAGTTCCAGGAGGAGAAGAAAGGCTCATTATCCATCCTGACACCTCCACGCTGCGGTGACCGATCCACTCCAATCTTCTGGGCAACTCTTTCTATCTCTCTTGGCAAAGGCCAACAATTCCTTTAGGCTACCAGCCCAACCATTTGTAAGTTGTCTCAGCTAATAGTGCCTAGGAATGGAGACTCTGACAGTGTCAGCAGATTCCTGGCTCTGGGATTCTCAAAGCCTTGCAATGAAACATTACTGCAAAAGTCCATTGTTTTCCTGATGTTCTGGCATATTTTCCTTGCAGATGCCTGAATCTCCTCTGCTTGCTTGTGCTCCCACCTGCCTCACCACCAGCTGTAGGTAAGAACATCCCTATCCTGGCAGGTGGAGCTCTGTGAGCTGTTTCTTGCAGGAGATGACTTCTGCTGCTCCTGACAGAAACGCTGGTTTAGAATTCAGTTTTGCTTCTCTCCTTTATAGAGATGCAGGATCTGAAATCCTCTGAGCACAGCAGCCCATGAAACTGCTCAGATGGCCATTTCATGCAAACATCTTTAAACACACTTGCAAAGCTCTGCACTACTGTGCTTGAGGGGCCAACCCTTTTCTTTCTGAAAAACCGTGTTTATATATTGCTGGCGTTAAAAAGGAACGAAAACAAACTACAACTGTATTTCTAGTGGTTACTTCTACCACATTTCCTGGAATGAATTGTTCCTTGTAAGGGAAGCTGGATACTGGAATAATAAGGCACAGAGCAGGCCACCACTGTTATTAGTGTGTGTATTTCAGTGGCACCCAGAGCCCCCACTGAGATCAGGACCCCACTGCTCTGCACTAACACGAAGAAGGACAATTTTCTGCCCTAAGCTTGCTTTCTTAATAAGGAAAGCAAATGATAGAAGGCAGTGCCAGAGCAGTGAAGACTGTAGGTCCCCTGACTCCCTATCTGTGCTGGCTGGAGCAGACACACCCAACCCCACTGTGCCTTTCTCCTCACACTTTGGTTGCTCATTGGAAGGGGATGATTGCAGGATCCATGCTGGGAAATATGGGAATCACAGGAGCAATTCCCTCTGATCCCTTTCTATGATGCTACACAATCTGGATATATTACTGTGCTAACAATGCTCCATTATCTACTCCACCAGGCTACTGCTCTCAGAGATACTCATTTATGTACTGCACAAAATGCAACATCCCAGGAGCCAGAGCAGTGGCCTGGCTCTGACTTTCACAGGCACTGACATTCACCCAGCACTCCACTGGTCAGTCACCATTTTAGTCCTTTCCTAGCAACCCAACTGACTTTGTTTCTCTTCAATCCCTTTCAAAGCTCCAAGATCCAGCATCTTGCAGTGAGACAGAAGACAGGACAGGAAGCACATTCATGGGAGATACAGTTCTGGTGATGCTGCAGAGATGCAAGGAGAGCAGGGCAGGGGCAAAGGGCCAATTTCCCAGAGCTGTCCAGCTCATCAGCCCATGAGAAGTCAGGTTTCTGGATCATCACACACTGATGGTTTAATTAAGGTTTTAATTAAGGTCTAATCTGGCCATGCTGCTGTTGATTCATAGAATATGCTGAGATGGAAGAGACAGATCAGGATCATCAAATCAGCCCCTGTCCCTGCACAGACACCCCAACAACCCCACCTGGGCATCCCTGGCAGCGCTGTCCAAACGCTCCTGGAGCTCCGGCAGCCTCGGGGCCGTGCCCATTCCCTGGGGGGCCTGGGCAGTGCCCTCTGGGGGAAAACCAGCAGTGGCATCTAAGGGAAAGACATCACGGGAATCTCACTCCAAGCAATTTCTGCACAGGTCTATTATTTGAAAATAAGCCACCAGACATAAAGCAACCCCCTCTGTGGAGGTAGCACTCTGAAAACATCCAGGAAAGAACGACTACTGAGTGCATGTAGCTGAGCAGGGCTGAAAATACAAGTTTCTCCCATAAGACCTATTTCACAAACTGCAATTTGAAACATTGTTTACTTTAGGCAGCAATTACAATATTGCATTTTAAAAAATGACACTGCCAGGAAAAAGAATTCAAGAGATGCATAAGCAGGAGGAAAAGTCAGGTATTTATGTGAGGTTTCCAAGTGAGGCACAGAGAACAAAGTCCTGCAATGCAAGTGGTACCACAATCACTGGTAGCCAAGACATTGTAGGAGAGAGAAGCATCCCAAAGCTTAACAGGAGGAGAAAAGAAAGCAAATGAAATGATTCTAAGGGCAGCTGGGTCAAATATTCAGAATCAAGAAAAGGGCAATGCAAGTGTGAAGGAGGGAGGGATAAACTGAGAAGCAAAACAAGAAATGGGAGGTTCAGCCACCACCAGGTGACAGGAAAGACCCAGCAAGAGGACAAGTCTGGCAACGATGAGGTGTGGTTTCAAAATTGTAACACCTAAGAACACAGCTTCTTCAGAGAGAAATTCACTCTTGGAACAAAAAATAATCAGAAAAATTACTTCAGAGCATTATTTAACTCAGAGAAATTAATGAAAAATATTGGGCTCCCAGTCATTACGTGTTGAAATGATCTGCACAATCAGAGTAATTTCTTTGCAGCACATAATGGCCAGGCAGTGGGCTGAATGTAAAATCTCCTAATAGACCTAGAGGCTTGTATTCAAAAGACAGCTATTCTCAAATCACTTGTAAACATGATTTCCTTTATTTATTTTTTTATGGTGCTTTCTATGTGAGCGGCCTACAAATTATTAAAGCAGCTCTGCATGCAGAAATGTTTTCCCTCAAGTTTTGAGTTCCTGATAATATCTGTACCTGTAAAACACAGTCTGACGCGCAAACACAAGGGCAGACAGGTACCTCCAGGAGTGATAACGCTGAGATAAAGGTGGAAAGGCACCTTTTTACATCCTGATGTGGAAATACCCAGCACCAGCCCTGGGTGTCAGCTGACCACACCCTCCAGCAGTGTATTAGGACTGAAAAAAACCAACTTTGCATGATGCTGGTGCCTCCACGTATCATGAGCCAACAGAGTGGAACAGCTCATCACATCTGAAAGCCAGATTGCACTTTGGCTGTTTCTTTGTTGCCATTCATTAAAAAATGAATATCACAACGAGGATCACCACACACAACGTCACTACACCAATTTTCCACCTCCAGTTTTTGAAGGCTGCAAGCAGCGCAGGCTTAAGCCTATAATGAGACACACTCATTGCTTTCACAAAGCTCAAAAGGAATAGACAGAATGATGAGAGCCAAAAGCTTTCAACCATATTCTGAGCAGAGAGAGCAGCAAAACAAAGCAGTCCTGGAGAGAAAGACAGACCAGAATTTGTATGAGGGATTTTCAGGCTTACAGGTGGAATCTGTAGGAGGATGAGGGTAAACACACAGTGAGGCATCAAGATCAGCATTGCTAAGCTGAATGAGAATTAAAAAATAGCTGTAAGTGAATAATTGATTCTGGAGATTCCAGGCAAATCCACCACAAAGGCTTTTCTTTTCTCCTCCCATTTTTCTTCCTCTCTCTTCAGAACAGGAGCACTTAATTTGTGCTGAAGGCAGATATATGGCCCCCAAGAATAAGAAAGGTTATAACACTTCCCTGAAAGAAGAGCTCAGCTAAAGAGAGCTGCCAATAAGTGATGTGATGGTTCAGGGGGTGAGAGCATGTTTCTGCTTTAACTCTTCACTTTTGCAGAACTGTATTTAAAAACTAGCTCAAAATTATAAAAGTGGAAAACAAGTACAATTACCAATATGACAAGGTCAAATTTACAGATTTGACTTAATTTTTGTAAAGTCTTAGACACAGGGAGATCAACCTTTTGACTGATACAGGCAAAAACTTCTCAGTGCCTGACAGTGTTATGGGTATATAACAGATTCACCACAGTTATGGACTTTTGCCCCAGTCAGCCCCCTCTAAGCAGTTACCCTGCTCTCACCATGATTATCATGAAAAATCCACACCCACAGCAGCTGCAAAACCAGTGAGCAAAGCCCAGGGGTGGGCAGAAAGTGAACACCGAAAAAAAATCACCTTTTGAGCCCAAGTGGACGGAGGTGCTTCAGGTACCACGGTGACCTACAAAAACCTGCCCTATGAGGCTTCACCCCGAGCTCAGTGAGCAGCATGGAAAGGAGAACTCTCTCTCCCAGCAAAAGGGAGGCAGCTGGGCAGGGCTAGGGAGGCTGTGTACACACACTCTACGTGTGCTGCATGAAACACCAGGACACTTCCTGTGCTCTGCCAAGCTGGAGCAGCACTTTCAGGCATGTCTGGAATGAAGATTTTTCTCTTTTCCTCTACAGTAATGCTACAAAACAGTCTCACACCTATCTTGAGATTTTATCACATATCCTAATGCAACCATACAGTTTTTAAATGTCCAGCTCCTGGAAGAAGCTCAGAAGCTCATTAATATCAACCCTGTTTCTGAATATTGGCTTATCCAAAAATCTATTTAATGAAATAGGCATAATGTATTGGTAACAGTCCTGGGTCTCTCATGCCTTTGGAAGTGGTGTTGAAGGACACTGCCAATGACAATCTGTTTATGAAAATCATTTTAAGTGATCTGCAATACCTTCCCAGGGGCTGACCCACCTTAGAAAGGATCTGCAGATATCAGGGAATGGAGACAAAAAAAATCACCCAAGTGAGTTGGTGTGAGGGTGTGAAGGTCAGGAACATGAAACACCGCTGTCCTCTAGAACATGAGAGCCCCCTCCTGCCTCCCCCCATGCAGCTGCCCCCTCCTTGTGCCATCTCTCAGCCCCTGTGCAGAAGAGGCTTCAAGGGACATTCAAAGAGTTCCTCCTGCAAACTTTGAAGCAGAAGAGATGAAAAACAAGCCCCTAAAATTTCACAAGCAAGGAATCGTCCAATGCTCCCTGCATTCAAACTAAGTAAAGCAAAACCAAAGGAAATCTTTTCTTAACTTGACCTTCACTTGTGGCTTTCACGTCCAACTACTGACTTTTCTTTAACTCCCACTCCTTTATCTGGCTACCAATTTATTTGCAAACAGAGATGAATGTACACTGGATCAGGGCCAGCCACAACACACGGCCAAGAGCATCCTTTCCCACCAGGTGGGTCTTGAAAAGGGAAAAGAACCACCACACGGCTCCAGGTAAATCCTTGCCTGCTTTGATTCCTGGAGGGCTATAATATATTTTATTTTCATTTCTCCAAAGACCTTTCTCCCCTGAAGCTACCCAGTGTGACTCGGCAGTGGATGCTTTGAATTATAAAGGTGATCTTGTCAGAGTCTCGTGTTCTCCCGAATTTTATCTTAAGCACGGTGCCTCTTCTCCCCCTCCCTCCAGCTGCTTATTTCAACTGGGGAGCCCAAGATTAGGGCCTGGCAATGCAGCAGAGCTCTGGAGTAGATAAATGTCCTCTGGACACTGGGCTGGAGATACCAAACTCAGTTCACCCGTGGCCTCATCCCGTTCTGCACCAGGTTCTGCACTAATTCAAAGCCGTGCCTTTAGATCCCTGGGATAAAGAAGCCCCTAAAGGGATTGTGATACACAAAACTGTGCTAAAAAATAACTTTTAGAAGGCAGAGATTTGTTCAGGGGAAAAAAAACAACCAAACATTTCCATGCATTCAACTTAAAAAGTGTGATAAACTCCTCTGAAATAAATAGCGCAAAACAGAATAAACCTGTCAAAGGAATGATATTCCAGTGTGTTAGAAGACAAAATGCAGTAACAAACAGATTTGAAGTGGGATTAGATCTGTTTAAAAAATACATTATCTGTCTACAAAACCAGAATGTATTTCAGGAAACAAAAGAAGCCTCTTCAATGAATTTGAGGGAGCAGGAGTTATTAAATGAACAGTTTTCATGTGCAGCAAAACTGTGTGTGAACAGCAGGAACTTTTACCTTCCTCTTTTTCCACTGATTTTTTGTAGTTTGCCCCCCCAGCCCAAGATTTCCCTGGTCACATTTCAGACCCAGGTTCTTCACTGAGATCTCAACATTCTCCCAGGAAGTTTCTTTCTTCCCATGCTGATGCACTACAAAAAATCAAGACTTTTTTTCCAGTGCATTTGAATTTCCCAGTAATCCCAGCACCTTTTTTGCCTCTGTATCATCACAGCTGTCCCGATGTGAAGTTGAAATAATTGTCGGTGAGGAAGTCACAACTAGGCAGGAATACCCATGCAGCACTGGGAGAGGAATATTGCTGGAGAAATGTAATCCATCTAAAAGCTGAAAAACCAACCCTCCTTTCCCGTTAGTCACATGTTACACTGTCACATCCCAGCCACTCATTCTGTGCACACCAGGCTGAAGCAGAAGAACCTATTTCCACATGCTGATGGGATCTCCTCTCTATATTTAAATTTTCTGGAGTTAATGATGATCCTGGTCCCAGTGTTAGATATGATGGGGCAATTTTATGGCACACAGACCTCCAAATTCATTCTGATGGAAACTGCAAAACCCTTGAGAGGTTCTGAACGTCCCCACTGTGAGTGACTTGGTGCTGCTGAGGCTCAATTCTGCAGCACCTCTGGCTCCAGCAGAAGTTTCTATAGAAACTACAGTTTCTATAGTTCCTCTGTTCTTCTACAGAGGGCTTACAGAACCAAGTTTTTCCTCTCTTGCCATAATTTCTCTGACAGCAGGACTCAGCTGTCTAAGAATAAGCACGATAATCAGCCCCAGAAAATGGCACAGCTCCTTTAATTGGAAATGCAAGCTCAGCTCCATACACGCTCAGGGGGAGACTCAGCCTGTGCAGAGCGGGATCCACGGGGCTCTTCCATCACACTCAAGTGCTCCCGTGGAGATTTAAGAGGTGTTGAGCCCCCCAGCTGACCCTCAGCACAGGCAGATCTCCATCTCAGCACTGAAGGAGCACCACGAAAGCACTGCCCCCCTTTACACTGCAGTTGGAGTAACTGGAAAAGTCATTTCTCATGCAAAACAAGGATTAAACAAGAAGTCATGAAGCTGCTCAGACCTCTGGAAGTTTGACCAGTTTTCCTTTTCCTGAACTGATAATCACCTGTGCTCAAGAGGCTGGGCGGGTTTCGCGTGGTCACCTGTTGTCTACCTAGCACTGCTAAGAACAAGAAAAATGGTTCCCAGGCAGCATGCACAAGAAAAAAAAAAGGGAAAAAAATAAAAATGTACCTCATAATGGTTATTATAGTTCCATTCTTTCATTTGCAAGAACTCACATTTTAAGGAAAGAAGAAATGAGTATCGAGAGATAAGGAACCATTAATGAGCCCTCTGCCTTGGTTTCAATTACACTGTGAAATTAATTTAATGCACTTTAGGAATACAAGAGGTAATCGCTCGCTCTTGGTAAGAGGCTGCAATTTTCTCTAATAAAGTGTCAATATAAATATGTTGCTTTAAGACAGGGAGAACAAGTCAGTTAATTCAGAAAGAATGGGACATATTAAAACAAATGCTGTCAAGGAAACCAAATGGCAAAACCTATAAATAACCCGTCTGAATGAAATTTGTATGGCAGAGAGCTGGTAAATTGGGGTTTAATTATAAACATTTTTAAAGAGTGTTTTATGTTAATGAGATGCATCCAAGTGCCTAATGCTGTGAAAGATGACATTAGTCCAGTAATTAAAAAAAAAGAAAGGAGTAGCCCATGTGAGAAGTGGCAAGAGATCTGAGACCAGTGAATCTGAAAATAAATACATATGGAGATACAACAGGTTAATAATGTTTAACATGCTGGCAAAGCGTGGGATGGCTACACAGACTGGACAAACGCAGGGAGCTTTCTGATGGATCATCCAGCAAAGGCTGACAGTGAGTCCCTGCCCCTGGCCCTTTCCACAGGCACCACCCAACCCTTACACGGAGGCTCTGGATGGAGGGAAATGAGCTCAGTGGATGTGCTGGCCCAGCTGGCGACCTGCTGGCTCTGCTTTGGAGGAACGGGTGCTCTGGAACGCTGATGCCAGCCCCTCCTCCCAGCATTTAATAACTCAGTACAAAAGGATTTGAGAGTTTTTTCCTGCCACCACAAGAATCAAGTTCATCTAAGCAGGAGCAGCACACAGGGAACCACGCAGAGAGAGCACCGCAGGACAGCTGGGCTGAACTGAAAGGGGCTGGTCTGAGCAGCCTATTTCTTGCTAAAGAGGAGGGAAGAAAACTGGGAAACCTCCAAAATTTTTGCTTTACTGGACTAAGCCACTTTTTAAGGAGTTCTCTGCTTTCCTTTTCTTGGTGTTGGGGCACAGAAAAGCAAATTCCCTGGCAGCCTGCTGGAGGAGTGGAACAGGCCCATGCGTCTCTCCAGTAATTAAAGCAACTCAGCTTCTGAGCAGGTGCCTTGCAGCAACACCCAGGATGTGTTACAATCCCCCAGTAACACATGCCTAACACATTTCACTGCCTAATTACTCCCACACTCACGTTTAGTGCCCTTGTTAATCCAGTACTTCAAGAGAATACTTGCCCTGCTTAAACACGCCTCGATCCTAATCTTCCTGTCTGGTGTAAATCAGAACTCATTTCACTGGTGCTAATGGAGCTGCTGCAGTGTCAAATGCCTAGGAATGGGAAAATTAGGCCTCTATTCCAAAATGAACATTTAGTCTGGCACCAGCAGTATGTATTTATTTTCTTGCATCAAAACAAAATATGTGGGTTTTTTTCCCTCTGGTACCAACTCAAAACAGAGCTTTTAATGCTGAGATTAATCCTGACTCCAAAAAAGGGCTTTTTCTTCCCCGATTCCTACCAAAGACACCAGAGTGGCATCCTCCCTGGCAGCTCTGTTGATTCTGTCCACGGCAGACTTCAGGTTTGCTCATTCTATCCTCAGACAAACACCAATGCAAAGAAAGGAAGTTCAGGGCAATGCCATTAAGGATAATCAATATAATGAGCAGACAGAAGACAGCACAGACACAGGAAGTCATCTGGAACATCCCAGGTATCAGCCTTTGATCAGGACACGCTGTAATTACAGTTCTGTGTCTCTGTGCATTGGCACACTGCCGAGAGAGGGCAGGTACAACACCCCTCTGCAGAGGCTGGCCCCTTTATCCACGTGGAGTTAAGGTACGGTGGGAATGCAGCCCCAGGACACGTGGAAATGTGAAAGGATGGGAAAGCTCACAGAACCACTTTGCTCAGCTGCTGGCCCTGCCCAGGTGCCAGCAGTGGCAGGTCCTGTGACTTTACTGACCCCAGCTCGTGGTGCTGCCTTGCCTGCGAGCTGCAGCCAGCACTGCTCCTCTGGAGGGCTAAACCTGCCTCAGACCAGCCACAGCCGGGGCATCGCAGGGGCCGTGCTGAGGGCCAGGCACTGGGAGTTACAGCGCTGCAACTCAGTGAGGGGCAAGAGGAAAAGAATTTCCACAGAGGTTTCTGCACTCCACGCAGAGGAGCAAGACATCTGCCTATAAATCAAAAGTGATATGAATCAAAAGTGATATAAATCAAAAGTGATATGAATTGAGACAGCAAGAATAAACACTAGAACTACCATCATTTCTTGTCCTTTTCCATTCAAGTCAATAAAGAAAAAACCTAAAGAATAAGATCACCAAAAAGCTGTGGCTCTAGACATCCTCAGGCTCTACCCATCTCTTTTGTATCTCTTATTAAATTAATCCTAGCAGGAGATTCTTTTTAAAAAAGAGATGACATTCAGAAGCAACAGAATGAGGGTGGCTCATTGACTGGGTGGCTCAGTGACTATTCCTGGTGACCTAACAAAGTCAGTGAATATTATCTCAGTTTGCAGAAGTCAGCTGAAGGTCAAACACTTATGGGACACTTTGCTGACATACCCAAATCAGAGAGTGCACACAAAATCAAGCCAGAGTGGGATTTTTCAAGCTAAGTTATTTTCTTTCGAATAGTCACAGAGCAAATATATTTCCTGCTAGCATGACAACATTCTTCCACAGCTCCAGAAAAATGAACAACTGAAATGGAAGGAACTACAGGTTTCCAAAAATTAATTAATCGAGTGTCTCTGATCTCTTGAAGAGACTGTGCTATTGGAAAAGCTTGTGGAGATTAATTTCACCCAGTCCTGCTCTTGCTCTTTCTACCACCAGAAAGCCAAAATCAGGTATTTGGAATGGTCACATCACTACCAGCTGGGGAAACTTGAGAGGAAGGAGACACATAGACCGAGACACAGAGAACATTTGTAACCCAGAGAATGAATTAAATAAAAATTTTACAAGGGACTTTTAAACAGGAAGGGAACAAGAGGATATGGGGAGCACCAGAGCCACAGATGAGAAGGAGAAAGGGGAGAAATGGCTCCTCCTCCTCGGCTTTCAGTGGTGACACAACTGCTTACAGCCCCACCAGTCTGCATTACCAAGTCTGGGCAGGGCAAACAGCTGCACAGTGGGAACCTCACGCAGCACCTGCCACCCCAGTGGTGGTGACAGCCTGGGGACATCTCACAGGGAGATGGAAAATGTCCTCTTCTGCTGTCCAATGGGTAATGGGGTTTCTCTGAGCCCTCCCAACTCCTCTGCAAGTGCACATGCAGAAAGGATCAGGAGAAAGGACCTCCAAGTCATTAACTTCTGCCACAAGTCAGAAAGGAGTGAAAAGAATAGAAAAAAATGGGATGGTTCCTCAAGGATTTCTGGGCTCCTGCCAATTTTGGTGAACTCTCCAAAGCCTCCACAGGCAGCCATGCAGGTCTTTCACACGACAGCAAAGCAGCAAGAGCACAAGCTGGCAAAGCTCAGTTTGGGAATGGGGAGTCATGTGTAGCACAGCCCATGGCAATACCCCAGCATTGCCCTACAGCTCCTTGGGAGACTACAACATGGGCTGGGGACATCTTTTTACAGCTACTCCTCTGTGTTACAAATAAATTGGTGTCTGACATCTTTTCTGGAAAAGTAGCCCCTGGGGTGATTTTGAAATCTTTGGAAGAGTTGTTAAAAGCAGCTGTAAACTCTGAGAAGGAGCTCAGACATTGTCACCGTTGGTCCCTCAAGAGCTACACCTTGTGCACCAACCTGGGGCTGTTTGTCTGGGGTTTGCTCACTGAGCTCTGTGTGACCCGGCAGCTTGGTCTGTTCGGAGCTCACCACAGTGAAAATCAGGAATGCTCTCTCCTAGTTTGTTCAATTATACCATGAAAATGCTCTGATGTAAGAGCTGTGCCCCGCTGTGTACAAGGTTAAGCTTACACGAGATCTCCTCTTATCTACTTTGTACAGTTGTGGAGGGAACGAATTGAATAGGAAGTTAATGTCACTTTTTCAGTGATGTTCTGCCAACAGCAAGAACAGTCCTCAGGACAGAAAAGCTGTCAACAGAATGAGGGAAAGGAGGAACCACAGAGAATTATACCCTGCGTTAAAAAAATAACAGAGGCCACAAATATAGTGGAGTGGTCCTGGAAATTGTTGTTCTGCCTTTGCAATCTTCCTTTTAAAAAATATAAAATAAAAGGAGGAAATAAAGAAGCTGGTTCTTGGGCTAGGAACTGTAATCAAGTTGTGCCACCACTGCAGTTTTTACATTTCTGGCATTGTGTTTTGCAGGAAAGAGAGACCCACATACCTTTTGTTGCCAGCCGGACACAGTTGATTTTTGTTTCCTGAAAAATAAAAAAACACAAGAAAAATATATAGGAAAACATCACAGTGTGTAATTTGCCCATCTACAATAAACATACATTCCTTTAAAAAGCTACTAAAAGTACATGTATCTTTTCTTGCACTTCATCCTTGAAAATACCACCAACAGTTTTTGTTGCATAAAACACTCCACACTCTTGGACCTGCCTGCAGTTGGTTCTCTTAAGTATTGAAAAGTTGGGAGTGACAACACGTTTCTCCACGCTCCATGTGTGAGTGATGGGGCCCACGTAAGTGCCTGATTAGCTAATAGAATTTCCCAGTTAAATGACCTGCTCTGTAATAGACTGACAAGCCTTGGGTCAAAAGTACACGCCACTGTAC
Organism: Lycocorax pyrrhopterus obiensis; assembly: GCA_014706295.1. Lineage (NCBI taxonomy): Eukaryota > Metazoa > Chordata > Aves > Passeriformes > Paradisaeidae > Lycocorax > Lycocorax pyrrhopterus. The sequence goes on along the minus strand of JACSVZ010000022.1, from coordinate 6,419,460 downwards.
ATCTCATTTTCATGCACCATTACTGCAAATTTTGCAAATTGGGTATTTATTTAAACACATGGCAAGCAGACACCGAAGAAGTCATTTGAATATTTCAGCTCTCTGATGGATGTGGAGCAGACCAACATTCTGTGCTGCTGCCTCTGCCAAACGAGCTGTTCTAACAACCCTCACCACTGCAGCTCCTCATTGCAGAGCTGGGACAAAACCCAACGCTTTGTGTTCAACCCACCCTGGAGCCTGCAGAGCTGCAGGAACAGGATTTGGATCCGAATGTTGTATTTGGCTTCACGAACAGCTCAAACTCGGCAGCTTTCTCAGGCCGCCTCCGCTGCAAACACAACCTTTGTGGAGTCCCCAGCTCCTCGTTGCACAGCCCTTCCTGGCAGGGGCTGCTGCTGTCCAGCCTGTGATTGCCATCCAAATGGGAACGTGCTGCTTGGTTGAAGAGCTGCCTCTGTCAGGCACTAATCTGCTGCAGGCTTTGCAGAGCACTTTATGCCTCTACACATCTCAGGTGTAATGAATCCAGCATAAATTACTGTGCTAACAATGCTCCATTAATATGGATGCTGTCTGTGCTCAGGAAACAACAGCCCAGCAAAGCACTGCCGAGCACCTCCTCAAACACCTGGACAAACCTGGTGGAAATCTGAATTTGCTCTTGGAGAAAATTGCTCCATCTGTGACAAATCCTCCCTGGCTGGAGCAGACACACCCAGCCCCACTGTGCCTTTCTCCTCACACTTTGGTTGCTCATAGGAAGGGGATGATTGCAGGATCCATGCTGGGAAATATGGGAATCACAGGAGCAATTCCCTCTGATCCCTTTCTATGATGCTACACAATCTGGATATAAGCCACCCTGTGTGCAGTCTAGAACCAACGAGATGCTCAGAAGGACAAACCCTCCCTTCGACTTTGCCTTCAAACTCTGAAGGAATTCTGGACCCCTGAGGACAAACCATGTCTATTTCCCAGCCATGTATGCTCCAGAGTGGGACTGAAGCCCTGCTATCCCAGTAACCCAGAGACATCTCTTTGGTTACACCCTTTGTCCCTCAAAAGGCAGCTCCCCTGCACAACCTGCACAAACACTGGCACTGCAAAGCCACCACAGCCTCACACAGAGCTCCCCACTCCCCTCTGCCTCGTGGGTAACGAGTCTGAATTGCCAGTTATCCTGGAAATTCAAAGTCTTTATTGCTGCTTGGGATGTGTGGAGAAGGAAAAACGCAGCTTTGTTTTCAGAGCTGTCTCCGCACGTAATGCTGGGGAGCAGAACTCGGAGAGATCCTGATGTAGTTTCTGATCTACAACAAGGTGACCTGGAAAATCAGCAATGAAGAGTAAAATAATGAATAACGAGATAGGATTTTTGCGGTCTACAAGTAGGTGGACACTCGCTCACATTTTGTTGAGGAAAATTTTCTTGTGTATTTGTTGCTTTCTGCTGGTTTCAGAGTGTAACAGAAAGCTGGAGAAATTAGTCAGTGCTGGAAAAAGAAGAGTCTAGAGTGATCTCATTTGAACATGTGGGTATTCCTGAACAAGACCCTCCCACGGGGTGATTTGGGAAGACAGAATTTGTTCTGTTTGCATCTGCATCCACTGATGGCTGCACTGAGCACCACCACAGCTGTTAGGAGAACTGGCACTGCCAAAAGCAAGGGCTAGAGGAACAAGACGTGGACTTCAGAACTTCATTTCAAATTGAATCTTCTGGGAAGGAAAAGATCAAAGAACCTGCACAGACACCAGGCTCCCAGGGGTGCTATATTCTGGATAGTCCATATTCTGGATTAGGGCTGGAGATTCCGTTGCTTTCCACTGATCACCCTGCTGCTCACCTCTTTGGTGTCTCATAAAAATGAGATCTCTTTAAATTTACTCTATTTTTCTTTGGTTGATACTGAGAATTATAAGTTTCTATGTGTTTTTTTAACAAGAAATGGAAAAAATAAATACACTTCCCCCCCCCCCAAAAAAAAAACCCCTCGAACCCAATCCCCCCAAGCAAACCAGTAAAACCAATTTCCTGCAATCATGTTTGTTTTATGAAAAATATTACTTTTGCTTCAAGGTGCTTTCCTGTACACAGTAAAGATCATAGAATGTTAAGGGGTTGGAATGAACCTCAAAGTGCCATAGGCAGGGACAATGGGTTTGGTTTTTATTCCTAATCTGCTTTCCCCATCTTTCAATTTGTACACACTACTTCCTGTCCTGTCACTGCAAGGTGCTTCTCTTTAGCCACCAGCAAAGCAGGAATAAACAATGCAGGTAATTATCAATGATCCATCCAGATGGCTTAAAGCAATGACAAGGAAAATAATTAAATAAAGGGATAATAACACAAGTTTTACAAAAAAAGTCCCCAAAAATAATTCCCCAGATTTCAGTCTCTGCGTTGTTTCTGAACATTCTTTCAAATGTCGCAATACTTGATTTCCATTTTATGACATCACAGAAGTTTTACAAGGCCTTCTATATCTACAACAATCTTAATGATGACCCGAGAGCCTGCATATTCTGCATATCAGTTTCATATTATGGCTGAACTCACAGGAATAACTTAAATTAAGATGCCAGTACTGCTCCAGCTCTGTATCGCTGCCGGCTTGAGGCAGACATTTTACAGCCAAACAGTAATGGAACAATGTAGGCACATTTTCACTGAGATCCTGGAGCAGGAAAACGCTTCATGACTACATCCTGCAGCCTTTGATCCAACCCTCACCTTCCAGTGTGCTCCATATCCTGAAAGCTCACTGCAAAATAAGCCCATCCACGTGTCTACCTCAACCTACTTATGGAAATTTGTCTTCTGGAGCTTATTTACCTACGAATAAAAGAAGATTATGGTGCACCCTCACTCAAGGCTGAACCCTGGCTGTATTTTGAAGTACACACACCATGGACACATACGAGCACTGTGGTTCAGGGTGCTGGCAGCCTGGTCCTGGAGGGAGGACCTGCACCTACCACCAGCACAACCTGGGGACCCTCTGGAGAGAGTCCTGTTCTGAGGAGCTGGGCAAGCCCCCTCTGCCCACACAACTCCTGCCCACAGCCTGGAAACTGCACACCCTGAATTTCCAGGGCTTTTTAAAACATTCTTTTAATATAGCTTTATTCTTCCACTTTAGAAGCAAAGGAGCTGCTGCTGTCTACTAATTATTGAGGTTCCTAAATGCACATTTCACTCAAGTGAAATGGATGATAACAAGACAAGTTCTGCCTCTGTCTCTTCAGTGTTTGGATGGGAACAATTTTCTGCAGAAAAGGGCTACGAGGGCAGCAGGACATATGTTTATGTGACAGCTGCGTCTTCACAACCTAAAAGGCCACATGATCTTTTTTTTCCCCCCTTTCTTTTAAACTGACAGCTTGCTGTTTACAGACTACGAACAACAATGAAAGCAGCAAAGCTTTTTCATCCATCTGTTTTCACACCCACTGTTTCTCCTTTCCTTTACTATGATTATGACTTTGCAGCAGTCAAGCAGTGCTTGCCTTGCCTGAAGAACCCCCTGCCAGCACTGGTGGGGCCTGCTGTCCCCAGATGTGCCCCTGGGGCTGCCCTACAACAGGCACAGTTTCACTGGGCAGCTCAAACTGGGACCAGGCAATTTTATCTGCTGCTGGTGCATGGACCAGACAAGGAATCACCACTCTGCCCCTTGGCCTCAGTTCCCCACGTCCCAGAGCCACACACGGAGCTTGTTGGTGACGTGCTTCACACAGGGGAGAAACCATGAAAGGTTTGTCCAATCTTAAGGAATTTTTTTTTTGGTCCTCAACAAATTTCACCCAAGTTCAGGAGAGCTCTACGTTGTGTGGGGTTTTTTTGTCCCATTGCAGCCAGTGGTCTGCAGTCTTAAAATATGTCTGTGCAGAGTCAATGGACTCCCTTATAATTTTTATTGCCAGCTTCAGGAAACTGCTGTTTCCTTCCACAGACTAAGCCAAACCTATTATTGCCTTTGCAATTATCAGCTTTTTTTAGTATCTGTGTCGTTTGGAGAAGGGAGGTTTAACAAAGTGGTTGGGGCTTTTATTATTTACAGTAGGAAGTTATTTCAATGATCTGTAGTTGATGATTGGATACCCACTCCTCATAACCTCTCAAAAGTGAGGCAGGCTGGAGGAGGATTGTATTTATTATGCAGAAAACACTCAGGTCCATATCCTCTGGTCAACCAGATGTGGGAACAGGGGCTTCCAAAGAGTGAAGTGTTTCCACAGCTGCTTTATTTCTGCGCCAGCAGCTCCAAGATGAGATTATGGAGTGAATGTAAGTGGATAAACTGTATACCCCAAATCCTCCTGAAAACAGAGCTCCCCAAAGCTGGTTAGTAGCTCACAGAAGCACTGCAGGCAGCCCTGGTGCCATTTCATCTTTCAGAGCACGGCTCGTGCTGAACTGAAACACCTCCCTGTGTTTTCCATGGCCATCTCCACAGGGATGAATGGCACCTCTCTGCTGGCAGCTCTATCCACACCTCCAAAACGTCCCAGAAGAATAATGCTGTGTGCTGGGAGTAGACCTGTCAGCATCAAGAAATCCAGCCTCAAGTCCCCTGATAATAATGAGCTGCCCGATTGTGCATGTAGTACAAGTCATTAGAGAGGCAAAAAATCAATAGGAATCTCAGTAGAGTCTATCATTCCCTCAAAAAAAATAATATTCTCATTGATCCCTGCAGTGCTACTTTTCACAATTCTGGGTTGAAGACATCAGTCACCTGTTGGACCACCAGGCTGGCAGAGCAGCTGGCAGCATCCCCCACATCATCCCCAGCTGTGTTCCACAGGCTCCTGCTCATCTCCCATTTCGAGGAAAAATGGCCAAGAGTTATTGATTGCAACTGCGCCGTTACAGATTTCGTTTTAACTCAGTGAGGTAGAATGCACCTCCAGAAAGGATTTTCTTAAGGAGCTCTGGTTTCTGAGCTGCTCAAAAATTCAGGCAGGTTTCACACAGCAGCCAAAAATTCTCCCCATGGGAGCGTGGTGCTGGACCAGCAACCAGAGACCTGCAGTGAGCCAGATAAAGACCTGGGGACAATCAAACCTCTCTCGCTTCAAACTCTGCCGCATTTCAGCTCAACATCTGGCTGTCAACAGTGCCTAGGAGGGAAATTCACATGATTTGGAAGCGTTTTGTCTAAAAAAGCTGAAAACCACTCTGTCTCACACGTGTTCTGCTTAGACTCCTGTCTGGAGGCAGCACCACAGTGACCAAACTGCACCCAACTGCCCGAGAGATGGATGCAGCCAGCGACAGCTCTTTCATGCAGACTCTGAGGCAAGTACAACCGTGCACAAGAGAAGGCAGAAAAGCTCGTGATCTGCTTCTGCAGCAATTTGCCACACTTGTTTTGCATCCAGCTGTTAATTACGTTCCTTTCAGTGTAACAATCAGAGCTAATGGCTGCAGAGCAGACGGGAACACCAAATGAGCACAACCCTCCATGTACAGAGGAGCTCAAACAATGCAGAACTCCTACAACACTCCTAACCTCCTCCTAATCAAGCTTTCTGACCAAATCCAGGCTGTTTCTTCAAATTAAGCTCTCCCCAGAGCCCTGTGTTTCCAAAGGAAGATGTTCTGGTTCACTGCGTGAAGGCTCCTCATCGCAGGTTCCAGGTGTGGAAAGAAATTTCATCATTCCACAACCATCAGTGATTAATGAAACTATAGAAAATCCTAATTAAAAAATGAGTGGCAATGTTCTGTTAAGTTTCTTCATGTGCAAGGGAACATAAGGCTCTACTTGAACTGTGCTAAATTGTTATAGTTTCAGGTTTTTTGCAGATGTGCCTTATCAAAAATCATGGAATGGTTTGGGTTGGAAGGGACCTTAAAGATCACCCAGTTCCAATCCCCTGCCATGGGCAGGGACACCTTCCACTGTCCCAGGTTGTTCCAAACCCCCTCCAGCCTGGCCTTGGACACTTCCAGGGATGGAAATGCCATGGTGCAGCCATAATTATTTGTAGGATTTTTTGAAGACCAGCCAAAGCTGCTCAGGTAAAAGACAAGGAAAAAGCCAGAACTCTTTAAATACAAATGATACCTGCAAATAATTCTAGGAATGGAACAAAAACTTACTATTTACAGCTGCAAAAGGCCCTAATGTTTGAAATGTGGGGTTTAATGATTTTACCAAGAAACAGAAGGGATCACAGCTACTCCTCTGAAGATCCATATTCCACTCTTGGACATTTCCTCTATACTTTTACCCACAGCTCTACACTTCGAGGATATATAAGCATCTACTGTAGAAATATAAATTATTACCACAGGAAGAAATTGCTTTCTCAAACAGGAATTCACTGTGTCTGGCTGGACACTTCTCACCCTGTCATGAACTGTGCGTTGTTGCATTAAGACCCTTTTGATTAACTTATGCTTAAAAAGCCCTTTAGAATCTTGCTCCTGTTAGGACAGCCCAGGAAAATCATCCTTTTTTTGAGTCCTTAGCACCTGCAATGTAGGGTGAGCTGCAGCCTGCCCGCTCCAGAGATGCAGGAAAAGCAGGAACACCAGCGCTGCCTGAATCCAGAGCGCCAAGGGAAGCCGGCACTGCCATTCACACAAGCCAGTTATGAATATCATATTGTACTTAAGCAAACAAAGTTCCTTCTTTCCTGGGGATCCATTCACTGGCAATTAACGATCACACATGGGGGAACTAACTAGAAACAGAGAGACATACACATATATTTCACAATTTCCTTCATAAAGGCAAATCCAAACCGGAATTAATTGAGCTGTGCTGGAAGGAAACTGTATTGACTGGAAAGGAAACCAAGGTGAAAACCAGCACAGTGTTGGAGAGATTTTGTACTTGTCAGCCACACAGCTGAAGCTCTGCAGGAAAATGGTGATAAATGAAGGGTGTAAAGCACTAAGATGTGTTGTGAACACTCGCTGGCACTGCCAGCCTGTGAAACCATCACAGTCCTCTGCAATGTACAGCTGCATTTCAGGTAGAAAAGCCACCAAAGCCTGCACCATTCACCTTTGACTGATTTTTGTAATTTTGCTCTCTCAGGGGTGATACTGTAGAGAATTTATCTACGTTAAAATTAAATTCCTGAAAGCACTGGCAAACACACTAATAATAGCAGACTCTGCTACTCAAATTTGTGATGCCTTGTTAATGCTCTAAGACTCTTCACGAGGCCAGAGTGGAAAATTCTCGTGTTATGTATTAATGGAAAACAACTGGGGAGCAAGAGGGGAGGAAGGTGATCCCCTGAGGCTGGATCTGGCCTGAACACTGCTGAACTGACCTGAAACAGGAGAGGTAAAAGGTCACAAATTATCCTCAGCTGGAAGAGAAGAGGGAGGAGAGGCCTCCTGTCTTCCTGTGGTGGCATGGCACCTGTTGGGGCACTGTGTGTTTGTCATCTGAGTCTGAGAATAGGGCAGGCTACATTTCCTGTGCAGTCTGCATTTTAAACCCAATATCACAGAGCAAGGATATATAAAAATATAGCATTCCAGAGGGGTAGGACAGGCATGCAGACAGTCCCCTCTGCAGTACTTGGCTAACTCAAGCTGAAACTCCCAACCATAAGTGCTGCATTATGATATGGCCAAGTGCAAGCTCCGAGGTAATCCAAATTCATAACATCTCCTCCAAAATCACAAGCACTGTGAACTATCAAGATACTGCAATTATGTCTTTTAAAAGCACAATAGCCCCTGCTCTGACATTCATGCTTATGGAAGGATAAAAAAAAAAGTATCTAAATTCTAAGCAGCTCGTTTAGTAAATCACATGGCAACATGTGCCTCTGCAGAATCAGGGTCCTCAACAGATTTCTCATTGGATCTGAGCATCAGAGAGAGATTTGAGTGAAGGACAAGTAATGGCATGCTTGATTTTCATCAGATTTCTGTAAGAGGGTAATGAGAATGAGAAGTTAAACCAGCATCCAATCGAAAAGGAAGGAGAATGATGAGGACAGAGAGAGGCAGCCACACATACAGATCCAGCTCAATTTTCCCTGCACTTACTCCATTGGCCTTGCTAAGAGCCTGGAAGTATATGCTGTAGCTTTTCAGGGGGGAAAGGGGAGCGTTCCAGTAGCCATTGTAGGTCTTGTTGTCGCCCACGGTGAAGGGCTGTGTGACAGGAAGGTTGATGGGCTTCAGCTCAGCTGCAAAGTAGTGTGGGGAGTCCAGACTGGAGGCGTTCTTGTAGCTCACTGGCACAGAGAAGCACTCAATGATGTCTGCAGCTCTCCGGGCTTTCTGCAGCTTCTCCTCCTTGACAACGAGCTGGTAGACACTAGGAGGGAGAGAGAAAGGTGAGATTAGAGACCCCAGAGCCTTGATGTCAGGAGTGTTTCCAATAAAAGGACAAGATAAAGCAAAGTCAGAAACACACAGCTGAGGCGTCCCAGCAAGCACAGCTCCTGGCACAGCAGGTAGCAGTGGCAGTGGCCACTGAAAGGCACTGTGGGGGCAAGATGCTGGCCATGTACTCTATTGGTTTAACTGAGTAAATCAGGATAAACCTTGGTGAAAGAGCAGATTTCAATCGTGTCACTCTCTAGGAAAAGGAGTAACTAGTAAAATATCCAGTCTAGAATGAATTTTTAATGTGCTGAATGTTGGAAAGCAGATGGTTTCTCCTTCAGCCACCAAAGTGAAACATGAACTGTTTGCTTGGGCCAAACGCTGACTGCAGTGGAGGAAAGCATGAGCAGGTGGCAGTGGTGTCAGGTGCCTTTGGAAACAGTTTCAGGGTGCAAAAACCTGTTTAGGCCAAAAAGAATCTTCTAAGAGCATCACTTTTTTTGGCCCTCCCTCATATCTTGATGTCCACATAAGGACCTGGTGAGGCCCTGGCTCAGGGTGCCCAGAGAAGCTGTGGCTGCCCCTGGATCCCTGGCAGTGTCCAAGACCAGGCTGGACAGGGCTTGGAGCACCCTGGGATAGTGGAAGGTGGCCCTGCCCATGGCAGGGGGTTGGAACTGGATGGTCCGTAAATTTCCTTCCAACCCAAACCATTCTGGGATTCTAGGTCCTCTTTTTGGGATATCCTGTGACATGGAGTTCTCTAATTCCAAACAGCAAGTCTCCTTCTACCTTCCATCCCTTGAGGACTGTTTATGTACTGAGCAGGTGGCTTTACAGCTCTCTCCGTCCACTTTTGTTTCAAGAAACAACAACTCCTCATATTCTCTGACTCTATGGAATGGTAATCCTTTTGGATTCCTGCTAAGCTTTTTGGCCATTATGATATATAATAGCAATCTTGTTATTTCTAGCTTACTATTCCAGGCTCGAAGAGCCTGAAAGGCATTCAAATGCACTCTGCTTTTTTCTCCTTTCCTCCTCAGGCAGCTAACAAAGGCCTGCAGTTCGATGCTGCTACAGCCCAGGCAGGTTTACTGTCTGTTTAACACCACTCACACACTCGACAAAGAGAGATAGGGCTGCAGTCATTTTACTTTGTGTCAGGCTATTCAGATGTGCTGCCCTCACCTGTCTGTGTCAGGCTGGGCTTTGTTCAGGCAGACAGGGGACATCGATTCGGAGATTGGGGCCAGCCCGCGGTGTATCATTGTCCCGGCTTTCACAGGCTCATTGTTGCACAAAGATTGGGCTGGGAAATTTCTAGCATAACAACAGCTCATCAGTGCTCCTGTGGGAAGCGGGGTTCTGGCACCTCCAGCACGCAGGAGTGAAACAAGCCCCAGCTCCTGCTTTGAATTCCCAGCTCCTGGGGCCCGTGGGGATCTGGCTCGTGCTCTGCTGACAGCGGGGCGGTCAGGGAAGCTCTTGGAAACCATTTGGCTCCCACTGCTAGACACAATCCCAGCTAATCTGTACAAGCACGAGCAATTTATGAATTACTCAGTACTGAAGCTGTCCTTACACTGGCATTAGCTAATGTAGCAGGAGCACCAGCTGCATGGACTGCAGCCTTTAATGATGGCCCATCAGCGTTTTGGAAAGCTGTCCTCGTCCTACAGTTCATCAGAGCCTTTAATAAAATGTTTCAGACCTTCTCTGATATTTATGTTACAATTTCAAAAAGACAAAAACAGGTTTCCAAGCAACACTTCAAGTATTATCATTGAGGATGTAGTGGGAGCTGTAAGCAAAAGCCTGTTCAGTACAAACCCTCTCCTCATCTCAGCAATAGCAATGCTGACCGTGCTGGTTTGGCCACTGTTTACTGAGAGTGTACATTCGTATTCTGACCCTCCTCTCCGGCAGTAATAATCTACACTGCTGGCAAAGTTTGTCATTTTGTTTGTCAGCCATGTGCAAAATTGTAGCTGACACTTTTACGGACATTTGCCACATGCCTTCTAACCTCAAAACGCTTGGTTTCTGTTTCATCCAATCCTAAACACTTGCATTTTCTTCTTACAGAAAATGTTTCCTTTAGGTACATACACAAATAAGTATGTACAGACATATATTAATCTCCTGTCATCCTGCAAAGAGGCCAAGAACTCCCTCATCCTCTCCCCCCAGCCCTGAGAGTGACACTCATTCCCTTGGTTACCCCACTTGCAAGCCATGAACCTGTGCACTGTCTCTCTCTGGTGAAGGGGAGCTCCCAGGGACATGAACTGCCAGGTAACTGAACTCTTTCCCAAACCATTAGAGCACTACAGACACTTTTTTTATCATGAGCAGGAGTTTTGACACATACAGAACCCAGTCACAGACACTTTTTAAACTGAACCCAGTCACAGATACTCTTTTGCCTCTATTCTCTCACATTTTCTCTTTCCCACTTAGCTATTAACATACTTCTTCCTTTCACAGGGATAACTCACTTTTGTCGTGACCTGATATTTTACTTTTAATGTTTATTCTTTTGAAATGAATCAGGGTTCCTCTGAAAGCACAACAGTGTTTTCATGAACATTCAGCTGGGGTGTAACAATTGTCCCATTTGTGTACAAGTTAAAATCCTGTTCATCTCCTGCTCAAACCCTGCCTCCTTTTCCTTGGAACTGGTATCTGAGCTAGCACTGCTGTCATTGCTCCCTCTGCCTAAAAAAACCTCCTCTGGTGGCACTTAGGGTGAGGCACTGACTGCTTTCATGGCATTTCTCTGCTTTATACCCCAGCTCACACTGACTGACATAGCACCCTCTGCTTTGCTTTGCCTGCTTGGCTTCAGGCCCCTCACTCTTCTCTGAGTCTGGTCAAGAGGCCACTCTCAAAGGAACTGGTCAAGCAGCCAAGAGCGTGTCTGAGTCCAGAGCTTAATTTGGGCTGAATATTATCACTCTGAGAACTGGTTCCCTTATCAAATGGTTACTGTGGGTCTCACTTTCTGTTTTGATCCCAGTATCGTGATCCATCTAGACCCTCTAGAAGGGCAGGATTCCCAGTTCACCCCAGCAAGGACACAGATTGCTACAGACTTTTTTTTTCCTATCACTGGTGGTTGTTTGTTTGTTTGTTTGTTTGTTTTTGAGTTATGCTTTTCTCCTCCTGTTTTGTTTACACCTAGGAGCAGAATTCCCCTGCTTGCCTTTAGGTCATTTTCAGAGACCAACTTCTCTGCATTAACCAGCGAAGTGCTGCAAAGCACAGCAAGTGCTTCCACACCTGCACTGAGGTGCTCTTGTAACTTGGAGCAAAACCCCACCCTACACAAAACCCCACCACTCCTACACCCAAATAGAATTGCTGTGGGAATTCTGAGTAGCAAATGTCCAATTACTAAAGTTTAGCAAGCCATCTGCATTACTACAACATTTCTCAAAAGAGTAAAACTAATCCAACTTTGCTCAGAAGATGGGAACTTGGTGGGATGCACCGCAGTCCCCAAGGTCGTGGTTGGTCACTAACTCAGGATAAACTTGGTGAGTAGGATCGGCCCTTTTGCCCTGAAAGAGCCCTTCAGCTGCACCCACATCTCTGGGTCAGGGCTGAGCAGGGTCTACCCTTTGCAGCCTGCTATCCCTGACAATTTTGTAACACCAATGCGATTACAGCCAAGGGGAAAGGAGAAGCAGTTCTCCAAAAAGTGGTGCTGGAGGGAAGGATGAAAAAAGCAAGTGGGCAACGGAAATAAGGAGGAGATATCCAAACTATTCTAATAGCTCTTATTCCATCTACCAGGCAGGCAGTAACATGGATCTCCTGGGGCTCTCCCCATCTCAGGCTTCAAAGCTGCTGCTCCCAGCCAGTCTCAGCTAACATGGCTTTCCTGGCAGGAATCAATACCTCGCTGCAAATGCCCAGCTGGAGACAAGTGTCAGTGTCATACATAGAAATGATATTAAAAGAGACAACAAAACAGAGCATTAAAACTCCCACACGAGATAACAACTTCAGTGCCAGTGAAATGAAAGATGATACAGCCACGCTAACTCCTGCATTCCAGTTTTTAATGTCAGGACACATTTGGAAACACCGCAGTCAAACCCACACAGGTATGTGCTGCAGGGCAGTAGTAGCAGAGGGTTTGTGCTGCCAGTGCCACCCCAGCCCACCTTTGTGCAGCCAAATGCTGCTGCTGTCCCCGTACAAAACACCAGGGGAGTGCTTTCCAAACATCCACAGGCTCTGCTCTCCAGAGAGCTGTCGAGGGATTCTCAAATCTGGGCCACAAAACAAATGCCTGACCTCCTAGAAGGCTGGGGAGCTGACTGCCCTGTGTGCAGCTGCACACACTGATTAGAAAAGGAGGCCAAAACTGGGTTCCTTTATAAATTTCAAAGGTCTTAGATAGATAAATCCACATCAATTTAATAGAAGCTTTTTAAAGTTTTTGACAGCTCAGCTGTAAATCACTGATAAAAGCACCCACCATAATGGGCCACAGGACAAATGTTGTCTGCAGAGGAACGAAAGGTGCCCTTATCACCATCTACAAGGTAATTTTTTAAGTGATGAGTTCCCTACTCAGCGTGAAAAAAATCAACATTCCAAGTCACAGCCCATTTCTGTGATGGAGATCTCTCTGCTTGCCTCAGGCTTCTCCTTCCCCTGCTCTTGATTTCTTTTTGAGGATGGACTGAGGCAACACTTGTCCACAAATTAAGTATTTAGACCAGTCTCAAATTCTGAATGTAGGACGTGCAGGAATGTGGGGAGGAAAAGCTGAGTCAGAGCTCTCCATAAAGCATCCAGCATGTGGCCCGGGCACTTTGGTATCCTGACACATCAACAAGGTGAAACCTTCACTATACCCTCGATAATGAAGGGGCAGGAAAAGGAATATAATTTCTTTGCAACCCTACAGTGATCCACTCACCTGAATTATTAAAGCTTAAAAGAAACAATGTTTCAGCAGCTGAGTACTCCCTCTGGACCAATCTCGTTATTAAACTTTCCTTCACATCATATAAAGATTTAATATATTTTCACTTAACACATAAATTTATTATCAGCCGTATATTATTTCTAATATTATTTTCTCCCAGGGACCAAAAATAAGTGGCAATTAGTACAGCTTGATCTCGTGGTGTATTTTTTTAGCAGACTACTGCGAGCAGGTTTTGTTGTTCATCCTACAGAGAACAGGAACTTCCCACTTCTAGCTCAAATGAACACATTACTTTCAGAAAAACTCTTTGATAGGCTAGAGGAAATAAGAGAGTAGCGGTTTCCTTGTTAGTGGCTATTTTAATTCAAAGAATGAAGGACAAAAAGGAGCAAATGAAGGAAGGATAGAAAAGATTTGCACCTCCCCATGTGGGATGAGGCAGCTGCCATGGAGCTGGACGTTGAATTTCCACTCCTGCACATATTCTACAGAAGGAACAGATCCAGCTCTTCCAAAAAGGCTGTCCAAACCCAGGAAAATAAACCCCAAATCCTGTCTGATCCATCCACAGGGGTCAGTGCCGCACAGAGGTAAAGAAAAGGCATTGGCAGCACACGAACAGGGACAAAGGGACAATAAGTAGAGGCACCAACAACCACTTGAGCTTCTTTTCCTTTATGGACAACACAAGAACCCAGCTACAGATACCAAGCACCAGCTTTTTTATCGCTTGGTTATTCCATGTAACTTATGATCCTGTTGGATTTGGTTGAGCCAATGTAAGGATATCTGTGTATATTCATGAAGGTTCATCACATTTATTCTGACAGCATGGAGCCATCTCCCAGGATACTGGAATGGGAGAGGGTTTGATGTGTTGCCTGACACCCACATTTAGAATTCAGATTAGCCACTGGATGTGCAGATGCTTGTTTTATGGCCGAGCTGCCTTCAGTGATGCACGCTGAGACAGAAGAGTAGCATCAACATCTTTATTTCCCCCTCTTAAAGATATCGAGATAAAAGCCTGAATTCTGCCACAGAGATAATAAGAAATAAAATAATGGGAAATTTAAAGAAAGGTACTCCATATATCAGCACTTTATGTAGTTTATCCTAAAAGACTGTGACATTAAACTGTGAGTGAGATCCTTCTCACAGTGTGCCTCCAGCCCCACCATGAACCTGCATACAGAGGATTTTGTAAAAAATTCAACCCAAACCAAGCCTAAAAAGCTTTATACAACCTACATTCTCCTAAAATGTCCAAGAACTAAAGGGATAACTGCCCTAAAAGGCTGATGCTGAGACTCACTGCTCTGAGCACCCACTGCAGCACTGCTTTCCTTGGGCTCCAGGGGTGAATAGCTCCTGACCAGGTACCTCCTGCCATCAAACGTTCAGGCACCCAAGAGTCGACTCCACTGACAGTTTCCACATGCACAAAGTTTTCTGGGTGCAAACAGGTGCCAATATATTCCTAGAATTGAGTTACTGCCTTCACATATTCTAAAATGTCGCTCTCAGTACCTCTGAAAGCATTTTTAATCAGAAGCTCTGAAAGTAATCTACAAAACATAATGAACTGTGTTTCACAGCCACCTAGGATGCACTGACAGGACCAGTGCTCTGTTCTGCAATTTTCTGTCTATTTAAGAACTGATTCTAAACACATTAAAATCAATTAAAGATTGCTGCTGTTTCCATTGCACTCTGGAACAGCTCCATGCAGAATACAATCTGCTGAAGTGAAGGTTTGCTTTCAATAAACAGTTTCATGCAGAAAAATAGGGAAAAAAAAGAGATTGTTCTACAGTGTCATCTTCTGGAATATGCTTGGCTATTTCAAAGACTCAAAAAGTAGCCCATTATGAATATTGGGCTGCACTGTCATCAATCAGCTTGCTCGCATCTGCAAAGCATTCACAAAAATACAGCTGATAATAGTGATGCTACTTGAGGAAATAGTCTCTCATACTGCAAAGTTATTCACACCAGAGCCTTCATTTTGAAGTTATTTTTGCGTGTTCTTTTAACAGTCATTTAAATTAAACAACTCTTCTACTACATTCACTGAAGTTGAAGAATACCAAGGAAAATATTCAAATTCAGCCAAATTTGTAAAAAATGGCATAGGAAGAAGAGATGGTAATTACTGCCATTGCTATGAAAAAAACCTGCTGAGATGGAGCCAATAATAATGAAATCCATTTAATAATCAAGAAGGCTGGGAAAAGAGTCTCTTCACATTTTCTTCCACTCTCATATTCAGCTCAGTGCTCCAGATTTACTACCAGGGCATGTCAGACCCTGAAATTCATGGAACAAAAGGCAGCGATTTCACACTTGGATAAAACCATTTGGAGACAGGCTTTTCACATGGGCATTCTTTTATCGCTAAAATTTCGAGCTTTGTTAAATCTCTCTCGTGATTGAAACGGGCTCTGGAAGAAGTGAGGAAGTTTAATGACTGCATGGTCCCTGTGTAGGAGAGAGACACGGGCCCGTGTTGTCCCCAGCCAGCAGCAGGAGCTCTGATGAGCTGCCTGTGGGACAGGCAGTGGCATCTATTTCAGGAACTGCGCACTGTGTCAAGCCTGAAAAAAACCCGCCAAACTCAAACCAAATGTTTGTGTTTGCAGAAAAGCACCCTGACAGTGCCACTCTAACAAATGCTGTCTTTGGCCAGGATACTTTGTCTGAAACTCCTTTGCAGTTTCACTGCAGCAGCACATAAAACTCCCACAGCTGACTGAAAAAATGAAAACTCTCTTGGAAGGTGTGTGTGGGGGGAGATGTTTGTTTGTTTGTGGGTTGCTTGGGGTTTTTTTGGTTTTTGGTGGTGGTTAGGTGGTTTGGTTTTTTTTTTAAAAAATATGTGACAATGTAATGTCAAATATTCCATGGCCTTCCTGGGTGGGTAGGTTTTATCCTGACAGACCCCTCAGGTACAATAATAATTATCCCACTGTTGCACATACATAAACAGTGGCATGGGGAATGGGACTCTGCCTGATTTCACAATATCAGTTGTATGCAAACAAATCCACACTTTCTTGTCCAGTATTCCTCCATCCACCCCCCAGCCAGTATGTCCTGTCTAAAGGAGTCTGGAGTATCCAGCCTGAACACATGCTACTCCTACCAAATCTTTCAAATGGGGAAAAAGAGGAGACAAATGTGACTTCTGGGCATCACTAGAGATGGGACCTGCAGCAGTGAAAGAGGAGCAGACAGTCCTGGGAAAGAGGTGCTTGGAGACTGGCCCTGTCTTAAAATTGCAGCACACCAAAGATGCAACAGAACCATAAACACCAGTAACAACATTGTGCCAACAGTGATGGTTTAAAGAATGGAGCTCTGAGCACCCTGGGCTAGTGGAAGGTGTCCCTGCCCATGGCAGGGGGCTGGAAATGGGTGAACTTTAAGGTCCCTTCACCCCAAACCACCCTGTGATTCTATGATTCTATATGTCTGTATAGAATTCTATATGATTCTATATGTGCACATCTGAACACCCCAGTGTGCACCTCTGTGTGTACCAACACATAAATACATCTATTAAAATCAGTGTTTCCAACCTCATAATGTTCCACCCACCATGACTCTTCTCTGACTGAAGAGGCCACGACACTTATGGAAAGGTATCCAAAAACCCAAATATTTCCTTATAGCTCTGAGCAACTCTGACCATCACCACAGCACCTGTCCGCAGCAAAGAGAAACGTGACAACACACACCAAACCTAAGGAGTTGTCCAAACCACAACTGTATTCACTGACCATAAAGAAGGATTTGTGTACTTAAAAGGTCATTTTCCCCAGCTGTATCATTTGGCCTAATAAAAGATGCAATTCATACTCGCAGAATGACCAATCCCCTGCCCACCAGAACACTGCTCCTGCATCTGTTTACTTGTACATATGTCTTATTACTTGTACTCTCCTAAATGCTTTAAATTCTCTATTTAATCTTCTGAGAAGTAAAAAACTAAAAAAAATATATATATATATAAAGAACCGGAGGGCATTTCAAAGCTCTGTGTTCCATTATCTTGACCATCTCCATAAGCCTGACCTGGCTTGCAACCCAGATTAGCCACAATAGCTGCTGCTCCCCAGTGGAACTGGCCCAGTCCCTCTCTCCAGTTCAGTGCTATTTTCTGCTGGCAGATTAAAGATAATGAGTGCAGACAGATACAGCTTTCGCTGCAACAGGAGCTGATGTGAGCGGCTTCGGAGGTGTTTCCTCCCTCCTGAGCCACCTGCCATCTGTTTCATCTACAAAAAAAACCAGCCAGACCCAACCTCTGTTTTGTTAATGTTGCTTTGTATTAAACAGGCATCGCTGACTGAGGTCCTGTCATCCTCAGCAAGTGCTGGTTTAAGACCAGGGGGATGTTTCAAGGACAAGAAGAGCCAAAGCGGTTCTTGAACAACCTGCAGGGCAAGGAGAGACTGGTGCCTTTTCCTGGTCTTAAAATCAAGAGTCAAACACGGTTAGAAGGGAAAAAGGGATTTAACCTTGGTATTTATTTTAGGGATCCTTAGGTGCACCACGTCCAGGTGGAATGCACCTCCATGCACACCGCAATGCACACCCACAATAGATCTGGTATCTCATTATAGGTGTCACTAATTAGCAGATCTATCAAAGATTCCCCAATGAGAGGCTCGAGTGAGCCCCCCTCCCCAAGGAACCTTCCCCTGGATGGTTCTATCTCAGTTTACAAAATGTGTTCTGGAGAGCACCTTGGGGTCTGGGGCACACTGATCCCTAACAATGAAGCTTCTAAAATGTTCATCTCCTAGCCTGACAAACAAGTCCAAGAATGTCGGCAAAAAGCACTAAGGATACAGAAGTTGTAAAAAGGTATAACAGGGGTATAAAAGAAAAGACAAAAACCATCATGGCATCAAGACCATGGCACACACTCACTGGAACTGTCCAGCACCTTCTGCCATGTCCTTATAAAAGCAGCAGCTTGAACAAGAGGATGGGGATATTTGCATATATTCTCAGTCAGAATTAATTTGGGTTTTTCCAATGGCTTCCATCACATTAGGTTCATTTGGATGCAGAAATAATCTAGCTGGGAACTCAAAGCTTCCTCTGCCTTTTCCACAACCACAGCTACCAGACTTTGCAGGGAAAACCCACACAGGAGAATCTGCTGTCTTTCTGAAGAGAGAACACTAGAAAACACTAGAAAAATACTTTTACTGGTGTTGTGTCTGTTTGGATATTTTTTAAATTAAAAGGCTAAGGAAAACACCAGGAAAAAAGAGGGAACTTGCTCTGTTTACAGCCTTCTGATAAACTTCATTACTCAACAAGGCCTGTGCAGTCAGGTAACTGCTCCCAGTCCTCTGGTCAATGTGCAATGATGATGAGCTCTCCTGGAGAAGGCTAACACACATTTTCAGCACCTGAAGCTGCAGGAGTACCACCAGCTTCTTTCCACCTTTTCTGGACACGTTTTGCTTTGCAGAAAGTGCAAAGTTTTCATGCTTCTGACACCAGGGAGAGATCTGAAATGGTGCCTTCACTACAACATCTCCTGCCCCAGAATGAAGGGAAATTGAGGACAGAGGAAGGGGAGTGGGAAAGTCCCAAGGATAAGAACTTCTCTGCAGCAATTCTTCCATAAACACCTCCCACCCCTGCCACAGTGGGAATGGGACAGATTTAAACATTAGGAGATTGTGTCTGGCAACCCTGTAGTTCACCAACTGCCTTCAAAACTAAGAGTATTTTTTACAGAATAGAAAACATTACACACAGGCTGTATCCTTTGGCAGAAAAAAGCCCTCAACCTGCATCAGCATCAGCTCCTGCACTTCCTTAGGGATCTGTCAAGGTGGGCTTCAAGGGAAGTCGGCATTTCCTCCTCTTCTACTGTTTGACTTTCCCACTAGAAATACTCCTCATTCTGCCTCTCTCCTCACCTTATGCACCATGACTACTTTGAATTACACCAGTCCTGTTTCCCCTTCCTTTCGCACTGCTAGCAAATCCTTCCCCATTCCTAGCTCTGCCTTTTGCTTTGGAAAACCCCTGTGCAAGGAAAGCTGAAATCATGGGAAGGCAGAGGAGCATCATGGCTGCAGAGCTTGATTCCTGAGAATTGTCTGGCTGCATTTATGATAATCCCTTCATTCCATCTGCATCCCACGCACTGGTGCTGCAACCCCATTTTCTAGTTCCAAGAAATTATGCATTCATTATGGAGGAAATTAACACCTCAAAGCAAACTATAATTAGGAATTCTTCAATTCAGTTTATGCTTTTTCAATTAGGCCCTCTATAATTTTAATCACGGGAGCATTAACATGTTTCCGGAATTTATATACCTGTAGTATAATTAAATCCTGAAATGCCTTAGTCTGCAACAGCACAGCAGAGCTTGCTCATCTTGCCTTTTCTGTGTTTCTGTGTTGTTACAGACACATCAAGGGGCACCTGCCCATGTAAACATCTCCTGCCACGTGCAGCAGAGAAGGGCCCGCTTGTCCTCTGAACTCGCCGCCCTCCCTCCTGGGAGAGAGGCTGCCGGCCGGGTAAAGCCTGGCCACCGCTCCTGAGGGGTGGACAACTGCCAGGGACTTGTGCTCAGACCCATCCCTTCTCATTTTAAGTACCTTAAGGAGCTGCTTCGATTAAGTAAATCATCCTTGATGATCCTCCCAAAGAGCCAAGGTCCTTCCTGTGGGCTTCCCACCCCTGAGCAGCTGTGGCCCAGCTCACTTCGTTCCATCAAAAGGTCTGATCCAAAAGCTCTCACAGGCTTGGCACTGCACCTCCTGCAAGTCAGAGTTTCTGATTTTTAAAGCCTTTCACGCTGTCTGTTATTACCCTTTCATTCTGTGACAACAAGGAAGGGGCATAGTGGCTCTGAGAGCTGTGAAGCAAAGAGATGTCTTGGGAAAAGAAACTCTCAAACTGGCAACCACGGGCATTTTCTCCTGTCCCCTCATCTAACTGGCTGACAGGTTGATGTGAGGAAATGGCCATCAGTTGGTGAATCTCAGCTTAAAGCTCAGAATTCATTAACCTGTTGGCTGCTGGAATTAAATCTGACAGTTTACACAGTCAGCATAAAAGATTTATGCAAAAACCCTCCTTTCCCCTACTCGGTATCCTCAGGTCTTCATAACACTGCAAAGTGTTAGCAGAAGCCTCCCTGTGGCACTAATAAAATGCTGCTTGACACCAAAGAATTGGCTCCACGTGCAATTGGATTGTTAAAATATTGTCATTCAAATGGACACCAACTTTATGGCTCTCCTCTCCCACTTCCGTCCCCTGCCAAAGCTCCCTGTGGAATGGTCAAAGACACAGCAGGTCACCCAGGCTCTGAAAATGGCTGTGGCTCTGATAAATGGCCAAAGGAAATTTGTGACCCTTTAAGGGACTGAATCTCAACTGGACAGTGTGCTGATGCAGTAGGAAAATGCATTTCCTGTACCAGATGAGAAAATTGACCCAAAATGCCCTTTAGCCTCCCTTTTTGGGGCTAACACCTGACCCTTCAGGGGAACTAAACAAAACCTTTAAACCCCTATTCAGCTAATTCTGCCATGTTGCATAAAAGACTAAATATTCCTTCCTGATACTCATGGTGGTACCTTACATACCTGTATCTCCATTTTGCTTTTCTCCTCATACAATAGGCAAAGCACCTCTAATATTAATAATAATTTCAAGTACTCGACGCCTTTCACCCAAATTCTCATTTTCCTTCTCTCATATTCACACATAGTTAAAGTAAATGTAGATCTGGTTTATCTCTAAGAAGAAACTTCTTCATTTACCTTCAAACTCTTAGCTAAATTGAAGGCAGAGTGTCAGGCGGGAGAAACTCAGCTTGAATGATTTCAGAACAATATCCCTGAGGTTTATTATAGGAGATGTTAATTAATACAGATAATTAGTCTTATAATATCAGAAGCCTAGATTGATAATCTCATTTCTCATTAAATACTACAAAATTAAAAGATCTAAAGTGACGACTGCTCGCCCTGTATTCAATCAATCAACTCACGTGATGCAGACATTGAAATATGAGCTTAGAAAAAGCAGACCAGGAATTTCCAAGTACTAAGAACGTGCCTATCAAGGGAATCTAACTTTCTGAATTACCAAGGGCATGATAATTTCACCCTTAGCACCCTTTTTATTGTTTTGCTGCTCCTTCACTCCAGTCTGTACTTCCACATGCAAGGTACGCTGCGTGGGAGTTTTGAGAACAAGAAATTGCCACCCTTTTCTGGCATTAATGAATTAATTATCAGCATAAATGCCTGAGGCAGGCTCATGTGATGCCACTAAGAAGCTGCAAAGCAGAGCTCTGAGCTGCACTGCTGCCTCTCTAGCAATGGAGATCTACAAACCGAAGCCACCATCAGCAAAACAAAACAAAAGCACCAGCAAATATTGTGAATTTGTAGTTTCTCCACGACAGAATCAAGGTCACTGGGCTTGCAAACCACTCCTTTGTAAGGCTGGGAAGAACTACTGTGCAGTAAAGGCAAAATCAGACCCAGGATGTCAGGGAGGGGTGCGGGAAAGGCAAGCTCAGGATAGACAGATAATGCCCAAAATCACAGAAAAGAAAGAATTACCTGGAGGTTTCATTTCTAGCCTGTGGCTCCAAATTTTCTCCATTTTTACTTTGTTGCAGATAGAAAGACAAGTTTTAGCTACTTTCAGTTCTCCAACATAAAATGGAAGCAATACCATGGCCCTTCCTCCCAGGAACATTTTACTTTATTGTATATAGGATTATTTAAGTGCACAGATACATCCTACAGAATTTTTTCCTGGGAGAATAGCTCAAGCATAAACCCAGAAAAAAACCCCACTATTCTTAGGTGTTCTGTTAAATAACACTACAGCTGTTTTCTCTTATTTTTTTTTCGAATCATGTAGAACAAAATTTTCCTTTATTTCATGCTTGGAAGATCAAGAATCAAATAATAATTCTCAAGTGTAGCATGGGGCTTGGTCCATAGAAATTAATTTCTCCTCTTGGCTGGCTGTTGATACGAAAATATTTATTTCACCTTTGCTCAGTACTTCTTAATATATTATAAATATTTAAACTCTCTTCTCTTATTCAGATTTCCTTATTTCCTTTAAGATGTACGTTAATAAACTGACCCATCTGTACCCGTGTGCTGGCAGCACACAAAAGATTATCACATTTACTGACACGCCTCTGAGAACTGCAGGAGGAGAGAGAGAGACTAAATCCATATGTCTCCAACAGAAA
Source organism: Lycocorax pyrrhopterus obiensis (assembly GCA_014706295.1). Taxonomy (NCBI): domain Eukaryota; kingdom Metazoa; phylum Chordata; class Aves; order Passeriformes; family Paradisaeidae; genus Lycocorax; species Lycocorax pyrrhopterus. The sequence continues at coordinate 6,396,915 of JACSVZ010000022.1, read as the reverse complement.
AGTTTTGCATTTCCTGAACCCCACCCCAAAATAATTGCAGGCTCTTCTTGAACGTCCTTCTGCAGTGTCCTACAGCTCCACCATGCAGAGCAGGGTATTGACAAGGCAATCACACCTAAGGGGAGCATTTATCTAAACTCTGAAATCCTCTGCACTCATACATGCTCTGGAAATTTGATTTTCTCCGTTACAGTAGCATAGGTAGATTGGTAGAACCAACTGCGTGCTAATAAAGCAGATGGACTTTCAAACACCCAACACACAAAAACCAGCCCGCTGGACATGTCCTGCAGACAAAACCCCTCACAGTGGTATTTCCAAGCTGGGAGTGGGATATAAATTCTCAAATAGAGGTCTAAAGATGTCATATGTGAATAATCTGTGAAGGGCTAACTGAGCCCTCCTGACAATAACAGATTAAAAGGCAGAAATATCCTCAAAATCACATTGGAGCTTTTCAGGAAAGAGCTGAGGAGTAAAGATTGAGAACACTTGCATTCTTCCTTCCTCTTGTGAATGTATTATAGATGAATGTCAGCCTCCAGCAAATCAATCACAGCACCATTCACAGGGTTTAGATTGATATAAGAACACCTAAAAGTTATTTTTAAAGGGCAACATGGAGTCAAACTCTGCAGGTTATACCACGAAAAATAACGGCAAAAATGAAACGCCTGTGCCACAAGGGAGAATATTTCTGCTTGCTGAGGCCTCACCTTTCTTTTGGCAATAGGACAAAATAGATCAAAGAATATCCAAGTTTATATTAATCCTATTAGGTCGCATGAAAGCGTCCTCATTGTTATCTATAGATCAACAACGCCGAGTTCATGGTCGTTACTTTTATAAACAGCCACATTGAAATTATTTATCATCAGCACTGGGGAACATCACAAGTGTCTTAATGCTGAAAGTGACTTTGGATGTGGTGTACCTGCATTTCAGATGAATGAAAATACAATTAATCTTATCTTAAATATCCTTCAGTATTATTCTGAAGATATTCTTGCAGCCCATGCTCCACCTCTATGCTACAGCAGAACAAAGTAACTCAAGACCAAGTACAGAAATTACCTTACAGTCACACCCCTACACGTTCTCCAACTCCCCATCCCCTGAACGGAAGAGGAAATATTAGAATAATTACTGTCTATGAATTGTTTTTCATCTTCACAGTTTGGAAGGGCTACAATAAAAACTGGTGAATTGCAGAGCAAAAATTGTCAGGTTGGTGGTGATGCCTTTTCCTGGTCCTAAAATCAGGAGTCAAACACGGTTAGAAGGGAAAAAGGGATTTTACCTTGGTATTTATTTTAGGGATCCTTAGGTGCACCACATCCAGGTCGGATGCACCTCCATGCACACCGCAATGCACACCCACAATAGATCTGGTATCACATTGTAGGTGTTAGTAATTAGCATTTCTATCATAGATTCCCCAATGAGAGGCTCGAGTGAGCCCCCCTCCCCAAGGAACCTTCCCCTGGATGGTTCAATCTCAGTTTACAAAATGTGTTCTGGAGAGGACCTTGGGGTCTGGGGCATTTTGATTCCTAACTACGAAGCTTCTAAAATGTTTCGTCTCCCAGCTTGACAAACAAGGCCAAGAATGTCAAAAAAAAGCACTAAGAATACAGAAGTTGTAAAAAGGTATAAAAGGGGTATAAAAGAAAAGACAAAAATCATCATGGCATCACTGGGATATGGGGTTGACCGACTGCTGCCCAGTGAAAGCTCTGAATAGCAGAGCTTTTAGAAGAGGGTGTGAGGAAAATCTACTTCAGACTCCTGTCAGGAACTGTTCCAGCCCCATCTGAGGCAGGCTGGGAGAGGAAGGGTCAGCGTGCAAGGGGGAAGGGACCAAGGAAAGCATGGCCACATCCACCAGGGAGGCCAGGAGAAAGCACCCCAGCAGGATTTGCACCATCTGGGATCTTCTGCACCATCCCACTGCTGTGCAGGGAGCTTGCTCAGTCCTTTGTCTCACATCTCTGCTTGCCTCAATGCCTTCAGCACCTGGGCAGAGCACGGCACCACACTAAGAGGGAATTAATGAGAGAGAAATAAACCCTGCACCACCAAAAGCTAGAACACCTAACCAGACAACAGCGAAGAGGATACATTTGATCTCAGCTGAACAAATAAAACACACTGAGGAGGAGAAACCACCTCATTCTTGTGTGTCAAGGGTGCCACGAGCAGTTCACAATATGTTATTCATGTGTTATTCTTTTGATCTCCCTCTGAGGGAATGGGACCTGCTTCTGGGAATGGTATTTTGAGAGACATTCACAAACAGGGCAGTGTGCAGAACAGACTGAAAGAAAAGGGAAGAGGTTGGGAAAACTGAAGCTTGAAATAACTGGATTTATTAAGGTTAGCCTAAGAACAGTCCGGATGGTCATACAGGGGAAGGTATTCCCACATTCTGAGCCTGTCAGAGTTAATAAAAAGCTAAAATTCTCCCCAAGACTCCCTCCCCCTTACTCCCCCTGCCCTTCTGCTTTTCAGGCACAGTCAATGAAATGGACTCATTATAGGAAATAATTTTATCACTTAAATGTGGCATGTAAATATTGCACTCTCTGCAAAACGTGTGTAATAGGCTACGATGCAATTAGAGAAATCAGAGCAAAAATTTATAAAAAATCTCTACCAATTTTATTTATAGATGTATTTGCTGGAAAAGGCATTATTCACTGAATGCAGTTAAAGTGCAGTAAATCGACTTTGAGAAAAATCACAAGACTTTTCAATAAAAAGACAAAATAACAACACTGCTAAGACAGCAGGTGGTAAAACGAGATACAGGAATGTTCCCCCATATAAAGAAATAAAACAAAACAAAGCTGTGTGGTTTTACTGCTCTTTTCCAGCAGAAAAACATCCCTAAAGGACTCAGAAAATAGGCTCCTAAATTTGCTCATATGGAGTACCAGAGATTGAAAGGCAAACTTTGAAATACATTACTCAGAAAAACGAGAAAAGAGATGGTGCTTAGTCTTAAAGAACAGATTTTTTTTTTTTTTTGTTTGAGCCTGTCAATGCAATTTGGGGCCAAGCCACGACACAGTTGGGGGACCGTGAGCTGATCAGGGATATTTAATTAAATCCAGTAGTTTGCATCTGGAGCAATTTGCTCCTGAATACTTAGTGGGCATCCTTCAAAAGCAGTAAGAACCCGTCAGTGGGACACACAAACCCAAGCATTATGACAGAAGGAACTATGGTGTATTTAAAATAACACCCATGGGAAAAACTTCAGGAGTCTCTTGTGAAAACTGGAGGTAAAAGCTTGAAGATCCCACAGGGAGGTAATGGATACCTGCTGGACCCCTCTGCAAGGCAGGACCCACTGTTTTTATGAGTGATTCCAATGCTGCTGTCAGCAGAGGAGCCTGGCAGGATGAGTGGCAGGATGAAGGAGCAGCTGGCACTTCTGCCAGCAACAGATAAGGCAGTGTGGGCTCAGAAGGGAAATTTGTTCATCTCTGCTGGTGCCTTGCACCAAACACAGATTCACTGAGGTGGAACAGAGTGATGAGAGAAGTCTAAGTCAGGGAGCAACCTGCAGGTGAGTGTCCCACACCAGCATCTCAGCATTCAGAGCAGGACCCAGCTCAGAGAGGCAGCAAGGTTTCCTGCAAGGTGCCCCCTCTATTCCGTGGGTGCCTGGGCAGCTCCCTGCCCCTAAATGACCAGGGAAGGGATGGCACCCCTGTACTTGGTGCTGGTGAGGTCACACCTTGAGTCCTGTGTCCAGTTCTGGCCCCTCACTGCAAGACAGATGTTGAGGGGCTGGAGCGTGTCCAGAGAAGGGAATGGAGCTGGGGAAGGGGCTGGGGAGTCAGTCATGTGAGGAGCAGCTGGAGTTGTTTAACCTGGAGAAAAAGAGGCTCAGGGGGGACCTTCTGGCTCTCTGCAACTCCCTGACAGGAGGGGGCAGCCAGGTGGGGGTCAGGCTCTGCTCCAGGGGAACAGGGACAGGACAAGAAGAAATGACCTCAAGCTGTGCCAGGGGAGGTTCAGGTTGGGCATCAGGAGGAATTTCTTCACAGAAAGGGTGGTCAGGCATTGGAAGGGGCTGCCCACAGAAGTGGTGGAGTCCCCATCCCTGGAGGTGTTCAAGAAATGACTGAAGATGGCACTCAGTGCTCTGGGCTGGTTGACAAGGTGGTGAGTGGTAAAAGGTTGGACTTGAAGGTCTTGGAGGTCTTTTCCAACCTTAATGATGCTGTGTTTCTGTAAATCCTCTACCCTGCAGCAGGACCTGCTTGTCTACGTTAGCAAAGCCTCGCCAAACCAGAATTCCTTTTTCCTGGACTAAATTACGGCTTCACTGCACAGCCAGCCCAGCAGCACCGCTGGATTATGGATGTGAGAAGCGTTAAATCCAGAAACTGAGCAGATACACCCACAAGCATTAAAGACAGTGCAGGCTTTCCTGCAAGAGTTACCAGCAGGTATGGAAGAGAGGGCAGGATGGAGACCTGGAGCCTCCTCCACCCTCGCGTGGGGATGCTCAGTACCCAGCTCCACATCCCGCTGTGCTCCAGCACTGCAAAGGCATCTGAAGTGATGCTGAGAGGGTAATAACCCCAACAGTGCCAGCAGCAATCCTTCCTGGAGGTTAACAGCGGGAGGCAGGGAGGCTGAAGCATTCATGAAAGGAGACTGTGAAAGGCAGAATCAACAGCTGAGCTGGCCTTTTAGTCAGCGCTTGCTTTCAGCAGCTCCATTACCAGAGGAGAATGAGGAAGGAGTGAGGGAAGCCTGGGGAGGAAGGAGAGGGGGGAAGTGTGAAAAGAAAAGACAAAACACCTACCTGACAGGTGCTCCCCGGGACTGAGCAGGCTTCAGCATGACGGTGATGGTGGTGTCAGTCTCGTTGAGGGGAGAGTCCGTGTCATACTCCGGCATGGACGGCGCTGCAGCAGAACAAAGAGAACATGTTCATTATGCACCAGCTACTGCTTTTGGTAGTGATGGCAACGTTATATTCACATTTCTCAAACAAAATATCAAAATACTTCCCAGTGTTATGACCAGAATGATCAAAACTGCTTAAATATTTGTGCACTCTTTTTCCATTCCAATTAAACGGGAATTGGACAATCTTCAAGCTGGCTTTAAAAATCCTGTCTTGAATCTTTAAGACTCAGTAATCCTTTGAGATGGGATCATTCCTTCAGTTTTAAAGGTGAGGAAAGAAAACTGCATAGACATTATAAAAAACCCCAAACTATTAGGATGAGTGAATCAGTGCTAGAGCTAAGAAAAGCACCCCTGAATCTCAAATCTTTTTCCCTGTTCTGGTCAGTGGATTAGCCCTCTCACATCTTAAGAGTTTTTAATATACAGACTTAAGCTGTGTCCCCTTGATTAGCTGGAGGGTGTGCTAGGAAGCACAGAAGATGAAAAGAGAGGAGCACAAACTAGCCAGGTTATTTTTGCACCCAAACCCAGGACATTTTACCCCGGTGCTTTAGTGCTGCTGACTCAACAGGCAGCTGCAGAGATCCCAGTGCCACCCTCGGGCAGTGCCCAGCCATGGCATCCCCACCTCTGATGTGTTCCCCCAAGCAATACAGAAACCCACTGAATAAAAACCCACTCAGCCAAACTCTCCTTTCTCCTGCTGCTTTGTTATCTTCTCTTAGGACCATTCCAGGAAAGTAGGACAGCTTTCCTTAGGAAATGCATTTTACTTATTACATCACTTCTTCCTTCCCCAAGAGCAGGCATCTCCTTGGGACAAGTTTTACTGCTGAAGACCTGAAGGGATCCTGAGGTCAGAGAAGCACCAAATTTGTTCCAAAGATGCAGGTTTTGCTGAAATAACTTTAAAGTATAAAGCAAACAGAAGAATTCACACAAATAGTTCATCTGTAGCCCACAAGGGCAAGCTGCATTGTGGGGGATCCCATATTTAATCCTCTCATAGTGATTTCCACTGTAATCCTGTTTACAATCAGGATTTTTATCTAAATGCCTGAAAACTGTCAAGAGTGGGGGCTGCTATTATCAGCTCAGCTGCTGGCTTCCCTGTCAATAAGCTGGGAATGCGTTCAGAATGAATGTCAACAGCTTAAGAAGGATTTCTCTGGAATAAGGTGCTCTGCATCAAGGGGAAGAAGTGACTCACTGAAAGGAGACTTGTCACCAGTGGTCTTCTACACCAGAGATCACTGGAGATGCCGGAGATCACAGAACGGTTTGGGTTGGAAGAGATCTTAAAGATCATCCAGTTCCAACCCCCTGCCATGGGCAGGGCCACCTTCCACTATCCCAGGCTGCTCCAAGCCCCGTCCGGCCTGGCCTTGGACACTGCCAGGGATCCAGGGGCAGCCACAGCTTCTCTGGGCACCCTGTGCCAGGGCCTCCCCACTCTCACAGGGAAGGATTTCTTCCTAACATCCAACCTAACCCTGCCCTCTGTCAGGTTAAAACCATTCCCCCTTGTCCTGTCCCTCCCCAGCTCTCCTGGAGCCCCTCTAGGCACTCCTGTAGAAGGCTACAGTAAGGTCACCCCAGAGCCTTGTCCAGGTGAGCACCCCCAGCTCTCCCAGCCTGGCTCCAGAGCAGAGGGGCTCCAGCCCCCAGAGCATCTCCATGGCCTCCTCTGCACTTGGTCCAACAGTTCCATGTCCTTCCTGTGCTGAGGACCCCAGAGCTGGTTTCAGTGCTCCAGGTGAGGTCTCATGAGGGCAGAGGAGAGGAGGAAAATCCCCTCCCTCGACTTGCTGGCCACGATGGCACAGCAGGAATTGCTGAGCCCCTGCTCTGGCCAGAGAGGACGGTGCTACAGCACAGCTGAGTGCACCCACACACACAAACACACTCATACATTGCTACAGCACAGGTGTCTGTCCATTTGAAAAAAAAAATACAGCCTCACAAGGACATTCCTGCCAATGCAGAAATCCTTCTTCTCCCTTATAACCTCGAGGCTGCCTCTTAGAGCAAGTTTAACGATAATTTTCAAATTATTTGGCAAATGTATCAAAAACTTGACCATGCAATGAGATAATCCAATGGCAGAGACTACCCAAATGCCTGCATGGAGTTTGTACCCACCTGTTGAGAGCCAGATATTTGGAAGATAGAGGGTAAGAAAGTCAATACACCAAGCTCAGCGTGCATATAGTTGGTCCTCATGCATGCTGCTAACACAATTTGAGCACTCATGGGCCAATAAAATGCAAAGAAACAGAATCAGAGAGGAAAAGCCCCCAAGCCATTGCTGGGTTGTTTTATTTGTCTGGTCGCAAGGGAATAAAGTGCACACTGTGCTGTCCCTTCACAGCAGGGCTGCAGGAACCCCAACAGCCCATGGAGCTGTTTGGACACTTAATGGCTTTTACTTCAAGTGGTTTATGGCTTTAGTGCTAAATGTGAAGGGTTCAGCCCCCGAGCAGAGGGAAGGGATATGCTTTGCTTCCTCAGAATTTACCCTGTCACTTACTGCTCACAACTTGCTATTATTAACCCATTTTGAAACAGGGCAGTGGAAAATCTATACTGTAGCGCACTCTTTTCTACAGTGACCAGCCATAATTCCAAGCATTACCAGAGCCCTGAATGTTCCGGATGTTTATTTTGACTTTACTGAAAAAAACAGTTAAAATAGTCCAAAAAATGACAGCTTTTCTCTCTGTTAGAGAACCTATTTTAGTGCTATCAACTAAATGTTAAAATCCGCATATATCTGCCCAATATCACCACTACCAACCCTTTATCCATATATTTTTAGCCTGTTTCCTCTTTTTTTTTTTCACACCTTCCCTTTGCCATGCTTCCTTATTTTAGTGCCTTTCATATTCTTGTCTGCCTCAAGCCCTCCCTCTGCTCTTACTCATAAAAAACCCCAAGGAAAACAGCTTTCCTCCTTTATTTTTAGTCTCTTTGCACTATTAATTCCAATACTTCATTACATCCATTTTGGTACATCCTGCAAATAAAAACCACATTATGGAAGGAGCTTCCCCAACCAGGCAGATAAAGCTAACAATAATTACTATAGGGGTAGTTCATTTGTAGAACTAATGATGATTCTCATTTAAAATGCTCCACAGATATCCAGGGATATTCAGGGCTCCCACAAATTAACCCCTGTATTTGTAACCCAAATAAACAAAGGTTTGTGGCTGTTTCAAAACTCTGCCCTATGAAACTTGGGACAGACATTAAGCTGAGTATTTTTCATAATTTTATGTGCCAGCTTTGAGTCTAAGGAACAAATCCCTAGAAAGTTTTATTTTTCCTTCTTCTCCAAAGCAGTACCTGAAATCTTAGTTGCAATCCGGGTGGTGATGGGCGGCCCAAAGCCCTTGACTGTGCTGGCTTTGATGGTGAATGAATAGGTAGTGCCTGGGTATAATCCCACAAAGAGGTGATGGGTTTCGTTCCTCAGCTTGAAGACTTTCCCTCTTTGGCTGGACAGGTCGGCACTGGGATCCAGAGAGCCAACGGCCTTGTACGTGATCTGCAAACCAAGAACAAGGAAAAGGAGGTGATGAGGGGCCTTCTGCACCTGGCCTCTCTCTGCTCCCCTCTTTGCTCACCTCTCGAGGCTCAACTGCAAACACAAGGACAGGCATTACTTCAGGATTATTTCAGTATCTCCCGTGAGCGGTTTTGTATTTGGGTGCTGTCAAACAAACATGACAATTTTTCCAAGGCTTTACTTAGGGAAAAACTAATTTCCTCTCTCTGCTAAAGCCTCAGCGTGTGCTGGTTTGCAACAAAAGATGCAAAGAATTGCTTTTTGTTCCCAAGCTCAGAACTTCTGTAGCCAAACCAGAGCACACAGCACGACCGGCAGGGTTTTCATGAGAATCGCCCGTGCAAGCCCCCACAGCTTATGAAAACCCTCGGTGCAAACACGGATACATTTCCTTCTGGCAAACCATCTCCTCAAAAGGCAGCTGAAAACAATGGCAGCCTTTCTCTGACAACAAAAGCTTTGGGAGTCTTTTCCTGTGCTACAGAGAACAGGCTGAAATGAAATGATATGTTTAAATGAAATAAATATCATCACGTCTTCAGACAAAAGCCCTTCTCTCTGTGGAAACCAGCTCCTGCTATCCTTTCCCACCCCTTGTTGTGAGCCTCAGGGTGCAGGTTTACATGTGGTGCAATGCCTGGTTGGCACCTGGGATAAGCCAGGAGGGTTCCAGACCTGGAGGGACGTCCTGAGTACACCCTGAAACCTGCTCGAGCTCAGCCTGCTCACCCACGGCAGCCCTCCAGATACACAGACACTTGCAAGGAAAACTCATGACTTATTTACCAGCCAATTCCTTGCCTGAGTCCCAAATTCAATCCCAAGGCAGCTCAATTTAAATAGAGCTGTCAATATAATGCACCGTGCTCTGCTGCTCTCCTAACCTTTCTTGATATTATGGGATCCTCACTTATTTGTAATGAAACACTGTGAATAAATCAATGTATGTTAATACATGAAGTCTTCAATTTTTTATTAAGGTCTCCACAAGAATCTAATTCCCAGCTTTTCCGAAAGAGCCTTTGAAAATCTTTAAGTCCCTTGCTTTATGACAGGAGGAAAATGTTGCATTTTGAGGAAAAATAAATACCCGGTGTTTAAAAAGGGAGGCTTTAATAATAACAGGATGAATAAGAGACCGAGACTGATGTTACTGACACGAGAGAAGGGTGAGGGCATGTGAATCCTGTTATTTGGACAGAGAAGAACAATTTAGACAGAGCTGACACCCAAGATAAGGCAGTGTAACAGAGAAGCGGCATGAATTACACCAGCAACAAGAAAGTACAGAAGCAGAACTCTTAAAAGAATTACAGTTAGACAGCTTGTAAGTGATTTCACTGAAAACCAGCTAATTTTTCTGGGAATTACAACCTGGTTTTAAATTTTTATTATACGCCAGACACCTGAGAAAGAGACACATCTGAGCATAATGGTTCTTAAAATAAACAAAAAATTAAAAACAGGAGGAAAATCTCTACACCCACTGCTTTTCCTTCAGGGAGTCAAGAACCAGCATGGCATGGGACAGTGTTTTGAGAGTTCTTACCGCATCAAGGCACTTCAAGGCAAGGGAATATGTAAAAAGACCATTGGAATTAAATTGAGAAACAAATACTTAAATGAAGAAATATGACCCTGTCCATGCCAAAGCTAAAATCCAGAAAGAAAAATGCATTTAATTTAACGTTTTGTAGGGATGAGCCAATGTAATCTCGTACGCTCTACTGGCACATCCAGAGCTAGGGAAATAGCAATTCTATAAAACTACAAAGGGGAATCAGCAAAATAGGAATTGGGGAAAAAGAAAGGGAACTTCCTCCACCTGAGGCACTGATCAGCACATTCACAGGATGCCCAGGTCAGGCAGTGGCCTATGCAAAATCAATGGCATTTATTTTCAAGCACATTATACAGAAGGCTATAAATACAAGTGCAAGATGCACTTGTCCTTGATCTCCATCCATACAAATAAATGTATTCAGCTACCTTCAGCAGTTCTAAAATCACTACAGAAACAGTTATTTTTCCTTATTTAAAAAAAAAACAACCTCAAAAAACCCTATCCCCTTAAGGCAAAAAGAGCTAGAAAAGCTTTCGAGAAGAAAAAAACAACTGAAGAAAAAAACAACTCACTGATTTTAAAAAACAAACACACCAACCCAGTCTTTATTTTTCTGTTGACAATAGCAGAGAATGAGTACAAGGGACCTTAAAATAACCTGGGTCAACTCACAAGAAGCAGGGAAGGAGGAAACTTGAGAGTGTGTCCCCAATTTGATATTGTAATGTGGGTCAATTTTCAGAGCAACTGCTCACTCAAATCAGACTTCGGCATTTCCCAAGACTCTTTTCAGGATATGTAAACTCCAGCAGAGAGATTCGTGGCACAGCCAAATGTGGGTTTACTTTTTCTGCAGCAGAGTCTCTTTCCAGTAGATGTGGACCCTGTTAAACCAGGTGATGTGAGGACTTTCAGAGGAAGCCACCCTTGTCCCCAAAACAGAACATTTGGCTCTAACACATGAACAGCACCTGGATGCAGCACAGAGAACAGAAACACAACAGTGCAAGGCTGTGCCTGTGTCCAGTTTCACTCAGTCCATCAGCAGAAATATGTAAGGGCTGAGAAGTGCAAATGGTGCAATACAGCGGCCAGTTCCTTCTCTCAGCAGGGTCGAGCTCTTCTCTGCTCCCCACAAGGAGGGCTCTGAATGACTGGAGTGGGCAGGAAAGTGCACACAGGCACTGCCAGGAGCCCCTGGGCTGTGTGCCCTCCTATGGATGCTGAAAAAGCTCCAGCAGAGAATTTCTTCAGCTCTCTGCAGCATTTTTGTGAGAGCTCTGTCTTTCCCATGCAAGTAACTCAAAACAATGTTACAGTTTTGTAAATTTCTTGCAGCTGCAGGTTGTTTTGCAGGATTGTTATGGTTCTAACTAGAAAAACGTTCAGAGATGGGTGTCTTAGAACTTGGCCAATCCCCTTAAGGGGTGGATGGCAAAAAACCAATTACCTTATGCCACTTAACACACTTTGTGAACTAACATATAAAAGCCTTCTGAGAATTCATTAAAGCGCTTCCATCTATCCCTGAGCCTGGACTTCGTGTCGTTTCTCTACTCGTCCATGGGGAAAACAGCGACAGCATAATGTCATTGGTCCTTTGGGCACCCACCTCTCAGAGTGACTGGATAAACCCTACAACACCTATTTCAAAATATTTCTCCCGTCAGTGTCATAACAATACCACAACAACCTTGCACCTGCAAGATAAAGGAATTGGTTTACAAAAACTTCTGACTGTTTTTCGGCCAGCGTGACGTCAGAAAACTGGAAAATCTCTCCGCAACCAAGCTTTCAGCATCCACACTCCTCTACACAAACGTTTGCGTGGCTGAGAAATCTGTGCATTTCTGTAATTGCTGAGTGCTGCTGGTTAAGCAGCCAAATCCTGGGTGAACCAGAGGAAGCGGCCCTGGAAACAGCTGTCCATTTGGAAAAGCAGGCATCAGGAAAAAAACCCAAAACCCAATCATTTCTCTCTTCCAAGTGAGCTACCTGCTGTTTCTTAGCTATTAGTGCTGCCCTGAGTGTGGCTTAACATCTGAGAGCTCTGTCTCAGCCTTATTCCTCTCTGGACCTCCAGGCATAGCGACAGCAGCTGCCACTTCAGCTGCAGCCACAGCTGCCCTTGCCAGCAGCGTGTCCTGGGGCTGGCCTGGCACACATCCCTGCCCTGCCAGCACGGGCTCTGCATCCCTCCTCACTGCCAGCATCAGCTCCAGGGGCTGGACTCACTGGGATTTCCCCGCTGGAATAACTGAGAAGTGCCACGCACATGGGTTTGTGTGTACCCACGGCCCTGGGTCGGAAGATTCCTCCTCCAGAAATCAATGTATCACTTTTATGCTCATTTTCATGTGTAAATGTGTCCTCTGCCAAATTATGGCACTGAGAAGTGCCACGCACATGGGTTTGTGTGTACCCACGGCCCTGGGTCCGAAGATTCCTCCTCCAGAAATCAATGTATCACTTTTATGCTCATTTTCATGCGCAAATGTGTCCTCCGCCAAATTATAGCCGGGTAAAAGGAAGGCACCAAGAAGTTTCCAGACTTCTTAACTGATTCAAACTCAATTTTCTGAAGCAAGAGGAATTGCAGGGAATCAGAAAGTGAAAATTTTTCAAGAAACCGTGGAAATTTCCGACTCTGGATTAATTTATAAAAGCACAAAAACCTGTCTGGAGAAGAAATACGGCACTTCCCTGGAACAAGAAGGATGCTGGAAAAAACACCTGTCTTGTGGTTTGTATGCTGAATATTTATCTTAATTTCTTGTTCCAAGTGTCAAAGCATTTCATTACAAAACAAACAAGAGATTCTAATCTAAAAAAATGAGATGACTCAATCGCTCGAAAGCAGCTGTTCTAAATTATTTTTAAATAATCTATTTTAAAGACAAGCTGAGCCATCTAATACTTCCGTATTCTCAAAAAAAAAAAAAGAAAGAAAGAAACAATATTATTAATTTAAAAGTTTCAAAGCACAGACAGAAAACAAACAGAAAAATACTCAAAAATATATTTTGAACTTTAACTCTGATTGGAAATAGTGAAAATATTTATTTGCATTCTGATGCAGAATAAATGCACATACAAAGATGCGGAAATTTCTCACAAGACTGAAACTCCATGGTTTTTAACCACCTTCCTGATCTCCTCTGCAGGCCAGGCACTGTCCTAAGTGGAAAGTTGTCTTTGCTCTGCAAACTGGAATGTCTGTCCAGGGTTTCCATAGGGAATGGAGAGTTTACACACCAGCTCCAGGGGAACTTGATGGTCCCAAGGAAAATTTTAGTGGCCAACACTGCTTTGGTTCTACACACAGCAAAACTGGGCAAAGAAATACACATTAATGAATCCTCAGTCTTCCTTGGAACCTCCCTCACTGAGTTAATTAAATGCTTCTCACACTGAAGCAATAAAAGCAGTGAATTTGGTAAAACCAGAAAGTCAAATGGTGAAGGAACTCAGAAGAATAAAGAACAGCAATTTTCCCACCAGCACAGGAGGGGCAGAACACTGAGCCCAGGGTCCTGCCAGCTGCACAGGAGTGATGGATTCATGAGGTCTCAGATGCCGAAATCCCTGGTCAAATGTGCAGAATTTGGCTACATGAGTCCAAAGCCTTTGCTAAATATAAAATAGGTCAACAGAACCAGTTTGAGTCTACCGGAAACTACCAAAAAAGGGTTTATAGGTTTAATGCCCAGGTGTTCAGGGATGTATAACTGCTGTGATAGACTGGAGAATAAAATAAGAGAAGATCAGCATAAAGAAACAGGCTGGTGAGCAAGTTCACTGCTGCTTGTTATTTAAGCAACCTGTGCCTGTGCACTATAGTCCCCATTAACCAGAGGCACCCCCTCTCATCCCACCTTTCCCTCTGTTTTTCATCCACTTTTAAAGCTCGGAATATTAACTCCTTGAAATCACTGAGCTGTGGTAACAACCCCAGAGACGTAGATGTAATATTGAGAGCATAAGCACAGCTCTTCTCTCCTTCACAGAGCCCAATTTAACACAATTTTCTGGGGAGATGGGAACACTTTGCTAACTGTCATCGTTTGTGACTGCAGAACTTCTCTTACAAGGGCATAAAACTTTCATGGGGAAGGGAGAGATTATAGCAGAGGTATTAACTAAACTAGGAAGCACAAGTTTAGTTCCCACTGCAAGAGAGAAAAAACGTAATTAAGAAAAAAAATAACAAAAATAACCCACTTGGATTTTTCAAAACAAGCAAGTGCACAAGCGCACAAATCTGGTGAATTTTACTCCTGCTTTGCATGGTGGAGGAAAAAAGTGCTTTATCCTGTGCTTTCTGAAATAGAAACGCCATCAAGAGCTGAAAATTAGAGGTTAAAAAATCCTTATGGTAAAAAGGGTTACCTATTGTTAAAAATGTGGTAATTAAACAGTGAAATAGACCATCAAGAGACATGATGAATTAACTTTGGGTTTAGAAGTTCCTTTGGAAGAACCTACTGTGGCACGAACACGAGGCCCTAAGCTTGAGACAAGAACACATCGTGATGAAGATCTCATCACTCCATTGTAATGGCCCCTCTTGCCCTGCACTACTAAAATCCTCAGGGAACCCGGGATGGCTGCTCAGATTCTCTTCAATCCTCTTAAATAAATAAATTAAGAAGGCAGAATATTCTGCTCCAATCACGGCTGATAGATCCATTTAGCCTCCCCATACTTTTGGTGCATATGAGCAAGATTTCACCCTGATGAATAACACAGTTGTCAGGATTTCATGTGCTCATAACCTTAAAACTGCGGGCAGAACACTCCGGTGTCTCAGGATTGAGAGCTTGCCAGTCAAGGGAAAAAAAAATGCTCATATGTTCCTTCCCACAGCAATTGATCCCGGTATGCAGACCACTTTATCTTATATCTTTTGTCATATGGAATTAATCAACCCCAGCGAGCAGAATTTTGCTCTCTACAGCCATATCCACCATCAAACATTGGGACTTCAAGCTTCCCCTCTGATTTTAGCAATTGCAGCCTGTTTCAATGCAAATGGTAAGTACTGCTGTTAAATCACACACTACTTTGTGGATACATTATACAACCTCATATCTATTTTCCATTTTAGTGACAGCCTGCATAGCAGTTTGGGGAAGGCATTTGAAGCCTATAAATCCATTGCATTATTCCCCTACATTCCCAGCGACATTTTATGTGCCTGTCCTTATAAAACAGCCCATTCTGCCTCTCCACACCCCTCCTGCAACCCCTCCCACCTGGGGATGATTTGGAGCTGACAGGTAGCTGCAGTAGGTCTCTCTCTATATAAAATAGTATTTTTTCTCCCTTTTTCCACTAAAACAAGACAAAAACAATCTTTTGCTATGGACAAGAGAAGAGGCAGAACAAGGAAGACAACACAGCCACTCCATGCATGAGTGTGCCAAGGTCAGGAGCAGGGTCTGCAGGGACACCCTAACTGGTGTCTGTCCCTTTATTGAGCCAGAAGAAAAGTTTTTCCCGACTTCTTGCTGCTTTTTGAACTCACTCCTGCCTTGTGAAGCTAGACCTGGAATCAAGACCTTTTTTATCCCTTGGTTCTTACCATACCATGCTGCACACGGGGCATGGGGAGGGGGCTGCGCTGGGAATAAGGATCCCAGTGACTGTCCCAGGTGTCAGCTCCTCCAGCACTGCTCAGCCAGCAGGAGAGGAGGAGGCAGCCTGTCCACCTGACCAGAGAATTCCATTGTCTGGAGTCACTTCCCACACCAGGGCTGGGCTCAGCCTCCCCTGCCCTGTGGGACTGTGTCCTGCCACCAGGTCCCTCCAGTCCTGCTGCTGACTGCCCTGCTCAGCTGATGGAAAATGCTGGGACCAAACCCACTGAAACAACAAAGCTGCTGGCATCCCAGAAAATTAAAGCTGCAAACCAGTCCCAGCTTTAATTCCTGCTTTTTTTTTTAAGTGGAGCCTTCTGGAGAGGGACTTTTCACAAGGGCATGTAGTGATAGGACAAGGGGGAATGATTTAGATTGGATATTGTGAAGAAATTCTTTACTGTAAGAATGGAGATACACTGGCACAGGTTGCCCAGAGAATTTGTGGACAATCCATCCCTGGATGTGTGTAAGTCCAAAGTTGGACGGGGCTTAGAGCAACCTGGGATAGTGGAAGGTGTTCCTGGGAAGGTGTGCCTGCCCATGGCAGGGGGTTAGAACCAGATGAGCTTTAAGGTCCCTTCCAAACCATTCTGGGACTCTATAATTCTCATTTTGAAAACCACTTTGGTCCCAACTGCACAATCCTCTCTGGAGCTAGAGTCACTTCTATTTAACCAGATGACACCCAGGCAGACTCAGCTGTGAACAAGCCTGACTTAGTGGTGTTTAAATCCTCCTTAGACAGCTTTAGAAACGCTCAGTGTTCAGCTGCCAGGAGCCCAGCCCCAGTGCACTCACACCCAACAGAGAGCAGCTCCGTGAGTGCCAGGCTGTGCTCCTGCCCAGCACCTGCAGCAACCAGGAACCTTCCCCTGTGCTTTGCCACGCCACTTGCTTCGAATTCACAACAGGGTTGGCACAAGACTTCACACGTAGATGAGGAAGAATTTTGTCACAGGCAAAGTGTGATTTTCCAGGGCTGGAAAACATTCTGCAATTCATGAGAGCACAGAGATAAGGGAGTCAGGTATCAGCAGAGAGCTGGATGTGTTTCCCAGGGTTCAGCACTGCAGATGGAGGGGAGGCGAAACCAACTGCAAGGCTTCATGATTGAAAACACCTCAGGAAACAATAGGCTATTTAGTTTTAAATCTTGCCTTACATATTCCACTCCATGCTCTAATAAAGCCTACAGGAAAACTTCATTTTCCCCCGTATCCCAAAAATAAACACAAATCAAGTGATGCATTCAAGTCTGACAGAAATATCCTTGAACTCAAAGTTACACAAACATAACCATTCATTTCCCTAGTTGCTGCCTCGGGGAAGCAGTGTTCCTCAAGGCAGGTGTTAAGATGCCATGTGCAATGTGAGTTAACCATGAAAATGACTTTTATCACAGAATGGTTTGGCTTGGAAGGGACCTTAAACATCAACTTGGTCCAAATCCACTGCCATGGGCACCTATGGATGCTGAAAAAGCTCCAGCAGGGAATTTCTTCAGCTCTCTGCAGCATTTTTGTGAGAGTTCTGTCTTTCCCATGCCAGTAACTCAAAACAATGTTACAGTTTTGTAAACTTCTTGCAGCTGCAGGTTGTTCTGCAGGATTGTTATGGTTCTAACTAGAAAAACACTCAGAGATGGGTGTCTTAGAACTTGACCAATCCCCTTAGGGGGTGGATGGCAAAAAACCAATTACCTTATGCCATTTAATACACTTTGTGAACTAACATATAAAAGCCTTCTGAGAATTCATTAAATCATCATCCATCTATCCCTGAGCTTGGACTTCGTGTCATTTCTCTACTCCTCTGTGGGGAAAACAGCGACAGGCACCTTCCACTACACCAGGTTTTTATGATGGAAGAAAACCAGCCGTAGCTCAGGGTGTCTGCTGGAAATGTTTTATTTAGAATTCAGCATGTGCAGAGGGTGTACAAGGTGAAGATGTTCCTCTGAACATCTCACTGACACTCTGGGCACTACTGACCTTCCAGAAATTTTGCAGTGCTTCTCCACAGTTCTTACTACATATGGATTTATTCTCACGTAGTCAGCACTGAGTTTCCAAAAGTCATCTTTTTGAACCTGAGTTGTGTCACTCCTAAGATACCCAACATCAAAAGCAGCTTCAGATTTCGATGGAAAGGACAGGAAGAAACGTCCATTCCCAACCACAGCCTTCCCTTCCTGCTCTCTACCTGGCCTTGACAACAAGTATCCATAAGACACTTTTAAAGTTCTGACCGTATTCCTTACACAGCTCAGCCCAGCACCAGCAGCGGGCTGCTCTGGCTCCTCCCCAGTCTGAGCCATGAAGGTTTAATTGCCCCCTCCCCTGCAATGACAGCTCTGAAAGCTGGAAAAGGACAATTTACACTTCTGAATTCAGACCTGGCAAGCCAACACCTTCCCCAGCCTGAAACTCACTGGAGAGTGAAAATCAGCTCTTTTCTCCTCCACGGCCCCTTGCTTGGGGTCACTCCCAGAACCACACTCCACAGTAAAACGCCACTGCATGGACAACTATCGGTGTTTTAAGGAGCTGATGCAACGCAGGGAGTGAATTACAGAGTCACTGCCTGCTGAACCCAAGAGCAAAAAGCAGGTACAGGTGTAGGAGACAAAGCCCAGACTTTGGTTATACTGCTTTTTCTGCAGAAATCTTTACTTTCAGGATTAATCCTACATTTAATCTCGGCAAAGCACAGTTTCAGCAGACAATTAAAGATCATTTGCTTTCCAAAGGTGAAATATAATTGTTGTTTTGTATCATTTTAAGTAGCTGCAGAGATTCTCCTCCTGCAGTGGAGATTCCACTCCAGGTTCACAGCCACACGGAGACTGGCACAGTCCCCATCCCTGTTTGCAGCGTGACTGCCTGGTAGCACTTGCCACTTCCATTTCCAAGGCTGGTATCAAGCAGAGTGTAAATCATAAACAACCAGGGCCCAGAATGTGGGCTCTGCATTTGATTCCAAGCTCAAAGCTGAGAGTGTCGGAGGTGGAGAACTCAGATCTGTGTTTTGCATCAAAGCATGCTAATATTTTGTCTAGCTCACCTCCATTTTCACATTCCAGCACAAGCCTCACTTGGGTGTGAAAGATAAGGCATGAGGAACATAAGGAATCCCTTCTTTTCCACATATATTATCAGAGCTTCTTGTTTTCCTGAAGGGAACAGGAGAGAGGCATGATCCCTCTACAACACCCCCTGGGCTGTTAAATGGAAGGGATGTAATAGTAGAGACTCTATGCAAAGAACCACAGAATGGTTTGGGTTGGAAGGGACCTTAAAGATCATCCAGTTCCACCTCTGCCATGGGCAGGGACACTTTCCCCCAGCCCAGGTTGCTCCAAGCCCCATCCAGCCTGGCCTTGGACACTTCCAGGGATCCAGGGGCAGCCACAGCTTCTCTCAGTGACCATCTCCAGTGCTGCACCACCCTCTTAGTAAAGAATTTCTTCCTAATATCTAATCTAAATCTAATCTAAATCTCTGCCCTCTTTCAGTTTAAAACCATTTTCCCTTGTCCTATCACTCCATGGCTTTATCCAAAGCCTGTCTCTAACTCTCTTATAGCCCCTTTAGGTTCTGGAAAGTGCTCTAAGGTCTCCTCAGAGCCTTTCCTCCTCCAGGCTGACCCCTGATTCCTTGATGTGCCCATGGCAGGGGCTGGAACAAGATGGGCTTTAAGGTCATTTCCAACCCAAACCATTCCATGATTCCATGAACATTATTGGCCCTGCTGCAGACTGAAGGTGATTTACACAGAAGCAAAAGCAGCACAGAGTGATCACAGCTTTAACCCCAAACCATGTGAGGAGTCTTTCAAAGGCCTTAATATTCTTAAGACACAGGAACCATAAGAAGCCTGGCTGCACACCTGAACACATCTGCAAGGGATGAAGGGCAGAAGGAGCACTCAGTACAGGAGCACCAGCTGGAAGCACCTAACCCGATATTCTGAGCCCAGCAAATCCCTCAAACGCACATTTAGCCTCCTTTCCTGCCAAGGGGATCTGAAGTGCATCTCTACACGCTCGTCTCAAAAGCAGAGGATAAGTGAATCAAGCCCAGAGCTCTGTTCTTATCCCAAGATCAACCTGTGAGCACTCACACAAAAAATTAAAAATTCTTTTTCAGTGAAGGAACTGCAGAGCACTAAGGATAAGAACTCACCTATAAATCAGTTCTAACACCTATTAAACCAAAATTTACTTTTCTCTGTTGATTATTTTTGTCCTTTCTTTTTGGGCTCTATCTTACAATTTTCAGACTTAGAGCAGAACTGAAAGCATCTCAAACCCCAAGTATCCATGAAAAATATGCAAAAGTGGCCATGCTTTGCTAATCACAAAATAATCTGATTGCCTGTACCTCACCATGCTCTTTGCACACTGAGCTTGCCTTACCAGAAAGACAAAGCATCACAAGAGCAGGTACAACCATTTTTTGACATTGTGTGTTAAAACAATGACTCTGACTGCACTTTTCACTTTGAGTTGTCTCTCAAGCTACATCATAAAGTTTTCCCAACTCCGGATTTTTTTACACCAGAAAGAAAAAAAAAAAACAAACCAACCCTGTATGGAATAAGTGTAGGATGAAAATAGACTGTGTGATTTTCCAACCCATTTTTCAAATTTTTAAATTAATACCTTCACCCTTACTGTCTAGCATAATTGCCAAAAATAGTTTGGCCAGTCGCAAAGATTTTGAAAACTGCTGCAAGTCTAAATCAGACTTACAGAACAGAATGGAAGCCAAACCAGCTCCCCCATTAATGCACACCTGCCATAAATAAGAGGGCAAGAAATTCCTCCTGAAGCCAATGTACAAAACCTTGTTTTAATGCCCTAAGTAATAGCAAATAAATCCACCTGAACTGCTTCAGCCAGCAGAAAAAAAAGCCAAGTTGCTTCTGCAACATTCTAGCAGAAAAATGGTCAGCTTTGAGCTAGATAACAGGGAAGAAAATAAATGTTTATATGCAAAATATTCACTTGGAATTTAGTGCTTAAGAAGCCGTCCTGCGTATTGGTATTTATAGCAAGATGGAACGTGTTTTCCTGAGCAGCTCTGCAAAGGTGGACAAGGTTGAAGTTCTCATGAATATTGCTCAGCCTGTGGTGGAGCTGGGGTTTGCAGGGTTCTCTGCTGGCCCCATCCTGCTGTAACTGTGGGATAAAAGGGGAAGGATCCAGGCCCATCCATGGGGTGGGTATGGGGAAAGGGAGAATGGGAGGTAGAGCTCCCCAAACCGCATCTCAGAGCAGCACAGAAGCTGAACCTGAAGGGTAAACAGCCCACTGCCCCAGCCCCAAAAATGTTTTCTGAACCCTTTCCTTCTACATCTCAGCTATATCCATGTTGCATCAGCTAGAACTTACAGGATTCATTCTGCATTTTCCTTTGACAAAGCCATTTAACTCCGTTAAACTCCTGAACTCCTCACATAACCTCCTCCTTCTTCCCACCCTTGCTGGAAAGTTTCTGCTCCCTCCCTCTCTCAGGGGCACGTGGCTTGACGCTGCCATTTTGGTTTCCTCTCTAATAAAAACTTATCATCAGAAAGAACAAATCCTGTGCCCGACACAACAGAGCCTTTAAAAGACGCCCCAGTGCTCACAGCCAGAGCCCCTCCATTTGTGCCCAGACTGTTTGCAACTTCTGCTAAATAAACTCACTGCTGCTGGTTCCCTCTTGAATAAATCCTGGACCTGATTTTCTAATGTCCTGGGGATAATCCAAAGTCAGAAGACATCTGGAAATCCTCCATCACCTTGGAAAAACAACATCCTTTGTTCCTCAGGACAGAACTGCTCTGGAGTAAATACCTGGGATATAGCTTTTGCAGACACATTAGGTACTACATGAATAAAACCCCATTACTATTGTAGCAGAGGTCATCTCCAATCAGGTTTGCTGCAGTAAGTTTTCTTTTTTATTTACCTGAACTATATTTTCCCAGAAGCCAGAGGCTGTAAAATCCACAGTGTATAAAGCAAGTTAAAAATTCCTACCAAAACAAATGTTTCAATTGTTTAAGTGACTTCCCACACAAAGGTGTCTCTGAGCTATCCATTAGCTCCAAGTGAGCTATGTCTCATTGAACAACTAAATACTCTTTGTAGAGGGAGAAAACACACAGCAAGTGCAGGAAATGTGTTCCAAAGTCAGAAGCTGAGGCAAAGTTCCTCCCCAACTTATCCCAGTGCTCCAGGATCACTGGGGGCATCTCACTCACCTGGGCGCAGGACACCGGAAAGGACTGGCCAGATAGGGATGTTCAGAGAATAAGGCCTAAAAATCCAGTGCCTATGAGCCCCTTATCCACTAAAAACAAGGCTGGAGGGGGAAAAATATACCATGACCCAGCTCTTTGTGTAATGTTCTGTATAAATATCTCTTCATTTCCTAAAATCCAGCTGTCTTCATATATAACTGCTGGTCCACAGGGTGGGATATGTGTCCAAACGGGCAGCTCCAGGAACCACATCAGCAAAGGCGCCACACAGCACTCAGAGCAGAGGCTGATCCATTTTGTTCACACAAGGACAAACTAAAGCCAGCTCCAGACCTTTCTCCCCATGCTACATTGATTTTTGTATTTTACTCAATTTGAGAAAACATGGGCATTGACTCAAACACTGACTAGCACAAAAATAACGGTATTATGTGCATTAGGGTCCATTTTACATTGTCAGGTTTATTTCAGCTGTGTTATTTTGTTTTCTGAAGGCACAGTATGGAGACCTCGCCAACGAAAAGTGAACTGCTAGGATCTTTAGATACCTCTCAACTCCAATTCTGGTTTTATGGTTCTGTAATCAACTTCCAATCCACACAAAAGCATTTCAATCAACTTTAAAAATGTTTTGCAAAACTCTTGGCATAATGCACTTGCTGTAGTGCATTACACTTGCCTGCTCTCGAGTTCCAAACCGGAGTGAGAAAAGATACTTTTCTGTTCCCTTTTTAAATAGTCTATTGGATTTTCCTGCTACTTCATCTGTAGGAATATAGTCAATCATAAATTGTGTTTATTGGATAATCCATTAGATTGACTCAAACTCCTTTTTTTTTTTGTTCCCCACACTAGCAGCAATATTCTGAGCACTCTTCACTCCGCCCTTGTGATGCTCCAAAGATACTTTGAATTGCTTTAGTTGGCATTAAAAGTCTTCACAGCTCAGAGTCTCAAAGGACGAACTTTAAAATAATCCAATTTATTGTTCCAACTCCCCTTTTAGGATTATCTCGCTCTGCTGCTTCTTCCCTTCCAGTAATGAGATGTAAAATCAGATGAGTCTGACTAGCTCCACCTCTGCTTTATAAATAAGGAGAAAAACCTCCGTAAAGAATGGTACCTCAATGTTGGGGTGCACTGTGTGCTGGAAGAGAGATAGGCCCTGAGGGCCGGAGAGAGAGAGAGAGCCTCTTTCTTGGACCCAGAGGTGACCCTGGGAGTGCATCCAGGTCACAGGGGATGGGCTGAGAGAGGATTGTGGGTTTGTGGACAGTGCTGGGCCTATGAGATGTGATAATTGTAGTTTGTGACCTTACAGGGCATTGTTTACCTGTTACCATAATAGGCAATGTCTGTGCACTACTCCAGGTGATTGGGGGACACTGAGGTGAACATCTTTCCTGTTTATATGATGTGATATCCTGTTGGGTGCTGGTATTTAGGGAATATTTTCCTGCGCAATAAACGCTTTGCACTTCTCCATCTTGTGTGCGGAGTCCATGCCCTTGTGTGATTACTGTACCTCAACTCTTTGGAGACTCTTTTGGAGTGCTCCCCCTTGGCAAGGGTGTCTCCAGGAGCACCACATGGAACGTGCTCTAGGTCTGTCCTGTTTGGTGCAGTGTTCTGCGTTCCCCGCTTCCCTTGTGACTCCAGAAGTGTTTGGAGAGGGCAGAAGGGGAAGAGAACAGCTTGGCTCCTCGGTGCCACTGTCACTCTGTGCCAACCCCTCTGCTGGGCCAGCGTCTGGACACGGAGCTGGAGCAGGGGCAGGGGCAGAGCAGCAGTGCCTTGATGAGCAAGCAGAGGAAGCCCCGAGTTTTTAAGTTGTCCTGGTGAGGAGGTGACCAAGGTTAATTGCTGCAGATGCAGGCTTGGGCTTCCCATGCTGCGAATCGCAGAATAAAACCCAGCCTGAGCGGCTTGGGCGTTTTTCAGAGTGTACTTCATTAGGTTCCAATTACAAAGCACAATTAGAGGAGCACAGAACTAGAAATGGTGGATATTCTCCCCCTCTTTAAGACATTTCTCTCAGTTCTCTCTCCCACACTGTCCCATTTATCCAGCCACCGTGACCCCAAGCTGTGCTTCCTACACTGCAGGATGACTGCAGCAGGGCCAGGGGAGGAAAAGGCAGGAACCCCCCTCAGGCTCTGATTCCAGACTTTTGCAACCCCAGGCAAGTACGTAAGGGACGCTTAGTCACAGTGATTCATGC
Organism: Lycocorax pyrrhopterus obiensis; assembly: GCA_014706295.1. Lineage (NCBI taxonomy): Eukaryota > Metazoa > Chordata > Aves > Passeriformes > Paradisaeidae > Lycocorax > Lycocorax pyrrhopterus. The sequence goes on along the minus strand of JACSVZ010000022.1, from coordinate 6,372,730 downwards.
AGCAAATCATTCTGAATGCCATATTCTCCTTCATCCACCCAGATCACACTTTTCCAATCCTAACGTCATTTATTTCAATTTTGTTTTCTGGATGTCTGACACTCTGCAGACTATTTGAAAGATGACTAAAAAACAAGCCAGCCAGTGTAGATAAATTTGCTGTACAGTGGTCTGCACCTTCGTGAGAAATATTCCAGGGGAACAAAAGTAGTCCAGAGGTTTCCACAAATCAAAATGGATAGAGGATAAACCAATTCCTGTCGGACTCACAATACAGACTTCAAAAAATCTAAATGCCACCAACTAGAAAAGGGATGTCTAATTGTGGTCAATCTTGAGTTGTAATTTCAGGAGTAAAAGCCCTTGATCAGTGCAAGCCTTTATTTTCTGATTGCCTCAAGTTATTTATGGTTTCAACCTCAAAGCCTTATAGTGGTTCGGCCTCAAAGAACATAAAAATAATTGCTTGTTATTGGACATATCAAAGCTGTGAATAAAGTATTTTGCACAAGGTTCTTCTAGCCTGATTTCAGGATTTTACAGACCCCTGAAATGAGTTTTCCAAATCTGGTAAGTCAGTTGAAGATGGCAATAGGCTTCAGATAAAAAGTGCAAGAAATATTATGCTTACTCATACCTAAAAGATAAATAAAATACCTTCAGGTGGTTGCTGCCTAAACTTACCCTGACAAAATATATCAGGGCACTTTAGAGAAGGAAAAAGATCCTTTATTGACAATTTGAGCTACAAAGTCTAATTTAAATAGACTTAGCAGCTGCTCCTGGACTTACTGGAGTATTAGAGCCTTTCACCAACAAGTATTCAGGCTCTGAATAGCAATAATGAGAACACAAATTTAAATGAGACTCAGCTTCAGCTCCCACGTCTAAAACACAAGGAGGGTGGCATCAAAATGTGGCAAATTAGAGTGCAGACACCTGGTCCTGAAAAGTCATGCAGAAAACTTAGTTTATACTGCTTCGCCTTATTTCTCATCAAAATAATTTGGAGGCTTGAACACGAAACAGATTTGTGAATTCACTAGGGAGCCAGAGAGTCATCACACAGTAATGGAAAGGCAGATTTTTTCATTGATTCAAATTAAGGGTAATTTATTGGAAAAAAAGCCACAATTTGCATGAAAGATGTTGCTGAAAGACGCAGCAGCCTAAGTGTGTTTTGATCTATTTGACTCAAACACACACACGGAGCCTGGTGGGTGCAGAGAGCAGCAGCTCTGCAGTCACTCCTTCAGTGTCCAGCAAGGTAAAACCAGTTGGTCCTGAGCCTTTGCTCTGAGACAGCTCTTTTGGCACTTCCAGTCTCTCCCCTCTTTTATTCTATCATGAGCAGTCTGGTCATTCTCATCCTCTCTGACCCTTCCAAGCAATTAAATCTAATTTTCCTCTGGCTTCAGTAGGTCCCAGGACCCTCAGTCAGTGGATTTTGTCCTTACAGGAAGTGTGAGCTTGCCCAGCTCTTGGAAACAGAGAGAAGACCTGAACTATCCCAGGGAGATCAGGTTAGCACAGGGAACATCTGAGCGTAGGTTTCAGAGATAAAAACATTGGTGTTTTCTACATCACAACCATTTGCCTAGGGAAGCCTATTGATCCATGGGGAAGCTGCTCAGTTCTTCCAGGTTTGGCATTTCTCAAACCCAGATTGAATCTTCACTGATACAACTGGACAAACTGCAATATTGGAGAAATTATAGCAGGCTTGGAGCAACTCTGGGGCACTCGTGCACATTTCCTAAACTAAAAGCTTCATCTCCTTCTCAGTGCCAGATTCCCTACAGCCAGAGTTACAGGGGCAGTGCCAGGAGCTACTAATCCCAGAGTTTAATTGGAGTGTGGGTGGGACCAAATGGGCACTGCCCAGGCTCCCCAGGGAATGGGCACGGCCCCGAGGCTGCCAGAGCTCCAGGAGCGTTTGGACAGCGCTGCCAGGGATGCCCAGGGTGGGGTTATTGGGGTGTCTGTGCAGGGCTGGAGCTGGGCTGGATGGTCCTGTGGGTCCCTTCCAGCTCAGTTTATTCTCTGATTGACTCCTCATCCTCCTGGGCTGTGGCAAGGAATGAGACTCCCGTGTGATCCTAACCCCATCAACCCTACCCAGAACTCTGGATTCCCTTCCCAGCTCTTGAGACAACCAGGCCATTCCTTCTGCAGCTCCTCACTACAAAGCCTTCACATTTATGAGGAAATCTGCTGGAACAGCCAAGTGTAAAACACTGAGAGAGAGACACAGACGTTTCCCTGCCTTCAGCACATCCCCTGGCTGCTGCCCCTGTGTCACACCACAGCCGAGTTATCAGCCATGGGATCTTTCTGAGCAAGGTTCACACGTTATTGATTTCTGGGAGCTAAATTTTCCCAAGGGATTTAAGCCAGTTTCCATCTGCGTGAGCACGCTTGGGGATCTGAGAGAAGCAATTGCTCTCCCCGAGCCACAGAGTGGCTCCTTTAGCACATTCCTACATTTGCATTTTCCCATTTGCACATGCACAGTTTAATGCCAGAGCAGCGTGTAAACGGGACTGTTAGTTTTATGAAAATCTGACTTTTGGGGGGAATTGCTTTGTGGAAAACAATAGGAAAAAGCAGGATCCAAAGTAAATCTTACAGTGAAGGGAAAAAACTCCACTTATTACAAGACTAAGAAAACTGCATGAAATGCTGAGGAGCCTCTTACAAAGGCAAATTATCCCACGGCGTAGATGGCAAAGGGATCATTTACATTCCCAGTTCGTAAAAAGCAGTGATTAATACAGCTAGAGAAAATGTAAAATTTAATGAGTAACTGAAGTGTTCAAACAAACTGCCAGTTTAATAAAGCAGAATGACAGGGCCAAAGTGTTGGGAATAAAATCCCAAGGTTCTGTTAGCAGAGAGAAAATTCATGGATCGAGTGAGAAAAAGAAAAGGTGATTTAACATCAAAGGAAATAATTACTCTTCATCTAAATAAGAATTAGAAGGAACATTTATATTGTCTTTTCTTCCCCTCTGAATGTCTCCAAAACTCTTATTTATTTTAGTTTACATACTTAGCTAATTAAAGCTCTAAAATAATATAAATTTTTATGGGCCATTTCTGGAGAAAACCAGCATAACTAAAACCAGGCCCAGGCATGCTGAATATTGCATCAAGATTCTATTAGTTTTCATGGTGCAATAATTTCTTTTAAAAATTGCCTCCTGCTGAACTAATTACGATCTTATTTTTAAGCAATTTTTAAAAATTACACATGGATTGCAGAGTTTCACTCTTAATGGCCTGAATTTAGCAATAACCTGCACTGAAGTTGGCAAAGAAAATACTGAACCCAAACCTCAGCTGATGCAAAGGGGGAAACCTTCCTGATGTGGGGCTCTTCGTGAGCGCTGAGTTTGCAGAGTGCTTGACCTGCAAATCCACTTCCTACTCCGAGTGCCAAGCTGGGTCCAGCTCATCTCCTGTCTCTCCAATGTTGGCTGTGCAGGCCAAATGTGCCCTGTTATTTTTTTACCCCGTTTCTCTGAGCTGAGTCACACAAACCCGACGTGAGCAGCAAGCGGCGAAGGGCCAGGGAAGCACAGGGCGCTGCCATGCGAGGCTGGCAACAACTTCTCACCGAGAGCTTTTCACTCCTCACGATGTGCAGCTGAAATGGCCGTGAAAAAGGCAGTCCAGCTCCCTGCAGAAGTATTATTTTACTCAGATATTTCTCACAACTGCGTCTACCTTCCCAAACAACATCCACCTACTACGTCCAGGCTATGCACTATGGTCACAAATAGATCCATGGAGAGCTGCTATTAATAACTTGCATTTTGCGGCTCCAAATATTCATCTGTTAGAGCGAGAATGGTGAGACAGATCTACCCAGAGCATTGTAAAAGTCAAGATGCCCTCTGAAAACCTGCCCATCACGGAACACAACTTGACCCCAAAATGCCGACGTGAACAGATGCAAGACAAGGCAGAATTAATTGTGTAGGAACCCTTTTGGAAATACCACTTGGCATTCATGCAGCACTGTCATCATAACCTCAGGATCCCTCCTATAATTAGGAGCTCCTCTATGAGGATACAGCCAGGCATTTTCACTCCAGATATGTTTGTCCTGTTGGAAGTGTGGTACAATGAGTACTCTGAGTGGGAAGAGAAGCAATGGAAGTACAAGAGCGCAAGGCACGCTGACACAAAATCATTATTTCGTAGGCTCTGATGTCTGCATGACCTGCTGCTCACAGAACTCATCTGCAGAGAGAGGACTCTTCCCACTCTCACAGCGAGGACTGGCTTAGTTTCAGACTCTGGGAGGTTTCTGGGCTTTTTGTTCACCCTTTTTCACTCCCTGGTGCAGTTACTTTTATTTTTACTGTCACATTGGCGAAAATCAATGGACTGAGAACACAACTGCTAGAAACACTTGTTAGAGACACCTGGATACCACACAAGGTCCCCCACACAGACTCTCCCTTTGCAGCGTCTGTAACACCCAAAGGAGGCTGAGGAAATGGCAACATTTCCAGGGAACGGCATCGGGCAGGGACCACAGCTACAAACCAGGAAAAAAAAAAGGGAACAAAAGCCAGTTTTAGTGAAGAGACCCTGAGATTAGCTCAGCTGGTGCTAAAAATTTTTAGCCTGGTGCTAAAAACACCATGGTTGGTGGTTCAACCCCTGTGTGGGCCAGTCACTTAAGAGTTGGACTTGATGATCCTTGTGGGTCCCTTGCAACTCAGAATATTCTGTGGTTCTGTGAAACTGATGATCAAACTCCAAGTCTGCTATTATTAGATGAGTCTGCCACCATAATATTTAGAACTCGGATGCAAGTGCACCCAAAAATTCAACAGCCCAGGCAGTTCTTGCAGTGGGCATGTCCGGAATGAAAGGGATGACCCCAGAAATCTCTCTAGAAGTCAGACTCAAGTCAGATTTACACAGATACCTGCAAAGAGATTCGGCTTCTTGAGCTACAAAACTTCCCTAGCCATCAACTTGGCTTCCAAATTTTGCAAAGAAGGCAGGAACCCATCAGCTCTTCTGTGGTCATCTCTTGTCCCTGCCCAAACGTGTGACATTGGCTCCTGAACACAGCAGGTTCTTGGCAGGGGTGTTAATTTTAATTTAATAGCAGAAGACTGCATTGATGCCTAGCGAGAGTCCCAATCCACTGAAGCGTATTTCCCTCTAGGGACTTGAGCATGAAAAGGAAAAGCTGCTGAACAGAAGGCAACATATCTTCCTCTACATTTATATCCAGAGACATACTGCCTGCAATGGCAAGTAGGAAAAACAAGTGTCACCTCAGAGAAGAGCTCTGTCACCTCATCTGTTACCTTCCTCAACAAAACAATGGCTCTCTGAGGGGCAGACAAGGCTGAATGGGTAGTACCAGATTGTTTTTAGCTGCAGGCAATATTTATAATCACTAATTTATATGCAGAAATATTTATAAATAGTAAATTTAGAGACTGTCATATTGGTAAAAGCTGCACAAGCCATGTCACAGAGTGTTCTGCCCAAACCCTGCATCCCTTTGGGTGAGAACAGGATGCAGAGGAAAGTGGTCTTCCCATAAATTATTAGTTTTCCTTTTTCAGTATGAACTCCCAGAAACATCAGCAGCAGGAGCCACCACATCTTCTGAAGGCAAGTAAACAAAAAATAAAATGCATCTCTATCTTCTGAAACACCACCTCTTCCAACAGTTACTGTGGAGCACGACAACTAATTCAAAGCTGTCCACTGCTTTTGCAATGTTCTTTTATTTCCCTCTGTTCACCTGGGGAGAGGGTAGAGACGTGCACTGCACAGGATGCCAACACTTGGGTGCTCGGGGGCAGCACATCTGCATTTTGCTGGGAGGACTCACAGCAAGCAGGGCTCCTCAAGGGATCGGTGTCATCCAACGGGAACATTTCACCGCTTAAGGGCTGCTGTCGCTTTTCTCACCTACACTGACACAGCTCATAAGTTTAGAACAGACCTGTAACAGACTGGTGAGAACTCCGAGATGTCCTGAGCAGATGGCGATTCTACCAATCTCCTCCAGGACTCAGCCTGCTCAGCACAGTAACACAGGGATCAGCAAACTCAAACCACAATCTCTTACCCACCTGCACACAGGATGGCAGGAGTGTCAAATCACTGCTGTCCAGGCCTGTACAATAAATGTTACTATTGGTACAAAAAGGTGGCTTTCTCCAAAAATCAGCTGCTGTCACTCCTGAAAGACCCACTGTGAGAGCAACAATTGGAGAGTTATGTTATTTCTGTGCTTATCTAATTTCAGACAACACTGAAACACCAGGGTGGAACTGCAAACAAAACAGATGCACGTTCAGCCTCGGCAGGTTTCAAACCATCTACCAAAACTCTGTTAGGTTTATCTTATGCTTAATTGATTAATCACAGGCAAGACTTCCACAAGCAGTGTGTGCCCCCAGCACATAATTAAGGATTATGTTCACAGATACTCTGTTTAGACAGCACTGTGTTAAATCCCAGCAAATAACTTGGTCACCGTGATGTGCGTGGAGCCCGTGAGGAGGGAAGCTGCTAAAACAATCACGTAATGACATGAGAAAGCAGTGGGTAAACAGCACATCTTGATTCTTCCTGGGCAGGAGTGCTTCACTAGTGTAGACACTGAAAAGCTTTAGCAGAGAAAATTTCCATCTTTCTGTAGCATTTTGTGAGAGCTCTGTGTTTCTCACAGAAACTATGAAAAACATTGCTACGGGTTCTGTAAACTAACTTTATCTTGCACCTGCTGTTATTCAGCAGCAGGGCTGTTATGGTATACTGAAGAAAATATTTTCAAATGAATGTTTTGTAGCCTCCACCAATCATTCCAGGAGGTGGATGATCAGTGACCAATGACCTTATGCCATGCTGGCGACCCAAGTTGTATAAACCGATTTATAATTAATTAAATGTTATTGCTCCTGGACTTGGACTTTGTGTCGTTATTCTTCGCGCCGTTCGTGGTGCAGACAGCAACACTCTAGGGCTTCCTCTTTATCAGATTTGCTGGGGGAAAGCAAGAGCCACTCCTACCATATTTCCCTATTAGAAATGTCAGACACACTGACATAGATTTTTTTCTCATGCCACTGAGGAGCTCAGGGTAACAAAGGAAAACACCAAGATCTCCATGCAGCAGGCAGAACTGCAGCTCATCGATTGTCACCCTTCCCTTGACAACTCCCGGCAAACCACTGTAGCTGCAGAGAATTTCTTGTGGTCCAGAGAGGCTGTTCCGAAGTCCCACAAAGTCCACTGTCTTTATTCAAACCTGTCAGCAAAGCAGGCAGAAATAGATGTCCCTCTGCTGCTTTGCTGGGATTACACAAGTTAAACTAGTAGCAGGTAACAAGGGATTTCCTCAAAAGTCTTTCACAAGCAGCTTTCTTGGTACTTATTACCATGAGAGAGGAAAAGGAGAGTCTGAGAAACTCAGCTGACAGCATGGCAGACCTTTGCCTCAGGCAAAGCAGAACGAATTCCCCTCATTCCCAAGGCAATGCAATTTATAGCCCAGGGCTGCGTCTCATTACTCCTGCCCAAGCCAAGGTTGCCACAACTTGTGTCACTCCAGCACAGGCTTGTCTCTTGCTGGCAACTCCTCTGAAAGCTGAAGCCACATGACTAGATGAATGGGGTTTATCTAGCTGGAAACCTGTCCTCTGCTCCAGAGAGAAGTTTGGAGAGAAGAGAGAATGTTTCTGGAATGAGGGGTGTTGCAAGACAGGTTTTATAAAATATAATGAGAGAGAAAGATTAGAATGTGAGGGAAAGGACTGAATTCCATCCACCAAGCAGCAGTGATTGCTCAGCTGCTGCATGGACGGGTTCACAAAGTTCACCCCTAATAAGGATGATGGGTTGGGGAGGATGTAGCTTTTGTCTGGATAACCTGAATAATTTCTAATTTGTCTGTGGCCTAAATAAGAAAATGGCAAGTTAGTAATGCTGTATATGCATTTTTTTTCCTCTTTAAATTTAGTGCAAGTTCAACAATGTCACAGAGACAAAGTTAAATAGCTCAAAAAACCTTTTGGCTCAGTGGAAAAAGGAACTTACCAAGCACTAAAAGGAAAAATGTTCTAGACAGTAACATGCAGGAGTTCTGTATGCATGACTTGTGTTTGGATTTCTCTTCCCCAGTAGACAAACTGATAATTATTGGGCAGCCACAAGGCCCTTGTGCTCTGTGCAAAAGAAAATAAACAAATAAACCTCACCACTTCCCATCGCTCTGCTGCCAGGACTGCAGCCACGGGAAGAGCTGGGCATCACCCTCACATGGCACCTGTCCTGGGCAGGAGCTCGTGGAGGAGAAAAGCCCTGAGCTTGCCCTGCAGTTTGGGGGACCACATTCCTGACTCTGGAATAGCACCAAGGTGTGGGCCTTAGGGAAAATCACTCGTTCTGAAAGACAACATAAACTTGGATAAAAGAACCTTTTGCTGTTTCAGCAGGGGGAAGTTGTTTTGTTATTAGATATTTTCTAGCTTGTGTCCTCTCTCAAGAGTTTCTCTTCAAGATATGGGCCTTGTGGAAGCATTTGAAGGATGGCAGCAATAGCCTTGCTTTTCTTGAGTCCTTCCTGTGAACTTTAGAGTTGGCCCATGAAAGCCCAGGGATTCATGAATCATTCCATCAGAAGAAGGGTTTCAGACCTGAAATTCAGAGTGACCCTGAACTGGGAACCTTTCAACACAAGACACAAAACTGTCAAGACATGTTAAATCTTCCAGGGACAAGACTCAGGTGTAAGAAAGAGTTCCTAGAATTTTCACTGGTGAGCTGATTTTGGATTTGTTGTGAATGAAGTTTCACTATTGTTGAAAGACCAAAATATTCCTGAAATGAGGGAATTTGAAATGGGAATTAAATTCTGTCAAGACATGACCAGACCTTCCTTGCAGGTGGCTGAAAAAGAATATCGTTCGTTGCCTCAGGACTGTGTCTTCACAGCATCTTCTTTTTCCCAGCTCCAGAAGAGAGGAGTTGACTCCAACATCCAAGAGGACATTAACAAGACACTGGCTGGGTTCTCCTTCCTGTCAGACCTTCACGATTCCTGCAGCTCTTTGATCACCACCTGGTCACCACCACTGCTGGCTTTGTCACCCATCCCAGCCCCCTTGTACGCAGCCAACAGCCTGGGCATCTCTCTCCCAAAGCACCACGCTTCTCACTGGATGATTGGGAAAACAAAACAGGGCTGGCTGATGCTGCTACGCTCTCAAACTCTGATTTCAAGGTGATTTATGCTCCTTTCCTCCTTGGTTTGCTGGGATGGGAGGGGAAGCCAGAAGCTCTTTCTGTGCTTGGAGCCAAACAAGGAATTAACTCGCCCAGCAGAGAGTGTGCCCTGGAGTGTAGGAACGTCAGGGGGACAATCCATTTCATGGTTCCATGAAGCTGATTGAAACATGATTACACAGCAAGCCAGGGGCTCTTTTCTGAGATCCCCCAACCGCCCGTGCTTCTTAGGAACAATTATTGCTGCAGGTGACTTCAGACTGCAGATGGACTTAGGTTCAATCTTATCAGGGAGTTTCAGACGTTCTGGGGTAGGAGACTAAAGTTAATTGCACCAAGTATGACACAAAGGGAGTAATTTGAAGGAAGTTATCTTCTAATGACAGGAAAGAGTTGGTGAACAGGTTAGTGAACGGTCCTGGATCCTTCTCCAGTGCTGGAAAAGTAAAGAACTGAAGAATGTATTTTATGACCAGATGAATGGGGACATTTTCCATCCTGAAACTCTGTTTAAGCCAGGCAATTATTGCACTCACACCCTTCCCCAGCCCACTAAATTTCATCCAGGAAACAGGAGGGAGCCTTTCATTTTTCCATTCTTGTGCTACTTCTTTTGGGATAAGGTTAAGGCAGAGTTAATCAACATTTGCAAGTTATATTTAAGGCTGGCAACACGTGAAAGACTAAAAGCCCTGAAGAATAAAGTCCTTTAATTGAGTCACAGCACAAGCACAGCATGGCTGGTAGGAGTATAAAAAGCCAGAGCGCAGCTATTCATTAGGAATGAATATGGAAGTTAACCCAGGGAGACACCGGGAATAAAAGAGGCCCATTTGCTCCCTGGCCTATTTACTGAGAGCCACGTAAACACGGGGGCAATTAAACCTGAAAACAAACACAGGCAGCACAGCCAAGGCAGGATACAACACGCTCCTGCACCCAGCTTTGACCAGGACAAGGGACAGCAGGGCTGAGAAGTCTCCTCCGCTCTCCTTTTGCACAGACTCTTTCTTCCTCTTCATATTTCCTTGGGATGTTACTGCTTTTTGTTTTCTATAAACAAAGCCAGGTTTAATGTCTGTGAGAAAATGAGGAAGAATGGACTTGGTAGCAAAGCAATTGGGAGCGCCTCAGTAATGTATTCAGGCCATTAAGGATTTCATTAGGTTTACTAAAAGGTCATTAATGATAAAATATCTTCTTTTATTTTACCTACTTTCTAAACATTATAGTCTATTCTGCCATTCAAGCTTGCACCCCACTGACATTAATTAGCATGCTATATATTAAGGAGAGCTTTTAATGAGCTGTTATTTCATATGATTTTATTGGAGAGCCTCATTGTTCAGCCTAATAGCAGAAAATGACAACTACAGAAATTGCTTTGATAGGACTGCAGCATTGAGGCGGTTATTCAACTTTCATGCTTGTTCCTCAGTTACTCCTCGAGGCTGAAAGCTCTGCCTGAAACACCTCATTGTGGTTTGCCACGATGCACTGGGTGTAGGGAAAGCTGTGGGCAAAGAACAAACCCCCAAACCACACAGTGGGGTGTGACCAGCCTCACACACAGCTGCTGTGTCTGCTGCACACCAGAATGCAGCAGGAGCAAGGCCCACATGTGGACAAAATGGTTTGGCCACATTTATAGATCAAATATCATTGTTAGCTCTTACTGTAGCTGACAGTTGTGAGATCGTGTCGTGTTAGTCATTTGAACCTTAAGCTGTACATCAGCACTTATTCTCCAAGTCAAGTGTCTGCCTCACAGAATGGTTTGGGTTGGATGGGACCTTAAAGATCATCCCATTCCAACCCCCTGCCACCTTCCACTAGGCCCGCTTGCTCCAAGCCACATCCAGGCTCGCCCCAAGCCACTTTTCCCAGTTTCAGACAGAAGCAGGCGAATTGAGAACGAAAGGAAATTGGTTTTCCCTGTGCTAAAGCCCTCTCCTTCTGGCAGCCATCCCACCCCCACTGCCAGCGATCCCACCCGGACAGCAGCGAGAGCAGGGATCAGGGAAACGGGGTAACCAACAGGGAAGGGAAAAAGAGAAGGAAAAAAGGAGGCAAGGGACTCAAAGTGACAGAAATTGGCAAGTGAGCAGGGCACAGAAAACTAAACCCAAACCCATCCTGTCCACTGGATGGCAGGATCATAAAGACTGGCTGTAAGACACAAGCACAAAGGACAGCAACAAGGTGAATTTCCCAAAAGGAACCATGTATTCACACACACACACACACACACTGCTTCTGAAGGAGATGCAAAGATCACCTTGACTGGCTTCTCCCCTTTTACAAAGTTCCTCAGTGGCATCCATTAACAGGATGAAGCCACCACCACATCAGAATTAATTCAGTCATATATATTTTCTAAATTAAACCATACTGAAGATGAAACAAAGAGAAAAAAAACCAACAATAATCTAGGAGGGAAGTGCAAACATGCATCTGCAGTTTGCTTTCAACTTAGGTAACTGCTACATTTTGGTAAACAAAATACTGCAAGATGTGAAAATGGAGTTGTTAAAGAGCTTTGTAGTACTTTAACTGCACAGGTACACTGCCACGTGAAAAGATGAGATGGAGGAAGTGGGATTAAGGATCAGCTGTTCTCCTGGATGAGCAACACAGAGAAGAAAGAAGAACAGACTGAAAATACCATTTTTTTTTTTGGAAAAAAAAAGCTTTGGAAGGCAGAAAGACAAGATGCTGATGTATCTACAAAAGGATGCTTTAAAATTGAACTTCATTACAAAAAAGAGTAAGTTGGAGGTTTTTTTCAGTTCTTATCATTTATATTATTATTATTGGCTTAGAAAAAGCGCAATGTGCACACTAAAATAATTCAGCTCCTTAAAAAAAACCTGTTATTGTAACCAAATGTCTTCTCATTTGCATGGGATTTATATCACTGCATGTCTATTGGCTTCAAAAGAACAATAAAAAGGTAATCAAAGAAATTGTTGTGCTCAAGGGACCACATTATACTTTTATTTCTGAAAAGCTTGATCAAGCAATTTTTTTTAAACAGTTGATTCATTCTATTTATAACACAAGTATGCTACTTACCTGGAGGTTGTCATGCATTTGAAAAACCCTGACGTCTGAGTTTCTCAGAAAAACCCTCTCATTTTCTCCCTAAGATGTTACTGGAAACCACAAGATTTTAAAAAGCATCATTAACAAATGCTCCCAAGTTAAGCACATCTTGCAAGTAACAGCAAGTGAGTAGCACACAATTAAGAATCCTGTATAATTTGAAGAAGTTTGTTCAAAAGCTCTTTGAGGCGCCTGTTCAGAAAAGCATCCCTAATTAGGAAATCATTTAAACATTCCCTAAGTTTAAAGTAACTGGGACGGGATGGAGAGGAACAGGAGCTATAAAGTACAGCAGGCTCTTTCCAACAGGGAGTAACCCCTGAGTAAACCCCCAGCCTGCATCTGGAGCATCCTCCCTGCTGCTGCCCTCCTTAGCTGGAGGAGCAGGAGCAGCCAAGCAGAGCCATCACCTCGGGACGTGCCGGGCAGACAGAGCCCAGCCTAATTCCTATTAGCTCCCCACAGCAGCCTTAAATCAGCACAGCTCCAAGTAACCTCAGTCCTGCCACAGCATTGGATGTTTCTAAACATGATGGGGAAAGAAAATCGTCTTGTTTCACCAAAACAGCAGCTGCATTTGTCGCCCTCTGTGTTATTGCACACAGGTAAATCGTGCTTTCCTTGCAGCCTCAGAGGAGCCGCCTTAAATGAACGCCCTGTGCGTGGCAGGGGGGTCACTCAAGCACATCCTCAAATTCTAGTGCTCCTAGGGGAGCTTATAAACCCTATTAATTCATTAAAATTAATTAAACAGCATGGGGGGGCAGGGAAAGCTCTCTGGGATGCCACTGGTTGTGGGGTGGGGGGAAAGATATTTCCTGTGACCTTGTGATCCTGAAATTTCACTGGAAAGCTGTCTCACTGAGCCCTGCCTTGTTCTAGGAACAGAGCCACAGGATCTGTGACCAGCACAGCATCCCAAGCTACTGAGAGAGCGAGCAACGCTCAGATTTATCATCCTTCTCAATTGCCAACAAATGATAATAAATCAGTGCAATCAGCACTGTTCATTTCCCATATTGTGGCCTGAATCTTTATTAAGTGGAGCCCAGAACACCGGCAGCGTTTAACCAACCTGTTCACCAAGTGCTCAGTAAGTACCACAGTCAGCAGGCATAAAATAAACAATTTCTCTTTAGCCAGCCCAGCCCTCTTCCAGGGCCCTTCTGTGCTAAGAGCCATAAACTCCACAACCAATGGAGCTGGGTAGATGTGAACAGCTTTCCTTGCACATCACTGAGAGGGTGACACAGCCTCCTGCAAGGCTGAGAGTTTCAAACTTAAACAGATGATATATGGCCACGCGCTTCCGTTGCTAGTTTAGATTACTAAAGAAGTCTAATTAGATTACCAAATACAGCACAGATGCAGCAGAGCCCTTATTCTTGATGTAATTGACTTTCATGGACTCTGGACAAACAACAGACTACGTCTTAAAAATCCGGTGTCAGAGGCAAACAGCGTTAGTGCTGCAGATGAACAGAGAATAATTCCCAACAACGTCCCTGCAGATGAGGGATAAAGCCAGACCCAACACCGCATCTTTAATTGATCACTGCCTGCGTTTTGAACACTTGACAGCTCTCCAGGGTGTTCTGCTAATGTTCAGCTAAATGCAGCCCCGGCTGTGCGTGGCACGGCCCAGCGCAGCGAGTTTAAGTGAGAAAGCTCCATCCCAGGAGCCTCCTGCATCCATGGAATGCAATCGAGAAGCTGTAACATGATTGATTTTCATGGGAACATTCAAAGCCACTGCTCACTGAAGGCAATTTCCGAGAATTGTCATCTTTCCACTATTTCGACTGTAGAGCTTTATATAAATTGGTTGCAAGATTTTGTGGTTGTTGCTTTCCTTCTTGTGGGAGCCATTTTTCACTCTTTGCAACCAAAAAAAACCACTCCAAACCCTTTAAATAAACAAACAAATGACTGAGCCAAGCTGAGTGCCCAACCCTTGCAGCTTTTTCTGGGCAATCCCTTTTTTTTTTTTGCCACACCTTTCAGCAGGAAAGATTTTAATCCTGAAAAAAAAAAAAAAATCAGGTTTCCTGAATAGCTTAGAAAAGGGCTATGAATAGAAATGGATGCATATCCCTGCACAGCCATCACACCAGATAATCCTGCTTTCTGTTATAATAAGCATGCACTTTCAGGGGTCAAGGGTGGAAGAAATTTGTTTCCACCCTTTTATAAATACGGGCAATGCGTCCCACCAATATTGACCTGATGAACAACGCTCTAAAGAGGCAGTTTGCGTGTAACAACCTCTCCTGCAGAGAAAAAGGGACTGAGGTGATGGAGAAGGAATGGCATACTGGCAACTGGAGAGATGAAGAAGGGCAGACTGCAATTTTACATGGTAACTAAGAGGATCTGTAGCCTCTGAAGTGCAATTTAAACTCAAATCCACTGGGATTAGATGTATTAGGCTCCAAGCATCCCATTAAAGATCTGAAATTGTGTATGAAAGTCCCTTGTATTATTATTCCTGGCATCAAAATAGAGATTTACAGCATTTCAGAAACAGTGACTGACAAAACTAGCTAGTTAGAAGCTGCAAATGCATCCTTATTTTTCCCCCAAACCACCAGGGATTTAACAATCCTAAAGACGAGGACATAACTGATTACAGCACTGCACCTTACAATGTTTAAAAAGACAGTTTGCTGTTTCAACATCGCCTTTAGGCATGGCTCACTGAAAGGACTCCGACAGTCTGGGAGCCATTTTTCCAGCCAAGGAGCCGAATATTCGGGATCCACCCTTTAAATGCTGTTAGGATTGCAATACCTCTAACGATGCCTTCCCCTAAAGTACTTCAGACAGCAAGGACAGGTGTTTGTTTGTTTTTTTCCTTCCTGTTTAAGGGTGAAATATTTTAAAACCTGACAAATCTGAGAAACAGAATACACACAAAAAATTTATTTACGAAAGCAAAAGCCAGCATTGCTTACTGAGTGCCCCTGAAAGCTCTCAGCTGCCCAAAGGAACAGCAAAATGCAGATATAAATAAATTTTGTTTACTTACACTTTCTAGATGCAAATTTGCACAAAACATACATCTAAGACAACCTCATGTCATCTAAAAGCAGAAGAATTTTAGTGCCAAAGCTGGTCCATGACCTTAAATGAGACTGCTTGCCCTTGCAGCCCAATGACAGCGTAAGTCTGTTTGATGGCAGTTTGACTTTACACACACTTAGGAAAAAATAAATTAAAAGGAATAAATCTTTGTTACATGTCTTTGTACACAAAGGCTTTGAAGCTGAACTCCCACATGGTGTGAGGACAATGAGCAGCATTTGATTATCAGGGATTTAAAAGCAGAGCAGCTTTTCAGGCCGGGTTAAAAGAAATGTAAAATAAAAATTTCAACAAGTTGTGGTGCTTTCAGTCTGCCAGGAGGCTGGCTGTGGGCAGGATTACTGAAACATTATTAAATTGTGCCACTCACAGGTTGCTCCTGGAGACATTATAACAATAGAAGTTAATAGTGCCTCTTCCATGAGCATCACATGCAGAACCATCTGTGTGGAGCGTTCTACCCAAACCAAGGTACCAGCAAAGCCCAGCTCTGCTGTTCAGCTGCGTTTCTGAGCACAGATTGATCTGCCTGCCCCCTGCAGGTACCTACACACCTTGAAGCCACCTGGGGACCTGTTAGAGCCTTTAAGCTTTCCCTCTGTTACTTCCACCAGCAGCCAGTGCATCTCCCGACTGGCTTTCCTGATGGACAGACAGACTGACACCTCCTGTCTCACCACACGCCTGTGAGCTTTGCTGGGCTCCTCAGCACCCCAGAACGATCTGTTCCATCCTCCCTTTCTACCCAGCTCATATCCTAATCTTTCCAGCACTGATTAACTGATTTGTAATTCCCGGAGCTTTCCAAGTTCCCTCGAACAAGAGGTTTCTGCTCCCCAGGAAGAGAAGGATCTAGACCTGCAATTACAAGGGGTCTGAAAGGCCCCTCTTTAAAAATCCAGCTGTTTCTGTACCCAGTGCAACAATTAATTCTCAACTGAACACAGAGGGGGTTTAAACCACTTTTAAATGCAACGCTCCTGCTTTGTTAAAAGGCTACAATGGCATTTTGAAGGAAAGGTATCCATCAGAAGAGACTTGCAGAAGTCAAAAAGGTTCATTAAGGTCCTTCCATTTTGTTTAGGCTCTTTAGAAGTATTCAGTCCTTATGAAATCAGTGCTTCTGGCTGCCAAAAGGCTTGCTGAAGGTTGTGCTGCTGAATCCCAGCCCAGTTGGCACCCAAGCAGTGGATATGAAAACTGCAACAGCAATTTGGGTTATAGGGACATCTGGCAGGGAGCTGCAAGGATGATTAGGGACCTGAGAAGAAAATCAGTCCCAAAGGGAAGCAAGTGGGATGTAAATAGAATAGACAGCATGATCATTTCAGAACGTTTTAGAAGCTTACAACAATTTCTTTTAAACAGAATTAGAGGGAAAATACAATATCCAGATACAGTGAATCAGATTGTGGTGGTGATGGTGAGGAGGGAACTATTTCCTAGGAGGAGAAGGTGGGGCTTTATTTGTTTTTATTAGGAGGGTTTGTGACCAGAGGGGTTTGAGAGACTCTCAGCTGCACAATTCCTGTGTGTGAATTTAGCCAGCTACTTCCAGGTGTAATGCAGGACCTGACACCACTAACTCAAGTTCATAAAGTGGTAATACTTAATAAATACTTTGCAGGGAATTTTTCTTTAATAAATGCTCACAGGCCTTTGTGTTTGTTTCGCCCTAATAACAGCAACACAATTGCAGAGCTTCCAGAGAGCTGCAAATTCACTGGAACGTCACTGAATCTCCCAGGACAGAGCAGAATTCCCAGTGACACCAGTAACAGTGTACAGGAATTGTGTGGCTTCCATCTGCATGGATCCCCATGCTCCAAAAGGAGCAAACCACCCTGAGAGTGCCCTGGCCATCTCTCCAGGTTATGTGCAACTGCTCTCCTGTATTTTTATCTCCAGCTGATGGACTTGTTTCTGGGTTCCATGGACAGTGGAAGGGCTCTGTAGGAATTTTCATACGGAAGAAGGGACAGGAAAGGACAACATTTTCCTTCGTGACAACCTCCAGGCATTCTGGCTCTCACGGTGTTTCTAGCACTTGGATGTTCATCCTTTTGGAGATGAGGGGAAGCAGGAAAAGGAGGAAGAGTTTGAATTCACCTTGACTTCTCTTTGTCTCCAGCTGCCAAATATGCAGAGAGTCATTATCAGAAAAGAAAAATTTGTTTGTGCCTCCGCTGAGACTTGAGCAATGATATGACTTCAGGGGCAAAGGCACTGCCATGATGCATCACAACCCTGCAGGCAATAAAGTGTCTCATGCAGCTGCTCAGCCAGAAAAGCTACTCAGATTGCTGAAGTCCTTTCAACAAGCTGAGCCCAAGGCAATATTTTAGTGAGAAACTGCTTCTTTAAAAATTAAAAGGAGTTATTTTTTCATCATTTGCATCATCTGACTTGGGTTATTTTAAATATGTTCTGTTATAGGTCACCTGTGTTGCCAGAAAAAAATGAAGCCATAACTGATTCTGTTCAGGTCAATTCCTTTAAAATACACCCAGTTGTATTGCCTAATTTCTTACACAGACACCTTCAAAAACCATGAAATGATGAGGGTTAGTTCTGTTTTAGCACTGACAGATGATGTGCACCCTGCATATAAGTGTCTCAACAGTGACCAGCAATGACTCCATAGTTAGTCAGGGATTTCAGTCCATCTGAAATGACACTAAATTACCAAGAGGAACTTCTGTTCATCTGTTTAGTGTTGCTATCAAACTCAGTCCGGCCTTTGTGAGCCAAAGGATGACCTAAAAGTGAAGTTAAAGGAGAAAGTTGCTCATGCTGGAGTGTAAGATCTCAGTGATGTTAAACCTGCTTCATTTTTTCCATTTGACTGTGACAGAGAGAGCCAGTGCTAGCAAGGAGATCTGGGAGTGCCATGTCACAAGACATCCTGTCCCAAATGCAGAGGCTGGATGGAAAGAGGAAACCCAGGGAGAACCTCATTGGTGGTGGGAGATCTGCTTCTCACACCCATGGCTTTTCTAAAGTGAGTTTGTACAAAAAGCACAAAAGAGAAAGTGAAATATTGGTTCTTGCCCCTCTGTGTCAGACAATGCTGCACAAGCCACAGGGAGGGGTTTTATGCCGCCATAAAAACAAAATTATGCTTCACTTTCTCTAATCTTACAGAGGTGAATGCTGAACCCCTAAACTGACACACGCTCAGCCAGCACCGGTGCACCACTTTCTGCTATTTAATCCAAGTGCCTTTACCTTCTCTTGTAGGACTCTCATTTCACTTGATCCCCTAAAGAGCCCCTCCTTTTGCATTTATGTTCCACACAGTTGGGTGTACACGACATTATGGAGAGTTTCACCAGGAGCACATGACAGCAGTAACACCTCCTCACCTTCACAAGAAACACCACCTCTGATACACTCTGGGATCACATTTAATTGTTTCTTTCTCATCCAGCTCAGGATGGTCAGTGATCATCCCATAACTTGCTCTACACTTTGCTTGGTGTCAGGGAAGTTGTTGGGATGGAGAAATGTATCACTGAAACGTTCAAAAAGAGCACTGTAAGATAAGATTTGGTGTTTCCATTCTGATATTGCCAGGAAGTGCTGTGACTGGTGGAAAGGCAAAAAGGAATCAGTTCCAGTGTGTAGGTATAAAACCTAACAGTGTTTTACCTCAAGGAGGAAAAAAAGAAAGAAAACAGACCTTGGAGCTACTGCAGAAGGAAAAAAGGCACCTGAGACACGGGAAAATGTGTGGCTCTCATTTTGCCGCAAATATTGGAAAGAAATCTTTCTCTTTTTTTGAACTGGGAAACTTTTTCAGTGGTAGCAGCAGACTATCTTAAAGATTCTTATCTATTTTGATCAGGCTTTTTATAGCACCTGCTGAGATGTCTCAGAGCTCAGGATTGGCTTAAGCACACGTGAAAAGGGCCCTGTGGCACGTATGCCTTGACAACAATCTGTTCTTCTCACCTCATAGAGTGTAATGATGCCATTTGTCTCATTTGGAGGCTTCCACTGAACGTAGATCTTCTCTTCAAAAGGTCCTCCTTGGATAGATTCCAAGGGAACAGGTCCAGGAACTGCAGGGAAAAAAAAACAAACCAACAAACTCTGTTATAAACTACCACCAGCTCCAGCTGCGCACACATGAGACACCAAAAGGCCACCAGACAGGAAGCTGAGTATTAAAAATAAATAAATAAAATTAAAAATTAAAATCCCTCAAGGCAATACCATTACCAAGCTACTATCAATGTGAAAGGCTCATTTCTCAACTTTTGGTGCAAATAACAATACCCTAAAGTAACCACTAAGTGACAAATAAAATCAGAACCCATGAAAATATGACGCTAATTTCAGCATGATTTTATTCCAGTACAGCAGAGCAGCAGCAGGGAATTTAATTTGTCCTTCACCCACACAGCAGCAGAACTCTCCACCTAAACAGCCAGACTGCACCTTGCCATGGAGATGCTGCTGGGCTGCACACCTTTATCAACAGGAAAGACTGATTTGCTTAGGAAAGTAACGATGCAAGATTTATATTTCATTACAGCTACAAGGCCAGCTCAAAAATCCACCTACTCCAGCAAAATTTTAATGCTGTAGGAGATAACCAACTAAACGCACTCCCAAGCCTGTCTGATAAAAACCCTGCTCATTTTTCTGAAATGTTTGCCATCCTTTTGTGTCCCCCCATGTGATTTATTGGGCCGGAGGAGCCACTTTCAGCTGAGAGAAACTTAGGACAGCAACTTGTACAGCCCAGGCAGAGGAATTTAGTCCTTGGTCTGAAATAGCTCAGGTGGGATAACAACACTTTGAAGCTTTCCATCAGTTCCTCCAGAAAACTGTTCTTTTATATCCACAACTGTTCTTTTATATCCACAATTAATTTTGCTTCTGAGATCTCTATAAAATGTGATGCTCAGAAGATCAGTGTTAAGAAAAGCTACGCTCTGGAAAGGAAGGAATTACACATTTTTTTGGGATGCCTTCTTTTGTGAAGGCACAAGAAAAATCAATAAATACCAGGATTGCATTTGCCCATATGATAAAGGAAGCTGCTGGGTGGTTCAGAACACGAAGAACTAAACCTACAGCTCTTTAATTGCTGCTCAGACTGGTGTTTGTCATGCCCAAGCACTTCAGAGATCTTTGCCCTTTCAGGAACATGGCTGTGAAGTGGAAATCATTTAAACCTACAAGTTTTACACTCAAAACAGACACACTGTGCAGAGAAGCTGCACAAGTCTTGTTATTTGCAACTGGAATATGAGTCTTCCCTCAAAGCCCAACCACCCAACCCCACGACAACTCACCATCCTCCTCAGTCTGCACCACCAGCTCCTCGCTCTCCATTTTGCCCTCGGGGTTGGAGAGGGCCAGCCTCAGCCTGATGGTCATGAAGGGCCGGAGCCCCCGCAGGGTGTAATGGGAAGAAGTTTGGATGAGTTCCTCTGCCTCGAATTTCTGCTGGTTGAAGACGTACTGGTAGTGGACGGTGAGGTTGTAGCTGTGGCACCGCGTCACGGCGTAGCCAAAGGGCTCCCACTGCAGCGTCAGCTGCCGCGAGCGGATGTCAACCACCTCCACGTTCTGCGGCCCGTGCACGGGATCTGGGAAGCAGGAGAAGAAATGTAAATGTAATTTGATGTTTAAACAAGGCGGCCATCCATTAATGCGCTTCCTTCCGTGTCTGGAGTGTCCCAGTGCTCCACAGTTCCGGACGTTCTCGTCTGTGGAATGTATGAAGTGATAGGGAAATGAACGTCGGATCCACAACTGCATTCTGCCTCCTGAGTTTTGCCTGGAAATGTCCTGTCAGGAGGCCCAGTGGTCGTGCTCCTGATCCCTGTGAGACCTCACTGAATCCAACAGTGGTGACAAGATTCCATCAGGCAAGGGGTGGGGAAGTTGCGCTTTCTTCATTTTTACGGAAAAAAATTAAAAAATAATAGTAGTTGATGGCCTAATTGACAGTGCTTAACAACCTTGGTGAGGCCAGCCTTAAGTGATGCAAACACAGAGAAATTGTCCCCAGGGAAGGAATGAACTCAAGTCTCTCAGCTTAGAATTCAGCTCCATGGCCCCTACACCCTCCTGCCACCTCCACACCCATTGTGCTCACACTGAAGCCCCAGAGTGGAAGAATCAAGACTAAGGGACCAACTGCAGGACTTCCAACATCCCAGTGTCCCCTCATCTGTTAAACTCTCGGGTGTTCTGGCAATGGGGTGTACAAGCAGATCCTGCCACTCCTGGAGTAAGTTTTCTGAGTCATCTCAACCTTGTGCCAATAAAACTTTAATTTCAGATCATCTCTATGCCTTGGTCCCATCAAAGTTTCTTTGCTCTTTATTATTCTTTCTACAGTATCTGTCTGAGGGACACTTTGAATATTCATGTGGAGGAATCATTTTCACCTGCTGTTCCTTAATTTAACAGCCTAACTCAAACGCTCTGACTACACTCTGCCCTTTATATAAAATATAAATGCATGTGCCACTAGACATGTAGATATAAAGAATGAAGGATGAGTGAGTAAAATCAGTGCTTGAGCTAAGTCAGATCATAAAAATTCCACAGATGTCGGTTTGTTTATGTGACATTTCTTCAACTTGTATTTGCTCTTCTGCTCAATATATATCTGAACAAGGTAATCAGAAAATATGTAATGTCACATAAAGTTTCTTAACTTACAGCACAATTCAGGGTTCTGCCCACTTCTCATATTCTCTCACGACTTCAACCTATGTAAAAAAAATGTTTTCATGGGAACAAAAAAGTTGGAAGGACTCCTGAATACCAGTCACACTTCTTTGAGAGATAATTAAAGTGGGGAAAAAACCCTTCTAGTAATTCTTGAAAGTAAAGCACGCACCGACCACCGACTTCAATCTACTCATGCATAAGCAGAAAATACATTTTAACAACCTGCATATTCTGTATTACTGCTAAAAATACCCTAAGGACTGGCAATGGGAAAGTATTCTGCATCTTTATATAGATACACACATGTGCAGACTCTTTGGAAACAGGATGGATATTAAAAGACATGGGGTCTAAAGCTAGCAAATGGTTTAGGTTTCCCTATAAATCATGTCAATCCCTCAGCATCCAGAAAACACCTCTTAAATGTGAGTCTTTAACTCCATGTGTCAAACAACAACAACAACAAAACTGATGTAGAAATTAGGAAATTTTTATGCAGAAATATACACGTATATGCTTAGTGTTAGGTGCTAAGCTTTTATTTTCTATAAATCCATGGAATTTATGTTTCTGCAGATGAGTTGTACAGGTAAATTAGGTGAGCAAAAGAATGGTTCTCTGAAAATATTCAGCTTCTGAAACAGTAAAGGTAATCCCAAGCCTTATTCCAAGATGCATCCAAAGGAACGAAAACCAAAAGCAAATGCAGATATTTGCCCTGCTGAACTCTGCATTACACCAAGCACTCAACTGCAGAGCACAACTCAGAACGTGGCTGAGACGTGGCAAAAACATTTCACACCAAGACAATAATGCAGCTGAAAATGGCAATTCACCTCCATGTTAACGTTATACTGCCTTTATTTTTTTGATTACAGTTACTGTCTTAAAATCAGTCATGTTATGGAGTGAATCAGCAATTAGAGGGTGTTTGGTTAATCAATGTCAGATGTGCTGACTGTATCTGTGAGTAAGGAACAACCTGATCCAGCATCACCTCACCAAGTCTTCTGCCCAAAGCCGGGCTAGGGAAGATTTCTGGCAGTTTTCAGCTTCCTTTCTCATCCTGTCCACATTTGTCCCTTCCTTTCCTACCCCAAACTCCGAGTGTTAGAAGCTTCTCTCAACCAGCTTCTAATTCTGCTCAAAACTTTGCTGTAAATGCTGTGAGCTCCATCACACACACACAGTTTGAAAGAGTCTCTGGATCGAGCAACCAGCCTACGAACCACAGAGGAGTTTGGGTTACAAAGCAAGAAGGTAAAATGCACAGTGCAGACCCCACTGCACCACGTTTGCACAAGAACCATCTGTTCTCAGCCTCACAGTCCTAAACCAGGTCTCAAATACGCATATCCTGAGGTGTCCCTGGCTTCAAGCGTAGAGATTTGACATCTGGTGGCCGTCAAGATCCTTGAACAGAGGGAGAATAAATAAGAAAGAACTGCTTAAATTTTAGGTTTAGAGAGGAAGAAACCAGACTGGAATTAAATCAACAAATAGAAGCTGGCCCTGGAGAGCTTTATATTCTCTCCGGTTTTCTTCTCTTGGTTTCAATCTCCTTTTTTTCTGAATACTGAGACTATATAATTTTGGAAATGTTTTCCTGTTGCCACACTGATTTCCTCCGCAGCAGAAGCCATTGAAACCTTCTCTTCCAAGATGAGATTTTGTATTATTGTTTTTAAAGGGCAGTGGTCCTACTGTCCTCTCTATATAATTCCTTCTGCCTGTTAGCTCTGTGAGCATTCAGCCTGAAAAGGTCTGTAGCACCTATTCCTGGGACCTGTCTAACATCACCTTTTTCATAATGTTTTCCTTCAAAAGAAAAGGAAATTTTATAATTCATCTACAATTCTCTGGTGGTGCTGATATTTGAAACTGGACAAACTTCTCCATTTCTGTATTCTTGGAATGATAGCTTCCAAATAATGCAAGAAAATATCTGAAAAGTAGTAACTTTGCACTTGGCTAGTGGAATACAACCTGCTAATACCTATCTCAGCTTCAACTGTACAAAGATACCCTCCAAAGCAAGACAGAAACACACTGGCCCAATTCGAATACTTAAGAGATCAGATATTGGTGTAAACTGCATAACCTGAAGTAAAATTTTCTATGTGTCCTGAGACTTTAGGGGAAAAAAAAAAAATTCTTAAGAAGCTTAAGCAACGAAACAACTGCCATGGAGCTACTGAAATGAGTCTTGAACCCACGCAAGGAAAATTGCAGTCTCTGGGATTTCACTGTGCAAATGCTGTATTTTTATTTCAGCCTGGTTGAACCATTAATTACATTTTGAACGTTCACATCAAAGTCAAGGACTGAACAGTATTTTTTAATACCTCATCACCCACTGAAGCTTTGCTACCTTTCATTACTCTGGTAGGCTGCAGCAAACACTCAGCACCCAGGAACCTTTCTGGAACACTTGGGATGTGCAAGTCTGGAAGGGTCTGGAGCTCAAGTCCTGTGAGGAGTGTCTGAGGGAGCTGGGAAAGGGGCTCAGCCTGGAGGAAAGGAGGCTCAGAGGATCTTCTGGTTTTCCATAGCTCCCTGACAGGAGGGGGCAGCCTGGGGGGTCGAGCTCTGCTCCCGGGAAACAGTGACTGGAGGAGAGGAAATGGCCCCAAGTTGTGCCAGAGGATGTTCAGATTGGACAAGAGGAAAATCTCTTCACAGAAAGGATGGTCAGGTGTTGGAACAGGCTGCCCAGGGAACTTTTAGAGTCACAATCCCTGGAGGGATTTAAAACACATGTAGGTGTAGCCCCTGGGGACATAATTTAGTGCCGGGCTTGGCAGTGCTGGGTCAACATCTGGACTTGAGCTTAAAAGGCTTTCCCAACCTAAATGATCTGATGATTCCAAGTGGCCTGAATGAAACAAATTCTCCCAGTGATCCTACAGCAGAATCTGTGTTTTCAGTCCAGGTAAAAAGACATAATTGAGCAAACAATGTCCAGAGACTGCTTTTTCTGCCATCAGAATTTCACAGAAAAGCTGACTTTTAAGGCCGGTTTTGCTCATTCCTCATCGAGTGTCACAGAGCTCATTTTGTTCTCTGCAGTCCTCCCGCTCAAGGTGAGGCATAGAAAAGAAAAGGTTGGTTTGGATTATCAATAACAATTGCCACAGCTCTGTAACCCTCCATCAGGGGAAGAACAAAGGAAAGGAAGCCGTGGGGGGACACTGGGGTTTGAACACAGAGCTCAAGTCGAGGAGTGAAGTTAAATACAGACAATCAGCTGCTGCCCCGGGTTAAGTACCTGCTGCAGGAGCCTAATTGCAAGAAATTGCTGCTGTCAGTAAAGACATGACAGGGAGTGGAGATGTCCTTCCTCATCTGGTGCCCTGTGCCTGTGTCCCCTGACCCTATGGAGAGCAGGAAGCAGAGTTTATTAGCGGTGCACTGATTAAATTCTGTTTCCCAGCAGCAGGCTACAGAGACTGAGAATGCACAAAGGGAAGAAAAATGAGCGTGGAATGAGCAGCAGCTTTGTGTGAATCCTGAACTGATGCTTTCAGATACAGAGAGAGGGAGAAAACAGGTGTAACGATGGATTCTGCCTGTCCCTCTGCACACCCACACTGAGGTCATCAGGCAGTCACTCCAACCAGCACAGGCCATCCAAAACCTGGGCACCCCAGTAAAGTCCCCAGCCCTTCCTCTAGGCAGACTGCGAGGAGATAAGGAGAAAATTGGGTGCCCTGGTTGCTGGGAAGCCCACCAAAACCTGCGTTCTCCCAACTACCAGCATCGTACAACCTCTCTCTGTAGCCCAGGAAAATACTGAAATTCATTTGCATTTACAAAATATAAATTTGGCAGTGGAGAAGTGCCCAGAATATTTCACTCCCACAACAAATCGAAACTGGCCATTTTTCAAGCAACAGCAACAAAACCCATAATCACAGAATCTCTGGAAGCCTTGGGCTGGCAGGGACCTTGAGGAAAATCTCATTCCAGCCCCCTGCCATGAGCAGGGACACCTTCCTCTGGAGCAGGGTGCTGCAAGCCCCATCCAACCTGGCCTTGAACCAGCAGTTAGAACGTTTCCTTTTTGTTTTTCCAAGACATTGTTCTTGGTCTACGGATGGGGAACCAAACAGAAATGTGTCCAACAAGGATTTTACCCCAGGTATTAGATAAAAGCTGAAGCCTTCTCTATCTCCCCTTTATTCCCTATTCCTCATCTTCCTTCCTTAATTGCCACAGGATGAAACAAGTCGAGGAAAACACACCTACTATCAAAAAATGTAGCAAGGCAAGCAGAGCAAAAACAATCAATAATTTACCTTAAATGCAAAATGCACGGGTGTGTGGTGGTTCGGGGTAAACCAAGCCCCTCCACAGTGTGTGCTGCTCATCTCCTCAAAGAGATCCTGACAGACAAATTGTCCCATAAACACCTCCCACAGCCTTGTCCCATGCACAGACATTTCTGAGTGATGGACAACTCTGTCTATCCCTGAAGAGCAACCTGTCCTTCTGTGACAGCTCCTCTGCTGAGCCTCACAGCTCTCACAGCTGCTGCCCATCACATTTCAATGCCTCTGAGCCAAAACGTGCGATAAATACCTTTTCAGACATGACAGATAAAAACACTGATTAAACAGAGTTCACCAGTCTTTCAGCGCTGTGAAAGTGTTTTGGTTTTGCCCTTCTCCGCGGAAAGAACACCTCCCTCATATCTGGACCTAATTTTTGCTTTCTTTTAAACCACTTCACATATCATCGCTGGTCCAAAAGCAGTGCAGACAGAGATGAAAGTAGGCAATTATACAGGAAGGTGTGTTCTGAAAGACTTGCAACAGAGACAAGAGAAGAAAGGAGTGAGACTGACACAATAAAATCACCAGAGAACAAACAACCTGTTTGTGAGATGCCTACAGCCAACTGAAGCTCAAGCCATGTACAAAGAAATGGGTGTCATTACAGCTGATAAACTAAACCAGGCTATTTTAGGGCATTCTCTGAGCAATAAAGAAGGAGGAGTGCTGCCACACTGATGAATCTATTATAAAAGAAATAGGAAATTAGTTAGATAATGGAGTATGTGGTTAGGTAAACCAGGGACATAGCGCTCTCCACAACTAACATAAACATTTAAATTCAGTTAACTGCAAATCCTCTTCATTTTTTTTAATTGATCTGGTTTCGTTTCAGTTGCAAATTTCACTTAGAATTCTGCACGGAAAGAAACCCAAGACTTGAAAATATATATAAAAAAGGAAAATATTTCATACATCACAAATCCCATAAAACATCCTCTAATCTCAGACTTCTACTTTGCTAAACAGAACCAAACAAAACAAGTTTAAAACAACCCCAACGCCCTTCAATGGATCCCAGATCTATCTGGACCCCTCCATTTGTTACAAAATGTGCCTGTCACGCTCCCAGACTAAATCCAGGTGCTGGCCAAGGTCACAGGGAAAGCACAGGCTGTGGAGAGCAGGACCTGAGCTGCCAGCACAGACTTCCCGACACCTGCCCCAGCACTGCTGCAGCCAGAGCTGAGCTGCCAAAGCTGCACTTGTAAACAACTTCAAGATAATTAAGCACTGCTTCTTAAAAAAGGTATATTAGCATCTATTTAAAGGAATTTTTTTTCATTGTATTATGAAATGGCAAAATGAGAGCTTGCTTTCTTTTATACCCCAAACCTGTTGTGTCCTAACACACTTAAAAAATAACAATTTAAAAGAACAATAAAGGGTAATTACTGATTTTATTAAAAACATCTATCATGGATACACATAGCAGTGGCATTCCATGGCTGGGAACAAAATGTACATTATTGAGTGTTTTGATGATTAAATACAATAGCATAATTAAATATGCTAATGCAAGTGAGATTAGAAAGCAGGTAAACCACTTGGTTTTTGCCAAACAAAAGTAAAACCTCCGGTTTTACAAATTTATTTCATTATGCGTAAATAAAATATTTATTTTAACTGTTTGTTTTACTAACATGTACATGCATTTATTTTTATTCTCTCTTCCTCTGTGTGCTTTGCTGTTATCCTCAAATGGACTAAATGGAGGAGATTTAGAGTAACACAGAAGCTAGATCCTGACAAAACATAAATTATCTCTATAAAAATAAATAAGGTAATCAAAATAGTGAGTAAAAGAGAGGCCTCCTCTACACAGTCACGGGGCTGTTCAATTATTCTGAGCAGCAGAAAAAAGCACTGCTCTTGCAAACAGGTTTTCTCTCATTTGTAACTCTGGGTTCCTTTTCTGTCTGTGAAACCTGCAAGAGAAATTCTCAATGTTCCTTCAGAATCCCGTTCCTCAACAACAAACATTTAAAAAAAAATAAAAATATTCCCAGTTCTACTTGTTGCTCTGGGAGAAGGAGCTTCTACAGTTGATGAAGCCGTGGCTTTGTGAGCACCAGTGGAAGAACCAAACTGTCCTAAACCTCTTGAGGCCTCGACAGCACATCAAGGGATGTGATCCTGCCCCTCTGCCCAGCCCTGGGGGCACCTCTGGGGTGATCCTGCCCCTCTGCCCAGCCCTGGGGGCACCTCTGGGTGCCGTGTCCAGCTCTGGCTCCTCAGCACAGCAGGGCCAGGGAGCTCCTGGAGCGGGGCCGGCAGAGGCTGCGCAGCTGAGGAAGGGCCTGGAGCATCTCGGTGCCCAGGAAAGGCTGAGGGAGCCGGGGCTGCTCAGCCTCAGAGGAGCCCCAGCTGAGAGGGGCCCTCAGCCCTGGCTGTCCCTGGCTGCAGGGAGGGCTCAGGGCAGGGCCCAGGCTCTGCTCCGGGGCCCAGCAGCGGCACCAGAGCCACGGGCAGGGCCTGAGCCCAGCAATTGCCCTGCACAGGAGGCACAACTCCTGCCCTGGGCAGGGACTGAGCTATCCCAGCAATTGCCCTGCACAGGAGGCACAACTCCTGCCCTGGGCAGGGACTGAGCTATCCCAGCAATTGCCCTGCACAGGAGGCACAACTCCTGCCCTGGGCAGTGCCCAGCCCTGAACAGAGCCCAGAGAGGGGCTGGAGTCTCCTCACTGGAGTTATTCCAGAACTGACTGGACACAATCCTGTGCCCTGTGCTCTGGGATGGCCCTGCTGGAGCAGGGAGGTGGCACCAGATGAGCCACTGTGGTCCCTTCCAACCTGACCCATCCTGTGATTTATTAAAGAGTGCATATAAATAGTTCAGAAGAATAAATCATAATAGATAAAAAAAAAATCCAAAATCACTGGAAAGCACTGCAGAGAAGAGGAATACAAAGGATGAAAAATTCCTCCATACATCACAGACAAGGTAGGAAAACACTCGACAGAGGGATCTTGCCTAACACCAGCCTGCGTTCTCACTTTGTCTAATGGAAGCACCAGCCCTTGGCTTTCATTATACTTCCCAAAAGAACACAAAAATAAAAAGACAGTGCCAAGCTTTCAACACTCAATTAAGATTTAGGATATCACTCAAAGGAGGCAAAAAACTGTTCTTGTCTGGCAATACTCAGCGAGTAGATCTGCCTCATTCATTGTTTACAGTCCCAATCAGGGCACACTATCTGTATTAAAGAGAACAAGACCACCTAATGGAAACCTCAGAGCCTGGGGAAGAGTGAGGTACCAGTGTGCTCATCAAAATAAATTCTCCTGTGAGAGCAGTTTATTGATTTGTGTATTTGACTCTCTTCGGGATTATTGTTCAATTACTTTTATCCTCCGAGATGAAAGCAGCTGAATGTAACATCAAAAGCAGATAAAAAGTCGCATGTTTCAAATTTTCTTTCAAATCTCCATAACATCCATTACAGATCCGATTTTCAAGAGGGCCCTCTGAGAGTAACAGCAGAGGGTAACTCCATCAGACATACAGCTCTCATCTGTATTTTCCCTAATTATTCTGGCTGAAGCATACTCCCGGTAAAACCCATTATTTGTCCTTGAGGAGTGACAGTCTGCAGGAACTGACTGCGTCTCCTCTTTATCAGGTGAGCTGCCTGCTAATTTTTGATACAATTAGTGATTTATCACCACTTTACATTGCAAACACACAATTTCCACCTCTAACTTGTAGCACTATTGAAAAGGTTAAAACATGGTGGTGGTGGTAGTGGTGAAGAGACCATGAAAGTGTCATTTTGCTGGTTTGCATTCATTCCTCACCAAAGGTTTTTCACGCTCTGCTTGCAAGAAAAAAAAACAAAGATATTTTTAATTGCCAACCCTGTTTTCACTGTGGGACAGACTCACATCATTTTCATTTTGCTGCACATGTCACAAGCAGTGCAGCACCTGGAATCAGGCTCTTGCTGCCCTTTTGAGAGGCAGGTGTAGCCAGCAGTTGCCTGGTGCTCCTCTCATTCACAAGGTGAGCTTTGCTGTGCAGTCACCTGACAAAAATGACCTGAGTTCCTCAAACACGAAAATTCACACTACCGCAAACTTAAAATCCCAGCTGGGTAATTTTATAATGAATAGTGCCCTGGGATAATGTTTCCTGGGCTCTATGTGGCAGGGGCATTAAGACCACAGTTCAGCTTGCAAACGGTGCCTTCAGTGACCACAGCCCTCAGTGACCACAGCCCTCAGTCTAGAAACTCATCAGAGGTGACCTCAGTCACAGCCACAGCCCCACTAACACGTGGGAAGTAAAATGATGAATTTAAATAAATAATTGCACTCTCAGTTTGCGTTTTTGTCCAGTTGCTGTTTCCTCAGCTCCGAGAGGAACCATCCTGACACAAACAGGTCAGGGAGGCAATCCAGCTACTCTCGGCACTACTTAGGGCAGCCCTACACTCCTCCCTACACAGACGTGAGCAAGCCTGTGCTTTGAACTCCCAGGGGCATCAGGGCTAGGCAGAGACAGGGCCAGAAAGCCACTCTGACACCAGGCAGAGATGGAGCACAGGAGTTCCAGCCCATTGCAGCTGGATCTTTACTGCGTTTGAGCCATTCATCTGCTCTGGAACTACTTTTTGTCTTTTGTCACAGACTGTTGTAAAAATCTTTGCAAAGCTGTTTCCAGCCATCCTGGAAAACACATTGGTTTTCTTTCAGTGATGCAATTACAAGGGGAAGGCAGTCGTGAATATTAGTGAACTTTGAAATATTGTTTCTAGGGGCAATAGATTTTACCCAAAGGGATATTAGTGCTCCACCTCAACGTTACAAAAAATCGCTTTAAAACTTACAGCAACACATTTCAAGTCCATTACCATGCGTTTTCAAATGTCATGCCTGGAATGTGACAGTCAAATTCCTAAATCAATCAGCCAAATGGAATTATTTCACTCAGAAATTATGTGAAGAGAAAGCAGCAAAAAGCAGTAAAAATGTAGAATAACTTTATGCTGTAACTTAAGCAACTAAAAACAGGCTTCTTGATGAAGTGAGGAGCAACGCACACTGGGTGTGTGCTTTACAGGATGATGAACTGCAGAACACGCTGGGGATTTTTTTTGCTGTAGTAGAACAAGGTTTGGGGTTTTAATCTGTGATCTGTCCCACAAGTAGTCCCTGGGATATTTCCAGGGAACACCAGGGGCCTGGACACAGCTCACTAGCTGGGTACCCACCAAGCATGAGGGGCGAATCCAGCACATGCCCACTGCAGTGTGCCTGCAGGCTTAGCCTGCATCTCCATCTGTGCTGTTGTGTTCTTCCTCAGCTAAGTGCTCCAGTATCTTCATGAATCCACATGGATAACAGGCAAAGCCCAGCTACACCAGTCAGAAATCCTGCTCTGGAGCATCCCTGTAAGCCAGTTTGAGCATCCTGGTACACCAGTTTAACTCACATAAATGGCATGGCATATTCTGCTCTCAGCACTGAAGAAGATTAGAGCTTTGGAATCCTTTCTGCCCTGGCTGACATCCCATTATCCCAACAAGGCATATTTAACACAGTCACAAGATGTGTGGCAGTGGTGGCTTTCAGACACAAAAGTGAACAAACTCAGCAAATCACACTGCCCCTCACCTCTGCTCTGGCATTCCTGCTCATGCCTTCTGTTTGTTTTACCCTCCAGCACTTCCAGACAGAAAAGATTTTTTTCCTGGAGCCACAGAGTAGTGGTGGTGCTTTCTATGTAGAAGACAGACAGTGTATAAGATCAATCAGGATCAAGAATTGTAAACTTCATTTCTCCCCGCAATGCTCTCACAATTTCAGCTGGGTAATTAATCCAGGTCAGCCAGTGCTGGTGAAGCACCTTGCCCACAGCAAACACGATGTAATCCAGTGATCTGATCCTGGGGGAAAATGGCTGATGGATGGGGAAAGAACTGTCTACCTTTATTTTCTTATTTCCATTAGAAAATGAAGGGCAAATAACAACCAATAAAGTATAAAAATTACACTCTTGTATTTCCAAATGCCAGGAAAAATACCCTTCTGATTAAAGTATAGCTAAAAAAAAAATCTCTTTACTTTTCAAAGTCAACCTCAGTAGTTGTATGAAAAGAAGATTTTACATAATAATGGGTAGCAATATGAGGCAGTGAGACTTGACAGTGTCAGAGACAGTTTTCAGTTGCATGAATTGGCATGTGAATATTAAAAAAACTGAGAAAACCCATTGAAGTAAGTTACAATTCATAGCAGGTGCATCAGGCACCGCTCAGACGCTCTGAGTGAACTACGGTCTGATGAATTTTTTTCTGACTTCTTGTTCCACATTAGAACCGTCCATTTTTTATGTTTGCAGTGATTTGTGGTGCTGCAGGGGGAAAGCCAGTGGCTCCCATCCCCAAATACACCAGAAAGGAGGCCATGGGGCCCAAGACACTCATTTTAAATGAGAACCAAAATTTATATATTTGGCTCAGAAGATGACCTTTGTCATTATACTGACACAGAAGAGACTTCTGTTAAATAACTGTGCAGAGCATCAACTATTTGGAAATTAAAACAAAACAGAAAGATTGGTTCTTTCTCACACTGGGACTATGATGGGAATGTCAGAGTGTGATTGTCACACTTTGTACTCATGACTGCGCTGCCTGGGTGTGGTAAAGATGATCCCAGGAATGTGCATTTAATAGGAAGCCAACTGGTCACATTAGGGTTAATTAAGGAGTTAAAAATCTTGAGAAGAGTCCCGAGTTCTAGATTCCCCACAGAGCACCAATCTCTTTATACACCTCTATAGCAACTTCTGCACAAGTTAATGTTGTTATACAGGGAGCAGCATAAGGAGGCTTCCGTACCAACTCAGAGCAGTTTAACTTCAGTTTCTGTCAAAGGTCTTACTGCAACAAGACTTGCAGCTGGCTGGGATAAATTCACCAGTTTGAATCAGTCAGCCCTCACAGGCTGCCTCATTAGAGGAATGTGACCAACTTCCACTGCAAGGCCATCAGCCTGGGAACAGAGAGCAAAGCAACAACCCTGGCACCATGCAGGGTCTCCCATCTTGCTGAATTCCTTAAAACCATCGATTTTAGGGGCTAGAGGTGTCAACTTAATAAAACTGGGAACACCCTAGTGCCAACCCCACAAACAAAGGCGTCCCTGTGTCAGATGAGGTACAAGAAACGTTGTTATAGAATCTTAGAATCACCGAATCATTAAGGTTGGAAATGCCCTCCAAGATCACTGAGTAAATCTGTTGATCCAGCACTGCCAAGCCCACCGCTAAAGCATGTCCCCAGGTGCCATATCTAAGCTCAGGTTCATGCAAAATTCCAAGCTTTAGATGGCCTGACATCTTTGCAGTTAATCTCAGAATGTGTGAAATCCTTTTTTACGTGCCTATGCATAAATATATCAATTAATGTTATTGTTTAATCCATTTGTATCTAAAGTGAAGGGGCATGAAAACCTAGCACTGGAAGCACAGCAGACTTTGGGGATAATTTGGCGAAACTATGAAGCCATGGAGAGTTTCCCCGCTGTCAAAGCACACACACACACACCTGATCACTTACTAAAAGGGGTTGTTCCTTCCTTTCTGTTCCTTCCTAAAGGAAGGAGATTTTAATCTCCAGGAATGAGGGTACAAAGCAACGTGCTTGTTACCTCTCCAGTCCGCTTTGTACTTATCCATACCAGCCTAGCTCTCAAATGCAGGGACTGTGCATCCTTAGCAGTGCAGCCACTTAAACTCCATAAACACCGCAAATGTCACTGAATGAATTCATTAAATATAGGGCTGTTTAATTCCTGTTGCATCCCATTCTCTTCTGGGATATGCTTCCAACAGGCAGTTTAAAGCTAGCTTGAGCGTGACTTCCACAAACAGAAGGCAATAACATCAAACAGCTAAAAAACACAGTGCACTGTGTGTGTACAGTCCGCCAGCCAGGAAATAAGGAAGGTATGAAGAAAGAAGAAACAGAAATTAAGAACCAGAAATTTTCAGCTACAGGGGTAATACTCTTGTGAAGATAATCCTCCTATCCAAGATGTGACAAATCCAACTTGCTAGGAGATGGCTTTGAGACGTGAAATAAAGCTGCATTCAGCTGCACTGGACAGCACATGTCTGGTGCTTCTATTATAAGCAGAAATTAATACCCAGGTAGAAATAACCCTAAATCAGCCTTATTTAGTTCATCAGCTGAAATGCCAGCCTTCACATAAGAATACATTTTTGGCATTTCCAATCTTACACTTCCTTGTGATAAAAAGCCAGACTTGTCACTTAATCCTGGACTGCTCATGGGGCAGGGAGGGAAGCTGAGAGAGGAGCTTGCATCCGACTGCTCAGTGCCTGCTCTGCCAGCACAAGGGGAGGTGGTTCTGCCCAGCACATGGATAGACCTGGCCAGCTCGGGTGCCGGGAAGGAGAAGGAGCACTGTGTGAGCACTGCATCCAGCTCGGAGGCTCCCAGCACAAGAAGACTTGGGGCTGGTGTAACAAGTCCAGAGGAGGCCACAGAAGTGCCCCAAGGACTGGAGCCAGGCTGGGAGAGCTGGGGGTGCTCACCAGGAGAAGAGAAGGCTCTGGGGAGACCTCAGAGCCCCTTCCAGTGCCTAAAGAAACTGGAAGAGGGTGGGGAGGCCCTGGCACAGGGTGCCCAGAGAAGCTGTGGCTGCCCCAGGATCCCTGGAAGTGTCCAAGGCCGGGCTGGACGGGGCTTGGAGCAGCCTGGGACAGTGGAAGGTGTCCCTGCCCATGGCAGGGGGTGGAACTGGATGGATTTTAAGGCCCATTGCATCCCAAACCATGATTCTGTGTGTGATGATAGAAACCTGTGGATGTGCAGTGGGGCCCTATGACAGCAGGGAGATTACAGGTATTAAGAACAGTTTGGAATTGTGTAGTGTTTTCTGAGCAGGCAATTATTCCAGCTGCATTTAAATAATAATAACAATAATAATAATAATAATAATAATAATAATAATAATAATAATAATAATAGTTTTTAAAAGACTGCTGCATTTAAAAAGTTATTCTTGGACTTAGAAAATGGCTTGGATTTCAATGAGACTTAAAAAAATGTCTGCTGGTGGGTATTAACCAGACTGCTGTAATCCTGACACTGCTGCATGGTCAGATTACACTGAGAGTCCTGGCTGGGTTAGCAGCTACACGTTTTATACGCCTGACAGTGGTTCTGAAGAGCTGTTTTATTTGTATTTTCTCCTACATAATGCCTCTACTAAAATCCTTTAAGGGTCTTTTCTTAGTGTCAGGCTGATCAGATAAAAATGGTGTTAAAGACGTGCTGGCCCGGCCCCTCCCACTCTGCTCTCCTAGCACTTCCCTTCGGGCATAAAATTGTTTTGCTTTATTTTTGTTTGCTCTAAAATGCAAAAGGGCAATTATTGGGCTAAACGCAGTGCATTGATTTTGTTCAGAGCAAACTCTTATCTGTCCTCCACTACCCCAACAAGTGTCTGTAGCATTTGGAAATGCACATTTGTTCAAATATGTACATTCCCATAAGAGCTAACCATCCATGGCCTTAATGGCATTGCACTGCTGACTTCAGCAGCCCGGCGGAAGGAGGACATGAGCATGAAATTAGAATTAAACAGCTGGCCATAAATTCTATCTAGACCCTTCATAAACACCTGTTGCTGGAGTGCACTGCAGCCAGAGCTCAGCTGCAGGAATTTCAACATCTCTTGGTCTGGTTAAGGGAATAACTGAGGAAAGGAACCAGTTGGCATCTCTGTCCTCTTTCCCCCCAGCTCAATTTCCAGCCACATTCCTGAGGACTCCCCATTTGCCTAACCTTATCATTATTATGGTTGTGGCATATTCTACGTTGCTCTAAGTAATTATCCAGCCTTAGAAACCGGAGATTTTGGGATTGTTGTTACTGGGTTTTCATTATTATTGCTGCTGTTTTTCCTGTGATTATAATTATTATTATTGTTATTATTATTGTTTTCTGCCAATATGGAATGGCGTAGAGAAGAAATCCCTCCAGATGTCATCAAGGCCAGGGAATCAGCTCGTCCCCATCATACAGAGATTCTTTGTGTGTGATGAAAAAAGGAGTGGCTGCTGCTCCTGAATCGTGAGAAAAATGGACAATCCTCACTGAATGGTTCTGAGTATCTTCATTCTGACTGGACCCACTTCACTTTGCAGCTGTGACGCTCTTGAGTTTTAAATTTCACAGGAGATTTTCTGAAGATGAGGAGAGAAGAGAAAGCGGTCGTATCTGTAAATCTTGAGTGGAACTGAATGGATGCCACTTGGAGATCCAGGACATTTCTAATCTGCGTCTCAGGATAAGTTATGACCACCCAGGGAGCAAATGCTAACACATCTCCGGTAGGAATATTGTTATTTTAATAGCCAAGCAGTAATTATTTTTTCTCTGCCCTTCTTTCTTGCCCTTTACTCTGAACAGGAGGAAATCATTAACAGCTGGAGAACAACCAACCATCCCACTGACTTTTGCGGCACTTGTTGTAGGTAGGAATATTAGAGGAAAATGAGGTTAGGAATAAGGGGTGCTCTTTATATCAATTCAATGGCTTATTAAATGAACAAAAATTGTGTCTCACCATAAATGCTGTTACAACTTGCAGACCTGTGGTGCCAAGCTGTGGCAGTAGTTATTGGAATGTTTCAGTAACCTGTTAACAGACCTTTTCTTAGAAACTCTTAGCTTTCCTTAACACACTTCCAGCAAATGGATTTCCAATAAGCATCTAGCTCCTTTCTCTTCTTTCCATTTCCAAATAAACTCTTTCAGGGCACAGTGGTGTGTTTGTGTGGAAATGGCTTTGCTGAGAAATTGAAAGGCAGGATCTGGATCAGTTCCCTGCATGAGCTTTGCAATATCCCTGAAAAGTGTCGTGATCCGTATTTGGTGCCCAAAGCATTGCTTAAGCTACTGAGGAGAAAACTAATCTCTTGCGCTTTCATTGGCAGCACTGTCTCATAGAGTGATCCTAATGGGGTGGAAATGAGCTCAGCTGCCTAATTCTGTTAAAAACATAGGCTTTTTCTCACACATGAATGCCCATCTACTTCCTTCTAGCCTTGCTGAAGCCATGGCAGCAAAGAATCAAGTCATAGTTGCCGAACACAGAACACACTGCTTTTTTTCCACTTCAGCTCTTCTCACAGTTATTTATTTATTTATACACAGTAAGAAACAGCCAGTGGAAGAGACTCTATTCACCCAGAAAAAAAACCCATTCTAAAGTAAAAAAGATCTTGATGTGGACAAATGAGCTTTTCCCTAACTTTTAGGGCATGACTAACTTGCTCATTAGCAGTGTAATTTGAAGGAGTGCAATTTTAAGCAGCACTGTAAACCTTGTTTTTATCATCTCTGTCTCACAAGCCACAGGTGAGGGCAGTGCAGCCACAGAACCAGATGTGCCTCTTGCCAATCCAGCCTCATCCAGCTGCGATCCATGTGCATGCAGATTGTCCCAGCCCTTCCATGGGCTGTTGTGGTTGTGTGTTGGAGTTGTTGGCCGTAGGAACACAGAGCTCTGTGCCTGTGGTGATCCGAATTTCCCAGCTCGTGGACGACCATTCCCTGCTCCTGCCTATGGGATATGATGGAAGCAGGGAGGGCTGCAAATCAGCCCCTGCATTTCCATCTGCCTGTAAATGAGGACACGAGCAGTCATGGGGCTCCCTGAGGTGGTTTAGTGGGCACGGTGGTGTTTGGGCAAAGGTTGGGCTTCGGGATCTTAGAAGTCTTTTCTAACTTAAAAGATTTTATGGCCATTTTCTGCTATATAAACAATCCTCTGGGCTTACTTTTAGGTCCATTGAGGTTGACCTTCCTGTCTGTGCTCATTAAAACCAGGGCTCAATTTGTTAAGGGCTCTGGACAAGAGGAGAATGAGGTCAGACCTCATTGGGGAATGCAGCTCCTCCCGAGGGGCAGCTCCGATCTCTGCTCCCTGGGACAGGGACAGCACCCAGGGAACGGCTGGAGCTGTGTCCAAGGGGTTCAGGCTGGATATCAGGAAAGGTTCTTCCCCAGAGGGTGCTGGGCACTGCCCAGGCTCCTCAGGGAATGGGCACGGCCCCAAGGCTGCCAGAGCTCCAGGAGCACATGGTGAGATCCTTGGGGTTGTCCTGTGCAGGAGCAGGAGTTGGACTGGATGATCCTTGTTGATCCTTTGTACTCAGGATATTCTGTGATTCTATGATTTTTTTTTAGTTTCAAGATGAGTGTATCCATACAGGACTTTGTGGGAAAGCTTAAAAACGGAACAGCAACACACTTTGCATAGATACTGCATCCGTCATTTTCCCTTCTGAAGACTGCAGGGAATGTGCCCATGGCCACTCCAGTTCCGTGCCCTGAGAGAGCTGTGGATGTTCCTCAGGCGGAGCTGGCTGTGTGAGGGAGGACCTGTGTGCTGTGTGAGAGCACACACAACTTCATGTCCCTTGTAAGAGACCTCCAAGACTATTCATTAAATCGTGCTAATGCTCTTCTAAGGCTGTGCTACTCGCTTGCTTTGCGATGCAAATGAGCTGAAAAGGGAGCCGAAAAGGATGTGTCCAGGCCTCCACAGCAAATAGGGATTAGGGAATGGGAAGTTACAGCTTTCTTTCATAAAATAATGTTGAGTGAAAGAGCGTGGCAATAACTCGATATCCTTTGGTGAAAAATTATTATTCTTGGGGGTTTGTTTGTTTGCTTGTTTGAACCCAGAAGTTCCTCAAAGTTTAAGAAGCAAGTGGTCTGAAGTTCTCCTGGAGAATTTTTGTGGATGAAATCCAGTCTGCTGTCTGCACTGGGAATGTTCACCAGCTCCTCAGCCTGCCTGTTGGAGCAGTGCCTTGGCCTTTGCAGAGTGCTTCTTTCTGCAGTGTGGGGCTTGAACCAGCAAACAAACCCCTGGGAACTGTTTTAAACTAAAAGAGCAAAGATTTAGATTAGATATTAAGAAGAAATCCTTCCCTGTGAGGGTGGGCAGGCCCTGGCACAGCGTGCCCAGAGAAGCTGTGGCTGCCCCTGGATCCCTGGCAGTGTCCAAGGCCAGGCTGGACGGGGCTCGGAGTTAGCTGGGATAGTGGAAGGTGTCCCTGCCCATGGCAGGGGGTGGAACAAGATGAGTTTTAATGTCCCTTCCAACCCAAACCATTCTGTGATTCCATGTCCTGAATTAAGCTGGAAAGTGCCAGGCTCCCAAGATGCCAGTTCCAAAATCAAACACATCAATAGTGAAGAACTTGATGGTGAAGCAGATCAAATGCACTCAGCAGCTGAAGCCTGATTCAAAAATGATACGGATTTTCTTATGCAAGTAATCATTATATATGCATAAAGATCCACAGGATTCAGATAGAAAACAGATCAAAACTACTTCAATATGTTAATATGAGAAGAGTCTCCCATGGAAGATAACTGCTGCAATTATAACTGTACTTTTGCCTACAATACACCATTGCAAAAGGACCTAAGAAACTTG
The DNA here is from genome assembly GCA_014706295.1 of Lycocorax pyrrhopterus obiensis. Lineage (NCBI taxonomy): Eukaryota > Metazoa > Chordata > Aves > Passeriformes > Paradisaeidae > Lycocorax > Lycocorax pyrrhopterus. The sequence continues at coordinate 6,332,738 of JACSVZ010000022.1, read as the reverse complement.
ATGTCTGTGCTTTGAATAGAGGCACAAATCTAAACATATTAGATAAAAAGTCTGTAACTGTCTTTTTTCCTCATTTTGTGTCTAATGCTTCAAAAGAATAAAAAAGAATACACCAAATTTGGTGTACAAAGTTGGACGTAAAGAGACGGAGATGAAGGCTGCATGCTCAGAAGCTGATGCTCTGGAGAACAATTTTCTTCCTTGGAATAGAGAGCAAGGTAAAAATCCTCTTCCTGTTGGTTTGTTTTGGGGGTGGGGGGAGTGGTTCTATTTTTTTTTTCCCTAGAACTTTTAAATAGAGTACTGGAAAATACTAAAATCTTAAGTCTGCTATCCATCAATAGCCTCGAGTGAGGTTGCCATGTGAAATGAGAACACCTAAATGGCCTCAGATTTCAATTTCTACCTGTATCCTGTAGGAAAAAAACTCCTCAGGTCGAACAGGAAAAAAGGGTTGTGTTTGATACAATAAATATTGTAATCATTGCATTAGAGACAGACACACTGCTTCACGCTTGGAAGCTTCCAACTTACACCACAACTGCTGTAACTTCATGTATTTCTTTCATCTAAAATTCCTGTAAAAGGTCAGACAGTGTGGCAAAATCCCGCTGCTGAGTAAGAAGCAGCAGGAATATAGACTGGTTATCTGGGGGGATCTGCTCCCCTTCCAGGCCTTGAACCATGCCAGAGCTGCCTCAGTGACTGGAATAACTCCAGTTTTACCAAAAGCTCTGGGATCAGCTCATGGATGTTACTAAAATTGGTGCAGAAGAAACGAAGTGGCCTCTCTGCAGGAGCCACCCCTAAGAACTTATGCCCCAAAAAGCTGCGTTCAGGAGCATGAAGTGATAGAACAAGCCTGGTCATGGATTGAATTTGTCACTGGAGCATCAGTGCTCACAGAGCTCTGTCTCCAGCTAATCAGAAATAGAGGGAAACAACTCTCAGTCACTGCTGACAGTCTGCTTTTATCTCTGTACTTGCTTTTCCTAGTCCAAAACTGTAACAGCAATCAAATAGGAATAAAAGAAGTTTTCTTTGATGAGCACGTCATGCTGATGAAAGGCAGCAGAAGTTCTCTGTGTAGACAAGAGCCACAAACATTAACAGACACTGGCATTTGGAGCTTCTCTCTCTGTCGGTCCTCAAAGGGATGTTTTTATGAATGAAATTCTGCGTAGGAAGTGAAGTTGCTGCTTAATTTCTGCCAGTGCCCCTGGCTCGTCCACCCTGAAGGAGCAGCCCCCTGTTGCAGATCCCTGAATATTTGTGCATTTTCCATTGAATTCTGAGGTTAAGGCAAGCCATAATATTAATGAAACAGTAGTCTTATCTTTCAGCACTTCCATATTGCTTTTTGTTGCCTTTGAATTGTCAGCAAACTTTTGTTTAGTTTGCTTCTTTAATAGGAAGGTCTGAAATTCAGATGTTATTTTGTCCAAAGCAAGCAAAGCTTTTGTCAGCTGAAAATCACAGATGTTGATGTATTTATATTGACCTATTTAAAATCTCAAATGGTTTTAATAGGATGGGAGGATTTTTAAAAGGCGGTTTTCAGAAGCATTATTCAAAAAGCATAATGGTCCCATTTGTCAAAAATGCAAGTTTGCCCTTTAGCACAGACCTAGGACATAAAGCAGGCTTCAGACAAACTCCTTCCAAAACAGCTGCTCTCCAATTTTTCAATAGCTGACTCTGAAAACACACTTTACCCCCAGCTCAGAGGACAACCATTCTGTTCCAGCCTGCTTGAAGAGAAATTAGAGTATCTCCAGCTCTTCAGATTCACCTTCATAAGGTGTCTTCAATCTTTATGGATTTTCATATGCAGGGAATCCTGAGGAAGGAAATGCCCTTGTGTGAGATGGAGCACACTCGTTGTGCTCCAAAGCGAGAGCCGCTGTCAACTTTCTGAGGTTTTCACACCGCTTGCAAAATATTTTATCCTGTGTTTGACTCCGCCCGTGGCACAGGGTAGGTAACCTTGGAGATAAATTCTTCATGAATCAGGAAATACTTGCACGTGTTCTTAAGATCTTCTGAAGTGAGGTATTCACATCCTTCTATAATCCTGAGAGGAAACAGGTGGCTCTTCAGCATACCTGAGGCTTTTCAATTCCACGCTCAGGCTCCCAGAACAGGGCTCAGGGCTGGGTGTTTGCTGTGTAATTGCCCTGCTCTGGCAGCCAGCTACAAAAGCTCTGGAATCTCCCTTTCCAACTGGATTGCTTGTGTGCAATCTGCAGCATGGAATTTGTCTTGAATACTTTCCCTCTGTATCTGAATGCAAACTGAAGACATTATTTCTATCTACTTTCACTGCTTATTTTGCATTCAAGCTATAGGAATATGTATGTACATTATGCTACAGACTAAACCATATAAACAGGGGCATGCTGGAATAGATAGAGCAACTAAAGCAAGGAATGCATCTCAAGGTCTCACTTTTCTCACAAGGAACCACAAAACTGCAGCCCAGTGCACTACGAGGAGAGTACCAGGATTGTTACACCAGAAACACAGCAAAGAACAAAAAACCTCAGAGTGAGGAAGCAACATACTCAAAATTGCTTTTCTGAAGGGCCTTGCAGAGCCCATGCAGGCAGTTACATGAAGCAGGCTGCTGACACTGACGTGGCTGTTTTCCAGTGGTCCCTGGACAATGCCTCGGACATTTCTCAGTGCAGTCACTAACGACACTCGGATTTCTCATTAGTGTGTCAGGAGGTTTGGAGGCTGAAAGCACATTCGTAAATTAGCAGCTACTGATCTGTGATTGATCTTTACTACGTGATCAATAGCACAGATAGCACCAGAAGGGATAAGGCTAAAGATGGAAATTCTTGGAAGGGGTACCAGTGAGATCACAATCACGTCAAGCTCGGAAGTCCTCAGACCACAGGTTACAACACATATACTTTTAAATACAGCTTTTCCTAAGAATTTTTTTTGGCCACCTGTCCACCAAAGACTTTTAACTCAAAAATTTCTCTGACCTGAAGAATCTCAGGTGGATAGTACAACTACTCAATGAACATAGGCAGGTGTCACCACACAGGGCTCAAATTATGTGTCCCATCCATTACACCTCCATACAAGAGGTTCAGAAGCACAATTCCTAAAGGAACACCTCATGGTGTGATAACCTTATGTGACCCTATCCAACACAAATACTCATATTGCTATTGAGTCTTGAACAGCAACAAACAGCAGCAAAGGTGATGGAGAAATGTTCTAATTCAACTTCTCCCAAGCATTATGTTTGCACAAATGGAGAAGTTTAGCTCAGAAACACCTCAGGCCCACAGATCATTAAGATAATCCCCCCTGCCTTTGGACAGCACACTGCAGGAAATGATCCAGCACCGCAATTTCCACGCTAGGCTAGAACGCTGCAGGCACAGAGGAGACTCATTCTAATACATTTCCCAGGACTAAGCTTTAATAGAATTAGTTCACTTTTTTCCTTTCTTAATTCCCACTCAGCTATTCATAGTTAAATTCTCGGCGTCAGCCTGCACTCTTCCCCCTAAGTGTTTACAAATGCCTGTATTGCACACAATCTTTATTTTGTCCTCTCTGCCCAGGTGCTGCCCAAGAGAGGCACAATATGTTTGTCTCATTATCTCTTTAAGCCCACAACGTCTCCTTGTATTTCCCTGAGCATTTTGAGTGCTATTATTTCAAAGCCTTCCAGTTTTTCGTCATCTCAAAGATAATGACTGATGATGATGATTATTATTATTATATTATGCTCAGGAACATTTCTCCCTCTCTCCCTTCTCCATGCTTTGAACCAAACCATTAGATAATCCTCCTAACTTATAAGATTGGTAGGTCCAGAAGTTGTATTTGGACTATTATGTGAGTAAACGTGAAAAAAAACATTCTAAAAGTGGCACAAGAAAAAATATCAGCTGGCAAAAAATGCACTGCTCGTGATTACCAATATTTTAGCTGGATCTGCAGAATTCACTAAATTCTGCAGTACAACAAATGCAATGAATAAAAACATCCTACTAAATTGTAAAACAACTTAAGTGAGAATATGTAAACAGTGGAAAAAACTCAGTTCCTATCAAGCAGGATTTTTGCTGTCTTTCGGGACATTCTTGCACACACAGGAGATCCGTGTGTGAGAAATATTTCTGATATTTCAAAGGAAGCTAGCAGGTACTCCATTATATTGAGAAACAGACATTTGCCCTCATTTTCAACTCACTATCCCAAAATTCTCTGAAAAAAAGTACTTGAAGATGAATTTGAGTGCACAAGTTTAGGCATCACTACAGGAATATGAGTAAGCACAGAAAAATGTCACAAATAAATCATTAGGAAATAAATTTAGAAACCCAACACAGAGAGAGATGAGATGAGATGAGATGAGTGCCAGGCAGAACATTTGCAGAGCCACAAGAGAAAGGGGAACGTTTCAGACACTGCAGAAATACAGAGAGCCTGGAATATATTTCTTTTTGGAAATGGTAAGGAAAAGCTAATCTCTCCCTTTCAATCACTTCCCCCCAAGCCCTTCCAAAGTTTGTTTATTCAAATGAAACAGAACTTGGGCCAAAATGTAACCAAAGACATTTAAAGCATCCCAAATCTCAGTTCTAATTATGGAACTGCAAACACAGCTCTGCTGAGATATGTCAGTTTTGCATTAAAAAAAAAAAAAAGTGGAACAGAGATTTCTAAATAAATTTGATTCAACTCAAAAGTTCTTGTGGTGTTGTACATAATATCTTAGTATCATTTTTTAAAATAATATTCAGAATGAAAAAATAAGCACATATCCTATCCTGAGAGCATGAATTGAGAGAGAATTAATGGTTTCCTGCTGATGTTACTTCATCTTCACTAAACACCAAGGAGCATGAGATCCTTCTTTATTCCATTTTATAGGGTCTAATTCTCACATCATTGCAAGAGGTTAATAATCTGCTTTCTCCTGATATTTGTTTCACAGTCAAAAATCAGCACATGATACACGTCACTCACTGAAGCAATCAGAAGAACACACTCCAGTCAACACCATTTATTAATGTCAACCAGAAGAGCAATTATATTTCATCCAACCAAAAATAAACAGACAGGCATCACATCTTTGATGACAGCTAAAACTATCATCTCTACAGCTCTCATCAAGTCCCCACTGACATAAAATTGTACATGGGTATGTGTGCTAGTTCTAGGAATCCATTACCTTGCAGTAATCAGAAAACAAAATTTTAGAGAGATATTCTGGGGATGTTCATGGAAACAGAGAGAAATGAAGAGCATAAATCTTGTATGAATCAAAGAGGAAACCCCCCCCCCCCCCAAAATGTGTAATGGTTTCATTTGTCAAAATATACTAGAATGGCTTGATTTTTTCAGGCTCCCTGCACGCCTGTAAATCCAGCCTAGATCCATCACCATCATCCTTATCACTCTCTACAACTTCCTCCTTATCACTCTACAGCTTCCTGAAAGGTGGCTGTAGTCAGGTGGGGGTTGGTCTCTTTTTCCAGGCAACAGCTGACAGAACAAGAGGACACAGTCTTAAGCTGCGCCAAGGAAAATATAGGTTGGATATCAGGAAAAAGTTTTTTACAGAAAGAATGATAAAATATTGGAATGGTTTACCTGGGGAGGTGGTGGAATCACCATCCCTGGACGTGTTTAAAAAGAGATTGGATGTGGCGCTCGGTGCCATGGTTTAGTTTAGCTGAGGTGTTGGGGCATGGGTTGGACTCAATGATCTTGAAGATCTCTTCCAACCTGGTGATTCTGTGTGATTCCATGTGATCAGAGCTCTGGTGGAAAGCTGGATGCCAGAGAACAGACTCTGGTGGGTTTTTTCTTTTCCGAAGTGAACATGGAGAATCACAAAACTATCAAACATTCAGCATTCCCCTCTGCTCAACACCCAGCATGGGATGCTGGATTCTCTCCAAGTGGCACCCAGAGAGCCCAGCTCTGGTGAACACCAACGTGTGCACAGAGCTTGGTGAAGCCACAGGGATAAATCACTGACTTGGGATATATTAAGAGAAGTTTTATAGAGTTAGAGATTAAAACTGCAACAAGATGCATGTGCACTCGCCTAGATTTTGCTGCTATATACAAGGAGCATATTATTGGGTGGAATATACACATAATTCTTTGGGTTTTGGAAAACAAATGTGAAGGGAATACAACAAGGTAACAAATGGAACAAGATGAAGTGGAGAAATATTATTGTATTCAGTATTGTTCTCATGCCCTTAAAACCACCACCATCCCTTTAGATTGTCATCCTAAATTAGTACTCCAAAGCCTGAAATGATCCTCTGATAGTACTTCAAATGCCCAGTGTTGAAGGGTCCTAAAGCTTTCAGCCCCACTGTGTGGAATTCCCAGTGACACCATCCATTTTCCTTAGTTCTATGTACAAGTGTAGTTCTCAATAGCAGCAAATTTCTAAGTATTAATTAATTTCTCAGGTGGTTTAAGCCACTTAATCTTTGGCCTCCTACCTTATAGTACCACCCAAGTCAGGTTATAAGCACCAAGAAAGGCATTCTGATGTGTCTTTATTGCTTAATTACCAAGGTGAGATGCTCATATTAAATTGGGCATTTAATTACAGGCACACACATCTCCAAGCATTACTACCAAAAGATTTCCCTAGGTAAAGAATATAATTTATCTTTTTTTCCCCATTGATGTCACTTAATTCTTGCACGACGGTAAATTACATTTCAGAGCATAGTTTTAAATTTGCCAAATGGGTCTTGAAGCAGAAACTACAGACCAAGCTTTGGCTTTCCTGTGTTAGTATCAGGCCTAATTGCAGAGTTCTCCACGAGTTTTTCTGTGGAGTCAACTCAAAGCAAGGTGATCACAGCCCCGCCCAGTGGGGCTAAATCCAAATCTCTCTGGGTGTGAGAAGGAAACCCTTTCCTCTAAACACCTGCTGGGCTCAGCCACTGCTCAGGCTGTGACCTGCGTGGGGAAATGTGGGTCTGTCCTGCAGCTCCAAGCAGGTGAGATGTGCCCTCCCCAAGCCCTCCCCTCCCAGGGTTTGGCAGCATCTATAAAACAACCCACTTTGCACAAGTGCTGTCATTTCATTAATCAACAGGCTCCAAGTGCCTGTAAGGCCCAGTGTGAGAAGAGACACAGAAAAAACAGATGGGAAACAGCCCTCATGTGTTACATGCACCAGAATTATCTTCAGCTGCGTCATTCCTGGCTCAATTCTCCTTCAGTGATGTGGCACAACCTCCTCACACAATCCACCTGAGTGCTTCACTAGCCCTGATGTTAAAAAGCTTTTCCTTAAAGCCTCAACTGAATCTTGCTGCTATTTAACCCCATTAACTCCTATTCCTGTCCACTACAGGCAGAAGGATCAGATTACTCTCTTCTTTCCTTTTATGTTCTTGAAGAATATTGTGTTCTTTAAGTGCTGTCATCCCAACAAAACTGTTCTAATGATTAGACCTTGCCTTCCAGGTTGCTCTTACTGTTTTCCTTCAGGCTCTTTCTGTTGCTTTCCACATGTGACTCTGCAGTGTCCAAAACTGGATTAGGTTCTTCACTTGAAGCATTATTAAAGTCTTATTACAGTCAAGAAAAACTCTCCTCAACAGCTTAATGTCCCAAAGAAAACCAGAAACAATCCAAAAACCCTTGTCAGAGGACAGAATAACCAAGCATACAGGTATCTGGTAGCTCTTCAGCCAGACCTCCTCTAGAGCACCAGGCAACACTTTTCATTGGGTAAAAAGGGTGATGACAGAGACAGTTTCTCTTTCAGCACATTCCAGACAGATTCAACCCAAGGCACACTGTGCTGCAAGACTTCCAGAGCCTCTCAAACAGCAACTGCAGCATCTCCAGCTTGCCTTGAAGCACGAGCCGACAGCAGCAGTGACAAGGAGAAAACCTTGGGGGAACACTCAGTCAATTTTATAGTTTTGTGTTATTCCCAAAATAGCTGCTGGCCAGGTTCTCACAGAGCACTTCAAGGACTGGTCTACAGTGGGCAATGATGCTCTTCAGCATCTAATTCAGTCATTACACAAGTCATGGATCTAGGCAGGACAGGGGAAATCTGCTGGAATAGCTCAAAGAGTTTGCTGTAAGAAATGTGCCATGAAGTACACCCAGCCAGAAATGTACCCAGTGGGTGGGGAGTTCTTCGCTTTTGGGGATTTTCACTGTGCTTATTTCCTTCCTTCCTTGTCAATGGCTCACTCTCCTGAAAGAGAGTTCAGTTTGATCATTTTAGACTCTCAGATACAGAATAAAGAACATATTCCAAGGACAGGGCTGCTCAGGTAACACAGCACAGAAGTAAGATTTTCATTTAGTTAATGTCTCATTAACATATTTAACCAAAGACAGAGCGAGGCAGTCCCACAATGAGTCAGAAGGAGCTGCTGTTTCTGTCGAACACCAGGAAAGCAGCAGGAACAGGAGAGCCTCAGCCCTCACAGTCTGTGATGTCATGATCCACCCCGGCATAGCTGCAAGACTCATGATAGACTGAGTGAAAAAGGAGCAGTGGCTTTGTAACTAAAGGAGAAACACAAACGTTTCATTGCTCAAAAATATGGGAAGTTGAGAGATTTGGAAGGAAAATAACCCAAATATCCTAAAGCACTGTATGAGAGAAAAAATTCCAAGCATTTTTTTAACATGCTGGACCAAGCAGGAGCACTTTTCAGAGGAGATAAATCATGGTGGGTTTATCTAATCCTTGAAGGATGCAACCAAGCCACTCCTGACATTAATGCAGTTGTTCTGTACCGCCCTTTCACCTCTTCCTGTGTCCCTACAGCCAGCACAGGTACAGGTTACAGCAGAAAACACAACACCCCTCCTGTTCAAGATGCCACTCCTCTACCAGATCCAGCAAACCAGAACAGAGCAGCTCCTTGTCACACATAACCTTACGCGAGCCCCATCCAAAATATCACCTGAGGTGATTAGAGAGAATCATCTTCCCCATCTACTCTTCAAATTTCTAACTTTACACTGAACTAAACTGTCTAAAGCTTAGAAAAACATTCTAATTCCTTTCTTCCTTTCCCCAGATATTTCAAGGCCTGCACTTAACTGTGGAAGCAAAAATCATTTTCTCTTCAAAGTTTATGGCAAGTTGAACTACAGAGCTGCAAATGAGGCTGTTACTTTGGAGGCAACGATTTTCACCTCAAACCAGGGACTGTGACATCTGTAGATTCCCCTTTTGTGTTTCTGTGGGTTTTTTTGCCAATTGCACCAAGAGCATTCACATCTTCATAGGAGAGAAAAACAGTTCTATTGTATTAATTGTGTGACCACCTGGATTTTGCATGAAGCAACCCTCTGAACTTGCATCAGTGATCAAAAATGGTCCCTAAGTCCAAATGTATTGCCTGAAGTAGTAGCATCACATACATTTCTGAGCACTGATGTGGCAGAGTAATTGCAAAAGCAGATTACAGAGACTGTGAAGGCACAGCAGAAAATCACTGAACTTCAGTGAACTCTGCCAGCCCTGGACTCTCTCATGTACTTGAGTTTCCAAGTATTTTCCAGTGAGACAGGCATAAGGTCAAAATCTTTGAGACATGAGGTTTAATTATGGCACCTCTTGAATTGCATGTAAAATGAGCTTTTCCTTTAAAATAGTGGTGTCTTTCCTAATTCCACCTCTCTCTTCCCAAAACACACAATACACAGGTTTTTTAACACACAACAGCGAAAAAAATGTAATCTTGGGAAAGACTTTTCAAAAGAGGCTTTTGTTCAAAGCCCTGCAGTCAGCACGGGTGATAAAAAAGGAACTCTTTGAACAGCTCAGATGTTTCGCTTGGCCATAGAGGACAGTGAGTTTGATCTCCCAGCAATCATACATGTAATCCTTGTACTGCTTAAGGATGTGTGATCCCTTGTTTCTGACCCAGTGGACATTGTTTGAAACAGGACTTGAATGAACTCTGTACTCTCACCAAGTACCTGCATTTCACCGAGTGTTGATGTGAGCATTAATAGGGACACTCACACCTCTGCAGGCAACGGGGTTTCATTTGTGAATGCATGTTCCTCGCCGTGTAAGAAAGAGGAGAGCAAAAAGAGGAACCTGGCAATAAACAACCGCCTCCAGCTCAGAGACAAACCACATGAATGCTCAAAAAAGAAAAAACAAAAAGAGAAAAGAAGTTCTTACTGGGTCCTGCTGTATTTTGCCCACTTCGAAAGCAGCCCAGCTGCTATCGAATATAAAGACCTCTCCTGTACGGAGACACCACAAACGAATAGAGCTCTTTTTTTGCCTTTTTTTTCCTTAAATGAAAGTGTATTCTCCAATCCTGTCAAGCCATGAGGCATAAAATCAGGGTCTGGAAGACTTTTAATTGGAATTTAACAATTATGGAATCTTACATGAACTTTTCCCATCCCCAGGCAGAAAAAACGCAGAGATATCCCTGGACATGAAGCTGGAAAAGTTCTGGATGCCTGTAGAGCTAGGTTAACACAGTAGTTAGGAGGAATTTATGGATGTGTGTTATTGAAAGAAGTCAGTGCTTCCTTAGCTACCCAAGATTTAATCACGTTCGTGTTCTACCAGCAACTTGAGCTAAGCACTGCTGCCTTAGATGAGGGACCCCGCTGTGACTGAGCCATCACAGCCAACTCCAGTTCAGCCCCCAGTGACCCCTCAGCAGAGCAAACACAGGTGTAGGAAATAAAGAGTGAGAAAGCAAAGCACCACTGTTGTAGGACAAACTCAGAGAAATCTTCACAAAACAACCCCTGATACAGCATTAACCTACTAAACCCCCTGAACCCTCCACTGCAGACTCCTGAGAGGCCTGGAGGTGGATTTTGGTCCAGTGCTCCTTTGCACCCGTGTGCCAATCCACCACCATGGCTCAAGGCTCTCTGGCTCTAAGACCTCTCACTTCTGTGTCTTATTTCTTGCACCAGGACAAAGTGAACACTTTTTTTTCCAAGCAAAGGAGGTGATTTTTCTCAAGTTCTGTTCATAAACCTACATAATGGTATTAGCTTTCTATCTCATTGAGACTGACAAAAAATGACATAAAACACTGGTTCAGCAACAAAATAATCTACTTTGAGTTATGCCACATCTCCCAGCAACACAAAAATCCACTTTGAATTATGCCTCGTCTCCATATACACTCTGAATAGTCCTGATAGTTTCAAAATTGCCCTTTAGTCTTCAATAAATGACTGAAATCTGAGTATTTTGGACTGTCAAATACAAACGTTCCTCAGATTTGTTGCATATTTACAGCCCTTCTAGGGAAAAGCACAACCCCTGAGCGGAGCAGCGCAGAGCACCTCGTCCTCCAGGAACAAAAGGTGTTTCACAGTGACACCGCAGCCCCTCGTCCCTTGTTTTGGTGAGACAAACTCGGTATCAAAGCATGTTTAGAACGACAGATCAAAAGACAAACCTTACAAAAGGGACAAAAGAAAAGCCTGAGAGAAGTGGCGTGCTGCACACAAAGGGTTACACCCACAGAAACCAAAGCAAGTTGGGAACCCCGAGTGGAGTTTGGGGACTTGGAATTCCTGCCCCCCACCACAGCAGGATTACAGAAATCCTTGGATAGAAGCAATAAGGGTCCTCCCTGCCACTGCAGCCCTTTGAAGATGTGCCTTGGTTTGGTGTTCCACCTTGGCCTACGTGCACCAGAAAAGCTTCAAAACGGCACGTGTTCATGAGTGTGATGAGGAACCTGCTGAAACGAGCACCAGCTGAGGAAAACACACTTCACTTATCCTCAGAAAGGTGCTGGAAAAGCTGATAAAACCAGAAGTACAGCACTGGGCAGCAGCAGGACATGCAGCAATGCTCCAGTGTGCATCAGCTCATTTGGAAAGACATTTCCAGCTAATCCAGCTTGGCAGAGGGAACCAACCTCACGCAATCTTCCGTCCTTCTCCAAAACCAATCGCTTGTAAAACCTCCCCCATACTTCTGACCTGGTGGTCAAGAATATTACTCTGCAGGCTTTGAAAGCAGTAAAATCCTCAGAGGACAAGGGGAAAAGCTTTTGAGGCAAGGCAGGGAAAAGGAAACAAGGTTTTCAGTTCAGGCAGTGCAAATGGTAACAAGATCAAGCATCTAAGGAGTCTTTAGCCTTCTCATGGATGCCTGACCAAGGGACACGTGGCAATGGGCCAACCTTGGGTGACTGAGAGATCAGAAAAGAGATAAACAACATTTTCCATTTATCACACCCTCCTAACTCCATTAATGCTGAAGGGGAGGCATTAAATGGATTGATCTGCATCTGGGCAAGGCTGGGGAGGGGCAGGAACATAAGAGGAATATTCTCATTTACAGAAGAAATAAAACTAATGGGTCACACAATGCTTTTGCCAGGCTGGCAGGGACACCAGGCCAGAGCCAGCAGCACGGCTCCACTGGGTTCAGCCATGAAACTGGTATTGTGGAGTTGTCATAGTTGTTCCTTTTCTCCTTTCACTCTTATCCGTTTAAAAAAAACAATTTTCCCTTGGCACTGCCTATGTGGAGCTGGAGGCCCAGAAACTTGAGCAATAGCCACAGAGACTAAAGCAATGTGAAAATCATCAAAGAAACAAAATTTCAACAGAAACAGAATCATATCAAACTAAAACTAGCATTATAAACAATACAGAGCAGTAGGTGGTATTGCATAAAATACACTTAACTCACAAAATTGTGTTTTTAAAAAAAAAACAAACCTCAAAAACCAAAACAATCAGCTAAAACCCACCCAGTGCTTTAGAACACCCAAAGATAATCATTCTATACAATTAGGTCAAAACAGAACTTCCCTTTTCCTTGAAGAAACCATCACCTGCCCTGTAACACCTCATGTTCAGTACCAGGAGTTCACTCTCTGCATCGTCCTGAGGAGGATTTCTCACCTGCCCCTACAAGATCATTGTCCCCAAAACAGAAGGATTCCATTTGAGTCACACGGCAGTAGTGGCCAGTATAAGGTCAAACTCAGTGAGGCCAATTTGCTTTTTCACTCTGAAAAGCCATGAAGAGGAAAACTTTAATCATAATACAAAAATAATGTAATGTGCATGTCCCACTGGCATCAGTCAATCCCTGAGTGCCCTGATACAGGAGTAAGTCTGTGGGAGACAAAGACTGGCAGCTGCTGGTGGGTTTTTATGTCACTGACAATCTGTACTGCCCATGACATCCACATCCAGCTCATGGTGGGATATTCCTCTTTCCTTTTCCCCCCTCAGCAAAGCCCTGCTCACATCTCCTCCTGCACATTAACAGAAATCAGGGGCCCAGAAGACTTAGTAGCTGGTGAGCACCACTGCTATGCATTTAATCCTGAACTATTTATTACATATATCACACACTAAGAATAGTGGCATTTCATATTTGACAACAAAAGGTTGTTGCACCAAAACCAATAAAAATAATTCAGCCAGCCAAACTGATTGCTATCATCACCCAAGACCAATTTTGGGATGACAGCAACTGGTTTCTTCATTTTTCAGCAGGAAGGTTGCTGGCTGTGCCCCAAAACTTTTAAAAATGTGGTGTTTAAGGAAAAAAGTTTGACAGTTCGGCAAAACTGCTGTTTTAGAATGGAGACGTAGAATTCTACAGAAAAAGCAGTTTTTTAGTACTGCACATCCTTTTATCTTTGGGTGGCATCAAAATCAATAGTAAGGTGCCCACTATGGAGGATACATCCAGGAGCTGAAAAATTTCAATCTATGGGCAAGCTGATATACTCAAAGAAACGCTTTGATTTTCCTTGGGCTGATCTTTGAAGTTTATGCCACTGCAGGCTCCATTTGCTGTTCTTACATCTTCAAAGGCATCTAAAAAACATCTTCTCCAGCCACACTTTCCTCTAACAAGTTATTTGTAGAGGAAAAAGAAAAAAAAGACAATGAATGTTGCATGAACAACCGAGTTACATTCAAACGCATTTTTCCCAGTCTTCGAGGAAGGAGAAAGGGAAACAAAGCCAAAATCTTGGTTTCAAAGCTCTGGCCACCTTCCCACATCTGGGCACCACTAGGCTGGTGTGTTATTCCTGCCTGGATTCGCTGCAGCAACTCTTTCATTTCAACCTTGCTGGCACATAAGAGATCCAACAATATCAAACAGAATTTATAGACACAAACGCTGCTCTTGCCAGCGGCTACAGCCATAAAATACAGATATTCTGCTCGCTCCTTATTGTTTGTTTAATTTTAAATACACAGGGAGCTGAACCCAAAGGTTGAGTCCATCCATTCTAACATTATTAGGACAAGACCAGGAAGCTCAATTAGATTTTGGGCTGAGCAGACAGACATCTAATGTTGTCTGCAGCAGCACAGCATAAAGGTAAAAACATAAAGCAGTCCAAGTCAATAAGGAATATGTCTTTGCTGTGCTCCTGGCCACTGCTGTTTGAAGGCACTGTGTCAGTAGAAAGCTCAGATATCTCCTAATTAGTCACAGTGGGCAAACTGAATATTTACCTGTTGGCTGGTCTTGGCTTTATAAAATATTTACAGCTATGCACACACCCAAAAAATGAAATACTTTCTTTTCTTTTGCCATTTCCGACTTCACAGTACCGGCCTTAACGTTAAAAACTTGTGGATTTTGCTCAGAAGTTACTTTAAATCTAAAAGGACTCCTTGAAACCATGCTACTGGCTCCTTCTGAAACACTGGCTGCTGAATGATTCTGCTTTCATTTTCCAAGGAAAAAAGTATCTTGCAGATACACAGCAATTTCATTTCTGATACGGGAGAGGGACAGGGTGCAGGGAGAAATGATTTATGTGACTTTAATGTGATGTGAGGCAAGCTCGAGATATTATTAAGATATGGTCAATAGCACAAGGACATTGGAGAGCCCTTATGTTTGAACACCTTTGTGGTGTTTCAATGCATCAGCTTCAAAAATTAGTTTTTAAAATAGGATCAAGTGATTTGAAATATCCTGGAGTAAAATGCATCTCATCAACCACATCCCTGATGAAGTACAAGCAAAACAAAACATCAAAAAGTATCAGGATGGCTGTGCTGCAATGACATGTGCAGATAAGAGGCACCTCTCCAAGTGCCCACTTTCCCATTAAATTGTGTTTTCTCCCCTTTATTTCTTCCTTTCTCATATATCTCTTTTAAAGCATCAAATCAGCTGTAAGATGCCACTGACATTTCTTTTTATTGTAACTCTAAAGAAACTTGAGCGTTAGCTGCATTTATGGTAAAGAGAACTGGAAAAGGTCAGACAGCTGGGAAAAAAAGCGCTTTTTGTACTAAGTGCTCAACAAGGAGGAGGTTTTTTTGGTCATTTCACAAAGCAGCTGAAGAAACCAAAGCCATCTGATGGTGAATATTTCACAGAAAAGATCACTGAAAATGCAATCCCTTCAACACAGCCCAGATCATGAACTTAGATGTTGTTTCTAACACATTTTCTAGGGTTTATGCAACAACAGGTAAAATAACACCTCATAGACTGAGCTAACTGAGAACCCAAACAGGCACAGGTTGTGGCCAGTAGCCCTCCAAAAATAACCAGTGTTCTTCTCCACAAAAAATAATGGTGTGCTTGCCATGGGATCTTCCACCTCTGCAGTCAGAGTGTTTGTGGAGATCTGAATTTTGATGTGTCCCCAGGCCTGCCTGGCTGCAGCCACTTGGAATTCCAGTCACAGTTCTACAGCTGAATAAAGAACACAGGTAAAATTACCGAGGCTATTTACAAAAAGAGGAAAAAGAGTCACCTCTGTGTGACACAGCAGAGCCTGGAGCCTGCCCTTCCCTCATTTCACATTCTGTATCCTCGATGACTTCACTCCCTCCATGAAACACTGGAGCACTGTGACAGCAGCTCTTCCCTGGTGTGCAAATACCATTCAGGGGACATTTTCCCCTGTCATTTTCTGCTGCTGAAACATTTCTGCTCTACTTCAGTACTGCTTATGCTCCCAGGACTGTGATATACTGTGATTTTCTCTTTGCAGGAAAGTTGTCACCGCTTTTATTCCCTTTTCAAATTGAATTTCGTATTGATTAAAGGTCCAGGCAGACTGTTTAGTTATCCCTTATGAGAAAGTACCTTACAAAATATTTAATTTTCTATTACATTCTATATGTAGTGTTTTCATATCATTGTATAGAACCTAACACTTAATTTTATTCCTGCTATAGAATTTTATAGGGAGGTCTTAAAAATCTTTAGGAGTAGACATAATTCTTTATTAATTTCTACTGGTTTTTAAAGTAATTCCTGCAGGACCTCTTTGCTTTCATTCTTAATAAATTCTTCAGATACAGTTCACAGAGGTTCTCTGAGCACGTGCAGAGGATACAGAGCACAGTAACTTTGGCATGTTTAAACTCTGAGAACAATTTGAGTTGAGCTGCCCAGGGTCATTCAATTATTTCTCTATTTACAAATAGGAGCCAACGCAGCTGTTCAGCTCCAGCTTCTTCACCCACCAAAAAAGTATGTGAAATGAGCTCTTCTTTTCAGAAAACTCTTGTCCCTCCACCATGATGAGACTTGAGATGCTGCTTCCCATCAACAAGGGCTAAATACAGATTAATGACTCGACAAAAAACAGTGACTAGACACTGGCACAGGGTGCCCAGAGAAGCTGTGGCTGCCCCTGGATCCCTGGAAGTGTCCAAGGCCAGGTTGGACGGGGCTTGGAGCAGTCTGGGATAGTGGAAGGTGTCCCTGCCCATGGCAGGGGGTGGAACTGGATGATCTCCTTCCACCCCAAATCATCCCATGATTTTCTAACCTTTTAATGCCACTTATTTTATCACATGCTCAGAAAGAGTTCAGATGTTCTTGTGCACGACGCATCCTTTTGACTCCTCTAAGAAATTGTATTTGTCATCCTACACCTTGTACTTTATGAACACTGTGATCACAAGGGACTAGCTATCACCTTTCACGACAAATAACAGTTTTAAACCAGGATTAGTGGGGACAAAGGAAAACAAGGCGTTACTTGAACGGAACTCGTCACAGCATTTAAAATTTCCAAATCCAATCACCAGATTTCCAAATATCCAAAAAATATAACAAGCACTCAGTTTATGTTTAGGAAGCAGAATACCCTTCAACCAAAAAAACCCAAAACTTACTATTTATGGCATTTGTTATGGGGCCACAATGACAGCAAGGAAGGGCCAAAACTGTCAAATCATGAACTTGCATCAAATTCTTTTCCCACCCAATGCCAGTTCCTTTGAAAGCAATTGATGTGCCCCTTTCAGTTAAATATGGTTTGAAATGCAAATGCTATGAGAAACATAATGCTTTGTAATGGAAATAGACCACAATTGGTCACATAATTTAATATACAGCACTAGGAGAGAAGGGAAACCTTGCTGAAAACTCAGCAACCACTTCAAGGCACGGATGGGAAAGAAAACCAGTAACGCTGACCTGCAGGGGCAATTAAATAACTGCTTAATGAAGGATTTTAAAAGAACAGTGCAGTGCAGCCCAGTTGGACTCCTGCATCAAAACACATTCGACTTCAGCCACCCTCAAAACCAAGGAAAATGCATTGCTAACTTTAATTTTACTAATGATCTTCAGCTGCAGAGACAGGATGGTGCTGAGAGGGCGGTGAGCACCCAGCTCCCACCACCCACTGCCATCAGCAGCTCCCTGCCAGCACAGACACTCCTCAAACATCTTTGTCATGGATGACAGTTTGATTTTCTGTACTGCAGGACTGGCGTGGAACCCAGAAAGAGGAGAGACTGACAACACAGGAGAGAAGAAGGCAGCCCAGCATTACAGCCATGGCCTGAGGGCAGACCCAGAGTGTTTTCAAGCACTTCTCCAATGTATTTCTCAAGTATTTCATGCTTCCAGAAGCCTCTATAAAATGCAGGCAATGCTTTCACTATATTGTTGTGGTCACTGACATAAAATGTGGTCTGGAAACACCTGAGAGTGTTTTATTGTGTGCCCTTAATAGAGAGTAGCCTAAAGGTTCATAGGCTTAATAGTGAAAAAGACCCCTGCTGTTTCCCAGAGTTGTTTTTCTGTGGATTCCCATTACCATCAGCCCCATCCCTGCACTATATTAGTGCTGCACTGCTGTACATTTGCCTGTACTGACACATTCATTTTATCCTTCTGCCATTTTTTTCATCCTTTTTCACCTACCTACATATCATCTACCACTGTGTTTGTTCCCTGTTTAAATCCCCATCCTGAACCTCAAAGAGCAGCCGTGGATTCAGGGTCACTGATCTGGGATCACTCAGGATATTCTTTTTAAGAGAGATAATTAGCTGCTATTCTGTGTCTGGTTATGACAAAACAGATGCTGTTTTGTTGTTAAATATTGCTGTTAAAAGGATTTCTATATTCTGCTCTGCATCCTCTGTGGCCTGAGATGCAAATATGGCCTAATTCTTTAAGCTGTGTGCATATGGGGACTTAAAAAAAGGCAAAGTGCTGTTCCTGGAATTATGTGCACAAGTGCTAAAAAGCAGGGGGAAAGGCTCTCTGCAGGTCCACGCAGACAGGCAGGGCATGATGAGGTGGGGGAATGGAGAGCCAAGAGCACAATTCCTCACCACCAGGGCTGCCTGGCTGGGTACTCATCCTGTTCTCCTGATGCCCAAGTTTCCCTGAAAGCTTTGGAAATTAATACCTTATACAGAGAATACACACATCCACTTCCATCAACAGAGCATCCACAGAAATGAATCAAAATTCAAAACAGATAAATGTCAAATTATCTGCACCTTTACATTATCCAAGCCTCTTCCAGGAACTGAAACTTTGCCTGTATGCAATTCCTCTTATCGCTTTGCTGGCAATATTCCCTGAGCCAATCCAAGACCCAGGGTTCTCCCTGCCAAGATCATCTGCATTCTCAAATCTTTCACGTTTTAGAACACGGAACACCAGCAAATCACAAAGTTGTTTAAAGTTTAACAGGTCACATTTACTCCATGCCAGTGACTTTCATGTCTATAAAATCAAATTCTGAAGCCTGTGTTCACAGCCCTGTCTGTGCCTGTGTCTGTCTGGTTTCTCTCCCCTGTGAGCCATGCTCCCCAGGAATCCTGATTCCTTAGGTTGTATGTCTTATTGCACATGAAATAAATCTTCAGAGAACACCCAAGCACCGAAATTTTTGTTTGGTTTGAAAAAAAAATAAAAAGGGAGTAAGCTTGTTCCTGTCATGTTTGTTCTAGGCTGAGCTACAAAAATCAAACCAAGGATTGTTGTTGCCTCAGATTTTACCTTCTTCTGATCTGTGGAGGTGCCAGGAGAGGCTTCAGCTCTGACTCTTGTGGAAACCGGTGTCAGCAAAGCAACAATCCCAGGCAAAATCCCTCCTCTGCCCCACGTGCCTCGTTGGGATGCTGCAGCTTTCCTTGGATGCAGCTCTCCTGGAAGGCACCTGTGATTTCAGCCTCAGCAATCTGCTCCCCACAGACCTTCCTGCCACAGCAGCCAGTAAGCACACACATACTCAGGGGTCTTTAAACAAAAATGGTATCAAGAGCATGAAACTCATTTCATGTGGGAGGTAATTTTTTTCAGTATCTGTAAACTAGCTTTGTTTCTTGTTTTGTTCAGTTTGGGCTTTTTTTTTTCCTCTGTTTGTTTGGGGTTTTTGTATTTTAACACTTTGGCACGCTTAGCTTGTTTTGGTTTTAGTTTAAATACATTTTTTACAGGCTATTTAGTATTTCAAGCAGCAGGTATTTGTTACATTTTAAACAAACTCAAATTTATGATCTGGAAGAATTCCCACACCTTGGGAACTTGTTGGATTGAAACTTTTAGAAAGAATATCCTGCATTCACTATTGCAGGGGCCAAGGTGTTGCAGCCATGTCACTTAGTTGGACAGATTACTCTAAGTTATGTACCTGGGCACTGAAAATAGGAGGAGGGGAAAAAAAAGTCTTTCTCATGGTTTTGCTTGTGTAACTGCAACACCAGGCACTGGATAAAACATGCTCTATCTGAACTGTGGTATCTCCCAAACCAAATAAATATTATTTACTATGGCCAACAATCCCTCAAAAACCAGCCTTAAATGAAAATCTGGTTTTTTTCCTGTAGCCAGTTCAATTATCTTCAGACTGGAAACTAACCCCCCCAACGCTAAGTTTTTGATCTAAGTTTCAGTTGAAAGTACCAGAATCCATCTAAAAGCACGCTCCCATAAATTATAAATTCTAAAAATTAACCTCATAAATTAGGAATGTAACTCATTCTTTTCTCAACCTCAAACCATAAAAATTGAAGGAGTTCAATAAAGTAAAATTCACCTTTTCACCGTGGCCTGATTCACGGTGTGTGCCCTGAACGTGGCTCAGGGAAAGGATTCAGTGTTAGAAACAGGCACCTTCCCCCTGTCCCAGGGAGAGCAGGGTGTGCTGCAGACACGGCCCAACAAATGGGACCTGGTGCTCACAGCTCCTTGTATTAAGGTGCCTTTGACCATGGAACTTTATAAAGTCAGAGATGTGCAGCTTTCACTCTTTGAATTGCTGCTGCTACCACTGGAAAGGGGCTGAGAGGTATCACAGGATGGTTTGGGTTGGAAGGGACCTTAAAGCTCATCTCATTCCACTCCCTGCCATTCCACTGTCCCAGGCTGCTCCAAGCCCCGTCCAACCTGGCCTTGGACACTGCCAGGAATGGGGCAGCCACAGCTGGAAGGCTTAGTGACTGTATTTAGAGAAGGAGAGAGGCTTAAGTGGAGCATATTGCAAAATAAAGTACCATAAATAGAATGTGAGACTGCTAAGAAACCTCTTGGGCTCTTTAAATTTGTACTTTTTTTTATTTCTGACTCCTCAACAGAAAATCACAGACTCGCTTTATCATTTAAATCTCTAACACAGCAAAGATCAAAGTTTGGTGCTGAGGAGCTCGTTTGTTTGATGAGCTAATCAGCAGAATTGATTTGAGTTTTAGGGTTCTGCATAATGTAAGAGGCAAAGGCAAAAGGCAACTAAAACCCACAACTCTACAAGCACCTTGTGAGCACCTCCTTGTTCTATGAATCTAAACTGGGTGGGGCACAACTGAAGAGCTTCCTACACCAAGCGGAAAGCACTGGCAGCAGCAGTGCAATCCTTCCAGGGCTCTGCCATCTCTGGTTGTTCCAAGACCACTGTGCCCATAAGAACTGACTGATTTCAGCCTGCAGGACCTCTCTTTTCTCATGTGAGAGACAGCACAATGAACTGAAGTCTAGGATAATGAGTGAGCTCTCCCACACCCCTTGGTCATGCTCAAAAGGCTGAGAAGATCTTCCTTCCAGCCACATTCCCTAATAAATCTTCCCTCACAAGGCCAATGCAGATATTGACAAGTGTAGCCACAACAAGACATTCTCATTTTGAGCAGGAAGTCCCACTGAGCTTTTGGGATGTATCTACATAAACACATCTTCACCTGAACCTGGCCAGGTTACTCAGCCAGAGATGTGTAACCACAGCTCACACTGTCCTGTCAAAGCCATCCAGGCAGCAAATTGTATTTGAGTATCAATAACTTCCTCTCCTTCCTCTCCTGTCTGCCCTGCAGGTGACTGACAAACTTTGCCAGCAGCCATTCATGAACAGGACAAAACTAGGTTTTGCCATTTCCCTTAAACCAAGAAGCTCCCAGGAAGAAATATGAATGCAATGGAGAGCTGTGTGCATCAGGTGATACAAATCCACCTTTTTCATCACTTTTCAGTCACTACCTGAGGCAGCAGGAGTCTAAAGTAGAATGTTAGGAAAAAATTCTCCACTGAAAGGGTTTTGAGGCACTGCAACAGGCTGAGCAGGGAACAGTGAAATCACCATCCCTGAAAGTGTTCAGGAAGCACACAGATGTGGTGCTTACAGACATGGTTTAGTGATGGGCTTTGCAGTGCTGGGTCAAGGGCTGGACTTGATCTCAGAGGTCTTTTCCAGCCTTACTAATTCTATGATTCTATGCTCACGAGCATTTTAAAGAATAAAATAGAAGGTACTGACCAGTAAAAATTACCAACTGACATTGATATGAACTCTGAATAATCAAAAATTCTCCCTGTCAGGGCTGGAATTTTGATTTTTCTTATTATTAATTTAAGCTCCTAAAACCACAATAGGAGATGCCAGAAGCTCTGCCTGCACATGAGCTGAGAAAGGTGCATTAAGGCCTTTTTTCCTTTTGGAGCTGCAGTGTGAACAGCGACAAAGAGCATAAATGAAGAAACGGCTCAGTCTGTAATTTTAATTCACAAATATCTCGCGAGTGCCACTGCAGAATCCCCGAGCAGTTCAGAAGAGTGAGATTACAAAGCAATGCTAATATGTGTCAGAACATCATCCATATGGATAAGGCCATAAAGACACTGCAGGACGAGTCTGAGGATGGAAAAGCCAACGTGCATTTTTCACACAAAGTAAAAGAGCCCATCAACACAAGCTGGTGTTCACCAGGGGCTCCTTTGCAAATGGAGCTCCAATATTGGGCCATGGCCGTTTGTGCAGGCACCAAAATGCATTTTTGCCCAGCCCACACTTTCTGTCAGGCTCACACTGAACCAACAGGCAGAAAAACGTGCCCAACACAAGTTCTGCTAGCAAACCAGTGCGGGAGAACGGGACTTTTGAACAATGAATCAATATGATTTAGCAAAAGCCCATTTATTGTTTACATTACACTGCTCTTATGCATTCCTGCAGCTGTAGTTCATGTGATCACACATGACCTGATTGGTCTCTATGTTGTCCACGAACTCTGCATGCACTTTTCAGAGAACCTGACTGGTTCTAGTCCAGGATGGTACAGTCTCCCTTTATCTGCTTTCTTGCTGTCTTGTTATTCCGTTTTTCAACGTTTTCTCTCCTGATTTAGCACAGCTTACATTCCAGTGACTCTGATAAGGGGAGCTGAAGATAACTTGGCTGGGGCCCTCTGACAGGATTGGAGTGCTTTACAACAAACCAGGAAGCTCACTGACTGCAGGCTGGCAGATAACCCACACGAGGACTCCGGCTGCCGCGCTGGAAATCATTGGGGCTATAACAAAGCCACTGCCAGAAGGGCAAAATTGCACTCTAAATTTCCAAGGAGAGCCTGCTGCTGCCTGCTCTGGACAGACAGCCCTGCACGCTCAGTGTGCTGGGCACCAGGCAGCGCAGCAGGCAGAGCCTGTCCCTCCGAGAGGCCCCGAGCAGCAGATGGAGCAATTAGCTCCCTGCCCCACAATATTGCCGGGTTCTGAACCCAGGCTGCCAGGGAAGATAATTGCTTGCCCGGCTCTCCCAGAATGTGCCGGGCTGTTTGCTGACAGACTCTCTCTCTCTCAAAACACACACCACAAAGCCCAGGGCAGGGAAGCGTTTGTGTGCCTCTGTAAATGTAGCTAAGCACAAAAATTCATCCCCAGCGCTACTTCCAGCATGTTTGAGGTGAGTCCTGAGCCCTTCTGGCCAATACAAAACACAGCTGTGTGAGATATTCCAAAGTGTTATCTTTCTGTGTGCTAAAAAAGAGCCTTAAGAGATGTTTCTACCACATTTTCACCAAAATTAGGGGTCATTATATAATGTTCCTGGAGTAAAACACTTGCTAGGTGTTAGTCTCTCAGTGGCCATATTTCAGCAGAAGGCAATTTAATTTGTATTTGGCTTTGTGGAATGTAGATCAAATCTTGGCTATAAAATGATAATTAACCATTTGGAATTAATTGGTATTATGGCCTTGACATTTAAACTTGTCAGTTCTCTATTAAAGACTGTTATAGCTGCTTCAACCTCTCTTTCCTTATTTATCTCTCCTCTACCACGTTTTTTTCTAAAATTAAAGTAAAACATTTACAAACACTTCACAGCCTACGCATTCCCTCGGATATCACTGCACACAGTTTGCTGCAGCACTGAATGTACTCTGGTTTAAGATCATTTCCGTGCTAAGAACAACAGATTTGAAAACACCAGGCCATTCCCATCGAATCCAGCCCTCTCAAAATAAGCCTTTAGGCACTGCAAATCCAGGTTAAAAAGTTAGGGAGTGCTTGAGGCAGTTTCAGGGATAAGTTATCCCAATGCCATGTGATTCCCAATGAACAGACTGCGCTAGGAGTGATTCATTGCTCTCAAAGGAGAACTCAGGAGCCTGCAAATATCTCCTGATGAGAGCACCTTTAACTGGTGTTGCTGCTGTCTCCATTGCTCAGCCAGGCTGCTCCTCTCAACACAGCCTGTTAGCACAGAGAGGTGTTTTCCCCCACCTGCTTTAACAAGCCAGGGATGATTAGTGAGGCACAACAGGGACAGTTTATTTCCCCAGACATTTTATACAGGGTAGTCTCAATCTGCTGCTCTGCAGCATCGTAGGGAGCAGAGAATCCCAAAATGGTTTGGGTTGGAAGGGTCCTTAAGAATCATCTCATTCCACCCCCTGCCATGGGCAAGGACACCTTCCATTAGCCCAGGATGGTCCAAACCCCATCCAAGCTGGCTTTGGACACTTCCAGGGATGGGGCAGCCCCAGCTTCTCTGGGCACCCTGAGCCAGGGCCTCCCCACCCTCACAGGGAAGAATTTCTAATATCTAATCTAAATCTCCCTTCTGTCAGTTTGAAGCCATTCCTCCTTGTCCTGTCACTATCTGCCCACGTAAAACTTGCTCTCCATCTTGTTATAAGCTCCCTTTAGGCACTGGAAGTGGCTCTAAGGTGTCCTCAGATCCTTCTCCAGGCAGAACAACCCCAACTCTCTCTGCCTGTCTTTCTAGGAAAGGTGCATTACCTATAATATATTCTATGATTTGAAATTATTTATGTGAAGCTCCAGAATTTGCTAAAAGCCATCCTTGCAGATTTTCACCTCAAACTTCAAGGGGTCTAACCTTATGAACCTGACTTGAACAGAACTCCATGGGCTTGGACAGAGCCCTGTTCATGCCAAGTTTCTCCTCATGCAAATCCACTGAAGGAGTGAGACACAGAGAAACAATACTTTACATGAAATAACATATTTTCCATGTACCATACTGCATCTGTTGCTATTTCTCCCTAATGAAACTGTTCCCTCATACCCCTCCTCATCTGTCCTTCCATCCCGGCCTCTGTTTAACATTCACTCCCTGCTTAAGTACCAATATTTTCACTTTTCCAGACCTGAGTCTCTGTTGAGTCTCTGACAGTTTGGTCACTTGAATGTTGTTGTGGTTTTTTTAATGGAGCAGGATATACCATGGGAGAAAAGGAAGTCAAAACCAGCTGCTCCCAGTTCTGCAATGCCTGAAACCATGCACACACACATCATTTCTACCAGTCCGAACTGTGTCCAGAGAAACAGCTCTGTCAGGCCTGTGGGCTGTCAAAAACCTCATCTTCTGCAGGATCTGCATAGCTACAGGCAAGAAATAGGGCATTATTTATACTAAGTGGCAAACCATGACTAATTCATTTACGTTGACTGTAAAAACAAAACAAGTGATGACATTCAGAGGACCGAGCAGCTCGGTCCTGGCGCAGTTTGGCATGAAGTACCCTGGAAATCTTTGACAATTTTACACACTGTGAGAACGGTTTTCTAGGATGTGTGTAACAGCAGGACACAAACGGCAGAGGGATGTGCTGGTACTATTGCTTTACTGCTTTTTCAGACTCTCCTTTGTTGCGGGTCCCATGCCCAAAGAAGTGAAACTTGTTGCAATTCTTCCCTATAAAAGATAGAACTACCAACAGCATTCTGAGAGTCAGACAAAATCCTACTCATCACAGCACTGTGTGTCTTCTGCTTCAGAACTGCAGCATCCAGGTTACCCTGTCAAGTCATAAAGGTGTTTATCTGGAAGAATAACATGGTTATTTATGGGGTTTCTCCCTGCTACCACCTTCTCCTACAGAATTCCTGGCAAGGAAAGTAGAGGGTGGAAAATCCACCATTCCAAGGTGCTGGTCACACAGCCCCAGGGAGGGGAAGGCACAGGACACTCCTGTGCACGGTGTCTCCAGTGCCTCAATCTGTGTGGTCCTGAGGCTTTCCATGGCTCAACTCTGCCCCAAACCTGCTCCAGCCAGCACAATCCCTGACTCAAGCTGCTGCAACCCACCAGGAGTTTGAGAAGGTCCTGGTGACAAGTTCATAGTTCCTTTATCAAAGTCTTGTAGAATTCCACTGCAGAGGTATTGCACGGTGATTTTCATCACTTCCCCTTCCAGATTGTCACTAAGACTTCTCCTTTTTCTTTCCCTTTTTTTCCTGTCCTTTTGTTTTCTTTGGGGTTTTGGTCTTCTGGTTCCTCCCTTCCCTCAGTAATTTTCCCTGCCATCAGCAATAGATGACACTAAATCTTTCTGCATGGAAACCTGGCCTGGCATCCTCTGTGCAACGTTACTGGAATTAGGAAGGGAACAAATGCCAAAATAGTGCCCACTGGAAGAACACTGCAAGTGCTGAATACACCCAGCTCTCTGGAAACAGCAGCTACTAAACCAAAGACAGCAGGATGGCAAAGTGCTGCAGCAAACTCTGAACTGGTCTAGCCCGTTCTCAGCAGTTGCTACTCATTTGAAACTCTCCCCTCAAGTCCAGGAGCTGAAATTTCCTTAAAAGTGATGAATGCTCTCAATTACAACACCACGCTGCTGCCTCCTCCACGGCTGCTCTGTGATGATGATTGGCCTCTGCAGGACTGCTCAGGGTCAGTGGGCTACTGCTCACCTAAATATTAATCATGATGGTTTCAGGTATGAAATACGAGCCTAAGGAATCCTGCTCTAGGTGCTGTGTGCCTGCCTGCTCAGCAAAACTGGTATTAGCCCACTAGAGATTTTTCTTTTCTAATGGCAACATTAGCAAATTCTGTGAGGTGACTGAAAAACCGAGTGGATGGGGATATTTTCCCCCTATTTTTATTTTTCACATCACTTTGCAGAGCTTTAAGTACCTGATAAAACTTCACCAATAGTCTCTGAGGCCAGGCTGTAATTTAACCATTCATTCCTATGAGTGTTTCCTGCAATGGATACAAACCCATGTCTTGTATTTTTTTTTTTTTTTTTGTGGCAGGGATTCCTTTCTTTTATTGTAATCTTTTATTAGCTTTCATTCTCAGCTGTCCACTTTGATTTAAGGTACATCTTTTCTCCCCACTGACGAGGCAGCATGAAGCAAGTATATCAAAGCTAAAGAGTTATTTACTCGAAAAATGCCAGCTTTGAAGATCTCTTCTTTTCCCCTTAAATGGAATCTTTCAAAGTCTGGTGCATGCAGCTCCCCATTGAGTAAAAGGACTGCACTCCTCATTCAGCTGCTCCTCGGCTGTGTGTGATCCATCTGGGAGCTCAGGCAGCTCACAAAGGCTGCAGAATAGAGTTAACACAAAATGTCATTCCCTCCGAGTTAAAATTGCACAGGGAAGGCTCATGAAGAGCAGCGTAGAGAAAAATATTTGCATGAGTATCTCTGAAGCAGTTCTTCCTGCAGGATGTCCCTCCTCATTCCCAACACTTCTGGGAGAACAACTGGCTTTGCTCTGGCTGGAGTAGGAACAACAATCTCCTAAGAGGATGACCACAAAGTCCCACTTTTTTATCCCATTTCTCCTCATCTGACTGAGAATCCTTAAATTTATTTTGCAGCTCTTTCCCTCATCACTCCCCCTCCAACACACACCAACAGCTGATATTGCAACATTAAAAACCAAGGGTGAAGGAACTCAGACTCCTGGACGGAAGCATGAGGCTTTTGAGTAAGAGGAACAGCAAATTAAAGATTCCTGGTGGACGAGAAGACAATAACCTGTGATATACCCCACAAAAGACCATGACAAATGAGTAAAATCAGTCACTGAATAATTCAGGTTGGAGGAGACATTTCCAAGTCATCTGATTCAACTCCCTACCAAAAGCACAGCTAACTTCAAAGTTACATTCAATTCTGAAATTCAAACAGATCCATTTTTTCTCCGGTCCTCTCACTACACATCTCCAAAATTATGTGGCTCCATCCTCTTTTTCACAACCACCACCCTCCTCATTTCCCTCAGGACCTCACACCCCATCATCTCACGGTCACAGCAGCCAAAGCTGCCACCAGCCTCCAGAGTCCAAACTGCTCAGGAGCAGCAGCTCCACCTGAGAATCTCCTTTTTGGCTCATTCAGCACCTGCAACCTGGAATGATTCTTGCTGCACTCCAAAGCCTCTTGGATTGCTTGGATCCTGCTGTGCTGCCCTACCAGCAGTGGTGATTTAACTTTCTGCATGGAAACAGCTTTTCCAAGAACCCACAGGCCTCCAGGAGACCCAAAACCATCCTTCACACCTGCCAGTCCACAGCCCAGTGTTATCAATGAGCTGACACCAGCTACAGGCAGACCTTCCTCCCCATTTGTGCCATGCCAGCACAGAAATGTAACACACACTGTTTTCTTTCACAGGCATGCAGGGGAGGAGGGGCGAAGACGGCCTTTTTGTTTTACTCCCCAAGAAACCAAGAGAATCCAACTTGAACATATGGTGCTCATGATTTTGGAGAGGGGGAATCTCTCAACACCCTCCTCATTCCTTGATGTCAGCAAGATTGCCAGATTCTCCCTGTTCCCATTCACACCAGTTGTTGTTGGTTTTTTGTTTTTTTTTTTTAGACCAGAAATTGCCTGTATGAAGTTTTGACAGGCTTGACAGCATCATGTGTCTTCCAAAGCTTTCCAGCACAAGCAAGAAAAAGTAACAAAAAATGGAAAGGGAGTATTATTTTTTGACTCACTGAGGAGCAATTTGTATGCAACTCTGCACAGTGGTTTGGCCAACTCATGAAACTTTTATGCCAAAACAAAACTCTCAGGACTTTGACCTTCTGCTCTGCAAAATGTAGGGAGGGTTCTTGACTCACTTTCTGACAGCCCTCCCTTAGAAATTGCAAGAACTGCCTTGCAAATAGAATTCAATTCCGGAGGATGGTAAAATGCCACGGGAATTAAGAGAGGTTTCATTTTTTGTTTAAAATCTAAAATGGGTCTTGTTTGGAGCAGAGAGGTTTGCTGTCTCCTGTGCTGCTCCGTTCACCACACCGAGGGCAGCTTGCAGCTGAGCACTTTGTCCTCTTTGGAAGAAAAAGCAAACTCATGGAATTAATTCTGGAACCCTGGAAGTGATTTTACACGGACAGGTTTTCCATGCTCCGTGACCAGCAGGGTGATTTAGAATGTTCCCAATCAGCACAGATCTCAGAAATGCAAAAGAAGCAGGTAAAACCTGTGACCAATAAATGTCCATTGAGTCCATGGTACTGCACTGAAGGGGAGTCATGGAACAGTTTGGGTTGGAAGGGATCCTTGGGCAGGGACACCTTCCACTATCCCAGGCTGCTCCAAGCCCCGTCCAGCCTGGCCTTGGGCACTGCCAGGGATCCAGGGGCAGCCACAGCTTCTCTGGGCACCCTGTGCCAGGGCCTCCCCACCCTCCCAGGGAAGGATATCTTTCCTATATTTAACTTAGATTTCCCCTCTTTCAGTTTGAAATCAAGGTACATCTGTTAATTATCAATTCCTGGAAATGCAAATTTATCTTGCCAGATGACTGAAAGAATTAGGAAGACAGAGAGATAGGAAGCCTCTCCAGGAAATATGTAGATTAACTGATACTAAACAGAGAATCAGGCATCTCATCGAGAACTCAAAGCATCGTTCCACTTATTTCCTTTCACTTTAACTTCTGTCTTTAACAATACACTCAGTAATTAACAGTCTATCACTAAACAACTCCCATAAGCATACAGTGTGTATTCCAGTTGCCTAATTCTGCTTTCACACAGGGGCCAATAAGACTGTCGTACACTGGGCCAGAATGTATCCAGTGTTTACTCCAAAACATTGAATCCAAATTTCCAGCGAAGGTTGACTTTCCAGGTAAGGTCACCTTTTCACCATAGCACAAGAGCTGATCTCCTTAAAACAAAAGGCAGAGGCTGAAATGGGAATTGACTGACAGGATTTTCAGGTTCATCCTGCCTGGGATAACAGCAGTGGTGTTGCCTCATGACTGCTTCCTGATCCACATAAACCAGAGCAGATCCATCCTCCTCCAAAACTAGCAAAGGCATCATCCCAGCTACTGGCTCAATTTTACCCCCCTGGACATCTGAACTGAGAAGAAACTTCCCATGCATAGAAATACTCAGCTCTCAGCCCTCCCTGATGTGAGGACTGGATTATAATAACTGAAACCCTTTTTTCTCTGAAGAAAATAAAAAGTCATTAATAGCTAGCGACCTCTTGCAGATACCTATCCTAAATTAATTACTACCTTAACATGCTGCAAAAGTGTTTATTCTCCTCAGTGCTAAAGTAACCACGAGGCAAAGGAGTCTGTAAGTCCCACAAATCTTCCCTGACTCGACGTGTTTAATAACGGTACCTCACTCCAATAAATAACACACAATAATGACTACACTAATATCATAATTAGTTTCTTGCTACCCATCTATCTGCCACTACATGAATGTAGAAGGGAGATCTACGCATTTTTTTTACAATTGCTATTTCTCTTCTCTTTAGAAACAAATGTAATTACTTCAGCTAGAGAAGACAGAATTACTTCTGCAGCAGAGTCAAAACATGCATCAACACTCATTTTCTGTAATTATTTCACAAGCAGCTCTGCCTGGCATCTTTCTCAAATGAAAGGACTTTTCAGAAGGCCTTCGGCTACTTAATGAGTAGCTCACAATTATGGGCACAATCAAAGGAAAAAAAAACAAGGAAAAAAGAAGAGGTTCTCACCATTCATTTAACCCTTTTCTTTAGTGTCTGCCTTTAAACACAACAGAATGTCAGACAACAACCTCCTCACACCCTCGTGTGTCTTCCAGGAGAGCCAAGTGTCATGGCTGGGATATAAATAAACACTCTCTGTGCCCATGTTTCCCTCCCCAGTAATTCTATCCGAGCACCTTGGCAAGAGTCTTGTGACTAACCTCAAATCTTTGAAATTATCATTTCTGAGGGCTATTGCCTAGACAAAAAAGCCACACAGCTCCTACCTCCCAGGTGATTTAACACAGCACCGTGCTCACAATTAACCTGGTCGTGGAGTTAAACACAATTAGTAAAATCAGGTGTGGTCTGGAGCCAGCATTAAGGAGAGGTGAGAGTAAAACACTGCAGCAGTCAAAAGTCAGGGATGGGGGCAGGACAATTGGCAGCAGAGGCCAGAAGAAAAGCCCCACAGATGCTTCTGCTTGGATTAGCTGGAGCTTTGC
This sequence comes from Lycocorax pyrrhopterus obiensis, assembly GCA_014706295.1. Classification (NCBI taxonomy): domain Eukaryota; kingdom Metazoa; phylum Chordata; class Aves; order Passeriformes; family Paradisaeidae; genus Lycocorax; species Lycocorax pyrrhopterus. The sequence goes on along the minus strand of JACSVZ010000022.1, from coordinate 6,301,505 downwards.
CTCTCCTGTACTCCGAGGAACAGCAGAAGCTGAGGATCAGAGGAACAAAAAAGACACACGGAGGAGACAGGCTGTTCTTGACAGCCAGATTTCTCTCTTCTCTCATCAGACTTAAGCCAAAATAAAATGTGACATGAGCATGACAAAAGGTTATTCCCCTTCCACAAGCTTCCTAAAGAAAGGAAGCACAGGAAGTCCACACTCCCACACAAATTCATCACCCTCTGTCACCCAAAGCCTGACAACTCCCTTTTTATGAATTAAAAAGAGAGCGATTTTAAATTCAAATAAGGTGGCACAGTTATTAAGTTATTTTTATCCTCTTCTGCACTTCTAGGACAAACTTTGAGTCCCCTCACTTCCCAAGTAGATGCTTTTAATGCATAGAAGAGTAAATAGCACACTCAGCTCCTGACACCACTCACCTGAGCGATGCCAGAGTGATCAGTGCCACAGAAGAACACATTAAAGAACCAAAGAATGAGAACAACCTGTAGACAAGTGACAAGAAAGGAGCTGAGCAGAGCTGAACTCCCATAAGTAAAGAGCAAAGAAGTAACTTCAGGTTTAAGTAGTTTTAAACTCAGTTCATAGCAAGATTAGCATCGATTTTGTGGGGAGGGAAAAATTAATCTTCTAAAGATAAATCTGGAGAAGCATGGATGGCTTGTAAAATGGTGTCAAACAGTTTGCCATAAATTTACGGGATATTCAGTGCAGTAAGATCTCCAACCCAGATACCTAAGCAGAACAGAAATTTGGATGTTTCAAGAACTGAAGATGAATTTTAATGACTGAAGAGAAAATTGAGATGGGAAATTGCCTTTCAAATCTTCTTCCACAGCAGTTAATGCTTCAAACTGCCACCTACTACACAAGATGAAACCTCATTTTGTCTCATCTTGGGATGGCAGAACCAGTAACTGAGAATCCATGTGAGAGCCTGCACTGCATCAGAAATGTGATAGTTACTGCTTGGCCCAGGAGTCACACTGAAATCCACTTTTGCCACAGGTTTTATTGATGTCTCTATTTTTAGAAGCTAGGCCAGGTTACTTAACTTCCCTGAAACGACTTTCCCTATCCTGTGCAGGGATAGGGAGGAAGCTGCTCTGTTTTCTAATTAGGCTTTGGTGTCTGTTCAGTATTTAGTGTGAATAAATAGTGCGAGGTGCTGACCCTGCAACGAGTTAGAGCCAAACAGCCAGAAAAAGAACTCTGAGTTCCATGAAACACAATGCAAAGGGCTAAAGATCCTCCGAGCAGCCTCTGGGCCAGAAAAGCCTGATCAATAAATAGAAGCAAAATGGCAATAAAAGCATCACTGCCTGATTCTGGGACTGGAAGACTGGGACAGTCACTTGAGAGCATCTTTGCTTTTGCAGAGACACTCCCCTGTCCCCTCCTGCCTGTCCAGCTGCTCCTCGTGTCCCCGAGTCCTTCTGGAAGGAACCTCCTTAGACAGAGAACATTGAGACTGAACCCTGACCCCACCCAGGTTCTGGATCAGCTCCAGCTGGGTCTGCTCTGCTCTGTGACCCACATGGCCATCAGCCACCTGCCAGGGCCATCAGCCACCTGCCAGAACCTTCCCTCACCTGCCAGGACCATCCCTCACCTGCCAGGACCTTCCCTCACCTGCCAGGGCCCTCCCTCACCTGCCACGGCCATCCCTCACCTGCCATGGCCCTCCCTCACCTGCCATGGCCATCTCTCACCTGCCAGGACCATCCCTCACCTGCCATGGCCCTCCCTCACCTGCCAGGACCATCCCTCACCTGCCAGGACCTTCCCTCACCTGCCACGGCCATCAGCCACCTGCCATGGCCACAGGGCCCTCCCTCACCTGCCATGGCCATCCCTCACCTGCCATGGCCCTCCCTCACCTGCCAGGGCCCTCCCTCACCTGCCATGGCCATCCCTCACCTGCCAGGACCTTCCCTCCCCTGCCAGGGTGACCCAGCAATTGCTGATTAACACAGCCACGGCTGCTGCACCTCCTCACCGGGGTGTTGCAGTGACAAGCCAGTCCCCTAAGGGAGATTTGCTAAACCGAAATGCAATATATCACCGAGTGCCTGCAGTCCCCAGCAATGACAAGTGTGTCCCAGAGTGCAGAGCGTTCCTTATGTCAACACCGGAGCCAACGTGTTCTTCTTCCCCTCTCCGTTTCCAAATGTGCCATAATATTTACTGCTACAATATCTCCCCCCATCAACCCTTTAACTATCTCCTATGGAGTCTAATTAAAATGAAGTATTGGAACACACAATCAGCGCTTGCACAGTATTGATGGAGACTTGCAGATGGTATTAGGAAGAAAATAGCTCCTCAGCACTGATTAACGCTGAAAGCTTAACAAAGTTAAGTTATTTTCCACATTGTATGTTAAGCCGAACATTTTGACAGTAGGCAAGTTGCACTGCTTCTGCTACACTTTAATTCCATCAGTAGCACTTCACACTTGAACACCAGTGCTTAGAATTAGGCAATAATTAGGTGATTCCTCCTCTTTCATCTGCTACTTCAGCCTCAGCCACACTGAACACGGTAACCATCTTCACACTTCTTTTTCAGTTTTAGGTGGCAATTTCAGTGTATAAATAAATAAATATTTACACAGTGTCTATATGAATTTGACAGTGATTCTCTGAGGAAGCAGGGCTGAGAAATGCAACTGAAGTGAACTGCAATATCTGGGGGTTGGATCCTCTCCTCCAGATTTTAATGCAATGACAAAACAATGATCTTAAAACGCCTCTTTGTATGTTTAGAATCACAGAATCACAAAATGGTTTGGGTTGGAAGACACCTTAAAGCCCATCTCATTCCGACCCCCTGCCATGGACAGGGACACTGTCCACTATCCCAGGTTACTCCAATCCCTGTCCAACCTGGCCTTGGAAAAATTTCTTCCTAGCATCTAAACCTGCCACTTTCAGTTTAAAACCACTCCTTTCTATCCTGTCACTCTCTGTCCATATAAGAATGTCCAGCTTTCCACCCATGAGAACCCCCAAGTGCTTCTCCACACGGCCTCTCCCAATGACTCCTTCTCCCCGTTTGTGCTCACATCAGTTCATTAGTGCTGGATCAGGGCCTGTGAGCTGTGATACAGGTCAGGCTCCCACAGCACACACACAGTTTGTGCTATGGCAAATTCTTCAGGGAGGTAAGTACAGACACACAAACAGAACGAGCACCAGTTTCTCTCTCCAAGGTACTGCGGAGACAAAATGTCTCCAACTTACATTACTATAAAAAATACATTAAATGGGATAAAATAATGAAACCTTCCCCAAAGCTGCTTCTAATCAAGTGACCTGACTTAGTTACATAATTGACACACATTTCACTCAGAGGTTACTTCTCTCTCCCTACAAACCACTTGTCAAATATACAACTTCAGGTGACTTTCCCCCCAGTTAAGAAGTTGTGTCTAAGGAATGATATAATGGCTGAGTTATTACTTGAAAATGGCTTGTCTAACACACCATGCAAGTTTCTAAAAACCTGACTTATAACCCAAAAGTCTTACCCAGACAACACAATTTATAGGACGAAAAAAAAATCCTATTCCATAGTGCCTCATCCTCCTAGGACAATTCCTAGAATCTGAAGGCAGCAGGATTCACAACCCCCTTCACACACCAGTCCAAAGCAAACAGGCACTCGACAGCTGAAAGCTGGGACAGCACTTGAAGGAAACAGAGATCTGAGCCTGTGTTTTGAGGGAGGAGAAGCCGAGCTCTAATTCCCACAGGACGGAGCATCAGCTCAGCTCTGAAATTCAAATACTTCTTTTTCACCAGATGAGAGATAATAAAATTTAAAGAAAATAAAGGAAACAGAAGTGAGAGATGATAATGTAGAAGTTGAACAGCACTCAACACCCAGCACTGCTATATCCACAGTGATCCTGACAGCATTCCCAGCATCCACTGCTGCTCCCTTCTAAATTGAACTGTGCACGTTAAAAACCCCAAAAAAACACCACACATGAAAAACCTGGTACAATCCAAGGTAAAGGCTGCCAAGAAGCAGTGCTTGCTGAAAGTCCTGTCAAACCTCCCCTCATGGATGCCTCAGCATGTAGGACATGTAAAGCTCTGCACATCACACAGACTGGCACAGATCCTGAGGCTCCCACGCTTCTCTTCCAGCAGACAACACAGAGCAGGGCTCCCTAGATAGTCTAGAGTGGTATTTTAGTGTAAGCAAAGCTAAAATTATAGCGAGCTGTATAATTTGGTGGGTACCTCTGAAAGAAACCCAGAAAGCTCAGAGGAATTGTTTGAGCTAAGCATGATCAGAAGAAGCCACAGCGCTGCGTATTTCCTGCGGCAGCAAAGGCGTTCCTGGTGCTCCGTGGGGATCTCTGGATGAGGCAACAGAGCTTCTTCCATCTCCCCTGCAGCACAGCAGAGAGAGTAAATGTGGGCAGTGAGGGCAGCTTCTTTCCCAGCAGCTTTCTGAGGCTGGAGAAAGCACTTCTAGCCAGGTTCTCAGCCAGGCTCAAAGCTCTGGCTCCACATTCCACTCTCTGTTGACTCTCTTGGAGCTCAGCATGAGGGAGAACAGGGAACAGATCCCAACCTGCCCCCACCCTGATGCCCGAAGCAGACATGGAGGCACCACACAACTAAAATAAACTCTCATGTTCCCATGCCAGGGTATCACAGGGAAAGCTGCCAGCTTTGCCACTCCAGAAAGGTTTTCCATCCTGAGGAGGAGCGATACAGCAGACAGGAGAACACAGACAGCAGCCTGGAAGCAGGGGGTCAATGCCTGCAGTTCTGCATGGAGAATGAACGAGTGGTTTGTGCCTGACACTTACTCATGAAAGGAAAAGCAAAAGGAAGGTTTAAAACCATGAAAAACCCAGACCACATTTCATGAGAGCCCCTGAATACAGAGTGGGGAAAGAGAGGGTTGGCTTCTGACTCCGGGTTTTTGAGTTCTTTGGACCAACAGCACTGTTAACTCTCATAAATATCACAAAAGCAAAGCAGGAAAGATTTTTAAGGATAGACCTGTCAACACAGTCTGGGAGTCACTCAGCTTTGCTGCCCAGAATGTGACCACGTCACTGTTGTTTCTGTGCTCTGAAGACACAGGAAGGAAACCTGCAGTGGTGTGAAGGGGCCCAGAGCATCTCCCAGTGCTCTCAAGAGGGAACAGATGGAGTGCTCCGGGCTACCATTTGCTACTGCAGCCTAGCTCCTTTAAGGAAGACAAATTTGAAGGAAATGCTGAAGGTGATATACCATTAGTACCCTGGTCCTTAACCCTGGGGACGACCCGAGGTAGGATTTGTTTCATAAAGTCTTAAAGGCATTTGAGTTTAAAAGCATTTCTGTCTCTCAACACATTCAAGTACACGATTGGAGACAATGCCATTCCGTGACTCCTGTGCACATCTCTGCACAGTGTGCAAGGGTTTGTCCTCCTGTGCTGAATACAAGGGATTTCTGCATGATGTTTGTAAGCCTGTAACTCAGGCAGTAATTTAATCCCATCCTGCTTTTCTCACCTAGCCTCTGGAGGATAACCTCTTTTTATTTACCTGTAGGAGGGAATACGTGGTCACACAAACACATCTGTCTGGGTAGGAACGTCTGGGTTAAGGCAGGAACTGTAAAGATTTCCTGACAGCTGAAAAGATCCGAGCAATCCAATTGGAAAGGGTTGAATGGAGAAAAATGATTGTGCCAAGGGGGATGGTAAACAGGGGATGGGTGCTGCGGTGAGGGAAATACACCCCTGAGGGAGGAAAAGCTGATTCACAGGGACCAAAGGTTACAGAGCTGAGTCACAGAATCCCAGAATGGCTTAGGTTGGAAGGGATCTTAACATTCATCTCATTCCAACCCCCTGCCACGGGTGGGAACACCTTCTACAAAGAAACTCTGGATTATTTGCGAGGTCCTTTTTCCAAGTGTTTGGACAATGCTCGCAGACTGGAATTCACACTGGAATTTTTGGGGCTTTTTGGTGGCTGCCCCATCCCTGGGAGTGTTCAAGGCCAGGTTGGATGGGGTTTGGAGCAACCTGGGACAATGGAAGGTGTCCCTGCCCATGGCAGGGGGTGGAACAAGATGATCTTGGAAGGTCCCTTCCAACCCAAACCATTCTGTGATAAATAAGGCAAAGAGTGGACATTTCAGAGCCCTGTGTTGCAAGTAGGAGGAGGTGGCCACAGGACCTGGTTGCTACTGGAATGTTGTGGTTTAAGAACTAACATATGAACACGTTTCTTCAGTGCCCAAAATTAAGGTGATGCACTGCAAATATTTTAGCCCAAACTGCTCTAATCAGAAAAAAAAAACCCCAAAAACCAGACCTCTTTCCCTGAACAAGAAAAACAACAGCACTAAAGCAATTTAGAACAGAAGACACACACCCCACCAAACAGCACTGCTTGAAAAGAATTTGAGAGTTTTTGCTATAGAATAAAAATATCCCACCACTTCTTTTTTTTTTCATGTTCTGACATTGTACCTTTAATGACGTTACCTTTGCCTAACACACCTGGAGCACAGACAATGCTCTGCCTTCCCCTCTCTCGATAACCAGCACTTGTTTTTAAAACACCTCCAGTGTTTCACTGCCAAGGGACACCCCTGTGACAGACAAAAGGCCAGAATAACAAGCAGGTAATGATTGTGCCTTCAGCACACAGGTACATTCCCACAGCCTGAGGAGGACTCTAACAAGGTAATGTCACTTCTAGCACAGGCACTAGTGGGCAGGCTTGGAGATTATTTCTTATTATAAGCAAGAGCTTCTTTTACACTGGGACAGGCAGGGACAAATAGGGACAGACAAACTATCGCTCATATAAATTAATTAACCAAGTCTGAAACCCCAGGAGTGCTGACACCAGCCTGGGAGCCTCAATCCCACGGGTGCCAGTGGAAAATTCTGTGTAAATGCCTGATGGGTTGCAGCATAACACACCAACATCGTGTGAAGCACCTGTTTGCACAGAGCCTGCTTCCAACTCTTTTACACTGAGCTATTTGCTTCTGTTTGAAAATAAGTAAATATTTGCTCTGCTGTGCCAGCTGGATCAGGGGAAAGCTCTGAACTGCCTCTGCTAGACAGGAGAAGGCCGGCAGAAGGTGCCTGTCTGGAGTTCACATACACAACATTAATTGGAAGCAACAACTATTGAAAACAGCTTCAGAACAGAAATGGGAACAACAGAAGTAGATACAAAATTCATTTTCACTCTGCAGATTTTATGTCAGGTACTGCAAATTTCATCTTTTAACTCTGTCGTTCCTGATTTCTTTAGGAGAGGACAAAAAGCACAGTCAGAAAAGCTGAGTTTTGACAAAGGAAAGGGAAGTTTTATAACTGAAACTTGTATGAGTGCCTTGTCTGATTGGGAAGGAACAGATAATGCACATGCTGAGATGTGATGGGAATCAGTGTTTACAAGAAACTTATCACCTGAAACCCCTTCCATCACCACAGAGCAAATTATGGAATGAAAATTCAACACTTCACACCTGGATTTTAATCTGTTGCTCCTATCAGACAACAACTCAAAAGACATTTGGGCAATCTTAGAGCAGCAACTGCTTTGTCTGAGCTGCCTTACGACAGTTTTAATTCCATATGAAATAAAAAACCATCACAGTTCTAGACTTCCTTTTAGGCAGAGTTTCTTTAGTGAAGTGGGATTCTTCCTGTCCAGGAAAAAGAATCGTGTGGATCTTTTTAGAGAGGAATGTGGTGTGAATGTAAACATCGACACTACAGCAAAGGGACCTATAGAACAGCAGGTGGAAAGATTTATTCCTGTAATAGGTTAAAAAATAACCCATCTGAAGGGGGTAAAACCAACTGTGAAGAACTTTTTTTCATACAAATACAGTAGTTCATCCATAACATTGCCTTTGGTGCAGTATTCCTTGTCTTAAATTCAGCATCCCACTCCTCTGCCTCAGTCCCTCCCCTGCTAAAACAGCCAACTTCATGCCAAGAGTTTGTCTTCTTATTAAAAATGTTATTAAATAAAGTTATCACTTGAAGGCTTTATCTTCCAAGTGGTGGAGTTCCTTGATCTATAATCTCATCTTCCAGGCTCACCAAAGATTTTCGTCCAACTTCATTAACGGACAAATCAATTTCTGGTGGTTTGGATCTATTTGTAAGACCTACTTCCCCCTCCTGGTTTGTTTTTTTTTCTTTCCTCTCTAGTGAATGCTAGAAAACATCTGCAAGTGCCACAGGGAGGAAATGATGGCGTTCAGGCTTTCAGATTCTGTTATCTTGTGAGTTGTGGTCTCGCTTTAAACCCTCTTCTGATGGTCTCTGCACCAAGACTTGAGTTTAATAATTTGAAGGATTATTGGCAGCTGAAATGAGGATTTGTGGATCCTGAGCAAAATACATTGTAATAACAACTGTCAGGCTGATTTGGATGCTCAGGCCTCTAAGTCTCCCCAGCAATACTGGAGTACTTTGATGCAGTCACAGCTATGGTCTGTACTTCAGTATTATTTCTGAAGCCATGAAATATTCCACTGCTTCACATTTTCAAAAAAACCAGCCAAATTAGAAATAAATAAATAAATAAATAAAAACCCACAGCTTTTAAGCTTTTAGCTTACGAAACTAAAAAACAAAAATAAGTTAAAAGGAGTTGAAAGCATTTCCTTCTCCTCACTGAGCTCAGCTGCATAACAAATAATTAAAAGGGTGGCTGAGTGTATAAACCCCAGTCCAGTCCCATGGCCACGGCAATCAGCTGGATCACAAATCCAGAGCCTGGGGAGATTGGAGGTCTTTGCTCCTCCACCTGTGCAATGGGAAGTGCAAAGGGATCCCAGAACTCCCCAAAGGGGAACAAGAGCTCTGCTCTGCGTTTGTCATGTTCAGGTGCTGCCTTTAACAGGTGGCAGAAATGCCCACGGACAGAACAGGTGGCTAAAAATGACTTTTAAAAGTCCATTTTCAAGCTAAAACAATATGAAAATGCAACATGCTTGTGCAGACAGACAGACACACCACTGCAAACCAGCTTTTGCACTCTCATGCTCCATCTGCTGGTTCTGGAAAACCATTTAAGACATCAACGTGCCTTTTTTTTTTTTTGTCCCCCAGCTGTGCAAAACCTCTGCTCATCTGGCTGAGTTGCCAAGTGTTAAACAAGAAGTCATGTTCATCTCAACATTTCAGAGTCCACCGGGGAAAAATAAAAGGGTAAAATATTTATGACAAAATGTAAAACAGGCTAAACATGTGAGGAAGAAAACTGTTCCTAAATGTCTTGCAAATGCCTCAGGGTTAAAAGCCTTAGCATGGTAAAAATATAGTGCTCTCTTCCATTTTGCCTCTGCCTGGCTTTTGTGCTCTATGTTAAAGCATCCATGAAAGCCAATTAATGTGCATTTTATTCTTTGAAACGTTTAAAATTGGCCACTTTCAGTGTATAAACTCTCAGCATCTCTTATTATTTGAGTGCTTTTCAATGCAGGCTTGTGCGTATCAAAACCACATTTGAAAACGAAAGTCATTTACGTTTCAGCTGCCTTTGGAAAAGCAGCAAGAGAAACACAAGCAGGAAGCAACGTTTGTCCCAGGACAAAGATGGGATCACGACTAAGCAAATCCTTAACGGAGGCTTTGCAAGGCTGGCTCTGTCACCGATCCCCGGGATGAGCTGTGGCACAGAGGAGGCAAAGCCACCTCCCTCTGGTCCTCCTCGCTCCCAGTTCAATGGGTAACACATGCACTGCGGGAGCACGCACACAGCATCCTCCTTCCCCGCTTTCCTCCCGCTGAACTGGGCTTTTCACACTCGGATAAAGCCACAGCTGGAAACGATCATCTCAGCGCACCCTCGGGAAGCCAACAGAAGCAGTAATAACATGGTAATAAGGGAGGAGATTTTATGAAAGATGCCTCTTAACTGAAGACTAAAAGACACCATGCAATTTAAATAAAATTGCTTTTAGCAGGGGACTGGGTGACAATGGAGGGAAAATGCTTGGCCTGTTTTTTGCAAATGGTGGGGCAGATTTTCAATGGGTGTAAAATGCTGACTCGGGCAGAGCAGTGCCAGGTTTGCACGAGCTAAGGATGCAGCCCTGTGCAGTCACATTTTTAGGACCGCACTGGAAAAACCCTTAAATTGAGAATGCTGAAATGAAGCTGCACAAGCAAGTAGGGAAGGAGTTATTAACACATCACATATCTGCTTATGTTGCTTCCCTCCCCGTACAATTTTGTTAAGTGAGCTGAAAACAGGAAACACACAATTATCCGAAAGCACACAAGGAAACTCAAACAACGCCGTGCTGTGCACAAAGCACCCAGTTCCCTGATTAACCCAGGCTGGCTTGGTAACACAGCAGCTGAGGCAATTTTGGTTTGGTTTCTCTGGGCACCACGTGTGTCCAGGCTCCAGTCCTGAATACCTGGAATCATCCACGTGGGCCTGTCCTGTCAGTGACCTCATACAGAGCCTCCATGTGTGCCCAGCATATTTCAAACAGAATCACAGCATTACTGAGGTCGGAAAAGACCTCCAAAGTTCATCAAGTCCAACCTGTGCCCGATCTCCACCTTGGCACCCAGCCCAGAGCACCGAGTGCCACATCCAGGTGTTCCTTGGACACCTCCAGGGATGGGGACTGCACCACTCCTTGGTCAGCCACTTCCAATGTTCAACCACCCTTTCCATGCAGAAATTCCTGCTGATGCCCAACCTGCCCCTCCCCTGGCCCAGCCTGAGGCCGTTCCCTCTCCTCCTGTCCCTGTTCCCTGGGAGCAGAGCCCGACCCCCCCCGGCTGCCCCCTCCTGTCAGGGAGTTGTGCAGAGCCACAAGGTCCCCCATGAGCCTCCTTTTCTCCAGGCTGAGCCCCTTTCCCAGCTCCCTCAGCCGCTCCTGGGGCTCCAGCCCCTTCCCCAGCTCCATTCCCTTCTCTGGACACACTCAAGCACCTCAAGCTGTAGAAATACATCCTTGAAAAACTGCAGCAAAAATCCAGCTGGTTTGTATTCCCTCCAAATTTGACTCAAACCCACTTCTCCCTCAGAAGAGCAGCGTGCACACAGCAGATGTTCAGCTGCCTCGCATCTCTAACACCACAAAGTCAAGCAGTGCTCGAGGATTCTTCTGAGTCCAGCAAAACAGAATGGGGTTTTGTTGGTTTTGTTTTAGGCTTTTTTGGTTTGTTTTTTCCTCTCTCCTTTTCTATGTTTGCCTCTCCAGATTAAGAATAGCTGTTGGGAGGAAGCCTGGACAGAACTCAGGAGACAAGAAACATCAAAAAGAACAGTGTCCTAAATTCAGCTGGTGTGAAAGCAAGAGCTGGGAAGGTTCACTTCTTTTGGGAGAAGTTGTGAAATCCCACCATTAGTGAGAACAGTTCTTGGCATAAGAGCCTTATGCCTTTATGGAAGCTGTCATCTTCCTGACCAGCCTGCCCGCTCCAAAAATAATGCTAAATTCAAACCACATTCTGGGAAAGTATTAAATTAACCAGCAACAGCACCAGGCAGAAAGAGTGTAATGTGGAAATTAATAACTAGACTTCTTCCTAATAAATAAAAATAAAACATTTCTGGATAACAAACTGCCTTTGCAGATAAAAAAGTAAATCCCTAGAATTTAAATCCATCATGAGCAAAATCCCTCTGGAAAAAAAAATCCAGACCAAAGCACTATTATGGCTAGCTTTATATTCAGAACTGTATTTATGCAGACTAAGATAAGGGCAATCAATACCCAGGCCTCAGGACAAAAAGCTGATCTTCTGCAAGGATCAGGATAAAGGAAATTCCTCACCATATGTCCCGTGGTTAAAGGCAATAGGGGATGTGCTTTGCGAGACTCGGGAATGTTCAGGGATTGGTCAGTGCTGGAAACAAATACCAGATTTATGGCACACTGATGTGCTGCAGCAGAAAATCCCAGCCTCGCCTCTGCCTGCTGCTGCTTTCCCACACATGGAATTTAGGGCCTGAACTTGGGATAGATCGCAGCCTCACACCAGACCAAGGATCCTGCCAGCACCAACAATTTGGCTTTTCAGGAGTCCTGTATTCCCTCAACCACCCAAAATACACCAAAACACTCTGCTCCCCTTTATCATTTAATCTCCTTCCAGATTCTTTCTGTCCCAAACTGGTTGTCACTGTTGTTGTGTCTCAGATTACAGAGCTGCTTCTTCTTTCGGTTCTTTCCCAGTAAATAATTCACAGATCCAATCTATCCTGTATTCTTTGAAAGGTGTCTTTCCAGGGCAACCACGTTTCTACAGCCAACACATCCATAACTTGATCCTGATGGTTCCTCAAGGGACACCTTTTGTCTGGGACACCCCTGTGTGTGAAACCAGCTGTGACTCAAAGAGAAACCAGAAAGACATTTGTCATCAAGAAATACATCACTTTTTCTTTTTTTCCCCCATGTTTTTCACTTGTTAATCAAAGGGTAGACGTTGTCTTTCTACTCCGACAAAAAATAAGTGAGGAGGGGGAAGGAATAAAGCAGAAATCAAGATCTCTTTATCTATTTAATCAATTTTGCAGGGAAAAATCATCATCTTGCATGCAAAGGGACTTAATCCGTTAGGATGAAGCCTCTGTCTTTCAGCAAAGCTACCAGGCTGTTTCCAAGCACAAACTGGGGATCAAGGACCAAAATGCAGGAATATTGTATTTCTGTAATTCTAATCCCTCTGGCTCACATGCCAAAGGCTATCTGAGGTGGAATGAAAACAGAGCTTCAATCATCAAGGCAAGGAATGTTCCTGGAATGGGTACCAATCTCACAGGCTTTGGGGGACCCATAGACCCAAACTCAGACCCGAGGCTGAGCCATTCCCAAGGCTGTCAGAGCTCCAGGAGCGTTTGGACAGCACTGCCAGGGATGCCCAGGGTGGGGTTTTGGGGTGTCTGTGCAGGGCCGGGAGCTGGGCTGGATGATCCTTGTGGGTCCTTTCCAGCTCAGGATATTCTAGAATTCTATGATAAAGTTTTCCTTCAGTTGCTAAAAAAGCCTTTATTTCCCCCACCATCTCCATTTAAAGTTACAGGAGACTGGAGCCAAGAGTTAAAATTTAATATTAATCGGGGAAATGAACGTGTCTTCCAGCACAAGGCTTAGAGTAGCTCCAAGTTCAATTAGTCTGTGAATCAGTGATTTCAGTAATACCAAAAACTCAGTTGTACAGAACACTCCTTCAAATCGTTTGGTATGCCTTTTGTGCAGCGCTTTGAACCATATATCTGAGTTCTAATTTTTTTTTTATTATAAGCTTGAGGAAAAAAAAAAAAGAAGGCAGTAGCGTAGCAACACTGAATCTTATTTTTCAACATCAATGTGTGAAAGTTTCCTATTTAATGGGAGAGATCACCTTAAAATTAAACCAGAAAGAAGTGGTTTTGAACTCATCCTAACTCAGTGCACATACTTGTGGCTGTTCAGTTCACACATTTCATAACAGTGTGCAAATGCCTCCTTTTCTAGCACCTGTAATAGAGGAAAAGACAGAAATATTTCTATAAATCCGGAACTCTTCTCTTAAACCAACAAAAAATGGCAAAAGCTGCTTACTACTGGTAAACCTCACTAGATTTCATGGCAACAAAATACCTGTTAACAACCAGAGGAAAAAGTTTTCCAGCTACTTGGTAACACCATATGGAACTTGGAATGCTCAGATCATTTGCATTTGTATCAGCCACTTTATCCCGACTATTTTTAAAAGGAGTATTGAATTCAGCCCCATCATTCAAGACTATCTTTTATTTCCCTAGGCCTACACCAAAAATTGAGTATTGATCTTGACAACTGCTCCTTTTTGCAGGAGCTAAATCACCCAGTGCTGATTAAGGCAGTTTCCAGCGGCTTATCCGAAGGGAAAGGCTGCGTGTGAGCCATGGGAATTCTTCATCCGAGGACAAACCTCCTATCATCACAAGCCTGCTCCAGGAGGAATCACTGCCATGTGTTTTCTGGGGGGACATGATGGGGTTTCTCAGGACTTTTTCTCCCCTCCCATTCCTTACCAAACAATTCTCCTGCTTCCAAGCCACAAGGTCGCAAAACTGATGCCTTGAGAGGCCTCCTGGAAACAGAGACTGGACAGGAGTAAGGAATAAAGGTGGGTATTTATTTGAAAGGCCTTCAAAGGTACCCCTGGGGAGCCAGAGGCCACTGCCGAGATGGACCCTGGGCCACGAGTTCTTCACACTGTTATAGGTTTGGTTCATTTGCATATCAGGGTTAATTCTCCAATTAAAGCTTCAGTTTAATGATGTAATTCCCCTCAGCTTGGCCCCCTTTCAGAGGCTTTTGGTTTGTACTTTTTGGGCCTAGGACGGTCTGGGTGTCCTTGGAGAGCAGGCCCAGAGAGGCTTTGTTGTGTCTGCCCAGCAGGAGAGAGCAGAAGTGAACAGGCTGCAAGAAACTTCAGAGTTACACACTGGGCAGTGCAGGATTTGAAAAATATGAAAGTTAAAACCTAAGGCATCAAAACCATCCCCATTTTACAAGTCACCTGTTGTCATCACCCAAAAAGGCAGAGAATTATAAAGTCCTCAAGGCTGGAAAAGCCCTCTGAGATCAGGGTCCAACCATTAACCCACCACCACCATGTTCACCACTAAACCATGTCCACATCCACGCGCCTTGTGAACACTTCCAGGGGTGGATGGCTGCCCTGGGCATGTTCCAATGCTTGACAATCCTTTCAGTAAGGAATTTTTTTTCCTAATATCCAATCCAAACCTCCCCTAACACAACTTGAGGCCCTTTCCTCTCCTTCTGCCACTTGCTCCCTGGGAGCAGAGCCTGATCCCCACCTGGCCACAATCTCTTTTCAGGGAGATTTAGAGAGGGATAAGGTGCCCCTGGGGCTCCTTCTCTTTAGTCTCAACAGCTGATGAAGATCAGCCAAAGTTCTAATGAAGCTAATGGGACCTAATGTTCAAGGCAGCCTTTCCAGGCAGTATTTTAATCAGGAATAAGTACTGATCATAAAGAAAGTCTCTTCTCTGCCCCTTTATTCATTCAAATATTACTCTTTGGCCTTGTTTTTCATGTGAGTTTGCCCCACTAGAAGGCAAGCAGTTTTCAGATGAGATTTCCTGCATGATGATGACCTCAAATGCAAACTTTTCCCTTTCTTCCACCCACCAGGGCTAAAAACAACTTTTCCCCTACTCTGCCTTTCTGTGGAAGCTGAAGAAAGGAGAGAAGAAAAAAAAAAAAAAAAAAGCAGGGAAATAGTCAATAAGCACAAAGAAAATAAGCCTCAAGCTTCCCAAAGCACACTCTTGTGAACAAAGGCCATGGAATAAGGATTTTTAAGAGCTCTGTTTATCTATAGAGGATGGCTAAAATGCCCCACACTTCGAAAACCAGTGCTGAATACTAGGCACTATTGGGAACTGTGTTCAAACACTTTATTCTAATCCTGTTAACTCCTCAACCTATTATTTTGGGGATAAAAACTAATATTTTATATCTATCTTTCCTTTAACCTACCTTCAACCCCGTGTCTGGTCTTCACCTTAAGCAGTCTCTCTCTTTTCCCCATTCCCTGCTGAGCAACTCCTCCCTCTCACTGACACTTTACTGGGTTATGCCTCAAGGTCATTTAATTTTTTCCTGTCCCAAGTTATGACCTTTCACACTCCATGAAAAAAACAAACTCAAATCCAAAACTCAAAACCCACAACAAACAAACAAAAAGATCATTTTTGTGCAGGGTTTGCCATATTTCTGGCAGTTGGCTTTTCCTTGAGGGAGGTAGGCTGGGATTTAATTTTCAGTATTATGTCTATAGATCAAATATTAATCAAGCCTTGTAATGCTGTCCTGTAGAACACCAAAAGCATCACCAGTGGGGTAACAGATGCCTGGGCACATACTGCCAATAGAAACTTAGGTATTATCCAGTTTAAAAAAACTTCTTTATGTTCATTTAGAGCAGGACCTTCCTTAATTACCTTATGGGTTTTATCTAATTAAAAAAAAACCCTTCAAGCCCATGTAAACAAAGTCCATTCAGTCTGATCAAAATCTGAAACTAATGAATGATTTTGGTAAGAGCTGTCAGGATGCCTAAGCTCATGCTGGACCACCCTGGCCATGCTTTTGCTCTGATGCAAAGCTGACAGTCAAGAAACACACGGCAGACAAGGGCAACTTCGTAAATGAGCTTCTGTTGCTTGATTTGAAATGGAAGAGCAGCATGGTCCTTCTCAAATCTTTTCATTTTTATCTCTAAATAAGAGTCTCATTACAATCTGTTCTTAAATTGAAGGCTATGCCAGCAGTTACTCAGCCTCTCCAGAACAAAAAATATATAATCTCTACATGAAAAGAGCCTAGAAGAGTATTCAGCACAAGGGATATTGGCTTCCCTCTCTTAGAAGGTTGCAGCCACCTTCTGTTTATTGTTACACTGATTTCTAGCGATTTAAATAAGTAAATACTCCTCCAGCACAGGTGATGTTCTCTACTCTTACTCCTGCAGTCAATTTTGTTACCTTTATTTGTGGGCTTAATAAACACAGCACAACCCTAAACAGTGCAGTAAAACTGGGCAGCTGCCATCACCTACTGATTGCATACAAATGTGTAGGAGCTCTTAGGAAAATCAAGGCAGCAGAGCTGTTTTCTCAGTTCAGCACATTTTTGAAAATCTCCACCGTGAAAGTTTTGTGTAATTACCCTCAAAATGGTGTTTTGAAGGAGTTCCACGGCATATGGAAATTGGAATAATGAGTTGCATTTTCTTGTCTATCATTTCAGTTGGCACTTGGTGAAATTGTACATCTTTAGCTATTAAGTCTCTCCCTTCCTCCTGGTCCATGCTTAGATCGAGATCATTACAATTTCTCCCAGCCAGTGCCCTAAACAAAACATAAATGCCATCGCCATCAATCTCAACAAGGCCTGTATGACAGCTAACATTAACAGAATGACCTTCTCCAGTTAGATTTTCATTAGCAAAACAGGATGGAAAACAGAAAGTGCCTCAGCTTTGCCAATTTGAACAAATTATCCACGTCATCCTTCTCGATGTCAGTCGATACCTGAGCTGGGCAGGAAACTCAGCAATTTGGGGCATAGGACAAGACAATATTAAGCACAAAGCTAGCTTTTTTTTTTTTTATTTTAACCCCTGAATTAAACCAGCATTCTGTACAGGTAAGGCAGAGAAGTCTGCAAGCTTGGTTGCTGCAGAGAGCGTGACTGCAAAGTGACAACACACCCACTCCAGCCCAAATCTGAGCACGTCACATCTCCATCTGCAAATGCACAGTCCCAGGCCAGGCCTGCAGTGACTCCTCATGATGTCAGAGAATTTGACCACACTAGGGAAGCAGAAGAAAGCCAGAAGGTGAGTAGAACATGGTTCCAACTTCCCAAACAGGCCAGGACATCATCCATGTCACTTCCATGCCTTCCACACAGCTGCAGCAAAGCCTCTAAACATCTGTGTTCTACCCAAGGACAGGTGCTGAACAAAGCAAACAGGGCCTCGTGCTCAGATTTATTCATTTTTAACCGAATCTTCTCAAAGGAGCACTAAATGTTCACTAATTTACAACCTGCATAATAAAGGATGTGCCACCCACAGCACAGTCAGCCTGCCAGGCTTCCCCTCTTGGTAGAGAAAGAGGATGTTGCTGGAAATGTTCCTGCTATGAAGTGGATGAGGAACACTAATATTGCACTGCTTAATCCCATCCCAGGATGATTTTGGCTGTTCTGGATGCCTTCTTCCAACTTCAGATTTGCTATTTGATCAGAAAGAGTAACAGGAAGCAGAATGTTCTTGTAAGTTTTTCACTACTTAAATCCACATGTCATAAACCACTAATTAGTAGGGAGGGAAAGAAGGCTGTGTCCAAAGGAGAGCAGCCTTTTAGTCCCTGTTCTTTGTTCACAGCACGGTGAGGACCTTGCAAAAATTACAAAAATGAGAGAGAATGAAGTTGTGCAGTGGAAAAAAACGGTGAGGCAGAAAAGTGCTTTGCTCATCCCCTTGCCAGGCACAGGGCTTGATTTCCCTTAATGGCTAATGATTAATGTATGACAACAGGATGAATAGCCAATATATCTGAAACATGAGCAACACCATCCGTCAGTTTTTCACGGGAAGTCCAATATGGCTTAGAAAGAAAGATAAACTACTTCTGCCCCTGGATCAAAATTGATCCATTCCAACATGAAAGAGAAAAAGAAGGTGCTGCACGGTGTTTGAACACAGTCCTTTGTCAGAAGTGAGGAGGGGAATCAGTTCCATCACATGGAACACAAAAACGTATTTTAAAAATTAAATGCTTCCAGCTTCACCACAGGACACTCAAACTGGTATCAGTGTCAATTTGTTAATAACCATTGCAGATCCACTATCCAAGAACAACATAAATTTTGTTACGCACTTAAAGGTGAAAATTTTAACACAGCCTGGTCTCAAGAAGAATTTTCCTACTGGAGGACTGGTCAGAAAACTCTCATCTGTTTGCCTATTCCAACAGAAAGCAGCCTCACGCTGTGGCAAAAGTTTGCCAAGATAAACCACTCGCATAAAACCAACAGTCCCTAAACACCTGCCTGTGGAATCAAACAAAACACTCCAGGATGTATCAAAATTCACAGTCTCAGTTCAGATCCCTGACGAAGCACCTGCACCAAGGACGTGTGGCAGAGCATTTGTGACTGAGTGGGAGCAGCAGAACCCTTACCTGCACACTTGGTCCTGGTGGTGAGGGGGGGGCCGGGGGGCCCCGTGCCCCCTTCCCCGGGGCGCGTGAGCAGCACTCGGATCTCGTACTCCACGTCGGGGTCCAAGTGCCACAGTTTGTAGTTGGGAGAGTCCACAATGTGTGTCTCTGCCCAGTTGCCCGTGGTGGTCCGGTACTCCACCTCCTTCAGGATGATGGGCCCATCCCCGATGATGGAGTTGGCGTTGGGTTTGATCCACAGGTACGTGGCTCCCACAGCCAGCAGCTCCGGAGGGGCGATGGGGGTGGGCGGCTCTGGAGACAAAAACAAATCACCAGGAGTCAGAAAATCCTGTGCAAATTCCCATCATAAACCACAAGGAGTCAGAAAATCCTGTCCAAATTCCCACCGTGGATCTGTGCAGTTAGGCTGTCCCAAAGCCTGCTGTAACACAGGCACAATTTCCCCTCTCGTTTACCAAATCTTTTATAAGCATTTAATCTGCTTCTGGAAAGAACTGGGGCTTTTGTGCTTAAATTTCAGCCCCCTTGCACTGGGGGTAGCGTTACCAAGTCAGAAACACTTGTGAAAATCCAGGAACCACAAAGGAGCTTCTGTTTTAAATGGAACACAGAAGCGTCTTTTAGATCACCATGAGGTTTATACCTGCTCCCTCTTGTAAGCATACGAGCAACAGCACTCAACAGAATCTTGGAGGGTGAGGGAGGGGGAAAGAAATCTTAAATAAAGACAACTGAGTGCCCTTAGCATAAACCATGAATAAAAGGGCTCCAGCACAGCCCTTTCTCTGCCCCGTGACCTGACACAGCAGAATATCCCAATCACTGATCGTGGTGCTGTGGCTCTGCCAAATTCTAATGCTTAACATGCCAAAATTAGCAAAAAGTGGAAAACTCAAATCCCTTGTTCATTTTCTGACCTTAACCCCCCAAAAATAGAGACAAAAACCAGGACATATTTTCTAATCAAAGCACTGGCTGAGAAAATATTAGCAAATACAAACAGCAGTGATCCTCCCATGACCAGCAGCCTGGATGCTGCTGGAACTGGCTCTAAGTGGGACTCTTGGTAGCTCAGAACTAAGAAAAACTCCAAGGCAACAGGAAATCAGCACCTCCTATGGTGTTTGATTGCAAAGTTTGCTTCACTTCATAGGCAAACGTACTCAAGAAAGTCTGCATGAGACTTGAAGAGTGCCTGGATGTTTGAGAAGCAGCACGAGGAGGCAGGAACCAGCTACTGAGTATCACCTCTGTGAGGAAACGCAAAGCAAGCTGATAAAAGACATCTCAGCAGCTCCCTTTGATGGAAGCTAGAGGAAAAAAAAAAAAAAGGAAAGAAAAAAAATCTACAGAGCTCTGGCTGCCTGCCTGATTTTTATTATTCTTTTCCCTCTTTCTATCAGTGTAAATAACACTTGCACACTGGAAACCACATGAATAGCATACACCTTGTGGCTTTGAAAACCTGAGCTGAACTCTGCAAGATCATGAGTAATTTCCTGAATCATGTCGAGCTTTCCCTCTGCCACGCTCTAATGTGGTTTTCCCTCAGCCCAGAGGACACAGACTCTATTCTCTTGTGAAAATCAGGTGACAAAACAGAATATTTTTATCAAGAGGGGCTTAAAACACTGGCACAGGGTGCCCAGAGAAGCTGTGGCTGCCCCTGGATCCCTGGCAGTGTCCAAGGCCAGGCTGGACGGGGCTTGGAGCACCCTGGGATAGTGGAAGGTGTCCCTGCCCATGGCAGGGGTGGGATGAGATGAGCTTTAAGGTCCTTTCCAACCCAAACCACCCCCTGATCTCTGTCTCAGAAAAAGAAACACATAAATGTTGCAACATAACAAATTTAGAGTTCAGTGGGAGTCATTCTAAGCCCCTCTCTCCTAAAGGTGACTCCTCAAAGAACCCAGGGGACTGGAAGGATCCAGGACCCACAGAAATGTGGAAGACAGGACTTTGAGCACCACATGATGGGAGGAAGATTGGATTTTCCCCTCAGGACAATCCTTGCAGGTTAAGATCTGCTCAGTGAAGAGAAACAAATGCACAAAAACTGATCAACTGAAATTTTGCTTGATTTCATTTCCTTTAAGTGTTTACAACAAAACTTTCTATCTCCTTGAGACTGACTGCAGGAGTTGTACATTGTACCTCTGGAGAAAAAACAATTTCAGTTGTAATTGCAGCAGGTATCCAACTCAAACAATAATCAGTGATGCCAGATATGTTTGCTGTGGAATGTCTGTTTCTGCTTTAATTCTGCACCGTTCCCATAACTCCTGGCAGAATCCTTTTCTGACGTGAAATGCCAGGCTGATTATATTTTGACTTACAAAGTTATTTCTCCAAGAAAATTGTTTTCAAGAAACGTGTGTGGATACATTTTCATTAAAAATCAAATTATTATAAATCACCAGCAGTTTATTACTTGTTTCTTGGTGCAAGACAATTAAAAGACAGACATGGTGATTTTTATTCCCCATGCAAAAACTACATCTTACGAGTCACATCGCAGCTGAACACAAGACAAATGAAATATTAAACTCCATTCTCCTGGGCTGCAGACTTCAATAGCAACGTGATCCAGGTTACTTTGGGATTTGATGGCAAGTTAGAAGAGATTTATGGGACTGATCTTAATTAACAGAGCAGTTTATCCTGCTAAGCAGACATGAAGATCTCATCTAGCGAGTTTAGAAACTACTGTTGCCAAGCTGGTTTAAATTACGATGTCACCCAGCATGCCCATCTTCCCTGCTTTATCCCAATCCAAATCATCCCCACCAAAAAAAAAAAAAGTGATGGTGGTTTCCCTTTTTCTCCCATTTCCCCCTTTCCTTACCATTTGACAAACAGGTGCTTGCTGCAAAATATTATAAAACTAGGAATTTAAACTGTTGCTCCTATTTTCTGAATTTAAGGAACAGAGATAAGCAGCTGTTCCAGTAGTTATTCGAGGATCAATCCCACCTCACTGAAAATAATGGATTCTTTCCTACTGGCACCAACTGGAGCAAAAGCTTTTTTTTAAATATCACTTTGTGCCAAATTACTGCAAGTGATCTAAACAAGTCACCCATTATTTAGCAAAACTGGCACATAAATGAGGAGCATTTTTTTTTTGCTTTCTGCTACAAAAGCCACTTGCTGGTTACAGATGACCAGCCTGATGTTATGAGCTCACTATTTTAATTAAAATCTCTATTTGACCTTGATTAAATAAACATGGTGACAGATTGGCCTTGTACACATGTAATTGTGAACAACCATATTTTAAGCCCCATTTCATCCCAACACTATTTTATATCACAAGCTTTGCCTGGACTCTTGCTCCCTTTCAGCCACTCTCCCACCTCCTCCAGACAGAGAGGAGGAAGCCAAAGGCTCTCCAGCAACCAGCACATCTGGAAGTGGATTGCTGCAGCTGGAATGTCCAGCCTGAACCACAGACTTGGGGAGGACACAGAAAAATGTGCTTATGGGTGCTCACTTAAAAAAAAAAAAAAGACATATGTAGTACAGGCTCAAAAAAAAAGGGAGTTATTGACCACAGATAGATTTTATTGAATCTAAAAGCAGGTCCAGTTGTGCAGACACAAAGGGAACTGGGGGTCTGGCTTTCTCCTCCTGATAGAAAAGAAAATACAGCTCCTGTCTACAGCTCAGCTGAACACTGTTAGAGCTTGAAAATGACATGAATTTCAGTAATGCAAAGAGTGTGAGAAAACAAAATTAACGTGAAGGACCAGAATAGAGCAGAGAGAACCACAGAGTATCTCAAGACCCACAAGGATCAAGTCCCACTCCCTGTTCCTTGCAGGAGCACCTAAAACTCGATCATACACAGTGACAGGACAAGGGGTCATGGCTTTAAACTGACAGAGGGTGAGGCACTGGATATTAGAAATTCTTCCCTGTGAGGGCTGTGAGCCCCTGTCACAGGGTGCCCAGAGCAGCTGTGGCTGCCCCTGGATCCCTGGAAGTGTCCAAGGCCAGGCTGGACGGGGCTTGGAGCAGCCTGGGATGGTGGAAGGTGTCCCAGGGCAGGGGGTGGGATGGGATGAGCTTTAAGGTCTCTTCCAAACCCAAACCATTCCGGGATTCTACAATGACAAAGAGCATCATCCAAACACTTCCTCAACTCTTACACTCTACCATTAACACTCTACTTTCCATCTGTTGTGGAAAACAAATGCATTTTACTTTTTGGCAAATATTTCTGAGTGTTTCTACTCTACTGCTGGAATATTTCTCTATTTGGCTTTCTAAGCAAGGCAATTCTAAGCAATTTTTACATGATGGAAGAAAAATTGGCTCCGTGCATCCTCAAGATGCAACTGGGAAGACTGAAAAACTACGGGAAAATCCTCAACAACTGTTACCACTTTCTCCTGTGAAATAATCCATAAAGAAAGATGTTATAGAAAATGCAATCTTAAACCAGCTGGATACTCCTCTTAAACGATGAATTTTCGATGATTTTTTTTTTAATTTCTCCCTTATTCATAACAAAACCATCTGATAAACTGTACAGACAAGGTGACCATAAACTCTCATTTGCATGGGATGGGCTGTGGCTGGTTTTAGACAAAAAGAACCCCCAATGCCACAAAACTCTGGTGTATCACCAAGTGCAACAGTTCTGGGTTTTGTTTCCTCACGTGCATTCAACAGAGCACAGGTTCTAAAATAAGATCAGGAGAGACACCGTGGTTCTTATTCTTCGGGGGTTGAAAAGGTGAAGATGGGACCTGCTACCCAAAGACCTTTCCCTGACAAGCAGGATCTGTGTTTTCCAACATGATCCTGCTCTTGCCCCTACTAATGGGAATTATAAAAGCTTTTCTCATCACATCCTAAACGAGCAGCTGTGGGCTGTGCTTGCCAAACAGATGAGGATGGGACTGAAAGGCAAGGAAACCAAATTTTAAGCTTCTCAAAACTCTTTTAAGCAGAAAACACAGAACAAAAAGTACCTATATAGTTTTCTATGCAATAGCTAGACTATCTGAGCAGCATCCATGGGCACCTTTTCTAGTTTTACACCACAGCAATGAGTCTTCAGGGCTTTGAATGCCAATATTTATACTGGCATTGCTTATTTTCACACTTCCTACCACTGTCATAAATGCAGCAGGTAAATCTTGCTTTCTAGTGATGGTCCAAATTTCCAGTTCCATTTATTACACACAAGAGAAACGGCACCTGGATTTTGCAACATTTAGCATGAGAAGATTTCACTGTGCTGACACTGCACTAATAGTTTTTGTCTAAGAGGGACATCCAGATCTGTCTCTCAGGACTGTAACAGGCTGACAGCAGTGGCACGTGTTAAGTGTTGTAAGAGTGTGCCAGCAGCAGCAAGAAATCATTCATTAATTCACCTGGACAGGTAAACTGCACCAGCGAATGATACGGTCTGTCTGAGCCCCAGGAAAGTGCCCAGAACCAATTCTGAAATCAACAATTCTGAAATCAACAATTCTGAGTATTTAATTAAAGTCAAAACCCAGAAGAGTGAGAGAAGAGGAAGATTTAGGATTTCTACAGCCTGTAGACCAAGGGGCAATGGTTGCACAGGTTTATAAATTTCAGAGGTGCAAAGCATTTACTGCTTGGTTTTGCACCCCATTATGGACAGAGCATTCCCAGCAGGCAAACATCACCCGTACACCTCTTCTCCTCTGTGAGCATTCCTGTGCTGTGGGATGGAGCCCTGTTCTATGGATCATGTGACAAATTCCACGTCACTGCTCTCCATCCAATGCTTCTCCCCAACACAGGATTCACTAACACAGCAATAAGTGACTTTAGCGCTCTGTGGTATAAAATACTCATTTGCCACAGCGTGTAATGTGCTCTTGTCCTTTTGCTTTTCCCTCAAGAGCTGGTGCTTCTGTCTGCAGGGAACTTGCCACACATTTCATATACAAAAAGCAAGGGAGAAAGCAAAAGTGAGCCAGAAAATGTGAAAGAATTGAACAAAGTGGTCAAACGATCAGCACAACAGCAGTGAAAACAAGAGATGAGCAGAACCCAGGGGACAGCAATCAGTAACTCCAAAGAAAGCCAAGAGACCAAATATTTGGCAGGATGCTTGTCTTCTATCATCCCCCCAAACCCCAAATTCGAAGACTACAGACTATTTCCTTAGCATCTCCCAACAGCACAGGTGTAGTACACAGAAATGAAGGGAGAACTTGATCCAACAGCCTTATGAAAACAAGAGAAAACATTCTCCATGTATTTTCCCTCAAGAAGCAGAGGAAATGCCCCTTGGTGACTCGAACATGTGCTCTAAACTAAGCAACTGGGCTGTCTAGGATTAAAGAGAACACAGCCACACTCACAGGAGTTACTGCAAAGCAGGAGAAAACGTCTTAACCCTTTCGTGAAAGCACTGCAGTCACCAGGCAAGGCAGCTGGAACAAATCCTGGTTGCAGAAGGTTCACTTGTATCAGTGTCATCTTATCAAACAAACATTTACAGAGTCACCCTGCGTGCACAAAGAGCTGGTACAGGCCCAGGGCCTCCTGCCAACCCTTCCAATGGCTAAAGGAGAGGGGCACCAGATCCCAAGTGGGAATTACAGCAGCGTGCTAATTCATTAGCATTTCACACTATTTGTGTCTCAGAAGCTTAGCCTGAATCCCACCAGAGCCTCAGAGGATGCTTTCATTCTCTAATAAAGAGGAAAATAGCATTGGATTAGTTGAACAGTATCTCATTTCCCAGCGTAAATTAAGTGAATTAGATGGAAGAGTCTGTGCTCTAATTGTAAAGCTCATTACAACAACTCACATAGATTAGACCTGAATGCTTCTCTTTGAGCCATCATTTGTACTGTAACAGAGTTAAAAAGGTGGCTACAGACCCCCAGTACTGATGTGCAGGAATCTCCAGTTCTGCAGCAAAACACGTTCCCAAGTCTTGTGCACTGTGAGTGCCAGCAGGCCACCCTTCCCACACGGATGGGAGCGCTCAGGCAGGCTCTGCAGGTGATCTCCAGCAAAGACAAGCTCCCCAGGGCTGGAATCACGGACAATTAACTCTCGGTTTTAAAGCGCCTGTAATTTTCTGAGTCTGTCAGCTGCAAAATAGCTACAAAAACACATCATGGAGAAGAGCAGTGGTGTGCTCCTTGCTGCTTCTGGGATGTCGCTCTCTTTACAGGGATCTTTCATGGACCACAAGAGGCCCAGCACAAGGACTGCTGTGCATCCATGAGCTGAGTACCAACAGCCTGACTTTCACTATGCAGCTGCTCCGTGTTTCAGCCTGTACTAATTATCTCAGGTTCCTTGATTGCCAGTTTCACCTTAAAGCACGTATCTAAGACAGGTAAAATTAACTGCTCCCTGATCCCCCCATCTTTTGACTGGCATTAAAATAGAAGTGAGATGCATTTTACCTCCTTACTCTTTATTTCCTCAGCACACAGCCCTCACTGTGAAACACAGAGAGGTACTGATCGGTCTATTAAGGGGAAAGCCAACAAATAATACTGAGCACCTCTAAGCCCTTTGAATTCTCTCTGAAAGCCCTCACTCAGGGCAGCAGAACTCAGGTGCTGCAGTCTAAACCCATCCCATGAAGACAAATGATGATGCCTTTCTCTGGAAAAGGTGAGCACAACTCACTTTCCTTTCATATATGCACCCAGAGCGTGCACTGGTGACAGTGATGCTCCTTGATTTAATAATTCAGTGCTCCAGGTGCCTGTCAGGGAAAGGATTTCATTCTCTTACTAAGACTGTTCAGAGACTGGAGCATCTTAGTCCCATCTGTTGAGATTGTGCCACACACAGAAAAATGGTTCAGCTTTCATTTGACCAAGATACCAGCAAAAATAAAAAGACCATGACTTCCTCTGTGCAGCACTTAACTGCTCCATTTTGCTCCACAAGGAGCATGTCCAGCATGCTGGAACCAAGTCCTGTTCTGCAGACTGCTCTTTGATATATTTTCATTACACAACAATTACTAATTTTTAATTTTTGCTGCATCTCTCATTTCTTGGACTTGATGACAGGCCCATCAGCTAGGTGTGGACTGTGGTTTCATATTAATCTTGAAATGATCCATGAAGAAATACAAGTTAGGCTTTAACGTAAGAACATATCTGAATACAGTAATTACAAAAGTATGAGAACTAAGCACCATCTCTCCTTCAACAAGGGAGATGGAAATACAGGAGCTTTCCAGAAACGCTGGTCAAAACACTGGTTCCTCCACTAGAAATTCCTGCAACTGCACCTGCACCAACCATCATTCAAGCTGCAGGTTACTCCTGAACCCGTGTCTGAGTTCTCTCTCCCCCAGGTGAGAAATCCCAGGGTTACTACAATCAATCTCTGCTGATTTCCAATCCATTCTGCTTCCTTCAACAGCCTCTTTTCCCACACTACACTCTGAAGTACCAGCTGCTCTTCCTCGTGGCTCCACAAACTCTGTACAAGGATATGGAAAACTGCATATCCATGTCCTACCAAAACCAGGGGCCTCTCCAGCAGTCACTGCTCAGGGCCACCTTCAGCTCTCCCTCATGTTTCTAATTCCAGGGTCCATCTGAGCTCATCTATCACGTTATTAAATCTATTTCTGCTTTCTGCGTGAACAAGCTGCTAATCTCCCACAGGGACTGAAAAATGTAAACACAACAAGCACCAAAAGAAGTAGAAAGGCGTTAATAAACATGTAAACTGAGAAACATGTAATTTCAGGTCAACTCAAGTTCAAGCAGCTTCAGCAGTTGCTATGCTACCAGCTGATGGTGGTGGGCAAGGACAGAGGCAAAAGGATTTTATAGCTCTGTCTTGAGCGGCTATTTAGCAACTTTTGCTTTCTGGCACATCTCTGTCTGCAGAATGAAGGATCATTAGTCTCTAAGCTGCTGAAATGGCAAGTGACTGGAGGTATTGACCACCAGGAAGCAGCACGGAATGGTCTGTCTGGATTGATTAAGCAGCTTAATCCATAGCGACCTGCCAGGTTTGCAGGAAAAGCCTGAGGCAGGATGCTTCACTTCATTTGAGGCAAAGTGCAGCAGGAAAAATCCCATTGTCCTTTACGTCCCTGTCCACCACCTGGGGATGTGCAGGACTGATGGAGAGCAGGAAGGAGAACTGAGGAAGCAGCCAGGCTGGAGTTAAACAGGAGAGAGTACCATGGCAGCGAGTCACAGACGCAGCGATGTCCCCGGCCACTGACCCCGATCCCTCCTCTCTCAGACACAGCCGGTACCCAGAGCTGGGTCCACTCAGGGTGAGGACACTGCTGTGTGCCCTGCAGGGCACTGCCAGGCTCTGCTCACAGTTAATCCCCACAAAACTCTGGTGGAGCAACTGGGAATATATTGTTTTATAACTGGAAATAATGATTAATGGGCGGCTGCAGGGCCAGAGACTGAATGCAGACTTGTGTTCCAGCCTACAGACTTTATGACCTCCTACAAAGAAGCGTGTGCCAGGCTTGACATACAAATTTAGGGCTTTTTCAGTCCATAAAGAAAAATGTTCTCGTTTAAGCATTTATTTTCCTCTGACAGATCAGTGAAAAGCACGGATCACATTTGACCATGAGGAGGCAAGTCAAATTTAACACAAAAAAGAGCTGATGCTGGAATAGTAGGTAACAAATGTGCCAACGGGGATCTCGGGGAGACACCCCGAGGAACTTTTCAGCTTTTTCAGCTCCATATTCTGAAGCAGCAGCTAGCCAACTCTCCAGGCAACCAAGTCTCAGAGTGGGCGGTCACCTGAGTGCAGGTTTGCTTGGTATCAGCCTGAGCAAGAGCACAGTTCTGACCTCAGTATGAAACTTGGATGAGGCAGACACGACTCATTTCAAAAGGTACTTTGCCAAGTGCTCATTTTGGGCAGGCATTCCTCCTGCCTCAGCTGACTGAAACTACAGACCTGGGCAGGCTGTGGGAACATTAATAGCCCAAGGGAAGAGCAGGGCTTGCTGTTATCACAGCTATGCTTCATTCAAATTTAAAAGTTTTCTCTCTTTACTCTTTTCTCTGGGGTAAGAACAGATGTGCACCCTGGGAAACCTGAAGAAAGTACTTGAATAACTGGATATGAGGGATATTTAAACATTCCTCATGCAGGTTCCAAAACATTCCCAGTAATAACACCTACAGAAACTGTCCTATGGCTTGCACCTAAAGTAGCACATTTCATCCCAGAAATTCAAGATGAAGGTTAATCATCCTCCCACTTTTATTGACACCAGAGTGTGAAAGAGAGCCAGGTCCATTGCCAATAACTGTTCTGCTGCCACAAAAGCCATGCTGCCTACACAGCTGCATAAGCAACCTACTAATTTATTAGGAAGTCTGCATGGCAAGAATCTTTGCTTGTGGTGGCAAAAACAATCATTGTCCAGGAAGTTAAAAATCAGGAAGAACAGCTTCAAGTTCCATGGCAATTTCCAGAACACAAAGGGATCTCTTGCACCTCTAAGCCACGTGCCAGCGTCTCTAGTGTACAACACACTCAAGAGAAAGCCTGCCTGCTACACAGAGGTGTGCTCCCAAAACTGAATGTTTGCAGTAAAGCCGAACTATTTCAACTGTTTTATTTCCCCAAGGGAAGGAACAAACATTCTGCTTCTGAATGGAAGTGCAAAAACACCTCAGAGTCAATCCTATTAACCCTAAAGACTTGGAGGCCACCACGGATCCAGGATCCTGGATGTTACAGTTTTACTTTTTTTCCATAGGACTCCCAATATTTCCAAGAATGTTTGCAGTTAGTTAAGGAATTCTTTATTTTTTCTTATTTTCTGCTGACTTGCTCCTGAGAGAGTTAATAAAAACAAGATATCCTGCCACCAGACAAAGGGTTTGAAAGAGATGCATTATGGCTTATGGAGTTTAAATTACAGGACTGAAGTGATTTTTAATGAGTCTTTATCTCAAAACCAGTGTTAATTCAGCTCTGGGTCCTGCACAGCCAGGATCCCCCTGCATTTGGGGTTATATAAGGGAAATCTGTCCACCTAGAGGAGAAGCTGTGTTTCACTCCCATCACACCAAATTTTATGCAGATCCACCAAGGCCTCGAATTGGGTTCCTTCAAAGAAAACTCCTATTACAAAATATATGCTCCAACAGTAGAAATTATATGTTCAAAGGTTTTTTCGAGGAGCTGGAAGACAAATATTTACTGTGCCACAAATCTTCCCAGAGCAGAGTCTGCAGATGTCCAGGCAATATCTGCATACATGACTAACCAGTGCCAGTGGTTTCTCCACCGAGGCGTTTCCCTGTGCAGAGCTCTCTGCTCACAGTGTATTATCACTCCCCCAACCAATGCAAATTGAACCGGGGCTTTCCTGAGAAGGTCCAGATTCAATGTGGATTTACTGATTTGATCAGCTGAGAGTTCCTTACATAGTCTGGTCCCCTACAGGCATACACTGACTAAATCCCAGAGATTCTGCATGTGCTGCAAAAGCTAAAAACGGGGCGGGGGGGAAAGAGGACGGAAAATCCACTGGGACATGAGGGAAACTTTTTTTTAGTATTATTAGTAAAAGAACAAAGATCATACTGGCTGGCCACCCTTTCAGGATGATGCACACTTGTATACAAGATTTGATATACAATCTATCAGTTCCTAATACTTGTGTTCCCTGGGGATGGCCACCAAACAGGTCAAGGGTCATCAATGAACAGCAACTCACCCAAGTTTTCAGGGTGAAATGAGGACACCAGACTACCTAAGCACAAGGCCAAGCCTTAAGAAGCACTTCACTGCTGCAGAGTGGGATTTAAGGCCCCTTCTGACTGAGAAATTGGGATTATATGTGTTTGTAGACGTACATACCTGCAGAACTCACATTTCTGTGATGTCTCCAATATCCTGGTGCTAAGCACTCCAGAAAGAGTCTCTGCACCAGTTTGTACCAGCACACGTGGCCAGGCAGAGCAGAAAGCAGCAGGGATGAGTGTCAGCCAGCAAGAAAGGCTGCAGCCTTCCTGCATCATCAGCCTGGCACCAAGTACTTTGTAGTCATAACAACAAAACTGAGAGATGCCAATTACCACAATAGTGAACACATAATTAGCAGCAGCCTGAACAAGTTGTCACCCTGCAAAACTGAAGAATCAGCAACAAAAATGGAAAGTGACCAATACAGGAGTAGGTACAAAAAGCTTTTTTTCCCACATTAGAGTTTCAAATAATGATTTAGAAAATTGGTTTTTCTCCTTTGCAAGGGATGCTTATCACTTGGTACAAGGACTGTATTTCCTCACTCACTAGAGAAGTTACGTTTGATTCCATTATTCTGTGATTTTAAGCACTGATGGATAAGGAAGCTCAGCAAGGAAATGCCTCAGAGTTTGGAAATCTCTGTTTTGAATTCTAGAGCTGCATCTTTCACATTGAAGCGAAATATCAAATGTTGATTATGCATTTGCTACACACATAACAAATTCATAAAATGGAGCTAGAACACATAAGGGTTTATTTTCCCATTACTTTGTATGTGTGGAATTCCTGTTGATGCAGATCAAAGCAAAATTTGAAGCAGAGGAGTCACTGTATAAAGCTGTCACTTATATCACCAGGAATGCCTGTTAGTGATTTTATCACTACGTAATTATCAAGCACGGGGTCAAAATTCACCCTTCATCCTGTCAGTAATTCCTGTCAGGTACCTGGTGGAACATTCCATTCCTACACGTCTCCACATGAAACTGCAGATCTGCATTGAAACTAAGCACCTGTAGGAAGAACAGCAACACAAACGCCTCAAACAGTCTCATGCAACTGTCTGAAAGGGTCTGACCCAAATAAGCACAGCAAAGAATTCAGTTCTTCCATTTTTCTTCTATTTCCTGTCTGTACAAGCAGAAACCTCCATTGTCCAAATAAGCTCCAGTTAATACCTGATGGCATCTTTGTTCAGTGCCACAGAAAACCATTTGTTGCTCCAACTCAATAAATTTATATTCCCTGCATGGGACTCAGATACAAAACTCTAGAAGTGAATTGCTAGACATAATCACCACCTTCGGAAGAACAATATTGCAGGTCAAATCTTGCCCAAAATACTTGCACCAAGGAGGTCTACTGCTTGGTAAGACTATCTAAAACAAATTCTTTTTTCTTCAAAACAAATTCTTTAAGCTAGACTCAGAGTTCCTCTTTCCAAGGTGTCCTTAGGAACAGTAGAACATCTCTGGAGTTAGGAACAGGCAGATACAGGTTGTGGTGCAGTGCTTGGCTTTAATGAATAGCTTGTTAGTCATTCACCAGCTTAGCTCCCTGTAGATTCACTTAATTATTTAAGAAATACAATGATTATTTGGCTCTGTGCCCAGTTCTTCTCTAGTTTATGCTGGTACAAGTCCAAAATAAATGCAGTCACCACTGTGATGCAAATAAGCCAAGTTTCTGCTCTTTTGTTCCTCAGTAATCTGAAATGTTGATGATTCCTTATCCTTCACAGGCAAGCTGATAAGAACCAGCACCACAGGGAACTATTTCCTAACAGAATGTGCTCTGTGCCTGCTCTGAACCCATTTGTTGCTTAGTAGGACCCTGGCACAGCTCCACAGTCCAATGAACTTGATTAAAAACGACTTGATGAATTTAGTTCATCGGACAGGTGGCTACAGCCAGCCTGGAGGGCAGAGCACTCTATGCTAGGTGGAAATACTTTATGTTTTCTAAAGATTCTGTGGATCTGAGCACAGACAAATTCCAAGAGTCCCAATTTCATTATCTGACGGCTGCCAAAAATTCTGCAAGGATTAGGAACGAAATGTGGGGGCGAGGGAAAAGAAACCACTGCATGGCTGCCTGAACCTTCCACCACAGCACGAATATTTGATCAGATCCCAGGGTATCAGGAAAGAGGAGATGATGAAAGAGTCAAGAAAGGAACTGCTCAGCCAGCACAGGAGCTGCAAGGCAAGAGAGTGAAGCCTTGCCTCCAAGTCTGGCTCAAATCCCTCACAAATCCAGGGAAGAGCAGAGCCAGCAGCTCACAGTCAAAGCAAGCAGCGCCAACTGGATAAAAAGTGACTGGAGACAACTGGAATTGCTGTGGAGCTCACAAATCTGACAGGCACACACCGGTGATACCCAGAGCTGGCCTCTCTGGGGCACAGAGGGAGAAAAAGAGGGGTTTTAACTGAGTTGTCTGCTGATGGTTTGTGGTAAGATTACACAAACCCCTGATTTTAAGAAGTGTGCAGTAATTTCATAAAAGGAAAGAACCGAGCTAAACCCATCTGCACCTTCTGAGCAGCTACGTTTGGTTCATGCACAGGTATTCTACTCCCTAAGCAGAGCACTACAGGATTTCATTTCCAGCAGAGTTTAAGTGATGGAATAACCAGAAAAGGGTGCACTGGGAGTAATGGAACAGACACAGAACCAGCCCCAAAACTGTAACAAGCCCCTCTGAGAGCTGAAACTCGATTACAAGTGCTCTTGATTATTAAATGCCAGACAAGAAAAACAAACAGGGGAAACAGACCTGCTGCTTTCATCTAACAAAATACATTTCAACATTTTTCAGGAGAAGGCACCAGCTCTTGAATACTTTATATTATATGTACGCCTTCAACTCTGCTGCTGATCTTGACAGCTGCGCTTTAATTTATTTGTGCGACTCTTATTGGAAGTTGAGTAAAATATGGAATACAGTGAGTCCACACAGTGATTTAGAGCCATTATATCCACATCTGTCACCAGCTGCCAGTTTGAACACGATCTGCCACGCCACTGGCAGGCATTCCCTTCATTGGTAATAAAATCCAGGGCTATATTCCTTGAGATCTCCCAATATTCACTGCATAAAAGCAAGCTGCCCTGAAACATGGGCAGTAAAACCGAGATGAATTCACACAGAACCTCCAAGCTTCAGCTGCAAAGAAAACAGTGGCCCACTTATCCTGATGTTATTGGAAATGCCTGGACTCGATCTAAGAATGTAAATTGCCTCTTTGTATAAATTAAAAGAACTTCCCAAAGACACAAAGCCAAGTTATAACCTAGAACTAAGAGGATATATGTTACAGGGAGAAACAAGTGCTTCACATCCACCCTTTTTGTCTTTTTATAGGGTTCTTAGGAGCTCATTTGGAATTTACTGTGCATGTAAATGCCAAAAGAATTCCAAGTACTGCGTTACTGCCAATCCATTACACCGAGCCCTGCAATTTTCACTTACAGCTCCTAACTGCCTGGGGCACCAGGTCTGGATTCCAGTTCTCACATTCAGATAATCTTGTGGATTTCTGGAAATCACTTTGTTGACATTTCATCGCACCTCCCAAATCAGGGGTGCTTGTGCTGGAACATTGCCCAGGGTTTTGTAATGGAAACATGAACACAAGAGGCTGTGAGCGAGCTCTGTCCCATAACAAAGGGTCTCAGTACTAAAATGACTTTTACAGACAGTTATGAAATTTAACCATGAGTTTAAGGTCCTTATTCATGAGGCATTACCACAGCAGGTAAGAACAGACAAAAAAAGAGGACACTGCTGCCTCTTCCATCTTATTCCTTGAAATGACTGGTAAAATTCCAGAGGGTGATCAGGGGCAACAGGAAGGTCAGCAGGCAACATCTCCTGACACCTCTGCTGCAGAGAGAAGCGTTTCTTTTGCTGGCAAATCCAGCACAATGCATCTGTAAGAG
The DNA here is from genome assembly GCA_014706295.1 of Lycocorax pyrrhopterus obiensis. Classification (NCBI taxonomy): domain Eukaryota; kingdom Metazoa; phylum Chordata; class Aves; order Passeriformes; family Paradisaeidae; genus Lycocorax; species Lycocorax pyrrhopterus. The sequence continues at coordinate 6,267,100 of JACSVZ010000022.1, read as the reverse complement.
CTGCAGCTGAAGCTGGACACCCTCCAGTAGTTCACAGCCCTGAGAGACAGGAACAAGGAACTGAGCAGGATCATAACCCCAGGCATCAGGAAAGAAGACTTTGGCCTGTTCAAGGTTCTGTTTGGAAGAACCCCATGGGTCCTGGACAGCAGAGTGGTCCGGGAGAACTGCTGGAGCACCTTGTCAAAGCTCAATGTTCCCTGCTAAGTTGCTTGTTTGCTTCCTACCACTGACAACAGAATTTCTGGAGCTGGTCCCAGCGTTCTGCAGAGCACACTCAGCTCACAGTGACACACACAACTCAAAAGTTCAATGAAATATACACACCAACACAGCCTGAAACAGCTCAGGACTGGGGAAAACACCGTACTTGTGAAGGCAGAGAGGGGTCAAAGCCTGTGTAGGGAGTTGCTGGCAGCTCCACAAACAGACTGTCAGTTTTGTGCTTGCAGCATACTGAAAATTCTCTTCATCAGAAAACCAGTAAAGGTTTTGTGTTCATGTTCATCAGAGGTGCTGCTATAATTTACACTCATATGTTTAAGCCTGTTTTCACTGCAGGCATAAACAAGGGTTTGATTTTTAAAGATCTACCTGTAACACCTGCCAAGAGGAACTCGCAACAACTAAGGGCAGGTCCCCAGCTGCCTGACAAAAAACATTAAGATAAAAAACAAAACAAAACAAAACCACCCCAAACAAAAAAAAAAGTCTTTGCATTATTTAACACAAGGAAGCAAAATATACTGAAGAATTTAAACTAGGTTGTGGTGCAGTTTGTCTGACCAACGTAAGGTACACACAGGCTTTTGCTAAGCTTTAACTGTGTGAAAGACAGCGGGCAGTGTGACAGATCATGAAGAAAGCAGCACCCACTCTGCTCCCATGGCACAATCCCACAGCTATCCCAAGCTGTGCCCGTATTTTGTGGCCAGAATAGAATCCACAAGTCAGTATCCACGATTAGCTCACTTGACCCACATGGCCCTTTTCAAGTATCTTTTAAGTGGCTTCTACTTGAACTGGGTGTTACAAACCCCTTCATTTCTTTGATTCATTAAGTTCAACCTCCTTCCCATGTTTAGCACCAGCAGTATCTGCCTCTTCAATCAGCAGCATCCCTCAAGAGACCCAAGGTAACCACATGAAAGGAGCACAGGCACATGAAAGTGGAGATTTTAGAAATTTCATCTGATACAATTAATTACTCAGCTAGATTAATTTGCCACTGAATTGCATCCAATTCCTATCCTCAAAAATCACAGCACAGATTTAGATTCTAAGCCTGCGAATCAGCATTTTCTAAAGCAGTATTCAGACATCAAAAAACCCAGTGAAGAAAATCAAGACACACCTCACCCCTTCTCAGGACAACAAACTCCTGCAGGTGAGCTGAGGTAGGCCAGCAGCACCAACTTGTCTCTGAGCAGCCTGTCTCGTGCTCAATTTCATTGGAATTAAGACAGAATTATTTTGCTTAAGCTGATGTCACATTGCGACATATTTCTTCATGGCTCAGTTGAAGTGCCTGGATGTTAAACTCAATTGTGTTTGCAGATTTGTCAATGAGAAGGAATTTATGAGGATGAAAGCAGCACATGCATCTCTCAATTAGGTGTGAAACAGATCTAAAGGTGTGGTGTTCTTACATGTAAACAAACAGAAATGCTCAGTACCTGCCTATGATGAGAAGTCGGTTTGCAGTCGTGGGATTCTTGTGTTCCTTGTTAAAAAACATCTCTCAGGATGTCACTACAACGTATTCAGGAGACTTAACTGTAGCCTAGCCTAACACAAGGCAAATGCAATGACTCAAACCAGCACTCAGATATCACAGCTCTCCCATACAGAGCCAATTTCGTGGCAAACTTCACAATTCCTCCCTGTAGATGGAAAATCTCGATGAACGACGCACAAGCACAGCTGTTGAGTACAGTCATATCCCACCCAATACGGCACAGGTACCATCTGACACACAAAGAGCACTAAAGAACTGCAGTGGGGTTCACCCTGGGATAAATATCTTCTCATCACCTCTGTCCCAGGATTATCTGTATTATGGGATTCACTGCTATTGTTTCATTTGTTGGGAATAGCAGTGGAAAATGTGGCCAAGGATCACTTCTGATGGTCCCAATGACAAGCCACCCATGGAAGAGGAAAGATTTGCAAACTGAATATGGAACACACTTACAATCCCTTCCTTTCCCACCACCAGCACTGGATGATAACAAAAACTTGCTTCCAGAGGTAAATTCTGTGATGTGCTTTAGCCTAAACAGGCACAACAGGTAGGATCTATATTCTGCCATTCCTCCTTACCTGGTCTTTATAGTTTCTCATCAATCCATGTCAGTGTGTCCAATTTACAGTCAAATGAATCCATTTGACTAATGGATCATTTGCTAAATGATTCATCTCATCTCTATTAAACACATGATCCCATTCTCTTTTTCCTACAATGTTCTCAGAACAGAGAGGGATTCATTCCTGGGGCCATGGGAATTTTTCTGCCCCCCTTCCCAAAGGATTCTGTGCTGCCCTCTGCCCAATCACTTCACAGCTGGGGACAAATGGTCAGAGCTTAGGCTTTTTCTGATCACAAACCCAGCCATTTACCCAGCATAAATTATGCTAAATGTGTTCACCAAACAAGAGACTTCCAAATACCAACCAAGGACGAGCTGGTAGAAACCAGAAACACATAAAGAACTAAACAGGCCATCACTAGAGCACAGCTTCCTTTTTTTTTTCCACAGGAGGGGATTAAAACAAGGCGACCTTTAAGGTCCCTTCCAACCCAAAGCATTCTGTGGTTCCACCTGTGGCATTAAGGACTGACAGGAACACTCCAGGATTTATGCCTGCAATATGCAGCTTTCAGGCCAGCTTGTTTATCAGGTTATCCTTCCTGGTTGTTTGACAGAGCTCTGCGTCCCTTATGTACAATGTGGTGGCTTACAGGACTGCTTGTTTTATTTCCTTTAATCAGATAAACAGATACAGCAGAGGAACCTGTGGGGAGCAGGGGCAGAATATCAGGATTTGATGCAGCAGCAACAGCTCCCCTCCAGTATCCTGCGGTTCTGTTGGAGCAGAACTTGCCTTTACATAAAGACGTTTTTCATCAATATTTTCACAGGTGCTGGCCTGAAGGATCAAGGTCTTCAGCCTTTAAGGTGGGTTGCAAAACGTGGCAGAATTTGCAGCTAAGGGGCAGCTGTTGAAAATTGCTCATTTAACAATGAGAAGGAAAAAGTGTTAGAGAGGCTTGTTTTAGACAATCTCCTACATTTAGAGGAGCTCCCAAATGCATTTCCTAAGTGTGCATGCTAAACTATCAGCCCTATTAACTTTTCTTGTTAAAAAACACACAAAAAAAGCCAGAAAGTAGAAAGGCAACCTCCACTCTGTAGGGGTATAAAAGGGAAAACAAAGCTTTGAAGGCAAATTTCTCAAAGTAAAGAAAATAGGACTTGTAATGAGGCAATCTAAACCTGCTCTGAGTAGTGGAGATGAGGAAGAATATAATTTCCCATGATCCGTTATTTCCTTTAAAAGCCCCTCAGAATGAATGCAGAGTTGCCTATATGTGAATTTTACTCCATCTGGTCAAGGAAGAAGATAGAGAAAGAAAGTAAAAAAACAATTAAAGGAGAAAACCACTTTCCATAAAGCTGTAGTTTAAGTGAAAACTTCAAGTGAATCAAGACCCACACGTCTTGCAATGAACTGTTTGTTCACCACATCCCTGTATGAACCCTCCAGTACAGAAAACCTGCCCAAAAAAAGAGAAGCAGATCATTTTTACATTAAGATTTTGTCCTTCCACGAAAGATGAAAACTGAGAGAATCTTAGTTTCCAGGGGTAGTAGAGTTTGAAATTTTCCAGAATAGATTTGGCAAGGTCCTAAGAGACAGATAATTAAAAAAGCAGCACCACCTGTGGGAAGCAGCACAAGCCAGGGTACGAATCAAAATCAGGTTAGAATCCACTCTGTGTCAGCTGGAATAGATCTGCTTTCGATGGCACATCCATTTTAAATGTTTCTGACTCCTAAACTCTGACATGAGAACAGTGAGGGAGGAGATGAGATCAATACCTGAATACTCAAGGTAAAGAACAAACTGTTTCAGCTTTGGGAGAAGCAGCTTAGTGCTGAACAGGCTTTGCAGAAGAGAAAACACCGTCCACCTGCAATGGACTCCCTTACCCTGCCCACACCTCCTGGCAGTCAGTCAGTCAGTCACACCACAGGGACTGACAGTGACTGTGGGGATAAAGGGGGATTGCACAGGGAATCCCTCCCTCATCTTCACTGCCCAGGCTCCGTGGTTCTGGTTTCTCTGTGGTTTTATCCTCTCCCCGTCACATGAGTGGGTGTGGAGAAAAAAGAAAAATCAGCGTCCCAGAGTGTTTGCTAAAGAAAATGAGAAGTAGAAGTGGTTACTGCTGAGTCTGCCATCCTTTCCAGCAGCACCAGGCACTCAGGATAAATCCCAGCTCTCAGGGGTCAGTGCCCAGGGTGTGGTCCTGCCCCAGCACGGAGCAGGTGGTGGCACCCTCAAAGACAGATATAACCACACCTCCTATTTAGGTGGTGTTTCTATGGAAGGAGTGGGAGGAAACTTTGCTGAAGTTTCTTCTCCAAGGTCTTCTCTGAAGACATTCCACCTCTGCCCAGGGGGAATTGCAGTCTCTTGTAAATACAAACACACCAGAGTGGTTGGTTTTAGCAGACCATCCCAGTTCCCATCGCCAGCTTGCCCATGTTACAGATATCTCCTTTTGCACCCACTGCAATGATATTGTGCAGCAGCAATTCCCACTATTAATTACAACATTACAGCAGAGAAAGTTGTGCCCTGGGTATATTTTATACCTTATCTACCCTTTACTTCCTCTTGCTCCCAAATCCTTCTCAAATCAACCTGAGAGCGGACAGATGGAAAAAAAAATATACATCTCTTTTTTTTCACAAAAAACAGAGGCTATGGAAAGGGATTCCATGAAAAAAATTCCAACTGAAAAAAAAGCACCCATCAAAACACTCTGCTTTCCTCTGTATCTCTTAAAAGAGTCTTGCAAATGCCAGTGCAAATGATGGGGCGTCTGATGTTTTGACAGAAGCAAGAGCATCATTAAGGTAAGAGCTGTCAGCAGGTATTTTATTTTCTCCCTGAAGAATAAGGCTACTCTTTAGGCATTACTTTTTTTACTAATCTTTTTTCTTTCATTTCCATTCTGTAATTCAATCCTGAAAGATGGCATATTTTATTTGCCTGTGAACTGGGTAGATTAGAGAGCAGCAGTGATGGCTTGTGAATGTAAGAGTGTGTGGTTCAAAGCCAGCAGCCGGCAGAGATGCAGCAATTGTGCTGCCACTGGGATAAGACAGGAAAACTATTCCATGTCCAGGTGCAGTCCTTATTAACAGAGAAAACAATGCTGAGGTAAAATTAATGCAACAGCAAGACTGTACCCAAAATTTCGTTATTTCATACATGCTAAATAACGGCACATGTAGCTCTTAAAAATAAAAGAAAAGGTGGTTTTCTGTATATATTTACAACCTCATCAGACTCCAAGTATGAATTAATATTAAATTCCCAGTAAAACCACTGGGAACTCAGGACCACCCACAAATGAGCTCTCCACATTGACAGGAGGTTCAAGAAAAACAGGAACAGACTTCAGGAGACAACTGGTGACCAGAAACAAATAAAGGAATGGGAGCAGGGAGCTAAACCAGATGAACTGCAAGGGGAACAGTGCAGAACACACCTGGTCCAAGGCTCTGGGAGAGCCCACGGGTGCTGCTCAGAGGAACAATGCCCGGAGGTGCACCTTGAATATAAACGAAGCACTGAACCTTGCTACTGGCAGGCTCCACCTGGGAGAATTTGAGCCCAAATCTAGCAGCTGCAGCACCTGACAGGAACTGCAGCTCTTGAGGGACAGAATATTTAAGGTTCACTCAGAGGAAATTCCTGGAAGGTACTCAGAAACCCAGGCATGCTTCTTTAATCCACCACACAGAATAAGAACTCAAATCGTTCCCCAAAGGAGTGTGACACGTTATGGATGCTGAAAAAACTACAGCAGAGAATTTCTTCAGCTCTCTGCAGCATTTTTGTGAGAGTTCTGTCTTTCCCATGCAAGTAACTCAAAACAATGTTACAGTTTTGTAAACTTCTTGCAGCTGCAGATTGTTTTAGAAGAATTTTTATAATTCTAACTAAAAAAACACTCAGAGATGTGTGTCTTAAAACTTAACCAATCCCCTTAGGGAGTAGATAGCAAAAACCAATTACCTTATGCCACTTAATACACTTTGCGAGCTAACATACAAAAGTCTTCTACGAATTCATTAAAAACACTTCCATCTATCCCTGAGCCTGGACTTCGTGTCGTTTCTCTACTCGTCCGTGGGGAAAACAGCGACAACACATCAGTCTGGGAGGGAAGATTAGAGAGGTCAAGCAGATCCTGTGCGAGCACAGCCTCCTCAGAAGACAGCTATCAATAAAAGAAAGGGTTGAATGAGAGAAGGGAGTTACAGCATATTTTATCAGGACTAATACAATAGATGTTTATGATCTGTACTAATTTGTTTGATGGTTGTTACTGAGAAATCTTTAATTATTAAGAAGACGAGCGACATGTGAGTATTGTTAGCAAAGGCATTTTCTATAGAAGAACAGCAGACGTATGGGAGAATGAGTCAGTTATTTATGTTCCCTTTTTGAAATAAAATTAGCAAGCGTTTAGAGGAACACACAGTTTCCAGACCCATAAAAGCATTCATGGTTGTATCTGCAGTTTCCAACCCATGCAGAAGTTGTACTTGTTCTAGTCAATGCACAGCTTTTTCTCCATTCACGTGGCAAACCTTAACAAGGAATACTCCCTCAGAGAGAGAAATCATTGTGGAATCATGGAACATCCTGAGCTGGGAGGGAGCCACAGGATCATCCAGTCCAACCCCTGTCCCTGCACAGACACCCCAACAACCCCACCCTGGGCATCCCTGGCAGCGCTGTCCAAACGCTCCTGGAGCTCTGGCAGCCTCGGGGCCGTGCCCATTCCCTGGGGAAAAAAAGACTTTTTGGAATCAAAGTTCCTTTACTTTCCGAGTGAATACACAGGGAAGGGAGTGGACAGATGCAAAAATGTGCATTACACATAGAAAATCTGTTTGGACAAACAAGCTCGTTCATCGTAGGTGGTAGAGCAGGTTTGTGTTGTTCCCATATTTAAACATTAGAAATGTGTGAGACACTGCATCTTCTAATCTCTTCATCACCAGCTCCAAAGTTGCTAGCCATGGATTTCTCAAAGCATCATACACATGGATTCGGTGAAGGCTCTTCATGAAAGAAAACCCCATCTGGTTCAATGCAATCAAATCAATGAAAAATCAAACAAAAATTCTAAAATTACACATTTTTAGCTACTAAAAAGCTTTTCAGCTTTTGCAAGGACATTCATAGCCCGACATTGCTTCTTTGAAACAGATGGCAGTGGTGTTTACTGTGGGTTCTTTTCCACCACAAATCCACAGAGAAAAAGCTGTTTTCAAGAAGTTTCTTTTTAACCACTGAATAGTGAAGTGTCTTGCACTGAAATAAACTTTGTTGCAATGTTCCAAATGATATTAAAAATGAACTGGCCTTAACCTGTCCAAAATCAGCACTCCCTGAGGTGGTCTTTAAAGAACATGAAAGGCTTTTGTTGACTAATTACATTTGAAATCGCTTTTTTCAAATGATAAGTAAAACACTAATTGGTTTTAAGTGATGTGACCTTCAGATATCCCAGGCACTGTGCTAATGGTCTGCCTGTCCTTCCCTTGGAAAAACTGGAGAACTCAAACCTCCTTTTCAGCCCAGCAGTTCTAGCCCGTGGCTTGATGATCCAGGGACTTCAACAAGCAGCAATATCCATCTAAAAACGTCTCCTTTTGGGTCACCCACTCCACAGAAACTCTGGGATTCAGGCAAAGATATAATGGCTTATTTTTGCACAAGCTGTGGCAGGGGAGAGGAACTTATTCTTCCCTCATTCAGTTCATCATGTGACTGCACAAAGCTCCAGACAGAGTAATTCCTCCCTAAGGACATCGAGGACTCTCAGCTCCAAGTCTCATCCTTTTATCCCTGAATTAGAAACCTATTTCCTGGTCAGCATGGAGGAACAGCATCAAAGCACGGTGAGGCAGGAAGCACTGGGAAACAAAGGAGAGACAGGACAGGAAGGTAAGCAGTATGGAAAGCTCTGGTTTGGTGGATGGGCAAAAGGAGGCAAGAAAGGGTGGATTTAAGTGCAGACAGCCCTGCACAGAAGTAGGAATGGCCACCACTCCTGCAGGTGGTAGAAGTTGACCACTGACAACTAAATTTGAGAAATCCAACCAAGTCCTCTGTCACTGATCAAGGTCTCATCCCAAAACAACCCTCAGTGCGAATAAGCCACAGAAAACTAAATGAAAAAGTGAATTTTCCTATTATCACAAGGGGTAGGGGCGCTCCTGAGCCACATCTTCAAACAAATCATCCACGTGTGTCCCTGCTGCACTGGATTAACTGCTGGCATCACAGAGAAACGTGCAGGTACCTCACCAGCACACTTGTGTACATCCCACAAAATTTTGTTTTCTTCCTGAATATTAATGTCACGTAAGATTTACCACTCTGCAGCCTTCATGATTTTATTCCTCTAATGAAGTTTGCATTTGTTAATTTTCCTGAAAACGGAACGCAGCAGGGTTTTGCTGAATGTTTTTCTTTTTTTTCTCTCCAAGGGATGGTTCCAAACAGGAATATACCAACGTCTGCAATGGAAAACAGGCTGCAGACCCTACCAAAGTATCAGACAACTCATTTAACATATAAATTGTTTGAAGTATAATTTCAGGTAAGTGATCCTAACACGCTGTCACATTATATGCCACTGGCCTCAGGGCCTCAATCACGGTCACTTAGTTAAATATCACATTAAGTCCCCAGGGTTCAGTTCTTCACAAAAGTTACCAAATATAGCCTTAGAGTAAATGTTTGCTCTCACACATGATACAGAGCACGGCAGGATCTCTGCCTGGGCTTGTACTCCTGGGTAACTACAGCCACTGCCCTAAACACACTGTTATTTAAACTTTACCCTGGCATAGAGCTACAGCCACTCTAGAATAATCAGAAATAATCACATGAAGTGATATCAAGTACAGCTGTTTTGAGCAGGCACTTTAGTGGCCTCAGGGAGCAAGCCCTCAGTCACTTTTACAGACAAAGAAAAGCAGGTGTCTGGAGTCCTCCAGGGAAGGTCTGCTCTGCCCAGCTCTGGGTACTCAGCTCTGGCAGGTGAATGTCTCATATTGTCAACTAAAAAAGCAAATTCCTGTTTATTTGGAGAATTGCGATCACTACCATAATTGCTGCCTGTTTGTGTCCTGTCTCCATCTACTTACAGAAGTTCAGCAAATACCCCGTTTGATTCTCTGCTGTGCACACAAAGGGACTTTTTCCTTTCAGGAGCCTTAAGGATCCTCCCTGGAGATGTTCAAGGAACGCCTGGACGTGGCACTCAGTGCTCTGGGCTGGGTGACACTGTGGGAATCGGTCAGTCTTGGGCTTGATGACCTTGCAAGGCTTTTCCAACCATAATGATTCTGTGGTTGTATCTCTAAATATGTTTGAATAACCACTAGGTAAGAGCTGGGAGAAGACAGAAGGGAAGAGCTCGGTGTTCTGTTCCTTTATGCAGTATTCACGCAGGGGCAGGACTCCACACACAAGATGGAGAAGTGCAAAGTGTTTATTGTGCAGTGAATATTCCCTAAATACCAGCACCCAACAGGATATCACATCATATAAACAGGAAAGATGTTCACCTCAGTGTCCCCCAATCACCTGGGGTAGTGCACAGACATTGCCTATTATGGTAACAGGTAAACAATACCCTATAAGGTCACAAACTACAATTATCACATCTCATAGGCCCAGCACTGTCCACAAACCCACAATCCTCTCTCAGCCCATCCCCGGTGACCTGGATGCACTCCCAGGGTCACCTCTGGGTCCAAGAAAGAGGCTCTCTCTCCAGCCCTGTCTCTCTTCCAGCACACAGTGCACCCCAACACTTTACCAGCACAAAGCTCCAAGGCCAATCCCTACACACTCAGTCCAGGTCTGGCACATATAGACGGCTTTTTTTCCCCCTGAAATGAACTTCTAGGAAAAGCAAAACCTGGTGGCGTCTGTAGGGGTCAATGGGACAAGAAGAACACAGGAATGCAATCAAAGTTGTGCCTCACTGATGCTTTTGTGCTCTGCTCTAATACAGCGCTGGGGCTTGTTTTGGTTTGTGTTACTTAAACACATTTTGTCACAAAGCTCTTTGCAGTTTGATCATAAAAGTTGACTCATTTCTCCCCAAGGATATAAACACAGTATCTCACATATCCAGCAACAAACTGAACTTCTTTTGCTCTCGGTTTGCGGTACGACTGCCTGGAACAGTGGCTTGGTCAATAGACACAAATGTAAGAGAAAGCACATGTTAGACACTGTAACCTAATGGAGGAACAAATTAAAAAATATACATATTTTAAATACAATATTAACATTGCATTTTGAAATAAACTGCCTTTCCTCTTCTGCTTCCCACAAAAACACATACAGAGCCCCATGTGCCAATAGCACAGACTCCATACAAGGACTCACACTGCTGGAATTGCAAATAAACCTCTTCTGCTGTGGAATAACCCTATCAATGCAAGTGTCTTACTGGCCAATTATTAGTCATTTCCTTCATTCCCTTCTACCAGAATTACCTACTGTATTTTCTCCTGTTCAGATTGAAAACAGGATAAATATATGCTGCAGGAACCAGAGGGCCATTTGTGTGATCTTACTGACAGAAGTTTGATTGATGCAAGGAAAATTATCACCTCACCTGCAGCAAAACATTTTGATGTGGGCAGAGGTGTCTGTGAGCGGGTAACATTATAGCTGTCACTCCAATTGCTGCCCTGGAGAGCAGCTAATGAGAAAGGCAAGGAACAGGTGCCTATAAAAATCTCAGAGCTGACACAAATACCTGCAATGGTTTTACCCAAGACAGAGCCCTCCCTTTTTTATAGCTTCTCAAGCAGGCAGTGCACTATATACCACTGAGTGCAGTAAGTACTGGAGGCTGCTAATTTACTGTGCACAGCCACTTGAAATAACTTCCATTAGAACACCTCCCCAAGCTCTCACGTGATATTCAGGTCATGCTTTGTGTTAGAAAGTTTATTTGCCTGTAGTTCCCAGCAGCAGCACTGTGCAAGCCACGCTCAATAAGTAGCAAGTCCACTGCTGATTTACATTTATATAATTTAATTTTTCCTGCTGACGCCTCAGATAAATCTGATCCATCTGTGCCAGTTATAACTGCTTTTGAAGCAGAATTATAACCCTCTGCTAAACCTCTGCAACATCCCCCACCCCCAAAATCCCAGCAGTAAAACGCAGGTTCCTAAAGAAAATTCAGGTGCCACTGAGTAAAGATGGCTCTGAGGTTGCTCAGACTTCAGAGAGTTAAGCAAATCATATGGAGCACATTGTGTAAAAATATTCTGGAGTGTTTTGCATGTGCTCAGAGGTCACAGCCACTCCGTGGTTTACATATGTCTGTTCATATGCCAGCTGGGATAGCGAGCACTAAGTTGTATTTTCCAAGTAAATACATCTGTTCAGCTCTTCCCCCCTCCCAGTTTCACTCCCTGTGATTCTCTTCTAGCTGCAACAACCAGGGATGCTCTGTCTCAAGCTCTGTGAGCCACAGAAAAACCCCTCACACTCAAGGTCAGGTTGCAGGTTCACTTATCTGAGATGATCAAGGCAAACTTGACAGAAAATAAAAAAAAAAAACAACAACCCCACAGCTAAGTCTGGCAGCTTACTGAGATCTAAGCAGCAAAAATAAAACTTAAATGATAACAACAGAGCCTTTGCTAAGCATCAGTGAATTTTGGATGTAAAAAACCCAACTAAGCCAAACAAAACCCAACACTCCAGATATTAACCAGAAGGGATCACTCTGGCTGGGAGCCTTCCCTCTCCCACATGAAAAAAACCACATGGATGAAGCAAACTTCAGGATTTGTTTCAAAAACCCCCCACACCTCCCATAAAAAGTCAACAATAGTCGTACCACCAGCCCTAGAAACCTAATGTCACATATATAACAGGAGCAGAAGTGCCTGATAACCAGTTAAGTCACATGAAAACCAGGTGAATCTTCCTTTACCACTCAATACTTCTCTTTTTATTTCAGGTTTTTATGATACAGGGAGTTTCACAATACCCTGCAGACCACAACACTCCTTCCAGCTTTCCCTCTCTTGGGCTGTATTTCTGTTTATTTCCAGTTTAAAACTCAGCCTTGAAACATACTTCTTGATTTAGGCTGCTCCCTCTGAGAGACTCCACAGTATTACACCAAAAGATCAATTCTTTCTTTTTCCACAAAATGCATTTTGAGGCAGTAATAAATGCTAGAAATTCCAATATGCTGCACAGTGTGCTGTTCACCCTGAGAGCTGCAATGATGGGTGATAGGTGTTGGTATTTCACAAAAAGCATTCCAGAGCCTGCAAGAAATCGGGGAGGATTGAAACTACCACTCACTATTCCTGAAAAAAAAAAAAAAGAAAAAGGAAAAGGGTGGGAGAGACAGCACCAAATAAAATCTGAGACTCATCTACTCCAAAGGAATATGTATAATGGCCAAGCTACAGCTCAGCTCATTGCTGGTGACAGCCTGGTTGCCAGTCCTCAAAATACTTTCTGTGCTTTATTCCTGTCAGAGTTAGAGGACATAAATACAGAGAGAAACAGAAGGAACTCTGAAAATTTGCTACAATCCCACTACAAATCTGGGCAATTTATGTCCTGGATGAATTCCTGAGCTGCACAGCACCTGCTGTGGAGCTGGGAGCAAAGGTGACGGGGATGGAGCTCACAGCTGTCAGAACAACAAGGTCACCCCCAATATCACTTCATTTATCCTTTTGCTCACATTTTTGCTGGACAGCTCAGTGTTGATAAACCAGCACAGGATTCCCAAGGCACTCATGTACAGATCCAAAGCCTTGGCACAGTCGGTGAGCAGGAGTCTCCATATTCCCTCAAAATACTCAAAATTTAACATGCCAGGGAACACATTTTGATGCTGTGGAACAAGTTCAGCCTTCATGGTGTGCAGGCAGGGTCAGAAACGTGGTGCAGGAGCACACACACAAATCCTGCATGTCCCAGCTGTGAAAGCTTTTCTGTGGCACAGAAATCCCTTCTGGGGTGGGCTCAAGGCATTTCTTTCTGGGACTGACACCAAAAGGTTGTTGGATTAAAACAATAATGTTAAATTTTACCACACCTGAATTGAAAATTTCCATCAAGTCTCCATTAGCCATTTTTGAGGTCTCCAGGACACTTTCTCATTAATCCATGCATTATTTGTTACTCTTTGATGAAGGAGTCACCATGGCAGTGACCATCTCCTGTCTCATAAACACTGCTTGTGGAACAAGTGCTTTTCCTGAACTGTGTAGGACGTGTCTATAGTGCCTTTCCTTGTCTCTGCTGAAGAGGTTTGTGTTAGAATTGGGCAAAAATATCAATAAAAATCCAAGTGCTTAGAACTTCCCTATTCCACAGCAAGAAAGGGAACAAGCCTGGTAAGAAAAACTATTCATGGTGGAAACAAAAGAAAATATTTCACAAATCTACCTGAAAGTGCAGTCTGATGTGTTTTCCCCAGAACTGACAGCAGTGCTTCAACAAAACAAGGGACCTTGCAAAGACACTTAAAACACATAAACTAACCAAACAAAGCCAAGACCGTGGTCAATACGAATTCACATTCAATACTTCAAGATTGATTATATTCAGAAGGAAGGCTTGAGATCTGTTAGATGCAAAAGCTGGAAACATCTGACTCAAATAAGCTAGAGACACTACACAGCGAAGGTAATTGAGTATTTAAAGAGCTTATCTAAGCCCAGGGAGATTTTCTATCATTTAAAACCTTTCAATCACAATCTTTTCTGAAGACTCTTCTGCTTTATTTATACAGTAGTGCTCATGGTGCAAGATTGACTTGTAAATTCTGTGGCCTGCATTTTACAAAAGGTCGAATGAGAGTCAACATTTTTTTTCTTCCTGTCACGACAGCTGTAAATGAGGTGAGATACATGAAAAACAATCAAACTTCCTTACGAGTGTAAGAGCTGCTCCACCTGGGGCTGAGCCATACAGAAGATTCTCATCCTCGCTGTTGAAAGTAAATCCTGGAAGGGAGAATAATCTGGTCCCTGATGAAACTATCACAGCTTTAATGAAGGCTATTAAAATTCCCTTTTCGCTCAGGAAACACCAATAATCCCACTCTACAGACTATAACAGTACTGTGATTCCATGAAGATGAGATATAAAGACATTATGGTGAATTTGAGGATAATTCAATACCAGAATGATTTTCCTTCGTCTCCTTGACTAAATGCAGTGTCAACTAATGCTGAATTATACCCCACTGGCCAGGCTTTGAGAGGACCAGGCATGTGGTGAAAAAGTTCTGTCTTGGAGACAAAAAATGTATTTTTCCTAATTACTCCATTTTAAATCCTGTAAGAGAAATTAATGAAGAAGTCTTAAGGAACCCTGGTGGTTATATATATAATTTTATATAAAATGCTTGCTTATGACAGGATTTCAGTTCTCAAGAGCAGTTGGGTTTGTGACTACAGCAATGATCATAAAACCTCCCACGAGCTCAGAGATTGCTGCATGCTCTGAATGGCCTCACCAAAAGGCAGAAAAATCAATGTACCAAAACCCTGGGTCATCCTTGAAGTACCAAATTTTTGACACAAGTAAAAAACAAATTATCTGCAGGGCTCCTCAAGTAGAGCACAGGTAAGGTTAAGTAAAAGGGAGGAGGGAGAAAACAATGTAAGAGCGAGCACAAAGGTGTTTAGAGTTTCAACCTCAAAATCATGGAAAATACTGATAAATCACTATCTGATTTGGATAAATCACTATCTGATTTGGATAAATCACTATCTGATGAGCAATCAGGGGCACAAGACTCAATAATACCACACTGCTGATCAAAAGGCAGCATGATATGGTCAGCAGTGTTCACAAGGGTCGGTCACAAAGTCGTGAACACCAGCAGCAGCAAAAGAAGGATTTGCTGTATTATGAAGGAAAGAAAAGAGAAAATTATAGAAGCAAGTAATCCAAACCTCTTCCATTTTAATTTGTGTCTGTACCCTGCTGAGGGAACAAACAGTTTGTAAGTTGTAGGCTGTCATGTAAGTCAGTAGTAGCTGCAGGGTAATAAATAGGACAGAACAGCATATGCAAAGTCTGATTTATGGGATCCAAACAGAGAGAGCCCAAGTCTTGCAGCTATTTGCATCGTCCTCACATGCAAACAAGCACTGATGGAAAGTTTCCTGCTGAGAAAGAGAGACAGAGGCAAGAGATGCACTGAAGAGAAACCTGGTTAGAAAAAAAAAGGAGAAGGAGGACTGGAATAATTTCATTAGACAGGGATTTGGTATATCTTGGTGCCAGAGCAGAGCACAATCACAGAATGGGTGAGGTTGGAAGGGATTTTGAAGCTCATCCAGTGCCACCCCTGCCATGGGTAGGGACACCTTCCACTGTCCCAGGCTGCTCCAAGCCCTGTCCAACCTGGCCCTGGACACTTCCAGGAATCCAGGGGCAGCCACAGCTTCTCTGGGCACCCTGAGCCAGGGCCTCAGCACACTCTGAGTAAAGAATTTCATCCCACCATCTAATCTAAATCTCTGCTCTTTTAGTTTAAAACCATTCCTATTCACCTTGGAGGTGCAATAGTGCAGCTGTTCGTCAGGCAGCACGGACTTTTGGGAGCTAGGAAACATCATATTATGGGTTTTTCCTCTCTAATTCCTAGGCCAATTAATAAAATAATTGCAGGGCTTGCTGTAACCATCACCCTGTTGCTCAGCACATTTCTGGTCTTAGATCTAAAGCATCTTTAAAAGTCACAGCTGGACAGGGGTGATGGGGAGGATGTGACCTGAGCCAGTCTCCCAGCACCAGAGGAGGCATTTACCACAGCAGAAAATCAGCACATCAGAGCAGAGCTGGAAAGGAGCTCAACAGGTTTGAGGGGATGATTCTGTGAGGAGAGTATTTCGTCAACTTGCAGCTAGAACGGATGCTGGGAAATTATTTGCTTCGAAAAATGAAGCATTCTTCAATTGGGTAGAGATGGAAGAGGAGGGCTGCAAAATCTCCACTCCAAACTGCAATTCTGGCTGTTTTCTTGTCTCACAATCTCACTGTTGAATGGTGAACTAACTTCAAAGTGATCATTCTTTCCTTAACACTGCAACAGGCTCTTTAATCTCTTCATTCAGATAGGACAAACGCAAACATAATCAGCATCAGCTGCTCCCTGGAGTTCAGTCACGCTGGCTCGGAAAGCAAATCAGCTCAGCTCCAGCATTCAGAGCTAAATGCTATGCAAACCCCAAAAATCCCATTCACCTGAATTCCTGACATGAACTCTCGCAATAGTCTCCATTCAGCACCACTCAGAGACTTCAAAAGCCTTTTGCCAACTCCCAGATTGGAAGCTAAGAAGATTCTGGAGCTGCCTTAATGCCAGTATTCTCAGCCCCATCAGTCAAGTGTTTACAGAGCTCCATCATTTTTTTCCTCATGAACTTTCAACCTTTTTTACTTTAGGATTAGAGGCTCAGCTTGTAAATGCCAACCTCGAAACCAGCAGAGAAGTTTAACCTTGCAGGGTCTGTAGTGGTGTGTGAAAAGGAGGGAGGAGAGTGTGTTTGGCACCCAGACCTGGAATCTCTGGCAGCTGAGCACCCACAAGAAGAGATTGTGTAAGGAAGGGTCAGACCTCACCACAATCCAAGGTGCTTCAAGATGTACAAAGCAAAAGAAAGCTAAGTTCAGTAAATCAGGGCAAGATAAGGAAGCAGCAAATAATTTTAACTGTTTTATATCTTGCCTTGTGGTTTGTTTAAAAACAATAAAAGTAAACTCTGGGCACATGTTTCACACATCCTAAGAAACCCAGCCGTGCAATGTGCAGGCTCAGAGGACGCTGCCAGCAGAAAATGAAAGCTCAAATCAAGGCAAAGAGCTGGGGAATGCATCGGCACCTGGCTCAGGGCAGAATTTTTCCCTTCCACAGGTGATGTTCAACTTCTTTAGTTCAGAGTCCTACAACAAATGCAAGACTTTTGCAGAAAGTCTGTTAGCTGCAGGAACTACTGCGTGTGTGAAAGAGATCAGTATCTGAGCCTCTTTAGTGTCTGGTGCTGCAAAACTTTTAATAGTTCCAGTAACCACATTGGCTTTAGGTATTTGCATCTACAAAAACAGCTTTCTCTTTTCTCTGGAAATTAATTGGTTTCTCCCACACAGATGGGATCTCCAGGTCTCGCTGTACTGCAAACACACCCTTTGTTCTGCGCGTTTATCATTAAAGATTCTCTTCCTGACAGTCACCTGTTCTAACTGAGAAATCTGGTGCATCTTAGCTTGCATTTCACATCAAGTAAAACATTACTTTTTTAGTGTGGCGGTTTTTTCTGCTGCAAAATAAATGTATTTTGATGTGAAAGGGGTATCCCTATCCTGCTGAGATAACAGCTCATGCTCAACAATTATATCCCATAAGTGTCCAACTCCGCCTGAACCGTGCCAGAATCTTCACCAACATCCATGAATGGTGACAGATGATACTTCAAGGGACTTTTCTTGAATGAAAAGCAGTTAACAGCATTGTAACCATAGGTTGGATAAATTAACAACAGCTTTAGATCCTATTTTTCAGGAGAAGCCCATCAATAACTTCCCTCCAATTAAGCAGGCAGAGGAAAGATGAGCAGAAGAGAGTTAACAATGAATGTGACTCATCTTTTGTGCTAAGTCTTTAAGCTCAGTCATAAGCAAAAAAAAGGTGTAATTATGAATTGCAATGTCACATGAGCATCGTTAACAATTAACTTGCATGAAAATTTGTATGTTAAGAAGGAACAAAGAGGAATGAAAAGCTGCCAGGCTTGTTTTATAATGGTACACATCTGCTGGTCATCCACTGCAAGAACACTTCCAGGCAGGAAAGGCACTGGGATGAGTTCTTGGTATTTTATGTTCTTTTCTGAGCATCAGCTGTCCTGAGTTAATTTCTGTGCAGTTGCCTTAAACGTCCTTAATAAATCTAACTAGAAACTAAAAGGTTTGCATGTGTATGATGTATTTAGCCAAGGCACTCAGTGGTGTGATAGGAAAGCCATTATCATTTCCCAGGGTGTTAGAAACAAGGCCACGTTTAAACCAGTATTCCCTGCCCATCTTACACTGGAACAAAAAGGCTACTGAAGAGAGAAACAAAAAAGTTGGAAAAAATATAGATTGAATTGAGAACACATCATTAGATTATGAATTTGTCTTGCACCCCTTGTAGCTTTGTGTTCTTCCTGAATATATTTATTTATACCCTGTTGATTAATATAAATAAGAGAAACAAGGAAAGCATGTTCTGGACCATTACTGCAAGTCTGTGCGGCACTGGATGCAATGCTGAAAACTGGGTCCTTTACATAAACTGCACATTAATCACTTCTCAAGGAAATGCCTTCATTTCCCAGCTCTGTTTTGGAAGTTAAACAGAAGGAGAGGGAAATATTTCCTTTGGAGAGGACTCATGTTTCATACTACAGAAAATCAACAATACAACAGCTCTGTCTTTCATCTCCTTCATTGGCTTCACAGATATTAAGCTGGATGGAAAGAAGAGAAATTGGAGCTACAGCTCTTGGTGAGTGTTTGTAATCTCTGCCTCCCCTTCTCTTACCACATACCCACCTAATGATTAAAACTGAGTTAAAGCAACTGCTACTGAGATGCACTGGAGAATTAAACAGAGCAGTGCCAAGTTCAGGTAATTACCAGCCAACACCAAGGAAAGGGGTGTTACACTCCCTATGCCACTGTGACTGCAAAGAAATAAAGGAAGAAGTGGCTTTTTCAGGCACTCTATTAATGACAGAGCCGTTCTCCCTCATTCAGATATTCCATAGGCAGCACAACCCCCATAAACAGGCTGGATGCACTTCTCCCACTCCGCGCTGGTGCAGGGCTCAAAGGAGCAACATCATCACGTGTCTAATCAAATCTGAACTCAGCTTCTCACAGCGCAGCATGTCACCTTCTGAACACTGACTGTACTCTGTAAACTGGGGAAAAGCAGAGAAAGAGAGAGCAGGCAGCCAGGGAACCCTCATTATCAGTGTCCTGACACTGCTGGCAGCAGCGCCCAGGGACTGACTCCTGCTCACGAGGTGAGAACTCTGAGGGCCTTGATTCATGTGCAGAACTCAGGCAGATGAATTCAAACATGCACAGAAACTTCTGTGATCTGGATGAACCTGATAAACTCAGATAGGAGTTTTCACACCTTCCAGCTACTTATTAATGCACATGGGAAAAAAAATACATTTTTAACAGTAAAATCTAAACCAGACATGTACCAGAGCTGAGCTTGTCTCCCAAAGGGTTCTAAGGGACAGAGGGACGTGGCCTTCCAGCCACCCTGATGGCAAAAGAGGACAGTTTCAATACAGAGTCTGCTTTTCATATCAACACCCCATCCCCTGGGTGAAGTATGGGGACTTGAGCATCTCCAGCAGAGGTTATACTACCCCATGAGGGCAAGGACGTTATGTCAGTTTCAATGGGCACATTTGGCAGGAACATCTCAGGGTATAGAGCCATCTGTGTATCAGGCATGGAAATATTTTCTTAGAAAAATAAACAAACCAATACCCAAAAGCTTTAAAGGGTCTTTTTCATATTCATCACATCTGTCCATAATGGCTTTACAGGAAGTGAAAAACATTGGAGTTGGTGAGTCTCCTACATAATTACATGGAAGATAATTATCTTTTCATCCCAGGAACACATTCCAGGGTATGTTACACACACGAGTCACATCTTTTCATACCCACACTGAACTTCTTGTGTTCAAGGAAATCAGTGGAGAGCCTGATGTGACATTTCTAGAACCAGCTCCAGCCCAAGATCAGGCTCAGCTGAAGAACAGAGATGTTCCCCATTTCCTATGACTTTTAAGCTCCAGAAAGTTCTTTCTCCTAGTAGAACTTTCTGCTGTTGAATAATTAACTGGAACTATTCTGGAATCAGCTCCAGTTATAAATACTGAGACAGCCAAAATACCTGCAGAGCTTTTCCTTGATGAGTCTGTCTTAGAACTGTAAATATGAATTTTTCACAATGTATTTCATACTGGAGAAGCTTCCATATAAGGATTTATTTAAATAGCTGATTATTTATCATGTTTTTCACACCCGAGTCTCTCAACTCCAACAACTTGACAGGGTTTTTTTGATTCAGTTTATTGCTTAGTGCTTGTGTCTGTGTTGTTTTCCTTTGTTTTGTGGTTTGGGGTTGGGTTTTTTTTTGTAAATTCCAGTGCCTGCTTTTAGGAAGAGACTCAGATCACTCGAGCAGATTTCAGGGTGTACCTGGTGAGTTAATAAACAGATGGTGGAATTACAGTGACAAACATCACACCAGAAAAGACCTGGAGAGAGAACGGTAAACAACTGTGACAAGGAACCCACCTCTCCCTCAGGTGTCACTCACGGCATCAGCTCCTCATGCGACTGATAAAAGCCTGATAAAAGCAAACTGTCCCAAATATCACAGGCATGACAGAAAGCCACTCAGGTAAGAGACAGGTTATTTTTTCAACCGAACACTTTGAAAATCAACTAAGACAAAACTGAAGAGAACTAGAACATACCCTTAGAGGTCTGTAGAGAGGCTGTGCCGAGGCTCAACAGGCTCCTCCTAACCCTGTAGCAGCAGAACAGACCCTAAAGAAAATGCCAGGAGCCTTAAAAGAATTTTAAGGTAGCAACAGGTAGCAGCAAAGTGATTTTGAGAGACTTCTGGAGAGTGAAAATCTCAGAAAAACTGGCTCATGAAAAATAGGTTACAGATGCTGTAATATTCCCTCTTTATCAGCTCTGCACGGATTCCCATCATATATTGAGTGATTAATTTGGGCATCCAGAGTACCTGAAAGGGATCAGGGAAAAAAAACCAACAGCAAACAGTCCTCCATACACCCCCACAGAGTTTAAAATGTTATCCACAGCCTTACCTAATGTGACAAGTGTCCTGGAAGGACACCAGCATTAATACAGACCTTAAATGATAAAATTCGAGCCAATTTCCACAGTACTTTAAACAACTTTTACACAATCAAAGCCTACATTTTGCTCAGAATACCAGTAACTGCCACGCAGCTTTTACTTAAGAGAAAATTACAGGCCAGAGATGTTCTGTTCAGGTGTGAGCAGTGTAGCAAGACAGAGACTCTCCGGGTTTTTTTTAAACTGCCCTGTACAAAATTGTATTAAATTACTATGTGTGCAACAGTGAGAGAGAAGAAACAGAGAAGAGCTATTTCCACTGGAGCACCAAAGGATGGCAAGGGGTGCAGATGGAAATGATAGGTTTCTCTGGCCTGGCTGTTATGATTGGAGAGTGCAAAGAGAAGAATAAATGTATTGTCATTTCTACCAGGCGGAAGACAAGGAAGCATTAGCACACCCAGCAAATAGCTGCCTGCAGAACGGCATTTTCACAGGATTACAAATGTATCTCCTGCCACTAAACACACTGCAGCAATTTGGAACTAATACAGTTATGTTCTTTTGTATAAGATTGCCAGTAATTACTTTACAATAATACATTGCTCTTAGTAAAGGTGTCCCCAGACAAGCAAGGTGGTGTGTGTTTAACTCCATTCACCATTTCATTTGCTGAAACAGGTATTTACTGTCCCATTTGGGGTGTAGGAGTATGTGCATTTCAAAGTCAAACCTCTATTTTGATATCTACCAAACTTTTTCATTCAGTATTGAGAAATGTAAACTACTTTCTGTTCTAAATACTGCAATAAAACTTCTTGTGCACAGGGAAGCAAACAGATCTTTCAATTAAAAAGATACACAGACACTTTTAAATCTTAATCTTTGCTGAAGAAACACCCTGTGATTTCACGTTCCTCTGATGAAGAGAAAGCACAGGAGAAGCAGAGATTTACCTTGGATTTAGCAGGTTTAGGAGCAGGACTATCAATTGAGCAAAACTTCAATTACAGGCTAATTGAATGTATGCTCAAGTACATTATTACAATTCAATAATCATCTCTTCAGAATTAAACAATTCCAATTTGCTTCCATTTCAGCCTGTGCACGTGCATTACAAATTTGCTATTACTCACACTAAAATTAGCCAGGCTGGTTGGAAGTCCCAGTGTGTCACAGGGTGGCACCAAACTGACCTCAAATGAGCCACTTAACCTCACCTGCTCCCTAATCAGGGATGAGGAGCAGGGCTGGACCTTCCCACAACAATATTATTCTCTTAAAGTTTCTTCCAGACGGGTGCATCTGCCTGAGCAATCCAGCAACGAAGCCATCAGCACCTCTCCTGGTGGAGGCCCAGCCATACATGGTTTTAATTTATTCTTCTATTTTTCCCCCTGCTGGTATCAACAAACATGAAGTTCGAGGCACCTAGCTCAGCTTGGAGTGCTCTGATACCTGGTTGCTCTGGAAGGCTGCCTTCCCTCTATTTAGCTGTGGTCCAGTCCCAGGTATGCCACTCCTGGCAACTCAATTCCCTTCTAATCATGAATTAATTCCTCCAGATTGGAACAAGGCACGAGATCACCGGGTGGGAATTAAAAGCACTTGGCATCCAGCACAAGCATTCTCTTCCCGATCTGTGTCACCTGAACATCTGCACCACACAACTCTCCAAGGCACTACAGAGGCATCTGATCACCAAATGACACAATCAGTTGGCAGAAAGTAGCACAGCGGACAACTTGATCTCATTTCAACAGCTGCCCTCCATTTTCATACCCTCCATTCAGATCAATCAATTATACCCTGTGAGCACAGCCAGACTTCAAATTCCTCTCACCCCAAACACAAAGTACCTCAGGAGCTACTCAGCCGCCTCCTGAACTCACCACCTAAGAGTCAGTGAGCATTCCCGTGGTGCAGCTCAAGGCAAGTTTGAAAAATAAATAAGAACCCAGCACAGGGAACAGCCCTTCACCACACGCCTTGTGAAGGTGAGATTGAAACACACCTGGCCTTGTCAGGCTCTTGAATCATGGTAATTAACACAGCTAAAATCCAAACACCCTTCAAGAACTACTGATGCTTCTACTGTGGACTTCAGGGCGTCAGCAGAATCAATCCCAGCACTTACTGCCAGCAGCCCTGAACAGCCTCTCCTGACACGCAATGCTCCATCACAAGACTATTTTTGCCCGATAAAATACTGGAAAGGAAAGCAGGTGAAGCTGACTGACAAACTGTTCAGCTGACTACAGTAAAAGTCTCCACAGCCACCATATTTTACTCCAAAAGCTTACAAAGAGGGCTGTGTGCAAAGTTTAAATTCAAATACTCAATACGCCAACTTAAACTCATGTCACTTTTACACTCTTTTCTTATTTTAACACGAATGAAAGAAGAAGGTCCAAGAGAACGCCAATTTTTATGCACAGCTGTCCTCTGGGAGCAAACACTCCTCTCGAGTGAGTTTGCAGGTTCCACGCTCCTACCTTTCACGATTAACTCGGCGTAGTTGGAGACCCCGGAGCCGCCGTCGGAGCGGATGACGCAGCGGTACTTGCTGATGCTGCGCTGGGACGTGTCGGCCACGCTGACCGTGGCTGAGAAACGCCTGTGGTTGACCACTCGAGTGACCATCAGGGCCGTGTCCCGTCCGTTCCACTGCTGCAGAGGCAGAGAAAAATAACGCAGTAATGGAGACAGGCGGGTCGTGCGTTTGTGCATCCGGGTGTAATTCATTCCCTGGGATGTTTAACATCGGTCAGAGCTCCGTGTTCACGCTGCTGGGAGAGGTTTTGTACAAGCGCAGCTTTTCAGGGGACGACTTCAGCCATTCCCTTGGGAAATCCATAGGGCTGTGTGAGCTGGGCCTTAAATATTTTTATACATAGGTGGGGGTGCTGAGGCCCTGGCACAGGGTGCCCAGAGAAGATGTGGCTGCCCCTGGATCCCTGGGAGTGTCCAAGGCCAGGCTGGATGGGGCTTGGAGCAGCCTGGGATAGTGGAAGGTGTCCCTGCCCATGGCAGGGGGTGGCACTGGATGGGCTTTAAGGTCCCTTCCAACCCAAACCTGTGTTTCTATGATATATTTAAGTTCACAGTTCTATTTAATATTTGAGATATATCTGGGCATTTGGTGTGTTCTAAGGATCGAAAGAGGGTGAAGGGTCTAGAAGGGAACCCATATGAGAGGCACATGAGGACACCTGGCTTGGTCAGAGTAGGAAAAAGTAGACTAAGGTTGGACCTTTCACCAGGGGCTGCAGCTCCTCCCAAAGGGCAGCTCCCATCTCTGCTCTGTGACCAGGGACAGCACCCAGGGAATGGCTGGAGCTGTGCCAAGGGGAGGGTCAGGCTGGATATCAGGAAAGGTTCTTCCCCCAGAGGGTGCTGGGCACTGCCCAGGCTCCCCAGGGAATGGGCACGGCCCCGAGGCTGCCAGAGCTCCAGGAGCGTTTGGACAGCGCTGCCAGGGATGCCCAGGGTGGGGTTGTTGGGGTGTCTGTGCAGGGCTGGATGATCCTGGGGTCCCTCCCAGCTCAGGGATATTCTGTGACTCTCAGATTAGTTCCTGCAAAGGCTGCGCAGTAGCAGATCTGACTGTGCAATTCCACACAGGGTAATTAGAGGCCCGGCTTGGATGTGAAAACACAACAGCTGAAGGCTTTGTGTTCACCTGGGAAAACACTATGAATGAACAGATTCTGTAAATTTGGCCTTTTCAGATGCAAAACTCTGATTCTGGACCAATTTAAATAAATTGGTTGGATGAGCAGACATCCTTGTATATCCAGCATTCCCCAATAAACCTCTCTACCAATGCCAGACCACATTTTTCCAACTGGAAAAGGGACAGACAAAGAATTAGCCAGAAATTGTTCTCCACAGTACAAACACCTCAACTTGCTCATTTGTCCAGTTTATTAGGAATTTCAAAGGAAAGCACATTGCTGTTTTGCCAGTTTCCAGTAAACAGTTTTTAGGGTTGTTTCCAAGGCTATTTTCATTAAATGTTGCAGTTTTAGAGAATGGAAAGCAGGTTTCCATTAACAATAGCAATTATTTCCTCCCCAAACTCTGCTTCTCACAGGGAAGGGTTCATTCCGCTGCAGGTCAGAATTGTTTTTACACACATCTAATTGTAACTGCGGAAAGATTTTAATGAAAGAACCCAAAAAAGACAGAATAAGTCAAAAATCTATCTCAGTGGATGCTACATGTAGACCATAGGTAAATAAAGGTAAAAATGTAATTCTTAGGAGAACAGCTGTGATGAGAGCATAGCTACTGAATGTAAAATCATTTTTATGTAATGTCAACCACTTTTCTCACCAACTTATGCCTTTTTCCCAGTACTAATTTTAGTTTTTATGATTAGATAAGCCAACTCCTTGATTTAAACTAGATTTGAAAATGTTATTTTTAAATTTTATTAAAATGTCTGAAGTTAATTATAAAATTTGATAAAATTTGTTAATTATTTGACTACGAAGGCCCTTCCTGTCTGCCCCAGATGTTACAACTATGGGGTGATCAAACCCTCAGTCACATGGGTCCAAGCTGAGAATAAAAACTGCTGACTGGCTTTAGTGTTCTCCAAATTATGTTGGCACTACTACATAGGTGCAACAAGAATCCTCTTGACTTGTTTGGGAGTTAAATATTGAAGAACTCGACGATTTTAAAAGCTTTTGGAACAGTAACGCTGGGAATCCATGTATCAGAGAAATTCCAGGGGCAGGAGAAATTATTTTATCCTTCCCTGGGAAACACACACCCCACGTGTTGATGTTGGGGTTGATGTCTGCTCCATTTCTAACAGTGAAAATGAATTCTCAAGGTTTTTGCTGCCCTCACCTGAAGAGCGGGACCCGGACAAGCCCAACCAGTAGGTTGCAAATAAGACATCCAGAGAGGGAATGTTTTGGTCTATTAGTGAGTAACAAAAGGAACAAGACCAAATCTGCTATCAACGCAGCCAAGGGAAACCGGGAGCAAGGAGAACTGGGTACAAACTGGGTTTGCCTGTTTCAACCACCCAGGTAAGTAACCTGACCTTAGAGATTTCCTTCTTAACAATTATCACCAACTCTGGGCTGAGAACATTTTTAGAGGGTGAGAGGAGAGCAGATGGCATAATAGAGCAGAAGAGAACTTGTTCCACTTCCTCTCTCCTGCTTTATGGCTGAGTGTTTACAGGTACGTGGGCATTTGTTTGAAACAGAATTTTGCTGTCACTGGCCGTTGTTTCCATTTTCTGTACCCTAATTCCACGCTTTGTCACCTTAAACTCTCACCTAGAAGTGATTTCAGGCAGTTCTTCAAAGGATCTTGATGAAAAGATTTTGCCTCATCACCAATCTTTCTCTGACCTGTTTATTTCACTTGCAAAAGCAACCGAAACCCCGAATGAAACGGGACAAACCATGAACGCACCTGGAGCCAGAGCTTGTCGTGCTGTGACCACTTCCCCCCGGCGATGCACTGGAACGTCGCGTTCTGCCCCACGTTCACCTCCACGTTCTGCAGCCGTAGGAAATGGGGGGCTTTTCCTGACAAAAGAGACAAAGGATTGCAAGGGCGGAGCACGGCAGGGCCCGGCTGTGCTGCACCCACCCAAACACTCCCCAAAGCCGGGGGACTCCCCTTGCCAAAGTGGCTTTGCAAAATAAAGCTGCCCTTCAGCATTTAACTGTTCCCTGCAGAGAGGGGCGCTGATGGAGACGAGGGAGGGTGGCCTGAGGGATCTTAGAGAGCCCTGGCACCTCTGAAAACACAGACTTGGATCAAATCACAAGTTCATGGTCACCGGCACAATTTCTTATTGCCCGCTATAAAGAGTAATTGAGTAATCTCTTTTCTTCAGAAAACTATGTTTCTAAAAAGGTCAAAAAAAGTCAAATGCTTTTGTGCTTGTCAAGCATGACTGACCCAAACCCCATTTTCACATGGGTCTTTTATCCTTCTTCTTTTATTGACTATCAAATATGTCCTAGACCTTTAGAATAATGCATCATCAATATCAAATCAGATATTAAATGAAATATTCATTTAACTGACAGTATTGTATCACTGGTTTCGTTTAAGATCACTGATACCAGTGTTTTGCTGACACTAAATTCAGCATTACTTCAAAATTAAACCAGTGATACGAAAAATGCAGGCATTGATTTTTTTCACAAAGGAACTAGATAGGAGGATTATCTTTTTGATTAAATATCAGACTGAGTTAGGTCTCTATCTAACTTAGGAAAGTATAAATGAGACTACAGCAGTGAATACAACACCTTTAAGTGAACTGATTTCTTGCAGGGCTTCAGAAAAAGGTTTGTGCATCATTTGAAAAGCTTTAGTAGGACACACTGCATAAGCTTACGCCTGAAAAGGTCCATGTTTTTCATCATCTGTACATTTTCTAGTATGATTAGACACTGAAATACATAATTTCAGAGGACATTATAACCTCTCTTCTCCCATTGGAATCAAAGCTTCTAAGGGATGTGGGCATCTGTGGCTGTGCATGGCTGAGACTTGACGTACAAGAGTTTGACACATGAGCAGAGAACACACGTCCCTGCACCGTGTCAAATGGTCTTATCTGCTTCTGTGTCCCATCCAACACAGTTCACTGACAGCTCCTGAAGGACAGGGACTCTGTACCATGCTGCTTTCTGGGCAGCAGGAATTCGCATCAAGGTTCACTGGAAAACTCCCTCTGGGTGAGATTCAGGACGTTCTACGTGGTGTTTCAGGATAATTCTAATATTTCTGCCTGCAGTCTACAGTGGGCAGCCATAAGTCAGCTACAAATACAAAGGTGTAGAGTCCCACCAGTCCCAAAATCCTGGTCCTTAGGTCTGCCCAGCTTCTGGAGCATGGGTTGTCCTGTGATGGCAAGGGCTCATGCACACAGAGTCAATGAGCTTTTAGCATAAGGAAAATGGATATTCCAGTGTATCGCTTCACAGCACAAAGGAAAAAAAGAGGCAGCACCAGCAATATATTTATTTTTCTGGATTACTGCGTCATTAGGGGCATTTCACTGTTTCTGCTGGCTTTGGTTTGCCTGCTATGCTGCCATCTGTGAAGGTAAAGCAGAAATGAAGAAATAAGACCAATGATTTCAGCAACCTCCAGGGTCACCAGGAGCTTCATGGTCCCCGTGTTTTGATTTACAACAATTGTAAAACGAATCCGAGGGGCTAAGCCTGTACAAGGAAAGGGAACACGTGGGTGACATTTACCCTGGTGACTGTCACAGCTGCACAACAAAGGCAGCACTGGGAACCAGACAGGAGAAGCATTTAGAGAGAGACTGCAGAGAACTGGCAGCTTGTAATGAGCTCTGTGTGCTGGGGGCTGCAAACAGATTAAAAAGAGCCCCAACCAACCAACTCTGAATCATTTTGGTGTTGAGTCACCAAGACTGCACTTAATTTTGAGGAAGGACCTGTATATACTTGAAGAAATGGATTCAAAATCAGTTTACTTCATTAAGCAGGGATATAACACAGCATCCTGCCTGACTGCTTTAAATCCATCATTTTCTTGCTGAGGCTTTGCCTCGTGGTTTGTGCAGTGGCCTCTTTCCCAGTGAAGGGACCAGCGATCACCCAGCACGCTGTGGAAGGCACAGACCATTTGGGGATTTGCCTGGATGCTGCCAGCTACCAGCAACATCTGGTCAATACAGACTGTAAGTATTTCTTAATGAAGTAAATGCACCCAAAGGCCTGAGCAGTGAGCACATGGTAAATACAAATATAATTTACTTAAGCAGCAATTAGGCATACTGCAGTTATCAGAAATGTCCTGTTAAACTTGAGCAGAACCATGTCTGTCACATTGAATGGCAGATGTTCTTTGACATTCTGATCACAGCAAAAACAGTTGATTTCACTCCATCCATATGATCCATCGTTCTTTTTTTGTGAGCAGCTGTCACTGACTTACTGAAACCATGAGCCAGAAAAAGGAGTTGTTACAAAAAAATCTTTACAAGAAACTGTACACTGCATCCATAAAATACACAAAGTCCTCAAGCCCCACTGAACGGGTGTAAAGGAACCCAACAAGTTCAGACTCAAACACTGAGGCTCAATGCTTCTTTAAACATAAAAAAAGTAAATAAATCTCAGCTTATTGTTGTGCCTGCAACAGAAGAAATGCAGCACTAACATTTTTTGAACACTGTAATGAAGCTGCACTAGTTTCTACTCCTGGATAAGTGCAGGGTCTGAATAAGATTTATTTTGAATCTCTTTACAGGCTTTGGGAGCAGGTCTAATGTGTTGAGACAGACCGACTTTTGGGACAGGCCTCTTACCAAGGAAACACTGAAACAATTTGTTTGATTGCTCTTTTCAGAAGTTAACCACACAGGTTGTTAAGAGAAGCCTTTTAGGTTGTTTTCTACAGCAATAAGATTAAGAAATAATAAACCCATCAGTTTGTTAGCAAGTAAAGGAGAGAGAATTCCACTAGCAGTAAACTGAGAGCAGCTTTGCCTTTTGCTCAACTTGCAAAGGTAGGTAATCGTGCAAGGCTGAACGTCCTTAGGGATCTTGGAGGAACACAAGACATTTTAGTGCTGACTCAACTGGGTAAATCACTCCTTTACACTACAAACTGTGGCCTATAGCACGCTGGTACAGTCAGAAAAATAAAGAGTGCTCACTGCAGGGATGGGCGAGAACTCTGACTTCATCCACAGCTATGTACCCAGGGTGTCCTTTCAAAGAGACAGATTCAAATATCACCTGAAACACAAAAGAAAAAGAGATTCTGAAAAAGAACATTTGCATGAGTAATTTCAACCGTCGCCACGTTCTGCTCTTATTCCAATGTCTGAGTCACTGGAGGCATTTAGTTCATAACAAAGGGATACCAGGGCAATTCAGTGTGTGAATGCAACCCCAGATCTGCTGGGGATGGAAAACAAAGAATTAGAGCAACATTCAACAGGACTGGAGACAACTCTGTGCATCTCTGCTTTGGGAAAGCAAAAAGTGCCCTGGCTAGATACACACACCTACATTAATTTAAGCACCAGTCCAAGAACATCAAGTGGACAATCATTTGATATCTTGTTCTCAGCATGCCTTGGAAAATTGGAGAAAGCACTACAGGAGATAGAATTCTCTTCCTGAATCAGTGACCATGCATGGATTCTCCTGGAGAAAACTTTGATTTGCTGTGCAGGCCCTTGCAGTACTAGAAAGTAAATTACAAGCAAAGAATGACGCTGGATTCTGGACTGAAATAAGATTTTCCCAGATATAATGGTGTTGTTTCTGCCTCTCCCTGGATTCCACTAACACAATCTGAGAAGGAATATTCTTAAAAAACTGCAGAATTTCTCTTCGTTAATGGTACATTAACCAGCTTTTTCTTTTTTTATTTGTGTATCTGGATTATGAAAGCATTCCAGTAACGTGGGTCTGAAAAGACAGATATTCCATCACAGATGAATTAAAAAATCTCCTTCCTCCCTATGGGTTTGTGATTTTTACCTGGAAAATTGCCCTGAAGTATGTTATTATGAAAACATATGGACTCCCAAAAAATCAGCAACGCAGGAACAAAAAAGAACCAAGCCAAACAACAAAAAACAAAAAACTGATAAAGAGATCATTAAAAATAAGTTAATTATTGGAAAGTGGGGCAGTGGAGGGGAAGGTGGAGAGCTCCTCAATCTGGGGATCAACAACAGGACATGGAGAAATGGAGCAAAGCTGAGTCAGGGCAAGCTCAGGTTGGGCAGCAGGGAAAGGTTCTTCAGTGGGAGGGAGATCCGTCCCTGCACAGGAAACGAGCGCAGCACCAAGCCTGGCAGAGCTCCTGGAGCATCTGAAGGGCACTCTCAGCCACGTGGCTGAGTTTTCAACAGTCCTGCGAGGGAGGAGCAGGGAGCTGGATTTAATGGTCCTTATGGGTCCCTTCCAGCTTGAGTCATGCACGAGGAACGGGAAGTTTAGAGATGTCAAACCATAATAATAATAATAATGAAAATGCAGACTGAAGTTAAATAGTCAGTGATGCTGCCTCCCAGATTAGTGATTCTCTTCCCAAAGGAATGAAGTGATATCCTTTAATACGTTAAAAAAATGAATGGGTGGAGATGTAATGGGTGCTGTCCTCTGCATTTGAAAGGGAATAAATTCCCAGTCTGACTCCATCTGACTACAGCAATGTTCACACTGTACTGAACTGCTCATTTTTGCACGGGTACATAATTAGGTTTCCAAGGACAGAGTTAATTACACGTTCAGCCAGCACAGCTATTGCCATCAGAGCAGCGTTCTGGTGCTGCTACTTCTTCCATAGGAGAAAGTATTCCAGTCATTTCTAACTCCTAAAATTCCCTACTAGAACACAAAGGTAACTATTTAAAGCCAGTTTTCAACAGTTTTTTTCATTCTAAATAAAAGCTGGCATTCCCAACTTGTCACTGTTCAGCCTCTTCATCATCTCCTTCATCAGAAGATTTAATACAGTAAAAGGTTCAACTGTCCAAATGCTGCCCTGGCTAAATATAGACCCAAAATATCTTTCTGAACTACAGAATTGCTGTTGTTAATTTTTCTTTGTATTTGGGCTTCCAGAACATCGTTTCTACTCGAGTTTCCATGACTTCCTAAGATCTTTTCCCCCAATTCAAAACAGCCAAATGTGAGATCTCCTGAAAGCCATCCATAAGGAGAAAAAGCATAAAAACAGGCAGAACAAAAAAATAAACGGGCAAAGACAAACTAAGAAAAGCTCATAATATGTAGAAATAAAGTTGTCCTCCAGAGGAGACTGGACAACAATTAGGCTGCCCAAGAAACACGAGGAAGAAGCAAGCCACTGGAAGATAAAACAATCCAAAAAACCATTAGCAAGTGTTTTGTGTTATCAGGTCCTTGATAGGCTTTTTAGGGACTGTATAAAAAAAGAGTATAAAATAGCAGTCTTTAGTATGGAAATTATAATTACTTTAGCAATTAAATTACATTCATGATAAAAATTACATTTACTGGGAAGGTCATGCAAGGCTCTACTGCAGCTCCCTTCAGACCTGAATTCGAGTGCAACATTACAGCTATAAAATCTTATTTTAGTTTTGCATTTGTGAAAAGTCATAAGCCACAACAAAGTAATTCCCAATTATCTGCAAGTCAAGAACATGAAAAGCTCTCTGGGGCATTGGCATCAGCTGTGAGTGGGTGGCAGAAGGAAGCACCAATATATGGAGAATTGTCTTTGGTTAATTACCAACATCTACAGGGTCTTTAACACAGCACAATACAATTAATCCAGTAGCAACCGACTCAGATGCTAAAAAATCCCTGTCCACTGGTGCAGAGTCCACTGAGCAGAGGAATCCTTTCAACTCAAGCAATATTGTTTGACTGTTTTATTCTGTTCTGCTCTACACTCAGATATTCCTGCCCTTTCCCAGTTCAAACTTACACATTACTGTCTTTTTGCGTATTTTGAAGCATTTCATCCCTCTCAAAGTCAGAAGCACAGAAGCACCCAGGCTTTCCTGAAAACGGGGAATTGAGACCCAGCATGAGGAAAAGGCAGGAATTAATGTTTCTGGGGCCCATTTCTGCGTATCTCACACTCAGCATCACTCATGTCCTTTTAAATTCAGTTGGAAACGCAGCATAATGGTTCAGACATGCAACGCTTCGCAATTAACAATGCTTGGCATCTAAAGCACTTCTCAGAAAGTAA
Source organism: Lycocorax pyrrhopterus obiensis (assembly GCA_014706295.1). NCBI lineage: Eukaryota > Metazoa > Chordata > Aves > Passeriformes > Paradisaeidae > Lycocorax > Lycocorax pyrrhopterus. Next base: position 6,234,119 of record JACSVZ010000022.1, on the reverse strand, counting down.
TACAGTTGACAAAATACAAAGCTTCACTCTCAAAAAAAAAAAAAGAAACATTCTTAAATGCTCCTGAGACCTGCAAATACAAAGTCATTTCATGTTTCCTGCCCAGTAACCGAGCCCCCGCTCCGGCGCTGTGATTTACCAACAATGTCTGTGTTAGCAGCGTAGCCCAGCTCATCCGCTGAGCTACAACAGCTTTCTCCAGGCATGGATCAATAACATTCCTTGCTATACATCAAAAAAACACCTTCCTGGCAGACTCCAGTGCTGCCCTTGGTGCATTGTGGGCCTGAGTTCATCCTCATGGCAAGCAGTAATTCAAGATTACACGTATTACCTTTCTCCAAGAACCATTAGAGCTTTTTCTCGCTACGCTGAAAAACATTCGCAGGCTGGGAATCCACGTACAAGTAACTCCAGGGTAGACATGATAAATCTCCCCACATTTCTATCTCAGCTAAGTGCTTTTGCAGCCAGGTGACTCCTATGACCCTTGCACAGAACTGCCAGACCTAAAACACAACCTCTGATAACTGGTTTGGGTACCACTTTTCCACTAGCCACATCTCCAAAGTTCAAAGTACTTGACAAAGCTCCAGACCAGGGCAGAGAGCTTCAGATTTCTTTGTCTGGCTGAATTTCTGATGCACACCCTAATGCAGGATGGTGTGGTTTCTGACCATTAGGATTATAATCGACGTTTCGCCTGATGCAGATTCCAATATTTAGGGAAAATGTTGTTTTTACCTGGTCTTTTCGAAATACAGAACATGCTGTCAGGCCTCTTGTGTAAAAAGAGTTCTCCAGGAATAGAATTTTGATTTAAAGCTGACAAATAAATGAAAAATGTGAGGGTGGGGAGGCCCCGGCACAGGGTGCCCAGAGAAGCTGTGGCTGCCCCTGGATCCCTGGAAGTGTCCAAGGCCAGGCTGGATGGGGCTTGGAGCAGTCTGGGACAGTGGAAGGTGTCCCTGCCCATGGCAGGGGAGTGGAACAAGATGATTTTTGGGGTCCCTTCCAACCTAAGCCATCCTAGGATTTTATTAAATAACACTCCAATGGCTCATTCTAGATCATGAGAGTGAAGCAAGTCTCTCCTCAGGCAGCAGCACACCCAAGTTTTGTCATCCTCCCACCTCTGGACTTATTTAGCCAAAAGTGTCACTTTAGGCTGCCAAATACCAATAATTTTTTTCTCTCCATTTTTTTTCAAGCTTCAAGCTCTCTTTTTTCTTTTTATTTTTTTTTAAACCTTGCTTAAATGTAGAAACTCACAGGACTGCAGACCAGCAACAAGGTGATTTATAAAACCAGAGACTGAAATCAGTCTCCCAGACCCCCATAATACTAGGACAGGTCTCAAATTTTAAAAGCCATGCTTAAGGACCAAAAATACAAGTATGACAAGAAGGAAACATCACTCTCACTCATCACAAAGTTAATAAGAAGCCCCTTGCATTTTCAAGGAAGGAACTACTCCTGGGCAGGTACTGCTGCCTTCCAATCCATTCATCTTTGTGCTTCAGTGGAAAATTCTTGTTTGATTTAAAGGATTTTTTTTGCCCTGGAAAAGCAAACTTGACCTGCCAAAGTACTTGTAAAAGACCTAAGTGAGGCTCAGGAAGCCTCCTATTGATATATCAGAGAGCAGGATCCCTCTTAGTGTGAGATCAGACTGCCTTTTGCGGGTTTTTCAAGCACTGATTCTCTGGGTGAAAGATCGTTTCTGTTATCTCTGTGGAGAACCTACTATGAAGAAAATTCTGGTTGATGCCCAGGATCACGTTAATATGAATGGAGTAGGAGCACTCCAGTGTGCCTTCAGAACAGTCACAAGTTGTGCACTGCCCTTAAAACACCACTTCCCACACATTTGCATCTCTTTATCCTTCCCTCTCGCCCGCCTGCTGCATTCTGTGGATTCTGCTGGAATCCACAACTCTTTCAGAGGCAGAACATTAAAGCATCCTCCTTTAGCTCAGATTTTACAGGCCTCCTACCCAGTTATTAGAAGCAAGAAAGAGAGAGGCTTTCCTACCTGTTGGTTTTTATACACAGACTATTTGCTGCCTTTTCATAGTTCATTCTATCCTGGTCCCTATCTCACTCATGGCTTTTGTTAGTATCACATGGACATCAAATCTCCTGCAAGGTTTAGGATGCAATTACTTCCTAGGTTTTGGGTTTTTTTGGTGTGTGCCTTGAATACAAAACAAGACAAAAGTACTCCTTCAACACAAAACATAGTGTAAGTCCATTGTGTGCAAATTATCTAATTGAAATTAAAACAATGGCTGCAAAGTTGCCACATGAAGTGTGGACAACTAACAAGTAGGTGCAAAACTAATATAATCAAAAAATATGGCAGCCATTACATTCCTCAGCTCTGTCCTTGTTTAAAAAAAAAGAAATCTTCTAACAGAATAAATAAAGCTGTGCTAGAAAGAGGAGGAACTGAGGATCTGGTGAAGAATATACACATTTGACACCATGGTACAAGAATTTATTAGTACCTTATGTCCTTACACCCCTCATATGGGCGACAAGATGCAAAGCCAAGTCAATAAATGTTCCTTCTTATGGAACCAACCAAGGTCCAAGAATGATCCAGGCAAATTTGTGCTGAGTACAGCTACACATCCAGAAACTGTCGCGTTTGCAGTTTCACAGTGCCATGGGAAGTGCCAATACAAGTGGCAATTTCATCATGACCAAGTGGGTCACGTCAATAATTGACTCCCATCCATCACTCTGGGGCCTGTCAACAACTAAAGAAAAAAGGTGAGGAGGGAAGGAATACGTCAAGGTGCCTATATAACCACCAGAGGTGAATTTATTCTGAGAGGAAAAACCAGGGAGGGAGGTGTCGATTTCCAAAGCTAACAATAAACGTCCGAAGGAGAGAGAGAGGGAAAAACACTACAAACCCTTACCTGATAAAAATGTGGCCAGAAGGTGCTGATGGCCAGCTCTGCCTTCACCCACCCTTCGGTCACCACTCCCGAGACGTTCCAGATGGGATTGCCCTGCGGGCCCCCGTTGACCTTCACGTAGACGTTGAGGGAGCCGGGGCTGGAGCGGTCCCTGCTGGACAGGTAGTAGTGGAAGTCGATGCAGTGAGTGTCATTTTCCTTCAGCGTGGGCAGCAGCAGGTGAGCTTTCTGCCCCGACGCTCGCCCAGAGCTGTTCACCATCATGAAGGAGCCTGCAGAGCAAAGAAAGAAGAGAACAAAGGGTGGGTTTGCTTGGAGTTTTGGTATAAACAGCTCCTTTTGAAAAGTCAGCGGTTCCCTCAAAACAAAACATTCCTCTGAAGGAACCAGCTGTTTGATGCCAGTTGTTAGGTAACAGGGAGAAAGGATATTAAAATTGCAGGGTATATACATCAGTAGATTCAGGGCCAGCTAGAACCACTTTAATTAAGTAACTTGCAAATCAAAATAAAAATACTGTCTTGCTTGTATTATTTTATCACCTTGTGATCACACAGTCGCTCCAAACAAAAGCACATTCCCACTTCAAACAACAATCAGGTTCTCCTGCTACATACAGTCCCCCAAAGGCACATTCAACACAAGGTAACAAGTGACAGGATATGAGGAAACGGCCTCAAGTTGCACCAGGGGAGGTTTAGACTGGATATTAGGAAAAATTTCTTCATGGGAAGTGTTGTAAAGCACTGGAACAGAATGTGGACTCACCGTCCCAGGAAGTGTTCAAGAAATGTGTGCATGTGGTGCTTGAGGATGTGGTTTAGTGGTGAGCATGGTGCTGGTGGCTGGGCTGATGACCTATAAAGGTCCTTTCCATCACAGTTTTATGATTCAACACAAAAACTACAGCAGACAAAGCTCTCAGCTGATATTTGCCTACATGGCCCCAACACCCTTCATCCCAGTCCACACCTGTGAACCCTGGCACTTGAAACTTTTGAAGGTCATGTTAAGAAAACCCCAATTTTCAGAGCCCAAACAAGTGAGGCTTGTTGACAGAACAGCAACATCTTGACTCGTAATAATGCAACAGGACAATAATTCTTGTGGGAGGTAAGGGTAGGCTGAATTTCGGGAGGGAAATGTACACTGACGCAATTTATGAGTTTGTTAACCTGGAAGCCTGCATCATATTAACCGTGGCACTTGATGTTGAACTCGCATTTGGATTCATCAAGCAGTTATTTTATAGCACATTGTGTCTCCACTCATCTCCTCGCAGATCCATCAGGGTGACAAATGTCAGCAATAAGGGAGAACATGATGAGAGTTATTCGATTCAATTCTGGTTAAAAGATCTCCTTTATGTGGGTGCAGACACTCACACTCAGAGCTGAAGAAAACACCGGGACTGGGGCAGGGGAATCTGTGTGTCAGCAGCCAGGCACGATAATTTTTAATCAAACACAGCCCTCTTGACACTCCTGGCTCTGATGCTGCTGCCAAGCCATGCTACAAATGTGTTTGTCTGCTGGCCTCTCGCAGTTCACAGAAGACTGAGTTTGAAAAGCCCTGCATCACTTCTGACCTATTGACTTTCCCTCTTCCTCGCCATAGCAGGTGACTCAGGTGAGCCAGGCAAACATTTGGATCAATTCCGTGCAGTGAACAGTCATATATTATAAATTTATAACAGCTACAGGCAACTTCCTCTCACAAAAATGGGGGTTTTTTCCCCCATGTTTATATGATAGATACGCATTTCATAAAAGATTGACAGGAAGAAGTCAATCTTTCAAAAAAAAAAAAAAAGTTGCACACTCTAAAGACCTTGGAAAATTCAAGTACAGTGCAAGCACAGCTGGAGAAGAGGAAGAGACTCTAAGGAAATTTATAGGCAAGATGGTCTCTGGCAATGCTGCCTTTCAGTGGAAATGAAGGAAAGACAAAAAAAAAATGGCCCCAAATCAAGGAATTCCAGATTCACAGCAAGGACTTGGAGGAAAGTTAGCACTGAATCCAAACTTTCTGGTTTCTCTCAAAAAATCAGGATCCTGAAAAATGTCCATTGCTGATGTAACTCTGTTCACAGTCAACCACACAATCCCCTTCTTCAGCATGCAACATTTACACACTACTCTTAAAAATCTACTCATATAAACTGAACTTTTGAGAAACTGAAATTTGGGTTCTGTTTCTATGACCTGAGAAAATTTATTATCAGAAGGCACAGTTGCCAGCAGGCTTGGAGAGGCAGCACAGCCTGTCAGCCGAGGCAGCAGGCTGGAAACCTGACACAGCCAGGTGTGGGAAGGCTGATCATGACACCCAGTTCCATGAGAACTGGAGCCCCTCTGCTCTGAGCCAGGCTGGGAGAGCTGGGGGTGTTCACCTGGAGAAGAGAAGGCTCTGGAGAGACCTCAGAGCCCCTTCCAGGGCCTAAAGGGGCTCCAGGAGAGCTGGAGACGGACTAGGGACAAGGGATGGAGGGACAGGACAAGAGGGAATGGCTTTAAGCTGAAGGAGTGTAGATTTAGATGGGATATTGGGAAGGAATTGTTCCCTGTGAGGGTGGGGAGGCCCTGGCACAGGGTGCCCAGAGAAGCTGTGGCTGCCCCTGGATCCCTGGCAGTGTCCAAGGCCAGGCTGGACGGGGCTTGGAGCAACCTGGGACAGTGGAAGGTGTCCCTGCCCATGGCAGGGGGTGGCACTGGATGGGCTTTAAGGTCCCTTCCAATCCAAACCATTCTGGGATTCTCAGATCTCTGTCATTACACAGTTGCAAGAACCACTCTTCTGCAGAGAATTTGGGAGGGAAGGCACTGTGAGACTGCTGAGCAAGGGCAGCACGGTCTGGAGGAGCTCAGCAGCTGCTGCGAAATGCTCTGCCCGAAGCATTTCAGAGCCACCCGACCACAAAGACGACGAGTTCTCCACTGGCCAGATCCCACCCTGGAGGAGGCTGGTGCAGCCCAGTGAACCCCAAGAGCAGCAGAGCCCCTCTGCCTTGATGAGGTTCTTGTTTCCTACACTGGGGAGGAACCCAGGAAAAGGGATTTTTACAGTGTGATTGACTGCACTGCACCTGGCACAGCATTCCACTTCTGGGCATGCCTCTCGACTTCTCTCTTTTTAATTTGGGTAATATGTAGATCCTGCCCTAAAGAACTCCTCTGAAGCCGTGCTGTGTCTAACACAATACAGCCCTGAACTGCACTGGGGGAGGTAAGAGCTTCGATGACAGCAAAAGTTAGGGAGTGTTTCACTTTTACAGATCCATATATAAAAATAACGAGCTTTCCTCTGGGAGAAAAAAACATCAGCTTTTATAAAAAGTTCCGAGCAATAATTACAATTTTTATTTTTTGCCACCCACAAAAAAATGAATCACAAGCTATTCGTGGTGATAAAGGGCTTTTGTGCAACTGCTGACAATTCTGGGGAGGGTGGGGAGCCTGAATCCAGCGACTGACAACACCAACAAGAAGAATACCCATCCACCAAAAAGCACTTAGCAAAATAATTAGTCCTAATTGCTAAAGAAATAGCCTTCCAAACAATCATCATGGATAAATTATTCACAGCTTCCTATTTATAAGGGTATGAGTTTTTGTACAATGTGTCTAGAGGTACAGGAGGAAACACTGTAAGAAACAACAACTTCCTCAAGGAAAGTCCTGATGAGAGGTATTATTTTATCAGAGTGGAGAAGACGAAAAATTTCCACTCACGGAGCCATCTCCGCCAGGGAAAAGTACTCACACCTTGTGTAAAGGAATTTGTTCTCCAGGAACTCTACCACAGTCCTTTGTTCCTGCAGAGCCTTGGAGTGGCAGCTTCCCCCACAAACCCTTCCCCGGGACACCCCAGGCACAGCCGGCCCCACAGGACCCCAGAGAGACACCCCAAGCCTGGCCATCCTAGGGGCTGAAAACTTGTCCCATCAAGACAATCACTGACATCAGGCACACGAACGAAATTCATAAAATATTCATTCTATAAAACTCAACTGTGAAAAAATGATGTCCTGTATCCCATGAACTGGCCCCAAATACACAGAGTTTTATTTTTATTTTCACAGTGTGAACTTTTAACAGGTAGGCTGTCCTCCAGAACCTTCACGAGGTTGCTCTGCATGCTCCAAGATCAGCAGATGAGATCCACTGTCCTATCACGAACATCCACATCCATGGAACTTGTGTGGGCAAGATTCATCACTGAGGGGTAGGGGAGAGATCACGAAAACAGCTCCCACCAGGAGAAAATGAATAAAAAAACAAGCCAGCCTTTTAAAGACAAATGTGTTTTTCCTCATTATCCTTCATAAAAATTGACGTACTGTGATTCAGGGTCAGACAGCCTTCTTTAGGCTGAGCACAGAGCTGAAGCTGATGGGACTTACTCTCAATTTATAGGCCTGTATGTGCAAATAAAAGAGATACAATCTGGTCTGGCACCAACAAATCACTTGTCACATTTTCCACTCATACAAAGGACTAAGGAATGAATTAACATGTCACAAATGGAAATTATTGATCAATAGATTAATGAAAGCCTCCTGAATGTCTACGGGCAAAAATATGAATAAAACAAAAGGTATCTTGGAGAAACTCTCATTTAGACTGTTGCATATCCAACTGGGGAAAAAAGAAACAAAAATATCATTGAGTTTCATTGTTTTGTTTACTTCCTTCCAGAAAGTTCAAATTTCCAAGTCTACACTAAACTGAAAAAAAATGAATTTTGGGGGGGGGGAAAAATTCTCTGTGCTGGGTAAAAGTTCTTTCTTATGTTTATTCGACGGAGAAGTATAAGCTCATTAAAGCAAATTGAGTATCAGGTCAATTAAACATGGTGTTCCTGGATCAACAGGTTAAATTAATTAATATCTTGCTGGTTTTATCCTGAATATGTAAAAATGGATGTGTTCTGCTCAGATCAGTCAGAAGCAAGGAGGACGGGGAGAGGGTAAATAAATTCGTTTTCAGAAATCCTTTCCAACGGCAGGAACATAAAACGCCACTCTCTCCTAGTTATTAAACATACCACTGAAAATCGGGGAATTAAACCATGAAGTGCTCTCTAGCTGGCCATAAATTTCAATTTTTCCCCTGCTTGGTGGATAATGACGCCTTGATAAGCGTCCTATTATTGATGCATCTGCGACATAGCTCCTCTTTCTGGAGCCGAAACGCCGCTCTGCAGCAGATGGTGGCTATTGTGTTTACACATCGGCACTTTATGTTTGCCTTCTCTCACGTCTGCAGTAAAGAGAAGGCCGTAATTGAGTTTTTAATGGCTTTGCACATTGTTCATTAAGATTACATGAGTGTGTTCTGACAAATGACAGCTGAAGGAACGAGGCACCGAGAACCCGCCGGCAGCGCCCGGCAGACCTTGGCTGGTGCTGTCGCACTGCTGGCTTTGAAGAGCTGCGCTGCTTCAAAAGTCAGATTACAGCAACCATTAAAGACTCGAAAAGAAAGCTGTCAAAATGCTCAGCTGCAAAACGAGGCTTCTGAAACCTTGAAAACCAAACTCAGGTAATACAGTGTTGTTTTAAAGAGCGAACTCTTCCCGACATAAAGAAGCGGGTTTCCAGCAGGTGCACCAGCGTGTTTTTAGACACGGTTTTGTACATTGCCAAAAAACAACTCTATCTCCGAGAAAGTGAGGCTGACACCTGTCCTTGTTAAGGCAGAACAAAGCAACATGGGATAATCTGGGCTGAAGGGGCCTCAGGCCAAGCCCCTGCTCAAAGAAGGATCAGCCCTGAGCCTTCCACTCAGATCACTGAGTCTTCCACACCTCCCAGGAGGATTGCCCATCCCCTCTGGAAAACCTCCTCCACTGCTTGACTGCCCTCATATTTTTTTCCCCTTTTATTCAGTCCAAAACCTCTCATTTCCAGTAAGATCCTTTGTCTCTTGTCCTCCGGGCACCTGCTGTGGTAAAAACTAACTCGGTATTCCTGATAACCTCCTTGTAGGAAGAGATTTGCGAGGCGTGACTTCGCTTTGCAGGAGTGCTCTGACCCTTTCCCAGCGCTCCGTTCCCAGTGGACAGCACTAGGGTCACTCCACTACCTCATCCACTGACCTGGAAGTCCCTTACCACAGGGATGGCTGCAGAGGGACAGATCAAAGCAAGGGGTCTCTCTGAAATACCTTCAAGTCAATCTGAAGGCCACGGAACAGTCTTTGAACACTCTCTATATTACGTATGACAAAATATGTTTATGGACAATATAACAACAAGTCCATCTACCTCAACACTTGGTTTCCAGCAGTGGCAAAGTGGCCACTTTAAGTAGAACATAAGAATCAGGTTGCTGTGAAGCAGAATTTACCATTTCAATCTTCTGACAATCAGCAATATAAAGATTTTTTTTAAGCTGTATCTACCCCTTTCATTAATTAGCCACAGAATGATCTTTCTCCCATCATTTTTGTTGAGTCAGGAATGAGACTCAACAAGCTCTAGAGTTTAATTATACATTGTGCTGGGGAAAATAAATTAATACTTCCACGCACTTTAAGCTTCTGTCACATAATTTGTAGTTCTTCCTTTATGCAATTTATGATTACCTACCTGCTCCAAACTTCCCACATTTTTACATCCGTATTTGTGTATAACACCGGAACAAGGCTCAGAAATCTCTTCCCCTCACTGATGTACTACAGACAGCAGCGTTTGTACAAACCCAGAATTTCTGTATCTTATAACCACATCCCTTTTGCAAGTATTAGGGCAAAAATCAGACCCATGGGGTTTATTTCTCAAATGTGAGTCATACTGAATTAATCTACCAGTGAAATTAAGTGTTTGATTCACCGATAAATATGAATATAAATGGCAAGTTGAGTTCAGTATCATTCATGAGGACAATTCATTCACTTGGGAAATTGTTGGGTAATAGGGAAGAATTTTTTAAAGAGACAATCTACTATCTGTAAAAAGCTTTTCTTCTGGAAATGAATGTTATGAAAAAGAATTATTTTGTTGGAGGATTTTTGTAAGAAAAATCTTTTCAGAACAAGACTGATCTCATATTACTTCAAATATTTGCTGGAGTTATTTAAAGTGAAGGCTGTGACATAAACACTTCCCCAGTCCTTCCTGAGAGATGAAGTGTGTGACAGAAGCGAGTCTGGTTTGCCCATTTCCAAAAGGCCTTGGGAGGGGAGAAGTTTGCAATCCTTTTGCTTTATATATAAAACCAAACAATTATGGGACCATACTCAGAATTAGGAAAACTAGGTTTCCCACAGGTCCATAAATGCAAGCTGCAGACTTTTCCAGTGCATATCCAGACGCTGCTGCCCATAAAACAAGAGTGGTTTGTTATCAAACTACACTCCTTTTACAAATGTTTTCCAAAGCCTGAACCACAGTGCCCCACAGACACTGAAAGCTCTCACAACCCAGGAATTGTCTCCAGCCAAGTGGCAGCTTCCCTTTATCCACCCCTGTAGTTAATGCTGAAGAAAGGAACATCTACTGCAGCGGCTCCACCAGCCTGGGTGGGAAAGATTAAACTACCCCTGACAGAACAAGCAAGACAAAAATGCATCTTGGATTACAAAGGAAAAAAATAAAACCCCATTTTAATGGCTTGCTGGTGGATCAGAGTCACCAAACCCTCTTCAACTACAAAATCCATATGGGAAGTGATCAAGTGACATATAAGCCAACAAGTTCCTAATTAGCAGAGGACTTTAAGGGGGATAATGGTATTTCTGCAAGAGGCTGTGAAGCAGGGACTTGGGAAGGACTCCATTTGTTAATGGGATGCTCTTTTAACCTTGCAAGAATATTTAAATCAATAATAAAAATAGCTCCTGCCCTGATGTTGTCAAAAGTATTCTTCTTGCACTGTAACATTATGTGCAACTTTTGGTCACATCATTCTGTGCCCTTGACAAGGACAGCCAATGACAGAGACGGAGAGATTTGCAATATAGAGATAACACTCAGGACTCAGGTTCTGACTCCATCATTTCCTCGGTGACAGATGTTTTTATTCTTCACTGCACTGAAGAAAATCCAACTGAAACATGAAGACAGAACTCTTAAAAATAGCAATGAAAAGCAGCACTTGGGAGAGTGAGAGTGTCCAACACTGTAGAGCCAACAGGACGTTTTTAAGCACAGGAAGGACTTATTGCCTCCGTTTTTCATCTAGGCATGATCTAGAACTGCAAGAAAACTGACTGTAACACCACAGAAATGACAAGGCAGAAAAAAAATAATTGCTCTTTCTCTATTGCCTGTATCTGGCATCAGCTACAGGCCGGAGTGGTCTCCAGTAGTCTGTACTCAGTATAGGAACCTGTCGGATCCAGTGTGGAAAATCAGCAGAAAAAAATTAATTCTCATCTCTGTGGACACAAACACGGCGATGATGCTTCACTACACTTCAAGAGGTTTGTTTTAAAGACATTTGTTGAGTCAGTTTGCTCCTGAAGTCATTGACATCTAACATTTCTAGTCTGTAACAAGAACTGCAGAGTTTATCACAAAGATTCATGACAAAATTTCTCACTTCAGTGGTGCAAGGTGATCCAGCATCGCTTTCCACCTGCATCTCTAGAGCACAGTCCTTTCCTCCTTAAAAATCACCATGGAGAACTGCTGCTAGAACAGCATCAGCACTCCAATCACATTTCCTCTTCAGCAACAAACTCAAGTTTTTATTTACAACACAAACCATTGTCCATGAGCATTCAGGCGAGCACCTTTCTCTACAGTTACAGCCACGTGGCAGCTGTTCTGTGTACCAGAGAATCCCAGAATGGTGTGAGTTGGAAGGAACCTTAAAAACCATTTAATTCCACCCCCCTGCCATGGGCAGGGACACCTTCCACTATCCCAGGCTGCTCCAAGCCCCGTCCAGCCTGGCCTTGGACACTCCCAGGGATGGGGTGTCCATATGCACAACGTATCTCATGCTTATCTCTGGAGTCCACAGCTATTTCTAGAATGTTCCTCCCACATTTCATAAACTTTTCTTTAATAAAAGCCCGACTGACATGGCTGAGAGCCCGGATTCACTGAGAAGCAAAAACCTATGTGGGCTGTAGAACCAGAAACAATTCTATAAATCTCAGCAGTGAAAAATCCTTTTAATAGACTCCTTGCCAGCATTCAATGTTGCTAAGGTCACTGCAGTAGTATCCTTCAACAGTATCCTTATTCTATTATTTATAAACACGGTATAAATTGTTTGGCAGTGCTATTAAAAAAGAAAGGGTCCATTAGCAATGGAGTTACACCAGTCCATCAGGTAAAGGCATTTATAATAAAAAACATACAATTCTCTGTAAACAATAGTCAAGAATTCTCTGCAAATTTAACTTTTTTACACGATTCTTTCAAAACTGAAGAAAATGTACACTAAACCCTGCAAACTGAATAGGTTTATTTTTAATTCCAGTAGCCTAACAACTCCTTATCCTACCAATCGCTAGCTTACCACTCTGATAAAATGCAGGCAATTGATTTAAACAGTTTATGTAATTAAATAGGCAAATAAAAAAAAATAGTGGGAATGGCCATAATTCAACATAATATCTTCATTTAATGACATCAAAATTCCTGTTCTTAGCCCCCAAGAGCTTTATTGCAGCTGAACCTTGGAAGTGAAGGACCACAGAAAGGAGTTGTGGGGACGTGAGTCACAACCTCTGCTCAAAGGCTCTCACACAGATATTGCTCAAGAAGGCTCAGGATTCAGCAGAACACAATTTCTTCCTCACCTGATTTAACCTGTGGCATAACCTGCTGCCAAACTCACCTGTCTCTCAATACCACCAAGAAAGGAGTTCAGAGGTAGTGGTCAGTACTTTTTGAACAAGTATTTGCTACGTTTTCTGTATGCCTCAGCTTTGTATTCAAATATGGTGCTTATTTTAAAAATTAAATTCTGTACCTTGTTAAAAATCCTATGGTTAAAAATAAAAATCTCTCCAACCAGGGAGATACAGATGCAAAGAAAATATGTTTTAGGTTGGTGACTACGAGCAACTGAATAATTAAATCACTTCATCTCAGCCAGTGCAACATCAGCTCCCCTTGGAGGGGGCAGCAAGACTAAGCCAAAAAAGTCTGTTGTTTCCCAGTGTAAAACCTCTCTCCAGAAAGAGGATTTGATATGCTTAAACGTACATGACATGCACAAAATCTGAATTAAAAAGTCAGGCTTCCAGTGCTCTCTATCCTGTGAATGTCTGATACATGTAATGGTGAAAAGACACAGAAAACAACTTCTAATAATGCATGATCATCCTCATAGCCTGCTCTGCATCGCCCAGATACAATGGCTGACCAATTAAGCCATTACAAATGCAACAACAGTCCTTTGCCAGGGCAGCCTTTGTTCTCGACTTTTATTTTGTGTTCATCTTATTTTCCAACTCTGGTTTTTCTCTGAGCACATCTTTTCATTTTTGCCTAATCCTCTCCTCTAACTGATGCCTTTCCATGCTGGGTCCTAAAGTCCTGCTCACAGTCCTGGATTGTCGCTCCGGCCCCTCTGTAATTTGCCGGCAGAGAGAGGGGCAAAGCAAGATGTGTTCCAACCCAAGACTGCGAGTTTCAAGGTCTTTAGTGTCCCTTCATGGTCACCAGCAACTGATGCCTTTTCCTGGTCTTAAAATCAAGAGTCAAACATGGTTAGAAGGGAAAAAGGGATTTTACCTTGGTATTTATTTTAAGGATCCTTAGGTGCACCACGTCCAGGTCGAATGCACCTCCATGCACACCGCAATGCACACCCACAATAGATCTGGTATCACATTATAGGTGTTACTAATTAGCATTTCTATCAAAGATTCCCCAGTGAGAGGCTCGAGTGAGCCCCCCTCCCCAAGGAACCTTCCCCTGGATGGTTCTATCTCAGTTTACAAAATGTGTTCTGGAGAGGACCTTGGGGTCTGGGGCACACTGATCCCTGACTACGAAGCCTCTAAAATGTTTCGTCTCCTGGTTTAACAAACAAGGCCAAGAATGTCAGCAAAAAGCACTGAGAACACAGAAGCTGTAAAAAGGTATAACAGGGGTATAAAAGAAAAGGCAAAAAATCATCATGGCATCATAACAACATTTTAAAAGATAAAGCACAGACTACAAACTCCATTCTGCCTCCTTCTCCTGTCCCAAAGATGCAGCAGCTGTTGGATGCAGCCTCATTTGTGAGAGGTGCGTGGATGAATGGCTCCAGGTTCACAAGAAGGAATCACAATTGTAATAATAATTCATCATTTAATTTGGTTTAATTTGGCTGCTCTAAAGCCACTGAGGTTCAATGCTGTCAGGTGGTCACCGTGGTGTTGTTCAAGGTTCCCAGGCTCCAGTCTGCTGTGTCTTAAAAAAGCCTGTGTGTCTCCAAAGCCTCGCAAGACCATCAGCTGAGACAGCTCTACCCAGAACTTCCTGCTCATGGTAAGTTAATAAACTGTGCTTATCTTCTTGCTGCTGTGGTTAATTAAAACTGACATCAAATCTAAATTGCTGGGCCAGTTGGACCCTAAAGGTTGAACCAATGAGGACTTTATGGAAGCCACTCTAGGATTGCCTTTGGCATCAGCGAGGCAGCTGCCAGAAGTATTTTGGTGCAAACGTCGCTTTCCTGGGAAGCACTGAGCTCCACGGTTCAGGCACATATTTATTTTCAATACATCGGGCTCTTTGTTTGCTTAATCATTAAAGACAAATAGCTAAATATACTTTATTACGTAATTCTAGAGTATTAGGAGCAGTTTACATGTCAGCCAGAATTAAATGTCTCATTAGCAGGCATGCAGCTCCATTGCCAGCCAACATTTATGGTCTCTGCAACCGGGGTAAAATTTCCATATGTTTTGTATATGTAACATTTTCTAGGAAACTGCAGAGGGATTATTACCTTTTCTATTTGTGACACATTAAATACAACGCCAAAAGGCAACCAGAGCAAACGATGTCTGAAGAGGAACTGTGTCTTCAACAGTTTGTTTTTACATAACTCTGCTCTAGCCATATGGTCACTTCTGTGTACATCTAAGAAATCAACACTACAGCTCGAAACTCAGAATACGTTAAAGGTCAGAGGCTGAGCTATTTTTGCGCCAAAATTTTCAACTTTGATGAGCTCAGTTTCTGAGCGCTGGGTGCTGCTGAAGTCACCGCTGCTATTCTGGGAGCGCTGCGGCGTAGCCAAGGATGGAATTTGGCAGAGTGCATTCCAAAGTAATTAGGGCCATCTCACAAGCCACCACAGAGCATGGCAGCCCAACAATTTCTCAAAAGGAGCAGCTCCAAAGTGCCAAAGCAGAGGCTGGTGCAGACCCCAGTGGAGGCGCGCTGGCACAGGGGGAAGGAGCCTCAGCCATTCCAACCCACGGCTTTCCCAGCTGTGATCACTGTCATTTGCTCATTCCCATGGGAACTAAATCAGAGCAGATTTTTCTTCCAAACCCAATGTTTGTTTGCCTATCTTAATTCCTGTTATAACTGCAGCAACCTAAACAGGGCGGCTACTACCAGCACCCTCTTTTCCAGGGGACTGTACTATTCAGGGGGACACTTTCCAGCTGAAAGTTTCTGACTTAGATTTCAAAAGAGAAAAGGAAATGCCACCTTGAAGCAGCTCATCTGCCAACGGTGGCCGGTCCTGGTGTTCAGAGAAGGTGCCCCAGTCTCTGTGATAAAAGATTAATTTAAGCCAAATAGCGGCTATTTCTCCATCAAATTATTAATGTGGTGACTGGTTCACACCACAACACAGTATCTGTGCTTAAAGAAATCCAAAACCATGCAGATCATTAAACTACATCCATCATTACACCAAAGTCTAATCATTGTTCAAGGAAACATCTGATTCTGACTGAAACTTGGCAAGTATTTTTGCTGAAATAACGTGACAGTTGTGTTCAGCAACAAAGCAGCTTTTTGAGTAGCTTGAAACATGCTGCCTTTGAGCCACTCTATACATGTCCCTGTTCTAATCAAACAGGCTCAGTACCCTTAAAGGACACATAATTTGCAATATTTTATCATGTTTCACTTCTTGGTCTGTTTGATATTAGGCAGAAACAGGATTACCACTATCTACAAAGGCTGTTACTCCCATGTGCTTTTAGAGCTGGATGTCTGTATAAATATTTTTTACTAAATTGCCCAAAAGTACAGAGAAATTAATTTCCTGCGGACTGCAGTTCATTTAGAAATAAACAGTGTTATATGCATGTTGTTTAACTTTTATTAGAAATTAATGGTATTTACTGAATCACATTTTCTGGACCAGATTTTCCTGCTGAAAACCAACAGGGCAGGACACTACCAGAGCCATTCTGAGCTCTGCAGGCAGTGGCAGATGGACCTGATACCACTGCTTGGATGGGAACTTCAAATATTGTAACCGCTGAGTTCCTTGATCCATCTAAATCCACCTTTTTCCCGTGGTTCCTGCTACAGCAAAAGGATTGGTTCATATGGCCAGGAATACATTGAGTTTGCAGAGTAGGCAGAGTTCATAGCGTTCACCAAAAATCAGAAGTTCTACATGAGAAACTGCCCCCAGCCTACCCCAAGCTGGTAAGCTGTTAGCTCATCTCGAGTTCCTCACAGCTCCCCACAAATTTTTCTCTCAGTGCCACTCTACTTATCCAATTGTCCTTGTTCTCTCACAGAATGGAATTTAATGCCTTATTAGGAAGGACATTTGGGCCATCAGTTGTTAACCCTCTGCCACATTTGACTATTTGCTGTCTCCACTAGCCTTCAAAACCCTCAGGGAATTTTTCTGAGGATTACTTTATAAAATAAACTCTGCAAAGGTATTTCAAAAGCTCTGAAATACCTGGTAAATCCAGTTTAAAGCCATTATTACACTGGCACAGTAATTTCTGTACAATAGAAAGTCATAATTTTCCTCTGCAAAGGTTCTGGTGATGCGTCTGCCATGCTGGACTCGCCCTAAGTGGATTCAGCTATTTACTATTGTTTCAATCATTTTCCCTCGAAGCTTCCTGGAATCATCCCCATATTCTTTTCTTCAAAGAAAAAAAAATATCCCACTGCTTTTCTATTTACTGGTCAATTAAACAGCTATGAAAGAAACACATTGGCAAAACAGCCACTTCACTTCAAAATTTCCACAGATGATCAAAGACTTGCTGTTCCTCACCAAAACGGTAACTGGTCGTTTGCCCAACACTTCCTCGGTCTGACATCCATGAGAAAGATCCATAAAAAGACACAGTAATTTCTAGAATTAAAACTAGTGCAAAGTAATCATTTGGACCCTCTGAAGCGTGCATTTTTCTCTAAGTGAAGCAGCTAATTACTGCTATTCTCCCTGACTCACCAGTTCTCGTTTCCTGCAACTAGGAGATTTAAATAAACCTAGAATCTCCTATTCGTATTCCAAGCTTCTCTCTTCACCCCAATTTCAAGTCTCTCCACTACAGTTTGAAATTATTCTTAGTAGACTCCTTTTCCTTTTGGAAAGTTGAATGCCATTTTTATCCTCAAAGTTTACGTTTATTTGAAAGGCTGAGAGATTTGGGGCTACTCAGCCTGGAGAAAAGAAGGTCCAGGGTAGACCTTAGAGCCCCTTCCAGAACCTAAAGGGGCTCCAAGAGAGCTGGAGAGGGACTTGTGAAAATGGCCTGGAGTGCCAGGACAAGGGGGAATAGTTTTAAACTGTCAGAGAGCAGGGTTAGATGGGATTTCAGGAAGAAATTCCTCCCTGGGAGGGTGGGGAGGCCCTGGCACAGGGTGCCCAGAGAAGCTGTGGCTGCCCCTGGATCCCTGGCAGTGTCCAAGGCCAGGCTGGATGGGGCTTGGGGCAGCCTGGGACAGTGGAAGGTGTCCCTGCCCAGGGCAGGGGGTGGAACAAGGTCTTTGGGGTCTCTTCCAACCCAAACCATCCCACGATTCTGTGTTTGCTACACATTCAGATCCATACCACAACTGGCAGTAATTTCACGTGTGCAGACTCATCTTAATTCTTCCACTGGAAGCAATGGCAAGATCTGCCTGTACTTCAGCAAAAGAGCAGCTCTCTGACACACTTTCAATTCGTTAATTCTATTTATCAAAATTGCTGTAATTTAAGCAGGTGTAAAATATTTGTGGGGATTACACATTGTGCTCATTAACAGACAAAGAATATCGGGAGATGTTCCTGGCATAAACAGGAATAAAAACTAAAATTCTAAATTAAATGTCTTGGAACAATATAAAACATTGAGGCTTGATTGGATGTTACAGCAGAGCACTTCAGATGGCCAAGAGGTAAAGCTGAAACTTCTGTCATGTTTTAGAACCTGACTGCAGCTTCAGCACTGGCAGGACTTCAAAAGAGAACAGAGATTTTTCCACAGGCAAGGCTTATCCTACAATTCCGACACTTTGCAGTTGAAACAGGCTGTAAACACCTTGAGTAGAAGGAACTCAAATTAAAATACACTTGAGCAGTTCTCTGGGGTTCTGATCCTGCTTTAAATGACCCAGACAAATGAACCTCCCCCCTGAACTCAGCATGATCAGCATCAGTGCCAAATTATTAACAAGCATTTTCTCAGTAGGATTATCTATCCCTGAAAAATAATTACTCCTCACGGCCTTGCAAACAAACAAGCCATTTATGTAGGATTTACACTGAGTTAGCTCAAACTCCTACAAACAACCTCACCTTCTAAGCATGCAGACACAGTTAAGCTTTCAGTTTTCCCATTAAATCCAAGATCATATTCCTACTCCTCCCGGATTAATATATCAAATTCTACCCTTACTGAAGAGTTGTGTTCTAGACAGCTCCAAGCATCAACAGTGTTCTGGCATGGATTTGGGGATGGAGATCTTCCCAACATCCACATCTTGCTCATTTTTAGAACCCAGTTTAAACAGTTCTAGCAAACCAGGATGGTTTTCATTCAGCTTTTCACTTGTAAATTCCAACTGAGAGTTGAAGGAATAAAATTCGGATGCCATCCTTCACATGCAGACATACAAACACACACCCCAGGTTCCTGTCAGCCTCTGGACGTGAGAGTTTTTAATCCACTGCCAATAATGTTGTAATTCGGGATGTACATTAGACTCACCCAAATCATACTCTGTGTGACAGATATTTACTGTACTTCTGCCACTAGAAATGCCACTTGGTGTCACTTATTCCTTTGGCTGCCTTCACAATAACCACACTAAGCATTAAAGAGACACCTGGCTTGTAAGAAAACACAGCAATATCTCCTGATAAACACGTGTGCCTCTGCATAGTTACAAGTTGCTGATATTTCCCTGAAGTGATTAAAGCTCTCAGATCTCTTCATGCAGGAAAACTACCCTGGTAACTTTATCTTTTACAGATACATCCCCCAAATCTTCAAAGTGTTTGTCAAATCAGTGTTAAGAACTCTTTTCTGATCTGTGCAGAGCACAGGTAGCATGAGAATCAGCGAGATACTTTAACCTAAACCATCTTGGCTTAAGAAAGCAACTCCAAAAGAAAACTGAGTGCCCCTGTAGTTTTTCAGATTGCACTCAACCAGACAGCTTCGAAATAAAAATCACAGGAGAAATAAGAAAACATCTTCAAATGCATAACTGAGTAAGTTTTCTTCCTCCAATAGTTCAATACAACATAAAACAGACCATTACAAAATCTTGTTTATTAACATAACTTAAGCTTGCACCACAGTCCATGAAGGAGGCGGTTAAAAATGCAGTGGTGTTAACAGCAAAAACGTGGGACAGATCTTTTACAGTTTCCCTTCCAAAGGACCCTTCCACGGATTGGCTGCTGCTGGTGTTAACTCCATGGGCACCAGAGCAGGGTCAGCACACATCCTCCATGCACAGATGCTAGAATGACACTCCACTCACAGATTAAACCCTAATAAAGGCTGAATTAGAAGGTTTATACTACTGAAAAACAACTGCTGAAATGATCCCCGTATTTATCACAGAATAGGCTGAGTTGGAAGAGACCTTAAGGATCATCTAATTCCAACCTCCTTGGCCATAACAGGTTGGCAACAGCAGTTTTTACCTCAGAGGTTCTGCTGACACACCATCAGAGTAACCTGCATAAGTTGCTCGTGCCTTTGTCATTCACAGAGATCACTGCCATAACAAACTCACTGTGAGGAGTAACCTCATGAAACCCAGAATATTTTCCTTTAAATCGGAGAGCACATACAGGTGGCCAACTACATTGCCAGGATAATCAATTTGTCAGGAGCAATGATATCAGATGCTGGACAACTTGAGTATTTGTCAAGCTACCAACATTTCTTAAAAAAAAAAAACAAAAAAAAACAAAAAAAGCAAGGGCATTTAGCCTGCCTCCTCTTGTTATTTGATAAAGCCCTGAGATGCGCTGATCCTTCAAGTTTGGCATCTTAATTGTGCCAGTGAACTGCGATAACTCAGAGGACAGTGATGCTGTGAACACATACAGAACTATTCCCTTCCCAACTCCAAGGCATAAGGAAGAAGATGCTGCATTAAAACAAGCCCATTGATTAAAGGAACGGTAAAAATCTTAAGTCCCTCTTAATGCTGTGCTCAAACCAGCTCTGCAAACACCACTTTCAGAGGCTGAGTAAGAAATGTGCTGAGATGGATCACTTCTGGCTGGGATGCAAATGCAGAAAGTACCTGTGGAAAAACAGAGCTCCTTTCCATTTGTTCAGTGTTCTCTAACACAGAGCCCCACGATGTGAGCCGCCAGAGGAACCCAGTCTGAGCAGCCCTGCCACCTGACAATCGCTTTGCAATTTTGCCTAGTTATGCTAGAAGGAAGAATCCAATTTCCAAATCTCCAGGCAGTCCATTTAAAACACACCTTTCCATTTGGAGCACGCACCACTTGCAGCTTGTGCTTTCCTGAGACACAAATATGTTCCACCCTTGTAAGGCAAAGGCTCAGCACATTCCACTACAAACTGGTAACATGCCCTAGATTTACTTTTGCAACACAGATCTTTATGAAATTTTGATTTCGTACTGCTGTAGGTACCACATGCTAAATGCAATCCTTCCTCAAAAAAAAAAAATCATCTTTAAGAATCTTTTCCTTCTTTTCTTCTAAAATATTGGATCTATTATTGCACCATTTTAAACAGTTCAAGTTTTTTTTTTAGTCAATGTATTGTGACAATGCATAAACAAATCAACAAGAATTAAGATAATTTGCCCCATTTGGCTCAGTTTCTATTTTGTACTCACACAGCCTCTATCAAGGGGACTAATTTGGAAGAACAGTGGAGTGTAATTTCGTTCTGTTCCCAGAATCAGTCAGACTCAGCATGTAACCATTTCCCTATCAGTTTTTTAAGAGCTGTATTTCTAAAAAGTGTATCCTTAACCCCCCTGGAATCCTCTGGGTCATTGAAATACTTATTTTTCCCTAACATATTTTTCTTACTCTTCAGTGTAAAAGATTGTTTTAACCACCAGTTATTTAGGAAACTACTGAACAAGTCTCCTTCATACACAATGCTGCTAGAAATCAAGCATCAAAAGGCATCTAAAATTCCACACAGCACCAAGTTCTGAAGTATGTTGTGGGCTTTTGGGGGTTTTTTGAGGCTAGATGATCCTTAAGGTCCCTTCCAAACCAAGCCTTTCAATGATTCTAAGATTTCACGTACTCAACCACACAATTTTACAGCCAAAGTCTTATAGGATGTGTTAAAATGTGAAGCACTGCTTACCTGTAACTTTGAAACGAGTTTAATTACTCATCAAGCTCTCAGAAATGTTGTTATTACTGCTTTGAGGTCTAAGATGTTCCATGGGTAAGTCAAGCCACAATCTCTGGGCTTCCCCCCTCAGCGTGGTGCTCCCAAGCATCACGTACAGCGTGCCAGGGGAATTTCCAGACAAGGAAGCTCAGGGCTGCACAGCCAATTCCAGGGAGGTGCTGGGCAGCTGGGGAACACCTGCTCGCTCATCTTTCCCATGCCAAACACCTCCCAAAAAACCAAAGCCTTCACACACATTCAAACCACACACAGTGAATTCCAAGTATTCTGACCAACACTGTGGCAGCACTGAAAGCTGATAACACTGACAGCAAAGCATAGCTGAAGAAGTTTTAGGTTTATTATACAGGGACAAGTCGCAAGAAAAATAAATTTTATTCCACTTTCTCACTGAACTTCTCAGCTGTCCCAGCTCAGACCATGCCCTTGCTAAAGCTCCCAGTGAAACCAGAGCCAAGGGCTCCCAGAGCCAAGGCACCCTGAGCCAGAGCAGGATTCTTAGGGCTCATTCCTCACATTTAGCACAGCCAGACACAAGGTGTGAAATGCCATTTACACAGCCAAGAGGGCCACAGAATAAACCCCAACCTGGCTTTGGCCTCGAGCCTGTCAGTGCTCAGCCAGGAGCGGCTCCGAGGGCTAAGGCAGGACTGAAGCCATGAAATCAGCTCTGTTGCTGCCTCGTCCTGCTAATCACCCACAGACTCCTTAGAAATCAACACTTTCCTAATAAATGTAAATACTGGGAGAGCGGCTCTTCCTTCAAAGCGAAGACTGAGTGATCATTAAGGTCAACCTGAAATTAGTCCCATTGTTTTATACTCCAACAATGTGAGACTGTGGGTTTTACTTCAGATAAAGGATATCAAAATTGACAGATCCCACTTGATAAGCAACTAATTAGTCTGGTATTTTCTCCTTAGATTCAGCAATGCTTTCAAATAATATAGTACAAGAAATCTTATACTTAACAGTTGCAGTACAATTCTTTCAGAGAAAGCCTTCTAAGGCTGGGTAATTAGTTAGCAACCTTGAAACCTTCAAACTGAAGATGTTTTAGGCTTATTATACAGGCAAAAATCACAAGGAAAAGAAATTCTATTCAGCTACTGAGAATCACAGCAGAGTTGCTACTGCTCAAAGATGTGCTACCAGAGAATTTGTTGCTAAAACAAATTTTAAGTAAGCCAAGGATCTGAAGGTCATCTCCAACACCATAAAACTCAGAACTGCCTTTCTCTCCTAAATCAATACACACATTCCTGATGTTTTATTGTCCTGATATCTCAGCTTCATTGGGGAGTTGCCCCTTTCTGCCCGGAAAATGTCGCAAATTTGAAAGCAGATACAGAAAGTGGGAAAGGAAATGAATCTGTCCTTCTTCCCCAAAGAGCCCAACCAGCGCTGCTTCCCTGAATAAAGGCAAACCCAACAGAATGTGCTCCCTAATTAATGGAGAGACATGTCCTTAGTGTTCCAAAGTCAGAATTGCTCCAATCTATTACTCCATCACAGAGTGTGGCAGCATAATTCAGTCCCTTATGACAGGCACGGGGAAGAGTACACACTTTGATAGCACTTGCTGGAGTCTGTGTTGATGCATATGTTTGTGAAGAAATATGGATTTCTCTTGTTCTTTCCCTATAGATTTTTTTTTCTCTTTAATGAATAAGTCATTAGGATAACAATAGCCAAGCCCTACTCCACTCATAACAAGGCCTTTCAAGGCTGTTGTTGTCTAATCTCAATATATTAACTCATAAGTTTTATTTTTTGTTTCCTTTGGGGCTTTTTATCTCTCAAGGCATCCAGGTGCTACAAATAACACCTCGTTAATGCATGCAGCATACATACATACATTGATTTTCTATGCTGAATTATGAAATAGAAAAGAAAAAAAAAACAGAATAACTTTATGTCTCTCTTGAATCTTCATCTGAACTGGCCACCAGTATTATTCACAGCAGCTGTTTGATCTTCATTATTTGCACTTGGTGGAAGAGCATCCCAGAGATTCCTTGAGAAATTAAGGGGTACAGAGTGATCCCTGTGCTCCAAATCCTGTGTTTACTTGCCTTTTCCCTATTTACTGGCATGTTCCATCAGCTCTACTCACAGAGTTCAAGGAGGACTTAAAACACACTCCTATCTGTTAAAAATCCAATTACAAGCCTGTTCCCCAGTCCTGACATGCTACCAGAGGATTTCAAAACCAAGGGTCAGACTTTGAGCTCCACTTATTAACATGCAAGCCAGTGGTGGGAGCTGGGCAAAAGATTTCAGTGAACACCGTGTCAGCCAGTTCAAAGAACCCATCTTTTTAATGAACTCTAATGCAGTAACGAAAAACGAGGTGATAATACACTGGAAATTATTCAGATATCTCAGGGGTTCAGCTGTTTCTGCCATTCATGTGCCAGCTGCTTTCCTCACCCCTTAAGGCCAGAGTTTTTCTGCTTATTGCTACAACATCAAAACCCAAACAAACATGAAACTGTAACTCCCTGGAAGATTCTGTCTCAGCAAGGGTGATGTTATGCTCGGCAAAAGGAATAAATCACTGATATTCTCATACCTTCCTGGTATGAAGCATCTCTCAGAGAAGGGAAAAAAATCTGCAGGAAGAATGTAAAAGCATTGCAGACACCCAGCTCTTCACACCAGCATTCCATGTGGGATCAGCTTTCCATGCCATGCTGCTCTACAAACCCCTGGAAGGAATGTGGCAGCACATGCTTGGCATTACTCCTTCTGCTCACATGGCAGCAGGATCTTGGGGAAGTCATGGAAGTGGCCACCCTGGTGTAAATTAGGGGGGTTTTTTTAGCCCATCAGGCCATCTGTTGAAGAAAAGGCCACGGAGGGCAATGTCTGAGGTCCCTGGGAAATCCTGGCAGAAGGGTTGGGATGCCAGTTGAATTCCTGGCCCAGCTATGAAATAAATGGAATAAAAAAGGTTTGTGGCAGGGGTGTAGAGAGGAATACACAAGCTCATAAGTCACCACCATGAGAAGGGGCTCAGCAAAACCCTGTACAAGTGCTTTACCCGGTAACACGGACAATTCTCTCATTTATGAATTATTCACCAACCCAGCTTGACACCTTGGAAATTGTTTGGGCTCTGTAATAGCCTAAATCCTGTATGTGGCATTTTTCAGCTGATGGGTTACTCACTATTCAGTTCTGCTCATCACAACATGTGCCTCCAAGCAACAAAAGCACTGCTGCTATTCCGGGATTGGATCACTGAGCCTTTTACAAGGGAGGAACAACTGCTCCCACAACAAATAGCAAATATCAGATGAATTTTTTTCAGGCAGACTCTGAAATTGTCAGTAATAGCCACTTGCCCAAATTTCTAAGCTTCCCATCTCCTAAAACCCCAAATCTACTCACACTGTGATTGATTTCCCAATATCTCTCCTGCTCTGTCCAATTTGATTTTTATTTGTCCTTGATCAAGAGAATAAGATGAACATCCTCAGAAAGGCACGAGAACCATCAGCCTCAGCAGGGTCAGAAGGGTGCCAGAGGGAGCACACAAGCTGATTTTGAATGGACTGAGCAGCTCTGGGGGCTGGGGAAGTATTTACAGAAAAAAACCTGATTTTCCAGCTGCTGAACCAACCTTTTCCTTCAGCAGCAGAAAAAACACCAACCTGGTCTTAGTGACAGAACTAATCTGAAAAAAAACCTATAACCACTGATGGATGCACAGGAAGAAAGACACTGCAACCAACACATTCTTAACATGGTATGGGAAAAGCAAAGCCTTGCAAGAGTTTTAATTAAAGAAAAAACCTCTAATAAAAGTAACATTTTATTTTGCTTTTTCATATTTTGCATTTGGAAGATGCAGTATCAATCAGCTTAAAAGTATTTGTCTTTCAATGGATTGGGGGTCTGAAATACAAAGAAAAAAGAAAAAATCTGGCACAGGGTGCCCAGAGAAGCTGTAGCTGCCCCTGGATCCCTGGCAGTGTCCAAGCCCAGGTTGGACGGGGCTTGGAGCAACCTGGGATAGTGGAAGGTGTCCCTGCCCATGGCAGGGGGTGGGAACTGTGGAATTTAATGCTATTGATAACAAATCTTTAATTTAATGCCCAATTCCAAGCTTATTTTAAGGAACGTTTTAGCTGGGGCCTCAATGAGCCCTGTGCTCCTCTCAGGAACTCCTTTAGCTTTTCATTCTGTTCTGACCCTTTTTCACCAACACAGCCCCTGGCATCACCCAAAGGTGCACAAGTCCTGATTCCCATTCTGTGTCTTTTTCCCCCCTCAGAGGACATGCTCCTGAACCTAGTGGAACATGAACAGGAACGTGCCCAATGTCACTGCAATAACACAGAACAGCTCACGACTTCAGCTGGCATCCCACACAAATGTGTGTCGCCAGCGAGCAGAGCCCGAGGAATAAAGCGACATGGACGGTTTAGGATGAGAAGAAACCGACCCTTTATTAATTTACAGATTCGCTTCTATCCCTTAGCACACTGGACTGACATAAGGTTATTGGTTCACTGACCAAGCACCCCCCAGAGGGATTGGCTGAACCCAACACCACTTACTGCAGATATTTTCTCCTTGGTACCATAACAATACCATAGTTTACAAAATCTCCCAACTGTTTTCCCATAGTGTCCGTGAGAAAGCAAGGCTTTCACACAGACACTGTCAGAAAAATGAGAAATCTCTCTGCAGCCAGGCTTTCAGCATTCACAAATGTGCTCACAAATCATCACCCTGGGTGTCTGTAACGGGGACAATCAGCTGTGCCTCGCTACCCATGGGGATCTGGGACAGCAGCAGGTCTGCACTGCAAGCATCTCCACATCACCAATCTCACACAGACATGAAAAACATTTGTGCTGTCAGCTCACAAAAGAGCGCCCAGGCATGGAAACACAAAAGTTTTCTGTAACAGCTATCTGGAAACAAGTGCCAGCCTGTATTGCAGATGCTGTTTCAAAATATGGGGATCCCAAGTTTGTATGTTTTTTTTAAAATTCTAACACACTTCTAAATAGCTGTTCAAATCTCCAGGACTGTGGTGCAGCCTGTGCCTCGACAGAGAACACAGCTGAGGACAGGAAAAAGACAAGGCTATTAGAGTTACGTATGCCACCCAGGAGGGGACTTGTAGAGTTACAGATGTCACTCACGTGAGGGGATTTATTCCTACAATTACCACAGATCCTCTCTGTGCTTCCACACAGAAGCTCTGTGCTTATCTACATCTTTAAGTCTTTACACTCTGTCATTTTTTAGTTTTTGACATGGTTTAGAAAATTCAATTTCAGCTGTAAAGTCACAAGCAAATACCTCTGACAGGTTGTCTTGGGGTGACTCTATCATGTGTATTCCCTATCATGCTCTATGCCCAAAAAGTAATATTGTGCCTTTTCTGTGCCTTTAAACTGAGCTTGAGGAAAAAAAAACAAACAAACTTTTCAAAGCAGTTTCTCAAGGACACAGAGATTACACTCCTCTGCGTTCTCTGGCTGTGGGTAGCAGAGAGGGAGCACCCTGCTCGCTTTCCTTCAACCAGTGGGTTTTTTTTCCCCTCTTGGCGTGAGACAGAGCGCTGAACTTTGCTTCCTGGGACTTTGGTTTTTCCCTTCTTCTCTTCTGGACTGTTTCAACATCATCAGAACACATTCAGGAGAATTTCCTCCCCAAGGCCCGGGGGTGGGCCCTCGCCGACCCAGCTCCGAGGAGGAGAGAGACCACACCTACAGAAGGACTCTGAAATCTTCCCAGGTTTCTCTCTACAGCGAGAGATTTCATTTCATTATTTAGCATCATTATCCTTTTCCTGTGTGTTTGTTAAAATAAATGGTTTTCATCTCTTTCACTTTCCTTCGAGGAAAAATTTTATTTTTTCCCCAAACCTGGTGGGGGAAGGGTGGTTGTAACCTGGTTTTTCTCTCAGGGGATATATTACTAGATTTTAGCCAAACCAGCACACAGGTCTGTTTCTGTAAAACATATAGTGATATCTGCCTCCTATCACACTTCATTTTTCAGCAGGTTTTCACTCAGCTTTAATTTGCTTTTTAACTTCTCTGTTTTGGATAACCAATAAAGTGAGACCCACCAGCAGCAACCACCTTCAAGAGCATCTTGGATCAGTTAAATGTAGGAAAGCCCAGATTAAGTGAAGGAAAATGTATTGTACATGCATGGGATAAACTCCAGAGAGTCCCCACTCCTGGTGCCGCCAGAGGAACTCACCTCTGAGGGTCTGCTCCAACGGGCTGAAGGCAAAGACAGAGGTGGATGAGACAAACTGCCCGCGGTATTTCTGCCTTTTGTGCAAAACCAAACAAGCGAACGTTGCTCCGTCCAGAGTGGAAGGAAAAGTCACAAGTTAAATGAAACCATTTTCACTGCAATGTAAGAATCCCGGAGAACAATTCCCTGCCATTCCCTTTTCTCCGTGACTCACTGCACCAGAAACACACAATGAGATAAAAAAGCCCTCAGTGGGACAGCTGTTTTCCACCAAACATGAGGCGACAGAGGCCAGGTGACACAGTAAAATAAGCTTTATCTCTCACATACCTATACAGAATGCTCTGCAAGAAGAAGTTTTAGAAGGAAGAAACCACGTCCTGGGCTGATCTCCCAGGGTGGGCAGCAGGGAAAGGGGGGATTCTTCCCCTGTGCCCCACTCAGGTGAGACCCCACTTGCAGAGCTGCCCCAGCCCTGGGGCCCAGCACAGGAGGGATGTGGAGCTGCTGGAGAGAGCCCAGAGAGGTACCAGGATGGTCAGAGGGATGGAGCAGCTCTGCTGGGAGGAAAGGCTGGGAGAGCTGGGATAGTTCAGCCTGGACAAGAAAAGGCTTCAAAGTGAGCTAATTGTGGCCTTCCAGTGCCTGAAGGAACTGACAAGAAAGAGGGAGAGAGACTGTTTCCAAGGGATGGAGTGACAGGACAAGGGGGAATGGCTTCAAACTGACAGAAGGCAGGGTTAGATTGGGTATCAGAAAAAACCAAATTTTTTGTGAGGGTGGGCAGGCCCTGGCTCAGGGTGCCCAGAGAAGCTGTGGCTGCCCCTGGATCCCTGGCAGTGCCCAAGGCCAGGCTGGACGGGGCTTGGAGCAGCCTGGGATAGCAGAAGGTGTCCCTGCCCATGGCAGGGGTTTGGAATGAGATGGGCTTTAAGGTCCCTTCCAACCCAAACCATTCAATGATTCTAAGAGTTAAGTTAGAAGTGGAGAAGAATTAACCTCCGACAAGTTACCTCCACAAATTTTCTCAATGTTATTCCAGGGCACTTCAGCTGCTTTTTTCCTATTTTGAGATATAGAAATTTGTGTTTCAAACAACCTCCTTGCAACTCTGGAAAGGCAACCAGCCATGTGCCAAGACTGGGGCAGACTGGGAATGTACAGCTACACCCTCCAGAGTGCCACTGCAGATTCAGGACACTCAGTTACACCAGGTCAGTTGAGGGCAGCTGGAATCACACATTGCCACAGAAAGAGTCAACAGGAAAAGTGGAATTCAGAACAACCTACATGGAAATTCATTAATATAGACCTGCCTGTTCCGTCCTTCCTCAGCAGAAAATGCCTATATGTATGTACATATGTATATTTTATTCATGAGTGTACAAAGACTGGATATACACACAATATCTATATATACACTCGCTGTATGCTGATGCATAATAGAGCACTTCATCTACTGGAAATAACTGCAAGAAAAAATCTCCACAAAACACCATTAAGTAGCAGGTCACCCTCTGACCTGGGTTATCTCGATAAATAATTTGTGTTTCACGGGGTTTTCTGGGGCCAGGAAAGGAAGTGCTCCTTCCTTCACTTGTCTGACCACAAACAAGTTTAACCTGGCTCATCTCGGGATGTTAATTAATAAAGACAATTACTTTCAAATTGCAAGTCCCCATTTCTGTCAATACTTAAAATTATGTCAAATGTAGACAGATAATTGTTTTTTAAAAGGACATTACAAGCAGGCAGAAAACACTAAATAAATGTGGGCATAGTCAAGCCAAGCCAGTAATTTCTCCTTGATTTCAAGCATATTATTTTAGCCAAATATTTAAAATGGGTGTGTTGATTTATCTCATTGTTCCACTAACTCCACATTTTTTAATTTTCCCACTCAATTTACTTTCTGCCTTGCCTCCCTCGTGCCGTTTGCTTTCTGCTCCTGGTGTTTGTAGTGGAATTCACAGCTGATCCACACCATATGTAGAAGTAGAAGTTATTCAAATCCTTTTCAACATTTAGAATGTGCTAAGATATTATGACCTTTGAAAAGCACTGTGAATAAGAAAGACAGGTTGCAGAATGGGAAAAGATATCTTCCTTCCCCCCCCACCAAGGAAAACAACTGCAATTGATAGAGAGACCTTCAAGAAAAAAAAATTAAATCCTCAACTGTTGCGAACTGGCCAAGCTCCAACTCCAAGAAAGCTGAGAGAGGTAAGAGATGTACTGAAACCACCGTGTGGGAATGGCAAAGAGAAATGCCAAACCAAAAACCCCAAAAACCCAACAGAAAAGCTCACAAAGGTCCATTTAGCTTTAGTTCAGCATGAGGAGCCAATGGTGATTTTGTTATTTGCAAACATCATAAAATGAGCACAGATCTTTGACGTTTCTCAAGTGTAATTCCTTCCTTGCTAATGGAATTTAAGATCTCATACGGCAAAGAGACACAGCAGAGTTTGTGACAGGATTGTCCTAAGATGGTGAACCCATCCTTCCTTAAAAATTATCCCGAGGCTCACATATTATCCTGGATTTCACCAAAACCCACCAAAGCCAGTTCTTTACTGATGCCCAAGAGCTTCTGGATGACCATCTCCACCTTTCCTAAGGGGACTCCTTACTGGAAGAGGAAACAGCCCATGGGAACAAGGTCTCCAAGGGACCAAGTGTTGTAAAGCACTCACATCCTGTCAAAGCGCCCCAGCCAAGTTATCTTCAGCTCCCCTTATCAGAGTCACTGGAATGTCAGCCGTGCTAAATCAGGAGAGAAGAAGCTGGAAAACAGAATAACAAGACAGCAAGAAAGTAGATAAAGGGAGACTGTACCATCCTGGACTGGAACCAATCAGGTTCTCTGAAAAGTGCACGCAGGGCGCGTGGACAACATAGAGAAACCAATCAGGTCATGTGTGATCGCGTGAACTACAGCTGCAAGAATGCATAAGAACAGTGTAATGTAAACAATAAATGGGCTTTTGCTAAATCATATTGATTTGTTGTTCAAAGGTCCCGTTCTCCTGCAACCAGGCTGCAGGTCACTCCTCACAACACACTTTTGGAGGCCAGGTGGAAACACACTGAAAGACAAAGAGACTTCTCCACACTGAGGCTCTTCTACTCTCTTTTACCACCACAGCTCCAGGTAACAGCAGCCACCCCCCACATTTGTAAATGTCATTAAGAAAACAATCACATGACATAGGAGATTTATTGTCTTTTCCTACAGTAGAACGACCTTCCAAAGAGATACAACTAATCCAATAAATACAAGTGCTGGATAATGCACCGTGTTTTCTCAAGGTGAAGTTGACTTCTTATGAGAAAAGTCGGAATGCTTGCCCCTGGAGACATTTCAAGGGAATTGCAAAAATATCCAGTCATACATGGATGAGGCAGGACAAACAGATGGAAAAGGATTCCCCATTACTAGTGTCCGAAGAACAGGGTCATAGGGCTGTTTTTTCTCTGCTCTCAAATATTACAACAATTTTACACTGTAGTAATTGCATTCTTGTGTACAGATGTCAAAATCAACCCAGGAACCTGAAGCCCACATTCTGGGAACACTTACAGTTTCATGAACAAAAATAATGCTTAAATGCTTCCTTTTTGCCTGCAAGAATTAGGTTGGAAACAATGTAAAAATAAATAAACATTTCTTTAATAAAAGAATCTATATTTATGGCTTTGTTCTATTTAGTGTTTATGAAGATACTTATGTTAACTCTTATCCACCAAGACAAACAACAATCATTCTTTCAGGACAAAGCCACTTCTTCACAGCCAGAAAAACATCATCAGTACAAGTGAAGTGTTGAAAAGTTTGACATACAAACAATGAGCATCTAGACAAGTTAATAAACAGAATGTCTCTTAAAACTAGCACAGAAAATCCATGAAGTACTCGTCCACTGGAAAAACACAGAGCCCGGCCAAACGTCACATTTAGAAAACACAGAATTTAAAGTCACGTTGTTTTGACTAGGACTGCAGTCTAAATGATGATTAATGTATAATTAAAGCAGTCAATCCACAAGATAAAAGAGAACGGAAAACCACAGTAGTGCCATAGATGATGCCAGGTATAATGAAATCAATTCATATAAGAATGTTACACCTCTAGAACTGCCACACACTTTGGGGGAAGGTCCATTTTAACAGCAAAACCACAGCAATGCCCAATTTACAGAGCCTCTCTCCCTTCTTCAGCCTGGATTTTCAACAATGATCCCAGCAGCCACATGAACTTAATCATCTCTGCTCTCCAGCACCATTCCAACAAAATGCAAAGAGTTTAGATGCACGAAACACTCCTGCAAAGAAAGCCTGGCGGGAAGCTGCTCCCCTTTTCCTCCTCACACTGAGTTACAGCTTAGCCACTGCTTTAAAGTACTTAGAGCATTTACCCCACGCTTCTCCCTGAAAGCCTCTATTTGGTGTATTTCTCTTTATTCCAAGGAATTATGACCACGTGCACAGCCCTTTCTCACACCAGCTCCCAGTGCCTTGTCCTTACATGTCCCACCAGCTCAGACACTCCTGGAGCACCTGCCCCATTTTACTCCCAGCAGAACACCTTCATCAATCAGCGAGCCCCCATTAATCCCTTTCCCACCTCTATTTTGCCAAGGCTATTAAACTCCTATTTTTCAAACATCCCTTAATACTTTCACATCCTCAGAACCCCAGACCATCCCAGTTTGGCCTCTGCTGTGCCCTCATCTCTTTTGTAACAGCCCCTCCATAACAGGGGAGCTCCACTCAGCCCAGCAGCCCTGATGAGACAACTGCAATTTTCCCTCACTCTGCTCATTCAGTCCAGAATTTGTTTGCTTTTTATTGTGCTTTTAATGCTGCTGAGCTATGCATTAAAACATCAGCTCGATCCTTTATAACCCTTTTCTCTATTACTGCCTTTTTTTTTTCTTTTAACTGTACAATTATTTCTATTCCCCCTCTTTTCAGCTTTTGCAGCCTCATTGCCTTATGTTTTCCTGTAACTCCCAAACCAAAGGTTGTCTTAACCCCTGGGCTAGAGCAAGTTCTATTATTTTTTTTTATTCCTTTGATTATAAATAACCTTTATACAAAACCTGAAGTTTGTATTTTGCACATCTTGGTACAGACTTCCCACTCACATTCCTGTAAGAAATTCCACAACCACTTCTAGGAGGTTTTATTTTGACAATTTACTACCTAGTAAAGGGACAAACTGTGTACTTAAGCCCAGCTCAAACACAGGTTTTGGATCTTTGATAGGTTCCTCCTCCATAAATATTTCTACTTAGTTTATTTAACGTATAAAAACATCAGCCTTAATTCCAGAGGATGATGAAATTCCTTCTCCAACTTCAGTTTACACTCATTATTCTTTTATCGCTTCTACACCAGAAATAATCCACTTTTTATTTCCACTGGCTACACAATCCAACTGGATTCTTAAGGGTTGTGCCAGGACATGAAACATAAACTGAGTTTACAAATTTGAATTTACAGAATGTCCAAAGAAGTGTCCGTGCGTTTTACAGACTGGGAAAAAAAATCTTCCTGAAGGTATTGAAATGAAACCATCCTGCCCACTTCTTTTTCATTTTGCAGTCCACACTCCACACTGATCAAAGAGCAACTACAAAAGGCAGAATGATTCTGTGGAGGCAGCAAAGTCCTTCTACATTTCCCTGTTCCAGATGAGATGATTTCCTTTGTTGCAGAGAAACTACACAATGTCTCCTGATTTTTAAATTTCAGAAATAAGTATTCACATTTTAAAAATCCACATTACTCTTCTGACTGACCCAAAATCATTTTGTTTTAAAATCCTATAAAATGAAAATAAAGTTGTTCTGCATCTGCTACAAGAACTGTGTCTCCTGTCTGGAGGAGGGAGAGAGACCAAAGCTTTCTGACGGGCATTTCCAGAGCCAAGAGGCTCCACAAACCATCTTCAGGCTATGCAACTTGAAGTTAAATCAGCGTGTGGAGAGTATCCTGCCTTGGTTTGTGTTCTAAGTTATGGCTTTAAAGGCCATTTTTTTTAAAAGTTCCAAAACCAGAGAAATGTGATATGCAGCAAATACAGCATTTAAATGGAAATAGTGTTCATTTTCTGAGTGGGAACGGGTCAGAGTGCCCTGTTTTGTGCTGGACCATTGCAGAGATGAGAAGCAGCCAGGTTCCCCTGTCCCTCTGTGTCACTGGGCTGGCCCAGGAGCATTCCACTGCCTCCCCCATACATGAGAACTGTCCATGACTTCAGCAACCAGTTAAAAGCAAACAGGTCTTTAAATATCAAACAGCAACCACTTCACTGCTTTAAAAAAAAAATAAAATAAAATAATCCCACTCCAAAACGTGGGGATATTGCAAACGAGTGACTAACTCAGGATAATTGCTGTCTGCTTTAACATTTGAAAGCTGTGCCACCTGCGTGCCAGACTTGTGTTATTTTCAGGGGAGACATCTCATTTAGGCAGGAAAGGAGAACAACTGGGTGATAGCCACCACAGTTAACTCAACTGGGCCCAGGGGCTTTGAATGCCAGGAACAACTGCTGGGGTGGAAACGAGTAACTGCTGAATTCAGAGTTTAATGAGTGTCTTAAGTATTTTAAGATTTCTGCCATCATTTAAGGCTATGTGGGCAATGCACAAGCCTGTAACTGCAGGGACAGGGATACTCCACAAGCAGCAGGAGAGCTCCGTTTCACTCCTTCCTGCCCCACTTCACCCTCAAGAAGAAGAACAGATGAACCAGGAGAAAACAAAGCAAATTTACGCCACAACCAGCTTGCAAAGTACTGCAGGATAACTGCAGAACCAAAAGGAAATGTCATAGAATCATACTATATTTACAGCAGTAGGAGAGGCAGACCTTTAACACCTTGGTATTTTTGTTACATCTAGATTTGTCTGCTCTTCTGCATTGATTTTACCCAGAAAAAAAAGTATTTTAGGAAAAAAACCCAAAAACAACTGTCAACTTCTTTTTCCTAGAGAAGCAACCATTCTTGCAGTACAAAGTATTTACTTGTTCATTTCCAAATAGAACTGGCTACAGGGAAATTATTTAAGCCTCAGCGAAGCAGCAAACATTGTGATCTTTTTCACTACCCTGCCCAACCCTTCAGTGTTTACTCAGCTTCTGATGCTTTCTGTTTATCTACTGACGGTCTTTAGAGGCTCCAGTTGTGGTTTGTTAAACCCCTGGAGCTGGGCTGCTGCTGGCATCAGCAGGGGCTCTGCCTCGCTGGATCCACAGGCTGACGGATTTAGATCTGCCAATTCACTGGGGTCACAGCTGACACCTCCCCTACGGGCAAGTGAGACCTGGGAACACCCCAAGGAACCCCAGCATGCCCCAGACGCGTCTGCAAAGGCATTTCCCGGATTCCATCTACGTTCAATACGCTTTTCTACAAAATTAAACAGAGTCAAGCACATCTCATGACACAGATTGATTTAACGAGTTATCTGCACACTGCCAGCGCGGGTGGACTGATGCCTTGAGAGGCCTCCTGGAAACAGAGACTGGACAGGAGTAAGGGAATAAAGGTGGGTATTTATTGGAAAGGCCTTCAAAGGTACCCCTGGGGAGCCAGAGGCCACTGCCGAGATGGACCCTGGGCCACGAGTTCTTCACACTGTTATAGGTTTGGTTCATTTGCATATCAGGGTTAATTCTCCAATTAAAGCTTCAGTTTAATGATGTAATTCCCCTCAGCTTGGCCCCCTTTCAGAGGCTTTTGGTTGATACTTTTTGGGCCTAGGATGGTCTGGGTGTCCTTGGAGAGCAGGCCCAGAGAGGCTTTGTTGTGTCTGCCCAGCAGGAGAGAGCAGAAGTGAACAGGCTGCAAGAAACTTCAGAGTTACACACTGGGCAGTGCAGGATTTGAAAAATACAAAAGTTAAAACCTAAGGCATCAGGACCAGAGTGCAGAGAAGGGAGGTTGCAGCAACCACTGCCCTGATTCAGCACATGGCACAGTGGCAGTCCCCTAACACATGAAATCCCATTTATCTGGAACTCCTAAACCTTGTATTGTCCCAACCTTTGGGCTGGAACAAGCTCTAATCTTGCTTTTAGCAAAACAAATAAATAAGAGCAAAGGAGAGCAGAAAAATCTTTCCAAATTCTAATTGATATTTTTTAATCTTTCTAAATTACTACTGCAAATTAAGAGCAGAGGAGGATAGTTGAGACTATTGTTAAATAGTTGGTCACAGAAGCTCTGTTTCTGTTGAGAGACAAAGATGCATTTGAGCACCCCTGGAGCATCCCATGGTTTCCCTTTGCTCTGGTTGCCTTTCCCCAGAAATAAAGAAATAGCTGGGAGTGCCCCCCTCATCTTGATGTCCAGAACTGGGGAACACAGAGTCTCTGAACCCCACTGCCCGGGCAAAGCCCGTGTGTGATGGTTCAAACCTTCCCTAACACAGGTGGGATTCAAATGAAACTCTCGTGCTCTTTGCCTGTGTGGGTGGTTCACTGATACGGCTGAGCCGTATCACTGGGAGTTTCCTGTAGATACGAAAAATCTGACATTTAAATGGAAGAGTAAGAAGCGTAACTGTCAGAAGTATAAATATATTTTGCATCAAAGCTTAAATAGCTTTAAAAAGTTTCCTGAATGTGCTATCATGTCTGTTCTCAGGATTCTCTGACTCTGAAGCTTTTCCTTTTTAGTTTATTTCTGGTAAAATCAGCCAGTTTCCCAGCTTTGAACTGGGGCAGGGGAGATCCAGCTGCATTTCCATTCCTGTAAGGGCAATGTTTCCTTAAATGCACATCAGTCTAGAATCACGGATTTCAAGGAAAACATCTGCTTCTGCACACCTGTGAGCAGCTCAGACATTGCCCCAGCACGGGCGCTGCACACTGAAATCCCACAGCAGCAAAGAAATAAAGGGAGCAGGAGCCATCCCAGCAGGTGAGCTGCCAGATACCCAACACCCACCTCAGACTGTGGAGGCTAATTGTGGTCATTTAATTAGTGGGAGACGGAGTTTTACGAGGAAATGGGCAGAATCCGCAGCATCCCATGGCACCATTGTGGACTGATATAAATCACTATTTATTTTATGTTCCCTGGAGCTGAAAACATGAGACACAGCTACCAACGAGGTCCACAGCAAAGGAGGATTGTTCCTAACTGCAGTTCTCTTTGCTGGAACACATTTTAACCTAAAGCACGGGGGCCACAGGGTAAATGGCTACACTTCCTACAAAGCACAGGAGACAAACTTGGTTTACCAATGAAGGAAAAACAAATTCACCACTAAAGAATTCCTCACAGTGTGTTTATCCTCATCTCTCACCACACAAGTGTTTCCAGTGACTGGAGGCAGATTGGTAAGAGATACAAACTGTCAGGAAAAGGTGAAAGGCAATTAGTAAATCACTATCTCTTTTGTAACCACTGATGAAATTTCCATTTTTTTTATCCCCTACTGCTCACTCGCCCAAACAAGCAAGACATCACCTTGAAAATGAATGCAATTAATTATATTAGCTGAAGCTTTTAAAGCAGAATGGCTTCTCATTTACATTCCTGGCAGAATTTCAATAAGATTGCTCTACTGTAAGGTTGATTGAACTGCTGCTGCAGTTAGACCAGTATCCTGAAATAAAAATAATTCTAATGTTCATTATGAGATTTTTAGAGCCAAGTACTTTGAACTGTTAATATTCTCAAGGAAGCCTGCAGTGAAAAAGCTGGAAAAGGTAGTTTACTGTGTGCTAACTGAAGCTGAAATAATTTCCTTCCCTTCTGCACCATTTTCCACTTACTTTTAACTAATCAAAAATTAGCAGAATTATCTTACACGCCTGAACTAATTAGTAAAGATGTTATCCAAGCCTACAGCTTTCACCTATGCACCTGAACACTTGCCCTCTCTTAGCACAGCTGTGGCTCTGTTGACATGAAAGGATTGCAGAACTCACTGTTTGTGTGCAGGGATTTCCTGATTCCACCTCGATGCTGGCGTAGCAGAGGGCAGCACAGCACCGCTGCATTGCCTCAGCAATCTCAGCTCAGCACAACAAACCCAACAGAAATTGTTACTCTGGCCTGGATAACGGAGTCTTCGCAGCAAACTTTCAATTAGAGACAATAAATGATTATGCATGTATTTGTAAAAGCATAATCAGTTTGTGAAAGCATAATTGGGTTTGTGAGAGCGTTATTAGCTGCAGGGATGTAAATAAGCAAAGGGAAAATGCAGGTTGGTCTTTGGATCACAGGCTGGAGGATGAGGTGATGACAGAAAAAAATACATTTAATAGCAAATTAGGCACACGTTTGACAGGCCCACCCCACTGCAGAAACCCACTTGGACAGAGATGGACAAGGTTCTGAGCCTTGCTCCGAGCACAGGGAGGAAGAGCTCCATCCCTCCACTCGAACAAGGAGACATCCACACAGTCAACCAACTTCCAGGAATAAATATATACAGTGAATGAAAATGCTTCAGTTACTACCCCAAGCCCCCTATTAGATAAAATATGGAATGGACTTTATGGAATCACAGAATGGTTTGGGTTGGAAGGGACCTTAAAGACCATCCAGTTCGATTCCCTGCCATGGGCAGGGACACCTTCCACTATCCCAGGCTGTTCCAAGCCCCATCCAACCTAAAGTTTGACAGGTTTTACCACTCTCTCTAAGTTCAAGTACAGGTATGTGAATAACCTACCAAATACACAGAATACTACTGGTGCTTGTAGAAGATTTGCCATAACCCAAGTTCTGTCCAGACTGCTGCACTGTACGTTCCCAGCCCCGGTTTATGCTGCTCAGACTTCTTCTCTGGCCTCAGTTTAAGCAAGCTTTAAATATAACTATCATCAAGTGAGACGATGCTTATTGCCTTTGCTCTTGGAATAATGAAAAAGTATTCAGGAAAAGCAGGTGGGAGTATTAAGTCTGCTATCTCATGAGCTAAAAAAAAAGAAATGCAAAGGCAAGCAGAGAGCTTTAATCTGCCTAAAAAAACCCCCACTGTTGGTCACATTCCTTTAATTAAGAGTAGTGAGGGAAAAATCATTGGGCTGACTGCAATTTGGGCAAAGAGTTAGTTTCAGATAGAAATGTCAGTATCTTCTCTTTTTCCACAAAAATATGGAGACTGAGTGAAGTCTTTATGAAGGACTCGAGATGAAGTTTTATCTTTAATATGGAAGGTATGAACTCTCTATTTCACAAGAAGGATGTTGGTAATTCATCTACTTCTTAAGTCTTTCTCAGACAAATGGAAAAAGAAATCTAAAGAGATAGCTGATAGAATAAGAAAGCCAAAATAATCCCCAGTGTGTTACCTCTGTCGGAAAGGCTCTCACAGAGCAGTGCCTGGATCCAAACAAGCATTTCTGAACAGCTCACACTTATCTTTGAGCCAAAACTGAGATTTTAACCAAATGTTTAGATCTCTTTGCTTAGAGAGGCTGAGGGGTCTGAGCACAACGTAAACCCTGCAGGCATTTGGTGTATCAAGTTTAGCAACAGGCCAGCCTAGCCGTGAAGCTGTAAGCTGGACCTGTGCTTGCTCACAAAAAAATTGATGAAAAAGTCAGTTATTTGATTTAGACCACACGTATGAGGCAATTATATCATCTTTAAGCTGATATAATGGAGAGAAAGTTAGGGGTTTTGTCCTAACAGACTGCAAATCTGCCAAATTGAACGTGCAGACAGAAGAACCTCTGGAATACAGGGAGTGAGACAGACTGGAGTTACCAGCCCCAGACATTCACAGCCTCCCACCCTGGGTAAGCAGTTCTGGGGTTCTGTGCACTGAGACCCCACTGTGTCACCTCGCAGGGTGTCGGTTCTCACCCCAGGTTATCCAGGCTGCAGCGAAGTCTCCCAAGCACTGGAGCCCTGACTTCTATTGGAACAGCCATGGACTTCTGCTTACCTCTGAGAAACGTAGCACACAAGTCCTGACACTTAACCCCTGGTTAGTTTTCTTTGCCTGAAGAAAGGGATGGCTCTGTCAAACAGCCTGGGACAATACTGCATGGAAGAGGATCAAAGATATGCAGAGTCAGGGCACACTGCTAATTACCTCGATGAGCTCATCAGCAAGAAGAGCTCAGATGATAACCACGACAAAACTCCAAGTTTTTTTCCAAAGGATGTATGACTTTTCAATTACTGTGCGCATCTAAAACGCGCACCTGCCGACACTCTGCACCTTGTAATACAACCCTACAGATTTCATGGGAAGCCACATCTCATGCTGGGAATGCACAGCAGGGGTGGGAGCAGAGGTGGCAATCTCCAGTCAGTGGAAGCTCTGGAGAGTCTGAGGCACTGCCTGCTGGTGGAAGCTATCAGGCTGTTGTAAAAGTGATAGACATGAAAACACATCATGTTGGTGAATTTACATCATCTAGAAACTACAGGATTTACGAATGCAACAAATCCACCTCAGAGACAGAACTGACTTTAAGAACCTTGTGGCCCTAAATCACAGTGGATTTGGTTTCTGAAGGAGTTTGTCACTGTCTAGACAGTATGACCACAGAAGCACTGAGGTACTTCCTTACCTTGGGTTTTAAAAGTTAAAATGTTTGGGGAGAAAAAGTCTTCCTCTTTAAACACAGGATTGGATACCACACTTTTTCTTCTTGTAATAAATGAACAGCTTGAATACATTATGCCTAAAGTTTCAAAAATAAATCAAAACAGCAGCAGTACTGTGAGAATATGGCTTTGGCCTGATTTGTGAAATCACAGTCCACTCTGCCCAAACACTGAAGCTTCAGGGACAGGGAAAGCCTGATGTGTAACAGCTCTTTATTTTACAGTGAGATACGGCTCATTTGGAGCAGCAAACTAATTAATACAATCAGAGGCAAAAGTTTCAGAACTCTCCCAACAGCACACATTAGCATATACTGCCGAGAGACTTGATAAAGTTCAAAGCTTATCTTGTAGCCTGCACGCTCCGTGTTTGCTCAGAGCAGCAGCTGGCCAAGTGATCTCCCTTCTCCTCAAAGAGCAAAATTAAATTAGATTAGATCATCTTCTCTCCCTTGTGGAATTAAGATCGTGCTACGAAAACAAGCAAATTAGCTTTTGAAATCCTGTTTCTCACTTAAAGGCTACGAGGCTGAGAAATGCTTTCTGTACCAATTCAGCTCAGCTACAAGAGTGTTTGTGCTGTTTTCCTGGCAAGCTGAAGGAGAGACTTTTACAGATTTGTCTCTCCCTGCGCTTGAGGCTGCAAGTGACAGATCCTGAGGGATGAAGCCAAAGAAGGGAGGAAAGGTAATGGACACAAAATCTTGAGAATCAAGACATGCAGAAGTCATGGAATCACAGAATGGGCCGGGTTGGAAGGGACCTTAAAGCTCATCTCATTTCACTTCCTGCCACGGACAGCAACACTTCCACCAAACGAGGTTGCTCCAAGGCCTGTCCAGCCTGGCCTTGATGATGTCATTAGAGCTGCAGTGGTGAGGCTTGAAAGCTTCTTGGTTTGTTGCTATATAAAAACACTTCTGAGTAAAAAAGTGAAACCTAGTTCTTAGACAAAGCAGGATTAGGAACATGAATGTTACATGAGAAAAAAGGCTTAGAGCATAAGGAAACACGAGGAAAAATGTAGGGACCAGGATTTTTTGGACTAGAAAGCTGGACTGAAGAACAACAAATGTTTATGGATGGATAGTGGAGGTTTAGTTGAGATCAGTGATGCCAGATGCCACATTCAAACCAAACAAATACACAGCAGCAAACGAAGTTCAAAGGGGGACACACAAATGAGATCCTAGACTGAAACCGTAGTTTCTAGAGCACACTCACTGCACACCAAGCTGTGAGGTCAGTTGGCACAGGCACACTCAAGCTGATAAAAACATGTCCCCATTAAGTCGCCGTGCTGCAGCAATCAGACACACTCCAGAAGTCCATCCGAGGCAATCTGTTCTAGATGAACAGCTAATGACAGCTAAGCTAAACCACTTTTCTCTGGTTATGATTCCTCCTTTGAATATTCCCATAACTATACTGCTAAACAACTCAAACCTATAAAACTGAAATGGGGAAAGAGATTCTTCTGCTGTGGACAGATGGAGTAGTAAAACTGGCCATGAGAAAGCACGGCAATATCCACTCACATCTTCACTCAGTCACCCTAGACTGCAACAAATTTAGCAAGAAGTTAATTTAGCTTATAGTTTGTTTGTTTGTTTTTTAATACTTTGATTATCTCCTATTAGGCTGGAGATGATGGAGGAGGTGATTTGGGGTTTATTGCCAAATTTCTTCACAGCTTGATCTTCACTACCGTAACTAGAGGAGATTATAAGATGAAGATGGCATTGCAGGAAAAAAAGAAATACAAAAAGTCTCATATACATGGAAAACAAGAGGGATGAAGGGAAAGGAAGCTTCTGGAGGGTTCATGTTTCCATAAATGGTGAGTTTAGGGGGCAGACTGGCTCGTGAGGAGGCACCAGGAACAGTTATCCCACGACAATGTCCATCACGCTGCTCAAAGCTTTGCTAACTTGGGTGCTAAAGAAGAGCGGCACAGAAGTAAACTAAAAAATGGGAGCGCTGCATAAACTTTCAGGACATAAAACATTTGTTCTAAAGCATTTAAGATTTATCAGAAACAGCTCTGCTGTTTCACGGCTCTGAGGACAGCAGGCCACTTGCTGCCTTCCCAGTTGGTTCTTTCCTCGTGCTGCCACATCTGCTGTGTGTGCCAGGGCTGGCTGGGAAGCTGGGACAAAACCTCCTGACTCTGCCAACATCCATGCAAGGCAATAGAT
This sequence comes from Lycocorax pyrrhopterus obiensis, assembly GCA_014706295.1. Classification (NCBI taxonomy): domain Eukaryota; kingdom Metazoa; phylum Chordata; class Aves; order Passeriformes; family Paradisaeidae; genus Lycocorax; species Lycocorax pyrrhopterus. Next base: position 6,191,401 of record JACSVZ010000022.1, on the reverse strand, counting down.
GGTATTTCCAAAGATCTAAGGGATGTGTTCAGATCTTCAGTCATAAGGATGATCTTGTTTTAGAAGAATGAGATGAACCAAGGAGGTTCTGAAGACATCTGAGCTGTGATGCAGGTTTCTTATTCTGCTTCCCTTATTCCTGCAGACCAAAACTGACATTTCCTTCGTATTACCCCCTCATGCATGCACTGAAAGTAGATCCAAAGTAGAAGACCAGAAGGAAAAGCTTTTTCCACCTCCAGAAAGATAAACCCTCCCAGCAAAGTGTCTCTTCTCTACCCATATGAGGTTTACCCAAAGGGCTCAACACCCTTCCGTGTTTATAGACATTTCACTAACGAAAAGCCAAGCATTTCTCAAGGTAAATGAGGGCCCAAGTGGCTTGTGTTGCAGCCTGAAACATCTCAATTTCCTGTGAATTCCCTGTGACTTGGCTGGTGCCATTTTTACTGCAGCTGTTCATTCAATTGAGAGCTCACATCATGAAACATGTCAGGGAGAAAAAGAGCCGATGAGAATTCAATGAATACAGCTTTTCATTTGAAAAGATCCTCAAACACACACAATTGCTTTCTGTTGCTTAATTTTCAACATTGATAAACATAATTGCATTTATTTATCTAGTCAATACTGAAAACAAGCGATAATTTGTAATATAACAACTTTACATCTCAAAGGAATACAAGCACAACAGTTTCCAGTCCCTTCTAAAGGAGGTGAATGACACAGAGGAGGTTGGATTGCCTATGCAGGAGATGCCTACGTTATTTTTTCCCCGTGAGAATATATTAATGTTGTTGCTATCAACTTGCTTTTGTACATATATAAATGACTTTTGGGAAAGAGATTTAAAAGCCAGCATTTTTCATGTGCCAAATTACATGCACTAAATATCTGATACTGGCAATAGCAAATGCTAATATTTCCTAAGCATGAGAAATGAACTCTCTTTCTTTCCCCCACAAATTCTCAATAGCAACAGTTCTCACTGGAAGCAGTGATCAGAGGTTGTTATTATCATTCCATCAAACAATCTGTATCCTTCTAATTAAATAGTAAAGAGTCTGAAAATGTGCTCATTATGAGTCTCCATCCTGTTTATTTTGAAGCTGGCAGAAAGACTTGAAGTTAGCTCACTACACACTGAATAGGGTTTGTGGTAAAGAAACTGCATTAGTTGGATAATTCTTAACACTGGAATCTTGGATACTCTTCCATAGCTTTGTTTAGGTGGTGTGATGGTTTGTGACAGAAGTAAAAAAATCAAAGAAAAAAGTAAGAAAGATGAAAGAGGAGAGTTCACTGGGCAAAAGAGACAAATGGGGGGGAAAAAAGAAGTGCATTAGCCAGACAATGCACTGCAGCACAGAGTCCCTCTAAGAGATTACACCCAGCTCCCACTGAATTTAAGGGATTTCAGGAGAATTCCACTGACTCGATGTTAAACAACTCCAAAAAGCTGAAAATTCACTCAGAATTACCAAGGCTCACAAGGGGCCGAGCAACAACATTTATGATACTTCTTGCCTTTCCTGTGTTCTGCCCACCCTCTGCCTTGAATTCCTGTTTAATACCTCAGCTGCTTTTTCTCAGATCATGCTGAGGAGTAATTTTGCCTCTGATTTCCCCAACATTTCCTTTTGCAAATCCTTATCTGTCAGTATTTGTCTGTCCATTCATCGCCTTCTCTTTCCCTCTTTCACATCTGGCCTGTCTTGACTCTGGCCATCTGCCCCATGCAGGTTCTCAGGGCACTCTTCTTTTGCAACTTCTTTCCTGTTGACCTGTCCATCTCTAGCCTGCTAACAAACTTTCCAGGAAAAAGGAAAAATACCCAATGCAGAGCACGTTCTCAGTTTAGGGGGAGGAACAAAAAACCAAAATCAGAATTCTGTCTACTCAAATATTCACTCTTCAAATGCTGTTACAAATCTCTTTGCCCTCACTAGACCTGCACTATTCCCTAATCCTGTCAGTTCCTTCAAAAGCATTAGAATTTATCTGTTCCTCCTAAAACTGCTGTTCATGTTTACTCACTGCTTTTCCTCTATTCCTTAATATCCACTAACTTTACATTTATCAATTTTAGGATTCAATTTCTGTCAGAAAGACCTTCCCCATCCCTCATTCTACATATGCACCTTGTTTACTCCTGCAACCACATTTATTTCAATAGAATTTAAATTAAATTTCATCTATTTGGAAGAAATTTCTCTTTCTTCTATTTCCCAGCTCCTGGAGATTTTGAAGCTTTTCATGAGAAATATTTTTCCACTGGTGTGGCTATAAAATTCCCTAACTTAGCCCTCAAACAAAAAACAGTTTTAACACATTGGCATCTGGACAGCATGTCCTACCAGAGCTCAAAATAACACATTATAAAAAACACAGGCTGCATGCTCAGATGCTGAGAGGAATCAGTTCCTGCTAGAGCCAACAGGTGCTGAGAAAAATTAATGTTTCAGTGCTGAAACCATGCAGGAGAAACGAGTACAGCAGCAGCTTTCTCGTCCTTCCTCCCAGGGTGATGCTGAGTGATGTTGTGGCAGTGCTTTAAAAGTGTCACGGTCCCACTAATGGTGATAATGGAAAGGTCCTGACACTCACAAACAGCTCTGTTTGTGGAAGCTCTCGCAGGAAAGGGTCAGAGAGACTGACAACAGTTCAAATGTACCATTTAACACATCAAGGTGCAGGAACTACATGTGTTCCCAGCAGACAGCAATCCCTTCAGGGTCATTAAAACACTTCCTAGAAGCCATTCTGATCTTTGATTTCATTTCTTTATACCATGTGAGCTCTGAAGGCTGCACATCCTTGCTAAGATTGATTTCAGTACCAAAACACCACCTCTAAGTGGAAGGATGGTTCTGCTGACCTCTGACAACAGCACGAGGAGAAATTCTATCTCACCTTTACAACGTGAATGACACAGAATTAAAAACTGGGATGTAACTTCCTTTCAGCAGAAATCTTCTAAAGCAGTAGATGTTCTTAATTAAATCAACTTTTTACATCATTGAACAAAAGCAAGTACTTAGCTAAGCGTGATGAACTTAATTTACAGGTCTGCAATTTCCCCACAAACTTAGGTCAACCAGTCCCTCCCCACTTCTCTTCCATCCTAAACTAGTACACCCCATCCCAAAAGAAAGCTTTTACCTGGTGTTAGAACACAGGAACATGAGACAGAGCCAATGTTTGGTAAGAATCACTCTTGAAACGAATGGGTTTAAATTGCTACCTGTATGAAATCAGTTCTGTGGTGCTCATGGTCTTCATTGCTGAATATGCAAAATTGTCTGCATACAGAGGTAGGATTTAGTTACTGACAACCCAGACGTAACATGAGATAGTAAAAAAATATGGGTGACAACAGGTTCTTCTGAGGGACAGCTAAATCCTGGTGCTGGGCTGTGAGCAGCCAGTACAGAATGAGTTATAGGAATGGCTTAGGGTCTGGAGAGAGTAAAACAGAGCAACTGAAGGCTGTAAGTGCAGACAAAAAATCCCTCTTGTTGCTCGCAAGGCTACGTTCCTCCCAAAGCTACGTTCACGAATAGGCCAAACAGGGCACTTTCCTGGAAACCTCAACATCAGCATGGGCATCCACTAAAGTAAACCCAACACCTGCAATCAATCCCAAAAAACTCAGGTTAGCATCAAACAGGGATGGAGTTCTGGAAATGGGGAAGAATTACTTACAACTACAAGAAAGAATCCCAAAACTCAGACATGAGGCTGCAGAGTAAATAGCAAAATAAAAACACACTGGGGAAACCTTCCAGAGATCCCTTTCTCTTTAGACCTTAACAGCTGAGAAATTACTTGGAGCTCATTAACGAGCCACAGACTAATCTATTTACTTGTATGGAAGTGAAAGAGTGGGGAGAAACATATTTGACTCATTCTTAGTAATTTCCCCTGCATAAAATATTTTTGGAGGAAAAAAAATATACAGGCAGCTGAGCCAAATTTTTTTCTCTGTCTCAGACAAAACTGGATCATGATTCATCATATACACAGATGAATTCTAATTTATGCCTTTAACAAGTTTCTTTTTGTATTTTCTTGTAAGCAAGAATTAATACACTCAGACACGGGGAAACGTTAATTTTACTGCCTCGCCTTTCAAGTTTACAAATGTTGAGTCTAACTCCTGCTGGCACCATTCTGGCCTGCAGGGAAAAGAGACAAATGCCTGACCTATGCACAGAGGGTCTCTGGCCTTTCTAGAGGTCAGCAGTAGCTTCACATCTCTCATTTCCTGCATAGAATTAAAGGATCCTGCCCATCCAGTGTGGGTTATCTCCTTCCAGAAGGAAAGCTGTTTGATAATCATTCATTCCTGCTGTCACTCCATGGTGCCACTCACAAAAAGAGAAAGGTGACACACGAAAGCATTTGGCCTATTAGACTCCCATAAAACTTCCCTCAGTTCAGCAGAGCCCAAGTGGAATTTGGCCATCTGGAATTCCTGGATACATCTCGATGTTTGCCTGCTAAATGAGCATTTCACAGAGCAACACTAATGATGATGACCCTTCTGTTCCTCCAGTGAGAAGCTCAGAGACTCCTCCAGTTCCTGGAACAAAGGAACACGCTCATTTAGGTGTGGGAAGAGTCCCCCATCCCTTCTCTCTGCTGCAAGAGGAAAGATAAAAAATTCTGCTGTGATTTCTCAGCGGGGTGGTGCTGTGCATCCAAGGGAGGTGAGGCACTGCACACCCTGAACAGCTCTCGAGCTGGGTTTGTTTCACTGGGCCACAGGATGCAGACTCATAAGGGCACACTCAGCACTCGTTTGCGCCTGAAAATATCAACTCAGAACATCCACCACTTAGATGGAGGGTTAGATTGGTTATCAGGAAAAATTTCTTCACCAAAAGGGTGGTCAGGCATTGGAACAGGCTGTCCAGGGCATCACCCCTGCAAACATCCAGAAAACATGTCCTGTAGTGCTTGGGGACGTGCCTTAGAGGTGGCCTTGGCAGTGCTAGGTTAATGGTTGGACTTGATGACCTCAGAGGGCTTTTCCAGCCTAAATGATTCCATGTGAGATAAAAATGCACCAATTTCTATCACAAAATCGCCCTTCAACAGTAACAGGTCCTGTTGCTCTTAGCAGAAAATGTTTGGACTCTGTGGACTAAGGATGCAAAGTGAGGCCATTTGCACTTGCTAACATACAAGTGATGCCACTCTGAACACTATCATTTATTCCAAACATTGTGCTAATCCATTTGTTCTTCACACCTCCACTCCTGTTTCCAGACAAACAATGTCCAGTTGGGAAGCAACGGAGCAAGAAGCAGCAGTGATATGGAGCATGCAGAGATGCAGATCTATGTTTATACGCACATGTGCTCCATTTGTTTGGGAAGAATTATTGTTTATTTCTGTGAAAGCTAAGTAGCACGTGCTCTAAGTGCTACAGAGATGAAAGGAAGTGAGCAGTCAGGCAGGTGGGGCCAGATCTTCATCCTCTGTGTGATTATTTATCTGCTAAGTTGGAACAGGAAAACTTCACAAAGTAAATGTGGGATTAAAATCTAACAGCAAAGAATGCAGCTGCACTCGTGCACGAGACACGATGGCTTTGCATTCAGATAGAATCGTATTTAATACAATTAAAGTAATTACTTCAGTCTAGTCAGCCTTGGTTAAGTCTCCGTTGGAGTTAATTAGCAAATGATAGTAAAATACTTAGAACTTTAAATGTTAAATACTTTCATTATTAATATTATTCCTGCAACTGCTGCAAGAGCAGCCAGGTCCCGGCTCCTCGGAATGCTGCAGTGTCGTGCCATGGAAAATAAGAGCAGTATTTTTGCCTGGTTGATTTAAACACATTTCTTTGTGGTGCTAACCAAGTATTTGCCTCCAAAAAAAACCACAAAAGAGCTCCAGTCCTACTTTCGTAGAATCCCAGACTGGTTTGGGTTGGTCTTGTCTCTTGCCAGCACTGCCAGCAGAGTGCTGAATCCTTGCTTGGTAGCACAACTTCAGACAAACACCCCCAAAAAGGTAAGAAAATAATGACTGAAGGCACAGGGAAGGAAACAAGATAATTAAGAAAGGTTAAAAAGGACTGGGTCACATTTAGTCCTGCAGAATAAAGATTTAACTGCATACAACTGTATAAGAGAGGTTATAAGAGAGCAACAACTGATTATTCTCCCTATTCAGAAATGGAAAAAAAAATATAATGAGTTCAAGCCACAGGAAGGAAAATGAAGGTTTGAGAACCTTTACAATTCAAAGAGTGGAACAAGCAGCCCAAAAACTGCAGAATACTCATCACTGAGGGTATTCAGGCTTAAGTAAACACCCATCTGTTAAAGAATATTTTGTTATAATCATTCCTGCTATTGTGCAAGGAGGTGGAACGAAAGTCCCACTGAAGTCTGGGGGTTGGATACCTACAATTCATGTGCTCCACGTTTTTGAAACATTTATTCAGAACAACAAACATCTGGTTCTTAATCCCCCAATTAACACTGTTTCCAGCCCTTAGGAATTAATCACAGAATTCATGGGAAACAGTTTATTTGCCAGCAACGGAGTAAAACAAATTGCCTACAAACTTCTACATTGCTAATGGAGCAGTTTAATTGCCTTTTTTTTTTTTTTTTGACATTTTAATTAAAAAAATAAAGACTGGAAAGACATCCCTGGGCAGAGACCTTTGCAGCAGCATGTCAGCAGAGAATTACACAGCTCTGGGGACTCGGGCTCTCATTCATGGTACTGACCTCCTTTGAAGAGCACTCTGACATCTAGCAGTGAAAAGGACTTTAAAAAGTGCTAGAGAGCATCATTAGCATTCAGGAGGACACAGTTCTGGGGCTTGGCTGAATTCAAAGGGATCTGCTGGTACTTAGGAAAGCCAAAACGTTTTCCAGAGGAAAGGGCAGAGTAACGCGGCTGGCCATGCTTCCAGCACTGCAGACTGACTCAGTACCACTGAACCAACCTAATTCCTGCTCGCTTCTTGTTTTTGCCATTTCCACAATGTGGTATTTTAACCCACCAGTGCTTAAAATACCATCCCAACAAAGAAAATCTGCATTACTGGTGCATTCCCAGAGCCCTGCCAGCACTCCTGCCACTGCTCTCCATGCTCTGTCATGCCTCTGGATGCTTATTCCATGAACACATCTTTGTTACCACCTCTTACACCCTGCAGCTCAGTGGATTCACACCCTGCTGCTCTCAGCTGCCGTGGAGAAATTCAGTGGAATGGAAAGTCAATCATCACATGTTCTAGGACTGCAGCCTTAAAGACGTCCCTGCTTGTAGGAGTGGAACATGCTGTTCATCACTTTATCCACCTGGCTTTGCCATGACATGAATTTCAAGCAAACAACTTTTATTCCCACCAAAGAGCTTTTCAAAGAGTCACCAACACAAACGCCACAATTCTAGCCAGCAACAGACTCTCAATAACAGCTCCAAAAATCTCCGCCAGCTTCAGGGAGTCTGACTGAACACTGTAATTTACTCCAAGGTTAGCATGACTTGGACAGCTCTTCAAAACATGGGGCTTCTGTACCCATTTGCCGTGGTCAATGATCTTCCACCTACTGATTTCGCCTTTTGTTCTCTGTGAACAGCCCTGTGGCATCAATCAGTCACATCAGGAACTGATTCGTTTCCTCTCATGCTCCTTAAAAACTTCTTACATCTTATTTATCAGCACATCTCCACTTGATGGCTGCTTTACCTTTGCCTCTTCCTTCAATAAAGTTCTCTGCATTTTTTTGTTTGAGGTCTAACCTTTATTAAATTTGCAGCTGCTGGAGTATCTCTAGATATTTTTTTTGTGATACCAGATATCCTGGAAAGGGGGAAACCACAAGTATTGGAGAAATTACATTGTGATGTTCTGGGGTTGGCATGGGGTTTTTTGTGTATATGGAGTTGTTTGTTTGGGGGTTTTTTTAATCATGCCGTTCCAGACTGTGCTGGTCTATTGTTGTTTAGATTGGATATTAGGAAAAATGTTTCGGTTGAAAAGGGTGTCGAGCACTGGAAGAGATGCTTAGGGAAGTGGTGGAGTCACCATCCCCGGAAGTGTTCATAAAACCAGGAGATGTGGCACATGTGGTCATAAAACACACAGATGTGGGAGCAGGGTTTAGGGATGGGATAATGGCTGGAGGCAATAACCTCAGAGGCCTTTTCCAGATCTCTGATTTCTGCTGATCTCTCCATGGTTCCAGGGTATTTCAGATGACAATACACCTTCATAAGGAGGCCAGGAAGGGCTTACTTTAACATTTAGAGTTGACAAAGTATTGAACTCATCCAGTGCAAGCCATATAAACCTTCCCATTTGTTCCAGATTCCCAACTGCATCAAAACTGTGTAAATTCCTACTCCTTCACTCTGGGATCAGTTACCTCAAAGATCTGCCACGTCTCTCTAGCTTGGTCTTTGCCAAGGACACAAAATAAGGACACAACAATGAACCCAATGCTGAGGAGCCCCAGAGACAAAACTGTCATCATTTAGAACACAACAACATCCAGAATCATGAAATGCTCTCTTACAGACAGGGCCAAAAATCTGCAACTTCCACAGTTCACTCCTTTGGGGTTGCCACAGCCAAACCAAGCGGTACCAGGTGTGACACGCTTTGAAGGTTCCTGTTCTGAACAATTTCCAATGATGAAATGATTTCAAATCCACAGAACAGCTTTCAGTGCTGGAGGAAGCCCAGCCAGGCTGGTGTCTCCTGTGCTGGTTTTTTACTGACAAGCGCCCAGGGCTGAATTCTGGGCTGTCTGTCAGTGGCTGTGGCAGGGAGCTATTGCTGTCTCAGCTCCTCACCGTGTCCTTGCCAGGCAGCCAGCAATTACAAGTCTCTTATCCCAATAATTACAGGCATAAGAATATGTCTTGAACAACATTATACTCCATTTCTTCCAAGTAGCTCATGCTCTCATAGTGCAATGCACTAACCAGAACAAATAATTCTATTTTTAGGAGTGAAAACAAAGTCTTGACTGGCTGGTGAGGTCTGTTTGCCACTGTGTGCCTAAAAGAGACTTGTACTGCTATTTTAGGTGGCAACCAACATGGACAAAAGTAGGATTTTTAGTGAACTTTAAAGTGTTTTCTTAAATCAAGTTCTTTTTCAATGTGAACAAAGCATTCCACAGCACGTTAAGGCTACAGAATTCATTCCCATATGAAGCATAATGGTAACTCCCAATGAAAAGCAAAACTTGGAAATTATCACCAGTGTGAGCTCTTCTAAGAATATTCCAACTATCACGTGGAAGTCTGCACCATACTCAGTACATATAAATAAATTAGAAACTCTAACTCTCTCTGCTGGAAATGTTCTTCTTGCATATGAAAGTTCTGCTGTCTGAAATCCCAACCTAATCAACCGTTAGCTACCACAACTAATTCTCTAGGAGCTTTCTTGTCTTTCTCAAAATTGGAATTTAAAGCAATCAGTTGAGAGCAAAATGGTAACTACAATATCCGATATTTCCACACATTTCAAAGCTTTACTTCTTCTGGCCTGTCCAACACGAACCTCCCCAGACACCTCTCTCATCCAGAAACATGCCAAAAGCTGGCCAACCCTTAGAGTTTTATATCCAAAACATTACCTCTCTGTTTAATGAGAAATAAAATAAGAAATGTAGAACAGTTCTGCAAGGATATCCAATGGCAAATGTTGCAAAAAGCCATCTCACATCTCTGAATTCTGTTGTCAGATTATTTTGAACACAAAATTAAATTTTATCGCTGAATAAAATCCTCCTTCCCTGTTGTGTGTACCCAGAGCCAGTACACACATACACAGGAACAGCAGCTGATTCTCTCCAAGAATCTCATCGTTGTTGATGAGGCTCCTTACTCACCAGTTGGGACAGCAGGATCCATTGTTGGCTTCTCCCAGGTATTGATCTGCTCCCAGGTAAATCCATTGGTTCCCAAGGCGACACTGTAACCACAATTACTGTAGTGCTCATCAAACGAACAACCACCTAAAAACCAAGAAAAATGAAAACATTTCTGGATTATTTCTCTCTCTTTGTGGCAGGTCATTTACTCAGATATTTTGTACTCAAGCTTACACAGGAAATGAAAGTAAATAAAACTATTTTCTTGAACATTGCTTTTCATGCAGCACCAAAGGTGATGTCCAAAAAACATCTTCGTATTTTCTGTGTTTTATATCCACTGGAAGCCCTTGTTTCCTTCCCTCCACATGACTGTTTCTTAGATCAGCCTCCTTTATTTCAACCTGCTATTTTCAAGGACAGTTGTATAGGATACCCCCATGCAGGAATATTTGCATGAAAGTCCCAAATATTAACCAAAAAAAAAAAAAAAAAGAAAATAGAAGGAGGCGTGTGAATGGCAAACAAGCACAGAATTACTGTTCCTACAGTGAACCCTCACTGCTTTTTGTTTTTAAGCTTTGATCTTCTTTGACCTGGCTTTAACCATCTCTTAAACATCACATGCAGCTTCCTCAAAGTCTTTCACGTCAATACTTTTGAGCATGGCCCTGCAGCTTCTGAACAAGAGAATGAGAAGCAGCAGATGTCGACTCCCATTCACACCTTCCAGACTGTTGACTGAAAGATCTTCCCTACAATTCCTGAAATACTTGGAAGAAGTTAACTCTCATAAATAACTTGGCAGCTGCCTGAACACTTGTGAATCAAGGGAAATCCAGGAACTGTAGAATGAAATTGTTTATTGCAGTGCAGATCTTTGAAACTTGGGTCACACACAGAAACTGACACAGTTTATTCCCTAGGAAGTTCCCACACTGGTGTCCCTTATGACCTCATGCACCATCCTCTTCACCTCCACCCAACTTAGTCTGGCAAAGTATTTCACTACTGGATCCATTGGATCAGGGGATCTGGGTCCCTGACTTTAGACTTGAATCATGCCCAGAGTGTCTCTATAAAGCTTTGGTTTTCTCTTAGGGAAGAAAGGATCCATTTTCTCTGCAGATCGCAGTCCTCCAAAGGCAACTGGGCACATCTAACATGCCAGGGCTGCTCAGTGCTCAGGGCAACACTCCCCTGCTCTGCCAGCCAAGCTGCCAGTGGCTCCCTGTTGGGGTGCACTCTGTGCTGGAAGAGAGACAGGCCCTGAGGGCCGGAGAGAGAGAGACCCTCCTTGGACCCAGAGGTGACCCTGGGAGTGCATCCAGGTCACCGGGGATGGGCTGAGAGAGGATTGTGGGTTTGTGGGCAGTGCTGGACCTATGAGATGTGATAATTGCAGTTTGCGACCTTACAGGGTACTGTTTACCTGTTACCATAATAGGCAATGTCTGTGCACTACCCCAGGTGATTGGGGGACACTGAGGTGAACATCTTTCCTGTTTATACGATGGGATATCCTGTTGGGTGCTGGTATTTAGGGAATTCTGAGTGCGCAATAAACGCTTTGCACTTCTCCATCTTGTGTGTGGAGTCCATGCCCTTGCATGATTACTGCAGCTCCCAACACCAATCAGAGCTGTATGGACAGAGCTATTCCTGACTCCCCACTGGCTGCACTGCCCACACTCAACACAATGAACAGCCCACACATCACTGACCTGTGGTTCTGTCACAATAAATGATTACCCAACAACGGAGACATTAAAGCCTTCTTTCGTTTTCACCCATATTCCCTATCTCCTTAGAAAGCCCAAACTTTGTCTCAGCTCCTGTGGAATTCCTCAAAAATTACAAATATATTTCATGTCATTAGTATTTATCAATCCCTTATTCTGTTAAGTGGTTGTATGTCCACTCCAACGGCAACTGGTTATCTTCTAAGTGGTTCTACAAAACTTCACAAAACATTTCTAATCCAGTATATTCTAGAAAGATTTGTTGGGTAGAGTACCTGACACCCCAAATTACTCTGTTGCTAAAGAAATGTTTAACAAGATCAAGCTTGCCCTAAAAAATTAAAAAATTTATGTATTACATATTTTCATTATAAATAGATCTGTTAATAGATTTTATGTCCCTTAAAAGCTTGCTTGTTTCAGTAGTTTCTGCAAATATTTCTGAGCTATCATGATTTTATAATATCATAATAATCCTTGCCTTTAATTTATTGCACTTATGAAGCATTCCCAGCTGTCAAAACAAGCAGGATCACACTTAAACTGTTTCCCTAATTTTTTTTTTTTTAAATTAATTTAGGTGAAAAAGTTCAAAATTACAATATTGAACAGGCTCATTAAAAAATCTACGGGAAGATCCAGGCATCCTGGGCTGTGTGGGAGTGAGCAGTGCAGCTGAAAGTCACCTTTATCCTGTCACTAGTGAACAGAGACCGAGGAATAAAGCGACATGGACGGTTTAGGACGAGAAGAAACCGACCCTTTATTAATTTACAAATTCGCTTCTATACCTCAGCACGCTGGACTGACATAAGGTTATTGGTTCACTGACCAACCACCCCCCAGAGGGATTGGCTGAACCCAACAACACTTACTGCAGATATTTTCTCCTTGGTATCATAACAATGCCATAGTTTACAAAATCTCCCAACTGTTCTCCCATAGCGCCCGTGAGAAAGCAAGGCTTTCACACAGACACTGTCAGAAAACTGAGAAATCTCTCTGCAGCCAGGCTTTCAGCATTCCCATTATCCCAGCGAGCAGGAGCGGGAGGCGAAATCAAATCCTCTGCTCTCAGCCTCCACACGGGGCATTCTCATTTTGACAGACCCCCTTTAATAGCACAGCTTCAGACACAAACCATCCCCACCCAGCCTCTGCTCAGCACACAGGGATGGGGCTGCCTGGGAGCTATTACTGTGGAAGCACTGTAAACACGTTCTCTGCTCGAGCCCAGCTGCTGCACGAGGTGTCCTGTACACAGAGAAAATTGCACAGGAGCTGCTGCAAAGTCCCAGCAGCAAAACAAGCGATAGTAGCAAAATGTGGGGTAGCAGTGCTCATTGAACTGGGAATGTAGTTGTCAATAGCTTGGCATAATCAGCTAAAGAGGTGGTTTTATCCTCGCTGAGGAAGGCGGAGTGTGAGGAGCTGAGAAAGGGACACAGTGAGAACTTGTGGAAATTAATTGGGAGTGTCTGCTGATACAGGACAACACCTGAGGAAGCGTTAAAGTGCCTTGCCTGAAAGTCAAAGCTAACCCTGTAGTACAGCTGAATAGGAAAGGAAAGGATAAACCATGGAGAGACTTAAAAGCAGCAGCAAGACACCTACACTTCAGAGAAAGAAAAGGTTAGTGGAGAAACCTCCAAACACAGAGTGACAGGGCAATAAGCCAGAAGGATTAATTTACTAGAGGCAGCAGAATTGGAATGTGAAGGTGAATTTGCAAGAAATGAGGACAAGGAGAAAAAGCTGGAGTCAATTTTAAGGGCTCAGATGAGCAAGCTGGCTTTGTGAATCCTGGGTGCCAAGAGGGGGGCAGTGCTCACCGGCTTCTTGCTCTGGTGTGTCAGCTGAGTGCAGAATTAAAAGTGAAGTAAAGGCTCAGCTGGGAGCCAGAGCCACAGCGACTGGTGAGCCAAAAAGCCAACAACTCCTCCCTTCACACTGTGAATATGCAGTGCACATTGTATTATGGATCCAGAAAGAAACCTCAGAAAGTGAAAGTAGTACAATATGTCAGAAAATCACAGATTTTGGGGTTACTTTAACAGTCACAGAGCCACGGAATGGGTTGGGTTGGAAGGGATCTCAAAGCCCACCTTGTCCCACCCCCTGCCATGGGCAGGGACACCTTCCACTGTCCCAGGCTGCTCCAAGCCCTGTCCAGCCTGGCCTTGGACACTGCCAGGGATCCAGGGGCAGCCACAGCTTCTCTGGGCACCCTGTGCCAGGGCCTGCCCACCCTCAGAGTAAAAAAATTCTTCCTTATAGCCAACCCTTGGTAAAGCCACTTGGCCACAGTGACTTGTGTCCATATCTGCCAAGCAAGGACATCAGTGGTGGTCCCTAAATTCTATAGAAGTTGGCAGATGTGGCATTGCAGCTTCACTAACAGGCAGCCAAGTTCAGAAAATTAAGAATTTCAGGATTTCCCTGAAGTAGGAATAGTAACAAGCAGAGATGTTATTTTCACTGATGTCAGCATAAGGTTAATATCGACATTTCCCAAGACACCCCACCCATGCAGATACTTAGATATGAGCTACACCCAAACATGATGGAACACAAAGATAGGAAGAGGTTAGATCCATCCCCACAGAAAATCATCCATGGCTGAAATCTGACTGCTTGGAGGGAGAGCAGGGCTGTTCATTAACAGTGAAATTACAATCCTCAGGTTGAAGGAAAAAGAAGACCACTAGATGAATTTAGTTACCAGGTTTGCACGTTATCATTTCAGCCACATACCACAGGGTAGCTTGAGGAAAATGACAATGTTTACACAATCACCAAAATGGGGTGCTGGGTATTCATAAATTGTCAACAAGAATGAGGATTTCTGGAAAAAAAAATGGGATTTTTGGAGCCTTTTTCCTACTTGGCTAAAAATTAAACAAATGCGATTGCTCAGTGGGGCCCAAGAGGGAAGGGACATGGCTTTAATGGTGTTGGATAACACAGGTGGTGTTGAGCCCTTTTCTCAAAACAGGATCCAAACAAGAAAGCTGTTCCCTTCCTGAAAAGGTCATATTGAAGCAAAAATGCCTCACATAAGAAGGATAAAATATCCCTTGTTTTACACTGCAGGCTTGTAACAATGCCACTGCTCATCTGAGTGATGCTAATTAATCTTGAGCAGACCTATCATCAGTTACTGAGACTTGCCCCTGGATTAAATGTAAACCAGCCTTGCATAAATTGAATGGCTCCTTTGAATATGTAATTGAATTTGCAGAAGTGTGCGCCAGGGGGGTGTTTAAATAAGTGCACAAATATGATAAAAAGAACTTCACGCCATAATATCTAATTCAGTAAGCAAAAATAATGGCAGGGCACATTCCAATTAGTGTTTGATTTATTTATTTTAACAAATCCAATTAGTTGAATGTTTTATAAAGTCATCCAATGTCAAACTCTCACAGACTCACCAGATAAAAAACACAATACTTCTAAAAAGGGATAAAGAAACACTGATGTGAGAAGCCTCCTCAGTTATCCCGTGGTTCTAAACACACACAGGAAACAGAGCAGCAGATATAATTTGATCAGGCATTTACAGCAATCCCAAAGTGGGAAAGGGACAGAGACAATGAGAACATCAGTCTCATGGATCCACTCCACCGTTCTTCCTAAAAGAAGTTGTTACTTCTCTCATTTACTAAAAAAAAACCCCAAACAAAACCAACAACAAGCCCCAAACAACACCAAAATGGGCAAAAGTTCAGAAAGCATGAACACTTTTCAGTAAACATCCCTTTTGAAACTTTCATGAGAGCCGAGATTTAATCTATCAATTTTTATCTCAAACTCACAAAATGCAAAGCAAGTAAAGTAAGAAACAAATGCTGTTAGGATGAGGCAGTGCTTATGAACCATAAAATTCCACCAATTAACCCACCACTGTTTCTGATCGCTCATTCTCATCCCGTTCCAAGACATTCTTGTTTACAAGGGCTAGAAAAGATGCATTTGGCTCATTAAGGTAACTCCTAGTGTGGGATTTATTGTATAAAAATCCATTCGTAACTTATTTTTCAGACTGTAGAATTCATATAGCAAATTCCTGAGTAATCTTATTGGATATTCTTATGGAAGTGGGAGAGGGCGAAGACTGAAAATGTGCATGTAAAGCTTGTGCTGAGTTGCTTTAAGATGGGATAAATCAAGGAATATTGGAATTTCCTCACTCAGGAAGAGTACTAAGTCCTTTATGTGCTTTCTAGTCCTTCCAGAAAGATGAAGGCAGAAGACATCAGACACGCACACATCAACCTGCTCTTGAAACCGGCCAATTTCAATGAGTACTTTATTATTCCAACCAAATGGTTGTTCTCTATCCACAGATTTTCAGAGAGCAGGTTTCTGCAGAGAGAAAAGTCATCTTTACTGAGTCAAAGGGCACCACGTGTTCAGGGTGTACTCAGACTCTACAAGGGAGACAAAGATACTCTGACTCCTCAAACTGCAGGGAAAGCTTTGATCATTTTTTATGCCTCATTAGCTGTAACAGAGGATCTGCACCAGGAGAAGCTGGGGAACAGATTCTCCAGTGTGTAACATGGAATAAACTCTGAAGTTAAGCATTCATAACTTCTTTTTCTGATGTCAGTTGTTTAAGAGCTGAGCTCAGACCTTGCACAAAGTCAGGTGAGTCACTCAACCACTAAACACAAATCCCAGGCTTCTCAGCTGCTGGTGCTCACAGAAGGGCTTCTCTCGAGGCATACAGATGTTTGGGGTTTAGAAACAAACATCAGTGATTTCTCCAGTGCCTCAAACATGTCCCTGCACGTGGTTTGGTTCCTGCTGCAAGTGTCAGTCCTCACGGTCGAGGAATGATTCCCCCACCACAGGACAGTTCTGTTTCTTGCCTTGCCATCTCACTCTTGACATAGTCTTGCTAAATTTACATGTGAGCAGAGAGAGTTTTATCTACACTCTGGAAGGTGCCAGTCCTCTGAGATACCAGTAACAATTGCCTAGCTGAGGTTTGAAGCATTCTTGTTAAATTTGACTAAATTTCATTCTTTTTGCGTGTCCTGGCAACCCAGAGTAGAGGGGGAGCATACAGAAAGCTTGTCTTTATTTTTAAAAACAGCAATGAAAATTGTTCCTCTTTAGAATTAAAATATATACGTATAGGTTTTTGGGGATTTTTTTTCCCTAAATCAATGTAATCTTTGAAAATCCTGAATGCAGTTTAGAAAAGCTCTTCTTGGTTCAAAACTGGAATTGTGATTTCAAATGCTATCAACCCATTAAGGAAGACACTCATACTACTAGTGTGTGTATATTTTTTTTTTTCCTAAGTCTTCTTCCAATTATCTGCCCTGTGACCTTGCTGTCTTTGCAGGTTCAGTGTCACATCTCTATTCCCAGATGTTTTGAAGCAGCTTTGAGCACAGTTTCCATGCACACGTCCCACATGCATGGACAAAATCAATAGTTGGATGCTCCTTGTTTAAGAACCTTGCTACAATCAAAATATTGCTTCCCCTGAGTAAGGGATCACGTGTGGTGTCCATGGGGAACAACCCCAGTCACAGACAGGTGAAGCTTTGTGAGGTGAAACACCTCAAGTGCCCTCCCAGCAATGACAAGTTCTTCTCCCAGCACTTCCCTGCAGAAAGTGCTGGTCCCAAATGTGCACCAGAGCCTGACAGAGTTTATCAGCTCTGCTCCTAATCCCAGGGAGCAGAGCAAGCATTGTGGATCCTGATATGCATGGAATGAGTGTTTAAGCTCCATTCCCTGAACTTGTCAGTTTAAGCCGAGTTCTCTTTCTTAAATTCACCATTACAGGTTTCTCTTTGCTGAATCTTGCCTCCACGTCTCATCACTTGAGCCCCAGACCAGCTCAGACATTCATTACTAATTCTGTACCTCATCATCCACCACGGATCAGTGAAACCACTTTGAAGTATCCTGGGACTAAAACTAACACTAAATGTCATTTGTTTCAATGTAGATGTCCAAATCAAGGATGACTCATTTAACTTGCCTTGCAAAAATGTATGTCCTTTATTTAACACCAAGAACACATTTTTGCTCCTGACAGCTGAGCTGTCACTATTTCAATAGCTCAATATTAATATTTTATTGCTTTAAGCATAAGTTAATATTGAGATATGTACATATCTCTAATCTGATTGAATTTCTTTTTTCAAGCTACAAAAAAAATCAGTTAATACCCTGCACCTTTTCAAGAACCCAAACTTTCCACGTTCAGTTAGTTCCAGTCTGCTGCAACACACCAAGATTTATGCTAAAAATTTTCAGACTTGGCTGTCCCAAGGTAATGAAACTTGTAAAATTAACACAGGTTATCAAACCCATAAAAGATTCTTAAACAGACATTCCCCACTAATTTTTCTCAAGATTCTAACTAGTAATCTTTCACTCTATAAATTTAATGCCATTCCACCATTGAAGCAGACTCCTGCTTTAGTCACAGTATGACAGAAGGAAGATTTCTTTTTAAAAACACAGATTTGTAGCACACACTTGCTGCTATACTTGTAGACTAAGAATAAAAAAAGCCTTACTTTGTTTCAATTCATTTCTTAAGTCACAGGACAACAGTTTTTTCCTAAAATAATCCTGCTTTGTATTCCAAAATTCACCTTAAATTATTAGCCATGATTGTTGAAGATGTGCTTAGTTATATTTGTCAGTAAAAACTATTTGTGGGTGTTCATTGTTTCTTAAAAAAAAAAGGGAACATTGCTTTTCTTTCCTTCCAGCTCCTGAAAATTCTTGAGGCTAATTATTCAGTGGATCTTAACAGGCTTGTCTAACATTGTATTTATAGTGCATTTTCACTAAATTCTACTTGAGCTGCTGCACTGGAGCCTTGATCAGTCCCAGCTCTCTATTGACTTGCTTCATTTCAGCATTTTATCCTGTCACATGGATACCTGCTCAAGCTGCACACCCACTTAAATTACATCCTTGTTTTACTCTAACCATCAACCAAGGCAGAAAAACCTGTCTGGAAGTAGCTGTTTCTCACTTATTTTATATTCCATTAGCAAGCCTCTCTTTCTCAATAAGCTTTTATACAAACTTCAAATTAATGTGTTTGAACTTTAAGCAAGAAGCAGCCGTTGACTGACTCACATTATCTTTGGTGATGAATAAAATATTGTCTCAACAGACACCATTTCAGGAATTCCAACAGCAACTACAAATCTTCCAATCTTTCTCCTTTTTCCCTGTTCTGCTGTTCAGGCTCCTGTTTTGGAGGAAGATCTTCTTGCAGCTAAGATATTTTCTGGGAAGTTCATGGTCATAAAACACAAGGATTCACTTAAATAAGGGTAAGAAGTCTGGTTTCTTGCCACACCACCGAACACAGAATAAAATTAAACGCAATCTGATTGCAATCAAATATAACTAGAACAGATGTATCATTTTCAGAGAAGAATTTAAGTTCTTATTGGACTGGCATTTTTATAATCATTCCATTAACTGAACAACCTTCCCAAATGAGGCCAAGAGAAGTAAATTAACTCAGTGCTGAACTCCCAAAATGCATCTTACTTTTGCACTCCCAGAACACGACCCACAGTCTGCACGAGGACACAGATGCCATGTGTACACACACCCTGGGCTCCAAGCAGTTCCAAAAAGAATTACCAATAAGTTTAAATGTTTTCCTGGAGAAGACCCTAACGAGGTGGGTTGATTCTTGGTGAAAAATACCTATATTTTGTTTAAATTGCTTCTGAACACGTCCAATTAAAGATCTAGCAGTATGCAGGACTCCAAAAACTTCTTGATATTTGAGCTACCATGCTTGACAAGTATTAGCTCAGCTCCACACTGGATAAATATCAGATTTAGATAAAAGGATAGCTGTCATCTGTTATTGAATATCAGCAAATAAAATCTAATTGGCTAATAATACAATAGTAATAACTTGCAATGAGTGTTGAGCTGGTATATCATGCTAAATTTAATAACTTTGTTGTTGGAAGCTACTCCCAGAGAATGGCTGTATAAATAACTTTTATTGAGTTCTAACAATTGCTAAAGCTCCAACTTCATACATATCTCAGATCAAGGTTATCTCTTCCAAATGCCCTTTCACTTGTTGCTGACTGTGACTGTTTCACATTACATTTAAAGTGCACTGTCAAGAATATCTAAAGACACGTATTTCAAATTGTTTTCAGTTAAACCATGATCTTCATTCAATGTGTCAGGAGCAAGTCAGCCCCAGAAGTGGCAGTGGCTCTCCAGCTGCTCTGCTTCCAGGTGCCCTGGAGTCAGACTGGGAACAGGAGGGCAAATCCTGGACTCTGCAAGGGCTCTTGCGAAGTTCCATCAGTTGGCTGATGGTTGAGGCACTGACAGTCAGCTACGGATTTGAATTTTAGTCATTTGTTACCTGACTTTTAATTGTTTTTTCAGCTCATTTATTCTGTCTCTGCACTTTTATACACTTATTCTCCTTTGATGCACTGCTTGCACTGCAATACCCAGGGTGCTGTTCAGAATCCCAGGGCAGCGGGGCAAACACCGAGCCCTGGATCCCCTCTGTCCTCTGCAGCACACTGGAAACACAGGAACCAGGGGAAGATCTGCTTGCTTTTATCCTCCAGACTCCTCTGTGTAAATTCATTGCCCAAAGAGCAAAACACAGAGTAAATACGTGCCAGGAATAAATAGCACTCTGCCTAACAGCACTTGTGAGTTCTTGAAAATATATAGAGCTGCTCTTCTGTTTAACCAAATTTCCTACTACTACAGAAGCATATGTGCAAAGTGCCTCTCTAATTACAGCCATGAATCTCCCTCTTACAGTCCCTGACCCTGAGAGTGCATTTAGCAGAGCTGCAGCATTCCAAATACTGTATTAATGAGGGACAGCATGGAAATGAGGAGAAAATCCAGAGTAACTTCAGCACAAGTGCAGTTATCTCTACAGAGAGCTCAGATTTTAAGGGGACATCAGAGCCTCTCTCATCCCCCTGTGCCACTCTCTCACATCCTTGGCCACCTGCAGCCAGTGACAAGTCACGGGTGGGCTCAAAAATGGCCCAGCAGCCACGTGTTGCTGAAGGAGCCCCCATGAGCCACTCCAGTCTCCATCTATTGATGGGGGAAAACGACTTTTTAAGAACAGGATGTGAACAGCTCAGTTTCTGCTGAGGTTCTTGATTTTAGAGGAATTCCAAACTTTAAAATGGATGAAATTTCAACATCTTGTTTGCACTCTGCACTTCACTTTGAAACAGTTTCAGGCAGTACCATCCTTGTTATACAAAACCAGCTTGGTAATGAACATACAGAAAAATATTCCTCTTCCATCCTCTAAGGCCTTTCTCCTGTCTTTGCAGCAGATAACCTCCAGTTTAAGGCTGAAACTTAGAATAATACGTTTCCAAGGGAAAATATTTTTCAAGACAGATTTTCTGAACTCCACAGTTCTTATTCCTTTTAAGCAGCACCAAGCCTGAACTCTGCCAGGAAGCATTAAATACTTAAAACATTTCTTCCTAAGACTTGAAAGGCACAAGGTGAAAGAAACTAAAAGCAATCACTTCTCAGGATACTGAATGACCAGCTTGGAATAAGAAGCCCTTTCCTGTTGTATAAACCATGGTTTCAGTCATCTTTTAAGCCTTGTTCCATTAAGACACAGGAACCAGTTACTCAGGGCTTTTTATTCCAACCTCACCTACCCTGGGTGTTGCAGTCAGGATGGACATGCAGCAGAGATGGCCCAGGAAAGGGCAGATCCTAAAAATCTAAACTTGAAACAGGCTTCAAAGCCGTTTCACTGACACTACCTCAATATTTCCCTTCAGTAATCTTGGAGGATTGTGTAAAACGCTTGTAAAACCCCACGCTTTCGGTACTACTGCAGACAAACTTTATTGCTGTTCTTATACCGAAACAGCCAAAGTTCATAAGTGCAATTCAGATGCACAAAAAGCTCATTTACTGGACATTTACATCTGGAAATAAGGTCGCACCAGCAGTCTAAGAAGATAATTGTCTTTGCTTTCAAGACTTCTCTTTACACTTGAAATGAAATGACACCATCTCCAGAAATTAGACAAATACCTTGTGCATGATATTGCTTTATCCACATCCTTGCCAAGCCCTATAAAGCACCCTTCCACTTGATGCTGGTAGATGAAAGGGTATTTATGAGCATAGCTGCATACAGTATTTAACAGCCCAGGAAACTCCATTAAAATGTAATGCATTCCCAGAGCCCCAGGTGAAAGTGCAGATACTCAGAAGCAAAGATTTTTAATAAGTGTCCTCCTCAAGGTTTCAGCTCTGCAGCTTAACTAGGTATAAAATTTCTGATAAATTCATTGTCCATTTTTATACAAGTCATTTAAATTTTAAGATGCCTGTGTGAGAATCTGATTTATTAAATATGCGATTCTTCAAAAGATTACGATCATGACATTAAGTCATTCAGAAATTAGATTCAGTTTCTGATCAACTGAATTGGCATTAAATATACTTATCCAATTATAACCACAATGCAATTATACTGATACTTGAGCTAACTGCACATTAGGCATTGCAGCCAAAAATGTAAGAGAGATGGAGTGAAAGAATGTTTGGAAGCACATTTTTAAAACAAAAGAGGAGAGATTCAGATTAGAATTTAAGAAGAAATTCTTTACTCAGATGGACAGAGGCCCTGGCACAGGGTGCCCAGAGAAGCTGTGGCTGCCCCTGGATCCCTGGAAGTGTCCAAGGCCAGGCTGGATGGGGCTTGGAGCAGCCTGGGACAGTGGAAGGTGTCCCTGCCCATGGATGGGGGGTGGAAAGAGGTGACCTTTAAGGTCCCTCCCAGCCCAACCCATTCTATGACCCTATGACTCTGTTTGTCCTATGGTCCTTCCCTTAAACCTTTAACCCTTCAGGTACAAGCCTTAACACACTGCATAAAGATAAAAGGAATAATAAAGTAAGCTAATTAGGCATCTCCGTTTGTTATCTACGCACTTTTTAGCCTATTACAACAATTATGGCATCAGACCATCTTTCTGTACCTCAGAGTCCTCTCACAATCCCCTCACCTGCACACACTCGTGACTGGCAAAGGGAAAGACAACAGGGAACTCCACACAGTCGGCTTAAAACCAGCAGAACAGCTGGATCAGGTCAGACACCTGCCAGATGTTACTTGGAAAACTCATGAACAGGACAAGTTCACACTGAAACTTCCTCAAAACACATTCCCAGCCTTGAACACCTTCCCACCCTTCCAGGTGCTGGGCACTGCCCAGGCTCCCCAGGGAATGGGCACAGCCCCGAGGCTGCCAGAGCTCCAGGAGCGTTTGGACAGCGCTGCCAGGGATGCCCAGGGTGGGGTTGTTGGGGTGTCTGTGCAGGGCTGGAGCTGGGCTGGGTGAGCCCTGTGGTTCTCTCCCAGCTCAGGATATTCCATGATTCCATGGACAAGCCTCAGTGATACTCAAACATTTTCAGAGTCTCTGTGCACTTCCAGAATTTATAAACTCCCAGGATAATTTCTACACCTTTGCCACACCCTGACAGCTTCTGGCTGTCCCCTTCACGGGGTTAGCTGGAAACAGAGGGGACAGGGGTGGTTTTGCCCTCATGCCAGGCACTGGCATGGGACAGTGGCACTGCAGAGAGAGCATCTGCCACGTGCTGAACCAGCACCCCAGGGATGAGACAGGCACTGCAGTGTATCATTTTTCCATGGAAGTGACTGCTCCTGGCAGGCTGTACCCAGGAGGCACAACTGCTTTCCATCACATTCTGCACTTCAGACAAGACAGACTTCTCACCAGACTATCAATATCAGCTTTGGTTTGTTTGGGTTTTTTTAATTCTAAAGCACTGTCTCACAGGGAGGAAATAATTGTGATACTTGACTATACTGCAGCATTTCTAGCAGTTTAAGACTATTTTAGGATTAGATAATTAAGATAAACTTGATGATGAAGTCCCAGCTGGGATAAAGATGTTGTTTAGCTGAAAACACTCATCTGTGGCAAAAACTAATAGAATTTCCCAGAACAGAGACTACAATTAATATGGATTTAAAAAAAAAAAAAAAAAGCATTATTTAACCAGCAGTTATAATTTTATTAGCCCAGAGACTAAAGAGAATCCAAGTCAGTGGACGTGGTTTCAGATATAAAGATTATACCAGAGTTGTGTAAGCCAGGTTTTGGTTTAATGTTCTTTTTCCTCAGAGGTAGAGATGACACCACAACCACAGAGCACCCGCATCCAGCTGCAGGACAAGGGTGAACAGTGACTTCCCAAGCACACTTGACCTGAATCCCAGCCACAGCACCAACTTTTCAAACAGTTGCACTCGTGACCCCGCTCCTCACACAACCAGCAGAGCTCAGAGCCAGCTGCACTGTGAGATTTCTCACCTATCCAGAGCTAATTGCCACAAACATGGAAGTTGATGGCACTCGGAGCTGAAAACAAGGAAATGAAAACACGAGCGATCAGAAAGTGACCTCTTTCCTCAGCGCTGACAGCAGCCCCTGGGAGCACCGAACTCATGGTGACAGCACGGGCTGGGTGCCTCGAGTCAAAATTACAACAGTTATTAGCAGATCCTCAGCTAAACGATCTGATTTTATTTTTTTAACCTACATTGGATTATGAAGGCAATAATGAGGTGTACTCAAGAGAAAAATGACCAACGACATGGAATGCTATTTTCTCACCAATGTCACCAGAGCTTTCTTGGGACGGTTAGAAGACACCATGGTGAGGACAGAAGTGACACGGTGTTTACTGCTATTTAGGAAAAGAAAATAATTTCATTCTGAAGGGGTTTGGACACCAACTTCGTGCACCAGCAGTTTGTGAAACCATAGTGCCATTGCAGCAGATCTTGATTGTTCTAGAGTGGGGTTCGCACAGTAAAGACATCTCATTCAAACCACACAGCCTGAGGGGGTGGCTAAGGCACCTCCCAACCACTGCCCCCTGCTCCTGGACATCTGCTATTTATTCTTTGGGAGCTACAAGTCCTATGATGACAGTGCTGGATCTTCACAGCCAGGGAAGGCCTGGCCAATCCATTCTTTTTCCAAGCTGGAGTAGCTGGAGCACTCCATGCTTTCCTTCACTGCACCTCCCAGGCTCTGTTTTGCTGGATTAAGGAAGCTACACACTCCAGGGTCCCCATGGCAAAAATTCTCAATTACACCAAATCTCCTCATAGCCCTTCTTTACATCTGCGACGTGCTGAATTCATCTTTCCTCTGAAGGAGCACCTGTGCTGTCCAGATGGAATCACCTTCCAGAACACTTCAGATAAAACAATTTCTGACCTAAATAACACATTCCCATTTTGCCATCTTGCCTTACAGAAAGACATTCTCTTTCCAGAAGCACATCTCAGACTCCTCTCAATCTCCTGGTATTAATGCTCCAACAGCTTCTTGTCACTTCCAACTGATCTCAAATCTTAA
This sequence comes from Lycocorax pyrrhopterus obiensis, assembly GCA_014706295.1. Classification (NCBI taxonomy): domain Eukaryota; kingdom Metazoa; phylum Chordata; class Aves; order Passeriformes; family Paradisaeidae; genus Lycocorax; species Lycocorax pyrrhopterus. The sequence continues at coordinate 6,166,339 of JACSVZ010000022.1, read as the reverse complement.
ACCAAAAAAACTAATCAGTCCTGAGATGCATGACCTTGCGTTCTGTGATGCTAAATTACATCCCATTTTTTTTATTTCATCACATTTCAAAATCCTAATTCCTCCTGTCTGATATTTTCATCCTCCTCCAGCTGTGTGTGAGGGACTCCCTATAACAGCACGTTCCTTGTTTGCATGTGTGGAGCAGCGGCGAAATAAACTTAGATTTCAAGAATTATCCTTTAACATCAGTTAGGATTCCTCCAGTCTGGTCCAGTAGAAAGGTGTAAAAAAAGCTTACAATGCCCAGGGCAGTCCTAGACTCACACATTTAATTCATTTGTCTATAGCAATGCTATTAAATTGGAGTTAAATTTACTAGACTAGGTTTTCCAAACCAGTCATGGAATCGTGGAATGGTTTGGGTTGGAAGGGACCTTAAAGCTCATCCAGTTCCAACACCCTGCCGCAGGCAGGGACACCTTCCACCAGACTGGTTTGCCCATCCCTGGGCACCGCATTTCAAGCACACAAACAATTTTTCAGTATCATCCAGGTAAGCAGTGTGTCCATGTACCAATTCCCTTGAAAAGTCTGTCTTTTAGGATCTGTGTCAGTACTTCCAAAACCTACACTTTAAATTAAATCTCTCCAGCTTCAGCAACCAACATGAAGAGATTCAGTAATGAATGAAAAAATTTATACTCTGTTGGGACCAATCTTCCACGATTCAGTTCCACACTTTATGATATTGAAAGTGTCAATTATGTGATTTAATGTCTTCGATAAAGTCAGTGCACTAACATGCTGGTACTAATTAAACTGGGCAATTATAAAATAGAACCTGATTTTCAGTCCTGGCAAACTGACAGTATCTCACAGGTGAGAAGGTGACGATGAGAAACATAAGAACAAGCAGAATTGCTCTAAAATCCTTCATTTAACAAGCTCCTCTTGATTTCCTCAAAGTTGCGGTTACTTTTTTGATATGAAGCATCAATAATCTAGAATCAGTAACTCACAAGTACCTTTACCAGTTACTACAAAGTTTGATTTTTGCCTCATTGAATTTTGGGAGAATTCCAAAATACTGCTGGTGCACACTCTGAGCAGAAATGCTGGTTCTTACCCTGGCTTTGCAAGTTTAATTTTCAGATACATATAACAAGTAAATTCATATACAGACCTATGAAAGATCCTGTCCTCTCTCTGCTGACTGTAAAATTCAGGGAGTCGATCTGCATTACACCTGGTACCAATTGTTATTTTCCTTCATGGTGTGAAAAAACCCGTGTACAAACATGCAGGCAACAGGTAACTCACTGAGGACAGCAGCTGAGAGTGTCTGGCCAGGAAACCAGCCCTTGAAACTTGGTGAAAGCCTTAGGTCTGTCCCTTGTTTTATGGAATAATAAGGTGGTGCTGTACAATTTTTGGGATATGGTCAAAAAAACTGTCAAAGCACAGAAACATGATTTGAGTCCTTTTTAAGGTGATTTGGATGAATCCCAGTGGACCAGACTATCATAAACTTATTACTAATTGAACAGGGATGTGGCAATGAGGAGTATAAATTATGTACAATGACTGTTTCCCTCTACTGGTGCACAGTGCATTTATATTTGAGTGGAAGAGATGTCACCCACAGCAACAAACTTAAAATTTCCTGAGAGACTGCTCAGAGAAAAGAAAAAAACACCAACAAATACCAACCCCACATCTTTTTGTGCTACAATTACTCGTTCTCAAAAATATTTGAACACATGAAAATCATAGAAACACAGAAGAGTTTGGGCTGGAAAGGACCTTCAAGTCCATCCAGTGCCACCCCCTGCCATGGGCAGGGATACCTTCCACTGTCCCAGGCTGCTCCAAGCCCCGTCCAACCTGGCCTTGGACACTTCCAGGGATCCAGGGGCAGCCACAGCTTCTCTAGACAGATAAATTCCCTGTCTACCACGGAATTTAGTTTATTTAATATATTGTATAATTTCTCAGTTAGCTCAGCAAATTTCTGAACTCTTGCAAAGGTCACATGATTTTCCCCATTAACCCATGATTTTCTACAACAGCCTAAAAAGCCTTCATTGGTTTCCAATGAGCTTTGTGGACTTTGTGTACTCTTAAGATATTCTGTACACCGAGCAACAGGAAGAGGTTTCTAGGAAATACATGAAGCAGTTTACGGAACGACCCATTTTTTACATTTTTTACTTATTATTAAGTTTTTAAACTATGTTCCTTTTCTATGTGACTTTTAAAAACCCGGGATCTGCTTGAAACCCCACACACCACAGGCATATAAAGAGACTTCATTAAATTATCATATTCTTATTTTAATCTTTAAATTATTAAAATTGCTGCCACTCAGTACCAGCATTTTGGGGCAATTATAAAGTGTTTTCTAAGAGTTTCAAATCTTTCTGGCTAAGATATCAATCACAGGCCTTTTCCAAAAATGTCCCCTGGAATGGATATTCATCCTTTTTCCTTATGCCAGAGATGAAAACTATATACCCAGCTGAATATGCAACTTTCCATTACCTGTATTATCATAGCACCCCAGAGACCTGAATGATGGCCAGAATGTGATCAAATGCAGGTTATTGAGCTAAAGCCCTTTATTTCTTTGGAATCTTTATTACACTCAGCACTATAAAGTCCACAGTGAGACTCAGTAATGGATTCCTTGGATGGATGAGATGCTGGCAGTGTGCTGGGAGAGCAAGAGCTTAGGATGAATACGAGGAGCCCAAACAGCAGGCAAAGATTTGCTGCAAACACTGATTTACCTGCTGAGACTTTGCTTTCCTGTGTCTGAGCAAAAGGCCACTGCCAGCAATCCTTGGGAGAAGGGGACATTTTGGAGGGGAAAGTTGAAGGATTATAAACCAGCTTACTTTTGCTATAATTTGTTTCCTAAAACACGGTTTAGAAGCTGTGCCGGCCAATAACGATGCCCAAGTCATTTGGACATAACTTTGCTTTCCCTTTCAGGTTACATCCCTGTGCTGATGACACAGGAAAAGAGATCTCTGGCACCAGACATCATGTACAAATGCCAGAGCACCTCTTTCCTGCAGTTCCACCCCAGTATGCAGTATTTAGGCTGGTAGGATACATCCAGAGGGGTAATCCACACCCTGCTTTTAACAGCCAAGCCCCTGGCTGCTCTATCTACATAAGGTTGTGAACTTTGGGTGTAGGAATTAGTAGTATTGTAGAATTCTTTGTTAGATGATAGCATAAGAAGAATATGGAATTTAATCAAAAATTATGCTTGTGCTTTTTTGCTTTGCTTGCTTTTAGCCACGCAGATTTACCACTTAACCAACCTAAAGTAAATGTTTGGGAGACTTTAGCTAATGGCTGTTCTTGCACCTTAATTCCCCATTTGAGAACCCCCCAAAGTTTACACCCACTACTTCCTGGGCAGATAAAGAAGCAGTTGCCATCGATTCACCCAATTCTGACTCGCCTGCTCACCAGCAAGCCAGTCTCATTCAGGAAGGTGTCACAGGCTTTTAAATTCAAGGCTCCAGCTGTTTGCTTTGATTCCTTCTGACCTGACTATTTCATGGCACTGGGAGGCAGATTGCAGGCACTGACAACTACAGATTAGGAAAAATAAAAAAGAATTCAAGTCTGAAGATTTGTCCCTCTCCTGTCCCCACACAGACTTTACCTAATTCAGGTAATCAGGTGTTTTCATTACCCCTCAAAACAGTCACACTGCTGTTCTCACCCAAATATCACACTTGCTCTGCCTGAAAGACCAAAAAGCCTTAACAAAAACTGGACTGAAAGTCTGAACCACCATCAACTTCACCCTAACCCGTATAAAGAGAGACAGGTTACAGGAATGATGGTTCAGTCTTGTGCTGCAGCTCCTGGAAAACAACAAAGTAATGGATCACCAACTTCTTCTGAGAGCTCAGATCTTCAACATAAAATTCAAACCTCATTTTCAAGCAAAACACTACTTTTTAGGAAAGAATTACTGTTTCTTTTTTTCCCCTCCCTGAGGTATGAAACACTGCATTCAAATAAATCAAATGCTCTGATCCTGTATCATTCATTTACTTTTATTTCAGACAGGCTTGTTTGCACTAAAAGAGAGAGCATGGATTTGCACCTGTGAGTGTTTTTGCAGACTCCAAAGCTTCCTAGCAGTTAATCACAGAATCCCAGAATGGTTTGACTTGGAAGGGACCTTAAAAATCATCTTGTTCCACCCCCTGCCATGGGCAGGGACACCTTCCACTGTCCCAGGCTGCTCCAAGCCCCAGTGTCCAACCTGGCCTTGGACACTTCCAGGGATCCAGGGGCAGCCACAGCTGCTCTGGGCACCCTGTGCCAGGGCCTCCCCACCCTCCCAGGGAGGAATTTCCTTCTAATATCCAATCTAAAACTACTGTTTTCAGTTTGAAGTCATTCCCCTTGTCCTGTCCCTCCATCCCTTGTCCCAGTCCCTCTCCAGCTCTCCTGAAGCCCCTTTAGACACTGGAAGGGGCTCTAATACCTCCATGGAGGCTTTTCTTGTTCAGGGTGAAGAAACCCGAGTCTCTTAGCCTGTTTTTAAGAGATATTCCAGCCCTGTAATCAACTTGGTGGCCTGGGGACCTGAGTGTCCCTCCCCTGGCAGTGCCACAGGTGCCTGTGCCCTTTGTTGTGCCAAGGGTCAGCAGTTCACGGCCTCTCTGGGCTCCCACCCAGAGCCCAGCCTGCCCTGGATGGATGGATGGATGGATGGATGGATGGATGGATGGATGGATGCCAGCAGCTCCTCTGGCTCCACACACACCCCCTGGTCTGGAGAACACAGCCCTCCTCATGCTGAGCACAGGGAGAGCACCAGCAGCTCGTTCTCTGTGAATGCTGAAAGCCTGGCTGCAGAGAGGTTTCTCAGTTTTCTGACAGTGTCTGTGTGAAAGTCTTGCTTTCTCACGGCGCTTATGGGAAAACAGTTGGGAGATTTTGTAAACGATGGCATTGTTATGGTACCAAGGAGAAAATATCTGCAGTAAGTGGTGTTGGGTTCAGCCAATCCCTCTGGGGGGTGGTTGGTCAGTGAACCAATAACCTTATGTCAGTCCAGTGTGCTGAGGGATATAAGCGAATTTGTAAATTAATAAAGGGTCGGTTTCTTCTCGTCCTAAACCGTCCATGTCGCTTTATTCCTCGGGCTCTGCTCTCTAGCAACAGCTCCCTATCCCAGGCTGTGATGCCCAGGCACACGCTGCTCTCATGTTCACACTCACCAGCGGGCAAACAGCGCCTGGGACTATAAAGCCTTCACGTACAATTCAGGTTTAAAACTCCCTGAAAGGCAAACAGTGCTGGAAGCACTCTCACCATGTGGAACCGTGGGGCAGGCACATCAACAAACAATTCAAATGCATCCTGATGTGACTACATTAAAATAATGGATAATAGCTATCAATTAGCAGGCCAGGCATTTCCCTTTCAAATTCTACCTTGGAAAATAAAGCTAAATAGAAGAACAACAATATTCCTTTCCCGGAAAAAGCAGTATTTCTGGAAAAGACAATTTTTTATTGGTCAGTACTTACCATCAGTTTAGATTATGTGAAAAAGTCTTCAAGTCTTACTTTATAGACCTTTTAACAGAAATTTCTGGCATTAAGGATAAAGCTGCATTACTTTTACTAAGTGCTTTTCACTTAGCTGTGAGAAACTTAAATACTGAGAGACTTTCAATTTGGGCTTGTTTGCAGGCCTCCCTAACATTACACACCAGGAAGAGTCAGTCAGGCAAGTAAATAAAAGTAGGAGCAGGACATACACATGAAGAGAAAAGAGTTTGAAGATCTCATTTGACAACTGCTCAGTGCATTAGGAAAGTGTGGTTTAGCTCCAGCAGTGGCCTCTGATAGTGGATTTTCTGAAGAACAATTTAAATGCTACTTTTAAAACTCTGAGTTGAATTAATACTGCTTGAAAAGATTGTCTTCCTCTGACACAACTGGATTGTCTCTCCTTTCTATCCCTGCTGTACTAAACTGACCATGAGCTGTATGACCCCCCCCCTCCTTTGTCACCAGCAGCTCTGGGTTTCATCTTTCAGACTCTTTCATGTTTTCTTTTGGTAGTTGCAGCACAGAGTTCAAACCAAGATGTAGGAGCAGAAAGCAACGTTTGTGCTTTCCCTGCTCACTTTCCCTTTTAACTGATAATCCTAGGTGGAAAAAAAAATAAATGACTGCTTAAATTTAATTAATGGAGCTGAAAATCTCAGTTAAGAAGTCAACTACAGAATCACAAAAATTAGATTGAAATAAGTGTGCAGCTCATGACCTTGCCACTGCTGCAAATGAGCAAATGTTCTCACTGTACAGAGGCCTGAGTGAAAGCAAGGGTTTAATTGCATTTTCTCGATGGTACAAGTGGACATATTAAAACTAAGCATGGGGAGAGAGAGGAGTTAATTTGATAAATCTTCTAGGGCTGCGGAAAGGACAGCTGGTACTTAAAAAGCAAAATACTACAGTGTGAGCTTCCCCTCTCCTTCCCTTCCTACCTACTCTTATCAAAGCATCCCAGAGCTCTTACAAGCTTTATCACCCTTTCCACCGACACTGCTGATCCATTCAAGTGTTCATGAGGGCTGTTCACACGCCCAAACCTAACACGCTGCTTTTTCTTGTGTAGATCCTTTCCCTTCTTCCAAGAGCAAACCCCTTGATCTTCCTGAGAAATTACAAAAATCTAGTGGGGAGGGATTGAACCAAAACAAAATAAACCAAAACCCAGCAGTTTTTTCGTGACTGTGTAAGAAAATGTCCCCTGGTTCCAATTACTGTCATGCAGCAGACTTGATGAGATGCTGGGACTTGAACCTGTCGTGGCATTGCACGAGAGCCCCTGCAAGTCCCCAGCTTTAATCCAGTTCCACAAGCAGAAATGTCACTTAATCCCTTGGTAAATTGCTTTAAAATAGATTGCTAAGTATGAAGAGCTCCCCAGAATTCCAAGGAAGATATCAGACAGTTGCCAGCTTCATGAAAGAGAACCCAGAAGTGCCAAACTCAATTTCATCCCGTTCTGCCAGTGTTACACAATCTCCTGGTGTTTTTATCCCTTTCATGACGCTGGCACGCAGTGGAACAGCAATAACCTTTCCCACAAACACAATTTAAATGGCAGAGCTCGTTTAGGCGCAAAAACTTGAACACAGTTGAAAGCTTTTGCTTGTGCACCTGCCCACAAAAACTTCACATGAACCCTACTGAGGAGTAGCTTAAAAACAGAGCTGCCACTCTGAACAGTTACCCCACAAAGCCCTCCCTGCTGGGCATTCAAGGACTGACTACGGAAACTTTTGGGGCTGCAGGGGAGTATAACAGAATTATGAATGTCCTGAAGAAGCCTCACATTGCTGCATCCAAACATATATATCAGATATTAAGAAGAAATCCTTCCCTGTGAGGCTCTGGCACAGGGTGCCCAGAGAAGCTGTGGCCGCCCCTGGATCCCTGGAAGTGTCCAAGGCCAGGTTGGACGCGGCTTGGAGCAGCCTGGGATGGTGGAAGGTGTCCTTGCCCTGAAAATCAATGAAGTTTAAGGTCCCTTCCAACCCAAACCATTTTATGATTCTAAGGCCTCCATGGAGGCTTTTCTTGTTCAGGCTGAACAAACCCCATGTTAAATACATGGCATTTGTTTACTTAAAATTCCTACGCTCTTTTCTCCACATCTCATCCTGCATTAAGCATCTGGTATTCCTGGGTTTTGGGGTGTTTGGGTTGAGTTTTTTGTGGTTTCTTTGGTTTGGTTTTTTCCGTATAAACAGATCTCAAATAACTGAAGATCCTTGAATTTAAAGTACCAAAAGCCTGATAAAAATTCCAGCCAGCAGCTGCTGTTCACAAGCAGCACTCTGGAGACAGACCACCACAGGACACCGGGAGGGAAGGAAACAGCAGGGCAGCAAAATTCATTTGCTTTGCTGCAGTTTGCACTGGAGCTTCCCGTATGCCACCACCACCTGCAGCTCTGAGCATCAGCTGGAAAACAAAACGAGGTGGGAAAACAACCACAGCCGTTCCTCCAGCCACCGCAGGCATGGAGAAGCCGTGGCCATCAGGAGCACAGATCACCCTCTCTGAGCCGCACTTAGGAGAGCCAGGATTTCTTCTGCGTTCACACAACAGAGGAATCCAAGCAGCTTTAGCTCCTCAAAGAACATCCTCATGCTCAGTGCATTCAAGCAATGACATGATCTTGTAATTCAGGAGGTCCTCAGAGAGTATTTGATCGTTCTAGAGGAACACAGGTGAGTTTAAACTGTCTTTGGAATTAAACAGCATCAGTTCCCCTCAGAGGATGAGCTAGATATGAGTCTGTGTTACATCACAGACAGAGATTGCTGTGACCACTGTTTCCTGGGAGGAAATTCCACAAGTGGCGTGGAAATGGAAAATTCTCCATTTTTCTAATGATTCCCACAAATCCAAGTGTCGCCACGTTGAAGTGCAAAGTTACGTTCCATCTCTAAAATTCGTGGAATCATTTAGGTTGGAAAAGACCTCCAAGATGACTGAATCCAACCATCACCCAGCACTGCCACGGCCACCACTAACCCATGTCCCCAAATGCCACCTCTACACACCTCTTAAATCCACTCAGAGAGGTGACTCTACCACTGCCCTGGGCAGCTGTTCCAGGGCTGGACAACCATTTCCACAAGGAAACTTTTCCTAAACCTCCCCAGCACATCTTAAGATCCCATTACTACATGTGAAGAAGCAACAGTGCAAGTGAGAAACAACCAGCAAACAATAAATAACTGCTGAATGCTCCAAGCTTTGCACACATTGAACTTTCTTTGACAGTTTTGCACTCATAGCTGTGACCCTGCAAATGGAAGTGCAGATCAAATCCTAATTCTTAATGATTTTTCCAAAGCCTCTAAGCCAGCAAAGCTGTGCTAATTCAGGAGTCATGAAATCTATTGTTTCTCTGCCCCGAAACACTTAGAGAATCTGTCAATATTCAGAAAAATCACCATTCAGATCTCCTGCAGCTTCAAGCTAGTGGGAAAGCAAAGGGAGGGAATTAGGATCAGCTGGTTCATGTACTGAATCCAAGTGGCAATAAAAATACAATACTCAGGTTCTCAAAATCTAAAGTGTGGGAAATCTGAAGTTTGTCTTCGATCACAATGCAAACTAGATGTATTTGCAGGATTAACTCCTGGAAGCAAAGAGCATTCAGATGCTTGTGACACTTGGGATTTCTGTCCCTTCCTTTTCCACTTATAAATCAACGCTGCAAGCCTTAGTATTGGAGAAATGTTTTGCTGGAAGTGCAAAGTACTTCTATATTAGCTAAAAAAAAATCCTAAATTGTTACTGTGGATCCTTTTACTTTCTCCTCACGTTTATCTACATGAAGAAAGATACACAGAAGAAGAAACAACTGCAGTTGAGCAATGAAAATTGCTTCTCCTTCACGGGAACTGTAGTGCTCAGACATCCTCCACAGGAGAGGAAGTCTATTATAAATGTCCTTCTTCCTATTCACCAGTGCAACAAGCACAGATCAGTACCTTCAGCTGTTTTCCTGACCTGTTTTGCACACAGCAAATCGAGCCAAGCCCTCGAGCTCTGAAGACCTGAGCAGACCCCGAGGCACAGCCAGCAGGAAGGAGAACATTTCTCCCAGGGCTGCAGAAAACGTCATCGACCCAGGGAACCTTGATTTCCAGACTCAGCTGACAGCAGAACGGAGCAAAAGCACTGCTATCATTAGCACACCAAAAACGAGGCAGAAATTAGCGCTTTCCGTGTGGAGGTTTTACGCAAAGCCAAGCTCTGCCGCCCCTCACCCAGTGTCACAAACCCAACCTGCCCAACGCGTTAGCGGGGGCTGAGCAGCCACGCGCACGTTTGCTTCTCGCTGCACTGACTCCGCATCCTTCAACTCATCCAAAACTTCTCAGCTGCCCCAACACCTCCTCCATAATAGCTATAACCAGGAGATGATTTACCTCCAGGAGACACGTGGCCCATTTCAGTCAAGCGATGCAGCTCCTGAAAGGAGGCGGGCAGAAAGGATGGAGAGAACAATTTCTTTCTTTATTGCCTAACGCTCGTGCAAAACAAAAAGAAAGCGTACTGCAGACAGCTCTCTGCTCCTTCAAACGACTGTCACTCGTTACCCTCACTTGTTTGAATTTAAAAAAACCAAACCCAGAATAAAAAATAATACAATTTTGAACCACTAACTTCAAACCAGGTGTAGCAATTTTCTGGGAAATCATTTGAACATTTACTTATGTACAACTGTTATGTACAGTTTTATGTACAAGACCTTTCGTTTTACCTGTTTAACCAATGGGAATTTAACCAATCTGTATTCTAAGCAGTCAATATAGCACCAAGAGGCCTTCGCAAAAAAAGCACATTCTAAATTTCCAGAAACAAAACTACTGCCACCATGGCAACAAGTCGGCAAACAGCAAAAACCCCTTCAAACACTGGGAAGCAATCTAATCACACCAATGCCAGGTGTATAATTTTTAAATATAGTCATTCCTGGCACACTCTCTGCAAAAAGAAAACATTAAACTCTGTGTACAAATATTCGCTGAAAATATGTTTACAGATGCACACTGTCTTGCAATAAAAAATATTACACCTGTAGTACTGCCTGGGATGATTTTCAACCAGGTAGGAAATAATCAGTTGTTTACAAATCTAGGATTGCAATAAGCACAAGATTGGAAACATATCTATATATATTCTGAAGCAAAAATACTACAGCTAAAAATGCAGAAGTAATAACTAGATTTGTTCCCAAGCACGTGGCTGTCAAAGCAGAGCTGTTCTCTCCTCATTTAGGTGTCTCTAACTACACACACCCAAAAGTGCATAGGCAAAAGGCTAATGAGACCCACGCAACACTCAACTCAAGCTGGAACTACTTCTTTGGGTTGGTTTTTGGCTGGGTTTTTTTCGTTTTGTTTTGTGTGTGGAAAGGAGACAAGAAAAGAGGCTTAGGGGGTTGATTTGTGTTTTGTCTTTTTAAAACATGTTACTGGAGGCAAGCCGTACCTCAGAAATCAAAGCAGCGTTAGCAGTCTTGCATTTCAACAAAGAGGTACAAAACTACTTAAAGAGAGGATAAAGCCAGTTCCACCCAGATGAGAGAAAGTAAAAATCTCTTGCAATAGTTCACTGAAGCCATTGAAAAAAATATCAACTTCACGCAGATTTCACCAGGCTGAAGCTGGGAGTTGAACAGCACAGCATAATCCAGAACAGAAATCTCTGGTGACTTATCATTTTCCCCCTATTTGGCTGATGCCAAATACTAAGGTGGGTCAAGAGGACTTCAGAGAAGCAGCAGCTATGAAAATTTAACCACAGCATTAACTTTAGTGGCCTTAAATAAGGATTCACAGCTCAAGACAAGCATTACTTGATCAGGAAGCCAGAGCCAGGCTGGAGGTCTCCATCCTGGGAAGATTCACAAGCCCTTGAATTATAAATTGCTGGTTCCACACACTCACAACTAGCAATTTCAACCTGAAGTGTGGAGTCAAAATGAACTTTTGGAGCAGCTGGGTAGAAGCCATCGTGAGGATGAGTGTGCTCTGCTCAAACCCTCTGCAGAGATGAAGTCAAACGTCTGCATTTCTAATGGGATGCTAATTAGTGCTTAAATACAGAGCTAATTTAAAAGGACATAAACATAAAAGTCGTTTTAGAGCTGAACTTCTGGAGTTTGGCAAAAAAGCTTTTGCCACCTAAGACTTCAAACCAGGACAGGGCAAAAACCTTCCCAGCCTTTATAATTGAACATGTACAGAAATAGAAGAGCACAAATACACACCCAGAGCTGCCGAACCACGAGATTGCTGCCAAAAGAGGGCCTGAGTGAAAGGGCTGCTAAAAATAATAAAGCTTTGTGAAGCAAAGTTAATTAATAGGAATGAAGGGCATCATTAAAACACACCAAAACAGCAAAAATCAATCACCAGGACCCCGACGTGAGATTCAGCAGAAATAAACTCTCTGAAGTACTGTTCCTTTTATCTCCTCACAACTTCATTACAGAACCTCCCCATCCCCTCCTGCAACACTGCCTCACTGACCTGAGCCAGGCAGAGCAGAACTGAACACAGCTGGGTGCCCACTAATTTGGCACCCACAGCCAAAATTTGGCACTACTCCCTACCTGCTTCCCCCTCCACCCCTGCAAAATGTTACCCATGACCAAACCCTATTTGGAATTCAGCTGAACTTGGTTATTTGCTTCAAAAAAAAACGACCAGGGAAAAGGAACAGCTGGTAAAGATAACTTGCCCTGGAAGCGAAGTTTAGGACTGAAAATGCTTTACATCATTCCTGTCAGCCATCCTTCAGCAGCAGCTGCGCTGCAAACCGGAGTGCAGATCACAGGCTCCGTGTGGATAAGAACCTGTTCTCACATGATGACAAGTAGGTCACACAGGACTGATCTGGCCAGCTAAAAATGTCTGCAGAGCTGCCCCAAATTCTCTAAAACCTCAAAAGGCACCACAGAGCAGCGCACGGCTCCCTGCCTGTCCTAGGCTTTGAGTGGGGACAGCAAACGCTTGTGGGATTGCATAACTACAAAACACAGCCCTAGCTCTCATTGTCTTGTGGTCTGAAATGGATGGAATTCTGAAGAGCAAAACCGCAAATTATTTCTACATCTTGCATCCAAAATAGGAGTATGTAGAGATCTTAGATTCTCCTTTTTATTTTGGAAGGGTTTTAAGCTTCAAAAGCCCATTTTTGGTCCTATAGTTGCAGCTGCCCTCCGTACAGCAAAGCACACTCACCCACCCACCCAGAATTACATCTGAAGAATTTTGCCCTATTATTTGCTTCGCATGAACACGGAGGAGAGAAAAACAGGAAAATTGGACTTCCCTCTCTCTCCCGTTCCCTGCAAGCCACTTATCTTTCTCTCAAGACCTGAGAGAAATTACCTGCTGTATTTCTATGTTCCTGCTAGTAATGAGTAGTTTCCTGTTGTAGAGTTACGGCTGCTCAGGATCTCTACTATAATGACATAAAAAAGCTCAAATAAACTCTAAGCCAGTGCATCAAAAGAATGTGTTTATTACACCTTGCAAACAACTTTTTTTTTTCTTTTTGCGTTGAAAAAAAACCCAGTTAAACGTGGCTGTTTCCATCAGCTGCAATTTTTTCCTGGTTTAGTTGGTTGGTTTTGGTTTTTTCCCCATGGAGACCTGAGTACAGAAGACAGGAACCCAAAGGATCACACAGGGTTAATGTTCCTATACCAAAGAATTTGCAGGTTACAACAGATATTGCTTAATGGTTATGGTTTTCATGGTTTCTTTAGTGTAAAAGCTGTGGTACCACTGCAGTAATTAACCGCTGACATTCTGCAGGTGTAACTGCCCAGAGGAGGACCCCAAACATCATTCCCCTAACAAACTAATAAAAAGGCACTAGTGCAAGATTTCATCTCTCTGTCTGGCACAAGTTCAGAAGGCACAATTTGAAGCTGTCTTGCAACTTGAACGTTCCCTCTCCTCCACAAGTGACAATCACTTCCACTTTTCCATGTTTTTTCAGTCAATGAAGTTGTCAGATTAAGAAATTCCTTCTTTGTTCCCACAAAACAAAATTCAAACCTCCCCCACTGATGCCTTTTCCTGGTCTTAAAATCAAGAGTCAAACACAGTTAGAAGGGAAAAAGGGATTTTACCTTGGTATTTATTTTAAGAATCCTTAGGTGCACCATGCCCAGGTCGAATGCACCTCCATGCACACCGCAATGCACACCCACAATAGATCTGGTATCACATTATAGGTGTTACTAATTAGCATTTCTATCAAAGATTCCCCAATGAGAAGCTCGAGTGAGCCCCCCTCCCCAAGGAACCTTCCCCTGGATGGTTCTATCTCAGTTTACAAAATGTGTTCTGGAGAGGACCTTGGGGTCTGGGGCATGCTGATCCCTAACTACAAAGCTTCTGAGATGTCTTGTCTCCTGGCTTGACAAGTCCAAGAATGTCGGCAAAAAGCACTGAGAATACAGAAGTTGTAAAAAGGTATAACAGGGGTATAAAAGAAAAGGCAAAAAATTATCATGGCATCACCACCTAGAAGGAGCCTGTGACCTCCACACCACCAGCAGTTTCCCCTTTCGAGTTTCCAGCCTCCCTATCCAGCCTGTCACGGATTATTCCCTACAAAATCACCCAGCTCCTCCAACCCCAGCACCAGGTGCTGCTGCTGTGCCTGGGAGCACAGAACGCAGTCCCCACGCCGAGCACGGACATTTCTGTGGCACGTGGCGCTTTACATCATGCATTAGCATCAGCTACTCGGTATTTCCTGCCTTCCCTGGCAGCTGCTTTATGCACAGTGACGTTCTGCTTGAAGTCTGCTCCGGGGGAATGAGTACTATGGGATGGATTTCCAAACACAAGTTTCACAAGTAGGTCAAAGGCAGGCACCGGCTCTCACCTTCTGCAGGCAACGGGACCTGCGGAGGGGTTCAGAGTGTTGGGAGCAAAGGTGTTATGGACAGCTTGCAGGGAAAAAAACCCACAGATCCCAGGGTATGTGCAAATAAACCATCAAATAGGAAGTTAAACAGGCAGTGCTCCCCTTTCCTGCCATCGCTGCTGGCAGAAGAGCTCACTACTCCACCTTCGGGGATACTGACAGCCACATCTCTCAGCCTCCCGCTTACTTGAGCCTCGTTAAGCTCCTCAGATGGCACAGTGACACAGGGGAGGGACAGGAGCAGGAGCACCGTTGATGTTGCACGTGCTTGCAGTAGGATTTTTGTGAGAAAACACAGGGTTTTCTCCCTGACAGTTGGAAAGGCCCATAGAGAACATTTAGCTGTCGTAGATGCGGCTCCTTTCATCAAAAACAGCCTTCAGTGTGCAGTTTCCTTCCCTCCACCCAGGATGGGAGAGCACAAACAGGAGCAAAACCTGCTCCTGGGAAAGCCACACAATCCAGAGGGAAGAATTTGCACAGAGTTCCTGGCAGTCACATCCATCCAGCCTGCAAAACCGGGAGGAGGGGGACCAATTTCCCAATAGCTTAATGCTAACCTACATTCTGAATACTCTGTTGTGGCACTGCATGTCTCATGATCAGAATTAATTACAAGGTAAAGGAAGCAAAAGGCAGCAAAAATATGGCTCCAACATAACACTCTGAGGGTCCCAAAGATGTAACAGATTCAGTTGCACATTGGGAAGGACAAACTCACCTCAGTTCTAGGAAAGGGAGGATGTGTTCTGCCTCAGCTCAGGACCTGGGATAAGAACTGCAAACATTTCTCTGGATTGTGTCGGCAAGTTTAGTTCAAGACATCAGGCTGAGACAAAGCACCTCAGGCCACCCTTGTCAGGCTACTCTCCTGTAACCCTTATATATGAGCAGAATTTGTGGACAAGCCATTTTCTTAATCTTTGACCTCTCATGTCACAAGGTGACCCAACCTTTTATTCTTTATAATGCCTTTCTTAAGTCTGTCTACATATCCATCACACCTATAGAGAGGACAAAGCTTCACAGGCCCCAAACCTCACCTGGTCAGCCAGAAGACTCATGTTTGCTACCCAGATCCAAACTAAAAAGCAGGAAAATTCTGAGATGCCACCACAAGAGATCTACAAACCTGTGCTGTCAGTTGAGAGAAGACATCTCAGCCCCGTGCCAGAACAATGTCACTCACTGCAGACCTGTGGAAATTGTGCATATGGGGTGGCAGTGGGAGCCACATTTGGGGTTTGGTGTCTGCTTCCAGCAAAGGGAAGCTGTACCTCAGCAGGTATTGTGAAAGCAGCTAGAAATGAAGAACGGCAGCACTTTTCCTCACTACAGTGTATTTGTGTTTTCAACCATGTGGGTGGGGTAAGGCAAGTTCCACTGTAACATAGCTGTTCCTAAACAAAGAGCATTTCTGTAAACTCAAGGAATCCATTACAAAGCGCGGAAAAATATTTTTACACACAGAGTCTAATAACATGTTTTGTCAATTAGCTCAGTCACCGTTCAAAGGAGTCACCATCCTACCCTCTTCCCCTTCTTTCCTCCCATGAAATAGAAAAAGCAGCAGTTTTAGAAGTAGTTCTTAAACACAATTAGCATTTATTATAACTTCCCAGGTACAGCCTACGCTTATCTCCCAACTGCACGAAGAGAGATCTCTTTGAGGGGCTATGATAAAAGTAGTTATTTCACAGCTGATCTCCACACACTGTTTTAACAAGCCTGCCCATTTCCAGAAAATCCTGTCACCCTATAATCTTCAGAAAGATTAAAGGTACATAACACAGCTTTAAAAACCCACACTGCTTAAGGTCTCTTATTACTCAGGTTTTCCCTAAACTCGCTGTTCATTATTTCTCAGCCAAGAATCGAAATGAATTTCCTGTAATTCCACCAAGATGTCACTTTTAACAGGCAGCAGTGGCCGCACTTCCCAGCTGCCAGAGGATCAAAGAGCACACCAGGAACATGATGTGAAGGAAAAGGAGAAAATAGAGCTGAATACCTTCCATCTCCTCAAGCAGTCTGAAATGTTCTACCTTTAGCTCTAAATTTTCTGCATCTATCCCTTCCCTGCCTTGAGAAGGCACAGAGAGCTCCACACTCCTGAGAATAAGGACGTTCATCTTTAACCTGAAATCAAAGTCCCAGGTACCCCAGAGCTTGCTGTATGCCCCCCAGAAAAGTGAGCTATTAAGCACTGCTGCAATAATTAGAGGGAAATAACGTGTTCCCATTTCTTCCCTCCTCTTTTGTAAAGTTGTAACATCTTCCTGAATCACTATTCTCTCTCATCTCCCCCTCACCCTCTCGCTGTGGTTTTGTGAAGTGGCAGCCAAAAGCAGAGGTTGTTCCTAGGTAGGAACATGAAATTTAATTAGGTGCTCCCTTCTCCTGCGAGGATGAGGTGGAGAGAGCCAGAATCAGAAGGCACAAGCTCGTTCTGGAAGGGACCCAAGAAAATTAAACTGCAATCAGTAAGAGAGAAATGTTTATTCATGAAACCTGTGCCAGTGCTGAAACAGGAGAGCTGTCTCCAATCCCCCCACTATTTGCAAGGCATTTCCTCTCATTTGTATTTGGTTGAATCCCTCTGTTCCACAGAGTGACAACATCCAGAAGGGTCATAAATCAAAACACCCCTGCTTGAAAGAGCTCAGCTCCCAACACTGGGGATTCTATCCTGCCACTTCCAGGCCAGCCCTCAGGCCTAGCAGAAATACACGCTCCGACACCACGGAAACAGACAGATGCACTTCTTGAAAGGGATCCACAGAACACACAAACTATTCACAATTCCAGCCATGCTGAGAGAGAAAAGTTTTCCATACGGGGTTCAATAAAGACCCCATTACATTTATTTGCAAAGCACATTTATAGCTGGGTAGTTTGAGATTTGGCTTCTTCTTCCCATGAGGTATGAACACGGAACACGCACATCTAAGCTGCTACCGAACACCTTAGAGCTCAAATTTCTTTATTTCCTCCAAATCTTGGCCTCTGCCTCCAGAGCCTACCTAGGAGCTGAAATACATATGTACAAATTCACCAGTTAGGGTTGTCAGAGCATTTTCAGTCCTGACACAGCAGCCTGATATCCACTGGCACGCCTAGACCAACCCTGCAGAGATTTGGGTACACATTAGCAATTCATACGCTTCACTAAAAATCAGTATTTCTTAATTTCACCTGTCTCTCCAAAGCCACTTTACAGGGGACAGCAGATGGGGGAGGCAAGTCTGCTGCCATCAACAGCCAGCTTTTCCTGAATGTTACACACCCCAGTTCATGCTTTACAGCTCACACCTTCACGTTACTGAATGTTGTGGCGGGAGGAAAACAAACCATTTCCAATCCCTGGTTGTTTTATCCTGTCTTCTTTCATCAGCAAGAAAAGTGCATCGTGTTGTACCAAACCAACCTTTTCTTTAGTGACTATTTTACACCTCGTTTCTTGCTGTCAATGCAACAGAGACACACTGAGAAAAAGAAGATTCTTTCAACCAATTGCCCTCATTCAGCAGCAGGGAAATCACATGGAGAGCAGAATACTACAGCCATAGCATAAAAACAATATAGCTTCTTACCAACATGTGACAGAGACAAAGAAACCTCAAAGTCCTTTGGAGATACAAGTTCACAGGCCTGATTTTACAGTTTTCCTTCCCCGGTACAAGATCTCACTGGCTCCCTACAAGATTAAGAAAAGCTTCTATTTTTTTGCCTTTCTTAGCAGAGAATATGTAGAAAGGGAATGGCACAGTTCTGACTTTACTCACCAAGACTCTTGATTCCAGAGGCATTTTCTAGATCTAATTTATTAAGCAAAATTTTTACACTCCTTAGCATCCAAAGGTAATGTGTGCTCGGTATTGCTGTGATGCCTTTTCCTGGTCTTAAAATCAAGAGTCAAACACAGTTAGAAGGGAAAAAAGGGATTTTACCTTGGTATTTATTTTAAGGATCCTTAGGTGCACCACATCCAGGTCGAATGCACCTCCATGCACACCGCAATGCACACCCACAATAGATCTGGTACCACATTATAGGTGTTACTAATTAGCATTTCTATCAAAGATTCCCCAATGAGAGGCTCGAGTGAGCCCCCCTCCCCAAGGAACCTTCCCCTGGATGGTTCTAGCCCAGTTCACAAAATGTGTTCTGGAGAGGACCTTGGGCTCTGGGGCACACTGATCCCTGACTACGAAGCTTCTAAGATGTTGAGTCTCCCAGCTTGACAAACAAGTCCAAGAATGTCGGCAAAAAGCACTAAAGAATACAGAAATTGTAAAAAGGTATAACAGGGGTATAAAAGAAAAGGCAGAACATCATCATGGCATCAGCTGCAGCTTATTAGGAACAACGTGGATCAAGGAAACCACTGATGAGGTGACTGAACTTGCAACTACAGTGACCACATTTAACCTGAAGGAGAAACAGCAGCTTCTTAAAACACCACAAGATTGTGTGAGTGAAAGACAAATCAGAGCTTTCTGATCCTTTCTGTACGTTTGCCTTATACTCTAAAACTAGAATCCTGATAATTTCCACCTTCAGCCTAAAAACAGACAACTGACTGTGAGCTGCGCTGACCCGGGGGATGCAGTGGCACAGCATCCCTGGCAAGCAGCACCCTGCAGACCTGGAGCCAAGTCCCCCTCTGGGGACTGTAGCTGGCAAAACTAAAAGCTTTGGCCAACATCTGTTTCCTTGGATTTGCTGTGGGAGAGTTTGCCAGCCTCGAAAAACCCCTGGTTGCCATAGAAACAGAAACACCATAGTAAAGCAAAAGGAAGAAATATTTGATTGTCAGCACAGAGAGATTGATTGTTTAGGTTTCCCCCCACACATGTACAACCAACACAGGGCTTTGTGTCATTTACTCCCAACCTAAACTCCTTCCCACTGGTTTCATCTGGTATTTATGAGGGCTCTGATGTGGTAACCTCCCTCCCTGTCACAGCCCCAGCCTCCCTTTGCTGCAGCAACAATCAGCCCAAGCACATCGAGAACGGGGAGGGAGCCCTGTGCCACCCCTCAAAACCATCACGGAGGCAGACACTATGGGAAGAGGAGAAGAAAAGGATAAAACACCATAATTATTTTTTTCTTAAATTCCCTTTGGGCAGTGCTCCTTGAACACCAATGGCTGCACCCAGCTCTTTGCTGCGCAAGCGGTGTAACCGCGCAGCGCCTGCGAGCGCGCAGCCAGCCCGAGCCCCACAGCCCAGCCCTGGCACGTTATTCCTGCGCCTTGTAAATCACTCACGTCGCCTATTAATGAAAAGCCTGACCAACTTTATGACCAATTAATTGGTGTAGCGAGGTAAACTCAAGCAAGAGGAACATACTGGGTTGGAACAAGGCAGCAGCTTGTCCAGCGCTTGGGCTCCGACAGAAGGTGTAAGCAAGCAGCAGAAAAGATCATTATAGGCAGTAACAAGGCTCCTGGGGAGGAAGGCAGTGCCTAACCCCAGGCAGTGAGTGCTTGGCTCATGTCTTAAAGCAGGCAGCTTTATCTCTCTTCTAAAACTTCATCCTACATAATTTAGCTGTGGATTTTCAAGTAAGTGTCTAATCTTTTGCCAAGCCCGCTAAGTTATTTTCCTGAAATGCCTCGAGACAGAATGGCACAAGTAAAATGTGTGCTCCTTTTTATTCCGTTTTAAATACACTACCTTCCAAATTTCCTGGATGTCCTTTTGTTCCCACATTACCAGAGTGGCAAAGAGCTGCTAAAAAGAGCTGCACAGATGTTGCATTCTCTCTGATGGATTTTTTTGCGCATTATAAGACACAAAAATTAAAGATTACTGACTTGTATTTTCCTTCTGGATTAGTTAATCGATCAAATGCACTGTAAAAAAGCACAGAAGAAATTGGCTTGGAAAGGAGAACCAGGGAAGAGAGGATGCTTGGTGAACACAAGGAGCACAGGGAGGTAGAAAGGGATGTGGCAGGACACTGGTAGATCATAAAATGACTTTTTCTCAAAGTTCTTGTACTGAGACTGGGAACAGGATCCAAAGATGATGAACAGGCAGTAAAAGTGAATACAAATATCTGCAGCACACCACTGGAAATCTTCTGTTTGGTTATGACACCACTCCTATAAGAAGGGATCAGAGTGCTAAGATCTTTTTATTGTTAGGAGCTTGAAAAATCCCACTGTCCTCTATGAGAGAAAAATCCTTGGCTTTTTTCCCCCCTTATTTAGGTAACAGCAAACAACCAAGTTACAATAAATGTCCAAGGCCTGATCTGTGCAAAATTGCTCTCACAATCAACACTACAAACCCAAACTGTTTCCTAATGCAAATGTTACCCGAGATAACTTCCAAGAAGATATTACACATAAAAATTCCTTTCTAGACAGGCACAAAACATTTGCGCATCTCCAGAATACATTTTTAAGAAGCAAAACTAATGAAAATTCAATGTATTCTATCACACATCCCTTTCAACCTGATGCAAAATTCATTGACATCAACAATAGCATTTGCAACGAAGTTCAAGACAGGATGCCTGACATCCCTTCAGACTGGACTTGGTTTCTGGAAATCTAAGCAAAGGTCAGTGAATTTTTAAATACTCACATTTTGAATTACCTACAAATCTGTTCCTTACCATTTCAAACAAGTAAATTTTGCAACCCTATTTCCCCATCTATGATATGAGAAAAATTCTTTTGCACGTTTCTGGAACAACAAAAAGGGATTCATCAGGGAACGTGTGCAAGGCACTTCCAACATGAACACGCTCCATGCTGCTAAATTATTCCATTCCAAAAAAACCAGAATCCAAAAATTCTACAGACAACCTGCTCGTTGGTCCTCTGAATTCAAACTCTCTGAAACTCAGGGCAGTTGTTTTATTTCTGCACTATGACTTCCCCAAGTTCGGTAAAATTCACCGATTTCAACTAATTTTATTTTAGCAACGTAATTTCTGTAAATTAAAGTCTGCAGCTCCAAAGTTTTAGGAAAAGAAAACCAAAGCATTTCGCCTGTTTAAAGGAAAACTAGATTTATCTCCTGGGGACAGCTAAAACTGCTGAAGTTTCTCTGCTGACACCCTGGGAGAGCAGCAGAGAGATGTACATGTGAGGGCACAACAAAATCCACTCCACAGGGATGCATCCAGCTCCAGAATTCCCTGGAATTCC
Source organism: Lycocorax pyrrhopterus obiensis (assembly GCA_014706295.1). Classification (NCBI taxonomy): domain Eukaryota; kingdom Metazoa; phylum Chordata; class Aves; order Passeriformes; family Paradisaeidae; genus Lycocorax; species Lycocorax pyrrhopterus. Next base: position 6,144,649 of record JACSVZ010000022.1, on the reverse strand, counting down.
CTGTAACTTAGAGAAAGAACACCAACTTTTCTGCAATTCCTGCGTGCATAGTAGGCTTAGATGAAAATGGAAAAGTTATCATCCGCTTCCAGAGTTTTACAGAAGTTGCTAGTTTTCTTCTTTCTGAGAGGAAAACCCCTGCCACTCGGCATTAATGGAGTGTTGCACAGCCTTTTGCCTGAAGGAAGAGCTTTTAAGCAAGTAAAAGCAGAATTCAGCAGAAAAAGTATCCCCCTTTACCTCAATTAGGAGATGAAAGGGGCCCCCCTCAGGCCCCTAAGAAACCTGAAAGGACAGGGCAGCAAGAGCAGCAGGGGCAAGAAAGATTTATGATTTTACTTTGAGTGTTACAACTACAGTCTGCAAGAAAAGTGTTCAGTTTGCCAGACTTCAGATATGATTTAGGGCATGTTTTTAGCTCAGTAACATCAGTGTAAATCAGAGCAGAGCCACTCTGCTGACATTAATTACCTTGCACACTCATTCAGCCCTCTGTGATCAGGACAAGAATATCAGCAGTTGTGGGTTCTCAGGCAGCCCTCATCACTGCTGTGTTTCCAGTAAATTATTCAATGTCCTAATTAACTATCTCTTGACATCTGCCACTTGAGTTTGGTTTTCTCATCTTCACCTTGGAGCACATTCTGCCCAGGACAGCATTTTGTTTTTATATAAATACCAGGAAAGAGCCAGAGAGCTTAAGAAAGTGAACAATGAATATTTTAATGTGAGACCACTAAGGTAAAAGTTTAGAAGCCCCAATGCTCACGTTAATTGAAATTCAGCACTGAGGAGCTGACCAAGAACAGCCTCCACTGGCTCAGGATGGAGGAGAGCTCTTGCTGGAGTTTAGATTTGTAGCTCATGCCCAGCACTCAAGCAAGGGGAAAACAATGAGGGATGGTAACTATAAATAGGACGGATATCTCACAGAAATACACAGTGTCTTCTGAGTTTTTAACTCACAGAATATCGAATTCAAGTAGTTTGCAATAAATTGTTCCTGCAAGAACAGGTCCAGGAAAGAGAGACATGACTGTAATTCAAATATGAGAGGCATGAAAATTGACATACAAGTTGCTCATGTGTGCAATCTCACTTGAGAAAGAACCAGGAGGGTAAAAAAACCCCAAGTTCTTTAGTTACTGGTGAGAATACAAGACTTTCATGTCCTGTGTATAATTAAAAGGTTGGAACAAGCCCCCTGTTCCCTCCTCCACTTAACAGGGGAGTTGCCATCCATCCAGCACAGCTGGGAGTTCTCTGCCACAGAGTGCAGGAAAACAATGCTGATTTTCACAGGTGACATTTTATTCATTAATGTTTCTCCACATCCACCTCTCCTTCGTCAGACTCTTCTTCCCAGAACACAAAGGCACAGCAGAACTCCCTGCAGCTCTTTTCTCTCCACGCTGATTCAATGCCACACAAACTCTCTCTGCCTCTCTCCTCCTGACCACCCCATGAACAGCGGGACTTTGTCATGGGTGCCCTGTCTGCCACTAAAAAAGAAGTCATCTGAAGGAAATCATAAGTGCTAACAGTGAGTGAAAAATCATTTCCGCTCTCTAAGCCAGTGGCCTGACCCCAGCTCTGTGTCCGCAGACGCAGGGAAATCCTTTATGGCTTTGATTACAGATCTGCTTTAGGATGCTGCCAAAAGGTTCAGACTTGTAACCTGAAGGGCTGCAAAGTAAACAGCAAAGCAAGCACGATCAAACCAAACTTACCAACGTGGGCTGAGAAACACAAGAAAAAACAGTTCAAGTTCTGAAACTCTCAAACTACACAAGAAACAGAAGGTAAAACTTTATCCATATACAAATTTCTCTCAGCTGATGCTCCACACATCCAATAATATGAAAGCATTTTAATGCCTGAAGTCTCTTCCACTCTTGGCAGCTGACAACTCCTACAAGAGTGGGAGAGCCTTAGGGCCTGCCCATAGGAAATACTTTGTCTTTCTGCTGCTGGAATTTTGATCTTGACCTCTTTGAGTTATACTGAGGTTTTCAAAGGGGGTAATAGGAATTATGTTTAAAAAAAAAAGAAAAGACATCAGTCCTCCCACTCCACATAGGCATTAATAATTCCTTTTGAACCAGCTTTAGATGCACCAAGCTTTAAAGAATAGCCATAAGTCCATTTTCAACTTTAATCCCCTTATCTGTGCCCTGGAATCAGGGAGCCAAGCAACTCATTGCCCAATACATCTTCAGCAGCAAAGCTGCTCTGAAAGAAGGTGCTATGCGATATTTATTCCTAATTTTTAACTATTGCATCTTTAACTTTGGATATGGTTTCAAAGTCTGTTGAAAAGTTTGTGAATTAACTTTTTCCTCCCTTGCTCTGTCTTTGGAGTGCACAGAAAATAACTGAAGAAAGGTAGAGGAAGCCAAAGACCATCTCTGACTTCCTCAGTTAAAAGAAAGGAGAAGACTTTGTGATCAAGGCAAAAATACAACAAATCCCCAGGAGGATACGTGGATTTGGGGAGAGCAGCAGAGAAATCTGTCACACGCCCAAGACACATAAAACACGCAGTGGTTCACAGTGAATGATCTCTGAGATGCTCAGGTACGTCACACCACAAAGGATGTGCCTGATCCAACCACTGCTGAGACCGTCAAGTGAAGATGAAGGTTTGTTCTCAGCCTCCTGGTAACAAAGCCACTTAAACTGACAGAGCCCACTTGAGTGTCCTCTGATCTCAGAGCTGAGATTTCAACAGCACTGACATTTTAAAGAATCAAATACTTAATTTCTTTCTAATTATTTCGTGCTGGGAAGCAGAGGTCAGGCTGCAGAACAAGGACATGTGGAGGAGTCATTCCATGGCATTAGCACTACCCAGCTGTGTCTGCTCAGTTTTCCTGCTGTCTTCTGCTTCCAGTAAATGAAAGACCTAGCCTGGGCTGATCCTCAGTGTCCGTCTTCAGGGCAGGAATACACCCTGGAAATGCCACACAACACACGTATTCTCAAAAACTGAGCCCAAGTGCTCTCTCTGGAGCTGTGACACCCCTAAAATGCTCAGACACAACCAAAAAATGCACATCACTGGGTAGACACAGAAAGAACACTCTGACAAAGAGGACACCTCTCCAACAGCACAGGAGTGAACCGCACCATTAAAGACAGACTGATGTTGTGCAGGATGATATGGCCAATTAGGCTGCTTTAAAACACACATACAAAGAGCCACCTTAATTAGGCACGAGGAAAAAGCACTTTGTATCCCTTATTCAGATCCTTCTTTGTATTTGACTCTCTCTCCATTTCCAAGGAGGCAAATATTTGTCCTGTCCCAGGAGGGAGGCCACAGTGAGACGTAATAAAGGCCAGGGACTTAATAACGTGAGGTATTTACAGAACAGCAGACAGAAAATATTGACTTGGCAGAACAGAGGGAACATCATTTGGAATGGTCTTTGGGTCAGGGCTGCTGTGGCACTGGCTGAAAAAACAACCAATTGATGCTGAGGTCCTGGGAAAAGGCAGGAAATTAAAAAGGGAAGATGCTGTATCAACATTTACCATTTCTTTTAATACACAATTTAGATTATGAATGCCAATAAACCCAACAGCAGACAAAGAGCACAATGCAAACTCTGCGTTATTTCTTCGCTGATAATGCAGTGTTTGCGAGAAGGGGACTGAGTGCATCAGATCAAACCAAAATGTGAGGCAAGATTTCGAAAATATCTCTGAAATACCAGCAGCTCTCAGTGTTGGACTTCAGGAGTAGGAGTTACAAAACTGCTGCCAGTCCAGAGGAGGTCTTTTCCCACAGCTGAGTGACAGTCCCTGGAAAGGGACACATTCCATCAGAGCTCCTAAGTCTCCAGCTGAGCTGTTGAGAGCTCTGTTTGTGTAAGGATGGATTCTCACCCCTGGAGATGCATGGAAAGGCAGTAACCACTTCCCACATTTTCCTGGTTAGTTTTTGGCAAATGAGCATCTCAAAAAGAATAATACAATTTCAATATTTAAAGTGTTTGAGCTTCTGTCTGTTCAGTGCACAGGAACTATACCCAGAGAAGAATGCTCTACTTTGTTACAGAAGCACAACTCCAGGTCCATTTATTTATTTTTTTTTAAGCAGTGATTTTATATCTGTACAGACAGCAGGAGAAACTTGACCTGTTGACAGCAACAGTGTCCCAATCCCCACATTCCTCCCTCTAAAACAACACAAAAGCAGCACTGGTCCAAGGCCGCCTCCTGCACAGCATCAGAATCCACAGGCTCTCCCACCTTAAGTTACACCCCGGGGCACAGATTCTCTTGGCTGTGTTTGTATCACACACAGCAAAATTCACCTTTTTGAATTATCACCGCGTGGAACAGGTGGAAACCAACACTTAGAGAGGATACTTATCCAGAGTTACAGTCCTGGCCTGAGAGGAGAGCTACCTTGCTCATTAAGGAGTAGGAAGTCACCAAAAGGGCTGAGTAAAAGCCTCATGATTGATTTCTGGAGCAGAAGTAAGCCTGAGTTATTAAATACATATTTATCAATGAAACGGCAAAACCCCTCTGCTCTTCATCAGGCACAGCCACACCTGTCTGGATGCTCATCTCAACGCTTGAAGGCACCTATTTTGTGAATCAATACTGGTTTATGTGTCTCAAAAGCCTGTCTGGCCTTTCCATGTTAATGTTTGCCTCAGTGTGTGCACGCCAGCCCCGTAAAGCTGCTGCCTGATGTGTCTGCTGGGCCCAATCTTGTTAAGCGTTTGGATTCTATGCTGTTTCACAAAGTATAAAATAATCCACTTCGGCAGCCTTACTTAAAATTTATGGGATGGCAGCTGCAATCTTAAGCCTTGTGTTAATAAAAAAAGCACATAAATTTTGTTCCTGATCGGTAGCCGAGTTCACCGATAGATAATTTCTGCTTTATTTGAAAGCCTGATGAAGCTCTGCACCCACCCAGAATGAAAAAAAAAGTGGAATTTCCAAAAAGTCAGGCAGAAATACGGGTTTGGAAAGTGAAGTGCTAGCAAGCCCCACTCCCCAGCTCTTAAAGAGCCCCAACACGTGAATCCAAACAACGTGAAGAGTCCAGATACTGCAGTAAAAGAAGCCAACTTTACCCCTGCTGGAAAAGAGAGCTTCCAGTTTTCATCCCACCCTTGCAGGAATTCTGCTGACCAAAATCACAGGAAGGAACAAGGAAGAGGGGGAGCTGGCAGGAGCATCCTTCTCGAGTGGTGATAACAGCCCATAGATTTGCTGCTCAGCTGTGATGCTGCTCTTTTCTAAATGCTTGACTTCTCAGACTTAATGTGGTGTGAAAGCTGGGCTTGCACGACACAGATAAACATAATTATCTCCTGCTCATACAGAGCATTATTTAAAAGAAGTTTTCCATATTCACAATTCGCCAGGATAAAGAGGATTTGCGGTGATCAGGAGGCCAGCAGAGTGAAAACGTGGGAATTAAGGAAAAATCTGGAGTGTGCATTCACCCAAAAGAACATTTTAAAGACAACGAGCAAGGTATTATGGTTTGCTAGGAAAAAGCTTACTGACTTGAGAGAGAATTGGAAAAGAAAGCAGCCCTTGAACCCAGAGCAGGATGAAGCTCCTCAGCCCAAGGAAATCACCTGTACCAGGCAGGGCAGGACTGTGCCCAGCACAGGAATCCTCAGTTCCCTGCTCATTCTTGACCTTCTCCCACACACAGAGCCAGAAGCACCCCCACTGCTTCTAAGTCACACTCGAGAAAAGGAAATGGAAGTTTCTGCAGGGCTCATATTACATCTATTTCAGCTTTATATCTAGCAAGTTACTTTAGTAAATCAATTTTAATGTTAAAAAAAAATCTTATAAGCTTATTTTCTCCTTCTGCAGACAGTAAGTTTAACCGCTTTATGCATTTAATCATCCTGAAACACCATTTTTTCCCAATTTTAATTCAAATGCACACAGACAAATCAAAAGTAACAACCAAATCTAATGGAAATAACACTCAATTCACCCAGCGACAGAAACATACAGTAAACCAAGAACCCATACCCACATCCATCTGTAAACACCTGCTTAAATAAGTGTTTATAGCTTAAACATTGCAGTCTTAGCATTAAAAAACTCAGCTCTAAGAATATACCCTGAATGGAACTTTCAGTGGATTTATCATCCATTGAGAATCTTACCTGGGAAAACAACCAGGTAGAAAAGCAAAACAAGGCTCAATCCTGCTTGCCAGTTTTACAGCCATCATTAGAAACTGAAATGTTAAATTAAAACTTAGAGGCCAAGGCACTGCAGAGCTGGCTGAGCACAAGAGATGTCAGATGTCCTCTCACTTCGGAGATGTCAGGACTCAAGAGCAGCCAGCTGATTTTCCATGGATGGAGTTGTCAAAGTGCTCTTCATTAGCTCACACTGGCCCTCAGTGATGCCAGGGAGCCCTTCCCCACTGACCTCGACAGAGGCAGAATGAGGGCACACTGGGCATATTTCTGAAATCCTTAACCTCCACTAATGCTTCCCCTGGGTGCCATGGCTGCAGCCACCACTCACATTACAGCTTCATCCTAATTCCTGCTCCCTGTTCACAGCCTACTGATGTGGCATTTCAGCTTTATCTGACTCTAAAAGAGCAATAACAAAATGCTATAGAGCTCTCTCATTTGAAGAATGAAGGAGGCTTTCTTAGCATCTCTTCTAGGCAGGAATAGGTTTAAGCTGTTGGTCATATTCATGTTTTTCTTTCCAAGTAAACGCAAGCTTTCAGTGAGGATCCAGGTGTCACCAGGGAAATCGACTGTGCCGGCACAAGGGACACCTGCAGCAGCAAGTGGTCCTCAGTAATTTCACTGAGGAACAGCTGACAGCAAGCACTGACAGAGCCTGTGCTCCTCAGAAGTTGAAATTCCATCATTTTGAGAACTGCTTACGACCTCACTGAAAAAAACCTGGAACTTGGAAAACAAAGAAACACAAAAAAGAGAAAACAATTTATCTGCTCCTGTTTGTTCCTCTCGTGTGCCAATCAAGGCACTGCCACCCACGTAAACCATTCTTTTTTTTTCTGCCTCTCATTGGCAAATAGATGAAGGATATTGATTTGACTGGCAGAGAAATAAAAACAGATTCAGCTTCACTGAACTTTAATATAACATAATTTGAAGCTAAATGCATTACAGACTGGTATCCGACACAACAGCACTTCACATCTGTAAAAAACTGATTCCACTTCAAGAAATATTACAGGAGGCCAAGAGCAGGAATGGACCAAAATATTGTATTTGAAGGCCAGAGGCAGATCTTTCTTGTACAGGCAAAATACAAGAAGATTTTATATCACACCACTGCCTCGAGAAGGATCCTCTGAGCTCAGAGCCAATATTGAGTTTGTTCGACACTCACAATATGTTTGCATAAAAGCCACACTCCTTCTCCATCATCTGAGAACAAGAAATCAATCTCAGTGTATGGGGATAATCGCAGTGACTATTCCAATGCAGACATAACACAAGCATTAAAAGGAAAGGATAATCTTAATCACTGCTCCTCTAATCCCAGCCCTTCCAAAGCCACTGGAAGCACAGTGGGATTGCAGCGATACAGAACAGAACTGTTGAGTATTCTGGAACAAGAGGAAATTAATTCAGGCATCCCCTCCCCTCTCAATATCCTCTGTGTCAACTGCAGCTCCCTGAAATTCCCTCTGCCCCAGTGTTTTGTGCTCATAGCCCCTTGCTCCAGAGGCAAGCTAAGGACAAAACTTGGCTTTTTTTCATACAAAACTCAGCTTGCAAATAAAAAACAAAATCTTTCAGGTGTCGCTGAGAAAATGAAGCCAACTGAGGTTATGAGCAGTGAACTGCTTATGATCAAATGCTGTTCCAAGGATTAGTTTAAATGTTTAGCCCATGATTCCACACAATTCGGGAACATAATTTTTCACGTGCTCTCCCTCGTCATCATAGCGAAATGAAGAAACATTGTCCCTACTGTGTGAGTGAAAAACTGTCTCATAAGCACCACAGGACACACTTTTATGTGTAGCAATGTGCCTAAAGCTGTAAGACGGCAATTAGCAAGGCTGAAAGCAGCAGCCAGGCACATAACTCCTACTGAAAACCAGTGGGAACTAATCACTTAACACCTTTTTCAAACTGGCATTAAGCTCCCGTATAGCTCCCATGTCCTTAACACCTTGGAAATTTATATCAAACTTGCACAAAACCCCAGGAGGACATCAAAGAGCTGAATCTGGACACTTAACACCCAGTGTCTCTACCAGCAGGTAATTTGTTCTTGCCCCAGAACACCTGGAGAAGGTAAGAGATGAGTGCTGGATCGTAGCCTTGACACCCAGCTGCACAAGGATGGCTCAACACAGCACAAATACTCAGCATTTCATGGAATCACAGAACAGTTTGGGTTGGAAGGGACCTTTACATCATCTGGTTCCAGCCCCACTGCACCACTGACAGAAAAGCCCTAGAGAAGCTAAGCCTGTAGAGGAGAAGTTGCTTTGCAAGTGGAAATCCTAGGAGTAGCCAAGATACTGGATTTCTCAAGTAGTAGAATTCCAGGACGAAGACTTATTCTCTCATGTCCAGTCCTCAATGTATTCCTACACTTGTCACAATAGACCCAAGTGACCACATACCCCCCAGTACCTGAGAAGGGTCCTAAGGAGCAAACAGAAAGCACAGAGCTCAGCCTCTGCAGCTTCCAGCACAAGCAGCACTGGCCTTTTAGTCCTTAGGAGTTCTGCAGCAGCCTGTGCTGCCACCACACAAACCCCTCAGCAGGTGACACTGCCAGAGCAGAGCAAAGCCCCACAGACAGGAATTTAATTTGGTTTGTTGCTGTTCTCCCCACAGATGAGTAGAGAAACGACACAAAGTCCAGGCTCAGGGATCAATAGAAGCGCTTTAATGAACTCTCAGAAGGCTTTTATATGTTAGTTCACAAAGTGTGTTAAATGGCAGAAGGTAATTGGTTTTTTGCCATCCACCCCTTAAGGGGATTGGCCAAGTTCTAAGACACCCATCTCTGAATGTTTTTCTAGTTAGAACCAGAACAATCCTGCAAAACAACCTGCAGCTGCAAGAAGTTTACAAATCTGTAACATTGTTTTGAGTTACTTGCATGGGAAAGACAGAGCTCTCACAAAATGCTGCAGAGAGCTGAAGAAATTCTCTGCTGGAGCTTTTTCAGTATCCGTATTTGGTTAACACCCAAACCAGCAGCCCCATTTGCCTCTGCAGAGGGCTCAGGTACGCAGCTCTCATCCCCTCAGCCCCTGCTCTCTGCTCCAGGTTTGTTCTCCAGCAGTCCCACCCCTGACACAGCTCTGGGGCTCACACGGTTTTTGTGCTGATAAGCTCAGACACTGCTCACATCCCTCTGCACTTCCCCCAAAGCCACTCTCCTCTCCCAGGAGCTCTGCTGGCACCATCCTGCCTCCCAGGCTCTTTGGGACATCTCGCAAACCTAGGAAGAGACAACGTAGGACCTCCAGGCACAAATCCTCTATCCTGCCACCAAATACATGTGACTCAGTAAACAACAAGCTCTGACTTCCAGTACCACCAAAACTCTTATTTATGACAAGCAAAATGAAGCACATGGACATACCTGCTGCAAACCTTCGTTCAGAGTACAAGACTCTCATTTTATTTGTTCATTTGTTTGGGGATTTTTAAACCAGTCCTGAATTCAAGCACAAACTAGTGCACCCTCCAGGTTTTAATTCTGAATTTTCTAGGACTGAGAAACACTTGCAACATTTGTCCAAACCTAGTTACTATTTCTGCCCGAGACAGATTTTTTTTTTTCTAGGACAGCACAGAGAACTCAGAATGCATCCAGGGATGGAAAATGAAGATACACAGCCAACACATGTTTACACTGATACTGCAGAGCTCTATAAATGTCCAGCAAACCTGCAAGGACATCAAAACATTACCTGATTGCTAAAAAAGTCATCAAATTTCCATGTACGAGAGCAGCACAAAAGTGGGGTGTCCTTTATAATGCAAACTCTCTCACCGCAGGCTTTTAAAAATCCTGGCAACCCAAGTGGTCCACAGATGTTAAATATTATTAGATTACTTCAGGGAAAGATCATGAAACACTGTTCTGTCAGATCCACAGCTGCTGTTCCACAGAGTCTCAGACAACTTCAAATTAGGAAGAAGGGAGACGTTTTTTACAGTATATGGGTGATTAACCACTGGCGCAAACGGCAAAGAGAAGGACTGGAACTGACGTATCTCAATGTTTGAGATGAAAAGTGTCCAAAAGACATGTTTAGACAAAACATAAGCTAGGTTTGGTAAGAGCTACAGTACTTTTTTGGCTCTGAGTGAGGGGAAATAAGCAAAAAACCAGTGGTTTGACAACCACAAGATGCAGTGCTGCTGGACGGTCCCTCCTGGGCCGAATTCCTGTGACTGAGTTTTAAGGACTATTCTCACCCACAATTTTGCAAAAACAACTTCTGCTTACAAAAGTGAGGTCCCAGAGGTGTGACATAGCCCATCCCATAATACACTCCACGAGGTTTTCCTTGGGGTGGTGTCAGGCTGAAGGGGAGCAGAATAGGACACCCACTTCTGAGAGAACTGAAACAAGAACCCTTTCTTCAGTGAGCTTATGAATTTTATGTGAGAGGATTTTAAGGCAGTAACTTAAGATTTCAAGCCTACAGAGCCATGGAATATTAAAACAGTCTTACTGTAGATAACATAATTCTTTCATTCTTAACAAGCATTTTCTTATGATAGTATAATAATCCATAGTTTGAATTATTGCTTTGTTTCAAGTAAAAGTGATTACTATGGCAGAAGCAAAGAGGATTCAATAAAATGGTTAATCTTTTCTGGCTGCTCTACAACATTTCAAATGTCCTGAGCCGTAAGAACTTTACTCAACTCAAAGACAAGGGAAAAAAAGATAAACATTTCAATCTCACAGCTCCAGATTTCACCACAATCCACACAGGAGTCTCATTTCTAGCTCAATTTAGGCTTGAAGGTTTATATTTCTAACCTGGCCAGTTTTCCCAGCTGTCTTAAGAAAACCAGTTCAAGGCAGAAATATAAAATGGTTTGGGTTGGAAGAGACCTTAAAGATCATCCCATCCTACCCCCTGCCATGGGCAGGGACACCTTCCACTATCCCAGGTTGCTCCAAGCACTGTCCAACCTGGCCTTGGGCACTGCCAGGGATCCAGGGGCAGCCACAGCTTCTCTGGGCACCCTGTGCCAGGGGCTCATGGGGAAGAACTTCTTCTAAATATCTAAATCTTCCCTCCTTCAGAGTTACCATAGGTTCATAAGAACGAGTCTGGCAACAGTGATCCCTGCATGGGATACCATAAATCTGAAGATCTAAACCACATGAAAGAAAAGATTTAACTAGAAAAAAATATTTCAGAGCTTTATTAAATCTAGAAAACAGTGATTTTGCTTTGGAAGCATGTTTTGTTGTCGTCTTAAAAAAGAAAACCTGCTTTTGCAATTACCTTTCTATGTAATCAGAGAAATCCTGTTAGGGCACAGCTGAACTCTTCTGTTGCTTAGCAGTTTTCATCTCAAAATGAGAAAGTGTATGAAAGGACTTATGGTCTCCAAAGCAGAGTGCATAATTGCAACATGTTTTCAGAAGCAGTAATCCCATCTTTACCAGTGCTAAGCTTTACAGTTTACACATCTGTGCAACTGGCTGCTTTCACTGTTCTTCTGGGATCTTTATTCTCTTTTTCTTCGATTCCTTCTTTACTCTCACAATAATAAATTAATGTGTCACATACACAACAATTCTTAAACCTTGATGCTACATTAAGCCTCACACAGAAGCACAAACATCCCTTAAGCCTCAGGCTCAAAATCATTCCCGTGCTCAGATGTTCTGGATGCAAGTAATACCTTGTAGCTTTGATAAAACTTAAATGCTTAAATCAAAACAAAGAAAATCCCTGCAGCAGTGAAGTTTCAGGTATTTAACCCCTTACTACTGGGACTATATAGGTGGTTTTTTCCACCCCATAATACCACAACAAAAAACTATCCACAGTGAAGACTCGTTGACCCTAAATAAAAGATAGTTAACATTCCTGTCAGTTACTCAGTGATTAATTGCTGTTTAGGTAAGATGTATGAGCAGCTTTTATGGGTGCACAGGGAAAGAGAAGGAAGCACATCTGAAAAAGATCTTTTCACAGCCTCAACAGCCACAGCTCAGGTCATCCTGTACTTCAGTTCGATCCAGCAAGGCAGGGCTTGCTGCATCCAAACAAATTGTGCAAGATTTAATGACTCTGCCTCCTTCATTACTTCCATGCTGGTGATGCTCTATGATTTTGCACTTCCAACCACCTTATTTTGTTAAACTTTAAATCTCAAAACATCTTTATTTTACTTTATCTTGGAATGACAAATTCTCTATTTTAATTCAAGTCTTTTAAACTCTATTGATATTCCTCCATGTAATCCCAAGCACTCTGATCTGAGTCAGCAGGACTCAAAAACACAAATACATGTATTTGACAGGATAAGGTGTTTTGCCTCTTACAGCACTGATCTCCAACCACTACTCTGCTGGAGCTACTCAAATGACAAAACTAAACAACAAAAACCCCAAGTGAACCAGTATCTGAAAGCCAGAAACTCCAACACTAAAGCCAGCAATGATTTTTTAGTGCAGTATTGTCCCCAAAACCTTTGACGGTTTGAAATACAAGAAGAGAATCGAGTTTTGCATCTGTTTATTCACTTCAATACGCAAATCCCAACCCAAAATTCACTCCGTGTGGCACGTGCAGAGAAGGGAAAGCTCCAGGGACACCTCACTGAGGCCTGTCAGTACTTAAAGGGAGCTTATAAGAAAGCTGGAGAGTGACTTTTGACAGGGACAGAGAGTGACAGCACAAGGGGGAATGATTTTAAACTAGAAGAGATTTAGATTAGATATGAGGAGAAAATTCTTCCCTGTGAGAGTGGGGAGGCCCTGGCACAGGGTGCCCAGAGCAGCTGTGGCTGCCCCTGGATCCCTGGAAGTGTCCAAGGCCAGGTTGGACAGGGCTTGGAGCAGCCTGGGACAGTGGAAGGTGTCCCTGCCCATGGCAGGGGGTGGAACTGGATGAGCTTTAAGGTCCCTTCCAACCCAAACCATTCCATGCTGATCTGTAGGAAGAGTCACTAGGGCTCCACAGAGACCTAATGAAATACATCTGTGACCAGAGCTGGGTTCAGGGTCAGCAGGAACTGCAGTGCAAAAGCAACAAATACAGAGTAAAAGTAGAAAAGCGAATCCTTAGGAAGAAATTTAACAGAGAACAACTGATAACAATCAACGGTTTTCAAGCTGCACCTCCCAAGTTTACAATCTTCACTTAAAAGGACAGATATCACACAAATTTACAAGATTCTCCAAAGTAATATTCCCCACAACTTGACTTTATAAAGCAGATAAACAGGCAAGAGCAAGAAAAACATACATGCATCTCCTTCACAAATTCGGAACGGTGCCCAAAACTACAAATGGGACTGTCATGCACCTAAGTTTTAATTGGTACTTCTATTAAGTAAAGGGATTATTTGCTTTCTCTGCTAGATTTTTTTAGTTACCTTCATGTTCCCACCTCTTTCTGAGCAGGACAGATTAGTTTAATGAGACTTTGGATGAAGCACTCTAAGTCAAAAAGGTACAGAAACTATTATTGCCCCTGCCAACCTTTCCCATGATTTATTAAATTGGAGCAAACAAAGAACTGCATCCTGCTGCTGATTCAACGAAGGATTAGACACTGACACGGATAATGGAAAACTCTAAATCCATCAGAATTTCAATAAATAAACAAACAAATCCTAAGACATGTTAACCCTCTGCACCTTTCTAGCTGAAGTGGGAAAGAGAACATCCCTAAGAGTTACACCAGGACTTTCCTCTGCTGTTTCTTCCACGCTCCTGTGATGAATTCTACAGCAATGGGACTGGGCACACAGTTGGTACTCAATTAATGAATTATTTCCTGCCAAATCCAAATTCTAAAGGTGGTCTCTCAGAGAATTCCGCTGCATTTTTTTTCCCCTTAACACCTTGCGCCCCTCAAAAAACAACACCCAAGAGCCACTGAAGACATTATATGAAATGAAGGTTTCACTTATTGTGTGATCACAGGAATGTTTTATCTGATTTATGGATTCTGCTCCATCTCTTGCTACACAAGCCAAAACTGTACAAGTGATAAATTACGGGGATGCATGAAATTACAGACTGGGGGAACACATTCTCAGAGATTCCAAGGGAAGGTGCAATATACAAGATACAGTCAAAACAAGTCAGAAAAAGAAGTTCTCTTTGCATGGCAAGTTCCTGAATGTACAAATTTCACTTGGCTGCTGATTCGTGAGTTGGGAGATTTTAGGAAGGGAGAGGAGGAGAGGAAAGGGAATACTCACTCTGAGCTCCTATGGCAAACCCAGGGCTCAGACAAGTATCAGTAACATCTCAAGCAAAATAATCTCCTGGTCTGCCTCAGCAGACCTCTGCTGCCTTCACAGGGAGAAGGAACTTAATCCTAAATGACACACACTGGAGAACTGCTCCCCTTGATCAGCCACAGCGTCGTGCAGCCATCTGTGTCCTGCTACTCTTCATCTGCAAGGGGAGTTGCCTGTAGGACATGGCCAATTATTCCCTTCCTTCCCCCATCCCTCACAATTTCCAAGAGCCACTTGCACCAAGTTCAAGCTAAAAAGCCCAGAGAAAGGCAGAGCAGCTTTGCTCAGCTCAAGCTTTGCCCTGGTGCTCTGGCACAGCCTCTGCTCAAGCACTGATTTCCCCATATGGCTTAGAACAGAAGCAGCCCGTGTTAATGTTAGTCAGACAAACATCTGGATGCTCCTGCTGGCAAAGATGTGACAAAAAACCCATAACCTGAGGCCCTCCAAAGACTGACAGAGCTGTCTGTGTCATTAAAATAGGAGGGAGAGGTCTCTGTGGACAACTCCTGCCAGAAACCGCTTCTCTACAAGATCCAGGCCGAAGTTATCAGGAAAGCCGTGCTGCAGCGCTGCTCTAAGTCAGGCTGACAGGACAGGGGAAGCAAATAAACTTGCTACAGTGCAAGAACAGGCAGGCAAAAAACCCTGCAAGATTCATAAGAGCAGGTTTATAACACCTCCCTCCTCTCACTGACATTGTTGAGGACAATTCCAAGAGAGGAGTGGTGAGTTTTCCCCAGGTGGAGGGGCTGTCCCACCCAGCAGCCTGGGCAGGTGTGACACCTGCTCTGTGAATGAGAAGCTTCAAGATTCTGCCTCAGCTGCAAACTCTTCTGTCATCAAGTTGCTATAAAAAACCAGCCAGTTTGAGCTGTCCTTCCCCCCAGGAGAAAAAGATCAAGGTGCCACTGGCACCTAACAGAAATGAAGACTTGGCTTAGGGAGCTGAAATGAACTTTAAAAATAAGCATTAAGAAGGCACTACAGTGACAGTCATGTGTCTTGGAAATGTTGGTATTCTTAAAAAAAAACAACTAACCGAACCTAAAGTTCCTACATTAAAGCTGTGATTCAGGAAAAAGAAGAAAAGGAAATTAAATCAAATCATCCCGCTCTTCAGAAGGTGATCCCAACCATCCCAACCCAACAACAGCAATGGCTACTGCCCTGAGATGAGCTGGTGGCATCAATCTTGGTCCCAGCACTTCAGCACTGCCTCCCCAGCCAGGGATGGAGGAGCTCTGCCCCCATCCCTGCAGCAGGACAGGGCTGGGATACAGCCCTGGCTTTCCCAGGGAGCAGCCAGCACTGCTCAGCTCAGGCTGAGCATCTCCCAGCACAGGGAGGGCTGGAGCCGCCGGAGTCGCTCATCTGCCGCTCTCCAACCACCCTGAACACGTCTGGAGCTAAGCAGGGAAAAAAGCGGCGATGGATTATCCCTCTATAAACACTGCAGAGCCTGGCAGCCAGGCACTGCCTGCAGATCCAGGTGTTTAGCTGGGAGCAGGCTTTGGCTCCGCAGCATCATTAGGAAAACGCTGCTGTGCTTTCCAGCTCATTTGGCCAAGGCTGGTGACAAACGCTGACAGTGTCCCACAGGCTGAGGGAAAGGCTGTGCAAACCTGGGGCTGTTCCAAGGCTGAAGCGCTTTCCAAATTTGAAGGGGAGCGTTCCCCTGTCGATGCCAGTGCAAAAGGAGTACCTGGAGACCAAAAGTCTGCCTTCCCCTCTGGGGTTCCAAAACTCTCAAACACCTTTCAAAGAGAAATGCAAAACCCACCTAATAAATATGGAAAGAAACACTCTCACAAAGCTATCAAGAAGTGCAAGAGTTAGAGAAAGTACGGGAGAGACTGAGGCAGATTTTCAACATTTTTTCCATAATAATGACCAGAATTCGCACAATACTAAAAGTCTCACATGCAAATGCAAACATCACTATAATCCCTGTTAACAAAGCACACAGAGAAATTAAAGCAAGCTTAACTAAGCAGTGTTTGTGAATATTAATGAGCCTAAAAGCTCAATCCAAGCTTTTAAAATTTAAAGGAAAAAGAGGATTGTTTTCAGACTAATTTGTATTTAAACCGGATGCTTTGCATGTGAAACGCAAGGAAGAGAATGAACTGTGGTGCCCTGGAAAAGCATTAAAATGAGTGTAACAAAGTGAGATCTTTGAGAATTCTGAATATCTGCATCCAGCCAGCTTTTAAGCTGATACACTGAGATATGCTCAAATATCACCAGACAGAGGCTCATTCCAAATCTCCACATCCTGTTTTATTGTAGGGACCAAAAGAATGGGTTTTTTTCTTACTGTCATAATTCAAACGGCAGTAATTTTTCACCTGACACGTATAAGCGACACATTCGCCATCCAGAGAAGTTTAGGACAAAAGTGGAACAGCTTCCACATCTGACACAGGCAGTCCAAGCTCGATTTGGTGAGGATGAACATCCCTCACATCAAACTGAGTGGTTTGAAATCCCACCAGCTTCAGCAAGGAACAGAGATCACATCAAGTGGGATTTATCCAGGTCTCAGATGTTTATAACACACCCACATCACCTCTGCTCTCTTTGCAGTTAGTGAAGAGAAACTGATACTTTTATTTTGAATGTCATCCTATCCTCCTGGAGATATCTTGGTGAGATGGATCATCCCTGAGAACACCTGTTCTTCTCCAGGGGCTCTAAATGGAGCTGAGGAATCACTCCAGGGCAGCTGTCCATGACACAGACACCTCAGAGAGATGGATCTCACTCTTCAGGGGTCAGAAGCCAAATAAACCCCATCCATCCACTGAAATTTGACCAAAACTTTGAGAGCCCCAGCTCAATTCTTAGAACAGCCATGACCAGACTCCCTTTACTTGGTCACCCTGAACTGACAGAGCTCCATCAGATTCATAGAATGGTTTGGGTTGGAGGAACCTTAAAGCCCATTTGATCCCATCCCCTGCCATGGGCAGGGACACCTTCCACTCTTCCCAGGTTGCTCCAAGCCCTGTCCAGCCTGGCCTTGGACACTGCCAGGGATCCAGGGGCAGCCACAGCTTCTCTGGGCACCCTGTGCCAGGGCCTCCCCACCCTCACAGGGAACAATTCCCTCCCAATATCCCATCTAACCCTGCCCTCTGGCAATGGGAAGCCATGCTGTTGTAAATAGTCTTTACACTACTTTTAAATTTTGATGTTTCATTGTTGCCTTTTTCCTTTTGTTTTGGTGTGTTTTGTTTGGGTTTTTTAGTTCATAACCACAGCAGAGTTGAAGGTTTTCATCGCCCCAAGTTCTACCACTGAGGAGGGCAGGCTGAGCCACTTGGTATCCTAACAGAAACACCTGTCTGCTCTTTTCTGTGTTTGGAAACCTCCAGTCCATGAGGAAAAATCCATTTACTGTTTAATACTGATAATGTAAAACAGCAGAAAATGACATGAGGATTGCAGTAAACTCTGAAAAAAGTCAAGGCATTAAGAGGCCGTGGTTCTGTTGGCCTGATCCCAAGGAACATCCTCAGGAGCACACAGGTGCAGGGAGCATCCAGGCTGAGGCACGGAAATTCCAATCCCTTATCTATCCACAAAGCACATCCAGAGATTTACAGAAAAAATTCAAGCAGTCACCAGGCAACCTCAGCCATATTCTGACATCTCCTGATAAATACCCTGCAAGCCCAAAAGAAACAAATTCCCTTTGTAGGGACAAATTACCTGCACTGGGTCCTTCTGCTTTTTCTGCTTTCTACTTCGATGGAGAGCACCAACCCTAAACTTTGAACTACTGGTAAAACAAATTAAAAAAAATCTCTCAGACCAGTTTGCTTCTCTGAACTCCCCTGTTCCTCCTCTCCCTGCCACCCCCTCAATCCCTGTGCAGCACTCAGGGAAGCTCAGGCAGCTGCAGCCTGGGTTATTCAGTTTACAGAGATCAGTGATTACTGCAGTTCAAACGGTTCATTAACTTCTTGTGCTCGGACCCTGGAGATAAGAATCCACTGTCTGGAACAGATTTGCATGGATGCAACCAAAGATAAATAAAATGATAACATAAGACATGATAAAGTGAGCAAAGCAGGGCTTTAGCCCTCTTCTGTTAAAACCCTAAACAGAGGAGGATTCCCACCTTCCCCTGCAGAGATGAACCTAAGGGAGAACTGCAAACATCAGGCTCAAAGCTGGAATTTACCTCTTGCATTCCTACACAAATAGGCTAAATAGCTTGGATCCCAGTCAGGATCACAGATGTGCATATCCTAAACCACAACTGCTAACAAGTTTGGCAGCCTGTGCAGCGTTGGTACGAATGAGGCTTCCCAGCCAACTGGTCCCCAGTGGAACCCAACTGTGCACAATAAAACACTCTCCAGCGTTGCTCAGGCTCTGAATTCCTGCTCCATGGGAAACGAACGGGGTTTCCAAGCATCAGCTTTGTCAGAGCTCCCCTGCCTCCCTCACTGGCAGCCAGTGACACAATACCCAGGTGCTGAAAGCCGCGCGCGCTCGAGCCCGGCTCATTTATTTCAGTCCTGACAAAAGCAGTGACATTTGCCAAAGTTTGATTCATCCCAGGCTGAAATCCTCATTCCCTGGAGGTAAATATTGCTGTCTAACGAGGAACAGTCAAGCACAATTACACTGTGAGGCAGCAAATGGCTGAAGATCTTGAGAAAGCTGATTTGTTAAACTAATTGCTGGAGGTAAGAACTCGGGTGAGCCACGGCTCCAAATGCAATCCCAGCGCTTCCTAGGGCACTCTGCAGAAGGGTCCTTGGATCTACCTTGGAGAACGTGAAAAATAAGGATAAAATAGATGAGAAAGTGGCCTGAACTCTCTCCTCCTTAGCTATGAATGTCTTCACAGAGAAAGGAGGTTTGTTTAAAATGTGCATTTTCTAAGCTGCAGCAGGAGCTTTCCTCCAGCCCTAGGAGCTGGTCCTGATGGAGCAGCACACCTCTCCCCCAAACTGGGACCTCTCCTCTGCCTCCCAGGCTGTGTTCAGTCAAGCCTACAGATCACCAGCAAGAAAATATCTGTTCAGGTGAGGCTTTAGCACAGGGTTGCAGGTTTGCCTTCCTGAGCAGTGTCGCACCTGCCTCACCTGCTCTGCAGAGCCAGAGCAGCTTCCTGCAGCTCCTAATGCACATCATTATTCCTTGCAGGGGCCATTTGGCACAAAGTTAGGACAAAGCAGAAAAGCAGCCACACAGATTTGTATTCCTCTATAAAGACAGTCTGGAAAATAATGGTGTCTCACCGAGCAGGGTGTGCAGCATCCCAGCCCTGAACAGCAGCTCTGCTTCCCCCAGGCACTCTCGTATCTTCCCCCATTCCTCTTCCACCTTCAGGAACGGCATCACATGCCAGCCAGGAACTTCCTGGCCCTTGAACTGAAACTATCTGGGTCTCAGTTTAATGTTATAAAGTTTCTGAACTTTTTTTGCCTTACACCCATTAAGAGGGATCTCAGTTCAGGAGCACCTTTCAGGGGAGAAAAGAAAAAACGAGAGAAAGAGAGAAAGGGAACAAGAAACCCCCCTAGCGAACCCAGTAGCATAGACTTCTATAATTGATCCAGGAGGGAAATGAAACCATAATTAATCCATTTGGGAGATGGGGATGTCTCAAGCCCTTTTTTGGGAAGAGGGGGAGTACCTGGTTATGTTCACTTTACAAACAAACAAAAGCTAATTGCTTCAGAGTGCCAGCAAAATCTATCCAGGGAATTCCTCCTCTTATCTAATGCCACCTGCAGCAGGGCCGGGCTGCTCTGAATTAGAGCTGAGATCAAAGAGCACTTGTGCACAGCAAGATTTCGAGTTCCTCCTCCCCTCTCTCTTTGCTCCACCGGGCAGGTCTGTATTTCTGATCACACCGTCAGCTAAATTGTTACTTTTAATTACCAGGCATTCCCACTTCTCACCTTCCTCCTCGCACCTCGCAGCGATGAAAGCCCGACGTACCCACCGTGGTTTACAGCGCTGGGAAGTGGGACAGGAGGGAAGAGCAGAGGCAGCTCCTTGCAGGATCCTTGCCCCTGCAAAGGGGCTGCTGCCAGGGCGTTTTCCCCCTGTGTGCACAGCCCAGCGCCTGCAATCCACACGCTCACTGATTCCTTCTTGCTACTGCTAACAGGGGGCAGGTTAGACGTAGGACAGCGTTAATTAGTTATAAATTGAAATTAATTATCATCATAATGAAAGGATGCGTGAATACAAAGTTTGCCTCTTTTGCGGTGGTATTTACAAAAGACAGATTAGTGAGGTAATTCGTGCTAGATTTTTACTACAAAACCCATGAGGGATTCAGAGCACAGCAGTGGGAAACAGCTGCTTGGAGGCACTAATGACTAAACCACATCAAACCCAGCACCCGCAGGAGGATGGAAACACCTCTGAGAATCAAATATCATAAAGCAAAAATATATCCCGCTGTGTATCACTGTCTGCTGGGCATGAGCTCAAAGGTGTTTGCTCTGAGCCTTTCACTGATTTAAAGTACAGCTGGATGTGCACAGCCGCTGCCAGTGGTGCCTGTGGACAGTGGCAGAAAGGCACGGATGAGTTTGAGCTCACAGGACTCTGAGTGCCATCCCTGGGCAGCCCAGCTCACACCAAATCTGTGCTGAAGCCCTGGGAGCCAGCAGTGACCACTCAGAGCCCCCATCTCTAATTGTGCCTCCATAGGTATTCGTTCACTACAGCATAGTGAATATTGAAGCCTTTGGACGAGCTGAGATACATGAACTCATACCAAAGTGAAAGAGAAATATAGATTTTTTAACTTCTAGTAGAAATACATGCTAAGTGCCTTAAACATTAAAAAGCTGCAGCAGAGACCTTGAGCACAGTTCCTTTTGCTGTAGCAGTGTTATTCTTTCATAGTTCTTTATTTTAGACAAAATATGGATAGAACTATATTGTTCACATTTTTTTAGATATATTATTTTAGACAAAATATGGATAGAATGAAATTGTTCACATTTTTTAGATATAGTGTTCACATAAACAATAAGAGCTGATAGTAACTGTATACATAAATTTGTGTAATACCTATGTAATGCTTACGATTGTTAGAATTAGACCAGGATAGGTTGAGAAAAGAAAAACTACAATCGTGTGTTAATTTCATTGGTTAATTAACAAAAATAATCCACACTTCTGTAAGAGTTAGGTAGTAGGAAGTTAGCTAGTAGGAAGCTACAGCAGAGAAATAGCCCAGAGTGATCTGCAAAACACAGCAGAGAGCACCACACAAAATATCCTGGGCCTTGGAAAACAGACCCCTCTCTCCATGTCTCTGCTTGGATTAAGAGAAAAGAAACTCTCTGGAAGTTCAGAGGAGTTAGTTTAACACTTCCAGTCCCCATAACTGGCGGGGAATCACCAGTTTTAATTGCAACAAATTAAGCTCACTCATCACCCCCCCCTTTATTTAAGGTTTGCAATTTCTTTGGTAACAATAATGATACCAACAGCTGGAATAAACACTCTTTTTTGGGTAGAACAGACTCAGTGTTGAGAAAAGGCTGAGAACACTGACTGAAGGCAAAGGAGAGGCAAGCAGGAGCAGGAGAGAAGAACTGTTATTCCAGATGCCGGGACGTGCTCTCAGATCTGACTCTGAAAATGTCTTTGCTCTACACTCGAACTAAGCCACAGGCTCCTCAGGACCTTTCATTCAGCACAGCAACAAAGCACCATGAACCAGACACCTTGGAACTGGCAAAACCAGCTAAAGGTCACTCAGGACACAAACAGGGTACAAGATCGGCAGTGAAATCTTTTAAGAAGAAACTTTGCCTTTTCATTGAATCATAAAATCATTTAGGTTGGAAAGAGCCTTTAAAAGCACCGAGTCCAACTGCTTTGCTTGGTTCAGCTGGAAATTCGTGGGCCAGCAAACGCCCCTCCTGGAATATCCACAGTATTTATCAGGGGATCAAGTGAGGTGTTTCATGTGGATAAAAGGAATGGCTGGGAATAAGGTGAAGGAGGGTGGGTGAGGTTTAAATCTCATCATCTGACCAGAGGTGTCCCTTATGGGCAATATGCAGGTACAAACCAGCACTGGCATAAATTACACGCTGTGTAAAGCAAGAGTAACTTCCCATCAACTCCCTGAAAGGTCTTTTAGTCCTCCAAGTTGAAGTTTGTACATTGTTCATTTATTTACCTTCCCTAGTGGGTTCTGTACTAAATTAAGTGTTTAGACAGTGCTTTGAAGATGCAAAGCACTGAAAGTGGCAAATACTTTCACGAGATATCAAAGAGCTACAGTTCCTAGAGACTAAGTAGATCCATCAGCTGAAATAATTGGTTGCACCTAACGCTGACAAAGTAGAATAGCATAAATGTCATTTTTTTCCTCATAATACATAGGACAAAATGAGGAAAATACAGAAAAAAAATGGAAAATACAGATTCAAACTCAGATTTGCACTTGGAGAAAGCAGACCATGACAGGATTATTTAATCCAAAGGATTGCCTTGGTGGGAGGAGCTTGGTGCCTTTCTCTTAAGGCCTGAGTGTTGGACACAGTTGGAAACAAGGCACTAAGGATGACAGGTAACTGCTGTAAATCATGAAGGAAAATGCAGCGTCTTTGATTTAGGTTTATTTTTACCAAAGACAGAGTCTGCTGACTTTGCTGTTCCTGACTCCAGAAGTGCACAGGCTATGTACAACTGAAAAAATACCTGGAAAATGGGAAAAGCCTACCCTGAGAGGCAAAGGGCATGGTTTACAGAGTTAGCTTCCATGGCTCTTCAGCATCAACTCAGCACTGCCAGCTGTGCTGAAGCTGGGAAGAGACCCATTACCCTTCCTCAGTGCCTCTCCTGCAGCCTCCAAATGCCAAGAAAAAAAAAAAAGGCAGATTAGGACTGCTGCTAGTTAAACTAAAAATATGCCATAATGGGAATATTAAAGGGGAAAAAACCCAGTCAGTGGGAAAGGCATTGACAGAGCAGCAGTGAGGCAGCTCCAGCTGTTTGGGCACATCTGGCCAATAAAAATGACTCTACCCCCAACTTATTTATCCTAGCAGAGGACAGAAGACCAGAAGCAGATTTTTCAGGGAGTAGGTGTATAACACACAGGAAGGGATCTACAGGTGAGCAGCACTCCTGCCATTTGTGGGCTTTTTCCCAGGCTAAATCTGGCAGGTCAGGGGTGTGAACCTGCCTTTGCCAGCTGCAGGAAATGCACCTGAGCCTTCTGACCTGCCAGGGACAGCAAGGGTTAATCATTCTCAGATATTTTGGATGTGCTATGACACGCAAGAAAACAGTTATTTTGCACTTTATAGTAAAAATAAGGATGGGACAGCTTTCCCCCTCCTTATTTATTCTCAGCAGTTATTGTATTTACCAATTCCTCTTTAAATATCTCCACCTATTTTGAATGAGGGGTTGGAGCTCTGTGATTTGTGTCCTCACCCTAACCCTCTCCTCCTGAACTGCAACTGCTCCTCTGGGAATCTGTGCAGCTCTGTTAATAACAGCTCACAAAGGTTACCGAGATAATGGCGACCTAAAATACCCAGGTTTATTTAGACAGTGCTTTTAAAGGAAATAAAGATGTGAATTTTGATTATTATTTAAAATGTAATTTTAATCTGTTTACACAGATGCTAGTAAAGAAATTTTTATTAGGGGAAGGGCGGAGAAATTAAAGCAGAAATTCTTCTGTGGGAACTCTCTCCTATATCCCTGAAGGATGAGCTTTAGGATCCCAACCACTCTGATTATTGTTAAAGCATTTAAATGGCCTTTAATTCCCATTATAAACTGGCTACAGATTTTCATCTAGGTGTGACTGATCCCCACCCACACTTTCACACATTAACACACCAACTGCCACAGATATATCTGTTTTCAGATTTGACCACCAGTTTGACAAAAATGAAGCAGATGTTCATGAAGGAGATACGAGAGTCTGGTTTCAGCCCTGTGCCAACAGCAGGGTAAAAGAAATCAAAGGTGAGCTAATGGTGAAAGCCTGAGATCCCGTGAGTGTGACAACAGGTAAGTGGAAGAAAAGAGAGGTTTAGGCAAAGTATCAAGAGAGGATAAAGACACCAAGAAGTTGTGCTGAAGGGACTGCTGTGAGCAGCAGTGTCACAGGCACAGCTGACTCACCCAGAGGAGGGAACAGAGGTGATGGAGGAACACTCTCCTCACTGAAAGGACGAGAGGAGGAAAAGGTGAAATGCTGTTATTCCCATTTAAACAGAAGAATTAATTTTTAGCACAACCTTGATTGGACACTAAAACAGATTTGCCCATAAAAGCTGTGGAGTTTCCATCCTTGGAGATATTTAAAATTAAACAAGGCCCAGAACAACCTGCTCCAACTGACCCTGCTTTGAGGACAGAGAAGATATTTAAGGATCTCTAGAGACACCATCTAACCTCAACAATTCCATTATTCAATTTCTCATCTGGGAAGGAAAAGACCTTGGATCCCCCTAAAGAACCAGCTCCTCTCAGTTCAATGTCCCAAAATCAGAGGAAAGGACTTAAGATGCCTTTAAGGTACAGGATGCTCCAAACATGAACTGCTGCCTCTCTCTCACCATAACCCCACCAAGCTCCTCTCCATCTTTTAGTGCCCCATCCCTTTAATGCCCAATTCCTTCCCAGCCAATACAAGAATGTTGTATCTGCCCTATTTCCTTTACCTCCATTTTCAATATCACCTCTCCAAACCCACAGCAAATGTCACATGTTAATGAAATTACCCTCCAGAGAATGAAAGCTGCAATGCAAACAGGAACATCTTCATCAAATCCCATTTTTGTTTCAGGAAAATTTCTCTCAGGAGAAGAGCTGTGGTTTAATGGCTCCAAATTTAGCTCATGAGTGCCTCCTCACAAGTCTAAAAGCTTCTAGACAGTCTACATAAGCATACGGAGCTCATAATGCCCAAGCTGGCCATTAAAAGTGGGAAGTTCTTGGAAGTGCAAGTAGAATATAGAGCAGGCATTCCCTGTGTCTGAAAACTGATTTTCCTGATGGCAGCTGGTGAGATGCTAGTGAGGGAGTGAATTCCCATTCAGCACAGGGCAGTGCTTTCAAGGAAACACAAGGTTTTTTTGGGCTCTTGAATGGAATTCAGAGCTCAGAAGTGGCTGAACAAGCAGTGGCTGGCCTAGTCCTCTTCCAAAGAATCCAAGGAAGAATTCCCAAGCTGCAAATTGCAACAGGAAGCTTCCCGTGGTGCATTACAGACGTATTTCTACCTCACACCTCACCCAAGCTACGAAGCTACAGGTACAGCTCAGCTCAGCTCTCTCAGCCCACATCTCCTCCCCGAGACTGATGATTCCTGTTCGCTCTCACGACACAGCCACTTGTTTGCATTAGGCTTCTGCATGCAAGGAAAAATGCCCTTCTCACTGCTCGAGCTGGCTTTTGTTTCACCTGAAGGAAAAACAGCGACACAAAGCCATCTGCAGCTCCTGGGCAGAGCTGAAATAGACTTTCACTTTTCACCTGCTGCGTGGCAGGCACCGAAGGCAACCCCAGGCAGACACTTCCATGAGGTTCCAGAAGCAGAATGTGCCTGTGCTGAGCACAGCTATCCATCTGTAGGAGCGGGACCAACAGGAAATTAAGGTGGAACACATACTTTAAAAAGCAAAAAAACCCATAAAGAGAGGTAAAATCCCAGGTCAGAGCTGAACTGAATGCAGACCAGCACTAAACAGGTGTGTTTATTTTAAAATGAGGATACAGGAGCCAATAAATCATTCCCACACAGGCCACAGGAGAGCTGTCAGAGGGCAGGGCCTTTCAGAGGCTACCCAGGATCAAAACAGCAACTTAAGAGTTTAAAAGCCAAAAGCCCTCTCCTCCATCCAGAATGGTGCTGCACATGGAGCAGCTGCGGTGGCAGGAACAGAGGCAGGACGCTCTTAATTTACATTCTTTATGATCCATAGCAGTCACTTTGGAGACACACAGCTAACCTGGCATTGTTCTAACCTTCCTGATAAAAACCTCACCCCAAACTTTATTCTGCCCAGCAAGAGCAGCACCACAAGTTGTGGGCAGAGCAGAGAGCAGAACATGATCCCTCTATTCACCACACCTACAATTTTTTTCCATCTCTCTGCTGATCTCAGACAAATTCCTGTCAACTCAGGGGCTCTGAGGAAGCTCTGCCTGGGCCAGCTTTCCCATACTCCCTGCACCAACTGCAGGAAGTACAATGGATGTTTCTCTCAGAGCCATGAATATTCTGTCAGCTGCTAAGATTCCCAGACAGCAATCTCCTGATGCATAGACCTTCCTCTGCTGCCCAAGTCAGCCCAAGAAAAAGCGGGGAAATAATTATTTTAAAAATCTATTATTACATAATACTACTGGAAACATCAAAAGGAAACTATCTTCTACTGTTTACTTGTTAAATACCATTTTTTTCCTTAGGTAACGAAAAAAAATTAAGCATGGGATATTTCTAACCAGCAAAGTTCATCCCCAGTTGGGATGAAGCTGGCACAGGCTTGCATGGGGGAATAAAACCTAAACCATACCGAGCAGTTTTTAAATCCCACCCTAAAACTAACAAGCTTAAAACAAGCTAAAACCTGGCTTTGCACATCACTGTGTTTCTGTTTCTGATGCAGGAGCGAATGTCTGCAGAAAGATCAGTACATTAAGCACTCCTCAGAGTTAAGGTCTATTACTTGCACTCTGCAAATGAAGAAAGTAGCAGTGATTTATTTGCCCAGAAGCCGTAAGACAGACAAGGACTCAACTGAATACACAGCCCAGAGCCTCTCCATCTGCTGCTCCCCTGCCTGCTGAACAGCCACGCTCTCCCAGGCTACTGCAGGGGGAGGATAACACAATCTGGATTATGTGTTTTGGTCTAACTGTGTTTTCAAAGAGGCAACAGATCTATATTGGAAAGCCCTCGCATTGATGGTTTGCTCTGAGAGCAAACTTTGATGCAGAATTTCTCATTTGGATAAACCAAAGCCATTCTCATTTTAATTTAGCATTTCTCTGTAACGAACAGAAGAATCAAAGGCACTGGAGATTTTTGCCAGGCTGTAATAGAAGTTGAATTAAGTTCAAAATTTCTGGGTCAGAAAAAAATTCAAACATGAAAATATTTGCATTCCAAATCAGAGTAAGGAGCTGAATTTCTTTTAAGCTCTGAAACAGGACTTGTCAGGCTCTGGTTTGATTGTCTTTTTAATCAAAATGACACATTTTGATATTTCAGAATCGCTTCTCTCATTCCTCAAAGCTGCAAGTCAGCCTGATATGAAGGAATGTTTTCTGCCTGAGCTCCCCTCTCCTGGCAGGACCAGCCCTTTGTGGAGGCCCCAGTCCAGCCCTGGTGATCCATCAGAATTTGGGAATGTCACTGCAGGAGATGCAGCTCAAGCCTTTCATCCATAAGCTGAGCTCTCGGCAGCCTCACGAGTCCCAGGCAGGGAGGAGTTCAGGGCAAAACAAAGGCACAGACAATTTCTCCAGTTCAAAAGGAGAACACTGGGAGACAGTTCAGACACTTCAATCCAAGAACCAGTATTTTTGTATGGACCATGGAAAAAAGCATCCTCTGTTTCCTTTAAAGTGCAAGAGGGAAGTGCTGCTTGCTTGTCTACAAACTTGTCTTCAAGTTTCCACTGAGAAACTGACTTAGAAGATAACACACTTTCTACCATAAAATAATTATGATTAATAATTCCCAAACAGTTTTTATGTAAAACTTTGAATTAATTCATATTTGAACTGTTCATTGAAGCTTCTTTTCCCTTCAGTGTTCCTTTAATGCTGAGTAGTGGTTGATGGGGCACTAAAATTAATTCCAATTGTCATTAATCTTCCAATTGCCTTTTTTATTTTTTTTCCTGTGTGTTCTGAAGCAGCCAACAAAAAAAAAAAAAAACAACCAACAAAAACATCTGAGGAAGCTACAAACACCAACAAGCAATGCCAGAACAGAGAAACATGGTTTGGAAATCCAGCAAGCATAGATATTCATGTACTGTCAGGGAGACCTGCTTTTATTCACTGCTCCTGTTGTATCAGGAGGAAAGATCAAATTCATTTAAATACAGGGAGGAAGCTTCCAAAAGGAATGTAAAATACTGCTGTCGTTGAGGTTTTGGTATTTAGCACAGTGCTGTGCATGGCATGGGGTTGCAAAGAGGCCGTGCAGCTCCTCAAGTCATTAACTACCACTCAGTTCTCCTTTTCTCTCAAAAAGAGAGAGCCAAAGAAAATATTATACCTTTTCTATTAACATTTAATTACAGGAATGTGATTAGTGCCACAGTTTGAAGCCAGGGAAAGAAAAGCACAATACAGGTGCCACCTTTTCTTCTTTACAGCAATCACAGCAGGTGAGTGCAGGATGAGCAGGGGCAGTGATGTTTGTAAGGGGCAGAAATGATCACAGGGCTGGGAGGGAACACTTTGGGCTTTACAAGGGGAAGCAGCACGGGACAGAGGTGTCTTTTCATCTCCACTCTGCCAAATCCCATGCCTGGCTGATACAATAAATTATAGATTACATAATCAATTATATAAACAGGCAAGATGGGCAGCCTTTATATGGTCAATAAAACCCCTTTGATTTTAGCGATTAGCTGTAAATGAGCACCCAATTGCATGCACAGAAGGAAGAATGGACACAGAACAGACCAGTGGCAGTCAGCTGTGCTCAAATCAAAGTTCACCCACATGTGACTAGAGGTGCCAGAGGTTGTTGATAACAGAAAATGTCCAAATCTGGAGCTACTTTGACAACACAACTCCTTGAGATGCTTCCCGCAAAGCCACAGCGGGAATCAATCTTCAGGTCTTTACACTGCTTCTCTGCAGCAGCAAAACCACTGCAAATGGTCCATGACTAATTCCTCTGAGTAAATGAAGAGAATTAAAGCCATCCTTCCTTCCTCTCTTTACACTCAGGGGTCAATGCACCGTTGAGCTGCCTCTGTGCAAACAGGAGTGCCCAGCACGGGCAGTGAGGAGCAGAGGATGCTCTCCCACAGCTCCAGGAGCTCAGTGTCCCCCCACGATCGGCCACACGCAGGGGGGAGGATGGGACAAGCAGCCAGAAGCCCCTCGGGCTGCATTCCCATTCCTTCCTAACCTAACACTCCAAACTTCTCTCACACTCCTCCATTTCTCCCTTAATTACTACAAGTAATTTTATTAATACACTTTGCAGCACCATTAACTATTACCTGAGGCTTAGCTTTGAATATGATGAGACTACATAATCTTAATGGCACTAATTAATAGTACCATGACTTTAAAATTTCACAGATTTGACCAACAAAGCATATGAAGTGTGGTTTGTGGGGAATTTTTCATTTGGTTGGAATAATTTTTGTTAGTAAAATAACGCCGCTGACAAACAGAAGCAGAAAAGTGGAAGTTGTAAAAGCAGAGAATTAAATTAAAACCAAAGTAACTCCCCCAAGAGTCACCACTATGAAACATGGAAGTGTGTCCAAAACACTCAAGCGTTGGTCACCAATCCAGAGACACAGGAGCTACTGGAAAGGCAAAAGTTATGTCCCATTAGTTTGGAATTTTTTTACTTCACTATTTTCTTGTGTTCTAAGCACTGAAGCAATCACTAAATTCTCAATACTGCCTTGATGGCCAAAGGCTGATGAGCACCCATGGGACAGGGTGGTAAAAATCTTCAGGAGCTGCAAAACTCGACACTGCATCAGCCAGAAAACAGAGGGTGGACAACCAAAACAGAGAGACACCTTGTTCCTTCAGTGACACACTTAATATTTAATCCTCACAGCACATCCTGTCAGAGCAGAAAGGCTAAAGCTGTGTGTCCTCAGCAGAGGTTCAGCCAGAATGCTCAAATTTACAACTTTCATGACTAACCTGTCAAAAAACCTGGCACCAGAAGTCTGCGCTGGGGATCTTTATTTCTGGATTTCTCCCTCTTTCTCTCTCTCAGTTGAGCAGGGAGTTTTAAAAAAAAAGCCCGAATTTGTTTTATTCCCAACTCCCAGAATTCAGCAGCTCATCAATCAAACAGAAACACACGAACTGCAGGTACTGCTGGTGTGGTTTCCAGGGGCGCTGAGCAAACAGCTCCAGTTCCAGCTACGGGGAGCCACAGCTGCTCAGCACCACCCAGAAAATCTTTCTGGGAACAAAAGTACAGCAGTCAAACTGCTCCAGAGATGCTGTAAACTACACTGTCAGATGGAGACCGATATGTTTACTCTGCACTGATACTGTAATTATCAAGAAAGTGCCCTGCCTTTGCCTGTAAGTGCTGTGTGCAGTAATTAATTCTCCTCTGCATACCGATGTTTGAGAGTGATATGCAAATCGCCGGGTATTTGCTACATATATCTAATAAAATATATCTACTGTCACGCTCCTGAAAGCATCTTAAAACAACATTAAGAAGTTGCATGAGCACAGAAACACAGTGTCCTTATGCGTCTCTAAAGTAGGCTTTAGGAAAAAAGCCTGGTAGTGCCGACACCTGAAACTGCAGCCCTGCTTTTCCAGTTATTTTATTCTTAATAAATTCTCATTGCAGCCAAGAGGCTCAGAAGTTACAGCCTGAGAGTCTAAAAATCCGAGCAGTCAATGACAGGGAAATTCTGGTTACCTTGGGGTACTCCTGACCCCGCAGAGCCCCAGGGACACTCACACTGAGAAGGATGCAGCTTCTGCCAGGGCTACGCAGAGCTGGGGACAGAGCAGACAGAAGTCCCACAGGGAGGAAAATATCCTGTGGCACAGCCCTTGAAGGAAAGGTTTAAGCTCAGCATCCTCCCTCCCACCCACCCCAGGCAGTGCAGGCCCAACTCAGAATTTGCATTAAAAAGAGCCATTTTCCTACTTTCTTCCAAGGGATGAGCTCTCCTTGGCTTTACCATTCCAGGTATGCGTCAACTGCAGGTTTATGGGAAATACCCACACCTGGAGGGGAACATGAACAATCCCCTATCTGGTATTGCAAAACTCCTCAGTTCAGGCACAGCTTGAGCCTTCCCCCTGTGCCGTGGCCCACAGCTCAGCCCTGTCCACCACCACTTTCTCCTCAATTATATGGATACACAATTAACCCTTACATCCACCTCTTCAGCCCTAGAGAGCAGCAATAAAGATACTCCAGAGGTGATTTCTCAGCCTCTGCAGTTGGGATGTCCACAGCAGGTTGAGGAAAAAAATCCAACAAATTAACAGAGATCTTGAAATCCTGCAGAGCAGCATCACACCCGAGGGACAGCACCATCCCTGGGCCCCAAAACAACCCCTCAGTCTCTCCTTAAGGTGCCTGGGCACTGCTCTTCAGTCATTCCTGACAAGAGGAAAACCACCTACATATCCTGACCCCAGCACCCATTGCTGCAGCTGTGTGGTGAAATCACCCCCCAAATTTAAAATAAAGCCTAAATACATTGTTTTCTTACACTACAAACTCTAAGTGTTCCACATTTGAATTTTTAGGCTGAAGAATGCTATAATAATCCCATCAAGTGTGTATCTTTGACTTCTGCAAAGACCACATGAACTCCAGAGTGAAAAATACAATCTTGATCTTCCAGAAAAACTATTGTAATTTTGTCTTAATAAAGGCTGCAGGAAGCTTCCATTGGGGATTTATTCAACTAGAAGAGAAACTTATTTTTCAGAACAAAAAAGGAAAAATATGTAACTTCTTTTCTTTTTAAACAACATACAGCTTAATTGGAAATACAGAATAAATTAGGACAAAAAAGCCCAGGGAAGTTTAAGGCAAAAACTCTTTAGCAGCTTTGCATACTTGAGTATGAAGCAGAGGCAAATCAACTGATAATCTTCTCTGCTAAATTTATACAAGAGACAGAATATTCTCTAGAGAATTTGTTTCTTAAAAAGAAAAAAGTTAGCATTTTCCTTGACCAAAATTTTTTCCCATTTAAATAATCATGCTTATCCACCACCAGACTCAGTATTCTTTTTATGGTGATTTACAGAGTCTGTCTGCCATAAGTGCTGTACAACACTCTCAAGGTCTAAAGAAGTTAATGGTGTGCTGGAAATGCTTGATAAAGAATTTTTACTGTCTTTGCCATTTGACAAAATCGAGTAATAAGCATAATAAATAGATGTATCAGACGTTAATGCTATGAAAGCTTTTCTAAATCTTTCTGTCCATCCTCCTTGCACTTGTTCTGCGTGGGACATGAGATTTCTCTGTCTGAAAATAAAGCTCAAATTCTCTCCTGTTAACCCATCTCCCAGAAATGCCAACTGTTAATAATAAAAAAGCCAACCAAAAAAACCCCATTCCAGCACACAAGGACGACAGCCCCACTTTTTCTAAAAGACCATAAAGCCACTAAAAGTGAGATATTCCCACCAATTCCCCCCAGGGCAAGACCCTGGTACCCAACTTCTAAGCTCCCCAGAGAGCTGGCCAAGAGGCCACTTGCATAAAAGCATCATTTGTCCTCCCACTCTTGTCTCATTAAACCTTTTCACAGAGTGCTTCCTCCTGGGACTCACAGAGTGACTTTCGGGAGCACCTGCAATAGGAGGGCTCCAGACCACCAGAGCAGCTGGGCAGTGCAGCCTCCCCCAGCTCCTGGCACACTCCCACAGAGGCCACCCCGAGATAACCAACACAGCCACTCCAATAAAGGGAAGGGAATAACAAGGACTTTTTTTTAAGGAGAGATCCTTAATGGCATTAATAGTATAGACTTATCCTCATGTGACAGCACTGATGGGGATTGAGCCAGAGCAGAAATGCAAGTCTTAAAATTTGAGCCCAAGACTCGACTGGAAAAGCTGTAACACCCTCGGCTGCTTTGTGACAGGCTGACCTGGGCTTACATTCCCCCTTTTGAAGAACTTCCCTGTTGAGTTTTCCTCGGAAAGGCTTTGCTTTGCACTGAGATGCATTCAGACACACAAGTCCCTTTGATGTGTCAGGATCCACTGCACATTAATAACCCGATTACGGTGAAGAAAGCTCCTGATAAGTTCCCCTCAGACAGCAAGATTTGCTTGTTCAGAAATGTTTACTTCCACTCAACCCAGTATTTCAATCAGGAGCTCTCTCAGTGTAACTGAGGGAAGGCTCAGTCCCTGTGCCCATATCTGTTGTGTGACTGCAGAATTCACATCTCCTCTCCTCTTCTGGCTTGGTGATTCCACCAGGAATCTGCCACAGCTCGACAGTTTTGGAAAGCATCGCTTCCAAAGGCACCAGCAGCAATCCCCAGGAACACAGAGGCCATCCCATGCTTGTCAATACAGCAACTCCTCATATTTGCCCTTTATTCCTGTGCTCCCACCCTCCTTGGCAGAGTCAGTCACCTTTTTTTGTTGCACATTTCCAATTTGCTGGCTGTTGCTAAATTGAATAGCTGATGCTACATTTGCTTTTGTCACAAGGTTACTATAGACCCTGACTTCTCTCACTAAAGAAAACGACTTTGTGTCATCCCTTAGTGGTTGTTTATTATGGAGACTTCATAGTGCCTCCCAGTATGGATGTCTTTGATTTTGAAAGAAAATCAAAACAGGCACATGAAGTGTTCTGGGAATGAGAGCAGTGATGAGGAGGCAGAAAAGGACTACATCATTAACTTACTTTGGCTATAAACTCAGCAGAGCCCAGTCTCAGCATTATTACGGTCTGTTTCAATTTTAAAGTTCAAGTTTAAGAGGAGATGAGATTAACCATTCACAGGCTACAATCTCTGCTATGAACTCCTCCCTCATGGTTCCAAAAGCTGGGTATAAAACCAGTGACTGCACGAGTCAGCTAAAAAAATATCACCTACAGCTCCCCTGCTTGCTAATTCTTCAGCTTGACTGAGAGGCACAGCAGATGTACAGCAGCACAACTGCACACCCCTCTACCTGCCAACTTATCAGAGAAACATCCCTGACTTCTCCCTGCAAGCTCTCCTTGCCTTCAAAGCTTCCCTCCTCTCCCCAGCCTATTCTCAATTTCTTTTCCCACTCTCATTTTAGAGTTTCCACTAGAAATAACCTGGAACAGTGGCAATCCTACAGCAGGAGGTAGAACAGCACCCCAAAGCCCAAGCTGCTGAAATACCCCCCTTACCCAGGGGGCACAGCACGCTGCCCAGATCTTTGCAGAAAGAAAAGCACCAATTAAAGCACCAATTTTAACAGTGCCACTGGTTTAACACCTTGCTCACAGTCGGGGAATGCATTTATACACTCGAGTGTGCTGGTCTCAGCTGGGGTAGAGTTCAGTCCCTTCCCAGGCGCTGGAATGGGGCTGTGTCCAGGATTTGTGCTGAACACAGGGTTGGTAATACAGATATTTTTGTTGTTACTGAGTTTGCACAGAGCCAAGGCCTCTTCTGCCCCTCGTGCAGCCACGCTGGGGAGGGGCTGGGGGGGGACACAGCCGGGACAAGTGACCACAACTGACCCCAGCGATATTCCAGACCACAGGGCATCACACTCAGTAAATAAAGTGGGGGAAGAAGAAGAGGAGGACATTGGGAGTCACCTGGGGGAAGAAGAAAGAAGAGGAGGACATTTGGAGTCACCACTGAGTGTGTTGGAGCCCTGCTCCCCTGGGGATGGCTAAACCCCTGCCCAGCCATGGGAAGCAGAGAATGAACTCCTTGTTGGCTTTGTGTGTACACCTTTTTGCTTTCCCCGTTAAACTGCCTTCATGTTACCTCAGAAGCTGTCACTGTTCCCCTTCTGACTCTGTCCCCCACCCCACTGGTGGCTGAGGGAGCATTCTGTGTGGGACTTGTTTGCTCTACGGGGGTAAACCGTGACAAGAAGCCATAAAACACTGGAAGGGCTGGCAGACGCTCTCTTTATAAAGCACACAAGCTAAACCCACGTTTCTGAAGCAGGAAATCTCCCTTAAGTCATTTAGCTGCTTGGCAGTGATGATCACACAGATATGCAGCTACACACACTGCATGCAAAAGGAAATTCAGTAGTGCTTGCTGCAGAGAGAGGGGTGTTGAAGCAGCTTAGGGTTTTTGAGTCTGTACATATATAAATAAAAGATTAGCTCAAACTTTAAACAAGAGATTAAAAGTACATTCTACACCATTATACCACAGTGTTCACAAATCTATAATGGGATAAAACAGATTATAATTGCTTTGTTGTGTTCATAGCTTTAAATGAAAGAGGCGGTTTGATACCACATAACAAAAAGCAAGGTTATGAAGTTTCAAGGCAAGAAGAAAAGAAACAAATCCCTACCAAATGACCACAAGCAAAAAATACAGCATTAAACTCTGGTAACAGAAATGCTGCATCTGAGCAGGATGAGAACATTTACCCCAAACCTACAGCAGCACATGGAAACTGCACACACAACCCTCGGGGCACAGCACGAAGCCCCCAGTGACCCCCAGCTGCATTCAGGAGGCTGGCAGAAGCCATCCCAGCATCTCTGGCAGCCCCAGGAAGGTTTCCTGTGGATCCCTGCCACTGCTCCTCCACAACAATCCTGGCATTGAGCAGCTGGAGCTGGGAACACAGCCCGCCTGTCTGGGCAGCCCGGTGGGGAACACTGGGGCTCTCACGCTGCCTCACATCCCACCCCATCCAGATGCAGCTCCCAGCTCCAAGGCAGGCAACTGCAAGTACACAACATCTTCATGCTGCAGTTCTCCAGGGCACCTTTGCTTTTAACTTACTGGGCTGGCCGGGTTTTAAGGCAATTAGACATTTTTAATTTGTTTTTAAGTGTTCAGCATTCACCCATTTGTTACCCTGAAACTTATTCTGCCTTTACAGAGGAGATTTTGCTGTAAATGAGTAAAGACAGGGGCATGCATGCACACAAATTGTACAGGCTGTGGATTGTTGTAGCCTCACAGAATATCCTGAGCTGGAAAGGACACACAAGGATCATCCAGCCCAGCTCCAGCCCTGCACAGACACCCCAAAAACCCCACCCTGGGCATCCCTGGCAGCGCTGTCCAAACGCTCCTGGAGCTCTGGCAGCCTCGGGGCCGTGCCCATTCCCTGGGGAGCCTGGGCAGTGCCCAGCACCCTCTGGGGGAAGAACCTTTCCTGAGATCCAGCCTGAGCCTGCCCTGGCACAGCTCCAGCCGTTCCCTGGGTGCTGTCCCAGTCACAGAGCAGAGATGGGAGCTGCCCCTCGGAAGGAGCTGCAGCCCTTGATGGGAATCTGACCTCAGTCTCCTCCAGCTGAACCAGAGAAGTGACTTCAGCCACTCCTCGTGTAGTCCCCCCTCCAGACCTTCTCCATTTTTCATTTTCCCCACTCCCTGCCCCAGGTATCCAGCCTATTCCAGCACAAAGGGAGTGTCTCCTGCATGAGCCAAGGGAACAGGGCACCAGAGCCCCAGGGCTGCTGTGGATGCCAGCCCCGAGCCCTGACCCAGACTGCTGTGTATGGCAGAATAAACTGGGGCTGAGACCACATCTCAAAAGTACAGGGAAAAGGTGGAACCAGAAATTAAACTGCTCCTGCAGAGGTCAAGCACGTGAGAAGCCACAAGACTGGACTGATTTTCTTTCCCCTTCAGAATAATCTGCTGCTGGTGGTGTATTTGTATTTGGGTGGCAGAGAAAAGGCTGCAGCACTGCCTGTACCAGGCAGTGTGCAAACACTGCTGAACCTGCCCCGAAGATCCTACAACATCAAAAAACTCTGCTTTATTGAAGAGAAAACAAATGCACACTTCACATTTCTTTTTTAGCAACCTCAGGGTTCAGGATGCCAAGTGTAATAACATCAGTTGACACTTTTACAAAAACACATGGTGAAGAGAGAAAAGATTTCAAGGAGGAAAAAAAAAAAAGCACCTCAAAACCCTGTACCAAATATTGTGATTTCTCCCACACTCAGGCAATGCTTCTGACATTTCCCAACGTGAAACCAAGCTGACATCTTCAGCCCACCCAGCACAGCCTCAACTGTTTCTTCCCTGCAATGGCTTTTCTTCCTTTCTCACAACATATGTTCAAGATAAACATCTGAGGCTGTGAAGTACCACCAACTTTTCAGTGTTAGTGGCTGTACAGCACATCGTCTGGAGTTATGGGACGGGGGTTTTTAAAGATGACATTTCAAGGAGCCAAAAAGGTGCTCCGTGATCTCTCCTCAGGAGTCCCAGTAAGAGATTTACTCTCTCTGGGCAGTCCATGGCAACAAACTCCATCGTTTTTATTCCACTGCGTGTAGACGTAGGATTTCTATCCCAGGAGAGCTGTACACGTTCATGCTCATTGTGCAATAGGACAACGTTTTCTTGAGCAGTTTAGGAAACTCTCTGATAAAGGGTTGGGAAAATCAGGGAACTTCTGGTACTTTGGCAGCAACAAAAATACAGCAAAGGGTCACTGACTCCTGATATTGTGGCTGCATCTAAAGTGGATCCAGGCTGCTGAACATGAGTTTAGGGGAAGGCAATACCCAACCTATGGATAACAATGCAGTTAAGCCAGGCTTGAGATCAAACTTAGCTGCTTGTTGTCCTCAGAAACACGCCCCACTGCTCCTGAGTCACTGGGGATGGCAATGTAAGCTGGCTGTGACAGCTGGAAAATCCTAAGGAGAGGTTTAGTGAGGTTATTAAGGCGTAATATGGTTTTATTTTCATTCCTTTGCAAACATGCAAGCCAGGAATTTGCTATTGTTACAACCAAATTTCCAGCTTTTACACTTATTCTGGAAACCAAGTGTTCATGCTGAGGACTGTGACACATTGACAAAGGCTAAATTTCAGAGAGAGCCTTGGGCCCACCCTGCTGGAGTCAGTGT
Organism: Lycocorax pyrrhopterus obiensis; assembly: GCA_014706295.1. NCBI lineage: Eukaryota > Metazoa > Chordata > Aves > Passeriformes > Paradisaeidae > Lycocorax > Lycocorax pyrrhopterus. The sequence continues at coordinate 6,106,405 of JACSVZ010000022.1, read as the reverse complement.
TGTGCGAGAGCCACACTGATACGGAAAAAAAGCTGAAATTTTTTAACTGAATCTACCTCACAGTTGTACTGTTTGGCTGGGTATCACAGCTTTTTCTGTGCAGGAGCTGCCCATCAGAAAATATTCCTTCCATCAACACAAAAGACCGAAATCAGGAGTGCTAAAAGTTGTCCTCATAGGGCCAGAAAAAAACCCTTACACTGGAGATACTTAACAGGCAGAAATGAGACACTCAGGAATTGGATATCATCTGTTACTTCTCACAAACACAGCATTTAAAGTCAATTAAAACAAGCTCCTACCAACTCCCTGCACCGCCTGCCATCATTCCAAACATCCCTAAGGCCCCTCAACAGAACCTGCTCAAAAAAAATAAACCCCCCAACCTTCATGTGAGCAGCTGACACACAGACCACTGGCATAAAAAGCAACACTGAAAGAACAATCGATACACTTTCCCATTAGTTGTCTTCACAGATTTGTCATTTAGGCTTTTCCTTAGCAGCCTTGAGGAGAAAATGAGAGATGTGTTTGACTGCACAGGAACTACCAAAAGTCTCTTAAAGGGCATTTAGAGCTGCTATTGCGATCATTTCCTTTCAACAGATGAATGAACTGAGGACATTAGGCATGAAGAAAACTAATTTTCAATAGAATGCTACCTATACATTATGTTACTGCTGGGTGGGTAACCTCTGGAGCTCTAGGAGCTGCCCAAAAGTGTTCAAGAGAAGTTTCCACAGCAGAGCTGGTGGCACCTCGCCCTGCTAATGGATGTTCTCCAACTCCAACAAGGGCCAGCTCTGACCCTCTGAGGGCTCTCAGCTGTGCTTCAGCCCCAGAGAGGAGACACAGGATCCCCTCCTCAAGATGAAACTCTCTGGTTCTGGCTCGTGCCCCGCAGGACCACCCTGCACACCCCAGCCACACAAGGGCTCCCACCCACAGCTCCTCCCACCACTTTTCCCCCTGCTCTTGGCAAGTGATGCTCTTACACACCACCTCAGGCACGCCCTAAATAAAAACCATCATTCCAAGCCTTTAGTGGAGTCAGAGACTGGTTTAGTGACTCAAACCTCCCAGCTCAAAGCTGTCAGAGCCCAGGGTGCTACTGAAGCACAGCCCCAGCACCCGAAGCTGCATCCCCCCCACAGAGCTCTGCTCCCATTTGGGGTCTGTCCAGCAGCTCAGTTTGATGAGAGAACGCTCCCTCACATACCTCTCTCAGACCACCTCGTGATCCTGGAATCCTTTTTGCCCAGGGGAGAAACATCCCAGGTCATGCTGAACCTACACGGCAGGGAATATTGAACGTATCCTCCTCACTCCACAGAGCCTGAGAAATTTCTGACAGTACCCATTCATTCTGATCTTTTTTTTTTTCCTTCCTAACTCTTCCTTGACAAATGATAAAAGCCTCTAAAACGACCTCTGCTAAGCACTATATACACATAAAATCTGTGCTGTTGTGCTGACGGGCTCTTCCCGTGGCTCTGAGCTCCCAGGTTCTCATTACAGAGTCAGGCAAGGGCTTTCAAGAGCTGTAATTGCTGCCTAACTGAACAAAACCCATCCTGAGCACGGAGGCAGAGCCTGGTGGAGGGAATGGGCAAAAAGACACTGGGGGAAAAGAAAAATAAAAAAAAAAAAGAGGAGATTAACTTAAGTAATGGCAGTTACCTGGAATTACTCGATGCTTGGAATACTCAAAATATAATCTGAAAAGGGAATTTCTTTAGTATGTGCAGAATTTCTTCCACGTGTGCAATACAGTTAATGAGTGATGGCACACGGGTGTTCACTCCATGCCACCAGCTCCCACAGAGCTGTGACAGCTCCCACCAGCAGCACTCCTGGGTCAGAGACCGATGCTCACATCCAGGTTCAGAGTCAAAAACAGGGTTATAAACCTGAATTAGCCTCACAAGAAGTGAAATACTTTGAAAGGTAGATCAATTATGCGCTTTAAATTAGAATTAAGCTAACACAGTGTAGATCTACATCAGCGTCACCTAAACCAGGGATTATTGCTCCATAATAAAAAGGAGATGCAGAGCTATGAAGCTGAACAAAACCCCCAAAAGCCGATCCCTATTATCTTTTTTTCTTTAGGCTTTGTTTTGAACAGTGAGTTTCCTTTACCATCCTCCAAGACAAAGCATCATCACACAGCACAGGGGAAGAACAAAGTGGCTCCTTTTATCTGCCTCTCCGTCTTCTGAGTAAATATTGCATCACTGTTCTCCCCAGGAAACACCTTTCATCTTTGTTTTAGGGATGGGGACGAGCTGATGGAGTGGTGAGAGGACCAGAGCTGGGAGGGCACCCTCCCTCCCTGAGATAAAAGTGTGCAGGGACCTCCCTGTCCTCCCTGACCCTGCTCACAGAGCTCAGCATCACCCCTGGCTGCAAGAACGGCTGGAAATTAAACTTTATTTTTTCCCCTTTCCCCCTGAGACAGCGTCAAAGCAGCCTGCAGAAAATTCCAGCGTGTACGTGGCTGGGTGCCATCTGCTCCCCTTTCCAGAGGAAGAGCCATGATATTTATATCCCCCGAGAGCACCCACATTAGCTGTGCATAAAGACTCTGCTCCTCCTCGATGGCTCTGCACTGCAATATAATGGCTGCACAACAGATGGGGGAAACAATACAAGGATATTATTAGGACAAACCCACATTATAAGGAACAATTCTGTTCCTTATATAATTACACCAGAGCAGGGAGGGGTTTCTGGAGTGCTGCAGCCTCTGGAAATTTAAAGATGCCATCGAATCAATCTAAAGGTTCCTTTACTGGAGAGCAGCAACGTTCACCCTTAAAATGTTCCGTGTGTATCTGAATTTTAGTAAAGGGAAATATGGTAAAACAGCAGTAGTTTTCGTGGGCTTTTTCAAGAGTTAACCCATCACGAAGCAAAAAGGTCATGGAAAAGAAAGTGAGCCCGTTCTGATGGTGGTCTCCTCTTGCATCAGTCCATGACTAATTCTACAGCGCCCACCTGCCTCTGTTTTCATGTCAAATGCTTCGTCTGGTACTTCTGCCCCCTCCTCCCTCCCACTCTGAGCCTCTTCTGATAATCCATCCCGTAAGAAAAACATCTTGGTTCTGCAATTCCCACCTTAATTCTGCTACTCCAGGATGACAGCAAGGTACATCCTAGATACTGTGAATATTGGCAACTGCATAAAGGGAATCACTCTGTACCAGAGCCAGCTCAGATGATGAGACATTTGCTAAGCCTAGGGAATTTCTTTGCTCTCTCCCAATGAGTTCCCAATCTATAAAACAAAAAGTATATGGCCCAGTCTAAGACTGAGAAATGTCACAGCCCATCGTCACTAGTCAGTAGCAGCTTTCAAATTATTCACGCAGAAAATTACTTAAAACACCCCCCCCAATACAAATACATCTGTTTCTGATTTAAAACAAAGTTCAATTCTCATTTTTGAAAAAGCTTTTATCTTCAGGAAGTATGGAGGCTTCGAAGTTCAGTCATTTGCAGTTCATTTGAACATTAATGGAAAGAGATGTTCCTCCACTTCAAACTATTTCCTCAGTCAATTAGACAAATCCTCTAAGTGGATCTAGTGAAGCAGTTCATGTCCAGGAGCTTAATTAGTGCTGAATTCCCAGACTTGCATCCACCTCACCCACACCAACAAGCACCTGTGGGCCACGCAGCTCATGGGGCTGTGGGGACAGCTGGGGACACCAGAGGGTCAGGGCAGCCAGCACAGCAGCTGGGACAGAGGAGGAGAGTTAGAAGAGGATGCAGGAGCCATCGGAAGGGAAAAGAAAACTCAAAACTGATGAAAGGCTCAGCAAAGGTCCTGCCTTTCCCATGGTCATTGAGAAAACTCCTCCAGCAAATTTTGAGAGTAACAGTTCTCCCCTGTGCCCTTGCTGAATTTCTCGTTGACATTTGCAAACTGTTCCTGCTCCGCTCCCCCCCGCAACTTCAATTACACACTGCCACTTGCACATTTGTTTGTCCTAGTTAGCTGCTCTGTTCCTCACTGTGGCTCATGGCACTCCTAATTAGGATTGCTGGCACAGCACCTTCCAGCACCACGAGAACAACCCAGAGCTGGCTGGAGAGCCCAAAAGCAGTGGGAGCAAGTGTAGAAGCAGAGTAGCTCTACACTGACAGAGCAAGAACCGCATTTCACACTCTGTGAAGCTGCACTTCCACTGCAAAGACAGTGTGGAAAGTACTGAGCAATTCCTAAAAATAATCAGGGTCCCTTGGGAAGAAAGAACTTTGAACAATATTTATAGAAAAAGTGAGCTAGGGGAAAAAAAAAAAAAAAGAGCAGCCCTTACTGCCAGAGCAGTCCTTTAAGTGCTGGTGATGGCAGAGTATTGTAGCAGACACTAAGTGAACTCCTTAATAAAAGGTTCATCTAAAGCAAATTTACCTCACCCCAACATCCTCACCAGCATCATTCCCACAAACACAACAGCACATGTGTGTTACCAGGAGAGCACAGGCCAGGCTATACTGTGATTTTGTGTTCTGGTAAGGAATGGTCCAGTTTTTGTTGAGTTGGGGTTTTTCCCCCCCCCTTTTCAATTCAGCATTCACAAAAAAAAAGTTGAAAAATATTGAGTCCACTGGAAAAATCATCAACAATGAGGTGAGCACAGCCTTTGGTGCAGTAAGACCCACTCACGAGCACATCCAGCAGATGAATACACCTTATTCCCTGATTTGTAAGTAGCAGCTTTCAGTTTTAAAGAAAGGACGTTAAGCTCTTATGTTTATTTTTTATAAGGCAGACATTACATATAAAAGCAAAAAACAAGGGGCAAATTCTCATGCTCCTACAACCATAACATTTCCTGCTCCCCCAGCTGCGTCCCCTCAACATCAGTAGCCCAGTCAAGGATTTTTCCACTTCTTCCTAATCTCCAAGTGAGCGCAACCTTTGAAAGCAAGTGATAATTAGGATCTTAAGAGAGAACAAGTCTCTAAGTTTTGCTGAAAAGGCAGACTTCAGGTCAAATACAGTTTAAAGAAAAATATTGTTTTTGAAGGCTCCTTTCACATGCTCATATTTATCCACTTACAGAGAAATCAAACTCCACTGCTTTTTGTGGTCACACACCTGACAAGCCCTGTAGCAGATCGAGAGGAACCACTTGAGCAGCTTTCTTCTACCCTGCCCTCAACTCCTCACACCGGATTTAACCCTCATGTAGATAAAATTCAAAGCTACAAACTTCCAAATGCTGGCCCTCAGAGTCACCTGGGATTCCAACAGCATGTTACACCTGCATTAATTATGTAGGCCCTTTTCTGGAGCTTCTGGGCACATCAAGTCTTTTTATTAATTTGCCTGGAACCTTGGACAAGAGAGAACTTATATCGTGAGGGGACACATGCAAATAGATCACAGGAGCCACGGCTCAGCTTTGTCAGGATAAGCAGGTGCCCAAACACAGACACATTTCCAACAGATCCAAGAGACCTCAGTTACCCAAGATGGGGCAATAAGTTGGTGACAAAGGGCACATGAAGCCCAGCCCACAGTGCAGCCTCACATCACAAACAATCCTTTCACAGGCAGGGGCAGGATAAACACAACCCAAGGAAGAGCCCAGAGGAAAAAAATACGTGGCAGAACTGGTTGATCTTGCATCCCAGTAAGTTGTCCCCTTCCCAGGGAAGTCCAGGGGATCTGCAGACTCTTCCCATGCTGCTGTACCAGTTTAGTCGGAGGAAAAATAAAATTCAAATCAGCATTTGGCTTTGCCTGTCTGTTCACTCCTGAGTTTCCTTCAGGGGTCCAGGGCAGCTGCCTGTGCTCACCCAGCCTGGGGAGCAGCTCTGATGAGGGATGATGAGCAGGAACACCACATAATCAAAGGGAGAGAAAGCAAATGAACCCAAGAACCATCTCAGGGGTGTCAGAACCAAGGGAACAGCATCACAAAGAGATGTAAAAACTAATACCAGCCCCAAAGCATCCACTACATTTTTTTGTGTGTAAGAGCTCATATTTCTATTTTGTTTATTATCAGAAAGGAGTACAATATATTTCCTATCCCATAAAACACACATATAATTTTTGTGGTAATAAGACCCAGGAGAGGCATAAATATTCCCAAGGGTTTCTGCAGTTCAGAAGAACACTGTAAAACAGTTTGATAACTCGGAGATTACATTTCCCTCTATTCACCACACACACACATATAAAAGCCTGCCGAGGGGAACGTTATTGATGCTTTACAACTACGAGCCAATAAACCTCATGAATTTCATTTATTTGAAGACTGCAATAGAAGCAGAAAGATAAGTAGCATCCTTAAATTCAGGACTATTAATTTAATCCCCGCCCCCCAATACACACCAGCAAGCTCTCTATGCTAAATCTTTTCATGGTTCTTTTACCAGTGCAAGCAAAACCAGTGAATGCCATTTGGGAAGGAACATTACAAGCCTGTTCAGCAGAGTATTCCCCCTGAATTACCCACAGCAATTGGCAGTGAGATGTTTCTTGTGGCAGAGCTTTTGTTTTGCTCCCAGGAATAATTCCAGGCCAGGATAGGGAGGACAACGGTGTTGAAGGGGACAGGAGGGGCAGGATAGATGGGCTGGGCTGCTGTTTTCAGCTGTTTGGGGCAAGGACCACAGTCCTGAGGGAAGTTCTCCCTCCCAGGTGTCCTGCTCAGGTGTCAGATCCCACGTCCTTCATTTCACCCGCTGGAGAGGATCCAGCTCTTTTTCTTGGGAAGCTCTGGCACACAGCACATGAGGCATTTGAGTGGGTTGCAGAGCAAGATTAGGACTAAGAGATTCTCCTTCCCCTCTCCAAAGTAGCTACAAAGCTGCGAGAAGATTCGCAGCAGCAGCAGCAGCATGGCCAAGGCATTCTATTTAAGAATCATCAGATCAAACCTGCTGTAGTAGTCAGTATTTCTCCAAGATGCTATTAGCAAATACAACCACCACAGCCACACTGCCTTGCATCACCCGACTGATTTGTGGCATTTGGCACCACAGTTGCCATTTACAAGAACACAGAGAGCTTCAACAGGGCTGATAAAGCTGCTGGGCATGGAAGGGAAAGGTAGATCAAATCCTTTAAACAGTTAAAGGCTTCAACAGAGAAGAAATAAGATGCCATGGAGCGGGGAGTGCCAGAAATCTATCAAAGGCAGGTTAGCTCTTGTCAGTGGTGCTAAATAGGTATAAATGGACATGTTCAGCCAGGCAGAGACAGCACTGGGGGGAGCTCAGCGAGGGAGAAGGAGGAGGGAGCAGCTCCCCTTCCAGATGGGAGAAGTTCAGCATCTGTTTTGTTCTCGGCCTTGAATGCCTAAATGCATCTTGGAAAAAAAAAAGTCATCACGCAGAGGCAGAGACAGACAGAAGGACATGTGACATCAAACAGCACATCTGGGCACAGAGTCACACAGGAGGGGGCTGGCATTCCTTCTCAATTTGGACAGTGCCCGCTGTTTGTCCTTGCACGTTTCAAATCCAAACCCTTGGTTTATAAAACCAGCTGCTTAGTTATGCAAGTTTCTCGTGAAGCATCTCTACTCAATCCTGGTGCAAAATTTAATAAGCCCCTTGACTCCTGACCTTTCTCTTTTAAAATTTGAGGGCAACATTTCTGACCTATGAATCACCAATTATCTGCCCTGCCCAGCAAAATTTAAAAAAAAAAACCAAAAAAAAAAGGCAATGACAGCTGCTTGGTCTAAAGCATCCCTGTATCCCAGCTGCTCCTGCACAGTTCAGCATTCCAGAAGGGAAGAGGGAGAAGCCCTGCACAGCAGAGGAGCAGCTCTGCCAGCACACAGGTAAAGTTCATTTCTATCTGGAAATATCCCCCAAAATCTGTCTCTATTCCTACCGCGTTCAAATGCACCTGCAGCAGTTACAGGCATCACAGGAGACACTTATTTGTTCAGAATTAATTCACAAAGTGCTCAGCTTGGGACTTAACTCCCTGTCCCTACAAAAACTAACCACAAGCACAAACCACGCCTCACCCAAAATCCCAGGGCACCTCAGGAAAACTGATCCTGAGAAACAGTGATTTTGAATCAGATTAGTCAGGGGGATTCTGTTGCTCTTTGGGTGCAAGGGACTTGCATTCTGCCTCTCCAAAACACTAAAAAACGATACAAGAAAACCATTATTTTATTTAAATACACATCGCTAAAAACACAGAACTGAAACTCACACACCAAGACTTCACACAGGCCCAAGTGTTTGACACTGAAGTGCCTCAAAAGAGAAAAGTAAATGGCTGGCCCAGATGGTTAAATCAGGACCTGAAGCCTGACACTGCATGTGGGTACCTATGTTGTGCTTCCTCCTTTAAATGCCCATGTGTGAAAACAATCTTGGCTAATAAATAGAGAGTAGAAATCAATTAAACCTTCTGACAACTAACCCTGCACTACCCAACAGACAAACCCCTAATGTTGCCTTTAATTCCTCAAGAAAATTTATGATTATTCAAGCAAATAAGAGAAAGACTAAAATTATACACTCGAAACACACAAAATTATACCTTATTCTCAAAATAAATTATTCACTTGCTTAAGCCAGCACCTATTCAAATGTATTTCCTAGAGGCAAAACATCTCTTCCCCAGTACCATCATTCTCTTTGAAAGCAGCATTCATCTTATTTCCCTCTTTTGGAGAGGAGGCTTGATGGGAAGGCAAGAACAGATCCCTAAAAGCCTTGATTTAACTCCCTGCCTCTCCCCCACCCTGCAGCCCTGTCCTACACATCACCTTGTGGCTCAGCCCTAGAAGCAGACTGGAATTCAGGAGCATCTGTCAGCTGGGTGCCAATCATGTGGTGTTTGTGGTCACTTACTCAGCTCGAATGGGAAGACAACAGTTTATGGCCAGATTTGAGCTCCCTTTGACCGTCCTATAGCACAGATAAGCCTCTTTTACCTCCTAACATGACGTATTTTAAGATTCTATGCCTTTAAACTCCTATTATCTAATTCATCCCAAGTGCCAACTTCAAACCATGAATATTACTCATCACTAGTGATTGCTCTTTACCTTCTCCAAGCTGTAAAATAAAAAAAGTTGTGGAAATGAAGCCTGTGGTGGGCAACTTTGATGCCATAATGATTTTTGTCTTTTCTTTTATACCCCTGTTATACCTTTTTACAACTTCTGTATTCTTGTGCTTTAGCCTACATTCTTGGACTTGTTTGTTAAGCTGGGAGACGAAACATTTTAGAGGTTTCGTAGTCAGGGATCAAAGTGCCCCAGACCCCAAGGTCCTCTCCAGAACACATTTTGTAAACTGAGATAGAACCATCCAGGGGAAGGTTCCTTGGGGAGGGGGGCTCACTCGAGCCTCTCATTGGGGAATCTTTGATAGAAATGCTAATTAGTAACACCTATAATGTGATACCAGATCTATTGTGGGTGCGTCCATTGCGGTGTGCATGGAGGTGCATTCCACCTGGGCGTGGTGCACCTAAGGATCCTTAAAATAAACACCAAGGTAAAATCCCTTTTTCCCTTCTAATCATGCTTGAGTCTTGATTTTTAAGACCAGGAAAAGGCATCACCTTGACACAAAACCCACCAGAATTATGGACAAGCCAAACTGACATCCAACAGCACCTGCATCTCCCTAGGGATGACTGGGTCTTGAAGTACCAACTTTAGGGCTGACCACGCACAATAAAAGCAGTTTGTGACCTGGGGATCCATGAAAGCAGATTTTCCTTAACACAGATTTATGGGCATGAAAGCTGGCATTCTATGGAAAAGATCAGAAATGCACAGCAGACAAGGCTGACCCACGAAGGAACCAGTGCCCAAGCCCATCTTCCAGCTACGTTCACCAGGATAAAATACAATTGTTCTCCAGCATTCCCAGAGCATAACGAAAATGCCAGATAAAAAACCTGAGACATCTCACAGCAAGGCTGGAGGGGAAAATATTGGAAGATTTATACCCATCTGGAGGTAAGTGGCAGCAAACAGTCTGCAGGAGGTGCAAATTTCATCTTCCCAGCTATTCATCACCTCAGAAGACACTTGCTTTGGGCAGAGAGACATATTGCAAATTTGTCACTGATTCCTCTTGAAAAACATTTCAGGATGGTTTCAGTTTCCAAAAATAAAGTTAATAAAGGCAGTGTTGTTATCTGCACACCAACGCAAAATACATTTTACATGCACAACTCGTGGTTGGTGCATGTATTAAAAAATGTAACAAAAACAACAGAAACTTCAAAAAACTAAAATCAAAAGAACTTTTATCTTCTTCCTTGTCAGAACCATCAGCTGTTTCAATTCCTATTCATTTGCTTGTAGGGTGAACAATGGTTTTGTTTACAATAACAGTTACAATTTGAGCTCTTCATAGAGTTTACATGGATTAAGTACCTACTACCATTAGTAAGAATTGCAATAAGAGTTTGCAAAACACAAAGATAAGCCCAATTTATCATTACTTTAACATTTATCACAAATCACCAAAGCACAACAGAAAATAAACACGTTCAAAAAAGCCAGGCAAAACCCAATCCTACAACAATCAATCTACACATAAGGAGACGAAGCAATTTATTTTTCATTAATTGGGGTTTTTACCAGGTTTTTAAACACATCACCAAGGAAAAAATCTTGTTGAACCCTAAATTGAGAGATTATTTGGATGGCAACCCAAATTTTTAATCACAGGCTGTTCTGCCAAAGAAAGCCCAGGCTGCTTCACACCTGAATGTCTCTTTTTCCACCACTCCTGATGCTCAAACACACAAAAGGCTTTTTCTCTGGAAAGTCAGAAATAATTGATAACAAGCAGCTTCAGACATGAATAGTTTTCATGGACTTTTATTTCAGAGTTTCCTTACATTAAAAAAACTTCTGTGTCTTCAGGTGCAGGAAGGCCTTAAAGACCCAGACATTTTTCTCACCATATCACAAGAATAAATACATCCTTATTTCAGGCCCTGTTAAACCCACGCCTTCACTGCAGCTTGGGATGCAACATCTGAATTTAAAACATCAGCTCCTCTTATTGCAAAAATAATTTGAAATTTCAAAAAAAAAAAATGCTTAGAGAAAGCCCAGGTTTGATGCCTCAGAGAGCCCACAAGTGATACTGATGCCCAGACAATGTCTTTTTCTTGATTAAGTGGTAAAAGCTGCATTAAGCACCTTCTCAGTGCCTGCAGCACTCATCAGGGCTTCTTTAATCCCAAGGTGCAGCTCCTCAGACTCCTTCCTGCTCTAATTAGCCCATCACACCCGAAGGTGCATCCTCAGTCTCTGAACTATCATCTCTCCCCACCACTGGAGCAAAACAACAATGTTAATAGGTAAAAAAAAAAGAATTGACTGCCTTGGATGGCAATTATAGGGGTGTGGATGATCACCTCAGGACTCAGAGCTGCTCTCCTGGCTGCACAGTGGGCAGTGATAAACGCTGGGAGTGTTAATGGGAAAGGCATGTGGATTTATCCTGCACAGATCGGTGAAATTCCAATATCAAAGGCAAAACCCCCAATCCTGCTGCCATCTAGGTCAAGACGATTTGCTCCCTGCAAGGATGCAGGTTCAAGGGGAGAACTTCTCCACCCAAAGCATCTGATAACAAAGTTCTGGCTTGGATCAGAGAATCACAGAATGGTCTGAGCTGGAAGGGACCTTAAAGATCATCTCCTTCCACCCCCTACCATGGGTAGGGACACCTTCCACTACCCCAGGTTGCTCCAAGCCCCATCCAACCTGGCCTTGGACACTTGGTCACCAACACAGTGACCATCACTTCACGTGTACATTCCACACCGTTCAGAGAACTCCCAGGAACAGGGTGCTCTGTCCTGGAAATAAGCCTGGATACAGCTGAGACTATAGCCTAGAAACAGCTGAAAAATCAGCTGTGTGTTTCAGGCATTTGTTCTGACCTAATTATTCCTAAATAAGCCTAGAGGGGGTTGGGGTATTTCCCCCCTCCCTTCTCTCCAGGTTATGCTGGAAATCCTCAGCTACATTTCTAACCCAGTGATTTCAGTAACTCTCCTCAAAACATTGGTAACAGATCAACTGAGGGATGGGTTGACCAAGTGTCTGAGTATTCTCTGACTTTTTTTAAGCAGAGATTTCAAATGACAAATCACTGATCGCTGGAGACCTGTGGGGTCAGTGCATAGATGGGTCCATCTGCAAGGGACATCCCTTGGCACAGCAAGTGCCAAGGATTTGAAGGGAAGGATGCAGCCAGAAACACCCAGTCAGGTATTTCCCAGTGGGCAGAACTCCTTACCTGACACACCAGTTCACAGGGGGGTTCTAGAGAAGCTTTCTTTCATTCAGGAACAAAACTGCTTCTTAATACTTAAATTACTTTCCTTGTTCTTACTCTAAAAATAGCTCCTGCTAATGCTCAGCTTTTATCAGGAGCTGTAACATTCCCTAAAGATTCCATGTGAGGCCACTCCAGACTTGGAACTATCTTTGGGGTTTTTTTTAATCCAGATGAAATCTCCCACCTCATCCCAAAAAGTCATAGTTCAGGAAGCCACAAAACTCATCAGCTTCTGCTCTTGATTCGTTTCCAGTTCTTGCTTGTAAAAGCACCTTGTTGATCGAGGGGCTGCTCAGGAGCCCGCAGGACTGGCCATGGCACAGTGACACAAAGGGCATCTCCTTCCTTCAAAAGGATCAGGAAACAAAGATTTCTTTATAGCCATCCTAGCAGACTCTCACCTGGCCAAGCTTTACAGTTGTATTTAATAGGGGAGGAAAAAAAGGTGGAAAGGAGGAGGAGCAGATGGTGACTGTATCCTGACTTCAGAGGGGAAAGGGAAAAAAACCTGATTTTCCAAACCAAGCTGGTTTAATAAGTGGCACAAAATGTCATCTTATTTCAACATGACTGGAAGACACTTTGCCAACTGTAGCCAAACAGGAAAATAAAGAGGAAGGTGACAAAACAGAGTTCTGGATTTATGCATACAGAAAAGTGAGACTTTTAAATTCATCCACTGAATGGGAAGATCCCTGCTGCCTCTGCAAATGGGGAATGGGGGAGAAGCACAGCTCTAGAACACAGGAAGTTCCAAAATCTTTGGTGTGTTTGCAGAGGAAGAGGAAAAAAGAAGTTATGTGATTTGCTTCTATGTACTGAGTAAAAAACAAATACTATGACTTAGCCTGAAGGAGATGTGCAGTGGAGGTTTTTTTATTTGCAGTGGAGGTTTTTTTATTTATGTGTTTTAAAGGAAAAATTAAATGACCTGAGCAACTACAGAGTTGTCAGTTTGACATCAACCCTAGGTAAAATAACTGAATAGTTGATATAGAAATTAATAAAGAATTAAACTAATGCAATTCATCCATAAATCCATGTTGACTAAAGTAACAGCCCTTGATATATTAACAGGATTCCTTCCATAAAAACTTCTTAAATACCAGCAAGGGGAAGCATTGACAAAGTTACTCCAAACTTCCACAGGGCATTTCCCTCGGCATGAGGTGGCACCTGCTCAATTCACCAGCTGCTGCAGCAACCCAGGGCAGGGACCATTCCCACATTTCCTTCGTGGAGAAAGAAATCCTCTCCCTCTCCAATATTCAGCAATTTTGGCTTTCCAGTCCTCCTTTGGGATCACTGGCACAAAACATTCCCTCGGTACAGCTGACAAGGCACTCGCATGAGGAGCCAGAGACAAGGAGGAGGTGCAGCTCCTTAATCCCCCAGTTTGCTGGTGCAAAGATAAACCAGCACATCTGAGACGTGAGAGGTCTCCGGAGTGTTTAATGCACATGGAAAAGGGAGGGAAGCAAGAGTCAGTCTGCAGATGGAAGCAGGCAGAGGATGTGGGATAGGAGAAAGGAAGGAGCAATAGGGAAAGTCAAGAGCTGGTTCTGGTTTTAGTGAAGAGACTGGGAGAGGTAAACACTTGTCCAAGGAAGGAAAAAAGCCACAAATATCTTGTTATATAGGAGGCACATCTGAATAGATTTTTTCTCCAGACATTTAACTTAACTACACAATGCTCTGGGGCATCTTAGATCTCCATTATTGCTCCACAGTGCCTCCCTTCTCCAGAGCTTCCCAGAGGCGGAGGGTCAGGAGGCTGTGCCTGGTGCTCCACCGCAGCACAAGGCATCCCAAGGGACCTCAAGGGCTCCAGCTCTTAGAGGAGTCAAAAATCAATTCTGCTGCCTTCTGTCTCCCTCATCACCAGCCAACCTTGGCAACTTAATTATAAATCTTTTCTCCCACAAAGAATAGCTGAGACTCCCAATCTCATCTCAAATCTGTGGTAAACTCCATGGCATCTCTTTTATATCCAAATGAATTTGCCTTATTAAAAAGTAATGAGCTATTAATTAACTTTGCACTCATACAAAGCTGTTTAATTCTCAATCCAATTAACAGCAATCTGCTGAAGGATTCTAATGATTATTTTAAATTTGCTAAGAGAAACATCTCTGAGCCCTTCAATAATAAGATATTTATAGAATGGCTTGGGCTGGATCGTGCTCGCATTTTAATTCGATAACATTTTTATAATACTCCAGCATCTCTCTACAACATCATCTCTGACAACACATCATTTAGATGCACAGGAAGGCTGAATAACTAAAGCTGCTTATTTAGAAATTGTTCTGGAAGGATTATTTTGTTTTAGGCTTTCCCAATCCCAACATAAGCATAGAAATGCAACTCCTCAAGTCGCTCCTGCTCAGGGAAGCCTCACAGGAGCTTCACACGGGTGTTTGCTTTGCAAAGACTGCAGGAACCGAGTGTTTACAACCTTTGCAAAGGGTCAGGAAGTCATCCCTGTCTGCACAAAGGAGCCCAACTCGGCAGCCCCATGTGGGGCTTGGCTTGTTCTGTTATGTGAAGTTACAACCACAACAACAGTTCTTACACTGCGTGACCTTTGAGCCTAAACACGGGCTGGTCCTACCTGGTTGGGCAAGAAAAGCTTTATGTCCATTTGATTTCAGTATCTGCAGGGTTTCCCCTCCCAGTACACAGACAGAACCTACACCTGTACAGCACAAACACTCAGTCGCTCACCTTGCAGCATTTCTGACAGAAAATAAGGAATTTTGCAAAATCCGCCCTTTCAAGGATGGTTATTCCCTCCACCACTGCAGCAAACGCACTGAACACAGCTAGAAAGCTGCAGCTTTTCATTCTCACTAATATTATAAATTTTCCCTAAGGCAAGTGAGGAGCACACTCAGTTCAACACACAGAGGAGCACTTGGCAGGAAACCCCCCCCCACTTTCAAAAACCACAAATTAAAGAAACTTTAATAATATTAAAGAACACAACTTCATGTATTGTTCTTAATAATTAATTGCCACTGCCTACCTGAAATGAGAACTGCCAGAAAAGCTGCAAAATCAAATTCTGAGCAATTCTGTGTCACACAGGCCTCGGATACCCAATTTCAATGAGGTGTTCAGAACAGGAAATTCGTAAAGGCAGTTCATAACTCACCTTTGCACATACCCATAGCACACACAAACCCCATCTACTTTAGCCTAAGACATACCCAAACCCAGAGTAATGTAACTTATCACACGGTAGAGCTGATATGCTCATCGACAAACACAGCAACAGGAAAACTGAGTGGAAAAAGTGTGTGTGGAAGGGGCACTGAATGCCCTAGAACACATGCAGCTGTATTTTTGTAATAATACGATTCTTCTAACAGTAATTTTTGCTCAATGATAACTTTTTCTCATCCAGGTGAGGACCTTTCTCCTGTTCACCTCAGGCATGCTATTTGGACCGAACCTGTTTCTGCAACCTTGCTGAATTTCCCCACTTCAGAAACTCCTCCCAGGGGACCCACATGCAACATCTGTCTCTAAAAAACAGGTACCCACTTAGGAAACTGAGGCTAGGAAAGATCACAGCCCTTCAGCCATCAACAGAAGTCTAAGAACAAAATAAACTTTAACTGGGACTCATTGATGTGCCAGAATTTTTAAGTCAGCACGTCTCTTTGCGTATCTACACTGGCAAGAAGCAGGATCCATCAGGAGAGAAAACTACACTGAATTTTTCTGACTTCATATATGAAGTAGTTCCCAAAACAGCTGCCTGCATTTGCATGTGAGAGATCTAGAGACATCCACAATAGCAAACGCTGATTTTTGCGTAGTGTGATCCTCTAGACACTTCTAATTCACCCATGGCATCATGCAGAACAACTGCACAACATAGAGCAAGGACTGTTCCTCTTCCTGACTGATGAACATCCTCTGTGGGTGTAGTTTTCCCTCTCTCTGAGGCAGTTTGTTCATTTACATGCTCCACAGCCTCCTGCTCCAGAGGGGACACAGGTTTGATGATTTACTCTCTGCCTTTGATTGAGGCTGAGGGCATGACACATTATTTTATTATCTGGTACATGTACACACGGGGTGCTTTAACTGCTGCATCCATACTCTTATTCTACAAATCAATGCTGTGCCTCTCTCTGAATTAGAAGAGCTATCTGAAGTTATTGATCTGTTCATATTTCTTTTTCTATTGATCACGTCATCTACAGCCCCATCACGTTTCCTCTGGCACCAAGTACATTCACATCGTGCAATTTGCCATGCTCAGTGCGGTGACATCTGCCACTAACTTGCCCCAAAGTAATAAAAGTTAAACTTCTTGACTCTTTTGTGCATTACCCTCTGCACACACACATTCTCTCACACACAAATCATTTTTACTGTGGCATCTGCCTGTTTAGATTGGGGACATCTTGTCAACTGCAGCAATTTGTCCAGTCTCACAGGATGGCCAGTGAACTCTCTCCCAAACACAGCAGCCCAAAAGAGGAGCAGGTTTGCAAAACTCAGGAGCCAAATGACAGCACATGAAAATGCTTTATGCTTTTATGAAGCACAGAGGGGGCTTTAAGAAACACTTACACATCTTGTTTAAACTTAATTTGAAAATAACTCCTGCTGAACTCCTGAACTACTTTCAGGGAGTTAAACAACAAAACTACAAATCCAACTTCCCCCTCTAGCTTCTTCCAATAAAAGAAAATTGCTTCTTCAAGTTATTTTTCTCTAATTCTGTTGTGTGGAAGGTTTTTACTATAGAAACAACACAGCAGTAACTAAGTAGGTTTTTGGTGTATTAAGGAACCAACACTTGTCACCTGACATTTGTGCCCTTACACATCCCCTTGTACCAGAGGGGAAACAACCGTGCCCTGTGATGAAATCCAACTTGAACACCAGTTTCTCAGACTCCAGGCACTGAAAATGGATTATTCTTTACAAGAATACATAATTTAAATGCATTCTTTCTTCCTTGGTGGAATTCAGCTGTGCCTTGGCTGCACAGAAGTGCTGGGAGTAGGGTTCCTTCACAGGGATCCAGGTCCCTCCCAGAGCTCTGGCAGCAGGGCAAGGTTTGAGTCGATGTTCTGCAGCTTCACAGAGGAGTGAACAAGTGTGTCTGGACCTGGGCTGTGCCATACAGGATATATAAGATCAAAAAGATCCTGCAGCTCAGTCAAAGCCACTGATTGGACCAGTCTGCAGAGAGCACCTGCAAACAGCCAGGCTATTCCGAAATAACATCAAATTCTACCACAGGCAGGAGCTCCAGACGAATTGAAAGAGGAAGAAGCAGGCAAGCCCCCAAAAGAGAGCATCAGGGGAAGCCCCATCCATAGAGAAAAATGATCCTTGAATAACCCATTTGATAAGTATTACTTACTTTGCATAGAACTTACATATTCAAGCTTACTCCTACTAAAGTCAAATAGGCTGATCTTAAGAGCTGAACTACCTTAGCATTGATGTCAGGGTCTAAACACAGCTGTAGATTGTAGGAAACGATCTCTGAATGGCAGCACAACATAGATCCAAGGGGTTTAGGCTAGAAAGTCTGCCACAGGAGCCTTATCCTCCCCCCTCCTTCCCATTTTTAAACCACAGAATCTCAACTAATTGATTTATATGAATATATCTCAATTATATGAGCACCAAAAAGAGCAAAATAAACATCAACAGCTAAGGTTTTGTACAGCACAGACGAGAATTTTACTAAATTCAAGACAGCATCAAATCAGGATATCACAACTTGCACATTTGACATTTTTATTTATCCCAATAAAAGGTTTACTAAATTGATAGTGTCACACTGTACTAAACAGCATATGCCAGGAGGAACAGCTGCTAATGCTGCCCAGCAACAATTTGGAGCAAGGACTGAAAAAACCAACACATCCAACAGAAATAACTCAATGCAAATAGGTAGAATACCACTATTTATAGCCCTTTTGGTTTTTTTTTTCTAAGAGAATCACTAGAAAGCTGAAGTCTCTTTTAAAAAGGAGACAAATTTTGTCTGGTTGAGCACAGAAAGTTCATGGAAGTGCAGGATCATTACAAATTAAACGATCACTGATGCATGAAATACAACATGGCTCAAATCAGGTAAACAAAGCAGTAAGACAGGAAAAATCTGTCACAGCCCAGGCACCTTGCACCTGGAACTTTGTGAGAACTTGGGGTTTTTTCAGCACAAAGTGCTGTCAGTCATAAAATGAGCAATCTGTTCTCCTCCCAACAAAGACAAACCCAAGGTCCAATTCCTGCAGCTTCAGCTTTTCCACAGTGGAAGATAACTCAAACCCAGCTCAGCAGCAGCCTGAATTCACATGCCTGAAACCCGAGGATGCCATCTGCAGCCCTGCATTTACATTTAACATTAAACTGTGCTCCTAGCAAGCTTCAGGCTCAGCCTACAGAGCCTCAGCCTCGTACTCCAGCAGCTCTCCCAACATCCACATGTTAACTCCTGAGCTGAAGGGACATCTGCTCTTGAACACTCCAAGGAAAACTTGTCATCAGCATCAAAGCTGTGCAACACAGCGTTGGATGTCCTAACGTGTACAGCAGTGGTGAACAAGGACAAGGGCTCCCCAGAAACACCCACTCTGTTGTCACCAGTTTTCCCTATATTTTCCTGCAGTACAAGGCATGCACGTGGAAAAAATAGAAATACCACTTTTGTTTGGAAGTCATACAGCCACAGCTTCTCTCTTTTCCAGAGCCCTGGAACCAATGTGATGCTGCAGGTGATATGGACCAGAGTGATGAAGTCAGCATTATTTTGGAGCATGATTATAAACTGGGGAATGCACAGACAAGGCTGGGGACATGCTGTCCACACAACTACCACTAAAACCACTCCAGCCTCAAAAATCATCTCTATCAACATCCATTACTATATCATCTATTGACTGTTTATAAAATAATTCTTTTAATCTTGTATTTATCTGAAAGTCTCGAGCCTGCATAATTGGCACACAGAACAGCTTGTTACAAATCTTCTCACAAAAAAGGACAACTACAAAGTCACTTTGTACAACTTTCAAAGTTGAGCAGCTCTAAAATGGACAGAAATGCCATTATTGCAGCACAGCATCCCATTATTCAGCACTGAGACACTTTCCCAGTGCTATTACACAGTTCATACAGCGCATGGGTATTTCAGTGTCAATATGGATCAGTCCATGCCATGTGTAACTGATTTTCCATAGCCAACTTTAAGTGCAATCAAACAATTTAAGGCCTCAATAGGTATTTTAACAGATGGAAAAAAATCCAAATGAGTAAAGGCATTTTGATATTTGCTACCACTTAAGAGTTTCAAAGCTTTCAGCACACGTATGTTTAATCAGACAGTTGATTGGGATCATGGGTGAGTGATTATTTATTGACATGTGCACAGAGGGATGGAAACAGAATGAGATAATTGGTTCCTTGCCAGAGTAACTGGCAATCGTTATTGACCATTTTTTATTTTTGGCCATCAGCCCAAATATGATACTGCATGTGCCAGAGAAGCTTTACATTTGGCAAAAGTAAAGCTACAGGAATAACTTCCTACATGTGATTAATCCTCCTAACTCAGGGCCAAGATACTCCCCAAACCTCACAGTTAGTCAGGGCCTCCATCTGCACATGTTACAGAGCAGTTACACACACACATTATTTTCAGCAATCCAAGCAGAAAAACAAGTTGGCATTTAAGAAAAACAAACCAGCAGCGCTTAGATGCCTTTTAGACCCTTGGTATGAAGCAGTAATCACCACCTTTCTCTCACAGCCCAATACTGAAATGAGGGAAGAGCAAATGTTTGCTCTCCTGAGAAGGGCAATATTCCGACAGATGAGAAGTAGAGCCACCAAATATTGACAGAGCGCAAGGATCTGCAGTCAGAGCAGAGCAAGGTCCCTGTCCCTGCTGGGACTTGAACTGAGCCCCTTCCCCTCCTCGAAGGGAACCATCTGCCAGGTGAAATGTGGGTAATAATAATCCTGTCAGAGGTCTGCAAACAGAAACCACGCTCACAGGAGAATATCACAAGAAAGATCGCTTAAAAACGCTGGGAGTCATCTGGTCCAAGAGAGCTGGAGGGAGGAGATGGCTGTGGGTCAGCTCCTACAAGTGACCAGGAACTTTGCCACATGTGGGCTTTGAAGCAGATCCTTGAGCACAGCTGCTCAGTCGTTGATGCACAAACCTTTACATAAATTCAAAGAATGCTTCAATGTCTCCTCTATACAGCTGAAGTCACAGGCAAAATTCAGCTGCTTATGTTTTCTCTGTGAGCAGCAACAACGAAAGTCAGATACATCAGAAAGCCAGATTTTTTCTTTTCAAATCTAAAAATTGATCTCCTCCCCAAGCCTAAAGCATCCTTCTTGCTATACTGGAAATTACCACATCTGAAAAGACTTTGGTCCATATATGCAAATTACAATCTTTCCACAAACTTTTTTTTAAACACTGTAATTTACCTTTAATAATTAACAGCAGAGAAATTCCAACAAAATCACAGCATTTACTTATGGGATTATTAATCAACTTTCCAGCTTCATTAGAATTAACAGCACTCTCTTCAAGCCCCCCAAAGAAGCCTGTCACCTCTTCTGTATTTGACCATGTGCACAAGTGTATGTACACGTTCTTGAACCTTTAGGGCTGCAAAATGAAGACAAAAAAATGAGCAGCATTCAGTCAAATACAAGAGTGCAGAGCAGACTGAGCTACAGGCAGCTACATTAAGTTTTAAACCCTAAAACAATAGGGGTGGGGAAATAAATCAACCCCAAGACCCAAAATTTGTTCATATAGCTTCTTATTTTGAGGTGGTAAAATATTTGCCACATAACTTTGTGGGAGCAATGGGGTTATTCCCATCTTTGCTCAGAATTATCAGCTTGTGTGGAGAGATTTTATGCAAATTGATATCCTTTAACTCAGAGAAAAACCCCAGGAGCATCATTTGACTCAACCTCTGATTTGGGAGGAAATTCAGAACTTAGTGTTTTCCCCCCAGTACAAAATACACAGGGCAGGGATGGAGCAGGGAAACCTGACAAAACCTCCTGCCAAAGTTCACCTAGTTCCCAAAGCCAGCAGAGATCTCACAGAAGCACTTCTCTTACTACCCAATTCAGAAATATTTCTACATCCATTGGTAGTTCTGACAATTTTCAGCCTGTGCTTATCCACAGCTCAGCACAGATGTGGAAAGATTTGGAAGAAGGTGCCAGGAGAAAGGAAAAAAGCAGTCAGCTCTACATGCGAGGCTTTATCTGTATGACAAAACAGTGCTAAGAAAAAGCAATTTAGCAGCTGACACTAAACTTCCTTACTTTAATATGGCCAAGTTAAAAATCAATAGATTTTAATTGTTCATTCCAAAGTAATGTTTTGTTCTGAACTGGAGCAAAGGGTTTCCAAGCTTTCTGCTAAAGATAGCTCCTCAACAAGTGTTGGGCATATCGACTCCGATTTTACTCATCAGTAAAATACTCAACGTCAATTCCTACATCCTGTAATATAAAACTTGAAAGTTTCCCAGAAAAAGTAAACAATGCTGCACAGTGAAAACTGACACATTTTCTTCCTGAAAGGAGTGAGGGACTTGTTCCCACAAACAAGCTGTGGGCCTGCTGGAAGATAAAACTAGTACTGAGAGATCAAAGAAACAGTGGGAAGGATTCCACTGCTTGATGAATGGAAAGAAAGAGATTTGTCTTTACAAACAAACTACAGGTCTGCTGATAAATGAAATTGGATATTGAGGGATGAAAGAAACAATGGAAAGAAGAAACAATGGGAAGAACCATAAATTCCATAAGAATTAAAATAAAGGAGGGTGTAATACATTAGAAGGGAGTCTTAGGTATTAGGCATTTTGGGAAGTCTGTACCTCTCAAGTACCTCAGCCAACGGGGAAAGAGAGAGGGAAATGTGGCCAGGAAATCAGGATAAAAAGGAGGCTGTGCCCTCCAAAAATTGGAGAGACCCCAGGAGAAATGCCCCATGGCCCCTCCCTTTATTCAAATAAAGTTACAGGACTCCTCTGTCTCCTTTTTGGACATAAACCTCTGGTGTTTGTGGATTAATTTTCCTGACATTCCTGTCTTTCCAGCCCTGCTGAAAAAGAGGTAAATGAGCCATTTTTACCCCCACTTGCACAGTGCCTGAGCTCAGCTACGGACAGGACTGTGTTCCCTTGCTAGCCCCCCAACACGAGCCAAAGCCTCTGTGCAGCCAGGGGAGCCTGCACAGCCTCAGCAATCAGCTCAGCCAGCAGAGATCCTCAACTCCCCATCCTAAACCAGGAGTTCCCTCAGACTCAGGCAGGATGAGAACTGCATCAACCATGCCACCGAGCTCGTGGACATGAGCAAGTCCAGCTAAATGCCCACAGCTTTCCTCACTAAAGCAGGGGGAGTTCAGAGCACGGCAGCTCTCCCTTGCCCTGTTTAATGCACACATTTAAAATACTCTTAAACCTGTTTCCAGGAATACTCGCAGTGCTTGCAGTTCACACACTGCTGCAGGCAGGCAGGGTGATATTTCAAAAATCATTAAATTTAACAAGATTGGTCCAAGCAGACAGACAGCAGCAATGGGAGCTAGAGGTGCCAGTGGAGCCACACACAGCGCCATAGGAGCAAACCATCCCAGCCCAGACTAACCAGCACAGTTCGGGCAGACAGCCCTTACCCACAGCAGGAATCTGCCTCCACTGAGAGTTCTCTCTAGTTCAGCTCCATCAATGAAAAACAAACCCTCTTTCTCCTACAAAGACTGCTATGCTATATTAAGATGTGATCAAATGCAAAAATAAGATTCGAAGAGAGTGCTGGCAGAAAAAGGATTTCAGAGGTGTCAAATACGCAGCTCTACACTTGGTAGCACCACTCCCTATAAATGTGTTTAGTGAGTTACACCACAAACAGCCCCAACCCATTCAACACAGCAAGGGAGACAAAACTGACTTGGTTTTTTTTCAATTTACAAAATTTAAAACACACTTTAAGCTTGCTTCTAAGCTATGTTTAGCCCTAGTGTCCAAGCCACCAGGATGGCAGGGATATCTCCACACTTTAACGAGGCCAAGCACTAGAAGCTTTTTCAGCTCTTGAAAAGAACCAAATAAATGGTTCAAGAAGCCTTAAAAAAATAAAAAAATTCTAGCTTCTAGGTAGACCTCAGCTTCTAGCAAAAAACCATTCTAGACAAGCAACTGGTTCCATAAAAAAATAAATCTCTCCTCTTGCATATTGTCTCAACAAAAGAATTAGTGTGTTTTCCCTTAAATGAAAATATAACAGCTACTGACAAACTGATTATTAGCTCTCTGTACCGAGTGGACAGCACTGAGACAGTAAATCAGGATGAACATAATACACCAATTTATTCAGCACAGCCAAATGTTTGAGGAAGCACACACTGAAATTTAATCAAGCAAGAGTCACCTGGGAAATCCCATCCCATCCATCAGCTACCTCCAAATAAATCCTAAAATATGCATATATGTGTAAAATACACACACAGAAAAATGTGAGAGTACAAACAGGCTTTGAGTTAGGGTTGATTTATGCAGAGAGGATTAAAACAGACACACGGACACAAGGACTGCATGACAGACATGGACATCCTGGTACAAACCCAGCAAAAGGCAACAATAATGAAGGGATTGGAGCACCTGACACACAAGGAGAGGCTGGGAAAGCTCAGCCTCAGGAAGGTTCATGTGGATCTTATCCATGTCCATGGGAAGGAATAAAGGAGATTGCCCAGAGAAGCTGTGGCTGCCCCTGGACCCCTGGAAGTGTCCAAGGCCAGGCTGGACAGGGCTTGGAGCAGCCTGGGATAGTGAAAGGTGTCCCTGCCCATGGCAGGGAGTGGAACAAGGTCTTTAAGGTCCCTTCCAATCCAAACCATTCCCTGATTCTGTGATCTCTTCCTACAAGAAAGAACTGACACCACTCAGTGTTCATGAGATTTCTGGAAGATGAAAAAGAAGTAGCTCCACTGATTTTATTCAACACATGTTCATGGATGACAGCCAAAATCCAAACAAATCTTCTTGAGAAGTTATCATTTGATACTATTGAGAAATAGGAGCCAACCTGAAAACACACTGCCCTCATGTCACATTTCACCAGGAGATATTCAAATATTTCACAAGTGCTCATTAAGCACCCCCAAACTCCTGCGAGATAGAAGAGAAACAAGGATGAAGTTACAGTAGACTTAAGTGAGACACGGAAAAAATTAACCTGCCTAAGGTTATAAAACAAGGTGGGGATAGAGTTTGGAACAGGGAGCCTGAGCCTTCAAATCCCTGATGTAAGCACAGGACCAAATATTCAGCTGCTCCCTGATGGGGCAGAAATTCCTCTGTGTGTGCAAAGTGCTGTGAAGGGAGCACACTTGTCTCACAAACTGTGTGATTTCAGTACAACATTCAACGGGCTGCTTTGTCACCAAGGAGAGCTAAAGGCAGCTAAAAAGGGCAAGATTCCATCCTCACCTGCGAGATTACAAAAGCATGGTGAGTCAGAGTACTTTGATTTTCCTGGAGAAGCAGGAGCAGACAGAGCTGCAATATCCTTAAGTCTGAAAGAATTAATTAACAGTGAAGTATCATAAGGGGCTGGGGGAGGGGAACCTTGATTCATGTTCCTCTTTAAATACATTTTCTTTAAATCATTTCCTTGTGCAATTACACATATATTACAGATAATGTTCTTGTACTCGATTTGCCTTGCTGTAAAACAGCAACATAAACATTTTCCTCCTCCCTAATATCTTTGGAATCAAAGTTATCATCTGATGAGAGGTATCCAGGGGAACAGCATTCAATACAACAAATAATTTTTCATTGGTATTTACTTCCTCTTTAAAATATTAAAGGGCAAGGAAGAGAGTAGAAAGAGCCAAGGTCAATTCGTACATAAATATTTAGCTTGGAGATGCAATTCCTGCTTCCATTACTTTGTGCTACTTTATTACTGTGTCCTATGGACATCTACTGCCAGGAAACTGCAGTTTGAGTTCCCAGGTTTTTGTTTTGTACTGAGTTCCCATAAAAGAAAAAGTTCCAAGTTCCATCTATTTCTGAACAATTAACCAAGTTCCCATTCTGACAGACAGGCTAAGAAGTGGCAGCCCTGTCTTCCTGCATGAATTAGTTGCCAGTAGAATCTCTCTCCATGACAGCAAAAAACAAATTTCTTAATCCCACCATGCTCCTCCCAAATTTTTGCAATTTGCCACAGGCTTCTTCCACAACATTGAATCATGGAATTGTTTAGGCTGGAAAATACCTCTAAAATCATCAAGTCAGACTCTTAATCCAGCACTGACCGAGCCACCTTTAACCCATGTCCCCAAGTGCCACATCCACACGTACCTTTTTAAGTCCCTTCAGGGACAGTGACTCCACCACTGCCCTGGGCAGCTGTGCCAGTGTTTGACAGCCCTTTCCATGAAGAAACTTTGCCTAATCTCCAATCTAAACCTCCCCTGGCCCAGCCTGAGGCTGTTCCCTCTCCTCCTGTCCCTGTTCCCTGGGAGCAAAGCCCGACCCCCCCCGGCTGCCCCCTCCTGTCAGGGAGTTGTGCAGAGCCACAAGGTCCCCCCTGAGCCTCCTTTTCTCCAGGCTGAGCCCCTTTCCCAGCTCCCTCAGCTGCTCCTGGGGCTCCAGACCCTTCCCAGCTCCGTTCCCTGCCCTGGACACGCTCCAGCCCCTCCATGTCTTTGTCATGAGGGGCCCAGAGCTGTCCCCAGGATTCGAGGTGGGGTCTCACCAGTGCCCAGCACAGGGGGACGATCACCGCCCTGGTGCTGCTGGATTTTTTAGATATTTCAAGATCCTTGGTGTGCATTCTCAACAGAATTCCCTAACAGAGGTGATGCACTCGTGGCTGGCTGGGATGAGCCCAAGGAGGAGAAAAACCAAATCCATGAGCTGCTGGCAGCCCAGCAACACAAGGAGATCCCCTTCAGCAGGGCTTCCCTCCTTGCACCACCAGCTTGGCATGAAACCACTGCTCTCCTGACTTCCCTCCATCAAACACGCACAAAAGTCAAACTTCCAAGACCAAAGACTAGGAAAAACCCACTAAAACATTTTTAACCACTGATATTTTTTACCTTTTTACTTCTCTTAACAGAGTTGCTGCAGTGGAAAGTTTAGAGGTTTCCTAAATAACTGCAGTCACTCTGGCAGCCTCAGAACCTGATGTGCAGATTTACTGGGCACATTCTGTGAGCACACAGACAAACATCTGCTGCTGTGCCACAGTCGATTCCCAGATTTTCATTTAACATAGATGGGCATTGCAGGAACACAGCAGGAATGAACGGCCACTAAATGCCTCGCTAAAGGAGAGAGAAGTCAGCAAAATGGATTGGAAGCCTGAGGGCATGAAGAAAAAGGAAAAAGTTTTGAAGAAACTCATTATAATTTGTTCTCTTTAACACTACAGTAATACAAATGCTGAGAACAATAGCAAAAAAATAGGACTGAAGCTGATTTTCAGAAGACATTAATTCCCTCAAGTTGACTGATAAATAACAGTATTTTCTCTCCTTTTTTCTTTAATGGGATTCAAAAGATTCGATTTAATTGCAACAGCACTGGTTTCCCCACCCAGCTTTCCACTACTCCAGTCAAAGTGAGCAAAGCACAGGGTGACCTTAATTGTGTATACGATGCTGATTTTGATTCAGACAAGAAGTACAAGTGCACCATGTAGTCAACACAAATTTAAAACCATAAAGCTTCAAATCCCAATTCATTGCAGTCCAACTGCCTCCTTGCAAGTCTAAACCACAATAAAATTCCTGGCAGCCCTTCATGATCTTCACCTCACGGAGGAGCTGCCTGCACAGCTCCATGGACACGTACCACCAATAAACTACAGGTTAAGTTTCCAGGCTTCTGTCCTGAATTCTCATAAAAGAAAAATTTCAAGTGCCATCTAGGTCTGAACAATTAACTAAGCCACCATCCTGACAGAGCCAGAGCCTGAGAAGTGACAGCTTTGTCTTCCTGCATGAATTAGGTGCCAGTGAAATTTCAATCTATGACAGCAAAAAGCAAATCTATTAATTCCAACGCACTCCCCTTAAAGTTTTGTGGCTTGTCATGAGCTTCTTTCACAACATAGAATCATGCAATTGTTTAGACTGGAAAAGCACTTTACTCTGCCCAAATAGCCAAACTTCTGTTCATATCCCTGCTTTATCAATTCTGGGCTAATGACATAAAAAAATGACAAGAGCGAGGGTGTTGCAGAGTTACACACAGAGCAGCTCCTGAATCCAAAGCAGCAGCAAAACCCCCACAGCACATTCATGCAGCCAAAAAGAGAAGCCCACAAATTCCTGACCAGCTCAGGTCATGGGCTTCCCTGCCACAAAGGAACACGAAGAAAAACGGAATATTAACATCAATAAATAATCAAGCTTTCTCAAGGGTATTATTGCACTGATAGAAGGTTATCCAAAAAACCCCTGTGCCAATCCTCTGGCAGTTTGACTGAAAAAATCACCTGATCACACACTTCTGCCACGGGACCTTTTGTTGTTTATGCAAAAGATGGATGGCCTTGACTGGAGGAGCAACTACTCAATATTTTGTTTTATTCTTGCTGTTAGCTCCGTGGGCCCATGCATTATTTACTGCACGCTATGCAAACCGAGCTCCACGGAGAGAATTATTAATTTCCTCTCAGGTTTCTCCACAGCTATAGAATTTCTGGGCCTCCACCAGCATTCAGACACTCATCACCCCACCTCAGAGCTGTGTTCAACCCTGTCCTTCTGGGCACTCAAAGATGAAGGATTAACCCACATTAACATCACAATCCCCATTTTGCAGCTCAGGGATTTTCAGGGTTCTGCACTGACCCCACACACAGCAAACACAGCAGCCCTGATTGCAGCTCTGACATCTAAAGCCCTTTTGGGGGAGCCTCAACTCAGCCCCCCCAGGGTAAGAGCTGCTGTTCCCCTGCCACAGCCCTCCAACAACTCACCCACAAGCACTCGTGAATTCTGACACAGAAATAAGACACAGCATGCTCAGCACTCCTCCTCTCTCTGACTGGTACATTATGTGCTTCTTTAGCACCTACAAATCACATCCTGCACTTATAATTGGGCTCTGTTGTTTTGTTTGGGTTGCTTTTCTGTTTGCTTGGGGGTTTTGTCTGAGGTTTTTTGTGGGTTTTTGTTTGTTTGTGGTGTGCTCAGCGGGATGGGGGCTTTTTAATCCCACGCTCACTATTCGCCCTCAGGTTAGATAAGGTCTGAATACAGATTTGGGGGTGAGGGGGATTTGGAGGGGCAGATTATGCAATCTTGCCTTCACCATGATGCTGTTGATATTTAACAGATAGGCAACAGATAATCAGATTAATTAAAAAACAGCAGAGAAGCATTAGTATGTGTTGTCACTTGCACTTATGCTAAATACAGCAGCATCTTTTTTTTCTCACTATACCTCCTCTTCCCTCTTCAACAGCACTATGAGAAAGTTAGAAATTTAGAGGAAAAAAAGCCAGCAGTGGATTATTCTTCAATTTGTTTTCTTATAGAGTGCAACACTTTTTCACCCCTCTTAAAAAAAAAATAGTCAATTATTTTGTCCTGTCTAAATTAAAGTGGGTCAGACAACAGTTTCCACCATTTCCTCCGGGACACAATTCCACAGCTTCATGGATCTGCAGTAAGATTTTCTTAATGCCCAAAGTAATTTTTTTCTTGTCTTTACCTCATTCTATTCCTTTTACTGTACATTAAATATTTCTCCTTTATTCCCCTTCCTTTCCTCTGAGGTACTCTCCCCTTCACAGCTCCATCCTCAGTTACAAATTCAGAAATTAAATGTATTTAGATACTGTAAATCTTTGTTCAAAACTGCTGTCACTTGTGTGTACTCTCAATGTGTTAATTTGTCACTCCTGGAAATAAGATGATGTTCAGGAGGAATATTCCAGGCAGAAAAAACATCCTGACATACACTTTTTAAAATACAAACACAGCAGGTGGCATATTCTGCCCCGAGTGCAGTTGCTGCTTTTCAAATCCATGTTCTGTTTGATGCAAATATGCCATCAATTGTCAGTAAGTCTTCTCAAAAATCTCAACATTAATCACTCCCAGATTTCTCTCATCCACTCAAAAATCACTTTGTGTACACCTTCACTCTGGATCTACATTGCAGTATTATTCAAGGTTGGTGCTAAATTTCTGCTTGAGATTCTCAACTCTGGCATTTTTTAAAGAACTGAAAATGCGAAAGTTTACCATCACTGAGAAAAAAACTTATAAAGGAACTACTTCTAAATTTTCTCCTTAACTTCAATGGAAATTGCATGTGAAGCCTGAATCTGCTGAGCGATCCTTCTGCCACCCCCTACATGAGGAAGAACTCTATGGGTAACCCAAACTGGATAATCCCAACCCTCTCCTGTATTCTCTCCATCAATTTTAGCATGAATTACACTTGGCAAGCAGGATGATAAAAGTTTGGGGTTCACGTACTGATAATGCTGCTGTTGTTTCAGGTTTTCAATACCTGCGAGTCACCCTGAAGTCAGTAACCACTGGGAATTACACTAATTATATATTATAGATACTAATTTAGTATTTCCTTCACTAAAACACTCATTTATTGAGCATTGTTAGCAGTAACAGGTCATCAGCATAGAAGAAAAACCTCTTAAAAAACCCAAGCAAACAAATCAACCACCAAAAAATCACACCAAAACCCAGGAGTGATTCAATATCAATATTCAATAACTGCCAAGTGACCTTCAAAAGCCACCGAGTAACATTCCAAACATTACTTCCCAGCCATTACCAGAAATATTTTTGTATTATTACTAGAAAATCAAAGTGCAAGGGTAAAGCAGATGTCCAGTGCAGCTATACCCTGCACATTCATTTTTTTACTATAAATATGTACAGAAATATTAATAAATTCATCATAGAACGTGAAAATCTTTGGCACATGGAAAGGCTTTATTATAAAAAGATGCAAAGTTGAGTGTTTACTTTAAAAGGGTTATTTTTGCTCGGTAAGTTCATTTAAGGACAATTAATTATACTTTCTTATTTTTGCAGGCTCTGGCCTTGGCAGTCTCCAGGGTTATTCCTGTGCCAACAGAGACACTGTGTTTATTTCTAAGCTTTCCACTTCTCTGATCATTCCTACCACGTGCTGATAGCTGTTAGTACATACACCATCTCCCATGTTTTAATCATAAAAATATTTACTGTTTGCGTAGGAAACCCTATTTATTGCCAACAAAAAATTTATTCAGGAAGATGGGGAAATGTTTTGACCAACATTTGCATAGCAAAAATTCCTTTTAAAATGAGAGGTTTTTTTAAAAAAACTATTCTTTTTCACTAGATCATATGGATTTATCTTCCCCGATTCACACTGGGATGTTTGAACCTCAAGAACTGAGAGGAAGCGCTCAGTTTAGAGCAGCTCCTTTTCAACAAAACTATTCTTCAGATCATATCTGGGGGAAACTTTCCAAGTGGACCTAGACTGAATTTATACAAATGAATAAATTCCCACCTCCCAAAATGAAACAGTGGGTGCAATTCAAGCAGGCAGCATCCCTGGCAAGTACTAAATGCACGTGTTTGAGCACAGGAGTAGAATAAGAGGGATGCTGGCAGCAATCCAGCCCTCTCTCTCTTTACCTGCCTTGCCAGGCAGGACAGCAGCAGCGGCCTCAGGGCACCTTCCAGAGAGGGGATGAGTCAGTGCTGGCAGCAGCAGCCAGACCACGGGGGCACAGAAGGCTGCAAGCCACCCATCTGGAAGTCAAATCCGTCAGATGACTGCGCCCCGTGCAGTCAGAGCTACGCAAGAAGTCCGCCTCAGCAGTGAAAGGCTCAAAAACAATTCTTTGAAGGGAAGGAGCAAAGATGAGCGAGTGGTTTTAGGTGGGTGATGGCTTCTGGATGTTTAATTAGGTTTGGCTGCTGCACAAATGGAGCCACATCTGGGCTGCCTGGCACAGGCTGTGACCCAGGCCCAGTGATGCACTGAGGTACCCAGAATATCCTGATCAGCTACTCTGATAGGGGCAGCAGTGCTCTTCAGAGTGTCAATCTATGTCAGGCTGTTCCTTTCACATGCTTATTGCTTTCCATTACTGAAATCAACAGTGTGCAACTATCGTGTGAACACATCAGCAGAGCTACGAAACACCAGCTGAGCTGGAGGAACAACAGGGAGAACTGCTGCTGGCATGGTTAAGGCTCTTAAAATATTAGCAACTAGCAAATAAAACAGATAAATATACAGTTTTCTAAGCACACCTCAAATGGGCTGCTGGTAAATTCAAATTATTCATATCTGTTTGGTTTGTGAAGAGATGCTCAAATCACTGTGAAATTAAAGACAAGAACTAGGTGCTGTATCCCAGGTTTCAGCCTAAGGAGCAAAATCTGCAGCCATGAGCTACCTCACAATGACTCTGGTGGACATCTAGCTTAAAGAAAGGGAGACTGTATCAGTGCCAGGCACCCTTCACAGCCTGGGAGCATCCGGCAGCCACTTCAGACCTTTGTTTTATGTCTGATTCCTCATTGTTTCTATTCCAGCAAAGTCCCTTCTCCTATCTCTCCTCATACCTACTCTCTTCCTACTTCTGTAAATTTTACCGTTTTCTCCTTCCCATCACCTTCTCCATCACTAACCCCCACCCAAACACCAGGATCCCATCAGCTGCCACCCTCCTTGCTTGACTGTGGCACTGCTCATGTTTCTGTTTCTCTTATACAACTGCAAAGAAAACATTCTTCAGGATATAAAAAAAACCCCAGTAATTCGTGCCTCTAAAGCATTTAGCAGTTGGCTCCTCAAGTGTTTCAAAGCTACTACACAACAAAGCCATCCCTTCTGGTTTAATAAACAATTAAGAGGCAAAAAGGAGTTCCTATTAAAGAGGCTCATTAGGAAAGATGAGTTGGGACCATTAAAAACTGGCAATTGCCTCTCGAGTCCAGAATGAGAAGGTACCAAGCACTTCTGCTCAGCCACTTGACAAACACACCCAAGCTAAAGGCCAGAGAAAGCACAGAACAGATTTTCTAGAGAGATACACCTCTTCTAAACAGCTCCACATGCATGGAAAACACCAGAAACAGCTCATTAATGTTCATCTTGGTGCTTTTCTACAGAACAAAGAACAAATTAGTAAAACCTCTTGATACCAACCCAAAGCAGTGGTGTGGTTACATGCACACAGCCTCTTGGCTCAGCTGTTTGGTGTTTTTTTAAATCTACCTCTCAGCCACACACCTCTGCAGCAACATCACAACCATGAAATATTTCCCTGAGAAATGACTGACTGTGGTAGAAATACACTACACTTTACAGTTTCAGCAACAACTGTTTCCATTAGAGCACTGAATTCCCACCTAGAAATGCAGAATGAGATTTGGGCTGCCCGCACATAAGTGGGTACATGTTGACAGCAAATCCCTTTTCTGGAGAAACGAACCATCAAGCTCAGCAGCTTCCCATCTTGCTGACAGAAGTGCTCTTCTGCTTATCCAGCAAATGCTGCCGCAGTTCCAGTAAATATGTCTGAAGGAAGAAAGGCCCCATCTGTAGAGCAGTCAGATTGCTTTAATTCCCTTCTTCCTCCCCTGCTTTGTGCCCTACTTCTACTAGTTGCTCACAACCACACACGCATTTCACTCCTACAAATCAACACTCCTACAAATCATCATTATCTTCTTAAAAAAACAAAACCACGTGGCACCATTACCATCCCCAACTCCACACTTTTCCATTAAAAAAAAAAGATCCTGAAAGCCCACTTCACAAAGTTGTTATATTTGCCTCTTTAGGATTTTTTTTTTCTCCCCTTTGCTATTGAGGGCTGAGCTTTGAGTCAGTGCTAAGAGAATGAAGATTCACACACATTCAGATTAAGGTAACAGCAACAAATTCAGCAGTACTGAAGTCAAAAGCAGAATATTCCAATAATATCCCCAGCCCAGCATGAAGCCCTACTTCTGCTCACACAGGTAATGATACTTTCTTCAAATTCAAAAAGGGGATTGATCCTCAACATAAAAATGGATAAACTCTGGCTTAAGTGGTAATGCTCTTGATTTTGTTGTTCTTCGCAGCACTGCAGAGGACAAGAGTGGAGCAGCCCTCCTTCACTCTGCAGCTGAATTCACAGCCAGGAGCTGCTTCCCAGTGATTCAACACAGTCGCTACCAGGAACGAAGCTGAGATTGACAAGGATGTATGTGGGGAAAAAAAGTGATAAACTCTGCTTCCTCTGTAAAGCCAGATCTGAAGCTGTTTCAGCTAAGAAAACACGAGATATGGGACACTTTGAGCACTTCCAGCACACAGGGAACAGCATGGCTGAACAAAGAGCTTTGCGTAACTGGAATTTGCTCAGGCTGCAGCACTGATCTGTGCCCACACAACATCATCAGCTGTCAAACCCCACAGCCTTCCTGAGAGATGAACTCAAAAATATCAAGGAACAAGAGCCAGGTCCCATCCTCCCAAAATTCATAAGTAGCACAATCATTCTTCAACCACATGAGCTGCACCACTTCAAACGGCAGCAGAATTCACCAAGTCAGTCTGAATTCCCGAGGCTGCAGTCCCAGGGGGATTCCACTGGAGAAAAGAAATCAAGCAACTGGCCTTGGATTAGTTTACAAGCACTAGTTAAAGAAAACAAGAAAATCAGAGGAGACCAAGCACTAAGTAGGTTCTTTCTTCCTGGGGTTTCTTGTCCTCTTTTACCAGGTGGATACACTTCCCAGAAATACATCATCTTGAACCGGGGCATTGAACAACACCTTAGCAGCCTTCTTTCTCCAGAGGTCCTTGTTTTCTTTAGCTGACTTACCAGCATTTTCCTCTGGAACATGCAATCTCCTGTCATCCAGTTTACAAAGTACGTGACATCTGAGCCACAGTGATAGATGGGATGTGTTTATTGGATATTAGAAAACAAGCAGGACTGATTAAATGATGCATAGTCCAATTAAGACACAGTAATTGTCTCCTTTGCCATGAAGATGCATGATCTTCAGGGCTCACAATAATGAACCCCAGAGGGAATTGCTTGTTACGTAATCAAAGATAGGACCAGGGTGTGAGAAGTCCTCACTGACACCATCAACGACATTCATCACCTTTGTGTTCCTGCTCTCTTTCTCTGGCTTTGCCTGGAATGGAATTAAAAATTAAGAGACAACACCAGGCCAGGAAGGTGGTAGGGTAAGAGGCAGGTGAGACTGTCTCAAAAAAAAAAAAAAAAAAAACACAGAGACCATCTACATGAAGGTACATCCAAGTAGTACCATCCAGCACAAACAGGGAGAGCACCAGCTAAAGAGAAAAACAGGAAAACTGGGAAATGTGAGTGGATAAAAAAGTGACTCCAGGCCAAATATATTGGCTTAAATGAGCCAAGTAATGCTGCTCCATAAAACATTCAAGAAATACCATAAGAGCCATATACCATCTTCTTATCAAGGATATGAACACAGAGCCAAGAAATGTCAACCCACAAGCCCTTCCTCGAGGAAGTGGAGCCCTCTGGTACCGAGGCAATGGGAGGCACAAAAGGTTTCCTGCATCACAGATGGAGACCTGGACTACAACTTGTTCCTAGCAGCAGGTGACCCCTGTACAATGCTGCTATTTAAAAATACATCTAAGGAAAGTCTCGTCAATGAATGTACCTACGAGCATATTTTGGAAGCTCAGTTACATATTTAATCTGTGCATTACAAGGCACCGAGGAAACAGACTGAAGCAGTTGCCATAAAAAATTAAGGAATGTCTCTCTACAAAGACAGAGGGCTTTATATAGCACTGCACACACACATCCTGCTGCTCGTCACCCAAACACCGTCAGAGTTTGTGGGGATGTTCACCAGGCTGCAGCATTTCTGTGGCAAGCGGAGAAGTATTATCGTTCTCATCAGTGAGCAAACCCATGTACACATCAATCAGATTTTGGGAGGTGGATTTCAGACAACATCTGCTATTTTTATTCTTTTTTTTAATTAGGGCCACACTAAATCAGTCTCAAATTTGCCCATTGCCAAAATATTTAAGCTCCGATGCACACCTCTCCATTGTACAGTCAGCACTTCCCATTCAAGCAAAGAACAATACTTGCCAATACACATCGTGCACCTCACTTATAAAACCACAATGAAAATTACCAGAGGCATAAAATAACTATTATGATAAATAATGAGCTTAAAAAAACCCACACCATACACACAGACAGAGAATCAGAGACACTGATCCTTCTGTGCTGAATGTTATTCAAGAGGATTGTCAGAGCAATGCTGAACAGATCAATTTATTTCCCTTTCTTCTCTCCACTTAACTGGATTTCATATACAAAAGTAATTGTTCCTATAAGAAACAACCCTTGTCCATGGCTTTCGAGGTTCAAAGCCTCAGACCTACATCTTTACTACTATTCGGGTTTCCATGGCAACATATGACGGTGCCTCCTGAAAAAAAATACACTTTAATATTCTACAGTAAGTGCCCCGAATCATTCCCATAATATTAATGAAAACTAGAGCACGTGGGCCTGCACGCAGAGCACAACAGACTTTAAAAGTACAATTAAACAAGAAAAGCGGAGCTCGGGGGACTTGCAGGAGGGCGGATGGTTGAAAAGGGCTCCGCATTTGTAAAAGAGAAGGATTATCCCTCAGAGATTCACAAACGCCTCTATACGCACAGTGACCTTTCGTCGCCACCGTCGAAAGAGGCAGCTCCACAACACCACCTTTCTCAGGATTAATTGTTTACGTATTAGAAAACAAATCGAGCCAGCCGGGGATAAAAATAAAGTGGAATTGTGGCGCTAACAGCTCCCCAGAGGGAGAGAAAAGTGATTATTGAGTTAAATGGCTGCATTGTTAACAACTGCCACACAGAGCAGCTCCCTCAGAAAGGCCCGTTTTTCACCGCCAATTTGCTGACAGCAAAACCCCAGCAAATAAACTCCTACTAAATTAAAGCTTCCCCAAAAATTTTCTTGCAGTTTGCTCCCTTTTCATCTTCTTCTCCTCCCTGGACGAGCCCTGAGTAATGAACTCTCAGCTGCCAGAACTTTACGATGTGGCAGCAGCCTGTGGAAATAGCCAGCTACACATCCAAGCGTTCGGGAGCTCTGCCAGCAAGACAAGGAGCAGGACAGGGGCAAAAATTAAAGCAAGCACCGGCATCAGAAGAGAAACAAGTGTTAAATAATCTGGTGTTCAGGTCAACAGCCCCCACGTAAACCCTCTGTCCTACTTTCCCCCCCGGATGCTTTTTCACAGCTGCAAATGACTTAAATCTCCGTATTTACCCCCCTGTTGTGTTAAAAATCCTCACAAAACAGACAATAGCAAAGTGTGCAGCAACTGCAAGAATACCCCGCCTGCTTTGGAGGGAGAAAAAATGCACAAGTACTTTCAGGGGAAGAAGTTCCCTGTAAGTAATGCTCCTTCAGCTCCAAAATCCTGAAAGAACTGGCAACAGCTATCATTACCTGGTGCTACTTCTGTGTCTCGCACGGAAAAGTAAAGCATTTAAATTAGCAGCTGACCCTAGAGCTGACAAAAAGTTTAGAACCTCGAAAAGCATATGCTGAGTTACAAATAAATACAGAGACTGCAGGGAAGTGGAAGTAATTACTGGCAAGAAGAGTTATAAATAGAGTCACAGAGAAATTACATAAAGAAATGAGTGTTAGCCAGCTCCCTCAGTGTGAAACGAGGTATTCCAGGGAGAAGCCATAAGCATTGTGCTGTCTCTTTGTAGTATTCCTAATTTTACGCTGGGGATAACGCAAAGCAGCAGCAGCTGTACAAATCGCGTAGGAACTGAAAACATTTCGTCTTGACTTATGCCTTTCCTATTTCTTAGTCTAGCGATCACTTAAGAAAATAAATTAAAAAAAAAAACCAAACCCCAAACAACAACTTGCACAGTGATTTTTCGGGATGTTTAACAAAAGGCTGCAGTATAAACGCAGTAGGCTTTGAAAAATAATCGGAGACGGGAGGTATTTGCTTCCTAAAAGTTATGGAGAGAGCACCACCTGATGGAAGCTGCGGAAAGACACCGATGGCATCAACTGGAGCCGCTCCAAACTTCACTGAATTTTCAGGGACAAAGTGCACCTGCAAAACTTTGTCTCTACAGCTGTTGGGGGTTTTTTTGTTTGTTTTTTTTTAAATGATAAAAAGCACAGTCCAGACCAATACACTTCACACCAGATATTTAGTTTAAGAGCAGAAAACTTTCTTCTAACTTCAGTACTACAAGCAGCTCAGACAACATTAGTTATTAAAATCGCTACCTCTTACTTTGGGTGGTAGGAAGCACACTCAAATGAGAAAGAGATACTGATCATTAAAAAAACCCTCACAGTCACTGTTTCCAACTAACTGAATTGATAATTACAATAAAATATTTCATGGCTTTCCTAAAAATAATTGAAATATGTTAAATTTTCATGCGTTTAGCTCATATTACATTATCTCCCTCAAACACAAAGTGTATTCTGCCCCCTTAAAACTTTGCTATTTTCACAGAATACTCTTCTTTCCAAGCATCTGGCTAAATGATTCATCAAAAGCCCAGGATCTGATCTCAATTGATATGACAAGTGTCAAGAACACAAAAACAGTTGGAAGGGAGAGAAAAGGGGGGGGGGGGGGGGAATAAATAGCTCCACATATTGCTTACTCAAGGAAGCAGCTATTTAACTAGGTTAGATTTCCCAGCCTCTCTAATAAATCTGTGCTTTGTGCAGTTGCCTAGCAATGTAAACAAGATCCTGGTGGTGTCAAAGCGAGCCGGATTGATGACAGCATCTCCTCCACCGAGGGTCTGCCTGGCCCTTCCAGCCAGCCTTGTCTCCGAGGCCAGCCTGCACCCAAGGGCTCGGGGGAAGGTGGACACGGTGCTCATCGTCTCCAACAAGCCGCTACTGCTGCTTTACAGCCGCGAGAGAGTCATTGGAGCTCTCGGTCTTACCTAACAAAAACCTTCTTGTGTCTGAGATGAACTCAAGTTAGTTTCGTGCCTCCAGCGCGCCTAAATCACAAGCACTGAGATGCATCCCTATGCTAAGCAACACAACACGGGGGACTTTTACTCCTCCTAAATACACAGAGAGTTTTAAAATACTTTTTTCCCCCTAAGTCAAGAGAGAAGAAAGCTATAACTGTTTATTTTTTAGCATAAGCACAAACTGCAGTGAGAAAATTAACGTATTGCAAGATCCAAGAGAAAAACAAGACCAGCGTAGCTTTGGATTACCTACAGAATAGCACAGGAGGAGAAAGGCAGCTCTATAAGCACCTGTCATCTTCAAGTAATTCAAATTATGCCTAAAGGAACTCGTAGGAGTGGGAAAATAGCCGGCTAGTATTACTGTACACATGCCAGGGAGCAAAGTACTTCTTAACATCAGCGACAGAGAAAGCGACAACTGGGAAGGAGCCGATCCGAGTGGCTGAGCCCCCCGAGAAAGTTCCTGGAGCTGTGACATGCAAGTGGTGAAAGAGCTGCCACTAAACTTCCCAGCCCAAGCCTGGAGCCCTTCACCTGACCGGAGGGGAAAGGCAGCGGCTCCCCCCACGCTGCACATCCCGCAGGAGCCCACTCCTGCCTTGGGCTCGCAAACGCTCTTTACCACCAGAAAACGCCTCACAAATCGTGAATCCCAGAATAAAAGCGGTGCTTTCACCTCCTGCCACACGCAACTTTCGTAGGAGCGAGCCCCCCCCGGCCCCCAGCCCCGGCGCTGTCCCCTCCCGCCGGGACCCCGCGGAGCCCCGCACAGCCGGGCAGAGCCCCTCGCATCCCCGGCGCCTTCGGAACCGGCGGGTACCGAGGCTGCTCGCTGCCGCTGGCCAGCGCCTTCCGAGGCGCCTCCATCCCCTGCCGCTCCCCGAACGGCACCGAGAGCTCCCTGCGAGGCCGCGGGGCTGGAGGCAGGGACAAGGCGAAGAGTTCGGGCTGCCAGGAGAGCCGCCCGCGACGGGGGCACCCGGGGGATGGAGGAGCGATGCGCCGGCTGGGCAGGCAGCACTTACCTGGGAAGACCTGTCCGTCCGCCCTAGGCAAGAGCTGCAGGAAAAAG
Source organism: Lycocorax pyrrhopterus obiensis (assembly GCA_014706295.1). NCBI lineage: Eukaryota > Metazoa > Chordata > Aves > Passeriformes > Paradisaeidae > Lycocorax > Lycocorax pyrrhopterus. The sequence goes on along the minus strand of JACSVZ010000022.1, from coordinate 6,066,898 downwards.
ACGATCGCGGCGACGCCGGTCATCCTTCCCCGGAGTTCACCTGCCCTCCCCGCTGCCGCGGAGCCGCTGCCTCCCCGCCAGTATCCCCCGCATTGGTGGCTCTGCGCGGCGGCGGCCCCGGCAGCCGGAGCCGCGGTGCTGCTCGGCGGAGCCGCCGGAGTGGCGGCGGGCGGGGAGCGCGGCGGGGCGGGCGGGCGGGAGGTGCCCCCCGAGCCCGGCGCCGGCCGCGCCCGCGCAGAGCCGGCCCCGCTGCCCCGCCGCGGCGGGGGCACCCCCGGCCCCCTCCCCCGGGAGCGGCTGCCTCCGCGGCCGGTGAGGAGGGCTGGCTTCGGGGGCTTCGAATCCCTATTCAAGCCCGGCTGCGCGCACGCACAGCGCCCCGCCGTAGCGGCTGGAGCACAGCATCGCGCGGCGCAGGCAGGTTTGCTGCTCCTGCCCTGTTGGCAGCGGGGATGGCGAGGCAGCGCAGGGGCTGGCGTTAAACGGAGGGCTGGGATTGGGGGTGGGATTGGGGCCGGGAGAGGCGCGGGGATGGGATGGAGGGAGCGACCCTCTGCTGGATCCAAGGAGGAGACACGGCAGCGCTCGGGGGGCCTTCGATGGGGCGGTTGCTACGAGCAGTTCACAGGCACCTACAGCTGAAAACAGCAATTTCCATCCTTATTCACTTTACTTTCCAGAGTTCACGGCTGAACACCGAGTCACACCGCGCACTGGGCACGCCCCTAGGGCTTTGGGCGCAGTCAGGGAGACAATTCCAGGCACAATTGTAAGAATTGCTGTCCACAGGTAACTTCTTGACCCAAAATTCATGGCTATCCTAAGGAGGGAGGTGGGGGAGGGGAAGGGAGAAAAAACCAAGGCCCTGAATAGGGAACAGATCACTATGGATCAGTCACCCGAGCTGGAATTCACACGGGAGAAGGAGAGCAATAACCACCCGGACAGAGCGCCCGTGCGGCCACCAGCACAGCGGGGCCAGCTCCGGGCAGTCACCCAGCTCCAAGCGGGACCTGCAGCGGTGGCGGGCGCGCTGTTGCTCGCAGCCGTAGCGGAGCCCCGTTCCCTGCCGGCGCTGCGCTGCTCGCGGTGTTTGTTACTCGCTGTGTTCACCCACAGCCCGTTTGCTCGCGGTGTTTGTCACTCGCTGTACTCGCCCACAGCCCGCTCGCCCGCGGCTCCCCCGCTGCCGGGCCCGAAGGGGGCGGTGTTGGACCGGCGGCGGCTCCGGGCAGCGCCCCGGGCACGGGCGGGCACCGCTCCCGCCCCGAACCGCGACAGGAGCAAAGCCACGGACGCGAACGCACCAATGTGTGCTTGAAACAACCGGTTTGCATTTGACGCGCAATACTGCGACAGCTCCGGAGACTTAAAATTACCGGAGTATGGAATTTTCTTAAGGGCCGGGATGTCCTCGGGACTCGGCCCTGGTGGGATAACCAGAAAAAATTTCTTCACTGAAAGGGTGATCAAGCACTGAAAGAGGTTGCCTTGGGGAGGTTTAAAAGGCATGTGGATGTGGCACTTGGGGCATGGATTGGTGGTGGGCTTGGCACTGCTGGGTCAATGTTCTAAAAGGTCCTTTCCAACCTGAACTATTCTATGATGCTGGAGAGTAGCCACTGAAGAATCACACATCACAATCCCTGTCTGGTCAAGCAAGAGCACCACCCTGGGAGCCAACAGAGATAGCATCAGTTTGCAGCTGATATCCCCCCTGAGCTGTTCACAGCCCTAGCCAGAGATGAGCTCGAGAGGTCCCTGTATCTCAACATAGAAAGGTTTGGGTTGGAAGGGACCTTACAGATCATCCAGTCCCACCCCTGCCATGGGCAGGGACACCTTCCACTGTCCCAGGTGCTCCAAGCCCCATCCAACCTGGCCTTGGACACTTCCAGGGATCCAGGGGCAGCCACAGCTTCTCTGGCCAACCAGATCCTGTGCCCAGTCCTAAAACCCTCTCCAGTCAATGAGGTGTGACCCTCTCTCTTTAGGTGTCAGCATCACTTCCGAGATCAAGGCACACCTCTTATGCAGCACAAGGACAATCACAAACAAGTACAACTGGAGATAAAGGGAGAGCAGAGAACAGAACAGGAAGAAAACCTCACTAAGTAGTCTGCTAGGCAGCAGAAAGGATCCAGCCAGCACACTAGACATAGAAACCACTGGAATAATTTTTAGATCAGTGCAAATTGCCTGGGCAATAAGAACAGAAAATCTTGAAACACAGAGATGGCGCTGGTAAGAAGTGAATAAAACAGTAGCAAAGAACAGATGTAAAAAAAACAAACTAAAAGCTGTTTTCATATAAACTAAATAAAGGGGAAGAAACAGAAACAAGTCTGGCAGTCATGTTCAGAACAACAAAAAATTGGTAAACTAAGTGACTTCCTGAGGTCCAAGGAGCTCAGGGAGTGAAAAGGAGAGAAATTTAATACTTCTTCCAAGAAAGATTTTCAACCCAAGAAGTCTCAATCATAAGCAAGGTGAAGAGGGGTGAGAGGTAATATCTGGATAGAGAAGAAAGGTTAGAAATAAACTGTCTACAAGAATCTAGGAAAAAACTGACGAGAGACAACTGTCTTGGACATCAAATAGTGCAAAGGCAAACATTAGGCTGAACTAAAATCACGCTAAAACCTTATGAAGGATCATCTGAACTCAAAAAGTCTTGTGAGAAAGGGAAAAAAAGAATGTAAGATGCAGGATGACTGCAGCAAGAAGAGCATAAACTAAAATTAGGCAGATATAAGCACAAAATCCCAAAGTCTGAAATTAGTTCAGGTAATGCCAAAGTCAATAGATATTTGTATCCCAGGAGGATTGAAATAGCCTTCCAGACAACAACAGCATCTTTGAGGACTAGATATATAGTGGTGGGATGAAATCTGGCTATTAAAAGAAGTTGTAAGGCTGGAGAAGGGAAATGAGAAAACATGCAGCAGATAAAGAATGTGTAATTTAAAAATAAAGAGACATGCCATCAGTATAACTCATTTACAGCTCAGGGAACTCCTAAAATTCAAACAGGGCCATAATGTTGGTTCATAAACCATCAAGCAAGACAGGGACAAGCTGTGCTCCAAAACTCTGGTGCTCACCAAGCAATAACACACAGAGGCTTTTGTAATAGGTGGCTTTGGAGCTGGAGTGAAGAATTAAAACCCCTACAAAATAGTCTTGCCAGACTTCTACATTTCAGGGCTAGTATGTATTACATGTTATTACTTTCTAAAAATGGCAAAGAAAAGTTCTAAGTCTGATCCCATCCTGGTGTACAACACCACAGCTTATTTTGCTGTTACTGATAACTCTCAAGTGGCTTAAAAAAGAAAACATTGACATAAGTTCTGAAGTTTTCTTGAGCCTGTCGCTTGAGGCTTCTTGACTCCGTAAAACTGTTCCCTCACTGTGTCAGATGAGAGGAAAAAAATTTAATTCTTTGTTTTCCAGGGACAAGCTGTACCATTGTGGGTGAGGAATGAAGTGCTGAACAACAGAAGGCACTGTCACATTAGGACAGCGGTTGCATTTAATCAAAGAAAGATATTAAACAAGATCAGCTCACAAAATTGAACCAATATATGTGTGGTTTTGAAGGATTTAACAAAAATGCTGGTATGCAAATATCCAAGTCCTACTACCAGGCTAGAATGGGAAGGTGGAGGAACTCCTCCAGTCCCCTGCAGTGCGTACAACATCTCACAGCTCCAGCAAAGCTGACTCACAGAGCACAGCCAGGCTGCCTCTGCCACAGACATCACAGCTCCTCTTCTTGGAAATGAGTACTCCACAGCCCGTGTGCTTCTTCTGAAGGATAGGAGAAGACCTTTTTGCAGTCCTACAGGATTCTTTGAGCATGCACAGGTCCCCAAAACACAACTGCCACTCAAGTCTCTGGCTATAGGCAGAGTCCTAGAGGTACAGGAGAAGCTTCATTCCACACACTCAGTAAAGAGAACCTCAGCTTTGAGAAGTTCAATACACACCAAGATCAGCCTGCTCAAGATAGGGAGCTCTTTTTTTCTCCCCCAAGGCAAGCAGTAAATATGTACTTAGAAATAAATATACACAACTTCCAGCTTTCATTACAGAGCTTCCTGTTATGCAGCATCGTGGTTAAAAAACAGGATTGATGGGTGAAAGTTTTAGGTAAACTTCAAAGGGTAAGATTAAACTGAAAGTTTGGGTCTAGAACATGATTGGTTGAGCTTTTGTTGTCATGGGTATGTGGGGGTGTTAAAGAAAGGAAACTCAACACCTCAGGCCATTCTCCTGATACCATTTGCAACTTCACCATCTGCCTTCCTGATTGCAATTTTTGATTATTAAAAACAAAACTGTCTCTCCAGCACTAGCTTCACTTCTTTGTGCAGATTCACCCATATCTTATAGATATCTATGTGCACATACAGAAATGCCATCCCTACAGAAAAAATAAACCCACACCACATCTGTGCATCGCCTTAACCACTGAGGAGTTAATAATAAGCCAGCTCAGCAAGTATCAGGGAGAAGACCTCTGCCCAGCTTTCTGTACCCTTTAAGTGGTGCCTTATCTGTTTTTCCACCCCCACCAAGTTATCAGCACAATTACAGATAATTATGTGCTCAAATACAGAGCCCAGCTGCTTTTTTCAACCTGGTTACAAGTTGAAATCATTAATCGATGTCACACACATCGGCATTGGTCCCTCATGCATTATCCTCATTAATAAGTTTCCTCCTTTCTGAAGATAAGGAAATTAACTACCAGCCATCAATTATTCAGAAATACAAGTTCACCTTTAGACACGAACACAATGACACTTTCTGGGAAATGCCAAAAGGACCTGGATCTAGCAGTTTATCTCAACAATGCTGGATCACGGAAAAGCAATATATTAATACCATAGGCAGACAAGTAAACAAAGGTACAGTAAAGAGGAAACATCAAAATAGTCTGAAAATCTCAAACATCCCAGCAGTTGTTCTCCATAGCAGCAAGTCTTGAATTTAAACGGTTTCTCTTCCCATATGATAGAATGAGGGGTCAGAGGAGCCTGATAAGCATCTTTCTAAAAGAAAGCACAACTTTTCCTGGGTGTAGCTCAAATTTATAGATCACAACTAATGGAACTGCAGAGACAGCTGTAACACACAACATTTAGTTTGCCTGGCTCTACTTTACTACACGTGGCTGAGCAGCAGAAGGGGCAGCACTGGGCTCTTTGTGCTGGCTCCAGACTCAGGGTGGGTGAGAGAGGGGATATTCCCTTTGGAAAACACCTGATCATGCTCAGTGGGGAAAGCTCTCATGTGCAGGCTGAGATGGCAGGGACAGAGATCAGAGCCAGGCTAAAGGGAGCCCAGATCAGCAGCACTGCAGATCCACGGCCAGGCCTTGGAGGGAACAGAGAGGCTTTTCTAAGCACCAGGAATAGCTGGTGCAGCGTTTGCAGGAAGCCACTGCGCTGTTCGATGAGAGGACAGGCTGACTCTGGAGGAACAGAGTGGGCACTGGCAAATTGCTTAGCCAACCTTTTATTTTTATTCAATATTTTTCATGTCCCTCTGAGCTCTTACTATAATCCAAAGTTTGCAGTTCTTGCAGTGCCAGCTTTAAGTTATTGTCAAGGCAAAGCACAACAGAGGGATGTCAGTGTCATTGCTGCCACCTTCTGACTCACTGGGACCTCAAGTGCATTTCCCTGCATGGAATATTTTCCCACTAATCCTATTCTTTTTAATTGTTTCCAAAGCACTGAGCAGGTAAAACTCCTGTTTTAGCCAAGTTCCATTGTGTCCCATGACACATTTCAAGTTCTAGTACTTGATGCTGCTCACTTTTCTCATTGAAAGCTTCCATGCAAGTTTTGCTTGATACAAAATTAACCTGAATTAACAGTATGAAATGGGGATCTGGATTACATCTGTATCATCAAGCAGGTGTTCTGCACAGCTTTCCAGAGGATGCTGCCATTAAATGGGGTAGCCAGTGCCTGTTCATCAGCCACAAGAGGCAGAACAGCTCCTCCAGGCAGGGGACGTAAATTTGTTGCTACCCAACTCAGACAACTCACAGATTCCAATTGCAATAGGAAATCTCAGCAAAACATCTGGAAGTGGTTTTATACCTTTGTAGCTATTGGGATTCAGAAATAGCTACGATATTTGACACCTATGAAAAAGGGAGCATTCCACTTAAAGATTACTCCAAGCCCAGTTTCTGGAACAGGCAATAGCATGAATGAAAAAATGACTAATTCTAAAAATTTTTAGAAATATTTTTACTTTTTTTTAGGGCTAGAAGGAAGAATGAACAACTATGACAAGTTTAACTCCAGCTAGCATATCTGAAAGTCATTTTTCCCCCCAAGTACATCAAGCTCAGTACAACAAATCACACCCACTTCTTCCACTGCCTCACTCTGTCTTTCCTCCCAGAAATTGCAGAATCCTGATTTGGAAGCGAAGGTTCTACAAACAAGGTACATTTCACCAAAAAAAAAAAAAATCCCAGTATAAGCCATTTAGGTTAATCAGTGAAAAATGGCAGTCAGAGCTGCCTCAACCACTCCAACCTGTGAAACTTTGGAAAGCAGAGTTTGTCAGAAAGGGAAAGCCAGAAACCTTCAGCCCTTCGCACACACGTGAACCTACAGCAGGTTTTTCACTTCCATTCTGCAGGTATAAAAGCAGAATCTGTCACTACATGGTTGTACCCCAGAAGTAAAGAATAGAAATAAGTAGGAAAAATTCCTACATCTACATGGTAGCCAAGCACTGGAATGGGCTGCCCAGGAAGTGGTGGAACCACCATCCCAGCAAGTGTTCCAAAAAACCTGTGGCTGTGGCACTGAGGACATGGAGTAGTTGAACATGGTGGTGCTGCTGGGTTGACACAGTTGGACTTGATGATCTTTAAAGGTCATTTCCAAACTCACTCAATCCTGTGATTGCAAGTTCTCTAGGAAGTGCCAGAGGCCTAGAACATCAGGAATTACTTTAAAAGTAAACAAATTCTGTTAAAATTGATGACAACGTGCATTAGCTCAGAGTAAACCATAAATTGTTCCCTTATTCTCATGAGCTGTACCCAGGGGATTTGAGCCCACATAAAGAAAGCAGCTGAGCACTGGCAGGAGGTGGAAGCCTTTCTTCTTCCTGCCCAGCATGCAGAGCACCAGCCCCTGCAATGTGCCAATGAATTGTGACTAAAGAGTCACATCCATTATGCACTCCTTCAGGAAAACATGGAAGTTTTCAGTAAACTGCATGGAAAACTCACGAATTCTACAGCTTCCATTTTTAAGGGATTGCTCGTGAAGCTCATCTAATAAAAATCTACAGAGAAATTTATAAGCCAACATAATGATAGAAAATATTTTTTCTTAGGAATTTACTGCAGCATTACAGCCAAGCATAAACTTTATCAGTTATTTGGAAAATATAGAGTGCTATAAAATAAAAGTAATTAGAATTACTGTATCTTCACTCTGCCCCCCTCAAAAAATATCGCTTAATTCCTCTTTAAGACATAGCCATTCATCAGGGTTCATTAAGGCCATATTTTCCTCTCAGTGCTGTGTCATTAAGAGTCATTAAAGGAGGCAGGAACACAGAGTCACACAGCAGAGCTTTATCAGCTTGGGAAACAAAGGACCAAGCTTCTCCCTCAGGCCAACGTGGTGTTAGGGACAAAGGACCTGCAGGAAACAAAAACTCCACCCACCCTTTCCTTGACTATTTAATTCAACTTTCCCTCCTCCTTTGACCATCCCATCTCATGGCACAATCCATCTAAAAGTGTTTATGTGAACAATTAATGTCTGCAGACACCCTCAAGACTTGCACAAGGGTGCAAGGCCTTCCCCCCTACATTTCCCACATGATGGTTCTTGATCTTCCCTGTTCAAGAGCCTGAAACCTTCCATAAAGCCAAGTTTACCAAACCCCCTGGTCCTGCCACTTCAGTGGCCGACTCGTTTGGCCACTTGGACCAAAACAGACCCAGGGCCTGAGGGATGAAGGCAAGGACTGCTCACATTTCTCTTTTCCCATTATTGTTCTCCCACAGGCTGTAACCTGGGTTTGCCATAGTCAGCACCATCAGCAGATGCAAGATATCCTACAGCAAGGACTTGCCTCTCTCTGCCAGTCTGTATTCCCCACTGAATTCCTATAGCTATCCCTAAATTCAGCTTTTGGAAATAAAACTCAACAGCTGACAGCTGGCCAAAGTCATAGAATCCCAGAATGGTTCGGGTTGGAGGGACCTTAAAGCCCATCCCATCCACCCCCTGCCATGGGCAGGGACACCTTCCACTGTCCCAGGCTGCTCCAAGCCCCGTCCAGCCTGGCCTTGGACACTGCCAGGGATCCAGGGGCAGCCACAGCTTCTCTGGGCACCCTGTGCCAGGGCCTCCCCACCCTCACAGGGAACAATTCCTTCCCAATATTCAATATAAATCTGATCTCTTTTAGTTTGAACCCATTCCCCCTTGTCCTGTCCCTCCAGACCCTTGCCCAGACCCCCTCTCCAGGTCTCTTGGAGCCCCTTTAAACACTAAAAGGGGCTCTGAGGTCTTTTGAAGCCTTCTCTTCTTCAGACTGAGCAACCCCAGGCCTCGTAGGAGAGGTGTTCCAGTCCTCAGAGCATCTTTGTGAGTCCAGGAGCCTCCCTTCTCACTGCAGACCAGCGGCCATTAGATACAAAAATCTTTTAGCAGACTGCTTGCAATATTTTAAGACTGGACTTGAAAAGGCTGTTGAGAGCTCCCTGTTTCAGACAAGTGTCACGTGACTAAATCTGTCTTTGCAGCTTCCTAAACAATCACATGAAGTGCCTTTGCCTGGCTAAGTGCTTGTAAAGCAATCAAGAGCTGATATGATAACCAAATGTTTCACTAATAGTAATTATGATTCTTTGAAAAAACCACTCCTCTAACACTAATTTATTTTCTACTTGAAAGCCAATCTTGCTAGTTATTAGATATTCTCCTTCCTATCACAATCAGTAAATTATTAAAGAGCTGACCAGGCTTTGTTTTAAAATTATTCTCTTATGAAGCTCCCTGATATATTTACCCTGAATACTGAATGATTTTGAGGCCTCTAAGGGCCCGTGAATGATTTCTATTTACTACCTTTAGCAAAAAGCCTGTGTAATTAGCAGCAGGAATTTCACTTGAATCACAGCTACTGGTGATATCTCCAGCTCACTTACACAGAGTCTCTTGAAAAAAAAAATTAAAAAAAAGGAAGAAAAAAACCCCAAAACAACCAATAACACGAAAGCTCTAAGCTTTTGATGGGAGAGAAAACATTTTAGCCTGGGAAGTTCCTAAGTGGCTGGGCACTCAAAGATGTGTGAAGAATCAGTCCCCTACCGGGAACTTGGCAAGGCTCTCTGTGCCCAAACGCATCAGCTTCACCACCTAATAGAAAACAGCATTTGAGAGAGTTCTCTAAAAGCACCTCACCTCATTTCCAGCCCTCCTGCTGCAGCAGCATGTGGCTATCACACTCCCACTCAAACCAGGAGCACAAATTCTTCTGATTACGTACATGACATATAGGCACACCTAAACTTTTTTAAGCTTCTTTCTCAGCTAACATCTTTTTATACATATTCAAGCACCTCCTAATAACTGTGCTGAACAGAGCAGCATCATTATCTTCATTTTACAGACAGGAAAACAGACAGAGGGGTCAGGTTCTCCCAACACACTGAAGAGGTGCAGAGCAGAACCAGTTTTAGAACTAAAACATGTAATTAATACCGTGTTATCAGTATCCTTATGGCTCACAGCAGTCAAACAAAGCCCATGGATGGAAAACTTAGTGAATAATCACAGTTTCCTTCCAAAAGCCCAGCTTTTAGTAAAAATATATGGAAAGGTTTCAAGTGTTTGTTTAAACCAGCTTCAGACAGACTTCCCACGTGCTTGATTCACTCGATACAGCAGTGGGCTCGTGCACCAGTCCTGCCACCTTCCCAAGAGCAGCTTGTTCCAGAGCTGGATGCCCAGCCTGGCTTCAACCCCCCCACACTGCTGTGCCAAAATCTGCCTTCTATTAGCACTGAGCAAGCATTGCATTAAACCAGCTCTTTCGGGTTTATCTGCTGGGATAGCCATGCCCAGCTGAAATATCTCACTAAAAATCCATTAAAACCCCGTGGAACAAAAGTCACGTAAATGAGCTAAACGGAGAACAAAACTCCACAAATACATTTAGAATCAGCATTTGCATGAAGATTTGAGAATTCATTCAGTGTTTGCTGCACTCTTTCCATTCCTGTAAGCAACCAAAGGCTACGCTGCTGTTTGAAACCACCGAGTTCTGAGCCCAGGAAGCTGGCACAGGACTGCCACCAGTTTTGGGGGATGCAAGACTGAATTCAGACTGGGCACCTAAACAGGAAACAGCATCATCAGCTAAGATATCACATCTTTAGTTTAAGAACCAGTCTACCACCAACTTTTCAGCCAGCCCTCATGCATAGATAATTAATGTAAGACACCATTGTACTAAAACCAAGATCATAAAAACCCACCCCAAAATAACCCCACAAGCCCAATCCACTCTACACCATACCAACAAAACCCACCTTGATATGCATTAAGTCTCAAACCATAATTCCAATTTTTATAGGGTTGGGGAATTTAGGGGTGCTTTTTTTGTTTTAAAATCAGAATAGCATAAATCAAATTTATCTTGGTATAGCACCACCAAATTCTGCTTCACCAGAAGAAAAAAAAAAAAAATTGGTCCAGAAATTCTCAGGGTGAGAATTCTAGTTCAATACTCAATGTTTTTGTAGCTGCAGTAATTGCTTTGTGCTAGAGCCAGAAATAAACCTGTTCAGTCTGCAGTAAAAGCAATATCTTAACAAGCAAAATTGTAAAAGCACAACTTCCAAAATCTATGTAATCAGGGAAATCTCACATGGGAAGGGTTTACTAATTGCATTACATGTTCGAGTGGCTTCCAGTCAGGAAGTGTTTCACCTCACCCTTGTTGCTTGGGCCAGGAATGGATTTCCCCTCCTTTAGCCCTCTAACCAGACCTGCCACTGGGGAAACGGGGGAAAAAATAAAATGCAGGTTATGTAGCCCAGCACTTTCATGTGCATGACACCCCCATTACATTATCTCAGCCTCCCCAAAGCAGTGGTTAATACTATTGAAGTTTCCCTTACGTGACAGGTGAACTATTTTTAGCCTTAAAGCTTAGGCAAGGCAAAGATTAAATTTCACTGTCCATGTCATACAGCAACAAAACAGCTCATACAAGGCACAAGTCTTCAGCTCTGCTTCCCTCTGCAGATAAACAGACAAGATTTCCTCTGAACTTGAGGGCACGACCATAGCAAAGTTTATAAAAATCCAGTTCACACAGCAAGAACATCAAATTAACTCCCAGCGATCACAAGCTGGTACAACCTGAGCTCTCTGCAATATCTATCTTCCCCCTCCAAATCCTAAATAACCACGTCCCTGAAAATAAGAAGCACACAGCATCAGGCCTAGAACACAATCCAGTTCTGTCTTGCACATGTTTTGTGCTCCATGGTGCTGGGTGATGCACAATTCCCCTTCAGCACCAAAACCCAACAATTTCTAGAAGTGGATTGTTACAATTTTGTAGGAAATACCAAAGGCAGTTTCTCCTGGAAAGTCAAGAGCACTTACATATACATTCGTGACACTTAGAAAAAAGAAATCAGGCTGGGAGTTTAAAGAGACTCAAAGGTAGCATTAAGCTTCCAATAAATCCCAGTGAATTTAAAACTAATTCCCTTGGGTGACACAGAAAAAAATTGTAAAAAATTGATTTGCTCTAGAATAAGCATCAGATTTTATTAGCCAAACCCCAGGTGGCTCACACGCAATAGGTCAGTCACAGCATTGGACCAATGCTGAGTTGTCTGAGCAGGATTGTCCTTATCACCTCTGATAGGGTTAACGTGGAGCCAACATTCCTCACAGCAGGAGATGGGAAACAGAGAAGCTGTTACAAACTAATAGAGGACAGTCAATGAACACAAGACTGTAAAATGGTGAAAAACTGATAGAACAATCAAAAGGCACAGGGGAAAACCCACAGCAGAAGGGCTAAGTATGACAAAGATGTTGTTTTAAAGTGTAATGAGATTTTTATCATTGGCAGAGGCCCATTGCCTCAGAAGAAGAGCAAAATTATTAATAATGAGAGAAAAGTTCAAAAAACATTTCTGGTTTACATTTTGAGCAAAGGAGGAGGATATACTTGTATCACTTGAGAAAGACAAAGTACTTCATGCTGCAGCTGCAATCAAGAGCAACTCAAAGGATAACAACAGGAACTCGCTGAAAGCACCCTGGGACACAGTTGACATGCTGGTGCTAATTTTAATGCATCTCTGAAGACTGATAACATCATACCAATATCCATGTAAGGCAAGGGAAGTGACTCAGCTGCACAAAAACTGGCTTGCTCTGGGCTAAATCTTAGGCAAAAAAGGGAGAAATGTGTCCAGCTATGTAACTGAGGGAAAACTATGGGATAGGAATTTATAGGAGGTTGGGTTGATTCCCCTTTACCAAGTTGACCTTGAGAGATGTGAGGCTTTGAGTGCTTTAAGGTGTTTGATTTAATAATGCACATAATTCCCTAACAGGTACTGTGAGCTATGAGGAAATTAAAACAGAGTAAGCAACAGGGAGTTGATTGCTCCACAGTGGTTGTCAGGAGCTGTGATCAGAGTTTTGTCCTGAGTTCTCCAGCACGGAACAGCTCAGTGTCTCAGCTACCACTGTTTATCACTAGTCTGGGGTAAAGCTGAACACCTTGGCTACAAGGGTTTGGTGGGCTGGGAGATGCTGATCAGGAAGGTCTGTCCCACCCAGCAGCCTGGAGGGCTTCCACAGGGACACATCCAATCCCACAGCAGGTATTTCAGTGCAATTCCAGGCAGGGCTGTTCTAGAAAGGGCAGGAGTTTTTGCAGAATGAGAAATCTTGGTAAGGAGAGAAGTCAAGAGGGATTAATGGTTCATAATCTCAGTAGCAATACCAGTAATAAAACACAAAACAGTAATAAAGCACTAATGACCTGTGCAATTTTAAAGCAATAAGGCCTTGCAGGATTTACAAAACAGGAACAGCAGCTCTTCCCACCACTGCAAATGACAGAACAGAGTGATACTGGTGTGTTTAAAACCAATATTCAGAGAGGCAATCAAAAAAAAACTGTAATAAGAAGTCACAATGCTATGGAAAGCACCAGAATATTTGTTTTAGGGCCACAAAGTGTCTCACAACAGAGAGTAAGCAAGAGATAACTCTGGTTATTTTATCAAAAAGATTGAAAGGGACTTGATCCCCAAGGACACACTTGTAATAAGATACCAGCTCCTAAAGAGCTTCTTAATGTAATAGAGAACGTAACAAGAAGCAATGTCTGCAAGGCTAAATCAGACAAGTTGAAAAACTTGGCAACTTTTCTCCTCTGCCGAACCACAATGAGGGGAAAAAAAACCAAACTATGTAAACCACAAAACCTCAGCAACATCACTTCCATCACCACCACCCTTAATAAAACAGCTATACCACATGAAGCAGTGAAATAATCACTGGGGATGCTGAAGACGAAACTCACATGGCTGAACTCTTAAACATGGCATATTGCTGAATTTATAAAGATACCTGCCTACTGAAACAGTGCCACGAAAATAACAGCATGAGAGGTATCACCTTGATTAACAAAGGTCATTTCCAGATAAGCTTCTCTTAAGGAGCTAACCTATATACAGAATTAAAAGACCCTGTTTTTCTCTCCTCTGCCACAGTTTGTAAACACACACTCCCTTTGCCTTCCTTTGCCCAGCATGCAGCTTTTTCAGAAGCAAAACAAAAAGGAGCCCATGACATTTCTACACCTTCCTAAAGACATATTTTATCCAGCTAATGCCAACCCAGTGGGAAGACTCTCCAGAAATGGCAGGTGATAAAGAGCAATCAGAAGATAAAAGCTCACTCCTCAGCACTCACCTGGCTGTGCACAGCTCTTCTTCCCCTCACCCCCCTCTCCCCCAAAGCCAGCTCAGCATTCTGGGAGCTGAGGATCTGTCCTAAGCCCATGGAGCAGATGTGTTTAAGCTCACTCAGGTCTGTTACATCTTCCAGGCAGGCCTTTTTTTATTTTACAGGGTATTTTTTGAGTCTTTCATAGCATCTTTCATCTGAAAGGCTCAAGATAAATCACAAGCCCTGAATAAGCACAGCGATACCTATTCATGTACCTTTGTTCTCCAAATTCCCTCTATTCAAAACAGGACTGAGGAAAGAGATTGCAATTTTAGGAATACATTTTGGTAGAATACCAAAGCTACTCTCACCAGAATTGAGCCTTGATCAATCAATCCTTCCTCCCTCGCAGCCTTCAGCTGTGATGTTGCACAAACCAAGTTCCAGGTAGGAGCAAGTCATTAATATCAGCAAGAACCTACTGTTTGCATTGCAGAAGAAAGTTCCCAGAACGCCAGTACTGACCTGCAGCGACTTTGTTCATTCCTAAAAACTCTCCAAAAACAAAGTGAAAACACCTGAGCCTGCACCTGTAAGGCCCCTGCTTTCAACTGAGCTGGAATCAGCAGTGATGAACAATTGGTAGGGTCATGCAAGCAGAGGTTTCCAGCTGGTGCTCTGTAGAGCTCTCCAGATCCACAGAGTATTTCAGATGCATCTCTAAAACACAGTTTAACACACCTGTTATAATCTCTCTTGCTATTGCAAGAGGTTACAGGATATATAAGTTAAAAAAAATGGCAAATTAGTGACAAATCTGAGAATACTCCCCATGGCAGCTCAGCCACTTAGACTTGAATATGATACACTTCAGTGCATAGTCAAAAAAAAAAAAAAGTATTTCTGAATTCTTTTTAGGCCCCCATAAAAATCCACTGCTCTTTCAACAGCTACTCACCTCACCAGGGGTACAAGAAGTTCTGCTTGCCATTAGCCATTTAAGCCATCCAAATTAACAGTAATTGACTTAGAAAAGCCAATTTACATTTCTAGTTGCTCTAGGAAGCAAATTTACACCTTGGTCAGTACTTGACTGATCCCATTTCCTCCAAAAATTTTCATTTCAGACACACTCACCATTCCCTGCGCCCAGAGCAAAGCTGCTGTGAATGAAAGCACTCATTTCATGTGCCTGAGGTCAGCAAATTGAGGGCCACTCCTCTAAAACCTGCTTATCTTGTCCTGAAACTTGAAAGATGTTCTATAAACTATCGAATTAGAGGAGCATAAGACAGGCAATTATTCTCAGATAAACTCCAGCCACCCTAACTTTTGCTGACTTCCTCAACTCCCACTTGAGATGAGGCTAATCTGGTTGAATCCACGGTGATGGATGCACACAGTCCCACCAGCAAGGGCACACGGGGTCCTTCCAGAGCGAGTTGTTCCTTCTGGAAAACCCGGTGATGGGCACTGCACACAACTTGCTTCTCCCAGGTCACTCCCATGCCAACACAGAAACAGTCAGCAAAAGTACAAGATTTGGGAGGGTACAACAGTAAAATGGCAATGCTGGAGTGAATCCAGGGAGCAGGGAGAGAAAACTCTGTGGAATCTGGACAAAACTCTGAGGGCTCCATCAGAACTGCTGTGTATTGGCAGCTGCTGTATCTTTAATTATTTTCCCCCATGTAAAAAGCAGCAAGATAAGTCACCAGTTAAACTGGCAGAGCTTATAAAAAGCAAAAGTACATTAAAATATAAATTATAAGGACAATGAAAATATACCGTGCATGGTACGGAATCATTCGACATCCTTAAAAAATCATCTAAATAAGCATCAGGAACACTGAAGAGTTACAACTCAACGTAATCCATAAAGAGACATTAAGTTAGTTGTGCTTACAGTCTGTGAAGAAAGCAGTTAAGATTCCCAGGCTCTTATCCAGCATAAACACTGCTGCCCAATAGACTTATTTTTGCCTGGAAAAAAAAATCTATAGTTTCTTTCCTCACCAATGAAAGAAACATAAAAGAAGATGGTCAAACAGTTAATCTATTAAAGAGGCATCTAAATACTTGAAACAGATAAATCTGACAAGTGTGAGGATTTTTTTAAATGGTTAGAGGGCAATAAGGCTTGGTTTGAGAAAAAAGTCATTAGGAAGTGTTGATATTTTAAGACATTAGATTCATGCAAGAAAACTAAAAGGAAAAAAATGAAGGCTGCCTTAAAGCAACAAAGGAGGAAGCGTGCAGCAGGCTGTCACTGAGACTTTCAAGTCCCTTTTATCCCAGATGCAGCACTAACACAGCCAGGCAGCTGCTGGCTGTGGGACGGGGTGGAGGCATCATCCCCCACACACATCTGAAGGGCACAAACTCACAGCCGTCAACTGCAAGGCAGCCACTCCACTCCGTACTCTGCCAGTTAATTATGTCATTAATACAGCTGATCTATCAAGTGATAGCAGGATATTGTGGCCCAGTTCAGACATGCAGACACAAATCTGTGTAATTCCGTGTGCAGGTCCACGGATGTTAAACAGAGAAAAAAGCAGCTTGTAGGCAGCTCCTTGCTATGCAGGATATTGTGTCCACCACACTTGGTTCAGATGTGCTAATAAGGAATTGAGCTCTGCCTTGGCCATCGGTGCCCTGGCTTCAGGCTAAATTACACTTGCAATGGCATTTGCAGTATTAAAGCACTAAAAGGGTACTTACATCTTCTGCTTTAATTTTTGCCTTGCCTAACTTCATAAGATGCAAAGGAGAATAATCCAGCAGCACAGTGCAGCCTGCATTAGTCAGGGTCTGGGCAATTAGCATCTTTAATAAAAACTGCTCGAGGATAAGGTATATTTGGAGGCAAAAAAAAATTTAAATTATCTAATTTTGATATGCTCTGGATTCAAAGTAAAGCTTCCTGCTGTCTTCAAAGCATCACTGAATGTCAGTAAGAAGAGAAAAGTATCACTCTGTCTCTTGGTACAACATTCATTTATTACCATCCACTCACTCGTAAATGTCAGTGTTGTTCCACCCTCCCATTCCTCCTCATCCCCTTTGCACCCCCACTCCAAAAAAGAAATATATGGCCTTTCCTAATGAACCTGGTGTGATTTTTCTACTCCTGGAGACTTAAATAAGGCAGAGTCCTGTAGCATCCTGCAGTGCAAAGGAAAAACACACACCAGCGTGCATGCACACATGATAGAAAACAGGGAGTGTGTAATACAGAGGGGTCTTTATGAGGGGCGGATCTTTTCTTATTATGGCATTAAAGCAAAAATTTGCTTTGTGTTTCTACCAGACAGCACCACTTACACCTGGTAACATAAATCCCTCCACCATGGAATAGCAATTACAGAGCTGCACAGGCTTCCCCCAGCTGTCAGGGCCACAATGCCCGAGTCCAGCAACAGAGGAGCGTGGAATGTATTCCAAACTACAGGGCTTGGAAAATTTACTGAATCTATTCCAGCTATTGAATTGTCCTAAAGAGCTCTGTCAGCCTGATGATATTCATCAGATCAGCTTGATCTGGCAAATTTTATACATTATCCTCTCCCTTTTCTTCTGCTAGCAGAGGAACACAAGTAGGGATGGAGAGCAGACACACACAGATGGGCACATTCACTCCTGAGCTCCTCTAATCCTACCCACAGCATCAAGAACAAGAAAAGCAATAGTAAAAGGATTGTGATAGAAATTGGAGCATGTTCTAGTGAAGCATCCCCAAATTCTGGTGGTGTACAACAATCCTGCTTTCTAGGAAGGGGAGGAAGAAATGAGAATTATGATCTATGGTGATAGGGCCAAGATCACACCTTGGTCATCCCTCCTGCTGTTCAGACAGGTTTATTATGAAGGATTGGCCTGTTGATTAGCAGTGCTCTTTTGAAACTGTGACAAATGACACTAAGATCTTTTTTTTTAATGGCCTAAGTAGTCAAATAACATCCATTGGCAAGGGAGAGCAACTGATGGCTTTAAAAGAGTAAAAACCTACAGGTTTGGCTCCTGAGCACCATGAGTATCACAGTAACACAGCCAAGCAGCACCTTCCCTCACACTGGGGAGCAGTGAAATCCTCATCCCTGCTGAAGTCAAGCGCCCCACTGAAGGATTAAGGGCTTCTCTGCACCAGGTGCCACTTCCTTCCCCAAAACACTGTCAACTTACTACAAGACAGAACAACTCCATGAAAAGCAAGCATGGCGGGAGGATCACAGGAGAATGATAATGATGTTTTCCCAGTTCATCTTAAGTTTTCATCATACATCAGAAAACTCTGCCAATGAAGTAGCAGCTGTATTTCAGCACCCAAGCTGCTCTTCAGCAGGATAGACTGCCTTCAAAAACACTTTACATATGCAAAATTCTGCATCAGGCATTTGCAAACAAGCAATATCT
Source organism: Lycocorax pyrrhopterus obiensis (assembly GCA_014706295.1). Taxonomy (NCBI): domain Eukaryota; kingdom Metazoa; phylum Chordata; class Aves; order Passeriformes; family Paradisaeidae; genus Lycocorax; species Lycocorax pyrrhopterus. The sequence continues at coordinate 6,048,485 of JACSVZ010000022.1, read as the reverse complement.
TGGTTTTCAGACCAACTGCATAGCTACTGTGGGTACACACTGACCATGGCTTGCCTGGACTGTGGGTGCCCGTGGACACCAAACCTTTGCTCCGTGTACAACCAGTTTGTGAGATGTGGAGACAGAAGACATCAGCACACTGCTCAGACCCCTGGCAGGTAACGCCCATGTGCACGTTCAGCTTGGCTGTAAGGATTTCTCGCAGAACAGAAAACCCAACCAAGGGAGGTTTTCCAACAAACATTTTTGATAACTGCATACATGGCAGGAGAAGATAAGAAGGGAGCATGAAAGCTGACTGCATTTATTGGGAAGGACGAAACAGTTTGAAACGCTTCCAGTTATGGAAGTTCTACTGTAAGAACTTTGTCATTTCAATTTTTCTCGTACACTTTATGGTGCTCTACATTTCTGTGAATTCTTATCTCTTCAGCCCAATGCCACAGGCTACAGGTCTGGAACACAGCCCAGCTCCCACTTTAGTCATCACAGAGAAGGGAGGGAATGCATCTCATGTCATAGCAGAGCTGAGCACTGCCACTTCCATCCCCAGAAGACACTGCAGGATCTTCTGGCTCACCAAGCAAATGTGAATCTGAGGGGCATCTTCTTCTGTTGCTGCTGCCACTTCTTCCTCCATCATCACTGCTGTTTAATCTGTCTGAGGAACCCCAGCTGAGGAACAGGATAGTAGCACAGCAAATTGCTGGCTGCCAACCAGAGAAAAACAGCTCTGCAGCTGACAAAAGCCCAGGGTCTGTCTCTTGTTCCTCCAGAATAATCCACTTCTGGCTGGCTGACAGAAGCCAGCAAGAATCTTCCATCACAAACCCACATCTCTGCATAGGATGCAGGTGGTAACTCACACCAAGTTGGCTGCCCTCATGTTTGCTGTTTGGTCAGATGCACTCATTTTTAAATAGCACCCTTGGAGGGGCTACAAGTTCAAAACTCAACAGGATCTGCTTGGCACCATTTCCTTTAAAGGCAGAATAACCAAGTGTCACACTGCTTTATAGGCTAAAATCCTAACAGACTTCCTCTGGGGGCTTCAAATAAGTCCCCCCATATTCGATTTCCTGACTACAGGACTGGGTTGGATTGGTCACACACAGCCTCCCTAGGAGCTGTCAGGCTGCTGTTGCCTCTGTCACCAGTCCCTGATGCATGGAATAAGGATAATTCCTCCAATACTTGATAAAGCTCTTGAGATCCAAGTGCTATTTTATTCATGTAAAAACATTTCATAAACTTGGTGCGCACAAGCAAAGTTTTTCATCTCTTTACAGAGTTTGCTGCTTGCTGATTGCCACATATAACTCACACTATGCACAACTCACCCAGGTCACCCTTTCAGGGGTGCAATCTGCAAGGAGCCAAAGCACAAACTTGAAATAAAAGTAGCGTGAAACAATATTGAGGAGAAAGAAGCAAAGAACTAAACAAAGTAAGTCCTTGTAATGCCACAAAATTATAGTCTCACTCTTCAGTCTTTGTCTCCTTTCATATCCATGCTCCCGGGGAGAACGGAGGCAAAGAAAATAATTGAATAAGTGTCCTTCCTAAGATACTTGCAGCACAACAAGAAGCTGTGCTTTAATGGCTCTGTTCACCCACACGCAGCCCAGCTATTTCAGACCCTTCCAGTCTGTACTGGCACTACACAACCACGGCTCAGGCTCTCTCCTGGTGTAAAAGCCCCAGTTCAGGTCACAGATTAATGTGTACCTTGCTGGTCTGTAGCTCCTGGAAGGCACCACCATAAACCCGAGGAGAGGATCCAGGCTCAGGCAGGTGAGGAACTCTCCTTTCAGTCAATGCAAAGCTAATCATTTTCCCACGAAGCAACGGCACTTCAAATTTTTCTTGACATTTTCATTTTCTGGCTATACACAGACAAAGCCACCTCTTTGGAGCTACACAGAAAATGTATTCAGGACATCAGAGCCTATTTTATGCTTGGCACCTTAGCACTGCAGCAATCATTACACTTAAGGGCGTGCTACCAAGCAGCTTAATACCCTGTGTGTTATCCATCCCCCACTTCCCACAGCCACCCCCGTGCAGGACCACATGCAGTGTTTACTGCCTAATGGGTCCCTCTGGGATGCTTATGGATTTCTCCACAGCACAAAGTTTTTATTTCATCAACACAGTCCTGCCTCTCCCATGGCTTGTGCTGTGCCTGCCAGCTCCCCCTTTGCTCGGAATCACCAAACCCCTGCCCTAATTGGAGGCCACTCTTTTATGCCTGTCCAGTTTTCTGCCACTTTGTCCGAGTTGTTTCCTTGTGAGGGAGCACTTTTGCCCCATCCTCCGTGAGCAGCATTCCCTCAGTAGCCTGACACAAAGTCTATCACATGATGTATTGGCCTCCAGCTCTGCTCCTCTCTTTATGTGCTTTAATAATTCTATATTAGGGAGAAGTGACAATATAATCCTTGGTCCAATTTTACCATGGCCACATTGAAAGTCACTAAAGGTTTTTAAAGCTTGTCTAGCATTTTAAAGACCAAAACACAACACTTGCTCTTAATAGCAGCTGCACAGTCTAATTTGTGGCTGACATTGAACTAAATTAACTAAAATCAGAATATTAAGTGAGTTAGTCAATCAGGTGTTGGCATGTCAGGAAGTTTTGTGGGATTTTTGCTTTGCGGGTTTTTTTTTTTTTTAAATTATCAGCTTACATAGTACCTGCAAGAGGGAGACAATTCAGAAAACTGGTGCTACCTCCATGCAAAACATTGAGATTCTTGTATTGTAACACATTCCTGACCTTTTCTTAACCAATTAAGCACACCATCATGGGCACCACTGCAGCACAAGCAGCCAGACCTGCTGAGAACCTGGCCTCCAGAGTTTTCTGGTTCTTTAAACACCACCACAGTAACTGAACATGAAATCCCACCTGCAGCCACAAAGCCAGCACCATTAACAGCAACACCATATCCTTCAAGATACCAAACCCAAGCACGAAGAGGAGCCAAGGTTTTTTTCCAGTTCCCAGGGTGTTCCACCCCATTCCCAGGGCAAATACCTTTACCCAATGCATATTCAGTCAACTTCACAGACATTTCAAAAGCATCACAACTTTGAATGCCAACATCTAAGGTAGGCTGTGTTCCTTAGATGGATTATTCACCATCACTCCTTACCTAGATGAGCAGAATTCGCCGTCTCCTGGTGTGTTAATCCAGGTGAGGGATCAATGTCTCTTCTATGATTTATGCCATTTCTGTACTGGTCCCACCTGGCACTTATGGGTCAGTTTTCCACCAGGACATTGTCCACCAAAGAACAGATCCTTCCCCATTCTCCCCTCAAGGTGTGCACCACAAAGAGTCAGCAGTACTTGGTGCTGCTTAGAAGATCCCTAAATGAGGGTCATGACCTTTTAAACCCAAATACCACCTCCAACTTGCACTCTGTTGCACACTGAAAATACGGCTCAGCAACAGAGATTTAGCCAATGAATAAGTTTTAGGAGGAAACACAAAACTAAAGAGCTGCAAGAAAAAATAGAAGGCAGTACAGACAGAGCTGAGAAATAACAGGTCACAGAAGTGCAAGGCTTAAATTGTCTCATTAATGCTTAATAAAAAATAAATAAGGACAATCAGGACCCCTTGGTGGCCAGAAGATGTGCACTTCAGAGTGCAGGGAGCACGAGCAGTTTAGAAGCAGCTTCTGTAATCTGTGTTACACATCAAAACAACATTAGCACTGCTCCTTGTCTGCACTTCTCATCAACCTGCAATTTGGAGAGGTGTCCCACATTTAATACAGGGCTGGGAGATCACTGGGCACATCCTGGCTCATCTGTAATAAAAGAAGCTGCTGCTATGCCTTTGCTTCTCCCTGTAGTGATTATAAACCAGCACAATCTCTAAGTGCTGGGGGCAGGGATCTGCTGAGCTCTCAATTAGGGGATTTTTTTCAGATTTCTGTAGGGGGAATGTGGCAACAACAGCAGGTTTGTACCAATTCTTTCCTATTTAGAAGTGTTCAAGAGATGACTTGAAAAAAAACACCACCAAAGTGCTCATAATTAAAAAAAACTTTCCCCAAGGCAAAACATCCCATTTTGAGGTTCAGAATTCCTCCTACAGCTGAAAAGATCAACATGAAATGTTCATCCTGCAATACAAAAAGAGTGAAGTTGTGCCAAGTGTGCATTTTCCTGAAAAACAGATTCAGACAACACTGTGTCTCCTTCTGCTCCTCCATACACCCAACCAGAGGTCCTTCGTACAGAGAACCGGGGCTTGGATGTGCAGGACAACAGCTCTGGATACCAACATAACGTATTTATAGCAGTGTTTTACAGTTCAGATCAGGGACACTCCATCCCACTGGAATGGAATAAGGAACAGCACAAAGAAGCCACTCTTGGAGCAGGCTGGGGGTGGGCAGCATTTAAAACTGGCCCCTGGTATCAACCAGCACTGTGGCATTGTTTCACTGCCAGAGCACAGCAGAGACACTGCACCCATGGAGAAATGCCACCTCACCAAACTTCTCTCTAACTTCAGCTGGCAAACCCCTCCATTCAAACACAAAGAGGTTGCCCAAAAACTCCAGACAAACCAGCTACCCTCACTGGTCCCCTCAGTGGTGCTGGGGCCAGGCAGGTCACACCTCCCAAAGCACCAGCTCAAACCAATTCATTTCTTTCCTGTCCCCCATCTCCACCTGGGAGAAGGACGAGCTTTTGAACTGTTTTCTTCCTCCCGCTTCCATTTCATCCCACAACACAAATAACAACCTGCCACAAATAACAGCCTCCCTGCTCCGAGGCCACCGCCGCATTCTCCCGCTGTCAGCACCAGGGCATATGCACTCTTCAGCTTCCTCAAGTGCGCTATTCTGAGCCCTGCTAAGAAAAATCTATGACTTTACACCCTGTCTGAGCCTCAGCAGCAATCACTAACACTCCACATTTTCAAATTAAATCTCATTTCTGATTAAACTTTCCTCTCTGCCATTTGTAATCTCACTTGGCAGTGTGCTTTGTGCGGCTCAGTATAAATATGTGCTTTGGAATTAAACTGGTTCAGCAATTTTGACAATGATTTCTTGGAAATTAAGCCAGGACAATTTGTTTGGTTGAAGTGGAATCATTTGAAACATATGACAGAAAGGCTATAAAGTACTTTGCAGTGTAGCACACTAATAAATATCAGCAATTCACATCTCATTTTTGCCTGGTTGTAGGAGCGTTAGGCAGAGGATCGTGACAATGGGGTATCCTCTGACCAAATGCAGAAACAACATTTCTGCCTAAACTATAAACTGCAAAGCAGAAGACCACACAGAGGTGACAAATACCTCATATCCCAAGGAATAACCTGATTAATAATAACAGTTTAAAACAGGGCTGAACAACCAGAAGAAGATATCTAAAAGCCAGGGTTAGTCTCAAGAATGATGACCCCAAGCTCATGTTATTCCACTGCTCAACACAAGGCCATTGGACAACTACCCTGGACCAGCTGAAAAATAATAATTTTTTTTTACAGCAGTCTGAAAACTTCAGGAACTCTCCTCCAGCCACCCCAAAGTCCATGGCAGCAGGAAGAGACACAAACAGCCTCAGCCACAGAGCTCCTCCTGCCCCCAAACCGGAGGTCCCCAGTGCTGGGGCTCCCCGGGAAGCTCTGACACACATCAAGGCTCTGGGGAGCTGTGAGACAGAGCTTTGCCTCATCCCTCACCAGGGACTACAATGCCAAAGTCCTCAAGAGTCTGCTCAGCCTGAGAACATAAAGATTTCATCACTCCCATGGGAAATATTACACACAAGATTAAATTTAAGGAAAAGTCTTGCCAAATAACATCTTCCCAAGCCCTAAGCCCTCCATGCCTGTCTTTGTGTGATATTTGTGGTAACTACTTCCTCAATTTCATGACTGCTTAGTTTTATAGCAGCTTCTTCAGTCATTCCATCTAATTTTTAATTCTTAAGCAATTTAGCAAATGTTATTTTTGCTCCAAAACACTTTCCTCCACTCTTCTTCCTCACATGCTTTTAAACTCCCATTCTGTCTTCTCTCTTAAATCCTTCTGTTCCTTATCCCTTAAGAACCTCCTTGTTCTGTTTCTTCTTCACAGCCTACTTTATTTCTACATGTTCTCAGTCACCCCCAGACATTTCTCTGGTGGCCTGACCCTACCACACCCTGACTCGTCTCAGAATAAACAAACAATTCTCTCCTCCTCAGCATTCACTCACAGAGACATCCTGCAAAGTTCACAGCACAACACCCTGACAGACATCGCTTCTCTGCAGTGCTCCAGAGCTCATCACCGAGTATTTCATATCCACTTCCAATAACCATCGCTCATCTGAGATTAATTTCCAATGTGAATTAACACAGCAGGGTCAGAGCAATTAACTCAGGGCCTAAGGAACGCACTGGGTGAATACACACAGGGTGCCATGGAAGATGGAAAAGGAGTGGGATGATGTGTGTGCCACGGAAAGGTGGAAAAGGAGGAGCGGGATGATGGGCCAGGGGAGGTGCTTCCACTCCTCTGCAAGCTGCCGACAGCTTCACCTGGAAGGCTCAACGTCCAAAGCAAATCTCAGCACAAACCCTCCCACTGCCTCTTCCGAGTGGTTACGTGTGTGTGGCTCCCTGTTCTCCCAGTGAATCAGCAGCACTCGTGGGGAAAGGAAGGAAAAAATACAGGGCAAGAGCTGAGCATTCAGTGTAGCAGATGGAGGCAACAATGATCCATCCCCCAAAACAGCTATCGGAAAACCAACATATTCCCTGGGTGATGATCCCAAAGGTCCTCCTCCTCCCTCCCCAGCCTCCTGACAGCACCCCCATGCTGCATACACAGGGCAATATATTCCCCAAGTCCCTACACGTATCCTCTCCCACTCATCTGCAATATTGATGCAAAGCAAGGTGGTCTGCTCAGCAAAAGTCAGTCATGCACAGAAACCCTCAGCACTGTTTTCCAGGACTTCAAACAGGAGGAAATCCTCAGATCTGCTGTAAATACTACTTTTAAAACACTTCCAAACTGTCAGTGCCCCGTGGCACAGGTTTTTTAAAACACCAAACCATTGATACCATTGGACCAGGAATCTCTTCCTCATGTCATTCAAGGCTGAGCTCCCATTCCTAAATAGAGCCTCAAAAAGCTAAAGAAAAGGTGCATGCCTGATGAATATTGAAACATTCAGATTTTTATTCTCCACTTATCTCTGCTCTGCTGCTCTACTGATCTAGATATTTAACAATCTCTTCTAGCATAGCCAAATTGCAATTTCTGTCCCCATAATTAATCCAAGGTGCTGCTGGACTAAGTAAAACAAAGGAACTAATTTAATCCTAGCTGAAATTCCTCCAAAATTAGTAATAGCATACTTACAACGTTATTGAACTTGTATTACCACCTTTTTCCATTTTTTTTTCAATACTATTGAAGGACTTCTTCATTAGCTTTTAAAGAGAAATACATACAATAAACAAATCTCAGCTTTTTGCTGTGGTAACCATTTTCATGGACAGCAAGAAGAATTAAATGTAATTGAAATTATCTGCAGAAAACACCCATTCTGAACTAGCTGAGCTGGCATAAAGCCCAATTATAATCACCACACACCTTCACACAGTTAAACCAGCAATCTTTCCACATCTTCATACACACACACACCTCCAAAGCCCCCCTGTTTAAGCACCCACTCTGACTGCAGGCACGGGGAGATATTTTTCCAACTCTGTGAAGCAGCAGGAGAGACCACGGCAGGGCCAATGCGCTAAGGAACGTGTAGGAGGCAGCAATAACAAACTGACACGAAGAAACAAGGTTGTAGCTGGAACAAATGGAGCTGTGCTGGGAAGTTCGGGGGGTTTCTCTCTGATCTAACGTGCCATCCCACCCACCACCAGACCTAGATTTGCCTTCTACCCCTCTGGCATGACCAAGCCATCCTGTGCTCAAATCTAGGTTACCAGAGCTCTTCTGAAAAGTGCTTTTATTTTTCAGCAAGCACCAGCAAGACCTCATTTCCAGCTGGAATAAACTACCCAGGATGAAGCTAGTTTCTGTACTGCCATTATCCAACAGTGTTTTCTCACTAGACATCCTGAATTTTCAGGTGGTGCAAAGCATTTACTGGGGCCTGCGTGAATACACTAAATTATGGCTTACCTAACAGCACCACCTCCTTCTAGCTTTCCACCTCCAGGCCAGATTTCTGTAATTTAGCAGCAACACCTCGTCTAAGGCTTGAAAAGCTTTCAGCTGGCTGAGCAGAAGCAGCAAATAAAGAGCAGTAAGGCTGCAAACATAACCAAGCTGGGACTCAATTGGGAAAGACAGGGTAGGCTTTTGCTCTCCAAAACTCAGAGGTGCACACAGCAGACTTAAACAGGCTACATTTTAATTTGGTTTTCTACATCCAATCTAAGAGCAGTAGGAATTCCCTTAACTCAGGTACTCAATCCGTGTCTGCTTTAGTCACACAAAACACATCATCCCTCTAGGAAGCTGTCTGACTGCCTTGTTCACTTGTTGTTATTGTAAGATAGAGGTCAAACAATCTCAGTGTCTCTCTCAGTGTCCCAAATCCACAGTGCAAAATGAACAGAGCTGGGCTCTGAAAAGTGTTAATTAAATTTCATGGCATCCAAAACTTTACCTTGTGTTTCCCTTTCCCCTGTGCCATGTGGCCTGAGGTTCACTTTCTTTCTGCATTTCACTTGGTTCTTCACTCTATGCTCCTACATTGAAACACCACCATCAGCTCGGGATTGGGAACATGCCAATCAAAAACACCTCCCAACCCTTATTTTGGTGCTCACATCCTGTACTTAGAGCCAGTGTTGTACTGCCACGAGGACCAGCAGTAATGCAGCTGTGGTGGCACAGGTCACACATCAGCCAAAGCTTTATTTACAGCCTGACAACCAAACCCTGGCTGCATCTCCATTACACCCTAGGGACTGTAGCCCCAACATTTCCAGTTCCCCCAGGTGAATCAAACCCCTCTCATGTTTAAAAAGAGGAGGACAGAAACAAGGATGTTCTGATAGGAAAGCAAGTCAAGTACCTCGGCTCTCCCATCCGGCAAATGGCCCCTCTGTCTGTGTGCAGAACTCAGGACTCCTGTTTACCCATTGATTTTTAAATAACATTTCCCAACCTGGATGCACAGAACAGCTCCCTGTAAATCTTCCTGCTGATGCCTTCCTGAGGCAGCCAACAGCCTGAACCAAGAGCACTACCAGGGGCTGTGACCTTCCCCATCCATCTTAATTAGGTATTAACTTCAAAAGGCTTTTTGCTACACAGCTCCTGCCAGCATCAAACAAAAAGACAAACACCAGCCTTGAGTCGTCAAAAATGTAATTACAGGGTCTCTTGGAGAGGTGGCTCTGCCTGCTTCTCTGGTTTTCACTCTAGAAATTTATAGCAGGGAAACAGCACTTTAGCAATACTTAGAAGAGCCCTACAATGAGAAAATACACCAAGAGACACTTGCACAAAGTACAAGATTTATCTATTTCAACAGTCCTATCAGAAGTGCTCACATTGCTTATTTAGTGCTCTCCCACCCTGATTTTCAGGTGTACCCTACCTCTCCCCTTTCTTTTAGCACATGGACAGCCCATGCAGACCCCGCAGCACAATCTGCTGGCACCCATCAATCCATTTAATCACACAGCCTGGGATGAAACAAAGGATTCAGGAGAAAATGGGCTCTCAGATAAAGTCACAGGGCACTCCAGAGCACACGGCTGCATTTGCTATAGGAGTTCCTCATGCACTACCAACAGTCCCTGCACCTCACACACCAGAAATGCAAAGTGCCAGCAGATGCCAAAACACAGTGAGGAGCTCCTGCCAAACCTGTAGCACCCAAGGCACCTTAATCCATGCATGAAGTAACTCATCTGCCTTGCCTTCTGCCTTAGGGAAGCTGTGCTAATAAATAATCTTTAAAAACAATTAAGTTGAAAAAAATCCTAAGCACGCTCTGCAAATATGGTTTGGTTCACCCACAAACTGCTGTGGGTGAACTAAAATATCAACCAAAAGTGTCAAAGTCCTGCTCCTGGAGACACAGAAACCAACAAAACCAACCACAGAACAGTAATCTTGAAAAATCAGGACTGGGAAGTCACCTCCTAATACACCACACCTGATCCAGGAGCAGATCAAAGTGCAGCCACAGGGAGCAAGACCAGAACCAACTGCCCAGGAAACGTCTCAGCACTTACAGCAGTTCAGAGGCAGCACTTTGATAAGGGAACACTTGGAGATGGGAATAACCAGCTGAACATTGTTATGCCTGTGCTCCTTTTCGCCTTGATGGGGCATAAGAGGGGTACACAACTCTTTTTCCAGCCCAACAGCTCACCAGGGGTTTCTCCCCAGCATCAGTATTTTTCTGGGGTGTATTTCTGCCTGATGTAAAAATTCCTGTTTCTCTTTCCGTGAGCTCCTTGGATCTGAAGGGTGATCAAAGCACCAAGGACACTGGCATTACCACTTTTCCTGTTGTTAGGACAAAGCTAAACAACCACATTTAGCAAGAAATCTCCTGATTTGGGTTACATCTGCATCCCTCCACCTTTTACCCAGAGAAGCTCAAGCATTCACACAACAGTGCTGAATAAAATGATTGTTTTGTGACAAACAGAGTTGAGGCAGCACGATGTGCTGCTAACCCACTCAACAGAACACTGACATTTATGCTTACAACTGAGAAATAGCTCTGCTCCACAGAGAAGCATTCAGGACTAAAACTTCCAAAGAAAACTCATCCTTGCCTTAAATCTGTTATTTTTTCCCTATGCTAATAGATTAACCAAAGTTCTTTCCATTACATGAAGCAGAGGTTACAATGTAAATCACAAGAAACCCTCATTTTTCTTTCACCTGATGACTTCAGAAAGCAAGCTGATGTCACATGAACAGCAATAAAAACATTTGCACCAGGCAATTCATCACTGCAGCAAAGTGTTAAAATAATAACTTCCCCCATTCCTGTTTTCTCCTCTTTTAATTTTAAAAAATTTCTTGCTACTTGGAGTTATTTTGAAGCTACATCTGTTTATTCTTCTGCCAAGTCATTGAAATACTTTTAGCAGAGACAACAAAAGGAAACAAATTATTTCACAGAAAACAGAATAAGAGCATTTAATGTTATAGTGAAAGCCAAATCAACTGCTCCTATAATAAATCTTTAAGCCCCTGAAAATGTTCTCTTACAATAGCAGCACATTGAAGCGAGGAAGCAACACAGCTCAAGTCATTCAGCTGACAGTGCAGCAGCAGAACCATTCATGTCTGACACAATGACTGCAACTCCTTGCTCCAAATGGGCAAGCATAAAATAAATGGGATTGCAGTGGCAGGAACATCACCTGCAGCCACCAGTGACACAAGGTTAAGAGCACTCGCTGCCCAAGCCTCCTGTGTAACAACATTAAGGTGGATCATGGGCACTCCAAAGCCTTTAAGGCAGTGAAGGCCAGGGTTCAAGGGCTGCACTCTGGGTGTGCTGCTCTGAGAAAGTGTCACCCAGCACAGAAAGTGCAGCTACCACTGTGCTGCTAACAAACAAAGTTATTGAAACCTTCCCTTCGCCCCTCACAGGCAAAAGAACCCTCCAGTGTGAGCTCTTGTTGCTCTCAGTGCTTTGACCACCATGCAACTGTCCACAGGATAAAAATATTCTCCATTTCTCCCTTACACTGCAGTGCCCTTCAGGAGCCAAGTGCTGCTGCAATGCTCACCTGGTGCTCTCTCAGATAAACCCTGAGTGCCTCACTGTGTGTCACCTGGGGCTGCCAGCCCTCCCTCCCTCCCTGTGTGCTGCTGCCCAGCTTCTCTTGGGGGTTACAAACCCCAGAGTTCAGGTCCAAAAAGGCTCTTGGTGCATTATCTCTGTCAGGAGAGGTTGTACGTCCACATTCCTGGGCAAAAACCATTCTGCCACACCTCAGCTTCAAATGCTTGTAGCCCTCAGAGGTGCCCAGAGACAGAATCACAGAGCCATGGGATGGTTTGGGTTGGAAGGGACCTTAAAGCTCATCCCATCCCACTCCCTGCCATGGGCAGGGACACCTTCCACTGTCCCAGGCTGCTCCAAGCCCCATCCAACCTGGCCTTGGACACTGCCAGGGATCCAGGGGCAGCCACAGCTTCTTTGGGCACCCTGTGCCAGGGCCTCCCCACCCTCACAGGGAACAACTCCCCTTCTGTATAGCAAACCTAAATTTCTCCTCCTTCAGGCTGAACAGGGTCTGGGTTTCAGTTTGACTGCTTCAGGTTTTGTGGAATTCTTTCAAGTTACCAAATTCCATTTAATAAATTGAAAGGCATTAATATAATTCAGCTGGCTGTTCAGCAATTCTTATCAAAATCCTAATCTCTAGTGATAACAGTAACCAGCTTCTCAGATAAAATAAAAATACAAGAATTATATTTGAGGGAGTCATGGCTTCTTTTGGGAGATTTTTTTGTTTGGGGGATGAGGGTTTTTCTTGTTGTTGATAGGTTTGGTTTTTGGTAGAAGGCAAAAGATAAATTCACAGCCATTAATACCTGGGAAACTGGAAGTTAAATTTACCTAAAAAATGTCAGTCTCACTCTTATGGGTAGGATGAACAAAGGGTCAAGATACAAGATACCAGACTGTATCAGTCTATTTCTTGAACAGGGAGATTTTTTTTGTTTTAAAAAAACCTCAAACACAGCTGAGCTATTTACTGAGGTCTTGCAGCCAAACTGTCACAAGGGCTTTCAGTGCCAGGCTGAGCAGGATGTGCAAAGAAAAAAAAGCCCAGTGTGATCTAATCACCAAGAGGCTGGAAAAGATGATTTTCAGTCTGCACCAAACACTACTTGATTTTACTTGACCATTTTCCACAAACCAAATCAATATCTCCGAGCAGAGAAATCAATCAGTGCACAAAACTTTTTCAATCATTCTGCTAAAGGAAGGGAATGCAGAGGAAAAAGCCTTCTCCATGTCAGGGCAAGTGCTGGGTCACAAGGAGCACACAGTGAAGGCAAAGCCACACGTGGAGGGTCAGTGCCCTTCCCAAATATCACAAAACTTCTCAGTCCAACCCCATTTCAAGGGGTGGGGTGACAAAAACCTCAATGACACCTCCTGCAAGTCATTTCTGTGGGAAAACTGTACCACATTAAAAATACTGAGATATGCTAGGTTGGTTATGTTCTTTGGCCAGGCACCTCCTCCTCTCAGACTTCCTCTCATTTATTTAATTTCACAGCCCATTTGAGTTTTCCATCTTTGTTTTCGTGTTTGTTTTCTTTTAATTAAAAAAAAAAGCTTTGTGTTTTCATGCATTTTAAGCTTTTTAAGAAAAGAAGTTGTTGAAGCTGTTCTTTGTTATCTGCATATTTTCTGACAGAAGAATAAAAAGCTTTCCAGATGAGTATTAGTGACATAAATTAAAACAAAAGAAAAAAAGGTTTTGTTTTTAGAGCTAGGAGACACCCTGTTCCTCTGTAGGTGCTGACCTTGATGAATATGAAGTTGATTGTTTGCCAATAAATTTTAATTTCTGGGAGAAAAATGAAGCTGCTTCACCTGAGATCTTGGTTGGCATCATTTTGATGCTGACAAAAAACTACCTTGACAGTTCCAGGGACCTTAAAAATCACAGATTTTGGGCAAATCCTCTTTGCTCAACACGAGGCACCACCCAGCAGGCAGTGGGTGCTGAACATGTTGAAAATGGAGTAGAAATCTGCAATAACAGCACAGCTCTGACTGACAAACCTGTAGGACCCTGGCGCTCAGGGCAACATGTCCACAAACCATCATTCTCTTACCAAACACATCCTTCCCCATCTCAAACATTTCACAGCTGGCTGCAGGAGGAAAAGTGGGAGCAAAACCACACTTGCTGTCATCTTTGAAACACCTTTTCCAACACTGACAAGTGTTCAGGGTCATTTCCTTCAGTATGGAAAGCCTGCCAATCCTCACTATGAAAATGTGTCTTTCAACAGATTTTGCTCATCCCAGAAAAGTCCAGGCTTCCCCTGGGATAAGCCACCTTATTTATAGCATTTAACCTCGATTATCGCTGTCCTGCTGTCCACATGTGTGGTGTTCACCGAACTCTCAGATCCTTCCTCCAGCCACACAGACACTAACACACAGCACAAGCAGCAAGTCACGTCTGTGCAGAGCACAGGAGCCACCTCAAATGAAAAATTCCTTCATGGTTTTACCATCCCTGCATGCCAAGTCATATCTACCAATCACTCCTGCTGATTCATTCAGCAAATTCTTCTGCTGAGACACACTGTCCTCAATTTCAGACATGTTTAACTCTCAGCATTCTCTGCAGGTGTAGAATAGTCCTCCTTTCTAGGGATTTTACCTTGAAACCCTCCATGTGGATCTGTATCTCAGCCATGAAGTGGTTGCTGAATACAGCAAACTTCCTTTATAAATGCCTGGCTGGCAGTCAAGGATTCCTAGAGCCCTGGCATTTGGGTACAACCTACTTGTAAAGCCTTCCCCAAAAGTAGTTTTAGTTTCTAGTTACCAGACTTTGTCTTTGGCCCAGGACCATCAGACTCAGCAGTTTGTTTCTTTTATCATTCCCAAATCCTCTCTCCAGGGACCAGCTCGTGGCTTATCCTCTGCTGGCACACAATTCTGCACTCACCAGGGTGTTCAGCTTTGCTCTGCAGCCCTGGAAAGTGCATTGCTTCATTTCAACCAGGGAAGTCCCCACACCGACTCTTTATAACTCCCCCCCTTCACTGGAGCCCACCTTCTCCCAAGGCAAACTGCCTTGTTTTCTTTTCACTTCCAGGTTCTTTGTATGAATTTGAAAATGCAAAGTTTTGGCTTTTACAAGTGTCCAATTCTGAGGCATTTATAGCACTGGGCCACTTAGAGCTCCAACAGGTTGGTGGAAGAGGATCACTGGAACCTTAGGACACTGCAAACTCCCCTTAGGAACTCAAACACCTTTTAAGGGGCACTTTTAGCTTATTAAATCCTTGCTGTCTACTCATAAGCCTTGCACAAGTTTTTTTGCCTTCTACTTCTATGAATTTCTGCAGTTCCTGAGGCACAAAGTTGCTTTCTGCCAGCAGTCACCTCTGAATTTTCATTATTAATGCCACAGACAGGTCACTCCTGCAGCACACCCCATAATGAGATTTGTGCTGCTACTCTAAACAAACTCCCCAGCACACAGAGCCTCAGTCTCCCCTTGCCTCCTCACCTGAAACCAAACTTGAAACATCCCCCAGTGCAGCCTGCCTGTGCAGGCACTGCTCTCAGGATCCTTCACAGGTCTGTGCTTTTATCTCCTGATTTCTGGGGTTGCTGCACTTCTGAGGAGGGAACAGCTTTTATTGCCAGACACACTGAGGAAAAGCTCATTTCTGTTTGTTGTTATTTCCTCCTCGAGAAGCCCAAGAATAAAGCAGCAGGTGATTACCTACTCCTGGTAACCATCCCACCACGGGTACACTAAGATCAGGATTTGCCCATAGCTGGGGTTCCCTCATTACCAGCAGGTTCATTGGGCTATTGATCATCCCACAAACATTTAAAAAAAAAAAAAAAAAAAAAAAAAATCACACTCTCCTTTCCTCTCCTCCCTACCCTTCCCAGACCATATGGCACCACTTCAGCATCCAGATCATCCCTTCCTATTAATCAGATTTCATCCGTGCAACCCTTCAATTCCCACCCAAACCATGAATTTGGCCTCAGAACACTGCTTGGAATTAGCTGCTTTATTCCATACATCAAACTGGCAGGACTGCCAGTGAGCAAACATAAAGGCAGGGGCAGCGTGGCTCGTTAGCAGAGCACACACAGTTGCTGGGAGCATCTCAGAGATGAAAAGAACCATTTCAAGCATCACATCCTTTCAAAAATAAACAACAGAAAAGGCAGCAGTACAGCTTGTCAGATGAAGTTGATTACAAATCAAGCACATTCACAGACCCAGGTCACAACATTTGGGTTCATTAGGAAGAAAACATTAAACAAGCAGTGGCATGTGCTTTTTATGGCAGCAGAGCCAAAAGCCAGCTTCTGAGTTTTTTGCTTTGGTACAGATCCTTGATAAAAGGGACCTATTCACATTCTGCCTGCTTTCACATGATACCAGAAAAATATTTTGCCTTTTCTAAATTAAATTTCAAAAACTATCTTAGTTTTAGCCACAGTATCAAAATCAAGTAAATTTTTAAATAATGAACGAGAATTTACTTGGACAGCCAGCAGATTATTCTGTATTACAGTCCAGCCCAGAATAGACTTCAACCTCCAAATCACTACTTTTTTTAAAAAAAAATCATCCTTGAATCACAGTACCAGCAAGCAGTTCATTTAAATGTAGTAATTCTGAGAATCATTTCAGCTTTGATTACCAGGAAGACAGAAATATGGAGAGAGGTGTCAGGATAGCAGCTTAAGGGCATCCAGTCTGCAGAAACAAGAGAGAGCTCTCTAGGAAGACTTGCCATTATCCCTAAGAAAATACATTTCAACCTCCCTGGAGTCTTGTTCATCCTCCTCACATCTGTCTTAGAAGTCCAAGTTTAGAAGCAGTGCCAGTGATAAATGAGATTTCCCCTATGCAAGTTCTGTTCCTCCCTGAACAGTTATATAAATCTAACAAAGGAGATGCTGCTCCCCCTGCCACCCCAAGGTTTTAGGGCTGGGGAGGGGGAGAACAAGAGACAGACAAAAGGGATGAAATTATAAAAGCTTACTAGGCTCACCCTAACCCATTGGGCTGCATTATTTCTGGCAAAACCTCACCATTTAAGGGGCACTTTCCACTTTATAACCATTCACAAAGCAATTCACTGAGTCTCAAAAAGCTCTCAAAGGAAAGAAGGGACAGTTTGAAAAGCACAGAACATTGTTTAATGAGGAAAAAAATTCAACTATTTTTCTATTCCTTTTTTTCCAAGTCTATTTCTAAAAATTGAAGACTTGTTGCATTTAAATTCCAGTTTGCTACTCACAATGCAGCATTTCCCTTTCTATTGGAATATCTTTCTCCTCAGTGCTTCCAAACCCAGCATTAGCCCTTCTCTGCATGTCTGCAATGCCTCCAGTCACTTCCTTACCTCACCTGAAGGACATTCTGGGGATGTGCTATCATCTCTTATGGAGCTGGGAAACCAAATCTAACAGCACCCAACGCCACCTACACCAAACAAAGGGGATGAAGGAGAAGGGAAAATCCCATGAGTGCGAGAGCGCACCTGGCAACAGACCAGCACAGGAGCTCCTGCCTGAGTTTAGAAACTTTTTATCAAGTTGTGAGTAAGTCTATTCTTATTTCTTTTTTTGTGTTGGAAATTCCTTCTCCAGCACCATCCAGGAGCTGGTTACTTCCAGGAGGGATGTTCTCCATCAGTTACCTGTGTCCCCCACTTGAGAGCGAGAAGGAAAAGGGCTCCCAGTGCAGGCACAAAGATAAAGACACATGTCCAGGATAAAAAAACACCTCTCTCTGCTGCAAACTGGACTGAGACACCAAACTTTTCACCCAGACCACTGGGCAGCTGCCCAACTCAAACCTCTCACTACTGCTCTGCCAGCCTTGGAGAAGCTCAGCTTGAGAACCCAGAGAGAGAAATTTTGTTTGACCAACAGGAATGAGACAAGGCTGTTTCAAAAAGAACAAGAGTTGCCAGCCCAGACAAGTTGCTAACGAGCAGGTGTCCTATTAAACTTTGAAAACCTACTTGATTCATAAGAGATTCCATCTAGCACAACATTTGAGGATTTCTTTTAAAAATAAACACCAGAAAAATTAAAATTACTTGTTGGCAAACACACACACGGATATATTTGAGGATCCATGCCTTGGTATGGAAGGAAGGGAGATTTCCTGCCCTTCATTCCCAGCCCCAAACTGCAATTGCCTACATGGGAACTTCACACCTTTCCTGGAAGTTGCCCTTTCAATAATCCTCAGTATAACAGGCAGGGCCCACAGGTAATTAACTCAGACTTTTCACAGCCTGAAAGCTAGTCAGGTTTGTCAAAATGATTTTTATTCTTATGGTTTATTATCTTGTTGTGAAGATTTTTATGAGAAAAAGATTAAATCACCACCCTGATGTGTGCATTCCATTAAGCCTCTAATCCTTAAAGAGTCACCAACACAGCTCACCATTGAAAAGCATTAAATCATCGTTCAGTCATATTGACCAAAATAATCTCCTAATTATTTCAGAGAGGAGCAGAGCACCAGGGATGTGCTGTAAATTACACCTCAAAATGCACAACACAAAAGGAATAAAGGCAACTTTGATTACTTTTGGTATGCTTGAATACAGGAAGGTAAGAAATATATCTCTACTGAGCAACTTAGGGTGGGTGGAGTTTTAAGTGGTTCAGGATTTGGATGGGGCAAGGAACAAGTTCCAGCTGCAGCAGATCAGCCCCTGCCACCACAGCATCAAGAGAACCACAATGAGCAATGAATTCCAGGTGAGGAACATTCAGCAAATTCAACCAACTTCTGAAGAAAAGGCCTCAAAAGCACAGCCAGTCTGTAATAAAAATAAATTGCCAACCACACAGCTGATGACAGAGCTTGCATTAATTGGAAATGGGTTGTTTTCTCTCAGGTTTTGCTACCATAAGTGTAACTGGCAGCACCTGTGAAGGGCACCATTCAAAGGTTGGACTTTATGATCATGGGTGTCTTTTCCAACCTGACTGATTCCTAAGGTTGGAACTCCCTTCTGACTTCATCCCCCCTTCTTCTTCTCACCCTTCAGGTGGGCACAGAGGAGACCTGCTGCCACCAGCAGAGCCCCAGACACACAAACATCATTTTTCTCTCTGTATCAGGTGATGATTTCCACAGCTTCCCAAACGCTTTTCCTGCCAGTAGCACGCACTCACACACTTGCTGAAGACTCAAGAAGAGGGAGCAGCTATCACAACCAATGCAAGGAGGACTCCAGTAAGGAAAGCCATGACTGATATACAGCTTTATATTCCATGTTAAATTTATTACACCCTCTGTAACTGCAGCCATAAATCTTTCAAGAAGAGCTCGCTTCTAAAGCCTGATTTCCAGTATAATATTTGCAATTTAAACACCCCATGGACCAATAATAAGTCACTGTCAACCTTTATAAACCCTTTTGAACAACTTGCATTCTCATTACTAGAAAGATCATCAGAAATGAATGAAAAAAACACCAAGCAGACTTCGAAGGAAGAAGAAATCCCTCAAGTCAAAACATGAGTTCAAAGGATAACTTCTACATTTTTGTATTTTTTTTTAGCCAGCTTTCTGTTTTATCATGACTAATAAGGCCCAGAATCACCTTCCCAACTAAATAGACACAGGAGGATCCATGGTGAGGCACAGCTTTCAGGTAGATGCACCTAGATCCCCTGAGAGGATTGAAATTTAAAAGAAAGACAACACTTTTCCTTTGAGCAAACACTAAATAGACACAGCTGTAAAAGACAGGAAACAAACACAGCAGAACTAAGAGGGGGTTTTGAAAGAGGCCTCTTTCCTAGCACTATTTCCCCCCACACAAGGTCTTTACAGGTTTGCTTTTATTAGAGAATCTCAGAACGTTTTGGGTTGGGAGGGGGCCTGAAAGACCAGCCAGTTCCCACCCCCTGCCACAAGGAGGGAAAATCCAGGTTAACAAATTTCTGTGTTGCTGCCAATGCTGCACAGTCCCCACATCTCCTGGAACAGCCCTTTCTGAGCCTCATCTCAGCAGGTTCCCCAGCAGCCACATTGCTTAGCCCACCCTGTGCCCAGTGTGGAGCCTTCTCTGCCCACCTGCACAAAGCATCGCCTCGTTTTATCCAACAGGGCTTTGCTCTGCCTTGAAAACAAACACCCCACAGGGACCCTCTTCCCAAAACCCCCAGCCAGCACCACAAAACAAAGCAGTCAGGAAAACACCATCCCAGGAGCTTCTAACACCCCAACTCCCACAGAAGCTGGCAGGATTTGTTTGGGGTGGTAGACAGAGAGATTTCATTTAAAAAATAGGAACTCTGTGATGACCAAAAGCTCTATTTTTAAATATATTTTTACCTTGTTCTCTAGGCTTTAGACCCCACTAGACTCAGCTACAGGCTGGATTTTCTCTTTAATTAACTAAGCTGACCTGGAGTAAGTTAGACTTCTGCTTAATTTCCTTCCAGCACTCTTTCCTTTTGATAAAATTAAAAGCACAGAAGGGCAAATACCACTGGGTACTTGCCCACAAGCCTGCATCAAAGGTAGAGAAGGCCACACAGGAGCAGGAATCCTCATTTCTTTGAGGCAAACCTGCCTAGACCTCTCTCTTAATGCAGAGCACCACAAAAGACCAAACCAGCTTTTGAGCTGAAAGAGTCAGGTTTTAGCAGCATGGAAGTCAGACTAATTAATTTTTGTACAACAGCAAAGCACAAAACACCAAATTAAAAACCAGAATTTAAAAAATTTTTAAGTATTTCTCCAGCAGCTTACCCTGCCCAGCCAGGTGAGTCCTCCTCCCAAGGCTCCTGCACTGCATCAGAACCAGCACAGATCCCACGACTCCCTGGGAATTTATTGTCTCCATAATCACAAACACCTGGCTCCCTGCTCTCACCTGGGTTCAATTCCCTCTCTGCTCTCCTCCCCTCCTCTGCACCCTGCAAACTGCCTCCCCCAGCCCCGCACAGCTGCTTTCTATAACCCCCCCTGGGCACTCCCTCAACAACACGAGCAAGAGGATTAATTCCTTTTTTTTAATCACAGCGATCAGAGAAACTTAGAGAAAAACTTGTAAATGAGGAAAACTATGAGCTTCATTTGTCTTTTGTGTATTCCAATGTTTTCATAACCACAACTGAAAGCTTCTGAGCTTCTCTCCTCTGACTGGGAGCAATTAGGAGATCAACTGCAAACCACAAGAAAGATGGGCCTTGAGACAGCTGCAGCCAGCCCTCCCTCAAACTGCTTTGGTTAACTCAGATTTCTAGCAGAAAACACCCAAAATGATCGTGGGGTGAAGGACACCCTATGAAAGTGTTCTCCCAGTTGCATCCTGGAACATCATCTCACTCTAAAAGCCTCAGTGCTTAATTAACGTCTCACCAGGCTTTTTTATACAACTCTATTAATTGGGACATGAATAGATAATAGAGGCCATTGCTTCTGTCTACAAAGCTTTGCCCTCACTCACAGATTGTCCCTTTTTATTCATACAGACCTTGCAAAATCCAGCAAACCAGTGAGGTTTCCTCCTCCTTTCTCTTCTCTGGAGACTGACAAACCAGGTGTTTTCCAGTCCTCAGATGCCTCTTTGTTCATGGCACTGTGGGGATTTCCTGACTGTGCTTTTAATTGTATTTCGAACAGAGTGGACAAACATGTGATCATTCATGAAAAAGAGGATTAACCACAGCTGCCAGAATGCCCATACTTTGCCATCTGAATTTATTCCTTGAAGCCTTGCCTCCTGGGAGCAGGATACCTGCAAATTCAGGGTGACTCCCAGGTCCTGGAAGTGGGGAGTGACCTGGGAGTCTCCATAGGACAGGGAGAGGTGGAGGTTCTGCAAGCAGCTGGTCCAGATTTGCTCGTTCTGCACTAGAACTCCCTCACTCCAACACCTACCTGCAGGCTGAGCAACTTCCCCCAGGCAGAGAATTTAGATATCAACAGGTAGCTATAAAAGGCTGTTCACGGTGCTTCGTTCAGCTTGCTAAGAGCTCTTCTGGAAAATGTGACTGATTTATTCTCCTCATGCCAGTCACAAAAGGGGCACACAAATACCAGTCGACACAACTGCGGCACTGCAATAACTGAGTGTGCAGTGGGATGCCTTCATGAAGCAGCTTTCCATTTACTGCAGATATATTAAAAAAAGAAGGTCAGCAGAAATATCCACTATTATTTCAAAGGCTTTTCTCTCCTGGTTTTGGGTGAGTTCTCAGAAATCCAGCATTTTTTTCTGGTTTGTCTAAAAGATAGCAAGAATGTCACTTTTTCTTTGTCCCAATATCAAGCCCGGAGAAGAGAAGGTTGTGTGGAGACCTCAGAGCAGACTTCCAGTGTCCAAGGAAGCTGGAGAGGGACCCTGCATCAGGAACTGCTGTGACAGGACAAGGGGGAATGGGTTCAAACTGAAAGAGGTGAGATTTAGGTTAGATGTTAAGAAGGAATTGTTCCCTGGGAGGGTGGGGAGGCCCTGGCACAGGGTGCCCAGAGAAGCTGTGGCTACCCCTGGATCCCTGGCAGTGTCCAAGGCCAGGCTGGACGAGGCTTGGAGCAGCCTGGGACAGTGGAAGATGTCCCTGCCCATGGCAGGGGATGTGTAGGATGATCTTTAAGGTCCCTTCCAACCCAAACAATTATTTGGCTTCATGTAGCCGGCAAGACAGTGACTGGAGTATCTCTCTCTGTTCCCACTCTCTGCTCAGTACATGAGCTCAGTGCAAGAATGTGCCAGTGCAGGTTATAAACCATCAGTTTTTACCTCTTGATTATTTCCTTACGCCCTTTATTTCTTCAGGCTTGCCCAATTATGGTTTCTTTATTAAATTGTTTATTATTACAAGTTCTGCCTTTGAGCCTACTGAAAGAAGTGTCAAACCTCTCATTCACGTCCACAAACCTTGATTCAAGGCTTTGTGTTGCAAGAATTTATTTTCCCCTCAGCCACTGTGGGTACACCATTACTAATTTTAACTCTGGCCCACAGCACTTGTAGCTGTCACATTTTTTCCAGAACCTTTTCTATTCAGCCACCCTGACACCAACACTAAGAGAAGCTGCCCCTGCATCCCTGGAAGTGTCCAAGGCCAGGTTGGACGGGGCTTGGAGCAACCTGGGGTAGTGGAAGGTGTCCCTGCCCATGGCAGGGGTGGAACAAGGTCTTTTAAGGTCTCTTCCAACCCAAATCATTCTGGGATTCTCTGGTTGCATCCATCAGTTAAGAAGCCAAGCACAGAGATCCCCCCTCTCCTCACCTTTTCACAGCCATGGGAGCACCAACTCTGCAATCAGGACTGGCCAAATATTGCTTGTTACTAGCCCAAGGTCTGGCAGGGCAAGTGTGGAAGCAGTGAATAACCTGCTCCCCATGCAAAGAGAAAAACTGTTTTCTCATTTAGCACAGATTCAATGTGCTTTTTGCCTCTTTGTAGCAGAAAATCCGGTTTCATAAAAGTTCAAGTTTAATATCAGCTGCAGGCCTTCAGGAGCTATTAGCTGATAATTCTCTGAGCTTTTGCCTCAGACTCCCTGACCAGCAGCACTGAAATTATCAAATCACAGCAATATGATGGAAAACCTTTGCTGCAGCAATGAGTTTCTCTTCGAATGGAGCTGGACCCTGTTACTTACCTTCAGTATTCACTCAGGTATTAGAGATCCTATCAGACAAATAAAGGGCCTGAGTCTCTTTTTTATGCTATTACAGAATAACCAACATCAGCAGACCAGCAATCCTTAAGACCCTTAAAAATTTTAACATTTCTTTAAAAAAAAACCCTCATACAAAACACCTGAAGTACAAATATTTATGTTGTGCAGCCTGTACATTGATTTTCCAGCTGGGTGTTTGATGTGTAGGGAACCAATTCTGGGTGTTCTGTGTCCATGAAATGGGGTCTTCTGAACTCAAAACCAAGATAACATAATTCTCTTTTACGTTTCAGGACTGAAATTATGCAACATTTTTTATTGAGATGTCTACACAAAAATGAATCCTACAAAAACCCAAACCAAATGCCTCTAATGGGAAAATGAGGAAATTACTTAATTGAAATAATTCTTTATTGGCCCCAAATTTTACATACAGATTACATTTGTGGAGTTTGACCAAAACAAAGGAAGAGCATCAGTGAAAAGTGGGTTAATTGTGTAGGATGAAATCAATGCAAATACCTTTCTGTCTAAAAGCTTGAACTAAATGTTACCCCAGATTTTTCCAGCTAGTCCACCTTCAAGAATTTTCCAGGCTGAAATAATGAAGTACCAAGACTATGTTTAGACAGAGAGGAGCAAAGGTGTAAGTTAAGCAGGAAAAGCAAGCACTCACTGCTTTCTATTCATCCTCCAAGATGTTAAAAATAAGTTTTCCCGTCTTAATTTTGAGATGGAATCCTTAGGAGGCCCTGAAAACTGTAAATCCAATTTCCAGTATTATTTCTGCAGGCATTCAAACAGCCTCTCCTGGCTCTTGCAGGGTGTTTATTAGCAGTGGATGAGCTCCCTGTTTGCCAATGCAAGGAGCACGTGGAGAGCTGTTGGATCGTGTGCCACGAGGATTGGAAAGGGGGCACTCTCAGGAGACTTGGAAGCCAGGCAAATATTGAAGTTGTGCTTCAGGAAGCAGCCCTCAAACTGGAAGGTGTGACTGTGAGCTGTGTGATGAGAAAATACAACAAGAGGCTAATTCTGATGATGCCTTTTCCTGGTCTTAAAATCAAGAGGCAAACACGGTTAGAAGGGAAAAAGGGATTTTACCTTGGTATTTATTTTAAGGATCCTTAGGTGCACCACGTCCAGGTCGGATGCACCTCCATGCACACCGCAATGCACACCCACAATAGATCTGGTATCACATTATAGGTGTTACTAATTAGCAGATCTATCAAAGATTCCCCAGTGAGAGGCTCGAGTGAGCCCCCCTCCCCAAGGAACCTTCCCCTGGATGGTTCTATCTCAGTTTACAAAATGTGTTCTGGAGAGGACCTTGGGGTCTGGGGCACACTGATCCCTGACTACGAAGCTTCTAAGATGTTTTGTCTCCTGGCTTGACAGACAAGGCCAAGAATGTCGGCAAAAAGCACTGAGAATACAGAAGTTGTAAAAAGGTATAACAAGGGTATAAAAGAAAAGGCAAAAAATCATCATGGCATCACTGCAAGACACACTCTAAAGCCACTTCCCAGCCTGGTCCCACCTGACACTGGGACTGCTGGGATGGGCAGGGCTGAATATCCCGGGCCAAGGGAGAGCCACAGCTCTGCCATAGCACTTTCTGTATCCATTTTATTCTCCCTGTGGCCTCGCACAGAAAGGTAAGGGCTGCTTTGCCCTGATTGTTCAGCATGTTTGGGGTTAAGATGTTGCTATTTCTATACATTTTCTTGTGCTTCCTGAATAGATTTTGCTCACTGAATAGATTCCTGAGGAGATTTTTGCTGCAATGCCAAGGCTTTGCTGAAATAAAATCCCTCACTAAAAGTTGTACTGAGCAAGAGATTCGCTCACACAGGAAGTCCTGTATTTCCAGCATGGAAGAGACTCTGTGTAAACCATCCTGCTCAGAATGCAATTTTCGGAAATACACTTTATTATAGAATGTCCTGCCTTGCAGTAGCATCAGTAAATACACACGTCTGTGATACATGTGGGTTTGTTCTGTTTGGGTTTTTTTATGGGGAGGAGGGAAGTTCCTGGGGCTGAACAAAGGAGAAGCTGTGAAAAGGAAAGCCAAGACTGAATCCTGTTTTTCTTCTACCAACACTGTTCTCTGGGTGCCTTTCAGCCAGGAGTAGAGCCTGAGCAGGGCTGGTTTGCCCAACCAGAGATCCCTGCACCATCACCCCTCTGGAATGGCTGGCTGTGGGTTGGGTCAGTTAAGGCTGTTTCAACCCTATAATCTTACAATCCAAGACTGGTTTGGGTGGGGAAGGATCTTAAAGTTCATCTCATACCAACCCCCCTGTCATGAGCAGGGAACCTTCCACTAGACTGGGTTGCTCCAAGCCTTGTCCAACGTGGCCTTGAACAGAAGGTGTCAAGATTTATGTTTTGTGATGGATGGCACCTCCTTCAGCATAAAACCTGACTTTACAAGGTCAGTTCATCAAAAAAAGCGTAAAAACACCCAGTCCTGGAGGCAGATGTTGGGACTGAGGAGCCGTGCCTGCTTTTTCCAGAGCTGCTCATCAGCCCTTGATGTTGTGCCAGAGGTGGCATCCCTTCTGCACGAGCACATCCCCAACTCCTGCCGCTGTTTTCCCCACGGACGAGTGGAGAAACGACACAAAGTCCAGGCTCAGGGATAGATGGAAGTGATTTAATGAATTCTCAGAAGGCTTTTATATGTTAGTTCACAAAGTGTATTAAATGGCATAAGGTAATTGGTTTTTGCCATCCACCCCTTGAGGGGTTTTGGCCAAGTTCTAAGACACCCATCTCTGAATGTTTTTCTAGTTAGAACCATAACAATTCTGCAAAACAACCTGCAGCTGCAAGAAGTTTACAAAACTGTAACATTGTTTTGAGTTACTTGCATGGGAAAGACAGAACTCTCACAAAATGCTGCAGAGAGCTGAAGAAATTCTCTGCTGGAGCTTTTTCAGCATCCATAAGCTCCAAACGAGGTAAAGCAATCTTTAAATTGGTACGAGGAGGGCCAAAAAATCCCCCTTGGCAAGTCTGAAACAGATAAGCTTGACATGGGGAGAAGGAAGATGTTTGCTGGGTCTAAGTTCCCCATCTTTTCCACACATTTGCACAGTGACACCATTCTCAAATTAAAACCACACCTCTGCTCTGCTGCTTTTCCCTCTTCCTGCAATCAACGCTGAATCTGGACTGGGTATCTGAGTATACCTGGATGTACGTGGATGTATTCTGTGTTATGGAGCATAAGGCCTATGAGCAGCAGCTGAGGGCATTGGGGTTGTTTACCCTGGAGAAAAGGAGGCTGGGGGGGTCCTCATCACCCTCCACAACCACCTGAGAGGAGGTTGGGGCCAGGTGGGGGATCTGTCTTTTCTCCCAAGTAACGAGCAGTAAGACAAGAGGAAGCTGCCTCCAGTTGTATCGGGGAGGTTCAGGTTGGATATTAGGAACAATTTCTTCATTGAAAAAGCGGCCAAAATTTGGAACAAGGTGCCCAGGGCGGTGGTGGAGTCACAATCCCTGGAAGTGTTCAAAAAAACAAGCAGATGTGGCACTTCACAATATGATTTAGTGAACACCGTAGTACTTGGCCCAAGTTTGGATGTGATGGTCTTGGAGATCTTTTCCAAGGTTAATAATTCCATGAACTCTGTAGCTCTCCACACAGGTAAACAGAAACCACTTCCTGCAGCACCAACATGGGAGTTACGTGCATTAATTTTGGAATGCATGTAGCATGTAGACGTAGATATGACTGATTACAACAACAAAACCAAAAAAAATTCAAACTTAGTCATAAATTATGACAACAGTGCTGCCAACCACCAGCATTTAAAAGTCACGAGTCAGCCCTCACAAAAACATGAGGTATATCTTTCAGAAAAATAATATGTGTTCAGTTATTTATCTTCTGCTTTTCTGAGGCACTAAAATGAATTTAAATCATCTTTTCAAGGCTTTGTTCTTAACCATGAAGTAGAAACTTACTTCTAGGGGGAGAAAAAAAGCTGAATTTCTTGCACTGGCAGCACTCCAGGAACCAGGACTTTAAGGGAAAAAGCCCAAACAAATATAACGTGTGAACCGTATTAAAACTGCGAGAGTTGGCAACACTTTGACATAATAGAGTATTTTTATGCCAAAACAACTGTGTGTGACAGGGATAAGCTTGGCCACCATCACATTGCACTTCTCACTTCTCACATTTAACTCTTTGCTGAAGCTCCAGCTCTCAGCCCCAGCTTTGAGCAGCTCTTTGTAGATGTGTTTTCTAAAGCAGGAGCTGCCGGAGTGCTGGGGGTCAAAGTCTGCCCTTGAGCAATGTCTGCAGAGTCGTATTTACAGATTGTACTAACGAGATATCAAAGCTCCAACACCAGAGATAGCTGAAAGTAATATGAAAAAAAAAGTGTCTTGCCAAAAGAAAACTAATGTAGAAGGGCAGAGGGAAAATTCATTAGCTGGTAGTGAACAGAATAATGGGCTTTAGAGCCAATTCTTTAGGTTTTTTCCAACACCAGCCGCTTCAGTAAATGGAAGTTGCAATATTTAGGAAAGAGTAATTCCAATGGGAAATGGTCCCCAGTTTTCAAATCTGCACATCAGTAGCTGCATATGGCTGCCTCCAGGTGCATTCCCTGCCTCCTTCCAGGAGATGGGATTTGATCTCACCAGAGTCCCTGGAGTTTAATTAAAATGCTGAATTCCTGCTCCTGCCTCAGCTGGCTAAATGCAGGTTGTGTGTGTGGGGTGAGGAACACAGTCCTCGAGAAGGACTTAGAAATGGTGGAAGGGAATGTGCCCACTCCACGTTGTTTTATTTACTCACACCCCACTTGTCGCGTGGTGAGACATCCCTGACCATCAGAAGGCAAAATAGGATCCCTCTTCTTCCTCATAACTACTTTTCCTTTCTCTCCTCCTGTTCCTGGGCATCTCTCCCAAAACGAGGACCATAACTGGTACCTGCTTGGGGGTTTTGGGGCATATTATTTGGAGTCTCTGTTCTAGGAGGTGATGGCAAAGCCCTGTTTTCCTTCAGAAAGTTTCTATCCTGATGGCGTCCAAATGATGGAGCATTTTCAATGGGCTGAGGCTCAAACCAGGGAGTAAATAAAAGCATGAAAATATGGTGTAAAAATTAACTTTTTAAAAAATCAGTCCTGGGTTGTCTGGGTTTTATAACTTCTAAAGGGTGTGAGGTTGATAATTCTGTATCATGGGTTTGTTGGGGGATTTTTTGCAGAGACAGAAGAGCTGGCAAGTAAAAAACTTGTAGCAGCCTCCACAAAGCACCAGCTATGCTTTCCTTTGCTCCTTTAAAATAAGCTAATGCAGTGAAACAAAGGCAAAAAAAGCTATTTGGTCAAATAATTCCCTTGGCTGCTGCAGCACAATCTTTTTTTTTTTTTTTTAGGAAAATCCAATGCTGTAAATAACCGGAATTTTATCAGCAGATTAAAGAAAACAAGCTCACTTTCTTCCCTGAAAGAAAATGAGCTAAAATACCATTGACAGATGGCAATCTGAGAGTGGAATGCTTTATTACAGGCTGATGACACCATTTTCTCTCTCATATTTACAAGTGTAAAAGGCAGGCACCTTTTACACAGTGGAGTGGAAAGAACCTGTTTAGCCAAGTGCTGCTGTTTGGTTCATTCCCCCCACCTCAGGCAGGAGAAGAATACTCACTGTAATGTCACAATAAATCTGCAATTTATGAAAATGAGCCCGGGAGCCCCAGCCAGGCCAGGCACAGCTTCTCCCAAGGAAATTTAATCTTCCTGCACATCTCTGTCCATCAGAGCCCTGTCTCTGCTCCGAGACACAGCAGCCAGCAAAGCCCTGCAGCCGCTTTCCCAGCACAGCCTGCACGGTCCTGCTGCCTCGTTTGGTGTTAAAAGCATCTTCTGAGAGACAAATAAGCTGCTTTTTAACAGAGACCTGGGCAGCCTTTGAAGGTGGGAACCACAGTGACCCGTGGCAGCTCTGTGGCTACAGAAATTTTCGTTCAAATATGCATTTCACTCTTTGTCTGTTTCAGCTCTTGGGTGGCTGTACAACAGAGAGAAGAGCAATGAGAATGAGAGGGAGCAGAGCTTGTTTTCAGCAAAGTTGCTTAAGCAAACAAGTTCCTGTGATCCTTTGGTCCAACACTCACGATTTCCTTACACCCAACCTTTCAGGACCTTCGGCCGTCTCCCCTAATGTGACAAGTTCCCGAGATACGAGTTCCTAAATCGTACATTAAAACAGGCAGTCAGGGTTAGGAAATGCATCCCACCAGCAGCTCAACTGAGGCTGAAGCATCTTGAGCTCAATTCCTGTCAGGCACCAGGGAATCCTCCCCAGGAGAGCCTGAGCCTGCCCCTGCTGAGGCAGCAGAGCTGGGAGGAGCCCAGACCACCCTCATTCCCCTGCTCACTAAAGCACAGAGGTTATAAATACCGTCCCTGCCTGGCTCCATGAACGCACAGGCAGGTTCGGTATTATAGTCAGCAGCAAAGAGGCGGGAAGGGAATTTGCTTTTCCTTCATTCCGAGAGTTTATTACATCTTCACCCTCGAAGGGCAGGCAAGGAGATACCAAGAACAATGGCTCACCGAGGGTTTTTCCCGGGGCTGGGGAAAGGCAGGATCAGGGACCAATGGGAGAGCCCTGGGTAGTGATGAAGCTGAAAGCCAAGCGGGGAATTCAAACCAGGACAGATCACACCAAAGGGCAATGAACCCCAAGGGAGCCCACTCTGGTCACCAACACAGAGGCGTGTTCACTGGCTCCCACACACAGGGACTGAAAAGGAGGGTGCAGGGACACTGAAACACTTGTGGGAGTGGTTAGGCACCAAGAAAGCCCCATCGTGCTTTTCAGCTTCAAATAGAAAGAAATATTTTGAAGTATGGTGGTAAATTAACGTGGTTGTGAACAAATGAACGCGTACATTAGTTTATGTCTTGTGCAAAAACCACAGAGTCGTAGAAGCACAGAATGGTTTGGGTTGGAAGAGACTTTAAAGATCATCCAGTTCCACCCCCTGCCATGGGCAGGGACACCTTCTACTAGAACAGGTTGCTCCAAGCCCCATCCAGCCTGGCCTTGGACACTTCCAGGGATCCAGGGGCAGCCACAGCTTCTCTGGGCACCCTGTGCCAGGGCCTCAGCACCCTCACAGGGAGGAATTTCTTTCTAATTTCTAATCTGAATCAACACTCATGAAGTTATTAAACTCTAATTCCACAGGAGTTCCTGCAGAAAATTTAAACTACTTTGCTGGAAGGGATATGGTTGAACTAGCAAGCACAGTTTTAGCAGTGAAGTCTCTAAGTCTCAATTAAATCAGTGCAAAAACTCCCAGCTCTGTGGGATATTTCCTCCCTGGGTTTTCCAGCATCCTCACGTACAGCCATCCTTGGGGTGCCTCACACTCCCAGCTGTACCGAGAGACTTTATGCAGAAGATGTTCACAGCAGGAGATAATAGCAAGCAATTGAGAGCAAAAATAGGGTGGGACATGTGTGAAAAAAAGAGTTGCAGCTCTTAACTGACCAGACAGAGAAAGCTGGAAGGAAAGAGGGCAAGTCATTAAATCCAAATCTTGGCTGATAGAAGAAGATAGCTGTGTCTTTCCTTGCAGGAAGGAAATAAGTCAGTAAAACACATTTTCAGCACTGCTGCTGTGCAACCATTATTGCAATTATTTAGCAAAGAGATGGTCGAGTACAGAAATGCTGCACTGACTTTGATAATGGTTCTTTTAATTTGTATAGGTTCGACAGCGCATTAAGGGCTGTGGGCACAATTATTCTCAAATGATAGATTCTGTTTCATGAAACCATATAGGGGATTTCTTTTGCTTTCTTCCCAAGGATAATAGAAAATAGCAGAAGCTTGACATCATAATAGGGTTCAAGTGCCTTAGCAGTATATCTGCTCTCAAAGAATTGTAAAAAAGCTGCAGCTAATGTACTTTCCTGTGTGCATGGCACAGGCAGGCCCGTTTGGAGCTCTTGCAGATAAACAGACTGTTGCC
Source organism: Lycocorax pyrrhopterus obiensis (assembly GCA_014706295.1). Classification (NCBI taxonomy): domain Eukaryota; kingdom Metazoa; phylum Chordata; class Aves; order Passeriformes; family Paradisaeidae; genus Lycocorax; species Lycocorax pyrrhopterus. The sequence goes on along the minus strand of JACSVZ010000022.1, from coordinate 6,017,069 downwards.
TCTCCTGTCCGTCAATCGAGGCAGCTCTCAGGATGATATAATGCCATGGATTCCAACCCAATCAGCTGCTATTGCCTAATTATACGAGCAAAACAAATCCAGACTGTTTAAGGTAGAAGGGGGAGGCAGGAGGGGGAACTGCCATAAAACACTGAGGGAGAGCTGTCTCCTCTTTTCAAACATGTAAAACCAAAGAGTTGTTTTCCCCTTAAACAGGAATACAGCGGCCATGATTCCACAGACCTATTTGCTTTTCTTTTCATAATGTGCCAGTCTGCATGCAATAAAGCTGTCAGGCACGGCTCGAGAGCAATAAATATGGGGCAAACTGTTATTTAACAGGCCAAGAATCATCTGTACGGTGTCACTGTGCATTCAGAGCAGTGCTCGCGTAAAAAGTCGTTTTGCAAAATGACAATTTGTGTCGCATCTATTTCCATCTCTCCTCCCATTCCCCTTCCCTCGATTTTCTCAGCAGGAGAAGGGAGATTTCTGCATCCCTGCCCTGCTGCTGCTAAAGGAGCAGGTGCCAAGGCTGCCCAGTGCACCACGGCAGGGGACGAAAAGGAAAGGGCAGAAACCTGTAGGGCTCTGAAGATGAAGGGATGGGAAAGTTATTTTACCAGTCTCAGAACAGATGTGTAAACCTAAAGATCCCATATATTCAGAGATAAAGGGCATGAAAGACAAAGCCCTGATGCACAAGAACCTGGATATGTATCTGCTTCAGCTACAACTCACAGAAAATGCTGGGTGCAGGGGTCCCAGACTGAAAGCGAGAGAAAAAAGTCTGAAATCTTGGACTTTTATATCCCACCACGCCTGCATGCTCAAGCACTTATCACTTCTTCAGGCCAATAAAAGCATATATTTATTTCTTTAAGAAATACGAGCTTTTGCAGACCCAGGTATAAAAATCTCGTCAAGCCCATCTAAAGCATCACCTCAATATATGATTCTTATTTGACACAGCTTCTCTGAAAACACAGTTCCCCTTTCCAAGTTATTCCTCTCACAGCTCAGAGACAAAATTGTTCCAAACAATTCTGATGTAATGATTTGTCTTCAGAGACCAGAGCCCCAGGAGATTTGTGGTGAAGACTCCCAAAGTTGCCAGTGACCCAACAAAGATCACTCTGAGCCAAAACACCCCAAGGAAGAGGAATGGTGACCAGAAAGATGTGTAAAAGAAATGAATTAGGGACTTAACTCAGTGTCAAGTCATATGAATGTGGTTTGTGGAAAGGAATAGGAATAAAATAATTATAGAGCTTCGATCTTCTGTCATGCTCCCACTACCACAGCATGATTTGCTCTTTTGAGCACCTACAGAAGGCTAAAACCCAGTGCAGCACCTGGCCAACCCCCTTTCATGAAAAGAAATGGATTCCTGAAAAATCCCATTGAATAATATTAGATTTATCAATGATATATGGGGGAAATAACAAGGCAGCGTATGGATCTGAAACCAGCCACCAGCACTGCTTGGTTCAGGAATGATATTTATTTATGTACTGTGATTATCAAGTGATGGAATGGCTGGGTGGGTTGTGTTATATCTGCAGTCACAGACAGCCAGCTGTGGAGATGGGCTGGAGATACATGACATTTGATTCAGGACTTTTGCAGCCTCTTGGCAGGCCTGTTTTGTTCTGGGAACATCAGCAGCCCTATAAATAAGTTATTGATTTTAATTTGTGGGCAGAATATTGTTTAATCTCTGCAAATCGCCTCCTGTTCCACTGTATAAAGTCAGCAGAAGGAAATAAAAGTATCGAATATCTGCTAAACTGCACTGGGTTAAAGATCTGCCATCAGTGACATTTTACCCTTCAAAACCAGCACTCTCCTAAATTGAGTTTCTTTTAATGGTGGCAGACAGCCCCTCCACAGAATGGCCCTAGAAAGAATGTGAGATTTCAATGATATCTAATAAACCAAAGAGTTTTGGCTTAACTGTGGCTCCTCTGGGGACATTCTGTGGGGTGTGGGGCAGCAGACGGGCTCGCCGTCACTGTGGGGGTCCCTGCAGTGGGAAGGCTTTTTTTTGGACGAAGCAGAATGGTTCTGCTCGAAGGAAACTGTCAGGGCAAGGGTTCTCTCTCTCCCTGATGGGTCTTCTTTTCCTCCCCTGGTGCTACACATTAAATCCCTAAAACGCTGTGTCTCAAGTGACCAATTATTACCTGCCAGCCCCAGAGCACCTCAGTCCAGAAAACATCTCGATCTCCCCTCAATTCCAACACAGAGTTTTCACTCAGCCGTGTTCACGCCTGATTTTGCCTCTCATTTGCAGTTTTGCCATAAACGGTGTTTGGAAGTCACTGCCCTGAGGAAGCTGAGGTGGTTTGTGATGGAGCTGTGTGACTGAGGTGCCCACAGGACGGCTGTCCCATGAGGTTACACACACCTCTGCCCTCCTCCATGGCCTTGCAAGCCCCCCCATCATCACCCCTGACTCAGCCACCAGCCTTGCTGCCTGCAGGGGACAAGGGTCACCACGGCCTGTCACCTCAGAGCCATCACAGAGTCACGGGCAGGTTTGGGATGGAAGTGACCTTAGGGATCATCCATATCCAACCCTCTTCCACGTCCTGGATGCTCAGTGCCCCATCCAACTGCTTCATGGGTTTAAAAAATCACATCAGCCAGGTATTGACCCTGCCTGTGTGGGGTTAACACACTCAGCCAGTTCATTCCAGTCAGTATTCACAAGTTCTCTTAGCAGAAACTCACAGTGTGGTGCTGGGTTTGTGGTCTGTATATCAATATTGTCTACAGCAAACAGAATCTATCACTTTTACTCTATTACATTTACTTATTATTGCCTTTCACTTTGAGTCAAGATGGAATTGGAAACTGATACCTGGAAATTCCCACTGGAAATTCCCCAGCCTGTTTTTTCCAGCCATAGCATCAGCTATTACGATACCACATTTTCAAGTAACCTTGCAATTCAGAAAAGTCCTGTTGAGAAAAGCATTTTCAAATTAACCTTTGAAATGATGTCTGCTCATGGCCTTTCCCCACCCTGACTCATGGAGCAAAGCCTGTCTCCCCTGAAATTCTATTAAAAATGCCAGCCAAATAAACCCATTACAGCTATAACAGCTCAAATTAATGTCAACATGTCAGGACATATGTCTAATTTCAGTTTGGAGACTTGAAGATTGGAATCCTCATTACAGGCACCATCAGCTGTTTCCAAACAGCCTTCAGGTCTGGAGAGATTCATTTGAAATGAGGAACATCAAGGCAGACCTCACAGAGCTGTTCAGATGGTGCATTAATTCCAGTCACTTGGCTACATCTATGATTATCATCACTGTGGATTCAATCATCCCCTCAAACTTGCTGCTGGTGCAGTTTCAGAGGCCCTTCCACACATCCTTCTTCTCCATGGGAGAGAGCAAGGGAAAACATTGGCTGTGACCTTCAGGTGGGATTGATGGGGACGAGGACCTCGGCTAAATGAAGCGGGGCACCGGCCCTGCCTGGCCCAGACGTGCACGAGCTGTAACAAATCTGTGCCCATCTCCTGATCTGGCCAGCTCAGCACAAAGGAACCTCTGATAAGGACTGAAATGAAACTGAAGATTGAAGTGAGAGTATCAAACCACTCAAAGTGTGTGTGCTTTGGTGAAGAGCTGGAGCACTCATCTCTGTGCGTGTTGACTCTGGGACACAGAGAAGGGTTGAGCTTGTATTGCAGCACTGCTCAGGAACTTGTCAGTGTTGAAACCCTCTGCATTGGTTGCTATATAAATGCGAGGCAGACAGACCTTTTCACAGATTTCCTGCCATTTAGCTCCGGATGACACAAAGGAAGGGAACAAACAGGAAGGGAGATGGATGGGAGTGATGTGAGATCACAGGGCTGTGCATACCCTAAGCATATGCACGACCTGATTCTTCAGACAGCATGCTTATAATCACTGCCTAATCTCTCCTCTTCTGTCTGTTCTGAATTTTATAGGTATTTTTAGCCAATTTCTCCCTCTTGATATGCAACCTCCAAAGCAGAAAAGAAAAAAAATCACACTTGTCCCCTTATCCCACTGTATCTCACTACTTTCAGAGGAATCCTTGTTTTTTTTTTTTCTAGTGTTATGCACATGTGATGCTTCTGAATATAGATTTCCAAATTTCTTACTGCTGAGTCTCTGTGTGCTCAGTTTGTTTTGTCAGCTTCAGAAAACATAAAGAAAAATAATTTAAAATGACCTTTTGACACAACTGAGGCATGAGTGTGGATTCCACTGTGTGCAAAACTTCCGGGACTCTGTCAAAACCAATATTTGTTGTTCTCAGCAACATTTCAGTTATTCAAGGCAAACCTGAGAAATGCTGACGAGTGCAAAAATCTCAGTTGAAACTTCACTTGAAACTTCTCACAGCGAAGAAAAGCTTCTGTACAAATTCCGGAATAAAAAACATCAAGAGTCCTTCTGAACTCATACTAGAGGAAAGAATAATATACCGTGTGTTAGGAAAAAAAGGGAATTTGTAAAGCCTTCACCTGGCCCATTAATCATACTGGAAAACTGCTTAGTTATGGGCATGGAGTTTGCTTGGGAGTAGAACAAGAAATCATAGAATTAGGGAATCATGAAATGGTTTGGGTTGGAAGGAACCTTGAAGTTCATCTCATTTCACCCCCTGCCACAGGCAGGGACACCTTCCACTGTCCCAGACTGCTCCAAGCCCCGTCCAACCTGGCCTTGGACACTTCCAGGGATCCAGGGGCAGCCACAGCTGCTCTGGGCAGTCTGTTTGATGTCGCTGTTCTCCCCACGGACGAGCAGAGAAACGACACAAAGTCCAGGCTCAGGGATAGATGGAAGCGCTTTAATGAACTCTCAGAAGGCTTTTATATGTTAGTTTGCAAAGTGTGTTAAATGGCATAAGGTAATTGGTTTTTGCCATCCACCCCTAAGGGGATTGGCCAAGTTCTAAGACACCCATCTCTGAATGTTTTTCTAGTTAGAACCATAACAATCCTGCAAAACAACCTGCAGCTGCAAGAAGTTTACAAAACTGTAACATTGTTTTGAGTTCCTTGCATGGGAAAGACAGAACTGTCACAAAAATGCTGCAGAGAGCTGAAGAAATTCTCTGCTGAAGCTTTTTCAGCATCCATAGTTCCCCACCAGAACTGGGAAACCACCAGGAGCAGCTCCGAGCACTGCAGTGTGAGCACTCACATCTGTACACATCTGTATGCAAGAAATTTCCAATCCACTTGAGTCTTAACTTTCTCTGCTGCATTGATTGGATTATTTGGCTCAAGCTCTGCATTCCTGGCTGGTGCTGTTTGCCCACTGGCCAGTCCATGCCCAGGGGAATGTTCCCAGCCCAAACAAGCAGATTGAGCTGCATTCCATGCACTAGCATTGGCGATGCTTGGAACAGACTGAGGAGATTTAATTGGGTTTTAAGGAGAAATTACCCAGAATATCTGGCTTGAAAAACATTTCCTGAAGCAGCTCCAAAGGTTTCTTAAGAGCAAGTCAAGCCATCAGAGACAAATTAATGGGTAAGTTTCATGTGAGATGGTCAAAGTACATGATAAATGCAATTAATAAGGCTCTAGATTAGATTTTGACATTCAATCTTACACAGTAGATAGAGTGGGAAACTGTTCTTCTGTGCCAGGAGCAGACCAGCAAACAAGGGGCAGCCGTGGTGCTTTCCTTCTCTTTGCTCTGGAGTTATCTCCAGGTTGAGCACAGCCTTTCCCTGGACACGCTGTCTTCTCTTGCCTCTGCCTCACCCCAGCCCAGCTCCCTTGGCAGTGGCCTGGGACGAAACTGCAGCCCAGCCTCCTCCGGCTCTTCTCCAGGCCTTTTTCACTTTCCCAGCAAGTTCTCCACAGCCAGAGGAAGCAAAACATTATGGGGAAATACCTGTTCTTCCCATCCACAGTCTGGACCAAGTAGTCCAAAATTGGAACCTCTCGAATGTTTTCCCCTTCTTCTCGGACTTTTTTCTCATGTCCTGTTTTCCTTCATAGATACTAATAAACCTAGCAGGAACAATTTCAACTGAACATGAGCTATTATATTTACTACCATCAGCAAATACTCCTCAGGTGAAAAGTAGGCTGAGGAGGAGAAGTAGCTGGGGCACTAAAAGTTGGTTTGAGGTGGAAAAATGGAGCAACTGCCCAATTTTATGTTTTATGCAAGGTAGCCAGGAGTTTTGCATGTGTTGTACATGATCAGGGTAAAAAGTCTTGTGCTGGATGTAAACCTGCCCTGAACACTTCAGCTGTGCACAGGTGCAGCATTTCCCTTCAAAATATTGCCCAGACTTGGCAAGGGACTGGAGGAAAGGCATCAGCAGATTCCTCATCAGGGGAATTCACAGACTGAACTCCTCGAGCTGACTCTGAAGGAATCTATGCCTGATGGAGAAGGGTGGACAGTTCTCAGCACGGACTAGAGGCCCCGTGCCTGCCCTCCATTAATATCTGAGGCATAAATACACTTTTCATGTTCCAGCATGAAATCCAGTCCTGCAAACAGCGCTTCAGATCTGCACTCAAAAATGTACCAACATTTCAAAGCTACTGAAAGTCACTGTAGTGTTTTGACAGAACCCTGTAAACACTGTGGCCATTTCATGGTTACCTCAGGCTATCTTTTCATCTCCAACATGCTTCAGCCCTTTAATGTAATATTTAGACCAATGTTGTTATTAGATTTTCCCTGGATGAAAGGATCCATAAACGCAAATGCCAGTTGCTAATTCTTGGTAGTACAAAATAATAGTATAAGTACATCACACAATAAGAAAAAAATTAAGCTGGTAATTTATACTGCTGAATTAGATACAGCAACAAAAGAGACAGGCAATTATATACCACAGTAAAATCCTCAGTGCACAGACTTAAGCATTCCTCAGTCTTTAGTGTTCAATTAGGGTGAAATTTACTTTCAATACAAGACATAATGCCAAGGGCTTTCACAGCCTCCGTAAAAATATAGGATTTCATCTCATCTGCTCCATGCAAAGTCTTTTTTATTCTGGCAAAGATGAAGGTTTAGCTCTAAAGAACAATTTGATTTGCATCACACATTGCACTAACAGGCTGCAGCGAGCAGATTTATCTGCCAAATGAATATATTCTAATAGGTCTGATGATCTGTCTTTATGGTATCATTTGATTAACAACAAATTTATTCGCTTGGCAGCTGTATTCCTTAATCAGGTATTCATTAAGCAACAGCATATAAATATGTATAAATGTCAGATTTATGGATCAGAGACTACAATAATTCCATTTAAGAAAGGTGGATTGTCTATACTTCTAATTAGTTTCCCTTTAAATAGGCTTATCAAATCTACACATTTGTACTCGTCCAGGGCCTGATTTTCAGAGCCAAGGGTGCCTGTCCAATTGGGCAGAATTCCCTTCCTTTAGAGCCTCATCCAAGTCCTCTGACAAGCCCTTCCAGCCCTACTGCTCAATTATATTGGATATCACGCCACCATCTCCCTGTCTTAGCTGTTTTTATAGAGGGTTCCTTTCCAAATCTGAGTAATTCACCTTTTTGCACACACACGTATTTTACACCTGGCCAATCTCTGCTTGTCATTCCATAACCTGGCCATGCAAAAATAGGTGCTGGCAACGCACAGGCACTGGCAAATAGCATAAAAAGAAATTGCTAAAGAGAGTATCTTCTATTAAATGGATCCTGGTTGCGATAATAATGAAAAATGACCATAATTACCAGGGAGAAATATTCTGTCTATGGAATTCAACCCAGCCTCTTAAGGTAGGTTATAGACTAAGTTGATGAAAGTGCTTTTACCTTTCTTTTTTTGAGCAGACTCCCTAGCAGCTGCTTTTGCACTTCATGGGAGGCTGGAAGAAAAAAAAAAAGTGAATGTGAAATAATCCTCGGTTTATAAGGGATAAGTGCTGTTATTTTGATATCTGTACAGGAGGTAACAGGACTGGAGCTGTCAGACCCCAGTTAAAGCAAAAAGTGAACTGGCTGTGAAGACACAGACAATTTAATGGTGTTGCTGGCCACTACTTCAGCACACTATGAGTGCCCAAGCTGAAATTTAGAGCGCCTAACATTCAAAAGATCAAATTGCCTACCAGGAAATATGGGTACCTGCAGAGAACTGCTCCGAGTAACTATGCTAAAAACCTAATGAACGTCCTCAAAATTACCCTTTGCACTTTACTTGCTCTAAACGACTTTTGCATTTGATTTAAATTTTTCTGGTGGCTGGAAAGGAACATCAGCCTTATGTAAGTGGTTCCATGGAAGAGGAACCCGTGGTACGGGGCAGGTGCTCGGCCCCAGCTCTCTCTGTGCTGGCACGTGCTGTCCCCAGCAGCTGAATGACAGCTCCTGGCTCTCCAGGAGCTCCCCAGGAATTAGGGAGCTGAGGGCAGGATGAGTGCCCAGGGGTGGTGTTATGAACAGAGACAAGAGCTTGGGCAAGTCCTGCCTCTGACTCAGGTTTCTGGCAGTAGCTCTGTTTGGGGCAGCCTGCACTCCAGATTTGCGAGTTCTTAATAATGGCTGATTAGGTCTATTGCAAAATGAATTATTTATTGAATAGACACAAAATTAACAGGCATCAGACTTTGAACAGACTACTCACTAACATAGGATAAAACAAAAAGAACTACTAATAGATAAAAAATACAGTGCACGATAAAGGTACCTGTATTACAGCTAGAGAAGAAATAGTACAGATTAGGATTCAGTGTAATTTACCACCCAGTTGATGATGGAGTGCACATAGAATTCTTTCACTCAGTTCCCAGGAAAGTATCCACAGAATTTGCATCCAAACTCCGTGGGAGAAGTCCTACACATTTCCAGGGTGTGTGTAGGAGGCTTCTGCCTTCGTAAAAGTTTGTGTAGCTTTTATAGTTTGCAAAAGTAGTGTCTCTCGGTCGGGAATTCCAGCTTATCTCCTCACATCTTGTTCTCACGGCCAGTTGTTTGTTGGGAATTCTGCCCCTGGTGCCAGAGAGAGAAATAACTCACTACCCAGTGACCACTTACTAGTCAGGCAAGCTGGCCTGGGTTTTCTCATCAATTCATGTGGGGGGAGAATGTCTGGAGCTATGGAACAGGCTGATGGACAGAGCAGACAAGCTCTTCTGTGGCAGGGGGGATGTCCTGCCACGGGTGGATCCCTGCAAGGCACCCTTTGTTCCCCCGAGGCCACATCAGCTGCTGCCTGTTGGGGTGCACTGTGTGCTGGAAGAGAGACAGGCCCTGAGGGCCAGAGAGAGCCTCTTTCTTGGACCCAGAGGTGACCCTGGGAGTGCATCCAGGTCACCGAGGATGGGCTGAGAGAGGATTGTGGGTTTGTGGACAGTGTTGGGCCTATGAGATGTGATAATTGTAGTTTGTGACCTTATAGGGCATTGTTTACCTGTTACCATAATAGGCAATGTCTGTGCACTACCCCAGGTGATTGGGGGACACTGAGGTGAACATCTTTCCTGTTTATATGATGTGATATCCTGTTAGGTGCTGGTATTTAGGGAATATTCACTGCACAATAAACGCTTTGAACTTTCCATCTTGTGTGTGAAGTCCATGCCCTTGCATGAATACTGCAGCTGCCTCCAGCCCTGCACGGCAGTGGAGGTGACAGGCTGGCACAAAGCATGGCAGATTTATGCCACATGTTTTATTTCAATCACGCACCAGACACAAAAACCCAGGTGAGAACAAAGATGCCTTCCCTGCTGCTCCGAAGTCTTACCCAGAGCGTGTTAAACTGGCGCTGTGTGTTGCAAACACTGCGTGTGCTGGAGCAGTGTCGCTGTCTGCACCACGGACAGACAGAGAAACGACACAGAGTCCAGGCTCAGGGATGAATAGAAGCAATTTAATAATTTTTCTAAAGGCTTTTATATGTTAGTTCGCAAAAGTGTGTTGAATGGCATAAGGTAATTGGTCCTTTGGCCATCCACCCCTTGAGGGGTTTGGTCAAGTTCTAAGACACCCATCTCTGAATGTTTTTCTAGTTAGAACCAGAACAATTCTGCAAAACAACCTGCAGCTGCAAGAAGTTTACAAAACTGTAACATTGTTTTAGAAAACTTTCATGGGAAAGACAGAGCTCTCACAAAATGCTGCAGAGAGCTGAAGAAACTCCCTGCTGAAGCTTTTTCAGCATCCATACCGGAGCATCTTTGCATCTCAACTGAGTCATTTTCCTACAGCCTGTCCTTTGAGCACAGCATGTCCCACACCCAGTGGTTCTTTACACGGCATCTGTGCCCCTGCTGAACTGGCATGGACCTGAAGCGAGTCTCCACCAGCAGAAGGAGTTGGACTCCCAGCAAGATGTTCAGCATTCATCACAACTCTGTACAGAACAGGAATGTGGCTCTGGAGCAGAAGGGATTAAAGGTCTAGTGCAGATTCCCCGACTGTGCTCTCCAAACATGTGACAGGGGGAGACCACTCTCTAATCCTGCTTTCATTGCTAGCTGGAACAATTTTAGTAAGAAATAGAAAATGACATTCAAGTCTGAGAGATCTGAATGACGTCTCTGCACACTCTGGTGTATCCAGCTGTGGCTGTGTTGCCCCCATGGAGGGGAAGCAAATTTTGCTGCACGGAAGTAATGTGCAAATAAATTAATAGCCAGAAATCATCCTTCATGCAGTTCCACTTGGACTGCTTTTTTTTTTATCATTATTAAGTTACTGCTCTATTGTCTTTGGAATATGTAAGAGGCAGAGAGAAGCTGATCCATTGCCATTTAATATACAGCACTGTTGTGTGTTGAGATGGATATGACAGTAATAGTTCCTTGCAATATTTAAGTCTACTGAGCCCTGAAGATCTCTTCTAATATCACTTGATTTATCAAATCTGATTTGGGACTTATAGCCTATATAGAGGGAGTTCTCAAATTCCTAATCCATTTGGCAATAAGTATCTTCTCTGCTTTACTACTTCATCTTCCTTACTCACTGATCTGAAGGGTTGGAGCTTTAAACTCGTTTATCAAGGACAAAAAAAAAGGGGGTTTTATGATGAGTTTTGACAATTATATATGTCCCATTCCAGAGAGTAAATAAAATATGAGTGCTATTTGCTGTGCCACTTAGTGCAGGCCACCAAACTGATGCCCTGTGATGGAAGATGTGCAGGACTTGCTGCTGAGAATACAGAATTGGAACCACTTTGGCACTCCTCGTGAAAAGCAGAGCTTCCAACCTAATTTTTCCTACCCTGTGCTTTTCTGCAACAGAGAGTTTTCTGTTACAAGTGGTTTCCAGGCAAGGTAAGAGCCCCATTAGGTTCTAGTCCATGCCCTTGAGTGCACTCAATCCAGCACTGTCCTGCTGCCCTGTCCTGCCTGGTTTAAACCATGCCAAGTCACGGTGCTCATTTTGCCTTCCTTGAGACATCTCCCATCATCCGAGTGCTTTTTTAAAAGCAATATTCCAAGGCTGACTTCACTTTTTCACTTGAAATGGACTGGGTTTGAGTGAGTCGACGTCTGGCCCTCTCTCTTTCACTTAATGACTTAAAAAATCCAATAAACAGAGCAAGCCAAATTACAAATATGGAATCAAGAGCACCAGGCCTTTATTTCTTGCTCAGAGGCAAGTTGTGCAACTTTAATTTAACAGAAAATGATCAGCTTTATGACTAGATGTGTTGCAAATAAACTGACAACCTTTATACAATACAATTACTTTATTTTATGTGATATTATTATTATCTGAGCCATCTGACACTCTTATGGCTCATATAAAAATTCCTATTTTAGTGCAACTCTGTGCTTAAATAGATCTCTTTGTGCTACATGAAATAACCCCTTCGTCTCACCTCAGCATTTACAGCCTTCAAAATATACAGAGCTCTATCACATCCCTTCCTCCTCAAACAGCTGGATTTAAAATCTTGATCCAAGAAAGGGTTTCCATTGATTTGTAAGGCTATCGGATCATCCCAAAAGTGTGCCTATGGGAACAATTCAGCCCCATGCAACTGGGAAGAAGGTTTTCCTTAAGCTAACTGACATTTTTGAGGGAAAAAAAGGATGTTTCTGGATGGAGAATCACAGCAATTCAGCTATTTTGCTTCTGTTCCCTAAATAAATTCATTCAAGTGGCTGGCACTGAGCAGCACAGGCAGATATACCCATTCATTATCATCTTTCCTCGCTACATGTCACATATTTAATTCTTCTGATCCTTCCTCTCAAATCTCTCCTCAACCCTGGGATCCTGTTAGCAGCTCTTCCCCTTGTTCGGTACAAATCCCTCAAGAAAACAGGCAGGTAGCTGCCATTATGTTTGACAATTACTTAAAAGCAAGAAAATGTTACCTGCTGTGTTAATTCACTCTTTGCCACTTGGCAAAGGACAGCCTCGCCCTCCCTCTCTGCCCTGCAGCCCAGGGGCTGAACCGAGCCCAAGGAGACAAGGTCAGCCTTGATCTGACCTGGCACAAGGTGCAAAAGTGCCCCTAATTTCCAGATTTCCAGCAGCTGCCCACAGCAGCACCCTCGAGGATGGAGCGCGGAGCTGGGTCCCTCGGCAGGCAGGATCCACGGAGAGCAGGGATGCAGATAAAGGTGCCTTTGTGCTCTGGTTTCTTTCATCGTCGCCCTGACAGTGAATCATTCAGAGCACGAGGGAAGGAGACAGGCAGAGGCAAACAAGTTGCATTCAATCAGCCATCCAGAGGCGGTGGCACAATTCCTGGCACAAGGATCACGTGCACCTGCTTCGAAGGACCCGCCGTGGCTTTCTCACCACTGCTGGGGACATTGCCTGTCCTGCCAAGAGCACATCTCCCGAGCTGACCACCTTCCCAGCACGTGGGGAAGATGTGTGACATCTGCCATTGGACTCTTCCACCCCAGGACCGCAGGATCCCAGCACGGCTCAGCTTGGAAGGGACCTCAGTGGGTCGTTTAGTCCAAGCTCCCCTCTCAGAGCACATGGCACAGGACTGTGTCCAGAAGGTTCTGGAATACCTCCAGTGAGGGAGACTCCACACCCTCTCTGGGCAATCTCTTCCAGTGCTCACAGTAAAGAAGCTCTTCCTCATGTTCAGGTAGAACTTTCTGTGCATCAGCTCCTGCCCTTTCCTCTTGTCCTATTGCTTGGCACTACCTCCACGTGCCCCATGGTCTGACCTGATGTGGGGGTTGGATGTAGAAAAGGTAGGAATTATGGATCAGGTGAAAACTGACATCTCTAAGAGATGTGGTGGGGGCAGGGGGAGGCAATGGATGGCCAAACCCCCTAACAGAGGCTCCTGCCAGGCTGGGTGGAAGAAACCTTCTCTAGTAGAAGGGAAAAAATGGCCTCAAAACCAACGTAAGCCATCAGAATTTGGGTATCTTGTCAAATAAAATGAATAAACAAATAAATAAAATAAAAGGGAAGGTGACCAAGTATTGTGATATTGGATAGAAAGATATGAGGAAAAAGATCTGTGTTTACCATAACAACAAATCTTATCATTTCCCAGATCCCTGATACTCTTGCAACTCCGTGTGATCCTGTATGGATGCTGAAAAAGCTCCAGCAGAGAATTTCTTCAGCTCTCTGAAGCATTTTTGTGAGAGCTCTGTCTTTCCCATGCAAGGAACTCAAAACAATGTTACAGTTTTGTAAACTTCTTGCAGCTGCAGGTTGTTTTGCAGGATTGTTATGGTTCTAACCAGAAAAACATTCAGAGATGGGTGTCTTAGAACTTGGCCAATCCCCTTAAGGGGTGGATGGCCAAAAACCAATTACCTTATGCCATTTAACACACTTTGTGAACTAACATATAAAAGCCTTCTGAGAGTTCATTAAAGCGCTTCCATTGATCCCTGAGCCTGGACTTTGTGTCGTTTCTCTACTCGTCCGTGGGGAGAACAGCTACAATCCTGTAAAACATCTTGGCTGATTCAGAGAAATGATATCTCTGGCTCCAACACATGACTAAACCCTGAAGCCACCCTCAGAAGAGAGCTCTGGTTCCTGCCATCACCACTTGCCATATGGCTCCTCTTTCTTCCTCCACTTTCTCAGCCTCATTTACTATGGAAACAAGGCTCATGTGATCCCGCTGGCGTTCTCATCCCTTCACCTCACACACAGCTCCTAAGCCTGTAGCTCTGTCTCAAGCAGAACTGGCACTAGAAAGCTCAAAGACAACTGGATCCTCACAAGTGTGGTGAGGATGGGCAGCTGGGAGCAGGGGAAGGAGGAATAGAAACACATTACTGCCCCTAGAAATGCCCAGCAAGGGGTGAAGGGCGGCTAATGCTGCACGAGGCAGTAGTTGTGAGAGCACAGAATGGTTTGGGTTAGAAGGGACCTTAAATCTCATTCCACCCACCCTGTTCCCAGCAGGGAAACTTTCCACTAGACCAGGTTGCTCAGAGCCCCAAGATAAGGGGCTTAAACATGCAAGAATTTCCACTGTTATCTTCTCAGGCAGGAAATCCGGTCAGCCGCTGGACACACATCGGTACAAAACAAGGCTTCAGTAATTTTTACTCCTCACAGATCTACTTATATTTTCCATTCTCCTCTTTGATTTTCTTTTTCTATTAGAACAAAAAAAGGCAGGGTCAGCCAGGCAAGACTTCACTATCTCTTTGCAGCACGGCTGTGTTTACTACTAGAAATGAAGCTAAAAGCAGAGTTTCAGTATCCCCACACCAGCGCTGGAGAAGCTGGTCAGATCACAGGCTCTCTCTGCTTCTCTGCAATTGTAACTGCCAGCAAAGATCTGTCCCACAAAAGACAGAGGGTGCATCTTTCCTTTGCTAATCTCTTCTTGCTCCTGTTGTGAGTGTCTCAGGTTTTTTCTTTCTTTTTTTTTCCCCCCAGGCCTTAGAATTAGATTTCAACAGGAACAATAGCAGCAGCAGTAACATCAGCTCCCTTATCTCTACTAACTTCTCTTTTCTCCCATTTTTTTTTTTTTTGCACCACCTGAAAGTATCCAAACCTGAGTGTTCCTTAGAAATAGCTAAAGGAAAAAGGATTAAGGGATATTGTTAAAATGAAAACCTTGCTTCATACCTAACATCTTCCATTCTTTAACTATTTTTTCTTTTTCCTATATCTCTAATGGCATGTTAAAAGATCCTTAAGGCTGATTGTTGCCATGTGATTAAGGAGCCTGGAGTCTATTAATTCAACTCCCAAAAGTTTGTTTAACTAGTTAGTGTGCCACACTGTGAGGGTCATGCTGATATCCTTATTTCAGCCCTCTTTTCAAGGAAAATAATTGGTCCACTCCCAATGACTTGCAATTCGACTGGAGTTCACAAGTGGAATTTCTGTCTATCAGCCTGTGTCAAGAAGGTTTGCATTCTGGATCCTAAAAAATGAAGACCAAAGAGAAATGAGAACACAGAATGTCTCATGATGAGGTCAGACTTCTCCTTATTAGGGGCTGGTTCAAAGTAATTTTTCAGTGCTGAAAATTGACATTGTTCCTTTCCATGGGCACAGGGGCAAGGTGGAGCAAGGCCTGTCTGTGCTGGGTCTGGAATTCCATCAGCCTTTCCTTCTTCCTTACAATGCTTTCAAACTTTTTTAAACTATGACTAACTCTGAACCTAGTTAACTTCCTTTCCTCTTCTGAATGACTCCTTCTACCTTTTCAAGGTGTGTCTTGATGTGTTGGCTCGCCAGTGATCTGCTGAGGACTCTTCAAGGATAAATAAATTTGCTAAAAACCACCTACCTGTGTAGATTTACTCTGTACTATAACAAGTGACGTAAAATGAAATTGCTTTTACGTAAAGGATGAAAATTTGAATATGTTATAAAGGGGAAATGGGCATACAAGGAATATAAAGACACCTGGAAGTACAAAATACTGTCGCTACAAATCTTTTTTTGATTTGTGACTGCTGGGCTGGAAGCTTATTCTAGATTAGAGCTCTTGGGGAAAGGAGTTTCTTGCTTGGTTTTAGTGTTCTGCAATAGTTCAGCCTTTGCCATTTCAGACAATCACAGATATCTGAAATATTTCATATGAATTGTGTATGTACCCTGTATTCAAACTGGGTAAAAACCAATTGTAATTAACTCTGCCCTTGCAAATAACGCATGAAAATGAAGTTAAACATGTAGCTGTCGACAAGTGCATAACCATGAACCAGGCAGTGCAATCATTCATCTACAAAACCATATAAATGTCAGCCAGGAGAAGTAAGTCACTTCTGTTGGCACAGCAAAGGACATTAGAATCAAGCAGTGCTGGACTTTCTAACACTGAAAAACTTAACTGGAAAGCCCCAGTGTCAAGGGGTGAGCAGAGCCAACACCGTGGGCTGAGCTCCCAGCCCTCCCAGAGCACTCCCTGCCCCACAGGGGCTTGTTCTACGAAGGTACCAAACTATTAACCCCCAATTTAAACCAGAGAACGGGCAGAATTTCAGCCAGGATCCTCCACAACAGCCCTCCCCTGTGTGATCGATGAAGTGTTGAGGAAGATGAATGCACACAGGCTCTGAGTAAAGCGAGCACCACCTTGGAGAAAGCTTTTGATAAGAGGAAACGCTCTGCTTTAAGAGCTCTCTGAAGTCAAGGCAGAGACAAAAGTTACATTAATTTCTGCTCCCTGCCTTCGCTGCTTTGAACGGGAGAAAAGAGTTGAACAGGAAGACTTGATACTCTTGAGACTCCATAATCTGCTTGATGAATGCTTTAAAAAGAGATGGGCTGGGAGAGAAGATCATTGAATTTAAGCAAAATGTAGTATTCATTTCACTTCTGGTATTGAGAGGCAAGGCAGACGATTCACAGATGAGAAAGGAGCTCGGCTGTAAAGGTAGGAAGCTGGAATAAAAACAAGGAAACATTTTGTAATGAACGTGGTCCTCAGAGTAGGAAGAATGCTGCCTGTCTTGGGAGAAAAGAAAGAATTCCAGAATTGGTCACTAGCTGCCAATTGCATCAGATATTTGCAAGGCAAGGGGAAAAATTAAGATGAAAAATCTTACTCAAGAAAAGGTCATGAAAACCACTTCATTTGGCGCCCTTGGATCCAGAGGCTGACACAGAATTTGTGGTTCCTCCCTTTTCTTCTTGTACTAAGGTTTAGTTCCTCAAGTTCTCAGTCCATCTCCTCTTTTTCATCTTGAAATTTCTAAATTTTGTACACTAGCTCCTAGTCTAATGAAATTTTTGCCACCCGGTGTTCAGCACTGTGTTGCTGTGAGGGTAATAGACTACAGCAGCATGGAAGAAATCTTTGCAACTCCTGTTTTGGAATTACTGCTGAACCTTTCTTTCCCCCTTCAGTTCTGTTTTTAATCAAGCCTGAAATTTTCTTCCTTTAAAGAAACCTTTAAAATCTTCTCATTTTCTCTGGATAATGCCTCTCTGAACTACATTGTTATACTCTAAGAAAAGGACTATTTTCTGTCACTTGGAAACCCACGCCTCATTTTGAACTGAAATAAACCCACTAATAAAATTAATCAGAAGCACTATTCCTCTGGAGAGAGACAGGGAAAATATGATGGGTTATAAACTGAACCACAGGTTTCCAATAACGCAGCACAGTCAATACCAAGGAACAAGACCTCCACTAGCTGGGACACATCATACCTCACCAGAAAGTCGTGAAATTACTGCAGGAAAACAGCACAGATGAAGGACAGGAATAAAAATATAAAAAAGATATGAAGGTCAGATAATAAGAAAGTTGTAAGCACATTGAAATTCCTGCAGAGGATCTGCAAGGCTCCTTAAGTCCTTGTCTATTGTTCAAGAGAGAAGCTTCAGTTTTTAAAGGGGCTAAAATTGCTATTGTGTGTGCGTCCTTTTGGGGCATCCTGCCCACAATGCCTTGTTTCCAGGAGGATAAAGCACAGAGGTATCCTGTTAGAGTTGATTATTTAACAGCAGTGAAATTCAGGCTGAAGTGCTGAGAGCACAACTAACAAGACACCTAAATTACCGTCCCCGAACGAAAATTGGGGTATCACTTCTGTCTGAGTCTCCTTTCGAGCTTTTCTGTAAAATAGAGATAGTTATGGCAATTTCCTAAGCATGCTTAGGGGGTCAGGTAATGTCAGCAAGGTATTTTAGATTTGTAAAACATTATCTGTGCCAAAAGTTAATGTCAGGTGCCTGCAATGAAAGTGCAGGGCGTGGCTAATGGAAGGAATATTAGACAACAGACAGTAGACTTTGTTTTAAAATTTTTATGAGTGAGAGATGAACTGACAGAAGCTGACAGTGATGAAAAAAAGGTACTGCTCTGGAAACTGGCCAGGTTTCCTGAAGCTGCTATCAGCAGAAAGGTAACAGATGCAGTATTTCAGTAACAGGCCATGAGAAAACACAGCCCCTGCTTGCACAAAGACACCAACACTTGGTTAACCTCTTCCAGAACACTGACAATTACTGAATATTACTTAGCTACAGAAAGAGGCCTAATTTAGGATCACAATAAACCAAAGTTCACGAGGTAACTAATGTTAGTTTCTGCTATGAATTCCACACAACTGTGGTAGATTTTTATGTGTGTGTGTGCAGTTAACCAAGCCATAAACAAGTCGTGATGCTGTAACAAGCCTGACAGTGTTTGTGCTGTTGGGAACCCTTTGTAAATTTATGACACATGCCATAATAAAAAAAGGAGCAGAACTCCTGACTTCTTATTCCACAGGGTTGTTTCCTTCTGCTTTGTCTGACTGAGGAATTGGATAAACCCCAGTCCTCTGGCACTCCAGCAGCTCGGAGTCCATCCAACAAGAGGGCCACGTTCATGATGTTCAGGATGATGTGATTTACCTCACACCACAAAAGTGTTACGAGGTCTCTCACTCAGTGTTTTCCCAGGTGAGAGGCACTGCAGAAGTGCCAAGCACTGAGTGGTTCAGGGCTGAGTGCTGGAAGGCACTCTAAGAAATTTCCTTTTTATAAGCCAGCACCTGCTTCACTTGCCAGACATAAGAAAGAAAAGGACTCTGCTCTTTGTTTGGTGACTCTTGACACTGATGCTTTAGTGATGACTGATTCTAACTACTTATTTTAACTTTCCATTGATGGCTCCTTTATCTGGGCACCCAGCCTCTTTATAGCACAGCCTCCACCACACGAGTAGCTGAATTTTCCTGCCTTCATCTTTCCTTCTGCTGGTTGGTGGCCATTTGTTGCACATTTCTTTGGTCTTTTGCTCCATGCCCCAAGCCCCGTTTTTCCTTCAATCCCCAGAGGCCGTGCAAGGAGCAGTTCCCTGAATGCCACCTTTATGTGGCTGTGCTCTCACAACCTAAACACTGGGCAAAGTCTTGAGGGATAAAGGTGTTTTATTATTATTTTCTGTGTTAGCAGAGATTTCAAGTAGCTTCTTTGAAAAGCCTTGTCAAAAGCTTGAAAAAATGGACCAGACAATAAAAATAATCTTTTTTGTTTTTTGATAGAGTCAAGGCTGGGAAGGAGAACAGACTTAGAAGTTCAGCTTTCCTGTGGAATGGGGAAGACTGAAAAGCAAGTTGTGTAGATACATTAAAAAGGGCCTGATTTACATCTAGGACAATCTTAAGAGGATGACTGTTCACATAGTTGCACATTCAGAATGGAAATATTTGAGTAGATATTTGAATCCTGTTTACACTCTATGACACAAAATTTGGTGGTTAACAGAACAAAACCATTTATTTCAAGGCCAGGTTGGACGGGGCTTGGAGCAAACCCAGTCTGGTGAAAAGTCTCTGTGCCCATGACAGGGGTTTGGAATGAGAGGATCTTTAAGGTCCCTTCCAACCCAAACTATTCTGTGATTTTTACTTTTCAGCAGATTCCTTTATCTGGACACCCAGAGTGTTTCCATAATAGCCTCAACCACAATAATTTTCCTTTCTCCATCTTTCATTCTCCTGGTTGGTGGCATCTGCTGTATGTTTCTTTGGAATTTTGTTCCGTGCCCCAACTTCCTGCCCCAGCTGGGCAAAAACACCCAATTGTGTCTACTTAATTCCAGACAATTCATTTCAACAAACTCAGCCTTTTAATCTGACTTCCCCTGGTACTCTTATAATCCCTGTGGATCTGGGAGCACTAACATCCTGCTGGGATATCAGAATCTTGGGAGAGTCCTGGACTCTTCTCAGAATATTCCCCGCACATCTCCTTTGATGGGCAGCACAAATTCTGTTGTGTTCCTCCAAGGCCACAGCCCAATTTCAAATACCAGGAGGCGTTTGCCTCCCCACAGAGCCACTCACGTTGAACTCCCTGCCATAGCAACTAAGCCAACAAATAGACAATAAACTACTTTTTTTTTCTAAGCAGGATCCTGGTATTCAAACACAATGACTAAAATACTGCAGAGATTTCAGTATCGCCACTTCTGTGAGTGCATTAAAACATTTCTGTCTGGTGTATTTCTTTATAGCTGAGCTCTTGGAAGGAAAGGATTAAGTTAAAAAATCCTTAAATCTTTCTTTTTTTTTTTTTAATCTTGGTGTTTATGAGGAAAAATGCAAAAGAATATGAACTGCAGTTATACATAGCAGTGGTTTTTTTTACTCTACAAATACTTAAGAAAGAGAAAGATAACAAAAGAAAACGAAGGCCTTGGTGAAATATCTGGATTGTGTTTGATGTTAGCAAGAATTCATGTACTTTGTAACTATTCTGGTTTTTATTATTTTGTAAGGCCCCAGCACATTTTGGGGATTACTTCTAATTTATTAGCACGTAGAAAAGCCTCCTTCAGAATCATGGCCTAGGCAGAGGAGGACAATGTGGTGAGTTGGAGCTTTGGTTTTTCATCTTTGAAGTTTTGGGCAGCAGAAGTGAGGAACTCCAGGAGAGAAGAGCAGATAATGTGCGGCACGTCCCACCAGCCAGAGCAAGGCTCTCAGCTCCAGCATGGGAAGGTTCTGGCCAACGGTGAACATTGAAACCACGGCTTGCCCACCATGTACTGGTTTCTTGATGTGCTTGTGAAGAGCTCGTTGCTGACATGCCTAAATAAGATGAAGATCAAGAAAATGGAATGCAGTAATCACGCAAGGGCATGGACTCCACACACAACATGGAAAGTGCAAAGCCTTTATTGCGCACTCAGAATTCCCTAAATACCAGCACCCAACAGGATGTCACATCATAGAAACAGGAAAGATGTTCACCTCAGTGTCCCCCAATCACCTGGGGTAGTGCACAGACATTGCCTATTATGGTAACAGGCAAACAATGCCCTATAAGGTCACAAACTACAATTATCACATCTCATAGGCCCAGCACTGTCCAGAAACCCCCAATCCTCTCTCAGCCCATCCCCGGTGACCTGGATGCACTCCCAGGGTCACCTCTGGGTCCAAGGAAGAGGCTCTCTCCGGCCCTCAGGGCCTGTCTCTCTTCCAGCACACAGTGCACCCCAACAATGGAAAACTGCCTTCCACGTGGTATTGCCATCAGTGGGTTGGTGCCAGGCTAACTTTCTGTCCTGCGAGGCCTTGGGCACTGGGCCAAGTCAAAGGTGACATTGCTGACGCCCTCCCAAAAGCTCTCCCCAAGAGCAGCCAGGCTTTGACTCCGACTTTAGGCCACTGTCTCCCCCTTACTCATTTTCTGCTTGGTTTTAGCGCTGTAGAAACTTTGCTCCACCGGCCAGAGCCAGAGGATCAATAAAGCAGAGGAGGAACGAGCCGCATTCCCACCTGCATCGTCCATCACTGGCAAACCTGGCAGCTCAGTTCTGCTGCCCGAGTCCCATTTTTTCACCTGACAGAAAGCCTCTCTTGGAGACCGCTGGGGGAAGAGACCTAAAACCTTATATACATTAAGGCAAGTGAATTGATACCCTGTCAGATGAAGAGAATCTCTCTTCATCTGCTGAGAGTTAATGATGATTTATTAGGCAGAACAGACAGGTCCCAGGACATATTTGCAAGGACTTGTCAATCAGAAAGAATTCTTCCAGAGATTTGGACTAAGCTTATTTCATACTTTTTACTTAGAAGACATGAGAGGACAGTGAGATTCAGTTTGAAGTACTTCTCAGATAACATGAAGCTTTAGAAAGATAAAAGGCTAGATGAAAAAAGACCTCTGTACAATCCCATGTCATCCCAGAAATGCCACTAAGGAAACACGTGTAAGTGGATAGGATTTGGGGGGTGGTAAAATAAACATGACAGCTTGTAGGGAAGATTCCCAATGAAAAAGAAAGTCTGAAATTAAATCAATGCCAGCATACTGCCTTAGACCTCAATACAAAACACACCAAAACACCTTCAAATACCTGAATCTGGGATCTCAGTGTGTAAATTTCTGACACTCATGTCACTGTTTTCCCCACAGACGAGTAGAGAAACAACACAAAGTCCAGGCTCAGGGATAGATGGAAGCACTTTAATGAACTCTCAGAAGGCTTTTATATGTTAGTTCACAAAGTGTATTAAGCAGCATAAGGTAATTGGTTTTTGCCATCCACCACTTGAGGGGATTGGCCAAGTTCTAAGACACCCATCTCTGAGTGTTCTTCTAGTTAGAACCATAACAATTCTGCAAAACAACCTGCAGCTGCAAGAAGTTTACAAAACTGTAACATTATTTTGAGTTACTTGCATGGGAAAGACAGAGCTCTCACAAAAATGCTGCAGAGAGCTGAAGAAATTCTCTGCTGGAGTTTTTTCAGCATCCATACACTCACACATCAGATTCAGGGACCTGTTGATTCATCAGGATAGGACTCTTTGCCCAGAAGTAAATGTCTCCACTTCTGCGAGCCAACTCGAAGTCAAGGGAAATAAATAAGTATTTTTAGGGCGTGCTTCTCACAGTGTTAGCACAGCAGAGAGGTGAATCACCCTGGAAAAGCATCCCCTCCTCCCTAGGGAGCCAGGGCTCACTCAGTCCAGTAAGATGCATGAGGAGCTCTGAAGCTCGGAGCAGGGAATCCTCCTCAGTGACCATCCCACTACTTGTCAAAGGCTGGGCCATGGGAATCTGAACAGGAGGTGGGACAAGCTGAATAAGCCTCCCTGAGATTTAAAGCTGTCTCGTCTGCCCTTTAACTTCATCTCTCTCGGCCCATAACTGTTGTCCAAGGGAGGTTGGAAGGCAGAGGAGCAATGCCAGAGTCATCCTCCTGTAAAACAGGGTTTGAAGGAAGCAGGGGCTGTCTGACACGTGCTTCAGGATGTGCACGAGATACAGCAGCAGAAAACTATCCCCATTCAGACTTTGATCAGAGAGCACCTGCAGCAAGGACCTTCTCCTTTGACTTGCCCAGACTGACAGTTAAGAGGCCCAACAGACCAGAGGTGGACGGGAAATGCTTCCCACACCCAGTAACCTCTCTGAAAGACCAATTCTCACACTTACTGTGACCCCTCGCTGTCTCCCCAGAAGGAAGTGGCAGAAGGGTGGACAGAGCAGCCTGCCTGCAGCAGCAGTGTTTAAAGCTCTCAGCTAAGAGTCTCCATGGGAGAGGAAACCAGCAGATATTTAACCGGGACATGGGTTCTGCACACCCCCAGCTCTCTGACCACGGGAAGCTGCTAGTGCCCTGCTCCCTAGGGATGCTTCTCCAGCTCCCACCTGTCCCTTCCTTTGGAAGGAGCCTTGCAGACAGCGAGCAGGTGGCTCCTCGGGGTGTGGGAGAGCAGCATTGATCACCTTTGAAAAGTCCTCCTATTTTCTAATGACAACAGCCTGTGCGAAAGCAGAGCTCTGGCTGCAGCATCCCTGTTTGCCGAGATTTACAGCAGAGCAGCAGGAACCTGCTTTGGGCTGCTGCAAGGCCTCTCTCACACCGTGGTTTTAGCTTAGAAACACAGAGCAGAATCTGCCTTCCCTGCTTGAATTGTATTTTTAAGATTTCTCTCTGTACTCCCTTAAAATGAAAATCAAGTATTTCACAGAAATGGGCCAACATTTGCAAGCCTTTTTTCACTTGGAAGATAGAAGAGGTGAACCCTACAATGGCAAGAGACACACACCATGGGATTTGAAGTGGAGAGAAAAAAGCAGGGTGTCCTACCAAAGGGACTTTGTGTGTGCTCTGCACTCTGCAACCATCCAAGATGTCTCTCAGCGGTGACACAAGATCCAGCTCCCACAACAGCCCAAGCCATGAGAGAAAACTGCCTGACATCAGTTTTGTTTTCCTTGCAGGACTGAGTGTTCCCCTCAGAGCCACCTCCCCAGAGAGCCCTGCAGTGACAGCAGTTGTGATCTTTCTGGCACCCATGGGGAGCTCAACCCTCCCACTGCAAATCAGAGCTCAGCACTCCCTGTGATGGGAAGTTTTGTCAGCCCCAGCACTGGTTTTTGGGGTCAGGTGCCAACCACCAGCTCCTCTAAAAATGAAAAGAGCTCATTCATACTCAAACCACTCTCTTGGTATGTTCAAGCTATGCTGCAAGGTAATTAAAAAACCTGGAAAATCAGTAAAGGATGAAAAAAGACCTGCGCTTTCCTCCGTGGTCTGATGGACAGATGGGTTCTGCTGTATATCTCTCTCCTCTAACTGGATTTACTTGTGCAACCTTCACATTTTTGTGTCTGCAATAGAGATTTTCTTCTGCCCTTGCTCCCTGCAGTTCCCCAGCCCATTTCTCATTGTCATTTGAGCAGAACTACACTTCCATGGAAAGTTTGTCATCACAGAAAGTAAAAGGCAGGGAGGAGAAACGCCCACTGTTCAGACTAATGGCTCGGCTGATTGATGCCAGAATGCAGCATCAGCTTAGTTTGGTTGCTTCAGTGTTTGCTGTCACTGGGCAGAAAGTTCCCCCGCCCCAAAAAGTTGCTTAATAAATACACGCTCCTTCCAGCTTCCCATTAGTGGGCATTACAGGGGATCTTGTGGGAGCACTTGTCCTATAATGTTAAAATATGAAAGCAATCTGTTCTCATCTGTCTAATCTGTAACCACCAAAGGTGAGCCCAAGCTCCAGGAAAACAACTCTTGTTACTCCTGGGCCACATCTGTTTGCCTGCATTGCCCATAATTAATGTGGATTATTACCTTGCCCCTCACCACCCTGTAGGTAACAGCACCTTGTGGGGAAATCCCTACTGAGCTCCAGCATTTTTGTAGACCCCCAGGACCTGTTTAAAGGGAAATCTACAGGGGTGAAATCTCACTCCAGCCAGTCTCTGATCTGTGGGTGAACCCAGGATGTGCAGGAGAGGGAAATTCAAGGAAGCAGCCTTGAGGCAGCAGTGCAAGAGCTGAACCAGAAAGAATGGCATGGCCATGTATAGGTAACATCTTATGAGCCATAGAATCTGCTCCCCTATGTTAAATCACTTCAAGGGAAGATAAATCAGTCCCTGTGATAGTATTACACAGGATAATCCTTCCAAAGGAGGACATCCACACTACTGTGCTTTAAAAGTTTACAGGACTTTCCATAAAGAAGACACTGCCGTTGACCCAGGTATAATAAACAGCTTCCTTCTGGCCTGGATGGATCTTTGTAATCTACACTGCTTTTTACTCCATGCTTTTCTTGTTTTTGGTTTAGATTTAGTGCACATTGTAAACACCTTGCAAAGGAGAAGTGTGTGAGCCCTGGGATTTAACACCTTTGGTGCTCCTGCAGCTCTGCCATAGGGACAGTCAGGTATTGTACAGCACATTTGCTTTTCTCTCCCTTTTTTTGTTTAAATTAAACTCTTTGTATAAATAGTCATTCTGTCTGATTATATAATCTCCCACATTTAGATCGTCTGTGTTGCAACCATGGCAACTCCCAGAGCTGAGCACATTCGGTTCAAATTTCTTTCTAAATTTGCTGATGAGGGTGAAGAAACAGCTTTGGAAACCCTTCTCAGACAACCTACATTTGTTCTTTGCTTGTGAAGCTCAGTCCAGCTTGGATTGACAGGAACCAGCACCCTAAAAAAGTTCAGAGCAAGTGTCCATCCCCTTCCAGCTTACCTGATTGCATCTCTGGCACTAGCTATGGATAAGAGCAACATCATCAAGGAAAATAAATAGCTAAAGTTTGTTTAATTAAAATTAAGCAGGAGGATTGAGCAGTGGTGGAGCAGGAGAATGACATCTCCCATGCACAGAGCACACAGCATCCACAGTAGCTGGGAGATTTCCTTGCCTTGCCTCTCCAGTGAACTTCAGCTGTCATTTGAAAACCAACACTGAAGATAAAAGGTTCCAAAATTATCTTCTAGTATGGCTAATAAGCCATCTGAGAGTGATGTTACCTGTCTGGAGTCCTGATATTTGGTCCTAATTTTCTCACTGCAGCATGTGACTCAGTGGCTGGGTGAAGCTCAGCCACGGAATTATGGAGCCTTGGGTCACACTGAAATAATTCCAGATTATAGTCTGATACTGAAAACCCACCTAAGACTGCCAGTCCCTACCTCTTCTCACGCTCTGCAAGGAGTTTGCAAAGGGAAAGTAAATCAAGGCCCCACACTGTGTGCAAAGTGAGAAAAGCAGAAGCAGATTTTAAAAAACAAGTTTTAAAAAAAAAAAGGTGTAATTAGGTAACTTTTCTAATCAACCATTGTGATCACCTACTGTATTTTGCTATTTATATCACAATTCTTGGTATTGCCTTCAAAGGGGTGAATCAGCACAATCAGGTCTTTGTTTTCCTTCTGGCATAAATACCCCAGATGAGACACGGAGTCAGATTTTCAAGTAACGTGACTGCAAATGCTCAATACTGATCACAGCTGCCAAAACGTGCCATAAGCAACAATGAAATGCAGTGATTTTGCACTTGAAGCACTTCCAAATTTACTGGGACCAGAATCCTACTGTATTAAGTATTGGAAAAATCCTGTGGTCAAATTGGAGAATTTATGCAAGCAGTTAAATTTTGCATATGCCATTGCCCATCTGTTTTGCAGAATTGGCTTCTTCTGCAGCAGCCCTGGCCGGTGGACACTGCCAGATACGACCTGAGAGACTCCAGACTGGTTTTAGTCTGGTTATAAAGCTGCCTCACAGTCTAGAGATTGTTATCCTTACACAAATATGACAAGACCTGTAATCCAATTGAGGGAACAGAAAAATATTCCTTCATACTCTATTTAAATCTTCACGGCAACGAATGAAAGCAAAGGTTTCACACTTATTGCAGGCGCTCTAGAGCTTGTACAGAATTTAATCTCTTGCTTCAGCTGGATATTTACAACAATGAAAGGCCCAGCCATGCACAGACAATTCATGCTACAATCACACCTACAAAAGCAAGTGGCAATCAATAGCTCATGTAGACACTGATTTTGATTATATTTAATTGATGGTGATGGTAATGACTTACTTACATCAATTAATTTCTTTCCATTTACATCTTAATCGCTGTACCAAAGAGTCCTAGAAACCGTACAGCAAGATCCCATATATGTTTTTGTCTTAGGCTGACATGAGCTTTGACACCACCAAGTGCTGGTTTGATGCTGCAGGCTGGAGGGAGAACGGAGATTAAATGCAATAATTAATTATGTACATTTGAAACTGAATAGGGAAACATAAGACAAACAGGTTGCCAAGTTTATGCATTAACAGTAACTTGTTGCATTAATTTGGTTTCTCAATGATGATTTCTAATTCCTGTTTCATTACATGAGGAGAAGGAATACGTTTAGCCAGAGCTAAATACTTTAGTGGAGATGCTGGACTCATTTTAAATGTGTCTATTCTCCTACCTGTGGACAATGGATCTCTTTGTTATCTTCTTCCTTGCCTGATAATCCCATGGAGAACTGAATAAACTCAGACATTCAAGGGAATAACAGTAGCAGAATCAGCCTGGCATATTCACAACCCACCGGGACTCGGCACAAGGTGGGGAAGGCGTTTAAACAAGCAAATAAAAAGCCACCTGAGCCTCCTTTGCAGGATAATGTGGCAGGAGCTTCTCTGGGAGCCGAGTAAACAAATGAATTAATAGGAGTCGTAGCCTCTCGTTGGGTATTATTCATTCTTCTTTATTAGGTTGCTCCCTGGAAACCTGGGTAAACTTTGGCTGTGACTTTCTTTTTGATCTTCTGTGCCCAAATCGGCCGCTTTAATGTAATCCTGGAACCCTTTCAAGAAGTCTGTATTCACAGGCCACTCTGTACTTATTTCCATTTGAAAGGGCAGCTGGTGCAAATCCTGGCTGGAGCAGCTCAGTGGGGTGGCCACGGCTGATTGGAGTTTCGGTCATGAAAAGGGAAAAAGGGAAGAGGTAGGAAGGCTTGTTCGAGCTGAAAATGCATTCCAGGTATCCAGGCTCGTGGGTCAGGGGGAAGAGGGAAGAGAGAACCTCCTCCATCCCCAGTGGTGCCCCTGCCCAGTTTGCCGCAGCTCACGGGGAGACACCTTCACACCTGCCCTGGAGCTCTGCTGCTTCCAAACCAGGAAGCAAATCCTGCTGAGTTTGGGGAGTTTCGCTGCTAACTTGTCTAGGATAAATTAAACAATATAAAGTCACTTTGCGCTGTTGCTGGTGGTGTTTTCTGGACATTTTTTCAAGCCTGTATCCTTCCCCCTGTAGCCTGCATGTAAAGTATTTTCCAGCCACAAACTGATGGAGGCATGTTTAAAACAAATAGTTACAATGTCTGTTTACAGGTGCTCTGGATGTAGATCTGCAGCATCTGTCTAGCCAAGACACAGCCCTATTTTAAACTTTTTGCATAAATAAAACCTCTCTGCTTCATTTCTATCCTTTATATTGCCTTGGATCCCCACTAGTCTGACACCTTCTCTTTTCTGGAGAAATTAAATTATAAGATAGCATTCTGATGGTGCTTTTGATACTTGTGTAATTTCTTCCACTTTTTCTTACTACACACACCCTCTGCTATTGCACGAGCAGTGCCTTCATAGGGCAGGGCTCTGTGACTGAGATGCCTCATCCAGCACATTTTCACCTGGTACATGAGGTAAACAGAGAGGCAAGTAACAAGCATAAGTGTGAGTGTCCAGACCTAATGCAGCCTTTTAGCAAAATCTGTGTTTTTCTGTGCCCATGTCAGAGCAATCTCATGTTTAGCTGCGGAAGAACACGCTTGTTAGTGCCCCTCAGGAAGCTGCCCCGCACTTCACTGGGAGCCAGCTCACTCCTCTCAACAGCTTCACCTGCAAAGAGTATTTAACTGTGAAATATTTCAGTGGTGCTGCTTTAGATTGCCCCAGCCACGCTGGCAAAGATTCTGGAGTGAGCACAGCTCAGGAAGAGTCCAAGGGCAAACCGCTCCTTGAGGAGGCAGAGGAGAGGATGCTGCAGGGCTTGGGTGCTGAATTAGCTCAGTGTCCTCACAGAGTCATCACAGCACCAAAATCCAGCTGTAAACAAATTATAAAATACAATTTAAAAGAAAAAAAAAGCAGTGGCTTTTTCAGGAGCTGAGCATTTTCTGTTGTAATCAGTGCGGTAGAGAAAATACCGGAGTATTCCAGAGTTTCTCACTCTGAGAGCAGGAACAGAAAGAACCAGTACAATTACTGTGGTAATTTCCTATTTTCTAACTACACAGAGGCCATTTGGCTATCCTGGTATCATAATAGTTGGTAATTTTTGAGTTTTTAATAGCTACTATAAGGTTGGCCCAATAATGCTGCCAAAATCAGCAGGCAAAGACTGGAGCTGTTTGGACATTCACTGCTGTCATGAGAGGACCTTACAAAAGGAATTAGTTTATGTAACTCATGTTTCATGAAAGCAAATGAAATCTCAAATGTCCTATAATTATAATAATTATTTCTGCTTGATGTTTAATTACTCTGTCTAACGATCCAGCAGCACGGTAATGGACAGGTAAAGCTCGGATGAAATTGTCTTTCTCATGTAATTTGGTTTCTAAAGGAGGACAAAGGTTTTGGTGCTTGTGGCAGCAGCTGATTAAGTAATGTCACCATTTCCATGAATTGCAAAATGTGATTAGTTGTGGCTGTCCTGCTCCTGCCAATCACTGCTCATGTCACAGAAACATGGCTTGGGCTGTGCACTGAACTCCTGCTCCTTGAAGTATTTCTGTTGATGTTGAGTAAAGCACAAGTAAATGGTCCCTGCTGTGATGGGTGATTATAATGAGAGATCTGGGGGAAAACGAACAGTCCATTAAGATCACCCGGAAACAGCATTTAAAGCAATTTGTATGAATATGTGAAACTGATTGAAATGAAGCAAAATGCATCGTTTTGATTTTGGGTACTTTAAAAGGCGAAGGATAAATAGAAGGAGAGTGGTGGAGCTAGAAAAGGACCTTGACACCATTTGCAAGGCAGTAGGGAAAGTAGGATGCAACTCTTCTGGTCTTATATACCAAGTGTTAAAAGTCTCATCCAAAATTACAGAATTTCGGGTTCAAACCCCCCATTGCTCCAATTTAAGGCAGCAATTTTACCCAAATAATCCTGCTTTTTATGAGAGCACCCCAGTCAGGAGACTGACAAACCCTCTGCCACATGGTGCTTCTCACCATCCATGTCTCCAGCCTGGGGGCTGGGCGCTCGTGTACAGAGAGTGCATTTTGCTTCAAATCAATGTTCAAATAAAAAACATCTAACTCAGCTTTTATCCTCCAGGCCAAACAGTCCAATCATGGTCACAACCTCACCCTAAGACCCAGGCCGGGATAGATGATGAATTCTCTGAGGAAAGCTTAGATGGTGTCTCCACACCCACCTGTTTTGGTGAGGGAGCCAGGACTGGTTTTAACTGTGTAAAATCCTCATCCCAGGCAGCTCAGAATGTGCACGAGCAAGATTCCTAAACCAAAAACTGACATTGGAGAACCACAGACGTTGATTTGTTGTGATCCTGATTTAAAATGAATCACAGAAACACAGAATCCCAAAATGCTTTGGGTTGAAATGGACTTTAAAGACCACCTTGTTTCACCCCCCTGCCATGGGCAGGGACACCTTCCACTATCCCAGGTTGCTCCAAGCCCCATCCAACTTGGCCTGGAACACTTCCAGGGATGAAAGAGAAGCAAAGCACAGGAATTCTTGAGTCAGAGAGCAGGAAGGTTAAGTGTCAGAGGAAGCAACAGCAAAAGTAGGGCATTCCTCAAATTTTCTCTTCTAATACTGGGGGGCAGCACTGGGGTTCAGGATCATTAGCACGTTGTGTGTGAGGCTGGTGATAATGGCAAAATGTCACGTACTTCAGCCTAAGGAAAATGTGAAATAGGGTCTGTATGTCTATCTTTTCAATAATCTGTCCTGAAGCCCACGGAGCTGGGGGAGGACCAAGGACCACGCAGCCAACACGAGCAGGAAAAGCACCCTCCCTGTGCTCCAGTACCTGAGAAACTGTTGCTTAAGAAAAATAAGGATGGAGGACCTGCTGCTCCGTTCCCCAGGCCTGGGAGGAAGCAACCTGTTTGTGCAGAATGTGCCCCTGCAGCTGGCTGGCGTTTTAGCAACACAAGGCTCCAATTTTAATACCATCAGAATTCTCCCAGGCTGCAGGTGAAGCTAAGCTGCAGAAATGGAGCCAGGTTTCATTTTAGTTGGAAGTATCCAAACTGCTGACAATTAAACTTAATTGTATGAATAAGCTCCTTAACGGAATGCACTGCTGGGCTTTCATCCAGCCCAGTGCTGGCAGGAAAAGGGAAATCTGTATGCGAGGAGCCTGCCAACGTCCCACAACCTGGGAGAGCAGGGCTTTATCACCATGTAATAGAAACTTATAAGGACCCTGATCTCCCTGCCTTTCCAAGAAAACTTCATTTTTCTTTTCCGTGAAGTGTTGCATTAATGGTGCTCATCCTCAACAACCTGCTTCTCCCTCGCCACATTTTCTGGAAGTTAAGTTTCTAGCAAAAGCATTAAATCTTTTCATAAGGTGTAATTATTGGCTTTGGCTCTGCCTGCACCAACAACAGGCATGAAAACTGAACAAAAAAAGGCCCAATATAAATTTTTTTTTCTGGAGATATCCTTTCTGAAATATTAACGTTTCTTCCCTCCAGGGTGGCACCTTTATTTGCTGTTTCTTATGCAACCAAGTTTGTTACTGTGGCTGCCTCTGCAATCAGGACTCCAGTGAGCAAATCTGTTCCTGGGGCCCAGGGGTCAGTTGTTTCCTATTTCATTTCTCTTTGGTTTAATTTTAATTTATTTTCCCTTACTCTAACACTTATGGAGATCTGAAGGCAACTACTCAGGTTGAATAAATCTAAATACCATTACCAGTAGCTGGAGATAGCCTCAGCATAGAATTCTATAACACTGTGAACCCACCTATTTTCATTTTTTCATAAAGCAGGCTTAAGAAAGGGACAGCTGACCAACACTGCATTGTGAAACTCGGAATTTTTGGTCCCTGAATCAACAGATTTTGTCTCAATGTCTTCTCATATGCTGTGATTTTATCTCATTCTTATAATTGCTAACGGGACAGGTCCAAACCCCAGACAAAACGTCACAAGACCGTGCAAGATTCTTGTGTTAATCAGTGATTTGTTTCTCACTCTCATGGTGAGAAATGTCCAAAATATCTATTTCACATCTGTGAACTGCGGCAGAGCTGAATCCATTTCCACCCAACACAGAATCCCAGAGCCCTCACCCAACAAGACAAAGGTTTAGATTGGAACAGGGGATAAAATATGGTCCGTGGAGAAGTTTGAGGAGTGCTTGGATACTGTGAGTGCCACAGAAAACATTAAATATTCCATAAAGAAAAGCTCAATTCCAAAGCAAAACAAACCCCATGAAGGTGAAAACTGAAGCCTTTAACCCAGGATTAGTCAGGAAAGAGCATAAAAAAATTCAAGTCCAACCCCGCCACTGTGCAGCCTTCCTGTAGTGGTGGATTTATCCTTCCTTTGCCTTGCACTTGTGTATGTGCTCCTGGAATTTCAGTGAGCTTTCAGCTTGATTTTAACGTGTTTTAGAACAAATCAAACCTGCTAAATTGATTAATGAGGATTTACGGCGTTTTAATTATGGAGTGTGGTTCTGAATGATTTAAAGTCTGATATGAGCTCAGAGCAGCCCAAGATTCGGCGAGGAAATGAGAAACATGACATTTTGAAAAGGAAACCAATTTCCCTTAACTTAAACTGTTGCTCATATAAACCAAATTATAAATATACTCTGTGACTGTAATGCTACAGAGGACAGCTTACGAAAATATGATTAGTGGTGCAATTTCCTCAGGTTTCAGATCCTTTCTTCTTTTCTTTGCTGGCTTTAATGCAGGAAAAATCAACACCCTCCCTCCTCACCCACCCATCTTTCTCAATGAAAATAAAACAACAAATCAAATTCTGCAGCAGAGCTTGGGGATATCCTGACAAAATTCTGCTGTACAAAGAGAACTCAGGACAAGGGGGTACAAAAGAAAATTACAGGCATATAAAGGGTCAAGAAAAGGCTGTGATCCCAAGGTTATGCCTCACCTAGTGCCACGGTTCAGCTTGGATTGACACCCACAGTTTCTGAGGGAAGCAAACACAGAGATGTGGCAACATTTTTTTTGTGCTTCAAAGACCACGCCTCTATAATTTGGCAAAGGGGCATCAATTGGGGCAAACACATTAAAGACACCAAGAGCTTCCTTTGAAATACCTTCTGGTGAGTCAGGCACATCATCAACAAGAGCAGAACCTAAAGGATCACCAATAAATCCTATTTTGAGCTGCAGGATGCTTTGGTACATCAATATGTGGGGTGGTAGTGGGACTGTGGGGGATCTGCAGGGCACCTGAGGAATGGCAGCACTTCCTGAGGTCATTGGTCCACCCCAAAATCTTTGTTGCTTTGGTGTTAGAAAACTCAGCACTGCTAAATTTCAAGTTAAAAAAAAAAATTTAAAAAATCTGGTTTGCCTCATCTAGCAACTGGAAATCTGATGCTGCCTCTGCCGGGAAATTGAGCTTTATTCTGGTGTAAGCAAAGGAAAAAAGAATGAGTTCATTGGCATTCTCCTTGCACAAATAACACGTGCAGCACTTCACAAAGGCAGCAGATAAAAGTAACATTATTTTATTTATCAGCAAAGATGGGAAGGAAAATGCAGGGGAAGTACTTGCTTGAAAGCGTGTAGTGAGATGACTTTGTGTGTGAAGTATTGGTTTCTTGGAGTTTGGCAGCAATTTATTTATTACAGAGCTCCCTTCTGAGTGCTGCTTCCAACAAAACATGACCATAAGTGACATGGATAAGGATTTTGGAAAGCTGAGACTTCGAAAATCCATTTGGGAGCATCTCCATTAGGGATCGTTAGAACCAGTCCCTGCATGTGCAAGGAAGACTGTGGACCCAGCTCCTCCTGGCATAAGTATTCTGTTTTTACACAAAAATCCCTAGTGCTGAGAGCAGCAAGGAGACACAAAATATAGGGCAGCAATATCCTTTTTAAGTGTTTTGGGTTTGGTTTGTTTTTTTTTTAACATTTTTTTTGCTGCTTCTTTTCTCTCATGGTGCAGTCCTGGAGAAAACAGTATAAATTCCCCAGCGCTCAGTTTCTAGTGTGTATTTAATCTGCCTGCATTCAAATGGTAATAGACTGTTACAGGGATACCTTCACACAGGTGCCTGGTGTGTATAATACCTCTTCATTACAGCACTGAGGGAACTGGATCCTTTTTTTTTTTAAATATTAATCTCTTTAGGTTTTCACAAGCGGTGCCACACATCATAATTTTAAGCTCCCAGCTGATGACTCATTCTATTACTCCCAAGCTCATGCAGAGCAAGGCAAGAGACTGTCTGGCTCTCCAGCTCTGCTGTGTGGAACCCTGTGTGGAACCAGAGCTTTGTGAGGATTCAGGGGAGGAAGCTATTCCCAAGGATGAAGCTTTGTTAAAGGCACAAAGAAATCAGCTGAAATGGAATGAACAGTTTGTCTCCATGCTTGGAAGTGTCCAAAGCCAGGTTGGATGGGGCTTGGAGCAACCTGGGATAGTGGAAGGTGTCCCTGCCCATGGCAGGAGGAGGAACTGGATCAGCTTTAAGGTCCTTTTCCACCCAAACCATTCAGTAATTCTGTGATTCTCTCAGCTCCCTCACAGCCTCTCCCTGGATTCACCAGCCCTGTGGCATGCACTGCTCACTCCCAGTGTACAGGGGTTGAGGTTATGGTGTAAATAAGCTGGGTTTCATCCCGGGATCCCAGACCTGATCCCTTGGCACAGCTGCATCCACAGCAGTGCCCTGTGTAGGTTCTTACCCCGTGGGGAGGTTGCAGGGAGCAAAGCCAAGCTGTCCCTCCCTGGAAACTGCAGCAGGGAGGAAGCACAAGGGATCTCTGCCCAGAGCAGCCAGGTGGTGACCAGCACCTCTCACCTCTTGTCATGTGTCCCAGCCCCTGGATTTATCACGGGAATCACAGCACAGCCCAGGGAAGCCGCCGAGGCTGTCCCTGCAGCTCACCTGCACCAAGGCAGACCAGGGGGGATTAATGCAGTGCAGCTTGGGCAGCTTTGCCACCCCACGGCCAACATCTGCCCAGCTCCTCCTGGAAGTGTCCCAGAGAGTTGTGGAGGACATTCAGCTGATCTCTGTAGGACAGACTGGGCTATTCCCATTGCCCCCGTGAATTCCTACAGATGGAGCGATAAGGCACCAGTCTGGTGCCTACAAAATTTGTACCTGATCAGAAATGACCCTGAGACTGAAGAATTTTATGGCCTCTTTGTTCCCCCCAGGAGAGCCTTAAAAAGAAACCCCCCAACATAAAAATGGAGAAAGACAATTGTTAAAGGCAGTAACTACAGCACTGGGGACTGTAACTAAGAAAGGTTCTCAGAAACAGGGATTTGGAGCATGACGTGCTGAGGAAATTCATGCTCCTTTAAACAGAAGCAGTTTAAGTGTGACAGTGCATACAGACAATATGTTTCAAGCGTTTGGGACCCTGAGAGATTATTGAATACTGCATATTACCAGGTGTGAAGAGAAATTAAGAAAAATATCCCAAATGGAAGATGGGAGCAGTAGAAAAGTTCCAGCAGAGCTGAAATGATCTGAAAATAAGGAAGAGAACTAGGAGGGATTTATGCAGCTCTCCATTAGCATGAGGAATGCTGTCAGTGGAAGGGAAGGAAGAGTAGATACATTTCTGACAGGAACAGGTCCTTACAAACTCCAAGTGTAAGAGTTTCCTGTTCTCTCCTGCCACCTGTTCTCAGCTCTAAGTGAAAACTGAAAGCAGAACAAGAGAAGTTGTAAAGGAACTCAAGATTTGTCCAATACTCCATGAGCATGGACCATGTCAACCTCTGTTGGAAACACAGGATGGATTGCTTCCATTCCTTTTCCTCAAGCAACTCAGCCCTTTTTTTTTCCTCCATAATTAAAATTATCTATATTTCTATTCTTGGAAACATTTGCTTGGAAAACCTAATCCAGACTTATTGATGGCTAAAACACAGAGCATTAAGAGAAAACAGGGAACTTGATTGCTTAAATCTTTAAAGTCTGGAGAGAGAACAGAGGGAATTTGTGTAAAAGCAAAAAGACATACAAAACTTAGTGTTGGAAGAGCTTCCACATCTTGACTGATTGTAATTACTTGGAACTTGGATTTTAATATTTTTTGTCTGTTAAGCAAAGTTCTGGCTGGGAAAAGGAAGATGTATTATTAGTCTTCTTCCTTGAAAAGGTTCTGTTTCCAAGATACTGGAAGTATGGAGAGACTTCCAAAGGCAAATTTCAGTTAGGCACAGTCAATTAAAGTTGAACAACAGGATAAAAAGTCTCCTTGGATAACTCTTGGCCCTGCTGGTAGCTGAACACTATATAATTAGCACCAAGTTGGCAACTGTTTGTAGAACAGTTGACAGAGGAAAGCGCTCCCTCCCCTGTGATCTCTTCTCCCAGCCAAAGCCTGCACTGCCCATTCCTGGGTGTTGGGGAAACTCAGAGAAAAAAAACAACAACTTTTTTTTGCTTCCTACATCCTCATGTCCTGCCTGGAAGGACCTTGGGAGCACTTTCTCCTCTGTCACATTCAACTTTCCTCTGAAACGTGTCACTCTGCTCTCCCAGGCAGCGACGCGTGGCAGAGCTCTCCAGAAAGCTCGAGCAATCACTTGAGGCCCTGGGATAGCAATCAGCTATGCAAAGTGACAATCATCTATCACTCTGTGATGTCTTCGGGAGAGAAGTGAGAAAAACACGATCTTGGGTGTTTTGGTAAAGAAACCACACGATAAACAAAATCTCTGCGGCTCCGCACAGCAGAACCTGGCAGCAGAAATTCCATACACCACGCTCCAAACTTCATCTGGAGCAGCATGCATCCTGAAAACAAATCTGGGGGGAGTTACTACACACTGGAACAGCCCCAAAAACCAAGAAAAAGAGTGAAGTTACCAGGAAAATATGCATCTTGCTTTCCTCAAGTCTGTGCATAACGTAAGACATCTCCAATATCACAGCACTTCCACCCAGCAGGGAAAGGAGTGGATGAATGAAAAATCATCTCCCTAAGCTTTGGGTGGTGCAAACATACAGATTTTTAAATAGATGTTTCCCAGGAGGTGTTCAAGGCCAGAGTGGATGGGGCACTGGGCAAACTGGTTTAGGGTGAGGTGTCCCTGCCCATGGCAGGGGGTTGGAACCAGAGGAGCTTTAAGGTTCCTTCAAACCCAAACCACTCTATAACTTTGTAACACTGCAGCCAATATATTCTTTTGTAGTGCTCTCGTCAAAAATCATTTCCGAAGGGAAAATTGTAATGTGACAAACTGGATTTCTGGTATTGGAATGAATCCAGCTGGAAGAAATGGGTAAATCAATAAACCAGAGAAACTCCTGTGTGCAAATAGCCAGAAATTGCCTACAGAAAATCACTCTCGAGCCTGCTGGTTCTCAGCAGCGCAGCCACCACGGCAGCTCCAGTGGCTGTGAATTTACAGCTGCTGTCTTCTCCATAGCAACTTAAGAGCTGCCTGCACACAGAACCACAGGATGGTTTGGGTTGGAAGGGACCTTAAAGCTCATCCAGTGCCACCCCTGCCATGGGCAGGGACACCTTCCACCATCCCAGGTTGTTCCAAGCCCTGTCCAACCTGGCCTTGGACACTGCCAGGGATCCAGGGGCAGCCACAGCTGCTCTGAGCACTTTGTGGCAGGGCCTCGCTACCTCCTCAGCAAAGAATCTCTAATCCCATGGTTTTCTCTGAAGGAATTTCAGACATTTACTCAACAGTTTAAAAAAAAAAAGTGAGCTACATTACATTTGTGAGAGGTTAAAAGCAGGTACAAGGGCACTTACAACAGAGGAGAACAAATTGCAGGTCTGCAGCCTCACTCATCCACACTGACACCTCCAGGTGCTCAGCCTCCCTGGGAAAGGATAAAACGTTTCCCTTAAGTACAGTGCTAATGGCAGTAATTGGGAGATACCATCCTGAGTGCTGAACCAGCAAAAGCCCCCAGCTGGCCACAAGAACATCTCCTAATGTTCAATTAAGATAAGACTCAGTATATCGTTCTGCAGTGTCTTTTTTTTTTTCTTTTGCTGGGTGGAAGTTTTTGAGATCGATATAAAAAGAAAAAAAAATTAATATAGCCCATGGTTTCAGTTCCACTGGAGCCCTATTATACATCTCTCTTCACTCAGCCCTCGTGCCTAATTGCCGTCAGCCCAAGCACGTCACTTCTGGAAACCTCTCCTCCTGTTCCAGCTCTCAGAGCTGTTGACTGGAAGAGTTTGTTTGACACTCATCACAGGAGACTGGCTGCCAGTCAGCAGGGCTGTGCCTGCAGTGCCTTCCCAGGACATGGAATTAGGTCTCCATATGGGGTCTCTGCCGTGGGAGGGGACAGGGAACAGTTGTGCCATGGGCAGGTACTGACCCAGTAAGGCTTTGAGACAGAAACCCACAGGGGCTGGGTTTGGGATGGTGCTCCCAGGTGCTCCCATGCTCCTGACTCACGGAAAGTTTATTGCAGAAGCCCTGAAACATTCCATGAATTCAGGTTTTACTTGGGGAAAATGGCCGTAATAAAAATGAACCAAAAGCAGGGGCAAACCAATCTGAAAACACTGGTTCAGTTACACATTAGCAGTGGCAAGTTTGGCTCATTTTTTAACATGCACTCAAAGTGACATTTCATCTCCAGATGAATTCCAATTTTATTTCAAAATATGAAGGGAAACTTGGCATTTAAATTAACCTTCCATCCCAAAGTGATGTTTTTTCCTCTGCTCTCATTCACTGAGAACATCGGCACACCTTTAATTACAGTTTCACCCCAGATGATTATTCTGCTCCGCTTTGCAAACTCAGCCAAGAAATCACCTACTTCTAACAGCTTTTGTGTCTTTACACATCTCAGGGCACCTGAAGAGCAGAGGCAGCTCCTCTGAGTCCCTCCCTGCTCCCCAGCCTGCTGTCCCCACTCCGGGACAGTCCCAACCTTGACTCTGGGGGCCCCTGAGAGCTGTGGGATCCCTGTGGAAAATCCAGACAGGAGATGACGACGTTTCCTTGCTGCCCTCCCGTGGACATGCCATGACCACAGTCACTGCTACTTGACTAAAAGTCCCTGGCTTTACATGAAGATGTTGGGCTTGGCTCTCCACCTGGGTTGTTTTCTCTCCTCAAAAATAGTTGCGTTTACCAAGACAATCAGGGTTTTTATGTGGAGGGAACACGAAGATGTTTCTAGATCATAAATTTTAATCCAAAATCTCTCTGGTACCCAAAGATTAATATTTAATGTCTGTTCTATAATGTAATTTCTACAGGCCAATCTTTCATCTTCAAAACTTGATCATCATAGACCTACAAAAGTTAGACTTCAATATGATAACAATACTTTATGGACACAGTGATTCCTGAATTCCCTCTCTGTCTCCTACCGGCAGTGATGGTGTTTCTGTGAGTCTTAAAAAATGAGCTAACACTTTTAATTCTCTATTTTTCTCTTCAGCTTATATTCAGTACCGCTGAGCATCAAGTGTGAAATGCTAGGAGGAGCCAGATCAGTGCCAGGACAAGATGAGAAGCAGTACCTTTGCAATTGAGGTCATCATCCAAAGATTAAAAACAGACTGTGATTTAATTCCATCTGTTAAGTGTCTAGGGACTCCATGTCTAGTATATGAGAATGCTGTCCTTATAATAGGAAATTTGGAAAGATCTTCAAGAAATACACCAACTTCCCAGTTGGTTAATGAATCTTTTTTTGTTTTCCAAATGTTACTCAAATCCCTCACATGCTCAGAGTGTGATATTGTGTACAACAGGCCCATGAACCAAATTCTTCCCCAGTTTTACAACTGCTGTAATTTGTATTTCCCAACAAATCACGACTTTGCCTTTTCTCCTTCTGCCTTAAACAGTGAAGGAAGGGAGAACACGACCGCTCCAGGCTGCCCAGAGGAAAGAAGGACAAAAATGCTAAATTGACTCAGTATGAAAATGTCACACTACCCCTGGTGCAACCCCTGGTGTTCTCGAGAAGCAGAGGTGGAAGGAGCCAGCTCCAGATGCTGGGTAGTTTTTCTTCCCTAGAGGAAAGTAACATCAAGTGCTGCTCTCAGGCACAGGAATTGCTCTGGGAATTGAGAGCCCTCCATCCACAAACTCCTTTCTGGTGTCTTGACATAATGCAAGTTAAAATCTTGCACCACAAACTCTGAAGAGCTGCCTAAAGCATCATAAAATCATAGAATGGTTTGGGTTGGGAGGGACCTTGAAGATCATCCAGTCCCACCCCTGCCATGGGCAGGGACACCTTCCACTGTCCCAGGCTGCTCCAAGCCCCATGTCCAACCTGGCCTTGGACACTTCCAGGGATCCAGGGGCAGCCATGGCTGCTCTGGGCACCCTGTGCCAGGGCCTCCCCACCCTCACACCAAAGGACAAGATACTGCCCACAATTCCAGTTTGGCAGCAGCTTCTCTTTCCCAGCTAAAGAATTGATTACTTCCCTAAGAGTAGTTACTTTTCTCTCGCTAACCCTGAGATGAAACACTGCAGACATCCAGAAACTCTGCAGAGCCCCAACTTTCTTAGGTTTGCAGTAGGAATGTTGCCACTGGTTTTGAATAAACAAACCTCCAGATAGTGAGTAGTGAGGGCTCATTTCTAATCTAGAGTGAGTTAATGGACAAATCCAGCTAGCAGAGGATAAAGCTGCTTATACACTGACCTGTAGTCACAGAGCTGCTGCAATCATCTGAAAAAATAAATCCCAGCAGAGCCAAGAGTCAGGTCATAGCTCTGGTATCAGCTCACCTTCCTTGAAAAGCCTGCAGCCATGTGAGCATTTTGGTCCCCGTGATCTATTAGGTTCACAAAAATGTGTGTGCCCTAACTCGTGCCCTCTGGGAAGGCGTTTTGTAGGCTGTTATTTGAGCAGGGATGTACAGGTAACCCTCAGGCGTCTCTGGAGGTATGGAACACAAGCCTGTGTGGGACAGTGATACCCACGCAGGCACTGAGCTTTGCAGCTTGTTCTGATTTCCAGTACAAGCCTGACTGGGTTTCAGTGATAGATTTTTGTCTCTCCCCAGCCCGCTCCACTGGCTCCCCTGGAAACCTACAGCATTTAAACTTCCTCAACCAAAGTTAGACCAGGAAGATGTGGATCCTTGGCTGCTGTACAAGGTCAGAGGCTTTTGCCAGCTTTAGCCATCTCAGACCCCTAGAGATGGGAAGGATCCAGGCATTTCATTCCTGAGTGTATCTGCAATGCACAATCTTTTCTCACAGCCGTACAAAACCGCTGCTCCCCTTGTGTGTTATCAAGGTTGCTTGAGCAAAGGAAATTGTATCTAAGCTAAACACACACGGTGCTTTCAAACCAGCAGTGTCCAGGAAGCCAACAGCAACCTCACTCTTGAAAATATGATGACAGAGAATGAGTTAATTTTGTTCAGATTACGGTTCTACCGGGTTAGAGGTTGATCGCCAGGTGGGAGCAATATTTTGGTTAATTGTTCTTTACTCAAGAGGTGGCACACCTTAACTGAAATGCCAACTGCAGGACTACAAGTTGCATATGAAATTATCCTTTCTCTAACAGCCATGTTCCCTGGCTCCTTATTTCCCAGATTTCCTGTGAGCTCGGGTCTACCCTAGAAGCAGGAAGGCATTTACGAAAACCAGGAGCTTTGCTTACTGCCAGAGCACGATCCCTACCAGCTGCTTCCCTTGCTGAGCAGGGAGCACAGGAACAGCAAAGACATGTGCTGCACTCCCCAGGCTGCCTGTGAACCATGACATGTCGCTTTTGAAGTCGCCTCCTTCCCAGTATTTGAGGTTTGATTGTCCCAAGGCAGGAGGCAGGAGCTGATTTTAGCTCTTGGAGCATCTCGAGAGCTTTAGGAGATGGAAGGCAGAGAGAAACAAGGGACAGGGACTGCGTGTTCCTCCATCAGGGCTGATACTCAGGCCTTCAAAAGGAGAACAGGAGATGACAGAATAAGGATACACCTTTCAGCAATAACTTAAAGAAATTTCTTATCAATCTCTTTTTGTGAGAATCAGTTGTGTCCCAAAGTCAATGACAATTCCAACAAACCCACCCTGAATGAGCCCAGTTGAGGCCAGGGGCTCATCTGTTGATTCCCCTGTGGTTCCTGCAGATTTCTCTGGGATGTGTTTTTCTGTAATGTCTGTCTGATGTTATTTTTTTTTCCTGTGTGCATAATATTCTTTTCATCCCCCAAATTTAATTTTCTAACTTGTTGGCTTTATTGCTTAAAATTTTAGTAGAGGTTTTGGGTGTGCTGCTGACAAAATAATAATTTATATTGTATCAGTCAGTATCACTCCATTGTCTTAATCTTTCATAATGGTTTTTCTGCAGCTTCCAATTTTCCTTCGAATAAAACAAATTACTTAGCAAGTGGAATATCTTCTTGTCATAATAATTTAATATTAAAATGTCAATAAGATTTGGTACACACAGCAGAGGGCACAGAGGTACAGAGGCAGAGCAGAAATGAAGTAAACTTAATAAAGTGAGTGAGAAGGTACAATGGGGATTGAGGTTGGCTCCTGCACTGGATATGAAAGAACCTTTTTATCCTGCAGTGCAGTACAATCATTGTGTAAGCAATAAAATGATTGCAGGAGCACTTCTTGCTGCTGCTGTTGGCTGACACTTAGTGCAGCACCAGTCCTAGGCGGGAGGCAACAGCACTGGATGGGGACAGCGGGTGGCACAGGCTGGGAAGGAAGGGATGGCCAGAGGCTGGTGGCACACCCTGCCCTCTGCAAGGCAGTTCCCTGGGGTTTCTGGCTTGTTTCTGGCACGGGTGAAGGCTCCAGTCTGTGGTTCAGCATCCTGATCCAGCCTTCAGGGCAGGATTCGTGCTGGGAAGTCTGAGCCCTGCGTCAGCAGGCAGACCTTAGCATTCACTTCTCCTGAAACTCCAACCTCCATTTTGGTCAAATTCTCCTTCTGATCCAAACTTAACAGATTGCACTGGCAGACGAGTGCTAAATGCTGTGAATTTATCTAGAACATAATGAGTTCCCTAAAAATGTCTGGAAGCCTCAGGAGCAGATATGTCCCTTCCCCCAGCCTGAGACGGTCAGCAGGACATGCTTTGGGAGCAGTCCTGATCTTCCTTGGGCAG
Source organism: Lycocorax pyrrhopterus obiensis (assembly GCA_014706295.1). NCBI lineage: Eukaryota > Metazoa > Chordata > Aves > Passeriformes > Paradisaeidae > Lycocorax > Lycocorax pyrrhopterus. The sequence goes on along the minus strand of JACSVZ010000022.1, from coordinate 5,973,586 downwards.
CCATACACGTCTTTGTGAGATGAAAGTGCAGAATTACAATGACAAATCCAGAATAATTCAGGTTGGAAGAGACTTTAGAGGTCACCCTGTCCAACCCACTGCTCAGAGCTGGGCTAGCTTCAAAGTAGCATAAATTCAAAAGGAAGCAAATTTGCATGAGCTCCAGGACCTTATTATCTGTCTCTGTTCTGTCTCAGGCTAGAGGAAAAGCTGTTCCTACATCTAACCACCCTTTTCTCTCCTGCAGCTATGGAAATGGGTGCTGCATTCACAGCTGACTCTTTCCACACAAATATATCACCGTTTGAAATCCCTCTTTTCAGCACCTAATGTCTCCTCCTGCAGAAACAGAACACAGGCATTGATTTAAGTGCGCAGTTTTTCATAATTCCTGTGAGGGAACAAAAAGGGACAGCTGGAGAAAGCCCCTTCCCTTTTCACAAAGGAATATCTCACACCGTAGTTCCGCCCTGCATAGCAAGCAGGCACCACTTTGATGTCATTTTAGCCAAAGACTGACAAAAGTTAGCTGAAATATGTCTTGCTCTGTCCTACAGCCTTCCACAGATAATCCCAAGGGTGCCTGGGCAGCACAGGATGGCAGCAGGACACCAGGGAGCTGCAGAAATGTTCCCAGAACTCAGAGCATCAGAAAGTTTGATGAAAGTTGCTTGAGTCTTCTGCTGACATTTTTTTACCAAGAATGAACAGGAAAGGTCCTTCGTCCACTCTGGGAGGTTTTTCCTTATTAACTGCTGCCCTCCTATGTGTAAAAATGAAAATGGTAAAGACCAAAGTCCTTCGAACTGTCACAATATTGAATGTCAGGGTAATTTAACTGTCAAGAACTATAAACACGTATGGATGCTGATAAAGCTCCAGCAGAGAATGTCTTCAGCTCTCTGCAGCATTTTGTGACAGTTCTGTCTTTCCCATGCAAGTAACTCAAAACAATGTTACAGATTTGTAAACTTCCTGCAGCTGCAGGTTGTTTTGCAGAATTGTTATGGTTCTAACTAGAAAAACATTCAGAGATGGGTGTCTTAGAACTTGACCAATCCCCTCAAGGGGTGGATGGCAAAAAACCAATTACCTTATGCCATTTAACACACTTTGTGAACTAACGTATAAAAGCCTTCTGAGAGTTCATTAAAGCGCTTCCATTTATCCCTGAGCCTGGACTTTGTGTCGTTTCTCTACTCGTCCGTGGGGAGAACAGCGACAATCAAAGCTCCTGGAAAAGGAGGATTTTTTGAATCCCTGTGCCAGTGGAAGGCTGTTTGCTGCTGTATGGTTTGTTTCCCAGTTCTCAGACTGTACCAGTTTAAAATCAGTCAGCACTTTTCTCCAGGGCTCGTTCCACAGGACTAATTGCTCGGATAATAGGGAACTGATGCTGATGTTCAGCCAATATTTTCCTCTCCTCCCCAGCGGGCACTTTCTGGCTGCCACCAGGAATCCCTGCCTCTTTTTCTATCTACATGTTAATGCTCCTATCTACATCTTAAATACTTGTTGCTCACTATAATTCTCCCTCCTCCATTCAAATTTTAGCTCAGCAACACTGCCATAATGCAGCTTTTATTTGTCAGATAACTGTCTGTCACTCCTTCTTAATTGCTTTTCATTTGTTGGCTTCTTCCTGGTGTCGACGTGGTCATAACAGAATACAATTTTCTACATGTGCCCAGCTGCTCTTTTATGGACAATATTCACATCTTTTCTCCCTCCCAAGCCTCTACTCTTTCAGACCTAACTGTCTGGTGGACTTACTCACAGCCGTGTTGCATTGCCAAAAATATATTCCGAAATATCAGATATTTTGGTTTTTCCATATTGCCTCGCCCTTCTGAGTGTGTCCCATCTACCAGCACCAATCAACCCCACCTACCAACCCATCCATCCATTGGTTTCATCTCATTGTACATTGCCTCATCGCTTTTCTCTCTTGGTCCATCAGAGTTTTTCCCAGAATGGTTTTCCCATTGTTGTTTGCTATGCCTTCCAGTTTAGGTATCACCTGGGAATTTAATTACTGTGCTTTCTACCTGTTTTTCCAGGTCAGTAAGTGTGATTTTGAGCAAGATTGGACATAACAGAAGTCCCTGAGGTAGCCCTAGCACAGCTTCCCCCAAAGAGGCCTTGCCTGCTGATGTGGCACAGCTCACAGCTTCCTGGCTGTGCTCAATCCATGTGGAGTGACTTGCCTCCAAGGAATTGGACTGAGCTAGTTTTCAAGTAAGGGTTTGTGAGTCACTGTATAAAATTATTTACTGGAGTCCAAAATGACACAATAAAGGTTTGACATCCAAATTTAACAAAACAACTAACCCAGCAAGTTCCTTTCAGTAAGAAACAACACCTGCTCTCCCTTCTACATCCTCCTCTCCTCTGGGGTTTATACAAGTCTCCTTATCTATCATTGCATCGTTTTCCTGAATGGGTCACAGAATGCTTTGGGTTGGAAAGACCATAAAGCCCACATAGTTCCAAATCCCTTCCAGAGGGAATGCCAGCTTCCTACCAGGCCTTTCCAGGATCTCCCATTCCTGTCTGCACCCTGCCCTGTCGGGTCTGTCTGGGAGCAGCAGCATTTTTGGCTAAAGGGCAATGCTGGGTTCCTCCTGCAGAGAAAGAACCCGTGAGTGCAGCCCATCCTATGCCAAACCCACCCTGTGCATCCACACCACCAGATGTGGTTCAGTCCTGTGGTGGACTGAGTGCAATAAAACTAAACTGAATGGACCTTACATCCCACTCCCCAACAAATTGCACATTAACAAGACATATTTTTTTCAAAATTTAAGAGTTCTTGTACTGGAGTGTGTCTAAAACCTCTCCACTGTGTAGTTTTGTTAATTTCCAAAGAGTCGGCCTATATGTGAATCAATTCTCCTTAGTTCCTCAATCCTTCTGCAGAGAACTGAGAGAAAAAAAAAAAAAAAAAACAACAAAAAAGAAACCAAACCAGAAATTATTTGTAGAATTGCTTAGAAAAATCTTTTCGAAATATGAAGGGAGCTGAAATTTTTTTAAAAGCTCTAGAGGGCAAGATTGATAAGTAAAGTATAAATTATGCACTATTATCTACCGAACCCACAGAGTGGTGCTGCATCCTACAGGGCACTGCATGCTCACCCATGGGCCAGGACTGCATCTGGATAAAGCTATCACCAATTTATAGCAAGGCCTAATGAAGCAGTATTTGTAAAGCACTTGGGACCTTCAATTAAATGCATTACTTTTTATAATTTCGCCTACTTCCCTAACACCTAGGGGCAAAAAAAGCCAGGCTGGTAACCAATTGCAGACCAATTAAATCCAAGTGTGTGTCCAGGCACGAGGAGCAGCAGAGGTGGGTAATTATGCATTGCTGACAGGAGGAACGTGAGCTGGAGATGCCACAGTGCTGCCTGGGCTTTGTGGCATTCCCAAATGGCATTCAGGAAACATTTCAAGGGGATCAAAGCTGCCTCACGGGCGCTATACAAATTCACCATCATAAACACTGAATAATACATTACACTAATCTGATTGCTATTGACTGTTACAGTTGCATGTGTGACCTTGGGCATATATTAATCAAAGGCAGCCGTTCGTATTTCCATCCTGCAGCGATGAGCAAAACTCATCTCAAATCTCCTCTTGTCCCTGCGCCTCTTTCTGTTCTGTCTGATGTCACATGGAGCCTGGTGTTTGGAGGGAAATGGCTTTTTTCTATCCTCCCCTCTTCGTTTGAGCACACACAGGAACGCTCTGATAGGGAATAACAAGAACACGCACCTTTTTGTCCACCCAGCGCTCCCTGAACCCAATTTAGCAAGTGTCACAATCTGAAAGAGCTTTGGAGCTTGAGAGTAATTGGTTTCCCAGCAGAGACTACAAGTAATCCCAGAAGCTCTTTGGAATTTCAGCAGACGTGTTTATTATTTACCCTAAGAAATGAGGCGTCGTTGGAATGAAAGAGCCCATTGCTGACACCCCTCACACGGTGCCGCGGGTGTGTGTTTGCTCACATGAGCTGCAGCAAGGCTTAAACCCAAAAAACCCAATCCCTCATCGGTTCCCCTTCCCTTTGTCATTAACAGAAGACAGGGAACACAAGAAAGAGCTGACACTGTGTTGACAACAAAGTGAAAAGGCATTGCTTTGCCTGCATTGATTCCCTTCTCTTTCCCCAAGGCTATGAGATGATGCTCGCTGGATTATACTGCAAAAAGCTCATGCAGGTGCTCCCTGGTTTGCTGCCTCCTGCCCCAAGGTGGTCTTCGAGTGTGGAGAGCCTTCCCCTGGGGTTTGTTGAAGCCCAGCAGCAGGGCTCTCTCAAAGCATGGTGTAACAAATATAAAATCAGACAAAACCTCAAAATAATCCGTTGAGCTGGGTTTGATGTGGTCTCAGACCATTGGCATGCAAATGCATTCCTTTAACAGCTTTACTCCTTCACTTGAGGGCTAAGCATGACAGTCAATAATTTAAAGGCAAAGGACTGAAAGAGGCTGGGATTATTCCCCAAGCAAGTGTTGTAAATGTAGACCATTTATATTTAAATTAAATTTAAGCAAGCTATGGCAATACTGATACTATATGAATAATTGGCTCTACACCCACAGGTACCTGCTTTTTAACTGTTGGGTTTAAAAAAAAATAAAATTTTAAAAAAGCCTCTCAATGCTTCTACTAAAATTCCACTCTGTGCCTTGTCAGAGAGTGCCGAGAGGGAGGTGCTGAAGAATACCTGGTCACGAAGGAGAAATAAAGAGGAGCAGGTTGTATGGCTCCTCCTGACAGGCCAGCACTTCTGCCTCCCAGCTATGCAAAACCACACAGAACTTAATTAAGAGGGTCCATTTTCTCTACAAAGCCTTTTATGGTCCCTGGCCTTTGCTCAGATACATTTACTTTTTCCATCAGTCACATCAGAACCTCCGGGCTGCTGCCAGGGGACCCCCTGGAAGCTTTCTCCTTTATAAATTTTTCACACCAGTTCTATTACCTGGAGTGGACTTTCACTCCGTGAGGATGCAGCCTGATCCCCCCAGACCTCTCCCAACCCTCTCTGCATCTGCCACAATGAAGAATTATAGTGCATGCAGACCACTCTTCCTCCTTTTTCCATTACTCAGCAGCTCTTCAGCACATGAGAGTTTCAGGATAAATTAATGGATATTTTAGGACATCTGAAGAGTGGTCTTAGAAGGATGCACCAAATTTTTTAAAGAGAATCTCCAGGCCATATCAGTCCCTTGAATATGACCATGAATGGCCATCAAAGACTCCCTTGGAAATAAAAACTGATTACAGAGTTTTGGTGTCTTTGTGGGTTTTTATCCGAATGACTCAACGCGAAATGGTCACGCATTGGAAATCACACTGCAAAAGTACATTTCTTGTCCCTCCTAAGATTCCTCCTCACATCCCACAAGGAAATTTTAATTCAGCTCCCACATGGAGGTCCAAAAGGGAGGATTGCTGGCTATTGCAGACAAGGGTGTTTCAGAACTAACTCTAGGAGAGAGACTCCATGAGTTCTTTCACCTGAAATCCAGGTTCAGGAAATAAAATAAAGGAATGGCTGAAGGCTGCGTCCCACACTGACTGGCTATTTCGTATTCCCATGAGTAAGGCAGCTGATCTTTTTACTCTGCCCTCCCTTTTCACCAGAAAAGCCTGGAGTTAAGGAACCTCAATTTCACTTACACAAGTCTAAAGCCAGCGTAACTTCTGACTCTTGTGGGCATTACTTTTGATTTATACTCATGACGCCAAGGAGAAAATCAGATCAGGGAAATATAAATCAAACAGAGATCAATACCGAGCATCAAGGTACTAATTCTATCTCCTGAAACGGCCCTTACAAGCTGCAGGAGGCCGGGAGACAATTCCCCTGGCACAGGCACGGCAGATTTATGTGGAGCCGTGGTCCTGGTGCAGGGGAGATGTCGGAGGTGGAAGGGGACGGGTCTGCACTTCATGCTATTAAGAATCTCTGTCTGTCTGGGCTGTCAAACAGTCTGGGGGCAGCTTTGGGAGGTTGTCATAAATCAGCACACCCTTGCGCTGGGGACTGGGGATGACAACCAAGTTGGTTTAAAATTATTTTTCACTGTGGGTTTGCTTTTTTTTTTGCCTCCAGGGACTGCTGCAGAACCTCAGCCTTGCTTCTCCTGATGGGGGGACCAATAGGAGTAGTAAGGGACTGGGAGCTCTTCCCCAAACCCAAACCCTCCTGAATGGCATGGCAATGTTCTCTTCCTCTTCCTCCAGTGACACAACAGCACGAAACCTGGTCTTTAAAGCACACTGCGATGTTTCATGACTGCACCAAACGTGCACTGGGTGGAAAGGGCTGAGCCACTGATCCATAGGAGGACACGGTTCAGGGGTTGGGAGTGTTCTGCAAGCAGCCCACGAAGTGCCAGGCAGATGTTCACACAAGCCAACAGCTTGTCTGGTGGAGTCTTAATTTGTTTTTAGGATATGTAGTAAAAAGGATGAGGTGATCCGGCTGCTTTCTGCCAGCGCTGGTAAATGTGACTACATATATTATCACAGCCTGAAATCAAAGGGCTCGGCAGTGGAGGAGTGGGGGAGGCACAGAAAATGGGCAAGGATTTTGTACACTGGAAAACTTTACACCTTATTCACCAAAGCACAAATTTGGCAGTTCCTTGCTTTGCGGAAAATTTTTGAGAAATGTGATTGAAAAGGGAAACTTGTTTGGGAGCATGTCAGGGGGCTGGTGGGGAGGGATTGATGGCATGTTAAATAGCAATAGCTGATTGCATAATTAAGTAATAAAACTCTCCGAGTAGTAATTATAGGACGTGTCAAACAGAGTTATAAGGCAGGAGGCCAAAAGCCAAGTGATTAACCATTGGAGAAGTGTAACAATTCCCTGGAAATGCCCAGCCCAGAGTGCTGTTGGCGCAGTGAAATACACTTCATAATAAACACCAAAGAGTAGGACCAGCTTTACATTCTGAGATGATGGCAGTGCCTCCCATCAGTCTCCCATCTCTCTTTCACCATGAAAAGGAGTCAGAGCAGATGTCCAGGGCCCTTGGGATGAGGCTGGGCACTGAATTTCTCGTGTTGTTCCTGGGAAGCCCAGCCTTGTCCTGGCTCGGAGCGGGGCCGTGGTACCCGGTGTGATGTCAGCTCCCCTCTCCCAGCACTGGCTGGACTGATCCTCACGGAGCCATTTGATTTTGTTCTGGACAGCTCTGGAAGTGTTTTAGAAATCTGTTCTTCGTCGTCTTGCGGCACTTAGAACAGTCTGCTGGAGAGGGTGTGGTGTCTGTCTGGAACGCGTCTCAGATATCTACTGACACAGGCACCGAGCATAATTCCTGTTGCTGTAGATTTCACAGAGAGAGGTTTCTACTTCATTAATTCCAAAGAAATGAAAAGAAGACGAAAAAAACCAACCCTGATCTCTATCTCAGTGCAGAGATACATAAAAGTGTATTTTTCTCTGGAAGTCATTCTGCCTGCTGCTTCAGGAGCAGACGCAGTAACTCCATTAAGGAACTGAGACACCTTCTGATCATTCAGACTTCAAGAACTCATGGCTGGGCTGAGCTCAGGACTGTGATGGTTCCTACCTGTTACAGGTTACTGTTCCCAATGTACACTTGGACACAATTTATACAGAGGTCAGGCTTCTCTTGGGCATCACTTAGTGTGTAAAGAAGGTCTAAACTATTGATTTTTAATTTTGTCTTACACACCTCCTGCTCAAGGCACAGGAGTTCTTGACTTACCTTCTTTAAACCTTCTGCTATTTTTTATATCTCTATCACCACTTTCGCTATTTTTTTATTTCTCTCTGTCATCACCCCTTATTCCTCTAATGTCTAAGATGTATAGTTCTAATATTTTAATCTTTCCACACACTTCAGCTTTCTATTCACTTAATCATTTTCATTGCCTTCCTCAAACCTGTTTTATTTCTGCTCTCTCCTCCCGTAAGACTGGAGAGAAAGGCTGAGCAGAGGATCCATGGTGTGGTGTCACTTCATATTAAAGATAAGGAATAATTCTCTGCTTTCCTTGAGCTTTTTCTTAATGCAAATGAACATTTTGTTTGCTTTTCTGGCCACCACTTCTCACTGAAGAAATGTCTTGTTGGCAAAGACACCTCGTTGCTCTCCTGACTCCCTACAGTTAATTTAAGACTGACTCCACACACGAGCAGTTTAAATTGTTTCCTTTTTCCTTTCACTACGCTTCACCTTCTGCTTCCTTGAGCTGAGCTGATCCCTGGAACGCACTCCACCCAGCTCTTTAAGAGACTCCTGAAATGATTTATAATTTCACTGATGCCTTTGGCTGTCGAAATCCTTATTTTGGCTCACAGGTCCTGGAGCATCCCACCGCCAGCCTTGCCCTGACACTGTCATTCCCTCCCCTTCACAAGGGAACTGGTGCCCGTGCAGCTGCTGACTCTCCCAAGAAATGTTTGTGTGAGACTATTTAAAACCTCGTTGCAGATGGAAATTTTTGAAAGCTCCTGCTCTCTCCGCTCTGCTGCAGGAACACAAAGAAGTGTAATAGGCTGGAGAGAAAATGATTATTATTTTTTACAGCTCCGTGCAGTTTCGTCCATGAGATCAGATTAAACAACATTTTATCACCACCATATTTTTAGCTCATTTATTTGATTAAAGTGAGTATCGTTTCTAGTTGCTTTCCAGGTATTTCCGAATGAGAAATTCACACCTGTGATGTACCTGCCACTCCGTCAGCACACGGTGACACTGCATTGCATATAACCCCAGAGAAGTGGCCCACTTTGGCTCTGTTTTCATATTTGGACAATGCAGATCATGATATCAACCTTGGTTTGTTAAGAATATTGAACCCACCCGCAGCAAAAATAATGTAAAGATCTTTTTCTCTAACCACTTAATGAAAGTGCCACCAGATCTTTCTGGTTTTTCTGTAAAATCCATTCTTAAATCATCATAATAACAATTTTCCGTTAGCCCTGCTGACTGTAAATAAGCATCAGTGCTAGAAAAACAGACATTTTTATTGTCCATTTGGAAATATTCATAAACACAACCTTAGGAACATCCAGAGGTGTGTAGGCACAAAAGCCTGCCTGTAGACTTCCAGGGAAGTGCTCAAAAGATGTGTGGATGTGGCACCTGGGGACATGGTTTAGTGGTGAACATGGTGGTGCTGGGCTAATGGATGGACCTCACGATTTTAGAGGGCTTCTCCCACCAAGATATTCCATGATTCCATGATTCCAAGGACCCCAGAACTCACCACCTGCACAATCCCATGCATGCTAGAATTTCTGTGTCCCTGGTGTCTGAGGTTGCTTCCTGTGAGACCTTTGTCCCATTTCTGGAGTGTTACCAAACATATTGACATCAAAATACAACCAATTATATAAATAAGTGAAATGTGCTACTCCTTTCAATTAACTCCTCACTTTACCAGGTAATAAAAGCGCCTGCCTTCCTCTCCCTTCAGCCACACTCAGCCTCAGAACCCTTTGTTGTTCCAGCCCAGAGCCAGAGGATGTTATCTCCTGTGCTGTTTCCTTGCTGTGTTTGTGAGTATGTCCATAAAAACCCTTTTTCTTCGTCTCTACTCTATCTCGGGTCCCATTAAACACGAACTGAGTTGTGGGCAAGGCTGGGGAGGATGGAGAAGTGCTGCACCTGTGTCTTACAGAGAGCTTCGTGGCAGAGCTGATGGCTGCAAGGAGGCAATAGTTATTCCAGCATTGTGGTATTTACCTCTGTGAAGGTAATTCTGGAATCTGTTATGTGAGAATGAGGCACGGATTCTTTAATAATGCACAAATTAAAGGAACTCGAAGCGTTAGCATCATTGCCTGCTAATAACATTACAACACACCTGTTATGAAGTGTGTGCATATATCACGTTTCCACCTCCAAAACAGAAGCATAAACAGCATTAAATAGAAATTTAATTATATAACACCGTTGAGTGGCTGGGTTTATGCTTTGGCTGTGTATTAAGCAATGTTCCTGAAGTACCTATCTTCACAAGCATTGGAAAAATTAAACCATTAAATCGATTTCACAAATGTTTACTGTGCAAACATGACAAAAACTCTGCAAATACAGGGAATTTATTATGGGGGCCAAGTGCTTCGCTCAAATGGTGGACACACTAAATACCCTCTTTTAAGTCTCAAATCTGTATTTTAGGAGATACCTTTCCAAACAGGGGAGTTTGCTGAGCTGGACATTGAAGATTAGGCAGACAGGCAACCCCATATAAATTCAAGGCTTGTTGAAAGAAATTTCCAACTCTAGAGCTGGGAGTAAAATAAAAAAAAAAAGGCATTTAGTGGAGACAGGCTTCAAAATTCAGAATTTCTTTGTTGTTGAGAATACCTAGACTTTCTAGAAGTGCTCCTCTTTTCTAGCACAGAGAGACTGAGCGGGTCACCCTGTGGTCCTTGCATTTAGAAAATTCCACATGGTACTTTTGGTTTCTGGGAAATGGTGCACTCTTCAGAACAAATGGGGTTTTCGAAAAGCCAGGTTTTCCACTGAAATGGTCATTTCAGGTACACGAGCTGGGTGTATGGAGTGCTCTGGCTGTTGCAGTCTAAGTGCTCCCCCGTGTGTTTGCTCTCATCCTCCTACTAGAGTTTTGGCTAGAAATTCCCTACAAGCTTGAAAAAAATTAAATAAAGCTGGAGTGGGGAAATCAGCAGGTTTCAGCAACATTTCTAGCTCACGTCTGTAAAATATCAGATGTGTCACAGAAAAAAAAAACCCACCCTTAGATATTTAGGGTTCTTAGTCACTGTCACACTTCTGTCTCTCTGGTCTCTCAGGAATCGGTCTGAATTGCTCCACGGGATGATTAAAGTGGTTTAATTACAAGATCAGGTCTGTGTGGGATGGGAGAGGTGCTAGTGGGATGTCATCTCCAGCTGGATGCCCCCAGGACTCACTCTCTGATGACTGGGAAGAGCTCAGGGGAGTGAGGAGGCAAAGGGGCATTTTCCCCTTGCCTTGGGGCTCAGAGGGGCTCTCCAGGAAGATCCTGCGAGGAATAAAACCTTCCTGCCAGGCATCCAGCATCCCGAGCAGCAGAGGAGGCACCATAAACCCCACGGGCTGCTCCTTTGTGCCACAAGCAGACATCTCAGTGATCCATCAAAAATCAGGCTGTGGCTGATAAACTGTTTTTATTTTGTTTGGGGGGGGAGGTGGGCACTTTGCTTTTGTTTTTAGTTTGCTGCTTATGATTAATTCCAGCTCCAGAGGGTGAGGATAAGGGGAATGGGAAGTTTCCAGGCTGTGGTGCAGTGTCTGTTCTGCAGGAGCAGGGGCAGTTTGCACGCTCAGGCTGAAGCGCTCGCCGTGAGCTACCTGGCACAGCCGGAGGTGAGAGGTAGATATGTCTGAATTTTCTGGCTGATGTTCCCCATCGATTTTCCCAAGACAGCCTAGGCAAATAATTTAAACTCTGTGCCTGAGTTTGCTTATGCCTTCGATGAGCAATGGATGATATAAAGTGGCTGCCTCCCACAGACCCCACGAGTCTTTAATTTATGTTTGTGAGGTGACGGGAGCTGTTTCGCTCCAGAGCCTGTAACTGCAAGACGCTGCTAATAATTCACCAGCAACAAGTGAGCCCTGTACCTGGGGATAAACATTTAGATTTGTAGCAAACATTTTTCACCTATGAAAATAAAAGTAAAATTTGCAGCTCCGGGTCCATATACCTCGGAAAACTCTTCCAGCGTCTCTCGCTCTGCTGTTCTGCTTCTGTCCTGCAGACTCCAGCTCTCCATCCCTGAGCACAGCTTTGTAGTGACTAATCCTTTCCCTCTGCATGGAATTACATGGATAATTGTGCAGATACTATGTGTCTTTTAGCAGACTTACTGGGATATCTCACACCACCGTGCAGCAGATCCCTTTTATTTAAATCTTCAATCGATTCACTCGGGCGAGTTCCTAAGCAAATGAGGGAATACATCTTAGCTGAATTTCAGGGGATACTTATTGCATGTTAAATACCACTAAGCAATTATTTAATGAGGTTTAACAAGTATGTAATAGATAGATTACTTATGACCTAGATGTGAAACCTCAATGAATATGTTTAATCAATTGGCATTCAATTAACATACATTAGGTTTTCCTGCAGCAGGGTGCTTTATTTTAGCTCTCTGTCCAACAGACCAGCCTTGCAGACTTGTTAACCACTTGCTGTCCATCATTTAGGTCCAACATGGTGCCTAGAATATACCAAAACCAAAAAATTAACATCCAACTTGCTCTCGGTGAATTTATTGACCATAATTACTCATTTAGAAATGTATATCCCATTTGGTGCATCAGTAAACTGAATTATCTTCTCTGCATTCCCAACTCCAGGGACCTTTCTGTGCCCCAGGCTGTTGGCCCATCCCTGTTTCCTGATTCAGCGAAAGAAACTGGCTTGTCCCTTCTTTGGGATGTCAAGATTTCCCCTGGCTCTGAAAAGGTAATATGGGATTAAAGTGGAATAGAAATGAGCCTTGCTGATAGATGTCCTAGGATGGAATTACTCTCTTGAAACATCACAAACAGCCCAGAAACTCCTCTGACTCTCTGTAGTGCTACAGTTCAATTAAAGCTTAATAAGGAACGACTGGGTCTTTGTCCAGCTGTATTCATTAATTTCAGTGTAACTTGTGCTTTTTGTTCCCATCAGCAGCAGGAAAAAATTTTTCTCTCCAAAAGTTGTCAGAAATACATGAAGTACTATTAAATAATACTGAAAGCAAGCCTAGCCAGAGGACTGAGGAGAAAGGAATGAATTTTCAGCCCCCCTCTAAAGGTGCCTCAGCCATGCACTGTGTGATGTCTCTGACTGCCTGTGGAGATTTGGGAACACCCTCACCCTTCCCCCACGAGTACAGGCAGCTAAACCTTGTGCTTCACGTGGCTGAAAAGAGCAAGGGAAGTTAAAAATTTTAGGTAATGTGAATAATATGTCTGTAGCTTGGTTCATTTGGCTATAGACCTGTCCCTGCAGCTTCCTCAGCCGAGTGACACACAGAGCTCTGCAATATTGTTCCCAAGCTGTGTCCTTTGACCCCAGTGTCGCTTCCCATCACCATGTGCTGCACGAGGAATAAGGCAGAATTTTTTAAAAAAGGGAAAATGGTTCTGTGAAGACAGTGGGAGAAGTGAGAAAACAACCCGAATCTTGGCATACTGGCTTCAGAATACTTAAATACTTGGGTTAAGAGTACACGAAATACAAGTTTGGGTACAATTCCTCATCTTTCAGACAGACGAAGCCTCGATGCATTCTCAGGGAAGAGGAGCAGAGGTACAAATATTGCAGATCCTCACACATCCTCCTGGAGCAGCAACGAACACAGCCCATGTGCAGCAGAGCAGCTGTGTGCCTTTGTCCAATTCTAATTAATACCTTTATCTTGCAATAGCTTTCTTTGTGGAAATTCTGTGACTCTGCCTGATCTGCCATGTTCTGTGCTTTCAAGCTCTGCTTCTGATGCCATGATGACTTTTTGCCTTTTCTTTTATACCCCTGTTGCACCTTTTTACAACTTCTGTATTCTCAGTGCTTTTTGCCGACATTCTTGGGCTTGTCTGTCAAGCCAGGAGATGAAACATTTTAGAAGCTTCATAGTTAGGGATCAGTGTGCCCCAGACCCCAAGGTCCTCTCCAGAACACATTTTGTAAACTGAGATAGAACCATCCAGGGGAAGGTTCCTTGGGGAGGGGGGCTCACTCGAGCCTCTCATTGGGGAATCTTTGATAGATCTGCTAATTAGTAACACCTATAATGTGATACCAGATCTATTGTGGGTGTGCATTGCGGTGTGCATTGGGGTGCATTCGACCTGGACGTGGTGCACCTAAGGATCCTTAAAATAAACACCAAGGTAAAATCCCTTTTTCCCTTCTAACCGTGTTGGACTCTTGATTTTAAGACCAGGAAAAGGCATCAATTCCACCAAATCTCAGAGTTGCAGGCAAAGTTTGGTGTCAAGATCTGAAGGGCTACAAAGCAAGAAGATACATTTTGTTCTTTTCTTCTGCAGAAAGGACACCCCGGAAGATTAAAGTAACTGGATTTTGATCAGCATTTCCCATTTGCACTGGGCTCTTTACGAATTGAAATGTAAAAGGTCAAAGCTCCAAAAGCATTTTTCATTTCTAAAGAGGTTTGTTCACCACTGTAATTTAATAGCCATGCCAAAGCTGATAAGATTTTGGAATCTGTCCATGGCATGTATTGATGTCACAGGTCAAAAATAAAGGCTTCAATGTAATTTATTTCTCCAAGCACAGTGAAGATAATAACTCAAGCACAGAGCAATATGTTAAAACTAAATTATATTCAATAAAGATGACTTATGCCAGTCTTCTAAAAACTAAATACACTTGGCTCAATTTGAATGTGCTCATTACTGTGGTTTGGCGGCCTCCAGGAGGTACTTGGCCATGGCACAGTGGCCAGTGGAGCATTCTGGATGGAGGCTGTGGGGTGAGAGGGCACTGCAAAGGGCAGGAAGTTGTTTCTCCTTTCTCTGTTGCAAATCTGACTTGAGGGAACATTTTCCTGCATCAGCTTCTCCTTCTGTTTTGCTTTCTGCTGGCTGGAATGATGCATAAGAACGAAAATTCGCTCCTGCTATAAATAGAGGCCGTGCATGTGATCCAAGGGGGAGGAGAGCAGATGCTGCACACACAGCTTCAATTGGAATGTCAGGATTTAACACTCCCTGAGGGCTGGGGGAAGGGGGCACTTCCAAAACACTGGGAAAGAAAATTACCAACAGAAGAGGTGCAGCAGAGGCAGCCAGGGAAAGCCTTTCTGCTGCTCCCCGGGCTGTAATTTAAAGCATCTGCCACTGAGGTTCAGCAGTTGGTCCACTCTTAGTCTTTCAATCAGTGGTCTGAAGGAGGAGGCTGGCAGGGATGCTGCTCTCCCCTGTGGATATTTACTGGATGCAGGAAATCCAAGGTTATCATCAGTTCAGTGTGGAACTCCGGCCCTAGAGCAAAACAGAAGTTTTAGCAAGTTTCAGTACCAATCCCAACACGACTTTCAGCTTTCACCCTTTTTTATAACTCTTGTAGCACATTGCCTCTGCTTTACAGGGGTTTCTTTAGATGACTGAGGGTCCCTGCACGCGGTAAAGAGGGAGAGGGACTTTTTCCACAGGCAGATAGTGAAAGGACAAGGGGGAATGGCTTTAAACAAAAAGATGAGAGATGTAGGTTAGATACTGGGAAGAAATTCTTCCCTGTGAGGGTGGGGAGGCCCTGGCACAGGGTGCCCAGAGAAGCTGTGGCTGCCCCTGGATCCCTGGCAGTGTCCAAGGCCAGGCTGGACGGGGCTTGGAGCACCCTGGGACAGTGGAAGGTGTCCCTGCCCATGGCAGGGGGTTGGAATGGGATGAGTTTTAAGGTCTCTTCCAACCCAAACCATTCTGGAACTCATTCTATGCCTCTAACTTGAAGTAATGAGTCTTGGTTTGTACTACTTGGCTCCTGGCTGGGTGCCACTGGATTATTTTAGGCAGAAATTCCTCCTGAGAATTCGTGAAGTCACAGAAAGAATGTCTTTGATTTTAGAGAATTTTACATGTTTTTGTCATGGGTTCAGCTCTTGAGACTCTTGCAAGAGCTGAAGAGACAAGCTGCACCTCCCAGCTGAGGGTTGTGGGGCTGCTCGAGCACCAGAGACACCAGCAAGGAGAACATAAGGTGAGACACACCCAGGGAGAGGCAGAATTCCTATGATCCCGGCATGCAGGCAAATACCAAGGAAGTTGCACTGGACAAACCTATAGGACCTATGATGAGCCCTAAGACCCACAAAACAATAAACATAATATCAGCTGGTGCTTCTCCAGAGCTGCACTCTGCTCTAGGCAGCAAAGTCCTGCTGGGAGCAGCAATGCCTCTGTGCCAGTTTGCACTGAGTTTTAAATATTTAGGTTATGTGGATGAGTTGGTGTTAGTACAGTGTCTACACAACCAATAATCTTCAGCAATTTGCATGTCAGAAGAATTGCTTACAGCCAGGTTTCCAGTGAGCTGATTGTAATTTATCCACCGTCACACACCTACAAAGAGCTACGGGGAGCGGAGGCAGGGTCAGGTCTGTAGCTGTCTCCAGCCTCTAATGAAAACCCAGGCATGACTTCCTCTAAACAATGGGAGATTTCAGCTGAGAGAAATCAACCACTGTGAGGAAAAGCAATCAAATAGCAGACCTGATTATGAAAATGCAAGCGGGGAAATATTGGTGACATTTACTCTGCTATCAGCTGCAGCTGCAGAACCACCACTGGTACGGACTGAGTGAGGGGAGAAGGAATCGTAATTTGCATGGAAAGGTATGGGACTAAACTACAGACCCAAATAAAATCCTAATTCATTAACCAAACCGACAGTGAAAGCTGTAAGACAAGCACAGGATCAATTTCAATTTGAACTGAAGAATAAATGAGGTGCTACAAGGCTTTGATTTACAGGTCACACACCTTCCTGCAGGATGTTCTCAAGCAGTAGCAGCCACTGCCAGTTTACACGTAAATGAACCTAAAGTCAGGGTAGGTCAGGTCATCTAGAGAGCGTGAGAGGGTTGAAACAGCACCGTCAGCTTCTCCAAAACATCCTCACAAAAGCAGCAGAAATTCTTCATAAAACAAAGAACGATGCTGGAAAATGCCACGTGAGGCAAGACAAGGAGAAGGAGATGGATCATGAAGGCAAAGTGGCTTCTCAAAGAAATGAGAGCAAAACATTCACTCCACCAAGGTTTATATGGTCAGGTTACAGCAGCTGGAGCCCTCTCAGGGATCAACAAAGGAAGATTTTTAATAGCAAAAAGCAAAAGTTAAGTGGACTTTTAGAAAGCAGCAAACAGACAGAAACTACATGAAACTGTTGGCTTTGGCAAATAAAATTCCAGCATTTAGAAAAACAATACACGGAAGACTCAACAGCAGTTTTCCCAAAGCTGAAGTCCATCAGTGTTACAGGAATGAGGATATGTTCTGGAATGGAAGAACAGAGGAAAACTTGCGAGTGCTCTGCAAAACCTGGAGCCAGCAAAGCCCTGCAAGGAGCAAACAAAATCTCTCAGTGGGACAGAGAAAAAGTCTGGTAAACTGGGAAGGTCTTCTGCAGTGTCTTTCTCAGCAAATTAGGGGACTTGGCTATGGGACAGGTGGGGTGAGTAATGGGGTTTGACCTACAAGAACAGGTGTTTTTATGATTCTATGATGGGTAAAAATGTGTTTTAAACCACTGGGTTTAGTGGTGGGCTTGGCAGTGCTGGGTTAGTGGTAGGACTCCATGGCCTTGAGGGCTTTCACAATGTAAAAGATTCTATGTTTCTATAAACCATGTGAAGAAATCAAAACAGCATAAATTGTAATTTAAAAAAAACCCAGTAATCAACAGCCCAGTCTCTAGGCTCGGGGAATTACCATCAAATAGTGTCCAGATTTCAAAGGGCGCTCACCAGTGTCCGTCGCAGAACATCTGGGATGTCTGGAGGTGTAATACAACTCAAACAAAGATGTGCCTCTGTCAGGGGCTGTCCCACGGCCAGGGTGAAGCAGTGGCAGCTCGTCTGCCTGATGCTCCGGCCGTGCTGAAGTCACAGGTGAGTTTGCCCACACCTGCTACTTGGCAGTGCCACCAGCTTCACGGCGAGGAATAAACAGCAAGTTTCCTTAGGAAGCACATAATGTGCTTTCAACGACAGCTACACTCAGAAAAATATCAAATATTGTAATGACAGCATCACTCCTGTAAATGACAGCTTAGCCAACACTGAAGTGAGGACCAGAAGGCAATGCAGAACTGTGGGGAAAATACTTGTAATATTCACATTGCAAACAAGCTCAGCAATCACTGCAGTGGTTTCAAGCTCAGTAACAGCTTTGGAAGGTAGGGATGACAATTAACAAACTTCTTGGCATGTGTTGGCAGCAACAATCTCCTGTGCTGTGAAAATTTCAGAGAAGAAATAATGCTGTGAATTAGAAGATGGTCACTGCCTCTGCCATCTTAAAAAGAAATACTTGGTTATTGAAACTCTGTAGATTAGCATCAAAAAGGGCATTTTTGCTTTTCTCATTTCTCTCTTAACATATGAATGGGGAAACTGAAAATCCATAGTGGATACAGGCAGATATGAAATAGCTTTGACAGCAAATGCCATAGAAACTCTTGATAGCAAATAAAATTTATTTCTAAAAATTCAGGGAATTACCAGATCTCTGAAGTTATCTGTAGCAGACAGTCTGATGTGTTTGTTAAGAAGAAAGTCAATGCATCTGCGCACATCTGAACAGCCAAAAGAAGATGTGAGGGATGTGTCCACAAGGTCCCCTTCCAACTCTATTTACCCTCTATTCAGAAGAGAAAACTTATTGTGTTTGACTGTATAAGCTGCATGCAAAGGTAGGCTGGAGACAGGATGTCTTTTAAAAATTGCTGGGGAGGGCTGGAATCAATGCAGTGGTGTGAAAAAAGAGCTAAAAATAAACGGGTGGGCAGGAGGGATGGACGGAGCAGGGAACGTGTGGAAGTGCCAGAGGAGGAAGGAGCCAGCCCGTGAAGGGAAAGCTGATGATAGTAAGAGGCCTAAGGAAGGGCAGATGCAAAGGGAATCAGTTTAGAAAGCAAGAGTAGGAAAACCAGGTATGTAGACACTGAAAAGCTTTAGCAGACAAATTTTCCAGCTTTCTGTATCATTTTGTGAGAGCTCTGTGTTTCTCACAGAAAGTACGAAAAACATTGCTACGGGTTCTGTAAACCAACTTTGTCTTGCACCTGCTGTTACTCAGCAGCAGGGTTGTTATGGTATACTGAAGAAAATATTTTCAAATGAATGTTTTGTATCCTCCACCAATCATTCCAGGAGGTGGATGATCAGTGACCAATGACCTTATGCCATGCTGGCGACCCAAGTTGTATAAACCAATTTATAATTAATTAAATAACTGTTATTGCTCCTGGACTCGGACTTTGTGTCGTTATTCTTCGCGCCGTTCGTGGTGCAGACAGCGACACAAGTAAGCAGGAAACCGCTGAGGTGAGACATTTTGAAGGTGTCTGTACTCACAGGCAGGAGACCAGCACAAAGGGAACCGAGAAGTCACTGCTCTGCAGAAAACGAGGAGGCTGTGGCAGAGGAGCAGCCTCAGGGCAGGGCACAAAGCACAAGCTGGAGTCCCAGCAGGGAACCCTGTGATCTGGATTCTGCTAATTCCAGCAGCACAACCTGCGCACAACACTGAGGACAGGAGTTCTGCCTTCCCAACAGGGCTTAGCTCGCACAGCGGGGCCACCTCACACCTCACCTCCAAGGCCAGGAGGAAGCAGAGCGATCACATTCCCGTTATTAAGGCACGTAAAGCCTCTTGGCTCATTTCCTACATCCAACACAGAAGATCTACAGGTAGACCTGGGCAACAGATCTGTCTGGTTTGCCCAGTGATATTACAAGACTTTTTGCCTCTTCTGTAAAATCCTCCTGGGGGTCCAGCAATGCAGAAGGGAAGCCAGACTCTCACCAGGAATGTGTGTCCCCTCTGGTCTTATCACTCTGCAGCTGCACAGCCTTGGAGCAGCTCCAGCTGGAAGCTGGTATAAAATTGCTATTAACTCAGTCTATTTCTAATAAAAAAATAACAGCAGCACTAGTGGGTCAGACCAACTGTCCATCTCATCTAATTCCCTATAAAGAGAGAGGTTTTAAAAAGCTAACTGGTAGAGTTGCTTGGTACGAGGTGAGTGGAGGTGGGTGAACACATGTGGTTAAATTTCACAGGTTCCAAGCCCTCTACTTGCAGGTGAAATGTATTTCTGCTCTCTGTTATGTTCTGCAGCAGGTTCAGGACTGTCTGCAACTAAACTGGCAGATCAGTACTAGTGAAGGTTACTTTTTTTCACTAGTGAAGGTTCTTTTTTGTTTGCTAGTCAACAAGGGAAATACTTGCATTACATGGAAAGTGAAGAGACAGAGACAGAACTTAACAAACACACCTCAGGAAGGATGAGGGAGGACTAACTTTTTGGAGGGATTACACAGCTCCACAAGGCTGGGGCTGTCTGAGGCAGGGCCATGGCAAACATCAAGAGAGAGCTGAGGTCTCTTATCCCTTCGTTCTCTAGGTGCAGTTAACTGCAGAGGTGTGGGAAGGTTGTGGTGACCCTGGACTGCATTTTAGCAAAGAATGGACATCCGTGAGGCTAACACGAGCACAGAAGTTAATGTTGGCTGTGGTTTAACCCCCCAGCCTTAAACCTCTGTGAAAATACCCTGGTTTGACTCGGTCAGTGTGCTTGGGTGCCACTGCCCTTGATCTCTGCAGGCAGACCTTGAAAGCCTCCTTCAGCCCCAGCAAACTGCAGAAGATGTGAGATCAGCGCACCCACGGTCCCCTTCCACCCAGCACAGCCCAGTCATGGCGGGAACAAGGATTTTGGCGTTTGGATTTCAGTGAGCTCAGCCGTCACTGCTCCAATCAAAGCTCCTGCAGTGAGCTCAGCACCCACAGAGGCTGCCCCAGGCAAGCAGACCCAGCAGAGGCCGTGCAGCAGCTGTGGCAGCCAGGAAGGTCCCACACTGATGGGCAGCAGAACTCCTCCTGCCCTGCCACCCAGGGGCTGGTGTCACTGTTTTCCCCACGGACGAGTAGAGAAACAACACGAAGTCCAGGCTCAGGGATAAATGGATGATGGTTTAATGAACTCTCAGAAGGCTTTTATATGTTAGTTCGCAAAGTGTATTAAGTGGCATAAGGTAATTGGTTTTTGCCATCCACTCCCTAAGGGGATTGGCCAAGTTCTAAGACACCCATCTCTGAATGTTTTTCTAGTTAGAACCATAACAATTCTGCAAAACAACCTGCAGCTGCAAGAAGTTTACAAAACGGTAACATTGTTTTGTCTTACTTGCATGGGGAAGACAGAACTCTCACAAAATGCTGCAGAAAGCCGGAAAATCTCTCTGCTAAAGCTTTTCAGTGTCTACAGGCTGGTGCCAGGCTAATGGGGACACAGCCCAGGGCAGCACCAGCACAGCGTCCTTCCCACTGTGAGAAGCTCATTGCAGCTCTGACCTACGGGGATCTGGGCTTGTTTCTGTAGCTGGTGGAACCAGTGATTTACGTATAAATTATCTGATGAATGTAGCCTTATTTTCCGTTCATGAATCATTCATGACCAGAGTCCAGTTTTGGCAAAAATGCGTATTTTCCGTAAGTATCCTCTCCTCTGAGGCTGAGCACGGGCTGCCCATCGGGGCTGTTGGCTACACAGAGCCCTCCATCAGGGCAGGTAACTCTCACAATCCAATCTCTGCCTCTGTCAATGGATGGCTTAGAGGCTTAAAACCAGCTGTACAATGGTAATCCCAAATAGCTCTCCTCAGACATGAATCCCCTTGCTTACCTTCAAAGGTGTCTGCTTTATGAGCTGCTATTCCTCAAACTTCCCTATAGATAGAAATCTTTGCACGTCCCTGGCCTGCCATTACACAGCACATTGCAGCCACAACGCTTGGTTCTTCCCAAAAAAACACCACTCAGGAACATGTCCCTGGTCCTGACACCCGGGTCCTCCTCCAGCTCCATTAAAAACTTCGTAATACACCATTCATGCTTTATTTCACATGGTTGTTAAAGGGCTTTGCCCTTACTTGTTATTACATTGATTTTCTTCTAATTTCAAGCCTAAATTAACTCCTGGCTTATTTAAGTCATTTGTCCTCGTGCCCATCACTGTTATTTCTTTTTAGCAGCAATTTTCTCCTTTGAGTGTTTGCCCCTCCATATGTTCCACTCCCAGTCTTTACCTAACTAAACTAAGTGCTTTTTTCCTCTCTCAGTTGGACAGTCCCTACATTCCTCTGATTGTCCTAAATCCCCTTATGGCACCATTTACTGTTTGAATTCTTCCCTCTCACTCTTGGGGGAAGAGGACTGTGCACACTATTCTGATGAGGTCAGGCCTACCTTTGTAAAATTGAATTAGTGCTTCTCTAGACCTCTAGCCTTAACTGAAAAGGTGAATTGGGTATATCTGATCGTTTTTTCCTTGAAACCATGTAATTGCCACTTAATGGTTAACCTGTGATGTCCAAGTACATTCAGGTCTTTCTCATCCTCAGTCATTTCTAACAAATAGCTGAAATTCTCACTGCTGCTCCGTAAGAACTCGCCCATACATTATATATTGTTGTATTTTATCCCTTTTCTATTGCTTCAGTTTTCAAGGTCAGTCCTCAGTTAATAGCCCCATCCTGGCTTGCATTGAGGATGCACCTTCCATCGCGTGAGCTCCAAGTGCCATTGTTGCTCTCATCATTCCCTTCCAAGGTCAACGCAGAAATGAAATATGTTCAGATCCACTCCTGATCCTCGGGGATGTTTACTGGTAACCTCACTTCAGAGTGATAATTCCACTTCTGCTACTCCCTGTCACGGGCTCCCCTTTAGCCAGCGCAGTTCCCACTTCACAGCTCCTGTATAAATTCTTGGCGCTTTCAGCCGAGCTGATAATTTCCCATGTGGCACTATATCAAATGGCATCTTCGGTCCAGATAGATGAGATATCTTGCATTTCCTTTGTCTACAAAAATCATTTATCTTATCAAATTTATCACAAACAGACAGGGTTTGCCCAGAAGAATTTAATCGTCAACCAGGACGACCATGACTGCAGTAGAAAATGGGAGGGCAGGCTGTGCTCCCTGCAGCTCTGCTGGACACACACCCTTGTCGAGGGGACCCTAATTCCAGGGACAGTATTTCCTCACTGCTAACCCTTGAAATGACCCACTCTGTCACTGGAGGCTGTGAATAGACAGCGACCCTCATTCCCAGTGTGGAGGCTAAAGTCATGCAGTGATGGATTTTCATCCAGCAGTTACAGCCCAGCACTCCGAGAAGAGGAGCCAAAGCATTTACTTGGTTTATTTTGGTTGCTGTTATATATCTATTTGTTTATTACAAGGGAAAAAGTGCAGGTTTTTTACACAAAACTGATATGTTTAGTGCTTTCATTTTATGTTTTGAGCAGTTAAGCTATTCGGTGTTTAAAGGTAGTATTGGTTCTTTATAACTCCATGCCAACAATAGGAGTCTAAGATAATGGAGCCTAAAGAGAGAGATTTTTCCATTCCCACATTGTTTCTGAAATATGGAGCAATCAAATGCACTCAGTAGAAGGTTTCTATCAGTAAATCTTCAGTAAAATGTCTTTAAAACTTAGGTAGAAAGACTGCGGAAGGGAAAATGGCTCACAAAAATTCAGTAGATATTCCTTGAAGACCCTGGAACAGGTTTTCTCTAATCAAGATATCAAAATGCCTCTCCCATTCAGGCTGTTTTGGTGCTTTGGACCCTTTTCAGCAAAGCTCTTAAGTAATCAGCATTTGTATTAATTGGAACAGAAAACAAACACGCTTAAAGTTAAGCACGGGCTTAACTCTCTGCAGGCTCTGCTCTCTGCTGTGAATGGAGAAGCAGGTTTCCACGGGGGATGAGGGATGGGATGCCTGTCCAGATGTCATCCTCCCCACAAAGCGATTAAGGGGTGCTAATTAATAAAGGGGTATTTGCCTTTCCCTTGTGCCCTGCGCAGAAGAAGGAAGGGCTAACGTGAGCCAGGCCTTCCCAGCACAGCGATTTAGGCGGAAGGCTCCTGCCGTCCCCGCCGGTGCTGCGGGATGTCCTCGACATCCGTCGCAAATATTTATTCGGCTTCTCAGGTTCATAATCTTCACCAAATCCTGCCTGCTGATTACAGCCCGAACAGTCATTGTTTCCAGACCGCTAAGAAGTCCCCAGCCCTCTTGGGTGTCTGGTTTTAGATTCCTGCTTGTGCACATTTCCTGAAGTGAATAAAAATGTGCGACTTATCTGTACATGCAGCTGATATGATCTTCTGCAAAACCTGCCCACGGGCAATTATGCATTGAAAGGGCAATTACACACACAGAATGACCCAATTTGCATACAAAATCTCAATTACTGCCAAGAATTGCATGTATATTTTTGTGCAGTATTCAGAATATTGGGCCCCAAAGACATAAACGCTTTCTTCTGTCATCAAATCACTTTTTACTTGAAACAAGAAGTGGAATATATATGAGTCATATTAGAAAAAAAGTTATTGCCAGAAAACTAGGATGGTCACATTGGTCAGAGTGCAGGTCTGTCCACACTCTCACCACATTTGTCCTAGCTGAAGGATGAAGAACACAATCAGCATGTTCCAGGCCTGGCTCAGCACACTCCCTCAGCCTCCAGCACTCTGGGGCTCAGTGACTTTCAGCATCAAAGACAGGGTTTTAGTATTTAATACCCCAAATTATTCACTAATAAACGGATTATTGTTGCAGATAAAAATTCAAATATGTCATAAACCAATTTGGTTTGCTCACATTTGTCCATGTCAATCTAGCATCTGATGAGTAGATGTGCTGCAGTGAGCAGATTCCCTGCTCTGCCTCGGCACCTCGGCAGTGAGGGAGAAGGAGAGGTGCCAACAGAGGTGTCACCGCTTTGTCCTGCAGGGTGTGTCCATCAAGACCTCTGCCAGGTAAGAGCCAGCCCTTCTGCAAACCTCATGGGGCACCTTTGGCCTTGGCTGCAATAAGGATCAGAGGCAGAAACATCTGGTTTCAAGCTATTACTGAGTAGGACTGATGGGAGCTGGTGGTCCCAGCTGGTGTAGTCACAGGACAAGGGGGAATGGCTTCAAACTGGCAGAGGGCAGGTTTAGATTCGGACGAAATTCCTCCCTCTGAGGGTGGGGAGGCCCTGGCACAGGGTGCCCAGAGAAGCTGTGGCTGCCCCTGGATCCCTGGAAGTGTCCAAGGCCAGGTTGGACGGGGCTTGGAGCAGCCTGGGATAGTGGAAGGTGTCCCTGCCCATGGCAGGGGGTGGGACTGGATGATCTTTAAGGTCCCTTCCAACTCAAACTGTTCTGTGCTTCTGTGAAATCCCCATCCCACCTACCTCAGAGTTCAAAATGTGGGATTTGAGACAAGGTTACTTCCGGATGCACGAAGACACCCTCTTGATAAAATAATGACATTTTCAGTGTCCTGAAATGTTTAGCATAACTTCCTAGGAGACAAAGAGACTGGGGGGGGGAGGGGAGGGAAGCAAGGAAGGCAGACAGCAAGGAAATGTTTATTTGCTTCATAAACACCCTGTTAGCGAGGCCGGCAGCGCCTTCCTGCATGACAGCCCACAAAACACCCGGCGTGCTCCGCGTTGTCACTGAGACGTGCCCAATAAACCCCGCTCCGATAAATGCTCTCATTTAGCCAGTATATCTCGATAACCCCCACTTGCCGCTGTCACAGGTATTCAGAGTCAAAAAATAAAGCCACCCCTCATAAAAGTGCATTTAATGAGAGTTTAATGTTGGCGCAGTAAATCTGCGAGCAGCTGGATGTGTTTTTAAGTTTCCTTGACGTCTTTTATTTGTTTAATACATGGGTCCATAAAAGCCGTTTCTCTGAGCCTGCTAATGAGCAATGGGGGACTCGCAGCTATTTAAAACCCAGAACAAGGCATCAAAATGAAGGATGCAGTAAAGGCTGCTGGAGCAGGGAGCTCCAGGTGTGACAAGCGGTGCTTTATGGGGCAGGAAGACGGAGCACCAGGCACGTGGCTGCGGTGTCACACCAGGTACAGGCTTGCTCCAGGAGCCCACAGACTTTCTTTTCCTCAAGGTGAACAGAGCTAATGAACGTGTAATGAACGTTCCCTGTGGAAACACAGAATCCCAGAATGTTTGAGTTGGAAGGAACCTGAAAGCCCATCTCATTCCCAACCCCTGCCACAGGCAGGGACAACTTTCCACTATCCCAGGTTGCTCCAAACCCCATCCAGTCTGGCCTTGGACACTTCCAGGGATGTGGCATCCATAACAAGGAGCCTGGCTTTAGTCCAGGGTGCAGTGGGATCCTTGGCATGGAAGGCTGGGACAGAGGAAGGCTGGAGTGCCAAGAGTTAAGACCTCTATGGAAATCCCCATGAGTTTGAAATAGGCTTCCATGGCTACAGTGAGGCTCTGAAACATCTCCACTGCAGAGATCTTCTCTGTGATTGGATTTCCAAACTCTGTCTGCACTGTTCAGCTCATCCAAAGCGAGGAATGATCCCCAAAACCCACGTGGAAGGACAATCAGCGACAGTTCCAGCCAGCACAGTGCAGAGTTAGGTCCCATCACGCAGTGGAAGCTTGTTCCTGGAGAGCACTGAGGGGTCACCACCACCTGCCTCTGCCCTCCTGGGTGCTGAGGATGATGATGCTGTACCTCAGAAATAGCTGTGAGAAGGCAGTGCCCATCCATGCACATCATCACATTGCACAAAGGAAAGCAAGCACCCAGGAACACCCAGAATCAGCCAAACTTGGGGAAGACTTTCCTCAGAACATTTCCCACCAGAAAAATGAAGCCATTAATTGAAGTAAAGTTTTGAATAAATTTTGGGTTGAGAAATTGTTTTGGAAAAAGAAATCCTTCAGAGAAAAATCTAAACTAGGGTATTTTTTCTCAATGCCTTTGAACAAAGTATTTCTACATTATATAACAACAAGACATCTATTTTATTTTAAATTAATTAAAAATGGATAATGAAAGTCTTTGGTTTCATGAGAAAGATTTTTTACTTTAATTTCCCTGAATGGATTTCATAAATTGCTTCAGCTTGACGTGAAATGATTTCTTTTTACATTTCTTCATTCGGGTTGTGCAAATGACAGAAAAATCAGTTCTTTGTACATCTTTACTCTTGAATATATTGAATTCCTCTATGAAGATGGAATGGATGGGAACCCTTGCAAACTGAGTAATTCAGATGAATAGTGTCTTCAAAGTCAATTACCACTGTGCAGAGATTATATCTACTTCTGTCTCATCTGGACTTCCCAGCTCAATTTTTGCTCTCCCCAGAACTTTCTGAAGAAATTTTTTAATTTTTTGGCCGAGTTGGCTCAGTTGTGCATATGGATTAATTAGAGCAAGGAGGCCTAAAGCAACTCCCAAATTCCAAGTACTGCAGTGTAGGATAAGTCACCAACAGCTTTTCACTCCCTGATCCATCCGTCTTCTGTATGAACAAGTTACTGGCAGCTCTAATCCCATCCAGTTTGGACCCATCAAAACGGGGAATAGTTCAGTTTCCCCCAAACACAGGTGGCTGAGGGACGGTCCAGCCCCTGATGCCATGATGATTTTTGCCTTTTCTTTTATACCCCTGTTATACCTTTTTACAGCTTCTGTGTTCTCAGTGCTTTTTGCCGACATTCTTGGACTTGTTTGTCAGCCTAGGAGACGAAACATTTTAGAAGGTTTGGTAGTTAGGGATCAGTGTGCCCAGACCCCAAGGTCCTCTGCAGAACACATTTTGTAAACTGAGATAGAACCATCCAGGGGAAGGTTCCTTGGGGAGGGGGGCTCACTCGAGCCTCTCACTGGGGAATCTTTGATAGAAATGCTAATTAGTAACACCTGTAATGTGATACCAGATCTATTGTGGGTGTGCATTGCCGTGTGCATGGAGGTGCATCCGACCTGGACGTGGTGCACCTAAGGATCCTTAAAATAAATACCAAGGTAAAATCCCTTTTTCCCTTCTAACCGTGTTTGACTCTTGATTTTAAGACCAGGAAAAGGCATCACCCCAAGCCCCAGCAGGGCACCAGTGCCCCAGAGCCTCCTAATGAGACACGGCAGGTTCCTTCTCGCAGGCCGGATCCAATTAAGGGGAAACACTGATAACTCTGTTAATACCACGAATATCATGCACACTAAAGCTCGTGAAAGACAAGCATTAAACTTTCCTGCCTGTGGGTTCAGAGCAGGAGAGCTGCCTCACTGCTGGTCCTCAGCTGCCCTCTGAGCGAGCGAAGCAATGAATTTAAAGCACCTTACCTGCTCTGACTGCCCACCACGGGCAGAAAATCACTCTATTACTTCTTTCCCGATGTTCATGTGCATTATTTCCCTTCCTGTTTAGTCTGGCAATGTGCTGCTAATGCTTCCCATTCTCTATTGCTGGGGAGATAATAAGTAAGGGCAATTATTCTTATCGGAGTTGCAGTAAGAAAGACAACTTCCTCCAGTGGGATGTAAATGCCACTTTTCATTCTTACTTTTATGATTCTTCAGCCAGTTATGGATCCATGTAGCTGTGCTTATATCAAAGCCAGTTTTAATTTATTTCGAGATTAAAATTTTATGAGAGATTGCATCAGATGCTTTTCTAAAATTCAAATAGACTACACCCACCACATCCCCTTCAGCTAGTAACTGTAATTCTATTTTAATATGATATTGAATTTGTCTGCAAGTTTATTATTTTTTTTTCTGTACAAACCCACCCTCAAAGAAATATTTATCTCCTAATACTTGCTTCAAACTTAGAAATTCAGTGTATGGCAACTGTGTCATTCTCTCTCCGATTTTCTGATGAGTAGTACAATATTTGCCTTTCTCCCTTCTTCTGATGCACCTCAGATACCAACCTGCCCAAAGAGGACCTAGAGGGAAGATGGAGAGGGATTCTTCTTGTGGAGCTGTAGGGACAGGACAAAGGGGAATGGCTTCAAACTGAAAGAGAGTAGGTTTAGATTTGATGTTAGGAAGAAATTCTTTACTGAGGAGGTGGTGAGGCCCTGGCACAGGGTGCCCAGAGAAGCTGTGACTGCCTCATCCCTGGCAGTGTCCAAAGCCAGGTTGGATGGGGCTTGGAGCACCCTGGGATAGTGGAAGGTGTCCCTGCCCATGCCCCTGCCCCTGGCACTGGATGATCTTTAAAGTTCTTTCCAACTCAAACTCTTCTAGGATTCAGTGATTCTACCTGCAGTTTCTCAGAAATAAATTAAAACAGGTCAGTGACGTTCTCAGTTTTAGGAGGCAGAATCCCTCTTTGGGTCACGGATGCGTGGCTGAGAAGGATGGCTCTTCCCCAGGAAGGTCAGCCAGGCACCCCAGTGTCTCAGGGGCTGATGACCTGAGGTGGTCCCTGGGAGGCCAAGGCCAGCCAGACCCGTGTGGCAGCTCTTGTCTGGGGACAATCCTTGGACATTGAGTTTCAGGAGGTGCAATCCCATTTCTGGCACCAGGTGCCTTGCCTTGGAGGACAGCTCTTCTCCACAGGGAGGAAAGCCTGCTGCTCAAGTGTCTTGGCAGCAGCTGAGGGTGTCCTCGGGGAGACCAAGGCCAGACAGACTCTTTGTCCCTGGTGGCTTTTGTCTGGGAGCAATCCTTGGACATTCACAGTTTTAGGAGGTGCAATCCCACTTTTGGCACCAGGCCCCAGCCATGGAGGACAGCTCTTTTTCACAGGACAGAATTCAGGACTCACTTCATTTAAATGACCCCTGCACTAGGGCAGGAATTTGTTTACTCCCTGAATTTCCACCAACAGTTGTGAAATGATGGAAATATTCTTTTCTCCCTTATTTTTCTGCAAGAATTGTTTGCCTCAGCAATACACACCCTGCAATGAAACAATAGAAAGAGGCAGATCAAGGTATTCAGCCAGAGGTTTCTTTCCCAAGGTTCTTTCTCCGCTCTACCCCGCTGTTCACACTGCAATAAATCTTGCTGTCGTGGACCCAACCTGTGCCCATTTCCAGGGGGAGTGGAGCTGCACGTGTGGATTTAGAGCCTGTCAAAGTCCGTGTTGGATGAACTCTCCAGGCACACTGAGAGAGGAGGTCCAGGCTCTGCACCACCCCTGGGAAGGCTGAAAGCACCATCAGGGGATAGGGCTGGAGCTGCTGAGCTCCACCTGAGCCTGAATCACCTAAAAACTGCCTTGGCCCTGTGCCAGTGGGGTACTTGGTGCCTGTGGGTGATAGCTTTCTTCGTGGGGAGGGTGCAGTGCCAATCTCCCCTAAAAATGAGAGGCTCCATCCCGGGATGATGAATTCAGATTGCCGTAAGAAGAAAAAAACTGAGCCTTCCAAGGATCATTCTCTGTCCTCTTCCCGTTCCTTACCCATCACCCCTCTTTTCCCTGTTCACAGTAAACATTTGTGCAACCCTTGACCCTGGGGGATGCTACAGAACACGGATCCAGCTCAGTCCAACACAGCTCAGCTCCAACAAGGATGCAAGCGGAGAAGCTGTGACACTGCTGCCACCTCCTGTGTCCCTGGCACCTCCTACTCTGCTGCTGTGAGCCATCATTAAATGTTCACTCTGCTGGGCTTGGCTCTCTGCTACCCCTCACCTAGAACAAAGCCAGCTCTGCTCTGCCCAGTCATCCTTAGAAAAGAAGACGAGATTTGATCTTGTTTTAGATGCAGACATTCAGTTTATTAATAATTATGTGAGCTGCAGCAGCAAGAACTAGACCTAATTCCCATGAATGGCAAGCTCATTGAAAAAAAAAATGGCCCAGTTTGGGGATGAATCACCTTTTCTGTATCGGTGGGGAGGTTCAGATAAAACGTGTTACTGATGCTGATTCTGTCCTCGCTGAGCTCCAGTTCCTTACGGAGATCAAAGTTCCCATTAGACAGATTTGATGAAGAGACAGTCCCTCATTATAGAGTTTGAACAAGCTGAACAAAACCCATAAATAAAACCCAGGGCCTGCTCTTTCTCTTGGCACAGAACCTGGCTCTCCCTCTGGCACAGCCTCTGCTCATCTGAAGCATCCCAAGGAAAGATTTTATAAACTCATTTCCAGAGCTCACTGGAGTTCTAACAAATCTGTCCTGCTGTCTGACATGAAGGGAAGGAATGCAGGAATAGTTCATTGGTTTGAATTAAAAATAAACAAATGGGAAGAAAATGCTCTGAGAAGGAGTCATCAGGGCACTGAGGCTGTGAATGTAATTTAAATAACTAACTTCTATGGGACACAAGTGAGAATTCAAGTACTGGAATAACTTGGCCTTCGGGGGTTTGGGGTTGGTTTTTCTTGGCTTGCCCAGGGACATCAGCTATGCTGTGCCAGGAAAAAGATGCTCAAAAGGAGCAGGAGCAAAGCAATGGACAGGAGTAGATATTCATCAAAATCTCCTGTTCAGGGCAATTCTCTTGTCACTGACTTCCAGAAGAGTTACACCACTTGCTATCCAAGCAGCCAGGTCATCTTCCCAGCAGCATTACAGCCCACAGCAGCTGGGGAGGCTCTCTGCTAGCCCAAGACATCATCTCCAGTACTTTTCCTGTCCTCTCTCAGCCTCTGTATAATTATCTAAATCTTCTGCCATGCCTTGAGGTCCCATACTACAGGGATCCCCTCAGATTAGATTAGCAGACCCCACACACCACACCAGCTAAAAATCAAGGTTTGAATTTCCATGGCAAACATATTCCAAAACGTGGTGTCATTCTATTTTGCAGCTCTCTTCACCTTCTCATCATTTAATCAATATTCCCGGATAAAAAAAATAAACATATTTAAAAGTCAACTTCATCTTATTGGCTGAAATCTCATCAACAGGAGTTTAGCCTGATGCACTTCAGAGTTTTAATCTGTGGGGTGTTTTAGCTGTCTGCTGGCTTTGTCTCCTCCTGATGACTGGAGATGCCTTTCCCTGGAGAGGAAAGTCCTCACCATTTCCCGACTCCTGCTGCTCTGTTCCTACCTGGAGAGAGTGAAACAGAGAGAAATTCAGGGCAAGACGCCTCCAATTTGTTCCCCTAGTGCAGCCCTGTGGCTGCAGCCTCAATCAGCTTCACACTAAACACTTTAGTTAATTGGCAACAAATTGGGAGATATGAGCTGATTGCAATAAATATTTTATTAATTTTAAAAAAACAAAGGGTTGCATCCCTTCTCTCCCAGTTTGATTGTGCGCAGTCACACGTATTAATGTGTAATTGCCACATCAATTGGCACTCGTGGGCTCAGAAGGAGCTCGTTATGAGAAATACTTATGCATGTATCCTCAGCAGGTGTCAATCAGCATCGTGCCACCGAGATCAATGGAGCCCGGCTTATTTATAGAGTTAAAGCTCCAGCAGCTCACCTGCAAAATAAACCCCAGAGTATATCCTCAAACATAAGCTGGGCAGAGGAAGAATAGATTTTTCTCTGCAATTTTTGTTTACATAAAAATGCCATTTTCTCCACACCTGTATCTCGCCTATGTGCAGAGACATGTTATTTATTTATTTGTTTGTTTGTTTGTTTATTGTGCAGTAAACCCCTTGACTAAAATACAACTATTCAAACCCAGTTGTGCTGTAGTTACCCACAACCCACATTCACCTGCTTGGGTTTGGGGGATACATTGCAGGTGTAAGCCCTGAGCTGCTGAAGTGCTGCTGGCCAGGCCAGGCTCATCTCCACCCCACACTGACACAACACAGGGAATGTTCCAGGCCAGGGCTTGGGAACCCTTGTCCTGCCCTTCCCCTCTCCGTTTGGAGGTGTCAATGATAAAATCGAGTGTGGTGTGTGTCAGGGACGTGTGGCTAAGCAATGACAAGGACTGGTTGAATTATTCATGGGGAATAAATTAGCGATGAGCAGAGCCCCTTCCCGGCTCAGGAGGATTTTGTGAGGTGTCTCTGAGCTGCTGGAGCCAAGAGCAGCCCCAGATAACTCCCAGACCTGTGCTGAGGGAAAACTGGTCCCAGAAACAGCCCCACAACTTGTAGGCACCCACTGCAGCCAGGGCCAGGCTGGTATTTCATTAGCAAACTTGATTTTCATTTTCATCAAAATCTTGCAAAGGAAATGACTGATTTCCATAACATTTTTGATGGGAAAAAGTCAAAATAAAGTGCTTTCCTCTCGTTTTGATAAGGAAAAAAACATCATCTCCTTGAGCTGACTCAATTCAGTTCTTTTCTTTTCTGCAGGATTCAGATGTTCTCACATTTTGGAGACAAAGAACCACAATAATATTGAATATTTATTCTACTTTTTTGTAACATGCCCATTCTGTGGAAAAGGTAAACCATTTTTCTTTTTGCTTTTTAATTTGAGGGTTTTCTGTCGAACAAAAATTCCTTTTCTATGACCGATTTGTCGTGTGGATGGGATGAACAATTTTTCAGGCTGTATTTTCCTCACAAGTTGTTTACTTTGATTACTTACCAGTCATTCTGTGGGATA
Organism: Lycocorax pyrrhopterus obiensis; assembly: GCA_014706295.1. Taxonomy (NCBI): domain Eukaryota; kingdom Metazoa; phylum Chordata; class Aves; order Passeriformes; family Paradisaeidae; genus Lycocorax; species Lycocorax pyrrhopterus. The sequence continues at coordinate 5,940,470 of JACSVZ010000022.1, read as the reverse complement.
TTTGAGCTGTCACTAAAGTTGTTTTGGCTTTCCTTCTGCTCCTAGAACAGAGGACAAACTGTTTAAACAGCAAAATGATGAACAACAACTAAAGAAATGCAAATAAATCATAAATACTTGTTTCTGCTCGTCCTGGGGGCCGTGCACAGCACAGCTCCACAAACAGAAACCTGTCGGTGCAATGATGCTCCCACACCCTTTTCCATCTCTATTTGCAAGCAGCAGCATAAAAGCAGAGCAAACAGCTGCAACCAGCTGTACTGAGAGGGGCAAGATAAGGCACAGCAATAAATGTCTTCCCGTCCCAAAGAAATGGGATTAGTCTGCTCTCATTAGTGTTTTATTCGATAAGGAGTTCAGCGGAAGGGCTCAGAACTCGCAATGGGGTGATCTGCCGAGTCACACAACTTAAGGTAATGTCATGAGGTTTGATGATTTTAAACTCACCATCTGGCTTTAAAATGTGGTGGTTTCTTCTCTTTTTTCAGCTCTGCAGGAGGGATGTTTTATTAGTACAGTCTGGGGTGCCAGGGTACCTGAGGCAAAGGGGCAGAGAGGTGACATTATTTATGAGGGGCTTGACTGAAGGCGAAAAACTAGGGGGAGATGATGAAAGAAAATAATGAAAAATCTCCAGCTACAATATCCATTGAAGCATTCTGGTATTTAAGGAATAAAGTGAATACATATTTAAGGAATTTAAGCGAATAAAACAGCTCCTCAGGGCAGGAGGAGTAGAGCCAGCCAGGGCCATGGATACGTGGGGCAGGGGTGGAGCAGGCTGGGCTCATGGCAGGGATCCCTGTGGGATCAGAAGTGGTCAGCTTGTGCCCAGGGAAGGTGAAGCAACCCAACCACCACCCTCTCCAACATGTCCCTGGGAGATTAATGCCAGCAGCGGTGGTAAACACTTCCCAGGGATGCATGTCTCCATCTGAACTTCCAGAAGCATTAAATTTGTCCAAGAAACAGAGTGAGACCTTTCTCTCAGCAGCTCCTCCAGCTTCCCCATGGTGCTCTGGCACCTCTGAAGCACAGACAAGTCATTGCACAGCCCACAGCCCACAGCCAGCAGCTGCTCCAGGCTCCCAGAGCTCATCCCACCCTGCTCAGATCCAGCTCCAGGCACAAAACAGGGTCTTCTAACGGTGGGGCCTGTGCTCCACCACAAAGGTGCTCCAAGGAAGGCTCCGGGAGGAGCTCCTCAGTTTTTCATTTAAACACATACTTGAGTAAATAAATAACAAAGAGTAAAGTATTTCAGACTTTTCAGTTTGGCAGGGGGCTGTTTGTCCCATCATTGCAAGCTCCATGTTGTCAGCTGAAAAAAATGGGCAATAATAGGTGGATGAGAGTGGATAAATTTAAGTAATCCCCTGAAGAGAGCTCTCTGAGTGACCACAGATTAATTATTTCCCTCCCAGAAGGTACAAGTTTACTATTGGCTCCCTCCTGACTCTTTTCTCCCTTCATTTTTCTTTTTTCCACCAGCACAGACAGTCGCTGTACTTAGTCTTCTCCTAAGCAAAGGGCCTGTATTTACATAAACAAGGAGGGGAAGAGAAATGGGCGGCAGCAGTGCCCGGACTTTCTCATACCATCAGTCCAGCTCTCTGCAATGTTTTACGGCAGGACAGAAAAAAAAAATACGAACCAAACCAAACAAATCACGGGCAAACATCCTGCTCCACCACTTTTCCAGCGGAGGAAATTTCCAGGGTCGAAGCTGTGTGGATGAGCTTTTCCAGCGGCCCCTGACGTCACCTTGCAGAGAGCCGCCAAGTCCCCTCGCTCCTCAATCCCTCTTTGTGTTTCACCCAGCCTCATTAAGTTACTTCATTCCATTTGGTGGCTACGCTGTGGGAGCAAAGCTCTGCTCCAGCAATGTTAACGAGTCTGGGTGAGGAGTTAAAGCCGCCACCGATGTGGGGTTTGGTGGTGGGGTAGGGCAGGGTCAGCCCCAGTTTAAGACCCCTCTTCTCACACCCCAGGTCTCACTCTGAGCCCCTCATGCCAACCACAGCCTGATGACAGCCCCTGTAGGAGCTGAAATGTGCCCTCCAGCTTTGCCCTTTGGAATACTTTTGAACAGCAATGATTTCGGTTTTCCCTAAAATGATTGTTCCTGGGACACGTCTCCACGGCCGGGGGAGAAGTGAGTTTATTGCAGCCGACCTCTCTCCTGCTGCCAAGAAACCCTCCCGGCGCCCAGCAGCTCCTTCATCCCCCAGGATCAATTCTGCAGATTTAATTGATGGCTCCTTCATCAAGTCTTTCTTCCCTCAGTAAATTCACTTCCCCGCAGCCAGCATTAGCATGGTCAAGTGAACTCTTTTGCAATCAATGGCCAAGGGTGAGGAAGTTTTCCTGAGAAAATGGTTGTGTTAGCAAACTTGGAGAGTTTGCTGCTGGGGCAGACTGGGAGGGCTGAAAGGAACAGCACTCGGCTGTTTTATTCCTATACTTTTTGCGTACTTTGCATAATAATGCAATAGAGTTGACAAAAGATTTATTCCTGGCGCCTATAAAATGACACAACACAATGAGTTTTAAATGGAGAGGGGGAAAAAAATCCAAAAGAAAAGGTAAATAAGTGGGCTCTTCTTAAAGTCTATAAATGTTATGGGCAGAAATTCAATTAGTGCCGAGGAAGCTGCAGAAGAATTCATTTTTCCTTACTTTTTTCCAAGCCTTTTAATATCCAGGCAATGGGGCTTATTTAAAAGGTGCCAGTCGTGCCTGTGCACAGGCGTGAAGGCACAGACAGACAATAAACATCTGTGTGTGTAAAATCATCTCGGTTCTTCTCCTTCCTACCCCGGCACAGCTGTTCTGTCTGATGATGGAGCACCACTTGTTGAAGTAGAAATATTTTTATAGATTATGTGTAATCTTAAACTGGTGGTGCTCAGCCATGGGCTATAGTGGGTGAACAGAGTTTATATAAATCAATAAGTCTCACAGAGCACATTTTGGTTTGAAGCACACGTTTGGACTGAGAAGGAGCTGTTTATACGAGCGCTGGGCACCCAAGCCTTTTACAGCTCACCTTGCATTTTAAGGCCTTATCAAATTCTCACCCTGAGCTCTAAGTCCCCAGAGAAGACTTTACACAGGTGTTTATCCTTTTGGAAAGTAGTTTTAAGGCTTTCCCTTGCCTGCCTGAGGATAGATCCTCTCAGTACAGAGCATCACCAGCTCCCAAGCAGCCTGTCTCTGTCGGGGACACGCTGCCTCGCTGCTGTGGGGTGTTCACCATGCCAAGCTTTGCCCACACCCATCTTTACTGGCTTTCCTCTTCCTACAGAGATTAAAAACCGGAAACCAGCAACCTTGCCTTGTTCTTGCTGTCACCAGGATGAGCTGGCTGGAGCTGAGGAGGGTTTTGCAGAGCTGTTACCACTTGTCAGCTGAGCAGGGAGAGCTCCTTCACCCATGGGAGCTGCCACACCACCCCCCTGACACTGTGAAAACAGCCCCAGAAACACACAAAAACATGCATTTTTTTAGAAGAGATCAACACTCCAGCTACCTGTCCCAGCACTGATGTGCCTTCTCGGGATGTGTCTTTTTGCAGAGGGACCTCTCCAGGATGTGGTGCTTGGAAAATGAGCCATGGAAAGCTGGCTTGTTGCCTGTATCATGGAGTCACAGAATGGTTTGGGTTGGAAGGGACCTAAAGCTCATCCTGTTCCACCCCTGCCCTGGGCAGGGACACCTTTGACTATCCAGGTTGCTCCAAGCCCCGTCCAGCCTGGCCTTGGACACTTCCAGGGATCCAGGGGCAGCCACAGCTTCTCTGGGAAATACACACACTCAGCCTCAGCACTTCTTGAACTACATGCTAGATGCACACAGCGTGATTTGGGGGCTGTGGCCACTGTGACTCTCACCAAGGCTAATAAAATGCTCAGGCATCCCAAGCGCTGCTGTCTGCAGGACATTTACCTGGGAACAGGCTTCAGAGCAGAGAATCTGCTGGTGCTGTGTCTGCAGGCAGCTAAAGCAAACCAAGAGCACCATCTACTGCCGTGCCTGGCAGGATTATCTGCTACAGGCATGGCTGGGGCTCGGTAAAGGGTGATGCCTTGAGAGGCCTCCTGGAAACGGAGACTGGACAGGAGTAAGGGAATAAAGGTGGGTATTTATTGGAAAGGCCTTCAAAGGTACCCCTGGGGAGCCAGAGGCCACTGCCGAGATGGACCCCGAGATGGACCCTGGGCCACGAGTTCTTCACACTGTTATAGGTTTGGTTCATTTGCATATCAGGGTTAATTCTCCAATTAAAGCTTCAGTTTAATGATGTAATTCCCCTCAGCTTGGCTCCCTTTCAGAGGCTTTTGGTTGATACTTTTTGGGCCTAGGACGGTCTGGGTGTCCTTGGAGAGCAGGCCCAGAGAGGCTTTGTTGTGTCTGCCCAGCAGGAGAGAGCAGAAGTGAACAGGCTGCAAGAAACTTCAGAGTTACACACTGGGCAGCGCAGGATTTGAAAAATATAAAAGTTAAAACCTAAGGCATCAAGGGGCTCTTACTGCAGGCAGGTTTCAGACTGGTGCACTGAATGCTGTTCAGCAGCTTATTAGAGTTTACTAATGAGGAAAGCTCACAGAGGAATGGATTTTTCTATTCAGCACCTACATCACGAGCAAAACTCAGCATTTACAGGGGCACAGCGAGCCGCTCAGAATGGCACGTGGTGCAATACCACGATAAACCTAATTTCCAGGGTGCAATAATGCACATTATGGACTGTGCAGGCAATTAAAAGGATCATAAAACAAAACACTGGCTTGCACTTTTTGGTAGACATAACCTGTTTGAACAGGCAGAAGGAACATGTTACCCTGTATTCTGTCAGCTCCAGACAGAAGAGTTTTTATAAAAATGGAGCAGGAATCGCACATCTGGGGGGATGGATCCATCATTTCCAGGCTGTGCTGAGTGACCTGCCCTCAGCCTGCCAGGAGAAGCACTTGCTTGAATGGTGATTAATTATCTGTTCATTATGTTATTCAATGTTCTTAGTTTGACATTTTGCTCTGATTTGCTGGGGGGGGCAGTATGCTATTTATTTATTTATTTATTCATGGGGTGGGTGCTTGTGAATTTGTTTACAGTTGGGGCTTTTTGTTGTTAAACACTGATTGACACTTTTAATTATTTCTGGTGGCTCCCAGGGTCTTTGCAGCCAGTGGGCAGGGGAGTGTCAGGGCAGCCCCATCATATAGGGGAGGATGGACAGGGGATGGATGGGGCAAAATCCTTCACTATTTAATATATTTATTGTTGACCTGAGAAAACCCTGTAATGGCCCTGGCTGGGTGTCCCTGCTGTAGCCACAGAAGCGACTCAAAGGAAGAACTTTTCCCTTTCTTGGTCATCATCTGCAGCCCATATTGGGTCACCCAGCAGAAGATAAACTTCAGGGCAGACGTGAGCACTGGGGCACTGATCAGAGGCTCTCTCCAGCTGGTAGCAAGTGTTGCTGTTTTGATTCAGGAGCATTTTATGCACACTTTGATTTTGTGGAATAAACAGCCAAGGCACAGATCAACTGGCCTCATTTTTACAGGGAGACTTTTAAACCCTTCCCTGCCAGATCACAACACGCATCATTTGCAGTCAGAGTTCTCTAAAATAAATTTGGGTTGATGCATGCTCTCACAATGAAGGCAGAGGCTGAATCACAAAGCTGAAGAAAGCAGCTTGGTTTACTTTCTGTTCTTTTCCTTTCCTTTTCCACTTTGTCCCAAGTTTCAGCAGCTGGGTAAGTTCTGGGGCCAGCTGTGATCGCAGGCATTTTCCTCCCAGCCCCACAGAATCACAGAGTGCTTGGAATCATAGAAAAGCTTGGGTTGGAAATTACCTGAAGGATCATCCACCCTCTGCCGTGGGCAGGGACACCTTCCACTGTCCCAGGCTGCTCCAAGCCCTGTCCAACCTGGCCTTGGACACTTCCAGGGATCCAGGGGCAGCCACAGCTTCTCTGGGCACCCTGTGCCAGGGCCTCCCCACCCTCCCAGGGAACAATTCCTTCCCAATATCCAATCTAAATCTGTCGCTGTTCTCCCCACAGACGAGTAGAGAAACAACACAAGAGTCCAGGCTCAGGGATAAATGGAAGCGATTTAATGATCTTTCAGATGGCTTTTATATGTTAGTTCACAAAAGTGTGTTAAATGGCATAAGGTAATTGGTTTTTTGGCCATCCACCCCCTAAGGGGATTGGTCAAGTTCTAAGACACCCATCTCTGAGTGTTTTTCTAGTTAGAACCATAACAATTCTGCAAAACAACCTGCAGCTGCAAGAAGTTTGGGAAACTGTAACATTGTTTTGAGTTACTTGCACGGGAAAGAGAGAACTCTCACAAAAATGCTGCAGAAAGCTGGAAAATTTCTCTGCTAAAGCTTTTCAGCGTCCACATAAATCTACCCTCCTTCAGCTTAAAGCCACTCCCCCTTGCCCTATCACTGCTTGCCCTTGCAGAAAGTCCCTGTGCGTCCTTCCCGCAGGCCCTCTTTAGGCACAGGAATGCTGCCATAAAGCCCTCCCAGTGGTGTTCCATCGTTCCTGCCATCGCTCCCGTGTTTCCCACGGACACAGAGCAGTGGGGTCCATCACGGAGATGAGCCCCAGGAGGGACAGGGCTGGGCTCACAGCTTCACGTGCTTGTTGAGTGGTACCTGCGGCGGGATGAGGCACTTCAGAAAGCAATCGATGCTCTTCTCGTGCATTCTTGGAAAACAATTAGCAGCGGGACTGATGAATGCGCTTCTAATTGCATCCTCACTGTCTCACCCCCTCCGAGTCAGGAACTATTTCAATAAGTAAAGGGCATCCAGGAAAAAAAAAAGGGTTTCATTCAGTGACAATTGACTCAAGGGAGACTTTCACACCTCGTGTATCCTGAGCCCCCAAAATACCTCCGTGGATTTTGCACATTGGGGTATCACCTCTCTGCGTAGTGCTGCCATTTCCCCGTGGCATTTTGGGCAGTGCAACATTTGGAGGCACTTTTTATTGCTTCCACATCCAAAATTATACTTTTTATAAGGGCATTGTGTGATAGGGCAAGGGGAAATGGCTTTAAACTGACAGAGGGCAGGGTCAGAATTGATGTTGGGAAGGAATTGTTCCCTGTGAGGGTGGGCAGGCCCTGGCACAGGGTGCCCAGAGAAGCTGTGGCTGCCCCTGGATCCCTGGAAGTGTCCAAGGCCAGGCTGGACGGGGCTTGGAGCAGCCTGGGACAGTGGAAGGTGTCCCTGCCCATGGCAGGGGGTGGGACTGGATGATCTTTAAAGTCCCTTCCAACCCAAACCATTCCGTGATCCTGTAAAAAGCAGCTCCCAGCTCAGGGAGAGTCTCTTGCGCTGTGATACAGACAAGACAAACTAGCGTGACCTTTTAAATACAATTTTTGGCTATTACCTCCTTGGATAAAAACAGTTAACTGAGGCTCGCTGGTGTTCGCAGAGGAAGCGTGACCCGGTATCTGATTTGGAGAACAAGTCTCTGCTTCATCCACCCCGTTAAGACAGCCCCAGAAAGACACAAAAACGTGCGTTTTTTAGAAGAGATCAACACTCCAGCTACCTGTCCCAGCTGCCAATCTGACAGCAAACAACTCCGCAAGCAGCAGCACTGATGGAACAGCTCAATCCTGGTTCCCTTCCAAATCCCCACAAAGATTCACATCCATCCCATTTTAATTGGCCTTTGCCGGGCTCTCCTTCGTTTCTGTGAGTTGTTCTCGTTTCATCCACGTCGTTTGCATCCCCTAAAGGCTGTGGATGCTCGGCTGGCGCTGGGAGGGCTGCACCTCCATCCTGCCTCACATGCAGCTCCTGAATCAGCGCGCTATTGTCTCGGAGCACTTCTTCCCTCCTCCCTCCGAAAGCCTTGGAGAGGCACATAATACCCTCTTTAAAGCGGCTCATCACGGCTGTATCACCTGAGGATCTGTTCCTGCCCACGGAACCGCGGTGAATGAGCATTATCCTCCATAGAATTTTCCACGCAGAGGCTTGGAGCGAGCATTGATGAACACACGCTGAAATAACCCTAAGCCGCATAAATACAGAGCTCTGTTTTGTAATTATTTGGAGTCCTTGACTATAAGCTTGAAAATAGCATTTATCTCGCCGAGCGTGACCTTCTCCATGTGCTTTTCCATGGAGTTTTCAGACTTCCCTGCAAACAGGTGGCCCAGGCAGTCTGGGAGAGGGCCAGAGAAAAGTCGCAGTCGCTAACATGGGAGGGCAGAAGAAAGGGCAGCTGCAGCAATTTGGCATGATAGCCCAACCTTTAAGGAATGTGGGTGCACAAAACAAATTTGAAATTGTTTACTATCTACATTGCCAAATGCCAACAAATAAATTGAGCTTATTCTCAGCTTTGGAAAAGGGCACAGAGCAAGGCAAGGTGGGATGTGATCAGAGACTACTGTAAAACAGTATAATTTAAAATCTATTATCTAAAATACATAGCTCACTGTCTTTTAGACTGTAATTGAGTCTTCTCTTTTCCTCTGTGGATTTATCTTGTTCTTTAGTTGGCTCATGGCAGTCAGATAGATTGCTTCATCTTCCCAGGAAAACTTCCAGTTCTTTAGAACCCTCCTTTATTTTTTTTCTCCTTCCCCCCCTTCCCCCTTTTTTGTTCTTTTTCTGTTTGTAATTAATGCAAGTCACAGAATATCTTATATTTGGAATCCTCTTATTTGCAGACAGCAGTCAAACCGTGTTTGGGCAGCAGCCAGATGCTCAGCATATGCAGCAGAGGAGTGAGATGAAAGGCTGGAGGTAAACAGGGAAGACACACACACACACTGATGGAGAGACTGACCCCCCACCCCTCTCTGCGCTGCTGCACGAGCCAAAATAGGAGCCAGTCAAAAAAGGTAAATAAAAATCGAATTCAGATGGAAACCAGAAGTAATTTGGAGGATAAATTTTTAATTAAAAAAGCAGTATGGGATAGCAAGTTTAGAAAGATTGCTTCTGAAAGCTTAAGGCTCTGTTTCTCTGCCCTCTATCTTTAGCTTTTTTTATTGACATGAAATGAGGAGAGAGCTTTTCCTAGGTGCCTTATAGGAAAGCACAATTCATGCTATAAGCAACTTTCTCATTTCCATCCAATATTACTCCTATGCCCTTGGAAAGTTTTCAAAAAAATACAAATAGGGAAGAAAGGGGCTCTCTGCTTCCAAATTATCTATCTCAAGCAGGGGGCACATGGATCCAGAGCTGGAGCAGCTCCTAATTGTCTTGCAAGGATAATTTAAATTAGTTCAACTCTTTATTTATGAGTGTGACATTTATTCCTTTGTATTACAGCCATTCCTAAATGCCTTAATGTAGGATCAATAGCACTTTGCACCAGCCAGACCTGCACAACGTGCTGCTCCTCGGGGAGGATTTGTTTGGCTGGCCAGGGCTGTTTGCCTGACCCACCTTCAGCCAGGACGTGAAGGACAGGGAGCTGCAAGATGGATTTTGCTTCCCTGGGTGTAGCTCCTGGTGCCCAGGCATTTGTGCAGTGATGCCACCAACTCACCAAGCACGTGTGGCCTTTTGCCTGAATGGAGATAAATAGGGAGGATGAGTGTTGTCACAAATATCAGCATGGAAAACGTGGAGCTGTGTCGCACTTGGACACGAAAAGAACCACGCAGACACCTTGTCAGGAGAGAAGCAAGAAAAGAGCTGGGGGGTCAGAGACCCCGAGCTTTATTATATATGTTCTTAGAAACCACTGTGGATTGGAGGGAGAAATTACCACCCCTCAATCACACTGGTCAAAGGAAAAATCCATCAAACATCTCTGCCTAGGAGAATGGAATGAAAAACAATAAAGGACGGTTAACAAAACATGGCCATGTTTACAGAAAGTACGTGAGAAACTGTTACAGAAAATGAAAACATCGAAGAACTGCAAACTCAGGGCAACAGAACTGGAAATCTTACTGGATATAAACTAAAATAATCCCACTCTACACACTCATTGCAAATTCACAATGCATGTAACAGAGAATATGTTCTGAGCCCTTTCTCTCCCTTTATCTTGCTGTTCCAGTGATCCATCCCAGTGGACAAATCAGCCAAGGAATGTCTACGTGGTGCTCTCCAGATTTTACAGCAGGGGAAAGTGCTGCTCCCCAAATCACACCTGCCTGTGGTACAAGAAGTTTAGCTTTTGATTTGCTTTCTGTAGCCACAAATGGATGAGTTTAATAAAATAAATTCTTTCTCTGCAGTGTCTGTATCATGGGATGGAATCACAGCAGAGGCCAGAGGAAAGTGTAAGGAATGGTTATGGAAGGAGAATAATCTGCAACCCAAATCCAGTCTGCCCTGAGGTGTGTGGTGTCGGAGACCCTCAGACTGTTGTGTCTGAGAGAGATCAACCCGAAAAAACTTTTTAGAGGAATTTCTTAATGACAGATCCCTCTGCAAGATGTCACATCCTCTGCAATTCCACACCTGTGCCTGCCTGCAAGAACAGAGCTGGCTCTTCTGAAACTTCAGGGCAGAGCAATCAAACCAAGGAGGCAAAAGCAGCGCTGGAGTTTGACCTGGCTTTAACAGACACAGATCAGAGCCGCTCCAGCCAAGGGAGGAGCAGCTCGCTGAAATCAGAGAAGCAAGTGAGAGACTGCAAGGCCAGAAAGGGACATTCCACAAGGCCACTGATGCTGGCACAGGCAGAAATATTTGAGATCTAAGTAAATGTGGCTGGCCAACACCAAGTGTCTGGTGTCAATATTCCCCTCTCCCTGCAGCCTCAGAGGACAGCTGATACAGCACACGATTAGACACGACAAGCTGAGCCTCAGAGGTGAACAAGCTTGCTGATAAAGGACGAGCCAGCATTATATTTTAATGATAGGAGAAATTTGCATATCAAAATCTTGTTCTTTGTTTCCGTCGAGAGCATTTTCGGAGCGGGAGGAAGCGGATGTGAGGCTGAGGGCTCCTTTGCATTGCAACATGTTTGTGTCTGTGTTTGGAGGGTTTGTGTCTGTGTTTGGAGGGTTTGAAGTGGCATTCAAATCAAAATGCAGCAGAAGAATGGTTAACAGTGGTGGTGTTTCAAGTCTGAGGATGCCAGCTTCATACACGGTGTCTCTTTCCCTATTAATTGCAAGGCACACACAACGGAGGCCACTCGCTCTCGAGATGAAAAACCACATTAGCAATTCCTCCTCAGTATTGCTGTTAAAACACCTCAGGCACGTCTGGCTGTGGCTATTTCAGGAGAGGAGCAATCTCTGCTGCTGAGTCCTGGGGCATAAAGCAAAGGCTGCTGGAAATGAACCACAGCCTGCAAATATTTTTGCAACTATCACCTTTGTTTTCAAATCCCACGTGGCATTAATTATTTGCCCATAAAAGTGACATGTACAGAAGCAAAGGAGCTCCAGTGAGGATTTGCTCTTTGTTTTATGGCTCCAGATGGTTTCACAGCTCAAGGTAAGTTGCAAAGGACAGGCAGGAAGAGAAAAAAATCTTGCTTTGTGACTTCTGCCTACAAGAGCCTGTGGGGAGGGGATGAGTGGGCGGGGGAAAGTTACCAGTCTCGTTAACAAATCTGCCCAAACTACCTCTATTGATGTTTTTTCACCCCCTCAGCTACTCAGCACACAAAACTACAAAGCATGGCTGATATGAACTCACGTCTCACCAGTCTGTCTTAACAATAAGCGACCTTGGCATTCTACAAGTAATTTTCAAAATTGTTTAGAGCTAAGATTAGGGTTTGGGGGTTTTTTAATGTATTTTTATGCTATCCATTTAAAAGAAAACAGCTGTGAATTCATTGTGTTCTCCAGGAAAGAAAGCAATCCTTTTCCAAGGTTAGGTTTCTGAGAACTTCACTCTAGCTGTGTCCTTATGCTATTTTTTAATAAGAAATGGACACTTCAAAGCTTGAGACAGAGTCATTGATTGAATTAAAGCCCAGCAGCTACTGCTACCCAAAAGTAATTAATCCCATCCACTTTCAGAGGGAATAGGGGTGCCCATCCCTGTAGTATTTTATGAAATTTGCATTATATACCCAGTTGCTCCCTAAATAAAGGCAGCTTGAGATATTTTAGACCTGTTTATTTAGAGGAATGTCTAAAGACAGACAGTGAAAAAGAGAAACCACACATAAAGCCTGAATGTCTGCTTGGGCTGCAGTGATGCCATGGCACTGCCTAAATAGTGAGGCAGTTTTTGGCAAGGTGTAATTCACCTTCTATTAGACAAACCAACACAGATGTGAGCAAACCAGAAAGCAGGAGACATACGAATTACAAACCGAAAGTGCTGAGTGAAAATCGTGTCCTTTTCTAGCAAATTTACAAAGTCAAATGGATGCACAAACTTTTTGTTTTATTCCAACGTGCCCCTTCTCTAGTTTCTATCAAGAATCTGCTAAGCTTATTTACCACTGAATGCTTTAGCCTGCTGCTTGCTCCAGGCAGAGCTGAGGTGTCAGGGACTTGCACTTTAAAGCATTAATATTGCTCTCTGATATGCTGATGGAGTTGCAAAAAAAAAACCTGTTCTGGTGAAGACTAAGAGCTGTCTGCTCAGAATTTAAATGTGGGAATCAAATGCCCAGTGGGATGCACCAGCAATAAGAACTATAGACAAATCTTCGAGGTCTTCCCTTAGACATGCTGGGAACATTTTTCCACTCAGCCTTGAAAGAGCCAGGATTGTTCCAAGTCACCCAAGTAAAGCTAAATTGTTGATCAGCATCCAGAGCAGACCTGCCTGGTGGAGGCTGTGAAAGAAAAATGGCTTTATTAGGGGCTGTCAAGGCACAAACCTGGTCCCATGCTGAAGACACAGTGCCCGTAACAGAGTCTCTGTGCAGGCACAGGATCAGCCCCAGCAGCAGGAGAAATGGGCAGCACAGCCTGTCTGCTTCTTTCTATCTTCTGGGGTGCTTGGCCGGTGTCCAGCCAGAGCACATCAGAGCTGTGGTCCTCTTCTCAGAGCAGAAATAGAGTTCAGACCGTCCTCAGCCCCATTCTGCAAAACGGAGAGGCAGGAATGTTGTGCTCAGTGTCAGGTGTGTCCAACAGACAAACTGCACGGTGTGTGTCCATCAAACCCAAACCAGAGTCAAATCCTGGCCACTGCGAGGCAGCCTGGGCTGTTTGCTGTGCCCCTGGTCCTTCAGCAGGGAGTGCTCTTCAGTTTTGGCAGGGAGGAATCGTTCAGCACGGACAGACACGGACAGCTGCCTGTTATCACCATCTCCTCTCCAAAGCAGACAGATATGAGACAGCTCGAGACCAGATAAACCTAATAGTCATGTTAGCATGGCACAGAGCCCAAAGCAACATGCCAAGCCTCTCAGTTTATTCCTACTCTGTTTATACATGTTTATAATCCTTAAATCATAGCTCTCTCCCATATTGAAAGATCCCGAACAGATGCAACAATAAACTGAAATTCGAGACAAACAGATTGTGAGACAGAGAGACAGAGCACATTCATTTGTGGTGAATCACAAATACTGAAACAAAATAAATGAATCAGTCCTAAAGAGTCTAATTAATAAAGGTTAATTTATTTATCATCCTGGCTAACCTGATATCTCTGAACCCATCTAAATTAATGCAAAATGAACAAAGCACAAAAAGGGCAGCGGTAATTGGAAAGCTGCAGTAGATACATTTTCCAGAAGCTTCTTTTTCTGCTGCATAAAAAGCATCCCAGGTTCACTTGGTCAGGTGCACAGACAGGCTGGTTGGCAGCAGCATAATTAAAGGATGTTAATGGATTAACTCTTTCTGCCTTAGAGATCTTTCTTCTCTCCCCTTTATCATGAAAGGCATCAGGGATGGTCACCACGAGCCAGCCTGTCCCACACATATAAAGATGTCTCCATCTTGACCAATGCACACAAGGAAATGGAAACGGAAATGGAAATGGAAATGGAAATGGAAATGGAAATGGAAATGGAAATGGAAAAAGGCTCCATTGCTCCCAGCAAATCCAGCCTGGGACACTGACTGGCTGAGAAATAGTTGTTTAATAAGCCTGACCACAAAATAATTCCAATGTAACGTGCTACATGTTTTATATATCTGTGTTATTCCCTGATTTACAGATAAAATTCAGTGTCTGGATTAGCAGAAACCTCGTTGCACTTGCTGGCTCATGGTAATTGCAAATGCAGTGCCATACACAGTCCCTCAGCCCTGATGTCCTCTGAAACAGAATTTCGTGGCTTCTTTAAGAGGCAAAACTTAAAGAAAAAGGATTTTCATGGTTCACAAGGATGAAATTGATGGAAACACCATGCTTCAGGCTGAAGGTGCCCCGTTCCTCCCACCACCCCCTGAGCCTTCCTGCACGCAGTTCATACAACAGAATTGTCTAAGAGTTCAATAGCACAAAGAAAATCTAAGTTTTGTGCTTTCTGTTGCATCATTACAGCACTTCAACTTATGCTGGGGAAATTCAAGGTTCCCACAAGGCCGTTAGCAGATTTTAATTTGGGGGCTTCATGAGGTTCTCCCCTTCCAATTTGGCTCCTCAGTGTATGAGTTATGAGACTGATTTTTAATATAATCAAACATGGAAAAAAATTGCCTGATGCCTGTAAAGACTGTTCCATGCTGCTGATCAACAAGTTCATTGGGAATACCCTGATATCAACCTTTTCATGCCCTTCCACATCCAGATACTCAGTTGCACAGCCAGGAGGCCTTTCTGCCTTCCCTCCTGAAGGAAAGATGTGGTCACCACTGAAAAGCTTCAATAACACCCTACACAACATGGTTTGAAACACGGAGTAAATAAATATAATGGGCAAAAAGCAGAATCTGAGATTATACGGCAGGACTGTGGTCATAAGGCCACTAATTTTTTTTGTTTTCTTTTTTATTTTTAAGAGCCCTTCTGTGCTGTTGTGCCCTGTGCACTGTCAGTGACTGTGTTTCATTTCTAAAGGCATAAGTGGCTGTCACTTATAGAAATACCCATGGGAAATGGCAGGGGAGCATGTCAAAGTATTCCATTTCTGATGGGCACGTGGATTTTTCATCGCTACGTTCCCTGACAATTCTGCAGCTGTTAAGGAACTCTTTCCTCTTTCAGAACATAGAAGAAAAAGACACTCAGGGCTGTCTTTTTCTGATTTTTGGAAATAGAGATGGGTTCCTGCTGTCTGAGCAGCCCTGGGAGCTGTGATACATCACTGGAGGAAGCAGCAGAGCAGTTCTGGGAGGTTTTAAAGGGCACAGCTTAACTGAACTGTAATTGACTTTCACTCATCGATCCAGTATTATTAGTGTTTGTTTAAAAATCAAAGGTTATTTAATTTGAAGTTATTTTGCTGCTTTCAGGGGCTATAAACGCTGTTTAACTGCACTAAATTTGATCAATCCACCGAAACAAAAAAACTTCTGAGAAGCTTTTCTTGTAATAATCCTCTCTTCTTCCCCTCACTCCAGACAACCTCTCCATCCCCAAATGCCTGTGGAGACTTCACTTAAGCTCCAGAGCAGCATCCACTTGGTTTTGGCTTCTCCACTGTCATGAGTTCTGCCCATTACCATCCTCCAGCTTCCAAATGGGGAAGACAACCCTGGCTGCAAGTTCTAGATATGGACAGCAAAACCCTTCAGAAGCCTCAGGATGTGAAAACATCCATCTTTTCTAACACGGTTCCTCGAGGCAAAACAGCTCCTGTGCTGCTTTCTGTGTTCATGGGCTGTGGCTGTTGCCACCAGGAGGTTCCAGGCTCCCATGAAAGAGTAGAACTCTTTCCCATTTAATTTCCACTGGTCCAGATGGCTTTGTTATTGACATCTTGAAAGAACAGACATCCAAGAGGCTTAGTGAGAATTCATTCCCAGTTGCTTATTCATTCACTATTGCAGGGGAAAGAGTTCCAGGTATTTCATTTGATGAACAGCATTTAAACCTTTTTTTTTTCCAAATTATTAGGTAAATAAGAAGACAGACAGTTTAAATACTGTGTACAACTCCATGATAAACAGGTCTTCTTGGAACAGAATTGTCATTATTAACCTCAATTCTCATCTCAGGCTGAGACTGACAAAGTCAATGTCTTCTTAAACTTAATCTTTTAAGAAATTCATTCAGTTTGCTGGACCCCCTGAGATGTGAGTCTTTAGGATGTGAAGTTTTCATAACAAAAATTACAGTGATATAAACTTCAATTTCCTGTTTTAAAAGCAGCGATTTTCATAAAAGCACATGACTCCACCTGGGACTTGAAGAAAATGGTCAAATGCTGCAGAAGAAAAGCTATGAGCCACAGGGATTGTCTAGAGGAAGAATATGAAGCTCCAGGAACTGTATTTTTTATGAAAATACAGCCAGGTATTGAGCATAATCGGTACTAACGTGTATTAGTTCCCAGTGCAGAGACTGGTTTGGTTTGATTCTTCACAGTAGCCAGCACAAAAATGCCCTGGACCTGAGGCACAACAGTAGTATAAATAATATCAATAATTTAGGCACTGACCATATGGGAGCAGACCCAAAGCTCGAGCAAGACGAGTTGATCTGCTGCAGAGGGGGAACTGTGCCAGCTTGTGCTGAGGAAATGGCCCAAGATCTGATCCTGTTCGTGGGCACCAGATGGTGGTTTATGATTTTTTTTTTTCCCTTTTAAAGTTCCTCAGACTGGCAAGGGGAAAAGGGAGAGAGGGGTGGTGTGGTGCAGCAGGTTGGTGGGTGGTGATGTGGCGGGGGGAGGAACCAGGAGAATTTTCCTCCATTTTTGGGGTATGACATAGAATGAAACAGCACTGCAGGCTAACAAAGTTGGTCCTGGGTATGAATATATTCCTGCTATTGGATGGAAGCTTTTCCATCTTCTGTTCCAAGGAATCCAACAAAAGATCTGGCTGATTTACTCCAGATATGGGTCAAGTCCAAGTCTCCTACACATCCCTGCTGCGCCCCTCCTCATTGGAGCTCCGAGGGGAGTGCTAACGAACACGTGAGCCCATCAGCTCTCCTGCACGTTGCTCTGCTCTGCCCACACTTCCCACATGGAAGCGGTGAGTAAACTACCACACTACCTTACTCCTTTCCCTTTCTTTAAAAGGAGTTTCACTCAAGCTGAAATGTTGAAGAGCAACCACTCCACAAAGTGCAACTGTCAAGAAGCCATTTAAGACCTTGCCAGTATCTTCAATTTTTGGAGAAAATTAATAAACTCCTGAGCAGGCAGTAGCACAGAGCTGGGGGTTTTCAGAAAGAAAAGCTCGGTGGTATCTCTGCCTCACTCTGCCAGGCAGCAGCTCTCTGAAGAGCTCTCCTGGAGATGGATGGCAGGAGCTGTGGCTGGCAGGTCACCGACAGTCCCAGCATGAGCCTCGCGTGGGTTCGTGCCTTTCTCTGTGTCCATGTGTGTGTGTGAAGCTTAAACAGGCCCACACTTCCGAAATCTCAGTCAATGTTGTGGATTGTGGGTCTTCAAACATTGTGTTCTATCATTTATTTTTGCAATAAAATGGAGATGTCAATCCAGCCGAGGTTTGCCAAGGAATTGTCACCTACGTGGGTGCTGTGAAGGCACAGATGTGAAAAGAGAAGGCTCTGGGGAGACCTTAGAGCATCTTCCAGTGCCTAAAGGGTTCTGAGGGAGCTGAGGAGGGACTTTGGACAGGGGCATGGAGTGACAGGACAAAGGGGAATGGCTTTAAACTGACAAAGAGCAGGTTTAGATCAGATAGTGGGAAGAAATTCCTCCCTGTGAGTGAAGGATTGCCCAGAGAAGCTGTGGCTGCCCCTGGATCCCTGGGAGTGTCCAAGGCCAGGCTGGACGGGGCTTGGAGCAACCTGGGACAGTGGAAGGTGTCCGTGCCCATGGCAGGGGGTTGGAATGAGATGATTTTTGAAGTCCCTTCCAACCCAAACCACTCTGGGATTCAGTGACTCTTGCAGAGTAGCCTGGGCACGTATTGTCATTCCTGAGCAACCTCAAACTTGGAAGAGCATCCAAGGCAGGCAGAGCAGGCAGAAGTTACTCCAAGACACCCCACACAGTCAATCACAACTCTCTGATCACGACCATCCCCTCCCTGCTAAGAACCAGATGATTCCCCAAACCATTTGATTTTCAGTGCTGGACTGGGGCGAGCTCCCACCACCTCCCCGAGCTGAGGACTGCAGGGAGCAGACCTGATTTCCCCATTAGCACCGCCAGAGCCCGTTTCCAGCTGTGGAGAGATTTGCTGGGTGGTGAAAGCACGGCGGGAGCTGCTCATCCAAAGGCAGGGAATGGCACCAATAAATTCCAACAGAACCTCTCTGCTTGCAGGGGAACACTGCAGAGGCAGGGATGAAACCTCTGATGCTGCTTCTAATTGCAGCCTTTGCCCCACGGGAGCTGCTGTCTTTATTAATGCAATTATGATGTAGCCAAAGGCAGAGAATGCTTCTACTGACCTTGCTGGGGGAGCAGAGGCCTTTAGTCTCCACGGGAAATTGCTTCCTCCCCTGGCAAATGGCACATAACCCAGTGTGTTCCCATTCCTGCAGATTCACCATCTTGTCATTGGACCAGACAGGATGGAAATTGCTGTTTGATGCCACCTCCCTCGCTCCTGCAAATCAGAAATAAAATCCAACAGTGTTCCCTGTCTTTCAGTATGGGAAAATCAACAGTAAAACTTAACATTATGCTAGAAGTCACTCCTGTATCGTGAATTACAAAAATAGTAATAATAACCCTTAAAGAGTCCTGATTACAGACACTTCTGAGCTGTGATTTAATTGTGGTTTGATGGCTGAATTCAGTTAGCCTAAAGGCATTCAATGTGGAGACCTGCTCTCAAAAAAACATCTACATAAATTGCAATTCTATATCATGGCAAGAAGCTGCCACTAGCAATAACAGGACTGGGAGGGGGAAATGTCTTAATCATTAAAGATTGAGATTTCTGACCACACACTACAGACTTATAACCAAAGCAGGTTCCAATCTCAGAGCAACTTCTACTCCTAGTCAAAAGAGCATTTCCTGAGGTTATGATATACCTTTTGTAAATACAAATTTGAAAGAGGATGAACAGTTGTGGACTGCATTTTAGAGGACCAAAAACCTCTTCTCCAGACATTAGTCCCAGCACTTTAACCCCAGGAGCTCTAAAATTGCACTGACTGCCACCAAGATTTGAGTTTCCCCATAGATAATCAATGAAAGAAGAACATCCCGCCATGGGATGTCTCAATTTGACAGCTCAAGGCAGACAGAGAGTGGAAAATGAGAGCTATTGCTTTACACAAAAATCTGCTGAGATCTGGAGGGGCTGGCTGGCTTGTCCAGTGTCAGTCAAGAAATCATCCACACAATTATGGAATCTCCTGGTGACCTTGGACCTACCTGTCCTGGTGGTGGCCCCAGGGCAGCCGGTGTGACAACCACAAGGGCTTTGGCTGGGCTTCACTCTAGAATAAAGCACAGCCTCCACCTTCAGCACTTGTCATCCTTGGAGACTTTGTTGGGATTTTTGGGGTCCTCTAAGGCAAGGAGACCTGCAAGATCTTTTCTCAAAGTACCTGAAAAAAGGACAAAAACACCTACAAGGTCATTTTGCAAAGCAGAGGGTTGAGAACTCAGACAAATAAATGACTTCGTGCAGAGGCAGGGAAGGCAGGTTGGGCAGGTTGCTTGCACCTACCCTGAGGGCTGGTACAGACTGGGACAAGGCCCTGGGGAGCCCTGTGTCACCAGCTCAGGGCACAGAGAACTGAAGACCCTCCCACAAGTGAGGGAACAGGACAAGCCAGATGCTTTCAGTCAGATGACTCATCGCCAAGGAGCCTGAGGGCCAGAGTTTTAAAAGACATTATAATGCATTAGTCAACCTCAAAGGAAAGGCTTCTATGGGCCTCAGTATCTCAAAATAATTATGCCTTGGAGACATGCCCGAGGTGGCACAGACACTGTGAGAGCACAGGGAAACAGCTCTGGCCCTCACTGCCTCCCAGCCACCGAGCTGCTCCTCCAGTCCAATCACAGACACCATTAATGAGAACAAGGGGGGATTTGCATGAATTTTCCTGTGCTGCTCCCAGCTCGTGATAGCTCTCCACTCTGCACGATGCTAGAGTTTAGTCTCCTACTGTTCAGCATGAAAAACTGGCATAAAAGCAGCAGCTGGTGCTCGCAATATCTGCTCAGTCCCTAACACCACCCAGCATGTGCTAGTACTGAATATTGATGAAACTCAGATCTTATTACAACAGAGCACAATATGTTCCTTGCCTATACATTCCCTTTAAGCACAAAAAATAGTGCTAAATTAGGATCCAGGTCAGGTCCAGTTTCAAAAACCCACTTAAGCCAAGGTTTTGGGGGAAGCCTCATGGGTTTTGCCCGGCTCTAGGAAGGAGTGCTTCCTACTGCAGGAGTCCAACCCAGCTGAAAATGAACCCAAAGTTAGGGGGTGTCAGGTCTTGATCCATCTCTGCTTAAGAACACTCTTGGATCCAATCTGATGTCATGTGTCTTGAAGATAAAGGCAAATTAACCACTTCAAAGCAGCAAGCGCTTCCACGCACAGCCAATTTTGTTCTCTCTATAGAATCCAAAATAAAAATCCCTGTTTACCAAAAATCGGTTTTTCATCTTGCTGCATTTCAAGTTCAAAACTGGAAATGAAATGTTATATGAGCTGTATCAGCGCAGAAATAGAAACACAAGTGTGAAGGATAAAACAACATTATTCCAGACGCGGATATATTTTGAACAAGTTTTACTTCTGGGAATTTAGTGAACTTAGAACTGTGCATCATTGATTCATCCTTTGGTAGTGTTCTAAATTACACAAGATCCACATTATTAACTTGTGTAGTTGATAAAACACATTATGAATTCCTACATTCACCCCCACAACCAAAGAAATTTGAAGGAACAGCAAAAGCAGTTTTAAATACCCTGGTGGTCCCCAAGGCAGTAGAAGATGCTCTGTAAAGAGAAGAAAAGATCTGAAAGTCAGTGGCAGGGGAACATGCATGTTCTTGCCCTCCAGCACCCACACACAGGGCTGGTTCCTGATGGTGGGGTTGATCCCAGACAGCATCCCAGCCACCCTCTCCCACCTTACAGGCCAGAAATGAGATGGGAAGAGACCTCAAAGGCCAGCCCTCTGCACGGGGGGTGGATCACCTTTACACAAACCATAGCTCAATTCCATTTTCTGACATCCTGCTTGTGCTGAAGTGCCCTGAGGCCCATGATGCCAGTCCTTGATTATCCTTCCTGTTGGGAAGGCTCACTCAAAGCTCCAAATAGCTGAACATCAACCCGTGAGTTCTCCTCCCATCGACAGTGGGCAAAGAGAGCATTTCAGTTTTATATCCTAATTCTTCTCTGACATATTTGCAGCTGAGACTTTCTGCTTGACCTCATTTGCAAATTTAATAAGAACAATCTCTGTCTCATCCTTGAGATCATTAATGAAAACACTGATGGACAGCAAACCCTTTGCAGAACCCCACTTTGCAAAGTCTTCTCTTTTGATAAGAAACAACTTTCCAGCATGGCTTTCCAACCAGTTTTGCAACTACCAAATGGAAATTTTCTTCTAATGAGGTTTCTCTACCTTGATTATCAAAACATAATTGGAGAAAATCAAAAGCTTTCTTAATGCCACTTTATACAATAAGCATTGCTCTTCTTTTGCCCATAAAACTGAATTATACTGTCGCAGGAGAAAAATCAAAATGCTTTGGAAGCCACTTGTTCTAGACAAAGCCCACGGGATGCTGCTGACCTCCTCGTTATGTGCTAACATTTTCATTATTTACTCCAATATTTCCTGGCAGCTAAAGTTAAACTGCTGGTCTGTACATGGAGCTTCCTTAACCGCATTTGAAAAGGCATTTTTTTGGTCTTTGCCAGGATATATTACCCACACTTTGTAATGTCTCAAAACCAGTGGTGAACAGCTCCATGGTGGAGCAAATCACCCTGCAGTGATTTCCCACAGCACCTACGTGGTTTGAGATCAACAGTCCCCACTTTTTAGCTCCTTGTTTCCTGTGTTGGCTGCCTGGTGGCAGCTGCACATCTGAGCTGAATCTGAAGCAATTCAACACAAACACGAATGAGCTGGGCCTTGCTCCTCCACAACATTCCCTCCTCTCCGAGGACCAGCCCAACACCTCCCCAGCTGCCTCTTGTGTCTAACACACTTGTGCAGAGCGCCTTCCTCTCTGTCCTCCCCTGTTCCCTCACCATTTTGTGCCCTGGCCTGTTTGTTCTGCCCTCCCAGGCTCACACACTAGGCTTTTGTGCTCCTCCTTAGTAATTTGACCCAGTTTCCCTGAGTCCGGACTGTTCCGCTTTGCGCGGTGACTTAGCACTAACAAACAAAGCCCGGGAGCTGCGGAGACAAAGCACAGCAGAGAGATCTGGGCCACCACCAGCCCTGTCCAGTGCACCAATTTCCCTCTGCATACTGATCCGAGAGGCTCGTGCCTGCAGGGAAACAGGACGGGCATCTCGGGGCCGCAATCAATTAGCAATCGCAATCAATTAGCAATGGTTTGCGCAAATGCCGGGAAGGACGGACCTGTGGCTCGGTTGTTCTCAGCACAAAGGAGGCTCTGCCTTGGATGCTGGAGGTGTCACATGCCAGGCTGCTGGGATGGCACAGGGAACTGGGAGCAGGTCTCCAGGTCAGGGAGAGGCACAGGGCAGGGAGCTGGTGCGAGCTCCTTCCAGCACAGGGAGGACGGGGAGCTGCTGCGGTGAGCCCGGAGGAGTTCGCCAGGATGAGCAGAGGGATGGAGCAGCTCTGCTGGGAGGAAAGGCTGGGAGAGATGGGATTGTTCAGCCTGGAGAGGAGAAGGCTTTGGGGTGACCTAATTACAGCCTTCCAGTGCCTGAAGGGAGCCTAGGAGAAAAATGGAGAGAGAGTATTTACAAGGGATGGAGGGACGGGACAAGGGGAATGGCTTCACACTGACAGAGAGGAGGTTTAGATTGGATATTAGGAAGAAATTGCTGACTGTGATGCACTGGCACAGGGTGCCCAGAGAAGTTGTGGCTGCCCCATCCCTAGAAGAGTTCAAAGCCAGACTGGACAGGGCTTGATGTAGTTGGAAGGTGTCCCTGCCCGTGGCAGGGGGCTTGGAACAAGGTGATCTTTAAAACCCTTTCCAACACAAACCATTCTGGGATTCTATGATCGCTCCCCCTGTGACCTCCTGCTGCCCTCAGAGAGAGGAAAGAAGCAATAATGAACCAGGGAGAGTACACTGAGCAGCTCCACAGACAAAAATCCCATTTGGGTGCTCTACTTGGTGTCAAGATTTGAAGAAAAGGCCCATGGGGAGGAATCTAGGAATTCTTTACAGGCAGAGTTTGTCCAGCTGTGGGAGACTGCTGAGGAGAGGCTGCAAATGTGCTTGTCCAGAGGGCAGATCAGCATCAGGGAAGGAATGCACTTGGAGTCACCTGAAGAGTGAAGACATCAGCTTTGGTGCTGTGACAGGGAAGGGGAGCAGCAGGGGTGCAGGCAGAAGGGAGGTGGTCCTAGCAGATTTGCTAAAACAAGATTCTCAGGGAAGTTTTAACCAAGCAGAGTGGGGCAGGACTGTGTTTGCTGAGGGAAGAACAGGGCAGCAGCAACAGAGGTGAAGTCACATTCCCAATTTTCTGGCACGTCTGGGTTTACCTGAACACCAAGTCGTGGTGTTCTTTTCCATCTCAATGAAAAAAGTCTCGGTGAGGAGAGGAAAACAGGACTCATGACATTTTCCAGGTTTGCATTTTTCTGGAAGTCCATTAAGAGAATGAATTAGAGTTGGCTTGAGGTACCTCCAAACCTGCAGTAAGTTGGAGAAGCCCCAGGCCCACCGTGGCTGTGGAAGTTTTTAACACTTCCCCCTGCACTGTGTGTCCCTGGCAGCCCCAGAGGAAACACAGGACTCCTAGAGAAGCTGACAGGCACACACAGCACACCTGCACAGCTGCAGCAGGAGGGCTGAATTATAAATATGAGGCAGAAAGCCTGCAAAAATCAGAAGCAGCTTCAACATCAGGACCCAGAGGGAAATCTGAGTCTGAGAAAGCAACAGGCAGCTGACCTGAATGATAATCACAATACTGGCAGCAGATCAAGGAGGGAAGGGCGTGGGGAAGAGGCTGAGGACTTTCTGCCATGTGGAGATTGGGCTGATGGTTGTAACTCCAGAGGGCAATGAAGAGACAAGCTGAGATTTTTGTGTGGACAGAGGAAACAGAAGTGGAGTGACCAGGCAGAGGTAGAATTCACCTGCACAAAATCAGGAGCTGAGCATTCCTTAGAACCACAGAATGGTTTGGGTTGGAAGGGGTGCAAAGTTCACCTCATTCCACCCCCTGCCATGCACAGAGACACTTTCCACTATCCCAGGCTGCTCAAAGTCCCATCCAACCTGGCCACCTTTGCAGCAGGTAACAATTCACTGTAGCCTTAGAGCAGAGGTGCATTATTTCACAAAAGAGTTCATTGAGGAAAGACTGGGGGAGGGTCACCCCTGAGTGACTGGGTGAGATAAATTAATCACATTTGTTGGTGAAAAGTACAACTGATCATCACTTTTACTGCTGTAGAAGCACAGCTTAAAATAACTGTTTGGACAGTAATGAAGGGCCCTGCCAATCAACAGGAGCGAGAGAAAAACCCCAAACCAAGATTATTTTGCTTTTGGCACATTAGAGGAGTAGGTTGCAACTTGTGTTTTACTTGTTAGCTGGCCAGCCTATTCCTCAGAATAGAAAAAAACAGAAAAAGGCAAATTCAACTAACTGAATTAATTGCACCAGTGCAACCCCAGCGCCTCTGGCAGTCACCCACAGCTCCCCTGGGGTACAGAGACACAAACATCACTGAGCTCTGCTCATCATCAATCTACACCCAGGAGGGACAAATCCCACACCATCCCCACGGTGGGAACATGGGCAAAACCCAGGAGCTGCCACAAAGGAAGGGTTTAAGGAGCCAGGCACGCTGGCAGGGGCTCAGCTGCTGCTGGAAGCAGCCAGGGCACTGGAAGTGGAGGAGATCTCTGTATTCACGGACATCTCAGGGCACCTTTGGCTCACAGCAGGTTTGGACAGCAAACACAGCACTGGGAATTGCTGCCTGAATGATTCAGCCTCTCTCAATCCAGCATTTACTGTTACTGAAGCACTCGGAGGAGAAATCTTCCTTTGACTTCAGAAGACCCCAGATCAAACCCCAGTAATACTTTTATTTCTAGAAGGAGGGGCTCTGAAATTAAGAAAGCTTAACATGCAATTCCTGGGTCTTTTCGTATTTGCCATGCCACTTTTTTCTTTTTTTTTTTCAGTTGGAATAACCCAGATGTTTGCTTGAGAAGAAAGCAGGATCCCTGTGGCAAATATTCGTCCATTCATTCACTTTCTTGCAGTTCCTCTGTGAAATACCAAACCTTCTAAGAACTGTCCACATTTTCCATGGCACCGATCAAAGGTGTCATTGTTAACAAGGAACATCACTGGACAGGGCATGTTCAAAAAAAACCAGCTTCCCCTAACAAGACTCTCAGATCAGGAGCTCAGCATCGAAAAAACCCAAAAAATGTGCCACATGCACAAAGTGAGTGCAGAAACACTCAGAGATCCCACAGGGTAAGCACACACCTTGGAACCCAGCACTGCCACCACCACCAGCAGGTCAAAAGCTTGGTACTAAGTCAGGAAAAGCCCAGGACTGCAACAGAGCCGTGGGCTGCAGCACAGAGGGGAGTGGGTGACAGGACCGGGCACAGGCTGGCACTGGGGACTGCAAACAGCTCAGTAATGGTCACGTAAAGAAATGCAGACCTGGAGCTGGGCAGGGCTGGGTTCAGCAGGGGCACAGAAGGCAGAATGAGCAACTAAAGCATGGAAAGGCCACTGCAAGGGATAAATTTAGGCATAGCTCAGCTGCAGACCGTGAAGGAAGCAGCAGTGCTCTAAAGGCTTCCTTGCTCAACAAAGAAAGAGCAAAGGTGTAAAGGTATGGATGCTGAAAAAGCTTCAGCAGGGAATTTCTTCAGCTCTCTGCAGCATTTTTGTGAGAGTTCTGTCTTTCCCATGCAAGTAACTCAAAACAATGTTACAGTTTCCCAAACTTCTTGCACCTGCAGCTTGTTTTGCAGGATTGTTATGGTTCTAACTAGAAAAACATTCAGAGATGGGTGTCTTAGAACTTGACCAATCCCCTCAAGGGGTGGATGGCAGAAAACCAATTACCTTATGCCATTTAACACATTTTTGCGAACTAACATATAAAAGCCTTTGGAAAAATTATTAAATCTCTTCCATTTATCCCTGAGCCTGGACTCTGTGTTGTTTCTCTACTTGTCCGTGGTGAGAACAGCGACATAGAAGTGTGTCAGCAAACAGAGAACTGACCCAGGGCATGAAAACCAAAACCACCACTGAGAACATCAAATCCTTATCAAAGGATTCAGGCACTGACACATTGCTGTAACATCCCTCACTGCTCCCAGAGTGAAACCACCAACCTCAAGAGCCAGGGGAACAAGGCAGGGATGAGCACAAAACCCCCACAAAAGAGGGGTAAAAGCCAAGTGCATGTATAAATACTTTAATTGAATTATTTTTCTGCTACAATCTATTTTATTAAACTATTAACAATATGTCCTTGGATTTACTTACACATTGGACGTGCTTCCTCTTCACCTGCAGTGACAGGAGGAATGGCTTCAAACTGGCAGAGCTATTGGGAAGAAATCCTTCCCTGGGAGAATGGAGAGGCCCTGGCACAGGGTGCCCAGAGAAGCTGTGGCTGCCCCTGGATCCCTGGCAGTGTCCAAGGCCAGGTTGGATGGGGCTTGGAGCAACCTGGGATAGTGGAAGGTGTCCCTGCCCATGGCAGGGGATGGAACAGGATGATCTTTAAGGTCCCTTCCCAGCCCAAACCCCTCCATGATTCTGTGATTGAGCAGAACATCGGCAGCAATAATTTCTGAGTGGAAAGGGGCTCAGTACAAGGTGCCATCTGTGAATTGTTTAGTGGGATTTGGTGACTACTTTCCCTCTGATTGGGTTTTCCTGCACAAGGGACTCTCCCAGCTGCAGCTGATGTTACCCACTCCCCATTTTTTCTCCCTGAAGAGACTTTGCAAAGAAAATGCTCAGTTTCTGACAAAGCTACAAATTAATTTTCTGTTATACCCAGAAGCAGCAGCGAGGGCTCCGCAGTCACGTCTCGGTGACAGTGTCCCCTATCCCACAGCACCATCTCGTGGGAGGCTGCAGCTTGAAAAAACCCAGCAGCAAAACCACCAGCTTGGAATAAATCCACTTCCAAGAATCCCACTGCTCTTCCCACAGCTCCAAATCTCTGCACAGCAGGATAAACGCTGCACCTTTGCAGGGCTTGCAGTGCTTCCCCTAAAACTTCAAGGAGTGACAGGGAAGCACCTCCATGGCACAGCCTCACCCAGAGTTTGTCTTTCCAGGAGCAGAAGTGCAGGAATGCACCTGGGTCTTTTCAAAGAAATCCAGGTCTTTTCTCCCAGCTTACAAGTGACAGGACAAGAGGAAACGACCTCAAGTTGAACCAGTGGGGTTTAGATTGGATATTACAAAAAATTTCTTCACTGAAAGGGTTGCCAGGCATTGGAACAGCTGCCCAGGGCAGTGATAGAATCACCAGTCCTGGAAATGTTAAAAAAACCATGTAGATGTGGTGCTTAGGGACATGGTTTAGTGTGGCTTTGGCAGTGCTGGGTGAATGGTGGGACTTGATCTTAAAAGGCTTTTCCAAACTGAATTATTGAACTATTGAATTATATTAATTATTATTGACTTATTGAATTATTTGAACTATTTAGCCCATCTGTGAAGTGCTCTGTTGCAATCCCATCCTTCACAGAAGACCCCCCAGTGCTCCCTGCTCGGCTCTCAGAACAGGATCAGTGAGAGAAGAGTCCATGCAAGCCCCTCTCCCGTTCCTGTGCCCAAGAGCTGGCAAAGCCTCCACCAACTCAGCTGCAACCTCAAATATCCCTGAAAAGAAACCCCAAAGCCAGAAAAAAGTTTCATAAAATCTCTCTTTGGCCAGTCTGGGAGATCTTTCAGTGGGCCAAAACCATGTGCCTGAGGGATATGTCAGAGAAGCTTAGAACAGAGAAAGTTTTCATCATCTCAAAAACATGTTTGTGTTTGTGGTTCCATCTTTTGGGAGACCATGACTGAAGTGGAATTGCTGGGATGATTTTTCCAATATTTACAAGAATTCCCACACCAGCACTGCTGGGTGTCAAGGAAGAGGGGGTCCAGACCCTGGATATAGGTGAGGTTCCTGCCCAGAGAATGTGCCAGGCTTAGACTTGGAGCCTGTTCTTTTTCCGAGGTTTCCTGGAGAGCAATTTGGAAGGTGGAATCACCATGTTAAAAACCATTTTAAAATTAAATTTTACTTATTTTCTAAATGGAAAAAGCATGATTTCTGTCTCAGCAGCCTGCCTGCAGCTGCAGATGTGCAGGATACCGGGAAAACCAGAGGAGAACCAGCGTTCCCAACCCTGGGTGCTGCAGGTCACCAGCTGAGTCCCACCATGGGCCATGGAGACACCCAGGACCTTCACCTGCTAGAAAAGCATCACCAGAGCCTATTTCAACAGCACTGCTTTCCCTGCTGGGCCTCCCCACAGACACCCCATAAAAACATCTTCTGCTGCATCTTTAATAAAATTATCACTCTTTTTAGAAACTCTCACCGTTCTTAGCCAACGCTGCAGTGGGAGAACGGTGGGAGTAGCAAACAGCTGTTCTCTGCTGCAAACATTTGACATAAAGCACATCAAATTAGCAGCTAATGCCTCTTCCCTCCCCATCTCACAGCTCTGGGAATCCCTTTGGGAGCAGCAGCCTGCACACAAAGGCAGGAGCCCCAGATGTTTGGCTGCACCTCCCACCCCCGTACCCAAAAGTAGAGTTCAGCCTCCAGCTTGGAGCTGTAGGAGCTTCCAGTTCCTCCAGATGCCAGCCCTGGAGGGTCATTCATGAGCTCCACTTACACCAGCACACGGGAAATGTGGTGTGTCAGGCAGCCATTGAGCTCCCAGGTGTCCTGCTGAGCCAACATCCAGGGTGATTTATTTTTGCGACCAGAGAGAGTGAGCTGTTGGTGACAGGGAAAGCCCTGTGCGCACCGAGCCCACAGGCAGGAGCAGGGAGCAGAGCCAACACCTCTGTCTGCCCGTTCAGGCCTGCCTGAGGAGGGAGCCAGCCCACAGAGGATTCTGCGGTGGTTTCTCCATCCTCCCCTTCTGCACCAGAAGCTCTTTGATCTGCAAGACTCAGGAGCAGGGCGAGTCCACCCGTGCGGGGTCAGCAGAGCAGAGCCCAGGTTCACCCCACTGCGTTCTCCATCCCCTGAAGGAGCCGGCCCGTGCAGTGAGGGTTGTTGAGTTCATGTCCTGCAGCCTGTTTAACGCAGATTTTTGTCTCAGTCACGAGCATTTTGTGCTGTCTCCACCCAGGAAAGGCTGACCTGCCTGCACAGGGAGTCAGCTGCAAGCTGAAACCTCTCAAAACATTCCAAGGATCCACTCCCATGGGCTTTCTCCAACACTTATTAACTCATCTATCACACCATCAGCTCCCCAGTGCTTCCACCCCTCAAACTCACTGTAATCAAGCCTGGCTTAGGCTTTGTTTTTTGGAAATAGTGGCTAACAGGCAGAGATGGAAAGGATTTCTGCTGGTATCTGGGTCTTTGGGAATTCAAGCCCAACCTGGAAAAGCTTCAATCACATTTCAAAGTCTGCTGTGACCAGATGGGAGACTGAAGCTCCTGCCTGGGCTGCAGGACCTGCTTGGAGCAGATCAGAAACCAGACCCTCTATATCAGACACACAGACTCTCAGCAATTAAACTGAAATGGGTTTTCCATTAATGAGCAGTAATTAGGGCTGCTGCTCAGAGCCAAGCCATTCCGAGCCCATCCGGGGGTGGTGACTGTGCCCTTGTGCCCCGGCCAGCTCATTACAGGGGCTTCATTTGCCACCTCCAGGGCAGACAGCACTGCAGGCACCTCGCCTCGGACTGTCCCCTGCCACCAGCACCAGCGTGACCTTCCCACACTGCACAGAGCAGGGGCCAGGCTGGAATAACAGAGCTGAGACCGGCAACCCAGTGGCTAGGTTGTAAACAAACTGAGAATCTGCCCTGTATTAACTACCTGTTCCCTATTCAACAGGGATCTGTTCCACTGTTTGAGAGTTGCCTTGGCTTTATGGATACAACACGCTCTGAAGGCTCTGCAATGACTAAAACTTTTAAAAATCCCATTTTGTTCAGGCTCTCAAGAAAAAGCGAAGCCTGTGTAAGTTTTATTTCTGAAGAGGCGCTCATCCCGAGAAATCCCAACTCTCCTTGTTAATAGTGACCTGACACAAAGCTGCTGAGCCTGGGAGAGAGCAGCTGAAAGCACAGGCCAGAGAGGTGCAGCTGCATTTCCAGCACTGCTCCTACAGGGATGCAGGACCCAGAGACTACAGAGGTGAAGGAGAAGTGTCTCAACTCAGATTGCCAAAGACAGAGCCTTCCTCATACTCCAAATGCAATCACTTTGGGACACAGACTGATCAAACTTTGAATTCGGGAGAATTTCCTAAGTGTGCCATTCATTTTTGGCTGGACTAAATCCCCTTGACCTCTGAGAGTTTGGTCTCTGCACTGGCTCTCCTCTGGATTTTGCTGTCTGAGCTCTGCTCTGCTAATTAGAAACAGTCTTTAAACAACACATGAAACAGATTTGAAAGATGAGGAGGACATGGTACATCCAGGGCACAGAGCAGTGAAAGGCTCCCTCACTTATCAAAGAGACCTCCTTGCCATATTTAAATTTACAACTCATTTAAAGTTTTTGGCTTGCTTTTCACATCCAGCCAGCCTTTCCCCTCACATATGGACACCCTCACTCCTCTTCTTCCTTGCAGGAAGTTGCTGGCCCAGCCTTCAGTCCCAGCCCTTTTCCCTTCCCAGAAGGTGACAAAGTTTCTTCCCTGAGCCTGATCAGACAAAGAGCTTTGGCCAGGAGGTGTGAGAACCATTCACTGCTTCTCTGAGCCCTTATAGTCTGTACCCAGATTTTCCCCAGAGGAAGGCCAGGCTGAGCAAGCTCTCTGGTCACCCAAACTAACACCAAGCCAAAGCAGCCAGGATGAGCTGCCCAAGGATGAGCATCACAGCCCCAGGGGACAGACCCAGCCTGTCCCTGGGCTCACCGAACAGGGGAGCAGCAGCACAGCGACCACAGGAATTTTCCCATCGAGGGCTGTATGTCCTAGTAGGGAAAATGCTCCTTGAAACACAGCTCTTCCCTAGGGCTTTCCACAGGAACAGCACTGGCTCACAGCTGAGGTAGGGCTGGAAACCACACTTGGCAGCTGCAAACAATTCCTTTGCATGCAAAGGTGGCTGCTCACGAACCGGTGAGCAAACAGCAAGGCCATTGCAACACCCGCTACCTTCTAGGAAAACAGCACAGTAGATAAAGACTGCAGAAGAATTCCCTCACAGCATCAACTCTGAACAGTCACAAGAGAGAAACCAGCCCAGAAAGTGCCACAGGCAAGAACTGAAAGGAGGAGCCAGGGTTTGCACTAAAATGGAACTCCAGCTCTACACGTGGAGGGTGGGAGTGGGGTCCCAGGTGAGGCTGTTTGGAGTTATCAGTGCTCTCAGGGCAACCTGCCAGTAGATGGTTAAGCAGAGACCCTGCTTGGATGAGTTGAGCCCCATTATGGTCAGTGCAGCTGGCAGAGAAAGCCGAGTTACCTTGGGATTCACAACAAAGATTAAACACGAGTGGGTTATTTTCTTCTCCTTTGCCATCACTTCCTACCTCTATCCAATTAGTAAATGCTGACAGTTTATTTTTAAAGCTACAAAGTGCATTTTTTGCTTTTCATAGGAGACCTTTCCTTGGAACAGCACTGATGGTTTCAGTAGCTCTCTTCCTTATCACTGTTCAAGTCCTGCCCTGGGTTTCTCATTACAAAGTCTCTTCTGAAGGGTGAGTGCAAGCGTAGCTGGGCTGGCACTGGGGTCAGAGCTTCTGGGCACTGCTACGGCTACAGAATGCTGCTGTGGCTTCAGAACATTGCTAAAACTTCAGGCTCTAATGGTTTATTTCTGTCATTTCTGACATATATTATTTAAAAGCTTGTTATGCATATTGGAGACTTCTTAAAAGCCAGTTTGTTGTCTTTTTCCTATCAAGGAAAGCGTTCAACTCAGAAAATTTTCACACAGCAGGAGGATGTAATTTCTCAGTGGCCAGGTTAACAAAAGGAAAGAATTAATTTAGGTTTTTCTTTATGTATTCTCAAGCTTTTGGTTGAGTTGCTGTCCTTCCTTCTTCCCTCCCTCCCTAGCTCGGACCCCTGGCTGAACATCCTCAGGTGGCTGTAGGGGAGATGGACACCCGTGCTCTCTGCTCTGACTGGGTTTTACATTTGTAATGGTGTTGAAATGTTCTATTGGGTATCCAGGAAAAAAAAATAATTTGTATCCTTTAACGATGAGGCCAATCTTTGCAGTGTCAGTTTTCCTTGCACCAGTGGCATGGGAGCCACAGGAAGGCTTTTTGCCCTGCTAACATGTTAGTGCCTAAAAAAGGCTGGAGTGCTCTGGGCAGGGCTGGGGCACAGCTGTGGTCTCAGCCCCTCCCTGCTCCACGGGAAAGGCACGAAAGCACTGAAGGTATCCAGCCCGGGGATACAAACTTCAAATTAACCACTGGATAAAGTCTGAAGGAACTTTGTATCACTTTCATGTCTAGAGGCAAACATAATAACATTTATATGGATAAGGATTTAGAAGCGTACTTGCACAACGCTGCTGTGTCTGCTGAGTGTTGGAAACTGTTTTCACCTCTTTTTTTTTTTCCTTTTTTCCCACTTTTTTCCTCATTCCCAGGAGCGGCGCAAAGGCGGCTGCACTATTCCCTGTGGCCACCAGGTGGCGATGCAGCCCCGCAGCTCCCGCCCAGCAGAAATGGGGCAGAAAACGCCGATTTGGAGTTTTCTGCGGAACTTTCTTGTTAAGGTCCTCGCTTTGCTTTGGGCTTTTGGGTCAGGAGAAGACTCATGGGTGAGAGCACCCACCCGGCCTATGGCCATTGTCTGTGTCCCAAACAACAGCCTCTGAAAGCTGAGCTGGGGGAGCCCTCAGCATCTCTAGGGCCACTCTGATGCCCTAAATTCCCACAGCCATTCCTGGACCACAGTAACCAAACCCAGCCCGGGAGAACCAGGCTGCCTGCCAAGGTCCTGGAAGTGCAGTGGCACTTCCCTGCTCCCGCATGAGTGGGATGTGCTGAGTGCTGCGCTGGGTTTCTGGAGCAGGATTCTGCTCATGAGCGTCCCCACCCTGCCTGCCACACTGCTGTGTCACCGGTGTTGGGGACAGCCAGGCTGCGGGGTCCTGCACTGCTGTCCCTGCACAGCCAGAGTGCCCAGGGTGTGGGAGAGCAGAGCTGGGCAAGGGGAGGGCAGGATGGACCTCGGCGTGGTGGCCTTGTTCCCCAAAAGCAAGGAACTTCCTCCCCACTTCCTCCCCAAAGCAGGTCCCAGGAGCACTGAGCAGCAGCAAAACAGCCCAGAGCCCCCCTGGACTGTGTCTGGAGGGGAAGGCAGAGCAGGCTGGGGGGCTCTGGGAAGCACTTGGACTTGTTCTGAGGCTGGGTGAGGAACCAAGGGCATCACCTATAATGACAGGAGAGTGTGAGCTGCAAAGTCCAAAGTGCTGGGAGGTGGGATTGGCTCAGGGAGAGGCTGGTGGCAGAGCAGTGTGTGCTGCAGCAGCCTGATCCTGGCTGGCCCAGGAGTGGGTGCAGCTCAGGGCCGGGGCAGGAGGGCCCTCGTGTTTGTGTGTCTCGTGTTTGTCTCCTTCCCTACACCCGCAGTTTTTCAGGCCTTTATTGCGGGTCAGTGAGAAGCCTGTGCTGTGCCATGGAAACTGGATGCTGCCCTTATCCCAGGGTGCCCTCAGCATCTGGGAGGGCTGCCCTGACACCCTAAATCCCCATGACCATTCCTGGAGCCAGGGCCTCCACCTCCAAACGCCAGCAGCCATTTCAGGGGGCAATGCCATCGTGCCCTGCTGTATGACACTGTGCTGGCACTGCTGTCTGCCCACAGGCTGCTGCTGAGCCCAGGGATGTTGGGATGCCTTGTTCTTCCTCCTTCCTCTTGTGGAATCCAAGCTGTAGGGGCAGAAAAGCAGTGCTCCCCACCCTGCTGATGCTGGATGGAGAGAGCCAGGGTTTGGGATGCAGCTCAGGCTCTGTGGAGGTGGGATTGGAGTCCTCACCAGAGAGGGGACAGCAGAGCCTCAGCCTGGGCACCTTCCCAGGGGCAGATCAGCTCCTCTCTCCTGCCTGGCCAGAGGTTTTTGCTGGTGTCTCTCAGGCAACAGCAAATTTGGGAGAAATCAGTATCATTTCTGCTGGAGAAGGTGGAAATCCAAGGCAGCCCCGTTGCTATGGTTGCCGCAGACCATCCTCGACGCAACATCATGTTAAGCAGCTCCGCAAGCAGATGTGCCACAGCTGGAGAGCAAAGTGATCCCCCCAGGTGTGAGCACGGCATGGCAGGCCACACACAGTCCCCTGTGCTCCCACAGCCTCCCCTGGGATCCTTGGCGGCCTGTCCCTATCCAGGACCCTCCCTGGCAGTGAAAATCCCCTCGATGGAAGCAGCACCAGGAGGGGGAGCACAGCTCTGACAGTAAACAATGCATGTAGGTGTTTAAAAATAATGCACTTGGGGTATTTGTCATTCAAACAGCGTGTGAGCGTCTGTACAAGGTGCTGGGAGCAGATGCAAACACTGCTCGAACAAGGGGATGCTGAATGCTGGCTGAGCTTGACAGCCATTTCTAAATCTTTTTTCCCTAAGAAATTGTAGAATCAACAGTTTAAGGAAGCGGGGTTTGGCTTTGCTCGACATAGCTTGGGCCAGGTTCACTGGGTCTGTCTGCACTCCTGGAGACTGAGGGCTCAGGCTCTGCCTCCTGCCACTCTCCAGGGCTTGCTGCTCTTTGCTACAAGGGCACCCTAAAATGCACCTGAGAGCCTCACGAGAGGGCTGGAGAGAAGCCGGTACTGCCTCTGAGAGCCAGAGAAGGAGCAGGGAGTGTGCAGAGCCCAGGGCCTGGTCCAGAAAGGTGTTCAGGTGTGCACACCCGCTGCTGATTCCTGGTTCTCCCCTGGGCCCTGCCCTTTGCACTGGGGACACAGGTTTTTGGATATGTCCCCCTGAACCCCTGGGGTACTCCTGCCCCTGCCCACACCAGTGGTGCCATTGACTCCAGTGCAGCCCCTGAGGTGGGGGTGACAGCTGGGATCTGCAGGGTTGGTGTCCCTGTGCCAGGACCCAGCACCTTCCAGTGCAGCAGGGGGATATTGCCTTTGGTCACCTCTCCTGTGTCCCATTTTCAGGCCCTGGTGGCCCCTAGGATGCGCTGGGTGGCCGGGAGGACCCTGCTCAGCCCCAGCCCCATCTCCAGTGGCACGATGCCGGTGAGGAGACCTTTCCCTCGGCACTGCTCAGGGATGCGCCGGATCCTGGCTCCGGCTGGCTGCCAGCCAGACCTCCCGAGGGCCCAGGGGGCTGGTTAAGCTCATTGCTTTCCTTTCAGAGGCTTCAAAACACTGCCTGCCCGCATTTAATTCAAATTTATTGAATAATTCTCCTGGGAACAGCTAGTTCAGGACCGACCACTGCAACAGACCATCAATGAGATCAGTTGGCACAGCCCCGGCCATGGAGTGCCCTGTCCCCTCCAGCACATCTCCGTGGCAGTGCCAGGGTGATGATGGTGAGCACAGGCCCAGGTGCCTGGCCCAGGGCAGCCTTGGCTCAGCTCTAAACCTGGCTGCCTGCATTGCCTCCAGCCCCAGGGGATGTTCTGAGGTCTGTTAATATCCCTCCCACTTCCACCCCAAACCTGTTCCTGCCTTCGAGCTGTGTTCCCGTGGGCAGCGGTCCCAGAAGGGGGCTGGCTTGGCCCTCAGCTGCCTCCAAAGCCTGTTGCCAGCTCTGCAAAGGGGATGAGATCCAATATGCCTGTGGGGATGCACAGGTACCGCTGGATGCACGCCCCGCTGTGATGGGGTTCATGTCCTCTTTTGGGTGCTGTACTGGGTTTGTACGGCCAGGTTTACAGCCACGGTTTACATCCAGCTTGGAGCCACCAGAGATTGTCTCTGCTGGACATGGAGGAAGCTTCTGGCAGCTTCTCACCGAAGCCACCCCCACAGCCCTCCCCCCGCTACCAAAACCTGGCCACACAAACCCAATATAGGCAAAACAGTCCGAGGACAGGAGTGGGGACAAGCCAGAGCCACGCTGGGAGGGCAGGGATGAGTCCCCAGCTCCAGCAAGCAGGCTGTGAGTGACGAGAGCTGGCAGATCCTGGGAGGTGGGCTTCCCTCAGGGAAGGAGGCTGCTCTCTGGGAAAGACTTTTTACTCCGTGCTCAGCCCCAGGCAGAGTTGGGAACATGTCGTGTCCCTCCTTACGGCATCCTGGGGGCTGCTCCCAAGGACCAGGCTGCAGACATGCTGCCCTCATCCCTCGCTCCCCTGCAGCTGTGTGGCTCCTCGAGGGCAGCCCACCGTGTGCCCGCTGTTACGCAATTAGCCACTGCTCGGAGCAAGACTAATGATCTTCATTAATGAGCGCAGCACTGGTCGGTCAGGGCCTGCCGTCCCGCTCAGGGCCATGTGCAGTCATGCAGCAGGACTGAGTCACAGCGCTGCTAATGATGCTGCGAGCCTTGGGGGGACCAGCCTTCCCGTTAGCCCTGGGCACGGGCTGCTCTGCAGCACGTACAGAAGGGCAGGGCCGTGCCACCCTCCATCCCTCCATCCATCCATCCATCCACCCATCCATCCATCCATTCCTCATTCCTTGCGCTGTGGGACAGGACTCGGGACTGCTCAGCCTGCTTTCCTACAAAGTGTGGTGTCAGGCAACGTGCCAGAGCCTGAAAAATGGCACCTGTGGCTGTGATTCATCCTGGAAAGGGCAGGATGGCCAGGAATCTTCCTTTCCCAGCGCAGTGGCTGCACTGCAGTGTGGGGCTGGGACACGGAGCCCTCTCGTCCTCCTGGGGCCCCTTATTCCACCCACATCCCCCTTGTCATGCTCATTAGCTGCTGACAGGCTGGAGACACCACCTCGGCATTCATGGAGCCACGGGGGGCTCAGCAAGCCGTGGCCAGAGGCACACACCGATTTACAGCGCTTGTTCAGGCCACGAGCAGCAGGGAGTGATACCTGCAACAAAAGCCTGGGTTTGTTGCACAATCCTGATTTTCCTGTGCTGGATGCACAGC
This sequence comes from Lycocorax pyrrhopterus obiensis, assembly GCA_014706295.1. Taxonomy (NCBI): domain Eukaryota; kingdom Metazoa; phylum Chordata; class Aves; order Passeriformes; family Paradisaeidae; genus Lycocorax; species Lycocorax pyrrhopterus. Next base: position 5,903,095 of record JACSVZ010000022.1, on the reverse strand, counting down.
TGGCTTGGGGCAGAGCAGGAGTGCAATCCCAGCCTGTGTCCAGAGGGTGTCTGGTGCTTGGGGAGGAGGGCAGGGGGCTGTGAGCTGGACAGAGGGGGGTGTTGAGCAATCCTCTAATAAATCCCCGCGTGTGTTTATTTTGGGCAGGACAAAACCGAGACGTGCCCCTCGGCCAGGCTCGGGTTTTCCCCTGGGCAAAAAAAAAGAAGCCGCTGCCTTGGGGCTGTGCTGCCCAGCATTAGAAATGGAGTCTGAGCAGCGAGGGGGTGCCAGGGTCTGTATGATGCAGCAGAACATCGCTTCCCGTGCTGAGGCCACGGCAGCCGTGCTGCCGCGCGGGAAAGCACAGAGGAGCATTCTACAAATACAGCCGAGGAGCATTTTTCAAACTCAGCCTTCGGATGCTCCGCGGTGGGTTTGGGGCCGGTCGGTAACGTACGACAGACGCGGCGGGTGGGTGGGAGCAGAACTGAACAGGCACTCTCTGCTCCAGGCTTCCCCCTGGAGAGGCACTGTGCGCGCTCCGGCTGTTTGGAAGGCAGCTGGAGCTGGCCCTGGGCAGCGTGGCGGGGAGCGGAGGTGTCTCAGGGGATTGTCACCAAGAGGGGCCCCAGGGACCTCCCACCCACGGGGCACATGGGGGGCTTCCAGCTCCGAGGATGCTCCGCACTGACAGCGGTGCGCCGGGGGACCGTCACCCTCAGTGTCCCTCGGGGACCTTCACCTCTGAGACTGCCCCGGAGGACCTGCGCTTACAGGGACACCCTGGGGACCTCCTTCCCCAGACCTGTCCTGCGGGACACTTACCCTCAGGGGTGTCCCAGGAACCGGAATGTCCCGGAGTAACCCTCCTCCGCAGGGGTACCCCAGCGACCTGCTCTGCAGGGGACACACGAGGGGACCCCGTCCCCAAGGATGCCCCAGGGACCCGCTGGGGAGGCCTGCCCCGTCACGGCTCCCCAAAAGACACGCGTTGCTGAGGACACCCGGGGCGGACCCCTCGCATCGGGGATGCCCTGTCCATTGGGGATGCCCCCATCCATCGGGGATGCCGGGGCTCCGGGCTGCGGTGACAGGGTGGGATCGTGCGGCTCCGGGCGGGCGGAGGGGTCGCTGTTGCCGCCAGCACGGCCGCCCCCCGCCTCCCCCCCACTCCCTCCGCCGCCTTTTGTTCGCCGCCCGCGCTCGTCCCCGCCCGGCGGCGGCGGCGGGCGGAGCCGGGGCCGGGGCCGGGCCGGGGCCGCAGCCGCAGCCGCAGCCGGGGCCGAGCCCAGCGCAGCGCAGCGGGAGATGGAGGCCGCGCCGGCAGAGCCGGGTCCCCCCGCGCCGCCGCCGCCGCCGCTCCCGGAGAGGAAGAAGAAGCCGCAGCGGGCGCCGTCGCCCGCCCGCCCCAAGGAGGTGCCCGGCTGGTCGCTGGCCAAGAGCCGGCGCGGCGGCGGCGGGGGGCACCCGGGCGCGGCCCCGCGGCTGGCGGCGAGCGGCGCGCACCCGCACCCGCACCTGCGGCGGCCGGGCGGGGGCAAGGACGGGCGGCCCGACAAGCGGGGCCCGGCGGGGGCCCGGGCCGGCGGCAAGGGGCCGGCGGGGCGCGGCGCGGCGCGGCCGAAAGGCCGGCGGCACGGAGCCGACACGGCGGCCCCCGGGGCCAGAAGGACGGGGTCGGGACCCCGCTCGATGCCCGGGCCCGGGCCGGGGTCCGGGCTGACCGACAGCAGCTCGGAGGTGTCGGACTGCAGCGCCTCGGAGGAGGCGAAGCTGCTGTCGCTGGAGCTGGGGCTGAGCGGCAGCGATGGCGAGTCCCCGGGCAGCGCCCCGCCGCCGCCGCCCTCGGCCGGAGAGGCGTCGCCGCTGCCCGAGGAGCCCTCGGCCGCCTCCATGGCCAGCAGCCGCCTGCAGCTCAGCACCTCCCTCGCCTTCTCCGACCTCACCGAGGAGCTGCTGGACGCCGGCACCGACGGGCTGCTCCGCGAGCTGGAGGACCTGCGCTCCGAGAACGACTATCTCAAGGTGGGCACGGCGTGGCGTGGTGTGACATCCCTGGCACGGCTCGGTGTGGCATGGTATCCCTGGGCAGTAGTGGCACAGCGTGGCATCCCAGGGCATGGGTCAGTTAGGGTCAGCATCGCCGGCTATAGCGGGGTTTAACGTCCCAGAGCTTTGCAGGGCATCTGAGGGCATGGCTCAGCATGGGGCAGCATCCCTGGCCTTAGCATGGCATGGTGAGGAATCCCAGGGCAGGGGTCAGCACGGCTTAGCATCCCTGGGCACGATACAGCATCCCTTGTCCTCACAGCATGGCATCCCTGTGCACAGTGCAACATGGCACAGCACCCCTGTCAATGGCATGGCACAGCACTGCATGGCATCCCAAAGCATGGCTCAGCATGACACGGCGTCCCTGGGAATGGCATGACATGGCATGGCACTGCATCCCGAGGTGTAGCTCAGTGTGGCACAGCATTCCTGGGTACAGCCTGCTGCAGTTCAGCGTCCCAGGGCAATGCTGGGCACAGGGCACAGCTCAGCTCAGCTCAGGATGGCCTGGCTCAGCCTGGCTTGACTCAGTTGAGCAGCACAGCACAGCATAGCTGGGTGCAGGGCTTGGCATGGCTCAGCCCAGCCTGGCATCCCTGAACATGGCACAGCCAGGGGTGGCTGGGCTTGACTTGGCACAGCACGGTATGACTGGATGTAGGGCCTGGCTTGTCTGAGCCTGGCATGGCCACACTGGACTTAGGGCAGAGCTCAGCGTGGCACAGCATGGCCCAGCTGGGCATGGTCCAGCGTGGTGTGGCATGGCCAGGCACCGCTCAGCTCGATGTTCCATGGCATTGGCTTGGCACAGGGCAGGCTTTGGCACAACGTGGGCCAGGTTAGCCAGGCATGGCCTGCCCTGGCATGGCACACTGGGTGCAGCACAGCCAAGCCTAGCATGGACCCAGCTTGGCATGGCAAGGCTTGGCACAGCCCGGGCTGGCACAGCTTAGCAAGGCACAGCTCAGCATGGCATGGGTGTGCTCAGCCCGGCTGGGCATCCTGGGACACAGGATGGCATAACCTGACCCCGTGCAGTTGGGCATGGCCTGCCAGCTGGGCATGGCTCCCTGCTGCTCTCCCTGCCTGCTGCTGCTGCTACCAAACCCTGGGGACATTTTCCAGCTCTCTTCTTCCCGCTGGTTCCCGTGTTCCCTAGGGCCTTTTTCCAGGTCTGCCTGGTTCATGGGGGCATGGTTGAGCCAGGGCAGACGTGCCATGAGGGGACAGGGACACAGAGCTGTCCCACCTCTGGTCACACATCAGCCTGGTGCACCTTGGCGTGGTGGGCACCAGCACCCACCAGGTGCCACATCCTGGGGGGGGCTGCAGGCATTTTGTGCCCCCTTCTCTCCTTCAGGGTAGAGCTGTGGCTGAGCTGCTTGGGCAGTCGCCTGCTGGGAGCTCAGGGCTGGGTACCAAGGCTCCCCAGCTGCCCTTTGGGTGCTGCAGGTTGGAAGTCAGGCCAGCTGTCATCTGCTGCTGCCCAAGTTTGTGAAAGCGTCAGGATTCCAGCCCGAGGTGGGCATTGGGTGATGCGCTCGAAGATGCCCAATCAGGCCCTTTGTCCATTAGCAAAGCCCCAGTTCGCAGCTGGTGTCCCAACTCCTGCCAGAATTAGCAGCAACAGCTTAAGGGCTTTGATTTACTGGGGGCTGGAAAAATACAGATGAGGCCCCTCTGGTTTCCAAGAACACGCGTGTGAGCGCTGCCATTCCTGTGGACAGAGCCAGCGCTTCCTCCATTTCCACGTGATCTCCTTCCTGGCAAGCTGCAGGCGTGCGGGGTGCGAGTGATTTACCTGCCGTGAGGGGTGGCAGCTGAAATCCCCTGGCCAGGAGCAGTGGGAGAGGGGGAGAGCTGCTGGAGGCACGCACTAAGAATGGCCACAGGGATGCTGGTGGCATCGTCCCTTCCTTGCCAGCACTTGTGTCTCCTCCCTGCCATGTGCATCCTGCTTATATCCGTGTTTCCGTGTTGTAGCTCGCTTCTCCTGACACTGGAGCAGGAGGTGGCTGGGGTGGTACCCTGGCTCCAGCTGGGCAGAAACCCAGAGCACACGCCTCTCGTGCTCCAAAAAATGTTGGAAGATTTGCCTAGTTTCTCCAGCAAGGAGCAGAAAACTGGGCTGGGCTGCAGCAGAGTGCTGGCTTGTGCCATCTGTGCTAAAAATTCAGGCATTTCAGGGCTTAGGGTGAAAATAAAGCCCTAACCCAAGGGATTGGCACTGCCCATCTTGCCATGCAGCTCTCCTCCGCTCTGGAGTGGATGAATCAGACTTAGCCCAGGTGACTTATTTCCTTGGACTCGCCCAAATAGCTGCAAATGAATATTTTTTCATGTATTCATCAGCGCCAGCTAAAACCTAGTGCGTATTTAGAGCAAGATGAGGATTTTTGGGGGTGGGAGGGCTTTGGTGACGTTATGGCACGAGCCAGACGTGTGTGGTGCTACTACGCCCGTGTGATGCACGCTGGGTTTGGGAGCTTCCCAGCAGTGCTCCAGCAGTGCCAGCTCACGTCCCATCTTTCCTCGGCTGCCATAATAAAACCTACTTGTTTAAGCACACTTCACCCATTTCTCTTTGCAGCCCAGATTTGTGCAAGGCTCTGCTTCCCTCCTCCCACCCTGGGTGTACTGGGCGGGCTGAGATCTCCTCTTGCCCCTGCTCTCAGGCCTGTGCACCTGCTGTGACCCCCCTGAAGGGGTTATTCCAAGCATTTTCCCCAAAAAGGGCTGTTTCTCACGTGCAGGTTGGCAGCCTGGCGAGGGAGGTGTCTCGGGTGTCCTTGCCCCGTTGCGCTGTTGCTGAGCCGTGCGATGGAGAGCAGCTCCCAGCCCTGCTCAGCAGGCTGGAAAATGTGAGATGTGATACGGCAGCAGCTGCGGAGGGACAGGCAGACAAAGAGTGGGCACGGGAGGGTTTGGAGCGAGGGGAGGGGATGCCTGCAAACCCTTTCCTCTCCTCTCCGCAGGCAGGGGTTTAGGCAAGAGCTGTGTAACGCTGGGAGCGCAGTCCTGCCTGCCCTTTCCTGCTGCCTGTCCCCCTCCTGCTCCCTGCCCTGAGTCATCCCACATCCCTCGGGGCTTGCGCGCATTTCCCAGCTCTGTGGAGAGGCATTCAGAGTGGCTGGGTGCCTTGTTTCCCCCGAGGCAGTCATGCCAGCAGCAAGGGCTCTCTGAGAGCATCCCACAGGGGCATTGGGGCTGCATCTGGGCAGCCTGGTTGGCACTGAGTCCCTGCTCTGCTGCTGCCCAGATCCTGCCTGGCCACAGGGGCACGGACCATGCCTGGGAGTCCCAGTAACCACCTGCAGAGCTGGGGAACAGGGCTCTGTCAAGCCTGGAAGGGGTTTTGCAGCCTCACGCCTTTTCGGATGGCGCACAACATGGGTTGGGCTGCAGAGAGCCCCCAGCTGTTTGCCTGGTAATTTATGGAGGCAGGTGTAAAGCTGAGAAATGTTGATTTTTCCCTCGCTCCCATTGCCAAGGGGGAGCTGCCATGCCAGCCAGGGGCAGGGATCAGCGCACAGGCTGCTGCACTGAGCTCCAGCGCGACATGGGGGGAAGGATGGCCGGTGTTTGCTGTCAGAGCTGGGCTAGAGCTGCTTTTAATGCACCCAAAGAAACCCCTGTGTGTGACAGGGGTGTGCCTAGCCCATCCTTCCACCCGTTGCACCCTGGCATGGGCTTGTGGTGCGCTGCATTTTCTGGGTTCCCCTTGCTGGCAGGGGAGATGCCTGAGCACCCTGAGCAGTTTCCTTTAAAAATCCCCTCTGATTTTCCCCCCCCACCCCCCAGCAAATTCTAGCATAATTCCCTGTGCTGCCTGACGGGCGCTCAGAGTTAATTGAAAGCTGCTGCTTTTGTGCTGTAATCTCGGAGGAAGCCGTGCTTGTTGCTCTCCTGCACGGTAATCCCCGTCTTTGCACGGGGATCGCGGCGAGCCGCAGGCACACTCGCTGCCAGCGCGGCCCCAGCTCCGCACAAAGGCGGCTCTGCCAAACAGCCAGGCGGCTCCCACCCTTCCTCCTCCTCTGCTGAGGTTCGGGGGTGCAGCTGGAGGGCGCAGGCAGGGCTGTGCCCCCCAAAAGGCTGCTGGAAGGACAGGCGGCTGCTGTTTGGTTGTTCCCCAGAGCTTGGGGCTGCCAAAGTGGGGGGTTCGTGCTGCCAGCAGCACCACAGCCAGCCATGGCTGCACTGCACGAGCCTGTTTTGTGTCCCTTGCTGCTTTCTGCTTCTTGGAGATAGCAGGTCCTGCTGGGGTTGCACATTGTGTGTCCCCTGCTCTGCTCAGAGCTTGCTGCATTCTCGCAGGCACCAAAATCGGCGTGTAACTCCCCTTGGGCTGGAGATCCGAGGGTTTAATTCTGCTTCTGCAACCTGTAACGGGTCTGGTGTGCATTCTGAGGTGTGCTCTGCCATCTCCACTGGTCCCTCTCCTGCCGTGTCACTGCTCAGGGTCATCACCCTAAAGCTCAGCCCTTCCCGAAAGAGCTGATGTCCTTCAAGTGGACGTGTGGACACAGCTGTTGCCTCCTCCTGCTCTAAAAATGTATGGTTTCTTTCTCCTGAACTGGAAACAGGCAGTTTGCATCCCACCTTTCCGCTTCTTAGTTTCCTTAATAATCTTCCCGGGGAGAGACAGTGTCTCCGAGGTTTGTGCGGAGGAGGTTGAAGGTAGATTGTCTCTCGAGCTCCTCCCCCGAGCGTAACCTGGCTCCTGCAGCCACGAAATGGGATGTTTGCTTCTGCACACAGTCCCTGGGGCATTCAAATGAGTCTCCCTGGACTGCGGATTCCCAGCGTTTTTTCCAAGGCAGGGGATTTCTAGGGTAAAAACACCAGGAAATCTTTGCTGCTACAGAGAAGGGATGGGATGCAGTGGTGGGTGATCCTGGAGGACAAAGCAGGGGAGGAGCCCATGGGTGCTGGGAGGCTGTGACCGCATGGGGATGGGCACCCAGCTGTTTACAGGACAAGTGGCCCAGCATGGCAGTACCCAGGGGCATTTGTGTTGGAGAGAAGTCATTTATCTCCTCCTCAGTGTTGCCCACCTGTCACCGTTTCACGCTTCATTTAACATCACTGACAGTGCTCCGTGCTCACAGTGCCACCCCTGAATTTGGGATGTTTCTGCGGGGTTTCTCCCCTGCTCCCGGCTCTGCTCCCACCTTAATCCAAATGGATATTTTGCTGAGTCGGGCCTCAACTCCAGAAAATGTGCAGGTGCAAAGGGTGAGGTTCCATGGCCGTCATGGACCCCTGAAGCTGTGAGGGGACCCCAGTGCACCCCATGTGCTGCCTTAGCAGATCAGCTCTGTCCTCCAAGCTCTCTTCCAGGTTGCTGGCGTTTTTCCACTCTCCAATCCTAATCCCTTTACTGTGGCTTAGCAGCACGGCTCGCCTCTGTGGGGCAAACTGGGGCAGGCTGTGCGCCTGCCAGGCTGCACCCACTCCGAGGATTTATTGGCATTACGGGATGTGGGTGAATTCCTGCAGCTGGAGCAAAGACAGGCACTGCTTTCCCAGCCCCCTCAGTGCTGCAGATCCCCCCAGCCCCGCTCCATGGCTGTACTTCCAGGCTTTGCCCAGGCTGGACATGCTGGACGTGGCCTCCCCCTAAAATAACGGTTGCTACAACCCGAAGCATAAACAAGCAGGAGCTCTTAGCAGGGCAAGTCCAGGCTTCCTTCCAGCAAATGCAAGATTTGGTTGGGTTTTTTCCAAGGTCCCTGCTCCCTGCCCTGCTCAGCTGCTGCCTGGGAAAGCCACATGGCAAGTGAGAGCTGGAATGGTCAGCACTGAAGCAGGATTGCAGTTGTATTCCAGCCACGATTCGCCTGACTTTGGCGGTGAAAGGCTCTTTTCCCCGCCTGCTGCAGTGCGCCTGCTCACCTGCAATCCATAATGCCTTTTTTCCCTACGAAAGCTCCCAAGGAATAGATGCCACAAACCAGCTCCCCAGGCTGATTTGGTTTATGGGGGTTTTGCCGGTGCCCCCAGGGCTGTGGCCCCACCAGGCAGGGAGGTGGAAGTGCTGGTGGTGGGTTCCCATGGAGTTTGTCACTCCGGGGTGCATCACAGCCCTTGCAGGACTGCCTGCCAGCACATGTGGTTTGTCCCTGGGGGGTTTCACACCTGAGGTGTCCAGGGAGTTTACTCAAACATGTCCTCAGTGATGTCCCTTCACAGGACAGTGTCTGGCTGTCCCTGGAACAGCCTGGCCGGGTGTCCCTGGGACCCCCGCTGCTCATCTCAAAGCCTCGGGGCCGTTCCTGCTCTGAGACAGAACAAAAAGAGGTCTGTTCTCAAGACCCCCTGTCAAGAAGCAGAGCAGCGGAGGGTGACACGACACTGGTGGCCATGGTGCCACCGGGCTCCGGCAGCCCAGGCCAGGAGATAATCCGGGATTGTCTATTTGTCGTTCCTTCTTTGTCACAAAGTGTTTAAAGCCAACAGTGAGCGACTGTGACTGGTCCCCGCAGCTGCCGGCCCTTTCCCCAGGCTTGGCTTCTCCTTTCGGGGACTTCTTGCAGCTGGGGCTTTGTCAGGCCGGGGGAGTGTGGCAGCCACTGTTCCAGCGCCTGGCAGAGCCAGCACAGAGCTGCCACCTCAGGTCATTGTCACAGTAATATGGGGAGCATTCCCCTGTCCCCTCTGCCCAGGCTGAATCAGGGCTGAGCATCCCCGATGCCTGTGCCAGATCCTTTTGTCCCTCCCCTGACCGTGCCGTGGTGCAGGGTGGCAGCATGAGCCCCTCACTTCTCAAGTGGCAATTGCATTTGGCAGTGTCAGGAGGTCTTCGGTGGCAGGGCTTTGTGGCAGGAAAGCAGATGCTTGATCCCTTCCCAGGAGTGTGCTGGTCCCACCGGGTCCTGTCATGAACAGCCGGTGTGATGGCTGGAGCGTTTGCTTGGAGGATTTGAGTGGACACTGTGTTCAGGGTGATGTGGAAAGAGCTTGGTCGGTCCCCTGGGACCAGAGGGGACAGTCCTTGAGCACCCCCAGTGACCACAGTCCCATGCTGGATGGGGAAGTGGCACTGGGGACCTCACAGTAGTTGTGGGCCACAGCCCTGGAGGAGGCTTTGGGTCAGTGCTGGTGCCAGCAGGATGTCACCCTCAGCCCTGCTGTGACAGTGATGCAATTGCTCCATGCCAGAGGCCCTGCTGTGCTGGAGGACGTCACTGGGAGAGCTGATGAGACTGGGAACAGAGGACCCAGCCCAAGGACTGCTGCATGGTGGCAAAACAAGGGGCAACCTCTGGTCCTCAAGACTGGTGGCATCTCGTTCATGTCCCCACATTGCCTCCCCTAACGGGAGTTGTCCTTGCCTGCCATCTCCTTCTTCCCTTGCCTGCCTCCCTGACACATCTTTTCCAAAGATAACCTAATTTTTCTCCCCGTGGCTGCCGCCTGAGCTGCTCCTGCAGCTCCTCTCCCTCCCCCACCTTCCTCTTTCTTTTACCACAAATACTCTCAGGCGCTTGTGTTGGCTGTTCCCCCATGGCTGACTGGCTCACCCCTGGGTGACGGCACCCAGCTGGCTCTGAGCCTTTTCCTGCAGGGATTGGGCTTGGCCCAAGGCGTTGAAGACCTGTGCAAATGGCTCATGGGATGGATGGATGGATGGATGGATGGATGGATGGATGGATGGATGGATGGATGGAGAGCCATGGTGGGGAGGTGTCACAGGGGAAAAGAGGGCAGAGCAAGCTGCGGGGTCTAACACAGCATCTCCCCGCAGGATGAGATCGAGGAGCTGCGCGCCGAGATGCTGGAGATGCGGGATGTGTACATGGAGGAGGACGTGTACCAGCTGCAGGAGCTCCGGCAGCAGCTGGACCAGGCCAGCAAGACCTGCCGCATCCTGCAGTACCGGCTGCGCAAGGCCGAGCGCCGCAGCCTGCGCGTGGCACAGACCGGCCAGGTGGACGGCGAGCTCATCCACAGCCTCGAGCAGGACGTCAAGGTCAGCCTGGGAGGCCACTTCCCCACCCAGGCAGCCCCCAGAGCCCCCAAAGGGGATTTTGATGAGTTGTGGGCATGGAGGTGGCAGGGGATGTCGGGTTGCAGGGAGCTCTGTGAGGGTGTGCAGTTTGTGGGGATGCGCAGTTTTGTTGGAGACATCATAATTCCCTGCTAGCAGTGGTGGTGTGGGAAGTGGGGAGCAGTGCTTTCAGCTCACAGGTGGTCTGAGGGGATCCTGGTGGTGGAGAGGGCCAGCACTGCCTGAGAATGTGCCAGATGTGAGGCTCATCCTGTGCAGGCTGGAGCCCAGCCCAGCCCTGTGCCCTGGGGCTGAGCTCCCTTACCCTGCTCCAGGGGGGTGTGATGGGGCCACCACTGCAGTTGGAGCATCACGAGTGTGCTGGGAGGGAGTGTGGGGACCAGAACCCTGCAGGCTTGGGAGCTGCTTCTCTCGGCCATCGGAAAAACCTTGCAGAGCCCCAGGCATGGTGGCACGCAGGGCTGGGGCAGGGACAAGTGGATTTCTGCAGGGTGACGTTGCTTCGCCCTGGAGGAGCCTGGTGAGTGTTTGCTGAGGGCTCTCACCAACGAGACTGCTGCCAAGAGGGGGGGTGCGGTGGCAGTCAGAGACAGCTCGGGATGGATGTGCAACAGCTCGAGGACTAATTTTGTTTTTCGAGCAGAAAACAGCCAGTCCTGGAGCCAAGATGTGCCACAAGTGTGGGGCTGTGAACCCGCCTCACTGCCCATCCCTGCTGGAGCCCTGATCCCCTCCCCAAACCGCCCATCAGCTCCCCCCCAGCTTGGGTGGCTGCTGCCAAGAACGCCCCCTCCAGCTTCTCCCTTTCTGGGAAGGAAAGCACAGCCCATCCTCGGGGGAACAGGAGCCCGACCCCGTGGCCTGAGATCCCCCAGCTCTGCAGCACAGCTTGCTGCTGCCTCCACAGTGCTGATATCCCACGCTGTGCAGGAGACCAGCGGCACTGGGGACAATTGTTGCTGTCCTGCAAATGCAGGAGCGAATGTTTCGTGTTATGAAGTTCCCTTTATGCTGGGGACTGCTCCTGTGCAGGGATCTGGAGAGGGGGAGCTCTGGGGTGGATGTGGGCACCCTTCGCTGCGGGACAGCTGCTGGTTTTTCTGTAATGTGATGCAGCAGCTCGCCTTTCTCCTGACCAGCACAGCTGCTGCCTGCAGTGACAGGCTGCCTGCTCTGCGGCTGCCCACCAGCTCTTCCAGCCTTCTGGGGACTTTTCCAGCACTGTGATATGGGAAAAAAAGGTGGTGAACATCCCCCAGCATCATGCTAGGGCAAGGGAAGGCAGGATTTGGCTAGGGGATGGGGCCACGGGGCAGCCTTGCAGCTGGTGAAGGAACAAGAGCAGTCACAGCACACGATGGAGGGGACAGACACAGGGGCCAAGGGTCCCCCACCATAGTGTCTGCTCCAGAGGGTCTCAGCCACCGCCTGGTGATCTCTGCACAAGGACTGTGGGTGCCCAGGAGCTGTGGTCTCAGCCCCCTGCACATTGTGCCCAGTCTGATGAGAGTCCTGTTGTGTCCCCAGGTGGCCAAGGACGTCTCTGTGCGGCTCCACAATGAGCTGGAGGTGGTGGAGAAGAAAAGGATCAGGCTGGAGGAGGAGAACGAGGACCTGCGCCAGCGGCTCATTGAGACCGAGCTGGCCAAGCAGGTGGTGCAGAACGAGATGGACAAGCTCCGAGAGGTGAGTGGGACACGGGAGGGGGACCAGGAGGCATCCCCAAGGCTCTGCTCGTAGCAGGTGTCCTGGCCCTGGATCATGGGATCCCCAACCCTGCTTGAGTCACTGAAACCCAAACCGTGCTGCAGATGCTTGTGAAACCTGAGCAGCGCCTGCCCTCGGCACGCTTCATCCCACCCTGCGGGCACGGGCTGGCTCTGCCCCATCCAGGGGGGCTACAGGACTTCCCCACTGCACTAGGGACACTTTATATGTCCCTGGCCACTTGCTCAGCCCAGCCCCCTGGGCCGTGCCCAATTCCATCTGGACAAAGCTCCGCACGATGTGTGGGGTCCCTGTCCCTGGCAGAGTGCCTGGTGCTGGCTGTATCCTGACCACATCCTGCTGGCTCAAACTGGGCTGAGATGTCCCAGCGGCGTCCCTGTGGTGTCCCAGTGGTGCTGCAGAGCTGGATGGGTGCACAATCCCCTCTGTGTCCTGGGCAGCCACAAATGTACCCAGATGCAGAGGTCCAGGGCACTCCATGTCATGCTGTGTTTGGGACCAGCTTCTGGCCGGGATCAGTGTCAACCTCGGTGACAGGAAAGGCATCCTGGTGACAGCATGGGCTTGAGATCCATTGCAGTCCTTGTAACCCACTTCCCTACTGCCCGGGATGCCTTTGGTCCCGGGGAGAGCCTCGGGATGCATCTCTGGCTGAGCCATCAGGGCAGTGTGGGGGAGGAGACACAACGGAGGGAAGGCTCTCACTTCCCCCACCGTGCTTCCTGCGCACGCCTTGGGCTCTCTGGGGCCATCCCCGCTTAAAGCCGAGCCCAGCTCCTGGGAAGCTGCGGGATCCAGCTGTGGTTGTACCCGTCCCCTCTCAGCCATCCCCACGTGCGGTGTCTCGTCCCCGGGCTGCGCAGCCCCGCTGACAGCCGTGAAATGGGTTCCCCTGCAGCCGGGAGCGCGGGCTGAATAACAAATGGCAGCGGCGGGAGCTGGGCTGCAGCTCTCCCGAGCTCGGAAAACAGGCAGGGAAAATGGCTGTGTGGTCAGCGTGGGGAGCTCCGAGAGACAGCCGCTGCCTTGTCCTGGCTGAGGAGCACGGGGTGGGATTGGGGTGGGATAGGGCTACAGCTGCCTGAGCCCAAGGGGACGCTGCCGGCTGGCACAGGCTCAGAGATGGTCCCCGAGCTCGGGATGTTTCGTCCCCAGGCTAGCAAGGGCGTTGGGGTTACTCACTGATTGCAGAGTGCTAATTAGGCAAACATTAGACAAAGTGAGCTAAAAGCCTTCCTCCTCCCTGCTGCTGCAGGGCACAGAGCCTGGCAGAGCTTGTTAGCAGCCAAAGCCAGGGACTGCACGAGGTTGCGCTCAGTCCTCGGGGCTGATCATTCCTCCCTTCCAAGAGGTTTCTCCCATAATTGGATAATTGTCTGGGGATCATCCCCAAAGGCACGGGCATTTTCGCCTCTTCTGTCTCCTAAAGGGGTGGGAAAAAGTGGGATCAGTCTGGGTACCCCATGCCAAGCCTGCCCCACCAAACTCGGCCATGACGGGACCCTCGGGCATGGCCACCCCGAGGCTGCTGCCAGGGTGGAGCAGTGACAGCCACTTCTGCCCCGGGGTGCTGTGCTGGGGCTGTCTGGGGCTGGTGCTGCCCTTTGCTGGCCCCAGTCCCCAGCACGGTGGGGGTGAGGGATGTGATGTGGCACAGCCAGCCCCTGGGAGAGGCTCTGCAGCTCCAGCAGCTCCAGTGATGGTCGTGGCCTTAATAGGAAAGCCTGGAGCCCGGCACCTTGGCACAGGCAGCAGCTTACATTTCACAGCTGCTTTCTTTGGCTGTTGGGCCTCAGCACCAGCTTGGAAATAGGTCCAGGGCAGCTGCACAGATCAGCCAGCACTCATGGGAGGCTGTGTGGATGTGCTTGAGGGTCTTCCCCCAGCTCCCTTCCCCAGATAACTGGCTCTGCTCTGGGCACCTGCATTGTTACCGTGCTTTTGGTCTCCCTTACTGCTCTGTCTGCCTTCCCCACCTCCCAGCTGTCCTCACTAGCCTTGACATTGTCCCTCGTGTCCCCTTGTGACCTTGACAGCAGAGTCAGCATTGTGCTGCTGAGGGACCAGGACATGTCCCTTGCTTGGGGAGAAGGTGATGGGGAATGTCATCATCTGCTGCTCCCACACTGGAATGTCCTGAGAGCTGTCCCTTGGCCTGGGGGTTGGATTCCCCACTCCATCCAGCCCTGACAGGGACTGTGACTCAGCCTCTCCACTCTCCATGGCTCATTTCCTGCTCACTCCTGCTTTTTCACTGCTCGTTTGCCTGCAGGGGGAATTTCTGGCTAAACCTCGTGATGTGATGCTTGTGAGTCCAGCTCCCTCAAAGCAAAGGGCCTGCCTCAGCCCACCAGGGCTTGGGTGTTTTCCTGGGGTCCACGAGCATCTGGGAATGTCAGCGCCGATGTCCATGCACACTGCATCTGTCTGTCTGTCTGTCTGTCTGTCACTGCTGGGGTGCAGTGCCCTCGCTGTGGGTCATCACTCTCTCTTCTTCCTGCAGAACTCCCTGAAGAAGCGGGGGTCTCGCTCCATGGGCAAGACTGAGAAGAAGCCGTCAGTGCAGGTATCAGCACCTGAGCACCCAGGGCATGCCACAGTGACCCACCAACACCCCAGGTCATGGTGCCAGCTGGACACTATGCCCAGACCAGGAGTAAATCCAGGCATGGCAGCACCATCCCCTCCTTACAGGGCTTTGCAGAGCTTTCCTGCCTCTCAGAGCCCCTGCATAAGGGAGGGATTGATGTGCTGGGCCATCCTCTTTGTCCTCGGCCGCTCCCTTGTCTCATTTATCAATGGAGCAGCAGTGGCTTTAACCCTTTCCCTGTGTAAGGAGCTGAAGGAGTTTGGCTTTTACACTGCAAAGCTGCCTCTGCCCTTGTGGCTCTGGCAGCCCGTGTCCCTCCTGCCAGTGCCAGCAGCTGTGCTTCAGGGTGATCTGGGAGCTTCACAGGGTCTGGGCGAGCAGAGGGTCCCCGTGGGGATGGCTGGAGGCCACGCCACTCCTGCCCCTCACAGGTTGCCGGGGCGGCACAGGGAACGGGGGATTTGCTGGTGGCAGCAGGATTCCAGCTGTCACTTGCTGTTGAGCTGAGCTGTTGTGACTCGCTAATGCTGTTACCAGGGCTCGGGGAGGCAGAGCTGCTGTTGCGGGGATAGAAAGGCAAAAGGAAAAATCCTCTTTCAAAGGCAAAAGACCTGAAGGGTTTATTTCGGGGAACAGATCTGCTCCCCCAAAGCTGGGATGTGGGGGCAGACCCTGTAAAGCCATTCCTGACATACTGCTGTCTCATGGCAGGAACCCTGAGCAGCCCAAGAGCTCTGGGTCATCTGTATCCTTGCTGGCACAGCCCACTCCATGCAGCCACAGCACAGGGACCCCCAGGCCCTCAAAGACTTTCTCCTTCAGTCTTTATTTATCATCTCCCTTTAACTCCATTCTTGAAAGCCCTTTCTGGCCAGCTGATGGTCCCAGCATCCTTCCCCTCATTTCCCCAGAGAGCACTTACAGCCAGCTCTGCCCTGAGTTGAGGGGGCCCCTCCATCACCCCCTTCCTGAGCCTGAAGCCCCTCATCTGCCCCCTCCTGGGGCAGGAAACAACCCCAGCCCCCTCTGCTTCCCACACCCCCATGGAGCCAAGACCCTTCAGCTTGGGTTTGCAGGGTGGCCCCAGTTCTGTGGTGGGATCAATGCTCCAGGAACTCTGGGCTTCCTGGGGTGCAGATGCCCCTGGATGTGGCCCCCATCCGCTCCCTGTCCCCACGCAGCCGTGGCTGGTGGCCCTGTGGGCACAGATGCTGTGACTCATCCATCGGTGGCTTCCTGGGCCCCTTTCCTGCCTGGCCGTGCTGGGTGAGCATCAGGACTCCCCAAAAATGGAGCTGGGGGGAGGGGATGGACTCAACACCGAGGTCTGCCCCGCTCCTAGAAGCACTCGGGGACCTGTGTGTCCCTCCAGTGATGCCAAGGCATAGAGGGACACACTGGGTTGCTGCTTTTTATTTTTTTCCTTGGAAAAACAGGAACTGAGGTCATGTCTGCCTTGCCCAAGCCAGCCCTCCACTAATCTCCTCACCTAATTAGGGGGGCGCAGCTTTAATGCGCCTTAGTGAGGTCGTGTCCTGGTGCACGAGCGTGGAAGAGCAGCAGGGTGGTTCCTGTGGTCATGGCAGGACATTTAGGGAATAAAATGGCACCTCAAACTCATGGGAACCCTCTTCCATCACCCCTGGCCTTGCTGTGAGCAGTCCAGGAAGTCTGCAGAGCAAATACTGCTGCAGGGTTTGGGGTGAGCGTGGGCCTGACTGGGGGGGCTGCGGGTCTGGAGCACACAGAGAAGGGGACAGCTTGTTTTTTCCAGCCAAGGAGAGGGGAATGGGAATGAGTTCAGCCAGGCAGAGGGCTGCCAGGGCCAGCAGCCACCCAGCCAAAGGGCTTGGCCACCTCCAGCACTGCCCAGCTCCAGCGGATGCAGTGGGGTGAGGGTCACAGCCCAGCAGGTCCCCTCCTGGCAGTCACCGCGCCGGAGCTCGGAGCACTCGAGTGACCCCAGGGCACAGGAAGCTGCGAGCTGGACGTCAGGAAATCCTGGTCCTCCATCCAAAAAGCTTCCCAGAGCAGAGAAACGGTCTGTCTGGGCAAACAGCCAAGATCCTAACTGCTAAATAAAAAAGGAACACATGGAGAAACGGTCCTGAGAAGCAGAGGGGCTTGGGAAGGGACTAGTGAGCTGATGCTGAGGCTGTGCCTGGGTTTTCAGTGCCCTGGTAAGGTGGTGGCAGCAAGGCTGAGGGTTGGGACTTCAAGAGGTTTTCAGCTGCTTCTCAGCCCTGTGATGGGGCGTGGGGAGCTGAGCGAGAGGAGCAGAGCCCTGACGAGGGCGTTGCAGTGGCAGCAGTGCCAATTTTTGGGAGGAAACCTTGGTGACCCTGTGGAGTCTTGAGAGCTTTTCCTTCCCCTCTGCCCTGTGGTGGATCAGGCTGGACTTGGTCCACACATCCCTGCTCAATGTCCTTCTTGGGGCAAGACCCACAGGTCTCCTCATCCAGGGCATCCTGTCCCATCTCCAGGCTCACTCTGAAAGCCTCTGGGATGGATCTCAAAGCTTTTCCCCCTCCAGGAGCAGAACTAGCAGTTTCCCTAGGATGACTGGAGTGGGAGGGTGGCATGTCCCCAGGACTCTCTGGGAATCACCATGGCCCCTGGGAGCATCTTTCTAATGCCCACCCTGTCTCTGTCCCCAGGAGGACAGCGCAGACCTGAAGTGCCAGCTGCATTTTGCCAAGGAGGAGTCGGCCTTGATGTGCAAGAAGCTGACCAAGCTGGCCAAGGAGAACGACGGCATGAAGGAGGAGCTGCTGAAGTACAGGTCCCTCTACGGGGACCTCGACAGCTCCGTCTCCGTGGAGGAGCTGGCTGACTCTCCCCATTCCCGGGAGGCCGAGCTGAAGGTCCACCTCAAGCTGGTGGAGGAGGAAGCCAACATCCTCAGCCGGAGGATAGTGGAGTTGGAGGTGGAAAACCGTGGGCTGCGGGCGGAGATGGACGACATGAAGGGCCAGGGGGACAGGGAGCTGCCGGGGCAGGACACCCGGTTCCTGGTGGGCGTCTCGAGCTGCGGGGACGCGGGGGACACGGTGGCGGAGCTGCGCCGGCACCTGCAGTTCGTGGAGGAGGAGGCCGAGCTGCTGAGGCGCTCACTGCTGGAGCTGGAGGACCAGAACAAGCTCCTCCTGAGCGAGCTGACCAAGTACAAGTCGGACCACGAGCTGGACGTGACGCTGTCGGAGGACAGCTGCTCAGTGGTCAGCGAACCCTCGCAGGAGGAGCTGGCCACGGCCAAGGTGCAGATCAGCGAGCTCAGTGGCAAGGTGAAGAAGCTGCAGTACGAGAACA
Source organism: Lycocorax pyrrhopterus obiensis (assembly GCA_014706295.1). Taxonomy (NCBI): domain Eukaryota; kingdom Metazoa; phylum Chordata; class Aves; order Passeriformes; family Paradisaeidae; genus Lycocorax; species Lycocorax pyrrhopterus. The sequence continues at coordinate 5,885,420 of JACSVZ010000022.1, read as the reverse complement.
GGGTGCTGCTCTCCAACCTCCAGCGCTGCGACCTGGCCTCCTGCCAGACCACCCGGCCCATGCTGGAGACCGACGCCGAGGCCGGCGACTCGGCACAGTGCGTCCCCACCGCCGGCTGGAGGGACAGCATGGGCAGCAGTGAGGCCGATGGCCAGGACAGGGGGCTGGGCAGTGGGAAGGTGCCCGATGGCCCTGCCAAGCTGCTCAAGCCCAAGGACCTGGAGACCTTGCTGGGCATCCGGGACCAGGCAACACTGGTCAGCAAAGCGATTGACGTGTTGATTTCAGATGCCAACGGCTTCACCTCGGGGCTGAAGGCTTGCTTGGACAACGAGTGTGTGGGGGTGCTGCTGGGCGAGGCGGTGGGCAGCGGTGGTGACAGCCCCAGTGATGCCAAGCTGATGAACGTGCTCTTGATGCGGCTGGGCGTGCTCCAGCAGGACCTGGGCTGCTTCGTGAGGAAGGTGGACCACCTCACCAGCGGCTTCAAGGAGCACACAGACTCATTCCCCTTCTCCAGCCCCAGCAGCCACGATGTCACCAAAGAGGGGCTGCAGAAGGAGCACACCTCCGACTTCCAGGTACGGCTTCTTCCCACATCCCTCACAGCAGCTGCCGCTTTATTTGCCACCACGTTTCCTCCTGCTTTAACGGAGCAAACCCTGATCCCCAGTGTAACCTCCCTCCTGCCTCTCCAGAGCAAAATCCAAACTAACACCTCACTGCATGCCAGTGGCACCGGGGACAAGGTAGGACTCTGCTCCAACAGAGTGTGCCCAGGGCAGGAGGCAGTGGACATCCTGGCACAGGCTGGTTGTGCCAAGGCTGCCCTGCCCATGGCCAGGGGCTCTCAGGTGCAATCCTGCCTTAGCAGGGGCTGATGTTTTGGCTGCTCTCTCTGGCTTAGCCCAAAATTTTGTCTCAGAAGCTCTTTGCTTGTTGGGGATGAGCTGGGTGGGAGGAGAGCAGCCTGCAGTCCCTGAAAGCAGCCCAAATTGTAGGGACCCCGTTTGCAGGAATCCTCATCCCCCAGAGGTACCCAGGCAGGGTAATTTGGAGAGAAAAGCTTCAGGGCAAATCTGCATCCAAGGAAGAACACCTTTGGAGCAGTGGAGAGCAGCTCATGCCCTGCTGTCCCACTGTTCTCAGGGGTCCCAGCTCATGCCAGGCACCAGGGATGTCGGTGGTGGTTGGGGCTGCAGGCACAAGCCCCTTTCTGGAGCACACTCGCTTGTTCAGAGTCCTATTGTTCTGCATGTGGTCCCCCCAGCCCGAGGTCCCAGTCTCCCCCAGTCACTGCATGGCACCGTAACTGGTGTTTGCACATTTTTTCCCTCTTTCTCTCTTTTTTCCCCTTTCCCCAAACAATCCAGGCCACGTGTCTCCTCATCCTGTGTTTCCTTTTGGTTTCCGCATTGTCTCCCGCCATGGTGATGAAGCTCCTTCTCCTCCTCATCCTTTTTGTTGTCTTGTAGTTCTTTACTGTTTCGGAGACCCATTGTTTTGTTTTCTGGCTTTTTTTTCTTCCCGCTCTTTTGGTTTGTTCTCATTAACTTGCCCACGCATGCAGCAGCCTGATTTTAGGGACGCCGACCCTTTCCGCATCCCCCACACCAAGGACACGGACCCCGCACATCCCCGGAGCTACAAAACCTGCCGGGCTGAGGAGAACGACTCCTACGCCACCGAGGTATGACACGGGCAGGGAGCCATGTCCCCTCAGCCAGCGGGGTTGGGGACAGGGCTGTGGAACGGGGTTGAACCTTTTGAGAGCGGGGGACAAGGGAAGCTGCAGAGCCCCGTCGGGGAGGGACACAGGGAACTGCAGCGCACCTTCCCCATCCTCTCCCCGGGCTGTTACAGATGAAGGAGCTGCAGCTGGTGCTGTCAGAGGCCAACGAGAGCCTGCGGGGGCTGCAGGAGCAGCTCTCGCAGGAGAGGCAGCTGAGGAAGGACGAGGTGGACAACTTCTCACAGAAGATCTGCCAGGTGAGTAGGTAATAGCCTCTGCCCCTGGGAGACAGGTGTCCTCACGCCCATAGCACTGCCACCTCCAGCCCCAGCCCTATGACCCACGTGGGGACCTGGGTGTCACCCGGGAGCACACACAGCATGTCCCATGTTCAAGGCTGAGCACACTCCTCCTTGCACATGGGCATGGAGCCATGCAGGGCTTCCCCCATGGGACTGCCTCAATGGCCCTGCTGTCCCCAGCATGTTCCCAGGGTGGTGCAGCTCCCCAGGATGGGGATGTGGGCACTGACACTGGGCTCAGCCCAGACCCTGGCAGGGAGGCATCGCATCACTGCCACCAGCGCCTGTCCTGGAGCCACTCGTCTCTCCACAGCTGAAGGAGGACCACCAGAAAGCTCTGCTGCGGCGGGAGTTTGAGCTGCAGAGCCTGAACCTGCAGAGGCGGCTGGAGCAGAAGTTCTGGAGCCAGGAGAAGAACCTGCTGGTGCAGGAGTCACAGCAGTTCAGGCAGAGCTTCCTTCTGCTCTTCATGAAGCTCAAGTGGTTCCTCAAGCGCTGGCGCCAGGGCAAGGTGGTGCACAGTGAGGGCGAGGACTTTTTGGAGGTACAGTGGGCTGCCTTGGAGGGGGGAACATACTGCTGGGCACGTCCCTCATGCCTACATGTCCCACCCAGGGCTGTTTGGGTGTCCCCCATCCCTGGCCAGGGGCTGTGGGTCCCCATATCACCCCAGCCATGGTGTCGCCCACAGGTGAACAGCATGAAGGAGCTGTACCTGCTGCTGGAAGAGGAGGAGCTCGCCCCGCAGCAACAGGCGGACAACAAGATGTGTGCCGGGGACACCTGGACCCCCAACACGGTGAGCAGGGTCCCCCACAAGTCCAGGGGGTGGATCAGGGCAGGATCAGCCCCTGCTGTGGCTGTGTGGCATGGGGTGGGGGCTCCTCTCGGGGTGCATGGATGGGTGGGGATGGTCCCCTGCCCTGGTGGCTTCCCGTGTCCCTCACCTTGGGAGCAGCCTGCAGGGCTGGGATGCAGAGAGGGCAGCTCCCACAGAGTCCCACCCTGCTGGGTCCCCTCCTGCTGCCTGTGTTCAGCCCTGTTCTCCTGCAGCCCAACGAGTGCATCAAGATTCTGGCGGACATGAAGGTGACCCTGAAGGAGCTGTGCACGGAGCTGCGGGAGGAGCGGCGCGGTGCCAGCGAGCTGCAGCAGCAGTTCACCAAGGCCAAGGCTGCCTGGGAGATGGAGCGCGCCGAGCTCAAGTGCCACATTGCCCAGGTGGGAGCCCCGGGCACCCCGTGGGCTGGCAGAGCTTCCCCATGCCTACTGGGGGGCTGGGGGGTTGCCTGTGCCCTGTGCCAAGCGCTGGGCTGGGAGCAGGGTGGCACTGTGGGAATCTTAATTAGCAGCCACTCAGGCAGGAGAGTTTCCATGGCAACGGGGCTGGCATGGAAATCTGACTGTGGAGCAGCAGAGGATGCTCTTTATTCCTCTGCTGGGTTTGTCTGGGGAGGGTGGGATGGGACAGGGGCTCAGCATCCCCCCTGAGGACAGGCAGCTGAGAGCAGCATCAGAGCCCACCTCTCTCCCACCCCGGGTCACAGCGCAGGATCCCTGCAGATGCTGCAAAAGGGATGCGTGGCTGCAGGGAAGGCAGGAGGTGGAGGGAGGGCAGCCTGGGCACTGGGGGAGCTCCTGCCTGTAGGATGAGTTCCATCAGTCCCTCATCCCTGCCCTCCCGGTACTGAGAGGTTTCCACTCACGCTGTGCTGGCAGCAGCCCATGGCTGTACATCAGCTCCACTTCCCAGCACAGGTGCCAGCACTTTCCAGGCAGGATTTCTCCAGGCAGAGCATGGGTCCCCAGTTCCCATATCTCCTCCTCAAAAGTGAGCAGAGCTGCCGTGGTGGCAGCACCCCAGTGGTGCTGCATCCTCGGTGGCCGCTCTGCCAGCACTGCAGGTGAGGCTGGCCCTCTCCAGGAGCCATGTCCTGCAGGCAGGAGCACAGCCGGGCAGGCAGGACATTCAGCCCATGTCCTGCTGGGTGACCATCTGCTGGGCCGGCTGGCATGATGTGGCTGCAAGCCAGGGCTGGCCATGGCTTGGCTGTGCCATGGGCACGCCACGTTGCGTGTGTCACGTCCTTGGGGACATGCTTATTGCCCAGCCTGGCAGCACGGGACCGGCACTGGCAAATGGGATGCCTGCAGCCCTGTTCCTTTGCTGGAGATGTCCAGCACCACGCTGGAGCCATGGGTCCCCCACAGCCACCACTGTGTCCCCACAGCTGGAGTCAAAGGCAGGCAAAGGGATCGCGGAGCGTGCGCTGCCGGACTGGAAGGTGGCACTGAAGAGGGAGCGTGAGGAGCACCAGCATCTCCTGGCTGAGTCCTACAGCGCTGTCATGGACCTCACCAAGCAGCTGCAGATCAGCGAGAAGAACTGGAACCAGGAGAAAGTGGAGCTGCTGGCTCGCTTCAAGGAGGAGCAGCAGCAGGCAGAGCAGCAAGCGAAGGACCTGCAGAACAAACTCAACCAGGTATGGTGTCCCCCATCCTGCACATGTCCTCCAGCCTCTGCTGCTTGCCCCGAGAATGTTTCATGCTTTTGCTTGCCCAGAGAGGCACGTGTGGCACCTGTTGAGTGACCAACACATTCTCCAGTTGCAGAAAGGATCCAATCCATGGGCATTGAAGCACTCCGAAATGGAGAAGCACGGCAGCAACTGGAAAGAGGTGGGTAAGAGAGGGTGGAGTGCTCTCAGGATGCTCTTACTGCTCAGGTCTGTGCTAGGGGTTAGATGGGAGGATGTGTGCACCCCAATTAACACCCCCTTAAACAGCAAATGAGTCCACAAGGGGGAGTGCCAGGAGAATGAGAGGGTGAAGGGCATGGCTGAATCCCAAGATCTTCCATGGGGTTATAAAAAGCTGATTTAAAATAGATGTGGTTGTAGCAAGCCCCATGCAGGCCTGGGAATGCTGTGCCTCAGTGTGTGGGGCAGCTGGTGGTGCCAGAGGGGAGCAGGATGCAGCCCCTGAGCCCCAGCCCATCTCTGTGCTCTGGTCCTGTGCTTGCTGATCCCGGAGCTTTCTCCTGTGCCCTCCTAGGCTCTCAATGAGAAAATCACAGACAAGGAGACAATCTCTGAAGCAGACGCCAAGGGAACCAACCTCAAAAGGTGAGTGTGCTGGTGTCTCCTTGGTCCTTGGAACAGAGAGGGGGCCCCTGGCCTTGACATCCCTGAGAGTCATGGGGAGATGCAACCATGTTCCAGGGTAGTCCTGGAAGCAAAGGGCTCCCTGTGAGGAGCAGGACTGGGTGCCCAGGAAGGTCTCATTGGGGTGCGAGCAGGGTGCTTCAGCTGTCCCCCAACCCTCTGCCCTGCCCCCTTTTGATCCCCATTCTCTCTCCTCCCACAGGACCAAGTCTGTTTCCTCCATGTCAGAGTTTGAAAGCTTGCTCGACTGTTCTCCCTACCTCCCTGGAAAGACCGTGCCAGGGCTGGGTGACCATGCCCGGGGCAAAAAGACATCCTCAACCACCCAGCTGCTGCCCAACGGGATCCGGGACAGCGCCAGCCTTCCTCCCTCAAACTGTACATATGTGAATATTGAGCAACCTGCCCCTGACAGCCTGGCCAAGGAGAAGCTGGGCATCTCCTCCTGGGACTACTCGCGGGCAAGCAGCCTCTCCGGGCACGACCCAGCTCAGAAACAAATCCAGAGGAGCTACACGGCGCCCGACAAGACGGGGATCCGCATCTACTACAGCCCGCCCGTGGTGCGGCGGCTGGAGGCGCCTCTGGTGCACAACAAGGAGGGCAAGATCATGATCGAGCCCGGATTCTTGTTCACCATGGCCAAGCCAAAGGAGCCGGAGGAGTCGGCCAGCGCCGAGGGCACCTACAGCCAGTGGCTGTGCAACTTCTCCAAGCAGCAGCGGGAGCTGCTGGACGGCGGCGCAGGGGAGAGCGCGGTGCCGCCGGTGCCACGCTTCCCCCCGTCACTGCACGAGCTGGAGATCTCCGGCAACATGAGCGACGACATGAAGGAGATCACCAACTGCGTGCGCCAGGCCATCCGCTCCAGCTCGCTCGAGAGGAAAGTGAAAAGCACCTCCAGCCAGACGGTGGGGCTGGCCCACGTGGGCACACAGACCATCCAGACGGTGAGCGTGGGCCTCCAGACCGACCTGCCCCGCGGCGCCGGCATGCATGGCAAGAGCTGGTCCCCGCGCAGCTCCTCCCTCGTGTCCGTGCGCAGCAAGCAGATCTCCTCCTCCCTGGATAAGGTCCACTCCAGGATCGAGCGGCCGTGCTGCTCCCCAAAATACGGCTCTCCAAAGCTCCAGAGGAGGTCGTCCTCCAAGCTGGATGCCTCCAAGGACAGGAGCCTGTGGAACTTGCACCAGAGCAAGCAGAACGGTTCTGCCTGGGCCCGCTCCACCACTACGCGCGACAGCCCGGTCCTCAGCAACATCAACGACGGCCTGTCCAGCCTGTTCAGCGTGGTGGAGCACGCGGGCAGCACCGAGTCCATCTGGAAGCCGGGCTGCCCTGAGAGCGGCCGGGCCAAGCCCGAAGCACCCAAGTACGGCCTCGTGCAGGAGTTCTTCAGGAACGTCTGCGGGCGGGCGCAAAGCCCCACTGCCCCCCAGGAGAAGAAGGAGGCAACTGGGGAGGAGAGTAAGAGAGCCGAGCACCCCAGCCCCGCCACCCACCACCCAGCTGAAAACATCTCCCGCATCTTGAACAAGAAGGTCCTCAAGCAGGGCAGCTGCGAGGACCCCAAGCCCTTGTCCCCCAGCCAGGGCAGTAAGGACGCAGCCCTGCGGGACCCCGACCTCATCTCGGCCATAGCCAGCGAGGTAACGAGGCATGGAGCCCCCCGGGATGTCCCGCCGTGGCGGGGGACAGGGTGCCTGACCCCTCTAACCCCGCTGTGCCCTGTCTATCTTTGCAGGACACGACGTGTGACTGCAGCTCCCAGTCCCTCACCTCCTGCTTTGCCCGGCCGTCCCGCTCCGCGGTCCGCCACTCCCCCTCCAAGTGCAAACTGCACCCCGCGGACCCCCCCAGGGCGGAGGAGAAGCCGGGGGCCTCGAGTGAGTGAGGACGGGGGGCCGGGGGACGCAGCGTGCCTGCCATCCACTGTCCTGCCGGAAGAGCGCCCGCGCTGAGCCCGCGGGGGCCCCTCTCGGAGGCGGCGCGGGCGCATCTGTCTCCTAAACGTCCCCTCGGCCCCGGGGACGCTTACGAAGCAGATGTGGAGCCGGAGGCTGCCGGTAGCCCCGGGGTGCGCGGGGACACCCTGCCGGGGTGGCTGCATCACCTCCCGCCTGCGGGGAGACCCGCTGCCGGCACTGGGGGGGACCTGGCCGGTGCCACCGCGCCGGGAATGCCAGCTGAGACCCCGCTATGCCGAGGGCTCGCGGGCGCTGAGAGAGGGAGAGCAGCCAGGGGAGGCTGCTCGTGTCGACAGGGAGGGCTGGGGCGAGGCGCAGCAGGGCCGCTGTAGGGAAGCACTGGCCGAGGGGTGATGCCCCGCGGATGGAGGGTGCTGGCTCCGGCTGCCGCCAGCGCTGCCCGCCCTGCCCGGGCTCCGGCGCATCCTGCCAGCGTCCCGCCGGCCCCGATTGCGGCGCGGTTGCATCAGCCGCGGGGCCGCGTGTGCTTCCCCGGCAGGAAGGAGGAGGGAGGCTCCCTGTGGTCACCCACGCTGGGCTGGCTGGGGGCCCTCCCTGGCCACCCTTCTGCGCTGGGGGTGCTGCTGAGGCCCTGCGCTGCTGGGAAGGGTCCGGGTGGTCCCCGGGCTCCTCCAGCTGCAGAGCTGGGGTTGCTGGGTGCACAGCGTGGGGAGAGGTGACCTGTTCCTCTGTGTGTGTGTGTGCACATCCCCTGCTCCCAAGGGGCCATGGTGCCCCTGCCTTGCACCCACCTCCCTGCTTGGGGCCACTTGTAGTTACTTCTCCTCCAAGTGCTGAATATACATATTTCTCTTTTTTTTTTTTTTTTTCTTTTCTCTTTTTTTTTTTCCTCCACTTCTGGCTCTGCCCAACTCCGGACAGCCTGCAATGTAAAACCAAGTGCATTTTAAAAATACCGAAATGAGCTACATTGGAGAGGCACCAATTGGATTAAGAGATTGTGGGTTGGGAGGCTGCAGCGTGGCCCGCGGTCTGTGTCGCGCACCCCTCCGTCACCACCAGAAAAAGCCTTACCCAGGGAGGGAGGGGGCAGCAGCCACAGCCCAACGGCACGGCACTGCAGAGCTCCTGGGGTTGGGGGACTGCGACCCAGCCCCACACAGAGCAGCCTTGGTGCCTCTGTGCAGCTCCAGGAGAGAACAGAGATTTCTGAGGCAGCTGCCTGACCTATTTTCGAGCTGCCTGCCAGGGGCCAGGCAGGGATTCACCCAGATGGAGCTGCCTGCAGGTGCCTGGGCTCCACACATTGCTCTGGGGCTGTGTGCCTTGTTCTGGGGCTCTGTACATTGCTCCAAGGGCTCTGCATTGCTCCAGGGGCTCCATACACTGCTCCAAGGGCTCTGCATTGCTCTGTGGCTCTGTACGGTGCACCAGGGGCTCAGTACACTGCTCCAAGGGCTCTGTGCATTGCTCCAGGAGCTCTGTACACCGCTCCAAGGGCTCTGTGCATTGCTCTGGAGCTCTGTGCACTGCTTCCAGGGCCTCTGCACATTGTCATCTTGCAGTTTCTCTTAAGAACTGCCGGTGCTGCCGAGGCTGCTGCCCTCTCCCGTCCAGCCGTTCGCTGCCCACAGCAGCTGCTGCATCACTGCCACGTCGCAGCCTCCGTCAGCATCTCCGCGACGGCCACTCACTGCCTGTGTCTCCGGACACACCAGCATCAGCCAGGGCCCAGCAGGCCCAGCACCGATGGCCTTTTGCTCCTGCGGCGCCTGGCCGGCCCCTGGGAGACCTTTGTCACCCAGGTGGGGGACACTCAGGGCAGGTGCTGCCCACCCTCACCAGCAGCTGGGGCTGGGTTGTGTCCCTGCCTGCCACGGAGGAGTCGGGTCTAGCACTGCCACGGGCAATCTCCTGCTGTACATAGATCCTTTTGGGGTGGTTTTTAGCATTTTCATGGATAATCGGGGTTTTGGTTTGGTTTGGTTTTTTTAAAAGACCCTCTAGTTTTTGGAATGTGGTTTCTCATTTTTACTACTGCCTTTTAATTATTTGTAATATTGGTCAGTTCTGTCTTACTCTGTAAATAGCAGTGCTGGGCATTTCCCAGGGGGGCTGAGCCGAGGCCGGCAAGGAATCTGTGGGGAAAATTTGCTTACAGTGTGGAGGTGGCTGATTCTACTTCAGCCCCTCCATGGATTCTGCCCCTATCCTTCCCACACACCAGTGCCCAGCCTGGGGTGAAACCCGAGGTGTTTTGGGCAAAGCCACGCTTGCCCCTGCCCTGTCCTCCTGCTTCCTCTCACCAGCCCATGCCAAGGTCGCATGAAGGGCACCTTCTGCCCTGATGACAGGCTCTCTGCCCACCCCATCCTGCACCCCTGTGTCATGCCTGCTTGTTGTGTGATGAATAAAGGCCCTGCAACCCCTCACCCCCACCCTTGGTGCTGCCTTCCCATGCTGTGGTGGGGGGACCGTGCTGTCTGTCCTGTCTGAGGCGGTGCTGCTGCAAAGGGAGGTGTGGGGCAATCCTGTCCCTCTGTCCCTGCCATCCTGCCTGCTGCCCAGCCCACACATGGTGTCCCATCCTCTCCTCACCCACCTGTCTGTCCCTGACACTGCCCCCATGTGCTGACCCCAACTGTGCCACACCACCAGGGCTTCTTGTCAACTCCCGTGGGTCCTCACTGCCAGCACTGTCACCCCACACCAGGCTGCCCTCAGCTTTGCATTGTGCTTGTGATGCTGGTGTTTCTCATGGCTCCCCTGTCCCATCCCAGCCTGCCCAGCAGCTCACCCCAACCTGCACACACACCCATACACCCCTTCCTCTGCTGCCCATGGCTTCCTGCCCTTGTGCCCCTTGGTTGGACTCGGTGATCTCAAAGATCTTTTCCAACCTTAATGGTTCTGGGATTCTCTGATCACCTGCTGGTCCCAGCCTCCCCTCACTCCATTAAACTCTCCCACCCTGAGGTCCTCCATCACCCACCAAAACCCACCCCTCCTTCTTTTGCTCATCCATCATTCTTCATGTCCCATCCCTTTCATCCCTGCTCTTTGATCCCTCATGTTCCATCCCTCTTTATTGTGCTCTTTCATTACCCACCTAACCCAACCCAGCCCTCTTTCCTCCTTCCTGTGCTACTCCATCCCGTTCCTCTTTCCCATGTTCCATCACCCACCACATCCCATCCCTCCTGTGTATCTTTTATGTCCCAAACCTTCTTCCACTGCCCCTCCATTGTCCACCCATCCCTCCTTCCTTGCTGTCATCCACTGTGTTCCATCGTTCCCTGCCACCCTCAGCCACCATGTCCTGTCCCTCCTTCCTGTCCTCCTGTATCCTCCATCGTGTTCTGTCCTTTCTTGTGCTCTGCTGTCACTCACCACCTCCAATCCCTCCCTGTTCTCCCCCACTCCCTTCACATCCCATCCCTCCCTGCCATGCTGTTCTCCTCCATTACCCACCATGTTCCCTCCCACCCTCTTGTGCTCCTGCATCCTACACTGCATCCTATCCCTCCTTGTTATCCTCCGTCACCCACAACCTCCCATCCCTCCTTCCTGTGCTCCGCCACTGCCTTCCATATCCCACCCTCCAGTCTTCCTGCAACACTTTCATCCCTTCGCTCTCACCTGCTCCTCCTTCATTCACCACATCTTGTTCCTCCATTCACCCCACCTTTTCTCACATCTTCTCTTCCTTCTTCACCCTGTCCCATCCATCCATGCCTTGCTTTACCTCCAGCTTTTTCTTTCATATTCATGTCAGCATCTCACCATGTCTTCTTCAGCTCCACCACCACTGTCCTCTACATCTTACCATCAGCTTATCCCTGCTTATCCTCCATTAGCTCCCACCTTCACCCCAACATGTTTCAACCTCCTCTACTCCTCTTCTCCACATCTTTCTTCATCCTCTTCTCTCTTCCTATCTCCTCTCTCAACCTCCTTCACTTCCCCATCCCAAAATCTACCCTCACCTCCCACCATTTCACCATCCTTTCAACTGCCAATGTCACCCAAATTTACCCTCTCCACCTCCACATTTCCAGTCCCCTCTTTGTGCTTATGCATTTCCTATCTCCTCATCCATCCTCCTCCATTGCCCTCCAGTCTGTCTTCTTCTATCCCCTAAGTGTCTCTCTGTCCCTCCTGTCATCCTTGTCCATCTCCTGCTGTCTCCTCATCCCTCCTCCATCTCCCCTCCATCCTTTTCCTCCACCACCTGCCATCTAACCTCTTCTTGTCTTCCTCTTCCATTTTGTCCTCATCCTCCACTTCCCACTGTCCTCCATCCGTCCCCTTGCCTCACACCAAACACTATTTGCCTGTCCTTCCTCACCCTCCACTTTCTACCATCTGCCCAGTCTCTTCATCCTCTGCAACCTCTCTTTTCCTCTTCGTTGTCCTTTCCACCATCTTCCATCTCCTTCACCCTCCATCTCATACTTCTTCCTCCACCTCAGTCCCTCCTGTGACCCTTCACTTCCCAGTGTTCCCCATACTTTCTTCTGCAGTTTCAGCTCTTGCCCTGTCCCTCTCACACTCAACCTCTGGCTATCTCACCCTCCTCTGTCATTTGCCTCCCACAGTTTCCCTGTTTCTCCTCATGCTCCTCCACTTCTCCCCACCTTCCTATCCCTCTTTGTCCTCTAATGTCCCACGTACCTCACAGATTTCCCTCTCCACCCCTCCCTGACCTCCAGCCATCCTTCCTTACCTCACAGCTCCCTCTCTAACTGTCCTTACATTCTCCTTCATCTCCCACCTCTGTCCTGACTTCCAATCTTCTCCCAGCCCGACCTCTCCCATTCATCCCCTCCTCCTTCCTCCCTGAACTCTTTTACTCCCAGCACATCTGACTCCAGCTGCAATTTTCTGCTCCTCTTCCTGCTTCTCCTACCTTATATCCCATCCCTAACTGACCCAGGAAAGCCACTACCAGCTCAGCCACCCCTGATGCAAGCAGGAAGGGCCCTTTCTGACATCAGGAAACACTTCTCCCTAGGGCTGGTGGAGCCGGAACTGGTCACGGGGGAAAGGGGATGATCTCTGCCCTTGGAAGGTTTCAGTAACTCAGCCAGATAAAGTCACCAATGTCCTGATCTAACATTAGCAATAACTAATGTGGAACATGGAGCTCGACTAGATTCCCCTGGGATCACTTCAAGCAGTGAAGGATTTCCAAGAGGGGCGAGAAAGGCCAGGAATGGCTTTGGATGTATTGCTTGGGATGCTGCAGGACATGAAGAACTATCCCTGCCACTTGCAGCTCTTCCATGGTGCTCAAGCAGACCCACCACACACTGCTCCAGCAGGCCCATCCCATGCTCCACAAGGACCATCCTATGCTCCACAAGAACCATCCCACCCTGCTCAAGCAGGACCATCCCATGCTGCTCCAGCAGGACCACCCCAGCAGGACCATTCCATGCTGCTCAAGCAGGACCACCCTAATGCTGCTCTAGCAGGACCATCCCACCCTGCTTGATCAGCAGGACCCCAAACTGCTCAAGCAGGACCTCCCCAGGCTGCTTGGGCACAATCATCCAATGTAGCTGGAGCAGAACGTTCCCATGTTGCCCAAGCAGGACCACCCCATGTCGCTCGAGCAGGACCACTCCAGGCTGTTCAAGCAGGACTATTCCCAGGCTGCTTGAGTACCATGGGCCAGGCCAAAGTGGCTTCCTGAAAAAGCTGCCAGCTCCCAGGCCAGTGAGCGATCCCTGAGATGTCCCCTCAGACCCAAGAGCCAGGGACCCTTCATCATCTTTGTTTTCCTCCCCTCAGGCTGGGCCCTGCAGGCCCATGGCCATCCCCTTCCAACAGCCTTACGGCTGCATTAGGGCACAAGGCTGCTGGCACTGCTGCCCAGGGGAGGACAGGTCTCCTCTCCAACCCAAGGGAGCTCCAGACCCTGAGGGACCTGCACGCAGGGCCTTTTCAGGGCATCCCACATCACTCACGCACAAGGGCCAGCCAGCCTCGCTTCACCGCAGACTCTGCCTTGCCGTGTTGGACGCTCCCAGCCATCCCATGGAGGGGACAGTGCCCTTTCGTAGGGGATGTGCCTGAGGGACTGTCCCACTGCAACGCAGGGACAGGGCACCCAGTGTCTTTATGGGGTGGGGGTGACATTTGTAAAGCATTCCTGCCCACATGCCTTCCTGGCTGGTAAATCTGGGGGAGGGTGGAGGGAATTTGCTACCTGTGTTAGGAACTAGCTGAACTTACGTGTCTCCCCAAGCTGGATTTCTTATTCCAAATGTTCAAACTGTTGTATATTGTACTGGGATTTTTACATTGAATTATTGTAGAAAACAAAAATTTAAACCAAGTCTGTTAAAAAATAAACATTAAAAATCTCTATGAAAAAGTAAACGCGAGCTTGTCTCCAAGTCCTCTCCTTACAGATGTGCCAGAGCAGGGATGTATTTCCAGTGGTGGCTTTCCAGAGTGAAACCACACCACCCTCTGGTGTCAGCACCGACCTCAGCTCCGTGCTGGCCCTGCTCCACCCGTGTCCCTTTGCTCCCAGCTCTGCCTGGCTGCCAGCGCATCCTTGCACCGCCCCAAATCCTGCTCAGTCAAAGCAGATCCCATCCTGCTCCCAGCACACGGACATCCCCGCATGGTGTGGGGCAGGACGTGGCCAAGCCAGAAGGAAGCAAAGCAGGAGCAGAGCAGAGCTGCTTTGCTGGGTGCTGGCATCACCCTCACAGCCCCACCGGGCACTGGTGCTACTTCCCAAGGTGCCCGAGTGTGGGATGTGCTGCTCCTGTGTCCACACAGCCTCGCCCTGGGCATGACCGAGCCTGACCCAGAGCTCCAGCTATCCCTTCCTGCTCAATAAAAGGGGGACAAAAGAAGGCAGCCGCGTTTATGGGTGTGAAAGGACATGCTCTGAGGCCTGGGGACAGCTCACACAGGGAAGCTGTTTATTAAACCGTGCTGCTGATGAAAGCACTGCCTCTCCTGAGCCCAGTTTCCCTTCCTCTGCAGCCCAGGCTTCCAACAAATCTCTTACCGACCTGGCCCCCTCTCCCAGAAGGAAAATAGCACCAGCTGGCAGAGCCCAAGTAAACAAATGAGCCACTGTGAGAGGAGAGAGCATCTTTATAAGTTAATTGGCCCCATCTAAGAGTCAGACAGACATTTTCCCCTGGATAGATCGCTCAAGAAGCTCAGGCAAACAGCACTAACATGTCTCCTGGGTTTGATTTATAAGCCTGACTGCATTAGTAGCTCATCTCCATATAGAATGATTATTAATATATTGTCTGTACTCTGCAGATGGCTAAATTACCAGGCTCTGATATTCATCAGCTACTCCTTGAAGCTTAAAACTGCCTCAAATTCAGAACTCCCTCTCCCAGTGACAGCAGGGGTAGAAAGGAAACAGCTCAAGCTTGATCCTTGTTTTCAGCACAACCTGGCCTGTTTTAACACCCCGATTAAGTGGGGCGGCTGGAGGGAGGGAGCAGCTTGAGCCAAAGGGCTGTGGAGCAGGGAAGTGCCGGAACCCAGAGCCAAGTGTATTGGTATTGAGCAGTTACATTTACAAACAAAGGAGCTGATAACTCCCAGCAGGACTGAAGGGCTCTTATCACGGTGCTGATTAAAATTTCCTCTGCAGCCATCGACGAGGGGGAGTGTCCTCAGTGGGGAGACAGTGCAACCCGGTGTTTAACCCTGTTGCTGCTGAGTGCCGATTCATTCAGCACAAGTGAAGGGCTGCCCAGCCTGGCCATGTGCTGAAAATCAGCCCAGAAAGCCCCAGCAGGAATATCCACAGGCCCTGGTCACATCCTCTCACCCCATCTCCTGTGCCTCCCACTCCATCTCACCTCTGCTCTGCAGGTCCCAGGGGGTTTTGCTGGTGTCACTTGTGATTCCTTCCAGATCCTTTGCTCTTTTGTTCTGCCCCTCAGTTCTCTGCCTTTACCTGTGGTTAAAGAAATCTTTCCCTTCCCACTATGGGATATTCTGAAAAGGCTCCATGGAAGGCATAAACTTGTTTGTGCTGTGGTATGTTCACCAAGAGTAAGGTCCATGATAAAAAGATGCCTTCTCTGATTCGCATCCCCAACAGCTGTATCGCCAAGCTGCTGAATCTGCTTCACCAGGCCCTGGTCCAGGCTGCCCTGCCCAGGAGATGCTCAGGGAGGAGTGGACAGGCAGTGGGAGAGGAGGTGGCTTGTTGTCCTCCTCCAGACAAGCCCATGAGCCTCAGCCCTCACGCTGGTGCCTCGGTGTAGCTCAGACACTTCTGTGCCTTCCTGGGTTCCTTCCCCCACTTCTGTGGGTTGCATCCTTCCTGCTCGATACTCTCGGTGATTTGCACCAACAGGGATGTGATTCCCATACATTTATTGGCAATAAGGCCAGTCAGAAGGCAATGCCCTGTGACCCCACTTGGAGCCCCCAGGTAAGTCACCTGCTCACCTGGAGCAGTGCTTTGCCCAAATTAGCACGAGTTTCCCATGTGAGGCTGCCTCCTGCTCACCCCACCAGGATCAGAAGGTCTGAGGTGTACAAATCAGTTCACACTTTCCAGTTTCTTTCCCCCACCCCCAGCATCTCATCCAGGACTGAGATCTTTCATGTCAGGGAAGATGCAGTGAAGGGTCCCACCACAGCTGCTGAGCTGCTGTGGGTGCTACACTAGAGAGGCTGTTTCCAGAGTATCCCAAGTTTCCAGAGTATCCCAAGCAGAGTCTGAGCAAGACACCACACATCCTGACCAGTATCTTTTTTTGACCCTCTGAGTCTCTTCAAGAGACCTTAATATACATCAATGTATATACTTTAAGTACTTTTATTCCTTTACACAAAGAGGGAAATAAAGGGCCTATAAAGCAGCTGATTTTCCAGGACTGCCTGGTGAGTTAGGAGAGCTGGGAGCCAAGCTCAGAGCAGACCCTGCAGCATCCAGCCCTACCACACACCAGCTCCCAGGGCAGGAGCCCAGCTGGATGCAAACTTCCCTGGGGTGGAGGAGCTGGAGCAGCAAAGCATGGTCACACAGCAGGAGCCCTTTCCTAGATCCTGTAAAATCACCAAGGGAAGTCTGGACATATCAACTAAGCGTTCAAGGCCAGGTCAGACAGGGCTTGGAACAACCAGGCCTAGTGGAAGGTGTCCCTGCCCATGGCAGGGGGTTGGAAGGAGATGAGCTTTAAGTTCCCTTCCAACCCAAAGCATCCCATGATTCTGTGGTTTTTCAGCTGTGAGACACTGAAATGAAAATGTGAGGAGGGCTGTGTTTGTGCCGTGGGGGTCTGACTGATGGTACCACCTATGTGGTTCACGATCCTGTACGCAGCTGCTTGGACAGTTACTGGAAGAGGAGAGAGATTGGGAAAACAACAGGAGGCTATTTGGAATTTTCTGCTTTGCAGGTGCTTTCTGAGAGGAGATACACCCTCTCCCCATCAGGCAGCTTCCTGGGCCACAGCTGTGGACAGCTGCAGCACAACAACAAAATTCCCTGGCTGCAGCAGCCCAAGCTAGACAATGCTGGATGAAGGACAGCTGTGGGACTGGTGGGACACGGTGCTGCCCCAGCCTCACGGCTCGGAATGTCCTGCACACTCAGGCAACAGTTGCTGGACAGAAATCATGCTGTCACTGAGGCTGGTGGGGAATTTCAGCTGAACAAATCACCAAAAGCAAAAGGCCAATGAGAAGGGAAGCAGAGGGTGCCTCCCAGATCTGCAAACCACCTCTTCACTGGCTCTGGGACACTGTCCTGTGACAAGGAGAGTGACAAAGCCCTTTTGCAGCAGTGGGGTGAATGACAGCCCCCTTCCTGGTACTTAGGGGGACGGAGGATTTGTTAGAGAGCTGCTGGTAAATGCAAAATCCCCAGGACACGGGCTGCTAGAACTGAAGGTTGGCAACTCGTAACAGAAAATTATCAGCTTGAGGTGGATTCTGAAGGACATCAGAAGTGCTGGGTTTGTCCCACTTCTCAGGAGAGGATCAGTGTGGTTTCCAGTTGGGGTTGTTAAGTGATGTGCCAAGTGTACCCAGACACTCATGGGGCTGTGCCCAGACCACCGATCCAAGGGGAGCGCTGGAGTGCAATTCCCATAGCTCCTGAGGAGCTTCAGAAATAACACCTGTAAGAGAGCCCAGGCTGCAGAGCCAAACTGACTTTTCCTTAAAAACCCCCACTTTTTGTAATAGGGAACTTGGAGGTAACGATACTGCTGGCTGGTGAAGGGAAATATCTTGCAGGATTTGGCTGTATCCTTACTGGTCTACCCACAGAGAAAGCCTGGGCTCAGAAACTGGTGATCCCAGGCTGAAAGTCCAATGAGGAATGTGCTAAAACTGGGCACCTGGATGGATTGGACTTGTGCTGGAGACTTCACCTTCACCCATGTGAAGATGAAGACCCTGCACACTGCTCTTCCTGTGATTTTTTTTTTTTTGTAACGAACAATGAAATGAATAATATGAGGCCACACTGTAGCTTTCCAGGGCAGGGATTTTATACCACATGGCTGAGGAAGCTTTGTTACACGGGCTAGAGTGTGGTGTGAGGGTGGCTGACAGGATTGGGGTGTAAGTCCTGCTGAGCTCATGTTGGAGGTGTGTAGAGAGTATCTCTGGAGTGATACTGTCCATGGGACACAGCCCATGGAGGGAGATATCACCTGAACTGCTCCTGGGTTTCACCTCAGAGTAAACCAGCTGTGTCCTCCTAAAAGGGGTCACAGAAGAATCTTTGCCCTGAAGCAGTGTGGGCAGGCAGCAAACTGACACCAGAGCAGGGAGCTGCAGCACAGGTGTGCCCTGAAAAACTAGGGAGCATCCTTAATGGAAAATACATTGCTTGGAGTGGCAGACGATGCTCACCATTCCACAGGTTCGTGTCTCCTCCTGTCTAGAGCAGGGCAACACTCCCAGGGAGTGCATGAAACCACAGAAAACTCAAGGATACCAGAGCAGGCTGTACCTGCTCGCTGACACTGTGCCAACTTCAAGTTTATGGACTTTAATCTTTTGAGTGCTCCTTGGCCCTGGCCCAAACCAGCACAAAATTCCCAGGGCAGGTGGCTCCCTGGGCACAGCAGTGCTTTGCTCCAAGGGGTGATATTCCCCAGTGGAGAAAAGGAATTTGAGGTTTTGGCAGCCTGGCCAAGAAATATCTTCTTGGCAGGCAATGTCATAGGGGCAGGCAATGCTGTAGGGGCATTTGGGCCTAATGTAAAAGATTGGGATGACAATGGGTCTGCTGCAGGAGGTACAACCACAGGCAACTCCTGCTCTGAGACCAGACTCTTGGAATCATGTTGGTCCCTAGGAGACCCCAGCTCCAGCCTCCTGCTCCAATGGGCATGGTTACTCAGGGGCTTATCTTGTTGAATTTTGTCTGTGTCTAAGGACTGTGACCCTGCTCCTACTCTGGGCTCCTGTTCCAGCATTTGACTGCCTTCTTGGTGAAAAAAAGTGAAAAAAAAAAGTTTAATTTCTCACTACCTCAAAAGATCCGTACGATGTTTTTGCAGGAGGAAGGTGTTCAGTGAACTGCCACAGCTTGCTGTGCTCATACAGCTCAGTGGAGGAGAAGTGGAGGGTCATGGATCCAAATGAAAGTTGTTTTCCGCAAGGGGACAAGGCACGGAGTGTGGCCGTGCCCGCTGGCTTGTGTTGGGGCTGGATCTCATGGATAGTGCCCTGGGCTGCTCCCCCCGCCTGGCAAAGTGGCAGGGACTGGCACGGAGGGGACACAGCTCCTGCCGACGAGGGAGAGGCGGCTGACAGGGCAGCACTGTTACATGGGGACACTGCTGGCATGGGGGGACAGGGCTGATGGTGGGGGACAGGGGGCCGTGGGCTGACAGGGGACAGCACTGACAGCGGGACATGGCTGTCAGGGGGACACCGCTGACAGGGGACAGCACTGACAGAAGGGCCATGACTGACAGTAGAACACCACTGGTGGGGGACACACGGCTGACGGGGGACACGGTGGGTAGGGCACATGGCTGCAGGGTGACTTGGCTGATACGGGAACACCACTGACACAGAGGACACCGCTGACACAGAGGACACCGCTGACAGAAAGGACATGGCAAGCAAGGGGACACCAGTGACACAGGGGACACCAGCGATACAATGACACCCGTGGCACGCTGTCCCCGCCCGCGGGGCGCACGGCCGCTCCGGAACATGGCCGCCGCCCCGCTCCGCCGTGAGGGCGGGCCGTGCCCGCCGTGCCCGCCCCCGGCTCGGCGCGGCGGCGGAGCGGGGCTGGGCGGCCCCCGCCCGTGCACAGCCCCGGCGCCTCGCCATGGTGCTGCCGGGGGACCAGGCCCGGCTCTACCGGCCGCGGCCCGAGCTGCTGCCCGCGGCCCACGTCCCCTCGCTGCCCCACTACCAGCGCCTGTACCAGCGCTCCGTGGAGGAGCCGCACGGTGAGCGGGGCCGCGCGGGGCCGGCGCGGCGGGGCGGCGGCTCCCCGGGCCCTCTGGGGGCTGCCCGCGGGGTGTGGGGAGCGCGGGGAGCCCTCCGCGAAGCCCCGCGTGTGGGGTGCTCGGGGGCGCCCCTCGTGTCGCCACGAATGTTGCCTGCCTCATCCCCGTTTCCCTCATCCCTGCTTTCCTTTTCCTTGCTTCCCCCATCCCTGTTTCCCGCTCACGGGCTCCGGCGCCCGATGCCTTTGCAGAATTTTGGGGGGACATCGCTAAAGAGTTCTACTGGAAGCGTCAGCACACGGGACCCTTCCTGAAGTACAACTTCGACGTGACCAAGGGGAAGATCTTCATCGAATGGATGAAAGGAGCGACCACCAACATCTGCTACAATCTCCTGGACAGAAATGTCAATGAGAAGAAGCTTGGAGACAAAGTTGCTTTTTACTGGTAAGTTTCTGGTTTTATTGTGGTGGAGATGTGTAAATAGCACCCTGAAGTATACAAACAGTGTCGATTTCTACTGATCTGAATGAAGACGTAAAACCTGAGAGGGGCTAATCTTTAGATAGGTTCAGCACGTGTTTGCTCGCAGTGTCCTTGGGAAGAGCTGTGCCGGGAAGCTTCTCTGCCCTTCCCGGGATGCACCGAAGTGCCCGGCATAGCAGTGGGGAGTGCCTGACTCGCAGCTCTGCCTCTGCAGTTGTACCTGCTGAGAGCTCGGAGCGGTCAGACAGGAGCGAGGCAGGTGCCACAACTCCCCGGTGAGCGAGGTGGGTGTGGATAGAGGCACGGGATGAGGAACAGCCAACATCCGACAGCTAAAAGCTAATAAACCCCATTATCTCCCGTGTTTATGTTTTGTGGGTCTGGCAAGTTTCCACTCCTGTGGCAGAAAGGTTCTCCTAATACCTGAGCTTATGTGTGGATTCCTTGCACTTCAATGTGTGGTGCTTTCAGAAAGACTGGCTTCTCTTTGGGAAGTAAAGTTACTTGCAACCCTATCTGAAGTATGTTTCTGGGTTTTTTTTACCAGAGTAGTTACTAGTGTTAAAATCCATGTGAAGCTTAATTTTCATATTGATGCAAAGTAGGTTTCACTGGTGATGTCCGAGCTCCAGAAGTAATGCTCCCCTGCTGAGCTAGCTCAGCTGGCACCACAGCTGTGTCCTCAGACAGAGTTGTGCCTGGCTCTCCGATGCATTTTGCTGTTTCCCTTGAACTGGTATTTATGTTGCTTGGGTATGTGGCAGGGCAGAAGCACAATTAAACGTACCCCGTGGTAGGGATGCAATAACTCATTGGGATACGATGAGTCTCTTCAGCAGAGCAGATGGAGGAATCTTGCTGTCATTGCAATAAAAATATCAGATACTCTTAAGTGAGGTCCCCCCGAATCACCTGGTATAAAGTTGACTGGGAGCCACCCCGCTGCTGAAAGGAACATGGTTATACCAGTGTGGCTCTGCCTGTGGCTGTAAAATTGGATTCATAGAGTTTCTATCCATAGCCCTTCTGCTTCAGTGAAAGAATTACACACACTGCCTAGCAGATAATCGTATTGATAAGGCACAGGTGAAATGCTGGAAAGTGTTTACTTCCCTGCTAGTTAAATACATTCTCTAGCTCACTCTGATGTAAAATGACTGCAGCTTCTGAATGAAAACTCCTTTGTAAACTCATGCAGGTAAAGGTGTGCCAGCAAACAAAATCATTTGGCAGCCAGTGCTGGCCTGTGCTGGGGTTTGTTGGGGGACTGGGTTCTTCATGCTCATAAATCTTTGTGTGACAGCGAGGCAGGAGCCTACAGTTTTAATTTGGGCTTGGTGAACATTTTTCTTGTTGGTTATTCTGGCAGCCTTTGTGGGGGTATTCATGATGCTGAGCAAAGCTTGGAGTGGATGTGAAAATGGTGGGTGGCTGTCAGTCGTGGTGTTCACAGTACTAAAAAAATAAAGTCTCTTCCTCCTTAGCAGAAAGTTTCCCCTGACTGTTTTGGGATAGACTCTCCCAGCGTGGCTCTGTCACAGGCACTGTAATGTGGAGCTGTCAGCTGGGAATGCCAATGGGAGCGATGGAAGAGGTGTGATGTGTGTGGCACTGGCCTGCAAACCTGTGGCACTGAGGGCTTGAGAAAGTGGGGCTGAGGGTTGCAACTCGTAAAATTACTCCTCTCTGGGCAGGTGGTTTTCTTCAAAACAATACGATAATTAATTGCTGTCATCTTGTCCTCTCACGTTTTGTGTTTAACACTCTGGAATGAGCCTGGCTCCCTAAAACACTTGGGACTTGTCACACTGTATGAAGGGTTGAAGAAGAAATTAAAGCCTCTGAAAACTGAAGAGGTTTTTTTTATTTTTAACCACCTGAGCCGCTTGATTGCTTCTAAGAAAGTCTGTAGCCTGCTAGATGGGAAAGGTGCTGAACTTAAAACAAGGTTTGGTTGACTGCCCAGCTCTGAGAGCTCTGAAAAGATACAGGGCCATGGTCTTTGCTTTCAGAGAGGAGGGAATTAGGGAAAAGTTGAATAAAGTTTGGAGGCATTGCTGAGTGTCTCTGAGAAGCGACGTGTCCTGACGAAACTCAGAACTGCTGGCTGTGGCTGTCTCCAGTCTTGCATGGATGGGAGGGAGTGAGCAGCTCATCGGAGTTTGTTATGGCCAAGCTGCAACACCAGCAGTCCAGGACTGCCCAAATTGGCTCCACTCAGAGGGTCTAATCCCAAGCCACATGGAATTGCATTTTCAGCACAAAGGGCAGCACATGGGATTGCCTAATGCTGCAGAACTTGTACATAGGTGATGTTTGCTGTCATGGTGTTGTCCTCGTGGTGCTGTTAGGACTGTGTAGTTCAAAATGGCCATCCTGAGCTGGTAGGAAACATGGATTTTTCCCTGTTGCCTGTTTCACTAGGGTATCTCGGGCTGCTTGTGAACTTTACAAATATTTCTGGTTTTGCTGCTTCTGATTCCTTTTTCTCTGCTTGGTATTGTTGATGTGGCCTAAAAAATAGGAACAGAAGCTCCAGGAAATGCTTCTGATAAACTGCTGCTCTCCGAAGTGAAATCTCTTTCATGATGGTGTGCAAGGGCTGAGGTCAGTAACAGCGGTTGCTGTGTAGGTGCGTACCTGTGGTGACTTTTGTGGGCCTTGCAGGGGAAAGGGACTGGACCAGCTACTGGGACATTAAGGGGATTTGCAGCAGTGCTGAGGACTTTGTGATGGGTGGTTAGTTAGGGCAGGAGCACAGTATTCCTTCACCCTGCTGTAGATACGCCTAAGTCACTTGGACAGCCCTTCGTTCTGTGCTGAAGCGTCTGTTAATAATATCATATAAACTTCAGCCTGGGCAGCCTGTGGAGGTAAAAATATAACCAGGTGAGAATTAAAAAAAACCAACACCTATTGCAGAACTCTCTAATTAGACCCCAGGGTGTGGAAATAGTTGGATGAGGCCTGTTCTGTGTGTAACCTGTGCCTCTGTTTCTCAAACCAGTTACCCCAGCTGCAGTGCTGGTAGTGCCCGGTGGGCAGGAGGTAGAGCTTTGTTTTTAGAGTCCCTCTAGCTAAGGAGCTGGGGCTTAGCCGGGTGCTCCTGGCTTCTGCCATCTCTGGGAGAATGTATTCATTTTCTGCTTTTTTATATTGGCATATAACATTACACATCTAGAAAGGAGCAATAAAGAGAGTAAAGGCTGCCAGAGCTTACTGGAGCTTTGTTTAACAAAATAATAAGTGCCTCTTCTGGGCCTAGAACAAACAGGACATGCAAATATAAAATTAGGAGGTGTGGTTTGTTTGGTTTGGGTTTCTTTATATGATTTGACTTTAAAATGTAATCATGGATTTAGGGCCTTGTAGCCTTGAGGTTTCTTCCAATAAAACTTTCTGTAAGAAAAAACCGAACAACTATAAAAGCATGTTTAAAAATAAACAAATGAAAGAGACAAACCAACCATCCCATACATCTGTCATATGCACAGATGCTGTGGCAGAGGATGCTGGCTGTTAACATCCAGCCTTTCCAAGCGCATAATTGGAGCCGGCTTCTACATGATGCAGTTGGCTCTGCTGCTCCCAGTGGTGCGGGAGAACAGGACTTTTGAACATCGAATTAATGTGATTTTGCAAAAGCTGTTTATTGTTTACATTACACTATACTTATGTATTTTTGTAGCTGTTCTTTACGTGATCATGTACTACTTGATTAGTTTCTTTATGTTGTCTACGCGCTCTACATGCACTTTTTAGAAAACTTGATTGGTTTTAGTCCAGGATGGTACAGTCTTTTTTTGTTTGCTCTTTTTTGCTGTTTTGTTATTCTGTTTTCTAATGTCTTATTTCTTAATTTAGCACTGCTTACATTCTAGTAGTCTTGACGAATTTTTGAGGGCTCTGATAAGGGTAACTGGAGATAACTTGGCTGGGGCACCCTGACAGGATTCAAATGCCTTACAACACACTGGCTTCAGGATTCTAGAGCATCCTGTGTCAAACTGACCCTTCAATTCTTTGGTAACTTCCTGGATGACTTGTTACCCTTCCATTGATGCAGCCTCTTTCAATGCTCTTCTGGTGATGAAAGCACATCCCTAAATCACAGTTTGTTTAAAGAAAAAAATTCACAACTGGGAAGGTTGCTTTTACTGATCCACACTTGCAGGTGTGTACATGGTTTGGTTCATGCCCACAGCACTACCCAGGCTCAGCACAGCTCCATTCCTGATGGGAAAAGGGGGGTGGCCCCACGCAGCCCTTTCTGGGGTGCCTCCTCAGCAATCCATGTCACCTCCCTGTTGTGTGTGCTGAGGGATAGATTGCTGGTTTTGGCAGATATTAATTATTTTGGAAGCACTGCTGAACAGTACAGTGCTCTGCTGCTGGAGATCAGGCACATTATGTGCACCTAAAATAGGTAATAAATTACATTGAATGTATTAGTGCTTTATGAAGCTGTAAATCTTGTACCTTCTTGAAGGGCAATGATAGTTGTAGATTCCATCACGGAAAGCGTAGGTCTTTTCTGGCGGGCTTTGTGAAATCTGCCAGTATGGGAGGGGGTGACAGAAATGGATGCTTCAGACAGCATTTCTCATCCCTCCAAACGGGAACGTCCCTGCGTCGTGGGGCCTTCCCTGACTGAGCTGTGTGGGTAGTGCAGGAGTGGGAGTGGGGGGAGCATTAATAGAAACATGGTATTAAAGCAGGGAATACAGGGAGTAGTGTAGTAGCTCAGACATGTCCAAGTCATGTGCTTTCCTGGCTTCTTTGAAATTTTTCCTCTCCCAGTTCTGGGCAGTCACCAAGCAGTGTGGTTAGTGCTGCGCTGGTTAGTGTTTGGACACTCATATATAAGTACAGGCTGGGACAGGAGGGACTCATAGCTTCTCCTCAGGTGTAGCTCCCTGACTTTTCTCCATAAGTGGATGGAGTCTCCAACTTTGGCTTTGGGCTGTTTGGAGCAAGGCCATGATGGGCTTGAAATTAAATTCGTGTAACTGCTCTGATTGTCTTATTGTGGGTTTGGTTGGGGATGAGGTAAGAAAGTGATGCTGCCCCAAGGCAGCATGGTGATACCTGCTTAAGGGTTTGTGGTTCTCAGTTTGGCCAGAGGGGCTGGAAAACACAGGGATCGTGGTCTAAAGCTTGTTGCCAAGGGCTCTATATATGTGTGTGCTGAGACCCATTTTCTCCTGTCATGTCTTGAGGTTCTTCTGTCCCAAGTGTTTCTGTTGGACTCATGTGCTGCATCCTCCCATCCTATTCATTACTAGTGAAATCTCCAAGGTAGTTCCCAGGTGAGCAGTTGTGCCAAAGGGATGAAATGAATATCTGAGAACAGCAAACTACCTCCTCAGGCATGTGTGGGGTGTGCTTTCCTGGATGCTGTGAGTCAGCAGATTGAGCACTGTGGTACTCAAGAACTTGGCATGCTCAGAGTCACTGGAAGTTGTTTTTCCGTTCCAAGTGCTGACTTGAAAGCAGAATTTGACTCATCCCTGTCAGGTACACTTGCTGGTTTGCAGGGAGATGCTGGGAAGGGTGATTAGTTTGATGTTTTGGAGATCTCAAGCCCCATTCCTGCTCTGCAGAGCCTCTTCCATCCCAGGATGCCAGGCAGGGCAGGAGCAGGGAGCTGGCAAGTGCTGTTCTGCTCTGCAATGCAAGGAAGGAAAGGAACAGGTATTAAAGGTTGGTGACCACTTGATCACCCAGTGCCTGTGGTCTCCTGTGGTTCTGCCCATTCAGAAGCACCCCTGGACTTATGCCTCCTTGGGAGGGCATTCCACATTATTGAAGATTTTCTCTGGAAGTAGTTTTTACTGGGCTCAAATAACACATAAGCCTGCTCCTGGAGACAGAGTGGGATTTTTCTTCTCTGTTAAGTCAAATCTGTTAAGAGAGAAGGCACTCAGGCAACACTTGGTTGGTTGCTCCGTGGCAGAGCAGTGAGGAGACGGATTGTTTAACCTCTCCTGCCTGGGAGAGCAGCTCAGCTGCCTTGAATCAGGGGAGCAGCTTTCATTTGGGTTTTGTTGGATCTGTTTGTTCCCAGCCTTTTGCTCAGAAACCTTTGGCAGCTGCTACTGGCAGGGATACAGAATCCATCTATATAAATACAAGGGAATATCCAGGAAGTATGGGACCAGATAAACAAGTGGGATGTCCGTAAGTGCCCAGGATTAGATGGCATGTGCCCCAGATGGGGGGGAGGAACTTGAATGTGGAATTGCAGAGCTGCTGGCCGGGGTATGCTGGTGGTGTTTGCAAAAGGTGGCGGTGCCAAGGGCTGGGAGGTTGCCAGCCCCTCTTTGCCTAGAGAGGGCAACGGAGGGGGTCCTGGGAACCAGTAAATCTGATTTGCATCCCTAGGGGTACAGTGGAACAGGGTCACTGGGAGAGGTGGTGAAGCTGCTGGCAGAGCTGCCGGAGCACGAGGCTGGTGGCACTGAGCACACAGGGATGGCTCTTTTCAGACCACCTTCGGGAGGTTTCCCACAAAAAGTTGTTCAAGAAAGTAATTCAAGTGTGCCTGGAAGAACAATGTTTTTGTGGAGCTGGTTTAGCCTTGCCCTTTGCTTCCTCACTTTCAGTGGTCACTCTTCAGGGTCAGCAGCAGGACTGCCAAGGACAGTGTTGAAACAGAATTGCAGATGGTGGCCAGGCCCACGTGCTCCAGAAACAGCATCTCCTGCTGCTGATGTTGCTCCTGGAGGCGAAACGTCGGCCGTGGTTCTTACCCAACATGGTACTTTGGTTTAGTCGAAGAGGCTCTTGGCTGAGCTGCTGTGAGCACAAGTGCAATGCTGCTGTGTAAATGACACCAGTGACAGCTTTTATCTTCTTATTTAGTACTTTTAACTCGTCCTCCTCATTGCTCTGACAGCGCTCTACGTCCAGCACAAGGGATTTAATAACTTCTCATGAATTTCTGCTTCCACCCCTACCCGAAAATGTTGGTTTATACCCTGTGCAATGCTGCCTTTCTGCATGGTTCTGGGGGTGTGGTTGTACAGTAACTACCTGGGGCAGTATGAGGGGTGTGTGTGCACGGACAGTGGCACCTGGATTTTCCCATTTCTGTGAAACGTTTGTCTTGTTCTGCTGGCAGCTTTTACAGGCAACTGGATATGTTTTAAGAAAACTGTATTACTGTAGGGAGGGGCACCATGGTTGTGCAATGATGGCATATTGTAAATATTGGCAGGAGACTTGAAACCTGAGGTGGATAAATGGAGTTCATGGATGGAGAGGATGGTGAACTTCTGTATGGATTCAGGACACGGAAGATCAGAGCCTTCAGTTTGCTCATTGGACTAGAAAACCTGATTATTTTAGCTGTGTGAATGGCTTGTGTGTTCTCCCCTGGTGTGAATGGAGCAGCAGTGGACGAGGACTCGGGCTCCACGTGGATGAGACTTGCTCCAAGTAGGGGACAAAATGCTCACGCTTTGCCAAAAGAGGTGTGAGTGGGCGCTTGTTCCAAGTGTGGCATTTTTCTGGTGTGCCTGGTGGACTCTTTGTGCTCAGAGCTCCTGGGCTGAAGTGAAGATTGCCAGTGGTTTCACAAGAGCTTTTGCCTCCCCCCTTTTGGGCAGGGTTTCAGTTCTCTGTTTGCATTTCTGCACATCACTTGGAAATGTCGAAATGAGGTGTGGTAGGAAATCGTGAACCCTGGTGGTTTCCCATGAATTCATTTTCATAGATGTCACTCCCCTTCTTCAGGGGAATCCCTCAAGGAAGCTGAGGGCCTTCCTGGTTGCTTTGTCACACCTGGCTACCTGATAGTGCCCAGAGAAGCTGTGGCTGCCCCATCCCTGGGAGTGGTCAAGGCCAGGTTGGACGGAGCTTGGAGCAACCTGGGATGGTGCAAGCTGTCCCTGCCCATGGAACCAGGTGGTCTTTAAGGTCTCTTCCAAGCCAGACCATTCCTTTTATGATTCATTCAGTGGTAGTGAAGCATGTTTTCCATTTCTGTTGCCACTGACCATGTTCTAAGAGATGTTCCCTAAATGACATTCCAGCAAGTAACACTTGGCCATTGCCTCTGGAGGTTTATGATGCATGGACTTGAAATGTTCACCAAAAATCTGATTAAAAGCTTAATTTCCTACCATGACCTTTATGGATATTGTTTGAGCCTCCATTGAAATTGCCTTGCCTGGCTTTCTGTGTTTCTAGAAGCTCTTCAGAATTTGGCAGAATGTTCCAGCCAGAGATGCAGCTATTTCCCAAAATGGGCCATTTCCCAGCTGCAGGGAGATCATTGGTTATTTTACTTACAGAAGCTTCATCCAGGGTCTGTTCCACAGCCCAACTGTAAATTGTTTAAACAAGGAATCAGCTGTTTTGTACTGAATATAAGCCCTACTCCCATTGGACTGGTAAAAATAGTCCATGCTCCTTTGAAAACTGATGGTGAACATCTAAAATGTTTCCTCTTGTGTCAAACTCTCACATTCTTCTGCAGCATTCAGTGGGTTTGGCTGGTGGGGTTACAAGTGCTGGCTGAGGGCAGCCAAACTCTGTGACCTGCTGGGTGAGTCTTGCACTGGACCTCTGTTGCAACACTAGATGATCATTTTGTTTCAAAAAAAGTAATTAAAATTTGCTTTAAAAAACTTCTCCCCTAAATAAAATAGGCAAAAAGCTGTGGTTTGACTCCATTGGTTGTTCTCTTGTTTTAAAGTGCTTCAGAAAGTAAGAGTTAATGCTTTTCCTCTTGAGTTGATGGTTACTCAGTATCAAGCAAGTAGGAAAATTGTGAAGCCACAGAGCAGCAAATTCCCGTTGCTGAGCCCATCAGCACAGAGTGGCTGCTGACTCCGTCACCAAGGTATTTACATGTGGTCTGTATGATTTGTAAAATGACTTATCTTGTCAAATGTTCCAGGATGAGAGTGTATTTCCCTTGAAGAGGGACTTGCTAGCTGCTGTTAACCCTGACTTCCCCAAAACTGTTCCCCTGGAGTGTTCTGGCTCTCAGGTGTGAGCACAGACTGTACAAACGCCACGGCACTGAGTTCACTTGCCCATGTTGGCTGATGAACCAGCAGCAGTGTGAGGTGGGAGGTGTTGATTCCTTCAGAGATGTCTGAGCATCCCACTGCCTAAAGAAAGGGGCTTGAAGTAGATTTTAGGGCATAGCCTGGCATGAGTTGGGTAACTGGAGGTAATTTTGGCAGGCTGATAATTAAAGAGTGGTTTTGGAGCAGTGTCCACCTCCAGCTGGGCTCTATGGTGTAGGATCGCTCAGGGTATGGCAGAGTGAACAGTGGCTGGGCTGCACAAGGTAAATATTACTTCTTTAGATGCCTCTGGTATTTGTTCAGCTTCTGAAAGGCTGCCGATACAAAGAGTAGTGGGAATGCGTTTAATGAGAAGGAAGGACAGAAAGATGGATATGGTTTTCCTATGGGACAGTAGCAACCATGGTGAGTGTTGCGTGTTTGCTTTGTAGGCTGTGTGTCCATGTGGCTGTTTTTAAAGGTGAGTAGAGGACTGATTTCCTGATCAAAGAGCAGATGGTGGCCCAGTGTCCCTGTAGAAATAAGCTCCATTTTAGCTGTTCTGTAAAATACACACTTACACCGTGCCTGTGCTGGAGTCAGTTGGGCTGGAGGGGACGGGCCTGGGGCTGGACACAGAACATTGTGCCCTGCAGAGCACAGGGCTCCTGCTTTGACACAGCTGGTTTGGGTTTCTTAACAGCAATAGGAACCCATTCATCCTAGGTACATGGTCAACTTTAAGTTGAGATGGTTTGTCTCAGAGATGGATTTGAGAGCAGAGCTTTGTTAGGTCCTATCTAAGTGTATGGGGGACACTGGAGGGGGAAATTGATGGATGCTTTTAATGCAGTTGTCAGAGTCAGTTGGATGGGTTTAGGAAGTGATGGTATTAAACTGTTAAGATTCTTAGTTTCCCTGGGCTTTCTGTTCCCAGGTTTTCTCAACAGTGTTCTCTCAGTGCTGCCAAATATCTATGAACACCCTGGGAAAACCTTTTGACCAGCCCCTCCCAAGCTGAGCTCTGTCATTACGCAACTTCTTCTTTCTTGATCCGTGTTGTGACGCAAGGGGATTTAAGCGTGGTGATGGTGGGGTTGAGCTTTCTGGTAAACCTGCTGCTCAAGAAACCTCAGGCTTCCCAGAACTCCTCTGGGAATTTTACATCACTGTGGTGGGAGATATTGACGTTGAGCATGGGCAGGGCTGGGCAGTCTGCCCTGTTATTATGAAATGTTCTCATGGAGGTTTTTTGCAGACTTGCTGCAGACCCATCTGCTTGTGCAGTTAAGAGCATTTCCATATTGAACAATTCTTGCAAATACCAGAATTCTTTTCTAATGAAAAGGTGTCTTTTTCTGATTATCTTGCACGGCTGCTCTCCCCAAACTTCATGTTCCAATGTAATCTATTTTCTCAAAAACAGATTTAAAATGCTGTCTTTACTCGAGTGCCGTTCCTCTCCCGAATGGCATAAGCAAAGCTGGGGCAGAGAGAGAAATCCTATTTTTTTTCAGTTTTGGCTGCTGTTGTCCCTGAGAAACCAAGATATGTCCAGGCAGACCCTTTTCAGGCAGCAGTTTTTGGGGCTGTCCTAAGAACAGCCGAGGCTGGGTGGTGGCAGGAGGTGTGTGAGCAGCTGACACCACAGTGGCTGAGCACGCCCGGGGCTCTCGCTGCCCATGCGGCTCACACGTGAGCACATTCCCCACATGGCAGGAGCCTGGCTGGGCCCAGCTCTGCCTGGCATTTTGGCTGCTCTAATTCTGGATGTGGAATGGATTGGGGAGCCATGAGCCTTCCTTGCTGCCCCCGGTGACCTTGCACGTGAAGAGCTGTCACCACAGCAGGAAAATTCCTTCCTTTACCTTGTACCCTGCTCTGGGGACCGGCTGCTGGTGAAGCAGGAGCTGGAGATCTCTCATGCTGCATTTGGTCCCACGTTTAGGAGGGATTTTGGGCTCTGGGCGTGTTTTAGTTTAGATGGCAACAGAGATGTTTGAGGGCAGACATTCCCACAGTCCCCATCTCTGCTCTACTGGAGTCACAGAATCACAGAATTAACTAGGTTGGAAAAGACATTTGAGATCATTGAGTCTCTCTGTGGTGCCCCACTGTGCAAATTCTTCCTGTGACATGGCATCATCTGGTAAAGGCTTCTTTCCCTCTTGCAACGCCTTTTCCAAACTGGGAATCTATGTTTTCTTAAGGGTGCTTTCCAGTAGGGAAAATGCAGAGCCTTTGTCCTGAGTTGAGAAAAATTGCTCATCACATCTCTGCCAGTCAGAAAATGAGACTTGGTAGCTTTGAGATGGGTTGCTGTGCTCTGAAAATTGACCTTTCAGATGCCCCACACCTGTGCTTGGTAACTTTGGGTTACTGCTTTTACTCAATTCACAGAATGCTTTGCATTGGAAAGGACATTAAAGCTCATCTTGGTCCACCCCTCTGCTATGGGCAGGGACACCTTCCACTATCCCAGGTTGCTCCAAGCCCCATCCAACCTGGCCTTGAACATTTCCAGGAATGGGGCAACCACAGCTGTGCCAGGACCTTCCCACCCTCACAGGGAGGAATTTCTTCCTGGTACCCAATCTAAACCTATTCTCTATCAGTTTAAAGCCATTGTTGCTTGCCCTGTCACTACATGCCCTTGTAAAAAGGGAGTGATGTGTTGACAGGAGCTTAGAGGAGAAACTTAAATGATCTGCAGCCCCTTTGGTCCTCAGTGGGAGCATTTTCAGGGATCAGAAAGGCTTTGGCTTTGTCCTTAGCTTGCTTCGGTCTATGATTCCTGTGTTTCTGACTGTGTGGATCTGCAGATGGTCTGGCAGACCTTGAAAACTTCTAACACTTCACTTGCTTGGCTTCATTGCCTCCTTTTCTCCTGTACATCACCTTACCAGTGGTGTTGTAGCCCTTGTAAACCACAATTGCCATCCTCAATTCCTTTGAAAACTGTAATTGCCACTGATGCAACTCACACTTCCTGCTGCTCCACGCCAATGCCGGGGCAGCTTTGCCTAGGGAGTCATAGTCATCTGGTATTCAAAGAGGTGATGCAAATAACTTTTCTTTAGAAATGTGGTGAAAGAGAAAAGCCAAACAGTGTTGCTGATTCATTTTCGGGTCAGCTTTGCTTGGTCTGTTTGGATGCCCTGGGAAGTGTGTGTCTGCTTGGCTGCTAAGTTCCTGCCCCTCCCTTCTGTTTGTCACCCTACAGCTGAGATGGGCTCAGCTCACTTGGTTAGGTGATGAGTGGGTGAAGCAGACCATGCTCTGGAAAGTCCTGTAGTCAAGCCTGGTACTTGGCAGAGCACGGTAACTTCTTAACCTGCTTTGGTGCAAATATCCAGGAGAGCATCTGGGCACAGCATCCCTCTCCCACACTGCTGCTCCGCATCCCTGACTGCTCCACAGGGTCAGTGCCTGAGCTAATGGGGCTCTACAGAAATGCTTGCCTGCTCCTACAGACCACCTTCCCTCCTACACCATGTATGTACAGCACTAAATCACTTGCTCACCTGTGTGGTGGCTCTAACAGGGAAGCTTAACATTGATTTACTACCTGGGAACCAGGTGAAACAGCTCTGTGGCTCTGCACCTCCAAGGTCAAACTCCAGCTGAGCAGGCAGTCTGTGAGCCCCCTGTAAGTGTGGTAGTGCCACAGAGGTGATGGGTGTTCAGCTTTCCCACCTGATGTTCTCTTCCTCCCCTGCCCGTGTGACTTCTCCGTGCGATTGTTCCTTGCTCAGACGCTGGAAGGGTCTGTGCCATGGGGCTTTGTGTGCGTCACAGCACCTGCTCTGAAGTGGGGAGCCCCTTGTTTTAACTGCTGGCAGAAGGGAGCAGGAGGGTAAGAGCTCTGCGGAGCCTGTGCTGCCTTTCATATGTTGACAGGGATCTGTTTGGAGCAGGGCTGGGCGCTACCATCCTGCACACTGCGGTGGTGGTGGTCCCCGATGCCCTTGGAGTGTCTGGGCCTGGCAAGGAGTGGCTGCAGGCAGATACAAAACTCTCCTCTTTGCAGGAAACCTGGCTTCTTCAACAAATCACGAGTTCTAGGAGAAGACCTGCCTCAGAAGGCCTCCAGTTGTGCATCTGTGTGTTCAGTTGAAAAACTTGGATTTACTGAGTCAGTGGGTGGTTCAGTGGGGATCTTAGAATCAGAATGGGTTGGGCTGGAAGGGACCTTAGAGGTCATCTAGTTCTACTCCCTGCCATAGGCAAGGGCACCTTCCACTATCCCAGGTTGCTCCAAGCCCTGTCCAACCTGGCCTTGGACACTTCCAGGGATCCAGGGGCAGCCACAGCTTCTCTGGGCACCCTGTGCCAGGGCCTCATCACCCTTACAGGGAAGAATGTGTTCCATATGTATTCCATATGGCCAAAACTTGCCTTTCTCCAGCTGAACATTCACACAACATGCAATATGTAAAACACAGGCTTCTCAAGTGCTAAAAATCTTAAATGCATTCCTGCCATGGGCCAGATGATACTGTAAAATTTTGGATTACAGTTGCAAAATGTAGGACTCGGTTTCAAGATGAAAAAAGAAGTAGACTCACTATGCTTCGCTGTGTATTACATCTAATGATGTATCTGGGATGTTTGGGGAGCTGAAAATTAGATTTTCCTTTCAGAAGAAGCCTTGCTGTTAGAGCACAGATTGCACACGAATAATCACAGCAATGCTGCTGCCAACTATTTTCACCACCAGATTTAAAAAAAATATGTATTTGGAGGGTGTTGGATTTGGTGGGGTTAGAACTGCGGAGGTGAGTTCTGCGGTGCTGTTTTCAGAAGAGTGAGGTTTATTTTTGCAGTTTTCTTTCTTTTTCAGTTGAATTTGGACAAGGGAGCCCATGTGAGATGCTCAGGGCTTACAGCTCTTGCTTATGTCAGATGGGCACCACTGGGAAGACGCTGCTGGCAGAACTTGGATGCCAGGAGTTTACAGGCTCGCTTTTGACGCACAGAGTACTTGATAGCGTGCAAGTGGGCATTCCTTTAAATGCCCCATCTAAAATCCATCATTCGCTGGGCTTTTGTGCCAGAGCAGAGGACAGAGCAGTCTGAGTGCTGCTGTAGCCCGCTGAGTATAGCTGTGGGCACTCCAGACTATTTTCAGATGCAGGGAGACATAAAGCAATTGCCTGCTCTTGAGAGACTGCTCGAGGCCTTGGCTGGAGATGCATTGAAAGGAGGCATCTTGTCCTGCAGAAACAATGACATGGTTTGTTTCCCATTGAACACAAGGTCTTCTTAAAATCTGAAGCCTGAGGTTTCCCCTGCTGGTGGTAGTGGAGCTGTTTTGCAGTCACGCAAATGAATGGAAAGGACTTTGAAAGCCTCCCGAAAATCCTCGCAGAAGTTTTAACTTCTCTTTGACTTTGCTCTGTGCTTCTCCTGCAGTGCCTTATGTGTTCTGACCTTGAGGACGAGCCTGGGTACATTCCTTGGCCTGAATGTCCCTCCGAAATCCCGCCAAGGAGGAGGACCTGCCGTGTTTGAGATGTGCCTCTCGTGCAGGGAGAGCAGGAATGTCCGAGCGGTGCCTCGTGCCAGGTGGCTCAGGGCAGGTCTGTGTCCCTCATGGGCACCGTGTGCGCGAGGCAGCTCTGCCTGAGAGGTCACAGGGCTGCTGCCCTGAGAACCCACGGCTTGGGTGACGTGGCTGCCTCTCCCCTCAGCTACCAGCCCCCAAATAGCACACAGGGCCCTGGGCAGCCTGTGCTAGTCTTTCCTCCTGATGTGTTCCTCTCTTAGTAAAGGCTGTGATTAGATCCTTTGCTGGGGCAGAGCACGGACAAAGGGACATCGTTCCACCCTGCCCTGTTTGTTGAGCTGGGGGCTGGCTCGCACAGGGGCTGCCTGTGGTGCCCAGCAGACCCGAGTGACCTTCAGGTGAGGGATTAGTGGGCTGGGATGCTCCAGCTTGCATTTGGAAGCATTATAATTGTCTTTTAAGATCTATTCCATAGCAAGGCTCGTGGCTAAGGGCAGAGTTGCACACACAGTGATCGTGCTCGTCTGGACACAAGGAGGTCTGCACAGCACCAGCCTGGATGTAGCTGCACAAAGGAAAACCTGGATGGTGAAGGAAGGCACTCAGTGTGCAGCCAGACGCGGCAGAAGCAGATGCTGGTCCTGTGAGCCAGATCAGTTGCAGCTGCACAGTCCAGCACTGAAATCAGCTCTTGGAGCTTTGACCTCAAGTAACAGAATGAAAAAGAAAACTGATTTCCTGGTTTCCCTTTCCTAGCTGAGAGTCCTGCTGTAAGGGACCTTGACTAATAGTTTCACATGTCATTTAGCTCAAAGTGATGCTGCTGGCTGTGATGGGAAAAGGAGAGGAAACTGCTGGGATGTCAAGGCTGAGCCACCTGCCTTGGGCTCTAGTTCACTCTCCCACGCTTTGCTTTTGCTTTGTATTCTTGTGTCTCTCCCCTTTAGAAGAAGGGGCCAAACTTGCATAAAGGATCAAGCAGGGAATCACCCTTCCAGCAGCCAGTGGTGGGAAGATTCCCTGTCTAGTGTCAGTGCAGGTATCCGTGGTCCCAATTGCTGCAGAGCACTGTGGAAGCCAGGAGTGTAACTGGGTATCAAGAGGGATAAGTCAAGTGTGTAAGCAGCAGATCCACAAGCAGCTTTTGAAGGGGATGATCCAGGTGTATCCACCAGTTTTGGAACCCCTGTCCTACACGGGGCAGGAGCAGAGCTTGTATCAGTAGGGCTCTCCCAGCTCTTGTGGTTTCTCCACCAGGACCATGTCTGCCATTGGAGCACGTGGTCACTGTTGTGCTGGCACAGAATGGCATGATTTACAGAATTACATGGGAAATGAGGGTGTTGCCTTATGCATTTCTACATCCCAGAAGCCTTCCTGCTGTTTGTGTTGCTGGGGGAAGTGGTTGGTTTTGCTAGAATTCCATACTTAGTTTTGGAGTGCTCTGTTTGACGTGTTGAAGAAGTGAGGTTTCTGTTTCAGAGCTAGGCAGAGCCTGGCTGCAGTCCTGAGGGAGCACATGGCATGGAGGTGCTTCCTGGCCTCTCCCCAGCACCAGTGTTGCTTTTCATTTGGCTGCACACACTAAGGGGACACTTTTCCAGAAGCACTGGCAGCTGAGAGTGATGTGATACCCCTATTCATCTATGAGTCACTGGGGTTTCAGTGCTGGCTGCCTTGGAGAGACCTGGAAAAGTGTCTCTGTCCTTCCAGAGTGTAGGAGAGTGCTGCTTCTCCGCGTGTGAAGTCATGTCAAATTGTTTATGAATCTCCTGGTCCTCTGGAAGTGCCACCACATTTGCATGTCTGAAGTATTGAGTCACATTAAAATTAGCTGGTTTTTACTTCAGTAGCAAGCCATTTCCCTGGGGATGTGACATTCCTGTCCCTTCTCTGGGTGCAGCCCTTGGCTCCTCTTCCCATCAGAGTCTGGGCTGCGGGAGCCTGGAGTTGGTTCATGGAGGACCACGGGGAGAATAAGGCAGAGCAGGCATGACACTAAACAAACATACATGGGTGTATTTATATATGACCTTGGAAAATAAGATTGCCCTTGGCATCCCATCCCAGCCCGTCAGATGTCGGGTATTTGGGGGACTGGGTTTGGGGGACTGGGTGTTGCTGCACATTGACCCATATTTCATGCAGAGATATCTGCAGGTGTAAGCAGCCAGGAGTGAGGGAGCCGTGCCATAAATCCCAGAGTGCTCCCGAGCCTGTGCACTCTTAGCTTTGGTTCTGTTGGACTCTTCTTGCCTCTCTGAAAGTGCCGCGTAGTTCCATTTCACACATTCAGTTGCTTTCAGTAGCGATCTACACAGGGGTGGGAACTTGAACTAATTTTCCTACTATTGGAGAACTTTAGTCCAGAATTGGATTTCTGGAATTTGGTTTGCTCGGAAGGGCAGGTGAGGACATATTTGTTGGCCAGAGCAGTTTTCAGTGTCACTCTTACCTTGTACTTCCTGCACAGTAACAAATGTTATCTTGCTTTTCCAGGGAAGGGAATGAACCTGGGGATTCCATGAAAATCACATACCGTGAGCTGCTGCACAAAGTCTGCCAGTTTGCCAATGTCCTCCGCAGCCAAGGTACACGGCTGAGGCAACAGGAGCACTGGATACTGGGGAGGCATTTGGCCAAGGGTTTGGAGATTGGGGTCGCTTCTTGTGTGATTTCCAGTCTGTTGAGTAATTCTCATCAATTTGCTCTGCAGCGCACAGACTCATTCCTGGCTCTGTCTGTGAAAACTGATCAGTGCTGGTCATGTCAGCTGTACAAGGAAGAAATCAGTGCTTAAAACTTCATGTTCTGGGGTTTTCCAACAAGCAGTGGGCTCTGATTATTTTCCTGCTTCCTTCAGGGAGGCAGATGAGAACACGGAGTGTTCATTGTCATCATCTCTCAAGAGCCATTAGTGCTTGAAAGGCAAAACCCAAGGCTGCTTCAGCTCTAACTCCAGCTGAAGCTTTATTGTGTGCATATAAATGTGGAATTAAAACAATTTGGTTTTATATCCTGTTATTTTGCCATATAATGTTTGACAAATGCCGTGTTCACTTTCCCTTCGTAGGGGTGAAGAAAGGAGACCGGGTTTCCATCTACCTGCCAATGATCCTGGAGCTGGTCGTAGCTATGCTCGCCTGTGCCAGGATTGGAGCTCTGCACTCTGTTGTGGTAGGAACAAGCTCTCTGTGCTGCCCTTGGTGCTGAGCTCTGAGGGGAGCAGCTCTTGGTTTTGGGAGAGGAGCTGGAAAGATGAGTGCTGACCATGAGATGGATGGAAGCTTAATTAAGATGCTGCTCTTTCCCTGCATTAACTGTGCAATGAGCTCCTCCAGCTCTCTCCACCAGTGCCTGGTGGCGAATCATTTGCCTTGAGTGAGCTGCACAGCAGCTGTTGGGGTTTGGGGCTGGGTTTCTGTGTGTCCTTGCTGACTCTGCTGTGTGCTCTCTGGCAGTTTGCAGGTTTCTCTGCAGACTCCCTTTGCGAGAGGATCCTTGACTGCGGTTGCTCTCTCCTCATCACGGCAGGTAAAGCACACGTCTGAGCAACTCTCTTCCTGTTGCCTGGCTGAAAGGTCTTTATTTTAAAAGCCTGGAAGTGGAAGAGGGAGGGGCAGTGCCTCAGCTGAGCCTCCCAAGGTGGATGCTGTGCTGTAGCTGTGCCCAAGTGCTGCTTCCCACTCGGGACATGTGGTGCAGCCTCTAAGCAGCCACCAGTTTGTCCTGTAAAGTTGATGTCACCAGCTGCTAATAGCATGTTTCCAAACACTTCTCATCCATGTTCCTCCTCAAAGTCAGCCAGATGTTTGCAAGATGTATCACGAGGCAGACCTAGTACAAGAATTCCCACCCTTCCCAGTTTTTTAAGGACATTTCTGCTGCAGCTCCCAGCCTTGTAAAGCAAAGGGTCAAGAATGTGGCAGTAGTTGCATGTAAGCCCACTGCATTTCCCCAGCTGTTTTTCCAACAGTGCAAGAAATAGTGTTTTTATTAATTCCCATGGCATGAAAAGGACCCACTAAACTGCAATCCGTGTTCTGGATGCATTGGATTATTTCCCACAGAATATTCTCAAGAGATTTGCCAGGTCAAACTGGGACCTCTCCCAGAGAAGGAATTCCACCATTTCTTTTGGCATCTGTTTCTCTAGGCTAAAAAGGTGCATTAGGAAAGCTGTCCCATCAGCTGCTTGTCTGGTTCCCCTCCCTCCAGTGCATGAGCTCTGCTCTGCCCTCCTACAACTGCTTGTTGCTCCAGCTGTCCCAGGCTGCCTTGGCTGGGAAGCCCCTCTGAAGTTTCCCTCACCATTTTGCAGATGCCTTTTTTCGAGGGGATAAGCTGGTCAGCTTGAAGCAGCTTGCAGACGAAGCCATCCGGAAATGTAAAGAGAGGTAAGTTTGGATTCCCTTGTAAAAAAGGGCATTGCTGCCAGGATCTTCTCCTGCACAAATGGGAGTTGTCATAGGTGGGCAGACTCTGCAGCAGGTCTGACACCAACAGTCATCAGATGTTAGAGAGAGGGAAATAATCAGGGTGAAATGACTTTGCCAAGCTTACAGACACAGCATCTGTGTAGCTTGGGTGAGACTGAATGTGGGTTTGTGTGTTAGATCAAACATGGAAATTCAGGGCAGATAGTCTGCACGTTAGAAATTCAAACTCTTTAAGAAAACGTAAGTCTTCATGTCTGTAAAAATAGGTACCTGGGAGGACAGAAGTGATCCTGAAGCTGGGAATTAACTGGTGGAGACTGTGTTGATACCCTGACAGGGTTGAAGGGAAATAAGATCATTCTGTCAGTGTTTTGTTGGCTGTCTTTGCCCTCATGAGGGGGCAAACACCTGTGCCTTTCTTTGATGTATAATCAGGCTTTGGAAGCCTTTCCTCCCTCTGAGACAGTCAGTCATGCCTAGGGGTTGGAGCAGCCACTAACATCTGGTAGGAGGGCTTGTTCCTGGTCACAGGCAGGCAAATTTGGGATTTGTAAGGAATCTCCACAGCAGTGTCCTGGGAGAGAGACTTGTGGGACCCCCACTTTCTCCCCAGGAATCACACCTGATAAACCCCCAGTAAGTTGTGCACAGACTGTTCCTGCTCTCCGAGCTGTTCCTGTGGCTGGT
The DNA here is from genome assembly GCA_014706295.1 of Lycocorax pyrrhopterus obiensis. Taxonomy (NCBI): domain Eukaryota; kingdom Metazoa; phylum Chordata; class Aves; order Passeriformes; family Paradisaeidae; genus Lycocorax; species Lycocorax pyrrhopterus. The sequence goes on along the minus strand of JACSVZ010000022.1, from coordinate 5,845,719 downwards.
GTCCTTGGAAGTTCATGGTGTACCTGGAGTTTGCATGGCAGCAAATGCTCCAGCTCAACAAAAGCAGCTCCAGGCCCCTGCCCTGCCTCCAGTGCTGCTTGTGAATCCCAGGAAGGGCTGGCTCAGCCCCTGAGCAGCCCAGTGTGACAGCTCCTGCCTTTTACAGGGGATCCTCTTTGAAAAAGTGCATTGTGGTGAAGCACCTGGGCAGGGAAGAGATAACAGTGGATGGGACCTGCAGCAAGTCTCCCCCTCTGAAAAGGCTGTGCCAGGATGTGCAGGTATGTTCCTGGTGGGATGAGAGGGGGGGTTTTACTGCTGTGGGCCTGAGACCAGCAAATGGATCAGTGCAAAACCACTGCAGTGATTCCCTGGATGCTCCTGTTCTGACTCCTGTTCCTGTTTTCTCCCCTCCTTGCTGACGTTGCAGTGCTAGGGGACTGAAAAATGGTTCCTTTTCCTTACCAAGATCCTCTCCTTCCTGCTTCCTTTGACACCCTCACAAGCTGCCAGCCCGCAGGACCCCTTCCAAAGCCACTAGGGACAAGATGCCCATTTTCCTCTGCTAAGTACAAGACTTTTCCTTCCTAACCCTTTGTCTCTCTCCCCTTTTGTGCAAAGACCAGTGCTGTGCTGCGCTGTAGCTGTGACACTGGAAGCAGGAGAGGAAACCCAGGAGATTTGTGCTCGTGGTGTGGGCTCAGCGCAGCCCCCCAATGGGGCAGCAACCCTCTGCTGAGAGCAGTGCAGGGTGTGTGCAGCTGGCACAGGGGCTCTGTCAGCTCTCAGGCTGGGGCTTTCCATTGCAGCTGAAAGCATGAAAGGATGTGGGCCAGAGGCATGTGGTCAGACGGGGGTGGAAGGAGGAGAAGGTGTTGTGAAGCTGTGGCTGCCTGCTGGGCTCCTGAGGCTGCTGAGCAGCCCTGCTGTGCCCAGCCCTTCCCTGCTCCAAAGGAAGGTTACTTTCAGCTACCCCACAGCTCCAAATCTTGCAGCGTTGTCTTCTGTCCCTCTGTGTTGGGTGATTATTTGCAGAGTTATCCCCAGGCTGCTGCTGGCTCAGAAATGGGTTGTGTTTGGGGAGTATTTGAGCTTTAGATTCTGCTTTCAGGAGGAGTGGTCTGTGCACTTCCCTGGAACAAGAGGTCCAGCAGCTTCTCTACCTTTGACTTATTTTTCCTCGTTCAGCTGTGTTAATTTTATCGGGGTGTTGCTGTGTGTTTGACAGTCTGGCCGTGTTCCTTGGCCTGCTCTGCCCCTTCTTTTGTGAGGGCAGCGTAAATGCAAGGGAATGGGAAAACGGGGGCAGACCAGAGTTCCTGTGTGAGGTTTCCCTGGCAGAGTGGTTGCAGGGCAGCCTGTCCCTGTGCTGGTTCCAGTAGGTGAGGTGAGGTTTTTGTGCAGAATGTCCTGGGGGGAGGCTGGAGGGTGTCTCTTACCCTTTGGCTCTCTCTGCTCTACTTGTTTGGACACTTTATTAAGGATTCTTTCCCTTGTGGATGCATTTTTGCTGTGCCATTGGCTTGTGTGAGGCTATTGGATGGTCCGTGTGCTGGCTGGCTCTGTGCCTCTGTTCCCAGCCATGTGCAGGGAGTGGCCTTGGGGACCTACCCTGGAGGCAGCTGGCGCCCAGGGAAGGTGATGGAAATGGGCAGGCTTCTGCTCAGAGGGCACCTCCTGGCCTGGCCCTGGATCTGAGCGTTTTCCAGCCTGCCAGGGTGATTTCCCAGCATCCGGGCCTGTGGGCTTCCAGCTCCCTGCTTGCAAAGCCCGGTGTGGATCCTCCGCTTCCCAGATTTCACACCCTCTTTGTGGATTTTTAACAGGAAAAAAAGACTGAAAGCTCACAGAGACTCCATCCCAAGGTATTTACACACAGCACTGCCTTCCTCTTTTTGGCACCTCCCCTCTGCTTCCCGTGCAGCTCCCCACCTCCCCTAACTGCTCTGGCTGCAGGGCCACACGTGCCCTCCTAACTGAGGTGCCAGCAGCTGCATGTCAGTGACAGACCCCACCCGGCTTGCCAGAGCTGCCCACGGCATGGGGGTGAATGCAGTGCCACCAGTGCTTCCAGAAACAGACCCACATCCGTGACCCCTGGGCACAGGCCAGCGTGCTGCCGGGGGAGTGCAGAGCCTCTGGGATGCAGTGTCAGCATCCAGGTCAGGGTTTGGCTCTCTGCCTGTCGGCAGCAGCTCTCACAGCGCACTTCCCTTTGTGGGGAGGCTGGCAGGGGTCACCCGCAGCTTCCTGGCCGCAGGCAGCAAACCTGGAGCTCCAGACCCAGCATGGGGACTCTGCCTGCCTCATCCAAGGAGCTGTGGCCTCTGGACCCCCAGAGTGGGCAGGCAAAGACACACAGTGCCAGGGGTCTGACCTCCTCCCTGGGGCGCTGGAGGTTGGGTGCTAAATCAGGGATCCTTCAAGGAGGGATGCAAGAGAAAACTGCTGGATGCCCTTGGGCTTGTTTACCTGGTGCTTTGCCGGGACCTTGCTGGTGGGACAGAATTGTGGAAACTGCTTTCCCAGGTAAAACCAGGAGCCCTGGGGGTCCATGAAAGCTTTCCAAGTGGGCTCAGTTGTGCCAAGCTGTCAAGCAGCTGGTGTCCCGGGCACCACATGTGTGGGAGCTGTGTGCTGGGCTGTGGGGTCCCGGTGCCTCCAGATGTCAAACGAGCATCTTTAGGGCTGCACAGAGTCACCATGGGCCCCTGTGGCTGCTCTCTGTGCATCCCAGCTGAGGGAGCTGTGGGGAGTCTGGCTTTGTGAGGAGGAAATGTGCAGGGCTCTGGGTCAGCTGCCTGCCCTCACAGAGATGTGAGAAGTGGAGGTCTGAGCGGAGGCTGGGGCATGTTCCCTGCCCAGCTTCCCTCAAGCTTCTCTGAGGAAAGGCGAGAAGGTCTGGGGAAGTTTAGTCTTGCCCTGAGCTGTGCCACCACCCTGGAGAGGTGGGCAGCAAGAACAGCCCTCAGGGTGACCTGTGCCCGTCAGCCTCAGGCGTTGGTGGCTCTGTCACAGCTCTGGCATCTTCAGTCAGCCAGTGCTGGGTGGCTCTGCATTGGTGCAGTCACTTCTTACCAGGGTAGTTATTACCTAAAAACCCAGAGAATGGATTTTTTGGGGGGCCTGCAGGGCGAAGCAGTGTGATCCCACCATGCTGCTGTTTGTCTCGGGCCATGCTGCCATCGGGGTCCCCACAGGGCGTGTGGGACAAGTGGCTGTGGGACAGGTGGCTGTGGGACAGGTGGCTGTGTGGCTGTGCTTGCTGCTTCGCTGTGGGACTGCAGCTCAGGGCAGCCCCACAGAGCAGGAGGAGCCTGTTTGTGGGAACAGCCCAGAGCAGCTGCTGCTACAGGGCCTCTCCTGGCTGCTGCTGCTGCCCACAGGGATTCATCACCGTTAGCTGTGGTCTGGACACTCTGCTTCAGGTGTTGCAGCCAGACCGTGTTTAAAGATTTTCCTCGTGGCTGTGGGCTGTGAAAAGGAGCTTCTGGAGTGGGAGCTGCAGCTCTGGTGCATGGTTTGCAGCAGGCTGTGCTGTGAACATCCCCCTCGGTGGCCCGTGAGGGGGGCGAGGTTTGGGCTGTACTCCTCATCCCCCTTCTCTTGTTTTTGGACAAGCCTGTTTCCAATCTTGTGCTTTCCTCAGGCCCCCTGGAACCCAGATACGGACACATGGTGGCACGAGCTGATGAGTGGTGCCAGCACAGAGTGTGAGCCTGAGTGGTGCGATGCCGAGGACGAGCTCTTCATCCTCTACACGAGCGGCTCCACTGGAAAACCCAAGGTGTGCTCCCAGCTCCCTGCACGGGACAGGCCGAGCCACAGGAACCCCTCAGCTGGGGGAACTGGTGAGGGGGGAGTTGGGAGGCCCCAGCAGGAAGAGGAGCTACAGAGGTCTTGGGAAAGGGGCTGCGCTGGTCATTCCTGCTCAGCTGCTGTTGGAGCTCAGTGATGCTCAGCTGGGCCTGGCAGGGTGAGGGTGTGGGTGGGAGCTCACCCTGACACCCCTGTGCCTTCTCCTCGCAGGGTGTGCTGCACACCGTGGGTGGGTACATGATTTTTGCCGCCACCTCTTTCAAATACGTGTTTGATTACCAACCTGAGGATGTGTACTGGTGCACGGCCGACATCGGATGGATAACGGGCCATTCCTACCTCACCTACGGACCCCTGGCCAACGGGGCCACCACTGTGTTGGTGAGTGCTGTGTGCCAGTGGGTGCCTTCACTCCAGGAAAAGGGAGCTGCTGGTGCTGAGCTGCATCCCTGCACTGCTCTGTGATGGTGTGCAGGGCTCTGTGAGGAAGGGTGGTGCTCTCGAGGGAGGGCGTGGTGACTGCTCAGAGGGGTAGCTTGCATGTGGCTTTTGGCTGGTCAATTTTTCAAATGGTCCTGTTTCTTTCCCATAAAAGTACAAGCCTTGTGTGCCAATGGAGCCAGGGCTGCTCTGAGTTAATGGAAAAACTGGATCAGGGGCTGGTGTTTTCCCTGCTGATGCTGATTTGGCAACTTGTTATTTAACTCCTGTGCCTGTATCTCTCTTGGCAGCGTAACAGATCAGGGAGCCAGAGACCTGTGCCCAAAATCCCCAGGGAAATGCAAACAGGAAAATCACTGTTATGGTGGGAGAGGCCTTCAGGGAGTTCTTGGTACTTTGGGTTGTGATTGGACCTCTTGCCCTTTGCCATGCGAGCGTGGTCATTTGGGCTGGTGGGACTGTGTCACTGTGGTGGCCACCCAAGTGCCCGTGCTGCAAGGGGGTGTCAGGGGACATCTGCTAGGACACCTGGGGTGGGCTGATGCCAACTCCATCCCAAGGAGGCAGCGAGGGGGGTCCTTGACCTGGGCTGGTTTCACTGCGCGGTACTCCTGTAAGGACATGCTGGGGCCCAGCTGCTGTTTGGCTCCTCCTGCTTGGGCAGGTGCTGCAGGTGCGGAGCAGTGAGAAACAGCTGTGTCACTGCTCTGTCTCCTGCTCAGTTTGAAGGTGTCCCCACCTACCCAGATGTCGGGAGAATGTGGAGCATCATTGACAAGTACAAGGTGACCAAGTTCTACACAGCACCCACGGCCATCCGGCTGCTGATGAAGTACGGCGAGGAGCCCGTCAAAAAGTGAGTGCCAGTCCCAGGGGCATGAGGACATTGGCTGTGCACAGCAGGGTTGAGTGGGAGCTGCCAAAGTGACCCAGGCCTCCTCTCTTCCCCTATGGAAGAGTGCTGAGAAAGCTCTGAGCTGTACCTGCAAAGTCCATTTTGGGTAGCCCAGGGGTTCCTGCAGGCTCTGCTGTGCAGCAGGCTCACAGCTGCTGCTCTCCATGGCCTGCTGAGCCCCTGCCAGCCCCCTCCTCTCTGCAGGCACAGCAGGAAGTCCCTGAAGGTGCTGGGGACAGTGGGTGAGCCCATCAACCCCGAGGCCTGGCTGTGGTACTACCGTGTGGTGGGAGAGGAGAGGTGTCCCATTGTGGACACGTTCTGGCAGACAGAGACGGTGAGTCCTCGCTGGGTGTCCCTCTGTCCCTTGTGCTCCCTGCAGGGCCTCTTGGCAGGTTTCCTGTAGTGGGGTTTTGGGTCTATGGGACTACTTGTTTGGCCTGCCCAGGAAACTCTGGTGTGCCCCTTCTCTTCCTGTCCTGGAACTCAAACAGGCTCCAAGGGGAAACCTTCCTCTCCAAGGGTCTCTTCCAAACTCTGCTCTGGACACTGCTCTCCTTCCCCTCTTTCTCTCCCCCAGCAGCTCCAAAGTTTTGTGTCCAGACAGACTCCCCATCCTGCCATTCCCAGGGCCCATCTCCACACCTGCCCTGAGCAGCCCTGACTGGGATGTGCTGTTCCCAGAGCTGATGGCACAGCTGAGGGATGGGCTGGCATGGCCCAAACTCACTGGATTTTGCCTCTCTTGGCAGGGAGGCCACATGCTGACACCCCTTCCTGCTGCCACCCCCATGAAGCCAGGCTCTGCCGTGAGTACTTGTGTTCTCCCCATGAGCCTCAGCAGGGCCCTGTCTGTGCCATGCTGGGTGGTTGCAGCCTGCCAGGGGGTGGGGGGAGGTGACCACCACCCAAAATCCCAGGGCTGGCCCCCTGCAGCCACGCTCATGGGTGCCGTGTACCACGGCTCCCCAAAGCTGCCCTTGCTCTGCCTGCCACTCCCGCTGGTTCACAGGGGTCTAATGCAGGGGTTCACCTCCATCTCTCCTTTCTCCCTGCTCCTCATGGCAGACATTCCCCTTTTTCGGTGTGGTCCCTGCCATCCTGAGTGAGTCGGGGGAAGAGCTGGAAGGAGAAGCAGAAGGTTACCTGGTAAGGAAGGTCTGATCTTCCCCACCCTCCCTTTGTCCATTCCCTGTGAGCTCTGGGACATTCCTGGTAGAATAGCCACATGTTTTGGCCCAGGGAGGGGGTACAGTCACCATCCCTGGAAGTGTTCAAAAAATGTGTGGAGGTGGCACTTGAGGACATGGTTTAGTGGTGAATGTGGGTGATGGTTGGACTTTTCCAACCTTAAAAAATTTGTGATTCTACCTCCACTAACTCTGGTCCACACAAGGAGCCCCCTTGGGTGGTGGGAACTCCCTCCAAGGCCGTAACTTTGTGGGAGCTTTTACAGCTGATCCCTAAATGTACTTGCACATGGGGGAAAGGCAGGAGGATGGGAACAACTCCTCAGCCAAGCTCCTTCCCCCTGGCCAAAGCTGGTGAGAATTTCCCAGCGGATCAGCACTGGCAGCAAGCATCTGAGTGCTACTCATGGCTGTCTCCGACATCTCTCTCACCATGGTGCAACCCTGGGTTATTGGTTTGGCTCTCACTGCCCCAGCTCTGTGTTTTTCACCCCCAGGTGTTTAAGCAGCCCTGGCCAGGGATCATGCGCACGCTCTACGGAAAGCACCAGCAGTTTGAAACCATTTACTTCAAGAAGTTCCCTGGGTACTACGTGACAGGCGATGGTAAGGGTGTCCAGGCTGCTGTGGTCACAGGGGCCTGGGGACAGCAGTGGAAATCTTGCCCTGTCCTGCCCTCAGAATCCCTTATCAGTTGCTCTGAGGGCTGGCACTGCTGCCTCACACTCATTTCTGGCTATTTTTAGGTTGCAGGAGAGATAAAGATGGTTATTACTGGATCACAGGGCGAATTGATGACATGTTGAATGTTTCTGGTAAGAAGGAGTTTTGTCTTCAGTGGGGACCAGTGCACTTTTTGACACCTTGCTTTGTGACACTTCTGCATCCATTTCAAAAGCCACCTGGTTTATGGGGATGGTTCTGCATCCATGATTCTGCCCAGCAACCTGTCCTCAAAGTGGATCCCGTTGCTGGGTTATTTCAGGGTTATTACAGGGACACACGAGCCTTGGTGACTTGCTGCACCATTTTCCCTGGAGGCGATGCCCTGCAAGGAATGAACCTTCTGTAACCAGCCAGGGCACCTCTGTGCTGAAGGATTTAGGGCCACAGGGAATCACAGAGTTTGGGCAGGACCATGGGGTTGCTAATCCAACCTGCTGCTTCATGGAGGGCTCACCTCAAAGCTGGATCAGGCTGCTCAGAGCTCTGAAGACTCTCCTACCTCTCTTGACTGAGTCTTTGACATTCAGCTGCTTCTCAGCCCGTCATTTTCCATATACTCCATTTAATAGTTCCCTCCCTCGTTTCCTGGAGCCTGTAGCCTCCAGGTACATCCTGCTGGCTCTGAGGTGCTGCTTTACTTGTCCCTGGATCAAATTAGATTCTTCCACCTGCCTAGCAGTGCTTAATTCTCCAACTGATTGTTCTGGGAGTTGACCACGTTCCTGTGGCTTTCTGTGACAGCAGTGCCAGGGTGGGATGTCAGAGCACAGGTACAGAGGTGTGCAGGAGTGAGTTGTGCCCCTGCCCCAAGATGTGGAGTGTCACTGCCCCTCCCCACAGCAATGAGCTGGAGCCTGGACTCTGCAGATCCAACCTCTTCCTCTGCACATTCCAGCTGACCACGTGGGCAGGTCTCCTCCTGCCAAATCCAGCTCCTCCTCAGTCTGTGCTTTGGAAAGGCATCACAGTGAACTGTCCATGATCTGTTCCAGAAAGAAGCCTAAAGGTGGGAGGGGGAACAGGCAGGGGAGGTGGCTGCTGCGGGTGAGTGACACCTGGCAGCTTCCAGAGCACTGCAGAAACGAGTTTCACTTTCCAGCTCTTGTCCTTTCCCAAGCACATCAAACTGATGCTCTCAAACCTGTAGTTTAGGGCCTTTCACAGCCCTAAGTCTCTTCCTGCAGGTCTGTAAAGCTCTGCCTCCCCCTTGTTTCCAGGCCACTTGCTGAGCACGGCGGAGGTGGAGTCGGCCCTGCTGGAGCACGGGGCGGTGGCCGAGGCTGCCGTTGTCAGCCACCCCCACCCCCTGAAGGGCGAGTGCCTCTACTGCTTCGTGACCCTGAGAGAGGGCCACGAGTTCACCAAGAACCTCGCGGATGAGCTCAAAAAACAAGGTAGCAACAGCCAAATACTGGGGAGCAGGCAGGGGGAGGACAGGTGATGGAGGGGTTAAGGGCTCGGGTGCCTGCAGGAGGTTCCTGTGGTCTGGGGAATGCAGCGTGGACAACTGCCACGAGCTGCCTCTAGATTACAGAGCACGGCTGACAAAGACTAAAATTAGTTCTCCCGGCCTTTGGCTGCTCATGTGATGCCATCTCTGCCTCGTGGGAGCTGGCAGCCCTGTGAGGGACCGGGGTACTCAGCAGCCTTTTGTTTGCAGCAGGGCTCTCCCTAGCAGACTGGGACGTCCTGGGAGGATCATTGGGTTTCCTTGGGGGGTGGTGCTCTGGGCATTTGTGCTCCGCTCTCAAGGAGCTGTTTCACTGCAAACTGCAGCATTGAATACACAAAGCAAACCTGTGGCAGCTTCTTCTCTGCAGGAACCCAGCAGTGAATCAATCCTTGCTCTATCAAAATGGTCATGGTGATGGTTGTAGCCATTAGGGAGGTCTCTGGAAGATGGAGGGAATGAAAAGATGAGTGCTCTGGCTGTTGGGGAGATGTGCTTATGGCCCTGTTGGCATTGCAGGTCTTGCTGTCCCCTCCCACCGTGTGGAGGCCCAGGTGCAGTGCAGCAGCCCCAGGCACTGCCCTGCCAGGTGCTCCAGGAGCTGGGCTCTGCATCTTACCACACATCCTTTCCAGTCAGGATAGGTTATCTCCTCACCCCTACAATGAAAATCTCTCTTTTTCTGCAGTCAGAGAAAAAATTGGGCCGATAGCAACACCTGATTACATCCAGTACGCCCCCAGCCTGCCCAAAACCCGCTCAGGTGAGTTCCAGGGATGGTGCTGGGGAGGACTGGGCAGCTCCTGCCAGTGGATCAGCCCTGCACTGCTTGTCCAGGGCTGCTCAGATTAGGGAAGGTGCAAGCTCAGGGCGAGCAGGGTGTGCAGGTCTGGTACTTCCCACTTCTGCTGAGGATGCTGAAGAGATCCTGACTCGTGGGGAGAGGGACTTTTTATATGGGCAGATAATGAAGGACAAGGGGTGATGGTGTTAAACTGCTGGAGGGCAGGTGTAGATTTAACAGACATTAAGGAAGGAATTGTTCCCTGTGAGGGTGGGGAGGCCCTGGCATAGGGTGCCCAGAGAAGCTGTGGCTGCCCCATCCCTGGAAGTGCAAGGCCAGGTTGGACGGGGCTTGGAACAGCCTGGGATAGTGGAAGGTGTCCCTGCCCATGGCAGGGGTTTGGAATGAGATGGGCTTTAAGGTCCTTTCCAACCCACACAATCCTGGGATTCTGATTCCTGCTTCCCTTTCTTGGCTGTCATTACAGGAAAGATCACCAGACGGATATTAAGGAAGATTGCCAAAAATGACCAAGATCTTGGGGACATCTCCACCTTGGCAGACCCGGGCATCATCAAACACCTTTTCAACAGCAGATGTGACACTAAGCAGTAGCAGCAGGACCTGTCCCTGCTGAGCAGAACAGTGGCAGTGGCACCTGATGAGCAGGTCCCTCCAACAGCCGCTGCCTGCCCGGGAAGGAAACCTTCACCTGTTGAATTGAATGTACCAATCGTAGGAATGAGGAGAGTCTGGCTCTGGAGAGGCCGTGTCCATGCCCTGGATGAGGTGTCTGTCCTGTTCCAGATGGATGTCACACATCTGAGGGTCAGCCTGGTGCACAGAGGGACTTGTCCTCCTCCTTTTTCAGCACCTCGTTCTTGATTTTAATTTAATTTGGGGGGCGGGGGAGAGGGTGTTAATTTACTTTATGTCCTGGAGGGGCCCTGGCACCTTGTGCACAGTGGGAAGGAGCTTTGGGGGTTGGAGGGGAAGTGGTGCTGGAGTTACTCAACGCAGGCAGGCCTGGGAGATGCATCTGCCACTGCCCACAGAGCAGCTGAGCTTCCTTCTGTCCTCGGAGTGCTGCAAGCTGAGGAGCAGTGCAACAGCCACACCATCCCTGCACAGCTCAGCTTGTCCTGCATCCACTGTCCTGCTGCTAGCACAGCTTCCCCAAGGGAGTGGGGCAAGCCTCCAGGGAGCTCTGGGCTTTAAACAGGTTTTTTTGGGCAATCTGATACCAAGAGCTGCAGCTTCCTAACTGTGTTGTGCTGGCTGCTGCGTTGTCCCCAGTCCAGGGTCCTTCACTGGCCATGGACACTACAGGGAGCCAGGAAGGGAAAAGCCTTGGTGTGACATGTTCCATGGAGCCCCGGTTCCTCCAGCCCTGCTGCCACCAGCTCACAGCTGAACCAGAGCTGGAGCAGCTGGATGCTCCCTTTGTGTCCTGGGGGAGGACTGGGGGCTGCTGTTACCCCAAAGGATGGAGGGGAAATGGAGTCAGGCAGAGGCACCTTTTCCATGGCACCATGGCCACTGCCACAGCAGAGAAACCAAGGCAGGCAGGGCTGTGGGAGTCCTACAAGTTTCCTCATCAGGAAAAAATGGTGGGAGATGTTTAAAGTGTGTTTGCTTATATCTGACACGGCTTAAGGATGATGAGAGCCAAAGGCCCCCAAACCTCTTGCCCAACTTGCCTGAACACCACCATGGTCCTGCCAAAGCTATCCTTCCTCCCAGCCAGGGCTGAGCTGGGGCTGATACCTCCTTTGCAATGTCTCTATGAAAACTGCATGTGAACTGTTTGATTTTGCACTTAAACCAAAGGAGAACTGGGCTTTAAAACTTGCTGCAACAGCTGTTTTGGGGAGTGCCAGTGGACAGGCATTACCTGCAACCTGAGCTGACTTGGGGATGGAAAGGAGCAGCAGCTGCCTCTGGGTTGGGGTGCTCAAGGCAGGTGTTGGGGTGCTCTGCTGGGCTGTTGGCCAAGTCCCAAATCTCACTTGCTACCTGCTGCTCTCACTGGTACAGCACCTTTGTCACCTGTAACCTCGGTGCCTGCCCGTGTCCCATGTGCCCCCACAGCTCTGTACCACTGGATTGTGCCACCTTAGTGACAAGGATTCCTACATCATCCTTCCTCCTGTTACTCTTTGTCAGCTATGTAATTTCGGCTGGAAACAGCGAGAATTTAATGCAAAATGAAATAAAATTCAGGAAGACAAAATAGAAACAGGCTTGGAGTGTGTGTGGGTGGGAGGTGCTTGTGTGCTCTTGAGTTTGGGGTGCTCAGTGCAGTTGGGAGTGGCTGTGCCAGAAACCAGGATTGGCTTTTGGGATGGGGAGGGGCAGGTTCCTGCCAGCATGATGTTTTTCCATGGATTGGGATTTACTGCGGCTGTCTGTGCTGGCTCCAGGGCTGCAGCCTGTGCCTCAATTCTCCCTGGTCTCCAGCCAGTGCTGCTGCAAGGCTCGTGGAAAGCACAGGACACTGTGAGACCCACATGTCACCAACAACCTCATGCAGCGCCAGGGAGACAGGTGAGCAGCTGAGGAGGCTCAGGGCTGCCTCACCTCCACCCTGGGCCTGGCCCCCTCCCAGGCACAGCCATGGATCTCTGTACACCTGGCCAGGTGTGCCCCTGAGCTCAGACAAACCTGGCACAAGCAGCAGTCAGATTGCACATTCCTTTTAATCTCTGGCTTGGGGTAATCAATGCCCCAACAGAACACCCAGGAATCCCAGGCTCAGTCCCACTGGAAGAACGGAGCAGTTTCCCAGGTGACCGATTGGTGATTGATGCCACAGCAGCAGAGAGCCAGCAGGGCTGTCACTCAGCACATCCATTCTGCAGGAATTCCACCTTTGTGCTGGTTCTGTCACTCAGCACATCCATTCTGCAGGAATTCTGCCTTTGCACTGGTTCTGTGTAACTGACAGGGCCGGGCTGAGGCTGCCTGGGCTCTTCACTGCCAGAAAGGTGCAGCTTTTAGGGCTGAGGAGGAAAAGGGGCTGAAGGAAGAGGCAGAAGACCTTGAGCAGGAGAGCCCACACTCCTCCACTTCTGTGCTGTTCCCTCTGATCCATGAAACCTGGAGGGAGACACATCTCCCCCTCTGCTGGTGCTGGTCCCAGAGTAAGGTGCTTGGAGCTGGGGCTGTGCCTGCCCAGCCTCTCCTGCAATTCCTTTGCTTCCTCACCACAGAGCTCCCAGTCTCAGCAGGACCATTCCCAAGGTCGGGGCTTCCTGACAGGAAGATGCTCAGTGTTTGATTAGCAGTGGGATGCACTGGCACAAGCCCAGGGGGATTCAGGGTTTATCAACACACGCAGGGCTCCAATTCACCACCACCTTGGGAGCTGCCTCCAGCCTGTGATCTGTTGGACAGGGCTGTGGGAAACAGCAGGAGCAGACACAGCCCTGGACCCTGCACTGCTGCCTGCCCTGTGTGGCACAGAGGCATTGTTTGGGATCAGCACCCAGTCCAACAAAACAGGAGTTGGGCAAATCAAAAGCAAGCAAGAGGCCCTTGGGCAAATTACCCAGGGCAGCTGTGCCTGGTGCAGGAACCGAGGGATCCTCAGGCACAGGAGAAAATAGAAATACGGACAGCAGCAGCACAGGAAGGGAGGGCTGGAGGGGCCATGGTAAGTGGAGCTGGGCTCTCCTCTTTAAGCTGGAGAGCACTGAGGCACTGGATGAAGATCAAGGCTGGTACTTGCCCATCCACCTTTCTCCTCTCATTCCTTACGCTGTGTACATCTCCAGAAATTACGCAGCATCAAGGAGCTCAGAAGTGGGAGCAGCACTCTACGTCCCACTGCCCTCAGGCTAGGCCCCAAGGGAACATCCAGACCCCTGCAGTCCTGGGACTCACAGCTGGGCTGTGCACAGGGCAGGGGCCCCTGAGTAGGCAGAGCAAGGGAATCCCTTCTTCCTGGAGGGGAATCACAGGAAGAAGCTGGGGCTGGCACCCTGCACCTTTGAGCAGTTGCATCCACACAGTCCCTCCTCACAGCCTCCAGCATGTCAGATCTTGGCAAGTGCACCCTAAGGAGGAATCCCTGTGGCAGATCAGCTCTTCAGGCAGCAGAGAGGAGGGTGGGGCCGTGGCTCCTCACACCAGGTACGGCGTGTCCAGCACGGCCACCCCGGCCGCCACGCCGCCGTCCGCGTGCTCGATGGCCTTGGTGCGCAGGAGGTGACCGGCGGCTTGGTTCAGCACCAGCTCCTGGCCCTGCCTGCAAAGGAGAGGGAAACTGAGCCCCTGCAGAGCACAGAGCTCGTGGCATTCACCTTGGGCAGCAGATTCACCTTCCCTGTCAGCACCCAGGGCAGGGCACAGCCCCAGGGCCAACGTGGGGCCCTGCAGTGGTGGCTGCACTGGCCCTTCTGCACATGGGCAGTGGCCAGGGGGTGAACGCTGCCAGAGCACCTTTGTTCCCAAAACTGTGTGAGAAGAACTTTCATTTATACCCTATGGAAATGTGGTCTATGAGGGTTTAAAACAAAAGCAGCTGCTACTAGGGTTGAACAGGCATCAGGCCTTCAGGTATTTCAGAGACCACCAGGGCTTCAGAAAAGCCACACTTCTGGTTGTGGCTGCATCCAGAACGCAAGAAGTGTTCCCAGAAGTCAGGGATGAGAGTCATCGATCCCAAGATCCCGTTACACCAGTAACTGCCAGCACGAGCCCTGTGGTTTTCTAACAACTCGTTTGGCAGCAGGTTCAGAGCAGCAGCTCAGCGTGTGCACAAGTGCTCAGAGCTGCTGCCAGGGGCACAGCCTGAACGGTCACATCTGTCCCCTGCATCTGCACATCCCCAGACATGTGTCCTGCTGCTGTGCTTGCGCAGCACAGAGGGCAAAACGCTCCTGATCCACGGCAGGAGCAGGGAACTGCCCTGGGACATAAGCACATTCCTCACCTGACATAGACACCAAAGATCCCGAGCTCGGAGATGCATTCGGACACTTGGAGGGGACTGTGAGCCCTCAGCAAGTAATTCAGAGCTGGCTGGGGTTTGATCTTATCCATCAAGATGTAGGACGTTCTCTCAGGGCTATCTTTGATCTTCTCCAGAACCTGCCTGAGCTCTTCACCATAGAGGTTGTTCCCTGGCAAACAAAACGAGCACATCGAGCCCTTCCCAGGACAGCAGAAGCCCCTGGCCCCAACTATGTGGCCCTGGCAGCCCAAATGACCCAGCCTTTGCCTCCCCAGGTGCTGCCTGGGCTCTCCAAGCCCAGCACCAGGGCCTTGGGAGCTCCTCCAGGAGCAGCATTGCCTTAGTGGCAGGACCAGTCCCCATGGCTATGAGTAGGCACAAGCCACCCCACCCTTTATCCCTCAGCACAGGACCGGGAGCTGGCATGGAGCTACTGCCTGTCCCAAATACAGCACAAACCACAATGGAAACCCCCCAAATGGAAGCCCAGCCCAGCTCACACCTCCACAAACCAGCTCATACCTCCACCTTCACGCTGCGGCTTCAGCACAAAGCGGTCGGGGTCAGCGATGGCTGTGGCAGCTATCCTGTCACCCTCTTCACCCTGGCAGGAAAGGATGGAAACAGATTGCACATCAGGAAGGATTTCTTCATGGAAAGGGTGGTTTCACACTGGAATGAGCTGGATGGAGCCACAATCCCTGAAGGTGTTCAAGGAACAGCTGGACAAGGCACTCAGTGCCATGGTCCAGTTGGCAACACGGTGTTTGGTCAAAGGTTGGACTCAATGATCTTGGAGGGCTTTTCCAACCTAAATGATTCTGCAAACAGCAAAGCATCAGGGAGCAGCAGGGGCTCCTCGGCAGACCCCTCTGAGCAGAGAGATCAACAATGAAGACCACAACAAAGCCATCTCTTCTTCTCAACCAAAGAGCACAGGTGTGCACATCCACTGCTGCTCCAGCCCCGCTCCCACTCACCTCATCCAGGGAGTAGAGTCCAGCAAAGGTGGCTCTCATCCGAGCAATGGCCTCGGGGCGGCCGGGCAGCAGCTTCTCCAGCGTCCCCGGCCGGCTGAGCTCCTGCTGCACCTTCTTGGTGCCCGCCAGCTGGGTGGCAATGTCGGGGCACTTCACTGCCCGGGACCTCTCCAGCAGCAGCCGCGCCTCCCAGTTCTGAGGCAGCGAGGGAGCAACCACCCCGTGAGGAGAAAAAAAAACACACAAAAGGTTTGCTCTGCTCTTTTCTGTGCAGTTATCGACATATGGTTTGTCTCCTCCCTGCCTGCTGGCAGGGACAGGGGGTGGGAGTAGCACTCCAGAGAAAAGCAGACATGGATTTCCCACCACCTCTGGGAAGAGCACAGTCAGATTAATCCACTGTGTGCTCCCTCCCCAGCTTGTCCGGTGCTGCCACCTTGAGACACCAGCAAGATCTGCTCTGTGCTATTATTATCTGCAGCCTGATCGTGCTAAGAGAGCACAGAGTGAAACCTTTAGGCAGGTGCTCATACCTGTGTTAAGCCCTGTTGTACAGAAGCAATTCAGTGCTGCACTAAGGGATCAGCCCCGGAGAAGAAAGCCACCCATTTTTCTTACTGCAGGGTCACCCACCTGCTCTCTGGAGTCACAGCTTCCCAGTGCTCTCAGCCACACGAGGCAGGACTGACTCCACCCCAGACAGGGTAGCTGCCCCTGGGATTATTTCAGGCTCCCTGGACAGTGCCCAGCTGGTGGTTTCTGGGGCAGGGAGGTGGGTACTGACCTGCTGGTTATAGTTCTGGGGCACGTAGCCCTCTCTGTAATACACCACTGCGACCTCCTGGCCGTCCCTGGAAAGGAAACCAGAAGTGCTCAGAGAGCCAGGCCAGGCCCTGCCCCATCCCCAGCACCAAGGGGGGATCACAGCCCTCTGCCCCTTCTCCTTGGCCTCTGGCCTTCCTGCTCCTGCCCAGCTCTGCCAGAGCAAGCTGAGCACTGAGAGCCCTGGCTCCTCTCCACTGAGCCCCAGCTTGGCTTGTCCTAAGACACAGGGAGCTGACACCCAGCCCTTGCTCTAACCAAAGGCTCAATAATTCTGACACCCAGCCCAGCAGAGAGGTAAGAACCTCTTTTTTAACACCTTTTACCCCACACTGGCCTGGGGGACTCAGCCTGGAGAAAAAGAGGCTCGGGGGGGCCTTCTCACTCTCCACAACTCTCCCTGACAGGAGGGGGCAGCTGGGGGAGTCGGGCTCTGCTCCCAGGGAACAGGGACAGGACAAGCAGAAATGGCGTCAAGTTGCACCAGGGGAGGTTTAGATTGGAGATTAGGGAAAATCTCTTCACTGAAAGGGTTGTCAAGCACTAGGACACATGGCTCAGGGCAGTGGTGGAGTCACCATCCCTGGAGGGACTTTAAGACGTTTGGCTGTGGCACTTGGAGACATGTTCAGTGGTGCTGGGTTACAGGTTGGACTCCATCTCAGAGGTCTTTTCCAACCTTAACAGCTCTGTGATTCTGTGATTCTTGAAGCTGGAGGGAACAGAGTTCTCCTCCCATGGCAATTCAAGGCAGGGCATCAACTCATCAACCTGAGAGGCACCAAACCACCCTGCGAGGGCTGGGCTGGCAGCACAGCTGTAGCACCACATGCCCAAGCTTTGGCCACAGAACCGTGCACTTGGTCTGGCAGCTGCTGGCAGGCAGGCAGGAGAGGCAGAGGCATCCAGCAGTGACAAGGGAGGATGCTCAGGAGGAAGCACAAGAGATACACTTTCCCCTCAACTATCCGGCCACGACAAATGTATTCGTTAATTAAACACAGCACAGACACCAAAGGTCAAACCATGGAAAAATCAGCCTAACTACAGAAAAATCACTGGCATGAAACTATGTCCCCTTAGGTTCATCCAGCTCCAAGCACATTACCTGGAAATAGGACAAACGTCACACTTGGGACCAACTGGGAGTCTGTGATCCTCCCATCCTGGTCTCCACAGGGAGCAGGCAAGACGCTGAGTGAGTTCAAACCCAAGAGATCCCCAAAGGACATGGAATGCTGCCTCCTCCAGCACTAACAACCCAGACCAGCTCCCACTGGCAGAGCATCACGTGAACAGTAAACAGGAAATGGCTCTGTGGAAGCCTCTCAAATAGCCAGGGCTGTTCAGAGCAGATCTTTGTGGAGGAGGTAAAGATCCCACAGAGCAACGAAGGCTGAGGCCTGAAGGAGGGAGATTGTGAATGCAGCTGTAAGGGACTGATGTGTGTCTGCAAAATGTCACCACTGTGAACACAAAACCATCTCAGCTCCAAGAGGAAGCAGCAGCCTGGAGCATGGAAGAGAACTGCTTTCTCAGACAGTCACTGCTTACACTCAGCTTTGGCTGCAAGCTCGCACTGCCAGCCCCGTGTGCCCGAGAGACGGCAGGAGTGCGCACCTTGGCTCATACTCACATATACAGCCTCCTGCTGGCATCCAGGGAGCCCTGCTCAAACACATCCCGGAACCGCTTCCTGATCACACGGATATTCCTGTCAGGAGGAGTGCGAGAGTCACCAGGCTGGGCAGGGGTACTTGAGCTGGAAATCACGGGTGGAATCGGTGGCTGCAGCAAGGAGGATCTGTAGGTTCCCTCACAAATAGCCTCGGGCTTTGTACTATGGAGCCAGAGAAATCCTACAGCCCAAAAAACTCCCTGTTTAGGAATCCTTCCCATGTTTCCTATGATCTGGCAGCAGTTTGCTCAGCTTCCCTTTCCAGAAACTGAACCATCTCCTTCCTTTCCCATCTCAGGGAAATTCAAACTTTACCTGCTCCAAAGCTCAATTTCTACACAACGCTGATCAAAAATGTTCCTCTGGATTTCCTCCACCAGAAACATCACCACAGCCCTGGAAAAGATACCAAGAACATCATTAAACCCATAAACACTTCACATGCTCCCAGCTGGATCGCCAGCCTTCCATCTCTGTGACTGAGGCTTCCTGCACTGCTCCTGTCCATGTCCCCCTCCTCTGTCCTTACCTTTGGGAACCGTAGAGCTCCCAGGCTTTGGCGATTCCCAGGGCCAGCCCCTTCGCTGGGTTGTTGGGCAGCAGGTGTGATGCCTCCTCAGTCTTTCCCAGCACTTTCAACACCAGCCTGTGGAACACAAAGGCCATAAATGCCATGTCTATGCCCAGCTGGACCAAGGGAGCAGCTTGGAGAGTACAACGGCCATGCAGTGCAGCTGCTGCAGTGCCAGAGGTGCTCCTTACCCGTGGACATCGGCGGTGCGGGAGGTGAGCCCCCCGAAGCTGGCAGCAATGGTGTTTATTTCTATCTGCCTCAGAGCTGCTGTGCCATCCAGCCCGCAGTCAAACATGTAATCCGAGCGGTTGATGCCCAAAAACACAGTCTGGAACACAGGGAGAGGAGCTGGTTTCTCCTATTGCCTTTAACAGCAAATCCTTTGATGACCTTAGCTTCAAAATCCTCCCAGGGCAGATCCAGTCAGAGGATCACAGAATGGTTTGGGTTGGAAGAGACCTTCAAGATCACCTCATCCCAGCCCCTGCAGTGGGCAGGGACGCCTTCCACTACGCCAGGTTGCTCCAAGCCCTGTCCAACCCGGCCTTGAACATTTTGAGGGATGGGGCAGCCACAGCTTCTCTGGGCAAACTGTGCCAGGGCCTCACCACCTGCACAGTGAATTCCCTAGTATCTCATCTAAACCTATTCTGTGTCAGTTTGAAGCCGTTCCCCCTTGTCCTGTCACCCTCAGTTTGATAAAAACCACTGCAGGTCACGCACCTGGGTGCTCTGCCCCCTGCCCAGGGCCCACAGCCCTCTCAGAGCTCCAGAGGAGTTCCCAACACTCCTGACAGTAAAGGAGCTTCTGCAGGGATGGGCCCGTCCGCTGCAGGTCCCAACAGGACACACGGCCCTGCACACTCCTGAGGCTCCCAGAGGACAAAGACAAACCACATTAAATCCTCCCACTCCAGGCCAGGCTGTTTCCAGCAGCACCAACCCAAGAGCTCAGCTGTTCAACAGGGCAAGGTCCTGAGCTCACAGGCTGTGACAAGACATCGCAGCACAGGGAGTGACCAGCCTGGCCAAGGGACAGCTCAGAGTCCACAGTGCCAAAGCGTGCAGCCAGAGCCCAGGCACCCCCACCACAATGCCAAGGGGCACAGACCACTGGGAACCCCTGCCAAGGTACCTGAGCCAAGCCTTCCTCCAAAACTTGCATGTAGATTCTGAAGAGTTGAGCTGTGAAGTCATCCACCTTGATGGTGCTAGAGAGAAACACAGACCACGTCAGTCCCCTGATGCTGTCACAGAGGAACGAGAAAATTAATTCTTCTGCAGAAAAAGCCCTTAGCAGGGGCATTCTCCAGCACAAAGAGCAGGGCTAGGGCTCAACCAAGTGCTGCAGCACTGTGAAACACCCCCCCATCAATGCTCAGTTGAAAACCACAACACAAACCCAGTTTGCCCAGCGCAGCCACCCCACAAAAGGCCCTCCTGTGCAGAGGTGACTCACTGGCAGAGCAGAGATGGGACAAGTAAAGGCAAAGAAATGCAGCAGAATTCTGCACGTTCAGGGAAGAAACCACAGGTCTCTCTGTGCCTGCACACACAGTTCAGAAAAGTTTCACAAACTTAATCCAAGTCCCCCTGTCCTGTCAGGCTCCAAATCCCACACACTGTGGCCCTGCTAGAGTAGGTGTGGCTTTTCCTCAGGGCCCCAAATCCCTAAGCAGCACCTCCAGGGAGCTGCCCTGGCACAGGGCAGGCACCTGAGCACACACAAGCCCCAGGTGCTGCATTCTTTAACCAGGGGTACGAACATGTCCCCACAAGCTCTGGCTGCAGCCAGCTCTGGAAAAGGCACAAGCACTGGAACAGCTCCAAGGGGCCAGGCTTCAACAAAACAAAAGGATGCTGGAAAACAGCCTCCTCTGCTCTGTGCCGGTGCCAGAGGCAGCAGCATGTGCACAGGCAGCACAGAACGGGCAGCGGGAAGGGAAAAGCGATTTGTGGAAGCATCAGCCCCACAATTATGAGCGACAAAGTCAGGGATGGTCACTCCAGCCCAGGGCAACAGCCACAGATAAACTCAGCAGAGTCCAGGAGCCAGAGCTGGACAGTCCTCCTGCACCCAGAGCTTGTGGCTGGGGAAGAGGGGACAGGGGTGACTGACAGAGGCTGTGGGAACAGGAACAGACACCTCCTCTCCACCACTGCTGCAGGAGAGCTGGTGACTACTGGACAGACACAGGCAGATGCAAAACAAGACTACAAGAGACTCCTAAATCCAGGAGTCCAAGACTCCAGTGATTTGCATTTAAGGCCCAGGGGCCAACAAGCTTACAAGTATGAATTCACAAGCCTGAAACAGTGGCAAAGTTGAAGACCATTGCAGGGAATCAGGTCTTAGTCAGATGTCCTGAGGCCCAAGGAGACCTCAGAAAGGCAGGAATGCCAGAAGGGTGACAAAACGCTTTACATTTAAAATATGTCATTAAAATACAACACACAGAAACGTTACCTGGCCAGAGTTTGCTCCAGGAATTCTTTGTTTTGACTGATGGCATCCACCAGCAGGTTAAAATCCTGCTGGACAGCGTAGGCTTGCTCAAACAAGGCCCGTGGCACTGCGGATGGGAGCAGCGTGAAGGGCGCGTAATTCACCACCTGCAAGCAGGGAGCAGCACAGCAGTCAGGTCTGGGCAGCTGAAGAGGAGCTAAAGAGGTGCTTCCTCTGCTTGTCTGAAGGCTGGAGCCACCCCCAGCCCTCCTGGGCAGACACAGGGCCTCAACCCTGTTGGATTTCTAACTTTTGAGGGCCCTGCTTTATGAACTATCCACAGGCCACTGCTGCTTCAGAGCTCGGGCTGGGCTGACGGCTTCCCCCATCTCCACCTGAACTGGACGGCACTGTCTCCAGAACATCTCAGGGGCAGAGAAAAGGTTAATTTGCCAGTCCTGGGTTCTTGGCCATCAGTTACTTCCTTTGATCCCTGCTCAGTGACTCCAGACCCTTGGCTCATCCCACATCTCAGGCACAGGGTCACACTCAAAGTCCATATATTAGACCACAGAGAAGTTTCCAATTCAGCTGGATTTTTACATGAAACAAGGGACACTGGCAGTGTGTTTGGCCTCTCCTCCCAGGCTCCCTCTTCCTCTCACCTTTTGAGATCAGAGCCCTGACACCAAGGAGCAGTGCTGTGGTGAAGACCTCCCTCCTCATACCCCTGCCTGCTTGCCCCCAAGCTCCTCAGGGACCCTTCCCCAATGGTGCCCCACTCCTCCTGCACAGGGGTACTTCTTCCTCTGAGACCCCTCAGGGCATCCTTCTCCAACAGGCTGAGCCCTCCCACCTCAGCCATCCACCAGGGATTGCCCAGAGGTAAATCCCACACATCAGCCACCTCCACCCCTGTCACCTCACCCCAGGTATGGGGCAAAGGCTGACTGCATCTGGGAACATGCCAAAAGCAGAGGCCCCTCCGAGAGACTCTGCTCTGGTTCAAAGGTTCATATGGGTGGTGAGACGCTGGGAGAGAGATTAACTCCCAGCACCACAACTGGCAACTTCCTAAGCCTTCCCAGATCTACCCCTCTCCTTGGAAAAGGGAACCTGAACGGCAGGGCTGTCTCCTGAGGGGCTGCACTCATCATCGGGATGGGCTGTGAGCCGCAGCCCCAGCTCGGCCCTGCTCCAGCCGGGAGCCGCTGCTTGCGAAGGGCTCAGGGACCCCGGGCACGGCAGCGGCTCCTCCCCGCGCTGCGCACTCACATCCGAGGCGTGGGGCTGCTCCCCGGTCCGCATCAGCACCCCCGCCAGCAGCGCCGCGTCCACCGCCACCGCCGCCGCCTCCCGCACGGCCGCCGCGTCCCGCACCACGTCCCGCCAGGGCGCGGCCATGGCAGCGCTGCGGGCACAGCACAGCGAGGGGTCACTGCCCGTCCCACACCCTCACTGTCCCCACGCACCAGACCCCTGGGCCCCGGCCCGGCGTCCCCAGCCCCCACACCCTGACCCCCGGCCCCTCGCTGTCCCCCAGCCCCTGTGCCCTGCCCCCTGGTCTCTGACCGTGGTCGGACCCCGGTCCCCAGACCGTCACTGCGCCCCGACCCCGGTCCCTGACACCTTCCTGGTTCCCGCTCCCCGGTTCCTGACCCCCGGCCCATCGCTGTCCCCTGACCCCCGACCCCTCTGTCCCTCTCCGGCCCCCAGGCCCTTACCGACCCACGACTCCCGGTCCCTCCCCGACTCCCGGTCCCCGACCCCTCGCCTTCTCCGGCGCTGCCGGTCCCCCCGCGGTCACCACACCGCCACTGACCCCGGCCCCTCGCCAGCCCCCAGCCCCTCACTGACCCCCGTCCCCTGCTCCCGTCCCGGTTCTGCCTCCCGGACCCGCTCCGGCCGCTCGCTGCGGGCGCTGCGGACGGCCCCGTGATTGGACGGGCCTCGCCCCTCGCCCCGCCCTCCACTCAGATTGACAGCGCAAGAGACCAATCAGCGCGGGGGAAGCGCCTCTCGTGTACGATGCCGCGGGGGGGGCGGGAGGAGGAGGAGCCGCGTCGGCAGCGCGCAGCGCGCACGCGCAGGGCTGTGTCACGGGGGTGTGACGTCATGTCGCGACATGAAGGGGGCGATGAAGGCGCTCGGGCTGTTCGGCCCTGTGTGGGGCTGCGGCTCATGGAACCCGACCGCTGCATGAGGGGCTGCTCGGGCCACGGCTGCGGGGGGCCCGAAGCGGTGGGAGCGGCTGGCGCAGTGAGCTCGGAGGCCCGTCCCAGCACCAGCGGTGCTGTGATCCCGTGGAAACGCCTCCGCGTTAACTCACGAACCGGAGCTGCGTTATCTGCTGCCCTCGCGGGAGCTGAAACTCACCCTTGGCAGGCAGGGCAAGGCAGAGGAAATGCAAACCTGTCCGAGGAAGTGAAAGGAATTTGAAGTATCTTTATGTTTTCCATTTCTTACCCTCTTCCTCAGCCACGTGCCTTCGCTGCACCGCAGTGGCAGGGCCCGGGGAGGGGCTGGCTGAGGGCACCTCGGTGTCCCCTGTTGTTCCCATGGAGCTGTTGGGTGCTCAGCGGTGTCTGAGGTGCCCTGGGGCACAGCACAAGCCGAGATTTTTCTCCCCCGTGGCTGTGGATTTGCGCTCCCTCTGCCGCGGTTCCTCAGGGGACTGTGTTGCTCTCTGCCCTCGTGTCACACAGAGCCAAGGCTGGGCCTCTTCTCGGCCTCCTCACCTGGGGACACCTGGGAAGGAGCAGATCCCAGAACCCTTTCATGTACTTGCAGGACATTCATTGCCCAGCAAAAGGGCTTGAAATGGCAGTGAGGGCAATCGAGAGGGTTATTCCTCTATTAGGAACAGACGCAGAGAGTTCATCACTGTTGGACAGGCTAGAACATGACTGGTTCTTTATCCTACTACCTGTGCCAGGAGTTGTCCAGGTCATTTCGAGCCTCTTGGCTCTGTTCTTAGGGATCTATCACCAAAATGAAGCTCTGTGGTTACAGCTCTCATGGACCTGCTGGAGCAGAACCATGAAGATGCTCCAAGGGCTGGAGCCCCTCTGCTCTGGAGCCAGGCTGGGAGAGTTGAGGGTGCTCAGCTGGAGAAGGGAAGGCTCCAGGGAGACCTCAGAGCCCCTTCCAGGACCTAAAAGGGCTCCAGGAGAGCTGGAGAGGGACAAGGTTCTGGAGTGACAAAACCAGAGGAACTGGCTTCCCACTGCCAGAGGGCAGGGTTGGATGGGATATTGGGAAGAAATTCTACTCTGTGAGGGTGGGGAGGCCCTGGCACAGGGTGCCCAGAGAAGCTGTGGCTGCCCCATCCCTGGATGTGTTCCAGGCCAGTTTGGACAGGGCTTAGAGCAAACTGGGATAGTGGAAAGGACATGGACATGGGCATAGAAGTGACAGGGACATGGAATGAGATGAACTTTAAGGTCCCTCCCAATCCAAACCGTTCTGTGATTCCATAAGCACCCACCGTGTTTGTTTTCTGGACACAGGAATCCTTCTCCTCGTTTTTCCTCTCTGCTGCCCCGTCTGTCAGTAACTGTGGACTCACACCTTAATTAATACAGAATTTGGCAACTGGTAATCCAGTCTTATCTCACTGGAAAACTGTCCTGGGCCAGGAGCCAGCTCAGACCCCACCAGCAGTGAGGAACAAATTTTAATAAGGATGCAGAAGGACAAAGTTTTCTCAAACAGAAACATTTCCCTTTTCAATCCTCAGTCCTGTCAGGGTCCTGCATCTCCCCTACTGAGGTTTGCTCTCAGAGTCTGAGAAAGGGCATAAAAAGCATAAGTTTCTAAGCGAAACGTTGCAAAAATGGTCCAAGTTCATTGCAAAAAGCTGGGAAAGAAGCTCTGCCCTTTCCCTGGGAGTTCCTGGAATGAATGTACCCTGCTCAGAATAGGAGAAGTGTTTTATAGGGAGCTGTGACTTGCCTTTTCTGTCTCTTTTCCCAGTTCACTCTGGAGAATGATATTTGTTTTCAGAGTAATCCAGTAGCCCAGGGAGGATTTGTACATGCAGATTGCTCCTAATCTCTGCCACAGGGTCAGAGAGCTGCAATGCAGCTCGGAGGAGGTTGAATCATAAAAAAATATGGCAGACATGGTAAGTATTTGGCATGTTCCATGCAACAAAAGATGAACAACAGCAACTGGGCCATTATCTTTATTTGCTAAAAATAGACTCCCGCAAAGTTTAAAGAAAAGCATTTTATATTTGTAAACCTCTCGTCTCCCTGTTAAAGAGCCTTCAAAGATGGGCTTTGTGGCTTTGGGCTGTCGCATCCCCTTTCAAAGGCTGCCCTGCGCTCAGACAATTGAAACTCGAGACAACATCAGCCGCAGCGGGGTGGGGGGAATGAATAGTTGTGCCATGACCCCGCTCTCCTCGCTCAGCCGAGCCTGGCACGCGAATGGCAGCTCTGCAGCAGGTACATCCCCCGGGCAGCCGCATCCCGCAGCCGGGGTGCCCACGGCACACCGCAGGTCCCCCAGCCGTGCGGGGCACCGAGGGCACTGGCAGGGCCACCAGAGAGGCAGCAGCAGCAGCAGCTCGCTTGCCCACAGCGCTGCTGAGCTTTGCACGGGCATTTGATACCCCGCAGCTGCCCGTGGGTGCAGAGCTGGCTGCTGGCTGCCCCTCCACGCCTCCACGGAGCTGCTCATCGCTCGCACACTCGCTGCCCTGGTACCCTATAATGAGGAAAAAAAAAAACCCCAAAGCCCCGGTTCTCCTTTGCTTTTCCGGCTGCAGAGAAACCAGTTTAGCCCAGTCGGAGGTTTTGGGCGGCTCTGTTGTACCTGAGGGTATTTGGGCATCAATGCAGAAACCAGCGCTTGCAATAGAGCAGTCCCAAAGCCACCCACGGGTGGTCACACGGCGGGAGGGGATGATGCGATGCCCAGCACCAGACCCATAAAGACAGAACAATAGGGCTATTTTCATGGAACAATCTGAACATCAGATTGTTCAGAGGTCTCCTCGGGGATCCAAACCTCTTGCTGGCCCATCATCCACGAGAAAAACAAGGCAGAGCTCTGGAACCCTGGCTTCCCTGCGGTATAAGCACCAGCTTCAGCCGGGGCGTGACAGAAATCTATTGTCTCTAAGGCTGTATTTCGATGCAAAATGCTCTGGTAAAGCCAGCAATCCTCCTCCCCCTCCCCACGTGTGGCTATTGTTTGAAGTGCAGAACAATTGAAGGGTGCTCTCATGGGCTAAAGATAGAACGGCAGCTGGTGCTGTCCTTTTCCCTGTAACTGAGAATAATACAATGCCCGAGTATTGTCTGCACTGCTGGAGCGGTGACATTGGACTCTCTGCCAAGAGAGCATCTAAAAGATCAATGAAACCCGGGTTTATTTATAAGCGGGTAGTGTCATTTCTTCCCCAAAGTAATTTCACTTCCTTGGCTTTTCCACCAGACCTTTCTGTGCCGTGAGGTGGCCGCGGAGTGAGGTATAAATAGCCCGAGCCTGGCTGCGACGGGGGCAGCAGGACCGGCTGGTGGCAAACGGAGCTGCCGTGCTGGGCTGCACCTTTGCTTCCCCGAGCTGTGCCCGAGCCTCGACAGCCCCAGAGTGGGGACCAGCCAGGGATGCTGATCCCCTTCTGCCGGCAGGGAGCAGGTCCTTGCAGGCACAGCCCCCGTGCTGGACGTGCAGGGACCCAGCAGCTGGTCCCTGGGACCAGATCCCCACCAACACCAGCACTTACTTCCCGGGGCAGCTTTTAGAATCAGCCTGAGAATATCCCGGCTTGGAAGGGACACACTGTGTTCACTAAAGCCCAGCTCCTGGCCCTGCACAGACACCCCAACAACCCCACCCTGGGCATCCCTGGCAGCGCTGTCCAAACGCTCCTGGAGCTCCGGCAGCCTCGGGGCCGTGCCTATTCCCTGGGGAGCCTGGGCAGTGCCCAGCACCCTCTGGGGGAAGAACCTTTCCTGATAACCCCCCTGACACAGCTCCAGCCATTCCCTGGGTGCTGTCCCTGCTCACAGAGAGCAGAGATCAGTGCCTGCCCCTCTGCTGCCCCTCGGGAGGGAGTTATTTCACTTCTAGGGAGGGTTATTTCACTTACCTGCCACCAAGCAGTTGGGAGCACAGACTGTGTGTGTGTCCAGCTCAGCTGCTCTGCTGGGGTGCTCAGGAAACCCTTGATCCCAAAAGCCATGGGACAGAGCCTTGTTTAGGGACAGGGGACAGCTTGTAGGGAAAAGCTGCTGTCTGCAGTCCAGACTAGAGACTGGATACCTGGAACCAGACATTCACTGCAGTTTTGGCATGGAAAAGCACATCTTGGCTGAGGTGCCACAGAGAGGTAAGAAGTTCTCCTGTCGTGAGGTGAGGATATGCAGGAATATTCCTCCCTCCTGGGTCTTGAGAAGGGTCCAAGCTGACCAGATCCCATAAAGAGCTCCATGCCTGTTGCCACTCCACTTTGAACAATTGTCCCCTGCCATGAGATGGACTGAGTTTGATCTCAGGTAGGGGTTGATGACCCAGAGCAGTGGGGAGGCTTCCTGTGGAGTGAGGGAGAAGGTGCAAGAGGGATGGAGAGAGCAGGGGGCTGGGATGAGATTGTCCCAGGAACTGATGCTCTGCAGGCAGCTGGTGGTGTGGGCTTGGTGTGTATGTGCAGGACAACACCCACCCAGCCTCCTCCAAAAGTCTCCCAAATCTGCTCCCAGATCTCACAGCAGATGAAAACCGGTGCAAAACCAGAGCAGCTGGGGCACTGCAGGGGCAGACCCTGCCCACAGAGTGTTGGAACTGCAGCCCATCTCTGGTTCTGATCAGCCTCTGCCCCTCCCTTGCAGCCTCCAAGGCAGCTGCTGGTCATGATTTTCAAAGGCTGCCATGTTCCAGGGTCTGTCCCGGCAGGCCAGCTGCAATTAAGGCGCTATTAAGTATTCAAATGAACAGGGCAAGATTCTCTTTACTCTCATTGTTTTGAAGTGCATTGCCAAAACCTCACCGAAGGCTCACACATTCCTGTAATTTTGCAGTGTTCAGTACAACCTTCATTCCTACACAGATGCTTTATGATGGCAATCCCCAGAAGAAAATCCCTTGGAACCTCAAATCTGGAAAACCCAAGGCGAACAAACAAAACCTCTCCGATTTTCCCGGTCTCCAGGTGACCTCACTCTCTCCATGCCTGCGTGTGACCTTGCTCGCTAACTCTACACACTGATTTCTCATGCCACTTCTCTTCCAGGTACTTTCTCATTCCTGATGCTCATTTTGGAGGCTTCCTATGTGGAGGGATCAGCCACCAACTTGCCTGTCCTGCCCAAGGCTCATGCATGGCGGGGTGGGGACAACTGAAGGAAGGTGCTCACGGCAGCAGCAGCATTGTGTGCGTTCGTCAAGGGTTAGAGAGGCAGCACTTCACCCCAGCCAAAGGACAGCCAGCTCAGGATGGGTCCAGCACTGTCCCCAGGGTAGGACATCCAGGCAGTACCCGTGGGAAGTGCCCAGGGAGCTGTGGGATGAGGGATCCAGTGCTCACTCCATCCTAAACCCCACAGGAGATCCCTTAACTTCGGGATCCCAGCAGCAGCATTGCTGCTGCCCCCATCTCCTGCTCGCTTTGAGGGGACATGGAAAGCTGTGCTGGGCCGGTGGCTGCTGTCTCAGTCACCCTAGTGGGACAGGGCTGTGGGGGCTTAGGGCTTTGCTTTGGAGGGGGCCTTGCACGGCCAGGCTGAGCTGGGGGGATGTGACCAGTCTGGCAGCACTGGCCTGTCACCTCCTGCCTCGCTGCAAGCAGACATTCCCACTCCATGGAAATATGCCTGAAATAGCCCCTCTGCAGATTGTCTTTATCTAATCAGCCGCCTTCGCACCCCCCTCCAGTGCATTTCAGGGAGCTGATAGTGGGGATATGTTAAGTGTGGAAACCTCTAGCGAGCTGCCCGACACGGAGAGTAATTCTCCTTCCTGCCACTTATCAGAGCCTGCTAATGGGAAACATTCCTCCTGGGGGTCAGGGAGCAGCCAGGGGATTTCTCTGGAGAGGGTGGCTGAGCCCCTGGCACCCTCCTGGCTCTCCAGGGCTGGGTAGGAGCTGGTCTGGCCACAAAACATTCACTTAAGGGGCAGCTCTGCTGTCTGCTGCTGCTGGTGTCCTGTCCCATGGGGAGAGGCTTGTCCAGCCCTCAGGGGCTTGGCTGAGGAGCCCCATCCTTTTCCATTGTATCATGAGACACCAACACCAAGCACAGAGTCCAGGGGGGAAGAACAGAGGTGTCTCAGTGGTCAGGGGAGATGATTTCACTGCTGAGGGTGGACATGCAGGGCTGGTGGATCATTTGAGCAGACTGTTCACTCTGGGCAAGAGCCACTTAATGAAAACTCCCCTCTGCTCAGGCTGAAGCCATGAGCTCCTTGTTGTGCCCATGGGATTTTGTGGGAGGTCCATAGGATCCTACTGCCCCACTGGGAATGCCCTGTCCCACCTCTCTGAGCAGGGCACAGCTCAGGCCTTGCCAGCTGTACAAGGATGAGCTTCCCACCATCCAGAAAACCACAAACACCGGCGCCAAAAACACCCAAACCTGGCAGAAGAACCCTTCAGCAGCTGCTGGAGTGACCAATTCACATTTCCCCTTTTACAGATCTGCTCGGCCTTTGATGGACCCTGCTGGAACCTCTTCAAAGAGGGTGAGAAACCAGGGCGAACAGAAGGAACTGCAGGAGGAATCTCCGAAAATAAAATCGCTTTAAAGATAAGGCGGGGAGGGGGTGAGCAGGGTGCGGGACGAGTACATGCCCTGAGAAGAATGTGTGAGGCTGGGCCAGCTGGTGGGTCTGGGCCAAGGGCTCATCCCACTGCCGGGGCGCTTGTGGCAAAGGTACTTGGCACAGGACCCACCAAACCTCGGGTCCCTCCAGGGAGTGGGTGGAAACCTGACTCCGAGCCCAGGACAGAGAGGCAGAAGACCACCAGGGTAACCTCAGAGGGACCTGTGGCCCACCAGAGCCTGTGGCTCTTCAGGACCCTGGAACTCTGCCGTCTTGGCAAGACTGAGCACCTCTGTCATGCCATGGTCAAGAGGAACCTCAGGACCGGTGTCCCCATGGTCTCCCTGGTGGGGTGAGCACCAGCTGCTCACAAAGCCAGATGAGGAGCTGCACTCCTGAACACTAACCTGCTGAGGAGTGCCCACATGGGACGTGGAGATGGGGGCCTGCACCCCATTTTATCCTGATGTACCCAAAGTCCTTGTTCATGCTACAGATTCCCCTCCATGGGCCATTTCAGTTCTTGGGGGTCTGGCACTGTGCAAAGTGCTGACATTGCACTGCACAGCCAGTGAAGGCAACATCAACCCATCCCTGAGCCCAGCCATCCTCCCTGCTGGGGCTCAACCCACAAGGGATGGGTCTGGAGTCCTCCTCCACCCCATGAATCTCCCAGACTTCTCTCCAAAGCGGGGTGGGAGGGCAGGGGACCTTTCTGTCGGGGGGGTGCGGAGATGGCGGCACTGGGAGCCCAGACTGGGGGGTGTAGCAGCAAACCTGTGTGCTGGATGGAAAGACTGACTGTGGCTGGGGCTCAGATTCAGGGCAGGTGCTGGGGCTGCAAAAATCTCTCTGCAACCTGGGCTGTGTGCCCAGGCTGAAGCCACACGCCCAAAGCAGCCTCCGGTGCTGCTATTCTGGCTGTGACAGAGGCCGTGCCACATCCAGCCTGGGCACAGCACGGCACAGCTGATCCTTAACTGCTCCCTGCCTCAGTTTCCCCCGGTCTGAGAGGGTACAGCAGCCCCAAGGTACTCTGGGGTGTGAGAAGTGCTGAATGGGGAACACCAAACCCTGCAGCCACAGGCCCTGGCTCTCCAGGGTAGAAACCTCACTGCGCTTTGGATGCCAGCAGCTAAATGGCTTTTCCTTGAGCTGGAACAGTCCCAGGGTGTTCTGTTCCAATCTCGGACAGCCCATGGTGGTGCTGCCAGGATGGAGGTGTGCTCCAGGCTGTGATCACCGTGTTGCACACAGCAGCTTTGGGTGCTGTCTGGGTAAAATGGTGTGCAGGAAACCCAGCAACCTTTCTGTTGAGAGATTATGAACCTGGCCTAGCCACAAAACAAACTCCCATGCCAAGGTGAGTTCTGGGAGCAGAACCTGGAGGATCAAGCCCCAAGGTCCTTTCCCTTCCAGACTGGCTGTCTGGGAGAGGCTAAACCAGATCTGAGTGAGAAGCTGGGATGTTCCAGCTGGAAAAGCCAGCGGCCACACACATCCCACCAAGCAGCAGCTCTCCTGGCGTGGTGTGAGGAAGGAGCAGCAGGATCGAGTGCTCAGGTGCAGGAGGAACTGGCAGAGCTCTCATTCCTCAGCTCCCCACTGGAGCAGGCAGAGCAGGCTGGGAGAGCTGTGCTGCCTTCCCAAGCTGGAGTCTCTCACTCTGCCTTTGTACTCGCCTGACAATACAGGAATAAAAATAACCAGGCTGCATTTGCAGAGAGATAAAAGTGAAGTTTGCCTTTTGTGTCTGTCCGGGCAGTGGGACAGCAGCACCAATGGAGCTGTGTGGACATGACACATGGGAATTTCTGACATATCTTTTCCCACTCTGACCTTGACAGACACAATAAAAAGGGGCTTTGCAGCACGCACAGAGCCACTCGGTCCTAGCACCAAGGTCAGTAATACAGAGCATGTCTGTGTGCACGCGTGTCCCCTGTACTAACCCGCTTCACCCCTGCAGCGTGGCTGATCCCAGAGGACAGGGGCTGACTCTGGTGGCACAGGGGAGGGTGGGACAGACTTGGATCGTGAGCATTTTTGCTGAGGACTCTGTGTTTTGCCAAGCTGTGGCTCCATTCGTGGTGGCTGCGGCGTTCCAGAGCTCTGCAGGGTGGCACTGCACTAGATGGATATTAGGAAGCACAGTCACAAAAGCGCTTTTCCAAGCACCTGCCATGGCAGCCTTCTAGAAGGGTCTTCCCAGGGATAAGACATCCAGCCTTGCTTTTATCTTCCTGCAGTATCGCTCAGCAGAACAGCCCTGGGTCTTTGCACAGGGTTTGTGCAGGGCACCAGGGCTCCAGCGGGTCTGTAGAGCAGGGATAGGTTTTAGCTGAGTTTATCAAGGAAAGGGGTGTTATTGACAACCTCACCTAAAGTGAGAATGTGGATTTTGACACCAAAGTGATTCCGGCTCACCCAGCTGGGACTTCCATTGTGGGGATGACAGCAGCAGAAGGGAAAGTGTTCAGTAATTGTCTCATTAATATCATTTTTATCAGCTAGTGTTGTTGTCGCTGTCTTCTCTCACTCCCTAAAATTAAAAGCTTGTTTGGTGTCCGTGTCGCTCTTGGTTCTCAACCCAGTGGTGCTTTCCCCATGCACTGACTCCTCGTCCTTCCCTCCTGTCAGCGCTCAGGTGTCTTTCACTCTTCCTTCGCTGCTGCCAAGTCTCCTTCCAGCCGGACAAGATGTCTATGCTGGACATGAGCGAGTTTGGGGAGGCTGCTCCGTACCTCCGGAAAAGCTACACGGAGCAGCTGAAGCTTCAGACAATCCCGTTCGACGGTAAGAGCCCGAGGCTGCTCAGCACAGCCCCGTATGTGTCCCCAAGCCAGCCCCTCTGCCATGGCTCTCTTAGGAGTCCTCTCTGCCCCTTTCCCCGTGCTGCTCCTCAAGGCATCACAGACACTGCAGAATCCTCCCAGCACTCTGGAGGGCAGGAAGATCTCAAAAGTGGGAAAAGCACGTTTTGGACTTTCCCCTGGTTTGCTGAGGTGTGGGTAGAGGTGATCCTTCATCTCCCCTGACCCTGAGGGGCAGGAGGGCTGAGGGAGGTGGGCTGAGGGTCTGGTGTCAAAGCCTTCTGCAGCTCTGTTTCATTTCGGAGGTGTCCTCCCTGTCTGAACCACCCTGTTTTTCCATGGCTTGCTATGCTCAGGCTCCAGGGCCCAACTTGCTCCTCTCAGTTGGGCAATCAAGGAGAATTTTGCTTCCTCACGCTGTCCTTTTCTCATGACGGTCTGAGTGCAGGCACACATGAAGCAGCAGAATTCTGTTGGGCTAGAAGTTGACTCCAGCAAAGTAAACAGCTGCCAAACACAATGAAGGCAAAGAAATCCCAGCTCCTATGACTAAGAACGTAGGAAGGAATAATCACTGTCCTTCCACATTATCAAACTGCATTTATGTGGCTTTCAGTTGACAATTTCAAATGGTCTCCTACATTTCAACCTGTATTACATCTCCTTTCCCTTTCCCTTTCCCTTTCCCTTTCCCTTTCCTTTCCTTTCCTTTCCTTTCCTTTCCTTTCCTTTCCTTTCCTTTCCTTTCCTTTCCTTTCCTTTCCTTTCCTTTCCTTTCCTTTCCTTTCCTTTCCTTTCCTTTCCTTTCCTTTCCTTTCCTTTCCTTTCCTTTCCTTTCCTTTCCTTTCCTTTCCTTTCCTTTCCTTTCCTTTCCTTTCCTTTCCTTTCCTTTCCTTTCCTTTCCTTTCCTTTCCTTTCCTTTCCTTTCCTTTCCTTTCCTTTCCTTTCCTTTCCTTTCCTTTCCTTTCCTTTCCTTTCCTTTCCTTTCCTTTCCTTTCCTTTCCTTTCCTTTCCTTTCCTTTCCTTTCCTTTCCTTTCCTTCTCCTCCAGGAAAGAAGCGAGCTTGGATCCCGGACGAGAAAGAGGCCTATATCGAAGTGGAAATAAAAGAAAGCTCTGGTGGCAAAGTCACTGTGGAAACCAAAGATAAGGAAGTAAGCAAATACCTTTCCTTTTCTGAGGGAGAGCAAGTGTGTGCGGAGGGGGGATACGTGTGACAAGATCACGTCTGGAGCCATGAGCTCTTGCTGATAACCCTGTCCCGCTGATCAGTCGTGCCCCGGGGGGACACACACGGCAGTGTCAGCACACGTAGGCCAGTTGCTTGCCAAGAGTGGCACCAGTTCAGCATCTCCCATCGAGGGGTTGCTGTCACAGCCGGGGTATCCTGCGGGACACACTGAGGGCACCGTGGGGCTGGCCCAGCACAGCTCCTGGATGGGGCAGCACCCCCCAGAACAGCCCTTTGTGATGCTGAACCAGTGCCCGGCTCATCCCGAGGGCTGAAACAACAGGTAAGGGGCCAATTGGCCAATTCCTGCTCGTTTTAGCCCAGATTTGCAGTGGGGTGAGCAGTTGGGAGGACAGGCTGGGTTGGGTGGTGAGGCTCCAGCTTTCCGGCAGTGGGAGGGAGGCAAAGCAAGCAAGGACCAGCTGGTATTTGTCAAGATAATATTCAGTGCAATTAGCTGCAAATGAGCATAATTAATATTCCTTTCTTGGCTGTGGGAGGCCCTGCAACTTCTCTGCAGAGCAGAGACTCACACTGGTATGAAACTGGGAAAAAGAGCAAGGACCTCATCAGGCAGTAGATGATAGACTTTATTTCTATTTCTTCTCTAGTCAGAATGGCACTAAGCAGGGTTTGTGCCTGCCAAATGTGAAAAAAATATATGTAATTGTCTTTGAAAAGCGTCAAGGCTTTGAAAAAATTTTGGTCTGAATTTCAGAAAGCAAGTAAAGAGGTTTGCCCTGTCCAAAGTAGAATTTATCATAGAGGAGCTATAAATTTTAAAAGTTAATTCTGATATTTAGAACGCCTTCAGATTCTGAGAACAGAGCAGTTTCCAAACCCTCTTTTGCTGTTACCTCTTGAAACTGTCTTTTTAATGATTTGTCATGGATTTACAAAATCAGAAACTAT
Source organism: Lycocorax pyrrhopterus obiensis (assembly GCA_014706295.1). Taxonomy (NCBI): domain Eukaryota; kingdom Metazoa; phylum Chordata; class Aves; order Passeriformes; family Paradisaeidae; genus Lycocorax; species Lycocorax pyrrhopterus. The sequence continues at coordinate 5,811,229 of JACSVZ010000022.1, read as the reverse complement.
ATCAGCTTTCCCTGGATCAGCATTTCCAGCAGAAAGTTTCAAGAGACATAAAGCCCACCCTTATCCTGTGTACCCTCCTGCTTTTAACACCTGACATCTTTTAACATCATGCACTTCATCTTCGCCCATAAAAAAGATAAACCTCTGAAAGATTTCATTTAATCTTTATTAACAAGACCATTTGCTAAATCCAGCTTCTCCCATCCAGGCCAGATACGTAATGTGATAGTTTCCCTGTGCTCAGTCTCGTAGGATTAAATAAATCCAGTTTTAAGTGATGGGGTACAGGCTTCAGCTGTTTGCCCAAATAACCAGGGATCTCTTGGAGCAAAAGGCTGCACTGCCACAGGCTTTTAGGCTGGGAAGAAGAACACAGGATGGGTGTGTCAAACACATTGTGGGGGAACAACTTGGTGTCTCCCAGCTTGGACCTCCTCTGTCAGGCTCAGCCACAGCCCCTCTCGCTGAGGAGGGAACAAGCTGGGCTTGCTTGTCCCAGCTGGGCTTTGTGGCTGGCTGCAGGTGGGGCTGCCCTGGGCCTGTCACCCCAAAGCGGCTGGCAGCCCTGTCAGGATGACAGCAGGCACTGGGGCCAAGGTTGTCCCCAGCACGGGACTGTCAGGATGTCCTTCCACCTGGCAGGTTTTGGGGCAGAGTGTTCGGTGGGGACTGGGGTCCCTCTGACGTGTCCCCCCTCCTCTGACAGACGCGGGTGGTGAAGGAGGACGAGGTGCAGCCCATGAACCCCCCCAAGTTTGACATGATTGAGGACATGGCCATGCTGACACACCTCAACGAGGCCTCTGTGCTCTACAACCTGAAGCGCCGCTACTCCCACTGGATGATCTACGTAAGCCCGTGGCACCGGTGGGCTGGGGAGGTGAGGGGCCATTGGGACACCCCCTTCCCTCATCCACCCATTTTCCCCCTGCAGACCTACTCGGGGCTCTTCTGTGTCACCATCAACCCCTACAAGTGGCTGCCCGTGTACACGGCGCCCGTGGTGGCAGCCTACAAGGGCAAGCGGCGCACAGAGGCACCGCCGCACATCTACGCCATCGCCGACAACGCCTACAACGACATGCTGCGCAGTAAGCCCTGCCCTGGGGGACCCCAAACGGAGGAGTCCGGGCTCCTGGGACAGGGGTGAGGTGGGCAGCGCTGCCCTAATGCCGGCTCCTTCTCTTCCAGACCGTGAAAACCAGTCCATGCTCATCACGTAAGTGCCCGTCCATCCCCTCGCCCTGCCCAGCCCCGCTATGAGCAGTCGAGACCCCCGTGCCGCGCTCCCTGGATGGGCACCCTGTGCCCAGAGGAGCCCCCCCGGCAGTGTCCCCCCCCATCCCGGCAGCTGTCACCCTTCCCGCCCAGGCTGCCGCCGCCACCGTGCCAGGTGACAAAGCCCCGCGCGGGCCGGGCTCCCCCGCACCCCGACAGCTGCGGGAGCTGCCGTGGGGCGCCCCGAGCACCGGCACCCTCCCAGGAGCGAGGGGAAAGCAGAGATGGAGGCCAAGGCCGGAGGGAGATGGTGGCCGGAGGGGCGGCGGCGGGGGAGGAGGGTGACGTGGGAGGGTGGAGGCCAGGTTGATTTCAAGTGACATATAGATAAGGGCTATATAAAGGACTCTAAAGGACCCTTCGCCGCTGCCAGGAGCCACGGACATTTTTAGCCTCGGCCATGGCCTAATTAGGAAAGGCAGGGGCTGCGGAGAGATGCTTGGCGCGTGTCCGGTGGCGGCTCCGCTGCCCGCTCCCCCCGGCTCTTTGTGATCTGGGATTACAATGGAGAGCGGCTCACTAACTATAGGGATGAGCTCAGCGGGGCCCGCCAGCCCCCCGCAGCCCACAGCGGGCACGATCCGCCCCGGCGCGATGCCGCTGCCATCTCCGAGATGCCCCAACAAAGCCGGGCGTGCTGAAAGCGCCCGAGCGGCCGCGGGCGAGGCCGGTCCCCGCTGATCCCGGACAGCTGCAGCCCCGCGGCACCTCCGGGAGCCGGGCAGAGCCCGGGCTGGCAGCCGGGGGGACACGGAGAGCCTGGAGCTGGGTGTCGCTCCAAAGGCAAGCCCTAAAGACAAGCACGTACCCTGCCGGGCTGGGGGATTGAGGGCTCCAGCCTCTCCATCCCTCTGAGACTTGTCCCGTCCCGGGGCGCGGGGCGCAGCCCGGCAGGGTGGCTGTGATGAGTTGTGCCTGTTCTTTGCCTCATGCCCTTGATCTGTGTATTTCTGTTACTCTAAGCGGAGAATCTGGTGCTGGTAAGACTGTAAACACCAAGCGGGTCATTCAGTACTTTGCCATTGTCGCAGCCTTGGGCGACACACCGGGCAAGAAATTAGTAAGATCTTCTTTTGAAACAAGCTCTTGTTGTTTTCTTCCTTTCTTTCTTTGTTTAATTTTTTTTTTCCCCCTCCTTCCCCTTTCTTCTGCTTACTTTTTCTTTCCCAACTTTTTGCGTTTGGAAACGTGTTTTGGTCTGACCCACCCAGGGCTTGGCTTTTCCCTGACTTTTGAACAAGCAAGGCTTGAAATTATTCTGCTCAAGGGGAAATGGATTTTCTTTTTTTATGTGGCTGCTCAATCCGTGCAGCCTGGAAGAGGTGCTTTAGTTGTTCTCCTTCTCTTCTCTTCCTCCTTCAACACCTCAGTGATCTTCTTAAGCAGCATTAAAGGGATGAAGTAAACCTTCCACTTCCCACCTTGCCTCTTTTAAGCCTTGCTTTTCAGCATTTTCTCCTTTTTTCTTCCTCCATTTGTTAATTTTGACCCTTTTCTACCTTGTGCTTTTCTTGCTCTTGTTTTGATTCTTGCTTTTCTTTGGTGCTGGTTATTTTTGAGCTGCCCTTGCAATTACTTATTTCTTCTGGATACCTTGAGGCTCCAGCCTGCTTTCCCCTCGTGGAAGCAAACTGGCTGCTTTAGGTATCAGACAAGCAATACTTCAGCATTATTTTCTTTCCTCTTCGAGTTTGAATTTAACTGTTCTTGCTTTTTGACGCATTTCTTTATTTTCTTGAGCTAATCTATTTAACAACATTTTGGCCTCTCCTTTAAAGTTTAATCCTCCCAGGTTTTTTTTTCTTGGACTTTTTTTGGCACTAAATGGTCATGCCCTGCTTTTCTGACCATGCTTCTTGTGGTTCTTGCCTGACTTTTCTGGATTTCTAAAGACAATTTTCTCTCCTTTCTCTAGGCAGCTCTTGCCACTAAAACTGGGGTAAGTGTTGTGGACTCTAATGCTGAGGACAGAGTTCTGCTGCACCACAGATCTATGATGGGGTGATGTGTGGGGCGTCTGCCTTAGGTCTGGGAGCAGCACCTTGGCGGTGTTTAGTTCTCCACTTGGCTTTGTATCTCCCTCCTTCCCATAGTTGGAAGCTTTGCTGTTTCATCTCTTGGTGTCTTTCTGCCTTTCTAACTCCAGCCTCTCCGTCACGGGATAATTACTCCTCAAACATTTGTTCCTATCCAGGGTTTGCCTGGGGGTGGTGTGGGCTCCTCCAAAGGTGAGGTGAAGCCTCCACTCTCTGAAGATCCTCCTCAGCCTCAAAGCCCAGCTGAGGGTGGTGGTGCTGAGGGGCAGGAGAAGACCCTTTTTGCCATAGGCAGCCCTGTGCTCTGGCTGCAGACCAGTGCCCTGCTGGTGCCCGGACTTACCACCCTCTGCAAAGCCCCAGACTGGCTCTGCCCACCACTGCAGGCAGCTGGTGTCCTTGTCTGGGGGACATTTCTGAGGTGTTTGCTCCAAGGAAACCCAGCAAAGGTTCAGCCCCTGGGGTTCCCAACACATCCTTGGCCCTTGATTTCTCTGAGCATTTAGCTGGTGCACACCCTTGGCTGGGGGATGTTTATCATCACACGAGTGACCACTTGGACAAACTCAGAGTGAGACAGCTCAGGGGCTGAATCCGTGGGTCTTGGGGCTGCCCTCACTGGATCTCACAGGCTGGGTAATTTTAGGGCAGGCTGAATTTAGAGATAAGAGATCAAGGGATACTCAGGTGATAGTGTGTTGGTAACTGTGATTCACAGCTGCTCCCTGTCTCTTTTGCCCTTCACGCACCTGGAGCTGCAGAGGTGGGGAACAGTTGTGGTTCCACATTGGGAAGAGAGGGTGGCTCTGGGCGGGCAAAGCCCAGAGCTGGTGTTCCCCGCCTCAGGAAAGCCCTGGATTTGTAATGTGTCAGAGCATGGGCAAAAACTCCCATGAAAAATCCTGCAGGTGCCTGTGCCACCATACTCTCTTGCTGATGTCAAACCCCACCGTCCTTCATGTGGTTTGGCACCAGTCTCTTGCCACTCTCCTCAAATCCCTGTCCTGCTTTACCTGCATTAGGCAGAGGCTGTCTCTTTGTCTTTGAACAGAGAAACACATGGAAAAACAAGGTTAGGAGAGGATTAATCTTAGGGCTTGCTCAGGAGAGCTCCAGTATTCCCAGCAGATCGTGCCAGCTGGGACCTGTGGTGTATTCCCATCACACTGGGACCCTGCCATGCATGTTGTTGCTGTAGGGACCTCTTGTTTCACAATATGCTGTTGATGTGAACTGTCCTAGACTTTGGTTTGCTGGAAGAGGAAATGCCTGATGTCAGAGAGCCTGAAATGATTCAGACTGTTGTGACAACACGAGCTTGCTCTTGGTTTGCATATTGTAGTTCCTAAGAAAGGACTTCTGTGTGCAGAGGGGACAGCAGCCTGGGTCTCCAGAGGGACCAGTTTAGGCAAGGAGAAGCCCACAGAGAGCACTGCTGCAATTCCCAGCTCTGCTGATCCCTGCACTGAGCTGCATTGCCTGGGCAGGCCAGGAGGTGCCTCGGGAGCAGCAGGTCTTGAGGACAGCTAAGGAGTGCAGCAAGGAGCCCCTGGCACTGCCCCGTGCTCTTGGTTACAGATCCCCTCTGGCTGAGTGGGACCTCACACATCCTTTGGTTTTGTTTTCCAGGGCACCCTCGAGGATCAAATCATCGAGGCTAACCCAGCCATGGAAGCTTTTGGCAATGCCAAAACCATACGAAACGACAACTCCTCGCGTTTTGTGAGTGCCTCAGCGGGACAGGGAGCTGTGGGTGTTTGTGTGGGCTGGATGCATGGCGGGTGGCACCGTGGGTTTGTGCAGCGTGAGCCACGGGCACGTAGCAGGGATCTGCTTCCTAGTGGGATTGGACTGCCAGGGCCAAGTTTTTTTTTCTGGTTACATCAGTGCAGTAAACGGTGGCCAGCACAAATGGCCCTGGTGTCACAGCCTGTGGCTGGAGAGACATCCCCGGCAGGACCAGAGCTGAGAGGGACAGTGAGCACAGCCTAGAGTGCTCTGGGACAGACAAGTGTGTCCCTTCCAAGGAGCAGCATTGTTTTTGCTAAGCCCAGCCTGGCTCTGCTGTGGCTGCAGAGCTCCTGTGCCTTGGAGGGGAGGGAGGCACTGCTGGGGGAGACCCTGAGCCCAGCACAGAGCAGGGGCTGCAGGCAGGCTCAGTGTCACAGTGCCCTGCAGAAGTGCTTAGTGGTAAGAATAGGCCTGAGGACAGGCATTTATCTGCTGTCAGTGAAATTTCTGCCTGCCTGGTATTTAAACCCTTGGGCAATGCTCTTTGAGCTTCTGCACATTGCAAGCCAGAGAACTTCACCCCTTTACAGAGCCCAGTAACTTGCCTGGCGTCAGCAGAAGCTGAAGAAGCAGGAAATTAATTCAGTTTCTAGGGGCTGTTCAGAACTGTACCTGTGTAGCCAAGCCCAGCACTTGCTTCCTGTGTGTGTTTTCAGGGCAAGTTCATCCGGATCCACTTTGGTCCCTCAGGGAAATTGGCCTCTGCAGACATTGACATCTGTGAGTAGCTGCACTGGGGCGGGAATTCATCCCACTATTTGGGCTCAGCTCCGGGAAGGAACAAGCCCTCCTCTGACCCCTCTGCCCTATTTCATTCTAGATCTTCTGGAAAAATCCAGAGTGATTTTCCAGCAACCCAAAGAGCGAAGCTACCACATCTACTACCAGATCCTCTCTGGGAAGAAACCGGAGCTGCAAGGTAAGGCAGCCAAAGATGCAGACAGCCCTTAGAGCAGGATGGCCTGAGAACAGCCCCAGAGAGCTCTGTTGTCAGCTTTGGGGTCCACAGGAATGAGCAAAGCCAGCTCACCATGCAGGTTCTGCCCTCGAATGCTTTGCTAGCTGCACAGGATCATAGGATTGGTGGATAATTCAGGGTGGAAGGGATTTCAAGAGGCCGTCTAGCCCAGCCTCCATTATCCTCACAGGCTGAGAAGTCAGACTAAAGCCCTTTCTGCCACTGTGAGGTCACTCAGGGCCTTTTTGCAAGGTGGGAGTGTGCTTTGCAAAGCTGCCTTGCACAGAGTCCTCGTGGGGTGGTGGGTACAGCACTGACCTCAGTGTGTGCAGGCTGGAGATTTACTCATTTTGGGATAGAGGGAAGCGTTTTGCAGCCTCCTCCAAACTCCTTCAGCCTCCCTAGTGAGCTGACCTGTTTCAGGTGAGCTTGGAAACAGCTGCACAGCTCTCTCAGGGCCTTGGTGTAGAGCCCCAGGACAGCCCCACCTGATTTGAGTTTGTGCTGGGGCAGCTCTGTGCTCTGAGCAGCCTCCCGGTGCCACATCACACTCAGGAAGCCTTTCCCCACGCAGAAGGATGGCTGGCACAGCCCCCTGGGGTGGTCAGCTCTTGGCTGCAGGCTCCTGAGCTTGGTGCTGAACAGCACCTTATTAGGCAGGTCTGAGAGAGCAGTAATCTTATCTGGAGTCACAAGGGCATGGTGGCCACTTCTAAATCAGTCTGCAGCCAGGCCATATCCCAAGATAGCAAGCAGGAGGCAAGCACAGAAGAGGTGGACCCGTGTGGGACCTGCCTGTGCTGGAAGAGGCTGTTCCTCCCCCAGCTGGTGCCCTCTAGTTGAGGCTGGGGAAGCCTTCCTGCTGCCATCTGTGTGCAGGGCTGTCCCTCTGCCCGGGGATGTCCCTACCAGGCTGGCCTCACCCTCTGCATGTCATCCCCCAACAGATATGCTGCTGCTGTCCCTCAACCCCTACGACTACCACTTCTGCTCCCAGGGGGTCACAACAGTGGACAACCTGGATGACGGCGAGGAGCTCATGGCCACGGATGTACGTGCACAGCCCGGGGCGCTGGGGAGGGCACAGCCTCCTTCTGGGCAGCTCTGGGGATGTGTCCTGGATTTCTGTGTGTCCCTCTTTAAATTAGCTGGGAATTCCCCCTGGTTTGTTGGCAGTTGTAGTGAGCCTACAAAGAAGGGGCAGAGTGACTCTGGTCTCCACCAACAGCCTCATCCAGGCAGGGAAGGGAGAGTAATTCCCTGCATCAGGAAGGGCCTGTGGCACATGAGCGCTTCCCATAGTGCCCATGAGAAAGAAGATCACAGAGTCATTAAATCTGGAAAAGACCCCTAAGATCACCAAGCCCAACCTGTGCCCGATGCCCACCTTGTCCCCAGCCCAGAGCACTGAGTGCCACGTCCAGTCCTTTGGACACCTCCAGGGATGGGGACTGTACCACCTCTCTGGGCAGCCTCTTCCAATGTCTGACAACCCTTTCAGTGAAGAAATTCTTCCTGATGTTCAACCTGAACCTCCCCTGGCACAGCTTGAGGTTGTTTCCTCCCATCCTGTCTCTGTTCCCTGGGAGCAGAGCCCAGTCTTCTCCTGGCTGCCCCCTCCTGTCGGGGAACTGTAGAGATTGGTCAGGTCTCCTCCTGAGCCCTCAGCGTGGAAAACCTCCTCCTTGTGCATGCTAGGCTATTTCTTTTGCTTTCAAATAGGTCTTGTGGGAGCTGGAGCCACATTCAAGCCCCATGGACAGGATTCCTTGGTTAGGTGCCCACCAGATAGAGCACCCTGCCCAGCCCCAGGACAGGGAGAGCGCCTTAGGAGATGGTGGGAGAAGGAATCAACCCTCACCTCAGCGTGGTGAATTTGCTCTAACTCTACTGCTTTGTGTCTCCTCAGCACGCCATGGACATCCTGGGCTTCAGCAACGATGAGAAATACGGCTGCTATAAAATAGTGGGGGCCATCATGCACTTTGGGAACATGAAGTTCAAGCAGAAGCAGCGGGAGGAGCAGGCAGAGGCTGACGGCACTGAAAGTGAGTCGGGCTCTGTGCTCCAGACCTGCCCAGCCTCGCTGGGCACGCACATTCCTGCAAGGCCAGGCTGGGGTAGCTCCCCATGCCTGGCCTGTGGAGGTCAGTGACCCTGATCCCAAACACCCACACGGCCTTAGGCCCTGCTGGGGGTGCACAAAGGGCTTGTCCTTGGGCAGGAATATTTAGGACAGTCTCTCTGCAAGGTGGTCTCATCTGCTTCAGACTTAGCAGCATCACAGGGTGTCACACCCCAGCTGGGCTTCATCTTGTGCAGTCTCCTCCTGCTCTTCATCTCCTGCACTTCACTGGACAGCATTCCAGGCAGGGCATTCACAGAGGGTGAGCCAGGCCGTGAGCAGGACCTGCTCAGCTCACAGCCTCCTGAAGAGCAGCTAGAGTAGGACACAGTCACTGTCTAACACTTTTCCTGGTTTGTTGCTCAGGAAAATCCAATAGAAAGCACAGATCTAATAACTGTCGGGCTGCAGAGCAAAGCTGAAGGGAGAGGGTGACTTTCCAGCATATGCAAGGGTGAGAGGGGGGAGCTCTGGCCCTTACTTGGAAGGTTTGAGCAGGGATCCAGCAGAAATGACTGCCTGGATCAGTCTGTGTCATGTTAACATTCATGAAGGAAAAGTTCTCCTTGCCTCAGGAATGGCAGCACAGGCTTTAGCTGCTACCTGGTAATTAATGAAGGTTTTGATCTGGCAGTGATTTCCCTGCAGAGGTGATTTTTTATCTACAACCTGCTATTAGGAGTTTATGAAAGACAATCACCTCTCTTCTGGTCAGTTCAAATTCACTGCATGGAAATTCAAACTTCCACTGGAAAATGCATAGAGAATCACAGATCAAGAAGACTAAAACCTGATAAGCACTTGATAAGGTGCAGCAGGTATCCAAGCAGTAACTTCTCAGGCAGGAGGTTCAGATTTTAAAGCATCACAGATTATCCAAGGTGGAAAATCGCATTAGACACTGGAGGAGACCTGAACAGGTGGAAAAACCAGTGTGGTTAGCACTGATCATCATAAGAGCTGGTCATTTTTTATTTTGGTTCCTTTTTCCCTTCCCAGACCCTCCTTGCAGGCTCCTCATGCCTTTGTGCTGCTTTCCAGGTGCTGACAAAGCTGCCTATCTCATGGGGATCAGCTCAGCTGACCTCATCAAGGGGCTGCTCCATCCTCGTGTGAAAGTGGGCAACGAGTACGTGACCAAAGGTCAGAACGTGGAGCAGGTGAGTGTGACAGGACAACAGGACATGTGTCCCCTGCTGGGGGGGGTGCTCAGGCCCACTGTGCTCTGCACAGCACCACTGGTGCCTCAGTTCACTCTCTTGGGTGCAGGAGGAGACTCCAGAGCAGCAGGAGAAGGTGTATCCACAGTTCTTGGCTTTCAGCAGCAGGGAAAGTGGGTGGTAGAGCTGGCTGATAGCTTTGCACGTTAACCAAGGCTGGAGATTTGGTGCAGTGTCTTTGAAATGTGGGCTGGATCCCAGGCAGAAGAGCTCCAGGCTCTATGGATCTGCTTCAGCAACAGTCACACTCCTGTGAAGAGTTCAGCCCTGAAAATTGGAAAACTCATCTGAACACTCATCTGAACTGGTCTGAACTGGGAGACTCAAATGCACCAAAAATGTGTCCTGTCAGATTCCAGCCACACCCCAGTTAGGAACCCAGACCTGGCCTGAGCAGTGCAAGCCAGCTCTCAAGTACAATTCAAGAGGACCTCAGGAGCTGGTGTCTTATCCAAGTGGGCTGGAGGCTCCTGCCAGGCACAAGGCTTCTGAAAATACCACTTTAAACTGAATTTATATCCTGAGACCTTGGAGGCAAAATAGGCCAGGCAGGCAAGAACACACTTGTGAGGAAGGTAAAACTGATTTTGGAGCATGTACTGTAACCATGAACTCCTTGGATCTGTCTGTGTGCCAGGAGGAGCTCTCTCTCAGCCTCTGGCTCCTGCAGGAGCCGGGAGAGGCTCACTGTGTGCTCTGGGCTTTGCCTTGGCAGGTGGTCTACGCTGTGGGGGCCCTGGCTAAAGCCACCTACGACCGCATGTTCAAGTGGTTGGTGACCCGCATCAACAAGACCCTGGACACCAAGCTGGCCAGGCAGTTCTTCATCGGGGTACTGGACATTGCAGGCTTCGAGATCTTTGAGGTGAGTTCTGCAGGCCCCTGCAGTGGGTTCAGGGGAGTGTTGTAGGGACAGCTCAGTCCCCTGATGTTTGAGAGCTCTGTCTCCTCTAAGAAACTGCTGGCCTTGATGAGGAAACGAGCTCTGGTCTGAATTGATGTATCTGGCCAAACAGGCAGCTCTCAAGGAATGATTTAACGTTGCTGTGGGAACATCTCCTGTGAGTGCTGGCTACCTACTCTGGTAGCTGAGCATGGCAGGGATCACCCTTCACACCCAGACAAAGCACAGGAGTGAATCCCTTCACTTCTGGAGCTCCTCCTTCTGACTCAGGTCTGTTTTGTTCTTGCAGTTCAACAGCTTTGAGCAGCTGTGCATCAACTTCACCAACGAGAAACTGCAACAGTTCTTCAACCACCACATGTTTGTCCTGGAGCAGGAGGAATACAAGAAGGAAGGCATCGAATGGGTCTTCATTGACTTTGGCCTGGACCTGCAGGCCTGCATCGACCTGATTGAGAAGGTAAAGTGTGAGGCAGGGCACAGGACTGGTACTGCTGGGGGTTGGTTTGTTTGCAAGGCTGCAGCAGTGAGAGGTGCTCTGCTACCAAAATTAAATGATTCCCTCCCCAGTCAGTGGCAAGTGCCCAGCTTTATTTTCCCCACACTTACAGCTTGGAGCCTCCAGCCCACTGAGACCTTTTTGACACAATTTTTGACTTTATGAAAACATGGAAATTCTGTTCCTACCCACTGGTGAGCTACAAAACCTGGTGCAGCCTTTTCCTCCAGAGAGCAATCATCTCTTCCCCTTTTCTTCTACCCACTTGCCCCTCAGTGCCTCTTACTTGGAAACATTTCCACCATTGCATTGCATGAATTTTTTTTTGGAAAGGAGCAATCCTGGAGAGGATCCCTCCTTCTCAACAATCTGTTGGACCAGGGCAAGCTCCCAGCTCCCATGTCTTGCAGGCCTGGCCAGTCCCACATGGGCCTGGGAGGTCAGATACAGCCTGGAATATGCCAGTGACAGCTTGGCCCTATGGCCAATGTCTTGCACCTGGATTAGGATGGGATCTCCCAGGTCAAGCCCGTGCTCAGTGGCACAGAGAATCCCATTTTGGGTTGGGATGTGGCAACACTGAGCTCAGTCCTCTTTATCCCCCCCTCTCCCCGCAGCCCCTGGGAATCCTGTCCATCCTGGAAGAGGAGTGCATGTTCCCCAAAGCCTCTGACATGACCTTCAAGTCCAAGCTCTACGACAACCACATCGGGAAGTCGCCCAACTTCCAGAAGCCGCGGCCGGATAAGAAGCGGAAATACGAGGCCCACTTTGAGGTGGTGCACTACGCTGGTGTGGTACGTCCCTGGCAGCTCTTCCCAGCATCCACACCTTCCCCTGGAGGGGACAGGGCTGTCCTGACCTTTCCTCTCCGGGGACAGGTGCCGTACAACATCGTGGGGTGGCTGGACAAGAACAAGGACCCCCTGAACGAGACAGTGGTGTCCGTCTTCCAGAAGTCCCAGAACAAGCTCCTGGCCTCTCTATATGAGAACTATGTGGGCTCTGCTTCAGGTGAGGAACACCCTCACCCCTTTTTTTACCTCGGTCTCTCCTCTCCTTTCCTCCATGCCCAGCTGTTGGTGCAGCATCCCTGTCCCTGGCAGCAAAGGGAAAACCCACACTGATCCCTAAAATCCTGCCTGGCCTGGGTAGGTGGGTGCTGGTCTGAGGGCTTGTGTGGGGCTGTTGGGCTGTTGTAGTGGCCCTGTGACTTTGGGGGTGTGAAGGGGTGTCTTGCTACCAGGAGCTGAGGAGCAACACCCAGAGCAGGGTGCTGAGGCAGATGTTTTTGGTGGTCGGTGCCTTTGTTCTGCAGCAGGGCACAACCACCTCTGCTTTAGAAGCAGCAAGGGCTGTGGGAATTTTAGAGGTGTTTGGTGGTGCCCCTGAGTCCCTCAAGCCACGCAGATGTTTTGCTGATGTAAATAATCAATATTTCAACCCCACAGAGGAATCTCACAAGCCGGGGGCCAAGGAGAAACGTAAAAAGGCAGCTTCTTTCCAAACGGTGTCACAGCTGCACAAGGTAAGAGCCGGCCCCTCATCCAGGGCCATGAGGGAAACATGCTCTGAGGGTCCCACTGGCAGTCCCACTTCCTTGCCAAGCCTCTTGGCTTCTTGCACCTCCTGGGGCCTGAAGGACCACCAGGGCTCCTGAGGGACCACCAGAGCTCCTGAAGGACCACCACTAGGCCAAAGCCCCCAGCTCCCTCTCATCCCTGGGCAAGGGGCCTGTGCCTGGCAGAGTCCCATCCCTGTCCCCATGCTCCTAGGGCAGGACACGAGGCTCCAGGCTGGGAGAGCTCCCTTGGAGCTGGGCTCGTGCTGCTCCTGCCCACGTGACGCTTGCGGCAGCTCCTCCGCCTTTGAGAGAGCGGCAGTTAAGACTTGTAGTGATGTTTAGATAATTAATTACATGAACATCACTTTAAGTCTGTGCTACTTCTCTCCTCATTCCTGTCAGCGGGGAGGACAACCTTTGGGCAGAAGAAAATGGAGGAGGATCTTGCAGGTCTCTGAGCAGGCAGCTCCCTGTCCTGGGGGGTGACATGACCCATTTTACAGCTCAGGATGTCCCACAGCTCCATCCCACGCTCACCACAGGAGTTACTTGTCCAACCCAGAGCTCAACCAACTGGAAAGCAGCACAGAGGGATGTGTCCTGCCGTGACAGCCTTGTGGTGACAGGGCAGTGGTCACGGCCCTGAGGCTGCCAGAGCTCCGGGAGTGTTTGGACAATGCTCCCAGGCATTGTTGGGATGTCTGTGCAGGGCCAGGAGCTGGACCTGGATGATCCTTGTGGGGCCCTTCCAACTCAGAACATTCTGTGATTCTGTGCCAGGGTGCTTGAAGAGGGCAGCTCTGTGGCAGAGCCCCTGCTCAGGGAAAAGTGTGACTTTCTTCCTTCGGGACAAGTCACAGGCCTTGGGGAAAGGTGTCTGCGGTGAGGAGTTGCCCCATGGTGATGTGGAGCTGTGGGAAGGTGTTCCTTTCCCTGAGCTGGTCCTGGACAGGCTGAGCCTGTATAAGCAGGGGAAGGCAGCAGGAAAGATCAAGGATGCAGATGCCTTTCCCTCAAGCAAAGGCAGGGCTGAGCCTTGGAGAGAAAAGGAGTTGCAGTCTGGATCAGCAGGGCCCTCTGTCATGGCCAGAGGGGGTGAGGCGCTGTGGAGGTGCAGGGAAATCCTGCATGTCCTAACATCCTCTGCCTGCAGGCAGTGTGGACACCAGCACTGGAATTGCAGGGTGCTGAGCACAGAGCTCTGTACCAGGAATATGCTCAGTCCTGTGTCCCTGGCTCTGCTCTGCATCACAACTTTGCCTACAAATACTTGGGAAGCATCTGGCACAGCAAACCTCTCTGGCACAGCAAAACCTGCTGGTGCCATTTGGCCTGTCTTCCAGCCCAGTGCCCTCTACCGTGGCTCCCACCCTGGCACTGATCCTGCCCCGGGGCTGGGGGTATCCTCTGGCAGGACAGCAGGAGGAAATTGCCCCTTTCTCATGCCATAAGGGGCTCTCAGGGTCTGCTCCTTCCCTGCCTGTGGGGGGAAGGGGCTGGAGAGGAGTGTTGTAGGGAAGCAGAGCTGTTCCCTCAGCCCCTCACCCTCTGTGTCTGCCCTGCAGGAGAATCTCAACAAGCTGATGACCAACCTGCGCTCCACCCAGCCCCACTTCGTCCGCTGCATCATCCCCAACGAGACAAAGACCCCAGGTATGGGAGAGCTGAGGCAGCAGCCTGGCAGTGCCCTTGGGGACAGCCACATGTGGGAGCTGGCAGGGATTCTTGCACCCATCCTCTCCCCAACCCTTTTCATGCTGCCACTGAGCCCTGACCCCATCTCAGTGTTGAAACTCCTGCAAGCCAGGTCAATCTCTACTGGGGCAAATGAGCTTTGCCAGGCTCCCATTTTGGCTGTGCAGCCTGGCACTTGTATAACAGCAGCCATGGATGAGTCTTTCAGGCTGAGTTCCACCATCCAAGGCCCAGGCTGCAGCACTGGTGCTCAGCACAGACCTGCAGGACAGGCTGACACCCGTGTTCAAACCACGGGGTGTTCCCAGGGTTCAGGCCCAGGCTGAATGTAAATGTCCTCTGTCTTGCTGGGCTGAGCATCAGCTCTGTGTCTGTCCTCCCCCACAGGAGCCATGGATTCCTTCCTGGTGCTGCACCAGCTGCGGTGTAACGGTGTCCTGGAAGGGATCCGCATCTGCCGCAAGGGATTCCCCAACAGGATCCTCTACGCAGACTTCAAGCAGCGGTAACTCCTTCTTTTTCCTTTTCAGCAACCCACACGTGTTTCGAGGGCAGACAGACTTGTCCTGGCTCCAGCCTGCTCCCTCACATACCCCCAAGTGCCTGTCCAGTTTGGGATAGCTCTGCTGCTGGCTCTGGGGTGCCAGACATGGAGAGTTTGTGATGAGATCTGCATGTCTGAGGTGCTGAATGCAGGGCTGGTGCAGGGGGATGGTGGCAAGGCTCAAGCCCTTGGATCCTTGCTCAGATTTCTCTCTGCCCTTGGGATGGGTCCTTGGGGTTCTCCAGCTGGTCCCACCCATGCTGCTTAGCCCAGGCCTAGTGAGGCCAGTGGCCTCCTTGCACAGACCCCCTGATGTTCAGGGACTAAAATCTGGCGGGGTTCCCTGGTGCCTGCAATCCTGTGCCCTGGAGCAACTGGCTCACACACAGCTCCAGCCTGTGGTGCAGCCACATGGCTCCAGTGGGAACTGGCATGACTGGGGTTCTGGGATGTTGGTGGTGCTGCAGTCATCTTGCATGGCCTCCCTCTGCTTTGTCCCCGCAGCTACCGTATCCTCAATCCAGCAGCCATTCCAGAAGACAAGTTTGTGGACAGCAGGAAGGCCACAGAGAAGCTGCTGAGCTCCCTGGACCTGGACCATGCACAGTACAAGTTTGGTCACACCAAGGTGAGAGCGGGCAGCTGGCCCTTGGGAGGGATGAATTGTCCCTCCTGTTGCTCTCCATGCCTGTCTCTGCCTGGCCACAGCCCTGCTGTAGCCCTGCACTCTGCAGGGTGTGTGTGGCCCTTGAAGGGACTCAGGCTGGGAAGAGAAAGAACAGCTCTGAGCAGGTCACTGCTGCCTGACCTCATCCCACCCACCACAGCAGCTTGTCCCTGCCAGGGAGCACGATGTGCTCAGGGCAGATCTGGTGCTCAGATGCCTGTGCTGTGTGTGGGTGCACCTCCAGCTCTCCCTGGCAGGCTGTGTTACCCCTGAGCCCTCTGTCCTTCTGCTGGTGACTCCACTCTCTTGCCCACAGGTGTTTTTCAAGGCTGGTTTGCTGGGCTTGCTGGAGGAGATGCGAGATGAGCGTCTGGCCAAGGTCTTGACAATGCTCCAGGCCAGGATCCGTGGGTTCCTCATGCGTTTGGAGTATCAGAAGATCATCAGCAGGAGGTAGAGCTGTGGGGGCAAAAGGCAGAACTTTGTGTCTCCTTGTCTCTTGTGCACGTGTCGGTGGGTTTGACCTGTGGGACTTGCCTGTGTCTGGCAGGGGTTGGTCCTGAGGGATGGAGGCAGACCTGGAAGAGGTCTGGCATGGCCTTGGTAGAGAGGCTCTAGGTGTGGGGAGCCTCTGGTTTCCTCTGGAAGATTCAGAAGGAGGCAGAGTGAGGAGAGCTGGAATCCAGGCCACCCCAACCATCCCAGCAGGGCCAGTACAGTATGCAGACAATGTGCCATTCATTCACCATTGTGCCATTTGTCTGGCTGGTGGAGAATGGAGCCATGTCCAGGCCTGCAGAAGCCAGGATGGGACACGGGGAATGTACACCCCTGGTGATGCTGTGCTTGTATTCCCCCAGGGAAGCCCTCTACACCATCCAGTGGAACATCCGGGCCTTCAATGCTGTCAAGAACTGGTCCTGGATGAAGCTGTTCTTCAAGATCAAGCCTTTACTCAAGTCTGCTCAGACTGAGAAGGAAATGTCCAACCTGAAGGAGGAATTCCAGAAGCTGAAGGAGGCTCTGGAGAAGTCTGAGGCTAAGAGGAAGGAGCTGGAAGAGAAGCAGGTCTCCATGATCCAGGAGAAGAACGACCTGGCTCTCCAGTTGCAGGCAGTGAGTGCTTCACCCTCTCTCTGGAAGTGCAAAAGCAGTGCAGGGCCCATGGGTAGAAAAAGGAGTAGAGTGTCCTGGAGCCCTCCTTCAGCCTCTTGCAGTTCTGAGGCTCCCTTGCTGCCACAGTCAGTCTGAAACACAACCTAAGGCCGTGCAGTACCATCACGTCCTGGGGCTGTCACAGGGATTTGTGAACCCCTGGCTCTGGGAAGGGTGTTCTCCTCACAAGGAGGTGGGGGGGGGATGGCAGTGTTTGCTTGCCAAATTTTGTGCTGTGTTTTGTGCCAGTGTGTCCTTCCTCTGGAAAGATTGAGTTGCTCTTTGGCCCTGGTTGGTGTGAGTGGTTGTCCTGCGAACCTTGATTACGGGCAGTGACTGGAGCTGTAGTTTTTGTACACCTGAGCACCCTGGGTTTGCTCTGCCCCTTCCACAAGGAGAAGGCCAGGACAGCAGGGCTGCGAGCAGAGTCCTGGGGCAGAGGGTGAGCCCTGGCTCTCCTGTGCCTCTCCCAGGAGCAAGACAACCTAGCAGATGCAGAAGAACGCTGTGACCTGCTCATCAAGTCCAAGATCCAGCTGGAGGCCAAGGTGAAGGAGCTGATGGAGCGTGTGGAGGATGAGGAGGAGATGAACTCGGAGCTCACCGCCAAGAAACGCAAGCTGGAGGATGAGTGTGCAGAGCTGAAGAAGGACATCGATGACCTGGAGATCACGCTGGCCAAGGTGGAGAAGGAGAAACACGCCACGGAGAACAAGGTAACCGACCTCCCTGCGGCGTCCAGCCTCGCTACCCTGGGGTCTCAGTGCTTGTGGGGACACCAGAGAAACATCTGGGATAAGGCTGCTGGTGTGGGGGAGCTGGGGCAGGGCAGCGGGAAAAGGGGGATGGGAGAGGGCAACACCCTCCGTGTCCTGCCTCACTGCCCAGAGGGGTGTGGGCAAATGGTTCTGTGCTGTGGCAAGTGATTTGGAGCATGGAAAACACCCCTGGTGGGACCAGCCTGGGGAGGGGGGCTGGCTGCCGGGGGTGCCGAGCAGCTGCTGCCCCTGGATGGACTCCTGCCTTGCAAGGGTCAGGCTGCTGGAGTAGCTTTGCACCTCCTCCCTCTGAGAAGATGCTCTCCATGTTTGTCCTTGCTGATGCAGGTTAAAAACCTGATTGAGGAGATGGCTGCTCTGGATGAGATCATTGCCAAGCTGACGAAGGAGAAGAAAGCCCTGCAAGAGGCCCATCAGCAAGCCCTGGATGACCTGCAGGCTGAGGAAGACAAGGTCAACACACTGACCAAAGCCAAGGTCAAACTGGAGCAGCAAGTGGATGATGTGAGTCGTGGGCCAGTGAGAATAAAGCAAGAGAGGTTTGAGTCGTATCTCCAGGAGTGCCCAAAGGCTGTCCCTGAGTGGGATCTGGAGTGTGGGATTGTTATCAGATCCCTGTTTGATATGACCAGTTGATGCATAATCCCATTGACAAACTACCCCTGAAACAAGCAGCGGTCTAGAGCCCCTCATGGAGAGCGCTCCTGGGCTGAGGGAATGGGACTGGGAAACACCTCTGGCTCCCAGGGCTGGGTGAAGTTCCCGCAGCAGTGGACGTGGGTAAGGGTGGGGCTGCAGAGGGTCCTTTCCCTCCCTACCCCACCTCCCTTCATTCTCCAGCTGGAAAGCTCTCTTGAACAAGAAAAGAAGATCCGCATGGACCTGGAGAGAGCAAAGAGGAAGCTTGAAGGAGACCTGAAGCTGTCACAAGAGTCTGTAATGGATCTGGAGAATGACAAACAGCAGCTGGAGGAGAAGCTCAAGAAGTGAGTGCGTGACACCTGCCTGGGCTCTGGGCTTGCTCTGCACCTCTAAATTTAGTGGATGTGTGGCCTCTGCAGGGGCTGCTGGGCTATGGTTCTGGGCACTCTGTGTGACCAGTCCAGGCACGATGAGGGCTGGGTTTTCCTGGGCACTTTGCAGAGAGGCTGAGGAGCTTGTGACAGACTCACAGACCAGGGCACGATGTACATGGGGTTGGACAGGAGGGACCTGCCTGGCAGGACCCAACACTGCTGGGGCCTCAGCTGCAAGTACAGGCTTCAGTCATGTCCCATTCTCGTTGGGGAACTGAAGAACACCTTGGGAGCTCAGAGGGAAACCCTCAGAGCCAGTTGTCTGCCTATTTGGCTGCTCCAGCCCTCCCTGTGAGCTTTCCATGAGAGTCTTCTTACCCCTGCAGTCCTTTCCTGTGTGGGTTTGATTGTCCTCTGGCCTGGGTGTAACAGTGCAGGGAAATTCAGGAGCCAGAAGGACCCGTCAGAACAGTGTTTGTCTGACCAGAGGCTCTGCCTTCTGTCTGTACAGGAAAGACTTTGAGATAAGTCAGCTCAACTCAAGGATTGAAGATGGGCAAGTGATGGAGGCCCAGCTGCAGAAGAAGATCAAGGAGGTCCAGGTATGGTGGGAAGAACTGTTCTTACAGCCTGGGAGCCCAAAATTTCCAATAGATGTGCTGGGGAATCTGCATGGGCCAGTCCCTCTCTGAGCACAGGGGCATCTCCTCAGAAAAAGCTGGCATGGTTGGCAGGAGCCAAGCCCTCTGCCAAAACATGATGGGTTGAAAATTAAAGAATGAGCTATTGAGGTGAACACTATCACCAGCCTGAGGAACAGCTTCCAGGGCATAGTTCTCTGTCCAAAATAAAACCTTGAATCCAGTACCCAATCTCCGAAAACCCAAATCTAGGACGCTGGGCTTCTTCCTATCAGAGACAGATCCCCACAATCATGGAAGATCCCATGAAAAGAAGCTCATGCCAGCTGGATCATGGCAGGGACAGAGGAGAGCAGGAGCTCCAAGCATGCTACCGAGGAGCACCTGCCTCCCGAAACAGCCCAAGACTGGTGGCTTCTTGCTTCCCGTCATCAGCAGAGACGCTGCTCCACTGTGGAGAGCAGAGATGCTGGAGCTTCACCCAGAGCTTGGAGCATCTGCCCTTTTCTGTGTGTCCAGGCACGCGTTGAGGAGCTGGAGGAGGAGCTGGAGGCCGAGCGAGCCGCCAGGGCCAAGGTGGAGAAGCAGCGGGCGGAGGTGTCGCGGGAGCTGGAGGAGCTGAGCGAGCGGCTGGAGGAGGCCGGCGGCACCACGGCCATGCAGCTGGAGCTGAACAAGAAGCGGGAGGCGGAATTCCTGAAGCTGCGGCGGGACCTGGAGGAGGCCACTCTGCATCACGAGGCGATGGCGGCCGCCCTGCGCAAGAAGCACGCGGACAGCGTGGCCGAGCTGGGCGAGCAGATCGACAGCCTGCAGCGCGTCAAGCAGAAGCTGGAGAAGGAGAAGAGCGAGATGAAGATGGAGATTGATGACCTGTCCTCCAACGTCGAGTACATCACCAAGAACAAGGTGGGTGCTGGTTCTCCACGGGGCTGGTTGGTCTCTCCTGTGGACGTCAGTGGAACTGGGTGTAGCGTGACCAGCACAGCCACATCCATGGGATGGTGTCTCAAATAGCTCTTTGCCATGGCCGAGTCCCTGTTTGCCCCACAGCTTGTCCCTATGTCACAGGATGCTTTACTTGTCCTAGTCAAGTCTGGAGGCTCTGGGAGGACATTTCCTGGGAGACTGACTGCAGAGAGCCACTGTTAGCTTAGCAGCAAGCTCTGGCAGGCTCCTGCTCTCTGCTTTGTGTGCCTGTAGGATCCACTGAGCAGGGCAGGGAGTCCCAGGGTGGGAGAACGGTGCTCTGTGGCCAGCGCTGGGCTCAGCCAGGCTGTGTTGGTGCCTGCAGGCCAATGCTGAGAAGCTGTGCCGCACCTACGAGGACCAGCTGAACGAGGCCAAGGCCAAAGTGGACGAGCTGCAGCGACAGCTGACGGACGTGAACGCCCAGCGGGGCCGGCTGCAGACCGAGAACGGTGTGTGGAGCATGAGCCAGGGGCACACGGCTGCCTCGGGGATGCTTGGACTCTGGGGTGTCTGGCCGGGGGAGTGAGGTTCAGCTGGGCAGTCTGTCCTCCTTCTCCCATGGAGGGAGAAGCTAGTTGTGCCTCAGGAGGGATTCCTAGCTGGCATCCTTTGCCTTTAACTGGTTGCACCTCTGCTCATGCGCATCTTGCCCTGGTGGGGATACACCTTGGACAGCTGGAGGCCACAGGCTCTGGAGGAGTGTGGGCTAGTGCAGATTGCAGCCCTACAGCCTCAAAGGAGCTGTTTTGGCTCTGTTTGAACCCAGGGGAGCTTAGTCGGCTGCTGGAGGAGAAGGAGTCCTTCATCAACCAGCTGAGCCGTGGCAAGGTCTCGTTCACACAGAACATTGAGGAACTCAAGAGGCAGCTGGAGGAAGAGACCAAGGTGAGGTTTTGGGGCATGGCTGGACTCTGAGGGACACTGTGGCAGTGGCCCAGGCTCTTGGGCAGGGGAGGTGGGCCATACCCTGCACACAGGGCAGCTCTTCACCTGGGAAGAACAGAAGCTCCGTGCTGCTGCTCCCAGTCCTGGTGCCATGGCCTGTGTCCTGGAGCCTGGAGTCAGCTGCTGCTCTCCCTTCCTCAGAGCAAGAACGCCCTGGCCCATGCCCTGCAAGCCTCCCGGCATGACTGTGACCTGCTGCGGGAGCAGTACGAGGAGGAGGTGGAGGCCAAGAGCGAGCTCCAGAGGAACTTGTCCAAAGCCAATGCCGAGGTGGCCCAGTGGAGAACCAAGTACGAGACCGATGCCATCCAGAGGACTGAGGAGCTGGAGGAAGCCAAGTAAGTCCCACGGCACGAGTCAGTTCCTTGTAGGTGGCAACTTTCTGTTCAACAGTGGGGCTCTCCCAGCCTCAGGGTGACACAGCACGCTCCTGCCTGGATTTGAGGCTGTGGGGCGGGATGGCACTGGGGCAGCGAGTGCTCACCCCGGTGCCATTGGCAGGAAGAAGTTGGCCACCCGGCTGCAGGAGGCGGAGGAGGCCGTGGAGTCCGCCCACGCCAAGTGCGCCTCGCTGGAGAAGACCAAGCACCGGCTGCAGACCGAGATCGAGGACCTCTCGGTGGACCTGGAACGCGCCAACGCGGCCTGCGCTGCCCTGGACAAGAAGCAGCGCAACTTCGACAGGATCCTGGCCGAGTGGAAGCAGAAGTACGAGGAGACCCAGGTGGAGCTGGAGGCGTCGCAGAAGGAGTCGCGCAGCCTGAGCACGGAGCTCTTCAAGCTCAAGAACGCCTACGAGGAGTCCCTGGACAACCTGGAGACCCTCAAGAGGGAGAACAAGAACCTGCAGGGTAGGACTGGGCTCAAGCGCTCCACTTGGGCTCTGCCCAGACTCCTGCTCCTGCTCTGTCCTCAGACACGTGGGATTGGGTCCCTTGTTGGCCAGGAGTGGACCTTGCTTCTCAGCCCGTCCCTTGGAGAGATGCAGCAGCCCTGCTGGGATGCCAGCGTGTGTCTTGCCCTCATGCTGGGGACACTCTGGGAGGACAGGCAGAGCCACTTGGCTCCTGTCCCCAAATGGATCCTGTGCCCAAATGGCACACGATTTGCTGCTGAGTGCCACGGCTGTGGCGTGGCGCTGCCTTGGGGGTGTTGTTCTTGGACAAACAGGTCCTTAATGCCTCTTCTATGCTCTCTCCCAGACTGCAGAAATGTCCCCAAGCACAGCCTTGGCCCCTCTCCAAGGGGCTGCGGGACATCAGCTGAGCCTGGGCAGGGGGTGGCCCCACAAAGTCCTTCCTGACCAAACTCCTTCTGTCCCTGGCAGAGGAAATTTCTGATCTGACTGACCAGATCAGTCTGGGTGGCAAAACCATCCATGAGCTGGAGAAGGTGAAGAAAATGCTGGAGAGCGAGAAGAGCGATATCCAGGCAGCTCTGGAGGAGGCTGAGGTGAGTCCTTGTTTCCCATATGTTCCTGCTGCCCCCAGGAGCCACTGGCCCACCCTGCAGCTCTGGCCGGATGCTGCTGGGCAGTGACAGTCATGAGCCAGGCTGTGACCCTTGGGAATCCCATTCATGGGGGTCCTGCAACCACTGCAGGCACTGGGGTGGCTCCACCTGTCCTGCCCGCCATAGCAGTGGGCTGGGGGGTGCAAGGCCAGGCTAGGGTGGGTGGCTGGGGCGAGCCCCCTTCCCAGGAACCACCTTCCCATGGCTGAGCTGTCTCTAGGGAGCCCTGGAGCACGAGGAGAGCAAGACCCTGCGCATTCAGCTGGAGCTGAACCAGATCAAGGCCGAGATGGACAGGAAGCTGGCGGAAAAGGACGAGGAGTTTGAGAACCTGAGGTGTGTGGGGTGAGGGGACAGGCTGGGACGTTGCCGCGGGGGCAGAGCTGGCACCGTGGCCCTGGCAGAGCCGCCCCAGGCTGGGTGTCCCCAGGGGACGTGGCTGATGCGTGGCCTCTCCTGCAGGCGCAACCACCAGCGCGCCATGGAGTCCATGCAGGCCTCGCTCGACGCAGAGGCCCGGGCCAAGAACGAGGCCGTGCGGCTGAGGAAGAAGATGGAGGGGGACCTGAACGAGATGGAGATCCAGCTGAACCACGCCAACCGCCAGGCCGCCGAGTTCCAGAAGCTGGGCCGCCAGCTCCAGGCCCAGATCAAGGTTGGGACAGACTCGGTGCTGTCCCTGCTGCCAGCCCGGCTCCGTGCTGTCCCCACTGACCCCACGCTGCCCCACAGGACCTGCAGATCGAGCTGGATGACACCCAGCGCCACAACGACGACCTGAAGGAGCAGGCGGGTGCCCTGGAGCGCCGCAACAACCTGCTGCTGGCAGAGGTGGAGGAGCTGCGGGCAGCGCTGGAGCAGTCGGAGAGGAGCAGGAAGCTGGCGGAGCAGGAGCTGCTGGAGACCACCGAGAGGGTCACCCTGCTCCACTCCCAGGTGAGGCACTGCCAAGTCCCGTGTCTGCACTGGTGGGAGAGTCAGGAGTCCGTGCAGCAGTGGTGAATGACCAGCCCTGCTCACAGTGCACCTGCTCTGTGTGCAGAACACGGGTCTGATCAACCAAAAGAAGAAACTGGAGGCAGACATCTCCCAGCTGAGCAGCGAGGTGGAGGATGCGGTGCAGGAGTGTCGCAATGCTGAGGAGAAGGCAAAGAAGGCCATCACGGATGTAAGAGAGTGGTGGGGACTGTGCTGCGTGGCTGGGGAGAGTCTCACGACTTCTCCACTGAGCCCCTGCTCTGGCCTGGCCTTTTGGTGATGTCCCCCTGCTCTTGGCCTCGCAGGCTGCCATGATGGCTGAGGAGCTGAAGAAGGAGCAGGACACCAGCGCACACCTGGAGCGCATGAAGAAGAACATGGAGCAGACCATCAAGGACCTGCAGATGCGCCTGGATGAGGCAGAGCAGATTGCTCTCAAGGGGGGCAAGAAGCAGATCCAGAAGCTGGAGGCCAGGGTGAGAAAGCAGGGGCAGATCCCTGGCTGTGTCCTCCAGGAGCCGACTCCTGGGTCTGCCCCAGTCCCTGTGGCACCAGACTCTGCCCCATCCCTCTGGGGGACCAGGGGACAGTCCCTAAGGACCTGCCAGCCTGGGCCCAGCTCAGGATGGTTTTAGCTGTGCCCCCTGCGGGTGCTTGGGAGCCAAGTGCTGAGGCGGCCTGTGCCCCCTGCAGGTGCGGGAGCTGGAGGGAGAGCTGGATGCGGAGCAGAAGAAGATGGCAGAGGCCCAGAAGGGCATTCGCAAGTACGAGCGCAGGATCAAGGAGCTGAGCTACCAGGTACAGCAGCTCTGGACACAGCTCCAGCCCCGGGCCAGCAGCACCTGGCACAACTCTCGTTGCTTGGCCTCTTGTGATACCCAACAACCCACCCACTGAGCCCAGCCCAGCCTGGGCTTGTTCTGGGCTCTGTGTAGGGAACGACAACAGCTGCACAAGCTTCTCCCTGTCACAACATCCACTCTCTGCTCTGAGTCCTTCTGCCCATTTCCCAGCGCCTCCTGAGCTGGGTGTTGGGACACAAGGGGGGAGCCAAGGAACAGGTGCTGTGACATGGGGCTGGGGGCTCGGTTGGCGCTGTCTGTCCTGGCACCACTCGGACTCTCCGATAAAGGTGAGGGGCTGCTGGGGTCTGACTAAGGGGGCTGGGGCACTTGCAGGCTGAGGAAGACCGGAAGAACCTGGCTCGGATGCAGGACCTGATTGACAAGCTGCAGAGCAAGGTCAAGAGCTACAAGCGCCAGTTTGAGGAGGCAGTAAGTGCCCATCACTGCTCTGGGACAGGGGCCAGGGCTGTCCCTCCCTGGGACTGCCTGCCATGGCTGCCAGGGGCCATGAGAGCAATGTGGGGAGCTCGGAGCCCGCCGTCCCCTGTGCCCCATGCACCCCCCTCTCCCCTCTCCCTGCCCAGGAGCAGCAGGCCAACTCCAACCTGGTGAAGTACCGCAAGGTGCAGCACGAGCTGGACGACGCCGAGGAACGCGCCGACATCGCCGAGACCCAGGTCAACAAACTGCGCGCACGCACCAGGGACGTCACCATCTCCAAGGTAGGCACTCCTGGCTGGGAGCATGGGGAGGTGGGCAGGGGCTCCTGCCAGCCCTGGAGCTGGGGCAATGACCACACAGCCACAGTCCCACCCTGCTGTGGCACTGCCGCCTCGCCTCCCACTGATGCTGGGAGCTGAAGGGTGGCTGAGCGCTCCCTGCCTCCAGCCCCCAGCTCTCACCAAAGCCCTCTTGGGATTTCTTCCAGCATTAGGAGCCCGGCTGCCTGCCCTGCCCTGTCCCAGCTGCTGCTGTAGGTTGGAGGCAAGTGGCTGCAACAGTCACTGTCAGCTTTGCACTGCATGAATAAACGTAGATCTGCCAGGACTGGCTGTCTTGTGTGTCACAGGGTAACTGGGGCCTTGGCCTCTGCTCCTCGAGTCTTGGGGAACATTTTCACAGGGAGGCACAGGCAGGAGAGAAGCCCAGTCCTCCCTCTCCCATCTCTATGGCCCTGGTGTGGGATGGGTTTTGGGAAAAGAGCCCTTTCCTCATCCCTCCCCACCAAAACACATCTCTCAGCTGCAGGGGACCAGAGCAGAGGCATGAGGCAGGACAGACCTCAGCCACTACTCCTGAGGACAATAAAGCCCCCCAGTGCAGCCCTGGAGGGGGTTATGGCTTTGGCAAAGGCACTACAAAGAAAGACATCTCCACGCATTTCTTTAAAATAGATTTCTTTAATAGTTTCCATTTAATGTTTATTTGCAGTTAGCAAATTGGCATTAATCAGGGCAGCACAAACCTCAGCAATCCACGGGGACAGTGCAGACTTCCAGAGGTATTTGTTAGTGCCAGGGGTCCCAGCTCCCTCCCATCCCAGCACAGAGCCCGCTGCCACCTCCATGGGTCTGGTCCCTCTCACCATGAGATTCTTGAGGCATCTGGCATGGACAGACATCCCAAAGGAATGTGGCCCCAGCTGGGATTTGCCTGTGACCCTCTGTGCTCTGGGGCAGAGCCTTTTCCCTGGAGCCCAGCACGCTCCACCCCTGGAGGAGCTGCCGGGGCTTTGTTCCCTGTGCCCTTCTCTGCCGAATCAGCCCAAAGCAAAGCCCAGCCTGTGCTCCCAGGCCTGGGAGGACCTCCAGGGGTGGCGTGAGCTCAGCTCAGCTTCCCCCAGGCCCATGGGCAAGGCCAGAGGCAGCTGGGCCCCAAACTGTCTTTAAAATACAGAGGGGAGTGAGACTGCAGGGTTATAGCAGCAATCAGTGGATGCACCGATTAACTACACTATGGAAAAGGCATCCCTTAACTTAAAAGCCTTTTAATTTGAAGCATTTATTTTAAGTGTACATCTATTACAGTTAAGAAGCAGCAAAGATACACCAAAAACACAAATACCCAAGAACAAAAAAAAGTAGATGAGAAAGAAATGAGCTGAGGGGAGGGAGGGGTAGGGTGGGGGTGAGCTGGTGAGAAGAGGTGAAGCTGCCACGGCGAAGAAGCTCCCCAGGGTACCCTCACCAGAGCAGGCTGCAGCTCCCAGGGAGGGACGCTGGGATCCCCAGGAGCTCCTGCAAGGCTCCAGCTTTATGCACAAGCTCAGCAGCTCTGACCACCCTGTGAGCCCACAGCAGGACACTGAGGTGTGGGAGAAGAGAAAGGAGAAGGAGATGTTCAGAGACAAGTCCTGCCTCTGGGACTGGAGTCTCCTTCACTCCTCCAGCCCCAGCACAGGGAGCCTCAGGGTGGGTTTCATGCTGCTGGCAACAACAAGAGACAAAAGGCTGCAGCTCTGGGACATCCTCACCCCTTCGGAGCCTGGACAGAGCTGAAGTCATCTCATCAAATAAATTAGAAAATGTTAAAAAAATTCTGATGTTTCAAAACTGGTTTCTTTTAGCTGTAGCTGCAAGACATGTTT
Organism: Lycocorax pyrrhopterus obiensis; assembly: GCA_014706295.1. Classification (NCBI taxonomy): domain Eukaryota; kingdom Metazoa; phylum Chordata; class Aves; order Passeriformes; family Paradisaeidae; genus Lycocorax; species Lycocorax pyrrhopterus. Next base: position 5,784,518 of record JACSVZ010000022.1, on the reverse strand, counting down.
TTGACTTAAATGTAGTGGCTTAAGTGTAGTGTATCTCATTCCTGGGTATCTGAATGTGTTGGAGCAACGTGGTGTTGGTGAGCAGGCAGGGCAGGTGCAGGTTTGGCAATCAGGACTGCCAAAACCCAATTCCCCCTTTCCCAACATATCCTACAAAGTTACTTTCAACCAGGAGTGTTTATTCCCAGCATTTAACACATTCTGATTAAAACAGATCCAGGAAAAAAAACGGACATCTCCAGTAAATATTGCACTTCAAGATTAATGTGTGTGTTGATATTAAGGACTGAAAGCAGAGACTGACATAAGACTTCCAGGCATAGCAGGTTAACATCAAGAGCAATGGTCCTGAAAAGGATTTTAAAACCAGGTTAGTTACCCAAGAAGGGACAAGCCGCAAGTTTAAAAAATTAGTACATTTTAATGCTAGTGCTCCGTGAAAAAGCCAACCCCTGTTGCAATTCCACCACTGCTGAAATGTCTCTGTTCTCCAGCACTGCGAAACGCCTCCGGATGGGAAGGATCTGCAGGAAGGACAGCAGGAGCAGAGGTTCTCTCCTAATGCGCAGGTAGATTTAGTACCAAACGATCCAAAAGGAGATGGTAAAGAGGTGACTGGAGCTGGGGCTCTCAGGAATTAAAAGCACACACACGCACACACACTCATGCTCTAACCAACCCCAAAGCCCCGATTCCTCAGCCCAGCGGAAGAGTTACACCTGCAGGGAGTCCTCGTGGTGGCTTTGCACGTGGCTGGTGGCGGGGTCCCGCTCAGACTGGCTCCTTGGACCTCACACTTGGAGGGCAATTGCTGTGCTTTTCGACTTGCTCGTCCCGGCAGCCCTGAGAGAGCCACACCTCAATCGGCACATACAGAGAACCCTCATGTCAACAAAACCCCTTCTGCCAGCCCCGCCGGACTGGGAGGGAGGAAAAAAATAATACAGGCTGGTTTTTGCAGGTGATTATTTTTATCCCAGAATAACTGGAAGATACATCCCTGAATGTGTTGCCCAGAGAGCTGTCCGAGTCTCAGAGGTCAGAGCTGGGGGCCGGCAGGGTTGGGGTGGGACGACGCTCCGCGGCTCCGAGCTGCACACACACACTACACAGCGTATCCCTGAAAACCCCCGGGCGCGAGGGACCCTCCGAGCTGTCCGTCAGAAGCCGGAGGCGGGAATTACTCCTCGGAAAAGTCTCTGTCAATGTCCATGTACGCCTCGTCGATGTAGCTGACTATGGCACAGGGGGACGTCCGGTCCGGACTGAGCAGTATCGAAACAGTCTCTTTCCAGTAGGTAAAACTAATACAGGAGCTCTGTGGGCACAGACAACAGGGGGGTCAGTGGGGGCCACAGCACCAACAGGAGCACGAGGCACCTCCCAAAGCTGAAAATCACTTCCTGTTCAGCCCGAGCTGCCCAGCCCCACAGTGTGACCAACACTGTGGACTCCCCGTTCTGCCCTCCCTCCCTGGGGCCCGCAGCAGAAGGGCTGGGTGTTGAACAGCTACACCCCCTCCAACCAGCTTCCCACTCTCCAGCTCCAGACAAGGACTCCCAGTGCCTCTGGCAGCTGCTAAGAGCAGCACAGGGTGACCCCAGCCTGCCTGCCTGGGCCAGTACACCCCTAATCCCAAACTCCCCCTTTGCTGTCCCCTCCAAACACAAACGGGGACCCTCTGGTGCCACAGGACAATGCTGGAAGCAGCTCCCACTCCTGAGATGACACAAAAACCAACACACCCCTCCAGCATTATTCCCTCAAAGCCAAAAGGCCACTCCAGCAGCCCAACACCAGACCATGTGTCACCCAAATAACTGGATAATTGGTTCTTTCTAACCACCAGTAGCCCAGGACAAACCAGCTCTGGCACAGAAACCTGCAGGCTGCTCCCTTGGCTTACATCAGATATTCTTCCTGCACTGTTTGCCACACCAGGAAGAGGGAACAGTCTGGCTAAGGTGCTAGCTAGTCTGGGAGCTGGATTCTGTCCTGCCTCCCCCTCCCTGGCCATCCTGCCAGCCCTGCTGCTCTACCCCACTCAGCACTAGCAAGTGTCACTTCTGTGTGTGCCAGAGCCAAGACCTCATGCTCTGTGCACAGGGAAACCCAGCACCTGACTGGGAGAAGGTGTGAAAAGCACCACAGGAGTTACACTGCAGGCACACCTTCCTCCCTTCTTCCCCTCCCCAACCTCCCACTCCCCATTTTTGCCAGTGGACTGGCAGACAGGTGTTGCTGTGATCGACTCCTGCCATGGTAAGAGGGTCACATACATTTTCTAAGCAGGTGCTATCTTTATCCTTGTTGAGGTAATGCTGCTGCCAGAATCGCAGGAGACTGTGGAAGTTGTTCAGGATGAAGCCAGGGTATTTTTCCGTGTATTCCATCTGTTGCAAGGTGCGCAGATAAAAAGGGAGCTTTTCTTTCCTTCGGGCCAGCATTAGGATAACTAAACTTGTGTTCAAACAACTGACATTTTCCTGGAAGTAAAAACGACACAGCAAAAAAAATCTAAACACCAAGATAACCTGTTGTATACATGCCCCTATAGAACAAGCCTGTGGAAAGCACACAGTGGAGGTGTCCCTGCACACAGCAAGGAAAAAGGGACACGGGTGTCCTCCAGGGAAACCAGGCCCCTCCCTGCTCCCAGCCCTGCTCACCATTCCAGTCCCAGCAAGGCAACTGCAAAGTCACTGCCAGCTCCTTACCTGTGTAAGTGTCTGTACATGGATGATGTTAATGAGACGGAAAAGGAAGGACATCCTCATGGACATCTGGGACATGTAGGACAACAGGCGGCACTCGGACAGGACTTCTGCAACTGCAGCAAGAGGAGAAACAATCACCAGCTGCTGAAGGTTCAGACACGCTGACCCAAGCACCAGGGCAGTAAGAACTGGTGCTCAAACTTTCAGGGTGGCATCTCCTTGTCTAAACCCCCAGTTGTCAAAGCCCAGATTTAAATTAACCATTATCACCACCAAACACCCTCCAGGCCCACCCCATTGCTTCCTGTTCACCTTTAGCATCAGACTGATTCTCAAACCGGTCCAGGGACAGCGTGATGCAGCGAACGAGCATGTTTGAGTCCACCAAAGAGCTGTTGATCTGATTTAAAAATATCTGGAACTGAACACAAACACTTATTAGTGTTGAATTAAATAAGTTTAAATATATTAATATTCAGGGTCATTACCTTTTTGTTATCTCTAACAAGTATAAGAGGGGACATCACCCACGACCCTGCCTCATCCAGCCCAAGCCAACACTGGCACTGAGGGATGACCAAACACTACGGAATGGAAAAATGTCAGTCCTGGCATCCCAAAAATCTCTTTTGAAGCCGTGTCACTCCAATGAAAGTGAGATTTCATACACTATTTGTTTTGAAAGAGGGAGAATTCCTGCAGCTCCATGTTTTCCTACACTGATTTTGTGCAAGCAGACAGTGCTAGAGAGGAATACAGTGAGGGAGTCACACAGAATTAGAGCTAAAGCCAGTTACAGATCAATAAATAGGAAGCAAGTAGGAAGTATAAAGACATTCTCTAGAATGTTTGAGTTAATTTACTAGAGAAAAAAACCCCAAAATAAATAGTATTCTTTTAAATACATTTATACTTCCATTCTCCAAGGTCTGCCAGACCTAAGAGCAATGACAGAAACATCACAGTAACAAAAGTAAGAGGATGAGGCCATTCAAAACCTACCCACCAGCTGATGTTATATGTACAAAGTGCACAAGAGCATGAAACCACTTTGCTGCCCATTCTTGATTTACATGTGCAACTCAATTTTATAGGTAATTACCTAAACCATGACTTCTTCAAATGTCTCCAAGTTCAAATAAGATCAAATACGTACATCTGTTTGCAGTATCAAGTATTTTAAGCCATATTCATGAAGGACTTCCCACTGCAAGCTCCAGTAAAAGACTTTTTGGAGCTGTCTCAATGTCCACAGCTATCACTTAACCCCATATCTGGTGATTTCACAGGAAATGTTCTGCCACCCTTGTGCCTGATTCTGGAACAGGGCAATGTTTGCTGACCAGCTCAGGACTCACTGACTCAGGACAGATGGAGCACTGCTGAAAACACTGAGGGACTTTGGCAACTCATCCCTTAATGTTTATGGTGCCCCAAGCTCTAAAACCACACCAAAACCAAATGAATCTGAGTCCTACTGCTACGTCTGGTTATGAAAGGGTGTAATTTGAGCCACAGGGGGCAGCTTTTACAAATATTTACCTTCTCATCTGTGTTGATATACTTGTTGAACCTCTTGAATGCATCAATATTGAATTTCATTAGCTCTCCCAGAAGGTCAAAGTAACTCTGAAGCACATCCCGTGACTTGCACTCACTATCAACAATGCAGTAGAGAATATGCTGGCAGGGGAGGAAAACATGTTATTGCCACAGCTTCATCCAAGCCAGCAGCACAACACAGACCCTGATTTCATCAATATTTAAAGCATTTATCTGCAGGTTCTTGGGTGACTGAATGTCACAACACAGAACTAAAGACAATTCAGATGAGTCTCCTGTTAAAATAACTTCCCAATGTTGCAGGTTATACAAATGGCCACAAGCAGAATTCACAGGTGTTTTTTAAAAGTGTTCCCAGTATTTGTCATAGTTACACAGGAATAAGGGGCAGTTTTTCATTTGTTATTATTGTTGCATCTCTTGTGATTTCTCCAGTAAATTGTGATCCTGACTTATCTCCCTTAGTGTTTATTCCCCCACTATCAAACGGGGGCAGCTTGAGTGGCCTCAATTTCCCCGCTGAGTTTTAAACCCAGCGTAATATTTAACACTGCATTTTTATCCACTTTTGGATTCAGTGCAGATAAATCCTTATTGATTGCTATGGAGGATACCTGACATAAACTTATTTACCTCCAGGAGTCCTCTCTTGAGCAGGAACATCTGGTCTGCATAGGAGGTGGTGCCTCGCAGAAAACTTTCAACCGCCCTTGCTTGCCAAAACCTGAGAAACAGAAGAAAGGAGGTGTTAGTTTAGAAGCAAGGGAAGTACTCGATCACAACTCTAATTTAAATCCAGTTTCCTCATCTGTTTCACTCCAGTCTGAAGCTGGAGTCAGAGCTGTTGATCCTGCAGAAAATCACTGGCTGTGATTTCTGCTCACCTGCACTGCCACCACAGCACAACAAAGCCAGACCTTTCCACAGCTTATTCTCCAACATTCTCAGCTGCTCTAAGCTGGATGAAACCAAAGCTACATCCCAGGGGTCTCAAACAGCACATCACAGGCAAAGTGAACCCACCTGAAGGAGGATTCTGCTGGTTCCTTCTTCATGACCTGAAGCAGTCTCGTCAACAAACCTCTCTTCCCATCACAGACAAGACTCCTGCAGCAGGTGGAGAAATGACAGCATGAGTGGAAGGGCTGGACAAACACTGAACACTGAATCCAGTCACTGCTCCAGGGCTTTTGATGATCAAAATCTCAGTATTAAAGTACACAGTACCAATATTGTGCTAGTTCTACCAGCAGAGGACTTCTCCTCACTGCCCTTGGTAAGTATCGCAACACAACTTGCAAAGAAGTCCAAAAGAAAACTTTTCTCTCAAAACTTTAATGATTTCAGAAATACCAATTCACACCTTGTGGGAATCAAGAGATAAGAAAAAAAAAATACTACATTTGAGCTTAGGAATGAAAGAAACCCCTTTTTCCCCCCCCTCAAAAAATGTAAAGGAAAGTCTAAATTCCATTCAGGAGGCAGAGCAGAGTATGGAAAGCTGGATGCTACACGAGGTTGTAGTAAAAGCATAGAGGCTGTACAACTGCAATACTACTTGTATTAAACAGCACCTTCAGTGGAGTATCCACCTGCATTTAGCTCATGCAGAAGTAATGCCTGATCTCACATATCAAGAAAAGCAACATGAAAACTAAATGGTAAGGGTGAAAAAAATCCCCGAGTTCTTCCCAATTAGACACAGTATAATGATAATAATTGTAATCTTGAAATCCTCTTAGAGATTCCCTTTTGGAGTGAGGTAAATCTGCTCTGTGCAGACCAAGTCCGTGCTGATACCCTGGGAGTATTCTGCCAAACTAAATTCTGCAAACAATGTTCCATCTGCTGAGGTTTATACACCAGAATTGTGTATTAAAGAGCTTATTAGATCAAAATAGTCCATCTAACTCAAATGTAACACGAGAGATTCTGTAAGTGGTTTAACGTGTTAATCTAATTTAGTTCATTCTGGTTATTAGCTGCTCTTAAAATACTCTGAGCTGACACTTGGATGTGTTCATGCAGCCTGGAAATGGACATTATGTGTGCACAGACTGCTCCTGAATGCCAGAACCAACACTTATTAGCAGGAGCAAGTAACAATTTGAGGGATCACAGTTTACTTTCCGGGTCTGCCTGCAATGGCTGAAGTGAGGAAGGCCAGACACGCAGACTCAGCACATCACAGTGAAGTCTGAGCCATGAACTCAAACCCCTCATTTCAGGGTTTTTTAAAGTTGCTTTTGTTTTTAAAGCACTTTACTCTAGCAAATCTCGGGTGTGCTCATGCTCAATGACCATCAACATCCCACAAACCTGGACACTTCCCACTGAAAGGAGTCACTGAAATCAAAGTGTGGTGGACACATAGAGCTCAAACAAAATAGGTGATGTCAAACTTCCAGTCTAAGTGCTTCCAAAACTCTTAAATTGCTGACCTACCCCCTCAATCCCCCCTCACCTGTCAGTGTTGACAACTGCATCCACTTCAGGGATGTTGGCTTTATGGGAGATTGCACTCAGCTCATTCAGTTCCTGGCTGTTCAAAAGGAGATACTTGTTCCTAAAGCAAGACAGTGGGAGAGGAGGGGAGAAAACCAGGATGAATTCAAGAGGCAAAAATGCAATTCCATGAAAAGCAAAGCCACAGGACTGGGCAAGCTGCTTTCTCCTGCTGCTCTTCACAGTGTTCACACTCTGCTCCCTCCACCAGGCCAGCCAGCTGCTGCTTGGGAAAACCTCCTCCAACGTTTACCAAACTCCACTTCCAATGCTGACCAGCTTTGAGATGATGGTTCTTTGCTGACTTGTTTGGGATCTTATGGTTTGTAAATATTTTCTTCTGGATAACAGTCATTTTTTAAAAAAATCTCAGCAACGTTTTGCTGAATTTTAGACCAAAATAAATATTAAACAGCAAACTTTTTCACAGCTTCCTGAAGTTTTTCTCTACCTTATAGTGATTGCTCTTTTTAAGTAATTAATTTCAGACAGAAAGCAGAAACTGCAAAAAAAAGGTTCAGTCATCCTGGTATTTTATTATCTGAACAAACTTTACCCTGGAAATATTTAAAAACATCAGGAAATGTAGAGACCCAAATAAAAATGGATATAAACCGCAGGAATGTACATTAATTCTTCATCAAATACTGAACTTTTCATAGTGAAAATCAATTATTTTGTCTGTAAAGTGAACTAAATGCAGGACAAGTCTGTCAGAGTGGAAATACAGTCCAGGGGCTCCCTTTGCCAGAATCCCTGCCCAATGCCAGTGTGCTCCCTGAGAGTTTTTCTGCTTCCAAGTGCTCAAAATCAGGCAGCAAAGATTTCTTTTCAGGAAAGCTCAGGGAGCAGAGGATGCAGTGATGACTGGGAGGTTCCTTCTTGCTTCCAACACTCATCCAGATTAGTGCCCACTGAGCCTCTCACGCAAAGCTTCCTTTGATGTGGATTAAACAGGTTTCTGCAATGAGAACAGAGCCTTTCTCTCCCTGCAATAAACAGCTCTGCAAGCTTGGTTTGGACACAATTTCACTGAATTAATATCAGCATACAAGTACTTTGCTCTCATCTTGTCCTCAGTTAACTCAGCTTATCTGTGATTTCACAGAAAAGTTCATGTAATTATTTAAAACCCCCAACCAGATTCCACACATTCCATTTGCTCAAATGTTACAGCTGGGAGCTGTTTTCTGCTCAAACAAGCCTGAGATCTTTGTAGCAGCCACTTAAGTAGTAACATCACCTGGAGAGATTTTATTGGAAAACCTGGAGCGATTCCCAGGCAAACAATGTCTTGCATGAAGGATTTACAATAGGTCAGCATTCCCCCACTTGTCTATGTCCAGCAGCTCCCCATTCTCAAAGCTAATATTCCACAATGAAAAAGGCTGATATTTGAAATCTATCCAACAGGACTAAAAACCTGCACAGAAGTATCAGCCTGGCCCTAGGAATGAGCAGCACCTGAAGTACAACATGCCCCTAACACAGGTGTTTGTAAGGCAGTGGACACCATCTCCCAGGACTGAATTAGAGCAACAGGACACTGATGGAATGCAGGATGCAATTCCACAAGTCACAACTAACACCTCTGTACCACCAGCATTAAAGAAAACCCCCAAGCAAACTGCAGCACCCCTCCAACTACTCCAGCAGAACCAAGTTTCCTAAGGATACCTTTTGAAGGCAGACAGAAGCTTTCTCCCTATTTCCCTGGCTCACTGTCAGCTCTTGGGGAGAAAGCAGAAAAAGAGGAAAGCTGCCTCCTTCTTCCTTCAGCCAGAAAGTGTGAACTCATCCTATACAAGTTTCAGCTCATTTCAACACAATGAGACAAAACGGGCTGGGTTTAACCACACCAGACATACTCAGACATGCCCACTGCAGAGCAAATTCTTAGGCTGTTTCAGCAAGAGCTGAAAGGCACATGAAGTTTAGGGACAGCACAACATTCCCTTCACATGGAGCCTGCCCAGTGCCCACGAAACCTGGAACCACAACCAGGCAAACACCACCAAGCCACAACCCAGCACAGCTTCTCATACTCACTCATGGTGGTCACTGAAGCTCTGAAGAAGCCTCAAGAATTGTATCTTTAAAGTAATGTCCTAAAAGGAGACAAGAAAGGTAAAAAAAATAGTATTGCATTAGTATTTTTGGCTATCATTAGTTACCAAGCTGACATGAAACAGCTGAATGGAAAACCTTTCCAAATCAAACCCCTTAAGACAGCAGAGCAAGTGACTTGCATCAATGAAGAAGGTTGCACTTCTCAAAATAGAAGTGGAGATTGCCTCCAAGCCTATGCACGTAACAGGTAATAATTTCTTTTCACTGCAATGGCAAAAAAGCTTATAATTGTACTGATCAATTCAGAATGTCTAGGTTTGGAAGGAAAAAAAATATAAAGAGTCCAACACAAAACCCAACCCCCCCCCCCCCCCCCCCCCCCTTAAAAATGAGTGTGGCACAATTTGTCTCTCCTAGGTAGCATTTCTTTGAGTTTTGGTTGTCTTCTGCCTCTGGCCTCCAGGGTCCAGAAATTTACTCCTTTTCCAGTTCCCAAACTAGGAGAGAGGGGAGAGGCTAAACTGGCCTTGCTAAATTGCTAGCATGAGCCAAGGATAGACTTCAGTGAAAACAGTAATTCCTCAAAACTCGAATGCTACCACACCTCAAGTCATTGATTATACAAACACCCAGCTGCTCAGCACAGCTCCTCAGGACTGTATGACAGGATAAAAACCCAACACAGAATTCCAGAAGTTCCTCACCGGGCTGCAATCACAATTCTGGTTGTGTCCGTGCAGAACCAGGGCTGAGGCCGAGTGCTTCCTCCAGATGAGTTTGTCAAACAGGTTATTGAGGCCAGGAATGAGTCTGAACTCTGCTATCATTTTATGAACCTGGGGAACAAGAGAGGTACAAACATGTCTGCTCCAGCCTCAGAGAGAGATTTAATGTAGTCTGGAAACAGAAGGGCACAATGATGTCATTCTCTGACAAAAGGATGTGATTTCTTGTCTCAAACAGCAAGTGTTTGTGTTAACACACTAATCCACAGTGCAGCAGTTTCCATTTGGTGGACATGAACAGAAAACAGACATTTTGGGGTAAAGTTCTTCACCAGTGCTTCAATTAACCACCGTGTCCCTGGAAGCAGCTTTGGGCATCAGGACCTCACTTCCAGGACACTGAAAATGCCTCTACACCAAACAGCCAAGCTGGGGATATTCTGCTGCCACTCATCCCCTGAGTGTCCTTTCCCTTTCCAGACACACAGCTGGAGCTCAGGCAGGCCTCTGATGACAACAAAACCCATCAATATTGGTTTTGTTCAGGTGACCTGGGCAGGAGTCCTGAGCAGAGTCCAGCAGTAACACAACACACTGCTCCTTCAGGTTAAAGGGAAGCTGAACTTCAGAAAAAAAAATGCCAAATTGCTCAGGTTTATTTATCAGTCTGCCTGGTACATCTTTTTTATTCATACAGAAAAGCTAATAATTATGGTGTGAACAGCTGTTCAACACCTTCAGTCCAAGCTAGTATACTTTTGATGTAAGGAATTTGGAAGATGAGGACTAAAGGAAATACAAAGTGGGATTCTTATCAGCCATAGGCCTAGGACAAGCATTATTCCTTGAGATGTGGTTGCAAATGAAAACCACATGACTGGAATGTCCAACATAGTGCAAAAATTAAGTGCCCAAGTAATTGACATGTTCCTTAAAACCAACAAACAAAATCACTTAAAAATAGCCCAAGTTGTCCCAAGATACAGAACTGTAACCAGCAGCATTTCAAGCAGATAATCTACTTTGTTCTATTTACTCAGATACCTGAATGAATCAAAATATCTGAAGCTGATGCTCTTTTACAGATTTTAGTTCTAGTTTGCAGCACAGCTGATGGCTTTTTGCACCCCTCTTGGCTGTAGCCACCAGCTGTCCCATCTCTATGGAAATCACTTTCCTGGTGCTGGACATCTCAAGTATCACACCTGAGGAAGCATCCAGCTCCTTCCCACCCCACCCATGCTGCCCTGACAGATCGCTGAGCTCGGAGTCCTCTGGTGCTCCATTATTTTCAAACACTCTTGGACACTTTGGTTTAGTCACAAAAGCAGCTCTGAGGAATCTCTCTGAACAAAGTGCTCCCTGTAGTGCCCCTGTCCCTCCACGGCACAGGCACAACAGGAGGAAGCCAAGCATGTGAGCTGCCTGCAAGAGCCTCAACCCTCACTAAAAGAAGAGCTTCTACACTCACAGTTTTAACTCCTGAATCAGCTCCTTTCCAAATGACTCAGATTTCCAAATGTGTGCAGTTTAGTTTGCTCAGCTCTGAAGCTCTCACCTGACAGAGCTCCTCAGTCACATCACTGCCTTTGTATCACTCTCTCTCCCAGACCCCAAACTCATTAGTTCCTCTGCCTGAGGATGCCAAGACAATCCCTGCTCTATAGTCACCCTTCAAATTACTTTGGCTTTTTCCTGCTGCCATCCAGCTCCACAGGAATTCCTCTGTTGCTTTCTCAACACTAAAACTGTCTCTGCTGAGTTTCTGTGTGTGCAGCGTGGCTCCCTAGAGCAGGAGTAAGGAAATCAGCTGATAGCTCTTCACCACAACACAGACATTCAAGACAGCCTAGAAAAATACATAAGGAGAGTAATTTAGGGTGTGACCATAATGAGAAGGCAGCAAAGGCCCAGATCTGCAGAGAAACACCACTTATCCCAAAGGGTGAGATCATCCCTGAAGCGGCAGCAGGAGGAGCCAAGTCACAGTTACTAATTAATGCAAATCAGCCAGTAATCAAGTTTAAACCAAGGACTTAGAGTAAACATCAGGGGACAGGTTGAGTTTGGGAGGCTGCACCTTCCTTCAAGCAAACACCACACCATTATGTCGATTGTTACAGTGGACTGAAGCAGGTTTGTGATGCCCTTAATAAAATTCTATGCAAAACTAATCCAATCTAAAACCAGCAAGTCCTTAGGCTGCTCAGACTGGTACCACAGATCCTGTGCTTTTATTCCTTCATAGAAAAGAGAGACCAAAAAGCAGCTGAAATGCTTGTCTGAGTGTGCTATTGCAGACACTGCTGTGCCTGCATTCCAGAGCTTCCCACGGAGAACAGCTCAGCTCCAGTCCTCCATCTCCCTGGCTCTCAGGAAGGGCAGTGGATTCACATCTGCCACACAAGTCTTATGCACATTAAGGAATGAAGGACGTATCATGTGTGTCAAAGGCAGAGGATTTCATAAAACAAAAAAACCAACCAAACAAACAAAACCAAACAAAAAAATCCCCCAAAAAACCAACCAACAATAAACAAAAAACCAACCAAACAACAACAACGAAAAAAAACTGGCTCTGGACAAGAAGTGCTTGGGCATGTAGTAAATCCTTCAATTCCAGTCCTGAATGAGTCCTGGGAAGAAGTGAATTGCAGGCCAGCTTTATCCTTACCTTCCCCATCTACATGGGGGCAGAAATAGCAGATGAAGGATAAAGAGTTGTTTTCCCAGGAAATTAAAAAGTAAATTCCAAGCTAGCTGTTTCAGCAGCAGAGTTTTTGCCTTGTCACATTTGACAGGAGCACCCCAGAAGTGACCCAGGCAGGGAAGGAACCCAGCACCTCCAGCTCCCTCCAGCAGCAGCAGGATGAGTGCAGGCTACAAGCAGTTCCTGCAGTATCTATAAAACTGCATTCTGGTGGGGCACTCAGGCAGGGATGAATGATCTGCCCTGGTACAATGGAAAAAGAAGTCCTCCTAACAGATCCATGTTCTGGTAGTTTCAGTTATGTTTTGGGCTTTGTTTACGTTTTATTTCATGCCTCACAGAAACAGCACTTCTAAAAGGAATGACAACATGATTAGGTGTTGTTTATGGTAGTGACTGTGCTTTCTGCAAGAATTGCTGGTTCCCTCACCTTCCTCTTACGCAGAATTTGCTGCTTTTAATGCCAAATGTCTGTTTAAAATCACAAAATCCCAGGATGGTTTGGGTTGGAAGAGATTTTAAAGCCCATCTCCCTCCCCTGCCATGGGCAGGGACACCTTCCAGCAGACCAGGTTGCTCCAAGTCCCAGCCTTGAACACTTCCACGGATGGGAAGCCCACAGCCTCTGCTGCAGGTTCAGAGTGAACAGGTCAGTTATGTTTGGGACTGAACTACAACTGCACTTGTATTCAGAGATTTAGGAGATTGCCCTGGGGAGTGTTTGTGACTGACACACTGAGAGGTTAATACTCAAAATAAACGTGCTCAAGCTCCTGCCCCACAACACGGCCTCTCTTGCCAAAAGCAACAGCCCTTCAATAACTCACATCAATTCGGCCCTCCCAGTGTCCAGGACATCTGAATGCCCCTGCCATCCCAAGGTGCTCTGCTGAGATGAGCAGACTGCCAAAGCTGGAAACCTGTCAAAACTGCACCAATGGCTGCTTTGCTTTTCCCTTCACAACCTGCTTTTGACCCATTTAAATCAAACGACAGCCGAGCTGCAGTGACTGGTTCTTTGTAAGCCTGTGTAAAGCAGGGAACATTTTTTTTTTTTCATTTCAAAAGGAAGAAAGGCAAAGGAACCGATGAGTGGGATTTCCAGGCAGTGACCAGTGCAGACAGCACTGAAGTGCATCTTCCCAGCTGTGAGTTTGACAGCATGCTCACACTTTGCCAAGTCATGGCAATACGCTGCAAAAAACATCCAGAGGGTTTCCAAAGCAGCCAAAGAAGGGTAAGGCCTGAAGGGGCTCCATCCAAACTGGTCACCAGTGCACCAGGAGTGGGGAGAACGCCTGACTGCAGCTCCTGCAGCATCCAGGTACACCCACACACTTCCTCCCACAGGAGGCATCCTCCTGCATCCCTCCTGCACCAGAGCAGAGGCTCGTGGTTCCCAGTGAAAAGCTGCCAGTTTTCTGCACAGGGCTGCAAGGATGGGATTGCCCAGCTTGGTACCTTGAGCTCCGCCCTGGTGTTTCAGTGTCCATGACCTCATTCACAAGCACTGAGGTTTAAAGAGACGCCTACTGTGAGCCTGGCCATCCTTTGGGGCTCACCTGATTCCTCTGCCTGCCCATGAGCAGCACGCAGAGAACATACAGCACCTCCAGCTTGTACATGATCTCGTGCATGATCTTCATGGACTGGGGCAGCTGTGTCCTCGTGGAGGTGTTGGCCAGTCCACTCTCATCTGAAGACTCTGAAAAAGATGGCGAAGCTGTGAGACTGAGGCAGCTTCAACAGCAAAGGATTTGTTACAGTTGTTGCTTTTCTACTGAACACTGCAGATGCAGGAGCAGCACATCTGCTGAAATTTTCTTCTCAACTAAAAATAGTGATGTACAGCAAATAACCAATCTGAATTACATGCTAGAGAAAAAATATAGCTGAAAATTTAGAGGAGATAAAATCAGATTTTTTAAAATTATTTTTCCATAATGAGCTAAATGGCAGCCATCTCCCTAAAATGAGTAGGCTCACCTAAATAAATTAATAGACTACTGCACCAGGGCATGGCAGAAAAGGTAATAAAAGTAGATGGGAGTTTATCAGAAGCACTTACTATTAAATCTACTCTCATTTCACACCTCAGTACCAGTATACTTAGGCCACAGTTAAATAAATTTCATAACCTTATAGAGAATTACCCTGCTAAGAGCAGAAACAGGAGTACTAAGTACTTTTGAGTTCTACCAGACATACACTGCATTTTTGTCATATCAAAGGGTGAAGAAACAAACCACACACGTGCTTCAAAGCATTTTCCTAAGGTTGTATTAACACTTCCACTGGAACAATTTTTTTTCCCCCAGTTAACTTATTTAATTTAGCTGGAACTACCTTTCCTTTTTAAAGAAGGGACCACGTGCTTGGTGTGAAGCATTTGAACACAAAGTCATCAGCCAAAATTTTAAGAGTAAACTGCTGGCGAAGCCCCTTACCTCAGGAGAGTTATTTTAATCACTCCAGAGGAGGTTAGGGCTGAGGATGCACAGCATTTCAGTGTTAGCCACGCATGCAAAGAGCACAGACTGCTGTAGGATCTCTCCTTTTGCTAATTTTAATTCTTAAAAAAAATCAGTGCTACATGAGAACAAAATGGGAGTCAGACCTAAATGTTGATATGTGAGTCCTCCATGCAAGAAGACAAGGGAGATCTGGACCAGATGAAAGGAAAAGCAACACATGGCAAACCCTGAAGAAGGTTAAGACATGCATCAGCTGCTGGTGGGTGGAGCAATGCAAGCCAGGTACCTGTACTGCTCTGCTCTGCCTCTTCATTTGCCACTCTCATCAGTGCATCCAGCACGAGTGCGTTGTCCAGCCAGGTGTACCACTCCTCCAGCTCCTGCAGGAAGCTGGAAGTCCCTGTTGTTTCAGACACCTTCCGTGTGGCCAGTTTGCACAATCGCTCGATGAAGCCTGGAATATTCAGAAGTGTTGCTGAAAAAAAAAAAAAAAAAGGAGAAATAATTTTATTACAATTTAAGATCACCACAAGGTACCAGAACATCTGCTTTAGGGAAACAGAAGTGTATGGTTAAAAAGATCTGGTTAAAAAGATCTGAAGATGGAAGAATTCAGTGCACTCTCCTGTTAAGGACTGGAAGAGAGCACCTATACCCCAGGGATAACTCAGTGTTGTTCTCCAGTCATATCAAGGAACTGATCTGGCTGAAAATTCAGCTGGCAGAAATAAAGCAGCAGCCCTTGGAAGCGGCAGCTCCACCTCCCCTTTCCTTCCTTTTCCCTCCTGGGGTGTTGGTCTGTAGTAACTGAACTGGCTCCCTGCAGCAGCTGGGAGGAAAGCTGTCAGCTTTTCAAGTACTAGGTTCCTGAATTAGTTCTTCATGGAGCAAAACAGATAGAGAACACACCACAGCAGCCCCAAGTGTGAGGGCTTGAACTGTGGAACTGCACCCTTAGAAAGAGCAGTGCAAGGACTGAAGTCACTGCTCTGCAAAATGTTTGGGGAGGTGCGTTTTGCCCTCAAGAGTAACTTAATTACAGGACCTGTTTATTAAAGATACATGGCTAAAGCTTCACTTCACACTTGCAGGGGCAAGGAAAAAAGGACAAAGAATTTGGCCGTGAACATTACATTAAAGAGTTTCTTCTCTGCCAGTATAAGCTCCCTGATAAAATTTTTAAACTAGAATATACTGCACAGCCTTAGAAACAGTCTCTGATTGTGCCATAAAAAATGATTAGCTCAACATTTGCTTGGCACGGGCCTATGCAAATATCTGCTTCAGAAGCCCAGAAGCTTTTCAGCACAGTAAGAGCTGAAAGCAGCAGATCCTACATTTGATGGTACTTTTAACTTTTTCAATTCCTACTCATCCTTCTAGGCAAGATTTCTGCACCTGAGAAGTACTCAGCAAAATAAGGAAAGCTGCACTGTGCCCAAAGTTAAGGTTGAGATCAGACCCACAGATTTGCAAGGCTGGTTTGGTAACACTGGGCAACATAATTAAAGCTAAACACACTTCTCTTTTGATAAAGACAGACATCCTGTTCAGGACAACATCAGATAAAATCACAGAAGGACCTGCTGCAACAGCAAGCACACTGCAGGCAGTTTTAGTTCAGGAATTCCTATTTTATGGACGACACAGAATTACTGAGAGCTGCTAATGGGAAATCCATAGATGTGGATGAGGCACAGAAAACAAATCCAATTATTTTAAGCCACTCAGTTCATCAGACAGTGCTGAAATGACAGAAATTAACCCACCTAATTAGCAACACCACATGAAACCAAAAGCTACAAAGTTCCATTAACAGGACAGATTGTTTCCAGGAAACTATCTATGGGGAATGAATAAAGAAAAATGCTTTGTAAGACACAACACTCTCAGTATCCTCCAGAAACATTACACTATGTGACATTGAGAGAGGAAAACTTCATACATTGCTGAGATTATTCTGACTTGTTCACAGCATAACAATTACCTTGATTAATTTCAGCTCGGGAAGGGCCCAAGTTTTTTTTCTGCTGGGCATTTTTGGCCAGAAGAGTGTGCTTGTCATCACTGCCCGTGTCGAGCTCCGAGATGGTGACAGCCAGGATCCTGCAGAAGTTGGCCAGCTGCTGCTGGTCAAAGCTGGACACCAGGCTTGCCAGGTTGGGAATATCATCCAGCTGGATCATTTCCTGGAGGAGGCAACACCAGCTAAGTCACACGTGATGGTCAACAAGTGAACACAAGCAGATCCTCCCTGAGGAGCTCTCTGGGTTATTCCAATGTCAGCAAAGAAGCAGCAACAGTCTGAAAGCAGCTGGGATTTACAACTGCTGTCAGGCTTAGCAATTCCAAAAGTACAGATGTCCATATTTTAAATACTATTTTTACATTCACAAAAAATTTGGGGGCCTTTTTAAACTGAAAAACCCACAAAACCACAACCTAATTTGATACATAAATTATGTTTAGGTATTAGAAGTTTCAATTCTGTTTTCCAATCCTGTCTTTTCTTTGAAACTCACAGATAAGAATCAACTTCTAAATTATTTCTCAGTCTTTTCATCAGAAGTTCTTTTTAACAAAAAGACGTTGATAACAGCTTTCAGGAAAAAAACCCATTTTTGTTCAGATAGACTAAGCTTGTTTTTTATTTCAGGAAGTACATCGACCTCAACCTTATTCTAAATAATAAAGTACCAAGTTACAGACTCCTGACCTTCTCCACAAAATGTACACAGACACTTTCCATTCAAGGTCTTCCCAAGGTTACACCTCTCATATTTTACTTGTATCACATCAGGGCACTGAGCTGCAAGGATGCTGGCAAGTAAGTTCAATAACCAGGTTTGTGCAGAAGATTTAAGTGCCCTGTGTCCCAGCCTACAACTTCTTAGAGAGGTGAAAAATGCTAAGGGATACACGGGAAGCCTTCCAAATGTGAGGAAGACAAGTGAAGTATGTGAAATACAATCAGCAGGCAAGGATGAAAACTGAATTTATATGAGGTTCATTTTTTTCACTGGAAATACTGGCTGTTCTTTAATGACAGTGAGGTACTCAGATCACGGGGACTCACCTCCCATCATTCTCTGAGATGGGTAAAAGCACCACAAGCACGACACCACAGGAATAGTTTGGCTTCCGTATGAGAAGTGATTGAAGTTAACTATTACTGTGAACAGGCGGGTTTCAAATAAGCTACAAGAAGTGAGAATGGTACCTTACAGGACCATCCTCAGCAACTCTTCAAAGAAACAGCTGTCTTTCCTCTACTGGGCTGCAAAGCCATACAAATGATACTAAGAGACCAGTAACGAACCTTTTTAACTCCCAGGATGTCTTCAATGAGCGTTGCAGTTTGTAGGAATGTCTTTTTGTTTGTCATCAGTGTAAACAGGAACAACACAAAGTCGTTTCTCTCCGCCAGTCGCCTCGTGACTCCTTCCGTCTAGAAAGGAGCACACACAGACCCAGTGAGAGCCCACCCCAAGCAGCCACATGGCACAGCACGTGCAGGACAGCCCTACGGATGATGTGGTACTGAGTCAGCTGCTCCTGAAACCAGGAAATGTTGTGTTTATGGCAACCCAAACCATCTGCAGTCCTTGTTTGAAGTCAACGTGGCGCCTGCAACAATGCCAGGATGAGAGGCTTCACCTCAAGGCAGTTGTTTTCTTGTCTGAATCTAAAGCCAACCCTGCCTGCTGGGGCACACACCAGAGGGGCTTGGCTCTGCTTTGCCATACAAACTGTGACCAGCTCCACGCCACGGTCTGCAAACACAGCAGCTCCTAAACCCTCAGCACTGTTCTATCTGAGTGACCCGGATCAAGCACCGGCCTAAATGAACTGGGTGGTGAACCCCAAAGTCAGGCTGAGGCATGAAAACCCAACTTTAAGGCTGCCTTTCATGCTCTGAGCTCTGCTGAGAGCACAGCCAGGCTTTCCTGAACTCACAACTACATCCTGAATGCTTGCAAAGCTGTGCCTTATCCATGACTGACAAATTCCCAGCGCTCACAGAACGAGACTAGCTCAGATAATTCCCTGGTATTTACACATAAGTGTAAGAACAGTTAACAGTGCCCACAGGCCCACACCATTTCCGTGATCCTGCACACTTCTCATCCAATTCCAGCAGTAATACCAAAGTGAATTAAAACAGCAGCTAGTCTAGAAATTGCAGACCTGTTTTTTAGCATATCATGCTACTCTCAGTTTGCAAAAGTTGCATTACCTGCAGCTAAAAATATAAATCATCCAAGCCAACAAAAAAAGTGTTCCCTCTCTTCCCCCTCCCACGTGTACACAGATCCTTATCATTGAGACATGATCTAATAAGACTCAAACTCTGGAGATTAGACTGATGCTTTTGGAAGAGCTCCAAGCCACTAAGTGACTCTTTTTTAAATTTTTGTTAAACAATGTTCCCTAGGTTATGGCATAATGAGGTGTTGATGAAGTAAACAATCCTGAGGATGTTCCCTGCATGCATAATCTGAGGCCTTTGCTTTTAGACTCAGGATTTTAATGACGAGGCATTTCCAGAGGCCTTTAACCCAGCACCTTCCTTTGCACTGACCTGCCACAACTGAACTGAACTAAAATCCAGCACATGGAGTTGCAGGATCAAACTCAAAACACTTTGCCAGCCCCAGTTCTGAACAAGACCAGCTGTAGCTGGGCTTAACAGGCATCCATTCCCAGCTTCAGATTTTAAGCTGGAACGTAACAAAGGCTGGCACAGCTTTCCTATGGAAACACAGAGACAGGAAGATCCAAACAAAGGAACTTAAGCTTGACAATGTGGCTAAGAAAACACATTATTTGAGTAAGACATCAAAATACAGAGTGATCCTGTATTTAACTGAAGGAATTTTAATGTAAAGCTTTGAAGTTAAGTTTAATTAAAACTTAAAAGAGACTGTTTGTTGTCTTATCAAGCAGCACATGTAAAAAGTGACCAGGAGAAGAGCTGTACTTACACATATACAGGTGTTGTACAGTATGCTTAAACAGTCCTTGATGAGGTCATCACTTACTGCAAAGGAGAGAGGAGAACAGACAGTCAGCAGCCACTCCCTGCCAAGGAACACCAGTGTCCGTGGGAGGGACATGGAGAGCTATGGAATGGGTGACAACTGCAGGCTGCTGGCTCAGAGCACACATGCAAATGCCTTATAGGACAGAAACCACAAGAAACACTCTATACCTGACCTGTCCACATGCTAAATTATTTTTGTATGGGGAGGAAAAAAAATGACACTTCATGCCATTTTCTCCACTGGCAACTCATGCTGTTTTCTCGGCACCTGGACTTCATAAAAAACTTTCAATCTGCTTTACTGCAGCACTTTAATATTTAAAATACGTTTTCAGCACAGACCTACAATTGTTTGTAGCTCAAGTTCAAGTCATTTCGCCTTTGAAGTTCCCTGGCTGGCAGGCACAGGGTGCACCATGACATTCCCTTCCCTCAGAAGGGCTTAGGGAACCAGCAGAATCCCAAACAGGGGAAATGAAAACACTGCAGCCAAGCTGCTCCAGCAGGAAAGTTGAGCTGAAGTCACTGCACCCCCTCTCCTTACAGCAATGTGGAAATGAGTAGTCACATAACAAAAAGTGGACTGTTTTCCTGAGCTACTCATCTCAGAGTCTCTGTAGCTCCCATTACATAAACAATCGTTTGTGAGTTATTATTGATAATTTTTCACTGTAGCTGTAGCCACAGTAACAATAAGAGTTTCCACTGATTGCAGATTAATGCTTTGAGTCAAGTATGTTGTGCTGAGTGCGTGAATCTCCGGAACTGTGCCCAGAAACAGGTGACTCTCCCAAATCCCAGCACGAATCAGTACCACAGAGAACAAAGAAACCAATGATTCATTCCTAAATGAATCAACAGGAAATTGCTGGGATGGAAAGACAATAACAGAAAAATAGAATGATTTCTGTCTGAAACAGAAACACAAGGCAAAACAGGGGAAAAGAAAAAGATAAACCACCTATTTACTTACTTTTCTGCTTCTTTTTCTGTGTAATAAGAGTTGGTCTCATGAGAATTTCTACTAAAAGCTGTAAAAATAAGACAAAGAATGAAGGGACTGATCATCGAGATACAAATAACCAATTAATTTGTCAGTGACAAACCCAAACCTGTCTCTGCTGAAGTCACAGAGGTGAATAACGAAGGCTTTACAATCAAACCCCCACTGGTGTCAAAATCACACTGACAAATAATAGTTGCATTTACCCTGAAGAAGCAGTAAGAGCTGTGCAAAATAATCTCCCACAGGCAAGTTTTAAAGAATTTGAGCTTGCAAAGAATGTAATTTCACATGCCTCCAGATAACATCAAGGATGGTGATCACACATCTCTTAAAATAAGGAATCTTTAGCAATAATCTGCAAAGAGATGCAAATTTTGCCAAGGCTTTCCCTAAATATTGCTGGGCTTCAAAAACATTTCAGGTCCAGACAAAATTTAGCAGCTCCAGATTTTATCTCAGCACCAAAAAGACACTACTTGTGTACAGAACCCTGTAGGTATATTTACATTTATATTTCTATTAAAGGAATGTAACAATCAGCTTTCCAAGACCAGGACTGTGCTTCTGACTGATGTAGAACTGATCTTTAGTTGCTCTAGTCTATACCACTGGTTTAGCTTAAAACATTTGAAAAAAACAGCAGTTTATTTAAAAACGAAAGTTGGCTACCAGAAGGAACTGGTGACTTCTGCGAGAACTACTGCAAATGCCCCCCGGTTTTAAAATTCAGTTTATAATTGTTAACAGCAATGCAGGCATCACCCTGTCAACGCCAACTCACAAGATACTTAAGAGTTTACAACTTGATCTATTTGTCCCATCTTAGCTTTACCCTTCTTTGAATGAACTACTGACCCAGACACAGACGAAACCACCTGGCATCACTGGAGGCCACGTTATAAGCACTGACAAATAAACAGGCAACTTTTAAGAGGAATATACATTTTTAAGCAATATTTGTAGTAATAGCTGTAGCATTAAGAGGGTAGAGAAAAATGACTGCAGTAATGCAGATCTCGCATTAATGGCTTGTGTTTTAGGAGGAGAATGCACACCTCAAAGTCTGGGGTTTATGCTTTAATTCTTGGGTTTTCTGCCTCTCACCAGAGGCAGAAGGAGCAGAAAGGGAATTATGAGATCGTGTTTCTGGGAATGGGGTTACATTCAGGTATAAAATCCATGAGGTTTGTGTATCACTTCATGTGTTTGCACTCCCGGGTCTTGTTTTACATGGATTCATATGAAGGGAGGAGCCACCAAGTGGTTTTGTTCTTCCTTGATGTAAAGGCTGTCAGAATCCAAAAATATTTTAACTATCACACATTGTAGCCTAGGAAGTACACTGCAAACTGAGTGTCCTTCAAACTTACCCATGTTCCACAGCTCAAAATATTGCAAAATAAAATCAGCACATGGCACACACAGCACCAGCAGATCAAACTTCTTCCTTTTCAAATCCTAGAGCAGGATTTTTGGAAACACATAGCACTGGCTTCTATCACTACCTTTAATCACATTAAACCCACCTCTATCAGCCAAAACTCTGCCCAGAGCACCAGGTAATTACAGTGTATCTGATATTCACCATCTCCAGTCCAAGGGGGAAAAAAACCAACCAAGCCCCAATCAACCCAACCCAACAAAACAAGCTGTCCCCAACACACAGAGATGCTGTGCATCATGTTAAAATCATTTCTCCAGGAAGTACCACTATTTCCCTTTAAAAACAAGGGAAATTTAAAACATTTTCGTATTGTTCTCATTTGCTTGGGTAGCTGAAGGCTTTTGCCCTCAACTGACAGGAACAACTAAACCAGTGCTCATTTCAAAACAACATAAACAGCAGCTTTAAGTAAAAGCGAGCTAAGTGTAACAAGAAATAAATAGCAAAATCTGTTTAGTTAAACTAAATAAAGAGACAGTGTCAATTAGTTCACTGGAAAATACAAATC
Organism: Lycocorax pyrrhopterus obiensis; assembly: GCA_014706295.1. Classification (NCBI taxonomy): domain Eukaryota; kingdom Metazoa; phylum Chordata; class Aves; order Passeriformes; family Paradisaeidae; genus Lycocorax; species Lycocorax pyrrhopterus. The sequence continues at coordinate 5,761,752 of JACSVZ010000022.1, read as the reverse complement.
ATACATTTCTAATGAAAGCCAAGCCAGAGTCAGGCACCATAAAACCAAGCAAATGGGTATTTGTGCAATGTAGAATAAAAGCAAATAAACAAAATGATAAATTGCCAAAATGTCCACAGAAACCTTCCAGTTCTGTTTAAAAAACTTTGCCATAGATGAAGCAATAAACACAGACAACCTGGCTAAGACAGAGCCCTGGTGTGCTTAAACTGCCAGAGATCCCCCACTGTTAAGTGAAATTCTCACTGCTCCAATGCCAATTGTGTTATCTCACAACTAGGAACCATTTGAAACTGTCTTCATTCAGAACTAAAGGTCTAATCTTTTTCAAGGCAAAACCAGACTGACTAAAGAAACAGCCAGGTATTCTATATCATATAAGAAAAAAACACCTCACTTTGGCTGTAACACCTTGAAAAATACACCTTTTTCCTATTTTGATTAACAGAAAGAGGCAAAATTCTAATGCTTAACATCAAATTGGTAAAGTCATTCTGTAGCTTGAATTTTAGAAGCTTCAAAGACGTCACTGAAGAGATTTCTCAGTGGGATGATGATCATGCAGATCTTTTGACATTGTTGAAAAAACACACTTACATCGACTCCTCCAAACAAGTCAAACGTGTATGTATTTGGGAAACTGGACTCTTGAGCAGCTTTTCTGTCTTCTGTGACATAAACCATGGCTTCCATCGAAAGGAGTGGAGAAATTTCCTGCATGTAGGGAAAAAATAAAGAGATGGTTCAAAAAGAAAACTGTTCATCAGTATAAACACAATTATCTTCCACTATCGGTGTGATCCACTGACTAATCATCACCTGCAACCCCAGCTTTTACTTACCAGCCAGTTTTTGGCAGATACCATCATGCAGACAGCTTAAAAAATTAACAGAGTATGATCACAGCAGACTTTAAAGAAAGCCACAGCGAAATTATCTCAAGCTTTAGGAAGAAGTGTGCAGGCAGTACCTTTAGGATGCTTTGGCACTGGGAGAAGTCGCTGTTCGGGTGGCTGTGCTCATACAGCTTCTGCAACAGCAAGGGGATCCCATTCCATTTTGCTTGTTTATCTCTTTCCTTCAACAAGGCCTCTGTGATCTGCAACGAAGGAAGAACGTAATTCCCATGTGTCCAATGCTTCATAACCAGGAAAATAACCTTATCACCTTCCTGGAAAAAGAACTTACAAAATCCAGTACCTCTTTCCATGCAGCAATTTATCCAGGACAGGTAACTGCAGAATTTTACAGATGCGAAGTATCTTAAGCAGCACAGACAAATATTTATCTGCTTGAAGCAGATGTCATTTAGAGCACATAATCTCATTCTGTATTTTTCTATTGATTGTGTATTTTAAAATGGGAACACATTAGTCTCTAAACAATTCCATTAGCAGAACTCCAATTGACAGGTGAGTGAAGGAGGAAATGGGTGCCCTGCCACTGTCTCAAATTACACTGGTCCAAGGTGCAGAATGCTGAGGATGGAAAGGCTTCATTACTCAATGCATTCAGCTAGAAAGGAGTATTTCCTCAGCCAAGTCCCTGAAGTCACAGTAATGACCCAAACTATGAAGATTTACAAGCGGGAACATATCAAAGATAGAGAGAAAATTCCCTCTGTAGTCTTGGGCTGGTTGTAGATGGAGACCACCAACTAAATCAGTAGAACAACACTGGCATTATCCTGAGAAACAGGCTGCAACCACAAAAAAGAACACCTTGGCATTTGCTACTATAGTTGTCCAAACTTTCTTCAATTTTCCTCCTTTTACCCTAAAGTAAAAAAAAAAAATTCTCAATATTCATCACTGTGTTTAACACCTAAAAAAAAGAAGTAGCACCACAAGACTGAAATATTCTGCTTAAAATCCACAAAAGATGTTTTGAAGCCTGAATACTTCCAGGTTAATGCCAGGAGAATCTGTCAAGGAGGAGCTTAGGACCTTAAAATTCACCATCCAGTCAATGACGACCAAGCTTTAACTCTTTTCCTCTCTGATACTTCAGAGGTACCTACACCAACCCCAACACAGGGACTCACCACTGTACACAGGATAAGGTAAAGCAGACAACAATTCCAGCAGCATTTTTGGCTGTGTTTACAAACATTTTATATGGCCTTCAAATAAAAACTACAACATAAAGAAAACCCCAATCCTCTGGTCAGCACCTCATAGCAAACCTTTGAAAACAGAATGTCCTGAGCTGGAAGGGACCCCCAGGATCATCCACTCCAACCCCTGGCCCTGCACAGACACCCCAACAACCCCACCCTGGGCATCCCTGGCAGCGCTGTCCAAACGCTCCTGGAGCTCCGGCAGCCTCGGGGCCGTGCCCATTCCCTGGGGAGCCTGGGCAGTGCCCAGCACCCTCTGCGGGAAGAACCTTTCCTGATATCCAGCCTAAACCCCCCTGACACATTTGTGGGTTTGCTCTTACTCCTAGGCCTAACCCCCTAAGCTGCTCTCATTCTGCACCTTTCTGTGGTTAAGCGACATTTCCCTCCCACCTGCTTAAATCTCGCTTCTTATTCTTTCAGCCAAGACATCATTCTCAGACACAGCTCAGTGCACAATTCCAAAGGGCCATTCAATTCCTGATTAGACAATTATATGCAAATATACTCCAATTTCTGACTGAGAATTTAACCCTTTTCTCTGCTTGTTATACAGGAAGACCAGAAAACTGACGCAAGCTGAGAACTCAGCCTGGTAATGTATCTAACATGAGTCCTCACCCTCTTTTTAAGATCCCCAGGTACTCAGGATTCTTTTGCTGATGAAATACCTAAATTTTTAGATAAATAAGAACTTCAAGGGTCTTGAAGTACCAGGTTTTCTTGCTACAAGCAGTGATTGAAGCAGCATGAACACATTTGGGACATAAAATTCTCTCCAGTTTTTAACTTTTCCCTGCTTTCTGAATCAGAGAAATCAACCAGCACTGCTGGAGAATGACACAATTTCCTTCCAAGAAGGAGAAACAGCAAAGGACCAAACCAGAAAGCCAAAATGACTTCTCATCATTTGGGCTCTAGGTCAGCTCCTTGGAAGTCACAGATTCCATTTCTCCTCGAGATACCGAGCACAGAGTGAGCCAAAGGAGCTCTACCACGGCCCCATCCCAGGTGTGGGAGGAGTACAAACCCCACAAGCAGTGGGAGGAACTGGATGAATTGCTGGGCAAAGTACAAAGAACACACAGCAAAATGCCAGGGAAAGAGTCCAACTCTCCAGCTCCAGCTGATGTGGAAGATACCACAGGGCGGGATGACGTGCATGGGCTGCAATCTCAGGTTCCAGTAGCACAGAGCAGAATTCAGCACTTAAATGCTCTCAAGAATGGCCAAAAACCTTTAATTCACATTAAAACCTTGTCCTGGGTTTAACACCACATTTTTAATCACATATATGCTTCTTGGTTTGGGGCAGGATCCATCTGAGCCATCTCCACTCCCATTTCTGTACTAGCAGGGCTTCCTTTCCCTGCCCCAGGCTCCGAGAGGCAGCCACAGGAAACTTCTAGAACTGAAATTCTGAAAGAGTGAAGCAAATGTTTCCTTGCTCTCATCATCTTTTAACTGCTTTCAAAAGAAAAATAAATAATAATAATAAAAAGGTTTTCTTTCTCTTGGTTTAACACATCTTTGGTTTCACTGCAAGCTCTGGCTTGTGGTCCCTGCTGTGGATTTGAGGCTCCTCTGGCTGTGGATAGTTCCATTGTGGCTAGCTGGTATTTGCCAATGCAAAGATTTTGGATTCTGTGAAGGGATTAAAATTCAATCAGACTTTGTGGAGCTGTCTTTCTTCACAGCCATTTTGGTTAAAAACTGCATATCCTGTTTTCTGTAACAGCAGTTAGTCAATGCTTTTCATTTATAAGCAAAACTGATTTTCTTTTTGGGGAAATTTTACTGAAGAGTCATCAAAATCAGCACTGGGTCTTTTGGGGCTCTTTTCCTCTGTGGAATTTTTTGGTCTCATTCAAGCATGAAAAGTGCAATCCAACATTGATTTTCTTCATTCACTGAAAAGCTCTGGATAAAATACCTGAAATCTTGCACACAAAACTTGAGAAGTTAGGTATTACCTAGCAAGAAGGAGAGGCTGTAGCAGCCCAGCTGGAAGAGGCATCCATTAAAAGCCATGACCTCCCCAAGTGCTGGCAGCTGGGTTTGGAACTGTCACACCTCACTGGCGTTAGGACACGACAGCATAAGGATCAATTACTGGGAAAACAAGAGCAGCAGCATCAAAGCCTCCCTAAGACGCAGGTTCAGCAAACCAAACTGGTACAAACACCAGGACTCCACATGGTCACTTCTCAGATTGCTGCAACGCATCCCAGTTCTGGCTCACAAACAGAGAAACCCAAGGACAGACAGCACACCGGGGCTCTCCGGAGCGGTTCCGTTCCAGGCAGATCCCTGATAACACAGTGGCACACAGCAGCTCATCCAGAGCTCCCAAGCCATGTCCCAGTCCAAATCTGTCTGTACAATCCCAGTTCTACACCTGTGGTTTCCCGAATGCTGTTCCCCAGCCAGATGATCACCACCTCACCAGCTGTCCCCCTGCTCCAGCTGTGCCATGAAGCCGTGGCAGCGTGGATTTGCTGGAAGGGCAATGAGAGACCTTGGAGAGGATTTAAATTCAGAGATAAAAATGTGTCACCAGCCCACCCATGTCTGCAAGGTAGAGCAGACTGAGTGGTTTTCTCTTTGAAGACTCCCAAGGAACTGGAGCTCAGGATTTCCCAGGAGATTGCTCCAAAGACTGGTAACTACCATAGAAACATTTCTGACTACACATTTTAAATAAGTTTTGTGCATAATTTTCCTTATATACAAAGGGCTGAATAAAGACACTGTACACAACTCTGCGTATTTCTTTTAATTTTCTTCCTAACCCTCCTGTCTTTTAAACCCTTTCAAAAATGACTGATTAAGAAGCACAGAATCTTTTGAGTTGGAAGGGACACACAAGGACTGTCAAGCCCAGCTCCTGGCCCTGCACAGACACCTCAACAATCCCACCCTGTGCATCCCTGACAGCGCTGTCCAAATGCCCCTGGAGCTCTGGCAGCCTCGGGGTCGTGCCCATTCCCTGGGGAGCCTGGGCAGTGCCCAGCACCCTCTGGAGGAAGAACCTTTCCCTGATATCCAGCCTAAACCTGCCCTGACAGCATCAATTTTCATGATGATCAATAAATAATTATGAATAATACCTGCATCTTCATGAAGTTATATGTTAGTATTTGCCTAAATCCATCCCTTGATCAGTCTAGTTTCCCTTTCACTTTGCTCATCCTCCAGGCACAGCCTCTCCAGCAGCACAGGAGCAGCTCTTCCCCCCTGCTCTGTGTCCATGCCCTGGCACATGCTCAGCACTGTGTTACTAGCATTGCCAAAACATTTCTTACTGCCCTGAAACCTCTTGGGAGCTAAAGTTGCACCCAAATCCCTTCCCCTTCCAGTGAGGATTTCCCTTCCTACCCGTGCTCCTCCATTGTGACAATTTTCCTTGCCCTACAAAGCAAACCTCTGATTTTCCTAACCTTGCCTCCACCCCTGTGCTGAGTTGTGGTCAGTGACACCTCCGTGTCTTCCCAAAACTGCAGATGAACCAAAGGCCCAGGAGTGGTGACAGCAGCAGAAACACCAGGAGCTAATCCTGCCCTTTGCTCTCCAAAACAGAGCAAACGGTTTCCTGATAAAATTGTGCCTCTATTTCACATTTTATCCTTCAAACATTTCACTGTCTTGCTGAGCCCTACAGGAGGGCGTTTGCTGTCATCTTTCAGAAAGCAAAACCAGTGACTCAGGTGTCCAGGCATCCTTCACAGCACTGAAAGATTCCTGCCGTGACAGACTTCACAGCTATGACACATCACTTAGAAGGTTTTTAAATTCAATTTCTCATTGCAACCATACAATAAGACTCGAAGTGCTTTTAAAAAAAAGCAGAATTTCCATTCTTGGTATTTTCCATGACCACTTCTGGAGTAAATGTTCAAATGTCCTGAAAGTTTAAAAGAAAACAGGCGCAAGATTATGGATCTTGACAAAGAGATGCAAGCACACGGTCTCCACGTATTTTTAATAATACTGAAGCCTTTCCATATCCTTTCCTTTTTAGGCTGTACCTTTAAAAAAACCCCAGGAAACTAATATTTGTGCAATTAAATATTTAATTTTCCTCTGAACAGTAATAATTTAAGAAGTCATCTCTGACAGACTGCCAGGAGAATGATTATTCAGGATTTTGGGGAGTGCCCCACCATCCCAGCTCTTTACTGCATTTTCCTTTCCAGTTGCTAACAACCATCCATCAGCCTGGCTAAGCTGGCTCCATCCTCACACAACTTTTCCCACAAAAGCCTGGGACCAAGGCAAATGACCCTGCAAGTTTTGGTTTTAACACAACAGCTTCTGCAGGAACACAGCTGCTGACCCACGGAGCGATTCTGGAAAGCATTCCAAGGGAGAAGCTGAGAACTGCAGCCTTGCAGCTCTGGGGCAGAACACACTGTGGTCAGTCACCAGCTGATCAAACACAGGGCAGAGCCCCACAAATATTATTCCTAAAAGGAAACTCTGCTGGGAGAAGTCCGTGTAAGAGCACCTATGTCCAGCCTCTTTCCAGCTCCTTCATTCTTCAAGCACAAATCAAGATTCCCTTAACCAGATTCCCTGTTTCTCCATCCTCCCCAGCCCTGGCTGGGGCCCCCCCTCCCTTCTCCTGCCAACCCAAAAGCCAGGCACGAACCCAGGGACACACTGTGCTAGGATAAAACATGCCATAGCTTGCAGCCAGGCCTAACCATTCCCTGGTTAGGGAAATGGTTACAACTCTACTCGCCAGAACTGGAAGAAGAGCTGGTCTACCAAGACAAGGAACGGGCCTCCTGAATCTCCAGTCCCCACAGTACTTCCCAGAGCAAGACAATTCCAAAACAGACCTTTGATACCAGCAGCTCCCCAAACCCACTACAGGATCTACCAGATCAGAACAGAGCTACTAATGTTTGCTTTGCTGATCTTCTCAGAGAAAAATAAATCAACCAATACATATAATTATATTAAAATTATATTACTTCTCAGTTATTACTTTTCCTTGGAACTTCCTAAGTTTCTTCTTTAATTCATTTTGAAAGAAAACAAAATCTGCAGGGTTATCTAAGAAAAAGCAGAGGGATAAAGAGTATCATGTCTACATTTTTCTTCTCATTCATCTTCAGCCACACAAAAAAATCAGACACCAACACAATTTAAGTCCAACATAGTCACTTTTTGAGCATTTCTAGTGCATGACAGAGCTCTGGTCCTGTTACATAATAAAAGCACGTCCAGGCTTTCCAACCTTCACTCACTGTCCTCTCCTGAAGAGGCCTAAGCCTGCTAACACCCACACAATTAGAGCTACTCAAGTGGATTATATTCACGTGAATGTTGTTGTTGGTGCTGTTGTAAGGAGGAAACAAAAAACTGACTCGAAAACAAAATCTTTTCTCAGGGTTAGGAAGCTACTCCTGCTGATAACCGGCAATGGCAGGAGGTGGAAATCTGGATGCCTGAGGAAGAAAATGTTTTCCTTCCACAGAGCTTTTTTTAGAATGGATAGGGACTATCCTGCTAAGGGAAGTGTCTGCTCCTAGGGATAGCAAAGCATGAAATACAGCTGGAAAAATGGACTCTTTTTTTCCATTCTAATTGTTTCAGCTAAGCCTTGGCAATCCTGTGAGGGTGAGACCAGTGCTGACGCTCAGCTCTTGGGACTGCACCAGGAGCATGTAATTTGGCCAACAAATCCCTTAGTCCATTATTACACTGCTCTGTCTACAGGGATTCCCAGAGCTGCACCTAAAATCTTCTGGTTTCATGCCATATCCACGTTGTTCACAGCTGGCTTGCAGCAGATGAAGTGTGTACCCTCTTGCTAAGGGGATTTGAGCTGATCAGCTGAGCCAGAGCGTTCTTGGCTTTCAAGGAACAGGAGCACAAACCTTGTCCCAGAGCCTGTGATCCATGGCACAGCTGTGCCCCGAGGAGGACAACACACCAGGCCCCTCACAACCAATATTCCTCCTCATTAGAAATGTGTCACTTCTGGAAAGCTGTCCTGCTGCTGGTTCACCAGCACCTGCAAAGCCCCTTGCACTGGCTCTGTGCTCAGGGCAGGGCAAATCCTGATCCAAGGTTATGCAATCTGATACCAACACTGAGGCTTGTGTGCGGGGCAGCAGCCGATGCCAGCAATGTGGATAAAACGGACACAGGAACAAATAATGGCAGTATCTACTGCAATCTGCTTTAGCTAATCAACTTCTTATCACAGAATCATTTGGATTGGAAAAGACCTCCAAGACCGTAGAGTCCAACCCGTGACCAATCCCCACCTTGTCACCCAGCCCAAAGCACTGAGTGCCACGTCCAGTTGTTTCCTGGACATCTCCTGGGATGGGGACTCCACCATCTCCCTGGGCAGCCCTTTCCAATGTCTGACAACCCTTTCCAGGAAGAAATTCCTGCTGATGTCCAGCCTGAACCTTCCCTGGCACAGCTTGAGGCCATTTCCTCTCATACTGTTCCCTGGGAGCAGAGCCCAACCCTCACCTGGCTGCCCCCTCCTGTCAGGGAGTTGTGGAGAGCCAGAAGTTCCCTCTGGAGCCTCCTTTTCTCCAGGCTGAGCCCCTTTCCCAGCTCCCTCTGCCACTCCTCATATGACTGACTCGCCAGCTCTGTTGCCCTTCTCTGAATAATTTATTATTAATAATAAAGCAAGACACCAACTGGCAAGGAAGCCAAGGGCTCAGGGTAGGTGAGCACAGCAGGAACAAGCAGGGATCCAGATTTCAGAGCCTCAGCTGACCTCAAAACTGCCAGATATTCAGGAGGCTGTTGCTGTCAAAAATGCTTTTATGTCCCTGCAAGATCAGAGTGATGAACTTTCAGATGCAGGCCTATGAGTGGTGATCCTTCCCAGCTCACAGCTAAGCCCCTACTTTCCTCATACAAAAATGGATCTTGAGATCACCTAAGAATAGTACACAAAGTTTTGTTCAAGGATAAATGCCACTGCTGCCCATGGCAGGCACCCCAGCATGGAACTGTGTTCCCCCAACTCCCTGAATTAACGTCTTGTGAAGGGTTTCCCCTTCCCACAGGACACCAGCGGTGCAGTCCAGGCAGCACATGACCCAAAACTTCCTTCCAAAAGACAGCTAGAAAGAGCTTCAAGGACACTCTCATGACTTGCTCTAGACCTCAACACAGCAACTTGACCCGCTCTCGGGCTTTTCAGGAGCAAATCTGTCGAGAAATTAAGCAAGGGCTCCCACGCTGCCACTGAGGAGACAACTACAGGAAAACTGGGAATGTTTTGCTAAAAAATAGAACTTAAAAAAAAAAGAAAGCAGCCAAAACTGCCTTGTGCTTCTTTAAAAGTTACATCAAAGTGCTTTATATTTAGATCATCTACAAACAAAAAACTGATTCAAGGTAAAAGCGCAGAAACATGGATATAAAGTTCAAAATCATTCAGGGAGTTGTTTTTCCCCCTGTCTTAGTCCAAGGGAATCACAGAATGGGTGGACTGGGAGGGACCTTAGAGCTCATGCAGTCCCACCCCTGCCATGGGCAGGGACACCTTCCACTGTCCCAGGCTGCTCCAAGCTCCATCCAACCTGGCCTTGGACACTTCCAGGGATCCAGGGGCAGCCACAGCTTCTCTGGGCACCCTGTGCCAGGGCCTCCCCACCCTCACAGGGAAGAATTTCTTCCCAATATCCCATCTAACCCTGCCCTCGGGCAGTGGGAAGCCATTTACTGTCACCCCATGCTCTCATACAAAGTGATTTAAAACATCCTCCTACCGCATTTACGAAGTGCTGGGAGCTCTATGTGTCCAAGCTTTAACTCTCAGGGCAGCACAAAGATGCCAAAATTTTTCAAGTGAAACAACACAAAACAAAATAAAGCCCCAGCAACAAAAACCCCACCTCACTCTTGGGCATTATAAGGAGGATGCAACCAGCAGAAGTTTCCTTGATTGCTGTAAAAGCTTCAAAGCCCAAAATGAAAGCAGTACCACAAAATTTTTCAAGCAAACCAAAGCCCAGAGGTGGAAGTACCACCCTACAGACAACAGAGGTGCAAGGTTGGTACAGGTTTACCCAACTGAAATTGCAGTGGCTGAAGAGATGCACGAAAGAAAGAGTGCAGAGGTGGACAGGTAAGGCAGTGAGACAAAGTTTGTCCACATGCCATATGAAATCCACTCCTAAAACAATCCCAAGGAAATAACTTCCTTCAAAAGAGTCACTACAGGTTTATGTTCACGCAAATTACTGGTTCTTCTCAAGGATTAACCAAACTAGTAGCTGAGGAAGCAGCAAAATAAGGACAAAAGAGCTGTAAAAAATCACCTGCTCTTTTACCTCTCTGCTACAGAACAAGGCACAGGCATTCATGATGAACAAATCTTTTCTTAATAATCAGAATCCTTGTTTATCAAGGAAAATGCTGTTGTCTGCACTAGTATATTAGAGAAATGCCATTTTTTATTCCATCTGACCTCTCTTAAGATACTTCAGCTCAATAAATCGGCACCTGAATGCGAGTTCTTTATCGCATGTTTCATTTTCCCAGTCTTTGCACCATTTTGCATTTCATCTGCAAGAAAAATCCCAATTATTCTCCATTACAAAGAAATTAATAGTCCATTATCCTTGAGTAGCTTCTCAAAAAAAGCCAACATCAGCAGACGACAGGCACAGGCCCGGGGTAAGGAGCTGATTTCATTCCTTGGTATTTCCCAGCATCATCAACTGGGAAAGATGACAAATAAGAAGCAGACCTGGAGCAGTTTCTCACGAAACCACCTGCGTTACAGAGCTAAAATGTCTCCTAAGCCCTAATACCACGAGGCTGCCTTTGTCCAGGAAATACGTTTAAATTTCGATGCTGCATTGTTACAGTCCCAGGCAGAGCTTCCTTTCTTTGCAGGGAAGGCCACACCGACCGAAGAGGCGGAGAACGGCTCGGCAAACGCCTGTGCTGCTCCGCGGTGCTGCTGCAGCCCGGCTGAGGCCGGGGAGGCGGCACAGGGAGCACGAAGGCACCGGGACACCCTTGTGCCGCCCCGCGCCATGCCGCGGGGCCGCCCCTCCAGCACCGGGGCAAAGCCCGAGCACCTCCGGGGAGCTCCGGAGCGCCGAGCCCGGGCTGGGAGCGGCCGTTCTCCCCGAGCAGGCCCCGCTAGGCCAGCCGGGCTCTCCTCGGCCATGCAGCTCCGCGAGAGGCCCGCCCAGGACGCGCTGCGCCCCCGGCCCCAAACCCCACGGGTCCCCCAGGCCCCGCGGCCCTCCCCGGTTCGCCCCCTCGGCCCGGGTCCCACGGGCGGCCCGCAGCGCGTTACCTGCGCCCCGCGAGTCAGCCCGCGGCCGCTGAGCTGTCCGTGCCGCAGCTGTGCCAAGATGTTGGTGGTCGCGGCGCGGGCCCCGCCGGAGCCGGGCCCGGTGCCGCCCCCCGCCACGGCCGCCATGGCCTCCGCGCTGGGGACACAAACAGCGAACCCTCCCCTCGGCCCGCTCCGCCTCGTGCGCAGGCGCGGGAACGCAGCCCGGCCAACATGGCGGGCGGAAGGGACAGCGCCGTGTGGGAGGGAGGAAGGGAGGGAGGGACGAGCGCCGCGGCCCCTCCGCGCTGCTGCTCCCCGCGGCTCTGCCTCCCGCCGGCCCCCGCCGTATTGCCCTCGGGATGCCTTTATTTCCAGCGGGATGGTTTTATGTCCACTGCGATACTTTTATTTCCCTCAGCAAGGTCCAGCTGCACGGTTTTCCGTGTAAAGAAAAGCTCGCTGAGAACTCCGATCAGAGTTAGTTTTTGTTTAAATAAAGGCAACACTGGAACGAGGCGCAGTTGAGGCTGTCCTGTGTTATTCTGAGTTACCCAGACCATAGCACTAAGCTGGGATTAACTCAGTCATAATACCAAAGTTTCGGTTCCTGTCTGGGCCACGGGCTTGGAGTTGGACACGATCACCCATGTGGGTGCCTTCCAACTCGGAAGAATCTGTGAATCTAATCAAGATCCATCTAATTACTCACAGTAGCCATGCACAGATGAGTGAGTTCTCTCAGCTCCAGCGGTGCTGAGGAACAACCTTATCTCCCAAGGCTATGGCGCCTTGGTTCTGCTGCTGGAAGTTCTTGGATGAGGGTACCAAAATGCCCTGGTCAGGAGGGATCTAATGAGTTGGAGATCTGCCCCTGCCCCATTATGTCCTTTATTTTCCTCTACCTCACAGGCAGGACAATGCTGAGATTCAGGACCTGACCCAGCACTGAGTAAAGATGTTGGAGAAGGCCTGGGGTTTGTTTTCTGCAGATTAAACAATGAAGAGCATGTGAGACGTGAATAGCTGGAAAATAAAAAGATAAGCTGTGGTGACAACAAGGAGCCCTTAAGAAGAGCTCCATCATTGCCCAACAATGCCTGTTTTAGGGGGCTCCCCTCTCAGTAGGGCTGCAAGAGCTGTGTCAATGCAGAATTCCTGGTCAGCAGCTGTCCCAGCTGCCATGGGAAAGAAGGACAGAACTAGAACCTCTGTAAGTTACCAGTCCTTCCAATATGCCAATATGTCCAAAACTGCAAGTGTCTCTTACCATAGTTCATTCACAACTGCAACAGGATTTCTACCCCGAAGGAAAAAATGGAAATTTTATTTAACTTTACAGCACTAGTACAGGTCAAAACAAGACCAAAACTTTCTCAAGGCAACCACACAGCAGCACAGACCAGGCACTGGTTCAGTTGTATTTAAGTATTTCCCTATCCACAGGGATTTATTTATCCTGTACCTCTAGCCTACTCAAATGACTGTAGCTTGTGTAGCTTGCTCCAGCCTCCTCACCTTCCAGCAGGCTTGAAGAAAGTCCATCACTTTTCTACCCCCCTCTTTTTGTTTTTCCTTCAGAAAAAACCTCTTGGTCACACTACTGATTCCTCCTTTTCTGGTCACTGCACACACCTGTTGCAAAGACACTAATAATGTATTTAAAGGTTTGGATTTGCCCAGTCAGCTGAGCACCGAGAGTTTGTGAACATCTGTTCAGCTGCCTCCTGCTCCAAGGCAGAGCTGCAGTTTCAGCCTGGGCTGAGTCTCCTTCAGCCCAAGCCTTGTGCATGGCTTGTGTTCAGCTCAGCTGGGCTGCACTGACTGAGGTGCAGTGAAATAAGTGGGGCCCAAAGGGAAGTTAAAAAGAAGAAGGAAATGGGGAAATAAGCATGTTAGATTCTTTAAAAAAGCAGGTTACACTGCAGAATCAATCAAACATTTCCTAGTCCACCCTCCAGCTCAGTTTTTTGTCCAGACATTACCTGGACATTTACTGAAGTGGTTTTCAGGCAGGAGGTACTGACCCACACTGATCTGAAACAGGACTGAGCACTTTTCCATGTTCCAAGTGCTCCTCTCCCCCCACGCCATCCTTCATGCCCAAAAGACCTGCCAGAGGTACACATCTGAGCCTTCACCTCAAAATCAACTGGCCACCAGTATTTTCACTTGAACTACATGTTTATAAAGTGGCCAGAGATAAAAGATGGAGCACACAGAGTTGGTAGTGAAGCCACAGTAATTTTTCCCTTATGACAAGAAGCTCAGGGTCATTTTTATAGACCAAAATAAGATGGAGTCTTTCTGTAAGCCTGTAAAACTCACAAAATGCAATAAAAAAGGTACATTTAACATGTAGACCTTTCTTTCTCTTTCTGGACACCTGCTTGATATTCAGGAAACCAACTGCTTTGAGATCAGCAGCTCGACAGCATTACCAGCTGGTATCTGAGTCATGGCTTACAAAGGAGCAGTAGCACAATTTAATGGGAAGTTGTTTCACTTCATAATACAATTCACATTGTGAGGTAGGGCACTTTCCATTATGAAACTATAAAAATATATTCCCAGAATCTGAAACAAGTTCAATAATTTAAACTGATGGGGCAAAGGGGATCAGGTGTTATCTAGGAAGACCTGTCCAAGTACTGCAAGCTTGGAGTTAAAAGATTGACTGGGGCAGCTCAGGAGGGAGTGTGAGCTTTTCTTAGAGTTTCTCTTCTCTCCAGCTTTCTCTGAAGAGGCATCTTTGGGGTCTTTTGCATTTTCCCCTTCATCGTGGTCAGGAGCTCTTTTTAAAGTGAATTTTTTGGTTTTCTTCCGTGAGTAGAATTCCCTCATCAAGTCTTCCACCTCCCACTGCTCCTCCTTGCGCTTCCTACAGCAGTGCAGGGCAGCAGGGTCGATGGGATGAGCCTCGGTGTTGAAGATGTACCCTCCAGCACTGAGGACACATTCCCCATACGGTGTAACCACCACATCAAAGTCTGAGCCATCATTGTGGATGAAGTTGTCTGGGTCAAACAGCAGGTACAAGTATTTGACTGTTTCAGCCAAGAAGAAGGATTCCATGCGATTATCCAGCCTGTGGTCCCTCAAGTCTTTGATCTACAAGAGAAGAAATAGAGTGGGTTACAGTTTTATCAAATTCAGTTAGTATGAATTTAGGGAGAAAAATAAAACCAACTTGGAATTAATTTCAGTTAAACAGCACAGTATGACACCAACTCACCCTGTATCTTATCATGGAATGGTTTGGGTTGGAAGAGACCTTAAAGCCCATCTCATCCCACCCCCTGCATGGGCACGGACACCTTCCACTATTCCCAGGCTGCTCCAAGCCCCATCAGCCTGGCCTTGAGCACTCCCAAAGATGGGGCAGCCACAGCTTCTCTGCACAACCTGTACCAGCACCTCACCACCCTCACAGGGAAGAATTTCTTCCTAACATTTAAACCTGCCCTCAGTTCAGTATGGCCAAGGAGAAGAGCTTCCCATCATTTCCCTGCTAAAGAAAAAAAATCATAAGGCTTTTACTGACTTACTCCCAATGTTTTAAAAGAGTTTTTTGTAAAATAGAGCTTGATAGTATGTTTGAAATCCTCTATTAAATAACTTTATAGAAATCATTCACTGCACTTCTTGTGTGTTTGACCAGATTTTCAAGGCATAGTGGGAAAGCAGAATCACACAGTTGGCAGGAGAAGCCTGCAAAAGAGCTTTCCTGCTCAGCTGCAACACCTACTAGAAATGCAGGAGAAGCTTCTGGTGCTTTCCCATGTTTTGGGCTCTGGTGCAACAGCCCGTGACAGAATTTGGCCCACTGTGAGAGAAGCTACGACCAGAAACATGACCAGCAGTTACCAGAGCAGCTTCACAGAGAAATACAAGGGGCTTGTTGGAAAAAAGTCATGTTTTGCCCAAAGCGATCGCTTGACTCAATGGCAAAACATCACTCATGAGAACACCTTCTGAAAGCTGATTTTAAGCAGCCCTTTAGCTGACATGGCAGATGATTTAGCACTCACAGTTGCAAACCCACAGTCCACCTTGCTGATTTTCTCTATGGACTCCACTGCGTCTCTCCCCAGCTCCAGGAGTGTGGGGTCTCTCGTGGCACGGTACAAATACATCGCGCTCTCAATCAGCTCTGCAAAACACCCAAACATTTGCCAGCACAAAGATTATCAAACCATACACACAGGGAAGATGAGCTAGTCCCTGAACTAATTTAAAAATACTTCAGCATGATCAGGTGAACAGCCTGGCTTGCCTTGTGTTTCCTCTGGCTCCAAGCACAGATTTGCTTTTCCTCAGGATGTGCTACAAAGAAATTCCCTCTAACCAGCCTGCAGCAGCTCAGGTAAGAGTGACTAATGTTCCCTCCCACATTCAGCGAGTGGGAGAGGAGCAAGACACAAAAAGATTAATACTCAGTTGTCAAAGTTAAAAAAAAAAGCTTCTGGAAAGGATTACAAACAAGAAATTCAACCCTCAAAATACAGTTTTTAAACAATACAGTGGAAATGCTCTGTAGAGACAACATAAGCACCATGCTGTGTTTATTTACTAAAGAAACAGGTCTTTATACTGTAATACCTTTAATAGTTAATGCTGATGAGTATTTTTGGTAAATTTGTCCAGTGTGGATGTCACCTGAACACTCAGACCAAAAGGAAATGAATTATTCTCATTTACATTTATGGACCCAATAATCAGGTTAATTTTTTTTTTTTGGCCAGAGTTGTAAAAAAATCAGAAAAAAAGAGAGATAATTTCATTACCGTATCACAGACAACACAGAATCCCTCCTAGATGTTGAGCTTTACTAGTGCAACTAGAATGAGTTTATTTCTGGAACTCAAGCAGACCTGGAACGGTCTATTCACACTCACTTTCACTTCCTAGATTTAAAGGACACAAGCAGTCCCTTTAGCATTTCACATGACTGAAAAACCCCCTGCCAGACAATCTAACACTTAAACATGTCAAATCTCACACTGTGAACAAAATTCATTACCAGGCCACCTTTCTATACTAACACTATGGTTTGCTTCCTGTTTCCTTCCTGCCTTTGTGAGTGGGGGAAAACAAACTGTGCAGCTCTGACTCTGGAAATCCCTGCTAAAATCCACACAGGAACTGAGTCAGGGCAAAACTGGGGAGGAAATTGTGGAGGGCAGATGTTGCTAACATTTGATCTCCCCAACGGAGCTAAAGCAAGAGTCCACGTCCATTTAATTTCAGTTCTGTTTACCAGGCCTGAGTGGATATCCTTCTCTCTTGTCCACTGTGTATCCCTGGGGAATGTTGTAGAACTCAGGCAGGCCCCCAAACTGCTTCCAGACAGTGTAATAGTTGAGGAAGGTCCGCATGGCATTATCCACATCCCCAATGAGGCTCTGAGACACAGGAAACAATGAGCAAAAAACCATGGGAGTGAAGAAAAACCAGCACAGGAATTGATGCAATAACATTCCTACAGGCAAAGAAATAGCCAGTGACAGAAATGGGTATTTCAGCAGGTTTGAATGGTGTAACTGATACTGGAGCAGGATACCTTAAGAACAGGTAAGACTGAAAATGCTGCTTTTCTGTTGGATCACATTCCCACACCTGAAATAATATGAAGTCTCTGAGTTTTTTTTTTTAAAGAAGGCTGTGTTTCTTCAGTCAAATGTTTAGTCAATCTCAGCATCCAGTCTCTTAGGGAAGATAACAAAGTCTCAGCCCAATCATGAAGACTGATGAGAAAGCAAAGCTCTTGATGGGAAAAAATCCACACAAATAAAACATTTGTGAGGTGACAGAAAAAGAGGTGTGAGTTTCTTTTTCCCATCTGGATTATAGGACCACTGTCAGCGGAGTTTGCTACAACAAAACTGCCCTCCCATCATGCTGAATGGGAGACTTTTTTTTATAGACTGTAAATAAAATCAACATTTTCTTCAACATCATCTTCTATAGTCTGAGGCTACAGTAGATTTCACCAGAGATCAATGCAAACTTTTAAACCTGCACAGATAAGGGTTCTATTTGTAACTTTTTTCTTGAAGACCAACCCCTGACAGATGAGCAGAATCACCAGATGCTGCTGCTATGACAGCTGT
The DNA here is from genome assembly GCA_014706295.1 of Lycocorax pyrrhopterus obiensis. NCBI lineage: Eukaryota > Metazoa > Chordata > Aves > Passeriformes > Paradisaeidae > Lycocorax > Lycocorax pyrrhopterus. Next base: position 5,744,240 of record JACSVZ010000022.1, on the reverse strand, counting down.
TACCTGCAGGCCTGGCCAATAGGCCTCCAGGGACTGGAACACAGGCATGGACACCGTTCCTTTGTACATCTGAACCCACAGGTACCAGTCATCAAACTTGGTGTAATTTTTGATAGCTTTGTTATATTCTGTAAAGAAACAGATGGGTAGGTAAGCCATCTGTAACAAAAAAAAAAAAAAGCTGATTTTCAAGAATGAGAGAAGCCCCTTTTTCACTTGAGCCATGTTAAATGACTTCTCAGGGCTCTCACTTTGGTAACTGTTATCACAGACTGTTCAAAAGTATTACAGCAAAGGCTTCGGGAACAGTCTTGAATGTGTTCCATTAGATCCTTCATCTCCTCCTGCCACAGGTGCTGGGCCCCTTCCCACAGAAAACAAACCACTCACCTAAAAACATGGACATCAGCTCCTTGTCTTGCAGGAGGATGGCTCCTTTAACCAGGTATTCAAAGTAGGAGTCCACCCCTGCCCCAATCCCAGCATCCTGCGCCACCCACTTGGCAGTGATCACATCAATGTGGTTCCCCACCTGGAAGGAGTGAAGGAGAAGGAGAGAGGGAGTTGAAGTGACACAAGAAATCCTGGTCCTTTTATCAGACCATCAGTTTCACAGATGTACAATGTCCAGTCCAACCAGCATTTTCTCCATTACACGACACATTTATCAGCATCAGAGAAATACAAACTGCAGAAAACACCATTTTTATGCTGATAATGTATTTTATATATATATAACAGGAATTTTTTGCTTCCAATATTAATGTTTCACTCGCCAAAATGACACACTATAATGCTACTGTAAAAATGCACAATTTCAACATGAAGTGTCTGGTCCTAACTCTGAACTTACAAAAGAGTACAGAAGGATGGAGAGGTGCAGATATAGAGAGAGAGACCAAGAATGTCAAAGGCACAAGAGCTGCCATGTTAATATTTAAATAGACGCTGGCACTCTTCAGCCTGTGAACAAACCCAGCTGATGGAGAATTAAATACACAATCATGTCTTTCTCAGCAAACATGAAAAAAAGCCAGCAATGATTGAGGATTTGGAGTATAAATCAAAAATAAACAAATCCCAAAGCAAACAAAGGGAAACATTTCTTCATACAGCCTGTGAATAATTTGTTGCAATAAACACAGGGTATAAATAAATGTGTTTTACTTCACATATGCAACACCAAGAGTTCACGAAGTTAAAACAGCAGCAAGAGAAAAGAGCAGGAGACAGTGAACACGGAGATAATACTCCCAGCTCTGGATATTCCTGAACCCCAGAGCTGTACAGGCTGGTAATATCTCAGTGCACTTGCCATGCTCTTGTTCTCTTCCCTAGGCCTTTGTCCCACCAGGCATCAGACAGACCTTTCATTTAATCTGCTACAGCTGCTCTCACAAAAGCTGCAGCACCCAGCAGGAGGCATTTGTCTCCCAACCACATCTGGTGTGGGACAGAACAATGGGATAATGTTGGGCTGCTGCAGTAAAGCAGAGATGTGGATGCTGCAGGTGTCAGGAACAATGTCAAACATGAGCCTTCAGCCCAGTTGTGAGCACTGTGGTTATTTATCTGTCTCCTCTCTGTTGAGGCTTTTTTATGGCTAGAATCGCATCCACAAAACTACACAAAAAGCAGCCCAGCACATTCCAAGTCCATTCCTCACTCACCAGCCCAATATCCGAGCGATTTTTCCACAGTGCCTTCAAAGCCTTCCGGGCAACATCCTCGAACACTGGGTCACCAGTAAGGTGGCTTAAGGTGGCAAACTCCACTATGAAGGTGCCAATTCCAGCAGTACAGGTGACTGGGGTCTCCCCAGGGTTTACTCCATGCAGCAGGTTCACTGTGCCATAGGGCATCCCAGTTGGGGTCTGGAAAGCTGAAGCACAGAATTTCGGGGTCACAGAAGTGCTCAGTGTTGTGTTTAACAGACTCTCAAGCAAACATGTGCCTCACATCCCACTGCACACGGGCAGGAAGTGGGCCTGGAGTAACTGCAGAGAACAAAAGGAGAAGTAGAGTGTGGTCCTGGGAGGGGCAGAGAGGGTATCCCAAGGTACACACAGTCTCGGGAAGGTCCTGGGGATCTCTTCACCTTGCCAGAGCAGCAGACTGCATCCCCACATTTTTTTACAGCACAGGTAAGGTAGTCACACTGGACAGCACAGTGCAAACACCGAGGCTGTGATCACTCCACGGGTGCACACAAGGGAACAGTGCCATGCCACGAGGGCACACAGCCCAGCTGCAACCCACAAAGAGCACATAAGGCAGCACCTTCTTGTCTTTACAAGCTGCTGTCTCACAGCCTTTATTTATTGTTTATATTAAATATATTTCCCCTCAAGAAGCAACAAACACTGATGTGTTATGCACACACAGCACTTGGCATGCGTACAACCACATCTTCCCTGCAAACTAAACTTGCTTGGAGCTCAGCGAACACAGGACTGGTTTATGAGTTGGCTCATCAAGCAGTGCATCTCCCATCACAGGCAGCAGGCAGCTCATGACCCCAGCACAGTGACACAAAGCAGACAGGGGCTCACCTGGCAGCAGTTTGCGAGCTGCTTCCTCAGCCATCCTCAGGAGAGGCCCCGAGCACGGCCAGCCCGCCTCGACTTCAACTCCAGCCTTCCTGGAGAGCAGGTGAGCAGAGAGGAGCCCTCCCACCACTGCAAGGGCACATCAGAATCCATTACACCATGTGGGGAGGAATGAAATGTCACACCAGTTACACTCATTGTTATCAGAGGCATGGTTTAGGGGAGAAAAAAGTGAGATGGCTCATCCTTACCAGCCTAATTCAAATGTCACGAAAGAAGAGAGATTTGTTTCTTTCTGCTTGTTTGCAGAGCAGCAGAAACGTGTAGAGTGACAGGACAAGGGGTGATGGCTTCAAATTGACCCTCTGGCAGGGTTAAATGGGATATTGGGAAGAAATTCTTCCCTGTGAGGGTGGGGAGGCCCTGGCACAGGGTGCCCAGAGAAGCTGTGGCTGCCCCTGGATCCCTGGAAGTGTCCAAGGCCAGGTTGGACAGGGCTTGGAGCAACCTGGGCTAGCGAAAGGTGTCCCTGCCCATGGCAGGGGGTGGAATGGATGATCTTTAAGGTGGTTTCCCACCCAAACCACTCTCAGATTCTATGATATGTTTCTTCTGTTGTTTTAGAAGCATCAGATCCTGCTTGCCCTACTATGCCTGCACTGCCCTGAGGACTATCAGAATCCATTATATATTATATTATATTATACACCAGTATAACGAACACAAACCTTTATGACGGGAATTCTGTTTCATTTCTTCCAGACAACTTAATACATTTATTTGTGTAAAGTTCTTAAGCCCCTTGGAGAAAACTGTCTAGGCCAGAGTCAAGAATTTTCATGTGACTAACAGCAGCTGTGAGTTATTAGCTATATTTAGCTATTAGCTATTACTTATATAGCTAATACAGCTATATTAGCTAATATCAGCTATTTCACAGGCTTGTCTATGGTCACATAACAACCACAGAGAAATTACAATGCTGCAAAAATTGGCTCAGCAATATTTGGCAGGAGAAACAACAAAAGCACAACTAACAGTTTTGTGCCCTGACAGTATCTTTTAGTATCTTTTTAGTTGGATGGCCCTGAAGCAGTCAGGCAACCAACCCAGTGCAAGGTTCCACAGGCCTTCATGATTTTCAAGAAAAAAAAAGACTAACCCTAGAAATTAATAATCTCTAATCCAAAACAGTATGCAAAAGATGACAGGATAAAATCTGTATTTTTTCAGTGAAAAATATATTTATTACAGTGCTGAAAACCTCATGCCAGAATACTGAAAGTGCCACGTCTACTTCTGCTTGTGTTGACACAGGAAGCAAAAAGGGATGTGCAACGACTAAAAGGAAGTGACATTTGTTTGGGATTTTTCTCTCTGTTTACGTGTCCTGTTGCTCTGCATCCCAAATTCCCTCTGACCACCTCCTCACCACCACCTCTGAGACTCGTACAGAAAGGAAACCCAACTGAAACCCCACAGAAAACACCACCTCACCTCGAATGTTTGTTTCAAAGACAGATGCATTGACATCAATATCGAAGTCCACCCCCTCCTGCAGCACATTAACAACTCGCTGGAACTCAGAAACATTTCCCAAGATCTGCAGGGAAACAGAGAATCAGGCTTAGAGTTCACAGGAAAACAAAGAGCAGTTCAATATTTGGGGCTGATTTTAGTTTGGTTTTACTATTTTGTGAAATCATTAATTACAGATATTACTAAAAAACTGACTGACAGTTTCACCTTGCTTCAAAATGCTTTCTTCACACACCTTAGTTGTTTATTCCAGAGGGTGTCAGGAATGGGGCACTGCCAGCTGCCTCCCAGGAGTGACACAAAGGGAAATGCAAAGTTCTCAGGTCAATGAATAACTGACTTTTGGCACCACCACGTAAAATCCAGGTGTACAGGTGGCTCACAGGGGCCTTGAGCAGGCTGTGGGCACTCAGGGCTGGCTCCTACTCACCAGCAGAGTGTCCAGGGCGTCGATCAGGGTCAGGGAGAAGCTGCGGAGGAGAGAAGCAAGGTGAGATCCGGCGGAGGGAGGCGGCCCATGCCCATCCCAGGGACAGCCCTTACCTGCCCCAGGTGTCCTGCCCGTCGCACGTCAGCGGCCGCAGCTCGTCGTAGGGGAAGGCGCTCTCCAGGTAGTGCTCGTAGGCGTGGTAGAACATGGCACGCACCCGATCCCTGCGGCACAAGCACGGCGCGCTCAGCCCCGGCCCGGATGGGCCCCGCACCGCCCGCTCCGTACTCACCGGTAGGAAGCAACGTCCAGCCCGCGGGCGGCCGTGCCGGTGCCCGCCGGCAGCCGCAGCGCCCAGAGGCACAGCAGCGGGCCGAGGAAGCGCTGCATGGCCGTGCCGGGGCCTCGCATGGCCGGGTCCCTCACCCGGGTCCCTCACCCACCCGGGTCCCTCACAGGGACGCGCTCCCCGGTCCCGCCCGGTGCCGCTTCCCCGAGCGCCCTCAGGGCCGCCCCGCCCCTGGCCCCGCCCCACCGGGCCTACCAGCCAATGGCAGACGTCTCCGCCTCCAGGCCCCGCCCCGCCGCCCCCTCCAGCCAATGGGAGCGGCGAGCTCTCGGCGCACGCGCCGGCGGAAGCGCTGCGCGCGGCGCGGCCGCATCCGGGGCGGTGTCGGACGCGCGGCGGCAGCGGCGGTGGTTTGGTGGCGTTTGGGGTGCTTTGGTGGCTTTTGGGGTGCTTTGGTGGCGTTTGGGGTGCTGCTGCCGCCTCGGCGGGGCTGTGGGGCTCTGACTACGGGAATTGTCACCGCAACTGCTCGCAGAGAAGCGTTACCTGCCCGGAGGCTGTAACTCGCCGTCTTAATGGCAGGAAAGAGCCTCCCGGGCGGGTGGAGGGGCACCGGAGGAGCGGGCAGGGCAGTGGCGGAACGGGCAGCGCTTTAGGTGCTGGTCTCAAGCCCCAAAATACAGACAATGAGTGCTGTGTCGGTCCCATAGAAATGAGGTGTTGGCAGCCGGGAAGGTGCCTGCTCCGTGTGGGACGAGGACGTGGTGCCTGGCACGTTTCTTGTCAGGAACTGGGGCTGGAAATGGGCCAGAATATTCGTGAAGCAGTTGGGGGATTGCTAGCCTGGAAGCATCTCTCCTGATAGAAGCATCTCTCCTGATAGACCTTCCTCATGCTATTTCTCCCGTAATTCAAACCCAGTTCCGGGTGAGGTTTGTGTGATGCAGCAGCACCTGCTTTGGAAACCAGTGCCCGAATCCACGCGCGGAGTCCTGGAGTGGTGCCACCCTCCCGCACTGGAACTGGGCTTCAAATCCGGTCTGTTCCCCTGCCTCAGAGCAGAGGTGGGTCCAAGACACCGGGGCTCAAAGCAGCCTGGTTCCCTGGGAGGGGACTGAGTCCCCTGGGGCTATCCACAACTTCCCAGAGACGCTGTGGCTGCCCCTGGATCCCTGGAAGTGTCCAAGGCCAGGCTGGACGGGGCTTGGAGCACCCCGGGACAGTGGAAGGTGTCCCTGCCCATGGCAGGGGTGGAATGAGATGGGCTTTAAGGTCCCTTCCGCCCCAAACCATTCTGGGATTCTGTGGTCGGTGCTGTGGCTCACACCAGGAAAGACTCCCAGGCCTGCACTCCCAGCATGGTTACACTGATTTTGGCACCCTGCAGTTTAACTAAAATGGTGAATTTTAACATCAAAGTGGTTGGCTGAGCTCTCCCTATGCCTACTTACATCTTTAGACTTGGATTGAACACCGAATCCCAGCTGTTCTTCCCACTTGTGCCCATAGATGAGGAGGGCGTGACCCGAGCAGGGAGAGCAGAAGCGAGAAGTGATGAATTAACCCTTTGGGTGGCAGAGGTGCAGCATTTAGATATCAAAACTAAATCACTTTGCTTGCAGGAGAGGGAAGGGCACAAATAACCCAACACTTTGTCATCTCACAGCAGCTATAGACTCATAGAATGATTTGCATTGGGAAAGACCCCAAAAATCATTTCGTTCCAACCACTCCACCAAGGACAAGGAGGTTTAGCATCAGGGAGGGCTGCCTGTGTATGTTTTTTAATAAAATAACCCCAGTTCACCCCTCTGCTCCCAGCCTGTGTCCCACTAGGTGTCAGTGTACGCTCAGGTACCCGCACGGTGGCTCAGACAAAAAGCCACCGAGTAATTTCAAAATGCTCTTCGTTTGCTGCAGCTGTAATTTGGGTTTCTGGAGCCATTCATCATAAAAGTGTCTGCTTGCTGATCCCATGGCTCAAGGCTGCTGGAGTATCTCACCGTGTTCCTGGGAGAATCAAACTGTTGGAGCTGATTTCACTAAAAGCTGTCACAGTGTGTTACTGGGATGCTTTTATTAAAGTTCATTTTCCAGACTCTGATTTAACAGTGTTCTAGAGCACTGCCATTTACTGTATACTGGAACAGTAATTTTCCTATCAGTCAGTTACTCAGTTCTCAAAGTTGACTGCAATCTTTTTGAAACAGATTTAAGAAAAGCAGGACAAGACAGAGGCAGAGCCGTGCAGTGTCCCCCTCCTGGCGTCAGAGGGAGGAGAAGTGTCCCCATCGTGGCATCAGGAAAGGTGGGAATGCTCTGCCCCTGAGGCCACAGAGGAGGTGGGCTCGGGGAGGCAACATCACAGGTGCTAATTGCACTAATCAAAGACCAAAAGAAAGGATGAGCAGAGGGTGGTGTAAGTGGAACTGAATCCAGGGATTGATGGGCAAGAAACCGACGGCTGGGAGAGCCAGCTGGATCAAAACTGGTTGGGAAAAACTTCAAAAAACCTGGGCTTGGTGCAGTGGTCATCACTCTCTTTACCACTTCTTTAGGCAGCCAAGCCCCCCGTGGGTGGATTTGGGGGGCAGATGGGGCTGCCTCCTCCCAGGCACCTCCTGAGAGCCACAGGTTGATTACAAACCCCACTGGAGCGAGGTGACTCTTGTGGCCACCACAAACCCCACCACAGACGGGCTGAGAAGAGTCTGTGGGAAGGCAGGTGGGAGCTGGAGGGGACATCACTGCGCTCAGGGTGTCCCAGAGCCCAGGCTGCTGGTGCTGCACAGCCCCTGAGCGCTGGAGAAACAGCAGCTCCCAGCTGGTGGCGTGGAAATCAGCTGTGTGCTCAAAAATAAATAGAGCTGGTGGGATGGAGATGGCTTGGAGAAAGGGATGGCTTTCACTGTGCCTGTGGCGTATTCTGGGGGATATCAATGTGGTGTGCACGTTATATCATACAAGTTACAGAGGCTGGGCTGCAGTAAATCAAAGAAGATGCGGGGAGTGGTGCTTCCAAATGGGCAGAGCACATTGCTAAAATATTTAGGCTGCGTCAGAGTTAAGTGCTTTTTCAGATGCCCCACTCCAGGCTTTCTGTCTTTATGGAAAGGCTACTGGCAAAATGGTCTGAACTTTGGTTTGGATATGGGAGACACTGCAATTACAGGGTGTTTAACTCTGGTTTATGACCTCTTTAGGCTGGGGACATGTTTACTACTTGCTATTACCATAAGTGGTGCTGTTGCCCTGCTTGCAATTTTGATGCCCATTAAGATGGAAACTGTATCTAAATCAGGATCCCTCATTAATATTTATAATTCATGGTGGGATGTAGGAGTTCGTTTGCTGAGAGAAGAGCCGTAAACAGGAGGTTTATGAACACTGAAAACTGGTGCTAAGGTGGTTCTGTTGAAATAATTTTCCTTTGCAGCCGAACATCAATTCTTAATTTTAGTAGCACACGTAGCAGGATGGAAATGATGATTGATTTTTCTCCAAGTGCTGTGGGCTGCTTCAGTCGAGATTTCACTATAAAAGACTAGACATTTCCAATTGCTTTTTATAAGTTCAGAATTGATTTTATTTGTTTAGCACCTGACTAACATAATAAAAGAGAAAAATACAGTTGGACAGAAAACACAGAAAACTGATGGGCTGCCTGGTTTCTGGCCTTCCTTTAGGTGATGTGGTTTTAAGCCATGCTTCTGCTCCAGGTCTCTTCCACACTGGGCCATGCAGAAGTTTTTGCACTGTGTTCACAAAGAACTGAGGCTCTGTGTAGAGTTTGAATGTTTTATGCAAGTCTGGCTCGCTGTTGGGATCTTGACAAGTGGGAAAGCAAAAATAAAACTGAGTTAACATCAGTGTGTCTTGGTTTTTAGTATGGGGACTTGTGGCACTCACATTACTTGACATTGACAGAGTCCAAAACTGCCTCACTTGTGTGAATGAGGCTACATTTTCTTTATCCAAGAGAGGATTTTCCCATGAAGAATGTGGCTTTGATATTTTTGCCCTGCAGATTTGGAGGTGTTCAGGTGAGTGGTGCCTGTAGGCAAAGAGGGGACAGGCAGAATTTCTGTGATATAAACTCATCATGTCCCCACAGCCAAGGAGCAGATCCTCAGGGGAGAGGTGAGGGTCTGTCTGCTGTCAGCCTCTTGCACCATGAGAGTCAGGGGTGTCTGCACAGGGTTCTTCTGCATCATTTACTGTTCTTGCAAAGAAAAAAAAATGGACAGAAGGGTTATTTAGCCTTAGACATAATGGGAAAGGGCTGGGAAGTTTGGTTAGTGGCTCCAGCTCAGCCAGGGTTTGGACTTTGAAGTTCACAATAGTTGTTATGTCTGGGAGAATCCCTCACTTTTCACATGAGCATGGTGAGTGTGGTAAGAAGGGCTGAGTTTGGATAGAAAGGCTGAGTTTGGTAAGAAGGGCTGAGTTTGGATAGAAAGGCTGAGTTTGGATAGAAAGGCTGAGTTTGGTAAGAAGGGCTGAGTTTACAGGTGGGGAGAAGCAATGAGGAAAAATTCCCGTGGCTCTCTGGAAACACAGGTGGCAGAGACATTTTATTCCCTGGTTTATCGTCAGGTAAAACAAATTCACTGCAACTTGTCAGTGAACAAGGATCTCCTGCTGTTAGGTAAAGGTCAGGGCAGGGCTGAGTTTGTTTCTCTGCTGTAGACAAGGACTGTGTGCAGGAGTGTCTGACTCCACACTGGGCTGCAGGACTGGGGGAGGCAGTTTGGAGCTGCTGGGAGATTTCCCTGGTGTTTTGGAAAAGGGAATTTTGTCCTGAGGTTTTGAGGAGGGACAGAGGAGGAAGTGGGGTACCACCAGCAGCCACTCTGGGGCAGTCTGGGCTCGGGCTGGCGTTTACCCGGGAGCCCAAGTGGCAGAACCTGACACTGTTCTGTGGTGTGGTGTGAACAGCGCAGAGATGCAGCAGAGCACATCTGGAGGAGGCACTTCTCCAGCAGTCACCTTGGTTTTGCCTTTTAAAATACCCTAAAACCACTTGGAGCACTGGCACAGGCTGCCCAGAGAAGCTGTGGCTGCCTCATCCCTGGAAGTGTCCAAGGCCGGGTTGGAGCAACCTGGACTAGTGGAAGATGTCCCTGCCCATGGCAGAGGTTTGGAACAAGAGGAGGTTTAAGGTCAGTTCCAACCCAAACCGTCCTAGGATTCCATGATTAGGGCTGCTACGCCGTGTATGTCACATCTTGAGGCATTTGGGTGACAGCCCTGATGGCTGCCTCTGTCCCCACATTTATGTAGTGACAGGGTGTTGAGGTTTGATGCTGGTTTTTGCTAAACCAGCACACAGGGTAAAGAGTGAGTTCCTTGCTGAGAGTGCTGTTTCAACCTGCTTGGGGTGATAATCTGGAAAACCCTGAAAGGCATTGTTCTCTGTGAAAATTACTGTGATGTTTGACCATTGCCAATTTTGTGATGTAGGAATTTCCATGAAAACAGCACAACTGATCTCTGGAAATGGTCACTAATGGAAGTGACAGCCCTGTGGTGCTTGGGAAGGGGATGGTTTGGAGTGGGAAGGCAGAGCAGAGGGAAGCCCCAGCCCAGCTGGTTTTGGTGACATCTCCCATGGGGATGCCTGCTCAGCTGGGCTGGCTCACAGGAGCTCTGCACAGGAGCCAGAGCCACCTGAGGAGCACCAGTGTCGCTGTTTTTTCCACGGACGAGTAGAGAAACGACACGAAGTTCAGGCTCAGGGATTAATGGATGAATGATTTAATGAACTCTCAGAAGACTTTTTTATGTTAGTTCGCAAACTGTATTAAGTGGCATAAGGTAATTGGTTTTTGCCATTCACCCCCTAAGGGGATTGGTCAAGTTCTAAGACACCCATCTCTGAATGTTTTTCTAGTTAGAACCATAACAATTCTACCCAAACAATCCACACCTGCAAGAAGTTTACAAAACGGTAACATTGTTTTGTCTTACTTGCATGGGAAAGACAGAACTTTCACAAAACGCTGCAGAAAGCCGGAAAAATCTCTCTGCTAAAGCTTTTCAGTGTCCACACACCAGTGCCTGGTCCTGGCAGGATTTGGGTGGGATCCATGTGCTGGCCACATCTCACTCCTCCCTGCAAGAGGTGTGATGATCTGGGCAATGAAGTACAGCCCAAATGCAGCTCAGGCTCTGTGACCTCTCTGTCCTCTGTCAGTTGGCTGTGAGAGAATTCCCAGCTGGGTTTTCTGCAATGAGCACCTGCTTTCTTTGTCCATGCTGCTGGCACTCAGTGCCTTCAAAACTTACATCCCCCTTTCTGCACTCACACACTGAATAACCTCCTCCTGGTGAGGTCCTGGCCTCCTTTCCTGGGGATCTACATAATGGCATTTTCCATGTCTCATCCATGTTCCATGAGAAGGATTCCAGCAGCAAGCTGATTTCCTTAAAAGCTTCACTCTGCAGGTGAGGAGGTGGCTCCTGACCCTGTCCTTCCTGACACTCATTCCCACAGAGCTGTTCTTCCCCTCCTGTGGTGTGGAAGGAGATGGAGGGGCCCTCTTTCCTCTCCTCTCCACATCCCTCTCTGCAGGGACTGTGATATCCAGACTCCTCTAAGACCTCAGCTATGCAGCTCCTCCCAGCAGGACCACAGGGACATTTTGATGTCCCCTTTTGCTTCCTGGCAGAAGCCATGGACAAGGACAGCTTTCGATGGAGAGAACCAACCCCACACTGGCCACTTCTGGGGCAGCCTGGACAGAAATTCCAACCAGAAAATGGTTAGTGGCTTAGAAAATGAGGTGCTGGCCAAGGTATTTGTGTTGAAACTTCACTGTGCTTTGTCAAGAACCGAAACAATGACAACTTTGCTTTAAAAGCAAAACTTTCAGTTTTCAGTTTTTAGTTTGGGATTATTGATAAAAATCAAGAATGTTTTCACTGGCAGTGGCTTTTCAGAGCAGGATTTGGTGGCTAACCACCTGCTCCCTCCACCGTCAACCAGAACTGTTTCGAAGGCAGTTTTGCTTGCCTGAGTTCCTGCTCTGTGTGCCCAGAGAGCTCCTGTCCCTCTGGACAGGGCTGTGAGACACAACCTGGCCACTGTGACAGCATCACGGGTGTCCATCCATGTCCGGCACAGGAAGAGGTGTCACATCTCTCTGCTGCTGCCTGTGTCCCTCTGTGGTCGGCCCACACAGGTACTTCTGGGCCCCTGGGAGGGCCACTGCTTTTGCTGTGCCCTCAAGGGATGTGATCCTGCCCCTCTGCCCAGCCCTGGAGGCACCTCTGGGGTGATCCTGCCCCTCTGCCCAGCCCTGGGGGCACCTCTGGGTGCCGTGTCCAGCTCTGGCTCCTCAGCACAGCAGGGCCAGGGAGCTCCTGGAGCGGGGCCGGCGGAGGCTGCGCAGCTGAGGAAGGGCCTGGAGCATCTCGGTGCCCAGGAAAGGCTGAGGGAGCCGGGGCTGCTCAGCCTCAGAGGAGCCCCAGCTGAGAGGGGCCCTCAGCCCTGGGTGTCCCTGGCTGCAGGGAGGGCTCAGGGCAGGGCCCAGGCTCTGCTCCGGGGGCCCAGCAATGGCACCAGAGCCACGGGCAGGACCTGAGCCCAGCAATTGCCCTGCACAGGAGGCACAACTCCTGCCCTGGGCAGGGACTGAGCTATCCCAGCAATTGCCCTGCACAGGAGGCACAACTCCTGCCCTGGGCACTGCCTGAGCTATCCCAGCAATTGCCCTGCACAGGAGGCACAACTCCTGCTCTGGACAGTGCCCAGCCCTGAATAGAGCCCAGAGAGGGGCTGGAGTCTCCTCACTGGAGTTATTCCAGAACTGACTGGGCACAATCCTGTGCCCTGTGCTCTGGGATGGCCCTGCTGGAGCAGGGAGGTGGCACCAGGTGAGCCACTGTGGTCCCTTCCAACCTGACCCATCCTGGGATTGTGTGGTTCTGTGATGCTCTGGTCTTCTCTCCTCCCAGGGAAAAGCCCATTCTGCTGCTGGCTGCAGGCACAGGAACAACCACAGTGCTGCAGCTGACACAGCTGCCAACATGGAAATAATTTCAAAGGAAATCTGTGTGTCTTTATTAACAATTACTGCAAGTGGTCCAATAGCATCCGTGTCATGAGAGGACAGTTTTCATGGCAGTTCTGCTGCTGCTGTCTGAATCCTCAAATGTCAGTGGGCTGGAGGGTTCCTTGCTCTCTTATTTGAAGATGATATTTATTTCTCCTCTGTTAATGTTATTTAGAGCCTTCTAGAGAGCCTTGAAGGCGAGTGCTGGCTCTGTTTTCATGCCAGACAAAATGCATGTATTGAAGCATTTGTCACCACTCCAGCTGTGGAGCTCCTCCAGGGCAGTGAGGTGACAGGGTGGCAGTGGATTCCAAAAGGACAGGCTCCCAGATGGGAAAAGGACAGGCTGGCAGTGCAAAACTCCCTGCAGTGACCTCCCAGCTCTGCTAAAACAGGTTTCTGATAACACCGGTGTGGCAGGAGAGCTCCTGAGCTCTGAAGGTTGATGTCTGCTCTGGGAGTGACTGAGCACAGGACAAAGCCAGCTCCTGAGCCCAAACCCTTTTTTTAATGGGGTGCAAAGAAGAAACCAGCAGCGATACAAAGGGACACCCAGCCAGCAATTGTGGCACCATTATCTGCAGCTCAGAGTGGGTAGAGGATGCCACGGTCAGTGTGGGCACAGGACCTTCTCTTGGACCTTTCCTACAGTGTTTTGAGGATAAAATGCACTTCTAATTTGTATATCATTTATCACTGATCAGCTGTAGCCTCACAAGTCCTCGTTCCAGCCTGTGTCACCTCTGCTTTTCCGTGTCAGACATCTCAGGGCTGTGGCTTGTGCATCTCAACTTTTCAGTTGTGATTTCTCATAAATTGGATGAGCCCCAACAGGCAAGTAACAATAACAAGGTACCACCCTACCACAACAGTGCCCTGCACTTTTGGGACCAAGCTCGATAGGATTCTTGCCAACAAGCCTGAGTTGAATTTTGCTCATTTTGAGACCTGGTTGTTTAGGCTCATTTCCTGTCTTTCCCCCTTTCTTGTTTTTTTTTTTTGGTTTTTTGATTTTTTAAATTTTTTTTTTTTGGTGGTGTAACGAAACTCAATGAAGGTTAACAATAGAAATGGGTTAGAAGTTTACAGGACCATGCTTGGGTGTTTTGAAGGCATCTTGGAGAACATCTTCATGTGTCATTCACTCAAAAAATGCAGTGAATCAAGTGAAATTTAGCTAAAATTCAGATGATGCTTATCTGTGTTTTAGTCTAATGAGTCTTTGTGGGTAATATCTTGTACCAGCACACACTTTCTGAATTTTTGCACATGTATACAGCTGATAGAGCTGCTTTCATAGCTGAAAGGGGAAAATATGACCTTTTGGAAATTGTGGAACTTCCCCCTGCTCTCTGAAAATAGAAAAAAAATCCAATGAAAAGCACTCTGAGAGATTTCTTTTGCAGATTAGGGAGGAATCTTTTAACCTGCAGTCAAGGAAAAGTCAAATTGTCCTCTGCAAGGGTCCTCACTTGTCCATGCAGCAGATGAAAAATGATCCCTGTGTTAGGTTTGAGGGCCCACCAGGACACAGCGATCAGCATTTGGGCTGCAAAATTATGAGGTTTTAAAACTTTTGAGCTCTGCCTGTTTTCCTCCTTGTTTCAGAGACTTAAAGGGTCCAAGATCTTTTCAAACTTCCCCTTCCTACACTTGGGTGGGAAACAACATTTTTCTTAGTGACAGCTGAGATCTTTAGCTGAATGGCAGCACCTGGGCTGAGATAGAATCACGGAGTTATGGAATATCCTGAGCTGGGAGAGACCCACAAGGATCATCCAGTCCAGCTCCAGCCCTGCACAGACACCCCAACAATCCCACCCTGGGCATCCCTGGCAGCGCTGTCCAAACGCTCCTGGAGCTCTGGCAGCCTTGGGGCCGTGCCCATTCCCTGGGGAGCCTGGGCAGTGCCCAGCACCCTCTGGGGGAAGAACCTTTCCCTGATATCCACCCTAAACACACAGCTTCATGCCACTCCCTTGGATCCTGTCACTGGGTTTAGGAAACCAAACAAAACTCCTGGGAGCCACTGGTGCTCGGCTTAAGCAGTGGAAGCTCATGGTACATCAGCGCCTTCTCCAGGCACTGCCACGTCTTGAGATTTGGGGCAAGTTTGGCTGTGGTTGGGGTGGCATCTGGGCATCATGGCCATGGGTGCCCGTGCTGCCTGCGCTGCCCGCTGTGGGGCCTGTGTGGTGGATGTGGGGCACCGGCCGAGAGATGCAGCAGCCCATCCTGAGCTTTGCCGTGTCCTGTGCGGTTGATCGCCTCACACGGGCTGGAGTTGTGGCTTTTTAGGCTCTGCTGGTGTCACCTGAGCTGCCCAGTTTGCCCCAGCAGCACCCCGTGGCCTCCAGCCGTGCTGCCAGCAGAGGTGCAGCGGGTGCTGTGAGGTGAATGGCCAGCTCATCTCACAACTGCTGTCACTGCTGGGGTGTTGGGAAATGCCGGCACCGCCACCAAGATCAGAGGTGTCTGCGCTCCAGAGGCGGGCGAGGAGC
The DNA here is from genome assembly GCA_014706295.1 of Lycocorax pyrrhopterus obiensis. Lineage (NCBI taxonomy): Eukaryota > Metazoa > Chordata > Aves > Passeriformes > Paradisaeidae > Lycocorax > Lycocorax pyrrhopterus. The sequence goes on along the minus strand of JACSVZ010000022.1, from coordinate 5,728,875 downwards.
AGTCATCCCGCTCTGCAGGGCTGGCTGTGGGTACAAACACGTTCCCGCTCTGGGCTGCGGTGGAAACGTGGCTTTCTGATGTTTCTCATGAGAAGCAGTACTTGTCCTTCCCAGCCAGGCTGGCTCTTGCCTTCTCACCTGTGCTGCCTCCTGTTCCAGACCCACTCGGGAGCTGATGCTCCTCGTGTGGTGTTTCCCCACATTCCCTGGGAGACTCACTGCCATCCAGCCCTCACTGAAGTGAGAGCCTCCCAGTCTCCACTCACCACTCCCCATTTGAATAACTAAGGAGGGTAAATGCTCATTTACTGGCTCCTGCCTGCGTTTTTCCCCACCTGAGGGGCAGGGATGGATGTGCAGCCAGTGTAGATAGCTTTAATAGCTGGTTTGCCAGCTTTTCTCAAAAATCAACTCCATTACATTGTCTGCTTCTCCTCTATCAACTATGAAATATTTGAGAACTCAATAGTGACAACAGTTTCTTTCCTAATAACAAACCTTGCAAATAAAACCTTATTATCAGCAACATCCTCACAGAGGCTCAGACCAACACATGGATTCTCACTGAAGTTAATTTAAAGATTGCAATTGATCTCGGATGGCATCAGGCCCTACCAGCACATGCCCAGAGGTTTTAGCCAAGTGCCTGCAGAAAGGAAACAGGAAACAGCTCAGGAGAGCAAATCTTCTTCTACAAGTGAAGGAACAAGTATTCAGGACAACCAATTAGAAAAACAAGTGTAGGACATGGGAACGCTGTACCCATGTGTCTCCTGGCTGGGATGCTGGTGCAGGCCCTGTGGAAAGGCCTTTCTCCATAGGGACAACCATGCAGTGCCTCTGCCTGAATGATTTGGAGGCTGATGACCTACTCAGCCAATGTCCAGGTGGGAAACCCCCACTGCTCACTCGGGAGAAGGGCTTCTCCATAGCTCCATGAGGACTTTTTCCCTTCCAGTCTTTGTCCTGAGTCTTAGAATCACAGAGTGGTTTGCATTGGAAGGGACCTTAAAGCCCATCCAGTCCCACTCTGCTGTGGGCAGGGACACCTTCCACTATCCCAGGTTGCTCCAAGCCCCGTCCAACCTGGCCTTGGACACTTCCAGGGATTTAGGGGCAGCCACAGCTTCTCTGGGCATCCTCTGCCAGGGCCTCATCACCCTCACAGGGAAGAATTCCTTCCTGATACCCCATCCTACCCTGCCCTCTGGCAGTGGGAAGCCATCACCCCTTGTGCTCTCCAGCACAACAAGACCTTTTCCTTCACTGCCACAGCCTGACACTGGGAAATGCAGTCATACATCAAAGCCAGCAAATAGGAAATGAAAAATGGGTTTTTAAAAAGGCTCCTGAGGAAACAAAGATTCCAAATCTTGTATAACCCCTCTTGTCCAGGTTGGCAGCAGCATGTGAGCTTTGGACCCTTTGGCCACCATTTTTAAGGTGTGAAAAAATAAGATGTATTACAAAATCATCGTGATGTAGTGGCCCTTTCTTTGGGAAGGCTAAGCAGGGTTTTGGAGCCTGGGAACGGATGGCCATAATGTGTCCCAAATCTGGCTGTACCACAAACCTGTGGAGAAATCTCATCTAGCAAATGCCCCATATGGAATTCAGGGGCTGTTTTGCATCTCCCATCTACACCAGCCAAGGCAGGGAAATGGATTCCCCTGCATGCACCTTGGCTCTTTCCCAAGTACTGAGAGAGCTGGGCTGCAGTGAGGAAGGGGGAATAGGAAGGTGTAAGACAAAGATCCCAAAGCACTTCCCATCCCTGGAAGTGTCCAAGGCCAGGTTGGACAAAGATTGGAGCAACTTGGTCTAGTGGAAGGTGTCCCTGCCCATGGCAGGGGGTTGGAACAAGATGGTCTGGAAGGTTCCTTCCAACCCAAACCATTCTGTGACTCTTGTGGGGAGCTGGGGCTGGGCAGCTGGGAAATCACCTGGCGAAGGGAGCTGCGGTTGGGGTGGGAGCAGTGCCGGCAGCGTTTGCTGAGACCCACAGCTTCCTTGGCAGGGCTCTGTGAAGTTTCCATCCCTGCTAATAAATCACATGAGCATGATCATAATGACAAAGGAAATAATTACGTCTTCTTAAGAAACCCGTCTCCTCGCACCCCAGGGCCCGTGCGCGGAGCAGTGAGGAGTTTGCAAGTCCGGAGCGTGGGAGGGAGTTGAGACTGACAGAACTCAGGTCGTGTGTGCCCGGTGTGAGTGCAGGGGAGCTGCAGCAGCCAGGCCTGCGGTGCTGCACGTTCAACAAGGTCATTCAGAAGTCACCCGAGGGCAAAAACCTGTGAGCCAAACCCTGCAAGGTGCTAAGGCAGCTCTTCGTTACGTGACTAATTCCAAATCACCCTCAGGTCAGCCAGCTGCCTGTGACAATCTGCTGAGCACCCAAAATCATGGTGTTTGACCATGAATGCCATGGTGGGACAGCCGCTTCAGAGAGCTGATCTGTGCCTGGCCGCTGTATGAGCAATGACTTTGCTTCCTATGTGTCTATCTCAGCCCACCATTAGCATTTAAAATCATTCCTTACTGAGAGGAAACAAAACACAGCTTTGAAAAAAAATATATCCTGGTGATGGGCTTTGTTTTGCATTTCTTTGTGACAAAAGTGATTAAACTGCTAAATCACAGCTGCTTTTCTCATAAAAAAGACAAAGCATCTTTCAATCTCCTCATCATTTCAAGAGTTGCAGAAAGCTCTAGGTAAATGGGAGTGATTTGATCTATCTTGGCTTTATCACTGCATCTCCTACACCCACAGGCTCCCAAGCAGGGTGCATTTGCTGTCTCATGGCCTAAAAGCTTCCCGTGTTACTCATAACTTAAACACCGAGAGAGAGATAAGGGATTGGGTTTGGTTTGTTTCCTTTCAGAAGAAATGAACATTAATAAATATCTCATTACCAGAAAGTGTCATAGTGAAAGTACAGCGCTTTCTCCCGTTCCACAGTTGGCTCTTTAATTTTCACCATGGTTAAAGAGCAACATGAAAACCCTGAAAAATGATCCCAGTCACACTCAGCTGAGTTTTCAATAACTGCTGGATCAGATAGGGCCGAGCTCCTATCGCGGGAGATGATCAGATATGGGGCAGCAACTGCTGCAGACTTTGCTCAAATTATTCCCCCCTAATATCCACTGAAAGGTGAAAATTTGCTGTTGCAGCACCCATGATCTTCAGTATTTCAGAAAATTCCTCAGGCCCCGAGGTTGGTTGCGAGGAGCCCTGGTCCTGCTGTGAGCCATTTCCCGTTACATCTCGTGTCACAACCATTGCTCCAGAGAGAATTGCTGGAGAGGGTCTCCTCCACCAGCCTTGTTTCAAGGAGAGGTGGATGTTGATGCCCCAAAAGCACGGGCTGGCCGTGGAGGTGGCCAAAGGATCTGCTGCACTGGAGGGCACTGATGGAGGTTCAGGCTGATGTCTGGCCACCAGGTTCATGGTTGTCTCCAAGGTGGGAGTGAAGATGCCTCTGGCGTGAAGGATGGCTGAAAAGGGCACCAAGGAAGGGTGCCCAGAAATCATGGAATCAGAATATCCTGAGTTGGAAGGGACCCACAAGGATCATCAAGTCCAACTCAATGAATGTCCAACTCCAAATGAAGCTCCAAGAGGCAGAAAGAGAGGAGAGCATCAAGCTGGGGTGAGAGGGAGCAGGGGGAAAGCAGCAGTGAGTCAGGATTGTCCCCAAGCACAGGATGAACAAAATCCCCAGCGAGGAAACTGTCTGCTGTCCTTCAGCCATGCTTGGGACATGAGTTTCTCTGCATCCATTCCCTGGAGTGGAGAACAGAGAGTGGAATCATTGCCAAAATCACCCCACAGAGCCTCAAAAAATGGCTTAAGCCAAAGAGACAACACAGCCTGTCCTGGATAACCCCCAGCAAATCCACTGCTGACTGGGAAAAGCCAGTGGCAGAGAGCTGCCACAGGACATGTGCTTCTGTGCACGGTTCCCCAGCAGGGAAAATCCCTGCATTCCAATCCCACCAGCAGCTCGTTGCTGGCACTGGTGGTGGGAGTGATTCGATGCCTGGGTTGGGATGGCAGATGCTTTTGGGCAAATCGTGTCCTCCAGCAGCCTGAGAACAGGAGAAGTGAACACATAACACAGAGGCAGGAGTGGGGAGTGAGAGGGGAGCGTGGAAAACGGGTGAGTGAACAGACAAAGGTCAGGAAGCAGTGAAAGGTCCATCTCCTGAAACTGGGAGAAGGGAAAGATCTCATGGCTTTTAGGCCAGTCTTCAGACACGAGTCCAGATTTTAGAACATGTAGGGTTGGCAATACTGTGGTTTATTTGCTACAAATGATTTACAAGGCCCTTCAGTGGGAAATAAATTTCACAGGACAATGCCTCCAGGGAAAATAATATGTGTTTGGATGGGTGATTCATCATTCTGCATTAAGCCCATGAGCTCAGCTGACATCGAGGTATACCTGATAATCTCTTATCTAAATAATTTCCCCTTGAAATCCTCCATCTGCGCAGCTTTGTGCTGCTGATGTGAGGATAAACTGTTGGGCCAAAACTTCTGCTGGGAAAACCGGCCTTGTAGTGGCATGGTCAAGATGGGGAGATGCTGAGTCCTGCCCAGAAGACCTCACACCATGTTGGGTTATGTGGAAGGCACCAGTGGTGCCAGGCAGCTCCGGAGAGGTGGTGGATAGGGGTGGAGAGAGGGCTGCTCTGCTTTTTTTTTTTAGATATGGATCCCTTTAAAGCTTCTGAGAATGTCCCCCCTGGTCATGTCTTGGCTCCTGGTCAGTACCAGAAGAAGGCTAAGAGCAGAGCCTTCATCTAGCTTGGCCAACCTGGAATTGCCTTCATGCTGAGACATTTCACCAGAATTCTCCAGATCTCTTCTTTTCTGCTCCCAGTTTGGGTCACCTTCAGTAGCCACCCTGGGATGAGGTCAGGCCCCAATGCTGAGCTCCCAAAGCATCTCCCACCCGTGTGATGCTGAAAACATCAAACAAACCCCATCCCTCCACAGTCTCCCTCAAACTCCATTTTTTTGCCTTCCTCTCAGCATCCCCTTTTTTCCTGCTGTTGCAATCCCAGGGCTTTTTCCATCATGGCGCTCCAGGGGCCGTTTTTTGGGGGCGATGCTGACAATATCATCGTCACTGCATGCTGTGTGTTGGGGCAGGACAGCTCCAGAGGGGGGGGTAGAGCTTGGGGTGGCTGCTGTGGGTCTGGACGTGGGTCCTGCAGCACGTTCCCATCCTTGTCTTTACAGCTGTGCTGCAAACCAGGGACACACATGGGGAGCGGTGGCCAACCTGCCACCGAGGCCTGCTCGTGGCCGGCTGGCACCTGGCGTGCCAGGGTGACGTGAGGCTTGTGCTGCTGAATTCACAAAATTAGTCACTAATTATAGCAGCCGCCCACAGTGTCCCCAACACCCGAGTATCGGCGGAGGTCATGAACCCCGTGATTCAGCCCTGAGTCCGCGGGTAACTCTGGTGCAATAACAGGAAATATGGGCATAACGAGACGTCAGCCCATCGCTGATTGTGCTGATAGCGCGTTCCATGCTTCTCCCTTTGCCATGGAAACAGGCTTGGATGGCACCCACAAGGGTAAATTCTCTGCAGCTGCCTCTCTCTTAAATCCAGGTTTGCCTCCTCTCCTGGCTGGCAGGGGTAGCTGAGCCCCACAGCAGCCACCCCACAGCTCCCAGTGCACCTCTGCCAGCTCTGAGAGGTGGAGAGGATTTCTGCAGGAAACATCCTTCCAGCCCAAGTGACACCCCCAGTCCTGGCCAGCCTGGAGAGGAGGAGGAGACTGCACGCATGGTGCCCATCCCTCTGCCTCACACGGCGTCCCAGGGCCCCATCCACCCTGGACCAGCTCCAGGATGGAGAGGTGGGAGCAGTTGCCCATGGTGCCAGTGCCGGGGTTCTTTCCACTGGTGCTGGCACAGTTTCTGGGCGGCAGCAGGGCAGGGCTGCCAGCAAACAGCGTCGCTGGAGCCTCTCAGATGTGGGTATTTTGTGTTCCTCCCGTTTCTCCACAGGGGAAAGCCGCGAGCAGAGCTCTCCCGTGGTAGTTTTGGTGTGTCAGGAGGAAGGGTCTTGCAGCCCAGGGGGCACATCCGAGTGTCTGCACGGCCTGGTAGGGAGCAGGGATGGGTCTTCCTCTTCCCCTCAGCTGCTGCAGCACAGGTGGTGGGCACAAAAGCTGTGTCTGGCCCTGTTTTGGGCAGGTTTCCACCTCATGAACCTCATCACCCACACCCATGGAGCTGCTCAGCCCCCTGACTCTTTCCATCTCTGTGAGCTGCTCATCCTCTCCCAGCTTCTCCCACCTCCTCCTGGCACCCCACAAGCTGCTGCCTCCCTCATTTTTCCCTCTCTGACTCCTCAAAGCCCATCTCAGTTCCCCCCATGCTCCCTGCCCCTCACTCAGCCTCTGGGGCTGCAGGATTATCTCTCCATTAACGTGCAGTTCAGCAAACCCAGAGCATTTTGGAAGGGCTGAAGGGATCTGTGAATTTGCTTTGAATATAGCAACGTGTTTTGGCTAAAGGGAACAGGAGAACATTTTGAAGATGTCAAAATATTTTGTTTAGGCGTTTTTTGAACAAAATGTTTCACTTGGTAGTTGACAAAAAAAGAAAAAGGAAGAAAAAAATCAGTTCAAAATCTCCAAAACAAAACCTTCCCACTTTTGTTTTGAGATGGCACCTGCCTGGGAGAACTCAAACTACAAAGGCACAAAAGCTGTTTTCAAGGGTAAATAATGTCCTGGCACCCAAGGGAGTTTCTTCAGTGGAAGTCAAAATGTCTCAAAGAGAGTCAAAACATTTTCTGATTTTATTTTTTTGCCCAATTTCACTCAGGTGGGGGAAAAAAGCCCTGTCCTTGCTAGGCCTCCTGATCAAGGACTCGTGTTCGTTTTTATGTTCGCTGCTAAGCAGAAATATTTGTGACAACTTGATAGGGGAGCTAAGGTCTACTTCTTGTGTTAGAGAGGGAATTAATGCTGGGATCAGGTTGTCCATGGTGATCCTCCCTCTCTGCCCCTCCACGTTGGCTTCTCATCCTGTAGGACAAAGGGTCCAGAGAAAATCTCTTTTCTCCATGTCTAAGTTTGCTCCAACCCCTGCTCTGCCCTGGAGATCCTGGAGCTGTTTCTGAAGTGAGGCTGCAATTCCTTTGTGTTTTTCAGAGCCTTTCTTATTTCACAGACTGGTATCCCAGTATCCCAGACTGGTTTGGGTTGGAAGGGGCCATAAAAACTCATCCTGCAGTGGGAAAGAACATCTTCAACCAGAGCAGGTCACTCTGAGCCCCGTCCAACCTGACCTTGAATGTTCCCAGGGATGGGTCATCCACAGCTTCTCTGAGCAACCAGGTACATTTCCTGATGGATCTCTCTGGCCTTGTCCTCCTGTCCTCTCCTGCCCACTGGTAGGATCAAAGCCTGGGATCATGATCCATCTCACCCTGCCCAGCACTGGGGGCATGGAGCTCGTGCTGAAAACAGCACACATCCCATTTTCTGCCTGCTTTTCCATGTGCTCCAGCCGTGCCAGCTGCCTGTTTGTCTTTTCTTTATCTGCCTGGGAGTCCCCCACAGCTTTCACAGCTGATGACTAACTTCACGTAAACTTGCCCAAAGACTTGAAGATGGGAAGTTCCTACCAGGACAGTCACAACTGGGAGTTGGGAGGACCAAGTGGGAATGAGTGATCTCGTGGTGTTTTGGCTCCTGGTGGCACCTCCAAGGCTTGGGTGACTCTTCTGGTCCTTCTCGCCATGAGCTGTAATGTGAAATGCACCATTGAAACAAACTGTTTAAAGACAAATATTTTTGGTTAAACAAACATAGGAGGGGCGGCTGAGGGAGCTGGGAAAGGGGCTCAGCGTGGAGAAAAGGAGGCTCAGGGGGGACCTTGTGGCTCTGCACAACTCCCTGACAGGAGGGGGCAGCTGGATGGGGTTGGGCTCTGCTCCCAGGGGACAAGGGATAGGGTGAGAGGAAACAGCCTTGAGTTGAACTAGGAGAGGTTTATGTTGGAGATTAGGAGAAATTTCTCCACAGAAAGGGTTGTCAAGCACTGGAACAGGCTGCTCTGGGCAGTGGTGGAGTCACCATCCCTACAGGGATTCAAAAGCCCTGTGGATGTGGCCCCTGGGGACATGGGTCAGTGGTGGCCTTGGCAGTGCTGGGTTAATGGTTGGACTGGTTGGATGATCTTAGAGGCCTTTCCAACCTAAATGATTCCATGATTCTCTGACAATCCAACCCTTCCAGTAAATCCCACAGCCCTCCTTGCCCGGCGCCCTGGTGGGGTGGTTGGGAGGAGACCTTTGTGTTGGGCTGAGCAACGTCTGAGTTTGCCAGAACATATTTTCACTGTAAGAATGACAAACATTTTGATCAACATTTATTAGTCATCAGATAATAGACACCCACAGATTTTCATCTGCTGTCTCTCGTGGGCTTTTAGGAGGTTTGCAGCAGCTTTGCAGATCCCTGTCTGATGTATCACAGCTTGACCTGAGACCAATATTTTTCTTATAGCTGAAGCTCCTGAAGCTCCACTTGTGCCAAAAATTCATGTATACAGCTGGAAAAAGTTCTTCCAGTGGAGCTTGGTGAATGTTTTTGTACAAAACTCTCAGGTGGGGAAATTTTCAGTTCATCTGAAGTGCAGCTGGTTTGTGAACCAGCTAAAGTCTCAGAGCTGACATGCACCACAAAGATTCAGTTTTTATTCTGCATCACCTTTGTGTCCTGGTGTTTGCAGGGAAAAGCACAAAGCAATGTGGATGTAGTTTAAAGGAAGACAACCAGAGGAAACCCAAAGGATCCATAAGTGTGAGAAATGCTGATGTGTATATACCTCCAAGAAGCACTCAGAATTCTCTTCCCCTCCCTTTCCTCTTTCCCTTCCCTTCCCTTCCCTTCCCTTCCCTTCCCTTCCCTTCCCTTCCCTTCCCTTCCCTTCCCTTCCCTATCCTCTTTTCCTTCCTTCCCTATCCTCTTTCCCTTCCCTATCCTCTTTCCCTTCCCTTTCCTCTTTCCCTTCCCTTTCCTCTTTCCCTTCCCTTCCCTTCCCTTCCCTTCCCTTCCCTTCCCTTCCCTTCCCTTCCCTTCCCTTCCCTTCCCTTCCCTTCCCTTCCCTTCCCTTCCCTTCCCTTCCCTTCCCTTCCCTTCCCTTCCCTTCCCTTCCCTTCCCTTCCCTTCCCTTCCCTTCCCTTCCCTTCCCTTCCCTTCCCTTCCCTTCCCTCTTTTCTGTCACCCTGCAGTCAGTAAATCTCCCATTTCCCTCTGCCCAGCAGATAAGATGGTTTGATTAAACTGCTAAAGCTGCTGTGATTCCTTAGCTCACGAGTGGCTCATTGGCTCCCTGTGGGAGCTGCCCTATGTAAAGCTGCCTATGGATCTCACGGCATAAATGCATTTATGCCCAGAGCAGCCTGGAGATGTAAGGACCAGCAGGGTTTTGGGGCTGTCTGTGGCCATTTCCTCACTCACTCCAGGGTGATGGATCTGATGGTTTTGCCCTGATGCTCTGCAGAGCTGCCCCAGCAGCTCCAGGTGGGCTCTGCCAGGAGACCCATCCTAGCTGGGCACTTCCCAGTGCAGGTAACTGGGACTGGTCAGGTGGGTGCTGAATGCGGCAGCTGCCCAGTGAGAGGGCAGGGCGTGGCAAAAAGTGTATTTGAAAGTGTGGCACATTTATTATTCACTGGGATCAGGAAAGGAAGAGGAATGAAGGATCAGATCCCCTTGGGAAGGAGGCAATCCTTTGGGGGATGGAGCAGGAGGGCAGGATCTAACGAAGGAGCCCAGCAGAGCAGAGGGCAGTGCTGGGGGACTGTGCCCTTTTCCTGGCTCTCCAGGAGGTCCTGTGTCCTGGCCCTGGGGATTAAATACCTTAAAGGATCATCTCCATTAACAAATACGACCAACAGCAGCGCTGGATCCATGGGCAGAGAGAGGTCTCTGGAGGCTGGACTGGAAAACCTTTAGTGGTCCCTTTCAACCCAAATTATTCTCCCAGCCCCTGAGATGGGGCTCAGTCAGCTGCTGGGCGATCAGATTCCCCAAGACTGGATCTCAGGAGTTTCTTCCCAGCGAGCCTCACCGGCAGCTTCCCCTGCTCCCCCTCCTGCCTGAGCGCAGCGGGAGGCTCCGCAGGCAGGGTGGGATCTGGCTGTGCTCCCCTTTGGATCTGCTGGTGAACCAAGCAAAACTACTCGTGCACTACTTATTTCAGGAGAAACAAGCCCAGGTCTTTGATTTTCACTCGGAGTCCTAGTCCAGGGAGTCCTTGCTCCTCAGGCTCAGCAGAGCTCCCACTTCTGGGATCTGCTCGGTCAGACACCTCTGATGGACCAAATGGTCCCACCTGCCCTGTGTGCCCAAACCACCTTTTCTCCCTCCTGAATTTTCATAGAGCAGCTGTTTTTCATCTCAAAGTCTCAAGCTGATTTTTCCCCCCAGTTTTGTCAGTCTTCTTTCCAGATTCCAGCCCATTTGAACCCAGCAGGAGCCATCAGTCAGCGTGTAGTGTCCGTAGATTCCCCAAAACGTCACTAAGCCCCAGAGTTCTGCTGGATTTTAATTCCGTGGCTCAACTTCGCTTCACAGGGAGCTGGTTTGGCTCTGCCAGAGAGGGCCAACACAGAAACTCATGGAGTTTGAGATGAGAGAGAAATCAAGCTCAGGGCAGCACTGGGGTTAGGTATGACATCCATGGAATAACAGGTCGTATGTATGTGTGTATATATAAATACATGAGCAAATAGACATTTATTTGTGTGCCTAGAAATGCATGAAAAAACCAGGCATGTATGTGTGTATATATATAAAAGCACGAACCAACAGACATATATGAGTGTGTGTATATATACATACATATTTAAATCTTATTTTATTTTTTACATAACCGATGTCATCTGTGCCGTCCCCCATTGCTGTGACAGCTCCGCAGTTGCCATCACTCAGGATTTGCCTGTGCCCACTAGAGGCCAGTGTACACCTTGAATTAAGATGCCAGCGCACGAATTAATCCCCAGCCGTCGGGAGGAGCGTGTTTCCTGTGGGATGAAGCCCTGTTGAATAGGAGATGGTGGCCACGGCAGGGCAGGTGGCTGCCCCCGGAGGGACGGGTAAACTCTTCCAGCTATGAGCACGGTGCACTCCTGGAAAAGCTTGGAAAATCCTGCTGTGCTGTCATGGCTTGAGCATGGGACCTGCTCAGCTCCTCTTCTCCAGCCCTGCAGAGCCAGGCAGGCACATCCACTGAGTGCCAGCCCTGTCCTTGGGGACAACTGGGACACTGTGGTGGCAGAGCAGGTCCCACAGATTCCTGTCCCTGTGCCAGGGGCACCTGGACACCAGGCTGGTACAGCAACAGAGCCCCGGGCTGGAGCTGGGCAAATAAACCCTCTGTGGCCGAGCTGCAAACGGCGAGCTTTGGATGGCCCTGAAAAGTGAAATCAGTTCCTGAGGAAAAATGGAAGCCTGTTGCAATATGTTGTACTGAAGATGGAGTGTTTCATGCTGTTTCACACAAGTTTTCACCTCAATGTGGGCAGCAGCAGCATCAGCAAATTGAGACGCCTTTCTCCATACGAGATCGTTTCGACGTGATAACAGCAGAGCCTTTGGTTGGTGCATGTCAAAATGAAACATGCAGCCTTTAAACTCTGGCCTGAAATGGGTGCATTTGGGCCAAATTTGCCAGCCCCAGATCCATCTGGGGTGCCTCTTTAGCAGTGGGAGATGAGGGCAGAGAGGGGGATGAGCCAGGGAGGGTGGCACTGGTGTGAGTGGGGCTGAAGGGCAGCGAGGGGGGAGCGTTTTGCTGTGTGAGCTCCTCGAGAGTGCAGCTGTATTTTGGGAACTCTTCACCTACAGTTGGTGTTTTTTAAAACCTTGTTTATTGCTTGGCTGCCTTTATCTTTAGGAGACAGAATAGGAGACCAGTGCTGCTCCTGTGGGTAACAGCTTCTGTCTTTGGCCAGCCTGGGGGAAACAGGGATGTCCTGGAGTACGACTTCATGTTCTGTTAGAAGCCCAAACCCAAATGCTCAGTCCTAAGTCCTTTTTATTCCCCCCCACCCCCCTCATGGAGTACAAATAAAGACAAGAAACAAAACCAAGGTGATATTTTTCCCAGAATCCTCCCAAAAGATGTTTTTTCTGCCTCTTGGGTACTTGCACTCCCATTCACAACTTGGATGAGCTGAGATTTACTTCAGCATGACCTGACCCAGGTTAAGGTCCCAGGAGTGACCCCAAGGATTGGGATGGAGGGTCCATGTTAGTGGTCAAAAGCAGACATCAAAAAAGCGAGAATGGTACATGTGTACATCATATCTCACATCAACCTTCCTCCTGTCCTCAGGTCAGGGGAGTTCTGCCTGCTTAGAAATGGGCATTTTCCCTTGCCCCATGCCCCAGAGCAGCTACTGGCAGAGAAGACCAAAGGTTTGGTACTGCTCAGTGCCAGCACCCTCAGGCAGGATGCCCCTGAGGGACTGGGATCAGAGAAACTGCCAAAAACCAGAAAAAACTTGTTTTTTACAGATAATCCACACGAGCAAAAACCTTCAGGGGAGGATTCGGGGTCACTGTGTCAGGGCCAGAACAAGTGGGGAGCAGCCCTGAGGAGAAACAACCTTATTAGACCCACTTTGCTCTCACCCCCACATCCCAAGCACAGCCTGTGGTTTAGAGGGCTCTGACGGAGGGTGGGGATTCCAGGGCTGCATCCCAAGGCACCCATTCCCCAGCCCAGGAGTGTCTCAAAGGAGTGCAGCCACCCAGGGGTTAACCAGGATCCTCTCTCCATGCACAGCTTTCCTGCCAGCCTGCTGAAATCCACTAACAGAATTAGCACTGGAAATTTGTGCACTGTGCTATGTAGGGGGAAGGGGAAAAAAAAAAAAAAAGGAAAGAAAAGCATGAAATATATTTAATCTCTCATTTCAGAATTGCATTTGACATCTAAGTTAAATAAAATGTTCCTGAGGTCATTAAAAATCAGAAATAGTACAAGATTTGGGTTTACCATAGTTTCAGAATGAATCAGGTTTCTGAACTTGTTTTAATCTCTGTATAATTGCTTTTCTGTATACGGTAACCTTTAGAAAATGAGTTTAATAATTAGTCATCTCAAACTAGTTAAGGACAACATCCTGCCCTCAGTTCAGTTTTTTTTCAACAGAAAACCAATGCCAAAGTAAATTCTTCACTGTAGTTGGAAACATAGATTCAGGCTACATGTTCAGCAGGTGAAACAGCTTGCATTAAGCCCCCTGAAAGTTTGAAAGTTCAGCAATTCTCATCTTGATGGCTTTTCACTCTCCATCTCCAAGAAAAATGGGAAGAGAAGAGGAAAATATGAAGAAGCAGAATCAGCCATGGCTGGTCCCTTGGCTCTGCCTCTTCTGGGCTCTGAGCCCCAGAACAGAGCAAGGAGAAGGTTTTACTGGGTGGTAAAAGGACCTCATGCCGGGAACCTGCTTTTCCCAGGATGGCAGGCCTGGGCAGAACCCGGGAAGTTTCCAGCTCCTTTGGGCCCATTCCTGGTGCCTGCACTGCCTGTCTGGAGATCACCATGGCTGGGTCGTGCTCAGGGCCCTCATCCTGCTCTCACCAGCATCTCCCCCTTCCCTTCAGCACCTCCCTCACTTATATCAAAGTCTCGTCTCTTTCTCTCTCCCCATCCCGCTCCAGACCCCCATGCAGGTGTGGGTCTCTCGCGTTTTTTAGTTTCCCAGTGCCCACAGATCATCCTCCCTGGTGAGTCCATATCCTGCAGGCCAGTGGCTCAGCACTGTCACTGTCCACAGCTGCTGTGTCCCACAGAGCTGCCCTTGCCCTCGGGAGGCAGAGCTGTATCCCAGCACTGCCATCCATCAGCTCTCCCCATCCTCTTCCCTCTTGATTTCTGGCAGTCTGATGCCAATCTGGACCACAGGTTTCCCTCACTATCCTCCTGCAGACTCCCTTTCTCATCACATTGGAGAAGACACTGCAAATACATTCCTCTCCATTGTCTTGTGTTTTATTCAGTTTAAATTTCTAAAGGGTGGGCCTGCCACCATTTCCCTGGAGGGATTATTCCAGAATCTGACACATCTCACTCTGGGAAATCACTCAAGCTTCCTGCTGCTCACCTTATATTCCCATTTCATCTCATTATGACAAAGCCTCTGGTTGGATCTGTAGGAGCTCCTGGTTGGCTGACCAGGTCCTTCTTGCTGAAGCCAATGGTTTCCATGGTGCACAGGCTGATGGTGAGTCCTCCTGGCTTGGAGTGGCCTTCCTGGCCATCCTTTTCCCCTTGGAGGGACAGTGCTGCCATCCTGTTCACCTGGTGTCTGCAGAAGGGGTTAACCCGCCCTGGGAACTCCAGGTTCCTGATCCAGCTCCCAGCCCGGGAGTGCCCACTGGAGCCAGTGCAAAGCTCACACCAGGGGTGGGCTGAAGCTGTAATCCCACAAATGTGCTAATATTTGGATCAGGAGCACTCAGTGCTTAAATGTCTCTCGCAGACGGCTGAGAGTGTGTTTTGCTAAAGCAAACTGCAATTACATTTAGTATCTTCAATTTAGCTTGACATGTTGCCTCTAGAAAGAAGAGATGTGTTGTATTCCGAGCTCTGCAGCACAGGCATTGTCTCTGACCCTCTCTTCTCTCCTCTGGAGCCCCACCCCAGACCCTCTCCTGGGCTGCCTGGCCAGGAGAACAGAGCTGAGGGCAGCAGGGAGGAGCTGCTGATGCACAGCTCTTTCTGTCACAGCACAGAACATCGTCCAGCACTGACAAGGAAATTAAACTGGAGCCTGTGTGGAGACCAGAGCAAATCCAGCAGCAAAGGCTGGGTGGGAACAGCCACTTGAGTGCAGGAGCCAGAGGAAGCAGCTCACCAGAGCGCAGTGACAGCTCCAGTCTGGGGCAGTGGGATGAGGGAGTTTTCCCCGAGCTGAGACCCCACCTAGGATTTGGACTTGGATTTGCTTTTCACTGCCTTCATGGAATAAAGGTGGAATTAACACATCCTCTCTATTGTCCATGCAAAGGTCTCCTCCCTCTTCTCAGGGACAAGCAACAGACTGGAGACAAGGTGATGAACTAGATCCACTTTTGCTTCCTTCAGAAAGTTGTTTTCAGCTCAGAAATGTTAGATGAGCTGCCAGCTCCTGGTAAAAGTAGCAGTCAAGTTCCCTGCCCAGTCCCACACACTGATACTCATAGTTTCCTTTCTGCCCCACCTTCCCCTCTCCCTTTCTTGTCGCAGTTCTGAGCTTCTACAGTGCACGAGGCCATGAAGTTTCTCATCAGTCCACTGTTATGCTGGACTTTGGAAACAGCCACACCAGGAGAAAATATCCCCTTGGGCTCACGGCGAGGAGCAGAGCCCCCCATGGGTCAGTCAGTAGTCCCCTAATACACCCTCATCCTGTCAATCTGGGTTACTTGCAGGAATATTTCTGTTGCCAGAGTTTTCTACAATATTTTTTCAAACCACTCATAGCTTAGGCCAGTTTTTCACCACACTCCTACCCCATGGTCCTCATACACAGCACCCACCACATGTGGGGTGCAGGTGTGCAGGAGATCCTGGACCACCCATTCAAACATTCTCACTGGAAGCCAAAAAGAAAAGAGGGGTTTATGAATAAAGTGCCTTAAGACAGAAATCTAAGGTGCCTCAGCGTGTCAAGAGGGTGTGGGTCTCCCACAGGTCCCACTGCCTCCATGAGGAATTCTCAGCTACCCCATGTCATTTCTGTGGTAAAACATATCTGTGTTTAGATATCCAGCCTGTCCCTGGGTTTCTGGAGCTCCAGGGCTCCTCAGGAGCTGCAGTGCTGTGTGTTTGTATAGAGCTCAAAGATAGAGCAGCTCTGGGTTTTTACAGGGAATTTAAGCGATGGCGATGCTGATACCTGGAAAAGCCGATGGCTGGCAGCAGCAGTTTTCTGGGCTGCTTGGTGTGAAACATGTTTTCAAGTCCAGAGCGAATGCTGAACATGAGGAAGAACAAAGCATTCCAGAAAAACAGGCAATAGGCAGGGCAGCACTGGAGCGTGGCTGGGTCCGGATCACACAACCCCTGCTACTCCAGAGAACCCTGTGAAGGGGAGATAACTGCAGTGACTGCTGTCCAACATGGGCTTCCCACAAACCAGCGATGAAAGTGCTCACTGGTTGGTGCCCATGGTGCACTGGTACTTGCTCTTGCCTGTCTAACTGGTTCCTAAGGCTGCACATTTTGAACCTGCTCCTCTTCTTAAGGTCTGGTGGCACAGCTACTGCCTGAAAGCACCACATCTCCCTGGGGCTGTCAGAGATCCTGCTGGCAAAGCGCCCTTCCGTCCCATTCCCCATGTTTTACATCGCTCTGCTCAGCAAGGCTCAAAAGCACCTGGATGTGGAGGGTCCAGGTGTCCCACTTGGTGGCCAAATCACCGCAGGCTTGGATGGCCTGTGTGACTGGTGGGGAAGGAAATGTGGGAGGTGGGAGGGCGAGGCAGGAATGCCGCTGTCCTTGGCCTGTCGTCACTCTGTCATGGTCGGGGTCTAAATAAATGCCGACAAGCTCCAAGCGGGGGCTGGGGTACGCCCAGAGGAATTCACCAAAGTCAGCATCTAAATAAGGAAACACGAGACTTGGGAAGCTTGTCCGTGGTGTGTGTGTGTGTGTGTGGAAGCAACGTCAGCACAAGAAGGTCCCTTCCCCCTCCCCTCCCTGCACGAACGTTTGCGCTCGCTTCACTCCCGAGCAAATGAAGACAACAGCTGTGTTATTTAACAGTGTGCGTTTTACTACCAACAAAGAATGGGCCTTTAAAACAGGCAAAATGCTCTGTGCCCTTCCAGGGAAATGTGGAATTGCAGGTTTGGCCAGGATGACCCAAACAATAAAAGTGCAGCTGGAGCATTAAAAACAGAGTTGGTGGCAAGGATGGTTGGGTTTGGCTGGACTAACCGGAATGGTGATCAAAAAGACAATGATGCTGCTTTAGGAGCAGAGCCATTCGCCACATATTACTGTAATGGCAAACCTTAAGGATTGCTGGATATTCACAGAAGTGACCCAATGTCAAAAAAAAAAAAAAAAAGAAAAAAGTCTCTCTATTGCTACTATTTTTCTAAAGGTCACTGAGATACCGTAACTGTTGCTTCCCAATGAAAACCTTGGATGCCATCCAGGAGCAGAGGTTATCTGGTGCTGAGCGAAGGAGATGAGGGCAGCTCTGGGAGCCAAATTTGAGCTGACCTGGAAACGGCCACCGTGGGTACCAGAAGGAATGAAACCACATCAATGCACAATTCCACACGTGCTCAGCCAAAATATTTCCCCTGCTCTCAGCTGACTGCTGGCATTTACCTCTTTGAGCTGCCTTGACCCCGAAGTGTAGGCAAACGTTGAGACTGGGGAAAAAAAGGGTGAGTTGAATATTCACGCTGCGGTTTCGAGGAGAGTTGTGTGGAGAATAACTCTGACATGAATGACACAACACATCCAACATCTTGTCTGAAGCACTCAGCAAGGAAGCTCGATCGTGCAAGGCATTTTGAAACCGAAATGGGAACCTTTGCGTCAGCTCAGGTGGCAGACAGAGGAGAGCTGATGCATCTTTGGGGTTAGTTTGATGCAAATGGGCACTTGAGAAGAAATGTGATGGTTGGTTAGCCAAAGGCGAGCGGTAATGTGTGCTAAAAAGGCCATTGTATTGATTGAAACGCATCTAGAAAACATCAGGCTGATGTAAAACATGAGTAATCAGCACAAGCTAAAGGCTGTTTCATGGAGCTCACCAGCCTGTGTTTGTGAGCACCCGTCATTAATAAATCAATGGGGTGTCCCTGCTGGCAGAGGGTTCAAAGCAGCTCTCGGGGAGCTGCTGCAGGAGGTGGCTCTGCCTCCAAAGGGCTGGTGACTGCCAGGGTGCTCAAGGACACCAAGGGAGAGTGACCACTGCTCATGGAGGCAGGTGGTCCTGGGATCTGTCAGGGGCTAGATGTCACAGGGAGGGATCTGCCTTTAGCCCTGGGGCTTGCTCAGGACCAGCAGCCAGTTCCTGCTGCACTGTCAGATCCCGGGCTGGAAGACCCCTGCACCCCACCAGTGCAAAGGAAGTTTGATTTCACAGAGTACATGCCTCACTCTCGTCCTGTATCCATTGCAGAGGAGATCTCCATTGGCTCTTTCAGAGGTCTCCAGTCCACAGACAGTCAGAGAGACGCTGTGGGTGATGTGAGCCAGAAATGCAGAAGATTCTGGCAGAAGCTGCAGGTCAGAGAGAGCTGTGATGTGGCCCTTAACAAGAGCATGTTTTCTGATAAATGACTGAATTTTCTCTGCCTCCACCCCCGCTCCCTCAACACTTCTGCTGCTGGTTACCTGATGGACTCAGACATTTCTGTCTATGGGACCTTCTGCACATCCTGGTCACCAGGTGGGCTCCCTGACTCCTGAAGGACAGGTCCCTTCCTCTCTCCCATTCTGGAACCACACAAACCCCTTGGGATGCTTCACAACAGAACCGACAAGGTGGATCTGCCCCGAGTCACGTGTGGGGCGTAGACTCCTGTCCTGATGCACACCCCATGGGAAATCTTTTGCATAAGGAGCGCTCCTGCTGCAGCTACTCTGCATTTTTGTGGTCCTGGAGCTTAAATTTTGCTCTCCCCCAGCCTTCAGAACTGACCTGGAGTTCTGACTTCCCCCATGGTCTCTTTCTCATGACGTGATTTGTGTAAAATCCAGCGTTGCTGTCCAGAGCTGGTTTTGGAAGGAGAGGACACGAGTGAGTGATTGGTCCAACTTCTTATCTAGAGTGTGGGGCACCAGTTCATGGGTCTTTTCCTCTCAGAGCTGGAAGCAGAACCAGACAATGTCAGAAATAA
Organism: Lycocorax pyrrhopterus obiensis; assembly: GCA_014706295.1. Classification (NCBI taxonomy): domain Eukaryota; kingdom Metazoa; phylum Chordata; class Aves; order Passeriformes; family Paradisaeidae; genus Lycocorax; species Lycocorax pyrrhopterus. The sequence continues at coordinate 5,709,969 of JACSVZ010000022.1, read as the reverse complement.
AGGTGTTTTCTGGCTGCCCCCCGCTGCCCAGCACCCACCACTTGCAGAGCAAGGCACTTTTCAAGCACTTTTCCGAGCTGCTGAGGAGCTCCTGTCCCGGAAACATTTTTAGCTACCACATCCTTCCACTCCTGGGCTTCCCAGCCTGTAAATGTGAGTTAGATATGCCCTGGTGTGAACTGCAGATCCAGATTCCTGCTCCCAGCCTGCACCTCCTGGCTGCTCCAAGGCTGGGAGCAGGCTGTGCTCGTGGCTGGGGAGAGATTTTGGTGCAAGGCTGAGCTGAACGGCTTTGGGATCTTGGGGAATGTTGCCGGCTCTGTGCTGTTGGGTCCTCGAGCTTTCCCCCTGCTGATCGTAATGCGGGCTGATGGCCCTGTCACGGCGAGGGGCTGGCTCTGCCATGGCCCTGGGGTGTCACCGTGCCGGGGGTGTGCACGGGGGCAGGGGTGTCACTGCCGCCCGTGACAGTGACGCCGTGGGACGCGGGGTCACCGCGGAGAGACGGAGATGGGCTCTGACGGCTCCTGTGCAGGGATGGGAGGGCTGGGACAGCTCCTGAGTGGGGACAGGCAGCAGGGATGAGAGGGCTGGGACAGCTCCTGAGTGGGGACAGGCAGCAGGGATGAGAGGGCTGGGATGGCTCCTGTGCAGGGACAGGCAGCAGGGACAGGAGGGATGTGACAGCTCCTGTGCAGGGACAGGCAGCAGGTATGAGAGGGCTGAGATGGCTCCTGTGCAGGGACAGGCAGCAGGGACAGGAGGGATGTGATGGCTCTGATGCTGATGCAGGAGGAGCACGGTGTCTGTCACCCATGGCGGGTGAAGGAATGGAGCTAACAGGGATACGGGGTTGTGAGGAGCAGCCTCCTTCATGACAGAATCACAGAATGGTTTGGAAGGGACCTTAAAGCCTGTCTCATTCCACCCCCCTGCCGTGGGCAGGGACACCTTCCACCAGGCCAGGATGCTCAGCGCTCCATCCACGCTGGCCTTGGGCTCTTATGGTGGTGATCTCCCTGAGTTTGCAATCCAAAGCTTGGCTTTCCTAAGGATCCTAGAAATTAATGTATAAATCCAAATTCACTTTGGAGCTCACGGCTTCACGGCCCTGTGGTGAGCAAACCCCAGGACTTGTGTTTGAGCGGCACATGGAAGCACAGAATGGCCTGGGTTGGAAGGGACCTCAGAGATCATCTCATTCCAAACTCTGTTTTTCTGACACTTCAGAAACAGAATCGTTTTGTGGGGCATTTCTGGGGAAAAACTTGCACACGCAATGCTCCTTGCAGAGACCACCAAAATCAAGATACTAAAAAACAAAGCAACCTATTCTTGGTCCTTTCCCTCCTTCCACCATCAATTCGTGCAGGAAAATTGAGGTTTTACTTCAAGAACTATGCATTTTTAATGGATTTTATTTACATAATTTTTCTGTCTAATAAGATGGGTTTTAAATGCATTAACTGCAGCATAGTCCTCTCAGACCTTTGGAGAAAAGAAACTACAATAAAGATTCTTGTCTCCTAATATTCTGGATTTCAGGCAAAAAAATTATACTATGAGATAGGAATGCTTAAAAACCCCATAGTTTCACTGAACAAGAAAATCCAGTTAGAAAAGAAGAAAAAAAACTGTGTTGGAAAACATCTATTTGCCCACAAAATAATGTAAAAATAATGAGTCCATATTCCTCTTTGATGTGTGTGGCACATGCTCCTTTAAGGAGAAATTCTGTATTTCAGAGATAGTGTGCATATCGTGGAATGAAACGGTTGTTATGGCAACAACTCTCAAAAGCAAGTACTTAACTGAGAAATGTGTTCCACATAGCCATAGAAAAATGAAAACATGAAAACAGAGACAGGAAGAATGGACAAACAGAAGCAGTATGAGATGGCAAAGCCATTTCTGATTTTCAGGCGCGCAGAGAAGCAGCGCTGAACCAGCTTTGGGGATTTTTTATTTTAATTTAAAGCCAAAGTTTAAAGCTGCATCTCTTCCTGGAAGGTTTAATGTGTCTTTTATTTGATGTTGGTGATCTAATAATTAAGAAGTGCCATATCATATTAGCCCACCCTTATTGCTGTGGACCAAAGGAGGGGATGGTGTTTATTTGCTGCTGTGTTCAAACTGCAAATTTGTTGCTGTTTTCCCAAACTGCAAACCCGCAGCCCGGGGCACAGGGAGCCAGCACTCCAGGGAAAATGCACCTCCAGGATCCCTGGGATGGCTGGATCCAGTCTCCTGTGGCTCAGAGCCGTGTGTCTGGGCTCTGGAGGTCAGAGGAGGGTGGTGTAACCATCTGCTCCCAACCACCTCTGGTACCTGGAGGAGCCTACAAAAAAGATGGAGAAAGTATTTACAAGAGCCTGGAGTGACAGGACAAGGGGGAATGGCTTCACACTGGCAGAGAGTACATTTACATCAGAGATTAGGACGAAATTCTTCCCTGTGAGGGTGGGCAGGCCCTGGCACAGGGTGCCCAGAGAAGCTGTGGCTGCCCCTGGATCCCTGGAAGTGTCCAAGGCCAGGCTGGACGGGGCTTGGAGCAGCCTGGGATAGTGGAAGGTGTCTGTGCCTGTGTGAGGGGTGGAACGGGATGATCTTTAATGTCCCTTCCAACCCAAACCATCCCATGATTCTCAGAGTCTCCGACCTCCAGCCAGGTTGAGCTCCAGCCCCACAGGCCCAGCCTGGTCCGTGCAGCCCCGGCCACCTCCCAGATCAGCCCAAAGCCCTGTGGGACAGAGAGACAGAGAAGCACTGGCTGCCCTTGGCATTGCTGGTATCTCCTCCCATCACAGCCACAGCACATGGACACCAGACCCCTTCCCATCCTACAGAGAAAACCCCTCTGGTCATTCTCTTCCTGAGCCCCAATCTACTCCTGGGTTCAGCCCAGGACAGGCAACCAAGGCAGAAGCTGTTGTGGCCAGACCCTGTTTTATTTTGGGATCCATTTCCACATTTCTAGTCTGGCAACCCAGGCTCCTTCAGCACTGGCAATGACTTCTAACCTCATAATCTCTCCCATTTCATAAGCACAAGCCTGATTTTTGCAGGAAGACCCCCAGGCTGGTCCCTGAGCAGCTCCTTTTGGCTCTGCTCTCCTGGCTGGTAACTTCATTCTGCACAGCCTTCCCTTCAGCTGGACCCACATCCCCTTTGTAACTCCTGTAACTCCTTCCACAGAGATTCTGGGAAGAATCTGCATTGAAAGACTGATTTCCCACCAGGCTCTGTATGCAATATTTTGTTTAAACCCAGACAGATTAGCTCCTCTGCTCCTCTCTATTTTCCTATTAAAATGATATTAAATTAGTTTTATGTGATCTACTTTTGATAAAACCTTCCTGATTTTTTCATCTCATTTTGTATTTACCTCCATGTCCTCAGAGGTCTGTGTCTCAGTAAAATTTTCTAAGGTGAATGGAAGGGCCTGAAACCAGAAAGCGAAGCAGCAAAGTAAAAAATAAATGATTAAAAAAAGTCAAATATTTGACATGACCCAAATTGATCTTCCCAGTGCCTTTAACTGCTCTATTCCATACTGGTTATGGAAGCACCTACAGAGGTGACAGAGCTGTGGGAACTGGCTCAGAGGCAGAGTGAGAGGTGCTGGAGGTTTCACTCTGCAGCCGAGGTGGGCTAATGCTCGAGGCATCACCAGGTGGGTGCTGCAGCTCAGCTGCCTTCCCTCCACATCCATATCCATCCTCATTTTTCCAGCATGACGACCTCTTCCTGGCAAGAAACAAACACGCTGGGAGCCTGAGTTGCTGAGGGGAGACCTGAGTGTGGGGTGGGGTGACGGTGAATGCTGAAAGCCTGGCTGCAGAGAGGTTTCTCAGTTTTCTGACAGTGTCTGTGTGAAAGCCTTGCTTTCTCACGGACATTATGGGAAAACAGTTGGGAGATTTTGTAAACTATGGCATTGTTATGGTACCAAGGAGAAAATATCTGCAGTAAGTGGTGTTGGGTTCAGCCAGTCCCTCTGGGGGGTGCTTGGTCAGTGAACCAATAACCTTATGTCAGTCCAGTGTGCTAAGGGATATAAGCGAATTTGTAAATTAATAAAGGGTTGGTTTCTTCTCATCCTAAACCGTCCATGTCGCTTCATTCCTCGGGCTCTGCTTGTTAGCAACAGGGTGACTGTGTCCAGCCTTGCTCCGGCTTTGCTGGGCCCAGCTGGGTGTGGGCAGGGTCTGGGCTGGGATCCTGCTCAGGCAGTGTTGGCTGTGCCCGCATCCCGTGCTGTGGCTGCCTGCCCTGAGGCACTCAGAGCCATCACTGGTGGGTGTCACACCCTGGTTATTTCCTTCTTTTCTTCCCCACAGGACACATTTCTGCCCACAGAAGGGCATTTCCAGGCCTGGTGCAGGAGGCGGAACCTGGAGGTTCCCATGGCTGTTCAGACCCCTTGAGATCCATCTCGGGGAGGAAAACCTGGGATAAGTGGGGATGGCACCTGGCTCCTGCGCTCCTACCCCTCACTGACCTCCTCCAACCAAACTCCTGAGGATGCTGGTGATCCTCAGGTCCACATTTAGGGCAGGTGCATCACGCCCAGGCTCTCTCACTGTGAAGCCTTTCCTGTGAGCTGTGTGTCCCTCTGGGAGCAGTGGGGAGAGGAGGCGTCTCCAGAGCCCAGGAATCCCGAGGCTGTGCCTGGCCCAGGAAGCTGACACCCCTCCAGAGCATCCATCCCTCTCCACTGACTATTCTGGCACTCCCTGCAAACCCCAAACTCCAGCTGGGAGACAGACACAGACTGGCTGGATGAGGATTTATCCAGCGTTGTGTGTGACGAGCGAAGGGAAGGATTTCTCAATCTAACCCAGGTCTGCCGAATCCTCCTCGGCAAATAAGTCACTTACACATCCCAGAGGCAAAGCAAGAATTTGTAAATGAAAACTTTTTCAAATAAATCTTTTGTAGGATTTACAAACCTTCTGATCGGATTTGTAGCTCCAGACACAGATTTGTATACTTGCTGCGAGATGTGAAGGATTTAAAAATCCATCTCTTGACTTGTGAAACAATCCAACGTTTTAGAAACCAGGTAGCTAAAGCTAAGACTAAAAGCACACAGCACTTGGGCCTGAAGGTTTAGTGACAGGATTTATACATTAGAACAGGGAGATAATGTAACTCAGGTGTATTAAATCCTGATTTATTAACAAACTCAGAAGTAATAGCTTTACAAATAACTCCCAAGACATTTAAAAGCGCTTAACCCTTGGAGTACTTGCATTTGTCAGGCTGCCATCTCTGGGAATGTCAAGAAATATGTCTAAATATATCAGGGAAAATTCAGCTGCACTGCAGACAAGCCCTGCAGCCTCTGTCACCAGTGTTCCTTCTACCACAGGAGCCAGGAGCAACTCCTGAGGGTCTGGGAAGGGGTTCCTCCAGGTGCTGCAGACACTCTTGGCACATTTCTGGTCCCCTTGTGCTCAGACAGTTGCCATGCCTGCCTGCTTGGTGGCATGGGCCCCTGTCACAGCCCTCTCCTGACAGGTCCCAGTGCCACCACAGTCTCTCTGCCTTCAGGGGGTGAGGGTTGGGCTCAGAAACCTCTGTTGGGGAGGATGTTTTGGTGGGCTGAGGTGTTGGGGAGAGGGCGGGGAGCACTCAGGGATCAGCTGTTTCCATCGCTGAGGGCTCTGTGAGAAAAGACTTCCTGGGGAGGTTCTCGTGCATTGTCTCTGTCCTCTCCAGCAGCCTCGGGCTTTTCCCAGCTACCTCCTATCCAGGCTGCCTGGCTGTGAGCTCCTTGGTGGGTGGAGATGGGGAGACACTGCTTTGGGATGATGAGGAAGGATTTCATCCAGCTGTTCCAGCTGCGTGCTCTTGTATCTTTAAATCCCTTGGGTTCAGCAATGACCAGAAGCTGATTTCTTCCTGGTCACAACCAATTCTGCAGCAATTTTGCCTTTGACAAACCTGTTGGAAGACAAAGCTTTCCCCTGCAGAACCACCTCTTCTCCATTCACACTTATCCCAAACACACCAGCATAATAAAGTGGCATTTCCAGAGCAGTTGTAATTTTTAGATAGAAAAACCATAATTACCTGAAGGAGTCTGTCAGAGCCGCTAATTCCCTGCTAATTTCCTCTTCCGTCTGTGCCCCATTAGCTTTTGTTTAGCATAAATGAGTTCTCAGAGCAGTGGCACGGCCCAGGGAGCAGCGTGGTTCAGGATTGCCCTGGGCACTTGACAGGCTCCAAACCCCCAGGCAGGGACAGAAGCCCAGGGTGTTTTCAGCTGGTGAAAGAGCTCGGTGCTGTTTGTGTCCAAACTTGCCTGGAAGCAAAATGACCATTCACAACAGCTTGCTCAGTTAATGGTATAAAGAGCACTAGAAAATGATTGTGAAAATAATAGCTACTTCTTGATGAGAGAGCCAAGAGCAGCAGCAAGGGCTGGAAGGGAAAAGGCACTTGACACCTCTTGTGGGTTCAGCTTGCACGAACAATTAGACAGTTTTAAAACTTAACTCCTATTCCCTCTGCTGAGCTTTTCTCTCTTCCTTCTATTTGGCTTTTCCACAAATGGCTGCTCATTATTTTCGGGATGTTTTTCTACCCTGCTTTGATCAAGACTGGTTCCACATAGTGTGGGAGCACCCAGGATCCAGCCACTGAGGATGTGTGAGTGAAGCCCTCCTCCTGCTGAGGGACATGGGCCACTGCCCCAGCTCAGTCACTGCAGCAGCTCCAAGGGTCTCTCCCTGACCGTGCCACTTGTTTTGTTCAGCTGGAGAAGAGGAGACTGAGGTCAGACCTCGCTGTGGGCTGCAGCTCCTCCCGAGGGGCAGCTCTGATTTCTGCTCCCTGTGACAGGGACAGGATCCAGGGAATGGATGGAGCTGTGTCCAAGGGGTTCAGGCTGGATATCAGGAAAGGTTCTTCCCCAGAGGGTGCTGGGCCCTGCCCAGGCTCCCCAGGGAATGGGCACGGCCCCGAGGCTGCCAGAGCTCCAGGAGCGTTTGGACAGCGCTGCCAGGGATGCCCAGGGTGGGATTGTTGGGGTGTCTGTGCAGGGCCAGGAGCTGGACTGGATGATCCCTTCCAGCTCAAGACAATCTATGATTCCATGTTTTTACAAATGTATTTAAGATTTGAGGTGATTTAGGGATGAGGTATCTGCTGTGCTTCCCTTTATGTGTTCAGCTTCTGCATTTTTGACTTTAGACACAGAGGTTTTCAGTTTCTCTCCTGAGTTGGCTCAGGTTTGTGGTGGACCAAAGCCCTGATTCAATAAAACGTTCAGTCACCTGCTGAATTTTAATCACATACTCAAGCTCGGCTTTATTCAGGAAAGCTTTTAATCATGAGATAAAATCCCGAGTGTTTTCAATGCTTTGGTAAATTTTGAGTGAGGAGATGGGCTCTGTTGTCTGGCCAAAACGCTCAGCAAAGCTCTCACTGAAGGCAGGGCTGTGATTGGGGTCTCTCTGTGAGCGTATTTTTTTGGTGCTGGGCCAGAAAGAAGTTCCCAAGGGCTTCTGATGCCTTGCAGTGACAGAAGAGTCTGCCCATCCATCCATCCATCCATCCATTCATCATCCATCCATCCCTCCTTCCATCCATCCATCCCTCCATCCATCCATCCATCCATCCATCCTTCCATCCCTCCATCCATCCATCCATCCATCCATCATCCATCCCTCCCTCCTTCCATCCATCCATCCATCCATCCATCCCTCCATCCATCCATCCATCCATCCATCATCCATCCATCCGTTCATCATCCGTCCATCCCTCCATCCATCCATCCATCCATCCATCCCTCCTTCCATCCATCCATCCCTCCATCCATCCATCCATCCATCCATCCCTCCATCCATCCATCCCTCCATCCATCCATCCATCCATCCATCCCTCCTTCCATCCATCCATCCCTCCATCCATCCATCCATCCATCCATCCCTCCCTCCTTCCATCCATCTATCCATCCATCCATCCATCCATCCATCCCTCCATCCATCCATCCATCCATCCATCCATCCATCCATCCATCCCTCCACCCATCCATCCATCCATCCATCCATCCCTCCACCCATCCATCCATCCTGGACACTCTCTGTCATCTCTCTGGGACTCTCACAGGTTTGAGCCCCACGGGGCAGGCAGGGGGCAGCTCCTTTGAACACTTCAGCAGGCAGGGAAGAAGAAGAAGAGGTGACAAAGGCACTCAGTGATTTAACCCAGAGCAGCCAAGGAGACTTTGGGTCATCCAGGCGCCTTCTGCTCCATCAGGAACTCTGCAAATTCTTGGGTGAACACAGCAGCTTCAGCACTGCCTCTGCCTCCTTCATCCTTCTCATGATTTCAGTGAGCAGAAGGGAAAGGGTTAAACCCCAAGTAATTAATACAAGAAGACTGTTCATTACTATAGGACGTCTGTGTATCGTTAAATTTCATTTCAGCTTTAATTAGACAATTTTTTTTTTCATATAAAAGTCTTTGTTGTGTCAATTAGTTGATTGACTATCATCTGGTTTCTGGGCTAGTGAAACCTGATCCGTTGTGAATGAATTTGTTTATCAGGGAAAAAGGACCAGGGGATGGAAAAAAAATTCAATTAAACGTTGATGTGTGGAGTGACAAGAAGTATTCGATAGGGCTTTTAGTTTAATTGCTTGTATTTCATTAAGAGATGCATTTATCAAGAGAATTCTTCATTTTCAAAAGATCTTGGATGTCTTCTTGTTCACTTCTGGCTTTTTAGGTAGTCTTGTATTCAAAAAACATGGATGGATGGATGGATGGATGGATGGTATTTTTTTAATTAGAAAAAGCCCTTTATTGGGACATATCCTGAGACTGTTACATCACTGATGGTGGTGACAGCCTTTGGGTGACATCCACATGCAAATTGCCAGGGACAGGGTGTGCCCCTTCATCATTTGACAGACTGCCACCAAAGATCCACCTCTCCCTTTGCTGCTCCCTGGCCTTGGCCACTTTGAAAACAGCGTGTGAATCCCGAAAGTTTGTGTGAGGAGCAAACCGTCCAGCTCCAAGCCCTGGGAACGTTTTGGAAGGCCTGCCTTAAATCTTTTAGAGGCTGTAAATCCCTTTGGGAGGAGTGGTTTTCACTCATGTTGTATTTGGATTCCAGCTCGTCGCTTGTGGTTGACAAATAAAAATGAAATGGGCTTTGGGAGGGTCTGGCAGGAGCTGTCCAAACACAGAGGGGTTGTAACTCCAGGGCTGGTGTAGTTACACAGGGCATCCCTGAGTAGGGGTACAGCCACCCTGGAGTAATGTGCCGAGAAACAGGTTTATTTCTGTAACTTTCTGTTTGTTTCTAATCCAGCTTTTCTAAAACCTGTGAGTAGATAAGCCTGCAGCTGGGGTTCTTTGGGGAATGGCAACAGGATTCCAACAAAGCCTCCAAAAGGTTAAATAGTTATTTTTCTGGATGCCCAGGATCAGGGAGGCCTGGATGCAGAGCGTGGTGATGGGGGCTCACCTTCAGGGTGGTGGGACACGGGTGCCCCGTTAGTGTGGGACCTCCAGCATCACTGCTCAGGGGGGGAGATAGCAGAACCCACTTTTGGATGTGTGTTGGATGTATATTCCTTGGGAAAAGGAATATCTTTTAGCCTGGATGTAGGAAAATACCCGGCCAAGTGATCAATCTGTTGGGTATTCAAGGAACACTCGGTGCTCTGGTGGGGATCAGTCACAGCTTGGACTCGGTGATCTTGGAGGTCTCTTCCAGCCTCAGTGATTCTGTGATTCTCTATGGAAGAGAATTGGAGCAGAGGAGCCCCCGGGACACCAAGTCCTGCCCTCCATATACGCAGGAAACTCCACTGTGCATCCCTTGGGTGAGGTGATCAATCTGCACCTCAGAACTAATTTAATTCCTTGCCCTTGAGAGATTTGCTTCCAGATATTGAGGCTTGGGAGCAGGGAGTTTCTCTCCATGGATTTGCTGAGCACCCAGCAGAAATCCTGGCAGGGCCTGTGGGAGTGTCTGTGTAATAAGTAGCTCTAATGAGTGCTAATTACACCCAGCACATGGGTGAGGAAGTTCTTTCCTGAAAGCCATCAGTGCAGTTCAGCATTTTCTGCCTTGCCTGTACTCTGTGCTCCCGTTTGCTTGGGAATTACGGCCAGGACACGGCCTGTCCTCAGAAAGTCATTATTTCTCCTATCCTGTGATGAGAATTCACATTCAAAGAGTTCATATAAGATGTTGGGAGGCAACTCGTGAAGCAGCTGGCAATTATATCCTCCCTAAAGATTTTTTCTGTGATATTACACCAGTATCATGACAGTGACTGTGAAGCTGGGACTTTTCCATGAGCAAAAGAGAACAGCATGGAGAGATCCTCCAGGTTGTTCCCTCTGGGGGCAAACTATCACTGTACAAATGGAAAGACTCAAGATTTGGGCAGAGCAGTGCTGATATGGTTGAAGAGTCTCTATTTTACCTGAACCTACTGAAGGAGGATAAAAAACTAAAAAGAAAAGGGAAAAAAGAAAGGATAAATACCAGACCAGCCTTTCTAAGAAGGCTTCGTAGCAGAAGAAGCAGCAGAAGGTGAAGGGTGGGCAGGCCCTGGCACAGGGTGCCCAGAGAAGCTGTGGCTGCCCCTGGATCCCTGGAAGTGTCCAAGGCCAGGCTGGATGGGGCTTGGAGCAGCCTGGGACAGTGGAAGGTGTCCCTGCCCATGGCAGGGGGTGGAACTGGATGATCTTTAAGGTCCCTCCAATCCAAACCATGCTGTGATTCTCAGATTCCTCTGCTGCAGAGCCCACGAGCTGTTCCTGAGGTCCTGGCAGTGAGCCCGTGGAGAGGCCTGCCAGGAGATGCTGCAGGAAGCTGGCTCAGTGTGCCCAGCAGCTCCAGCCCCTCAGCCACCAGCGTTTTGTTCTCATCCCTAAGTAGCTGTGGAAGCTGTGCCTATCAGTAAATCTCCCTCATCCCCACGGCGGCGTGTTCGCTCCGATAAGGGCGCTGTGTAATGGCAATTATGTTTTCATTTGTTGTGAGAAAACTTAATACGCAGAGTGGCAGAGACGTTATTCATCCGCTGTTAATTATGAGCTACTTACTGCAGGGAATCATGCAAAAACAAAAAAGTGTAATCAAATGCAATAAAGGGAAGCAGCTCGTGCTCCTGCCTTCGTGCCGGCTGGAATTAGCGCCTGCCACCAATTATCACCAATGATGCAGCGTGGCCCCGTGGGTGACCTTGCCTGGGGCTCTGCAGCAGCGCTGGGGACACAAGTGCCAGGGCAGAGGGGTGGGCAGATCCTTGGGACCACGATCCTTGATGCAGCAAACCCGTGGGGCTGGCATGCGTGGTCTCTGCCTGTGCCACCGCGAGCTCTGAGGGGAGCTGCAGGAGCATCCCAGCGGAGCCCAGCTGCACGGAGGAGCTCGAGCCACTGCCTCTTTCACATGGCTGTGTTTCCCCCCTCCAGGCTGTGGGAAGCACCAGGAAGGGGTGGGGGAGTGCTGGGGCTGTTGTCAGCCTCTGACCCCAGGAGCAGGTCCGGAGCCAGGCGGGTGTTGGAGGTGTCTGTGCTCCCACCCAGTCAGCATTCCTGGTTTTCACCCAGACAGCCCTAGTCTGACTCCCAGTGTGGGGGAACAGCTGTATTTCATATTGTGCCTGGTTTGGGATTCCCTAGGACGAGGAAGGTGCTGTCCTTGGACAGGAGAGGATCCGGTGAGGGATGCCAAGGTGTCCAGGGATGGAGCACGGGACAGGTGGAGGGAGGCTGAGGGGCAGAGCTGGGTCTGTTCAGCCCAGAGAGAGGGCGAGGGGAGGTTTTGTTGCTGACAGGTGAGAAGGTGCGTGGAAGATGGGACAGGCTCTTCCCAAAGGCACACAGTGGGAGAATGAGAGGCACCAGGGAAGTCCTGCTTAGCTATAAAAGTAATTGTGTCACTCCATGATGGTGAAACATTGAAACTGAGGCTCAGAGAAACTGGGGGGTCTCTGTTTCCAGAGAAATTTGGGACTCCGGTGAGGAAGGTCCTGAAGAACTTGCTGCAGCTGGACCTACTGGAGTGTATGGGCTGGGCTAGAGACCTACAGAGCAGACTTTTGATTTGTAAAGTTTGTTCTTGGAAAGCATTAGGATGGTTTTAATTTCCCTGGACACAGGATAGTTGGTGGTTCCTCATCCTACTGAGCTCCTGAGCTCTCCTTGCCTCTCTGCTGACCCAGGCAATGTCTCCACTGTGATGCTGAGTTACATCAGAAGTCAGTGAGACACAAAAGCTGCCTTGGGATGAGTGAGAATGACACAAAAACATTTATTTGAGATGGCAGGAAACAGACTGTTGAAGAGGCAAGGCTGGGATGCTCCTTCCCTGAGGGAGCTGCTGCCTGGACAGCGCACACCCTGCCCCTGCAGCCAGAACATCACCTGCACCAGGCCTGGAAATGCCCTTCTGTGGGCAGAAATGTGTCCTGTGGGGAAGAAAAGAAGGAAATAACCAGGGTGTGATCTGCACGACAGCTCAGGCACTGATGAGGATTGTCTCTAATGCGTTTTTGAGCACTGTGAGCTTAGCAGCCTGACATAATGTAGGAAGCACTTTAATTCCCAAAGAAAGATTTTTTCTTTCCCTAGAAAGCAATAAATAGCAACTGCAACTTCTTTGAGGCACATTTCGCTGCAGATCTGTGCCATATTTGCTGAGAAACTTCCTTCTGAGTGTATCCATTAAGGATGTAACAGGAGGAATGTTACCTGTGTTTGCATCCCCTGTAAGTGTCTCTGCATTGGGACTTTACAGAGGTTTCCACCTGAAACCGCTGCCTGGTGTCACAAGACTTGGATTTTGCAGGGTTCAGTGCTACCCCTTTGCCTTTGCCACACAAATATTCCAGCTCAGTTCCTCAGACAGAACAGGGGCTCATCAGACCCAAAACCCCACCAACACGTTCAAGCCTTAAAATGGACACAGGTGCAAACATTATTCAGTATTTGAATAACAGCTCAATTCTTGATTACTTGGATCTTTCTAGGAATGACCAGGAACAAAAAGGAAAAAAAAAAAAAAAAGAAGAAGTGAGATTCATCTTCTCAGCCCTCAGCTGTGAATTTTCTGCTCAGCTCTGCTGCTGATGCCGAGAGAGCAGATGCTTCCTTACTCTGCAGAAACACAGCGTGTGAAACAGTATTTTAACAGCTTTATCTGATATTTTATATCTCACTGTCAAACATAGCAATGATTCCACTTCTATTTGGGTAAGTAATCTGAAAAGAAGGCAGCAATAATCTCTCAGGAGAGCCAGGCACGGGACTAATTACTCCAGCTAGAGATTTGTAAAGACACATTTTCAGTGCTGGGATTTTATCATTCCACAGGGTAATTAAAAGACAACCCTGTCAAAAGAAGTTTTGCAGTCTTAAATATTCTTTTTCTTCTATGAAGAATAACCCTTTCCAAGCTCAGCACTGGGATGGCTTTATTTCCAGGGATGAGTGAGGGGTACCTGTGGTACCTGCCCACCTGCCAGCTCAGTGGCACACTTGGGCAGAGTAGTGGCTCTTTCGGTGTCACAGAATCACAGAATGGCTTGGGGGAGAAGGGACCTTAAAGATCATCTCATTCCACCTCCTGCCATGGGCAGGGACACCTTCCAGTATCCCAGGCTGCTCCAAGCCCCATCCAGCCTGGCCTTGGACACGGAGTGTTGGGAAGGAGGGACGCTTGGTCAGATTGTCAAACGCTCTAAGTTGGAGTCGTGCATCAGTGACCAACCAGAGGAAGAATCCCTGCTTGGAATTTGTTTCTTCAGTGAAGCACTTGCTGAAATCAGAACAATTCAAACTGAAAGAGCACTTTAATTCCCAAAGAAAGATTCTTTTTCTTTGGAAATTTCATTAGATCTGCAGAAGGAATCCTTCCCTGTGGGGGTGGGGAGGCCCTGGCACAGGGTGCCCAGAGAAGCTGTGGCTGCCCCTGGATCCCTGGAAGGGTCCAAGGCCAGGCGGGATGGAGCTGGCTCACTGGAAGCAGCAATCATCAAAGCAGGGGTACAAAAGCTGACTGGCTGCCAGAGGGAATTTAGACCCAGCTTGGGAGATACTTGGAGGGACAAGTGACATTCAGGGCACACTCTTAGGTTTCCTGGGGTACTTCAGATCTCTGGTCAAAGAGTTGGACTTCTTCACGTCCACTATCTCCTCCAAGGCTGGTGCTGGGTTTCCCAAAAGCTGTCACTGAGCCATTTACTCTTCTGGATAACTTGGCAACGTGGATAATTTGAAAATCCAAGTGTGGGCACTGCCTGCACATCCCTCCAGCTCCCCTGAGCAGGGGGGGTCAGCACAGTGTGGCAGCGATGGGATGGTCCATGCAGGTGAAAGCAGCACATCTGCACTGCCTCGCCCACGGGATGCCAGGTCAGCCTGAGACCTCTGTCTCCTGCCTGTTGTCCCATGCAGCCCCTTTCTGCACCTTCCTCCTTGAACCTCCCTGGTTTTAAGCTCGGTTTTTAGCCCAGCGAAGGATTTGAAAGTTAAGGAGTTAATTCCTAGAGAAACAAAAATCCTGGGAGCTGATTTTAGTGTCCTTGGATAGAAGAGGAAACCTTTGGCCACAGCCTGAGAGCAGAGCACTGCACCTGCACCTTGCCAGCTTTTTTATCTCCTCTCTGCTCGTGCCTTTCGATGCACGTGGGGAGCGGGGGTATGGCAGCCCAGTGACGCTGATGTGACACATGTAATGAGAAGGGATTAGTGTCAAATGCGATGTATCACCACATCAGCATCACCCAACTGCCTGTTCCTTGGCATCCTGCCGGTTTCCGTCTTGATCCGGGCATTGTTCAATTGCCTAATGGTTATACTTAATTTATTTACTTTTAACTTGCCCTGAGCACGGAGAAATGGAAATCCAGCATCAGGAGATCACTTAACAAAGGAGTCCTTTCCAGAGAGGTTGACTCCTCATGGGTTTTTTTCCCTGCAGAAGGAATTCTGTGAAGATTTCAGGCTCCAGCTGTGCCGAATCCTGGCAGATGGCAGCTAAAGCCCTGTGGCAGGACTGGTGGATCCAGTGCCACATCACCCAGCTTGATTTTCCCTTCCAGCAGCAGCATCCTTTGCTCAGGATCCTCTCTTCCCTGCGTGGATCACTCCTCAGCTGGAGGCTTCTTGGAGATGCAACAGTGGGAAAACCTGAGCATCAAAGAGCTGCTTGGGCTCTGCAGGTGGCTGCTGGGCCATGAGCGAGTTGAACTGGTAAAAACTGTAAAAAAGGGGCCTAAAGGAACATTCAGTCTCTCCAATTGAGTTCAACTCTCACAGAATAGCAGTCTCTGACCATGGAAATGCACCTGGGGAGGGCCCGATCAGCCCTGTTCATGTCCCAGCAGTCTCCAGATTTCCAGTCCAGTTTTAGGACTGGTGAAAGTGGAGAGACTCTGCATTCCCATGGGCAAGTCAGACCCTCTGGAGGAAGAGTAAAACAGCAAATTTAGAGGAGTTTCCCATTTTCTCCATCCCAGCCAGGCAACAGGGCCTGTGTCCAAACGTTAATAAATTCAGCCATTTACTGGTTTTATTTTTTCCCAAATCCCTATTTAGAAACTTTCTCATATTCCTATGAAGACAATTCCTTATCACTCTCTTTATCTGGTAGGGAGTGCTCTGATCAACAGGAACTCTATGCTAGAAACAGCCTAATTAAGCAAAATTAACATTTTATCCTCCAATACTAACATTTAATTCTGTATTCATGCAGCCTGCTTTAAATATACTCCCTGCACATCCCTTCCTGTAAGTCTCTCATGCTCTGCCAGCTCCACTCTGTTTTTATCCATGAGGAATTGAGCTCGTACCTGTGACAGGTGCAGAGTGTGTTGAATCTTTTGATCATCACACAAACCACTCATCCTGATGTCCTTTAATCTAAGCAATGCAAAGAAAATCCTATGCACTCGCTTTATGCTCCTTCCATCTCCCCGAGTTTAAACAGGAGGCTCCGCAGCTACAGATCAATGCACCTAAATTGTTTGTCTTTAACTTAGGTGGGTTTAAAGGAAAGCTGCTCAGCCCAGCTGTCTGGAAGCTCACAGGATGGGAAGGGCTCTGTGCTGTTTAGTGATGGGGGAATTTGAGTTACCTTTGAAACTTGGTTTGCTTTCTACAGCAGTCAAGTAATTAAACAGGAGAGAAAAATCACAGCGCATCACTTACTGCTACATCCTCCACGTCCTCCTCGTTGCGCTGAAGCTCGGAGTGAAATCCTTTAATTTATCAATTATTAAGAATTTCTATAATTCAAAAATGGGGTTTGGATTTTTTTTTTTGTCTCCCTCTGGGAATTGTTCCTGAATAATTTGTGCGAAATAGCCGATATTCCCATCTTGCTATTGGCTCACATGGGTGGGGTGAGCCATCTGTGTGTTCCTGCCTCTTGCCTGGCTGGTTCTGGTTCCCAGCCAGTGAGGCAAGGATATTGGGATGGAAGATCCCACTTTGTGATGAAACACAGCTCTGCTTTTGGTGAAGTGTCCACTCACACTTTTCCCCTCCATTAAGTAACTGACCATTGTGGGAAAAGAAGAGGAAAGGGGCAGTGGAGGGTCTGGGGGTGGTTGTGGTGCTCACGTAGCTTGGATGCAATCCCTGTGAACCAGACAGGTTCTGCAGGTTAAATCCCAGCATTTTTGGGTGCTTTCCTACAGCCTCAAGCCCATTGGCTCCAAAAACACTTGAATGGACCCCAAAAAAGAGTTGTACCATGAGGGAGCTCCATAAAATCTTCCTATTTCAGCTGCCCAAAGAGGTGTGAGGAGAGTCTAGGAGACCCCCCTGCTGAAAATGCAGCCTGCTCTTTTACCTTCTAGATAACCTAAAAGTTCACTTCAAATATAAATATTCTGCTGTGAGTGGGGAGAAAATTTCTCACCGTGGGGCCCCGAATTCTTTATTTAGAAAAAGCAGGTGCTGTTCCCTTTAATGCTGCAGCCAGGAGGTTACAAGCCAAAAAAAAAACCCCAACCCCAAACACAAAGCTCCCTCCGTGCTATGCAAAATACCACAGAAAGCTTTTTTCCATTACAGTGGTCACAGGCCATTTTGCTCTTCACTGGTGACAGGGGACCATTAGAATACAATCCCTGATGCCTGCGTATCGTAATGAAAATCATATTTCTTCCTGAACTGCTACATCAATTGTCTTTTTAGTAACCTGGGAAGTGCAGCTCTATGCAAACCAGGGAATGGTCCTTCACTCTTAATCTGTTCCCCTGCAAGATAAGTGATAACTTCTTAATGTAACTTTCCAGTCTGGTAAATAAGAAGTAGCTACAACATGATCCCGTGGTTTAAATAGAATCGTCTTCCTGAGACTGAGTAGCTGCTTTCCATCCTCCCCTGGGCAGGAAAACTGATTTTGATAAAATCAGAGCATCCCTCTCTGTCTCTCTCCTTCCCTGGCACCTGCCTGAAAATCTGCAGGCAGGCCCATTTGCATTTCTGAAATCGTGTGCTGTGGGAACTCGGCCTAAAAAAACGTGTGCTGGTGGTGAGATGCTGTCCCAGCTCCTCGGCGCTGCACTGCACGGAGCAGGGATGGAGTGAGGAGCTTGGGGCTGGCCTGGGAGCCAAGGGGCAGGGGGAGTGGGGATGGTGGGGAGGAAGGAGACAGGAGTGGGGCCCCCCACTGCCATCCCTGCCACCAGGCACCGGTGCCACCGC
Source organism: Lycocorax pyrrhopterus obiensis (assembly GCA_014706295.1). Classification (NCBI taxonomy): domain Eukaryota; kingdom Metazoa; phylum Chordata; class Aves; order Passeriformes; family Paradisaeidae; genus Lycocorax; species Lycocorax pyrrhopterus. The sequence goes on along the minus strand of JACSVZ010000022.1, from coordinate 5,692,269 downwards.
TCTGTCAGCAGTGATTTCTCTGCCTGTGACCTGTTTGCTAAACCCTGTGTGACGCCCTGTGGCCACCGAGCCACTGGCTGTAGCTGCTCCTGGGGTGTCTGGTGCATCCCAAATGGGAGGGGGGCACTGGGATAGGGCTGGGGGGTCCCTGGGAGGGCAGCTGGGATCCATGATAGGCAGCAGGCACATCCTGACCCCCTTTGGAGGTATCCCAGCACCACTGCAGAGGTGCCCAACTCTTTGCACGGATTGCAGGCTCCAGTGCTGCCTTTCACTTGTGTGCTACAAACGACTCAACCAACAGGAGGAAATGTAGAATCACAGGATTGTTATGCTTGGAAAAGACCCCCAACATCATCAAGTCCAACCACTGACCCAGCCCTGCCAAGCCCACCACTAGCCCATGTCAGTAAGTCCCATATCTACCTGGTTTCTGAACACTTACAGGGACGGTGACACCACCACTTCCCTGGGCAGCCTGTCCCAGGGAACTCCTGATGATGGCAGATACTCGGGTGTGCTGTGTGGAAGTGGCCCCCAGTCCGATCCCTGCAGCATCTCCTGGGGGTTGGGGACACCTGCCCAGCTGAGTGACAAAACCTGCTTTTCCTCCTGGAAGTTTGACTTTTTTGTATTTCTGCTTGCTGTACTGCCCCAAGCCTGCATCTCTGTGATAGAAACTAAGATTTCTATTTGCAAAGACCTCCTTGGCTCCAGGCAACAAGCCCTTGGGAGCTGCCAGACCCTCCCTGAGGAAGCAGCCAGCACAGGAAAGGTGCCAGCACCAAACACCCTCCTGGCTGCCCCTTGCCACTGCAGGCAGCAGCTCCCAGAGGGCCCCCATTCCTTGAAATCCCTTTTCCAGGCATCCCAACTGGGAAAAGAGAAGATGAACCCCGGCTCCAGCTTGGTTGAGACAGGAGCACACTGCTCTCTTCCCTTTTCTGTCTTTTCTCTCTCATTCATGTGCACCTTGAGGGACAAACGATTCAATCTGCTGGTGGATTGGCAAAGACTTTAATGAAAACACTATTTATTTGTTGTTGCCTGATACATCACCAGAGACAAGGTGAGGGACTGAGTAATAACAGGTCTGGAAGGGCCGAGCAGAGCAGAGCAGAGCGTGCCACCAGCATAGGGGTGTTCCAGAAATGTATGATTTCAGTTTCTGGTTTAATTAGAATTTATTTTAAGTGGGTTTGCATCAATTAATGAAACAACTGGCATTGATGAACTGCTGCTGGGCAGGCTCGAGTAGATTTTAATCTCTAAGCTGCAGCTCAGGCAGCTTGTGTGAGGGGAGACTGAGGAAAGTCTATTAGAGACAGACATCAATTTAAAATCACTCATCTGGAGGAGTATCGATGCAGAGGGGAAACCATTAGAGAGTTGTCATTGGGTAACTGAGCCAAACCCAGGGCTCACCTTAGGAACAAAATGCTGTTGTAGGCAGCTTGCTGTGTTACCTGCTGGAAGGGGAGTGGTTCTTATCAGAGCATGGTGACCCGAAAGTTCATGATGTGTGTGGGGAAGGGTTTGGGAGGCTGATGGCCAAGAGATGTGCACCCCCAGGCTCCCCACAGCTGCTTTTGCAGGCAATCCAGGGAACTGGTACCTCAGGGATCACTGAAAACGCCATTCTGCTCACGGGGAAACTGAGGCACAGAAAAGCCATGCAAATTCCTTGAGCTTAACCTGTCTGTGGGACACCACAGGAATAAACGCGGCTTTCCTGAGGATTGCTCCTGCAGTCCAACACCTGTGTTATCCTTCACCCTTCCAGAGCCTTAGCTCCTCAATCCAGGTTAATTGGAAACAGCTGGACACCCCTGTGCTCTGGAAAAGGCCCTGAGGTTTGTTTGCCAGCCCTGCAGTGAGCAGTGCCCTGGGTGGGTGCTGGCAGGGGCTGGTGCAGGGACATCCCCCAGGCCAGGAGTGACCCAGGGGTGTGAAAGCACAAGGGACAAGTGCCCAAACCACTGCTGATCACCCAGGTGCTGTTTCCCATCACACGTTACCCAGGCTTGGGATGGAAGTGCCCATCAGACCTCTGGAGTCAGCTCTGCCAGGAGGTGAGGGCTCCTCTGGGCTGGTCCATGCTCTCATGAGAGGATGTTGGCTCCTGGGGGCAGCTTGCCAGTGCTGGGTACCAAAAGCAGGCCTGGCCTGCAGGATGGATGCGTGGGAGGGCAGTGCCCAGCTTCCCTGGGATTTGCATGGAGCAGCAGTGCTGAAGGAAAAGCACAGGAGAGGCCCCAGACACCTCTGAAGCACTTCCCAAAGAGGAACCTGTGAGACAGCTGGAGTCACTGGGATGGACATGGAGAGAACAAGTGAGGGAATGATTATAGCGGAAGAAAGTTATCTATTTATGGCTATTACAAGGAAGTTTTAATTATTACAGTAGGACAATAAGGCAAACAAGCACTGCTGGTCACTCTGGCGCTGTTCCCCATCTCCTTTCACCAGGTGATGGAGACGTGGGCTTTGTCCCAGGGAAGGCCTGGGACTGTTACACAGCAGCTCCTCCTGCAGAACCAGACAGAATCAGGGCAGGAAGGGAAATCATCCAAAGGATGTTTGACACAGTAGAATTTGTTTTTACCTCTTTCCTTTAGAAAGCAAAGCAAAGCAAAACAAGTTAGGAAATTACATGCATGCTTTTGGAATGAGACAGTAGCTCAGGGTCATCTGTGTTTATCTCCAACATTTTATCTTGTTTCCGTGGGCACTTTCTCAAAACAAGGCTTTGGGGTTTTTCCTTTTCCAGCCCGAGCTCTGAAAGGTAAGTTTAGGTCTGACCTGTCACAAACAACTCGAAATCACACTGCAAACACATTCCTGCCACTGTCACTCCCCTCCGCTGTCCACTTGCACCACGACTTTTTCTTTCACCGTTTGCTCTCCTGGAAAAAACAAGGATGCAAACACAGCCTGCGTTACTCAGGACCACGCTGATGGCCCCCAAATTTACATGACACTGTCTCTTCTTGTGATCAAATCAACCATTGACATGGCAAGAGCAGCCCAGATGGGGTCCCAAAGCAACGATGGGGACCAGGGCCGGCATCCTCTTCACTTCATCCCAAAACTGCAGGGGACCAGGGCTGGCATCCTCCTCCCTGCATCCCAAAACTGTGCAGGGAATCAGGGCTGGCATCCTCCTCCCTGCATCCCAAAACTGCTGGGACCAGGCTGGCATCCTCCTCCCTGCATCCCAAAACTGCTGGGACCAGGCTGGCATCCTCCTTCCTTCATCCCAAAACTGTGCAGGGAATCAGGGCTGGCATCCTCCTTCCTTCATCCCAAAACTGTGCAGGGGACCAGGGCTGGAATCCTCCTCCCTGCATCCCAAAACTGCTGGGGCCAGGCTGGCATCCTCCTCCCTGCATCGGCCTCAGAATCTGATGGAGGTGCTTTCCTAAGCCACCACGTTGGGAGTCACCAGCTCAGCCCACTCCTCCTCCAAACCAAGCAGCACATCCTGGGTGGGTTCTGTAGGATCAGAGCTCTGGAAAGGTTCATTTTCCAGATGGGGCAGTGCCTGGCCTGGCAGCAGCAGGAGGTCTCTCCTGCCTCCCTCCTGGAGAAGGCGGTTTGGAGGGGAAAAAAATTGGGAGCTATTTAGTTTTAATTTTTTTTCAGCAGAAAGAGGGAAAAATTTCTGTTGCATGTGGGTGTTTTTTTTCTCTTCTTTATTATTTTTCTGGACTGAAATGGATTTTTTTGATATATTGAATATATTTAATATTCAAATGCTGCGAATTTGCAGGATGGAGCAGACAGAGACTGCCTCTTGCGATAAGAGACATTATTACTGTTGTGAAGAATTCCTTTAAGATTCCATCTTAATCGTTCTGCTATTGAAATGGAAGAATAAAGTAATAAAATTAGATGTTTTGAAAAGACTTGATTAAAAAAGTAATTATCCTGCCAGCTCGTGGATTCCCACGTCCTGCCGGGTTCCTCCAGCTCGGGCCCTCTCCTCACCCAGCCCCTCCGCAGAATACCACGGGGATGGAACAACTTTGTGTCTGGGCACAGCTGCTTCTCCTCTTCTCCCTCTGGACATGCTTTGGGGCTGTTTTGAGGGCTGGTCCTGTGCCCCACGGGGTGGGATTTGTTGGGGTGTCCTGTGCAGGGTGTGGAGCTGGACTCGATGAACCATGTGAGTCCCTTCCAACGCAGGATATTCCGTTCTCTGTCATTCCTCTCTCCCCAGCCGGGCTCTCCCACCCCAGGCAGAGAGACCAAGCAGCCCCACACATCCCATGCTCCCCTGGCAGCTCGGTGCAGGTCTGGATGCCCACGGGTGACCATGCAGGGGCTGGGCAGGGTGCCCTCAGGTGCCCTCCGGACCCTCCTGGAGGCAAGGAAAGGCTGGAGGGAAAGGCACAGCTTCCTCTGGGCAGCCTCAATTCCTGCTTTGTGGCTTCACCAGCCTGTGGGAGCGTGCACAGGAACGCTGTGAGGTCTGGGGCACTCAGGCAGCACCCCCAGCCTGTCCTTTGGCAGTGTCTCACGGCATCACGCACCATTTCTGGGTGACAACCTGGGGCTGGGGTGCCCTGTGCCCCAGTCTGGGGTCCCCACAGCCTGCACACCTCAGACCAGGCCAGACACAGGACACAGGGCACCCCACGCCTGGGAACACCCTCCTGGTGCGTGGGGCGGGGGCAGGGTCTGCACAAGCACTGGCCCCAGCTGCAAGTGGCCGTGCTGGAGGGACAGGATTTCCCCAGGAGGAGGAGAGGAGGGCTGGCTGCACTCAGAGCCGTGCTGGGCCTCCCAGGCCCTCCCAGCTGTAATTGTGCAGCTCGTTCATTCTGCATCTCTAATGGGGAAACACAGATGGTGACAGCTGAGTGCAAAATGCATCTATTAAAATCTGCTGCTGATTGTTCCTCATAATGGGCTTGGGGTTTTTTGAAATCTGCTGCAGAGAATACACATCCTCACCAGGAGTGGAACAGGTTACAGGAGACTCGTGCCCGTGTCTGTCTCTTGCCCATTGCCAGGCTTTTTTTGGCCATTATTCATTATTTTCATAGCAGAATAACTGGAGATCCACTCGTGCTGGAGCTGATTGGGAGTTAGTTATCTCCTGGCTGAGCTCTCCAGCTGGAGACACGAGGCCTCCCAAGGAGGCTGCCTGTCCCAGGAGAGGGGCTACCTGCACTCCAAGGCTGCCCTTTGAACAGCTTGGAGGCTCTGGTGGCACCTGAAAAACCAGGGTGAGACCTTCTGCTGGACATCCTCAATGCCAAGGACATTTAGTCTGAAGGATAATCTGGAGAAGAGAAGCTCTGCCTGGCTCTGTGCACAAGAGTCATTTTCATGTATGAAGCTCCTTCAGCTGCAAGGGGTTGGTCTTAATCACTTCAGGGTAGAAGTGGAAATGTATTTGGTCACAGAGAGATTTTTGGGAGCCAGGAGAGTCCGTGAGACCAGCCCCATGCAGCCAGGCTGGGGAGGAGAACATTTTTGTGCTCATATTCCCCACCTTCTGCCTGAGGAACTTTGGTGGAGCAGAGAGGAGGGACACTGGGAAAGTGGCTCCTGCTGAGCATGGCAGGATGCTGCAGGCATGGAGGAGATGAGCTGCCATCTATCCCCAGGCTGAGAAGGCAGCTCAGAGGTTTATTATCCATAACTCCCCCTCATCACCCACCACCTGCAGGTCAGGGCACCCGTGAGACCAGCACATCCATGCAGGAGCCGGTGGAAAAACCCCCAGATGGACACAAAATTTGATGCCAAGTGCAGATATCCCCACTCATGCCCAGCGCTGAGAGCATGCTGGGCTCCCTGCTGCCAGGCTGGGTGATTCCACACCCACATTCCACAGCCCTGCCCTGCCCTGGCAGCCCTGCAGCCCCATCCCAGGGATTTGCCAGCCCATCCAGCTCTGCCCGCAGCCCTGCACCACCTCCCTGCTCAGGACCTGCCTGCACCACTCACACTCTGCTCCCTTGCCACGAAAAACCATCATTTTGCTGGAGAAAATTTCCGAGCTGGCAAGATTTCCCCCAAGCCTTGGTCTGAGCGGAGCTCCCACCGCTCTGGCAGTGACCTTATAATTAAGCGGTGTAGAGGACACTGCTCCCAGCCGGCTCCCTGAGTGCTTATATTTCAGTTTGGGCTACATCCAGCCCTGGTAAATCCATTAATTACACTTCATACAGTGACATTTACTGACGAATGAAAGATTTCATTATGTCCGCCTGCTTCCTCAAGCACAGTAAGGCCTCGGACAAGCTCCCCTGAGCCCTGGCCCCGATTATTTAAGTACCAGTGCTGGACTTCCTTGTTACACACACGCCCCACCTGTGGGGAGGATTTAGCAAAAGATCTTTTCTCTGATCTCCGCTGTGCTGCTTGGATCCAGGGGCTGAGAAGGCAAGGCTGGGTTCATCCTCCCCAGCCCGGCTTTTGCGCCGTGCAGGGACACAGGAGGCATCTCACTTCCAGGGAGAGAGAGGAGGTGCATTAAACTTTCATGGGAACAAGGCAGCGACAAAGGCAGAACATGAGCTCTCCCCTTGGCAGCAGCTCGGGAGGAGCCTCCAGGCCCAGCCCTGCAGCTCGGGGACCAGGCAGCGATGCCAGAAAGGGCAGGCTCTCACAGCAGCTCTGATCCGTGCTCCGAGGGATGTCCGCGTGGCCGCGGCACCTCCAGGTGTGCTCTCTGAAATCTTCCTTTGTCCCACCAGTGTGTGGTTTTGGATGTACTGAGGCAGCCAGAGATGAGAAAGCTTGGAAGGAGGGAGTCTGAGCTCTGGGGCAGGTGTGGGTGTAGCACCTGGGCTCTGTCGAGGTTCACTGGAGGATGTGACTTCCACAGTTAGGGGTGCAAACAGAGGATTTGAGTCCATGCAGAGGCCGTTTTCCAGGATGGGATCCTCCTGTAAAGCCTGACATTCTCTCTCCTGCCTCAGCCCAGAGGCTGTGCTGCCCCCAGCTCTGTTCAGCTGATCCTAGACACCACGGTGGGAGAGGAGAGGGGTGGGATGGAGAGAAAAAACTCCTGTGAGCGCTATGTTGGAGCAGCTTCCACAGCAGCTCTGAACAGCCAGCTACCTTCAGATCAGAGCAGGTTTCCACCTTCAGGAATTGTCCATCAGGAATTCTGCCTCTGCCCATGCCCCATCCCAGCAATCCTACCACACTCACCTCAACCCTGAACCCTGGCAACACCTCCAAGAAGAACTCATCCCACATCTTTTTGTGTTCCCCTCTAGTCCCTCCCAGGAGGGCTGCAGGGGCTGTGCACCAGCTCCCTGGCAAAGCGTGAGGCCGTGCTGCTCACCTGCACCCTGTAAATGTCCATCAGTGGGAGCTGCCACACGCCCTCCTTGGGACATCCAGGGACTGCTCCCCGCAAGCAAAAGCCCTGAGCCTCAACCCTCGAAAGCTGCTGTACCCGGTATTATTTCTGGCAGATCACTGGTGCCTAAATGACAGCTACATTAGCTGAGTCAATGCTGAGGATGTAAATGTGCAGCTGGCAGAGCTGGTGTTTAAGCAATAAGACGTGACAGCGGTTGGGGTTTGAAGTGATTAGTGCCTGTGTTGGGTGTGCAGAGAGGCAGGAGGCTGAAGGTCAAGTGGCTGGAAGGGCTGGCAGAGCACAGGGATCCCTGTGGTGGGCACTGCAGAGCCCCAGGCTGGCAGGACAGAGCTGGGCACTCTCTGAGCACCCTCACCCCAAGGGGACCATGCCCGTGGCCAGCAGACACTGATGCTGTGGATGTGAACGGAGCTGGTGTGGTGTCATTGGCTCTGTGAGGACTTGGTTGGGCTGGACAGATGTCTGTGGCACTGCTGTCCCCTCGCTGTGCCCCTGCAGGTGTCCGTGGGTCCCATGTGCTGTGCCCTCTCCATCCCAGCTGCTCCAGCAGGACAGCTGAAGGCAGGCACAAATGTGCCTCCATGCTGGAGAACAGAGAACCATGGAATCAGAGCTGGGAGGGACCCACAGGATCATCCAGCCCAGCTCCAGCCCTGCACAGACACCCCAACAACCCCACCCTGGGCATCCCTGGCAGCGCTGTCCAAACGCTCCTGGAGCTCTGGCAGCCTCGGGGCCGTGCCCATTCCCTGGGGAGCCTGGGCAGTGCCCAGCACCCTCTGGGGGAAGAACCTTTCCTGATACTGGTATTCCTGATACATCCTAACTGTTTCTCTTCTTGTCTCATGGTTAGAAGTCCTGGCTTAAATTCTGACTTTTTAGGTTGAACATCTCTGACACAGCCCTGGCATTGGGATGGCAGCGAGCTTCCTCATCAACTGTCCTGCTCCAGGAGGGAGCTGTGAGCTCAGGACCACGGAGCATCCTGCTCCTGCTGCAGGGTTTGGCAGACAGGACATCTCACCCCTGCCTGTAGCCCCTGCAATGCCAAGCTGCTGTATCACCTTCCTTCTTTCGTCTTTCTCCACTCAGCACAGGACAGTTTTCCCACCCACTTGACTTTCTTCTTGTCCTGTTTCTGCGAGTCTGAAGGTGGCCCTGGGCACTGGCTGAGGGGCAGAGCTTGCCTGGAGCCAGGGCAGGACAAAGGCAGGAGCAGAACAGCCAGGTCACAGCAGAAGTTGAGCTCCAGGGGCTGCAGAGCAGGGGGCTGCAGGCTGCTCCTCTGCTGCTGGGTATTTCTCACCTAGCTGGTTTAACGGGGGCAGAGTTGCATGAGAGTGATTTTAACCCTTCCTTTCAAGAGACTCGGAGTTAATCTAAGCTCAAGAGGCAGGTGGGTGTTCCCCAGGAGCAGGGACTACTCAATTTATTGCACAGAGTGCAACGTTCCTGGCGACCTCCCTCTCTCCTGCACTTGTTTTCTCCTGCCACAAGAGAGGCTTAATGGGGGGGGTCAGGGGAGCAGCAGCTCCTGCCTGGGATCTGCAAGGATGTCACACAGCAGGCCTGGCTCCCATGGGGAAAGATGTAAGACATGGAGAAGAAGGAAATCAATGGCAGGAGAGGATTCCAGGTAGCTGAGCTCCCCTCCAGAGTCTTCTTACATCAAAAATGCTCCCACAGCAGAGAATCCTGTAAGACAAGGAGACCTGAGTGGTGGTATTGGGAAACGCAGTTATTCATGGAATTATGGAATGGTTTGGGTTGGAAGGGACCTTAAAGCTTATCTTGCCCCACTCCCCTGCCATGGGCAGGGACACCTTCCACCAGATCAGGTTGCTCAAAGCCCCGTCCAACCTGGCCTGGGCCACTGCCAGGGATGGGGCATTGTTAGACCATGCAGAGCTGGTTTGTGGTGCAGACTCTGAGCATTTGTCTGCTGGGTACAAAGGGGACAGGAAAAATCCAGATAATTACTGGCAGCTGTTGTGGTCCATATTGGTACCAGTGGTGTAGGCAGGAGTACAAGGCTGGTCTGGGATGCTCAACACAGGCTGCTTGGCAGGGGCTGAACCCCAGGACTGCTGCAGCAGCAGCCTCAGGGATACCGAGGGCGATCCCAAAACTGCTGGACAGGCAGGAATCAGGAGGGCTGGTGCGATGGTGAGATGATGGGGCAGAGGCAGGAGGTGAGGACCCAGGACAGCAGGGATGGTCTGCACCTTAACCTTGGCAGAGCCAGCTGATGGTTTGTATGGTCCAGGGGGTTCTAGGGGCGTATTTAGCCTGGGCACTGGGGACAGCTGGAGGAAGAGTGCCTGGTTCAGGTGACCTCTTTGGCTTGGTGGATGTAGCTCAATGCACCTCCAAAAGGACCAGTTGGACACAAAAATCACCATGAATGAAGGAGGCCACCTGCTTGGCATCACCACTGGTCCCAGCTCCGTGGGCATCCAGGAGCCCTGGTGAGGGAGGATAATCCATAAGTGCACTGTGGCTGCTTTACTGGAGTGATGGGAACACAGCAGGGTGGTGGGAGGGTGGCAGGACATGTGACAATAGAAGGAAGAGCATCATTAAAACACCAGGTGGAAAGAGGAGCCCGAGGGAATCCCTGTGGGTGGAAAACCCGAGGTCTAATAACAAAAATGTGCTGCAGGATGGCTCTACCCCGACAGCAGTGGTGGGGAAAGATTAAGAGGGATGAGCAAAGCTGCGAATTTAGGCCAGACAGTGACGGTGGGAAATGTCAGCTACCCACTCACAGGCCAGGTCAGTGGCTGCACTACAGAGATTTTACCTTTGGACATGGCAAAATCTGTGTCCCAGAGGGATCAGCCTTACAGCCTGTGAGGGGCAATGCTGGTCTGGTTTAGCCTTGATGCAGAAGGTGCTGGTGGGGCATCCCCTGTGCTTGGTCAGGCTTGGCAGCGAGGGCAGCAGGAGAATGTTCCTGTCCCGTGTGTGCTTGCCTTCAGAAAGGGAACTGCCTAAAAATGAGGGGAAAGGACACCAGAGCTGCGCAGAGAGCAAGGAGCTGCAGAGCAGCTCGGGGGGAATTCTGTAAAGCTGGTGGGGGATTGGTTTAAAACCGAGTCAGAGCACTGCTTTTCCCAGCAGACTGCTGGAGCTGGCTGTCCCAAGGAGGAGGTGCCAGCAGGGTCATGAGGGGCTGGCAAAAATTCATGGAGAGCACTGGGTGGATGGACAGGACAGGGTGGTATCTCCTGGAAGTGTTCAGAACCAGGCTGGATGGTGCTTGGAGCAGCCTGGTCTAGTGGAAGGTATCCCTGCCCATGGCAGAGGGTAGGACTAGGTGATCTTTAATTTCCTTTCCAACCCAAATCATTCTGTGATTCCATAATTCTATGATTTTATGTTCCCTAACCCAGCAGCTGAGGGTCACCCACCAGGGCAAGCCTGGATGCTGCTCCTAAGGCAGAACAATAAATTTTGGTGGCCTCTCACCCTCTTTACTTCCCTTTTGCACAGCTCTTTTCTCTGCAGGCAGTGTTTAGGATCTTAACCAAATGTGGCTTTTTAAAACACGTGCTCAGAAAAAAATTTTTTGTTGTTGTTGATTTTCTCCCTGCAAATAAAAATACCTTCAGCAGAAGCAAATAAGCCTGAGCAGGTTTGTCAGACCCTTCATATGGAAAAAAAATAAGTTACCTACAAGGTTTGTAGTGATCAGAGCCAAACAATGGGCAAATGTTGTCCCAGTGAGGATGGGGATGGAGAGAGAGAGTTGCACAAAGTGCAGGATTCACAGCCTGATCTCTGCTCTCAAAACCCAAATCAGCAAAGGAAAAACAAACCCCTCCCCTCCCCTGGACCCCCTCCACCATCACCGACACCATCAGAGCCTCATTAAGCCTCCCAGGCTTCCAAGGTGCTCCCTAAGCCTGCGCTGCTCCCTCTGGCCGTGGCACGGGTGCCGGTGGGCTCCCTGTGCTGATGGATCTGATTGTGGATAGAAACCAGGAACAATCCCCTCACCCATTTCTCTAACAAGGAAAATTCATTTCCTTTGTGCTCCAACTCCCGCCTTGGCAGATTTGGCCTGGCACTTTGTCCCTCCCCGCCGCTGTCCCTCCTCTTGCTCCTCGTGTGACAGTGACAGCACAGCTCCATCCCTCAGTCCCAGCCTTTATCCCTGAGCTTCCCTGGCTCTGACAGTAAAAAATGGCCTTTTATGTGCTGCAGAACTTCATAACGTTCCAGCATTGATAGGGATAGAGTGCAAAAGAAATAAAATCAATAAAATATTCAAAGCTTTCACATTATAAGCTCCAGCAAAACTTTTTACCAAATGTTTACTGTATAATAAATTCTATTAAAAAGCCCGAGCTTGTATGCTGAAGAGGGGTGGAACGTTGTCACTTTAATTGCAATGGCATAAATATTTGATATTCAGTAAATTAGATCTGTAGCTCTGAAAACATTCTTGCAAATGGATTTTTACCTGTAGCACAGTGCCATTAGCAGGAGAAAGTCAACACAGCCCCAGGGCCTGTAATTAACTCAACCCAAGCAGAACTAAACATTTTTGACAGTTTTCCTGGTCTGGAATTAACTGTCATAGCAGAGAATGAAAGGAAGTGCATTGTCACATTATGTTTACGTAAAGTCTGTAAAATGCTGTGTTTTGTATTTTTGTTTTGTTAAGTCTGAGTTTCATGCCCCATTATTTTTTTCATCATTAGAGACAAGCTTAAAAACAACTAATGATGGATTTTATATCCTTAGAGTAGTCTGAAAAAAAAAAAAAAGGGGGAAGACATTAGTTGGGTAATTCAATTTTTCTTTATTTTTTTTCTCTGTAATGAAGCATGGTACACTGTGTTCTGGTATAAATCATAATGCTGTGACATTTGAAGACATTAGAAACTCTGGTTTTCCTATCTGATGCAGGGTTCTCAGATAATAAGCAGTTGTCTACCCCGTGTCTGTCTATTTTCTTGGAGCTGGGGGAGGGCGTATGTCTGTTTTTTCCTTCTTTTCTTTCCTCTTTTTTAAATTTTTTTTTTATTTTGTATTTACAAAAATAACTGTCACTCCACTGAAATGCAAACCCTTGAGGGCAAATCTACTTAATGCTTCCCTGAAAGCTACTTATTGTCCAGTAGCTCAGAGAAAATCTGTACAGCAGTAATTGAAGGGATGTGTTGAGCTCCCTGACATTTTGTCCCAGAAATTATCTTACCTGAAAAAGAAAGGGGTATTTAGCAGGAGAGCTCCTGGGCAATTTGGGAATGGAAGGATGCTCATAAACAAGCTGATTAAAATAGATGGGCTTTGCTACATTTATAGTAATAACTTGGGCTAATAGCTTGCATTAAAAGGGGAAAACCTGTTTGGATGGCAAATGTATGTCTGCTGCAAGCAGGGATTGTGTTATAATCTTGTCTCTTTCCTGACATATTGAGAAGACAAGCAAATAAGGAAACAAGAATGTCAAGATTTTTTTTTCCTTCCTAAAGATTGCCAGATAGGGAGAAAAAAAAAAATCAAGGCAAAATTAACAGCGCTCTCGGCTCCTGCCTGTGCTGCTCTGCCAGGCTGCTCACCTCAACGAAAAGCTTTTATTTTGAATTTCTGAATATCTCAGGGAAAGAAGAGAAACCCCTCTTTTCCCAAGATACATCATGCAAGAAATGACCTCAGCTCGATGCAATTTTTATTTTGCATTCCATTTCAGCGTAGAAGTCCCTCTGGTTCCTGCACCGGGCCGGGCGCAGGAGGGGTTTTAATGGTTCCTCATCAACCTGCAGTTGCCTGTTCACTTCAATCTCCTATTATGGCATTTTCCACGTCTTCACCCGTATCCAGAACCACTTCAGCGATGAGCACACAACGTCTTCATTAAGAGAGAGAGAGAGAAAAGCCAGAAAGGCAGGAAAGCAGCTCTGGGAGAGGGGAATCTGTGCAAAACCCCTCACCCAGGAGCTTTCTCATCACAGCAGGAAGGGGACCCTAACACTGGGAGAATTATCGAGTGAGAGCAGGGGAGGTTTAGCTGCTGCTGAAATCGGAGGCTCGGTTTGGAGTCACTCCATTCCGGTTGGGAGATGCAGCCATGAGGAATGTTTATGGGATTTTCAGCTGCAGCTCCTCAGGGGTTGGATGCTGCTGGTGTTGAGCCTGCAGCCGCCACTGGTGTGACTGCTGGGAGCTGTGAGGGCTCCACAGCTGCCCCGGGGTGCTGAGCCCCTGGCTGGAGCAGGAGAGGCTCCTGGGGAGCAGGACTGGCTGCTGCTGCCGCCTCTCTTCTCACTGAATTAGGCAAATTACAGAGCGCTGTATCTTCGCTAAATTAATTAGCTCAATTAGGCTGTGGGGGGAGTGCAGAGGCGTGTGTGTGCTTCTTCTCACTTTCCTCCTTTGATCCCTCACCTCTTCCTGCAGGCCCTGAGGTTTATGGGCATCCCCACGGGGTGACTGAGGTTTATGGGCATCCCCATGGGATGACTGGAGCCACTGCCATCGCCGGTGGCCCCTGGGGCTTCCCCCAGCCTGAGTGTTTCTGGGAGCACTGGGAATGCTCCAGCCTGAGCTTTGAGATTCCTGACCACCTTCCTTCTCCCACCTTGGCTTTGGACTGGGGCTGAGATTTTTGGCATGAGGGACATTTACCGCCTGCCTGTGGGATCCTGTCCCCGGATGCTGCCACCAGCAGCCCGGCACCAAGCATGGCACACATGGGAGGCTCCATGCCACCAGGGCTGGAGGGAGCGTGTCCCTGTCCCCTGGGATGGGGCACATCCTGCCCTCCTCCCCCCTCACACCTCCCTGCCTCTGTGTTCCCCTTGGCTGAGGGTTTGTTATGGGAAACCAGGATCTCAGAACGCAGCAGCTCTCGAATCTGAAATACATCATGGCCACTTTTCTGTCACCTCCTGCTCACAGCGTTTCAGGTCAGGCAGCTGTAATCCCAGCCTTGGCAGGTGCTGGGATCTCTCTTTTGGGATCAGGCCATGCCTCTGCCGAGGCCTTTGCCTCCCACCACCAGCAGAAAAGCTTGACATTCCATGAGAAAACAAGGAGCCTTGGGAGTGTTGGGGATGCCCAGGTCCCGCTGCCACCATGGGTGGTCACACCTTGCTCTCAACACCAGGAAGGTGTTCAGGACCCCCTCCTCAAGCCCCACGTTGGAGCAACATCTCCACTCCTTCACCTGACCCCCCTGGGAAGCTGCCACATCCAAAGCTCTTTTCTCATGTTTGCATGTGATAAAAGATTCAGCACATGGAGAAGAACCCGAGTTCTGCTCTATTGGTGGCAACTAAACAGTAAAAGACAGCACAGGGTCTATCAATACTGCTCAGCAGTGGAGCCTGGTGTAATCTCCTGCATGGCAAAATAATCAGGAGTGTCACTTTTCATAGGATTCATCAGAAACAATGAGACAGTTCACAAACAATCCTGGCCCAGCATTAACGATCAGATATAAAGAGACCTGAGTGCAATTACTAAAGAAAACAATTATGTGTCAGCAAATATATTCATCTTCATTTGATTTAAGCACCCACCTTCCATGGCTATAAAAGGGATTGGAATGTTAACTCAGTTTGTGGGGCAGCAAATTGAGGCAGCACAGATGTGATTTCAGCGAGGTGGTGCAGAGGGAGGTGAGGGATAGAGCAGAAACACAGATGGGATGAAGCTCCAGGATGGACATTCCCATCCCAGCTCTGCATGGGGACCCTTCCAAAGACCTGATGGCTTCTCTCATGTTTGGAGCACACCAGGAATTGACTGAGTTAAGTTTCGTTCTTCTACCTCCCTTAAATCACCACTTTCCTCTGAATGAAAACATGTTTTGCAAAAGCTAATACAAATGGAAAACTGGGTTTAGATCAAAAGTAACCTCCATTAAAAATTTTTCTCTTATTGCAAAGCATAATATTTTTTTTTCTTTTAAGCAAGAGTAAGTGTGTTTATTTGTGCTTGAAGAAAGCATCCATTTCTGCAGCTCTTTATCCTGGCCACAGCCTAGAGGCTGAGATATGTGGAATAACCAGGGGCTTGCAGGTCTCCTCTGTGTTCCTGGGCTCTGATCTTCCAGTACATGAAGCCAGACTGAGTTTGGGCTGTTCAGCCTGGAGGAGAGCAGGCTCCAGGGAGAGCTTAGAACCCTTTCTGGTGCCTAAAGGGGCTCCAAGAAAGATGGAGAGGGACTTTGGAAAAGGACTGGTGGTGACAGGTCCAGGAAAAATGACTTTAAGCTGAAGGACGGTAGATTTAGGTCAGACATATGGAAGAAATTCTTCCCTGTGAGGGTGGGGAGGTCCTGGCACAGGGTGCCCAGAGAAGCTGTGGCTGCCCCTGGATCCCTGGAAGTGTCCAAGGCCAGGCTGGATGAGGCTTGGAGCAGCCTGGGATGGTGGAAGGTGTCCCTGCCCATGGCAGGGGTGGGACTGGATGAGCTTCAAGGTCCCTTCGAACCCAAACCATTCTGTGATTCTATGTGAGCTTTGGGATGTTCTCCAAACCGTGGGTTTCTGCTGCATGGCTGTTGTTTCTCATCCCAGCTGATTCCACCAGCCCTGTCTCACACCCCAGCCCGGTGTCTCTGCCCCTCCCTGACCTGCTGGGCAAACCTCCCTCTCCTGCCCCACTTACCTGGTGGGCAGAGGGCACTTCCCACCAGGCTCTTCCACGTGGGAAGAGAAGAGAAATGGTGGTAATTTGTCTGCCTGTCTTAATGATGAGCTCATTTGTGATCAGGTTGAAGGGAAAAGGAAAGTAATACCAGAAGGGGAGAAAAGACCTTTTTTAAATTTTTTCTTTTTTTTTTTTTGGTGGGACTGTCACATTGAGTCAGTTTGGGGTTTTTTTACCAGTTCTGAATACTTACCCTTTCCTAACAATGAGCTCTACCCCACCCTGGCAAGATGCTGGGTATTTTTTTCCAAAACTCTGCAACCAATTGCACGTTCATCCATTTTCCTGCTGCCTCTGCCTGTTCCCTGCCCCATCCCCCCGACGTGTACCAGCACAACGTTACCTTTCTGAATGCAGAGGGAAACGAAGAGAGACTCAGAGAACATGTGAATCACAAGGAAGTGGTTTCCCTAGTGACAGTAACCACATGAAAGCTCTCACCGTTTACTCTCACGGGACCTTTTAGCACTTTGGATTGTGGGGAGAGCAAGAAATGGTAAAAAATGCTGTGGTTGGGAAAGGAGCAGGCGAACACTGAAATGCTAAATGGTGTTGGCAAGCCATGAGAAGCCACCAGCAGCTCCTGGGGGGGTTTCCTGAGGTTTGCCCGTGCCCTGTGGAATCACACGGTGGCTCTCAGGCCCCTTCCCCAAGGCAAAGTGCCAGAGACATGGGGAACCCACGGCACAGAGCCTGCCAGCACCCCAACAACCCCTTCATCCCATGTCACCTCCCCGTGCTGGCCTGTCCCCTTGGCATCACCCTGGAGGTGACGGGGAGGAGGACACTGGTGGCACCCCAGCGCTGGGGACACCGCCTGGATCTCCGTGTGCCGGAGGCGAGAACAAACCTCGGGATGGAAGTTTCAGTGTGCTTGGAAAGGGTACAACAGTAGGCAGAGAGGCAGATGGAAAGGGCAGGCAGACAATTATCAGTGTCTTTGGCTCACACTCAGGAGTTTTTTCTCCTCTCTCTCAGATGTCTTCGATTTTTTGAAGCATCTCTGACAGCAAATGAGAGCAACGCCATCCCGAGAGCCCATAGAAGTGGTGTCCACATGGGAAACCGAGAAGAAAAGCATCCTTTGCTGGAGCAGGACTGTCTTCCTCTTCTGCGTTGTCACCCTGGGCACATTAGCTTAATAACGAGCTTTTTAGCAGATTTCAGTGAACAAGAAGCAATTTATTTGTCGTCATGGAGACAAAGAAGACCTTCTGGAAAAGAGCATTGAATGAAGAGAAGAAGGTTTATTGTGCAGAGCAATGAGGCATTCACTTGGAACATTAGCATCACACAAAGCAGGCCATACAAGTGGTCTTGCTAACTTCTGGATGCATGGTTGGATGTTTTGGGTCCTGGCTTTCCCTAGAAAGGCCAAGAGGGGACTGGAGCTTGGTGCTCTATACATGATATTTGATGTCCAGCCCTGTTCCTAGATGACTCTGGGGAGAAAGACAAAAGTTCCTTGTTGGTGCATGGCTGAACCTCACTGGTTGCATTTCTGCTGGGTATTTCCAGGGACTGAATTCTGAAACTCAGCTGCCAACTGAACAAACCCCAAATAAGCCAAGAGTATGCATCTCAAAGTGTACTTTGTTCATTTATTTTGACAACTCTAGTGTTTCTTTAATTATTTATAACACTTCTTACTGTACTGGAGTAGATTTTTGTAAAAATAATGAAGCCTTAGTAGTGTAGCATCCATGATCACATCTGCAGGGGAAGGGGGAGGCAGGCAGTCACTCTCTGACGTGAGGAGGAAGGAAAATGTAGGTTGGAAGCAAACTCTTCCTCCCTAAGAAAAGTTTTCAAGCACCAAAGGAGAGGGCAGACCTGTGAGACCCAGCACTGCAAGGGTTAAAAGGAGATTTTTTTTTTTTTTTTTTTTTTTTTTTTTTTTTTTTTTTTTTTTTTTTTTTTTGGCGGGGGGGGGCAAAGGTGAATTCCAGAAGAGCAGCTTCCTTCAGGAAATGTGGATTTCATGGCATGTGGATTTTGGCCCGCTGTGTGTTTGCCTCTGGGATGCTGTCGGGGGGAACTGAGGTTCGGAGTGCCATCAGTGGGGAATCGAGGTGCAGAAGGAAGCTCTGCCAGGAGGAAGGGCTCTCCCACCTCAGCAAGGTGCACACACCACTGCAGGTACATGAGAATGTTTAACTTGAGGCATCATCCTCCATAAATTCCAGGGCGCAGGTAAGAAACACCTTGAAACACTTGATTTTGCAAAATGGGCTGAATTCCCTCCCGAGTCAGGGTGCAATATGATGTTCCAGCCTCAGGATTTCCAGCAGGAAGGAAATGCTTTTCCCCATCCCTTCCAGGGGACAGGTGGAGGCTGTGCCTGGCAGGGGGTGCACAGGTGAGCACCCCGAGATTTGCTACCTCTACACCTTGCTGACATTGGCAAGGGAGCCTTTGCCAATGGGAAACTTGTCCTTTTTGCCCCAATTCCTGGGTGTGCTCTCCCCAGGGAGTCAGGAGCACGTGGCTTTGTCCTCCTTGGAGCACACCCCACCACGGGCATCTGGACCAGCTGCGGATGCCCCAGAGAGGCAGCGAAAGAGGGAAGATCCCAAAGGAGGGGGAGCATCTCCCAGAGGTCAGACAAGACTTCTGGTAGAAATCTGGCCCCAAAGCAGGGCAGGAAAATAGGGGCAGTGCCTAGCTTCAGGTGAGGGGCCACTGAGGATCCAAACCTCCTTGCCAAGAGGACTCTCTCATTCCCACATACAAAGCGTGCCCTTATTGAAGAGAAAAGCTCGTTCTACCAGGCAAACGCTGGAAGAATGCAAAACCACAAAGAGTTTATATATTTAACCCACACAAGGAATATAATTATTCTTTTTAATCAAGTCTATTCAAACCATTTATTACTTTATTCTTCCATTTCAATAGCAGAATGATTAAGATGGAATCTTAAAGGAATTCTTCACAACAATAATAATGTCTCTTATCGCAAGAGGCAGTCTCTGCTCTGTCCTGCAAATTCGCAGCATTAAAATATTAAATATATTCAATATATCAAAAACCTCCATTTCACTCCTGTAAAACAATTCAAAGGATATGAGGAAGAACCAGAAAGGGGCCCATTACAGTCTGCAAACAAATTCAAAAATAGGGAAAAGGGGAAAACTCCAGCATACACAATGAGCTGCAAATGGAACTCCGGCTCCAGAAATCCAACTTCACGGCAGAGCAGGCCTGGGGGAGAAGGACATTATCATTTTGAAGACTCATTTATATCAGCACACGCTGTACATTATATAAGAGCCAGGCTTCTTTCAGCTCTCAATTTGTTGTCATCTTGTTTTTCAACGCACCATGTATTGGTAAGGGCAAAACTTCTTCTGCACCCTGCACAGGACACATTTTTCAGAGGGTGTAACAGAATAATGAAAAGGTAGAAAGCAGTGGGCTATGAATAAAATCTGTATCTTCCCCAACACGAGGGATACCTCGGCAGGAATGGCACGGAGGTTGCAGTGAAGTGCAAGGCACAGCTGAGAGGTGACAAGGGCAGGTCTGGCTGAGTCTCTTGGGGCATTTGGGTATCCCAACCCTTTTGGGATGGCTCTCATGCTCAAATTATGTTTGTTTTATTATTTGTTGTATTTATTACTAGTATTAGTTTAATTAATTTGTTTGTTATATTATTATTGTCATGCTCTTATTATATTTTTACGTTCTTAGTATGCCCGGCTTGCAAGACACAGGTCTCCTGGCTGAGGGGGAGGCATGCTGGTTGTATTTTCTAGGTTAATTTTTCCTCCTGCTTTTGACTAGTCTGGGGAAAGGTTTTGGGCAGCCTGAAATGGATCTTACATAATTCTAGGAGAGGTGTTTTAGAGCCTTCAGTTTCCAACACTTTATACCAGATTGCTTCATGCATGGTTGACCAAGGCCTGGGTACTCTGAGTAAACATGAAGTAATACAGGAATGAGCAGGGATTTCTAAGTCTCCAAATTTTATTGATTAAATAGCTCCTGGGACCAGCCTCTATCCATGACTCGGTGGCAAAGAGGTTTCAAAGCTGCAGCAGGTTCCAGGAGGCTGAAAACGTTTCTCTTCATCAGTGATATGATGTTTGGGGTCCCAAGCAGGCAGCGAGCATGGGAGGTCATCCCTGGAGCGAGTGAGACCAGCCAGGATCCCGTTCTGCTGCCTTGGAGCACCGCTGGCCCCACAAGCACACAGCTCTTTTCAGTTTGCAGGGTAATCCAGCACTCTGGGGATCTCATCCAGAGCTCCAAGAAGTCTTCACATTAATCTTGATGGCCTTGTGGATCTGGCCTCCAGAATGGGATAATGCCTAATATTTCCCATGCTTTTTTTTCCCCCAAGAAGTTCCCAAAGCATTTTTTGAGCTTTTATTGTGCACTGCACCAAAGATCACCAAAATCACCCCTGCAGGGTGGTCCAAAGCCTGCAGGAGTTTAAGCTGGCTGGATCTCTGATGGCTTTCACAAGGAAGGGCATGGAGGATGCTGGGTGTGGTTTCTGGAGCCATGCTGAGCCGGGACACGAGGTCCCTCTTGGCAGAATCTGCCATCAGCACAAAGAGCCCAAAGTTTAGTTTGGCACCTTCATTCCTGCCCAGGCTGATACCTGAGAGGGAAAAGCTACAAGTTAAATCTTCACCATCCTGTGGATGGGTCTGAGCAGCTCCTGAGCAGGTGCTGATCCAGCTCATTTCCTCTTAATACACAGCCATAGAGAGATCCTCAGGCCTCGGTCACCACAGCATCTGCTGGGTGTTCTGACCAACAACCCAGAGATGGAAATGCTACAGTTTGAGCATTGAAACCTTCATGTTCAGCCTGCATTTATTTATTTTCACTGGCAGGCAAGTTGAAAAGCTTGGACTGCCCGTGCAGAGAAAGGAAAAAGCTCTGAGGAGCAGGAGGGCGAGCTCTGGGTGGGCTGGGGGCTGTGGTGGCCTCTGGGCAGGGTGGCAGAGACCTCCCAGGTGGGATGTGCACCTCAGCTTTGGGCAAAAGCTCAGTGTGCAAGCTTGAAATGTTCTCATTAAAATCTTCTCTGGGAAACTCCAGCCACCCCCCTTTCCTTGGGATGGGTGCTGCATTCAGAGTGGGGGGGATGATTGCTGAGAGCACAAGGGACCCCTTAAACCAGAATGACTTCCTGTGGTTCAGATCGTTCAAACAGCATCAAACCAAATCTGACCCAGCTGCCCCAACCCACCAAGTTCTCAGCCTGATTTTGGGGACAAGGCACTGTCCGTGCCCTGGGATGTGGGAGCAGCACCTCTAGAGACCCTCAGCCCCTCGAAGCATCCACGAATAAATCAGTCAGGGTCAGGTTAACAGGCAAAGAGTGAGACCGTGTGTTCCACCTGGGTGAGCAGGACTTGGAGTGAAAGCAGAAATGAAACATTTCTTCAGCAATCTCTGCCAGGCTCCTTCCCTTTCCGTTATCATTATCAGGACTGATTTTGTGCGTAGCACTCAAGGTTAACCAAACTGTGCCCACTGCTCAGCCTTGCTGGATTGGGTGGGAAGGAGGCAGGCCTGGGGCACACCATGAAGTGGAGGTGTGGAGGTGTTCAACAAGCTCCCTTTGCTCTGAGATCAGCTCCCTCCAGCCCTTCTTGTCCCCTCTCTCTTGGCAGCATCTTGACCCTGAAAGTCAGAGCCCATCCTCCCTCTGCAGCTTTTGACTCAAAATCCTGCCCTCCACTCCAGCCGTGCCTTTGGAGAAGTTTGACCGCATGCCAGGAATGCCCTGACTGAGGCTCCCGATGTCTTTCATCTTTATTCCTTCCCTCCTGCCATGCAGAGCTGGGACCTGCTCTCCAGCGAGGCTCCAAGGCTGGGATGTGTCCCCACCACAGGGAACCCCACCAAGAAAAGCACCCAAAATGTCCCAAAGCACCACAAGATGCTGAAATCTGCAGCTCCCCTGAAATCAGTCCTTCCTCTCAAAAGCATATTCTGCCTCTTTTGTCAGAAAATCTTCCCGAACCACCAACCCCTTGCTTATTTTTCCCATATCCTTGCAGTTGTCCCCACAGCAAGGCAAGGACTTCACCCTCCAGCCAGGGCTGTCTGTCCATCCCCGGAATAAAGGATACAGTGGTTTAATTTGATTTGCAGGTTATGGTACCAAAAAGAGATGGGATAGATAGGAAAAAACGTGGGGAAAACGAAAAGTGCCAACAAGAAGGGAAATGCACAAGGACAAGGACAGCAGCAGTTCTGCAAGGAAAGAAGCTGGGTAGACCAGGACTGTGAAGGAAGAAGAATCAAACACTTCTCCTCACTGCAGGAAAAATCTGGACCACTGCCACCGGTGACGTTTGGGAGTAGCATCAGCCCCTTGGTCTGGGGATATTTTCCCAACAAGTTTTGTCCCAGAATGGTAGGAATTAAATGCACATTTTTGTTCTTCCTCTCAGGAAACAGCAGGGATATGTCTGTGTGGGAGGGAGCTTTGAGAGGTGCGTGAGAAGGAGCAGGGTCTCACAGGCTTGGTGTGCCCACACTTGGAATGGGGCTGCTCCTCTCTGGTGGGAGAGGCAAAGCATTTAATGGAGCATCAAATCAGGCTGCAAAAAGGGGTGAAACCCTTCTTCCTGCTGCTGGCACCAACGGGAGCTCTAGGTGTTGGACACTCAGGAAAGCCAGGAGAAATAGTCCCAAAGTGCCTCCTGGGAGCCCAGCTCCAGCCTGGAGGTTCCTCTGGTGAAAAGCCTGGCTTCAGCTCCACAGCCAGTCTCCTGTGGCATTGCTTCCCCCGTGGGGAAGGAGCCTTTTGGGGCTGTGATGTGGTCAGCTGGGAGCTGAAGGACATCAGATTCTTCCAGCTGATTGTCCATGGGATCGATGGAAATTTCAGAAATGAGCCACAGGGCTGGGATGGGGCAGATTCCTTTCATCTTCATCCACCCCAGGGAGCTCAAAACAAGCTTTAGAGCAGGGGAAACCTGCACACCCTCACACATTTCCCCAGCTGCCTGCACCCCCTGCGCTGCCCCTTCCAACTAATCCACAGACCCCAAAAATGTCAGGAACCTGGATACATCCCAAGTGCCTGGTGCTCAATTATCATTAATGATCATAATGATAATTCAGCCTATTCTACTCTTACTGCTCTTTTGAAAAAAAAACCCCAGAACTCCCAAACCTGGATATAGTTATGAAATTTTCTTTCGGCCTCCATAAACCATTTCCAAGTAATTATACAGCGAGTGGAGTTGAAAAGGAGCCGCGCACAATTGTCATAAAATGTAATTAATTTGGAGTAATTCACAATGGAGAAAAAGTGCTGCAGAGAGTAAATTGGACAGGAGACTTGTGTGCTGGGGAGATGTGGTTTTGAAAGGCTGCTGACTAATACAGCACTGACCTGAAAGCAAATCCTTACATTCATGCTGGACCGGCTGTTTCCATGACAACAGTTGTTATTAGTAACTGAAAATGTATTGCTCTTACGAGTGGCAGCATATTTTTTTTCAGTTGAATTCAAGAGCAGCTGGGTACTTTACTCATGAAGATAAAGTGCTCAGATCGCTGCGGCACTAATGCTGTGTGCTGCACCTCTCACAACACCAACCTTATGCTTACACATGATACAAAGAAACGTGCGTGTTGCTCGAGGGAAGAAAAATACCTCCGAAGGCACGGAGGAAATGGCAACTTGTACCAAAGAAATCAAAAGAAAATAAGCACGGTCATCACCGTGCTTTAAATTAACTCTTCAGTGAAATTCCCTGGGGATTCAGGCTGGCTGGAGCGTTCAAGGAACAGGTAAATCCTGTTAGGAGCTAAGCAAGCCAGCCTGACATCCCAAAATGTGATGCCAGCCCCCCAAGGGGCACTGAGGGCATCTCACCCTTTAGATTAAGCTACTTCTCATGCACTACCCCCGCTTGTTCCTGTCCTGAGAGCAGCAATTTTTGTGATATTTAAATGAACAAACTTGGGAAAGAAAAGCTCTCACCTGGTTCAGGCCTGTGCAATGGGTCTGATTGTAAAAGCATCCCTCTGATTCTTCCTAAGGAGGACTTTTTTTCAACTGAAAAGGAGTAGGTTTAGATCAGATTTTAGAAAGAGTTTCTTCCCTGTGAGGGTGGGGAGGCCCTGGCACAGGGTGCCCAGAGAAGCTGTGGCTGCCCCTGGATCCCTGGAAGTGTCCAAGGCCAGGCTGGACGGGGCTTGGAGCAGCCTGGGACAGTGGAAGGTGTCCCTGCCCATGGGAAGGGTGGGAATGGGATGAGCTTTAAGGTCCCTTCCAACCCAACCCATTCTGTGATTCTTTCCACACATCAAAAAGCTTGGACTGTGCCACCCCTCAAAAAATGCTGTTGGTCAACTTCAATCGCAACTAAACCGATTTGGGCTCTCTCAAGTTCATCCGTGGCTGGTGTGCTGCTGTGCATTTCAGATGTCCCCTTCTGGGACCTGTGAAGGGAGTGGAAATCTCTTTGCACCAGAGTTGATGCCTCAGGTTTTAACTTTCATATTTTTCAAATCCTGCACTGCCCAGTGTGTAACTCTCAAGTTTCTTGTATCCTGTTCACTTCTGCTCTCTCCTGCTGGGCAGACACAACAAAGCCTCTCTGGGCCTGCTCTTCAGGGACACTCAGACCGTCCTAGGCCCAAAAAGTATAAACCAAAAGCCTCTGAAAGCGAGCCAAGCTGAGGGGAATTACATCATTAAACTGAAGCTTTAATTGGAGAATTAACCCTGATATGCAAACGAACCAAACCTATAAAAGTGTGAAGAACTCGTGGCCCAGGGTCCATCTCGGGGTCCATCTTGGCAGTGGCCTCTGGCTCCCCAGGGGTACCTTTGAAGGCCTTTCCAATAAATACCCACCTTTATTCCCTTACTCCTGTCCAGTCTCCGTTTCCAGGAGGCCTCTCAAGGCATCAGAGTAAGAGGGGAGTAGAGCCCAGGAAAACATTAGTTGTCAAAGTTGCTCGAGTAGGCAAAATGCTGCACATTATATTGTGTGAATGAGCCTGTGAATAGCAATAACATATTCAGGAAGCAAATAAGTTACAATCCATAATCAAAAAATGTTGCAAATTACATCCTTAATAGATTACATTTATAATCTACTTGAAAGAGATCTTTAGGCACTTAATTGACACATTCCAAGATAGCTATAACATATTGGCTAGTTAGATACCAATTGACATACTTATTAAATATCAATTAGCGCATTCCATAATTTGGTACCTAATTAGCTTGCTATAGCTATTCTATCAAATGCCAATTAAATGCTTGAAATTTCTTACAAGTTGGCTGTACTAAGATAATAATTAAGAATGCATTGCTTAAGTCATTTTTAGTTAATTACATGGCAAACTAATTTTGGCTACACACATTAGACCTTTCAATAAATCCCTCTTTATCAATCAATTGGTATCTAATGAACTCATTATTCTTTCGCTACATCTGAATAAAACCCTGCTTTGCCGTTCTCCTGGGTGGATCTCAGCCTGGATGTGGGGCTCTGTGGGTCTCCCACCCCCAAGGCTCCCATAGGGAGGTGGCATACCACATTCCCAGCCTGATGAGCAGCCCCTGTGCTCCCATCCACCGTGTTTTGGGAGGGGTGGGTGCACAGGAGTGACAGTGGTGCCCCCTCTGCACCACCCTCCTGCAGCGTGGAGGGCTCAGCACTGACCCAGCAGCTGCACCCAGGGTGGGTCCGAGGAAGGATGGAGAGGCACAAGCTTGTGCTGGGAGGACAGGGACAGCTGGCTGAGGCTGCTCTGGGGTGTGGGAAGTGAGAGGACAGAGAGGGATGAAGGTGTTGGAGCTCAGGAGAGATGGGAGAATAGTGTAACAAGAACTTGTGCTGATGCAATGCAGGAACGAGCCTCGCAGAGCTCTTTGTGTCCCCTACGGCAACAGAGCGCCACTCAAAATATAAAAATAGCCTCTTGTATTGATGTCTTCTCTCCCTTTTCCCCAGCAGCCATGAGTCAGCTGCCTGATTAGGCTGCTGCTGTGTGTGGAGCATTTTTTCTGTCGGAGGAATCTGTTGCATTAAGGTGGACAAGTTCCTGTGGATGCGATGTCCCTCTGGATTCACCAGACTTTGTTGGGGGAGCTGCATGTTGCCTGCCCCATTCTTGTGACTGACAGTGCTGGGCACCTGTAGCTCCTGTAAGAGCCAAACTGGGAGACCTCTGGAGGGGCTGCTGGCTGGGACTGTCAGGGTGGGAGTGCGGCTACGGATTGCAGTGAATATGGAGACTGATGCGGCAAATCACAACACACATCACATCAAGAGCGAGCAAGTGGAAGGTGTCCCTGTCCAAGGCAGGGGGTTGGGATGAGATGATCTTCAAGGTCCCTTCCAACCCAAACCATTCTGTGATTCTATGATTCTAAGATCGTGCCCGTGGCTGGCTCCATCTTGTCTGAGAAGACACAAAGGAGATACAGCCCATGACTCTGCTCTGAACACTCTCTTTGTCTCTCATTTTGACTGTAAATCAATGACCTTCCAGTACCCAGCATTTTACCCCTAGGTTCTAGTCTTTTATTTAATCACCTTTAATAAATATAATGAAGATATTCCTAAAAAGTCCATGTTTCCCCTTTCCCTGGTTGTGCTCCCTCGTATGTTTGATGTGTACGTGCTTAAATTAGCGAAGCGATTTCACTGAAGCAGAAAGGGATTTTTCAGAACGGTCTGGGATGTCTGAATTTCTTCTGGGCTCTCAGGGTGTTGCACCCTGCTGCAGAACATGTCCCAGGATGCTGGTAGAGGTGACCTGGGGCACGGGGAAGGGACACAAACGAGTCTAGGAGAACTGGAATGCTGTTTCCTCTTCCTCGTGGACCACGCACTGTTTGTTCTCTGCACCAGAGCCCCATCCAAGGAGTGCCTCTGTGGAGTGACAGGACTCATGTCCCTCCATCCCTGTGCAGGAGTGTGTTCGTGCTGACAGGGTGGGGAAGAGCAATTCACTGTGTGGGCCTTGACAACTACATTTTTTACGTCAAGCAAAGCCAGAAGCTTGAACAAATGCCTTTGTGGTGACAGAGTGAAAGGGCTGCACAATTTTTTCTTCATTCTGACATAATGAAAAAAGGCTTTTGACAAAATCCATTCTGCCCTTTGAATGAAGTTATTTGTTTGACTAAATGCACTGACTCCATCCAAATTATTTATTAGACTTGCTTGACATTGCAGGCAACCTGGATTCCTGCAGGGCTGGGGGTGAGAGGTGAGCTCTGGATTAATCTCATCAACTGATAACAAGGCAAATCAAGCAAAGAGATGCTTTTTATTTAAATAAAAGAAAGATGGTGGGAATCCAGCCATTGCACACCTCACAGTCTCAATCTGGTACACTCTGGTTGGACTGTGTTCTTCCCACACATCCAGGACACCATCAATAAAGTTCATCCCTGGAATCCTGCATTAATATTGTTGTCGGCACTGGTTTTTCAGAGGTTTCACAGGAAAAAAAACCCGAACACGTGCTGGAAGAAGGATTCCAGCTCCTCTCCCCGTGGGATTAGAAGTAAAGAAGGGAAAAGAAATCTCTGCTGAAGACAATGGAAAAGGAGAAACAGGAAGTAAATAATTTGATGATTCTGTCATTCTAAGTCGTGGTGATGCAGGAACAAGCTGCTCCTCCAGTGGCACCGAGTGCTCCAGCAGCAGAGCCCAGCTCTGCGGGGTCCATGGGGTGTTTGAGTCCTTCCAGCCACTGCAACAGCCAAACCCAAGTCAGTTGCCTGCTTTTTCTTGGGCAAGCCCTGCTCTGGCATTCTACATGAGAAGAGCAGGCTGGGTGGTGTGAACATTCATCTGGGTGAATTTTCTGTTTAATGGGACTTTTCCATCAACTGAGCACAATTTTTTACCCCTATTAATATGCGCCCCTCACTGACTTGGCCTGAGCTCAGCCGCTCTCAGTGGAAACTACTGACATCTGAGATGCTGACTCTGAGGTTACTGAAACTAAACTCACCCAAGCTGCATGGAGGCAAACAGCCCTCTGCCCTCCTCACTCTTCCTCCTAGCCTGGTGCTTTTGTGGTGCTTCTCAGTTGGGGTTTCACACCTTGGGGTTAACAGCTCCTGTCGGTGCTGGTGGGTGGCCAGGGCAGGCTGGGATGGGCTCCTTCAACTCGACCTTGGAGTTACTTTTTCTTGAAATCAAGGATCGTGCGTCACAGGGAGCGGGACCTTCCACTGACGCAGGGGGAAAAATTAAATCAGTTGTTTTGCGGCTCTGCAGTGCTGGGAATGGGACAGCGAAAAACCCAGCCGTGCCGACATCCGGGGCCACACTGACTAAACCTGAGAGCAAAAAAAGGCAGAAATCTGTGGAAATTACCAGGCAGAGTGAAACCAGGGGAGGAAAAGAGTGCAACTTTCCACACTTGACTTTGGTGCGAGGATCCTGCGTTACGGGAAATGTTTGCCGTGGGGCTATTAATAAAACCTGCTGAACAAATACTGAGCCACTAAACAGCTCTCCTGCACTTTAATAATCAGATCCAGGATAATATTTAATATAGCCATTTATTCTGTAACAGACTAGCTGTTCCTTTGCTTTTAATTACCACTTTCGTTTTAAGCTAACTGTACAAATTGGCAAGATTTATGAAGCATCACTGAACACCATACCTCAGCCTGCCTCGTGGCTCTACAATTAAAATGCTCATTTTTGAACACTAGATTTGTTTAATCCTCTAAAGAACCCTTGAAGTCATTTGGACAAATATTTTAGCCTCTGTTCCTTTCTGAATGAAAGTGGGTGCAAGGGAGGTTGAGACCAGTTCAAAGTTGGTGCACAGCAGCGACCGTGACACTTTGTCTGACTTTTAACGGGCAGCACAGAGACCCTTGGGATGTTTTTGGGAGGAGATGGGCATTTCAACTTGTTTTTCATTCATGCTTCCTACTTTTGTCCTCTTGCTTCACATGAGCAAGTCCATTGCTTCTGTGAGCGAGTTATCCCAAATTTATTCCAGTGGTTTGTGGGTGGGAGCAAGAGCTCCTGTTCAGGCTGTCTGAAGTCTCCAGGTTTCTCTGGGTTGGTGCAGTGCTCACTTAGGTTTGTGTTTTAAATGCTCTGTTGTTGGAGCACTGCACCAACATGGAATACAGACGTTTCCTTTGCATTACAGAAGAAGTTACTCTTCTTGAGGAGAAACATCGCTGGTTCTTCCTCAGGAGATTAAGTGATGAAGATTTAACTCTTTGCCACTGCAGCAGGAGACAGCTCCATCCAGATCCTCACAATGGGCAGTGAGTTATCCAGCCAAACCTGACTGTCTTCTCCCTCTATCCCTAGGTAGAAGTTGGAAGTCTCTGCTGTCCTTTCCTGCACATTCCCAGTAATCCAGCTGTGGAAATCAGGCAGATTATGTGAGGGCAGTCTGGGCTGGCTGAACCCCTGCGTGGCTCGGCTCTGGTTCATGTAGGGTCTCCGTGTTCAGCTCCAACTGTGTGAGGAAGGCAACCTTTGATGCACAGGAGTTGCTTATGGAAAAGGAGCCTTGCAATGTAATTTTTATCAGGGCTAAGGCTGTTCCTTGCCTTGGAACAAAGCGGAGCAAGAAGCTGCATCTCCCGGTATGGAATGGGAGATGACACGTCCGCTCTGCTGGAGCACAGGCAAACAGGCACTTGCCCAGGGCAGCAGCCTGAGGCACAGACAGGAGTACACATGGGATGCTCCAGGGCTTGTGAAAGCTGCTCCACACCCATAACAGCTCCAAAGTGAGAACAGGCTCATCCCCTCCAGCACAGCTATCTGCAAAGCCAGCGGGAGGGAAGCTCTTTCCCTTCTCTCATCACCTCCCTGCCTTCCTGGACCCCTCCTCTGCACCCGCAAATATCTTACCTACATTTACCCCCTCCTTCCGAGCAGAGTGGGGGCTCAGCCAGCCCCACGTGTTGCCAGGGGCTGTGTCTGCTTTGTGCACACCCAATCCAGCAGCCACCCTGTCCCTGCATCCTATGACCTGTCACTGTGGTTCTGTCCATCTCAGAAAGCGCTGGCGCATCTCTCTAAGTTTCATTTCTGAGCAGGGCAGCCTGTGTCTACGAGGAAATGAAAACTCGAAAGAGTGATTTACAGTCCCAGCAAGCCCGTCACTCACAGGGCTCCTTTCTCACCCAGCCCACCTCGTCCTCACCCCGGGCCGTGGGAGGCTGATTCAGCCCCTGCTGCCCGCAGGGTTTCCTCCCGCCTGGCCCTGGGACTCGCACGGGAAACCTCCTGGGGCGAGTGATGGGGAAATCGCTCCTACCCGAGCTACCCGAGCCCAGGCAGCTCTGCAAAAGCCACTCGTGCTCGTGCTGGCACCTCACGCCAAGTGATGCCACCGCCACCAGCAGACAGCACCGGTGCCACGCTGCTGCCCTGCTGCCCTGGCGCTGTGCTGGCTGCTCTCCTGCTCCCGGCCTTGCTCCTCTCCCTTTCAGTCCTTGCTTTTCTCCACCACTCCTGCACCTGGTTCTTCAACCCTTCTCTTTCTTTATCTTGTTCTTGCCCCACTCCATTTTCTTCTGAGGGAGGGAGGAAAGTGTTGGTCCATAAGCGGCCCATCCCCCTCTGACAAAGCACTGCACGTCCTGGGGGTGAGGGTCTGGATGGAGGATCCCCCCATTCTTTGCACCCACTCGGAATCAGCTGTCATGGGCAGCCTGGAAGGTGTAAATCACGGGAAGAGCAGCCCCCACACCATCTTCCCAAGCTGGAAGCCTTCCCAAGTCACGCTGCTGCAGTGGTTATCTCCATGACAGCAGGCTGAGCTACTCCAGCTCAGCTAACTCTGCCTGGTTCCTGCGCAATCCTGTGGGGTCCTGTGTGTCTGCTACAGAGGATACCAGGCCCCACCTAAAGATACCAAAGGTGGAAGGTTCACCTCTCCCTTTATGCATTTGTCCCAATGCTGTTAACTGTCATCTGTCCCGAAAATGTGTTCCTGAGTGTTCCTGGGTGGAAAATGTTCACATTCAGCTTCCAGCCTCTTCTTGCTCTGCCTTCCCTTGGCAGAAATATAAGCTTTTTAGTATCAGACATTTCTATCCCAGCTTAATTTTTATTCTTTTCTTTGACTTCTATAAACGTCTCATTTCAAGATATTTTTCTTGCTCTGTTATGATTTATTTGGCTGCTCCCTGAACATTCCAACATCTGACTTAATGTAGGGATGCCAGAGCTCTGCAGTTTGGTTACAGGGAGCGCTGGGAGCAGAGGTAAGACAACATTCTCTCTCCCTCTCTCTCTCCTCTCCCTCTCTCTCTCCTCTCCCTCCTGTCAGAGACACCCCATGTGCTGCAGTGGAAGTTCGTGTTCAAGAGCTCGACCATCCCTCAAAGAGCTTTGGCTGTGGGTAGATCCTGCTTGGAGCTCCCTTTTCCCAGGATGTTTTTTTCCTGATGCAACTTTGCATTAGGCTGGATTAAAATGATTTCCTTTCCTCTCCTGTTGATTAGGCCCTGTTTTCCAGGTGACACGAGTGTCTCCAGTGGCGGTGTGGGACTGGGTCTGTGCTACTCACCAGGCCGTGTGTGACCTGCGGGTGTAATTAACAAGACTGCTCCAGGTATTTGATGGAAGGATTGTGGTGCCTCTTCCTGGTCTTAAAATCAAGAGTCAAACACGGTTAGAAGGGAAAAAGGGATTTTACCTTGGTATTTATTTTAAGGATCCTTAGGTGCACCATGTCCAGGTCGGATGCACCTCCATGCACACCGCAATGCACGCACCCACAATAGATCTGGTATCACATTATAGGTGTTACTAATTAGCATTTCTATCAAAGATTCCCCAATGAGAGGCTCGAGTGAGCCCCCCTCCCCAAGGAACCTTCCCCTGGATGGTTCTATCTCAGTTTACAAAATGTGTTCTGGAGAGGACCTTGGGGTCTGGGCACACTGATCCCTGACTACGAAGCTTCTAAAATGTTTCGTCTCCTAGGTTGACAAACAAGCCCAAGAATGTGGGCAAAAAGCACTGAGAACACAGAAGTTATAAAAAGGTGTTAAGGGGTATAAAAGAAAAGGCAAAAAATCATCATGGCATCAATTGGAGCTGGACAGCCCTCTGCCAGCTGTCCCTGCCACCAAACACTTTTCCCTCTCCCCCTGCCCACAGTGGCTCCTCTCTGGCAGCTTTTTCTCCCTTGCAAACTCAGAGTCACAGCGCGGTGTCAGTCCTGCCTCCACAGGTGGGAAAGTCATAGAATGGATTGGGTTGGAAGGGACCTTGAAGATCATCTGGCTCCAACACTTTGGGCACAGGATGGAGGTTATTCTCCAGTTGTTATTAGAAATCATCCTGAAGTCAATCAATAACTGCAGACTTATACGTGGGGTGAGACTCAGAGCCTCCAGCAGCTGAAGGCAGCGGCGTAACAGCTCATATCAGACAGCTCTGCCTGACACAGACAGTGTGAAATTACCTATTGAGTGTAAAACACAGAAAGAAAGTTTTTTATGCAGCTCGTGACCTGGAGCAGAAAGCCTGTGTTGGGTTTTTTTTTCCAGTTATTTCCGCAGATTTTTTTTTATGCTCATAAAAACCATCCTTGCACTCTATCCTGGAATAAGGACACTGGCAGTGGCTGGCAAACAGCCTGAGCTCTTGTCTGCTCTGGGATCACCCAGCTTTTCCCTGGTCTGGAAAACTTTCATAAACAATAAGTCTCTGAAAGAATAGGATTGGAACCACTAAAAGGAGGTAGTAGGCTGGAGGGATAAGTGAGATTCAATTAAATTTCAGAAAAAATTGAGCACCCCATCCTACTGTGTGCAATTATTAAACCACCAGGAACAGTCTTGGAAGGTGCTGGTTTCCCTCTCTTCACTTCCACAAAAGTGCTGAGTGACTTACAAGAGAATTAAGTCCTGCTACTCTCTTTTGCCTTCTTCTGACTTTTTAATTTGGAAGGATCAGTTTTTTCTTCTTGGCTCCACTTACAGGGAAAATATTACTCAAAAAAAGTGATTTTTAATAGTAAAAAATTACTTTTGTGGAATCTAAGGATCTGTTTTGGTGTACCTTGTGCATAAAAACTTCATTGGAGAAAATATAGTCCTCACATAAAAGGTTTGGTTTCGAATTTTAGAAGTCCTGTAATTACCAAGGTTTTTATTAAGAAGTCTAAAATAGAGTCACAAAATACTTATAAAGCTGTAGCTAATCCAAAGTGAACTTCACAGTCACAATATTTGAGATTTTGACTTTCGGGCCAGTTCTGCATGCCAAGGAGTCCTGGCTCTGCTGGGAGTCCCGATGTTGTGTAGGAATCTGAGGCTCAGGGGTAAGGGATGGGACCTGATCTAGAGCCACCCATCCCAACTTTTCCCCAAAGTCTGTGAAAAGGAAAATCTACGGAGCCTTGGACTGAAGTAGATAAGGAGGTCAGGAAAGAGAAGAACAAGGAACAAGCAAGAACTTGAGTGTTTTGAAGGCCCACAATAGAATTCAAAACTCCATCAAACCAGGAGGTCCAGCACTCCAGGAAGTCTATGCCACTCCACCACTGCAAGGGGTGAAAAGAGTCTCCCTTTGGATTGTGCTGTGCCTGTCTGACTGCACAATGGAACAAATCACCTCAGCAAGGGCTCTGGAAAGAGGGGGAGTTGTCTTGGATTAACTCCCATCACCACGACTTGCCTCTATTAAATCTTCCTAAGCCAAAGACATTTCTCACCAAACTAGTGAGAAAGCACGAGAAAAATCCCCGAAAAGGCACCTTTAAAGACAATAGGGGTTTTAATATTTTTTTCTTTTGCAAGCCTCTGAGACATTTGTGTGGGATTCTGTTCTCAACTACATAAAAGGAACTAAAGACTTAAAAATGTGAGTGAGAAAATGCAGTGGAAAATAATAACGCAGGCCAGTAGCCCACACAGACTCGAGAAAGTATCACTGGTGTTGGCTGCAAATGACAAAGTCACGAAGAAGCCATGCACAGATCCCACCATGGAGCTTGAAAATCTGTGATTTCATCAAACTCCGCCATTGCTTCTTCCAGAAAGACAAGGCTCCCCCACGTCTGTGCTCCTCACAACTCACACGGCCACCCGTCCCCGCTCCTGCAGGACCATGCCCAGCAGATCCGGCTCGTCCACGGGCACGGCAGCCTTGTCAGGAAGACGTGCCACAGGTCATGGAGATGAGCTGCTCGTGCCTCAGCTCCTGGGTGGAAAACATACATCGGAGACAGCCTGGAAAATCGGCGTCCTCTTCCCATTTCCTCCCTGTTGAGCTCATTATCCCCGCATGTCTCTGCCTGGAAATCGGAAAGGAGCGAGCTGCCGAGGTGAAAAGCACTGCGCAGCCCGTGAGGATGGGCGTGCTCCAGGCAGCCCTGCTGTTACCAGGGGCCTGCATAGGACTGGGGGGCACTGAGGTTCGATCTCCAAGGCAGCTGATCCCAAGGTGTTTGCATCAGGCATCAGTGCCCTGGGACCTTGTGAAGTGCCTGTGCAGGTTTCCAGATGCTCAGGGCACCAAAGTTTCTCTAGGTGAACGTTAAAGCACGAACGTTTATGATGGCAGAGTTAGGGGAACTTGGAAATCATGGAATCACAGAATGGTTTGTGTTGGAAGGGACCTTAAAAATCATCTGATTCCAACCCTCAAATACAGCTTTAAAGGAGAGAGAGTGAGCTCCCGGCTTTGGAGGAGGCTCCAGAGGAGGTGTTGCAGCTGGATGCACACCTCAAGTTCCCTCCCCTACACGAGCTGCCAGGTGTGGTAGGAAACCTCCTTCCCTGAGCTGAGCCCCTAAACTCTCAGAGGCAACAAGTGCATTTTAGGACCATTTCACCAACACTTCAATCCGGGAAGCAGATTTGGTTTTATTTTGAAATCCCTCCACCACCACCATTTTCTTCACAGAAGCTTTGAAAGAAGGTATTCCGTCACTGAATAAAGAAGCCTAAAAGGGAGAAAACAGTTTTTTAAGAGTAGGAAATACGTATTTAATGAGTGATTAAGTCATCTACTTCAAAAGAAAATGGATTAAAAATGTTTCTGTGTTGTGGTGGGGGAGAGTGGTGGTTGTAAGTGTGGGAGAAAGCCAACAATAACAGAAATGAAGACAGGCTGGGACAGCTGGGGCTGTTCAGGAGACCTCACAGCACCTTCCAGTATCTGAAGGGGACCTCCAAGGAAGTCAAAGAAAGACCTTTCATCAGGAACTGTAGTGATAGGACAAGGAGTTCAAACTGAAGGAGGAGAAATTCAGGTTAGATATCCACAAGAATTTTTTCCCTGTGAGGGTGGTGAGGCCCTGGCACAGGTTGCCCATCCCTGGAAGTGTTCCAGGCCAGGTGGGACCACTCCAGTCCATGCACAACAGACCATAATCCCCCTTCCCTGCCAATGGCTTTAGAAGCAGCGTTCAGCAGTGCTTGAGACATTGAGCTGAGCACGGAGTAAAAGGTCATTTGGTAATACAATGCTCACTTCCCACACACCCATTTTCACTTGACTAGAAACTGCTAGTAAGTTAGCACCAGCACCAAACAGTGCACATGGGCCTCAGATATTAATAGGGGGTTTCAGTATTGGTTTGAGATGAAAGCATTAATCAAAAATAGGTGTGGGTGCATTAGGAATATGAAATAGGCACCTTCACAGAGCAGACTTGTAGCCACAGAAATCCTGACTTAATGAGAAGTCACAAGAGCCTGCAGTCAGCAGTTTCCAGAGCAGATGCACTTGTCAGTCCTCCCTGGAAAACAAGGGATTCCTCAGGCTTGAGCCCAGCCTGGAGTTTCCTCCTGCACAGGTCAGAGAAACAGGCCTAAGGTAGATGGGAAAGGACACACCCTGCTGCTCCCACTGGAGGTTCATCTGGTGGGATACCCTGTGCCTGGTATCCATGTCAGCTCACTCAGGGTTAGGAGCAGCCTTGGCAGCGTTCAAGGGACTGATGATACATCATCAAACATCACTAGAACTGAGGTAATTGTCCTGTGAATTCCAGGCTGCAGAAAACACACGGATGGGAGATCTCCCGCTTGATTTTCCCCTTCCAAGCTAAGGGATGCACCAGGGAGAAATGTGAGCGCCAGGCAGAAGGCAGTGCTCTTGGTTCTCAGGGCAGGGTGGGTCCTTCTCATTCCCAGAGTGCTGCTCAGGTGTTACCAGCTCATGCTTGCTTTTTGTAGTTCCACCCACCAAGAGGGTTCTGAGAACATCATCCTTGGACAGCCTGACACCAAGAGAGAAATGCCATTTTTTTTTTTACTATTTTTAAATCCCGTGATATTTTAAACCCACTCATCTGGAGCATGAGCCATGATCACTTGATGCTGGCAGAACCAGAAATGATCACAGTGGCTGTGCTTTGGGAATTGTCCCTCCAGCTGAGCTATGGGGAAGAGCGCACAGCTCTAAGGGAAAAGAGGAAGGAAAGAAGGAATGCAGACAGCAGGGTCATGCCAGTATCCTTGGGCGAACAGAGGGTGCCTGTGAGTCCTCAAAGAAAAGGAAATTATGGGACATTCAAGGAGGAGGTGGAGTTTCCATTACACACACGTTAAAACAAGAATGTTGTTCCAGGTGCCCAGTCCTGTTTCAAGAGAATCACGATGGAGAAGCACTGGGAGAGGGAAAGCAAAGAGGTGGAAGGGACTCTTCATCCAGGGGCAGCTCCCATTCTGGGCAGGGTTGTCCTACATGGCACAGACTCTGCAGAGGGAGTTTGAGGTGACCAGCAGAGCACAGGCATGGCAGAGGCAGTGCAGGGACTGGGGCGGGGTGGGAGAGGTGACAGCACTGTCAGGGTGTGCTGAAAGGTCTCACACAGTGGCAGCAGTGTCCCATCTGCAGGAGGAACTCTGTCAGGGCAGGAGGTCATCCTGCCTGAGGTGCACAACAAACTCTGCCCACCCAAGAGGAGTGACTGCACAGCTCAGCAGCCTCTCACCACTTTGGGACTGTCCCAGAACCCACTTACACTGGTGGGTGGTGACAGCCTTGCCTTGGCTTTCAGATGCTGCTGTGTCACTGAGTTAACCTTTCCTCGGTCACTGGGGGTTTTGGTTTTATGCTGGTGAGTCAGGAGAAGATGCTGATCATCCCCATCACTGCAAAATGAGTTCTCGGTTGTAAGTCAGCCAAGTGTGGTGTTGGCTGGCTAAGGACATCTTGCAGAAATGGAAGGACATCCTTGAACAGATGAAACAATGCCTGGTAGAAGGGTTTGGGCTGAATGGCCAGATTCACAGTTCACAGATGGTATTTTACCCTCACCAAATCCTGCCAGCAGGGTTTCCAGTCATAGTTGTGATGTTGTCCTGCTGCTCACAGTAATTTTCCCTCTTCAAAACCCAAACCAAAAATCAGGAAAAAATTAATTCAGGATGACCTCAGATATTGGAGTTCCAGAGCATCTTCAGAAACTGCTTGGGATCATATAGTGTGCAGTTTTGATCCAAACTTGACACAATTATGTTTTTCATGTTCCCATTATCTTTGTTGTTTGCTAAGAGCAGTCTCCTGACGCTCCTGTCTTCCCATCCTCTTTGTGCACCTTCAACCCCTTTGGGTCTAAACACTCAGCTTCACACCCCCCCTGTTTTTTAGCTTAAGACCATGCCCACTTCACTTTTCTTTGGGTACTTTTCACAGGTGCATCTGGGAATCTCAGTTAAAAATTAAAGCCACAGGAGTTCCAGTCAAAAGTGCATAAATCTCTCCTATGTGAAAGTTTTCCAGGTCATTCCAAGGTGGTTATATTGAACGTCTTAAAATTCTACCTGTTAGTAACAAAATCTCATCCTTTTTGGTAAATAGAGTAAACCAAATATTCTTA
This sequence comes from Lycocorax pyrrhopterus obiensis, assembly GCA_014706295.1. Taxonomy (NCBI): domain Eukaryota; kingdom Metazoa; phylum Chordata; class Aves; order Passeriformes; family Paradisaeidae; genus Lycocorax; species Lycocorax pyrrhopterus. The sequence goes on along the minus strand of JACSVZ010000022.1, from coordinate 5,654,459 downwards.
CGTTTTTTCTGTACGTCCACTGTATGATTAGAGCTAAAGGCAGAGCTGATGGGACCAAAACATTTCCAATCCTGGGGGAAAAAAACCAAAACCATTCAGAACATTCAATTTCAACAAGTATCTCAGTGACAGATGGGACTTCCCATTCCAGGCCACTTCCTCTGTGAGAGGGAATCCACAAGAATCGGAAGCACAACGCATGAGCCTCTTGTGCTCATCTGGTCCCCTTAACATGTCGAATGTGAAATTCCATCTGGCAGCCCTGTGCACTCCAAACACATTTGTGGGGAGAAGGATTGCAGAGCTGTGGGAGGCATTGCAGAAGCTCTGCCCGTGATGCCACCGGAGGAACGGGCGCAGAAGATAAAACGATAGCAGCTGATGCTTTGCAAAAGGGGGTTTTATGGGGCTGTGAAAGGTGGAGTAGGTCAGTAATGTAAACTGATAAACTGCTGAGAAACATGATGTGGACATGAGGACTTTCATCAAGCTTATCATTTCAGAACGGCCTCAGGTGAAAAACATGTATACCTACATGCTTGTACATGTTTGCTTTATACTGAATATTTGTTAAATATTTTCATGATAGCCATAAGACAATAAGGTACATATTGTAGTCCTGCATTTTGGGGAAGACACTGTGACACAGAGAATTCACACTAGAAGCTACAGCTCTAAAGCATTTTTAAAGTAATGTTCTTCTTGACTATATCCTTTCCTTACCTGGAGTAGCACCCACATGTGTAGGTTTTTTTCGCTTAAACTTTTCCTTCAGAAATGGTATCTGGTGAAGGAGTATTGTATTTGGTGAAGGGGTAAGGTTTTGGTTGCTCTGTTCTGCCATTGAGTGTGATTATGTCCTGCCCTGTTTGCAGCAAAGGACAGCTATCTGCAGGCTCCTGGCTCTGGGAGCAGAGGCTGTGGCAGAGGGCTGGAAAACCAGGAGGGGCTGCACTGGTACACGACTCTGAGCTCGCTCCTCTTTGATCTGGTGTACTAAATATGATCCTTTTGGTTGAGCTCCGTGCTTTGATTACCGGCTAAGAGCCGCGTGTGTACTTAAACGCCTGAGCAAATAGAGTGAACTGTTCTTGGAAAGCGAGCGCTCACAGTTTAATTTATCTCACTTATCCCTCCAGTCTGGCAGCTTATAAGTAACTGCTATGATCAGAGACAAGTTGTTTCCCGTTCTATCTGGAGGCAAATAATAGTTTCACAGAAAGGGATCTGACGCTCTCTGTACCTAAGTGTTTCTCACACACGGAACATCTGAAAATCACGATTCAAGTGCCGGGTGTCAGGCGAGGAGTCAGCCTTGGCTTTTTGTGGGGAAGAGACTCCCTGGACCAGAGCCAGCCCGATGTGCCATGGATCAGGTACATACTGAAGGTAATGAGGCAGCAGCAACACAACTACCACTGTGTTCTTCATAATAGGGACTAATGGGGCGTTGCTGGCGAGTGACTGATGCCATGGATGTAATTGTGAGACGGATGTGTGAATTTAATAGGGCACAGATTAGAGAGTAATCAATAAGTCTGGGCCAGAGCCTTAATGGAGCTGATACGGTGAGGAAATGCTGCAGAGCAGAACTATCTTTGCAAAACAGCTAAAATTCCTACCTGGTGTTTCAGTGTTGCCTTCAAGAGTGATGGAGAAGGATGCTGTACCCCTGAGGATGCAACCCCCAGAGGAGGGATTTATGGATGTTCCTGAAATGCTGGCTCTTCCCTCAGGTAAGATACACACCTTTTACTCAGGGACCAACATCTTTGGTGACACTGCTCAAAGCTGAGCCCCTTTCTTCACACCAACTATTTTGGTGCTTGCTGGGCTCCTCACAGACCCACCTGCTCCTTTGGGACTTCCCTCAAGAGCTGACACCAGAGCAAGCAACATTGCATGGGATGAAAGCCCAAGCTCTGTTTTTACAGATGGATCCATTGGCTACAAAAAGTATGTGGGTTTTGAGTGAAAGCTCAACCCAAAGGGCTTTAAAAAACATGACTCAGTGATGCCCCTGGGCTTGGAGAGGGTTGCACCATGGGAGGGTATCTCCACCTTCTGAGGACACCAAGCTAGAGTGGATCTGTCCCACTGTGAATGAAGGATTCTTTGTAAAACAAAGTGGAAAGAGGCACGTTACATCCTTTTATCTGAATGACACTAGCTTAGGTAATAGTATTTTACTCCCTGTGGTGCTAAGCAAGGCATAAATCCTCTGAGAATTGAAGTAATAGACATAAACCCTCCCCTCTCTTCTTCCCCCTGTGACTCCACTCTTCTCCACTCCTGTATTAATGGATATTTTATATCTGGAAAGAATTCAAGAGCCTGTAGTAGGTAGTTAAACATCCAGATGTATCAGTAATAATTATGCTCAGCTTGGGGAGGCGAGGCACTTGAATAACAGGCATGGTTTCCATGGATGGCTACAAGATTATAAACATAAAATTTATAAGTGGAATGGGAACATTTGGTTTATTTTCTCTTCTCTTTACAATCACTGCAGTTTAAATTGAAAACAGTGAAGGGTAGCAGAGCCAGACAACAACCTGAAGACTGTAAACAAAATAATTCATGTCTTACTGATGGGATATGGTCATATAATCAGTAAATTAATTTAGCCTACTCTAGTTTCACCATTAACTTTCTATTTTCTCATTTCAATGGCATTTCCCTGCCCAGTTTATGTCTCTCCTCAATACATATTGTGCTATAAACCAGAAGCAAATATCTTGAAGGGTAAATAAAGAGGTAACGAGTCTACAAAAAAGATGTTATTGAAGTACATTAACTTCTACTTACTATCTTTTAAAATTTTCTTCATCCAAGATTCATTTTTACTATTTGATCGGTTTCCAATATAAAAGTAAAATGCCAAGCTATTTGATTTTTACACTGTGTCCTTAGTACCTAACAGCACCAAATGTTTCCCTGAGACAAGACAAGTATTTATGACCTGGAAAGGAAGGAAAGGCCTGCAAGCCTGAGGATATGAAATCAGGATGACTCAGAACAGGAGCTGGAAAATCACTTCAAAAGGTCTTCCTAGCCCTGACTTGGACAGTGGTTGATCTAAGCCATGGTCTGGTAAGAGAGGAACCAATAATTCATATTGATTTCAAGCCATCTTTGCTACAAAACAAAGCAGACACCTGATATCCATGTGCAAAACCTGTCTGTGCAATAGCGCATCTGCAAACATGTGCAATTAGTGCAATTAGATGGCAATTTATATGTAAATGCCCATCCAGTCAAATGTGCCTTCACTTAATTTGTGAATGCACTGGAACATAATTTCAGAGGGGTTTTCTGCATTTTCAAAACCCGCCCCTTGATATCCGAGTGCAAGAACCCCACAGTGCAAACCGCGGGTGCGGGGCTCTGATGGGGCGAGGTGCCAGGACAAGGATCTGTCCTGGGCAGTGCCATTCCCCTGGGTCGTGCCAGAGGAGCAGGAGCCAGCTCACAGGAGTGGGTTGCACCCTGCATGAGCTGCTCTCCTTCCCTGCATGAGAGAGAGCTGCTGTCTCATCTCCTGGAGGATCTCTCTCTGGCTCCCAGCACTGAGGGACTGGAGCACCTCCGACTGCTGCCCCAGTGCTGCCGTGTGTGAGCTCAGGGACATTTCAGGAACCCCGTGGTGTGGGTATAACGCCCCTGATGGAAGTGTGATCTCCCATGAGCCAAAGCCTGGGCCAGATGTGGGCTCTGGTCTTGTACGAGAACAACAGTTGGGTGTTAAAGCTGGGAGCTTTGCACAGGGATGTGGCTCATTGGCCATGACTGTCCTGAGAAGGATTAGGCTGTCACTCAAACCTTGGCTCTCACCCACTGTCCTCAGGTGAGCATCAATTCCTCTTTGGCAAAAAATCCCATGGTAACAGTTCTTTGTCTCCTTGACAGGCACCCGAGGACAGGAGGACCTCAACCTCTGCAGCTGCCAGAAAAGCACAACCTCTTCCCTCATTTCTGCCTTGAGCAGCTGCAGAATTTGGATGGGTAGGACCCGTAGGTCCATGAGAATTGACAGGTGTCTCAGGTTGCAGTGTAAGATGTACCCAAAGTGTGCATTCCATCACCAGCTGGTAAAACCAGCTGGGGCAGGGTTCTTTATCTCTTCCATGGCACATCCCTGATAACTCCCTCCGGGGGATATCTCCTGCCAATGGGCCACCAAGCCTCACTGCATGGCCCCTCACTGCACAGCAAATTCCATCAGCCCACCGTGAGATGCTCCGCCCAGGGGGAGGAACCGAGCATTCCTGCCTGGAATAATCTGAGGTTTGGGACAGCACAGGCAGCCCTGACCTCCTGGGTTCCCAGGGGACAAGAGCTCCATAAGCACCCCTGGAGCTGCAGAGGAACAGCAGAGCCTTCTACAGGATCACTGCTTCAGCAGAAGCACATCCATCAGTGCAGCAGGGCTGCAGGCACCATTTAATGGGACTGCTGCCAGCGCCCTGCCCGGCAGGGTGTCAGGCTGTGTCCTCACTCTGGCACTGTTTCTGTACCACTGCATTTATTTTCATTTTCCTGTTAAATTGTAGTTCTGACTTGGGATCTCTCACTGGTTTGCTTTCAAACCAGTACAGCAGTGCTTATCAAAAATCTGTTGGATGAGGCAAATAAAGCACAATCTCTCCCCCTGACACAGGTTAGAGGAGGCTGCTGAAGTCTGTGCTCACGGAGGGGACGAGCAGCAGTTGTGTGAGCACAATATGCAACGTGCACATTCAGGTTTACCAAGAAGAGGATAAATTTTAATAGCAGGAATATTTTAACTGTTCAACATGTAAACAGGGCTCTGTGCTGATCTGATCAATGCTGCTTTGCAGACCACATTTGCCATGGTGCTATATATAGTGTTCCTGGAGTTTTATTTAATAGGATGGTACATTTGATCCTAATGTGCCATCTCAGAAATAATGAAGCAGAAAAGATCTTTATCTTCTGTGAAAGTTGCAGTTATTGGCAGCCATTCAGAAAAAAAATAAAAGTAATTGCACAATCTTTGGAGATATTGTATTGCTAACTGATTTTGGTGTGAAGCTTGGGTGGTTTTCATTCTGAGTTAATCAGGCAATGGACCATATATGTTGCAAATACATCACTTTCAGACACTCTCCACATATTGACAAATACAATTGCTGGGGCTGCTGCCTGAACCAAAGCTTTCTGTATCTTTGGATCCTTCTTTTGGAGCAAAATAAATAAATAAGCGAGCAGAAGAAGGAGGACTCTTCACAATGTGCTAAAAGCACTCCTCTTGCTGGAGCACGGCACTGTTTGCCATTCAGATGCATTATTTTGGAGCAACTGATGCAGATGGCTCAGGAACTGGCGTGTTTGGGATTGCTCAACGTGCTAAATATAAACCTGGGAGTGGAGACAGGGCCCTAAATTCAGCAGGACTCGGTGATGCAGTGATTACATTTTAGTGCTGCTACCTGTGGCACAGGACCTGGACAGCTTGTGAGGAGCCCTCAGCAGCCCCAAGGGGTGCGTGGGGCAAGCAAAGAGCAAACGAGGAGCTGCTGAAGAGGCAGGAGGTACTGGGGAGAGGTCTGTAGGTTAGCAGACCCCCAGAAGGTCTGTCTCCATGACTCCAGGATCATGAAGGCTTCTCCACTGAGTGTCCTGGTCCATCCTCCAAGGATGGCACATAAGCCGTGGGGCTGTCTCCATGCTGAGAGGAGGAGGCAGCACCAAGGCCTCCAGCTGGGCAGTGAGTTTCCACTGCACCCTCAGTCTCAAGCTCATTGAGCATGCGAGGGAAAATGCAAGGAATTTTAGGATTTTGAGAAGCTATACTTTGAGTTTGTGCCCCAAAGTGCTATCGAAGCTGCTTGAAACCTTTTTGTGAATCTAGTTCCATAAAACCTTTGAACATCAGGCTTTCCTGAGGGCTATATGAGCTCACCCTTCTCTCCCTGAGGACCTTCATTTTCCGAACAGCAGAAGCGCAGGATTCTGTACCCACATACACGTGAAATTAGGTACTGTGCCCACAGTTGCGTGACAGATGTGGGCATGGAAGAGCAGGAGCACAACACCCCCAAGTGATTCCAAGCCCTGGAGTCCCAGAGGCAGCTATGGGGACAGCTGCCTTTGTGTCACATAACCAGCTGGGAAATAATGAGATACCAGTGGATGGATGGCTCCCTCATTGCTGGCAGCAGCTGCAGAGCCTCTTTCTCTTCTGCTTTCTGGCAGGGCTGGTTTTGCCACCATTCCTTCAGTTCGTGCTGGAACCTAGGAACATTACCAGTAATTCATTGGAAAGACAGTGAACAGTGATTGCAGAATAATATTTGTCACAAGAACACTTTCTCACAGGGTCGTGGATAGAAAGTCCATCAGTTCCCAAAAATATTCCCTAAAAGATATTTGGAACCAACCTGGATCCCTTCCTCTACCTATACGTTGGGGGGTCACCTCAGATAGGTGTTACAAGGTCATCTGGTTTGGAAAGGCTTTCTGAAAGTTTTCTGTGTCACTCACAACTCAGAGCAGGACCCACCTGAAAGCTGGGTGAAATTGCTCATGGTCACATCCAGTCAGGTTTTGAAAAGTTTCTAAGCATGGAGATCCTTGGGGTGTGTTCTCCACACACAACACACGTAATACGAAATCCTTGTTTATTTACACTTCCTGATTTACACAGCACAGAGTTCCACCAAGAATTTGGTCATTTGGGTTGGTTAGAGGCTTTGATGACGTTGCAAAGCCTGTGGGAATAACGCTTCTCACAGAAACCCCAAAACAGCATCGCAAAGGCCACACCTCCCCAGCACACAGGAAGCCAAGCAAACACGGTGCAGTAACATCCTCCGAACAGAGGGACAGCCAGCACTGGCACCATGGGCAAGGGCCCAGCTCAGAACATGAGGCCATGGCCTTCAGGGCAGGAATCTGCAGAGCCTTGTCCCTGCCCAGGCTCTATCACAGCCTGGGAATGTGGGGATGGTGCCCCAGCTTCACTGTCTTTATAAAGGATTCATCGTGAGCTGCAGGTTTTTCTGTGAGTAGCCATGAGCTGCAATGGAGATAGAAAATAATTTGTTTTACTACAGAAACGTGATGTAATGAGAATGACAAGGGCTGGACTATTTCTCAGCAACCTCCAGGGGATGATTTTACCTCCCTGACTGTCTGCCTTGAAGGTATGTCCATCCAGGGGTGTGAAAAACATCCTAAAAGGAAGAAATGATATCTCACATGCTAAACCTCCTTGTATGATCACACCTCATCAGCTGCTTGGTGTTCACAGTCCTGGACACCGGGTACCTGCACTCAGCATCCTCCAAGAAGGAGAGTTCAGGATGAGCATGGAACTCATCCTCCACAAAGCTGGGAGGGGATGTAGCTCCCTACAGCCTGCTCAAGTTCTTCTGCCTTTGTGAGGGTGTTTCCTGGGAGTTTTGAGGCTCTGCTGGTTTGAATCCTGTTACTGTGAAGATTTCCACAGTCTCAGTGATGTGTTCAGCAGCTTCCCCCCTCTGCTTGGTCATGTAAATGTCAACGTGAATCATCAGGACAGAAGCAAGACTATCAAAATGGCTGCATTTCCTGTCCCAGCAGTGACATTTAGAGCATTATTCAAGCCAGTGATGGTGATAGGGAGGACTTGCAGGAGCTTATCAGAGGATCCAAATCACTTGTGAGGAGCCTCATCAGAAGACATATGGTAAAGGGCACCAAATAAACAAAACCATGCCAAAATCTGGGGTGCTTCAGCTTCATTCACAGCACACACATCTTCCCTGGGCTGTTCCTGGAGATCTCTCACCATTTCCCTGCCATGGGCTGCCTCAGTGCTTTGGGACAGCTTGGCTGCACCTCCGGACACTTTGGGCTGCTCACAGATGCTCCATCCCTGGAAGTGTTCAAGGCCCAGATGGATGGGGCTTGGAGCAACCTGGGATAGTGGAAGGTGAGAGGTTGGACTGGATGGTCTTTAAAGTCCCTTCCCACCCAAGCCATTCTGGGATTCTCTGATTCTGTGGAGAACTTCATGAATGCTTGTGGAGGGTGGGTAGAATGCACCCTTTCATTGTACTCCCACCCCAGAGGCTCCAGACACCACCCCCAGCACAGCCCAGCCTCAACCCATGCTCCCCAGCACCAAGGTAGGCAGGGATTCCTCTCGCATCCTTGATTTTTCATTGGGAGAACATTTGTCCCAGTTAATCCACATACTTAGCAGGAAGGATGCTGCTGAACTGGTGGAGTTGTTTCCCATTTTCCTTGAGTGAATTATGTACAGGAGCCTCTGTGCTCCTACTCCCTGATTCCAGCACTCAAGCTTTGATTGCCATCTCAGTGGTCCCAGTGAAACCTGTTTTTCAGGGATTTATTATAAAAAACAGCGAAATTCCCTTTGGGGCAGTAGCTTGGCAAACACTTAATCAACACAAAGATGGGAGCTAAGCTCTAAATGATCCATTTTCAATCAGCTTCTCCCTCAGATACACTCCTGCTTCCAAGATTTAAATGAAGAAAGACTTTTTAGGGAAACTAAATTAAAATTAAAAAGTCCTCCCTCCAGCCCCCATGCTGGCAATTATTTCTTCCATCCTAAAAAAACTGGTACAGACGCTCACTGAAGCAAACTGATCTGAGCAACACAGTCTAAAATCAGTAAAAGCCCCCTTAGGCAATATCTTTTAGGTTCGCTATTTTCTTCTCTGAAAGTTCTCGCTGTGATTTGTGGCGAAGGAGTCTTTCTCTATTTTTAATTACCTTCATCATCATCTCTGCTCTCTCCTCCTCCTCCTGGCTCCCTCCTGGGAGCTGCCCGGCTGTCTGTCTGTCGGTCACGTTTGGAAGAGTGACAGATTGCCAGTTGGAAGGGAGGCACAGTCTGGGAGTGCAGTCTTTAGCTGATAATAACTATTTCATCAACATCAGTTCTCCTGTTTTACAAAGCGCAATTCATAAAAAGAAAACCCTCTCGGAGGTTCTCACAATACATAAAAGCATATAAATAAAATATAAATGAAGAAAACAAGACACATTAATTACATACAGCAGAACAGGCTCATCTAAAAAGCTTGCTTGTCAGTTTTGATCTCAAGTTTACTGGTGATATACTGCTTTTTATGGCTGGTGGAAGAGAGCTGGAGAATAATCCTACCCAGAGATGAAAGGCCAGTGTGGCTGGAGCCTGGACAACAGGGCCACACACAGGCCCTGGGGTTCGCTGGACAAGAGATCCAAGGGGAACAGAACTTAACACACTGAACTGCAGAGGATGAAAATGATGGGTCCATTTCAAGATGGGATGGAGACTTTGGAAATTTGATGGGGTCTGAGCACAAAGGAGGCACAAAGCAGGGGAGGTGGGCACATCCCCAGCCCACCCAAAGCTGTACAGCCGCCTTTGTGCACACGATGAAGAGCGTCAGGAAGGGACCACGAGTTTAATTAAGCCTGGGAACATTCATGTGTGTATGAATCAATGTCTCTGTGAGACAGGGGGAAGTGCTGACGAGAGCCACAGGGGCCAGCAATAATTCATAAGCAGCACAAAATGAAGCTGGTCATGGCAAGTGATACAGAGGCACAGCACGTGTTTGCTCCGGGAGAACACCATGCCAGGGCTGGGGAAAGCAGGGCTGCAAACTGCAACCCTCAACACTCCTGGGGGCTCTTCTGCAGCTCCAGCCCTGCTGGCAGGGTGCTGGAATGGGCTGTGTCTGCAAAAGGTTATGGGAAGGGGATGGTTAAAGACAGAGTTAAAGCACTATGAGGGACCAATGTTTAATGGAGTGGAGTCACAGGGCAGAGAACTCACTGCAGCCAGTGCCACCACTCTTGGGGTTATAGAAGAACCCACAAGGTCACTGCTGTCCTGTTTTCATGCCATGGGACTGAAGGAACACCCTGATGGGGCTACTTTGGAATGAGAGATCTCAGCCAGGAGGGCTTGAAGACTGTCTGGGTAAAAAGTGTTTGGCCAAGCATGGATAAATGCCGTGGGGCAGAGCTGGACTAGGGAGTCAAGAAGTGCAGACTTGATGTGATTTCTTTCACAGCAAGACAAAACCTGTTCTATAAGTCTTGGGTGCCAGCAACATTTGGAAAGTTCCTACACCACGCGGAGAGGCCTTTGAAAAACGTTGTGCCGTCGTTTCTAAACCTTGCGTGCAGGCCCAGAAATTCAGCTGCTCGTGCTTTGCGAGGGCAGGCCCAGAGGCTATCGCTGTGCCTATCAGTATGTGAGGGACATGTGCATAAACATATGATCAAATGAGTGTCACAGCTCCCTGGTGCTGTGCCAGGCAGCATCTGTGTCAGCTGCTGGCAGGGACTTCTGCAAACTTGCGTCTCTCTGCATCCCGGAGTTTATCAAAGATCACACAGCAGCCAGCAGCCTCACGCAGCTGAAAGACCAAATAAATCTGCGCCTTGTCTCCCAAGGTCTTTCCTCGGGTGCTCTTATCTGTGCCAAGAGGAGCAGGGATGTGGGAGGGCAGTGGGTTCACACACACTGTCTGCGCCCCCCGGGCCGCCCGCCTCGAGGGCGTGGAGATAGTGGAGATGCCTGGCAAGGGCTGGGGAGGCAGCACGAGGCTCTGCTTGTCCATAACAGCCAGGGGAGCCTCTGGGAGGGAGTTTTCCAGGTAGAAGTGGGATGGAGTATTGCTGGAGTGGAGGGGCTGTGGGCAAGCATCGCCCTACGACCTTTGCTGCCTTGAGGACCTGCTAAGTGCAGGCTCAGTGCTGGTTTGGCTCCACTCTTCTGGGTGTTCAGGATGTGATCCCCCTGTTCATGGAGATGGCAGGTGGATTTAGTGCATTTTCTCTCAACATTAACACTACAGTGTTGGCAGCCCCACGGGGGAGCAGTTTTAGAGAAAGCCTAATTTGGGTGAAAAAATTGCAGGCATCTGAACACACAGAATGCATTCAGGCTCATTATGGTTATGTAACCATCTTCAAACTTTGAAAAATATGAAACGCATCCCTTTCATGATTTGAAGTTAATGTAGTTTTATTGAAAACATTGTAAAAAAAAATGAAGAAAACTTTGAAATTAACAGATCTATTTTGGGCCAAAAAAAGCATTCTGTTTTCCCCATGAAGATTTTTTCCCTGATATTTACTGGTTGCAGTACCACTGGGTGGTTTAGATCATGGATCCCTGTGCCATGAAGCAAGGTCTGCTGGCACGGGGACTTTCTGGCTGTTCAGGGTGTCGGTGGGGAGGGACCTGCAAGGCTGGTGCAGCTGTGGAAGGACATGGTCCATGTACTGATGGCTGTGGGTGTCTGTGCTGGGCCACCAGGACCCAAAGTTGGGCAGCGCCTGTTCACTGGGGTTCCCAACAGAGGAAAGACATGAACCCACTGGAGTGAGTCCAGAAGGGGCCACAAACATGATCCAAGGGCTGGAGAACCACTGCTATGGAGACAAGATGGGAGAGCTGGGGGTGTTCAGCCTGGAGAGGAGAAGGCTCTGGGGAAACCTCAGAGCCCCTTCCAGTGCCTAAAGGGACTCCAAGAGAGCTGGAGAGGGACTTTGGACAAGGCATGGAGTGACAGTCAAGGAGTCATGGCTTTATACTGCCAGAGGGCAGGGATAGATGGGATATTAAGAAGAAATTCTTCCCTGTGAGGGTGGGGAGGCCCTGGCACAAGGTGCCCAGAGAAGCTGTGGCTGCCCCTGGATCCCTGGAAATGTCCAAGGCCAGGTTGGATGGGGCTTGGAGCAGCCTGGGACAGTGGAAGGTGTCCCTGCCCATGGCAGGGGGTGGCACTGGATGAGCTTTAAGATCCCTTCCCACACAAACCACTCTGTGATCCGATGATTCTGTGATCAGCTGCTTTTATTCTCCCAATGTCCCAAAATCTCTGCTCTGAAAGACAAGCCCAAAACGGGCTTGGCCACAGCTGGGGATGGCACAAGCGTGCCTGGGCCAGCAGCAGTCCCCAGCTGGGCTGCATGTGGCAAAAGCTTGTTTAAATGCTGTTAAACTACTGCTGGTTTGAGAAACCCCTCTGGGTCTCAGGTTGTGAAGTGCAAAGGCTCCCTCAGCACTAACTGCTGTCAAATATTAATGCAGTTCCCCTTCCAGCTCTTATTCACAACAAATTTTCACTGCAGCAGGAAATGTTGCTACCCACAGCTAGTCTGAATAGCGAAAATGTGGGATTAATTGACAGCTGTAAGACTAAACAAGGAGGCTCCTAACTAAGATATCATTCCCTGCCAGGGAAGATGCCGTCAGCCCTGGCACGAACAGCAGTGAGGGGCAGGGAAGATGCCTCCAAGGAGAGAGCCTTCAGTGGGATGGAAAGAAGGGTTCTGTTAAAAAATCCCACGGCCTCTTGACAAAACTTAACCTCTCCTGCCCGGGTCGGAGATGACAAGACACGTGCCCAGTGTTGGATGACACAGTGATCCCCACACTGCTACCGAGCCCACGGTGCTCACTGCAGCATCTTCTCCCTCCCACCCGTCCCTTCTGCTCCTTCTGCCTCCCACTGAGGTTGCCCTGAAAAGTGCAGGGCTGCGGGGAGCATGAAGAGCTGATCGAGACAAATCCCAGGGTTACTCTTGTTCCTGGATACCCCAAACCTTGTCCTGGTCTGTTATCCCTCTGCCTTGGCAGTCTGGTCTTGTTCTCCAGCCCAGGCACTGAGCCAGGCAAGGTGGTTGAGGAAGTAATGATGCCTTAAGAGGCCAAAAAAACGGAGACTGGACAGGAGTAAGGGAATAAAGGTGGGTATTCATTTGAAAGGCCTTCAAAGGTACCCCTGGGGAGCCAGAGGCCACTGCCGAGATGGACCCCGAGATGGACCCTGGGCCACGAGTTCTTCACACTGTTATAGGTTTGGTTCATTTGCATATCAGGGTTAATTCTCCAATTAAAGCTTCAGTTTAATGATGTAATTCCCCTCAGCTTGGCCCCCCTTCAGAGGCTCTTTGTTTTATACTTTTTGGGCCTAGGACGGTCTGGGTGTCCTTGGAGAGCAGGCCCAGAGAGGCTTTGTTGTGTCTGCCCAGCAGGAGAGAGCAGAAATGAACAGGATACAAGAAACTTCAGAGTTACACACTGGGCAGTGCAGGATTTGAAAAATATAAAAGTTAAAACCTAAGGCATCAGTAAAGCCTCACCAGGAGCCAAATCCAGGCATGGTGGCAGCTCCTAGGATCAGGACCTGGTCTCCCCTGAGTGCATACCTGAGGCCTGTCTTGCTGCTTTGCTCTGGAGTGCAGGAGCAACAGGCGTTTGTCGCCAGCATCTCTCAGCATCTCCCTGAGGATTCATCCCCTCCTTCCTGTCCTTGTCCCCTGTGTGTGCTGGCTCTGCTTGGCCACAGCCATAACCCCTTCTGTCAGCCCTGAGGGGGGGTGGGGGTGTTAAAAAGGTGTTGGTTTGCCGAAGGGAGAACGAACCATGCTGAAGTCCTGCCTCCACCAAAGGCCTCTCCCCCTGAAGAGCAGCAGCAGTGTCTGAGCTGAAATAGTGCCGCAGGACATGGGCCAAGGTTGTGCAGATGGAGATGCTGCACAGACAGACCTTTTCTGCAACCAAGCAAGCCCAAAATAACAGAGTGCATGAGTCCATCCTCCCTCTTTACTGCAGCCTTCATTTCCTTCTGACTCATTCAGTCTGGGTAATGAATTTTCTTTATTAGTCAGAAATCAATTCCTCCTACTCCTGACCAATATTCGATGCACTGTGCCATTTCGTGTTATCTGTACTTGTGTCTGGCCTGCCACACAATGTGGCAGGGACTGGAAATTTCAAGCTGAGGGGGCTTGGGAGGCAGTGAGAGCAGGATGGCCTGTGCTCCACAAACACCAGAATTACCCATTTCAGATTTTGACTGTAAATCTGAATTTAATCTCACCTGTTTTCTCAGGGTGAAGCACCGTCAGTGCAGAGGATGGGGTGGAGACATAGAATCACAGAATCCCGGAATGGTTTGGGTTGGAGGGACCTTAAAGATCATCCAGTCCCACCCCCTGCCATGGGCAGGGACACCTTCCACTGTCCCAGGCTGCTCCAAGCCCCATCCAGCCTGGCCTCGGACACTGCCAGGGACCCAGAGGCAGCCACAGCTTCTCTGGGCACCCTGTGCCAGGGCCTCCCCACCTTCCCAGGGAAGAATTTCTTCTTAATATCCAACCTACCCCTGCCCTCTGGAAGTGGGAAGCCATTCTCTCTTGTCCTGTCTCTCCATCCCTTGTCCCAAGTCCCTCTCCAAAGCATTTTTTTTAATATCTCCTGGAAAATTCACAGAAAACCTTTACATTTTCAGTGGTTGTAATGGCATATAACCAGTAAATATCTTTGCCAAATATGACTTCACTCCTTTTGCAACAGTCAAAAAAAAAAAATTCTGGTGTTACAATTCTCCATACAATGTGCATTTGCACTTTTCCCTGGCTGTGTGTGAATCTGAATGCCACAGATATTCCCACTTTCCCTGTGTGGGTAAGTGCTGCAATGTAGGAATGTTATAAAATCCCAGAAGTATCACAGGGGTTTGTTGAATACACACAACTGCAGTGTCCTGGGGAGGGTTTAACCAAGCCCTGGAGAACATCTGACACCACAATTGCCAGCCCAGCCCTGCGAGTGATTCCTCCAGCTCTTCCCTGCTTTCCTTCTTTTCCCCCACAAACTGGTCCTGGCTCCTACTGGTGGGTGTCAGGAAGGTTAACGGAGAGGGCAAAACTGGGCAAATACTGGAAAAGTTGAGTCTGCAAGGTAAATGTGGTTCTGCAAGGCCAGCAAGTCTCTGCTTTTTAGAAAAAAACAAACTAGTTCAAGGTTTTCTTTTGACCACAGTGAAAACAGGGCTCAGGAAAACAAATGATAAAGTCAGAGAGAGAAGTGATAAACTCTGCTAGTCCTACTCAGTGCTTTGCATTTCTTCTCAGTAAGAGCTATGAACTTGCAAGATTTTCACGTTCAAGGTACCCAAAATTCTTGTAGAAAACAGGAAATGAAAGGAAGGGTCCTAAATACATATTGAGTGCTCATTAGAAGGTTACAGATGAGACCTAAATACTGCAGTAGCTCTGCTGGGAAACTCCAGTGACCTGGGCCACTGCAGCCTGCTTTGGAAAGCCAGTCCAAGCAGAAGCAGTAGCAAGAATGAGTCCAGCCCCTCTTTCCCGGGAAGGTGTCGTTAGGAATGCAAAAGGTGGTTATTTGTACTAAATTTTTGCTGGTTTCAAAGGAATGCACCTGAAAAGCCTCGTGAAGGATGGATATGGACAGCCCAGCAGAATGGAGAAAAGCAAAGCTCTTTTCTGCAAAAGAGGCAATTTTGGAAAGGAGAAAAAAAATAAGAAACAAAACAGAAGTTCTAAAGAGTTGGACCTGACTGAGGGAGTGATGTTTTTTTTACAGGCAGTAGTGAGGGGTCTGTAAGCCTGTACTTTGCAGTGAGGAAGAAAGAAGTCACACTGTTCTACAAACAGCAGCAAGGGTTTCCCAGAAAGCCCAGAAGACTCCTAATCCTGGATGGCACATCGATCCAGCACTGCCCTGCTGTGTTGGGATAACCAGGTGCTATTAAGGCATTAACAGAGCTGCAGATTATAAGGTCGGGGGGAACACTCTGATCAGAACAAGATACTCGAGAAAACATTCGCTGTTCAAGGTGAATCACTCTCAAAAAGAGAATTAATGGTAAGGAAGCACTGAAGACTTCTGGCAGAAATAATCTCCAGCAGCCTGGTGTATGAGGCTGTGAGGAAGCTGTTTATTTATAGAGCTCAGCAGAGCAGCTTTCCTGGTGATTGATAATGTTGTCTTCGTGGATCATCCCATGTGTGAATCCAGGTGAAGAATGTCCTCCCGTTTCTGGGTTGAACAGGAGAAATGCAGAGCCTTGCTGGGAGCAGGGAGATGCAGGGAACAGGAGCTGTTTATCTCACAGACCATCCTGCTGCCTGTGCTGCTGCATCTCCTGTGTCCCAGCTTCTTGTATGTCCTGCTCGCTCCTCCTTGTCCCTGTCCCAGCTCCCTGGAGTTGTGGGAATGATGGAGACCATCACGCCCCGTGCATCTTCCCACCTGAAGAGTGTCACACCCTGTGACTTCCACATCACGCTGGAGGTGACAGTTCAGCTGAATGTCAAGTCCCAAGCCTGGAAGAAGAGCCTGCAGCTCATC
The DNA here is from genome assembly GCA_014706295.1 of Lycocorax pyrrhopterus obiensis. Taxonomy (NCBI): domain Eukaryota; kingdom Metazoa; phylum Chordata; class Aves; order Passeriformes; family Paradisaeidae; genus Lycocorax; species Lycocorax pyrrhopterus. The sequence goes on along the minus strand of JACSVZ010000022.1, from coordinate 5,638,312 downwards.
CCAGACTGCAGGAAGTGTGGTCCTGAGAGCCTGGCAATGAGGAATGGGCCAACTAAGCACAACAAAGCCATTCAGCAGGGGAAAGAGGATTGCCAGGATATTTGGAAGCTGGCAGCCTGAACTCTGCTGTACATGGTCACCTGTCAGGTGGCCCCACACGTAAGCAAGGCATTAAAACATGACCCTGACCCCTCATCTCACGGGTTGGAGAGATGAAAGTGGGTCCATCTGCAGTGGAGTCCATACAGGTGCATTCACACAGGGAGCAGGAGGTTGTAAACCACACTGGTAAGGATTTTCAGCGCTCACTTCCGTCTCTGTGGCATTATTTCATTCCATCTAATCAGAGCTGCTGCAATAAATTTCCCAGTCTCTGATACAAGTCTGAGAGATACACACAGACAGCTGACAGTGAATTCAGTTTTGAGTCTTTAAAGATTTACTTCTTTCTTTCTCTAAGCTGGTTTTCTTGTGTTCAGTGACAATCCAGGAAAGGCGAGGCATGGACACACACTGGAGTTTTCAGCAAAGGCAGGATGTATCAGCATTTGGGTCACAAGCTACCTTTAAAACCAAAGAATAATAACATTTTCTGAAAGACACATCTGCAGGAATGGTCTAAAAACATTTTAAAATAATTTAATGTCATTGACACCTTGATGGCAGGATAGAAGCTGAGTTTCCAGGTCGGATGAAATTTAAGGTGAGATGGTGAGGTCTCAGCCATTCTTTCTTCTGGCTTTCTGAGGTTCCTGATTCAATGGACATCTCTTGGACAATTAATTTTGGGATATTTTTCAGATGCCATCAGAGATGAAAGCAGTGTTGGCCCATGAATGGCACCACTCAGAGCAGCTGTAGTTTCTATCCAATCTCCACTGCAGGGATGCCAGCACCTCAGAGACAGCTGAACCCCGGGATCAGGTTGGTTTTGGTGGTTAACAGGCCTCAAGAAATTTGTGGCAATGTCAGAAATCTCTAACAAGCCAAGTGGCTTTCTGTTTACGTATTTACATCTCTGACCTGATCAAGGCTTGCTCCCAAGTCCCCATTCCCTGACAGAAAACTGAATCTCTTTTTTTTGCTTTGACTAGAGCTGGGTGAGCAAAGCCAGCATCCCAGAGAGGGCAGCTCCAGGCAGGGGACTGCTCATGAAGATATTTTGTTTTTCTTTCACAAACACAGTTCCTGGTGCAGGTATTTAGAGAACAAACAGTCCTTTTGTAGACAAAATATAACTGGTTTGTCATTATCTTGAGAACAAACTGTTTGTTTCTCCAGTTGTAAACACACCGAGGACAGCCATTTGGTCCTGCCACTACAATTAACAGTAATTTAGGTCACTTTTGCAGTATACACTGGCTGCAGACGTAGTCTCCCAGAGTTTCTTGCTGTCCTGGTAGCTAAAGGATAGAAGGAAGAGAATGCTGTACCACTTCTCTACAACCCCCAAGTCACACACCAAAATGCAGAGAAAATGCTGCAAACAAGCAGCTCCTTTGTGTCCGTGCGTGTGTGACAGACAGAAAACATATCCTTGCTTTCCTGACAGAATATTTCTTGTCAGGCACCAAAGAGGCCAAGAGCTTATTTAACTGGACATGAGAGGAATTTTCAAATCATGTGGGTTTGCCACCACTCCCAGCAGCCCCACAAATGCAAACTCTTCTTTCTCCCAAACCCTTCCCTCTCTGAGATCAGACACTGTCATGTATAATGTCCTGTGCTAATTTTTCTCCTCTCCAATTGTTTTCCAGCAGGAGCCATGTATTTGTAGGAGAGAAAAACTCCTAAGCAGTTTCTTGCTGAGTTTCTGGGTCGTCAAAGATCCGATGTGCTCTAAGGAAGAAGATAAGTCAAATTCTCCAGTTTGGGACTGGAATTGAACTCCTTGGCTTTCTTGGCTGGCCTGTTAGAGAATCACGGAATATCCTCAGGGGAAAGGGACCCACAGGGATCATCCAGTCCAGCTCCTGGCCCTGCACAGACACCCCAAAAACCCCACTCTGTGTCAGAGAGCATTGCCTAAATGCTCCTGGAGCTCTGGCAGCCGTGGGGCTGTGATTGCTTCACATCCACCCCCAAATATCCTGGTGTGTGGAAAGGCCCCTTCCAGGTGAGTGTGTTTGCACCAGAAAAGGAAAAATCCCAGGATTTCAATACTATAAGGCTGCAACATTGTCCCTGGCCCTCGCTGTTCCTGATAGCACAGGCTCAGCATTTCCATTCATCCGTCAGTTTTGGGGCTGTTCCTCTTCCAATCAATCAGTGCCAAAACACTGGGGAGAAAAGCGGTGACACCCTGACCTTTTAGGTTGGAGAAGAGGCAAAATATCTTTTTTGCAGATTGCAAGAAGCAAAGTTTGGCTTTTCCAGTGCCCATTAGCCCCACATTTTATACCAAACAAGAGGTAACAGGAAAGAATTAAGGAAGCAGTGGGTTTTGAGGAGGGGGACGTTTGGCACTGGTGCAAACAAACAAATGTAGAAGGGATGTACAACAGTGTCGCTGTTTTCCCCACGGACGAGCAGAGAAACGACACAAAGTCCAGGCTCAGGCATAAATGGAAGCACTTTAATGAACTCTCAGAATGCTTTTATATGTTAGTTCACAAAGTGTGTTAAATGGCATAAGGTAATTGGTTTTTTGCCATCCACCCCCTAAGGGGATTGGCCAAGTTCTAAGACACCCATCTCTGAATGTTTTTCTAGTTAGAACCATAACAATCCTGCAAAACAACCTGCAGCTGCAAGAAATTTACAAAACTGTAACATTGTTTTGAGTTACTTGCATGGGAAAGACAGAGCTCTCACAAAATACTGCAGAGAGCTGAAGAAATTCTCTGCTGAAGCTTTTTCAGCATCCATACAACAGGAGCATACCTGGGAAAAGTAAGAGGAGTTCCCCAGTGCTGCTGGATCCCCAGGTGTCCTTTGTTGTCCAGGAAAGTCCAGGAGAGAAGAGACCTAAAAGAGAGCTCAGATTGGAGCCCTGGAATGGAAAGATTAAAAAACAAACTCTGGGAAAAGTGTAAAAACAGAGATTATTCACTCTGCACCTGTACCCCCTCGCCTGTTGCTAGCAAAGGATCACCCAAGCCTTTTGAGAGAAATCCAAGGGCTGTTGCTTGTACTCAGACTAATATTTGACAGTTGGAGAATAATAAATACTCAGCTTTCAGACAAGCAAAATGTTATTGTTTTACAAAACCATAACTTGAGTGTGGTAATTAAAAGCATTTTCATCAGGCATTGCCAATTCCGCCTACACGTCAGCGCTCACAACAACTTGTCATCCGCGTGGGAATGGATCCCAAACAAGGGGAGGGCTTTTAAAAGTGGTTTTTCCCTATTATTTTTAGACCATTTTCTACAGTTTTCTGGACTGCTGGGGAGCTGTGAACCTGCAGCTGATTAAACCTGTCTAAGAGGGGGAAAAATAGGGGAAATTTCCTCAAGTAAAGAGTTGTGAAGAGGAACATAACCAACTCTTCTCTGCGTCTGTGGTGGAGAGGGAAGAATTCAAAGGGCTTCTCTCATGCTGTGAAGGGTCAGGAATGCAGACAAGAATTAAGGAAATTAAGGAAATGCAGACAAGAATTAAGGAAAAATGGCTTTTGACTCCAAGGACAGTGAAGCACTGGGGGGGATCAGCCAGCAGGGCTGGGGAGAGAGGGAGAGGATGTGAACGGGAGTGTCCATTACTGAATTTTAAAAGAAATAGGTTTGACAGGTTCCTGTTAGAAAGAACAAATATGAAGGTAATATTGTTTGGGATTAACTTTGTGAGGTCCCTTCTAGCCCCACTGTTTGGGGTTTTTGCTAAAAGGCAAACTTGTGTGGCCATGGGTATGTGCCTGATTCAGGGCCAGCTCACAGAGCTCCTCTTACACCTTCAGCTCACTCCTTGGGCATCCAACAGGCAAGCTCTGGATTCTGGGATGATAAAACCTGCTGAATCTTTTGGCTTGGCCATGTGCAGGACACTCCACAAGTTAGATTGGGGTCTGGTCCATTTTATCACCTTTAAAATGGAGGGAAACTGCATCTGGCAGGGCTGGCATGTCCTGTGCAGGTCTGTGAGGGCAGGCAGGGAGCAGCAGGCAGCTCAACTGCTGCATATGGAAGGCAGAAATCCCCGAGGGCTGGCTCAGTGTGTCACGCAGTGCTCAGAGAAACACTTGCCATTTGAGTCTAATTTATGATTATCCCACTCACTTCAGAAAATCCTGTTTATTTTTCCAAGACATTAATTTTTCTGACCGCGGAATAATTTTTAACCCAGTTTGTAGTCAGGTGCCTGGAATGCTGCTGCTGCTGCCGACGGAGCACGCTGCTCCTGGTGAGCACTTGGCACTCGTGGGACACGGGAGGATGTGGACACAAAGACGAGCTCCCACCAAGCCACCTGCTCCCCTCTGCTCTGCCTGATCCATTCCTTGTCTCAGGGTCTCCATCCCAAGCATCTGCTGTGCTTTCAGTGGAAAAATTTCCTGTGATAGAAGAACTTTGTGTTGAAGTGGTGCCTAACAGAAGAGAGAGGAGAGGGACAGATCACTTTGCTGGCCACTGTCGCTTGTCACAGAAGCTCTGGTGGCACCACTCTGGGCTATCTGGCCATCCTGTCTGACTCTCAGTTTAAGCCATCATTGCCTTCCAGAGCAGGGGAAGTGCAGTACATCCATAACGATATTCCAGCAGGCATTGTCTTGTTCCCAAATTCCTGTGTTCATCCTGTACCAACAGCAAGGCCACCTGGAGCAAGCCTGGATTCACCAGCCTTTTCAAGCCAACCTGAGGAAGGTTTTAAACTTCCTGGTGCAATACTTTTTGCTAGGAATACTTTTTTTTTTTTTCATGAAGCCTTTAATAGTTGTCCCAGGCTGTTCTCCCCTCTGTGGAGGAGATCACCATTACAACCTTCGTATCATTTATTTTCGTACCAGGAGGAGATGAGTGAAAGAGGTCACTCGTAGGTAACATTCCTGTCGCTGTTCTCCTCACGGACGAGTAGAGAAATGACACGAAGTCCAGGCTCAGGGATAAATGGATGAATGGATGGTTTAATGAATTCTCAGAAGACTTTTATATGTTAGTTTGCAAAGTGTATTAAGTGGCATAAGGTAATTGGTTTTTGCCATCCACCCCCTAAGGGGATTGGCCAAGTTCTAAGACACCCATCTCTGAATGTTTTTCTAGTTAGAGCCATAACAATTCTACCCAAACAATCTTCTTGCAGCTGCAAGAAGTTTACAAAACGGTAACATTGTTTTGTCTTACTTGCATGGGAAAGACAGAGCTCTCACAAAATGTTGCAGAAAGCTGGAAAATCTCTCTGCTAAAGCTTTTCAGTGTCCACACATTCCCACCACCACTGCCACTTTCACACTGCAGCCTCAGCCCTGGAAAACAATTGCAGCCACCCTGCCTATTCCCTGATAATCAATTTAAGCTCCTTTAATTAAAGCAGAAGATGGATCATCAAGCACCCATAACCTGCTATGAAAGCATGTTTAAAAGATCCCTTCTAGTCACTTTTTTTGGCAATAGATGAGCTGATAAACTTACAACTTTTAGGCTGGGAAGATCATATTCCACAGTTCCATGCCACCCATGGGGTCAGGTTGGGATTTTAGCAAGAGCTGGTTGCAATGCTCTCTGTGTGCCATGACTGCTGTGCCAGTTTGCATTGCTGGCAGAGCTGAAGGCAATGGCATTGCTTTCGAGAAACGTTTTCTGCAGCTAAATATTTTGTTTTGAAAAGTAAATTATTGCTGTTAATACCAGTTTTTAGCTGCAGACAGTAGGCTTACTTTTCCATCTCAAGGGAGATGAAGAAACAGCCTTTGGGTGCAGTTTTGGAAATGCTGATGTTTGCCCTCACCCCTCACTGTGTGACCTCTGTAGCAGATCATCCCAACATCCAGTTTTCAGAACATGTCATTAGGCTGGAAACCAGCACTGGATCCTGCAGGGAGCTGCCTGGAAGCCAGAGTTACTCCACACTGGGCTAAGGAGCTAAGGACATCCTAGGACACTGGCTTAATCCATGGATTGTAATCCAATCCTTCTGGGCTGGTTTGAGGACAGGACTCCTCCTCCACTGGGGTGGGGGAAAGAGATACCACTGGCCTCCCCTCCTGGGGCTGCAGGTCTGGATGCTGGGCACTGCCCAGCACTTCTTTCCCTGCCAGAAAAGAGAAAAATCTCCTAATTCCAGGGAGAGATAATTATCCCTGATCAAGTCCTCGGTCTGTAATCTGCAAACAGCTGCCAGTACATAATCACCCTGCTCATTAAAAGTGACAGTGCTCCGGCTCCTTGCTTCACCCACGCCCTCTCCTCCTGCGCTTGCCTGACATCCTGTCTCATCTCCTCCTGCTCCTGACTGAGGGAGCTGATCCCTTTCCAGCAGCACCATGGACAAGGAGAAGTGGTGATGGCTCTTCCTTCTCGTGCCCTTTGTGGAAAATGAAGGCAGGGCTGAGCCCATGAACCCCAGATCATCTCTGGCTACCTTTTGCTGCTGCTTAGGCGTGATCCTAATTCAGGCCCAACTGCATCCAGTTGCTCCCCCATATACAAGTGCTCCTCACCTGATCCCAGTGCCAGAGCTGTTATCAAGGCCATCACAGCAAAAAGGACTGAATGTTTCTGTGGATGATGAAAACAGTCACTACAGGGGAGTGCAGTTCTCCTGGTGTTGGGACTGGAGCAGAGTGCTCAGAGCAGAAGCTTCTTCTCAGTGCCAGGAAGCCACTGGTGTCTCTGTGGCATTGGGACTGTCTCAGCTCTTCTTCCTTTGGACCTGCTCCTGCCAGACACTGCTCAGACACAGGATATGGGGGCACCTCTCCTCTTCTACTTTCACTCAGCAATACCTAAAACAGTTGCTCATCTGGGGTGTCTCCCAGCCTCTTCTCTCAGCATGGCTCCTGTCTAGCACAAGCTGAAACAGCAGCTAGCACTGATGTCTCCCAACAAACATTTGCCTGTCGAAGTTGCCCTGTTTATTTTGCAGATGTTCTCATGTTATTCTGAATTAAATGAGACACCAATTTTCTATTTGGAGCAGGTTGATGTCTCAAGCTGCCTGCTCCTTTTGGAGGAGAAATTGGAAAAAAAAAACCACCTGCTGAGTGGCAAGAAGCCTCCTTCTGTCTGTGTCTCAGGCAGAACCCTGTGTGCACATATGTGTGTGTGTGTGTGGGGGTGTGTGTGTGTGTAAAGCTATGTGAACTCCACTTGCCAAGGTGGAAATGATGACAGAAAGCCAGAGAAAAGTCTCATTGGCTCTAAAACTTAAGGCACCTGCAGGACTCTTGTGTATATTCCCATGGGAAGTGGGTTTTGAAGTCTCTGGGGTCAGTTTTAAAGTCTGATTTTGAAGCAGCTCCAGCCTGTGTGGAAAAGGCTGCTGGGAAGCTGCTGTTGGAGCTGTCTCTGTCTGCTCTCCCTCATCCCTTCTGGGGCCAGTGTTGGGCCTGACATCCTAATAGCTGCAAGATCCAGCTAATCCCATCACACCAGCAAAATGGCCCTAAATTATCCTTGTCTGATTCCGGACTCCAAAGAGACATTTCATGGGTGATTGTGAGTGATACAGTGTGTGGTAATGGATGTATTTAAATGGGATTTATGGGTGACATGTGTCACATAGACCCTTCCCTCAGTGACAGGCTGGAGAGATTTACACAGTGACGCTGAGATGTGAGCTGCTGTAAGAGCTCCCTCGGTCACTGGCAGAGTGTTGGAGCCTTACAGAGTTTGTCAGGAGCACAAACTGGGCTCCTGTGGCCACTGGCTGATACAGCACCACACAAAATCAGTGGCAAAGACTTGAGTGCACCTTGGCATCTGTCCATAGAGGATTTCCTTAGCCCCAAAGCTCTGTTTGCCTTTTCCTCAAACATTGTGGGAAGTGTTTTGGTCAGTCCTTGGTCACAAGAGCTTCACAGGAGCAAGCAGCATCCCATAAGGGCCCCACCACATGATTTCTCCTCTCTCCCATGTGCTCCCCAGAGTTCATAGTGTCCTAGAATCGTTTGGGTTGGAAGGGACCTTAAAGATCATGTCATTCCACCCCCTGCCATGGACAGGGACACCTTCCACTATCCCAGCTTGCTCCAAGCCCCGTCCAGCCTGGCCTTGGACACTGCCAGGGATCCAGGGGCAGCCACAGCTTCTCTGGGCACCCTGTGCCAGGGCTTCAGCACTCTCACAGGGAAGAATTTCTTCTTAATATCCAAAGTGAATCTATCCTCTTTCATCTTAAAACCATTCTCCCTTGTTCTATGGGAGCAAAAAAGTCCCTCTCCAGCCTTCCTGTGGGTTCCCTTTAGGCACCAGAAGGCTGTTCCCGTTTGCTGGTGACTCTGGCTGAGTTGGACACTCCCCCAGCTGTGCCACCAGGCTGTGTCCTCCATTCCTGCCCAGACCACTCAACCCAGCTTCCTACTCCCCCTTTCTCCAGGATCCACCCTTCTCCCTGGATCTCCAAGCTGAGGTTCCAAACGCTCTCCTCTGCCTCCTGCTTTCCTCCATCTCCAGCAGACACCTCTGCTGGCCCCATCCAGAAGATCCTTCCTGCCCTTCCTGCTGGAGGATTAGCGGGGATATCTGCAAAGAGATTATTTCTAGGAGACCACTGACACTGGCCTGATGTTAACTCACCGTGTCAGCTCCGCTCAGGCACAGCCGGGCTACACAAAGCTTCCAGGCAGGATTTCTATTGTTCAAGATTTTATTTTGAGGAGGGAAGGCTGATAGATTGGTTTGGTTTTTCCTCATTGCTTTTTCCCCAAGATCTGTCTTTGGCTGTTTACGTGAGGCAGTTCATATCACAGCACTCCCAGACACACACACAGAGGCACGGATCAAACAGCTGAAGTCACCAATCAGTCTAAACATGCCCACTATTCACAATATTTTGCTCCCTGAGCTATCAGAGGCGGCTGGATACTACCTTGAATTGACCTGTGGGAGCTGAATGTGCGAGAACATTTTCTCAGCAGCAATGATACATTTCTTGCTTCTTGGGCTTTTGGGTTTTTTTTAATATATATCTTTATAATTCTGCCGTAAGGCAGCCTTGGATTTGTAAAATTAGCCTGTCATAACGAATTCATGTCCTCATCAAAGGCTGCTGTTGTGCTTCCTCCCAGACTGGAGCATTCACAGACTAAAGCTGCATTATCACAGTAATTTCAAAGTTCAATAGTGTATTTTCAAAAGCAATTGCTTTTAAATGCATTTTGTTACATAACAGCAAATTTAGACTTACACTTTCCTCAAAATGAAAATTAAATTCTTTAAATAGTAAGTCAGCTCCTGTTCACTCTTGTCTTTGCTTTTCTTATTCTAAAATGATCCAGCTACACTTGGTGCCCTGGAAAGAGCAAGGTTAGAAGGACTATATGAAGTCTTTTTATCACAAAAAAAAGGGATTTTTAAGCCCGGAGAAAAGTGGATTCCACATTTTAAATCTCTCAAAATTCTCAAAAGTCTTTCACATCACTCTCTGGCCTGAATGAGAATTTGTGCAGAGAGGTCCAGGGCTGACTGGGATTGAGAGTTATGGATGGCTGTGCTGGAGATTGGGGTTGATGAGAAGGGGATATTGATGGAAACCTTTCTGATCAGAAAAAACCACTCAGCAACCCAAAACCCCTCCTCCTTCTGATGCAGGACACCACCTTTATTGTTCTGGATGAATCACAGCCCTCTCTTGTCAGGGTGGAACAAGTTCATCTCCTTCAATTCTTGTCTCCTTGCATTTCCTTGTTGGGATTTTACTCCTGGCTCCACAACTTCTCTTCCATTTCATTGGTCAGGACACTGCCTCCTCCCCCAGGGTACCCATGGGGTTGCCCACTTCGGCCATTTCTTGCCCACGAAGAGCAGCACAGCCTTTTCTTCTACACCCACTCAGCACATCCCTCTCTCTGCCTTGGATCGTCTTGCCTGAGATCCAGCTCATTTTTTTGGGAGCTGCAGAGTTTGGACACATCCAACTCAATGAGCCACCAAGAGCATCCTTAGCTGGATGAGAAAGGAAGACCTTGAGAACCACAATTAACTTGACCTCTCTGTTTTATGTAGTTGTCTTCAGGAATATCCTCAAAACCACCTCGATATCATTCTGCAAATCCATCCTGAAGACTTTCCTTTCCCCTGGCAGGAGCCCACAGGTCCTGGGTGCATTAAAACCACCATCTATAACACTGACCAATAAAATCAGGCTGTTTGGTTGTATTCCCTCCTCTTTCTGTACCCCCTATTTTATTATCCTTTGGTTTATGGTTAAGCTGTAAGTTTCGGAGGTGCTGTCTTTTAATCAAATTCGTAATAATAATAATAATAATAACAATAATAACAATTTGATGATACCCATTTCTAATTAGTTGGGACAGATTTTGATTGGTGAATCTACGTGGGAGGATGCTGGATAATAAATGTTTAGATTACATCCCACTGGAATCACGAGGAGATTTTCCTTTGTTTTTCACAGGTGCTGGCTTGTCTGGTAATATAATTTGAGGCCACAAGCTCTGAGCTTGGTTACTGCTGAATCAACAATCCATTGTTTTTTTCTGAGAGCTGTGGCCTAAACTGTCAGCTTTGGGAGCCTGAAGGCTCTTGAACTCAAGATGCTGATCATCCCAAATCACCATCCAAGTGCAAAGACATGTAATAATTTATATGAATGTGAGATGAAAAGCTGCAGGAATTTGAGCCTGTAAGTCCAGCGCTTACTCTGCCATTAATTAAGGTTATCTCTTTATTAGTCATTTCCCTTGTGAGGGCTCAGACAGCACCAATCCTAGTGAATAGAAGATGCTCTTAACCTTGCTTTCCTTGGCAGTTTGGGAAATTATAGTTTATTGATGGCAAATAAATTCTTATCAACTGGCGCTCTGGGTTACACAGGCAAAGAGATGAACTGCAGCAGATCTGGAGCTCTCAGGTCTATCTGCGTGCTGGGGACAGATTTTACCCAGCCCCTTCCATAAAATAAGCTCCATAATCAGCAGAGGTAATGTGAGAAGATGTAGCAGATGGGCTTTCCCAAGGAGCAGGCAAACAGCATGATCGATGTGGGGTTTGGGAAGGGTGGGTGTGGAGCATCAAGGAGATGCGTAGAAACAGGTGCTTACTTTTGAATAGTGATTTCTGGGCTTGAATGCTCAGAGGTGTCAAGGTGCTCCTGGTTCAACCCAGCTGTGAGAAGTGGGAAAAGTGTAAAGAAATGGGGGCAAAAAGGGTAAAATTGGTTCCCAAGGTCACCGTCACCCAACACCACTTGACTCTTGTGTAATGGTGACTCTCACCCAAAAATGTGCTTGCAAATACAAGGAAATTGCCCAGGGGGCTTCCATGTCCAAGCAGGACCTGGCTGCTGTGGTTTGGAAACGGGGAAGGCTGAGAGCACCCATGGATTTGCCACCAGAGTCATGAAGTTCTCGTGACAAACAGACAATTTGGCCATTCAAAGAAAGTTCAAGGGCCTCTCAAGTTTTACACCTTTGCTAAAGGCTGATTCAATCACAGAAGAAATAAAATGTTGGCTCCTGGCTGCCTATCATTCCTTGCTTAATCATCTCAGTGTCCAGATACGTTGGAGCATCCGTGCTCCAGCACAGAGGTGAACCAAGACCAAGTGAGTAATAAGGAGCAGAGAGTGAAAGCAAAAGGCTGAGTATCTCAGGATAAAGTTCACAGGATGAATTAATGAAAGATTTTCATAGAGAAATAAGAACTATATTCTCCAAGGAGATTACTCACAATGAACAATTCGATCAGCTCCAGCCTGAAGAAAGGAAAAGGGGAAGAATAAATAGTCCTTCTCCAAAAGGAAAGGCTATTAATACTGCAGTGTCTTAATGGCTCACACGAGGACCGTTGTTATCAACTGTATTTATTAATAGCCTGGATGCCTGAGCATTCATCTCAGGGCTTGAGCAGTGAAAAGAAAATTTGTGGATAAATACGAAACTACGTGAAATGATCAAGTCTTGGAAGCTCGGTTAGGAAATTCCACAAGTTCCACGATGGGGCAGTGCGGTGGCTGAACAAATTTGGTGCATAAAAGGCAAAGTAACAGGAATTGGAAGGGACAATCTGGACTATTTATGTCCATTAATGGGTTCTAAATTGACTGTAACTGCCCAATAAAAGCTCATCATTGATGTGAAATGCGATGGGAACATCTGCCTGGTGTGGTGTGCAGAAGATATCAAAGAGCAAACAAAATTTGTGAGCTAAGAAAGGGGACAAGGAAGAAGTGAAATCAAGCAAGGTCCTGGAGGCTCACACTGCCGGAGACCTCTGTGCCTGGATGCTCATCCCCAGGTCCCACAGCACTGTAAACCCACTGTTGTCACCTCCCCAGCTCAGAACAGCAGGAGCTTGGGGGAGACAGCCCCGAGTGAAAACTTTCCAGACCTCAGTCCACCAATGTCTTGGAGAAGTCCCTGTTTTCCAGCCTTGACACAAGCACGTTATCTCTGCCATGAGGTCAGATCCCATCCTACACAAGGGAGATTATTCACAGAATTATTTATGTTGGGAAAGACCTCCAAAATCATTGAGTTCAACCATTAACCAGCACTGCCAAGCCCACCACTATCCCATGCTCCCAGGTGCCACATCTACTCCTGGTGTTTCCCACCCTGAACTTACATAAACGAGATCAGGACAGCAGCCATCAGCCCTGTGCACTGTTAGTACCAAAATAGCAGCCATCATAGAGGGAACTGGCCCAAAACATCTTCCAGAGTTGGAGGTTCCTCAGGACCCAGCAATGTCCTTCAGCAATGAGGGTTCCTTGTCTTCCTTTAACAGCACCAATTACCTGCTCACTCACTGTGCTGAACCATTTTAATGTTTTAATCCCACTTCCCCAGGCTCCTTCCTTTGGAAAATGAATACCTGTTGTGGGGAGGGAATTTTGTGACTCTTGCATGGAAATCCCTCCTTGTGCAGCAGCAAATCCCGGGCAGCAGCATGGATCTGTCTCTCACCCCTTTCCACATGGATTCCTCCATCACCTTTTCTGCTTCTGTCGCTGCCTTCAGTGGTTTTCACAAGTCTTTTCTTCCCCTCACCTCAGCCAACAATAAACTTCACAGTTTCTGTAGGAGAAGAGGCTCTTCCCTCACCTACCCTGACCCCTGGTTGCCCTGGGGTTGCCTTCACACCCATGAGATGTGTTTGATTTGGGTGTTTGCAGGTGTTCGGGGGATTTGGATTATAAAACTTTACGTACAATTTCACGTGACCCTGAACTGCAGTGCTGGCTTTCTGTGCTGGCTGTTTGAGCACCTGTCAGCAGACAATGAACCTTCTCCAAGTTTCCTGCTTCAAAATCTTCCCTTATCCTAAGCCTACCACGGTGGACACGGATGTTTGGCAGAACATTTTCCTTGGAGTACAGCTTGTCTTCAAACACCTTCCATGTAGTGCAGCACTTAATACACGTCATGTAGCTCTCTTCCTTTTCAGCTGCTCCATGCACTAAGTTAAAATCCAATCTCATGCCAATTCCATAAACAAGCTTCCAGCTAGCATTCTCTCCCTAATGTCCTCTACTCCCTGCCTGGGCACTTAAAATCTTCCATCACTCTGCTCTTTCTACATATTTTATTGTTTGTTCAAATCACCTCCCAGTCCAGTCTTTATCCCCCGTATAGAAAAGGAGAGATGGCTTTCCCATCTCCCCATTTATTGCATTTTCATCTCATAAGGTATGTGGCTAAGCAAATACTCACGGTCAAATCCCTCAAGTAAAACTGATGTATGGAAAATATTGTACAAGCAGCAGTGATAACTCCAGTAAGGAAGGCCCCAAATCTGCACAAATCCACTGGCCTCACTGGAGCAGGTCTTCATACGAACCAGGGTAGATGGAAAGTGTTTCCAGCATTGGCCACATTAGAAATTGCTATTTTCAGGTCCTGTTAATAAGCTTGGAAAATGTTGTCCTTTGGGCTGAAATTGCCTATAATCAGCACCTATCCCACAGTGATTTCTCCCTTGTTTTGAAAGTTTGTGCCGAATTAGGAGATCTGCTTTTGAATACAGTAAAGAGGAAAATATCTTCTTTTTTTTTTTTAAGTCTTTCTGACCTTTTTTTCTTGGCAGCTCTACAGCTGAATTGGCTGTGGATTGAAAGATGCAATTTGGCAGGAAAATAGCCCTCATTGGGGAGCAGTGCAGGGCTTTGTATTGCAGGAAATTGGGTTTGATTTGCCCGTGCTACAAGTATTCAAAAATTGCAATCTGACCATATGCAGTGGAGGGCTTTTGCTAAGCTGATTAGAGGACATGGAGACCAGGGAATAGGACTCTGCATGAGCCAGAGAAAAAGGGAGCTCCTGAGGGATGGGCAAGGGGACCCCAGCGTGGTGGAGAGGGATGCTCAGCTCCTTCCACCCTCAGCAGGGAATCCCAGAATGGGTCAGGAAGGGACCACAGTGGCTCACCTGGTGCCACCTCCCTGCTCCAGCAGGGCCATCCCAGAGCACAGGGCACAGGATTGTGTCCAGTCAGTTCTGGAATAACTCCAGTGAGGAGACTCCAGCCCCTCTCTGGGCTCTGTTCAGGGCTGGGCACTGCCCAGGGCAGGAGTTGTGCCTCCTGTGCAGGGCGATTGCTGGGATAGCTCAGTCCCTGCCCAGGGCAGGAGTTCTGCCTCCTGTGCAGGGCAATTGCTGGGATAGCTCAGTCCCTGCCCAGGGCAGGAGTTGTGCCTCCTGTGCAGGGCAATTGCTGGGATAGCTCAGTCCCTGCCCAGGGCAGGAGTTGTGCCTCCTGTGCAGGGCAATTGCTGGGCTCAGGCCCTGCCCGTGGCTCTGGTGCCGCTGCTGGGCCCCGGAGCAGAGCCTGGGCCCTGCCCTGAGCCCTCCCTGCACACAGGGACACCCAGGGCTGAGGGCCCCTCTCAGCTGGGGCTCCTCTGAGGCTGAGCAGCCCCGGCTCCCTCAGCCTTTCCTGGGCACCGAGATGCTCCAGGCCCTTCCTCAGCTGCGCAGCCTCTGCCGGCCCCGCTCCAGGAGCTCCCTGGCCCTGCTGTGCTGAGGAGCCAGAGCTGGACACGGCACCCAGAGGTGCCTCCAGGGCTGGGCAGAGGGGCAGGATCACCCCAGAGGTGCCTCCAGGGCTGGGCAGAGGGGCAGGATCACCCCAGAGGTGCCTCCAGGGCTGGGCACAGGGGCAGGATCATCCCAGAGGTGCTCCCAGGGCTGGGCACAGGGGCAGGATCACCCCAGAGGTGCTCCCAGGGCTGGGTAGAGGGGCAGGATCACCACTCTGCAGAGGGCAGGAACGGCTCCTTCGTGTGAGGCTGGGCTCGAGATGGGCATGAAGCAAGAGCCACCCACAAGCTGCCTTTAGGTCCTGAACAGCCTTTCCCCCAGCTCGTACCTGTGGTTTGATTTTGTGTGCTGAACAGTCCAGTCTCTGCTCCCCAATGCCTGTACAACCGTGTTATTGCCATGCACAGGAGCCATCCTGCTATTTTCAGTGGCTTTTTCCTGGTTATTTGAGACCTTGTAGGATTAGACCCATACTGCATGATGAAATAAAATTTTTCCCTAGGCTGCCTTGAACACTGGGAAAACTGAGTCTGCAGCAATAAACAGAATCCATATTTCTAATCCATTTTAAACCAGAAAGGAGATTTTTCACAAACTTCCTCAGCTATGAAGATTCTTCAAATCCCCTTCAGCCCCTTTAAATATTAAATCATTCTCATGCACACACCAGGCATAGCCCATCTCAAAAAGCAGGAATACTGGCAAATCATATTCACATGCACATTCTTCAGAGCAGTTGTTAAACTTGTGGGTGAGCTGACTGAATTAGTGGAACAGAATATTTGACTAAAATAAAAATATCCTTGGGCCTGACAACTGGAAATCAGTTTGCAACAGTGATTTCTGATAGACAGTTGTACTGCATGAGCAAATTCCATGCTTCTGGAAAAAGGATCAAGAGACAGGATGAATAAGAGGTATAGTCAATAATAACTAAGCATTGAGAAAATTATCCTCTGAAACATGATGCTGGCCATCCTGGACTGCTCCACTCTCTTTGATACAGAACTGTGTTTTCCTAGCAGAAATAATTAGGTTTTAATTCAGATGTAGTTTCAACACCCTTCTTTCATGCTGGTTTGTAGCTTGCTCTGAAAATCTCCCGACTGAAACCGAAGTGTGGGGATAAACTAACAAGTGACCATATAAATACATCCACAGAGAGGGAGAGATTTGATTAAATTGAGCTCTTTGCATTGCAAACACCTTCCACTGTGATTTGCCAGGGAGATGAGGATGAGTTGTTGCAGGACGAGTTTGTCTGATCCATACCCTTCCCACGGCCTTCATCATTCATGGCCACTCACTGAGATGTGCAATTCATACATTTTTTCATTCTGCTTACCAACACTTCCCTCCTTCTTCACAGCATGAGAGCACACAAAGCACAGAGAGGGAGGCAGTGCTGTTCCTGCCCTGCTCTGCAGCACAAAACCCATTAATTGCACTTTTGGCCACAGAGCCCAATGAGGTACATGCATATAGGGCTCAAAGCTCTTTAAATACACAGGAAATGTTCCCCTAACAAGTAGCCTTCACTACTTGGGAGCTGCTCTGGGAAGTTCCAGTAACAGAGGAGTGGCTTTTCTGAATTCAGTGTCATTGGGATGGGTGATTGTGCTTGGGGCAAAGGTGGCAGCAGCTGGTTCAGGCATGTGAAGGCTGGGGTTGCTTTTTAACCCAGTTCTGAGGAAATCCTGCACCTCCAGGAGTACTGACAATAGTGGCAAGGAGGACAATATTATGCAGCTTGATATGAGTTATAACTCAATGAAAAACCTCGACCAGGGCCCCCTGAGATTACACAGGTGGTCATTGAGCCCCTCACGTTAATGCTCCGTGGCTTTGCTGTGTGGCTGCACTTCTACCATCACACAGTGATCATATCCACGTTTTTCTTCCTTGGCAACCTGCTCCTGCATGACAGTGGACACACAGGGACAAAGCTGTGGCGTGATTTCATGCCTCTCCACCTATGTCCTTTAATTTGGATCTAATGTTGTCTTTTATTACCTGTCCTCAGTTCTCAGGGCACAGATGGAGAGCCACGGGCTGGGTTTCAGGGTGAGAGGAGTAACTGGTGCTCACAGCAAGCCAAGTGTCTGTGCAGGGCGAGGGGAGCTCGGGATCACCCAGTCCAGCTTCCCATGGCCACACTGTGCTTTGGGATCCAAATGTATTAAACAGAAGGGGGGTTTAGGAATGAAACAGCAGCTCTTAGGACCAGCTAATCCCGGTCATATCAGATTCAGAAATGGCTGCTGATCCAGAGGAAGTGGAAAGAAGAGCCCTTAAGAGAGTGAATTTATATTCTGAGCTTTTGCTTCTCACTCACAGCTGTCTGAAAAACATCACTCCCCCCCGCCCCGAGCTACTCAATGAGAAGAGCACGAGGAGAAGGAACAGCTCAGATCTGGATGGGCTGTTTGTCAGGTATGAATTCTCTCATCCAGCCACTCTCACTTCTATTCAGCACATGTAATGAATGTCTGAAAAATCTGGAAATTTATGTTCAGATCAATGGGAGCTGATTAATTACCTAAGATGTATTCAGATAACAGAGTTGAGAGGAAAAGCAAAGGCAATGCTTTCAAAAATGCTCAATGAAGTAAACCAAGTACATTGCGAATATGTTTAAAGGATAAGTGCAAAGACGACCCAGGCAAGCGAGGTATCAAAGAAAGGAGACATCCAAAAGCCAGTCTTACAATCAACAACATAGACATGAAGGAGAAAAGAAATCTCTAAAGCTATTAAAAATCTGGAAGCCTATTAAAAATGGATTAAAAAAGGTACAAGGAAATCAAATCAAGAGACATGGAGTGGCACTTGCGAAAGAAACCTTTAACAGAGTGGAAAAATTACTCTGTGATCCAAGTGAATTTAAATAGTGGCTCCAGTGATGATGGAGAGCAGCACTTTCTGATTTCGCAGGCCAGCAACTAACAGATGGAACGTGGATGTGCCTTCAGTCCATGGGAACACTCCAGGGTGTTCATCCTGCATGCCCAGCTATGCTGTCCTCATCTCAGCTGATCAATGATTCCAGTGATACTTGAAAGTCCGGGCTCTGCTCTCTCTCCTGCTTCAGCAGCAGCATCAGCTAACCCTGCCCATGTCTCAGAGGTGTATTTTGAATGGGGAAGAGCACCATGAAAGCCAGCCAGGGCAAGGGAAGTGCAAGTGAGAGCTGAACCTGTCTCCCAGCTCCTCCCTGCACAATTAACCCTCTCAACACCAGGAGCTGCCAAGGGCCCTGCAGAATTGTGCCCATCCTGCTCTGCTGGACACAGCTCTGTGTGGGTTTAAGCTCTTTGTCTGCGGAGTTGACTCTGAGCTGTGGAGGAGGGAGAAAGCTGAGTTGATATTCACACAGAGAAAGCTGATGGATTGATGTCCAGGCTCCAAGCACAGCCCTTCTGCAAAGGATCAACATTTTACCCAGGAAGTGATGGAGAATCCCTTCTGCTGCAGCACCAGCTGCCTTCTAGAAACACCACAGCCAAGCACCAATAATTTGGATGAATGCAGGTGCTTGTGGAGGTTAGAATGGCCTTTCCCAGCCCTGCCCCTTCCAGGTAAATAGTGCCCAGATCTGGCATTCTTGTCTCTCAACTGAAAATCTACTGGCAGCTCTATTTTTCCCCACTTTCTCACTTTCAGTTTTATTTTGTCTGTACAAACATCAACACTAACACCCAAAACATTACTTCAGTGGCAAAGGAATAATGGAGTTCCTACTAACCAGGTGATTTTCCCCAGAGAGTCATGTGAAAGATTGAACATTCAGAGATCCTAGAGGCACTTGAGTGGTGACCATCATTGCTGCACCTCCAGGAGAAGTAACCAGGCAAGTCTGGCTGTGCTGCAGGAATGCTGAGCCACACCTTCCACCTCCTGCCCATCCCCTTCTTTCACATCCCCCTCCACAACTGCAAGCCCAGAGGATGAGAAAAGACCTCCAGCATCCACACCACACAGCCCACCAGGAATGTCTCCATCTCTTCTCCAAGCCCAGGTTAATTTCCTCCTTCTGCTCATCTTCAGGAGACTTTCCCAGATCATTACTGCTCTTCTATTAAAAATCTTCTTGTAACTTCCCAAATGCTTTCATGGCCTGCATGCTGCATTTGTTCTTGTTCCAAGACAGTCCTTTAGCTTAAGTAGTCTTCCTCCTCCTCTCTGTTTATTCCTCCTTCTCTCATTGCACTCAGGTCTCTTTTGGGCATTGTTTGTTCCTCCTGCACCAGCCAACCCTCCCTCTCTGCAGGCAGATGAGCTCAGCCCCTTCCAGAGCCTTTCCCTGCCCCTTCCCATCGCTGTCCTTCAAGGGGTGAGAGGTCTGCAGAGCTCCTGGATGTGGTCACACCTGGGCAGGGGTGCAGCACTCACATTCACCCATTCCTAGTGGGAAAACGTTGCCTGGGATAATCCTTTTCCAGAGCTGCACCATGCTGGCAGCTCCCCATCCCCTGTGACAGATGAGTGGAAACAACTTTCTCTCCTGTTCTGTCATTTCCAAGTGATGAGGCCCAAGCTCCAAGCAGAAATTCCTGTTATTACTCCCAGCGTGCACAGCTCTGCACTTTGTGCGATTCCATTCCATTCTGCTTCTATTACTTCCCCCGTCAGGACCATCCAAGTGTTTTATTTGTTATATTTGATCCGATTTTCCATTTACCTTCGGGTCTTTAATTATTCTTTCCTTGCAAATTTATTCTGAGCTTTGCATACCGTTGATGTCTCTAGTTGCCTGGATCCTTCATTTCTTTTTTAAAACAGGAGAAACTGGGCTTGTCATTTTTTCTGCTCGATTTATGTAGTAAAAATCCCGGAGAGTGGACTCATGATTTCGTGTGCCAGTTCTTTCAGGAGTCTGGGTTGGATTATTTGTTCCCCCTGGCTTCAGTGCATTAAAGCTCTTTCAGTTTTGCTTTCACCTTGGATACTGAAATTTCCATTTTTATAAATCTCATGCCCATTAGTGATTGTCCCTGTGCCCTTGTGTCCTGCAGCAGCCGCTTTATTGAAAACTGAAATAATTTCGGATTTTTTTCTGCAACCGCATTCGTCTTTTATTTCATCCAACTTGCTTTCTTTTTTGTCTGTGCGACCTAAGATTTTTGTATTTAAAATATATTTGCAAGTTGTAACTCAGCTTGAGTTTTGGCAAGTCTCGTTTTAGTCTTGCAGTTTCTGCACTCTGAGGGAGTTTGTTGATTCATCTCTTCTTCTGTCCCTTTCAAGCTCTTGTTCCACCCCTGCCTTGGGCAGGGACACCTTCCACCATCCCAGGCTGCTCCAAGCCCCATCCAACCTGGCCTTGGACACTGCCAGGGATCCAGGGGCAGCCACAGCTTCTCTGGGCACCCTGTGCCAGAGCCTCCCCACCCTCACAGGGAACAATTCCTTCCCAATAACCCTGCCCTCTGGCAGTGGGAAGCCATTCCCTTTGTTCTGTCCCTCCAGACCCTTGTCCAAAGTCCCTCTCCAGCTCTCTTGGAGCTCCTTTAGGCTCTGGAAGGTCTAAGGTATCTTCTCTTCTCCAGCATTAGGAATTTCTGCCATAAATTTGATAGAACAATCTCTGTTCCCAGGGTCTGCAGGTGACCACAGCCCCTCTCCTTCTGGGAATATTCTAAACACTACTTTTGACATCACTGGGTAGCTGAAGAAAAAGTAGTCAGATTCCCTTCTTCTGTTCTTATTTTGTAACAATAAGAACAACCTGGTTCCCCTACTCACCCAACAGCAAAATCTTATGGCAACAATAAAATAAAAACCGAAACAAGAAACTTTTCTGAGAAATTAGCAACCTTTTCCCCTGCACACGTGGTTCTTGTGGTTGGCGTATTATTTAAAAGAGCTCAGGTTATTGATATTGCAATTTAGATCTGACTAAAAAAAGGTCCTTCTGCCAAAAGCTGAGGTTTCTCCTCTGCATTTCTTCTACTTGAAGATTCCTCATGTGCCTGCAAGTGCAGGTCTCTGGGTGGGTTTTAAATGGCCCAACCAAACAACGAAAAAGCAATTTTAGGGTGGGCCAGTGTTTGAGAAGAGAGCCCGGAGAGTCTTGCTCCACACCAAGATATTCTGCAGCAAAAGGGGGCATCCTGCACCAGCCATCCTCATCCTCTGCTTTGTTTATTTCTCATCTGTTTGGGTTTTCTTTCGTTTTTGGTTGGTTGCTTGGTTTGGTTTGAATGAGATTCATCATTCCACTGAAATACTACGACTAGGGAGAGACAGCAAGCTCCACTCATTTTTAGAACCCAGTAGGAAGCATTTTCCACCTCAGTGAAAAGTGTTGAGATGCTAAAAGACTTTCCCAACTCATACTGAGATGAAACCGTTGTTAAAACCATCCTTATTAAAAAGAAGAAAGCATGATATCCCTGAGTTTAGGGCCACGCAAACCTGGCCCCAGCTCTGGCTTTTCCTTGAGCTAATCCAGCACCTCATGTCCAACCCAATCCTGTGTTCCCTCAGGAAGCTCAGGATTCTGCTGTCCCCAACACTTTCTAGATGTTCCGGGAGGGACGGGAGTCTCCTCGTGTCACACAGAGCCAGGAGAGCAGAGCTGCGGGGCGAAACCAAGGAAAGAGGGAATTCCAGTGGGTGTGGGACTGGGATAGATGGGAGAAGGCACCTCAGGGAGAAGGGAAGGCCGTGGGAGCAGCAGAAAGGGATTGCTGAAAGGCAGGGGAGGATCACATAAATAGAGAAACACATGCACTCGCCCTCTCTGGCACCCAGAGATTTCCCAGCTCTTGATTTTCCATATGGGGGAACCTCACTGAGGAACCACTCTGAGGGGCCCAGTCCAACCCCAGCTCCCCCGATGGTCCTGAGGGTCCCCTGCTGCTGGTTCCTGCCAGATACATCCCGCAGATCCCATTTGTGGAGTCCCCAAATGCTGAGTCCCATGACACAAAGCTGTTAGCACAACCTCATAAATCTCTGTCTTTGGAACGACAAGTCAGCTCTGCTGCAAAAGGGAACGAGGACAGAGATGAGTTCTTTAAATGCATTCAGTCAAGAAAAGAGTTCTAGTTTTTGTTTGAGCTGTTGACTTTCTTCACAGTGAAAGAATTCCTTTACTAACGAGGACCAGCCCAACTTAGGAAAAGAAAGTGAGTTCATTCAGCATTTGTTATTCCTCTGATTAACCAAAAAAGTGATTTTAGGCAGTGATTTTTCCCTATCAGACCTCCCAGATGCGATTATTTGCCAGGCAATAAAAGCTTTTTCTAATGAAAGCCAGCGTGCACTAATAAAGACTAGATTGGCCTCAACAATGACACCTTTTGCTCCAATTCATGCAAAAACTACCTGAGAATGATCTTAGGAGCACAGGGACGTTTTTGTGGGTGCTGTTGGTGGAGCCCGTGACACCCCTTTGTGCAGGATTTTCCGTAGGCTGCATTGGCGGGACTGGGCCAACACAAATCTCAACCTGAGATCTCATCACACACTAATTTACTGCAAGTCCTGCTATAAATAATGCATCCAGTGGGGAGCTGAGCAGCCCTTAGTGGAGTAATGCACTCAGGCTTCTTCCTCCCACAGAGGCCAAACCTCACGTCTGTGCTGGTATCACAGGAGAACTTTTCCAAATCACCTCAGTGACTTAGGATTGGGATGGGAAAGACACTGGGATTTAGCCATCTTACATCTCAGTCAAGATATTTATATCTCTATCAGGCTATTCCTGACTTTATTGTCAGGAAATGCTGGCTGAAAAGCAGAAAGCAGGCAAAAGATCTGTTTAGGTGTTCTATGGGGCTGAGACGTGGGTTCCCTGCAGGGTTTTCCAGTCACTCCAGTGAGGGCCACCAGTGGAGGGGAGGACAAGAATGGTCACAGCTGCACTGTCCCTAGAGCTGCTGGAAAGGGGGGCCTGAGAGACCCTCAGGGCAGCGGCAAGATGCTCTTGGCAGGGGTGGGGATGAGGACTCGTCACAACCTCAGTCGAACACCTGCAAGATGAGAAAACCATTGGCCAAAATTGATTTTGAGAAATGGGCTCGGAAGATTTCCTGAAAACCCATTTAAATGCCTTTTTTCTCGCATCCAAGAGGAGGATCCAGGTGACCCAGCCTTCCTGCAATTGCATTGCCTGTGCAGTGAGGGTGAAACGTGGAGCTCCTCACAGAGCTGTGCAGGCTGTGCCTCTCCAGGTTTTCAGCACAGGGGCGGTTTTAGTGACAGACTGGATATTTTTGGTTTCTGTTCCACCTCTTCTCTCTCAAGAATCTGAAGAGATCTTGGCTGACACCTTCCCTGCCTTGTGTGTTGTTTTGCTTTTTTTTTTCCTCTTTATTCTTTCAGTTAACCCCCTCTTGTGTCCCCTTAAAAAGCCCTGAGGGAGCTCTGGCCTTTCTACCCACAAACATGCCACGGCTGTGTGGGGTTTGTACTGTTCAAGATGAATAATGTAGATTCTTTGGAGTTTTCATGCCTTTCCTTCCCTTTACTGGCATTTCAACAGTGCCACAAATTTTTTGCAGCCTTCCAGTCTCTGACAGGACAAGCTCTCTTGCTCCCTGTTTCATTGTGGGTTTGTTTTGGCCTCGAGTTCCCTCACATCCTTCACAAGGGTGGTTTGTTCTCTCTGTTCCTGAAGTTTCCATGGGGCAGGAGAGGCGTTTCCCCAGGCCAGGGATCAATGGTGGATGTGAGGACCCTACCAACCTCCAGAGTGTCCCCAGGATGTGGAGGCTTCTTCTGGGGAGTGAGCTGGAAAAGTAAATAAAGAGAGTTGTGTTGCATGCTCTACTTTGCCTTCACCTTGGAAGGGGGTTGTGCACGTGCCTGGGTGTGGAGCAGGGATGTGCTGGTGCAGGTGGAGGTGCCACGTGCCCAGGGATGGTGTTGGTGGCTTTCTTGGGCAGAGATCCTCAAACCAGAATCGTTTTTGCCCAGCATTGAGCACAGGGGTGAAACAAGGCCGTGCTCACACCCAGTGAGGCAGTGCCTGAAGGCCAGTCAGACGTTCAGAAGCTGATTTTTGCCAGTTGCTCTGAAGAAAACCTTTCAAACTCTCCTAAAAACTACCGTATAATTGATGTAGCTCCTTGGGACCTTTGAGATGTGTTCTCCTGTTTGTATGACAGCGAGTTCAACAACAACATATCCGCAGGCCCTGAGAAACAGCCCTTGGAGGCTGCCCTTGGGGTCTAGTTTGAGATGCAGACACATCAGGGGCACCCTCAGCTGCCCGGGGCCTCCCCCTGCCCCCTCCAGGCTCCACATCCACTCCTACCCTGCCCATGGCTCTTCCTACCCCACAAACTCCCCATCCCCAAAGCCAAGCCCTACAACAAGCACTGGGGCTACGGGGCAGGAAGAGCACAGGTCCCACTCTGGGCAGCAACCAGCACCAACTGGTATCAAAATCCAGCCACTGGAAACTTGGGTTTGAGTCAAATCCCTGGTTACACCACGCAAGTCTGCAGCTTATTAAGCACGGAAGCAGCAGCCCAGCTTTGTTTGAGAGAGGATTTAGGAAATGTAACAAGCTGTTTTGCTGTTAGATGCTGAAAGGGGAAGAACAGAGCTGTAGTAGTTGTATTGGTTGTTGTTTTTTTTTTTCCCTGAGTCCCTTTTTATCTTTTGGCAGCCCTTTGTACAATTAAATAGCTCCACGGGGATGCCATATGTTGCCAATAGTTTTACACTTCTCAGTAGTGGGAGGCTGGAACACTTTCCAAATTGACATGATAGGAACCCATTACAAAATTCTTCTCTAAGAGGAATGGCTAAATGTTCTGTCAAGGAACTGAATTAAAAATAGACCAACTGGTATTGTTATCTCCCCAAAAGAATGCACTTGGCATCACGCACGACGTGGTACATCTGGTGGGACATCTCTGCTCCTGGGAGCCCCAGCAGGAGCCTGGGGGGCTGTAAGGGGTGAGGGGCAGGGCTGGGGCCAGACCCCAGGGGCAGAGGGGTGGGTTTGGGACCTGCCTTCCCTTCCCCACAGCAGCTGAACAATGTGGTCCAGCCAAACCCAGCGCCCTGGGCAATGTGCTGTCCCAGAGATGTCCCTGCCTGCCACCACAGGAGGACCTCGTGGGACTGTCTGCGCTTGCCTAAGCTCCAGCACCCTCCAGATAAGCTTTTTCCTGGTGTGCTGGAGCACAGTGTCACCCAAGTGCTCCTCAGGTCAAAGCTGGGAAGCATCAAATCCACTTCAGTGCGGTCTGTGGGTGCAGCACACAAAACCTGCTCCAGATGGATTTTACTTCCCTGTGAGGGTGGGGAGGCCCTGGCACAGGGTGCCCAGAGAAGCTGTGGCTGCCCCTGGATCCCTGGAAGTGTCCAAGGCCAGGCTGGACGGGGCTTGGAGCAGCCTGGGCTAGTGGAAGGTGTCCCTGCCCATGGTATTTAAGCTCCCTCCCAACCCAAACCACACTGTGATTCTACAATTGTGTGAATTGATTTTCTCACCGTTTGTTGCCTTCATGAAAACAGACATTTTTGCCCACCCCACCCCCCCTTATCTTTGGCTGCCTTGTGCTTTACTTGTTTGCTCAGTGACTCCTCTCTGCAGGGCGGGTTGCTGGTTCTGCTGGGGGACCCGTGGGGACACATCCAGCGCGCAGCTGTGGACGGTGGAAGGGGGATCTCTTAATAACTTGATAACAGCTATAAGTAAATACCACATACTGGAACAGAATGCTTCACTTCAACCTCAAGCAGGGTGGGGTTAACTACCAGAACTGAGTTGTTTACCTTGGGCTGAAACGCCTGAATAGGGGGACTTTGAAAATCTGCTCCCGTGAATTGCTGGTTTCCACAAGGGCTTCTGTTCTACGGCAGTGACAGCTTAAATAAGCAGAAGGATTTTCTTTTTTGTCTCAGTTATGCCTCTCCTACACTCCCAGAGCATCATTCACACAATCAAAAATTGCCAGTTTGCCGGGTACTGCAATTGCAGTCAGAGCTGCCCCTTTATTTACTCTGATGCTGTGCTGATATTGAGCTAGTTTAAAAAAAATAGATTTAAAAAAGCCTCTGTTATTCTTACTTGAAGTTTCTACTGAGAAACAGCAAACCAGCAGCAAAATAAGGAGCCTACTCGGTGGCAATGTTGGGTCAGGGTGAATCGGTCTGGTTTTGGTGTGCCTGGCCCTGGGAGTGAGCCATGCTGAGCTTCCCTGGATCTCTGGGATGAACTTGCTCTGGAGTTGTGGCTGAGGAGTGTATGTTGAGCTCTGCTGAGAGGAAAGGTGTGTTAACCTGGCTGCACGACATCTTCATGGGGTCTGGACACCTCTGTGAGCTCAGTGAACGTGTCTGTGCTTATAGACCTCTGTAGGTCCCTCTGGAGCCGTGTCCAGGGGCAGATGCAGCAGGAGATCAGCAGTGTAAAAGGCACCCAGTGGCATAATTCAGACAACTGGACTATCACAGTTGCCAAAACAAGGGATTTCTCATGTGTCTGCCAAAAAAGCCCTCAGAGGACAGTACCTAGTGGGGTAGAGCATATCCAGAATCCTGCTATAGCAATGCCATTTTGGTAAATTAAAAGTTAGAGCACAACGTGTTCCAATTTTTTCCCCTGGGCCTCTAGATCAAACACCACCTGAGCTCCTTCTCCTCCATGCATCCCACCATGACAGCCCACAGCTGCAGGGAGGGCTGGTCCCCACCTTGTCCCCCCTCACCACAGAGCCTCTGAGTGCTCCCCATGGGCTGAGGAGGCCTTTGGGTCACCCATTTCTGGGGGGATGCTGTGAACCCTCCATGCCTTCGGTGGGAGCAGGTATGGACCCACCTGGTCCTGAGTCAAGTCCAAGCCAAAATCTTGCCTTCCAGAGAGGAGGAAGTGCCTGTAGGCTGGAGTAAATCAGCACTTCAGCCTCTGAGACCAAATCCAGCCTCAGGCAGGTGGAGGATTTCAGGTTCCCTCGCAGAGGAGCCTGGCCCTGGCTGCTCTGGCTCCCCTTGTGATGCTGCCAAATTTGAGCTGGGCAGAACTGAGGTCTCGAAGGACTGCACAGAACTGGAGTGGCTTCCCCCTCTTCTCCTTTCTGGGCCCTGAGTGTGGTCCCACATGGGAGGATCAAGCCACCCCTGGAGGAGGGAGATCCATTGTGCCTTTCCTGGGATGTGCAGAGCTGCTTGGCTCGTGGAGGGGCTGTGGGGGAAACCTGAGCTGTCTCTGAGCAGGAGCCCAGGCTGGATCATCGAGTCCTGTCTCCTCTGAAGCTCAATGAATCTAGAAAACCATCTCCCCTTGTCATCTGTGCTAAGAGATTCACAGCACCTGCACAAAAGTGCTTTTATGTCTGCTTCATGCATATTGAGGGTTGACATTAAAAGAGGGGGAAAGAAAGAACAATCCATTAGGCTCTGTGCACTAAATCCTAGATTTCAAACTGACACATCTAAAAATACCTGTGATATGAAAGCAGATACAGCATGATAATTATATACCGCAGGTCTATTGTACCATTGTGCTCTATATGGGATTCCAGGAGCAAACCAGCCTGGTTCAAGTGGGGAGCCTTGCTGCTGGATGGATTAATATCAGCAGCATCTCAAAAAGCTCCAGACCCCGGACCAGGGCTCTTCAGTGCTGGGAGATGGCACTGGGTGGCTCTTCCTTGCCCAGGTTTGATGTATTTCTTTGAAGAGTCCTTTGGTGGCTGGCCTGAAACCAGGTTCTTGTGTGAAGTGGTTAGCATCTGCGCCTTCCCACTTTCTGGAGAGATTTCTCATGTCCTTGGATGTGGTAGAAAGAATGTGTCATAAAACTACTGACCTCAGGTTGGCATGGGGGAGCCACCCAGGCTCTGAATCACTTAACCACGGGAAAGGATGAATTTTGTGTGTTTCTGGCAGTTCCCTGTGGTTAAAAACTTCAGTGAAAATTAAGATTAAATTGTAGGCTCATTAGCTAATGATTTAATTTCATATAAATAGACCCAGTAAATCATGTTCATTATTGCATAATAACACAATGATGTGTTTGTTTGTGTTTAAAATGATCCCCATAAGATGCACCATCCGTATCCCTGCGTATGAACCATCTCCCAGCTTTCCCACTCTGACTCAGTGACAACACGGGACAGATTTGCCTAAAAATCAAGCCTGCTGCTAGAAGTCTGCTGCCTGCCTGAGAAAACATGGAATATCCTCTTCATCCAGGCAAAACAGCAAGAGACTGGTTTGGAAACAGCTACTGAGGGAGCAGGAGGGAAGACAGACCCACGCTGCAAAGCCCCTGGTGTCACCTGGGTGTCCCTGGTGCTGGGATCTGTGTTGCATTTTCCAGCTTGCAATGATTCTGAAAGCCAAGTCCTGGTCAGGGGGGGTTGGAGAAGGTCCCATTCCTTTGGTAAAGGTTCTTTGGGAACCTCTGGCCAGCTCTGCCAGCCTCACCTTCCACTGTGATGATAGTTGTGGGTTTAGCTGGAGAAGAAGCTGGCTAGGATCCTCCAGATGAAAGACTCTATAAAAAGGCAAGTTATTCCCTGTCATTAAAAAGTATTGCCAACTCCAAATGTTAAAAACTTCTGAGGTTCCCAAACCACAAGAACCAGCCAAACTGCCACAAGGTTTTCACTTTTAATTGGAGCTCCTTCTTATTTTCCTTCTGGTTTCGAGCCTGGGTTTGGGACCTGTTCTCATTTGCAGTGAAAAGTCACGACGAAGCACAAACTCTCTGGGTTTCAGAAGTGAAACCCAAATCTCTCTCCATCACGTGTCTCTCTTAGAGACGGGGCTTCTAAAATGTCAAAGAGGGGGGAGCATCCTGACAACAGCCCCAGAGTGGAGCATGTGCCCCTTTGCTTCCCATGCATGTCTCACACAGCTCCTCACACCTCTGCCCCCCTTCCAGCCACTCCCAGAGGGGAACACAGACCCCAAAGGCAGCTTTGTCCTTTCCATGGGAGAGCCAGGGCAGCTCTGTGGGAGGAAATCACTCCTCCTGCTCTCTGAGAAAGCCACCTGTGTTTAAGTGGGTCAAAGAGAGCTGTGAAGTTCACACGTCCCCGCTGTGAGAGCAGGGGACATGTGACAGGGAGGGTGCGGATCTCACCTCTGGTGCTTGAGCTCTGCTGCCAGCAGAGGTGGCCAGGACAGGGGATATGATTGATATTGGTGCTCAGCGCTAGAAAACCCCTCAGAGAGGGTTTTCTCAGAAGAGCCCCAGAGGAAGGTGATTCATTTTTATCATTGCTTGTTGCCTAACAGGGGTGGTCTCTCCCATGTCCACTCCTCTCCAGGCAATGACTCCTCTGTGTTTTAGGGGTACTAAAAGCAAACACCACCCAACCACAGTGTTTCTCTTCCTGTGCTCAAACCACAGGTCAGGCTCTCAGCTGAGCTTCTGAAGGCACCACAGCACAGGCAGAGGTTTGCTCCCACAGACCCACTAGCTGAGCCATACGAGCAAGGGTTACAGTCCCCTGCCAGGGAACAGAGCCTGGCTCACGTCCCTTTCCTCAGCAAATGTGGGAAAGAGATCCCAGGTCTCCCAAATCCTTGGTTTGTGCTGTTCTAGAAGTAGCTCCTGCATGAGGCATGGCCACGTGTCAGGATGCTGAACATGTGGTGGGAGCATGAGTTGGAAATGAAACCTTCAGGGGCTGAGATGGGCAGTGCCACAGTCCCAGCGATGAAAGGGCTGCAATGGGATCCCCCAATGTGCTGTGGAAAAAGCTGCACCTCTGCGCCTCAGCTTCCCCCTCTGCTGCTTCTGGAGACAGGGATCTGACAGGCATTCCTGGGAAACGCTGGATGAAGGCAGGAGTAGCAAACCTGAGAGGACAGAGCAAGCCCAGATTTGCTCAGGAACCCCTGTGGCAGCACCAGGATCTGCAGACAGCTCTCTGAGGCGGACAGGGATGGCCCTGGGGATGGGATTCCTCGGCCTTTGGGGCTGCTTTACCATTACAGCTCTTTCCGTCAGGCTGCTTCAGCATC
Source organism: Lycocorax pyrrhopterus obiensis (assembly GCA_014706295.1). Classification (NCBI taxonomy): domain Eukaryota; kingdom Metazoa; phylum Chordata; class Aves; order Passeriformes; family Paradisaeidae; genus Lycocorax; species Lycocorax pyrrhopterus. The sequence continues at coordinate 5,608,274 of JACSVZ010000022.1, read as the reverse complement.
CGCCCAGAGCAATGAGGCTTTTTCCCCAGTGGAGACCCCTTCTTTCAGCACTGACAAGACCCAGGAATCGAAGGAGGAGTCAGGGAGCAAAAGGCTACGAGGTGGGTGAAGGCAAAACACAATTTCAGTGACTGTGTAACCCTGGCTCTCTCCATATGTGCTTTTTCTTGCTTTTCCTCCCAGCTTTCAAGAATCTGTCACAACAGTTTTCCACTGAAACACCTATCCCTGGCAGAAACCTTACTTTAGATACCATTGTTTGTACAATTTCCTACAAATATATGCTGCTGTAAAGACTTCCCTGCTTGTTTAAGGTCACTCACCCTGCAGTGCATCTCCCTATCAGTGCCAGGTGCGTGTGTAACACCGAGAGAAATTCTCAGAAACAGCAGCTCTGAAATCAGTCCTACCAGGAAATCAGGACAAAGGGAGATACTACATCTTCCCTCGTTATTTTTTCTGAGAGTGGAAAAAAAGTTGCAAAGCAGGAAGAGAAAGGGGGTTGTGTGAGTAGCAGAAAAGGAAAAATAGTAGGGGGAAATTAAAAAAAAAACAACATGTGCATGGAGAAGGAAGAAAAGAAGGGCTAAAGGCGGGGGAAGGCAAAGCCACCTGTCCCCACGGGCGGTGCCTGGGCTCTGTTACTGGATGGCTCTGCAGCAGGTGCTGCTCTGATCCCACATCCTGCCCCTCTCCACTGATAACGGCCCGCAGGACCCCTGCCAAGGGCCTCATCCCGGCCTTTATGGCTCCTTTCTGTCTCCAAAGGATCTCTGGGTGTGCAGCCCCAGGAACACGTTGTTTGTAAACCACCTGTGAGGACAGAGGCGTGCTGTCCTCCTCTGCTCAGGCTGGCTGGAGAGGGAAAGGAGGGAAATTTGGGAGATAAATGAAATAAAAATGCCCTGTGGGTAAACTCCAGAAATCCCGTGTAGCTTGGCTTGCTTTTTATAGGATTAGCTATTCCTCTGCATCATCACACGGGGATAGACGTGTCAAACGACCACAGATTACTGTCGCTATTAAGGTCACCTGCAGGAGCTACTCCGGATTCCCTCTGATAGCACAAAACCCGAGTCGATTCAAGCAACATAAGTAAGACAGGCTGTGACAAATTTCTAAGCTACTTCCCCACTGCTTATCCCGCCTCAGCCATGAATCCCCGCCGTCGGAGTGCTGGGAACACGGAGCAGGGGCTGGCAGGATGGGCACGGCCAACGTGCGGGAAAATCCGGCGTCTCCGGTGTTTGCCGACAGCAATGGGAATGATATTTGTTTTCTGATAACAAGGCTGGTACTTTGCTCTTTCGCAAGGTAGTTTTAAAAGCAGTTACTCTGGGGAGGGGTTTAACTCCTTCCAATAACCTCCGTCCCTGCCTCTGCCCACAGAGATGACATAAAACCTCGTGAAGCTCCTGAATACTCAAAGATATCCAGATCCCCTCGCTGAGGGGAAGAAAGGTCCATCCCAAATGAAAGTCATTACTGCTGAAGCTTTTAGGAGTCTGGCTGTGTTTCACAAAGCATCTCATCCCTGAGAAAAGTGCTGTTGGGCCTGGTGCCTCTCTCTGCTCTCACATCTCCCTGGTGGGAGAAGGAACCTGGGAGGACCACTTGGGATGCAAAGCCCAGCCCCACGTGGGGACTGGTTCCCTGGTGATTCACATCCTACAGGAGGAGTGGTGGTGCCCACACCATTTCCTTTGGCTGAGGCACTAACTAGTTAACCAGAGAAAGTTGACTAGGAAAAAATTATATTGGTGAGCACTCTTTGCCAAGTGACAGAAAAAAGATGGTGATTCATTTCAGGGGGTAACTGTAGTTCAAAGCTCCTCAGAGAAGGTTAACTACTTGTGACAATATGCCCAGAAATAAATTATTTGGCAGTGGATGAGAAAAGACAAAAAAAAGAAAAGTTGAATACACTATTTTTGGATAGTGCTGGTGAGCCAGGACCAAGGAGCAGAACATATGGATGGGTCCATGCAGCCAAAACCCAACGGGGTGGTGGGTCCCACACACACACCTGCACCCACAGAACACTGCAGGGACAAGCAGGAGCTGGCCCTGCTTGGATCATTGTCCCTGGAGCACCCAGCCCTGTCCCTCTCCCACCCTCAGCCTCCTCGAGTTTCCATGCTCCGCGGTGGGCACGGAGCCAGTTTGCTGGAGGAGCCTTGGAGAAAGAAACCCTTGGTCAAGGGGTAAAATTACTTGGGAAGTGAGAGCTGTCATGCCAGGCAGCGGCAGAGCCAGAGCAAGAGCCCCCTGATTAGTATTCCTAGAGCTCTGCACTTTTTCAGGAGAGAAGCACCTACATTTAGCAGCCAGAGTAAATATCAGGCCTTGATATTGTGTGTTAATAGACTCACTTTTGCAGCTACTGAGGAGTGTAGTTTTGGAAAATTTATTGTTGCTATAAAACGAGTCTCTCTCTCTCTCTCTTCCCTCTCCCTCTCTCTTCTGCTAATTGACAAAGAGGCCCAGTAATTAAAGGACAATAAAAGTTTTCCAGTAATTAGTTTCTCTTGTTTGGTTACAGGCCATCAATTGTTCTTTAATAATACCAATCGTTAGCATGCAGTAGTCAGTGGGCTCTCAAAGGCTTCTGGGGCACAACCACTTACCAACACTACACATTCCATTCCCATGAGGGCATCCTGCATCCAGCGGGAGATTAACCCTCTCCTAGGATGAAGCACTCCTACGCTGCCTTCGTGTTTTGGGGTAAACAGCTCACATAGCTAATGACCCGGAGACGGCAATTAGGGTAAGGTAATTATCTGTACCTGGGGAGGAGCAGGGGGTACAGCAGCTCACGCGGGCACAGGGCAGGGCTCTGGCAGCCCAGAGTTCTAGCTCTGTTGGGAGGCTGCCCTTCAGCATGCCCTGCCCTGCTAAAATTCATGGCAAAATATTCTTTCAAGGTCTAATTTTGAAGAGGGGCGTTCCTGCTGATCCCAGCAGGATTAAAGGATGAAGTACTTTTAGGGGTTCTATAAGAAAGATGGGGACAAACTTTTTGGCAGGGGCTGTTGAGACAGGACAAGGGGTGATGGTTTTAAACTAAAAGAGGAGAGATTCACATCAGATATAAGAAGTTTTTTACAATGACGATGGTGAAACACTGGCACAGATTTCTCTGTGAGGCGATGGCTGCCCCATCCCTGGAAGTGTCCAAGGCCAGGTTGGATGAGGTTTGGAGCAACCTGGGATAGCGGAAGGTGCCCCTGCCCATGGCAGGGCGTGGAACAAGATGATATTTAAGGTCCCTTCCAACCCAAACCACTCTGGGATTAAGTGACCGCTCTGGGATAAGCAAATCCCAGCTGATTACAACTTCATATCTGCCTCCCTGAATGCTGCATTTTGAGCTTGAGGCTGAACTTGCTTATGAGATTTGGCACCCGTCTAGGGAGGGCTGGAGACAGCACTCCCTGTTGGCCTCTTTTGCTTTGCTGGACCCAGCTGAAGCTGAAATGAGAACAGATCCATAGAGGCTCTCTCCAGGAGAGACCTCAGCCTGCAAAGATCTCAGGCTCTGACCATCCCACATCAAACTTTAACCATGAGGTCCTGGTTTAAAACAGGTGCTGAGGATTCCCAAATGGTGGGAGATCTCACATCCAAGAGATGTTGCTCCTGACAGCTCCTCCTCTCTACCGATGGTGCAGGTACCTCACCAGGCCTGGGTGTCCAGCCTGGACTGAGATCCCAATCCAGCCAAGCTCCCTACCACCCACCTGCCTCATTTCAGGACAGATGGATTTGAGGGAAATATTTAACAGGCAAAGAAGAGAGAAAATCCTTCTCCACCACAAGGTTTTTCATGGGCACCTTATTTATACACCTGACTCGCAATTCATTTGGAAGTTCTCTCTCAAATGAAATCCTTCTTTGGTTCTGTGACTGCTGACAATCTTCACTGATATTGCTGGTTTTTTCATCACCTTGGAAGCTGTGGCTCCTGGAGCCCTGCCCAGCAGTGTCAGCCACCAATCAAAGGAAAAAAAAATAAAACTGAATCTCAGCATTGCAGAGGAAAGATTAAAAATACGGTGTTCAAATTTCAGAAAGAAAATTAAAAGCCCCTTCCCATCCTTCATTCACACTGAGATACAGATGAATTCTCATGGATTTTTTCCATAAGGCCGAGAGTCACTTTGGGGAGATGTGGCTCCCAATTTCTGAGTCCTCAGGCTTGCAGTGGAAGGGAATTTTGCAGCACCTCTCAAGCTGCAGCCTTTCCCTAACATTCACAGCAAGCTGGATTTATTATTTCCTTCTCATATTTCACCTTCTCCTCCTTGCCTCCTGCAGCAGGTCCAGTGGGAGCCAGGAGAAGTTCTCCAAGCGACCCTAAACTCACATCCCTGATGGAGCTTTTATGGACATCTCTCAGGGATGGGGTTGAACATCAATGGAATCCAGTGGAAGCTGTTTCCAGGGAGCAAAAAGGATCCCTGCTCGCAAGCTGGAGTCATCCCTGGCCTGGAGGAGCTCCTCTCCTGCAGGCAGCTCCTGCCCTGCCACTGCCTGTCTCTGCTTTCCATCAGAAATTCCTCACGTGCCGCAGCTGAACAGCCCGGTAGGCTCCTGTGAAAAAACCTTGATTTTGTCTAATCAGAATTTTCTGACATTTCCTGGAAGATTCCCAAAGAGCACTCAAACACTTGAGGAGCCTGGATCCTGGATATGATTCCTGTCCATAAATAGCCAGGCTGAAGTTCAGTTAAATAATCATGGCATCCAACCGTGTGGCCCCTGCCAGAGCTTGGCACGGGCTCGTCGCCCTGCGCCAAGCACAGCGGGGTTGTGCTGGGGTGTCTCAGCCTTCGCACTGTGTCTGCCCAGCTCCTCTTCCTCACTGTGCCCTTTGTCTCCTCCTCCTCATCCTGGGCACACTCGTGCCCCAGGAGGTGCTGAGGGACGGCAGCCCAGATTCCCACAGCGCTCCAAGGCTTGGGGAGGAGCTGTGGAGCTGCAGAGGAGGCTGGGGGGCACCAGGGTCTGCAGGGAGGTGGATGAAATGCAGGCAAGTGCCATGAAAGGCTCCCAAGGCTGGTTCATCTTGCTGCAGGGCAGGAGGGAGATGCTGCTGGTGCATCCCTTGGGTCACAGGCACTTGGCTCTGCAGGCCCCCGTGGCCTTTTCTCCAGCACAGATGAACACTCAGCAAAGCCCATCTCCCACACAGACCCCAAAACCTTCTCCATGCAGCCCTCGGATTTTCCATGCAGTCAATGGATTTGCCTGCAGGGAGTCCAGGTGAAGCTGCAGGACCACACAGCGAGACTTTGTCCATAAAATTCAGGTATAACTTCTCCCCTCCTCATTTCGGGCTTCCCTTGGTCTTTGCCTTGGCACAATCTTCTGAGGGACCCGCTGGTGTCCCCAGGCCTCTGGGCACCTGTCCCAACCTGGAGGCCACTTGCAGGTGGATACCAGGAGCTCTCTGGAAGGACCACCCAGAAATGAGCCCAGGCCCACTGCAGGGGACCCTTCATCCTCCCTTCCTGCCCCAGCCCAAAGAGTGCAGGGGTCCTACTGACACCTCCCAAAGCACTGAGCTGCTCTCCCTCAGCCATGAGAGACTCTTCCAGGTCCTTGTTAAACACCTGCTTTCCCATCTGTCTCCTACACATTCAGGATTAGACAGGAGCTGAAAATCATAAGCAGAGAAACGACTCTTTTGGAGCATCATTCCTCCTCTTTCTCAGCCTCCAACAGCTGATTTTTTCAAGGAATCAGTCTAGCTCCATCACAGCTGGTGCTAAGGCATGGAGCACACCCAGCACGAGGGATAAACCTGGAATGTGCCCTTCCTTGTGCTGAGATGGATCCACCCAGTAAGACTTTTTCTCTCTTTGTCCCTGTTTTCCTCTGTGGCATCAGATTTTGGGACTCTTCCAGCAGTTCACTAATGGAAAAGGCGTAAATGCAAGGGAACATGGATAATGTACTGATGTCTCTGCTTTCACCTGCTTCCCTAAACGCTCCCTGGGAGGGAGCTCATCAGAAATGGGGGCTGCAGATTCTCCTTCAGGCATCCTAGCAGCAACATCCTCTTCTTCTACAATGACAGAGGTGTCTGCTCTTGCAAAATGCTGAGTAGCCTCAAATCCTGCGGCAACCAGGCAGGATGGGGAGCAGCTCCTGCTGCCCAAGACAGGGTCCTGTATGAAGCCAAGTGCCTGTCATCATTTCACCTCGATTTTTTTTCAACAAGAGGGATGAGTGTTATCAGACAAGTTCTGCACAAGCAGTTTGCCCAGTTCTGGCTATGTCTGGCAGAGGTGGGGAGATCTTAGATGGTGAATGGTGAATTCTTCTCTCCATCCACCTGATGCAGCCCTGGCTTGAATCTGTACCCCATCCTTGGCTTCAGGGATTGCAGAGTGAAGGAATTTATACCTGTGTGTATAAAGGAATAATTCTCTATTACCTGCCAGTCTGGATGATGTGACATCTCCTTGTGGGCAGGGCAGGGTCCCTGCACTCCTCCCTACATCTTTGTAGAATTATTTTAACCTCTGTTTAATCTGAGGGGAGCAGGTTGAAAGGAGAAAATTTCAGTGCATGCAGTTATTATTTCATAGAATCACGGAGTATCCTGAGCTGGAGGGGACCCACAGGATCTTCCAGCCCAGCTCCAGCCCTGCACAGACCCCCCAACAACCCCACCCTGGGCATCCCTGGCAGCGCTGTCCAAACGCTCCTGGAGCTCTGGCAGCCTCGGGGCCGTGCCCATTCCCTGGGGAGCCTGGGCAGTGCTCAGCACCCTCTGGGGGAAGAACCTTTCCTGATCTCCAGCCTAAACCTGTGATATTTATCAATCTGATAAAGTGATAACTATCAAAATGCTGTGGGAAAAGCTGGCAGGGCAATCAGGGCACGAGAAGCTGCTGGCTCAGGCATGGGGGGCTGCAAAGGGTTTACATAAAGATTGGCTTTCCCTGTTCTCCCTGTTAAAATGAGCTTCCCAATGTCTGGGTTTGGCCCTGCTGCTGGAGTCCTACAAAAGGCTGGACGCATCTTCAGACTGCGCAGATGTGGTGGAAAGACAGGGGAGGAATGGTTTTGGCAAAACCTGAGGCATATCAGAAAATCCATTTCTGAGACATGGGTCTTAGGGAAAATAAGTGTAATTCAGAGTGTTTGAAGCATCTCCTAATGCTTTTTCATGTCATATCTCAGAAATGGCTTGGCCTAGAAACTTCAGATTTGTTTAATTCAAGAGCCCTTGACGTAATCTAGCACAGATGAGGGCTTCTGAGAGGCTGCAGTGCTTATTTGGAGTTATTCTCTTCTGAATTACAAATATATTAGTGTTTCACCAGCAGCTGTGACAGTGAAAAGTTAAGACAGGCTTTCCAGATTTTGTAAAGCAACCTTGGAGTCCTTTTCCAGGATCATCCTGGTGTCAGACTTGTTTCACCCACAGAAACGGTGCAGCAAGGACTGCCGAGAAGCACTGGAAACCAAAGCCAGCCCTGATATCTACATCTGCCAGACCTCCTCAAACCTGCTTTTTTCCCTCAACTAACATGGAATTCCTTTCTCCTGACTTCAGTGCCCCTCACTGCTCCCCTGCCAGGTGTGTTCACAGCGTCATCCCAGAAGAGTTTGGGTAGGAAGGGACCTTAAAAAATCATCTCCTTCCACCCCCTGCCATGAGCAGGGACAACTTCCACTATCCCAGGCTGCTCCAAGCCCCACCCAACCTGGCCTTGGGCACTTCCAGGGATCCAGGGGCAGCCACAGCTTCTCTGGACACCCTCCCCACCCTCACACCAAGAATTTTTCGCAGTATCCCATCTAACCCTGCCCTCTGGCAGTGTGGATCCATTCCCCCTTGTCCTGTCCCTTCAGGCCCTTGTCCAGGAAATACTGAAATAGACAGGTTCAGTGCTCAGGCAGAACCTGATTTCCCTCCTCCCAAATGCCCTCAGGAGCCCTCCCCTGGGATTTCCCGCCTCTACTCCCCTGCCAAGCCTGTGCCACCTTCTTTTTATGGCCCAAAGGTGGGCTGAGTTTCCACTCATCACCCACATCCCATTTCAGCCACATCTAAATAAAACTAAAAAGTGTCAGACAACTCCTGGCAACAGTTCATCTTGGAGAAGGAGGAGTGAGCCAGCATGAAGTTTGGGAAGAGATCTATTTGAAGTAATAAAACTGGAAAAAAAAAAAAAACCCGGTGAAATTCATTTCCTCTCTAATGGCCAGGGTGACTGGGAGAGCATGGATTTTTATTTTTTTATTAATAATTATCAGAGCTAAGGAGAGATGTGGCGGACAGGGTGTTAATTAGACCTGATATAGTTGGGTATATTGCATTTCATTAGGAGAGTAAATAACCCCAGCAGATTTTAATCCTGCTGGCAGTTCGCCAAGTGCTGCAGAGGGATTATCTTTGAGGGTTAAAAGTAGGCCAAAGAGCTAAAAGCAGCCTTTCACGAAAGAAGAAGGCCAAGGATCCAGGTTAGGAGTGGTAGGCCAAAGCTCTGGAATAATCAGATTGAATTCCTCGGCAGAAAGTACACTAAAAAGGAGATAAATCCCAATTGCCTCATTTCTGCGGGCGAACAGGAGGGAGGCGAATCTGGGCACTTTCTCCAGCTGGAAGGGAAATGGAGCCTGGTGTTGTTTGTCTGTCAGCCCCGGTCTGATGGAGCTGCTTTGGCTGTGGGGGCTGAGGAGGGTGACCCAGCACCGCTGCCAGGGAATCCTGAGGGCAGCAGAGACCCCTCGGCTCAGCCACAGCAGAGGGGTTGACGGTCTTGGGGTGCCACAACACCTCTGTGGAGAGGGGAGAGATATCCCCGTGGAGAGGTCACCCCCAAAGCCTTCTGCTGCCTCACAGCTCTCACACACACCGTGTTTGTGACCCCTGAGGGGTGACAGTCATTCACCGGCGAGGGGACACTCAGGGCAGAGGAGCAGAGTGACCCTGCTTTGCTTTGGGTGGGATTTTAGGGCAGCCTCAACCAGCCAGCATTCACTCTGCAGGGATTTAGTTGCTTCTGAAATGAGCTTCTCCAGTACAGGCAGGCATGGAAATGAAACCCAGAGGTGAGGTTTCAAATGGACAGGAAACGGGAGACAGCTCCCAGTCCTACCTGGTGCCTGTGGTGCAATTGCTCAGAAATTGGGGGAGCCGACCCTGTGCTCCCCCAGGATTTATCTCAGAATCACAGAACGGTTTGGGCTGGAAGGGACCCTAAAAAATCATCTTGTTCCACCTCCTGCCATGGGCAGGGACACCTTCCACAAGACCAGGTTGCTCCAAGCCCTGTCCAGCCTGGCCTTGTTTACTGCAGCTGCTGCTCAGGAGCTCCTGCTCAGGAGAGATCGGTGTGCCAACAGTCAGTGGGAAATGTGCAAATAAAAGGTAAAAACAAGCTTGAACTGCAACCTTCTCAGAGCCTTCAGGAAGCAAAAAGAGTTGAAGGAAGTGAAGAGGGCCTGCTGCAGGCCCAGGGTGAACGGCCATGTCCCACTCTTCATCTGCCTCCTTACCGCCGGCAAGTTTTGAATGGAGAAAATCACTGCTGAAAAATTCAAGTTTCAAAACTTTTCAGCCTGGAAATGAGGGAGAAATTAATTTTTTGTCCTTTTCACTTGGGAGCATGAGTTGTAAATCACTTGGAGAGCTATTTCAGGGCAGGACTGGAGTTTGGTGATAGGATGGCTGGATTGCTGTGACAGAGCATAATTCAATTAAAATGCAGTTGTATGCTGAGAAGGGATCCAGATTCCTCACCAGTGACTGCAGGGAACTGCACAGGTGTAGCCACGGGAGGGAATGACACCATTTTATGATCTCAGCTGTGAGTAAAGCTGCTCTAACCCTCCTGTGCCCACAAGTCATGACAGCGCTGGTCCCACAAGGGCGCCTTGCAGTCAGGGGATATCTTTGGTGGGAGAAACCACGGGAAAACCAGTTTGCTAAACAAATCAAAGAGCTGGAGAAGAACACAAACAGCTAAACATCCCCATCCACTGCAGTGAGGATGAGAGGAGCTCGCTGGAGAATGAATCTCAGTGGCATCTTCGGTGTCTGTGGTTCCTGCTGTCCTTAACTGGGCTGGAAATCCTGCTCACGGGTCCTCGGCTTTAATATGAAACCAATTCTTCCAGTCTGGATCTTCTCCTACATCTCTGATGCAGTGATCCTTTGGAAATGAGAGGGGAACGAAGCCAACCCAAAGGGAGGAGTAGATACCAGGGATGAGTTTTGCATTTATTGGGGGATCAAGCCTAGGAAATTGTTTCCTTCCCACATGGCTGCTCGTAATTCCCCTTTGGAGATGGAGCTCATTAATGCCTGAGAGGCTTCAGTGCCGTAGGTGGATGTGAAATAACAGCAGAGCATCTGTTAGGAGGTCTCAAAATACCTTCTGCTTCGACATAATCGTTACTTCTGAAGCTGAACAGGGATTTGGGATGTTAAAATTTGGGAAAATTAATTAAATCTAGGTTCAGCTATGGGAAAGGCCAAACTTCAGTGGGAAAGGACTCCTACACTGTGCCTAAGAGCATGGCTGGTCAATTCAAGAGGTATTTGTTATTTAACCATAGGAGAGAATATTGCTAGAAACAAAGGATTCTGTTTACTTCTTTACATCTGTTAATGTAATTTATTTTATACATTTCTTTGTATTTTATTCCTATGTTTAGATCTAAAAAAGTATATTTATATTTATTTGTAACATTGCTAGAAACAAAATCTTCTCCTTCTTATACCTGTTACATCTCTTATTCAGGATAACAATCCTATACAGAACCTGATTTTCATGATAGTTTTCTGAAACCACCGTGATTTAATCACAACCTTAAAATTAAGAATATTGAAATGCTTTCCTGTGCCTGACTTTGATGCTGCCCATGCCCAGCACTGCTCCCTTCAGCTAAAGAGAGCAGCTGTTGGTGCTAAGTGGGGCTAAAATTGAGAAAGCAACGCAGCTTAAATGACAAAATCTTTTTAATTAGGTACAAGGGACTAAACTATTCATCACATAGAGCTGTTCCTAAGAGCCCCAAACTGAGGTGAAGAGGTGATGGGTGATGAAACACAGGAAAGAATAGGAAGCAAATAGCAAGAAAGGGATTTAGTGGCTTTTATGACTGGATTGCTCAAAACTTTCGCCTGTGAGCCCTGACTCAGCCCAGGCAGATTCTGTAAACAAGGATTTTAGCACAGCGTGCACATGGTGGGATAAGGTGTTTTATTGCCCAGTGTTTTAAAAAGGCTCCATCCTCAAAAATATAAAGTATTAAAGGGGTTAGTTCTCCAGCTTTGCCAGGTGTGTGTGATTCCCTCTCTTGGATACCAGGTAGGTGTAAGCTACTGAATATCTGTTGTTTTGGGACTATTTTACATCTTCTGGGTTTGAGGTCAGGAGATAATGCCTGGCACAAAGAAGGGAGAATCAGGGTGCCATGTGTTATTTAAAAAAGAAGAAGTTAGGAGATGGAACATCAAGTTTAGGAGTAGAGAGCTGAGGGGATAATTTGTTTGGTAAAAAGGCTGGGGAAGGGAAAGGCCTTCTCCCTCATGGAAGGGAAGAGGTCTCTGAAGAATATCAGGAATGTTTATTCCCTGAGGTGTCTGGGTTGGAAGAATTCCTCCAGCCAGCATGCAAAGCTCTCTCTGCTGTTACTATCAGTCACACAACAGGCTGCTACTGAACAATTAGTATTGTTTGCAGGCAATTCAAGAGTGGAAAAAGTTCTCATGATTAATTTGGAGCATCTGATTAGAGATAAAACCAAATTCCATGTGATTGAGGTGTCCAGTCATAAAGCTCTTAAAAACAGTCAGAAAAAATACTACAGCTGAGGTTGTCTGTCTGTCCAGCCAAACCCTACAGTTTGGTTCATGTCTGAATGGCTTCTGGCCATACCACAGTAACAGAAGTGATTTCACATTCAGTGCCCACCTGATACTGATGCCATGGTGATTTTTTGCCTTTTCTTTTATACCCCTTTTATATAAGTTTTATAGCTTTTTATGTTCTTAGTGGTTTTTAGACTTATTAGACTTAGACTTATTTTGTTAAGCTAGGAGACTGAACATCTTAGAAGCCCCAGACACCAAGGTCCTCTCCAGAACACATTTTGGAAACTGAGCTAGAACCATCCAGGGGAAGGTTCCTTGGGGAGGGGGGCTCACTCGAGCCTCTCATTGGGGAATCTTTGATAGAATGCTAATTAGTAACACCTATAATGTGATACCAGATCTATTGTGGGTGTGCATTGCGGTGTGCATGGAGGTGCATCCGACCTGGACGTGGTGCACCTAAGGATCCTTAAAGTAAATACCAAGGTAAAATCCCTTTTTCCCTTCTAACCGTGTTTGACTCTTGATTTTAACACCAGGCAAAGGCATCAATACCAACCGGGTTTGAAGCTTTGCTCAGGGGTAGAAAACTCTTCCTCTTGTGGCCTGGCTTGGGTTGGTCCTTGGGGCAGCCTGGGGCAGTTGGGCTAAAACCAGGTTTTCCCATAATAACCTATTTGAAAAGGATGCTCAGGAGGAGATGCCGCTGGCTGCTGGAGATGGAACAGGAATGGGATGGGACAGGAGCACAAGCACCAGGTCATTTAGTGCCCAGCTTTGCTCAGTAGGAAGCAATCCCACTTTGCCTCCATTAGTTTCAGGATGCAAATGAAGAAAAATGAAGTCAGCTTTCAGGTTCCTGGGCATAGATGACATTCATTCACTCTGGCATTCAGCTGCTTCTCTTGTTTACATTTGATGCCTCTTATAAATACACAGTTTCTGATTAAGAAGAAATATTTTTCTAAAGGTTTGCTTAATTTTTCACTTCAAAGTCAATCTTTAAAAACCTCTCTGCCATTATCAAGCCTGCAATGGTTTCATCCTAATCCCTCTTACTCTCTCCATTCTTATCCTTTGCTGAGGGGAAATGATAAAATTTTTTCTGACACAGAACTCGGATCCAGTGCTGAAAGATAAGCTGTTTCAAAATAAAATCATGGATTTCAATTCCAAGCATTGGTTAATATCACCATTTTTATAGATCCTTTCCTACTGCAGATTGAACAAAGCATATTAGCTAAAAGGCCTTCTCCTGGAATAAGAGCTCATTCTTTTCTAACCCTCCTTCTTCATTCTAAGTTTCCACTTCTAAGCATTGTCTTTCTACAGTAATGAACATCCAGAGATCAAACCCAGCTTTATAATTAAAAATTCCATCAAAAGTAGGTCTGGGAAACTTCCAGTGGGTGAGAAAGCTGTAGGTGAACTTAGGTTTAATTGGTAGCTGGGTTTGTTCTAAGACTATTTTTAAGATGCTTAAAGCTTCCCTGTCTTAAAAATTGGCACTTAGATTTTTGTCAGACACACTGACAAAAAGAGATTGAAAAAGGATGCAGGAGTGGCCTTGAGCACCTGTCTTTGCAAATTCCACGGTCTTTCAGTGCAGTTTGCATTGCAGTAAAGGCTGTGAGTGCTTCCAGGTAACATCCAGAAAGGTCTGCCCAAGGGTTCAGAGGAAATTGTCTTGTCTGTTGTTGGAATTGGAATGAACTGGCCCAGCATGGTTTTTGGAGGTTTTTTTTGATGGATGTGACCTGGAATAGTTTCACAAGAGTCAATAGCATCACCAGCTGGGGAGTGCTGAAGCAAAAATCATAGGAAAATGTAGGTTCATAACACAGATTTAGTTAAATATGCATGTTCTGATGGAACCAGAGGGTGGAAGGTCTGCTCTGTTTATGCTCTGGCTGCTTTACTTAATTTTGGGGATGAAGCAAAGCATCCCTGACAGTGTGTACACACACCAGCCATGAGCTGGGCCTACAGGGTAGGATACATGGATTAATATGAAATATTGAGTTTGCTGCATCCTTAATATCATCAGGGAAGTGTTAACCCAAGGAGGGAGTGATGGTTCTGGGGGTTCAACTTTCCCTCACCCTGTCTCTCCGTTCCCTAATGGACACTAATATGGAATTAGAGCCTGCAAACAGCCAGTAGACAAACCCAGTGCCTCTGGGCTGCTTGTTCCTTGTCCAACAGCAAAAAAACCACGGCAGCAGCTGGAGTTCTCCCTGGCCCTATGTGGATTGCAGCAGGACCAAGCCAAACCACAGCCTGCCATTAATAGCCCCACAGATCACTGCCACAGGATCCTGCCCACCGAGAATCATGGAATATCCTGAGCTGGAAGTGACACACAAGGATCATTGGGCCCAACTCCTGGCCCTGCACAAGACAGCCCCAAGAATCCCACCAAGTGGCTGAGGGCATTTTCCAAATGCTTCTTGAGCTCTGGAAGGCTTGGGGCCACTTGTCCGTGGCTACAACCACTAAAGCATTTCCATCAGCCAGTCTCCGGCTACAAATCGCAATTAGCAGCACCATATTACAAATCCAAGTGGTAAATAGGCCTGGAAACTCATAGCCAGGCTGGAAGCTCTTGTCTTTAAATCCAAGTGCAGCTGTGACCAGCAGCAGGTTTGTAAAAAGCTGGCAAAGTCCTGCGTTGCTGGAAGTTGTTGCAGTGAACGCTGTGCGCCAAGAATATTCTGTAGCTCTGAGGAACATCTCTGTCCCACAAAACCTTTGGATGTCCCCCAGATCTTCCTGCAGGAGGACAAGTGAACACTGTGCACCAAGAATATTCTGCAGCTCTGAGGAACACCGCTGTCCCACAAAACCTTCTGACCGTCCCCCAGATGTTCCTGCAGGAGGACAAGAGGGTGTCCTGGTTACAAGAGAGGAGTGCCAATGCGGGAGTAACCAGTTTGTGCAATCTACTCCCTTCTACCTATTTTTTGACAAATTGTTCATGATGGGTCATTTGCAGGGGCTGCCCAGTGCACCCCGACCCCTCAGGCTGCGAGCTGGGTGTTAGATGAGGGAAGAAGAGGCAAACCCTGCGAGGCAGGGCAGCGTTTCTTTTTCTTCACAAAGAACTCAGCTGTGGTAACTCCCTCTGGGGAAGCACCAGCACAGTCCCACCCAGCCAGAGGGGTCTCTGCTAATGGGCCATCGTGGGCTCAGTGGCACCAGCACCATGGGCAGCTGCAACCAATGAGACCATCAAGGACTCCCAAAATATCCCATAACTCACAGGATTACATCATTCCATTGTGAACCCCCCACTCCGGCCCTGAGGGAGGTACTGAACATTCCTGCCCGAATTTGAGCATATATAATCTGGAAGTTTGGGGACTGGGGACACTGCCACCACTACTGGATGGATCCAGAGGAGGACCAGAACTTCCACAGGATCACTGCTTTCAACTCCAACCATCATTTCAACAGGACTGCAATCACCACTTGATAGGACTGTGATCACCACCTCGAGCAACAGGGTTGTACTCTGAATTTGTGAGTTTAAGCCAGTTTTCTGTATCGTTGCATTTATTGTGCTCTTTCTATTAAATTGCAACTCCGACCTGAAATCTCTCTCAAGGTATTTTTGTGGGGTTCATTTCTCCCCCCCAGTTTACTTTCAAAGCAGCACAAAAGTCTTTAGCAGCATTTTGGGGTTTAGCAATGCTGAGGTAGGCAGAGACTAACCCTCAGACCCCAGAAAAATCATATATTCCTTTGTAAACTATGAGACACCTTACATCAGGTGTCTGACCAGGAACTTGGACCCATATGGTGGACAGAGTAGATGCATGAAAGACTGTGGGGTTGCCGGTGTCGGACCCGTGGCTGCAGCTTTTCCCATAGAACTTAATATTCAGGAGAGGTAGGTCAATGAGGGTAGAATGTCAGGACTTTCAGCCGCTGGTGTGGAAAACAAAGTGTAAAGTCACAGAGTCAATGAAGGGCTTACTTACCATGTGGAGCTGCTTGCACAGGAGATGGGGGTGGAACTGTACATCAAGAGTCCCTTTGTCCCCTATTCCGGTGTCTGTCCTCATCCAGCATAATTCGTGCTGTACATTCCCAGCTTTCATCCAAATTTTCACCGCTGATCAGACCTACCATTTCTTAAGCAAATTTTGTCAGAATCAATACATTCCTAACATTTAGATGAATCCTAAATGTCTGATTTTTAGGAAGTGTCATCTAAAACCCCAAACGCAGGCCCAGCCTGATGTTAATGAGATCTGAATTGTTGCTTTCAAAGAGCGAAATTGGTGGTGATATCTTAAGACTGAAAATGATACACAGGCAGCAAGCCCTGTTTAGTTTGAGAGGGGGGTTATGTTTCACAGCATTGACGGGTCTTATTTGTTGTGTTTTGTACATAAAACCTCTCTACCCAATAATGACACCAGGAAGGGCTTGCCCGCTTTGGTGACTTTTGGGTTTAGGGGTTATAACCATCAGTTCACCTCCGCTTCCGCCACGCTCCGTGTTTTCTAGTAACCTTTGGAAACTGTTCACTTCAATTTTATTCACCAGAGACAAAATGCTAATCTGCTGGCACTTCACATGGTGAGGGAGAGAAGGAGGGGAAGGAAGGAAGACCTATGTGATCTATTCATTCATTATTCCACAGCGCATGGGAAGTCATCTCTTTACATGATTGACCTGCCTGGATTTGATTACAACACACAGCTAACCTTTTCCAAATCTGGTGGTGTCGTACAAGAGAAGGGTTGAAGGCTGTTGCCATGGCATTAAGGTATCTCTTGAGAAAGAGGAAGGAAAAAAAAAAGAGGGAGAGAGAGAGAGAGGAAATGATGCTTCTTTACTTCCTAGCCAAGTATAAACAAGAAACACACGCACATGTTTTTTGTTTTGGAAGAGCTTTCAGCTTCTTATCGAGTCTCATCTATCACGGTGTTTCCTTGGGAAGGGAAGGAGGAATTGTCTGCTTTGCAGATCAGTGTCTCTTCAGCCGGCGGGGAGGGGGGTGACAATTGGAGGGAGGGAAAAAAAAAAAAGAAGAAATCAGTCTTGCCACCATTCATGATTTATTCATGAGACACGTGAGTTTTGCATTTAAATGTGACATTCTCATGATCTCAATATTGTATATGCAAATCTAAAGATTTCTGCATCTCTCCACATGCCCAGCTTAAGTCTCGCCTCAGATCCACAGCTCTGCAAATGTAAAACCAGAGAGGTTCACACAGCTTCTGCTTCTCTCCCTGTTTTTTCTGTGACTCAAAGGCTGGAAGCAGCACCAAACTGCTCTTAATAGCAGAGGTATAGTTTAGATGTCATTATTTTTTAATTTTTTTTCCTGATAGTGAATGCTCGCAGGCACGAAATTACCTGTAGGTTCATGAACGGTTTAACTTTCTGAGGTCTTGCCTTGCCTGAGCTTTCTGAGCCCTTTTCTCCTAAGGCAGGTCACCTGGGACTAGCACAGAGCAACGCTGAGCCACCCTGAACAAAGAACTTACACCTTGAGCAGTGCCTGCTTCAGTGCTCCAACACAAATGTGTCAGTTGTCACTCAATAAATAAGGGGGAATGACCTTGTTCGCAGGTTTTTAATGACTGACAGAGTAAAACAAAAGTACCAACTCAAGGCCACGTTGAAGGAGGCTTTGAGCACCCCGGTCCAGTGGAAGGTGTCTGTGGCAGGGGGCTGGAAGGAGATGAGCTTTGAGGTCCCTTCCAACTCAGACCATTCTGTGGTTCTGTGAAATGTGCTGATGTAGAGAGGACAGGCTCAATTTGGGACGTGAGCTGAACCTTGGTGACGTCTGTCAGTCTGTCCCCGGCCAAGGCTCTGACTCCAGGGCCACTCAGCATCGTGAGAGGTGTGAAGGCAGGAGTCTGCAGAGTCACACAAACCCTGCTCCCAGCTAGACCAGGATGTCCCAACTCCTGCCCACGAGAGAGCTTTGGCCCAGTGTTTGCAGGAGTGATTTGTGTGGGGAAAACCCTGTTCTGGGGGCTTTGCCGGGTCCGTACAGCTGCAGTGCTGCTTCATGATCCTCTCACTTAGTGAACCAAGCAGAGAATAAATATTTTTACATGTCTTTGGATCAGCTCTGATGCAAATATTTCTCAAATAGTTATTAATGAACAACTCCAGCATTCATTGATAACAATAAAATTTGTAGTTTTTATAGCACTTTCCGACATTCATTGCTCAGCACCTGTTTTCTTGTCATACTGAAGCCGGAGCTTGCTGAAGTTGATCACCTTGTCTTCACTTTGAGGTCAGGGCCCATATCAGCAAAAATCTTCCAATTGGTTTCATTATTTTAAAGCCATAAATGTTTTCTAGCTACCCGTAAAGCCTAATATCCCATCTCCAACAACAGCTGCTTAAGTAAACTGGAAAAGAGACAGAGCTTGTATTGAATGATATTTCACAGAGGTGTTATCTTAGATTTAGGAAAATCTGAATAGAGACACTTCCTGATGTCATGTACTCAGGTCCAACTAATTGCTTTCAAGAACTTGTCCCTTTCAAACCCACCTGCACATTTGCTCCCCCAGCGTGGCAATGAGTGTCACAATTTAATTTCCTGTGGGGTAGATTACTACTTACTTCTGGATAATTTAATGCTGTTGATGCCTACTAGGTTTTTTCCTTACAAGAGTTAATAAAATAGTTGTTCCTGAGCATCTTTCTCCATGCTGCTCATGATTTTAGGAGCCTGTGTCAGAACTCCCTCAACAGTCTCTTCTCCAGGCAAAAATTCTTATGTATCTACCTATCCTGTTAGGAGCTGCTCCTATGGAAGCAGCTCACAACTCCGGTGCTTTGAACCTGTCTTTATGAATTTTCCGGTTCTCCAATCTCCTTTCTGAAGGGGAACATTAGGGCTGCCTGCAACATTTACAAAGATGGTACAGCAGGAATTTATGCACTAGCAAAACGACTTTTTCTGTTCAGCGTCTCATCCCACGAACCCCGGCATGCTTGTTACATTTTTGACCATCCCTGATTGTTGAGCTGATGATGGTTTTGGAGAACTGAGATCTTTCCTAAGCAGTGTCTGTGACACAAACAGCCACAGCCTATCTCAGGGCTGGTGTTGCTGTGCTCTCATCTGCAGTATGTGGCATTTCTTGCCTCTGAATTCCCTCTGCTGCTGCATCTTGCCTGGTTATTTGGGTGGCTGTCCCACAACACTTCTCCTCCAGCAGCAAAGCTGCTGTAGGAAAACACCTGGATGCTTTGAATTGTGTGCAAACATCTTTGTTGTGTTAATTGATCTCCTTTCCAGATCGGTGATGGCCACACAAACCTCAGCCCACGTCCCTGTGGGGTCTCACTGGCCACCTCTTGCTCAGGTGAGACCATCCTTTTTTTCTGTCTTTGTTTCCCATCTCCAAACAAATTATTTATCTCCACAAGGCAACCTGCTTCCAGCCCATGACACTGGCTCAGAGCCCACAGTGTGACTGTGTTTTCCTCTCCCAATGATCTCAAACTTGCATTCAGCTGAAAGACAGGGAAAGATTAGCAGGGGGGAAAAAATCTCTGGAATTAAATATTTTTTTTAAGTAGGGGTTTTTTTTCGTCATTCTCACATCCTCTTATGCCATGTCTTCAGTACTGACACAAGCACCTGAAATGGCACAATTCATAGCTGGCCAGACTGGGAGCCCTGCTTCAGCAGGCAGGGAAAAGAAGCTCATGCAGGGATTCCATTGTTGTTTAAAGATACCTGATCAGTTTTAGCCCCCACTTAAAAACTGAGAGAGAAAAACATTTCTTTGAAAAGAAAAAAACCCCGAACATGTTATCCTAAATTCAGATTGAGTTTCTTCATTTACTCGTGTTTAGCCTGGATTTAGTGGCCGGGGTCTGCAGCCACGCTCAGCCACGCTCAATCAAAGTGGTTTATTCCCGAAAATGCCCCAGTGATGCATTTTCTCCTGCCCAGGGCTCTCTGCCCCGAGGAAGGTGAGAGCCTGTGTGCTGAGGGTACTGCTGGAACACCTTCAGACATCATTTGGGGCTGATTTTGTGAAGAATCATGAAATCCCAGAATGGTTTGGGTTGGAAGGGCCATTAAAGACCATCTCATTAGACTCTCTGCCATGGGCAGGGGCACCTTCCACTCAACCAGCTTGCTCAGAGTAAGAATGAAAGGGACAGGGGGAATAAGCAGAGCTGTTGCACACCCTCAAACATGATTTAATTCTTGCAGGTGGGATTCACCTTGCTGAAATCTGCTCGTGCCTGCACATTCACATGGAGCAGGGGTGTGTTCTTCCCACCAGTGAAGAATGCACTGCCTTGCAGACCTTGGTTTCTGCAAACGTGGCCCCTGTGAATGTAATCAACGTTGTGCAGAGCTGCTGAAACTGAAAACAAAGCCAGAATGGTCATTGTGCTAAGTTTGGGTTCCTCATTGTTCATTGAATTACATCAGTGTTTTCTTTAGTTGCACAGTCAGCTGGCAAAGGTTTGTTTGAAATCTCGAGACTCTCCCCTTTCAGGGGAAAACATGAATTTCCGGAGACGTGGGCTCTGCTCTGCATCACGGTGCTGGCGCTGCCGTGGCCCAGGACACGACGTGGCAGCCCAGCCAGACGGGGGGCTCAGCCAGCCCGCAGCCCCTCAGCCAGGGCTGAAAATGCAGCCACAGGAAAAAGAGTTCTAATTTTTTTTCTTTGTATTTAACTTGATTGAATCTGCTAAATAATAAAAAAAAAAAAGGTAATTATTAAAATTTATTTTATAGAGGATCTCTCTCCCCAGACGACCAGTGTTTTGTTTCACTGGCATTTTGTTAAGGTGATCCCATGGGGTAAAAATCTTGCTTTCTCCAAAGACTCCTTGGATGCAGAGAGTGAGCAGGGGCTGCACAGCCTGTGCTGCCAGGGCACTTCCCCCTGGAGCCCCGCTGCCCTGCCTGGTGACATGTGAGTGGCAGCTGTGTCACTGTAACGTGGGAACTCCTGAAATTCCCCCAAGAATATCAGCATGGGAATCAGAGAGTGGTTTGGGTTGAAAGAGACCCTGAAGATTATTCGGTTTCAGCCCCCTGCCATGGGCAGGGACACCTTCCACTATCCCAGGTTGCTCCAAGCCCTGTCCAACCTGGCCTTGGACACGTCCAGGGATCCAGGGGCAGCCACAGCTTCTCTGGGCACCCTGTGCCAGGGCCTCAGCGCCCTCCCAGGGGAGAATTCCTTCCCAATATCCCATTTAACCCTGCCCTCTGGCAGCGAGAAGCCAGTTCCTCTGGTTTTGTCACTCCATCCCTTGTCCCAAGTCCCTCTCCAGCTCTCCTGGAGCCTCTTTAGGCACTGGAAGGGGCTCTGAGCTCTCCCTGGGTCCTTCTCTTCTCCAGGTGGACACTCCCAGCTCTCCCAGCCTGTCTCCAGAGCAGAGGGGCTCCAGCCCTCGGAACATCTTTGTGGTTCTCCTCTGACCCTCCATGACCCACCCCAGCAGCTCCACGTCCTTCTGGAAGCAGTGCTACAGGTGGGGTGTCCTGAGAGTGGAGCAGAAGGGGAGAAGCACCTCCCTCAGCTCACACCAGGACACAGCTGCCTCTCTGGAATGATGCCTTCATGTGTGAAGTCCTCCAGCAACGCTGGGACAGGGAATGGCTGAGTGCTTCAGAGCCTCAGTACGGATGGAGTTTGGGTGTTCTTGTGTGTGGCACACGTGTGCTTTTGAATGGGAGCCATTGCTCATTTACATTTAATTTAATTTCCCTCTAAAACTCTGATTTTCATCATCCACATCCTAACTTCCCCCAGAATGGCAGCCCATGCTGTCAGAGCAAACTCTTCTGGGAGCTGAAGTGGTCAGAACAGGAGCTGTCAACTGGGGTTTGGCTTTCTGCAAGTTGTATTTTTGTTTGATCCAAAGGATGGACTGAGGGGCTCAGCCTGCACAGCCCAGCTGATTCCAGGCTGTTTGCCTTGCTCAGGGATGGGCTTCTTGCCTTTTTTCACTGTGTGGAGGAAAATAGTGGTAAAAACAGTGATAAAAAGGCATAATCTGGGATGAAATTTTTTAAGAATCTAAGCAAAAGCCCAGCTTGGAGGAAGCTGCACAGCATCCGTGTTGTACAAGTTTCCTAAGAAGCCTGAAGAATTTAGGAAACTAAGAAAGAAGCTTTGCCAGGTGTTGTGATGCTGCTTTTATTTGGGGAGGCAGGTCTTGTATAATAACATAGAGAAACTGGCCAAGGTGGAACTCCAGCCCAGAAGACCAAAGAGAGGAGGCAGGAGTAAAAGGCAGGATGGAGAAGAGGGCAGTAAGGGCAGCAACAGTGAGGAGGGGAAGAAGAACAGGAGCAGAGACTAAAAGGAAGAGTGTGGGTTGTATTTCACCAGGGTGCCCAGAGCTGAGGACCGAGGTCTCTTCAGCTGGGCCTGAAGCAGACAAAGCTCATCCTGCAACACTGGATGGGAGGAGGCACCTTTGTAGTGAAAACAACTTGTCAAGGTTAACCAGCTTGTGATTTGTATTAATTTTGCAACTTCTTTCTGCAGAGAAAGAGAGGTGGGGGGAACAAATTGAAAATAGTCAAAATATCTCATTGCACATTTTAAAAATGAACCATTTTCAGTTTCCACTTGGAAAGAAGGCCTCTGTCTCCTCAGCAATACAATATTATGTATAATACAATACAATACAATTATCATGGGATAATTACAATAATGTAATTATCCTATGACAGAGAGGGCAGGAAGTAACCTGTCACTGAGCTGAAAGTTCTGTTTCAGACAGGGGACGTTTTGGGGTTAACCCGTGATAATTCCCCGCACCCTCCCTGGCATTGCTGGAGTCTTTAGTTCTGCCATTTAAATGAAAATCCATTATTTGTCTGGCTCAGCTAATAACACCAACCAGCATTTCCATGGGCAGCAGAAACCCTGGAGGAAGGCTGCCAAAAGCCCGCGGAGTCAGAGCTCCTTTTCATGTTCAAAGCTGCAGCCTCTGAAATGCTTTAGCAATGCCATTACAAATGCCTAATGTGGGACCTGTGTCGAGCCTCTCCTCTCCCTCACTCCATTAGCCCTGCAAGGATGATGACAAACCATCTGAGGAAGCAGGAGTCATCCCAGGTCAGGCTAAAAGAGCTAAAAACCTCTGATAATCTCCAGGTTCATTAACATTTTTGTTTTTAAAAAGGTAACTTTCTGTCACTAGGAGTGTGTAATGTAATATATATTTAGCAAGTGGAAGCTGGGATGTAATTTTAGCCTTGATTCCTGAGGCGGTGTATTTTGGGTTGTCGAGCAGGGGTGCAGCCTGTATTCATGTGTGGGAATACAGGCAAAACCATTTTTAAAGTGTAGTACATGTGCTGCACTTCAGCTCAGAGGCTACCCTGGGAAATTCCCTCCCTGCCCCAAAATGCCCAGTGATGGTTTGTTGGGTGAAAGCAAAAGCGGAGACTTGGAAACACAAGAAAAACCACAGCGATGAAACTGAGCTAAAATGCATTTTGACATTTAATCCTAGATCAATTGGCAAATCTCACAATAGATATATTTTTTCTTGTCACCTTGGCAAAGCAGAGCCATGGGAAACCAGCTTAAAAAAAAAAAACAAACAAGAAAAGAATTAATTTTGAAGATCAGCCGCCAATCTTCTCCCTGGGCTGAGGGTGAGCACGGGAGCTCCCATGCACTGTCGAAATATTGAATAAGTTTAGAGAAAACCAAACTATTGCAAGCTCAGGAGATCATTTATAAAACAAAAGTCACTCTCTTCTGCATTGAGGAGTCTGAGAGCTGCTCTGAGAAAGATTAATCTTCTGGGTAGAGGAGGGGAGCGTTGGCTTCACCCCTCAAAATGAACCGACGAGATGATTCAATTGCTTCACTTTCCGAGCGCGAGCCCGACACACTCACTCAGAGCGTGGTTATAAGAAATGACTCCTTTACTTCAGGAGGTAGAAACTGAAGAAACTGTTAAACTTGGTCACAGTATGTGACATCCTTGAAATCAAAAGCAATACTTCTTCTCGGCGACTGCACAGTAAAATTAAAGCTATGAAGCCAAATTCATCTCTGGTGTAATTCTCTTGCCAGTGGCTGGGGAGGCACCTGGGATTAATTTCCTCTGTTATACAAGTGGCACAAGACCCTGACAAATTGTTTCAAATGTTTTTTGTAGCACTTAGTTAACAGAAACCTTATTCACTAAGTGTCCCACACCTGGGAAATGGAGTGGCTCCAAATTTGCCTGGCCGAGGATGGGAGCTGGGGCTGATTGCAGCTCCCACCCCCTTCACGTGGGCACAAAGAGGGAAGCCCATGTGAATGTACAGATTTCTCATGTAGAAAAAATGGCTCCATTGGGGAACAGGCAATCAAGGAGGGAATGTGGACCTTGGCAGGTCTGCCTTGGTGAAGGGACAGTCTCTGACTGGATCTGTGGGCTGGATTGTTGCCCTTGTAACCCAAACTCCTGGGTTATTCCGTGGCACCTTCCCCAAAGGGTGACAGAGCTTGCTCACCCCTCTGTTCCTGCAACCCTTCCATTTGGCTTTGGGGTAGACCTTGCAAATTCTGTGTGAGAGGCATTTCTGCTCCTGGACATACATTCCCATTCCTTGCTTACAGTTTGCCGGTGGAAAGCTTACGTTTTCCTGGAGGAATTCTAAAAGGCAGGAGGGTGTGCCGGTGTTCAGCATGCCGAGGTGAGAGCTGGGGCAGCGCTGTCCCAGATGGATCAGGCCTTCATCTCCAAACAGTCCTGGGTCCCCCCTCCTCCCCTCCTCTGAGCCACCCTTATCTTGCTGCCCCAAATTTGCAGGAGCATCCCAGGCCAGATCAGGTTTAAACAAGCACAAAGCATTCAGATTCTTTTCTTCCCATGGAGCAGCACGAGGAAGGAGGGAAGCTGTTACTCTTCCCTGGGAAACGGGGATCCCAGGCAGCCAAACAGGCAAATAATGACCAAAGTCAAATGCAAACTCAGGAAAGATGTGAGTACAGAGCCCATGGTCAGGGTTTTCAAGGAAGCCACCTGCAGCTGCCTCCCAAGTCTGCTTCTGGCAAGTAAATTCGTTTCCTACACATCTTGGAGGCTTTGGTGCTTTGAAAAATCAGGAGTGGCTTTGGGTATGGGTTTAAGAAGGTGAGGTTAAGGACAAGGTTCTCCCTTGTCTCATGTGTTGAAACCTCTGGCCAGAAGAAGCAAATACATGTGGCCTTTGAGAAGATCCTGAAGGTGAGGAGGAAGGTTGCCCAAAGAATCTGTGGTTGCCCCATCCCTGGAAGTGTCCAAGCCCGGGCTGGACACGGCTTGGAGCAGCCTGGGCTAGTGGAAAGTGTCCCTGCCCATGGCAGGGGGTGGAATGAGATGATTTTTGCGGTCTTTTCCAACCCAAACCACTCCATGATTCTACGAAGAACGGTTCCAAGGTTTGATGCATCAAAGTATCCAAACACTTGTATCATCCTGAACACGAGAAGAAACTTGTTGATATATTTCACAGTATTGGGACCTTTTGTCTTCAGCATATTCATGTTAATGAAGATCTTTTTGGGGAGAAAATTATTTGCTTATATGCATCAGCCAGGCTCGTATTTGACCAAAGGTGAGATATTTTCACTTGGGCAGAAGAAAATTGTAAGTCAGTGTTGTGAGTGTCCTTAATACTTCCCTGTCGTGTTTGAGCTTGTTTTGTTTTGTTATATTTGGGTTTCTGGAATGTTTTATCCTATCAATGACATTAATTATGGAGTAATTGCCTTAGTAGCATGTAACAACTCTTTTCTTTTTTTTTTTTAAGAGATTTTCACACAATGTGTAAACTTTGCTGTATATGTGCTACGTTTCTTGTGTCATGAAATAACGTGTAGACAAAATAATGTTTTTCCTGTCAGAAATTCAATGGGCATCTAAAGCAAAGTGACAGGTGGTTAAATAGCTGCATTTAAAGGATGTCAAGAAGATTTTTTGGACAGGTACCAAAACCCAATGCCAAAAAGAAGGCCTAATACCATCTGTTTTGTTAGCAGAGAGATGCAGTTTTACATTAGATTTTAAACGACATGAAATGCCAAATGCATAACCTTGTTTTGTGGGTCAAATCTAGCTTACCTAGATTGTGAGTGTTTCTATTTACCAGCACAGTTCCTGACCCAGAGCCCACATAGGTAAACGAAGATGTTTTCAATCAGCTCCGTTTTAAAGCCACAGGAAGCTCTTGAGCTGCATTTAATTTTGTTTTGTATTACATGTAAATCCAGATGCAATGTGGCTTTAATTAATCCAATTTCACTGCATTTAAATGTACACATTTGCATTGTGTTTATTGGCAATTGGCTTTATCCATTTGTTCAGCATTTTTTGTGACCACTGAAACTACTGAATATTTAGAATCCTTCTACTTCCAAATGGGAACGAGGAGTGTAGCTCTGAATTAAATCATTCTCAGGCATAAACTGGGGATAAGACTAAAATGTCAAAATATAGCTGCATAATACAGTGGGGAAAATGATATCAGTGTTCTAAAGCAAAAAACTGCACTGTGCTAAATTATTTTAAAAATCATTTCAGCAGGTTTTTAGATGGTTTGTTGAGAGGACGAGGACTACTTTGAAACAAATAATGTAACTGATAGATTCGGAGGCTTTTTCCTGCTTCTGAAAGGTGCCTTTGAAACGATGATTGTTCAGGTTTAGCCTAATATTTAGAAATACTCACTGTAGAGTTTTCCCTTCTTTGTGAGGAGTCCGTGTGGCTTAAATGGGATTGCTGAGATAATCACACTCTGCTGTTTCTGTTCCAGGGCTAACGTTAGGCATGAAATGTGAGTTGTCATGTTGGGAGCTCGCTCCTCTTTCAGCTGCCTGGCCAAAGCAACTGCAAACGTTCTGGGGTTTGGGGGGACTCGGCTGGGAAAAGAAAGGAAAAGATACCGGTGGTTGCAGTCTGTTTGGCTGCTTGGCTCAGCCCTGGTGGGGATCCTGCAGCTCCAGTGGTATTGCTGGTTCCCTTCAGCCATCCCAGACCACTCCTGTCACCTGTGGACACCTGGGCAAAACCCAAAGTCTTGACCTTTTGTGGTATCACAGCAAGCCCTGGTAACAAGTCTCTCACAGTCTTTTTTTACAGGCTCCCTTCAGCACTTGGAAGGGGCTCTAAAATCTCCCTGGAGCCTTCTCTTCTCCAGGCTGGACACCTCCAGCTCTCCCAGCCTGCCTTCAGAGCAGATGTGCTCCAGCCCTGGGACCACCTCCATGGCCCACTGTTGATCCTAGGTGGAGAGGTGCTAGAGGAGAGCAGGAGTTCACACAAATCTGTGTCTCCTGGCAGACCCCATTTACCCAACAGCAAAGTGCCACGGGGACAAAACACATTGAAACACAGGGAAAAACAGGCTGAAGGAGGATTTAGCAGCAGGCACAAGTTGGAGGCTTTCTGGACACACGGTGGGGCTGGGTAGGGGCAGGAGCTGCTGATGCATGGGCAGAGAACCATGGATGGAAGCTGGAGACACCCGTGGCTCCCCAGGCCCTGGCGATGCTCAGCTCCACTGGGTTGTTTTCTTCTGACAGTCTGAGGAGGAGAAGCACTGGAGACACGAGGTGAGCTGTGAGAACATTCCTCTGATGAGGAGCATTCCCTCTGCCAGCTTCCCTTGGCATATATGTGCTTATATATGTGTATATAAATGTGTGTGTATATATATATATATATATATATATATATATAAAAAAGCATTCTGGCTATTAATAGCAATAACACTTTGTGACGCCGGGTGTCTCAGATCAGTCTCTGTTCCAGGTCTAACGGAGGCAGATGAACATGCAAAGTTAGACAGGGCTGAGCGGTGTAAATCTGAGGAAACGGGGCTTCATCGTGAAAAAAACGAGCTCTGAAAGGGTCTGAAAGGGAGCGATGGGGTGTCTCAGGCACTGGAAATAAACTGGGTTGTGTCTGCTGGGGAGTTGCTGCACGTTTGGTGATGAAATGTGTTCATTTTTGTAGGAAACAACAGAATTAAATCCTGCTTTTAGTGGGAAAGTCAATTCTGCCTTAACTGCAAAGCCGCTAGCAATGACTCCACAGTATAAGAAATATAATAATTATGATAATTAATAAAGATAATAATACAGTCAAACCTTGCTAATGACTCAGAGGCTGCTTACTAATTACTGAATTTTGTGGATAAACAAGCCAGAATAATGCATCATAAAATACACTTTGTTCCATTATTTTGACATGTCTCATTTAGTTTTAATTATTTATACTTCCTAATATACCAGTCACTCTGCTTGGGAAGGTTTTACAAAAATAATGAAGCTCTAATAATGTGACATGTCAGTTCAGTATTTGCTGAAACAGGGAGACAGGAAAACCAGTCCTTTCAGGGGGTGTGTAAATCAGGAAGGGCACAGATCAGTGGAGCTCAGATATTCAAAGTTTTAATGCAAAATATTAGACATCTCTATTATGCCTTTGACTGGGAGCCCTCGGAGCAGCTTCCCTGGTGGAGAACTCCTGAAGCCGACCTGCTTCGCTGCTAAATGCAGAAGGATCGATGCTGGTTCTCCAGAAAAATCACACAGTTTGAAAAATAATAATAAACGTGAAGCAGTTCTTGTGCCCAAGTCAATTTTTATCCTTAAATCAATTTTTTCCACCACCACGAGGGCTGAAAGCTTGTTTTTAATTTAAATGAGAGCTACGATTTTTACATAATCACTTGATTCCTGGAGCTGGCATTCCCTCGAAACCCCAGCCCGCCTCCCCCCTCCCTGAATTTGGCAGGAATTGGCCCCACTCTTGTACGAAAGACGCTGGAGGAAGAACTCAGCATTTATTTAGCTCAGTTTTCCAGCTCCGGAGAGTCCTGAAGGGTGCGTGCTGGAAATGAGCCTTTGGAGTCAGGAGGATTTTTTCTTAAAAAAAAAAAAGGAAAGAAAAGAAGAAAAAAAAGGAAAATAAGCAATTTCTCTTGGAGATTTGCCAGCAAACTGACTCTACCAGCCCTGTCCCAGCTCTCTGCCAGCATATGGATCGGTTGTTGCAACTTTCAAGCGTTTCCCTCTGTCTGGGGATGGGATAACGTACTGCAAAACCACTCTGTATATAATATTCTCTCTCCCACTGAGCTGCTTTTCCAGAGGGATCTGTTGTGAGCCGCTGGAAGGGCGCGGGAGAGCGTGGAGCCTGCGGCAGCGGGGCAGCGAGGGGGAACCCTGCACGCTCAGCCTGTTCACCTGCGAGCATCCTCCCTCCCTCCCTCCCTCCCCACGGGCGCGTTTGGGTTTTCCACGCTGCTGTGCCCTGAAAGTCCCGGCCCGTGGGAGTGGGAGGGGGATGGCAGCGAGGGTGGTCACGGATGGAGCTGCCTTCCAGCAGCGGGAATTATAAAGACTGGGATGTGTGGAAAGCCGAGGTGGGGGGAGAATGGGGATCTCTGTGCCCTGGGGAGCAGGAAGCCAACGCCGGGTGCAGAGGTTGAGCCTGTCTGTTCTCTCCAGGCCGGGAGAGCACGAGGAGAGGCGCAGGCCTTCCGGAAATAGGGCGCAGGTAGGGGTTCTAAATGGGGACCTGTTTGGGGTTCCTTGGGTCCTACTTCGGCTGGATCAGCGCGCTGGAGAGCATCCTTCATCAGCGGGTGGGCACCGGGTGCAGAGGGAAATGAAGCTGCCGGGCACCGTCCCGTGTCAGGAGAGGGCACACCGGGCACGGTGCGGGCTGTGGGGCACAGAAGCTGTGACAGGGTCCCCACCGGGCAGCGGGAACCGGTGGGCGGCTGTTGCAACCTTCCCCTCGCCGGGGCGGCCGGGGATGAAGGACGGGGAGCGCACCAGGCTGCTCCGAGGGGCTCCAGCGGCGCTGCCCGCGGTGCCCGAGCCCCCGGCGGTGGCGACCGCGGGAGGAGCCGCCCGGCCCCGCCGCGAACAATAGCGGCCCCGGCGCGGGGCGGTGCGGAGCGGGGCGGGCCGGGGGCCGCCGCCCGCCCCCCCGCGCCGCCGCCCGCCCTCTCCCCGCCCTCTCCCCGCGCCAGAGGCACCGCCGCCGCCGCAGCCGGGTCCATGCCCGCTGGAGCCCCCGCCTGCCGCCGCCCGCAGCCCCGGCATGGACGTTCGGTTCTACCCCTCCGCCCCTCCCGCCGTGGGCTCGCTGCCCGGCGCGGACCCCACTTGCCTCGGGCCGCTGGATTATTATCACTGCAACAAGGTAGCGGGGGCGCGGGGGGTCCCCGGGCTCGGCGCGTCCCGCCGCTGCTCCGCGGGCACGGGAGCGGGGCACGGGCACGGAAAGTGCCGGCGGCGCCCGGCTCCTGCGGGAGGGAATTTTGAAAGTGGTCTGGAAGCGGAGCGGGGGGAGCCGTCGGGTGCCCGGGCCGCCCCGCAGCGGGCGGGGGGAGCCCGAGCCCGGGGCGCTGCTCGGCGGGGCGGGCCGGGAGCCGAGCGCGGTGTCCGTGTGTCCGTGCCGGGTGGGTTTAACCTCCTCCGCTCCGGGAGCGCTCGGCCCGGGGCGATGCGCGGGGTGAGGAGGGGGTTGTTGTTGCGGTTGTTGTCGGGTACTTTTTTCCTGTTGTTCTTCGCCGCGTTGTTGTTTTGCACCGTCTTCGCGAGCTGCGGAGCCACCGGGCCGGGTCGCGGCTCCTCCCGAGCGGGGTCCGGCCCCGTCCCTCGCCTCCGTCCCCTGCCTGCCTGCGCTCTCCTGCGGAGGGAGCGCCAGCCCCGGGCTGGGGGTATCCGTGTGCCCCCAGACCTCCGTCACCCACATTTTCCCCGCTCGCTGCAGCTGCGAGGCGAAGCACCCTGCACTTGTAACGGGAGAGGGATGCGCAGGGGATATTTGAGAGCGCGGAGGTGCTGCTGTAGGAAATTTCCCTCATCCTAGAGAAGGCGAAGCGAAGGGGATAGATGCTACTTCAGGGAAAAGGAGTTCTCTGCGAGTATCGCCTTGCTCGGTGTGGGTAAACAGCGCTGATGTTTTCAGCTACAAAGCCGTGGGATACAGATCCCTTTGGAGGGAGGGGGATCATCCCAGACGTAATCCTTGCTGCCTTCCGGGCCAAATTCGGGTAACTGCGTTGAAAAAAAGTTAATAAAAGGAGAAAATGCTCTCCTGCGTCCGTACAGCAGCTCAGGATGCTCTCGGCTCACCTCACTGTTGTGATACTTTGGGATCAAACTCTTAAGACACAAGGAGAGGGAAAGATGTGTGGCTTCCCAGACGCGGCTAATTAATCTTTATGTATCAAGATACGTATTTAACTGTTCTCTGTCATTTGGCTTATTTATCTCTTTTTATTAAGTTGTAGCAAACCGAATAGTTCTCGTTTAATTTTGAGATGCCGGATTATACTGAAAGGAAACAACTTCGGTTGTTTTCGCCTGTATCTGCGTACTGCTGGCTTCAAAGTGTTTTATTGTCATTGCCGTTGCTCTTAAAACACTAAATATGCTCTTACAACACTAACGAGAGCTGGTTCACCTGGGAGCAGGACATTCGTCCAGCTGAAACATCAGCCCGTAGTGTGTGAGAGCAGAAATCTGGGATCATGTGAGCGTGTGCCACTGGCGACTGCGGCTGCCCCCAAATCCTGCTGGCTTTCGGAACTCGGTTTTACCACGAAGTTGTTGGATGTCAACACGATTTACTTTGCCTTCCAGTGTTTTGTGCGGGAGCTGCGGCTCGTGGCCGTGCTCGCAGTGTCTCAGCCTCGGGGCTGCGCGGTGCCGTGTCCCCCGGCAGCGCCCGGCCGAGCCTTTGGGGCGCGGGGCCCCTCGTCGTCGGCTCATCCGTGGCCTGAATCCCTGAGATTAGTCCCGGATTAGGCGGTGGCAATTGATCCGCGGGTCCTCGCTGCCGCTGCGGCCGGGAGGCTGCAGGGAATCGCCTCTCCTGGGTGCGCAGCGAGCTCAGCCCCGGCGGGGGAGCGGGTGCGATGGGTGCTGTGCTGGCCGGGCTGGATGGGACACCGGAGAGGAGCACCCCAGGTACTGACCACTGCCACCAGATGCTGCTGTTGTCACTGCTACGGAGGATCTTAAGGCAGCGGCAGAAGAAAGGAAGTGACTTACCCTTTGCTGATACTCAGGGCGCTCCCCCCCCCGCTTCTTTTCTTTTCTGAGTTATCAAATGACATTTGCTTATGCACAGCCGTGCACGTTTGTCTGTGGCATGAGGCCGCTGGAATGAAGCCAGAGATGAAACGGGCTGACTCTGTTTCCCTGACAGACTGCAGGTATAACTGCTGTAACTTCAGCATCAGACCGTGGAGCAGGAGCGAGTGTCTCCTGCTGCTTTCCCTTCGGATAACTCCGGCAGGTGCGGGGTGGGATCCAGCCGAGGATCACCAGCAGCGTGCTGTTCTCTTGTGCCTGTCATGGAGAGCACCTCCTGAGCGCTCCTGCTTCCTGGAGCCACATGGGATACTCTGGGAAACTCCGGAACCTCACACCGGTCCCAACCCCATTGCTCCTGTCTGGTGCTGGTGGCTCGGCCCACGGCTGGGCTGAGACAGTGTCTGCCTCAAAGCATTTCCACTTAAAGAAGATACAGAGGAGGGTAGGGTGGCCTGGAAAAATCAGAATTCTTCCACTATGGTGTGCAGATATCCCGGACAAAATCCGTCTCTAGGAAGGACCTGGGCAAGGAGCACTTACAGGCTCTTTGCTGTCCTCCTGCTTCGCTGAGTTTATGGAGGGGCTCTAAAACCCTTTGATTTAAAAGGCTTGTTTTGTTCAGGGGTTTTTTTTTATTTTGTTTTCTTTTTCCCCTTCGTTTGTTTATTTATTTCTCTAGGGGGAGGCAGCAAGGCTGGGCTGTGCAGTGTCACTGTGCACAAATAACTCGCTGGGAGCACGGCGGAGCTCTGCCATTGCCGTGAGCTGCCTCAGCCCAAAGCGGCCTGAAACGTTAATGGAATTGTTTTGTGCACTTACTGGACATGATATTGTTACCGGGAGGTCTCCGATCTCGCCTGCACGCTGCAGTCAGCCACAATTCCTCTTTGCAGCTACACAGGGGCCTACTGCGGATCAGCATTTCCATTTCTGAAAGGACAGGGGATGTTTAGAGGGATAATGAAATGGGAGTGTGTGTTCAGCCGAGGCCTCCCCAGAAGGGAGGCGTTTGCACCCTTTCTTTAGCTGCTTCCACAGCGCCCCTGTTTTCCCTGGAAGGGCTGGCCACTGGGAGGGATGGAGAAGGTAGTGAGGGGCTGGACACCCACACGTGGATAACGAGAGCCCTCCTGCCCCATCAGGCAGGGTGAGAAGGAGCCCTCCCTGCTGCTGACTGCATTTGGTGAGGAGTCCTGATGGATCAGGAACGTTGGTGGCATCGAAGCCGGGGCAAAGGGCCCCCTGTGTAAACCAGTCCCTGTCACTGGTGATCCTGCATGGAGCAGCCTGCCATGGCCCCAAACTTCCTGGTGCCCAGGGAGCTGCTGCTCACAGCCTGGAGGACCGAAGCTCCTTGGCAGGATTTTTAGGGCTGCAGAGTGCTCAGCCCAAGGTGTGGGGGTGATAAGGAACCACCTGAGAGGACAATGAGCATTTCCCACTCTGGAGTGCTGGCCCCTCCATCCTGTGGGCTGGATTCAGGACCTGCTACATCGCTGGGACAGCAGGAACACCTCTGGTGTCTGCACAGTGGCCACGAGGGACCGGGGAGGTTCAGCTGAAAGTGTGAGGAGCCCTCAATCCAACCCATGACACCCATCCCTGTCATCGGCCACCTGAGCGCCGCTAAAGGGAACACCTACCTCTGTTTTGGATTCCTCATTCAAATTTGGGTCTAAAGCCCTTTTTCTGTCCCCTCTGGCCTTTTTCCTGGGGCATTGGTACCTGCTGCAGACCCCTTCCTGCTCACTTGCCAGGAAAGCATTCGCAGGGTTTTGAGCTGCTCGTGTGTGGTGCTGGTGTTTTGGGTGAGAGCAGCGTGTCCCTGCACCATCTAAGGGGGTGTTGCTCCCTGGTGGGGCATTTTCCCATCCCTCCAATTGCTTTGAGAAAATATGGGGATTTTTCCCACTTGAGCTCTGGGGAGATTGTGCAGCTGTATTTCACAATATGTAAACCGTGGTAAAAAATGTGCATTTTAGTAACGCCGAGGCTCGTTCTGCTTTCTGCAGAGCTTTAGCGCCAGGATCTGGTGTGCTCACTGATGCACCAGCATGGAAGGGTTTTTCCTAGATCCTAAATTGTGTGTGTGGGTCCACGAAGTTCAAGAGGGAGTTTTTCCTTCTCAGCCCAGGCAAAATTGCCTCGGCAAGGGAGGCCTGTGACAGGAATCCTGCCGGAGCACGGTGCCCTGCGCTCTTTCACGCAGGCTGTGCAGGGATGCTGTGATGCAGGAGGAGTGATCCTGCTCCCTGCTCCCCAGGGGCATCTTTGGGGAGTGAATTATCATCTCTATTCTTCCTGCAGAAATAAATTTAAATATAAATTCTTCCCGGTTGCTTCTGGTGTTACAACGATCAGACGGGGTCAGCACGATGCCCGATTCCCAGCCAGTGGAATTGATGGGGATTGATGAGGAGGAGGAGGAGGAGGACCCAGCCTGGGAATACCAAATTCACACTGGTGTGAGACCCTGGGAGTGCCCCAGGTCCTTGGGGGCCCCCGTGCTGGGGGGCCCTGTTGTTACCCCTGCAGCATTTCTGTGGGATTCATCAGCACCGTCAAACCTTTCCCCGAATTTTCTTGGTAGGATGCAGCGGCTTTGCCTCTCCAAGCACACCCTCTCTCTTGCCTTTTAGGCTGATAAATTGACAACAACTATTTTGCCAATACACCATCATAAATTATGGATCATTAAAATCTACTGGTGGTGTGATGGGTATTAATCTGCAACCAATGCTCTCTTCTTCTTTTAAGAACCCTTCAGAAATGGGATCTGAGCTGGTACGAGCCCGAGTCGATGTAGCAAATGCATTTCTGTGAAATGTTCTATTTTGACTTTTACAATAAATTGTCCATTGCAGTGATAAACATGGTCCCTTTTTCCTTGTTCCAGAATTGCTTTGCCATTCTGGAAGATAAAATGCATTCTTTCCCTTCCTACTTTCGAAGCCAACTCTGTTTTGAAGTAGCATAAGTCTTTCTTTGGAGATGGAGGATTTTGGATGGAGAACAAAGTCCAGCAGATTTTTAATTTGGGGCCCATCTCATTCTCATTTGGCAGGCAGCTCCTGTTGATTTGCAAATGTAGATTTTTTTTTATTACTTTTTTTTCTTTTAGGCCCTGAATGTGGGCAAAGGCTTCCTCTGAAAAGTGGTTGAGCTGCTCAGTGGGACAACCCTGCGTTCTCCAGAGTGGTCTTTGATGGGTTGCGCAGCAGAAAGTGTTTGAAGCTCCATTTTTTGCCTTGGGCTTTAAGTCAGGGATTGGGAGCTAAATAATGAATGTCCATCCATTCATAGAAAATGTTGTTCTCTCTGCATGCACAGAGGGGAGGCTTTAATCTGGTTGTTTTGGGAACAATGGGAGATGTTTTGAAGATCGGTCTGACTTGTGTGTAACAACATGTTTGTTTGGGCTGCTTCTGAATAACCTTGTCCAGGGCCTGATCCATGGAAGTCCTTGTAGCAGAGGAGACATCACGAGACAAAAAATTCAGGATCAAAACGGTACAAGTTTCTCTGATTTATTGATGATTCCCCAAATCAATGATTGTCCCCTGAATCAGTGCTCCAGAGCCTGTGGGTGTTACATCACTGTAACTGCAGGGTAAATCCATGAACAGCTCTGCTCTTGGACCTCTGAGCCTGCAGCAGGCACCAGGACCAGTCTGTGCATCTGTAATGGAGAAAACATTCCATGAACAAGCTGTATTTTGCTTCTAACAGACCAGTGCATCCTATAACTTGGGGAGTGCATGGCTGATCCTCGTGCCAGGGCAGTGGGAGAGCACCTGGGACCTTGCAGAGCTCTTCCAGCTTTTCCTTGTTGTGAGGATGGGCACCGCCAGCTCCTTTCCTGGAGGTTGTTGTTACCCTTGTGATATTTCTGCAGCATTTGCAGAAAAATCTCTGTTTTCATTCTGCCTTCACTTTGCTTCTCTTTCCTGCTGGGTACAAGGAGCGGGAGGTGAGGATGCTCCACCACCATGGACTGGCCCCACTGTGAGGGGGGAGTGTTTTCCCCTCGAGGTGCAATTTTTCCCTATTACCTTTGTGCTCCTCTGGCTTTTTTTTTACAAAACGAGCTCTAAATGCTTTTACCATAAGTTGGGTTATATCTTGCGGTATAAATGAAGCATATAATTGTGTTTTCCTAACAGCTCCACATTAAAAATAAGTTATTGTGTTGCTAATGTGTTTTTCCTGACAATTTTCCATCCGGTGAGTGTGAGGCTTCTGTCTGAACTGTCGTGCAGCAGCACCTCTGCCTCCTCTCGAGCTCTGATTCAGTATTCCTCAAGTCAGGCTGAAGTGTTAGTGTGATTAGAGCTTTCATACTATTAATTCCTAATTGGAGGTTGGAGCGCTAATGTTCCACCTTTGTGATTTTACACTCGTTTTAATATAATTAAATAATGCATAATGTATGTTCTATAACACTGCACATAAATTACGTATGACATACACTATATTCTGTGGTGTATATAAATTAGCTGTTATCTAATAGATGATCTACATGATATGATGTATTATATATGATGTATTATATGTGATGTATTATATATCATATATGTCATTATAGTGGATACTTGGGGATACACAGCCCAGCTTCAGCAGGAAGAAATCTCCCAACAAAACTTACTGGAACAAGCACTGATCACACCACTCTTTAAAAAACAGGGAAAAAAACGATAGAAAACAGCATTAAATTGCCTGATTTTGCAGCTATAAGACCAGATTTAAATATATTAATTGTCTGCCTTCCCCCCAGCCTTTTCCTATTGTTTCCCTCCGGAGGTTTTGTTCTGACGGATGCCATTTCTCCCCTGAAAAATGGCCCTGGCTGCCGCGGTGCTGCGGGCGAAATCTTCGTGTTGTGCCACAGAATCTCTCTGCGCCGTCCTCATGGTTTGCGTGGATTGCTTGACCTCTGCAGATATAATTAAATCTCTTCCTGACGACTGTGAGATTGCAGCTCGGCTCCGTGGCGAAGGGAACCGGGAGGGAAGTGTTAAACGGGGCCCCGGGCCAGGAATTGTTCTTATGGAGAGATTATTGGAGCACTGGTTTGTGTTGGTCGCTGCACGTGGCTTCGGAGGAACCTGACTTGGTCCGAGGCAGCTTCTTGACCTCTAATTCTGGGCTGGACGTGGACACAGGAGGTTGAATTTCGCCAGTGTTTGAAATGTAGAAGGTTTAATTTTTTTCTGTTGGTTTGAGGACTCGGCCCCTTGCTCTCATGCTGCCTTTTGTTCCTGGGTTCCTGAGGATCTCATGACTTCGCAGGTGCTAGAAAAGGGGGGTGACAGTTGGAGGACCTGCGGGGCAGGTGGAAGAACTTGCTGCAGCTCTGCCCTGAGCCTCTTCTCCCCATTCCCAATGAGCATCATCTTCCAGGCAGCAGAGACCCTCAGCCTCGAGGAGAAGGTCTGGGGCAGCCCTGGCACTGTGGTGCTCAGGGGAGGTGGAGGACAAGCCCTGGCAGTGCCACCCTCCCCTCTGGTGATGTGCCACCATCCTCACTGTCACCCAGGCTGTGTTTCCCCCACGACCCCGTGGATCCTGTTCCACCCCCCGGTGGCAAGGAGCACTTTTTTATTGGATTAGCTGGATCACATTAGCAGGTTTCTCTTCCCACAAAACCTATGGATGAGTCAGAGTTTCCATCCCCGTCTGGGCTCGTCAGGGAGGCTCCATCCCCTTTCTTTCCAGCTGTCTGCCTGTGCACGGTGCTTTTCCTCTCCACTTTAGAAAAAACAATCATCTTCCTCTCCATCTGTGTTCTTGCCAGTGGCCAAGGCTGGGAGATAAGAGCTGTGTCATGGCTCTGCCTTTTATCCTCTCCAGGAACTGGCCTAGATCTCCCTCTCCAGAAGCAGCAGCTCAGTTCAGGGCCCTCCAGAAATTTGGGGGTTATTTTAGGATTAATTTGAGCCACCTGAGCACTGAGCATCCATTGCAGGAGATCCAGGTCCGTGGAGAAGTGCAAGCAGAGCCTGGGACATCTGAAAGGCTTCTCTCTTCCAAAGATGTGGATCTCCACGTTTAAACCAATGTGAGAGTTTCACCTTTCCAGCCAGGTTCACCCAGCAGTTTATTCCTGCACATCTCCCTCTCCCTGGGAAGGTGCTAGGGCTGTGTAGGCTCTTTGGGAGTTGTCAAGCCTTTTGAAAACCCTCAAATGCAGCAGTTTTAGTGTGAAGGATGACACTGGGAGGGGGAGGACATTGTGGTAGTGGAGAGCGTGGCCTCATGTGCTGCTGGTCCATGTGGGGAGCTGGTGGAGCTCAGTCCTGTTCCAGCAGTGCAGGCTGAGCTCCTTTCTCCCCTGAGAGCTGAACCCTTGGTCAAGGATGAGCTGTTTGATTCCACCCCACCATCACCTCTCCTTTATGCCATGGAGAAGATGCTCCCAGGGACTTTTGTGGTGCTGTGGGAGGGCACAGGGTGAGCTGCTGAAGGCCCCCAGCGTAAGAAGGACCTGGAGCTGTTGGA
This sequence comes from Lycocorax pyrrhopterus obiensis, assembly GCA_014706295.1. Taxonomy (NCBI): domain Eukaryota; kingdom Metazoa; phylum Chordata; class Aves; order Passeriformes; family Paradisaeidae; genus Lycocorax; species Lycocorax pyrrhopterus. Next base: position 5,569,841 of record JACSVZ010000022.1, on the reverse strand, counting down.
GTGAGTCCAGAGGAGGCCATGGAGATGCTCCGAGGGCTGGAGCCCCTCTGCTCTGGGGGCAGCTGGGAGAGCTGGGGGTGCTCACCTGGAGGAGAGACGGATCCAGGGAGAGCTCAGAGCCCATTCCAGGGCCTGAAAGGGCTCCAGGAGAGCTGGAGAGGGACTTTGGACAAGGGTCTGGATTACAGGTCAACAGGGAATGGCTTCCCACTGCCAGAGGGCAGGGATAGATGGGATATTGGGAAGGAATTGTTCCCTGGGAGGGTGGGCAGGCCCTGGCACAGGGTGCCCAGAGAAGCTGTGGCTGCCCCTGGATCCCTGGAAGTGCCCAAGGCCAGGCTGGATGGGGCTTGGAGCAACCTGGGCTAGTGGAAGGTGTCCCTGCCTGTGGCAGGGGGTGGGATGAGATCCAGCCCAAACCATTCTGTGATTTTTTTGCATTGCTTACAGTTACTGAACCCTAACATATTTTTTTTTATTTTTGTCAACAAATAACAAATCCATTCCCTGTTTCTTAGTTTTCTTGGGTGCTTCCTTGAACAGAGGGGCTTTATATACGGAGCCATCTCAGAACATTGTGCCTGCAGTGGAAGAACGATGTATTTTTAGGGAATTAGATCTGTAGTCCCCACTGTCAGAAGAGGAGCAGTGTGCCCCGGAGTCTTCAACAAAAAGAAGAGAAACTTTGACAGCATGGAAATAAAATGTATGAAAACTTTAGTGACTTCTAACTGAATTATCTTGGTTTGTCTCAGCTTATGCAATGGCCCAAAAATATTAGAATATTGTATGAAGAAGAAGCAGAAGTACTGGGAGGGGGGGACATAAAGCACAGAAACTGGGGCTTGTAGCACTGGAAAATATTCCCCCCCAAGTCGGATCCTGCTCTGTTTGTCCATGCTCAGCCCAGGGAGGCAACTTTTCCCCTGCTGCATTATCTTGTCTCTAAATAGCGTTCAAAGGAGAAGAAGAATGTGCTGTTAAAAATATCAAACTTTTGGGAATGGCTGGCAGACTTTAGCGCTGATAAGCATTGTTGATTGAAGATCAAACAGCCCTTGAAGAAAAACCTTCCAGCGAGCGCCGTGGGTCCAGCCCTGCAGCCAGACAGTGAGGTCAGCCTTCAATCCAGGGATATTTAGGGACCGACACTGGAATTATGGTCTGGGCTCCTCTACCCCAGACGGATGTTGGCGACGTGGTGGTTTAAACTTGATAAATCTGTTCAAGCTGAGAACAGCATTTATTACGTGCCAAGAGTCTGCGTTAGTAGGTGGTAGTTTTATATATATATATTTTATTTTTTTTTTCCTCCACTTAAGATAAAGAGAAAAGGCTGCAGGTCATAATGTGAACTGAAGACTGCTGGCATTTGTTTTTTAATTAATTGACAACCTGCATTTCTGTGTCAAGGTGGCAAATTAATAGTGGGTGGCCATCTGTTTGCAAAGCAGATAGTTCTGGCTGTGCCAAACATGTGGAGTATTTAACCATTTGATTTAAATCAGATCAGAATGGTGGCCTTTTGAACACTCTATTAAGTTGGTTTTTCCATTTGAGAGTTGGGCTTTGAAAAGGGGAAAAATACTGAAATGGTCTTTTTAGCTTCATAAACTTGCAGGCCTTTAAGTGAGTTCTTTGGCATATTTGGCCTTTTTTTTAGGAGAGGCCAAATCCTGGTGGGAATAACAACATGGAGCTTCAATCACATGTGGAAGCGGGGTACCAGGTTTGTGTGAGAACACCAAAGAAACAAATACATGTTAAAAATCCTAAAGCAGCTCAGGCTGGAAGGGACCTCTGGAAGTGTATTTGAGCTAATTTCAGTAGCACCTTCTGGGATTGAGATGGCAGGAAAGAAAAATATCAATAGATTTTCTGCTCTAATACAGTGAGAGTCTCAGTGGTGGTGGCTGCAATCAAATGCTAAATAGAAAGTTTGCAATAAAAAGGGCTTTAGTTAGAATTAATAAAATGTGAAATGCCTCGTTCCTTGGAAAAAATGTGGTATTGACTGAGATTTAGAAATATGTCCTGGGAGCAGGGATCTGGATTGCAGGCTCCAGAGCTGGCTCTGGCATCCGTTCCCTGCATGCATTACTATTATTTATTTATTTATTATATTTTTAAATTTTTTTTTTTGCCTGGGAAGGTCACAATGTGCAAGATTGAGAGGAAATTAGTGAAGAGCTGGAATCAAGGGCAGCCTTGCACAAAATGATCATCCTCTTTTCCCACTCCTTCACCTTCCTGTGCTGTGCATGGCAGGGGGATGATCTTTAAGGTCCTTTCCAGCCCAAACTGGATTTTAAACCAGGATCCTTGTATTGCAGGCAAATCCAAGTTTATCATGGGAACTTTCCTGACTGAGTTTGATTTTAAGTCCTGCTATCCAGAGCTGCCTCCAGAAGCTGCACGTGAAGCCACAGCTAGTTCCCATTTTCAGGAAAGCACTGCTCGAATTCTCTGGGAAATGAGGATTTTAACATCCTCTTGTTTTGAGGAATTGTCTTAGGATGTTCTGAAGCTCAACTGGAGCTTCTCATTTGCCTCCAGAGCTGGAAATCTTGGATAGCTCAGAGGCAGGAAGAGCCTGGTGCTGGATCTGGGGCTTGAGCTTGTGTCACTGTCACCGTGTCATGAGCGTGGGGACGGTGCCAGCTTGGAAGGGATGCTCTGCTTGGCACAAAAAGGTCTCGAGAACACGCTGCTTCCTTGCTTAGCACAGTTACAGCAGGAAGGCTGCAGGACCCACGGGCTCCTGGAGAGCTGCTGGGGCTCTTCCCACCACTGGGACACCAGGCCACAGTGCCGAGGGACCAGATGTCCTCACAAGCTGTGAGATAGGGCTGCTGGTTGCTGTCCTGCTCTCTGGGTGTGGGCATGTGCTTCCAAAAACGTGGAGATGTGGTGCCTGGGCACATGGTTTAGTGGCGGCCTGGGCAGTGCTGAGATGGTGGTTGGACTCGATGATCTTGGAGCTCTTTTCCCACCTTTATGGTTCTCTGATTCTCTGGTGGCAGTGTGGGACATACAGCAGGACAGGGGCCAGCTGGCCCACCTGAAACTGGGGGCCTCATCCCTTTGGCTGTTGTGGAGCCACTAACGAGGCCAGTGGGGTGATCCAGCTTTCTTTGGGGCTTCTCTGGATTTGGTTTGGGCTCTCCCCTGCCAGGCCAGGAGTTGGACTTTGATGATCCTTGAGAGTCACTTCCAAGTCGGAATATTCTGTGATAAACAGAACCTCCCCGAGTGAAACCCAGCAACACCAGGCTGAGCTGAGTTAAAAATGAAGAAATTTGTGCGACTGAAGGTTTTGGAGTGCGGTGCATTGCTGGGTGCAGTGACAGAGCCAGGCTCTGCAGGGCTGGTTGGCCAGTGAGCTCCATGCCTTGTGTCCCTGCCTAGGCTCTGGTGAGCCCCACACTCAGTGGGAGCTGCTCATCCCTCACAGCCCTGGAGCCCTGTGAGGCTCAGCTTTGAGCCCTGGTCACGTTTGAGTGTGGCAGGCGTGACTGGAGCGCCTCGGTGAAGCGCAAAGCTGGGTCCGACGGGGTGGGAAGGAGGTGACAATGGAAAGTTTAATTCCCTGCTCGTCTCAGCCACGATTCGGGCTTGATTTCCCTCTGTGGAGGCTTCCCCTCTCCCTCTCTGCTGTCCAAGTGTTGCTTCTGTTGCATTTGCTATTTATTTTCTCCCTCGCCCGGGGGCTGCTGCGAGAGGTGTCTCTTTGCTCTGCCGGCTGTTCCTGATGCTTCCTTTTCCTTGCTAATACCAATTGTTTCTGCCAAAAGCGCTCGGTGGTGTTATGTAAACCTCGAATCACACGCTAACGCTCCGATCCGGGGGCTCCCAAAGGCGCTGGATCGGATTCGCCCCCGCGCCGGCTCCGCTGCCACCAGCCTTGTGCTGTGCCAGGGGTCCCCCTGGGCTGCTGAGCCAAGGGGTGGGGTGGCACTGGCCATGACAACCCCGGCCATCTGAGCCAGCGTCGCCGCTGTCGCTGGCAGCTCTAGTGGGAGGCAGGAGAGCTCCCGGTGAGGGCTCAGGGCTGGGATCGGAGCTGTTTGTAGGGCGCGGTACCTGCGGAGCAAAGCTGCGTTCTCGGCGCGCGGGTTTGTAGCGGTGTTGGGGGATGCTCTGGGAGGGTTCTGCTACCACTTGGTGCATCTCCACCCCATCCCTGCCCTCGGTCCAGGGCAGAGCCTGCCTGAGCAGTCCCTGGGCTTGCTGCCAGCCAGCTCGTGGAATTGGAGCTCCCGGAGCACGTTCATGGAGACGCCGTGTTCCTCCAAGGCTCCTGGGTGGGCACCTCTTCTGCTCAGCCAGACAGTGTTCTATCCAAGCCAGTTCTTTACCTGGGAAGTGATATTAGCAAAATCCTGATGAATTTCCAAGTGCTGCTTTATGTGATTTGGCAGCCAGGATTCTCTCGAAAAAGAAAGAAAAGAGAGAGAGAGATCCACCATTGCTGTGTTCCCCACCTCTTCCCCATCCACTCCACTGCTTTTGAGAGATTAAAAAGAGATTAAATCCTGCTGAGCTGGCAGGTGATGTTGATGAATGTTTGGAGGGGATTAGGGTAAATCCATTCCTCCTTCTGATTTAGCTCAAGATTTGAACTCATTGATAAAATTTGTCCAGGTTTTACCTCTGAAACTTCCTTTGAGCCGGTTGAGGTGTAAATGAAGGCAGAGCTTGTTCTCAGAGCAGAAATTATAATAAATTAGCTTCTGTAAGGCTGATGAAGGTTTAAGATTGCTGTGCATCTACAACTATTGCAGTGTCCAGTTAATCCTCACTGCCACAGAATTAAAGGATGCCCAGGTCGGTTCCTTGGCTGGGGGAATCTGGCCTGGCGCTCCTGCTGCAGTGCAGCACAGCTGTGAGATGCTCTGCAACAACCAACCTGCCTGTGCAGGACCCTGTTTCCATGAGGCACTCGAGTTCCCACTTAAAAATGCCATTTCTCAGACTAAGGATGGCATTGAATGGACACAGCTGTGGACTGGGGCTCAGGTGCTGCATCCAGCCAAAGCTGTCTGGGTGTTCTGGCACTGTTTTGGTTCTGTGGTGGCACTGCAGTGGGACTGGAGGTTAAAGAGGATGTTCTGGCAGCCTCCAGCAGCTGTTGGACCTTCTGGTGTATCTGCATGCATCATCCAGCACAGGAACAGGGATGGTGGGACTGCAGATGTCCTATAAGGTGTTCCAGCATCCAGAAGATTGTCCTCAGAGGAACACTGAACCTGCAGCATTGCCATTTGGGCTGAGGGCCAGTGCTGGGACTGGCATCAGCAGCATGTGCTGGGTGGTGCTGGGGCTGCAGGAGAGGATTCTGATTCCAAGGAAATATTTGGAACAAGGCTCAGCATCAGCACTGAGCAGCTGTCCTGGTGGTGGGAGGAATAACCTTCACTTCCCCGTGTTGCCCGTGGTCAAATGAAGCCCTTGAGGTGCAGGAAGAGCTGCTGGGAGGGCAGGAGGGCAGTGGTGGAGCCTCCACCCTGGAGGAGCTTTATAAACCAGGGCAGGGCGTTGCTGCCAGAGCTCTGCACTGCCCATGGCATCTGTGACACGGCAGAGAGGGGGAAAAGCTCTGTGCAAAGCCACTTGGGTTGTTTTGGTGAAGAGCTCCCACCTGCTGCCTTGTATGGAGTCTTCCCCTGGGACTGCTCATTCCAGAGGGCATGGCTTGGTCATCCCAGCATTTCATCCCACCTGTGCCCACCCGAGCTCTGAGTTTCCCTGCACGGAAAGAGTGGTAGCAGTGGCAGCTTTGGGATAGCAGCTTTGCAGGTATCTCTGTGCTGCTTAGCAAAATCTGACATTTAGGAATCACCTGGATACAGGCAAAGGCGCCAGGTGACTGATGTTGTGTGTGACCTGGACTTCCAGGCTCTGTAAAATAGGGCTGAAGTCAGAGATGGTGTGAACGAGCAGTATTGTGGCACGGAGGATACCAGGATCAGGCTTGTTCCCTGTGGAGCAAATCTGCTTCCTCTGAGCTGCTTTGGATTTATCCAGCGATAGCAGCAAACACAGCCCCCTCCCAATCCTCGAGGATGCTGGTGGGGGGGGGCGGGTAGGAAACCTGATAATGTCACAGACAACTGGGAATACTTTCAAGAACATAACTGGGAACAATTTAGAAATCATTTAGGAAGAAAGAATTTTTTTTTCCAGTGTGTCATTGGATTATATGTTTTTCTAGAAAGTAGGAGGAAAGAGATCTTGAAATTAAATGTATTATTAAACTTCCTTAACTCTCATTAAGGAAGAGGATTTGGAGGGAAGTGTTTTCCAGTTTCTTCATCGTGTTGCTGCACAAGCTGGTGTTTGCCAAGCTGGTATTCTTGACTCCTTCAAGAAGAGCAAAAATGAAAGTTAAATTCCTCGTATATTGGAAAAGAATATTGGGTATCCATTGTTTGTGGTGATGGTAGTTTGTTTAAAATAAAGTTACCTTTGTATTTGCTTAGTTTGACTCTAAACAGGAGAATAATGGCTTTCATAATGTCTCTGTTAGAGGAGTATTGTTTGAAAGCACTTTGGGCTTACATTAGTTGAGTGCAAATGAATTCCTGCTCTGGAGCAAGTAAACCCCAGCGGGGCTGGATGCTGGGAGCTGCCAGTGTGATGTGGGGATGTGCATCACACAGGTCTCTGGGGGCCAGTTCTTGATGTAATTCTTCATGCTCCTCATCTTCCCTCCTCCCTTCACTCAGCTCAGTGATGCAGCATCTCACCCCAACAAACAGGTTTCACACTTACACCTGAAACTGGGGGGCACTGGGCAGCGTGAGGAGGGCGGCCAAGAAGCTTTTCAATGCTTTTAATGAAGCCTCTCCGTGTGTCAGCACATGAGTAAACACACTTGGTGAAATATCTTCTATTTGCTCATCTGAACAACAGCAGACACTTGCAGTTTGGGGGGATTTCTTGGTTTTCTTTTTCCCTAACTGTGATGGGAAAATGGGAGGCAGTAGGAAAGCGCTCACTGCTGATGCTGGGTGTGTCAGGAATTGCATCAGTAGCTCTGGGGTGTGTGAGGTGCCCTGCATGAGCACCAGAGGCTCCTGTGCACCTGTGTCCAGAGCCAGCTCCCAGAGCTGCAGATACACACACGGGGTGGGAGCTGAGGCTGCTGAAATCTCAGCACAGGCTGGTTTTCCAGCAGTATCCAATGATGTGGCTGCTCCTGGATCCCTGGAAGTGTTCCAGGCCAGGTTGCACGGGGCTTGGAGCAACCTGGGATAGTGGGAGGTGTCCCTGCCCGTGGCAGGGGGTGGATGGGATGGGCTTTAAGTTCCCTTCCAACCCAACCCAGCCCACTGCATGGTTCTGTGTAATACAGCAGGTGTGAGGAGAACAGCACCTGGGGGCTCTGCTGTCCCCACGCCCATTGCAAGCAGCTGTTCAGACCCCTGTAAATGTTCTGTTTAGTCACAGAACAGCGTGGCAGGGGACACATGACACATGCAGTCAGGGACCACCTGCTTGCTTCTTTTCCTTTCCCAGAAAATAATGAGGACGTTTTCTTAAAAAGCAGCTAAATGCATTAGAAAGAGAAGCCAAGATCTCCTCGTGCAAAGGTGTCAATGTTTTTATTTTAAGCTTAATGTTGCATTTAGTTTGTTACCTGTGAATTATAAAACGTGGGTGGGGATGACTGGGATATCCTGCTGCAGGGATTAGCTCCCCTCTGTGAGCAGGAGGTGTTTTCTGTGCAGGGCTGGGTGGGATGTGCTGCTGGGGCAGCTCTGGACTCTGGAGCTCTGTTCCACAGCCTGCCCCAGGCTGCAGCGTTCCAGGGTTGATTGTGGCAATGCCCCTTTTCTGTCCCAAAGTGAAAAGAGCTCATAGCTGGTGTGAAGGCACCAAATTATGGGTGGTAAAGTGCTGTGCAAGCTCCAGCTCTTGCGTATTCGGTTCTTAAAGGGGGCCAATAAAGACGGGGACAAACTTAGGCATGGCCTGTTGCTATAGGACAAGGGGTGATGGATTTAAACCAAAAGAGGGTCAATTTAAACTGGATATAAGGTAGGTTTGGTTTTGGTTTTGTTTTTTTACGGTGAGAGTGGTAAAACACTGGCACAGGGTGCTCAGAGAAGCTGTGGCTGCCCCTGGATCTCTGGAAGTGTCCAAGGCCAGGCTGGACGGGGCTTGGAGCAGCCTGGGATAGTGGAAGGTGTCCCTGCCCATGGCAGGGGGTGGGACTGGATGGGCTTTAAGGTCTCTTCCAACCCAAACCATTTTTTCTGGCAAGGATGTGCCCAGAGGATGCAAACCTCCCCGACTGCTTTGCAGGCAGATGTGTGGTGGTGGCTGTGGAGTCTCCCAGCTCTGCATGAGCAGAGGATATGGATGAGCTCTGCTGGCTTCCTTTGTGGCTCCTGTGGGTACAAAGCTTTGTTTCAACTTAGGAGCTCGGGTGCTGGGTATTGTTGCAATGACATGTGGCCCAGCAGAGTTTTGAGGCCGCAGCTGAGAAAGGTCCTACTGGGCACTTAGGAGAGGATGGTTCCTAAAAAATATAGCTGAGATGGACAAAGAGTGTGGAAATGTGGGTGTATAAGGGAGGGAGAAATCATACTGCAACCAGGGAATTTCTTTCCAGGGTTACTTTTTAGAAGAATCCCAGTGCTGTGAGTTCTGCATTACCAGTTGTGGGCATGTGGTACCCCAGACCAGAGCAGGGCCCTGCCCTGTGTGCTGGGACAGGTGTCTGACACCAGACTGGTCCTCTCTGTCCTGCTGCCAGGGAAATCCACATTCTTGCAAGCCCTGGGCTTGGTGAGATTGCAGCTGGGCTGTGGCCTCTCCCTCCGCTTTGATGGGGAGTTTGCACTCTGGGCAGTCATAAGATAATCGTTAAGTACAGGGATGATGCAAGTGAGAAAGTGTGGTTTGAGCTCAGCTTTAGCTTCAGAAGACCTCTGAGAACATGGATGCCATCAGCATCCTCCAGCTGTGTTACACAGGGGCTGGTGCAGCCACCAGTGGTTTGCACCAGGCTGCTGCCTGTCAGCAGCACTGACCTTGGCAGAGGCTCTGAAGCAAATGGCACTGCTCAGACATCCCCAGGGAGTGGCAAAAAAATGTGACTTCAGACATCAAAGAGTCAATTCCACCTCTGAATCCCTGGGCACTGTGGTTGATTAATTTGTGGAGTGGGTTCCTGAAGCATTCTGAGGCACGTGGCTCTGGTTTTACCAAAATCCTCAAAGCTGAAAAATTCATCAATCCTATTCCTTCCTCCCAGTGACCACACACTTGGCAAAATTCCCACATTTTCCTTCCCCTTTCTCTGTGTGTGAGATGTCCCACCTTCTCACACGAAGGGCTGCAGGGAGCAGGATGCTGTGGGAGCCCTGGGCACTGCTCTGGGCCACAACAGAATGCAGCTCCAGCTCTCCAGGCTCACAGGATGCTCCATTTAGCATGTTGTCTGTTTCTTTTCCTTTTGGAAAACTGTGGAAAAAAATAGTAGAAGAGGAACTTCTCCATTTTCAGGCTCCTTGCCTTGCTCCAGTGGTGAAGGGTTAATGGGAGAGGTGGCCACTGGACTGGTAACCACTGTCCTTATGGGTTTTGCTGAGTTCTAAGCAATGAGCTTCAGAGCTGGAGTAAGATCCGTGGTTTTGGTGAATACCATGGATTGCACAGCTGTCCTGTGTCCGTAAACCTGGGGTTTGTCAGGGAAGGGTGGTGATGACAGAGGGAATTCCCCCAGTGCGTGGCCAAGTCACTGCTGAGTGGTGGCATCAGAGGAGGGTCCCTGGAGCCCCCATAGGGTGCTGGCTTGGACTGGTGTCTCTGCATCTGCCTGGGGATGAGGGAGCTGTGCAGGGTAGGAAGGGGTTAAGATCAGTGCAGGAGTGAGCACCTGGCTGTGCAGGGAGACCTTTCTGTGGCACTGGGCTCTTTCCATACAAAGGATTACAAAGATCAACCCTGGACCAGGGCAGAGACCCCACTCCTGTGCCCCTGGCACAGGGGAGGTGCCCGGATCCATCCCCAGGCCTGTGTCCTGTCCTCAGAGCCTTCTCTGGTCCTTTGGGGCTCCAGCTCGTGTTCCCACCTTCGCTGATCCCGAGCACCAAGGAATGCGTGAATGGGAAGGGAAGCAGTTCCAGTTTACCCACATTTGTTACATTTGATATGAGCAGACTTTAATAATGAAAAAAAAAAAAGAAAGAAAAAAAGAAAGAAAATCTTCTAGCATGAAGCCCAAGAGATGGGTGGATTTAAGTGCTATTAAGAGATTACTGGTAATGCCCAGCTGTGTGTGTTGGTTCAGCTGCGAGGCGGCAGCTCAGCAGCACAGTCTCATTCCTCTTGCGAGTGCAGCCCATCCCTGAGCTGTGGAGCCCCATCTCTTCTTAGCAAAGGCTCTCTGGTGTCCCCATCTCCCGCATCTTTTCCTCTCTGCTTGTCCCATCAGGCTCCATGAGCCCTGTCAGCAGCACCCACAGGGATGGGAGGGAGGGAAGGTTTCCCCAGGATGTCCATGCTTTGATCAAGATGCCACTTGCTGTTGGACATGGACCTGCAGCCCCAAAACTCCTGGTTTTGAAGGGTGAAACAGCTCCTGGCACCGCTCCTCAGGAGGTTGTGGCCTGAGGTCAGCGTGAGGGGCCTCAGCTGGAAGGTTTGTGTTCACTGGCTTTAGTTGAAGCCCTTCACATTTCCTATCACAGCTCCTTGATGACGATGATGATGAATGCTTCTCTCCACCAAGTCCCTTTTGGTGGTGAATTAAATCATTGCATTTCCCCCCCCACCCTTTCCAGTATTCAGTGTTCTGAGCTAAATTAGAATAGGAACCTTTTCAAACCGTTCCCTTAATAAAAGTATTTAGTTAATAGATGATGCACAGCTCACACAGCTTGCGAGAATCTGACATGGGGTATCATAATATTGTGATATTTAACAGCAAAACCTACTGCATTATCAACTTACCTCTATAGCATGGAGGAGGCAACAGCTGAGGCATAAAAACTAATGCTTCAGTGTGACAGAGCTAAAATTGAACTTGGCAATTACCGCGTGCCTGATTCGCAGTATTGTGAAGTGAAGCTACTATATAAATCAGCTCCAGTAATCACAGGGTTTAAAATTAGTCAGTTACTATTAACTCTGCCAGTGTTAGCATATGCTGGAGAATTATAAAAGTGAAAGGTATGGAATATCTAAAGTACAGGTTTAAAGTAAACCACTTGAACAAGCTCCCAGTGGGAGGATTTGAAGTTCATGCAGAAGTAAGGTTTTGGATACTCTGACAAAGGGTTGTGGAACACATTTAATTGCACATTGCTGTCTAATCTTTTGAATGCTTAACATCCTTTCGAAAGCACCTTTTCATGTTCCCAAGACTTTCACAGTTCACAGAGGGTAGAGTGATGATTGAATTTAATTTTTCCTCCCCTACAGGATTTTTTTTTCAGAGCAGCGCAATTCAAATAGTTTGCAGAGCTCTTCAATGCCAGGCATAGAAAAAAGGAAACAGCAGGATAATGTTTTAAAATCATTATGGGGAAGTGAAAGGCTGCTCTGAGCACAGCACAGAAATTAGCAACTGCTATGATTGCTAAATTTTTATTCCATGCAAAATTCATGGAATTTGCTGCCATGAAAAATAAGGGAGTCAAGTTATTTAATAGGATTCTAAATTATGTAGGATGCACAAATATTTTATATGGGGCAGGGAGCTGTGTGTGTTTCTGTAGGAGAGCGGGAGCTGGGAGCAGCTCTGCTGGGGTCAGGTGGCTGCTGCCCTGTCCACTCCTGTTCCCTCATTCCTCTGCTTCATATCAACGTTTTCGGCTCCATTTCTGAATTAACACAGTTTTGGTCTCGGAGACACCTGACTGTGATGAGTGGGCTTGGGTTTGTGACCTCTGGGCTTGCTCTGGCAGGGGACGTGTCACCTCGTGGTTCCTCTTCTGATCACAGGGACCTCGTGTTGTGGCTTTTGTTGTCGGGGCTGTGCTGTCCCGGGGTGATTCTGAATGAGCTGCATCCAGTGTCAGAGTGATGGAGGGGATGGCACAGTCCCCTCGGGTCTGCCAGCCTGCCCTGGGCTGCTCCTAAAGGATGCTCTGGCACTTGGTCTCGTTTCAAATGCCTCCATCCCTGGTTTCTCCCTCTTGCATCTCCTCCAGGGAAGGTGGGCTGCAGTCTGATGGGGTTTCCATCAGAAAAGCTGGATGCTTTTCCCACCAGTGGATCTAACCCCATGTTTCTGTACCTTCCCCACAGCTCAGGTTGAGCCCACAGCATCCCCAGCACTCCTGCAAGGCAGCTCCACCCCTGGCTTTGCCCTTTCCGTGTCTGACCTTCAGATTCTCACATCAGTCACGATGACTTTTGCGGGTTTTCTTTCCCTGCTGCCTCCTGTCCATACTGTTTTGTTCAGTTACAGCCACATCTGGTTTTCCAGGATGGGCACCTTGTGTCTTGTTTCCGACTCCAGTGAAGCGGAAACGCTGCAGCAAATCCGTGCTTTAGTCTTTCTTTACTTTTAGTCCCCCCATGTGTCCTAATTATTTAGTGCAACTTGTTCAGCCCGTGGTTTTGAAGATGCTCCTGCTCTGGCAGGGATAAGGATCAGATGAGACTGGTTTTTGTCTCTTTCTTTTTTTTTTTTCCCTCTTTCTCTCTTGCTTTTTAAAATAGAGAAACCAGAGGAGTGGCAGCGGCTGGACCATGCCATGCTCCTGGCAAAGAGCACGCAGAGGATGGTTTGTTAATCAAAGTGCAGCCTGATCAGATGGCATTACAGAATCACAGAATGGTTTGGGTTGAAAAGGACCTTAAAGCTCATCTCGTTCCACCCCTGCCATGGGCAGGGACACCTTCTACTATCCCAGGTTGTCCCTGCCTGTCCAACCTGGCCTTGGACACTTCCAGGGATCCAGGGGCAGCCACAGCTTCTCTGGGCACCCTGTGCCAGGGCCTCCCCACCCTCACAGGGGAGAATTTCTTCCTAATATTCCACCTATCCCTGCCCTCTGGCAGTGGGAAGCCATTCCCTGTGTCCTGTCATTCCATGCCTTTATCCAAAGTCCCTCTCCAGCTCTCCTGGAGCCCCTTTAGGCCCTGGAAGGGGCTCTGAGGTCTCCATGTATCCTTCTCCAAATGAACACTCCCAGCCTGGCTCCAGAGCAGAGGGGCTCCAGCCCTTGGAGCATCTCCATGGCCTCCTCTGGACTCATTCCAGCACCTCCACATCCTTCTTGCACTGAGGCCTTACTGGTGGATGCAGCACTCGAGGTGGAGTCTCACAAGAGAGGAGTAAAGGGGCAGAATCCCCTCCCTGTCCCTGCTGCCCACGCTGTGGGATGAGCCCGAGGGGTGGAGAAGTGAACACCGAGGGCTGTTTGGGTGCTGCTCTGCACGTGATCACCGAGTTTGTCCCTGTGCTCTGTGACAAAGATTGACGCCTGTGAAGGTCACTGTGCACTGATGAGCCTGTTTGCCATCACACTGGGGACTTTGCATTTTGGGAAATAGGCTCTGTTATTGGCCTCATCCTCAGGAAGGCGTTCCTTTATCAGTCAGAGTTAAACCTTGCTGCGTTCCATTAGAGGGTTTTGAAATATATAATTTTCAATTGACTGGTACAGGGTAAATTGCCCCCATTCTCTCTGCCAATAACTTTAAGATTCATGAAGAATTTATCAGTACATTTAACACTTCCACTGAAACTCTATTTCGGAGGTTATGGAAATGAGCTACAAATGAAAGTCACAATTCAGAAAGCAGGAAACATGCCTGTGAGTGAGGAAAAGGCTGTCACTGGCATTGTGAAGAAAGAGAGGTATAAATAGGGCACTGGGTTAGAAAGCAGGAAATCTGCGTGCTGTGGGTTTTACTTGGAATTTCTTCTGGTGACCCCAGATAAGATTGTTAACCCTTGTCTCTGCAGGCAGTTGTACGTGCTCGCTCTGGGCTCTGCTTCTGGCTTTTGGGATTGTCTGCATGAGCTGACTGTTTGAGAGGGGAGCCACTCCATCAATCATGGGTGTGTGGTTTTCGTGCTTAGGAAGGATCACTTCACCAGAGAGACTGGATTTCTCAATATTTCCTGTGGAGTAATATTTAGTCCTGTCCCCACACTGCACAGCCTGGGGACAGCGAGCTCACAGAGAAGGGTCTGTCCTCACAAGCAGCCAGGGGAGGGTGGGTGGCACAGACACGAGGACAATTCCTGCTGCAGATCAGCTTGGTGCAGTCGATGACCACAACTTCATGTTCGGTTTTATTTTGATAGAGAAGGTGAAATAAACACTGTAAACCAAGAGAGGCTTTCTTATCTCCTCGATGGGCCCAAGAAGAGGCTCCCGTGCGAGCCGTGGGTGTCCCTGTGTGTCAGTCCTTGCCTGCAGCCTCCTCAGAACTGAGCAGAAATGGCTCCAGTTACAAGGCTGTGTCCTGGGACATGTAAAACTCCAGTTTCTGAATTGAATTTCTATTTCATGCCCAAAACATGCTGTGGTGTTTCAGCCTCCTACCAGCGCTGCTGAGTGTGTAGTGTCATGATCAACAGAACATGATCTGGTGTTTGTCACGTCCTTCAATATAACTTTGTTAAAATGTTTGGGGTTTTTGTCCAGCATACACCAGATATGCCGATAGTCTGGGGGGAGCCATCGAGGTGGATAGCTGGAATGGGAAAGGCAAAGAGGCAGGAGGGGTTATTGCCACTAAATGAGGCACCGTGCAGGATCCCACTGCAGTGAGGTGCAGGGATGTGCATTGCATCATAGAATCACAGAATGGTTTGGCTTGGAAGGGGCCTTTAAAGGTCACCAGGTCCAACCCCCCTGCCATGGGCACCTTCCTCCTGACCAAGCTCCTTGGAGCTCCATCCAATCTGGCCTTGAACACTTGGGGTTCAAGGCTTGGGGCATCTTTGTTCTCTCCAGGCAACCCGTGCAAGTGCTTTACCACCCTCATAGCAAAAAACTTCTCGAGTATCTTATGTAAATGGCAGTGGGAAGCCATTCCCCCTTGTCCTGTTGCTCCAGGCCCTTGTCCAAAGTCTCTCTCCAGCTCTCCTGGAGCCCCTTTAGGCACTGGAAGGGGCTCTAAGGTCTCCCCAGAGCCTTGTCCAGGTGAACACCCCCAGCCTGGCTCCAGAGCAGAGGGGCTCCAGCCCTCGGAGCACCTTTATGTCCCCCTCAGGGGAGATGTGGCTGTAAGAGCAGCCATCCCACCGTGGTGTTAATGCCTTCAATCCATACTGAGACAAAACTAATGCTGTGAGAAGGGGCCTGGCCTCTCTGACAGCTCTGCTTTCAGTTCCTGGGCTGGCAGCTCCACAGCCTGTGCAGGTCAAGGGGTCGTGCAGGCCTTTAATAAAATGACAAGTGACTATGATAGTTCTGCCTGTTACCGGTTGTAAATTTGGCCTAGGGAGTTATTTCAGGCTTGTGCAGCCTAAAATTTTCTCACAGCCTGAAATCACATCTCCAATAGAAATAATAACCTCCAATTGCTCCCATCCCTGCGTGCTCTGTAATAAACAAATGGTGCTTCCCTGGAGGTGTCACCCCTGGAGCGCTGGCATCAAGGAGTGCTCGTCTCATGGATGAAATTCAGGAGTCAGGATGTTTCCCATGCAGCTCCTGGCTCTGGAGAAGTTTGTAGCAGTGGATATATTTTGGTCTCGGCTCTGTTCTCCGAAGGTTAAAACAAAAAGAAAAGGTGATGATTGCTTTGTACCTGGGCAGGAGGGCCTGATCAGCTCTTGCAAGCTGAATCTGAATCCTTCAGAGGGAAACATGAAGGATTCCCCATGTTTCTCATTCTTTGATGTCCCTTGTCCCCATGCACCATCTCGCTGTGAATCCCAGTGCTGTCACAGGGACATTGCTGGTGCCAAACCTGTGAACTGGTGACTCCACACAGGAAATCACTTTCCTGTCTTTGACACCAATGAAACCCCCAAAACTGAGCATATTTGGAAAAGGATTTGCACTGCCTGCATGGCCCTTTGCAGAAGCTGTAGCTGAAACTGGTGGGGACAGAGCAGTCGCACCCCTGCGTAAGCAGAAGCAGAATTTGTCCTGTCCCTGGAGCACACAAACATTTGCTCTGTGGGCTCTGCTCCTCTCTGTGCACAGGTTGTTTTGTTTCCTGTGGTGTCTGTGCTGCTGTTGAGGCAGTTCCACGAACCTCCTGTTTCTCCCAGGGCTTGTTTTCGTGGCAGGTGTTTGCTGTGATAAAATATTGATGGGGAGGAGGAAGGCAAGCTCTGTGCTCCGGCTGGCCCTACCTCACATTGTTTTTCAGGTGGGAGGTACCAAAAGTGTCACATGGCGATTTTAAAATCAAACGAGGTCAAGATGCAGAGTCTGGAGAGTCTGTGGAACTGGAATGTAGCTGGGTTTTGGTGCAGCTCAGGATCACTCTGTTAAATGCCTGCCTTTGCCCGAAGCTGGGGCTGGGTGCTGGCAGGTCTGCTTGGCCAAGGATAGAGGGGCAGGGTGGCAGATGCAGCAAGGTGTCCTGGGATGATCTGGAGGTTCAGCAGCGTGTGCCAACCTGTGCCACTGCACTGGATGTCCCAGCAGCTGAGGTCACCATAGGTCTTCAAATGCCCCGAAATGCAGCACGTTCCAGCTCTTGTTGTCTTTGTTGATGTCATCAAACTGTAAGAAAAACTGAAAAGGCATCCTAAAAACCAATGGGCTCTGATGGGCAGAGCAGCTCCTGACCCGTGGCCTGCCTGGATCCTTCCAGGAGGAGACTCCAGTGTGATGCCAGCCCATGGCATGTGGCGGGCACGGGCTGAGCCCCAGCCTGGCTGCCTGCCTGTGGCAGAGGGGCTGGCACAGGTGGCTGGTGTTGGAGCATCCCCTGTTTGGCAGCTGGGCTGAGGGAATGAGCTGCTTTGCACCCCTGTAGGACCCGCTCCTGATGGTGGAGGGAGACTTGTGGGGCTGGGACAAGGAGCTGCATTAATTTCCTTTTAGACTCATTACGTTGCTGCTTTTGTGCTCTTGCCCAACCCTCTCCTGCCTTTTCTTCCTGCGTGCTCTTCCTGCCAGTTCTGATTTTCTGCCCCAGCAGGCGGAGGCTTCCCCAGCTGTAACTAAAGGTGGAGCACAGTGTGTGTAAAGTGATTTTGTACTGGACAGAGATGCTGGGTATTTAATAACCAACCTGTAACCTGCAAGCAGGAGAGTTTCTCCCCTCCATTGTACATGGCAGGTTGGGCAGGTAGGACCTTGCTCCATCACATTTCTGTTTCTTTCTGTAAATAATATGTTGGATGATCCTTCTCCCTTCCCAAGAAAGAACAAACCCTGATGCCTCTGGAGCTGTTTTGTGGAGTATTGAGAAACATCGATGTGAACATGGTGAAATCAGGAATGAAGGGAAGAAAACCAGATGAGACAAGTGTGAGGGTGGAGAGTTTCCTCTGGCAGTGGAGATGGGACCTTGCTGCAGCAAATGCAAGATCTAATGGGGTTTTGAGGAGCTGTGGAGAAGCTGCACACAGCAGGGTGGCCTCCAGTGAGACCCATAAAGCTCACTGGGTGGCTGTTCCCTGCCCACACACTGCCGGGCTCAGCAGCTTGGCCTTTGGTATTTTATTTTTAATACAGATCTGAAAATAAACCCTTCTTTTGTCTTAATTGAAACAAAAACAGGAGGTGAGTGCCCCAGAACTTCACTGTGCACAAGCTTTAAGTGGCTGTGCTTTTTGTTTCTAGCTACTTGTAACTACCTGATGAACCATTTCTGTTGGCTTTCTTTTATTTTCTTTCCTATTTTTTTTTTCTTTTTCTATTTTCCCTGCGTGAAGAAAGGCTGATTTTTTTTTTCTGGCCAGTTTGTAACTCTGCTGTTCCCAGCTTTTGCCATTAGCAGCTGTGTTCATCCTGGCTGTAAGCGAGCGTGCCCCAAATCCACGTGCGCGTGCCAGGTCTGAATGTGACCTCCAGGCAGGATGTGAAATGGCTCTAAAAGCCTTTCTGCAGCAGTGCAGGTGGAACACGCCGTGGATTTGCTGCTAACACTGACTGATGGCAACAACGTGAGCTGCAGGGTGAGGGCTGCAGTGCCAGGTCAGCTGCACTGGGATTTCCAAGTGCCACTGGGAGTCAAGGACCTCCATATGGCCATGAGATACTGTCCACCCCTCTGTGTCCAGGTTTTGGCTGGGATAGAGTTAATTTTCTTCTTAGGAGCACAAAACAGGGCTGTGTTTTGGGTTTAGTGTGCCTGTGATGTTGAAAACACACTGATGTTGTAGTTGTTGCTCAGCAGTGTTACCCTAAATCAAGGACTTTGCAGTTTCCCGGTCTGTGCCAGCGAGCAGGAGGGAGAATGGCCAGGCCAGGACAAGTGACCCAAACTGGCCAGGGGCATATTCCATACCATAGACCACCATGCCCAGTATAGAAACTGGGAGGAAGTTGGCCAGGAGGGACCAGTTGCTACTGGGCACTGGTCAGCAGGTGACAAATGATTGTACTGGGCATCACTTGTCTCTCTTGGGTTTCATTCCTTTCTCTCTCTCTCTCTCTCCTCTTCATTACAATTATTATTATTATTATTATTATTACTATTAAATTTTGCTTTATTTCAATTCTTAAACTGTCCTTACCTCAACCCATGGGTTTTACTTCTTTCTGCTCCTCCTCCCCATCCCACTGGGAAGGGGCAGTGGGGTGGCAGCTGCCTGGTGCTGAGTTGTTCTCTGGGGTTAAATCGCCACGTACCCGCCACAACTAAATATCTGCCAAGAGTTAAATAAATGTTCACTCACTCTTAGACTAAGGAGAGACAGACCTGTGCTCAACTCAGAGGGACAACCAGCAACTGATCCATGGGTTTGGGGTGTATTTTTGGTCGTTACAGTGAACACTTCTGCTTCATACTTTTTTTTTTTCCTTATTTCTATGTTCCTTTGGACTTGCTGTCCCTGTTCCTTGTCACTCGTGGGCTGTGCTGCCCAGGGACTGCTAAAACCCAGCAAGGGCTTGTCAGAGCTGATCCCCAGAGCTGTTTCAGCCCTTTGCAGTTCTAGGCAATATGTGGGTTTAATTTGTCATTATCCAGACACCTTCTTATATATGGGGAGTCTGAGGTTTTTTTAAGCTTTCCTGAAACAGTGGTTCTTTCCAAAGAAAAGGTGTTGAACTGATTGTCCTGCCCAGCTGCAGCAGATCCTACAGTGCAGGATTCTGTGACACTAGACTGCTGTGACTGCTTGACTAAGTTGGCATGTGGGTATTGAGAGTAAATGCTGGAGCAGGGAGGAAGATGAAAAATCTGCTCTGGGTGGAAAATGGGAGATACTTACTCTCTTCAATATTCTGCTGTTAAATGGTGATAACAAGATGCTGCCCTTTACCGGGAGCAAAGGAAATGCAACAAATGTTTACCTGGCTGCAAACCTCGATCTTGTTGAGAAAGGGGATTAGCAGCTTTTGGGGAGTGATATTACAGCTGGGCTTGTCCTGGTTTTTAGTTCTCTCTTCCTTGCACAGTCTTAAAGTCACAATACCCAACTACCAGCTTAATAAACCATGGATTAAAAATGCCTCAGTCCTGTCTAAACCTTTGAATCTGGTAATCAGAGAATCACAGAATGTCTTGGGCTGGAAGGAACCTTGAAGAGCATCTGGTTCCACCCCCTGCCATGGGCAGGGACACCTTCCACTGTCCCAGGCTGCTCCAAGCCCTGTCCAGCCTGGCCTTGGACTCTTCCAGGGATCCAGGGTCAGCCACAGCTTCTCTGGGCACCCTGTGCCAGGGCCTCGCCACCCTCATAGGGGAGAATTTCTTCTGTATATTTAATCTTAATCTCTTCCCTTTCATTTTAAAACCATAATGCCAGCAACTGAGGGAGCACAGACTCGCAGCTTAATATTTCCAGCACTTGGTTGTGGTTTCTGCATTGTTCTGCTGGGGACATGCTTAGTGTTGATCATAATTCGTGGCTGGCATTGAAATAGCCTCAGGGAGGAGCTGCTGGTTGCCTCGGTGGTGGTGAGCAGAGCCAGGGAGCTCACCTCTGCAGGTGGGCATGTCCCCACAGCATGGGGACCTCTCTGTCCTGCCCTCTGCCCTCGGCCAGGTCAGCCCTGGGGCAGTGTGTTGTGCTGACTCGCTCTGCTCTCGCCCAAAGAGATGCCAGCCCCTGCCAACACTGGCATCTCCTTACGAAGAAACGCAGCTACGTCTTACCAGATAAGCAGGAGAACATTTCTGATAAAGATACGGAGACAAAGTCCTTTAGATAAGGTTTGTGTGAATTATGAGGCCTCTGAAAATAGCTTGTTCTTAGAGGTTTGCAACCACTGGCGTGATGCAAGACAGAGAGTCCTTGTGCGTCAGCCCGGTGGCAGATGTCAGCTGAAGGACGTGCTGAGTTACACTTGGTCCGTGTGCCAGCAGAAGTGGCCAAGCCTGTGAGCCTGGGGAGGTTCCTGTGCCACTGATTCTCCTGGCTGGTCACAAACCGGGTGCCGATGCCCTTGTGCTTCACTGAACGCGACGCCCTCGAGGTGCTGTGTGAGGAGCAGCTCTGTGTGGCTGCCTTGCAGCCTGTTGGATGTTTGCAGGCAGTTTGGCGTGGTTATTTATTGGTTTTCGTGGGGCTCATGCACAGCTGAACAAACGAATGCTCATTCCTTGCACGAAGCACCTTGGAGCCAGCTTGAATGAGCAGCCTCAGCCTTGCCCTGCATCCTGTCAGCTGTCCTGGGCTGCACCAGGAGAGGGGAAAGCAAAGTCCCTTCCTGCAAAGGAGAGTGGAAAAAATAGTTGTCTCATTAATAAGTCAATTGGCAATTGTATGTAATTTTTAAACTTTGTTTGAAGGCTCCTGGCACAGATTACCACTCTGTAACCCTGCCTGTTTTGGTCAGAGGTGGTGCTGCCCCGTGCCCTGAGCTGGGTCATGGCTGTTCCCCGTGGCCAGCTCGGGATGTGGGGTCAGCCCCGACAACTGTGGCAGGTCCCACTTGGGGCATCCTCCCACTCCTGGGAGCAGTGGCTGCAAGTGCTGGCCCCATGAAATTCTGTTCATGGAAATACTGTTTATTACAGAAAACAAGAAAGTTGAAGATATTTAGCAGTAATAAGGCCATCACATTATGTCACGCTCACCAAATGTTTGACCATCCTACCTTGTGGTGAGCCCCACCTTCCTCACAGCCACGGAGATCTGTGTCCGGCTGACACACCTCTGATCCCCTCACTCACCAACAGCTCTTCCTCCTTGTTCAAAGCTACCTGTGCTGGCCCTTCCCCTGCTCCTGGGGCACAGTGTGATTCCCTGTACCCTGCTGGGGTGTTCAGGTGAGAGCCCTGGCATGAGCTCTGTGCCCCTCCAGCTCGGGGTGCAGAACCATGTTGTCAGCGTGCGGTTACGTTCTTATGTTCTCTCTCTCTCAGTGGGAAGGATGCACCCTTCGAGAGGGGAAGGGTGCAGCACCTTCATTGTTCTGGCCACCTCACACCCCAACCACTTGAAGTCATCACTTGCAGATCGTTATCCTGCACTTGTGTCACGTCCTGTAACCACCTTCCTCTTCCGATGGCAGGAGCGCAGCGCGAGATCTGGCGGGGAGGGGCAGTGACTCCCCAAAGACAGAGGGTTTGAGGGTTTAAAGACAACTAGCTTTGATTCTTCTGTGTGTGGCACGTGGCTCTGGACCAGCGTGGGACTCAGAGGGCAGCAGCCCCCCAGCTGGGCAGTGTTTCAGTGTTGATTTAAGTCTTTCCATCAGGCGTGAGGCATATGCCATGATCCTGTTAATTTAACACCTTTTTAAACCTTTGGAGCGATTGCTGCCCCGCGAGCCGTGTTAGGATAACGACATTCCCTCGGGCAGGCAGATCAACATCCACCCCAGGAGTGGCAGTGGAAGGAGGGCATCCCTGTCTGAGCAGAGATGGATGAAATGATGCTAAAAGCCATGCGAGGGGGAGCCCAGTGCTGGATCCTCCCTGGGCTGGGCCCCAGGTGAGCTCGTGGCACGATGAGACAGATGAGCAGGGCTCTGTCTTGGTTAGCAAAGCCTACCAAGCACATGCATGACTTATTTATGCAGCCCAGATCCTGGTGTGACGGCGTGCAGCACAATAGCTAAAATGACAGTAATTAGAATGGATCCGCACTCGGTGACCCAGGGAAAAGTGAAAACCCAGGAAGATAATCACGAGCAAAAGAGGCAACACACACCAGAAAATGGTGATGGTTACAATTTGAGTGAGGAAACGAGCTCCTAAAGCAAACTAGCTCCTGGAAATCCCATTAACGCTGACAAATATCCAGCTCCAGGATTCGGGAAGTATCACAGCGAACATCTGCTCAGGTAAATAATGAGGACGAATCCAGTGGCTGTTTGGAAACGCTGCCTGCTCCCCTGCTTGAGGTGAGCCTGTTAATGTTCTCTGCCTGGGAAAAGCGCCGGTGCTCGTTACCGTGCTAACAATTATAATATTCTCTGTGGTCGGGGATTAGGGAGCACCTGGCTCCCACATTAACTGCAGCGCCGAGGATAACCCCCGCCCCTCGTATTAGGGATGATGGATTGCCAGAGGAGAGCGGGGGAGTGGTTTTAGACTAAAAGAGGAGAGATGTAGATTAGATGTTAGCCCTGGCACAGGTTGGTCAGAGCAGCTGTGGCTGCTCCATCCTTGGAATTGTTCAAAGCCAGCTTGAACAGGGCTTGGAGCAACCTGGTCTAGTGGGAGGTGTCCCTGCCCATGGCAGGGGGGTGGAACCAAATGAGCTTTGAGGTCTCTTCCAACCCAAACCATTCCGTGATTCTATGAAAATGGGTGAGATTCCAATAAATTCAAGTCTGGATTCTGTTTTGATTTGTTCACTGTTCCAGCTGACTGTTTCAGGTGTGGTTTTAAATCTGAACAAATTTTGTCCTCCGATGTTTCTTGAATCTGTCTTGGGTTTGTTTACTTTTCACAAGGAGGCTCAGCTCATGAGCTGAAGAAGTCCTGAAAGATCCCTTCTGGAGACAACTTTGCACTCAGCTGCCTGGAGAAGTGACTTATTTAGCATCACCATTTTGCAGGCACCCAGCATAAATAATTTACAGCCATAAAAACAACCCTGGAAAAGAGCCCTTCTCATCCAGGAGTGCTGGAAGCATCGCACTGGCTTTGGACACGGCAGTCCTGTGGACTCTCTGAGGTTTTCTGGTTGGCTTTGAGTTTTATGAAGTGGAGATGGATCAGTCTTGTGACTGCACCAGGACGCGTGTGTGCCTTTGGAGAACAGCCTCTCCTCCTGCATCCTTGGTGACACAACAAGTGGCACTGTCTCGGCTCCTTTGGCACAGGAAAATAAGGACAATTTGGCCCAAGTTGCCTCTTGGCCAGAGAACAAAGCTGTAGCTGGATGGGGAGAACGTTCCAGGCTGCTCCACATGCACGGGGAGCTGATCAGGGCTGGGTCAGATGCTTTTCCAGGGCTTTATTCATGTGCGAGGCCCATTCATGTGTAAAGGAAGTTGGCAGCTCTGTGTGTGAGCCCAGTGGTCCTGCCCTCCACCCCCAGGAGAAAGGTGAACATTTTTGGGACAAAAACTGCTGCTTTTCAGGGTGCCAGTGAGAGCAAGACCACCGGAGCTATCCCTCAGAAGTTCACTCCTGTTTAATTTTCTCTGTCGTCGGTCCTGATGCTGAGGGGCTCCTGGTCCATCCTTGTCCATCCCTGGCATGGGTGGTGGTGTTCATCTGGGACAGGCCAGCGTGCCTTGGAGCAACCTGGGATGGTGGGAGGTGTCCCTGCCCATGGCAGGGGGTGGAATGGGGTGACCTTTAAGGTCTCTTCCAACCCAAACCTTTCCACAATTAAATGATAAACTGCGAGTGAAGGAGGGACACAGCTAAACAGGGAGGGCTTTTTCCTGAGTTGGGGTGTTTTGGCTGGAGCCTGGTGTGCAGAAACCAGCCCAGAGTGAGCAAGCTGGGATCACTTTGATCCCCTGAGCATGCAGAGCTGCATTTCCAGGTCCTGATGCCATCCCTGCCATCCTCCATGGGGTTCTTTGCCTGCGACAGGACACCAGAATTTTGTCTTGGCTCTGTTTGCTCACCAAAGGCAGTGCTGCAGTGGGACAAACTGCAGGAAGGAAGAGCTGGAAGAGATCCTACTTATTTTCTATTGTTTTATCCTTGTAGTAGGATTTTTTTTTCTTTTCATGTAAAGTGTGTTAAATGTTTCAGAAGTGACAGGGCTGGGCTGGGACCCAGCACATGCTGGAGAACAAAGAGTGTCAGCGAGTCCCTTGTCCCCTGGCTGGCTGACAACCCTCTGTTCTGGCTAATTTTTGTTGTCATCAATCACAAGTAGCGAGACAGCAGCCTCGGTGTGCCCTGTGTGCACCGTGGAGCTCATTGAGTGACCTATTAGTGCTTCCAGTTAATTCTGGTGACATATTTATAGCAGGCAGATCTACAGCGCCGATTTCCTACAGGACACATCAGCCTTTGACATCAGATTAAGTTATAGAGTCCCTTTTCCTGGCTGGATCAATAGGCAGAGTCAAACAGAGCCTCGTCTATATGCAGATGAGGAGGATTAGATTAAATCAGCAAATGTCAGTAATGGCTGTTTTTCCCACCAAGGGAAGAATAGGAAAGGGAAAATTTCCATCATTAATAATTGAAGTTTATAGAGGGGGGGGGAAAGAAATGAACATATCATATACCGCTCCTGCAGATAACAGGGCCCCACTTTTGCTGATAATTCTGTCTGGCAGACAAGTGCTAAAAAATTATTATGATTATCACTGGGTTTCTGAATCTGTTATGAGTCTTCTGCAGCCATGGAATATTTTAACAAATGGCCTTTTGTAGCAGAGCTGAAAACACTATCCGTGGCACGACAGTGTCCGTAGAGAAATACGGACAAAATAGTTGGAAATGAGAGTTGGTTGAATTTGCCAAAATGAGGAGAATAACAAATTCTGGTGGAAAGCAGCGTGGCTGGAGTGGGTGGCTGTGTCCCTCACCAGCTCCCAGCATGGTGGGCACTGGCCAGAAATCCTTCCCTGATCCCATGGGAGAGCACTGGGGCTTGCTGGGTGTCACAGTGCTGCTCCAAGAGGCTGCACGGGGGTGAGCAGAAACCTCCAGAAGCAGTTAAAAAAGAGCCCTTTATATCTATTTGCAGTGCAATGTGTGAAAATGCAGAATTCTACAGGCTTGAGAAAGACTTTCCTGCTCTTTTTTGTGTTTTCAGGGAAGGCTCCCAGTGGTAGCCCAGGGTTTTCACGCGCAAGCCATACCTGCCGATTGTGCTGGCAGGGACCCGCATTCCCATCCAATGTCCACGAAACATTCTGGTCCCTCTTCACTGCTGCTACTCTTCCTGCTGCCAGTAATTTCTCCAGGCTGCACAGCACTAGAGGTCGTGGTGCTCTGCAGCAAAGACCTGTGCTCCGTGTTCCCTTGGCTTCTGAGAGCCTTAATCCCAGCAAGCATTCCAACAACAACAGCCCATGTAAATCACGCAGGAAATAATACATGGGAAGGAGTCAGCGTGGATTTCTAATTAACTAAATTTGCAACTGGTGCACACAAGTTAAAGGGCATGTGATTTATCACCTGTCAGTAAAAATATTGGTTGTAGCTTGTGCTTCCAGTGCTGTGATGTGTGCAGAGCTCAGCTGGGGAGTTAAAGGGCATCTGATTTATCACCTGACACGAGCCATACTGGTTAGAGCCATCACAGCTGGCGTGGCACAGACACCACGTTCCCATTGTCACCAAATCGCCACGGCTTGGGTATTGCTCCAGCAGAGAGATGGGGGAAAGACTTCATTTCAATAAATAGGTAAGGAAAAGAAAGAGTAGCAGCTGCTTTACCCAGCTGAAAGGGAGCACTGGAGAGCAGTCAGTGCAAGGTGAGGCACGATGGGCCTGGTGGTTCCTCAAGGATGTTGGTTCCATCCTTGGAAGTGTCCAAGGCCAGGTTGGACAGGGCTCGGAGCAACCTGGTCTAGTGAAAGGTGTCTCTGTCCATGGCATGGCTGGAATGAGATGATATTTAAGGTCCTTTCCAGCCCAAACCATTCTGTGATAATTCTGTAAACTGACTCCTCTTCTTTGTCCATGGAGGTTTGAGTTTGTTGAGACCACACTTGAGGAAACCCCTTTGATTCCAAGCTCCTTCCTAGATATTAGGAGCTCTGATTGTGCTTCCTGGCCTGAGCAGAGCTTGAGCCTTTAATACTTTCAAAAACCAGATCCTTCCTATTCCCAGCAAAAAGATGAAGGAGCTCAAGCTGTGTGCTGTCCTGTGGGGCCTGTTCCCTGCTGGATTCCAGTGCCCCGGGTTCAGACACAGGAAGTTCAGTGCAATGTCAGCAGGACCAAATCAGCCCGGTTATCTCCCTACGTCAGATCCCAGTTTCCAGGGGTTTGTGAAGAAACCTGTGGGAACCGAGTGTTCGCTGTGTGTGGAGGGTTGGCCAAGCTGGATTCCAGCCTTTGGCATCGACAGATACTTGCGAGTATCACTCTGCATTTTTGTGTCTGTGGTATCCTCTTCTGTCACCTGCTAGACTTGAGGAAAGGTTTGAGTTTTACAGGCTTTTCTCAAGAATTGGATCATCTCTGAGAAAAAGCAGCTGTAGCTGGAAGTGGAATAGATGAGTTCCTGTTGTTCCTTGTGAGTCCACACCAGAACAATGGCCCTGTCAGGCACAGGAGCTGTGCTGCTGGAGAGGAATCCTGTGAAATGCTTCCTCCCAGCTCCTTGTGACCTTCAACAGGCACTTTTGGTAGCCCATCACCTCCCGGGGTTTGGTGAGATCTGCCACATCTCTGTCAGATTTAGTCATCCGTGGTGTGAGAAGCGAGGCCAACACAGTTCACACAACCGAGGCCCACCAGAACATCAACCTGTTGTGCCTGCATCATTCTAACCTTCGATGTTAAGATAGATTGGGGTAAGGTTTGTGTGTGATATGACAGTTTTTGGAGGATCTAATGGGAAATGCTGAAAACTTTCTCTCAGTGTTTGTGCGCGTAGTCGTTGCTGTTGGCTGCAAACTCAGAGGATCAGTGAGAAAGCTCTGTGGACCACAAAAACCTCATTACCTAATGTCTGGAAATACAAGACATGTATGAGTTCAAGTAGGAGCTACAGTAAATGATGAGGCTCTTGAGGATGGAGGAAACTCTTTTAAGTGAGCTTTAATTACCAAGCTCAAAAAATCTCCCAACCCAATGCTGAGTAGAAGTCGGTGCTGACTAGAAGGGTTGGGTGCTGAACCTGATGTTTTCACACTGAATCAGTTCCTGGATGAGGCTTACAAAAATCTCTCAGATGATGAGCAGAAGCTCAAGGTGGTGGGAAACCGTGTTCCTCACCCGTCTGCTCCCCATCCTGCAGGTGAGTTAGGGCAGGTCCTGTGAGGGGCAGGGAGTGAAGCCCTGCCTCCAGCTCATCACCCAGCTCCTCTCCTGGGCTCTCCACTGTAGTCTTGCCCTGGTTCCACTTTTTTTCTATGTCCATCTTGTTTTTGGGTTTGCTCCTTATGGTCCCTGCCACCCACATGGCCAAGATTTAGTTGCTATGGGGTTTGGTTTTTCAAAGTTTGTAGCCTTCCTCTTGCTTTGTGCTCTGAGTGTTTTGCAAATCTGGGCAATTATTTATCAGGGCAACCAAAGTGCCCTACTAACAAGGGAAATATTCCATCAGCTTTGTGTCTTTTCTACACAAAATAAAAGTCTGGTGGAGTCTTCCACACTCCAGGGTCTCAGAAGGAGTGCAGGAATGAAAAACGGGCAATGCAACAGCGCTTTGCTGCTCCCTCAGTTGAAGGATGGAAGGAATCAAGCTAACACGTTTATTTGACAGGGAATACTTTGTGTACTTGTGTAATCCGTTGATCTGAAAATTAAATCACTTTCTTCTTCATCTTCCGTGCCATTGATCTTGGAGGCATTAGTGGAGGTACAAGGCGTCACGGTGACACGTCCCCTGCCTCGCACAGCCCCCACGGAGCACGGCGTGCAGCAGCAGGTGCTCGATTTGTGTGAGGCAGTCTGGGCTGGGCTTGTCCCAAACCACTACGAAGAGAAGAAAAAAAAAAAAAAGGAGTTGTAAGACTCTCACAAATGTAGTCTATTTTCCCTAATAGTTCCCCTTTCCCTGGTTTTGGAGCTGACTCCCACGCAGTGGGCTCTGCTCTGCTGCCTTCGAGCTGGGGTTTGTGGTTTTACAGTTGGGTGCCTGTGGCTGTGGGGAGTGGGGGGAAGTGGGGCTGTCGTGGGGTGCAGGAGGCTGCAGAGCAGCACCCACCTGGTCCCACAGCTCCTGGTTTCCCAGCCCTGTGCCAGCCAGGCTGGTACAGCACCAAGGGAGCAAGCTGAGCCCCCAGTCCCAATGTTCATAGGCATATACACACATGTGTGGGGCTCTGGTGTTATCTCTATGTGTGGGTATAAATACAGAGGTATATAATACCAAGTGTGTGTGTGAATTTGCGTGTGTGTACAGTATCTGTGTAATTTCCACAGTATTTTAGCTCAACCTCACAGTGTTCTCTCGTTGTAGGAATGCAATCCATTTGTGCTTCAGAAAAATGAAAATTTGACAAAGTCCACTGGAAGACTTAAACAATTGCTTTATTTAAATAGTTGCTCTGTAAACAGGATTCAAGGTGACCTTGTATTTAGGTTATATTATATTGAGATATTTAGATTTAAAAGAGGGGAGATTTAGATTGGATACAAGGAGTGTGGGGAGGCCCTGGCACAGGGTGCCCAGAGAAGCTGTGGCTGCGCCTGGATCCCTGGAAGTGTCCAAGGCCAGGCTGGATGGGGCTTGGGCAGTGGAAGGTGTCTGTGCCTTGAGAAGGACAAAGGATGGCTTTTGAACAAAGCATCCCAGCCCTGCCATCCATCATGGCAGGAGTGGCTGTGGGCACCTTGCCACCACCCTCTCCTGGGGCTGGCACCCTCTCCCTGCCTGTCCCCACTCAGCTTTCCAGAGAGGAGTTTTTGTGCTGCTAAGGCTGTTATTTGAAACCCTCTTCTGCCGGTTTATTCCAGCTGTGAGTGATCCCTTAAAAACCACAGGCTGCTTGCCTGTGAGTGCTTTTGGGATGGAGGCAGTGTGAGACCCGAGCAGGGCCAGGGAGTGCTCTGCCATAGCTGGGAATGGATTAAAGGAAGGTGGGTATTGAAAACACTGGGCAAAATAACACAGCACATGGCATTTAGGAGTGAATCCTCCAGCTGCCTTCCAGTTGTTTTACTGCATTTAGTCACTATCCCACAGGGATGGACGTGCCCAAAAGGAACAGGCTCACTCCCCACCATGCTGCTTCCCCTACACCTTTCCCTACACCCTCCTCCAGAGCTCCCAGCTGGATTTCCTCTGTCGAGCAGGGTGCCAGGTAACCAGGGACAGGTGCCAAGAAATCAGCCCCATGTTCCTGCCAGTGCAGAGCATTGTCCTGGAAAGCAGAGCACAGGGCTCGGTGTCTCCCACCACTGGGAAGGATGAAGAGAAGGGAAGATAAAAGAAACAATAATATTTTTACATTTACTCTAACTCAGGTTCAGTTTCATATTTCATTAATTATTGTTTTGTCATGTTAGGAGCCTGGGGAGGAAAACATTAATCACAGGTTTTGCTGAGTGCTGTTTCAGTAAGTAAATTAATTTCAGACAGGAAACTTGTTTGTGGATATTTGGCTCCTTCCCGCTGTGGCAGGCGAGCTCGCCGTGCTTCCCGGCACCCTGCCGAGCCCCAGCCACCCCCTGCCCGACTTCTTGGCACATTTTTGTTTCAGTATTCACTGCCACCGCAGCAAGAAGAGCTTGCAGGTCCCCTTGGGTTTTCTTCTGCTTGTTTTTGTTTGGTTTTTGTTCTTTAGTAACTTCTGGCAGAAGCCAAGGCAAAGAGATGCCTTGGGGCAGGAGGTGGTAGCAGCCATGGGATGCTGCAGAAATCCAGACTGGTCTTAGCAAAACTCCTCTGGCCTGAGGCAGCTGTGTGAGAGGAATCTAACAGGCAGGACAGAGCATGGCCCATTGCTCCTGTCCCCTCTCCATCCCAAATCACTGCTCACCCTGGCTGTACCCCACACCCTTCTCCAGGCACAGGGCTGCTCCATCATCTTTATTTGCCCACTCATGGCACTGACGAAATTCCAAAGGCACGTTTCCATCTTTTTTTATAAACCAAATCCAGCATTTCTTTGTCAAGGAAGAGAGCCCTGAGGTAGATCTGATTAATGGCACTCAGCTTGTTCCCCCCATCCCTGTCTGAGAAGCGAGCAAGGAGCGGTGCTGGCTGAGTGTGGATCAGAGCGGTTACACCTCAGCTCCTCAAGGCAAGCCTCCCAGGTGCTTATTTTGGGAGAGGGCTTCGCATCCTTTCTCACTTCTGGAGTTTGTGACCCCAGATAAAAATAAATACCATGTAACTGCTCCTGCTCTGGGTTATTTCTGGCAGCACCACCAAGTAACTGAATTTCAGAGGGCTGAGAGTGTGTGTGTGTGTGTGTGTGTGTATATAAACCAGTAGATCTCAGTAAGATAATCAATTATATGCAAGAGGAAACCAGAACTTTTTCCATTGGTTTTATCAGATATTGTGGTCAGTCGAGGCAATTCAGAGCAACTCGGAACCCGATTACATTCATTCTTCCTGTAATCACTCCATCTCTGTTTACCATATTCAGTTAAAGTGGCTTGTTTGCTACATCCGCTCTGCTGCCAAAATAACCTCATTTACTCTTGCAAACGGCTTCTGCTGCTGCTGCTGTAGTGTTCCTGCATTGCAAACACATTCTTGGCCACAGCCCTGAGGTTTGGATATACTGTTCTTTGAATCCTGACGGGGAGTTGATTGGTTGGCAGCTCATTCACTTTCAAATACCGTTTGAATGACAGGAGGCTGGTTTGGGTTTTTTTGGAAACGTGGGCTTTGCTTTCACCTGCTGTGGAGCTGAGCAGTCTCTGAGCTCCAGGCTGCTTCCTTGGGGTGCTGGTGCTTTGTTATTTTTTTTTGTGGTTGCCGTTGTTTTTGTTGGGTTTTGCAAATTTAAGCTTCAAACAGAAGAGTCTGTTAAAAATACTCAGGGTGCTGCTTGGTGGAAAGTTGGACACGGAGCTGGCAGGAGCCTGCTGCAACTGCAGGGTGCAGGGGAAAGGTTTGCCTGCACAGCCTGCAACCAGCAGCAACCAGCAGCCTTGGCTCTGTGGGACTGGGTTGTTCTGCTCATTTCCTCCTGCCCCTTGTTTTTGCTGGAATCGTGTGCAGGAAGCGCGGCTGGGATGGGTTGGTTTGGTGTGAGGTGTTTGGGTGATGCTGGAAGAGCTGTCCTGTTTGGGGAAGTCCTGGCATGGTTTGGGTTGGAAGGGACCTTAAAGATCTTGTTTTAGCCCCCTGCCATGGGCAGGGACACCTTCCACTATCCCAGGGTGCTCCAAGCCCCGTCCATCCTGGCTTTGGACACTGCCAGGGATCCAGGGGCAGCCACAGCTTCTCTGGGCACCCTGTGCCAGGGCCTCAGCACCCTCCCAGGGAACAATTCCTTCCCAATATCCCATCTATCCCTGCCCTCTGGCAGTGGGAAGCCATTTCCCCTTGTCCTGTCCCTCCAGGCCATTGTCCAAAGTCCCTCTCCAGCTCTCTTGGAGCCCGTTTAGGCACTGGAAGGAGCTGTGAGGTCTCCCCAGAGTTTTCTCCAGGCTGAAAAACCCCACCTCTCAGCCTGTCTTTATGGGAAGGAGGGCAAGGAAACCTGGCCAAACCATTTAAACCCTGCATTTTTGCCTTGCATTCTGTCTTTGCCATGGCCCAGCCCTTGCTCCTCACCCTGGCATGTTGAGTGAACCTGCATGAGCACTGCTGGTGCAACCACAGTTACCTTGGCCCAGCAGCTCCCTGGTCTCCAAGGACCATTGGCCAGGTTGGACAGGGCTTGGAGCATCCTGGGATGGTGGAAGGTGTCCCTGCCCATGGCAGGGGGTGGAATGGATGAGCTTTAAGGTCCCTTCCAACCATTCCATTCTGGGGTTCTGTGATACCACCATGTGCTGCTCCATTTTCTATCACCCACCTGGGATGGGGGAAGCAGGCAGTGCTGAGCACCAGGAGGCTGGATCTCGTGGTGGGGTTTCATGTCTCCCTGCTCTTGTCCTCTCCCTCCTCGTTAGGCTTTGCTCCCCTGTGTGAGGGGCACCATCACTCGGTGGGAAGAAAGAGCTTTGTCTCCTTGAAGCTCAGGAAACCGCTGTGGAAACAAAGACCCCAAAACAACCCGAAGCAGGGATGGTTTTATGGCGCTTTTGAGTTTCTCACGCCTCTTGGCTCAGAATGTGATTTTAGTGCTCTGAAATGAAACTGTCTTGAAAACACTGTGGGGTTTTTTGGGTTGTTTAGGTGGGTGGAGCGAAACTGCTCATAGAGAGAAATCTAAAGCCAGTGGTGAATTTGTCCCCTTTTGTTTTCCTATAAGTATTACCTTCTGCTTCAAGATATGTAAGCATTTTTTTAGCCTGAAATTCTGCTTTCAGTGTACAGAGCCCTGATTTGTTTCACTACGAATCGTGGCTCTGACCCAGCCCTGAGTGGGAGCTGCATCTGCATTACAGAACTGGAGCTAGGAGGCTGAAGTGGCAGCACAGGGGGATTCTCCTTTCAGTGAACTCATGGGCTTTGCTCCTCGCAGGAGCATCATGAAATGATTCATTGCTGTGCTGGAGATAAGCACAATTATTTGGATTTCACATGTGGGGACCTTGATAGTTTCTAAATGAGCCCATTTGGGGCAAGATTAGAGCAGTTTTTCGCAGGGCACTGGGAGTCCCACCAGCTCCTCATGCAACCCTTTCCCAGGAATAGCCCCCATGCTGGGGACTTGCATCCCTGCCTCAAATGATTTGCCAAAATTAATGATTTTATGTGTTGCCATAGGTCTCTGCCACCTCCTTTTTGGAGAAAACAAGGCCTTTTCCTTTTTTCTCCCATGAAACACCTTCGTGTTTCAAATGTCCTCTCTTGCCCCGGGGCTTTGTTTTCCCATCTTTCTTCCCTTGTTTTCTCATCTCTCTCTGCTGAGATGGGGGT
Source organism: Lycocorax pyrrhopterus obiensis (assembly GCA_014706295.1). Classification (NCBI taxonomy): domain Eukaryota; kingdom Metazoa; phylum Chordata; class Aves; order Passeriformes; family Paradisaeidae; genus Lycocorax; species Lycocorax pyrrhopterus. Next base: position 5,536,747 of record JACSVZ010000022.1, on the reverse strand, counting down.
GGGGGGAGTGGAACTGAGTTCAGCACCTGGAGCCAAGTGTGTGCTGACAGTTTGGATAACAGCATTACGGGATTTTCTGTGCTCTCTTCTGACCTGTTATTTTTGCTCTCTATCATTTTGATATTGCCGTGCTTTCAGTGGAGGTCTGCATGGGGCAGCTGACATGATTGTTGGTCTTACCACTCACTGCTCAGAGAATTTACCCCCTGGTAAAGTCTAGAAGGATTTCAGACCCCTCCTTCCTGCATGGAGTGTTCTGGGTTTGTCAGCACAGGGTTTCTCCTGCTCTGATGTTCCCTTCTGCTTGGCTAGGTGGCTCAGAAATTCCCAAGACTTTGCCATTTGTAATTAACCTAAATAAGGTTCTTTTCATCTGCAAACTTTGTTTCAGTCTGCAGCCTAGTTTTCAGGTCATTAATAAAGATATTGGGCAACAGGAGACCTGGTTAAATACTTCTGCTGGTGAGTTGTTAATTATTTCCCTCTCTAAAAACGAGTCCCAGGCTTTAAGGCTTTAAGGCTGTCAAGGCCCTCAGCAGCGTCAGGTCTGTGCTCAGTGTCACCCACATCTAAAGCCCAGTTTGGTTAAACCAAAGCGCAGCTCGGCATGGGAGCTCTTCACACAGTTGAGATCAGTCTGGTAATAATTTAGGCTGAAGTCAGTTCCTCACAGAGCAGCTGTATTGGAATGAAATGTCAGTTGAGAGCATCCACGGCAGTGGAGGTTGGTGTGATGAAAATGCACCTTTATTGAAATGGGCTGAAACTCAAATCGAGGTGGGTTCAAAGCTTCACTTTTTCTTAGTAGAGAGCTCTGAGAAGAAATCTTGGAAAGCATCAACACACTGGCTCTCTCAACACCCTCATCGCTGAGGGTGAGCCCCAGGATGCCCTCTGGGACCGTCCTGATCCCTTACAGCTCCTCGAGCTCTGTTTTGTTGTCACCAGTCTTCCTCACCCTACCACAGCTGCCCCTTTTTTCAGGTTTGCTTTCCAAGTCTCTCTTAGGGCCAGACGTGGCATTTGCCAACCCTGAGCTCTCTTTCAGAGCAGCTGCTTTTGCTGGTGATTTTGTGCCTGTCACGTTTTATAGGCTCCTTTGGGACTGTCGTGCTCAGAGAGGCAAAGCTAAAAATGCTCTCGCCATGACATAAGCTGGAGTTTAAGCTGCTGATAAAATGCTTGTCCTAATGGGATGTTTGGGGTGGGTGGTCTGAATCCTTATCCCCCAACATCATCGCAAACCCTGGCTGGGAAGCCTCAGAGAAGGGCAGAGGGATGTGATTGCTGCCGTCCTCTTCACTGGCTGACGGGAGCATGGCTTAGCGGGGATGGGAGAGCAGAAACTCCCCAGGAGGAGCACAAGGAGTCTAATTTCTGAATTCAGAGGAGAATAATTAAATGCCCTCAGGTGTCATGCTGGGTTGGGGGGCTGTCAGGTGCCATGGCCCAGGCTGCTCTGAGAGCCAAGAGATGGAGGGATGGATGGATGGATGGATGGATGGGATGGATTGAAATCATGTACCAAAATGATGGTCTCTGGGCTGCCTGCAGTAAATACCTCCACACAGGCTGAAACTACAGCCCTGGAAGGCAGCAAAGGTAAATGTGATTTGCACAGAAAACGTTTGCTGGGGGCTCATCTGTGTCAGCACTTGCAGCTCCTTCGGAGCCAGCCACGTTGCCTCTCATTTCCGCTCTGACTTGCAAAGATTTATAGATATATTTTTAGACTTAATACATTAATACACTCTTTTCCAAGAAATATAAACGATGAGCTTCCTGCACTCTGGGAGATTCATTATGTTTTGCTTAAAGGAACCAAAGTTGTTTTCCTTTCCAATGAGCACACAAGTGTCTGGTCCCACTTACCGGCTGGAGAAGGTGATTAATTCCTCTGGTTTTGGAGGCAGCAGCGCAACACGGTCTGGAGATGCAGAACCACCCTGCAGCCTCGCTGGGGCTGAATTATCTGGCACAATGGAGCCTGTAATTAGCAGGTGGAGAAGTTGCTGCACGTGGAGCATTAGAGGATCACAGAGGGACAGGTTACAGGGCAACCGAGGAAACAAAAGATTAGGCCCAGGCAGTAACAAATTAAATGTTTTCATCTCTCCAGGATGCTTAAATCTCTGTAATACAAACTCAAATAAAGAAAACCTTCATTGATGTAAAGGAGTTCAACTGAAACAGAGTCTGGGGCTGTTGTACCATGTAACATGCAGCACTGGTATAATTCCTGCTGCTCTCTGTCAGAACAAGGAGGATTCTTTCTCTCAACAGTTAGGAGAATTTTGGAAGTGGGGGAAAGAGGTATCTTTATAGAGGTGCAGCTGAAATATAAAATGGAACAAGTTCACTGGAGGGCCTGAAATCTTGGTGTGACTTCCCGAATCGGGATGCAGAGTATTGGTGGAAATCACTTTCCCCCACTAAGTGGTTTTGGAGAAAGTGTGGGATACTAATCATGAGCTAGTAAATGGGATCTTTTTAGGTGTCTGAGGTAGGCGTGGTGGAAACCTGAGCAGAGAGTCCTTTTCTCTGGAAACATGGGGATCAAAATGATCTCATGAGACGTCAAAGCTGACTCGAGTATCATCTCATTAAACCCTGGGTTTGGGGGTGTTGTGTCTTGATGTGTTTTTACAGCACATCTTTCCGTGCTGCAGAAGAACCACGAAACCCCTTAGAATGTTTTGAGCAATCCAGCTGTGGGGTGGCACCCATCCCATGAGGTGGCACCCATCCCATGAGGTGGTACCCATCCCATGAGGTGGCACCCATCCCATGAGGTGGTGCCTGTCCCCTGTGTGCCCTTGGTGGCATCACACCAGTTTGGGAAGCAGCAGGACCGGGTGCAGCTCTGCTGGTTCTCCCTGCTGGTGTGGTCCTACCTCTGTGTCCACACGCTTGTGGGGTGGCACGTAAGGAGGTCCCCTGCCCACCTCGTGCTGTGGTTAAGGAAGGAAAAATGGCTTCTCCTACCTATGCCTTGACCTTGTGGGCAACTTCTTGCCCAAGGCCACCCTTCATGGTGATACTGTGCAGATAACTGCTCCTTCGTGAGCTCTTTGGTCAGTGGATCCATCCTTCCTGAGCGGGATGTGCCTTTGGAGATATGCTCCCATCCCGAGGCTCAGGAAGAAAATGCAACCAAGGAAGAGGGGAAGAGCTGCTGGTGGTGCCCTGTGCCAGCCTGCCTGATCACCTGGGCTCTCCTGGGTTTGACCAGCAGAACGAGTCTTAAAGCTGAGAGCATGAGCTCTGTGCAGGAGGGTTTGTCCCTTTGTGCAGCACCTGGTAAACTCTTCCTGGTGCCTGGCAGGAGTAGGGCAATCCGTGGGCACACTGGTTATGGGACAGTGGGGTAGTGCCATGGACACAGCAGTTATGGGACAGTGGGACAGTCCATGGGAACACTGGTTATGGGACACTGGAGCAGTGCCATGGACACATCAATTATGGGACAGTGGGGCAGTGCCATGGACACAGCAGTTATGGGACAGTGGGGCAGTGCCATGGACACAGCAGTTATGGGACAGTCCCTGCTGCTTAACCCCACTGGAACAGATGGGGTGGACATCCTGGGAGGTGGGCAGTGGGGCAGGGCACCCATCTCCTCAGGCTTTCCATGGCACCTGGCCTTGCAGCCCCTGTTTGGAGGTGTTGGCTGCAAGTGTGCTCGGGGCCAGGATCCATCTCCAGGATGAAACTGTGCTTGTGTGGAGGAAAACCAGACCCAGCAAGTCCATACACAGCATCCCTCACGTGTGCTGGTGGGAAGTGCCCCATGGTGGGGAGGGCTGCTTGCAAGGACCCTGCCCTGGAGTCCCTTTGGCTTGTCAGGTGATGTTTTCTCCTCTGGAGAGGGGATGAAGCCCATGCAGGTGACTGCTCTGACAGCCCAGCCCACACGGTCGTGGACAGCAATATTCCATAATACCCCTCACAATTGTTCCTTTAACAGGCATTGCTTGGATTATGTGTAAGAATTAATAAATATTAGAGTGGATTTAAGAAAGTGGATTTAAGAAAACCCTTTGGTGTTGGGAATTGTGACTGGCAGCCAGCACCACCAAGCACAGCTCCTCTGTGTGCCCTGGCAGGCTGAACGTGAGCTTCTTTTCTTGTAAAGCCCATGCTGGGCTCCTCAGGGCCCTTCTGGTGGCAGCTCCAGTGTCACATTTGTGCTTTCTCAGGCAGGGTGCAGAGTGCTGGAGCACAAGGATTTCAGCAGGGGTTAATGCTTCTTCGTTAGTGTGGCTGTGCTGATTAGTGCCTGCACCCACACAAGTGACAATAGCCAGGCCTCGGCGTTCCCTCCTCGTGGCAAATCCACAGCAGGCCAGTTTGGGGAGTGTCACCAACCCTGGAAGGGGTGGCACAGCCGTAAATCCTGCATGATCCGAGGGTGAGGGCTGTGGGAGGAAGATAGGAGCTCAGCTCGTCAGGGCAGCTCTTACATTTTCCCTGTGTCAGCGCGAGCTAATGTTGAACAGGGCAAATCTTTCCCCCCAGAAGGAGCATGCAAGACCTTCCCTGTGAATATATGAATAGCAGTTGGGTAAACAGTGCATCTGAATTTATGAATGATTTGACACCGACAGGCTGGAACGAACTCTGTAATTTTATTGTGCTACATTTAGTAGGTCAGACATATACATGCCAAGTCAAAATGACCTAGAAAACCTTTCTAGGTCAAATTATTGCTTGAAAACTTCTCTTTTTCAAAGGCAAGGCCATAAGTTTTCATGCTTACTCTGACACGTTTTCCTTCTGACAGTGCAACATGAGTCTTCAGGACAGGATTTGTCATCTAGAAGAGAGAAAGAGACCTGAAGAAGGGGGATACTAATTTCTTAATGAAGCAAGGCCTTTTCTGGCCACCTCTGCTGTCCTGAGATAGAATGTTGGATACCTGGCTGGCAGAAATTCAGGGCAGAAGTTGCAACACCAATTGTATTCACACTGTGCTTGTTTCCAGTGGTGCTAAAACCTTTCAAACTCCTGGGTCCAGCAGCAGCCAGCACCTCCAGTCTGCCTTTGGAGCCCTAACCCTTAATAAGATGGGAAATTGTTTGTTAGGAGCTTTTTCTCCTCTGAAGAGGTTTGGGGGAGGCTGGTGAGGTTTGCATGTGATGGCTCCTCACTGGAGCGTTGGGATGGGGCAGAGCCACACTGCTGCTCTGGACACTGCAGCCCAGGAGCCACAGGGGTGGGTGAGATTGGAAGGAGCCAGGACCTCAAAGCTGTCATCCTGAAGCTCCTTCCTGCTCTGGTAACTCCTGAGTGTGAGCAAATGCAGCTTTCGTGCTGTTAGGAGGATGCCTGAGCTGCTAATAAAAGCTCAGCTCTTCTTGTGGGTAGCTTATTTCAGAGTGCAAACGTAACGTAACAGAACCAGGGCTCCAACGAGAAACGCAGAGAGCTCCCCGCCACCTTCATTTGGTCTGGGCTGGGCTGAAACATTTTTGTCCTGTGGTGCTTGTGGCCATTCTGTGAGATGTGGCTGGCTGAGGATCTGGGGCTGGGCTGGAGCCCAGCTGTTGGCAGATGCTCAGAGGTGCCCGAATCATGGAATCCTTCAGGTTAGAAAAGACCAAGATCATCACATCCAGCCGTCCACCGAGTACCACCGTGCCCACTGAGCCGTACTGGGATGTGCCACAGCTCTCGTATTTTTAACACTTCCAGGGGTGGTGATCTCTGGGCAGCCTGTTCCCAGCAGGAACTCCCAAGCAGAAGTCGTGCTTGCCCTCTGTAGCCCAAGGCAAGCTGCTGGCACATCACCCCCGCTGGCTTTACTCCCTGTGAAGAGTGGGCATCCATCCCATTCCCAGGGCCCCTCCCTGCTCCCCTCCACCTGCCCAGGGTGGGGGTGTTGGAAATAAATGGTCTTTAAAGGCCTCCCAAGCCAAACCATCCCGTGAACCTGTGGTTAACCCCACCACAGGGCTGGGTGCAGGTGGGTGCCATCACCGTGGGCATCCCGCCGGCTCCCTGCCAACGTTCCCACCGGAGCAGCACAGCCCAAACTCCAGAGGTTCCAAAGAGATTTTTCAGCCCAGCCCTGACCTACTTGAAAGTAGCTTCTGCCATCCCAGGGAAGCGGGTGATGGGAGGCTGCAGTGCCTTCGGAACAATTACAGCTCACAGCAGTCCAAATGAAAATGTTTGTTGAAAACAACATGTGCATAATTAAGGCTTAATGAGCCCTTGTCTGTTTGGAATCTGCAATTAGATTTATAATAGAAAATACCAGCAAATGCCAAATAGCTTTAAAAGAAGACGAGATAAAAGATAATTTTGCTGCAAATCTATAGTAATACTGTAATTTAATGAGCTGGAAGTGTTGCAGAGAAAGACTGTAAGAGCTTTGGACAAGTTTGTATTGTGCGTGTTTATCTTATCTGCCCATTTCCCTGTCTATAAAGCTGTCAGTCTTGCTTTTAACTGCTTGGAAAAAGGCAGGACTTTGCTAAAATCAGGAAGACTCCCTTTGTTTATTTTTATTTAAGTCATTAATTAGTCAGGCAAAGCTGCTCTTTTCTCATTCTCATCAACATGCTTTAAACTTCTTGTTAGGGTTAATAATAGTAATAATAATAATAAAAATAATAGTCATAATAATATCTTTATTCAATTATTTACAGTGAGGCAGGGGCATAATAATAATTATCAGAAGTGCTTTTTTCTGATTAGTTTCATTAATTTTAATGAGTTTTTAACTGTCTTTTCAAGATGTTGACAATTTTCAGCACTAAGGCAGATATTCAACAAGTAAACTTCAGGCCAGCTCGGCTGCAGTAAGCACAGAATACCTTTAGCCCTGATGAAAAGGTTAGAGGGCCGTAAAATCTGGTGGAAAGATTAATAAAGTGAACAGAGAGGTAGCAAAAAAAGGAAGAAAAGCTGAAATTAGAAGTGCTTGAGGGAGATGGTCGTGGGTTTTTTTCACATTCAATAGTCGAGGCTGGGAGTGAAGCTTTGGGTGCGACCGAGGGAATCAAGGCCGTGGCGATGGGGCGGTGGGGCTGTGACGTGCACAGCCCCCTGGAAACCCAGCTCAGCAGCTTCGTGTGACCAGCCTAACTCAGCACTTTGTGAAACAAGGCCACAAGGATGTGGTGGTGCTGCCTGGGGAGGCACCTTTCCGACGCGATGCTACGGACCGTGGGAAATGCTGCTGAGCTTCGGCTTCTGTCAAACCCGGCCTTTGCGTGTCCCGGCTCTCCGGCGGGTGAAGTTCCAGCCCTGCTGCTGTGTTTGCACCTTGGGTCGAGCAGCTCCAGCCTCGGCCTTGCCAGCAGAGATGGGAGCCTTTGCATCCCACATGTCTGCACCTTCCCAGCCCTGCTCCTGACCCGCTCCATCCGCTGCTTCCCGGGGTTTTGCCCTTCTCAGGGACGTGGAACCACATGGTTCCTCTGGATCAGGTTGCCCCGTCCAGCCTGACCTTGCCATTTCAGAAATTACCTTCCTTATCATCCTTGTTTTGGGGTTGGGTTTTATTTTTTCTTTAAAGACCTCACTTTTCATTAGTTTTATTCTTTTTGAGTCAGGAACATGTCCAAACACTGTGAAATGGATTGTACTTTGTCAGCCCCCCTTTTTTTTTTTATTTTTGCAAGTCATTCTGTGTACCACTGCAAGAGTATATTTGCATACAAAGTGGAGTGCAGAACCACAGAAAGCAGGTTTTTGCTGGTGCCAAATATCTGTGTGTTGGAAACTGATTTCTAAATGACTGGCATGGAAGATCTCTGAATTTTTTTTCCCTCCCAACTAGCTGGTTTTGCATAATGTTCCCCATGGTCTTGAAAAATCAATTATTCTTTTCCCTTATGCTTTGCAAGAGAAGAAAATAGACAAGATCTTGAATTCTGGGGGGCAGAAATGTACTTTTTCTTGGAAAGAGGTTTGGGTTGGAAGGGACCTTTAAGCTCGTCTCATTCTACTCCCTGCCATGGGCAGGGACACCTTCCAGTAGACCAGGTTGCTCCAACCTGGCCTTGGACACTTCCAGGGATCCAGGGGCAGCCACAGCTGCTCTGGGCAATCTGTGCCAGGGCCTCACCATCCTCTGAGTAAAAAATTTCCTGGTAATATTTAATCTGTGCTCAAAGAACAGGGGCTGTGAAGTGAATTAAAGCTACTGTTTTCCTTTGTGAATATCAATTGAGTAGCACATGTGATTTTAGGAATTATTGGAGTGAGTGAGGAGGTACTTGGGATCCAGGTTGTTTACCTGTACAGCTGCCAGCAAGGCACTGGGATTAGAGGCAAAATACGTGGTCTTAAAAAAGTGCCCAGCTTTGAGACATCTCCTCCTCACTCCTCTGACAGCTCGGTTCCTCGCTTCGTTATTTACTCGCTGTGCAGTCGAGAAAAGATAAATAGAGATTTCCAAACCCATCCCTGCTCCGCGTACGTCAAACCCAGCGTCACCCAGCCACTGCTTGTGCTGGCAGCTGCCACCTTCGCTCCCCAAGGAATTGCTTTGATTCCACCCAGGAATTCGCTTCAGGTGTGCAGCTGAGCAGCGCTGCCTGTGCTGCACACTCCCTGGGCGAAGGGGACCAAACTGCAGGGTGGGAAAGCTTCCCTGCTTAAGGTTTCTTCATTCCCAGCTGCTCCCTGGCCTCCTTGGCTATCCCAGTGCCATGTGGAGCCCCTCTCCAGGGGTACCTCTGGCTGCAGCCAGGGCTGTTGTTCTGCTGTTGAAATCAGCATCTCCATGAAAGACTCCCAGAGCGGAGCCAGGCTGGTAGCTGCTTCCCAGGCACACAGGTATCAGCTCTATTTTTATCTCAGCCCCGAGGTTTTATCTTGCAGAAAACAATGTTCCTCGGCACCTTTGACGCTGGCACTGTTCTAGCACAGAGTCTCCGCAGCTTCTTTTAGATCTTTGCGTGTTTTCTGCCTCTCTCAGTTTCCTGTGAATTACAAGTGCTGCTGGAGGAGCAGGCAGTGCAGTTATTGCTCCTCAGCACTTATTGTATTTATTTAATGCACACCAGCCAGTGCCAGGATGGTGCTGCATCCCTGAAACCTCCTCCCCTCACCAGGTTCCCTCAGCTCTCCCGCTCACTCAGCTGCTGACAGGTGAAGGACCAGCTCAGCAAGGGCCTGGTATCTATATTTTTTTGCAGATAAACTCCTCGAGCACCTGTGATAAACGGCTCCGGATGTGCTTGTTGTTTGGTTTCGAGAAGGAAGTGATGTACATGCCTGAGCCTTGCAGCGACAGCGCTGCAAAATAAACAGTGTTGAGCTGGTCAGCGATGGGCTGGGGAGGTCCTGGCTGAGAGCAACGGGTGCTGCTCACCTCCCAGCAGCCTGATTTCCTCATCCATGCCCAGACTTGGAGAGAAATCAGGAAGGATTTGGTTTTTGGCTGCAGCTCTGGTGAGCTCTCGGTGCCATGGGAAAGGATGGAGATCTGCTGAGCACTGAGTGCACCGGGGCAGCTCAATGCACCAGCAGCAGCTCTCCCCAGCAGCATTACACCAGGCTGAAAGCTAAACACAATCATCTGAACACAGTCAAAATGCATTAGATCAACATCTGCCCTCAGGGGCAAAACCTGCTAAGCCAAAACCCCAACCCCTCCTCCACGCACAGCGAGGTGTAACCGTGAGCGACTTTGGCCTTTAAATTAATCACCCTTTCTCTGAGCATCCTTCTCCTCAGTGCAGCTGGGAGAAGAAGAGGAGGCTGGATGGGTGGAGGATTAGCTGCTCTGTGCTGCTTTCGCTTCTTTTTGGAGTCACACAAGAAAGGGTTAAGCAGAATTTTGATCTCTGCAATATTTTCATGCTTATACATTCTGTTTCTCATTTCCATGACAAAGATGGTAGGAAGAGCAGAATAAGGTACAGAATTTGCAGAGCAATTTTAAGACTGTAATGAGAACAGAAAATAGTAGGGGGAGAAGAATCGTAATTAGAATATGAAATGGGAAAAAAAATTAATCTATTTCCATGTCAGTCTTAAGACTAAATTCTGCTGCTCCCTGTAGCTTTCAGTGGACGGGGTTTTTGTGTGTGTATGTGAAGAGCTTGAACTCCTTTGCAGGCTCAGAAAGATCCAGGTAAATGAGTTTAAGGCCTCACTCCCCCCCAAATAATGTAATAACAATAATTTTGTGTGCGGCATTGACAGGAAGCCAGCCAGTCTCTTAGATAAATGAATGCTGTCACTCGGATAGTGGTGGCATTTCAGGAGAATAAAAGGGGATGCTGGAGAGGCTTTTGGGGTGGCGGTCTGTGTGAGTATCACAGGATCACGTCTCACACAAGCCCCCAAACACCAAATATTGCCAGTCCTGAGGGACATCTGTGTGTCCTGAGCCCCCCAAGCAAAGCTGGGCCACCCACGTGGGGTTGTGCAGTGTCTGGTCCAGCTGAGCTCCGAGTATCTCCAGGGATGGAGACCCCACAATGATATTTGACCACCCACATGCTAAAAAATGAGATTATATCTGCCCACAGAGCTCCCAGGAGCCCATAGGTCAGGGTTTATTACTCATCTCTCATTTGTTCAATTGCTGTTCTGGATCCTTCTAAGCCACAGCATCCTGCAGCAAGAGGTTTTGTTGTCGGGCCCAATACGAAAAACTTCCCTGGAAGGGTTTCATTTCACTTGCTAATAATTTCAGTGTCTGTCTCCTTGATTTCAGGCTGTTAGAACCCCGCTCTCATTTCATTTTTTCAGGTACATCTTTGTTGAGTCCCTCTAACACCCTTTCATCCTCTCGTCACCCCTTTTTCCTCATCCACATGTGCCATTCCACACCTTGGATCCTCCTTGCAGTTGCCCTCTCTCCTTCTTCTAACAGTACAGATGGCAAAATAATACTTGGTCTTTCGTTCTTTGCTCTTTTATTGCTTCTAAAACCCGAATGGCATTTTTGGCTGCTGCTGAGGGCTGAGCAAAAGTTGGAAGTGAGCTGTCCAGAACAATTTCTCTTCTGGACAGCAGCAGCTATTTTAAGGCCCATTGTCATGTCTGTCGTTGGGATTGCTTTTCTTCAGTGCATTACTTTGCATTTATTGACATTAAATTTAATCTTCCATTTCCTCAGTGCCACTTAGTGCAGCGAGAGTCCTAATGCAAAGCTATTCAAAGTCGCTTTTAGTTTTGGCTGGCCTGAATAATTTCTGTCTCATTAATAAACTGAGCCCTTCCAGATCAGTTATACGATGAGCTGGATAGATTTTAGTGCAGATGGGTCATGGACCATGATCTTATGCTTGCTAAAACCTACTGAGTGTCTTGCTGTGAGCAAGAGAACCTTCCCCTGGGTGCCGTGAGAGGTTGGGTTTTGGGGTTTAGAGCTGGTTTTTGAGGAACCTTGTGAGAAGTCCAACCAGAGAGATCAGTTCACCTTTCCTAGGGGCTTGCTGACCCTTCAGCAAGCTCTAAGTGGGCTGTGAGGCACAAGGTCCCTCTGTTGGCTCCCTCTGGGCCTCCTCGGGGTGTGTTGTAGTGTGATGGGTTCACCCTGAGGGAGTTGGACATGCTGGGGTGAAACCTTCCCCTTCCCACTCCAGTTGGTTTGGGAGCAGAGACAGAAGATCAAACATTTAAAATCATTGAATTATTTAGGTTGGGAAAGACCTCTGGGATCATTGGGGCCAACCATTAATTCAGCACTGCCAAGGCCACCTCTAACCCGTGTCCCCAGGTGTCACATCCACATGTCTTTTAAATCCCTCCAGGGATGGTGGCTCCACCACTGCCCTGGGCAGCCATGCCAGAGCTGGACAAGCCTCTCAGTGAAGAAACTTTGCCTAATCTCCAGTCTAAACCTCCCCTGGCCCAGCCTGAGGCTGTTCCCTCTCCTCCTGTCCCTGTTCCCTGGGAGCAGAGCCCGACCCCCCCCGGCTGCCCCCTCCTGTCAGGGAGTTGTGCAGAGCCACAAGGTCCCCCCTGAGCCTCCTTTTCTCCAAGCTGAGCCCCTTTCCCAGCTCCCTCAGCCGCTCCTGGTGCTCCAACCCCTTCCCCAGCTCCGTTCCCTTCCCTGGCCATGCTCCAGCCCCTCAATGTCTTTGTTGTCATGAGGGGCCCAAAGTTCTCTCACATTGTTTTAGGGCAGGTGGATAAATGTCACTTGGCCATGGGGATTCCTTAGGATTTCCTTGGTTGGTTTGATGTTTTCCTTCTGGCCATCCCAGTGTGAGAGCTTCTCAGATGGGTCTTTCCAAGGGAGATGCTCCAGTTTCGGAATTTCTGAATACTCACTCCATGAGTGTCCAGGCTGGTGCAGGTCATTCCTTTCTTTCCCACCTGGTTGTAGTTTCTTGACAGCCTCTACCATACTTGGCCCCACCAGCTCTGCAGGTTTCCTGCTCCTGGTGTATTTGAGAAAAAACTGCTACCAGGCTTTCATCCTACTTGTAAATTGTTCTTAAAACAAACAAATCAACCAAACAAGCCACTTTTTACTGTAAGGCTTTAAGCCTCGAGACTTCAGCTGTATCAATCTGAATTTCCCCTGGGATAATGTATGAGAATATTGAGTGCTTGTGGAAAACTCAGCCCCTCAAAGCGCCGGTGGCTCCTGTGGATGCTGGGTTTGTGTTCTGCCTCTGACACCTGCTGTGGGGTCATGCTCCCCGCTAATGCCATTTGTCCTCAAACAGATCACGGTGCGTGGCCGGGCTGGAGGGGCCGGGCTTCCCTCGCAGGGCACCCCTGGGGGGAGCCGTAAATCTCGTGCTGAACTCCTGACCCTCCCTGACAGGATCAGCTGAGGGGCTATCCAAGCATTTCAGCACACAAATAAATAATGCTAAGTAGATCACTCCGGGCCAGAGGTTGTGTAAAGACCTTAATGGGGGAACTGCAGTTAAAGAGATTAAGCTAACCTCAGCCATGTATTCCCTGAAGAGGTGGGATGCTAAATGACTCCTGCAGGAATTTGCTCACTCAGCCAGCAGCAGCACTGGCAGGGGCAGGGCTGGGGTGAGGATTTGACATCCCAGAGATATGTACAGAGGGGATCCTTACCAGGACCAGCATCCTTGGGTCTGAATCCCTCAAAGGGCTGAGCCTGGTGTGCAGGAACAGCATCATGGGGATGGAGGGCATGGAAGTACCGCGGCCAAAGTGCACTCGCAGCAGAATGTGCCACTCAAACAATACTGATAAAAACAAATTGTGACTAAAACTATTTCTGTAGCACTTTCTGAAGAAGAGTTATGTTTCCCCATGGTGGGAGCAGTGCCACTGGAAGCAGCTGAATGAAGCCCAGCAACACACGGGCTGCAATTTTTTATTCTTTAATTTCTTATTCTTTAATTTTTTTTTAATGAGGAGTATTAAATACAGATTAACTGCGTTTTACAAGTTTTCTTGGGTCCTAACTTTTATTCACTAGAAACCTAAAGGCGTTCCTTGCATGGCATTATTTTGGGTCACTCTGTCTTGGTGCTACTGGTAGCTGAGGTGTAGCTTGCTGGGAAACAATCCCAGCTGCATTCCAAGAATCTCCCGTGAAATGTGATACCCCCAGTGCACCCAGGTTGGAAATGAGGCTGTCGTGAGAGGGAACCTGCTGCCCTTCTCCTGTGTCCTGGTACAGGGAGGCAAACCAGAGGTGAGTGTTTATAGCTCTGACCAGTAGGAACCACTGGAGGCGTCCAGTTTGTTCTTAACAGGTCATTTAGTAGCTCCTTGATGGAGATGGTTCTTAATTACTGCTGGATTTGTATTAGCAGGCCACATTTTCAGGCTCTAGAACCTCAGTGGACATGCAGTTAAGGTGCTCTGGTCTAGTATTGCCAAAAATTAGTGCCAAAATTTAGGTGAGACCCCTCCAAAACCAAAAAAACCCAAACCGAAAAAAAAAAACCCAAACCCACCACACATAAAATAAACTTAAATAAAAAAGTTTGGAAGGCTTTTGAGATCTTGCAGGTATCACAGCAGGTATTACTGGTATGAGTTTTGCCAGCATATTCTGTTCTAGTGGAAGGTGTCCCTGCCCATGTCAGAAGAGTTGAACTGGATGGTCTTTAAGGTCCCTTCCAACCCAAACCAATCTGTGATTCCACAATTTCTTACAGAGCTGAAATTTCCATCTCAGTTCATGGCTCTCAGGAAATAAAAAGGATGTGATCAGATTCATAATAAAACTGTACAAGCTGGCAGTGCCATCCAGGAAAAAGTAACACCTTCTTGGAATCTTGGCAGGAGGTTGTGTTTCTTTCCACTGGGTCCTTCCCAGTTAGCAAACATTTGTTCTCCCTGTTTGCACAGAGCTGGAGATCCCACAGCTGCTGCGCTCTGGGGTCTGTCCCAGCCTGCTGTCTGCATTTGTTTTTCTTACTCATATTCATCCTGCTAACATGGGACCCTTGTGACCTCTGGGCACGTTTACAGGTTTGAAAATAACGCTGTGGAGCAAAAATAACAAACCAAAGTGAGTCTAGAAAAGCAATAAAAGTTTTAAAAGTGCTTTGTACAACAACATCTGAATTGAGCTCCATGTCTGGGCTGATAGAGCAGCAGTGCCAGCTGCAGCTCCCCTGGAAGAGCTGTAGTAGAAGAATTATATTTTTAATTAAATTCTTCATGAAAAACTGAATTTCAGAGGGTGATTTCTCACAGAATAGAACTGTCCTTTTATCTTTTGATTGGACTCATAATACTCAGTAAGTTGTCCCACGGAGGGCTGCAGTTGTGACTTGGTCTCCATCCCCCTGCTGTCCTTGGAACTCCCTCTCTGCATGGGGTTGGCAGCATCCATGTCCTTATCCATCAGTGCCAGGCAAAGCCACCTCCTACGGCACAAGATGGAGTCTTGCCTGTCCTTTGGGTTGGAGTTCTTGCCACCTGCAGACCAAGGCAGCTCTGTGGTGTTCATTTGACTTTGTTGCCAGAACTGGTGGAATTTGGGGCACTTTCCCTTCCCTTTTCCCTTCTCTCTCATCCTTTCCCTTCCCCTTCCCCCTTTTTCTTCCTCTTCCCCTTTTCTTTCCCTCTTTTCTTTTCCCTTCCCTCCTTGGCTTCGTGCTCATTTCATGCAGGAGAGGGTGAGAATCAGCCACAGCCACTGATTTGTTTAATAAGCTGCTCCTATTAACCAAAGAATGATAAAATTAAGGAATTGCAACCGAGCAAAGGGATAATTAAGACAACTGCACAAGGGGATGCTCCTTTTGAATTAGGACTTGAAAATGATCCCTGCCACATCATTCAGTGCAGGTTGGATTTTGGGCTAAGGAGGGTGATGAATGGCTGTATCCAGGTCTGGAACAGGAGCTGGAGTGAAGGAAAAAAAAGGAGGAAGCATTTATAACCAAAGGGAAATATTAAAATTTCTGTTTCTGCCATAAATCTACCTGGAATGATGGGGTTGATTGTTTTGAAGTGCATTCCGTAGCAAAACAATAATGAGAAGAGGGAGAGCACATTACTTATCTGCTCTACCTGGCTGCTGCATAGCTGGCAAACATCTAATTGAAAAAATATCCTGATGGGAGAATTTCTAATAAATTTGTTTGCACCCTCATAGCCTGGAGGAGAGGGAAAAAAATCCAATCAGCAGCGGGAAAATTCCAAAGTTTCCATTGCATTTTGAGTCTCGATTTTCAGGCTCGCTGCTCAGCCTGGCAATCAGAGGAACAGTAATTTTGAAGGCAGGATTCATTACAGTTGTTATGAAGGCATCAAGGGCAGAAGGAGTTGTGGAATGGAGGTACAGGAACAGTGGAAAGCCATAAAAAAATACATTCTGACAAACAGAAGGATATGGAGAAAGGAGAGTGTTTGTCCTGCTCTGGGCCTCCCCAGTGAAGGACACTTTTGGTTTGCTGAACGTAAATTTCAAGGTAATTTTTCTTTTCCTGGAGAAAAAGGTTGTAGCCGGGTGTGGGTCGGTGTCTTCTCGTGGGTAACAAGGGATAGAACGAGAGGAATCAGCCTCATGTGCACCAGGCAGGTTTAGATGGGATATTCGGGAAAATTTCATCACTGAAACAGTGGTCAGGTACTGGAACAGGTGGCCCAGGGCAGTGGTGGAGTCACCATCCCTGGAGGGATTTATGAGAGGTGCTGTGGCATGTGGGGACATCATTAAATGGTGGCCTTGGCAGTGCTGGGAGAATGTTGGGCTCAGTGGTCCTGGAGGGCTTTTCCAGGCCTGGAGATTCTGTGATTCTCCACCAACCTCTGGCACCTCTGCTGCCAGTTCAGGTGCCCCTGCTGGGGTTGGTTGGGTTGTCAGAGGGTGTTTAGGCTGTGGAGCTGGTTGGGTCTCCGTGCCTGGAAGCACGGCAGCTCCAGCTGGAACTGTGCTGCCAGGAGCTGGCTGTGCCAGTGACCGTCCCACAGGTGCAGGGAAATCCAGTCTAAAGTGGATGGTGCCCAGCTGCCTTCCGGGGAAGTTGTTTGTCCCAGTGCTCATTGCGTCCCACAGCTCCTGCCTCGCTGATGGATTTCACAGAACCCGGCAGCTGCACGGGAATCCTCTCCCACCCTGCTGCAGCTGCTGCTGGTATCTCTTAATGAGTGCCACAATACCTGCTCCAATTTTGCAGCTTTTAATTGGCTTGCTGTGCTGTGCCAGAGGACAGTTTGGCAATTAGAGGGTGTCTGAGGCCAAGCAGAGCCCTGTTACCCCCACTTGGCTTTACTAACTCTGCTGACTTTAATAGCTAATCCTGTAGCACTCCAAGAAATGGAGGAGTAATTAATTGTCTAGGCTGAAATTCTTCACCTGGTTTTATTTAGAGTTCGCTTTTATTGCTCTTAATATGGCCAATTTCTGTTAAGGCATAACTGGAATCAGCTTCATATCAGAGAGTGAGAGAGCAGGCGAGGGGTGACTGATCTCCAATTCATCATCCTGCTGGTAAGGGCAGGAGGCTTGGCTCTTCTCCTTCTTAAGTGCAAGGTGTCACTCACAGCTGGTACTTCCATCCTCATCTCGGGAGTGTTTTATGGCACAGCCCGTTTTTATTGCCATAATTAATTTGTGAACTCAGCCTCGAGGCCTGCCCCAGCCGTACCTCGAGCCGGAGACAATCCTGGAGGGGTTTTTCCCTTCCTTTGGAATCGGAGCGAGTGAAAAGCTCCCCTTGTAGCTAATTAGTGGGAAGAGCTGTAGCTCTCCATGGGGGTTTTGTGGCCTGGTAAGTGGATTAGCAGCTGGGAACTGGCTGTGGGGACACAGGAGGATGGGCTGTGCTCGGGCTGCCTGGCCCAGCCGTGGAGCAGGGTCCTGGCAGAGCAGGCAGGAGAACAGGAGATGAGGGGATGGATGTGTCAGGATGGGCAATGGGGCTTTGCACGGAGACCCCTCCTGAACGCTCCAGAGTGATGCTGCAGTAGCTTTGCTTTGGTGTTGAGGGTAATGTAGAGGTCTGTGAGAGGATTGAATGGGACCTGCCCAAGTCCTGGACATTTCCATTGCTGGAAGTTGGCTTTTTATATCTGATTAATGGTCTGGTAGGAATTTTAGCAACAGCTTCTTTTGGGTGATCTTTGCTGCAGGGTGCATCTGTGGGTTCACACATTTGATTTATTTGTTTGAATTGGAGTGGTTCATTCTTTATTTCCCTGAAAAGATCCCATGCTCATGCCGTGCTAGCATGTCCCATGGCAATAACCGGGATGAAGGTGTGCTCATACACGCTCAAAAGTGTTAAAACAGCAGCTCAGGGTTTTCCTCTGGGAATTCTGGCTCTCGACATGAAGAGCCAGGAAGGCATTTGGGATGCACAGGAGCATGGTGTGCAGATGGCATTTCATTAACTCTTTCTTTTGCCTTTCTAGTTTGATGGGGAGAACATGTACATGGGGATGAGCGACAACGCCCAGGAGTTTCTATCGGCCAATCAGGTAAGTGTTGTTTTGCTGGGGTGAGATTTTTAGGGGGCTTAGGCTATGCCCAAGCACAAATTCCAGGAGCTCTCTGTGAATCTGTCCTCCTAGGATATCAGGAGGGTCCATGGAGGAGGTCAGAGCCCAGCTGCTGCTGAGGAGCAGTGGATGCGCTTGGTAGAGGGAGTGGGATGCACTTCCATCCGGGTGCTGCCTGTCACTGGAGCCTGGCTCTGCTGAAGAGCTTTGCTGAAGAGCTTTGCCTCAGCATCCCTCACTCAAAATGAAGGCATATTTGGTGTTTCTGGATGCAGTGAAGTTTCCAAGTATTGTGTGCAGTTCAGGTGTCTCCTTCCCTCGTGTGGAGTATTTCCTGTAGCTAAATAGATTAACAGTTAAGGGAGAAAAAGGAATCAAAGGGTTCCTGTTTTGGAGCGAGAAACCCACGTGTGGGGGACCAGACTAGAAGTGTTCATGTCTTGCAGGTGCCTGAACCTTCTCTGGGCTTGGATACACATGGAAAAGACATGGAGTGGGGCCCTAAACCTGTACATGGGTTGGAACGTGATCTTTAAGGTGATCTTCCAACCCAGTTCTGTAATTATAGAAAGTTAAGCCCATGCTTAGGTCCTGCTGGGACAGGAGGACTTCAGCACATGCTTTTCTGTCCCCCTGCCCTGCAGATGAGAGATGGTCCCCTGTGCATCCCTCAGTGGTGGCCTGGCATGGTTAGAGGTGCTGCACCCTCGGCACGAAGCATCCCATCATGTGCAGCCTTGTGAGGGAAGGTGACAGTTCCTTGCTGACACGTTCCAGCTGTCCCATTTTTGGTTGTGTGGGGCTGTTTTGTTGACCACAGACACACCCCCGTGGGCCACAGAGTGCCCCTGGGGTTTGGGCCATCACTCTGGATTACAAGGCTAGTGAGTCACGCACGGTGCTCCAGTAGCAGCAGGGGTTAAACTCTATCCATGTTACACTGAGAATGGGATGGAATCCTGTAGTTTGCCTCCTTGGAGCATGGCAGTGCAGTGGCTCATTGCTCAGGAGATTTGTTCCTGCCGTGGCTCTGGAAGCTGGCGCTGGAAGCCGTTGCCACCGCGGCGTGGGGAGAGGTTGTTCTTGTGTGAGGAGCATTTCCAGGGTGGGGAAGGAACAGCAAACTTTGTGCTACTGAGTGATTCAGCAGAAACAAATACGTGTTCAGCCAACAGCGGCAGAGGGTTGATCGTTAGAGCCAGGAATTGCCAGAGGGTGAGTAAACACGGGAAGGAATGGGGTGATCCCGAGGTGCCCTGTCGCTGTTCTCACCGTGGATGGGTAGAGAAATGACACAAGAGTCCAGGCTCAGGGATAAATGGAAACGATTTAATGAAGGCTTTTATGTGTTAGTTCACAAAAGTGTGTTAAATGGCATAAGATAATTGGTTTTTTGCCATCCACCCCTTGAGGGGTTTTGTCAAGTTCTAAGACACCCATCTCTGAGTGTTTTTCTAGTTAGAACCATAACAATTTGCAAAACAACCTGCAGCTGCAAGAAGTTTACAAAACTGTAACATTGTTTTGAGTTACTTGCATGGGAAAGACAGAGCTCTCACAAAATGCTGCAGAGAGCTGAAGAAATTCTCTGCTGAAGCTTTTTCAGATCCATAGTGCCCCAACCAGGGGTCAGCCCCGTCCCCCCCAGGCTGTGCAGAGCCACAGGTGGTGCATGCTCACAGGGCAGTTGTTGTAGATACTTTGCCTTTAAAAACCCCCAAGGGACAAGGATTTGACAGCCTCACTGGGAAGGGCTGGCAGTGCTGGCACAGGGACCAGCCACAGTCCCTGGCCATGATGTGCCTGCGGGGCCAGGCTGGATTTGGGCACAGCCATGGCCAGCATGAACCATTTGTGTTTCCTTCTTAGCACCTACCTCATCCCATTTCCCTCATGGGTGGGCATGGGAGGGGAGTCAGGAGGGATGCTGTGGGGTTGGGAACAGTTTGCTGCAGCTCAGGGAGGAGGGTTGGTTTCCAAAGGAAAGCAGGGATTATCATGCAGTGGAGGATTCATGTACTGTGATCCTGGAGAAGGATCAACCAAACCAGCTTGGATCCCTGTAACCTGGGCAACAGGAGTTTACTCTTCGTTTGCTCTCTGTTTACTTGCTGACCTTTATTTCCTATTTTGGAGTAGCAATTAAGGATGGAAAGGGAAAAAGGTTCTTTCCTTTGGCAGAGGAGGGCAGGAACCCCCCACTGCAGGGATGGCTTTGTGCTCAGAGGCTGCGCTGCTGCTTCCTGCACCAGCAAAAGCACTGTAGGGAGTAACATGGAAGATAAATGGGGAAGTTTGCCTTGTTTTGCATCCCCAGTTCCCTCCCTGTGCTGCTATGGGACAGTCAGAGAGCAGCTGGGAGTGGGACCAAGGAGCAGAAGGGTGCAGGGTGGCATCTGGGGCTCTGGGGGAAGCTGCAGTGGCTCCCCATAGCCTCACCTGGTGTGGCAGGAGTGTAACTGGAAGGGAAGGTGAGGACCCCAGTTCATGCCCTGCAGGGATGTCAGTAGGGGCTCACACCCAGCATGAGCTTTGGCCGAGGAGGATGGGGAGCAGCTTCCTCCTCACCCTCCTCCGTGCATCATCTCCCTTTATTTACCAGCACATCAGCACTTGTTTACTGGTTTTACAGCCCCAGCCATGACTTCAGCACTAATGACATAACCCTGTTATTTAAATGGGGGTTCCAGATGGTTTTTTATTGTTTGCTAACCCTGTTGTAACCCAAAGGAGTACATTAAACAGCAGGGGAGGGGGTTTCACAATCTCACCTCAGAGGCTGCTGAACCACCAGATACCTTTACAGCTCATGTGGGACATCCAACAGCGCTTGGGTTCCATCAGGACAAAGGCAAATCTTACACACTCAGGACTGGAACCTTCACACTGCAATAGATGAGCCTGGTGGGTTGGGGGTTTTTCTCCATCATGATCCTGCAGCTCCCTGACAGCGGCTTTGTCTCAGCTCCTTGTCTGGTTTTTGATCCTAAGGAAGTTCTTCTGTTCAGCTTGGGGGAGAGAAGGCTCCGGGGAGAGCTCAGAGCCCCTGCCAGTGCCTAAAGGGGCTCCAGGAAAGATGGAGAGGGGCTTGGGACAAGGGCCTGGAGTGCCAGGACACAGGGAATGGCTTCCCACTGCCAGAGGGCAGGGTTAGATGGGATATTGGGAAGGAATTCCTCCCTGGGAGGGTGGGCAGGCCCTGGCACAAGGTGCCCAGAGAAGCTGTGGCTGCCCCTGGATCCCTGGCAGTGTCCAAGGCCAGGCTGGATGGGGCTTGGAGCAGCCTGGGACAGTGGAAGGTGTCCCTGCCCATGGCAGGGGGGTGCAATGGGATGAGCTTTAAGGTCCCTTCCTACCCAACTTTTCTAGGTTTCTGCAGTTTCTCACGGCAGAGTGTGGTAAAGCCAGGATCAGGGTTCACTTGCCTCTCCTTCATTATTCCCTGCACAGCTTCCAGCTTTGAGAGAAAGAAGAAACAAAACCCCACAATAAAACCCTTATAAAACCCCCACAAAACACCATCCAAAGCGTGTGGAAGCCAGGTGAGCTGCTCCTTCCCTTCATCTTCCTCGCTGGGATGGCTTTTGTGCCATGGCTGCAGCTCTTGTCATCCCAGAGGGGTTGGACTCAGCTGAGGACAAAATGCAGAAATAAAGGAGCCTAAAACATAATGAGAGCACTGACAGCTCACGCCAGCACAACCTGCTTGGGGAAAATAATTTCTCTTGTTCCATCAAATAGGAGGGACATTTGACCCCAGAAGTGAGTCAAATGTGAAATGTAATTCAACCTCCAAGAGAGGCCAGAGTATAAATGCAAGCTGACATCTGATCAAACCATCACGGACATTTGACCCCCAAGATGAGTGAGGTATCTCTTGTGTCTCGTGGAGTCAGCAGAACATCATTCCTCACCCCTGTCAATTTTCTTTCTTTCTTTCCCACCCCCCTACCCAAACAAAGGCAAGGAATTAAGCAATGCAAAAAATCCCAAGGAATACACAGGTACAAAGTGCTCTGAAAGATGAGTAAAAACGCAATGGTGCTGGTAAAAGAAATAAAAACACCTGCAAAATCAGTAGGAAAAGATATTTATTAAGATCTTTGTGATAAGGAGAGTAATACCAGGAAAGGGAAAGGTTGGGCAATTCCAGGACAGGGATGAGGTTGGTTTTATTTGGCATCGAGACTCTTGCACTTGCAGGAAGAGTCCACGGGTGCTTTAGAAACATGGATTAACTACGACTGGGAATCCCCTGTGAGAAGGTACCATCATCCCAAGTTCTGGGTGAAGAAATGCAGGAGCTGCCGTGTCAGGGAGCTGGGGGTGATGTGAGGAGGTTGTGGGGACTGCCAGGCCCTGGCATGGCTTTGGGGACTGCTGTCCCTTGGCTTCTGGGAGCAGGGATGTGACTGTGCCTGGTCAGTGCAGGGACATTATGGAAAGCCTTAGGGAGGGGTGTTTGCTGCGTTTCCCCTCCCTCCATGAATATCTCTGGCTGCTGGCAGGGCAACAGGCAGCTTGAAGGAGGAAAGAGCTGATTATTTGTCACTGGACCATTTGGATCCTGTGCTCTGCCTAATCCCAGGAGATCTCAGTGCATGGCTTATTCCAGCGGAGCAACCAGCCCATTTCTGTCCCAACAAGCTCATTTGTGTGACTCCTCATGGAAAGGCTGTTCAACACCAGTGTGGTTTGTTCAGGCCAGGGAGAGCTGCATGAGCAGCTCTTTGCTTTTGGAAGTGAGGGCACAGACAGGAGCCACTGCTCTTCTGGCAAGCGTTGAAAACTGGCGAGTTCAATTGAAAATAGGAGAGTTCAATTGAAAAGTTATTTGCACATCATTTCCTCCTCCTGATGCAATTCCTGTGTGTTGCTCTTGCTGGCAGGCTCATGCTGCCCATCTGTGTATCAAAAATGTCAGGCCTTGGCTGCCAGGTTTGCACAGCAGCGCTGAGCAACCTGGGATAGTGGAAGGTGTCCCTGCCCATGGCAGGGGTGTGGAACTGGATGGGCTTTAAGATCCAACACAAACCATTCCAGGATTCAGCTGAAAAAGCAGGATGCCTGGAGAAGCCATGGCTGCCCCTGGATCCCTGGAAGTGTCCAAGACCAGGTTGGATGGTACTTGGAGCAACCTGGGATAGTGGAAGGTGTCCCTGCCCACAGCAGAGGTGGAATGGGATGTGCTTTAAGGTCCCTTCCCACCCATCCATTCTGGGATTCTATGACTGAAAAAGGCAGGATTTCACCCAGTGCTGGTGAGACACGTGCTGCAGATGACATCAGGTGTCTCACCTGATGTGTAGAGCAGCACAAGGGACTTTAACTTGGCCTCTGGGCATTAGGGTGAGGCTGGGTAACTTGTGGACGGGGCTGTTTACACTTACAGTGCCCAGAAAGCAGATCCATGGGCAGGGATGTGTTTCTGTGGGGCAGGACGTGTGTGAAATAGAAGGTGGATTTTCCCTGGCTGTGTGTGAATTGGGGAGCCCCGCTGGGCACAGGAGTTTTGCTGACACCCCGAGGGAGGTGCAGTTAAGAGAGATGATGTTTGTCCTGTGCACACACATCCACAGCATCTGTCTCCAGCCATGCCCCTGTACAAACCTGTGTGGGGTCAGCCACAGCCGCCCCTTCCCGCACACGTGGGATCCATCCGCGGGTGTCCCCGCGTGCCTGGGTGTGTATAAATCAACATTTATCTACTGTATCTATTGCCCTTTATCTCTCTGCCTCCGTACAGCTCTGAGCTGGGGTCTGTATTAGCCATAATAGATACAGTGAGGCGCTGATCTGGTGGGTCAAATGGTCAGGGCTCTTTGATCAGCCGTCAGGATCCATTACTACCGGGGCCTCCGGTGGGGCTGGAATTACAACTTACATTTGACTCATTTCTGGGGTCAAAACGTCCCTCTTATTTGATCGAATGACAGAAATTGTATAATTTGTATATATCCCTGAGCCATATGTGCTCTGAGTGCCACTCTAATGTGTTTTATAAAGGCACAGCTGTCTTGGTGACTTATTTAAAATGGGATTTTGAAGTAGTGTTCTTGCCATTTAATGTCCTCATTCAGGGTTACACAAGGTTTATCAAATAATAAATAACATTTAGAACATTGGTTTTAACATAACAATGGCTTTGCTGGTTATAAGGAACTGGGCGATCCAATAAAGCTGTGTTTGGTAAATAAGTGATAATGCAGAAAGCAAGGATAGGATAATTAGAAATTAATGATGTGTGGGAAGCTATGGATACCTTCCTCATGTTCTGCTAAGGCTCCAGACGAGACAGAGCTCGTCTTGGCAGCCTCTGCTGTAAAATATGCCTTCAAACCTTGTCATAATACTGGCAGACGTGTTGTCCTCCCACCAATCTTGACTGAATCGCAGCAAAATGTCAACACTTGATAAAATAAACCTGGGGCTGGGGCAGAGCCATGTGAGTGCAGGGGTTCCCCGTCCCTGCTGGGGATCACGGGGCCAGAACACAGTGACTGAAGTGCCCGTGGAGCCCTGGGCAAGGTGAGGGTAATTGGGTGCTGCTAATGAAGGTGTGGGTCACCCTGCCCTCATTCTTGCTCCTTGCTCCAGAGTAGGAAGCTGTAAAATGGAACCAAGGTGGACTCTGGTTTGCTGTCCGTCAGTGGTGGGGCTGCTCTGGCACTGACAGTGAAGCAACAACATGCAATTGCTCAGGTGTGAGATGTTCTTATGGCTGTTGGTCCCTGACCTACCAGACGAGTGAATTTGGAGGAGTTTCCAGAACTTAGTTTGTCCCATAAAGTGCAGCAGGTTGGTCGTGGTCACCACAGCCACTGCCTGGAGCCCAGGATTGCTCCAGAAGGAAGGCAGGAAGAACCCAGGAGATCATACACGTGGCTGAGCAATTCCTTAGGGTGGTCCTTGAGTCCTACAGTAGGGTCTGCACAGGAAATTAGAGCCCATGGTGAGGTTATTCTTTGTGCAATTTCCGCTCAAGTCCCCATAAGAACTTTTGGTGTTTCTAATTAATCCTTTGCACGCGAAGAAACTTGTTTTAACTTTCACAGAGTCACTGAACAGACTGGGATGAAGGCACCCTTAAAAGCCATCTAATCCAAACCCTCTGCAAGGAGCAGGGACATCTCCAATCAGATCAGGTTGCTCAGGGCCCTGTCCAAGCTGACCTTGGATGTTCCCAGGGATGGGACATCCACAGCTTCTCTGGGCAACCTGTGCCAGTGTTTCACCACCCTGTGAGTGAGTAACTGAGGAGATAGGGTTTGGGATCTCCGCATTCTGTTGATTTTTGGCCTGATCTGTGGATCACAGGAACAGATGACATCGGAGGTTGGTCAGTGTTAAAGAAAGTCACTTACATAAGTGAAGGGTTTAAAAAAGGGGTAATATGGCCTCCTTTTTTAAGGGGGGTGTGGAGAGCTCTGGTGTTCCTGAATCTCCAGCAGTCCTGTGGTCTTTACTTTCTTGTGCCTGTGCAGAATCTTGGTCTCTTCCAATCTGCAGATAATCTGTATTTTTGAAGCCTGGAATTGGCCCCAACAGGGGCAGAGCAGACCTGAAAGCAAATAGCTGATGACTCCCCAATCCCTTTACAAGGATATATTGCAAATACTGCAAGAACATAGAGCTACATGTGTATAAAAGACCCCTGGTGAAGAGAGGAGAGAGGTTTGTATAGACTCCGAGTTGAAAGAGGATTACACAGAGTTTGGGAGTGTGCACTGCAGGCCCCCATGCTAAGATACAGATTTTGCTCTTTCCCTGCTGTTCTTGGAGTAATGCTGTATAATTTCGTATGTTGTGCTGGAGAAGAAAAAATAGAGGGGAGACATTGATAGATCCTAAATGCCTTTCTCAGCAGACGACTCAGGAAGAATCTCATGTACTATTTTAGAATGAAAAATAGAGTGTTACATGTCATTTATTATAATCAGCAGCTAATGGAAACCCTTCCAGGCGGGGTTGGGGAGTTGAGCACAACTACAGCTGATGATCCAGGCTTGTGAATTTTGCATGAACTCCTGTGTGACAGTGAAATCTTTGAAAGGTGCAGTCAGGAAGCGATTCCTGCAGCTTAGTCATGGCAAGAGGAGGTTTTACTGCTGGTGCAAGGCTGGCTGTAGTGTTTACATAAAATAATAATAAAAAACCCCTTGGTATTACAAGCAGAATGAACGTCATCTTTAACCCTTGGTCTCAAGGGACTCCTAAGTTTTAGCAATAGGGTGTTTGAAAAACAGCCACCAAGCATCCCAGAGTGAAAAACTAATGCAACTGAGCCGTTCCTAGACCAAAATGGATGGTCTCTGCTTCTATTGCATTCACTCTGGGGAAAAAAGGGAAAAAGAAATAGCATCCTAAACAGCTGAAGACACCTGTCAGGTGGCACAGAGCATCTGGTGGGGATGGGAAACACTGAAACTGTTGAATTTCATGTGTAGATATTTCATCAAGGAGATTGCTGATAGGTTTAGGTTTAGGGGCAAAAGCAGGAGGGAGAAGGGGATCCTCAGGTGCACTGGAGGACACACAGCACAGCTGACAGCCTGAGGGCTGGGCACAGCACTCACCACTCTCCAAGGTCTCCCTGGAGACCACAGCCAGCTCTGGCCAGTCCCAGCAGTTACCTTTCCTTGTCCTTCTCGTGTCTTTCCAAGGTTTTCCAGGATATGAATCAGCTCAGAGACTGTTTTTGACCCAGTGCTTAAGAGTGTTTGTATTAAGCAGCACATCTGGTTGTAGGCCTTGTTCTGTGAGGTGTGGCATCAAAACGTGCCTGAGGATCTTCAGCCAGATCTGGGATTTCTTTTGCAGTGAAAAAGTCTATAAACAGTGAAACATTTAAAAATTAATAATAAAAATCCAATCTGTGCAGGAGACTGGCCCAGGCCTGGAGGCAGCAGAGATGCAGCTGGGGAAGTGGTGGGAACCTGGGGGCTGGGGAAGTGATGGGAATCTGGGGGCTGGCAGAGAAGCAGCAGCAGGACGATGTCCTTTCCCCCGAGAAACAGCCTTTGCTGCTGCTGCTGCATCTTGATCTGAAGGTTTACATATAGAAAATACTGATACCAAGATGAGTTCTGATAGAGGACTGGACGTGGGTGGTCCTTGGTGCCAAAATGCCATCGTGCCCGCCAGTGGGGCTGAAGGAAAGGTGTATCCCAGATCCCAGAAGTGCTCCCTGTGTGCTGGAGGCTGAAGGAGATGGAGTAGCTGGGACTGCTTCAGAGCACCGTGGGGCACAGCTGAGGTGCAGTCAGACTGAACAGGATCTGCTGGTGTGCAGGATGACTCCTGTGGCATGAGGGCACATGGCCTGGCTGTCCAGCAATGCTGCTGGGCTTGTGAAGCCAATGGCTCATAAAAGAGCAGCAAATGATAGAGGAAGGTGGTGTGCTTTAGCTGAGAAAGTGTCACTTTAGCAAGGATTTCCCGTGTGCTCAGCACTGCTGTAGAGGGACTGCACGTGGTGTGAAGAGAGCCACTGTCTTTGATGGTCAGCATGGCCCAGGGCAAGGTGGAGACCTGCACAGGGGACAACCTGGAGCAGCTCTGGAAGGAGCAGATCCCCTTTAAAGCACAGCTCTCAGGTTAATATGGTGCTTATGTGTGCTTTAAACCCTCACCAGGGCCCCTCTGGTCAGCTCCTGCTGCTTCTGGGCTGGCCTGGAGTGGTGGCGGTCGCTTCAGCCAAAGGCAATCCCGGAGCTTTTCTCCACAAGCTGTTTGTGCCTTCGGATCCTCCAGCTCCTTGTGCTGAGCTAATTCCTCGGCACGCGGCTCCCGAATTCCCCGCTGTGACACAGCGTGCCGGGGAGCCACGTCTGTGCACGCCAAGGATTGATGCTGAGCTCTGCTGATGCCTTAAGAGGCCTCCTAGAAACTAGAGACTAGAAAGGAGTAGGGGAATAAAGGTAGGTATTTATTTGAAAGCCTTTAAAGGTACCCCTGGGGAGCCAGAGGCCACTGCTGAGATGGACCCCGAGATGGACCCTGGGCCACGAGTTCTTCACACTTTTCTAAGTTTGGTTCATTTGCATATCAGGGTTAATTCTCCAATTAAAGCTTCAGTTAATGATGTCGTTTCCCCAAGCTTGCCCCTCCCTTTAGAGGCTTTTGGTTTATACTTTTTGGACCTAGGACGGTCTGAGTGTCCTTGGAGAGCAGGCCTGGAGAGGCTTTGTTGTGTCTACCTAGCATGAGAGAGCCAAAGTGAACAGGCTACAAGAAACTTCAGAATTACACACTAGGCAGTACAGGATTTGAAAAACATGAAAGTTAAAACCTAAGGCATCACTGCCAGCGCAGCCCCGTCGCTCTCGGGGAGCTGTGATGGGCAGGGATTTCCTCCTGTGTCCTGCTGCGGGGAGTTGGGTTTGGCTCCTGCAGGGGGTGGTTTGCTTCTCTGATGGACCTCTGGGGAGTCACTCTGGAAAACTCTGTTTATTTGTGGAAATGCAGCTCCCTGGGCCACAGCAGTGTGGAAGAAAATACCCAGCCCGTTGCTCTTGGGATTTCCTTTCCCAGCTGATTGATTACTTCTTCCCTCCTCATCGGAGACCCAGCCCGAGCTGGTGTTTGGGTCTGCTGTCACAACGCAGTGATTAACGGAGGAGCCACTTACTTCCAGCAGGAAAATGTTATTTTCCACTTCAGCATTTGGATGAAGGCCTGGGCAGAAAGGAAAGCCCCTCTGTTGCCTTGGCTGAGGACAGAACCAGCCCTTCTGTCTGTGTCAGCTCTGAGGCTGCGCTGGGCACGTGCAGGGTTGGGCTCCATTCCAGCCCCATGAGGGCAGGACCATCAGCAGAGCATCTGTATCCAAAACAGAGTGGCCAGCAGGATTAGGGGAGTGATTGTCCCCTGTGCTGGCACCACTGAGGCACCTCGAGTGCTGTGTCCAGTTCTGGGCCCCTCACGACAACAAAGACCTTGAGGGGCCAGAGTGTCCAGGGAAGGGAACAGAGCTGGGGAAGGGGCTGGAGCCCCAGGAGCAGCTGAGGGAGCTGGGAAAGGGGCTCAGCCTGGAGAAAAGGAGGCTCAGGGGGGACCTTGTGGCTCTGCACAACTCCCTGACAGGAGGGGGCACCCAGGTGTGGGTCAGGCTCTTCCAGGCAAATACCAATAGAACAAGAGAAAATGGCCTCATATTGTGCCATGGGAGATTTAGATTGGATATCAGGAGGAACTGAAAGGGTTGTCAGATATTGGAAGGGGCTGCCCAGGGAGGTGCTGGAGTCCCCATCCCTGAAGGTGTCCAAGGAACCCCTGGCCATGATGCCATGATGATTTTTGCCTTTTCTTTTAAACCCCTTTTATACCTTTTTACAACTTCTGTATTCTCAGTGCTTTTTGCCGACATTCTTGGACTTGTTTGTCAGGCCAGGAGACGAAACATCTCAGAAGCTTCGTAGTCAGGGATCAGAGTGCCCCAGACCCCAAGGTCCTCTCCAGAACACATTTTGTAAACTGAGATAGAACCATCCAGGGGAAGGTTCCTTGGGGAGGGGGGCTCACTCGAGCCTCTCATTGGGGAATCTTTGATAGAAATGCTAATTAGTAAAGCCTATAATGATATACCAGATCTTTTGGGGGTGTGCATGGAGGTGCATTCGACCTGGACATGGTGCACCTAAGGATCCTTAAAATAAATACCAAGGTTAAATCCCTTTTTCCCTTCTAACCATGTTTGACTCTTGATTTTAAGACCAGGAAAAGGCATCAGCCGTGGCACTCAGTGCTCTGGGCTGGGTGACAAGGTGGCGGTTGGTCACAGGCTGAACTTGATGATATTGGAGGGCTTTTCCAACCTGAATGAATCCATGGTATCAGGGCTCTGCAGGCGCTGGAGGATGATGAGGGCTGTGTATCCCAAGTGCAGCCATCCAGCTCCTTCAGCTCAGAGCCAGGCATTCACTCCGACCTCTCCTCGCCCATGAGGGTGGGCAGAGCAGGGGACCTGAGCTGGCTGGGAAGAGAATGCCACCAGTCCCTTGTGGTTCTGCTCCTTTGGGGAAGGCTCAGATCTCTCCCTCTCGGGTGACACACCAGGCCAGGCTGGTCAGAGCCATGGTGGGAATCACAAATCAGAGGCATTTGGGAAGCTTTCCCAGGGAGGTGAGCTCTGGCACAGGACCCAGCTGAAGGATGGTTGTCACGGCAGCTCCACGAGCTCCACGTTTCGTCCATGCTCCCATCACCTGCTGGGCACTTCTGCCAAGGACTGTGCTGGGTCTCACCCATCACTGCCACCACTTCCATGATCAGCAGCCTCTGAGCCAGCCTGAATTAATTTCAAACTAGCAAATCCATCAGCTGCCATCAAAAGTGCCAGCTCTGATGCTGTCTAGCTCAGGTAGATACATCTGTGTACACTGGAAAGGGCAAAATATGACTTGGCTTTTATTACTTTAATTAAAACATGAGCAAAGAGTATGAGATTCATATTAAATTGTATTTTCCTGGCTGCTGTGGGAAGGAGCTAACTGATCTGATTACCATGAAGATTACAAACTATCAAAGTGAAAAAGAGCTTTTTGCAAGTATTTCATATTAAACCTTCAAACATAACACTTTAAGAATAATTATAGTTGTATTACTGGAAAATGATTCATGAATTCTGAATAAATATAAGACCCTTAAAGGGAAATGTTCCAAGACCACAGTTTTCATTCCAATCTGATGAAATTTAGTATCATTTTGCAGCTGTAGAATAGAATGAAAAAAAATATGTACAGAGACTGTATTGAATATGTGTCAGACTAAACTAATGAGATTTTTTACATCAACTCTGAGCACGAACGCAGACAAATGGAATAGCCATCCTCATTTTCTATAATAGAAAGCATCCAAAGGGAAGGCAGAAAGGATCTTACTGCTCACAAGTCTTTATTCCACCCTTGATTGTTAAATAATATATTTTAAGTTCTCATATCTCTCCTGCAGAATGTTTGAACTGACACTAATGGGTATATGAGAGAAAAGAGTGAGCTCTAAAAAAAAAAAAGTGAGGAAGGGCTAGGATTGGGAATTTTATTAGTATTCCCAGTGGGCTGTAATAAAGATACTTTTCACACAATACAGTGAATGTTTACAGCAGACAGTTTAGTTTCCTTCCAACAATTATGAGAGAAATTGAATCTCAGGAAATGTTAGTTTTCGCTAAAATTAGACGTAACAATAAAGATACCCCTGAAAGTTTATTAACGAGGGGGAGAAAAAAAAAAAAGAAAAGCCATCAGTCTCTGGAAGACAATTTAGCAACTTTATTTTAAGAATTCCAGATGACTTCTAAACAAAACCACACACCTACATAGCGCTGAGCGCTCGGGCTCCCCATGGGAGCTGCTTTTCTCTTGAGAAGCTTTTTTTCCCAGGCTTCTTGAATTCCTAGTGCATTTTGGGGGCGAATACCCAAAAGGTGCTTGTTTCCAGCCTGGATCCAGCTGGAGGACGATGCCCATCGCTTCTGCAAGTAGATGGGGCACCAGGTAGCAGCAGGTCATGTTTTTGGGTACGAGTCAGGGTGCTGCAAGCCTGGGAACCCAGATATTGAGAGCAAGTTACTGGGCACTTGAATGTGAGTCCAGGAACGATCTGACCGTGCTCAGGCAGAGATGCTGGCGATCCAAAAAAAAAAAAAAAATAAAAAGGAAAGGAAAGCTGCTCTGTAAAGTGCAGGAAACACTGGAGTGCTCTGAGCAGCTCATGTGATGGTGTTTAATTTTTGAAACACCACGAGTGGAACATGCAGTGGAATTCTGCCTGTCCTCATTTCCAGACTTCCGTATCAAGGAGTGCTGCAATATCCCTGCTAGAGACACCTGCTTTCCTCTCCTTTTGTCCATGCAATCCTTGATTTCTGACTTCTTTCTCGCTCTGTTTCAGTCTGGAAAGAGATTCCTGTTATTTGCTATCAAGAACAGGGATGGGAGGAGAAGTGGTGAAAGCTGCAGCAGCTTAGCTTGCAGACATTACTTCTCCAGTGATTTTCCTCAGAAGGATCTGTCCCATTTTGTTTGTATTTGGGGTCAGACTGGACTGATGCTTTTTGGTAGCACCAAGTGGGACTCGAGGTGCCCAGTTTGATACTAGAATTGGCAATAGAAGCACTCGGCTCTGAGTCATCCCAGTTTATGGAAATATCTAGGCCTTGTGTGGGCTTGGATTTGACAGATAGCAGCTGCAGCCCTTGAGTACACTGGGAAAATGTGAATTTTTACCACGGAGTTGATGTTTTGGCTTTGTTATGTGCAGCCCTGTTTTGCTCAGAGCCTCCCCCTCCTCTCCATCAGCATCTCTGCCTCTCATTTTGACTCTTCCACTTCTGCCCGTTCCCCTTGGAACAGTTCAGGTTCTACCTGGTGTGTGCCCAAACCAGTGACAATAACAGCAAAACCTCTCCAGATGCCCAATGAACAGAGGGTTTCAGTTGCTTTGGCCTCTGGAGAGCTGGGGCTGGTTTTCTCTTCCCACGTCATGCCTTGCGTGTTGGGTTGGGCATTGCGGTCATGTGATGAAGGTTGGGCTGGTGTTGATGTGAGCCCTCTTGCACCTTCTTTTCCTCTCCAAAGCCATTCCCTATGTCCACAAATGTTGTCCATGGCCTCTAGAGCTGCCAGTGCCAGCGCTGGAGTTGGTCCCAGATACAGGCTCCTGGCTGTGAGCAGCAGATTGATGCCCTGGCTGTCCTTCTAGATGGACAGTTGTCATTACTTTGGGGAAACATTGCTATTTTGATTATTAATGTGGTGGTTTTCCTTTTGCCTTCCTCCTGACAGGATGGTTCCTACTCTCACTGCTCATTTTGTCCATTTGGTTGCTTAATGTTTTAGAAGGAATTTGATGAGTGTCTGATTTAGGGCATAGATGAGCCTCTCACAGCCATGTGTGTGTTCCTGCCTTTTTTTAGATACCATAGATAAGCCTGGTTTTATTAAAGAAAAAAAAAGTTGTTAAAATTGTTAAAGATAAAATCTGTTTGTTTCCCAAAATTCACATATTGGAGGCTTAAGGCTGAGATTTTCACACCTACACTGGGGAGTTGGATACTTGGCCATGCACCATGTTCCAGTTCTCACAGCTCTGTCACGAGTCTCTTGGTGCTTCCTGCTTTCCCTAACAGCCCCAGCACCTTTGTGCTCCTGTGACATGACAGCTTCTGCTTCGGATAAGGGAGGAAAAGAACAAAATTCTTGGAGCTGTGGTTGTGGAGGAAGAGTCATAATTGTGGCTCTCAGGAGCTCAGTACATGCAAGGGAGGTAGAGAGATATCCTGTGTGATTATCATGGAATGCTTTGGGTGGGAAGGGACCTTAAAGTTCATGTGCTTCCAACCCCATGCCGTGGGCAGGGACACCTTCCACTATCCCAGGTTGCTCCAAGCCCTGTCCAACCGGGCCTTGGACACTGCCAGGGATGGGGCAGCCACAGCTTCTCTTACCTTGACATCCCATGGACTGGGAGTACCGGGTTCAGGGGCTGTGGTCGGTCGAAGGTTGGGCTTGATGATCGTGGAGGTCTTTTCCGACCTCAGTGATTCTGTGGTTCTGTGACTGGCACATTGCTGAGTTCTGCATATTTAGGATCTCCAAGGAGTGAGGCATCCCAATCCCATGGGAAGTCCGTCACAGACCTCCCTTGGCCAACCAAACCCCGTCCCTGCCTGGGGACGGGGTCGATGCTCTCTCCATCCCACCTCAGGGTTTGCTTTGGCAGAGCTGACTCAGGAGTATTTGGCTTTGGCACATCTCCCACGTGCCAGAGCCAGATTCTGGGGCTGAGGGTCTTTGGGAAAATGTGGGAAGCTGATTTATCACCCCGGTGATTTCAGTTAATTTCCTTTCCCCATTTCGGCAGCTTCCTGGCAGCCTGAAGTGTTTGGCAGTGGATGGATGGGCGAAGAATTTCAAGCTGCTCTTGGGGGTAAAGAGTAGAGAAGGGAGGGAAGAATGGGGCATTTTACAAAGCTGTGGTGCATTCTTAATTTTAATAGAATAAATATAAAGAAAAGGTAAGCAGCACCTCAGCTGCTGAGGCGACAGGCGCTTAAGAAGGACTGAATAAATACATAAAACATATTTGCTGAAGGCATTTGTTGTTGGAAGTTTAAACATTAAACATGCCTTCTTCGTCTGATACCATTTTAAAGCAGGGATGTTCAAAGAGCCATTAGTGGTGCTCTGACTACAGCTTTACATCTTCACTCATGTACCAAAGAACCTGCATTACATCAGCAATGCCTCAGTGAGTTTTGCCCCCAGAAGGGAGGGATTTCAGCGTGGGCTCGGGGTTTTTTTGTGGTGCATTTCCCTCTTTCTATTGATCGATGTGGCTGTTTTGGTATTGTTTCCCTTGTAAAGTGCTGGGGCAGGTCCAGGGGAGGCAGCAGCTCTGCCTTTGTCCCACTGTCCCCAGGCTCAGTAAGTGCTGGCTCGGGGCCTGATGAGACAAATAAACAGGTTTGTGTATTTAGGTTTTTAAATTACAGGCTAAGGAGGAACACAGATACTCAATCTATTAAGAAATAACTAGGTGGGTGATTCAGTACCATTTGTGTAAATGGCACTAACTCTGGTCTGCCTGCACAATTTATTAATACTTCACGGGAGGAAAAAAAAAATTATTTTAATCTCATAATGGATGATGAGCTGTGAAATTGCTTCTGCAGCAGCTGGGCACCCTGGGGGAGGTGCTAGATTGCACCACATTATGCAAGCCATCCCCACATCCCTGCCTTCCTCGTGCTAATCACACACATCAAATCTGGGTGATGGGGAGGGGGGAACACGGCTTCTGCTGGGCTTTATGACTTTTTGATTTTTTAGCGTCTACAGTTTTCTTGTCAATTTGCTTTGGGGTCCCAAGCCTGGCTTGGGAAGCGTGAGGGCTCAAATCTGAGTGGATTTGTGGTGATGCTTTGTGCTTCAAAGGTGCTGGTACAGGAAATAACAAGAAATGTAGCAAAAGTACCGGGTCTGGCCCACTTGGTGACGATTTTATGTGGCTGATAGCCACACTTTGAGGGGAAGGGTACCAAGAGCTGTTACTGCTCTTTGCTCTGCCTTTATAGGACTGGGACCATGAGCAGCACCAACATCCCGGGTGCTGTGGAGTCTCCACACTAAAAGCAGAGCCTGGGGTTAAGTGCTTTGGTTCTGTGTGGGAAGATGGTGCAAGGGGAGCAAACCAAGGGGTAGTGTGGGGCATTTAGGAAGAAATGGTAATTGTCCCTTTAGCTCCAGTGTGGGATTCTCAATGTTGGCTTCACCGGCGTGTGGTGGTGTGCTCTTGGTTGTGTCTCTCTCTGGTGGCTTGCCCACAGCACTCCTGGTGTGCCCTGGGTGGTGAGGGTCACGCAGGGCTTCTTTGGGAGACGTCTCTTTGCTGATGAGAGAAAAAAACCCAAACGGGGCATATTTGGGGAAAAAAAAGTCTGGCTTGCAGATGGGTTGTGTTGCCACTGTGGCTTTGCTGGGGGATCTTGCTGCAGACCACAACACCCCAGAGCAGAGGATGGCTGTGAATGCCACGTGCCACTAGCAGGACATGTCTTTTGAGATGAAACTCTGGAAAATGCGGTGCAAGCAAATCATCCGTGCAAAGCATGGCACAAAGGCTTTGTTTAATCCTTCAACTCCTCTCCTTCAGTTTGGAGCACAAGGGAAATACTCTAAGACAAAATCTCAAAGGGAACAAGCATGGTACAGAGTGTAGTTTCCTTCCTGCTCTGGGTCCTTCTGGCTCAGCTGAAGCCAGGTTGAATTAATTTCTTAGAGTGCTTTTTGCTAATTCTTCCTTGCCTGCGCCTGTTTTTGGGCTGCCTTATCTCTTGACCTGCTTACAGTGCATTATACACCATTGTGTAACATACCCTGGGCTCAACACCCTCCACCAAATCCATCCAGCCCAACAATGGATTGCTGTGAGTGCACTGAGCTCATTATGCAAGTTCAGTATGCCGTGAGACAAAAAAGGCAATTATGTAAAACCTGTACTCAAATAATTCCCCGAAATGCATGATGTTCTTGAGTAGAATATGATATTCTTTGTATTCACTTCCAGGCGCAATCCTAGGAAAGAAAGAAATGGATTTATATTTGTCTGGCCTAGTCAGTCTAATTTTAGATCCCATTGGCTGCTGTCTCACTGGATGTACAGTGCCTTTAATACATTTTAAAACCAGGCAAAAATCATTATAAACAATTTTAAGGAGGCTGATTGTGAGGCAGATGACAGAGGCTGCTCTTTGCCAACGTGGAGCAGAGCTTGCACATCTCCTGGCTTTCCCTGGAGCGCTGCCACGTTTGCTCTGAGACACTGGAGAACAACAGCCACGAAAACGCGCAGTGAAAGGAAACAGTTCCCTTGTCAGCGTGGGTAGGTAAGGAAAAAACAGGTGAAGTGAGCTACCACTCTGGGTCATCCAGGAGCAACTGTGCACCAAACGTGTCCCACAGCCCTGGCCCTGCGTGTGGAGATACAACAAAGGGTTTCCAGGAGCCCTGGTTATTGCTGAGGTTTGTGTAAACCAATATTGAATTCTTCTGGAAATGCTGTCAGCAGGAATTGAGCCTTAATATCCCATCTGGACGGGGCTTGGAGCAGCCTGGTCTAGTGGAAGGTGTCCCTGCCTGTGGCAGGGACTAGAATGGGATGAGATTTAAGGTCCCTCCCAACCCAAACTACTCCGTGATTCCGCCATCTGCTCGTTTGGGAGTTGAAGGTGTTTGTTGCAGGGACGTGGTGTTGCCATGCAGAGGAGGTACCCGGTGGCATGGGAAGGTGGCTCTGCAGGGACATTTGTCCCAGCAGGCTCATGTGGAGCTCCCTGTGGGACATGCGGGGCGCTGGCAGGGTCCTGCCCTGCCCTCTCCTATGAGCAGCTGCTGCCTTGCCATGAAAGCAGGAAAGGCTGAGGTATCTGATTGCATTTTTCTTCCTCTTTATTCCTGGGGGTATCGACTTCCAAAACTCATTTTTGTCTGTGCCACCAGGGAATTAGGGGTCTGTCTGTCTCCCTTTCCTCAGGAGGATAAACACAGCATTCCTAATCCTTTCCACTGCCTGCTGCACTGCTGCCCCTGCCATGTATATCTGCCTTTATGGAAACCGTAACCTTTGCTTGAACCAGAGATTTTCCTGAGCAAGAGCCCTTTGGGATCTGAGTGGGCTTTCCTGGATACATTTTTAATAAACACAATAATTTGACTGCAAACCCATTACCTATCCCCTGTTTGTTCTACGGGATAGTCATTTCCATGCCTGCAAAAGCCACTAACTCACAGGGCAATCAAAGGAGGAATGACAACCAGGATAAAATTGGTCTGTGTTGTGATAAACCCGTCCATCTTCGCGTCGTGCTCTGGAGCTTTATGTATTGCCTATAAATAAAGGCCTCAAAAAGATATTAAATCTTTAGAAAAAATCAAGCCTAATTGTAACTATATTTTTGTTTTCCATTTTGGTTTATGTACAGTGTATGACTTCTGCGGAGACATTTTTATTCCAGGAAAATGACAGGCCAACAAGAAGCCATAATTGCACTGATTTTTAGAAGTGCCTGCATTACTACAGATCTGATGTACTGCAAGACATGAATCAGAAAAATTCTATTAAAAAATCTCTTGAATGGCTGACACAGGAGTATTATCCACGATGATTAATTTGACTTGGTCATTATGAACACAGACAAGTCTGACAAAATTGCATTTCATTCCCCACTGAATTCATAAAATCACTATACACATAATAAGAAGTTATAGTTCTCTGCTATCCACTATTCTTGACAGGATTCCAGTTCTGGATAAGATACTGATTAAAAAAAAAAAAAAATAGAGGCAGAGAGAGAGTTGGGAGCCTTTTTAAAAGCCTACAATAAGGCTGATTTCTTTTGCTATAAATTGTTCATAGAACTCCATTATTTTTAGCTTTTTCTTTTATGAAGTGGTGATGCAGGTCAAGAGCAGCTTGGACAATATCAAACGTGACTGTGAGCTTGTGGCGGGCATGCGGCAGAATGCCCAGGCTGAATCTCAGGGATTTTTCATCCTTCAGATAATTATAAATAATCGGTACCTTGTTCTTCATTTCCCACCCACACAACAGACAGGTCAAGGCCAGAGAGTCCTGAGAATGTTGTTTCTGGCCTTGGTAGCATGTAAAATAACCCCCCAAAATGCAGAATTGGGTGCAAGCCTCCAAAAAAAAATTATTTTGGTGTGAACTGAGATTTTGTTTTGCCTGTGGATATTGTTCCCTCCACAGCCCCATCCTGCTGAGCAGCACAGCACCACGTCACAGCCTTCCCTTGGCCACTGCGGCCACTTCCCAAGGACATCAAAGGTTATTAGGACAAGCAAGGGTGTTTAGGACTCTCTGTGCACAAATGGTTTTATGAAACAGACATTTTGATAAAATTTGTAGAAAAGAGACCTTTTTTGAGCTGTTAGATTTGGTTGAAACCATCCAGCAGGCTCAGCTTTGGGAAGAGCTCTAGCTCCAGGACTGCATGGGATGTATAGGAGATGGGAGAAGGTCAACTCGTGTAAAGTTTAAAGCTGTAAACATCCAGCTGATTCACTGGTGAAGCCATCCAGAAGAGCTGGGATTGAGCTGGGCATGGCTTTGTGCTGCAGTTGTCGTGGTGTGCAGAGTCTGCATCGGAGCAATGCGCACAGAGTGGGAGAAACGGGGAGAAACGGAGTGGGGGGGTGTGGGTTTGATCTTTGGGACAACCAACACTTGCTTGGGGTTTTTAAAGAGGATAACCTTTGCTCTGGAGCCAGGCTGGGAGAGCTGGAGATGTTCAGACTGGAGAAGAGAAGGCTCCAGGGAGACCTCAGAGCCCCTTCCAGTGCCTAAAGGGGCTCCAGGAGAGCTGGAGAGGGGCTTGGGACAAGGTCATGGAATGACAGGACACAGGGAATGGTTTTAACCTGCCAGAGAGCAGGGTTAGATGGGATATTGGGGAGGAATTGTTCCTGTGAGGGTGGGGAGGCCCTGGCACAGGGTGCCCAGAGAAGCTGTGGCTGCCCCTGGATCCCTGGCAGTGTCCAAGGCCAGGTTGGATGGGGCTTGGAGCAGCCTGGGATAGTGGAAGGTGTCCCTGCCTGTGTCAGGAGGTTTGGAATGAGATGATCTTCAAGGTCCTTTCCAACCCAAGCCATTCTGGGATTCTGTGATTTTAAACCCCACTACTCTGGATATGGAAGAGGAGCACACACACAGGGAGGAAGAACCCACTTTCCCACAGGTTCCCTGCTGCTCTGCTGTGCTCCCAACCTCTTGCTGAATATTGTGCAGACACTTCCAGGGCACATTTCTGTTCATGCAAGAACTCATTTTTTCCATTTTCAACAGCATTCCCCTCGTAAAAAACCTGAGCATGTGAAAATTAATGTAGCAGGGGCCGGGAACACTTCAAAGACAATTTGTAGATTGTATGTGACTGACTGTTAATAAATACTTCTTTCCAGTATTTATCCACCTCTCCCCACATAATTCATTGGCCCTGGTATTCACACAGATCTCCACCTGCGAGGATGAGGCAAATCAATTTCCATTCCTAAGACCCAGAGCTGCTGACGCAGAAAATCAGCTCTGCTTCACTTCTTGGCACGGGCCTTTGGGAATCACAGGTGTGAACAGGAGCCCTCTGCCATCCCTGCCTGGAGAAGCGGTGATGGAAGGGGCAGCCCTCCTGGACACCCCACAGCGAGCACCCATCCATTTCCCTTGCTGGCTCCAGAGCATTTCTCTGCAGTTTGCAGTGGCCAAGTGACTTCCACTTTCTCCTGCCACCTCAACTGACCTTTCTGTCCCTGTGCCCTTGGTGCCTTGAGATGAGCAGAAAACCCCTCTGGCTTCTGTGCTGGGGAAACGTATCAAAATCCCCTTCTTGAAAATAGGATCATGCCCTTGTGAGTAATGGGTGTAGTGGGAGAGATCGAAGGCTTTTGAGGAAATGTGGGCAGCTGGTCTTCAGGAAGTTTCAATTTTACCTTTTTCCTTGTGTTTGGACTCTTTCTGTGGCTCAAGGAGTTCTCTCAACCTGGCGTTCCCTGCAGTTGCCGTGACCAGTGGCACGTGGTGAATCTTTTAGGTGTGTGTAGGGAGTAGGGAATGTGTCTGTGTGGCACATCCATCCATCCATCCATGTGCTTCTGTGTCGTGACTCCATCTGACACGTCATCCAGCTTTGCAAAAATCAAGATAACCCCAGAACCACCTGGCTGCT
This sequence comes from Lycocorax pyrrhopterus obiensis, assembly GCA_014706295.1. Lineage (NCBI taxonomy): Eukaryota > Metazoa > Chordata > Aves > Passeriformes > Paradisaeidae > Lycocorax > Lycocorax pyrrhopterus. Next base: position 5,496,633 of record JACSVZ010000022.1, on the reverse strand, counting down.
CCTCTGCAGCTCCTTCCCTGTGTGGTGCTGGTGGGAGAGTGCTCTCCCTGGGACACTGCCCTCGGCCCTGGGGTTGGGGTCCTGCTGGGATTGGGTTGGGATGATTGCCATCACTGCTCGTGGGATGCTATGGGCACCCCATAACCCCCGTGTGCTCCTTGTGCACACCAGGAGCTCAAGCTGTAGCACCTCTCATCCTCACAAATATCAATGTTTTCCTCACTTTGCAGCCTTGCCAGGCTGGTTTGGGTCTCTTCAGACCCATCTCATCTCTGAAGTGTCAGGAGGGCCACTGTGCTTTTGCATTAGCTTCAGGAAAAATCCAGTTGGATGAGGGATGGCACAGAGTCCATGGTGGTTTGTGTCATCAGGATAGATTGCACCAGCCTCTGTATTTCCTTGTACCTTCCCAAGAACAAATGTTCTCTCTCAGGCTCATATTTACTGTTGAATGCCTTTTGACAGGGCAAATATTTACCTGCAATAATACTACAAATCTTTATCCTTCTCACTGTGAAGAATATTTCTCTGAATCAATGCTTGGCTGCAGCTCCTGGATCCTCATGGATAATCACACAGAACATGACTCAGTGGCGAATTGGGGTCACTGGACATTTGCCACGCTGCCGAGGAGGAGAATGGTTTCCCAGGTCCTTGGTCAAGTTGTGTCCTGTGTGATTAATACCAACATGCAGTGCAGAGATGGTGCTGCCTGGCTGTGGAGTGGTTTGTAAAGGAGGACAGTGCTTTCTTCACCTTCCGGGAGGGGAAAGGCAGGAGGAAGCTAAAGGCATCATTTCTAGACATGCTCAGCACTTGTCACTCCCTGCTGAGTCACCTGCATGAGAATTTGTGGTGGTTTTTAGAACATGGCTTGGTCATGGCTTTGGCTGAGTCACAGCTGGTCCCCAAGAGCTGCTTGACATTCAGACATCTGGATATCCCTTGGCCCATCCTCCTCTTTGCTGTGGCTGCTGGGAATGCTCCCCAGGGCTCAGGGAGCTTTTGTTATGGCATGGCTGGTGGGAGCTCGCGGGAGCTTGGCTTTATTTACAGTCCAGGACGAGCTGCAGCACAGGAGCAGAAGGTGAAGCAGCAGCAACGTCAAGGGTTGTTCTGAGTCCCATGGCAGAGGGTGAGCAGGGTCACTGTGCCCATCAGGCCACAACCCACAGATGTGCTCTGTGTTTGCAGCAGAGGAGCCGCCTGCCATCGACAGAGCGGTCCCCAAAGCCGCCTCCCGCCTGAGAGCCTTCTCCTGCAGGCCCCGGGCATCTGGGATGCCTCCTGTCCGTCTGTCTCCCTCTCCTGAAAAGCATCAGGGAATACAGCAAGGCCGGGAGATCTTGGCACGTTGTCCCCACGGTGGGAGCGGTGCTGGCAGGAGACCACACTGGGGTGTCTCCAAGACCTGCAGGTGCTTTTGGCGGCTCAGCAGTGGGGCCTGGCTCTGCAGGTCAGCCCCTGCCCTTGCAAGAGGTTCAGTAAGTCTGGCTTTCCTCTCAAATGATTCTGGATAAAGTGTGCCCAGCCCTGTGCTGTGAGCTGGGACGGAGCAGCCAGTTATCTGTTCTGACTCCTCTGGGTCCTGGACATGGCCTGGGTGTCACCTTGCCATGAACCCGAGCCTTTCTCCCCATTACAATCCCCCCACACCACCTCCTCTCCAGTCTTCTGCCTTCTGACCCTGAATCTGCAGCTGGATGGAGATGGTGCAGGAGCCCCTGCTCAAACTTGGATTTCAAGATGGAAAAATTGTTTTAAAATACAATTTTGCTGCTGTTGGAGGTTGGTTGTACCTGCTGCGATGCCATCCTGTGCCATCGCTGTGGAATTATAGGGCAGAACCAGGTTTATGAGGTGGGGAGGCCCTGGCACAGGGTGCCCAGAGCAGCCGTGGCTGCCCCTGGATCCCTGGCAGTGTCCAAGGCCAGGCTGGACGGGGCTTGGAGCACCCTGGGATAGTGGAAGGTGTCCCTGCACACAGCAAAAGGGTTGGAATGAGATGATCCTTCAGGTCTCTTCCCAGACTGTTTTATGATTCTGTGATAAACCCGGGGCTGTGCTCAGGCTGGTTAGATCCTATACAACCCCTATAGCTGGTGCACAGGGGTATTTGTGGGGCTGAAGGCAAGGGGGGGACTCAGAGAAGGGTCAGTCTCCCTTCTCTGGCAGGGCCTGGCTCCATCCTGTGTCTCCACCCCACTGCAGGCAGGGCTTCCCTGCTCCAGGCAGCACCCGGCATCTGCCGGGCAGCACCAGCCACGAGAGGGTTTGCAAGAAGAGACTTGTTGTTTCAGCTGATTTCAGTGTTTTAATTTGAAGAGGAATAATGTGTAATCACAACAACTGTCATCTGTTTGACAGTGGAAAATCCTAGATCTTTTTTTGTGCACAGTAAATGGGCAGCCGTTCAGCAGCACGAGCTGCTCGGCGCTCGGAGTCCTGGTGGGATGAATGGCTTCAGACCAGCCCGCTAATCTAATTTGTAATGTATCCTTAGAACGTATAATTGGCTGTTTAATTTAATTCAAATTAACATAAGAATAGGAAATATAATCTGCCACAGAGCCCACATGGCGGTGGAGAGGAGCACTGGGTGTTGCTGCAGAGGGGCTGAGGGCACGGCTCTGTGCACACCGTGTGAGACCGCTCCTTGTGGGGACAGAGGTGTCACTGTGGCCGTGTCCACACGCGCTGTGTGTGTGTGTGTGTGACAATAAATCACCCCTTTTCCCAGCCTTCTGAGTGCCTGTGTGCCTCAGCCCCCTCCCTTATCTTTCTGACCATCTATTTAAAGCACACATAGAGTGAGGGCAGCTCGCTTGGGAGAGCTCGGTAGCGACAGGGTGTGAAAGCTGGCAGGCGCCGAGTCTGATTATGTTGATTGGATATTGTCTAATCTGATTTTGATTGTGTACAGCTTTGATTGTAATTTTGATACGTCTGCAAAATGCTGTAGCTATTCGGAAAGCTTTGTGATTTAAACAGGTCTTTTTTTCTTTTCTCTTTTTTTTCCCCCTGGGTTGAATAGAACAGAGGCAGAAACGTGCCTGGGGCTGGGCAGGGCGCTGGGGCTTTGGCACTCTGTACAAAACCACCTCAAAGCCCTTGGGTGAGCTGCTCTGCAGCAACACAGGGGACTCGTAGTTTTGAAGAGACCTTTAGGAAACTCTGAGTGGGTTTTACATAATTTAGTTAAGTACAGCAAAGCCACTTGCTTACATACCTGATACCAAAATAAACCAGCTGGAGGAACAAGTTTGCTGTGCGATGATTTATTTAAATCCCTTTCTGTAAAGCATGGAGTGAAATCCTCTTAAATAACTGGGAAAGAATCAGTGTACCTCGAGGAGCATAGCCCAAACGGAAACCCAGCTACGAGACATATTAAATGGGATCTCTCTGTCTGCCTTGTGTACATCCCCTCGGCCCGCTGCCTTCCCTGGATCATAACGTTAGACAGAAGCTGACTGGAGAAAGAGCTGGGCTTGAATTTCCCCTGAACAGTCACAGTTGGTGCAGGGCTCTCATGGCCCAGGGTCTCTCTTGTGTTTCTGTCATGCTCCTGTTTCCCTGCTGCCAGTGGGAATCTCAGGCAAACATGAAGCTTTGGGTCAGACATGCAGAACCTGCTCTTGAACCACAGAATCATCAAATGGTTTGGGTAGGAAGGGACCTTAAAAATCATCGCATTCCAATCCCCTGCCATGGGCAGGGACACCTTCCACTATCCCAGAGTGCTCCAAGCCCTGTCCAACCTGGCCTTGGACACTTCCAGGGATCCAGGGCAGCCACAGCTTCTCTGGGCACCCTGTGCCAGGGCCTCCACCCTCCCAGGGAACAATTCCTTTCCAATATCCCATCCAACCCTGCCCTCTGGCAGTGGGAAGCCATTTCCCTCTTCCTGTGTCTCCAGGCCCTTGTCCCCAGTCCCTCTCCAGCTCTCCTGGAGCCCCTTTAGGCTCTGGAAGGGGCTCTGAGCTCTCCCTGGATCCTTCTCTCCTCCAGGTGAGCACCCCCAGCTCTCCCAGCCTGCCCTCAGAGCAGAGGGGCTCCAGCCCTTGGAGCATCTCCGTGGCCTCCTCTGGACTGGCTCCAGCAGCTCCATGTCCTTGTCCCGCTGTGGTCCCAGAGCTGGAGGCAGCCCTGCAGGCGGGGTGTGAGAGGGGAGCAGAGAGGCAGGGTGCCCTCGCTGCCCCGCTGCCCACGCTGCGGGCTGAGCCAGGCACACAGGGAGTTTCTGGGCTGCCAGGGCATGGGGCTGGGTCATGTCCAGCCTTTCCTCCACCAGAATCCCCAAGTCCTTCTCTCCCAGGGCTGTTCTCAGTGTTTACCTCTCCTGGTCAGTGCTCCTGCCTGGATCGCCCTGACACAGGAGCAGCTCCTAGAGCTTGGACTTGTTGAACCTCATTAAGTTCCTGTAGCCCCACTTCTCCAGCTTGTCCAGGTCCCCCTGGATGGCATCCTGTCCTTCTGCTGTGCCAACTGCTCTTTTTGTTTCTTTCTGCAGTGGGGTGATGGAAGGGGGGAGAGGGAGTGATGCCTTATCAGGCCTCCTAGACACAGAGACTAGACAGAGTAAAGGAACAAAAGTAGGTATTTATTTGAAGGGCCTTCAAGGTACACCCTGGGGAGCCAGAGGCCATGGCCACGATGGACCCCAAGATGGACGACAGGTCACGAGTTCTTCACACTTTTATAGGTTTGGTTCATTTGCATATCAGGGTCAATTCTCCAATTAAAGCCCCAGTTTAATGATGTAATTCCCCTTAGCTACCCCCCCTTTCAGAGACTCCTTGGTTTACACCCCTTGGGCTCAGGATGGTCCAGGTGTCCTTGAAGAGCAGTCCGGAGAGGCTTTGTTGTGTCTAACAGGCATGAGAGAGCAGAAAGTAACAGGCTACAAGAAGCTTCAAAGTTGCACACTAAGCAGTACAGAATTTTAAAAAATATAAAAGTTAAAACCTAAGGCATCAGGAGGGCTCAGCTTAGCAGAGGATGAGCCTCTTCCAGCCCCAATTGTGGGGTGAGGCAGGAGTGACCCCCTGCTCTGACACCCCACAGAGCCACAGTTCCCCCTGGCAGTGCCCTTTCACCAGTCCACAGATCCCTCCTTGCTCCCTGCTGCCTCTCCCACTGACTTCTGCACTCCAGTTAAATACAGGCTTTATTTTATTAAGGACTTTCTCCCCGCAGTGTGCAGTGATGAAGAGCACGAATCCAGGGGTGAGCTCTGGGACAATAGATTATTAAAGCCTACAGTGCTTAACTGGTTTTCTAACATCTGGGGTTTTGCTCTTAAATCAAGTATTAAGTCCAAATCCAACCATGAAACTAGGTGATCTGGGAAATTTAGCTTTAACATGTGTATAATACTATAGCTAATCAGAATTTCATATGCTGTTATAATATGTGAAACAGTAGATGTTTAGAATAAGCCTCCTCTGCCAGAGACTCATTATGTTCTGCGTTGGTAATTAATAATTTTGGATAGATTCACACATTATGAAGAGAAAACGGTTTTGTCTGAAGTGAAAATGATTGCACAGGTGCAATAACGTTTTTTATATAAATGGGAATGCTTAGAAGTAAACAAGCCATGAGAAAACATGGGGAGCAGACAGAGTTCCAACATCTCTGCATGCTCGTGTCACCTCGAGGGAGTGTTATTAGGGAGGGGAGGGAACGCTTTTCCGGGTGAAATTTGGGAGAGAATATGAGGAAGGACAAATCTCCATGTGTGGTGAAGTCATGTAGGCTTTCTTTAAAGGATTTTTTTAAAGTGATGGCCGCGTTTCCAAATCTCCCTCCCTGGTTGTAGCTTCTGTGCTGGGGTTTTTGAGGATTCAGCAGGAGTTAGGATGAGGGAATGGCTTTAACCTGGCAGAGGGCAGGGTTAGATTTGGTATTAGGGGAAAACGCTTTACTGTGAGGGTGGGGAGGCCCTGGCACAGGCTGCCCAGAGAAGCTGTGGCTGCCCCAACCCTGGGGCCAGGTTGGATGGGGCTTGGAGAAACCCGGGATAGTGGAAGGTGTCCCTGCCCATGGCAAGGGGGTGGGACTGGATGGGCTTTAACATCACTTGCAGCCCAAACTGTTCCATAATTCTGGGAATTTTGATCCCAAGTAATTGTTATTTCTACAGCTCTAATTGTCAGAACAACTCTTAAAAATACCAGCTGTAGGTTGAAAGCTGAGCTGGGTGCCCGGAGAGAGACTTTGACCCAGGAAGGTCACAGCTGTTCAGGGAGCAGCCGTGCCCTTCCATGGCTGTGGTCCAGGTGTGGAAGTTTCTGCTGAGGTTTTGGGGACTTTAAGACGAGTAGAGATGCAGTGTGGCAGAGGGGAGCAAGCTGTGAGTGGATCCATGGTGTGTTCCTGATGGATGGTGCAGTGCTGCCATACTCACAGCCTGGCTCCTACCTCGTTACAACCTGGCGTGCAGGACTGGAGATGCCTTTTTTATTACAACAAACCCGTTTCCACTGGAATCCGTATTTCTTAGAGAAATAATCGTTTTCCTTTGCTGACGCAGCAAGGCAATGACACGTTGCAAAATGTCTCTTTCACGTTTCAGACGTACAACAGTCAGAATGAGAACAACGAGGACTACGAGATCCCTCCCATAACGCCTCCCAATCTCCCTGACCCGTCCCTCCTGCACTTGGTGGACCACGAAGCTGGATACCACTCCCTGTGCCACAGCCTCCCTCCGAACAGCCTGATCCCAGCGTATCCCTACCAGAACATGGACCTGCCGGCCATCATGGTCTCCAACATGTTGAGCCAGGACGGGCACCTCCTCTCCAGCCAGCTCCCCACGGTCAGTGCCTTTCCCCTGTCTCTCCCTTTCCTCAAAGCCGCTCCGTGTTTCCAGCGAGGAGGCAGCCGAGCAGAGAAGGGTGTTGGGGATGAGCTGCTTGCCGTGAGGGCTGGGATGAGCTGCTGCCGCCCACCAAGGCCGGGGTGTGCCGGCAGAGAGCGCGGTCACCGTGCTCATGGGGCAGTTTCACGCTTAGTTTGGTGTCCTCCTGTGCCTCGTTAAGCACTCGGGATCAGGGGGATCAGGTCTTTTCCCCCCTTTGTGGAACATCCTCCCTGAACCAAGCAAAGTGCACGTGCCGCGCCCCCCACGGCAAGGTGGCCACCCAAACACCCTGTGTCCTTTCTGTTCCTCCCTGTCACCCCTGTCCCACTGCCAGGGTGGCTCTGGTGGCACCAGCAGGAGGAGCACGGACGCTCCCTGAAGGGAAAGCTGTCCTATTGATTTCAGGGGGAACAGGATCCCTCCTTGCGCTCACAAACTCAAATTGCCTCCTGCCTCCCGCCGTGGGAAGGGGATACCTTGCAAAGGTTCAAATGACTCATCTGCAGGGATAAACAAGGCTGGGATAATGAAGTAAAGTGAAGCTCTGGGAAGAAGCTCCGGGGCTAATTATAACTTATGATGCTTCTGCATCAGCAGCGCCGAGGCAAGGTTGTGACTTGATTTTGACAGTGATATTGAATTAATACTGCTGCTGTTTGATACCGTTTTCCTCTTTAGCAGCTTTAGCCCCGTGGTTGGTTTTTGACATTGTTTCTCTCTCTGAGATCGTTGATTTTGCATGACACTGATATCAAACAGAGTTAATTTTACTTAAAGAGCATGGCTGGGAGCCTGGCCCTGCCTAGCTGGGGAACGCTTGGTGTTGATTGCTTGAATAGATATGGGTCTGAAAGGTAGTGGTATTTAAATATTTAAATGGGATATTATCTCTTAGTCTAGGAAAATCCCAAGGCTTTCTGAAGTCCTGATGAGTCTCTGAGTTTCATTGTTATTGTGTTTAAGAGAAATATCATGTTCTGCCCATCAATATTGAGCAGAAGCATATTTCTATGGAATTAAATATTACTTAGGGCTCTGTGTTACCTTTTAGGTTCTTAGGTGATTAAAACATTCATTTCTGAGACAGAAAGAGTCAATTTCAGATGAAATCTTTTTCCCTGGTTTAATTTAAAGCACAGCCCCTTTGCCTGACCCCTATTTTCATAACACGATAATTTTATCCTGTGTTGATTGTCTCATTTTTGAGAGGTGATATTGCACTTATAAATCACTTTCTAAAATACCTAAAGAAAGAAAGAAGAGGGGGATTTATTAAGCAGCTTCTCTGCGTCTGAAATAATTTATTTTGGAGTAGTCCTTGGGAAATGTTCTCTTTCTTACTTTATGGTACTGTTTTACAAATGCAGCGCAGTGACGATAAATCAGGGCTGAGCCAGAGAAGATAAGAAGGGGACTTAGTGGGCTGTAAACATAGAATAGAGAGATTAAGATTTGTTTGCCCCTTACCACGAAAATAAAAAAAGTCCAGTGAACCCTGAATTTCCCAGCTGAGAGTGAACTGGAACTGTTCAGTTTTGGAAAGCCTCGGAGCTGTGACACATCTGCAGAGGCCCCGGCAGGAAAGGGATCAGGGAGGGAGCTGTGTTGCAGTTTTAGGTCAGAATTAAATCCTGCCTTTTTTCCACTGAAAAGGAGCACCTTCTGTCCCTTTTGGTGGGGAATTGAGTCTCTCTGTCCTCCAGCAGCAGCCCACGATGGCAGTGTTGGTCCCAGAGCACACCTACAGCTCCTGTTAGTGCCGAGGGGAGCAGCACATGCACGTGAGGGCACAGAAAAGTCCTGGAGAGAAAGCACACTCTAAACTCATATGGTTAATACCTAATAGCAGCTTCCAGTGCCTACAGGGCCTCCAGGAGAGCAGGAGAGGGACTTGGGGCAAGGACCTGGAGGAACAGAACACAGGGAATGGCTTCCCACTGCCAGAGGGCAGGGATGGATGGGATATTGGGAAGGAATTGTTCCCTGTGAGGGTGGGCAGGCCCTGGCACAGGGTGCCCAGAGCAGCTGTGGCTGCCCCTGGATCCCTGGCAGTGTCCAAGGCCAGGATGGATGGGGCTGGGAGCAACCTGGGATGGTGGAAGGTGTCCCTGCACATGGCAGGGGATTGGAAATAGATGATCTTTAAGGTCTCTTCCGACCCAAACCATTCTGGGATTTGCTTGCCAACACTTGCAGAAACAGAGGGATTATTTCACCCAGGCAGGGATGGGAGGCCAGCCTGGGAGTGAGCCTTGCCTGCACGGAGCACAGAGGAGGTGGCTCAGCGTGCAGAGGGTTTGGGTTTGTTCCAGGACCAGCGTTGCTCATGCAAATGCTGGAGCTGGAGCCTCTCTCCTCCCTGCTGCTCTTTGCTGGAGCTCACACAGGTTTTTGCACACACAGCTATTTCCTGCCTTGGTTGCCACGTCTGTTGGTTTGAACACAATGACGAACAACAAGCAAGTCATGGTAAAATGTTTAGACATTGGTCAGACTTTTGCTCTAAAAATGTAACTTGAGCCTTAGGGATTTTTAAGTCACAAAAGAAAAAAAAAAGAACAAATCTCTAACTGCTGATAAGACATGAGCCAGGACTCACTGAGAGCCATAGGATTGGTTTATTTTCTTGAGAGCTCAGAAGTGGATAAAGAAAATCCGGGTGCAGGTTGCTGTCCCTTGTGTGTGTCTCTTGTCCTGGGATGTCCTGACATTACCCTCAGACTGCATTAAACCCCCCAGTGCCTCTCAAGAGCTAGCCTGCTGCTCCCATTGTGCAGGTGACCAACTCAGAGGGAGTTTAGACAGCACAGAAATTCCCATGGCAGGATGGGAGCCGGGCGGTGAAGGTGGATTTGCTGTGTGCCAGCCCCTGCTCCTGGCTCCAGCTCACCCATGGGCTGTTGTCGCTGTTCTCCCCACAGACGAGCAGAGAAACAACACAAAGTCCAGGCTCAGGGATAGATGGAAGCGCTTTAATGAACTCTCAGAAGGCTTTTATATGTTAGTTTGCGAAGTGTGTTAAATGGCATAAGGTAATTGGTTTTCTGCCATCCACCCCTTAAGGGGATTGGCCAAGTTCTAAAACACCCATCTCTGAATGTTTTTCTAGTTAGAACCATAACAATTCTGCAAAGCAACCTGCAGCTGCAAGAAGTTTACAAAACTGTAACATTGTTTTGAGTTACTTGCATGGGAAAGACAGAGCTCTCACAAAATGCTGCAGAGAGCTGAAGAAATTCTCTGCTGAAGCCTTTTCAGCATCCATAGGCTGTCAGATGGAGACCCTCGTTTGAGCAAAACAGCTGTGCCCTGATGGGGAAACCCCAAATCCAGCATCACTTCTGCTTCCTCATCCCTTCCGCAGCATCACCCAGAGCACCCTGCACACCACCCCTCTGCACACCCGCCTCTGCCCACGGACCAGCTCCATATTTCCATGTCATGGCTCTTCACTGCTGTTCCTGTCACTTTATTTCCCTTTTTTTCTCCCCACCCGTGAGTTTTTAGAAGTTAAGGGAGTTTTCAATCCCTGAATGGGGTGCAGGGAGCTGCAGAGCAGGGAAGCAGGGATGGATGGGCAAGAGCAGGCAAAGAGATGGCACAGGATGTGATGTGTGAAGAACTGCTGGAAGGGGGTGTGGGAGGGCTGGGGAGGAGGCAGGGCTGGCACATTCGGGGAAGGTATTTTTCTTTTTTTGTTGATGACAAGAAACAAACAGACAATTCTTACTGCAGTGGGTTTTTTTTTTTCTCTACTGATCTCTCTTTTCCTATGGGAAAAAAGGAAGGGAAGAGAAGGGAAAGAGGAGGAATGGCAGGAGGGAAAGAAAATGGGAGAGATGTGACTGTCACTGAGAAATGGGAGTAATTAGGGAAAAGTAATCAAAGAGGAAAAAACCATGTTTTCCTTGGGAAGAGAATAGCTTTGCTGTCTGTGAACATCCCAACAGTGTTGCAGTGTGGACAAGCAGCAGCTGAGCCTTCCAGGGATCCACGGGGAGTCCTGCTGGGCTGGGATCACAGTGGGGCCGGGACCTGGGGATGTGGGGGAAGCAGGGGAGGGGGCAGAGATGTGCTGTGCATCAGTGGTGAGCTGGGTGCCTGCTGGTTAAAGGAGCTGCTGGCAATAAATGAGATTTCCGAGTGGATTTGGCAGAACATTTTTGACAGAAACAAAGGGCGATCAAGGTCAGAGCCCAGGAATCAACAACGCAGCACAAACGTATTTCCATAAGTATTGGGCAGCAGCCAGGAGGGCTAGGGGTGCCTCTGCTTATCAGGTGGGACAGTGCTGGGGCGGGGGGAGCCAGGAGCCCCTGACTGGGGGGACAGCCCTGCCCAGAGCCCCCAGCACTGCTCCAGGACCCCACAACTGCGCTGCCCCAGGCCTGGTCACAGGATGCAGCTACACACTCCAAAAATGCAGCCACCCTGCTCCCTCCTGCTCTGCGTGGCCAGGGGCAGTGTGGGCACAGCCGTGTATTTCTGCACCTGGGAAGCATCATTTTGGGGATGTGTCTGCTCTTGTGAGCCAACGTGAGCTTTGGAGAGCTGGTTGGAGAGACTGACACCTCTCCTTGTGTCTGCATCTTCCCATTGCTTCTCATGATGAGAGATCTTTGTGACTCCTTTGAAGGCTCTAACATTTCCTTCAGCCCACTGGGATGACTTTTTTCTGCTCACAGCGAGCTGGTGCAAGGGCAGAAAGGCTTCGGCCACAACCTGAAAGGTTTCGTTTCAGCTTGTTGAGTGGCACGAAATTATTTGAAAAATATTTAAAATCCTCCGAGGCAAAAAGAATATCCATGGTGTAAAATGTCACATTTCCAGTGAGCTGTGGAACCTGTTTGGGTAGAGGTGAGAGAGTAAAACTACTGTTTTGTGTGGGGTAATTGTCATGGGGGTGAATTGTAGAAGCAAGGAGAGTGCCACCCTGAAATTCCAGAAGCTTTCAGTTGACTTTGAAGAGCTGCTTCCCAACACAACGGGGCTTTGCTGTGGAGCAGAGAGGAGCCATAAAACAAACCAGCAGTAACCCACGAGAGAAATGGAAAAGCCGCCCTTTCCCAGAGCTGGGATGTGCATTCCCGGGATGCTGCAGGGCTCCAAGGACAAGCTTCCCCCCTGGTGCTCCCCAGGCCTCGAGAGAGGCTGTCCTATGGGCAAGGCTGCAGAACCCAGATTGCTCCAAACCCCATCCAACCTGGCCTGGGACACTTCCAGGGATTGCTGCTCTGGGCAACCTGTGGCGGTTTTTGCCATCCTCATTGTAATAAACTTGTTATGTCGATGAAATATTGTCACAAAAGCCAAGGAAGCTGTACCAGTGTTTCCTGCAGGCTGCTGGAAATCCGTGATCCCGGCAGGCAGAACAGTTTACGTGCTGCGGGCAAATACTTTCGATGCATCAATATTTCAGTAATTTTGAATCACTGCCTGTTAAAATAAGTTATTTAAGATAATCCATATCCCAGTGCAGTGTACAGGCAGCATTGCCCTTCAAAGCAAGTTCACGCTCTTCAGAAGAGCCTTTATAAATAAATAAACCAACAAGAGCATTGGTCGGGTCACCAGCAGCAAAAACTTCCCCGAGTTCCCCTTGTTTCAGTCCTGGATAAGTTTTCACTGGCAATTTTGTGTTGTGAGCTTTAAGGTTTTGACTAATTTGGCTTTCTGCTTATTAATGGTTCAGTATTTAAAAACTAAACTCCCAAACATGAGGTGGAAAATAGTAATAACACAACCCTACATGAAGGGTTCTTTGTATTAAGCAGAGCCCTGTTTGCAATTCCCTGCTAGTGTTTTTCTCAGAGGCAATAAATGAAAGAAATATGTCTTTTTAAATTTTATAAAACTCAGAAAAATGGTTTTAAACAGCTTTTCTTCACCTCCTATAATTATTTATTTTCAAACAGTCCTTCAGGGTAATGTTCCGTTTTCTTATTTCACACTCCTTTTTCTCATAAATGAACCATCACTTCAATAAATCATTATGAAAACAGAGACTAACACAAACCCTGAAAGGTTGAAAGATTTATGTAACACATTTATGTTTTCCATTTTCTCATTCTGGTACTCCACTGCTAAAGCTAAGCTAATAAAAGCTGCTATTAATATTTCTTGTTGCCTGGCAACCACAGAGAGGGAGTAATAGCTTTAGCTAGAAAAATAGATGACCGATAAGGAAAAATTCAATTCTTTTATTATCTCAAGGGAAAATGGGCTTTTACTGGAACATTATGATGTACGAGTGTGAAGTTGAATACAAAGGGTATTTTTTCAGTTGTTTTTCTATTTTTAATGAACATTATTTTACCTTCACAAACTTGTTTAAGGCATTTGCCCCACCTACTTGCGAGCTTAATTTAGCAACACCCACACACGCTTCTGGCTTTAAGTATCTGTTGGCATTTTCACTTGGAAGCCCCTTCCCTCCGCGCCTCCCCCCCGAGCTGGAGGGCTCTGTCATAAAATTTCGCTCCAGGTCGGAACCTGGGAGACAAGATTCCCGATCAAAGAGTAAATTGTTCTTGTGTGTGTTCAAAACTTGCTTTCTCAGAGGAAGGGGCTCGTGTGGAGAGGTGTTTTCTGGAGTTTTAGGTGTCGTGGCTGGGCTGTCTGTGCTCAGGGAGAGCAGGAGCGACTGCTGGTGCTGGAGGTACGAGTGCAGAGCTGCTGCCTGGGGGCAGAAGTGTGGATGGATCCCTCTGGGAATACCGAGGCTGGGGATGAACAGGTCAAAAACAGCCCTGGGAGGACTTAGGGGTGCTGGTGGATGAGAGCTGGACATGCCCCGGCCGTGTGTGCCCAGAAACCCCCCATGCCCTGGGCTCATCCCCCAGTGTGGGCAGAAGGTGAGGGGGCGATTCTGCCCCTCTGCCCCACTCAGGTGAGACCCCACCTGCAGAGCTGCCCCAGCCCTGGGGCCCAGCACAGGAAGGACCTGGAGCTGCTGGAGAGAGCCCAGAGGAGGCCACGGAGATGCTCCAAGGCTGGAGTCCCTCTGCTCTGGAGCCAGGCTGGGAGAGCTGGGGGTGCTCATCTGGACAGGAGAAGGCTCCAGGGAGAGCTCAGAGCCCCTTCCAGGGCCTAAAGGGGCCTATAAGAAAGATGGGGACACACTTTTTAGCAGGGCTTGTAGCAATAGGACAAGTGGGAACGGTTTCAAACTAACAGAGAGTTGGTTTAAATTGGATATAAGGAAGGAGTATTTTACAATGAGGATGGTAGAACCCTGGCACAGGGTGCCCAGAGAAGCTGTGGCTGCCCCTGGATCCCTGGAAGCGTCCAAGGCCAGGCTGGATGGGGCTTGGAGCACCCTGGGATAGTGGAAGGTGTCCCTGCCCATGGCAGGGGGGTTGGACTAGATGGCCTTTAAAGATCCCTTCCAATCCAAAGATCCCAAACAATTCTACAATTCTGTGAATACAGATCCTCTTCTGTGGGAAAGGTCCTCTCTGAGTTTCCCAGTCATCCTGAACACCAGCAGAAGCTGCCTGTGGAGCAGCAGCCCCTCTTTTCACATGGCTGAGGCAGCTTCTGAGCTGTCCCTTGCCAAGCACTGCTGTGAGAGAATTGGGGTGATGTGGGTCAGAGAACAGCAGAGCTCATGGGCACTGGGCTGTGCATGAGAGGAGTGAACCTGAGGAACCAGTATGGTTCACCCATGGGTGTCCCCTTTCTGAGATATGAGTAACCAGGGTGTCATGATGCCCTTCTCAGACAAGGGAACTGTGGTGACGGCTGAGAAGCAAAGCAGATGTGGGCTTTGCTTGATAATGAAAGGATTTCTCCCTGAACAAGGGAAAGGGAGGAGACAAGGTGTCACTTGGTCTGCCAGGCCTGGGAGAGGGTGGCTGTCACCTGCCAGGGTGGGAATCTCACATGGGAATCTGCCTTTTTTCCTGAAAACCTGTCATAGCCACCTCCCTGCAGGAGAACTGCTCCTCAGCAAGTGATCCCTTCCAACCCAAACCATTCCAGGAGTCTATGTCCCAGGGCAAGGGGATGCAGGAGAGCACTGAGATGTGCCCTTACCCACAGCACCACATCGTACTGCGCTGGAAGGGCCCGGCACAGTGAACCAGTGTGTGTGTAAGTCTGGCTGCAGAATTGTCTCTGCTGCCTGTGCCTCTTTTGGTTTTAGGCTGCAAACTGGGTCCTTGTCTCCCACTACTCATCTCGTGGCCAGAAGCCAGTGGGTTCCATCCCGAGGTGTACCTGCTGCTCTCAATGAACCAGCATCTCTTCCTCACTGTTTGCATTCCCCCTTTTAACTCTTCCATGGAAATTCATCCTCCTAAGCTTTCCTTTCCTCTCCTTGAGCTGGTCGCTCTCTCTCTGATAAACCAGCACCTTTGGGACAGTCCCAGCAGTGAGAGGCTCCTTATCAGCCAAACAACCCTCGGGGAGGGCGCAGGCAGATCCTGGAGCGGACGCCAGGTGAGAGGGTCCCTCTTGTTTGTGCTGTGCCTGCCTCAGCTGCCATTGAGCGCCGGTGACACAATTTGCTTTGCTTCTACAGCACTTTCAGATAGCACCGCCTCCACTTAAACCCGCGCTTAAGCAAACCCGCGTGGAGCTCTAATCAGCGCAGTTTGCGCGAGGCCGGGGAGGAGGAGGAGGCTCGCCGTGAGCAGCGCGTGGGTATCGGCGGTGTAATTAAAATATCAATTACGCCGTGTTGACGGCGTGCCAAATAACTGCCTCTCGTGTGCGCACTAAACTTAATCGCTCCGAAGTCTCCTCGCCAGGCCTGACGCGGCCGCGGTGCCGAACACGACGCAAAGCCGGCGCTCGCCAAAGCGCGGCTGAGATATTACTTTGTGTAATGGTGCCGCGCTCCAGAGCTGGTATCATGTTCTGGAAATTATCTTTTAATGTACAATTTGTATTGCTGAGAAATGTCACTTACTTTGCAGAACGTCTCGCCGGCATAAAACCGAAGATTTATTCCTGTCATTTTTTTGTCTCCTCTGCCATGTTGATAATAAGAAGTCTACTTTATGTGCGTAATGCCTGTGTCAGTTTTGAAATTTGGGGTTTCATAAAAGACGGTGGTATAAATAAAACATGATATAAATTAAAAATATAGCGGAAAATAAAATCTCTGAATTACGGGAGCAGATGAGATGAATGCAGCATGAAGGAGGTTTTCAGAACAATATCAAATAACTCCAGTAAATATGTTCAAGGAATGGGATGGATCTTTTTTAAGACCTGATACTGATCTCAAATGTGTTTGTCTCTAGTGTGGAGACGTGCAGATGGATGCCTGTTCTTAGCCCAGTTTTAACTCTTTAGGTTTAGGCTGTGTCCATTTTTGGGGTGAAATTTTTTTCTCCTTCTTAGCAAAAATTCCCACTTCAGCAATTTTCCTGAGTGAGGTTAAAAATCCATTTTGCCTGCATCAAAAGAATCCTGCAAATGAGAACATGCTTTGCAAAATGAACTAGAGGTTTGGAAGAGAGTTTCTTTGGAGTCTGGGATGTGGCTTTAGGGAAAGAGTGCCCCAGCATGGGCAATTCTCCATTTCGTGGTGGAGGATTTGTCACCCCAGCCCCAGGAGCTGGGGTTGGTGCCTGGATGGGCTTTCCTCAGCTTCTTGGGCTCTGCTGTGCTGTGGGATCATCTCTGCCATCTTCTTCCTCCCTGTCATAATTTTTAAAACCACAGGAAATTATGTCAAAATTGGCATGAGGAAAGATAACAAAATTGAACAGATAAGGGTCAGAAAGTGTTGGAATTACCCTTGTCCGTGCTGACTAATCTGGGGCATTGTGAAATGTCTTGCCTTTAGTTGCAGCATGAGATAAATGATGCCAGATCATCTCTGCTTAAAGATTGGTTGTCTTTGGTGCAACAGTTTTAGGTGTGTTTGAACCTCAGGGATCCCAATCCCTTTGGGAACAGTAGGTAAAGATAACAGTGATGTGTTTCAGGGTCTCTCTGCTAGCCAAGAACTGGGTTTATTCAGCAGCCAGGGCTGAGTGTGTGTGCCAGCACTGCAAAAGGTTCATGTGAGAGCTGCAGGCAGGATCTTCCTCCTTCCTTGAAGTGTTGGGCAGGGCTTGGAACAACCTGGTCTAGTGGGAGGTGTCCCTGCCCATGGCAGGAGAGTGGAACTAGATGAGCTTTAAAGTCCCTTCCAACCCAAACCGTTCTGTGATTCCTTTGCTTCTCGCTGAATGTACTCAGCCCTCTCTCAGCTGATTAACCAGAAGCTGCTTCACCCTCCCTAAATGCTGCCTTTGTGCCTTATTTTGTGCATGTGACCCAATGGTGCAGGTCATCCGAGGGCTTGTTTTTGTTTGGGTCACACACAGGAAAACAGAGGCATTTCCAGGCAGGAATAATCCCCAAGGCACGTGTCTCTGCACCTTCTCCTGCATCCCATTCCTGCTCCCTGACCGTGCCAACAAAGCTGAGCTTTCATTGCCACCTCTGGACTGACAGCAAGGGCTAATGTGAGGAAAGGAAAGTGGTTTTGCCAAAGAGATGGAGCTCCCTGCATCCACCTGGAGCTTGCACCATGTGCCCACCTTGTTTGCTGTCTCTTCTGCCCTGTGCTTCTGCCCTCTTTTCTCGTTTCTGTGGGAATAACGAGATGTGGTGGCTGTGGGCCTGTGCCAATGTGAAGAGCCTCCAAAAGACAAGCAAAGGGTTTTAATTTTCATCATAACCTCTGCCACACCTTCAAGTGTTCGCGTTCCCACGTGTGCTCACACCCCACATCATAATGTGACATGAAGTCTTCTTTGAAGTGCAGCAGGCAGCTGTAAATAGAACAATTTTTTGCCAGTTTTTAACCAGCATCACCTCTGACACAAGAAAAACCAAAGTAGCGTGTCTGGCAACTCTTTGCCATCCATCTTGCGCATTTTGATCAATGTTGCAGCCCATCTTTAATTGCCCTTATCCCTTAGCTCAATCATATTTATCTCGTAGCTGTCACTGGCCTCCCCTTAGCGTGTTACCAGGGTGCATTAACCTGCTCCAACAATTACTCACTGCCCCGGACAAGGAGGGGCTGTGGAACTTTGAGGTTCATTCCCAATCACACACGTGCTTTGCTTTCCATTGCTTTTCCAGAAGTTTCAGCCCCAAATGGCCTTGCAGAGACTGGTGTCGGTGCCATTCCCGTCCCGCCCGGGGCAGGAGAGCACAAAAGGATGGAAATTTCCACGGCTTTTGTTTCAGCTGTAGAAGTTATGATGACTGTTCGCTGCTGTAGGTGTGTGCACGTTGAGCGAGTCTTTTTGTGTCATTTAAATGGGAGCCGTTTTTAGAGGCAAATAACAGAAAGTGCTTACAATAAAAATAATGGGCTGTAACAGGCTTTGTTATGCAATGAGGAGATCAAAGAGCCACATCAGCCACTCGGCTGAGCGCCGGAGTGACAGGAGGAATGGTCCCTAATTGGTAGGTAAGATTTCCTCAGCTGGTAAATAGAAATGGTAATCCCAGCCCTTTCAGAGGAGTTTTCCCCTGCCAGTGGCCTCGGCGGGGTTTGCTGTGAGTGCAAGTGATGGTGCAGAGCAAGGGAGAACACAAACAGCAATCCTGAGGCAGACTTCCCTTTCTTCAGCAAGCACTCCCCATCTCTACCTGCATTTTGGGTGTGAATCTGGGAAGGTCCAGCTGCCAAATTCAGACCCCACCCCAGAAGACTGAAAGCTCTGAATGTGAGAAGCACACCCTGGAAAAAGCTCCGGCAGCCCCTGCTTCTGAGTGGTACAGGCTGAACCACTTCACATCCCCGTAGCCCCGAGAAATCAAAGTTACCATTTAAATGAAGAGTGCTACTTGAGTCCTGCCTCTGTGAAGAGGTGTGGGATGCAATGTCAAGAGAAATTATAATGATTGCTACAGATGCAGCTTGTCACAGAAAGAGAAAGATGTTTCTGCATCTGATGCATGGCAGCGAGCCAGTTGGTAATGTTATATGTCCGAGTGTTTCACTCGGGCTCTGCTGGCAGCAAAGCATTCCTTAATGCTCTGCCTGGCTGTTACATTTGTCTCCCAGCACTGCAGAATCCCATTAGGAACCTCCCGTTTACACCATGGAAATTGTTTGGTCTCTGCTGAGGGCGGCGCGAGGGAGGGAGCCGGGTATTGCTGCAATCCTTCAACATCCGCGGCAATCGCCGGCGTTGTATTTCTCACTTATCTCTGCTGCGGCGGGCATTCCTCACCAGGGATCGAGGTGTCCTGGGACCTGCAGCAGGCAGCTGTAGGATACCATGGTGCTGTTGGAGGGAGTGGGATCTGCTCCCTTTCCCAGGGCTGACCCCGATGGCTTTTTGTCCGAAGCCTGGGTATCAATTTGGAGTTAAAAGAGTCCAAAGGTGGGTCTGTAGTGGCCAACGTGGGCAGTCCCGTCCCACCAGGGCTGTGTTGGACATGGTTTCCCTCCATGGATACCTGTCTGGTCCCTGTGGAAATGGGCAGCAGGGCAAGTGGAGCTAATGGAAGGGGAAGTGGCAAACTGGGAGGAACGTTCCTTCTCCTTGTGCTCCTCCTGAGGCAGAGGTGGATGAAATCAGGGCAATTTGAGGTGTTGCCACAAAAAACGGGCTAGCAAAGTGCCAGGGAGTGGCTGCCCTGACCCAGGACATTTTCTGTAGGGGAGAAGTGTTTTTTGCCAATCTCTTCCATTCTTGATGTTATTTGGCAAGCACTGGAAAAAGCAGCGATTGAAGACTCGGGCCCCTCATGATTTGTGGGGGTCTCTCAAGGTTTTGTCATTACCCTGGATGCTCTGTTGTTTATGCTTTTGTATTAACAATGCTGAATATAGGCAGTGAGGGATAAAACTGGAGGATGACATGAAGAAATTGGACATATTTGGGACAGAAGAAAGGAAATTCACAGAGCTGTAAGCATAGGAGGGAAATGGGCTGCAAGATTGCAAAGGCAGTTTGTTCAGCGTTGATAAATGTGGAATTAATGCATGTTGAGGAGAAAAATATTCACTATTCATGAAGCTTGCAGTGCTCTGGACTGACTGCCAGAAAGCACCTCAAAAAACCTTGTGCAGGGATAAGGGGTCAGAGGACAGGATAAACTCATGGAGGGGGTGGTTTGGAGAGTTGTACACTCTGTTCTGTGCTGGTCATCCCGTCTCAGGCAAGAGGGAGGAAAAAAAGAGGCTCACAGAGTAGAAACTGAAATGATTATGGTTTGAGAAGAAGGCAAATAAAATAATTGAAAGTATAAAAGTGCATGGAATACACAAGTGAGAGCAGCTACATCAGGAAACATCATGGGAATTGAGATTTGGAATTTCAGAGCAATAAAAGAGAATATTTTTGTCCACACAGGCAAGGATAAACTCTGCGACTTGCTGAGAGTGAGGGTGAAAATGAAAATGGCAAAAAGATATTTTTTAAATGCTCATGGATCTACCAAAAACATGGGGAGTTGCTGTAGTAGATGTTAAAATGTGTGTTGGTGGAGAGGTGGAGGTTGTTGTTACATGCAGTAAATTCAAAGCTGATTTCTGTCTGGAATTAATCTGAAGCTGGGAGCACCAGGTCCTGTCTCACCGATATCGCGTCTCATTCCAGAAGGGAAGGTGTGGTGGAATGGCACCATCTCTGCTTTGGGCTCCTGGGAGCAGTTTACACATACTGATTTTGCCATAGAACATTGTTAAAAACCAGTGACTGCATCAACTCTGACTCCACTGTTACATAGAAATGCAAGCAATGTCTCATTTCTCTCTGCATCCAAACCCTGGATCCTCTTCTCCTTAACAGGGTGGGAACAGAGATTTGGGCATGCTCCCAAATTAAACCTCATAGTATTAATAACTCCTTATTACTCAAAACATTTTTAATACATCTCATCAACATCACCTTCCCTAGCATAAAGAGAAGGTCTGTCCCAGTACCTTTTTTCCAATTCCTACTGCTGCCAACCCCTTGGGACAGACCAGCCTTTGCAAACCACCTCTTTGAACATGCACTTTCCACATGGGCCTGGTTTGCACGTGCAGGACTGGCCTGTGGAAGAGCCCAGCTCCAGTTGTTAGCACAGGTTTTTTGCTCTTGGTGCAAAACATCCACCTGCCACTGCCAACCCACCTGCTCCACCACAGAAGGTTTCTGCCCAGTGCTGGAGAGAGTCCCGCACACAGCTCCAAGTTTCACGCTGGTTGGGCTTTTTCGTGGCGCGTTTCCAGTTCTAAATCAGTTCTCTGTGTCTGTCCTAGAGACTCTTGGATTATTTCAGCCTGTGTTTTTCAGCAGCAGTCTACAGACAGTTGGCCATCTGGTTGGCATTAATCTGGGGGAGGAGGAGGCACGTCTACCTGCAGGAAAATCGCTTCCCTTGCTAAACGAGACCTGTCAACTTTCATGTTCCTGTTGAGCCGAACTGAGAATACCCAGTTCTGGTGAGAGAGGAAAATGGGATAGCTGGGACATTGTCCCTGCCCAGCTGTCCCCCACACAACCCAAAGCTGAGATCAGCAACTGAAGCTGAGCTTTTACTTTGATTTCCATGTCTTGGCACCTCAGTGAGGTGGAAGGTACCTGACCCCTCACCCAGCATGGCACAGCAGGTCACTGCTCAGCCTCCACAGCCAGCTGGGGTCGGTTTGGTTGGTAGTGTTGGCTAATTCTCTCTTTTGGGAAATCCATTCCTTTTTAAGCTTATGTTTCATGGTGGCACAGGGTGGGATTCTTGGGGCTGGCCTGTGCAGTGCCAGGAGTTGGACTTCAGGGATCCTTGTGGCTCCCTTGCAGCTCAGGATATTCTATGATAGGATTTGTGGCTACCACAGCCTCACTCCCCTTACAGCTGCCCCATAAGAAAACACATTCGGGGTTGTTTTTCCTCTAACAGAGCTGAGGGTACAGTTAGGCCCCTGTGTGGGAGGTGGGAGGTGAAAGGTCCAGAAATGGACCACATTGTGGAGCTCAGAGCTTCTGTGGATACTGAGCAAATATTTGCTGGTGACAGAATTGTCTTCATGGCCCAAGAAGTTACTCCAGGGCTCTCCTGGGTGTCTTAGGTGCCAGGCAGCTGCAAGTGAAGAAGAAGGTTAATTGTAAGGTCTCCACACTGCAGGCTGAAGGATGGAAAGGTCTGTACTTATGGGTTCTCTTAATGCCTCCATCCCATCAGCTCGCTGAGAGGACCCAGCTCTTCTTGCTCAGCTTTGTCCTCCTCAGGGGATTCATTTCTTCTTCATCATCTGCCTGTTCCACCAGAATTTCAGCCCCCTCATGGAGGCCAGGAGATGCCCTACAGCATCTACAGAGAATCTGAGAGTTGTCCTAAGAATTAAACCCAAATAGCAGAGACCAAGACAGGAAAAAAAGGGGGTTAAATCCTTCCAACAAAGCAAATACTGAACTGGTGGAGTCCTGGTTGTGCCAGGAATCCCTACAACCTGTTCCAAGAATATCACAAGGTGGGTTAGACATCCCTGTCCCACCTGGGGTACGGCTGATTTGGAAAGTCCTTCTTTTATAATCGAGCACATGTAGTTCTGCCACGGCCATGCTGGTTTACAAGGCAAAAATCCAGTTCCTGGAGGGCTGGAAGCCGAAGTTCAGCCCAGAGTATTCTGCCCTGGTGAGGAGATTGTATTGATGCCAAGTGGAAGAGCAACTCCACTGCCGATTCCCGGGATGTGTGTGTAGCTAAGCAGCATGAGGTGAACATTTCCCCTGCTCACCCCGTGGCTACTCGTTTTACAGGCGCGATCTGTAACATTAAGCTGGTTGTGGAAGGGCTCCCGTGTGGAATTCTGCCAGCAAGTCCAGCAAGTGGGACTTCTTTCAAACGTGGTTTTTCTCTGGCTTCTCACAGTCGCAGAGCGTTGATGAAATGCGACCTGATAGAGCCTCCCTGATGTGGATATCCAAAGAATTGGATGGAAAAGAGCCTGGATCTGCTAGGATCACACAGAGCTGCACTCCCGGGCTCTTTGCACGTGCAAGGGATGGTTTGTGTGTGCCTGTCTGTACACATGGCTGTTGTGCACTGATTTCAGGCCTGCACAGGAGAACTTCTCTCTGTGCCAATCCTGCCTTTTGATTTTATGCTTTGCATCTTACGCCTCAAAAATCCAGGACTAAATTGAGGCCCCTTCGACAATTTGGATTTCCTGATCCATAATGGTTGATGAGAGCTGGAATTCTCCTGAGTGACAGTTTGCTTCATTCCCTTTTGCTTTGCTTTCTCACTGAAGTAGAAAAGTCATATACAGTACAATGACTTTAGTGCAGTCAGCAGCAATTCAGCCATGCTGATTTATTTGAGCCATTCACCAAGAAGTCCTGCCCTGCTCTGGAAGTGCTGGTGCCCGTGAATTTCATGTTGATTTTTACTGTTGCTCGTGACTGGTCAAAGGTTTTAGTTATTACAACCAGATTTTTTCCTGTTGTGTTCCCTGGGTGATGCTGAACTCAGTTAACCAGCTGTCCTTACAGGACGCATGGGTGGAAGTGGATCTGGCTAGAAGTTGCTGCAATTTGGGAGTGGGGTTCTTGCAATGATTTTAAATCACTTTCCATTGTATTTACATTCCTGCAGTGCCTGTGTTGTTGTTGCTGCGTGATCACTGTAAATAAGTGTTAGGAAACAACCAGTAACATTTTTAGCGCCTGATCAATCACTTGGCACACTCAGATGCTGTGTACACCATGAATTATAATAACTGGACCTCAGTTATAGCTCACATGGAAGGTTCACCGGGGACAAATTAGAGGAATAACTGCAATTATGGCTGTAGCAAGATGGCTTCTTTGTAGTCCATCATCTACAGTAATTTAAAAATGTGGATCATTAAAATCAATACATATTGCAACCAGACCTTGGGAGCTTGATTCTCCCTCCCACAGATGTGTCAGTCTTGTCAAAGCTGGGAGCCAAAGTTACAGAACACAGCATTAGCTCAGGGAAGGTTGGACTCACTCTTTCTTCTAAGAAACCTTTTCCTAGTTCACTTCTTCCCTGTGTTTATCACTGAACAGGAATGCAAGTGTTTCATATAATCACAGAGTCATTTAGGTTGGAAAAGACCTCTGAGATCATCAAGTCCAACCATTAACCTGACACTGCCATGCCCACCACTAACCCATGTCCCACAGCACCACATCTACATGGGGTTTGAACACTTCCAGGGATAGTGATCCCAGCATTTCCCTGGACAGCTTGTTCTGATGCTTGACCACCCTTTCAGTGAAGAAATTCTTCCTACTGTCCAACCTGTACCTCCCCTGGTGCTTGAGGATGTTTCTTCACCATGGGGAAACTGAGGCCACCTGGTCACTGTACATTTAGGTGACTTCTTCAGTGCCAAAAAAACTAGGAACATAGAGGAAAGAAGGAGAAAACCCCTGCCCTGATGGGAATTGGGCCAGAGGCACTGAGTACAGACAGCGCCCTTCTTGACTTATGAAAAGTCTCTAAGAGATAGAAGCTTACAGAGTCCTTAGAAAAAAATTTCTCACTGAAAAAAACCAGGTTTTTCAGCCAAAGTCAAGAATAAGATTCCCAAGTGCAGGGCAGTGTCAGTGTTGACCTGTGTACTATAAAAATCCTAAGTACCGAGCCTGGGTATTTTGTTAGAAACATTCCAAAGGTGTAAAACACCACATTAGTAATCCAGCTTTGTGGAGTGATACCCAGGGTGTCCCTGAATGAGCCCCCCAGGTTTCTTTCAGAGTCAGAAGCTCTCCTGGAGTGTGATTCATTGAACTGTCTGAAATACCTTCCCTGGGATGAAGCAAATGTCTCTGCAGGGATTCGAGGAGGACCAGACCCCGGCTCAGACGCATTAACCCACATTTTGGGTGTCTGTGTTTGCACACATGGTCATTTTTCCAGGAACAGTTTCATGTTGGAAGTGGAGGTTAGTAAAAAAATTCACATTCTGTCTTTGCAACACGCTGAAGAGACATGAACATGGCAAGGAGCAGCTGGAGCTGGGAGTGAAATCCTGGTCCTCAGAGGGCAAGGCAGTGATGGGGTGGGATGAGCAGGGGCTGAGGTGCAGGAGGGAAGGGGCTGAAGGGACAGAGGATAGCTGTGATTTGCAGCCTCTTCACCTGATACACAAGAAAGGAACTTCACAGAATCATGGGAAATCGGGACAACATTTGTCAGCTTTCGGTCAGCTGGCACCTGTCTGGGTTCCCAAGACTGCTCAAAAATCGTTGAGAGAGGTTTTGTGATGACATCAGCGGCTCTTTGAGGATTCTCCCATGGATTTCACCAGGCCCCATGGATTTGTAGGGATGAAGCTGGAGCAGCAGATCCTGCACAATCCAGAATCAACTGGGAGTTGATCATTCTCACAGTCCTGATCCTCCAGCTCTGGGCACTGAGACCCCCTTGGTCCGTCATCTGTGTTGAAGACAGAGGCAAAGAATGCATTAAACACCTCTGCCTTGTCCATGTCTCTGTTTGTGAGGGGACATCATCACCCCCATCCTGGAATCCAGTGATGTTATTTCTACTCTGCCTTTTGCCATTAATGCATTTGAAGAATCTTGGCAATGTTCCTGCTGGTGTCACACGAAGGGACGTTCCTCGGTGCATCACCCCGTGCTGCATCGCCTGCAAAGGCAAAGCAGCAGGACACGACCCCAGAGTTGTGCAGCAAGGGAGGTTTCCTGTCTTCACCTCGTGTTTCTGAAGGGTTGGGACACCCAAGAGCCTCGTCTGTACCGCGGTGCTGCAGCCCGGCCCTGGCTGGGTGAGCTGTGTGCTCCAGGGCTGCCTGCAGCTGTGGATCGATCCCATCCGGCTGAGGGAGGAGTTTAAAGGGAAACATTGACACTGGTGTTCACTAAAATGTCAATAACAAAATTCTTCCATGGATCCGGAGTTTCCTTCCCACTTTCTCCCACATTTAAAACCTGACAAATTTTACTTTCAATGGACTGTCCATCCTGCCTCTGCAGATTCTGCTGCTGCGGTGGAGGCAGCTCTTGGGGCCATCGGTCTCACTTGGGCCACGAGATGAGGAGATTCAAAGGGGACACCTTTTAGGGTGCTGCATACAAGGATTTACCCACTCCCAATCCTCAGGGCTTCAGGCTGAGCAAAGTGGCTTTTCCCAGTGTATGTGAGTGAAAATTGCTAGGCTGGGTGAATTACAGCAGAGTCTGTAGGAGCTCAGCCACCTCTCCCTTTCTCAGGGGAGCAAAACGAGCCCTGGATCTGGGAGCATAAAGGAAAACACGTCTGAATCACGCATTGACATCACCAGGAGCGCTGCAGCTCTCCAACTCACGTCAGAGCTGGATTGATATGGTTACAGGAGAGCGCATGGCTTTTAGTATTCTGGGAGAGCTGCTACTGTGGCAGAGAAAATTATTCATGGATCAAAAAAAAGAAAGGCATTAGCTGTACGGAGTGTCAGGATTGTCTGTGTTCCACAGCGAGGCTGAAACGAGATGCCAGCTGTGGTACACGAGAAACAGCTGGGAGAAACACCAACAAAAATGCACAGATTAGTCTTGAAAGACCCTTGCAATTGAAGCCAAGGTATCACTTACTAATTTACGGGGAAGTACAGCGGGTGCAGAGCCCCGAGCTGACTCGCAGGCGGGTGATCTGGAACAAGAGGGATCACAACAGAGGAGTGGAACAGTCGGATGCTTTCTGTCACTGGAAATAAAGGTTGAGGTGAACAGATGATCTGCCAGCCACAAAGCCGTAATTAAGAGATGCCAAAACAGCTTTTTGTCCTAGGGGGGGGAAAAAGAGAATGCAAAGATCACAGAGGAGATGGTGGTTCCTGCCATGCACAGGGGGAATACAGGAGGGAATAATCTTCCCCGTGAGGAATCACATTCAGATTCCAACAAGCAAATGCTGCACAGAACATTGAGTCCTGTGGTGGAGGCAAATCATGGAAAAAGGAGCAGATTCGAAATTACATTAATGCCTGAAATCTTTTTGCTGGATCAGTGGTGGAGCGTTAAGGTTTGACAGGGTGAGTATTGCCAGTGGAGCCCTGGGTGGTCAGCAACAATCCACTGTGTCCACAGGTGGAAGTAAAGCTGTGTGTAAAATACTTGTAGGTGTCTGGAGGAGGTACCACGAATGCATTTCAGGGTTAGGAACATCCAAATACAGTGCTGGAGGAGAAGCACGTGTGGACCTTACTTTCCTTGAAACTCGGCCTAAAATCCTTCAAACGATCCCATGCCACAAAAACGCCTCGGCCAGAAACAACTTTACAAAAACATTGTTTCGTTAAACTCCTGCGGTTTTGAAGTTGCTCACTCAGCTGAGCCGTCGGTAATTAGCGTTTAAACACTCTGTGAATATTCATTAGCTTTGCCAACCCTCCTGGCAGAGGAAGATCACTCCTGGCATCCAGGAGGGGTCGGTGGTCAAGGCCCTCGGCGGGGATGTCTCCGGAGGGAGCTGGGATCTGCTGAGGATGCTCCGCCGGCTCCCCCTGCGCTCACCAGAGCAGCTCCTGGGCACCACAGCCACCAGCCGAATCTCCTGCTGGGGTAAACTGCTTGGCCTTTGGTCTTTTCCTTCATCCACGTGCTCGTGAGATTACCCCACACGACACAGGGACAGCGATATTATCCCCTGAGCAAGACAGCAGGGTTTGTTGTGTCCGCGAGAAAGTCCTGGCCGGTGTTCTCTCCAGAAAAAAATTCCTGGTTTTTCTGGGAATAAAGCAACGGCTGCTGTTATTTCCCACCTGGCAGCTCCGATCTGAGAGGATGGAAGTCAGTGCACAGGAGGGAACATTTGAGTCTGGGGGGTTTTCCTGGACCTCACTGCACTGCTGGGAACACTCTGCAGCCCTGGGAGAGCCTGAACCTCCGATACCTTCGGTCTCGTGTCACCAACCTTGTTTGCAAGGGAGGGAATATTTTAATTTCTAAATTTACCTTGTGTGTTACATGGTGCTGCTGAGAAGCCACGGCCATCGAGTCCCATGATGTCATTTTTACAGTCTCTGGTCAGAGCGGGATCTCGCTTTGAAATGAAAACGTTCAGGCTTAAAATAGAAACCCACCCAGAGTTGTACGGCCTCGTGAGAATGACTTTTTAGGGCTGCTGCTAAAAATGCCCCATTAAAAGACTATAAGGTGCTGCAGAGCCATTAGGCTGCCACACGCAGGGATTTTATGGTGGCTGCATTTTATTTCCTAATTTTGACAGGCCAAAGGCTGGAGACCAGAGAGCAAATATTCACAGCAGCTCCAGTGATCTCTGTATTTCTGTCTCCTGTGCAGTGGGAGCAGGGCACAGCACAGCTGCTGGGATGCCAGCTCAGGCTCGGGGCCACCCCACAGGTGTCACCCCAGGATTTGGCCTGGGCAGTTGGGAAAGCTGCGGTGCCAAAGCTGTGACATGGCCACACCTGCCAGGCTTTGAAATCCTGCCAGTCCACATGTTCAAGGCAACCAGGAGAGAAAGGAGAGCCGCCCAATATTAATTATGACTTTTGAAGCTTTGCCTAATTACATTGTCTCTCTTAAGACAACGACACAAATATTTATGAGCGGGACTTTTTATTCTCATTGTAATCAGTGACATAAATAGGTAACACCTTTATAAAGAGTTAATAAAAATGTGTCAACACAAGCTCCAGCACAAACTATCGAGCAGTGTGCAGTAAAACATTCCAGTGTTTATTGTATTGATTGAATATTCATGAGATGCCAATTTAAATTACAGTTCACAACTGTTGCTGTGTCTAATGAATAATTTAAACAAGTGTGGCCAAAGAGATTTCAACGCTGCATTAGCAAACTGCAAGGGATTAAGCAACAGAGAATTTATAATTAGCTTTGTATATCCTATAATAAATTCATTGGAAAGATGGTTTTAATTATCCCACATGTTAATTCAGAATTCAGTGCATTAATTTTCGATTGAAAAGTAACCCTTTCTTCCCAGATAATATATTTGGCTCTTCTTCATCTTCTGCACCTCAAGAAGAGAGAATTGCAAGTATGGAATGGCTTAATTTTTGCAAATCTCATCCATCGTGACACAGCATTTGTACCTGCCCATCTTGGGTCTGGAGCAATTCCTTTTTTCCATTTCCAGCTGGGGAAGCTGAGACCAGTGAGATCAAATCCCTTCCTACAAGCTGGATCCAAGAATCCTGCTGGAGCTTCTCCCACATCTCTGTGCTGCTGCACATCCTCTTTGATACACTCATGGCTACTTGGGCAATATTGTCTGTTCCTGGTAAACAAGTCTGTGAAAGTGATAAAAGTTTTTGGCAGTCGTCTCCTATAAGCAGCTTTAGGGTTTTGTTTCAGAAAGGAGAATGTGTGTAGATAACAAGTGTAAACCCCAGAGTTCGAGCTGAGATTGCTGCATTCTTCAGAGCAGAACAGAGATGGTTTTGTCTCTATTTGGCAAGTTTATAAAGAGCTTTTTCTGGGGGAGATTGGCCCTTTTGCCCATCGGGACAGGGGCTGCAGAGTCCCTGCTATTTGCCCGTATCCAGGGCGAGGAGGGCACCAGCCCTGTGCCTGTGAGGGGCTGGGGGCTGCACTGACAACAGCAATGTTGGCTTTGCCCTCGGGTAACAAGGGGACAGCCATGTCCTCAACAGCAGAGAGGCCTGAGCTCCTCATCAGTTGATGCTCAGCCCTTAGAAAGTGTGAACATTTTTTGTGCTTTCCCCTCCACGTGCTCCCCCTAAGCCATCCCTTCACCTTGCTGGTCGTCCCTAAAGCCTGTTCGTACATACAGACACTGCTGTAGCTCTTGCAGAACCTCAACACTTGTGCTGAAACTCCCTGGCCAGAAAAAACCTGGGAAGTATTCCAAGGAACATAAATCCTTACACCTCCGTGAAGCCGCCCATGCTCAAAGCTTGTCTGGGAAGCTCCGAAGATGTCTTGCGGTGCACGTCGGGGAGGAAAGCGCTTCCTTTCCAGGTGGTTTTGTTTAATTCCAGGGCAGCAGGTTAATGAGATCGCTGGGATATGTGACTTGATCTGGAATGTAAACACGAGCCTGGCACGTGTCCTTGGTGTCTGCTCAGATGGAAATGCAAATGCGGCGCCGAGCGTGGTGCGCCATCCAAAATGTTTTGGTGACACAACGTGCAAGACAAAATAACTATCAGTTTTTTAATTGAAATGTTTTCTGTTGCATTTGAGTCCTGCCATATCCATCTAATCAACAGCCTGGCACCGAGGGGGATGTGCCTGAGCCGGAGGTGGAAGCTCCTTCAGGAGCGTGGAACACCCAGGGCTGTCCCAGGAGCCACCGGCTGCGTTCAGACTTCCCCAAAGACCTTAATTGCTGCTTTAGTGCCTCTGTCTTCTGGGTGACTGGAGTTACTTAAGTTGATGAATGGAGAGCATGGCTGGAATGCAGTAATGTTGTTGTTGGCACTTATTGATTAAACCTCAAGACTCAATTGATCAAGCTCCCCAGTGCCGGCATGTAATCCCAGGGGGAAAAATCAAGCCTTTAATGGGGTTATGCTTTACTCTTGGTTTACCACTTGGGGTTATATGTTTTGGGAGGGAAGGAAGTGTTTGTGATGGCCTGAATCCCTGCTGTTACCAGGATTAAATGGAGACTGGCAGTAGGAACACTTGTTATTGTGGCAACCCAGTCCTGGGCAGGCCCAAGCCTCATTTAATATGGCATATCTCACCTCCAGGAACTGAGTGTCTGGGTGTTAGAAGGAAATAAATGAATCTCTGAGGTGTTTGTTATCCATCATGAGGAAGCCCAAGAGGACAGAGATGCTGCTGGACTGAATACTCTTCCCCTGGTCCCTCTTAACACACTACTTTTAATCTAATAAACTGCGTTGCGCAGCGCAGGCAGCGCGGCAGTTCAGGTTGATGCTGCTGCTGGCACCTAAGTGAGCACTTCCTACATCTGTATGGCTTCAGTTCTGCATTTATGTAGGTTTTAGCCTGTCTGTAACTCAGAAGAGCAGCTGCAGTTGTATTGGCTGGCTAAGAAATGAGAAGGATTTGCCATTGTCGGGAGTCAGAACAGAAGTTACGGCATCTGGCTCTTGTGGCGGGAGTCGGCGCTCGAGTTTCCCTTCCCTGTTCCCTCCTGCAATTAATTTTGTACATACAGAGTCATTTGGGCTTTTTCACACCTATTTTAAGAGTGTTCAGCATTTGCTATAATTAAAGGCAGGAAGATAACAGACTGTGCCTTCTGGTAACAGTTTGTGTGACGCAGCAAGGTCGTGGCACATCCTGCAGCTCTCGGAGGTTCCCCTCTGCAGAGTGGGAGCATCACTGTGCTGGTGGAGAACTGGTGTGCTGGAGGTTCAGTTTTGTCTCAAATTGCTCCAGCAGAGCTGGGCTTTGAAAATCCTGTATTTTCCCAACACATATTCAGCCACAGAACCATCCCCCTTCCCTGGATGCTTGTATTCCTGGTAATAGGAGACTCTTATGAAACACTTATGACAAACTAACACAATAATCCCAGCAATATCTGGCTGCAGAGGGAAACCGAGTGGGGGCAAGGAAGGGGCAGCTCGTTGCAGATGTGCAGAAGAGCTGTGGTTTGTGTGCAGATGTGGGATCAGCGCCGGGGACCCAACTCTTTCTAATGCTGCAGCGTTTCTTATGGCGCTTGAAAAGTGGGCTGTTAGACTTTGCAATCGAGAAAAAACCCTATTAAAATTCATTCACAGAGTTTAATCCCACTGGGATGAGTTCTCTATCTAGTCTTCCCAGTTTCCTGTTGTGTTCTAAAATTGCTTCTTTTTGCCTTCTTCTCCTTCTTCTTTTTTTTTAATGCTCCATGCAATAAAACGTGGAGGTCTCTCATTACCTGTGAGTCTATTGCTTTATGTGAATGCAATATCTAAAATGTGTGAGAGGAGCCAGGAGAGGCATAAAGCAGAGGGAAGCTGGGAGTGCAGAAAGGCTTCAATCAGCTGCAGGAGCACAGGGAGGGGGCAATAAATGCTGGGGGAGGTGAGGGGGCCAACGTTGGGCTGGGGGAGTGTTTGTGCAGCCGTGGGTGAGCAGGGTGTGCAAGTCCCATGGGAGCCGCAGGCGCTCTTGCCAATGTTAGTTTTTATCCCCCTGAGAAGCAAAACACCTGGATTTACACAATCCAGCATCTTCTCCATCCAAAGGGAAGCTTCTTGCCCCCCTGCCAGGCTGGGCACAGTTCCATGGTTATCACCAAGGGGTGCCCAGGGGTGTCCCGGGGTGCTCTCCCTGGGGAGCAGGATGGGGAAGGGCTCGGTGTGATCCTGCCTTGGCAAGGACACGCAGCAGAGCACACTTTGGCCCTGCCCACACTGCTTCCACAAAAATTAAGCTAAATTAAATTATTGGCCTCCAATCCACCTGGAGCAGAACTTTGGTCCATCCCAGCAGTTCAAAGTCTTGTAAAAAGGAGGCTGGGCTGTAACACAGGGTGTTAAACATCTAATAACATCGAGGATGTGGTAACCCACCAGGAAAAGCAAACTCTCCAAGGAATCCCTGTCGAGCTGAAGATGGAAAAAACTTTCTGTCTCCAGTGTTTTCCTGCTTTCCCTTTTTTTCTTCTTTTTTTTTTTTTTTTAATGCTTAAGGTTATTTACATGACACCAGATCTCTGCTTCTCAGGAATTTATTTGTGTCTCAAATCCTGTCCTTGGCCTGTGGGATGGCTTTGCTGGGCAGGTGATGGTCCCACGGAGTGCATAGCTTAGCAGGATCCTAAATTCCCACTCATGAACAAAAGGGGACCTCAGACATGTGGCCAGGGACCACCTCTAGCCCCATACAACATGTGGTGTCTCACCCCAGCCTTGGGAAGCAGCAGGTTCTATTTATAGAGGTATTTGTTGTAGAAGGTTTTAACACTGGCATCTTTGAGACTAAAAAATGAAAGACAAAAATTAGAGAAAATCTGATGTATAAACAGGTCTGATAGAGAAAGATATTTTCCCCTTGCTTGGGATGGCTTTGCCTCACCATTACACTCAAATAATGCAACAAAAACTCTCCATGAGACAGTTTGTCTGCTCCTCCATCCACCTCGAGTGTGGAGACAGAAATCCAGACTAGGAAATTGTTCTGGATGGGCTCCAGGGCTGCTGCAGACCCTTCTCAGTTCCCAGCACCATCACGGCCCCCTCAGTCCCTCACCTTCACCCATGAATGTTTTATCACCTGCCCCTTTTGCTTCTTTTCCCCTCCATAGCTGGTTCTCCCTGTCCTTCCAATACACATGTAGGGGGTGTGACAATTTTATTATGTTTTATACTCCCCCATGGGCTACAAAAGAGAGGGGCTCAGGGTCTGCTGCTGTTTAATTACCTCCCAGTGCCCATTCCTGGGAATTCTGGCCGCAGCTTTTGGCGATGGTGTTATGGTGTTACGCCTGGATGAGCGTCAATTCCCTTCCTCTACAAATGGGTCTTTGCAAAATCGCTAAATAATGCATTCAGAAAACAGGCTGGAAATTAATGGGATAGATTATTTGCAAACATGTTCACTGAATTATCAGGCTTGTTCTTTATCCGTAAAATAATGTACTTTAAAAAAAAAATGGAGTTTATTGAAGATGTTATTTACAGACAGTTCTCCAGCTGAGAACTGCGGGAGCACCGATGGAGCACATGCACAGCCCAGCTGCTTTTCCAGTGCCAGGGGCATCCCTCCTCCTCCAGACACATCACTGAATCCTGGAATGGTTGGGCTTAGAAGGGACCTTAAAAACTATCCACTTCCAGCCCCACGCCGTGGGCAGGGGCGCCTTCCAACATATCAGGGATTTTTCCACTAGATCCAGAATTTTGCTTGCATTTTGCTGGGCTGTGGGGCTCATCCCTGACCCTGGGACAGTGAGTTTGACGAAGGACACATGCTGTCCCTCTCCCAGTCCCCATGGGAATAGTCACAGCAGTTCCTTTCCTCCAGGCATTTCCCCCTAAGCCTCAATGGTGAAGAGGCAAAACACCTGGAAAAAAGGTCAGTGGGAGGCTCTGAGCACCCTGGTGGGGTGGAAGGTGTCCCTGCAAGGTCAGCCGTGGGGTCTCCACAGTGCAGCTGAGGTGGGGTTGCTGGAATGGAGGGGCTCAGCTGTATGAAACAGCCTCAAACTGTACCAGGGAAGGTTCAGGTTGGATATTTAGGAATATTTCTTCACCGAAAGGGTGGTCAAGCACTGGAACAGGCTGCCCAGGGCAGTGTTGAAGTCGCCATGCCTGGAAGTGCTCAAAAAACGTGTAGATGTGACACTTGGGGACATGGTTTAGTGGTGGACCTGGCAGTGCTGGGTAAGGGTTGGACTCAATGGTCTCAGAGGGCTTTTCCAGCCTTGGTGATTCGTTCTCTGCAGTCCAGGTTCCCGTCTCAGCTGTTTGGTTTCTCCATCGTCACACAGCTGCTGGGATTGGGGACTCAGGGTGGGCCAAGCCCTAACAACGCTTTGGTTGTCTCCTGAAGAAGGAGCGCCCAGCTAAGGCTGCAGGTCTGCAGCAGGGCTGGGAGGGAGGACAGCTCTGGAGCTGTGTCACTGACACCTCGAGGTGCTTGGAAACCTCTTGCACTCTGTGTGATCGCTCCACCAGCACAAGAGAGAGGGAGGCACACACTGAAGCACAGCTCCTGCCTCCCTGCCACTCCCAGGGGGTGGGAGTAGCTGGGATTTGGAATGTCCACCCTCGTGGACATCTCTGCTGCACCAATCCACAATAATGCTCTTGATGGCAGATGACCACAGTGGGGGCAGAACCACAGGAGAATAACAACATTCAGTTCATGCCATGCTGATTTGGGTCCTTCTGGCTGTGCCCTCCCAGCCCCAGGAGCGATGACAGTATTAATGAGAAATATTCCCCGTTTGCCAAGCAGAGACTCTACCCTGTTTAACACCACCGTTCTCACCCAAAAGTTACAGTTCTTTATCTTCTGATGAAGTGCTAATTGTGTTTGGAGGATTCCTTCCCCTCTAATAGCAGGATATCGTAGCACCAGATCACGGGCTGCCAAAGGGCCGAGCTCAGTGTGTCACGGGGGTGCTTCCCAACACCAGCCCTCAGTCATTCCCTCCCCTGCCTGCTGCAGGGAGCTTCTCTTTGTGGGGAAAAAAAACAGGCAGAGGTGATCAAGGCTGGAAAACACAAGGAGCAATTTACACGGTAACAGAAGGGGATCAAAAAATCCCCAGAGATGAGGAGACAGAGTCATCTGCAACCACAGAATGGTTTGGGTTGGAAGGGACCTTATAAACCATCTTGTTTCAACCTCCCTGTCATGGGCAGGGACACCTTCC
Source organism: Lycocorax pyrrhopterus obiensis (assembly GCA_014706295.1). Lineage (NCBI taxonomy): Eukaryota > Metazoa > Chordata > Aves > Passeriformes > Paradisaeidae > Lycocorax > Lycocorax pyrrhopterus. Next base: position 5,461,538 of record JACSVZ010000022.1, on the reverse strand, counting down.
ACTGTCCCAGGCTGCTCCAAGCCTTGTCCAACCTGGCCTTGGACACTTCCAGGGATCCAGGGGCAGCCACAGCTGCTCTGGGCACCCTGTGCCAGGGCCTCCCCACCCTCACAGGGAACAATTCCTTCCCAATATCCCATCTAACCCTGCCCTCGGGCAGTGGGATGCCGTTCCCCCTTGTCCTGTCCCTCCATCCCTTGTCCCCAGTCCCTCTCCAGCTCTCCTGGAGCCCCTTTAGGCCCTGGAAGGGGCTCTGAGGTCTCTCTGGATCCTTCTCTCCTCCAGGTGAGTACCCCCAGCTCTCCCAGCCTGCCCTCAGAGCAGAGGGGCTCCAACCCTCGGAGCATCTTCATGGCCTCCTCTGAACTCACTCCAGGCTCCACATCCTTCCTACTTTGGGGTCCCCAGAGCTGGGGGCAGCTCTGCAGGTGGGGTCTCAGCAGAGCAGAGGGGCAGGATCCCCCCTCTCCTGCTGCCCTCGCTGTGGGATGAGCCCAGGATACAGTTGGGTTTCTGGGCTGCCAGGGAACATGGACAGGTCATGTTCAGCTTCTCACCCACCCAAGTCCTCCTCAGAGCTGCTCTCAGTCCATTCCCACATAAACACAGCTGGGAGAAGCCCTGGGTGCCTTGTCTGGGGACACTGTGTGGCTTTAGGGTGAAGCTTCATGTTTGAAAGCGTTGCATTTGGAACTGCCAACATCAATTGGAAAGATTTGGGTTTCATTTAAAGCACTTAAACCAGAAAAGTTTCTTTTCTCATATTTGTCTGCTCAGGTTCCCTCTAAGCCATCAGGCTGAGCTTGTCTGTACATGGCTTCAGGTAACTGACTGAGGAGCTCTGCTAATGCTGAGGTATTTAATAATTCTTGGAATATTGGGGAAGCTCTGGGGGACTAGAAAAGAGCTAATGTGCAAATATTTAAAAAGGGAAACAGAACAGCCCAGGTAATTACAGACCTGTCAGTCTGTCATCAATCCTCAGCAAAATAATGGAGTGGCAGATCCAGGCCTCAATTAATAAAGAATTAAGGGAAGGTAATATAATTAATGCCAATCAACATGGGCTGATGGAAAACAAATCTTGTCAAACTAACTTGATATCTTTTTTTGATGAGATTACAGGTTTGGGTGGTAGAGGTAACAGTGTTAACATAACATACTGAGACATCTGCAAGACATTTGACTTGGAAGCACGAAGTCTGTTGAGAAAGTTGAACAATACAAAGCCAGTGTTGCACAGGTTTGGTGGGCTGGATTGTCACTCTGTCTTCCTGGAGGTTTTTTTATGTTCCTGCCAAAGGAAGCGTGAAATAATTGCCAGTGGAGCTGGCAGATGATGATGCAGTGAGCAGGAAGGTGGCAGAAGACAGAGGTGCAGAGTTTTGGCATGGCCTGGTAAACTGATCCCCAATAGAGAATATGTGTTTGGAAAAACAGTACTGCCCCCCTTGCAGGAGCAAAAAAGATCTTTCAAGGTGAGGACTCCTCTCCTCATAGATGGTGGCTCTGGAAAAGGGGTGTGAGATGCTTTGGGTGGATGCTGCTGAGGGATAAGTCCAAAAAGCATCCAGAGCAATGAGCAGGGTGGGGAACGTGGAGAGAGGGCAGAGCTCTGTCTTTGGCCAGAGCAGGAGGGGGTTGATGGTGCTCTGCAGGTGCTCTGGGGAAGGACAGACTGGTGAGAGCCCTCCAGTGTGGCCAGCGCTGGGGTGTGAGCTCAGGGCTGGCAGCACAGGCTGGCCATGGAGCCTGCACTCCAGGCTTGCTCCTGGGATTGCCCACGCTGATGTGACAAGTGAATCCAGCCCCCTGGGCAGCTTCTGAACCCCACCTGACAGGGAGGGGTTCCCCATCTCCTTGCAGCCCTCCTCTCTCCATCCCCTCCCCGTGCAGTGCCCCACAGGCTCTCAGAGATGCTTTAGATCCCCTGTGTCACAGCCACCACAATGAAAGCAGGAAGGCTCATGAAACGGGGGGCTGGGGAAAGCTGTGCCTTCAAACCTGCCCTGGGGCATGTCTGTGTCTCAGAAATGCCTTTTTTAAACTGTGAATGTGGGTTCTTCCTCTTTGCTGCCTGGCTCTGAGTTCAGAGATGCTCCTTCAGATCATGTTTGCAAACTTGAGTCTGTAAAAACCTTTTTTTTTTCCCCCACTGTGTTCAATGAAGAGAAACTGTAATTTTAATATAGATCCAAAAAATTTTCCGTGTGCCCAAACCCCCCAAAGCTGGCACCAGCAGTTCCCATGGGCTCCTGTGCTGCTGCTGCTGGGCCAGCAAAGCCCCCCGTGGCATCCTGGTGGGGGTACAGGTCCCCAGGAGCTGGCAGAGGGGTGCTTGGTCCCTCTGGGAACTGGATGCATCCAGGAGGGAGGTGACAACCACAGCTGGGAACGTCAGTGCACAGAGAAATCCTCTGCCGTGTGATAAATGCCCCCCCACCTCTACCAAAATAAATTACTTCCTTTTTAAATCCTTTCCAACTGTTCCCCTCGTGTTCCTAATAGGATGATCGGTGGAACCAAAGATGTGGCTGTTACTTTAAAGGATAAATTAGTTTGACTCTTAACTCAATAATTAAAACTGTTATGGCTATGAGCCTGCAGGGATAATGTACTATTATTATAGTCATTTGTTTCAATTAAATGCTTACTGATTTTACAATAGCAGCTGGGCACCTGTGTGAGATAGCTATTACTCTGAACAAGACATCTCAAATTCCAGCAGAAATTTGTCACTGCACTAAAGCATTTTACATAGACCATGAAAGTTTATTAGGAGCAGTTACAAATCGGGAAGAGGAGGGGTGGTAATTGGGGATATATTTTCTTATCAGCTCCTCTCTCTCCTGCTCTCTCTCTTTTTTAAGTAAATCATCTTTAAGCATTTCAGCTATGGTGATGCGTTTACATTGAAACTTCAATACAGGAAAAGCCTGCTGGGAAAACTTTGCTTCAAAGCTGTTCAGCAGATAATTCCTCTCCCTGGCTGATTGTGATTATAATGGCTTGTTCTTGGGAACAAACCCAAGGAGAGGGAGGCTGTGCTGTGGATGAGCCTGGTGGCTGCCCCTGGAGTAGCTGCTTGCCTTGCCTGGGGAGGAAGACCCTGGATGAGGAAGGCTCTGACAGCTCAGCTCAGCCCACCCCACCCGTGTTAACTGACCCTGGGAAGGGTGGGAGTCATAGAGTCATGGAATGGTTTGGGTTGGAAGGGACCTTAAAGACATCTCATTCCAACCCCCTGCCATGGTTTCTCCAAGCCCCCTCCAACCTGGCTTTGGACACTTCCAGGGATGGGGCAGCCACAGCTTCTCTGGGCACCCTGTGCCAGTATTTAACACCCTCATCAGAAAAAATTTCTTCCCTATATCTACTCTAAATCAACTCTCTTTTAGTTTAAAACCATCACCCTTTGTCCTTTGCCACAACAGGCCCTGACAAAAAGTCTGTCCCCATCTTTCTTAAAAGCTCCTTTAGGCACTGGGAGGGGCTCTGAGGTCTCCCTGGACCCTCCTCTTCTCCAGCCTGAACACCCCCAGCTCTCCCAGCCTGGCTCAATAACAGAGGTGCAGCCTTTGGAGCATCTCTGTGGCCTCTCTGGACTCTCTCCAGCAGCTCCACATCCTCCTGATGTTGGGAACCCCCGGGCTGGGGCAGCTCTGCAGGTGGGGTCTCACCTGAGCGGGGCAGAGGGTCAGAATCTCCCCCTCACCTCTGCCCACGCTGTGGGATGAGCCCAGGACAGGGCTGGATTTCTGGGCTGCTAATGCACATTCCCAGGTCTTGTCCAGCCTCTCATCCTCCAGCCCCCCCAAGTCCCGCCTGTGCAGTGAGGTCAGACAGTGCTGTGTGGCAAACTCCAGCCGAATTTCTCCTTTTCCTGCTCCTTGGGCAACATCACAAGTGCTTTGGCATGGATCCCAGCCGTGGGACTGCAGCCCAGCCGGGCAGGCAGCAGGGCTGGGGCAGCCTGGAGCATCACTGCTCCAAGGGCAGAGCACACCCTGGGGGAGTAACACACAACCTCTGCATTTGTGCTTCTGCCGCCAGAGCACGGTGCTTGTTCAGGGTGTCACCGAGACCAAGGAAGGTGAGAGGAGGAGGAGGAGGAGAAAAATCCCATGGAAAGCAAAGGCAGAAGGTGGTTTTAGGGGTGGGACCTGCCTCAAGGCTTCAGTCAGGAGTTAGGATTTAGCAGGAGGCCGTTTCATGACACAACCATCCCTGCCAGATCCTGGGACCTGAGCCCCGGCTCTACCCGATACTGCTGGAAAGAGCTGTCCATTTACATTAAAATTTTGGGGAGCAGTTAAGTTGAAGCTGGGCTTGACACATTTGAAACATCATCTGTGTTAGCAGAGCACCCCAGTCCCTGACTGTGCTCTTTCCCATGGCATTTGTCACTCACTGAATTCCCCTTCTCCCCAGAAAGAGGGAACGTGGACCATGTGCTGTTGTCAGCCTGTTTTTCTCTCCTTCTTTGGATTAGCTGGAGCGTTTATGGGCCTGATATGCATATTCATTAAAAGAATTGAAATATTGTGGAAAAAAAGAAGCTGTCTTTGAGTTAGCACAGCCTTTGGGAATCTGCTAAGTAAGATGCACTTAATTACTTTAGCTATGACTACATCACATTGCACTCTGGGTTTCCTCTGAGATGCAAAACGTCTTTTGAGCATAGGCTGCAAACCCATCCTGAGCCTTTTGCAGCACCTCGTGGTGAGCTTGCTGCGCTGAATTCCCGGGATGGACACGGGATCTGACCTGGCTCTCACAGCCCCTGCCCCTGGGGAAGGAGCAGATCACATTTGGAGGGTGGTTATTTAATTCCGTGTTTCCATCGGGCTCTGTGGGGCTGCCAAGTGCCTTGGGGAGGGGAAAGGCATGGGACAGCCCCAGTGAGCCCAGTGCTGGGATTGCATCCCACAGGACCAGGTTGTTTTCTTTCGCACGGGGAGCGTTGCATTCATTACCTCCTTCCGCTTTGCTTTGCCGTGATCACAATTTCATTCACCATTGACTTGCCTGATGAGGCCATTTGCTGCAGGGAAGCATCTCAGAATCCTGCTCCTGGGTCTCTCTTTTCTAGGGGGGGTATCACCTGCTTTGGGTGCCCCTGAAATCAGTGTCTGCAGGATCCTGCAGTGGGAAGCAGGAATAACCCTTTCCCTGGCTTGAGTCAGGGCCATCCTCACCTTTAATCCTGTTTAAGGAGCTCCAGTGCTGCACATGAACCACTCACCTTCATTTTCACCCCAAACCTGTTACATCTGGAAAACCCAAGTGGCTTTTCCACCGCTCCTGGGGACACCAGGAGCCATCAGCAGGAGTGATGGGGAGGTGGCAGCCTGGCCTGTTGCTTCCAAAATTGCATTAAAAAAAAAAAAAAGAAACGGAGAGAAATGCAGTGAGTGCCAAATGGTGGGGGCAGTTCCTGCCTGTCCAGACAGTGGTCAGCAGGGTGCCTGTGAGGAGCTGTGCATGTCCTGCAGAGCCTCCTGGATAGCAGGAGAAGAGATGGAGATGTGGGAGAGGGAGAGAAGAACCAACAATATTCAATTAAAACCACTTTCTTATCATACAATTGTAGAATGTTTTGGGTTGGAAGGGACCTTTAAAACCCATCCAGTGCCACCCCTGCCATGGGCAGGGACACCTTCCACTGTCCCAGGCTGCTCCAAGCCCCATCCAGCCTGGCCTTGGACACTTCCAGGGATCCAGGGGCAGCCACAGCTTCTCTGGGCACCCTGTGCCTGTGTTTCACCACCTTTACTGTAAAAAACTTCTACTTTACATCTAACCTAAATCAAGCCTCTTTTAGTTTAAAACCATTCCCCCTTGTCCTGTCACCACAAGCCCTGAATGAAAGTCTGGTCTTATGGAGTCCCTTTGATGAGGTAAAGAAATTGGGAGGAGGCATCTCGCTAAGATGTCCTTGGAGGGGGATGTCCCAGCACAAATGCTGTGTCTCAAGAGGGGTCTGTGATGGGGTTGTGAGCAAGGGGCTTCTGGAGGAGTTCTCTGGGCCAGGCTCTGGTTCCTGTTTTTTTCTACAAATTTTCTGAGGCATTTACAACACGTGGTCCATATCCATAATTGCACTCCTGGACTTGTTCTGCTCTGATGCATAAATAACAAGCACTGTAAAGAAAAAGTGTATGATTACATATTTAAAGGATAAACAGAGCCATTGTGGTCTATTGGCCATGTAATAAAAGTTTCCAAAAAAATTGTTTTAATACAGTATTTCCTCAGGAGACTGCTGTGGCTGAAACATGAGCAAGCTATTTTAAATTTCAGAATTCTTGAAGCCACGTCTCATAGCCTTCCCCATTTCTCCAACACCCGTCTTCTAAACTTTCCCTTCATTTAAATTTAAAATAAGGACAATAAATTATTCTTTTCCTTAGCAGCTGGCAGATCTTCTCCAACATGAAAGGTCTGGATTAAACTGACAAAACCCAAGACAAATGTACATTTTTTGGCTGGGATTTGGGAATGGCTGGCTGCTCAGCAGATGGGTGCTGTGTCCCCACCTTGCACGGTCCCTGTTGCTGCCTGTCTCACCCAGGCCACTCCCATGACTTCTGCAAATTCAGTTGTAAATGCAAAAATTGCCTCTCTGGTGCCTCCTGTGCTGCCCAAGCCTGGTGTCCTTCCCCATGGCTGCATCATCCTTGATGTCTTTGTGACCAGGAGAGGCCAGAGCTCTGCAGTAAGGCACATAATAAGGTTTCAAGGGCACGTAATAAGGTTTTAAGGGCACAAAAAACTCGCCATAGTTAAGCTCTATGCCCCTAACCACAGCATAGTTAAGCTCTGTGCCCCTGTGCCTCTAAGCAAAGCCAGCCCTGCTGCCTCCTTGACAGCACCAAAGCCAAGGGCAGCAATTCAGTGTGGCCCCTAAGTCAGCCTCAGTCACACTCCTGCTGTTGAAATGTAGGAATATATTTAATTCCTGTGAGTTAAATCCCTTCCCTTCACAATTAATACAGCAAAAGGGCAGATCCAGGGAAATCTGTTCCCCTGACACTGCTCCTCTACTGATGGAGAGTCCAAAGGAGAGCAGAACGTTCTGTCGGGTGTGGTGTAAAGCTCTTGATTCCTGACCTGCAGCGGTAAATCTGGGTTTGCATTTGGATTTGTGTCCTCTGAAGCCTATGGAGCCCTCACAGGTCTTGCCTGGGTTTCCTTCTGTGTGTGTGCTGCTGATGGAGTTGGCAAAGCTCCCCTGGTAACGAGAGATCGCACTTCAGAGGGCTGATCGGGAGCTCGGGTGTTTAAATTCATGTTAGCATTAATCAGATTAATGTAAAAGGAGAAAAGTCTGGGAAACGTTTCAGATGGGGTTTGCCTCCCTCACACTCCATGGCTGGATGAGGCTGTGCAGGAGCCAAGCTCTACTGGATCAGCAAGGATGGATCCTGGGGGAAAACGGAGTTTTCAGGGAAAATGGTACAAACTGGAAATGGGGTCTTGGTGCAGAAAACAGCAGGGTTTGTCCTCATCTCATCATCTCATCTCATCTCATCTCATCTCATCTCATCTCATCTCATCCCTTATTTGCTTCTTGGTGTACAGGAGATGGACCTGCTGGAATGAGTCCAGAAGAGGCCATGAAGATGCTCCAAAAGCTGGAGCAGCTCTGCTCTGGAGCCAGGCTGGGAGAGCTGAGGGGGTTCACCTGGAGGAGAGAAGGCTCTGGGGAAACATTAGAGCCCCTTCCAGTACCTAAAGGGGCTCCAGGAGAGCTGGAGAGGGACTTGGGACAAGGGCCTGGAGTGACAGGGAAAGGGGGCATGGTTTTAAGTTACAGGAGGGTAGGTTTAGATGGGATATTAGGAAGAAATTATTCCCTGTGAGGGTGCTGAGGCCCTGGCACAGGGTGCCCAGAGAAGCTGTGGCTGCCTCATCCCTGGAAGTGTCCAAGGCCAGGTTGGACAGGGCTTGGAGGGCCTTCCCTTCTCCTGGTGATTTGGCCATAAATTGCTCATTTATGAACCTTTTTATCAGACCCCTGGTGGGTGCCAGCCACCAGTGGTCCCTGAGGCAGGCAGGGGCACCTTCTGGGCACACAGACCCACACACAAAACTGGTTTAGCACCTCATGGGCACAGCAATGGGTGCACGGTGCCCAGCTCTTGCCTCGTGTGGAGGGGATTGCCAGGAAGACTTTCCCAGCTGTGTAGGGCAATTTAAACAATAAATCAGTCTCAAAGTGATTTGGCAGTATGGCAAATAAATAAATAACTAAATAAATAAGTTTTGTAGTCACAAGCGATCTCCTCCTCACTCAGATCCAGGAGATGGTGCACTCGGACGCCGCGTCCTACGAGTCCAACCGCCAAGTGCCGCTGCTCAACCGGCCCGGGATGCTGGGCGGCCCCATGGGCGCCCTCAGCCAGTCCCAGCTCATCTCCCAGATGGGGATCCGGAGTGGGGTCACCCACGGCTCCCCCTCGCCCCCGGGAAGCAAGTCTGCCACCCCATCTCCCTCCAGTTCCACTCAGGAAGAGGAGACCGAGTCGCATTATAAGGTACGTGCGGTCGCGCCGGGTTTAACGGGCGATGGCGTTTTTCGTTGTCCTAAAGAGCGTAGACTTCTGGCCTTATTTTTATATTTATACTGGGAGACTTTCCCAAGGATGAAGGCACTGTTCCCAGGCTAGGGTGAGGCCCAGCACGGCAGGCTGGCACTCACACAGCAGGTTTGGAGATCAGAGTTGTTCTTCTGCCTCCACGTTTTACCAGGTCCACCAGGCTACAGAACTTCCTGGGATGATGATTATGATGAGCAAAGCGGGTTCAGGGCTAAGGGTTTGCAAATGCTTGGAGCTACATTAGATTGCTGGTGGTGGGTAGGGGAGACTGAAACAGGAAAGGAACTCATGGTGGTATTTAACTGAGCTCATCGGACGTGGCTTGCTAAGGAAAATAAACAGGAATTAGAAGAGGAAGAGTCTTCTGCCTTTCTGTTCAGCCAGGTGGTGTTTGAAGTAGTCAGCAATGTCCCAATGGTCTCTACAGCCAATAAAACTGCTGCTGAGCGTGACACCAGCAAACCCAAGGAATTCCTGGGGGTTTGGGCATATCTTGGTTGTTGTCCATCTCTCTCCAAATGCAGCAGCAAAGCCAAACAACACATGCTGTGTTCCAGGAGCCTGTGGCTGTTGTTTACTGAGAGCAAACTGCAGCAATCACAGTGCCTCTGTGCCTGCAGGTGAATTGTTGGGCTCCCTGGGGACTCTGATTAAAGCCTTCCATGGAAAACCTTCTCCTGGAAGTGCTGACCCAAGGCACTGGTATTGTAACCTTGTCCCACCAAAATAGACTGTTGTGGCAGGGTTTGAATGTATAACCAGAGCAGCAAACAGTGCACAGGATGGAAAAGTAGGAAAATGCTAGGACTGAGCAAAAACCTTTCTCTCTTCATGGAAATCCAGGAAAATGGATTCCCATCAATCCTGTAGTTTTTCATCCACTGGCAAACTTCAGATTGAGGCATTTCAAAGCAGAGTGCTTGTGTGGGTGGAGAAACAGCTTCAGTGGGTTAAAACTGTAAAAGAACAGTTACACGAGGTTAAAACAAATGGAATTTTTCAAACTGTGATTCCGTGTTCGGGGGACACTGTGGGCTGGGTTGTGCTGCTGGATCCCGTGGTCTGCCATCTCTCAAAGCCTGTGTCACAAAGCTCCAGGCAATGACCTGGGAGCTGAAATCTTTCATGTCAGGAAAAAATGAGTTTCAGTTTAGTGACACACGAGGTTCTGTCTCTCTGCCTCCACCAGCACCACCCAGCTTTCCTGTCAGCCACCCAGGAGTCCCTGAGGAGGACACAGCCTCGGGGTTGGATCTTCTGCTTTCTTGAGCCAGTGGTGCCCATGGGGTATGGAAGAGTTTGGAGATGTCCAGATGATGACAACTTGCAGAGATTAGAATTTTTCCTAATCCTTAAGGCAATCCCTCTCATTCTTCTGCCCTGTAAACCCCCCAAACAGGTAGGAGTGATGTGTTTGATGGAGGAGGAGGTGCTGAGTGTAGGGAAAGCAGCAGATCCACGTTGTGGCCCGCAGGCTTCTGTTTGCTTTCTCTGTCTGCACAGCTGCTGCCTTCCCCCATCAGTCATGTTTCACGTGGCCATTAAGGGCTTTTCTGCAACAAGGCATCAAAGCAACTTCTAATAAGCAGAAATTAATCTTGTGAGTGAGAAGGTCACACGTTAAAGAAATGAGTCTGATGCCAGCAGGTCCTTCAGGTCCAGCTGGTCCTCTGAGCCGGGGAGCTTATGAATTTCAGAGGTCTCTGAGCCTCACTGGTGCATTTACCTGCTTCATAGCCTGGGGGGTGGGTGCACATGCATTGAAGGGAGAGGAGGTTACAGCCCAATGTCCAGCTGGATTAGTGGTCACTCTCCATAGTTATTAAAATAACTGTGGTGATCGTAGTCATTAAAATCAATGTCCATGAGGTTTCAACTCTTCCTGGGTTCCACATCCCTAAGAAGGCACCAAGTTTCTGGGCTCACATCATTGCCCCAGTCCACATCTGCCATCAAACAGACCTTCTGCTGCCTCCCTGGGGCAGGTTCGGTGCCGGTGGCCACCATGGGCAGGTGGCCACGCTCTTCACCCCCCTGCCCGAGCCTCCCTGGTCCCTTTGACCATGAAGATGACCCTTGGGGGTGCAGATGCTCTGGGGCAGCGAGGCCCTGGCTCACTGGGGGTTGACTTTAGCCGTGACCGTGGTTTGGGTTGGTCAAGCCTCTTCTGAGGTCCAGACCAGGCTGTTGTCTCATCCCAGGTGCGTGTCACACCTGGAAAACCCCAGGAATACCAAACTCTGATCTGCTCTGCTCCCTGCTGGGGACTGGTGGCTCCGGGCAGCCTTGCAGCATCTGTTTTCCTTGAATCCCATGTGCTCTTTGGTGCTGCCTGAGCTGTAAATCCAGCTGGGGCTGTGCTGCTGCTGTTCCAGCTCCTTGGCTTGGTCCGTGGCTCTGTGGGAGCAGGTCCCCCACGGCACTCCACTGAATCAAACAGGATCACAGTTAGTTAAAATACCATCTCACTTCCTAATGGGCTAAAGCCCTGTCATGCATTTTTTTTCCCTTCTAATAAGCTGGCCTTTCACCTCCAGGCCTCCCATTCAAGCCCAATTGGGCAATTTTAAATTAAATGCAATTTTTTTGGTCTCTCTGCTCATTCACTAATGGTCACTGTCTGTTTGACAAATGTCACTGCGCTGATACTGAAATTAATGACCAGTCAAGAGCTGCAGAGCGGAGAGCAGGAACGCTGCTGCCCTTTCCTCCCCATGCCTGGCCTGTGCCAGCTGAAGGGAAGCCTCTTAAATCCTGGCACTGCCAAGCACGTGCTCAAATTGACAAATCCATCAGAAGAGGCTGTTTGTCCCCAGCTCAGCTGGAGGCACAGTTTTCACAAGATCTTGGTGTTTAGACCTGTGTTTTTGCAAGCAGTTCAACAACCTGTGCAGCTGATGGTAGTGCCTTGAGCTCAGGGTCTGCAGGTGGAGGGGCTGGTGTCCTGTTTGCCCTCAAGGATGCAAAGATCCAGCCAGGACTTTTATTCTCTGTCATCTGGTGTATTTCGGTTTTCCTTCACTGTAATATAAGGGTAATGGTGCTTCCCTGTAGTGCGAGCTGTCACTGGCCACAGTTAATGCGTTGAGAGCTTTGATGGGTATCCAGGTGTTTTCCAGGGGTCTTTTCCTTTGCACATCCTCCCATGGAGGCTTCTGCAGTCCCCTGTATTCATAGAATCGTAGAATATCATGAGTTGGACCCACGGGGCTCACTCAGCCCAGCCCCTGGCCCTGCACAGACATCAACAACCCCACCCTGGGCATCCCTGGCAGCGCTGTCCAAACGCTCCTGGAGCTCTGGCAGCCCTGGGGAGCCTGGGCAGTGCCCAGCACCCTCTGGGGGAAGATCCTTTTCCACTGCACAGGGCATCCCAAGGGAGACTGATACAGGATCTTCTTTCCATGCTGCCTTCCGTGGAAGCATCCTTGTTTCCAGCCTTGCTGTTTTACTTCCCAGCCCAGTGGCAGCATCTCTTGCTGAGCAGCCACAAAGTCCAGCTCCTGTACCCTGTGTCCTGCTCCCCTGAGTTCCAACATCCACTGGGCACTTATCGTATAATGCATTTAAACCCTGTTGGTATGCACTAGCCAAACTCTCACTCAAGACCAGGATCCACACACCAGGATCCAATTATTAATTGAGACTACCTCAGCCTAAGGTGCTCATCAACTTCCTACAAACAGCTGTGGCTGCAGGGCGGAGCAAAATCAAAGCAAATCAAGCCCTGGGAGGAGCCAAAGGTGGAGGTGGTTGTTGAGTGCTGTGTTTTGCTGGAGCTCTGCTCTGAGAAATCATAATCCAAGACTCAGAAGACTGCGAGGTCTGGCACAGGCACTGAGTGTGGACACGGCCATCCCTGGTCATCCTGCTGCACCCGGATCAGTCGTAAGAGCAAACAGCACGTGCAAAGCATTTCATTCATACAATCCAGTTCAATTCCTGGATATTCTTCTGGATAGGGGTACATACATGTTAGCAGGATGGAGCAAATTTTGGATGGCCCTGGTGTGATGGTTAATGTGATGCTGGTGTTGCTTGGTCAGTGCTCACAGCCCTCCTGGAATGGGGAGGTGAGGGAAGGCAGGAGCAGCTTGCAAAGGGGGCTCGCTGGGGTGGAAATCAGAAACCACGTGGAACCCAGGTTTGGAAAATTCGTGGACTGCTAAAGCAATCTAGCTGGGAAGAAAGGCATTTGTAGAGGTCCCAGAAGTGGATCAAGGAGTGAGTGAGCTGGGGAGGAGGGTGGGGAAGGAGAGTGACTGACGATGAGTGTGTGGAAAGCCCCAGATTTGGAGCAGGGACAAAGGGGCGAACCCAAGCTGTGAGCTGGTCTGCCAGGAGGCACCAAAGCAGGCTCAGGCACCCACCAGCAGTTTGTGCTATGATCCAAGAGGCTCCTGGGGGACAAAGAGACCCCCAGGGCTGCTGCCCCCCTCTCCACGCTGGGACCTCTCCACTTCCCATTCCCCCTCTCATCTCCTTGGCTCAGTAGCTGTAGCAGGCACTTGTATCAAACCACTCCCAGCTGACTGCTAAGGTTCCTCTCTTGTTTTTACAGGCTACTGGAGAGAAAAGACCCTCAACAGACCTGGGCAAAAAGCCCAAAAGCCAAAAGAAGAAGAAAAAGAAGGACCCCAATGAGCCCCAGAAGCCCGTTTCGGCCTACGCCCTGTTTTTCAGAGACACACAAGCAGCCATCAAAGGGCAAAACCCCAACGCCACCTTTGGGGACGTGTCGAAAATCGTGGCATCAATGTGGGACAGTTTGGGAGAAGAACAAAAGCAAGTGAGTTACTGAGTTATTCATTTTTGTCTTTCGGCTGTTGAAATGTGCATTTCCACAATGCAGAGCGTCTCCCCAGGCATGTTCAGGGCATGGCCAGGGGCTTCCACAGGCTGAAGTGCAGGACCAGAGGCTGTTTTCAGGAGCGGTGCTGAAGTGCCCACTGTGCAAAACTGCTGTTGTTGCATGGGGAAGATTTTTATGACAACTAATTATTCTTGATAAGCTCATACTCTGCAAAGCCATCAGTGGCCTTTCCCTGACACGGGGTTTTACAGCTTGAGATGGGAGATGGGTTTGTATTTGCTTATTTACTTACAAGGAGTGACAGCCAACCGGCTAAATGCTATTAGCTCCCTGTATTGCTGCCTTCAAATCCAACATTCAGGCTTTAAAAGCTTCAGAAGGAGATGCCTGAAGTGGCCTCACAGAGGAAACCTTCCTGCCCCAAAGCTGTCAGCCACTTTCCACCTGCTTCACGTGGAGAATTCCAGGTCCTGCTTTCCCTGCTTGGTTGCTGCTGAGTGGGTTACGAATGCCTGTAATTGCTTGTTGCCTGTTGAGAGAAGCCCAGGGAACACTTCCCGGGGCAAGGATGGCTTTTTATCAGGCAGAGTGAGATCTGACACAGTGTGTGATGTGTCCCGGACCCAAACAGGCTTCAGCTGGGAGCCCTTCTCCTGGAGCCTGGCCACAGCTCCAGCTGGGTGTCCATGGCCAGCACTGGAAGCAGCTTCATCTGGGGAAAGAGCACCAGGGAGGGAAAAAGTCATTTAACTGGAAGTTATGCTAGGAAATAGCCTTGATTTCTACCCCACACTGAGTCAGGAATAAGAGCAGAGAAACTTCAGGGATGAAAGTTGCTGCTCCCTTTTCTCCTCTTTGGATGGATCACTGTAGGATCATGCAGGCAGAAATTCCTCATGTGAAGAGGGGAGAAGGTCAGGAGGGCGACCCCAGCCCTGGCAAGATGCAGGATAGGGGCTGGGTTTGTGCTGTTGGTGCAGGGTGTGGGAGGTTTGGGAGTGTGGAAAAGCTTTATGTCACCTCTTTCTCCTGCCTGCCTCCCTCCCAGCACCTCAGTCTGCCCCTGCTTTACTCCACCTGGTTACAAACATCGCCACAGTTTGGGCACTGAATGTGGTTCAGAGAGTGGAAGCGCTGCTGCGACCCTGACTCAGCGCAGTGCAAACGCTCAGCTCTTAATTAACAGCAGGGATTAAACCAGCCCGTTTATCTTCCCTGCTAACTCTCCCTCCTCCTTCTCTTTTATGAGCTCGCAGCAGCCTCGCCGTCTCTTTACACACGCTTTCTAAGTGGCTCCATTTCTCCCTCTGTAATTGATTTAATTAAGTCATTTGTTCCTTGTCTGAATGCTTAAATATTAACTTCCTGGCTTTGTCTCCAGCTGGATACTTCTCTCCCACAGCAGTTACCTCCCTGCCCGGGACTCTGGCTGGAGGGACACAATTTCTCTTTGGCTCTGGGACCCTGTGGCTGGTTTGTGTGATGTGGCACGTTCGCTGTGGAAGTGTCTGGCTGCAGGAGAGTTTATTTAGCCCCTGTTTGCTTTCCTCTGCCAGCATCCCTGGTGAAGCTTTTTTTAGCTTCGTGAGGCAATGCAATGGAAAGGGAAAACGGAAAAGAAAATTTTAAAGTGCCTTTAATGTGTGAAAACAAGTGCCTGGGCTGTCCTGTAGGTGTTTCCTGCCCAGGGCTGCAGATATGGTGCACACACTCCCGATGAAGGCAAGCAGGCATTCCAAGTGCTCTCCTGGCACATCTGGAGAGGGGATGGTGACCAAGCAGCACAGCCAGGCATTGCTGGCCAAAATCTGCTGCCACCTGGGAGTCCAGCCGGCCACGTGGCTGCACCAGCCTGTGGTTCAGCCCATCAGCAGGCAGGATTGTGCTCTGGGAAGGGGAGGAAAAGCTGGAGAAGGGAAGTGTTTCATCAGGGACACGGCTCTTAGCTTTGTTGACAGCAGTGGCTTCATGTCCTCACTGCACAGAGCAGTGCAGAGGACAACCTGGGGAAAAGGCAACATAGAGATGGCACAGCAGGCAAGCAGGAGCCAGATCTGGATGTTTTGGCTCAGTTATCACCAAAGTTGTAGTTAAAGAACACTTCCCCTCTTCCTGGCTTAAGAAAGGGTGGGTTTGAGGCTGTAGGATCTGCTCTGGAGCTGGTCCCGCACTTGGATTTCCAGAGGTGCAGACCCCAGCCCCACAACACAGTTACTAAGCAGTTCTTTACATCACTGGAGTTTCTGCTTCAGATGAGGTTTGCAAACCTTATTCTGTGCCTTCCAGTGGCACAGATGGATCCTGGGTGTGCTTTGGCTCCCACCTTGTGGGGGAGCAGCAGGCAGGGAGCAGCCAGGGAGGGGGTCCAAGGGAAGCTGGGCCATAAACCCAGGGCATTTCGTGATTCCCCACACGTGGGCAGCCCCCGACACGTTCCTGCTGTGCCTGCCCGTGTCCATCCGTCCCTCCCAGCTCCATCCTGCACACAGGGGGTGCACAGAGGTGGGGTGGCCCCCGTGCCAGTGCCACAGGGCTGAGGGAAGCCCAGTGCTGGTGGCTTGAGGGAAGGGTAGTCCTGTGCCCCATCCAGAGTCCCAGCCCCGCTCCACAGACACCTCCTGGAGCATTTCTGCTGGCAGCAGTGACATGCCACCCCTTTGCCAGGTAGCCCTGGCCAGCACACAGAGGGTTAATCCTCTGCCATTTGTGCTGCTAATGATTACATGCACTGTAATATCAAAGCTGTAGCTATTTATTTGCCATTGAGCAGGTGCTGCTGCTCCCACAAAGCAAATTTGCTTTCTCCTCCTGATGAAACAAGGAAAATAAAGGTTGCTCACGTCCCATTTCAGATATGGTTTTTTTTTCCCTGTGCACCAGCTGAAAGACAAACACAGAGAGGGAACCAGGATGCATATTATGCAAGAAACCATATAATCTAGCAGCATCTTTGATTTGGCTGCTGCTGTCACAGACATGCATTTCACAGAGAGGCTTTTTTCTCCCCCCTTCCTTTTGTTCTTACTGGTTTATCATTTGTGGCTTTGTCATTTTGTTCCTTCTTCTTCTTCTCTTCTCAGCCTCTTCACAATGAATCTTCATTTTCCCTCTGACACACTTGTATCTAAATTTCCTTATTTCCTGCCTTTTTTTATTTATATCTGTTGCCTGGTGATTTGATCATGCTGTGGAATACAGGATTAGCAATCTCCGTGTCCTTGGGTACTGCTCAAGGACACCTGTTCGGCAAAGCACCGTTTTCTTCCCCATTTTAACCCCTTCCAGTGTGGCTGTAGAATAGGAATAAATAACAATACCTTGAATATCCCCAGCGCTGCGTTAGCAGGACGTTGTAATCTTCATTCTTCAACAGCTGGCGTGGCCCTTCCTAAGGAGCTTACACGGGAATCTGAAGAATGTGACTCGGGGAAAAAAAAATAAAAATATTAATACATCCTCTTTGAACTTTGCAAATAGTTTAGCAGCTGTTCCTGTAGAGATAGCTTCGACTTTGCTGCAGAGTGAAATGCTAATTCAGCCATTAGCATCCAATGGGGTACCTGTCAGAGGAATCTGCCTGCAGCT
Organism: Lycocorax pyrrhopterus obiensis; assembly: GCA_014706295.1. Lineage (NCBI taxonomy): Eukaryota > Metazoa > Chordata > Aves > Passeriformes > Paradisaeidae > Lycocorax > Lycocorax pyrrhopterus. The sequence continues at coordinate 5,444,537 of JACSVZ010000022.1, read as the reverse complement.
CCAGGTCCCGGCTCCAGAGTCCCGTGCCTCGGTGGGAGTTTTTTCCATTAGCACATCTCAAGCAGCGTTCCCCAGCAAGGTTTCAAAGGGCTGCCTGGTTTGACAGAAATTAGAAGAATTTGAGCACCAAATTGGAGCAAGCTCTGCTAATTTCCTAGGAGGATTTTCCCCTGGCACGGACAGAGGGCTGGCAGCCCAGTCCCGGTCTGTGCCACCCACAGCCCCTTCCTCTGTTTCCACAGGGCCACCATGGGCCAGATCTGCTCCAGAGCAGGTGACACCAGCCCTGGTGGCTGTCCTTCCTCAGGGGGATTTCCTGAGGGTGACAAGCCTGGAGACTCCCTAGAGAAGTCACTGGTGGGATTCACTCTCCTCTGCCAATTTCTGTTCTTCCCTCTCTGAGCACTTCCCTGTTCCCTGCTGTATTTTGGTGAAGAGGAGGTTGGATTGGAGCCAGGCAAGGATGGAGAGCACAGAGATCAATGCCAAGGTGGCAGCTGCAGAAGTCTCTGGAACCAGCTTCTTTTTGTCAGCAAATCCAGCCACAAAGTCAAAGCACTGGGCCGGTGTTTCCACAGACCCTGGGAACGGAGAGCAGAGGAATCAGGGAGCTCCTGAGCAATCTGCTGAGTGAACCCTTGGCTAACGCAGGACTTCCCATCTGAAATGAGCAAAGATTGGGCAAAACCAGCATTTTCAGTTGAGTTTTTGAGTCTGGGTGCTCCCTGAGGACGCAAAGGTACCGGAGATGAGTTCTTGCTCGTGCTTCACCAGGAGCAGATCAGTAATGCTGAGTGACTCCGTGGCCAAATGCAAGTGGGATTTTCAACCGCACAAATGCACAGCCTGGAGAACAACGCAGCTCCAGGGATAAAGTCACAGTCCAGGGGTAAATTACCCAGCAGAAGGATTGCCTGCTCAGCAGAAAGTAATAGATCACCCATTTAATCAGATCCATCTGCTCACTGAACCTGATACATCAGCTGCTGACAGGACACTGCAGGTGACTGCGGAGGGCCAGAGGCATCACGGGCCAGCTGTAAAGTTGTTTTATGGAAGAGCCACCAGAGGGGAGAGATCCCATGGGAACAGCCATGCTACAAACTGCCCAATCCCAGCTTTGGACCGGGCTGTCGGCGCCAGAGCCACCACGGGATGAAGTTTCCTCCTGCAGCCCCAAAGCCCTGGCAGCAAGGGGCTGGAAAGGTCCAAGCAGTTGCCCTGGCCTGGAAGGAGGTTTCAGCATCTTCTGGGCATCGAGGAAAGCCATGCACCAGAGAGGAGTCAAAGCACCAATCCCAAACAAGGCTTCAGGAGAGGTCTGGTGGAGAGCAGGATAACGATGGGGAGGATGTGAAAGGTCAGATGTGCTCTCAACAGCTCCACGAGTGTTACTTTTCATCTTGGAGAGCAAGATCAGAGGTTTGGAAGGTGAATGGTGTGTGGTTTTCATTGGAGGTTAGGGTTTGGATCTGTCACCCTGCTGTTCCCTTTGGAATCTTTAGTGGGTTGTCCTGGGAACACGCTTGTGGCCTCACATGGAGCGAGGGATGACTTACACCCCATGAAGTCGAGGCAGTGGAGAGCAGGAATCTCTCAGGATGCTTTAACCAATGGTAATTCCTGCTTCATTACAGGCTCCTCCATTCGTTCTCCAAAGGAATTGCTCCACAGCACTGCGTCTCCACCAGGATAAAGCAGGAGCTCTCCTGAAACCCTGCAAATACTTCCCATAGCCAAGGTCTTCCCTGTAGGTATCCTCAGGGGTGTTGACCTCAAGACTCACCATCCAGACTACAGGTTTTACTCTGAAAGTGTAGCTTGGGTCAGTTGGTGGCAGGGACAGAACGAGTCTTGCCCGAGAAGGGGATAGAGAGGGGGATGCAAGGAGGCGAGGAGGAGCTGGGAAGGAATAGGGATAACGTGTCCATGTTTCCTATTTGCCTTTCCAATGGCTGTGGGAAGGATGTGTGGAGAGAAGGGTGAATGTGGCAGGGAGGAAGTGCTTTGAGTCATCCTGCGAATAAGCCATCAGTTATGGGGATCTCGAGACTCAGTATCTTGCGGGAAAGTGCATAATGGTTACAAGAAAAACCCTGCAGATTTGCAAGCAGAATAAAAGCCAAATTTACACATTCGGGAGAAGAAAAAACCCAGTCATGGAATCATAGAAAGGAGGGCAAGGAGGGACTTAAGAGGTCAACCAGACCATACTGCTGCCTGAAGTCAGGATCATCTCTACTTAAGCCATTCCTGATGGATGTGTTCCTAATCTGTTCTTAAACCCTCAGTGGTGGAGATTACACATCTCCCCAGGCAATGTCTTCCCGTGCTTAATTATCCTTACTGCTCCCAAGGCTTCCCAGTGCTTACCCAACATTTCCCTTGGTACAATTTAAGCCTATTTTGCCTCTTTTCCTACATGCAGAGGATCACTCCGTGCCTCCTTTGCTGCATTGTGGTGGCTCCTCCTGGTCTTCCCTCCCAGCTTTCCTCCTGGAGACCTTTCGTGCACTTCCCATCTCTCTTCTCCTGATGTTCTACCTCTTTTTTTGAAGCAAAACGCCCCAAACTCCACTTGGGATTGCAGCAGAGACCTTCCCATTGGGGTCAGCGCACCCCTTGATTTTTTGGGGCAGAGTTTGAGTTCTCCCCATCGTTCCCCAGGCTTGGGAAGCAGCATTCCTGCCGGAGCAGGAGGGCTGGGATGCAGAGGTTAGGGATAACAGCTCCGGCTGTCACTCAGTGCCTGCGCGACACGGAGCCGCTCGTGGGCGTCAGCGGGGTTTGCAATAATTGTCTTCTCTAATTAACTGGTTATCAAACAAGAACATTTCATTACGGCACAATTACTGGCTGCTTTGCTGAGACACAGAGGTGTCAGGATTACGATCCCAACATATGCTTCTTACAGCTCTGATTTTTTGTTTTCATAATCACTAACCGTTTTTGCTTCCTCCCCGCCCCCCTCCCCAACCCACCCACTCACTTAATGACTAATGAATCCTCCTGCTAATGAATAAGGAAAATAAATCAGTGGGCATGGCAGGTTAGGAAGAAAAACATGCGAAATACTTTGAGGATCCTTAAATCTGATAAATTACTTCAAAATTAAAATCCCTGGGAGAAAATGGGATTTAATTAGAAAGTAACGTGGTTTTGTCAATGTTTAAATTAAAATTTTAAAGGTTATAAATGCTGCGCTGGAGCTGCCTTTACACAGAGGATTTGTGAGGAGTTTTGTTCGGATCCCACGTCAGCGTGGTGATTCCCCGGGGACAGACAGCTCAGTGTCCTTCACAGAGCCCTGTGTGGGTGCAGGAAGCCCCCGTGTGCAGGGCAGGACTGCAAAATTCCCAACAGGAGACCCTTAGGGATGGTTCTTTACAATGAGGGTGATGGCACAGGGTGCCCAGAGAAGCTGTGGCTGCCCCTGGATCCCTGGAAGTGTCCAAGGCCAGGTTGGACGGGGCTTGGAGCAGCCTGGGATAGTGGAAGGTGTCCCTGCCCATGGCAGGGGTGGATCAAAATGGTCCCTTCAACCCAAACCATTCTGGGATTCTATGATTAAAACCCAGATAATCCACCAGGAATCCTCCAGAGATTCCAGTTCACCAGAGAAACATCAGAGAGCACGATCCCTGAGCTCACCCCATCACCCTTAGTGGCTGCCCTGCTCGTGGCCAGGCTTGAGCCGGGGCTGGCCCAAGGAGCACAGAGGCTCCTGCCTGGAGCAGTCCCCTCTCCCTTCAGCAGAATGAGCCACTCGGCTGCCCCTTCCCAGTCCTGCTGCACCAGACCCCACCCAGCAGCACATCCCAATACAGGGGAGATCCACGTGCTCTAAAAGAGACAAGGACAGATGGAGAGTGCCATAAAAAAAGGGTTTAGCAGGAAAAGCAGGTGATGAGGATGAAGACAGGCACAGATTTATTGGTTATTCATTTATTTGCATTCAGGTTTAGGAAGTGTCATTTACCTGCCCTCTCACTGTCCAGCAATTGCAGATTTTTCTCCAGGCAAGTCTTGCTAATAATTAAATTTGTCTCTGCATAGCTCTGAATACTTTGTTTTCCCACCATCCTGGAAAAAAAAAAAAAGTGGTAAAACCACTCCTGTATTTTGCTGTTATAGAGGAAAAAGAATTAAATATGTTCTCCATAGATCAGCATCCAGCTGTGGCCACTCTTAAACACTGGCCTGAGATACAGGAATTCTTATTTCATTGCTGGGAGGGCATCAGGTACCACATTTATGAGCATCCACCAGCTCTGGTGCTGAACACAATAAATTCTGGGCTGCTGTGGTGGGCACAAACGTGCTCCAGTGGAAGGTGTCCCTGCCCATGGCAGGGGGATGGAACTGGATGAGCTTTAAGGTCCCTTCCACCCCAAACTGTTCTTTGATTCTATAGTAAAAGATGTGGAGATTGTAGAGAAAGGTAATAGCTTTTATTAAGGGAACTGATACAGTTTGAAGAAATAGTTACTTTTCACAGGCAAACTCTTCTTCAGGCTGACATTTTGAAAAGCAATTTTGTTCTGAATGGAGCAAATATAATATTTCCTGAATACCATAAAGCCAAAGACAAACTTAGGGAAATGCTCCATTTCAGAAAATTGCCGTCTGAGACCTCCAGTGTGTCGAGTCAAAACGTTTCATTACAGGGCTCGCCGTGGTTTAGCAATGAAAATAAGGCTTTCAATCCATTTTTAATAGGATTTATCTGTACTGACTTTGAATTCACATTCAGTTCAACTGCTGGAAGGTTACTCTCCCTTCAGAGGTCGGTGTTGGGAGGGAGTCTGGGGTGCTGCCATGGCCGTGGAAATTTGCAGGGGATGTGAGCTAAATCATAAAATTGTGGAATTGTTTTGGTTGGAAAAGATCTTTAGGATCATCCTGTCCAAGTGTTTGCCCAGCACTGCCAAGGCCACCATGTCCGCAGGTGCCACACCCATAGGTCTTTTAAACACCTCCAGGAATGGTGACTCCACCACTTCCCTGGGCAACCCCTTCCAGGGCTGGGCAACCCTTTCCATGAAGAAATTTTTCCCGATATCCAACCTAAATCATCCTGGAGAGAGGATGTGCCCACGAGGCTTCAGCGTTTCAATTGCTGGGAACTGTTGTCGGTTTTAAAGCGGAATTAAATACATGCAAATCTGTTCTAATTGAAATCAACTTTCAATGCATCACTTGAGGAAGGCTTTGAGTTTCCAGCAGAGAAGAGGGCTGGTGGATATTTTTCCTGGGAGTTTCTGCTTTTGTCCTGAAATTTTTATTCCATTTTAAATTACTCCTCTCGCTCACTCAGTTAATGTGTGTAATCCTTCAGGGACTCACTGCTGGGGACAGGCTGGATCACACCATTATTTTCTTGAAGGTCTTCATCTCCACGTGGAGGACCAGGATCCAGGCAGAAAGGGGACCAGCACTGACATGATCAAGAGGCATCTCTCATTATGGGGAAAGATGGAAGAATAAATCCTAATTCACTCTTCCAAATCTTGTATTTTTTTTTTCCTTAGGGAATCAAACTTTCTTGCTTCCCTGCAAGCTCCAGCTCACCAAGTCATGAGATGAGGCAAAAATCTCAGCTTTTATAAGATGAGAAAGCAGTTCCCAGCTGTCCAGGCTGCAGAGTAGAGATGGAGTTTTGAGCTCTAAAGAATTAATATTGGGAAAGCCAAGAAAACAAATGGATAGTTTAGGAATTCTGACTGTCTCACCTGTTTTTAAGCTAGTCATCATCACAGAATCATAGAGTGGATTGAGTTGGAAGGGACTTTAAAGATAGTCCTGCCATTGAGGATTTTGGCTTTTGTCTTGCTCTTCCAAGAGCCTGGATCACTCTTTACTGGGCTTCCTGTTGGGAAGGGATTTCACTGTGGTCACCTTATGAAATCAGACTGTCTCTCTTATTAAATACCTGTCTAAACACACAGACTGCTCTGACCAGAGATGCCTCCAAAAATCCCAGCATGGTCCAATCCAGGGGCTTCATTTTCTTGGTTTGGGGATAAATTCCTCTGCAGCAGAATTGAGTGAGCCCCACTGAAGGGGGGTCCCACTGAGCAGGTGGGGTGCAGCCAAACCCAGCAGCCCCCTGTTCCCTCTATTGATGGTTATCCATTCCTTGGTCCTTTCAGGCATACAAGAGGAAAACAGAAGCTGCCAAGAAGGAGTACCTGAAAGCCCTGGCCGCGTACCGGGCCAGCCTCGTCTCCAAGGTACAGCCGCACTCACGGACGGGTTACAACTCACAGGAGCCTCCAGGGAGGAGCAGATTTATCAGAAATGCTGTGTAATTGTGATATCAGAACTGATGCCAGCATTAGGACCTTGCCAAGGGGCTGAAAGAGGGGCTCTGCAGCACGGGTAGGGCAGGAGCTGGGCTGTCACCTGCCTTTAGCACCCTGCAGTGAGACCCCACTTTGGACGGGTTCAGCAGCAGGGGAGGTTTCATCTGTGCCCCTGTGTGGGGTGAAGGGGTCCCTGCTGCCTGTCCCCACTGTTCCTTGCCCACTTTCAGGGTGTGAGTGCAGCAAAGGGGTCAGGAGGACAAGGGGACATCAGGGACTGGTGCAGGGGAAGGTGAGACCCAGTACTGGGCTCACTGGTACCAGCGTCCTGCTGCACCCTGCTCCATGCACTCGGGCTGTCCCACCTGCTCAGGACCCCAGGTGTTGTTTCTCCTGGGCATGCTCAGCCTAGGGCAGATTTTTAGGGAGTTTTTAGGGAGTTTTATGGAGTAAGGCCCATTACAGTGGGTTGATGAGATGTGAGCACGTGGGTGCTTAACACACCCCAGCCAGGCCAAACCCAGAGACCCCATTTCAGTGCCTAATAGTGACATTTCAGGGCATTTCAGGCTCATAGAGGGACTCCCAATGCTGCAAGACCACTCTGGGGAGCAGTGATGGGCCCAGTCTCCCAGACAGGGATGCCCATCCCAAGGGACCTCACAGCTTGCCCTCCTCCACACTTCCAGAGAGGGGACACAGCCGTTTGCTGCCTGTGAATTTGGGGTGGCTCCTGTGGAGCTCAAAATCTTCCTGGCTCAGGGGTAATGCTGCCCGTGGGTAGTGAGTGGTCTCCCTCCAAATCTTCTCCTTGGTACTACACGGCATCCTCAGAGCTAAATCCTCACATTCAGCTGCCTTGGGAAATAGTGTGATCTCCCAAATCACCCATCACCTGCAGGATCCGTGTGATGGTGGTGAGCTGGAAAGGCTCAGAGCCCCTCTGCAGACCAGTAGCTGCCAACTTCTCAACAGAGCAGCAGCAAGGACAGGAAAAAGGGGTGGGAAGGACTTGTTGGGGATTTAAAATTCTTGTCGGTCCCTCTGGAAGCCTCTGAGGGTCTTGCCTTGAACGTGCCTTGCGGCAGTGTGGGGCAGGAGTCGTGGAAGGCATGGAAGTCGTGGAGGCATGTGCTCTGTGGCTTCGTTTTCTTCCGAGTTTCTCCAGCTACTCTTCTGCAAAACTTTGTTTTGACCAAAGCAGCACAGTGTGGTCCTGGCTGCTGGGTGAGAAAGAATCAGGAGTATCACTACAGAACCCATCACAGGACAAAACCCTCAGCGTCCAACCCAGAAAACTGCCCCTTGTCCTTCTCTTCTCCCTGCTGAAATGAGGCCACCACTGTCCCGTGCATTAGAGACCCGCCAGGGCTGCAGGAAGGCACAGCATGGGGAAAGCAGAGGGTTTACAGACCCATTTGTGCTCTGTTGGAAGCAGCAGGGATTTGTCACCCACCCAAAGCCGTGAGCTGCTGCTGGGCAGTTTGCCTCTGCACTGGTTCATTCCTCCTGATGCTCCAGGCTCTGCCAAAGGCACGGTTGAGTTCCTGGGCTTTGGTTTTCCAGATATGGATGCTGCACCCAGCCTGTGGCCACCCAGCTGCCTCAGGGCTGGGAGTTCATGTGCTGGCAGGTGGGAGAGGAGCAGGATCCATGGGGGGCTCATCTGGATGGAGGGGTATTTTGGGATGCACATCCATGTTTCCTCTTTCCCTTCCTCACCACCTGTCGCTGTTCACCCCACGGACGAGCAGAGAAACGACACAAAGTCCAGGCTCAGGGACAGATGGAAGCGCTTTAATGAACTCTCAGAAGGCTTTTATATGTTAGTTCACAAAGCGTGTTAAGTGGCATAAGGTAATTGGTTTTTTGCCATCCACCCCTTAAGGGGATTGGTCAAGTTCTAAGACACCCATCTCTGAATGTTTTTCTGGTTAGAACCATAACAATCCTGCAAAACAACCTGCAGCTGCAAGAAGTTTACAAAACTGTAACATTGTTTTGAGTTACTTGCATGGGAAAGACAGAGCTCTCACAAAAATGCTGCAGAGAGCTGAAGAAATTCTCTGCTGAAGCTTTTTCAGCATCCATAACCACCTTCCATTCTGTTTTCCCACAGAGCTCTGCCGACCAGGGGGAGACGAAAAGCGCCCAGAGCAACCCCCCTTCCAAGATGATCCCCCCCAAGCAGCCCATGTACCCGATGCCTCCGCAGGCTTCCTCGCCCTACCCCGGCCTGGGCTCCTTCCTGTCCCCGTCGGACCTGCAGAGCTACCGTGGCCACCCCCACGCCGGGCTGTCCCGGACCCTGCCCTCCAAGCCCCTGCTGCCCAGCATCAGTGCCTCCCCCCCGCCCTCCTTCCAGATCAGCCCCCCGCTCCACCAGCAGCTGTCCTTGCACCACCCGCAGAGCTCGCTCCTCAGCCAGCCCCTCAGCATGCAGCAGGTCCCCCAGCAGCCCCTCCTGTCCCCCCCCATGGCACTACAGGTACAGCCCCCCATCAACGCCTCGCCTCCCGGCCAGCAGGTGGGTGCTCGGGGGTCTCGTGGCTTTGGGGTTGTTGGTGTTGTGCCCAGGGGAGTCTTCCCAGAGAAGGGAATGGAGCACCAGGAGCGGCTGAGGGAGCTGGGAAAGGGGCTCAGCCTGGAGAAAAGGAGTTCAGGGGGGACCTTGTGGCTCTGCACAACTCCCTGACAGGAGGGGGCAGCCGGGGGGGGTCGGGCTCTGCTCCCAGGGAACAGGGACAGGACAAGAAGAAATGGCCCCAAAGTGTGCCAGAGAATGTTTAAATTGAAAGTCAAGGAAAATTTCTTTGTTGGAAGAGTGATCAGGCAGTGGAACAGCTGCCCAGGACAGTGGTGGAGTCACCATTCCTGGAAGCATTCCAAAAATGTGTGGATGTGGCCCGTGGGGACGTGGTTTAGTGGTGGGCTTGGCAGTGCTGGGGGAATGGTTGCACTCGATGATCTTGGAGGTCTCCTCCAACCTAAATGATCCTATGACTTCTCCAGCACAGGGCCTGGGCTTTAGCTCTGCACAATGAAAAGCAGCTTCTGTAATTTGGTGATAGCATTATAGGGGATCCTCACAATCACTCGTTGGGGTAGGAGCTGTTGCTGAGGGCAGCATTTTGTGAGACTTCATTCCACATAATTTGTGAATAAAATATAAAAATAAAAAAAAACCCACATTGCCCTAATTTGGATATTTTGGGGGAAAAATCATGATTTTTGACAGGTAAATATCATTAATCTGGTTTATATACATTGCCTAATGAATATAAAAATATATATTTAATTATATATAAACTATGTATATAAATTTATATTATATATAAATTTAATTAAACCCACCCCAAAAAATAGGGAAAACTGATCAGCTTTCAGCTAAGGCAGCCCTTCAGTGTCCTTGCTGAAGTGCCAGTGGTGGCAGCTCAGGGGGACAGTGTTGTTTGTGTGGATGTCCCTTGTTCCTGAGCACTGGGATGGGTAACTCAGCACTGCACAGGAGCTAAGCTGCACTGGAAGTGGGACACTGGCTTTGGTGGCCAGGCTGCACAAAACCCAACAGCTTTTGTGGCTGTGTGCCCTCCACAGCCATTCCCACCCCTTAGGAGGGAGGTCCTGACAAAAAGAGCAGGGAAAAGGGATGTAAAATGGTCTGGGCTTGGACCCCCCTCTGTCCCTGGGACTCCTCCTGTGCTCTGCACTGACAGCTTTTGGGGACAATGCCTGTAAATGTGATTATGCACTATCATTAAATCTGCAGTTCTCCTGCTCTCTATGCTCCTGTAACCCTCCTTTTCCTCTCCACCCCGCAGGACTTCTCCCATATTTCGTCTGAGTTTCAGAACAGTGTTGGACCCCGTTCGCCTGGTGCATCAAACCCTCCAGGAAGCACTGAGTGGGACAGCGACTACCCCAGCAGGGAGTGTGGGGTCAACCACTGCAGGCCAGTAGACAAAATAGCTCACTGCTAGTGCACATCTGGGCTGGGACAGTGAACAGCAGCTCTGTGTCTGCCCTAAAATGTGCAGCCTGTTGTGGTCAGGTGTCACCGTTTTCCCCACGGACAAGTAGAGAAATGACACAAAGTCCAGGCTCAGGGATAGATGGAAGCGCTTTAATGAACTCTCAGAAGGCTTTTATATGTTAGTTCACAAAGTGTGTTAAATGGCATAAGGTAATTGGTTTTCTGCCATCCACCCCTTAAGGGGATTGGTCAAGTTCTAAGACACCCATCTCTGAATGTTTTTCTAGTTAGAACCATAACAATCCTGCAAAACAACCTGCAGCTGCAAGAAGTTTACAAAACTGTAACATTGTTTTGAGTTACTTGCATGGGAAAGACAGAGCTCTCACAAAAATGCTGCAGAGAGCTGAAGAAACTCTGCTGGAGTTTTTTCAGCATCCATAGTCAGGGAAGTTCAAGGCTCCCTCATCTCTGTAGGCTCACTGAAGTGATGCTATGGAAGCAGGTAGCTTAAAAATCATGGATAAATTGTTTACTGGACATGAAAAGGTTTCTTTTTTTTCCCTTTTTTTATATATTTCCATTTCATGGAAGGGTTAGACACATTTCCTTCTCCAGCAGAGTCCCTGGAGGTTTGAAAGCAGCCATGTCCATGAGGCCAGGCCTCAATGTGGCCTTCCACTACTTAAAGAGTCTTATTAAAAACTTGGAGAGCAACTAATTTCAAAGGCAGATAGTGATAGGACAAGGGGGAATGGCTTTAAACCAAAAGAGAAGAAATTTAGATTATATGTGAGGAAGAAATCCTTCCCTGGGAGGGTGCTGAGGCCCTGGCACAGGTTGCCCAGGGAAGCTGTGGCTGCCCCTGGATCCCTGGAAGTGTCCAAGGCCAGGTTGGACGGGGCTTGGAGCAGCGTGGGATAGTGGAAGGTGTCCCTGCCCATGGCAGGAGGTGGATTGAGATGAGCTTTAAGGTCCCTTCCAACCCAGACTAGTCTGTAATAAGTAATGTCCTTCTGTTCCTAAAGCAATTGCCCTTATCACTGAGGCCACAGCCTCCCATAATTGTCTCCACCAGCAGGTCCCTTATCATTCCTGGGAATTCACCCTGACAAATCCTCAGTCCTCCCCAGAGCCACGGGGTGCTCCATGCTCCTGCACCATGCAGGAGAACCCCACAGACATCTGCAAAGATCTTCCCCTTGTGCCCTACAAGCTCTGGCATGAATGTGCCAGCAGGAAGGGCCCTTCAGTGCTGCTCAAATTCCCCAATAAATGAAAATATCAGGAAAGTCTTAAAGCTGGGGAACGGGGAGGGTGTGGAAGCCATTTCCACCTCTGCCTAACCCACTGCTCTTGGCTCAGCCCTAATAGTTTGGAGACTCTGTTGTGCTCCGTGGAACATTCCCAGTGTTCCCTGTGGGAGCAGGTTGGGAAGGAGGCTGGATGCCATCAGAGTATTGATTTCCTTCAGGTGCTGGAACACGGTGCTTTCACCAGAGGTAATAACCAGCTCCCAGGCTTTTCAGAGCACGGCTCCTGTCCATGCCAGCAGAGCACTTACAACTGCTGGGCCGGGCACAGGCTGTACAGACATTTCTTTCTTCCAGGGAAATAAATAACTGGCTGATCCATGAGAATATCTCTGCTGTCTGCCTGCCTGGGGACATGGATAGGTCTGACCTTTGCATGCTCCTTCCTGAAGCCTCTGCAGACAGCCTGCAAGAAGGAACATGGTCAGGACCTGGTTGTAAAAGTCACTTCACACACTGTGGGCAAAATGCTAAAGGTGCTTGGAGGGTTGTGGCACATGGATCCCAATTCCCAGAGGAGCTGGGCAGATCCCAGGGATGAACTCCCCTAGAAATAAGCATCACTTCTTAAGGGATCAGCTGGGAAAACATTCGATTCCCTCTGCAAATCCCACTGCCTGGGTCCCATGCAGAAAGCCCAGGGCACTCCAGAAACAGGTGAAACGTTCCCATAGCAGTGAGGATTGACTTCTGTGTTGCTAAAACAAGCTCTGTGACATCTGGCTGGAGTGCCACACTGTAAGCAGAGGGCCCATGCAATTCGTGATCAAAGCTCATGCATTTCATGCCTTTGTCACAGCAGAAATATCAAATTTCATGGGTTTACCACAGCTTCCTGGGGAAAAAAAAAGTCATTCTAAAACCAGACATTATGCAGAGACTTCCAGATAATTATTAGAGTAGATTATAGCAAGGAACTCAGATGGATAGAGATCAGTCCTGCAGAGAGTGCTTAGTGCACCGAAAAATACCACAGTGTCTGCTCAGGAAGGAGCCCATCTCCTGTGACTAAAGACACAGGAGCTGCTGGCAGCCAGTGCCCAAAGCTGGATTGTTCTCATTTATCATAAAGCCTGGTGTGCCAGCAGTGCCATCACCTCCTGCTTCTGCTGCCCTGGGATTTGCAGCCTCAGTTTCCCCTCTGCATCACCTGGAGCATTCCCAGACATCTGTAGGGCTGCAGCTCCCTGGGTCTCAGGGTTGCTCACAAGCCAAGAAAAGAGATGATCTGGATCTCCTCATCCAGGGCAAGGAATGATGGGACAGGGGGGAATGGCTTCCCACTGCCTGAGGGCAGGGATGGATGGGATATTGGGAAGGAATTCCTCCCTGGGAGGGTGGGCAGGCCCTGGCACAGGGTGCCCAGAGAAGCTGTGGCTGCCCCTGGATCCCTGGGAGTGTCCAAGGCCAGGTTGGACGGGGCTTGGAGCAACCTGGGATAGTGGAAGGTGCCCATGGGAACAAGATGAGCTTTAAGGCCCATTCCCCCCCAATTCACTCTGATTCCATGATCTTCCTGACTCTGCTGCTTTCTCCAATGCACTTTGTACTCATTTCCAAGTGATGTTCAAAGTTGTCATTGGGCTCCTCCACAGCACCTTGCCATGAGCTGGGTGGGTCCAACCATCAGCAGAGCTTGAGCACAGCAGTGATAAAGGGATGTCTCGCCGGGTTTGATTCATCAGTGCTGCCCTAGGTAAATTTGGGAAGTCTCTGGATCATGTAATGGTCCATTTCAACCTCAGAAGTGCATTCAGCGTAATTGCAACTAAAGCAGCACTGTGAGGAGCAAAATCTGGCTGGAAAGAGAAGGGAATATTCCTTGATGAGATGTGCCTCAGCTGTAGAGTCCCGGATTCCTGGAAGAGAGGATCGTCCCAACCTCCCCAGCACACAGAAGGCCCTGTTGGGTTATGATTTTTATTTCATGTCTAACCTTGATATTTCTTTAGCTTCCAACATCTGTTGGCACTGGGTTAGCTGGGGTAAAACCTCCCAAGCCTCGTTTTCTTTTGTGTTTGTCATCAAGATAACTTCTGAAAAACTGACAAGATTGTCTTTCTCTCTGTCCTTCTCCATCTAGTAAGGGAACTGCTGGAGGGATTTTTGTTTCCCAGCCTATCCTTGCTAGTTAAAATGCCATCAAAAGACACTTCTTCCCTCATGCCCTGCAAATTCTGGGATCCTGTGAGCAGACACTCCTTAATTCATAACTCAGCCATGCTGGAGAGAGAGTTTTAAATGTTTCTTAGCTCCTGCTCTCCCTGTTCTTAATGACTTTTTGCTTACTGACTTCCATCCAATTTTCCTGGCTCTTTCTGGGCTGAAGCCCAAGCTGTCCTAGATTGTGAGCAAAGACATGGGGAGCATTTCTCAGCTCCTGCTTGGTGTTTGACTATCACTTCCCACAAGCGACTGCAGCACACAATTTCAATGCTTTTTTTGCCACCACATCACAAACTCCTTTCCCAGTCCCCTGTCTCTCTCACCTGACAGCCTGATCCTGGCACTTGCTCTTTCCCAGGCACTGAATTCCTCTGTTTCACAGTGACTTTCTCCAAGAGAGCTGCCTCACCTCTACCAGAGGTGCAGCTTGGTTTACAACCACATGCAAATCTTCCTTAACCCCTAATTAAATCTTAACTCCTCAAAGCACCTCCCTTGTTTTTTCTGCCTTGTTTTGTGATTACAACTCTTTCCACACCTTCTTCAGGGGTCGTGTCCTTTCCATCCTAAAACATTCTATTATTTACCTTTGTCCTCTCACATTTAGGTATTTTTAGGATACCACTGAACTGGATTCATCTTTCCACGTCCTTCCTCTCATTTGCAAGGCACGGATTAAGTTCTTTTTGGCTCCTTTAGCAACTTTTCTCCCCTCTTCCCACTCTCCTTTAGGCTAGAAGATGGGATACTGTCCATTACACCTTGTCCAGGCACAAAAAACCATGTACAGCCACTAGATCCAGACATTTATAACCTCCCTAATTCCTTCCAACAATGAAGTGATCCTCTCCGAACGGGAGGGAATTTTCCAAATCAGGAGCTAAATGAGCAAACACTATAAAAAGGCAAAGATAACCCATCACAACTGCACTTAGTCTGGATTCAATTATTTATGGTAATACTTCCTAATGAACTGAGAAATGTTCTGTAGCGTGTTGTGTAAAATTAATGAAGTTTTAGGACTGGAATACCTCGCTGCTGCTCAGTGGCATTAAATCTTCTCTGAGTGCAGGAGGGAAGCCTCTGCATTTTAAAAGCGGATTATAAAATGTGGAGATTAGCAAAGGGTGGGCTCTTGACTCTATCAGAAGACAGCTCTATCAACAACAGCCCTGCCTTGCTGTTATTCCACTCACAAACACACCCACACCAGAACCTCCCAAGCCTTTTACCGTTCTTCACCACATTTTAAGGCCAAGGTCTTTATGGAGCCAGTGATGTTTCCATCACGTCTGTGCAGGTGGTAAACCCCATTGAAAGTCCTGGGTTTCAGAGCAAAACCTCCACAGACCATCAGCCAGGGGAGAGGGACTTCAGCCACTTCCCTCCCTGCTGTGTCCTGAATAAAAAAGAGCATCTGGGCTCCCTCTTTGGGCTCTCCTTGTGTAGTGTCAGAATGAGCACATTTTATCCAAAAGCAGCTCTCTAAACCTCCATGGCTCAGCCTCAGCTGTGGTGAAGCAGGGGATGGTGGCCCCGGGGCTGCTGCCAGGCAGAGCACTCCAGCATTTTCCAGGTGGGATCTGCAGGGACACCCACAGCTGACCCTGCCCTGTAACCTCAGCAAGAGCAGTAATTAAGCCAATTAAGAAGAAACTGATGTTGTAGCCCTCATAGTTAATGAAATTGATGAAGAAATAAAATTGCACCCAACTCTTACTCTTAGGGGGACCTTCTCACTCTCTACAACAACATGCCTGAAATTTAGGGTTAGAGTTAGGGTTACGCCTAGGGCTAGGGTTAGGTCAGGGCTACCCCTTGAAAGAGGGTGTAGCCAGGTGGTGGTCGGTCTTTTCTTCGAGGTAACAAAGGGCAGGACAAGAGGAAACAGCCTCAAGTTGCACCAGGGGAGGTTTACATTGGGTATTTGGAAAAAAATTCTGCCGGGAAAGAGTGTTCAAGCATTGGAAGAGCTGCCCAGGGCAGTGGCAGGGCCACCATCCCTGAGGGGCTTTAAAAGCCGCGTGGATGTGACGCCTGAGGACGTGGTTTGGCAGTGTTGGGAGAATGGTTGGACTTGATCTTGGAGGGCTTTTCCGACCTAAATGATCCTGCTGTGCCTCTGCCTGGTCCCGCTGTGTGCAGCCCCCCCTTGATGCCTTTTTCAACCTAGAAATGAAACAGCACATGCTTTGGAGATAATATTAGTGTGGGAGGTAATATAAAGGTGGATCTTTATTGGAGGCCTTCAGGGGCAGTTATGGAAAAATGGCCACAAAAGCCCATCCCCCCATGAGGGTGCACACAGTTTTATAAGTTTGGTAAATTAGCATAATTGACACAAAAGCACCAATTAGGAGCACAAGTGGTGATGCAATTCCGCCCCTGGTTAAACCCCTTCTAAATCTTCCCCCTACCGCTTGCATGGGACTGTACTTTGTTGATGAAAATGTGTCTGAAGAGCTGTTTTTCTGCCTTGGTAGCCAGGGAGAACTAAGATAGGGTATGGAATACATTTCGTCTTTCTGCGTAGGGAAAGGGCATGGAAAACTACTGGGAAAGCTAGCCACTAATACAATAGGCTACAAATGCATGTGTAAAGAATACAGAGAGCCTATAAAAGAAAAAACGGGTAAAAACCAAAAGGGCATCACTCCAAAAGCCAGCTGGTAGAGCATGGGACTCTTAATCCCAGGGTCGTGGGTTCGAGCCCCACATTGGGCGCCATTCAATACTGTCCCTGCCCAGCTCTGTGGGGTCCCTCGTGTTGGGGTGCACGATGTGCTGGAAGAGAGACAGGCCCTGAGGGCCGGAGAGAGAGAGAGCCTCTTTCCTGGACCCGGAGGTGACCCTGGGAGTGCATCCAGGTCACCAGGGATGGGCTGAGAGAGGATTGTGGGTTTGTGGACAGTGCTGGGCCTATGAGATGTGATAATTGTAGTTTGTGACCTTATAGGGCATTGTTTACCTGTTACCATAATAGGCAATGTCTGTGCACTACCCCAGGTGATTGGGGGACACTGAGGTGAACATCTTTCCTGTTTATATGATGTGATATCCTGTTGGGTGCTGGTATTTAGGGAATATTCACTGTGCAATAAACGCTTGCACTTCTCCATCTTGTGTGCGGAGCCATGCCCTGCATGATTACTGCACCTCGTGCACCTCCTGACGCACGGGTGGGTTCAGCAATAAGTCGGTAGCAAAGAGTCGAGAAGGGTATTTGTGTGCGTTCCGGCAGGAGCATTTACCGCTTCCACACTGTCGAAGGTTGCAGAGGCAAATACGAACATGATCCCAAAACTCACAGTTTTATCCGGGGGCGGGGAGAAGGCGGGACTAGGGAACGGGACTGATGGGGAAGCTCTGGGGGAGTGACGAGGGGTAGAGGCTAACAGCCAGCCGGGGGATTCAAACTGGGATAGATTAGCCTAACAGAACAATGCATCCTGAGAGAAGCCTTTTTGGTCACCTTAACATAATGTATATTCACCGGCCACCACAAGGGCGTGGGCACAGACCCTGTGCCAGCTCCTCCTCCGCCCCTTCCCCGCCCGTCTCACGCCCGTCTCTCTCTGCTTTCTCTTACAGCATGCTGCCAAGGGACAAGGCACTCTACCTCACCTAAGGCTCAGCATCCCTTTGGGAGGAGGCTCAGACGAAGGACACTTGAGAGGGTCTATCCTACAGCCCACGCGGGGAGGCACGAGCAGGTCGGACGGGCGGGACAGCTGCCACCGCACCTCGGCGCTGGCTTCGTTTCCAGGCTCTAAGAGCAGTTTTCTTTTTTTTTTTTCCTTTTATTTTTGAACTCTAAATAAAAACAAAAAAAAAAGTCTACTTTCCGTGGAAGCGCCCCCCCCCCCCCCAAAAAAAACCCCACCTCGTAAATCGCAAAGAACAAAAAAATAAACAAAGAGAGAAAATTCAAATTAAAAAAAAAATTAAAAAAATAAGCGCAAAACCAACAAAAAAATGAAATTAAACGAAGGACACCGTTTTTCTGCTTGCCATCAGCTTAGCTACAGACTATTTTCCTAGTGAACTGCTTTTAGACGCAGCATAAACCCAGGTCTGGTGTCCTGCAGCATTAGGCCAGCTCAGTAGGAGGATGCACTCTTTTGACTTGCTAACAGCACTAAACTTTGTGCAAGAAAATGTGAAGTTTGTGTGAATATTGTACATGCAAAGGCCTTGGACGGTCTGGCGAAAAAAAAAATTACAAAAATAAATAAAAACTATTGCTAGGTAGGTGGGGGAGAGAGCAGAAGGCAAACTACGAGAGGAGAAATGTGAAAGAGATCATGAAAATATAATTTGTTGGATAGTTGTAAGTAGTTTACTAAGTGTTTTAGAGCTGTGCTAAAGACATCTTTAAGATTTTTTTGTGAAAGAAATTAGTAGTTTACTTTATAGTAAAAGCATTTTATATTAATTGTAGCACATTTTTTAGTTATACATAGAAGGGAGATGTGTATAAAAAAACAACAAAAAAAGCCTGCCAAACTTGTTTCTATTATTTGTACAGCAAGAAATGGACAATTTATATCCATGTTGTATGGCATTATTATTTTTTTCTGGCCATATGTCCATCTATTTAAAAAATTGCTGACAATGATTTTTGTCTATTTATGAAAAATTAGAGAGCATAATTACAGTTTCTCATAAGGTGCATTTTTGGGGTTTTTTTTTTATTTTTTATTTTGTTTGAGGGCGCTGCTTTGGCAGCACCTGGCACATTCGGTTCACAATGCTTATCTTACCTTTCTTTATAATAAAACGTATGAAAAGTAGAGCTGCAGCAGTCTCTCCTTATTCTGGGGGACACCCTGGAAGTGGCCCCTGCCTTGTCCTCCTCAGCTTTCCATCCCTCCCTTCTCTCCCATCACATTCTCACCTGCCCCAGCCTCTTCCCACTCTGCAATACCAGAGCCAGATTTCTCCTAAATATGCAATGATTAAAATAAGGGGGGGAAATGGAACTTTATGAAAACCTTCCTTGAGTTATCACGGCGAGGAGATAGGATTCACTCCAGGGAGAGCTGCTGGAATGTTAATCCTTTGTGTGTGTGGCAGGTAAGTGGCCTTGAGACTGAAATCACAGGGAGGAGGTTTCCGGCCCTGGGAGAAGGTCTGGAAGGGATCATCACTGGTTACACCAGGTCCTTGTGGTTTGTCCTCTCTGAGGGAAGGTGCCACCCATGATGTCCATTCCGCTGCACCCCAGCAGGCAGCCCCAGCTGTGTCACCTTTGGGTCACTGTGACAGTGGATTTGGAGCCCTTGGGAGGCCTCCACTGGGAAGGTTTGTGGGACAGCAGTGCAGGGAGACACTGAAAGGTGACCTTGCCAATTTAGGAGGAACTGTGCAAAGCAATAACCACATTTTTAGCAGCTTTCTGGCCACCTCCCTACATTTCTGCAGGGCTGCCCTGCTGCCTCTGCTTCTCTCAAAGGGCTGGTGGCTGCTGTGGGGCACCACAGGGGGCACAGTGACCCATTTCCAGCCTTGGGAATGTGGATCCATCTCGGGAATGAAGGGCAGTTGGCTATTAGAGAGCCTGGAGCATTAATGAGAAATTGTGAGGCTTTCCAAACCACTTTAATCCCTACTAATCTCTAAATTTGCATGGTGGCAGCTGTGCTTAAATGGTATTCCAGCTGTTGGCTAATTGTCATGGACCTGGAATTGCTCCAGGGAAGCGACTGGGAGCTGAGCCTCCCATCCACCATCATGGCTGGTTCACAGATTCACAGAATGGTTTGGGTTGAAGGGACCTTGGAGCTCATCTCCTTTCACTCCCTGCCATGGGCAGGGACACCTTCCACTGTCCCAGGCTGCTCCAAGCCCTGTCCAGCCTGGCCTTGGACACTTCCAGGGGTCCAGGGGCAGCCACAGCTCCTCTGGGCACCCTGTCCCAGGGCCTCCCCACCCTCACAGGGAACAATTCCTTCCCAATATCCAATGTAAATTTCTTCTCTTTCAGTTTAAATCCATTTCCCCTGTCACTATCTGCCTTTGCTGTTCTCCATCTTTATCAGCCTCTTCAAGTGCTGAAAGGATGCATCCAGTTCAACAAAAGGGTTCAGCCCCAGCCCTGAGGGTCAGGACCTGGGGCCCAGGGCCAGGCGGGGATGGTGTGGCTGAGGGAGCTTCCCCCTGCTCTGAACCCTTGGTCTGTTATTAACAGTAGTGGAAAATTCAGTAGCCAGGTTTCAAGAAGCTTCAGGGCAGGGTCAGCTCTACCTAAACCCTGTCTTTGTGCCTAACCTCCCTTTAAAAACCTTTAAATTCCAGGCAGATGACCTAAATCTCTCTCCTTGCAAAGCAAATCCCTTGCTTTGGAACGTGGGAAAGAATTTATTGCTTTCCTTGTCTTGGTAATTTTTCCCATATTTGAAGAAGGGCATTGGCTCCCCTCCACCTCCTCTCCACCTGCCCCAGCAGTTGCAAAGGCAGAGCTGGTGTTCCGGAGCAGGATGAGCTGTGGAGCTCCCAATTTTAGTCAAAGAGCACCAGTTGGATCCTGAAAAGGCTCTGGAACAGCTCTGGGGCCGGAGGCTGGCAGGGCAGGGGGCAGGACCGGGGCAGGCATCCCCAGACTTCGGGCTAATGATGGAGAGGGATGTTAAGAGGCAGGAGCAGGGAGCGCCCTGGCTAATTGACTTTGGTTTACGAGCACATAATTAGCAGCGCTGCAGGATGTCACAGGGGGTGTAACAAACCTCAGCAGCAGCATCTCAGTGGTGTTAACCCTTCGAGCACAGCCCCAGGTGGGTGCCTCTGGACAGCCATGCCTGGCTCCCACAGAAATGGGGAATATCCACCAGCATCCCACTGCCCCATCAGGACGCAGCCTCCCACACAGCCAGGGGGTGTGGAAAGGGTCTGTGGATTCTCCTGGGGCACCACCCTGAGCTGTGCCCGTGGCACAGGGCCACGAACGCCCCGGCAGCACGGGGAGGACACTTTGTCTCTGTTACATCTGTGTTGTCATTACTGAGATGATGGAATGGAAGGGAAAACAGCCCTGACAAGCAATATCGAGAGCTTGACACAAGAAGGATCAAAGGAAAGGACTTTGTTTGACAAATCCCAGGTCCCTGACAACTGCAGCACGTGCTGGGAGCAGGGGCCTTGTGCCAGCCTTGGTCCTGGGCCCCACCAGGAGCAGACTTGAACCTTGGCAAATGTCCCTGTTCCCAAAGGTCCTGGAGTCCAGACGCAGAGTGAGTCCATGGTGAAGGACATGAGTTGTAGCCCTGGGACCTGGCTGTGGGCACAGACCCCACGCACAGCACCCGGACCCCCAGGCTGGGCAGTGCCAGGCAGAGGGTGGATGTCAGACCCAGCACAGGCTGCACAGCACCTCCAGCTGCTCTTCCCAGATGCACCTGTGCTTCACCAGGGTGGTGGCCACCACAACGCCCACATTGCCACTGTGGCATGGCCCAGCCCATGGATGCAAGCATGGGATCATAGAATCACGGAATAGTTTGGGTTGCAAGGGACAAACCCATCTCAATCCACCCCCTGCCATGGGCAGGGACACCTTCCACTATCCCAGGTTGCTCCAAGCCCTGTCCAACCTGGCCTTGGACACTTCCAGGGTTCCAGGGGCAGCCACAGCTTCTCTGGGCACCCTGTGCCAGGGCCTCCCCACCCTCACAGGGAAGAATTTCTTCTTAACATATAATCTAAATTAATTTTCCCTCTTTCAGTTTGATCCTATTCCCCCTCGTCCTGTCCCCACAGTTCCTGAGGAAGAGTCGCTCTCCTGCTTCCCTGCAGCCCCTTCACACACTGGGAAGGTGCTGGGAGGTCTCCACACAACCTTCTCTTCTCCAGGTTGAACAGTCACAACTTTCTCAGCCTGTCTCCATAGGAGAGGTGCCCCAGTGCCCTCAGCAACTCTGTGGCCTCCTCTGGACCTTCTCCAACAGTTTCACACCCTCCTTATGTTGCAGGCACCAGAGCTGTACCCAGTGCTCCAGGTGGGCTCCTTGCTGCATGGTACAGCTGTGCTTCACCTGCCCTCTGCCCACCACTGTCCCCAGGGGGTGGCAAGGCTCTGCCCACCAAGCAAACATGACATGAGGCACCTTCGCCATCCTTCTGTGGACTGCAGAGCCCAAAAAAAGATCCCGTGTCCTGCAGGGATGAAGCACAGTCAGTTTGTTTCCATTCCATGTGCTCCACCCTGCAGCAGGAGGTCTGGGAGTCCAAGCCCCAAAAACTCAGCATCCCCTTGGCAGCTCATCACACAGTGCAGGCAAAGTGCTGCCTCCAAAACACGAGGAGTGCCAAACTATCAGTTTGAATGATGATTTTTGAAGAGGAAGAGAGGAATAACAATTCCTCTGGATGAAATACTGTGCTGGCCAGAAGGGTAATTTGGAGTCAGAGTTGAGATCAGATGTTTTATCACTGTCTCCTCAACTCTTCTTGACTTTCAACTGCAATTTGATAAATCAGCGTAATACCTGGCACGGTAATTGCTGGCGATTTTATTCCTAGTGGAGTTACTTTATTACACTGCAAGCATGTTAGAGAGCTTTCTGTTGCTCTGCCATTATTATCATGGGGACAGAGGTCAAATAAAGCAGGACTCAGTAGGTGGTTTTTTGCAGATGATGCTCTGGTGAGCTAATTTCAGGTGTTGGTGCACCTGAGTGCCTTCAGCAGTGCTCAGCCTGTCCCTCTCTGCACCTCCACAGCTCCCTGCTTTACTCTTCTCCCTGTGTTTATGCTCTTGTCGTGGCTCCAAGGCAGCAAAATCTGGGAACACACCAGAAGCCTCACCCAGAGATGGCAGAAAGGACCAGGAGATGCTGCAGTGCTATCCCTCCTCATGGCTTTTAAGGTCAGCCAGGTGGGGCACCTGCAGCTGCCTGAAGTCACTGCTCAGCCACGGAGGCAAAATGCAATTCCTCAGCCTGAGATCCCATTAAAATTTTATGATGAACGAAGCTTCTTGCACTGCGAGTCTGTGGGAGACAGTAACACTTTTACTGCTCTTCAATATGTAATTAATGCACATTTCATTGCTTCCCAGATGAATTTCTGGTCACGGGAGGTGGCTGTGACTATAAAATGACACTTACTTTAGATGGGATACGGACCAAAGGTCGGTGTCTTGTGCAAAGCCGAGAGAGCCGTGCGTGCCCGGGGCCGTCCATCTCCCACGGAGCTGCTGCTTGTGGAGGGAAGGCAGATGGAAAATGTGGATCCATCTGTCCTAGAGGGTCTTCTGGAGTTTGGTGTGTAATACCTATGTTACACTTGTGTAAGATTTAAGACTATTCGAATTAAACCAGGATAGGTTAAGAAAAGAAAAACTAGAATCACGTATCAATTTTATTGGTCAATTAACAAATATAATCCACACTTCTGTAAGTTTAGAGAAGAAGAAGAAGCTGTTTTCTACTTGCTGTTTGCCTGCTGCTGCTGCTGTTACTGCTTGGCCTTATCATGTAACCCCTTCGAACTCTGCCTTCAGAAGACTGTGAGACTATGAAATAAAGAACTTTAGCAGGACAGCAGCCTCCTCTGCTCTTTCACCCTCATCCGAAAAGGAAGGGTATCCCATCACAAGCTCAACAAATGGTTGAGCTTAATCTTAATTAAAGATTGACTCTTCTTTGCATAATTAAATTTGACACAAAAGGTCATATGTGTAGAACCAAGGATCTTTAGTTCCTGAGGTTCAGAAGATGCCTTGGGAAGGTGAGGAACCCACCTCTTACATCCCCCTGTCCCATGGCTGAGCATCCCTGTCCACGGTGCCATTGGGACACCCTTCAGCTGAGCAGCTGTTCCAAAACCAGGTTCCTTCAGCTCCTCAGCCCTTCCTGTGGCTCCTGACAAAGGGGGGAGTTAAAAATGCCACCTGTTAGCAATAAACAAGCTGAAAATCCTGTTGGTCTCTGAGAAATTCCCGGGGAAAACCAGCAATTCCCCTCTGGATTCCCTCCTGATCACCCACAGGCTGGTCACAGCTCACTGTAGGCACGTGGGGGGATGTGGGTCCCTCCATCCCTGACTTAATCCTGCACTTCAGCCCCGTGGGGTTATAACCATGGGGTCCCTCCATATGCATTAGAGAGAGACTTAAACACAAACTTATCAAGGGAAGACCAACCTTCAAAATTGGGCACCTGATTTAAATACCTCATTAGCCAATTTCATGTTCCCTTGCTAAATTTTTTCTAAATCATTTTCTTACATTAAAAAGTCAGTTCTCCCCAGAACTGTAACGAAGGGGTTTGTAGAATACAATTAATTTGAACTTCATGTAATTTGTGTCTTTACAGGTAACAGTTTTATGAATGATTTTGTTATAACCATAGGTTATAACCTATAACAGCAGGACCATTGGATGCACCCTACATCAGATGGGAGCAAAAGGGAGCAAGGAAGGCTGGCTGGAGAGAGCCACCTGGGTTTTCAGACCCACCTGGACGGCAGCCAGCTCCATCCAACATCCCTTTGGGCTCCATGCAGCGGGAATCTGGGAGCTGCATGTCAAAAGTCAGACTGCCTCTCTCCATCCCCTCAGGCACATGGAACATGCAATCATTTCTGTTTCCTGAACAGGAGCTTGTAACTCCCACAATCAAATGGAGGCCTGGAAGAAGTCCCAGGGATTTGGGATTTCTCCAGGAGACAGACCGGCTTGGGGGAAGTTAGCAGAGAAACAGGATAAAGGCATTTCAGAACATATTGAACCTTTTTTTTCCTCTTTCTGGAGTGCACAGACTGTCAGAACAGGAGATACCATCTCCAGAAGCACTACACTGCAAGGAGATTTATTGGCTTGGAGCACAGTTTATACTAAATTTTTTCTCAAGCAATTTACACAAAATATTTCTGTAGTTATGCAGGGGAGTTTTTATAATTAGAGCTTTATTTGATTGCTTTAATTGTGGCTGGTCTTTTGAGTAGTCCTACCCTTTAGGAAGCTCATCCTGTCTCCCACTCACCTCAGTGAATGTGGGATACAGAGGGAAAAAGGCCACAGGCACTCCCCCAGTTTTCCTACCAACAATCTGGAAATGGCCCATGGGGAGGCTCTTCCAGCTTCTAAAATTATCCAAGGAAAAAGGTGGGACAGGATGGATCTGGAGGCCTTTTCCACCCTCAATTCTCATCTCCGGGGAATTCCTCATATCACCTCTCTCGCTGAGCCTTGTGCAGGGCCACGGCTTGGCTGCCACCTCTGGGGACAGCCAGCCTGCGAAGCGAGGATGGATTCATTAAGCAAATCACACTAATTGCCCTGACAATGGGCAAAATGAGTTTCAGCCCACAGACTGTCCCCCTCGCTGCTGTCACCCAGGTGGGCAAGTCCCAGCTTCGCTCCTGGAGCTGCAGCAGAGCCCACAGGGACCGTCCCCTTCCCTGGAAATCAGAGGGAAATACAAGCCAATCACAAAAGAAACCCTAAATTTTTGAGGGTGTTTCTGCCAAAACACCGTGGGTACTCAGGGCCTTTCTCAGCACTCAGTAATTCCACTGGAAACATTCCCAAAGTCTACACCAGGTTTGGGCTCCAAATATCGAGAGGAAAAAAGCAGCTGAATATCTTATTTGGAATAATTGAAAAGCAATCTAAAGTCATGGTGCAAAACAAATGCACGGTTCCCATTTTACAGATTACAAAAATTTGATTTCTTGACATGTCCCCCCCTCCCCCAGCAATTCAAACTCTCAATCAAAAGTTTCATGGCTTTATGTTGTTTTTTTTTCCTTTGACCCCTTCATAACACTGAATGCATTAAAGCAAGAAATGCCCAAGAATTGATTTCTTTTCTTTCCTCTGCACTGAAATGTCTCAACATTTCACTTTTTCCCTTTCAAGTTGCCATTTTTACACAGTTTCAGGCATTATTTAGAGCTATAGAGTTGAAAAGACTCAAAAACCTGGATCCAAAAAACGTCTCCTCTTCCCTATAAACACTTGCCATCCATCCCTTTGTATTCTCATTTTTGGCACAGAGGAAGAGAGCAACGAGAGAGGGCGAAGGCAGGAACTGGAGACATGAATAATTTCTTCTTTCTCAGAACCCAAAATGAAAGGAATACAGAATGAGACATAAACTTTAAATTTTTTTCTTTCATCTAGGAATTTCCCATGAAAAGATAATAATGCACCTCCACTGCATCCTTCTTTTCAACTCCAACACACAGATCCCTGGCAGGAAGGCAGGGGAATATTGAGCCTCCCAGGGGAGTGACCAAAACCCTTTGGAGGGGCTGTTGATCTGGATTTGCACAGACATCAGCACCCTGGAGATCTGGGCTCTGCAGGATGCTCCAGGTAGGGCAGCCATGCAAATAATCAGTCCAGCTCTTTGAGGGTGGAGGGAACACAAAATGGGTCGTTTCTTCCATGCTTGGATGTTCTCCTTTGGGACACTTTGCTGCTTTAGAGTGAACTGTGCAGGATTTCCTTCTGCAGGTGGAAATAGCCACGTTCTGCCGGATGTCAGAGCAGAAAGATGTGTTCCTGAAGGGTTTCGAACAGTCATGGAATGGTTTGGGTTGGAAGGGACCTTAAAGCTCAGCTCATTCCACCCCCTGCCATGGGCAGGGACATCTTCCACTATCCCAGGCTGCTCCAAGCACCGTCCAGCCTGGCCTTGGACACTCCCAGGGATGGGGCAGCCATCCTGTGCCAGTGAACACCCTCTGAGTAAAGAATTTCCTCCAAACTCCTAACCTAAATCTCCCCTCCTTTGGTTTAAAACTCTTCTCCCTTCTCCTGTCACTGTCTGCTGGTGTAAAGCTGCTTTCCCTCTTTTCCATAAGCCCTCTTCAAGGCTGCAAGAAGGTGTCCCCAGAGTCTTCTCCACTCCACGCTGAGCAGCTCCAGCTCTCTCAGCCTGTCTTTGTAGGACCATCAATAAAAGCGAGTGAGAGTTTTATCAAAGTGCCCCAGAAGGAACAGCTGATCCTTAGTGCTTTTGGAGGGCTTAGATCAAGCCAGCTTTATGTTGTAGCATGATGAGATGGTTTTTAACTCCATTTTTTAAACCACCAGGCAGGTTTATTCACCTGCTCATGGAGTGAGTCAACCCATGATCAACCCATGATCAACCCACCAAAGCACACTGGTGTTTGAGGGTGTCTGGACTTGGTTTCACGGCAGTTCTGGGTCCTGGAACTGAGCACTGCTCAGCATCAGCTCATCCCAGCACACAGGGCAGGGCCTGGCATCAGAGGCTGTTTGGGCTTGGTGCTGGTGGAGCATCCACCAGAGCAGAGCTCTGCAGCTCCCCTGTGCATTTCTGCACAGCACTTGAGGAAAACCAGTTAGTTTGGGGAACAGAAGGAGTTTGTCTTGGCAACCTGGCAGCAGGGCTGACAGCTCCCCTCAGTTCTGTGTCCCCGGGAAGGGGCTGGTGTGGGGATGGTGCCATATGAGGGTTAAAAAGGGCTTCAACACATTCCTGGACAGCAGCCCCCTAACCCAGGCTGAGAGGAGGGGAGGCACTCCCACATCCATGCTCAGCACTGCTGGTGGGGTGCACGGGGGGTGGACTGCAGGATCCAGCCAGGCCCACAGCCAGGGTCTCCCAAAACAGCATCACCCACCACTGCTCCTGCAGACACAGCCCACGGCCCTGACCCCACACAGCTGCAGAGAACCCCAGTGGCACTCCAGGCTCCTCAGGAGCCCTGCCCTGTCTTATCAGGACCTAAGTATTTGCCCTAAGATAACCTCCAAGAACCAAATCCCATTAACTGCTGCCTGTCTGGGAACTGGCTTGACCTTGCCAGGCGCAAGGGAAGAGTTTGGCTGTGAAAAACTAACGTGAGTGAAGGTTTTCCTCGAAGCTGGGTGATGCAGAGCTCAGCTGGCAGTTCCTGGAGAGCCACGGGAGCCTTCTGTTCCTGCAGCTTTCCACCATTCCTCCTAATTATGATGTTTTAAGCACGAAATCTGCTCTGGGGTTTGAAGCAGCAGTGAGTACCATCTACTGCCAGCATGACACTGAATGCACAGCGGGCTCAGCAGGGCAGGGCTGGGGGACACGTGGGGCAGGGCTGTCACAGGAGCTTTGGGGCACACAGCCCACATGGTCACCAGACGTTTTATCCCCACGTCTCTTCCTTGCTCATGGTGGGGCAGAGGGACATTTCACAGCCCCAGCAGTGCATGGGGAGAGACCTCAGAGCACCTGGTGTGACCACAGCAGGCTTTGTTGCGTATTTATAGAACCATATCACAGAATCACAGGAGGGTTTGGGTTGGAAAGGACCCTAAAGCTCATCCTGTTCCACCCCCTGCCATGGGCAGGGACACCTTCCACTATCCCAGGTTGCTCCAAGTCCTGTCCAGCACAAGAGTGACCATCCCTGTCTGGTGGCTGTCAGGACTCATTAACTTGTGTTTTGGGGCTGGGAGAGCAGAGCACGAGCAGCTGTGCTGAACCACGTGTGTGCAAAACACGGCTGCAGCAGTCACAGGACAAAGCCTGGGAGATGCATTTGGCTCTTCTTTGTTGGCCTTGTCTCTGTGAAAACCCTGAGGAGTTTGAGAGGCTCCTGTTAATGCTCTTCCTTCCATGCAGGGTGGAGAGGGACCAGAGGAACACAGAGAGAAAATGCTTTGGCAGAAGGACACGTGTGAAAACTGCAAATATCCCATCCCTGGAAGTGTCCAAGGCCAGGTTGGACAGGGCTTGGAGCAACTCGGTCTGGTGGAAGGTGTCCCTGCCCATGGCAGGGGGAGGAGTGAGATGAGCTTTAATGTTCCTTTCAACCCAAACCACTCCAGAGCTGGACCAGCCCAACAACAGCTGGAGGAGAGACGAGACTTTCAGAAACTTAAAAAAAACCTCTTTGCTAAAATAAGTGCTGGTGAGAACCCAGCGAGGAGCTCCCAGAAGCACAGGAGCCCCACGCCACAGGCCCCACAGCGAGGGACACGATGACCAAAAAAGGCTGGACACGGTCAGGGGCTCAGGCCAGCGCTGCCCTGCCGCGGGGAGCAGCCCAGCCCCGGTTATGCAAGCGGCAGGACAGAGGTTTCCGGTGGTATTTGCAGGGAGAGGTGGGGTGCCCGAGGCGCAGGGTCCACCTCCCCCCGCAGGCCTTTGCACTCCCAGCTTTGCTGCTCGGTTCATGATCTTGTGGTTTGAGACAATACAGGAAGGATGTAGGTGTTTGCAAGAAGAGAGAGGAGGAGGAGGGGGAAGGGAGGGAGGCTCCACAGCCACGGCCCCGCCGGCATCGCGTGCTGAGAGCTGCTCACCCACACACGCTATTAAAGGTGGTGACATTAATTCGGGGCAGAACAGAGCAGAAAAGGGTCAGGTTCCCACCAGAGCCGAACTGGGAGGGGCAGAGAAGCTCTCCTGAGTACTCTCAGCCACGGGTGATGGGTGTCCCCATGGCAGCCCTGGTTGCTCTGCTGATGGGGATGAGCTGGGGTTGCAGCAGACAGGACGGAACTGAGGATGACTCTGTGACTCTAATTAAACAGTTGGGAGCAGGATGAGGTGCAGGCAGCCCCCAGCCCCCAGCCCAAGGGCTATAGGAGGCCCAGCAGTGTGCAGCGAGCCTGGGCAAGAGGCTGGCAGGAGTGCAGGTCCTGCAGGTCAGCCCCCATGGACTTGCCATGGAATATTTGATGACCAAAGGGATCGTGCAGCCCACACAGGTCCCAGAGAACTGTGTCTGCCCCACACTGGGCACTCTGGAAGGAGTGGAAGGAAGTGAAGAGCAGACAGAAATGAGCACTGCATCTCAGCTGGTAACAGAGAACATCACAGCAACAGCAGCAAATGGGTCTGAACCAGGAGCATTCCGGTCAAACCCCGTATTTCCCATACATGGTGGAGTTCTGACGTTCCTCCTGAAGCACAATTGTCCTGCTTTCAGCTGAGATGGAGTGAATTTTCTTCTCAGTAGCTGGTCAGTGCTGTGTTTTGGGTTCAGTATGAGAATAATGGCGATAACACACTGATGTTGTAGTTGATGCTAAGGAGTGCTTACCCTAAACCAAGGACTTTGCAGTGTCTCATGCTCTGCCAGCCAGCAGGAGAAACCGTGAGGGAGCATGGCCAGGACAGCTGATCCCAAGTGGCCAGAGGGATATTCCAAGCCACAGACCATCATACCCAGTACAGAAACTGGGGAGGGACTAGATCAGGAGGGGCTATCACTGCTCTGGGATGGGCTGGGCATCGGTCAGTGGGTGGCGAGTGACTGTACTGGGCACCACTTGTCTTTCTTAGGGTTTATTCCTCTCTCTGTTTCTGTTATTTCCCTTTTAATTGCTGCTGTTGTTGTTATTTTATTATTTTACTTTATTTCAATTATTGAACTCTTTTTCTCTCAACCCCTGGGTGTTTTATTTTTCTGTTCCCCTCCCCATCCCATGGGTGTGGGGGAACAAGCGAGCAGCGGTGTGGTGCTGAGTTTCCAGCTGGGGTTAAACCACAACAAGAATAAAGCCAAATATTTGGGCTTGTTGATTTTGTGTACAACATTTCCCTTCAACAAGAAACCACACCAGACCAGAGTTATTTTGAAAACTTCACTTTGGAAAAGTACTGAATTGCTTTGTGGAAAGATACCCTCATTTTAAAAGTATTTTATGGCATTGGCATTATGTTACTGTCGTGTGTCTGAAGTTGGGCTTGTAGCAAGACAGCAACAAAGGAGCAAATGAATAATTTTTTTTTCCAAGGAAACCCTTCTGGGCTTCACAGGCCACTGTGGCTGATCTCCAAAGTGCCAGGCACCCCATGCAGGCAACCCTGGTGCCCCCCTGCCTGGGAAAGCTGAACCCAACATGGTTTTCTGCACGGGGTTTTGTCCCAGTCCTACAGCAGGATCACGGCACCAGCCATGGGATACCTGCAGTGCACAGGGCCAACACACAGCCCTTGAAACCAGGGGGCAGCTCAGCTCTGCCTCAGCACCCCGGGATGCTGCTGAGGGCCCCTGACACTGGGAAGGGAGCTGGCAGCAATCCAGAGCGGGATCTGAAAGGTGTATCGCTGCTTGGGTGACAGGAAAGCTGTTCTCTCAGCGGCGTTATCTCATCTATTTTGCAAATACAAATGTGATAGAAATCTGCAAAATAAGGAATATGCATTAACTTCTGAAAAGTTTTGACTACATATCATTATCTGTAATTTCACTGCTTTGATTTGCATATTCATAAAAGAAACATGCAGCTCGAACGTGTCAAAGTCTTTCAGATGAGCACGAACAAAACCAGCAGTCTTGCAGGCTCAGTGCTGAAGTAATTGCCAAGACACCTTCGCTTTCCCTGGTGTCAGGGTGATTTTGTGTCCCTGGGCTGGCAAAGCCCTTCCTTGGTCCTGCCTGGGTGAGCTCAGCCCCAGGATGTGAGGAAGAGCTTTGGCTGTGCCTGGTGCTGGTACCCACAGCAAAGGGAACTCTGTTGGAGAACACACGGGCCACAGGCACCAGCAAAATGGCTCAGAGGTTTCCAGCCTGGATGCTGTTTGCCCAGAGAAGCTGTGGCTGCCCCTGGATCCCTGGCAGTGTCCAAGGCCAGGCTGGACGGGGCTTGGAGCAGCCTGGGACAGTGGAAGGTGTCCCTGCCATGGCAGGGGATGGGATGAGATGAGCTTTAAGGTCCTTTCCAACCCAAACCATTTCGTGATTCTGTGCTGTTATTCCGGCTGTGAGGTGATAGGAGATGCCAGGTGGGTGAGCTGAACCCAACATGATTTGGGTGCTCGGGCTGGCCGTGCCTCTCCCCACCTCTACCTGCGGGCACTTTCAGGGGTGTTGTCTGTCCCTGATTTTTCAGCCATGTGGCGAAACCAAGGCAAACCTGGAGCTGCTGTCCCTGCAGGCAGCGGGGAGGTGGCAGCACCTGTAGCACAGCTGATAACGAGGTGATAAAAAGTGCGGGTGACTCGGCTTTTAACTTCTTTCCATGCTTTTAAGCTGCCGAGTAGGTGAAGCCACTGCAGCTGCCACCGCACCCGGCCACGCTTTGTGCCGCTGTTCTCGGTATCACAGTGATGAGATTCCAGTGCTTTGGGGGCACTTGCGGTTCTTATCTGAGTCTTTCAATCTTTATAACACCTGTGCCACACTCTTCCCTTCCTTTTCCTTATCCCCTCCTTTTACAGAGGAAGAACTCACAGAGATGGGGTCCCTGAGGAGATGCAGCACCCAGGAGCACCCAGGATCCCACCCAACCGCTTGTACCCAGCTCCAGCAGCACCCGCTGGCTCAGAGATTGTCAAGCCGCTGGAGCAATGCCAGTTGCTGTCGAAGGACAGCAGGTGTGGCAGCAGGAGAAGGGGAAAATGTTATTTTTCAATTTCCCTCTGACATTTTTTCAGGCGGGGAGCAGTGGGGTTTTTTAACAACAGAGAGCAAAGCAGAGCTGACAGGCTCAAATATACCCTAGCCTTCAATGTTGGTTTGGGTGGAGAGTGTGAATTTTTGCTTGCAAAAATAAAATGTTCTGGTTTTGAAAGCTTAACCCTTCCCCCCTCCCAACCACCAGAGAGTTAACCCTCAGCTCGGGGCTGAAACGTTCTGGCACCAAAGCATCTCCTGTCCTAAAGGCATCCCGGGTCTGGAGGGAGGCCCAGATTCTGGCATCACTTCAGGGAAGTCCTCCGGTCACCCCCATCACTCTGCAGCCTCCCTGGCACGGGGGACAGGGTCCTGTCACAGCTGGGGAAGCCAGTCAGCAGCCCCAGGAGCAGCAGTATCCCAAAATCAGCACCTGCGGGCAAAAAGGTTCCCAGAGGCTGCAGAGCTGAACCCTGCAAGGGGAAAGGGCTGAGCTGGACCTGGCCCACTGCAGCTGCAAAGGCTGAACTGCAAAGGCTGAACCCACCCCTGAGAATGGGCTGTTGGTCCCTCTGCCTCACAGGGCTCGGCACTTTCTTTCTCCATGCAGCTGCAAAGTCCCTCCACTCTGGCCAGTGGCCACTCACTTATGTGAGGCAAAAAAGAAGCCTTTGCTTTTAAAGAGAAGGCTGAAAATGGAAATGCTGCATGCTCAGAAAGCAAAACCAAGCAGCCAGAACTCAAGATGTGTGACCGTAAATACAGGCTTTTCTGGTCATTCACACAAAGGGTGTCACAAGTGAGGATTTCTGAACATTCACCAACTCCAGGGTACCAAGCTCTGCCTAAAACTGCCGGTTCCAGGGCCTGGAGGGTCACTGAGCAGTGAGAAACTGCCCAGGGATGTGCCCAATGCAGTGGGGCTGACCTGGATACAGTTGGGCTTCCCTTGGCGACAAGAAGGAAATCGAGGGGCTGGAGCGTGTCCAGGGAAGGGAACGGAGCTGGGGAAGGGGCTGGAGCCCCAGGAGCGGCTGAGGGAGCTGGGAAAGGGGCTCAGCCTGGAGAAAAAGAGGCTCAGGGGGGACCTTGTGGCTCTGCACAACTCCCTGACAGGAGGGGGCAGCCGGGGCAGGGTTGGGCTCTGCTCCCAGGGAACAGGGACAGGAGGAGAGGGAATGGCCTCAGGCTGGGCCAGGAGAGGTTTAGATTGGATGTTGGGAGAATTTCTTCATTGAAGGGGTGATCAGGCAGTGGAACAGCTGCCCAGGACAGTGGTGGAGTCCCCGTCCCTGGAGTTGTTCAGAAGCTGGGTGGATGTGGCCCCTGGGGACAGGGTCAGTGGTGAACACGGTCCTGCTGGGTTAATGGTTGGACTGGAGGACCTTGGAGGGCTTTTCCCACCTGGGTGACTCCATGACTGTAGGATGCAGTGGGGCTGCAGCAGGCGGGGTGGGTTACAGGGTGCACACCTGCAGCTAAAATCTGCCCTCCCTGTCCCACTGTCCTGTTGGATTCTGTCCTACTCAACAGGACAGGATCACCTCCCTCAATACCAGCTGCTGTTGTCCCCCTTTTCCCATGTTCCATCTTGACCTTTCCGCCTCCTTTGGCCCTTCCTCTAAACACCCCACAAGTCCTGGACTACCCCCGGGTTCTCTTATTCAGTCCCAAATTTCCGTGAGAAGAACCCTTCACCCACTCCTTCCTCTTCATGTGTCCCTGGTGAGCAGCTCCTCCATGGGATCCCACGGTGAGAGGGACAGTGGCTTCCTTGCCACCCCTGGTAGTCCAAGAGCACAAATCTGGCCAAGTGCCACATCCAGGTCCTTCAAGTCTGATCTCTGCATCTATTTTGGCCACTAACCTGTTTCCCTTACAAATAATCACACGTGACATTTTGCAAGAAATTGCAAAGAAAAGGATTCAAAAGGTTCCGTCAAAATGAACCATTTCTTTCAAATGAAAGAGTGATGTTTCCATTGAACTTTTCAGCAGCAGAGGGAGGAAAAAAAAAGCACATTCAAGAGCTTTTGAAACCAAGAAAGTTCATATTAAAGCAGCAAACAGACCAGGGACTGGAATGAGGCATCAGCTCAACACCAACCTCCCCTCCACAGGCCCATCCCAAGGACTCCGAAGGCAAAGGTAGGGATTTGATGTGCAGCTACATCCACCCCTGCAAGCCAAGGGCTTGGACAGCCAGTGCTCCTCATTCCTGCCTGAAACCAGCATTCCTGGGTGCACTTCTCAACTATTTTTGCTGCTCTTTGTGTTCTTTGAAGCTGCTTGAGCCTCCAGTACTTCCATCCAGGGCTGCAGTTCACGCAGCAGAAGGAACTGGTCCAGCTGGCAGTGGGAACAATGCAAATTGTCATTTTAAAAACAATTTCCAATTTATTCCCTTCCCCGTGCAGCTCAGATGGGAGCTAAATTGATTTTTTTACACTGCCTTCATTTAATGTACACAGCTCTCTCTGCATCACTGGAAGGAACCTACGAAAATCAGTTAAATAAACACATCTGTGCTCAGAGCCCTGGAAACACGGAGTGGGCGACTCCCTGGGGAAACCAGAGTCCAGGAACAGAGCTCCCAGCCATGGGCAGGCTTGAGGATATCACACCCAGAGGAAGTGGCAATCCTAACCCTGATCACCCCCAAGAGATGGGGTGCGCTCTGGTGAGACCCCACCTGCAGGGCTGCCTCCAGCTCTGGGGTCCCCAACATGAGAAGGACATGGAGCTGTTGGAGCAAGTCCAGAGGAGGCCATGGAGTTGATGAGAGGGATTGCTACGAAGAAAGGCTGAGACAATTGGGGTTGTTCAGCCTGGAAAAGAGAAGGTTTTGGGGTAACCTAATTGTGGCCTTCCAGTTCCTGGAGAGAGCCCACAAGAAAGAGGGAGAGAGACCCTTGAGAAGGGCCTGCAGTGACAGGACAAGAGGGAATAGCTTCCCACTGACAGAGACTGGGTTTAGACTGGATGTTGGGAAGAAATGCTTTACTCAGAGGGTGGGGAGGCCCTGGCACAGGGTGCCCAGAGAAGCTGTGGCTGCCTCTGGATCCCTGGAAGTGTCCAAGGCCAGGTTGGATGGGGCTTATGAGTGTCCTCAGAGTTCTGACAGTCCTCTTGGAAGAGGATAATGCCTGGAACTGCTCCCATTGCCCTGGGGAATCAAAGCTTTCAACCAAAGGTTTCAACCAAAGGCTTATGGACTTTTCTGCTTGGAGAAACACAAGGACACTGTCCCCGTGGGTGCCAACCTCATGCCACAGTGCAAGGTGCTGAAAGAGCTCTGTGCCCCAGGATCAGGCATCTCCTGGGGGTGAAGGGAAGGAAGGAAGGGAGAAGGATGACCTGGGTGGTTATGGTGACAGCATGGCTTGAAAGAAGGTGCATCAGCTCCAGCTCCAGGGGTGGGGCTGTCCGGAGACCGCGCAGCCTCCAGGGGAGCTGGAACGGCAGAAATACCACTCTGAAGTGGAAATCACCCCTGGATTTGTCCCCTTGGATCTCCAGGAGTTATACAGGCAATGATGGATGTTTAAAGGGAGTTGGGAAGAACATAAAACTTCCTTTTTGGGGCCTGTTTTCCGTACCAACTCTAAGTGTTTGTCGGATGAAGACCACGCTCCCGGAGGTATGGACCTAATGGATCTCAAGGAGCCACCATCTCTTTGCTGATGGCTCATAAAGCTCAGCTATTCAACCATCAGGAAAACATGAACAGAGGCTTCATGAAGGCATATTTCCAATATACAGAAAAATTAATGAATTTGTCCGGTATCCTGCCTGCAAGATACATTAATTTCGATAGACAGCACTCAAGGCTTTAAGAGCCAGTGCTGCAGAGGGTGGGCAGAATGGAAGCGAAGGAGAGTAAACAGAGGAGAGATTTCTAAGTGCCCATGACATTTGTTCAAATACTTTATTTCAATCAGCTTAAAAGGGAAACATAAAGCTGAGCTTGCTCCTAGGAAAGGGAATGAAATTGAAAACCAAGTAATGCACTGAGAGCAATTCAAAGGGAGCCGAGAGGCACCATCTGCTGCAGAGAGGGCACAAGCAGCCCCGACAAGGGCTGGGTTTTGCTCTTCTCATGATATTTTTGTCTCCAAACACCATCTCGCATTGTCTTGTCTGAAGAAGAGAAGCCACTCCAAAAATCCAGTGTCTGAACAACACTTGGGAGATTTTCACCTGCACAGACTAAGTGATTTCACATTTATTTTGCCAGATCCTTGGGATGAGGGTCCAGGCCAGACCCTGCCGTTCAGGAGAGCATCCAGGGTTCAAAGCTTATGTTCAATTCAGTCTAGAAACACCAAGAACCATTAGCAGGAAAAACGAAAAAAATAAAAAAGCAAGAACCGAAATATCATCTCAGAAAAGGTGTGAAATTCCACTTCAGAGCTAAAAATTCCTCTTTCCAATTCTCCAGCCTCTTCCATGAGCACACTGAGAGGAGGAGCAGTGTGTGATGTCTGATCTGGCTGTACTTTCCTGGGCAAAACCGCCTGGTTCCACTGGGAAGCAAGGCTTGGTGGAAGCTGCTCTGATTCCAGTCACAATCGCACCATATCCCATCTCCAGTTCCCATCACAGCTCCACCATGCCAAGGCAGGCACTGGGCTCTGCCTCCAGGGCATCAAACCACAGCTCCAAGGGGGATAATGAGGGGGAAAAGTGAGTTTTGGGGCAAAGCAATACTTGTGGCTTGGTTTCCAAGGGAAGTTGTGGGGTTTTTTTGTTTGAAGAATAGAAACCCGCCAAGCTGATGAAGAGGGAAGGCTGTCTGTGAGCACCTTCTACAGTAGCCTGTGGGGTAAAAAGTGTATTTGTTCAGCAATGTAATTTACTTTTAGTAACAGAAGAAAAAGGTGAGGCTATTGATTTATCATTATTTTCTATTTGTTTGCTCCTTTTTTACATCCATTTAGCTCACTGGCTTTCTTTTATCTGAAAGCTGCCTCCGACAGGACCCAATACATCCAGCATTTCTATAAATATGTAAATATAAGATCTGTATGTGTAAACACACCCGCATAAATCAAACGGTAATGAGGTGTGTATCTATATTTGTGTACATATAACAGCTAAATTATCTCCAATTTATCCAATGCCCTTTCTATCTCCTGTGCTTTAAGTTCCTATGTACATACAGTCTTCATATTAATACGAAAACAGCACCTATGAGGAATACAGATAAAAGACTAAAGAGTGTTCCTGGTGGATAAGTCACTCCTAATTCCTTAATTTCTTTCTGCTTGTTCCCCAGAGCAAGCAGTGGAAGATACATAAATAAGTCTGCACATATTTATTTAACCTCCTTGTTTAGCCAGATTTCGTGGGGTCCGTATCCAAGACACCTGCACTGATGCCAAGAGGAGTCTGTGGTTCTCCCAGGAGCTGCTGCTTTGGTCCTGATCCAGAGCAAAGATTGGAAGTGGGAGCAGGAAAATAAAGATGCACCAGACAAGGTGAAGACTGAGAGGAATTAAAACATAGAGCAAACCGTGGAATTACGAGCAGGAAAACAAGGTTACCTCAGAGAGGATAAAGGCTAGGAGGAATTAAAACATCTCAGGGAGAATCCTGAGCTGACTTTTCCTCGAGCTGGGTTTTCCCTGAGCTGAATTTTCCTTGGGCACGGGAGGAGGGAAGCTCACACCTCTCAGCTGTGTGCCAGGAGCTGGGGTACGTGGGTGTCCCACTGAGTCCAGCCCAGCTGCAGCCCCCTGGCACCTTCCCCTCTCCCCCCGCACGCAGCCAGCGCTGAACCTTCCGTGGCTGCAAGGAGAGGAAAGCCGAGGAGAAAATTCTCCCTCCTTGTTAAAAATCCCGGGGTTGCCCAGCGGCACGCTGAGATGCAGATTGCCTCCCGACGGGAGCCGCGGGGCCACCACGGCCTCTGCTGCCCCCTCCACCCTCTGCCCACCTCCCAGGAAGTTTTTACCGGAGCAAGGAGGAAAGTTCCTCCCGTAAAGGGCAGCCCGAGGTCTGGGGTGCTTTGTGTCAGCAAACACCCAAAGGGCCAAATGCTCCTTCTGGAAACGGGCACGAGAACCCAGGAAACCAGAGAGACCGGTTCAGATGATGCCTGAGCATCTTGAGCCCAAAACCTGCAGCTCATTCTGGCTCATTTTGGGATTTAGCAGTGCTCCAGCCAGCTGAAGCTCTGGATTTGTCACAGAATCATCCCAGAATGGTTTGGGTTGAAAGAGACCTTAAAGATCATCTCATTCCAACTCTCACCATGGGCAGGGACACCTTCCACTGTCCCAGGCTGCTCCAAGCCCCATCCAACCTGGCCTTGGACACTGCCAGGGATCCAGGGGCAGCCACAGCTTCTCTGGGCACCCTGTGCCAGGGCCTCCCCACCCTCACAGGGAACAATTCCTTCCCAAAATCCCATCTATCCCTGCCCTCTGGCAGTGGGAAGCTGTTCCCCCTTGCCCTGTCATTCCATGCCTTTATCCAAAGTCCCTCTCCAGCTCTCTTGGAGCCCCTTTAGGCACTGGAAAGGACTCTCAGGTCTCCTCGGAGCCTTCTCTTCTCCAGGCTTTCCCAGCCACCAGCTGCTATTGAGCTCCCGGACCGTCTGTCCCGGGCAGCAGCGGCACCACTCGCAGCGAGACGTCACCACCCTCAATTTCTCCTCGTTTAGTTGCAAGATACGAAACTTGGGCTCAGCTGAAACAATTTTCCTGCGAGCAGGAGGCCGAATCCCGGCGGGATGCGGAGGGATGGAGCTGCCGCACGGCACGAGCTCCCCCTGCAGCGCCCTGGGCACAGCAGCTGCGCCCCGCGAAACCATGAACTCCAACCAAAACCGCCCGTTTGGAGCCAAAAAAAATCCCCCTCGCCATTGACGTGCTGCCAAGCCGGAGCACGGGTGATCCCCGGAGTGGAAGGAGATGCTCGGAGGGTCTCCAGTCCCTCCTCTCCCTCTTTATCCCCTTTCCCGTGCCCGTTTTCCAGCAGCACCTAGAGGAGAGCAGCAGCCAGAGCTGCCGGCTCTGCTGGGGGGTCCCTTCAGTGGGGGTGACAGGGGGACAGACCGAGCCCCGCATACCCCTGCTGCCACCAGCCTCCAGCAGCCAGCTCCCACCGTTCTGCTCTGGCCAAGTTTCAGGAATATTTGTATAAACGGCCCATATTTTGCACTCTGTGTCCATAGATCTAATGGAAGGGAAAAAAAAAACCCACTGATATTTTGGGATGCCTGAAACAGACGATTCCGAAATTTCCAGAGCCCTGGGATCGTTTTGGCTGGAGAGCCGCACTCTGGCCCACTGCTGGTGGCTTTGGATGCAATTTTGGATTTGCTCTCTAATGGAGAAGGGAGGTATTTATATATTTATAGCTCTGCTGGGCCGTGCTGGGCATTAACACCATCCTGGAGCCAAGAATCTCAATTCCTGCTTTAGACTAAAATAACGTGGATATCAGTGCCACCCCACGAGGGGAAAGAGGAGGCTGAGGAGGTTGAAAATTATGTCCAGTGGGACTCAGAGGAAATCCCCCCTTGGCTGCAGGATATGAAGGTGGGGGCTCAAGCCCAGGTTGTGGGGCTGGGATTCCTCAGCTCCCTGGTCCCAGAGTTTTGGTGGGAATACGCTCAAAGCATGAGCACAGGGGATGCTGGACATGCCACGGGCTGTGGTGGCATTGCCAGGGAGCTCTGCAGGCAACTTTTGCTGCTCTTCCTTCCCTCCAAACATGAAAGTTACAGGAATTACCATCCACTCCACTCTCATCCCCTGAGCTGAGACAGCATCCCTGGCATGGGGATGTGCTGTGGGGCAGTGGAGCCAAGCTGCA
Organism: Lycocorax pyrrhopterus obiensis; assembly: GCA_014706295.1. Lineage (NCBI taxonomy): Eukaryota > Metazoa > Chordata > Aves > Passeriformes > Paradisaeidae > Lycocorax > Lycocorax pyrrhopterus. The sequence continues at coordinate 5,404,656 of JACSVZ010000022.1, read as the reverse complement.
GTGCCCAAGTCCTGTGTTATCTCTGGCTCTCAAGAGATCCAGGGTATTTCCTCCAAGATATCCGTGGGATGACTTCTCCCTGCTGCAAGGATGCCCACAGAGGGTTTTCTCTGGGCAGCAGATTATTTCAGCCCCAGGTCTGTGCTCTCCCCTGGAGAGGGAGCCCTGCAGGGGCACAGAGTGCCAGCAGCATCCAGCGATGCCATCTCCCTTCCCTCAGCAGGGGGAATCAGGACGATCCAAAAATATTTCCAGGTGTTTTGCCAGGAGAGGTTTGCTGGGACAGTGCTGCCAGCCTGTCCTGGGAGGGTGTGAGCGTGGAAAGGCCACCAAAGGCAGTGTGCAGCGGGAGGAGGGAGAAGTAACACTTCACAGATTCATAGGATCGTGGGATATCCTGAGGTGGAAGGGACCGACAAGGATTATGGAAGTCCAGCTCCAGGCCCTGCACAAAACAACTCCAAGTATCCCACCATGTGACGCATTAAGGCGTCCCAGCAGCAGAGAGGTCACAGCAGGGAGGATGCAGCCTGTATTTTTGGATCAATTTTTTCCCTTTCTCTTTCCATTCCTAGGTCAGGTTCCCCCTCCACACTGCAGAGAGCACCCACAAGAAGGGTTCAGACTAGGGGGCCCCAAGGGGGTGTTTTTGCCCCAAACCTCGGTGCTGTCATCAGGCAGGACCCTGAGATGCCCCAGACTGAACCCCAAAACGCAGAGAGAGTCATGAAACAGCCTCAAAGCGCTGAGCAGCCCCAGCACTCACAAACTCCTGTGGCTGCCAGGACATCCCTCCCTGCCCTGTGCTTCAGACCTGCTCCTCCATGGACAGTCCTGCAGCCACCAGGACAAAAGATGTCCCTTGTCAGGAGGTGCCAGGGCATGGGCATGGGGACATGGAGCTCCAGCCAGGTGCTCCACACCTGGAGCAGGGTGGTTTTCCCAGGGTATCCCAGCCCTGCCTCCCACCCCAGGCAGGTTCAGACACCTGGACTTCTCCACTAAGGAGGTCACCCCCGGCCTCTTGCTGGGTACAAAACCCTGGGTATCCTATAGGGAAAAATGCAGCTATTTTCTTCTCTCCCTTTTCCCAAAGTTTTCTGCAAACACATCCCTTTTTCACCGCTGGGGAAATGCTGACTTGCCAGCACTGTTTTTCAGCCCGTGTACAGAATTCAAACCCAGGAAAAGTTCGCCCAATATGCTTATTCTCCACGGTTTTCTCTTTGCCAAAAGCTTAAAGCCTTCCCCAAAAGCTGCTGTAGCTCACGTGTCCCTGCAGTCCGGGGGCATGCGATGCCACGAGGATTCCCCCACTGACACTGCAGCTTTGGCTGCTGCCACCAGACCCCAGCGGGGCTCCGGGGGCTCCCCTGCAGCCCAGCCTGCCCTGCACCAGCACAGCCCCTCCATCTCCAGCCTTTCCCAGCGGATCTGCATCGCTCCAGGTGCACATCAGGGCTCAGCTCATCCACAGAGGTCTCCCAGTCCCAGCACAGGAACGTGGAGGAGGTGGAGGCAGCCGAGTCCTGGATCAGAGAATATCCTGAGCTGGAAGGACCCACAAGGGTCAGCAAAGACCAGCTCCTGGACGTGGCCATGGGATGCCTCCCCATCCTCCTGCCGGGGCTGCATCCCCGTCCCTACCTGCGGAACTGCCGGGATCACTGTCTGGGCTCCTCTGGCTCGTTCCTCACTTTGCTGCACAATATTTCATCCTCCACCTCAGTGAAATGTATATTTCCCTTTTAAGAGCTCTCCTAGAATAATATGTTTTTTTATTATCGTGACAGTGAGGGCTCCTGTTGCCATGGCTACGTGCCCTTTGCTGGAGCAGGAGCTTTCTGGGTATTGGAAATTCCGCAATTTTTCCTGATCTACATGGTTTGATTTTATTTTATTTTAATTTGATATTTATTCCCATTATCATCTGCTGAAACAACAGGTCATTTATATTGCATATGGATGTGTCACCAGTACAGCAAAGCCTTCAGAAACAACCTTCTGCTTTCAGAAGGAATTTTTTTGGGAGAGGAAAAAATCTCCCATGCAGCATTGATAATATATAATATAACAAAAACACAGGAACTCTGAATAGGTCTCATCTGTATCTCACCACATCGTACATTAAATCCCATTTCTGGACTCCTGAATGAGTGTTATAAAACCAAGTCCAATTTTCTGTGCTTTTCATCCTATTGCTGTAAAACAAACCTTTATCTTCTGGTTGTCAATTGAGCCCCACTCCGGTCCTGAGCCTCTTGAAACCTCATCTATTTGAGAACACATGGAGGGAAATTAAATTGGATGTATTAAATTGAGACACGGATAGATAGATAGATAGATAGATAGATAGAACAACTCATTTTTTTACTCCAGCTTTTCCTTACAGACAAGTAAGGAAAAAGTGCTAAAACATTTCCATTACAGGAACTTTCCCAAAGATTTTCATTCCTTGGGATATTTCATGGTGCAGGATTGTGCTCCTCTGCTGTCAACACACACTGGGAGGGAGCAGGGATGTGTCCATTGTACAGAAAGGGAAACTGAGGCACAAAGCCAACCCATCCCTGCTCCTGAAGCAGATGAGCAGCGGAGCTGAGGTGAAAACATCTGAATTTCTGTTGAATTTTCCTCCAGTGATTTTAGTAGCAGCATCCAAACCACTGCCTCCTTGTCTCCTGGTGAGGAGGATGATCCAGGTGCCACCGGTGGGTTCTTTTCCCTGTTTCATCAGGACCAGGGATGCTGTGTGAGACCCATTTGCTTCCCTCCCTCTGCACTCTGGGCTTTTATTGTTATTTTATTTTTAACTAAAAACAGTAGAAACGAGTGAAAGCAGACTAACGTCACATAGAAACTCCTGAGAGAGCAAACACTCCAAAAACTTGAAGATTTGCCTACAAAAAGGCAAAAGGTTTCTTGCTGAAGTCCTAAAAGGAAGCAGGTGAAGTGAGGTACTGAGTGGATTTAGCTGGAGCTCATGGGAGAGTCCTGGGAGAGGACATCGAGCTCCTGGAGAGGGTGTGATGGCAGGGAAATGGCAGCTGGGAAAGGGAAACAGGGCCCAGCCTGACAAGAAATGGGAATGTCCTCCCCTGGTGATGGGAATCCAGGTAAAAGGTGTTTTTATGTGCCAGTGCTGCTCAAAGGGACTGAGGAACAGCTCCAGCCGGACTGAGGTCCCACCTGGGCACAGCATCTCCCTGCCCACACCAACCTGCTCTGCGTCCCCTGGACAAGGAGATTCCCACCCAAGGACAGGCTGAAAACTTCCCCCACCAGCTGCCCTGTTATTCTGGGGGAGAGTCTCCCCGAGAATGTCACAGGTTGAAACATCCCCCCAGTTTGCTTCACCCCTAATTCCAACGGGAGGGTTGTCCATGACTCCTTTCTCCTGCCGTCCATGAGATTCCACATCATGGCCTGTTCCCATGGAGATGTCACAGGAGCCACCTGGAAGGGACCCAGCACCCAGCACCACACCCAGCACTGGGGAGGCAGAAAAGGAGGAACAAGTGTTTTCCATGAGGAATGAAAGGTAGAAGAACATGGGAGAAAGCAGCAGCCCAGTGGGCACAAGGGAAATTATCAATTATCAGGTCCTTGCAGGTTGGGGGCACATCCCTGCCTCCCATCCCTGGCTTCCAGCAGAACCCAAGGAGTGGGATGGGGTGTTTGGGTGCCCCAAGCACCAACCCACATTTGAGAGCTGACCACATCTAAAGTGCAATTTTTAGGTGCAATTTGATAACAGTGAGAAATAAGCCTTTAAAAAAAAATATTGCCTTTCATAGAATCATGGAATATCCTGAGTTGGAAGGGACACACAAGGCTCATCATGTCCAACTCCTGGACCTGCACAGGACAACCCCCAGAACCTGTAGTTGTAGACACAAATGCTGATCCCAGTTCTCATGTCAAATCCTAATGGGATGTCCCTGCACAGAACTTTGGTTCTTCAGGAAAGCAGCACATGGAGCAACACTGGGAAAATACAGCAAGAGCGTTTTGGATAGCTCAAGTTCTGTAATTAAAACAAATGCATTCATTTATTCAAACATTGTATTAGCAAAGGAAGAAAATAGTCCCGATTCAGAGTATTTTGGACTGTTGAAGGCTATTTCTGGGATGAGGCTGTTCCTGGGCAGGGGAGGGGGAGCTGGGCTGTCCTGGTTTGCAGCCTGGCTGCTTTGGCTGCTGTTTGGAGGAGGCAGGAGCAGCACTGAGCATCACAAGCAGCAGCGTGGGAAACCTTATCCAGACACTTTCTTAAAGGATTTAACTTCATAAAGTGGCTCCAGTGGGAAGCTATCCCGTGGGAGAAGACACTGCATGAGGACAAGGGGGATGGGTGTAGGACCTGGCGGATCCCAGGGGTGTTTTGGCTCCCAGAACACCCCAATGTCCCACAGGCTTTTATCTTCACCAGTCAAACACCACTCACTAATCAGGGCTTGGTTCCCCTGGAGAAAGGTCTGGAAAAGCCCATCCTTGCCCAGGGATGTGCACGAGGATGGCACAGCCAAACTGCCACCATGGGGCACACGTGGGGCTGTGGAGCCAGGGATGTGCCACGGGATGCACCAAGGGATGCGCCGCGAGATGCACTGAGGGATGCACCAAGGGATGTGCCACAGGATGCCCTGAGGGATGTGCCATGGGATGCACCAAGGGATGTGCCATGGGATGCACCGAGGGATGTGCCACGGGATGCACCAAGGGATGTGCCATGGGATGCACCGAGGGATGTGCCAGGGGATGCACCAAGGGATGTGCCACAGGATGCCCTGAGGGATGTGCCATGGGATGCACTGAGGGATGTGCCATGGGATGCACCGAGGGATGTGCCATGGGATGCACCAAGGGATGTGCCATGGGATGCCCTGAGGGATGTGCCACAGGATGCCCTGAGGGATGTGCCATGGGATGCCCTGAGGGATGTGCCACGGGATGCACTGAGGGATGTGCCACAGGATGCCCTGAGGGATGTGCCAGGGGATGCACCAAGGGATGTGCCACAGGATGCATCAAGGGATGTGCCACAGGATGCATCAAGGGATGTGCCACGGGATGCACTGAGGGATGTGCTATGGGATGCACCAAGGGATGTGCCATGGGATGCCCTGAGGGATGTGCCATGGGATGCACCGAGGGATGTGCCACGGGATGCACTGAGGGATGTGCCATGGAATGCCCTGAGGGATGTACCACAGGATGCCCTGAGGGATGTGCCACGGGATGCACCAAGGGATGTGCCACAGGATGCACCGAGGGATGTGCCACAGGATGCACCGAGGGATGTGCCATGGGATGCACCAAGTGCTCATTTTCCAGGCAAGGAATCAGCCGAGAGAAAACATCCTCGTTACAGCCTCGGATCCCTAACATTAAACGCAGTTAAATGCAGGGCTCCCTCCTGGGGAAGATCTCTCCTGTTTACATCCATCAAATGCCAAACCCAGTTTCCTCGTGCCCTGACAGGGCGCTGTCGGTAGGATCACACAAACTCCAGGTGAATATTGACTTTGCAATGACACTGTTCTAGCCCAAACACCCCCTGCTGCACCGGGCAGCCGAAGAGAGCCGGCACGCCCACAGTCCAGCAGAGGAATTATTTGATTCCCCTGCCCTGCAGCATGCTGTCTGCCAGGAAATTTTCATTTGGTCTCTCCAACTCGAGAACCAATTGTAAATGTCAGCGCTAAACGCTCAGATTTAAGTGTTGGGTTGTCTTGTTTGATTACAGAGCTGAAAGGTCAGAGCTGACTAATGGAAAGTACAAGCGGTGTCGGGAGGGAAACTGTGTTCTACTGGGGGTGAGCAAACACCTGGGGACAACCTAATCACTCTTCCCGCTGCATCTCTCTCTTCCCTCTCCAGCTCCTTCAGTCAGGGCTGGTTTTCAGGTCTCACAACCTAGAAAAGCCATTTCTGGGGTAAATTCCCGCTCATGACGTTGCTGCCGGGGATGCCGACAGTGCTGGGTTTCCCTGTGGAGGAAACAGAGCTCACCTCACCACAGCCTGGCTGGATTTGCTCCCAAAAGGGAAGGGATTGCACCAGAACTGGGCTGCTGTCACCGCCACTGGCATCACCCACCTCTCTCCACGCATGGCTCGGGCTTTGATGCCAAAGTCTCTGTGCCTCCACTTCCATCCCCCATTTTGGCCCTACTCTGGCAACAAGCATCCCAAGAGCTCCACACAGAGAGCAGAACAGGGATATTTTCCCTCCCACTTTCCCACTCCCCACCACTCACACACCTTCAAACTTCCCTTGCCCTGAACTGTTCCAGTTGTGGTGACCAAATAAAACTCCAGCTGCCCCAAAGTGACCGAGCTGAGGAAATCTGCTTTTAACCTGAGCCCATTCCCATCATCCCAGCTCTGTAAGCAGAGTTCATTATATTTATTTTAGGCTGCTTTTAAAAATATTAGTCCTTCTGCCTGGCAGAATCAAACCCTTAGGAGCTTCTACTCCTCTCCAGGGAATAGCATGGTGGTCCCAAGCAGGAATGTTCATCACTCCATACAGATGCCATCCTGCACTGGGATCCAGCCCCTGCTGCCAACCCCAAAATCTTCCATGGGCAGAGAAATTCAGTGATTCCAGATGTCTGGATGTTCCTGGACATTTACATCAATGAGCATTGGAAATTTTAGGAAAACTAGGAGTTTTAGGGAATAATTGCAATGTTTTTTCCCCAAGACTCTGGGGTCTGTGATGAGCACTGGCCTTGATTCTATGGTACCAGCCTGGAAAACACCCTGGGTGCTCACAGCACCCCTCCAGACATCTTCCCAGGAATCCAAGATACTGCTGGGCTTAGGGAGAGATCTCCAGCTACCTGAACCTCCTTTTTCTCCAGGCTGAGCCCCACCAGCTCCCTCAGCCCCTCCTGGTGCTCCAGACCCTCATTTTAAGAGGCAAATTGTCTTATTCACAGGCCCTTTTGCAGGAGCATCCCTGGGGAAAGGATCCTGTTAAGGGATGGATGGTGCCAGAGGGCTGAAGAGGCTGAGAAACCACCATGAAATGTAGAAGGGGAAAACATCCACATACCATCACCAAATGCAAAGAAATCCAAGAAAATAAATATCCAACTCCAAACTGAGCTATCTCCTTCCCAGCTCAGGCATGGAGCAGGACAGAGCCTGAGCAGCACTGGGAAAGTCAAAGCAGTTTGTGGTCCATAAGATTAATAGGAAATCTGCTCTGGATTGGGAGCGATTCCCTCTTTTATTGCAATGAACCCCAAAGAGTAATGGCTGCAGGGCAAGAAGAGGAAGGTAAATTGCAGTAATAATGTGTTTCCTTGTGCTGACATGCTTTTGATCATAGGAAAATACACCATCTGTTCCTAAATTACTTGTATTGATTTAACAGTTAGGAACAGGGGTGGGGGGGGGGGATCTCTTTTTTTTCTTTTGCAAATCCATTTTGCGAGGTCTCCTGGAAATCTGACAGTTATGTGCAATAAAAAGTAAGGGCTCGTTCATCATAAAAGATTCCTGCTGCCAGCCATGGGGCTGTGCTGGGAGGAACAGGACATCCCCTTCCTCTGTCCTGCCAGGAGCTGTGCACCTGAGTGCTGATGCACCCCATAGGATCTTACATATTTCTTACACCAAACAAACTCTTCCTGTGCTGCTTCTTCCCTGTGAGGGTGCTGAAGCCCTGGCACAGGGTGCCCAGAGAAGCTGTAGCTGCCCCTGGATCCCTGGCAGTGTCCAAGGCCAGGCTGGACAGGGTTTGGAGCAACCTGGGATAGTGGAAGGTGTCCCTGCCTAGGGCAGGGGGTGGGACTGGATGGGCTTTAAGGTCCCTTCCAACCCAAACCTGTGGTTCTACGGTTCCTCCCTGCCCACACCACACACATCTCACTGCCCTTGTTGCTCTCAATTTCTATGGATTTCCTTCCTTTTTTTTTGCAACTTCTCCCCCTGCACCCCAAAGGCTGCCACAGCATCAGAGTCCCTGCCCTGGGGTGCAGTTCAGCACATGGCAAAATCCCACGTGTCACCTCAACACCTCCCTCCACACTCCCCCCTGCACAGGGCAGCAGGATGCCTGACACCATTAAAAACCACAGAAACAGAGAAGGTCTGGGTTGGAAGGGACCTTAAAACCCAGCTCATTCCACCCCCTGCCATGGGCAGGGACACCTTCCACTATCCCACATTGCTCCAAGCTCCATCCAATCTGGCCTTGAGCACTTCCAGGGATGGGGCAGCCACAGCTTCTCTGATATTATTTTGCTGCTAATCAGTTGGTGTTCCTCTGCCTGCAGCCTGAGTGTTTTATTCCCTGGCTAAGGGCTTTCCTGGGAGACTCCAGGTTACCCCATGGACAGGGCCAGTCCCAAAGGAGAAGGTTAACCCAGAACTTGGCACTGCAGTGATGCCAAGAGAGCTCTTTCCCGTTGTCCCAACAACTTTCCAAGCCTCTGCTGCTGCTCAGACAGGCAGCTGCTTTTACTGGAAAAACGTAAAAAGCAAAACACAACTTTTTTGAGTTTGGAAATAATGCCCACCTTCCATTGGGCATCCTGAAGTGAGGGGAATCCAAACCCAACTGTTATCACCAAAGCTGGTGCTGGCATCAGTACATCCCTCTCTGCCACTCCCAGCACAGTGTTGGGCACCTTAAAAGACTTTTTGTCCCCACCTGAACCCCCCTGCAGTGTCCCCAGTGCCACCAGCTCACAGCAGCCTCCAGGCAAACCCCTTCCTTCCCCTGGTGGAAAACACCCCAAGGCTCAGCCCAGGCACCACCCAGAAAATTATTTTCTACTTTTCCAAGTGAAACCAGGGGACAGATCTTGGCTCCTGCTGGTTGTGATCTGCAAAGTTTATTTAACCCCCCCAAAAAAGGCCATTTTCATGCAGAATCTTTTGGTTCATAAAAGAAGTCATTCCGCAGCAGCCACCTGACAACCCTCCCCCCCAAACCGAGAACTAAAGTGACCCCAGAGTGCACAAAAACAAACGAACCGTCCAACTCCAACACAGAAAAGTGGTTCCTACCATTCCATACAATATGGAAATATTTGGCAAATACAGCTGATCTTGCAGTTCCAGTCCCTTTAGCACTTCAGAGCTGGCTTTGGCCTCCAGCCCTTGGGCTGCCTGTCTGGAAAACAGACACAGCTCCTTGTGCTGCAGGACCTGGGGACTCTCCGAGGGGTCCAAGCCAGGTGGGGAAGAGCTGCCGCATCAGCGTTTTGAAGTGGGCAATATAAATATAAAACATGGATACAAACGGGTTCTTTGTACAGAAAATATCATCTCTCAAGGCACTGGGGTGATGGCCACATGTCCACTCGTGGGCTCCCAACAGGCTTCTCCAGCCGCCGAGGAAGGAGGGAAAGAAGGCACCGGAGAAGTCCCGGTGCTGCCATCCAAGAGAGGTTTCACCTCACTGCTGCCCCCAAACGCCCCGGGAGGGGTTTTTCCTGGCTGGATGGTGCTTTTCCTTGGTGGGGGTGGTGTGATCCCGTGGGGGCTGCAGTCTCCTTGGGACGGCTCGGGGCTGGGTTTGGCCAGGAGGGAGGTGCATAGATGGGCCGGGGGCTTGGGCTGCTCCGGCCGGTGCTGCGCTCCCTCGTCACGCCAGCAGCCCCAGCCGGGTCACCTTGGCCGACAGGAAAGAGTGGATGATGAAGACGATGGTCTTGGGGCAGGAGTGAAGGTCCAATTGCTGCAAAAAAGGAAAGGAGGCACGTTTGCAATGGGAAGGGCTGTTCCTGCAGCAGCCAGCTTTCAGCCAGGGACCACCCAGAGCTCCCCAAACCCACCACAGCTTTACTGGGGCCCTGAAAAGGGCTGTGCACCCTGGCTGAGGCAGGCAGATGGGACCATGTGTCACCCCCGTGCCGGGGAGGATGGGTGCTGTGAGCAGGGTGGGTGCTCTGCTCCCCCTCTTCCCCGGGGACTGGCGGGTGAGGCTGCTGAAAGCAAAGCCAACTCACGATCTCTCCCTCCGGGCCACCAAAGTCCAGGTAGAGCATCTTGGTGCCATCATCCGAGGACATCTGCAGCTTCTCGAAGGGCTGCTGAAGCAGGATGGTCCTGCTGAGCCCGGGCTCACTGGTGGAGATGGTGAATCCCTTGTCGATGTGGACGGTCAGGGTGCAGTCCTGCCCCTTCCACGTGCAGGCTGGGGACGGGGACAGGACAGCGGTGAGCCGGGGGTCCCGCCGCATCTCCCGGGCCCCCCGGGCCCCCGCTGACCTGCCGAGACCTCCTGGGCCAGCTCGGCGGCGCCGTGGGTGCCGTCCACCAGCAGCCGCGTCCACAGGGCGAGCTCTCGGGGGCTCTCCAGGCTGAAGAGATGGGTCTGCACGCCCAGGCGGCCGCCGGCGCGCAGCGCGAAGGAGCGCTCGGCCTCGTACAGCGCCGAGCCCTTGGCCGGCCCCGAGTGCACCAGCCTGCAGCACGGCCAGAGCTCAGCACCACGCCCCGCACCGCCCCAGCACCGCGCCCCGCACCGCCCCGGCACCGCTCAGCACCGCGCCCCGCACCGCCCCGGCACTGCTCAGCACAGCCCCAGCACCGCCCATCCTCAGCACCGCTCAGCACCACCCATCCTCAGCACGGCTCAGCACCGCGCCCCGCACCGCCCCAGCACCGCCCAGCCCCAGCACCGCTCAGCACCGCGCCCCGCACCGCCCCAGCACCGCCCCGGCACTGCTCAGCACAGCCCATCCTCAGCACCGCTCAGTACCGCGCCCCGCACCGCCCCAGCACCGCCCAGCCCCAGCACCGCCCAGCCCCAGCACCGTGCCCCGCACCGCCCCGCACCGCCCCGGCACCGCCGCGACATCGCCCCAGCGCCGCACCCCTCTCTGCACCCCACGCCGTCCCAGCACAACCCCAGCACCGCACCCCGCACTGCCCCGGCACCGCCACAGCACCGTCCCAGCACCGCACAGCCCCTGCACCGCACCCTGCATCTCAGCCCGCACCACCCCAGTGCTGGACCGCCCGTGCGCTGCATCCCTGGACTGCAACATCCCAGCACCAATGCAGCACCGCCCCGTTCCCCTGAACCGCCCCAGCACCGCACACCGCAACATCCCAGCACCTCGCACGGCTCCTCAGCACCGCACCTCAGCATCGCTCCTCACACAGCCCAAGCCCCGCTCCGCATCCCGCACAGACCGAGCACTGCCCCGCGTTCCGCACTGCCCCAGCACTGCCCCGCATCCCGCACTGCCCCAGCACAGCCCCAGCACTGCCCCGCATCCCGCACGGCCCCCGCACGGCCCCAGCACAGCCCCGCATCCCGCACAGCCCCAGCACAGCCCCAGCACTGCCCCGCATCCCGCACTGCCCCAGCACAGCCCCAGCACTGCCCCGCATCCCGCACAGCCCCAGCACAGCCCCAGCACGGCCCCAGCACGGCCCCAGCACTGCCCCGCATCCCGCACGGCCCCAGCACAGCCCCAGCACTGCCCCGCATCCCGCACGGCCCCCGCACGGCCCCAGCACAGCCCCGCATCCCGCACAGCCCCAGCACAGCCCCAGCACTGCCCCGTATCCCGCACGGCCCCAGCACAGCCCCGCATCCCGCACAGCCCCAGCACAGCCCCGCATCCCGCACGGCCCCAGCACTGCCCCAGCACGGCCCCAGCACTGCCCCGCATCCCGCACAGCCCCAGCACAGCCCCGCATCCCGCACGGCCCCAGCGCCTCACCCCGCTCCGCTCCGCGGTGGCCGCGAGGCGGGGCCGCCAGGGGGCGCTGCAGCCCCGCGGATGAGGCCCCGCAGAGCCCGCGCCGGACCCGCCCCTGGAGCCGCCCCCGCCCCAAAACCCCGCCCGAACCCCGCCCTGAGCCCACGCCCTCCACCCTGAAAACCCGCCCCAAACCCGCCCCGAACCCTGCCCCGAGCTCCTCCCTGAAAACCCGCCCCAAACCCGCCCCGAGCCCTGCCCCGAGCCCCTCCCTGAAAACCCGCCCCAAACCCGCCCCAAACCCCCGCCCCATCCCCGGGACTCAGCACCACTGTCCCCATGGCCCTAACCTCACCCCTGGACACTGTCACCACCCCCGGGCCCTAAACCCCCGCACTATGCCCGGGATTCTGCCACCAACCCTTGGACACTGTCACCATCCCCACTGCTCTGCCACCACCCCTGGACTCTACCATCACCTCAAACGCCTCTGCCATCACCGCCAGCCCCTGCCACCACCCTGCAGTTCTGTCCTGACCCCCAGCTCCTGCCACCATCGCTGGTCACTGTCACCACCTCGGGGGACTGCCATCACCCCTAGGGCTATGCCCTGACCCCCAGCTCCTGCCACCATCGCTGGTCACTGTCACCACCTCGGGGGACTGCCATCACCCCTAGGGCTATGCCCTGACCCCCAGCTCCTGCCACCATCCCTGGTCACTGTCACCACTTTGGGGGTCTGACACCACCTCTGGGCTCTGCCCTGACTCCCAGACCCTACCACTGCCCCCAGGGACTGCCATCACCCTACCCTTGAGCAGGGCAGGAGGGCACTGAGCTGGCGGCCCCTACCTGGTGGCGATGAGGGGGTAGCTGTGCGTGGGCTTGCCCAGGGCGTCCCGGCTCTGCGGCAGGCTCCCGTACAACAGCAGCTCCTTCTCCGTGAGCACGGCCAGGAGGTTCCTGGTGCCGGCGCTGGGGAGCTGCAAAGGGACCGGGTCAGGGCCACCGGCAGCGTGGTGGCACGGGGTGGCGGGGGGCCTGGGGGTACCTGCTCGGTCAGCCAGCCCACGTGCTTGATGTCCCGTCCAGCCACCGTGCCAGCCCCCGCCAGCTGTGCCCGCAGCTCCTCCTTCACCCGCGGCAGCAGCGCGGCCGCGTTGGCCTGGATGGCGGCGAGCCACGACTGCGCCGTGGCCTCGTCCTTCGCCCGCAGGAAGAGGGCAACGCGTCCGTCCGCCGAGCACACCTCTAGGTACCTGCAGGGACACGGCCCCGATGAGTCCCTGTCCGCCCTCGGCTCCCCGGGGCACCGCGGTGGCATCGCCAGCCCCACGCGCTGACCTGTGCTCCGGGTCGGTGGGGAGGCACTTGCGGGACACGTAGCACATCTTCAGAGGGACACTCCGGTTCTCCCGGAGCTCCCGAGGGGGCAGCAGGGGGGATGATCGCTTCTGCTGGGCGGCGGGAGAGGGGTCCCAGCTGACCGTCGCCCCCGCCGAGGAGTTCTTGAAGTAGGGAGAGATCTCCTTCATGTACTTCACTGGAAGAGAGGCAGCACCCGCTGAGGACGTGGCACAGGCCAGGGCAGCCTCATCCTACCCTGCTCAAAGCCCCTGCACTCTCCCTGCATCAGAGCTGGTGACCCCTCCATTAGCTCCCCAGAGCTGCCACCCATGGGTGCTGTGGGTCCCCTGCCCCTGTGGGTGCAGGGATGGCACTGGTGGGTGAGGTCATACAGGGAGTGACACAGAATCACAGAATGGTTTGGGTTGGAAGGGACCTTAAAGATCATCCCATTCTAACCCCCTCATTCCATGGGCAGGGACACCTTCCACTGTCCCAGGTTGCTCCAAGCCCTGTCCAACCTGGCTTTGGACACTTTCAGGGATCCAGGGGCAGCCACAGCTTCTTGCGGCACCCTGTGCCAGGGCCTCCCCACCCTCACACGGCACCGTGGACCCTCCCAGTACCTCAGCCCCACCATCCCAGCCTGGGGAGCTCCCCAAGAGGGATAAAAACAGCCTTTTCCCCTTTTTCCTTCCCTTTAACCCAGATCAGTTCACAGATCCAGGCCTGAGCAGTTCCCTGGGGCAGCACACACAGCCAGGGGTGGGGAATGGGAAGGAGTCCCAGGCCAAAATTACACAGTCCAAATTGTGCTGGTACAGCCAGTCCCACTGCCAGCTGAGGAACAGCTCTGAAATACCCTGGCTTGGCCCCAGGAAAAGCCTTGGAGAGCGTGCTCTCCGCTCGCACAGCCCTGCCCCATGAGCCTCAAACCAGGGACAAGAAATCAGCCCCCAGCGAGCCTGGCTCCAGAGCCATAGCCCGCAGAGCCACACTGGGATGGCAGCCGGCTCCAGAGGTTTGGGGGAAGGGGGACATGAAAGGCACCACAAATTGATGGGGCCCCACAGCCACATCCTGAAAATGAGTTTGGCAATGCTGGCTAAAAAACTCCGCCTGAGCAGGAGGGGTGCCAGTCCTGGTCCTGCCCTGGGGCACCATGGGACCAGCTCCTGACTCCAGGGAAGGGTTTCCCTTTGGAGGCCCTTAGGAAAACACCACGGGATAGACACGTGCCTGCAGCCACATCCCCAGCCATCCTGGCTGGTTCCACTCCAGGTCCAAGCCAGCAGAGTGGGTGGCAGGATGGGGCACACGAGCTTGGCTTTGCAGCCAACACTTGTAGGTGGCTGGATGGGCCCAGCTCCATCGCTGCAGCCAAGCCACAGCAGCCTGATGTGCTGCCAGAAAGGGGCCCTTTTCCCACCAGGAAACGGTCTGCACGCAGAGCCACCCACTCCCAAACTTCACCTGGCCACCACCACCCATCTCCCACCCATCTTCCCCAGTGGTCACAGCCCCAAGGCTGCCAGAGCTCCGGGAGTGTTTGGACAATGCTCTCAGGCACAGGGTGGGATTGCTGGGGTGTCCTATGCAGGGCCAGGAGTTGGACTGGATGATCCTGATGGGTCCCTTCCAACTCAGCCTATTCTGTGCTCTACCCCTTCATTCCTATCCCAGTGAGATCCCTAAAACCTCTAAGCCCTCACGGCCCGGCAGGAGCTGCGGGAAGCCAGAGCCCCGTGGGTGCCCTGTGGGACACGGCTATAAATGGCCACGGTGCTGTGCCACGTGGGCCAGGTCACCCCACGGTGGCCCCGGGGCCAAGACGACGGCGGGGGGCCACCAGCCTCGTGCCCTGCGCCTCCCGTTACAAAAATAGCCACGTTCCCGCAGGCATCCGAGCCGCGCTGGATCTGACCCGAGCCATTAATCTTGGCAGCGGGGACCTGCCATTATCCCGGTGCCTGGGAACTAATTGGAGTTCAGAAAGATGCCATTGAGCTGCTGAAACCCGAGCGGCGTCCCTGCGCCAGCCCCTGGCTCCCCGGGCACGCGGGGGACGTCACCGGCATTAGCCGGGCGGTGGTGGGGTCACGTCCCGAGGGAGCCGTGGAGGACAGGAGCAGTGCCCAGTCTGGGACAGGTCACAGAGAATTAGGCAACAGGCACTCTGTGTGTCTTGGCTACGTGGCTTTAAGGAAGATTTCAAGTTGGTCACAAAGCACGGGAGGTCCTGAGCCAGCACAGGAAGCCGGGAGGTGCTGGAGGCTGCGATGCTTTCCTGCCAAGGCCAGGCCACCATCCCATGGGAGCTGCTGTCCCCTCCAGTGACCCCAGCACTGGCTTCACAGCGGGCTGACTTATACTTCTGCCAGTCCCTTCACTGAAGTTGGTATTGAATGGATTCATTAATTACCTCCATCTCATTAAAGCAAACAACTCAGACCATATCATGCATCACCTCTGCTAGTGGCTAACTGTAATTCTTGTATTGTTTTCTCTTTCTAACTAGCACCTTGCAGTGCTGGGGCTCCTGCCTGCTCCCTGGCAGCCTGCACCCTCCAAAAACCACTGAGCAGCAACTCTGTTGGGCTGCTGTTGACTTAAAGCCACCTACAGCAGGCACACAGCCCTCGGTGGCTGCTGGGCTAATCCACGTGGCCCCCAAAGCCACGTGGGCTCTCAGGGAAAGAGCCTGTCCCACTGATCCTCTCCAGGACACGGGAGAGGGGACAAATAGGACCTTTAACTGCTCAGGGCTTTGCACTAAGGAAAACTTTATTCCAGGGTTTTGGGGAACAGGAAAAGTCTCTGGGTGTGTGGGCACCCATCCCATGCCAGAACAGTGCCTCTGCAGCGGGGTGGGTGGTGGCACAGGGGTTCCCAATCACTGGAGCATCCATGTGCCCCTGACCCCTGGAGTGAGCTGCATGAGGGACATGTTTAACCAAAGGCCCTGGGTCTGCCTCTGTGTTGCAGCCGTTTTTTTTTCTCCCCAGCATGCCAGAAAGGGGCAGGACCATCAAAATTCCTTGGTTTTACTTCTTGGGTAGAAAGTCTCCCTCTCCATCAGCCCATCTCTCACAAGAATGGAGAACAAGCACAAACCAACCACTCCTGGCACCCTGGATCCTGAGTCAGCACAACCTGCCCCACACATCCCCACGGCTCAGCACTGCTCAGAGCCAAGCCTGACCCCACAGAGTTTCACTGAGGAGCCACAATGCTTCCTCCAGGCAGGAAAACAGACACATGGACACCCAGAGCAGGTTCAAGAACACCCTTCTGCTGCTTGGGTCACCAGCACACTCTGCTTCAGCCAGGAGGTCACAGCATGGATTCAAAGAAGAGTTCCAGACTGCATTTCTGGTCAGGAGTAGGATGGTGCTGCTGTTTCCCCTGCCAAAATCTTCCCAGCAGCGTGTACACAGCTCAGCAAGGCAATCATATCAGGAAATCTTCCAGAGAGCTCCTGGAGATCCAGTGCTGGCCCCACAGAGATGCTAATCCCACCTCCAGCTGGTCCCTCTCTGCCTCAGGACTAATGATGCAAAATTGGCATGTTAAACTGGGGGGCTCAGCAAACACATCCCAAAGAGATGCCCTGAAATGACCTGCAAACTCCAACCGGATGCTCTGATGTGCTTCCAAAGAGGTCAACACAGTCCCCCAGCACCCCACCCTGGGACCATGCTCTGCCCCTGGCTCCAAGCACAAACACAGTTCCTGTCCCAGCTGCCTCAGCTCAAGTCCTTCTACCCCAGGGAGGAAGATGCCATGGGGTGCTGCAGGGTGAGGTGCCACTGCTGTCCCTCCTGTCCCAGCACTCAGTGCCACATTCCATGCCCCAGCTCTTTGCTAAACATTCCCCAGTGCTGCACCGCCAGCAGGGAGATAACGGGACAACCCTCCGTGTTTCCAGGGGAGGAGAAACAAACCCAGGAAACTCCCCAGGGAAAGCAAAGCTTCAGAGCAGCGCGGTGTGGAGGTGGTGGATGTGCCCCATCACCTCGTGGCATCATCCCTGGGGCAGATCCAACACCTTCCTTCCCACAGTTATGGCAACCAGCACTCTGGAGAATCCCCAGCCCCACTCTCTCCCAGCATCCATTTTTCTGGATTTTGAGCTTCCAAGCTATTACTTGGCCAAGCAAGCCCTAAAGAGCAGAGAACAGCCCCAGCAGCATCCCTGTGGCAAATAAGTCATGGATGTGAGATGCCCACAGCTGCTCCCACTCCTCCTCCTCAGTGCTCTCAGTTCTGCCCCTATGACAATACAGCACAGGGGCCTCACCAGGAAAACCACTCCTGCCCCCAGAACCCTTCCCGGGGCAGCTGGAAGGATGTTTATCAGCCTTTCCCCTGCCATGGAGAGTCTCTGGATTCCAAGCAATGAAAATAAGGAAAAAAAACAAGGGGAAAAAAAAAGGCAAGGGAGAGCAACTCTCCCCGAAATAACAATGTAATATAAATACAGTCCAACTCCTCCTGCAAATACCAAGAGAGTAGCTTGGCACATCCAAAAAAAAATCTTGGCAGCACACACGGAGAGGTATCTGCGTGTCCTCACGCCTGGGCAGCAATGACACCCAGGAGCCTGAAGCCAAGCTGAGCAGCTCAGGGTGAAATCGGGCACGTGGAGCCACTGCTGATACTCACATTAAAACGCATCACCTCCCAGCTCTGCCACGTTGGGGAATCTCAGCCCAGCTCACTGCCCTGTGAGGAGGTGCCAGCTCTCCCAGTTTTGTCACCTGCTGCAATGCCACCTGCAAACCATCCTAAAAACTCCTAATCCCAGGAATGACTGCAGCCAAGAAGAGCAAGGCAGCAAACAGACACTGGCTGTGCCAAATACTCTGTTTTAGCACTTAGAGTGCCATAAGGAAAGCTGGAGTCACATCTGGCACCATGTGGGGACCAGAAAGTGTCTAAGTAATGTTAAGGTGCTCTTTTTAAAGTTCTGCCCTCTCCAAGCAGGAGAAGGCACCCAGGGACCCTTATTTAACACCCTTCACACACTTCAAGGCCACCCCCTGCCCTGCAGCCCTGCCACCCCTCCCTGGGGCAGGGTGTTTGGCCAACCAGCTCCTGGAGAGCCACAGGGGTGGCAGGTACAAGGCAGAGGACACCCTGTCCAGAGGCAGAGCCACCAGCTCCAGAGGGCAGCGACAGCCTGACCATGGCACAGTGCCAGCCCCACCATCCCCCACGGCAGAGCTGCACTGTGCCAGTAAACGCAAAAACAGGGGGGGATGGAGATGTACCAGGTTTATCAGTGACATCAGTGATCAGATGAGCAGCAGAGATCACTTCCCTGCTCTGGCTGGACATCAGATACAAACTCATCCCAGAGCTCCAGAGCGCTGTAGTGGGAGCCAGCCCAGCCTCGCTCTCCTCCCAAGAGTACCTGCTGGGAGTTTTAATTAATTAAGAAGCCCAGCAGGTCACACCTGAGCTCAGCAAGCTACAGCAAAGGCCCTGCCTGCAGCTGCCTCCCAGGAGAGTGATGTGGCTCCTAGAATATGGAGGAGGAGGGGTCCAGGGAGAGAAATTGTTCTCTCCAGAAAGGGCAGCTCCTCTCTACCTCTGACAGGACCTCTGGCAGAAAGTAAACCCACACCAAAGGATGAACAGAAAATAACAGAGGGAGGGTGGTCCGAGAGCAGCGGCTCCAGGCAGGAATTTCGCAGACTCACAAAGAAAGAAGCTCTTGTATTTCTCTTTGGTCAGAAAAAAACAACAAAACCACTACACCACCAACCCTATCTGCTCCCTGCAGCTGTGCAGAGCAGCACATTCCTCCGGCTGAACCGTGGTCCTGAGGCTCCCAGGAGAGGAGGAACCCACAGCAGAAAGGGCTGAGCAAAGCTAAAAATGAAAATCTGGAGCTGAGACAATCTGAGGAAGGCGCAGGAAAGCCGGAGCCACAGTCACTGGCAGCACAGCACACAGAACTCTGCTTTGTCCAGGGACAGCCTCGAGAACTGCCCCCAAATCAAACCTCCCTTTGGGATCTGGGAAGGGTCTCTGGTGCCGAGACCCCCTCTGTTAAGCAGGGTGACCCCAGAGACTGGTTAGAAGTGAGGGAAAGGGAAGGATCCTTTCCTGTGGGACACATCTGGGATGCTCATCCCAGCCTGGCCAAGCTGGCAGAGGGTGGGCAAACACGGACAGATGTGATGTGAAGGGCAATCAGAGAAGAATGGGGTCTCTCCCTCAGGGCTCCCATGGCCCCAACCCATCAATCCTCACCCAGTCCTCACATAGGGCTTGAGGGGCTCCTGCAGTGTGCCAGCCCCCTCAGGGCTGGGAGACACCAGGGACCATCTGCCTGGTACCGAGAGGGAGCTTGTTCCCAGGGAACAGTCTGCTCCAGGGTGGTGAAGGATGCATCCCTGGGATGTTTGTAGCCTCAGCTTCCAGGGATCCCATGGCTGGGCAGCTCCTTCAGCTGCATCCCTGGGTGGGCAGCATCCCCTGGGTAGGTAGTTTCTGAGCAGGCCCTGCCTCACCCTCCACCTGCCCAAAACCCACCCAGCAAACCCCAAGGTGCTCAGCAGGAGTGGGGGGCCAGTGCACCCCCTCCCCGCAGGCATAAACCTACACCAGCCAGGGACGTGGGTTTAAATTAAAACCATGGGAAAAGCAGAAAATGTTTTCTCTTGCCCCAGGAACTGCAGACGTGGGGGTGATGCTGGGCAATGAAAGAATCCCAAATCCCAGAAACTTGTCCCACACCTCCCACTGCTGCCTGCCCGCGGACCCACAGCAGGGAGACTGAGCCTCTGGGCATGGAGCACTGGCACACACATCCCTCCCTCTCGGGAGCGAGACAGGGAAATCCCAGCAGTTACCTCCAGCTCTCCGGATGAGCCGACAAATTACTCTGCATATGTTGTTTACCATTTGAAAGAATATGCAAATGCAGCTGCAGATGATATGCCACCCCTGTGTCATCCCAGTACAGGAGGACCCTTCTCCCCCCGTCACATCCTTGTCTCCTACCTTCCAAGATCACTTCCTTGCCCGTCTTCTTCAAGGCCTGCACAGCCTCATCGTGCGTGGCCTCGGAGAGGTCAGTGCCATTGACGGCGAGGATGGCATCCCCCACGTACAGCGCCTCGGTCTGATCCGCTGCCAGCCCCTTAAAGATCTTGGAGATCAAGATGGGCATTTTATTCTCTCGTCCACCTTGAAACAGAAGAGACAGGGAGCGGTTGTGGCTGTTGGAGCGCTCGGAGGAGTGGGTGGGGAGGGGGATGCTCCAGTTCCAGATGGTCCCAGCAAGGCTGAGCCTTTCTGCTGGCACTCAGTGCACTGTGCCAGGTCAGCCCACTGCCCACTCCCCCAGATACCCACAGGACACCTGCACCAACCACACCAGCCAAAGTACCATGAGGCTTTACAGCTGATGAAGTGATTGCTCCAAAACCACTCAGATTGGTCACAGATTATTCACAGAGCGAACACATAACCTGGCCATCTCCCCATCAGTTTTGGCAGGAAAGTGTGTCTTTATTTGCATTATTAATCATGTGTGCTGAGCAACTATCCTGGCTCCGAGGACTTCATGATCTCAACAGATAAGACAGCTGAATGTTTTTGGAGAGGCCAAAGAGCCAGGGAGAGGTGAACCAACCTGGCTGTGTGTTCCTCTCCACACAGCAGCCCTATTTACTGGCTGCTCCCCACTGTCCCTACTAAAAGAATGCTATTGAAACTCCTGGCGGCTTCAGGAGATCAATTTGCACATTGACTTTTGAACCTGCAGGGAGATCCGAGCTGCCTCCGTGCCAGGGCGCAGGGATGCAGCAGCCGCTGCCCACGGTGGCCGGGGATCAGCAGTGCCCGACGTGCCCTGCGCCCCGGCACAGCCTGTCCCGGGGAGCCTCCGAGAGATGATCCTCATCCCAGAGGGAGATGCTGAGCCCAGCCTGTTGTCACTGCCCGCCCCGGGCTGCTCCCAGCCAGTGCCACAGGCATTTCCTCGCTCAGCCGCCTGCCAAGCCCTGCGAGGGCTCCGGTTATCAGCTGTCAGAGGCCCAGGCGGGGGCTGCTCCGTCCTTGCGGCAGCGGCTCCTCGCCCGGCTGCCAGCGCCGAGAGCCCTGCCAGGGCTAAGAACCTCCGCCAGCCCGGCTCTCGCTCGGCTCCCCGCTGTCCTGCCAGCCCCTCGCCCTGTCCCGTGGCAGGACGTCCACCCCCCGGGTGGCACCCAGCGTCCCTGCGCGAAACACGGCTGGCACATGAACGGTGACATGCCAGCAGCCCGGTGAGGAGTGATGTCCTGCCCTACCAAGGCTGCCCCACCCTCCACAACAGCTTCCACTGCCCAGTTTTGATGGCAACTACTTCTTTTCCACACACGTCACTGCAAAAATAAAGTTTTAACTGAGCCAAGGGAAGTTTCTCCTTTCCTGGGAGAGCCACAGAGCAAGCAATAACTTGGCAGCCAAGGGGTGGTTACGAAAGGGGGTTTATGCTTCCCTAAAAAAGGGCTGGCAGGCTGGGTCAGACACGGCAGACACGGCCAGCAGTGTCGATCCAGTTCCAGCACCCGCACATTCGCATTGCAAAACCTCCCCACTTCCAGAGGGAGCCGGAGGCTGCGTCTGTGTCCCCTCTGAGCTGGGAGGAGAAGCCACGTCAGGAGTCGAGAGCTGCCCTGTCACTGCCCCCGGGGCTGCCGAGCCCGCTGCCTCTCACAGCCACGCTTCGTGACAGCCCTGTCCCTGCCCCTCCGCTGCCCTCTTCATCCTGCTTTCAGTTTCCAACACGCTCGGAGCCGCGTGAAAATCGAAGGCAGGCAGAAAGGCAGGAACGCCATCTCTGCCCCAAGAAGTTTCCAGCCTGAAGTTCATGCGAGTCTCACCGAGGAGCGGGGCAGCTTGGGAGGGCAAACAGGCTTTATAGCAACGAGGCTTCCCGCTGCTCCGCTTCCCGGGAGCACGCATCTCCACGCCCCAGTGCGCTGGTTCAACACCCCACCCAGCGCCTGGCGATCTCCAAGGGCTTTACATCGCTCCCTTCGTTTTGCTCATAGTTTTAAAGGGGCATTTCCCGGCGCGGGAATACGGTGGGACAAGGACACGCCAGCCCAGCCCTCCCTTTGGCTGCAAAAGGGCAACTTCCGTGTAACTGGGTGCCCCCCTGCACCCCACCTGCCTCGTGGGACAGCACCCTAACCGTGGGTGCGGGGGACAGTGGGAGCCCCCTCCAGCTCCCAAACGCTGGGAGTTCCTCACCCCGGCCGGGGCTTGGCGGGCAGGGACTGGCCGGTCACTCCGCACCCCGAATCATCGCTCTTTCCGCGGGCTGGGAATGTTTCGGGTCCCGTTACTGCCACGTGTCCCCCTCCACGTCCCGCGCCGGGGCTGGGGGGTGTGAGGATCCCGACCTCAGCCCCGCTCCCCGCGGGGCTGGCTCCGAGCGAGCCGCGGGGACGGCGGCAGCAACAGGTCCCGGTGCCGGTGCCCCTGTCCCCCCGCCGCCCCGGGACCCCCGCGGCCCGGCCTCACCTTTGATGCTGATGCCGAGCCCCCCCACGTCCTGCTTGACGACGCGTACGGTGCGCCTGATGTTGGCGAGCGCCTCGGGCGCGGCGGAGCCCGGCTCGCCGCCGTTCAGCTGCGCCGCCGGGGCCTCGGGGCCGGGCCCGGGGCCGTCTGCCGGGCTGACCCCCAGCACGTCCTCGGCCAGGGTGAGCAGGACGCGGAGCCACTGCCCGCCGGGGCCGCGCAGCTCCAGCAGCCCGGTGCGCGGGGCGCGCCTGCCCGCCGCCATCTTCGCGCGCTCCGCGTCCCACGCCGCCCCGCGCCGCCCCTCAGCGCCCCGCGCACCGCCCCGCACCGCCTGTCCGCGTCCCGCACCGCCCCGTGCACCGCCCGTCCACGTCCCGCACCGCCCCGCACCGCCCCGTGCACCGCCTGTCCACGTCCCACACCGCCCCGCGCACCGCCGTCCGCGTCCCACACCGCCCCGCGCACCGCCTGTCCGCGTCCCGCACCGCCCCGCGCACCGCCTCTCCGCGTCCCGCACCGCCCTGCACCGCCCCGCACCGCCCCGCACCGCCCCGTGCACCGCCTGTCCACGTCCCACACCGCCCCGCGCACCGCCTGTCCGCGTCCCGCACCGCCCCGCGCACCGCCTGTCCACGTCCCACACCGCCCCGTGCACCGCCTGTCCGCGTCCCGCACCGCCCCGCGCACCGCCTGTCCCCGTCCCGCACCGCCCCGCACCGCCCCTCAGCGCCCCGCGCACCGCCCCGTGCACCGCCTGTCCCCGTCCCGCACCGCCCCGCACCGCCCCGTGCACCGCCTGTCCCCGTCCCGCACCGCCCGCGCAGTGCCGCGCACCGCCTCTCAGCATCCCGCATCGCCTCTCAGCATCCCGCACCGCCTCTCAGCGCCCCGCATCGCCCCGCGCACCATCCCGCCCCGCGCGCCGCCCCACCGGACCGGGACGGAGCACTGGGAGAGACCGAGACCCCGGCCCCACCCCATTCCCTCCCGGGACGGTGCACCGGGATGCTCCCCAGTGCTCCCCAGTGCTCCCCGCACCGACCCTGGACACGGCTCCCCGGTGCTCCCCGTCACAGAATGGGGCACAGGGAAGAGCACAACTCCCCGGTGCTCCCCACTCCGTCCTGGGATAGGCACCGGGAGGACACGGTGCTCCCCAGTGCTCCCCAGTGCTCCCTTCTCCAGCCCGGATGGGGGGACAGCAGGAGGGACACAGTGCTCTCCAATGCTCCCCATTCCTGCCCATGAGGGACATGACTCCCCAGGACTCCCCTCTCCATCCGGGGATGGGGCAGCAGGAGGGATCCGGTGCTCTCCAGTGCTTCCCATTCCAGTCTGGGATGGGGTACACAGGGCTCCTCACTGTATCCTAGGCCACACACCTGGAGGGCCCAGTGCTCCTTGGCTCTCCACATTCCAGCCTGGGATGGGGCAACCGGAGAGACACAGCTCTCCAGTGCCCTGCTCTGGCCTGGATGGGGCACAGGGAGAGACCAGGACACCAGGGCCCTACTGCTCCATGGGGCACTGGAAGGGCCTGGTTCTCCCCTCTCCATCCTGGGATGGGGCACCAGGAGGGACACAACTCCCCAGTGCTCCTTGTTCTGGCCTGACACAGGGCACCAGGAGGAGCTGGTGCTTCCCAGTGCTCTCCACTCCATCCTGGGACCGGCATGGGGAGGGACACAGGCCCCCAGTACTCTGTTGCTTGTCCCAGGTCTGGCCCTGGACATTCTGGGTGTCCCTGTGCTGGGTGTCCCTGTGCCGGGCTGTCACAGGAGGAGCAGTGGGAGCTGGGCACGGTGCTGTAGCTCATGCCAGCAGTCACAGCCAGGGCAGGAACCTCCCAACAGTCCCAGCAGGTGTTAAACAGGAGCCAGGCAGAGGGAGATGGTGTCTGCAGACATTCAGAAGAGTCTGCATTGCTTTTTCCTTGCTTACCTTGGATTTTGAAAGCGGGAATATTTTGACTTCCTTGGCAGACACCCATTTTTTCTGCATTAATTAGGAGTAGAAAATACCTCCAGGAGTAGCAAATTGCTCTTGGCACATCCCCTCTGCCCCTTGCAGAGTGCTTCGAGCAGCTCCAGGAGCCTCTGGGATAGGACTACTGAGGTTTCAGCCCCTCTGGAAAGCACAGGATTTATAAGAATTCAGTAACATTATTGGCAGGCTGGGAAGGGGATGGAGAGAGGCTCTGGGCACCCAGGGCAGGGGGGCTGCAGCATATGCTGCTCAGCACAGCCCTTCCCGGCCAGGGGCTGCAGCCAGCCCTGAGCATCAGCCTCACGCTGAGGAGAAAAATGCTCCCTCCCACGCAGCAGCAGCTGTGGAATTTCTTGAGGTTGCAGCAGAGGAAACCCTGAAGGTTATTTCTTTACGAAACAGACGGTTTACATATTCCTGATTTTCTCTTCGCTAAAATGTCCAGGGTTTAAATGACACTTTGCCTTTGCAGCATGGTGCTGCTCACTGTGATAAGCACTTCGACACCACCCCAAGGATGTTCCCCTGTGATCCCATCCCCTCTCCAGCCCCACTCTGGCTGCCAGTGCCTCTTGGTTTGGGAACAGCAAGGGGAATTTGGTCCTTTGGTCCTCGAGCGGAGACAGGGCTCATTCCCTGTGCCACCTGCCCTGGGAGCACTCACTTTATTTTCCAGCCAGGCAGCTGCAATCAGAAATTTGTACAGCTTTTTTTCATTCCCAAGAGCTGCTTTTGATAATTCCAGCCTCTAAGGGCCCATTCCCATCTGAACCAGCAGTGGGAACACTAAGCACTGCTCTCAGTGTGGCAGAACAGCACTGTTTGGGTTGTTTCCTTTCATTTCTCAGCTCTGTGCCCCGAGGCACGGATGCTGAGAAGCACGGCCTGGATGCATGGAAGCCATCCAGATGGTTCCAATGCCTTTCCCTGTCCTGCTGCTGGGATGGAAAAAGGACCATGGTCCTTGGATCCAGGTCACAGCACTCTGATTTCGCCTCCTTTGGGGAAACAGCTTCACTCTGTGAGTGCAGTGAGGACGACGCTCAGTGACCCGCAGCAGAGAGCACGTCCCACAGCCACCACTTCTGCCTGGCCGTGGGACCCCCTGCTCTCCTCTTCTTCAGCAATTAATATTCCTATGACAACTTATGTGCGATGGAGACCCCAGGCAAGTGTTGCAGGTGGTGGCTTCTAATGGAAACAGGGAGTCCAAAGTGCCCTTAAGACCCTGGTCCCACACTGGGAGGCTGACCCTGAGCAGGGGGTCCATCACAAGGGGACAAGTAGGGCTGACAGGCTGGTGGAGTACTGGGGGCTTGGCTCCAGGTTTAATCAAAGACAGAAATCATTTGCTGGCTCCTCTGCACAGCTGGGCCTGGCAAGAGCTGTGGCTTGAGAAACTGAGGCATGCCAGGACATTCTCGGAGGTCTCAGTGCCCCCAAGCAGAGGTCCTGCTCTTCTGGGGTTTTCCCACAGGCTTGGCCCCCCCCAGGCTTCTCCACTTCTTTTTAGCCCTTTCCCGTCCCAGGGCGCACGGCGAGCACCGGGAGCCCAGCACTTGGAGTGGTCCCAGCTCGGTTTGACCCTCACAAAATACCACGACCGTAATTGCCGTGCCGTGGAGCTGCAGGACAGGCGGTGGGATGGGAGGGCGGAGGGCGGAGGGCGGAGGCTCCGGCCGGGGCTGGCACGCACGAGTGAGCCGCAGCTTCCAGGCATGCCAGCGGCGTTCGTCAGGGCTCCTGTGAAAGCGAGCAGGCGGGGGAGGAGTTGCTTGAAAAAATTGCTATTCACAGAAATAGAAACTTCCCGCAGAAACACGCGTGCGTCGGTGACAAAAGCCCAGCTGGGAATTTCTCCTGGCAGCGGGAGCAGTGGGAGGGGAAGGGGCTGGGGAGCGCAGGAGGCTGAGGTGCAGGACTGGGGGTGCTGCCAAGGCCCTGACCTCGGCCCTGGGGGAAATTGCTGCTTTTTAGCTGGAAAAAGCATCTCTTGGCTCCATCATCCTCCAAACGGTCCCCAGGAGCAGGACCTGGCAGTGTGGCAGCGATGGGCTCCGTGGCCCCCACTCTGAGCCATCTCCTCCAGCAGAGCTTCCTCGGTGACTGTTGGGATGCTGCAGAGGGTGCTGAGGCCCTGGCATGGGGTGCCCAGAGCAGCTGTGGCTGCCCTTGGATCCCTGGAAGTGTCCAAGGCCAGGCTGGACGGGGCTTGGAGCAACCTGG
This sequence comes from Lycocorax pyrrhopterus obiensis, assembly GCA_014706295.1. Classification (NCBI taxonomy): domain Eukaryota; kingdom Metazoa; phylum Chordata; class Aves; order Passeriformes; family Paradisaeidae; genus Lycocorax; species Lycocorax pyrrhopterus. Next base: position 5,377,889 of record JACSVZ010000022.1, on the reverse strand, counting down.
GATAGTGGAAGGTGTCCCTGCCCATGGCAGGGGTGGGATGAGATGAGCTTTAAGGTTCCTTTCAACCCAAACCATTCTGGGATTCTGGGATTCCACGCTTCCCCAGATGATTTTCATGGCAGGTTTAAGCCATCCTGGCATTTTCTCTGCCTAATCTCTCCAGCCCCCTGAACTCCGTCGTTAAGCAGCTATTATTAGTCCCATTTCTTGGCATAGCCAGGAGCTGTGTCAGAGCCCACCAGTCTATTTATAGAGTGCTGTGAGCTGGTTTGTTACTTGTGTTAATTGAATTAATCCCTTCTGAAGAAAAGACTTGAAGAGCTCAAGTGCAGGCCCTGGGACAACATTCCCAAACAATGGGGATCCAGGTAGCATCTCAGGCTGCTGGATACCCTGACAATCCTTGGTCCTCAGCACCAGGGAAGGGCTGCTCTGTTCAGTGTCCCCAGGAATTCATGGAAGGGGATGACACCATCCCTGCCCTGCAGGACTGAGCCTCGTGAAACCCTGCAAGGGATGGAAGGGAAATAGCTTTTATTATCTAGATAGATTTTAGTCTAGATATTAACAGATTTAGATATGCAATATGTACTTGACAGATGGATTCATCCTTCACTGTGCAGGAAATGCAGCAAAAAAGTGTATCTGAGTTTAGAATCACTGGGACCTCCAAGTCCTTTAACTTGAGAGTGTTTCTCTCTGCTTTGGGACATAATTAGTCCCTACAAAGTTTCTTCCATCTCATGCAGGCTCTTCTCTTACAGATCCCTGTAAGATAACCACAGTCAGCTGGGCTCTCACAGTGGGAAAATGCTTATGCCACTGTGTGGCAGCTCATATGTTATCAGGGCAGGATTATTTTATCAAGGAACAAGAGACTGGATGGGAAAAAGCAGCACCCAGAAGCTAAAATAATTTTGGAAAGGCAAAAGTTGTCGCACATTAAAGCCCAGTGTTCAGTGCCTGCTGCAGCTTTGGCTCCCCATGCTCTAAGACCAAGGGGCATCAGTGGCAGGGGTGTCAGTGGACATAAATTAATAATAAAATCAGCACACGAGCTGCAGATTGTAAAACCCACCGTCATGCTTGCAGTTCGACTGGACCGTGTTTTGGTTAATTTGCAGCTTGCAAATGAAAATGCTGTTTCCTTCCTGCCTGGAACTGGGAATAAGCACCTCTTGCCCTGCAGAGTTGGTGGGATACACTGCCCATGATTCTGAATTCTGCAGCTCTCCTGGGGTTTTTATAACTCAACAGGTAGAACTTTGATAAATGTCACTTCTCTCTGCTGCTGTCACCTCTCTCTGCTGGCCTGTCAACGTGACACCACCAAGGTTGTGGACACCCCATCCCCAGAAGTGTCCAAGGCCAGCTTGGACAGGGCTTGGAGCAGCCTGGTCTGGTGGAAGGTGTCCCTGCCCATGGCAGGGGGGTTGGAACTGGGTGAATTTTAAGGTCCCTTCCAACCAAACCATTCTATGATTTATGATTCTAAGCAGTTGTCTGGAGCATAAGGAGACCTTAATGGATGTGATTTCGTTCCCTGACTCAGGGGATGTTTCAGGAAGAGCTTCCTGTCCCAAGCACAGCACAGAGGCACAGGAGGGATGGAAGAGCTTCATATCCTAGGAAAAGTCTGTGTTTGAGCCCTGAGGGATGTGTTCCCACTTCCAGCTGGAAAGCCACCTTCAGCATCAGGTGTTTAAGTGCATCCTTCCGCGGGGCTTCACCTTCCCTGCAAGAGCCGCATCGGTGCGGGGCGCTCCTGGCAGGTGCGTGGCTGACAGCCCCATGCTGCCAGGGACCTGCTCCTTCCCAGCAGCGGGCCGAGGGCCATCTGCGGGCCGAGGGCCATCTCCGGGCGAGTCTCAGTGTCGCTCCCTGGGAACAGCTGCAGCATCTCTCGCTGTCAGCAGATGCCAGCAAAGAGCCGCTCTGCAGCCACCGGCGCTGCCGCGGGCTGGGGGTGGCCGGGGACTCCCACCCTGGGCGCTGGGGCACCTTCTGCCCCACCCCCCCGTCGGGCTGGGCGCTGCCTGCCGCGGGACAAAGCCTTGCGGGGATCCGGAGGGGCTTTGCCACCAGCTGAGAGCCCCCACGCTCAGCTCGCAAATTGGAGCATCTGCGGCTGCTGCAGAACTGGTGGCACCAGCCAGAGCAGCGGGACGGGATGACCCTCTGGCTCATCGCACCAGCCATGGCTTCGTGCCACACGGGGGACAGGGGACACGCTGCCCGCTCAGCCTGCTGGTTATGAGAGGCACAGAGTGGTTTGGGTTGGAAGGGACCTTAAAAACCATCTCGTCCAACCCCGCTGCCATAGGCAGGGACACCTCTGCTAAACCAGGTTGCTGGAAGCCTCATCCAACCCGGCCTTGATGTCCCAGCTCTGGGGCATCCACGTCTTCCCTAGGAAACCCTGTTCTGTGTGTCACTACCACCATCGTAAAGATATTCCCTCTTTATCTGGGCTAAGACGGCACTGCGGAGGGATCCTCACCTCTCCTCACTGCTCAGTTATTCTGGGCTCGGGCTCTGCGCTGGCCCCAGCGCCGGTTTTTGGGGGGCGGTGTCCAAGAGGATCCTCCCACATGCCCTGACTTTCTGCTCAGCACGCTGGGCACAAACCCCCCCCCCCTCCTCTTAACCCACCCTCCCCTTCCTCACCCAATTCCTCTCCTAAGGACTTGGGAGGCACCTCCTGCTGCCTCCCAGCTTGGCAGGCGTGTGTGACACCCCTGCTCCACAACAAGAGCTATTTTTACCCGTAATACATTCATGCTCGCCCGGCTCAGCCTCGTGCACTCCCCGTGCCCAGCACTGTCCCCAGCTCCTGGCTGGGTCCCTGCTGCAGCTGTGTCCCCAAGCACCCCGCAGCCGGGGGGGATGCAGGAGGAGCCCACCCACGGCCCCATAAAAAGCCCTTTTTCCAGCCTGACGAGTAGCTGGAACTTGTTTTATAGGAGGGTGTATACATATAAGTGTGGTTCCTGTATTTCCCCTTCCCCATCGCCTTTTCAGGTCTCTCAAATGAGCTCAGGGCTGCCCAGGGGAGCAGTGCTGGCAGCTTTGCCAGGTCTTTTTGATGGTCAGGGAAGGCTGTTGGACTTGGAAAAGCCTCAGTTCCTTGGATTCGGGTGCCAGGAAGGGTCTGTGACCACTCCCCATCCTCTCCTAGGCTGCTGGACCCCGTGTGCCTCGAGGGAGCCCACCACAGTCCCACACCCTGGGGTGCTGCTGGCCACGGGACACACACTGCCCATTTCAGTGCTGCTTTGAAGGGCTCCCTAAAGCAGCAGGGCAGCAGCCTGACCCCACAAGGCTCCAGGAAGGCTGAGCAGAGGGATCCATCCTGCTGTATTCCAGGGTGGATGCTCCAAGCATGATCCTTGGGGGGCTTGTGCAAGGGCTGGGAGGGCTGCAGAAAGGGAATGGGGGGCACCACCCCTGCTGTGAGCTCCCCATCCAGCTCATGGCATCTCCAAAGGAGCCCCCCAGCATGACGGGGATGGCACAGGGATGGCAGCAGTGGCCCCCCAGGGGAAGGACACCGTGACCATCCCCCACTTCCTCGGGCTGGCCCCTGCTCACCTCTGCTGCGGCCCTTTGCTCCTCTCCAAAGGGAGGTTTTAATTTACCCTCTTGGCTGGCGAAACCCTATCCCGAGCAATTCCCCAGCCGTTCCTCCGAATCGCAGTAACTACCTCATTACTTTGATATTAATAGAATTCATATGGCCTGGAGAAGATAATTGAAATTAGCCCCGCGGCGAGGGGGAGCCGAGGGGCCGGGGAGGCTGAGCTGGGTGAGGGGCTGAGCTGTGCCAGGGGGTGAGCCCTGACCCCCCACTGGACGTGGCCTCCAGAGTGGGTCCTGGGGCCAGCAGTGCCCACAGGGATGAAGCATTGCCTGTGGTTTGTCCAATGGTGCAAAATTGGGAAGCAGCGTGGACACCCACCCCGGTGTCTGTCAGACTGGGAGGATGCCCAGCCAGCCCCTGCCCCAGCTCTCACGCCGCTGACCCTCTCGTTATCCCCTGTCCCATTGCTTGCTCCAGGCCAGGGCATGCAGTAACCCCCATCAGCATCTCCTGCCATGGGGCCATTCCCATTCTTCCTGGGAGAAAAAAAAAGGGGAAAAAAAAGGTTCATTATCTGCAAAAGCACAAAGGCAGATGGCGAATGGCTGTCACAGGCGATGCCACTGCCCGGCAGGACCACGACGGAGCCATCCCGCCACCCCTCCAGCCCCAGGTCCCTCCGGCTCCCACCCCACCTGCTCCCCGTCAGATGGGAGGTGACCCCCACAAAGGCCTGGGCCGCGTCTGCCACCCTTGGGCTTTGCCCTGACACGTGTCACCTTAACCTCTTCCTTGGGACCAGCTGCTGCCAGGGGACCCTGCTTTGTGGCTCCGGCGAGCGGCAGACGAGTCTCCCCATCTGGCCGGCGAGGTCTCGTCTGTTGGAGACCCCCTGCCCCGGCTCATACCGGCATTAACCTCCCCCTGCCCTGCTCCCACCCCCTCAACTGTCACCAAGCGCCCCAGGTCCACAGGCTGGGGACAGACTGTGTCCTACAGGGACTTAAAACATCCCTCACCTGCCCCTGGCACTTCACTGGGACCCGAGGATCCCAGCCTGCACCTCTGACCCTGCCTGAGGATATCCCGGGCATCCCGTCCTGCACCTCCAGCCTCCTCTGTCTGCAGGGATCAGGCAGGACAAGGCAGGATGAGGAATTTGCCTCCAGGGACTTAAAAAATTCCCCAACACCTGTGACTGCAGGTGGGGTGAGTCCAGGCCTGGCTCCCCCAGTGCTGGGGCTCAGGACCAGCACAGGGGCTCCATCCCAACCCCGTGCCACTGAACCACATCCCTTTGCCCCTTGTTTGGTCCAGCACTGAGCTCCCATGGGAACTGGGGGATGCTGCGGCACCCTGGGGTGCCCGGCAAGCAGGGGACCATCAGGGATGGGATGTGAGGAGCAGCAGGGTCAGGCCCTGGAGCACTTCAGGTGAAGGAACAGGAGAGTGACAGGATTAATCGGGGGAGGGAGCCGAGGCAGAGGCTGGCAGTCCCTGGCTGCCTGGTCAGCGGAGTCCCCGCGCCAGGACAAGGAGAGGCGAGACTCCACCACCGCCCCTCCCTCCCCAGCCATCCATCCCGGAGGAGGCCTTATCTGCCGCTAATGCTTCGCAGCAGCCTCCCTCCCCAAAGCTTGCGGGCTTGGCAAGATGCTCCGAGACTGCATTTGCTCCAAATGGATTGTATCAGGGGGAGAACAAAGCACTGGAGAGTTTTCAAAGCGGAGTTGTGATCGCAGCCCGCAGCAGAGGCGGCCGGTCCCCTCTGGTGGCACCTGACAGGGGACACTCTGGGGTCCAGGCTCGGCCCCAAAACCCAGCAGGCAGTGCCTGGTGCCCCTCAGCTCTCTGTCCCAGCCCTGGCTCTGCCATTCCACAGCGGTGTCCGGGCAGGGGCCATTCAACAAGTGCTGGCCAGAAGACAACAGCTCCATTTTCACCAAAAAATGTTCTGCTGCAAAATCTGGCCTCGTTCCAGCTGCAAATGAAAAAATTAGGTTGGTTTTTGGTTTGTTGTTTTTTTTTTTTCCTGCTGCAGAGTTTCTTGGAAAGCTGGTGCGGGGCAGGCACTGGAGCAAACGCTGACCTTGGCATCATGCCCTTGCCCACTTGTCTCCCCATCCCCGGTGCAGGAAGCTCCACGCAGAGCAGCTGGCAGAGCGGATTTTTTTCTCTAGCACCCTCAAGAGCTTGGGGAGAAAAAGGGAAATATTCTCTCCTCTGTGGATCTGAGCATAAATTGCAATCACAGCGTCAGGAGGGGTGATAATGTGGAGCTTCCCCTGCCCAGCCTGTGCTCCGAGCCCTTCAGAAAGATGGATACAGGTGATGCCAGGACTGACCCAAAGCACGAATCAAAGTGTGCTCTGTGCTTGTGGTGAGGCGTTCCCAAGGAAGCACTGGCACACAGGGAACCATGCCTGTCAGGAAGGGCTAGAGCAGAAGAAGGAACCAAGGAATAAGACTAGAAAGTCATGTTGGCTTGGCTTCCCCTCGGATCCTCAGAAAAGATGGTGTCAGCAGTGAGTCAGATCCAGGAGGTATGTGAAATCATAATTGAAGAATGCTGAGAAAACAGCAAAATCCCACAGAAAAAAAAATAATTGTTGGGAAAAAATATCCTGAACAACCTTCAAACAAAAGCCATTGTGGATCCCAAAGCCTCAGTGGTGTGTCATGAAAGAGAAGGAGTTCAGCAACTGGACACACTTCAGGGAGCAAAGGGATAACTGCAGGATTGCATCAGGGCTGGGGAAAAAGGAAAACCAACCCTGGAGCAGTGGCTCTCTGCTGCGAGACAGTCACAGGGCACCACATGGCCCTGCAGCATCTGGCCCCACAGCAGAAGTTCTCCCAAATTTATTCCCAGCCCGTGGGAAGTGTCACAGGCACGAGGACTCCTCTGCACAAGTGTCACCGAAAATCTGGGGGAACAATGGAGCTGCCCAAGGCCAGGCTCTGTAGGTGCCTGGCTCATGCACTGTCACATCGTGAGGGACAGAATCATCTGGGCCACTGTAGCAGGAGGGACAGGGCAGGGGCTGAGCCAGGAGGCTCCGACATCCCCACAGCCACGGCAAGAGAGATGCAGAGCAAGTGAGGAGGCTCCTGCAGAAGGCATGGGGTGGTTCACTGAGAGCCAGAGGGGAAAGATGGGGAAAATCGAGGAAAATGTCCCCAATACAGAAGCTCAAAGGAAAAGAAGGTCTGTGTGTCCTGTGGGGAGATGCTGAGAGGGGAAGAGGAGCTCGGAGGGGACAGTGCTGGATGGTGGGATTGGGGAGAGGGGTCCTGCCCATCGCTGCTGGGGATCACAACCAACCCCAGCCTTCCAGCCCTCCTGGAAAGGCCCAGACACCTGGCCAGGGAGGGGAGCTGGGATCAAAGGCTGGGATTTTGTACAGTCCTGGTGCAAATGCAAGGAAATGACAGAGCCAAACTCCAAGCAGAGAAATGGCAGGAGAGTGAACTTCGACTGGGTGTCCATGTAAACAGGGCTGTGAAACCTTCCCCTGCAAGCTGGAGAGAGACAGAGGGGAGTGAAAAGCCAGAAGGAAACTCACCATAAACCCAGCCCATGTGGGTACCACAGGTACCAGCAGGGCTTGGGGCTTCTGCCCCATCACAGCACCACCACGAGCTACGGCAGGTGAGATCAGGTCACAGCTGGGGGTGGGAATACATCCCTGGAGACACAGCCTCCCCTGCCCTTCAGGAGAGCACCCCATGCCTGGCACTATTTCCATGGGAGTGCGAGCTGGGCACCAAATCACGGCTGCAGAATCCAGGTGGGAACAGGGACTCTGTGCTGGGAGCCAAACAAGTGTGAAACAGCACTAAAACCATGTTCTTTTGTTATCATAGACCAATCAAACAATCCAGCCGGTTCAGTGTACCCTTCAAAGCGTGTGCACTGGAGCAGGCAAAAGTGATGGTGGTAAGGAATAGCTGTGTCAAAGGAGCTCCCAGCCCAAGGGCAAGCACAGGTAGGAGCAGCACAAGCTGCACTTCCCGTGGGTGAAGGCACTGCACTGGTGATCCTGCACAGTGACAGCTGTCACTGAAGGGACGCTGCTCCAGAGGGCTGACACATTCCCAGCGCTTCCCTCTGGAGGCGGACACCGGCCACAGCTCTGGGAAGGAGCAAAGCCCCTGGCAGAGCTGGGCTAAGCTTTGGCTTGGTGCTGGATCCTCTCTGGGCTCCCAAGAGCTAAAAGCAATGAGGAAATGGCCGTAGGGACTGTGGGCAGGGAGGCAGGGGACGTCCTCCTCCGGTGGCTGGAGCCCCGGTGTCACCATCTGTGCGACTGCAGATTTCCCCCCCAAACTGTCCCAGCCCCACAGAGCTCTTTGCCCTTGACAGGGAGGATGAACAAAGAGGTTTTACATAATCCCACATGATCTGCATAATGCACGGCCCCAAAACCTGCTGCTCCCGCTTGCCACGGCACAAGGAGCCACTGGATGTTCCTCCCTCTTCTCAGTCTGATTCCTCTTCCCTGGCCATGTATCACTGCCAGGAGTGAAATCCTGTGTTGAGCAGCTCTGCCAGGCTCCCAGGTGGGGGTACCCACAGCCCAGCGTGTTTGGGGTGCTGCTGGAGGCACCCACATCCCGACAGGAAGCTTTTGCTCCAGCTGTGAACAGCACACAGTCAGCTGGGGAGAGAAAAAACGCCAAAGTGTGTGCAGACATTTTCACAGGGACACTTTGAGGGTGCCACGTTGCCCCTGGCTCATCCTGAAAGGTCTCCATCTCCACTCCCACCATCACCTCTATCCCACCCCCAGGGAAGGAAAATCCTGCTGGAGCTCAGGTGCCCGGCTTTATCTGGTAGCCGAGCATTTCAGAGCCATAAAATTCTGCTGCCTCGAGCCGAGGAAAGAAACCATCCCTGGGTGATTGCTGATTTTGCTTAAAAATACAAAAGCAAAGCAAAAATTAAGGCCCAGCCATCCCTGCAGCCATGGGCTGTGATGCAGTGCCTGGATGTGTTTCCAGGGCTGGGAATGGCATATCCAGCACAGCCCTTTCCCTCAGTGCCATCCACAATGACCCTGTGTCAGATACACCATGCAGTGGTGCCACACGGAAGTGGCCAGGCATGAAATTGCCAGAAATCACCCCAAAGGAAGAGTCCATCCAGTTGGGAATCACCTTGGGATGCTCCCAAGCCCCTGCTCACCACAGGACGGGCACGAGCAGAGCCGGCAGCATCTCAGCATCTCCAACCGACTCCAATGACACCACCCGTAGGCTCCAAAATGTTGGGGAACAAATAAATACAGCTCAAAGGAGACTCAGAGATCGAAGGGAAATGGCCATTAGCAGCCCTCCATCTGCAGTAAAGAGCCAGCCATGTCCGGCACTCCGGATCTAATGGGTTTTTAATATTCTCGTGGCACGCACTGGGGTATAGATGGGAAGAGACACTTGGAGGTCTTGCATGAGCACCAGTACTCGGGGGGCTGCTCACAGAGTTCAGGCTCTTCCTTTCCCTGCCAGCTGCCTCGGAGATGTAGATGTTTCAATTATTCTGTCAAGCTGCATATTCCAAATTGGGGCCAGAGAAGTGTCTCTGTCTTATATAGAAAGAAAGGAAAAAATATATCCCTAAAAGGAAAAGAAATGAACTCAGAAATTAATAAGGCTGATTGACAATGCTGCTTTGGAAACTCTGGTACCATATGGCATCCTTGAATGGCTGCAGTGCTGTTAGGATGGAGCTGACCAGCTGGAGAGTTACTGTGGGTTGTTTGTAATTGTAATAATGGATATCAGATGGCTGGTGTGGAGCAGTTTATAAATGAGAACAGACAATGAGCCGCACTGTTTGTCAGGAAATCATTGCTGATATGGGCTTTGTGCTACCCACCACTCCCGGGTGGAGCTGGCTGCTCCCAGGGCACCCTGTGCTGCCCTTGGGTCCGGCTCCGGCTGGGAAAGGCACGATCCCAGGGCAGGTGATCCAGGAGGGTGGTCCAGCCAGGAGAACTTCCAAAAAACCCCCCTTCACCCTCCTGGTGCTATGGGCAGAGCCCCAGATGGCATTGGGGCTGATGTCCTCCTGCAAAAGATGTGGGGTACAGCCAAGGGACCTTCCCTGAGGAAGCCAAAGCAAACGGGGACCTGTCTGGGATCTACCGGAGCCTCTGGAGCCAGTCAGGATCACAGGGCTGCTGGGATACTGACACTTCCAGATTGGTTTTTGTGCTGAACAGCCGGAAAAATCATGACATTTCAGAATTTGCCAGTTAATGGATTTTTTTTTTTTTTTTAAAGTCAGTAACAGTGAAATTCATTATTTTGATTTCTGCTGATCTCCAACTCCACGGTTTAGCACATAAAGCGAAGCCTGAGTTTGGAACGAAAATGTCACACACTTGTTCACTCCTCTTTTCCAAAACGAACTTGCATCCAAATTAACACAGGACATTGCCCAGCTGGAATGTCCCCTGTGCTCCAGCTGAAGCCACCCTGTGCCAGTGGCCCAACAGCCCGGGGCAGTGAGCCCCAGCCCAGAGGACCCAGGGCAGGAGACGGCTGGGAGAGAAGGCTGCCTTCAAGGCTTAGCTATTGCAACTCTTGTTAATTCCTTAGTGGTCCTGGATTATTTTTTACCCTAAAACCTATTAAAAAAGAAGTGATAACCCAACTGCGTTGTGCATGTTCCCTCATCACCTGAAGCCCTTTGGCAGTGCCAGGTGATGTTGCAGGGCAGGACGGGCACATCCAAACCCAAACACAGCTGGGTGCTCCAGCAGGTCTTATTTCGGGATCATCAGCCCCCGGGCAGGGATGGAAGGAGTCCTGGCGCTGCTGGGCCTCCTCCCCGCTCGCCTTCAGGCTGATGGCATCTCTGGTGTGGGGGCCAGGGCGCAGTGGGTGCTCCGGGAGTGGCCAGCCGGCAGCAGGCAGAGCTTTCTAGGAAAGCCATCTCGGTGGGAAGGAGGCCAGGACTGGAGCTGCGGCCACGGCACGTGCCAAGCGCCGGGCAGAGCATCCACGAGCTGCCATGCCCCTCTGCAGGGCATCTCCGCAGCCTGGAAACACTCCCGCCTCTCCTTCTGGCTGCACGGAGAGACTGCGGATACTGCGGGGTGGTCTGGGAACCCCCCGCACTGGACAGCAGCTGCCCTGTGCCCTCCTGTGTCCAGGGGCACAGGGAACGGTGGGCAGAGGTGCTGGAAGTGCAAGGGAACGGCCTGGGGGGATCATACCCAACTCATCACCCTCAGCAAAACCCTTCCCTCAGCTCCGTCATTTTCAGCCCTCGTTACCTGTAACAGAATTTCTGCTCTCTGGTTTGGTTTGGATAAGAAATTAAACTTCTCATATATATATATATATATATATATATATTTCTACATGAATTATATATTCATATTTAAATGTTTTATATTCTTATATATAAAGATTTCTTTTATAGTACTCTTCTGTAGTATAAAAATATTCCTTGAAAACCCCAGCGTGTACAAATCCTCACACAAAACCCTTGGAAACAGGCAGGGCAAAGTGACTGAAGTCCGTGGTCGAAATCAGCAGGCAGGAAACTTTCCTCTAATCCATCACCCGTAACCAAGCTCTGTGGCTAATTCCCTGAAGAAATATGGAGTCCTGCTCCCTCCCAGTTCTGAAAACATCCCGGTTTATACTGGGGCATAGCTCTTCCTCAAAACTCCTGTATTTCTTTTTCCAGTTCAGAGAGGATTATTTGAATCTGCTTATTTGCAGCCTTGATTTTTAGGCTTTCATGTAAAATGCAACTCACCCGTTCATTTTAATAGCAGAGATTCCAGGTCTGTCTTATATAAACCAGCCACTACTTAGGGAAAATTGGCATCCCATTACCATGCACCAACCATCATAATTAAGTTTTAATTTATTTGTAAGGGGATGCTGAGGTGTGGTGCAGACACAGTGTTTTGGACACCTCCTCAGGAACTGGAGCTGGGAAGCAGGAGGGCTGATGGCATTCCCCAGACCCATCCGTGGTGTCCTGTCCCCGTGTCCCCACAGACCTCCCAGCGACCCGATCACATCCTCCCAGTTTTAGCCTGAAGTTGTCACTCAGTAGGAAAACTCCCGCTCTTCCTCCAGCTCAGCTTTGTCTGACCTCATCAGCAAACTGAACTAATTGTAGGAAGGGAAGTCGGGGAACAGCGCAGCCGCCCTTCCTGACGGGGTGGCGGCTGTCACAGCGTGTTGGTGGCATCACCAGCCCCGGTGCCCAGCACTGAGCCGCAGGTCCCCGTGTGACTTGGGCGGGGCAGATGAATTTCTTACCGCTCACTATCACCTTTTAAATCACCGCGACTGCAAGCCCTGACAAGCGCTGTCAGCAGTTGAAATGCAAAGAGGATTAGATTTCAAAAGAAAGAGGTATTCAACGCGAATCCGCACACAAACACACTCGTTTTTCCGGCACAGCCACTCTGGAAACGCTGAGCACCCCAGGCTGGGTGCAGCCCTTCCCTGGCGCCCGAGCATCCTACACTTCATGTGGTTTAGTGAGCTCGGCTTGCCTTGCCACCACTTTTGGGGTGTCATCTGTTTGATCAGTCCCCATCACCCCCGTGCCCGCGGAGGGGCCCCATGGCAGCCAGGCTGCCGTCGTTGTTGAGTTTTGTTTTGCCGGGGTAACAGAGCCTCCCCACATCCTCCCGCCCAGCCCGGCTCCCACCCACGCACTGTCACTGTTCATGGGTTCGCTTTGCCCTGCCTGGCAGGGAACGGCCCCCAAAAGCGGTGTCACTTTGTCACCCCAAGCCAGCAGCTATGGATGCTAAAAACCTTTAGCAGAGAAGCCTTCAGCTCTCAGCAGCAGTTCGTGAGAGTTCTGTCTTTCTCATGCTAAACTATGCAAAACATGATAAGGTTTCTGTAAACCGAGTCTGCTATCTTGCACCTGCAAATATAATTAGAATTGTTATGATTTCGACTCGGGAAATGAACGATGTGAGAATTGACCAATCACTCTGGTAGGTAGTTAGCTAGAGGTCCAATAACCTCTTGCCATTGAGGTAAACACTAAAGGAACTAAACACATAAAAACCCGTCCTTTGTTAATTAAATAATTCCATTCCATTCCATTCCATTCTCTTGACTGCATTCCTGTCTCTGAGTCTTTCTCACTCTCCGGCTGGCAGCAGCGACAGGCAGCTGCACGGAGGGCGAGGGGCAGGCGGCAGCCCCGTGTCCCCTCACGCAGGGTGCGATGTCTGTGGGGTCTGTGTGCTCCTGGAGGGACGGATTTGGGATTCCCAGCTCTGCTCCGAGCCCTGGTGCACCCCTGGCCCATCAGCATCCCATGTTTCCTTTCTTCCCTTCCATGGGAGGTTGAAAAATCACCAAGAATCTGCTGGAGGGAGTTGAAAATCCAACGTGGGGCCAGCTGAGCTCCAGGACAGGCACACGGTGGGTGTGAGCATGGACCCTGCACAGCCACAGCAGCCCGAAATCCTCTGGGAAAAGTGCACCCAGAGCAAGAGGCAGGATCGTGAGGGGATCAGCACCACAGCCAAGAGGAAAGGGTCATCCCGAGCTGGGAGGACGAGGATGGAAGCACAGTGCCAGAGACGAAGGTGCGTTAGGAGCAGAGGGCTGAAATAAAAGCCAGCAGGGGCTGATGGTAGGAGTGGTGAGCTGCAAAACCCACCAAAAACTCCTTCTGCTTCAGACATCTGCAAAAAATATCCTATTAAAACCCAAATCAGGCTCCTACCCCAGCCTCTACTCATTTACTGTTTGCTGCCAAACACCTCCACGGTGGCAGCTGACTTTTGCTTTGTGTCTGTGCCCGCACACATCCCATTGCCAGAAAATGATAAAAAATGTTTTAAAACAACAGAGCAAACCCCAAAAGTGCTGGGTGCTCACATGAGGATGGGGATGGCCATGATGTCTTCATGGAGGAGCAGCAGCAGCCGGGGTGTGTGAGCAACATCCCCAAGCCTGGCTGTGCTCTGACAGGGGCTGTGGTTGTGATTTGCAAAACGATCACTCCTTAGGGAAATGATGGGATTTACCCCACAGGTGCAGGTCTGGCTGGAAATGGAGCACAGCAGCCAGGCTGGTGGGGATGCTGCCACCCAAGGAGCCACCACGGGACAGCCCTTCTGCCTCCCCAGGGCCCCTCTGGACAAGGGAGTGCTCCGAGCATCCCCAAATCCTTCATCCCCAGCCCATCTGCCGCTCGAATGCCGCTCCCCGGCTGCGACGTTGGGGTGGCTCCCACTCCTCATTAGAGGTCGCAGCCCCCGAGCAAAGATTAATCTGGCACTTGTGCGAATTTATCTGCTTGAAAAGAGAGGGACCGGCTCTGACCTCACAGTCTGGAGACTGGTGGGGAGTTTACTGTCCCCTGAGCTGTCAAGCCAATTCCCTGCAGTACCAAGCTGTTGTTCTTGGCATCTGCTAGGCAGAAAGGCTGTGAAACACCCCAAATATCTGTTTGTTTTAAAAGGTAAATATTAATTTCAGGATGCTGTTTACATAAGCAGACTCTTGGAGCTTGAACTCACTGCCTTTTGCTGGTGTCACATGGCATTAGTGTGTATTTAACATTTATTTAACTCTCCTTGGCCCTGCTTGTGCCAGATGGCAGGCAGCCTGCACGGCCAGGCTGGGCTCAGCTTGGGGCTGCTCCGAGCGTGACAAGGGGCTGGGTTGAGGCTGCAAAGTTAAAAGTTTGAGCAGTTTTGTGGCTGCAGGTTCCTGAATGACACCAAAACTCACCGTGGCTCTGTGTCCCCGAGGCTGGGTGGTGTCCCTGCCTCCAGAAGCCAAAAGCAAGGCAACCAGGGAATCATCCTCTGACGAGTCCAAACCAGTGCAAGGGCTGGGCTTTCCTCAGCTCTTGCTGGGCATTGGGGTCTGACCACCTTGGCCTGATCCTGCCCGGCACTGAGCTCCCTCCCTGCTCCCTAGGGAGCAGGTCTGTGGATCCCAGCAGCCATCCCAGTTTGCATGCACTGGGTGGGACACCCAGAGCTGAAACCCTGAGCTGCACAAGGTGGGGGGTGCCCAGCCAGCCGGTGATGTGGACGAGCTGATGACATCGCAGAGGAGCTGATGACGTGGCACAGGAGCTGCTGGCTGGCTCCTGGGGTCCTGAACAGCGAGTTTGTTCCTCTCAGTGAGTTGCTGAGAGATCTCATAAAGTGATGCACAGCCCTGACGTCCAGCTCCGAGTGCTGAGTGCTCACACGTCTCTTTTCTGCGTCTCCAGTCACTTACTCTCCCAGCACAGGGCATTTTTTGGGTAATGAAGCACTGTCAGTGTCACTGCTCTCTCAAACAATGAAGAAATACAGCCAGATGGCCTCTGGAAAACAAATAAGATATTCAAAACAATATCAGCCTCTTTATGGCTGCAGCAGGCACCCATCAGCTTGAAAATACAAACGAGGAAGATCCGAGATGGTTTCAGGGACAGGATTGCAGGTTCTAAGCTGGGCTGGACACCCTTGTGCTCAAACATTCATGTTTGAAGAAAGGGACCTGCACGATAAATAATGTCCCCAGATTTTATCACAGAATTACTGCCTGTGTGGCCTCGACAGCCGCTGTGTGCTCTGCCTTCCACCTGCTGAACAGGTCTCATCCCACCCATCCCCTCCTCCAGGAGTTTTTGCTCGGTGGGATCCCATCCCCTCCCCCAGGACACACCTGCCTCTCGAGGCAATGCTGACCACTCGCGCTGTGCCAGGAGAAACACTGACCGGACACCAGGACTGACCTTGGGAAACTCCACTGACCTCCAGACCTCCCTTCTGGCACCATCTGCCTCGCTCGCCTTTCACTCAGTTCTCACCCTTGCTAATGATGCCTGTACTAAACTTTCTATTTTGCCTTGTTTGGAAACCCACTTCCCTGCGAAGGAAGCAGGCAGGGTACTCTGCCATGACCTGCCCTGTGAGAGGAATCCTTTATCTCATTTCCCACTCTTTCCTATGACAGTAATGTCTTTTTTTTCAGCATTTTTAGAGCTACAAATGCCTGTGAGATGAGAGATTTCCAAACAACGTTCCCTCTTGCTTTTGTGTTCGCTGTTCTTTGATCAAAGCCATTAATCCTTGCCACCAGATCTGCCTTCCCTGTAGAGGAAATGGAAGGACTGAGCTGGTGTGGGAACTGGGAGGAGGCAGCAAAGGGGTGAGGAAGAGGCAGGACAAGGCTGTGGGGAGCAAGACTGGCCATACATCTTTGCCTGAGAGAGCTTGTTCCACCCAGGGCCACAGTCATCAGCTGAGACCTTCCCTCCCTCTGGCTTAGCATCCTGCAGCCACCTTTGTCTTGTTGGTTTTATTCAGAGGGGGACTCAAGGCCATGAGGTCTCATAGAATCAGAGAATCAGAGAAGGTTTGGGTTGGAGGGACCTTAAAGATCATCTTATGCCACCCCCTGCCATGGGCAGGGACACCTTCCACTAGCCCAGGCTGCTCCAAGCCCCAGTGTCCAACCCGGCCTTGGACACTTCCAGGGATCCAGGGGCAGCCACAGCTTCTCTGGGCACCCTGTGCCAGGGCCTCCCCACCCTCAGAGGGAAGAATTTTTTCCCAATATCCCATCTAAACCTCCTCTCTTTCAGTTTGAAGCCATTTCCCCGTTGTCCTGTCCCTCCAAGCCCTTGTCAACAGCCTCTCTTCATCTTTCTTGCAGGCTTCCTTCAGGTACAGAAAGGCCACAATTAGCTCACTCTGAAGCCTCTCTTTTCCAGGCTGAACAATCCCAACTCTCTCAGCCTTTCCTCACAGCAGAGCTGCTCCATCCCTCTGATCACCTTGGTGGCCTCCTCTGGACTCCCTCCAACAGCTCCATGTCCTTCCTGTCCATCCTGTTCCCTTCGGAAGGACCTTTGCACGAGCTGAAGGAGCACCACTCCTTCAGGATGGGGACCAAACCCAGAATGGTGCTTCACATCAGTGCTCAGGTGGGGGTAAGGACGTGGCAGAACAGCAAACAGAACTGAAAAAAAACCATCTTCAGAGCGTAGCTCACTCAGCATGGCATGAGCTGAGGTGTGGGATGGCAGCAAATAACCAGAGCAGAGGCCAAGTACCTGCTCATACAGCAAGCATCATTCCCTGTGCACCTGACAGAGAATTCACCATGGAAAAGGTGTCTTTGACTCGACAGCCTGATATCCAATTAAATGTTCTAAAGATGGTGGGAGCACCTCTTGACTTTTGGAGGGCACGTATGAATATTTTGGTGGTTTACTGGCCATAGATACAGACCCTGTACAGCGGCTGTGTATTTATAGTCCTAAAAATGCTGCTTGCAAAACCATGGCTGCTCAGTGGGGTGTGATAGAGGTATATAAATACCTAGACACATACATCTACCTCTCCAGCATGCGTGTCCCCACACACTGCACTGGGCTGAGAAGCCTTTTTCTTGTCCCAAATACATGATGTGTTCAAGTGATAAAAAGAAAAGGGTTCCAAATGAAGTCCACATGCCTGTAGAGCTTCTTCTCTCAGACACCAGCCTATTTCAAGGGCATACAGCAGCATCAGCTGAGTGAACAGGTGTTGCTCGGTTGGACGCAGCACAGAAATCCATACTCATAAAGGCTGGGTGGGTTTTTTTCTCTTGGAGCAAATAAGCCCTGCTCTGTCTACCAATGTACCAGCAGAGGAAAAATTGCATCTGACGCCTTTGTTTGATGGCTGCTGCTCCAGAGAGCACAAGACAAGCTCAGCTTATTGCATGGCTTAAAATTTGGGGGGGTAGAGGTGGGGAAGGAGAGCTCCCTGCAGGGCAGGCTATGGCAGAGGGTATTGCCACGTGACATGCTCCCCTTGCTCACAGAACGTCAGGGTCTGGAGCTCACCCTCCCTACAAGACCATGCCCAATATCCCATGCCCACGTCTCACCCACAACCCTGGCACCACTCGTCTCAGATCTGATAAAGAGCACAGAGATCCCATTCCCTGCTCACACCTCTTCCTCTCTAGAAGACACTTGCTGGAGGGGCAGCAGGATGGCCACATTTCAAACGTGATCCTGCTTCTGTGGGGAAGTCACATATACCTATGGAAATGTCCCCAAAACTGCTGTCCTGAGCAGCTACACCTTCCATCGGCATTGAGGCCTGCAAGACCAAGCCTCATGTGTATCTTTTCCTGGTATTCCAGGGGTATTATTCAGACAGTCCTCTCCTCCTTGGGGTTTCCAAAGCAGCTGTTCCATCTTTAGAAACCAAGCAGCAATGCAGGCCCTGTGCCCACCATGGCTTCACCTTGGGCAACATCAAAGCTGTTGAAGAGAAAGGAAGATGAAAATACATTTGCTGCTCCTTCAAAGCTTTCCCCAGCACATCCCAGTGCTCTGCTTTGCTCTCCCAGTCCTCATCACCCTCTCCTCAATCTGAGCGGTGACACTTCACACCAGGGCGCGTCTCTCAAGGTTGTGGTGCTCTGGAGGGATGGGACACGGAGCAGGGCAGCAACAGCCCCTCGCTGTCACCACAGCAGTTCCATCTCCT
This sequence comes from Lycocorax pyrrhopterus obiensis, assembly GCA_014706295.1. Taxonomy (NCBI): domain Eukaryota; kingdom Metazoa; phylum Chordata; class Aves; order Passeriformes; family Paradisaeidae; genus Lycocorax; species Lycocorax pyrrhopterus. The sequence continues at coordinate 5,359,811 of JACSVZ010000022.1, read as the reverse complement.
CTGCCCTCAGCACACAGAGAGATCCAGCCTGGGTGAGCCTCAGGGAGATGCCAGGCTGTGACTGGCACATTCAGGTGTCTTGGGAAGCTGCTCCCATCACAGTGGGCTCTGATGGAGCCCAGCCTGCCACTCTCCAAGGAGCTTCACAGGCTTTAGGAACCAGCTAAATAAAAACAAAGCCCTTATCAGCACCCCACACAATGGCCCTTTCTGCTTCACCGGTGTCAAATTGGCTCCAGCGAGGCTGTAGATGACACAGAAATAAGGTGGTGGCAAACACAGGCCAGAGCCAAGCTGCAGCCAGCCCGGCAGGAGATAACAGAGGCTGGGGGGAGGCAGGCTCTGGCAGACAGGGGCCAGGGGAGGAGGCAAAGCCACAAAGTTAAACCCAAGACAATGGGACCGGATGGATGGTCCTGTTGTTTTAGTGCAAAGTTGGATCTGCTCCATCCTGGGATATCTGGGCCCAAGAGATGCCTGTTCCTGGCCAGCAAGCTCCAACAGAGCCCATGGCTCCCTGAGCATGGGGAGTGAAACCCTGCTGAGCTGCAGGGCTGGGCTGTCCACGGGCTGCTGCCAGCAACCACCAGCCCAGAACTGGGGCAGGTCAAACCCAGCTTGCTGGGAGCATGGTCCTGCTGGGAAACAGCAGCCCTGACCCGTGTGCCCTTTCTTCCCTGAGCAGGGCTCACAGATCTCAGTGCCTCGATTATACAGGCAGTGACTTGAGGGCATGGACAGCGCCTTAGGGCAGCCAGCTCGGATCTCCTGCCCCATCCCAAGAGCTCTTTCACTGGAGTGAGCTCTCCCAAGACTGAAGCAGGGCATCCATAGCCACACTGGTACCAGCATGACTTGGTAACTGGTAAGGACATCTACCTAGGGCAGGAGACTGGGCCCTGGCCCTGCTTCCAGGACCACATACGTATTTTATCGCTGGGAAGGGAAACCCCGGCTATAACCCAATTTGCAGGCACATATCTTCCTCCTACAGCTACTCCCAAGTCTTTTGGGACGTTCCTGACCTAGCTGGCATATTTTCAGCTTCCCAGAGGACACCTAAAATGGCAAATCCCTGCAGGATGGGAGCAAAGCTGTGCTTCGTTTTCAGATGCCGATAGGACTTCACCGTAAGGAAAAGGTTCTTCCCCCAGAGAGTGCTGGGCACTGCCCAGGCTCCCCAGGGAATGGGCACAGCCCCGAGGCTGCCAGAGCTCCAGGAGCGTTTGGACAGCACTGCCAGGGATGGACAGGGTGGGGTTGTTGGGGTGTCTGTGCAGGGACAGGGGTTGGACTCTGATCCTTGTGGATCCCTTCCAGCTCAGGGATATTCCATGATTCTATGAGGCTGCTGCCTTGACAAACCCTGAATAGGAGTCTCAGGCTGTCAGTGAAGCTCTCGTGATCCCAAACTCTGGCATTACTAGGTTTTGAGGTACTTATGCCATGAAAGCTTTAGCTTGTAGGAGCAGAACCACATCTCACCTTTGCCGTGGATATTTGACTGCGGCAGGACTCCCTGGGACACTTTGTGGACATGGTTTAGCGGTGGGCTTGGAGTGTGGGAAGTGCTGGGAGGGAGCAAAACCGCTTTGGTTACAGCGCCTGAGGCACTGGGGCTGAGGTGGGGACAAACCTATTCATCCTTAGGTATTGTAACACTTTGGGGGGGTACGCGTTTTGTAACACCTTTGGGGGTTGTGTACAGGTGTTATAACATTTTGGGGGGTTGTGTACAGGTGTTTTAACATCTTTTGGGGGTGTACAGGCATTGTAACACCTTTGGGGTTGTGTGTACAGGTGTTGTAACATATTGGGGGGTTGTGTACAGGTGTTGTAACATATTGGGGGGTTGTGTACAGGTGTTTTACCATCTTTTGGGGGTGTACAGGCATTGTAACACCTTTGGGGTTGTGTGTACAGGTGTTGTAACATTTTGGGGGGTTGTGTACAGGTATTTAAACACATTTGGGTGTACAGGTATCGTAGCACCTCTGGTGTGTGTGTACAGGTATTTTAACAACTTTTGGGGGCGCACAGATGTTGTAACACCTTTGGGGTGTGTGTACAGGTATTTTAATAACTTTTGGGGGTGCACAGGCACTGTAACACCTTTGGGGTTGTGCACAGGTATTGTAACACCTTAGGGGGAGGGGGAGACCTCCGTGGAGGTGGGGAACGCGGCCAGTTGGGTCTGTGAAGGTTACACCCCACAACTCGGCTATAATTCACCGCTGAATTAACACACTCCCCACCTCTCGTCCCCACACATCCCGTCCCCACACACCCCCTCCCCACACATCCCCTCCGCACACATCCCCTTCCTGCCCGGCTCCGGGGCGGGCCGGGGGAGGCCGCGCCCCCGCTCTCGTCACGGCGAGGGCCGGGCCGGGCCGGGCAGGAGGCGCCGAGGATCCGGGCCATGGTGGGGATCCCGGGAAGCTGCCAGTGTAAGAGCCGGGATCGGGGCACGGGCGGGAGGGAGGCAGCGCTGGGCCGGCGCCGAGCGGGGCCGAGCGGGGCCGGGCCGGGCCGGGGGGAGCGGGGCTGAGCCCCGGAGCGGAGCGGGGAGGGGGACACGCGCTTTGTACCGCAGTCTGTAATGGTGTGTTTGGTTTATATGTGTTTCTCAGCATGCGGGTTCACTGCCCCGAAGTGTGGGCCTCGGGGGCTCCCACCCGCAAGCCCAGCGCGGCGTTCCCCGGGTTTATGTGGGATTTCCAGGCTGGATGGGCTCTGGCGGCCGGGAACAAGGGGTGCAGCCCCCCTCCCCTCACCCCTTGGCCGGCGGCTGGGGCCGGCAGTGCCGGAGCTCAGGTGTTGGAGCCAAAGTGGGTTTGCACCCTCCTGGCACTGCCCGCGTTCCCAGCCCACCGCTAAAACACAGTAAAATGGTGAGATGTCCCAGGGAGTCCCACCACAGTGAATAATACCCAGGTCAGAGCTGGGCACGAGTGTTTCCTCTCCTGCAAACCACGGGCACTCGGGTGGGCAGCGACCTGGCGCCTGTGTGCGTGTGAACCCTGTGCACATAAATCCTGGCTTTTGCAGCATCCTCTCCTGCTTGGAGCTGGGAAGGTGGATATCTTCAGCCCCATTTGCATTAATTTCCCAGAACTCCTGGGTTTGTTGCCAGAAGCGTTGTGCCCTCTGAAAGCCATGAGGTTGGCAGGAGAGCACGTGGTTAGGCTGTTTTTCAACCTCCTGGGCGTTTTTGTGTCCTGTGCTTGTTTATCCACGATTGGGAACGGAGGATGAGCCATCCCGGGATGAGCAGCGAGGTGCCGGCCGGAGCCGGGATGTCTGTGTGTGGCAATGTCCATTACACATGGGCTGGATCGTGGCCTCAAGGTGACTCTTCGGGTAAGCCATAGCTCAGGAAAGGGAGAAAAGCAGTTAAAAGCACATCCCAAAGCTCAGGAAATTCAGGAATTTTAAAATGAAGTGTGATTGCTCATAGGGAGGCAGTGTAAAGATAGATGCTGATGCTAATGTGGAAACCACTCTGAAAGCTGCATTCCCGATATGGAGAAGGAATTACCAAGTGACAGAAGTTGCAGCGGGTGGTTTTATACTTTGTTGTGCTGCTTAGCGCAAAGTGTGTGGAGATGTTGAGGTGAGGCTGTTACCCCTTAAGGCAGTCAGAAATGTATGAGTCTGGCAAGGCGTGTGGACTTTACCCAGCCAGTGTCCCAGGTGCCTGGAGAGCACCATGGTGGGAGAGCCATGTCCACATCCACGTGGCTGTGGAGAGCCCTGGCACCTGGCTCCTAACCTTCATTTTGTCAGCAAAACTTCTTCACCTTTTGAAGAAAAGGCCCCACAGATGGAGCTCGGGTGAGATCATGTGCTTTAACCCTGCTGTCCAAAGTCAGCCCTCTGTGCCCCATCTCCTTTCCCCAAGCTCCCTTTGGAGTCACATCGACGAAACAGGCGCTTCTCAGGGTGTTTCATCTCTCCAGCCTTGCACACCTCTCTTTGAGTGAGACAAATTCCGCACTGGAGGTGCCTGAGCTTTTTGATTGCCTGCAAGGGGAGTCCAGGAGAGCTGGCTTAGGCTTTGGCAGTGAGGAGTTGGATGAAACAAATCCCACCCAGTGTGTCTGCTCATGGTGCAGCTCAGTGGTGTATGCAGAGACTGCTCAGACTCCCTGCTTCCCTCAGACGGAGCACAGGGAGGACAGACAGACCTTTGAAATCCTGCTAAAAATAATTGAAGCTGAGGGAGACAGGGATCTTGTGCCTCCATCGTAGCTTCAGGGTGGGTATGTGAAACCGGTTCCTCTCTCAGCTGTGACACTTTCTGCAACAGGGGGCAAGTTGTTTGAATATTTTATTGGATCGTGGCAGGAACGTATGGATGTGTGTGTGGCTGTTGAGTTTTGCAATATTAAACCATGCCTGAGATTAGGAAGAAATTCTTCCCTGTGAGGGTGGGGGGGCCCTGGCACAGGGTGCCCAGAGAAGCTGTGGCTGCCCCTGGATCCCTGGCAGTGTCCAAGGCCGGGTTGGACATTGGGGCTTGGAGCAGCCTGGGCTAGTGGAAGGTGTCCCTGCCCATGGCAGGGGGTGGAACAAGGTGGTCTCCCAGCCCAAACCAGGCTGTTATTCTGTGATTAGGGCTTTTCATCTGGGTGCTGCTGACAGGGCTGAGGAAGCAATCACTGACTCTATGGCAGCAGGGACAGCAAGGCCATAGCCCCTGGCAGGAGAGGGTGAGGGCACCTGGAATGCTTGGAGTGGGAGCTAAGGTGTTATTTTTGTGCAGCTTTAATGTGTCTGTGGCCCAGCATCCATTGGGGAATGCTAAGGATAAGCCTGGTGAGCCATGCAGCTGCTCTATAAAGATAAGCACATAGATATGGGCTGTAGCTATCGGGACCTTTGTAGATGGATCAGGTAGGGATGTCCTGTTAGTGCCAGCTGTTGAACAGCCTGAATGCTGACACAAGACATCACTTAGTTCTTGGGCCCAGTGTCAGCCCAAGAACACTGCTGGGGTTTATCTTTGGTCTCAAGAAAGTAATAATCAGCTGTAGACTCATAATTTTTTATAAATCTAATTATCTGCATTGCTTTGGTTATCAGCCCAATGATTTCTGCTGTGTTACACAGATCCTGGCAATGTCAGGAGGTTGCTTGATTTCGTTTGGTGTGTGTTACAGAGAAGTGGATCAGTGCTCAGTGTGAAACTAATGATGGGGAAAGAGAGAAGAAATGTAGGAGTGCTTTGAAACTTTGAGATGTTCCAGTTTGAGGCACATACTGGCTCTCATGAATATGCTCTTCTTACATTTCCAGTGGGCAGAAATTGAAATGGATCATTCAGGGACTTAGTCTTGATTTTCATATACTGTGAAATTAAAGGCTTAAGGTGTTCCTCTTCCTTTGTGCCAGTGTTCAGGAGAGTGAAATAAACTGACATTTTAAAGCAGTCAGAGAAAAGAAAGAGTTTTTTGATTTGCAGGGACTCTGAGGATCGAAAAGAGCTTGTACTTGGGGTAGAGCTTGTGGAGTTGACTCTGCTGGAAGCAGGACTGGAGTGGAATAGTGAGCTGAGTGCTTGCCATCGGCCTGAGCTGCCAAGGAGTCACAGGCACCTCGAGAGGCTGCCATGAGCCACTGGAGGGGGGGAAACTGCTCAGGTTTCCCTCTTGCTGGCAAGAATCAGAAGTGAACTCTTCCCCTTCAGAAGAAGGAGGTGGCTGTAAAACTCAGAAAGGTGAGAAGTGAATCTGTCTCTCCCTCTCTGATGTAAAAAGTCCCAGGGGAAGGGTTTCCACCCAGACAGGTGATTTACCTGGAACTTTTCCAGAAAACCACCTTCCTGAGGGCACTTGTCCAGCCAGTGTCTGGGGCTTAAAACTTCTCCTGTGTCCCTGTCACCTTCCCATCTCTTTGTGCCACATCCTGAGTGTGTGCACACCCTTGTTTGATTCAGCTACAGAGATGTCCTGGGCATCATTTTGGCTGTATTTGTGCACTCCAGGTTAATCAACCCTGACCTCAGAAGTCAATTAAAATGTCCTTTACTCCATGTCATGAGAGAGCAGCACTAACTTCTACAGATAGCAGCTTTTCTGGCACTTGGACTTTGAGGTCAAACTCTGCACGTATGTTTTCCTCAGTGACGTGCTTTGCACACTTGGGGTAATTTAAAGGATCAGACTGTTCAGGCAGGGATTTTCTCCAGTGTAGATTTATGTTGGTATTTAAGATAGTCATTGCTATTAGCCCTCAGCCTTGGGTTGCAAGGGTGTTGTCACAAGATACATGGCATACTCATGGCTTGGCTTTGGGGCTGTAGGTGACACTTCAAAGCTTGCTAAAAATATTTGAAAAATACTACAGAACTCTCTCATTACAGGTATGGGTTTGAATGGAAAAATGCAGGATTAGCCTTTTTTTGCCTGTGGATATAAAATAATCGGACAAATACTTAGTGAATGCTTGCGGACTTACTGCTGCTTTTGTCCAAGTGGTTTCAATAGACACACCAGTTTGTTGGCATCAATACCAGCTTCTCCCTGCTTAGCCATACTTTTTAATCCTCATGACCTCTTGGGAGTTGGCTTTCACTTCCTAGTAGTGCACCTGGTTGTTGTAGCAGGAAGTTCCTCCAAATATATCACCTGACACGCTCCCACCTGGCCTTTGTGTGTGTTTGATCCTGCCTTTTCTGCCAGGAGGCAACAGGAGGAGGAGGAGGAGGAGGAGGTGGTATAAAGCCCTAAAGGAGATAAAGCAGGGAGGCTGTATGTGTTTGGGGTGTGTGGGAGTGGGCTGGTCTGGCCGGGGACTGGTGAGGGGTGGTTGGGTTGAGCAGTTACTGGCACTGGTGGGGCTGGTGGCACACAACAGCTGGGCAGTGCTGAGGAGCCAGTCCAGGGGCCCTCCCTGACTCCCACCTGGTCAGCAAAGACTCTTCAGTCGCCTTAACAGGAGTGGTGAGCACACAAATGGGCCTGACAGCTCATTATATCCCGGCTGTCTTTTGTTTGTTGGCCAACAAATATTTGCTTTATACTTCTAACTTGCACATCCTGCCTGCGGAGCCTCTCTGGATCTGGCTGGAGGAGTTGGATCAAACAGTGGTGGAAGAGGGGCTGTAGTGTGGGGTACAGCTGTAGGGTCCCACATGGTCCTGGGCAGGCAGAACTCCTGGTTGTCTGCTTGGAGCTTCCTTTTCTTAGGTGAGTATTGTGGGCTGAAATATTCTGTGGCTGTGTTCCTGAGCGCGAGCATTTCTCTGAGTCTTGGCTAAGCAGAAACTTAAATTAACACTTTCTTAAATGATGGGGACAGCTCAGCCTGTGGCGTTTCCAGGTGCGGATGAGATTAATTTGCTTATCTTAGTTGAGGGCAGGTAATTACTTGTGCAGGGGAGGTACCAGAGTCAGGATGTTAAAACACAAAGAAGTCAAATGTTCCTCTGTTCCTCCCCCGTTGTGCGAGCTCGTTTGCATTAAAACACCCGTCTGGCAGATCTGCTGCAGGAGCCTTCCCTCCATCTCCTCCTCCTCCTCCTCCCTGATTAGCTTTGGTGGGGGCCAAGAAGCCACCGATGACTTGTGACTGGAAAGCGCTGAACTTTGAGGGGAGATGAAAAAAATCCCTCGAAACGTTTGCGGCCCTGGCATCCCGTCCGCGGGTCGCTGGTGGGGTTTATCTTCTGACATCATGAGGATCTCTGACATTTCTAGCTTAGAAACAATAACTCGCCTTATCCGTCGTCATGTTTTTCTAATTAAAGACAAAGCTTGGTAAATATTTTTTAAATGATTGAATTTCCCAAGTATGGAAAACACATGTCGGGAGTCAGGCTGGCTGCGTCCGATGCGCCTTTTCCCACCGCGTCCCTCGGAGCACGCGAGTGCAAATGCAGATTTAGAGCTGTGGGTGACAGGTTTATCTGGGATGATTGGCAAGGATTTATAAACCAGGAGGGGATTTACTTTGCTCTCCCTCCCTCCTCTTCCCCCTTCTCCCCCCACCTCCCCGACCCCCGTCTCAGAAATAGGAAATTGGGATCACATTAAACCCTAATTGGTTTGGCTCCAGCGCTAGTTCGGTGGCTGCCAAATAGTTAATTTATTGCGTGAGAGTTTGGCCATGTGTTGAGAGGCAAATTTGCTTGAAGCAAGGCATCTCTGTAAACTCTACATCCATTCCTGTGCCAGGTCCTGTTTACAGCATCTCTAGAGTGGGGTGCAGGGGTTGCTTTCCGTGCCCATCCCGGCAGGACAGCGCGGGGGGACCCCGCGGCGGGGCTGCCGTCCCGCCTGCCTCGCTCCCCTGCCAAAACGCTTTCAGGAATTGTTGCCTAAAAGAGCTTAAAGTGGTTTTAGCCGGACTTGGCGCTCGACGTTCGGAAACTGCCAGCTAGATAAGACGTGGGAGGCTCTCAGGAGAATAAATGCATCTGTTTGGGAGATAGCAGCAGGCCTGGGCTGTCACCGCGGAGCGGGGCCAGGTGGGGAGTCCCCGGGGGTGGAAAGATGGCTTTTCCTGGATTATGTGAGCAGGGGCAAATGGGAAGCTGGCATATCTGGCTGCCCCACTGAAGTCCTCCTTGTTCCTGCCCTTCTCCATGAGGCCACTTGGACTGGTGACTGTCGGACATCGCAGATTTGTTGTCACTGGCTCTTGGACCTGTGGCACCTGGTGGTGTTTGGCTCCTGTGAAGTTTTCTGGAAGCTGGGCTCCGGTAGAAGTGTTTGCAGAGGTTTGCAGGACAAGCAGCCCTCTCTGAGGCCGTCACTGCCTTCCCTGGCACTTGACAGGGAATTATTTGGATTTAAGAGGATACTGCAGCCAGAGTTAGAGGCTCACTGCTAGCATGCCTCCGGTGTGAAGTATGACTTGAAAGAGGCTGTGTAAGGAATAAATCCATGGCTGTGGCATTTTCTTTCATTCCTCGCTGAGTTAAATAACAAACTTTGCGTTAAGTGAGCTGCTTCCAGCTCCGAGGCAACAGAATTATCACCGCCGTGCTCAGCGGAGCCCTTTCTGTGTCAGCTGCTATTTCCATTGTGAACTTGATACCTGAAGGCTCAATATTGTGACCCTTTAATTTTCAGCTGCTGAAACGTCCCCTGTGAGCTGGCTAAAGGGGAAGAGCTCAGAGGGGACCTTGCAATGGTTATACAGTGGGAGCAGTGTGTTTCTTTGGGTATTTCTTAAGTGCTGAGTGTTTAGGAGAAATTGATAGGTGGTAGCAAAGCACATTTAGCAATACTTTTCCTTCTGTAGCTCTCGCTTCCTGGGATGTAATAAAATCCATTAAGTTCTATTTATGATCAAAGGCCCAGTATAGTAATAGTTTTATTTGGATAATTATGGCTGTTCTACCAATAATGAAAATACTGCACACTTCCAGGCGTACTGCAATGTTTAGAGGGGTACAGGGTTAGCACAGCCAAATGTTCACGAGTTTTGCTGAGGAGTCAGAGAGATACCAGCTCAAAAAAACTTGGATCAAGCTAATTCCCTGTAGGATGGCATGTCCTGCCCATGGGTGCCACGTTGGGCCGTGCTGCTGTGGGTTTTCCAGCCATCCATGGAGGTGCAGCAGGGTTAGGCAGAACGGAAGGGGGCAAACTGGACAGGTATCGGAAGCAAGTGTGGTGGTTTGTTTTGGAGAGAACCTTTTCATCCCCGGGTCTGAAGGCAGGTTCAACATTCAGCCGGGAGCAGCCACTCCCCACTTGTGCATCTCCTGCCTCATTTGAAATGCAGCCACTTCTGGGATGAGCTGCTGTAATTACTTTAAAGCACATCGTACTTCCACCACTTTTGGCAGGAAGGAAGGAGGAATACTGTGCTCCATCGCCAGACAAAATAGAAATCAACAATTGGGATTTTTCTCAAAGAGCAGATCTATCTTCTCTGCCATTAAATCCGAGTTGGATGGGAGCCTTGTACCCATTTTGCTTTCCCGGTGCGAGTGTGTCGTTCTGCAGCTCACAGCCCATGTTCATGGGAAGATTTAAAGCAGCAGATTCTAGCCAGGAATTCTTTCTAGCACTTTGCTTTCCTTCTGCTGTTTGCTTCCCTCTTCACACTACAGATGCTGATGGATCACCTTCCGTGGTGAGTAAGGAGACACTCTGTACTTTACGTGGTGCTGGGAAACTGCCTCGTCCTCAGGAACGTTCTTCCAGAGAGACATTCCCACTCCTAACCCAGCACGGGTCAGGAATTGTGTCACACAGGCAGTGGCTTGTTCATATAACTCCCATATCAGGGACTGCAAATCAGCTCACACTGGAACTGTGGTTGGATCACCTGTATCCATTTACTGCTGTTTATTTACCCCTCTGCTGCAAAACACCTGACTTCAGATTACTGCCCTTGGCCCACCTTCGTTTCCACATTCCAGAATACACTGGTGGTGCCCTTTTTTCCCCCCAGGGGATGTTTTTTTCTGTGAAAGCTTGGTTTTCCCTCTTTATCTAGGCATGCTGAGCACCTAGGAGCTAATTTGATGGAATCTTCTGAGGGAGAGCCTTGGTTTTGCACTGCAGTGTTCCAGAAACATTCCCAGGCACTTCTCTGACTGTTTTCTTTTTGGATATATTTGTCTCATTGAACAACCCTTTTTTGTTTTTCCTGTGTAGTATTGATTTTAGGAAGAGGGAAAATAGGAAAATAAAACCTCTTTGTGCATTTGAATGGGTAAATAACTATCAGAGCACACAAACTGTTGAGCAGCTGATTTTTAGATGTTCCTTGATTTGTCCTCTAGCAGTTTAAGTTTTCAGTCACTGCAGTTACTGTGTTCATCAGGTTTTATTTCCCATTTAATAATTACAGCAGTTTCCCTCGAGCCCTGTACCTCTAATTAAGAAAGCTAAGTTTGAGATAAAATTAATGGAATGAAATTTGTTATATTTTTATGGTAAAATATGCTCAGAAAAAACACTTGTAGACTCAGTCACTGCTCCTGAACATTGTTTACCTCATCTTGATCCTCCATCAGTGCTGAGGACTATCCTGATGGTGTGAGGACAGGTGAGCACCAAACACCAGGATCTCATCCATGCGGGAATTCTTGCCTTCAGTCTCACAGGTACCAAACGAGATTGTTTGGTTGGCACAGAATATCCCCTTTTCCCCTGTGCACGTGTAAGGATTGCCTCAGTTTCCACCAGCACTGCACTTTTACTGTCCTGCTGGTGCTCTTGGTGGTCTAAGGTGGCCCAGGAAGCCCTGGAGAACCTGGCAGCACCACACAGAGCCAGTCCAGGACTCTGGGCAGGTGTGACCCAGTTGCCATCCAGACTCTGAGAGCCCCTTTTGGTGAAGGACAAGTCAGTGGACAGATCTCCCTGTGTACACCAGGAATTTAAATCTGTCCAAAAGGCCGTGCTGCTCCGAGCAGCAGCTCCGTGAATGGAGATGCACCTCGTCACACCTGTTTTATAACACAGGAGCAAAATATTCAGGGCATCTAAATAGTTTATAGCCCAACAAACAAATTCTGGCAGTGGGAGCGTGAGTTTCCATCTCATTAAGCTGTTGGCAAAGCCCTGGTAATTCCAGTCACTGATACAGCACAGGAATTATCCCTCAACACGACTGGTTGTGTCAGGTCAGAGCATCACTGCTTTTTCTCAGCAGTTGTGTGTTTGTACTTGAGGGGAAAAGAAAGTGTTGAAATGTCAATTCATTTGGTTCTTCTCCAGTGCTGGAGCAAGGTCTTGTGAGGTCAGATAAAAGCGTCTGTGGATTTCTACACCTAAGTTGTAATGAGGAATTGTTTTCACGTCTTTTTTCTTTTTTTTTTTCGGTCATACAAAACCTGACACAGATTCTCAGTTTGGCAGAGGCTCGAAAGTTTATCTTGGAGCTCAGCAGCTGTGCTGCAGCCCAGGTTGGCTCTGACGCAGTTCCTGCCATATCCCAGCTCTTTGTTGGGCTGTAGGAAATCACTGGACCTTTGGAGCCACGGACTTGGGGCAGGTCAGCTTTATCATGGCCGTTCCCACTTTGGGAAGTGTGCTGTGAGTTGGAGAAAAGGAGCTGGAGATGATGGTGTCCTCTGGCTCCTGTGGCAGGCAGAGGAGGAGGCATTTTGTTGATGGAGTGGCACACATGTCCAGAGGCATGGGAAATTTGCCTGCAGCACTGTTACAGATTTTATGGTGTCTTGCAAACAAGAGGGAGCAGTTTGCTCTCCCTGCCACGTGTTACCTTCCACAGCTTGAGACAGCCACATGCAAAATTCATTTTAGAGGTTGGTCATCCAGTCCCAGAGACTAAGGAATGTTGTAGTAGGGCTTTTCTAAGATTTATATGCTTTATCAAAGGTCCTATAGTTTTCTCATTAAAGCAGGATTATCCTGCTGGGATTAGCTGTTCTGCATGGGTGAGGAAGACAGGCACTCCCCATTTTCAGAGTGAACTGCTCCTTCCTGCAGAGATGCACTGAGAAACAGGAGAGCCGGGGGACCCAGGAGACCCAGGGATGCAGGTGTTTGGAAACGGGACCCGAGAGGGGCTTTTACAAATGTCGGCTTGATTTGACTTGACTCCTGAACACATGGGAGAGTTGCAGCAGGCTGCACCTCCAGCACTCCTTACCATCCAAACATCCCAGTCCTGAGACTTGTCCTAGCATTTAACAACCTCCTCGGTGCGAACCTTAGGGAATGAATTTGCAGCTTTTCCATATGCCGGAACAAACAGGCAGGGAAACCTTTGAATTTGCACAAGGAACTTCTGTAGTCAATACAAGTTGACCCTGCAGGCTTTCTGGAACTGATTCCTGTCAGTTTGGCCTTGCAAGATTTTATTTAACCCTTAAATTATCTCCTTTTCCCCAAAAACTTTATTACATAGACTCCCAGAATGGTTTGGATTGGAAGGGACCTTAAAGATCATCCTGTCCCAAACCCCTGCTATGGGCAGGGACACCTTCCCCTATCCCAGGTTGCTGAGAGCCCATTCCAACCTGGCCTTGAGCATCTCTCATGGATTGTTTTTCCTGTGTGACTACAATACTGAATTCAGCTCAAGTCACTTGGAAATTACTGCTAAGTAACAAACAGCTTCTTTTGCTGATGCTGTGGTCTCCAGACACCTGAAGCCTGTTGGGAAGTGGGCTTGGGGTATTTTTTAGTGCACTGTCCGCCTCTCCTGTTTGTAGTATTATAGTTATATACTCTTGTGTTCTTCATGTAAATATTGCCATTAGTGACCAAGAACTTGCAGGAAAATGGTGCAAAGAAAAGCTGAAGCAGCACTGCTAGCCAGGTAGATATATGACACTGCTGCTTAGTTGTAAAGAGTCTCCAAGAAGAATGAGCTGTTGGACTAAAAGCCTGCTCAGACTGCAGTATTGACTTGAAGAGAGGTGTTACTTGACATGAGTGTTGTAAAAATCCCTCAGAAAACAGCCTTAGTACATCTCTTGCTCTGCTCATCATGACATTCCCTGGAGGATGAGTATTTGTTTTTCTAGAGAAGTGAATTTCCAAGTACTCACGCTGGAGCTTGGAGCACCAGGTCAGACATCAGCAGTAAACAGCACCAGGCTCTTCCTTCCTCTATCCCAAGGGAGGCTCCTGCCAGCCTGGAGCCCATCAGGGGGCCGGGCACATCTGCAGCTCTTGTGCTGGTTGGGTTGGTGCAGCCCAAAGCTGGTGTGTGAGAAATGCAACTGTTGTAAAGGTACAATCATCGGAGCATCCAGTAGCGGTCTGCTCTGAGTAGGACCTCTGCTGGATTTAGCACTCCTTTCCACATCTTCAGGAGGTTTTTGGTGGCTGGTCAGTGCAAAGCTGCCCAGCTGAGCTTTTCAGGTTCCCTGGGCTCAAAGGAGGCAGACTATTAACCACAAACACAGCACTCACAACCCTGATACGGCCTTAAATAGGGCAGGAGCTGCTGTAACTCTGATCTCCCCCTGCAACGCAGGGCAGGGCTGTGGCTCACCAGGTGTTTGCCTTCAGCTGCAGCTGCTCCATCTGCAGAACCAGGTGGAGATGTTTGGGACATGAGGAAAACACAGCTGGGAGAAGTTAAGAGCAGCCCCGAGAGGTGCTGGCTCACCTGGGCAGAGCACACCCCAAAGCAGGGTTGGGGGCAATAAACTCAGCTTTACCTCGGCCACAGCCCTGGGTAGGATTAATGAAATGAAGAGGAAGTAAATATATAATTGAGCTGCTTTAGTTCTGCTGGGGTTTTTTCCTCAGTAGTAACAGCCAAATCAAATCAGCTCTTTCCAGAATGCTGCCCTCAGCTCCAAACCCCCTTTGAAGGAGTTTTGCTGATGAATCTCTCTTTTCTATCTCCTACTCCACATTTTTAGTCAGGTTTTTTTAAGTTAAGATGTCTCTTTATTATTTGTCCCCCTGAGTTGTTGTTTTTTTATTTTTTAATGTAACTCATGGTGTAGAAAATGAAGATTTTGATGACTTTTAAAGTTTTGAGTTTAGTAAATCTGAGGTTTGGATTGAAGGCAATTTTTGTTCTCTTGCTTTTTGTCTCTGGGCAGGTAAATTAACTTCACCTTCCCCTTTTGGGTTCTTCTGGCTCTTGAAGTTGTCTGAACACGTGTCCAGTGTGTGGGGTCGAAGACACCTGACTGCTTTAATGTGATGCTCCCAGCAAATGCTCCTTTCAGCCTCTTGCAAAACCTTCCCTTTGAACTTCCGTTCTCTTGCACAGGGATAGTGGCACCTGGATGTGAAATGCTTGGATCCAGGGCAGGCAGCTCCTCAGTAATGGTTTCCTGCTAAGGACTTAGGAGGGAAAAACAAGTTTTGGGACCTTTGCATGGCTCTCTCCTCCCCATCTCTGACTCTACTGGGAATTTTGTTGTTAGTGCTGTTGGTTGATGTGGAAAGAGCTCGAATACCCAGGGAACGAGTGGAGACATGCAGCTGTGGCTGAGGGGGGTCACCCTAAATCTGTGCTGGGATCAGCTGTGGCTGAAAGGGCTGGGGACAGCTGTGGTGGTGTTGGAAGGACCTGATGCCTGCACCCGTTCTGAGTTTCCTCTTCAGCTCAGTTGTTTCAAGCTTCTGCATGTTAAATCCTGGAAGTTTGTGAGGCTGGGTGGGTTGAGTGCTTTGCCAGCTTGGTTTTCTCCAGCCCTTCCTCTAGGCAGAAGGTGGCTGTGGAGTTTTGAGGCTTGGTTTTCTGTACCTGTTGTGTTTTGTTGAATGAGTTTGCTTCAGAGGGATCTTGTGATTGGATCATTCTTCTGTTGGAAAATGTCCATCTGTCAAGACAGAAACTTTGCTTGGGAGCAGCATGTTCTCAGGAGATCAGATACCACCCTAGGCACTCCATATCTGTCTTTGCTAAACTGTACAGCATGGCCTAAATAAACATTTACTGATTGGAGTCTTTGGCATCCTGGTAGAGCTCTGGCTGCTTGACCTTTGGCTGTCCTCATGTCCTCTTCTTTTGTGTAATTTTGGAACAAATATTGGGGATTTTTTTTGTTTGGTTTCGGGGGTTTTTTTAAATAACCATGTGAAAGGGGAAGATTTTAAATCCAGGCTTCACAAGATAGGGCTGTTTAGGCCCAGGGCTCCAGTTTGTGAAGGCAGTAAATAATGTCCTCAGCTCCATCTGGGGTTGAGCTTGGGGATGGATGGATCCTGGTGGATCCTGGCAGGTCCTGGTGGATCCAGCAGCACCACCAGACACTACTGTGGTCCCATTCATGCCTTTATTGAGAGAGGAGGGCCCACCTCAGTGTGACCAGCTGAGCTTGGCTGTGACTCTTGGAGGAACAGTGTAATGGGAATGACAAGAGAGTTGGGCCAGAGGAGAAAAATTCATGTTAGCCTGAATATAGCTTTTCATCCTCTTAAAATTCTTCTGCTTCTTTGAAGTGTGAATCCCAGATGCTACAAAAGTATTTTTCCAGACACGGCTGTGCTGTCTTGCTGTGCATTTTCCACCAAATTGCTGAATTACTGTTCTCCTTCTGGCCTTCAATTTTTTTTTTCATAGCTTTATCTATTTGTCTGGATGTTTTACATGGCTAAAACTCATTCCTGTCTCCCATACCCATGTGAGCACTCCCCACGAGGCAGCATTCCCACCGGGCTATGGCGGAGGACAGGAATGCTGGCTTTTTTTCCAGGAAACTTGTAAACACGAACTTCCTGTTGACACGAGCTGTAAATCTGCAAATAGGCTCTGCTTCCGGCAGGAGGGGAAGGTAATAAAATTTCAGGTCCTTGTTCACTGCTCCTGGTCCTCCTTGAGCTACATCCAAGCACTCCAGAGGCAGTGGAAGCGCAGAGAACCTGCTGATTGCTCTGTACCTCTGGAAATGAGTATTTCCTTTTATTTTTTCCCCTTCAGGCACCCAAAGACAGATGCAATGCTAATAGAAGCCAGTTGGAGAATGTCAAAACCCTGATGACTCCAAAACGATGCTTCATTGCCTGTTTTCCCCTTTCCTTTCTCCCTGCCTCTCCCGCCACTGAGCTGATCTTCAGTTTTTGGGAGTTAACTCTGTCCTACATCCACACCAGGCATTTTGGGATAATGAGCTGTTGGCAGGCCGTGCCATTAAGTTCCCCATGCCACACATTTTTGGGAGGCTGATGCATGCTTTAATTCTGGGTGGGTAACAGGGGCAGGTAGCAGACACCTGGGCGGGTGGCTGAGCTTGCTCAGCAGATTCCATGGGCTTCCAGTGGTTGGGATGATAGTGATGATTTTCAGGATCGGCTATTGGGGCTGCTGGGGATTCTCTGTGCTGTCAGGCAAGGGACGGAGGCAGGCGAGGAGCCTAAGAGATGGTGGAAGCAGAGAGTGGAGAAGGGAAGCAAAAATAAGGGAAAAAAGCAGATTGAAAAAGAGATTAAAAGCATGGCAGTGGAAACGGAAAAAGGACACAAAAAGGAAGAGGTGGTTACAGGACATGGAAACAAGGAGCAACGGGCAGGATAAAAGGAGAGTCTGGATGGAGGCTGAACTCCCTTAATAAGCATCCCATTAATTAATGGCTTCTCCTGCGGCAGCACGGGGCTGTGGACGATATCCAGCCCTCTCCCCTGACCTCTGCGCTCTGCTCGCCCGCCGCCCGGGCTGCCTTTCCCTTGGCTTCCTGCCCCGAGCCCGACCGCAGCCTTCCCAAGCGCTCCGGGCGGGATGGGAGGCACATGGCAGCGGTGAAAGGGGAGCCTCTCGCCGTCGCCTGTGCCTGGGTGGGCGTGCTGGGCCTTTCGTAAACTAATAGCTCCCAGCAGTGCTCCTAAATCAGACTTTGTGGAGCCGGGAGCGCAGCGCTGGAATGCCGGGCCAGGCGCAAAGGGCTGCGCTGGGCTCTTTCTTCTTTTTTTTCTCTCCCCAAAGCCAGCGTTTGTCAGGTCCAGAGGGTCAGTGGAAAGCAGGAGAAGGGAGCTGGCAAAGGAAAATGGGTAAAAAATAAATGTAGGAAAAACTAGCAAAAACCACGTTTGAAATGTGGGTTTTTTGTGATTGGTTGAGGCTGGAAGGAAGGGAACCCTGCTCAATGCTAAACCTGCAAAGCCAACAAACTGGGATGGTACCGGGAAGCTTTCCTTAAAATCCTGAGCTGGTGGTTTTGCTGGGTGTAATGAACAAAACAGCTCAGGATTTATATTTTTTTAAAGGGAGACTGGAATTGGGATGTTTTTAATCAAGGTTACCAGGTTAGTGGCAACTAATTAATGAGAAAAGAGCCGTCTTTGGGTGGCTGTGTGGTGGGGAGGTACCACTTTCCTGAAGCACTGGGAAAGGAGCAGAGCCCCAGCAGCCCTCACAGATGTGCAGTCCCAGTGACTGGAGCAGAGGGGAAGCTCAGGATGAAACTGGGAAAAAGGCTTCTGTTAAAAGAGCCCAAGATAAAGAAGGAAAAGCCATTCTCAGGGGAAGAGCCAGAGCTTGTGGCAGGGAAGGCACCAGTGGAGGGAGGTGCTGGAAGCAAACTGGGATGTAGCGAGCCTGCTGTAGGGAAAGGGCTTGGGATCCATCACGTGTGTTTTATTGCTCACATTGGCCTCTGGGATGAGGCAAACAACCCCAAGTTCTGCTGCTTTGATAGGCTTTAACCTGTGCTTTCTGAATTGCAAATGGTCTTCCACATCTGGTGGTGAGGAGCACTGGGAGCCTGGAGCAGGGTGCCTGATCCAGGACGCAGCTCTCAAAGCCACCATCTCACCTGCAAAAGGGAGGATTTTGGCTTCCAAAGCCTGTCTGTACCATAAACAAGTGCTAAAGAGGATGGTCCGGCAAGGAGTGGTGCAGAAGTGTCAGATGTAGACAGGTAATTGGGGTTTCTGAAGTAGTGGAGAGGTGGCTGGGAGCTGCAGCAGAGCTCCATCTGCACAGCTTCCAAAGCCAGGAGTGCTCCTGGTTGGAGTGTTGGGCAATTAAAGTTGAGCATCACTGAAATGACAATTGGAGGGGAGTGGATGTATGTATTTGAACAAATCTCTGTAATCAAATGGCACTGCTATTGATCTGGAAAATACTGTCAAGCTGCAGAGCTGTTGGACTAGAATTAATCCTCTGCAGGCTGGATTTTACTCTCTCCAAATAGGATTACTCATTTTTTCCATATTTCTGTGTTTGGTTTAAATACCCGTGACGGCTACAGAAGCTTGGATTTCTAATCAGAGTAAGGGTGTTAGGTTTAGGAATTGGTTTGTTGTTTTGGAGGGGATGTTTTTGGACAGGACATCAATTCCTGCAGGTTTTTTCTTTACATATGGCCACAGGAATAAGGTATCATCTGCTTAGGTGATGTGTGTCCCCTCCCTTAATGGGTGGCCAGAAGTAGTTTCAGTAACTTTCCTCAGGTTGTGTTTAATTCCTTGTTGCATCTTTGCTCCTCCTGTTTGTTTGGGGGATTTTTTGGCAATGTCTGATTGTGGATGTTCTGGGTGTAAAATTCTTCCAGCTCAGTTAAGGTCAACTTTGAATATGGTTTTTCCCCTTCTCTGGGCAGGATTGAAATGGCGCAAAAGCCAAACACTGCTCATGTTCACTCCTGAAGGAGGCAATGTGATCAGATTTGGATTTCATTGAGGGCTGGAGCTCTTCTGCTCTGGGGAGAGGCTGGGAATGCTGGGGGTGTTCAGCCTGGAGAAGAGAAAGTTCCAGTGTCTATTGGGGCTCCAAGAGAGCTGGAGAGGGACTCTGGACAAGGGTCTGGAGTGATAAGAGGGTGTGGCTTCCTACTGCCTTGGCAGGGTTAGATGGGATATTGGGGAGGAATTGTTCCCTGTGAGGGTGAGGAGGCCCTGGCACAGAGTGCCCAGAGAAGCTGTGGCTGCCCCTGGATCCCTGGAAGTGTCCAAGGCTAGGTTGGACGGGGCTTGGAGCAGCCTGGGCTAGTGGAAGGTGTCCCTGCCCATGGCAGGGGATGGGATGAGATGATCCTTAAGGTCCCTTCCAACCCAAACCTTTCTCCATGATTCTGTGACAAATTAAGCTTGTTAACATAATCTGCCATGTGCTAATTCAAATAATGGATTTATTGAAAGGAGGATGTTTGTTAAATGTGATAAATTTGCCAGGAATGGAGAGGTCTAATCTCTGTTTTGGGGGGTTGAGCTTGAACTCAAGTCACTGAGTCTCCCTTGCAGCCCCACCAGCATCGCTTCAAAGGGAGCAGTCCCTTCTTGGCTCCACTGTCTTGTAAGGCATAAAGAAGGCAATAAAATGTTTGACTTTCCTGCCAGACCTGAGCCTGGAGGAGGAGGAGGATCCCAATTGGTTTCCATCAGATTCCAGTTAGCATGAATTTACGGTTTCTACTTAGCCTGATAAATGGCTTTGGCTGCCTCAGTGCACTTGGATTTATTTTTCTGTGCAATGGAAAGTGGTCAGCTTAAAAAGGCAAAGGCTTTCCAGGGTTGCCTTGAATTCAAGTGAAGCTTCTTTCTGAGGTAAGAACACAGCAGGCAAAAAATAAAGCCGAGGCACATCATGAAATATCTGTGGAATAGCAGAGAAATCAGAATGAGTTCGGGTCTCTTGTGCTTGCTGTGGCAATGGGCTGTGATAGGCATAAAAATTCCACTGGAAACTGGAAAAATTCTTCAGATTTCCTCGCTTTCCTCAGAAACCACACTGAGCAGCAGGTATCAATAGCTCCCACTGTTCAAACTTTGCTTGCATCGTTCTTTCCATGGAACATTCCCAGGAGAAGAAAGCAGAAGCAGATTAGCATGGTGAGCCAGGGGAAAGAGTTCTCCCCATGCTGCCTGCAGTTCTGCTTCCTTCCGCTGTGCCGGTGATGTCTGGGCTACAAAATCTGCTTTGATGCATATTTAGGAGCAGACAAGCCTCTTGGGAGCAGTGAGGGGGGTCAGTAGATGACATGTGAATGGACTCCACATCCCAGGTTGGATGGGGGTTGGAGCAACCTGTGGAAGGTGTCCCTGCCCATGGCAGGGGTGGAATGAGATGAGCTTTAAGGTCCCTTCCAACCCAAACCAGTCTGGGATTCTGTGATTTTATACCTCACGGACCTGCCTCTGCCAGTGGTGAGCTCAGGGATAGGTCATGGTTTGGGTGAGCTGAGGCACGTGGATCACGTGTAAGACACAATCCATGAGGCTTTCAGAGGAGGTTTGGCAATGACTTCTACTCAGGGCACCCAGGTGATCCCACCTGTAGTTTTTATGCATGGAGAATCCAAAACTCACTCTGATGCTGAGCATATTCCTGCCTCTCTAGCCAGAAGTGGTGATTTCTTCCTTGACGACGGTGGGGTTTTGGTAGACACTGGGCTGTGGACACCATGATAAAGAGTTGTGTGCCTTTTCATAAAAGTTTATAAAGTCATTGTAACTATACTTAAAATACTTGCAGTGACCTGAGTTCCTGACATTTCAAAGTGCTTTAGGTTGTAAAAACATTGAAGAGATTTATTTGGCCGTGGGCTGACACAGGCTCGTTAGAGCCCAGTTGTCACAGTTGTGGACAGCTTTTATTTGTGTGAAGTGAAATGTTACAAACTGTTCAGGTCCTTAAGCTGAAATATGATTAAAAAAGCAGGCAAGGGAACTCCTCGTCCTGGTTACCTATTTTCCATAAAGCCCCCCAGCCCCAGGATGTCCCTGTGCCTTCTGAGGGTACTTCTCTGATGGCTTTGACACAAAGACCTGACAGATCCTGACTGGCTGCATCTCTTGAGCACCTGCCGTTCATCATACAGCATCCCCCCCTCTGTCACACTCAGACCAAAGTCAGCTTTTGAGTTCACTTCCCAGTTTCAGGCTGGTTTGGGGATGCTGGGACAGGGCTGGACAGGGAGCAGCAGTGTCTGATGCTGGATACTTAATGCTGGGAGCACAGGGCTGCATCCATCTGCCTGGGACCATCTCCACTGGGGACAGAGCTGCAACATGAGCTTGCTTCTTATAAGACATCAGAGGATCCACATAAGAGCCACCGCTGTCGCCACAACCCGGCCGGGGACGGCTCCTGTTGGGGACCTCACAGCGTGAGGTGCCGACCATGAGATGCAAGTCCATAGGAAAATTATTAGTTCTGGTGCTGGTGGAGCTGCTTGGGTTGCGTCTCCCTTCATTGTCTGTGTAATTTAGAGATGGTTTTTCCATCTCAGCTTATGAAATATTGAGAGCTTCAGTATTTTGCGCAACCTCCATCAGAAGTGTCAGGAGCCCCAGCGAGCTGAACTTTCTGAACTTAAATGTTTAATTGACGTGCCTTGCCAGCAGCCCCTCCAGTGGAGACTGGGGTGCTGGAAGAGGGGAGTGCAGGGAGGCACTGTTGGATCTGCCTGTTCCCAACCTGCTCTGCTGCCTGAGCATCACCCCACGGGATGTTCCAGGTATTTGTGTGCTGATACTTGAATGTGATTCACCTTTTTTTTTCCTAACTGAAGCGTGTGGAATTGCTGCTCTTGGGTGAGGTTTGGAGGAGGGAGAACTGCTGCAAACCTGTGCCCCCTCTGCCTGCAGCCAGGCTGCTCTTCTCAGAGCGATATGTTTGCCCAGCCAGGGAAGCAGCAGCTTTATATGCTCCTACAGCAGCCCAAAGTCTCCTGCCCAAATTCCACTGCCTATACAGGGAGGCCTGTCCTCTGCAGGAGGAGACTGTGGCCCCCATGTTCTTGAACTCATGCCATGCCTGCTTGCAGAATGCTTTTTAATGCTTCCTTTAAAGCAGTTTTCTCCCTTTACAGCCTTTTCCCCTCCCGAAGGGAAGCAGAGGTACCTTAAACTAATTAGGAATAAGCAGCAGAGAAGCCAGGGTGAAGGGTTAGATGAGATGCCGGGGGGCAGTACCTCCAGAAGGTTTATGGATGTGGCTTGGCAGTTAGCAGTAGCCTACCACAGCACTGGGAATTTCATAAAAAGGAGCATTTTGCTGCCTGTGAACAAGTAACTATCCCATCATGCCTACTCCAACTGTGGAGAATTTGGCATGTATGATTTTGGGACTTGTGAAAAACCAGCATCCCCCAGCTTGGGTAGTGGCAGGCTCTTAGTTTGCTGAACTGGGAAAGTATTGAGGTTCCTGGTTCTCAAAAAAGTAGCTGGAGGGAAAGGTGGTGTTGCCTGCAAAGATTTGGAAAGGATATCAAGACCTGAACCTGCTCAGCTGCGTGGACTGGAGCAGTGAATCCCTCCTGAGATCTTAAAATGTGCCTGTGCATGGTCTGCAGGCAAAATGCAGACCTTGCTTCTCCTCCTGGGTGGTTTTACAGGAGCCGGGGGTGGGGTGGTGTGGAGCAGGATAGTTTGGGCAGTCTGCAGGGGTGGTTGTCCCTGCTCGGGGCAGTAGCCCGGCAGCCGCGGATGCCCGCCTTCGTGGCCAGGAATGCTGTTGTGTAAATCCGTGTTTGCCCAGCGCCCGGCTGGCGGTGAATGGTGCCGGGCTGATGGGATTAGTCAGGGGCCTGCAGTTAATATCTGTTGTTCACGCCGCACCTCGGGGAGCAGCTTGTCAGGATTACCAGGAGGTTTGTAGGTGGCAGAGCCGCCACGTCTGTGCATTAATGGGAGGGGAAAATGGTCAAACGTGGTCGTGCCCAGTGGGTTCCCGCTCCGAGCCTCCCTCACTGCTCTGAGGTCTCTGGTGGAGTTTACTCCCGGTATAAAACATTTCGGATTTACGTTTTCCTTTAACACTTCCTCTTCGAGCCGGGTAGTATGTTACACATTTAATTGCTCTTCCTTTGAATTTTCCAGTCCGCGTTCGGTACCCTTGCAACATCAGTGTCTTGTTATCTTGTTGTTGCTTCTAATTGCGAACACATGCCCGCTTTCCAGCGCCGCGAACGCCGGCGCTGGGCTTGGGGTGGGGGGAAGTTTGCAGCGAAGATTTACGTGCGTGGGGGAAACCTTCGGAAAATTAATCCGCCGGTTTACCCAAGAGCTCGTCCCGGTTTCAAAACCCAGGGCTGAGACAGCGGCTGCTGTGCCCCCGGTGCTGCACAAGGCAGGGCTGGTTTGGGGAGGGTGGTTTGGGGCGGTGGAGCTTCTTTTGCTCCTGCCGCTGTCTCGCTGTTCCTGCCGGCCATAAACAAATTCCGTGTATTTAACAAGTTAATGTCAGGCGGGCGGCGAGGCGCTGGTAGGTGTGTGCCTGGTGACATCAGCTGGCGAGCAGCCTGGCAGCAGCGCGGCGCAGGCAGGGAGCAGGCAGGGAGCCGAGGGTGTGTGCCTCTAAGCTGGGTATTCTGGCAAGGTGGAGAGCTGGTCTGTTTGGCAGGACCTTCCCATCTGGGATCCATCTGTGTTTCCCTGGAATCGGACAGGCGGCTCCAGGCAGTGAGAAATCGCAGATGTGCGGGACCTGACACATGTCCAGCTAATGAAAGGAGAAGGCAGGCTGGGCTCCGGCTGCGCTCGAAGATCACGGGCGGAGGAGGAGGAGGAGGAAGAGCGCTTTTCTTTCTATTTCAAAGAAACGAGGTGTATTCCACAGCAGCTGGATCCTTGCAACCTCGCTGGGTAGGGTAAGCAAGGCATGGGATTATTTTTAAGCAGCGCTCGGCGGATCCGGGGCCGCGGGGGATGCTCGGGGGGATGCTCAGCCCCGGGGCCGCCAGGAAGGCTTGAGGAGCGCCCTGGCTCTTGCCGGCGGGCTGGGGAGAGCCTCCACCTCTCTGGGAGCACGGTAGACGGAGAGGGTGGGAGCGGCGGCGGCCGCAGCGCTTTGCCAGCCTTGCCTCGGTCCTCTGCAGTGCTGGGGAAAACTTCAATAGCCCAGCCGGCTGCATGCGAGGATTCTGCAGCTGAAAAAACACTAAACTCTCTCTGAGGAGAGCTGCGGTACAGCTCGTTCCGTGTTGCTATGGAATGGTTATTTTTTTTTTTCCTTCCCCCCCCCACTCCCCCCTCTGTGAGGAGAGGGTTGGGATTTGGCGTTTTCTGGGGAAATGGCAAAGCAGGAAGGGTTTTGTGTGTTTTAGCAGAACGTTTTTTTTCTGCTGTGCCTAGGCTTACTCTGGTTTCTGCATGCTGGTATTGAAGCTGGGAGTGGGGGGGTAAACTGCAGAGGTGGATTTCTTCCATTGGCTCCCAAATTTCCTTAATTTTCCCCGTGTTTTCAGGGCTTCTCTGCATTGTGGCAGAGACTGCTCCCTTTTTGTCTTTGCGCTCCTTGAGCAGCAACTGATGCTCCCAGCATCTAAATCTCCCAGATCAATCTTGTGATACCAGAACACACCTCCCCTATATATTTTCCCTGTTGGGCTGTAGACAGGCTGTATTTTTCTTTTTCTATTGTGATCCCTGGATCTTGCATATTTAGTTTAAACCTGCCCTTTACCCCCCTCCCTGTCTTTTGGGAAGGTTCAGCAGTTGAAATTGCTCCTCTGACCCTCTGATGTAGCTTGTTGTAAAGATCCCTCTGTTGCATGTTTAAGCTGATCCCCCAAATGTTAGCAGCTTTTTCTGCCCCCTGCACCACTCAGCTCCTGTGCAATGACACTCAGTTCATTTTATGTGCTGGAGAAATCCTGCCCAGCCACAGGAGATGCACGAAAATCAGCACTCAAACTTTGGGGAGCTTAAATGTGGCTGAGCATCGCTTGCTGTCAGGCTGGAAAAAGAGAGAGGAATATTTGCTGGGCTGTCTGGTGCAGGGTGATTCCCTTTGGTGTTGCTTTGTCCGGGTTAGCTTTAAACATGCCAAATGACAGGGTTTCCTGGGGGAGAGCCTGGCTGGGCTCCCTGGCAGGGTGCTTGGGCTGCAGCTCTGTGCTTGGCCAGTTCAGCCACTCCGTGGGCCACCTTAAGGTTTTCCTTCTTTTGCAGCATGCAAGCATTTGGGTAGAGGCTTTTAAAAACATTATATAAATCTGGTTGTAGAGACGCACCAAACACCTCCTGGGTGTCCCTGGAGAGGAGGCAGAAGGAGTGTGTGCACTTCAATATCTCAAAGTGCACCAGCAAAAAGGAGTTTGAAATCCCAAAAATGTCCAGCAAAGCCATGCAGGGTGTGATGATATCTAGGAGCGGAGAGCCGTGCTCCTCTGCTACGGCTCTCCTGGGGACTTCCCGAGTTTGTGAAGGCAGCGCAGGGTGTTGGAGCAGCTGCTCCTGCGGTCTCCTTGCAGGTCGAGCCCTGATTAAGCAAACGGAAGTTCTGCCGGCATCAGGGCAGCGCAATTTGGCCATTAAACAACTAATTTGGTAGAGTCTTGCTCAAGCCCTGCAGGAAACTTTCTTTTTTTTTTTTTTTTTCCTTAGGCTCCCTTATTTTTAAAAAGGATTTAGGGTGCCTGAGGAGCCGAGTGCTTAGATGAGGGAGGTGGCTGTATTTTGGGAAAGAGGGTGGCTTGAAACTCTGTGACCAACCCTAATAATTTTATAGAAATGGTGTAGGACATCCAAGTGAAGACACTTTATTTTCCCCTGCTGTTGTCTGCTGGATGACATGATTTTCACTATTAATATGGAAAAGATATTTAGTCTGATGTTTGGAACTACCTAGGCTTCACCTAAATGACTGTGTGCCCTTGACAGCCAGGTAGCCCTACCCCAGCACATCCAGCAGTTAGAGAAACACACAAATAATGCAAAACTAAGAGACTCCAGTGTGGGAAACAAGGAAAAAGAAGTAAAGCAAAGGCAATTTGAGTGAATACTGCCAACAGGAAAGTGCAGCTAAGCCAAGGGAAGGATTTGAAGAGTTTGAGGAAGGAGCAGAATTGCTGAAGGCAAGGAGAATAAATCGTTAATCTGAGAACTCTATTACACAGGGAATGCCCCGAGGAAAAGAGCAGAAACTCCATTTAATAGTGAAAAGGCCAAACCAGTGCTGCCAAGCCAGGCTCTGCTCTGCCCAGGGACTGGAGCCACAGCCCCTGCTCACTTCCAAGATGCTGCTATTTTTGCAACTTGCATCTGCTGGTGTTGCAGAGGCTTGTTTAAACCCGCCAAAGCAAAGGGAGCTTTGCTCACGTGAACCCTGGGTCAGGCTCTTGGGTTTGGTTTTTTCCCTGGTTTATTCTTCTCAGTCTTACAGGACCGGTGTTCCCAAGAGAGCGGGGTTTCACTTAATGCTGCCTCGCCTGTCGCATCGAGTGTGAGTCCCAAATGATTTTACTGCTGCTTTACAGACCTTTGTCTTGCATCGCCCACAGTGGATTTTGGCTTGTAGAGGTTATCACTGGTTTGACAGGTTTGTGTGGTTTGACTGCAGGAGCTGAGTTTTCGAGTCAATCAGCCCTCCAGTCCCCAAATCGACCCATAAATGCAGTAACCACCAGCAGCATTTAGCAGGAGGCAGCGCTCTCCCACGGTTATGGGATGGGATGGGATGGGGGAGCCAGGTGGCCTCTTGTTTTTTCTAGATCTGTTTTTTTAAAGTTTGGACAAAAAATAAGATTTGTTTGACGTGTATGTGTGATGTTTATTGTATAGCTGAAGAGCTGAACACAGTCATTTGAGGACTTGGGCACATGCAGCAGATTTAAGGCAGGAGATGGTCGTAATCTGTTGCCTGTTGGGTTTCTTCCCATTTTAAGAGCTGGCTTATCCATACTTGTTCTGGGCTGGATTGTAAGCTTGCCTTTATCTGGTGACTATTTCCATATCTGATTGCTTGTTAGGAGTTAGGTATGAAATGTGTTTCGACAGACACTCCAGAGCAGTCCCTGGGGGCAGCGTCACTGCAGGTCTCTGGGAGTCTGTTCAACTTTTATTTTTATGATGAAGACTGCCTTAATTCATGCAGCGTTCAGGGAACGGCTGGAAAAACCTTTGTTTAGAGCGGGAGCAGCAGCCAGGAAGAAATGGTGAGCAATGATCCCACAGTAAAGTGCAGCACAGAGAGGCTTGGGTTCAGTTCCTGGGTCTGCAAGCAATTTTCTGAGGCAGGACCTTGACCTTAGCACCGCTTTGTGTGTCAGCAGCTTATGTCCGACAGGACAATAGCGATTTCAGAGGTTTCAAAGCATTTTAAAGTGTAACTATCATGCCTTTTATTGGGCTGGGCAGTGGCATTTTTATAAGCCAAGCTTAAGGTTTTAGAATAATGCGTATTCAATTTCCTCGGCGTGCTCCTGGCCATGGGATTCTGGTGGCTGCAGCAGGACTCAGGGTATTGAAGGAGGACAGTCACAGGTGGCCAGAAGACCATTTAGAAGAACCAACACTTGCAGATCTTCAAAGCTGAGTCAGTTTTCCTTCCTTGCCTTCCTGTGGCAGCAGCATGCCGCAACCTGCCGGCGGGATGCTGCGTACCCATCCCTTTAACCAAACAACGCCAAGAACCCCCCGAAGTATTGACACCCGTCCCTGAGCTGAGTGAGGAGGAGGAGGAGGAGGAGGGCCAGCCCGGACCTGTTGCCGGCCGGCAGGCAGGCTGTGGGTGCCGAGGGCCGGTGCTGGCGGGGCGGCGGGCGCTGTGCGGAGCAGATGCGCCGGGCGCTGCGGCCGCGTGCCGGCTCCGTGCGCCGCTCGCTCGCTCGCTCGCTGCCGCGCCAGGTGCAGCCATTGTTCCCCGCGGCCCCCATTCAGCCGCCCTCGGCTGCCGCTCCGCGCCCGCTCCCGCATTGTTCCTCCAGGAAATTAGCATTAAAAACCCATCCGAAACCCCCACGTCCCTCGGCTGCAGGTGACTGTTATTGGCCCCAGCTGCCACCCTTGTGCTTGATTACTTCCATATGGGGCTGTGGCAAGATGTAGGATCCACATATTGATTTTTTTTTTTAATATTTTTCTTCCTTTTTTTTTATCCCCCCCCTCCTCCTTTGCCCCCCGACTCTTCAGCTTCAACAAAACCCTGAAATCTATTAAGCCCCCGATAGGCTCCAGTTGCTGTTACAACTGGGATGAACATTTTACAAGCAAAGCTAATTACACCCTCTCTGCTTTCTTCCTTTCTTCAGCCCCCACCCCATAAATGTAAAATAACCAGAGGGCAATTGGTAGTAAATTAAATCTTTGCAGTGTCCTGAGAGGAGGTTTCCTTGCTAGCAGGAAGAAGTCTGCTGGGCTTTAGATGTTTTGTTATTTGGGTTTGGCCTTGTTTTTTGAGGCTTTTTTTTGTACTAGAAAATGGGAAACTCTGGCATACTGCTGTGACACACCTATTAAAGGGACACACAGATCCCAACCTGGGTCTGGATAGAAAAGGAAAACATAATCGAACAAGTGGGATGTTAATTTGTGAGTGTAGTCAGCTGTTGAGAGGAGCCAAGGAGAAACTCCATGCCAACTGAGGTTACAAATTTCTAGGAACGATGTGGTTTTCTCCTGGTACGATTTATCTACAGGGCAGCAGGTTCCATGAAAGCCTAAACCTCCCAAAATCTCTCCTGGTGGTAGTGCTGGCAGAGAGGCATGGAGCATCCTGGATTTTCCTCAAGACAAGATGGGCTGCAGTTGGTATGAGGAGACACGGAGGGAGAGAGCATCCCTTGCTGCCCTACCTGGGCCTTGGAAATGCACCTGCTCTGCAGGGCACGGAGCATCTCCGGTGGGGAACACAGGTGGGTCGTGTCCTGTGACGCAGGATCAGCCCACGCAGCCCTGACCTACTTTGTGCCAGGCAGGAATAGAGGAGGGTGGCAGCTCGTGCCCGTGCTGGAGGCATCAGGCAGAGCTTCCCTCTGTGCCTCTGCCCGAGCAGCCTGGGTGCAAAGCCCTGTCCCAGGCCCGAGGTTGCTCGGTCTGTTGCACCTCTCTGGAGAAATGTTGGGTTTCCCTTACCCAGCTGGGACTCCCTAAAGGTTGTGCTGGTGAGGGTTGTGCTGGAGGCTCCTGACAGAGCAGCTCGTGAGGGGATAGTGGCCCTTGGAGCACCATGGCCGAGGTGTTCCTGCTGCTGCCTGGGCCTCAGGGGGCTGCTGAAGGTGAGAGCCTACCAGAGCCTCGTAAGCCTCAGCTGTTACAGCTTGGGAGGCCATTCCTCAGGCAATCATCACCTTTTGTGTCTTTGCGTTCTTGGTGGTGCCCCAGCAGCCCCTTCCATGGGATCTCTCGTGTTCCTGCTGGTGATGCACTGAGCAGTTCGTGCTGAGAGCTGGCAGGGCAGCGTGACAGTGGTGCTGCAGTGTCCCATCATGGTACAGATACAGATTTCTAGCTGGAAATGATCCTAGAAATGGCCCTCCCTCCTCACAGAGAGACATGGAAGATACCTTCATAGTAGAGAATGATGTTTTATTCAGCAAACAGAGTCTCCTGGCTAGTCTGGAATTAGACACTGCAGTGAGACTTTGCTCAGATACAGAAGTCTATGGGGATGGCTGGAGCTTGGTTGGTTGATCTCAGGATTACAAATGCAAACTTATTTATGGATGGGGAGTGGACTTGCCCTGAGGCTTTGTGTCTCAGCATTGGTGCTCCACTGTTTGTCAGGCTGACCTTCACCATGAGCTCCATCCTCTCTTTGACAGGTGGGACCTGCCAGTGTAGATTGTGAGGATTTAAAATAAAAATTCTGGTTGCTATCTGAGAAGATGTGTTCAGCTGAAGTGCTTGGTTTATTTACTGCACGTACCTCCTTCCTGATCCAGACCTCTCCTGGCTTGGCTGCCTGGCATGGACCACCCAGATCTTCCTGGGAAGTATCCGTGCAGGTGCAGTGGTGGTGAAGATAGGGGACTTCTAAAAAAAATTCCAGCTCTTAGGGGTGCTGTGCAGCCTGGGGAGAGCCACCAGGTCCAGCGGGTCAGAAGGTGGATGAAGGAGGCAAGGCAGCCTAATGGAATATCTTGAGCAATTTTCCTCAGACTTGTTTTAAACCCTTCAAAGTCAAATCTCAAACTTAGGGGGTTTCTTCTCCCTAATTAAATTAACAGGCCATATGGTGTTTACTGTGAGCGCCTGCAATATGGAAGGAGCTACCTCCTGGATCACTTTCTTTTTTCAAAAGCTGCTGCTTTACCTGATGTCACTGTTCTGAAATGTTCTTTTCAGCAGCGGGCGCAAGGGGTTATTTCTGCCACCTCAGTGCTGTTGGTGTCACCTTCTGATCCCAGGGTTGAGCTGGATCATAGCCTATTTCTGCAGCTTGCTTTGTTTTTTCTTGGTTTTTGTTAAGCCTTTTGCTGCTTAGTGGGGAGTGCGTATAAGTCGGGTTTTTTCATGCTTTTTCACATGCAGGTGATGATTCTTGTTCTTGGAGGTGAGGAGAATAGAAAACAACTCAGGGTGGGTTTTTGGGGGGTGCTGGTGTTTTCTTTTAACAACTGGTACTATTTTTTTTCATTGAGAGTAACATGACCATCTCAGGAATATGTGAAACTGCAAGTTTTGTTCAGTTTTGTTCTTTGTTAATGGGCTGGTTTTAAACAACTTACTTGCTGCTTTTATCTTTGCATGCACTCTGGAGGAGGAAGTGAAGACCTTGAGGAAGAAAATCATTGGGTTTTTATAAGATCCTTGCACTTAGCTGAACAGGAAATAGGGCGAGAATCTTTAAACCTGTAGGAGAAGTCAAGGAACGGCAAGTCTCGGATTTTGCTGTCTGTTTTGAGCTGCCCTCACTCATTTAGTAGGGTTTTTTGGTAATCATCATTCTCATGTGTGAGTGCCCTTGCTGTGAGCTCATCCTGCATCTCTCCAGTGGTGTCACTTAACCTTTCTCTGCAGTTTTTCACTTGTTGGTGCATCTTTTCCGTAGGGGCTGGGTGAGCCTTCATCTCCAGCCAGGCTCAGCTTGTTGTGGGGTGTCTGAGCTCCCAGGAACAGATCCATTTGTGGCCGCCGAAAACACCCTGCCACATTAGCATATTCCTGCAACGTATGCTCCAAGGGTGTTTCTTTGCAGAGGAGCCTCTCTAAAGATAGCATCGTGAAGTTCTGTGTTGTCAACCAGGGACACTTGATCTAAAAAACAACATTTGATACACAGACAAGGTTTGCAAGTGCCATCTGGATTCTGGGAGATGAGCTAGGTTGTCTCTGTTTTGCATACACTCACCAGGAAAGGAAAAAAAAGTGTGTGCAGGCGGATGAATTCTTCAGAATCACCTGAGCAGAACTGTTCGGTCCACATGAATGTCCTCAGTGACATGGGACACCGGTGTAACGCCACACCACTGGGTATCACGTCCCAGTGGACCTTCTTAGGGTGCTGGAAATAATTCTGGAGTTTAGTGATATATTATTGAAACCCAGGTGGAATCAATTGACATTCTCTCACACCAGTAATATTTTAATCTCCTCTCCAGCAGACTGCAAGGCAGAACCTGCAAATGATGCAAAGCCCTGCAGAAATGGGCATCTTTTTAGGGAGGTGGGAATGCAGGGAACGCAGATGTCTTTGTCTGGCTTCAGTTCTGCCTGGTGGAGAGGCTGTCCTCAAACCCATGCCAGCGCTGAGAGAAAGCTGAACACCATGAAAACCTAAAGCAGCCCTGGGTTGAACAGCAAACTCCCTGTCCACATCTTCCCAGGGATATGTAGCTTATAGAATGTATTTTCCTTCAGGGCCTATTTCTTGACTTTCTAGTTATCCTCTCATATGCAAATCTAATTTGCCTAATGGGCTGGTGAGTGTAATTGAAAGGCAGCCTGCACTTACACGATAGTGAAAAGTCTCACCTGTGCCCAGGCACAGATGGGGCTCTGCCTCACTGCTGCATCGTTAGAGGAAATTTATAGGCACTGTGGCACAGGCTTTGCTGTGACCAGGGGAGGAAAACAGCAGTTCAGAACAAACTTGGGGGTTTGCTGGGTTGTTTTGTGCCCTGGTCTCGCCATTTTGGCAACTGAGCTTTTTGGGTTTTTGTCTTTCCCCCGTCCTCCAGTTGGTGGGGAGTAGGTTGATGCAGGTCACTGGTAACTACTTGAGGACAACTCTAAGGATGATGAGTTGGAAAGTCTTGTCTGTGCTGTGTTGCAGTGGGATGGGTTGAAAGCAAGTGCAGCAGCAGCTGAGCCAACCTTCACTCTCCAGTCCCTGTGCATCACTGAATCTCCAGAGGTTATCCATGGAAATTCTCCACCTCTGCTGCCCATGAGAGGGAGGGGAAGGAGGCACAGCAGAAACAGTCACTGCTCTGCATCCATCTCTGCTGGATCATTCCCTGAACAGACCAATAAGTTGTGGATCCCCCATCCCTGGCAGTGTTTGTGTCTCAGTTGGACAGGGCTTGAAGTAACCTGGTCTGGTCGAGGGTGTTCAGGGGCTTGGAACAGAGTGATCTTTAAGGTGCCTTCCAACCCAAACCATGCCATGATTCTATAGTGACCCTTGATGGTTCTCCTGTCCATCCTGATCTCTCTGTGCCTGGATTCTGCAGGAGATGCTGTCTTGTGGTGCTCCAGGTATGTAGGGGCCCCTCTACCATCATCAGGCCCCTACACCCCTCCAAAACACACCCTAAACGCATTCCTCCTGTGCTTCCAGCTCCGTGGGATGGTGGAAAGTTCCCACATGCTGGTCAGGCTTAGGGCACAGAGGAATAGCAATTTGTGTGGTGGTGTGAAGAGTGTTTTTAAGAGGCAGAATTGTCATCTTGGCAGGGCTCCTGTGTGTGCCACTGATGGCAGGGACTATTAGCTGGGCAGCACGGAATGCACTTAGCGCCCAAGTGAATGAAGTGAGCTCTCCACAGAGCCAGGGAGCTGGGGAGTCATTAGTGAGGCTTGGCTACCTCAGGAATATCAGCAGGGCGGTGAGAAGGGCGTTGGTGGGGGCAGCACTGCCAGCACTGTGCCAGGGCTGCCTGGGAAAGCCACCCTGGCTGTGGGGCAAGGGGGACACTCCTGGTCACAGAATCTCAGGGTGGGTCAGGTTGGAAGGGACCACAGCAGGGCTTCTGGTCCCACATCCCTGCTCCAGCTGGGTCATCCCAGAGCACATGGCACAGGCTTGTGTCCAGACAGTTCTGGAATTCCTCCAGTGAGGGAGATATTTGCCCTCTCTGGGCAATCCCACACAGTAAAGAATTTCTTCTTCATGTTCAGGTGGAACTTCCTGGGCATCAGTTCCTGCCCGTTCCTCTTGTCCCCACAGAGCAGAGTCTGGTCCCTGCTCTGACCCTTCCCTGCAGACACTGACAGAGGGATGGAGTCCCCTCTGGCACTTGTAGGAGGTTGTAAATAATGAGGATGAAAGAGACTTACCAAATCTTTCCCAAGTTCCTCCTTGATTTCTTGGACAACTTGCCCAGTTTTGGATAAAGCCTGGTGGAACTTTAGTCCTGGAGCTGGCTGGCAGTGGTGAGCTCCTGCTCTTCAGCCTCCATCCGGAGAAGGGAGACTCCATGTTAGACTCTGCTTTATATTTGGAAATTGTATGACTTCAGGGACCAGAGGGAGATGTTTTTCTGTATCCTTCCTTGATTGCTTCATTTTGGGTTTGTGGTAGAACTTGGTTAGTGGTTTGTTTTGCACTGGATTTGGTTTCTGTTTTGTTTTTGCTAAAATGACCATTGTTTTCATCTAAACTGGCCCCTCTGACTGTGAGCTTGGGGACTGCTTCCTTCTCCAGATGGTCAGGATTTGTACCTGGTCTGTGCTTAACAAACGGATTTGTTGTTAGGTTTTCTTGGGTTTTTTTTTAGTTTAATATAGGCTTTTGTAATAGCTTTGGGTGTCCTTGGCATTATTTGTGCCTCTCTGTGGTCACATTGGTTGTTATGGATTAAATGTGGTTTTCTGCCTTGAGATCTCACTTCTTTCAGAAGTGACCTTGCTTTTTTTAATTGCTGTTATTTACAGTTATTGGTAGTGGTGCTTGAGCTGCTGACACTGGTGCTTTGGGTCTGCCTCATATGCAGAGACTTTTTTTATCCCAGTTTGTGTTTTACTCATTTTGAGTACTCTCTACTCACTGGGTACCCCTACCCTTAAACCCCAGAGCTGCTGTTCCTGTTCTCATTAGCCCACATCCCTGTGTGCTCAGTGATATTCATGATGCTCTAAGAAATCCAGATTTGCTCAGTACTGGTTGTTTTCTGAGGTCAGTGCTGGTTTTAAGGTTGATTTATAGTGTTGGGGACCAAACCATCAAGCAGCAGGGTTTGGAAGATGGAGGACAGCGAGAGGGATGTCTTCTTAAATGGTTTTAAAGCTTGACTTAAAACTCCTCCTGTATGTCTTTAGTAATCAGGTTTAAAGCTCCCAAATCTTCAGTTACTGGGTGATTTTAAGGTGGCTTCGAATTCATCCTTTTATTTTAAACGATTTAATGATTTTCAGGCTGTTCCCCTTTTTCCTTGTGTTGCAGAAACCTCCGAGGTGCTCCAGGCTGTCTCTGCCCTGCTGTGGGGATCCCTGGGGTGTGCCAGGCGGAGCAGTGTGGCGGTGGGGACCTGTCCAAGTCACGGACAGTGCCCGTGTTTGTCGTACCCAGTGAGGCAGGATCACTGTGGAGGTCCCATCCAATCTCAGGGATGCCCAGGGAAAAGGACACGTTTGCACAGACAAGGCTGTCTCTCCCGAAGGAGCTGCTGTGGCTGAAGGATTTCTGGGTTCTCCGATGACAAAAAACTTGAGTAAACCTTGCTGCCCTCATAAAAATCTGTGGGAGCTTTTCTGCAGACCATTCACATCCCTGTGGGAACTTGTCCTGCATGTGGTCAGACTTACTCCCAGCAGCTAACTGGGAGCAGAGGCACAAGGGTGGGCAGGGTCTGAAGTGCCAGGAGCTGTGGGATTGGGATCTGAGCTCAGCTGGTGCTGTGATAAGGGGTGTCACACCATCCCTCAGCTGCTTGGGGTTAAAAATGCACCAGGAAGTGCAGTGTCCTCTGCTTGATGGGACGCTTTTCTCAGAGGAAGCTCCCAAAATGATTGTCCTTGGAGAGGCAGGGTTTCATCCCGCAGTGAGCAGAGCAGGACCGCTGGTGGGAAGCCTTCAGCAAAGGGGCTCGCTGTGCTGACCCAGAAACAGCATCCTTCTCTGCACCTCCTAAGTTTCTTATGGAATTGGCTAGAAAATGCCCTCCTTTTCCACAACTTTTCCTGCTGAAGCTGGGAGCTGGGATATAAAACACCAGGTGGTGAAAAAGGAGGGTCGCCGACCTGGTGACCATCCCTTTTGGGATGAACCAGACTCACGGTGCGGAAGCTGCGGGATTCCCCTGGGAGGGGGGTTCCCCTGGGGAAGCCATGGGAATGCCAGAGCTGCAGTGCTCACCTGGATTTCCTGGGGCAGCTCAGCAGGGAGAAGGGCAGTGCTGCAGAGTGGAAGCTGTGGCCTCGCTGGGTGTGCTGTGCCGGCGGCTGTCAGCTCCTGCTGGGATCTGCTCTGTGCACATTGCCCTTTCCTCAGCTCTTTTGTTAAAGGGTAAAGTTGGACAGTGAGGAGGCTCAGGGTCCTAAATGGAGTTTGCGGAGTGGTGGTGGGATGAATTTATGGCTTAAAATCTCTTCTGATGGATTTTTAAGCCACAAACGCTGCTCGGACTCCTCTAATTGCAGCATCCATGAGAGAGGCTCTTGTGCAGGAGAAGCTGCAGAGCAGCCAGAAGCCTCTGGGAATGCTCCTCTTGGGTGGGACAACCCTGTAGCCTCCCTGAGGCTCCTCCAGAGCCCAGCAAGGGCTGCAGTGGTGGTAGCCCCGTGCTGGATCCTCCTTGGGGAGCTGTGGATTCCCTGTGCAGTTCCTTGGGTCATTCCTAGGAGCCTGCTCCCGCAGCTCTGCTTTTCCCAAGCCTGTTTAAATCAGTGGATGCATTCCTATTGACTGTTGGGAGCTGCAGAGAGCCCCTCAGAGCTAATTAGTAATTAGAGGATGCCAATTAACCACGGTTCCCCAGGCTCTGCTGCTTTGCTGGTACTGCTGGGTCAGAGAAGGAGGGAACAAAATGGAGCCCAGTGCGAATGTGTTTCATCTGGAGAGCAGAAGGGTGGAGCTGCTCGTTAAATGGCCAGCAATCCAAGTTTTAAAAGGATTTATGAGGGCTAGATAAAATCATGTCCTAAAGGCTGTCTTGAAGCCTCTGTTAAGGTGGAAAATGCTTTCTAAACTTAGAGCTGGTTTCACTGTGTTTCCCCTCTTTTGGACCTCCCAGAATTTTACAGGTACAAAAGTTCCAGCTTTATTTACTCTGTGGTGTTTAGCCTAAGCAGAATGAAAAACAGATTTGCACTCCCAAAGTCACAGTGCTCAGTTGTTCTTCTATGTAACCTGTGGGTTATACGCCTGCCCACCTTCGGAAATGCGGTCCCTAAACCGTGGCAGAGTTTAAGGAATGCTCCTGAGGGAAACAGGCTTTTGCTGCCATTGCCAGGGGAGACTTGGTCATTCAACCATGAGTTTCCCGCTTGTTGGATCACTTCTTACTCTCTGGTGCAAACTTGGTGTTCACTGGACCCCAGAGGGGCAAACCCATGGCCTTGATGCTTTGGGCAGGGAGCAATTTCAGACCTTTTGGGGGTGTAACCCCTTAAAGCCAACTCTTAAAATTACTTTTTCTATCTAAAAAGTAGCCGAGATGGTAAAAGTGTTGCTTTTATTTTATTTTTTTAATATAAGCACGATTAACTCAAGTCTTGCTTTCACTCTACACAGCATTTACAGTAAGTAAAACTCAAGCTCTCTTTCGCCCTGACATTTCCCCACGGGTAGAAGCCCCGCAAAATAATGATTAAATAAAAAAAAATAATAATCTTTGATAGCAGGCTGTTGCTCCAAGCCTTTCTCCACGGTATCCCTTCTGTACGTGTTGTGTCTGGGCTCCACCAGCCTCGGGAGCCGTTAATCTTCCTGGTGTTTTCTTCCCTGCGGCAAATGAGACACAGATGTTCCCATCTGGAAACTTTGCTCCCGCCACCGTTGTTTCCCTCGGAGTCGGAGGCTTTGGAGAGCACTGCAGCAAGCTGAGACTTTTAAGAACTAATTTTTTGCCATGGTTGTGATAATTGCCTGTTTGATATCTGTAACTGCTTTCATTTTTCATTCCGAGTGCTTTAGCCCAAGGAGTAAATAGTGCGGAGGAGGAAATATTTCTTAATATTGTTATAGGAGTGGGTGATTTATTAAAAAAAAAATAGTCTTGATTCTGTGATGTTAAATGGAACGATGAATTAATGAAAAATTACCAAAATACTTAGCAGTAACTAAGCAAATGAATTAGTGAGCAACTCTGGCTTTGCTGAGCGTGGGCCCTGTCCCAGGTTATGACCCAGTCAATAGGGTGGTTTGGGGAGGCTGGATCACTCCCCTCAATCCCCAAAGTGCTTCCTGTCCTAAAACTGCAATGCAGGCCTTGGTTTCCAGGAATATACTCTCCTGGGCTATATTCCAGGAGTATATCCCTCCCTCCAGGGTGGCTGTCTCTGATGGGGGCAGAGCAATCAGCTGGTGAGGATGAGGAGAGTTCTGTGGCCTGGGGCGCCATGGGCTGCCTGGCAGAGCTCACAGCATCCCTTTGAGACAGTGATGAGCAAAAGCTGCTGCCAGGGACATCAAGGGATGAACTTGGGTCCCCAGAACTTATTTGTAGGGATGCTAGTGGTGTGGGAAGGGAATGGCTGCGGTGTGGTGGTTGGAGCAGCAACAGCTCCTGGGTGGAAATGGCTGTCAGGGCGGCTTTCACGCTCCGAGTAATGATTCCCTGCCTCCTTCATGGAAAAGAGAGCAGGAGAGTGGGGATTACCACAACAGAGTGGTTTGTGTTCTTGTAGAAGCAAGATGACCAGAATTTGGGGGCTCGATGTACAACAGCTCTGGGGCGGGTTGGATGTGATAGTTTGTGGGGTGAATCCTGCATCCATGGCTTTGGTCCTGGCCTGAGTCCATGGCCCCAGAGGAGAGTAGAGCTCAGGAGGCAGGAATGCCGTGCAGGCAGGTTTGTGCTGATGGGTCTGACATGGCCATGGCACAGGCAGAGCTGGAGCTGCAGCCGCCTTGTCTGGGTGGGAACTGCTCCGAAATCCAACCTGTGCTACCGCTGAGTTCGTAGAGCCAGGCACATTAATAGGATTTTATAAAAATCACTGAAGGGCAAGACGGATAAAGATCTGCAGTCTGCCTTCAGGAATAAATTATTAATCTTATTTCCCTTATTAACTGCTTTCTGGACTGCTTGCGAACGATAACATACTTTGCTCTTTCAAGTTCT
Source organism: Lycocorax pyrrhopterus obiensis (assembly GCA_014706295.1). Lineage (NCBI taxonomy): Eukaryota > Metazoa > Chordata > Aves > Passeriformes > Paradisaeidae > Lycocorax > Lycocorax pyrrhopterus. The sequence goes on along the minus strand of JACSVZ010000022.1, from coordinate 5,321,356 downwards.
TCTATCTGAGTTTCACATTGAATTGAGATTTAAAGTGAAACAGCTGTGTGTGGGAGAGGACTAGATGGCAATGGAGATACACACGTTTATTTTTGATTTATAAAATGCCTATCCCAGGCTCAGCAGCTCCCTCCTGTGTGATGCAAGGCTCTCCTGCGAGGTGCCGAGCCCTCTCCACTCCCACAGCATCTTACAGCTCAGGAGCCGGCATGTGCCAGAAACCCGAGCTAAACGGGGTAAAAATAGGCTGATCACATGGAGTGGAGGAAGTATCTGTGCAGTGCCATGAGTTACCCACTGCCACAGATGCTGTAGTATCGTCTTGGCCAGCTCCGTGGCGTGGAGGGAGGAGGGTGGAGAAGGACCTCGCGTGACCAGCCCTTGCTGGTGACCTGGTTATGGCACACACTCGTGTCCCCCAGTTCTGGTTGTAAATCACCTTTTGTTGACTCAAGCAAAGAAAGACCTCTGGAAACCACCCCACATGCAAATAAATGTCAATATTTGTATGGAGAAGTCATCTTGACTACAAACCTCCCAACGTTTCCAAATTGGGACAGACCCAACCATGCTTTTTCTCCTGAAAGCTGCTGTATTGGCTGCCTTGTTCCTGATGCTTATCTTCAGTCTTCCCCCTCCATTGCTTTTTAATGCAGCGATGCTGCAAAAAGATAAAATATTACTTTTCCCTTGACGGTGTGATTTGAGTTTGAGCTTGGGGGAAGCTGTCTGGAAGCAGGTGAGGGAGGGAATTGCGGTGGAGAAGCAGTAAATGGCATCTTCTGGAAGCCTGAGTAATGGTGCTCTTGCTTTGCATGTAGATCACCTCTCATCTGCATGCCTTGGAGAACTGCAAAGGTGCTCTACAGATGGCTTAGAGCCATCAAGGGGAGGGAAAGGCAACCTTGGAGCAGAGGAAAGATGTTAATAAAATTTAAATGTAATTCTTCCCATTTCTCAGTTCCTAAATGTGAAAAATATTAGCTTGGTGGAGACTGAAAACAGATGGTGAGCAGTTGGAGCAGATAAGCATGTTATTCAAAATAAACATTCGCCAAAGCTGGGGAGGTGGCGAACCATATTTCATTTCACCCTATTTACATTATCAGGTCAGGTTACACTGATGCTGCCTCTCGTCTGCATTCAGATGATCAACAGGGACCCTGTGACGAGCCAACTGCAGCGCGTCCTCCTCGCTGGGGACGTCGGGGCTGGCACGGGTGGGCTTGGGCATTTCCCTGGCCTGTCCTCCAGGATGATACATTGAGCTGCTTGTAGAATTATAGAATTGTTTGGGTCAGAAGGGGCTGTTAAAGAAAGGTCTGTCCCTCCTTCATTTCCCTGTTTGCAATGGCCGCTCTATCCATTCAGCCAAGTTTGGCATTGCTTTATCTTAAACCAGGAACTCTGATCCGTGTAAACGGCGGGGAAAGAAGTTCCAAGGACTGTTTGTAGGAAGGGGTCGTTTTGCTGACTTGTAGGTGATCTATAGTTCATGCCTCTAGTCCAAGTGCTCACCTGAGGTGTCAGGGCCAGTGGAAAGAGAGGTGTGGCTGATCTCCCTTGCTTTGGGGGATGTTCTGAAATAGCTGGGTCGTCTTTGAGGTCTGTTTGTGCACTGGCTCCGGAACAAGCTCAGACCTGGCTCATGGGTGACCGAAGAATTTTTCCTGCTGGACTTAACCGTGGCTGCTGTTACTGGGACAGTTCTCCAGTCCCTTGCTCTCAAGAGGCAGGTATGAATTTGGGGCTTTTAACTTTTGGAGGTGAGGAGAGGCTTTTTAGGTTATTAATACGTTCTGCCTCTTCTAGATGAAAGTGGCACATGTCTGCTTTGATTAAGCCTCTTCTTTCTGTCTCAAACCATTACATGCTTTCCCTCCTGAGACTGAACCACTGGGCAAACCCTTGTGCACAGCCTTTTGCTCAAAAAATATCTCTGTTAATTTACAGGTTTGCAATGTAACCACTTGGTGGTCAAAGCTTTGCTGACAAGGTTTGATTTTGAGCCTGTTCTCTGTCCTGCAAGCTGCCCTTACCTGGGCATAGCTGCTGGTGTTGCAGGGCTGTCTCATGTTTCATGTGGTTTTTCTCTTATTTCTTCCAAGATATTTCATGGTTTGACTTCTGCAGAAAGCTGGAGAGCTCAACTCTGGCACATGGATTGGTGAGAGGAAGTTCTGACTCTCTGCAGCTTATTTACAAATGAAAACTCCGAAGTCACTCCCAGGGCAGGCAGATTCATCCTTCCTCCTTAACTCTCATGCCAGGGAATCAAGGGGAATGCTACCTGTGCATCAGGAATGGCTTGAAGATATCCACATTCCTGCTGTAGGAGCCCTCCAAACACCCAGCCACAGGCTTGAAATCCATGTCCCGTGAGGGAGGAGGAAAGGCTTTGCTGTCTCGAGCTGACATACAGGACCTGCACATACTCCATGTGCTCGCTCAGGGATTAAATTGTGCCCATGCAGACACTACAGTGTAAATTCATATAAAGCATCCACGTTTTCTGCCCTGTAGCAGTGGCTCTTCCTGTCTTCCCTTGGTCTCAGCAAATCCGTGGCTCTGCCGTGGAATCTAAATCGAGGCTTTCTCTTGAGCAGAGTGGAGCACCTCCTGATACTGCCTTGACCTAGATTTTGAACTTTGGGCAGAGGATGAGGAGGAGGCCATTTGTGTCTGTCTGCCTCACTGTCACTCTTCTCCAGTTCCTTATCTTGCTTTTTTGGGGAAGGCAACGTCCCCTTCTCCTCATGCACTGTTTTTACTTCTTTTTCATAGCTTAGTTTATTCTCTAATTGCCAAAGGAATTTAAGGATTAATTTAAATTCCAGTGTACTTGAGGTACTCCCTAACTTGTTGCTGTTTTTTTTTCTTGTGCCTTTTCCCTTTTCTCAAGCCCACAAGCATGAAGAGATTGATAAAGCAGCTTCTGTATACAGTTTATAGTGCAAGTAAATGCTGGCCATTCGTCAGGGGTTATCTGTCACAGCAACACTCTCTTTGTACTAAATACTATGGGTAGAAGACTTCTTTAAAGAAAATAAATAGGATGAAATCTGTCTCGAGTTGGTGTTGAAACTGCCCCCTCTGAAATGTGCTGTGGTGCTGGAGAGCTGGGAATGCAGTAGTGGGACTTCTCTGAGGATCAGTCGAGACCCCAGATTTTATTTTGCCATCTTGTCCCGTTGTCTCACTTTGCTCTTTCTCCTCTCCAGAAAGGAAAACCATCAGCTGCACTTAATCCTGACATATGTTCCTTTTTAATTTGTTACGCCAGGCTGGGAACTGGAGCAGCGAAGGAAATCTGGTGCACACCGACAGCCAGAGCGGAGGCAGATGAACCCAGGGCCTTGCAGCATGTCAGGGAGGGAGGGAGGGAGGGCTCCAGGTGTACTCACAGCTCTGGGGCTTTCTAGTCTCGTGCACACCTGGGCTCCTTAAATGGGACACATGAATATATAGGGCAGGAGCACAGGCTGGTCTGTGCCTGCAGCTGCCCGTGCCCAGCCGGCAGCTCGAGCATCTGAGGTCTGTAACTGCGAAATCTGCGCTGCACAGCCCGCCACTGTTGGGAGGAGATGGAATTCTTGCATGGAGCCAAGGCTAAAACAGCATCTCGTTGGGTTTTGTTCTCTCTGAGTCGTCTTCCCATGTGGAATTCCAGTGGGTCTGAGGCTGGGAAGGCAGCTCTCCCGCCCAGGTGTCCACGTCGCTGACGCCTCTTTCCCTGGTTACCCTGGGCAGGTCCAGGTGCAAAGCTGAGCACGTGTCACTGCAAAGTTTGGACATTTGGCAGCTTGGCAGCCAAAGTGTTGTGCCATAAACATGTCTGGCCTGCTCCTGCAGGCACTGCTTGAGAAGTAGCAACAGCATTTGGGTTTCTAATCCGGGTAAAGTTTGGAAGGAGGAGTTTTTGAAGGAAAACAGTGCAATGTTTCCAATTTGGGCAGGTGTCTTGCTCTGGTACTTGGAGCATTCAGTCATTGACAACAATTATTCTTGTTAGAGTATCATCCAAAATCTGTGATGGCATTTGACTCTCTAGGTGAGTGATACAGCTGAGTGACTTGCACACGTTTCGGGGAGCATCCCTGCATCCTCCCTGTGCATCTGGAGGCAGCGCTGAAAAGCTGCTCTTGGTGAGCCAGTAAATATTTCCAAGTGGTGGAAGTGAAAGAATGAGACTAGGAAGGCAGCCTTTCTCCAGGGAGCAGCTCACTGGCTCAGTTTTAGCCCCAGGTCAACTCGAGGCTGACTCAACCCCTTGGTCTCAGCCTGGTTTGCTCACATGATTCTCATTAAATGGATGTGTTTAGGCTAAAAATGAAGAGCTTCAGAAAGATGGTTTTTATCTGCATTTATAGATGCCCCAGGTCATTAGCAGGAAGCTTTTAAATTTAACAATCCTGTTTGCTTCTTGTCTGTTGGAGTGGGCTTGGAAAAGAAGGTGTTGGCTTCTTGTGGGCTTCAGTTTTGGTGTCTCACACAGTAGCTGGTTTTATTTTGGGGTTATAAATTCCATGTGAAATTTATCTCCCTCCCTGTAAATTAACCAAATTAGTTCTGCTTTCTTAACGTGCCCTAGGAACATTTTAGGAAGGAATTGGAGAAAACTCAAGGATTTCGTGCTCTCCAGAGTATGGCAATATCAGGTTGGCCGTGTACACCTGGGAAAGGGGGTTTCATGGGAAGAGGGAGAAGAAGAGGAGGCAGGTGGTGACAGTGGGTGCCTGGATGGTCATCGGGCAGCTGACACCAAGTGCTGGAGAGGCACAATTAGTGCTCTTTTGATAGAAAAATTTGGGTCATTTAGCAATGTTTCCCTTCCTTGCCTGGGTGAGGGAACCCAGACTTTCTGTGGTAGAAATACCCCAAAGTTTGTGCACAAAATCAGCTCTCTCACTGTTCTGCTGCATTTCTTTGGAGAGGAAAGAAAGTCAGGGGGTTCTCCCTGCTCTTGCTGATAAACTCACCTGCTGGAATAGGTGCCTGTGTATAAATGATGTCATATTCCTACATCAGTGCATGGTTATTCATCTGAATATCATATTCGTGCATGGGAATGACAGGGAGAGTCTGCACATCAGGGTTCAATTGTATGGAAGTTGGACCACATGTCTAGTAGTTTGCAATGTGGGATTAATGTAGTTATTATATGTTAAAATTAATAGTAGTTTCCCATGGCTTCAGTATCTCCCCACTTCATGAAAGCAAAGCCTAGAATTTTTTTCCTTTTCTTGAAAGCAAGCTTAGATAAATGAAGACACAAATGTTCTGGGATGTGGGTTTTGTAGCGATTCCAACCCAAGTTATTCCACCTGCACTGACAGGGCAGGAAAAACATGGATTTTCAGTGTGTGTCATCCCTGCTTCTCCTTCCTGCAAACAGCAGAAAGAAATGCTGGGAATAACGAAGTTCATTTGTTACCTCGCTGGCATTCCCCATGACTTGCCATAAGGAAAATAAATGAGGCAGCTCGGTGGCAGAGCAGGTGCTGGGGCTGACAGAGCAGATCCCAGGCAGCAACACGAGGGCTCAGCTGCCAGTTTGTGCCTTCTCTGCTCTCGAAAGCAGCGTTTTTGTTGTTGGGAGTCGAGAAGTAGCAGGTTTGTGTTGTATTTCAGTGCAGAAGTTTGCCACCTATTCAGTGCTCTGTGGGAATGCAGCATTTAATCGCTTTGCCCTGGCTCAAAAGCTGAGTTTCTTGCAGCTGACAGGTACTGGTAAGAGCTGTGGATAACAAATTAGGTGGTAATGGTCCCAAGCCCAGCTTGCATCACTGGAGAGAGGTGGAAGTTGAGTTGAGCTCTCTCACAGCCTGAGCTGGGGTGCAGCTGGACGTGCTGGGGACCCAGCCGTGTTCCTGGGTGGGACAAGCTGCTCACATCTCGTTAGTGAGTTAATTGAGCGAGGGGAGGGGCAGCTTGAAGAGCAGGGAGTGGGGGCCGTCATCTCAGAGGGGTGATTTGTTTGGGGTCATGGACACTGGAGATGCAGGCAGTGCAATACAGAGCACCCCTGGAATGGGATTGGCTCCCATGGGAGCTGTGCTTTGGAGATCCTTAGGCTTCATCTGCTGAGTTGTCTGCATTTTAAAAACCAAAAACACCCCAAAACACCCCACCCAAAAAAAAAAAAGCGTCCCCCTATTACATGAGCATGTTTCCTCCTTTTTGTCCTGTGAAGCTGATCCCAGCCACTGGAGCTGGGGGTGTGGTCACACTTCCCCTGAGCTGGGACATCCCTCGGAGGCTGGAAGGAAGCTGCAGTTTGAGCTGATGATGGATTAGACAGTAGAGACTGCACACAGGAGAGGGGCTGTGAGTAGCTGATATCAGCTCATCTCTACAACCCCAGGCCCCTTCCAGTCACTTCTGGCCCAGCACAAATCCAGGTTCCCTGTTGCATGGCTTCCAGAGGTTGTGATTCCTCCGGAAAGGCTCAGCGAGGTGTGTGTGGCACGTCTGGGGAGTGTCAAAGAGATCTGAAATGGGGACAAAGCAGATTGACAGGAATACTTTGAACAGCATCTTCGGGCATGAGGGGTGAGGAGATGGAGTCAGGAAGCTGGGGTGGTGAGCACAGACACCACGAGAGTGACCCCGGGTGCCTGTCCCCAGCTCGGGGCGTGCGGAGCGGCGTGGGAGCCTTGCGTGACTTCCCCCAGCTCTTATCTTCACCCTTGCAACTGTTCCTGGCGTGCTGGGCGGGGAAATGCGTGTCAGTGACTGTCACTAAGCCTTGCCACCTTCTCTTGGTACAGTTGCTGGTGAGAAGAGGGTGCCAGTGATGCCCGGATCGCCCGTGGAAGTGAAGATACAGTCCAGGTCCTCTCCTCCCAACATGCCGCCGCTGCCCCCCGTCAACCCCGGCGGCCCCCGGCCCGTGTCCTTCACTCCGACTGCACGTAAGACCCCAGTAATGCTGCTTTTCCTGGGACCAGCTCTAGCCAGGAGGGAAGGCTCTGCTCAGAGAACTCACCGGGGATGTCTCAGCCAGGGCACGGCGGGTGACGCTGCCTGGCTCTAAGGGAGGGAGGACTGGGGCTTTCCTGCAGTTCTGTAATGCATGCAGGACATAAAACAGGCTGTGTAATCCCCCTGTGCCCCCCTGCCTGCTCCTGCCTTGCTCCTGGTGCTGCCTTGAGTCCTTCTCTTTGCAGGTGCAGCCTTGATTTCCACCATAAACTCCTTAAGAAATTGAATCTTTTATCAGGCCGGCTTCAAGCAAGCCGAGAGCTGGGCTTTCCGCTCTATCTTGTGGAGGAGTTAATTCCCACTCTGCTGTATCTCACTTTGCAGACAGCATTCCTGCAGCTGAGATTAGAAAGTTTTTCTTTTTTTTTTAATTTCCCAGCCTTGAAAATTCCTTGCTGTCCATCCAGATTCTCTTTTCTCCAGTTTCTCTTTATAATCTTTCCTATTAAGCCTCAGTCAGTCTTGATCCTGCCCAGCTGTAGCACAGCCTTGCACCCACTTCTTCTAGCTGAGCATTGCTCAGAGGTGACTCCATGGATGGAAAGGACCTTCAGCCTTTTCTTACAGCCTAGAAAGGGTCTTTTTTTTCCTTCTTTAGCCAACTTTTAAGCTATTTAATGTCTTTTTAAAAGCATTGTTCCGGAGCAAAGCTGCTTTACTTTGTTGGGCATGGAGTTATCTGACCCCCACACATTTCCGTGCTCTCCTCACCCCTTTTCCCTGCACAGAGTGTTCCCTAACTGGTTCTACGTTGCTGTGCTGTCCACGACGGTGCCTGGGCTATCTCAGAGTTCCATGCTGGCAGTGGGATTCGGAGATTTCCAGCTCCTGGAGGACGCACTCTGATGTGCTGCGTGGTGCTGGCAGCAGCAGTAATCACCGGGTTATCCCTCCAGACACATTGTCCCCATCTTTATGTGCTCAGGCATTTTTAATGGCTCTCCTTTTGCTCAGGCAGAAAAAGACCATTAGCAAAGTGACAGAAATTAATTTTTCCAATGAGGATGCTTGGCATGCTGTTAAGGGCCAAGAAGCCTGAATCTGCTGATTGCAGATGACTTAATTGCCTCTTTCCGAGATAGATGAGAGATGCGACCTGTGGTGAAGTTGGTTCTTGCTTTTTCCTTTCTCAGTTGCACCAGACGGTCTTGGTCACTCAGTGGGTATGTGACCTGCCCTGTCAAAGCCCATGGCTTGGGCAGCTGAGCTGGAGCAGTTGGAACAAAGCCATGCTGCCTATGGATCACTAACACAAGGTTGGAGAAGCAGCGAAACCTTAGACTATGTAGGACCTACGGCAGAGTTTAAGAGTAGCCTTAGATGATGACTTTGTTCCCAGGAATTTTATCGTCCTGCTGCCCCCAAACCAGCAATCCCACTGGTCTCGGTACACTGCCTCACTTGCTCCAGCGCTGTGCTCTCACCTGGAAGCTGAGGTGCCAGCCCGGCTGTGTGGTCTGTGGTGGAGCAGATCCTGGTGATGTGCAGGATGAGATAACTGCCAGCTGCCCTGCGGTGATGCCGTTGGCAGAGGGTCAGGAGGGGTGAGCCCAAAGACGCAGAGCGCGGTTACGGGGCTGTGTCTAACGGCAGCCCCCACCCGACCCCGCTTCGCTTCCGTGGCATCCCCCTGTCCACCAACACCCTCTGCTCCCTCCTTGGCAGCCTCTCCCAGGCGTCCCCCTCAGCCCCAGGGGTGTCTCACAGCCCCTCTTTGTCCTGAGGTATAAATAGAGCCCGTTGCTCTCCCAGGCTTTCCTCTGAAAGAATAAGAGGAAGTGAAATAGAGAAGGGGGCAAGCGCCTCAGTTGTGGCCGCCAGAGAGCATGGAGCTGCACAGCCTTTGCTCTTTGAGAGGAGCTTCTCTTGGCAGCTTCACCCCTACTTATAACCCTTTTGTAGTGAAATAAATGCCTTTATGAGTAATTACTAGAGGCCTTGCCTTTCACACAGCTCTGGTGTGCTGTGTGGGGCTGTACCTGTGGGTACATCCTGACGTCCCTGTTGCTTTGGGAGTGAGGACAGGAGTTTTTCAGGTTGCTTTGCTCCATAATGAAAGGCATGAGCTCACATTGACTTTGCACCTCCATCGTCTCAGTGCTGGCCTTCACCTTCATCTCATCTTCTGTCTGTCTGTGAGGGCTGTCACCTCCTGGTTAGCAGGAACCACCTCTGATGGTCTCTTGTAGCCTTATCTTTCTTTGCATCTTAACTGACTCTGGTTAAGTTTCCCTCCTGTGCTCACCACGAAGGTCCAGGTGTGTGGAGCCTTTCCAGCCTCCGACCCTGGCATGCCTCAGAGTGGTTTAACTGTTCATGTACCTCCTGTCTTCTCTGAAAAACCCCTCACTGGGTTCATCAGGATTAGGTATGATCCTCTTGAAGCTGCAGCAGAAATTTTGGCATCTTTTTTCGCAAGTTTCTGCTCCTCCCACAGGCAAGGGGCAGCTCTGCCAGGTGGTTTCAGGGCTTCTCTGAACACCATCATTTGAAATGGTTTTTATACCTTGTGGCCCCCTTGTCAGCACTTTAAACCATAAGGGCTGGGTTTTTAAGGATAAACCCAGTGGATCAGCTATGACTCTATTTCCAGTTATGTGCTTTTCACTCCAAAATTCTGGGTTTATACCAAGCTGGGGCCCCAGTGCACAGCTGCTCATCAGACAGGGCTCGACGTTGTGCAACCACAGCGTGGGGATGTCAACAATTTATCCTAATCCCTTGCCGAGTTCCCAAACTTCCAGCCCTTCAGTCTGTTTCAACATGCTCACCACTGACAGGAGGCAAAGTTGCAGATGGGACCAGGTTGGAAAAAACAACTGTGTTTGCGAAACTCCCTGTAAATCCCCAGGGAGGGATGGCAGGCGCAGGGCAGGATCTGTCAGCCCTCCTCGGGTGAGGTGGAGCCACCTGAGCTGCCCCTCAGCAGCAGCAGCAGCCTCCTGGCTGGAGGATGGATCCACTTAAGCACCAGACCACAGGGATGTGCCCAGCTGGTGCTCAGCATCGCTTCTGTCTCCCCTTTGCAGTGCCCAACGGGATAAACCATTCCCCCCCGACGCTGAATGGGGCCCCATCCCCACCCCAGAGGTTCAGCAATGGCCCTTCCTCCTCCTCCTCCTCCTCTCTGACCAACCAGCAGCTCCCAGCCACGTGTGGAGCCCGGCAGCTCAGCAAGCTGAAGCGCTTCCTCACCACCCTGCAGCAGTTTGGGAATGACATTTCACCGGAGATCGGGGAGAAGGTCCGGACCCTCGTCCTGGCACTGGTGGTAAGTCCTGCACCATCCTGGGCTGGGCTGCCTGGCTTTTCCCAGGTCCTGACACACAGTGTTGTCTGTTTGTGAGCAGAGCTGGTGGCTGAGCAGGGCTCTGTTATGTTTGTGCTTCCTGGGAAACTCGGTGACTTCTTTTTTCTTGCCTTTGCTGTGTTTCAAAAAGCTGTTGGTCCAGTGGCTTAGCCACAAGCTTGTGTGCAGCTAAACTTAAATCTGGAAGGAATTGGACAAAACTTTTCTGTAAATCAGAGAATCACAGAATGGTTTGATTTGGAAGGGACCTTAAAGATCGTCTCATTCCTAACCCCTGCCATGAGAACACCCTTCAAACCGAAATGAACGGGTCTTGCTGCAGAGTTGTATCCGGTGTTTGCAGTTATACAGAATAACTGGGAGAAATGCTGTCCAGTGCATTAGACTTGATACTCCACATGCTTTACAAAGGCATGGAGTGACAGGACAAGAGAGAATGGCTTTAAACTGAAAAAGAGGAGGTTCGGATTGCATATTAGGAAGAAATTCCTCCCTGTGAGGGTGGGCAGGCCCTGGCACAGGGTGCCCAGAGAAGCTGTGGCTGCCCCTGGATCCCTGGAAGTGTCCAAGGCCAGGTTGGACATTGGGGCTTGGAGCAGCCTGGGACAGTGGAAGGTGTCCCTGCCCATGACAGGGGTGGAATGAGATGATCTGTAAGGACACTTCCAACCCAAACCATTCTGTGACTTTGGACTGAGGCCCTGGAGCCCTGGCCAACTGTGGTCCCATGGGGCACCCAGTGGGGCTCCTGCACTGATCTCTGCTTTTTGGCACATTTCTTTTGAGGCTCAGCAGGCACTGAAGGGAGCTAGACTGCAGCAGCCTGGAGCATTTCTGCTTCCAAGGCTGGCAGCAAACCTGAGTCTGTCCATGTCCTCAGGGTCACTCCCAGGGCTTAAGCACTCAATGCAAAATGCTGCTGCTGCATTTCTATAGCGTATTTCATTCCATGGATGTAGGGCAGTACCTTAGCTTACCCTTTTGGGGAGAGAATGAGAAGTTGTCCAGGTCCCTCTGCCTGTTGTTCTCACTCCAGATTGTGGTAATTGCTGCAAGGGGTGAGTTTTGTACGTGCAGGTTATCAAATGCTGCCTGTGCTGGGATTCCCCAGCCTGAGTAGCCTGGGGGATGCAGGGCTGGACCAGGAGAGGACCACGGTGAGCAGAAGGCTGATGAGACTCCATGGATAGGTTAGATGAGGAGAACTGAAAGGGAGGAAGGAGAGGAAGGTGTGCAGTTCTGAGCAGCTGGGATTGAAGTCTGACTCTCCACAGCCTGCCCCAGCATGCAGTAGATGCCAGCTGGGTCCTGCTGCCCTGGAGTCAGCCTCTGCCTCCCACCCTGGAGCTGGGAGGGTGCTGGGCCAGGCAGTTCCCACCCCTCTCCTAGTGCAGCATTCCTACCCTGCTGGCCTGAGCCTTCCTGGCTGCATTCAGCAGGATCCAATGCAAACACTGTCAGTCCTGGAGTGGCAGATGCTGTCTCCCTCCCAGTTCTGTTCGTTTGGAGCCATTTCCCACATGTCTAAAAATAAGAACAAATTGCCATTCCATTTCTTAATTTCTTTTCTCAGAACTCAACGGTGACAATCGAGGAATTTCACTGCAAGCTGCAAGAGGCGACCAACTTCCCCCTCCGGCCGTTTGTGATCCCCTTCCTGAAGGTGACAGGGAGCTGCTGGGGCTTGCTGACGCTCCGTGTGCCTGCCTGTGCCTCTTGGCAGCGTGACATTGCTGGGAAAGCTCTCCTTGCAAGCACCACAGCAATTCTGCTGGAGTCCAAGACAGACTGCAGAGAGCGTGGCGGTGGCCGTGTGGGACTGGCTGACGTTGTGCCGTGTGCCACATATGTCTGCTTGTGTGCTGGAGATAAAGGAGGCAAACCAAGCTCCATGTGGCAGCTTCTGAGCCTATAATCTTATTTGCAAATGTTCAGATCTAGAATGTTTGAAGTGCTGGCACACAGAGTCTGTCTGGGGTGGTTAAATCACAGAATCGCAGAATGGTTTGGGTTGGAAGGGACCTTAAAGCTCATCTCATTCCAACCCCCTGCCATGGGCAGGGACACCTTCCACTAGACCAGGTTGCTCCAAGCCCCGTCCAACCTGGCCTTGAGCACTTCCATGGATGGGGATTCCACAATTTCTCTGGGTAACTAGATGCTGGAAGCACACAGTGCTTCCTGTAACACTTGGATTTTGGGTCCACCAACATCAGGCTCCTGGGTAATTCCAGGTAATACAGGTAAATCTGACAGTGCAGACACCAGGAGCTGGAGGATCCTAAGTGGGGGTCATGGGCCACAGGTGTTACTGCTCTGGGGTTTTAATGAAGACCAAACCTTTTGGAACAGCTGGAAACCCCTGCCCTGCTGTAATCCAGCCCTGTGCTTGTTTTGCAGGCCAACCTCCCGCTGCTGCAGCGGGAGCTGCTGCACTGTGCCCGCGCTGCCAAGCAAACACCCTCCCAGTACCTGGCACAGCATGAGCACATCCTGCTCAACACCAACACCACGTCTCCCGCTGACTCCTCCGAGCTGCTCATCGAGGTCAATGGCAATGGCAAGAGGCACAGTCCAGACAGGTGAAAATCAGCTTTTGTCACTCTGCTCAGTTGTTGAAGTCGTGACTTTCGTTTTATCTTTGCTGCTGACAAAGCTTTAAGCAGCATCCAGGATCTTATCGCTCCCAACAACTGTTCTGGCTGTTCTAAGACTCCAATGACTGCTCCTACTGCACTGTGAATTCAGGTTGGGTTCCTCTTTCAGGCAGGTTCTGTCCCAGAGGGACCTTTGGGTAGCACTGAAAAGCCTGAGCCAGAGAGCTGAGCAGTTTCCCACCTCCAAGGCAGTGAACGGAGGCATTGGCAGGGCTGGGAAGGATGCGCTTCATTTTCACCACGTTTTATTCCAAGATAAAAGTTGTTATGCAATTATGTGGAGCATGCCTCAAATTTATAAAAACTGTGAAATTTTAATTTGGTCATGCTCAGAGAGATGAATCACAACACTCAGGCATCCTGAACCCTTTTCTTTGACGGGGTCACTTTGTGCATCGCCTCACAAATTGAGTGCATTTGTTTGAGCTCTCTGCATTTACCCCCTTGGTAAAATCATTGCTGCCCAAACCCTGCTGTTTCCAAATCTGCGTCTTTGAGTACATTTATGGGATGCTAAGGAATGCCTGTCTCTGCTGGTGTGGTTGCAGGAGGGAAGACAGCAGCTTTGAGAGGGAGCCGCTGCCGACAGAGCCTCCGGCCAAGAGGGTTTGCACCATCAGCCCTGCGCCCCGGCACAGCCCTGCCCTCACCATCCCCCTGATGAACCCCAGCGGGCAGTTCCACCCCACCCCACCGCCCCTCCAGCACTACACCTTGGAAGATATTGCCACCTCCCACCTCTACAGGGACCCCAGCAAGATGCTGGAGCACAGAGAGATCCGGGACAGGCACGGTGGGCTTGGTGAGAAAGCCTGGAGGGTTGAGCTTTGGTGTTGGTCTCTACTTGGCCACTCGTACCCAGAGATGTGGGATGCTGGGCATGTCCTCACAGCAGAGTCTTTGCAGGGAGTTCAGAGGAGACAATTCCCCATGGGAAGTGACAAACAGGAAGATTGAGAGTTTGTATTTCCCTGTGTGAAGGCTGGAGTCACTGAGGATGAGGAGGAAGGACTTGATGTGTGAGTTGAGTGTAGCCAACCCAGCAGGCAGGAAGACAGGGCAGGGAAATAGAAATTAACTTTTCCAAGATCTCCAAAGCAGGAGAGCAGAGATTGACCCCCTGCCCTGTTTCTCCAAGGGATATGTGGGAGGTGCATGATGTGTTTCCAACAGGACAGCGTGAATCACAGGCTCTGAGCTGCTGCGAGTTTATAACAGGAGAACCAGCTCCACAAGCAGGTCAGAGCTGGAGCCACAAGTGGATTGTAGCACTTCCCAGACAGTGAAACAGACAGGGATAAAAAAGCACCAGCATGGAACTGCCCCTGTAGAGCTGCCACCTTGAGATGTGTTTTAAAATCCCAGCTATGTGGAGCTGGAAATAGAGCTCTTTATTCTTGCTTTGGGGCTGCTTCTCTCTCCATCGGTCCATCTAATCCCTCTGTGGCTTGTTGCAGGATTGAATGGAGGCTACCAGGACGAGCTGGTGGATCACCGCCTAACAGAGAGGGAGTGGGCGGATGAGTGGAAGCATCTTGATCACGTAAGGAATGGCAGGGGGTGTGGGAAGCTCTGTGGGAAGCAGCAACCCAGTGTTCCACCTGCTGCAGTTGGTGATTTCCTTGTTGTTGGTACCATATCCAGGCTCTCCTGGTGGCTGGTGGAGGAACAAGCAGGTGGATAGTGGGGAGGGCTGAGAGGAGCTGTAGAACTTTCCTGGCAGGTTTCCTCTGCCCATGGCCAGTGGAAACTAAATCAGTGTGGATGAAATGTCTGGAGCTGGGGAGCTTCTCCTGCAGAGCATGTGGCCAGGTGCTGCCATGGCTGGCTGAGCAGCCAAACCCAGCTTTATCCCCACGGGGGTCTTTTCTGCCGCAGCCTTGGCCAGCACAAGTGCACAGATGTGCTAAGTGCAGTCAGGATGTGGACTTAGAAAATGAGTAAACCTATCATTACTGTATTTTAAGATTTCTTTTTTCCTGAGGTGCCAGCCTTTTATGGACCAAAAAAGGCACCAACAGCAAGACGTGGTGCTTCTGGCAGATTTTATGCTGAGCTTTTTCCTTCTGAGCAAGGCGGCTCCTCCAGGCACTTCACTGCTGTTTCCCTCGAAGAGATGGGATTAAAATTCGGCTTTGATCGTAAATGCAGAGGGACTTCATGGTCTAAAGCTAGTGGGTTTTTGGAGGGGATAGGGTTCGGGTGGAGCAAAGGCCCTGTAGCTGAATATTTGGAGTGAGGCTGTGACTGTGGAGCGCTGGCACCAGGATCTTAACCAACCCTAATCCCGTAGGAAGGCGGTGGGGTTTTCCTCTCCACTTTTAGGAGCATGACCTGGAGGTGTTTAGCCTCCTCTTGTGTGTGTGACCCCACCTGGTGCTGTATCCTTGGGCACAGCACCATCCCAAAATCCTGGAAAATCACCTCGCTCCTGTCTCATCTGCCTGGGCTGGTCCCTCCACGGCGAAATCCGGGATGACTGAGAACACTTTGCTCCCGCAGGCCCTGAACTGCATCATGGAGATGGTGGAGAAGACGCGGCGCTCCATGGCCGTGCTGCGGCGCTGCCAGGAGGCCGACAGGGAGGAGCTCAACTACTGGAAGCGGCGCTGCTCCGAGACGGCCGAGCCGCGCAAGGCGGGCGCGGAGCTGCTCAGCCGCCAGCACAGCCCCGCCAGCGCCGACTCCGTGGGCAGCGGTGAGGAGGGGTCTGGCTGCCACAGCCCCACCGGGCGGAGAGGGATGATTATTTATGCCAGTTGGGGGATAAGTTTGGTTATGCGCTGCTTAAGTATTTTTCTCAAGGGTTTGAAGAGAGGCAACAAAGCCTGGAGCTTTGAAGCTCCTGGAAGCGGCTGTTGGCAATATCTGAAGGCACCTTTGCTCGTGCTGGAAGAGCCTCTCCCTTGTCACTGCTGGCCAAAGTTGATAAACCTGGGGGTGAAAAGGCAGGAGAGAGGTGTTTGTCTCCACCACTCTCCCCCTTCCAGTCCTTCTTGCCTGAAGGATTTTAAATGTCAAGGTCTATTTATTCTAAAAATACCAAAGGCTTTTGTAAGTGTAATAGCTACCTGTGTTACTAATTCTGTTTTTTGTATCATGAGTCAACTTTATCAAAGCTGACGAGTTTCCCCCCTCCAGTGTGCAGGGGTTTGACCCTATACAAAAAACAAGTCTAAAACGCTGATTTATTTAAATGCAATTCTGATTTCCGTCCAAACAAATCTGCTGTAAATCAAGTTCTGGGGAAAAAAAAACCCTCCCATTATTCAGTAATAAAAATGGATTTCTTTTGGCAAGAATAAATGTCAATTTGATGTATATTCTACTTGTTTGTACACAAAATATAGAGGGAATCCTCCTGCAAGGAATCCAAGTGCCCCTGGCTCCAGTTGCCACAAAGCCTGAGGAGCAGTGGGTGTCTGTGTGATGGTCTGGGGGGCACAGCCAGCTTTTAGCCCTTCTATATTTTATATATCATGACTAATACACTTCCAGCCCCATGTTGTTAAAGGTGATATAATTAAAAAATGTTATATAACTTTGGAACACTGTTGCTTTCTCCCCTTGTGGGACCTAGGGATAATTTTCATCTCTGTTGCTCCTGTGAGAAGGTGCAGTTAAGCATCAAGCAGCATCTCCAGGTGTCTGGGAGGACAGTTTGTTCTGTTCAAGCCTTTGAATTGCCCTGGGATTGGGAAGTGCTGTGCTTAATGTAAACTGCTGGTCTATAGATTGATGCTCACAGCCTCTGGACAGTGCAGAAGTTGGATAACATACATTTATAAGCATTGCCTGTTGCTTTAGAGTACCAGGAGATAGGTTATACAGTGTCATAAATTATGCAAGGTGCTAATTGAATGTTGTAATTTATCCTCTGAGTGTTTGAGGAATGGCTTTAACCGTAGGGATCCTCTGCTTTGGGTTTTAGCCGGTCAATCCTTCCCTGCCCCACGATGTCCTGAGGTACCACTGGGCACGTGAGCAGCAGTTGGGTGGGATGAGGCTTTGCCAACCTTTCCCTGTGTCCCTTATTCCAGCAGATTCCCTGCGGGAGTTCAGCAGCAGGTCGGGAACGGGCTACGTCACTGAGGAGATTTGGAAGAAAGCCGGTGAGTGTTTGCGGTGACCCCGGCCGCGGCTCCTGCTCGGGGTAAACACAGATGCTGCGGATTTGCTGTGCAGAAACAGCAGGAGCCCAGCTGCAGGAATGCCCTAGGATGTGCACATCTGGCTGCCAACATCCCCCCTGCCTTTTCCAAAGGGCTCTGCTCCTCTGTGATGCCAGCGGGGATCCCGTGGGACTGAGCCCGGCCTCGGCGCTCCCGGGAGCGGTCGGGATGCTGGTGCTGGGAACGCGCTGCTGGAACTGTGTTTCTCTGGGAGGCTCCCCCTGCTCCCAGGACGGGTGGGTGAGGCTGCTCTTTCCTTCCAGAAGAAGCTGTGAACGAGGTGAAGCGCCAGGCCATGTCAGAGGTGCAGAAGGCGGTGGCCGAGGCGGAGCAGAAGGCGTTCGAGATGATCGCGTCGGAGCGGGCGCGCATGGAGCAGACCATCGCCGACGCCAAGCGCCAGGCCACCGAGGATGCCTTCCTCGTCATAAACGAGCAGGAGGAGTCCACCGAGGTGAGGTGCCAGGGGACAACCTGGGAAAGGGCTTTCCAAGGCTCACAGAGTCTCCAGGTCAAGCCCGCAGGGCCCCCACCCCCTTTCATAGAATCGTAGATCATGCAATGGGTTGGGTTGGAAGAGACCTCAAAGATCATCTCATTCCAAGCCCCTGCCATGTGCAGGGACACCTTCCACTAGACCAGGGTGCTCCAAACTCCATCTAGTCTTCAACACCTTTTCCTTTTAGAAGTCTCTCTCCAACCAATAACTAAAGCAATGCACCAATATCATAAAAAATCCTTTTTAGGTTTTGCTGGCAGGGAGTCAGGATAAACAGTGTCTGTGGACACGTGTGTGTGTAACCACTGGGCACCCTGAGCTGCACCCACTGCAATGGCCAGGGATTCTGTGGGATTGAAAGAGGTGTAGAAGCAAAGAGAAAAGGATGCTGGTGCATGCAGCAGTTTAGCTCAGAAGTTATGGTGGGGTACTTGATCTTTGCAGAAAAGGAATTGCTGTTTGTGGGCTTGAAAATAGGGCAGGGCAGAGGCTGGGCTGCAGGAGAAGCTCTTGCACATTCCTGGTGGTCTGTACCACACTTGCACCTTGGAAAAGAAAGGGTGGCTCTTAGTTTGTCATAGCCAGTGACAGGTGCTGAATGGGTGTCTCAGATCTACTCTTCAGTCATCAATTACCCTCCCTGTTGCTAAACAGGAAGTTCACTTGGTAGAGCTTTTGAGATTTTGGGCAAGGGGAATCCCATGGCTCATTCCTGCACTACCACATCCCATCCATGTGGGCTTTGCTCCATGTTTTAATTTCTCTACACGTGCAAGAGCAGAGGGTTTGTGTCTGCTGAGCAGAAATCTGATGGGACCATGCTGTTCATGTCTGCTGGGATGTGGGGTCAGCAGGTCCGTCCCCTCCTGCTGGAGGGTTTCAGCTCAACTGAGGCTCAGGAAGCATGGCCAGAACCATGGAATAATTAGGTGTCATTCCAGAGAATGATGTCCACACTGCAATTCCCAATTAAATTGCTGAGGGTTGAAAACACCAGTCGATAAACATATGATGGGAGTGGGTGGAACTGCTCAGGAAGCCATGGAAGGAATGAGGCAAGTAGTGATTTCTCCATAGGGGAATAGCAGAGGAGTGTCCTCCTCCTCCAGCTGTGCTGAGGAGCACTCTGGGACCTCGGGAGCTGCTGAGCACCCTCTTTGCAAGCCCCAGAGCCCTTGTCTAAAAGCTGTCCTGTGTTCTGGCACATCTTGTAACCTTTGCAACACAGTTGAAAAACACTTGAAGTGTAAACAGCTGTGAAGCAGTGACCCAGTTTTCCAAGAACTACCACGGCCTTTTGTAGGGGCTTTTTGGTCACAAGTCCTGCTTCCCCTGGAAGGTGGAGGAGCCGTGGGGACACACAAGCTCTGGAGCAACTCACTCCAAAGTGAACCAGTCAGGTGCTTCACTGCCAGCCCGTAAACCATCACCACGAGCTGGTGGCTCCAGTGCTGAGCCTGGCAGTGGGAATCTCACTGCCCTTCCCCGCAGCAGGGCTGCCTGGTACAGCCCAGCATCTCCCACCACCCCACTCCCACAGCTCTTTGCCGGCGCTCGCAGCAGTGGTGTTCCCACAAAGGCCAGCTCTGACAGAGGCTGCGTTCCCACAGCTGAGCTTGCCCTCCCCAGTGTGTGTTTGCTACGCCCTGGTCCAGCTGCAGGGAAGCTGCTCCGCCGCTCCTTCCCCTCCCCGGAGCAGCTGCAGCCGCCGCTCCGGCGCTGGCCCCTTGCCCCGCGCTCCGAGGGAAGCGGTGGCACGCCGGGAGCCACCAGCTGACACCTCTCCCGGCGGCCAGAGGGGCTTTGCTCCGCTTCCAGATTGAAGCTCGGGCTCTGGCAGTGCTTCCACCTGGCTGGGAGGCTTTCAAATGAGCATTTGCTTTTCCAAATTGGCCCGCTCCAACCTCTTGTGCAGCCAGGCAGGGTGCGGAGCAAATGGTGCCTGTGCAGCGCACCGTGATCCCCACGGAGAGCGCTTGGCTGGGAGCGAGACCAAAATAGAGCTGCTTAAAACAGGAAATAAAAAGGCCCAATAGCAGCATCTGCAGTGTGTTTTTCAGTCCATGCCTGCTGTTTCCTCTCTGCATTCGGGTGGGTCTAGGGGAGAGGATGTGCCTGGAGCAGTGTGACAGCGGCTGTGGGCAAAGAGCAGTGGGGGATAGAACCGTTGGCAAAGAGCTGGGAAATAGCAGGAATTAATGGATTGCTCATTTTAATATTCCCAGATCTGGGCCTGAGGGGATGAACAGTCCCCTCCAGAGCTGAGTCAGCACCATCCTGCAGCTCTTAGGAAACTAAACCCCTTTCAAGCGCGGTGTCTTTGGTCTTGCAGAGCTGTTGGAACTGCGGCCGCAAGGCCAGCGAGACGTGCAGCGGCTGCAACATCGCCCGGTACTGCGGCTCCTTCTGCCAGCACAAGGACTGGGAGAGGCACCACCGCATCTGTGGGCAAGGCCTGCACGGCCAGAGCAAGCCCCTGGCCCTGCCCACGGGCCGGGTGGCAGCGGCAGCCAAGAGCCTCGATGGCATCCCCAGCCCGGCCCTCGAGAAGACCTCGGCGACCACCTCGCGCTCCTCCACCCCGGCATCCGTGACAGCCATAGACACGAACGGACTCTAGGAGGGAGGGTTTGCTTCACTCCCCTGGATGAGTTCCCTGGGTTTTTTTAAGCTGAAAGATGCCCCACAGCAACTGTTATCACTTGACATATCCGTCACAATCGTGCTGCCTCCTCGGAGCGCCGACACTCCGGCTTTGCCCTCTCATCCTGCCTTTTCCTTTGTGGCTCATGAACTGGGGTGAGCCTCGCCTGCAGCATCTCTCTGCTCCTCTCAGGGGAACACCAGAGCATCATCAGGGCCTGGGGGACACTGGGCACCCACTCAGGGGACCTGGATTTGGGGGAGAGCACTGGCACATGCTGGAGATGCTGAGAGTGTGGTGCCCAAGCAGGGAGCCCTGTCCTTGTGGCTTGCTCAGGCTCACTCCCCAAGGTGTCAGAGCCACCACTGCCTCCTTCAGCCACCTTTCCTCCATAACATCCACTGTTTTTTCCTTACTCCCAGACAGCTGTGCCTCAGCTGGCCGTGCCCAGCTGGCTGTTGCTGTGAACAGACCAGAGCCAATTTCCCAGCGGGAGCATCTCATCCTCTGTGCAATGGCAAAAGCTGAGCCCACTTCTCCTGCCTCCAGGCTGGCAGCTGAGGGTTGCAGAGAGGGAGGAGAGGATTTGTCTGCTCTAAGACAAGTGGCAGTGGCAGGGAGGTACTGCTGGATGGCCTGGATTTCATCCCGGTCTGCGGTGAGACAGACAGTTGGTGTTTCCTGGGTGGGCCCTGTGCAGGGGGAGCACGTGCAGAGCTGGGCTGGGTGCAGGTGCCCTTTCCACCTGGGGGCTGTTGTTTTGCTGTGCAGAAAGTGTTTTTTTCACTGCCTGGAAGCTGCTGGTTTGGGAGTTCCTGCTGTTGTTTTTGAGCCCAGGGATCCTCACTGGTGCGAGGGGTTATTTACAGCCGGCGCTCTCTGCACACATCGGCCAAAGCGGTGAAAGAAAGGCAGCGCTGGGTGTCCTGTGTCGATTCTTACCCCCAGCCCCAGGGGGTTCCTGCAGTGCTGCATCCAGAGATGCCCAGGGATGTGCATCCACCTTCGGGGATTGTCCCAAAGACGCCGGCTCGGAACGAGGGTCCGTGGGGATGCGGGCAGAGCCTGGGGAGATCCGTCCGCAGCAGAGTCCCTGCCGGGGCGTGGAAGGAGGGACTGCAGGGAGCCAGGGCAGTGCAGGCTGTGATTAGTGCAGCCCTGCAGCAGGGCTGTGGCACAGAGGGCGGCAGTGGCACAGCCCAGGGGCTGGGGGGGCCGTGCCCTCCAGGAGCCGCTCCCAACTCCCACAGCCACACACCCAGGGGCTCTGGAAATGCATCTCTTCAGCAGAGCCGTGTTTCCCTGGCTGCGTGTGTGCGACTGCTGGGCTGGAGCCCAATGAGGCGAGTAATTCCCAAATTATTTTTGATCACTTTTTCAATTGGAGGCGAATAATGGAGCTGTAATGAGTCGTCACAGCGCTGCTGGGGGCGAGCGGGGGACCTGCTGCTCCAGCCCTGAGCCCTTGGGAAAGCTCCTTGGGAAGCTTCTGATGTGAGATAGAGCTGGTGATTCCCTGTCTGCAAGGTTTTATTAGAAAGCCACGAGGTCTCTGGTGTTGCAGACAGCTCCAGTGGCCCTGGGGATGTGTCCCCTGTGTCCCCAGGAATCGGTGCTGGAGCCCAGCACAGGCACTGGGCTTGAGGCAGCTCCCAGCGGGGGTGGCACTGGAGCCACCCTGACCTGCAGCAGCCCATCCTAGGGGTGTTCACCCCAGGGCAGTCAGGAAGGGATTTCCTGGCCTAAGGGGACAGGGACACACTTGGAGCAGCCTCAGGTCAATCCCACGTGGTTGTGACGTCCCCTCCTCACCTGCAGCCCCTCCTCGTGCTGTGGGTCCATGGTGACAGTGCCAAGGTGGGGTGGGAAGGGAGAGCAGGGCAGGGCTGGAAGGAATTGCTTGTAAATAGATTGTCTTCCATAATTCTCATGTGACGTTGCTGGCTGTGTATTAAAATTAACCCCGGTGTAAATGAATGAAATACTAACAGTCATGATTAGAATGATTGCTTCTTTTTTTTTGTTGTTGGGTTGGTTTTTTTTTAAACATGGAATGATAAATGTGAACTTGGGGCGTGGGAAGACATTGGGTTGAGGTTTCTATTTTTTTTTTTGACATTTAATTCTGTAATAGAAATTTGTTACTTCATTCCTGTGCATAACTTATTTAATGTCCTGTATAAAGGAACCCAAACTGTTACAGATGTATTTAGTTTGTTCTACTCAAAAGTAGTCAATAAAAAGACTATATTCATCCTCCAGCTCCCCCTTCTCTCTGGGAAGGGGCAGAGGTTTTCAGCAGTGCTCAGAGGTTTTCGGGGAATGCTGCCACACTGTGGCTTTGGCCTTGGCCAGGGGACTTTTAGGGACAAAAATTGCCTCCCCTGTGGGCAAAGCCTGGGACCAGTGCAGGCAGAGCTGGAGTTCATCCCTATCCTCAGTGCTGTTGGATGTCTTTGAGTTTATAGTTCAATGTGTTGTTTTCTGAGCTTCTTTTAAGTGATTTTTTCTGTGTGAGCACAGAGCAGCCTGCAGGATGCTGTCACAGCTGGCTGCCCCTGCAGCCCCGTGTGCTGTCACAGCTGGCTGCCACTGCCAGCCCTGTGCCCCCGGGGGTGCCCCCTGCACACACCTTGGCTTCAGCTGAGGATTTTGGTCTCCAGGCTGCCGCAAACATTAATCCGGTGGTGAAGAAACCCAAAACTGAGGAGTAAACCCCACACGGGGCTGGGGAGGCAGCTCAGGAGTCCCAAACCAGTGCCTGCTGCAGCTCTGCCTCTGTGGCTGCCCCAGGTGCCCCTCTGGAACCCCCCTGGTTGTGCCCTGGCACAGCTCATCCCTTACTGATGGCCCGCGGTCCTGCTGTGGCTCCAGCACATCCCTGGATCCCTTGGATGTCGCTCCCAGGGGCAGGACTGTGGCCAGCAGCTGCCCCTGCACGGGGCTGGAGCCACTTCTGCTGCCCCGTGATCACAGCAAATCATGGCTTTGGCCAGGGAAAGCAGCAGGGTTTGATAATCAGGTAAATAACTGGGAGCTTGGAGCACGGGTCCCCATGGGAACAGGGACGGGCTCTGCTCCCCCAGCCCTGGGAGGGGCATTTGTGGTGTGGTTCCCGAGCCTGCCCTGGGCTGGGGTCTGGCAGTGCCCAGCTGAGCTGGCAGCAGCAGCTGCTGCTCCTCCCCTCCTCCAGCCAGCAGCTTCCCTGATCCCACCTCTGCAGGCTGCTCCTGGCATCAGCCAGGTCCCACCCCCCAGCACCCCAAACCCAGGAAGCTTCTGCTGGAGCAAAACAAGCACCCTAAAACCCAGCACCTCCTCCTGTGGTGCCGGCCCCTGGAGCCAGGGGTGACACCGTGTCAGAGCCGCCCAGCACGGGGTGGACGAGGTGTCCCCAGGCTGGAGCTGCACCCACTGCCCCTTCAGCCACAGATTTTACTGACTGCACCCAGGGACTGGGGGAGAAACACTCAAATTAATGTTTCTGGTGGAACAGCACCCACAGGGAGTGGGAAAAGAGGCTAGAGGGGTGGTAGCAGGTCCCAGGTGAGTGAGGATTGGGGGTGCAGGCACCCATGGTGACCCACACTGGTGTTGGGGACAGGCAGGGGCACAAGGATGACGTTTTCCATGCCAGGAGGGTCCTGTGCCCTGGCAGTCCCTCCACACTGGTTGTGACAGTGCATTTTTCCCCAGCTCAGCAGAGGATTCCAAGGAAAGCCCCAGTGCAACCCATGGAGCAGCTGGGATCTGCTCCAGCCTTCCCCCCTCCTTTAGTGCCCCAGATGCCTCCCCATTAACTCAGCTCCAGCCTCTGGCAGCACTGCCCGGTGCCAACGCTGGTTTATGGGAATCGAGGGAGCAGCAGAGCCTGGAGCCACTCTGGCCTCTCCTGGGAGGGGGATGTGCTGGGGCCAGGCACAGCCATGGGCACAGCTGGTGGGGCACAAAGCCAGTCTCACAGCCACAGCTCGTGCTGCCAGCGTGCCAGGGCATGAGCAGCTACACCTTGCCAGAAATACTTGATGAAATCTTTTTTTTCCTATAAAACACTCTTCACAATCCATATCAGGGCACGTGGCTCCCTGGGCAGGATGTCACAGCTGGCCAGAGCCACGTCCCCCTGCCCATCCCAGCACCTGTGGAGCCAGGAGGAGGAGGAGGAGCTGGAGTGCAAGAGGGGCTGAGGGCTCCTGGGGTGCAGCACCAGCCCCGTGCTCCCCCAAAGGCCAGGCTGCCACCCCCCCACGGCTCCCCCAGGCAGCTCGGACACTGTCTTAGGAGCAGGATAAATAAATAAATTAACATGAAAAGAGCAAAGGAGCAAAACACCGGCAGGGCCGAGGGCAGGCAGCCCCCGCAGGCCACAGGAGGGAAGGAGGGGCAGGGAGGTGACAAAAGTGATGGCTGTGCCCAGGGCTGCACGTCCTCTTGCATGCTGATGGTGTCCTGGAGACGGCTGCCCCGGGTCAGTTGTTGTTCATGATCCACCAGGAAGCTGGGAAGAGAGGGAAAGCAGGGAGGTGAGGGCAGTGTTAAACTGGGAAGGGGGGTTTGGAGGGGGCAGAGATGGGGGACCTGAGCCTGCAGGTCCCTGGCTCTAAAGCACCCACCCCCACCCACGGCATGGCCTGGAGAGGGGTGAGCCCCTGGAGCTGTGGCAGCTTCTGCAGGAGAGCACTGGGAGTGTGGTCAGCGGGACTGGCAAGCCAGGAGCAGCACCAGCAGCACAGAGTTCAGTCCAAATTAATCTATTTTACAAGACCCTGAGGTGATGCCTGAAAGCAAACTGGGGCTTGATATCATTTCCAGTTCCCCACATGTGGTCACACTTCTACTGGGGCCATGAGAATGTGCACATTCCTGGCCTGTGCTGGCCTCTCCCCTGCCCCAGCACTGGGCTGGAGCCCTGCATGCAGCCCCTGGGACTGACCCAGGAGCACCAGAGCTTTGCAGAGCGGGTTCAGGGCTCAGGTGAAAAACAAAACGAGGCACCAGGTGTATTTGGGCCAGGACTCAACTCATCTGCTAGCCGGGAAGTGTCCCTGCTCCTGCCTGTCCCCACTGCAGAGCACCCCTGGGCAGGGGACAGACCCCAGCTCACACAGCCAAACCTGCCAGGGACAACGGGTCTCACCCTGGCTTCAAAAACCTCATCTAAGTCACCCCAAAGCAATCTTCTGCTTGGAGGGAGCCACGCTGCCTGCTCCTGCCCTGCTCCTGCCCTCTGCAGCACACCCCGAGCAGGACTGGGGCACCCTCACCTGGGAAGAGCATGGTGGTCAGCAGCTCCGGGGACTCCAGCAAGCTGAGGATGGACTGCTGGAAAGTCTTGCTGCAGCTGGACTGCAAGTGGCTGTAAAACAGGGTGTAGGGTCAGGGGGATGTGGTGCCGGGACCCCCCTGCCCACACACGGGGACGGGGCAGCTTCTGCACCCCCCAGCACCAGACCCTGCTCCCCAAATCCTTTATCGGGGTGTTCACCCCCTGTGAGCTGCAGATGGCCCCAGGGCATACAGGGCAGGGCCGTGGGACAGGCTGGGCAAGGAGGGGGAGCAGTGGGTAACCCCCTTGAGCCCCCCAGCACCCAGCCCCACACACGGACGCTGTCCCACCTTCTCCACGAGGTCACGTCCTGCCAGAACTCGTACAGGATGAAGCAGGCCTCGTTTGTCAGCTTGCAGGCAGAGACACTGTGGGGACACAGAGACCCTGAGCCGGGGCTGGGCAGGCTGGCACGGCCCTGGCGTGAGCCTGGCGTGGCCCTGGCGTGAGCCTGGCGTGGTGTGGCCACGCGTGCCCCAGCAGCCTGGGACAGGGGGGCACTGCTCTGCACATCAGCCTCCCCACGAGGCTGCCAGAGCACAGTCTGGATGCATTCACAGTTTGTGAACAGCTCCAGGGGATCCCGAACCCAAATTCTGCTTCACAGCGCCTGTGTCCAGGTGGCAGAGGAGCTTCACAGCTCTTGCACGGGTCTTTGCTGCTGCCCGGGAACCAGCACGTCCTGTTTTATTATTTCTTACTCATCCCTAGCAGGGGCACAGCTCATCCTGCCAGCCCCTTGGAGGAGGTGGGTGGCACCTGCCACCCTTCACACGGGGGGAAACTGAGGCACAGGTGCAGGAGTTGAGCTCACGGCACAAACCCACAGCTCTCTGCCGCCAAAGCGATGCTGTTCTGCCAGTGATGCTTCCCACATTCCCTCCTGCCCCGGGAAAGGCTGGGGCTGCCCCCAGCCCGTGGGAAGGGGGGTGGGAGGCAGCAGTGGGGTGCGAGTGCAGGGCTCGGGGGCAGGGCCGGGGGAAGCAGCTGTGCTCGGCTGCTGCAGCAGCAATTCCAGCTGAGGACGAGCCTCTCCTCCAGCTGCTGTCAAGTGCTGCTGGAGGGGGCCAAGCCCCGCGGGGACAGCACAGCGTGTCACCCAGCAGCTCTGAGGCTCCCTGCTCCCACGGGGGGCTCTGCAATTCCCTGGAGTGAACCAGGCCCACGGAGTCTCCCCGGGCTCGGCTCCAGCTTTCCGCTCACGTGGAGAGCCAGCCCACGCAACGCCACCCCGCTGGCTCCACAAATAGCCCTGATGACAAAAAAGCCCATCAATTCCAAAGAAAAAGCCTCCCATTCTCTCCGCCGCACGTGTCACAGCGAGCATCTTCCTTTTGTTTGCACTGAAAATGTGAATTTGTGCTGCTGAAAGTGAAGAGCTGAAAAGCGACACTTGAAACGGGAACAGCGCGAACATTCCCTGCTGCAAGCGGCCTCGAGTGTCCCGTGGGAGCAGGGGAGCAGCGCTCGGGGAGCAGCTGTGCCACCTCAGGGACAGGCTGGCAGTGCCGTGTCCCTGCGGGCAGAGCAGCAGTGCTGGGGCAGCCTTGGCCTCCACAGGGTCAGCTTCAGGTGCTCCCGGCAGCTTCCCACACACTCCCCATAAATGAACACCCTGCAGGAGCTCTGCCCTTGACCTTTCCATCACTTTCGAGGCCTTCGGTGGTGGAGGAGCTCGTGCATTCGCTCACAGGAACACGCCACAGCCGTTCCTGATGGCGTAAACCTCCCCCACTCCTCGCCAGGCACTGGTTCTTACTGGGAACACTGCAGCAGATGGGATGACAGTGCAGGGACACCGCTACAGCCATGACACTCGTCCTGTCTGCAAGGTCCGAGCCCGCCCTTGCCCTGGCCAGCACACAAAACACTCCACACAAACCCTTGTGCCCCCCAAGGGTGTTAAACTCCCCATTTCTGGGGGAGCCACCCCCCAAAGCACCCCCCAAAGCACCGCACTTACTGCAGGCAGCTGCTGTGCCCGGCCGTGCCCTCGGTGTAGGAGCGGAACGCCTGCCGGAACTCCTCGATGCTGCTCGTGGCCACCGAGATCTGCCTCTTGGCCACCAGGATGTGCTGCCGAGGGACAGCGCGGCATCAGGGGCCGGCCTGTCCCCTCCTGCCCTCCCTGCTCCCACCCCGCTGTGCCATCCTGTGGCACCGCAGCGGGGCCGGCACCACCGTGCTGGGGACGACAGGGACACAAAGTGGCTTCTTCCCACCTGGACAGGTGGTCTTTACAAGGAGCACACCAACAGGAGATGCTCCATCCCCCAGTGGGGGGTCCTGCTTTGGGGCCGCTGCAGCTCCCAGTGTGCTTCCCCCAGCACAGAGGGGCTCGGGGACCCCTCCGCCGGGTGTGTGGGCACGCAGAGCACTCCTGGCGGGTTTGGGCACCCACAAGCAGAGCGCTGCCTTCCTCTGGGCTGGCCGTGGGCACTGCCCGGGGCTGTCAGGGGCGTGAGGGAGCTGCGTTTGTCCCGTGGATGGTCCCACACCCGGCCCACAGCCCTGAATGCCACCGTGCTCCACCAGCACGCCGCGGCCAGAGCTCCCCCAGGGCCGGGGCACAGGGGCAGCGGGTGTGAGAGGGGTCACCTGCGAACCACCAGCACAGGGACAGCGACTCACTGCATCCTGGCCTTTGCACAGGGCCTCCTCCTTCAGCGGCTCCAGGCGTGGGCTCTGCGTCAAACACCAGGGGAAAAACGAGGTTACTGGGAGCGCTCAGCAGCAGGAGCGCAGTAACCCAGGGCACAGGTGGGCTCCGCTCCAGGGACATTCCCTGCGGTACCTGGGGGAGGGCAGGGCCGTGCCCTGCTCATCTGTGGGGTCAGTGGGGCCTGACTGTCTCGTCAGCATCCTGGGGAAGCCAGGAGGGGGCCACCAGAGCTGAGGGAGAAGGGTGGCTCTGCCGACTGCAGGGCTGGTGCGTGGGTGCAGCTCTGTGACAGTGCCAGGACTGAAGAAGGGGGCTGCTGGCACAGGGGGGGTCTCAGCACTGCTCTGGCCATGCCCAGGTGTGGGGCAGTCCCAGCCACCCCCCTTGGGCACACACCTTGCACTCCAGCTTCTCGATGAGCTGCTGGAGCCTGTTGATCTGAGCCATCCACTGGCTGTTGTCCTCGACACAAACCCCTGCACGGCAAAGGGCACAGGGACGTCACCCAAAAAAAGCTCAGCTTTGTCATTGCAAAACCTTGCTCAACACCTCACAACCACAAAAGCTTCTAAACCTCTGATTTAATCCAAAAAAACTGATTTTTTTTTCTACTGAAACTTTTCCCACTGCCTAAGAGATACAACATCCCACAGAAGCTCCAGCTGGCATCTGGGTGAGGTGCTCCAGGCTCCATTCTGGAGAAGCCCTCACTGCCCAGTGCTGCTGTAGATGTGGCACTTGGGGCCATGGGCTAGTGGCGGCCTTGGCAGTGCTGGGGGAATGGCTGGACTCGATCTTGGAGATCTTTCCCCACCTTACTGATTCTGCGCTGGTCCCACACCCCCTCCAGGCTCCAGCAGGGCACGAACAGCCCGAGGGACAGCAGGTACCTGTTGTCAGCATCCCAGAATAGGGGTCTGTTGGGGACAGGCAGACGTTCTTCTGTCCCCTGCGCCCACACCGCCTCCCTGACCTCAGGCCAACCGAAGTCTCCGATTTCTTGATCTCCTTTCTGGAATTAAAAAAAAAAAAAAATGCAAAAGGAGGGGTTGAAGCCATTCCTAGAGGCGTCAGCTCCGCTGCGGGCTTGGAAAGGGCAGACCCCGCTCCTGGATGTCCCTCCCAGTGCGTGGGGCTGGGGACAGGGGGAGCAGCAGGTCCCACCCCGTTACCTCTCCCGGCCCGCCTGCTCCTCCACGGTGTCCACGGCGCACTCGAGGGACGCCTGCAGGGACTGCAGCTGGTGCATGGTTTCCCGCAGCAGGAACCGGGTCAGGAACTGCTCCATCTTCGAGGAGGTCTCGTACCTCTGGGGCAAAGGGGAGAGGATCTGTCAGACGCCTCTGGCTCTGTGCAGGGGCACGCCTGGAAAGGGGTTGTCCCTGAAGTAAACCAAATGGGGTGGATTTCAATCAGATTTTTAGTTATCACTAAAAGTGATGCTTTAGGGCAGGAGTGATGCTGGAGGGCAGAAGAACCCTCGGGGTGCACTGCCTGTGAGATCACAACAGGGAACGCAGGCCTGGTTCCATGAGCACTCTGGCCCCAGCACTCCCAGCCCTGGCCCCAGCACTCTGAGCTCCAGGAGCCGTGGAGGAGGGCAGATGGACACAAGCCACAAGGTGAAGAGCACCTTCAGGGACAAGCCCCAGCCCCAGGGAGGGCTCCAGGGCTGGCACAGCATCCCTTGTGCCCCCCGCTCACACACTGCTCTGCTCACTCCAGGGCTCTGGGACAAGGCTGGGAGCCTGTGGTGGCTCCCCAGGTGCTGGCAGCTCCTTCCAGAGACCCACCCACAGCTGGCAGGCCCGGGCAGGGGCTGGCTTCATGCCCTCTCTGCCCAGGGAGACAGCGCCAAGCCTGTCTGCTTCCATGAGAGCTTCCCTGATCAATTTCTGATGTGTGCTTACACTGGGGGGTGTAAAGGTGGGTCCAGGGAGGCACATTAGAAGCTCTGGAGAGAATGAAGAGGTCACCTGGCCTGGGGGGTGCCCAAATAGTGGGTCAAGAGGCACACCATGCCACAGGAGCAGGTCTGGGAGGTACAGAGAGCTGGGGAAGTGCCTGGACACACACAGAGGCACCCCAAATTCCTTCCTTTCTTTGCCAGCTGGGATCACAGATCCTCTTGGCTCCTCTCCACGTGCTAGGGGCTCTGCTGGCAACAGCATTCATAGAATCATAGGATGTTAAGGGATTGAAATGGACCCTGGAGATCATCCAGTTCCAATCCCCCCTGCCATGGGCAGGGACACCTTCCACTATCCCAGGTTCCTCCAAGCCCTGTCCAACCTGGCCTTGGACACTGCCAGGGATCCAGGGGCAGCCACACCTTCTCTGGGCACCCTGTGCCAGGGCCTCCCCACCCTCACAGGGAAGAATTTCTTGCTAATATCCAACCTAAATTTCCCCTCTTTCAGTTTGATCCCATTCCCCCTTGTCCTGTCCCCACAGTTCCTGAGGAAGAGTCGCTCTCCCTGTAGCCCCTTCACACAATGGAAAGGTGCTGGGAGGTCTCCACACAACCTTCCCTTCTCCAGCCTCAAGAGCCCCAACTTTCTCAGCCTGTCTCCAGAGGGGATGTGCCCCAGTGCCCTCAGCAACTTCGTGGCCTCCTCTGGACCTTCTCCAACAGTTCCATGTCCTTCTTATGCTGGGGAACACAACCGTGCACAGTGCTCCAGGTGGGATCTCACAGGAGCAGAGTAGATGGGGAGAATCACCTCTTCTTACCTGCTGGCCACACTCCTTTGGCCGCAGCCCATTTGGTCCAACCACTCAACTTTCCTGTCCAGTTTTCACTTGCTTCCTTAAAACCACCTGAGGTTCTATCCTTGCGCTGTTAGAAAACCTCCGGGGATGGAGACAAGGCACCCAAGCAGGGATGGTCAGCGAGACAGGGGGCGAGGAGACAGAAGGGAAGGCTGTGACGTACCCAGACACTTCCAGAGCAGACACTGCTGTCCTCCAGCGGGGCTGAGCCAGCCTCCCTTGCAGAGCAGCTGAGCCTGGTTTGCCCTCACGAGACCCCTCTTGTCCCACTGCAGGCTCTTCCTCCGTGCCCGGCATCCCTGCGGAGCGCCAGCCATGCTGAGGCCCGCGGTGGTCATAGACAGCGGCAGCTACTTCACCCGGGGGGGCTTTGCAGGCCAGGAGCAGCCGCAGTGTGTGCTGAGGACCGTGCTGGTGTGTCCCCGCAGCGCCCAGCAGCACCTCCCTGCCATAGAGGGCACGGGCGGCGGGGCCGCGGCAGCCCTGTCCTACCCGCTCAAGTACGGCGTCGTTGAGGACTGGGAGGCCATGAGAGCCCTGTGGAGCCACCTCTTCTGCTGCTGCCTCAAAGTCCCCCCAGAGGAGCACCCCGTGCTCCTGGCTGAGTCCCCGTCCTGCCCCGCCGCCGACAGGGAGAAGGCGGCCGAGGTGCTGTTCGAGAGCTTCGGGGTGCCCGCCCTGCACGTGGCCAACACGGGGTTCCTGTCGCTCTGCGCCCATGGCAGAGTCACCGGGCTGGCCGTGGAGGTCGGGGCAGCCATGTCCCACGTCACCTCTGTCTGCGGGGGCCGGACCCTGAGGAAGGGCAGCCGCTGCCTGGGGGTGGCCGGGGAGCAGCTGTCCAGGCACCTGCACCGGCTGCTGCTGGAGAGCCCCAGGGAGCCCTCGGTGCTGCAGGCCCTGACGAAGAAGGCGCTGACCCGGCTGAAGGAGCAGTGCTGCTACGTGTCCTTGGACTATGAGAGAGACCTCTGGGACAGAGGGTCCCATCGCCCAGCCAGATTCCAGACCCCCGATGGGCACTGGATAACCCTGGGCAAGGAGCGCTTCTGCTGCCCGGAGCCGCTGTTCCGGCCGGAGCTGCTGCACCACAGCTGCCCCGGGCTGCACCAGCTGGCCGGGCAGAGCCTCCAGACGGTGCCTGACCACGCCAGGAGGCACATGCTGGGGAACATCGTGCTCTCAGGCGGCTCCTCCATGTTTCCTGGCTTTCCCGAGAGGATGTGCTTGGAGCTGAACTTGCTTTTCCAAGGCGCAGGCGTCCACGTCGAGGTCCTGGCAAACCCCAAGCGGGGCACAGCAGCCTGGGCTGGGGGCTCCATGGCAGCCTCGCTCACGTCCTTCCAGCACACGTGGATGACAAAGGGCGAGTACCAGGAGCACGGGGCCGAGTACGTGCACACAAAATTCCAGTAGAAAGGCGGCAGCCATCCCACTCTGTCACTCTGCAGGAGGAGTGACTCCGAAACACTGCCCTGCTCCAGGCACAGCTGCAGCAGCAGTGACCGAGTGGCTCCTGCGCTGCTGCAGGGGTGCAAAGTCAATTAAAGTGCCCCAAAAGAAACAAAGTGCTTCTCACTGACACTCCAGGTTATTTCCTATCCACCATCTATCCAACAAGGGTGTGGCCCATCGGGCTGGAAAACAATCGGGGCTCATGCTGGGGACCCAGGCCACGTCTGGTCTGGGTATATTTAGTCAATCCCAATGCTCCGGGCTGCACTTTCCAACTGGAAATGCAGCTGCCAGGATGAGGACGGGGCCTTCTCCAGCTGTCAGCACTGCAGGACCCCCAAGGGGAGCCACGAGTGCGGGAGGAAGGAGCTGAGCAGGGGAAGATCCACACAGCACCTGCGCTGCAGCCACTTTACTGTGGGAGGTGATTTCTCATCCTGGCACTGGAACAGGTCAGCACTGGGTAAGGAAGACAAGCTGAAAACCAGGGAACTGCATTCATTCCTTGTAATTTTGGCCTAAAGGTCGTTTGGTGCTTCAGGGAGCCAATTCAGCTCCCTGAACATGCATTTTCTCACCTGGCTTTGCTGCTGCCTCGCTGAACTGACTCAGCTCGGCAGATGATTAGAAAAGGATCAGAGGTTGCAAAGAAAGCAGCTGGGGAGCACAGCCCAGCTGTCACAGCAGACTCCTGTCCCCATGGCCAGCCCCGTGCCAGCTCCTCAAGGGACACAGAAACCACAGGATGTCACCCTGAGCACTGAGAGAGACAGGACCAGCAGCGGGAGGTCGGGGAAGGAGCCTCCACATGATGCAGGAGGGCTGGCTGCTCCCCAGGAGCATCCACCGGGAGAGGTCAACCCCTTTCTTCGACAAGACAAGCAGACAGACTGGAGCAGCATCCCTGCCTTCCCCACGGTGTCCTCGTGTGGCCCCAAGGCTGCAGCACCCGGAGCCAGGCTGCCCTCACCCCCCAGGCTCCATGAACCACGTCCAAAATCATGTCCAGCAATGCTGCCCCACTGCTCGGGTCAAATATTTCCAATTCCTGCTGCGTTTCTCTCCAGCACACTGAGGATCTGGAATTCCAGAAGCTCTGCACAGAAGGATTTCGTTGTAACCCTTCTGCTGCTGGTGTCAAAGAAAGGGGGCAGTGGGGAGGGTCCTGAGCCCCTCATGGTTTTCTGGTTGCTCTGTGCCACCAGCCCAGTGCAGGAGCTGTGTCTGACTGGGCACAGCTGTGGCTGGATGGGAAGGGAAGGGAAGGGAAGTGGAGAGAGTGGAGATGATGGATGCTCATCCCCCAAGCTCTGGGCTCATGCTGGAGTCAGCAAAGGATGGTCACAGCCTCCCCCCAGCACCAGGAGCCAGGGGGATGGGGGTTTTCATCCCTGCTGGCAAATGAATTTCATTTTCCTGCCTCAGGAAGAGGATAGCAGCAACACTGACAAGAAGCAGCCATAGGAAACTGAGCTCCAGCTCTGCATCTCCAGCCTCTCCCAGCCAAGCACCCCATCTGCTCCCACAAAGCCTTCCTCACTCACAGCCCCAGGAATGGAGAGCTCACGGCTGGGGATCCCTGCCCGTGCCTTCCCCTCCTCATCCCAGGGTGTGCAGGCACTAAAATCCCTGCCAGCACTGCCTCTCTGTGCCTGCCCTACTCCTGCCAGCCCGGACACACATTCCCTGCTTGAAGGGGACCCAGAGACACTCCAGCCTCCCCAGGACACAGCTGCAGTGAGTGAGTCCCCAGGGGGGCACAGCAGGTACATTATTCACCCACCACTCAGCCCTGCACAGTCCATTTCACTGCCCAAAATCCAAATCCAAATGCTGCCATCCCTCTGGCAACACCAAGGGCCCTTCCCCCAGCAAGCGGCCTCTGCAGCTGTGGGGTGAATGAGGTGTGCTCCTATGGATGCTGAAAAAGCTCCAGCAGAGAATTTCTTCAGCTCTCTGCAGCATTTTTGTGAGAGTTGTGTCTTTCCCATGCAAGTAACTCAAAACAATGCTACAGTTTTGTAAACTTCTTGCAGCTGCGGGTTGTTTTGCAGAATTGTTATGGTTCTAACTAGAAAAACATTCAGAGATGGGTGTCTTAGAACTTGACCAAACCCCTCAAGGGGTGGATGGCCAAAGGACCAATTACCTTATGCCATTTAACACACTTTGGCCAGCTAACATATAAAAGCCATCTGACATATTATTAAATTGCTTCCATCTATCCCTGAGCCTGGACTCGTGTCGTTTCTCTGCTCATCCGTGGTGAGAACAGTGACAGGCTCCCACCCCCGAGGTGTCCTTCCAGCCCTGCCACAGCCTTGGCACACGGGCGCTTCCCCTCGCATGGGGGACGGATTCTTCTCCCCGAGCACATCACTCCCCTTCCCAGGGCCAGGCTCTGGGATAAGCACCAACCCAGCACTGCCCATCCTCTCAGCTTCCACCCCAAATGGCCTAAGCCTCACGTCCTCCACGGATGGAGTTTTACGGCAGGAGCAGAGCTGCTCTCACCAACACCACATTCAGCCTGCCCCAAGCCCCACAGCTCACCCAGGCCAGTCCCTACACCCCAAACACACGGGCACAGGCACCAGCGTGGGGTGACAGCCCCCAAAACCCCACTGCCAGCCCAGTGCTTGGAGGGGACTCGGCTCCAGAGGGTCCCACGGGGACACAGCAGCGCTGGAAGCTGCCTCCTGCCTCTCGCCTCGTCAAACACAGCACGTCCAGGGGGACGTGCTGCAGACAAGGATGGAAACAACCATCCCTCAGGAGAGCTCCAAACACTGCTTCACCTTCTGCATCAACTCGGAAAATTTCATGCCAGGGGAGAGAAAGAACTGAAAGCCCGGCCCCCGTCGCACGCCTCGTTTTGGGGCAAAAAACCAAAATCCTCTCATCAGGTGTAGCACAGAGGTCAAACCCTCTGTTGTCAGAGGTTCAATAAACTCACCAAGCACAGCATTTTCTGCTCATGGCAAAGCCCCATGGCTGGGAGTCACAAAGGAAATAACTCAGCAAGCACGGGACCAGGAGTTCTGGTGGTGCACTGGTAGTTCAGCTCTGTTTACCCAGATGAAAAGCACCAAGTTGCCAAGAGCTGCTATAATTCTGCTTTTGAGGGGTTTTATTGGTTTCTTATGATGATAGTTAAGCTCAGGACAGAATGGAAGGGGTGGCCACATAATTCCTGTCAAAGGATAAATAAGGCTGCCTGGCTTGGAGAGGTATTTATGTGAGCGTTTGCAGTGTTTGCTCACTGGGAAATGGAAAGATTTTAGCATACAGGCCCCCTGTGAGAAACATCAGACAGTTTTCTGAGGTATTTCCACTGCTCACTTCCTACCCTGATGCAATTATATTGCAAACATGAAGTTCAGCCACAAAATAAGGGGTAATCAGCACACTAGAGCACAGCTATCAAGTTCTATTTTACAAATAAGTGGGAATGACAGAATTTGGAGGAAAAACCCTCTCTTCTTGACAAGGCATATTTTCTTTGGCGTGTTCCTACCAGCCCAGTGAGGAAGGATGGAGGCATGGGAACCCCCAATGGTTTGGTTTCCTCCTGCTGACCTGTAGATCCATAAAAACAGCCACGAGCAGGTTTGCTGCTCGCACACACACACAGAGAGCTTCCTGCAGTAACTGCAGTCCCACAGGACAAACCCAGCTCATACTTCCCACACTTTATCCCAGGGTTTATCCTGACAAGGTGCATGGGAGCAGATCGAGGAGCCTGCCAGCCAGGAGACAGCTGGGAGACAGGCCAGTGATCCATGCCAGGTATCCTGGCCCGCAGTGACAAGCACAGAGCTGGGAATATTCGATACCAAAAAGGCTTTTGGCAGCACTGCTTCAAACCACAGCTCCCAAATACACCCACGGCACATTCCCTCCTCACTGTAGCTCACTGGCACGGTCTGAGCAATCCCCCATGGAGCTGCCCGGGCTCTCTGTCTGTTTTCCTGCTCCTTTTCACATTTCCAGCTGTGGGTCCCTGGAGGATGCAGGGCTGAGCAATGCTGTGGCTGCAGCAGTGAGGAGCTACTGGAGACGGATCATGCCCTAACCAAGAGATGCTGTGGTGAGATGCAGCTCAAGCCAGAGATCTCCTCCTTCTCCTTCTTCCAGCCAGCCTGAGCATCACTGCCTGCTCCAGAGTCAGGCAAAGTCCTCAGAAACACAGCCTGGGAAGAACAGGCAGGGACTGCAGATCCTTCAGCAGGGCTCTTCCAGGTTTCTCAGCACACAAGGAACTCCCTGGGATGAAAATTCATCTGGTTCTTCCAGGAGGGTGCTCTCTCTGCCAAAGCAGGGCTCTCAGACCTCAGAGAGGTGTTTGAACCAAAAGAATTGAGGGGCAGGTGTAATTTGGGAAATCTATTCTCTCCCTGGCTCACAGAGGTGTGAGCTTTGGCTAAAATCCAGCCCATTAATCCCATAATAACTCAAGCCTGAGTCCAACTCTGGAAATACAAATGTGGGAATATATTCAGGTCCCAGCAGGTAGGAATGCAGCATTTATCATCTCTGGCAGCAGTGGCAGGTGTCCCACAGCTCCGCAAGAGCCCTGCCCACTCCTGCCAGCATTCTCCCCGGCTCAGAGCCCGGCACAGCAGGGGAGCGCAGGGAGATGATTCCCAGCAGGATCAATATCTGTGCTGGGGCACATCGGGGCTGGGATCAGAGCACCTCATCAGCACAGACCTCTCCTGGGTGAGAGCAGTGCTGGGAACGCTGGACTGCCCTGGCTCTGGGCAGATCCAAACAGGTGGAGGAATGAGTCCATCAAAATTTGCTTCAACTGGAAAAACCTGCTTCTCTTTTCCAGGGAACACCGGTGGCACCAGAAACCACGGAGTGAAGGAATGCATCACAGCGATACACTGACTGTGCTGTGCTTTGGAGAAATACGTGACTACACACATTCATTACCCCAAAAAAACAGGCCAGAAAAGAACTGAAATAAAGCACAGCTCTCTGGGGAGGATTCCTCCTCTCCCTCTGGACTCGGATTTAATAGCTGTGAGTGGGGCCGGGGACCTGAACCAACGAGGAAATGCATTTTCAAGAGATTCCCTCTCCTGGCATGGAATTTCCACATGTACAGGGAGACGCTGCTGAGGCTGGCTCTGGCCAGAGGAAAGCTCGGAGAGGGACTGACGCTGCAGAGGCACAAACACCACTCTGATGAGTGCGGGACTGACTCCCCCTTTTCCTCTCTGTCTGACCAACAGGTCAGAGCAGTGTTCACACGGGTGATGCTCCTCATCTGCTTCGAGCAGCAAAGAAGGCAAAGAAAGGGTCTTCCCATGGCTCAGCAGCAGCCCAAGCACGCAGCTAAACCATTTAACACATTTCAGGTGCAAAGGGGGCTGCTGGTCCCTTTCCCCGCTGTCTCCATCCCGACGCTGCCCAGCACAGCCGGGGGCTCGGAGCTTGCCCTAATTAGCAGCCTCCAATCTGCTTCCCATCAGCACGAGCTGCGGGGAGAGGGAGAGCATTCCCGCAGGGATGGACTCTGCACCAGGCTGGGAGACAAGGAATTGCAGCGCTGCGCCGCAGCGGCTGCTGCCCCTCTCCCGCAGCCGGGATTTGGGGCTGGGAGCACGGGCTGTGCTCAGCACAAGCTGC
Source organism: Lycocorax pyrrhopterus obiensis (assembly GCA_014706295.1). Classification (NCBI taxonomy): domain Eukaryota; kingdom Metazoa; phylum Chordata; class Aves; order Passeriformes; family Paradisaeidae; genus Lycocorax; species Lycocorax pyrrhopterus. Next base: position 5,283,235 of record JACSVZ010000022.1, on the reverse strand, counting down.
TGGGCGCCCTCCAGAGCAAGATCAGCCCTGCAGTGCAGGTTTTGAGCCACGCTGCTGGGTGGGAAACGCTTTGTTTTGGCTCAGCTCACCACGGACTCTCAGGGATGCTCCCAGAAAGTGTCCGTGGGCAGGACCCTGCAAGGAGCTGCTGGAACAGCCACTGCCAGAGCCCTGCGAGGAGGGAGATGACGTCTCCAGAGCACAAAAGCTTTGGGTTTACCTTTCCCCTCCTCGGGCTCGGCTCCCCATCCTCCAGGCTGTGTGCCTGCAGCACTGCCCGCACACGCAGACAACCCGAGCACGCCCAGGCACCCCCTTGATTTGAGGGGTTTGCTGCCTCCGACCCCCAAATCTCACACGAAGAAGCAGCTGTGCTCACCACGGCTCCAATTCCACCTGCCCTGCTGCCCGGCCCGGGTCCCGTCCTTACCAGCTTGGTTTTGTCCATGGCTGCCAGCACCGCAGCGTTGAGGGTTTCCAGCGCGGAGAGCACATTCCTGTATTCCCCCAGGTACGCCGAGAAATAATCTGGAGCACGAGAGAACACCCTGGTCAGGCTCCTGAGCACCTCCACCTCCCCTGCTCCCCACACACAGCCCAGAGCTGCAGGGGTGGGGGTGGGGGGGGGGGGGCATTCCCCTCCCCTTCCAGAATCATTCTCCCACTTGGGCTGAAATGAAAAGTCCTTCCTTATCCCCTCGGGAAAAGCCCCTCTGTGCTGGGATTCAGGCACAGGGACTGTCGATGGCACCCAGTCCTGCCCGGCTCAGGCACACACAAGCCCCACCACGCACATCCTGGGGAGGGGAAGCTCTCCAGGGCAGCAACACCCCCTGACTTACCACACAACTTCTCCGTGTCCACGTTACTGCAAGAAACACAAAAAGGCTCCTGTTAGATGGTGGGGCTGGTGTGGGGGAAATAGTGGTGGTGAGCAGGGGTTTGGGGGCTCGTCTTGAGTCCCAGCAGATTTACTGCTTGCTCACGTATTTCCAGAAGGGTTTAGAAAAATAAGAAGCTGCACAGGTTCACAGCCAGCAGCTCAGGAGCCATTCCCGGCCCCTCAGCACCTCTGCTGCAGGGGCTGAAGGAGCAAGAAAATCGGCTCCACCAACATCTCCTGGAGCTGGAGCGTGCTGGGAAAGCATCTGTGACAGCACGGTGGGGTTGGGATGGAGATGCCCCACACCCCTGGATGGCCAGCTGGGTTGGCAGCCCCATTTCTGAGCCCTGGAGCTGCTTCTTCAACCCAACCTCTTCCCCCAAAGACGGGAAGCAGCCAGCCAGAGCTCCCTCCTTGTTTATCCCTGACCTCAACCCGGCTCCTCCCCGTGGCACCAGACCCCCTCCTCCCCCAGCTGCTCCTCCTCCTCTTCCCTGCCCTCAGAGCCCAGGTGCTGTGGGGCTGCCTGGAGGCTCCCAGGGGGCTGGATGGCTTCACAGCCCACCACAGGGGTTGTTCCTACCCTGAAGGTCATTAAAGCAGGGATCTGGCTCCAAAATCCTGGAGGCAGAGGCCAGACCCCCACCCCTTTTCGCTAACAGAGAGCACGGCACTGCAGAATCCACCCTGGCATCCCTGCAGGGCTTGGCCAGGTCCCTCCTGTGGCTACCAAAGGTGCTGCTGGTGTGGGGAGGGAGGAGGAAATGTTCGAAACCAGGCACAGGGTTTGGGGATGGGTTTGCATGGTGCTGTTGGATCGGCTCGGGCGGCCAAAGCCACGGAGGAAGAGCTGCTCCCGATGCCCAGCATCACCCAGAGCCTGCAGGGACAGAGCCCACGATATCATTGAGTCAAATGAGCCCCTGCTCAAGGCATTCTGCTGCCTCAAAATCCCCTAAATGGTTACAACCATTTTAAATCCTGACTGGGAAAACAGAAGAGAGCCCAAAAGAGAGCTTTTTAAGTGTTTAAGTGCTGTCACACATGGAGGAACTGGCGGTACCTGGAGTTTGCCAGGCTCCAAGCACAAGGAACGCTGCAGTGCTGCTGCCCAGGGGGTGTGAAACCATGGCCACATCACCCTGTCCCCCCTCTGACACTGCTCCCAGGGCAAAGGGACAAAAACACCCCAGTGTAAAATTAGAGGACAGTGTGCAAAGTGTCCAAAATTCCATTTACGGTGAAATAATTAAGGCAAAAATCTTCCTACAGCTTTTCCCAAGACATCAAAGGCTGGTTTCTGCCTCTCTGTTTCTTCTGGGCTTCCACTCAGTGCACTTTAGCAGTAGGCAGTGGTTCAAAGCATGGCAATATTTTGGTGTGAGGGGTGGCAGAGGCAGGGCGGGGGCACTGCAGACCCTCTGCTCCGTCACTGCATCTGGAGCCTCTGCAGGCAGCAGAGAGGGGCAGGGCGAGGCTGGGATCTGGCTCAGCTATTTTAAACACACAGGAGCTGATTTAGGCAGGGCTTTGTGCACTGACCTGGCGCTGCAGGCGCTTTTTTAAGTGGATAAAAAAATCGTGTTTCCCTCGAGACTCAATAGAGATAAACCTGCAAAGCCACAGCCCCTTCCCCTGGCAGCTCCTCTCCATCCAGCTTTGCTGATCCCATCTCTGAGCAGCTCTGCCAGACAGAGACGCTGGGGTTTGCAGCACCAGTGTGCACTGCAAAAAGGTTTTGCTCCTTCTTAATTGCTCCCCTTTGTTTCTGGCAGCTGCCTGGAGCCTGCAGAGCTGCTGCAGTGCTGCAAGAGCCCTGGCACTGCAGCACCCCCGGCCCAGCCTGTCCGAGCTGTGCCCCAGAGCTGTCACTGCAGGGAGCCACTGGTTCTCAGCTGGGAGAAGGGTAAAAGTCACCAAGGAGGGGACATGGACACCTCCTGCACACGTTACCCAGGCATTTGCACTGGTCCCAGTGAGCACCTGGGGCTGGGGCTGGTTTCAGCAGGAACACGGAGCCACCAGCTTAACCCACTGCCAGCTCCCACCTTGGCTCCAGCAAGGTGTGACAAAGAGCTGCCATCAACTCCCACCCCGTGGCTTCCAAGGAGAGGCCAGAGGTTATTGATAACTCTTTATATGTCTGTTTGCTGCTTAAAGAGAAATGTTAACTAATCAATCACTAAACCACTAAACACTGAACCAATCAACGACATCTTGTGGCAAAAATCATCCCTCTGGGAGCTGTCCAGGGGAAGATCTGCAGCCTCCCCTTCCTGATGCAGCCTGTTCCGTCAGCAGCCCTGCATGGGAACCTCTCCCCACGTCCCTCAGCCTGCAGCAGCCCCCAGGGCACAGGCAGAGGCAGGACAGAGCCCAGCGAGCAGATCCCAGGGCTGCTGGTGCCACTCTCCTGCTACCAGAACTCACTCCCACAAAAAGCCAGGAGGAGCTTGCGGAGAGGACACGCACACCAAACCCTGACCCATCCTGCAGGGCTGCCAGGGGCAGCAGGCTGTGCTCTGCTCCTCTCTGCCATTCCCATTCCAAGAGAAGAGCCATCCTCTGCCTCCAAAGCACTCATCCTGAGACTCTCCACATTTCCCACAGCCGTATTTTGACTGTGCTCAAACCACTGATTAACTGTAATTAAGGCTGAACTGATGATGAAGGATCTTGTCATCATTATGCTGTTGGGATTTTGTCAGAATGCGCCTGGAATTTATGCAAGAAAACAGCAATCAGCTGCAGAAAAGCAGACGGGAATTTTTTTTATTTTTATCATTTATCATGTTGGGAACCTCCGCTGCCATCACAGATCTGGTTTCCAAACCTTTTTTCATGTGACACGGAGTGTTTCAGTCACTCTCCATCATCCAGGGACTGGCAGATGCTGTGGCTCTGAGGGTCTGAGTAAAGAGAGGAGAGGGAATTCACTCGAATCCCTTCTTCCACAGAATCACAGGCTTGAGGTTATTTCCACTGAGAGACTTCAAGAGCCACCAGGTCAGAACTTCCACCCCTTGCGGTGCCAGGTCAAAGGCTCTGAGCAATCTGCACCCAATTCCTCATGGAAAGATGGATTTTCCAGACCTTATTTTTCCAAATCTCCCCAACAGGTGCAGGACAGAAAGACATAAAATCCAAACAACACTTCCCTGGGCAGGTTTCACAGTGCAGGCATCCAACCCCTGCAATACCACAGCGTTCAGTCCAAAGCCCTTTGTAACCAAATCTCCATGAAATTGTCCCAGTGACACCCTGGGATCTGCTGTTATCCTGGTGACACCCCGGGATCTGCTGCTGTCCCACCCAGCTGGGCTGCAGATGGACACACGGCTGCTCAGAGAGCAAACCACACAGTGTAACTCTCCAGATGCTTCTGGATGCAGCTACGGAGCTCTCACCCCTCCAAAAACATCAGTCTCTTCTCACCCAGACATTTCAGTGGATGAAAATGCTCTTTTTTCAGGAAGATGAACCTTCCTGTGCCACTGCCAGAGCTGGTGTGGAGCTCTGGACCAGCCAAGCAAAACCATGGACCTGCTGTTGTACCAGCTGCCATCCAGAGCTGAATTTGGTTTCAACATAAACTTTTGAATGTCACAGAATGAAAGTGAGGGGATACTTTACGCCAAAATGGAACCTTTTCCTGAAATGCAGAACAGAAACAGGCTCACGTGGAAATGTAGAATCTGAAATGACCCCACCAGAGGTGTGGGATGCACAGGCCCCAGCGTCCCACCTGAGTGCCAGGGGGGTGGGAAGTGGTAAGAGGAGAGTGTGGGGCTCTCTGGAGGGAGAACAAGTACTGTGGGAGACCCCTGAAATGTTCATCTCCCCAGCTGTCAGCTCTGGGGCCCAGGGAGCAGCTGCAGGTTCCAGTGATGGGTGAGGGTCAGGATGGGTCTGGGCAGTGCTGGACACGTGGAGGGCCTGGGCATGAAGGTCTCTGTTACTGTCCCTCCTCGGGTCAGGCTGGCAGGGACAGGGAAAGACAAATTCCAGCCTAGACCTGACAAACACAGCACCAAACCCACCCGCTGGGTTAAGGGTGAAACTTTCCCATCATCACAAAAGCTGCGGGACATGAAAGCAGCACAGCAGGTCTGTCTGCGGAGCTCGTAGCTGCTTTCCAGCTTTGGAATACTCTTGACCCTGGCAGCAAATTTTGGCCAGCTCTCTAAAATATGAAGTTCCTGCCAGTGCAAGGCAAGCCCAGGGGAGAGGGGCTGTCCAGCCCCCCATCATGGGGACAGCAGGGCACCAGCACAGCCCTCACATGAAACCAAATCCTGCACACCCCAAAGCCGGTGTTTCCTACATTTGCTGGAAGCCACTGAAGGCAGGAATTTGGAAACAGCTCTGTCTGAGGGTCCCTTCTGCTCTTGGTGGCAGGAAGAGAACAAAAACCCAGCGCTCATGCCCTGCTAATAGATGTCACCAGCTCGATGCTGCCATTGCCACGTTGTCATAGCTACGGCACCCTCGTTACGGTAACGAGCTGTGGGGGCACCGCTGCAGCCACAGCTCCCCTGGCAGCACAGGCCCCTGTCAGGCCTGCTCAGCTGCTCCAGACAGATGGAACAAGCCCGACCTGAGGGCAGGAGACCTTCCCTGTTCAGTTTTGAGCTGGGTTAAAGCTCCCAGCTTGGCTCCCAGCTTTTCCAGGGGTGTTGTGACTCCAAGATCACCCCAAAAATGGAGCAAGAGGAAAGGAACATTTGCAGAGGAAAGGGAACACTTGCTGCCAACTTCCTGGGATCACAGCCCAAAGAGACAGAGACGTTTTCATGAGACACCTCCTGCTGCCCACATCCACGAGCCCAAGCAGCAGGACAGGCAGCAATGGGCAGCCAGGCCCCAAGGAAAGCAGCACAAGGCTGCCCACACCTGCCCACTTCTCTGCCCATCGCTGCAGTGGCAGCTAAACCCAGCTCCAACACCTTCGGGAGTCCCTCATTCCCACTGCCCCAGTCCTGAGCGGATGGTGACGCTGCGTGTCTGCTGTTGGTGGCTCGGTGGCATTTGGTGGCATCTCAGTGTGACAAGGGCCTTCTGTGCCACTGCCCTGGCTCCCTGCAAACCCCTGGGACCAGCGTGTGCAGCTCAGGCTGCCCCAAATTGCCTCGCCCTGGCGGGGACCTGCACCCTGGCTGAGGGTGTCCGAGGTGCACGAGATGCTTCCTGGGCTGCTGGGGAAGCGGCACGAGCCAGAGCCAAATCTGCCACCCAGACTGGCAGGAAGCCGCAGCCCCTTGTCCCCCAGCAGCACCCCAGTGTTTGAACAGAGCCCAGCCACGCAATTCAGCAGCACCCAGTTCCTCCCAGTGCCAGGACAGACTCACCCATAGCAGCCAGCCAGGCAGAAGGATCCCAGCGAGGCCAAAAAGTACCCAAAAGGCTGGGATGAGGATCCCAGCTGAGCCCAACAGACTCCTCTGGATACCACCACTTACGAGGAGACGAGAGCTAAACACAATTCCTTCTCCTGTTCTTTGGGGCTTTCTTTTTTTTTACAAGTAGCTGGCCTAAATTCCCCGTTACACGCACCGGGCCCACTTGTGTGGAAAGCAGCTCTTATGTAAGTGAAAAGCAGTTCCCTGTGTCAGCAGTGGCAAAGTCTGGGGCTTTGCACAGTCTGTGCCTTGTCCTCACACCACCACACACTCCTGCAGACACACAACCTGCTCCATGGGCTGGGTATTCCTGGAATACATCTTCCAACCCAAAAAAAAATGGCATTTTCAATGCTTGCTTGCTTGCTTTCTGGAACTGCAGTAAATCCTACTGCTGCTCTCAAAATGTCTGACTGCTCTCAGCACCAGTGCTCGCTGCTGGTGTTCAATGGGTTTGAACACCTGCGTGTGGCAAGAGGTGGGTTTATCTCACCCTGACTATTTATCACACCCGCCCCCAAACGTCCTCCATCTCCAGTCAGGCAGTTTTAGCTTCTCCTGCTTCTCCTCCGTGCCACCACGGTACTCACTCTGAGTGACGCCTGTCAATGCCGCTGAACAACTCCCACAGCTCCTCCGAGCTCAGGATGCCATCAGCGAAGTAGTTCTTGAACTCCTCAAATGACAGCTTCCCATCATCTGCATTTAAATAAAAGGGAAGAATAATTATATATCTGCGGAGAGCAGCATCCCGGCCCCGGCGAGCCTCCAGCGGGTGCGTGGGACGGCTGGGCGTGTTGTGCATGATAATTACAGATATCTCCCTGAAAGCGTGGCCCACCAGCCCAGCAAAAGCACTGGAATTGCAGGTGGGAATTTCAGCCCTTTCCGAAAGCCCCCTTTGCTGTGTTCTCAAAAATGCACGCAGACTGTCCAAGAACAAACGGCACAGTGCGGGCAGCATCGGATTTTCACGGAAAGAAAATGCTCTCCATTGACTCAAGAGCTTTTTCCTTCCTCTCTGTGGAGGACTTCAGCTCCTGGGCTGCATTGAGATCTGCCATAAAAGCATCTCCTAGAACCTCCAAGCTACCATGAAGGAGAAGAGGCCAAGAGAGCACAGGAAGGCTCAGGGAGACCACTTGTGATTTTGGACCTCTTGGTTTACAGGTGCTGAATTAAAAACTGGGGAGCAGAGCCTAACTCCCAAATGCCAGGGGCTCCCGGGGCACCCAGAGCCAGGATCACCCAGCCAGGGGCACCTGTAAAACCCCGGACTGAGCACGGAGACAGAACCAACCCTGTGAGGGACAGAGCAGAAGCCTGGCAGCCCCTGGGCCAGGAGAAGGGCTTGAAAGGGGCTGTGTCCTGCGTGGTGCGTGGAGGGGCAACTGGGGGAGCCCATTCCCCAGCCCCTGGCCAGGCCCTGGGATCCAGGTGAAGCACAAAAGCATTTTCCTCCCTCCCTCTCTCTTTCAGCCAAACCTCCCAGTGGGAACGAGCCACGCTGCTTCAGCCCGAGCCAGGCAGGGAGGGGGAGGCAGCAGCAGGAACAAAGCACTCACCGTTCTTGTCGGCTCGCCGGAAAATCTGCAAGACAAAACACAACAGGGCTCAGTGTGGCAGCAGGGAGAGAAGGGCAGCTGAACAGTGAGCCTGGCAGCACGCAGCTCCATGGAAGATCACCTCCCGGAGCTCGGGGAGCCGTGGAGAAGCCCCAGCTGTTGGGACTGCACAGGCTGCTCCAGGAAATTCCCCTTTGCCAATGATTAAACTCATTCCTTGCCTCTAATGGACAGAGCCCTTGGCCGAGCGAGCCCGGCACTCACATCGAGCACCTTTTAGAGAACACAGAGGCAAAGCAGAAAGGACGTTGCTACATCCTTGTGATAGCAACTGTTTAATTTTTCAGTCCATTTCAACTCAAGAACATTAAGTATAAACCCACTCCATGAGGAAGCACTTTGTGCAGCACCAACACTCAACCACCTGCACCGAACAGCAGCTCCTGCCCTGAGCTTTGCAGCCACCCCTCAGCACAGCCCTTCCTGCAGCACCTCGGCGTGCACACACACTGTAATTAATTATTAATGAATTAATTAATCTGTAACTAATTCTGCCACAGAGCACAGCTGGAGAGCTGCTCCAGTTCAGGGTCTCAACGCAGGTTCCTAACCATGAGGCTCCTGCCCACGACCCAGGAGAAAGCTCGGGCTGCTCATCCCTGCCGGGATCTGTTCCACCAGTAATTATTGGAAGGTCTGGGGCTGACTCCAGTGAGAAACAGCATCACTTCCGAAGCCTGGGAACGTTTTCCCAGACCAAAACATCCGAGGTTTTGTCCAGCACATCCTAATGGAGTCAATGACAGAAAGTTGTCTGTGTGGCAACTCTCACTTACATCATCCTGGGTGATGAAGAAATCTGCAGGTCTGAAGAAAGATTAGGAAAGGAAAAGGGCCAGGAAAGGAGACAGAACTTTTATATTCTTGGCCACAGCCCGCCCCCGGAGCAGGCAGAGGCACCGCTGCCCCCTCCGCCCCCGGCTCCTCCTGCACCGCCCACCACCAGCTCTGCTGCGTGTTCCGAGGCCACGGCCCCCGATCCAGGCACCGAAATCTCCCTGAGAAACTGAGGTAAAGTAAGAGCTGCCCAGGAAGACCCCCTAAGCCTCTGGCTTGCAGCTGGGCAGAGGCTTTTCTAGTGCTGGAGCTCCCTGGTTCCTTCCCCGTGACCGAAAGCAGGAGCAGGGACAGCTCCTTGGAGGATGCTCTTCTGAACAAAGCGAGCTCCTCCTGCCCCGAGCTGCTGCAGGGCACGGAGGCTGCCTTGGGCCGAGCAGCATTAGGTAACCATCCCCCTGGGATTCCAGCCGGCCTGGCTGCTTCCTTGCCAGGAAAGCAGGGTGGGCACTCCCTGAGCACCACGCAGGACGTGGTGGATGCACTTTGGAGCTGAGATGGGAACCTGCGGCTCCCAAACAGCGGTGATTTCTCCGGATGTTAAAGCAGAACTTTCTCCAGGCTAACGGGTTCCTTGTGGGGTCTCACGGCTGCAGGGGCAGCACCCGTGGGTCTCACATGTCCGTGCCACCCTGCCATGGACTCTCCATCAAGGGAGAAGCTTCGTCCTGCAGAGCTCTGTGTCATCAGAGGGACACATGGCTCATGCAATGACACCTCTATGGCTCCAGATGTCACGGAGGCCACCTAGCTCATCCCAGAGACAGTCAGGTGTCACCCAGGCGCTGGGTGCAGATTCGAGCGAGGGCAAACATTTCCCATTCACAGGCTGGCCTTGCTCAGCAGGGTTTATCTGTGGGCTCAGAGGGAGAGCACAATTTCAGGAGGATCCTCTGGGGCTGAGAAGGTCTCTAACCCGGGGTGAGCCCATCCTGGGTTCAGCAGGAACCTCAGCAAACAGAGTGGGATGCCTCTCCCTCACACACAAGGCTCACTGCTCCAGCAGGGTGTTACACGAGCCAGTGCACACACAACAGCTGCCTGGAGCTCAAAATAAACGTGGCACAAGCAGGGAGCTGTGAGAGCCCCCCGAGGCAAGGCCACGTCTGCTCCAGAGCCCCTGGGAATGGCATGGCTCCACACTGCCTGGGGCGAGCCCGTCCCTGTCCGACCCCAGGACCCAGCTCCAGCCAAGCACAAACAGCCCAGAGCCACTTCCATGTTCCACAGGGCGAATCCTGGCCCCTCCCTGGGCACAGGCACATGCTCAGCGATGGCAGGTGAGCGCTGCTCCCAGTGCGGACAGCAGTCCTGGGACAAAGCCAGGGAAAAGTGATGCAAAGCCAGGCTGGGGATGGGATTAGGTCTGCGTGGGCTGCTGGAGGGCCCTACAAGCAATCCCTCTCTTGCCTCAGGGCAGACTGGCAGCCTCAGAAGCACAGGGACACTGCCTGGAGGCCGGGATGTTTCCCCCAGCCCTTGGGCTTGGGTGCGAGCAGCCGCAGCCTCACCCAGAGCCTGCAGCAGCAGCCACGCTGGGACTGAGGGAAGAGGCACTGAACCAGCATTTATTTGCGGGATGAGCCCCACACGTAGCCCGGGAAGGAAGGAGATGGTAGGATTTCTCCTGCAGGTCTGGAAGCACCCGCGGCTGCCGGACAGGCAGCCAGGGGCAGGCGGCTGTTGGGGAGGGGACAGCTGCCCTGGGGACAATGCGCTCACCGACCCACGGCAGGCTAAGGCCGGCTGCAGCCAGGCACCGGCATGAACGGCGTCCTTCCTGAACCTCCCGTACCCCGGGAGGGGAGCGAGCAAGCCCCGGGCACCAGCCTGGGGGACAAATCTCCCCGAGGCTTGAGATGCTGCACAGGGCGATGGCAGCACTGCGGTTCGTACCGCGCCTGCAGCGAAGCGTCTCAGGCAAAGCCCTCCTCCTCCTCCTCCTCCTCCTCCTCACTTCTCCCAAAGGCAGGAGGTGTGCAGGCAGGTCCCAGGGGAAGCAGCAGCCGCCGGGATCTGTGGTGGGCAGCGCTGCCGGGAAGGCAGGCGGGGCTCCTGCCCTGCTGCCGTGGGATGCTCACTCCCACAAGCCTGGGGGGCAGCTGGACACCGGCCAACCGCCCAGACCCAAAAGTGCAGAGATTAAACTCACCCTGCCAAGCTCTGGAGCAAAGGTGGGAGCAAAGGAGTCACAGGGCAGAGGAAGAGAAGGCGTCAGAACCCGGAAAGCAGCTGCTAGCGTTGTTAACATTTCCCATTTTAATTGCCTTAATGACACCCTGAGGGATAGATGTGCGACTCAACGAGTGTCCTGAGGAGCTGAGCTGGAACACAGCTGTCATACCCACCCCCTCCAGCCCATCTTCCCTCAGCCAAGTAATTAGTGCGGTTAATGATGCTGGCTGGAGAGCCCTGCAGCCCGAACCCCCCCCCCAGGCAGGAGAGAGACCCTGACCCCCAGCTGGAAGCTGCGAGCAGCGCCACGGCCGAGGGAGCCGCGCTTCCCAGCGCCTCCCCGGGGATGCCAGGAGGTCTTGGACTGGACCAGACGTGGCATTCACCTTCCCAAAGTGCTGCCCAAGATCTGCTGTTCCCCTTCTCTGGGATGGACTGGGACACGGGGGTGAACGTGGATCGGGGCAAGACGGAGATGACAGCTGGGAGATGACAGCTGGGAGATGACAGCTGGCACCGACCCGGGCTGTGCAGGTGCCGGGGCACCACCAGCCCTCATCCTTAACCCTCGCTGGCTTTCTCCTCCTCAGCCCTGCGGCAGGGCAGGGGCAGCACCTCTGCCCCCACATCTCCTTGGTCCACAGGGTGACCTCGGAGCGCAGTGGTGCCGGACACTTGGGAATGCCAGGGCTCTCTCACCAGGGAGATTTGGGCGCTGTCCACCCGACCCAGCTCACGGAACACGGCCAGGAGCAGGAGGGCCGAGCACCAGAGGTGGGCTCTGGCCCGGGCTGTGCCACTGGCCGTGGGAGATGGCCGGGATGCAGCCGCCTCCCCCGGGGCCCCAGGGCGCACAGCTCCGTCTCACAGGAGCAGCGCGGCCGTGGCCTGGAGGGGACGCGGTGTGACAGGAGGAACTGTGCCAGCATCTCTGAATACAAAGACAGCCACCACCTGCATCTTCAACTCCCTCGTGCCACCCACAGCCGCCAGGATGCCTGGGCGACCTCCAACCTGCACGGAGCATCCTCCTCCACAATCCCGGCGCGTCAGGAGCGGGCAGGGACAGGGGCTGCTGGATCCCATGGCTGTGAACAGCTCCAGGGAACCTTGCACAGCGTTCCTGCCAGACACAGCTCCCGCTCCAGGAGTCATGACAGCCAGCTCTGCATGAGGCGTGGGGCTGTTTCTAGCCACCCAGAGGCCCAGCATTCAGCCGAAGGACAGGACACCATTATTTAAGCCATCACGACCATGCACAGCTGCGGGTTGGCATGGCCGCAGAGCCTCTGGCGCATCCCTCGGGCCGGTTCCTCCGGGAGCAGGCGGGAAGGAGCCTCACCCCGACGCCCACACGTGCCGGGGCTCCCCGAGGGGAAGCACGGCGGCCCCGGGGCTGGGCAGGGGTGCGGGGGTCCCGCCCGCGGTACTCACGTCGTGGAAGATGGGCAGCGGCTGGCGGTGGGGCTTGGGGCCGCGATCTGCTGAGAGCAGGCACACGGCCAGCAGCTCGGCACACGACATCATGGTCCCGCCGGCTGCGGGTGCTGCGGGCACCGAGGGCGCGGGGCCGTGGGGAGCGGTGCGGTGGCGGAGGGTGCAGTGCCTTAGGGCGCGGTGCGGAGCCTTGGGACGCGGTGCGGTGCCACAGGGAGCGGTGCGGTGCCGCAGGGCACGGTGCGGTGCTGTAGGGATGGGTTCGGTGCGGTACCGCGGTGCGGTGTCGTAGGCTCAGTGCCGTAGGGATGGACTCGGTGCGGTGCCGTAGAGATGGGCTTGGTGCGGTAGGAACGGCCTCGGTGCGATAGGGATGGGTTCGGCTCGGCTCGGCTCGGCTCGGCTCGGCTCGGCAGGGATGGCTCCGCTCGGCTCGGTTCGGTTCGGCAGGGGTGGTTCGGCTCGGCTCGGCTCGGCTCGGCTCGGCAGGGATGGCTCCGCTCGGCTCGGTTCGGTTCGGCAGGGGTGGTTCGGCTCGGCTCGGCTCGGCTCGGCTCGGCAGGGATGGCTCCGCTCGGTTCGGTTCGGCAGGGGTGGTTCGGCTCGGCTCGGCTCGGCTCGGCTCGGCTCGGCTCGGCTCGGCTCGGCTCGGCTCGGCTCGGCTCGGCAGGGATGGCTCGGTTCGGTTCGGCAGGGGTGGTTCGGCTCGGCTCGGCTCGGCTCGGCTCCGCCCGGCTCGGCCCCGCCGGTGCCGTGCGCAGGTCGCGCCCCGCCGATCCCGACTCAGCCGAGCGGCTCCGCCGCCCCAGCCAACTTTGGCTCCGCGGAGGGCCCGCCCTGCGCCCCATCCGATTGGCCGCGGACCGTGATTGGCACCAAGAACCACCAATGCGCTTGGCGGAGGGGAGAGGGGGCGGGGCGGCGCTGGGTCCCGGTGCCCGGTCGCTGCTGAGGTGGTCCCAGTTGGACCCAGTACAGCCCAGTGTGCTGCCATCCGTGCGTTGTGTGGCCATCCCTGAGTGTCCCAGTGTGACCATAGGTTTCAGTGTGGCCACTGTTGGCTCCACAGTAGCCCTGGTTGCCGCAGTTGATCCCAGTGTGGCCACAGGTGGTCTCAGTGTGGTCACTGTTGGTCCCACAGTAGCGCTGGGTGCCTCAGCTGGCCTTAGGGTGGCTCTAGTCTGGTGATGAATGGTGCCAGTGTGGTCATTTTTGACCCCACCGTAGCCCTGGGTGCCCTAAGTGAGGCCTCAAGTGGTCCCAGTTTAACCATGGGTGGTCCCAGTGTGATTGCTCTTAGCCCACTGTAGCCCTGATCACACCAATGTGGCCCCAGTTGGTCCCAGCTGAGCCATGGGTGGTCCCAGTGTGGTTGCTCTTGGCCCTAGGATAGCCCTGGTTGCCCCAGCTCACCTTGGGGCTGCCCCAGTTTGACCATGGGTGGTCCCAGTGTGGCTCCAGTTGGCCCCAGTTTGACCACAGGTGGCCCCAGTGCAGTCGCTGTTGGCTTTGGGATAGCCCTGGTTGTACCAGTTGGTCCCAGTTTAAACACAGCCAGTCCCAATATGGACCCTGTTGGCACTGGGAAAGTCCTGGTTTCCTCACTTCACCCTGGCTTGGCCCCAGTTTGAGCACAGGTGGTCCCACTGTGGTTTTGGTGGTCCTGGAATGGTCCCCTGGCAGCCAGGATGGTTCCAAATGAGTTCCTGGTGGTGCCAGCTCCTCCATGCCCACAGTGCCAGGCAGCCTTTGCTCTGTGCTGCTTCCCTGCGGAGCAACCTGCCGGGATCCCGGTACCTCCAGAGGTGTGAACCCCCCTCCCACCCCAGCAGGCTGGGGAAGAGGAGGAGGAGGAGCTGCCCCCATCCCTGCCCGGAACAGGCACCTGGGGGCTCGTGCCTGCGTTCCAGGATTTCACTCGCAGAGAAAGGGGCATGAACCAGTTTTGCTTGGATTTTGCAAAATCCCAGGCAGGCTTTGCCTCCCTCAGCACCACCTCTGCTTTCCCATGGAGCTCTCCAGGACACCCTGAGTGCTGAGCTCAGCTCTGCTTAACCCAGGTCTCAGATCCAAGCTCCTTCCCCACCCCAACGTGACCGAGCTGTGGCACGTGGAGCTCCCTCATCTCCTGCTCCCTCGGGGATAACGCGCTCCGAGCTGAGCCCACGGCATCACAGCTATTTTTACCATCTCCCAGCTGTTCCAGGTGTGTGCAAGGCAAAAGAGGTGGAAAAAGCACACCTGGGCCCTGGCAGGGGTATCCAAGGGCTCCAGGGTGCTCGTGCACTCACCGCACTTGGCACGGGGCTGTCCCTTTCCCCAGGGAGGCAGAGACATCCAAGGGCTGGAGCTGTTGAACATGGCCATCATCAAATCCAGCTGAAATGGGAGCGGGAACAAAACACAGGCAAGGGATGCAGCAGGGACAGGGGAATCACCTTGGGGGATGGTGGGGGCTTGGGTGATGGTGGCGCTCTGCCATGGATCAAAATCCCCCCCTTGGAGGGGCTTCCCGCACTCCCATCTGCTCCAAAAGTCCATGCTCGGTGCCCATTGGGATCCTTTGGAGTGAGCATGAGTTTCCATGTGGGAAGGAGCAGCCTGAGAGTGAGGATGGAGCTCAGGGCAAAGCTGATGGCAGGAGGTGCTCCCAACGTCCGCAGGTGCTGCCAGAAAGCCACGGCAGGGAAGGGGGGCATGGCCCCGGCTGGGGGGGACACCAGGGCTCTGCTCTGCTCCCCAGCACCACAACGGGGTGGAATTAAAGGAAGCACCCACTTAACAGCAGCCCAGAAATAAACGATGCTGCCCTAAGTTCCTTCCTCATGGAAGAAACAGGAGACATTTTTGGAAGTGGAAATAGGGAAGCGTGGGGTGGGATGCAGAGGTGAGGCAGGACACCCCTGCCCATAGAGACCCCAAACCGCTGTAGGACCCTCCGAGGGGGATTAGGTTAAAGGTACAAACCCCTTCTGGGGGGCACCTAGTGCCACTGCCAGCCTGTCCCGGATCTCATCCCACTGTGGAGCTATCCTGACTCCCCCAGATCCCAACCCTACAGCACAAGGACAGGAGCCCCCAGGGCTGCCTGGGCTCAGCACCGTGGCCAAATCCTGCACAGCGTTTGCTGATGCCCGTGGAGCCACCATTGCAGCCCGACAGCACCCCAGGGCTCGATGGACATGGTCCCTGTGGGGTGACACTGCCGGGAATGGGAGCTGGGAGCCCACGGAGCAGGCAGGATGTGTGCAGGGTGCCCATCTCCTGCACCATGCTGGCTTCACCTGACAAGGAAAAGCATCTTCGGAGCAGATAAATAAAGCCAGGCAATGCCTGGGGCCGCTTCCCAAAGCTGCCATGTGCTCTTCCAGAGCAGCTATCCTCAGCTCCCTCTCCAGCAATCCGAAATAGCAGGAGGGAAGCCCTTCAGCTGCATCGTGAATCATCCTGGGAGGCAGAGTGGTTATTTTTACGGTGCCGTGGCTCACGTGGAGCTGCCAGTGCAGCCCCCAGGGATGGGCTGTGCTGCCGCAGTGGGACACGGCCCTGTCCCTGCCGGGGCTGCTGCCGTGGGGACTGGGAGTCCCAAGGGTTCAGCATCCCAGGAGGTTCCCTGTGAGGGGAATGTGATGGTGATGCCATCAGAGAGGTTTGCCTTTCCTCAGGGGAAAGAGGCAAAGCTGTGTTGCTGCCGGGGGTTGGCTGACTGTGGGAACAGCCCTGTGGAGCTCGGGATGTCAGCCTAAGTCCTCTCCCTGTGCCTCCTGGCCTCCATGAAAACCAGTTCCTGTGCCGGGGTCTCCCGTTTGGCAGCACTGCAGATCACCATCGAGGAGAGGCATGAGGAGAGGGATGAGGAGAGGGAAGAGGAGAGGAGAGGAGAGGAGAGGAGAGGAGAGGAGAGGAGAGGAGAGGAGAGGAGAGGAGAGGAGAGGAGAGGAGAGGAGAGGAGAGGAGAGGAGAGGAGAGGAGAGGAGAGGAGAGGAGAGGAGAGGAGAGGAGAGGAGAGGAGAGGAGAGGAGAGGAGAGGAGAGGAGAGGAGAGGAGAGGAGAGGAGAGGAGAGGAGAGGAGAGGAGAGGAATGAGGAGGAGCTGGCATATGGCTGGGCTGGGCACCCCGCAGGAAATCATAAACCTCCAGCACCTGCCACCTGAGGTGACAAACACCGACCCTGCGAGGAAGGACACAGCAGACAGGGACCAGGGTCCGTGCCCTCCCACCTGGTCCCCGTCCTCCTGGCCTGGCTCTGTGGGGCAGGAGTGCCAGAATACTGTTCCAGTGTAACTGTCTGAAGCAGCCCCACCTGAAGGCGTCACAGTGTGACAAGCACCAGCTCTTCCCGCTCAGGCACAGGGGTCACCCATGACAGCGTGGTCTGGAGATGGCAGGGCCCTGGCCAGCCCTGCTGCCGCTCTCTGGAAGGCTGGGAAAGCTGGGAAAGGGAATGGTGTGCGAGGCTGAGCCATGGGGTTTGGCACCCTACACCTGCACGCTGCCATCCACACGTGTCTGGCTGTAAGAACAATCCCGGGCCAGCACAGCCAGCCAGGGACTGACTGCCTCAGGTGTGGGAACAGAGGCACAAGGATGCAGGCAGGAGGCCAGGCAGTGGTGATGGGCTCTCTGTGCCACCCAGCACCCGCCAGCAGCCTGTCCTGAGCCTGGGATCCCATTCCAGGAGCAGGGTGAGCTTACACAACATGGTCAGGGTGAAATATTTATCAGGCTGTTTAAAGGAAAACCAGGCAGGAGGAGGGGAGAAAGTGCACAAACACAGGCAGGAAGCAGCACGCCCTGGCTGCCACTGAGGCAGTGGCCATGGCCCCCCCGAGCCCCATCCCGGCTGCCAGGGGGCCCCTGGCAAGTCCACGCATCCCTCCCTGGGGGTCCCCAATGTCCCTCAGTCCTGGTGTGCTGCAGAGGGAATCAGGGCACTCAGGGTCAGCACTGCTGCTGGCAGACAGTGTGTCCCCAGCGAGCAAGGCCACAGGGACCTCAAACTTTGGGCCAGAAACCGGTGCCAGCAGGTGCCTTGAGGCAGCACCAAGAGCTGGGGTGAATGGGGGAATCTGGGAACTCAGTGGATGCACAGAGTGGCTTCACACTGGGCCCACGCTGCAGCCACAGCCAGGAAAATGCTGCCCCAAAACCAGGGGGAAGGCTGGGAGGGGACCAGGCAGGAGAGGAGCCAAGTGGGGACAGGGGCTGCTGAAAGGAAAGCAATCCCCATCCAGACCCATCACCCCATCCTCCTGCAGCACAGCCTCTTTGGAGGAGCAGGAAGGGCAGGATCAGCCCCAGATCCCACCCTGTGTGGGACACCACAGACCAAAGCACATCTTGCAGCCCCAGGCACGGACATACCTGGTCATGTATGTCAAATTCCAAGTGGAAAACAGCCCACAAAATAACCCCAAACCTCTTGGTTTCTCAGCTGAGGTCCCCAGCACCCCTCACACCCCCAGGCACCTGAGCATAGCCGAAAGGCAGAGTCAGTAGAAACCTTTATTAAACACAAAGCTCAGAGGAACACAAGCTTGTTAAATGGCAGTAAAAGTGAAAGTGCGTCTCCAGCTCGGCCCAGGGGGACCCCAGAACCTCCTCCCCTCCTGTCCCAGCCCCAGTGGCCTGGGGATGGGGAGCCAGAGCCAAAAGGCTGAACGGCTGCACAGGGAGGGGAAGGAAAGCCTGGAGACAGCGTTGGGTGCTCACCTGCAGAGATGCTCCCCCTGAACACCTCTGTGTCCCCCGAGGGGACGTGCCCATGGTCCCAGGGCCACCAGCCCCATCCAGCCCCATGCCCGCTCCCACAGCCACCTGCCACAGCTGCGGCCTTGCCAGCCCTGTTTCGGACACAAGCAAAGCCAGGATGTGCTGGTGAGACCCTGGTGGCACCCTCTGTGCCCCACCAGCACCTGCACTGTCCTCCTGCCCCCTCCATGTCCTGGGAGAGCTCCCACACGCCATAAATAATAAATAAATACCCCACGCTCAGCCAGGCTGTGGGCAGCCCCCACGCAAGGGGACAGCCCTGGCCCAGCACCCCCACATCTCCACCACCCCCTCCCAGCACAACAAAAACTCTCAGCACCCCCACTCTGCTGTACAGCCCCCCCAAACCCCCATGGAAATGAAACGCTGTCCCCAGGGGACAATAATAAATTAATCAAATCATTAATCTATACACAGGACTGCTTAAAGCTCTGGAACGGGCTCCTGGGGGGCAGCGGCTCTGCCCTGGGCAGTTCCCCCTGATCAGGGCCCTGTGGGAGGAGGTCCCCCGAGATGGGAACCCCACCCTGGCATCCTCCTTGTGGGGCTGGAGCTGGGGATGCCACCGGCCCCCGCCGGGCTGGCGGGGCTGGAGGGATAAGAAGAAAATATTGCAAAAAGGGATGGGGGAGGAACAGCGGGCACTGGAGCCAGAGGGGCTGCCCTGCCCTGCCCTGCCCGGGCTGCCCCCTCCCCTGGCAGCTCCCCCGAGCACCAGGGCACAGCTTCAGAAGTCCAAAGGGGTGAAGTCCCCAAAGTTGCAGTCGAAGAGCTCGCTGATGCCCTCGCCCTCCTCCAGCCCGAAGTGATAGTCCTGCGCCTGCGGCGGCGACAGGTTGATGAACTCATCGGCCAAGAAGCCCGCCAAGTCCTCCCTGCTCTGCTCCAGCAGGATGTCCATGGAGGCCAGTGGAGACAGGCTCACCTCCTCCTCCGGGCTCTTGCTGGGCAGCACGCTCGGCCCTGGCAGCAGCGCTTCTGTGGGGATGGACAGCAGCTGTAAATCCCACAATACCCACCAAACAACCCCCAAAAAAGCTTTTCTGGCTGTGGAGAACCTGCCTTCCCACCTCCCTGCCTTGCTGGGGTGCCCGAGCATCACCCCAACTCCTTGCTGGTGCCAACAGCAGAGGGGCTGATGAGAGCCACGGTGACATGACACCAGCTCCCTGGTGTCCCCAGCCCCACCTTGCTCTCCGGGCAGCAGCGGCATGTTCACATCCTGGGTGGGATGCAGGAGCAGGGAGGCTCTGGGCTGTGAATGGCTGGGAGAAGAGTCCTCTGCAGGGGCTTTGAAGGGGCTCTTGACAGGGCTGCAGACCCCCGAGCTGTCCTCGGGGCAGAGGAACACATCGATGGGACCCTGAGTGCTTCGCACGGAGACCTGGAAAGCCTGGGGAAAGGGGGCAGGGGTGAGACGATGCGGCACAAGGATGCCCAGGGAACACGGGGCTATGCAGGGGGGTCAGAGGGGGAGCAGAGCGTGACCCCAGCTCACCTCTGCTGGGTCTGAGACCTGCAGCTGGGTCTCTGGGGGGGCTTTGATAACCATCACCATTTGCTCCGCGGGGTCCACGATGCTGCGGAGGTCCTGGCAGGTCACATAGGCTGCGGTGGGGCGGGTCAAGGAAGGCACACGGGGATGTGGGCTGAGAAACACCCTGCCTGTGACACCGGGGCTCAACCACAACCGCCACCCAGCCAGCCCCACCCCAGAACCAAAGGATATTGCTGGTTGGCTGGGTCCTCGGTGAGCAGGCGCAGCTGCACCGTGCACATCTGGATGAGGTCATCCAGCTGCTGCTCAGCCGCCTGCAGCTCCCGCAGCTCCTTCTCCAGCAGCCGGTGCTGGCCAGGTGCTCCCACGGTGGCCTGGCTGCCCCTGGGGAGCACCGCGTCCATCAGGAGCCAACCCCCACAGCTTCCTCTGCCCCACCCAGGCCAGGCCACATCCCACCCCATAGCCAGGGAACCAGCTGTGCAGGGATTTTGCAGTAGGCCACTCCCCAAGACCGGATGCAGCCCCCCACTCCCCTGGATGACTCGGGGAGCCCAAGGCGGACTCGCAGGTGATCCCAACACTGCTCAGGAGCCTCGTGCCATTGAGCACAGCCCTCCCCACAGGGGCCACCACTTGGCCTCCAGCAGAAGCTCTGGTGACACCGCCCTGGAATTCTCCACCCAAGCAGGACCCTCCTCCACCCAGAGCCTGGCCCAGACAGCTCCCCAGGGAGCAGCCAGGCGCAGCCCCATGAGCCAAGGGACATACAGCCACTGGATGTGGTTCTTGGACTTCTTGGTGATGAGCTGTATGCCCTCCAGGACATTGGTGATGTCGTAGATGCGCCTCTTCTGCACCTTCAGGACCTCGGCTGCCCAGTTGAGATCCACCACACCATCTGGGGACTGGCTCAGCAGCTCCAGGAAGCGCTTGGTGGTGAGGTTCAGGGAGGTTTCATAGCGGGACTTCTCTCCAGGAGACTTTGCCCCTGCCAGACACCGAGGACAAGTGTCACTTAGCCACAAGGGAAACCCAGAGCTGGAGCTGAGAGGTCACAAAACTCCTACCATGCTTGCAGGTGGCTTGTGGACTAGTGACCAGGACTGGCACCCCAAACCCAATCTGTTCTCTCAGGGCAATGGGGTGAGCTGCCCAATGCCCTGTAGGAAGGATGTTGTGGCACCTGGCACAGGCTGGGACACCTGTGCTCCGTTGTGGCCACAACTGTGGCTCAGACACCGAGGTGCCAGGCAGGGCTCAGGGAGGAGATAACAGCGGGTCCACCTGGGACACTGCACTGACACCATGCTGGCAGCTACAGCTCCTTCCCACAGGCAGGGACAGAGGCAGTGTGGTGCCCAGCAGATGGGCAGGACAGCCATGCCACCAGCACAGGGCACAGCAGTAAGTGCGGAGAGTGGACGGAAACAGGCCAGCCCCAGGGACAGCCCATCCAAACCCACACAAAGGGACTGGAAGAACCTACCAGGGACAGGCCTGTGGGAGCAGACTGGGGCTGCTGGACCTCTGCTCTGAGCTGTGCTGGCAAGGGGGGCCAGAGGGAGTGGAGCTGATACCTTTAGCAGGGTTCCTGGCCTTGCCCCGGCCCACTGGCAAACTCTCTGCTATGTACTGGTGATCTGTCTCCAAGTTCAGCTTCCTCTTCACCTGCAAGAGATGGGGTCAGCAGAGGGACAGCCACCCCCACGGCTCCGTTGGTGATGGAGGGTTTCTGTGAGGAACCCCCAGGGAACCCCCCCACAGCACTGTGGGGTACAGACACCCCAGACCCCGGCAGGAAGGAGTTGACAGGAGCTGTCACACACCCCGGTGGGGATGGGGGGCTGTCCCAGCCGCGGGGGGCCCTGCCACGCTGCGGGGAGCGCCCCAAAGCCGGCGTGGGCCGTGGGTGAGGAGGCAAAGCACGGCCCAGCGCCCGGGACTGCGGCTTCCGGAGCGGCGGCGGGGCAGGGCCGGCCCGGCAGGTGCTGCGTGGCACGGCCCGGCCGTACAGCCTGGCACGGCCGGGTACACCGGGCACGGGCTGGCACGGAGCAGGGCACGGCACAGCAGGGAGCAGTTCGGCCCGGCCCGCTACAGAGTCATGTCCGGTATAGAGCCGTGTCCGGTACAGAGCACGGCTCGCTGTACAGCCCGGCTCGCTATGGCCCGGCTCGCTATACAGCACGGCCCGGTATCTAGCCGGGCCCGTTGTACAGCCCGGCTCGGTGTAGCCCGGTCAGGTATACGGCCCGGTCGGTACACAGCAGGTTCGACGAGGCCCAATACTGCACAGCCCAGGACACAGCCAGGCCCCGCCGGTCCCCGGAGCCCCCGCCCGCCTGCCCGCCGCCCCCTCCCCATCCCACCCGCGGGAGTTACCGGCGGGCGGCCCAGCGCAGGCCGTCTGGGCGCGGCGCCGGGGCGGGCGGGCTGCGGCGTGGCGAAGAGCAGAAGGTCGGTATCGGGGTGGCCGCCGCCCGCGGGCTCCTCGGCGGCGGCGGAGACGATGAGGAGGTGCGGGGAGGCGCTGCCCAGCAGCGCCGCCAGCCCCGCCGCGCCGCCCGCCGCCGCCATGGCTCACATGGCAGCCAGAGCCGCCGGTGCGGCGGGCGGCGCGGCGGGCAGGGCGCGGACAGGGGCGCAGCCCATGGCGGGCGCGGGGCCGCTCCGCTCCAGCTCCGGCTCCGGCTCCGCTCGGCTCCGCTCCGCGCCCGCCGCCGGATTGTTCGGCGCGCCGGCCCCGCGCGCCTTTGCGCGCCAAATCCTTTTTGCCGCGAAAAGCGGCGCGAGCCGCCCCGCCGCCCGCCCATTGGCTGCGCCCGCCGCGGCGGGGAGGCGAGGGCGCGCTCCCATTGGCCGCGGCGCGCGGGGCGGCGGGCGGTGCCGCGCGGCCATTGGCGGGCGGGGGCCGCGCTGACAGGCGGCCAATCGGCGGCGCCGCGTCGGGGCAGCGGCCAATGGGAGCGCGGCTCGGGGACGCGGCGGGGGCGCCGCGTGGGTGCGGCGCGCGGCGGGCGCTGCGTGTGCTCCCCCCGGGGGTGTCCCCTCCCGTGTCCCTGTTCGTGTCCCCCGTGTCCCCCCCGGGGGTGTCCCCTCCCGTGTCCCCTCCCGTGTCCCTGTTTGTGTCCCCCGTGTTCCCCCCGGGGGTGTCCCCTCCCGTGTCCCTGTTTGTGTCCCCCGTGTCCCCCCCGGGGTGTCCCCTCCCGTGTCCCTGTTTGTGTCCCCCCGGGGGTGTCCTCCTCCTGTGTCCCCCCGCGGATTCCCCGCTCCGAACCGGCCCCGGCTCCCGCTCTGCCCACCCGTGGGGATTTTAAGCCGGGTCAGGGCCCGGGCTCAGCCCCACCGGGTGATGGGCTTCCGGCTGCGGGCGCGGCTGCTCCCCGCTCCGGATGGCCCGGGAGGGCAGCGGCACACACCCATGAACAAAGTTCATATCGCTCCCCTGCCCTGCGGACTCTGCCCACCCACGGCTATCACCGGTGGGGAAGAGGGCGGCTTTGGGCTCTGCGGGGTGTCCCAGGCTGCCCCCCGCGTGTTCCCCTTCTCCAGGGGTGACAGCAACCCCAGCCTGACTCGGGCCGTGGCATCCCCCGCAGCAATGCCTTGCATGGGGCGGCATCAATGGGTGCTCAGCCGTGCTGGGGCAGGAGCTCTCCTGTACTGCGGGGCAAGGTGTCTGCAGGATTTTTGTCTAAAACTGTTGGAGCGATGAAGGGATCAGTTCAGGGCTGTCCATCTCCCTTTTTCAAAGCAGCCGCGAGACCACGGATGAGGCTGTCAGGCGAGTCTGGAGGCTTCGGGCTCTGACGCTGCTGCAGGGGTCCAGCGCGCACGGAAGGACTGGGATGCTGCAATCTGCTCTATCCGTTTGGCGGATGATTCGCGGCATTCTGTGTTTCCAAACACCAAACAGCTGTGGATCTCGGCAGCTCCTTCAGGACGGGTTGATAACCCCTTACAGGGCGGAGGAAAAGCTCTGCTGGGAGCACAACCTGCACTTGAGCGTGCCAGACGCTATCTCCGGCCCTGAGACCGTGTGGCTGGGGAGAGGCAGGGACAGAGGGACGGCAGACGGAACCGGGAGTGGCCCCATATGCTGAGAGAGACGCAAGTCCACCCACGAGACATGGGACAGGCGGCTCCCACCACCAGTATCTCCCGCCTGCAGGACAGTGATAATCTCCTGCTGCGTGAGGAAGCAAAATTAAAAAGGAAAAAAATACATCCTGTTAATAATAATTTTAAAAAAATTAAAAAGCATTTAAAGATTAGGCCTTTGGCAGGGCCCAGACATGGGGAAGCTCATGAGGAACGTGTGGAGCAGGGTCTGAGCCAGGCACCCAAACCCCTCTGAGCCGAGCCCAGGGTTTCACCCCTCTGTGCCCCCCATGAGCTGCCCCACGTGTCCCTGGGGGTCTGTGGTCGAGCACAGTGGCCCCCAGCCTCTTGCTGCTGCCAGGCAGGGCTGTGAGCCAGCACTGGCTCCTGCCCCAGCCCTGCTGCCGACCCTGACCTGCCTGGGATGCAGGAGATGGGCTGATTTTTCCAGCAGTGCGTGGGACGCAGCATTCGCAGGGATGAGTTAACTCCTCTGCTGCGGAGCAGATCCTGACATGCAGTGCCCCTGTGCTGGCCTAACAGGTTTCTGGCTTTAAAGGATTTTATGCTGGATACTTTGGCAGCGGCTGCAATTCCCCTGGGGACAGCCAACGCGGAGCAGCGCCGTGATTTCCCTGGCTTCCTACGTCCTTAAATACAGCAGTAACATGGTGCGTGTCCGTGACCAATCAAATCAACTGGCTGTGCCTCATTTCTTCATCAGCAGAGATCAAACAGAAACGCTGCCTTGCTTAAAGGAAATTAATACAGTTAATTAACACTCGGACCTTCTAATATTCCAAGGCCCACTCTCCAGAGCCCTTCCACTGCAATATCATCATTACAGTGAAGCAGAAGCAACAGTTAGACCAGATGTTTGCACACAGTTAATGCTTCTTCCATCTGGGGAGGGGGGAAAAGGCAACCCCAGCAGCCGGGCGGGAGCGCATGGCTGGCAGTGCTCTCCCCATCCCTGGGGAGCCTCAGCCCGGCGCTTCCTGGGATGAGGCAGGGTTTGGGACACAGCTGCTGCACCAGCTGCTCCCGCTCGGCTCACAAAGGCTGGCTTCACCCCCCCCTAATTCATGCAGGAGCTCATTGGGGGGAGCGGGCTCTGCTCCCTCTCCCGGAGGCTGCGCTGCAACTTCTCCAAGGCTTTCAGCGCTGGCGGCGCGAAAAGGGGCGGCTGTGGAGACAAATGAAAGGCAAACGCTGGTGGGAGAAGGGCGGGCAGGGGCTTTCCTTGCATGTGGATGAGGGGAAGCAGATGAATCCTGTCTCCCGCACAGCTGCAGCCTCCCCCCGGCCCTGGCAGCCCCGCTAAGGAGTGCAGACGTGCTCCCAAGATTAGCTGTCTGGCAGGTGCTGCTCACAGATAAAGTCCTGTCTGCGCGGCCCCGCTCGGTCCTGGAGAGGATCAGGAAGGCTGTTCAGACACTTTGTACTCCAGCAGGATTTAGCCCGCGGCAGTCACTGGGTTTGGGTGGGTTTGGCTGCCCTGCACAGCGGGATAGACTCAGGGCAAAGGGTGTGTGCTGGGAAAAGTCTGCAGGTGGAGCCAGAGATGGTACCTGCGCTGGAAAATCGCCTCCTGGCAGCCAGGTGGAAAGAGAGCTGGCAGGATGCAAACCGGCACCCCTGTGCTCATGCGGGTGTCCTCGGAGCACATTTACTGTCCCTGTCATCGCAGTTGGTCTTGCCGCCAGCAGCTCCCGCACGGACCGTGCCGAGCTGTCACTGGAATGTGTGTAGGGCATGAAGGGGAGCAGGACTTCCCTGGGGTCTCCTGCCAATGCCCCTGTTCCCAGTTCACTGATTTGTTCACAAGATGGTGAGCTGGCAGCGTGGCACAATCTTCCCATGGTGGGGACAGGCAGCTGGGGAAAGCCCAGAGCCCTCCCAGTTCTGCTGCCCTGACCGTACTGTCCCTTACCTCTGTCCCTGAGCCATCCCTGTTGTTCTGTGGAAACCAAAGCCATTTTCTGGAAGCACAAACTGAGTATCTAAAGCTGGCTTGTGGCAGAAGGGAGCTGCCCTGGTTTAGGTGTCTCCTGTCAGATCCCAGTCCCAAAAGCCAGGCAGTGCCCGTTCCCTTGCATCTTTTACAGAAGATGACACCAGCCCTTCTTCTCCCAGGACACCAGGTCAGCTCCTCTTTTGGACGCTGGGCACAACAGACTCAGCAGTGTGACTTCCTCCTCTCCTATGGTGGCATTTGTTTTTAAAGCTCACATCGTGCAGAGTGTCTCTCAGTGGAAGCAATGGGCACGGAGCCCATTCCCCTCCTGCTCTGGTCTTCATACCCAGCCAGGGCAGTCTTGTCTCATCCTCTGAGCCAGAGCACCACAAACACTAAAAGCCACTCCATTCCACAAGGCTCTTCCATTTCCTTCACTCAAACCCTGTGGAAGAATGGAGAGGCTGAAGTGTTTCTTGGGAGCCTGGGGTTTATCAAGGAGTGATTTGGGAACAAGCCAAGCTTTAGCTTCTACCCATCCTTAGTGTCTCCAGCCAGCCCAAGTTCACTTCCCAGCACTCAGAGCATGGTCACTGGCACTGAGAACCCAAAATGTCAGAACTAAACCTACAAGTCACCCAGAGCTTCACCTGGAGCAGAACAAGGGCTCAGACAGAGGATGATGCTTTGTGAGGAGGAAAAAAACACTTGAAGGAAGGACTGGCATCAGTTTGGAGATGTTAATTTGGCTTCTCATGGGCCCAGGTTGGACACTCCAGTATTCCAGCAGCTACAAAGCTGGAGGTTTGGTCTTACAAACACTCAGCAATTGCTTCATCCCCACTACCACAGCAGTCACCTCTACAGCACACTCCCTCTGAACTTACAGCTTGGAAGAGGCAGCAAAATCATCCACAGACATCCTTATTTTCTTTATTTGTGTATGTCATGTTTGGAAAAAAAAAAAAGAAAAAGGGGAAGGGGTGACAGCCATCCCAATTTGTTTCAGCAGGAATTAAATCTGATGGTGGGGTCAAAGCAGCACTGGCTGTTGTTTCCAAGCTGGTAACACCAGAGCCCAAGCCATGCCAAAAATGCACCTTGTGCATGGCTTCTCTACATCGAGGACTACACACATGCAATAATCAAGCATTGCTTCATATATGTTAGCTTAAAAATGATGACAGTGGAAAAAGAAGACAAAAAGTTAGGATTTTTATTTTTAGAGAAAGCACAGTATTGTAATATTCAACAAGTGATTATACAGAAATAATGACCACAAGAATGCAATTCATAGTGGACAGAGCTACATCAACAACCCACTGCCCCCTCTTTTTTACTGTTTTAAACCCCAAACCCGAGATATTTCTACAAGCATTCTGATCAGTGTCACACAAGTTACCTGAGTTTATGTTCTTTACTTTATTCTATGCTGTCAGAAAATCAGGGCCTGGATTACACAGCAATTATGAACACAAAACATATACCAAAAGCAGAGGTAATAATACCTGTATTATAGAGTTTTTAGTTTGTTTTCCTCCCTCCTCATCAACAGAGACATGAAAATTCTTCTAAGTAAAGAAAAAAAGTTACCTCCTCCACCAATCTGGTAGGAACACACAGGTTGAAAACTCAAGATTAACACCCCAAAAATATTAACAGTGGCAGACAGACATTACGCCTTATTTTCCCTCCTCCCTTATCTGCTGGGTTTCAAAAGCACCATCAGAAAACACATTCTGCTCAGGCTGGCATGAGTCAGGGAGACAAACACAACCTGACAAGCAGGGAGCAGCACATGGCTTGGGGTATTATCCAAAGGTCACCTTTGTGCTGATGCAGGGAAAATGAGTTGGAGTCCCAGCAGTTGCTCCTGGGTGAGGGATCTGCACAGGGTTCTGGTTACTCCACCAGCACCAGGCATCCATGGCAGCTCCCAGCTGGCTGCAGAGCTCAGTGTGCACAGGGGGGCCCCATGGATGCCTGCTTTGGGTCTCTTTCACCAGCCAGGGATCATCCCTGCCCTTCTACCCACACCCAGCTCTCTTTAAAGCAGAGCTTGACCAACTCTACCAGGGCAAGAAAGTCTTATAGCACCAATATCAAAGCTTCTCTGCACCCTCTCCACCCTGGCACAGGGTGCCCAGAGAAGCTGTGGCTGCCCCTGGATCCCTGGCAGTGTCCAAGGCCAGGCTGGATGGGGCTTGGAGCAGCCTGGGCTAGTGGAAGGTATCCCTGCCCACGGCAGGGGTGGGATGGTTTTTAAGGTCCCATCCAACCCAAACCATTCCATGATTCTGTGAAAAATGCCCTGACCAGGGACATTTGTCTGGTTATTGCACAGACACAGGGATGGTGGCCAGGACAAATCCCACTGTCCCATTACAGACAAAGGGTCACACCTTCCAGCAGCCCCAGCCTCCTCGAGCCCTTCTCTGCAACACTAAATGGACAAACACAGGTTTTTCTTTCAGAAATATCCTCTCCTTCACTGCCAGCATCAAACACAGCACAGAAAACCTTCTCTAACCCAAATGTCAGGCAGCTGTCTAATTTTCACCTTTGTTAAATAATGCAATTGTCCCGGAAAGGGTTCTCCAGCCATCCCCAGAGCCAGCCCCAGCACACAAGCTGTCCTCCAAAGGGAAGGGAAGCACAGTGGGTATGCCAGGGCAGCAGGCAGCGGCAGTAAATAACCCTGAGCCTGCTTTGTTCCTTCATAAAATAAATGATTAATAGCCCAGATAGTCAGTCTGCTTGAAAAGCTCAGGATTGCTGAAAACTTTTGATCAGTTTGATTCATTAACCTTTAAAACTGCCTCTAAGAGAGGCTTAAAATCTGAGGGAGAAGCATCATTTTGAACACTTCAATTTTATCAGTGATCCTCGCTTTTGACAAACTGAGCTAAGACTGAGACACTCTGCTCCTCTTTAGAGACACTCAGCATCAGTCAGGTGTCAAGGAAGAAATAACAAGGGAAAATAAAGTTGCTGGAGACAAACAACCCCATGTTCATCTTAAAATTCAAAACCAGTCAGGGCTGGGGGGAGAAAATGGCCCTTCTTTGTGATTCTTAAGCACTTGGCCGATTCGCAGGTGGCTTCCCAACTGTCTCTTTATTTCTTTTGCTTTTAATGCTAATAAAAAAGGAACCCAAACAGGGCACTCAATTCCCCGCACAATGCTCTGGGGGAGGGCAGGGAGTGTCACTTACATATCCCAAAAGTCTGACTCAGACAAATTACTTCTAGTTCACTTCCCTACTACACGCCTGCATTGTTCCGACACCTTGGCAGCAGAAGGGGCTCATCCCCAGCTATCTGGTCGCAGGAACAGCCATGGGGGCTGATGTCATTAAGGAACTGTCCCAATTACTTCCCTGGGGAAAGCAGTGACTTGCAGCTTAACGTCCTGCCCCAGCACAGCGGGACAACCAACCGTCAGCAAACTCCCAAAGGCTGCGCTCCCGGGAGGAGCTGCAGCTTCCAGGGATGGCAGCTGCCTCCTGGAGCTCAACTGCAGATGGTTGGAGGCTCGGGCACAGTTCCCTTAGAAAGTGAGAGATTCCCAAGAGAAAAAGGGCGTTTTGAACCAAGGACAAGTCGTGGTCACTGCTGCCAGGCTGATTCCAGACACTGGTTTTCGGCTGGGATTTATTTTCTGGAGAGGACAGAGAGCAGTGTGAAAAGATGAGGAAAGGCCACTTGTCTTTCTCATGGACACAAAAGTGCTTCACCAGCAGCCACAGCAATACAATCCCCAGCAAAGGAAAATTAGTGCACCTCTGTGGGAATCACAAGCCTTTCTCAGAGAAAGAAATACCAGCTACAAATTAAACAGATCAAAACCTTCTCACAGACACCCAGCTCACAGAACCAGCCCACAGCATCCTTCGCTGCAATAATTACACATGGTCAAGGATTTGTGAGTTTAATAGTTTTAGGGAGCAATTCCCAAGCCACAGCTGTCAGCTTGTGGAAGGATTTTCTGAAATCCCATCAAAGCTTGCAGGAATTCAGCAATATTAGCAGAATACCAGTGCTCTTATTTGGAACAATATTGTGGCTTCTGACAGAAAAATTGTGATGCTTCAAATACCCAGCAGTGGTGGAAATAAAGATGTTTATAAAGGAATCAGACCTCACCTGTAGCTTCAGCAGTTTTTCTGTATTGAATCTTTATGCTTATCTGTACAGAGAAAAATATTTAACCGAAAGAAACAAACCCAGTTCCTAATTTTTCAGCTTTCCTGGGGTCTGATTAAATACTGATGGATGCTCCAATTCAATTACTCAGTCCAGACTGTAATAGCAGTTAATTAGAAGTTAGCAATGAAATTAGAAGTCAAAGGGATCATAGAGAGTCATTATGACAAAGAAGTATCTTGGTTTTTGGGCACCATGTACATCATGGATTTGCATGGACAAAGAAGTGGAAAAATGAAGAGCAAAGAAGCACTCTGAATATGTGCATCAGCAATAAAGGAGTTTAGGAGGACAAGGAAAAATGACTTAAGAAGAAATTGATAATTTTTTTCTACTCAGAAGCTCCCTGAAGTTAAATGTACTGTGCCAGCTGTACCATTGAATAGGAGAAATTGCCAGAGCCTGGAGGGTAAAGAGAGCTCAAAAGATGAAGAAGAGAGCACCAGCAGGATTATGCAATGACATGGGCAGGTCAGGAAAAAGCAGGTGGATACAGGGAAAGTGAACAAATAGTCCCAACAGAGCCAAAAGGGAACAGGGAACTTAATGATTCTCTTGGAAATATCACCACATCAAACCAGCATGCCAGGAATTATTTCAATGCACATCATTGAGTGAACTGTGTAGTGTTATATGGCACTGTGAGTGCCTCGCATTATTGAGTTTGAATTTATTATTTGATTAATTAAACCAGTTTTTGTGCTTTCTCAGCTATCTAGTCAATCTTCTGCCACAGCCCAGCATGTGCTGCCCTATGCTGGGGCTCAGCTCAGTCTTTTGAGAGGAAGATAATTAATAAATTAATTCATGGCCTCAGCCTGGCTCAGCAACGAGCCTGCACAAACTGCAGGTACAAAATCAGATTCAAATCTGGTTACAGCCAACACGTGCCATTGGTGTGAAGGGCAGATTCTGGACCTCAGAGAAACCCTTTCCATGTTCCACCAAAATAAAAGTGCTTGTTAAACATTGCTCCCTTGGACACACAAAGTCCCCAGCATGAGACCCAAGGCCTGGTTGTGGAGGAGCCCAAGTTGTGTAACTTTTTGGTATTTAGTTGAAGCAACTTTTAAGAGCTTTACAAACAAGTTTAAAATAATTACAGGGTATTCAGTAGTGCACTTTGCAGAAGCACAGATTCAGCTCAAGTGCATGAAAGAAACCAAGCAAAAATAGTCTTTGCAAGCCTGATTTACCAGGCTTGTGCAAGACAATCTTAACAGTTTTATTCTCACATATTTTATTGTCTCCCTGAGAGAAAACTCCAGAGGAACTCTCTCAAGGAGCACACAACTGTCCTTGTAATAGTTTAAGCAGGATTTCCAGCCATCCACAGCAATCAAGAAATGATGGCCCTGCTTTCAGAGCTCAGCAGGTTCCCCACTCCCTTCACTCCTCAATCACACCACGGTGAGCACAGCAACACAGAAAAAACCACTTGTGAACATTCAGATGAGCTCTAGAAGATGTTTTCATACTCTCCACTTAGTGTCAGGCTGTCATTTTATAAATATATTTAGTTTTTAAAAAACAAACCCCACTGCTGCACTTGTAGGAAAATAAGGCCTCTTAAAAAAGATTGCAACAAATTTCTGTGGGGTGTGTGCTTGCTCTGAAAGGAGCCAAAAGACTGAGCAGAACATTCTGGCCTGGAGACAAGAGCCAACTCTGCTTGATAGATGTTAATTTAAAAAAATCACAGGTCAAGAGCAACAGAATAACCTTTTCCCTCAGGTGCTGGGAGGTCCCATGCCATTCCGAGGTGTTTGACAGTGAAGCACCTACTTGCTGTCTGTCCTTTTGTTGTAGATGAGGAAGTCAGACAGGTCGTGCCACACCTCACTGTCCTCGTACAGGTAGGTCATGGAGGACTGCAGGGAGGGCTGCAGGGTCTCCTTGTGGTATTCAAAGAGCCACAGGACTGTCCCCCACACCAGGGCAGCCACGAGAGGGAAGGGATCCTGCTTGGGCTGTGGGATGTAGCCCTTTTCCACAGCCAGCCGAGACAAACCGAACAGGATCCGGGACAGCAGGTACATGACGATCTGCAGGAGGAGAAACCCGGAGAGCAGGGGGTAAGTACTGAGCACAGCCAGCTCCAGGGATTCAGAACTGACAATCCAGCCAAGAGGGGTGGGAACAATTCACCCACTTCAAAGCAAGCAGGCTGTAATTTCCCCTATCAGCAGGCTGCAAAACCACGGGTATTTGTGTCTTCCCCACGTCCTCAGAGTCCTGCTGCTCTGATTCAGCAATCAACAGGCTGCACTTCAGCAACACATCCGTGCAGTTGCACAACTTTTGTCTTTGCCAGGTCATGCCACCTCAGATGGTGCTGAGGGAACAGCCCCAGAGCAGTCCTGCCAAGCAGGTGTGAACTCAGGAGTCTTAGGACACAGCCTAACACCACACTGAAGGCCTGGCTTAAGTCAAGTGCTTTGGATTAATCTGCATCTCTGCGCTTTACTCGTTGGTTTGTGACTGTGTGCTAACGACCAGCTTTAAATCAAACATCCCCTGAGCAGCTCTCCTCAGTTTAACCAGTTTAGTTGTCAGTTTAACCAGTTTAGTTCAGTGCAGCTCTAACTCATCAGTTCTACACTCACAACACTCCAGGTAAAGGGTTTAACCCTGCGATGGCCAGACCAGGAGCACACGGGCAGTGACCACAGCTCAGGTGACAGGTGGGATAACCCCACATCTTTGGATCACCTGACTGCCTTCCTAGGAACTCAGTGCAGCTCTGGAGGCAAACCTGGGCTTCCAGCTGCCCACACTGCTCATGGAGACACACAACCACCTCTGGGATTTGAGTGCAGAGCAGTCAAAACAGCAGTTTGTGCAAAGAATACGATAAAAGAGCAATGCTATGTGGTCAGAACCACCAGAAACAGGTGCCACCAACCACTTCCTGGCACACCTGTTGTTTTTCCTGGCCAAAGAAACTTTCAGCAAGTGCTTTTACCTGGCTGTTGATGGGGTTGTTGTCACCAAACACCAGCCAGCCCCCAATGCAGGCTGCAAGGAAAGAGTGAAATGGGATTTTTTTCCCCTGCAGCCGGGACTGCGCTGCCAGGAGCCCCTTGTAGGTGAACACAAAACAGGCCAAGTTCCGGGAATGAGCGTACGTAGCCTGGGCAATGGATTTCAGTTTCTCCCTTAAACTGAAGGAAAGAAACAGACAATTAGGAGAGCGAAAAGGCCAGACCCATGCACTCACTCAGCCTGGTCACTGCACTCCTGACCTACACTGATGGCTTGGGCACCCCAGGAATGTCTTGGGAAGGAGGAGAAATCCCCTCACCTCTGGCTCACTCATCAGAGCACAGCCCTACCCAGACTGTGGACTGCGCCGCTGTCTAATTTTATCACTACTCGAACAGTCCTTTTAAATTCTTTTTTTTTTTTTCACTAAATGCAAACCTCTGGCACTCAGGGAAAGGCACAACGTGCACAACGATAGCCTGGGTTCCCATATTTCAACACAGAACAGAATTGCTGCTGGCATCTGCTAATTCCCTCTCTGTCCTCTGGTTCTCATCAACCATTCCTTGAGTGATTAACCCCCTCAGTTATATATATATCTGTATGTGCTTCACTGTCAGAACAAGGCTCAGCCATGGCTCACACATCCTTCTGCTTTTTAAACCCTCTAGAAACATGAAAAACGGACAGCTGGGATGTTAAAAACACTTTAAGCAACAACACAGAAACACAGAATTAGGGTTCATACCTTCCACTCTTGAACAGGAAAGTCATCACCAGAGCGTGCGGGGCACGGATTTTGGCTCCATAACTGTAAAGGTGGACGAATATTTCATAGAGATTGTTTTATACTATTTCTATTGTGTTTCTATTCTATTAACAGCCGAAAAAGGCTACTTAGCCAAATATCTATTACTTTTAAGCCAGCCCAGCAGCAGCAGCAGCACAGCAAACCGCGAGGAGCCCAGCCAGAGGGAGACGAGCACACGGACCTCAGCGAGCCGGGCCCGAAGGGGACCCCAACCCAGTTCAAACCACCCCAACTGCAGGTGAGGGAGGCGGAATCGCCTCCCCCGCACCCCGCCACAGCATCCCCGGCCTCCCCACCGACCGGGGGGACAGAGAACCCGCCCCCCCAGATCCGGCACTCACACGGCGCCGTTGCGGAAGCCCTTGATGACAGCGAGCGCGGCATGGTAGCGGCGCTTCTGCAGGAGCGCGTTGGCGGCGCGGAGCAGAGCGCAGAACGACTCCGGACCGCCCGCCATGGCCCCGCCGGCCACGGCACCTCGCCGCACGCCGCTTCCGGGGGCGGTGCCCCGCCCGCCGCGCCCATAGGCTCTCACTCCTGTCAATCACGGCTCTCGGCCAATAAGCGGTACACTCCACCCTCTCATTGGTGCGGAGCCCTTGCCCTGCAGCCAATGGGGGCTGAGCGAGGTGTCCCGCCCACCCGCTTCGTGAGGGCGGCGGGCACCGCTGGGAGCCCGGCACAGCCCGGTCATGGGCCGGGGGTCGTGGCCGCGGTGGCCACGCCGGAAGCCCAAACAGGGCAGGGGCGGCTGCCGGGCAGTCCCTGCCCGGTCTCCGCGGGCTGTCGCAGTGCCGCTCCGCCGCGCCCCGAGTTGAACACGACCCCTCCCCCCCCCCCGCCCCCGGGGCCTCCCCCACCCCTCCCGCGCTGTGGGCCCGTAGTGGGCGGCGGGCGCCCCCTGGCGGCGCCGCTGCCGCCGCCGCTCCAAGATGGCGCAGGCGATCTTCGAGGCGCTGGAAGGTAACGGGGCCAGACCGGGGCCGCGCGGGGACCGCCCGGGCCGCGGCGACAGCCGGGGTGCGTGACCCCCGCTCCTCCGAGCTCCCCCTGTTCAGCGCCGCCGCCGCGCGGGACGAGGGGCCGTGCCGGGGCCGCCCCGTGAGGCCCGGCCCGGCGCGGCGTGGGGCGCTCCCGGTAGCCCCGGGCTGTCTCCCGCGCTGCTCCTCCGCTGCCCGCACCGCGGACGCAGCTGCAGTCCCCGCCGGCAGCCCCCGCTGCAGCCTGGGGCTCGCCACGCCGTCCCCGGCTCTCTGCGGCACCTCTGTCACCTCCGGTCCCCCGGCCCTGTGCCACCTCCTGCCTGTCTGTGCGCCGCGGCATCCCCGCACCGCCCATCGCAGTGCTCTGTGCGCCGGGTAGCCCTCATTAACCGCGGGCCCTGTGCTCGGTGCACCGCATCCCTACCCTGCCCCAGTGCCCGATGCCCCAAGGCATCCCATTCCCTCCCTGCCCCTGTGCCTAGTGCTCTAGGGCACGTCATCCCTACCCTGTCCCTGTGCCTGGTGCTCTTGGACACTCCATACCCATCCTGTTCCTGGTGCTCCAGGGCACCTCATCCCCTCCCTGCCCCTGTGCCCTGCACATTGGGGCGTTCCCATCACCCCCGTCTCTGTGCTCAGGAAACAGCACCACCAGTCCCTAGGGCATTCTCATCACTCCTGTGCCTCCCATGTCCCTGCATGCTGGGGTCCCCCATCCTCTCCACACCCCAGAGATCACACCGCCGGTCCCACCGCTGTGCCACACTCCGTGCCAGCCCCAGGGATAGTGCCTGCGTGGGTGCATGTGTATTTCGAGGGGTGACTGTGCTCTTTGGCACAGGCTGGGCAGTGCCCGTTGTGTGGGTGAACGGGTTGTGCTCGAATACGTCTCAGTTTAATGTTGGGACACTGTTACAGCCAGGTGCCATCCGAGGAGGACGTGCCAAGCTGTGGCAGTCTGACACTGGGCTAGGGGTCAGCCTTTTTGGGCAGAAACTATTTCACAGGCATTGATTCCCTAAATTGGGTTACAGATGTATTTTCCTTTACATGGGGGGACACCACTGCCTGGAAGGCCTGGCATTGGGGTTGTCACCTGTGCTTTCGAATATCACCTGTGACCACAGCAGCAAAGAGAGCAGCAGAGAATAAATATTTTTCTCTATTTTGTCAGGTTACTTGGTGCATTTGCCAGCACCCTGTGTAGAATCAGGTCCCTATTTCCTCTCGGCAATCAGCTCCTCATTGTGTGAGTTTCCTTGCCGCGTTCAGGACAGCAAAGCTTTTTAGGAAATTAAAAAAGCGTGGGGTTTTTTTAAGCCCACAGCAACTGGCAGCTTTTAGTGTCTGAGCTTGTTTGTTTTGTCTTGTTGATTGGATTACAAGTCGATGGTGACTTGGCATTCTTAGAGCAGCCTGGTCTCAGGGTGCTGCAGGGCACAGGTGCATCTTCAGCTGTCACTAAAGCACCTGGTGCTCCTGTCAGAGAAAAAGACTATATCACAAGGGCAAATTAGCACCTGGGTGACATGGACAGTCTTGTTTCATCTCCAGCTGAGAGAAATTTGAAAGGGAAAAAAAAGAAAGCACAGATCAGTAGTCCTGTGCTTTTATCTTGGCTTACCCAAATCATCTTGGTTTTGTCAGGCTCTGGGCACCTCAGCTCCTGCTGCTGCCAGAAGAAAGGGAGCTGGGTTTTTTAAGTTCCGTGACTGAAGAGCATCCTGCAGACTGGTGCTGGCTGTAGGCAGGGCAGGATCGATCCAGAGCTTTCTCCTGGAGTCTGTGGATTTCTGTGAGTGGCATTCATGTAACCAAGTAACTGCCAGCTTGTCTTCATGGATTGCTAACCATGACCTCAGGGGTTTCCCTCTGGGGAAGTGCAGTGTTGTGCAGTTACTCAGTGAAGTGCAGGGATTCTGAATTGCCAGATAAATTCTGTTGTCCTGGGCGATTTTTCTCCATCGGGAGGCTGAGTGCAACACTGACAATGTTGCTGCATCATTGTGTTCAGGTCTTGGCCTCTCCTCAGGCTTCTTCCTCCTAGTGGGATCAAGGCAGTTGTTTGGCTTTTTTTCTTGGAAGATCTGATTGTGCCAGAAGAAAACCCAGTTGTCCAGTGTCAGGCACATCAAGAGTGGCACTGTTTGTGCAATCTTAATTATCCCCATACTATACTTCACCTGAATTTTTGATCCCTCTTTTCCATTTAGCTTATTTTTACTGGAGAAGGGCTGTTCCATGTCACTCTGTGCTTTGGCTGTGCCATCAGAAGCCTGCAGTGCTACCTTTGCAGTTGGCCAGAGGTTATTTGTGCAGGAGGAGGTGTGTTTTAGAGCAGGGCTTTGGCTGGAGTGAGGCAATCCTCCCAGGAGTGTTCCAGTGGCGTTCTGCCGGCAGGGCTGAGCTGCAGGGCTGGCTCCAGTTCTCCCTGCAAGCCAAGGCTTGCAGAACTGGACCTGCAGCTTTGCTGTGCCTCTGTGATCTGTGTGAAAGGCTTCCCATAGGCATGGTGGGTGGGAATTTGATGGGAGTGTGTGATGTAGTGGGATCGGCTGCCTTCCAAGCAGCTGCTTGTGCCCTTGGAGGATGGTGCTCTGCTCTCTCACAGGGACACGAGCAGGGTTTGCAACCTCTTCTCAGTGAAAGGATGAAAAAGGTGTTCACAGAGTCTTAATGTGAGGTACTTCACACTGGAAATGCAGGAGAAATGAGTATTTAGGGTATCTTTAAAAGGCTGTCGATTATGTGGGTATTCCCCATCAAAAAGGTAACATTCCAGTTGTTCAGGAAAAATTTTATGAGAGGAACTTGGGGTAGTGGATGCTCCTGCTGTGCTGTGATCTGCTGTGGTGCTTCACTGTCCTTCCTGCTGCTGTTTGCTGAGCAACCTCTCCTCATCTCAGCACAGTCCGCACCTCACTGCTTTGAAGTGATCAGACAGATTGATTTTCCTTTCCTGTGGCACATAACTCTGAGTTCAGAGCCTTGCAGTTTCATTTTGCAAAGATCTGGAAGTGAAAAACCACCTAAGAACCCCCCACCTTTCTTCTCTCCCTTAGTCCACAAGGTATAACATACAACCTTGCCATGCCATTTGCTTCCTTTGTGGATTCTGTGTCATAGTGGTAGGAAGGGGTGGTACATAAAAATCACCCCTTTCTGGTCTTTTTCTTCCAAAGTCAGATTATCCTTTGTGTCTTTACATTCAATTTCTAAAAAGAAAGAGTGTCATGCTTAATCCACAGTCACGTGCTGCTGGCCAGGTTGTCTCCCTAGATGTGCAGTCTCAGTGTCCTGTAAAACATTTTAGCTGTAGTGAAAAATGTTTGTGCCAAAGCAAGTAAGCTGATTCTAACACCAAATGTGACTGGGTGTGTGTGCCCTGTGTCTGATCAGATCTGGGAATGCTGGCCTTGAAAACAGGGAGGCATTTGTGACACTGCTGCTGGGAGAGCTGCTGCACACAAGGATTTTGTCTGCCCCAAGCTCAGTGTCTGTGCT
Source organism: Lycocorax pyrrhopterus obiensis (assembly GCA_014706295.1). Taxonomy (NCBI): domain Eukaryota; kingdom Metazoa; phylum Chordata; class Aves; order Passeriformes; family Paradisaeidae; genus Lycocorax; species Lycocorax pyrrhopterus. The sequence continues at coordinate 5,245,058 of JACSVZ010000022.1, read as the reverse complement.
GCATCCCCAGGCAGATCCACCCAGGCTTCTGCCCTGTGACATCTCCACATTCCCTATGACATTCTCAGCTCTTTTCATACCAGTGTTATAAGCATCCTTCCTCTCTGCAGCAAGTGCCTGAAACCAAGCCCTCTTTTGGTTTTCCTTGCCCTTCTTTCCTTCCGTTTTTGCACCAAAGGAGTTACGAAAACAGGTGGGAGCGTTGCTGTTGTGTGGTAGTTGATGCTGTGGAGTAGAGGGTGAGAAGGTGAGAGTGGCTTTGAGAGGAGAGAGCAGCAGCTGGAGAGTGGCTCAGGAGAGAGCTCCCAGTGCCCAAACACTCCCTGTTTGGCTGTGTTCAGTTTACCATCCGTGCTTGTGTCTCCTTTCAGGAATGGATAATCAGACAGTGCTGGCTGTGCAGTCCTTACTGGATGGGCAAGGAGGTGTGACGGATCCGTCTGCTCCAAATGTCAACTCCACCACTGCCATCCAGCCCATGGGTGAGTCCTGGTGGCACTGGGAGAGAGGAGAGGGGCAGGAGGGCTGCACATCTCCCCTACAGCTGAGTGTGTAGGGTGCTGCTACAAGTGTTGTGAGCCCTCAGCAGGACCAGACAGAGCAGGAGGAAGGGACAAGTGCCCAAGTGAGCAGTGATGTTTTTGGAGGCAGTCATGACAACAGACTTGACCATGAGCTTCCAATAAGGACACAAAGGGAGGGAGAAGCCACTGCCCCCACCTCTAGTGCTTGTTACTGTTCATTTTTTTAATATCCACTCCGTCTCCTCTGGAGATGCTCAAGTGCTCCAGTCCTGGAGCACCTCTGTATGAATGAATATGGGAGCTGGTCATTTACGTGCATGTGGTCCCTCACTGTGCTGGACTAGAACTTGCTGGCTGGATGTGGAGTTATCCCCCAAGGAGTTACAGTCTGTGTCCCCAAAAATGGTCGACTTCAGGCTGACTCAGGAGGAATAGCCTTGTGAGTCTGCCTGGATGGAGTGCAAATGGTATGTGGTTTGCTAACGCTGCAGATTTCAGCTGGGACATGTAACTGGGTTGTCTTCTTTCTGCTTCTGACATCAAGTGGAGGTGCCAAAACCCAGCAGTGTTGTGGAGGGGTGGCTTTAGGACACAAGCTGACAGGGACTCTGTGCCCTTACCCAAGGTACTTCTTGTGCTTTGTGCAACCTGAGTAATAAAATCTGCCTCAGCCAGCATAATGCTGATGCTTGGGAAGGAGCTGCTTTGACTAAAAGCAGAGGGTGCTACAGGAGGAAGGTTGGTTGTTCCTGTCTTTGGGATGAGAAGACAGTGGGGTTAGTGTGTCCCAGGGAAACAGTGGGATTTGTGTATGGGAGCAGGGCTAAGATGGGCTCAATCACATTAGTTGTCTTTAGGGAGAGCTTGGGCTTGAGGAGGAGGGACAGCTTGGCCCTTGCAGCTGATCTCTCCTGATGATGATGTCCTCAAGGTGCTGAGATCCAAAGGTGCCTGTTACCCTACACTGTGGTTGTGGGGTGGAGCACTGGGGATTGCAGGAGAAGGCCTGAAGCTCTGCTCTTCTTCACTGCAGATGATGAAGACGTGTTCCTGTGTGGGAAGTGCAAGAAGCAGTTCAACTCCCTGCCTGCCTTCATGACCCACAAGAGAGAGCAGTGCCAGGGCAGTGCCCCGTCCCTCTCCTCGGTGTCTCTGGCCACCAACAGCGTGTACACCCCGTCCATCACCTCGGTGCAGCAGGCTCCCAGTGCCGGCCGGCAGGTACCGTGCTGCAGGCACAGGCTCTGCTGCTCTGCTGCTGGGATTTGGGGCTGGGGGGGACTTGGGGTGAGGCTTTTAGATCCAGTGGTGCCTCATGACTGAGCTCTTTTCTAGGAGGCTCAGCTGTTGTCCCTTTGTTAGCTTTTCACCTCGTGGTTAAAGTGGGGTCTCTGCAGTGAGGTGTCCTCCAGCAGGAGTGTCTGACAGCCTTTTTCTCAGGACAGGACAGAAGGGGTTTCATGTTGTGTCTGTGCTGCAGCCAGACCTTGGCTCCACTGAAGAGCCCCAGTGTCACAGCCTGGCCACAAGCCTGGGTGCACTTTCACAATGCTCAGGGGGCTGTGGCTCTTGCTGGCTCTTGCTGTCCCCTGGGCCATGGTCTGGCTCATGGGCAGAAGAGGAGCGGCTTCATCCCTGCATCCCTTCTCTCTCATTCCTGAAAATAAGCCCACGTAATGTGGTGTGATGAACGCTGGGGGAATATCCCCTCTGGAGTAACTCTCATCATTCTCTAGAGAATTCTCCAGTGTGAGTCCCTGGTGCATGACATGTAATGTGCCTGCAGTTGTGGCTTCCAAAGTACTTTCAAACCAACTTTTTTCCAATTAATGTAGTCCCAGTGGATGGTGCTTCTTCCCAGGGCTGAAAACACAGGTTGTTTCCAGCCAAAATAATTGAACAACCTTCCTCCCCTGCTATAATCTGAGTCCAGTCTGAAGAGATGAGCCTGACATTCACCGTCTGCAGCCAGAGCATTCTCCCTGAATTTTCCACCTTCCCTTGCTGGGGCAAGCACCCAGGAAAGGCCTGAACTTGTCCATGACCAGTTTGTCCTGCAGATCTTGTTTAATAACCCCTGATTTGAATTGCAGCCAATGGCCACTTTCTGAGCCACTGTGATATTTTTTTTCCTCCTTTCTGAAGAACATTTGTGGAGCTCGAAACTTCCACAGACTCAGCAGGAAGCTGCAGATAATTGCTGTGGCTCACTGCTGATGGGAGGCTGTGAAAGCAGAGACCCTGAGGTTCCATAAAAAGCCGTGTCATTGTTTTTTGGGTATTGTTTTGTCCTGTTGCTGGTTAACAGTGTATCTTTTCTTTCAGCAAATCTCTACATACATCACAGTTCCCCCATCACCTTTGATTCAGACCCTGGTGCAGGGGAACATCTTGGTCAGTGACGAGGTGCTGATGTCAGCCATGTCTGCTTTCACCTCCTTGGACCAGCCCATGCCAGCTGTGCAGCCCCCAGTGCAGGTAAGGGGCATGTGTGGATCCAGGGGGTCATGGGTGAAGCTCACCCAAGTCCAACCCCATGGCCATGGGAGTGACACCTTCCACTAGACCATGTTGCTCCAAGCCCTGTCCAGCCTGGCCTTGAACACTTCCAGGGATACTGCCCACACTGCTGAGGATGCCTCCCAGAGCATGGTTGGCTTTCAGGGCTGCAGATGCCCACAGCTGGGTCATGTTTGGCTTCTCATCCACCAGCACTCCCAAGTCTTTCCCCTCAGGGCTGCCCTCAACCCATTCACTGCCCAGCCTGTATTTGTGCTTGGGATTGCCCTGACCCAGGTGCAGCACTTTGCACTTGGTCTTGTTGAACTGCCTGAGGTTCACACAGACACACCTCTCAAGCCTGTCCAGATCCCTCTGGATGCCCCATTCCTTCCCTCCAGTGTGTTGACTGCACCCCACAGCTTGGTGTTGCTCTCAAACTTGCTTGTTGCTGGATGCTCAGATCTTTGTCATGTGGTCTCTCCAGCTTTTTGTCGAGCCCCCATATAATGATTGGCTTCCAGGGCCCTTGTCAGCTTACTCCATGGAGGATTCCTCTCCTCCTGGGAGGGTTGTTGGGGCTCTCCCCAGGCTGGCTGGGCTGTACACACTCTCCATGCTCTGAAAATATTACTTGTAACCAGAAGGATTAAAAGCTTTAAAAACAAAGCAATAAAAGCAGTGGGACTGGAGGGCTTGGGTTTTGGAGGAGGCAGTGTGTACCTGCGGGTCATGCCGAGCCTCCAGCACAGTCTGGTCCAGCCTGCCAGCTGGGTGTGCTGTGTTGTGCCAAGACATCACCGCTGTTCCTGCAGGCAAATTGGGATTTGGATCGTGTGTGAGGGAGCAGCCCCTCCAGCTCCTGGCTGCTGCATTTCCAACGTGTTGTGTGTCTCTCTGGTTGCAGAGCAGCATGAGTATGCACGCTGGGGCTGGCTACCTGTCCCAGCCCCCGCCACCACCGCCACCCCCACCACCGCCCCCTCCTCAGCCTCCGCCTGCCCCCCCGAGCCTGGGGGCTCCCGGGCAGCCCGGCGCCGGCAGCGGGGTGGTGGAAGTGTACAGTGCCCCTGCTCCCATGGCAGCATCCAGCACCGTGGAGATCCAGACCCTGGGCATGCAGCCCTATCCACCCATGGAGGTAAGGCCAGGGCTGCTCCTATAGATCTGTCCTCAGAGAATCACAGAATGGGTTGGGTTGGAAGGGACCTTAAAGCTCATCCAGTTTCAGTGCCCTGCCTTAAGGAAGGACACCTCCCGCTGGACCAAGTTACTCCAAGCCCCATCCAATCTGGCCTTGAGGAACGTGGAATTATAGTGTGGGAAGATGGGTTAGGTTATTTGACAGTTATTTTCTCTGGGAGAAAGTAGCAAACAGAAGGAGATCAGAAAGATGATGGGAATTCTGAGAACAGGAGAAAGAGCTAAGAGGGACAGAGGACTGGCACAGGCTTAGGAGACCTGAAAATTTGTTTTTGGCCAAGGGATACCTGCATATGTTGGGAGTGAGAGGGAGTAGAGTTGAGGGGCTCACCTTCTGTAGAAGCACAGAGCACCACACTGCGCACTTCAGGCTTATGTGGAGAGAACAATTCAGTCTAAATCTCAATGAGCTTGACAAGGTGGCTTTTGCTAAAGAATGGCAAGGTGGATTTACTAGAAGTGCCAGTCGTCAGAAATGGATGAGGATGTTGGATAAGTAGTGGTCTGTGTTAATTTATCAGGGTGGGCAGCAGAAACGCCCTCAAACTATCACCCCAGACTGATCACTCTGTCTCTAAGTGTCCTTTCCTAATCTTAATGCTGACATAAACAGCCATGCTTTGGCACCTGGAGTTTCCTTATGCCTTCCTTCCCTTCTGCAGTCCTGCTGGGGCAGGCAGCAGGACCTGCCACAGGGTCAGCAGTGATCCTTCTGGTAACCTGCTCCAGAGGGATAAGAAACTCTTCCAGGCATGAGACATAGATGAGGGACAAGACAGCTCCCTCAGAGTGTTTCTTTGCTGTCCTGTTCCTGCTGCAATAACTTCTGGATGCTTTTTGATGTTCAGCAGGAGAGTTTCACACTGTGCAGGGTGTTAGTTTTGGTTAGAGAGACATTGTTGGACTGGTGAACCAGAAATTTGATCCAGTTTAGCAGAAGGCAGAACACTCAACCCATCTACAGCCTAATGTGGGTGGAGATGGAGGTTAGGGCATGGTATAACTCTGTAGCAGACCTGTTCCACTGATGAATTACCCTCTCACAGGTACCGAGCCAGTGTGTGGAAAGCCCCGTGTACCCCTCTCCCCCTGTGTACAGCCCTGGGAAGCAGGGATTCAAGGCCAAGAGCACCGGTGCTCCCACCCCCCTGAGCAGTGCAGGAGGAGGCTCTGTGGTTGGCTTTGATTCCCCTGCCGCTGCCAAAACTCGCCGCTGCAAGAACGAGAGTGGGCTGCAGGAAGGTGAGTCCCTTACAGCACCTGCCCTGCGGGTCCCTGTGCTTGTCCCAGCTGGGCTGCAGGAAGGTGAGTCCCTTACAGCACCTGCCCTGCGGGTCCCTGTGCTTGTCCCAGCTGGGTGGCCAAGCCACGGGCTCCCCAGGCCCTGAGGGGTGGCACTGGCCGTGCAGCTCCGGAAGGGGAACACAATGCCCTGCATGAAACTGATAGGTGACCTGGTGAGTTCACAGCAGAATCAGAGCTGAGGCCCTTCCTCTCACTCGTGCTGTATCTTTTCCCAATGCCCAAAGTGCCTTTAAGGTTGGTGCTTTGTAGCTGGAAAGGTCCCTGGAAGGCAGTGGTTGTTGCCTTGAGGGGGATGCCCTGCCCCACCAGACTATACTGCTCAGAATTTGTAGATTTGGCTCAGGCTTTGTTAAATGAATGTTTGTGCCCATAATCACTCCCCAGTCTGGCCAGGCAGATCTTATCTTTCCATAAGCTCTTCATTCTTGGTCCTGAACAGTCTTGTCTTGGGGTGAGGGCCCTGTGATGCAATGGGGACAGGGCTGTGCCACATGATCTCATTCCTGTGTGTGCTCTTCGCTTTAGGCAAACCCAAGTCCCCCAAGCTGAAATGCACGTACTGTGACAAGGCCTTTACCAAGAACTTCGACCTGCAGCAGCACATCAGGAGGTAACAGTGCCCTGCCCTGGACACAGCAGAGTGGCTGGGCTGGAGGGGGATATAGCTCTGCTGAGAGAGTCTGTGCAGTCCAGTTTGTTGTGTCCCAGAATCTGTGCTGCAGTGGGAGGGATTCTTCATCCCTTTCACCCCAGGATACCTTTTCCCCAATGACTGGAATGAAGGCTGTATCATGGATGTAATCATGCTGATTATGTGCTGGGACTGGAGGCTCATTTTCCTTGCTGATGATACCTTGACAGCCAAACCTCTTGTCACCTGATCACTGGAGTAGCAGCATTCCCACTGCTTGCCTCTGCCTTCCCCTTTCCTCTCCCTCCCTAGCAAGCTGCAGCCTTCCTGTTTGCTGCTGTTAGCAAAGTGTAAGCCAAGCTCAGTGTCTCTATAGGGAGCTCTAATCAGAGAGCTTTCCCTGGCAGAAGGAAGCTGAAATCTGTAGAGTTTTTTCCCCCCAGCGGAGTCAGCTGGACTCAGAACAGATGGGAAGAAACAAATGGTGGTTTTTGCACCCCTTCCCAGCCTGGACTCTTTACTTTCTCTTGAAGCAGAAGGGCAGAGTAGAAAAACCTTTTTACTGTGGACAGAGGAGAGCAAATTCAGGCAGATCAGGGGCCTGCAAACTAGAAGAGATGTGTACAGGAGAGAGAAGGGTGACAGGGAAGAAAAGGCTTGTACCCTTGAGAAAGTGCTGAGGTCCCCAAGCTCTGTGCAGAGACCCTGACAGTGAATGCCCTGATGTTGCTGCAGAGCTGTTTTCCTCTCCTGCTTCTTCTTTTGATGCCCTGTGATTCCCAGACCACAGGTGTTATGTCTGTGCACCAGCCTTGTTTCCCCAGGCCTCTCCCAATCCACCTCCTCTGGTGACTCAGGTCTCAAAGGCCTTGTTTGGCAAGCCCAGGTGTGATCTGCCAAACCGAGTGCCCAGCGCTGTCCTTTGGCAGCCATGGGTCCTGCCTGGGGGCTGCCTCCTCTCTGCACCAGCTGCTGACCTGCTGCCTCCTCCTTCAGTCACACAGGTGAGAAGCCCTTCCAGTGCATTGTGTGTGGCCGAGCCTTTGCCCAGAAGTCCAATGTGAAGAAGCACATGCAGACCCATAAAGTGTGGCCTCCAGGGCTGGGCTGCACCATCTCCCGCAACTCCATCACTGTGCAGGTCATGGCCTTGAACCCCAACCAGCCTGAGGATGAGGAGAACACAGGTTTGGTGCCTGGGGATGGTGTGTGTGGGGCAGAGCAGTGGTGTGAGGAGGCTGCAGCTCTCTGCACCTCCACACAGGGAGGGAGGGGAGCTGTGTGTGCTGTGTGCGCTGTGTGCATTCCTTGGTGCTGTTCAGCAGCTCACACTAAATGGCATTTGCTCAGCTCCAGCTGGAAGCTGCATCCTTTCGTACCCCCGGGGTGGGTTCAGGTGCTGGTGGAGAAAGTGGCTCCAAACTCTGTGCCAGTATGTGCATAAACAGGGCAAGGTGTCTTCCCCTTCTCACTCCAGTGAGTGCGGCTTTGGCAGTGCACGAGCCACACCTGACAGCTCTGGCCTAGGGGACAGACAGCTGCTGGTTTAGGATAGCTCAGTGCTCTGGTTTTGCACTGTGCAGGTCATGCCCAGGCTGGTTCTGGCCACAGTGGCCACCTGTAAATACTTGAGGCAGAGAAGAGCTCCTTGCTGGTGTCGAGATCCTCTTTCTGCTGGTGGCCCCAGTCCTGGTAGGGGACGGAATGCAGTGACAATGTCATGTCTAGGACAAGGGACAACTGGAGCTGCTCTTTGTAGGCATCATGGACTATGAGCTACTGGCTGAGCTTATCTCCTGTCTTCTACCAGTGGTGGGAGTAAATCTGGCCTGGTTCACTGGTGGAGGCCTGTTCTCTGGCTGTTCCACAGAGCACAGGAAGAAGAGAATGGGCTAGGGAGGGGAAGATGGAGTAGTCAGAGTCCTTAATAATCTGTCAACAAATTTAAAAGGACCCTGTTAGTGAGATTCATCTGATCTAAAGAGTCTGTTGTTGAAAGGAAGAGCCTGGCCTGGTGTGTCCTTGGCAGCATGGTGCTTGCAGAGCAGCTTTCAGAGCTGTCTCATGGCAGGCCGTGACTTTCCCTCTCTCCAGGTTTGCCCCAGCCCTCCAGGAACGCAGTGCCCCCGCCCCAGGACCTGAGCCCCTTGGAGGAGAGCGAGGAGGGCAAGCTGGAAGCCAAGCAGGTTGTCCTGATCGACAGCTCTTACCAGTGCCAGTTCTGCCCCAGCAAGTTCAACACCTACTTCCAGCTCAAATCACACATGACACAGCACAAGAATGAGCAGGTAGGGACAGAGGGTGCCTGTGTGGGCAGCAAGATTGGGATTGGCTTCATATAATGCACCAGTTACCAGGGTCTGTCCTGAGCCTTTTGGTCTGTAGAGCTGCCAGTTCTTCACATGCAGCTCAGCCTCAGCTCTTGGGGTTGTAGCTGTGTGGTCTGGGTGGCTTTGAAAAACTCCTCTGTCTCTACCCTGCTGAGTGAGAATTCAGTCAAGCAGGTTTGGGTGTCTGGAGAGGGTGCAAAGAAGTGAAGTGTGTCCAGTTCTGGGCTCTTCACTTCCAGAAAGACATGGAGGTGCTGGAGTGTGTCCACAGAAGGGCAACAGAGCTGGGGAAGGGTCTAGAGAGTAAGGCAGAGGAGGAGTGGCTGAGGGAGCTGGTGGGGCTCAGCCTGGAGAAAAGGAGGCTCAGAGGAGACCTTCTGATTCTCCACAACTCCCTGAAAGGAGGAGGCAGCCAGGGGGGAGTCAGGCTCTGTTCCCACAAGGGACAGGACAAGAGGAAACGGCCTCAAGCTGTGCCAGGGGAGGTTCAGGTTGGACATCAGGAGGATTCCTTCACTGAGAGGGTTGTCAGGCATTGGACCGGGCTGTCCAGGGAAGTGGTGCAGTCATCCTCCCTGGAAGTGTTCAGTAAATGACTGCACATGGCACTGGGTGCTGTGCTTTACTTGACAAGGTGGTGTTTGGTCAGCGATTGGACTTGATGATCTTGGGGGTCTTTTCCAACCTTTATGATTCTATGAAATCTGAAGTTTTTGGTGCAGGTGGCAGCTCTCAGGTCATGGGACAATCACTTCTGGGGTGTTGTGGTCCCATCCACTCAAGTGGTTACAGTCTGTGTTTCTTTCCAGAAAGGAAGGCAATTCTGCCTGTTGGCAGAGGATTTTCCCTGGTTGTTTCCATGGTGAGCCTCTCCAGTTGCTCTCCCTTCTCCCAGGTGTACAAATGTGTGGTGAAGACCTGCGCCCAGACCTTCCAGAAGCTGGAGTCCTTCCTTGAGCACATCAAGAGCCACCAGGAGGAGCTGAGTTACCGCTGCCACCTCTGCAGCAAGGACTTCCCCTCGCTGTACGAGCTGGGCGTGCACCAGTACTCGCACAGCCTGCTGCCCCAGCACAGCCCCAAGAAGGACATGGCCGTGTACAAGTACAGTACAATCGCTGCTCACAAGGCTTGTAGGAGTGAGTGGGTGCAGAGCATGCTTGGTGGGACCTTAGAGGGGACAGGGGGCCCTGTGTCCAGTGGCCGTGGTGCTTTTGGACACCCAGGTGGCACATGGGGGGGGTCCCTCCACCAGACTGCAAGGGCCAAGCACTTTGAATGCAGGGAGTCTCTTTGAATGACAGTGAAAAGCTGGGATTGGGTACGTAGGAAGATCCCATCAGTGCAATTCCTCTTATCACCAGTCAAGAGTGAGATGGGCATGGCTGAACCTGCCCTGGGCTGGGTCAGAGACACAGGGAAGTCCTTCCCAGCCTGTTTTCTCTGATTCTTCACCCACAGCAAAGAGATTGTGGGTTGTAGAAGCCATGCCCAGAAAAAAATTTCCTATCCCTTTGCTGCAAAAGGGTCTGTTCCTTGGAAAGCTTTTCTACTAGTGTGGAGGGAAAGTGTGAGGAGTTCCACAAGGAGCTCCACAGAGCTTTTGAAATGCCCGTAGAGATGTTCAGGAAGAGTAGGAAGCCCAGGAGATACTGGAGTCACTTAGGAGCTTCATGGAATAAATATCTGCTAATTCTTGCCTAGACCATGGTTTCTAGTTATTCTTGCTCTACAGAGCTTTGTTCTACAGCTTGGTAGTGGGGATCCCTGAGATCAGAGCTCTGCTTGTGCTTGAGGAGGTTTTAGTCTGACCTAAGGAGAAGGAGTTTCACAGCAGGAACAGGGTGTGAGTGCCTCTGTCCTCACTGCTGATGTTGCCTGTCCCCAGTGCCCACTGTCAGTCAGCTTTGGCAGAGCCCTCTGGCAGAAGTACTGCCAGGATGTGTGACTCCTGCCATGCTGTGTCCCTGCTCTCAGCTCCTTCACTGGGAGCTGATGTCTTCAAGCAATGAAGATGGAAGGAAGTGTTTGAAGTAAGGTGAAGTCCTTACCTAGGGCTCGTCTGCATGAGGAAGCAATGTGGAATATGTGCTCAGGTCTGGGCGCTCCCATGGCAGCCTGTGGGAAGTGCACTAGTATTTAAAGGCTTCTCCACCCAGTTTTCCAGCATTTCCCTTTCTGAAGGATGCTAAGTGTGAGTGTGAGCTGGCATGTGGGTTGCTGAGGTTTTAGAGCACCTGAGTGGTTATTTTCTGTATCAACCCTGTCAAAGATCACCCTGGAAGGTAGCTAGGCTGGGTAGGTCTGCTTGTGGTGTGGGGTTTGCTGCCGGAGCATTGCTCACAGGCTGTGTCCTTTCTCTCCACATCCAGGTGTGTGAAGTGTGTCAATAAATACTCCACCCCAGAAGCCCTGGAGCACCATCTGCAGACAGCAACGCACAACTTCCCCTGCCCTCACTGCCAGAAGGTGAGTGCTGACCACGGCCTGAGCAAGGGCTCTGAGGGGGACAGGAACCCTTGGCTCCATGAACAGGAGCCTTGAGTAACAGATTATGAGGAAGCAGAAAGTGAAGTTAACTCTATGGGGAAGGTAGGAACTCCTGGGGTTCCTTGCCCAGCCCATCCTACTGCTGGCTTTGGTGGGAGACTGGGCATCTTTCTGGGGGGCTGGTCCTCAGCTCTGTGGTGTTACATACTTGACAGCAAGGTTTCAGCTTACGTGTTTCTTAAGAAAGTTTTGGCTTTTTGTTTTGTTTTGAGTTTTTGTTGGTTTGTTTTTAAAGCTCTATCTGTACTTTCTTTATACAATCCTGAAGATTTTTGCAGTGCATCCTTCCTGGGAAAGCAGTGACTGAGCTTCTTGCTCAGGTTGCCCAGAGAAGCTGTGGCTGCCCCATCCCTGGAAGTGTCCAAGGCCAGGTTGGACGGGGCTTGGAGCAGCCTGGGCTAGTGGAAGGTGTCCCTGCCCATGGCAGGGGTGTTGGGGCTGGATGATCTTTGAGGTCCCTTCCAACCCAAACCATTCCATGATTCTTATGTTTTCTATCCAGGCTACACCTCCTGTGCCAGCTCCATGATCCCCGGTGCGTGGTGCCAGCTCTGAGCCGTGTTTTTGTGTGTTCCAGGTGTTCCCCTGCGAGCGGTACCTGCGCCGCCACATCCCCACACACGGCGGGGGCAGCAAGTTCAAGTGCCAGATCTGCAAGAAGTTCTTCCGGCGGGAGCACTACCTCAAGCTGCACGCCCACATCCACTCGGGTACGGCTCCCCTGCTCCCAGTGCTCGCCACCTCTGTGCCACAGCCCTGGCTACCCTGTGCCCTGGTAGTGGGAATGACAGAGTTGGCTCTGAGTAATTTGTAGTAACTTGGTTTCAGATCAATGGGTTTGGTTCAGCCTCATGCCCAGCACTGCACTAGTTAGAAATGGGGGACAGAAGTGGCTTCCCCACTTGCTGTGGTGGCAGAACTAAGGAGTTTGGCCCTGGAGAGCAGGAGCAGTGTGCAGCATGGGTTGTACCCATCCATTTAATGTTTTATTGAGAAGCGGCTGAGGGAGTTGGGGTTGTTTGGCCTGGAGAAAAGGAGGCTCAGGGGAGACCTTATCACTCTCTACAACTCCCTGACATGAGGCTGCAGCCAGGTGGGGGTTGGTCTCTTCCCCCAGGCAACCAGTGACAGGACAAGAGGACACAGCCTCAAGCTGCACCAGGGGAAGTTCAGGCTGGACATTAGGAAGAAGTCCTTCACAGAAAGGGTGATTGGGCGTTGGAATGGGCTGCTGAGGGAAGTGGTGGAGCCACCATCCCTGGAGGTGTTTGAGTAAAGACTGGATGTCTTTTCATGGTACTCAGTGCCATGGTCTGGTGACACGGTGGTGTTAGGTCATAGGTCAAGCTCTCAAAGGTCATTTCCAACCTAGTTAATTCAGTGTGATTCTGTGTGATTTATCCATCGGGCAGGGAAGTTTGGGCAAGTTTATAGTGTGGCACAGCTGGCCTGGTGCCCTGTCCATGGCTAGAGCAGCCTGTGTGGCTGGACTGTCCCTGACCCCTGGTCTCTCTCGTCCCCAGGTGAGAAGCCCTTCAAGTGCTCGGTGTGTGACGCGGCGTTCAATCGCAAGGACAAGCTCAAGCGCCACATGCTCATCCACGAGCCCTTCAAGAAATACAAATGTCCCTTCTCGTATGTAGTGTGCCTGCACATGACAACGTGTCTGAACGGGGTTGGGACGGGGCTTGGGATGGAAGGAATGTCTCCTGCAGGTATCCTAGGGGACACTGTGGCACCTACCAAGCCACTGCTGCTTGGGGAGGTTGGAATTCTGTCTGCTGTTGAACTGGGAACCCAAGAGTCCGAATTCTTTGTTACTGACGTCCTGTAAGGCCACGTAATTTCATTGGTTCATCAGCCCTGTAAAATAACTCCTGCCTTCATGGGAGGCTTGGGGGAGCACTAGAAAGAGAAGGAGCATTACTTGACCACAGAGGTTGCCTGGATGATGGGCTCTCACTCACTGCCATGTCTCCAAAAGCACTTGGCAACATAGGACAACACAGGACTTGGCAACATGTACAAGCCAGAGGAACCAAGTTTAGGAAGGTGCACTCCAAATCCATGAGACAGCCATGGACCTTCTGAGATAGCCAAGAATGACTGGCTTCTCCCTGTTCCAGCCACCTTCTACCTTCTTACAAGATGTTTCTGTCTCCAGCTGGGATCTTGAACTTGCTGCTTTTGGGAGCATTTATAGTGAGACACAGACCACGTGCAGTACAGGAGAAGCCACATGTCCCTGTGGCAGCCTGTTTATTCCTTGCCCCTCCCCAGAAAGGCTGAAATAGCGGAACTCCTGCTGAGGCTGCACGGAGAGAAACATCTGGGTGCTGCTAAGGAGAAGGGTCATGGATCTCTTTAGGATCTAGGATCTGTTTATACATTGCTCCTCAGCTGATTCCCACATCTCACCAGCATTTGTTTTTGTTCCAGAAGCCACACGGGCTGCAATAAAGAGTTCAACAGGCCTGACAAGCTGAAGGCTCACATTCTGTCCCATTCAGGTGAGTGGCTGGGAATGCACTGACTGGGATTCCCTGTGGTGCTGCAGGAGCATGTGACAGAAGGACTAAGCCTGAGAAATAAGAATCATTTACTAGCTTTAGATTTTTTCTCTCTATTTTGCTGCAGGCCTGTTTAAGTGAGTGTCTATTTAGGATTATGTCTAAGATTTGGGCTGTTTTCTAAGACAATAAAATCTGTAGGCAGGGCCTGCTGGTGAGACTCAGAAGCTGAGCTGGATTATTTGGTCTGTTTGCTATCAACTGAATATCCAGAGTGCTCTGTCCACTCCTCCCCAGTCCCATCCCACATGCAGAAGGAGATCTCATGGGATTTGATTCCCTTCTTTCTGTTCCAAAAACTATGCTCTCAATCCCAATCTCAATAAAGACTAATAATTTATTCCCATGCCCTAGGGAACAATCAGACTTTTATCTCTTGGGGTAAAACTGGAAGTCTTTCCTTTTGCCCAAAGCCCTGCAGAGTGGGATCAGATGGGATGGGCTGATAGTGCAGTTATGGGTTGTTTCAAACTGTACATTCCCATATTTTGGAGGGCAAAAAAGTGAAAATTTCTTTATTTACTAAATACACTTGAAAAAACAATACTTCAAGATTGTTTTGCATTTTCATCACAATTACTGGACATGTTTTTCTGGTGATATTTTAATGCTCTTACTTGAGGCAAGAATATTTATTTGCAGTCTGCAGCTTTCTCTTGAGGGGCAGTGGAGGGGCAGGCACTGATCTCTGCTCTCTGTGACCAGGGACAGCACCCAGGGAATGTCTGGAGCTGTGCCAGGGGAGAGTCAGGCTGGAGATCAGGAAAAGGTTCTTCCCCCAGAGGGTGCTGGGCACTGCCCAGGCTCCCCAGGGAATGGGCACGGCCCCGAGGCTGCCAGAGCTCCAGGAGCGTTTGGACAGCGCTGCCAGGGATGCCCAGGGTGGGGTTGTCGGGGTGTCTGTGCAGGGCTGGAGCTGGACTGGATGATCCTTGTGAGTTCCTTCCACCTCAGGACATTGTATGGCTCTACAAAGGGCTAAAACAATGGTTAAACACAAACATTCATGCTGTAGCCACCCATGCTTTACTGTGTGAGGCACAACCTCTCTTCCCTTTTATCAGGGAGCATCTCCTTGGAGGAGGAGGTGAAGCTGTCCTGCTCTCCCTGGTGGGATGGCTGGGTCTCTAACTAAACTCTCTGTGCAGGGATGAAGATCCACAAGTGCCAGTACTGTAACAAGTCCTTCAGCCGCCGCGCCCACATGGTGGAGCACCAGCGCTTGCACACCGGCAACTACAAGTACCGCTGCCCCACGTGCAGCAAGGGCTTCACTCGCCACAAGTACATGAGGGACCACAAGTGCCGCCTGGGCTCGCCCAAGGACAAGGAGCTGCAGCTCAGGAAGGCCCAGAAGAAGCGGGTGGCTCGGGGGCGCAAGGCCGGGCTGGCCCTGCCCGGCACGCTGGGACTCCCGGAGCTCAAGGATGGCGCTGCCGGAGAGAGCCCCCCCGAGGGGGGCCCCAACAAAGAGCCCTTCCAGGAGTCGGACGCCGTCCTGTCCATCGTGGTTGGAGGGTCGGGAGCTGCTGACTCGGAGCTGGTCCCTGGGCAGCCCAACAGCATGGCCTCCAACCTGGCTCTGGCAGAGCTGCAGACAGCCTCCGACGGGCCCTGCACCATGCTGGCTGTCCCTGTGTACATCCAGACCTCGGAGTGACAACGCCCGGAGCCACTGTGTGGCTGGGAGCTGCTGCTGGTGCTGTCTGACTTGGTGCTCAAATTCATCCCCGTGGAAAAGACCAAAGCTCTTCTGGGGAGGTAGATGGATATGGGAGAGAATGGCTTCCATCTCCACTGGTTCTTCCTGTCCTTGGGCAGAGGACTGCTTGGAAGCCACTGACACCTACAAGGCACTGAAGAGAGTGGCTCCATTATTTCTTGTCCCTCTGCACCACAGGTCAGCTTAGGGCAAGAAAGACAAAGATCCCTGAATCAGGGTAAGAAGAAGGACCATGCAAACTTTCAACAGAGCTGCTGAAATCAGGTGGCTTTGCAAATCACAGCCTGTCCCATCTGTGGTTTTTCTGGCCTAAAAGCTGTATTGCCCAGTATTTGGGTGGCCCTTCTGAGAGCAAACATCCTTCCTAGTGGAAGCAAGTTCATCCTGATATCCTTTGGGAACACTGTTCAGAAATACCCTGATAGACTTCTGTCTGGTATCTTCTCTCTGTCTCTCTCAGTAGAAAGATCACCATGTCTGTACTACACGTTATAAACACCCTGGACCTCACGTGTGGAGTCAGTGTGTGGGAACGTGTGTGTATGTGTGTGTTGGCTCTTCTCTCTGGGTGCAGTTCTCTCCACAGTGTTCATGGTTTTTCCCCAGATTCAGGGATCTCTGAGTGCCTTAGACAGCAATGAGTCAATCCCTGTGAACAGTTAAATGTGACTCCTGTGTTCAGTGAGGGCACTGAGGGCTGGGTGAGGTGACCTGTCCAGATCGCACAGGAAACCTGTGATGCATCCAGGAGCCAGTGTTCCAGTGTCAGCTCTGGGCCAGGTGCTGCAGAGAAGCTCTGGCAGCTGCTTCCCAGCCTCTACATGCCCTCAGCTCAGCTCTTGTCAGTAGTTTCAGTGGGGAGTTGGTGTGGTTGAGCAGCAAGGAAGTCTGGTGTGACTGGGACATTTGTTGTCCTCTTGGCTTCTCTGATTTCCCAAGAAGAAATCCCAAAGCGAGCACGGGAGCCCTGGAACTGAAATTGTGCAGTGTTGGTGAGGGAGGTGCCTGGGCAGGTCTGGAGCCTCGATAGGTCAGGGAGCAGGCAGGAGTGCTGCTGCCTGCTCCAGTGCCCTGCCAGGCTCCTTCTTTCCTGTACTGTCCTCAGCCTCTGGTTTTCCACTGCCGCAAGATGCACTGGCTTTTGGGGAAGGATCTGCACCCAGACCTGCACATCCCTGCTGCCTTCAGGCCCTCCTGGGATGCGTGTCCCCATGCTCTGCTCTCCCATGCTTTCTCCCTGCTCCAAGCCACGCTGAGCTTTCCCTGGTGAGTTTGTGTGACAGCTGCTAAAGGTGTCTGTGGATGCAAAGTGCTGCATTCCCAGCCTGTTTATCCAGAGGTGCTGCAGGGTTCAGTCAGTCCTGGGTACGGAAATCCTGGCTGTGTCTGGGACTCTGTGGCTGTTGTGGCCGCTGCAGCAGTCAGCCCAGCATTACTGGTCTGACTGGTCTGATCCAGCCCATCATTTGAGCTCACGGTGTTTTTCTTGTCTCCTTCCTTAAAATCTTAAAATCTCAAGTACAGCAGCTTGCAGAGTGCTGTACCTCGTGCTCCCAGACTGTGCCATCAAACGATGGGTTACACTGTCACTCCTGGGACACAGTCCCACAATTCCAGTCAGGATGGGTCCTGCCACCAGTTCACTTTGCTCACGCACTTGCTAACTTATTTTTGCTCATTTCAGTTTTTTTGTGATGTTTCTGCACCTCCAGCTGTTGGTGGGTGGGAGGAAATGGAGCTCAGGGCTTCCAGGGGAAGCTGGGAGAAGGAGTTGTTGAGGATTTACATGAGGTTATGGAGAGGTCTTGCCCCTGCCTCATAGGAGGGGGTAGAGAAGCTGGAGCCAGACTCCAGAGGTGCACAGGGATGGGAAGAGGGGTGACAGAGACATGTTGGAATGTGGCAACTTCCATTACTTAAAGGGCTTATGAGAGGGCTGGAGAGGGACTTTTCACAAGGGCCTGGAGTGACAGGGCAAGGGGGAATGGCCTCAAGCTGATGGAAGATTTAAATGTGATATTAGGAAGAAATTCTTCCCTTTGAGGGTGGGGAGGCCCTGGCACAGGGTGCCCAGAGCAGCTGTGGCTGCCCCTGGATCCCTGGCAGTGTCCAAGGCCAGGCTGGATGGGGCTTGGAGCAACCTGGGACAGTGGAAGGTGTCCCTGCCCATGGCAGGGGGATGAAACAAGATGATTTTTGAGGTCCCTTCCAACCCAAACCACTCTCTGATTCCATGATTCTGACTCAGTATAAGGAAGGAGGCTGCAGAGAGTTTCTGAGACCTCAGTACCAATTTGGACAGAACATCCTGCCCTGAGCAGATGTGCTTGGGATGAGCTGACTGGGCCAGGGACATCCAGGTGGTCCTTCCTCCTTAGGTGTGTCTGTGCTTCTGTGAAAGCTCTTGTGTGCTTTGAAGGGCAGAGTTTATTTACCCACAGTGTTTGTTTTACTCTGCTCTCCCAGGAGGGGAACAGAATCAGGAAATAGTTGGCTAAATATACTTTTCCTATTTCCCTCCCCTCTGTACCACACTGTGCGTGTCATCATGTGGTCTCTGCAGTCGGGTCTATTTTGGGGTGACGATGTGTGGGTGCAGCTCCTTCAGCTCAGAAGCACTGTCCGGAGACCTGGCCTGCCCTTCCCAAATCCTGCTTTCCCCCAGCTCAGCAGGATGCTGGAACCCAGCTCCCACTGGCTACACTGGGTGTAATTCAGGGAGTGGGACACAGCTGCCTTGTGTGTGACTGTTGAGGGATACAAGGCTGGGGACTTTCCTGAACATAACTGGGACACGAGGGCTCAGAGATGCCACCTTGGATGCTTGATAGGTGTTTGCATATGGAGTGCTGTTCAACCAAAACAAGTTTTATCTTGAGCAAAATGACTGTTCTCTTAGCGTAAACCTTGGAGTGACCATCCTCCCTGCCCTGCTCTTGTCCAGCTGCTTCAGCTCCTGCAAACTCAGATGTCTTTGAACTCTTCCATTTCCTGCAGGGAAGATTTCTGCCCAAATTCCCTCTGTTCCTGTTACCCAAGCAGAGCCCTGCCCACTGGCTGGAGTGGATCAAGGATGCTCAGGGCACTGATTTTCTCCCAGGACTGGTTCCATCCTGTGTCCTGGGCACAGCTGTTTTCTTTACAAACCCACCTCCAGGAGCATCTTGGCATTTTCTGGAAGTTCCCAGGAGAACCCCAGAACCAGAGCCATGACCTGGGAGAACTGGATCAGAGCAAAGCTCTGTGGTGCTCAGTGACAGCAGACACTTGTGTGGGAGGAAGAAAAGGGCAGGTAAAAGCTCCCCCTCCCCCTGTTCTCCTCAGTCTCCTGTGCTGTCAGCTGGGAGCTTTCCTGCCCTGCGAGTGTTTCCATCAGCCTCACTGGATTTTTCCTGTGTATTTGCCTTTCCCACCTATCTGCATGTTAGGGAGATGGAACAGGGCAGGAGCCATTACAAGGCTCTGTTGCTGAACTCCCACCTGCTACGTGGGATGTTCTTTGTGTTTCCCAGAGCAGTGCTTTTCTCTCTTACTCAGGGCACAAAAATGCTCTCTTACCCAACAAGCATTTGTTTGGGTCATTTTTCTTCTTTTCCATGTGGTGTGTGATATCCCAGCTCTGCTCCGAAGCAGTGATTAATTTTCTTGGGTGATTTCCAGTGACAAACATTATTATTGTCCAAGTCTGTTGTTCATTAATGTTGTCACAACCCTGCTGTGACTAGAGATGGGGGTTTATCACTTTCATAGGTGGTCGAGGCCAAGCACAAAGAAACAGAAGTCGAAAGTATCCAGGAAAGGCTGGCACCAGGCTGAGGTAGAGACTCAATTTCCTCATGGGATTTTATATGTAGGTACTGTGAAATTATGATTACAGCATGGAGTTATGTCCGTGCTGCCCCCACAGCTCAGAGCATGTGACTCAAAAGTCCAGGAAGTGAGTTCACAGTGAGTCACCACCAATTAAACAACCATGGGTTTAAAAACCTGCTTTTGTACAGTTGGCAAGTTAGAAAGGGAAGGTTAGAAGAATAAATTCTCCAACACGTTATCTCAACACCAGAGCAGGTCTGAGGGGTACATAAAGGGGGGTCACCCCAGCTGTGGGGATGGGTGCTGGAGGAGGAGAGGCCTGGCTGGGATTCACACCCAGCCCACTCCAGGCTCCGCTCCCTGCTCTGGTCCTGGGCAGGCTCCCGTGGTCACTGCTTGGCCACTTCAAGTGTGTCCAGAGAAGGGAACAGAGCTGGGCCAGGGGCTGGAGCCCCAGGAGTGGCTGAGGGAGTTGGGAAAGGGGCTCAGCCTGGAGAAAAGGAGGCTCAGGGGGGACCTTGTGGCTCTGCACAACTCCCTGACAGGAGGGGGCAGCCAGGGGGGGTCGGGCTCTGCTCCCAGGGAACAGGGACAGGAGGAGAGGGAACGGCCTCAGGCTGGGCCAGGGGAGGCTCAGGCTGGACATCAGGAAGGATTTCTTCCTGGAAAGGGTGCTCAGGCCTTGGCAGGGGCTGCCCAGGGTCCCCATCCCTGGGGTGTCCAAGGAAGGTCTGGATGTGGCACTCACTGCTCTGGGCTGAGTGACACGGTGGGGATCAGTCACAGGTTAACCCCTCAGTGGCCTCGGCGGTGTTTTCCAACCTTAATGACTCTGTGACCCTTTACCCCCGGGCCGCGCCCTCCCGGGCCCCCCGCCCGAGCCCTGCCCGCCTGAGCCACGGTGTCAGCCCCACCCTCCTCATCTCGCACGGTGTGCGGGACTCCGGGAGCATCCTGGGGCAGGGCCCAGGCAGCAGCCGCTGCTCCCGCTCCGTTCCCGGCCGTGCCCCCGGCCACAGCCCCGGCCCCTCCTTCCCTGCCCGACACCCGCCCCGTGACGTCAAACTGCTCCGTGACGTCACCCGGGCCCCGTGACGTCAGCGCGCCCCAGCGCCACTGCCGGGTTCCGCTCGGGAGACACCGCCTTCCCGGCGTGCCCCGCGCCTCCCTGCGGCCGCGCCTTCATCTCCCAGCAGCCCCCTCGGCACGGAGCCCGCCAGCGCGCGCGGCGCGGCGGCGCAAGGCACGCCGGGAGTTGTAGGCGGCGCGGGGGCGGCGGGGCGAGGCGGGCAGGCGGAGTCGAGCGGCGGCGGCCTCGGGCCTCGGGTCGGTGTGTGCGGGGAGCGGAGCGAGGGGAGCGGGCACCGCAGCTGCACGGCCTCGGCCCGGCCCCGCGCAGCCATGTCGGGGCTCCTGGGGAAGCTGTTCGGGACGGGCGCCGGCGGGAAGGGCGGCGGGAAGGGCCCGTCCCCGCAGGAGGCGATCCAGCGGCTCCGCGACACGGAGGAGATGCTCAGCAAGAAGCAGGAGTTCCTGGAAAAGAAGATCGAGCAGGAGCTGGCGGCCGCCCGCAAGCACGGCACCAAAAACAAGCGCGGTGAGCGGGGGGGGCCGGGCCGCGCCGCCCCGAACCCGGGCAACAGGTCGGGAGGGCCCTTGGGCAGCGCGGACACGTGTGCGCTGCTGTATTTTAGACCCGGAGCCTTTATTTTATCCCTTCGTGCCTTTATTTTGTACCTATTGCCGTAATTTTATGCCTCAGCGCCCTCTGTGCGGGCCGTCCCGCCCTTCCCGGCGGGATTGACGCCCCAGCCGCGTTCGCTCGGTGTGGAAGGGAAGGACACCTCCCCTCCCGGCCCCCGTGGGGAGAGCCCCGTGCGGGTGTCGCGTGGCTCCCTCGTGACTCCCATGTCGCGATAGTGCTCGGCTCCTCCGTGGCGTTCCCTGCCCGTCCCCCGCCCGGCTCACTGTGGCGAGAGGTCAGGAAAATACCCCGGCACTGGGTGCAGCTGGACAAGCAGGAATCTGCTTGGATTTGCCGTGGAATCTGGCCTTGACTTGCCCGGCTGGTGTTTTTTTAATTCCAACCAAGAAAACTCTTTACCGAAACCCTGCTTAATGTAAAGGTTTAGTTAAATCCGTGTTTATTTTTGTCAGCTCTTACCAAAAGTTCTGAGCGTGTCGGGGAGAGCAGGAGTGACAGCTTTAATGTGTGTGTTGCTTGTTGTCCATGGGAGGAAGAACTTCTAGGGCGAAAATGGCCAGCATTAAAAGGGTTTCTTGAAAACAGGCGAGTTTCTTCTGGGAAGAGCTTGGGTTATACTTGCACTTTGTTTTGTGTTCTCAAGGAAATACTCATTCTTTTGGAAGCAGTGTTTGTTCTGGGGTTTATTCCCACTCCTCAGTCCCCTCCAAGAGGCTCTTCCACACACACTCCTAAAGCTTATGAATGGAATTGGTGTTTCCCAGGTGGAACTTGGCTTCCCTGGGCAGGGCTGGCTGTGTTTTCCAGGCAGTGCTTGATGTGTCTGTGTGTCTGGAGATAAGGCACTTGTCAGGTTATGTATCCCAGTGCTCTGAAAACGAACTTCTTGATTGTTTTAGGGTGGTCATTAAAAGTTCTCAGGAAAGCACATCCTGATTTCTGTGTGGATGTTGCAGGAGCAGGAGCGGCTCTGCCTGTGGCACAGGGAGCTGCAAACACACGCCTAGCTAGGGTTAATTGGCTGTAATTACCCTTAGGAGTTTCATGTCACTCCTTCAGTCAGCACTTTAAGCCTCCTTCCGCACTCCAGAACTTCCCTGTGTGACGTGGATGGAGCCAGTGTACAAGGGCTCAAGGATGTGTCAGAGGACCTCAGCAGAGCCTAACTTCAGGCTTAACCAAGTCAGTTCTAAATCAAATACATTGCAACAGTTCTAATAAGTGAGCCTGTGCTGTGCTTTTTGGCCTTGTTTGGCAATAAGCTCAAAAGGAGAACTAAAATATGTCTCTGCAGTTTCTTCATCTTCTGGGTTACACTGGGCCTCTCGAACTTCTAAATTTTCTGTTCAGGTCTTTGTCTCGCTCCACTGTAATGCCATCTCTCCCTCCCTCCCTCTCTGCTGCCCTTCAGAACCTCGGGTAGGGGAGGGATTAAATTTCCTCGGGGGTGGAGGAAGGAGAAAAACCTGCCCATTCACCGGCGGGATTCTGGGTCAGAGTAATTGAGGGCTTTGCAGCAGCACAGGATCCTGAGGAGTAATTAAGGAGCTGTG
The DNA here is from genome assembly GCA_014706295.1 of Lycocorax pyrrhopterus obiensis. Lineage (NCBI taxonomy): Eukaryota > Metazoa > Chordata > Aves > Passeriformes > Paradisaeidae > Lycocorax > Lycocorax pyrrhopterus. Next base: position 5,222,652 of record JACSVZ010000022.1, on the reverse strand, counting down.
AATAGGAGGAGGGTAGGGATGGGTTTCTGCTGGAAAACGAAACCACTCTTTTTCCATTTCTGGAACTGAGAGGCCAACTGTTCTTATTGGGCTGTGAGTTAAGGCAGCTGATTGTCTGTGGCTTGCTGGGAAGTGAATTCCCCTCAGGACACACTCAGTTTTCCTGAGTTCAAGTTGTCAGTCATCAGCTGAGCTCCTACAAATTGCATTTTTTTTATATCCAGTTATTGGATTTTTCCCTGTCTGACTTCAGGCTGGTTTATAATCTATAATCTATGCGATTTTGGTGCAAAGTCACTTAAAAGCATATTTTAACTGAAAATAAAAATGTATTGGTTTTAGATGTGAAAGTCTGTCATTTTAATGGAAATACTTTGATATAGTTGGAATGCTTTCAAGTAAACCTGAACAAAAGATAATTAGCTAGAGATTATTTTGTTTAAGTGTTGGGTCAACTTTTAAAAAATTGAATTTGAAGAATCTCTAGGCTTAGTTCTCCAAGATTTAATCACTTCCCTCTGGAGATGCTGCATGTCCCTGTTCCTGAGGATCTCCTGTGGATGGTGCACATTTGTGATCTCAGCTGGGCAGTGCTGCTGATGGTCCTGGAAGCTGCTGTGGGAAAGCCAAAAGAAGATGATACAGTGGGGCAAGGAACTTACCTGGAAGCTTAAAGCCACCTTGGGAAAACTTGGAATGGCATTTTTGTTGTCCCAGAGGAAAAATGGGTGTCTGGCACACTTGAGGAAACATTCTCTGCTCCCCAGCACAGTGGGTGATTGTTCAGGTGCCAAGTGAGCTGCTTTCCAAAGGCTTTCACTCATTCCTGAGCACTTCTGGAGTCTAAGGAAAGCTTAAGTCTAAGAAACTTAGAGGCTTCTGGTTCCCATGCCTGCCCCAGGCATATGCAGGGGTTTGTTAATTTATCAACTTATTTTACGTGTGTATTTTTGTGATCTGCATTTAGGGTATCCAGGCTGTGTAACCGGACAACTCATGAAATTCTGAGGTTATAATAAGGAACTTTGTAGTAGAAATTTCCTCAGTCTGTGCTGTTTCTTGGCATTTGGAGACTTTCAACTTGGATGAAAAGTTCTGAGTGTGCTGGGGAGACCAGCAGTAACGGCTTTAATGTGCTTGCTATGTTTTGTCCATGGGATGAAAAACTATCAAGATTAATCATCAGTAGGAAGGTTTTTTGAAAACAGGCGAGTTACTCTTCCCTCTTCTGGGAGGAACTTGGGTTATGCTTGTGCTTTGTTTTGTGTTCTCATGGAAATGTTCAATCTTTTGAAAACCCCACCCCTCTGAGAGGCTCTTGCACACTTTTGTTCTACCTCACGAGCAGTGGATTTCTTCCTCTCAGTGAATTTACAGGAGCAGCAGCAGTACTGACTGATCTGAGCACTAATCAGCCAGTGTCTCACTGCCTTTTACATCTGCCCTGAAAATAAACTTTGCTCTAACAAAAGCAGAGTGCAGCTGTGAGCTGATGGTCTGGGAGCCCCGTGCTGCTGCTGCCTCCTTTTATTCCGCTCCAGTTTGTCCATGGCGTTGTTTCATCTGGGATGTTTTCTCAGCGCTCAAACCTCGTGCTGCAAACTAAGCTGCTCCAGCTATTCCAAGGGTTCTGGAGCTCTGGGGTTCAGTGTTGAGCTTCAGGGCAGTTTAAGCGGATCCTAATCACCGCTGCTCTGGTGTTTGTGATTTCCTGTGGCTGTGCCTGATCACGCAAAGCTGAGCTGCCAGAGGAACAGCACAGGCACACAGAGGAGCAAGGGGTTAACCTTGGGTATAACAATTCCAGAGTCTGTTTCTCCTGGAACACGAAGCTCAAGTGATGTCTCAGTGTGAAGATTACAACAGGGAGAGAAACACAGTGCTGCTTGTAGAGTGCCAGTGTTAAAAGCAGCTCACTCGAGCTCAGATCCAGGGTGAGTGGATGCAGTTGTGTGCCTACCTGCCACTGATCTTACCTTTCTGTAATTAACACTAGGGCCACAAACAGTGGAATGGGTGAAAAGCCAATATTGTGCCAAAATATAATCAGACTTTAGCAGGAGAGTGACATTTCATGGATTTTCCCTCTGCTCTGGTTTCTGTTAGCGAGTGATTTTTCTTTCCTGATGTCAAAGTTTCTCTTTTCACTGTACATAAATACAGTGTTGGGGATTTTTTCCAGCACTGAGAACACAAAATAGATGCAAACCCACTGCTAGATTCCTGCTGTATAATTCAGGCTTTTCCTGGAAAGAGAACACTCCTGTTCTCCACCCAGCACTAAAACTAAACAAACCAGGAGGTTGGGCGTAGGCTGAAGTCCTGACTTTAAACCCACCTGGGGCTTTCAGTGCTGCCTCAGGTGATGGTGTGTAATGGAAATTATCTGGTTACATCCCTTTACCTTTTTTAAGCTGTCCCATCAGTCTGTTGATCTGATTTCCCAGCAGCTGGAGGGTTCTGGTGTCAGAACTGCCCCTGTCAGAGAACCTGCCCGGAATGTCCAGCTGGGACTGCCTGGTCCTGCCCGTTCCTCTGTGCTGCTCTTGGTGTTTGTGTGGGCAGGGCATGACTTGGATTAGTTTGCTGAGCCAGACAAAACCCAACTCCTTAAAAAAAAAAAAAGGAAAGAAAAGTTGTTTTCCACACTTAACCACACAAATGCTGGAGCTGGCTGGGAGAGGGAGGCAGGAATGTGATGGGAAGGAGGAGGGAGGGCAGTTCTGCCTCTCCTGGCAGCAGTCCCTGCTCAGAGGCACTGACTGTGATAACATCTGAGGGTGACGTGGGAACTCCCAGCAAGGGATACACGGATCATTAATTAAATCGTGGCAGCAATGCCTGCAGGACGGCTGTGATGGCTTTGTTTAGGACGCTGAGTGGTTCAAAGTGTGGTAACGCTCTGGCACTGAGGGAGGGGAAAGCTGCAGCCTCAGCTCTGGGCATGGGCAAGGACTCAAAGGGCCTGTGCCTGTGTGTGTGAGGCCTCAGACGTTGTCTGTGAGCGTGGTTTAAAGGTCCTGCTTGGCTCTTGGCAAGAGAAGTGATTCTGCTCCCAGGATCCAATAATGTGACCCTGCTTTTGTTTCCATGCATCGTCAGATGCTGATGTAGGGGAAGCAGGAGTCCTGCAGCGTTTCCAGCCCGTCTTTAGGCCCTCAGCCTCCCTCCTCTGTGTTTTGAGTCACACTCTAATGCAAAATTGATGTTTGAGTTCTAGGTGTTATCCATAACCCAGGGCTTCAGTGCAGGAATACTGATGGCAGTGCAGGCCCGAGTCCTTCATCTTCCCCCGAGGTTAATGAGATGGGCATTCACCACCTGCTTTGGGAAAAGTGATAATTGCTCTTTTAAATTAGATCTTAAAAAACAAGAGGAAACTTCTCCTTTGGATTCTACCCTACCTATGTTCAGCAGAGCCTTTTGGAGACAAGACTCTGGTATAAAAGTTTGAGAGCACTGGTGGGATTCACAAACACCTTTTTAAAAACTGCTTTAAAAAGTGGCATAAAAAAACCCCAAACCCCTGTGGTTCTGCCAGATATTGCCAGCTTTGGTAACTGTATTTGATGCAATATATCCTTCCTCTGTTCCTGTTCTCTGTCAGGAGGGAAGCTTGGCATGTTTGCAGTCACTGACTTTGTGTTTATCACTTTTTCTCTCAAAATGTATTAGATACTGGATTCTAGTATCTCATTAAACTCCAGGCCTAATTACTGAATCCTGCTCCAGGGCTCCTAGGCTAGTTCAAAACCTAAAATTTTCAGGTGATGCAAATTGTCAATTTGGTTTAACCCTCTTTTAGACCTGTGCTGAGTTGTGGAGTGTTTATCTGGACTGGGACATTGTTGGGCTTTGCACTTGTATCATTCAGGTCTCTCTGTCAACCCTTCTTGCTCCCAAAAACCCAAAATTGCATTGCCTTTTCTAGTTTTTGGGGCAGTATGTGATGCTTGTCCCAGAGGCTTTGGGCTGTGGTGTGAGCAGCAGGGTGTGGCCTGGCTTTTGCAGCCAGCAAAGTGTGGGTGTGGGTGAGGTTTAAAGTAAAATCTTGTCATTTACTCACACCGCTTAAAAATTGATGATTTTTGCAAAACTAAAAGCTGGAGCAGCTCTCATCCTTGACTTTCCATCAAGTTTGCAGCCAGGTGTCCAGCAAACTGGAACTCCTGGCACAAAGTGCCTGAAACAAACAGGATGCAGCTGGAGAATCCTAAATAGGCCAGGCATCAACGCTGACAGACTTTTGCCTTTCCCTGAGACAGCCCAAGGCCACAGCAGAGCTGTGATAAGGAGGCTGGTTCTGCTCCGAGTCATCCCCGTGAGTCTTTGAGCAGGAGCAGGGATACAGTTCCTGAAGGAAGGGCTGGAGCCCCTCTGCTCTGGAGCCAGGCTGGGAGAGCTGGGGGTGTTCACCTGGAGAGGTGAGGGCTCTGAGGAGACCTTGGAGCCCCTTCCAGAGTCTAAAGGGGCTCCAGGAGAGCTGGAGAGGGACTTGGGACAAAGGTCAGGATGACAGGGTAAGGGGGAATGGCTTCACTCTGACAGAGTGGGATATTGGGAAGGAATTGTTCCCTGGGAGGGTGGGCAGGCCCTGGCACAGGGTGCCCAGAGAAGCTGTGGCTGCCCCTGGATCCCTGGCAGTGTCCAAGGCCAGGCTGGATGGGGCTTGGAGCAGCTTGGGACAGTGGAAGGTGTCCCTGCCCATGCAGGGGTGGCACTGGATGAGCTTTAAGGTCCCTCTCAACCCAAACCACTGTGATTCCATGGGAACCTTCCTCGTGGCCAGTACCAAGGGCAGTGCAGTGGCCACAGTGACCCAGCACTGGTGGGACACAGAAGAGCAGAAGTTTCCCCTGGGTGAAGCTCAGTGCCAGGCTGTGGCAAAGGCAGTAACAGTTCTGTCTGTGATGTCCTTCCAGTTGGAAGCCGAGTTAGAAGAGCTCTGCTGTGGCCTCCCCTGGGTTCACTGCTGAGATGAAGCCTTGCCAATAACCAGTTTCTAGGAGCTAACACAATTATAGGACAATTATGTGGGCAGCTGTTGTCTTGCAGCTCTGGACTGATGGCAGTTTGGAGTTTTCCAAATAACCAGTATCCCCATCTCTCTTGCATTTACTGGACTCAAAGATCTCAAAGGTCTTTTCCAACCTAACTTATCCTTTGATTCTGTGTGATACTGAGATGTGCATGGTCATCCACGTGTGCAGCAAGCCAGGGCTTGCTTCTTACCCTTTCCAACAGCCACTAACTTTGCTGGTTAAAAATCTGCACCTTCTTTGACAACACAAAAAATTCTGATGTGAAATGAGATAATTATTCAGTATTCAACTGAAGTTTAAACTTTTAGGATGAGAGCTGTATGCTCCCTAAGGTGTCCCTGAGATTCTCACAGCCTGCAAATACTCTTTATGGGTTTTCTTCTTTATTTTGTGGTTGCTGAAGGTACCTTGTTAAAGAGCATTCCAGTGAAAACTCAGTGCTGCTTTCACTCCTGTGGTGGGGTGTGTTACCAACCATCCACATTGTGTGTGCTCCTCATGGCTTGGCGGGATTTCATCCAGATTTAGGCACTCTGTGTTTACTTCAGGTGAATGCACAGAGGCTGCTCAGATACAGTTGAACTAAAAAGAGAAATGCCAGAGTGACAGGAACATCAGTGGTATTCAGAAATTTGGAGGTGATTTTGATTGGTTATGAAATAAAACAAGTTAATACAAAGCAAACTTCATAGTGGGCTCCCTGGGAACTTGCACAGTCACTGCATCTCCAGTCAGGGTGGTACCTCCTTAAAATGCCTTGGCAGCCTCTCCGTGGTGGGCTCTGCACGTGCCCTGTCCTGGGAGGACAGTGAGAGGCAGAAAGGCTTTTTTGTGAGTGCTTCCCTGGCAGCCCCATCAGCAGGAACAGATTTTATTGCTGGCTCTGGAGCTGATCCCGGCCTCAGAGAATGGGATTGCCATTAAAAACTGCAGTTCACCTCGAGAGAAGTACTGCAGCCTTGCCACTGGAGTGTTCGGAGGTTGAGTCAAGAAGTACAAAGTTTTTAAAAATAAATGTGGTTTGTCTTATTTGCCTTATAACTTTTGGCTTTCTGAAGGTTTGTGTTCTCAGCTTTTCCCCCATAGTCGTCAGTGTTGGAATCTCGGCATTCACGAAAAAAGTAATTTTTCACATCCCAAAATATCTCATCTGGGGAAGTTAGGCTGTTAAGAGAATGCTAAATATTATGACAGCATCAATGGAATTCTTAGACTTGGCAACACTCTAATAATAATGGTTCAAGGCTGGAAAATGCCTGCTGGATTCCCAGGCAGCCACTCTTTTAATTCCCCAGGAAGGAAAGGTCTTGAAATGTGCCACTTCAGGGTAGGATCTTCTGAGTTTTGTGAATTAATTACAAAAACACTGTTCAGCTGAGGGAACTGGGTTGGTTGGTTGGTTTTTTTCCTGTGAGAAAGCAGCATTTTGAGATACTTAAGAGCTACTTCTATTCCTGCAAAGCCGAACCTGATGCATTGCTGGCAGGGATTCAAAGGAAGATTCTGAGTTTTCACTGGAATTCTCTTTAACAAGGTACCTTCAGCAACCACAAAATAAAGAAGAAAACCCATAAAGAGTATTTGCAGGCTGTGAGAATCTCAGGGACACCTTAGGGAGCATACAATTCTCATCCTAAAAGCTTAAACTTTGGTTGAATACTGAATAATTATCTCATTTCACATCAGAATTTTATGTGTGTGTCAAAGAAGGTGCAGATTTTTAACCAGCAAAGTTAGTGGCTGTTGGAAAGGGTAAGAGGGGATAATTTACTCAGGCAGCCTTAGAAAATACCTAATTTAATTTGGAAAGAAGAAATGTGTTTTGGGTAGATCAGCTTTGCAGATGCTTTGCAATCCCCTGCCATCATCCAAAGACATGCAGGACCCCAAGGAGTGAGACACTGAAAATTGGGAAACGCAGTGCAAGCTCTGCTTCCAGAGGGTGGATCAGATTTCAAGTAATGGTTTGAAGCTTCAGGCCTGGATGTTTTTGGCTGAGCCAGCATTTCTTAGACTCATTCCAGCTCTTGGGTGGAACAAAGCTGTCTCTGTAACTGGGATTTCTCTTTCCTGGTTTTCTCATTTGAACTTCAAGGCTCACTGTAGATGACTTTTTTTTCCTTTTTTTTCGACAAAACTGTCCCAGAGTTGCCTGGAGATTATTTTACAGAGGACTATTGACCAGAGGAGTGTTGCCTTGACATTCAAGGGACAGAGGAATCACCTTGCAAGGCTGAAGGAACCCCTCTGAGGTGTGATGTGGGACAACATCTGCAATCCCTGGTGCAGAGGCTGATGCTCTGAGCAGAGCAGGGGTGCTGTGAAGGTGCTGGTTCCTCCTGTGTTTGGGTGCTGCTGTATCACAGCCCTGACTGCTGCTCTACAGATGCTTTTTTCTTTATCTCTTGTTTTTCCTCTTTTGTACATTCATAGATTTTTAGAGCAGGAGTGTTTATTGTTTCTTTTCCTCTCTTGCACAATGGACTGAATGTGCTGGCATTGCTGTTGTAATCTTGTATTTTAAAAGATTAGGCAGAAACCTTCTTGTGTTCTCGGCCCGGGTTTGGGTGCTTTATTGAAGTAGTTTTAATCAGTCACAATCTCTGAGCTGGGAAGAGCTGCCTTCCTTCGAGGGTAGGGTTTGGAAACTGTATTAGAGATTTAATAAACAAGCAGAAAGACCAGGGGAGGACCAAGCCTGAACTCTGCCCACGATTCCCTGCTAAAAGTGCACATTTCCCAAAAGAAAGGCACAGGAGGCTGCTGCAGGCACTGGAGACAGGCCCTGGCATGGGGAGAAATGTGTGAACATGACTTCAGACATAAAGTGACTTTTAGACCTGAATGTATCCCTTAGACAGCAGAGCTCTCCAGAAGTGATCCTCACAGGAAAGGAACTCCTGCTGCTGTGCACAGGATCAGCGTTGGAATTGATGAGGATTTATTTACAACCAGGCTTTGGTACCTCTGTGTCCCAACCACATGGAGACCATGATGCTTAAAATCACACCTGACGTCTTGGACCTCTGACTTTCTGTGTTGTGAGGCTCACCTGGCCTGGGATGAGCATTCCTTGGTATGGCCTGGATGCCTTTGTATGGAACCAGCACGGACAATCCTGGTTTAACAGTTCCTGGAGCTATCAAACCTCTGCAGAAAGATTCTTGCTCAAGGCAAAACTCCAAGTTCGGTCAGTCTGTAGTGGGGTTTATATCCACCTTTTTATCTGCTCCTAGCATTGGGGGATAATTTGTCAATTGCTTTAAATTCTCTTTTAGGGTTTTTTTTTGGAGATCTCATAGGCAGTTTTCTGGCTCTCAGTCGAAGGAGAGATGAGCAGTTGCTGCCTAAGATAAAGCTCCCCACTGCAGGCAAGGCAGGCAATTACTCCTTCCACCTCCCAGTGCCCCTTGTTTGTCCCGTTCCAAGGACAGCCAGGATGTTGTTCCTGATTAAATTTGCTGCCAAGGCAAGTGCCAGGAAGATGGAATGGTATTTTCAGAAGCAGCAAAAAATAATGACGCTTCTTTCCGTGGAGCAAATGATAGCTGGATGCACAGGGTAACGTGCAAAATGCTCTTCCACTATTAAGTTGATTTTCTCAATCCTATTTAGTGCCTGGGCTTGCAGCTCGAGGGGCCAAGGCACCCCAGTTTAAGACGTGTAAGGTCTGTCTCGGTTTGGACGGTCGGGACGGATGCAGACGAGAGATCTCTGAAGTCAGGTCTTAGAGCATGAGGTTTATTGCGAAGGGCGTGGGTACAGGGGGCCTGCTTGGAGCTGCCAGCTGCAGCTCAAAGCAGGCCAGAAAAACAGGAAAGAAGTGCAAGAGCGTGTGTGTAAGGGATGTACGAGGTCTAAGAGCTCTAAGAGGTCTAAGAGAGCGAGGTTCTCCTTTACAATACAATAAATCATCTTTTGTGCTGAATATTCTAATTTTCATTACCCAATCTAGTACAAGCCACAAATCCTATAGCATTTACATACAGCCTATAAGAATCATTGCATTACCATACTGCGTTACATTTTAAACTCTAAAACTACTCTTTGGACCCCTTCTGCCAAGCTAGCAGGGTCTGCTCTGACCCTTGGACCTGTTTTCAAGCAGAGGGTATTGTTCAATCAAGAGGGGATTACCTTCAGTGGCCATACCATTGTTTTCCAGTTGTTCAGTAACCAAGGCCTGGTATCTCAAAGCTTGCTTTCATTTCTGTCTGGTTCATAGTTTCCATATTCTCAGCATCTTTTGCTAGGCAATATGGCTTTCCTGTTTCATCTTCCCCAACAGGGAAGCTCCTCTGCAGCTCTTGCACTCTTTATTATTTCGGCGTGGCTGACATTTGGTGCACGTTCTTTTCTGGGGCTGCTGTGGAGCTTTCTGATGCTATGTTAATACTGCTGCTGTCCTGTGCAGTGCATCTCTGCTGCTGCCATTCCTGCCAGAGAGAAAGCAGGAATCAGATGTGAGGTTGAGTTATTCTTCCCCTCAGCTGGAGTAAGCAGAGCTATTAACTCCAGAGTCTTCCTCTGGAGGTAAAGCCTCTCTGTTTGAGGTGTCAGTGTGAGTTTTGGGAGGATTTTGCAGAGGCAGGAGACACCTGCACTGTGTGGGGACAAATCCTCTGGCATCACCAACACTTCAACCTTGGTCAGGTATATTTTTGAATTCAGTGAAACCTCTGAGTTTATTCCCAGTGCTCTTTGCTCCTCTCAAGCTGAAATGTGTTTTTGCCAGCAAAACTTGAAGTTCCAATTATGCAGAGAGCGAAGCCTTGTTCTTCCAGGTTTTTATCTGCTGATCTACACTTTCCTACTAATGATATTTAAAAGCATTAATTCCACAGAATTGCTGTGTGCATAAATATCCCAGGAACACTGCCTGTCCTACCAGTGTGTAAGGAATATTTATTTGCAGGAGGGCTGTTGGTTTTTGACAAAACCACTGACATTCATAGTCAATTTTTCCTCTCTGAATGCAGTACCAGGTAGTAAAATTGTATTTTTATTATCCTGCCAGCTGCTTATCACAGTGAACATTCGTCTCATTTGACTAACAAACTGCTGTAAATGTTGCAAAAAAAATCATTAGACTTACAACAGCTCATTTAATAATAATAATTTGCCTATACACAGGTTAAAATAATTCCAAATACATAAATTCTTACAGATAGCATTTCTGGAGGACAAAGTGAAATTATCTGGGTGAGCAGTCATGTTTTTCTGACTGATCTGCTGACTGAGGAGAGTCTGGCTGAATGACTCTGCTCTTTTCATTTTTGGGTGCTCATTAGTCAGGAGTAGTGACTGAAAACTGTGACATGAGTTCCTGCTTCTCACTTTTGTTGGAGGGCTGGGTCCTGCTGTGGTGGTATCCCAGTGAAACCCTTGGATTCCTGGGAATCACTGTGGTCAAACAGAAGGTGTAGAACTTCTGGAATTTCTAGCAGTGGGGGCCCAGAAATTCAAATAAATAGAAAATTAAAATAGAATTTTGCAGTTCAAAGGCTGGGAAAAAAAAAAACCCCGACCAACCAACAACCAACGACAAACCCTCCCCTCCAAAACCCCAAGCCAAAACAAAATACAGAAGAAGGAATAGCTTTTTATGTGTTAAAATGTGTGAAAAATGTTCTTTGAATGTAGTTTTAGGCATGTTTTGCATTCAAGAAATTGAAGCAGCCAGCCCAGATCTCACTGGACTCAGCTGCAGTTTTAGTCCTCCCTGGAATCTGGTGTTTTCTTTGTGAGAATTTCTCTGTAAAAAGGAACTGCAGAGATCACAGTCTGGTGCTCATTAACAGAGAGAAATTTTACATTGCTTTGCCAATGGAAAAGAGGTAATAAACCACTGATATCCATTTAACTGGTCAGAGCTCTGTGGGGCAATCTTCATGAATAAAAACTGCCTCCAACATCCCCATCATAGCTGATAATAAAGACAATTAATATATCAAAATGTCATATGGAGGAGGGCATTTTGAGCCTACTCACTGTCTTCTAATGGAGGTCAGGAGTCACCCAGGTAGTTTTAAATGTATTACCTTTAATATAATAATAACAACAACAATAATAATAATATATAAGTATCTATAACTGTTTTTCCCCCAGTCATACGTATTCTCTGAAAGCTTTATTACAATCCAAATAAAATGCAGCTAAGGTTTGTTATCTGCTGTTTGTTTCTTTAGAGGATCCTTTAAGTGCTTGCAATTCATGCTGCACATTGGACTTAGAAGTTAAAACACCCCCCGGGCCTGTTAAGGAGAAGGTGTGGGTTGTAAAGGTTGTCTGGAACACTCTTCATTGGCAGGTTCTTGTGCAAACTGCGTGTGGAATGGTCACATATTTTTGCTGTCATTGAGGGCTGTATTAAATGTTGAATCCCCTCTTAAAGCAGCTGCTGATGTGAACTGGTACTGCTGGTTTTTTTGTAATAAAGATATTCCAGAGTAAGTTCAGCCACTTGTCCAGTTGAACTCTGGCTATCAGGCCCCGTGCAGCAGCTGCTGTGAGAGGCTGGCCCAGCCATCTGGAAATCTTGTGTGGCTTTTGGCTCCGAGATAAGGAGTGTGTCCCACTGCTGCAAAGCTGAGATCAGCTGCTTCTAGAAAAATGTGCTGGGGACCTCTCTAGCAACACGTTCCAGGGCGTGAGTGAGCTCTGGCTGGCCAGAGGATAAATGCTTTAAACCTAGTGGATGGTCACAGGTCCTGCTGAAGCAGTTCCACAGCAATTAAAGCTGGGTATGAATTGCATGGGCTGCCTCTGTAATTACTCTCTTGGAAGCAGTAAAGGGATAATTTGGGGCGTGGGTGCTGAGGAGAGCCTCCTCCATGGCTGTTTGATGTGAGAGCAGCCTTTGAGAAGGGCAGAGAGAGGCCCTGTGCCACTCTGATTTCAGACACACCTGATTCTTGCATGTGCACAATGCCACAGGACATTTGTACTCCACTCTCTCTGGTTCGTATTTATTTTAAAATTCCGGAAAAAGATTTTTTTTTTTGAGAAAAAGAGCTGAGGTAATTCCCTTCAGATTAAGGTTTTGTAGCTTTGACTTTAATAAAAACTTAATAAAAATGTGTTACTCTGGCAGTTCATAAGATTTCAGTAGGTTCCTGATCTTTATCCTTGCTTTGGCTTTAGGAAGGAGAGAGGAAAATAAGTATCTTCCTTGGTCTTAAGGAGTAGGAAATGTTTGCAGAAAATACCCCAAATCCGTGTGAAGTTTAAGGGCAGTGCAGTTCTGGTACAGAAGTGGTGTGGGTGGGAATGGGAGGGACAGGGTTACCCAACCATCCTGATAAGAACTTCTGATGGTTCAGGATGATTCTTGCCATGATTGGTGTCCGAGCAGCTTGTTTTAAAGTACATGAGCATGAAATGTAGGCAAACTGTAACTGTTCTCAGAGAAAGCTGTAGTGGGGAGCTGTATGTAAATTGTAGCACTTGACTTGGCTTTATATAATGTTATATAATGCTATAAAATCTCTGCTTTTGCCAGTAAATCTCCCCGAGGCACAAAATTCTCAATAAAGAACGTCCCCTTCTCAGGCATTTCCCCAGCATCTGTCACTCTATAAACACAGCTATTAACAGTTTTTATCTTTCTGAGTAAGAAAACTTCGTATATCCTTAATTAAACCATTAGTGCAGAATGAACCAGCTGAAATATCCCAGTAATGTGTTGCTCATCACTTTATGATCTGGCATAAAGCTGGAATGTTTGGGATATTTGTGTTGTGCCTCATTCTGCAGAGCAAACATTGTCCTTTGAAAACCCCCTGTTCTCACTCCTGTCGAACAAGTGGATGTTGGACTGGCCCCAAAACTGGGGAGATTTAGTGGCCACTGGAGTGAAAGTCAGTGCAGAGGCTTGTTTTGGGTCCTGGGCTTCTGGTGGAATAGTTGAGGTGTTTTTGCTGGCTTCTCATAAATCATCCTGAGCTACTTTGTGTGCTTGGCATCCTTAGCTGGGCCTTCCCATAGAAAAGTGCTTTTTTATTCTCTTAACACATTAGTTAATTTGAAATTAGCCAAATACAGCATATTTATAACCAGTGGCAGAGCTGAAGCTGGACTTTATCTTGCAGGACTGTCAGCATCTCAGGATGGGATCTGCCAAAACACCCGGGGTGCCTGTGGGCTTGATCAGCTTTTAGGAGAGCAGCTCCTTCATGTGTGCTGCAGAAACATATTGATCACATCACCGAGTTATGAGCCCTCTAGAAGGGGAGATAAGGGAAGCTGTCTCTAGTCAGGATTTCCTACTCCTTGTTTTCTGCTCTCCTCAAAAAATTCTGCTTGGAAATAACATCTCTTAGAGATTTAAAGATTTAAAGCTTTTATTTGCCCCTGTTCCTGGTGGGTGTGACTGAGCTTTTGGGTGGGCCAAGACTGATTTTTAGCAGAGCTGATCCTGTGTCACATGAAGTGGTTTCTGCTGTGAGACTCCCAGAGATCAGAGCACTGAAGAAGTGAAGTGTGTGTGTGGCTGGGTTCAGGAGCTGAGGGTGAGGCTGTTGGAGCAGCAGCTTGGGGCCGAGGTGAGGTTTTGAAGTACAGGGGGTATTATATGACCAGGACTGTCATGGAGAGGACACGTCAGTCCAGAGCAGGAGGGGAAGTGGCAGTGCCATGAAGGGAAGCTGTACTGGTGTCTTACTCCATGTGACACTTGGTGTTTGTGCTCCAAGCCCCATCCAGCCTGGCCTTGGACACTCCAGGGATGTGGCATCGACCACGTCTCGTACAGCTATGTGTAAATGTAGTTGGTGTTCCCTGTCAGTGTTTCAGGAATGGCCATGCCCATGATTTCTGTCCCAGTGTCTTGGGAAGAGCTGGCTGTGGGCTGTTGTCACCTGCTGGGTGCTCCCCTGTGTGGGTGGGGTGGGTAGAGCAGGTTGGACCAGTCCTCCCACACTGATCCCACAGTGGGAGCTGTCCTGGGTGGGCTCCTCCTGCAGAGTGCAAGGAGTTCTGCAAGTGCTCACAAGCAGCAAATTTGCTCAAACCACCTCCAGTGAGGGCTTCTCTCAGCTCAGGCTGTTGTGTGGACAGCACTTTCTAGGAGGAGTAATACAAAAATACGTAAATGCAATCATTTCTAGAATGTGTATTTCCCAGCGTTAAGTGCAAAGCTGAGGGAACTTTTCTGCTTGGATTTGAACAAGTTGCTTCTCCCAGGCGTTCAGCAGGAGGGGGGGACCTGCAGCAGCACAAAGACCTCATCTGGCAGGAGCTGCACCAGAAATGCTGCCTTCCTGCGATGGGGTGAGGGTGAACAAGGGTGTTTTTAAGTGGGTGAGCTTGGATATTGAAACCTTCTGTTTGTTGTAGCACGGTCTCTGTCTGTGGTGTGTTAGCAGTGAGTTCTGGGCTGGCATCCTGCTGTGACAGGCAAGGGACAGGAGGCAGCAGCCACCTCTAAACAACTTCGTTGAAGGAGGCAAATGCAAGGGTGGGGCAGCATAGTTTATCTGGGAAGAATGGGCAGCAAACACTAGAACATGCTAAATACTTCTCTGGGCTGAGTGGCACTTGGTGCAAATTGGTGAATGGCTGTTTTGGGCATAAATCTCATCAATCCTACGCTTTCCTTCGCTGTGCAGCTGCCCTGCAGGCCCTGAAGCGCAAGAAGAGGTACGAGAAGCAGCTGGCACAGATAGATGGCACGTTATCAACAATTGAATTCCAGAGGGAAGCCCTGGAGAATGCCAACACCAACACTGAAGTGCTTAAGAACATGGGTTTTGCTGCTAAGGCTATGAAAGCTGCTCATGACAACATGTAAGTTATTCCCTCCTGTGTCTTTCCATGGGATCTGTGGTTTGGTGTTTGTTAGGTCTGCTGAATGCCAGGTGTTTCAAACCAAAGGTGGAGCTGGAGTAGCAAAACCTTCTTTTGAAAGGCTCAAACTTGAACTAAAATGGAACAAAATACACAAATATCGATGCTTCCTCAGTTTACTACTGTTTTATTTTCTGCATTTATCCAAAAGCTGGGTAGCACCAGTGTGGTCTAAAGAAAATGGAAGCCTGCAGTAGTTACAGATCCATCTTGGAGCAGCAAGAATTTTAAGCCTCAAGGGGAGACTTAAAACTTTTTTCTGTGCAGTGGAGTTGGTGTACGTAGCAATCATTAAAGGTAAAACTGCATTGTGGGAATGTTGTGCTTGCTCCAGAAGCAAATATTGTGGATGTAATAGTGCTGAATCAGGGAATGGAGCAGATTATTATTAATATCAGTGGTGCCGAACAAAACCTCTCCTTGGTGTCTGTATAACTGCTGGGAGCTAAGCTTGCAAGGAAAAGTTAAAAATACATCTATAATTGTGTGGAGACCAGGGGGATAAAATCCAGACTTGCATACAAAGTGTGTTTTGGGAAAGGGCTTTGGAAATGTCACCGTGGCATGGCATTTCTACAGAACCCAGGAAATACAGCGTTGATTGGGAATGTGCCTGCTGATACTGAATTCTTTCCTTTCTTTTCCAGGGACATTGATAAAGTAGATGAATTAATGCAGGACATTGCAGAACAGCAAGAGCTGGCAGATGAGATCTCTACAGCCATCTCCAAGCCAGTAGGATTTGGGGAGGAATTTGATGAGGTATGGCTTTCCGTTTGCTTGTGTTTTTATCAGTGAGTCATGGAATCCTTTGGGTTGGGAAGCCTTGGGATCAGGGAGTCCAACCACTAAGCCAGCACTGCCAGCCCCATCACTAACCCTGAGCACCACATCTGCATGGCTTTTAAATCCCTCCAGGAATTGTGACTCCTAGGAGTTCTTTCTCTGGAGATCTGCACGCTCTGTGTGCCTGGCTGCAGTACTGGGGTGTGAAATCTCACCTGGAATTGTTGGTGGCTGTGACCTGGACTTTATGCTCAGAATGGTCTGAATGGCCTGACCTGAGACTATTTGGACTTGGATTTCTCCTTCCCTCCTCTGCTTTCCCCACCCTCCTCACCCTCCAAGAGATCAAGTACAGGAATCACATCAGAATCAGACTCCTCACCTCCTCCCTTTGCTCTGATCCCATTTATTTGTGCTATTTTCCTTAATAATATGATCAACTAAATATGTTTGTTAATAAATATGACTTAAAGTTCCTTCTTTTTTCTTTTTTCTCCTTGAAAACCTAGGATGAACTCATGGCAGAACTAGAGGAACTAGAACAAGAAGAACTAGACAAAAACTTGCTGGAAATCAGTGGTCCGGAGACAGTACCACTACCAAATGTGCCCTCAATATCAATACCCTCCAAGCCAGGTATGGATCAACCTTTACTGAAACATCCTGGATCATTAAAAGTGTGCTTATTTATCTGCCAGCTCCTTGGGTCTGGGAGATCTGGCTGCAGGAATTGCTTCCTGAATCCCAGATCACACCCAGCGCCATTTCTCTGTGAGGGGCACCTGCCCTTCACAAGAAGCACAAAAATCATTCCCCGTCACAGGAGCAGTTGTTTACTGCTCCAGCTCATCCAGGTTCTCTGCAGCCTGGATGATGCTCAGGGTGCAGTGGAGGTCTGGGAGAAGGTGCTGTGGATGGGCCAACAAGGAAGAAATCTTGATGGACACCCTGAGGCTATAAAAGGGAGGGCAGAGTAAATTAACTCATAAAATCATTAAAGCTGGAAAAGACCTCTGGGGTCATCCAGTGCCAGGCAGGTTCAGATTCCCCCATGGATCCTTGCTGCTGCTTTGGGTTTTAATCTGATCCCTGCTCTTCTGGCCTTCGGGAGGATCTTCCTTGGGGTCCCCTCTCTGGGAGGGCTGTGGCCTCCCCTGCAGTACCCAAGCCAGGCAGCCCCAAAGCGAGGGTCATCCCAGTCCTAGAGCACACATATCCAGGGAATTTTAGGTAGCATGAGGATTTTACATGGAAGATGGACAAGAAATGTTTGTATTTACACAGATGGTTCAAAGCTGCTCTTAAATCTGAACTGATCCCTCTTGTATGAACATTGCCCATGGAATTCAGCTGAGCTGGGACACCCCTGGCAGCACTGATGGGAGGATATGAAGCTTTACCAGCCCATTTTGCTGAATCTGCCTGAAAATGATGAATAAGTTGTCAACTTTGCAGCTCTATTCCTTGTCCTTACTTAGAGAAAACAAGTCCAAAAAACCAGTGGATGAAAATAATCCCAAGTGGTCAGTGTATCTATAATTATCCTGCTGCCTTTCCAGGCTTGGATGGATGTGGGAAGCAGCAGGCACTGCCAGACACCAAGGTTCTGCTTTGTGCCACTGCTCCTTGTGTGTTACACTGCTTTTATTCTGACACCACTGATTTTGTGTGGTCCTAGTTGTGTTCTGTCAGGCAGAACTGCTGACCAGAGTTGGGGAGAGGGGTGGGAGTTCTGTCAGAGTATCTGAAATCTGAGACTTTATCAGATTCAGGAGAAATAGATTAAATGAACCAGTGCATTGCCTTTTTATTCCCTGGCTGATTTAGTGAGGTTTGTTCTCTAAATAGATTTAAAACACAATGTCTTGGACCCAAATCTACTCTTTGCATTTTGTGACTGCACACAAGTAAGAGGTGTTGTAATTGTGGACAGATCTAAGGAGCTACACAGCATAAAACTCATGGAAACTTCCTGAAATCATAAAAACTGTGCACAATTCTGATAGTAAAAACTATGAGCATAAAGCTCAGTGTTTCACAGGATTTATGCTAAACTGCTTTTGGATGGAAATGAGAATTCCATAATTCCATTAATGTATTTAAGTGGCAGGCTACGTTTTGCTTCAATAAAGCTGCCTCCGAGGCTGGCACTTGGGAAAAATTGGGATTCCGGGGTGATGTCGGGTGGGGATTTTGTGTGGGTTTATTTTTTTAACCTGAATAGTTTTTCACTTAAAATTGACTTAAAACTGGGATTAAAAATTTGCTTGTGGTTACCATGGGTCAGACTTCCAAAGGGAATGCTGTCCCTGATGGTTCAGGTTCATGTGTAATTGCCTTTTTGGGAATAATAATGTGTCTTTTGAGGTAGAGCTGACTCTGTTACCTCCTTTACATCCATTGAAGGGAAAATGACCATGAGCTTTCCTGCTTCTCCAGTTCTCAGGAGCTGTCAGGATTTTGGCTTTAATCAGTCTGAATGAGGAATTTTGTTGCTGGTGGTGTCAGGAGAAATTCAGGCAGAAGCTGTTTTTGTTTAATGGGGCCTGGAGGAGCTTAATATAGAAAACCAAATTCCAGCCTTGTACAAAGGAGGGGTCTGGAGCTTGGAGCTGACTCAGTTCTCCTGATGTAAACGTTTCATTTGGAATGACACAAACCACTTGGACCAGGAATTGTTTGACTTTTTTTTTTTTTTTGGCAT
Organism: Lycocorax pyrrhopterus obiensis; assembly: GCA_014706295.1. NCBI lineage: Eukaryota > Metazoa > Chordata > Aves > Passeriformes > Paradisaeidae > Lycocorax > Lycocorax pyrrhopterus. The sequence goes on along the minus strand of JACSVZ010000022.1, from coordinate 5,204,274 downwards.
TTTCCAAAATTATTGCAGCTATTTGTGGGTTCAAACCTTTTTTGTTGAGTTAATGGAAACTGGGCTTGTCATGTTATGACAAAGAGCAGCATTTTCTGCCCTGGAACAACCAGGAATGAGGAGAGGGCAGCGTCCAGGCTGCTCCCTCCCATCCACATCCACATCCACCCAGCTGCCAGGGAGCACAGGAGAAGGGGAGGGGGATGTTCCCAGGGCTCTTCAGCCCCTCCAAATTCTGTACCTGCCTGACCCAAACACCTCATTTGCATTTGCAGTACTCAGTGATGGAATAAGGAAATTTTTTTGATGGGGAACAGATTAATACTGGAGACATCAGATGAGTTTCTGTAAGAAGCTGCATCCCTCTGAAAGGGGCTTAGAGGCTTGGAAATCAGGGAAAAATATCCCACCTTAGCTTCCATGCCCACTGCCTTCCTCCTGTGTGAGCTGTTGTCTTTTTCCCCTCAAAGTGGGAACCCCAGGAAGTTCAGCCCATGATGGCTCTTTCAGGTCCAAAAGGTTTTGTTTATGTTTTGTCCACAGCTGGCTTTAGGTGCTTCATTTACTGGTTGGTCAGTAGCACAGAGGCCACTGGGTTCTGTCAAGATTCCCACTCACTGGTTTTCTTTTGTGGTTTTGCAGCCAAGAAGAAAGAGGAAGAAGAGGATGATGACATGAAAGAGCTGGAAGCTTGGGCAGGAACCATGTAACCACAGCAGCACCTGGCTGGAAAAAAGACTTTGGTTACCTATTCTGGGTGCAAATGTGTTTTGTTGGGGAGAAAGCATAAGCAAAATGTCTTTATCTTTAGTTTTAACCCAGAGCAGTGGGAACTGCATTGCTGTTTTCTGCATAGCATGGTCTGCCCAGAGGAGAGAAGGGGGAGCAGGGGGAATTGCCTGCTGTCGATACGGTTGAATTTCTGTAGAAAAGGTATTTGCAAAATCCAACACTCAGCTTTTGGACTGTGCTCCTGCCACTGCTGGATCTTCATCTTCAATTTGGGCCATATATTGAATTGAAATAAGCTGAAAAAACACTCTGTAATTTTAAGTCAGTTTAAGTGTGTCTAGGAGTCTTGTAAGGCATTTAAAATCCAGGAAAAGTCGTAAGCCACTGTCGGCTTCTTTATTGTGTTTTAGGTGCAAGAATGCTTTAGGTTTTTAGTTCTTTGCCAGTTCTATTTATATCCCTTGACTGCTGTGTGGCCAGCCCTGTGTCTGTCACCGCAACGACGTAGTCACTGTGCCCATTTTAATTGGTGAGAATGATTTGCAGTTGATCCACACTCTCTTGGAAGTAGGGATGGTTTCAAGTTCAGTTGTACATTTTTCTACATAGCACTACAATGTTTATTGCTTTTTTGTGATAATTGATAACCCATTCAGATACATGCACACAATTATTTTAATTAAGAAACTACTATGGATTGCACTGTATTAAATATCTCGATTAATTTTCACCTGTGGCTGCTGTTGTCAGTTCTGTGTCCTGTTTAAGTGATCTGGCTGTGGTTTAGGTGTAGTTTGGCCTCTTTCTACATGAGGGTCATCCCCTCTAAAGCCTGCTGAGCTTTGGTTGGGCTCTGCTCCCAGGGAACAAGGCACAGGACAAGAGGAAAGAACCTCAAGCTGTGCCAGGGGAGGTTCAGGTTGGACATCAGGAGGAATTTCTTCACTGAAGCAGTTGTCAGGCATTGTCAGGGGCTGCCCAGGAAAGTGCTGGAGTCCCCATCCCTGGAGATATTCAAGGAACAACTGGATGTGGCTCTCAGTGCTCTGGGCTGGTGACAAGGTGGGCATCAGTCACAGGCTGAACTTGATGACCTTGGAGGTCTTTTCCAACCTCAGTGATCCTGGGATTCTGTTCTGTGTAAAAACCCCCACACTAAGGAGAAACCAGCTGAATTAAGTTTGAAACAACAGGTTTAGGGACAGAGTTGGGGCCCTGGCTTTGTTTTTCATCATGGAAATGATCTCTGCTGTGCACTGTGCTAACAGATGTTGCTAAAGCAGCTGTATTTTATTCCAGGAATTACAGGGGAGCATCTCAAAAGCAGTGAAGTGTCCCAACAGGAGCATTCAGGTGGAGCTGGGAGGGGAAAACCCAACCCTAACAGCACCATTGATGCTGTTGAGGGTCCTGATGTGGGAGCTCAGAAAGGGAGTGGCAGAGGCAGCACCTGGCAGCGCAGCTGTTCCCGGGATAGCTCGGCTTTGCTGCTCACTCAGCTTTACCTCAACACAGAGCCTGCTCTGCACAGCACAGGAAACGCAGCAGCGAGCGTGTGCTGTGCTTCCTGGTTACTGAGCCAGACAGCAACGACAGCCTCAGCCCTTACACCCTCTTCTTCCTTCATCCTTTTAATCAATGATGGGGTGGTGCCTTAACCCTTCAGTTTATCAATATGCCTGAGGACTGATCACCTTTCTGCTTTGGGTATCACTGAATTCCTTACCCGTTGCTTAACACCAGTGAACAGCTGAAATGTTTGCAGTAAACATTCTGCTGCCTTGCTCAGACTGGTTCTGAGGGCAGAACTTCCCTGTCCTGAGCACCACAGGGCAGTGGAGGAGGAAGCAGCTGTGCCTGCCAGCAGTTCCTGTAGCTGCCACTCAGGGCCCAGGCTTTCCCTTCCCTGGGAAAGCCACTCCAGTTCCTGCTGCGAAACTTCTCAATTAACTTGCCCTCATCAGACAACTCAAGTTGCAGCTGTGCTGGTGTTTTCTTGTGGAGCTGTTAAAGGAGGCAAGTGGAAATCTGGGATCCAGGTGTTTTCAGTTTATGGATAATCCTTGTTTCTTTCCTCTGAGGAAGGTGGAAAGCATTGTCTCTGTTGTATGTGTGTATGAGAGTGATTCACTTAAAGCAGGATAAAAACTTGTGGCTGCCCCTGGATCCCTGGAAGTGTCCAAGGCCAGGCTGGATGGGGCTTGGAGCAGCCTGGGATAGTGGAAGGTGTCCCTGCCCATGGCAGGGGTGGCACTGGATGGGCTTCAAGGTCCCTTCCAACCCAAACCATCCTGGGATTCTATAAAAACATAGACTGGGCTGAAGGGCCTCATCCCTGCTTCTCCCTTGGAATACTTTCAGCACAGAGGGAGTGGCTGCTGTGCAGGTGGAGAAGCCAGGACATGGCATTTGTACTCGGATCCAAGGGAAGCACAACGCCGGGAGGGGCAGGGAAGCATTTTCTATTTGTGCTGCACGCTGGGGTCAGGGGAATCAGGAAGGAGATCCCTCCTTGGTGGCTGCTCCAGGCTCAAAGTCCACTGACACCGAGGATCTGTGTGTGTACCTTTGGAACAGGGTGAATGCTCACAGAGCACTTGGAAAAGCCGGGCCAGAGAGGCTGAGGTGAGGTGGATAAACTGAGGATAAACAAACCTGAGCAGACATCACCCCTGGGGCTGGAGAGCCCTCATGTCGTACAGCAGCCAGGGGACTGTTCCCTCCAGGAATGATGGAAATCCACAGCTCTGCCCAGTGCTGCTCTCTGTCAGATTGATCTCCAGCTGCATCTTTACCATTCCAGGTGTATAAATGGCTCTCCTGGGTGCCTTTCCTGCTCTTCTGTCCAAGAGATGCTCTTCTGGGGCTGTTCTAAGACACAGACATTTAACTTCACTGCAATGTTAGAGGCAGGGAATGGGGGGCTCCATCAGCCACTGGGGAGGCAAATTGCTCTCCAGTTGCTTCACTGGTGAGTTGTTAATGTGTGTTTGGGTTAGCAATGGGTTAGCAGTGGGTTCTGGGGAGATGCTTGGTGCTGAGAGCTCTCTGGAGAGCCTTTGGCCTCACATGGAAGCAGGTGGGTACAAGAGCATGCCAGGGAACCTCTGAGAATGCACTGAGGGGAATGTCCTCACTAAAGTCAATAATCTACCATTTGGTACTTGAAGCATTTGAGGGAAAGCACAACTTCTCCAAAAAATGCCATCAGGTCCTTGTCTGCTCTGCCTGCAGGGAAGTGTCCCCCGGAGAGCCACACAGGACATGACACTTCCTTAGGAGTGAGAGGTCATGGCTGGCAGTGCCATAAATCAGGTGCCTTCCCCCGGTGCCACATCCCCCCTTCCTGTGACACCACCCTTGGGGACCTGGTCGTGCTCTGGGGCCAGCTGACCTTGTTTCACTGCCAAACCAGCCCTGCTGCAGCTCTCACAGCAGCACATCGCAGCTCCCCGGCTCTGCCCCCACCTTGTCTCACCCAAGTCACTGTCTGGCTGCACCTGCTCCCAGTTTTCCCAGCCCTAACTGGACCCTCAGGCTCTGGAGTCCTGCAGGTGTCTCAGTGCTGGGCTGTCCTGCAGGGCTGATGGGTGCCACGGTGCTGGTGTGGGTGCTGTGCTGTGCCCCAGGATGCAGCTGGGAGCCCCTGCCTTGCTTGCTCTGGAGGGAGCTTGAGGGACAGAACTGGTGGCCTGGAGGTCACAGCCTGGGCTAAGCTGCTTGTGCTTCTCTCTTCCTCCTCTCCCTACCTCGGTCCTGCCCCCTCTGCTAAACCCCACTGGACACTCCCATGACGCTTGCAGCTCCTCCATCCCCAGGCACAACCCCAGTGCCACATCCCGGGGTCCTGGGGACACCTCTGTCACTCTGGGTTGCTGGTGCCAGGTGAGCGTTTGACAGCTCAGGGCATCCAAACAGCAGGGAGGGCTGGGGACCCCCTTGGCTGCACCGGGGCTGCCTGGCTGTGGGTCCTCCCAGGGTGGTTCCATCCCTCCACAGCTCCCCTGGGATGCACTCCCCACTCTGGGGGTGCCCCCAGCGTGTCCCAGCCTGTTTGGTTATTATGGCAACGTGGCTCCAGCCCCACAGATGCAAACACCATCTCTGTAATCCCTTTGCAGACGTGTATTTAAATCTCATTCCTTCCATTCAAAGCACTCGGCTCACTGAAGGCCCTGAACGCAGCGTGTTTATGGAATTAACCAGTAAGGATGAGTTTATTCCCACTCCAGAGGTGTAACACCACTAATTGATAGAACAGGTGAATCCCTTTATTAGGGCCCTGCTGAGAGGACCCTCAGGTTAACATCTGTATGTGAGCCCAACACTCCCTCTCTCCCCTGCTCGTTATTTTAATCACTATTTTGGTTCTTATGACAAAATTGCACTGCTCATCTGGAAAGCTCTTGCCCTTCTAAGTCCTGCTCGCGGCTCAGCCCTGTGGCAAAGAAAAGAGTTCTCAACTTCATTTTCAAACATCAAGGTCCGTTAAATCAAAGTGCTGCTTTCCAAATCTTGTGGCTCTCAGCAGCCCATCCCTCCCTCCTTCCCTCCTTCCCTCCCCTGGCTCCAGGCCTTCAGCTCTGCTGGACATCTCCCACTCTGCTCAGCTGGTAGGATTTTGAGGCCACGTTTTAGGACATTACCAGAGGTTTCCCTGTCCTTGTCTGCGCTGTGGGAACCTGGTGACCTCCTCCTATATGTCATCTCAGAGCTGTAGCCGAGAGCTTCTCTCACTGGCTGTCCCTTGGGAGTGAAGGAGGGATGGACCCAGCTGGGGCTGGGGCTGGCTCATGTCACCCTCCTGCTGTCCTTGGGGTTCTCCTGCCCTCTGCTGAACTGTTCACCTGCACTTGAGTTCCATCCTCCTCCATAACTGGCTCCCCGTGGGTGATGGGAGGAGGTTCTGCAGAGGGGTTTGGTCAGCAGGGAACAGGGACACGACGTGTGCAGGGCTTGGGCAGATCTTCCCCATCCACAGTGGGTTCTCCAAATGGCTTTGGGTTTAGGTAGAACTGAGGCTTCTAGAGCTTTCCAGGGTGCTGGGTTGGCAGCGCCCTCGCTTCAGGATCCCAAATGTCCCAGGCACCAGTGGGGTTTAGGCTGGGCTGTCCAGCAGAGACACAACCTAAAAGTGTGCCCTGCCTTGGCCCATCATCTCTGCTGTGCTTGCAGAATCCTCAGGTTTGGGTTGGAAGGGACCTTAAAGCTCATCCCATCCACCTCCTGCCATGGGCAGGGACACCTTCCACTGTCCCAGGCTGCTCCAAGCCCCGTCCAACCTGGCCTTGGACGCTGCCAGGGATCCAGGGGCAGCCACAGCTTCTCTGGGCACCCTGTGCCAGGGCCTCCCCACCCTCACAGGAAGGATTTCTTCCCAATATTCCCCCTCTCCGAGCCGGCTCAGCCGCTGCAGGGACACACGAACACCTTTCCAAGCCATGCCGGAGCACGGGACGGTCCCTGCAATTTCCCACTCGAACACTTGGAGGCAAAACTGCCTTTCTGGACAGACAGACGTGGGACAGGATGTCTCCCTGCTGTGGGGGTGCTGGCACAGCTGGCACAGCTGGAAGGATGGCAGCGGCTCCTGCCCACCTTTCCTGGCTCTTCCCCTGGGATTCGGGGGCCACTAACCCCAGCTCCTGGGCACAAAGCCACTTGCCCCGGGTGCGGGGCCCGACCCGGGGTGCTCTGCCAGCCCCCGACCTTCAGCCGGGGGGCAGAAGGTGATGGGGCACAGGAGACGCTGCCGAGGGCACTGTGACAAGGTCACCCCACACCCAAAAGTAGCAGTGGCTCATCACCCAGCATCCCCCTTCTCTGGAAAACCATCTCCCAACAAAACACTTTCTGTGCCTCTCTCCTGAGCCCCATGAAACTCCTGTAAATTCCAGACCAATATTTCCCTGCTGTGACGGTGTCACTGGCTGTCGGCTTTTAATGAAAAACATTTTTCCCCACTTTAATTTTCAGCTCCCTTCTTCCCCAAGGGAAAGCCCGGCTCCAGTCCCCGTCTCCAGGCACTCAGCTGCTTTCCTGGCCACCCAGAGCCTGCACCGAACCTCAGGGAAAGTCATCCTCGCCCAATCCCTCCGGCCGAGGCCGCCGGGTTTTGGAGATGCTGTGGGTACCCAGATGAGCATCCAGAGACAGCGCAGCTGCTCCCCAGGATATTTTGGGAGAGAACGCAGCCGAGTAAAGGCTTATCCGAGAGGGATTTGCCAGCAGAGGGCAATGCCGGGATGGGTTTCCCTCCCTGCGCCGCTCAGGGTGTTGAACCAGCGCCGGGGTGGGGGGAGGAAGGCGACAGATGCTGGCACCGCAGCCCCCCCAAAGTGCCTCAGCCCCGGCAGGAGGGGACCTGCCCAGCACGTCCCTGTCCCGGCAGGGAGGGCTGGAGGTGACACTGGGAGCTGCCCCGCTCCCAGTGGGGGTGGGGTATCCCAAACCAGGGTGGGCCAGATCCTGAGGGATGCTGAGTGTTGGGACAGCTCACACGGATCAAGGCCTGAGCTTTTTGCTTAGTGCTGGATTTGGCAGTGCCAGGTTAATGGTTGGACTCGATGGTCTTGGGGGTCTTTTCCAGCCTAAGGGATTCTGTGATTCCCAGTGACAGAGTCCCTGGGGTCAGGCACAGCCTCTCCTGGCTCTTGTCCTCACCTGTGCCAGGGAAAGGGTTTAGTCTCAGCTCCACTTGACCAGCAATGACATGGAGATAAAACACAAAACACCCTTATTGCAACATGGAGCAGCTCTGCCTGGCACATAAACTAAAACACAAAGTTAAAGTTAAAATACAAAGAAGAGGGAGAAAAAGGGAAAAAACCCAACATTTTTAGTTGACCAGCTGGTGATGCCTCAGTAGTCACCTCCACGGGCTGTCACAGCACTTCCCAATCCAATAGCTGACATTATTTTTCAGCCTCATTCAGTTCAGTTTCACCTCAGTCATGAGCAAGAGCAAATATTGACAAATCTCTTATAATCCCACCAGTACAGTCCTGGAGAAGTTCCTTTTGTTTGCAGGGAGCTTGCTACCACCCACATCCCCTGGCCAGGAGCCAAGGGACACGAGCACAAAGTTAAATTGGAAGAGCAACAGCACAGAGGGCAGAGGGGCTGTGTGTGGTTTGCTGGGAGGCCTTTTGGGGACCAGGGGTGCTCTTCCCACGTGCAGACCACGGCTGTCAGGGCTGGGTGGCTGTGGGGGCATCCCCTGTGCCAAGGGACTCCAGTGTCCTGATCCCACTGCAAAATCCTCCAGGGCACGTTTGCTATCAGAGAATGTGACAAATCTTCCCTCACCCGCCTCTTCCATCCCTCACCTGACGTTATTCTCCCCTGCCAAACCATCCCTCAGCAAGGCCAGGAGGTCCTAAATCAGCTCCTCCTCAGCGCCACGGCTCACGTTACTGCTTGGAAAGTTTGGGGTGCTTTTGTTTTACCCATCTGTCAAACAGCAATTCCAGCCTGGGGAGAGTGATGGGAGCATCGGGATAAAGACGGAGGGAGCGCTGCAGCTTCTCCTGGACGTGCGCTGACAGGGTCCCCATCACTTCTGTGTGGCCAGCAGGAGCTGGGGGCTGTCCTTGCTGGGGCTCTGGGGCTTGGTGACGTTGGGGGCATGAACTGGCTCCAGTATGTTGCTCTGCACACGCTTGGTATTTTAATTGTAGGGGCAAATCGCAGCGGGCCCTGGCCCATGGGAGCCCCTGAGGGAGCAGGGCCGAGCCTGCGTGGTCCTGCAGAGCCTCACCCACGGCTCCTCCCTGGGTGTCCCCGGCGCTACCGAGGCTGTGCCGGGCTGCGGGCACCCCCTGCTCCCGGGCACCCCGAGGGGCCGGGGCCGGCCCGGAGCGAGCCTCAGCACAGGGCCTCTGGCTCGGCTCAGGCTCCAGGAAGCCCTGGGGACAATCTTGGCTCCGCGGGCACCCCAGGGTGCTGCAGGCCCGGCCTCAGCTGCAGGGAGCCAGCGTGGCACGGACGCTGTGTCCCCATGGGCAGGGTTTGCTTTGGAGCCTGTGCTTGTGGGAGCACAGGGAGCTCCGAGCGGAGCTGGGCACGGACCCACGGCCCGGCCCTGCCGCCCCTTGCAGCCGCTCCGGGCTGGGGGCCGGGGCAAGGGGACCCCCGGGATCTGCTCCCGATGGATCCCTGCAGGCTCCGCAAGGAACCGCCGCTGGCAGCAGGACTCTGCCCAGCGCAGGCTCCATTCCTTTGATTTTACCCCTCTGCACCAGAGCACATTTAGTTCCTCCCCAGGGATAACACCAAATTCCCCGCTGCTGCCCATGAAGCTGCAGCCCCTCCAGGGCTCATCCCTGTCCCCAGCTCTGGGCTCCTGAGCACAGGAAGGACCTGGAGCTGTTGGAGGGAGGGCAGAGGAGGCCCCGGAGATGCTGCGAGGGCTGGAGCCCCTCTGCTCTGAGGAAAGGCTGAGAGAGTTGGGGTTGCTCAGCCGGGAGGAGAGGAGGCCCCGGGGAGGCCTCACTGCGGCCTCGGTGCTGGGCATGGGAGTGTCCCTGGCCACTCATGAACCTCGGCCCAGCCCTCTCCTTAACTAGAAAAGGAAAAGAAAAAAATATTAAATGGGCAAAGAAAAGGGGGAAATGTGTTTATTTGTGTATCAAGAATTTGGGGTTAAAAAATGAGCCAGGTGTCCTCAGGTCCCTTGGGTGATTCAAAGGACAGGGACAATAAATCCAGGTACTCATTAGCTGTGGAATCCCTGTGTTTCCTTGGTGGCCAGCATTGGGGACAGCCAGCTGCCCGTGCTGGGGACACCGTCCCTGAGGGCTCCGGCAGCTTCCGAGGTTTGGAAGCATTTTTCCTCCAGCTTGTTTTCTTGCTGGCAGGTGAACAGCTTCCAGGGCATTTCTGCTTTCCCAGGCAAGTCATCAGAGGGGTTTAATGCAAGTTGTCTTAAAACCTCTCTGTCTTTATGTGCGGCCATAAACTAATCAAGGAAAGCTGAACTCCTGGTAAAAATCATTGGATCACTTTGGACTTCAGGCTTTAATTTTTATCAAGCTGTAATTTTCTTCAGGATTTAATTTTATTCAGAACGTCTGACTTTTAGGAGATACATCAAGCTTTCATTTTTATCAGACTGGTGAAAGCACGATGCACTGATCACGGTGAAGGTGGTGGACCTTGTGGGTGTCTCACTGCATTCCCTGGCTCGGACAAGCCGCCGTCGGTCCAAGTGTCCTGAACCAGAAGCCTGATGAGGAGAAAGGTTTATGGGAAAACAAGTTTCAATGAAACCTTTAAGTGCTTGTTATAAATGTTGGGAAGAGATGCTGAATATTCCTTGCTCCCCAGGTAAAGCTAAAAGTCTTTTAAGCATGGAGCTGAGAATGAGCAGACTGGCTGGAGAAGAGGATGATGCCCAGAAGTGGACACTGCCCACCAAGGCAGGAGAGGACCGTGCCCTCACACCCCGTGAGAAACCCTGGTGGCTGTGCTGACCCTGTGCCAGGATTCCCTGGGGCTGCTCTGCCTGAGCCCCCCTCACCTGGCTGTGCTTGTCCTGCCTCCATCCTCCTGTGGCTGCACTCCCGGCGGGGGATTGTGAGGGGCCGTTGGAAAAGCAGATTAACGAGCGAGACATTGAGAATTAAACCAATCCAAATCCACACACTAAGCAGGGCTGCTGTCAAGTGCTGTTCCTGAGGGAGATAATATCCCTTCCCCCTTAATTTCTTAGTAAATCCATTATGATTAATGCTATTACAGTGGGAACACTATTATTATAAATACATGGGTGATGGCAGAACTGCAGCATCAATAACGCTGGGTATTACTTAACTAATTAGCTGCTGTTTTTGATAGGACTCTTACCCAGCTGCATTAAGCTGAGCCTTGCATCGCAGCCTTCTCTGCTGCAAGGACACAGAATGAGAAGCATCTCCTTCCTTCTGGCCAAAAGCCAACTCCCCATGGCACTGTCACTCAGCTGAGCTCCCGGTGGCTTGGTGGCACCTGTGGAAAGCCTGGGACACTGCTGGTGGAGTCTTGTGGTGTTGGAGACCAGCAACAACTGAAGGAGGGAATGGAACCAGGACCTGGCATCTCCAGGTGAAGCTCAGCCCTCGGGGGCTGCCCTTGCAGGGGACACCAGAGGCCACTGCAGCCCATGGGGACCTGGGCCAGCTTGGGAACATTCTCGTCCCTCCTTGCGGCCTCATGGCTTCAGAGTTTCTCTGAAGGATTTTCCAACACCTTTTTTTTCGCTACTTTTCATAGATCTGTAGAATCACTAAGGTTGGAAAAGCCCTCTATGATCAGTGACTACCAGCTGTTCTCCCAGCACTGCCAGGCCCACCACTAAACCATGTCCCCAGGTGCCACATCCACAGGGGTTTTCAATTCCTCCAGGGATGGAGACTCCACCACTGCCCTGGGCAGCCATTCCAATGTTTGACAGCCCTTTCCATGAAGAAGTTTTCCCTAATCTCCAACCTAAACCTCCCCTGGTGCAACTTGAGGCCTACTCCTTTTGCCCTGTCGGGAGAAGAGACCGAATCCCGGCTGGCTCCACCCTCCTGCAGAAATGGAATCTGCAGGAGCCCTCCTTGGCTGGGGGTTTGCTCTGCCTTTTCCTGGTCCTGCCTTTTTGCCCTGTCCCTGCTCCCCAAGGACCCTCTGCTGTCCCCAGGGGATGCAGAGGGCCCTTCCCCTCCTCCATCCCCATCCCCTGCTGCTCCTGACACAAACAGATCCTGAGGCGGCCCGAGGGCTCCTTTTCATGCCTTCAAATTAACACCTACTTAAAATTCCAACGCAAATACATTTTTAATTTCCTTAATTAAAATTATTTCCTCGTTAGAGCTGAATAATGGGATTTGAAGCACAGAAGTAACGGGGTGTGTCAGGCTGCACGGGAGCCGAGGCACTGGTGAGCACAGTGAGGTCCTGGGAGTGATGGGATCATGTCCCACATGTTTGGGGAACCAGAATGAGCCAGAACGCAGCATCCCTCACACCTCCAGTGAGTAAAATTCGCCCAAGTGGCAGCTTAAAATGACATCTCAGCAGTCCCTGCTTTTCCAAAGGTTGGAGGTGATGGATTGCTCCCACTGCCTCCCCTACAGCCCAAAATGACACCCAAAGGGGATGCTGAGGGGGCTGATCCGTTCTCACTGTGGGGGACACTTTGGGAGTCAGGGTCTGGGGTGAACGTGGAGCAAAGTCATACCGGGACCCCAACACGAGATGGGGCGAGCTCCTCCCTGTGTGCTGCTTTGCCCCAAGATGCCTCTGCCCAGAATAACTCCGGGGTTTGGATTTGCAGGGGTTTCTCAGCCTGGAAGTTGTGCCGGTGGGATGCCGGAGAGCCGTGTGCTGGGGGCTCCGGTGAGCATGTGATGGGGGAAGAAAAGGGAGAATACATGCTGATGATGAGTTAAAATGCGTTTAATGAGCTCCTGCTGCCCTTACACACCCCAGTGCTGGGGCTTATGGATGGGAGATTCTGTAGCAAAGAGATGGATTAGTCCCACTCGGATCTGACTGAAAGACTACGTAGTGAAAGCACAGATTTCCCACTCCAAACCTCCAAAACCTCTCTGCTGTTCTGTCTGGATACCTCCTACCCCTTCCCAAACTCTCCCCTGTGCTGTATTTGGGACTTTTTAATGTATTTATTTAAATTAATAATAATTTACCCATTAAAATGCTGCAGATCAGTGGGTTCTTCCTGAAGGACGAGCGTGTTCGGCTCTGGAGGGTTCATTAGCTGCGTGTTGGGATTGGGAGGTGCTGTGCACGGAATGATTTATACACATCCCTGCCACTCGAGCCAATCCAGCCTAGAATAATTCAAAACCAATTCCATAAATCACTTGTTAATTATTACTGAAGTATTCATGCAGCAGAGGTGCCTTCCTGTGAATTGTCGGGGTTTTTTATCAGCATTTTCTGCACAGACAAAAAAATTTTGACTCCTTGGTGCATCCTGAGTGCAAGAAAACCCAAATCTTTGGAGTCCCCCTTCTCTGCCTGCTGGGGTTTGAGCAGAGCCTCTCACTGCAGCCCCCAGCCTGACCACAGCGTGTCTGCCTGCTCCCTGAGTAACGAGCAGGTATCCTAATTAATCCTCATTTCCAGCAGCAGCCCAAAGGAGCTGCAAGATGAGCACGGTGCCATTTGATGCAGATGAACTGTGCTTTGGTGGGAATTCAATTACACAGCTTTTCCTTGCTGAACATAATGCATTTGGACGATACAGTAGTTCCAGTGTTAATGAGATGCATTTTCACTGCTGTGAAGTCTGTATTTCTCCCTGCACTTAGTGCACAGCATCCACATTAATTACAGTTCCAGTGGAGAAAAATCCACAGAGTTACTACCTGCATTTTCCTCCTGGTAATAGCAGTTTCCTTGCATGGCCAGGAACATTATGGATTCAGTTCTCAGCCACATTTTATACCAAACAACTTGATTATGATAGCAGAGAGAAAACAACTCTGCTTCCCTTTGGCTGCTCAGGCTGTGCTGTAAAAGGGTCTTTTAGAGTGGGGGGGATGGATCAGATGCATTTGAGTCAGAGCATCCTCGGAATAAAAGCATTTCTGGAAGTTGTTTTAAGAGGGTTTTCTAAGACATATGGAACCCAAGGCCAATTTAAACCAGCAACTGATGGGCCCACACAAAGATGGAGCATCCCCCTGGGATGGGGGGCTGTGTCTGGCTGGAGCCCATCCCTGCAGGGCACCCCCCAGCCCTGCAGCCAGCACGGGAAACCACAGATATTTTATTCCAAGGAATGAACACATTTGTGCTTTGATTTCTTTTTTGGTTTTGAGAGTTTTCAAACTCCCAAGCCTGGCAGCATGGAGTTTCCAGTTTTCTCCAGCAGGAGTTGTGCACTGGGGAATGTCCCACCGTTTGCTGCACACTCCCACACTTTGGCCACAGATTTTGTTGTCACCATCCCTGGACGTGTTCAAAAAACAAGTGGATGTGGCACTTGGCAATACAGTTTAGTGGGAATGGTGGTGTTTGGTTAAAAGTTGGACTTGATGATCTCGGAGGTCTTTTCCGACCTTAACGATCCCGTGATTCCATGGAAAGCTGAGCAGTTGTAAGGTGTGTAAAGCAAGAGTTCCCAGGGAATAGCACTGCAGAGATATTGATAAAAAAATGAAAGGAGTGAGAGGGATTTGTCTTTTCAAACAAACTGTGGGTCTGCTGATAGATAAAGCCAGATACTGAGAGGTGAAAGAAGCAATGGGAAGAACCATAAATTCCATAGGGAAAGAAAAAGGGCGGGGGGGTATACATTAGAAGGAGGTCTCTATTAGGTGATTTGGGAAGTCTGTACCTCTCAAGTACCTCAGCCAACAGGGAAAGAGAGAGGGAAATGTGACCGGGAAATCAGGATAAAAAGGAGGCTGTGTCCTCTAACAATTTGAGAGACCCCATGGGAAATGCCCATGACCTCTCCCTTTATTTGAATAAAGTATCAGGACTCCTCTGTCTGCTTTTTGGACATAAACCTCTGGTGTTTGTGGATTAATTTTCCTGACAGAAGTGAGCAGAAGTGTCGTAGCGTGATGTATAAATCACTCTGTGACCTTCGTTTAACGCCACTGCCTCACCTGCTAATAGCTGGAAATCCCTTGTAGCCTCTTTAATGCATCTTGGCAATTGGCATGGAAACAATTCAGTTATTAACAGTTATTTCTATTAATCATTCATGTCTTTATTCAGGTGTTTACACATGTCCCTTTGTTTAAATCTCCCCTCCCTCTCAGGAGTTGAAACTCCCTGAATATTGGGTGTGGTTAAAAATATAATGCCGTGCACAAAGTCGTGGCTTCCCTGTGGAGCAGCTGTGCAGGAGGAGGGGAAAACACTGGGATCCAGGGCTGTTGTGGTGGGCATGGATGGCAGAGGAGCTTTAGGAAAAGGATTTGCACAGAGTACTGGGGAGAGACATCCTTGGTCTCTGTGTCCAGCTGAGTGCATTTGGGGAAACAGCAGTGAGAAGGATCTCATCCCACTTTTTCCTTCATTCATTTGGAAATTAAAATTGCCCTTTTCCCAAAAAGGCTTCTTTATTTTTCTTTTTCCCCCCCGTTTTGCTACTGATGTTTAAAACAAAACCAGGAGCTCACCCTCTCACGCTCATGGAGCAGTTCTCTGTTTGCTGACAGCTTCCAGCAAGAATTTCAGGAGAAACCACCTTTTTCTGGAGCTCTGAGAACCTCTGGTGTGGTGGAGGCTTTCAAAGACAATGGAGCAGGTGTCAAGATCTGAAAAGTCTGAATCCTTTTGAAAACCAGAGCTGTGTTTCAGTCACCCGAGCCCTGGAGCCTGCTCTGCTCTTTCAGAGGTTGCAGTGCTTGTGAGCAACACCTTTTGCAGCCCCTCCAAGTGGAAAACTAGCAAGAGGATTAAATAAAATAGAGAATCCCTGTCCATTTACTTCCCCCCTGGTTGGAAATGCACCTGAACTGTGTTTTTATGGTGCCACCTGCAGCAGCAACAGGTGCACGTGCACTGATTTACTGATGGGGGGAATCGTGAAGCACAAGTCTCTGGAAATCCTGTGACTCCAGGAGCCAGAGCGTCCCAGAATGTGGAGACAGGAATGAACCCAGGGTGCATTGCACTAGATGGAGCTCCAGGACAGCTGGCTCTCCTCAGCGCCCAGCTCCTGCTCCTGCCCAGCACTGGAAGGTGCCTGGACACAGGGAGCTGCTGAAGGTGACCTGCACGGGGACGTCAGTGACCACCCTGCCCATCCCAGCAAAGCCCCCAGGATGCTTTTAGCTGATGTTGTTTGGTACTTCCAGGCTGGTTTGGCTGCCTGCAAAAGCAAAAAAAAAAAATCTCAAAAATGTGAAATGTCAGCTCCTCCTTCCCTCTTCCATCCCTTTGGTCAGCTCCATGCTGGAGGCAGGAGCGTCCCATCCTCCTGGGAACCAGGACAGGGAAGTGCTGGTACATCTTGCCCTCAGCTCACCTGCTGCTGGCTGAATCTGGAGGAATTTACTTGAGGGTAGAGATTTCTCTGCTTCTTTAAATAAAACTTGCTGGCAGGTTCTTGTGGTTCAAATTTCCCTTAAATCTGGCTTGGTAGGCACCTCTGGAGGTTTAATTGTAGCTAATAGGAAGTGCTGGGTTTGGGAATTAAGGGGAAAGGAATGGAAATGCAGCAGGTGAATGGTTGTGGTGGAGCTTTTCGATATTTCTGAAGGTCTTGGGCTCTCAGTGAGATCCTGCTCTCCAGGCAGGAGTGGTTTTACTAAAAATTCCACTTACAAATGGTACTAAAGCCTCTGCGAAGACTCCAAAATAATGACTGTGGTTCTTTTTGTAGGCCTTCTGAGTACAGTGCTACTGAGGGGCTCTGGAAATTGAAGCATTGTGTATTAAATGAAGGTGGTGTTGGGCTGTGCAGAGGCTCCCCAGATATCTGCTGTTGGAATGGGCTATCTCTCTTGTTTAAGGAGTGTCTGGTGTTCAGTGTGGCCCTCAGGAGGGGAGTAGGGCTGGGTAAAGCAGGCTTTGCCATCCAAGAGATCAGCTGTTCCTGTGAGCAGCAGGGAGCTGTGTCTCAGCCAAAGCTCTGCTTCCGGGGAAGGCTCCAAGTCCAGCTCTGTGGGTTTTTTTGCATGAAACTTTGCTAATTTTGTGGCCATTTTTGTGTGCCACTGAAAACTTTCATGGAAACATGGGAGCTATGCCCTGGCTGAGGGTGGAGGAGGAGGGATCTCCTCCTTAGGGTGAGAGATGGTCCCACTGGGTGATCTCCCTTTGGGTGCTGGGGAGTAGGAGCCAGAGGGTTTTTTTAATTTGGACCAAAAGCCGAGTGCCTGTGCCTGGGCTGGGAGTTTGGTTGAGGTCCTGTTGCTCAGATCCTGTCCTGCTGCAGGTGGAGATAGGGATGGGGAGGGTTGGAGCACCTCTGATCTCTAGAGACAGACTGGGAGAGCTGGAGGTGTTCAGCCTGGAGAAGAGAAGGTTCTGGAGAGTCATTAGAGCCCCTTCCCATGCCTGAAGTGGCCTATGAAAAAGAGGGAGAGGGGCTTTTCATACAGGCAGACAGTGACAAGACAAGGGGAATGGTTTTAGACTGAAAGAGGACAGGTTTAGATGGGATATTGGGAAGAAATTTTTTACTCTGGGTGCTGAGGCCCTGGCACAGGGTGCCCAAAGCAGCTGTGGCTGCCCCTGGATCCCTGGCAGTGTCCAAGGCCAGGTTGGATGGGGCTTGGAGCACCCTGGGATAGTGGAAGGTGTCCCATGGCAGAAGGGTGGGACTGGATGGTCTTTCAGGGAAGATCTCTTCCAACCCAAACCAGTCTGTTTCTTATCTGTGAACACATCTGCCTTCATTGGGCTTTTGCTGGGAATTGGGTATGAAGCCCAGCCCTGTGTCCTAAGGCATCCCAGGCTCCTCTAATCCCTCCCACCTTTCTCCCCACAAGTGCAGGTCTTCTTCAGGGTCTTTGTTGCAAAGAGCCCCCAGCCATCTGCTCAGCCTGCCTGAACCTTTCTGTTCATTCTCCTTCCCACGTCTCCTGCACTAACGATCTCAGCTGGGAGCAGAGAGTACCTTGCAAATGCCACATGCCCAGGCTTGTGCCGTTGTGCTTTCCCACAAGCACTAAAATCTCATCAGCAACCTGCTTGGACACGATTGCCAGCCCTGCTTCACTCACCAGAGGGGAATGGAGATTTGCATCTATTTCAGAGAGGCAGCCGTGATTTTGATTCTTTTTGTGAGATTAATTGAACCATGACAAGTTTTCTGGCTCACCAGCTCCAGAGCTGTGGCCGTAGGAATTCTTCCTCTTCTCCTACTTGAAAGCAGATGGCAATTTATTCCATAGTCATGTTGGAATAATGTGTGTTCCTGTGCCTCTGTGTTTGGATGGTCAATAGGGAACAGTCCATCTTCATGTGATTTAAAATATCTTGGAGGACCCAAATGCACAGAGCTGCGCTTGGGGACTTTGTGTAGATTTGTGATCCTTTTTAGAGGAGCTGAGGCCATAAAATAGTGACTGGAATTCGGGGGGACGTAAATAGCACATTTTTATCTGTGGCAGCTATAACCTTGCTTGGTGGTTGTTCGTGTTATTTAGAGGGAATATGGACACGTTTGGGTTGTTTAAACAGTCTGGAAGTTCCAAGGATGGAGGAAGGAGTTCTGATAATGGAATCAACTGCACAAGACTTGGAAAGCAGCTGAATGTCCTCTGGAAGAAAAAAAATGTTATTTTTAGTCCTTTCTAGTGGTTTATTTATGGAGGGAGCTCCTGCACTCTGGAACGGAGCTGGGCTGGTGGGAAGAGCATCTCTGACTTCATGGAAAGTCATGTGCCATGTTTTAATGATTTTTGGAGGTGACTGTCCGGCTCTGGGGTTCCCCTGAGGGTGAAAGTCATGTTTGCCATAGTTCAGAGCTGGAAATCTGTTTTCCATAGTCCCAGAGATGGAAAAGAGATGGAAAGCATGAGGTGGGTCTAAGATAAGCAGAGCTCTAGCACTTCTTGCTCCTCTGCAAGGTCAGCTCTCTATTTTGGGTTTTTAGGGAGTCAAATCATACATATGAATTACTTCTTGTACAAAGTTTTCAATTGTCAACAGAGTGATTTGTGAATAAATGTTTTCATTACTTGGCTGGCTCCATGGATGGATGGATAATATCCATCAAATAAATTATTCATCCCTTTCTCTCCTTGCCATCATCAGATAAATTCCTTGTGATTTATATTTGTTCATTATTCATCTGGCTACGAGGAACAGACATATCAGAGATGGGTTAGGAGCTAAATCTGCTTTATTGAACCCAGCAAGGGAGCTCTGGTTGATATTGGGGTCTGTACCAACACAAACCTCATCCCATGGACTCCGAGTGCCCTCTGGACGCTCGGAGTGGCTCCATGGGTGATGAGAGTCCCCAGGTGCTGAGCTGAGGGCACAGCCCTCATTCCTGAAGGAAATCTGCAGTGTTTGACAGTGGACAGGACAGGAATGATCAGTCTTTATGGCAGTTTTTGCAATATTGTACACAACACTGGGGCTGAGGCTGCAGACCTTCCTTCCTCTCCCAGGCTTTCAGCTTCCTCAGGCTGCTTTTGCCCCTGACAAAGGCACACCACCCTCCTGCAAAACACTCCAGCAGCAGGGATGTGAGAAGATTTTCCACCGGTGCCAGAGGAGGAATGGAGGGGGAAAGGATTTAGTTTGGCTCCTCTACAAAAAGAAGCAAAGAAAACCATCACACAGAAGCCAACTGAAGGGACAGAGACCAGTTGCTCCTGCTCAGAAGTGACCTGATTTATTTATCTGATTTTCAAGTGTTTTTTGCTTGAAACTGAACCAGCTTCAAATTTTTGTGTGTTTTTTTTGGTGTTATTCCAGTTCTGAAAAGGGCACCTATGGTTATTTTCTTTTTAAACCACTGGGGAAAGCATCTTTCAATCCCCCCCCAGAAAAGACAATATGTTCCTCAAACCATTTTCCCTCTCAAACAGTTCAGGCAGACACCAAATACAGAAAGTTCCACCTTTAGATAGTGAAGAGCTGGGAAAGTTACCTGGATGTGAAAAGCAGAGGTGACAACGGAGCTCGTTTGTATCCTTAACTCGAGAGTCCTGTGCCGGGCACCCGCTCGTAAGACCCGGCTGAGCCACGTGAGGGGGTTGCAGGCAGCCCTGGAACACCGGGAAAGCTGTGATTTTCCATTCCCAGCATCAAATAGAGACACAAGCATCGGGATGCAGCTGCAGAGAAGGAATGACAACGGAGGGAACAGCCCTGTGACTGAGGGGATGAAGGGAAGTGCATCCTCTGCAGGGAGGGAGGAGGAACCAAAGTGGTTCAGGGATTTCTCCCAGTGCTTCCCAGCCCACCACCAGCCCACGCTGGTTTTCTCCGTGTGTTGTGCTGCAGAGATGTGCCCAGAGATGCTCTGGGATGAGCCCATGGCTCCCATCCCTCCCAAAATACCCCACAGCAATGCCCCACACAGGTTTTGTGTCTGTTATGTGCAGCATCCACTTCAATGAACACCCTCAGCTGCTGCAATCTGTGTGTTCCCCAAAGAAAGAGAGCCCTAAAGAAGGAGAATATGGCCCCAAGCAGGGACCTTCCTGCCTGAAGGATGTATTGGAGTACAATTTGTGGAGTGATTGATGTATTTTATTTTCAATGATGTTTTCCCCCTCTTGTCAGCAGTCTCATCCAGGGGACACACCAGTCTTTGAGCCCTTTCCAATTCAGAAATGTATTTCAGCAGGAATGGTTTGCCTTGCCCACGTGGGAAGGAGCAGGGTTTGCTCTGCTGGTTTCGTGTGCCTTCAGCCTTGGAATTCAGGGTGCCAGGGAATGCAGGAGCTCTCACTCAGCCTGACAGGGGATCCTGATGGCTGATCCATTAAACCTTGGTGCTGGAGAGGCTGTGAGAGACTTTTGCACAAAATTAAGCCTATTTCAGTGTCCTTTTCCAAGCTGAACAGGTTTTGGGAGGAATCATGGGTTGGCGCTTTGTTTTTACTATTTCTCCTGCTTTTTTCCCCTCTATCCATGGCAAAGAAAGCTCTTTGACACCAAGAACTTGGAGTTATGTGTAGGATGGAGGGGGTGAGGAGTGTCCCGCTGGCTGGTGTGTGTCCAGGAGTGCCCATCTCACCAGCTGGACTCGTGGCACACCTGGCTGGGAGTGGCCGGACTTGGGATTCTCTTTGTGCCACCTCTCTGGTGCCCCAGATCCATTTAACAGCTGGGATTTGCTGAAGTTTAAGCACATCCCTGCTCTTCCCAGAGGCCACAGGGAGCAGAGGTGTGTTGGGAGGGAGGGAAAGCACAGGTGAAACCAACACTGGTTATGTTTGAGGTGCCTGCTGTGAGCCCCCCTTCACAGAATCCCAGAAACATTTGGGTTGGAAAAGATCTCCAAGGTCATGGAGTCCAACCTGTGCCTGATCCTCACCTTGTCACCAGCCCAGAGCACTGAGTGCCACATCCAGACCTTCCTTGGACACCTCCAGGGATGGGGACTCCAAACCTCCCTGGGCAGCCCCTGCCAAGGCCTGAGCACCCTTTCCAGGAAGAAATCCTTCCTGATGTCCAACCTGAGCCTCCCCTGGCCCAGCCTGAGGCCGTTCCCTCTCCTCCTGTCCCTGTTCCCTGGGAGCAGAGCCCGACCCCCCCCGGCTGCCCCCTCCTGTCAGGGAGTTGTGCAGAGCCACAAGGTCCCCCCTGAGCCTCCTTTTCTCCAGGCTGAGCCCCTTTCCCAGCTCCCTCAGCCGCTCCTGGTGCTCCAGCCCCTTCCCCAGCTCCGTTCCCATCTCTGGGCACTCTCCAGCCTCTCAATGCCTTTCTTGTGAGGGGCCCAGAACTGAATCCTGTCTCCCTTTTTTCTGGGGACACTCCACAGCACTCACGGTGCCTCAGCAGTGCCAGACCAGGGGACAATCACTCCCCTAATCCTGCTGGCCACTGTGTTTTGGATACAAGCCAGGATTGTTCTCCTTGCCCACCTGGGCTGGTGTCCAGCTGCTGTCACCAGCACCCCCAGGTCCTTTCCCAGCCATTCTGCCCCAGCCTGGAGCACTGCAGGGGTGGTGGCCGAAGAGCAGGGACCCTTCCTGCTGTCCTGACAGAGCCGGGCAGACACCAGTGACCACGGACATGTGGTGGCTTCGTGTGCCCTGCAGCTCCTGCAGCGTGCCCAGGCTGTGCACATGTGCAGGGCAGCAGGGCTGGCACTGTCTCCAGAGGTTCTGCTGCCTCCTGGCTCTGCTGGGTTCTGTCACATCCCGGCTGGATCCTTGGCACGGAGCAGGGGGGATGGGGTCAGCACGCAGACCAGGGGCTGGGATGGCAGCTGCGAGCCTGAATCCCATTAAATCAATGGCACAAGGAAAAGATGAGATGTCTCCCAGACCTGCAAAACCAGGGAGGCTTTTCCTGCAGGTCCTCCAGCACTGGAGGAGAAGCTCTTCCTGGTCAGAAGCTGCCTGTGCACAGGAGTGTGTACCAATAATTGCCATTGGTGCAACAGATGAATTTGTTCTGCAGAGCTGAATTTTTTGTTGTTGTTGGTTTGGGTTTTATTTTTTTTTTTGGTGTTTTGGTTTTTCTTGGTTTTTTTGAGGCGGGGAATATTGGGTTCTCAGCATTTCCATTGTTTGGCTGAAAACATGGAAAATTCCATCCTCCCATAAAGTTGGGAGAGGGTAGCACTCCTCTGGCTTGTCCAATGTTTTCTAGAGCTGTCCTGAATTTTAGCATGAGGTTGTCCCTGGCCTGGGAACTGCCTCTTGCAGGCTCTCCCTGCACTGAGCACGTTCATTGGGTTACCTGGTCACACTGAAAAGTTTTGGGCTAGGAAAATCCCCATCTGCTCAAGGCTGCCTGCAGTCTTTTACAGGCCTATTACAGGAGTTTGCTGGGATATATTTTGATGAAAATCCCATTGGTCACCTCAAATTAAGCAGCAGGCAGTTGCACTGCTCTGTGCTCAGCTGCTGCATCTCCTGCAAGTGTCGGAAATAAGTCTGATGGATGCAGGCTGGGAAGTGGGAAGATGACTGGTAGGGCAGCTGTTCCCTGCTGATGGAGAGTTGCAGACCTCTCTCTCCCAGAGAGATGTGAGAGGGGCAGGAAAGCCCCTCACTCACACTCCCTTCGGGGCTGGTGTCTCTGGAAAAGCAGGATTTTCCAGCCTGTTGCTTCCAGAGTCCTTTCACCTGCGAGTGCTGTGCAGGAGTGTCACCTCCCCTGTGCCAGAATAAAGAGGATTCTTGATACACTCCCAGTACTGAGAGGGCAGCTGGTGTCTGCATGGGCTGGATGGCCTTGGCAAGGTGACCTGGGGGCACTCAGACCTCCGGCTGCTGGGCCAGGCTGCAGGAATTGCCTTTGCATGGCTCTGGGTATGTGTGGAGGTCCTTAAATCAACAGCTTGTTCCACCAGTCCTGTCCCCTCTCAGCAGCTCCTCCCCATCCCTTGGTGCCCTCCTGGGAGGAAATTCCCCCTGCTCAGCATGGATTTGGGGGCAGCACGGTGAGGGGGTGGGATTGGCACCTTTCCCTGTTGAGCTGAGGGGTGGCAGCCCATGGAGGTGTTTCTCAGGAAGCTTTGCAAGGCACAGGACAAGAGCTGCTGGGGTGACCTGCCCAGGACACCCTCAGGGCTGCTTGCTCTGTCTCTAGAGTGCATTACAAGATTTTTTTGACTTTTTTTTGCTCCCAAGAAAGTGGCAGAGGCTGGATGGGCTCGTGGAGATGCTGAGAGGCAGATTTCCCACAGGCAGACCCCAGGGCTGCTCCTGGAAAAACATCATTTTCTTTTGGCTACAAAGGGCTCTTCCCACACAGAGCCCCATGGGTGCAGGGTCACTTTTACCAGGGATGCTTTGTCATTTTTCTTTTGCTAACAAGAGCTCCAGGAGGTTTCTGCTGGGACTTCCCCCTCATGTGCAGCCCAGGTGTTTCCAGCTCAGCTGCTGGAGCTTCCAGGAACAGTTCTTCTAACACTTATTTCACCCAGAATATTCTGTAGCTCGCTTAAAATTAAAAATGTAAGAGTTGGGTAAAACAAATTGTATTTAATATCAACTTAATTAGCCCAATGATATTGCACAGATGGTATTCTGGATTTTCATGTTTTATTTAAGAAACCTTTTGGGTTTGGGATAATATATCTGGAACGGAGGCAGAATTCAGCAGCCTCACCGTGGCATTTAAACCAAGTCTGCTGCAGAGCTCGGGGGGCCTGGGCTGGGCTCTCTGGTTTTGGTGGGGCCACTTCTGGTCTTGGGTGGGCAAGAGTAAATGTGGAGATTCCCAACTGGACCCACAGGTAGGAATAAATTTGGATGATGGAAGACAGCCTAATGGAGAGTAAATAATAAACAGCCTTATAAAGGGGAAAGCCAGACAAAAAGCTGTGTTTGTTGGAGTTTCTGTGGGCAGAGCATCTGGTTGGGCCAGCAGAAATGAAGAGAAGGCTCCAGGGAGACCTTCAAGCCCCTTCCAGGGCCTAAAGGGGCTTCAAGAGAGCTGGAGAGGGACTTGGAAATGGGCATAGAGTGACAGGACAAGGAGGAATGGCTTCCCACTGCCAGAGGGATATTGGTTAGATGGGATATTGGAAAGGAATTGTTCCCTGTGAGGGTGGGGAGGCCCTGGCACAGGGTGCCCAGAGAAGCTGTGGCTGCCCCTGGATCCCTGGCAGTGTCCAAGGCTGGGTTGGACGGGGCTTGGAGCAGCTTGGGATAGTGGAAGGTGTCCCTGCCCATGGCAGGGGATGGAACCATGTGAGCTTCAAGGTCCCTTCCAACCCGAACCTTTCTGTGATAATTTTTCCTCTTCAGCCTCAGTTACTGTCAGTGCTGTTTTTTTTAAGTGGAGACCAAGTGGACCAATTTGCTGAGCTCTGTCCCTTTCCTTCTCTGTGGTGTGATGTCCCTAAAAAGTGATGCCTTGGAGGCTCCCTGTAGCCCTGAGCTCTGAGAGAAGATCTTGTCTCTCTTTTTTCTAGGACGTAGCACGAGCCTCAGCCCTGGCCCTGCCTCTCAGCTGTCCTCTGTTCTCTGAGCCTCCTTCATCCACTGCTGAGTATCCCTGAAGAGCTACTGAGGAGCAGCAGTTTTCCTTAAGAGCCCAGTGAGGCTCCTGTGAGCATCATGGCCGGATCACACCGTGTGCAATTCCCAAATTCCCTGCTGTAGCCTGCAGCTGGAGCACAGGAGCTGCATGGCTGGGCCAGGCCGTGTCCCAGCTCCCTGTCCCAGCTCCACTGGGCACTGGGGAGTTTCCTGCCTCAGAGCATGCCAGTCCCCCTTTCTTGGTGACCCTGCTCTGCTCCCAGCCTTACCAGTCATCCCAGATTCAGGGACAATAGCAGACTTTTCCAAAATCCTTCTGCTTTATTGAGCCAGCACCCCTTAGATTCCACAGGGAAGGGCTGTGCCCAGGATTTCTGCTTCCACTTCAGTGATTTTTCCTTGTGTGGCCTTCTGGACACTGGACGAAGGAGGTGTCCATCCCCACAGGGAGGGTCTTCCAGTGCCACTTCCTGGTGGAAGCAGGGTTGGCTGCCAAAAATTTCTCTGCAGTGTCAGAGTATGCTTCTATTTTGGAAAGGAGTGAGCAGCAACTTCCCTGTTGGCAAAGTCCTGGGCTGATTTGGGTTCAGGACAGGTCATATTTGGACCATCCCATGTGAGCAGGTGAAGTTGCCTGTGTCCCCAACACCAGGGAAGTTTGCTAGCAGGCTGTGTCCTGCAGGACAGGAGAGCTGTTGGGTGGCCAGGTGTCTCAGGTTGCAGTGTGAGATGTACCCAAAGTGTGCATTCCATCACCAGCTGGTAAAACCATCTGGAGCAGGGTTCTTTATCCCTTCCATGGCACATCCCTGATAACTCCCTCCGGGGGATATCTCCTGCTAATGGGCCACCAAGCCTCACTGCATGGCCCAGCAAATTCCATCAGCCCACTGTGAGATGCTCCGCCCAGGGGGAGGAACCGAGCATTCCTGCCTGGAATAATCTGAGGGCTGGGACAGCACAGGCAGCCCTGACCTCCTGGGTTCCCAGAGGACAAGAGCTCCATAAGCACCCCTGGAGCTGCAGAGGAACAGCAGAGCCTTCTACAGGATCACTGCTTCAGCAGAAGCACATCCATCAGTGCAGCAGGGCTGCAGGCACCATTTAATGGGACTGCTGCCAGCGCCCTGCCCGGCAGGGTGTCAGGCTGTGTCCTCACTCTGGCACTGTTTCTGTATCACTGCATTTATTTTCATTTTCCTATTCAATTGTAGTTCTGACTTGGAGTCTCTCACTGCTTTGCTTTCAAACCAGTACAGCAGTCTTTGAGGAGTGTTGG
The DNA here is from genome assembly GCA_014706295.1 of Lycocorax pyrrhopterus obiensis. Classification (NCBI taxonomy): domain Eukaryota; kingdom Metazoa; phylum Chordata; class Aves; order Passeriformes; family Paradisaeidae; genus Lycocorax; species Lycocorax pyrrhopterus. The sequence continues at coordinate 5,178,681 of JACSVZ010000022.1, read as the reverse complement.
CCAGGAGGGGTGGGGAGACAATTCTGCTGCACAGGACGTGCTCCAGGAAGAGCCCTTCAGCTGAAGGGGTTCAGTGAGAGACAGCCAAGGAAGCTGGAGAGAGAATCAAACTGCACTGCTCCCCCAGGGAAAGCACCTCACTCCCAGCCAGGGGGATTGAGAAACACAGACAGGCTGGGGTTGGGCTTTCCTACAGCTGGGAAGAACCTTTCCATGTGAGCAGCCAGACCCTGACCCTGCTACAGCCACGGAGCAAACCCTGCTCACCTGTTAAACCACACCATGAGCCCTCCAACAGCAGAACTGTGATGTGATGTGCTGCTGATGGGTGAGAATCAGCAGCTCCTGGGAAGACTGGGGACACTGGTTTCTGCACCTTGTCAGATGTGATCTGCAGGTGCCCATCTGTTCAAACTCTTCATTAACATCCTGCTGTGTGCCTGAGGAGTGCTTGACAAACCTCAGGTTAAGCAGAAGTGGCTCATGGCCCTGTTGGGATGGGTCTCTAAAGTTTAGATATGTGACAAGGGATTCAGTGAGCAAAGTATTTCCAGAGTCCTCTAGGCAGTACTCAGTGTGACAAGCTGAAACTCCATTTTCATGGCTCAATTACCCCAGTTGTGCCCTTTCTCTCATCATTCCCAGTTGTTTTTAATACTCCCATGTTCTATTTTGAGTTGTGGTTCTTGTTCCAGAGATAGGAACAGGAAACAAACGTGTGGGTTTTTTTTTGGTGGTGGATTTTTTATCCTTCTGTACTAGAACTGAGCTTGTCTGACTCTGCACATGATCATTTGCATCAATCCAACAGAAGGGTCACTTAACTGGGAAAATGAGAGCAGGGGTGGCACCAGCCCCCACAGAGCCCATTGGTGCTGGTGTTGCTCAGCACCCACCTGATTCCTGGTGGGATCTGTTCAGCCAGAGCAGTTCAGCACATCCTGTTCCACCTGAGGTGCTGGGGACACCTCTCCTTCCGTCGGGTCTCCGTGTCAGGGCTGTGAGGAGGCAGAGGCTGCAAAGAGCAGAGGAGCAGCTGTGACCTGCTGGGAGGCACAGGGTGAGGGGCAGGAACACGGATGGGTACTCCAAGGCACAGGAAAAGGGGATGTGCTGGGGGTAAGAGCAGAAGGCAGCAGTTTGGGTGAGCCAGGCCAGGGACCTGCACCCTCCTGGGCCGGCTCCTCCCAGGGCTGGGCTGGCATCTGGAGGACAAGCCCTGGGCTTGGTTTGGTGCCTTGTAACCCTCAAAACTCCTCATGCTCAATCCCCAAACTCTTCAGGCTGCAGTTATCCTGTTGGATTAAGTCACATCATCCTTTCTGTCCATGAAGGTCCATTTTTGCTGCTGACCCCATCCCACAGGACAAAATAGTTCTGTTTTCATGGTCTGTTTAATTTGTATTTTTCATGGGTGTTTGAGCAGTCATTTCCACCTTTCTGGATGCAGAGTGGAGTGCTGGAAGTCAGGAATGCCAGTGTTATACGTGTCTATTTTAAGCATTTCTCTAATCACTGCCTGCCTTTGCTGCTGCTGCAAGACTCCTCTGCCCCTCCAGAACCACAGAAAGAACATCTCCCAACATCCCTAAAGAGCAAACAAGTATTAAGTTGTGCTTTGAATTTTGATTTGCTCTCCTCCTTCCAGCACTCAGAGTGGCAGGGAAAGGGCTGATGAAAGCCCTGGAGCCACCTCTGCCAAGGGAGGAACAACCACGTCGAGCCTCTTTCCTGGTGCCTTCCTCAATGGATTGATCCATGAGCTACCATGCATGTGTAGGAGCAAGATTTGGATGTAATCCTGATTTTAACCCATCAGCTCCAACAATAAATTACTTGTTGGGGGTTTTGCTGATGCTTTAACACAGATGCTCAGACTGAGGCTGTGTCCTGTCCATGCCCACCCCCAGCTTGTTCCAAGCTGCAGACTTCTCTGGGAATCTTTGCCTTGGATTTGGCCCCTTGCTGCCTTCAGTGACTGAATCTCTTTGTGTGCTGGGTTCAGCTTGCCACCAGCAGCCAGCTGAAGCTGAGGCAGCTCCTGAGGGCAATTTGAGTTATTATTTAATTTGGCCAAGGCAGTGGAGAGAGGTTGTCACCCCAGAGGGCAGCAGGACTAATTTGGAGGTCAGTGTCTGGAGAGAGCTTCGTGGGTGGCTCTGGGTGTCTCTACAGCCCCCGGAAGCTCATGGGGACTGAGGGAGATTGGGTGGAGAGGGGAAATCTGCATAATCCAACTTTGTGCGTCTCCAGTACAGACATGTCCAGTGTCTGAGGCTTCCCTTGGAGCTGAGAGAGAGAAACTAATTTTCCTGGAGTGCCATTTGCTGCCCTGGATTTAGATCTCTGAAATGAGTGAGAATGTGTGTCCTGGAAAAGCCTTTTTTTCAACATGGAACCTCCAAAAGCTAGCTTGGACAGAGACACCTGAGTAGTTAATATCTAAATTCAGGCAAATTTAAATGTGTTTCTTCCCTAATTTTAGCTCAACTCCCTTGTCCAGGTACATCCACCCAGCTAAAGCAGACCCAAGCTCTCTGCTCTTTCCACCTCCCTTTCCTCTGCCCCCAAACATGATGTGAAACACTGTTTTAAAATGTTTTACCCTGTAAAACAACATACTGCACTGTTCCCTGTTCACTTTCAATTTTATGCAACTTTCTCCGCTGGAATAGGCTCAACGATCCCAGGAAATAATTGGTGAGCTTGTTAGACTAATGGGATTTTTATTTTCAAGGCTATAGATCAAACAAGTATGCCTGAAAATTCATTATACATGCGGTGTGCACGAAATAATTATTCCTTCCCGTGGAGGTGCTGGAGGAGAGACTGTGATAAAGGTGTAGCTTTAAAAAACCCCGCTTGATTTATCATTTCTGAGGCAAAGTTCCCATGAGATGCACTAGTTCAGTATTCAGTGACAGTCACCTGGCTGGCCACGGGGCAGGGACAGCCTGACAGGGACTTGGACTTGCTTTTTGGACTTGATTTTTGGTCTGGATCTGAACAGTCCCCGAGTTCTGCTCCTCCTTTTTAGCAAAGAGCCCCAGATGTTGCTGGGAGCAGCAGAATTTTGTGTTGCTTCCAGGTGGTGAAAAGGGGATGGTTTCCCACCTCCCTCTTCTCCAGGGCTTTGGTTTTCCATCTCCTTCCCCTCTGGGGAAGCAAAGGAAACCTCAGTGTGCAGCCAGGAGGGGAGATTTGCTCAATCCTGCACGTGGACACGGGAAAAAGGGGACGTCAGCAGTGGGGAATCCATCCCAGAATAAAATGATGGATATTGACTGAGACATGGGCTGTGCTGGATCATGTTCAACCTCACCATCCCGAGCATTTTGGGTCTAAATTGCGGTGTCTGGGGTTGTCCTGGTCGGGGCTGTTGGGATCTTGTCTGAGCTGAGCTTGAGCAATTCCATGGGTTTTGTCCTGTGAGGAACCAGGTGGGGATGTTGGCAAGGGGACTGGAGCACCTTCCCTGTGGGGGCAGGCTGGGGAAGTTGAACCTGGAGAGGAGAAGGTTATGTGGAGACCTCCCAGCACCCTTCCAGTGTGTGAAGGGGCTGCAGGGAAGCAGGAGAGCGACTCTTCCTCAAGAACTGTAGTGACAGGACGAGGGGGAATAGGATCAAACTGAAAGAGGGGAAATCTAGGTTGGATAGGAAGGAATTGTTCCCTGTGAGGGTGGTGAGGCCCTGGCACAGGGTGCCCAGAGAAGCTGTGGCTGCCCCTGGATCCCTGGAAGTGTCCAAGGCCGGGTTGGATGGGGCTTGGAGCAACCTGGGATAGTGGAAGGTGTCCCTGGGCCCATGGAATGGGATGAGCTTTAAGGTCCCTTCCAACCCAAACCTTTCTGTGGGTGAATTTTACCTTCAGTGCATTTGCAAATTGCAATTTATTTTTGCATCTTTGTTTGAAAACTAGTTTGTCTTAAGGATATTTTGTGTGTCTGTGTTGGAGTTGTCCACACGTTGCTGCTCTTCTCTCAAGTATTTTCCATTTGTAGAGCTGGCCAAAGAATTAACTGTTCACTGAGAATTTCCACAGGAAAATCTTTTATAAAAAAATCCCAAGTGGATACTGTCTTTGTGAGGAAAATTGGTGAATGTTTGGGATATGACAGGAGAAAGAAAAAAGGAAGAAAAGCAAAGGCAAGTCATAAAAAGGATCAAAAGCGTGAGCTGTGACATCTCGGAAAGGAAAATGCTTGATATACCTTGGAAAAGCTTGAAAACAAATCTCCAACATAACTTAAAAATAGTTCTTCTCATTCTGCAGGCACAAAGAGTAATTGGAAGTGACACCATTTAAGAATGTCACTTCCAGTCTGTCTCACTCCCCTGGTGTTTGTTTGCTGGGCCGGGGTGGGATCACTCCATGAGCAGGCACGGGGAGTTTTGTCCCTCATCAGAGACTGGGCTTGGTGCCCCAGTTCGTTCTGGGCAAGCAGCTCCTGGTCCCCATGGATACACCCACAAGTGCAGAGCAGGGATCTGGACTTGGGATTTCCAAGGCAGGATCTGATCGCTGACCTGTTTCCCACACGTGCTAATAATTTAATAAATGATCAAACCACTGACCAGCTCCTGATAGGAAAAGCTGCTCTGCAGAGCTGAGCTGTGCCAGTGGGCACCTGGGGCAGCCCATGCTCGGCCTGGAAGCTCGGCTTGGAGCTGGGGGAGCTGTGGGATGTGGCGCTGGAGCTGCTCGGGGGGACCTGAGCCTTGGCTGCACTGTCCAGTGCGATATTTCCTGGTTGGACCGTGGGGAAGGCAATGTCACCATGAGCATCCTGCCCAGGATGGATCTCGTGGATGAATCCATCATTCAGGGTGCCACAGAGTGCTGCTTTGGGCTGGGTTAGAATTCAGTCCCTTCCCAGCGGCTGGTTTGGGCTGTGCTTTGGGTTTGTGCTGAACACAGGGTTGATAATACAGATATTTTTGTTGTTACTGAGTTTGCACAGAGCCAAGGCCTTTCCTGCCTCTCCTACAGCCACACTGGGGAGGGGCTGGGGGTGCGTGGGAGGCTGGGGGGGACACAGCCAGGACAGGTGACCCCAGCTGATCCCAGGGATATTCCAGCCCTCATGCTCAGTAAATAAAGTGAGGGAAAGAAAGTGGAAGTGAAGGATATTTGGAGTGATGGTTTTTGTCTTCCCAAGTCACTGTGAGAGGGGGCCCTGCTCTCCTGGAGGTGCTGAACACCTGCCCAGCCATGGGAAGCAGTGAATTAATTCCTTTTTTTGCTTTCTTTGTGTGTGCGGCTTTTGCTTCCCCTTTTAAACTGTCTTTATCTCAACCCTTGAATTTTCCAGCTTTTACCCTTCCAGTTCTCTCCCTGATCCTGCTGGTGGGGGAGTGCCTGAGCAGCCAAGAGGGACTGGGGTGAAACCACGACACAGGTCATGGGTTTGCTGAGGGAGGGAGAGGCAGTGGGTTGGAATGAAGAGTTCCCATCACGGTGCACTGAGTGAGGGGATGATGGACAGGCCAGCAGCAGTCGTGGCTGGAGGCTTCCTGCTGGGCTGAGGGCAGTGGCTGCACTCATTCTGTCGCTGTTGAACCACGGCTGGAGAGAAATCACGGCACGAAAATTCAAGTCCAGGAAGAGAATGGTATGGCCTGGGCCCTTTATTATTATACAGACCCGTTTATATACCCTGGTCCGCATGGACTGACGTAAGATCATTGGTCATTGATCATCCGCCTCCCGTACCGGTTGGCTAAAACCCACAACACCCATTTCAAAATATTTTTCCAGCCAATATCATAGCAAAGCTACATAACAACTGCAGGTGCAAGATAGAGAGAATTCGTTTACAAAACCGTAGCAGTGTTTTTCATAGCTTCTGTGAGAAATGCAGAGCTCTCACAGAATGCTGCAGAAATCCGGAAAATTTCTCTGCTAAAAGCTTTTCAGCATCCACAATTCCCCCTTTTTGATTAGGACCAAAAAGGTACCGTTTGTAATCCTCTGCGGGATCCCTTGCAGCAAGGAGAACAAACACAGCATAAGGATTCTGTTTGGCAATGGCCAGTTACCAAACAGAATCTAAATCAGACACTGATTTAAAGTAGGCAGAGAGATTCCCCAGCGGTGCCATGGGAGATACATCTAGCAAACCCAATTCTACATCAGTTATTAATTCTAAATAGCCTTAAGGGCTCTACATCAGTTGCTAGTTCTGAATAGCCTTAAGGGCTCTAACATTCTGACTCCGTAGTGTTCTGACCCCATAACAAAAGAAAACTTAAAATTCAGTCTCTGCTTGTAGAAGGACCAGCTGACTGATGGTTGATATCCTGGTCATCACCATCCACTCAGGAAACACACTCAGCATCTCATGGGGGAGGCCTTTAGGTGTTGGGGTGCACTGTGTGCTGGAAGAGAGACAGGCCCTGAGGGCCGGAGAGAGAGCCTCTTTCTTGGACCCAGAGGTGACCCTGGGAGTGCATCCAGGTCACCGGGGATGGGCTGAGAGAGGATTGTGGGTTTCTGGACAGTGTTGGACCTATGAGATGTGATAATTGTAGTTTGTGACCTTATAGGGCATTGTTTACCTGTTACCATAATAGGCAATGTCTGTGCACTACCCCAGGTGATTGGGGGACACTGAGGTGAACATCTTTCCTGTTTCTATGATGTGATATCCTGTTGGGTGCTGGTATTTAGGGAATATTTTCCTGCGCAATAAACGCTTTGCACTTCTCCATCTTGTGTATAGAGTCATGCACCTGCGTGATTACTGCATTTAGGCATAGCTTCTGCTAAAGGTTTGCAAACATGTCCCTGGGCAAAGCATCCGGGGCAGTTCTTCCAAAGGCCACAGCGGCGCCTTTTAGGAACCCACAGCTTATAACAAATTGCACACAATTACTCTGCAGTGCATAAGCAACGAGCAATCAAGCGTGCTAACGACCAGCAGCATTAATTACTGGTCATTTCCCCCAGTTGCTTCTAACCTCTGGTCCCAGCTGCAAAACCAGCTCACATTGTGCAACCACTGCATTTAGAGGCCCAGAACATCCCTGTCCTTTGGTTGGCTCTGTAAAAGTTGGATGACAATTTGGAGCTCCATGGGGGAATTGTAAAGCTTCGCTAATTAACCTACGAGTGGTGTGGAATCCTCTGCTGAAGGAGCTGTGTGAGTGTGAAAAGCTGCTGGCAATGCTCCAGGTTGGTGTTGGTTTTATACAAAGGGCATCACAAAGGGGCCTGGACACCTTCTCCTGTCCCAGGTTGCTCCAAGCCCCATTCAGCCTGGCCTTGGACACTTCCAGGGATGGGGCAGCCACAGGAAACCTGTGCCAGGGCCTCCGCACCCTCACAGGGAAGAATTGAAATAATTAATGTAATTAACATAGTTCCTTCTGAAGATCCAGTGATGAAAAGCATCTCTGTAGCTTTAGCTGATGAATTTCAACACTGAAAGGCACAAATAAAGCCCAGAAGAAATGGAGCTCAAGCTGGCCAGGAGGAACATTTCCTCTCCTGCTGCCAATTATTGGGCAAGGATTACGCCGCAGCGTGTTAGTAGAATTAAATGTCTATTTGAACTTTGCTTCTCGTGTACTTTTTAATTTTAATATTATTTATTCTTTGACTCTCAATAATTCATTGAGATGCGTCCATACCAGTAATTAAAAGATGCACAGTAAGAAACAGAGCTCACATAAATTATTCCATGGCATTCATTATTTATTTGGCCACTTAGAGCTGTGCAAAATTTACCGAGAAAATATGTACATTCATTACCACGTGCATTACAATTTCATTAGTGCACTTCTTCAATGAGTAAAGATACTCAGATTTGGGTGTGTGGGCAGCTAGAGAGGTCTTGCTTGTGCCTTTTAAATGATTTAGATTTAACAAAGAGGTCTGTGGTTGGGATCCAGAAGGAGCTGCTTGTGGGAAGCCTTTCTGCTGGCCTGACACATGTGATGGCAAAGTGGTTTTATCCAAAGCTGCCAAGATTCCTGAGCCAAACTCAGGGTCAGGTGTTTGGCTGCGTTGTACAACCACTGACATTAGAGTAGAGCAAGGAACAAGAGCAAACCCGATATTTAAGATCCTCTGGTTTCATTTCCTGTGGTTGAGTCAATCAGGGAGTGCAGTTGCCATGGTGGTCCCACTGCATTTCTTGGCTGGTGCATCCTGGAGGATGAGGCTCAGAACAAGGCCCTGGAGAAGACTCTCAGAGGGGTTCTGGAGGCAGCACTGTCCCATTTTACCAGCCCCACAGACTCCAGCTGAGGCTGCTGTGAAGTGACTCCGGTTCCAACAACATCTCTGGAAGAGGTCCTGTGCATCAGCGCTGAGGCACAGCTCAAACAACGAGGAATTTCTTAGTGCCAAGTGGACTGAAAAAAACCAACCCAACCCAACCAAACAACTCACAAATTCTATCATAGTCTGAAAGGGAAGAGAAACATTTTTAATCAGTGCCACAAAATTTACATCAATAACAAGTCCAGTAGCGCACCAGGAAATTTCCACATGAGTAAACTGCACTCAGTGCAAAAAGGCTTGCATCCACTCCTGGAATTTAATGGTTCAGCTGGCATGTGAAAGCTGTTATTTGGAGGTTTAATTATTAAGGTCAAATTAAATTTCAGCTGTTGGAGCAATGAGCTCCCTCCCTCTGCAGATTCCAGCTGAGGGATTCCTTGCTGGGGAATGCTGGAGAGGATTTTGGTGTATCCACTTGGAATGTATTTCCCATGGGAGCCTCCCTGCTAGGAGTATGTTCAGAGAGCATTGTACCTTGGATAATGAACTGTTCAGGAGGCACCACTCATTTTGGGAGTCCCAGGTGTGCCTTTTTCTGGTTATGAACTACTCATGGTGAAATCTGACTATGAACTTCCTCACAGTGAACTGTGGCGTTCCTGCTCAAGGAGCTGCTGCTGGAATGAAAGGAGTGCTCCACTTCATGGTTCTGGAGATTCTTCTTCCCCCCACAGGAGCTCTGGCTGGAACTTGTAATGGGAAATGGGGGTGTGGCTGTGTGAAGACTTGTCCAGGTTGGTCACCAGAGGCACACGAAGATCAAAGAGAGCCAAGCCCCTCCAAAACTCACTCTGTCTTTCCAACCAACCCCAACCCCACAAAATATGTCTGTGAGTTTTCAAAACACAAAGCACTTCTAATTATTTCGGGCCTGGCTGTGTGTGCACTCAGAGGGTGGAGCAGCTGAAGAGACACACAGGTTTTGGGAAGCAGAGGAGGAGAAAACAACCATCTGTGTCCTGGAAGGCTGGAGTGAGGTCTTAGAGGAAATCTGCCTCATCTTCTCCTGCCTCTCACAGAGACTGGACAAGAGCCATGAGGCTCTGGATCATCCTCCCCTGGCCTGCCTGGGCATGGGAATTCCATCCCTGTGTCCCACAGGGAGGCAAACTCCAGAACCCCCACAGCCTTCCCCAAACACCTGCGTTCGGGGGGTTTAGGAGCTGATTTCCCAACAAAGACCATGGCAGGGCTGCACTTTGGGCATTTGTTTGTTTTGCCTTTACAGCTCAGCTGCCAGGATGCAAAAAAGAATTTGGTTTGGATGGACACAAAATGCATTTCTTGTGTGTGCAGTGAAAGCCTGAAGGAATCCCTGTTTGACTGAACCATCTGCTCTCCTGGGAGTGGGAACCACAAGAAGGGGATCTTCTCTTCCTCCTTGTTCTCTTCATCATCCTCACAGGTACCTTGGAGGTTGGGACACTTCACCGGGGCAGGGACACCCAGGCTGGGTTAGAAAAGGCCACTCCCCACTTCTCTTACATGTTAATGATGGTGACCTTGCAGAGATGCATCCCAGAGGAGCCTGTTGATGTGGTGGAAGGAAGTGGAAGCATTCCCAAGGAAAAGGGGGAGAAACTGAGTCCATCTCACCTGAGTCCTCAGAGCAAGACTTCAGATGGCATTTCCTGTGTATTCCTAACTTCATGGCCAGAGTTGAGGCTGAGTTTGAAAAATGTGGATTAACTTCTTTTATAGAGGAACACTTACTTTTTTCACAGCAGAGGGACTCTTTTGAGTTTCCTGCTTGAGACAGAGTTTGAAAAATACAGTGCCTTGTCTTTCAAAAACATCCTGAGGAGCTGCTGCAAGGTTTCAGATGAGGGCCACGATTATGCTCTGGAGGTTGTCAGAGGAAGGATGCTGCTCAGTCTTTCCCTGTTCTCTTTACTGGAGCTGGCATGAAAATGGATTATTCTAAACCATCTCTCTGTGTGGCTGTCCCATTTGTCAGGTTCCTGCAGTCACATTCCCTGCTTGATGTTTTCATAAACTGCACTCCTTTTCCTTGGGTTCTGGTGATTAATTGTAATGGCAAGTGGAAATATTCTAAAATAAATCTATTTTCATGGCCCTCCGCAAAGCCCACTCTGAGAACCCTCTGCAGATTTAGCAGTTTGGAAGGAGGTGGGGCAGCACAAGGTGCACATCAGAGCAGCAGCTCTGTGGTGCCCACATCTTTCAAACCCAGCCTCGACTCTGGCCATGAAGTTGGGGATACACAGAAAATACCACCCGAAGTTTTGCTCTGAGGACACAGGTGAGACAGACTCCATTTCTCCTCCTGTTTCCTTGAGGATATTTTCACTTCCCTGCAGTTATTTCGGTAGGGTCTGTATTTTCCACTAAGGAGCAAATTATTATTATTATTAATCGGCCCAGGAAATGAAAGGAAAATAGGCAGGAATCATAGAAATGTTCAGGTTGGAAAAGACTTCCAAGACCAGATCCAACCATGAACCCAGCCCTTCCAGGCCCACCAGTGATGCCACGGACAGGGAGGTGCCAGCAGCAGCCCCAGAGCTGGGCAGTGACAGAGCAGGGATGAGGCCAAGCCCAGAACTGCTTGGGGTAATCGTTGGCAATGACCCCCCCACAGTCCTGTATCCTCCACTTCTGGTACCAAGGCTGCAGTTTTCCCTGGAAATGTGCCTTTCCAGCCCTGAAACTCCTCTCCACTGGAGAAGCCCCAGCAGCAGTGCCCTTCTTGCACTCTGTGGATGCTGCAGGGCAAAGCCTGGGGCCGCTTGGTCTGGGTTTCTGCAGCTCTCAGCACCCAGGAGAAGCTCTGCCAACACCTCCTGCTTCCCCTACATCCCTGCACGCCGTGTCTGATGATCTAAGAGCATTTCCCAGCCCAGATGAGCTGCAGTGAGCACAGCAAGAGATGCAAATGAACTGCAGCAGGTTCCCTTTTTCCTGCAGGAAGATGCAGATGGGCAGCTCCTTCTGTTGAGGTGCCCTTCAGCCCAGCCCTGGGACACTGCTGCTGAGCTGGGCTCAGCTCTGTTCGCTCTCTCAAAGTAAAAGATAGGGTAAAACTGGGACAAAACACCAAAGAGGGAGTGACAAAGAGGGAGAGCCTGGATTTGAATTGATAGAAACCCCAGGAACCGGTGTGCAGCCCAGTAAATATTGGAATGCCATTACCTGAGCTTGGAAAAAAATTGACAAATTGTTAGGCTGAATTCATATCTGTAGTGGAACTGGAGAGCAAACACCATGGAGACATCGTTATTTCCTTTCATCATTTTCTTTGGCAACAGAATCAGAAGGAAAAAGCTCCAGAGTGACTCTTTATTATATTTTCCCTCCCTGTGCCTTTTCTTTCTGATTCCCTCCATTGTTCCCAGCTCTGTCAAGATTGTGACAAACTTAATTACCAGCGAACAGTAGGAATCCCAGACGACATATCCATGGTTTTTTCTTTCTTCTGACTTCATGAGAGCTTTCTAGTCTTTAATGCAGAGTGAATAAGGACAGGGAGCAGATGGTGCTGGTGTCCAAAATCAGCAGCATCTGAGCCCTTATCTCCTCGAGATCTTCAGTGTCAAGATAAGATGTGGATAACAAAACTTCCCGGAGCAATGAGATTCGGGCTTGGAGATTCAGAAGATGGGATTGTGCATGAGCAGGCACAGATTTGCCATTTGGGGCGGTGTAATCTGCCAACCTGTTCTTGAAAATCTGGATTAATTTCAGGACTGCTCACAGCAGTGACTGCAGAGCCCAGGGCTCTTGCTCCAAACTCCTGGCACGGGGATAAAGCACATTTGTGGCTCCTGCATCTGTAAATTTGATGCTTGGTTGGCTATAAAACAAGAACTGGGTGAAACACTGTCATGAACAGGGTGTTTGCCCTAAAACCATGTTTGAGGGCGTGAAACAGCCCAGGGTGAGGTTCAGTGAATGGTTTTGAGTGAGAAAAAAGATTTAGAAGAAAAATGCCCTAAAGTACTTGGAGCATTTTTAAGTGAGGCTTTGCCCTTTGATCTTTTCAAAGGGAATTTGATTGTCTTGCTCTCTCGGAGACAGTTTTGGCTTCAGGGCTCTGGAGTGGAGGGGCTTTTCAGCGTCCTCAGCAGTTCTCCAGGTTCAGGGAAGCTTGTGGCCAGCCAGGTTTTGGGGACACGTGCTCCCGTTGCTGCAAGAAGCAGGGAGCCCTTGCCCTTGCCTCCACCCTGCTATAATAATAATAATAATAACAATAACAATGGTAACAACAACAATAACAACAACAACAACAATAATATACTTATTTTTTTATTTTAAAATTTTTTTTAAATAGTGACACCCAAGCAATCCATTGCTTTGCAGGAAATGTCAAGATTTTCCACACAGGCACCTCTTTCCCCTGTGCTCTCTCTCTTGAGAGATGGACAACGGTCATGTGCCACTCTACCAGAGCAGGGGCTTTGCAAACACACCAAATGCTGGAGGTTTGGTAGAAAAAAAGCAGCAAATCTCTCACCAAACCCTCTCTGAACAACTGCACTCCCTCCTGCATTAATTTCCTCAAGCTGGATATCTCCGTGCCTCCTGACTTCCAGAGCAGCTCCTGCTTGGAAACTTCTGGGCCAGCTTCTTTTGCCTCCAAGGAAATCAATTTTCTGCCAAGATTTGTTTTTCTGGGCACTGCTGGAGCTCAGAGCGTGGCTGGGGCCTCGTGCCAGCTGCACTTCAGTGAATCATTGCTCTGAGCACGATGCAGCAGGGTTGGGACAAGAAGAACCTGGACAGTTCTGGCTTTGGGCTGTTCATCAGCCTCTCAGCTGAACCCAAACCATTAAAATAATTTAAACTGAAATCCTGGACTCCTGGATGATGAAAAGGCTCACGTGGGGGTGAGGACTTAGCAGGACTCTGGGTATGTCTCACTGCCCATCACTTTGGGCACTGGAACCTCTGGCGAAACCCAAATTTTATGGATGTTTGACACAGCTGGGGCATGTGTCACCTCCAGGCTTCATAAAGGAAACCCCATTTTGTTATTTGCAATTAAAGGCAGCAGATGTGCAAAAGAACCCAAATCTAAAATTCTCTCCTAAGCAAAAAAGTGACATCATCTTATGATTTTATAAAATCCATTTTTTTTCCCCTTTTATTCTTTTTCCTCCATCTGAAGAGAATGGGGAGGACGCAGGGGAAGGTGGTGGAAACCTCCCCTCCCTTGGGCTTGTTGAGTGCAGTGTTCATTCTTGCTGTCTTGGGGTGACTCTATCATGTGTATCCCCTATCATGCTCTATGCCCAAAAAGTAATTTTGTGCCTTTTCTGTGCCTTTAAACTGAGCTGGAGAAAAGAAAAAACAAACGAACTTTTTCAAAACAGTTTCCCAAGGACACAGAGATTTCACTCCTCTGCGTTCTCGGGCTGCAGGAGCAGGAGGGAGCACCCTGCTTGCTTGCTTCAGCCAGCGGTTTCGGGTTTTTTTTCTTTTTTCCTCCTTCTCTTCCCAGCGTGAGACGGAAAGCTGAACTTTGGTTTCCTGGGACTTTAGTTTTTTCTCCTCTTCTGGACTGTTCAACAACATCAGAACACATCGGGAGAATTTTTCCCCGAGGCCCGGGGGTGGGCCCTCGCCAACCCAGCTCCGAGGAGGAGAGAGACCACACCTACAGAAGGACTCTGAAATCTCCCCAGGTTTCTCTCTATAGCGAGAGATTTCATTTCATTATTTAGCATCATTATCCTTTTCCTGTGTGTTTGTTAAAATAAATAGTTTTTATTTCTTTCACTTTCCTTCGAGGAAAAAATTTCCTTTTTTTCCCGAAACCTGTGGGGGGAAGGGTGGTTGTAACCTGGTTTTGGTTTTCTTTCAGGGGATATATTACTAGATTTTGGCCAAACCGGCACACTTGCTTTTAGACGAGTCCTGAGGGAGGGCCAGGCCAGGCTTGCCAAGGCGCCTGGGCTGAGAGAAGAGAGCGTTTGGGAGCAGCGTCTTCCAGCAGAATCCCCGGGTGACACATTCCCGTCACCTCCTGCTTTGCTCCATCCCCAGCAGCTGAGTTAGAACTTTCTTCAGACAGACTCTTAAATGAGAAGGCGAGGAATGGATGGAGGCTGTGCCTGACCAGCAGCAAGGGTTGTGATTCTTGGAAATGTGGAGGGAAGGACTCAGGACGTTCCTGTTCCTCAGGGAACAATTTCTCCGTGGCTGGCTTGGTTTCCTTACACAGCAAACAGCCCTTTTCAAAGGTTGTATTGCTACTCAGATTTTCCCTTGGGAGCCCTGGGACTTTCCCTTTAACACAGAGGAGAGGATGGTTTAAAATGAGCAGCTCTCGAGCCAAGGGGGCTCTGGGGAGATGGTGCTGAGGGATGGGGAAGTTCAGCATTTTGGAAAAAAAAAAAAGAAAAGTATTCCACGCCTTCTTCCCTGGCTGGAATTACTGCAAAGAGAGCAGCTCTTTTTGCTTTGCTGCTCCAGAGTGAGCACAGGCAATCCCTGTCCTTCCAGGGCATTCCCAGTGTGCCACCTCCACTGCCAGCTCTCCCTGCGCCTCTCACCCGCTGAGGGGAGGTGACGCTGTCCCCAGCTTGACACCTCGGCGTGGCTGGGACGTGGCCAAGCTCCCTGCCATGCACTGCCACTCCTGACTGGATTTATTAGCAGTAGCTCCTGGTTTCCTGACATTTCTGCTGCTTGCTGCCTGCCCTGCCCTGCCCTGCCCTGCCCTGCCCTGCCCGGAGGGTTTTTGCACCACCACATCTTGAGTGTGTGAGCACAGCGTGGCCCAGGCTCTCAGTTCCACGTCAGTGCTGCAAATACAGATTTCATGGATTAAACAGTGAAGGAGAAATGGTTTAGGAGAGCCCCTCCAGGACCCTGGGCTGCTCTCCCCACCCCAGCCCAGCTGTGCTGCAGGGGGGCACGAAGAAAAGACCCAGCCAAAACAAAGAGGGTGGAAAGGAGTGGAAGGAACAAGCTGAGCACGAGAAATGGAACCGGCAGCAGCTGAGCACGAGCCAGCCCAGCCTCCCTCAGCAGCTGGAGACTGAGTTTTTCTAAACTGCTCATTAATTTTTCACATCGCTCTTCAGCGACTCTATTATTGGAGTTGGAATCTCAGCCTGCTGTGTGACAAATCCCTCTTCCTAAATTCTTCTGGGGATAGAGTGAAGAGATCCATCTCTACCCAGACCTGAATACACCATATATCAGAGTCTGCAGGAAGTCACTCCAATCCCCTCCCTTTGGACACACTCCAGGCACAGGGTGAGGTTGTTGGGGTGTCTGTGCAGGGCCAGGAGTTGGACTGATGTTGTTTGTGGGTTCCTTCAGCTCAGGATATTCCATGATTCTATGACTCCTGAAAGAGAGATCCACTTCATAAAGCAATTTATTTACGTTCCCAGTCTGGCTTGACTGGATCCACATTTGATGATGTTCCCTGGATGTCATTTATGTTTTTCAGACAATTCTCTTCCCATTACAATGAACCTGTAGGATTTATGAGGAGCTGGAGTGTGTGGCTTGTTCCATCTCTCATTAGAGTGTCAAACCAGCAGAAAATCTATCATGTGTCTTCTGCTTTTCTTCTGTATCAACAGTACTTAAAGAAAGGACATCAATTGGAAATTAAAGAAATTTAGTTACAAAACTCATAGGGAAGCACCAACAGGAAAGATCAAAAAAGCAGAGAACAAAGAAGGCAGAAATAAAACAGTCTGACAAACATTAGAATCAATATTAAAAGGGGAGAAAAGAAGTACAAAAGCCTCAAAAAGCCCCCCAGAAACTGTGTAAAAAAGCGATGCCTGGCTTTAGAAATGAGAAATGCAAGGAATGGAACAAATGATTTCAGATCTGATCCTATCAGAGAGAAATCTGATTTCAAAAAAAAGCAGCAGCTATGGAGACAGTTTGATAAAAGGCTGTACAAGAAAAGATTTGAAAATTGCATCCTCCAACTGCTTTAGAGAATGGCAAAAGAAAGGGATACATATTAAAATACACGAATGCTGCAACATCTAATTCAACATGTTCTGTTAGTGAGAAAAGAAAGGTATTTTGACAGGTGTATCGAGATTTACCACCAATCTCAGTGACCCCATCAGAAAAAAAAAAAGGCACTGAAAGAATAATTTTAAAATAGCTCTGACAACTGCCTGGGAAGAGCATGGAAGCAAACAGCTCCCAATTATTTCCGTGGCTGGAAAAAGATCAAACCTTATTTCGGTGCTATTTTTATGGGAGGCAAAGTAGGGCAGTCCTGTCCCACTGCTCGAGATAATCATGCAAACAAAGGCTCCTTGGGAGCACCACTGGAATAAAACACCGGTGCCTCGCGGGCTGTGGGCAGAGCCCCAGCACGGCTCCCTGGAACTCGGGGGTTTCTGGAGAAGTCTGCAGTGCCATGGAGCAGGGACAGGAGCTCCTGGCCACGGCTCAGCGCTGCCATCCCCGGAGCTCTGAGCCTCCAGGCACTCAGAACGGAGATTTACAGCAGCAAGGAAAATGCACCTGCTCCTCCCAGAGCATCCTGGAGGGTGCTGGGGCAGGATGGCCACGAAGCCGTGGCTTGGAAAGGGGCTGCTGGAAAATCCCTGTTTGGAGCTGAAGGCCTCACTCCAAAGTCAGCTGTAACACCTTGCACTTCTGCCTTCAAAAATCCAAACCACTAAAAAAAGCAATGAAAAAGCTGGTGGGACACGGGAAAGCAATCTGTGAGTGTTACAGGCAAGTCACCTTTGATTGCATCGGGGCTATCCCATAATCCTCCTACATTTCTAAGCGATCTCGACTGCCTGGCATCGTTAAGATTGGATGTTTATTTGCAGAACCAAGCATTAAAACTCTTCTAGCCCTCAGGCCGCCAGGTCTGAAATTCAAATGCAAAATAGCTGGGCTGGTGCACAGGCTGCTGCTTCTGTACCCGTGATATTCCCAAATCTTCCTGCTGCTTCCATCCCAGTGATATTCCCAAACCTTCCTGCTGCTTCCATCCCAGTGATATTCCCAAAACCTTCCTGCTGCTTCTGTACCCGTGATATTCCCAAACCTTCCTGCTGCTTCCATCCCAGTGATATTCCCAAATCCTCCTGGAATTCTGCAGGTAACACCTGGCACTGGAGCTGCAGCGGGAGGGCACAGGGGATGGCTGTGGTCCATCCCGACCCTGATGCCATTAAACTGCAGATTGAACCACGGGGAAATGAATCTCCCAACTGCACTTGAATGGTGGCAGCACATTCCAAGTGTTCTGTGGAAGCTGAAAGCCTCAGAGTTTGGGTTGGGCAGCTGGAATTCGACTGGACAACCTTCATTCAGAGCTACCCACGCAATTAACGACTCCCAGCCTGTGGGGTCCCTGCCGAGGGGCACCACACAGATTGTCCCCTATAAAATGATGTTTCCAGACCTCCAGGACTCTACGTTTCATCATCACCCTCCTGTGAAAGCCTCAGGCCATGCCTTGGGGAAAAAAGGCTTCTTCTTGGGATCAGCCAGTGGTGCAGCCTGAAGGACAGGAATGGTCAGGGGATTTCCAAAATAAAAGAGAAAGGGCAATAAATGGGAGGATTCAAAACACCAAAATGCCCCAACCACTCTTACCCATCTCAGCCTGCAGCTGCTGGGAGTCTCTCCTACCTGGGAGAAGCATCCCACACTATCCATGGGCTAAGAGGGAGCGGTGTGAGCCAGTGCCCCTGGATGAAGGGAACAGGGATTTTAGGGGGGTTTATCACAATTTGTGCCAGGGGAATAAGCAAGATAAGACCCAAACCCAGAGCAGGGCAGTGGAAACACCACAGGTGGGAGATGAAGGGGTCTGAAGATCATCACAACTCAGTTACCCACTCACCTCTGGAGCAAAGCCCAGCAGTTCAGGGCCAGCTTTAACAATGAAAAGCTTAAATATCCACACACACACGCAAAATTTAGTTAATGGTGTGCTTTCTGAGCTTCTCCTTCTCATTTGAGCTATATTTTTTTATTTTGTAGACAGACTGAAAAGATGGTGAGCTGAGGCTGCTGCTCTGCCCAGAGAGGGGTCCCTGGCAGGTCTTGAGTGGGATCATCTCCCTGGTGGTGCCAGGTACTCCAGGAATTTCAGTGGAAAATGAGGGGCCATACAGGACTGGAATGAATTTCTCAAAATTACATCAGTCAGCAAATAAGGAAAAATCGTAATTGCTGTGGATAAATGATGGATCTGATGTTATTTCACATTGCAGAGTAACTGTTTCCTTTGGGTGTTGAAGTCGAGCTTTCTACATTCATTACTAAATTTCAATCAGGTCTTACAGAGCACGGAAAAGGCCTCAAAGGTAATGAAATTCTTACAAAAGGTTACAAAAACAGGCAACTGGCTGAGGGAAAGGCAGTGGAAGCATCCTAAGTGATGGAGACATCGCTGTGTGAGCTGGGGGTGCAGCAGCCACCGGAGAATTGGGTGGAGAGTGTGCAAATGCCAGGTGAAGCCCAGCCAGGACCTGGAATTAGTCATGAGACTAAACCTCGTCCCCAGGGTGTGGGGACAGCATGTGGCCAGGGGACACACGGGATTGTGCTTCTCCTCAAGTGCTCCCCAGGCCTCTGGAGCACCAAGCTAGAGAAGTTCTGGCCTTACCCCACTTTGTGCAAGAGTCTGGAGAGAGCTTTGCTGTTACTCAGAGCAGGAGCAGGTGGGTGCAGTCGCCACAGGAGGGGTGGTCTGGTGGTGTGTGTTGTTTATTCACGGTCTGGAGCTGCACTGGGCACTGGAGAGTCACCACCCTCTGCTCTTTTCAATGCATCTCCTTTCATTTCTGTTGGTAAACAAGTGTTTCCTGGGCCCTTTCCCCCATAACTCCCAGTGAAAATTCAACAGGGAGTTTCAGAAGACTGGAAATGCACATCTCCCAGAAATATGAATTTTTACTGATTGTTTCTGGGTATTTAAAATAACTCTGGCCTGGGTTGCAATTATTCTGTTGGAAAGAAACTCACCATTGCCCCTGGATCCCTGGAAGTGTCCAAGGCTGGGTTGGATGGGGCTTGGAGCAGCCTGGGATAGCAGAAGATGTCCCTTTAGGGAAGTTGGAGTAAGATCAGCTTTAAGGTTCCTTCCAGCCCAAACCATTCCGTGATTTTATGATTCAAGGGAGGTGTGAAATGAGTTTTCTACTCTCCCTATACAATATTCCATCTTTAAATCCAAGAGGTAAAGCACAAAGGCACTCGTGTCCCTGCTGCCCTGCCATCCCCAAGGACATCCCCGGCAGGAAAGCTTTTCCTGGCGGATTGCTGCTGTCACCCAGGTGTGGCTGTGTCCACAAGGACAATCTCCTGGGCACTGGGATTTACAGGGAGCTTACAGGTCCCCACAGTTCCCTGGTCAAAGCCCTCCCCCAAGCCCCTCAGCCGTGCCAATCCCTTCCCTGGGCTGTGGCAGGAGATCCGTCAGGGCACAGCTCCCTGGATGTTCCCCAGCCCTCTTGGGGACGCCAGCCCACTCTGCAAGCCGCTGAAACACGCAGGGCTGTGCAGATTCCCTCATTTTCCCTCCCCATGTTCAATACCAGCCCTTCCCCGAGGGATCCCGGGAGCGCTCAGCGTGCTGATGGGAGCAGGAATCACAGCTCAGCAAGGCCTGGCTTGCTAAGGCAAACAAAATATTGCTGGAATTAATGCAGGAAAGAAATGGCCCCGGCGTCCTTCCTATTTTTATTTTCTTTCCCAGCCAAGCTGCCTGCTCTGTGGGCTTTGGATTCCTTCAGCTGCACAGAAGGGCACGTGATTTATTGAAATTGGAAAGCTTGCAGACAAAAAAGGCTGTGAAATTATTTTGTATCTGACACAATCATTAGTGGTATTATTTCTTTTGGAGCTGGGAAGGACACTTATAAAACATCTAACAAGCTGCTAAGGAGATTGCCTAAAGCAGTGATTTTCAAAATGTGCTGCTGGAGCCCATTCTTTGTGCTCGGCACATACATCAAGCTCCAGTTTCTTTTTATGGAAAGGACTTCAAATAATATTTCTGAGGGGTGTTTATGACAGTTTGCTGGTCATCCCCTTCAAATATATGCCACCTGCTGATGGCACAATACGGAGATGATTGAAAGAGGCCAGGGCACTCTGAGCAAGTGTGTTGTGGGGCAGAGGGGCACCCAGAGCTCCTCTTCTGCTTTGTGAGGCCCTCTGTGCATGTGCACCATGCAAACCTCCAAATCCAAGCACTGAGCCAGGTGTCAGTCTCTTGGGATGCTCTTGGAGGGGTGTGGATGGTCTCCTGTGGGTGTCCCACCGTGCCTGCTGTGGCCAGAACTTGTCCGGTGGTCCAGCCTGCTTGGAAGTACTGGTCCAGCTACAGGGGATGCTGGTGGAAGGCACCTTCTCGGGGAACAGGCACTTGTTTCATCATAGAATCATCACAGGACAGGTTGAGAAGGACCTAAAAGCTCATCCAGTCCCCAGGGACACCTTCCACTGTCCCAGGTTGCTCCAAGCCCCATCCAACCTGGCCTTGGACACTTCCAGGGATCCAGGGGCAGCCACAGCTTCTCTGGGCAACCTCCCCACCCTCCCAGGGAACAATTCCCTCCCAATATCCAATCCAAACCTGCTCTCTGTCAGTTAGAAGCCATTCCCCCTTGTCACTCCAGGCCCTTGTCGATGGTTTCCCTCCATCTTTCCTGTTGGCTCCTTCAGGCATTGCAAGGCTGTAATTAGATCACCCCAGAGCCTTCTCTCTTCCAGGCTGAACAATCCCAACTCCCTCAGCTTTTCCTCACAGCAGGAGGAAAAGCTGTGAGGAGAAGCTCCATCCCTCTGATCGCCTTGGTGCCTCCTCTGGACCCGCCCCAGAAGGTTTCGTGCCCTTGCTGGATATATTTCCCCCAGTGTCCAGGGGAGGAGCAGGATGGGATGGCGAGCAGAGCCCAGCCTGACCTCCTGGCAGCTCTGCTCCCACCTTGAGTGGAGCTCCTGCACAAGCTCCTGCCACATCAGAGACTGGCTGTGCCTCCTCCTCCAAGGATTTGGCAACTTGTGCTGGCCACATCTGCTCTGGGAAACTCTCATTTCTCTGGCTGAGGGGGCTGTGACTCGAGCAGGATGTGCTTTCCCAGTGGTGAGTGTGGAGTTCATTATCAGCAGCCCCAGCTCTCAGCTGGCACTTGGCATCAGCAGATCCCAAAGTCCATTGTGGGAAAAGGTCAAACCCATGGACCCCATTTTAAAGGTGGAGGAGCTGAGACACAAAACCCAACAGCCGCAGACAAAGTCACCCCACAGGCAGGTGGCAGGGCTGAGGACTCAGTGCCACCGTCCTCAAGCCCAGTCCAGTGCTCCAGCCTCTCCATTCCCATCATCAGCACTGGGATGGCCAGTTCCAGCTGCTGTGAGACGGCTGAGGGTGGAAGGAGCTGTTGTCATGGATACAGCATCCACAGGCTGTGCTCCTGCTCTTCCACAGGAGCTCTGTGGGCTCCGAACACCAGTGCAGCCATCAGCACAGGAATGGTGATTAATCTACAGCCCAAACTTCACTGGCGCCTCTGGCACTGACGGAGCTGGTGGCTTCTCCGCTTCCTCCAGCACCAACAGCTGCCAGGAGCTGGTGGAGTTCCCTCCCATCAGTTCTGTCCTGGATTTACACACAACTTGTGCCCTTCCCAGCACCACAGCACCTCTCTCTCCCTGCCCCCGCCTTGGGTGGGGTCTTTCCCCCAAAACAGGTGGTCTCAGCAGGGAAGAGAGACCCCCCCAGCCACACACACACAAATGCACCCCCTGAGGAGGGTGTAGCTGCAGAGAGACCCAGGTGAGAGCCAGCCTGGAACGCTGAGAACTTGGCTGAAATTGTGTGGATTATGGGAAAAAGGTGCAGCCAATGCCCGTTGTGGCCTCTTCCCATGCCATTTTTCTTCCATAGGATCATGGAATATGTCGCTGTTGCACCACGAACGGCGAGAAACGACACAATGAAGTTCAGGAGCAATAATGGCTAATTTAATTGATTATAAATCGTTTATATAACCCGGTTCGCAAAGATGATAGAAAGCCATTGGTTCTTTTACCAACCACCCCTTGGTCGATGGGCTGAAGCTCACAACACCCATTTCATCATATTTGTCTCAATGTGATCCATAACAATTCTGCATAACAGACCCAGGTGCAAGATAAAGAGTTAGTTTACGAGAACTCGTAGCACTGTTTTTCATAGCTTCTGTGAGAAACACAGAGCTCTCACAGAATGCTGCAGAAAGCTGGAAAATTTCTCTGCTAAAGCTTTTCAGCGTCTACAGGAATATCCTGAGCTGGAAGGGACCCAAAAGCATCAGGGAGTCCAGCTCCTGCACAGACACCCCAACAACCCCACCCTGGGCATCCTTGGCAGCGCTGTCCAAACGCTCCTGGAGCTCTGGCAGCCTCGGGGCTGTGGCTTGTGCTGTGCTGATGAGCCAGATGGAGCTCATCCTCTGGAACACGGCAGCTCCCATATCCACAGGTTCAAAATCCCATTTCCCACGTAAACATCCTCAGAAGGTGGAATCATAAGCATGGAATCGTGGAATTATTAAGGTTGGAAAAGGCACTTAAGATCATTGAGTATGGATGCTGAAAAAGCTTCAGCAGGGAATTTCTTCAGCTCTCTGCAGCATTTTTGTGAGAGCTCTGTCTTTCCCATGCAAGTAACTCAAAACAACGTTACAGTTTTGTAAACTTCTTGCAGCTGCAGGTTGTTTTGCAGAATTGTTATGGTTCTAACTAGAAAAACATTCAGAGATGGGTGTCTTAGAACTTGGCCAATCCCCTTAGGGGGTGGATGGCAAAAAACCAATTACCTTATGCCACTTAACACACTTTGTGAACTAACATATAAAAGCCTTCTGAGAGTTCATTAAAGCACTTCCATTATCCCTGAGCCTGGACTTTGTGTTGTTTCTCTGCTCGTCCGTGGGGAGAACAGCGATAACTGAGTCCAACCATTCCCCCAGCACTGCCACCAACCCACGTCCCCAGGCCCCACACCCGCAGGTTTTCTGAGCACTTGCAGGGATGGTGATTCCACCAGTGCCCTGGGCAGCTGTTCTGATGCCTGAGCACCCTTTGGGTGAGGAAATTTTTCCCAATATCCAACCTAGACCTCCCCTGGTGGAACTCGAGGCTGTTCCTGCTGCAGGCAGAGGGGGCTGCCTGGACGTCTCAGGCCACCAAGGACCTTTTCGTCCCTCCATGAGGTGACTGCCTGGTCATCCAAAGCCTTGCAGGAGCAGTGAAAGCTGAGCAGTGGGAGCTCTGTGCAGGAGGGTGACACATTCCAGGGCTGCTGCTGCCACAGCCCAAACCAGAAAGACAAACTGTAGGGGTGCACGATGTGCTGGAAGAGAGATGGGCCCTGAGGGCCGCAGAGAGAGAGAGCCTCTTTCTTGGACCCAGAGGTGACCCTGGGAGTGCATCCAGGTCACCGGGGATGGGCTGAGAGAGGATTGTGGGGTTCTGGACAGTGTTGGGCCTATGAGATGTGATAATTGTAGTTTGTGACCTTATAGGGTATTGTTTACCTGTTACCATAATAGGCAATGTCTGCGCACTACCCCAGGTGATTGGGGGACACTGAGGTGAACATCTTTCCTGTTTATATGATGTGATATCCTGTTGGGTGCTGGTATTTAGGGAATATTCACTGCACAATAAAGGCTTTGCACTTTCCATCTTGTGTGTGAAGTCCATGCCCTTGTGTGATTACTGCACAAACCTCGAGGCAAAGCACAACCACCGCTCCTCCCTCCAGCTGTTCTGGGCTGGTGGATCCTCCAGCAGGACTTCAGCACTGCTCCAGGGCTTGTCTGGAGGACAGGGTGTACTTGGAGGGGTTTTTTCCCTCTCCTGCAGCACAGACCCCAGGGAACATCCTGAGACATTTCCTGATTACTCTGATGGCCTCTGCTACGGTGAGAGTGAGCTCTGAGAAGGGACAGCATGTCAGAACTCCCAGATTTCCTGCATGAGCCTCCAGCATTGTGCTTGCAGCAGCTCCATGGCCATTAAAACAGGTTGGTTTGGCAGCCTCACCATCACCCAGGCTCCTCACCCAGCAAACTGCATGAAACTGATCTTTGTGCAGCCAGGGCCATCCCAAACTGGTTTTTTTCCCTTTTTCTAACACTGAGTTTACCATTAAATGTGCCTGAGAAAGCACAGATAATGCCATATATTTCATGTAAAAATGGTGATCTTTGGTACTTAGTGTCTGTCATCAGAAAAACCATTTTAATAAATAAATAACTCAATTCCTTGCAATGTCCAGAATCCAGGGACAAAAGGAGAACTGTACACACCTGGTCAGAGACCCTGAACGTGGCTGGCAAAGGATTGTGGCACCTCAGACAAACCTAGAAATTAAATTCCCCTTAAATAACCCAAAATCTTATTGCTCATCCCTAATCTAGGAACGTGATTAATCATTAAATATCATTAATTAGGAATGGGAAACTGCTTTCACACATTCCCACAGCCATTGCTGATGGGATGGAGGCCTCCAGGTGAAACTGCTTTACACAGAGCGAGGTGTACCTGCCTAATTACAGTGTAATTAATGAGCCACAGCAGGGCCCATTTCAGCCCTAATCCCCTCTAATTGGCCAGGACAGGGACTGGCTCCTTCCTGCTGCTCCCCAGAGCTGTCAGGCCCTGAGGGTCCCTCCTTACCCCATCCCAGGCACTATAAAAAGGCAGGTGGGGGGTGATGGGGCATGGTGGGTGTCTGGTGCTTCCTTGCTGGTGGTCTGCTCACCTCCCACAGGTAAAAAAGGTGCTGTTCTGGACTTTGCAGGGGGAGTATTCAGGTGTTGGGGTGTGGGCCCTGAGCTCTGTTTTCCCCCAGTTCTGCTGTTGTTATTTTGCTTATTCAAGAATTCCTCGGTGGGAGGGAAGGCGGTACCTTGTGCCTCTCCTGAATATATTGATAATATTTGGTCTCCAGGGTGAGGAAAAGATGTCCTCCTTGTTCCTTTGATCATCATAAACCACTTGAAACTTAAACTCAAAACCAGGTAGATTTGCAAGTGGCACAGATCCCCTCCTGTGAGGCTGTTTGGGGGGTTTCCCCTGAATAGGCAGTGAAGGAAACTCTCTCTTTTATGACCTTAGAGGGAAGTGTCCCCTTGGAAGGGGGATCTTTCCCTAAAGCCTTGGTGTTCCTTGCAGTCTAGCTGCCATGGCTTCTGCTGTGCCTGACAAGGAGGAGGTTGCCCAGAGCTCCCCAGAGGTGAAGGAGGAGGAGGAGGAGGTAGGTGCTCCCTGTGGGGTGTGAGGAGGTGGCCCTGCTGTGGCTGAGGGGAGCTGAGCCCCCAAAAAGGGGGAGTTTCCTCTGCTTAGGCTGTGTCCTGCAGCTTCTGGGTGACAACACACACAAAAATGTGGACCTAAAGTCCCTGTAGCCTCTTAGGCTAAGCAAAACTGGCTGGTTCTTGGCTAGGAAAGATGTTTCTCTAACTCAAGATCCTGGCTTGCTGCAAGCAGTGCTCCCGTGGAAAGATTCCAATGTTCCAGCATCCCTGAGACCTGCTGCTCTTGCTCTGCTTCTGTGACCAGCAGCAGCCCTGCAGGCGAGGGTGAAGCCTGTCAACTTAAAACCAACTCAGTCCTGCCTGGTGGAGCTTTTCCTGGGGCATTGGCCTGTCAAATAACAGTCCCAGGTGAACTGGAGATGGGTATGTGGCAGAAGAATTGAGCTTGCCCCCAAACTTGGCTGTTATTTGAGCCAGAGGAAGATTTTCCTGGGGTGGACTGTCGTTAATGCCAAAGCTCCCCAGCTCGTGTCACGGCTGAGTTAGGGATTTAATTAAGTGTGTGAGCAAGGCAAGAGTTTTTCCCTCAACCAGGCCAGGTGATTTGGTGACAACTCCCCCCAAACAGGGAATTTCAGGGCAGAACTGCTCAGGGCCGCGTTTGGAGCTTCATGGCTGCATTTTTCTTTGCTCTTGCAGGCTGCAGTGAAGGAGGTGGCCAGCCTGAGCCTGGTGAGCTCTGCCTGTGACGTGGTTTCTGCTGCTTATGCCTCCACCAAGGAGAGCCACCCCTATGTGAGGTCTGTGTGTGATGCTGCAGAGAAAGGAGTGCAGAGTGTGACCGAGGCCACGGCCAGCTGTGTGCAGCCAGTGCTGGCCACCCTGGAGCCCCACGGTAATCCCCTGGGGAAGGGCAGGCCCCTGCCTGGGAGGGACTCCCTGGCTCCTTCCACACCTGGGAGGAGTCCTGGGGTGAGGAAATGCACCTCTCCATCACCACAGAGAAAGGACAACTCCTGCCTTGTAAATAAGGCTAGAGCTGAGCCCTAATCCCAGCAGTGTGATGGAGAGTCAGGGATTGGCTCTGGTGCTGACTTCCCTAAAACTGATTTTTGCAAGGTGGAACTTGAGGCAAAATTGCAGAAGACCAAGTTTTGACACTTTTTTTGGTTCTCTCTCCAGTTGCTGCAGCGAGTGAGTATGCTTCCAAGGGTTTGGAGAAACTGGGGGAGAAGCTGCCACTCCTGCAAAAGCCAGTGGAACAGGTGAGAACTGAAGGTTGTGCTGTCCCTGGCAGGCAGAGGGGCCTGGTTCTTGTGGGGTTTCTAAGCCTGGGAGCGATGTAGGCTCTTGTGTGAGGACCTGAGTGTGCAATGCAAGCTCCTACAAGAGTAAACACTCGGCTGGCACTGTGCTATTTGTCCTCTTGGTGCAGTTCAGAATTTCGGTGTAAGGCACAACCCACTCCATTACCTGCCATTCCTCCTCTTCCCCAGGTTCTCTCTGACACGAAGGAGCTGGTGTCGTCCAGAGTGGCTGATGTGAAGGATGCTGTGAGCAGCAAAGTGCTGGAGGTGATGGATGTTACCAAGGAGGCTCTGCAGAGCAGCACGGGGGCTGCCAGACCCGCGGTGCCCGGCGCTGCTGGGGTGGCTCTGGAGCCTGGAGTGGGTCAGACAGGTGTCTGTGGAGCAGAGGCTGTGCTGGAGACAGCAGGAGGTGACTCTCTCCCTATTGGAAATGAGGAACTAGGTAAGGAAAGGGTGCCTGTGGCTATTGAGTGGGAATTATTAAACTGGGGATGGCCAGCCCCATTTCCTCACCCCACTACTCTGGAATGGGGCTAATAGGAAGAAGAGAATCCCAGAATGGTTTGGGTTGGAAGGGACCTTAAAGCTCATTTTGGGCTTCTCACCATGGGCAGGGACACCTTCCACTAGCCCAGGGTGCTCCAAGCCCTGTCCAGCCTGGCCTTGGACACTTCCAGGGATCAGCCACAGCTTCTCTGGGCACCCTGTGCCAGTGCCACACTGGAGGGTACCTGGCTCCCAGTCTGGGATCTCGTGAGCCTGGTACTGTGACATCTCTGGTGACTCGGGCGCTGCCTGTGTCCCCAGCCCGGCTGGCAGCGTGCGAGGAGGGCACAGACGTGGTGCCCCTGGAGCAGCAGCGGCAGCAGAGGAGGTACTTTGTGCGCCTGGGCTCTCTCTCGGAGGAACTTCGCCTCTTTGCCCACCTGCGCTCCACAGCCAGGATGAAGCAGGTCTGGCAGGGCATGCAGGGGGCCCTGGCACAGCTCCACTGTGTCATCAAGCTGGTAGGTAGAGCCCAGCCCCTGGCAGGAGGGGACCAAAGCCTTGGTCTTGTCTCCACTTCATTGCTGTGGTGAAAAGCTTTGCAATTCCCCAGCTCATCTGTCTGTCTTGACACTCTGATCTTCCCCTGCCACAGATTGAGGCATTTAAGCAAGGATTTAATCAAAAGCTTCAGGAGGGGCAGGAGAAACTACACCAGATGTGGCTGGACTGGAGTAGGAAGTATCTCAAAGAGAGTGGAGATGAAAGCCCTGCAGAGCCAGAGGTGCCTTCCTGGGGAGGGAGGCAAAGGGCTCTGGGCATCCCCTTTATTTTTTTTTTTTTTTAATTAAGTGACTCATTCCTGATCTTGTCCTTCTTGCCTCCTCCCAGGAGATGGAGTCTCTGGCCCTGCTCATGGCCTGCAGGATCACCCAGCAGCTGCGCATCACCTGCTGTGGGGTGGTGGCTGCTGTCCAGGGCCTTCCCTGCAGCCTGCAGGACAAGGTGAAACAGGCTCTCAGCACCATCCAGGAGCTGTGTGCTGCCTTCTCAGTGGCAAAATCCTTCCAGGATTTGTCCAGCAGTGTCTTGAGCCAGAGCCAGAGGAAGCTGGCTGTGATCCAGGAGTACATGGAGGAGCTGCTGGATTACCTGAAGCACAACACTCCTCTGTCCTGGCTGGTGGGACCCTTCTCCCCCAGGGAGGAGGAGGAGGAACCCTCCCAGGAGGATGGATCCTCCCAGGAGAAGGAGGCAGCAGGAGCTGGGCATCTGGAAACCTCCAGCACCCCCATGTAAAGGAGAAAACAATAATTGCTGTTGGCATTAAACCCTCAGTAAGTGTAAAGAATTGTCTTCCTAAAAGCTGCTGGTGCTGGGTCATAACTGCTTAAAATAAAACTGCTGCATACAAAACCCCTGGCTCTGCTGTCTCTTGGACAAAGGCTGTGAGTGTTGCTCAGTGGGTGTGACCTGTACTCTTCCCATCCATCCCTCGGTGGAATTCCACTGTGCCCTCAGGGATTCAGGAGGAGCAGTCAGTGCTGCAGGGAGGATCACAGCTGGTGAGCCCTGCTGTTGTCCTGGGAAGCTGTAATTCCTCCTCTCTCCCCAGCCTGGAGGCCCTGCTGGCCCTGTCCCATGCTTGGGGGAGCTGCTGGAGCCCTGGCATCCCTTGGCCTTGCTCCTCCAAGGCTGAATTCTCCTCCTGCATTTATCTGCTGCTGCCTGGGGAAGGTTTCGGTTTGGTGGGATGGGAGGTGTGGGAGAACCTGCCTGGGAGAGCTGTGGCCTCGCTGATGGAGAGGCACTGGGGGTGGGTGGCAGACACTTGCTGTCAGCACTGCCCTCTCCTGACCAGGGGTTTCTGGGGAGCTCAGAGCTCCTCCAGTGCCATGTCCAGCTCCCTTTGGAAGAGGCTGGGGAGCCCAGTGCCCTCAGACTGGCCAGGAAATGGAGCAGGTGCCTGTGGGACTTTGAGGTGAAAGGCTCTGCTCCTGGCTTCTCATCCTTCTGTCTTCAAGACCAGAAGTGGAATCTGCTCTCATGTGAGTACTGCTTCTTCCAGAGTTATTTTTTTATTTAAAGATAATTGAAATTGTTCCATAAGGGTCAGAAACAGGGACTGGGGAGAGGGCTTTTTTTGTGGATGGTGAATGTGGGCTTGAACGGGTGGAACTTCCTCCTCTCTTACATAAAAGTGACCACTTTTCCAGCAGCACTGCTCCCCCTCCACCGCTGTGTGTACAGGCTTTGTGCTGAGGCACGACTGTGTGGGCTCTGGGTTTGGGCAGCAATTATTCCTTGATGCACCACAACCCTCTCATGCAGGAAAGGTTTGTATCCTGATTCCCTGAGCTCAGCATGCCTGTGTCTTCCTCCTGCAGCAACCAGTTTGTGTTGGAGGCAAAATAATCAGGCAATTGAGGTTGCCAGGCCAAGGTGTTGCTGAGATGTGAGAGAGAAATTGCAGGGGTCATCCCTCCACTGTGTGCTCTCAGCTGCAGAGGGAATCCTCTCAGGAAAAAAGCTCAGCAGTTCTGCCTCCTGTAATTCCTGCAGAACTAGGGGACTGGGAATTGGGGATATTGGAGCCAGTCCTGCTGCTTGCTGGGAAGTGGACTGTGTGTTGTCTTCTTAATGGCAAAGTTGTTCCTTACCACCCAGGAATGCCTGAAATTTAAACTTGCCTGGCTGTAAAAGTGAATTTTAAGGAGCAGCTGGGCATTCCTGCACTTGGTATTGATTTGTCAGAGCAGCACGTCTGATCTGTGTTAGCATAGTGCTTACCCCAGCAAATCCTGCTGCTTCTGCCCACGGATCAGTGCGATGTGTTCCTGCATGGCCACTAAACCTGTTCACTGGGAACATTCCTGGCTGCTTGTGCCTTGGGCCCACAGCTCGGGGGACCCTCTGCAGCTG
This sequence comes from Lycocorax pyrrhopterus obiensis, assembly GCA_014706295.1. Taxonomy (NCBI): domain Eukaryota; kingdom Metazoa; phylum Chordata; class Aves; order Passeriformes; family Paradisaeidae; genus Lycocorax; species Lycocorax pyrrhopterus. The sequence goes on along the minus strand of JACSVZ010000022.1, from coordinate 5,148,443 downwards.
GGAACTCCCTGTGCTGGAGCTGCTGATGAGCAGCCCAACACCTGTAAGGCTTTCCAGGCCACGGGGACTGCAGCAGAAGAGCTGCCACAGGCTGAAATGACCTTCTTGTGGCAGCTCCTAAAGCTCTGCTGGAAAAGAGGAGGCTTCCCAAGCAGAGCTTGGGGAGTGGAAGCCTCTCCCTGTTTAATACCCAAAGATTCCGGGAGGCACGGAGACTTCCTGCACCAAGCAAGGAGGAAAACTCTGAGCAGCTGCACATGGAGTGGTTTGACTTTTTCATCTGATCTGTTTTCATCCGAGCTGCAGAGACAGCGGGGGATCAAGGTGGGAAGAAGCTGGGAATGATGAATGCACTGGCTTCCTGCGATGTTGAAGGCTGAAACTCCTCTGAGCTCTGGGAAAGTATCCAGGTTGTTCTTCATTGTCTCCGAGCTTTTGCCTGATTATCCATGCTTATTTTGAGTAATTTTGGATAGAAATGAGCAATGTGTTGGTAACGTGACAGCCCTAAGCAAACACCTTGGCAGGGAAGATGTGCCTTGAGGCACCTCCTCTGGCTCTCAGCAGCCCTTGGGGATGATGCAGTGTTCCTTGGTTCTGGTAATTATTGCCCTGGTGATTGTGTCTCACCCTCCCCTGCTGCTGCTGTGCCCCAGCTCAGTTCTGTGCCTCCTGCACTAAGCTCCTGTCGCTTTATGAAGCAAGAATAACAAAAACACAAATTTAAAAAGTGAAATCCATACAGAGAATGGCACAAAATCCAACCATGTCAGGTTAATCACCCCCTGGACCACCTCCCCTGAACTCCACTGCTGGAGAAGCTCAAGCTGTGGCTGGATCTAAGTAAAGACAGGAATCTGTGTGCCAGCTCAGTTCTGGGCTGATTTTAGCTTTAAATGCACTCACAGGGGCACTTGCTTCTTGTTCCACTGTTGGTGGATGCCACCGTGTCCCTCTGCCTGTTAGCTTAACATTTTAATTACTTCATTCTCATGTTCATGTCCTTCTGCTGATCCTCCTGCAGCCCCTGCTGTTCTCTGCTCAAACACCTCACCTGCAGGTCAGGGAATGAATGTGCTGGTGTTGGGTGAAGGCCTCCTTGGGCATCACTCCAGCAGGCTGACACTTTTTATGAGTGAAATTAGGAGGCATTAACCAACCTGTTCCCTGCTTTCCCACCTGGCAAGGGGAATGGCTTAAGGAGAGCTTCCCAAGAAGCTCTGTTAAGGCAATAGATTGGGAAAGTGAAGTTCTCAGCAAGTGCTGAAAGGCAAAAGCTCTGTAGCTTGCAAGGAGCTTAATTTCCCTCTCTCACTTCCATGTTTCCTGTCCCTCTTGGGTATTGTCATCCCTCCTACAAAGCTGTGTTAATACTTGCTGCAGAATACACTGAGCTTCTAAAGGTTTGAGGCCTCCCTCAGGGAGCTGGGGCCCTGCAGAGCCAGGAGCTGTCTGGGTTCCACTTTCTGTGTCACCCTAGGATCTTGTGATTGGAAAACTTCAAGATGTTCAAAGCTCATTGGAATGAATTTGGACCGGGATGGGTTGAAACTGCTGTGGCTGATCAGTGCGGGAGCAAAGTCAGATTGTGGGCCCTGCTCTGGTGGCTGATGTGGGCAGGCAGGGACTTTGCTGTGCTGGGCAGTGTTGGGGTGCACTGTGTGCTGGAAGAGAGACAGGCCCTGAGGGCCGGAGAGAGAGCCTCTTTCTTGGACCCAGAGGTGACCCTGGGAGTGCATCCAGGTCACCGGGGATGGGCTGAGAGAGGATTGTGGGTTTGTGGGCAGTGCTGGGCCTATGAGATGTGATAATTGTAGTTTGTGACCTTATAGGGCATTGTTTACCTGTTACCATAATAGGCAATGTCTGTGCACTACCCCAGGTGATTGGGGGACACTGAGGTGAACATCTTTCCTGTTTATATGATGTGATATCCTGTTGGGTGCTGGTATTTAGGGAATATTCACTGCTCAATAAAGGCTTTGCACTTCTCCATCTTGTGTGTAGAGCCATGCCCTTGTGTGAATACTGCAGGTTAGCACTTGGCTCTGTGCTTTCCTCCTGTCCCCTTCCTTTCCTACTGCATCTCCTCTTGTCAGAGGAAGCCAAGCGTTCCAGGGCAGGGGAGAGAAGCCTGGAGGGATTTCCCTGCTGTCTGTGCTGGATGGTGCCAGCCTGCAGTGGCCGGGTGAGATCAGTGTGGGTTGGGAGCCCCAGAGAACACAAGTTTAAGAGGACACAGGTGCTTGCAGTGCCCTGCACTCCCTGTTGGAGCATTCCAATGCTTTTCCAGCCAGAATCCTTGCTGCTGTCAGCATTCAGCTCTTCCCTCGTTCAGATGCTTCTGCCAGGGGCCTCTTGTGGCAGGTCCTGGCCGGACTTTGGGCTGGACTTTGAGCACTCCTTTGCTTTCCTTCCCTCCGCACCCTGAGGATGGTGCGGGAGGTCAATAAATCTGCTTCAGGCTGCCTTGCAAACCGAGCGGGAGCTTGTGACAATTCCAAACGATCTTTGCAGGGCTTGTTAAAGCTCCTGATGCCTCCAGCACTGACAGGCTGCTGCCCTGATCGATGCTGGGCTGCCCTTTGCTGCAGCAAACAGGGCCCAGCTCCTGCTGTGGGAACAGAGCTCGGCCAGCGAGTCCTTACCCTGCTCTGCTGCCTCTGGCTGCTGGAGCTGCCCCTGAGGAAAGCAAAATCCATTTGCAGGAGCAGTTCATTTGCAGCATTGGCTTCCTGGACTCCCTCTGATTCCTGTCTTTACTTAGATCCAGCCATGGGTTGAGCTTCTCCAGCAGTGGAGTTCAGGGGGGGTGGTCCAGAGGGTGATTAACCTGCTGGATGCTGACACAGTTGGATTTTGTGCCATTCTCTGTGTGGATTTCACTTTTTAATTCATGTTTTTGTTATTCTTGCTTCATAAAGTGACAGGAGCTCAGTGCAGGAGGCACAGATTCCTGCCTGGTTCTCCCCAGGTGCCCTGGAAGGCAGGGTGCCATGGGAGCTGTTAAAGGGGATTATCTGGGAAAGAAACAGCTGGGAAGGGTGGGGAGAGGTGGAATAGCAAAGCATGAGAGACCTGGAGGAGGAGACACCAGGAGGGCTGGGGACAGCCAGAGGTGAGAGGCTGGATGGAAAAACAGCGGAAAATCCTCCAAGATGGATTGGGATCAAAGGTGAGAATTCAGTGAGTGAGGGGGAGGAGGGGTAAGCTGAGTGTCTGGAGGATGGGAGCAGAGAAGCAGGGAATGCTGGACAGGGATGGGCTCTCCCAGGGCAGGACTGGGGCAAGGGGCAGAAGTCTGGAAAGCAGGAGAGGAAGCAGATGGAAGAGACCTGGAAGTTCCTTTTTTACAGTTATTTTAAGGGCGCTGTGTGTGTTATCTCATCAAATTGTCCACTGGGTGTCTCAGTGCAAGGCAAAACACCATCCCTGCCCTTTGCTGAGTGAACATTGGAGAAAACCCAATTCCTTTGCAAGAGGAACCCCAAAATATTTACACTGCATGTGAGCCTTCCTGCATGGACCAGCCTGCAGCGTGCTATCCTTGTGTACCCTGGTTCTGCAGGACGTTTCCATGAGGAAACACATCCTGAGCTCTCCCATTTGAGCAAATACCAACTGCAGTAGCCTTGTCCCTGGCTGAGAAATCCAGGGTTTGTGGAAAATTTGGGGTTTGTGCCTGCTGTCCTCCCTAGAACCCCGCTCTGCCTTGAGCTGGCTGATTTTAGAGGAACACCTGGCTGGCAGCTCCCAGGCCCCTCTTGCAGTATTCACACAGGGGCATGGCTCCGCACACAAGATGGAGAAGTGCAAAGCCTTTATTGTGCAGTGAATATTCCCTAAATACCAGCACCCAACAGGATATCACATCATATAAACAGGAAAGATGTTCACCTCAGTGTCCCCCAATCACCTGGGGTAGTGCACAGACATTGCCTATTATGGTAACAGGTAAACAATACCCTATAAGGCCACAAACTACAATTATCACATCTCATAGGCCCAGCACTGCCCACAAACCCACAATCCTCTCTCAGCCCATTCCCGGTGACCTGGATGCACTCCCAGGGTCACCTCTGGGTCCAAGAAAGAGGCTCTCTCTCTCTCCGGCCCTCAGGGCCTGTCTCTCTTCCAGCACACAGTGCACCCCAACACCTCTCACCTGGGGCAGGCTGTGCTGCCTCCCCTCCCTGCTCCATCTCCCCCGTGGGATGGTGATTGCAGCTGGGAGCTGAAGGTCACTTGAAATGTCATCTTCATTCAGCTGCCTTCATGGGGTAATTACAGCTGGAAATAGAAGGCTTGCGAAACAAATTACAACCCAAATGCAGTGTTTGCCTTGCGAGAGACTGACTGGGAGCACCTGTCACTTTGTGGAATAGAGAAAAAAGCTTTAGGGGTTTGAAGTATTTTTGCTTGTGATGTCTCTCCTGCTGGCTGCCTTGTGTCCCCTCCTGCTGACGCCCAGCAGATCAGGGTGTGACACTCAGTTTGGGTGGTATTGTGGCTGCTTTGGGCCCCCTCATCCTCCTGGGGAGGCTGAACCATGGCCCCAAGGAGCTGCAATGAGCCTCAGGTGCACAGAGCATGAAGGGTTTTTTGCTTCACTGAAGGTTTGGGCACTGGAGAAGTGGTTAAAGCAGAGAAGGATCAGACCTGAGGTGGTCCTGAGCACATGCACTGGGACAGGACAAGGGTAGTGGCTTTGAACTGAAAGAGTGGAGGCACAGGTGGGAAACTGGGAAGGAATTGTTCCCCGTGAGGGTGGGCAGGCCCTGGCACAGGGTGCCCAGAGAAGCTGTGGCTGCCCCTGGATCCCTGCAAGTGCCCAAGGCCAGGCTGGAGGAGGCTTGGTACTGACTGGGGAGTTCACAGGGCTGGCTGGAAGCCCAGACATCCCACTTGAGACAACCCTTATTGCAATTTTGTTCTGTATTAAATTCCTGCTCTTGGACCCAGTTTTGTTCTCTGCCTGCACGGTGGTACTGGGTTAATGATTGAGTTTGATGGTCTTGGAGGTCTTCTTTTAGCCTCTTCCAATCCTAAACCAGCCTTTGCATGAAGAAATTTCTCCTGATGTCCAAGCTGAGCCTCCCCTGGCCCAGCCTGAGGCCGTTCCCTCTCCTCCTGTCCCTGTTCCCTGGGAGCAGAGCCTGACCCCCCCCGGCTGCCCCCTCCTGTCAGGGAGTTGTGCAGAGCCACAAGGTCCCCCCTGAGCCTCCTTTTCTCCAGGCTGAGCCCCTTTCCCAGCTCCCTCAGCCGCTCCTGGGGCTCCAGCCCCTTCCCCAGCTCCATTCCCTTCTCTGGACACACTCCCCAGGTGGGTGATCCTATTGTGCTTTGCTAAAAGAAGGCCTGAGAGCTGAATCATCCCCACCTCCCTTTGCGCCCAGGCTGGATTTTGATGGACACCCCTCTGACTGTTGCCTGCCCTCACTCCCCTGCAGCTGCAGGGCCACCCTCAGGTGACGGCTCTGCTTGGGTTTTGGTTTTTAATTTAATTTTTTAACATTTATTTTTCTTTCCAGCTCGTACTGACACAGCCCCAGAGCACACCTGCTGCTGGCTAATCCACAGTGCAGTACTGGAACACAGCAGGACGACCCCTGAAGTGCTGTTTTCCTGTGGGATTGGAAGGCTTTGAAGGACGAGTGCTGTGGCACAGCCTTCACTTCCGCAGAGGGGTCAGGCACAGATGCTTGAGACAAAGAGCTGAAGTCCAGACTCATCAATAAATGGGAAGTGGGAGGGAGAGGGCAGGGCCAGCAGGTGACCCTTTGGGGTGTCTGGGCTCCCCCAGCTCCCTGCTGCTGTCACTCTGAGCTGTGGCCCTGTGCCTGGAGCAGCAGGGGCAGAGGGATGTTCTGAATGGAGATGGGAGCTTATCCAAGTCCCTGCCTTTTGCCCAGGCCTCTGGCAGCAGGCAGGAGCTTCACTGGGGCAGCCAGCACCCCCAAACCCACTCTTGTTTGCAAGTTCTTTAATAATGGCCTATCAGGTCTATTACAAAATGAATTATTTATTTCACAGGCACAAAGCTAACAGACATGAGGCTTTAAACAGACTGTTTACTGCACGGGAATAAACCACAGAGAATGCTGTAGTAGATAACAAACATTGAATCCCAATCGATGCTCTTTCTTCCCTACCTGTAAATAGGTACCTGAATCGTGCCCTGTACCTCACCCTCCAATTGCTGATGGGGCACAGGTCGTGTCTCAGGTTCCAGTGTAAGATGTAACCAAAATTTTGCATGGTTTTCCATGCAAGCAGTGTTTGCATTCTCTTCTCAATTCCTTATCTGGATATTACTGCTATTTTTCGGAAGTGGTTTTCATATCCTCACAGTCTCCTGACTCGATGTTTATCCATGCTTTTTGGTTTTCAGTTTGAGCATCTGTCTCAGGTTGCAGTGTAAGATGTACCCAAAGTGTGCATTCCATCACCAGCTGGTAAAACCATCTGGAGCAGGGTTCTTTATCCCTTCCATGGCACATCCCTGATAACTCCCTCCGGGGGATATCTCCTGCTAATGGGCCACCAAGCCTCACTGCATGGCCCAGCAAATTCCATCAGCCCACCGTGAGATGCTCCACCCAGGGGGAGGAACCGAGCATTCCTGCCTGGAATAATCTGAGGTTTGGGACAGCACAGGCAGCCCTGACCTCCTGGGTTCCCAGAGGACAAGAGCTCCATAAGCACCCCTGGAGCTGCAGAGGAACAGCAGAGCCTTCTACAGGATCACTGCTTCAGCAGAAGCACATCCATCAGTGCAGCAGGGCTGCAGGCACCATTTAATGGGACTGCTGCCAGCGCCCTGCCCGGCAGGGTGTCAGGCTGTGTCCTCACTCTGGCACCGTTTCTGTACCACTGCATTTATTTTAATTTTCCTGTTAAATTGTAGTTCTGACTTGGGATCTCTCCCTGGTTTGCTTTCAGACCAGTGCACATCAATACCCTTTCTCTCAATTTCTGGAAAAGTACCTACAAAGATGCATCCAAGCTCCGTAGGAGAAGCCGCCCCACGCATTTCCAGGGCCTGTGTCAGAGGCTTCTACCTCTGTGACAATTTGTGTGTCTTTTATAGTCGTAAAGAGCAGTGTCTTTGGTCAATGATATTTATGTTTATCTCTTCCCACATCTGCTCCCCAGACCAAGCTCTTGGTTCTTGCTTGGAGGCCCAGGAGCTGCCCCCTTGCTGGGCCTTTCACCCAGCCTGGGTTCTCTCTCCCATCTGCACCAGCCACCTCTGGGAGGGAGAGGGGGCACGTCCTGCCACCAGGGACCCCTGCAGGACCAGGGAATGGCTTCCCCTCTCTGATCCTGAGCCTTTCTCATCCTGTTCATCCAGCTTTGCACGGAGCTGGTGTTTTCCTTCAGGGAGAAGAACTGATGGTGGGGCTGCGGGGTGGGAAAGGGCAGGGATGGTCCTGGGAGAGCAGGAGTGCTCTGAGGGGGTGGTGGGAGACACTCATCAGGGTGGACTGGGTTTGCTCATAACCTTCCTGCATGTTTCTTCCTTCACCTGGAGAAACAGAATGTATTTATTTTATTTAATAAACAATAACATGCACAATATATAAATGTCTATATCAAATAAATATATTTAATTTATTCTATGATATGTTTAATAATTTTTTCAATTACGTCTATGCACCACTACTGAAAAGATATCTGAACACGTTTGATTTTCTTAATTTTTCTTGATTTTCTTAGTTTTTCTTGATTTTCTCAGATCTATTTGCTACTTTCACATCACAATTCCATCCCTTATTTAAAGTACACCATTTGAATATAAGCTTATTATTAAATATTTCTTTAGTGTCTTGTTTTTCTCAGCAGCTGGGTGGAAGCCCTCAGCGATCCAGGTTTCCTGGTGTGACCAATGCAGTTTCCTGCTGAGGAAAAGCTGCGAGACACTGATTTCTTTGTGTTATGGCCTGTGGATTTAATATGGGAAGAAGATCCAGAGAGAAGCTCCGTGGTTCCCAGGGGAGCCTGGCTGGCTATGTTCTCAGAGACACACACAGAGTACAGAAACTGCTGGCATCCCCTCCCTGGAACCCACTCCAGTTTGGGGAGAAACCATAAAGGTCCGTTTTCTTTTTGATCTCCCTCTCTTTGGGTGTTTTGGGGAGGGAGGGAGGAGATACCTGAGCAGGAAAAGCAGAGCCCTGGTTTTGGTAACTGCTGCTGGCTTTGCAAGGGCACTGCTGGCTGCAGTTCCTCAGGGATCCCAGGAGGTGCTGGGATGCTGCTGTGGGAAATCTGGGAAATCTCCTCCTCGTTTGCCCCCCCACCCCAGCTGGGGTTCAGCCCCACAAGCCTGCTGGCAGACAATGACTGGGAGCAGCTGGGAACAGGGAGCTCCTCAGAGCTGCAGGAAAAGGCACCAGGCAGGGATGCCCCTGGCATTTATTGACTTGGGGACCCTCCTCCCTGGGGTGCTGGAGCCCCTTGGATGAGAGGAACTTGTTCCTGGACAGAAGGACCTGCCATTGATGCCTTTTCTTGGTCTTAAAATCAAGAGTCAAACACGGTTAGAAGGGAAAAAGGGATTTTACCTTGGTATTTATTTTAAGGATCCTTAGGTGCACCATGTCCAGGTGGAGTGCACCTCCATGCACACCGCAATGCACACCCACAATAGATCTGGTATCACATTATAGGTGTTACTAATTAGCATTTCTATCAAAGATTCCCCAGTGAGAGGCTCGAGTGAGCCCCCCTCCCCAAGGAACCTTCCCCTGGATGGTTCTATCTCAGTTTACAAAATGTGTTCTGGAGAGGACCTTGGGGTCTGGGGCACACTGATCCCTGACTACGAAGCTTCTAAAATGTTTATCCTCGTAGTTTGACAAACAAGGCCAAGAATGTAGGCTAAAGCACTAAGAATACAGAAGTTGTAAAAAGGTATAACAAGGGTTTAAAAGAAAAGGCAAAAAATCATCATGGCATCACCGTGACCTCCCTGGGGGGCTCCTCCTGGGAATGGGGGCTGCCAGGACCCCTGTAATTCATCCCCTGCCCCAGCACTGCAGGGAGGTGCAGGGGCTCAGCCTTTCCTGGGGTTATCCCTCCTCATTGAGCTGCATCTCTCAGAGTTCCTTTCCTTGGGAATCTCTTACAATGACTTCCATCCCTGGAAGTGCCCAAGGCCAGGTTGGACGGGGCTTGGAGCAACCTGGGCTAGTGGAAGGTGTCCCTGCCCATGGCAGGGGGTGGGATGAGCTGAGCTTTGAAGTCCCTTCCAACCCAAACCACAGTTTCCGTCCTGTTTTCTCTGGAATTCGTGAAGAATTCAGCTGGACGTGCACCTCGGTGAATCTTACAGCAAAGCCCTGCTTCTCTTTGCTCCTTCTCTTTTGACTGGAGACTGTTTGGTTTGGGAAGTTGCCCTGTTGGAAGCAGGAAGGAAATTTTCAGGCTGTTTCCCTCCTGGATCATATCAGAGGCTCCATTTCTAGTTAGGTACCCACAGCAGTGGGGCATCTGTGGGGGGAAAAAAAATTCCAGGGGGGCCTCCAGGTCTGCCAGATCTTCCTGAAAGGATGCACCAGGGAATTCAGTCACTAATGCCGTCCCTCGGGCCACGGCTCTGGTGAGGATGAGTGATTTCCAGGGCTTCTGCTTTTAATGAGGGGAGAGCTTGCAAAAGGTCAGCCTGCACAGTTGTCATTTGTCAGCCACATTCCCAAAGTGGTGGAGCTGGAGGAGGTTTCAGCATTTCCTGGAGGTTGCAGAAAACTTCACTGGCTTGTGGACAAGTCCCAGCTCTGGACAGAGGTTTGAGCTGAGGTCTTCAGGTGGTTGTGCTCTGTCTCTTTCAGCAGGACAGGTGGAAGAAGTGTCTGAGTCCTGAAAGGATAAGATCTGTCCTAAAATATTGATGATAACAATCATAGAATCATGGAATTGTTACATTTGGAAAAGACCTTTGAGATCATCAAGTCCAACCATCAGCCACATTCCCCACTGCCCCGTGTCCTCAAGTGCCACACCCACACGTTTTTAGAACACTTCCAGGGACAGTGACTCCACTGCTTCCCTGGACACCCCGTTCCAGTGCTTTACAACCCTTTCAGTGAAGGCATTTTTCCCAATATCCAATCTGAACCTCCCCTGATGCAATTTTAGGCTGTGCCCTCCTGTCCTGTCCCTTGTTCCCTGGGAGAAGAGCCCGACCCCCAGCTGGCTGCACCTTCCTGCCAGGTAATGATAACATTTTCCTAGGTCCAACCTGCCTCTTAACGCTTCCAAGCATCCTTTCTTTAATTATTTTGAAACAAAGCCAATGATTTATTCTCTCTGTCCAGGCTGTAATTGTCATGTTTCTATCCCGGCTTTCCATGGACCTTTTCCTCTCTGTGGCAGAGGAGTGTGCCAGCCCCAGCTCTGCCTGGCACCGTGTGACAAACGCATGAGCTGGGAGGGGGAGGCTTCCTGAGATGGGAAGGGATTTTTCAAATGGAGAAATCTCTGCCCTGAGTCCATCAGTCACTCCTAGGGAGGCACTGGGGAAACAGGGGCTTAAAAGCAGTGAGGTGATGCCTTGGGGTGCTTGTTTGCGCTTCCAGGGCTGGCACCAGGAGGAGGAACTGAGCATCCTTGTGGGCCACACCCAGAATTGGCACAGCCCCAGCCAGGAACGGGGCTGTGGGAGCTGCACTGGCAGCTCTGCACCATCCGTGTCCACCTGTGCATTCCTCGTGATCCTGGCAACCACAGCATCAGTAAGGTTGGAAAAGACCTTCAAGACCATCAAGTCCAACCTTTGACCCACCACCATCCTGCCTCCTAGACCAGATTGTGAAATCTGCTCTTTTTTTTTTTCTTTTTGAACCTTCCATGGACGGTGACTCCGCCACTGTTCCAAGTCTTTCAGTGAAGAAATTTTCCCAGATCTCCAGCCTGAACCTCTCCTGGCACCACTTGAGGCTGTTCCCCCATGTCCTGTTGCAGCTGCTTGGGTGGAGAGGGTGACCCACATCTTGCCACAATCTCCTTTCAGGTAGCTGTAGAGAGCAGAATTGAGATCTTTTTCCCATTTCTGTCTCTTTTCCCATTTTGGAGGTCCTGAGCAGTTTCTGAGGTCCTTTTCCCATCCCATTTCCATGACTTTGCTGGGCACCTTCACACCATCGCTGTCTAAAGGGACCTCTGTGTGAGGCAGTGCCTGACTTGCAGGCGTTGCTTCTCTGTTTTAAGGTGGCAAGGAAATCATTCTTCCCCCATCCCTGATGTGAAGGCAAAGGCTCAGTGCTGCCCACGAAGCCCCTGGGAAGGCACTGGGGATGTGAGAGGGGCAGCAGCCCTGCGGGCTCCAGCGTAACTCGGGGTCACACAGCTGTGCCCAGATGTGTTGTCACCCCTGGGGCTGCTGAGCAGCTTCTCTCCAGGAGCAGGGAAGTCACCCTGGAGGTCAGTCAGGTGGTGGAAACTCCTGGAGAAGTGACACAGCCGTCTATCAAAGCTGGGAAGGGATTCCAAGAGGATTTTACAGCACTGGCACAACCTGTGACCCCGTCCTTCCCAGCAAACACAGCTCCCATTACCCTAAAAGAGGTGCAGAAGAGCAGGGACACTTTTGGGATAAAGTGAGGGTGTTACTGCTTCCCCCCAGGTCCTTCTGGGGCCTGGGCAGCTCTTTCAATCCTCCTGTAACTCTGGGTGATTTGTGTGCTTATATGAGCTCATTTTAGTGTTTCTCTGAAAATGCACAGCAGTAATTTGGTAAATAGAGAATTACCAGGACCTGAAGTGCTCCAGCCCTGGCCAGCTGTAATTTGCTCTGGGTAATCACAATTCTGCTGCTTCTCTCTGCTCGGTCTGAAAGTGCTGGGAATTTAGAGTAGGAATCAATTAAACAGCAAATAGGTTTCTTTGTCAAAATCAATTAAGTCCTCCTCCCAGCCAGTGCAATGGTCTCCCTGGAATTTCATATTCTGCTTGGCTGCTGTTTCCTCAGCAGCTTTTGCTGGATAATGTTGATGTTTTATAGCTTGATTTAAATCATGTGGATCAATGCATATGCATCCCTTATTTGGATTTTTCAATTACAGCCGTATATTTAGCCTAAATGAATTATCTGGGTTGTAGTTGCAGCTACACAGAGAATTTTTCATAATGCCCAATTCAATTTCTACTTTCTCTGTAAGCAGAAATAATTTCTTTGGGGAGAAGGATCATTAGGGTTGTTTTGCCCTTCTTGCTGGAGTCTGAGTCTTCCAAACAGGCCAGACCAAGAATTTTTAAACATCTTCAGCCTGTGGATTCTGCTTTGGCTTTGGATAGAGATGCAAACACTTGGGAATTGTGGATTGTGCTGCTCTGTGGGTGAAAGTCATTTTTAAAGTCACTTGTGGACTCCTTTGACCTGGCTCATGTCCCTTTGCTCACTGTCCCCTCCCCACAGCTCTCAGGTCACAGCCTGAGATCCCTGACCTGGATCTGAGCTCCTCCTGTTGCATCTGGATTTTAAGCCATCCTTTTCCCTGCCTGCTGTACCTCTGACCAACCCCAGTCCATCTGCATCCCTAAACCCCCATGGGCCTTTGGGAATCTGGCCCTTGGCATGCCCGAGTTTCCACGGCACCACTGAAACTGGACTTTGGTTTCTAAATCCCCAAAGTGTCTTTGTTTTCCATGCAGTTCTCCACAGATAATTCATCCCCAGACCCCGTCTGGGAGAGCGAAAGTGTTCTGAGTCTTAAGCCAAGCTGTGGCTCATCTTTAAATCAGAAGATGTAAGTTAATTACAGATATAAGATATTCATGGCATGGAGCTGTGCCAGGGCAGGCTCAGGCTGGAGATCAGGGAAAGGTTCTTCCCCCAGAGGGTGCTGGGCACTGCCCAGGCTCCCCAGGGAATGGGCACGGCCCTGAGGCTGCCAGAGCTCCAGGAGCGTTTGGACAGCGCTGCCAGGGATGCCCAGGGTGGGGTTGTTGGGGTGTCTGTGCAGGGCTGGAGCTGGGCTGGATGAGCCCTGTGGGTCCCTCCCAGCTCAGGATATTCCATGATTTTGTTCTATGCTTTTCAGCCTAACATTTATTTTTGCACTATTCCCTGTGTGAAACATTCATCAAAGTTCACCTTTCTCTCCGGGCTGCTTTGGGGAGGTTTGACCATCAGACTGTGGGTACAAAACCCTCCAACCACCCATTGCCCATTTAATTCTTAAAACCCAGTGGTTCCTGCAGCTAAAGGATGTGTTTAATCCCTGCTGCCATCCAGGGGAGCTGTGTGCAGACCAGACCTTGCCAGCAGTGGGGAAAAAAAATTGCAAAAAAAGACGAATTTTACTTGTGTTTTATGGAATTGGGAATTAGTAAATATTAAAAAGTCCAGAACAATGTAACAGCTATTTTGGGTTTGAATTTAACTCCAGGGTTCCAATTTTGACAAATTAAATCTAAAAAGGGGGATAACTGCTAAAATGGTGTGAATGATTGATTTCTTTTTCCATGTGACAGCCGAACCTAAACTTTTTCAAGGAACTATTGAGCTTTGGAGAGCTGAAACAACACTCAGTGTCCTTCTCCCAAAAGTCCAACTCTTAAATACTTTATGTGGCTCAATGCACAGTTTTCCACTTAATGCAAAACATTTCATGCTGAAAATAGAGGCCTGGGGTTATAAACTGCTCAAGAAGTTGGTGTCATCTGAATTTTCTTGCTGCCTGAGGGGATTTAGGGGATCAGCCATGTGCCCAAGGAAAGTGCTCTGGCCACTGGCAGTCCGAGGATGGGGCCTGGATGCCTCCATGGTGAATCCCACTTTTCCAGTGCTGTGAAGCTTTGCAGAAACAATTCCCTGTTCCCTCAGCAAAGCTGCTTCCCATCTCCTGCTCTTACCTAATGAGCCTTTCTCAAGCTTTTGCTCTAGGAATTAACAAGGACTGGAACCCCTCACAGCTGAGGAAATGCCAGAGGCAGGAGCAGAGTCCCTTTCCTGGAGGGGACAGGGCTCAGCCCAGGGTCAAAACCCCCCTCAGCCTCATCCCTGCCCAGAGCAGGGGCTGGGATTGGGTCCCAGTTGCCGCAGGGCTCTTCCAGCCCCCTTTCCCAGGAGGTGCTGAGCCCTCTCCTGCCGCCAGGGATGTGCTGCCTGGCAGATTCCAGGGTGTGGTGGCTCCTCAGCCTCACAGACTTCGCTCCAGTGACATTTAATCCCTTAACCAAGGCGAGTGTTGCAAGGAATAAAGGTGCCAAGTGTCATTCCGGGCTGTCCTCTGGAGCAGTTTGCTGTGGAGGTGCAGGATGTGGTTGGGATCCTTCCAGGAGAGGTGTGGGGGGCGACCTGGACTTTCCTGTGTCCCAGGTGAGCATTCCCAGACTCACGCCTGGGCAAAGGTCCGTGTTATCCTATTTTGTGGCTTCACCTCCTTCGCTTCCCCTCTCTTCCCTCGCTATTTTTCCTCTGCTGCTGGGGGAACCTGGGAAATCACCTTTTGGGGACCAATTTACCATAAACCCAGGGGGTGGGGGAATGCGCAGATTTCCATTAGCGAGTGATCCATCCCTTTTATTGCTGCTGGGAGCCCAAGGCGTCCCTTTAATCCCTGGAATTCCCACGTGCCAGTGATGGAGAGGGGTATTCAGATTCCTGCCTGCATTAGCATCTGACTTTCCCTTCCTCACTTGTTTGCAGGGCTCTGAGCAGCCTCTGCCATCTGTTAATTCAATAATTGCCTAATGTTGTAATACACACGTGCTTTAATGGAGCAATTTCCCCGTTCCCATCCTGGAATCTGTTTCAGCTGTCAATATTTCTTGACAATGTCTGTGTTTTTCAGGGCCTTTCGAAAACAATGGCATGATTACAATAACTCCAGTTAAGCCTGGTCCTTCAGCAGCCTGGCACAGTAAATATTATAAAATCCCCATATGTCTGGAACAATCTGGGAAGGTTTAAAATATTAAAGTAACACATCCCCATCCTTGCAAAGCGGCAGGCCTGCTGGTGCAATTATCCAGTCTATTAATTATGATCTGGTCTGCTTAGAAAGTGAAAACTCTTCTTCAAATGGCATGAACTGAGATGAATATAAATTAAGAAGGGTCAGGTTTATTTCACGTCCACTGCAACTCTAAAAAAACCCCCTAAAAACTATTAGACCAGGATGCCAAATAAATGGGAGGGGGATGCCAGATGAAGAAACGGATTTATTCCAGCACAATCCTGTCTATGCTGATGCTGCTTTTCCTGGTCTGCAAACTCACATGAAGCTCATCTCAGAGGGAAGAATAAATAAAGCCATGATTCCATGTTCCTTATGGCCCAGGAGATATTTACTGTAGGGGGAATAAATGCCTCAGTTTCACTTGGGCGCCTCAGCTTTATTTAGATTTGCCATGAAATCTCTCCTGGGGCCGGGCTGCACCGGGCAGGAAAGGCCAACAGCAACCCTGACAGCCTCGTTAAAGCTCCTGCTGCTGTCATTCCTCTTTCCCTGGGCAGCTCCCGCCTTTGGAAGGCTCTGGAGCTTTGCAAGGCGAGCCCATAAAGTTCCTCACAAACGCAGCAGGAGCCCCTGTGTAGCCCCAGGAAGGAGCTGTGTTCTCAGCCATCTGTGCCCTGCCCTCGGCTGCCATCCCCTGCTCCCTCCCTCCCTCCCTGGATGGCCCGAGGTGCCGCATCCTCCTGGAACGCTCCCGCCTCATCCTCGTCCCTGTGGCTGCTGTTGTCATCCTCACTTGGCTTCCCTGCTGAAACCCACAGTGCCCACAGCTTGGAATTGTGCTGGGACTTCACGGCAGAGCGGGGAGGAGCTTTAGGTTGTGAAAAGCTGCCAGGCTAAGTCCATGTTCTTCCCTCTTAGGTTCCTTCAAAGCCCACGGAGAGAAGCTGGCCGTGGGACATGTCTCCCATTTTTGGCCTGGAGATAGGATTGATCCTCCCCTCTAAGGGCTGATTTGGGTCTAAATAGGCTTCTTTCAAATTTAGAGAATCCCAGAGTGGGTTTGGGTGAGCCCATCTCATTCCACGCCCTGCTATGGGCAGGGACACCTTCCCCTAGCCCAGGCTGTCACCTCGTTTTGCACCTTCCTGTCCCTGCTGGTCCTTGTGGGGTCTCTGTTCCCAGTCCCCTGCAGAAGGAACACATGGTTCTTCCTTCTTTCGTGGAGGATTGTGCTGGGAGGCCGTGGCGAAAGAGGGAATTAAATGCAGATTTCCCAAGCAAAAGGCAATTGGGCGTTGGGCAAGGGCTCCTCTTTGGGGGTGTGAGTTCAGGATTTGCAGAGTGCTGTGAAATCCCCTGGGATGAAAGCTAATGGGAACGTGACAGCTGTTATTATAAACTCCCTCAGCAAACTTGAACTTGCCCACATGTCTGTTCGTAAGCTTATTAGAAATCAATTCCAAATAATTGCATTATGCCCTTTGTATTGGTGGATTTTCTGCAGTAATTGACTTCACAGGAAAAGACATCTCAGCTTAGCAGGGGTTTGTGCCCAGCCCTCTGCCACGGAAACTGCAGGGCTCTGTGTGTGTGTGAGAGCATCTCTGGCAGAGTGATTGGGGATGAAAAGCAGCCCTAACAATGCTTCAATTAGCAGCACCTCCCGGGCTAATCCAGCTGACAAAGAGTTTCATGCTGAGGGAGTTTCCTGAGGATTCGGGTGCATCTGGAGACAAGAAGTACAGGGTGAGGGTGTGTAGCTCAGCGTTAGGCTGGTGAAGGTGTCATTCTTGAGTTGGAATTTGAGGTTGTCACCTCCCCCAGTGGGTCTCGGGGGCAGAAATAGCCAAGAGACACCAGCATTTATCTCACTAAAGCCCCAGTACTAGAAATCCTGCCTGTCAGCAGGTGGGGAACGGCTCAGAGCCCCCCTCAGGTGTGCTCCCCTCTCTGGAGACGAGCTGAGAGAGCTGGGGCTGCTTGGCCTGGAGAGGAGAAGGTTGTGTGGAGACCTCCCAGCACCCTTCCAGTGTGTGAAGGGGCTGCAGGGAAGCAGGAGAGTGACTCTTCCTCAGGAACTGTGGGGACAGGACAAGGGGGAATAGGATCAAACTGAAAGAGGGGAAATTTAGATTAGATGAACACATTAAATTCTTCCCTGTGAGGGTGGGGAGGCCCTGGCACAGGGTGCCCAGAGCAGCTGTGGCTGCCCCTGGATCCCTGGCAGTGCCCAAGGCCAGGTTGGAGGAGGCTTGGAGCAGCCTGGGATAGTGGAAGGTGTCCCATGGCAGGGGTGGGATGAGATCATCTTTAAGGTCCTTCCAACACAAACCAGTCTGGCATTCTGTGACTTCATGCCTGACATTTTTCAAGCTCCAGCTCGGGGTCATTCTTTGGTCCTGCAGTGCAGCCACTCAGCCTGAGCATGTGGGAGGGTTTAGGGTCACATCATCACTTCTTGTGCCTCTTGTAGTTGAACAGCTCGGGTTCAGAGCATGTGTGGGGTGAGGAATCACACTCAATAACTAAATAATTCATTAACTGAAAGGAGGAGCAAGGAACTGGGCTGCCCGACCACGGCAACTGAGGTCATAAAATCAGGGAACATCCTGAGCTGGGAGGGACCCCCAGGGCTCATCCAGCCCAGCTCCAGCCCTGCACAGACACCCCGACAACCCCACCCTGGGCATCCCTGGCAGCGCTGTCCAAACGCTCCTGGAGCTCTGGCAGCCTCGGGGCCGTGCCCATTCCCTGGGGAGCCTGGGCAGTGCCCAGCACCCTCTGGGGGAAGGGCCTTTCCTGATCTCCAGCCTGACCCCGCCCTGGCACAGCTCCAGCCATTCCTGGGTGCTGTCCCTGGTCCCAGAGCAGAGCAGTGAGGTCTGACCTCAGTGTCCTCTGCTCCAGCTGACCAAGTGCCCTCAGCTGCTCCTCATGGGCTTCCCCTTCACCATTCTCATGTCCCTTTAACTGCTTTTAAGTTAGAAGTAGGAATAAAAAATTCAAAGCTCAGAAAAGATGCAGGAAAATCTCCAAGTCAATCATCTGAAAAGAGACTGAATGACTCTCTGAAGAAAATCTTGGATTGTGCTTCCCCTTTATCAGCATTAGAATCCTTCATTTAGCCCTTAAAGCATTTTCCCCTTGTCTAAATATCTTGTAATAATATTTTAGGCAGTTTTGAAATGCTACTTTAAAAATTCTGAGTCAGGAAATGGCCAAGATTTGCCCTTTCACAGAAAGATAAACAATAATGTGCAAAAAGAAAATACTCACCTTTCCTTTGAATGGAACTAATCTGAAATGTCTGCTGGCTTGGTGAGATTTCATTTACAGTGAGTGGTTTTTGGAAAACAAAAGGATTTTAGGAGAAACTTGTGGAATTCCTACTGTAGGGCCGTGGAAGGATTACAGGATTCCCCAGAAAGATGTCTGGCCATCAGTCCCGTGTCTAGGCACATTTAACACTCTGTGCTAGGGGATTGGGAAGGCTCCTCCAGGATCTTTCCAGAAAGCTCATTGAGGAAGCAGCTGAATTCCTCAAGCATTTTGAACCCGGCCTTGTTCAAACTTGTGCTTCCAGGCACTGTGGGAAGCTGATCTTTAAACCACTAAATGAACACCTGGAGGGAAGAGCCTGCTCCAGCTTCATGAATATCCCTTTTTTCACTTTGAGGCAAACAAGGAAATGGTGAAGTTGTGCAGAACAGAAACACATTGAAACCCGAAAAATCAATTCCTTCAGTGGTTACGAGGAATCTTTCCCGAATTCATAACGAAGCCAAGATTAATTGGGGAACGCTGGTCATTAGGAAAAACATGGAAACAAGCAGCCTTTCCATGGATTCCAGAATAATTAACATTCTGCCTCCGTAATCAATAACTCTAAGCAGCTTAGCAAGGCAGGCTTTGCTGTAGGACCGGCTTAGCCCTGGAACCAGAGCAGCTGTGCAGGGGATTGTCCCGGTAGCCTCAGGCTGATTTCCGTGTCCTGCTCTGGAACAGCACAGGCACTGTTAAAGTTTCCCGTGCTTTTTGCATCTCGAGGATTGGAAATATTGCACCAGCACAGCCTCAGCCTCTGCTCTCCCCCGTGCCACAGGGCACAGAGGGGGTGGAGAAGGAACCTCAGGAGACCGAGGTGTAAAATTGAGCTGCAAATGTCAATTCTTTCTGTTCTCCCAGAGATTTCCAGGCTGGAATTTCCTCTTCTGGTTTAACACAGAGACATGTACATGTCTAAACTTTAAATCTGGCTCGGGTTTTGATCATATTTAAGGCACCTGAAGATTTTCCCCACACCTGCTCATCCCTTCCCACAAGCACATCGCAGGTATCCTACGCTGAGACAGGAATACAAATAGTGTCAAAATATTGGTAAACTTCTAAAAGCCCCAGGGATCGGAGACGAAATGAAAATCCAGAAGCAGCAATAATAAATCTGAAATAACTTTGCTCGCAGCCTCATATTTATAATTTCATCTCCAGTCATTGCAAATATGGAATTTGCGGAGCAGCGTCTTGGCGAAATCAGAGCATCTCAACATCTTAATGCGGTGAAAAGGCCCCTCTGAGAGCTCACCTGCATCCCTCCCCAGCCCTCCCACCTGCTTCTCTCAGCACAAAACACAATTAGGAAAAAGCTGCGAGTTTGAAAAGGTGTTGCAATAAAATAAAAAAAGACCTCAGGAAGGCTTTGGAAGCTTGATAGTAATCAAATCTACTGCAGAAAGGAAAATCAATGTTGCTATCTTTATATATCAACATAAACATTTTTATTTCATTACAGCAACGGGAAGGACAAAGTGTAATGAATCAAGAGGGATTTGGAGGGGAATGAAGATGAAACAACCCAGCTTGTCACTGTTCCCGTCTCATGAAGGATAACCCTGTCTCTCCAAAACACGGTAAATCTTTCACCCCGAGCGCCTTCGCAGCCCCAGGCAGGAAGGAGAGCAGACCTCCAGCAACAACTCACGGCCAAATTACTTCACTTCAGTGGCTCTCTAATGGGGGATATCGACTGGGGTCGTGTGAGGTGGATGGGGCTGGGGGTGTGCACATCCCCTGCTTCCAGAGGTGGGATCCAGGTGTTCTTTGGGAGAGAGGCTCTCTGCCCTGATGCCCCCAGGGGTACCAGATCTGTAGATGTCCCCGAGGACCCAGAAAGGACATTTCCATTCAAAGGAAATGTGATAATTTTCCTTTTGCACGTGATTGCTTATCTTTCTGTGAGAGAGGGCAAATCCTGGGCATTTCCTGACCCAAATTTTTGAAAGTAGCATTTCAAAAGTTTCTAAAATATCATTGTAAGAGAATCAGGTAAGGGGAAAACACATCAGTGGCTGAATGAAGGAATCTGATGCCAATATAGTGGAAACACAATCCAAGATTTTCTCCAGCCTAGCTCTGCCAGCGCATGGACAACAAGGGCTGAGGCCAAGCTCAGGAATTCCCGAGGGCTCAGTCCTTCCTGGCAGTGACATGGGACAGGTCCATGTCAGGGTGGGACTGAGCTCAGAGGGTCTCAGCCATGCCCTGAATAAAATTCCGCACCCTCTCTTTGGCAAACAAAGCAAAATGTTCCCAAATCCTGCAGCCAGGCTGAATGTCCTTCACATAACAAGTCAACAAACAGGAGGGAGCGATGAATGCATTTGAAAAAATGGGTTTGGCTCGTGGACGGAAGGGCTGAATCACTGAATAATGTATTAATGTGAGCAGCTCTCATCTGAATGAGGGAAAGCAGATTTAGATCCACGAGCAGGTCAGGCATCAGAAATTTTGGTTTGTGCAGAGTTTGGAACACAGAATGCCGACTCCGTTTCAATTAAAAATAATCTTATTAATTTCTGTTTTAAATGGCATGGAAACAGAGCAATATTCTTGTAGATGTTTCAGAATAAAACTGCTCAGCTCGGCAGCGCAGACTTTGGAGCAGCTTCCCCACACTTTGGGGGCTGGGTGGGGACCCTGAGGACAGGGCTGCTGGCCATGGGGACCTGGGCAGCTGCAGGAATGGGCTGCTGGGAGCCTGACAGAGGTCAATAAATACAAAAGCAAAACCCTGGGAGGAACACCAGGAGCTGACACTGCTGGAACCAGGGAAAGATTTGCAGGAAAAGGTCCTGGGGCTGCTGGTGGACAAGTCAGGGATACATGGACACTGAGCCCCTGCAGAAGGTGTTAGTGAGGGTGGCAGCGTGGCCACGAAAGGGATCCTTGCCCTCTTGGTTGCCAGTGCAAGGCCACTGGGTCCAGCCGTCAAAATGGTCGGGGATGGAGAACAAAATGGTCAGGGAAGGAGAACAAAATGGTCAGGGAAGGAGAACAAAACGGTCACGGAAGGAGAGGCTGAGGGAGGTGGGTCTGTTCAGCCTGAAGAAGAGAAGGGGAAGCTGAGATCTCATCATAATCTGCAACGGCCTGGCCGGAGGGGGATGAGGGTTCCCAGAGGTTCGTGGGGGGCAGGTGAGAGTCCCCAGGTGGGACCAGGGGAAATCCTCGTTAGACAGAAGGGGAAAAGAAAATCAAGCTGAGGGTGATCAGACACTGAACCAGGGGTGCAAGGGAGGCTGTGAGGTATCCAAAATTCAACTGGGCAAAGCTTGGAACAGGACACCATGGATGTCCAGCACACGTGGAGCTGGATTCAGGTGCAGCCAAGGGACACAGAGCTCTGAGAAAGGACAGTCACAAACCCCGAATAATCCCCTTGAGGCTCTGCCCGTTCCCTGGGAGCTGCAGCACTTTGCCGTGTACAACCACACGTGTCTGCAGGGCAGGCAGGGAATCCCTTCTGTGCACTGAGGGAACGTTCAGGGCAGCTCCCAGGAGTGTCCATGGAAATGTGCCAGTGGCTGGTGCCTGCCCAGCCCCCTTCCTCTGTGATCCATGGACAGCCTCTTTTCTCAACGTCTTAAGGAAATAATTTTCACAGCCTGGAGCATTTTTCTCTCAGTGCTTTCCCACACCAGCTGGCCCGCAAGCAAACTCCGGGTGGCTCGGTGGCTCCCTCCGCCTCCTCCAGGCTGCTCCCTCCTGCCCACCTCATTCCCACCTTCCAGCACATCCCTCCTTTATCCCCGTGGCTCTGGAAGAACCACAGCCCTGTGCTCTGAGTTCCCTGGGCTGTTTCTCCTCCTCAGCTGCCTGCAGCAAACCAGGATGATGTCTCCAAAGGGGACCTGTGCTGTCTGTCAGGGAGAGGCTGGGAATGGCTGCTCCAGCTCTTCACCTTTGCACCAACACCTTTCAAACCACAGCCACCGTGCAGGGCTCCTCCTTCGGTGGTATCAGAGCTGTTTCAGTGAAATCCAACTTCTGACAACACTTATCCTCTGGGTTCTGCCTGGCAGGGCTTGGAGGCCTCCAGGATCTCCTCTTGTGTCCCTGTCCCCTCTCTCTTTTTAAATAAACGTGACATCCCTTTTGCTCCTCCGGGCTGGAAACTTTCTTTTCTCTGTGGGGAGCTTCTTTCTGTTACTCCAAGGTCTCAGGAGGCTTTGGGAATAAAGAATCCAACAAATTAGATTGGTTCCACCGAGTGGATGAGCCTGCAGCGGGGATATTGGGGTTTTGTGTGCTGCAGTTTAATTTCTTTCTCATCCCGTAAGCTCTGCAATCTCTTATCCCTGAGAGCAACGTTGGGATGTTTCCCTCTGCTCGGACACTGTTAACTCCTCCAGGTCTGAGGGGGAAGTTAAAGGAAGGTTGCCTGCTCTGGGCTCTCTGTAGCCCAACATCTTGAGCTGGTTTTCTCTCTGGAGGATTTGCAAAGTCTGGCTGGGGAGTCCGTTCCGAGGATTTGTGACACCTCAGTTCATCTTTGTCACAAATGAACGGCTGAGAGGCAATTTCCCACCTCCAGCAAACATCCTTTGACCCCATTTACCTCGAATGAAGGTTGTCCACACTGCATAGACCCTTCCCCTTCCTCCCAACCCCTCTCGGAGCTCAGGTAGGAGCAGATGGAGGCTGAGCATCCCCAGCAGTGAATCCATCCAGAACCCTCTTCCCGCATCATTTTAATTACTCAAATGTAAGTACAGAAGATATAAATAATCCAGAGTACATTTGTTTCTTTTGGAAGCCAGGTTTCTGAAGGCACTGACACTCCCACCCCGCAGCTCCAGCACTGCACTCCGCAGCAAGGAATGCAGAAGCTTGGGAGAAAGCTGTGGAAAAGTCTGGAGCTGAGCCAGGTTTTCACCATCAGCCCCATCTCACCCCACGGATGCTGGTCCAGCCACTTCTTGCAGCCTCCCATGAAGGGTTCACTGGGTTTGCACCAATCTCCTCCAGTCCTCTACTGCCTGCAACAGGTATTTTTAAAAGTTCTTAAAGAGTAAAGAGAATATTTCCTGCAGTGCTTTAAATGAATGGTTTCCTGCCCTCCACCCACATGGAAAACAGTCAGTCTCTTTCTTGGCAGCATCTTCAAAGAGTGTTCCTGCATCCTCCCCTTCTTCTGTCTCCTCTGGGTTATGCTGAGAAGCCCCAGTTGATTCACCTTCCTCCATAGGTCCGGGGAGCTAAAATGTGGGATGACTGGGAGGATCAGGGGTGTGTTCAGCAGCCTTGGTCCTGCAGGGAATGAAACTTGTGACTGAGAGAGATTTTCCTTCATGGCATCACTACAAAGTCAGCCGAGCTTCAGTGAAATGGCTGCAAATATGTGCAAGGGTTATTAGCAACAGTCCTAAACCTCATTCCCTTCCTTCAGCTGCAGCCTTTGGATTCATTCCATAGGCTGAGCCACAGAGAAAGGCTTCAAAGCCTGAAGATTCTGCTTCTACGTTTCTTAATTGTTGCCAAATCTGCAGAAGGACGCACGTGTGAGTGGTTCTGCAGCACAGAGCTGTGAGCAGGAATCTGGAATGATGCATGTGCTGCTCTTCCCAGGAACAAGAGTCACTCCAGGGAAAAGCTCACCATGGAGCCTCAGGCTTCTGTTCTGTGGGAGTGTCTGGTAGAGACTCTGCTAATGATGGACTCCTCTTGTTTTTACTGAGTTCCTCTGCTGAAGAGCTGAGCAACGAGAGCTGGAATAAACCCTGGGTACCAAACAAAGTCTGGAAATATCCCAGAGATGGTTTAAAGAACACTTTGGACACATAACCCTGGAGACAAATTTATGCAGCTGAGACCAAATGCCTTCTAAGGAGCAAATAGTAAACAATATATTTTTAGAGTTAAAAATTATTCTAATTTAATGATATCTGTTTAGTTGACGTTAGGAAGTAAATCAGTGTGTGAGTAGTAAAACAATAATGTACTTTAAACCAAATTATTAGTAAACAAATCAGTCTGGTAGGCAATGAATGCATGATACATTATTCATTTCTATTATCCAAACCACTCCACCAGCTCTCAGAGCCTGGCAATAAAGTATTCAGGATACAGTCTCCACTATCCCAGCAAGCAGTCTCTAATGTGATATTAAAGTTAAAAGAGAAGTGAAGTATATTCCCCCAAAGCAAGGTATTTGAGTAATCCTGGAATGAATCCGTCTCATGCTTCTTTTTAAAGCTGGGTTTGGGGGTTTTTTGGGACTAAAGCACTTTCATTACAGCTGGAATGACACTTGTTCCCCACTTGGGTCCCGTTACCAACCCGTGAGTTTTTCCCAAGGCGACTCAATAGCACAGGAGTGGATTCCGTGCCAGGCTGGTCCTGCTGCCTCCCTTCATCCCCACTGGGGAGCCTGGAGAGCCTGAGCCTGACCCCAGCTGCCTTCCCCCTCCATCAGCCAGGGCTGTGACCACACTCTTCAGAAGGAAAAAGCCATGTGAGGCCGAGGGATGGTGCCACAGGACCTTCCCTGGCCAGTTTCTGCCCTCATTCCTCTTGCCACCTGGTCCATGCTGGGATGGGAAGGAATGGGAGCAGGATGAAGGATGGGGAGTGGGTTCTGCCCACAGCCAGGAGACCCTGGAATTGCACCCAATGCCACTGACGCATTTTGAAGCCTCAGGAAGCTCTGCCCTGCATGGTGGAGGAAGAACCTGGACAATTTAATGGAATCATAGAATGGTTTGGGTTGGAAAGGGCTTAAAGCTCGTCTTGTTCCACCCCTGCCACAGGCAGGGACACCTTCCACTATCCCAGGTTGCTCCAAGCCCCGTCCAGCCTGGCCTTGGACACTGCCAGGGATCCAGGGGCAGCCACAGCTTCTCTGGGCACCCTGTGCCAGGGCCTCCCCACCCTCACAGGGAAGAACTTTTAAATCTGTCCTCTTATAATTTAAAACAGTTCCCCCTTGTCCTTTCACCACCTGCCCTTGTACAGAGTCACAGCCCCTGTGGGGAGGAGGTCAGGGGAGTTTCAGTGGGAGAGGAACCGCTCTGGGTGAGGCACTGTGTCCCGTGGCCTGTTTTATAGCAGGATCTAAATGGGTGTCGGCTTCTGGAGGTGATTTCCTCCTCCCTGTGCTGGGAATGGCTTTGTTTCCCAGCAGGGAAGTCAGAGCCACCAGAAACAGAGATGCTGGTCAGGAACCATCACTGCAAATTCAGGTGGACGCTCGGGTCCAGGGGCAGAGGGGATCTCAGCAGAGCAAGAGGAAACAGCTTCAAGACGCACCAGAGAAGGTTTAGATTGGATATTAGGAAAAATCTCATCACCAAAGGGTGGTCAGGCATTGGAAGAGCCACCCAGGGCAGTGGTGGAGTCACCATCCCCGCAGGGATTCAAACAACGTGTGGGTGTGGCACTTGGGAACACAGGTCAGTGCTGGGGGAATGGTTGGACTGGATGGTCTTGGAGGGCTTCTCCAGCCTGAGTGATTCTTTGTTGCTGTGATCTTTCTGATGAGCAAAACAGGGCTACTGGGACAGGGCGGTGGGCAAGGCCAGCAGTGGCTGGTGCAGAACCTGTCCCAGTTTTGGGGTGGGCACACTGCTGACACCCTGCAGGGACTGTTTCCCTGCCAGGTCTCCAGCTTTCACAACCCAACCCAGCAACTTGCTTTGAAGCACATCATGAGTGATATTCTTTTTTTATAAACTATTTGTCTCCTTTTGGTGAATTTCTTGGTTTCATATTGAGGGCAGCAGAGAAGTGAGTTGTGCAGCCACCTGGGTGCTGGGGGGTTACCCCAGGGTGGTCTCTGCCCCATCAGCAGGGGGTGCAGGGATTTCTTCCCTTTGGATATTCCTAATACTCTGCAGAGGAGGAAGCTGGCGGGACTTGAGGAATGGATCAGTCCTTCCCCACAGCTGGGGCTGCTGCTCTCTCAGGCCCTTAATCCACTGTAAAGATCCCAGTTTAGGTGTGCCAGGGCTCCGCACGTTTCCTGGGAAAACAGGGGTGGGGAAAGCACAGCAGCGTTCTTACGTTCAGAGGAAACACAACCTGATGTGACACCCCATGATGTGTGAACCTGCCTGACTTCCCCAAACCAGGACATCCTGGAATCTTCCAAACCCACAGATTTCCCTCGTGCTGCACCCTCAGCAATCCCTGAGGCACAATCCCCTCCCTGTCTCACCTGCCTCAGCTGCCTGCAGGCTCCCGGGGAGGAGCTGGGCTGTGGCTGTGGCTGCTGCTGAACCCTTGGCTTTGTGGAGGGGAGCAAACTGGGGAGCACCAAACGGCAGAACCACGGCTGCTGTGGCGCCTCAGGAAGAGCAGGGATGTTTCAGATGGATGAGTGGCTGAGTTGCCACTAAAGATTCTCTGCAAACACATCCTGCTGCCTGTCAGGGCTGGGACTGGGAGGTCCAGGGAATCTGCACTTGCCAAGGAGTAATGGGGCACCCAACAGGGCATCCAACCTCTCTGCAGAGAGAGCACCCGAAACAGCACTCGACAGAAAGCACCCCCAGAAACGAGGCATTCCTGCCATGCGCACTCTCAGCAGAGACAGCAGCCTCCAAGTGCATTAAAATATCTGATGGCTGATCTCTGCTGTGGTATTTGCCTTCCTGAGCCTAGGAGTAGAGGCAGAAGTCATAACTGGATGTAGAGGTGACCAAAAATTAGTCATCAAATATTTCATCTGTGCAATGGTTGGGTTCTTTTCTTCCATAGCTAATCTTGGCAGAATAAAATCACTTCCCAGGGTAGATAGAAAGCTGAGGTCCTGAACAGATGAGGCCAGTTGTTCTCTCCAGGAACTGAGATGCATTTTCAGTGTCTTGCTGTTCATTTCTGCAAGGGTCTGGTTGCAGAGGTGGTCTGACTGCATGGTCAGCAATCAGGGATGTCCAAAACATAAATCAGGCCATGCCAAAGGTGAGGAGGATTGAATGAGGTGGAGAAAAGGCTCTGGGCTCTGCCCTTTCCTTGACAAGCTCTCCTAGAAAAGAAGATCCCCTCCAGAAGCCACAGCCCTTCCATTCCCACTGGGATGCTGTACGGGTCTGAAAGCAAACCAGGGAGAGATCCCAAGTCAGAACTACAATTTAACAGGAAAATTAAAATAAATGCAGTGGTACAGAAACAGTGCCAGAGTGAGGACACAGCCTGACACCCTGCCGGGCAGGGCGCTGGCAGCAGTCCCATTAAATGGTGCCTGCAGCCCTGCTGCACTGATGGATGTGCTTCTGCTGAAGCAGTGATCCTGTAGAAGGCTCTGCTGTTCCTCTGCAGGTCCAGGGGTGCTTATGGAGCTCTTGTCCTCTGGGAACCCAGGAGGTCAGGGCTGCCTGTGCTGTCCCAAACCTCAGATTATTCCAGGCAGGAATGCTCGGTTCCTCCCCCTGGGCGGAGCATCTCACCGTGGGCTGATGGAATTTGCTGGGCCATGCAGTGAGGCTTGGTGGCCCATTAGCAGGAGATATCCCCCGGAGGGAGTTATCAGGGATGTGCCATGGAAGAGATAAAGAACCCTGCCCCAGCTGGTTTTACCAGCTGGTGATGGAATGCACACTTTGGGTACATCTTACACTGCAACCTGAGACAGATGCTCAAACTAAAACCCAAAAAGCATGGATAAACATCGAGTCAGGAGACTGTGAGGATGTGAAAACAACTTCAGAAAAATAGCAGTAATATCCAGATAAGGAATTGAGAAGAGAATGCAAACACTGCTTGCATGGAAAACCACAGAAGGCAGCCCCTCAAAAAGGTTAAAAAGTCGTAGGAGCAGCTTACAAAACCTCTAACACACTAAAAAAAGGATTCAGGAGCTGAAAATTGTTCTGACAACTCCTAAGACCTTTGACAACCCACGTGTAAAAGGAGGCTCAGGGAAGGGAAAGGCACAGCAGGAAAACACGGGGCTCGAGTTGCATCTGCACCCACCGAGGCTGGGGGAGCCAGAGCCTCCCTTCCAGGAGACTCGTCATGGATTGAAGCATTTCTAGATGAGGTGACAGGGAAAAACAAGATGAGCTGTAGCAGATTGCCAGGGCCAGATGGTGGCATCCACGTGCTCTCAGGATCACGGAGGAGGTACCAGAGCTGGGCACTGCGGGGTGGGAGCTCCTGCTCCAGACTGCCCCAGTCCCAGACTGAGAGGCAACAGCTCTGCTGCTATTTTATAAAAAGAGCTGGAAAGGTCCAGGGAGGCACGTGTCTGCCATCTGCAGCAGGGAACTGGGTGGAAGCTGTTCCAAAGGCTAGAATGAGGAGACACGTGGCTGAATATGGTCTGTTAGGGATGATTTTTACTTTTTTGGGGTTTTTTTTGGAGAAAATTCAGGTCTCAAAAATCTACAAAGGGCGGTAAAATCCTGCTTGATGTGTAGGTGGTGAAGAGGGACGCAAATTTATTGTCTCTCCCAGGATCTCTTCCTGGGTGACAGACCCAAGATCCAGAGAAGGCTCCTCTGGCTCTGTGGGCACTTTCAGCTGGGAAACTCTTCCTGCAGAAGCAGCAGATGCAGGAAGATTACCTTGGTTCAAAAATGAAACAAATTCCTGGAGAGAAGAATCCGTGGAGGGTTGTCAAACATAAAAACACCACCTCTGTCTCAGTGCTGCACATCTCCGGCGGGCAGGAAATAAATCAGGAAATACCTAAATTCACTGTTCTTGTGCAAAGTCCCACATTAAGTGCAGCAATAATAATTGGAATATTTTGCCCATTGAGCTCAATGAGTGGTTATTGATCTCTGGCTCATTTATAAGTAGCTAATTGTGAGTGTTTGCTGTTAGCCTGTTGCATTAGGTTTATCAATGTAATTATAGATTACTTCCAGTGATTGAATGCTTGTGGGAGGCTTACATTCTTTCACTTATTTTTGACAAATATTTATAACTCAGCCTTATCTGTGGCTGCATAGATGTTGTTCTAGAACCACTAATAGAGCTGAAGGAGGAATAAAATGTAATGGGTAATTTATTTAATGAATTTGGCTACTTCTCCTGCTCATGATTTTTTTTTTTTTGCCAGCAGTTTGTGTCACGTGTTTGTTTGTTATTTAAAAATATTGGGTGATTGTTAATGCTCCTTCCTGCTCTGGGAATTGCTCGGCTGTTTCTGGTCTTGCTCCACTATGTCCATGTCTGGCTCTCAAAAATGGATCATCTGCTTTGAAGTCTTCTAATGCTCCTTCAAAAGTGGACATTTCCCTGCTTTTTCAGGGAATATGAACACAAAACTCGGGCCTGGAGCCTAAATAAAGGGGTTGGGTGATCTCTCAGGGAGCAAATATCTACATTTTCACAGGTGTAAAGCGATGTTGGCACTTCTGCTCCACTTTGAGCACCATGTGGGCACGTCTTTCTCCAGAAATGATGGTCCCTGAAGGGGCTTGGGGTGTCCTCGGTTTGGTGCTGCTTTTCCTCCTCCCAGCCCTTGAGGATTTGCTCTCCATGGTGTGATTCCCACTGGTATCCAAAGAAAGGGGAAAAGAGGAAGCTGGAGGACAGCACATGGCTTGGAGAAAGCCAGAGGGGCCACGTGTCCAACCAGAACCTTCCAGGAGCTGATGACTCCCCGGGACTTGCTGTAGGGACAGAGAATCCCAGAATATCCTGAGCTGGAAGGGTCCCACAAGGATCATCCAGGATTAACTCCTGCTCAGGCTGAGTCCCTGGGAACACAAATCAGCAGGGTGGCAGCACAAAGGCAAACAAAACATCAAGGCAGTCTCTCCCTGTCCTTGCTCTCCAAGGCCCTGTGGTACCTGCTGTGATTTAGCTGTCCTGGGTTTGTTCCAAGCTCCTCGCTCTGAGGCTGGGCTGAATGAGAGAGCTCGTGCTCAGCAGGGCAAGGGTGAGAGAATTCCTGCCCTTGCTCACGTTATGATACTGTGGCTCGATAATATGATTTTTCCCCCCTGTATTAGATTTCGGGTGGATTTCTCAAATGGCAGGAAAACAGGGCAGGAACACAAGTTTTATAGCTCCTGCCGGCTCCAAAAGCACGTTATTGAATTCCAGAGCGAGGGCATAACAAAGGTGAGAAGTTGAGTCAGAATCCTGACGCAAAGCTCACGGAAGCCCCAGGGCTCTGTGCTGACGTGGGCACTGGGCAGCAGATGAAAATCCTGTCTGCCTGCCCAAACTCCCCTGGCTGGTGCCTTCCTCATCCTCTCCTCCTCTGCTCCATGCCTGGCCACTCTCACGCTGAGGGCCGGGAGCGGTGGGTGATGGTCAGGGCTTGGATGAGCCCCTCGGGGGAGAGAAAGGACAGGAAGGGAGCTGGGGAGCGCTCCCAGGCTGGGGGCTGGGGTTTGGTGTTGGATCCTCTGTGCAATGTTGGCTTTCCCTGATAATCCCAAAATGACAACTTCAGTTACACGAGAAGAATGCAGCCCAGACAATTCACAACCCCACGGACCCAGCACCAGAGGCTTTTACGAATCTTTGCTGGCAGGGCTAGCTGCTTGTTTGCACGCTTGTCTTTATTCCCACCCGTTTATCCCACGGAAAATCAGCTGGGATGTGTAGCTGTGCTAATGTTCCTGGCTGCTGCAGGGCAGTGCTGGGTGCCTCACAGCTGGGAGCAGCGAAATGCCGAGGGTTGCCTTCCAAGGGAATAATTTTTCATCACAAATCATGACACGGCAGCAACATTTTCCATCCTCCATCCAGGCTTTTGGCATCAGGTCCCTGGGGAGTTTTGGCTGCTGTTCTGCCTCGGAATGGGAATTTAAAGGTGCATCTGAGGTAGATGGGAATTTGTTTTGTGGAGTGAAGAGCTGAGGCTCAGTCACAGGAAGGGTCAGGCAGGTGGGAGGGGGCTGCTCTGGCTCTCCCAGTGAGGATCCAGGACCTTGATGGAGATGTGTAGGCAGCACTTTTTAAGTGTTTTAAGTGGTTAAATCATGTTTTAAAGTGGTTTAAATGTTTATAAACACTTCCAACCTGCAGCCTTGACGTGGGGCTACTGGTGCCTTAAAGAGAGGTTTTTAGGAGGCCTGGGAAGTTCCTTCCAAAAGCTGGTGGAGTGTGAGTCCCTGGAGAAAAGGGGAACCAAAGAATATCAGGAAAGGTTCTTCCCCCAGAGGGTTCTGGGCACTGCCCAGGCTCCCCAGGGAATGGGCACGGCCCCGAGGCTGCCAGAGCTCCAGGAGCGTTTGGACAGCGCTGCCAGGGATGCCCAGGGTGGGGTTGTTGGGGGGTCTGTGCGGGGCTGGGGCTGGACTGGATGATCCTGGGGGTCCAACTGAGGATATTCCATGATTCTGTGGTCTCTCCCCAAATCCAGGCAGTATCACTCACCTCCTGGATAAGAGAGGCCAGCTGGAACGAGGCTGGAGCCCCAGGGACATGAGGACAGTGTTCTCCAGAGGTTTCTTTCTCACCATTTCAGCAGCAAGTCTCTAATTAAGCTCTCAGAACACACCCTGTTCCAGACCAGCCTGTGGATGAAACTGACCTTTAAAAGGGAACTGAGATACCCAAGGGGCCGGACACCTCCAGGACTGGACAGCAGGTGAGCATTAATCTGAGAGATAAATTTTTAATGCTACAGCTTAAAATCCCCAATTGTCTGCAAGATTTATTTCTCCGCCTCTCTGGGCTTGTTCCTGCACCTGACAGAATTGCAGGAGCGATGTTGCAGTGATGGAGGACAGACAGGAACCCTGCAGTTGGTGTCACCAGGACTGGCTGGCTGTGTCCTGGATGGGCTCTGAGGGACCTTGCTGCGGTGCTGTACCGGCTAGCATGCTGCCTGGCACCGGGCAATGCCCCACCTGCCCCAGGTGCGGGGACGGAAGCCGATCGCGGCGCTGGAGGGCAGGCGAAGCTCCAGCTCGGGTTTGCCGTGCCCACTGAGGGGCAGGGGCGCGAAGGAGGAA
Source organism: Lycocorax pyrrhopterus obiensis (assembly GCA_014706295.1). Lineage (NCBI taxonomy): Eukaryota > Metazoa > Chordata > Aves > Passeriformes > Paradisaeidae > Lycocorax > Lycocorax pyrrhopterus. Next base: position 5,116,339 of record JACSVZ010000022.1, on the reverse strand, counting down.
GGAAAAAGTGCAGGGACTTCCTCGTGGGACAGGGAAGGGTTTATTCGAGAGAGAAGCCACGAGGAGAGCTGATAAAATTAGGCGGGTGCGGGGTTTTATACCCCTACATCATAGGCGTGGAGAACATACAGTAACCAATAAAATACCAGTTAGGGGGTCTTACAAAGGGGGGAGAAGTGATTAGGGCAAATGGGAGAAGACGTGGTGGGTAGAGGAGTAACACGAGCCAATTACCAACCGAGGAACACAGAACTTTCCAGAGAAATAACCAAATATGGACCATAAAGGGAGGAGGGGGGCAGCAGCCAATGGTCAGCGTGCTTTACACAGCCCTTTGTGTGCTCACTGCCCTTGTGCTGTGGAGGCATCAAACCACTGGACCTGTTGGTCTGCTTGGTCCAGCTGACCATGGCTCTGGCCATGGCTCACCACAACAGGACCTGGTGTCTGGCTGCTGGGTCACCTTCCATTGTCGTCTGCCTCGCTGAGTGGTGGATTCTCTGTGCAAAGTCTGCTTTCCCTGATAATCCCAAAATGACAACTTCAGTTACATGAGAAGAATGTAGCTCAGACAACTCATAACCCCACGGATCCAGCACCAGAAGCTTTTACAAATCTTTTTATGAGCACACTGCCAAGTGTGAGATCCACCCAAGGCATTCCAGAGGTGACCACGGGGCTGGGGAAGGGGCTGCAGTGGCAGGAAGGGCCCTGGGGCTGGCGGCAGCGGTGGTGGGCAAGGCTGGACCCTTGGGCAGCAGCTTGAATCCTAGAAGCTCCTCCTGGTGCTGGAGCAGGGTGGGAGAGCTCTGCTGCCGTGGTCCTGCCACGGGACCTCCTTGCTCCTGCTGCAACAGTGCCCCTCCCTCGGAGCATTTTTCATGGCTGTGAAGCTGCCATCCTATAAAAGCAGCTATTCCTGCCCGTGGCTGGGCTTGGAAGGAGATGATCTTTAAGGTCCCTTCAAACCCAAATAATTCTGTTGTTCTATAGCTTAAATATATATGAATAAAGCATTGCTGGCCAAGGAGAGGCTGCTCCATCCCCTTAACTCCATCACAGAGCAGAGAGATTTCTTCCCCTTGCCCCACACTGGGAATGAATTTGGGAATGTCAGGGCCACATCCTGTGGCTTTGGGGTCTGATTCAGGCTCAGGAGCAGGAGAAGAGCTCCTCACTCCCTGGCTCCTCACAACGTGGAGCAGCCTGAGCCCGGTGGGACTCGGCTCCCGAGCAGCACAATGGGAGCAGAAGTTCCTGCTGATACTGCAGTGGAGAAATGCTGCATTAAAGCAGGAAATATCCAATGTGCATTGCAAATGAAGAGGTTTATCATTTGTGTTCTAAAGGAGGAAAAATATCGCCAAGCTCAGTTAATAACACAGGAAAGCTCTTGTGGTTATCAGGGATCTTCAGCTCTAATCCCCTCTGATAACAGTAAATTGAAGCAGCTCCTCTGCTGAGGTTTCTCTGTTGCTGGATCGTACCCATATAATAAGAGAAATGGGCACTGCCTCTCCTATTTACCATTCCTTCATTTAAATAAGTTTTTAAACTGCACTTTCCTCCCTTCAGAGACATCTGATTTACTGCATTTTAAACAGAAACCACTCCTGCAACAATACCTCTTTCTATCAAGAATTGTAATCAGGCTGTTCCTGTTGAACCGTTGTTATTCAAGTTATTAATTTGTCATTTTGCACGGAGTCTGATCAGAGAAAGAGATGAACAGGAGGGTCTGTGCACCTGCAGGCAGAGCAGGATGGATTTAATTAGAGCAAAGAAAGCTGCAGGTTTTATTTTGTGTTTGTGTTGTTTGGTTTGGTTTTTCCTCAGCCCAGCATTTTAAGAGCTTACACAGCAATCTGCATAAATTACCATGCAGATTTTTACTTAGCTTCTTACACCTAATTTGATTAATGATAATGACTCTGACAGGGTAGATGGAGAGGGAGGTTTTACAAAGACGTGGAGTGACAGGACAAGGGGAATGGCCTTGGGCTGAAGAAGATGGGATATTGGGAGGGAATTGTTCCCTGGGAGGGTGGGGAGGCCCTGGCACAGGGTGCCCAGAGCAGCTGTGGCTGCCCCTGGATCCCTGGAAGTGTCCAAGGCCAGGTTGGATGGGGCTTGGAGCACCCTGGGATAGTGGAAGGTGTCCCTGCCATGGGACAGGGAGGTGAGACTTGAGGGTCTCTTCCAGCCCAACCCATTCTATGATCCTCAGGTCCCAGCAAATTTCGTGTGAGGGAACAAGATGGATCAGCTTCGGTGCTGTTCACCCCAGAGACAGCAAACCCTGCCAGCTGGCCTTTGGCACTGCTCTCAGGATGATTTCCTTGCTCTTGGGCTGCTGTCTGTGCGAGCAGGGAGGTGGAAACCCCTGCACTGAACATGAGCTTTGTTTTCTGAGCTCGGCTCCTGTGCTGCCCTGCCCACACCAAGTTTCTGCTGCTGGAAATCCTCTGGGGCAGGTTTGATGCCCACTCAGTAAGCCCAGCTTGCCTGGTGATTCAGACCTCTCCAACTGCCTCAGGCACCTTCCCTCCACTTGCTGGCTGACACAACAAACTAAAGTTTTCCATCCATTTCTTCTGCTCACAGTTCAAGCCCAGCAACCCTCTGCAGTTGGTTTTTGCTCCAGGAAAGATGTTAGGAAGAGTAGAAATATTAGTTAGAAGCGCTGACACTTTTTCTCCCCATTTCTCTTTCACACTTTCACTCATATTTTACTGTGAGGAGAGTGCAGCACTGGAGAGGCCACGGGATCACTGTCCATGGAGGGTTTTAAGGCTCAGCTGGGTAAAGTTGTGGCTGAGCTGGTCTAGTGTTGATTCTAATCCTACTTTGAGAAGGATCTTGGGCCAGAGAGCTCCAGCAACCCCCGTGTCTGTGGTTCCTCAGGTTCTGTGCAAAGCCAGCCCCAGTTTGCTCTGCCTGAAGAGCCTCTGGAGGAGTGACTTTGTTTGGGTGAAAGAAGAGGGAGCTGAGGCTGTGATCCCACTTTCCCAAGATGAATAAAAGAAAGAAAAAGGAATTCTGGCAGGAAGAGAAGCCCCGTTTTTATTGATGCTGTGCAGAGGCAAGTGATTTTGCATCTAGTTTTAGGAGAGCAGTATAACTGCTTTTGACAGCCTGGTCTAATAATAATAAAAAGGCCCAGCTCCTCATATTGCAACCTGATAGTAAAGCTGGAGTGTGAATTTATCCCATAAAAATTCATCTACCATGGCTAAAGCCCTGTAAATTGAGTCCTGTGTTTTGGTTGTTAAATAAAAACAAAAACACACCGCAGAGTAACGACAGAAACATCGCCCAGCTCTTGCAATTGTGTCTTGTTAAAACATCACTTAGGGTAATTTACAGGCTTTGATTAAAGCATGTATTTCAATGAGTTATCGTTTCCCATGTCTCCCCTTCTCCTGCTCCCCCCTCACCCTGTGGGGACGTAAAACATCACGCTGAGGCCGGATTTCTTCAGGGAGGAAGCAGGAACCCATTACCCTGCACCATAAACCCCTGCCACGCTTTGGTGTTCGCTGCCTGTCACCAGCCACGAGCTTTTGTAACAGCTCAGCAGGCCAAAGGATGGCTGGGATGCTCCCTGTGGTGGCTGGAGAAGTTTTTGGGAAGCAGCAGGGGAGATGCTGCCCCACAGCCAGGGCTGTGCCCCACCTTCCCTGCCCTTCTCCATCCCAAATCCTCGCTTGTGCCCAAATCAGTGCCGAGAGCACAGCAGGGGATGTTTGCAAGCCTAAAACCTGAGCACAAGGAGAGAAATTTGTATTAAAGTGCTTTCGGACATCAGAGAGCGTTCCTGGGCTGTCAGTTAAGCTCAGCCGTGTCAGATGGGAGCAAAAATCCAGGGAGCTGCCTCTGCCGGTGAGTGGAGGGAGCACCTGCAGGGATACCTCCTTTGATCCCTGTCCCAAGAGCCTGGAACATGCAGCTTGTGCTCTCCCTGAGCCACAGGCTCAGCCTTTTGTTGAATTTAAAGGCCTTCAATGGATTATTCTTCTCCAAACTTGCCCAGCTGCTTTTTGAACCCATCTAAAACTTCTTCTCCGCAGGTTCCTGCAGGAAGAAGATCCCCAGCTGAGCTCTGGGGTGTGTGAAAAGGGCCTGTTTTGAATCTTCCAATTACTGATTTCACTTCAGGGTCCCAAATTCTTGCATCAAAATAGACCACAATGACTCATTTCCTCCCTCCTGTCTTTATGTCTCATTCCATCTCCTGTGCCTCTCTATTCCAGTTTTCTGTTTCCCATCCTGAAAGGTCCTAATCTGTTTGGCTGCTTCTCATCTGGGAGCTGTTTCATGCCTCTTGATGACCTTTGCTGCTTTGCCCTGGACATCTTTCATTCCCACTTTGCTCTTTTCCACACAGAAGGGCCAGGCTGTGCCCAGCTCTGAGATGCTGGGAAGCCATGAATTTATGCAGTGGCAGAAAGCACCAAAATAGATGTTCTCTTTCATTCCCTAATCATTCCCCCTGTTTCATTCGCCCTTTTTTTGACCATTTCTGAGTTTTTCACAGAGCCTCACCCTGCATGCACAGAGCCCAATATCAGAAATACAGAACTGCTGATTAGCATCCCATTTATCCACATGCACATGCACCATGTGAATTTATCCATATTAGGCTTAATCTAGCATTTGCTTGCCTGCTCAGCCAGGTTTTTCTGCAAGTCTTTGCAGCCAGCTCCCTTTTTTTGCTGCTCTGACAAACTTTGGGTCACGAGGAAATGCAGTTAAAGCAACAGAAGCACCTGGAGCTTTCTATGATAGAGACATGGAATGGTTTGGGTTGGAAGGGACCTTAAAGCCCATCTCATTCCACCCCTTGCCATGGGCAGGGACACCTCCCACAGGCCCAGGTTGGTCATGCAGCTGCAAATCCATAAACACTTCCCAAGCAGCTCATCCCTGCCCATGCTCCTGTCAGGGAAGTGCTTTATTTCTTCTTACTATTTATGGCTTTTATTTTTGTGTGCAGAATTCACAAGGTTTGGAGCCACGGAAGAACTTCTCCCTGTGGCATTCAGCAAGAAACTGAGGGCATGGAGGAAGGTTTGGGCTGGCCAAGGGTTTCCTTCAGCCCAGATTATCGTTGCCATTTCTATTGCAGTGTCCCCAGACTGAGCCAGCCCCTTGCAGCTCACAATTATTTGAATTCCTTTGGGCTTGACAGGCTCTGACAGACCCCAATCCATCTCCTACTTCCAAAACTGTTGTTAGAAGCCCTGATTATTCCATGACTTCCATTCTGTTTGTGTGCTGACACTGCTTTCTCATGCTGTGCGTTCCTGGCAGATGTGGATTTTATAACAAACCACATAAATTTACAGCAAGACTCTCTGGCAGTAAAATCTGGGAGTTTTCCATCAGCTGCCAGCGAGCTGCAGCAGTAAATGAAGCTCCCTTCCAGCAGCTGCACTGCACTGGAACCAACAAACCCTTCCTGTGGCAGCCCACAAATCAGGCTGCGCTCTCTCTCTGAGAGGACAGGGATGTGCAGGGGCAGAATAACAACATTTTTCCATGTTAGTGCTATTTCACTTCTGGAAAATAAAGGTGCAAGCCCTGCCTCTTCATGGGAAACTGATCCTAACTGGTCATCCCAGCTCCCACTGGAGTAACAAGGATTCTGACACCACTAGAGGACATTTTCACCTGTTCCCACCAGGACCAGGCTGTTCCCCTCCTGAGCCCTGCAGTGGCTGCAATGGGATGAGCCTCTCTCCACACCCATGAAACCCAAACCTGAGCAGCCTCCTGCAGCTCCAGCTTGATGCCAGTCTGTTATCAGCACCTGGCCACCTTCCTGCAGAGCTGGAAGATCAAATCAGCACCAGGAGGACAGGCGGTGACCACACTGAAGGGACAGTGGTGCAGACAAGTGGCTGGGCTGGGATAAAGCAGCACAAAACTGCCCTGTGTGGCCCTGAGGGAATCTGATCCGCTGGGAAAAGCCTGTGGTGCCTTTCCTCATGCACCCACAGCATCTTTTGTCTGGTGCTGGTGATGCCATGATGACTTTTTTGCTTTTTCTTTTAAACCCCTTTTATACCTTTTTATAACTTCTGTATTCTTAGTGCTTTTTGCCGATATTGTTGGACTTGTTTGTCAAGCCAGGAGACAAAACATTTTAGAAGCTTTGTAGTTAGGGATCAGTGTGCCCCAGACCCCAAGGTCCTCTCCAGAACACATTTTGTAAACTGAGATAGAACCATCCAGGGGAAGGTTCCTTGGGGAGGGGGGCTCACTCGAGCCTCTCATTTGGGAATCTTTGATAGATATGCTAATTAGTAACACTTATAATGTGATACCAGATCTATTGTGGGTGTGCATTGCGGTGTGCATGGAGGTGCCTTCCACCTGGACGTGGTGCACCTAAGGATCCTTAAAATAAATACCAAGGTAAAATCCCTTTTCCCTTCTAACCGTGTTTGACTCTTGATTTTAAAATCAGGAAAAGGCATCACTGGATCCTCCAAATCCAGCATTTACCACCAGCCAAACACGAGCTCTGAACTCTGTGCTCTCAGGGATTTCTGCCCCTCCGCCGCTCAGTTTGCCCCTCCCGGGAGCACCCTTCAGGTGGGTGAATGTCCCGTGGCCCTGCTTTGTGTTGGGTTGTTTTGGCACCTGCTGAGCTGTGGAGCTGCTGAGCTCCCGAGCAGCTGGGAACTCTTTGAAGGCCTCAGCCTTACCCAGGGCTGCCTTTTTTCCTCTCCGTTTTTGACAGCAGCAGAGGGGACCTTTGGGTGCTTCAAAGCCCAGTTTTAATCACTTACTTGACTGAAGCAATTGCCTCCTTTAACTCTGGTATTTCTTGTCATTAGCCTGACGACCTTTGGGATGAAGGGATTCGTCTTCAAAAGCCAAACTGGCTTTGTCTGTGCTGGGCCTAGGGGCTGCTCCCGCTTTCCCCAGTGTGGGATTCCCTACTCAGCACTAGTTACAGGTGTCGTGCTCTGCCCTGGAAACCAGGAGGGGCTGCTGCATCTCTGCCAGTCTCGTTGTCCCTGACTTTATTTGCTGTGGAGATATTTAATTCCACTGCCTTAGCGCGGGATTAAAGAGGAGGACGTGCCCCCTACTCTTGCCAGCTTTAGAGATGCATTTTTTCACGTATATAGCAGAGAATTCCGAGCACTCCTTGCTGTTTCCTCATTCAGAAGAGCTCTCTGCCACCCAGGGCTGGTTTGTCCTGTTGCAGTAACACCTGGGGATCCAGAGGAGTTCCAGAGCCTGCACCCACCTTGTGCTGGGTGCAGTGCAGGTGGGACCCACACAGCTCCAGGGGCTGAGGAAATCCAGGGCAGAGGGATGGAATGGATGCAGAGGGATGGGATGATGGCAGATGGATGGAATGGATGCAAAGGGATGGGATGGATGGGATGGGATGGATGCAAAGGGATGGAATGATGGCAGAGGGATGGAATGGATGTAGATGGATGGAATGGATGCAGATGGATGGGATGGATGCAGAGGGATGGAATGATGGCAGATGGATGTAGATGGATGGGATGGATGCAGAGGGATGGGATGGATGCAGATGGATGGGATGGATGCAGAGGGATGGGAGGGATGCAAAGGGATGGGATGGATGCAGAGGGATGGAATGATGGCAGATGGATGGAATGGATGCAAAGGGATGGGATGGATGCAGAGGGATGGAATGATGGCAGAGGGATGGAATGGATGCAGAGGGATGGGATGGATGCAGAGGGATGGAATGGATGCAGAGGGATGGAATGATGGCAGAGAGATGGAATGGATGCAGATAGATGGATGGGATGGATGCAGAGGGATGGAATGATGGCAGCTGGATGCAGTGAACCGGCTGGTGGGATGGCTACTGAAAGCACAGGCTCGCACCACTGCAAACCAGTCCTGCCAGGGTCAGTTACTGGGAGTGGGGGCTTTCTGTGACTCCAGCCTGTCTGTGGCCATGGGACAGCCACAATTCCCGGTTTCTCTCTTTGGGATGAGTCCATCTGATTTACTGTTTGGCTTTTTATGGCTCACAAGACATTGGGCCAGTAGACAACAGCCTTGTCTGGGCACAAATCTGGGCCAGAACACTTCCAGGGACACCGCAATATAAAAAAAGACATTAAGCTGTTAGAGAATGTCCAAATGAGGCCACGAGGATAAGGAAAGGTCTGGAGGGGAAACATTATGAGGAGCACATGGTTTGTTCAGCCTGGAGAAGAGGAGACTAAGGGGAGACCTCACTGTGGTCTTCAACATCCTCATGAGGGGCAGTGGAGGGATAGGCACTGACCTCTGCTCCCTGTGACAGGGACAGCACCCAGGGAACAGCTGGAGCTGTGCCAGGGCAGGCTCAGGCTGGATCTCAGGAAAGGTTCTTCCCCCAGAGGGTGCTGGGCACTGCCCAGGCTCCCCAGGGAATGGGCACGGCCCCGAGGCTACCAGAGCTCCAGGAGCATTTGGACAGCGCTGCCAGGGATGCCCAGGGTGGGGTTGTTGGGGTGTCTGTGCAGGGCCTGGGGTTGGACTGGATGATCCTGTGGGTCCTCCCAGCTCAGGATATTGTGTGATTCCCTGATCTCTAGTGCACTTGATGACTGGGGTGCTATCTCCACCTGGCCCTGTATCTGTCAGAGGTGCTCACACAGCTCTGGGCTCCTTTGATAGCAAACATCACTGCCAGGACTCAACCCCCGGGATCTAAAGCCAACCCTGACACTTTCTGTGTGTAAATCCCATTTCCTCTGAGCATTTCCCAGCAGAGCTCAGTCCATGTGCCAAGAGGAATCCTCGCTGCCCTGCCCCAGGCACTTCTCCCTGTCGGAGCTGGAGGAGCCCCAGGCTGCTCTGTGCCCCTCAGGGTCACGGTGCCAGAGGGGATGGAGGGCAGCAGTCAGGGGCTCTGGGACAGAGGTGCCAGTCTGGCCTGATTTTCTCAGTCTTGAGATGTTCCAAAGGATGAATTTTCCGAACATTTGTTCCTCTCAGCAGGAGCTATTGTTTCTGACATATTTATCCAGCTCAGTGCTACCTTGAGATATCACTTTTGACAGATAGCCTTCTTAAATTAAACATACAAATGTGCCCTACTGAGAGGGAAGATGTGAGCACTAATGGTTCTGAGAATGATGGAGAAACCTGCCCATTAGCTCCTCCTGAGCTGCTAAATGTGCTCCTGTGTTAGGAAAAGAAACAGGGAGCCAGCAGGATCAAAGGGGGAATGTGGAGAAAGATCACACAGGTGAGGTTTGAGATTAAATGCTCTTCAAACTGAGGGGTGGGAGAGGCCAGGGCACAGAATTCGGGTTTCTGTGCATGAAAACAGGGGCCAAGCTACAGAGGAAGGGGCTGAGTCCAAGGGATGAGCTGCCAGCAGGAGGTTCAGCTGTTCCAGGACCCAGAGAATTCCCTAACACCTCTGCTGTGCTTTCCCAGCCCTCTGCCTGTGGCTGCTCTGGCACAGGGCATGGCCCAAGCTGAGCTCAGAGAGGAGAAAAAGGAGGTGCCCGAGGTCCCTGCGAGGAGAGTGGCCTCAACTCCTGTAATTTGCTGGAAATATTTCCCCAGAACCCAACAGATAACGTGGCTGCAAGGGATGGAGCGGGATGGAGCTGCAGCTGGATCATCCCACAGAGAAGGGTTGCAAGGCAGTGCCTGGATTTTCTCTTGGAAAGCCTCCCCCAGTCCTCCCACAGCTGTGCCAGAGCAGTGCTGGGATGCTCCCAAGCTCCCCTCTCCCAGGGCTGGCTCCCTGGGATGCCAATGCTGCCCTTTGGAGATGTCATGGCACTCATGGAGTCTCCCCATATCCCTTTCCTTCCCCTGCTCTCCTGTCTCAGGCCTGACCTGCCCACAAATACAACTGCTTTGGAGCAGGGACATCATTATTTGGCTCCTGGTTGGGCTTCACACCTGAGCAGGGGCTGTGCTTTTGTGTCAGTTGTATTATGAGGTAAAAAACCACAAGTACAGTGCAGTGTGACAGCTCCAGATGTTGGGGAGGTCTGCAGCTCCTAAAACCAGGGGAAGGACCAGCTGCCCACCCTTCCTGTGAAGGAATTCCTCCTTCTCTCAGTTTTATGAGACATATTTAAGTTTTGCAATTGATTTTAAAGTCAGTTTTAAAAGGTATTCAGCAGTTGTTCTAAAAGCGAGCCAGCTCACACAATTCCCACCAAATTGCTGCCACCCTTTCCCCCCTCCCTCCTCCCCATCCCCCTCATGAGAAGGAAGATTTCAAGTCCATCTTTTCCTCCTGCCTTCTCTCTGCCTCCAAGCCCCCACTATTTCCCTTCTCTTTCAGCCCATTTTTCTTCCCTCGTTGATGAAAACACTTTGACTGATTCCCGCTCTCCCTCCCTTGTATGAAATGCCCACTTTCCTTGACACACTGAAATTGCTAATGGCTCTTGCTGCTCCTTTTCCTAAATGGAGTATTTTTGAGGAATTACTCAGCTCAGTGCTCCATCAGCTCCTTGCCTGGGCTGGGCAGACACCCAGGCAGGAGCTGTGCAGCACCAACACCAGCACTGGAATCCCAACCCCCCGTGTCTATAATTAAGCTGGAGATTTATGATTCAGTGTCTGGGCTCTGTTTTTCCTTAGTGAACTGTGGGGAACTCTCTGAAGGAAGAGCTTGTGCTGTTTGCTCAGTCACAGTTATATATATTATGTATTTTATATGTTTTATATATTCCTTCCTGGATTCTCTCCCCACACAACGTCAGGAGCACTCTGTTGAAAAATGGATAATCCATACGGTGAATTTTACAGCCAGGGCCCGTTTTTAAAAGTCACAGGTGAAACCCAGGCAGCAGGAAGGAAGAGAATGAAAAGGAAAAGGAGAAGCAAAGACAGTGGAAGAAGGAAAAGAGGGAGGGAAGCAGCAGTAAAATGAGGGGGAAGAAGCAGCAGATGGAACATGGCCTTGTAGCAACAGGGGGCAGGAGGGGAATTGTTGGGGTGCACTATGTGCTGGAAGAGAGACAGGCCCTGAGGGCCGGAGAGAGCCTCTTTCTTGGACCCAGAGGTGACCCTGGGAGTGCATCCAGGTCACCGGGGATGGGCTGAGAGAGGATTGTGGGTTTGTGGGCAGTGCTGGGCCTATGAGATGTGATAATTGTAGTTTGTGACCTTACAGGGCATTGTTTACCTGTTACCATAATAGGCAATGTCTGTGCACTACCCCAGGTGATTGGGGGACACTGAGGTGAACATCTTTCCTGTTTATATGATGTGATATCCTGTTGGGTGCTGGTATTTAGGGAATATTCACTGCTCAATAAACGCTTTGCACTTCTCCATCTTGTGTGTAGAGCCATGCCCCTGCGTGAATACTGCAGGGAAGGGCTGTTTGGGGACAAAACTGGTCATGTCCAGCTCCCTTTCCACCTCCAAAAGGCACTTTGGGACAGCTCACCCCATCCCTCCTCCAGCAGCTGCTCCCTTTCCCAGGATGGGACCTCCACAGCCTCCCCTCCGCAGGGCTGATGCCCGCTGGCTTCGGATCTTTTCCCGTTTCCAGGTCTGCACCAATTCTTCTGCATCTCATTGGGGCTCTCCCGTTCCTGTACAGGATGAGGCCACTTTTAATGCCATTTTTCAGAGTGACAAAGGCAGTTTCTGCACTGTCACCTCTGCAGTGCCAAGATTCCCCTCAAGTCTCTCTCTGCCCCCTCCAGCTCCTTATCTCCATCCAAATTCCTGACAACCAGGGGCTGCTGCCATATGGTTTCCTTGTGGTGTTCCATACCGTGACTGGCTTCAAATTCACTTCAGAGGGGAAGGAGCAAATAGCAGCAAATATTCAAGAATGCCTTGAAACAGCAGTGGGAATTTCAGCCAGAAAAAGGTAGGGAGGATTAAAAGGAAAAATAAATTGAAAAATGTAATCTGGGAATTTCCCAGATGAAATGCTTTGGAAACAGCAGCAGGTTTCATTAGCAGGCTTTCACAGCAAAGCCTGTTGTGACCACAGAGTTGTTGTTTTGTTTAATTTCTGGAGAGTTTTAAAATTTAAGCCTTGGCTTAAGTGGAGGAAAAGGTGTGAAAGGAGTAAATGAACCCCAAGAAACAGATTGGATTAAAATGAAATGTTCTTCCTCTTCCTGAGACCTATCTGGTGGGAAGTGGCACTGGAGTGGTGTCCATTTCCCAGTGTGTTCATCAGAGGAAAGATCTGTTATTTGTCTCTAGTGCAGATAGGAGGGTGGGGGAGATGCCCTGTTTTGCTGGAAGAATTTCAGGAATTCAGAAAATGGGAAACTCAGCCATGAGAAAATTTTCCTGCTGTCCAGCCTGAGTCCACTTTCCCTTGTTATTAATCTCTGCCTGGGATAGGGAAACTGAGCCTCTCCATTTTGGGGTTTGGCTATAGGTCTGCACCTCAATCACACCCAGCAGGACACCTTTTGTACCTGTGCCTACTCACACAGCCATTTTCACATGCCTTGGATAACCTGGGTTCAGGCTCTTACTGAAATGTTACAAGCCAAATTCCAAGCGTTTCTAATTTTCCAGGCCCATTTCTCTGCTCGCTGATGACAGTTCCCATAATTACAGAAGCTGGGAATACAAGCCAGAATCCACAAGTGGTTCTTCAGAGCAGACAAACAAAAAAATAGGGGGTGTGTGGGGGGAAATTTTTGTGTTTCATCGCCCACAAGTGATTACGAGAGCCACATTTAATTGGGGCGAGCAGTGCTGGTGGTACCTCAGAGGAAAACGTGGATGAGGGGTGAGGGAGCCCTCGAGGAGGGGAAGGAGAATGAATTCCAGCAGCAATAATTAAAAATCCTCTGGGGAAATTTAGGGCACTTCCCAGGCGCCGCCGTGCACTGGGAAACAATGAAGTGCACGGAAGCGCCGAGCTGTTCCCGCTAATTGGACACCGTGCCAGGGAGCTGGAAAAGCTGGGGAAGGAACATCTAGCAAAGCCCCAGCATGGCCTGGGGATTGTAAAAGTGTTGTAGCTAATGGGATTCTGGCAGGATTGACAGGGAGGAGAGTTGTACATGGAGCGTGTGAGCTTGGGAAAGGGCTGGCAGGAGCGGCAGGAGTTGTGTTGGGTGTCCCCCAGCTGAGCAGGAGACTCCACGCCTGAGCTGGAGCACCCTGGAAGGGGAGCGAGGCTTCAATGCCGGGGTTTGCTCCAGGTGATTCCTGTTCGGGGAGATTTTGGGAGCTAAAACTCAGGCCACCAGCAAACACGTGCAGCAGTAAAGCTGAATTCGGAGGCTTTGCCCTGTGCTGCCCCAGGTGGAAAATCCCACGACGCCCAGCAGTGAGGGGAGGAGGGAGCAGCTCCATGAAGGAGCTGCCTTTGGCCTCTCCATTCCCCTCCAAACCTCCCCTCACCCTCCTGGCCACGGGGACCCCGAGCTCTGGCCACACACCCAACTCTCAGCAAGGCGGATAACATCTGCAAAAGGGGTTTTCATCGTCCTCCTCTGTGTTTTGAAGTGAAAACACTAAAAAAGAAAATTAATGTATGTAATATAGCAACAGGCTGGGGAAGCTCACCTTGCTCTTGCTGTTGTTTGTTTGCTCGTTGCTTTTCTTACTCTCAATAGAAAAATGCTCAAGCCAAAATGAAACGTTTTGTCTCTCCAGGCAATTTTTTTAAATAGTGGAGGGTTTGTTTGCTTTGGCTTTTCCCCTTTGTTTGCTTTCGGTCTTAGTGCTCTTTCCAAAGAAATGCATTATTTATTTATTATCCTATTTCACAAGAAATACATGGAAAATCATGAAAGCCATCGGGGGAGGCTGTCAGGAAAACCTGTGGTCCCTGAGTGGTGCCTGGCTCAGGATGGGGTGGTGGGAGAGGCCGGGGTGAGGGTGGGCAGAGCACAGGAACGGGTTGGGTATTAGGGAAAATTTCTTCATTGGAATGATGGTCAGGCATTGGAACAGGCTCCCCAGTGGTGGAATCACCGTCCTTGGAAGTGTTCAAAGAACACGTGGCTGTGGCACTTGGGGACAGGGTTTAGTGGTGGCCTTGGCAGTGCTGGGTTAAGGGCTGGAATTGGTGATCTTGGAGGGCTTTCCCACCCTAAATGATTCTGGATTCCATGGGCATCTCAAGGCCTGGAGGCACAGGGCTTGTCCTAAAGACTCCTTGTTGCATGTGCTGTCACACAGTGCCGTGGAATCCAGGAATCCACCCTGGAATCCGGGCTGCAGCCTGGGCAGCGGCGGTTTTCCAGTGGAAACACCCGCAGCAATCAGGAGATGATGTGCTCCAGGCCACAGGGTGTTTCCAATCAGTCCCACAGAAACCCATGTTCAGACAGGTGCAAGGTGCCTTGGAGAAGCCTGTTTGGAGTTTCCCCCTGCTCAGGAGCCTTTCCTCATCCAGTGGCTGGGAATTCTTCCCTGTGAGGGCGGTGAGGCCTGGCACGGGGTCCTTTTGGGCCCTTCTGGGACACATCACATCAAAGCCTTTTCTTCACCAGGAAAATTCCAACCAAAATCTCTTCTTTCCCCTCCTCCTCCCCCTGCCCCTCCTCACCATTTCTCCTGCTGCAGCAGTTCCAGAGTGCCCTGTAAGAAGCCCTGTCTTGGCAGAGAGCCCACCCTGAAAGGCGACCACGAGTCCACGAGCCACAGAGCTGGCCTGAGGCACTGGCGTTCCCAGGGATCCGTGTTTCCAGATGCTTCCTAGAAGGCAGAGACTTTCTTGAGCGAAGAAGAACGTTTACCTCAGATCTGCAGGTGTGATCCCTGGACTGGGAGGCGGCCGTGCCAGAGCAGCCGACCCTGCACACGCAGCCTGGCAGGAAAATCCCAGGGGAATCTGCTCCTTTCCCACCGGCTCCTCCTAAACAGAAGCCCTGCTAACCCGTGTCCCCAAGTGCCACATCCACACAGCTTTTAAATCCCTCCAGGGATGGAGGCTCCACCACAGCCCTGGGCAGCTGTGCCAGTGCCTGGCCACCCTTTCCATGAAATAATTTTCCATAATATCCAATCTAAACCTTCTCTGGTGCAACCTGAGGCCGTTCCCTCTCCTCCTGTCCCTGTTCCCTGGGAGCAGAGCCCGACCCCCCCCGGCTGCCCCCTCCTGTCAGGGAGTTGTGCAGAGCCACAAGGTCCCCCCTGAGCCTCCTTTTCTCCAGGCTGAGCCCCTTTCCCAGCTCCCTCAGCCGCTCCTGGTGCTCCAGCCCCTGCCCCAGCTCCATTCCCATCTCTGGACACTCCAGCCCCTCAGGGTCTTTCTCACAGGAATTTGGATATCTCCTTGTCCCCACAGCCCAGATGGGTGTCCTGGACTCTGGGGACAGAGGGATGAAATGAGAGTGGCACGGCAGAAAGGATTTGGGGCTGAGCTGCTGACACTGGAATGCTCATTCTGCAGAGCATCCGGGAGCCTGGAATGATCCTAAATTTCCTTCTGTCACCTACAGGGATGCAGCCATTTTTTTCATGCCCTTTGGATAAATAGAGGTTTTCTCCGGAGCCTCCAGGAACCTTAATTTTTCACCCATCCTAATAACCATAAAACTGAGACAGGCGAGTAATAAAATGTCAAAATCCATGTGTTTTAAAATCTGAGAGGACTCTCAAATGTCACTGAAATGTGGGATGGAAAAGGAGGTGGGAGGACGTGGAGCTGAGCCCGTGGTGCTGGCTGGGCTGTCCTTTCCACACTCCTCCTTTGGCCTGGCCTCCTGGGACCCTCTGGAAAGGGGGATGGAGTGGGGGAGGAGGTGCTTTGGTGCTGAAGGAGAAGTTCCCTTTCTCGGGGAGGTGGGATGAAGTGCGGCTGCATTTCCTGTGCTGTGTCAATCCCGGTTTAGCCCAGTCTCCACTGGAGCTCTGATGGAGGCTCTGTGTGAGCACCTTGTCCCCTTCTCCGTGGGCTTCCTCCTGAGCTCCATGTGCTGTTTAGGCCACGGCAAATGTGGCTGTCCCAAAAATCTTGATCTTCCAGGTTTTTAATGCAGAGTGTCAGTCAAGAGTGGCACAGAATGTGTAAGTTAACACAGAAAGTCCTGGACTTCTCTCCACCCCCTTCTCCCATCAAAATCTTATCTAAAAATGCCCATCACGGTGATAACTGGAGCAGAAACAGGGAAGGGTTTTCTCTTCTGGTAAAAAAGTCTTCATATTTTAAAAAAGCAAAACCAGCATCCTGGTCAAATTAGGATGAAAAGTCAAGATTTTTGTCTTCTTTTTATTCATCTTTTTTTCTTTCTTTCTTTTTTTTTTCCCCCCAAGCATGCTATTTTTGCAAACCATGCTTTTTTTTTGTTACACAGCCAAGGAGAGTCCTGGGCTGTCAAATGTCCCATATTCATAAACTCCAGAGGAAGATGACATTTGACATTTCTTGTTTCTTTGCCTATTGGTTCGTCCAAGATTAAACATGTTTGGAAACCAAAGCCTTTCTTGCCTTGGTGACAAAAAAACTGCCTCAAAATCAAAATGGGATATTTTGACAATGCCTAAATTATTTTATTATTTATTCCCAAAATTATTTTCCTGAGCTTTTGAGCCTCATCAAACCCAATGTTCCTTTATGATGGTTTTGTTTGAACCTGTAGCTCTGTGAAGAATTCAGGAGAGGTTCTAATGCCACTGACAGGGCGCTCTGTCAGAATGTGGCCCCCACTGCATCCAGACCCAGCACCTCTGCTGGGGAAAAGGCTGCTTTGAGAGAAAAGGCTTTAGGGAAACATTTTAAGTGTTTCATTTTAAGTGTTTCAGAGTTCAGTGTCACACACCCTGCACAAGAGATTTCCTGCTCAGCTCTCTCACCAGGATAAGGGTTACTGGGAGCCTGGCTGGGTTCGTACTTTGTTCTTGAAGCTAAAAAACTCCTTGGAGCTCTCCCAGAAATCTGAGAGGATAGCATGAAGTCTCTGAATGGGTGGAGCTGTGTCAGGGGGGTTTAGGTTGGATATCAGGGTTAGATTCTTCCCCCAGAGGGTGCTGGGCACTGCCCAGGCTCCCCAGGGAATGGGCACGGCCCCGAGGCTGCCAGAGCTCCAGGAGCGTTTGGACAGCGCTGCCAGGGATGCCCAGGGTGGGGTTGTTGGGGTGTCTGTGCAGGGCCAGGGGTTGGACTGGATGATCCCTGTGGATGATCCCTTCCAGCTCAGGATTCTCTGTGATTCTGTGATTCCCTGCTCACTACCTCCCGCTCTCTGTGAAGCAAGGCAGGGCTGATGCTGTCGGAGCCCTCTGGGATTTGGTGGTGCTCATGGGGGTGGTGGAGGCTCCTGCTCCACGCTGGAGAAGAGGGAACAGCAGCACAGGGATCTGCAGGGTTTGTTCCCTGCTGCCAGAGGGGAGCCAGCAGCTCTGCCCTGCAGGTTCAGCTGTGCAGTGCCAGAGGTGCCCACACAGCTCAGCCACGCCTGCGGAGCTCTGGAATGTGCCCTGACCTCCTTCCCAGCCCTGCCCTCGCAGGGAGCAGCCGGGCCCCGGTGCCTGGACATCACCAATGACAGGGCAGACTTTGGTTAATGACTTCAGTGGCAATGCTGAGGTGAAAACAGAGCGAGGCAAAGCTCTCCCGCAGAGAAATAAACCCAAATAAACCTGTCAGAAGGACAGAGTTGTTGTGTGCAAAGCCCTGTGGTTTTACTGCTCAGGAAAGCCCTCTTCTATAAATACCCAATAAATGAGTTAGAGGCTAAATAAAACACCCCATATACTATAGAGTTGAGACCAACAATCCTAAATGAGCAAACATTTCCGAAGGAATAACTCTGCTTGGTGTCAATTTATGTTAATGTTGTACATGATTGAACCCATTAGAGCAAATAGCCAGTAATAAGAATGCAGATACACCACGAACTAATTGCATTAGAGGCTAACAGGGCTCTGTCTCTCCTGCTCCTGCCACTGCTCAGCTCCTTGGGCTGCAGCCAGCACCACATGGAAGGTGCCCTGTAGCCTCCAGAGGTGTTGGTGGTTGGGGATCAAGGCTCAGCAGCAGAGCTGGGGGAGGTTCAGAGCCTCCTGCTGCATCATCTCTGTTCAGTTTGTGTTTCCAGAGGGTGAGGGGATGGAAGAGGGGTTTGGCTGGCTCTGGAGAAAGCTTGGTGAAGCATGGAGAAGCAGGATGGGTTCTCTCTAGGGGACAGCACAAAGTGGTCAGATGACAACCTCTGCCCAAAACACAGCTGGGCCACTTTGAGAGAGGCTCAGAGTATACATTGGGAAGAAATTGTTCCCTGTGAGGGTGGGGAGGCCCTGGCACAGGGTGCCCAGAGAAGCTGTGGCTGCCCCTGGATCCCTGGAAGTGTCCAAGGCCAGGCTGGACAGGGCTTGGAGCAGCCTGGGACAGTGGAAGGTGTCCCTGCCCATGGCAGGGGGTGGGACTGGATGATATTTAAGGTCCTTCCAACCCAAACCATCTGGGGATTCCCTGATATGATTTTAGGGATGTGAAGCAGAGGCTGCAGCAGCACCATCACCCACCCCCAAACCACTGCCTCGCTCCCAGCACCGGATCCATCCCCAGCTGCATCTCCCTGGCAGCGTTCAAGGGCCCAGACTCCCCTCAAACACCTTCGAGCCAGAGACAGGAGCTTAACCACACTCATTCTCCTATGATCAGGGTCTGGCTCCTGTTAAGTCCCAGACTTCCCAGTGACATTCCTGTGACACCATTGCCGGGAGCCCAGGCAGATGGGCCAGCACAGGAGCCCTGCTTACTCAGTCCAGAGCTGTTCCCAGGCCACTTTTCGACTTAGCAATGCACATAAACATATTTTACATGTAAACTGGGCAATTAAGAAGGCAAATGTTTTAAAATACGAGGATTTATTGGCATAAAATTCGCCATCTATCAATGCTGCATAAATAGTTTTACATAAAAAGCCATCTGGAAACAGGTTGTTTATCATATTTGTTCAGTTACAACTTGCTGGTTTCGAGGCTGTGCCTCCCTCATTAGCTGTCAAGACAGTTTGATGTGGCTGATGAGAGGTGGATGTATATGAAATCCTGGATGTACTTGGAATTCTGCACAGTGCATGAATATTAACCTGGGCTTCTGGGTAGCTGCACTATTTCACACAGCCTGGACAAGCGCTACACTGGAATTCCTCTGCGAGGAAAAAGCAGGCTGGGAAATTGCTCCTTACACCAGGTCTGGCTGGAAATACTTGTGGTCAGGTCTAGGAATGCGTTTGACCCTCTTGGCGTCAGTGGAAGGGTCTGAGAGTGGGAATGATGGTGGAAATCATTGGTTCTGGGAAAGGGAGAGCACACGGAGCCTCACAGCCACAGGAACACACAACCCAAACACGGGATGGAACATTTTCCTGTGTCGAGGACACACCCAGCCTCACATGGCTGCTGTTTCCAGCCAGCCCTGGATGAAGCAGCACAGGTTGTATCCTCTGAAGGGGTGCTGGAGGTGTCCCCCCGGGCTCTGGGCTGTCCCCACGGGCTGCCAAGGCCTCCTGTGCCCGCTGCAGCTGCAGCCAGCAGCCTGGAGTCACAGCACGGAGCCAACAGCCACCGGCTTTTCCTGACATTTGCCGTCTCCCTTGGTTTGGGTAATGAGATCCCTGGTTTTAAATGTCAGCTCTCACGAGGTGATGCTATTGTATTTAGCTCCGTGCCCTTCTCCTGATTCCAAAACACTCGGCAGAGTTACTATAAATAACCCAATAACAAGAGCCAAATGAGTGCTTACAGAGCTGAGAGAGGGAGATAGTGCTGGGATACCAGGGAGAGCTTCAGGAATGCTGTCTGCTGCAGCGGGGACAACTGGCCCTTCCCACAGCACGGCCAGGGGGGACACGGCTGCCGAGGGGGACAGGGGACAGGGACATCTGCTCTGTGGCCTGGGCAGATCTGGGAGGTGGGAGGGTGGCTCAGCCGCAAGCTGGCATGGCCAGGTGCTCGTGTCCTTGGCCAAGACCTCCAGTGTCTCCCAGCCCAGATGCCCCAGCAGAATGGGGCAATTCCCTCTGCCACCCCTCCCTTTGACTCAGCTCCCTGTTCCTTGCTCCAGCCTGGAACCAGAGGGATTTCATCCCGGGGAGTTGCCTGGGCTCTGTCTCTACTCTCTGGGACACCAACCCAGCTCGTTCCTCTTGTCCTACCACAGGTGTCCCTTTCTAAACTGAGGGGAGAAAAATTCTGCACAGCAGAGGCTGCCTCTAACCCTTCAAAACTCACACCCCTCGAGTTATTTGGACCTCAGGGTTCTGTCAGCTGCCAGCATTTGCCAGGGCCACCATGTCCTTGTGCCACCTGGAAGTCACAGAGAGCACCATGCAGATGTGGTGAGCTCGTGCACCAGCTGCAGGTCACTCCCAGGAGCCTCCTGGGCCACCAGACCACAGCTGGGGAACCAGGGACCTGCACAGACATGGACAATGCCTTGTGAGGCAGGAGAAGTCCCACAGAAGATGCTCCATCCCCTGCTGGGGTTGTGTTGCCCTGGCAGTGAGGCTCTGTGCCCTTTGTAGAGCCCGGAAGCACTGAGGTGGATTTTTGGTGCTGGCAGGAAGGTGTCAGCAATGGGATGTGGCCCTTCGCTGGCAGAGGGGATGCATTTTACCCTGGGGAGACGCATTTGCTTCTTTCTCTTGACTTCTTTAAATGCTGGGACCTGCAGCTGCACTGACGCTCAGCCCTCCTGTGTCAAGCTGGAGCTGGGTGATGCTCCTACCTCTGCAAAGGGGTTTGAGTGTTTGAACCACAGAATAAGAGAGGTGTGGTGGCTGGTTAGTCTGTGGTACAAGGGACAGAGAGAGTGCTCGGTAAGACAGTCCCTGGTACCAGAGACTTCTGTCTGGTTAGGGTTAGAAGAGAAGCCTCTCCCAGAGTGCTCTGTGTTGCTATGTTAATGTACCCCAGTTCTGCGTTCCTGGGTGGCCCCTGGCCGCCCCACCCCCTGGCTACCTTATATGTTCCATGCCCTAGAAGGTTCTCCACTCCAGGTTGCCCCCATCGGCCTCTGCCCCTCGCTGCTCCCCAGAGCTTCCCCAATCATCCCCATTCCCCAGTCCTGCCTTTGTACCGCCCCCGTGCCCTCAGATCATCGGTCCCTGGTGCTCATCCCACTCCCCTACTTAGACCTGGACTATTCCTTGTTCTGGGTCTTTGCCCCCGGAATCCTTCACAGTGTGGAAGCGATGAGCTGCTCCTGTGGAACTCTGTGCAAAGACCCTTCCTGCCTCTTTTCCGCTGACCCGTATTGCTGGAGCTGTCCATGCGTCTGTGGCGCACACGTGTGTGAGAGTGTGTGGCTGATCCTGCTCAGCGGCTTCGCTTCGGAGACGCTCTTGGAAGATCGCAGCACCCCGCGACACGGCACAGAAGCTGCAGAGCCCGAGACAGCGATAGAGAGGTTCCATGGGTCCCTATTCCCTGAGCAGATGCTCGGGAAGAGCTTGAGGATGTTACTGGGCTGTTCTGATTGTCCCCTTTGCAGAGGGAGCATAACTTTGATCAGTTCAGCAGCAGCATGAGCCGACCTGAGAATGGCTCAACAACAGGGCAGGATGCACTGAGATCTCTCCCTGATGGGCTCTGCTGTTGTTTCTTTGAGGGGAGCTAAAGATGAATGTTAAAGCATGGGCTCAGAGGCATTTCAGAGGAGAGATGTTACTTACCTGCACCATGCTATCAAAGAACAGTTTATCTTTTATCACCAGGGCCAATCCCACCAGAGAACTGCCCACACTCTGAACATGTCTGAGACCTTTAGGATGAGAAAGGATGAGTGACACCACCTTTCCCAGGCTCCCAGGCAGGATGAAACCCCAGGAAAAAACTGGAGGAAGCAGAGAGTCTTCAGTAGCCACCTCCAGTCCCTGGCTCACTAATTAACAATAACCCATACTAATTAGCAATTACCCCCTGGCTCAGCTCATCCAAGCTTTCCAGCAGCGAGTCCCAGAGCAGATTCCAGGTAAAGGGAATGGCTTTATCTATTAAGCTGCTCCTGGGATTGTTAATCATGGAGTGACTCTATCTGGGCACTTTATGGCTGTCACTGCATCCCACTGCACAGCGAGGGCTGGGCTGGAATACAAACCTCTCCTTCCATGAGATTCTCCATCAGCTGCAGAATCAGACACAACTGCACTGTACAAACCAGCTGTCGTGGTGCTGTCAGGCAGAAGGCCAGTGGGATATAGCCAGCCCACAAATATGAACTACTGCTTCTCACAGGCAGCTGAGGAGTGGCTTTTGCTTGGCCAGATTCCCAAACCCCTGAAGATTTTAGGAATTTTGCTCTGTTTTTTGCTGGTACAAACCAATACAGCCTCAGGTTGGTGGCCTGTAGAACAAGGGGTGCAGCTCCCAGGTTAGAGAGAAGGCTGGAAAAAAGGCTGAAGGACTTCCTTGGATCCTGGAGTGAAAACTCCTCCTGTTTCAGAGCAGTAATGATTTCTAACAATTAAGAAGCAATTAAGGCATCCCCCACCAAGAGCACCTGAACCGTGGATGCTGCAGCAGGAGCAGCACTGCTGTTCCAGTCTGAGGCTATAAAACATGCCAGGCTGAGCACATAAATGTGGCAATGGAGCATTTTTGCTGCAGGTTTCCTGAAATACCTTCACAGGGTCCAAAAATCTTGAGTATCCTTAACTCCACTTCCACACAGAGAGGCAGAGGAGCAGTGGGAATTGACTGTGGATTTTTAGTGCCCACATCAGCTCTCCAGCAGCAGATAACGGTATAAATGAATTGCGAACTGATTCAGTGGCTAGATATCAACAATTAAGTAGCTTGAGATCCGCAAAAAAAGACGAGCGTCTAATAGGAGCATTGATTACTGACAGTGTGAGCCTCTAAATACTTCGTGCTGATGCTCGCTGCAGAGCAAACCTCTCCACTTCCCCACGTCTCATCTCCCTGGGCTACTCTTTTTTTGTTGTTTATATTCAGCAACAGAGAAAACAGCCCATGGCATCAGTGCAGACAGCAAAGGGCTTGGCAGGTCACCTCTGCGCAGCCACGTACATCCCTTGGACCCTGGTCAGGCAGCAAACCCTCGTCTCCCCCAGGCTGCTGAGATGTGGAGAAGCTTCCTGAGTCTCTAATGTGACATGAAACCACCAAATCTCCCTTCTCTCCCCGAGCTAATAAGGGGCGAGGAGGCAAAAGCACAGGTATTAATGCAGCAGGCTGACAAACACGCTGCTGATGGCAGCGGAATGGGAAAAATCGCAGAGGGAGCAGAATAAGAACGCAGGCAGGAGTTCATAAAGGCTGAGAGCTTTCACACGGCTCTGTAGGATGGATGTGTCACTGGCTCCTTCCTGCCTGGGCCAGAGCAGGAGGGGACACACTGGTTTTGGGGCAGTCTCAGCCTCCCTGCAGCCCTCTGGGCAGTGCCAGCTGGTGACAGGCAAAGCCCAGCATGGAATGGGGATAACGGGATAGGGGCGTTGGAATTAGCTGATCTTTAAAGCTCCTTCCAGCCCAAACCATTCTGCAGTTCTGTGATCCCAGCCCAGTCAGCAGCACCACGGGTCTGTGCCCAGAAGTCAGTGCAAACAACAGTCGCTGCACAGATCCAGAAACCTCCATTTTTCCTGTGTTTTTAGGCACCGTTACTTCTGCTTTCCATGGTGGCAGAGGCTCTGGAAGCCTCCTGAGGCGGTGCTTTTGCAGCATGCCCCGAGCTGTAAGCATAGCTCATCTCAAAAAAGAGCAGATTCTAACACAAGGTTTTGGGGCAGAGGTTTTGAGAGCTTCGGCTGAGTAAATACCCCAACACCGAGGCCTTTAACCAGAGTGATGCTCAGAGCAGCTCCCAATTAACCTTTTTCCTTGGTTACTCCAGCAGGCTCCAGGACACAGCAGGAGTGACAGAGCAGCTCCGTGGACAGACCAGTGAGAGCAGCATTTTAACCTCTCAGGGCAAATTCATAATTCAGTACCAGGATTAATAGCATGTATCCCATTTAAAGCCCTTAATATATGTGGCCAGGCAGATTAGCAGATGAATATGAAATTAGTGCCCTAGCAGCAGGCACGAATTATTCAGGGACTGACTGTCCTGCCCTGCGACAAGCAGCAGAGCCAGGGGCCTTTGGGTGGGCCAGGAGTATGGAGCACCCATAAATCTGTACCCAGCCCACGCCCAGCACAAAGAAACCCAGTCCTGCAGGGCTGAGCAGAGGTGAGGAATATCAGTGAATGGAATCTAGAGAGCTCTGTGTTTTCCAGAGCCCTGTGAATTCCAGGGTCCAACCAGCACATCCCAGAGAACCAATTCCCACATTTCACCCAAAGGACACACAGCAGCAGGGAGAGGCTGTGCCTTTCTCTGGGCTCATCTGAACTCAGCAGTGTCCAGAGGATGAGTTTGGTGATGGAAGTGTCCAAGGCCAGGTTGGACGGGGCTTGGAGCAGCCTGGGATAGTGGAAGGTGTCCCTGCCCATGGCAGTGGAATGGGATGAGCTTTAAGATCCCTTCCAACCCAAACCATTCCATGATTCTGTGTTTTCTGAACTTACAGAGTAGGGGGTGAAGATCCTTGCTGGGGGGGAAGGCAGAAAACTCCCTGTGCTGCACAGCCACAGCTCTGATCCCAGGAAGTTCATTCAGTAACGCTGGGCTTAAATGAACCTCCCAAGGAACCAGATCAGCTGGTGACAGCCCAAGGATTTCTAGCATGGAAGCACACCCTAAAATCAGAGAATCATGGAATGGTTTGGGCCAGAAAGGACCATTTCCTTTCACCCCCTGCCATGGGCAGGGACACCTTCCACTATCCCAGGGTGCTCCAAGCCCTGTCCAAGCTGGCCTTGGACACTTCCAGGGATCCAGGGGCAGCCACAGCTCACAGGGAAGAATTTCTCCTTGATATCCCATCGAACCTTGCCCTGTGCAGTTTGAAGCCACTCCCCCTCCTCCTGGCACTCCAGGCCCTTGTAAACAGTTGCTCTCCAGATTTCTTCCAGGTCCCCTTCAGGTACTGAAAGGCCACAAGGAGGTGACCCCAGAGCCTTCTCTTCTCCAGGCTGAACAATCTCAGTTCTCTCAGCTTTTAAAAGCACACACCTCCTTCCTCCACCACCTCGCCTGTCTGCTTTTCCTCCTGAGCATCCAACAGCTTGAGCTGTGCCAACAGCAGTGACCCTACAGCCCCTCTGCTGAGCTTTGGGATCTCAGGATTGGCACAGGCTTGGCCCAAGTGCTTGTTCATGCCCTGGGGCGCAGCAGGAGGGAGATTTTCCTCCTTGAACAGCTTGCAGAGTCAGAAGCGTTTTGCACTTTGAGTTTGATGTCAGAGCGTGTCTCGTACTCTTGGCTTTTTCAACATTACATGTAATTCCTGGAAGAAAAAAGTCCTTGAGAGCAAAGTTCCAAGAGATTTCAAAAAGATCACAGAATCCTCGAATTCTAGAGTCATTAAGGTTGGAAAAGACTTCTAAGATCAAGTCTAACCATTCACTCAGCACTGCCAAGCCCACCACTAACCGTGTCCCCAAGTGCCACATCCACACGTTTTTCAACACCTTTAAGGACGGTGACTCCACCACTGCCCTGACCACCCTTCCTCTGAAGGAGTTTTCCATAGCACCCAATCTAAACCTCTACTGGCACAACTTGGGGCTGTTTCCTCTCATCCTGTCCCTTGTTCCCTGGGAGCAGAGCCTGACCCCCACCTGGCTGCAACTAGGAAGGTGTCAGAGAGCTGTAGAAAGACGCAAAGCCCTTCTCCTCCCCTGTGTTCCCAGGGGAACGCACCCCTGCCTGCCTGCTGGGCAGGGCACACACTTCCATGAGGGCACAGGGACCCACCTGTGGGCCACCCAGCCCCACCAGCACCTTGCAGGCTCGGGGAGCAGCTCAGCTCATCCGGCTCCGAAGCATTTTGGCTGCATGAGGGGGATGCCGGGACCCCCCTCGCAGCTCCTGGATGTGCCGAGCTGTGGGATCAGCTGCACTCCCCACACATCTGGGACTCTGCTCCACACACCTCAGGGCCCTGCAGCAGTGAGCCGGGGTGACAGGGACAGGGCCCAGCCCTCCACACCTTGTTCCCAGCGATGCCTATTGATTTTTGCCTTTTTTTTCTTTTATCTATTCTCTGTGTTCTTTACACATCTATTTGGAGCTCTGTCGCCTATATTGCATTCCTAGCTAGTCTTCCCAGTACTTTTCCCTGCCCTGCTAGGCAGAAAGACAAAACGCATTCCAAAGCCCCTGTCCTATCTTGGTTCTCCCTGGGAACCAAGGCCTAAAACCAGCTCTTCAGACACATTTTCATCATCAAAGGTCAGTTCTGTCTGAGGGGGGAGGATTTAGAAAGGGCTTGGACTTGGGGGGGGGGGAAGGAATTGCATCACCACTTGTGCTCCTAATTGGTGCTTTTGTGTCAATTATGCTAATTTACCAAACTTATAAAACTGTGTGCAGCCCCATGGTGGGGGTGGGCTTTCGTGGACATTTTTCCATAACTGCCCCAGGATGCCTCCAATAAAGACCAGCTTTTATATTACCCCCCACACTAAGATTATCTCCAAAGTGTGTGCTGTTTCATTTCTAG
The DNA here is from genome assembly GCA_014706295.1 of Lycocorax pyrrhopterus obiensis. Taxonomy (NCBI): domain Eukaryota; kingdom Metazoa; phylum Chordata; class Aves; order Passeriformes; family Paradisaeidae; genus Lycocorax; species Lycocorax pyrrhopterus. Next base: position 5,089,856 of record JACSVZ010000022.1, on the reverse strand, counting down.
GTTCTTGAGGCATCACCAGGATGAGGCCAGCAAGCAGCGGCTGGAAAGCTCGGGTTGCCCAGCTGCAGCGCCCATCCCTGCGTGTGTGGGTGATCCCTCAGCAGAGCTGGGCTGGTGACAGCCTTGTAAACCTCGCTCCTCGCCCCAGCAAACCTTGGTTTGTGTTGCAGTCACTGCAGGGGATACGGGAGGTTTGGTTCAGGTGTGGCACAGACAGCAGGCACTGCGCAGCAGGCACGGGCTGCTGTGGCTGCCTAATGCTGCTCAGGGAGAGCTGGGAGAGGCTCAGACCAACCAGGGGAGCAGAAAGGGATCTGCCTGCTCAAAATGATGCCTTAGGTTTTAACTTTTATGTTTTTCAAATCCTGCCCTGCCCGGTGTGTAACTCTGAAGTTTCTTGTAGCCTGTTAATTTCTCCTCTCTCCTGCTGGGCAGACACAACAAAGCCTCTCTGGGCCTGCTCTCCAGGGACACTCAGACCATCCTAGGCCCAAAAAGTATAAACCAAAAGCCTCTGAAAGGGGGCCAAGCTGAGGGGAGTTATATCATTAAACTGAAGCTTTAATTGGAGAATTAACCCTGATATGCAAATGAACCAAACCTATAACAGTGTGAAGAACTCGTGGCCCAGGGTCCATCTCGGGGTCCATCTTGGCAGTGGCCTCTGGCTCCCCAGGGGGACCTTTGAAGGCCTTTCAAGTAAATACCCACCTTTATTCCCTTACTCCTGTCCAGTCTCCGTTTTTTTGGCCTCTTAAGGCATCAAAACCCCTGCCTCACCCTTGGCACGGGGCAAAGGAGGAGCTGCCAGAGGTGTGACAGGCACCCACGGCCTCCCCGCTCCTCATCACTGCAGGGCTTGTTCATCCCTGTGAGGAGGAGTTTAATCAGGCACCACGGGGAAGGTCCTTCTGCAGCCCTGGGCTGCACACCTGAGGCTGGTGTGAGATGCTTTTGCAAAGATGCCCCATGGGCTGTAAGCAAAGACTCCAAATTTCAGCCATCTGATCACTCCCGAAACGCATAAATTTAAGCGGCTTCTCACAGAGAAAGGTGAGAAATAAAGAAGAGCCACTGAGAGAAAATATCTGTATCTGTGTGACCCTGAGGAGGGTGTAATCGGCACTGATGGGACATGAGGGATTGTCACGGGCTTTTATGGGGCCACTTTGTCGGTGATCCCAATTCCCGAGATCCATCCCGAGAGCAAACTGCGTTAAATATCCTACAGATTAATTCCTAACTTGAAGTAACTTCCTAACACCTCTGCTGCACACAAGCCCTCATGCAGGCTGACGGCCACAGCAGGCTGTGCCTTCGGGAAGTGCTGCGTTTGCAGCTGGGAGAGGGAGAGAGCAAAGCCTGGTCCTGGTGGAGCCAGGCTGGGAAAGGCTGCGTGAAACAACCCAGCAGCTTCTGATCCACAGCTGTCCCCAGGCTGAAACACAAACAGCAGGGTCCAGCAGGTCCCCTGTCACTGCAGAGCTGAAAGGCACTGAAATAAGGTGCAATGAGAAAGAATTTATTTTATGTTTTTATATTTTTTTGACACCTGGCTACTTGCTTCCACTCTGGAGGAAAGGAGGTGGAGCTGAGAAGGAGCTGGGCAGGTTCTGGTGGTCCCAGGGGCACTAGACATGGATGCCCTCCCCCAAAGGCTCAGATGAAAGAAGCTGCTGGTAAAAATCTGGGATTTCATCCTTCTTTCCTGATGCCTGTCTGCAGCTTGAATGAAAGCCAGCACAGCCTGTGCTCCCAGTGAAGAGGGACCTGCTCACCTGCACATCTCCCTTGTCAAGGGCTTCACCACAGGCTTTTCTTCCTGCCATGACTTCCAGTGGGTCTCACAAACATATTTGGCCCCTCTGGATCTTGACAAAATGTTGCCTTTGAGTGCGGGAATTCAGTCTTGGGCGGCACAGCTTTCACTGCAGAACTGGACACGGGCCAGCCACAGAAAGAATTCTTTTTCATTTTGTTTGTTAGAATTATTTTGATTTTATTTTATTAGATTCTGTGTGGTTTTGTCCATGTCAGGTGGCCATGTGAGGGAGAGCTGGGTCCCTGCTGGCTGAGCCCATGCAGAGGTGAGATGAGGTAAATCAGAATGTAACCTTGGTGCATCACAGCCCTACCCTGGGGATGATTAATGTCCCAAAGGGACATCGGGGTCACTTCGTCTCCCTTCCACACCCCAGACATCCCCGTGCTCCTGTTGGAACTGGGCTGCACCCACAATTAACACATCCAGCTATTATTGTTCATTGTATGCGGTGGAGAAGCCTTCATTCATCATTTTAACGAGGATGTTCTTCGTTAAAAGAGCCCATGTAGTTTATTTATGGCCTGGATGAGTTTATCCTGTGCTTTTAGCTTTAGATCCTACTGGACCTCTGGTGTTAAATCTCTCTGCCTCATTTTGGAACCACTCGTCCTTAACCTCCTCTTGGCTAAGTTCATCTGACTGAACTTTGGGAATTATTCACCTGCCTGACTTTATCTCATTATTGAATCTCTCCTCTGGTGCATTCCTAAATGTCTCCTCCGATTTAGGGGAATCCTCCTTCAGCTGTGGCTGTTATTGAACACCTGTGGCTGGGGCACTGCTGTGGACCTTCACTCCAAGGGCTGATTCCCCTCACGCCTTCCCTGTCTCGCCGCTTCCCAGCTCAGCCGTGCCTCCCCTGCAGCCTTTTTCCAGTGGGAATGGCTCCACATCCACCCCCATTTCAGTGCATTCAGTTTCCCACCTACTCCCACCTGCTTCCCAACAGCAGTAACACCTCTCCATCAACTTTTTGCTACCTGAAGCTTTCACAGAATCACAGAACATCCTGAGCTGGGAGGGACCCACAGAGATCACCCAGTCCCACCCCTGTCCCTGCACAGACACCCCAACAACCCCACCCTGGGCATCCCTGGCAGCGCTGTCCAAACGCTCCTGGAGCTCTGGCAGCCTTGGGGCCGTGCCCATTCCCTGGGGAGCCTGGGCAGTGCCCAGCACCCTCTGGGGGAAGAACCTTTCCTGATATCCAGCCTGACCCTCCCTGGCACAGCTTCAGCTATTCCCTGAGTGCTGTCCCTGGTCCCAAGAGCAGAGATCAGTGCCTGTTTTATATTTTCTCCCGGGTCATCAGTACAAATATTGAACAGCACAGAGCCCACATGCCCATCCTTGCAGGACCTTGTTCCAGCATCCTTCTGACCATGGGCACGGATTCACAGCTCACATTCAGCATTGGGAAGGTTTAAAAGGGCCTGGAGTGACAGGACAAGGGGGAATGGCTTTAAACTGAAAGAGAGGAGGTTTAGATTGGATGTTGGGAAGGAATTGTTCCCTGTGAGGGTGGTGAGGCCCTGGCACAGGGTGCCCAGAGAAGCTGTGGCTGCCCCTGGATCCCTGGCAGTGTCCAAGGCCAGGCTGGACGGGGCTTGGAGCAGCCTGGGATAGTGGAAGGTGTCCCTGCCCAGGAGAGGGGTGGCACTGGATGCTCTTTACTATCCCTTCCAACCCAAACCAGTTGGTGATTCCATGATTCTAAGTTTTCCCTCTATTTAACATGCACCATGTTGAACCCATTACACTCTAATTCCTTAATTAAAATTAATCTTGTTATATCAAGGAAAACATTATCCTCACACTCATCACAGTGCTTGCAAGCAACCCACAGCCCCTTTGCAAAGCCCAGGCATGCAATTCCTAAAACCATTTATTTTATAATTAACCATTTAATTTGTAATTAATAAAAAAGCACTGAAACAACCAGAGGAAAATTTTTGGCAATAGCTGGAATGCACCTTTCCATCCCAAAGCCCTTCAAAAATAACTCTCAAAGCTCCTTGTGGACTGAGCAATCCTTCCCGTTGGTTCATCTGATTTGACATCAATTCTGGAGACCAACAATGAGGTTTTTATTCTGTAAGTAGCCCAGGAGGGGACTTGCCCCAGCAGGGCAGCTCTACCTTGGCAGGCCTGGACCTCCTCATCTCCTCTCTTTCCTTCCCAGGAAATGCTGAGAACGTTTTAATCTCAAACCGCTTCCTGGAGTACCCTGCTCTGCCTGCCTCACCCTGGAGGAATAAAGAACATCTCACTTGGGGCAGCCTGGAGTCAGGAACACGATCTGCTCCCCCTCCTGCACGGGGAGAGCTGGCAGGTAAAGACCCACTGCCGAGATTTCGGGAGAGGGAGGGATTTTCTCGGGGAGAGGATCAACAAAATGAAGATGAGTCTTTAAAAAACACCTTGCTACTTTTCAGCTTTGTGTGCACAGAGGGAGCACAGAAGCAGGGAGCTGTAGGCACTGGATTTGAAGTCTGACTGACAGCAGGCTAGAGATGCTGGGATAATAGGGAGGCATTGTCAGTGTTCAACACGGTCTGGAAATCACAGGAAGTTGGAGGAAAAGGAGTGAAAACACATAAAAAATAAAAGGATACAGAGGAGCAGCTGAGTGATATTTCACTCCCTTGTGACTGCAGTGAGAGGGTGGATTTCTGCAGAGTGTATTAAGAACATACTGAGACTTTTGAACTCGGGAGTGATTCTTTAAATTTTAATTTTTTTTTTTTTTTAATTCAAGAAAAAATCTCTACCAGCCTTGTCTTGATGCTCCAGCTCCTGATGCCTTGACTGAAAGTCCCTGGGGCAGAGGGAATATCTGAGAGCCACACCTGCTGCCAGAATGCTCCAACTTATTAGCAGGATCTCAGCAGCATCCCTTTGCCTCTGCACCAGTGTCAGAGGGAGACAACAACTCCATTGATTTCAATTATCCTTTGCAGGGGTGCTTAATGCCCAGATTTGTCTCTCCCTTGCAACGTTCAAAGCAGGTTCACACAGTGCAGCTTTAGCATAAATGTATTTCAATAAAGGTAATGAAGAAGAAATCTTTATTTCCTCCAGTGCTTGCTTGAATTTCCTTCTTGGGCAATATCCCAGTGGGAGCCAAGGCCATGGATCAGCCCTGGGGGCTCGGCTGGAAATGAGTTTTCATTCCCCACACTGGCACCACACCACACTAAAAGCATTTGGGGCACGCTGAAACAGGAGTAAAAGCATCACTGTCCAAACTGTGGGCTGAATTTATGGAAATGAAACCCATCCTTGTGGGCGAGGAGGTGCCTGAGGAGAAAATCACTGGAGACTGGGAGAAGATGTGCTGAGGAACAGCCTGCCCTGGGTGTGTCCTTGTTCCCACAGTGACCACTGAGCTCTGAGACTGCGTCCAAGCAGGATAGAGCTTCATTCCACGGCCACCCAGAGGTGCCCTTGTGTCTCATCTTCACGTACAGAGAGATGCAAGACCTGCCCCAGCCAGGGTATGTGGCTGGGGGGGAAGAAATACAACCCAAGGAGTCGGAGAGTGGAACCACTGCCCTATGCTTGCAAAGACTGTTCTGGATCTGGCCCTGGCTAAAATGTCCCTGCTCCATCCTCAGTGTGCTTTAGGTTCCTGCCTTTGCCTCCAGGGGATCCCATTTCCTGTGATGCATTTATTGCGGTCTCCTGTGTCCACCAGGTTCAGAACCAAAATCAGCCAATAAATATTTGCCTGTTGGAAGCACAAACCAGCACCATTGAAGAGAAACATCTTGGTTGGATGAGGTTTTGAGCAACCTGGGCTAGTGGAAGGTGTCCCTGCCCATGGCAGGGGATTGGAACAAGATGAGCTCTAAATTCCCTTCCAACCCAAACCATTCTGGGATTCTGTGAGCTGCAGTCCTGGTAAATGGGATCCATCCCTGTGCAATTCCCACAGCAGCACTGGGATCGTGGTTTCCTGTGGTCAGACAGGGCAGGCAGGGCTGCCCTCCTCCGTGTGCTGGGCAGAGGGTCTGAGAAAGTGTGGAGAGAGGCCCGCAAAACTCCCATTTACCCACTCCCACTGGATCTTTGCACCAGGCAGACCTGGATGGAGCCGCAGCCCGATGTTATCTGAGGGGAGAGGGCCAGGAGCCAACCTGCCTTTAGACCTGCAGCTGTGCCAGCACCTGGAGGGGGGTTTGTGCTCTCCCCTCCTCCCCTGCTCGCTGTGAAGTGACGCCAGTGTCCCGGTGCTGCTGCTGCTGCTGCTCCTGGAGCTCCCAGCCCGCAGCACTTGCCTGGCCTCGGCTGCCAAAGCGCTGGGGGCTGTGCAGGGCACACAGGGAAACAGCTTCTGACAGTGAGGAGCCAGGCAGAGCGCTCCCAGAGCAGCCCAGCTGGCCTCTCTGTCAGCTCCTCAGGCTTGGGAAGAGCCAGTGATGGATGAGAGCGTCCCTCACGCAGCCGTGGCTGTGGTGGGACAGTGCTCTGCTCTGCGTGTCCTGGGCTGCAGAACGAAACCGGCCCAGCCTAATTCCAGTCCATGGCTAGGCTGCCTTTCTCTCACTGCCCGCTGTGACCCAGGCCCGCTGTGTTCTCCAGGGGCAGCACCACCTGGGGATGCAGCAAGCAGGGCCTTCCCCAGGTATTTCCATTGCAACATCCTTGAAAATGTAAAATAAATTATGTTTACTGAAGCTGCATGATTAGAGGAATGGGGACACACCTGCCTTCCTGCAGCCATCCCTGGCATCATCCTTGGCATCATCCTTGGCATTACCCATGGCATGATCCATGGCATCCTGACCCCCTCCCCACCAGGGCACAGACCCAGGGACAGACTCATTACCTGGAGTCTCCTGGGATCCCCCTGTACCCCAAACCTGCTCCAGCTTCCCCTGATCCCAGAGCAGCTACAGAAGGGCTTGGGCTGATGCCTTTTGGGACTACCTAAAAGCAGAGGCCAGGCAAAATGAAGAGAATAAAAGAGGTTATATTTATGGAAGGGCCTTCAGGTACATTCAGGGCAGACGAAGCCCCCCCAGGGGCTACACCCAAAATGGACCATGGGGTCCCAGGTTTTCATACTTTTATAGGTTTGGTCCATTTGCATATCGGGGGTTAATCCTCCAATTACAGCTCCAGGTGATGAAGTCATTCACCCCAAGTTTGCTCCCCCTCAACTCCCTGCTGTTCCCATTTCTCGGGGCCTGAGGCAGTCGGGTGTCCTTGATTCCCAGGCCTGGAGAGGAATTGTTTTGTGTGACCCAGATGGGAGCACAGCAGCCAACACTGTGGATGGAGTTTAGAGTTACACACCAAAGAATGGCAGCATCACAAATACATGAGAAATATAAAAGCTAAAATCCTAAGGCATCAGGGCACACAGCTTGTGGCAGAGCCCCGAGCTTGCCCTGGCCCCCAAGCCTCCCCATCATCCAGGACTCAGCCCCTTCACATGCAGGGGACCATGAGGAGGTGACAGTGACACATTCACTGTCCCTTCCAGCTGTCCTCTCTCCCAGCCCCACTGTTCATCGCTGCAGACCCCTCTCAAAGATGTGTTGGCTCTCTGGCAACCACTCTGAGTGACAGAGGCTTCAGAACTATAAAACGTCTTCAGTTTCCTCAGCAAAAGCCTAATTTATGGAACAAAAAGAGTTCTGAGGCATGAGAAACATCAGATAGTGAGTTCCCAGGCTGCTCCCTCCTCTCTGCCCTGCTCAGCACTGCCCGCAGAGCAATCCTTGCTGGCATCCAGGTGCAGGATCACAGGGCCAGGTTCGCCTTTCCACATGACCCCAGGCACTTCTCATTATCCCAGCATGAGGCAGGATCCCCCGGAGCAGGGGCTCACACGTGCTGGGACTCACTAACCTGCAGTCTGCCTTCAAAGAACCCCCCAAAGAGGCTGCAGACAGCTACTTCGGAATGGGTTTTCCCAGTTTTTACTTCTCTTTGAAGGGAATGCTGGCACTGAGTGGTCTGGTGCAGTTTTTCAGGTGGGAAAAGAGGCAGGGCAGGTTTGCCAAGGGAGGCAGGGGCGGTGGGAGATGCAAAGCTCTCTCTGGAGCACTTCTGTCCATGGGTGGGAATGGAGCTGGGAAGGGGCTGGAGCCCCAGGAGCGGCTGAGGGAGCTGGGAAAGGGGCTCAGCCTGGAGCAAAGGAGGCTCAGGGGGGACCTTGTGGCTCTGCACAACTCCCTGACAGGAGGGGGCAGCCGGGGGGGGGTCGGGCTCTGCTCCCAGGGAACAGGGACAGGAGGAGAGGGAACAGCCTCAAATTGAACCAGGGAAGGTTCAGGTTGGATATCAGGGAAAATTCCATTACTGAAAGAGTAGTTAAGCATTGGAACAGCTGCTGAGAGAGGTGGTGGAGTCCTCATCCCTGGAGGGATCCAAAAGACGTGTGGATGTGGCACTTTGCAATCTTTAGTGGGAATGCTGGTGTTTGGTTGAAAGTTGCACTTGATGATCTTGGAGGCCTTTTCCAACCTCAGCTATTGTGTGATCCTTAGCCCAGCTGCATCATCCAAGGAGGGACCAGTCCTGGCTGCAGTGGTGGCTCCTGTGCCAGGATGTCCCTGGCTGTTGGTCAGGGAGCACTGGGTGCCCCAGACAACGAGATGGGGTGGGAAATTATGAGAGTTAAAAGCACAGCCCCAGCAATCCCATCTCTGCTTCCTCTCCTTGCTTTCTTCAGCTTTGAGGTGCCTCAGGTCATTGTTTTCAAGCTTTTCTTTCCAGTCTGGAGTCTCATTTACAAGGCAGTAGCTGGAGTTCAAAGCGATGCCTGCGAGCGAGGGGTGCCGGAGCATTATGGAAAAAAATAATAATCAGGAATCAGAGGAGCAGTGAGGAAGTTGGCAACTTGCTACAAACCTATGCTAAATTCAGGCCACTGAGCCTGAGGTGTAAACAGCCCTATCTGATTGCTGCATCTTCATTTGCTGGTTTTGATCTTACCTTGTTTATTTCAAGCAAGATAACAGGGAATGTGCCACGCTGAAATAAGAAAGGTCCATACTCAGAGCAAACTGCTGTCACAGCCCCTTGTGAGACCGGGAAACTGTGCAACAGGAAAGGGCTGCTCCTCTTGCCCAACACTGGCCCAATTTTCAGCTCGAACCGCATAAAAATGCAAGAAATAACCTGATGTCATTAGTAGTCCTATTGCAAAGCTCCTCAGACTCACAGGCTGGATTGTCTGCTTATACAAACCCCATTTCAGTAAAATGTTCCAGTTAAATGTCAGGATTTGTAGTCTCTCCCCCATTTGCTCTGGAGCTTTGTTCATCCAAGGCCAGGCTGGATGGGGTTGGAGCAATCTGGTCTGGTGGAAGGTGTCCCTGCCCATGGCAGGGGGTGCAATGAGATGAGGTTTAAGGTCCCTTCCAACCCACCACATGCTGTGACCCTGTGATTATATCGACACAAGTGAAAACAGAGAGAAAGCTGAGCAAACGCTGAAGAACAACTCCGCAGGTTTGACTCCTTGTGCTCAGCTCCGGCGCTGTTTGCAAGAGCTCAGCCATCAGCTGTCTGTCCAAGCTTCCCAAATCCCACCATCACAAGTGGGCTGGCACCTGAGGAGCCCTGCAGAGCACGGCTATTTTCAGCTGCCACACATTGTTCTCCGGATTCTGAAGTGTCACTTACCCAGCGGGGAGCCAGGAGGATTTGAGGTGACGCTGGGCACCAGCCAGGCTGCACAGGGCAGAGGCACCTCCTGGGAAGCTCTCTGCCACCCTGTGGGATGGGCAGGGGTCATCCTGGCTCCTTGACAACGCTAAATAATGTGGTTAAAGGAGAACAGGAGGTGCTCACGGATACTTTGATCAACTTGATAAAATCCAGAAGGATTTGCCAGAAAAAGTTATCTATGGCTAAACTTTGAACCAGAGCCATGGATGCATTATTGCTTTATTCCCAGCCAATTTACTTCTAGCTTGGGCTTTCTAAATTCACCCTGACTAAGGATTTTAAGCAAAGGAGACAGTCCCAGGTTTCCTGAGCAATGATTTGTTCCCAGAATTGAGGTTACCAGCAGAACAGTGCAATGCTCACATTTTTAAGAGGCAGGACCTCACTGTAAGCTCTCAATTGCCTTCAAACCTCCCTGGCAGGCACCTTTTCTCAGAGCAGTGACACCTTTGAGGCTGAGATACCTGCACAAAACCCTCATATTTGTCTGCTATTGAGTGTTATAACCAGATGAACATGCAAGGTGTGGTCATCAAAACTTCATCTTTGCCTGGCTGATGTTAAACAAGTCACAGAGAGTGAGAAGCCCGAATGTCTGTGTTAGACTGAGCTGGCCTTCCTAAAGCATGAAAGATTGTTTGCCTGCCTAGAAATGCAGTGTATATGGGGCTGTGTGTATGTTCAAGTAGGGGAGAGACCATAAAAATAGGTGGCAGAGAGAACAAAACACTTAAACTGATTTAGAGCAGGGAAAACACAAGATGGCACAAGTAGCATTTCAAGGATGCTCTGTGAAGTTGAGAAACGAGTAATTCCTGCACTGCCTTAAAGCCACAACCCCCTCCCTGGAAAATACTGAGCAGCACAATTGCACCGTAAATCGCTGTGCTTGCCCAGGAAAGGTCCCTGGGCAGTAGCTCACCGGGGTGTCAGCCAACCATAGGAGGCATCCTGAACCTGTCTGTGCAGATTGTGTTATTTTACACACCTCCAGACGCCTCAGATAAGGTGTTTGCTCTCAGGAGATGCTGCCTCAAGTGGCTCCCTGGCCTGGGTTGGCTGTGCAGCTCCCTGGCCCCTGCACTTGTGTGTTGTCATCAACGCAGTGTCCTGAAAGCACAGGAGCCACAACGTGCCCTGGATGGTGCTGCTGCCTGACTGCTTGGTGACATTCCCTCAGGGATGGGGAGGTGAGAGCTTGTGGATGGGTGTGGAGGACACACAGCAAAGCTGGGGCTGCAGTAAACATCCCCTCCCTGTGCTCAGCCACCTCCTGACACGAGCTGAGCACGCTGGGTCCCCACCAAGGGCAGAGAAGCTGAGAAGTCCTGGTGTTGCTCAGAACCCAAAGCTTTGTGTAACCCCAAAGCTGTGGCTGCAGTGCTGAGCTGACGCCTGGCCGTGCCCCGGGAGCTTGTCCTGTGTCCTGCTGGGACCTCAGGAACCTGGCCTGGAGCCTGCTCACAAATCTGTCCTGAATGTGCAGCCAAACCCCAGCCTAATCCCCTCAGGCAGTTCAGGTCCTCAGGAGGAATTTGTAGCTCTGATTTCTCTTCCATTCTTGCAGCCTTGGGATGGATCCCAGGGTGGCAGTCAGCGGGAACAGCCTTCCTGACTCATGCTGACACATCAGCTCAGAGCTCTCCACTGGACAACTCTCTCCACACCTTCTTCTGGTGTCCCCCACATCCAGGGCTTTGATTCCTTCTTTGCAAAAAATGTGCTGTACTGTTGATGTTAATGGGAGCCTTGAGACTGCAGCTGGGCCATAACATTATCCTGCTTTCCTTTCTTCCTTCACGTCAGAAGCTGACTTCAATTAAACCCCACCTTTCCCACTGCTCTCTGTGATTTAGGTGCTCCATTTAATGAGAGGTGTTTTTCAGTTGCTTGTGTTGGAGCACTGAATCTCCAGTCCTACTGCTAAGCTTTTTCAGTGCCTTCCTCATGCTCTCCAGCAAGGATTTGGATTTGAGATGCTCCTGCCTTCCCCAGCTGAGCGCCTCACCTCTTCTGCTGGGTTCTGTGGGCCCTGTTGGAGGCTGGCACAGAGCATGTGGGGCTGTGCCTCCGCTTCTGGCAGGGAAACCCATGGAAAACACATTTCCGAGTGCTCTGGCCAGTGCCCTGCTGCAGGGCCATCTGTTTTTGCAGTGTTTCACCTTTAAGGGATTTGCCATTTCCACAGAGCTGTGCTGAACTCTGTGTTTTAGCAGTGCCTGCCTGCCCCAGGCGATGGAGGGGGTTGGATGGAGCACTCCCATCCAAGCAGGTGAACAAGTGATGCCACAGGGCTCCCAGTCCCATGTGCTCCCAGCAAGGACCGCATTCCCTGGGCTTGCCCTCCACAGCCACTCCAAAAGCTGCCTGGATCTAGGCAAAGGTGGCCTGGCAAACTCCACTGGGGAAGGGCCCTGGCAGATACACTCGAGCCTCCAACACCAAAATTCCATGTGCTTACTTAGAAACCAAGCACAAAAGGCATCACTGCCTTAATTGCCGGATTCTTCTGACTTACAGGAGCGCTCGGTGTTCGGGATACTGGAATTACCCTCTGTAATTAGCTCCCCTTCTGAAGATGCACTGCCTTTGTGCCTCGTTTCTCCCTGACCTCGCTCCGCAGCTTCCGTAATTGCCTCTCTGGAGCGCGGAGCCGGCAGGGCAGGGCAGGGCTGCAGCAGATGCTTCCCGAAAGCCCGGGCTCAGCGCTGCCGAGGTGCTCAGGGTGTTAATTAGGTCGACAGCCCAATCTCCGAGCCGCTGGGTAATGATCAGTGTCTCCTGCAAGGGCCACAGCCCGTGGCCGGTGTCTGCCAGCTCCCAACATCCCGCCTGGAAAATCCTCCGGCAAAGGGCACCGAGACCCCCCAGCTCTGCATTAGAGCTTATCAGGGGCCAGCGTTTGCAGGGAGGCATGTGAAAATGTCAGCACAGATGGAGATTAAGCTGTCTTCACCTCACGTCAAAACTGCCATCTGCTTCTCTCCCGTACAGATTTAATCAGATTTTCTCCAGAAAAAAAAGGGAGCGAGAGGGATGGGGAGGGCTCTGAAACTCCCTGGACTTTCTGTGCTCGTGTGCAGGGGCCTGGGGAGCTGCAAAGGGTTTGTCTGGACATTTCCCATGGACAGGCTCTGTGTGGCTTCCTTTGGAAAGGCAGGAGCGGGCAGCAAGGACTCACATCCCACTGCAGAGTGGGGAGAAGGAAAGCCATTATTTGAAAAGAAAGCAAAAAAGTTCTTGTCCTCCAACACTGGTTTTTGTTTGTTTAATCAACCAGCAAAGCCAAGTTTTCAGCTGATGAGGCTTTACGAGGAGCCTGCTTGGTTCCCCAAGTTGATCCCACCCCCGCACTCTCATGAGCAACGTGCTGAGGAAGACAAATGGGTAACAAAAAAACCCCCAACTAATGGGAGAGTTGGACAGTTTTCTCCACAGTCACACCACAATTTCAGTCTTGCCTTGCCTTCCAAGCCCAATATGTTCGAAGCTAAATATGCCACTGCTAAGTTGAGGAGAAATCATTTCAGAGAACACAGTGTTTTTGTAGGGACACGAAGACTGGCTGAGCATTAACCATATGTGTCCAAATCCTAAGAGATAAGCTGATGGAGGAGTTTCTGACATGGCTCACAAATCAGTTTGTGTGGAGTGAGGCTTTGCCTTCTCCTGCTGAGCACCTGATCCACAATAATCTCACAGACTTCCCTTCAGATCTGCTCATCAGCCAGTTGTTCCCGGCTGGAGTTCCCACAGCTGACCATTCCTTTCCAGGCGGACTTACAGCCACCAAGCAGCATCCCTTTTTTGTTTCAAATCATCTCCAACTCAGCTCTGAGTCTGTGCAGTTCGTTTGTGAGTCTACTCATCCCAAATCCTGGCAGTCCTTTCTGTGTGGAGGTGTCAGCCAGCTTGAGAAGTGTTTTCTCCGTTCCATCATCGGGACCATTAATGAAAGTGCTGAAAGCTCAGTCCATACTGCAAGCATCGTATTTTGACAGTAATCTGTCAATGATTGCTCCATCTATAATTTTCTAACCAGTTTTGCAACTACCCAATAATATATTCACTTAGATGATATTTTTCTAGCTCATGGAAGTATCAGAGGAGACAGTGTCAAAAGCCTGACTAAAATCAAGATCTATGACATGGTCTGTTTCTTCTCTATCCAGAAGGCTTTTTGCACTGTCATAAAGGAAAATTAGATTGGTTTGACATATTTGTTCTTGACAAATCCATACAGACTGTTACTCATCCCTTTATACTCCTCTGTGAGCTCACAGATAGACTATTTGATTATCCACTTCAGTGTTTTCTGAAAACTGAAGTTTTATAGGTTTGAAAGGGAAGCTCCTGACTCTCTGTCTCCTTATTTAACATTTCAAAGGTTGGCATTTAAAAATGTCTCCTGTCTTTCAAGTTTTCCAGTGCCTTACACAGCGAATCCTTAAAACTAATGGTCAATTTTTCCAGTGTCCCCCCAGCTTGTGCTGTGGGTACCACACAATGAAGTTCACCAAGACACAGGCAAATAAGAACATCGACATTTTGGGGGGCACCTCTGTGTTCCTCTCAGTATTTTCTCTTTATTGGAGTTGTTCCTTGCATGAAAGATATTCCAATTAAGTGCACATTAAATCCTGTCCCAGGAACTTTTGGGAAGCCTTACTCTGGATGCATCCCTGGACTGTCTGCTACAGGCTGGTATCCACCCCCCAGTACAAGGTGGGAGCTGCTGGAGAACTTCCAGTGCTTCCGTGCCCTAGTGTGCCCCAGCCCATGGCAGAGTGGCATGGAGATGGTACAGGAATGGGAAAGAGCTGGTGCCCTTACTGGGAAGGCTGCAGTCACCTGGAGGCAGCAGCCTGGAGCCAGGCCCGGAGTTCTGCAGGACTGGGCTTTGAGGTGACCTTGAGATCAATCAAACTGATGAAGAGAGACAAGCCCTAACTCACCAGCCTGGAGAAGATGTCTCGTCAGCCTGTGGAGCTCTTAAATCATCCTTATATTTCCAATCCATGGAATATCCATGTGATCTGTCCTTCAGGATAAACGCAGCTGCTGAGCTCAGAGGAGCTGAGGAGCAGCAGCAGCACAGCTGATTTCTCACAAGTCCAAAAGCCCCAGCTCCAGCAGCTGTACCTGTCCCCATTTTGCTTCCTAATCTTCACCTGCAAGTTCAAAAGCATTCCCAAGAGAGCTGGTCTGCAGTCCAGAGCCTGCTGCCATTATCCATGACCCACCTGAGAGCACAGAGCATGCTCTGCTGTCCCCAGAGCTGTGCTCCCAGGGGAGGCTGTACAGGACAGTGCTTCCCAGGAGGGATAAAAGGACCTGCTGGCCCTTTGCTTTGCTTCTCTTCCTGCCCAAGGAGCCGAAGTTCCTGCTTTGGGGTTTCCACAGGGAAAGTTGTGATGTCTCCAAGCAGCTGCTCCTAAATTTGCTACACACGGAGCCGCGGGATGTTGGGAGGTTTTTTACGGGATGGACTTCATCATATAAAGAGTCCTCTATAAAATCTGAACCTCCACTGCTGCCCTTGCTGCCTGTGCTGTTACTCTGGGATCTGCTTCACCTTTCTGCAGAACTGCCAAAGGTCGTTCATTTGTCAGAGACAATCAAATTTCCCTTCTGCTTCGTGAAAGATTGATGAGGTTTAAACATCTTTTATTTGATCATCTAAGCAGCTTGTCTCTGCCTGTAAATTCCCTGTAGCTTGCACTTGGACTTTTATGTTTGTGCACGCAGGAAAAAAGGAGTGTGCAGGAAAAAAAGGAGTGTGCAGCATTTCTGGTATAAAAATATTCCTTGGATTGTGTTGGAATCCTTTGCCCATCATGTTTTCCTCCTCAAACCATGACCACGTTAATCAGGATCACTCACAGGGTTGTTTCAAGCCCAGTCGATATTCACAAAGCTCATTCCCTTCCTTTACAAACTATTTCAGGAAGAAAAGTGCCTTAGCAAGCCATAATTCATGTATATGTCAGTAGAGGGTCAGCAGGGAGATGGAAGAAATTATTTTCATAATAATAATAAAAAAAAAGACTTAATTTTGCAGGGAAAAAAATCTAAACAAAATCCCCAAACTTAATGGCAATAATGAGGGAAGGAGAGCATTTACAAATGAAAAAAAGTATATTTAAATAGAAACTTCTCCTATTTTGAAGAGTCCCTTGAAAACTGATTACCTGCATTGACCTGTGTCTAAAGCCATTGACAAAGATAAGCAGGGACAGGCAGTAGTCACTTCAGATTCAGTTCTAGTACTTTGAATTAGATGGACCAAACAAGCTGGAATTATCCATTAAATCAGCAAAATCTGCTTGTCCTTTGCTTTAATGCTTGATTAATGCTGACAAGCAAAGGACATGGAGCCGGCCCTTCCCCGGCCATGCAGCAGCTGGGAATGTGCCCGTCCACGGCCACAGCCCCCGTGCCAGCCCCATCTGCTGGGAGATTGGGATGGGATTTCAGAGCCGTGGGTTTGTGTGGGAGCAGAGGCTGCCCTGGGAGCTGTGATGCATGAGGGCTTTGCAGGATTATCCTTCCTGCAGCTCGTGGGAAGAGCCTGGTGAATGCAAAACACTGTTCCCCCAAATGCTCGGGAAGTGCCCTTGTGGCCATGACTCAGGTTTTGTCTAGTTTTTCACTTGAAGCCTTCATGGACTGGCCATGGAGTGGCCAAAGAAGTGTTAATTTGAAGTGTCCAGACTTTGGGGTTTGGCTTGGCCATAAGAAATCAAAGCTAAATCCACAGTCTTGGAGGTCAAAGATCCTCCATGGGGTTAAATCCAGGTGGGTGCTGGTCACCAGGGGTGTCCCCAGGGCTCAACGCTGGGGACAGCCCTGATCAATGTCTTTACTGACAATGTGGACGAGGGGACTGAGGGCACCTTGAGGCAGTTTGCAGGGGACAGTGAGCTGGGTGGGAGAGCTGATTTGCTGGAGAAGGTTCTGGAGAGGGATCTGGACAGGCTGGATCATGGGTTGAGCTCAAGTGGATGAGGCTCAACAAGGCCAAGGGCTGGGTCACAACAACGCCATGGAATGCTCCAGGATTGGGGCAGAGCAGCTGGAAAGCTGGAAATGGCCCTGGGGGTGCTGGTGACAGTGGAGGGACATGAGCCCAGGTGTGCCCAGGTGGGCAAGAGGCCAATGGCACCTGGGCTGTGTCAGCCACAGTGTGGCAGCAGGACCAGGGCAGTGACTGTCCCCTGTGCTGGCACTGCTGGGACACCTCCAGTCCTGGGGCTGGAGCGTGCCCAGGGATGGGAACGGAGCTGGGAAGGGGCTGGAGCCCCAGGAGCGGCTGAGGGAGCTGGGAAAGGGGCTCAGCCTGGAGAAAAGGAGGCTCAGGGGGGACCTTGTGGCTCTGCACAACTCCCTGACAGGAGGGGGCAGCCGGGGGGGGTCGGGCTCTGCTCCCAGGGAACAGGGACAGGAGGAGAGGGAACGGCCTCAGGCTGGGCCAGGGGAGGCTCAGGTTGGACATTAGGGAAAATTTCTTCACGAATAGGGTTATCAAGCATTGGCAGAGGCTGTCCGGGGCAGTGGGGCCCTGAGGGGATTTAAAAGCAGTGTGGATGTGATGGTTAGAGACATGGTTTGGTGATGGACTTGGCAGGAAAGGAGGGGCACACGAGGCAAGGGAAGACAAGGCAGCCTTTCAGCCCCCTCCCTTGCCTTCCCTACCCCTCCTTTTCCTTGCCTTGCCTTGCCTACCCCTCCCTTGGTTTGCATTCCCTACCCCTCCCCTGCCTTGCCTTCCTGAGTTAATGGTTGGGCTCGATGACCTTAAGGGCCTCTGCCGACCTAAACATTCTTTTATTCCACGAGTCTTTACAACTCCCGGTATCCTCTGTTCACACACTCACACAGCGCCTCTTCTCCCAGAACCAGCAGCAGAGCTCAAGCATGAAATAAAAAAATTGTTTCTGAGAGGGAGTTTGAGTTAAACAAAAATTGTGCACAAGAGGCAGCAGAACGGAAACCTTTCAGAAACAGCCTTTTAACACTGACTTTAAATGCTTTGAAGTGAAAGGTTCAGATTTCCCTGCATGTTTGCAGGTTGCCTTTGCATTTTTCAAAGCCTCTTTTCCTCTGTGCCGCCCCTTGCTCTGCCTTATCTTGTTTCTGTTTGCCCTGGGCCACGAATGATTCCAATTACAGAACTGGGGTTTGCCTGCATGGCCGCCCCATCCCTCTGCTGTTCCCTTTGATCAGTGTTTAACCCCCTCTCCTTGTGACAGTGTGGGCACGTGGAAGGGGGTGGAAGCTGTCCTTCCCCTGAGTATGTGCTGGAAAAGAAGCAGGCTGTTGTCGCTGTTTTCCCCACGGACGAGTAGAGAAACGACACGAAGTCCAGGCAAGGATCAATGAAAGAAGAGGTTTTAATGAATTTTTGGAAGACTTTTATATGTTAGTTCGCAAAGAGTATTAAGTGGCATAAGATAATTGGCTTTCGCCCTCCACCCCCTAAGGGGATTGGCCAAGTTCTAAGACACCCATCTCTGAGTATGTTTTCCAGTTAGAACCATAACAATTCTACCAAAACAATCCGCACCTGCAAGAAGTTTACAAAACGGTAACACTGTTTTGTCTTGCTTGCATGGGAAAGAAAGAATTCTCACAAAATGCTGCAGAGAGCTGAAGAAATTCTCTGCCAGGGTTTTTCAGCATCCATAGGCTGTCATTCCCAGGGCCGGATGTGTGGTCCTGCTGTGCCGTGGCTGGGGTGCCACAGCTGAACAATGAGAATTATGATGCCATTGTGGTTCCAAACCTCTCTTGGATGTACCAGCGTGGCTGTTGGGTGATGAAATGGTTGCTGTTGTTAAGAAAAAAACCCAACTCATTTCCCATCCACATCCATGTTAACGAGCAGCTGACAGGATCCAGCTGCAGGCTGGTGACAGGACAAGAGGACACAGTGACAGGAGGAGGGGACACGGCCTCAAGCTGCCCCAGGGGAGGTCCAGGTTGGACATCAGGAAGAATTCCTTCACAGAAGGGGTTGCTAAACATTGGAAGGGGCTGCCCAGGGAGGTTTGGAGTCCCCATCCCTGGAGGTGTCAAAGGAACAACTGGATGTGGCACTCAGAGCTCTGGGCTGGGGACACGGTGGGGATGGGGCACAGCTTGGACTCGCTGCCCTTGGAGGTCTCAGTGATTCTGGGATTCTGTGATCAGGTGATGTGCTCCATTCTCACACACCAAAACAGAAGCCCATCCCTGAAAGAGAGGAGTCAGATCTTGATCCCTGCAGGACCCGGTCTAAGCTGGTAGCACGGACTCATGGATTGAGCAAATTATTTTTACAATAATTTTTAAGGCAATTCTTATGCTTCCTGCTTCTGGGGGTAAAGCACAATCACAGAATCCCAGGATCACTGAGGTTGGAAAAGCCCTCCAAGGTCACTGAGCCCAATCCATGCCCGATGCCCACCGTGCCCCCATCCCAGAGCACTGAGTGCCACCTCCAGCCGTTCCTGGGACACCTCCAGGGATGGGCACTCCACCACCTCCCTGGGCAGCCCCTTCCAATGCCTGGCCACCCTTTCAGTGAAGGAATTCCTCCTGAATTGCCATGTCCATGAGTCCCTGGCCCACTCCCCCTATGGCTGGGCTGCCCTAGTAGTGCTGGTGGACTGTGCTTATTTTAGGCCCCAGCCCAGGCTGGAGAAATCTGAAATGGCTGTGGCAGCTCCAGCCCTCCCGTTTCCAAGGAAAATGCTCTGTCCTGCATCACCCTGAGCACCTGCACTCAGGACCCCTCCAGGACACCCCCCCACCACTTGCCCACCTCCCTGCAGTCTTGGGGAGGGCTGAGCAGAGCCTGGGGAAGGAGGAGAGGTCAGCAAAGGAAGGGAGGAGGCTTTGGGGAGGGATCACAGAATCCTTAATGTTGGAAAAGACCTCCAAGATCATCAAGACCAATCTTCCTCACACTTTCCTCAGCCCACAAAAGCAGGCAGCAGGAGGTTGTGCATCCTTCCTCCCAGGCTGGGGCCAGCAGCATTCCCAGGATGCTGGAGAACTTAAAATATTTTTAAACATCAGAAATAAACTTCTCCTTGGATAGCTTGCCTTAGGATGATGGGAGAAGTTCCACAGCAAAGAATTTTTGAAATGTTTTGCTACAGGAACATAAAAAAAATGTTGGTTAAACTTACCAGGCCGAAAAAATTTGGTTGCTGGGCTGCTGCTCTGGACAGAAGTTGTCTTCCAGTTCAAAAGAAAAACATATCTTTTATGATGATTTGAAATTGAAAATACAAAAACAGAATTGTTGAAAAGGATGTGCTTCTCCTCTTAAAAAGAAAATGAATCAAAATAAACATTGAATAAAAAACCAGAAACATTTGCAAGCAGGAAAAAGTTCCTTTTCGAAAATGCCAGAACTGAATGCTGTGAATAATTTAAACGAAGAATTCAACCCTGAGATTAAAAAATATCTCATTGTTGCCAGATACACACTCTGCCCTAAAAGCAGCAGGAAGAATTCAGATGTTTGTAGTGAAACACTTGAGTCCAGGGATTTTAACTGCAACGTTGGTGTCTGAGCTGGGATCCAAACCAGGTCCAAACCCAGGCCCTCACCTCAGTGGCAGGGGGATGAGCACAGAGCAGACAGGAAGGCTGGGACAGAGGCAGGAGCACATGTGAAATAACTAGAATATATTTTTGAGGCAGTTTGGTACCAAGCTCTGACTCCTGGGATCTCCCAAACGAATCAGGAAAATAACAGAAAACAGGGTTTCAGTGCAAAACCAGCATGTAAGTCTTGGTTTTTTTTGGAGTTTTCACTAATTCCCACTCTTGCCAGGGCCTTGAAGCTGGGCTTGGCTGGAGGAAGGCAGCCCAGGACTGTCAGAGCACCAGGAGAAGGAGCCTGGATGAGCCTGCAGAGTTACAGACCATTTCATGGATAACAGTGACAGGAACATGTGGATCACGGAGCAAAGCAGAAAGGAAGCCATAACTAAATATTCCCAAGTATAACCCCCAAATTACAGTGGACTAGGAAGTAAGCAAACGACACCCAGGAAGAGAGCAGCTGATTCTGAGCTGATTATCATAATGTAAATGCCAACAGCAATTTACTCAAATCAGAGAGGTTTTTTTGCGGCGTGGAAAGTGGGTTTAGCCCTAATCAAAATAAAATCAATGTATATTTCAAAACAGATTAGTGCTGGGAAACAAAGCAGCCATGATTGTTATTCATTATCTTCATCAGCACCGAGAGGGAATAATTTCTATTACTGCTTAATTACAGAGATATTAACAATTAATTAAGTCAACGTGGTGATAGCCAGTGATTTGGGGAATGGAGAGAAGATTGTCCTCCCTTACTGTGTTTTTGTTGCCTCAGCCCAGCTCAAACCACGGCTCCGGTGACACTCCTGGGTGGCGACAGCTCAGGGAAGCAGAGGCAGGGACAGGCTGCTCCAGTGCTGCCTCCCAGTCCCCATTTCACAGCTGCTCAGGCCCTGGCTTTTGGAGAGTCCCCAGAGTCCAAGCCCTGGCTGTCAGCCTTCAGCCTCCCCTGGCTCAGCCAGCTTGGTGTGAATCTGTTCCTTCCCAGGAACTCATTACAGATTTGGGACTAAAAATCTCCTTGCTATGAGCAGAAAGAGCTGGAAAGAGCTGGGTTGGAATCCAAGGGGCAGGAGGCAGAGCAGGCCATGCCCAGGACACCTGCAGCCAGCATGGGTGTAGGGATGCTCTGGGCTCACTCACCCCCCTCCCTAAACAGTCCAAAGAGTGGCAATGGGAGCAATGAGGCATCCAAGTGACGCCTTTTCCTGGTCTTAAAATCAAGAATCAAACACAGTTAGAAGGGAAAAAGGGATTTTACCTTGGTATTTATTTTAAGGATCCTTAGGTGCACCACGTCCAGGTGGAATGCACCTCCATGCACACCGCAATGCACGCACCCAAAAGATCTGGTATAACATTATAGGTGTTACTAATTAGCAGATCTATCAAAGATTCCCCAATGAGAGGCTCGAGTGAGCCCCCCTCCCCAAGGAACCTTCCCCTGGATGGTTCTATCTCAGTTTACAAAATGTGTTCTGGAGAGGACCTTGGGGTCTGGGGCACACTGATCCCTGACTACAAAGCTTCTAAAATGTTTCGTCTCCTGGCTTAACAAACAAGGCCAAGAATGAAGGCAAACAGCACTGAGAATACAGAAGTTATAAAAAAGTATAAAAGGAGTTTAAAACAAAAGGCAAAAAAATCATCATGGCATCAAGAACGGTTCCTTTCATCCAGGTTTGTCACTTCTCCTTGACACGCAAGGTGTCAGCTCTGAGAGGATCCTCAGGAGGCTGATCCAGACCTGTCTCTTCGGGCTTGAGTGCCCAAAACATCTCGACCTCACACCATCACCAGCTAAGTCTGAAGGGAGAACTCATGGTCTTGGCAAAAACGAGGTTTGAACAAGAGTTGAGTCATTCAGTCCAAGTGTGGGTGTGATCCTGAATCCCCCTTCCCTGAGGGTGTCTCCCGCTGTCCCTGCCATCCCAGATGCCGAAGGTGAGGAGCCCAAACCTCTCCCCTGCACGGATGGCTGAGCTCCCAGCGTGGCTCGAGCTGCAGGGAGCAGACAGCCCGTTCATTTGATGTCGCTAGCGAGCAGAGACCGAGGAATAAAGCGACATGGATGGTTTAGGACGAGAAGAAACCGACCCTTTATTAATTTACAAATTTGCTTCTATACCTTAGCACGCTGGACACTGACATAAGGTTATTGGTTCACTGACCAAGCACCCCCCAGAGGGATTGGCTGAACCCAACACCACTTACTGCAGATATTTTCTCCTTGGTACCATAACAATGCCATCGTTTACAAAATCTCCCAACTGTTCTCCCATAGCGCCCGTGAGAAAGCAAGGCTTTCACACAGACACTGTCAGAAAACTGAGAAATCTCTCTGCAGCCAGGCTTTCAGCATTCCCAATTTGAACCCTGCTGCTCCTCCCAAAGGCATCATTCCTGCTCCTGGGACTGTGGGAAGTGATTTTAATGGCAGCCTTGCCTAAAGATCCTCTTAACTCCTGACTGCACAATTGGTGGCCGGACACCAGGAGCTCTGAGTTCAAGGGGTCCCCAGTGCTGGGTTTATTGCCAGAGACTCTAAGTAATTGTTTGTAACAGGATTTTCCTTGCACTCTGTTGCAGGAAAAGTGGCCCATTTATATTCATTGTACCTTATAAATGTTCCTACCATAACAATTGCTCTTGATTATAGTGGACTTTGTTTTCCTTTGAATTTAATAGCAAGAGAAAAATGACACATGACAGAAGTCTAAACAGCATTCTGCTCCCCTCCCGTCTGGTTTCTTTCTGAAGTGTGATCCACAGTTTATATTGAAGAATGATATTGTTCCCAAGTATCTTGGATTATTTTTTTTCTTTTTTCTTTTTGGAATGGGGAGAAAAGTGCATTAATGAGTTGGATTTGCCATAGTGCTGAGCAACTGAGTTTTTCCTTGGGTTTTCATATCCTTGACAGCTCAAAATATCAGGCCCACATTTTTTGTAGGAAAAAATGACTTTCAGAGACAGGAAGCTGACTGCCAAATATACATTAGAGATTTTATTTGATAAACTGGATAAACTGGATGTAATTATGGTTTTCAGTGTATTTTACTCAACTAATTTCTTGAAGGAGGTTGTTTAAGAGGGTGGACCTTGTCGGATTTATGTAGGTGCAACAGAGTCTGGTTTTTATTGTAATTAAATTAATTAAATTATTTTAATTAAAGAGAAGGATGGAGATGAAAGCATTGGAAATGAGCCCTCCTGGTCTCTCCTTAGGTAACATTTTTGCCATTAACATTACTGAGAGCAAACCCAGGGTGCTCTGAGCACTGAAAAGTCACTTTTTCAGCCAGCTAATGGATTTTATCCTTACAAAAACCATGCAAATGTTGTCTGGATATGAGGTGGATGGGACCATCACCTCCTGTTCCATCTCCCTCGCCAGCCAGGGCTGCAGGAGCCTGTACAACTGAGGGACCTCGTTCCATCCGTGCTCTGGCAGGACTTCTACACCTCCCTAGAGGTGTCCCATTGAACCTACTGTTGCCATAGATAATATTTAGTGTGCTGCAAGTGGAATACATTCCTATTTTCCTGCAACGTGCCGCTCACCCCAGGGTCTTGGCTGCTTTCATCCGCGTGCTTTTAGTCTGCATTGTATTTAATCTGCGTGGGGAAATAATTGTTTCTCCTACGGAGTGAGGAGCGCTCAGCCCCAGCAGCTCGGAGTGTTTAGGGTGTGAGGGGCATTTATTAGGCTCTTTCTGTCATTCCTTCCCCATTAACGAGCCCTCGTTCCAGCAGTGTGCTCCCACAGGGCACGGATCCATGTGGATAAATGTGGATCGAATTCCAGCCTCCAGTGCTCCCCCGAGCCTGCCGAGGAGGAGCCGACAGCGCTCTTGTGGTTGGAACCCCAGGACCCAGGAACACGCTGGAAACCCTGGCAGATCTGCTCTGGTGCCTCTCCATGTTCCAGGAGCCCTCTGCTCCCCTCCCAGGAGCTTTGCTCATTGCTGCTGCCAGTTTGGGCTCCAGCTGCAGCCCTGGCCCCAGAGCCCAGCGGGGCTGTGCTTGGAGAAGAGCCCTGTTGTGTACAAATGTTCATCCTGGGCTGTGCCATCCACGGCTTCAGTCACCCTGAGACCAGCTGTGGCTGTGCTCTGGCACTCTCACAGCTAAAATCTCTCGCCTCCCTGCCTTGGGGCTTGTATAATCTTTCAGTTTCCTCTTTCGTGGCCGTTCAGGAGCTGACAAAACACATCAGAGTCCTGTTAACTGTCAGGCAGTACTGATTTCCCAAAAGCCATGGGCAGAGGATGCGGAGAGGCTCAGTGAGCAGCCAGCTGGAGGGGAGGTGGCTGAGCCGCTCTGTGCCACCAGCCTGGGTCACTGCACTGAGCTCCTGCCAGTGTATTTCTCCCCCAGCTCCCTGTACCGCCTTTGGACAGGGGCTTCTTGCTGCTCCTCTTCCTCCTCCCTCTCCTGCCTGTGCCGCCTCCTTTTCCTGCCCAGAGCTCCTGTTCTGGAGGATGAGCAGCGGGACCCTGGCAGTCCCAGCATCCCAGCTGCCCTGGGGTATGACACAGCTGCCTCTCCCAGTGCTCACCAGCTCACCTTACTGCTTGCTCTCCTCACACCACCTCAGAGCAGGCAGCACCCCCCAGGTTCAGTGTTTTCATGGGAAAAAGGTGGAAATTGGACAGGGATAAACGGGAGAGAGATCTCAGGCAACTTCAGCCACAATCAGGACGTGGGCAGAGAAGCTTGGTGGCCACAGTGACACATTTTTTCATCAACCACTGCCCAGATGTCTCGGGTCACTCCCAGGTGACCGTGGTGCCTCTTTCTGCCACGGGCACTGCCTGTGCATGGAGCACTCCCAGCTGCCACCTTCCAGCCTGGGGATGTTTGCCAGCACTGTGTGTCCTGCACATGGTGAGACAGTTTGGGCTGCCTTGGAGACCAGGGTCAGAACACAGTCCTGTCTCCCAAAATCAACGTGCTTATGGAAAGAGGTGATGGAGGGTGAAGGGAAAAGGGCTGCTGAGAGTCTCCTTTGGGTACCTTCTTCCAGGCTGGCAAAGCAGGATGAGAACTGGGGCTTGGATTGCTCCCAAAATTGTCCAGGCAGTTGACCAGAGGTGGTGCCACAGCTGTAATGAATAGGGCTGGAAGGTTGTTAAAGGGGCTGAACAGTTCACAGAATCCTTAGGGCTGAAAGGGACCTCTGGGGATCATCCAGTCCAACCCCTCTGCCCAGGCAGGGTCTCCTGGAGCAGGTGACACAGGTGGGTGTGGGATGTCTCCAGAGAGGGAGGCTCCATGCCCTCCCTGGGCAGCTCTTTCAGTGCTCTGACACCTTCAGTGTAAAGAAATTCTCCCCCATGTTGAGGTGGAACTTCTTGTGGCTTAGTTTATGGCCATCACAAATCACAAAACATGTTTGTTCCACAAAAAGCTTCGGTTTGGGGGGAACACACTTTATCTGCCTGGGAGCCACAGTGGCTGGAGGCAGGTGGAGACATCCCATCAAGGAAATTCCTCTCTCCCCAGCCCCTAGGAGCACCCCAGGGGAAGTGCACAGGCTCCTATCGCCGCACGATGCAGTGAATGCAGGAGGCTGCACTTGAGGGCACTGTGGGAACAGGAGGTGCCAGGCTCTCAAACACAAAACCCCCTGTGGGCCAGACCCCCCTTGACACGCTGCTGCCCGGCAGGTCAGTGTGCCGTGTCCCCTGAGCCCCGGAGGCTGCTCTCCCTCAGCTCCTGGATTCCTTTTTGGGTTTGTGAGCACTCAGGAACCCTCGTGGCACTCGAAGCACATCGTGCAGCAAGGGCTTCGCTCCTGCTGGGGGTGCCCTGGCTGGGAGCTGCTGGGCGCTCTCGGGGAAGGCTCAGGAGCAGAGATCATTTCAGAGGAGGACTGTTCTCTAAGCCAAGGGTTTCTAGGCTGGGAAATGAGGGAACCAGGCCTGGCCCTGCCCCTTCCGCTCAGCCAGGACCCTCAGAGAGGCTCATTTCTCACCATCTAAAGCCCTTCTACCATTCCAAGACATTCCTTGTCCCACCAGTTCCTTTCCAATACCACCCAGGAGCTTTCCCTGAGCCAGACCACACGTGGGGCATCATCCTGTGTGACAGAGGATAGAGGGAGCCACAGTCTGCATTTTGGGGTGAGGATGGCCTGACTCCTTGATAAAGGTGTTGAGCTGAGTCTGCACCTGGCCCAGTCCCTGCTCAGTCCCACAGGGCACTCCCAGCTCAGGCACACCCTGAGGAAGGACTGGAGAAGACAAACGTGTGAGTATCTCTCAGCATTTTAACACAAAGACAGCAGTGCTGAGCAGGCAGGAGTTCTGTTTGATCTGTTTGATCTATCGAATCGCATTTTTCCCTTGCTTATACATCAGATTTTTTTTGTATCTCTGCTTTCTCCTGCCTCTGCTGAGCAGCCACAGAGATTCTGCCAGACCCCAGCAGAGCCGGGTCCCTCATTGCCATCACCCAGAGCTGGCAGCCAAGGCAAAACCAGATCAGAGAATCACAGAACCACAGGATGGGTGGGGGTGGAAGGGGCTCTAAAGACCACCAGCAGGAAAAGACCTCTAAGGCCATCGAGTCCAAGCATTAGCCCAGCGCTGCTGTGTCCACCACCGTGGGTGTCTCTGTGCTCTGAGGAGGCTCCTCTTGCTCCTCCTCCTCGTGCCTGGGCATCAGGGCAGCTCTGGCAGCACAGGGTGGTGCCCACCAAGGGTGTGCTCTGAACTTCCTAACGAGGAGCACTCTCCAAAAGCTTTCCCTGAAAAAAAACCCCCAACCCCAAACACATTGTGCCCTTACTGCCCATGCTTGGGAGAACAGAGAGCAGCTGCAATTTGGAGTCATGGCTTGAAGCTCTTTCAAGTTAAAATAATCCCATTTATGAAAAATTCTAAGCAAAGGTCACACCGGGTGTTTCAGTGCATCCCCAGCCCAGGGGTGACAATTGGAAGGCCCCCAGGAGGAGTTTCCTGTGCATCCCCAGGGTTAACCTCATCTGGCCATGGCTGGAAGGCAAAAAAAGCTGTGTACACCTGTCCAGAAAGCTCTTTTCTTCTGCCCTGGAGCTGTGACAGCAGCCAGAAACCAGTGTTTAAAACCCTCCCCACACAGAAGGTGGTGAGAGAGAGGATTTTAGGGGCACAGCTGTTTCAGGTGGGGCCAAGGCCCATCTGGGCATGTCCTGAACTCTGCAATTGTCTCCTGCTGCTCCATTGAGCTGAGAGTGCTCTTATTGATTTTCTACAGTCAGCTCCACGCCAGAGGCATCGCTGCGGTTCAGAGGATGGAAACCAGAGCAGGGAGAGCCTGCAGGGCCGGGCTGGCTGGCAGAGGCCCTGCCCTGTGACACGGCAGTGACAGGTATTCAACAACTGCACGTCTCAGCTCGGAGCAGAACCCGAGGAGTCACAGCTGGCACCGTGCTGAGCGCTGGCAGCTGGCAACCCCCACCTGAGACCTGCCTGCAGCTTCGCTCTCTCTGCCACACCTCCCACCACAGCAAAATGTCCCCGTGCGCCTGGGAGGGGACACCTGAGCTGCTGCCCCTCCTGCTGGAGCACCCACACATCCCATCCGAGCTGTGGCTTTTCTTCCCACCCATCTCATTTCCTTTCCTTCATTTGTTTTGATCCTGCTGCCTGGCTCCCTGTGCTTGCATCCCAGAGGTGATGGAAATCCTCGGTAGAGCGTCTCCCAGCCAGGCTTTGCTCCCAGGGAGGCTCTCAAAAAGAGGAGCAGTTTGGTGTCTCCAAACTGATGCTGAGATTCAGGGTGTGCTGGTGACCTCCTGCCCTGCCTCCATGTCCTGAGTTGCAGTATATTCTATTACCATCCTCATGAGCTGTTGAAACCAGGTGGGGCGGTGTTTCCTGGCCTCCTCCCTCCGGACTATCTTTCTGTTAATGGCCCATCAATGCCCTGCCCCATGACTCAGAGATAACTCCCTCCGGACTATCTTCTGTTAATGAGCCCATCAACGCCTTGCCTCGTGACTCATCATCCCATTGTGAGATGCTCCACCCAGAGGGAGGAACCAAGCATTCCATCCTGGATATAATCTGAGATTCCCAACACCACAGACACCCCTTCCACTGGGTTCCCAGAGGACAGGAGCTACGTAGCCACCACTGGACTTTTCTGAGGAAGAGCAGACCCTTCTGCTGGACCACTGCTTCGACAGAGCCACATCCATCACTTCAGGAGGACTGCAGCCACCATTTTATTGGACTGCTACCACCATCCTGACTAACAGGGTGTCAGGTTGTATCCTGACTCTGTCAGTTTAACTCACTGTTTTTTGCCTTTATTTTTTTTCTTTTAATTTCCCTATTAAATTGTTATTCTGACTTGGTGCCTCCCACTGGTTTGTTTTCAAACTAGTACAGTCCATCCCTCCCTCCTCTTGCAGCTTTTTTCTTCTCTCTGGCTGCCAAAGGCACAAATCAGACTTGCAAGAGTTCAGGGCTGTTGCCCAGGTAATTATATTTACTTTGGAGCCTGGCTCTGCTAGGACTGAGTGTAAATCCAGGCTTCAGTAGGGTGGTCGGTGACTGTCCCTGCATGAATTTATTGGCACTGTGACGTGACACTTTGTGCTCTTACCTGCTGTGGATTTCAACCTTTTAAATCATTCTGGAAACGGGACACATTTGGCAGCTAAATCCTAATGGGTTCCTTCCTTCTCCCGCCACTTCACCATCTCCTCATGCAGGTTTGTAATTACAGATGGGATTTTGACAAGTCAGATTCCCTGTAATGGCAAATTTAAGCTCCCTGATGTGAATCAGAGGGAGCCAAGATGATTTTGCAATGCCTATTTATTAAGGACAGTGGTGGCTGGAGTCACTTTCTCTCACCAGAGCTGCATTCTGGGATTTATCTGCTACAAGGCCTGATTTTTAGTGAGAAAAGGATTTTACCCCCTCACAGGCACACAAAGCAGCATAAACCCCGTTGCTGTTGATACAGGAACATTAATTTTATGAAAATGCAGAAGGCACCTCCCAGTGTCTCCAGGGGCTCCAAAACCTGGACAGGGACTTGGGACAAGGGCCAGGACAAGAGGAATGGCTTCCCACTGCCAGAGGGCAGGGATAGATGGGATATTGGGAAGGAATTGTTCCCTGGGAGGGTGGGGAGGCCCTGGCACAGGGTGCCCAGAGCAGCTGTGGCTGCCCCTGGATCCCTGGCAGTGTCCAAGGCCAGGCTGGACGGGGCTTGGAGCACCCTGGGACAGTGGAAGGTGTCCCTGCCCATGGCAGGAGGGGAAACTGGGTGGGATTTAAGGTGCCTGTGAACCAGCCCCTAGAACTTGGCAGCCTTTCCACCCTCACAGCCACTTCCCCACCTCTGCAGACTCACACATCAGGAAATCCCAAGGACCCTGCCCCCAGGATCTTTCCCTGGTTCAGCCAAACCCAGCATGGAACTTTTACCCTGTTC
This sequence comes from Lycocorax pyrrhopterus obiensis, assembly GCA_014706295.1. Lineage (NCBI taxonomy): Eukaryota > Metazoa > Chordata > Aves > Passeriformes > Paradisaeidae > Lycocorax > Lycocorax pyrrhopterus. The sequence goes on along the minus strand of JACSVZ010000022.1, from coordinate 5,060,308 downwards.
AGAGCTGTCTGGTGTGTGTAACAATATCTGGACACCTCCTCAACATTTCTTTTGGCCAAATCTCTGCCTTGGTGCCTGAATTGCACCGAGTCCTTCTGCTCCTCAAACCAGGGCAACTCTCTGAAGAGACTCAAGCAATAGAGGCCTCTACCCAAGTCCAGACCAATGTCATGGGGAAAAATTAAACATTTCTGGCTGAATTTTGAAGAAGAAATGAAAGTGCAGCTTTTGGCTTGTCCCTGCACCCTGACAATTCCTGCCCAGGATCAATCTAGGGCAAAAATGCCCTAGGAGCCACATTCCTTCTGAAAATAGTGATAATTTCCCTTCCCTTATGTTGCAAGCCCTGCACTCCGACTGTGGCAAAGAGCTCAAATTCACACATTTGCCTGTATTCTGTTTTCTTCTAAAGGTGTTTTTATCTGCATTTTATTCACCTGAATGAAAATGGAAATGACCTGCTTGGCTCAGGCAGGGACAGCCCTGTTCCAGCAGCGGGGCTGGGCCACAGTGTCCCAGTTCCACATTCCCAGCAAGGGAAGCTCTCTGCTTGCTGGTTGCTTTTAGGATGTTTTCAGGGGCAAATTAATATTTCAGCAAAGCTTTCCCGATTCGCTCTGGGAGACAAATCCAACTTTTTCAAACACAGACCAGCCTGGGGTGCTGGGCACGTCCTGGGACACAGCACTAGGGAAGGGGAGGATCACTCTTCCTTGTCACCGTTTGTCCCAAAAGGAGTTTTGCTGACCCAAAAAGGGAAAAATAAGCCAAGGAGACTTTAGGAATCACAGAACTCCCAGCATTGTGCCTGAGCTGTGCATTTACCTTGCTCCTGGCCATGCTCACGGGCTCCATTTCAGCCACAGGAATAATTCATGAGAAATTAATTCATATATATATATAAATTCTACATCCTCTGCAGTATTTTTACAGGGATAAGGACATGAAAACAGCAATTAAGCACAAGACTGACTAGAAATGGTCTCTCCCTGGTCACAGGGAAGATTTTGCAGACAGGCAGCTTTAATACCTGCCAGGGACTGGGGCTTAGCACCCCTGGGACCCCACAGTGCAACCTGAACTGCCTTCAGAATTCCAGCACTGCACCTCTGACCACTGTGTACGAACAGCTGCTCTACCCTGTGTGGAGATCCAAATGAAGCTTTTCAATTGCTTTGGAGACCTAGCAAAGGTCCCAGTGCTCCACTTGGTGCTGCTTCCCTGCAGCTGGGAAAGGTGCTGGAGGAGGTGTGAGGATTTAATGGGATAATCACTAAAAACCATCAGGATTTTAGAAATTAAGACTTAAAATTTCCAAGTGTCCAAGGCCAGGTTGGACGGGGCTTGGAGCAACCTGGGACAGTGAAAGGTGTCCCTGCCCATGGCAGGAGGTTGGAGCAAGGTGAGCTTCAAGGTCCTTCACAACCCAAACCATTCTGTGATCCTCTTAATCTGTGAACTTGCATGAACTCTGAAATAAATTGGAAAACTTGTTCTTTCACTCTCTACTTTGCTTGTGGTGAGCCTGTCCCAAGCTTTTCCCAGCAACAGGATAAATCAAGTTCATCATCACAAAGAAAAGTATGAGGAAAAGTGCAATGAAAATTGCAGGACTCACAGTAAAATCAAAGAAGATTTTGTTTTAAATATTTGATTTGATAGAGGAGCAAAGAAGCAGTAGTGGCCTCTTTCATGCATATGTTCCTCAGTTTTAACCATCAACTCTGTTGTGTTTTACTTCCAGACCTCAGGGTTGATACTTTCAGGGTAACCAGGAGCAAATCCAACTCAGCACATTCTGTGGTTCTGTGAAATATAATATCACCTGCTTAACACCCTGAAAATCAGGCCATTCCAGATATCTTCAGTTAACAGCTGAGAATGGGACTCTCTACCCCAGCAGGGTAAAAATCCCTGGGGTTTCAGTGAGAGGTGAGGGTTTGGTGCTGCCTGGCTCTCAGTGGCCACCTTGGCGTTTGCCTCTTCAGCCCGGCTCTGAAGCCAGCTTTTCCTGCCTGCTTTGCTTCCCTGTCCCTGCTGCCAGCAGTGCTCCCTGCCCGTGGGTGCTCTGAGGATTCCTGAGGGAGGGAAACCATCCCTGTCTGTCGCCCTGAGATTTGCAGTCTTTTGATGTTTTCATTTCTGTGATGGAGTTTCTCACGCACTTTCTGTAAACACAGTTATGTTTGGCCAACCGTTCCTTTTTGTTTTCATTCCTTCTCCTGAGGTGGAGAAGTTTGATGGATTTTTCGTCTGACCGGTGTGGTTGGAGAGGGGGTAACCTCATCCTCCAATCCACGGTCATTCCTAAGAACATATATATATGAAGTAAAATAAACAGCCTGGGGCTTTTCCTGGCTTCTTTCTGTCCTGAACTAAGCTGGGTCTGCGTGGTTCTTTCGTGTCCAAGTACAACACCTGTCCCCCTCTGGAGCCAGTCCTTCACATCCCCACAAACCAGCCGTGCCTCGCCAACTCCGGGGTTTGGTCCAGGTTCCTCCCGGGCTGGAAACCTGACAGAGGATTTTGTGCTCTTTTATGGGATTTGTAAGTCCCCTGCAGGGGAAAAATATGTAAATATTGCTGTGGCCTTACAAAGGAGTCAGAAGTTGTGGGGACATCCCACGAATACAACAAGCAGCTTCTCAGTCCGGGTTCCCATGTGCAGGTTTACAGGCAGATTTTAAAAGTCCAGTGTGAGATGTAGAATAAGACCTCCAGCACACAGATTTCTCCTCTAAACTCCAAACTAATCACAGCAGACAAGGTGATTGACTAAATAACCCTCTCTTGTTTTTATTTTCTCCTACAAATGATCCGCGTCTCTGCAGTTTCGCTCCGCCCGTTAGAGAGCCGCTGCGGCAAACAGCCGGAGCTGTGTCTGTCCCAGCCCTGCTGCCAGTGCCAGGCACAGCCCGACGTGACCCCCCAGCCCCCCAGAGTGGCTCTGCACTGGGAGGGACCCAGCTGTGCTGCCTTCTTAATTTGCAGCTTTCCAAAGCAATCGCATTAACGCCCGTCCCCAGCGTCCCACTTTTACAGCCTGTTCCTCATTCCCACGGAATCACAGGATCCCAGAATGGGCTGGGATGGAAAGGACCCTAAAGCTCATCCCATTCCACCCCCTGCCATGGGCAGGGACACCTTCCACTATCCCAGGCTGTTCCAAGCCCCGTCCAACCTGGCCTTGGACACTTCCAGGGATCCAGGGGCAGCCACAGCTTCTCTGGGCACCCTGTGCCAGGGCCTCCCCACCCTCCCAGGGAACAATTCCTTCCTAATATCCCATCTAAACCCATTCTCTATCAGTTTGAAGTCATTTCCCCTTGTCCTGTCACTCCAGGCCCTTGGAGATTGCCTTTCTCCATGTTTCTTGTCAGCTCCTTCAGGCCTTGCAAGGCCACAGTGAGGTCACCCCAAAGCTTCTCCTCTCCAGGCTGAACAATCCCAGCTCTCCCAGCCTTTTCTCCCAGCAGAGCTGCTCCATCCCTCTGACCATCCTGGTTCCTCCTCTGGACTCTCTCCAGCAGCTCCACGTCCTCCCTGTGCTGGGCCCCAGGGCTGGGGCAGCTCTGCAGGTGGGGTCTCACCTGAGCAAGGCACAGGGGCAGAACCCCCCTCTCACCTGCTGCCCACCAGGGCAAGAGTCATCCATCAATCCAAAGCCCAAACTTAGCTTTTTTGGAGGGTACAGACAGCTTAGGGGTTAAATATAATTCTGGCCCTGCAGACCTTATTCCCAACTAGAGATTTTAGGACTTCTCCCCTTTTACATCCCCCTGGAGACATCTGACAGTGCCAGAGCAGCAGTTCAGAATTCTGGCAAAGCTCTCTCCAAAATGGGGCACTTCCTCAAGGAGGGAACATGGAGCTGTTTGCTGTTCTTACAGGACAAGGGCATTCATGTTCTCACACAGCTGGGAATAAGATATGAAGTGTACCAGAGCTTAGGTGTCAATGTTCCTTCACAGGTCTGCAGGCTGTGGTGTGGAATTTTGTGGGGAAGGAGAAAAAAATCCTCTGAGATCGGCATGGGAGAGAGAGATGTGAGAAAGAAAGGCACACACAACGAGGAGGAAGCTCAGAGAGGGGGGAAAGGCTCCAGAAGAACACAAAGTACATTTGGGAAATGATAAACACGTTAAAATCAGGGATTTCTGCTGCGTTGTGTCCATCTGGGATGGGAGCCGGGACCGGCATCTGGGAATGGCCCCTCGGAGCAGGGACCCCAAGCATCCGGGCTGGGGGTAACCTCACATTGCTGCTGCCACCTCAGCGGGGCTGGAGACACCTCTGCTGGCCCTGGGCAGAGGGGACACTGCTCCCCAGGCTGGCAGCAGCGGGGTGGCTCCATGGAAACTGCTTTCCAAGGATGCAGCAGAGCTTAGGCTTAGACCTGGGTGATGTGGGAGAAGCTCAGTGGGAGAATCCTGAAATGGGTGAAGGTAGGACAGACAAAATGTCAGCCCCAAGGTCACGTCCAGAGGGAGGAGTGTCCATGGGCTCACCAGCAGCTCCAGTTTGGTGGGCTCCTGTCCATAACTGCACCTTGGAGGCAACACAGCCCTTGCCAGGCAGCTGCCCAGCCCTGAGCAGCACCAGCCAGGATGATTTCTACTGATAATCACCTCTGAAAAGCCCAAAACTGGGGTAAAATAGGGGCTGTGAGGGGCAAAATCCAGTTTCTGGCAGACTCCAGGCCCACTTGCTCCTCCATTTCCACCAGTGCACAGACCTGGCCACGGACAGGAGCTCTGGGAGGTCCCCAAAGGTTTCCTGCCCCCCCATTTCATCCGGTACAGGCACAGCCCTCGAGAGGAAAAGCCTGGGAGAAGCACCAGATCTTTCCTGCCACGTCTCCCCTCCTTTGCATTAAGATCTAAGTTCAGGGACTGACAAATGTGCTGGAGTCACTGCTAAACCAGACTATTTCTGCAGCCTAATGGCACTTGTTTCCTGCCCAGGCTACAGGTAAAACTGAGCTCATTCTGTGCTCAGAAACACAACCAGGAGCTAAAAATGAAGGGGGTGATGGGCAGATGCACGGCTGTCACAATAGCAACAGATCCCTCGCAGCCCCTCCCCGTCACTCAGAGCAGAGCTGTGACTGCTAATGGCAATTTGGCTCTCCCCTGTTCCCATTTAGGAACTTCAGTTCAAATCAAGCCGAGGAAAAAACTGGAATTTCTGCAGAGGTGTTGGCATTTTCCAGGGAATACAGAGTTTGGAAAGCTGCCAGTTTCAGTTGCTGGTGGAGATAACTCGGTGGGGCTTGTACCCGGCTGAGAGGTTCAGCCCCCAGGAGGAAGAAGTTCAGAGTTTGTTGCCATTGAGCCCAGGGCCAGATAAAACATTTGATTGCAAAATCAAGCGTTTCTAATGCTTTTTTTTGGTTTTTTTCTGCATGCTGAGAACAGCTGCTCCTCAGAGCTCCCCAGAGATACTCCAGGGACAGCACCTGGCAGAGCCTCGCTCATGGCACGTGGGGCAGCTGAGCCAGGCAGGGCTCTCGGGACCAGGAATCTGCGCTGGGGGAGTGGTTCCAGCCTCCCCATTCCCTACAGAAGTTCTCCAGCTCTGTTCATCCTTCCACAGAGAGGTTAAAAAAGGGGTGTAAAGGCAAACTCCCAACCTGTTTAGTGTGCAATTTCGGGTGCTCAGTGAGAGGTACCCCCAGGAATCAGCAGGAGAGTCACAAAATCCCGGAGTGGTTTGGGTTGGAAGGGATCTCAAAGCCCATCTCATCCCAAACCTTCCTCTAGACCAGGTTGCTCCAAGCTCTGTCCAACCTGACCTGGAATCCCAAACGCTTTTGGCAAAAAAAACCCCCACACTGCAAGAGTTACTCCAGCTCCCAGCTGTGCAGGAGCAAAGCCTTCCATGCTCTTCAGGATCTGGGGAGAGAAGGATTTCTTCTTCCTTTAGCACAGAATCAACATTTTATTCTCGGTGCTCTTTATATTTTAGAAACCCTGCTTGATAAATTACTAGAGGGGCTCATTAACTGCAAAGATTTGTCAGTTTTCCCAGAGCAATCAGGGTGTTAGTTAGACCAAAGGAGCAAATGGAAAACTGAACGGGAAGCCAAGCGCAGCCCCATTAATCCTGGGTTATGGATCGACATTTGTCAACTCTATTGAAGTCTGTTGTACCAAGTGGAGCCCAGGAGACCACTCAATTACTTTATCTCTGAGCAATTAGGATCCTGCTCTTTCAGGTCAATCTGTTAGCACAGAGGAAAAAAAAATAATTTGGATACAAGATTAACAGTAGAAAATCCACTGCTTTGTGTTGTGGGGTCTTTTAGAGGGGAAAAAATAACCAACCCTGCCAGATTTTCCCTTTGAAATGCTGGGTTTGAGAAGTCAAGTTCACCAAATGTAACATAAGCAAGGGGCTCCCGATATTGTTGTGTCCCCCAATATCCTCCTCTCCATCTCTTCCCAAGCATTTCTGTGTTTGCCAGGTGACTGCAGAAGGATCAATCCATTCTTGCAGCCAAAAATAGCCCAGGGATGGCTGTGCTCTCTGCACTGGGACACGCCCAGCACAGCCAGATTGAAGTGGCACTTGTGCCACATAAGCAAAGCCCTGTCAAGGTTTAGGCTGGGGAAACCAGGAGCCACTTTCAGCTCTTCCTTAGTGAGAGGGAGGGATTATTGCAGAAGAAAGGGAATTTTTGGGGTGCACATCCATTTTTCTGTAGCTCATGATTCACTTGCAGAAAGCACAGATATCAGGAGAGGCACAAGCCTGGAGGAGTTTTTAAAAGGATACAGAAAGGTACAGAATGGGAGAATAACTGAGTTATAAATTCCCAAAATTCAGGGACACTCGGATTTAACTGCAGCTTCTGCTTCTGACCTTAAACAAGGCACATGTGTGTGGAGGTGGGTCCTTTAAAGCAAGGATACCTGGGATAAAAACTGCTGCCTCTCCACAAAAGCCTTCCTTTCACATCCTCGTGCCCAGGGCGATGGTAGCACTTGGGAGAACTTGGAAAGTGAAGCTGAGTCCACATCATGACCCAGAGATGTCACTGCACTCAACCCCACTCTCCTGAGCTGCTCTCACCCAGCTCACCTGAGCCCAGGCAGGACTTCAGCCACCAACTCGCACTGCTGGGGTGATGGACTGAGCTCACAGTGACACCTGGATGGTCACAGCTCCATTCCATCGCTGTTTCGGGAGGACTGCTGAGGTTACACAGAGCTGCAACCAGGAATTGCCTACACAGACAGGACCCTCCCCTAAATCTGCAGCCTGCTTTGGTCATTCCGTGATTGTCCATCAAAGGATTTTTTTTTTTTTCATGTCAAGTAGAGATGCTGGAGAATGGGAATGGCAAAAGCTTGGATCTGGGGCTGCTTCATAGGGCTCCTGAGATAATTGAAATGTTGGTTTACAAAAAATGGCAGTCAATGAGCAATGGGAAACACGATAACCAAATTATTACCTCCAGCTTCAGGATGCTGTTTGACTCATTGAAGACTAGAGAGATGGAAAGAGGTTTCAAAAAACCCCAAACAAGCCAAAAATCCTATGATAAATGGCTTTCAATGAATGATTCCACCTATTTGTACAGCTTTTCTTTGCTATTTTAGAAGATGGAAACCATATATTGGGATTAATTTAACCAGTGAGTCAGGTTTGGTGGCTTAAATCACTCACTCCCCCCTCCTCTATCATTTCTGCAAACTCAATTCTTTTTCTTCTGTTCGTGAATGAGCACAGTGAATGGATGTGTTTTCTCCTCTGCTCTGTTAACTCACTGCTCTTTCTTCAGAAAAGGCAGCCTGACCATTAGCCTTGAGCTGATGGCCGGGGGGTTTAAAGAGGAGGAAGCTGAGCTGAGTCTGCCCAGACAGGTCATGGAGCCCCGTGCACAGCTGGTGGTGCACACACCGTGTTCCTCCTGTCCCATCCCCAGGGGTTTCACCAGAGCCACCCCTGAGAACTCCCTGGTGTTGCACCGATGCTTTCAGCCATTAATGCCACTCACATGGACAGGCTGGCTATAAACTTTTTTATTTTCCACTTTACGGATAGGGAACCAAGACCTAGAGAGAGTTTCTCAGGCACAGGAGAGCTGTGTAAACCCAAATATCACAGGCAGGATGTCTGGACACCAGCTGAGCCCTGTGTCCTGGAGCAGCTGGGGGATGTTCATGCCTGACCCCACAAACAGCTTGGCACAGATGCACTGCGGGTCAGGAAGGGCTGAGATGGGCACAGGGACACAAAGAAAACTCTGCTGGCATTCAGGAGGAGGGCTGGGAGTCCTCTTGGCTTTCAACTCCAATCTCCCCATGCCCACGAGCACCAGGAGTGTTGCACTGGGTGGCTGAGCAAATATAGGAAGATGTTTGTTGGCTCAGAGAAGCACAAAACCCCAAATACTGCTCCTGTTTGCTAAGACTCCTCTGTAGGCTCTGCCCAAACTGGGAACACTTCCCTGCTGCTGGGAAACAGCTCCAGCCTGCTGGGAATGTGCACGTGCTGATGTGAGGCACCCTTTGTGCTGCTGTGATGAGAACAGCTCCAAAATTAACACCAAGGTATACATCTATTTCTGATGTGGATGTATATATACCAATAATGTCAATATTGGAGAGATATCGATTGTACAGATGATAGAGACAGTTATATAGATGTAGATATAGATATAGATTAGATATAGATATATAGATATAGATATAGATGATATTGATGTAGATATAGATGATAGATACAGATATATAGATGAGATATAGATTATATAGAGATATAGATATAGATGATATTGATATAGATATAGATTATATAGATGATACAGATATATAGATGAGATATAGATGAGATATAGATTATATAGATAGATATAGATACAAGTACAGATATAGATATAGATAGATATCTAGATAAAGATATAGATATATAGATATAGATATAGATATAGATATAGATATAGATATAGATATAGATATAGATACAGATATAGATATAGATACAAAAGCCTCCCTCCAGTGTGGCTGGGAGCATCTTCCACCTGTGGAGAGCCCCTGTCTCCAAACACCTCAGCAGGAATCCTCCTTTCATTCCCGAAACCCTGTGGCTTTCAGCATCAGAGGGAGGAGCTGGACACATCCATCCCTGAGATATCCTTTTCTCCCTGGCATGGAGAGCTCAGTCACAATACCCGAGGTCAGTGCCAGGTGCCAGCCCCTGGATTCCTGGGATCACTCCATTGCCAGCTTTAATATTTAATGAAGAGTAACTCATTTGCCTCCTCATTACAGAGAGAAGTTGAAAAATGCAAGTTGTGGGTATTGAAAAGGCCCAGAAAGCTGGAGGCAAGCAAACAGATTGTTTTTATTTTAAACTTCATGGGGTTTTTTTCAGCCAGCTGTGCACTGCCTGAGTGCAGCCCTGCCCTGAACACACCTGGGTGTCCAGTTCACCACTGCATCACTCCACAGTTGTGCTGGGATAATTGTGCTGAAGCCCTCAGGCTTACCTGGCTTCAAATCATGGAATCCTGGAATTGTTAAGGTTGCAAAAGACCTTTAAGATCATCAAGTTCAACTCAGTACCACCATGTTCACCACTAACCCACATCCCCAAGTGCCACATCCACATGTTTTTTGAACACTTCCAGGGATGGAGACTCCACCACAGCCCTGGGCAGGCTGTGCCAATGCCTGAGCACCCTTTCCAGGAAGAAATTTTCCCAAATATCCAACCTGAGCCTCCCCTGGCCCAGCCTGAGGCCATTCCCTCTCCTCCTGTCCCTGTTCCCTGGGAGCAGAGCCCGACCCCCCCCGGCTGCCCCCTCCTGTCAGGGAGTTGTGCAGAGCCACAAGGTCCCCCCTGAGCCTCCTTTTCTCCAGGCTGAGCCCCTTTCCCAGCTCCCTCAGCCACTCCTGGGCCTCCAGCCCCTTCCCCAGCTCTGTTCCCATCCCTGGACACTCCAGCACCTCAGAGCAGCATTTCTTTCTGCCCTGTAAACCCTTCTGCTTCTCATTCCATCTTGGATGGCTTTGCCCAGCTTCTACCAGCCCTCAAATATCCCATAAAATAACCTTTTTCACAGTATCCCTCTGGATGCTCTCTGGGTCCCCCTTTATGCAATTTCAGAGGGTTGGAGAGCTTTCCATGCTACATTGCCCTCAGAAATGGAATTCTCCCAAAGTGCAGCTTTGAGCAGCACGTACATCAGTGTCTGGAATTATGCTAAGCACTGCTCATCGGAATTATTTTATTAACTGGAAACGGGGAGCACACACGATTTAACAGGGGAGAAAGAGCAACAAATCTAAGAAGAAAAATCAGTATTTTGCAGGGAGAAGAAAGCCAGGAAAGCAGTGACTATAAAAGCCTTGCTGCAATTAAAGGACCTTTTATTGTGGGGATTTAAAAGCTTTTGCTTTTCAGGGTTCACATTATGGAAGGCAATGCAGGGATCTGCTGGGGACAAGGGTGCTGGCAGGTGCCCAGGCATCAGGGCTGACAGCAAAACCTGGGTTTTACTGAAAGCAGGCTTTGGTAGACCTCACAACTGTGTCAGACATCAGAAGGACAATTACTGGCTCCGTCCTGCCTGGGGAAAAGGCATGAGTGCCAACAGGAGAAGGATCTGCTGGATTAGGGATTTCTCCTTCTCCCAGCCACCCGAGGCTGGGCACAATTTTGTCCTGGGCACAGTTTTGTCCTGGGCACTCTGTCACCCTCTGAGACTGCTCACAGGCATAGATCAAAGCTGCACTCCCAGCTCTGCTGCCAGGGTGCCTGTGGAGGAGAAGCCTCCCTAAAACGTCCCCAGGCAGGGGGCAGAAATGACATCAAAATATTTCTCTGCAAAGAGTTAATGATTCCTGTGGTTGTTAATTCAGCAGGGGAGAGGTTTGCTGGGATCAAAACAAAGCAAAAGGGAATCAGAAATCCTTGCCTGGATCTCCCCTTCGCTCGTTTCTTTGCAGTGGGAAATGGTATTTAACCATCTGAGGACTTCTCTTTCCACCTGGAAACAGAAATAGATATGGAAATGTGTATGTAGAGACAAATGCAGGAGTGAGCACGTGCATCTCTGGATGCACAGCGTGTTTATGAGCACATCTTACAGAGTGTTGAGAGTCAAATAATGAACATTTTGGAGCGTTTGCAGCTCTGTTGTTGACAGCAGCCGAAGCAATGCAAAGCATCGTTCACCATTTCAGAGCTGCTTCTGCAGTGCATGCAAGGAGCTCACATTGGGGGAAACAGTAACACGTTGTATTGTGTTGTATTGCGAGAAAACTTGATTTATTTGATGGCTTTGCTTTGAATTTTAAAAAAGACCAGTAAAGGAAATGTTTTGTTATTACTGTGGAGCATGTTGGCTGAGATCTCAGCAGCAGTGGGAGGTTTATTTAACGTGGAACAGCTGCAGGAAGGGCTAATATGGACATAAACCTCCCCTAGACCCAAAGCAGACTTGAGGAAAGAGTCCGGCAAAGACTCTGAGAAGACAATGCTAACTCATAAAGTATCGGTTTCTTATTGTATTGATTGTATTTCAGTGATAAAACATAAATTTGGTGTATCCAGCAACGACAGCTTTACTGCCTTATTGTGCTGATTATTACAGAAAGCATAAATTGGGTCATAATTCTGAAAAGTCATCAGAAAGCCATGTGCAGCTCTGAGTTACTCATTTAAAACAAGGCTTATGAGACCTTCAGGAGAAGATCAATACATCAGTGAGTGTGCTGGAGCACGAGGAGGGCTCTGACACACACACACACCCCCCTGGGTTATCTCCACTGCACCCCTGCACAGTCCTGCTTCACCCAGACCCACGGCCAGCTCATGCTCCTGATGTCCCCCACTCCCAGGAGGGGCTGAACACCTCTGCTGTGGGGAAATGCTGAGGGAATTGGGGGTGTCCAGCCTGGAGAAGAGAAGGTTTTGGGGTGACCTAATTCATTTCCTGAAGGGAACCTATAAGAAAGATGGGGAGTCACTTGGGACAAGGGATGGAGGGACAGAACACAGGGAATGGCTTCCCACTGCCAGAGGGCAGGGAGAGATGGGATTTTGGGAGGGAATTATTCCTTGTGAGGGTGGGGAGGCCCTGGCACAGGGTGCCCACAGAAGCTGTGGCTGCCCCTGGATCCCTGGAAGTGTCCAAGGCCAGGTTGGAAAGGGCTTGGCAGCCTGGGACAGTGGAAGGTGTCCCTGCCCGTGGCAGGGGGTGGAATGAGATGATCTTTAAGATCCCTCCAGCCCAAACCATTCTGGGATTCCATGATTGATGAGCAACCGAGGGCAGGAGCCCGATGCTGTTTACAGCAGTGAGTAATCCCAATAATCAGCATTTCATTCCCCTCACTTTGGTGCAATCTCAGAGTTCGGTAAAAATGTGCCTCACGAGCGGGAAGGACTGTGGGGAGCACAGGACCGAGGCCTGTCACAGAGCACTGTCACCTCACACCTCGAGCTGTGAGTCCTGGGCACTGTCCCTGGAGTGTCCCTGGATCCCACCTGAGGAACCCATGCTGGGAAGGGAAAGCCATCCTGAGGAGTGCACGACTGAGCAGACTTAGCCCTCTCGCTCTGAGCAGCAGCCCCGCACAGTGTGTCTTGGCCGCCTTCTCCTGAGCGCTAAGCAAACATCCACTCATCTCCTCCATGGGCTGGTTCCGCAGGGGACACAGAATTCTTGGGAAAAACCATCCCAGCTCTGGTCCCACCCAGCCATGGGCCCTTCTTTGCATCTCTCACGGTGTGGCCAGCGGAGATGCTCTGCCATAAGGCCAAGCTACAAACCCGCCACGGATTGGCCCAGCCTGTTTGGTTTTTTCCAGAAACCAGAGTTGGTTTTGAGCACCCAACATTCCCAAGAACATCTCCCAGTCCTCCCCTCCCAGCAGAGAAGGGGCTGTAGGTGATGTTCTGTTCCCAGCAGCCATCCAAGGGGCGATGCCCAACAGCCTGGTGTTCAAGTTCATAAATCCCAGGATGGTTTGGGTTGGAAAAAACCTTTAAGCTCATCCCATTCGACCCTCTCAGACAGGCAGGGACACCTTCCCTATCCCAGGTTGCTCCAAGCCCTGTCCAACATGGCCAATATCCTTTGGGAAGCTCGATTGCAGTGAATAATTGGTTGCTTTAAGCCTCAGAAGGAATGTAATGATCTCCAACTGCAAATACGATAAATCTGGTGAAGTTAAAGGCACCACGAGATCAGATAAGAGCTTCTCAATTTGAAATGGAATATGGAGTCCTCTCTCTTCCATTGTGTTTTATCAATTAACCTTCAGCAAGCACAAAGGTTTCCCTGGATCTGGTGCTCCTGCTGGCATCTGGAGGAAAAGATACAAATTGTACAGATTTCTCTTTTTTGAGGAGAACACTTTTGATAACCAAAAATGTTTCTGCACTTGGAATAATGAGAGTGACTTTTCTCTTTCAAATGCTAAATTATTTCCAGCTGAGCTGTTGGGAACCATTAATAATTCAAGGAACTCTGCTTTCGGTAAGAACAACATCTGTTGGAAGGTGTTAAGGCATAGGAATAACCTGACTTTCAAAGTTATTTTACCATTCTTTTATTCTCTTTGTGAAGAAAAAAAAGGATGCTTTGGTAAATTACAGGAAGAAGCTGCTAAAATGCCACTTGGAGAACAAGGAGGGCTGGATGTCTGCAGTGCCAGGGGCACCAGCTCTGCTCTGCTTTGCCCTCCTCCCCTGGAGCACCAACTGCTCAGAGCTGTGCCTTCCAGTCTCTTCTCATCTGCAGACCCCAAAATGTTGCCAGGGCACGTTCAGACCCCTCATGATTATTTTTATCAGCCCCTCATGGTTTATTATTTATCAGCCTCTTGACATCAGGCCGCATTTCCCAACTCCTCTTCCCTGACTCTTTACAAGTTGTTCACAGATCATTAGCAGACCATAATAATCACGGAATCAGAGGATGGCTGAGGGCAGGGAAGACCTTTAAGGTCATTGAGTCCAACCATCGACCCACCACCACCATGTTCACCACTAACCCATGTCCTCAAGTGCCACATCCACAAGTTTTTTGATCACTTCCAGGGGTGGTGATTCCACCACTTCCCTGGGCAGCCCATCCCAATGCTTTACAACCCTTTCCATGAAAAAATTTTCCCAGTGTCCAATCTAAAGCTGTCCTGGTGCAACTTGAGCCGTTTCCCCAGAATGAAGGAATGATCTTCCCCAGTTCTTCTTGCCAAAGAAGAATGAGAGAGATGAAAAGCATGGATGGACCTCTGAAGGACAACTCATCCCTCAAGTGTAGGATCCTATGGATGACACGGTGGAGATGCCAGCCCCTGTCTCTCTCCACAGACACTTGGGAGAATTTAGATGACCGAATGAGACCCAAAACCAAATTTTTGAGGGATAAATCTAAGAAACATTTTGTTCTCCTTCCAGAAATGAGTCAGATAAACCAATGCACTTAAAAGATTAACAGAATTTAGGAGGCAGACGCACGTGCAGAGTGGTACTTCAAGGTCTCCACCTGTTTGGAGATGGGAATTTGAGTCAGCTTGTTGACAAAGCTGCTTTTCCCAGACTCAGTCCACAGGCAGGGTTAGAATTTCATGTCTCTGTGTTCATGTTCAGCTGTGGAATTTTGGGTGGTGCTTATGTTTAACCAGAACCTTCCTCATCCTCCTGAAAAACTCCTCTGGCAGCCCAGCTGAGGTAGCAGCAGACCTAGTGAATTTCCACGTGGGTTACACAGAGATGTTGCAACCCAGCTATGAGTCTCCCAAAGCAGTGCTGTGATGCTATATCTGTCCTTATTCCCTCATCAAATATTCCTCCCAATTTCCATGACTTTCCATACAATGTATTTCTTGAATTCTCAGCTCTTGGGAATAGTGCATATCAGACCCAGGGTTTACTTTTTTCTCTGTTGCAAAAGTGAATGAAGAGACTCCAGAATAAAAGAGGAAATTTTCGTTAGACAATCTGTCCCCAGCAGCTGGGAAGGCATCCCTGATCCACTGTCCTGCCCAGCTTAAGGAAGGGATCCTTTGTGGGCCTGTACAGATGAAACTTTTTTTAAAAACATGTTCTGGCACTGCTGAGGCCCCGCCTTGAATCTTGGGGTCAGTTTTGGGCCCCCTCACAAGAAAGACACTGAGGGGCTGGAGCATGTTCAGGGATGGGAACGGAGCTGGGGAAGGGGCTGGAGCACCAGGAGTGGCTGAGGGAGCTGGGAAAGGGGCTCAGCCTGGAGAAAAGGAGGCTCAGGGGGGACCTTGTGGCTCTGCACAACTCCCTGACAGGAGGGGGCAGCCAGGGGGGTTGGGCTCTGCTCCCAGGGAACAGGGACAGGAGGAGAGGGAACGGCCTCAGGCTGGGCCAGGGGAGGTTTAGATTGGATATTAGGGAATATTTCTTACTGGAAAGGGTTATCCAGCCCTGGCACAGCTGCCCAGGGCAGTCAGTGGTGGAGTCCCCATCCCTGGAGGGATTTAAAAGCTGTGGGGATGTGGCACTTGAGGACATGGGTTAGTGGTGGCCTTGGCAGTGCTGGGTTAACAATTCAACTCAGTGACCTTGGAGGTCTTTCCCAACCTAAACCACTCTGGGATTCTGTGATTTCCAAATCATTTGGCCCCTTCCCAGGAAAATCCATCCCAATTCTCTACAAACCACAGCTGTTTAGCTGGAAACCAAAGGACCAGCTTTGGGTACCCTTTGTGTTTGAGTCCCCTTAATCCCAGTTTCAGAAATGGTGGTGTTTGTCAAGCCCAAGTGAATTTAAAGGCTAAGCCAAGTCCAAGCTTCTGCAGCCTCCAAATTTGGGGCTGGAGTTTGATTGGAAGGGTTTGGATCTGACCACAGATGAAAGCCTTGCACTGTGATGATTTGACAGCAACATTACACAGCTCATGTTATTCACTGAACCTCATTCATTTAAGCTCAGGCTTTAAGAAGCTGCTGGGAGGGGAGCTGTTAGGGGTCATTCCTGAGTTAAACTTGTCAATGTGCAGGGCTCCTGTGAGATGAGAGCTGAAGGAGTTGTTAAAAAAGCACATTGAGTGAGCAGCTAAGGCAGCCATCAGATTCTCCGTGCTGGGCTTCTCCTTTTTACACTTCTGTGCAATCCTCAGTCGGGGTAAATACTGATGACACTGGGGGCAGGTCTTGTGTGCATCGTGAGTAATCTCATGGGGTTTGTAGCACCTCATTCTGATGCTGATGGAGCTGCTAATTCAGGAGGTTGCTCATTGCTTGTGACAATTGGAGGGAGCAGATGTGGCTGTTTAGGGCACTCTTGTCATGTGTTACTCTGTTATGGGGCTGCCCACCTACGAGAGAAGAAGCCAAGCAAATTACCTCAGAGAAAAAAATATCTTGGAAAGAAATTAAGGTTTAAAGCACCTCAGAAAAGTTTCTGGTGGATGAGAGGCTGCAAAAGCACAACCTTTAAAAGAAACAATACAGGACAGACTTACTCCTCACTTTCCTTCCAGAACAGAATCCATTGGTGTATAAAGCCATGGTGGAGAGTTGGGAGATCACTTTGGAGAAGGCTGAGATGTGTCCCTGTGTGTGGTATAAACACCCTTAAAGCACCTGTGGGCCCTCCTGGGACCAGGGAGAGAAATCCCTGCACTGACATTGAAGCATCATAGAGGTCTCCCCATATGGACTGAAGGAAATTCTTCCAAGGCTGAAATGTTCAAAGGATGGAAGAGATCCCTGATCCTTGGTCCTGCCCTCCACAAAACTGAGAGAGCAGAGAGGACCCAAATGCTGAAGGGCTGCAAGTCCCGCCACCCCTGAGAAGGGGAAGAGCCACTCCTGAGCCATGAGCTCCAGGCCCAGTGAGCTCCTGCTGGTGAGGTTTGGTTCCTGAGGCTTTTGGGAAGTGTCTTTCTCCACCAGAAACCTGGAAGGATGAAGGACTGGCTTTTGTTTAACAAAACATATTTGTGCAACAAAAACTTGTTAAGAGCAGATCTTTCCTGTGTTCTCCCTCCTGTTTTACTGTGTCTACTTTCCATCTTCCTGGTTTATAATCTTCAATATTTAAAGCCTGTTCTAAACCCTCAAATTTTATGTTGGACTTAAGAATCAGCTTGTTTGTCATGCACTGAACTTGCTTACCTTCCTCTTTCCCTCTCATTTTGTAGGACTCTGGAACAATAACCAAGTCAAGAAGAAAGTTATCCAATAAAAACCTTCTGGAGGATGAGCATTGATTTTCCTGACACAATTTGGAACTCATTAGCATTTTCTGTTGCAGCGTTACATCAGCCTTTCTGCCAGGTGAGCTGCCTTGGACTGGATTTTAAGAGGTTCTGTCTGGAGAGCACGTGGACTGAGGGGTGAAATCCAAAGTAAAATTCCCAAGGGAAGCTCAACAGTGGAGATGTGAGTGATAGACATTAAAGGCACAGGATCAGCCCTGCTTGATGCTCTGCAGATGAAAGTTGCTGAGAGCTCTGTGCTGTACAATAGCAGCACCAGGGTGTCCTGCTCTGATTCCCAGGCTCCATCCCCACCAGTAATCCCAGCAGAGGCAGCCTTTGGCCGTGGGCTGTGCCTTTCCAGCACCTTCCTCACAGCCCCACCCTCCCTTGGTGCTGGGAGCTCACGGCAGGTCAGGAGTGCAGCCTGGCACGGCCGGGCAGCAATCCCGGGGATTTCATCCATGCGGGCACAGGCTGCTTTGTCCTTTCCATGCCCGGCTGTGGTGGGGGACAGGGCATTCAGAGACAGCAGGGAACCAGCTTTGCCTGTGGATCCCGAGTCCTGTTTTCATCTCACAGGATTCAGTGGCTGAGAAAGAGGGGAATCTCCTTTCATTATCTTGGCTCAGACATAGCAAAAAGGCAAAGATTAATGCCATTGAAACAGAAGCAATTGGTACTTAAATGTAACATGCCAGATTTCCTCTGAGCACATTCCAAACTGTGGAGTTTCAACAGTGGTAATAAAGCATTTAGGGGGACCTTGAAGCTTGAAGGAACAGCAGAGAAACAGTTGTGTGTGGTGGGAGCAGGAATGAATCCCATTCCCTGTGCAGCCCGTATGGAAATGGCCTTTGATCCTAATGGGAGAAGGAACCATTTATTCCCTGGGCTAGTTCTTATAACAACTCCAACTGCTGAGCAATTTAAAACCTATGCATTTTTATAAGTGTCCATTTTTTACATTGGATGAAAATAACCCTTTGGCACGGGTTAAATTATAAATAAGGCAAACAGGGGGGTGCACTGCCAGCATACCAATGGGAGAGCTGGGACGCACCAGCAGCACTGAAACGCACAGTCAGATTACCTTGGGAGTTAGAGCACACCTGTGGAAAGGGGATTCCATGGGAAAAGCTCCAAACCAGCAGGCCTGGAGCTGTACAGCCCTGTGGGAAAAGCGGGACAGCCCGGGAGGTGCAGTGATGTGGGGAGGGGTCTGCAGAGGGGGACAGGGGCTCTTGCAGGAGGGCACATCCCTGAGCTGTGTGCGCAGGCTGTGCCGGGCAGGGACAGCAGCTGGGGGCTCCTTCCTGCCGGAATCTCTGCTCGGGTTCGGAGTGATCTCGATGCCTTTTCCCCTCCCTGCCTGGTGCGATCAAAGCCCATAAACAAGAACAGCACACGCTCTTTACATCTCCTGGTTGCAGTGCAGATCCCATCGCCTCTGCCCTGCTGCTTAATCCACCTCCCAGGAACTCATTCCAGCCTGAAACCCTTCGGGAGCCTGAGCTCCCTCCTGCTGCACGTAGGGCTGTGAGCACTGTAGGGTGTGTGTGCTCTGTAGGGTGTGTGTGCTCTGTAGGGTGTGTGAGCACTCTGTGGGGTGTGTGTGCACTCTGTGGGGTGTGTGTGCTCTGTAGGGTGTGTGTGCACTCTGTGGGGTGTGTGTGAGCACTGTAGGGTGTGTGTGCTCTGTAGGGTGTGTGTGAGCACTGTAGGGTGTGTGTGCGCTCTGTGGGGTGTGTGTGCTCTGTAGGGTGTGTGTGCTTTGTAGGGTGTGTGCACTGTAGGGTGTGTGTGCTCTGTAGGGTGTGTGTGCTCTGTAGGGTGTGTGAGCACTCTGTAGGGTGTGTGTGCTCTGTAGGGTGTGTGAGCACTGTAGGGTGTGTGTGCACTCTGTAGGGTGTGTGTGCACTGTAGGGTGTGTGTGCTCTCTGTAGGGTGTGTGTGCTCTCTGTAGGGTGTGTGCACTCTGTAGGGTGTGTGTGCACTCTGTGGGGTGTGTGTGAGCACTGTAGGGTGTGTGAGCACTCTGTAGGGTGTGTGTGTACTCTGTGGGGTGTGTGTGCTCTGTAGGATGTGTGAGCACTCTGTAGGGTGTGTGTGCACTCTGTAGGGTGTGTGAGCACTCTGTGGGGTGTGTGTGCTCTGTAGGATGTGTGAGCACTCTGTAGGGTCTGTGAGCACTCTGTAGGGTGTGTGAGCACTGTAGAGTGTGTGTGCTCTGTAGGGTGTGTGTGCACTCTGTAGGGTGTGTGTGCTCTGTAGGGTGTGTGTGCACTGTAGGGTGTGTGTGCACTCTGTGGGGTGTGTGTGAGCACTGCAGGGTGTGTGCGCTCTGTAGGGTGTGTGTGAGCACTGTAGGGTGTGTGTGCACTGTAGGGTGTGTGTGTACTGTGGGGTGTGTGTGCTCTGTAGGGTGTGTGCACTCTGTAGGGTGTGTGTTCACTCTGTGGGGTGTGTGCTCTGTAGGGTGTGTGAGCACTGTAGGGTGTGTGCTCTCTGTAGGGTGTGTGAGCACTCTGTGGGGCGTGTGTGCACTGTAGGGTGTGTGTGCACTGTAGGGTGTGTGTGCACTCTCTGGGGTGTGTGTACTCTCTGTAGGGTGTGTGTGCACTGTAGGGTGTGTGTGCACTCTGTGGGGTGTCTGTGCACTCTGTAGGGTGTGTGTGCTCTCTGTAGGGTGTGTGTGCTCTCTGTAGGGTGTGTGCACTCTGTAGGGTGTGTGTGCACTCTGTAGGGTCTGTGAGCACTCTGTAGGGTGTGTGTGCACTCTGTGGAGTGTGTGTGAGCACTGTAGGGTGTGTGTGCTCTGTAGGGTGTGTGTGCTCTGTAGGGTGTGTGTGAGCGCTGTAGGGTGTGTGTGCACTGTAGGGTGTGTGTGCACTGTGGGGTGTGTGTGCTCTGTAGGGTGTGTGCTCTGTAGGGTGTGTGTGCACTCTGTGGGGTGTGTGTGCACTCTGTGGGGTGTGTGAGCACTGTAGGGTGTGTGTGCTCTGTAGGGTGTGTGTGCACTCTGTGGGGTGTGTGCTCTGTAGGGTGTGTGTGCACTCTGTAGGGTGTGTGTGCACTGTGGGGTGTCTGTGCGCTCTGTAGGGTGTGTGTGCTCTCTGTAGGGTGTGTGTGCTCTCTGTAGGGTGTGTGAGCACTGTAGGGTGTGTGTGCTCTCTGTAGGGTGTGTGCACTCTGTAGGGTGTGTGTGCACTCTGTAGGGTCTGTGAGCACTGTAGAGTGTGTGTGCTCTGTAGGGTGTGTGTGCACTCTGTGGGGTGTGTGAGCACTGTAGAGTGTGTGTGCTCTGTAGGGTGTGTGTGCACTCTGTGGGGTGTGTGAGCACTGTAGAGTGTGTGTGCTCTGTAGGGTGTGTGTGCTCTGTAGGGTGTGTGTGCACTCTGTGGGGTGTGTGAGCACTGTAGAGTGTGTGTGCTCTGTAGGGTGTGTGCTCTCTGTAGGGTGTGTGTGCTCTCTGTAGGGTGTGTGTGCTCTGTAGGGTGTGTGTGCCCCCCTGGATTCTGTGCTCCCTCTGTCCCTGTGGACACCAGGGTACAGACACGAGGCTGCAGCTCCTCCAGCCCATGCAGAACAAGATGCCACCTCTCATGTCACCGTTTTGGGACCTTGGAAGGACAGGGGAACACCAGCAGAGGATGGGCTCCTCTCCCAGATCCCAAAGTAGTGCTGGAGCTGGGGGGCTTAAAGGCAGCACAGTCACGTCTTTGGCTGGTGTGAGGAACCCACCTCGGTCATCACACCGAGCACTCACCTTCTCCATTTCAAAAGATATTAGGGTTGGATGGGATATTGGGAAGAAATCCATCTGTGGACACTGAAAAGCTTTAGCAGAGAGATTTTCCGGCTTTCTGCAGCATTTTGTGAGAGCTCTGTCTTTCCCATGCAAGTAAGACAAAACAATGTTACCGTTTTGTAAACTTCTTGCAGCTGCAGGTTGTTTTGCAGAATTGTTATGGTTCTAACTAGAAAAACATTCCGAGATGGGTGTCTTAGAACTTGACCAATCCCCTTAAGGGGTGGATGGCAAAAACCAATTACCTTATGCCACTTAACACACTTTGCGAACTAACATATAAAAGTCTTCTGAGAATTCAGTAAATCATCCATCCATTGATCCCTGAGCCTGGACTTCGTGTTGTTTCTCTACTCGTCTGTGGGGAGAACAGCGACATCCATCCTGTGAGGGTGGGCAGGCCCTGGCACAGGGTGCCCAGAGAAGCTGTGACTGCCCCTGGATCCCTGGAAGTGTCCAAGGCCAGGTTGGACATTGGGGCTTGGAGCAGCCTGGGATAGTGGAAGGTGTCCCTGCCATGGCAGGGGTGGAATGAGATGATCTTTAAGGTCCCTCCAACCCAAACCATTCTGTGGATCTTTGCTTCTATGATCCTTCTTCTCCCCATCCTTCTGTTTTCCCATTGATTTTCACACTCTCCTTTCCCTCTCCCACTGCCAGTGTGTCCCTTCAGACTGGTGACGGGGTCTGGCTGCGGGCACTCACACTGGAGAGTCTGATAGAAACTGAGATTGATAAAAATAACATCATTAACTGAAATGCACAACAATTATAGTGATACATCGCAATACCTGGTACGAATATGGCTGTTTCTGTGAAAGTCAAGCCTTGGTGCACTACCAGTGGTAGCCAAATTCACAGCTGCTGTCATTGTGCTGGAGACAAGGGTGGTTTCTCCTTTGGCTCATTGGCCCTATGGATCCAGCTTCCCTGGGGAGTCTTGGTCATCAGTTAAAAATAAAAAAAAAAATCTTAAAATTCTTAGGAAAATTTGCACAGAAAGTGCAAAAGCTGGAGAAAAGAAAAGAGGGCTTATGCGGGTCTGAACAGGAGGGAAAGCAAAGCTCTGCTAGATTTTAGCCATCAGAAATTAATTCCTTATTTGTCCTGTGAAACCTGGGGGAAATCCTCGTGGATGCGAGGGAGAAGCAGGCAGGAAAAGCAGCTTTAATGCGAGGGATGAGTGACTGCATTTTAAAATTCCTTCGCGTTCCGTGCGTGCTGTGCAGCCCCGGGGCCGAGCAGAGCTTGGGAGTCCAAACTCACAGGGGATTTCAGCATCCTCCAACTTGGCTTCATTCCCAATCAGAGCTGAACACGAAGCCTTTGAAATTATCTGCTGTGACAAGGGCACATCCTTGTTGTTTGTTCCCGTTTTGCTGTGATTTTTTGCTGGGAATGGTGCGAGATTCCCCTTGTGCCTTCTCCCGGGTGTGGTGCTGGGCCAGGGGCTGGCTGGAAGAAGGTGCTGGAGGAGCAGGGAGAGAAAGAGATGGGCTGAGCCTGGAGGGTGCAACCCTGAGGAACAGAGCTCAGGAGCCTTGCCTGGCCCAGGGAGCAGCTGTGGTTCCCGGGTGTGACATTCCTGTGGGATTGGAACGGGCTCCCCAGGGAATAGGCACGGCCCCGAGGCTGCCAGAGCTCCAGGAGCGTTTGGGCAGCGCTGCCAGGGATGCCTAGGGTGGGAGTGTTGGGGTGTCTGTGCAGGGCTGGAGCTGGGCTGGATGATCCTGGGGGTCCCTCCCAAGTCAGGACATTCCATGAATCCCCAAGCTCTGGAAGTTGCTGCTATGGATGAAACCATCTCCCCATGGACTCCTTGCTTGGGGAAGGATGAGCTGTTGGCTTTTCCAATCTGCAGCGTGCCTGCCTCAAATGTCTATTTTAAGCAGCAAAACGCACGCATTTGATGTTGGAACGAGGTATTTTGACACCCCTACAGTTGGAACACATTCCCATGAATTAAGAGGAGCACAAAAAGCTCTGGAAGGAGCATGAGGGCTGCGTGGCTGAGCAGCTCCTGCAGGTGTGGCTCTGCCAGGTCTGCTCTGGGAGCTCCTTCCAGGGCTCCTGGACTCCCAGAGGACGGGAATGGGGCTGTGGCTTGTGCTGGGGTTTAGGAATTCCTTCCCAATTTTTCTGTGTGGGCTCAGGTGTGAGTTCGACTCCCAGAGCCTCCCCTGCTCACATCAGCTCCCCTGCACTCCCTGGGAAGGCTGAGAGGCCCCACCAGTGCTGGCTGCAGGATTCATTATTCAGGCTGGATGCAGCACAAACAGGGATTTGCTTTGAGGAATGGACAGCAAGGGGCAGCTGAAGGCTTTGAACTTTGTTTTCACCTGGATCCTGCAGTTCCCCCGAGGACCCACGGCAGCTGCTCCAATGGAACTCGGAACAACTTCTTCCAGCACAGATCTCCTTGGCTCTCGTGGTTTGGATGAGGGATGTGGCTGTTCAGGCTTCAGCTGGGGAGAAAAGCAGCTTCTCTCACAAGCCCCTTTAAGGGACAACGGGATCCAAAAGAAAATATTTAGGTTTCAAGCCAGTTTTTTAGGGAAAAAAATGTGTTTTCAGTGCTTTTCTGCTCCAAGCAGAAACCCCAAATGGTGAAGTTCTCCATCTTTCATTACAAGTTTTCATCACCTACACCTTTCTCCAGAGCACCCACAATCCCACGGGGCATCACCACCTTCTTTCGTGGTAAAAACGGAATTTTCAAGTGAGAAATTGAGATGTGATGGACTAGCTATCAACCTCCTCTCCTCTCTCCAGGCTGCTCCCTGGCAGGGTGTTGGAGGCAGATGGGATCTCTAAGAGCAGAGGGAGTTGGGCTGCTCAGGGAACACGCGCAGGTCTGTCCCACACTGCCCATGGATGTAATTCAGCAGCAGACACTGAACAGCCCCAAGGGATGCACTGAACACAGATTGGGATATTTAATTATGAGCAATTGCTTACTGGAAGCAGGATTTAAACCACAGAATGTTCAGTGCCTTTAAATATTTTAGAGAAATCCGTAATATTTGCCATTAAAGCCATTCTTATGTGATCCAGTGTCACTTGCACTGCTTAAGAGATCCATTATGCAAAATACACTCTAGCACCAAAACACATCTTTGACGTGTTTGGAGTTGTACTGGAGACAATTTCTGTGTTAGTCATGAAAGGATTATGGCAAAATTCTCACCTTCTTTTTTTTTTTAGAAAAAAAGAAAAAACTAGTTATTGAATCTTGTTAGAGTGTCACCATTAAATAATCATGATGGAATTCTCAAATGGAGTGAAATAGAAAGAATTTGTGATAATGGTAAGAAGAGAAAAGCCACTCTTTAGGCACCTAAATCATCCTTCTCCAGGGACTTCAACTCATCTTTTTAATTACTGGAGGGTGTAAGGTTCTTCCATTCTTTTCATTTTGGGTTTGTCATGATGCAGAGCTGGAAATACGTTCAATTACCCATTCCCTGTTTGGGAACAGGCCTGTGAGCATCTCCTTGGGACGGCACCAAGCTGCAGAGCACACAGTTTCACACTGGCTTCAATTGAAAGGCAGCAGAGCTTTTGTGCATGAAAGGGGGACCTGCACCCAGCCCCAGCACCTGGATAACCTGGGAGCGCTCCCAGCTGGGCAGCAACCACGGCATAACCCAGGAGCAGCTCTCTCCCTGCACAAACCAAAGACGGGGAAAGGTGAGGTTGGAAGAGCCAGAGATTTGGAGCAGAAGGAGCCCCAGGATGGGAAATGGGTCATGTGAGGCTTTGGGAAGAGAGGGCACAGCTGGGTCCCTCTGCACAACTCACATGGATGGGGAGGATCCCTGCTCCTCCAGGACTGCAGCTGGAAGGGAGGCACAGCTGGAAGGACCAAGATGCCACAGCAGAGATCCCATCAGCAGAATCAAGGCATTGGCCTGATGAAGAGTGAGAGAAACAAGACACTGCAAAATTAAAATGGGCTTTCTCTGGGTGTTTTCTAACCTTTGCAGGTCATTTATCCTCGACAGATGTGGACTGAGCCCAGCACCTAGGGCTGTGCAGGCTGGAAGGAGAGGGATGTGATGGCAAGAGGATGCCAGAGGCATTCAGGTGTATAAATCTCTGGCAGTACACAGAGAAATACCTTCAAAACCATTGCTCTGGAAAGCTTGGCTGCCAGTCACACATTCCCTGATTCCTCAGAGAGGTGCAAGCACAGGGACATTTTTTCCAGAAGAGGAGCTGGCAGTCCTCACTGTCTCCTCCATCCCCAGGCAGGCTCCCTGTGGTACCCCACACATTATTTCCAATGCAGAGCCATTAATGTGCTACTGAAGAATTCCTTGGACCTGCTATTTTTCGTGCCTCTGTCACTCTTTGAGTTTGAATCAAAAGGGGAACACAAAGTCCTTTGTTTCTCCCTCCCCTGAGACCAAGGGATGGCAATTATCCTTCAAACACAGCAGAAACTTCCTGAAAACTCTGGGGGGAAACTGGCTAATGAATCCAGCTTCAGCAGCAGCACAGAACTCGCACACAACTCCTCTTCAGATCCCATCATGTCAGCCCTGAGCACAGGCAAGCTTGGCCATTTGGCTGGGTCCCCTCTGAGACAGAGAAATTAAATGAGTGAAAACAGATGCTCCAAAGTTATCCTGAAACTGGGAGATGTCAAGTGCCTTGTTATTCTCTCACTGGAGCCACATGAATTTAACATTGTGAGCAAGAAATCTTTCCTGGGGATGAGTGTCCTTCTAGGGAAATTTAGGGTAATAAAATTCAGTGTATGATCTTAGGGAAATATTTGGTTTGATGCTCTCTCACACTCACATGCTCACCAGCACCAAGCACATTTACCCAAGTGCAGGGACCAAGGTGACACACATGTGACACAGAGAACAAGGAGCTCTGGCTGTCTGGGTGCCTCTGAAATTCCTCTGAACCGGCAACAAAAAATGTGTGCACAGTTCCTTTCACACTGACAGCTCTCCAAAATCTCCCACAGTGCAGATTTCAGTGTGTGCAGAGGGAAAGTCCAGAGGTGTTTCCCAGCCGACCCCTCTGTGACTCAGACACCAAAGGCAGGTTCAGCTTTGGAAGGTCCAGAGGTGCATCAGCATGGAAGGAAGGACCTGGTCAGCGGGATCTGAGGGCTACATTTGGAGGAGTTGTGCTCCATGAGAGGATTTTGGCACCAGGAGGGTGAGTGGCCCAATTCCAAACCATTTCATCAGCCTGCTCAGCCCATGGCCTGGGCACACCATGATTCTTGGAGTCCCAGGCACTCTGTGGACACATCAGGCACTGAAGGACTTGGAGGAAGTGTTTCCATGGAGCTGCTAAATTAAACCAGAGAGAAACATTCACAGAGATGGTCCAAGGGAAAGGGAGCAATTTGGGTTCTCAGCTGCAGGTCCTGACTGACCAAACCATGATGGACATCTCCCTCTGCCCACCACCCTCATCCCCAACCCCAAACACAGTCTCCAAGTGCCCCCACAGCCAGATGTTCTCCCCTGCCCTGCTCTGTGGCTCACAGAGTGTGTCCTGCACAAGCCATCAAACATCTGTGACACCGTGTGCCGACTCCTCAGGGAGATGCAGTTAGGAGAAAGCCAGACTTCTCCAGGAAAGCCCTGTCCCACCTCCTGGGGAGCAGCAGAAGCCTCTGCAGGGCTGTGTGGGGAGCAGGGTGCTGGTACCTCACAGCCATGGCTGCTCTGTGCCCAGCTCTCAGGAGGCCCTGGCACGTGTCACAGGACACCAGTGCTCAGCACGTGACCGCCAGGATGTCCTGGCAGGAACAGGGGACCCATCAGCCACAGCTGAAATCTGGAAGTGCTGCTCCAGGGAAATGAAGGAGTGCTGTGTTCCCACCCCTGCTGAGGAACCCGGGCTGGTTTCAGGTCCCTGGAGCAGCTCAGCTGCAGCACCAGCCCTGTCTGCAGGGAACACAAAACTGCTGGTGTCAGACCCCCTGAGAGCAGCTCCCTGTGCTGCAGGGATGTCCCTCCACAGCCAGGGGCTGCCCGTGCAGGAGGCGGCTTTGACGGGAAGGACACTTGGCCACCACGGAACTGGGCTGGAGCCACCTCCTCGTTTCACACAGGCTCCTGAAGAGCCACCAGCCAGCAATGACTGCCCAGCCCACTGACCCAGCCCGGGCTGGAGCCTGCAAATGAAACACTCCATACCCGTGGCCAACCCCCTTCCCACCCCCTCTCTTTATTGCCTGTGCTCCTCCATAAAGTCCCAAACCACTTCCATCCACAAGCTGGGATGTGCTTGGTGTTCAAACCACAGGATCTGCTGAGACACGTTGCTGCCACTCCAGAGCCAGAACGCTTTAATGTTCTGGAATAAATCAGGGATTTCTGGGAGCCGTTCAAATATTTACAGCATTTTGCATCCTCTACCACGATCCATGTTGCCTCTCTGTGACCTTCCCCAGACCTTGCAGGAGAAAATTAATTTGTTTTCTGCATTCATGTCACTCCAATTACACTCACCTTGCTCCTCACTCATTATGATAATTTTGCTTTGAGAAACTTGACTTATTAAAATGACTCCCTCGTAGAGTTTAAAACATGGTTGTTTGCTGCCTTGGAGTATAGGTGTTCACTCGTGTTTCTGTCCCTGAAAATGCAGATGAAGAGCAGCCTGGAGCTGGCAATAACAACGGGGTTTGTCATTTATGTTGTATTAAGGCCTAATTGAAGGCTGTGAGGGCCCTTCTCCATCAGGCCCTACACAAGTGCACACAGCACTCACGCTCTGCAATGGGGAAATGCTGCCTTATTAATACAATTTTGCAGAGGCACAAAGGAGACAAGAGATTAATGATGCTTTTGCCAATCCTGAGCATCCAGAAATCATGAATCAGTTCATTCTCCCCTTCAAATGAGGAGTGATTTAAAAATTACAATATGCTTTGGGTCCTTCTTAGCATCCATTGGCAGCCAGGTTTTTATTTGCCTACTCTCCTCCTAACCTCCATTTACTGCTATATTTCAAGCATTCTGTGCAATGACAGAGAGTAAAATATTACAAAAATGAAAACTGAGACATTCTCTTGACTCCAGGTGATGTGACTTCAAACAGAGTGATAAGTAGAGAAAGACTCTGCAGAGTAATAACTCCCTTGCCTGTGAGAGTGGGAAGAGCCAGGAGTTAAATACCTCCAGTTACATTCTAGTGCAGGGGCTCTGTATTCAATGCCCAAATCTTTCAGAGTGAAGAAAATTCAGAAAAATATCTTTATTTCCTGTCATTCTTTTTATCCCCTAGCTCAGCACAGCTCTAACTCATCTCATCAGGGTCTAACACACGACAGCAAAATCTCTCCCCATGTTCAGAACTGACTCTCTCCAAAAGGAGACTGTTCCTCAGATAAATACCCTGACAGGATTTGGGATTCCCCACCATGAGCCAGGCACCATGCTGGGCCAATTTTGGTGAAGCTGAAAGAACACCAGAGCTGGAGTTGGCTCTTCAGCTTGTGCCTAAGACGCTTCTTCACTCCAACTTCAGAACAAAGCAGGAAATAATAATTTCCTTCTGGTTTTTGATTAAGGATCCTTAATTCCACACGGCATATGGCTACATCAAAGAGCCTTCTCAGCTTTGGGTAAACAAACAACAGCCATAAAAGCTTCAGAAGTTGGTCTTTGGAGCAGGCACAAGGAGGAGCTTCCTTTGCAGTGGGACTGTTACCTCCCCATGGCTGTTAATGACTCCAGCCTCGTTAGCTGGAGCAGCAGCTCTGTCCTTTGGGACAGCCTCTCGTTCCAGTTGTCGCAGTTCAGTGTGGAATATCAACAGCAAACCTGTGGAAAGTTCAAACACACCTGGTGGCATTGATACAGCACAGCCTGGCTGTGCCTCCTTAGCAGGAGTCGCTGTGACCAGGCTGGATTTAACAGCGGGTCATGGCACTGGGAGTGCCAGCATGGCTTGGGGTGGAAAGGACCTGTACCATGGGCAGGGACACCTTCCACTAGCCCAGGCTGCCCCAAGCCCCCTCCAACCTTGCCTGGAACACTTCCAGGGATGGGGCAGCCACAGCTTCTCTGGGCACCCTGTGCCAGGGCCTCAGTGAACCTTTGGGAAGAAAGAACCCAGCGATCCTTTAGGAACAGGAGCCTCCATCCAAACACAGCCTGTGCTCATTGAAATGGCTACATCCTCCTTTTTCTCTCACATCTAACAAATTAGAATAAAGTTTCTCCCTGCCTGTTACTGATTTCCAGTTCTTTAAAGATCTGACACGTTTGAAGTTAAAAGTCCTATTGAGATGAAAGGCCCATTCCATGGCAAGTGGTATCTACAGAAGACAAAAGCAAGGCATGAGGCTTTGGGGGTTCTTGCTAACAGCCTAAAAAGAGAGTTTGCACTGGCTGCAAAGCACCAATCTGTCTGACTGCTGATTATTTGTATTGGTTCCTCACCAGAGAAGTGGGCAAACAAACCCCAGTGGGGCCAGGCACAGTTTCTGGGGGAGAGAAGGGGTGGTTACAGTCACGCCGATGGACCAGCATGGAAACAGTCTGTCCATCCCAGCCCATGAGGCTCCAGCACATCTGTGGGTCTGACACAAGCTCTTGGCTTGTGGAAGAAGGGCCACCTTGGAGCTTTGGTTTCAGTCTGACAAATGCTGTGACAGCAACTCTGTTACACACCTAAGCCAAGCAATAATCTCATTTCATTTTTCATACATCCCCTTCTGTGCCACTAACATGAATGCTGTTACAAAAAACAGCATTTAAAAGGCTTTTTGATAAATATTCAAAGTTTGAATTCTTCTAGCCCGCCAATAAAATTATTTTGGTTCTGAAAATCGCTGTGAATATCTTTGGGAGCTCCTGCTTTCCCTTCCCAGTCACACTCTGCCCTTCCAGGGGTTACCATGGGGTGTCGGGAGGAAAGGCTCACTTTGAGCTTGGGGCAGTGACTGCTCTCAGGGCCACCAGCCAGCTCTGCAGTCTCTTCCCCACTGCTGCTGGTTTGGGTGCCAAGGACAGCTCCAGCATGGCACAGCTCTAACCTGGGCTCAGACTGCTGGGGAGCAGCTCAGTGGGTGCCACCCTGTCTCATCACAAGATTTCCAAGGAGAAGAAAATGAGTGGGAAGCTTGGCATCTCCCCCATGTCTGTCTTCTCCAGTCAGTGGAAGAATATTTGCCATTTAAGGCATCCAGTATCTCTTTCAAAACCAGTTGCTTCTGTCGCTGTTCTCCCCATGGACCGGTAGAGAAACGACACAAAGTCCAGGCTCAGGGATAGATGGAAGCGCTTTAATGAACTCTCAGAAGGCTTTTATATGTTAGTTCACAAAGTGTATTAAGTGGCATAAGGTAATTGGTTTTCTGCCATCCACCCCTTAAGGGGATTGGTCAAGTTCTAAGACACCCATCTCGGAATGTTTTTCTAGTTAGAACCATAACAATCCTGCAAAACAACCTGCAGCTGCAAGAAGTTTACAAAACTGTAACATTGTTTTGAGTTACTTGCATGGGAAAGACAGAACTCTCACAAAATGCTGCAGAGAGCTGAAGAAATTCTCTGCTGAAGCTTTTTCAGCATCCATAGGCTTCCAGCTAACATCAAATACAAATGAAACCGTATTGGCAAAATTACATCTGCTGCCTAAGTCAGCTGTGGTGTGATCAGCACCCCCCTGCTCTGTCCCCTCTCCAAGCTGCTCATGCTCATCGTGGTGGCCATTTCTACCTTTGCCCAGGCCACTTTGGCTCAGCTGTAGCAGCCTGAATCAGAATTATTGAAGTTGGTGTGGCAACGCTTGCTGGTGCTCAGAGCAATTCCGTGAGGATGAGCCCCACTGGGGAAGGGCTCAGCACAAGGCAGGATCCCCCCCGGCCCTGCACAGAGCCCTCACTCCTGTGTGTGCGTCGGCTCACATCCCCTGTGCCCATGGCAGGGACAGGGGGATGGCAAGAGCCCTCGAGGGATGACCAGGAATGCCCTGAGATTTCTCCTTTGCCAGCTGAAATACAAAAGCACAGGACAGCTGCCTGCCTCAGATCACCCAGGATCCCCAGGAGAATCTGGCTGTCTCCAAGGACAGGACCCTGAGGAGCCAGCTAGTCACTCTTGCCACCTTTCACAGGTTGGGTCTACCCACACCAAGAACCTCTGGTGACAACTTTTCCACCTCACTTGTGCTTCCAGCCCTCGGGATGGGCCTCCTGCAGCAGCACCAGTTGTAGCACCCTTCCTGCAGCCATCACACCTCCTCCTGCCCATCCTGCTCCCTGCTGTGCCTCCTCTCCAGGGATTTCCACCACACCTCTTCCTGCCCATCCTGCTCCCTGCTCTGCCTCTTCTCCAGGGATTTCCACCACACCTCTTCCTGCCCATCCTGCTCCCTGCTCTGCCTCCTCTCCAGGGATTTCCACCACACCTCTTCCTGCCCATCCTGCTCCCTGCTCTGCCTCTTCTCCAGGGATTTCCACCACACCTCTTCCTGCCCATCCTGCTCCCTGCTCTGCCTCTTCTCCAGGGATTTCCACCACACCTCTTCCTGCCCATCCTGCTCCCTGCTCTGCCTCCTCTCCAGGGATTTCCACCGCTCCCAGTGCTGAACTCAGAAATGCTGCTATGGTTTCTCCTTGTGCTGGTGTCTGTCATACACAGGAGCTGACAGATGAGGTCAAACCATCCCTTCTGGCCTCCCAGGACAGGAGTCTGGTGAGGACCAACCCTCCTCCCTGGGAGAAAAACACCAGAAATTTCTTTCTTTCCTTTGGCCATGTCACTGTAGAGCATCTCTTGCAGGGGACGTTATGGAGTTTGCACTGCATGACAGCCATGGGAGGCAAACGTGGATTTCCCCTACTCACAGGCTCCTCCTGTGATATTGAACCCCCCTGGTGTCACTGCTCACAGTCAACACTAAAAGATGTTCTGATGGAGCCAGAGAAAAATGTGTTTCCTGAGCTCCCTGTGCTGGGAGGGATGTGTGTGAAACCCTGTGCTACATGGAAAGAAAGAAGAGGTCAAGATAAAGCCAGGACCCCCAGGGAGAGTCTCCAAATTGATCGGCTTTTCAACAGAGGACAATTAAGTGTCAGGGCCCCAGAGTCCTCTGTATCACATCATCTCACTCCTGCTGTTCGTGGCAGAAACGAGCTCAGAGAGCGGCTGCTGCTGCTTTGAAAGGCTCAGCTGCTGCTTGGGAAGAGCTTAAAATGTAAGGGCTGCTCACTTAAAGGTTGTGATGATGACGATGGTGAGGGGAGGCCTCACCAGGGTCTGCAGCTTCCTCCTGAGGGGCAGTGGAGGGACAGGCACTGATCTCTGTGACCAGGGACAGCACCCAGGAACGGCTGGAGCTGGGCCAGGGAGGGTCAGGCTGGAGAGCAGGAAAGGTTCTTCCCCCAGAGGGTGCTGGGCACTGCCCAGGCTCCCCAGGGAATGGGCACGGCCCCGAGGCTGCCAGAGCTCCAGGAGCGTTTGGACAGCGCTGCCAGGGATGCCCAGGGTGGGGTTGTTGGGGTGTCTGTGCAGGGCTGGAGCTGGGCTGGGTGAGCCCTGTGGGTCCCTCCGAGCCCAGGATGTTCTGTGATTCTGTGATTTTCTCACTCAGCTGCTGCACAAACAGGCACTGGGGACTTTGTGAGCCCTCTGCAGAAGAGCCAGATTTTAACCTGCCAACAGCTGCCTTTCTGCTGTTTACCCAGACACTGGAACTCTGTGAAGTTGAGCAGAAAAGGAACATTCCTCAGTGCCCTGGAATGGAGACATCATTCCAAACCCTCTTCTCTGGACACCCTCTGCCACAGGGAGCCCTGGGGTCGGTGCCCTGAGCAGTGGGTGCAGAGGTTGTCACAGCCTTTCCCTGCCTCAGCCACCCTTGTCTGTGCTCCATGAGGGACAAATCCTGTCCTGAGGGTGTTCATGTCTCACTAAGCCTAAACACAACCTCAGTGTGACCAGAATTTGCTGGGTGAGGACTCAGAAGGGCCCATGCACGTGCTGAAGGCAATAACCACAGGAGCCCCATGCTTTAGGGTCAGGGTGTTCATCATCAAAGTCTCCAGTGCCCATGATGTAAAGGCTTGTAAAATAAAGGATAAACTGTGCAGATTTATTTTTAGCCCATTACAGCAGGCCCTGAGCAGCTGTGTCACTTGCTTTTGTGCATGGATTAAATATACTGTTAATTAAAAAATGCAATTACCCTGAAAATACCAACTTCGAGCAGCGCTCTCCTCCACTTCGAATCCTGCACTTGCAGGGAAGGACTCTGGGCTAAGACACTCGCTAGAAATATTTAGCTCCTGAACCTGTTTTTTCAGCCACTTAAGATTCCATGAATTGTTAATGAGCATTTAAGTGCAATAATAAAGGATGTATCTACACCATTACAGAGGGAAAAAGAAGTGATTTGGCTCTGCAAAACTGGTTGCCAGGAAATAGTTCAAGGCCTGGTTATTTTGTGGGCAAATAAAAGATTGTGGAGATGAGCTGGAAAGAGCAATTTCAAAGCAAATAAGAGAAATATACAGCAGCTCATGTACAGTAACTGTGGCATCAAAATTACAGCCATAAATAAGAGACAAAAGGAATAGCTGGGAGAGGCACATGGATGGAACTGTGGAGAAAGCTCTGCAAACGGCATTTTCTGCTGCATACGGAAAGCATTAAAGCTCCTGATGAGCTCCCCACCTCCACGGGCTGGCTCGGGGTTCCCGGGATCCCATTAAAGTGTGGGAATAGGTTTTGGATAGATACCCTATCAATGAGAAAATACCAGGTCTGTCCTTTGTGCTGACTGAAGCCTTGTGGTGATAAATCCCTGCCAGGGTGGGTGGGAGAACGACACAGAGCTCCAAGCTTTTATTAATAAAGCGCAGCCTTGCTCTGGCTCTGGGGAGGGACTTCTTGTTTCCATGGGATCTTCGCTTCCCGAGGCAGCTGGGGCCAGGCAGCTCCAGGGTCTGGGGGTTAACAGCCTAATAAAGTGGTTTGTAATCAGTGTAAAGCAAACACCACAACTGCTGGGTGTCAACTGGTGTTTTTACGTGCCCTCAAACGAGCAGGTTGTGTGGTGAGGGGTCGAGTGAGGGAGAAATGGCAGCTGGAAGCAGAGGGCAGGGAGAGACCAGGCAGTTCGGCTGCTGGGGGAAGTGGGAGCTGGGCAGGGCAGGGCAGGTGGGCATCGTTGAACCCTTTAGAAGCACAGGGGCTCTTTGCACACATCACATCACAGGATATCACCCCCTTCCTGGCATCCACGTGTCATGGAAAGAACTGGTATCTCAGTATTCTCCTCCTTACGGGCGGTGGAGACCTGTTAATATGGATATGAATCAAAGGGGTGAAAGGAGAAAATAACTCAAGAAGAAGCTTTTAGGGAAGCTCAAGTTTAGTGAGTTTCCACACAGATTTTATTGAGGGATCTTTAAAAAATAAATAACCCAAAATAACAGAAGCCTTTCCTGAAGTGCAGAGCAGGCTGTCAGTGCAGCAGGATTTCCTCTTTGAGGAGGCCCCTGACAGCCCAGCTCTGCTCTGCTCTGTACAATCTCCACTTGCCCACACACCACAGGTACCCACAGCTCAGATTTTCAGGGAAGAGCTTCAGGAGCCCCCCTGAGTCTCTGCCACCCACCAGCGAATCACATCACGGAACTGCCAAATTTCGGGGAATTCTGCCCTCGTTTACCTGAGCAGATCTGTTAAACAGAATGTTTGGACATTCATTTTTGCATCAGCCTCCTTTCCTTCTGGAGCTTTGGATAATGCTTCAGCTTCCCAGGG
Source organism: Lycocorax pyrrhopterus obiensis (assembly GCA_014706295.1). Taxonomy (NCBI): domain Eukaryota; kingdom Metazoa; phylum Chordata; class Aves; order Passeriformes; family Paradisaeidae; genus Lycocorax; species Lycocorax pyrrhopterus. Next base: position 5,025,545 of record JACSVZ010000022.1, on the reverse strand, counting down.
GCTGGCAGGGGACATCAGCCAGGTGACACACGCTGATGGGAGCTGGATGGCTGCAGCCACCTCCCACCCGGGACATTTCCCACTGGAAATTGGCAGCTCTCTTCAGAGGAAACCAACACTTTGATACCTTCCCGAGAACAAGCACCTCTCCCCCTTTGCAGAGCAGCATTTCTGCCTGTCCCAGGTACTCCTTTCATTCCCCTGCCTGCTCTGCCTTTGAACCAGGTGCTCAGCACCACACGTCGGGAGGGCCAGGTGTGCAAAAGCAACCTGGATTTTCCAAACTGCCACACTCTGAGTAAACTGCTTATAATTTCAAAAAGCTGCAGTGTCTGCATGCAGGCAGCCAGTGCAAGAGGGATGGTTTTCAGAAGGATTTCAACAAAACAAGGGTATTGTAAAAGCAACATAGTGGGGACATTTTGCAAGCCTTTCAAAGGTATCAGTTCTCAGGCGTCATCAGCAGAGTTCAGTTCTTGAAAGCTTTGCTGTGCATCTACCATGGCCCCTGACACTGAGAGAAACCAGAGCCTAAAAAGGTTATAAAAAATAAAATGAAGGGGTTTATTAAGGAGCAAGGAGTAGTACTGTAATTAAAGCATTTTATGTATGCAAGGCCCTGGCACAGGGTGCCCAGAGAAGCTGTGGCTGCCCCTGGATCCCTGGACGTGTCCAAGGCCAGGCTGGACGGGGCTTGGAGCAGCCTGGGATAGTGGAAGGTGTCTCTGCCCATGGCAGGGGGTGGCATGAGGTGATCTTTAAGGTCCCTCTCTACCAAAACCATTCTGTGATCCTGTGATTCTACCCTTCGTACTTTGATTATTATGAAAACCTTGAATTTCAGTTTGGGAGCTGCAGAACTGACAATAGGGAAAGCATTTGTAGAAGTTTGGACTTGATATTCTTGGAGGTCTTTTCCAACCTTAATGAATTCTGTGATTCACTTTTCACCAGGAGCGTGGTGTGGTTTCAGAACAGGTCAGCACAGAAGAAATATTCATCCTTGGAGGGCTGCAATGTTTAGCTAAATAAAGCCAGAACCCATCTAACACTGGCCAGGTCTTCTCAGGAGATGTCACAGGAGCTCATGCTTCAAATGTGGCTGAAACATTTTCTTTTGTTTGTTTTCAGAAGTGCAGAAGGTCTGTCCCTATGCTGAGGTGGCTGAATCACCGTGTTGGGATGTCACCCGGAGAGCAGGCCCTGCACAGGGTTCACTCCGGCTTTATTCTCCCCATTCGTCAGCCACTTCTCACTTTTGTTCTTTTAACTGGAGAGCTGGGAACTGCACAGCATAATCAGTGATCTTTAGCCTGTCAGCAGCAAACAAGGGCTCTGAAATCCTCGGGAAGCCTCTTTTGAAAGCCATGATTATGCACTGACCTCCTCATTTACTGCGTGTGCCCTAATTCTTGGCAGTTTCTCCAAGTTTGTCAGGAAATCGATGATCATTTGCATTGAGAAACTCTTTCTCACAGCAAAGCTCACAGTGGGTGCTGCCTGAGCTGGCTTTAGGACTGACCCTCGGCGTGTTTGCTGCACAGATCTCACAGTGATGCACCATCCTGGGGTGTTTAGTGGCAATATGCAGTGATGTGGCAATTTCTAGTGCAGGTTTTAGGGGCTGCATTCTACCGAGTACAAACCCATGGAGCGCCACCCCCTCCTGCCTCCAATTTCTCTTCAGCCACATGTGGGGAATGAGTTTTTCCTTTTTTCCCTTTTTTTCCCTTTTTTCTTTTTTCCCTTTTTGCTTTTTTCCCTTTTTTCTTTTTTCCCTTTTTTCCCTTTTTCTCCCTTTTTTCTTTTTTCCCTTTTTGCTTTTTTCCCTTTTTTCCCTTTTTTCCCCATTCTGTGGGCTAATCAGCAACTCTGCAACTACTCAGGCACTGGTTGTTGTGCAGCACATTCGAACTCCATGCGAACATTGAGCCTTAATGGTTTCACGGTGCTGTTACCGGGTTACTGTAAATGGTGTTTGATGCTGTTGTACTCCCTACTCCTCATCAGAATAAGGAAAAATGCCCGGTTTTTTCCCTGTCCATTCCACCACTGGAACATGTCCCAGTTTCCCTGCTGGTGGCCAGGTTATTAGCACGTTATTAAACAGACCATATTTGCCCCAGGATTATCCGATATTCCGAAAGGGAAAAAGAGAAGGTGCTGCGTGGGACGGTCCTACAGAGGATCAGAGAATCCTTAAGGCTGGAAAAGGCCTCCAAAACCATCGAGCCCAGTCATTAACCCAGCACTGCCATGTCAATTCCTGTCCCTTCCAGTGGCTTTGGAACTCGCTGGCTCTTTATAGGGAAATCGGAAGAGGATGAGTGTGGAGTGGGAGGAGGCAGCAGTGCAAAGACCAGCAATCCTTAGGAAAACTGTCCCTTCCCAAGGCTGGGCTCCAGGTGGAAGCTCCCAGCAGCTTCCCCAGGGGTTCCTGCTGGCTTGGCCTCTGTCAGAAGAAGAACCATGACTTGCTAGAGAAGGTCTTTCCTCCTCCTCACCACCTGACAGCCGCCACAAACACCTGATTATCCCCAACCAGGGCGAACCTGCAGCTCCATGCAGTTACTCCACCTGGATAAACTTCCAAGAAGCTCCTGCACTCCCGAAATGCCGCCACGCACCCTGTTCCTGCCGGGATCACCGCGTTATCATCCAGGAAAAGTTTCATACACGTGTCCAAACAAAGCAAAAGTTCCTGCTATGACAACCTACCACCAAAAAAAGCAGGTTTTCCTGGGATCTTTCTCTTGGTTTTATCTTGCCTGGGAGGAGAGGCACTGGCAGCACACACAACTGGGAATAAAGTTGTATTTTTATGAAGCAAAGTGCCTTTGAGTTTTTTTGAAGCATCAGGGGGGTTCCACAGGTTGTCAGTGAGGCCCTGCATGTTGATTTCAGGACTGGAGGGTGTTTGGTGGTTTCTGAAAGCAAATCATTGCTCACATTCCATTCTTTCACCCGTTCCCAGTGTTGCACTGCCAAGCCTTTTACAGCTTATAAAGAAGTTGCCAAGGTACCCTTGGGGAGTTCCAAGTCCACAGTCTCGAGCCATCAGTTTGCTCTGCCATCATTGATATTCTCCTCACCTGAATTTGGGATCAGGTTCATGAATTTGTTATCACACACCTACAGGATTAGGGAGACCTGTGGCCTCCTTCTGAATTCCCCACTCCACTTCCCCCTGTCTGTTGGATTAATGAAATGGACAGCGTTTTATGGATGAATTATCAGATCCAACAATCTGCGAGCAAAGAGGGAGTGGAAAAAAGAACAGATTAGTCAGGGAGTGCTATTGGGCAAGGCAAATATTGAACCAATTTTCCCTTTATTACAGATACAGGGTAACAAGTTAATAAGAGAAGCAGCAGAATGTGGTAATGGGCATCACACTGCTGGCATGAATTATATAAGAGTATAAAATCTTATATGCATTGCATACATTTTTTAACGTTCTAATGAGCTGTACTGGAAAACACGGAAAGATGCCTTGTGGAATCTAAATATTAGGAATCAGTGGCACTTTTGTCCTGCCTCTGCAGCTACCAGAACTACTCTGTTCATTGGCTGGTGCAGGACTTGTTCCCTCTCTTCCTTAAACGTGAAGCTCACACCTCCAGGAGTCACAGCCCAAAACACAAGATGGGTTTTGGGAGACTTCACTGAATTTTGAGGGATAACCATCTGGAGCACAGCACCTGGACATCCCTCCTGCCACCTGGGGCCAGAATCTGAGAGCTCAGACCCCAGATGTGAAACACATGGGAGGATTTCTGCAAAAAATATTTGGATTTTCACCTAGAGGAGGGCAAAAAAGCACTCTTTTACTGCACAGTGCTGGAGAACACAGGTTGATGCATTTTCATTACCATCCTTGCTCTGAATTTAAGGCAGGGAGGAAGATGGGTTCGGTATCATTTGAATTCTCCTCTGTTTCTAAGCACTCCAGGCACTGATGAGACTTAATTATCTCCTGAACAATTTTAGTAAAAAAAAATTAAGGCAACTAAACCTAATAAAATATTAATAACAGGTTTTTCCTCATAGGCTGGGGCTGACCTTTTGCTGACATCAGTTAATGTCTCGCTGATATTGAAATACCAGGTGAGTCTCATCCCTTTGAAGCCGAATGTTGCTGGAGCTGCCTCGTGGGCAATGCCAGCCTAAGTGGAGCAGTGAGCAGAGACTCTTGCTAACCCTTAATTATAGGATCTCCCACTGGCAAAAAACTGTCTGAAACCTTCATGACACGTTATAAAACACGCCCCAGCTTCGTGAGACGCGCTGCAACTTTGATCTGTTTGCAGGTGGTCATTTGCATCTGAAATGGCCGTGGTGAATTTTACTCCTTTCTCTTCTCCCGTCTCCCGTGTGTCCCGCTCTTGCCTGGCTGAGAGCAGCACTGACAACTCGAACCACTTGAAAATCAGGGTTCAGGTCTAAAAAGCATGAGCAGAGTGGCTGGAAAATCATGGTGCTTCTAAAAATAGGGCAAACGGGGTTGTTGCGTTTGCTGTGTGAGGCCCGGCAGCATGGAGGTGACTAATGAGCGCTCACTTGCATGGAGAGGCACAAAGCTCGGCCTTTCATCACCATCACCTCCTCTCCTCTGCTGCAGTTCGCTTTTCTGAGCAGTTCTGCCTCCTGCCAGGGGCTGTGCAGGAGCAGGACGCTCCTGATCACAGAAGGACGCTTGGGTGAGGCGTGGCCCAGCTCAGGACAGCTCCTGAGCCGTGCGGGCGCTCCTGAATCGCTGCCTGGCCACCAGGTCCGAGCAGCGCCTGGAAAGCCCAGAGCAAAGCAGCAGAGGCGACTCGTGACCAAAATTTGCAGAGAGGCTCTGCCCCTTGGTCCGTATCTGGTCAATCCTGTCCCGCTGAGGGACACCGAGGTCCCTGTGAGGTGTTGTCACCTGTGGGTGTGAAGCAGTCGCTGCCTTTGGCCCTCTAAGAAAGGTGACAGGGCAGTGGAGCTGGGGAAGGGGCTGGAGCTCCAGGAGCGGCTGAGGGAGCTGGGAAAGGGGCTCAGCCTGGAGAAAAGGAGGCTCAGGGGGGACCTTGTGGCTCTGCACAACTCCCTGACAGGAGGGGGCAGCCGGGGCAGGGTTGGGCTCTTTTCCAGCAACAGGACCTCGAGTTGTGCCAGGGGAGGTTCAGGTTGGACATCAGGAAGAATTTCTTCAGTGAAAGGGTTGTCAGACATTGGAAGGGGCTGCCCAGGGAGGTTTGGAGACCCCATCCCTGGAGGTGTCCAAGGAACAACTGGATGTGGCACTCAGTGCTCTGGGCTGGGGACACGGTGGGGATGGGGCACAGCTTGGACTCGATGATCCTGGAGGTGCAGCTGAGGGGTCTCTCCCATCTAAAGCTCTCAGTGTGCAGCTCGTGGGGCCAGGAAGATGGCTCAGCCTTGTAGGACTTGTCCTGGTGCTGGCTGGCAGATATCCCAGGAGAGCTGGGCAGTGGGAGCAGAGCTGATGGGATGAGAAGGGCACAGCTCTGACCAGGTGAGCACATTGCTGCCAGAGAGGTGCAAATCCCATCTCCCAGCAGGGAGGGGTCTCCATGATTTATGATTCTATGAAAAGTTGGACCCGTGGGCACAGCAAGACCCAGGGCTGGGCATGGCCAGGCTCTGTCTGGCCCTCAGGGGCTGGGGCTGGTGCCAGGGCAGGACCCAAATCTCTGACAGAGTCAGGGAAATGCCTTCGGTGATTCTTTTACAAGTGCAGAGGGTTGCAGCACAGAAAAAGAACATTGCACAAATTATCCCCAAACAACCCCTGTGCTCCAAAACCTCCAGCAGTGGCTGAGAACAAATCTTTGATGCCCTCAGGGGTAAGACATTAAACACAGAGGTCACGGGCGGATGGCAGCAGTGCTGCTGGGACTTTTCTCTCATGTCTGCCACCAGGGCCAGCCCAGGCACCAGCCAGCTCTCCCCAAGGTCCCAGCCAGCTGTCAGGGCTGAGGGAACACCGACAGACGTGCTGCAAGAATTGTACAAGTTCAGTCAGCTCCTGGCTGAACAGGACACCTGGAAGACTTTGCCGAGGTTTTTGCAGGTCAGGGGCAGAAGTGTGAAAGGCAGTGCTGGTACAACCTCAGCACTTTGCAGTTCCCAGGTGCATCAGGTGTGGCTTCCTGCTGCCCATGGCTGTTGTACAGCTGGTAGCCAGGTGTTCTCCAGCATCTTCAGCACCTGTGACAGTGAAAATAGCTGAGACGAGGCTTTTGGGGTGCCCTGGAGCCTCCCTGGGCACCCATCCCACCTCACACCCTGCCTGTGACTGTTCCCAGCCCATCTCCTGTATCATTTGGAAGGTGGGATGGATCCCCTGATAACCCAAACACTCCATTCTGTCACTGTCAGAAACCTGGAGACAGCACTAATCTAAACAAGAGCTGAAATAGCAAACAAGCAAGAGAAAAATCAAACAAAAAGAGAGGAATCCAAACAGATATTGTCTGTGCTGCTTCAGAAGAGCACTGTCTGGAGTGCAATTCTGTCATCGTGCATCCGGAGAAGGGAGGTGAAACATGGTCACAAAGACACATTTAAGCCTGGCACAAAATCTTGTATCTGAGCCTGGCTTTCCACCTTCAGTAAAAGTGGCCTCACATGGTTTCTTGGGTTTCTTGCATAGCTTTTCATTTCTCTTAAGCTTTAAAAGAGTGCCAAACTGACCCTTTGTCTTGTGCCATCAGCTATGATCTTCTCAGGGCTCATTAATGGAGCAGGGCTGGGTGCATTCCCTGGGTATCTGCCCTGGGGGCTCTGGAAGAGAATGACCAACAGCAATTCCAGGGGTTTAAGCCCTCTCTGCCTTAAAGAACCTGGGGAAAAAATCCCTGTCCCCTTCTGCCCCTGGGGCAGCTCTGGAGATGAACAAGTCCTAGGGCACAGCTGTGGGATGTCTCTCTGCCCTGTTCTGCCTCTCTGCCGTGCTGGGCTCTGGCTTTTGTAGCTTACAGAGAAACTTAGGTTAAAATGAACCTTTGGAGATCTCTGACCTCAAACTGAGCCGAAAAAGGATCAGGTGGCTCTGGTTTATGTGAGTCTTATTTTAAAGTCTCTCCCTATTGAGCCCCTGCTCTAATATTTGATTGATCTCACGGGAAAATAGCCCTGATGTTTAAAACCTTGTGCCTGTGGTTTAAGTGTCGCTGAAGAACAACAGGTGATGAGCAATGCATGGAATCAGACCCAGGCTGTGCCTGGTGTGTTGCAGGGGTGTCTGGAGGGGTCTGGCAGAGTTCAGTGCTCACCATTAATCCTCCCTGGCTGCAATCCCCGAGTATGTTGTGCAGAAGGAGCTGCTGGCAGCAGCAGGAGGCAGATTCTTCCTGCCCAGAGAACAAATAACCCCCAGCAGGTCAAATCCTCCAAGCCCAAGCTCGGCCAGCTCTGTGTGAGCAGAGGAGGAGCTGCAGGGCCCCAAGTTCCTGCCACCACAGGGACAGTGGGGGCAGCTGCTCAGCCCCTCCACAGCCAGCCGTGCTCTGCATTTGTCCTCTGCAAGCACAGAGCCTCACCCAGCCTGCCTTAGCTGCCCGTCCCTTTTCCACCTTTCCCCCACCTTGATCCGTCCCTCTGATCTGTGGGACACCTGCCCTGGCCTGGCCATGGCAGGGCACACCTGAGACAGGTGGGAGAGGCTGCAGGGAAAAATGCCAGGGGCTGGGGAGGTGCTGGAGCCTCCACCTCTGCTGTCCCCACTGCCCGTCCCTTTTCCACCTTTCCCCCACCTTGATCCGTCCCTCTGATCTGTGGGACACCTGCCCTGGCCTGGCCATGGCAGGGCACACCTGAGACAGGTGGGAGAGGCTGCAGGGAAAAATGCCAGGGGCTGGGGAGGTGCTGGAGCCTCCACCTCTGCTGTCCCCACTGCCACAGCACCTGCAGTCACAGCCTGCCCTCTCCATCCTCCCCCCCAGCGAACCAACCCCAGCCAAGTCCTCCTTCCCGGCATGTTCTGCTGCAGCTCCCTGCCCTGCCTGGGTCGCTCTGGTGGAATAACACGTCCTGGAAACAATTCCTGAGCTGTTTTGTACCGATGGGCTCCTCTCGGGGGGAGGGGTGGGACTGGCAGCTGCCTGCCCCAGGGCTGGGTGTGCCGTGTAGCAGAGGGACCAGACACCCTGAGCTGGCTCAGAACTGTCCCTCTGTGTCCTCCAGACCTGATCCAGAACTGCAGACCCTAAAGAAATACGAGGTAGTGCTGGGTGTCCCATCTAATAAAACATCTGTCAGGCACCTTCCTACAACTTCCACTTGACGTTATCCGTAATGCAAGGCTGTGTTCCCTGGGATCCCGGGAGCAGCACATCCATCCTTCATGATTACTTGGCCCAGATTGTCCTGATGGGCTGGTAAGTGAATTATGGAGGAGACATTACCCCGGGAAGAGCTGACCTTGTCCTTAACCTCAGCACATTCTTCAATTAATGCCCCACAAGACAAATTAATTCTATTAATCTGCAGAGGCCTCTAAGCAGATGAACCGGGATTTCTGCCTTTCTCCCTAAACCCACTTCTTCCTTCCCCTCCCTAATGAACCTTCGCTTGCAATCAATAGTTAAAGGTTTGGCACTGTTTGAAAGCAAAAATAAGCAGAGTTGTACTTACAGCCTGGTCGCCTCCTAAACCCTGCTGTGAAGGAGAAAGGATTCTCAAAGCTGATATATATTTTATTTCCCCGTCCCCAACAGGCTCTGCAGCTTTTCCTCACACGGTTGGTGCTGCAAAAGCCAGCCTTTGCTGGAGGAAGAGTCACTTCCAGATCTGCTCCAATTTGCTCACTCTGCCTGTACGTCAAGCAACAGGCTCTGCTGAACATGAGTGAAAATGAAAAGGGTGGTTCTGTAAAGATTTTGGGGTGGAAAAGGCCAAGATCCATGTTTTGGGGATTTCCCAGTGAGTTTCTCCAGGGAAATGCCCTGTAATGCCCATTCAGTGCAGGAGAACATCTGAGCATGGCTGTGTCCATGTACCTTCTCTGGAGCATGTGGAGATGGCTTGGGATCTTGTCTGAAAGATGCCAAATTACCCCCAGGATAGGGGGTTGTGCTGGAGGGTCTTGGAGAGCCTGAGGGGGCCAAGCTGGGGGTGAAAAACTTTGAGTGCACAAGGGAAAGGTTTCAGGGGTGAGAAAGGGGCTACAGGAGCTGGTTATGGTGCCAAAACCAGACAGCCCCATGCTGCCTCCTGACACCTTCCTGCCTCCCAAACTTTCTGAAGACCCTCCTGGGCTCTTCCCAGAGCATTCCTGCAGGGACAGCCTGTTCTGGGAACGCTGCTTCCCTCTGGCTTGCTGCTGGCACCTGAGCAGGGTCAGGAGTGCAGTCAGACAGGCAACAGGAATAAACAGCGTTGGGAACAGCACAAACGGCTTGGGGTGCTTGGTCAGACTGAGCCTGACCCTCAAAAAACACCAGAGGGAACCCGAACTTCACCTGGAGCCCTTTGACCACTGCTTTGTAGCCAAGCGAGTCCCTGCATTGTGCCTTGGCTCCTAAATCATCCTTCAGACAGTTGGCTCTTGGGAAAAGAGGGGTGGACATGGGGTGTGCAGCTGAGACCTCCTGGGCTGCACTTCCCAGTCCAGGCGCAGCATTCAGGGGACTGGTTTAAGGATCTTCTCAAAAACTTTGCCTGACTGGCATCACCAGTAACACTCTGTGCACTTGTCCACTTTGCAACCTCAGTGTTTTCATTTATATTGTTTTTATTTTATTTTATTTTATTTTTATTTTATTTTATTTTATTTCATTTCATTTGTTAGACAGCTGTGGGTACTGTCAGTATCTAGGACATGCCCGTGGTAATGAGAGAGACCATTTCTTATGGCATAATAACCATAATTAAGGATAGGATTTTTCAAAAGCAATCAGGGAAGTCAATGAGAGTCAATAAGAAGTGGGTGCCTGATTTCCTCGAGGTGCTTTTGCAAATCCTACCCTAAAACATTGATATTTCATGCGGCCACATCTAAGTCTGTGTGGGAGAAACCTCAAATCCTTTTTCAAAAGTGCTGTGCATATTGTAATTGAAACAGATTAATATGAATCTCTGTGGCAGCTTAACCTTTTATTCTCCTTATTTCAAAAAACACTGGGTATTTCAGTCACAAGCAGCTGCATCTTGCAGTTAATAAGGGGCCAGATCCAGCCACGTCCCGGGCACGGCTGCCCTGGCTGGAGCAGAACAATCCTGATCCGCCCCAGCCAGGGATCAGAGGCTAAGGATGAGAAGCAGCCAGAGTCACATTATCAAGCTGCAAATATATGCAGAGAAGCGTGTGTTATCCAGTGCTCAGCATACTTAATGTCTCTGCAGGCAACCAGCATCCAGCCTGGAAAGAGGGCACGCATTCCTGGCAGCCGGGGTGATTGATGGTGGAGCAGCTTCACCTGCGGAGGCAGGGTCTTCTCCACGGTGTGAAATTCCCGGGCAGGGGTGGAGATCATTGAAAAGAGATGCCCTAGAGCAAACAAACAGTGTGCTGAGTGCAGGGATCACGAGGGGAACTCACGTTTGAGTGAAAGAGGAGTTTAGAGCTGATTATCAAGACAGGCTCATGTGGGAGCTGGATGTACCTGCTGGGTGTAAATCCTGCTGTTGCCCAAAGGCAACCCAGCAGCCCAACTTCCTGGCACACAAGGGGATTTTTCCTCTCCTCTGCAGTCACTCGTGCTTACTGATCACATGCCTCACTTCATTTGATGTCCTTGATCAAACTCAAGAGTCCCAAAAGAAGCCTCACACAGAAGAGCCACGTCTCACCTGGTGTCACGCCAGAGCTGGGACACCCAGCCCCGTTCATCTGCTCCCTGTTTAAGCTCATGGAATGGCTTGGCAGGGTTCACAACTGACTCTCTCCAACCACTTCATCAGTGAACCCCCAGCTTGCACCAGAACCTCAGCCCAAATCCCTTTCCTGTCAATGTTTGTGAGGGTTTGACTCTTTCCCACCTCTGAAAGTGAAGACAGGTAACAAGCATGTGCCACACGACACACCAGTAAGGAGGAGGAGGTGGGAAAACATGAAGGAGAAGGAGGTATTTGGGCTGATTAACAAACACTGGGTGACAATTAATTTCCATTTGAATGCTGACAGACTTCCAGCTGCTGACAGCGATAACCTCTGCATTCCAGAGGGCAGCGCCTCATCAGATGCTCCTCAGGTACTCGGGGCTGGATTTATGCAGCAGGCAGTAATCCAGCTCGAAATGGAAGTGAAACAGGGTGGAAAGTAAATCACCGACTTGCCCTGAGTAAATAGAAACTCTGTGTTATGGCTGGCACGTGAAAATGGGGAGGGCAGGGGGTGCAAGGGGTGGCTCCTCCCTGGGGCTGAGGGGCTGGAGCAGAGCAGGGTGACCCATGGGAGGGAGGGGTGACAGCAGGGATCTTCTGGCATTGCTGCAGGCCCCCGGGCACAGCTCCCTGGGGGGTTCCAGCCCCTCTCATGGGTGGTGGGAGCAGGCCCAAGTGTTGTCCTCTGGGGAACTGTGCGGGCTGGGCCACCCCACAGCTGCACCGAGCCACTGTCCTGTCCCTGCTGGTGGCCCCTGCCGGGGCAGCCCTCCAGAACAGGGCAGGCACAGGGTGATGCTGCACCGAAACAATTCCGTGGCTCACCCTGCAGCAGGATCAGTCCTCCCGGGCAGTCACTCATTGTCAGGCTCCAGGAAAAGCAAACTGTTCTCATCATCACCTCGTGTTCAGCTGAGCACCTCCTGAGGCACTGGAGCACTGCTCCACCTTGGAGCTGAACCCTCTGGTGATCCTGGTGTGGGTCAGCTTTGCCCTTTCCTTGCCTGGCCTTCCCTGCACAGCCAAGCTCCCCCAAACCCTGCTGTGTCCAAAGCCCCTCTGGATCAAACTTGCCAACTGCAGCTCCCCTCTCATGGCAAACCTTCCTCTTCCCCATGTCCCACCGAATTCCCCACACCTCTGCCCCAGCTGCCTGGCCCTGGATCCCTTGCAGGGTGCATCTCTTTACTTCCCCCTCCTCCAGGTGTGTTCTTTCAGGCATCCCAAACACTCTGAGCGGGGCTGCAGCCTCCTGACCAGGCTCCTGCTGCCACCAGCCCCAGGTTAAATCCTCCAGGACTCTGGGGATAGACAGGTCCTATGGAACACCACCCATGGATTCCATTCCTCTGCAGCACAGCACAGACCTGGATGGGGCAACTGCAGGAGAAAAAGCTTCGACAGCACCTACTGAGAGGGAAAAAAGGTGAAGAAGCACGTCCTGGACTGTGCAGGGCCAGAGACTGAATGTGTTGGTGACCCCCCATGCAAACATCAAGAGAGGCAGCAGAGACTCAGGTGTGAACTGAGCTAAGTCTCAGCGATCTTGCAGGAAAAATGAGACAGATCCTTCCTCTGCTTTTGCATCAGGCTGAGCTCTGGGTCATGATTTACTCCAGCACAAGGGAGAACAGAGCTGGGCCAAGAGCTCCAGTTTTGCCTTCCCATCTCCCTCTGGTTTTGTCATTCTTTGAAATATTTGGGAGCTGTGAGAACAGTTCCCATTAAGTGTATCACTGGCTTTTTCTCTTGGTATTTATGATTTAATAATTCCTCAATCTGTCACAATCAGTATTGAAAGAGCGTGGCTGGGTAGAGTGGAATAATTTGAAAGGGAATGCTGGAGTGCAGGAACAGCCTGAGCTCTTTTCAGCAGATGCAAAAGTGAATAATATTTAGGGAGGTGTTTATAAATCAGTACACCCTTTAATTAAGCAAAACATTTTGCTAAGAAAGGATCAATTAGCAATTCATGGCACAAGGCCTGGCCTATTATCAAAGAGCTTGTACACGATAAAGCACAATTGCTTGTGTGTCTTTCCAGCTAATTATCAGTAACTTGTTTTAGTTGTCTTTCAAAGCTCCGTGTGAAGAGATGAGATAAAGATCTACACGAGCAGAGGTTTGCCTTTCCCTCCAATCTCTTCGGTGTTTGTAGTAATTGCCAGGAGTGGAAAGGAGCCTGTGGATGGTGTGACGCCCGGGATGGAGGGGCAGGGCGTGGAAGGTCACTCTAGTCCAGAAATGGAAAGATGGGATCCGGCTCATCTCATAACTTCACACATTCATTTTAATGTCTCATTTTCTTGTCTTTACAGCCAGGACAGCAACACTGCTGGCCTGATGGGGGTTTGCTGAGGGGTGTCAGGAAAATTAATCCACAAACATCAGAGGTTTATGTCCAAAAAGCAGATAGAGGAGTCCTGTTATTTTATTCAAATAAAGGGAGCAGTCATGGGCATTTCCCATAGGGTCTCTCAAATTGTTAGAGGACGCAGCCTCCTTTTTATCCTGATTTCCCAGCTGTATTTCCCTCTCTCTTTCCCAGTTGGCTGAGGTACTTGAGAGGTACAGACTTCCTGAATCACCTAATAGAGACCTCCTTCTAATGTATACCCCCGCCCTTTTTCTTTTCCTATAGAATTTATGGTTTTTCCCATTGCTTCTTTCATCTCTCAGTATCTAGCTTTATCTATTAGCAGACCCACAGTTTGTTTGAAAAGACAAATCCCTCTCACTCCTTTCAGGGGGAACAGGTGAGGGGTGAGGTGTTTGGTACCAGAGATGAGGGAGGGCAGGACCGTGGGACGGTCCCTGCTATGGATCAGTGGGTGGGAGACAGTGAGCAGTGACTGAGAGTCTGGGGGTTCTCAGTGTGGGTCCCCAGCCTGCAGAGCCCAAAGCACAGCAGGGGCTCACTCTGGGATGAAGGCAGGGGGAAAGCTGCCTGTTCCATCAGAAACCCATAGAAATGGCAAAGGGGGCTCCGATCCTGTCTGGGAGCGAGGAACGTTGCGGCAAAACCTACAAGTTTCTGTGTCTCTTGGGCACGTGCCAACTCAAGAGCTTAAACACACCATGCTGGCACAAGTGACAGGATTATGAGCAGTTTCAATCTGATGCAGATGGTCTTCCCATTTGCTTCCTTGTTTAAACAGCAATTTGGCAAGTTTGTCATTCATAAAGCTTTTATAGCGCTCCATCCGCTTCTCCCCGGCGGCACGCGGGAGCTGCCGGGATGTTTGTGGCTGCCTGCAACACACATTGGTCTTTAATGAGGTTGTATTGGAATTGTCTCCTTCGGCCAGAGGAGCCTTGGGAATTCCACTCTATAGAACAGATTTCATTTAAAAACTCACTCAGCCACCAGCTCTGCCAAGCCAGGTGTCACAACCCCCCCCACGGCGGCTGCAGGGGAGGAAGGAGGGCCGTGGGATGTGCCAGGGGCTGAGGAAAAGCCACAGCTTGCTGTTCAGATCCAAGGGGGAGGTGGGCAGAGGCAGGGCCAGGAGACTGCTCTGCAATGAGCCTGCAGGGAAGGAGTGGTTGGAAAGTGTCACCATTCGTGGTGATCAGGGATGTGGATCATCTCCCCAGGGTGCTGGGAGAGATGGAGGTGTCCAGCCAGGAGAAGAGAATGGTCCAGGGAGAGCTCAGAGCACCTGCCAGGGCCTAAAGGGACTCCAAGGGAGCTGGAGAGGGACTTTGGACAAGAGATGGAGGAACAGGACACAGGGAATGGCTTCCCACTGCCAGAGGGCAGGGAGAGATGAGATATTGGGATGAAATTCTTCCCCGTGTGGGTGGGCAGGCCCTGGCACAGGGTGCCCAGAGAAGCTGTGGCTGCCCCTGGATCCCTGGCAGTGTCCAAGGCCAGGCTGGACATTGGGGCTTGGAGCAGCCTGGGATAGTGGAAGGTGTCCCTGCCATGGGGCAAGGGTGGCACTGGATGAGCTTTAAGGTCCCTTCCAACCCAAACCATTCTGGGATTCTGTGATTTGAGGAGAGGCTGAGAAACCAGATCTGGGTGTGATGTGGTCCAGCTTCACAAACCTTGGATAAATCACCCTTTAATGAACCAGGCAGATGGACTGTGGGAGTAGAAAGGGCTTTGTTTGCCCACAAGTATCCAAGCAAAGCACAATGGAAGTTTAATCAATTAACAGCTTCCATGTGGTTTTGCTGAGTGTAAAACAAGGAGGCATCATGGCTTGCATTGGCATGAGCTGCTCACATCCTCAGACAAGTAAATATTTAGCCAATAATTCTGATTTTTTTTGGCAACAAAAGGCATCTTTGTTCTTCATCTGTTTACTTGTGGTTTACTTGTGGTTTAATTGTGGCTAAGACACAGCAGGGTATCAGATCGTAACTCAAGCTCCTCTCTAATGGGATATCCAGCGTCTTTGCAGGAGCTGAGGAGAGAGCTGGGAGTGCTCTCAGGTTCCTGGGCAGTGATTAATTGGTGTGTAATTATCACCTCTAGAGCTACCTGTGCTCGTACACACTCATGGTCCTTACTGCTGAGCAGGACCTGCTGCCACGGTCAGGTTTATGGACAAGGGCTCCTCATTTTTTCTTCAGTCCCCTCAGAGGAAGCCCACCCTGTTCCACTCCAGATCAGGGTTATCTACAGGCTTCACTCCATGAGAAAAATGGTACATTCTTACCCTTTTCTTCTCTGAATGCACTTATTTGAAAAGATTATTTCATGAAGCTTGCAAAAAATGTGAAATCAAAGAAGCGGGGCAGGGAGGCAGCTGGAGGCCACACAGCTGGGGACAGGAGCAGACTAAACTGGCTGTGGGACCTCAAACAACTCATCCACCTCCCCTGGTTTTGGTTCCACAATCTGTTGTGAGACAGCAAAACAGCCCTGCCAGGAGTGGGGTGGGAGTGATGCCATGATGATTTTTTGCCTTTTCTTTTATACCCCTGTATACCTTTCTACAACTTCTGTGTTCTTAGTGCTTTTTGCCGACATTCTTGGACTTGTTTGTCAAGCTAGGAGGTGAAACATTTTAGAAGCTTCGTAGTTAGGGATCAGTGTGCCCCAGACCCCAAAGTCCTCTCCAGAACACATTTTGTAAACTGAGATAGAACCATCCAGGGGAAGGTTCCTTGGGGAGGGGGGCTCACTCGAGCCTCTCATTGGGGAATCTTTGATAGAAATGCTAATTAGTAACACCTATAATGTGATACCAGATCTTTTGGGTGCGTGCATTGTGGTGTGCATTGAGGTGCATTCCACCTGAACGTGGTGCACCTAAGGATCCTTAAAATAAATACCAAGGTAAAATCCCTTTTTCCCTTCTAACCATGTCTGACTCTTGATTTTAAGACCAGGAAAAGGCATCAGGAGGCCTAAGAGCAATTAGCTAATGACACCCCAGTGATGAGAGCTGAGATTCACTGAGTGGGGATGGTGGCATTAATCCAGGTTCATGGCAGGGTGATTTGAGCCAAGCTTTGCCTCTGGACTCCAGATCAACTTCCTAGAGAAGGTAGCAAGAGGCAGGCCCTGGGCAGGCTTTGCAAGGAGATCAGAGCTGCTGTGAGTTCCTCTGGTGTCCTGGTGGCTGCCTCCATGGCCATCACCAGAGGAAGGACATGAGCACAAGGGTGGAACACACTGTACTCCCAACCGGTTTCAGGCCAGGGTCTGCCTGCACTGGGGCTGGGGAAGCTCCTGGGCCAGCTGTGCATGAGGTAATTCCCTTCTGACCAGCCTGAGAGCTGGGACAGGGTGTTTGTGGTGTCCTGTTTTTGGGGGGCAGATGTCCCAGGCTCTGTGCAGCTCTGTGGGGTAGCCCTGAGGGATGGGCACAGTCTGCCAGAGTCACTGGTTGTAACTGAGGAGCAGCAGCTCTGCCGTGGGTGGTTTCTGCACTGAGAGGATAAAAAGAATTGGGAAAGAGACTTTTTCCCCCTGGCATACAAAGCTCCTCCTGAATTCCTGTCAAGGCTCTGGGGTGCTGCTGCCATACAAATGCTTCTCTTTCTCCGCTCTGTCTTTGTGCAGCTCCCAGGGAATGCATTATCAGGAGGATGAATTGTGACATTTCTGCAATACTGTCCTCTGTATCCTGTTCCAGAGCGTCTCCCTGACAATGGATTTCCCTCACGTGCAGCTCCTGTTCTTAGTGCCGTGTGCCCTTCCCAGAGAGACGTCTCAGGAGTGATGGCTTTGAAAAGCAGTGACAACATTTGGGTTATCAAAGGGGACAAGAGGTTATGCAGGAGTCTGAATGGATTTCAGTTGGAGACAGGGTTGAAAGCACCACACGTCTCCATTGTTGGGAAAACACAGCCCCAGAATTCAGACTTGGTCTGGGCACTTTCTATTTATTTATTTCTTTTTTAAACATGCTATTTCTTCTCTGTCATTCATTCTGAAAGCAAATTTGGTTACAAGGTAGAACTGGTCAGGATCTTTCTGTTTGTCTCTATTTTGCGTTTGATTTTCTTCCAAATAAAAGGAATCAATTTCATTTTTTAAAGTATCATAGGAAAGTCATGCACACACCAACTCTGCAAGGAAAGCTGCTACAGACACCCTGATTGTACTCCTTGATTATAAGTACAAATAGAGAGCTGATAGGGAACCCTGAAATGGAAAATATCTTCACTTTCGTGCATTTCTGGTCAAATTTCCCATTAGAACTTGGCTTGGGACATTCACTTGGTGAACAGGTGTGGGCATCAGAATGTGTTTTTACAAGTGCTTTAAGGCACAAAGAAAAAATTAATCTTAAACATCAGTGGAAAATTGGATTATTGAGCCCAATGTGGCTGAGAACATGCAGCCCCCTTTGGCTGGAGTTCACCCACAAGACTGAGGCAGGAGGTGATTTGGTTCTTTGTGCTGACTCCAGCATCTTGGCTCCTGTCTTGGAGGGTAAAAGCATTGAATGGTGCCTGTATTTACCATCCACCTCTGCAAGGGCTCTTAAAAATGCTGGGCTCTGGCTTTTCAGGTGGTTGGCAGTACCTGCAGAGGAGTTTGAGCTGGGCAGGTGAAGACTTTCTAAAAATAAACACTAAAAAATGTAGATACAAAAGTTAAGGGCAGCTAGAAAGCCATGGTGTTGATCTTAAAGTGTTTTGCCATTTGAATCTTTTAATTATGAATTTCAAAGGTGATTGTGGAAAAGCAATGATCATTGACCAGGGCAGGTGAGGAGACAGGAAAGAGTTCCTTGGGATAATGTAGAGGGAAGAGGACACAGACTGCTGAGTGGGAGCAGAGGGAGCACGAGACAAAGGCTGGACACTATTCCAGCCTTGCTGCATTTTCTCTACAACCCCCACAGCCACGAGCTCGTTATTGCTCAGTGAAATCTAAGATGCAAGCAGGGAGAAAATTAAAAAAAAAAAAAAGAAAAAAAGGCATATAAAAGCATGGCCAAGAGCTGAGGGTTCTGAAAATCACCTAGTAACGGGAAACAAAGCAAATACATCCCGGATAAGGGAGGGGAAGCATCTCCAGCACTCCTCAGGAGAGGCAGGTTCCCTGGCCTGCCCCATTCCAGTGCTGCAACACCTGATTGTTGTCAGTGCTGCCTGTTTGTCCCACGTCAGGGATAATGACAGGGTGAAGAGAGGAGGGATTTTGTCCTATTGGAATTCAGTTTCCTTTGCATTACCATGGCAATGCAGGCGAGATTTTGATCACTGGCTGAGACACTTCAGAAGATATTAATACAGCTTTTGCCAAGGAGAGAGCTGAATGACAGCTCTGTTTGTAAAGCTGATTTGAACCTTCTGCTTTTTAGGCTGGATCAAAAGCCATGCACCCAGAGAAAGTGGAAGACGGGGAAAAAAACGGGATCTTACTTAGGGCAACTTATGAAAAATGCCTGAAGTTGAGAGAATACATTTAATTCCTACTAAATTGGCATCAACATCTTTGGCTGACTGCGAGGCAAGAAAGTGCAAACTCCCTTGAGGCAGCAAGTTCTAAAATAACCTTCTACTGCAGCACTCTGCTGTCAGAAGTTCTAACTCGTGTTTCTACTCCTCTGTCTCCTGAACGTCTCCTCGCTCACGGAGCTGCTATTTTATCCCTTATTTGTATAAGGTGTGACATAATAAGAACACCAGACTCATGTCTGAGACCCCTCAGGTCAGGAGAAGCACTCACAGCCCCGATTTGTGCTTCTGATGGAATTAATTTTCCCTATTCCTACTCTTTCATAACTATGAGAATGTTAATTATGTCCCTAATGAATGTTTCAAGCCTGAGCAGAGGATGCCCAGCAGCAGCCAGGGGAGGGTGGCAGGAAATCAGGTGAGGTGGCTCCTCTGAGCACAACACTCAAAAGCAAAGGGGCAAAACCTGCTCCCTGCATGGGCAAACTCAGCTTCAGCGGCCTCCTACAAGCCCCAGTGACCCCCACGAGCAGCCAAGGGGCTCAAAGGGTCTCACAATGGCAGCTGGAGCTGAGGAAAGCTCCCACCACAACACAAGGTTTTGTTGCTCTAGTTGTTATTCTGGAATAATTAAAGCTGGCTCGACCACTGGAGGCAAAACTCCTCTGACGGTGAAATAATGGCTCCTGAAAGGTTTGGAAGGCTCCAGAACTGGCTGAATCCAGCCATGCAGGTTGACAACAGTGTGGGATACAATGTCCATCCCCATGGAGCGTTCCCTGTGGTCAGGAGAGCCCGGGCTGACAGGGCAGCTGTGACAGAGCTTCTGCCAAAAGTCTCTAAATGCTGGGAACTGGAGCCACTTGAAGAGCTCCTGCCATGGAAATGTGCTCCCTGTTCCCTGTCAGATCCCATCGCTCACCACCCCATCTCCTGCTGACACGTTGGGCTCTCCAGGCAGGGCCCCTCGTGAGGAACACGCCGGATCTGCAGCCCGGGTCTCTCAGCTGGAACAAAGCCACAGCCTGTCCAGCCCATGGCTCAGAGCTGTGACAGTGCCTGAGAGCCACAGTGACATCCCTCCCACTCGGATACACGTCCCTGTCAGCTCGGGGAGCCTTTGGACACCGGGGATCTTTGCACTGCTGATCTGCTGCCTGCAGGCTCCTGAGCGTTTCTGCAAAAGTGCATTTTGTTCTCCAGATAGTTCTTTTTCCCTACTTAGCACTTTATCCCGACAGGAAATGTTCTGTAAGGCCACCAGCCTAATTAAAAAGTTCTCATGTCGAGGCTGTTCTGAAATCTGCGCATTTAGAGCTCGCTGCACATGCAGAACAGGAATGTATGCATATGGATATCTGCAACCATCTTCCTATTTTTGGCTGAGTGAGCATATTTCCTGGGATCAGATTCTGAACTCTGACTAATTAGTGTGCAGGATTAATACTTTTCAAGGGTGTTTAGCTGTGAAAAAACCACGTTTGGCTGCATGTTCAATTTGCAAGTGTACTCCCTGCACTGCCACGGGCTGATCAGGAATCATGTGGGGAAAAAAAAGGTCTTTGTCCATTTGCATCAGTAGTTTTTGGTTTACCAGCACAAGGAGACAGGTGGTTGAATTTAGATTAGTGAATGCTTGTGCATAGCCAAATCCCTTGCAAAATCTAGGTCAAACTCTGCAGACAACATTTGGGCTGGCTTCTCTTTCCACACACTCTTTGCTCTGCAAGAAATCGATTCTAAGCACATCAGAGAAGGGGAGTGGCAACAGAAAGTTCTGCTCAAGCAAAATGGATTTGAATCACCCAGTCTCCCCCAAACACAGGTGTTGAGACTTCCTTCAGTCTTCCCATTTTGTTCAAACCCCTTGAAATGGAATCCAGCAGTGCCACTACTGTGCTCACTAACACAGCCCTGCAGTCTGACACACGTCCTGCTGCTTTCCTTGGAGTTCAGACTGGATGTTGAGCTTGCCTGGGGATTGATCTGGTGCCTGGGTACTTATTCCTTCAATTCCAGCTTGCTCCTGCCCTTGATTCTCTAGAAAGCCCCTCAGATTTAATTGGTGGGAAAACAAACAGACCTGATGGAGCTGAAGCATCACCTTGTGCTCAGGCATGATCTGAGTCTTTGTCAAAGCTCAGACTGAACCATTTGGGTGGGGAAAAAACCCTAAAAACTTTCTCTTCTCCTACACGCCTGTCACAGTCTGGGGTTTTTGATAAAAGGACACCACAAAACATTTAATTTTGCTGAGCCCATCACACACCTCGGCATCATCCCAGCAACTTTTAAAGCAATTTGATGAATATACAGGAAGAAGTTGTTTGGAACAGGGAGATGGTTCATAGATAGCTCTGGCTTAGGGCAAGTGGGTGATGTCTAGAAGAGAATCAATGTTCTTCAGCCTTCATGTTTGTGTGACTTCATGTTTGTGTAACAGTGATCGCTGTCAATCACAGTTAAAATGACTTCAGCTTTACTGTGACAGGACCCTGCTGTCACTGCACTTAGCTCTGAATAATGTAAGGAAAGCAGAGAACCACAAACATAAAGACTGAGCCCAGGGAGACAGGGATTGACAAGCTTGGAAAGAGCCACCAGGGTACAGTGATCCCAGACAATCATGGCACTGACCACTACTCCCATCAGATCCAGGGGTATTTCCCCCTCTACATTCCCACCAGGCTATAAAACATCGTCCAGGAATCTCGGGCGTGTCACTGAAAAGATCAGTGACAGAATTCCCTGAAGCAAAGAGCACTGAGTACATCTCACCTTGTGTGGAGGCCACAGAGAGCTTCTTGCTGTGTGTCCTTCCTGTGTCCCACAGTCGCTACAAAATGCCAGGAATGAGCAGGTGTCTCAGGTTGCAGTGTAAGATGTACCCAAAGTGTGCATTCCATCACCAGCTGGTAAAACCAGCTGGGGCAGGGTTCTTTATCCCTTCCATGGCACATCCCTGATAACTCCCTCCGGGGGATATCTCCTGCCAATGGGCCACCAAGCCTCACTGCATGGCCCAGCAAATTCCATCAGCCCACCGTGAGATGCTCCGCCCAGGGGGAGGAACCGAGCATTCCTGCCTGGAATAATCTGAGGTTTGGAACAGCACAGGCAGCCCTGACCTCCTGGGTTCCCAGGGGACAAGAGCTCCATAAGCACCCCTGGAGCTGCAGAGGAACAGCAGAGCCTTCTACAGGATCACTGCTTCAGCAGAAGCACATCCATCAGTGCAGCAGGGCTGCAGGCACCATTTAATGGGACTGCTGCCAGCGCCCTGCCCGGCAGGGTGTCAGGCTGTGTCCTCACTCTGGCACTGTTTCTGTACCACTGCATTTATTTTCATTTTCCTGTTCAACTGTAGTTCTGACTTGGGATCTCTCCCTGGTTTGCTCTCAAACCAGTACAGCAGGAGACTGCAGGACTGGGATGTGTCTGTCCAATGGTTATTTCTGATGGCACAGGGGATGTTATCTCGCTGAAAGGAGGAGCCTCTGTCAGTGAGAAAGGCACTGGTGAACACATCACAGGGGTACTGAACCCTGGGTTTGCTTGGGCTGTGTTCGCATGGAAGCACAGGAGAGACATGGCTGTCCAAAGGGAAGAACAGTCAGAGATGGGAGCTCTCAGCACCTGCTAGAAGGTGTCCCTAGCTCGGGTTCACTGGTGCAAAGATGGTGCATGAAAAGTCACTGAGCACAGCAGGAGAGCAAAGAGCTGTGGGGAGAGCAGGAGCCAGCAGAGACAAGGAAAGAGCAAGGGGAAGAGCTGCTTCTGTGGCACAGGAGAAGGGCTCCTCTCACAGAAATGCCGGCTCTGAAGTGTCCTGAAGGGACACACTGAGCGACAGCTGAGCCCTCAGCTAAATTACACTCAGGGATTAATGGTGAGTTTGATTATTGGACTCATATTCTGCAAAAGGAATCTTGCTTCTTCCTCCCCAGCCTGATCCAGGCAGGAGGAGTTTGGGGTCTGCATGCAGCCACAGAGCTGTGACCCCGCTGGGGTCAGAGGGGCCTGGTGGGGTGGCTCCCAGGAGTGATGTGCTGCCAGGGATGGACACAGGCTTGGTGGAGAGCACAGGGGAAGACAAGGAGAGCCAGGGACAGCATTAGCAGAGCTCTGCTGGTGGCAGAGGGACACCAGCCTCCAGACCAGAGCCACAAAGGTTTGGAAGCTGAGGAAGAAGACAGAAATCCCTGCAATCACACTGAAATCCCCAGGTGAATTTCCCATGGGTCACACCATGCCATTGTCCATGGTTTCCACACAAAAATACCCCTCCAAAGCCACTCACAGTGACCCTGTCCAACCCCTCAAAGAGCCCAAGAGATGAGCGTGGAGGCTGCAAACCCAATATTCACTCAAAGGCTGGTCCTTGCCTTCTTTCACCCCCAGCTGCAGCAGGGTGGGTGCTGAAGGCAGGGCAGGAGCCTGCAGGGATAACTCACAGACCTCTGGCTACAAGTCTTTCATTCCTGCAATAAACCCCACACTGGCAATAAATCAGGTAGCAAGCAAATGTGATAGCAAGCAAATAGATCCTGCCAAGTCATTTTAAACTGCAATTGCCGGGGCTTTTTTTTTGTAACATTCTGATGTACATATTTGGCCCATTAGAAAAACAACTTCATTTTCAGCCACAGTTTCTGTAATGGAGCAATTCCCTGCTTCAGTGCAGATCTCTCCGGGTAGTTAGAGTGAAAAGCACACGGTGCTTGGCTCGGGGTGGAGGTGGAAACAAGCTGGCAGGGCACTAAAGTCCATTTCTCAGAAGCCTGGCGAGTTCAGCCCCCTCTGAAGGGCAGCAGTCGTGAGGGCCAGGAAGTGGAGACACCAAATGCAGCAGCATCATCAGCCCTGACCTCCTGGAGCGTGGATCCAGGTTTCTGGGAGAGCAGAGCCAGCCCAAGCGGGCAGAGATGGGGCACAGGGATGCAGGACACACACGAGGGCAGCTCCAGGCAGTTCCCCCCCGGGGTTCTGTGCTGGAGAAATCTCCAGGAGGATTTGATGGCTGCATTCAGCCTGTCACACCCCCAGCACAGACAGCTCCGTGGATAAAGCTCCAAGCATGCTCTGTGGGACCATGGATGTGCCTGTCCTTAGGGCTGTGCCAGCAAACAAAGTCTCCCCTGGAAGCAAATCTGCTGGGAGAGTCAGGGACGAGCCCTGCCCACCCTCATTCCTCTTCACAGCACCTACAAGGATTGTCCTTCTCCCAGCTCAGGGGGCCAAACTCAGACCTGGGGCTGTGGGATGGCCCTTGTGGAGGGGCTGCAGGGCCTGTCTGACCACCTGGAGTGGGTGAACCACACAATCATGGAGTGGTTTGGGTTGGAGGGACCTTAAAGCTCATCCATTCCCACCCCCTGCCATGGGCAGGGACACCTTCCACTAGCCCAGGCTGCTCCAAGCCCCGTCCAGCCTGGCCTTGGACACTTCCAGGGATCCAGGGGCAGCCACAGGTTCTCTGGGCACCCTGTGCCAGGGCCTCAGCATCCTCCCAGGGGAGAATTTAGTCCCAATATCCCATCTAACCCTGACCTCCTTCACCCTAAGGCCATTCCCCCTTGTCCTGTCACTCCATGGCCTTGTCCAACATGTCAATCCAACCTCTGGAGAGACTCCAGCCCCACTGAGCCCAGGATGCTCCCAGCATGACCACCCACCTCATGAGAGCAACACAGACATAAAAATAGGAGTAGCACCAAAAAATTCAGAGGCGAAACTGAACTTAAAGGGAAGAACTGAGAGCATGAAATATCCCAGAAGTGATCCCAGGCACAGCCCCTGGGGCTGGGAGCCCCCTCAGTGCAATGCAGCCCTTCCAGCCTCTCCAGCGTGGCCTTGGGAGATGCTGCTTAACATTTTTCAAGCCTAGGACAAGGCAAAGAATCATTTGGTTGAAAAATGGCCTTTAGTAGAACATGAAAGATTTTATGAAAAACTATTGGCTTTTTTGAAGTGTTTCCCCCTTTTTGATTTTTTTGGTGACATCCTCTATCCGTCTTTTTTACTGCAGCCTGCAATGTAAACCAGCCTTTGCTTTCTCTTCTGGAATTATTCTATGTTAAGATACTTTTTCAATCAAAAAAACTATCAAAATAATTCATGTACAGAGTATCTGCTGTGGGGAAGAAGCAGCAGTTTGCATTTTCTGGAGGCAGACAGATGGAGGACAGGCATGGAATTCTGCTCACTCCCTCATGGAGCAGAGGAACAGGCTGCTCCCACCCTGCCCCTCCACCTCTGCACAGCCCTACCCACACCCTCATTTTCCTGCAGCCCGTTGCAAGCTCACCTCCTGATTTCCCCAGCCAAATTCCCTGCTCTTTCTCTGCTTTAGGAATTCCTGGTGCAGGAGCAGGAGCCTGCTCTCCTCCAATTGCTCCCCCCACCCCAAACCTCCCTTTCCCCAGAGCTTTGGGGAGAGCAAAGCCGATGTGGAGCTGTGAGAGGGGCAGGGAGCTGCAGCACAAAAGGGCTCTTTGTGCTCATTTCGTCGAGCGCCGGGAGCCGAGGTTTTGGGAGCAGTATCTGAGCAGAGATTCGAAGCAGTGTTTATGTGATGGTTTTGTTAACAGCACTGAGAACATGCACAGGGCAGCTGATCGATCCCTTTATTGGGCAAAATTTGCTTCCTAGAATTCAGAGCTGGAGAAGGGCTGTGACTGCAATACCAAATTGCTGGGAGGTGCTTGTGTGGAGGAGCCAGCCCCATCCCACTGCTGAGGCACAGGTGCATCCTGACCCCTTCCAAGGGTCAGGAGAGGAGCGGGAGAGGAAGAAAACCAAAAGGAGAGCAGCAGCAGAAGGTTTATGGCAGGTGTCTGTGGCATTCTCTGTATGGAGAAAGACCCACCCTGGGAAAACTGCCCCACTGTCCCAGTGACCCTGGGAAAATGTGCATCCCACTGACGAATCTGCCGTGCTCCAGGAAGATGGGGAAAGCTGGAACCATAGCAAGCCATTTTCAGGGAGTGGAATGCACACACAGCCCTTTCCCACTCTAAAACCTCCTTATAAACTTAGATCAGATGAGAAAACTGAGGTGCAGCTTCTGGTCCTGCAGGTTTGGAATACTGAGTGTCCCCGTTGTGCTGGTGCTCAGCAGACAGGAGCTGCCCTTGGGTGGGATGAGATCCCTTCTCCTCAGCCTGCTCCGAGGTCCCTGAATAAACACTGGGAGTTGTGGGGGCTGGTGTAATGACACAGACAAGGAGGGAAATGGGGTGTGTGTGGAAGGAAAGGGTGAAGAATCAGCGAGAGTCTTGGAGCTGAGTCAGCAGCAAGTGCTGGAGGGAAGAGGGGGAGAATCACAGTCAGCCCTCGGAGTTATCCACAGAAACCACAAACCTCCTCCTCTCCTGCTCCTGGAAGTGTTGCAGGCCAGGCTGGATGGGGCTTGGAGCAACGTGGTCTAGTGGAAGGTGTCCCTGCCCATGGCAGGGCGTTGGGATCTTTAAGGTCCTTTCCCACCCAGGCCGTTCTGTAATTCTGTGGCCTTCACAGGCTCGTATTAAAAAACTCTCAAATTCTGGTGTTTTCTCATCCTGCAGACCCCACAGAAATCCCCAAGTCCGTGGTTTAGGAGTCTCTAGACCCCTGCCCCACTCCCCCAGGGGCTCAGCACAGGGTTGCACAGCTGGGATCACCCCATGGACACTGCCCCAGCACACACACCGACCATCCCTCCTGTTGGGTGCTTTAGGGCTGCTTTTCCCCTCCTCTGCAGCTCCTGGCCCCTCACAGAGGAAGGTTTCAATTGCCCCAAAGTGCAGAAAAGGCAGGATCCTGCATCCTCCCTTCCTGCTGGCTCCAAAGCACATTCCCACATGGCTCAGTCCCCGGCTGCCCCAGGCTCTGCTCCACCCTGCACCCGGACAGGGGTAGCCCAGGCTGTTGGGGTACACTGTGTGCTGGAAGAGAGACAGGCCCTGAGGGCCGCAGAGAGCCTCTTTCTTGGACCCAGAGGTGACCCTGGGAGTGCATCCAGGTCACCGGGGATGGGCTGAGAGAGGACTGTGGGTTTGTGGACAGTGTTGGGCCTATGAGATGTGATAATTGTAGTTTGTGGCCTTATAGGGCATTGTTTACCTGTTACCATAATAGGCAATGTCTGTGCACTGCCCCAGGTGATTGGGGGACACTGAGGTGAACATCTTTCCTGTTTATATGATGTGATATCCTGTTGGGTGCTGGTATTTAGGGAATATTCACTGCTCAATAAAGGCTTTGCACTTTCCATCTTGTGTGTGAAGTCCATGCCCTTGCGTGATTACTGCACAGGCTGTGCCTCCCTTCCCAGCAGCTCATCCCCGCTGCGTCCCACCCTGCTCCTCAGGACACCCAGTCCCTTGCACTCCTCTGCCTCGTGGCCAAGGAAAAGCTCATTTTGCAGGAGGGATAAGGACATCCCCTCCCACGTTACCACTCCCCTCCTGGAGCCACAGCTGGAATTTCTGTGAATTTACACATCTTTCTGTTAACTCCTTGATGAACGGGCATCCTGGGATAACATGGCTGGGGACCTGAAAAAGTGGATAATTTGGTAACAGCCTCTCACTGGTGCTGCTTCCTCAACTGTCCTGCACTGAAAACCTCGTAACTCACTCAGAGGGGGCATTTCCTCCTTGTCTGGCATTAATAACACTCCTTATCCCCAGAAGGATTTGCATTTGGCAGAAGCTGGTCAGTGACAAACCGTGTCTCCTCCCAGGAGCCATCGTGTCCATTGGGAGCAGCAGTGGGACAGGGAATTGATGGTGTTGAGGGGGAATTGATGGTGTTGAGGAGGAATTGATGGTGTCGAGGGAGAATTGATGGTGTTGAGGGGGAATTGATGGTGTCAAGGGCTCACCCCAGCCCATCCCAGCACCTGGAGCAGAGGCAAATGCTCTGGAGGAGGATATTTGATTGCCATGTTTTCTCTGGAAAGGTGAATGTTCAGCATGACTCAAAAAACCTCCCCAGTGGGCCAAAGCAATTCCACGGGATAAAGCTGGAAGGGAAGAGTGTGTTTATATGCAATAGTTGATTTGTTTGCTCCAGCTTCTCTCTGTTCCTCCACAGCAGAGTAAAACATCTAGATAACACTGTAGAAGCAAAATAATTTTTAAAGAGGCAAATTCAATTAAAAAATTTAATTTAAGAACATAAAACACCTCGCCATGATATTATAGGCGTGCTCTGACTTTACATTTCTTGCACAGCACTTCTAATTTAATCCTTTCAAAGTTAGTTACAACTGTGTTAATTTTTAACTGATCCATTTCAAGGTAAAAATGATTTCTGAGCTTGTAAACATCCCCCAGGCCATGGGTGGAAAGCCAAGGAACACAAGGCCAAGAATGAGAACTGAACTCATGGGTTTGCTCCTCTCTGCATTCTCAGTGTCTGTCCTCCCAACAGCCAAGAGTAAAATTAGTGAAAAGTGAAAATAGAAACAAAACTCGCTATGCCTTCTTTAAAACTCTCTTTGTTTAATCTGTAGGAATAAACATCACCATAGTTCAGTGCCCCAATAATGGGAACTTACTGAGGACTTACAGTCCTTAATAATCTGGATGTGACATATTTCTCTATTTTCCTTGCACTTAAATTTCATTAATTCCTGAGTCTCTGATGCTTATTTCATAGAATCACAGAATGGATTGGGTTGGAAGGGACCTTAAAGCCCATCCAGTTCCAACCCCAAACCTTCCACTCTCCCAGGGTGCTCCAAGCCCCGTCCAACCTGGGACACTTCCAGGGATCCAGGGGCAGCCACAGCTTCTCTGGGCACCCTGTGCCAGGGCCTCCCCACCCTCACAGGGAGGAATTTCTTCCAAACATCTAAATCTCTTTTAGTTTAAAACCCTTTCCCTTTATCCTAACACTGTCTGTCCATGTAAGAAATTAATGGAATCATGGAGTGGTTTGAGTTGGAAGGGACCTTAAAGCCCATTTAATTCCAACCCTCAAAGTTGCTCCATTGCTCTGCTCCCCGAGGTGCTTTAACTTTCGTTACAGATCTGAGTTTCCATCCTTCTCTTCCCTGTGGTGTTTATGCAGAAACAAACTCTGGTTTTTGCCCAGCACTGTCCTGGCCCTGCCAGTTCCCTTTGCACAGATGCTCTGCACCCTCTCTCTGCTGCCCACACACTGCGTGCACTGCAGTTGTTCCAAATGCTTTCCAGACGGGGGTTACATCTTTTAGGGAGGCAACATCTTGGAGAAAAAAAAATTAATTTAGCACCTTTTTTTGCTCCTGAAGGAGTCACACCAACTTTCCTTTGTGGTTTCATGTCCTCACACAGAGGGCAGGGCCCCAGCCCTCGCCCTCCTCCTGGTGCAGAGGCACTTCAGCCTCAGTTGCTACAAACAATAATTTGTCCTTCGCCGTTCCCCAGCTGTCCCTGTGGTGCTGTCACAGGGGAGGCCACACAGCTTTAATGGCACCTCAGCTGGCACTGATCTGACTCCAGCACAGGCTCAGCAGCTTTGCTTTCTCAGGAACATCCGGATGGAGACATTTAAAGCCTGGGTGCCAATGTCCTGAACACAGAGCACCTCAAAGTGCAGCTCTCACCACACCCCACCTACTTCAGTCTGATTCCACAGGCCACATTCCTAATGTAATTCTGGATAACCTGGAGTGGCCCCAGGCCCATCTGCAACAGCACCAAGTGCCTCTTGGGCACTATTTCCTCATTATTCCTCAGAGAGCTCCGTTTGTTTTGTGTCTGGGCCATGCCAGGCCCTGAGCCGCAGGAGAAGGACATTTCTGCAAACCCTGTGGAGGGAAAAGCCAGCAGCTGCCAGGCCCTGCAGTAGGAGATGTCACCAGAATGTCCCTGCCGTGCTGCAAACATGAATCTTTCCATCAGATCCTCCTCCAGAGCTTACACTCATCCTTCATGGTCACCCTGTGCCACCCACCACTGTAAAGCAGCAATTACCAGGGTATGAAATATTTGCTGCTCTGGACAAAAGGACACCCGAGCCCTGCAAAGGTTCAGGTCTGTGAAGGGAGCGGTGCAGAGCTGCCAGCTGGGTGCTGGGGTGTGAAACACCACGAGAAAACACCTCGGACTGAGCTTTCCTCCAGATGAGCTCCTCGGGGTATTTGTGTTTTGATGATTTTTAATCACTCAGCAGCTGATGAGGTTCCTCCAGTGAAACCAGACACAGGAACCATGGCAGTGTGATGTGGCTCCCTGCAATAATATTGCCTCCTTTTCTCCAGCTGAGCCCCCCAGCACGGAGCTGGGGAAGGCTCTGGAGCACGAGCCTGATGAGGAGTGGCTGAGAGAGCTGTGGGTGTTTAGCACTTCAAAACTAACACTTGAACATTTCCTTAAAAAAAAAAATAGAATATTTTTTCCCTATTCCTATTTTTTTTCTGCGAGCGAAAACAAGAAACTTTCAGCCACATGGGAAATGTTCTCATTTGGGTCAGGCTGCTATTTTGAATACAGGGCTGCCAGCCCTCTGCAATTATCCTCCCCAGACAATGGGATGGATGTTCCCGTGCAGCCAGAAAGGGCAGCTCACTCCAACAGCTCCCACTCATTAAAAGGAAGGAACAGCACCAGGATGTGTCACTGTTGTCTTTTTCCCAACCTGGAAATGAAACTTGAGATCATTTTTGTAAGGAAGTAATATAAAAGTGGATCTTTATTTGGAGGACTCCGGGGCAGTTATGGAGAAGGTCCACAAAAGCCCACCCACACAGGGTGAATACAGTTTTTATAGGTTTTAGGAAATTAGCATAATTGACAAAAAAGCACCAATTAGGAGGACAAGTGGTGATGGAATTCCCCCCCAGATCAGGCTCCTTCTCTGGAGCCCCCCCTCGCTATTAGCTGTACTTTGTTTATGAAGCTGTATCTCGAAGAGCTGTTCTCAGCCTTGGTTCCCAGGAAGAACCAAGACAGGATAGGGGCCTTGTACCCCCCAGGGCTTGGAGCTCTGGAATTTCTTTTGTCTTTCTGCCGAGGGAAAGGCCATGGAAAGTTACTGGGAAAACTGGCCACGAATACAATAGGCTACAAATACATGTGTAAGGAATACAGAGGATATATAAGGAAAAAAAGGCAAAAATAAAACAGCATCATCACCAGTACCTCCAGCAGGATTGGCCTGCTGGGCCCTGCTCCGCACTGGGCTCTGCTGGGAGGGGCTTCTGTCGAAGGAGAGGAGGGAAAATTACCAATCCCATCTTCATCCCGTAAATCCCGGGATTGTGGGCTGCGGGATGAAGCTGCACACGGAGCACTGTGGTGCTGTGTGGTGGGTGCACGGCGGGCTCTGCTCCCACCACCGTGGCCCTGTGTAGGTGCAGGGCTCGTGGGGGCCTCAGTGAGGACATTCGAGCTCCTCCAGTTTTCCTGCCTCTCCAGTGGACAGGGTATTTCAGTGCTTCCAGTCTTCCTTGCGCACAGAAAGCCCCAAAACGCTGCATTTCCCCACACTGCTCCATTTCCTGGGCAATCACAGCAGCCATATGGTCCTGTCCCACTGCGGTGACAGGGACACTGCCAGCAGGACAGATGGGCACAGCGAGGGAGCCGGGACTGGGACGTGTGCCTTGGGACACTCCCCGTGCCCAGGAACACGGGACTTGTCGCTGTCTGCATCACGGACGGGTAGAGAAACGACACAGAGTCCAGGCTCAGGGATAAATGGAAGCGATTTTAAAATTTTTCTGAAGGCTTTTATATGTTAGTTCGCAAAAGTGTGTTAAATGGCATAAGGTAATTGGTTTTTTGCCATCCACCCCTTGAGGGGATTGGCCAAGATCTAAGACACCCATTTCTAAATATTTTTCTGGTTAGAACCATAACAATCCTGCAAAACAACCTGCAGCTGCAAGAAGTTTACAAAACTGTAGCATTGTTTTGAGTTACTTGCATGGGAAAGACAGAGCTCTCACAAAAATGCTGCAGAGAGCTGAAGAAATTCCCTGCTGAAGCTTTTTCAGCATCCATAGGGACGGATGGGGCTCACGTTGCAGCTGCCAAGTCTGCCTTAAGAGAGGAAAATGTGTCCCAGCCCAGGGGAATGGAAATTCCTGTCTATTTTCCACATCTTCGAGGAACACTGCTGTGAATGGACTTCCCTGGTACATCACTCCCGTTCCAACATTCACATCCAGATAGACACACATCACAGAATCCGGGAATATCCTGAGTGGGAAGGGATCCACAGGGACCATCCAGCCCAGCTCCAGCCCTGCACAGACACCCCAACAGCCCCACCCTGGGCATCCCTGGCAGCGCTGTCCAAACGCTCCTGGAGCTCTGGCAGCCTCAGGGCCGTGCCCATTCCCTCCCTGGGGAGCCTGGGCAGTGCCCGCCACCCTCTGGGGGAAGAACCTTTCCTGATATCCAACCCTAAATAAATAAACTCCAAAAGAATAATATCCAACCTCCCCAGTAAATAAATAAATAAACAAATAAATATTATAAAATTAGAAAAAGATAAAAATATAGAAATATAAAACTAGAAAAATAGAAACATAGAAAAATACAAAAATATGAAAATACAAGCTCACTCATCTGTGCCCACCCCATATCCATATTTTTATTTCTCAGCCCCTTCCCAGCACATTGTTATTCCTTTAGGATCCCTCCAGCTCCCAAACATTGCAGGTGGAGCTGGCCGTGGGGTGTCCTGGCACGCTGCACATGGAAATCCAGAGCTGGACTGATGTGTGCACCGTGCCCCTCTAACCACACGTGCAGGGCTTGCAGTCACAGCTCCTGTTCCACCGACTCTCCCGATTAATTCCAGCTGCTCCTGGCCCCAAGGCCAAACACGGAGCCCTCAATTTACGTCAGGCTGTTAAAATTTTTAAACCTTTGTAAATGACGAGCAGTTTATCAGTGGAACTGCTTTTGTCAGCCTTGGCTGGGGAGGGCAAGGAAATACTGGCACTTTTCCAATCGCCATTCATTTTATGTTGGTTTTCTTCCCATTTAAAGCAGGAGTTGGGTAAGAAACAATATCCATTATTAATAGATAAATGTTTTATTAACGATATAAAGACCACAAAGATTTGTAACTTTAATAATGGTTTCTTGGTTTAAAGTTTGGTGGCGTTATTATTTATTGAGCAGCCGGGGGTGTTTTCTTACAGGGCCACAGATGGGCAGAAACACAGGAAAACGGATAACTCGGCATTATCGGGGGAGAAATATTCCAGCTGACTTAAGTGCTTCCTGGCAGGACTTCTCTTTTTTCATCATTTTTAAAACAAATTTGTCACTCACCATTCACAATAAGGCCTATAAAATTTCAAAGGAAAGTCATTTTTCCTGAGCTTCACTTCTGGTGCTGCCCATGCTGGAGCTCCTCAAAGCCCTGCTCTCGTATTCTGCAAATTATTCCGGTTTCTGTGTTAAACCATTTTGGTTTTAGCCTTTGCTGTGCCAGAGCAGAGTGATAACTGCATTTCCTGCTCCCTGCAGGGGGATCTGTGGCTCTCAGGGGGCTGAGGGAATTGAGAGGGGAAAAGGAACTTTTTGAACTTTATTTTGTCCTTCCTCCTTGGATTTCACTTCGTGGGCTTTTTTTTTTCACCGATGTTCTTCTTCTCTTAGCAGGTATTTCAGGGGCTGTGTGGATTTCCTGAGTTAGGTCTGGTAGTTCAGAAAACACAAAATATGAAACCGAGTCATTTTAATGATCTGATATTTTATTTTAGTCTTCATTTCAGAAGAAAAAAATAATGCTGATGTTTGAGATGTCTAAAACAGCAGAAGGGTTTTGAAAATAAATTAATTGAAGGAAGAAAATAGTTAATAATAATAATAAAAATAGTAATAATAATAATAATAATAGTAGCCATGCTCAGCTGTAGTTGGCAAGAAATAATTTTGCTATAAAAATCTAAAAATTTGCACTTTCTATCTCCAGTGCAAATTGTGGGGCTTTTTCAAAAAACAAAGTTTCTGTTTTCTAGAAAGAAACTTTCTGCCTTTATCCAACTCCTTTTAAGCCTGGACAAAATCAAAGTATCAACCTGCAATAGTCAGGGTTCAACTGGTGACCAAACATCACTAAAGACCCAAAACTTCAAAGATTTAAACTCTTTTGCTCGATTCAGCCTAGAAAACTGAATCTGGAATTCCTAAATCCCACCTTAAAGCTCTAAGGACAAACCACTTGGAAATTTCAGGCTATTCCTCTCTCCTTGTTCCGATTTGATGTGAAATATTCCTGCCCAGGTGAGCAGCTTTCAGAGGGAATATTCTGTTTGCTGGGAGCTGTACATTCCATACACACACTTCTGAATCTGGAGAGGAGCTACATTCAAAACTCAACACACCGAGAATTTATTGTTTAAAAATAGAAAGTTTTGCTTGCCCCTTTCTTGTAGAAA
Organism: Lycocorax pyrrhopterus obiensis; assembly: GCA_014706295.1. Taxonomy (NCBI): domain Eukaryota; kingdom Metazoa; phylum Chordata; class Aves; order Passeriformes; family Paradisaeidae; genus Lycocorax; species Lycocorax pyrrhopterus. The sequence goes on along the minus strand of JACSVZ010000022.1, from coordinate 4,991,479 downwards.
TCTGATTGGATCCACCTGGAGGTTTTCCAGGAATTCTTTTCCACAGGGTAAATACCAGTTACTGAAACCAAAACGGTTCAGGGGAGAGGGGCATTGTCAATTAGCCTCTTCAATCACACTAACCACAATATAATGGGAAATTAGAAAATTATTGCATTTCAATGTTTTCTAAGCAAAAAACTCTGCTTTTCCTATATGAGCATGAATTTCAAAAAGCCTCAATGACAAGAACTATTTAAATCTAGCTATGAAACCATTTATTAAGCACTAACCACTTCTTTAACCACCTATTTCCCCATTTAACCATCTTCTTAAAAACATTTCAACAGACCCAAGTGAAGAGGTCTTTTTCACCTTCAAGTTGCAGGAAAGTTGGTGATTTGGGGTGTTATTTGTGAGTCAGAGAGGGCCATTTGCTGGGTTTGAAACTACAGAAAATCGCCCAGGATTACATGTCCCAGACAGCTCTAAGAGTTACTGGAAGGAACTTCAGATCTTCCAAAAATTGTCTTTTGGGTATTTCCTGTTGCACCTTTCACTCCAACAAATAGAATCAGTGGGTGGCAGGGATGCCAGACCTGCCAGACGGACACTCCATCCCTGGAAGTGTCCAAGGCCAGCTTGGACAGGGCTTGGAGCACCCTGGGATGGTGGAAGGTGTCTCTGCTCGTGGCAGGGGGTGGAACAAGATGGTCTTTAAGGTCCCTTCCAACCCAACCCATTCCATGATTCCATGACAGGACCAGTCATGGTTCTTTCTCCAGCCACAGCCATTTCCTGGCTCTGAACACACATTACTCACATGGAACTCAGCCTGCCAGGAAATGAGCCGAGATGGTGCCTCAGACTTGGTTTTCACCTTGCACGTGGCCAAATACCAACCAAAAAATTCCCTACCCAAAAAATTGTCCCTGGACACCAGCTGCAGTTGTGAACAGAGATTCTGGCGTGTGGGCACAGATGTTTGGGCACAGCTGGAGTGCAGCACTAAAGGCTGAGCAGTGCCAGCAGTGGCTGGTGGCATCCCCCACTTGTTCATACTCTGCATTAAATGTGGAACTGGGCATCCTGGGCAAGTTTCAAAGCTCCCCCTTGACACAAAATTTTGGGTCATCTTGCACCTATTTTGCTGACCCAGCAGACAAATTGTGTTTCTGTGAAATCCAGCCTTGCAGGAACATCTTCCCTGCCCTGCCAGTGCCTGGTTGGTCTGGCCTGCAGCAGGGAACTGTGGAGGGGCAATGTGCCAGTTTGGCCAAATTTGGAGGAAAATATCCTCTGATAGAGGGCAGGTTACAACCACCCCTCCCCCACCAGGTTCAGGAAAAAAGAAATTTCCCTCAGAGGAAAGTGAAAGAGATTAAAAAACTATTATTTAACAAACACACAGGAAAAGGATAATAACGCTAAATAATAAAACTCTCACTGTGGAGAGAAACCTGGGAAGATTTCAGAGTCCTTCTGTAGGTGTGGTCTCTCTCCTCCTCCTGGGAGCTGGGTCGATGTGGGCCCACCTCCAGGGCCTTGGTGGAAAATTCTCCCGGTGTGTTCTGATGTTGTTGAAACAGTCCAGAAGAGAAGAAGGGAAAAACCAAAGTCCCAAGAAAACAAAGTTCAACTCTCTGTCTCTCTCCGGAGAAAAGGAGCCAAAAGCTGGCTGAAAAGCAAGAAGGGTGCTTCCTCCGCTCTTGCTGCTAGAGCCGGACGCAGAGGAGTCTGTCTGTGTCCTTGAACAATTGTTTTGAAAAGTTCGCTTGGGTTTTTTATCCTCTCTCCCCTCTCAGGCTCAGTTTAAAGGCACAGGAAGACACAAAGTTAATTTCTGGGCATAGAGCAGCAATAGGGGGTACACATCATACAGTCACTCCGAGACAGGCAGCCACCTGACAGGGACCTCTCCCTGCCTGGGCTGTGCTTTCCTGCCCTCCTCCCTGGCGCAGCAGCAGCAGGATGTCGGTGTGGGCTCGGGGGAGGGAATTCTGATTTCACTCCAAGCCTGTCCTGGGAAAGCAGCACTTGGTAGCAGAGCTACAGGAGATAGAAATAGACCCTACCATGGCTTTGGGAAGGAGAAGGAGCTGCCTGCTCTGCCTGGCATGGGAACAGGATTAGATCTGCCAATAATGTCAGGAAACATGATGCATTTATAAAGTTCAAGAGAAGAAATGCTTGAGAAATTAAAACATTTAGTAGGTGAAAATAAAACCACAGCAGAAGGGGGGTTTCTCTGAGCTTTCTCTGGTGGCCCTGTGGCTCCAGACCACACTAAAAGCAAATGAACCAAGGAGGGAACAGGCTGATGCTTTGAGGGAAAAGAGCTGCACTGAGACCAGTAGTAACAACGATGTAACTTCTGCCTCTTTCTCCTGCAAGGAACAGTTGCATTTTTCCACAACCATTTCTAAGGTGCCAATCTGAGCAAAAATCTTGTTCTTTGGACTCTGCATTTTGGGCTGACCCAAAACTGAGGACCTCTGTCTACCACCACTGCTACCACTAAGTTTTGAACATGCCACTGGTAAGTTCAGCCATGCTATTAAGTCTGGCTCCAAGTGGGAATACCTTGGGCCCAGGAGCTGCAGGATCCCACTCCGGTCAGGGGTTTCACTCTGAGCTTCCCAACTGCCTCTGAAAGCATTGGGAAAGCTGCTCAGGGAAACCCTGGAGGTAAAAAGCACCAGGGTGTGCTGAAGATGCTGCAGGTTTATGCAGCGTGTACATTACTACAGCGAGTTACCTCATCAGCTAAACACGGCTTTGCAGGCAGAAGGATTTAACTTTACTAACAATGAAGAAGTCCTTCAAAATCTCAAGAGATGTCCCAGTAATCCCGGTAAAGTTCAGGTACTGGGAGACCTCAAACAAGTACTTCATGCACCAAGCCAGCAGGGAAAGGGAGGCAGCAGGAAACAAAGGTGGGGCTGCTGTGAAGACCAGCCAGGCTGCAGCAGCAGCTGAAATCCCCCCAGGCCAGCCCTGCCTGCCACAGGGGTCTGTCACAGGATGGGGGTCACTCAGCCCTGCAAGTGCTGAAGTTTTCCTGCCCAAGCGAGCCTCCAGTACAAGAAAAATCCCACTTTTGCACGTGGTCTGCAGAGGAAAGATGGAGAAACAAACAAAGGGAGGATGGGGTGGGTAAAACTTGCTTAGGTGTCATGAAACAGAAGGGATGAAAGAGCCAGGGGTGAAAACAGGACGGTGACAGGCCGGTGCTGGCTGTGTGATTTATCCCTCCTTGGGGGAGGGATGCTCCAGTTCCCACGTGCTGCCACCCCCACGTGTCCTCAGGGAAAGCTGTCCCTCCTCAGCAGCCCCCGTGCAAAGCCCTTGCTGGGGGCACAGGGTGAAGAGCTGTCCCCAGAGTCCTGGCCTGGGGTCTGAAGATGGAAGCTCTGCTGAAACAAGCCCAAAAACCCCCACAGACGTTGATATCCCACCCTTGCCTGAGGAATCCACCAGCAGCGATGCTGCTCAGCCCGAAAACAGGGCCCAGGAGCACCCGCATGCCATGGGTGGCAGGAGAATACTCCAAGACTTTTGGGCTGTCTGGAATCCTGAGCTGCCAGGCCTTGTCCCCTTCAGTGGCACCTCTCTTATGTCCCTTTGTCCCTTGCTGTGCTTGTTTTCAAAGCCAGATGCCATGGGAGATGTGGTCCAACAGGACACAGGAGAACTCCAGGGGAACCCCCTCAGGTTTCCAGCTGCTGACATGATTAAGAGTCTTCCTGGTGTTTCTGCAAGTTTATGGCACTGGTAGCGTTGGAAATGATATAACATCCCTAACTAACTTTTCATTTGTTCTTTTAATTAATTGTAAGGATTGCCCACTTTTAAGCAGCACTGTTTAAATTTTTTCACAGACTCTTATTGATGCTTTGATCATTAAATCATCGAAACCTTAAAAGTGTTAAAACTAACCCTGACAAGCTTCAATAAACAAAGCCAAAGGGATCTGAAGATTGGGCGTCTGGAATCTAAAATTTATGGCCCTTCAAGGAGGTTGGAGTAACGAGAAGATACAGGAGAGGTTAAGGCCTGAAAAGCTGGAGACTCCCTGTGTGAGGAAAAGATAACAAAAGAACCATGGAATGTGGACCAGATTAGCATAAAGAGTGAGAATCATAGACCAACAGAGAATAGACTGCGAATTAATGAAGAGGATTATGTAATTTAGGACCAATGAACACGAATTTCTTTGTTTGCTAAAAATGTATAAATAAGCGAAATGTTTTGTATCGGTGCGGAGGGCGGAACTTTGTCAGCCACACACACACAAACCTTGGTCAGGAATAATGTCATGCCTGCCTCTGGAACGTTAAAAAGAGAGTTGGAGGAATCTTATTTATCCCCATGATTTCGGTGACAGCAGCACCAGTCAGAAGTTTCCTCTTGTGGAATTCTATTGGCTTTGCACCCTGGAGTTACAAGAAGAGTTCACATCCCCTCATCCTGGCACCCCCTTTCATCCCCTTTTCTGCTCCTATCAGCAGGGCGTAATTCCAGCTGGTAACACCCATGGAGGATGAAGCAGGAAATCAGTATTTCCTGAAATACTGAAACTTTGGGAAAAATGTGGCCCATCCTTAAGGCACCCTCTCCATGGTCATCAGATTCAGAACTGCTTAGAGCCAAATCTTCCCCATTTCTGGATCTGTGGGCTGCCAGGGCCAAGGAAGGAGCAGTGGTTGTGCTGGGAGTGCACAGGACACCAGGGATGTGCCCTGTGGCCACAGCCCAGGGTGAGACAGTGACCCTTCATCCACGACAACCCAACAGCAGGGCTGGAGTGCCTGGCACAGCCCCGTGGGGCAGAGGACATAAAGCCACCACTGCAAGGAGATGAACAGGATCTGTTGTGCTGAGCAAGTGCTGTAAAGGGTTCTGTTGCCTCTTGCAGGGGAAGTACCTCGCTCCTGACAGCACTGGAGTCCTCAGCTGAAGCTATTTGTCCACAGGGATAAATCAGAGCTTGTTCTACTCAAGAGCTGGGGCTGATCTCAGAGCACAAAGGCACTGAGTTCTCCCAGGGCTCCTCTCATGCCAGCCCTAAACCTCCCCAGAACAAAGTGGGCAGCACAGTGGGGGCAGTGCTGGTGCTTGCAGGGTCAGGACCTCTGTAATGGGACAGCTCACATCGCACCAGCAGCTTGCACCTCACTTTATTTCTTGCTCATGCAGAACACCCAGGAGCCCTGTCCCGGCCAAGAGGAGCAGCTGCCCCTGTGCAGCCAGAGCTCAGGGACCGCACAGTCACAGAATGGGCTGGGATGGATTAAAGACCATCGAGTTCCAGCCCCCTGCCATGGGCAGGGAGGAGGAGTCTGGCTGGTCCCAGCAAGCCTGGTCAGTCCCAAGGAGCCAGGCTGGTCCCACCAAGCCTGGTCAGTCCACCTGGGGCAGACTGGTCCCCTGTAAACACAGTCACCTCTGCTCTTTAGACAAAGCTGGTTTAGGAAGGAGATGAGAAATCAGGGAACAGCGGAGTCTGAGGCTGCTTTTACCCAAGTTACTCATTACACCCCTTCACAGTGTAGGCCAGAGCAGGATCAGGCCCAGAGGAGCTCTGCCCTCCTCCTCCCTCCCTTCCCCATTTTGGGGCTGACACCAAACTTGCTGAAAGGCAAGTGGAAAAAGCTGAAGTGCTGAGTTGCAGCTTGAAAAACGACAGAGAGTGATTATTGCTGTCCAGGAGACAAGGATTAATACATCAGCCCAATGTGGGACTCATATTTCGGGCAAAGTATTTTTATACAGGCAAAAATCTACATCTTTCTCCTCGGCTGTTTGATTCATAGGAAAACAGTGCTGAAAAAACAAGGGTGAAAAAACCGGGAAAATAAAGGCTCAGAGCACACTTTATCAGTTCTTGTATTAATGTACAGCAAGGTACCAGTGGCAGGAAGAAGCTGATTCTCAGGGCATGTTAACAAAAAGCATCAAGCTGAGGTAGGGGATCTGTTGCTTATTCTGCCTTCTCTAAACTGCTTCTCCTCAGACTGTCAGGCGAGGGGAGGGAGCCAGGCCAGCACTTTGCCTAACAGGAGCAGGGGAGGAAAGGTCTCTTAAAGCCTGGCTGCTGTGTTCTCCTCAGGCAGAGTGAGGGTGATGGATGGGGAGGTTGCTCAGCGTCAGGCAGGGTGCAGAAGGGCCTCAGTAACATCTATTAAAGCCATCCATTTTCCCAGGCTCATCTGGCACTCACTCTTTGTCACCACACTTGTTACCTTTCCCTGATGGTAAATGCTGGGGAGCTTCAAGGTATTTGAACAGTCAGAGACGACAAATCCCTGCAAAGAAGAAAGTGTAAAACAGCAGGAGAAACATGTTGGCTTCATCCTGAGCGAGCATTAAATACACTTCCCATTTGTCTGAGGAGACAGTTAATGGGAAAACGGGCTCTTTAATTGAACAGCCTGAGAGTCTCACGCAGCTGCAGATAACAAACGCTCAGGAGAAAGCCATTTTTCCAGGCAGGGATGCCGGCCTGGGTGAGGCAGGAGGGAGCATTTCTTCCAGAGAAATAGCGGCACACGCCGTGGCTGCTGAGGACGATGGGGCGCGAGGCCTCTCCCAGCGCGGCGCTATTTAAAGGAGCAGAGAGAGGCCTCGGATCAGGCATTCAGCCCGAAGCTGGCCTCAGGCAAGAGCAGAGCAGAGGGTTATTTTTGCCGTGTTTTACAGCCGGCTCCAGCCCGGGGCTGCCAGCTGGTGTGTGCCACTCGTCTGGGTCACCGCGGGCTCTGCGGGCTCCTCTCCGCGGGACTCGCCGGCGGCTTCACGCACCAGGGCCCTGCTGTGTCCCTGCCGCCGCTCTGGTGGCCCTGGGCACCTTCTGCCAGTCCCAGCACGCCCGGCAAGAGGCCTCTCACTGGATTTCATCGTCCCTCTAACGCAGAGCTAAGGATTGCAGGGCACCTCTGTGGCCCCTCTGTGCTGGCAGCTGGGCTGGGCCCTCCTGGGACAGCACTTGGAATCACAGAATCCCAAACTGGTTTGGGTTGGAAGGGACCTTAAATCTCATCCAGTCCCACCCCTGCCATGAGCAGGGACACCTTCCACTATCCCAGGCTGCTCCAACCTGGCCTTGGACACTTCCAGGGATCCAGGGGCAGCCACAGCTTCTCTGGGCACCCTGTGCCAGGGCCTCACCACCCTCACAGCACAGAACTTCCTCCCAATATCCCACCTAACCCTGCTCTCTTTCAGTTTGAAGCCATTCCCCCTTGTCCTGTCTCTCCAGGCCCTTGTAAATAATTCCTCTCCATCTTTCTTGTCAGCTCCCTTCAGGTACTTCCCACCAACCTCCAAGGTATGAGGTACCAACAACAGGTGCCAGGCAGAGTAATCCAAAAATTACTCAAAAACAGTTAATGAACGTTATAAAATGAACTTTCCCTGACACAGGCTGCCTGCTCCATGTCCGTCTGCACTACATCAACCTTCCCACCTCCCCTCGAACCTTCCCTCCCCCTGCATGAGCCTTCAAACTCACCCTCCTGCAGCACAACCGCTTCCCAGTCTATAGAGCATCAGAGATCCTGGGATTAACCTGAATATTATTTTTCTTTACTCGTTTTAAGTCTTGTTCAGCCACAGAATTCAGGAGTCTCTGGCCTCTCCAGGGTGTGCAGCAGAGGGTGGTGGGGCCAGTGACACAGCCAGGGCAGGCACCTGCTTTCACTGTTATCCTGCTAATTAATAACACACTAATTAAATGAAGAAAGCCCATTACTGGAGTATCAAGACAATGGCAGAGATAAGAATGCAGTAAGAGAGGGACTGAAGGAGTCTCCTCTGTTGTCAAGTCCTCTTCCCTATGATTCCCATCACACCAGCTTATTAAACTCTGCCTTGAAAGCAGTGGCTTTCCCCTTGCTCCCCAGGGGAGGCTGTTAAAGAACTTCTCTTATCATGTATCCAGGAATCTCCTCATTTGCAATTAAAACCTACACTTAAGCAGTTTGTTCTTGATCTGTGGTTTAAATCACCTCCCCTCCGTGGGGTTTATCTCTCCCCTGAACAGCAGCCTCTCCTCTTCTCCACAAGAATTTATGGCTAAATAGGCTGCACGAGCATCCCCTCTTTTTCCCCGTATCCTCGTTGCTTTTCTGCCTGTAAACCTAAATCCCCTCAGTCTCTGCAGAACGCAGCAGTGACAGGCACTTTCCCAGGTGGTGAGGACAAGAAGGACTGCTGGGGACAGCCAGGGGGTTGGTGGGGCTCATCCTGCCCAGGGTGCTGGAAGGAACTGGGGCCAGCAGGGTTCAAACAGCCTCTCCAGGTCGTTTGTCCTAAAGGTGGGGTTTTTGGAGCTCCCTGCAGCTGCCTGTGGACAGGAGGCAGGAGGCAGCATCACACCCAAGTGCCAACCTGACATCGTGGTCACGCTGACAGGATTTAGGAGCCTTCTCCACAGCCTCAGGTCCTCTGTGCCATGCAGGACAGCCTGCCAGGGACAGTATCTCCTAACAGTGGTGACACAAGCCTTTTGTCCATTTCTTCTATTTTTTTCTTCCTTCTTCCCACCTCTTCCTCTCCCCTTGGTTTACTTGGAACATGGGCACATCCTCAGCTGCCCCCATCCAGCAGCAGGAAGGCAGCTGAAGGGTGTTCTCTCACCCCAGGGGTCTGGATCACTGATTCCCAGAGCAGCCTCACAAGCAGAAACCCTCATCAATACCGGGATGCTCTCACTGTGTGTTCATTAAGTGCATTTAATTACCAAAAGGGCAGAGAGATGCAGCAGGGCTGAGGCCTGAAAGGCCACACACAGGGAGCTCCCTTCCTGCCTTGCCTGGCCCTGTTCACGGTGTTATCCCAGCAACTGCTGAACCCACAGAGGTTCCATGGCTGCCCCAGCTTGGACCAGCACTGCCCCACTGCCAGCAGGAGCAGCAAATCTCATGGGGAAACCCTGGGTTGGCAGACTGTGATGCCTTAGGATTTTAGCTTTTCTATTTCTCATGTATTTGTGATGCTGCCATTCTTTGGTGTGTAACTCTAAACTCCATCCACAGTGTTGGCTGCTGTGCTCCCATCTGGGTCACACAAAACAATTCCTCTCCAGGCCTGGGAATCAAGGACACCCGACTGCCTCAGGCCCCGAGAAATGGGAACAGCAGGGAGTTGGGGGGGAGCAAACTTGGGGTGAATGACTTCATCACCTGGAGCTGTAATTGGAGGATTAACCCCCGATGTGCAAACGGACCAAACCTATAAAAGTATGAAAACCTGGGACCCCATGGTCCATTTTGGGTGTAGCCCCTGGGGGGGCTTCGTCTGCCCCGAATGTACCTGAAGGCCCTTCCATAAATATAACCTCTTTTATTCTCTTCATTTTGTCTGGCCTCTGCTTTTAGGTAGTCCCAAAAGGCATCAACTGGGTGCATGGATGTGCTCAGAGGAGCCCTGACTCCTCACAGTCTTTTGATTAAACACCTTCAGGGTGCTTGATATTCCTTTCTTATCCCAGCACTGAACTGGAAAATCAATTCCAGCCACAGACAATGAATGACCAAGGATCAGGCCTCCCAGTCTTCCATGCATCCTAGGAGAAGGCTCAAGCTGCCTGCCTGGAATGAGGGGAATCCTTTGGTACAGAAGTGGAAAAGTAAGTCATTGCCATGAGAAAAGAGAAGCTGGTGCTTTAATCCCTGCTGTGATCCCAGTCTGACCCAGAGCAGCTCAGATTTTCCCAGTGGGGTGTGAGGAGTGTTCTGGGAGTCCATGGAATTCCAGGCAGGGCCAGCCTGGGGAAGGGCTGTGTCTGTCAGGGACACGCCCATGGCCCAGCTGGCCACATCTGTGTAAGGACAGGCAGATGTGCTCACAAAATGTGTTCTGTCATGTCCTGCCTCAAGGACTGCATGGCTCTTCATTCCCACCAAAGGCAGGAAGATGACAGAGCACTTGGCATGGGAATTCAATAAGTCTGTTCTGCTTCTTTAACATCAGGCTGGGCACATTGTTGCCACTAACAGAGGAAGAACAATTAGCCTCAGAGAGCATTACCAGTGCTCTGTAATAGGGATTTGCAGGGCAAATCGCCTTAGGAGACTCCAGTGAAGTGAGACTGGGTTTTCCAAGGAATTTACAATACTAATCCTGGCAGTGCCAGGTCTCCAGTGATGCTGCATGGCAAGGAGGGCTGTGGGTGCCATGTAAACCAGAGCAGGGAGAGTTATTAAATATGCTATCAGCCACACAGCAAATGAGTCACTTACAAAGGTGAGGTAAAGGCTGAGGAAATGAAGAAAAGGGTTTCTTAAAGGGTGAGCTGCTCTCCTGGGCACACAGCCCTGACCTCTCTCACTTACCTTGTTTCTGCTCAGTCAAAGGAGTTGTGAGTTTGATAATAAGCTGACAGGATTTGCCTGTTAGAAGATGTGATATTAATAAGAAGGAATATTAAATGTGTGTCGTGTTGCTTTTGCTGTTGAGGGAATAAAATCCTTCCCTAATAACCATTTTGTGCCTGTTTGGAAGAATGGACCTTGTTAAGAAACAGGTATTTAAATATCTCATCTTTACTCAACAGGTCATCCCCCACCACTGCTAAACCATGGAGCCAACGAGCTCCAAAATTCACTGGTTTCTCGTGTTTAGGGATTTATGTGCAACCCCTCAGAGCCGTACCCACACCACGCAGCTCCCAACAAACCCCAGCAGTGGGGATGGAGCCAGGGGCCAGGGAAGAAGGTCCTTGGGGAAGCTCCATGGTGCTGCTCGTGGTGAGCAGAATTTGGGAATCTCTGAGCTAGCTGGGAATTCTCCAGCAGACCAAGTCTTCAGCGGAAAAAGCCAATTCTTCAGCACTGAAGGAACATGCAGATGATGATCAAATCCTCATGGAAAACTGCTGGATTCTCTTTTTTGGAGTCCTGGAGGGGAGCACACACTGCCCTTTAAAAAACCTTCATTTTCCAGTGAAGTAGAGGCTCATATCTCCTTGGCAGACCATGCTCATCCCTGCAAGTCTGTGGGCCCTGGCATACTTGGCTCCAAGCACCGATTTCTGGGACCAGGCCTCCACTTTGTCCAGCACTGGGCAGTCTCAGGAGAATCCAGTCCTAGGGCTGGATTTACCACATCCTTTAGGCTCAGCAGGATGCCAGAAACCCTGGATATTAGAAACCCTGGGTGTCAGAAACCCTGGATGTCAGAAACCCTGGCTTCCCCTCCCAGATCAACCCCTCCACTCCCCTCACAAGAGCCTGGGCTCCAGGAAAGTTGGGGAGCCTTGAGAAAAGGTTTTGAAAAATAAAAAATGAAATGGCTGGTTTAATATTTGTAAAGCCACCTTACAAGAGGTTTTCCCCTCCTCTGGAGGCAGCAGTTTTCTTTCCATTTGATAATACAGAAATATTTTCAGTTATTTCCAGAAAGGAGTTCCCATCTCCAGTCAGCCATAGTGGCTGTAAAGATGTCAGTCCTGATGGGCTTTCCCTGGCAATTTTAACCAGCAATAGTTTCCAGAAATCAATTCAAACCCCTTTGAAAACAATTGGCATTCACTTTAATGTCATTTTGATCCTTCCTTAAAGAGCACATTAAGTTTTACAATTACAAGGAAAAGCTGTCCTCTTCCACCCCACTGTTTACTTCCCTCTTGTCCTTCCACGCACAGAGCTGGAGTCAGCCAGGCAGCGTTAATGATTTGGTTTCTATATTCCCTCGTCCCTCCCCGACGCTAGCAGGGAATTGTATTTAAATGGCATTTGCTGCAGCACTGTTATCACAACTGTGCTGGGAAGCAATTTGGCTTCCAGAGGCGTCCTGAGAAACAATTTCTGGCTCCACACCAGTGGCTGGTGCCATGGCTCTGCTCATGCTCTACCCCACTAATGTCTGCAGCTAAAATAGGAATGAGCCTGCGCCCACAGACGTCCCCAACTGGTCACTGGAGATTCACGAACCAGGGAATGCTCCCAGTTTGCCAAGCAGATGAATTGGAATGGGCACACGGGAATGCACCCCATAAACTGGGTAATAACGGGAGCTGGTTATTGTGCTCCGTGCAATAAATGCCCCCAGTTTGCTGCCACATAGAAACGGCTCCAACCTTTCCCTGCATCTGAGCTGGAAGATGGAGCTCCAGGCACTGGGGACACTGGAGATCTGAGCTGGGTTGCAGCTCCAGTGGCCACTTGTGCTGGTCCTTTCAAAGCCCTGTCGCTTGTGGGGGCTCTTTAATCAGAGCAGCGGCTCAACCTCCTCTGGGCCAGCCCCACTTCCCATCTGCCCAGGATCCCCAGTTGGGATAAAAATACAAATAATAATGCTCACAATTTTAGTTCCCATCCATTTTTGGAAGAGTGCTCTCTTTTCATGGGATGTCACATCTGAAAATTGGGCTCTCCTAGTGTCCTTCTCCACAAAGGAACAGCGCGGGCAGTGTCTGAGTGCAGCTGATAACCTTGTGGCCCTTCCTCTCCTTTTAGCAGCAGAAAATATTTGTGAATCCCAAGCCACTGCGTAGGAAGACAAAATAGAGCTAAGAGCTGTAATTTTCAAGGACGTGCTCTCTGAAGCTGTGCAATGCAGCCACACTTCAGAATCTCCCTGGAAAGGAAGAAGGCACCAAAACCCGTGGTTTTTTCCGTTCTATTTTCCTCCAGCTTGCAGTGGAGCATCACAGCTGAGAACAGTGGGTGGCACTGGCCCGGCCTCACATCTCAGGCTTGGCAGCGTGTCCTAGATGAGCTCCATGCAGAAATGTGGCCAGACACCACTTGGAATCAGAAAAAAAATAGTCCACGAAATTGCCTTTGGAAATGGTCTTCAGTGCTGCAGAATTTCAGCTCCTCTTGATTCATGAAGCAACCCTGGCTCGCTGCTGTCTCCCCATTAAAACCTGGCTGGGTTCAGGCAGCTGTGGGGCAGGAGAAATAGAAAGCAAGGCACAGAAGAGGGAAATAAATGCAGGCAGATCCACCTTAGCCCTGCTCTCAGCTCCACTCGCTCTCATCCGTAACACGTTGCACCTGGCAGGCTTGACTGTAGAGCACTGAGCCAAAGCCATGTTTCACTGGGAATTCCTGCTCCTAAAATATGGAAGTGAGAGATAAAACTGGTCATTGGAAAGCCAAGGCAGAGACACAGAAGAACGGAGCAGGGGAGAGCTTGGCTTGGGGTGTGAGGGAAAAATGGGTGAAGAGAAAGTTTCCTCTTCCCAAACAGCAAGTGGTGGAGTTTTGAACCAGTAATTTCCTCCTTCTCACTGTTAACTCTGCATGTTAACAAAGCTTCATTTACTGCCTGCTTATGTGGTTTCTCACACTGGAAGTTGGGTTGAGGGCACCAAGAAAGAAAATGAGGAATGAAGGTGGTGCTGGAGGGAGCGCTTGGAGTGTGGGCAGGTTGTGCACATCATGTTGTCCCTGGTCACCCTTGAGCTGCTCCTCTGACCTTGGCAGCCACTCGAAGGTGGGCAAGATCCTCCAAGGGCCTTCCTAAAATCACCAGGGAAGATGGGTTTGCCAGATCAGCTGGATGAGGACAGGATAGGCGTGCACAGCTTTCCATGGATGCACGGCAAACATCAGCCCTCTGCCCTGTCCTGAGGGCATCTCCATGACCCAAAGTGTCAAACCAGGTGGGAAACAGGTCCTAAGTGGCCCTGCTGTGGTCTGGACATGGCAGGTGCCTGAGCAGGGCTGTGAGGGACACCAGCAGGGCTCTCTTTCCACATCGCCGGCAGCTCTGTCCAACGAGCTTTATTTGAATAACGTTTCATTTAATCTCCAAGGAGATGCGTCATTTTGATCTTTGGGGATGGGGGGTACTGACACTGATGAAATGGGGAAAACTTTACAAATGAAAATTATTTTTTAAGTGCAAAGTCTGCAGTCTTTGAGTCTGAAAACACAAGAATGACATTGTCACCCTGGGAGATTTCCTTCGTGCCACTTTATTTTCCTGCTAATACTCCTCTTATAAAGCCAGAACTTAGATCACGGAATATTTCAGTAGTGCCAAATCTGAATTCTTTATTGGGAAAAGGTTTTTAATCAAGAAGGAAGGGCTCTTGAGGTGGGACATCCTGATCTCCTGCAATGTTTCCTGGCAAAGCAGCTCCCTTGCTCCTGCTGACCACACTTCTGTGCCATCACTGACTGCAACACATGCTGAACACCTCCCCCCTCAAGCTCCTCAGATGTCACCACCTCCAGACAGTGCAAGGTGATGTTGGAGGTGAAATCCTGGTTCCCTGCACTCAGTGAGAAGAAAGCTGGGTAGTACAGCCACGCTTTCACTATTTCTCCCACCACAAAGGCACGCAAGAATCACAGCTTCCCTTTTAAAAATAGTTAAATAAAAGTATGTTTCTAGGCCAGATGAGAGGCTCTAAAGAACATTTTTCAACAAAACAAGCGTTGTGTCATCTGACACCAAGGCCATGTATTTTTTACCAGGGCCTCTCAGGAATTTTTCCAAGGTCGGCTCAGCATCCTCTTTGCACAAGAGAACAGGAGCAGCCCCCTGCAACTCATCCCAAGGAAATCAGGGCAGTGGTAAGAAAAACGGGAAATATCTGAAAAAAAAGATATTTTTATAAAAGATAAAAGATAAAAAAAAGATCCCTGAAAAGCCAGGGGGAAGCGTAGTGACAGGCTGGTGACTTTGCGACTGGGCTTTCCCTTCTGGAAAACCCTTCTTGTGCTGTACCCTGCACATTAATAGTGCATTAATCCTTTAGGAATGACTGGATTATTTGCCATCAGACTTTAGGCTGATGACTCCAAAGAGCTCTGCACATCAGCTGCACAGTGACCTTTAGAATGAGCTTCAAACCTTGGTATTTCAAACCTCCACTACCAAAAAAAACCCCAACCCTGAACACACAGATTCATAAAATGGCTTGGGTTGGAAGGGACCTTAAAGCTCATCCCATCCCACCCCCTGCCATGGGCAGGGACACCTTCCACTATCCCAGGTTGCTCCAAGCCCCGTCCACCTTGGCCTGGGACAGTGCTCAGAGCTGGTGCAGCCTCACCTCGAGTCCTGGGAGCAGTTCTGGGTGCCACAATATAAAAAAACCATCTAAGGCCGTTAGAGAGTGTCCAAAGGGGGAACATAAGGATGGGGAATGGTCTGGAGGGGAAGCCCAAGAGGAAGAGCTGAGGGCACTTGGTCTGTTCAGCTGGAGGAGACTGAGGGGAGAGCTCATTGCAGTTACAACTTCCTTGTGAGGGGAAGAGAAGGGGAAGACACTGATCTCTGCTCTGTGACCAGTGACAGGACTCAGGGAACGGCTGGAGCTGTGTCAGGGGTGTTTAGGTTGGATATCAGGGTTGGGTTCTGCCCCCAGAGGGTGCTGGGCACTGCCCAGGCTCCCCAGGGAATGGGCACGGCCCCGAGGCTGCCAGAGCTCCAGGAGCGTTTGGACAGCGCTGCCAGGGATGCCCAGGGTGGGGTTGTTGGGGTGTCTGTGCAGGGCTGGAGCTGGGCTGGATGAGCCCTGTGGGTCCCTTCCCACTCAGGATATTCCCTGATTCTA
Organism: Lycocorax pyrrhopterus obiensis; assembly: GCA_014706295.1. NCBI lineage: Eukaryota > Metazoa > Chordata > Aves > Passeriformes > Paradisaeidae > Lycocorax > Lycocorax pyrrhopterus. The sequence goes on along the minus strand of JACSVZ010000022.1, from coordinate 4,975,980 downwards.
CTTCCCAGGCATGGGGCATCCACAGCTTCCCTGGGCACCTACACTGATCTGCCTGCTACGCTCCAGGCCCATCACACCACTCTGAGAGCACTCATTAGTCAGAACCCCACTTTAATTTGTGCATTAGAAGGTTACACATAGAAATTCCTGTCCTGGGCTGAACCCTTGGCCAATGTTTTGTGATACTCCAAGTCTTGGCCCTTGTGTAACACCCATGGTCGCTGTAATTTGGTACAACTTCCTTTCCTGTTTTCAGCCCACGGGAAGAACCCTCCCAAAGGAGAAGCTGTTCCCTTCCCGAGCAGAATGCTGCCTTTGTGCAGCAGCTACATTTTCACCATTATCCATCATTTGCAGCAAACATCATTTTTATAAAAGCTCAGCGACAATACAAATGTGCAGGGGGCACAAATACAGAGGCACCATTACTGAAATTGTTCCTACTTGCAGTTCTCCTGCCTGCCCAGTTCCATTTCCAAACTTGATATTTGCTTTCTTTTCTTTAGGATATTTTCCAACCACACCAGCTTGAACCCAGAACCTCGAAAATAGCCAAAAAATGATCAGTAATTTTGGAGGAGAAAGGGAAAGAAAAAGAAACCACACAGAAAGTTCAGAGTTTGAGGTTTGGTGAAGATTCAGGGTTTTTCTTGTTTTATGAAAATAATTTGCGACATTGCTAATTTAAAGGAATTTGATCTTCAGGGAGCACAGGCTTCAAAGGCTTTTCACGGAGTCGCAGAGTAGTGGGTGGATGTTTGTTGGAAGATGCTTTCCTCCATGCAGAACAATATTCCAGGTACCCTGTATCATCTGCTGCTGGCACTGTGCCCACGACGGGACACCCGAGGTGACTTTGAACCACATTCCCCAGCAGCTGCTTCATCCAATTTCAGTGGATGCCGGGCCTTTGTTGAAAATCCATGGAAGTAAAAGCACGAGTGTTCCTGCAGAGATAAGGGTGCTGAGCACAGGCTGCTTTATTCCCCCTGAAACCAACACCTGTATCCCTCTCCCACATTTTCTCTGCCTGGAGCTCCCTTTTTTCCAGCTGCTAGCGGCACAACTGGATCTGAGAGCAAGCAAGACCTGGGCATTCCAGCAGATCCAGGTGTGTGTTCCAGCAGATCCAGGTGTGTGTTCCAGCGGGGCAGCAGCACCCTTGTCTACCCCATCCATGCCCACCAGCACCTCACGGAGCCATGGAATCACAGCAGCAGCCACTCTCAAGCTCTAAAATGCTTTTATAAGAATAAGTTCATCGTAAGAATAAATGCATAATAAGGATAAATGCAATTTTCTCCAGGAAGTGGCAGCAGGGCTGGGCACTGCTAGGGGAAAACATCCCAGTCACACCTGCACACCCAGGTTCAGGTTCCCTTAGAGAGATCCATGTGCCAGCCTGCACTGAGATTGTTGGGAGGAGTTACCTGGCTTCTGCAAGGGAACATCAACCCTCGCTCTGGCCAGGATTACTGAAATCCAACCTTAAGAAAGCTTTTCCCTAAAAAAAAAAAAATGGAAAAAAAAAAAAAGAAAAGAAAGCGTGGAAAGAGTGTACACTAAGTGCTTTCAGTTGCATGGGAAAAAAGAAAGAAATTGTGACTATAAAATACACAAAAAAATCCCAAAACCAAACCCAACCCAACCCAACCCAAACCAAACCAAACCAAACCAAACCAAACCAAACCAAACAAAAAAACCCAAACCAGTTAAAAAGCAGCAAAATGCACCATGGCCTGAAGTTGCCAAGTGGCCATAGCCATTTCCACAGTTTTTAAACCAGGAGAGCCGTCATTCCGGGCCCCGGGGGCTGCCTGGGGTGCAGCTGGCAGAGCAGGGTGTGGGAGCAGCCAGGCCTGAGGTGCCCTGCCTGGGTGAGGGGACAGCAGGGCCACCCGTCCCAGCTGTGCTGCTGCACCCGTGGGCTGGTGCCACCCCAGCCAAGGGCACACCTGGGCGAGAGTTCTCCTGCAGCTCAGATAAAACAGCTCTGCAGAATCCGCAGGGCACTTGTTCTGGAGGGGAAATCTTGTAACACGTGAGGTGTGATCCCAGCAGTGTGTCCATTCCACAGGAAGATCCAAGCAGGAATTGCTCTGCAGCAGTGGATACGGGGCTGGAAAGCACTGGATTGTTGGATTACAGCAGGAGGAATTTGGGAAGCAAATCACCATCCCCCCTGCTGCCCAATCTTATCTCAAAGGTCTTTCTGGCTCCTTCTGAGGGCTGCAGGCTCAGAAATCAAACCTCATGCACAGATCCCTCCTTGCCATTCATCCCAAAGAGGCAGGACAAGCCTTCAGCCAGTCCCAGCCACAGAGCTGGCAGAGCTTTCCCCTAAAGGCTCTGGAGTTCTGGAACTTGTCCGAACTTCCTCAAAGCTGTTCCTTTCCTGGCCCCTCAGATCCGTGGAGCAATGGGCGGATGCTTCTCTCCTGCAGGAGCAGCTTTTTGGGAGCAGCCCCACCACAGCAGCCTCTGAGTGTGCTCCAGGCACAGAGGGTCCAACCTGAGTGCCAGGGGCCACCTGAGGGGTTCAAACACCTCACGAGCAACAATTTCAGGGCTCTCTGTGCACCAATACTTCATTTGATGTTGCTTGAACATAACTGAATTATTGAATTCATAATCCAAGTCACCCACAAGCCACGTAACCTCCGTGAGTGGCACAAAACCAACGCTGAACTGAGCAGCTGTGCTGGATTCCCTCTGTAGCAAGACATTGCAGGGGAAAAAAACCACAAGAGCTTTAGCAAGGTGACATTAGGCTAATAGGAAATTCTTTTGTTACATTAGCAAATTACAGTAATCATGCCTGGCATGCCTTTAAATAAAGCTCATACAGCAGCTTTATATATCAATAAATAATAATAAGCATCTTCAGGCATTAGTGGACACAGCCCCCTTTACTGAAAGGTGGCATTAGCTGCCTAATACAACCCTAATAATCTCTCATTTTACAGCAGAAAAATCAGCATCAGGAGCAGCCAGTCACACTTGGCCTGTCATGGGGATTTTTCTCTTTGTTTCTGAATGAAGCTTTCTTCCATCTTACCCACCTTCCTCCATTTTTTGCCTCTCCTCTCCACTGGACATTTGCAGAAGGTTCAGTCTGGGAAGGGAGTCCCACCAGGGCTTTTTTCAGTCGATGAAGACAAACTGGTAATTTCGTGCGGGTATCTGGGCCTTCTGTCCCACCCTCCAGAGCAGCCCATGCTCTCAAGCCCCCGTGGTGAGCCTGCGCTGCTGGAACTGCATTGCCCAGGAGCTGGGCTGAAGAACTGAGTGGGGACAGCTGTGGAAAAACCCTCCTTGCTTGCAGAAGAGCCACAGCCTGGAGCAGTGGCACAGAGGGGCAGGAGATGTGGTCCAACAAAAGGGACACCGGGGTGAAGCTCTGAAGCCCTGGGGAACAAGCGATAGGATGAGAGGAAATGGCCCCAAGCTGCACCAGGGAAGGTTCAGGTTGGGTATTAGGGAGAACTTCTTCGCTGAAAGGGTTGTCCAGCCCTGGTACAGCTGCTCAGGGCAGCGGTGGAGTCCCCATCCCTGGAGGGATTTAAAAGGAGCGTGGCTGAGGCACTTGGAGACATGGGGCAGTGGTGAACACGGTGGTAGTGCTGGCCGATGGTTGAACTTGGTGACCAGAGAGGCCTTTTCCAGCCCTGATGACTTTTTTCCATGGATTCATTTCCCTGAAGGTGCCATGGTCAGCCTCAGGAGCTGTTGGCTTCTGTTCTCACCTCACGTGTTTCACAAGACACAGGTGAGCTCAGAGCCACGTCCTCCCTGGAGCCCCCAAGGCCGAACAGAACCATGGAGTCATTTCGGTTGGAAAAGACCTCCAGGACCATCGGTTCCACCCATAACCCACTGGGGTGGGCACAGCAGTGAGGATGTGCAGCCCTGGCACCTCACCCCTCCCCGTGAGGGCCACAGGCTCGTTCCCTGCCCGGTCCCCACGGCTCAGCCCCTCCCTGGCCCTTCTGCCCACAGCGGGACACTGCTCTCCACGTCCCCAGCTCCTTCCACCGAGGCCCCCAAACAGCTGGCAGAGGTTTTGGGGGCATTTCAGACTCTGCTGAGCAGAGTTCCAGCTCCATCACCAGTGTCCCACAAGCACCACGGTGGGGACACGTCGCCAACCTGAGGACAGCGACCCGAAAACAACCTCTGGAAGCTGTGCATGAGATCAGGTGGTAAAACACAGCCAAGAAGGAGACATCTCAGCAAGAACCTAGCAGAGCAAATAAAACTGAGCATTTCTGCTAAATAAATATTCTTGTTCTCTTTATCAGCACCTTAAAATACACGTCAGTGTTGTTCAGCTTTGGGGGTTGGGTTGTTGGGGTTTTTTAAGGCTGTAATCAGCCTTATTTAAATTGGTTTGGTCTTTTGCCTCGTGGCATCACCTGGAAACTTGTTCTGTAACGTGTGGGATGATTTTATGAGAGATGTATGGGCAGGCACCTTGAATTCTTCTGGTTTTCATTAATTTGATTCCTTCCAGGCAAGAAAAGGCTGTAATAATGTGATAAAACGAGGAAACTGGTGACATTTAATATCATAAAAGAGCACGGAGGGGGGCCCGGTGTTTTTAAGTGTCACCAGCACATTTTCGGAGATGGCCCAGCCCTGAGAATCAGGGCTCTGAAATAATTTAATCCATGCATGATAAAAGGAACCACTAGAAATAATTCACTCCTTGTCTTATTGCATATAGACTGGTTTGGGAGCTCATTATTTATTTGGCAAGTATTTAGCATAACAAATCAATTTCCAGTGACACCTCAGATGAGGTAATTTATACTGAAAGTCAAAAGAAGATGAAAAAAAGGAAGATTAAACTGTTATTTTAGAAGGAGGCTGGGTGCTGGTGTCTATCCAGGGCTGGCAGCAGGCAGGGCAGGGGCTGTGACACTGCCTGGGGTGGCAGTGACCCTGCCCAGCTCTGCGTGCCCCTCACCAGAGCAAGGACAAGCAGCCCAGCTGTGCTCCAGGGTGTTGGGAAGAGGCCTGGATGGCAGAAACAGCAACAAGTGGAGCTGCATATCCCAGTGGGAACCCTGGACTCTTGTTTGGACATGCTCTGGTTTCCCCTGCTGCCACAAACACCCCAGACAGGGCCCTCTGGACACACCTGCCAAGGGAGAAGCAAAAGCATGGGATGGGAAGATGAGCATTCCCTCAACCTGCATCACTCACCATGTCCTGTCCTGCTCCTGCTGGGTGGAATTCAGATGAACAAAAACCACAAGCATAAGGTTGGTTCCAGAAAAGTTTAAAGGAAACGAAAAGGCTCTGCACAAAGCAAAATTCAGATGTTTTCTGTGTTTGGCTCACTAGGGCAGGAGAGGAGCCACTTCTCAAGCCCAGATCCCAACCAGACTTTTGTATAAGCTTGTGCAGAGCCATTGCAAAGGGAGGCAAGAGGATGGGCCAAAGGGTTCCCTGGAGGGCTCAGCCTGGAGAAAAGGAGGCTCAGGGGGGACCTTGTGGCTCTGCACAACTCCCTGACAGGAGGGGGCAGCCGGGGGGGGTCGGGCTCTGCTCCCACAAGGGACAGGAGGAGAGGGAACGGCCTCAGGCTGGGCCAGGGGAGGGGCAGGGTGGATATTGGGGAAAAATTATTTATTGGAGAGTAGTTAAACATTGACACAGGCTGCCCAGGGCAGTGGTGGGGTCGCCACCCCTGGAAATGCGCAGAAAACAAGTAGATGTGGCACTTGACAATGTGGTTTAGTTGACAAAGCAGTGGTCAGCCAAAGGTTGGACTTGATGGTCCTGGAGGTTTCCTCCAACCCGAGTGATTCTGTGATTTTAAGGTAGCAGCAGATACATTTGAGTTTCACTGGATTCTGCTGCTGCTTCCAGACCAAAATCTTTGAAACTAGAAATTTTCTAGTGGAAGTTTTTTGTTTGTTTTGGTTGATGTATTCAAATTTAAAACAGGAACACTCCGAATTAAGACAAAATTTCTTATGAAGGGGTCACAGGAACCTTGATGGTGCCAAAAAAATGCTTTTCCAAAGCCAGTGGCAGCTGTTTAAGTTTGAATCACTGAAAGAAACAGGATCATTTCCTGGTTTTCTTTGCTCTGAGTTTTCTTCTCTCTTATGTTTCAGTTTCAAAGAAGGAAAAAAAAAAACCCAACCGTGTCTGTCTGGCTTTAGGCACATCTGGGAATTCACAGCCGACTCAAGGTGCCCTCTGCCCGAAGATGTTTATGGAACAACATTCCTGAGGAGCCAAGAGCACAGGGCATGGCCCTTCTCTCTGCCCCCACCTCCTGCTCTGCAGCACCAGGTTACAACAACAACCTGGAGAAGTTCAGCCATGGAAAATCCCCACAGTGATTTCCTTGTCCTGGTTGGAACCTCACGGCATCGCCAGCCCTTTTCAGGATCCTGTTACAGCATTAAAAGATGCAGCTTAAACTGTCTCCGCCTGACAGCATCCAAACCTGAGGCCAGAGCAGCCCAAAGTGCTCGGATTACGCCAAAAAGGAGCTATTTTTGTGGAAATACACTGTTTAATTCTCGTGGGTCCCACTGAAACGAGTAAGTGGAAGATTACCTTGGTCTAATCTAACTAGGGGGTAAGTCCTGAGCTTTACAGCTATAACAGGACCATGGTCGGTGTTAGTTTTGCCAGAAAAGTTAATTTTAAAAGTGAAAGGAGCACCAAGAGGTGTCTGGCACCCATCCCTTCTCACAGGTTCACCTGCCTTGGAGAGCATCCACTGCTCCCTCTAAAATCCAGCAACACTTTTTGTTTTGATGGAACACCCCAAAGTATCACAGATGTTATTTTCAGAGGTTTTTTGGGCCTTTGCTGCTGTGAAGTCTCAGAGTGATGCACTGAAGCATGTCCAAACCACGCCAGAGAGACACAATTGGTGTCAGCCAAGGCAATGTTGATTTTATTCTCTCTCTGTAAAGGGCAGCCAAAACCATTTCCAAACTGAGATCAAATCTCAATGTGAACAGCTCTGAATCTGGATTAACTTCATTCCTGCACCAGAAATTGCTTTTGGCCCTTCATTATCAGATTGAATTGCTCCCCCTGCTTAATTAAGCCATGAACCCCATACAGACTCAGCTCTGCCTCAGTTCCCAGCATGTTTTAGGAATCTTGGGCAGAAATTTGCAGGGGTTACAGAATCCTGGAATGGTTTGGGTTGGAAGGGACCTTAAAGGTCATCTCATTCCAACGCCCTGCCATGGGCAGGGACACCTTCCACTATCCCAGGCTGTTCCAAGCCCCGTCCAACCTGGCCTTGGACACTTCCAGGGACTGAGTATCTATTTTCCAGATCCAGATTTCACTGGGGGTGCCTTGGTGGGTGACAGAACCGTGTTCCCCAAAAGGAAGAGCCCCCACAGCCCATGGGAACGAGCTCCTCAGGGGAGGCACATTCACCCCCACCTGGCAGTGGGGACATTGTCCTGTAGGACTGCAGGGAGGGGAGGATGTGTGTGCACCCAAAATGTGTGCGCCCTCACCTTCTCCATATTTGCATCCAGCAGTTAATTAACAGCCATTAAAGCTCTGCAAACATTTAAACAGACTTTAAATAGCCATGAAAACACAATTGCCATGGAAAGCGTGCCCATGGAATTAATGTAATTAAGTGCCAATTCCAGAGCCTATGTGGGCACACACACAGCTCCCCCGGCCCCTCCTGCCTGGATAAACTCACTCCAGAATTCCTCATTCCACAGTTTTTGAGGGATGGCTCGGTGGTGGCAGCCAGCCCAGGCTGAGGGCTGGGGGGTCACCACAGCAGCAGTTCCCTGCTCCTCATGGATCCAAGCCAGGGCTGCGTCTCCTCTCCCACTCCCACTGGCTGCCACCCTCCCAGGTTCCCACTCCTTGCCCCTGGGTTGCTTCCTCCTTAATCAGGAGCTGGTGATTGCCTGCTCCTGCCCTCCTTGGTGAGGATTCCAGGCTGCTCCACAGGGTTTCAAAACCCCCAAATCCTGGGAAAATGCCCTGCCTGGCTTAGCACTGCTCTCTCTGAATGCATGTGGCTTATTGGTGCCTCCAATATCGGCATCACAGAAGGGGAAGACTCCAGATTTCCCCAACAAACCTTGGGCAAAATACATTCTACATTTCTTTAAAGAGAGGCAGAGATTCTCCAGGTCAGAGAGATGCAGAGCTGGGACTGGAGCATTCCCAGCCCTGCACACAGAGGGAAAACCCGGGCAGTAACACAGTGACACGTGTCTGACCTCACAACAGGCGGTGTTACCCGGACTGTTCTTTCCAAAGGCAAAAATCCAGGAGAAAAAGCAAATGCAGGGAAGTGCTGGTGTGACTGTGCCCTCGAGAGACAGCCCCGAGCCAGGGAAACACCAACAGCAGCAGGAAAAGCAGCGAGAGCTTTTCCAGCAGCACATCCCCGTGTGGGAGCGGCTGACCCTACTGCTCGCTGTCATCGCAGGTGTGTTCAGAGCTCCTGCTCATCCAACTCGCCAAAACCACTTCGTGCAAGGTCGCTGAACATCCCCCAGCAGGAAAAACTTGTGCTCATCACTAACTTGGCTTAAGTTCAGACACAAGACCTGGACAAAATCATCAGATTTAACTACCTCGAGTGAAATAAATTCAAGCCTAAATCTCATTGTTAGGCATCTGGATCATCCAATTCCCCTCAGCTCTGCAGATGAATCAATCTCCCAAAGCCCACGTAACCTCTGGCAGGAAGGGTAAGGAGGTCTGGAGAGCTGCTCCCGTGCCATTATCCCTTTGAATCTCTCAGGGATTAAATGAACCTCTCCAATAATACTTCTGAGCACCCTGTCTCTGCATTAAGCCCTCTGCTATTTTCTCACACTCGTGTTTATTTGTTTAGTCCTCCAAATTGAGAACACAAACTTCTGTCGTGGCTCATCCTGTGTCCCCATGCCTGGGACGTGGCCATGACAGTGTCCTGCAGAGGAGCAGAGCCAGGAGCTCTCCTGGGGCTCCACCTTGCACCTCTGACAGTTTGCCGTGGTCAAAGTAAGATTTAACCCAGCCCTGCAGAGCAGCTGCTGCACCCAGGGTGCCACGTTTCCTGATTAAGACAAGAAATGGCTCCAAGAGATCTGTTCCAATGCCAGAATTTCCCTTTTTTTATTTGCATGGAGCACACGGTAAGCCCCAGCCCTGCCCTTCCCAGCCTCCCTCCCCAGTGCCTCTGCCCCTGCAGGTGGCCCAGGGTGGCTGCAGGGTACCCGGAGCAGGCAGAGGAGACCCAGGCCATCGACCTGAGCCAGAGAGGAGGCTCAGCTGAACAGCCGTTAGCCTGTGTGTACATCCTAATTAATGATACCAGCTGTGATTAATTAATAATAACTAATGGTGTGTCCCCCAGCAGATGAGTCTGTACATTCCCTGGATCTGACCATGTCTCCCCTACACTACAGCAGGTACATGGTGTTTTTCCAGAACAATCTGAGTCTTCCCAACACACGTCACCAGCAGCTCTGGTTTCCATCCCCCCGGCTGGTCATGGGCTTCCATCCAAATTTGGATAAATCTGTCCTGTAGCAACAGGACAAGGAGTTCTAAACTCAACCAGGGTTGATTTAGATAAGGAAGCAGCAGGTTTTTGCAGTGAGGGTGGTGAGGCCTGGCACAGGTTGCCCAGACAGGCGGTGGATTCCCCATCCTTGGGAGCATTCAAGGTCAGGTTGCTCTGAGCAGCCTCACAAACTGAATTTAGCTCTGTTCACTGCAAGGGGGTGGGAGAAGATGGCTCTAAAGGTCCCTCCCAAACCATTTTGTTGTTCCAAATCTCCTTCATCTCTTGCTGGAATGAGGGTGCAGCACAAGTGGGACTTGTCCCCACTTCAGCCCCTGTCCCTCCTCTGGGGAATCCTGGCAGCCCACACTGGGGCCACAGGGATAATCCCACCCTCCCAAGGCTAATTAGGTAAAAGAACAACATGCAAAGGGTTATTTCGTTATGTCCTTAGTCATTTGTGGCATTAATAATGTAAAAGGACACCTCATTAGCCTCTGAGGAGAGGAAAGGTGCAGCAGTCTGTTGAAGGCAGACAACGAGGAGCAGCAGCCTTTCAAAAGGCAGCAGCATTTATCACAATGCATTTGAAGCTGAGCTCTCTGAGACGTGCAATGTTGTTTTACAAAACTCCAAATGAGCATTCCCGCGATTGTAAAACACATCAGGATCTTTGTTCTGCCTTTAATCTGTCAGCTCACCTTCACGAATCTAATGAACTCGTCTAGGTTACAGAATGTTTTATTCAAGACAAAGTCTGATATTATCATTTAAGATGTAAATCCTAAACTAATAGAAGCTGAAGTTGATAATAAAACAGCAATTAATCCACGTTGATAGTAACAAAAATTAACAAACTGCTGTTCAAATATTTATAGCAGGAAAGTTCTGTTCCTTGCTCGTTGATGTCGGCTGACTTTGAAAGTACAACCCGAGCTTGCTGTGGAGCAGAAGTTTCTCCTGTCAGGAGCTGTCTGGCATTTGCTGCAACAGAAACAGCCCCAGTGACAGCAGCACCCACTTCCAGGGGGAATCATGGAATGTCCTGAGCTGGGAGGGACCCACAGGATCATCCAGCCCAGCTCCAACCCTGCACAGACACCCCAACAACCCTGCCCTGTGCACCCCTGGGAGTGGTGTCCAAACGCTCCTGGAGCTCTGGCAGCCTTTCCATTGGCCATTCCCTGGGGAACTTTCATTTCTAATGGACTCAATTCTCCTCCTGCTGTTTGCTGTCCTGAATATTTAACCTCTTCTCCATTACAGCTGGAGAGCTGGGGCAGGAGGGGCAGGGAAGGGGTTCCTGAAGAGCTGCAGTTCTGCAGCTGGTGGATTCCACATCCACCTCACTGCACTTGCCTGGCCTGATTTAAACATTCGATGAGCAACGCACTCAGAGCAACTTTCTAACCCTGGGGACAGACTTTTGTGTCTTGAGTTTTGCAGACTCAGTGCAAAGGAAAACAGGCAAGCACAGAGGGAAGGAAGTGTCTGTCCAGCCAGGAGCTGACCCCTGGAATTCACAGCCTCAGCCTATTGTTGAAGGAGAGGCACCAGAAACAGGTGCAGATACTGAAGAAATGGAAATATGTGAAGAAGTCCACAAAGGGGGAGGGTTAAAAAGGGTCCAGTTTCCATCTGCAAGGCAAAAGCCAGGAAGAACATTCCTGCACAGAGCAGTTCCTCTGTTCCTCACCCAGGGGCAGATTCTTCCAGAAACACTGGAGACACAAAGCCTGGGAAGAGCTCCTTGGATACAGAGGTGGGTTGTGATGGCTCACAGCACCAGCAAGACACTGCACCATTAACAGGGAGGGGAGAGGGGAGGGCATGGCTCCCAAAATCCTCCCCCAACCCTTCCCACCAAACCTGCCCCGAGGATCCGGCCCACCAGCCTCAGCTGCTCCCTTTATTCCTTTGTGCCTCCTCCTGGATTATGCACTGCTCGATCCAAACCTCCAAGGCATTAAAAAATCATCTGTGCACTCCCAGCCCCTTCCCCAAACCCTCTGTGGGAGTCAGACACATGAAAAACACGAGAGAGGGGGAAAAGGAGGTGTGTGCAAACATTTGCAGTGGCTGCTCACCAATGCATGCAGTCATTTCAGCCCCACCACTGCTCCCAAGCCAAAGTTAAAATGAAAGCTGGCATGTCACTCTGCAGCCAGATGTGTTTCATAATGCATGGGCAGGGTATATTTTATTAATTCTGTTTTTTTGTAGATCTCTGTTTGCATAAGTTTCATCCTCCCATGAAGCTGCCTGGCTCTGCGTGTTGTGTGTTGTCTTCTTAATTTCTGTTTTTTTCTCCCTGTGGGATGCCCTTCCAGGCTGCTGGGGGGGATCTGAGCAGGTCCCACAGTGGGACAGCAGCAGGAGGGTCCTTGGGACAGAGGGAAGAGAGTCCCAGGGTCAAGAATCAGGCGGGGAAGGTTGTTCTTGACTTGTGTGAGGCTTTTAATCACAGAGTCACCTCTGCTAGACAGCAGTTCACAGCGTTCCCTCGACACCAACCCAAAACCTGCTGTGGGACGTTCAGTGTTTTCTTTCAGTAAGGCTTGTGGAAGTGTCATTTGCTGCTGGGATCTGACTGGTGAAGGGGACACAAAGAGCAGGGAGCTTTCGGTGTTCCCCGTGCTGACAGACGAGGGGTGAGACCCCTCCTCCCCAGAGGCTGCTGTGCTCTCCCCGTCCCCCTGCGGAACACATCCAGGGTCCAGGCAGCCTGGCCAGCTTGGGGAGAGGGGAGAAGCAGCCAGGAGGGGCTGGAAAATCTCACGGGCTCAAGGGAGGGAATTTGGATGACGTTCCAGCCCCCCGTGTCCCACATCTGCTGCTCCATGCCCCGACAGTGCCAAGGTGAGAGCCCGCACAGAGAATCCCAGCCTGTCCTCAGGGAAGCTCCACGTTCTCCTGGTTGTTCTCACAGGTTTTTTCGGGCTCCTTCACGCAGTTTCCACCACTCCAATTTACCATCAGCCTTCTCACAGCCCAGAGAAGCTGTGGCTGCCCCTGGATCCCTGGCAGTGCCCAAGGCCAGGCTGGATGGGGCTTGGAGCAGCCTGGGACAGTGGAAGGTGTCCCATGGCAGGGGTGGGACGGGATGGGATTTAAGATCCCTCCAACCCAAACCAGTCTGGGATTCTGTGAATTCTGGCTTATAAGTCTTGATGAGAAAGATGGAAAAGCACCTTAAATAAATCTGATTCACCACAAATCTCCTTTCTGGTGTTGAATGACACAGATCTAAAATATGAGGGCAAAACGGAGAAGGAAAAAAGCAGTGATTACAAAGGAATGACGAACGAATGAAGCAGCACAAGCAGAAAGTCCATACAGAAATAAATGTATTTTTTCTTCTATGGAAGTCCGTAGATAGAAGGAGACTTGAAAATACAGTTTGTGAAATGAACTCTTTACAAAACTCGGGTTTTCCTGCTAAATATTCTGAGGGAATATTCTGGACACCACCCATTGCTGAGGAGCACGATGGTTGCAATATTGGAGATTTAACCATATTCCTACACTCTCTCAAACACCAGTGCAGGGGGTCAGGAGCATCAACAACACAAAGCCAGTGACAGGAATAAATAAAGCAGAGTGAACATAACATTAATTAAACCTCCAGACAAGTTCATGCAGTGAAATCAATGTCTGCTGTGCTGATAAACTTCAGCTGAGCAAGAAATAGTGGGGTGAAGTGACAACAGGTTACAGAAATCCATAATCCCCCGTGCCATCCTGTCCTTTCCCCCAAAAACGCTCGTAGTGGATGGAAAAATGAAAGTACACCTGTACCTGCCTTCAGCCCTGCATGAGTCAGGGTGGGGAAATGTCCCTTTCTGTCACAATACCATTAAATTCTGGCCCTGAGCAGTCACAGGCTGCTCTAATATTTGTTTTCCCAGCGTTTCTGGGCTATTTTTAATGCTATATTTTAAACGCTGCTGGAATATCCAGGCAGCAGCAGCAAGACAAGGCAAAGGAAAACATCATCGTTCACTGCTGGGAGCAGCACACACTCTTCAACGTGCTCACTTTCAAGGCTGAACAGACATTTTTCCTGATCTTTTTTTTTAATGCAAAAAGCTATTAACTATGCTGCTATCTCACATTTAGTATCAAAGAGCGGGCCTCACTCAGGCCAAGATTGTTTCTGATTCCCAGTGCTGGCTGCTCTCTGTATTCCTTCACTTAACAAATTTCTGATAGAAAACGCCCAGGTAACCAAGTGTTTCCATCAAGAAGCTGTTATTTTTTGAGTGATGGAAAAACAAACAAAGGAAAAATCCAAGATAGAATTCTGTTTGTACAGAGTAAATTAATATTCAAGATTCCCGGGGGGGAAAAGGGAGGGAAAAAACCCCTGCTTCTGCACAGGTCCACAGGAGGAAACTTGTCGAGAAAAGAGATCTGTATGTTCAGAATTCAGCCCTTTTTTGCTGTCACACCATGTACAAATAAATACTGGCTTTGAAAATCCTGGTTCTGGCAAACCCTGTGCCAGAAGATCATTCCCAAAGGCCCAGTCACCCCATCCGGCCACTGGGATTGCCCTTTCATGTTTAAATGAGACCTTCCCTGGACTCTGCACTGCCCCTGTGCTCTTCACACGGAGCATTTTCAGTGCCTTGGCATTTAACCTGCTTTTTATTGTTACCTGCTCACAAAGGCGACCTTATTCCATGGGAACTCCGTGGGAATGGAAACATCCCCTTTCCCAGCCAGCCTCAGCTGCCCTGCCAGCCACGCGCCCACACTAAAACCACCCAGGTTTCATTTCCTGCCCGGGCTCCTTGCGAAGGGGGAATTAGGCAGCTCCACAGGACTGTTTATGTGGTGATAAATGAGAAATATTGATCCCTGGGGTGTTCCCTCGCCAGCTCTCCGAGTGTTCTTCCTGATCCTGTTAAACTTCCATGGCTGTGAGCACTCGGGAGGGCTCCGGTGCTGGAGGAGCCCGAGGGGAGCACAGGGGCTGGGGGGGCTCCCACCATCTCTGGTGTGCAGAGGATTCCAAGGGAAAATGAACACGGAATGACAGAATAGTCCAAGCTGGAAGGGACCTGAGGGATCACCCAGTCCAGCTCCTCAGGGGATGGGACAAAACCTCTTGTGAATGCTGAAAGCCTGGCTGCAGAGAGGTTTCTCAGTTTTCTGACAGTGTCTGTGTGAAAGCCTTGCTTTCTCACGGGCGCTATGGGAAAACAGTTGGGAGATTTTGTAAACGATGGTATTGTTATGGTACCAAGGAGAAAATATCTGCAGTAAGTGGTGTTGGGTTCAGCCAATCCCTCTGGGGGGTGCTTGGTCAGTGAACCAATAACCTTATGTCAGTCCAGCGTGCTGAGGGATATAAGCGAATCTGTAAATTAATAAAGGGTCGGTTTCTTCTCGTCCTAAACCGTCCATGTCGCTTCATTCCTCGGTCTCTGCTCTCTAGTGACAACCTCTGACCTTGGCACTTGGACCAGCCGAGCTGATCTCAGGGTCACCACCTCCTCCTCCTTCTCCTCTGCTGTCTCTGTGCTTCCTGCAGAGCACAGCCTTGTCCCCCGGTCACTTTGCTGCTGACAGGGCACAACACCAGTGGGATCAGTGGGGTTTGGGGACAGGGGATGGGTGTGGAGGAAAAACAGGAATTCTCTTACACCCACCTGCAAAAGAACCATGGAATCTCAGAAGAGTTTGGGTGTGCAGGGATCTTAAATATCACCCATGGGCAGGGACACCTTCCACTATCCCGGGGTGCTCCAAGCTCCGTCCAACCCAGCCTGGAGGCTCCAGCCTGGCTCCAGCTGATTCCCAGCTCACACCTCCTGCCTGCCTCAGTTAAACAAAGTGCAGTCTGCCCTCGGTGCCTATTGACTGAAGGAGATTTTAGCAGCACACAAACAGCAGCATCTCCTTGCCCTCACTTTGAGCAGTTTTCCTCGCTGGGCAACTGCTGGGAGGGAGGACAACCTTCCCCAGCCCACTCACTCTTCTTTTCTGATGACAGCAATTGAATCCAGTCAGCTTCATGCTCAATTTGGCATTATTTAAATGACTGCAAGAGGAATAAAATGCTTGGAAATACAAATTTCCATGCACTCGTGCTAACACACCGTGCAGATCTGACTGCTGCAAACAAAAGGCACATCTAAGTGGCAAGTGTTTATTACAGAAGTTCAGCCTTCAGGATCATCTTTGCTTATTTCCAGTCCCTTTGATTTAATTGCTTTATTTCAGTTTATCCATCAGCAAAGCTGCTGAAAAGCATTTCCTAAAGAGAGTTTTATCTTTAATCTACTTCTCATGTATTTCTTGATCACCCCTTTAAATCTGTGCCCCTTCCTATAATCTCCAGGGTCTTTCTTGCCTGGAAAAGTGAAGGAAGTGATGTGAACTCACCTAATAACTGCAAGAACAAGTTACACACCCACGTGGGGATTTGTGCAGAGCAGTTAGGGCACTTTCCTGCTCAATTACACTAATTACCTGCTCTGAATTAAAGAGCATCTTCACGTGTAACTGGTTCAGGATGGGGGCCCTCTGCACATCTCCCTCGGTTTCTATCTATAGATATTTCCCTGGAAAGCCTTCACTGGTATTTGGTGCAGGTTTTTGGGGAACTAAAGCTTCCTGCAGGAATTACAATATTCAGTTGAGAAAAGTGGACTTGCCTAACATTTTCTTTTCCTCGAGAAGAGCTGCTCGCAGTTTTGTACAGCAGGTCCCTGTGCTGGTGAGCTGAGGGCAACAAAATATGGTCAAAATGCTGACAATGGCCTGCACCATCAGAGAATCACAGAATCACTGAGGTGGGAAAAGCCCTCTAAGAGTCCAGCCCCTAACCCAGCACTGCCAGCACCACCACTAAACCTTGTCCCCAGGTGCCACATCCACATGTTTTTGGAATGCTTCCAAGAGCAGTGACTTCACCACTGCACTGGGCAGCTGTGCCAGTGCCTGACCAGCCTTGCAGGGGAAAAAAATTCCCAAATATCCGATCTAAACCTTCCCTGGTGAAGTTTGAGGAGGTTTTCTCCCATCCTGTCCCTGTTCCCTGGGAGCAGAGCCTGACCCCCCCGGCTGCCCCCTCCTGTCAGGGAGTTGTGCAGAGCCACAAGGTCCCCCCTGAGCCTCCTTTGCTCCAGCCTGAGCCCCTTTCCCAGCTCCCTCAGCCACTCCCCATCCCACCTGTGCTCCAGCTCCCGGGGTTCTTTTCAGTGTCCTGGCTCTGGGAGCACAGGAATGTGAACCCATTTTCTCACACTGAGACATGGAGCCAAAAGTGCTTTGAAGAAAAACAAAATGACTCGTCCTGTCAGGGCCTTTATTGCTGAAAAAATGGAAACTTGTGGCTGCCTCATCCCTGGAAGTGTCCAAGGCCAGGCTGGATGGAGCTCTGAGCAGCCTGGGACAGTGGAAGGTGTCCCTGCCCATGGCAGGGGGTGGGATGGGATGAACTTTAAGGTTCTTCCCTATCCAAACCATTCTGGGATCTGCGACGTGTCCTATGAACCTCAGAGGGTGTTTCCTCATTTGCTGTCTCCTGACTCATTCCCAGGAGGGTTTCTACACAAAAGGAAGAGTCAGCACCAAAATTAAATCCAGCCCCAAGCTCCCCATCACCCTAGCAGCAGTCTCTGGGTGTGCAGGGCCCTCATGAGAAGCACACCAGTCCCCAACATTGGGATGTGAAGATCAGAGCCCAAAAAGGAGGGGAAGACAAAGGACTTGGGATTAGAGTTTCGTGCATGCAGGGGAAAACCCTCTGAAAGGGATGGTGTGAGCTGGGGGTGTGTTGAATTCTCCACGTCACACATCCCCTTCCCAGAGCTAAAATAAGGAACTATTAGCGAGGCTGCCGGAACTGGCACAGGCAGGAGCTGCTCGTGGGTGGGAGCAGCTCGGGAGCCAGCAGCAGCTCCAAACTCATGGCTCAGCCAGGAGACCTCGCTGTCCTGTGGGGTTTAGTTCTCTTAAACTGGGAGGGGAGGTCACAGCAGAGCACTAAGGCCCAGCCTAGCTCAGCAGCCGCTCTCTGGGAGGGGACACTATTGACTGCCTCCCTCTAATTTAGGTGCTGGGCTTTGGGATCCTTTTCTCTGCTTCCCTCGACTCTTCTCCCGTTCACAGAAAGCCTCATTTGGCTCTTGTTGTGAAAAGGAGAACATGCATCCAGTGAACACAGCAAAATTTAGGGACACTTTGCCAAGTTTCAGGGTAGGTGTGTGGAAACTCAGTCCTCATTAAGAGCTATTAAATCCTAAAGAAAAACCACCCCGGGATCATCCACTGCCCAGGTTTGTCACTGACCTCCCTTCCCCTTTAGTCAATATTTCACCTCGTTGTTTCCTCGCTTCTGAAGTACAGCATGACAAGAAATACATCGATTCCCTTCTTCCCCAGGGTTAGAATTGCTCCCACAGCCCAAAGGAAACTCGGAGCACACACAATATCCAATGGGAAGGACAGACCCTGGAATTGGACCATTTTTCCCCCATTCACCTGCAAACGGAAGAATTGGGGAAGATGGGAACTTATTTGGCCTTTTCAGAGAGGCCTCCCCTGGATGCCCAGGGGCTCCCGTGACCAAAGCCACGCTCCACAGCTGCACTCCAGGGTGGGTGGCAGACAGCTTGATCCTTGCCTAAGGACATCCAGGCTGCTGACACCTGGCATGGAAAAGCTGCTTGTGCCAAAGATATCCCAAGTAATCAAAGCTTTGGATAATCTCTCACTCCCTCTGGGGAATTTTGGTGCCCAGCTGGTGCAGGGGTGCAGCAAGGGCAAACCCCAGACCTAGGAAAAGGCGTTCCTCTGATCCAAGGTGGCTCTGGAGCATGGCTGGGAATGCAGGGTAGAAACCAGCTGAACCAGGGCTCTGCAGGTGTTTGGGATTTCCCTCCAGAAGGGCAGTGAGCAGAAAAGCCAGGATGAGTTCCTGATCCCTGGGGAAGCGGGACATGCTAAAAGCAGTGCCAGAAGCAGAGGTAGGACCTGTCCCAGCTTTCAGCAGCTCCACAGAACTGTTTGGCTGTGAGCTGCCAGCCAGGCAAAGCACTCTTTTTGCCACAGGATTCCCAAAAAAAAACAGAGAGAGAAAGCAATTTCCATGACAACACGATGGGATGAGAGAGGAAACCCTCATTTTCATGGAGAATGCTGCACACAAAAAAATTAGGGTAATATAATAAAAAGGCCCTATTCAAACCCAAATCCCCCTTTCAGAAGGAGCAGAGAGGGGTGAAATCAGCAATTCTGTCTCCAGTCATTCCCATGATGAGCCCCAGCTCCTCCTCTGCAGAAACATGATTAGCCCATATATCCACAGGCACAAAGCGCTGCCCTGAGTGAGGGTCTCATGGCCAGCACATGGAACAATTCATTCCTCCCACAAAAGTGACAAATAAGGATAATTCCACCTCATTTCCGAGACGGCTTTTTGGCCCGGCTGCAATAAAACTGCACCAATTGTAATGGCACGGGCACACAAATTATCTTTTGTGGAATGACAAACTTTTGAGGAATTGGGCACTTCACTGCATCAATCTGCCTGGCTTTTATTTCAGGGACATGGACTGTGACCCAGGACAGGCAGCACACACAGCCCAAGGGAGAGCAGCCACGTTTTCCAGAGGAAGGAAAAGGGACCCTGGCCACGATTCAGGGTTTATCAATGGCAACGTCAATCTTTCCACCCTGGGAAAGATTTGTGATAAGGTTAAAGATACCTGGCACTGTTCTTCCCTTCCCCTCACACAAATTTACAACCCCAAGGACACCTGCTAGGATGAGTGGAGATAAGAAAGGACAGTCATATTTCCTTATCTGGAGCTCTCTGCTTTATAGCCCTTCAGCCTTAGTGGGCAGGAGTGGTTTTATTCCCAGAGAACATCCCTGGGAAGGTTGTGAACAGCTTTCTAAACACTCACTGGCCTCCTGAGGAAACAGCAGCTGTGACCCACGCCTGGAATAAAGGCCTCCTACCCACACAGACACAGACAGAAATCCATGAGAGTTCATCCAGCCCAGCTCCCCCTCCAGACAGGGGGGTCCCATCCCATAAATACTCCAGGCTGGTTTTGATCTGGGTTACCACCCAAACCCAGATTGCCCACCCTGGCTGTGCTGGAGGCAGTGGGACACTGAGCATCAAGATTTTGGCTGTGAGGTTCAACAATCAGAGCCTGCATTAAATAATGAAGGTAATCAGAGAAATGTTCCCAGGGCATACAAAGCCACGGGAGTCTCGACATCCTCTGCCACCTCCTTGTCTGGATGTTGGAACAGCTCCTGTTTGACACTGTGCTTAATCTATTGTTAATACATTCCTTCATTGTGACAGCACTTTATGAACAAATTCTTCTATAAAACCTTACAATGATGCAATCTAGCCCTAAGCTCCTCTGATTTTGCTAAATTTGGGCTTGGGATGCGACCTAGAATTTGTACTTAGGCAAGGTTTGAGAAACGCTGGAGCTTTACAATTAGATGGCAGGAAAGCTGCATTTGTGAGGACAATATCAAAGCCAAAACATGGCAAATGCCGAGATTGTACTCAAACCCTCGTCAAGATTATTATTCTACGCAAGGAATTTCTTTTTCCTCGCGACAATGGGCCCGTAATTAGGCTTGCCTCCCGTGCTGAGCAGCACACGGCTCAGTGCCCAGGCAGCACGCCCTGCTCGCACAGCAGCACGTGCCAGGTATGGGTGGCAAGGGATTTGTCCTCGTCCACAGGGAAAATCAAGTGCCTTTGATGCCTGAGGCGGCCACCTAAAAACAGAGACTAGACAGGAATAAGGGAATAAAGGCAGGTGTTGATTTGAAGGCCTTCAATGCACACCCTGGGCAGGCCAAAGGCTCCACCCAAGATGGACCTCGGGTCACAGGTTCTTCACACTTTTATAAGTTTGGTCTATTTGCATATCAGGATCAATTCTCCAATTACAACCCCAGTTAATGATGTAACTACCCCAGGTTTGCCCTCCTCTTCAGAGGCTTTTAGTTTACACATTTTGTGGCCTGGGACGATCAAGGTGTCCTTGGAGAGCAAACCTGGAGAGGCTTTGTTATGTCTGACCAGCACGAGAGAACAGCAGCTGAGAGGCCACAGGAACCTTCAGAGTTACACATTGGGCAGTGCAGGATTTGAAAAATATAAAAGTTAAAACCTAAGGCATCACCTTCAGGAGGCAAGGTTCACCTTCACCCGCAGGGTTTGGGTGGACTCTCCATGACCCAGTGGAGGAACTTTCCTGTGCAAGGACTGTGGCAGATGCTGGAGATGGCTACAGAGGAATTTCTTGCTGGAAGGAGCTGAGCAGTCCCATTTAGATGATGAAAGCTTTGGTGAGACCACTCCTGCCCTGGGGTGACCTGTGCACCTCTCTTGGGCTCCTGGTACCATCTGTGCTGTGAGCCTGCAGCTCTTGGCCATGTTGGGCAGGATTCCATCTGCTGGAACACCCCCTTGAGCTCAGCCAACAGCTCTCCTGAGAGTGCCGAGCCTCAGGAGAGGTGGACATCCAGTTCCCAGCCGCTCGGGAATTCTCACAGCACTGTGTGTGCAGGGAAATGCTCCTGCAGTGCCTTTGGGAATCACGGAGTCATTCAGGTGGGAAAAGGATTCCGAAACCATCGAGTGCAGCCATGAACCCAGCACTGCCAAGGCCACCACCGACCCATATCCCCAAGGGCCACATCCACACAGCTTCTGAACTCCTCCAGAGATGAGGACTCCACCACTGCCCTGGCCATCTGTGCCAGGGCTGGACAACCCTTTCCATGAGGAAATTTTCCCTATTATCCAATCTAAACCTCCCCTGGCCCAGCCTGAGGCCGTTCCCTCTCCTCCTGTCCCTGTTCCCTGGGAGCAGATCCCAACCCCCCCGGCTGCCCCCTCCTGTCAGGGAGTTGTGCAGAGCCACAAGGTCCCCCCTGAGCCTCCTTTTCTCCAGGCTGAGCCCCTTTCCCAGCTCCCTCAGCCGCTCCTGGGGCTCCAGCCCCTTCCCTGGACATGCTCCAGCCCCTCAATGTCTTTATTCTTTTCCTGAGGGCCCCAAAACTGCCCCCAGGACTGGAGGTGCCTCAGCAGTGCCAGCACAGGGTCTGGGCACTGCTCTGGCCCTGCCGGACACACGGGAGCTGACCCAGACCAGCAGCAGGTCTCGTTCAAGGGTTGTTAGAGACATCCAGACATAAATTCTCCACGTGTTCAGCCTTTGCCACCCAGCTGTGCTGGCTGACCCTCCACCCCTGCAAAGGCTCGGAGCCAACCTCGCCCCACGCAGCCAAACCACTTTCAACTCACCCGAGCTGCAGGTTGGGAACGTGGGAACAGGGGGAGGAAGAAGGAAGGCAAGAGATGAAGGGGAAATCTCTGCTATTTGATCTGCTGAAATGAAAATGTCTAAGAGCCCTTCCTTGAAGTGCACGAGGATGAAAGGAGCAGGAGCACCGTTCCATGTGCTTGTTTGCCTGCATTTGAGAATAAAACTGAAATAAAAGTAGCTGAAGAAGAAAACTCCTTTCTCCTCATTTTATCTGAGGACAGAATGCAGACAGCAGGGTTTGTATTTACCTCTCATTTGGATTCAACAAATGTGTCCTGTGAATACATTTTTAGAAACTATTTTTCTTCAGGAATACATTTTTTATTAGCTGTTATTGCTCAATTTGTGCTGGTTTCTAAAGAAGTCGTGTAGCTGGTAGGGACAGATGAAGAGGAGTGATTCATGATTCACTTCAAGGATCGAAGCTTTTATGAAGCCTCATCAGTCAGGCATTTCACAGGTTTTTAAGCCCAGGTGAACACACTGGAGCAGTTGTGGCCTGTCTGGAAAAGCACCAGGAGTAGGCACAGGGACACAGATCCAGGTTTTTCCCAAAGGAGAGCCGGGCTGGAGGTTGACAGAGATCTCAGCACAAATCCACGGCTTTTCAAATCCTTTCGTTGCCTTCAACCCCCAAACCAATGGAGCTTTCTTCCCCTACTCCTCTATTCCCCCTCCTCTCCCACCACTGTAGCTCACAGAACAAATTTAATTGGGTTGGGATTTTACTTCTGCATTCACAGGGTCATTGGAGTGACAACACCTTTTTTTTCGACAGCAGAACAAGTTTTCCCATTAATATCCAAAAGGCAAGGCCAAACTGGGAACACAAGAGGAAAAAAAAGCCCAGAAAATGTGTTCAGGTCCCTGGTGCAGCAGGGTCAGGACATTTCAGGCTGCACAGGATCCCTGAATTCCTCCTGCAGTGATAACAACACCCTCACACTGATGCATAAGTAGATGCTCTGCAATGCACATTCTCCATACAAATCTATTTTCTGGGTAGGGATATATGTGGAAAATATTCCATAAGTGGGGAATACATCTCTCTCCATCTAAAGATACCGTGTGGGATCTCAGACCCATTTCTTTGGTCGTGCTGAACGACTTACCACTGAAATCAATCTTTAACTAACCAAAATCCATTCTCTTCTCCCATTATCCACTGGAGGAAAGAAAAACAAGTGACTGGAACAACTGAAAGGGAACAGAAGAGAAAACAACTCCTGCTCTACCTACTCCTGCTTCACCACCTGGAGGCTGGAGGGCTTTTGCAGGTATTTTGTGGACACACTGGCAGAGCAGGGAGGTCACACCGTGTGCTCCAGCAGCCCCAGGGGACGGGGCCCTGAGCTGAGAGTAAGGTTCCATCAGGAGGGGATGACAGCCTGTGAAGGGAGTGAAGACACGGCACAGATTGCAGGCAGCTCCCCTTCTCACACAGGGAGGCTGGAGCAGGGAAGAGCCAGGCAGGGGAAGGCAGAGGATCACTGCTATTTCTCTCAGCCTCTGAATCACAAGGCTGAGAAAAACACCTTTTATTTCCTTTTTTTTCTTCCTTCTGAAATAATCAACCAAGCCTAGAGACACTCTAACAATCATTCATGTCCTAAATTGCTTCCCTTTCCTGGTCAGCTTACTTGGGAAGCGTTACACAAATTGCATCCCAGGAATGTTCTTTGTTCTCCTTTGAATTAGTTGGCACAGGGGTGTAAAACAGGAGAGTTTTATACCGAATATTAAGAAGAAATTCCTCCCTGTGAGGGTGGGGAGGCCCTGGCACAGGGTGCCCAGAGAAGCTGTGGCTGCCCCTGGATCCCTGGCAGTGTCCAAGGCCAGGTTGGACATTGGGGCTTGGAGCAGCCTGGGACAGTGGAAGGTGTCCCTGCCCATGCAGGGGTGGCACTGGATGGGCTTTAATGTCTTTCCCAACCCAAACCATACTGGTTCTTTTATGAAACACCTCCTCATCCTTTTCTGGAGGAAAACCTAAACAAAAAGAGCATTTAGGAAACGATAAACCTGTAGAACACAAAATGAGGAAAACTGCAAAAGAGTAATTAAAAAGCGGTAACAAGGAGGATGTGGCCTTTTGCAGAATTCAGTAATCAAGAAGTTCATCTGCTCAGCACAAACCAAATTATTTTCTTGGTAGAAATGTCTAAAGTGGTATTGGATTTCAGGAGCTTGCAGAAGTAGGTACACATTTTAATTGCCGGGAAAATAAATTAAAGGCAAGCACAGTGCACTGTGCTGAGGGATGGAATTGCGGTGGAAGGGTGGCATTGCATTGGTTTGTAAGAGCTGGATTATTTCAGAGAAGGGGAAATCTAAAAAACTGGGGGTGAATGTGACAAGGGCTGGTCCTTCTGTGCAGACACTTAGTCCTGTAAGGATGAGGAGTGTGTAGGGGATGAGGAGTGTGTAGGATGTGTGCAGGGGATGAGGAGTGTGCAGGGAATGAGGAGTGTGTAGGGAATGAGGAGTGTGTAAGGAATGAGCAGTGTGCAGGGATGAGGAGTGTGTAGGGATGGGGAGTGTGTCAGGATGAGGAGTGAGTAGGGAATGAGGAGTGTGCAGGGATGAGGAGTGTGTAGAATGAGTGCAGGGATGAGGAGTGTGTAGGATGTGTGCAGGGATAAGGAGTGTGAAGGGATGAGGAGTGTGTAGGATGAGGAGTGAGTAGGGAATGAGGAGTGTGCAGGGATGAGGAGTGTGCGGGGATGAGGAGTGTGTAAGGATGAGTGCAGGGATGAGGAGTGTGTAGGGGATGAGGAGTGTGTAGGGGATGAGGAGTGTGTAGGATGAGTGCAGGGATGAGGAGTGTGTAGGGGATGAGGAGTGTGTAGGATGAGGAGTGAGTAGGGAATGAGCAGTGTGCAGGGATGAGGAGTGTGTAAGGATGAGTGCAGGGATGAGGAGTGTGTAGTACGAGGAGTGAGTAGGGGATGAGTAGTGTGCAGGGATGAGGAGTGTGCAGGGATGAGGAGTGTGTAGGATGAGTGGAGGGATGAGGAGTGTGCAGGGATGAGGAATGTGTAGGATGAGTGCAGGGATGAGGAGTGTGCAGGGATGAGGAATGTGTAGGATGAGTGCAGGGATGAGGAGTGTGCAGGGATGAGGAATGTGTAGGATGAGTGCAGGGATGAGGAGTGTGCAGGGGGTGAAGCCCCGCAGGAGCAGTGGTGGGCAGGGGCAGAAGGATGGGCCGATACCCAAACCCCACTCCACAGTAACACCACTGCAATCCCCCCTCCTGTATGGGGAACCTGCTGAAGCAGAACTCTCCACACCCCACAGATGTGGGAGTTGGGGTGTCTGACCCAGCAGGGCTTTGTTTCATCAGCTCAGCGATCCTTCACTCAGTTCCTGTGGGGATCTGTGGAAGTTTCCTCCTGCAGTCACTGCAAACACGCTGAGAATTTTTCAAGAGTGACAAGAGCACTCCTCAGCAGCAGTGTCATCAGCAAAACAGGCTGAGGAACAGAAAAATATTGTGACAAGGTCACTTCATCCACATGATGGAGAAAAGAAACCTGTTCCAGGAGCCCAGCATTTCAGAGAATCCTGGTGTGTTTTACCAAACATTTTGGTTTTAACAAAGTGCCCATCACGGGAGGAAATGGCTAAATCAAGCTTTGAAGCAACTATTTAAACATCCTGGGGGAGGTTAAAAGCCCTGTGGATGTGGCACTTGGGGACATGGTTTACTGGCTTGGCAGTGCTGGAGGAATGGTTGGACTCCATGGTCTTAAAGGTCTTGTCCAACCTAAACAATTTTCAAGATTCTGAAGACAGAAGGGGCCTAGATCTCCCTCCTGGACTCTCAGAATCCTGGAGGGAACCATAAATCCATAAATCATCAGGGCTTCATTGAAGCCAGGAGAAACAGGGTACTTGCAGACCTGCCCTCACAGGTTTAGCTCTTGGTAAGAGCAGGTAAAAAAACCCCTGAAATCTGAAATTCCTTTCCCCTGAAATCTTGGAAGAGCAACAGAACCAGAGGGAATTTCACCCTGAACGCTGTCCCTGGGATGAGGTGCACGAGCAAAGCTCCCAGGAGTGGGGTAAGAGGAGGTATCTTCTGAAAAGCTCTGCACCAGCAATGGCAGGAAATCGGCTGAGGGGGCTGTCACCTGGGAACAAAGGACATCAAAGTCTGCAGGCAAAAGCTGCTTTTCTTCTGTTTCCGTCAAATATGTTGGGTTTGATGCCAGCCTTGGCCTTGGCAGTGCCACCTATTTGTAGCTGTTGGCCAATGACAACAGCAAGAATTGAAACTCAAATGCAGAGCATCCCAGCCCTCTGGGAGCAGCTTTTCCTGCACCTTGGGCTCCTTAAACAAAGCTGACTGAGAGGATAAACTGAGCTCTGTAAAGCAGGAAGGGCAGTGATGGTCTCTCATAGGCTGTCATTCACTTTCCTCCAAAAATACATGAGAAGCCACAGCAAATGAAGAGGAATAGCCCATCGGGGTGAGGAGGGATGCAAAGCCATCCTGGCTTCCCAAATGTCACACTCCAGCTCTGCCCCGAGTCACTGCTCCTCTCCAGCCCGGTGAGATGAGAGTCTGCAGCGTTTGTTAGACAGGAAATCACTCCAGCAAGGACTCCCTTCCTATCCTGTGGATGCTAAAAAGCTAAAAGCAGAGAAATTCTTCAGCTTTTTCTCAATATTCTGTGAGAGCATTGCTTTCACATGCAGACTACATGAAAACAGCGAAGACGGTTTTGTGAACTAATTCTTTATCTGTGCACCTGGGTCTGTTTTGCAGAGTTGTTATGGTACACATTGAAAAAGTATTTTGAGGTGGGTGTTGTGAGCTTTGGCCAATAGGCCAAGGGGTGGCTGGTCAAAGAACCAATGGCTTCCTGTCACCTTTGAGAACCAAGTTATAGAAGCGGTCTTTAATTAATAAATGGGGCTCTCGCTCGCTCGATTCTCCCTGGACCTGGACTTCCGTGTCGTGATTTCTCGCTGTTCACGGTACAACGGTGACAATATCCCACAGCGTGGGCTAGGAAATGCTCCTGAAACATGCCATGGCTGGCTGTTCTTTCCACTGTGACTAAAGCCAAGCAGGAGGCTCACAGGATTTGCTCATGGCTGTGCTGAGGCTGTGATTTTCCCCATGGATGCTTTCCTCCACCCATGCACAACTCTGCCTGTCCTCAGGCTCTGTCAAAGGCCAAGCCTGCCCACACCTTGCGTTTGTGTTCTCTTTGTGTCTTATCCTCTTAGGATCTTTGTGTGACTCTTTGGGGCCTGGCAGTGCTTTAGTGGGGCCTGGGAGAGACCTTTTCCCTGACATTCTCCTGGAAATGCCCTGAACAAGGGAAACTCAGTTCATTTTTCTCTCTGCCCCATTTCCTTTGCAGGATGCTCCTGCTCGGGGATGGTGGATGCTTTAAGGAGTGCCTGCCATCAGTGGTGCTGCCCGTGGCAGGGGGCTGGAACTTGAGGATTTGGAAGGGCCCAAACCATCCTGGATTCCATGAACTCCACGATTCTGTGCTCTTGGATACCTCTCCAGGACAAGGCTGTCGCCTGTGTGGCCTCAAAGTGCTTCTCCAGAACCACTGGCTCATTAAATGGCACCTTTGGTGTCCCCTGAACCTCGAGTTTTATACCAGTGACCCGTGATCAAAACTCCCAGCAGAGGGTCCCTGCCCAGGGGATTTGGTCTTTCTGGGAAGTCCCATGGAAGCTTTTGACACAGGGTTACAAAATCCTTGTGCCAGCTCAGGCCTTCCATCCCTGATGCCAGATGGGCACAGCCACGGGGGCCTGGGCAGGGCAGAGGGGCAGGGGCAGCACAGGCAGCACCTCCAGCAGGGGAAACAGCAGGAGAACCCATCTCCAGCCCCCTGTGAGCACCCCAAACACAGGGCTGGGCAGCTCCCACAGCAGGCACAGGGACAGGGCAGGGGTGCAGGGATCTGGCACAAACCCCAGCACAGCCCCTGCCCGGTTCTCAGGCAGCCTCACGTGCGGAGGGGCTCTCAGCAGTGCTCTGCTCCTCCTAATGAGATGTGATGGTCCCAGAAGCTCCTCACTCATTTTCTGGTGTTTCTCCACCCTCGTACCCTCCAGACAGGCTGAGATGCTCTCCTCACTTTAATTTTGCTCTGAGACCAGGCAAACCAAGAAGCCAAGGCAAGCCCTGCTGTTCCAAATAAATGACAGAGCGAGGCTGTCCAGAGGCGCAGAAGTTACGTGAGTGGTTTTTTCTTGCCAGAGTAGAGTTTAATTTTCCATAAGGACGCTGCTGAGAAATGTTTCTGGGAAGATGTAGGGGATGAAGGATTTATAAAGTCACATTTTTTCTGCTTCAGCTGCCGGATGCCTCCCCACCAACCTCTCCCTCGCTCTCCCCTGGGCCCAGCTCCCCAGCTTTACCAGGTTAGCACCGAGTTAACATCTCTGATGTGCAGCAGCAGGGAAAAGCAGGAGTTTAACAAGACAGAGCAGGAAAATAAATACATTTACTGCTGTTAGTGGCACTGCTGGTTTGAGGAGGGATGGGAAGAAGTGCTGTGCAGAGTGAAGACCTTTAGAAACATCCTGTTCTGGGCTGAATGTATCTCAGGAGTCACCAAACAACACGGAGAGTTCAGTGTCCAGCCAGCCAAGATGTCTCACATGGAGTTAGGAAATTCCTGCCCATTTATCCCAGTACAACTGCAGTGTTTCCCAAGGATAACCCATAACCTTGCCCCCATCCTTCAGGACACACGGCGCCGGGGTCCCCGGTAGCTTTTTGGTTTCTTGTAGTGATGAATTTTCTTCCATAGGTGCAGACACTGCCCAAAAGGTTGGTAAAAGGGTCCTCCCAGCAGGAACTTGAGCTGGTGTGGATCCATTGGCATGAATGGGAGCTCTTAGAGAGCACCCACATGGACATTGGGCTGCACTCAGCTTTGGGGCTGAAGCAATGAGACAGCAGCAGAAGTTTAAACCCAGAGGTACTTTAAAATAAAGGAAATTAACACAAAAAAAAAGAAAAGAAAAATGAAAACCTCTTCTAAACCACTGCATTTTCAGAAAGAGAGGTCCCAGGCTGGTCTTTTCAGCCAGTTCCAGATGACAGATTTCATTGTGAATCCTCCTCTCTCAAGCCTTCTCCCCTCACCATTGCTCTAAAAGATCATCCAGGCTCTTCCTGCAACTTTTCCCTGTGTTCCTTCCATTGTCACCCAGCTCACAGTCAAGGATATTGTTCATTTTAGATTTTCCATGCTCTGCTTTGGGTCACTCACCAGAATTAACAGCGTGTCCAGTCTCTCTTTCAGCTGCCAGCTGTCCTCACTCCCTGAGAAAAGATGGGATTTCATCCATCAGGTTCCTGCTTTCAGGCAGCACAGAAACAAGCACAGCTGCAAGGAACTCTTCACGGAGAGAGGTGAGACTCTCTGGAAACGAAGGGTCTGGAAATGGCATTCCCATCTTTCCTTGTGCAGCATTTCCAAATCCCTGTTGTGTTAAGCTACGGACTCTCCATTTTATTGGTTTGGGGTTTTTTCCTCTCACTCATCACACTTTTCTTTAATTGGTTATCACACTTCCTTTCATTGGTTCATTGTTCCATTTCCACTCTGTGCAGAAGAGGAAACCCACTCATTTCATGGACTAATTGTGCAGTTAATCAGATCACCACCACTCACTAACGGTGTCAGCCCAAATTCCACACCCAGACGTGTCCTGGTCCATCTTCACTGGAAAATTGCCCCTTCCTGAGACCCGAGATCTCCTCTTTCCAGCATTCCCACTGCAAGTGGGAATCCAGCCTCTAGCAGGGATTCAACACCTTGGCTCTGTCTGGGACAGGGGCACCGCTCCCTCCCCAGGACAGGGACACAGCAGGGCAGGGACAGCTCAGTGACACCACTTCAGCACTTCACTATGTCTCAGCCTTGCCTAAAAGCACTTTTTGGCCCACATCCCACCTCCCCTGGGCAGGGCAGCTGATCCAGCACAGGCAGCTCCGGAACTGGGGCGGACACTCCGCTCTTCCCGCTGCTGGAGCTGGAGCAGGTGAAGCCCAGTGGGGGATCCACTGCTGGCAGAAACAAACTCCATCTGACTGCTGAGCAGCTCTGCTCTTCCCTGCCTCACTTTTCTTATCCTTAAATGCCTCCCTCTCTCCTCTCCCACACAGAGAGCATTTCCAGGAGAGCTGAGCTCCTGTGGCGTCTCCTTGCAGTCAGCTTCCAGAGCAGCTTGGAATCTCAACACATCCCTCAGAGAACCAGAAGGAAAGGTCGCCAGGAGTGGACTTCCCTTGCTTTTTTAACTAATAATTCTTTAGTTTTCAAAGCCAAGCCCTTATCACTTAAAAAAATAAATAAATAAAGTAAGGCAGAGGAGACATCAAAGTCTCCATCAGATTAGGCCTGAAACCTCAGAATTTTATTATAAATAAAAAGAAATCATTTCTCCTTTCTTGAGTGTGCAGATTTAAGAGACTGAATAAACATTTCAGCTTTTAATAAAACATCTCTTTTCCAGTCTTATGGTAGTGCAGAGAATTTGGAATCATAGACAGATTCAAAGCTGGCAACTTCAGGGTTGGATCAGGTCACCGAGAGCCTTGTCCGACTGTGTTCTGAAACCCTCCCGGAATGTTCATCCCTCATATTCATGGACAACCTGTTCTGCTGCCTCCCAACTCCAGGAGCCCAACAGCTTCACCCAAGGCTCTATAAAAGGTTCAGAAACCTGCAGGGAACTAAATGAAAATGGCAGAAGAAATTGCTTTACACGACCTGTGTGATTAAGGGAGCCCTCACCAAAATGCAGGTGGTAAAGAGAGGTGGCAAACCAGGTCAGGCTGGTTCGGCTTCCCTCTGGTTGTCAGGAAGTACTCCAAAGGGATAAATATCTGGCTGTCTCACCAGTTAAAGTGATTTAAGGGTTGGTTCTCCTTCGGTGTTTCATTTTTTTTCAGCCCATCTTGCCATGGCCAGGTCAAGTGGACATATCTCCATGGGAGCCTTCTGGGATCTCTCAAGTGCATCCTCCCTTTGGAAGAAGCACAGGTGTGGGAGTCCGAAGTGCAGGGAATATTTCTCTTCCTCTTTTGGAGAGTTCTACCCCCCTGGACAACCCTGTCTTTGACCTTCGTCCATGGAGAAAATTACCTACCCTCTGGGAAGAAGCAGAATCTACACTGGTGTGAACTAGGTGATAGAATATTATGTAAGCTTGCCACAGGGTGAAAATTTAGAGGTGTTGGGTTTGTTAATATAGTAAATAGATAAAAAGCAAAAACTTCAAAATGGAGGATTGTTGTTGTTCTCCACACCTTCTTCTTCTATTACTCCATGTTCTGCAAAAGTGAAAGTGGATTGAGATGATTGGGTGAAAAATTCCGCAGTTCCTCTCTACGTGACAAAGAGATTTATTGAACATTGGTAGAAAAGTAAAAATATCTTTCGTTTTGGGTTTTCATTGGGTGATTTACCTTTAAAAGGCTGTGTAATCTTGATAACTTGCCTTTTCTCTCGCATTCTCTGCTCTGGGTCACGTCAGTGACTCTGTTTCTCTGATAAGAGTTAATAAACAACTATCTGAAAGCAAGAAGCGTGGAAAGTCCCGTTCGTCTCCTGGATTCCAGGCAAGGACTCTGGAAAATCTCCCCCATCCGGGGAGGCATAATTAAGGCACGGAAAAGTGTCACACAGGGAATACTCTGAGGGCCCAGCTTCATTCTGAGAGGTCCTTGCCTGCCCACCCATCACCACAGGGCTTCTGCAGAGGCTCCTGCCCAAAGGGATCTGCTGGAAGGCTCTGCTGCCCTGGGAGACCTCTGGAAAATCCACCGTGGATTCCCCCTTGCTGCGTCCATCCCATGGTGCAGCTCCACGCTCCAGAGCCTGTTTGGATGCTCTTATGAACGGCTTTGTTCTTTCCCTTCTCAAGCTGACAGTTTATTTTCCCTCCTCCAGGTTGCTGCCATCACACCAGGGAATATTTACAGCCGTCTCTCCCCCCTGGCCATGCATTCTCCAGACAACTGGCTCATGGGATATGCACACACCCTGAAAGGAGAGGTAGGCAACTCTAAACTGAATTGAGGATGAGTCTCTCAGGGTGCACAGGCTCCTTGTGGCTCCCTTAATTTCCTCCCAAGCTCCCCAGCATATGGAAAATTAAGACCCCACATTAAAAGAGTTCAAAAGCCGACTCTAAAAAGCACCCCACAAGGTGGGGAGGGAATTCAGGGGGAATTTCTTCATGGACGGGGTTGTTAAACATTGGAAGGGGCTGCTCGGGGATGTGGTGGAGTCCCCATCTCTAGAGGTGTTCAAGGAAGGACTGGATGTGGCACTGAGTGCTCTGGGCTGGGGACAAGGTGGGCATTGGTCACAGCTTGGACTCGATGGTCTGGTGTTGCTAGAGAGCAGAGACCGAGGAATGAAGCGACATGGACGGTTTGGGACGAGAAGAAACCGACCCTTTATTAATTTACAAATTCGCTTCTATACCTCAGCACGCTGGACTGACATAAGGTTATTGGTTCACTGACCACCCACCCCCCAGAGGGATTGGCTGAACCCAACACCACTTACTGCAGATATTTTCTCCTTGGTACCATAACAATGCCATCGTTTACAAAATCTCCCAGCTGTTTTCCCATAGCGCCTGTGAGAAAGCAAGGCTTTCACACAGACACTGTCAGAAAACTGAGAAATCTCTCTGCAGCCAGGCTTTCAGCATTCACAGTCTGGGAGGTCTTTTCCAACCAGAATGATTCTGAGATTCTGGGAATCTGGGATTCTGTGAGCCAGGTCTGGTGCAGGTGCAGCTCTATCCTGGTGTTGGGCTGTTGGAAAAGAGCTGGGAGGGCCCTTGTTGGAGCCACCTGCTGTGCTCAAGCCCTTTGACCCCAGCCTGGCCTGACCACAGCTAAGCCTGAGCTTGGCCTTGCTGATCCTGGCTTGGCTTCCCAGCTGGATCCAGGGTCTGTCACCATGAGCCTGTCTGCACATGACTGGCTGAGCCCGGTGGTGGCTCCTGGGCCTCTCCTCTCAGCCAGGACCTGGGGGCTGCAGCAGGACATCACTCCACGCCTGCCTCACTGTTCCCCGCTCCTGCCTCGTGTTCCCCTTGGAGCAGCCCCCTCCTGCTGCTCCCTGCCAATTTCTATCCCACTGCACTTGTTGGAAAACACGGTGCAGAAAAGCGGGGAGACGTGGGAGAGCATCTCCCTTCCTCTTGTTACAAAACAGAGCCGAGTTGTTTCTGGGTTTGCAGAGCTTGTTGCTGGTATTTTCCTTCCTGTGCTTTCCCCTCAGGCTCCTCTACTCCAACTAAAAAAAAAAGAAAAAATAAATTCCCACCATTTCATTGGAAAGGAGCCAGTTGCTGGGTGAATCATCGCTGTGGATTCACACTTAGGGCTGTCTGTCACTCTGCTGTTGGCCTTCTCAGCCGGTAATTGGGATGTGCTCTTTCCAGTGCCAGGCAATCCTGGGAAAGGCCAGTTCCGCTGGGAGCTGGGACACCACAAAGCTCTTCATCCTCAGGACACCTCAGCCCGGATCCCAACCTCTGCTGCTGCAGATAGGGAGCCTGAATGGATGCTTTGTGCAAATAGAACATTAATTTTCCTGACAGGGTAATAATAAAGCCACTAAATCAGCACCGGGATGTTTTGCGTTACACACACTATTTAAATGACTTGTCATCCCTACAAATTGTACACTGGATAAATGACTGCTCCAATGTTTACACATGTGACTTGGAATTGAGACTTTCTAGCCATGAAGTGGCATTAGTGAAGAAAAATGTGCTGGGCAGTGATAGTCCTCGAATAATTCACTCTTCCTGAACAGGAACTGTCTCTCCTGAAGTGCTTTAATGCTGAGATCAAAACATGACCTCCTGAGCCACTGTTTAATTGACATCAAAAGGTGAAAATTAGGGAATATGCTCCAGGATCCTGCTTCTTGCAGGTGCGGGTGCTCACAAAGCTCTGGGCACGCAGCCTTAAGATGTGAGCTCCCTCTCTCCTCACCACCAAGTGTTTACCCCAACCAGTGATTGCTCCAAAGTTCAGCCCCTACTTCAGCGTGGATGGCTTGGACAGGCTTGCCAAGAGCAGAAGCTGCACAATATGTTCCAGGGAGAAGCATTCTGGTATTAGGAGCTGCTCTCCAAGATCCTGAAGCCGTTCTGACCTGTGGCTGGTGTCTGCTTTGCTTCAGAGCGTGTCCTTTGGGAAGCCTCTGCCCTGCTGGAGGCTCAGCAGGGAGCATGGGCAGCACCCACCACGCAGCGCTGTGTTCTTTGGGCACATCTCAGTGGGCAAGGCAAGGACTCCTGGCTTTGGAGGAACTGCAGAATCACAGGGTCAGTGAGGTTGGAAAAGACCTCTGAAGTCATTGAGTCCAACCTATGACCCAACACCACCTTGTCAACCAGACCATGGCAGGTCCAGTCTTTCCTTCAACACCTCCAGCCACAGTGAAAGCACAGCGTCCTGCAGGAACAGCTCAGGGCACACACACAAGGACTTATCCCACTCCTTCTGGCAAGGTCAGACAGGATTCTTTCATTTTGTCTCCCTGTGGCCAAGTCTAAATTGTGACCTGGGCTCCCTTGCACTGGAGGATGCCAGACATGATCTGGACACACCAAACCAGCCAGTTTTGGGGGCTGATCCCACCCCATCCACGAGGAACACTTGGTTTTCCATAGGAACAGGTCCTTGTGGGGGACTGAAAGGAAAAATTCCCATTCCTCCCTGCCGGCTGGACCGGCTGCTCAGCTAAGTGACAGGGAGTTGTGGATGGACTGACATTTATACCTCTTAATCTCTGCAATGCTCTCACAAAAGATCATGCCCTGAGATCTCTCCTGGTGCACGTGGAGGGCATTGGATGAAAGATTTACAGGGACAACACAAAGTCCTTTTCCATTGAGTGGCTTTTCTGTCTATTTAGTGTCTGGGTCAAGTATTCTAGGAGGAGGATTGTCTGAAAAAGAGCTGTTTCTTTCAAGCCTCCCATCTTAAGCCAAAAGAGAGCAGCAAATGCAGTGAAAAGAGTGCCCTGTCCCAGGAGCACGTGTTTGGTGACAAGGGCCAGAGTTCAAATGGTTTTGGCAGGAAAGGACCGTGACCTGCAGCTGGCAGGTCCCTCTCACATCCTGCACAATCACTGTGATTTCAAGATCCTCGTGTGGATAACACCAATTGCTCAGTTTGAAGCACTCAGAGCTGTCACAGGGACTGGAAGGAATCACTTCTGGGATCAGAAGCTGCTTGCAAACCCTTTGCTGGCTCTGCTGAAAGGAGATTCAGAGTGCAGGGCTGGGCAGGCTGCGGGGAGCAGGTCTGCTCTGGAAATTCCTGAGAATTCCAGGCTTTGCTCCAAGGACAGCACTGGGATGTCAGGATTGGGACTAAGGTGGGCAGATCTGTGATCCCTTTCCTTCCCCATCTCGCAGTTAGGAGCACCCTGCCAGCTTTGGGACAGCCCCATGATGTGAAGTCCCCTCGAGTTTTCAGCCTTGCTCTGCCACCTCTGTGTGTGTGTGTGGCCATGAAACAGTCACTGTCCTTCCCTGCACCTTCAGATCCCCTTTCCTATCCCAGCCTGTGGAATATTCACTCACTGGACAAGGACTGCCTCAAATATACAGCACCGTGGGGAACACTCTTACCAGGCACAGCCCTTCACTGAACACGGGCAAATCATCCCTGTGGGAATCACCTCAGGACTCTCCTCCTTTGCCAAATGAAGAAATCCTTACTCAGCTGCCCCTTTGGAGGGAGAGCAGCCATGGAGGTGAGTAATGCTGGGACTTCACATGGGCCCTGCACCTCGGGCCCTGCTCCTTTGCTGCCTGCTCAAACTTTGTCTCCATATTAAGCTGCACATCTTTGATTCCCCAGCCTTCCTGGGAAGCTTCCAAGGCTTCTTGCTTCAAGGCTCGGGCTATGGCAGTGTTCCTATTACCAGCCAGAAAAGTTTGGGAGTTCAGAACAAGGTAAAGTTACACAACCTCTATTAAAATAACACCGCAGCAGCCAGCTCTGCTTTCCCTGTCTCAGTAACAGCCACTCTGTTCTCTTCCAGGAGAAAGTCTTGCTGAAGTTTTCTGGCTGCACGAGCCTGAGCCGCTGGTGTTAATCCCCAGCCCTGTCCAACCCCGATTTCAGCTCCTTGCCATGCCTGGTGGTTCACACAGCCAGGCAGCAATGATTTTTCAGGACCATTCAACCACTGTGCTCAAGTTCCCTGGAAAAGCCTGACAGGGAGATGAGCCTGTACTCCTTTACATGGCAGTGCCCCTTCCAAAGTGCACCGTGGGGTGGTGGCAGTGACAAACCCTGCTCTGGGGTGGCCATGCAGCGCAGCAGGGACAGGCTGGGTCCGAGGGGAGCACTTTCCTCCCAGTAAACCACGAGGAAGCTGGAACACTTCAGTACCAAAGTGTGAAACACTTCAGTACCAAAGCACCGCAATTAAAAGACGCAGATTTATCTGGTTGCTGTGCCACAAAACCGATGCAGCCTCTGCACTAAACAGCCAGGAGTGCCCACTGTGTTGGACAAGAGATCACAGAACATCCTGAGCTGGAAGGGACCCACAGGGATCACCCAGCCCAGCTCCAGCCCTGCACAGACACCCCAACAACCCCACCCTGGGCATCCCTGGCAGCGCTGTCCAAACGCTCCTGGAGCTCTGGCAGCCTCGGGGCCGTGCCCATTCCCTGGGGAGCCTGGGCAGCGCCCAGCACCCTCTGGGGGAAGGGCCTTTCTTTCTCTGATCTCCAGCCTGACCGTCCCTGGCACAGCTCCATGCTGTCTCTGCCTCTCTGACTGCCTCATTTTCTCTTTTTTTTTTCCTTTCTCCTTGTTTTTTTTCTTCTCTCTCGTGCAGCTGTTTCCCTTGAACAAACCCTGCACTTCTCGTGCCTTCCAAAGCCCCAGCTCAGCGCTGGGCTGGGATTTCTGAGCCCTCCCAGCCATGCCAGCTATTCCCTGAGCACACACCAACACATTCCTGGGGCCGCAGGATGAATCGGGCTGGTACTTAAGTGAGCATCGTGTTACAGGCATTTGCAAAGGGCCACTGGCACCTCAGCTGTCGCTGGCTTAAAATAAGCAGAGTTGCTGGGTCTGGTGGCTCTGCATCTCGTTGTGACAGTGGGGTATTAAAGACAAGGTCCCAACCAGGTTTTGATTCTGCTCTCAGCAAGATGCTGCAGAAGAGCTAAGCTTAGACATCATTTAATCACAGCTTTATAGGCCTCTTAAAGCACCATGAAAGAAATATGTTCCTCAGCCCAGGCAGTGCATTTTATTATGCTCATCCAACAGCATAACCTTAGTTTAACTCCAGGTTAATGAAACTTAGGGTAGCACTGAAAGAATAAAAAGTGCCAGGGAGCAACGCGGATCCTAAATCTACATTTTTCAGTTGTACAACCTTAGATTTGACCTCAGGAACAGAGTTGCAAAAGCAAAAGCCATCTGAACTAAAAGTTTTACTGGAGAGTCCAAAATGAGGCTGAATGCTGTGGGAGTTCTTGGGCACGGACTTGTGTTTCAGTCTGTCATGAAGGGTTCACAATGAGACTTGCGTTTCCTCTCTCTGCATCAGAGGTGGGCACCAACTGCCTGCCAGGCTTGGAGCAGCTTTCTAGGGCACCACTTCAAATAAATACACTCACTCCTTCCCCGTTACAATATGCTGGAAAGACTTTCCATGAGGAAATGCTTCTGTGGGCACTTTTTAGATGAGCAAAGCTCACGGGAGCCATAAATTGCTGCAGCAGTGCAGTAAGGGCTGGGAGAAACCTGCCTGTTCTTGCCTGGGCCAGTGATGATCTGAAGGCTTTTAGTTAAAAGTGTGAAACCACACGGCTTCAGATCCTCCCTGAGTCTCTCACCATTGTCCCTGCTCAGGTACAACACCTGGAGCCCTATGCCAGAATTCCCAGAGCTACTGAGCTTCCAGCAGGAGAACAGAGGCACAGGGAAAGCTGTCCTTGCCCTCATGCTGAGTCCTGAGACACAGAGTGTCCCCAGGGTGCCCTTCCTCTGAGAGGTCACACAATGGTTTGGGTCAGGAGGGACCTCAACTAGTTCAAGGACAGGGATGCCACCCACTAGATCAGCTCCAGTGCCCATCCAACTTGGCCTTGCTAACTTCTGCCCACACCCTGTAACTCCTCACGCCTCTCCATCCCAGCCCTCCCTAATCTTCCTCCCAGAGATTCGAAACTCCAGAGCCCTGAGCTACCCCTTGCTCCAGTCCCACATCATCCTCTCCGTGGCTACTGAAGAGCCCCAAATTTATTCTCCAAACCACCTCAGATCCATCCCGGAGCCACCGCTGTTCCCAAATCCGTATCTGACCCAATGGAGCTCCACCCCCAGCCTGGGGCACCGGCACCAGCTCAGCTCCACGGCTGCCCTGTCCCGCCGGGAGCAGAATTCCATGGTTTGCTTAGGCCTTGAGCACGGTTTGTGTGAGAAGGGGACTTGGATTGTGACCCACTTGGCTCGTCACCGATGTCCCCAGCCCTGTGGCTCGCTGGGAATGAGGGTCACTTGGCTGACATTTCCATGCAGGAATGCACAGCCCATCTCTGGGTGCAGCTGCACTCCTCCGGCTGTGCAGGAGCTGAGGGAAGAGGCTGGATTGTGGATTCCTGCAGAAGATGGAAAGGAAAGTGGGGAGAGACAGGAGTTCCTGCCCAGATCCGGCAGGCAGAGGTGCAAACAGCCCCAGCTTTGCCTTCACAGAACCGCCCTGGAGCAGAAAAGGAGCCAGCTCTGACATGAACGATGCAGTGCTGGGCTCTGCCCAAGGAGGCAAAAGCCTTTTGCAGACCGGGAAATGCCTGCAGGAATCCTTCTTCCTGCTGAAGTCACACTGATGTGCCTGGAGAGGAGAAGGCTCTGGGGGACTTCACTGAGGCCTTCCAGGTCCTGAAGGGGATTTATGAAAGAGGGAGAGCAACTCTTTGTGTGGGCAGGTAGTGATAGGACAAGGGGGAACTAAAATCCTACTATTCTGGTTGAATGAGTAGTTTTGAACTAAAACTGAAGGATTTTTGCTTCTAAGTGAAGTGAAAATGAACTTTTGCCCTACTTCCCTCCACCCTACCCCTGTTCTTGGAGTATTACAGGACCATGGTCCTCAGAAACTTCCAGTGCCTCAAGGGGCTCCAAGAGAGCTGGAGAGGAACTTTGGACAAGGGCGTGGAGTGACAGGACAAGGGAATGGCTTCTAACTGAGAGAGTAGCTTTAGATTGGGTATTAGAAAAAAATTCCTCCCTGTGAGGGTGGGGAGACCCTTCTCTGACCACAGGGTGCCCAGAGAAGCTGTGGCTGCCCCTGGATCCCTGGAAGTGTCCAAGGCCAGGTTGGACAGGGCTTGGAGCAGCCTGGGACAGTGGAAGGTGTCCCTGTCCATGGCAGGGGGTGGCACTGGATGAGTTTGAAGGTCCCCTCCAACCCAAACCATTCTGGAATTCTGGGATTCTACAACAATATCCCTGTTCTTTCCCTACCAGTGCAACCCCTACGTCCAGACTAACCCTGACCCTCTTTGGGTGGTTTGATTTTTGCCATGGATAAATACGAGTCGTGCAAGCCCTTCTGCTCTGCATTCCCACACACGAGCAGCACAGATTTTGGGAGGATGCTGCTTGCCACCCAGCTGGGTCCCTGCGGGTGCCCACGGCTTCTGTTTGCCTTGAACCTCCAGAATGCCAGCCCCAATCAGGGCTCTGCTGTGCTCACAGCCAGGAACAAACCCTGTCACGCAGAGTTTGCAGCCAATGTAGGAGAGGCAGTGTGTTCCCCACGTATAGACTAGAAACAGAGACCTGAGGAGCCTGTTCACAGCATATCTAAGCTCCAGGAAAGACTCTCCTTGACTTCCCCAGGTTTTGGATCACGCCCAGGGAAATCAAGCAAGTTGCCAAAATGCACACAGAGACTGTAGAAAAGCCAGAACCCAAAAGCTGGATTTGCCAAGCCCCAGCACTCGTGCTCCAGCCAGCCCGATGCTGGAGGTGCTGGAGGCAACAGCAATCTGCTCGAGTGTGAAATCCTCGCTGCCAGCCTGGCAGTGCTCTCAGTTCCCTGACCTGCTCCATTGCTCACATCCAGGATTTTCCTTGAGCAGACAGGAATTACAGAGAAGAGGCAGCACTGCCAGGTCCGTGGTAACTCACTGGCCTCGGGGAAAAGGGGAGGAGGCTCTTTCTCACGGATTGAGATTCCTTGGCATCACCAGGGTGCTTCATGGTGCCCCAAGGAGGCAGCTCTGGGCAGCCCAGGCACCGGATCTCCATGCTGTGAGCTCCCTGATGGATTTGCCTCCCTGCGGGATGCATCCCAGGGATGTTTGCTTCGATGCAAGCCAGCCACATGCCCTGAGGGTCAGCAGACACTCTGCCTGCTCCAGGGACCCTCTCCCTCAGTGTGAGAGGATGAGGTGGTGGACACTGCCCAGACAATGCATTCATTTCATTGCACCAATTAAATCCTGAGGTTTCCTTCCCCTCTTTCATCCACAAGTGAGTTTGGCATTGTTTTATTTGTTTGTTAAACTGCACATTCCAGCTAAGGGGCTTTCCCTAAAGAAAAATAGTTACTGCCTTGGACAATGGATTATTTGGAATCACTTCATCTATCAATAAAGTGCAGCCTTCTCTGCAGGGAAATGCAGCAGCAATTTAACAGCAGGGGCCAGGAATGGAGACAACTGCAAAGAATGAACAACTGCACCAAGGAAAACTGCAAAGAAAACTGAATGTACCTCAGCATAAACAGATGTTTGATTTTGGCTAAGGTCTAACAGGCAATTGTTAGAAAAGTCTCACTTAAGCTCTTCTGACTAAATGCCCCTTAGTTTTGGATCTGATAAAAGCATCTTCTGGAGAGAAGGTGAGATGGTGAATCTATTTGAAGTAACCAATTTGAAAATCAAGTATTCTGAGGGGATTTATTTAAAGATCTTGCCACTGTTCTGGGTTCTGAAGCTCTATTTTTATGCCTTTGTTTTCATTTGAAAGAGAACACATTATTCCAACTGCCCTATGACTAGCAAAGATGATTATGAAAAAGAAAAGAAATGTGCATTTCCTTCTTCTCCTAGCCAAGGAATTTGCATGTTATAATAATGGATGTGAATTTCACAAAGCAGAAAGCCCAGACATCTGTGGTGGCACCATCCCCCAGCACTTCACTGCATGTGGGGGACGCGAGAGACCCACAGGAGCCCTCGAGAAAGGGCACAGATTTGGGGAGTGTGTCGAGGTTTGAAACAAGCAAATGATCGGGGATCCCAGCCCTGCTGCATCGTGGCAGTGCCTCAGTCCTGGTTTGATAGAGATGTGGGACACACCGTGGATTTCCTCCACTGCTCAGGGGGCTGTCAATGCTTCGGTTTGGTTGGGGCTGCCCAGGGGAGAGTCCTCTTGAAGAGACAGCCCTAAAATCGGTCATTTGGTGGTTCAGAAGTGCAGCCCAGTGGTATATTACAAGTTTAACTTCAACGTTTCAATCCTTGGCTGTGTGGCCCACAGGAACTCGGTGGATGTGGTGAGCAGCAGGTATTACTGAGCAGCACGAGGTTCCAAAGCAAAGCAGCCCCTCAGCCCTGCCAGGACCTGCCTGGTGCCCACCCATGCCCAGGAACAGCTCCCACCAGCTTGGCAGATTCACACAGCACCAATGGCAAAGATTTTTTTTTTCCTCCTCCTACACAGAGAAAGAACAAACCCATGAATTTACCTCAGGAGAGGAACGAGCAGCAGGTTAATCAGAGTCCCGAGGGAGCAATGAAATGGAGAGCAAATACTTGTCTTTGCTGTTTTCCAACACGGGAACAGTTAAAAAAACCCCCAGTGAAATACTGAGTGTTGAACTCAGGAGGAGAATATCCTGTCCCAAATTACAGCAGCTCCGTGGGAGTCTCAAACTCAGGATGTCCAAGGTTTTGAACTTCAAACTGATACTTTCATGAAATATGAATTCTGCTCCACGGAGATTTTTTTAAGAATATTAAATCTTGTTTACAAGATGCAAACAGACCTCAGCTGGTAAAATGGAAGGTTGAGGACTCCATGAATTTGGTCAGACTTTCTTCTCTTGCATAAGAAAAAAAGACAAAATTGAGGGAACCTCAGGAGGTTTTTTGCCATTTCTGGCAAAACCAGGGAAGAGGTGGAGGAGGTGATGAAACATGAAACTGCTGAGCAGAGTCAATTTTGAACCAGGGTGCAGCACCACAGTTTTGTGGCTGCTTGATGTCATCAGAAGATCTCTCTAGAAGTTGTTAGATTTGTTGGGCAGGGAGTAAATTGTTCTAATAAAGTTCCTCACTGAAGAATTGAGAGCATCTCAATGAAGAATCAATAGCCAGTAATGTGTGTCAGTGTGAGCTTGTCACCAACAGATGCAAGCAAAGAAGAAAGGTTAATATTTGGGAAGAAATAATATTCTCACCAAACATGCCGCTTTAGAACACTCAAACTCACATGGACTTCCACTGCATCAGCAGCTGGTCCTGTAAGAAAAAGCAAAGGGGGGTGGATGGGTTGATGAAGCATTTCAAGCTTTTCTAGATTAAACATTTTGATTTGCTCTAAAGTGGATCAAAAAACGTTCTTACATTTGACAGACAGTGCCAGGAACAAAGCCCTGCATCTGCTGCAGTTTGAGACGTGTGCTGTCGGTGAGGGAAGAGAGGGACACATCCTGTTTGTCTCCTGCTAAAATACTCCAGGGCTGGGCCACAGAGTGAAAACACCAGGAGCTCCACAGAAATATGGATTTAGGAGTGGTTGGGGAGGATTTTCAGAGGAGTTGAACACTTAGAATCAGTGAATCATGGAATGGTTTGGGTTGGAAAGGATTTTAAAGCTCATCCCATCCCAGCCCCTGCCATGGGCAGGGACACCTTCCACTATCCCAGGCTGCTCCAAGCCCCATCCAACCTGGCCTGGCTCTTACTCCCAATGCTTCCTTGGAGGGAGGGTCATCTCTGGACAGGGCAGTGCTTGTAGGCACCCAGAGAACAGCGACGTAGTTTTTGATTTACAGAAATGCTTTGAAAAAAGCGGAATTCCCGAGCCTACCTCACCTTTCCCTACAGCTTTGCTTGTGCCTCCCACAGGAGCTCTGCAAGCAGAGAATGTCTGTCCCTCCCTGCCAAGCCATCCCCGGCCACCATCCCACACCCCACCGCTCCCCAGCACCGAGCAGGGCACAGTAAGGGTGCTCAGTCCTCCTGGTCCCCCATTTTCTCCATAGGACAGACAGAACCACACAGGTTTTAGCAGGCCAGAGCAATTCCAGGCTGCTGGGAGCTCAGGCCTTGCTACAGCTCAGAGGAAAGTACATTAGAAAGCAGAAACAAAAGGCTTTTACAACCATCCCGAGGGTGTAACCCGTCCTGGAGCCCTCTGGACCCTCCTCTGCAGGTCAGTCCTGATGCTTTCCAGGGCAAGGAGTTTGACAGGGAGCCTCAGCACCCACCATCTCCTCCTGCAAAGGGCTGGAACCCTCTCTCGACTTTCCAACAGGCTCCTTTGAAAGCAGCAGACTCCAGAACCGCTGGTGAAGCCCAGTTTAGGAGGATTCCTATCTCCCTGCACATTCATGTCTTCCTGAGTGTACTAGTTTGAAAACAAACCATTGGGAGGCACCAAGTCAGAATAACAATTTAATAGGGAAATTAAATAAAAAAGGCAGAAAACACTGGTTCAAACTGACAGAGTCAGGATACAACCTGACACCCTGTTAGTCAGGGTGGCGGTAGCACTCCGATAAAATGGTGGCTGCAGTCCTCCTGAAGTGGTGGATGTGGTTCTGTTGAAGCAGTGATCCTGTAGAAAGGGG
Source organism: Lycocorax pyrrhopterus obiensis (assembly GCA_014706295.1). Taxonomy (NCBI): domain Eukaryota; kingdom Metazoa; phylum Chordata; class Aves; order Passeriformes; family Paradisaeidae; genus Lycocorax; species Lycocorax pyrrhopterus. The sequence continues at coordinate 4,932,262 of JACSVZ010000022.1, read as the reverse complement.
TCTGCTCTTCCTCGGAAGGTCCAGTGGTGGCTACGTAGCTCCTGTCCTCTGGGAACCCAGTGGAAAGGGTGTCTGTGGTGTTGGGAATCTCAGATTATATCCAGGATGGAATGCTTGGTTCCTCCTTCTGGGTGGAGCATCTCACAATGGGATGATGAGTCATGAGGCAAGGCATTGATGGGCTCATTAACAGAAGATAGTCCGGAGGGAGTTATCTCTGAGTCATGGGGCAGGGCATTGATGGGCCATTAACAGAAAGATAGTCCGGAGGGAGGAGGCCAGGAAACACTGCCCCACCTGGTTTCAACAGCTCATGAGGATGGTAATAGAATACGCTGCAACTCAGGACACTGAGGTTGGATCCAGGCTCAAGATGAACCTGCTGCTTCTCTGCTTCCTCCCTCTCCTGCTGTTTCCCAGCTGAATAACCAGCAGAAACCAGAGCTCGAGGCAGAAATGGCGTCGGGATGGTGAAAGAATCCATCTAATGATCCACCCATGAAATCCACGAAGGAAAATGTACTTCCAGAGGAGCAAGGAACCCTCTCAGGGGAAAGAGGAAACGGGGACAGATTTAATAAAGTGCATAAATCAGCTGCACAGCAGGAAGGAGCCAGAGCAGAACCTCATAGCAAGAGGAACAGCAGAGGCAATTCTGGGGACTCAGAGGTCTCCCTCCCTCCTGGAGCAGGTCCAGACCCTTCAGGCAGTGACCCCCTGAGCCCCAGACACTCCTGCCGTGCTCCTTCAGCCACCAGTTCCACAGAGCTGGGACAAGAGAGCGAAATCCATTGGCTCCAGGAATCTGCCATGTCCTTGGACACACAGAGGCCTCATTTAATACATGGAAGTGTCAGCCTGGCTCAAAGCAGGGGCAGGAGCCAGGGAACAATAAAACACCTCCAAAATGCTCATAAAGGTGAACTGGAGAGAACAGGATTGGTGCTCAAAGAGAGGCACAAGCAACTTAATTGTAAATAGTTCTGTCTTAAGCAAGGAATGTGACAGTACATTGGGAAAATTGAGGGGCTCTGCTGATTCATATCCAGAAAAGAGAACAGTCCAGGAGGACAAAGGTGGGGATTCTAAAGGATGGAAAAGGAACCCTGAGTCTCTGTCTCCGTACCTTGTCCCAAGTGAGTTCAGGCATAACCAACACTCAGCAAGTCAGGAGAAACCTGAAGACTGAAAGCATTTACATTAATAGACAGCACTTAGAGGTATCAATTACACCAACAGCACTGAGCAAGGGGGATTCTTCTTTGTTCATCAGGCCTGAAACTAAACATTAATTGTTAAACATGGGGAAGATACAATGTGTGGGCGAGCCCTGCCATTAAGCTCTCCTACTTTGCTCTGAAGAAGCAGCTATTTTAGTTTTAAACCATAACACAAACCTAAGCAAGAAGGGCCTGATCCAGCCTGACAATTCTTATGTTCCTCCATTGCTTATATTAATTTGAAGGCCACCCTTTAAATTCGCATCCTTCTCTCAGGACTGATCCTTTAGGTACAACCGTGAAGCAAATGATCCATGCCCAGCCCTCTGGGAGAAGGTCAGCCCTTCAGATCTGCTCAGTTACACTGTGCCCTGTGCACATCTGTCAGAAAACATCTGGTTTCAGAACTGCATTGTTTGATTTGAAGGAAAGGGCAATCCAAAACGGGATGTGCAGAGAGCTTGGCAAGTGCTGCTCTGCTTCCCTTTATTTTTTTTTTCCCCTTTCCAAGTATTTATCATTCTTTGACATCCAGCAAGTCCTTTAGGAGAGGGCTGGATTGCAATGGCAACACAGAGGTGGGGCCTGGCAGAGGGCAGGGGTGGCTGCTCAGCCCTGCAGAGGCTCCCTGAGCGCTGTTTGTTTGCTGTGCACACCGAGGCAGCTCCTGCTCCATCACCACGGTGGAGTATCGACAGCCAGGCACCTCCACAGACCCTCTGAGCCACTTCCCAGGACTGCAGATGAGGGAAGCAGAGGTGCCAGAAGACATCCTGAGTGAGGAACAGCGCACAAAGGAGCCAGTGCAAAGTGGGAATACACCCGAGGGGGAAGCCAGAATTATCTCAGCACCTACAGCAAGCCAGACAAGCCCAGGACATGCCACAAGCGCCCTAAAATGCCAAGGAGTCACAGCATCATTCCTCTGCTGCATAAATGGCATTCAGAGCACGCAGAACTTCTCCCGAGATCAGCGCAAGGGCTTGTCACGATGTGACATCTGTCCCATCACATCCCCAGCGCGTCACCCACGGAGAGCGGCGCGGGGAGGTGGTGGCTGGGGAAGGATTCCAGCACGGCACTGCCTGACCTTTCCTCTGCACGTCTGCTACCAGGAGATGAGGGAGAAAGTGCCCAGCAGAGCCACGAAGACAGAATCAAGAAAGATCTGTCTCACATTTGCTTCCTTTGAACAGCCTGAGACAGCTGCAGACTTTTCCATTCCTAAAAGCACAAAATCTACAACCTAGAGAAGGTTTTGGTTTTTTTCTGGTGACACAACAGAAGCCTTTTCATCTACAGAACTTGATAGGAAAAAACAAAATAAAAACAAAAACCCTTGCCCAAGTTTTCAAGTCAAGTCTCCCCATTTTCTAGTAAATCCCAGCTTTATCCTGTCGGGTGCCAACAAATCCCAGAATTATGGATGCTAAGGAACACCTCCAAATGCTGCCCCTTGTCCCCAGTCTGACACATCCCCTGTGCTGCTGGCTCCAGCACACACAAGGCAGAGCTCCTTCCGGAGTTCCCATGGGATCACCGAGCTCCTGCTTGTCCTGCTGGCTTGTGAGAGGGCAGAGCAGCTGCAGAGAACGTTATCCATATATCCATTCATCCGAAAAAAAGCTAAAGAGCAGCAAACCCCGAGTCTGGAAGGCGTCACCACCTGCTCTTCCACAGAGGTAAAACAACCAAACACTTTGGTCCCCAAGGCCAGCGAGCCACAGTCACTGCAGCAGGTTTTTGATGCTCACCTGCTTGAGCACAGCTATTTTTAGCAGGTCATTTATTTGAGAGCAGGCTCGGGGAATATCCATTTCCTACTCAGCTGGGCCAGTCGGGCTGCGTTTGCTGCTTGCTGAGTTTCTTTCTACACAGAAAAAGCTCGTCAGGGCTTGGAGAAACGTGAGTGAGGCAAAGGGAACCGGCCTCCAGGCCCCAGGGATGGCGCAGAGCTGTCACAGCTTCACCCAACACCCCCACTCGCCTCCAAATGAGTTTTGCGTGGCCAGTGACAACACTTTGTGTCTGGGCTGGTGTTGCACACACTGGGAGGGACTCAGCCAGCAGGAGGGACTGGGGTGTGCCAGCAAGAAGGGGGGGCACCAGCTACAGCATCTCACCCCAAATCCACGGCTCGCTGAGCTCAGACTTGTTGCTTCCCAGTGCAAATCCTCAGCTGGAGAGAAACGGCAGACTGGCAAAGATCCCGCACTGGATCTGGGAGGAGGACCCGGCCCAGCTCTGTGGGGAAATCATTCCTGGCTTGCCTGATGCTTCCCCTGAGCACAAACCCAGGGCCCTGGGGGCTGTGCAGTCCTGGCCCTGCACTCCCTGCAGCTCCCACCCCCTGGGAGCCGCCTCCTGCTCCTAAATCCAAACCTCAGCATCTGCTGTGCTGCCCCAGGGAAGGGACCAGCCACGGGACCCTTGGGATCGAGCAGGGCACAGGGACACATTCCCTGTTCCATGGGCAGCTCTGAGCAGGGCCGGGCTGGGCACGCACGGGCTCTGTCCTCTGTGCTGCTTTCACAGCTGCAGAGCAGATCTCTGGCAGCACCTTTGGTGAGATGGAACACATTTGCCTCTGTTTCCCATTTGGGTGCCACCAGGGATTATTCTGCCTGTTCTTTTATTCAGATTTTGATGGCACCCCAGCCGTCCCTCCCTAAGTTGTCTCTGCTGTCTGAATGCCCCCATCCATCCCTTATTATTTCCTCCCTCAAACACATTTTGGCTTCTTCTCCAGGTCCTTCCCATCCCCTCTGAGATTGTCATGAAGGACAAAGAGGTCCCACACCTCAAGGAGCCATCCCTGCATCCTGGGGCTCTCACCCCTCCGTGTTCAGCTGTACCAGGGCCATTTTCTGGGAGCTCCCCCACTATCCCTGAGCAGCAGAAATCCCAGGGGACAGTTCAAGGCAGTCGCTCCTGCTGATCTTTCACTCCCCAGATTCCAGTTTTGTAGCTTATTAGTGTAGTTACTGAGATAAAATTTGGTGCTGTTTTTCTGAACCTTCTGGGAAGAAAGAAAGAATGAAGAAAAAGCCTCAAATTTCAGCCATGGTCTCCTGATTCAACACTGAAACCAGAGCAGTGTGGATGTAAAACTCGAGCCATGCTGAGGTTCAGTTTTCCATCTCACCCTGCTGCTTCTTCCTCCCCAGAATGACCCAGCTCTGAATTTTGACACCCTGGGTTCCCTTTGCTTGGCAAACACAAGCACTGAATCCCACTGACACCTCTTGTCTCACTGTTATTTCTGCATTTGTTGACACCATAATTAGGGCAACAAAAACCTTTTCAAACTCGGCTGATGGCAGGAGCTGTGAAGAGACAAAACCTCCCTGAGCCTGTCCAAGGCAGATTCTGCTCCTCAGACACCACAACTCTTTACAAAACCCCTCGTCTCTCACGCTTAAAGCTTCTGGGGTCAGTGACATGTTGGAAATAGGGTCAGCTGCCACAAATGCCAAATCCTGCCACTGCCTCCAGACATTTCCCATCCTTTACCCCAACAGGAGACATTTAAGGCAAGCTTTCAAGCAGCCTGTTTGAATAAAACTCAGTGATCCTCGTGGCTTTCAGCACTGCTCACTTTGTTCCTGGCTCTGTGGCATAGCTCAGCACCTCAGTGCTCACAGATGAAGAGGCATCATCTGAGCACAGCAGACTAAGGGCTAATTGAGGAGAGATTTTATAGATATGTATTTATAGATACGTATTTATTTGAGCACCCAGGCAAAGGGAAGGATCCCACACAGCATCTGCCTACCCACAGTGGCCAGAAATCGTAAAAAAATTGGACCAAAAAAAAGAAAAAGAGCAATGTAGAACTTGCAAATAACCAATCAAATGCAACCAAGGCTACTAAAAAGTCCCTTGCTGGGCAGAGAAAATGAAGAGGAAGAGCTGGAATTCATACTTAATCCCATTTCTGCAGGATGGGATATTAAAAGAGAAGATGAGGCTCTGTGCAGAGATGAACAAGGACATTCCTCAAAGATCCTGTACCTGTAGCCCAGGTGTGCTTTGGTCTCTCCTGCAGCAGTGGCACCGCTGGGCAATGTGTGCCAGCCGTGGGGTCAATTAAAAGCTCTCATCAGAACCTTTACACAACTGTAACTGGACTGTTCTTGCTCCAGCCCAGAAGGGAAGGCTGGAGCTGGGAAATCACGAGGAGCCAGCACTGCCCCGGGCAGGTCCATGGAGCCCATTCCCAGTGAGGCTCAGGCTGGCAGCTCCCTCACCCCGTCCCGTGCCACAGGCAGAGGCAGCCACAGAGAGCCTGGCTCAGCCACGCAGCCAGAGACAGAACCAGCCCAGAGCAGAAAGAACAGGACCAGCAGAAACAGGGCCTGCAAGGGGAGCAGGGCTGGCAACGAGAGGCAGCCACAGGGCAGATCCAGAGGCAGCAGTGGCTGCACGGGTTCTGCAGCTGGGTTTGTCTGCTTGGGACAGCTCTGGTACGGCCAGGCCTGGGAAATCCTTGTGCCATCCATCCCCTTCCAGGTACGGAGGGCAGCACAGAAGCCTTCAAAAACCCCAACCCATGGCTGTATCACAGCATCCCAGGATGGGTTGTGTGGAAGGACCTTAAAGATCCTCCAGTGCCACCCCTGCCATGGGCAGGGACACCTTCCACTGTCCCAGGCTGCTGCAAGCCCCGTCCAACCTGGCCTTGGACACTGCCAGGGATCCAGGGGCAGCCACAGCTTCTCTGGGCACCCTGTGCCAGGGCCTCAGCACCCTCACAGGGAACAATTCCCTCCCTAAATCCCATATATCCCTGCCCTCTGGCAGGGGGAAACCATTCCCCCTTGTCCTGTCCCTCCATCCCTTGTCCCCAGTCCCTCTCCAGCTCTCCTGGAGCCCCTTTAGGCCCTGGAAGGAGCTCTAAGGTGCCGTGGAGCCTTTTCATCTCCTGGCTGGACACCCCCAGCTCTCCCAGCCTTTCCTCGGTGGTTCCTGCTGTGGGCACTTGGTCATGGCAGCAGTGGGGGCAGAAGAAAGCTCCCCCAGGTTGGGAAGGGACCCCAGGAGCACAACTTGAGGACAGCCTGTCCTGATTTCAGCACGTAGGCACAAGCTTTGAGTCCATCCATCACAGACACAGACAATTGTTCCACAGCCTTCATGGCCCACAGGAGCACCAAGAGATGCAGCAGCTCTTATCAGGGACAGGTTGTGCCCCAGAGGGTGCTGGGCACTGCCCAGGCTCCCCAGGGAATGGGCACGGCCCCGAGGCTGCCAGAGCTCCAGGAGCATTTGGACAGCGCTGCCAGGGATGCCCAGGGTGGGGTTGTTGGGGTGTCTGTGCAGGGCTGGAGCTGGGCTGGATGAGCCCTGTGGGTCCCTCCCAGCTCAGGAGATTCCAGGATTCTGTGACTGCTCCGTGCCAATGCTCTCCCACACATCACCCAGCCACAGAACTGACACCTGGGTGATCCTTCATTCCCAAACCTCTGCACCTACTGCAAACCCTTCCCAGCACGTGTGGATCTGTTTTGGTCATTACAGACCCGGCTGGCCCGGCAGGAGGTCGGTGCTGAACCAGCAACTCCCCCTTTCATTTAAATCTTTTGATGAGGAAGGTGCTCGCCTGCAGCTGCCAGTCAGGACATCAGGCCTCTCGTTCTGGTTTAAAATATGAAATAAAGGAATCCACTGAAATGTCAGACAGCATCCTCTCAGCCTGCCTGTTGTAAAAGAGTACGTGTAAAATAATAATAAGCAATAATAAAGCCCTGTCATCTCTGGAGTTGTGTAAGGCTGAATGCGATACGAACTTACAAAAAGGAAAACCCAGTCCGAGACAACATGGCCTGACCAGGGGCCTCTGGTATTTTTATCACAAAGGGACCTTTCAGCAGCCCCTTATCAGAGGGACAGTGCAGAGACCCCCCTGCATCCCTGGGCCTTTGGGGATGTCACTCGAGCCCCTGCTCTGCCTCTGTGGGCTGGCTCAGCCCATCCTCCCAAAACCCGTGCCAGGTAATTCCAGAGCATGAGGAACTGCCAGGGTCTGGGTGAGACTGAACTGCTCAAACTCCCAGGAGTGGAGATTAGGCTGCACGAGGTTTACAAATAGCCACGCTAATTACCAGCCACTGGGACAGTAAATCAAGTTCACCAGCTCCATATTTCAACATTTGTGCCAAGATAGGCTTGGCAGAAACCCCTTTTCTTTGCTTTTATTCCCGTTTAATGAGATGGAAGTCCAGCAGCAAGGCCTCAGGGCCCGATCCTGTGCTGTTCAAGAGGAGCACAGGGTGTTTTGCAGGGTTACTTGGTGAACCATCTGTGCTTTGCACATTTATTCCTTCAGACCCAAGCTCTCCTTGTTTAGCCTTGAAAGGAATCAAGGTATTGGAGGTCCTGGGAGCAGATCTGAGCTAGCACAAGCACTTCAAGGGCTGTGAATTCAACACATTAATCAGGAATTCAAACCCCTAAATATCCTCAAATCGTTCAAATTACCAGAATGTTTAGATCAAACATCAAAACAAGCAGTGGAGACAATTTAACTTCTTTTACGCTTCATTTCAAAGCGCTGGGTTTTTCGAACTGATAAAATTTGACCATTAGAAATTTCAGCTTTATGCAGTACAGCAGCAAGGCATGCCAATTAAAAGATGAAAAAAGGGGGGGTTGTCATTTTTCTGAAGATATCGGAGTGGCAGCTTTCTAAGGAGAAGATGATTTGAAGCAAAAATATTGTCAGAACAGCAACGTGGCCAAGCTTCAGCAGAACAGCCTCTGGCTGTGGAAGCATCAGCGCTCGCGGGCAGCCCTGCTTTGGGAAGTTTGGGGTTTTAGAGAAGTTCAGCTCCAGCCCAAAGGTCTGCAAGGCCGAGGATCTGACTGACAGATCAGCTTCTCTTTTGAAGTGAATGTCAGCATTTCCTGACTCAAGGTAGACGTTGACAAGCACAAACTTCAAATTCACCATTCAGCCGAAGGAGGAAGGACTGCAAATGGGGCAGGGAGTTACAGATGTTCATCAGTGCTCTGTGTAAGTGGCATCTTTCACAGGGATCCCTCAGGTGTCCTGCCTCCAGTGAGAAGATTCCGCCCTTAGTTCAATACTTTATGAGGAAGAAAACCCAGAAAATCAGCAGAACAGGATAGTACTGCCTGCAGAAAGCCATGAAAAGCTTGAACACCGGTGAGATTCGGCCACACACGACAGTGGTGCAGGTACAGAGAAAGGCAGTGGCTGAAAACAGAGGGGGAATAGCAGCTTAAAAATTGCTGAGGTTTGCAGCACCACACCTGAAGCCGAAACAAAAAGAAGCACTGCTTGCTACTGGAGTCATCTGAAAGGAGGAATCTGTCAGTGCGAGGAAACATCTCTTTCACTGGGCTTATCTAGCACTGACTGGGCTTTAGCAAAAGGGGAAACATTTTCTTCCCCAATTGTACACATGTCCCACGATTTATATTCTTTACAGTGTTTTTATGAGCTTCTTTAGCACATCATCCAGTGTAATAACAGCATGGTAATTGTGTTGGCTGCATGTCCTGGCACTTAATTATAATCCTGTCATTGTCATTTCCCAGCTTGTCTAACAGAATAACCTTGCCACGTGGCTGACATCCAATTAAGGGAGAGGGGGGAGAAGGAGAGGAAGAACACACAAATATGATATCAGTATAAAAGACAGTTGCTTGATGGCTTTGTGATCAAGTCCTTGAGTTACAACTCTGCACCCAGTGCCCACCTTCACCTGCAGGCTTCTCACAAGGGATTCTGTGCACAAGGACCTCCTGCACTTCAGCGTTTTCTTTAAGATGCCTCTTCTTCCTTTCCTTCTGGACCAGCACAAGTCAAGCTCCATCCTAACACCAGCAAATATTTGCTGTCCTCACATGAATGGAGATTTCTCCCTTCCCTGGGTAGAGCCCCAGCCCCAACCTTCAAATAACAGCCTGAAAACACCCAGTGGGTGATGCAGAAGGAAAAGGATGGGTGGAGAATGAAGAGACACCTCAGAGAAGTTTAAAGCTGAGTCAGAAGGCAGCAATGAGTTAATCCTTAGTCCTCTGCATTTTCTAGCCGAGGTTTCTGTTCCACGTCTCCACTCCTGCTCCTGCTGGCTCGCACAGCTGATGGGGCTGGCACCCTCCTCCAGTGCATCCTTACTCACCAGCTCCCACCCAAAATCCAATTGAGGAAATCTGGCAAATCTGCAGTGTCTCATCTACCACCTCCAGGATGCTCAGCGTGTTCCAAAACCCAGATCACTCCTCAAGGCAGTGTCTCTTAATGAAAGCACCCGACATGCAGGACTAAATTCACCTTGCTCGTCCAGCCTGTCTCCTCCTGCACGGGGGTTTCAAGGCAGTTTGCTCTGGGATCACTCACACAGGCAAGTTCCACTCAGTGGTGCATAGACCGTGCTACTACAGCCAGTCATGTACTCCAGGTCACACGGGAGCTCCTACAACAGCTCCCAACACTCATCGTAAATAACTCATTTGTGCTTCCTGTGCAGCCACACAGAGCCAGGGTGTGCACTCTGGCACAGATGGATGTAACTTTTTTATTATCATAGCCAGGTATTAGAAGTTCATCATTAAATGATCATTACCTGATCCCACAGCTCAGCATCACAACAACTAAGGAGACACTGCAGCTCCTTCCCAGCTGTAGGAATTCCAGCCCTGGAAAGTTCAGTGAATGCAGGACTGCTGTGTACTCGCTGTCCTGTTCTGCAGTGATTATTTATGTAACCAGGATTAATAGGCAAAAAAAAGAGCTGTTGACAACTAATACACCTGTAAAACAGCAGCCTGCAGTGCTGTGAGGTGTTGGAATCCCTCACTGCTGGGAGGTCTCTACGCAGAAGTTTGCCCTGAGAAATTTCGGTAGCTTTTCAGGAGAAAATTTCCTCTCCCACACTTCTGTCCTATATCAATAAGAGGTGTGAGTAACGAGGCTTTTCATGGGCTGCTCTTGCCTTGTCCCTGCCAGCAGGGCTGTGCCCAGAGTAAGAGCCAGAGCGATGTGACTCTGCAGTCATGGCTTAAAGATTTCCCAAGTTGCTGTGTTTATTCTTCCCTGATTAAGAACAAAACCCTGAAAACCAAAGGAAAACAGGAGCTGGAGTGAGAACTGTGGGGTTTGGGGAGGCTCACTCAGAGTGCCCATCACAGCTGGCACGTGGAGTCTCGGCAGGTGGAAGCAGGAGCTAAGAAGTGTCCTTCTTTCTTCTTCCCAGCGATGGCCATGGCTTTTCTGTGAGCTTTGGAGCGCTTGCCTCTCTCCTCAAGGAGCTGGGAGAAGTCCCCCAGTCTGCAGAGCAGGGCTGAGGGGGCTGAGGGGGAAACTCTGTGCGGGGAGGTTTAAGTTAACGGAGAGTGGCAGAGAAGAAAGGCTGAGCTTCCCCTTTCCATGCAGAAAGTTTCACGAGGATAAAATCACTGAATCAAAGCTGGACTTACAAGAGACTTGAGGTGAAAGCAGCAGGATTTGGGGAAGAAAGGCAATCTGCAGCTGGCTCTGCCAAGGCACAGCTGACATGGTCAGGGATTTACACCTGCTTGTAGCTTGTGGGGTGTTACCATGGGATGCTTTGGGGCACAGCCCAACAGCTCCTGTTTCCTCCTGTTCTGCTGCTGAGGCACCTTTGGCTGGCCCAGTCCCTTCCCTAAAGGCAGGCTGTGCTCCTGCTTCCGCATTCAGCAGCTGCAGCAGCACAGTCCTGCATCCCAGGGAGCCTGCAAAGGGTCACCAGGAATTGTTTCCTCTCCGTTCTTGTTTTTGTTTAAAAGGCAGTCTGGCAAAGTGCTGCTTTAATGTAAATTTTCCTACAACTTGCATTTAAATTGATTTATGAGCGCGCACACCGAGGGCTGCACCAGCTTAACCAAGGCAATTAAAAACCTGATGTTAGCTTAATTGGTTTGAGGTTTGCTACCAGCAAAGCTGAACGGCTGAGCTGCCTGTCCAGGGGCACAGCTCCATGCTGGTGTCCTTGGCTGCACATCACAGCAAACCGACCCCAGGGAGACACCTCTGTGGGAGCTGAGACTCCTCCAGGGTGCTCAGGGGCTGGGACACTGAATTCAAGTTTTTCAAGTGAGACCCACGTGCCCCAGCTGGAATCAGTTCCCCTATAAAATGATCCCAAGTGCCTGCCCTTTCCTGGCTGTTCTGGTAAAACCTCAGGGGCTCCCTCAAACACAAACCAGGACGTGGTTCAGATCCAAGCTCAGGAATATTCCCAATCCTAATGTACAGAGGCTCCAATAAAAGCTTTGGATTCAGCCCATCTTTCTTGGTAACTTGATAACCTGATTTTTGTGTTGTTAATCAATTCTTTCTGTCCTGCAAACAGCTTTCCCTGCCTCCAGTATAACACAAGCACCTCAATTAAATGGATCTGAACCTGCTGGGAGGGGTGAGCACACCAAGCTGGGAGAAATCCCATCCCCTGCTCCACTCAGCTCGTGCTCCTTTGCAGGTCTGAACGGCAGCCAAGGCTTTCTCCAACACGCCTTTGCTGCTGTTGCACAGAAATTGCTGTGGAGCAGGGCACTCAGTGAAACCAAGCAGGCATTTCCCAACTAAACCACAATATTCTTAGGCAGAAAATGTTTTTATCTGTGTAGCTGATACACAGTCTGCACATGAGAGCCCCTCCCACCATGAAATAGCATTCTTTGCTAATTAGAAGCACCTCCCTGAAGAAAAAAAAGGTTATTCAAAGCTAAGGTGGGTAGAAAGAAGAAGGAAAGGAAAGGAAAGGAAAGGAAAGGAAAGGAAAGGAAAGGAAAGGAAAGGAAAGGAAAGGAAAGGAAAGGAAAGGAAAGGAAAGGAAAGGAAAGGAAAGGAAAGGAAAGGAAAGGAAAGGAAAGGAAAGGAAAGGAAAGGAAAGGAAAGGAAAGGAAGGAAAGGAAAGGAAAGGAAAGGAAAGGAAAGGAAAGGAAAGGAAAGGAAAGGAAAGGAAAGGAAAGGAAAGGAAAGGAAAGGAAAGGAAAGGAAAGGAAAGGAAAGGAAAGGAAAGGAAAGGAAAGGAAAGGAAAGGAAAGGAAAGGAAAGGAAAGGAAAGGAAAGGAAAGTCTTCATTAAAGCCAAATTCAATTTTATTTCTTTAAGAATTCCTCCCTGATTACTGCCTGATGACTATTTCCTGTGTACACATTTCCATTGGATACAAGGATCTCATCTGATTTAATTCTGCTTGGAAAGCTGATGGTTACGTGTTAGTGAGAGCAGGGCTTTGCCTCCATCCAGGCAGGCTGAAAAATGAAATAGCTCTGAAGAGGCCACTTCTTACAGTACTCCTAGAAGTCCTTAAAGACCTCCAGCTCCTGCTAGATTGCCTATCCAAAATGTGAAGCAGCTCAGAAAAAGAATTTGCTTTTTCCACGTCTCGTTCCAGGTCTGGATCTACACCACCCATCTCTTCAGGGATCTCACATTCACATCTCCCTCCCCCACGTTCTCCTTGCACCAAGCTGCCTGTTTGGCAGGAGCCAACACATTTGCCTCAGTCCCATTTATCTTTGAGCAATCAGGAGAATTAATTAAAACACCAATGACATCAACACGCTCTTTACTGGACCAATTTATGGGCACTGAGACGAGAAGGAGGGAAAAGGACTAAAGCAAGCAAGGAGGGGATAAAGCAGCAGCTCATCTGTCCTCAGGCATCAACCACCTCGTGGACAGAGCCAGGAAAGCACAGTCCACCTGTCCCTAATAAAGAAGTTTTGCCATTATTTTGCTTTGTCTCATAGTAAAAGCAGAAATTCAGCTTGTACCAAAAGGATTATCAACAGTAATTGTTTCTACATTGCTCGTTTCAGCTTTTGCACTGAGGTCTGCTCTCACTCCATGTTGGGGTGCCTCGGACCCCTCGGGGTCCGCCCGCTGTCTGTCACGGCATGCCTGCCCAATGGGCAGACGACTCGGAGAGCGAGGACCAGTCCGTGGGCGAGACCCGGTTCTGAGCCCGCACCACTTCTCCAGAAAGTTCTGATAAGTTCGGTTGTTAATAGGTTTGTTCTGTAAATTCCCTCCTCTGTAACCTGGCCATTGGTTCTGTGTCCCCGGGACCCCGCTCCGAGCTTACCTTCCATTGGTTATTTGTTCGGTGCCACCCCTGTTGAAAATCTTGGCGCCTCTGGCTTTCGTTGGCCTGTTCATCCCCTTCGCTTTCGGGGTAATAAACCTTGGAAGATTTCATGGACTGGTCCTCTCCCTTGCCTCTTTTGCCCCCAGAATTCCTGAGAGGCTGAGACCACCTGGTCCCCTCGCATTTGGGTGTGCCTGCTGATACCGAGCCAGTGCAGCCCATTCCAAGCGGCCGCCGGGACGAGACACTTTTCAGTGCCTGTCCGCGGGAAGGTCACTGTAGCCTCCAGAGCAGGGACGAGTACCCCCAAGGCTGACCCATCTCCCAGGGCAGTGACAACTCCAGCCCCCATCACCTCAATGTTTGGGAAGCTCTCCTCACCCTGACCTTGCATTGATGATTTATTGTGTTTCAACCTCTCTGAAGTCAGAAGTTTTACTCTCCCCTACCAGCCTTGATTTCCTCTTCATCCCAGTTACTTAGGGGAACTTTTCCCATCTGATCCAGGCAAAACCCTTTCATTTAGCAGCTGGAGATCAAAGTTAATTTACCCATATCAAAGGGCTTCACAAAAACACAATTAGAAACACATCCTCCCACCTGGAGGTGCATCCTCAGACCACGAACAGGTGAGACAGGAGCAGAACAAGAATCCCCCACACCAGGATCCTGCTGGAAAGGAACAAACAGGAAAGGACAAAGGAAAAAGCAGAAGAGACCTCCATGGGAAAAAAAGTGATGGAGATCTCCCTCTCCACAACATCAACTTTCTGTCACCTCCCCTTATCCCAGGTTGGTATTCTCAGTTGTGCCATTTCAGACACAATTTTCCATTGATAAAATCTGTATTTCAGCAGCCCCAGAGCTGACAGGAGCACAGAGGGTTTGCCCATCCTCGGGCACAGCCCAGCTGGGTAACCCAAGGCCAGCCCCAGGTGAGGCTTGGCTTTTGGGGGCTGCTGTGGTCACAGAAATCTGACATGGGATTCCCAGTACCTGCTACTGAAAAGGGCTCTGTCCAGCCTGTTCTTGTAGCATGGCATTTTACAGAGTGAGCCATGTGTTTTTTAAAATTTTTTAATTCAATTTTGTCTTTATTTTAATTTTAAATTAACTTAAATTTAATTTTTAATTTTTATTTTACTTAATTTTGGTTTTATTTTAAATTTTAGTTTAGTCTAATGCTGCCCCACCTGAGAGCAATTTTGGTAAGGAAACCTCTGCACTGGAGAGCAGAGAAAATCTTATCAACTTGCTTCTCTTTGTCTGCCACAAACCCACAAAGATCTCCACAGTGGGCCCCATAATGATGTGGAGACTCCCAGGAAAACCAGGCTGGATAAACTGCAGGGTTCCTCCCACCCTGCTGTGGCTCCTCAATAATAACCCAAAGCTTTTTGGGGTCTCATGGACTCCAGGACTTGGAAATGTCAGGTGCCACAGGGCTCACCAAGGCCAGGCCCTGCCCAGCCTCAGGGATTTGCTTCTGGCCGTGGTTTTCCTCCTTCTGAGCCTTTCAAACAAAAGGAAAAATTACAAACGCAGCAGTTGGCTTTGCACCACCCTCAGGAGAGCATCAGTTCAACATCGTGGGAAATGACCCTTCCACAGAATCACGGAATCCCAGAATGGTTTGGGTTGGAGGGACCTTAAATCTCATCCTGTGCCACCCCTGCCATGGCAGGGACACCTTCCACTGTCCCAGGTTGCTCCAAGCCCCGTCCAGCCTGGCCTTGGACACTCCCAGGGATCCAGGGGCAGCCACAGCTTCTCTGGGCACCCTGTGCCAGGGCCTCCCCACCCTCACAGGGAACAATTCCTTCCCAATATCCCATCCATCCCTGCCCTCTGGCAGTGGGAAGCCATTCCCTGTGTCCCGGCCCTCCAGCCCTTGTCCCAAGTCCCTCTCCAGCTCTCTTGGAGCCCCTTTAGGCCCTGGAAGGGGCTCTGAGCTCTCCCTGGAGCCTGCTCTTCTGCTGTACCAGGTTGCCAGCATGCTCCAGGTACTTGCCAAGCACCGAATCCAGGGAATCAAGCACGGGTTCGGGGGATATCGAATGTGGAGCTGTGTGTGTGTCCCTGGGAGACCCGGAGCAATCCGTGCCACTCTTGTGTGCCTCGCTTTCCCTACCGGTAGCTGGGAGTTATTCCCAAGATCTCCTGAGCTTAGTGCTTCCCTCGAGGGAAGCTGGAGGAAATCTGCTCCCACAGAAATTCGGTCCCAGCTGAAGTGAAGCAGCGTAACAGGCTCCAGCACAAACCAGTACAACCAGTCAGGGACAGGCCTGCCACAGCCACCAAACCAGGAGGGGCAATGCCAGAACCACAGCTCCCAGGGGACACACTGCTGATGGTTTGGAGCTGGGATGGCTCCAATCCATCCCCTCACCCTTCCTCATGCTCCAGTTTCCAACTAAATCCCAGCAGCCCGTTGCTTCAGTGCACCCAGGCCTCCCTCATAAAAATGTGCTTTATGAACACTTTGCATAATCAATACAATTTTCTGTTTCTCTCCAAAGCCTCGACCGGTGTGACAGTGAGGAATCGAGGTCAGGGCACCGGGTTCCCTGTCTGTAACAGCAAAACAGCATCTTCAATAAATACCAGAGTCCAGGGAGCGCTCTGGCAGCCTCTGCTGAGCTGCCCCCGAGTTTACAGCTCGTGGTAATTTGCAGGTTTGTCCCTTTCCCGTAAGGCTTTTTAAACAGGGATCTGATATTTATATCTGCATCCACTGTGCTTTGCTGGAAGTGATTAAGCATTTCTAATGAGACAACAATAAAATGCATTTACTTTATTTGGTGCACTAACTATTTCACTTGGAATGATTCAGGACGTTGTAATTTCTGTTTCCAAACACTGCTGCCTTCTTAGGAGTTCCCACAAGAGGTTTGTTCATTAATGAGAACAGGTAATCGCCAGGTATAAACAGGGAATCCTGAAAACGCTCCCTGTGTGGGGCCAGGAGAAGGAACAAGGTCAAGAGGCTGTTGCAGGGGCTTCTTGGGGAAAAATGGTGTTGGTTTATGAAAGTCATAATCCACACTGTGAGCTTCGATCAGCACAGCTCTGCAGAGGCACCAGCTCTGGGGGAAAATTAAAGTGCCCCTTGCCACGAGTTCAACACTGTGTGCGCAGACATCTCTGGGCTTCAGCATGAGCGTGGTGTGGTCACTCTGGGGGCAGAGGTGGCAAACCTCACCCTGCAGGTGTTTCTGGTGAGAAACTGTTCTGCAAGCAGGAGAACACAGGGAAGGAGTGGGACTCCCCAGGGCCCTGCGTGGTGCCACAGATTGTGCCCGCTGGGATCAATCCCCTGAGTGAAGGCTGAGAAGGGGCTACAACAGAAGCAGGAAATGAACGGGCTGGAGGCAGGATGCTCTGGCTTTGATCAGCTCGTGGCAGAGAAAAGGAGAAGAAAATAACAAATAACAATGATAAAGTTCCACGTAAATGATGTTAAAATCCTACATGACTTTACAGAAGACAGCCAGAGAAATTTTGGGGGTGCCTCTGAAATACTAAAGGTTGATTTCATTATGGGTGAAAACAACCTCCATCTGGGTTTCTCGAGCAAGACATGAGCTCCTAAAAATTGTCCCTTTGCCAGAAGAGCCTCACTAAAAAACGCTGCTCTGGGCACAGATTTCCACGGATTTCCAAACAACACCGTGCTCCCAGAGAACCTGGATGATCAGGGCCTGGGCTTTACAGGAGCATGGAACACAACAGCTGAGGCTTGGAAATAGACTTCCCACCCCGGTTTTGTATTCAGACAGCATCATATCGCAATTAGTCATTGTTTCTTTCAGAAAACTCAGGTCAGGAGCCCAAAATACAGATTCTCATGATCACAGGGACCTTGCAAGTCAAGGCCCTGGGCTTTTTCTGGCTGCTCTGACCTCCAAGCCTTTCCTTTCACCACTTTTCCTCTGGATTCTGGCTTGCCAGGTGGGATTTTGCAATACTTTCCCTCTCCTCCTCCCAGCTGCTCCTCTCCTTCCTGCTCTGGGACACGCAGCCAAAGTTCTTGGAATAGCCAGCCCCTGGTGAACACTCCTCGACCCTTGGAGAGGCAAGAACTTGTAGCCAGCTGGCTTTTGGAAAGTGCAGTGAAGGATGCGGCCTCCTCCCTTGGAGGAGAAGGGATTTAGGACAGGGAGCTTCATGGATCTTGAGGAGGGAAAGAGCCAGGGAGGAAGAGGTGACCCCACAAGGCAAGGGCAAGCCAGGAGGAAATGCCTTCTGATAGTGACAGAAACGGGATAGGAGCATCCAGGAGGAAGAACTTTGGCACACAGACAGCTGAAGGAAGGGGTGGATTGCTCACGCAAAAGGAACTTGCAGGGTTGGAAGCAAACGTTACTGGAGAAGCCGGGCCAGAACTGGGGGGTTTGCCAGCTGCTCCTGGGGCAGGACAATGTCAGGGAGGAGTCTCAGGCCAAGTCAGGCCGGTGCAATCCCCCCAGTCACACCCTCAGCAAACCCACCATGTGCATCCGGATGCCACCCAAAATCCTACCTGGGGCCAGCTCTGCCCTTTCCATCTCTGGCTCACTGTTGCTGTGGCAGCTGCATGGCCCAACACGTGTGGAAACATCATCAGAGCCCCTGCAGGCACTGCTGGCAGCAGGAACCTTTTTGTGAGGTGTCTCTCCTAAAGAGAGGGCCCTTGGGAGCACAGGGTCAGTGTGAGGGGTGAGCTGCTTTTTGCTGAAGTGTGTGTACGGTGATCCCCTCCCTCTGTCCCTGCAGCCAGCCTAGCTCAGTTCCTGCTGCCCTGAAGAAATACTCCCTTGCAAATGGATGGCAAGGGAGGTTTTCCCAGGCAACCTGCAGTTTGGGACTGGAATCCCAGCCCGTGGCAGGAGGAGACAGGCTCATGATGCCTCTGGGTAGTCCCTGAATTTGCCCTTGTGTGATTTCTAAAATGTTTTTTTTTCTCAATACCACTCGGCTTTGTTCTGATGCCTTAGGTTTTAACTTTTATATTTTTTAAACTCTGTACTGCTTAGTGTGCAACTTTGAAGCTTCTTGTAGCCTGTTACTTTCTGCTCTCTCATGCCTGTTAGACACAACAAAGCCTCTCCGGACTGCTCTTCAAGGACACCCGGACCATCCTGAGCCCAAGGGGTGTAAACCAAGGAGTCTCTGAAAGGGGGGGTAGCTAAGGGGAATTACATCATTTAACTGGGGTTTTAATTGGAGAATTGACCCTGATATGCAAATGAACCAAACTTATAAAAGTGTGGAAAACTCGTGACCTGTTGTCCATCTTGGGGTCCATCTTGGCAATAGCCTCTGGCTCCCCAGGGTGTACCTTGAAGGCCCTTCAAATAAATACCTACTTTTGTTCCTTTACTCTGTCTAGTCTCTGTGTCTAGGAGGCCTGATAAGGCATCAGTTCCTTTTCTAAAGGAGCACAGCTCACCAAGAGCAGGGGAGAGGGAACAAACCCACTGTTTACTGCAATCAGAGCTACCAAACAATTTTTAAACTCACCTTTTTTCATAGGTTCCAGAGGCACACTAAGACATTTTGCAGGTGAATATTTTTCAAAGTTACCAGGGAAAACCAAAACCCAACAACTTGGCATTTGAGTAAAGAATCCCAAATATGACAGAAAACAAGAGAAAACTCTGTTTTCTACCCAAAGAAAACTAGGAATGGGCAGAATAAGGAAGGGTAAAAATGATACCATGGACACTGCAGGCACAGCAGAGATAAAAATGCTCAAAGGAGATCCACCACAGAATATACAAAGGCAGAAATAAGAAAAACTGAGAAGTTAGGATGTTCCCTCTATTCCTTGACTCTTGCAGAAAAGCTGGGAGTTGTGAAGGAAAGGGAACATCCCCCATTTGGACTCTCTCCAGGAGGTACTGCAGGATTCAGCTCCTGGAGTTCTGTGATTTCAGCTACTATTGCTGCCAGCTCTCATTTTCCAGTGCTTGCAACTGCAAAGAAACCTTCCAAAAGCGTTTCATTTCTCCCAGAATCCTGTGCCTGCCTCACTGCCAGTCCAGAAAGAATTAGAAAAACTCAGGTTTCTGTTTGTGTAGTCAGACTTGTCTGGAGCAGCCCATCCTGCCCACAGGCTCTGGGACCCTTCCAGATGATGAGGATTAAAAAAGCAAGGTAGAGTAGCATTATTATTATTATTATTATTATTATTATTATTATTATTATTTTCTGCTTTATTTCTTTAATTTAATTTCACGCTTCCCTTTTGTTTTGTTGGTGTTTTGTGTGCTGGAACATTTGTAATCAGTCATTATTCTGGTTGATAGAGAATGCACAATGTTTCAGGAGTGATATGACATTTACATTCACTTATGAGTTATTAGATGTCTCCTTTCGAGCAAGGAAGAATGGCAGATCTTGACATCTTGTATTTTGCATATCACTGTTTCCTTTGGAGCTACTTCCCAGTTATTCGCTGTAGAACCGGAGAGTGGCAGAATCACAGAATGGTTTGGGTTGGAAGGAACCTCAAGGCTCATCTCATCCCAACCCCCTGCCACGGGCAGGGAATCTCCCCCTGGAACAGGTTGTTCTCACCCTGGGACAGAGGCAATCCTAGCACAGACAGAAATAATGATCACAGCCTCCATCCCATAACTCACATTCTGTACAATGCAGATGTAAAACGCAGTTCTGCATCTTCGTTCATGTGACCAATGCCTTTAAAGCCAAGGATTCTCCTCCTGTGAGAAAGAGCTACTCAAGGCTGTGAAAACAGATCTCGGATGCCTTGTAAAGGAGAATTATCGTGGTATTTAACTCTCGGTTATAGCTGGAGCCTACAGAGTAAAGGAACGGGCACCGTTCTCACTTAATAAAAAATTACTGTCATTACCAGCCTTGGCAATGGTTATTAAAATCCTTTAGGCACCCGCTGGTTCCCTGCATCCTGCTGCTCCCAGCACCAGCAGTCCAGGGATTGCTGCTCACCCCGGCAGCTCATGGGGAATTCTTCCATGGGGATCAACTCCACACATCCCTGCCTGGTGCTGCACAGGGGCTTTGTGGGGACGTCAGCCGTGTCCTGGTGAAAGGAACTCCTCCATCCCACAGGATCCAGTGACCAGGGATTATGGATAGGGAGCCTGCAAGATGGACAGAGACCATTTACAAGAGCATGACAGGACACAGGGAATGGCTTCCCACTGCCAGAGGGCAGGGATGGATGGGATATTGGGAAGGAATTGTTCCCTGGGAGGGTGGGCAGGCCCTGGCACAGGGTGCCCAGAGAAGCTGTGGCTGCCCCTGGATCCCTGGAAGTGTCCAAGGCCAGGTTGGACATTGGGGCTTGGAGCAGCCTGGGACAGTGGAAGGTGTCCCTGCCCATGGCAGGGGTGGCACTGGATGAGTTTTAAGGTTCATCCAAACCAAACCAGTCTGGGATTCTGCGATCCCTGCAGATATTTGAACTTCCAACCTCTCATCCCAAAGTCTGGGAAGTTAAAAGAGTCTTTCTAGACGGCATCTCCCCAAGAAACTTCCTTCTGGAAGAAAGTGAGATCTCCATTTAGGTCCTGTGTCCTGTCAACAGTGCAAAAAGCCTCAGTGAAAAGGATCTCCTACTGTCTACCGAGTGTCTGCCCTCTCCTCTCCTCGGGGTTAAACTGCACAGGACTTTCATCAGAGGCACTGAAACCCAGAGTGGCAGGAAGGAAAACCACACACAAACGGGATCTGCTGTCACTTTCTCTCCCTGGGTTGCTGCACAGAGGGAGAAGCAGCGTTCCCAGCCCGGCTGTGTACAAGCACTGACTGCAGGCAGGCTGAGAACCCAGCTCAGCTCCCAGCCCTGCCCCACAGTGCCAGCACACAAGGAGCACGCTGACAAAAGGCATTTTTCTCCATCAGGCAATTTTCTCCAGCCTGCTCCGCTGCTCCGTGGCTTTGATTTAAGCCACTGCTGCTCCTCAAAGGAGCGCTGGAGCATCCTTCCTGCAGGCTGGGAACGCTGGAAGCAGTTTGGGGCTGGGGTGGTCATGGGGACAAGCACGACAAACAACTGGGGGGAGAACAGCGGGCAAACAGAGAGCAGGGAGATGGGAGCAGAGCACCAAGAAGAAGGAGAAGCAGCTCCAGGGATAACGCTCTTGTTATGTCCAGGTGATCCCCTCTCACTGCTGTTTAGGTATGGAAAAGGCTTTTCTCCCCCAAATCTGTCTGGCAACAGGTCTGCCTGGTTCCGTACCAAAAGGTGACAGCAGTCTGAGCAGTTAAAAATTTAACCCAGTCTCACCATGTAAAATTTGATTTGGTTGTCCCTCATCCTGCTTTTATTTCCCAAGGCCCTGCAGAGAAAAGGACATACAAACCACAGCTTTTAGAGCCAAGAAAATACTTCCAAATGTTCCCATGAAGTTCCCATTAAATTAACTTTGGTCCTTTGGGTGACCCCCTTCGGTTGGGGTTTATTTTATTATTATTATTATTATTATTATTATTATTATTATTATTATTATTTAGAAGCACTTTTCAAGCGACCTTATCCAAGCAGACAGTACATCAATATCCACAATATCCACAGACAGCAGATTTGGAGCCTGTGGGTTCAGGAAATACGAGGAGGGTGGGCCATGCAAAGGAGGAGCAGAAACAGTAATGGGGACCAGCTATGAACACTCCTTCGAAAGAAAATGAAACCGTTTGAAAGAGTTTTGTCATTCAAAATAAGGAAAAGAGGTCGAGGACAAGCACTGGTTAAAAAGGAAACAAACTCTGCCAGAGAAGCTGTGGTTGCTCCATCCCTGGAAGTGTCCAAGGCCAGGTTGGATGGGGCTTGGAGCAACCTGGGACAGTGGAAGGTAGAACAAGCTGGTCTTTGAAGTTCCTCCTAATCCAAACCACTCCGGGATTCTCTGATAAGCAAAAAGAGAAAAAAAACCCTTAGGAAATTCTTTTGAAGAGTTCACTCCAATGGGAACACACAGATCCAGAACTAGAGAGCAGCCCAGGGTGGCTGAGCAGAGATCTCACTAAAAATTCATCCCTAATTCAGATTTAGGTAGAAACTCAGGAGCAACCCTGTGCAAGATTGGAACTGAAGGCAGAAGGATCACGAGCACACAAAGGAATAGTACAGGCACAAAGAGCAGCTCAGGCAGCGTTGGGATGATCACCCCACTGCCTGGGGGAGAGGGAGAGGGGGTGGAACAGAAACAACACCTTGGCATCAGCCCAGCTGAGATCTGCATTTGTGCAAACCAGGGAAACAATCCCGAATTCTAAACAGCCGATGTTTATACTTGTGTTAATACACAGATCTCTATTCAGAGAGTCACTGCTTTGCCCTGTTTGTTGGTGGGTAATTTTCTCCTTGGAAGCAGCAGATGCAGCACTCCCTGGCCCCAGTGCAAAACTCTGCACAGTTGCTTGGTCACAGGACTGAGAAATAAATTCAGCTCTACTTTCTTCACAAACTGAGCTCACAAGTTGTGCTTGAAGAGTTTAAGGTGAAAACCTGACACTGTTGGAGTCAGCAGGTGGGGTTTTTTTCACTGCCTACCCTAATAACTCAGTAACTATTTTATTTATTTAGTTAGTTAGTTAGTTAGTTAGTTAGTTATGAACTAAATGTTGTAGGCAGAAGAGGTCTAAGCCAAGGATTTCCCCAGAGTTCATTCAGTTGGAGTATCAGCTATTTATTGCCCACAGAGCTTGATCAGCCACCTGATCCTACATTTGCACCCGCTTTTGTTGCCAGAGATGTTGCAAAACTGTGCAAAGTCCCCCAGGATCGCACGCTGGGCAATGGAGAGCTTCTCCTGCAGCTTTTACCCACACAGCTGCATGTCGCTTCTTGTAATTCCCATTAATATTCAAACACTCCTTTTCTCACAGAACTTTTCAGAAACACAATTTACTTCTATGAATGCTGATGAGGAATGGACAGAATGGAGCAGAAAATGCTGGAAATTTTGTTATTTTGGTTGGAATGAGTGTTCACACACATTACTCCCTTCATTCAGGCACACACTTGCAGAAGTCATGGTTTTTGTTATTAATTGGCTTTAGTTTCCTGTGTTTACTGAACCCACCTTTGTGCCGAGCACTACAAGCAGCAGAGTCAACACGGCACCATTGGCAATAATTACAGCTCAGGTTTGGCACCGAAACCACTTCTGATTCTGGCAGCTGCAGCAGAATATGTCAGTCAGAGGGTTCCCCCTCCAAAGGTACAGCAGGCAGGACCCGATCCCTGCAAAATCCCTTCCCTGTTCCACATCCCTCTGAGATCATCATCCCGCCACTTCCAAGCCAGGGGCTCCTCCCAGGTTGCTGGGACACCACCCAAGGCTTCTGAGAGATCACTCAGGAGGAGAAGAACCTGTGCAGCAGGATCATTGCCTTGGAAGGAAATGGAAGGAAGAAATTAGAGGCTGATTAAGAAAGATCATCAGCATTTCTGGGCAGGGCAGGCTGTGACACCCGCACGGGTTCTTCTCAATCATCTGTATAATAACTATATTTCAACTATTGTACTCACCCTGGAGAATGCTGAATTACATCCCCTGGGGCTCCATCTCAGGACACAGTTCCCAAACACGCTGAAATAGTCACCAGTCAAGAGAAGGTATCTGGAACCCCAGTTAATCAGCCAGGCCAGCTCCTGAAAACAGCTGATAGGAAAGAGCTGATAGCCAACCACCTGCAGGGACTGTGCTGGCAGGGGCAGGGCAGCTCTTGCATGCACAGTTCATTAAAGGGAATTGCATCCCACATAACCAGAGGTGGATTTAGGATGGACAGACAGTGCCCAGCTTCTGAGATCCTGACTTTGCCAACTGACAAATGCCCCCAGCTCCTGGATTCTTATAAAAACTAAAAGCTGAGAAGAAAAAATATCCCACGGTCCAGCAGCACTGATTTCTCACACAGTTAATCAGCAGGATTTGGATGTTCTGACCCACAGCAAGTCCTCCAGCTAAGCTATAATGAGTAGCAGTAGAAAGCTGCTGGAGCTCTCCAGGACCTCCAGGACAGAGGGCTGGAGATGGTGATTACCAGTTGTTTACTAGACAGCAGAGCTAAATGCCTGATTAATGCCTCAGGATACCTCTTGCCATCCCCAGCCTCTCCTGAAGTCCTCTCCAGCCCTTGCCCGTGTCCTACTCTGTCACTCTCAGCAGATCTTCCCAAAACACCTCCCAGCTCCCAGCCTCTAGCCCCCAGCTCTTACCTAGCCTCCCTTTCTCTCTACTCCTCCTCGATAATCAAGCCCCAAGAGGCTGATTTTGTTGGCAGCTTCCTGCCCTATCTGGAACAAAATGTGCCTCCAGCCACCCAGAAGCTCCAAGCCTGAAAGGACTCTCCCAAATACACATTTAATCTATTCCTTGTGCTTCCTCTGATGCAAACGCTCCCCTCTGGGGACGGTGTCAGTGCTCAGGCACCTGTCACCACTACGTTGCTTTCCCCACGTGCTGAGCACAAGCCCCCACTCAGCTCCTGCTGCATCTCCAAGCTGTGTTTGGACTTTTCTCCTCCTGTAGCACGCCAGGGCTCTGGCTCCAGCTCCCAGCAGGCAGCCAGGCTGCTCGGGATGCCCTCGGGAAGGGGCTCCTCCTTCCCAGTGCCCAGCTCCCCATCCCGCAGGAGTTGGGCTGCACATTCCCCAGTCCCGGATCAGCCTCAGCCAAAGGCTAATGGCCCATCCCACCCTGCTGTGCCTTTGTCACTGATCCGGGCTCTGTTTGTCTGCCCGGCAAAGGGGGGAGTTTTAACCCTTTCAGCCCTTTGGTCTGGGCTCTGCTCCTCGCCTTGCCTGCACTGGAAAAGGGTGAGAGCACATCCTGCTGCAGAAACAGCACCCAGCAGCTGCTTAAGGTCTAGACATCTATTTTAGAGGATTAAAAGCAAGATTCCAACCTGGCCAGGAAATATTTAAAGGCTTCAAACACCCGTTTTACAGCCAGTTTGATGGGGGTGGCATGGGGGGCATCCTGCTGTTTCAAGAAGCAGCTGGATCTCTTCACCTCCAACACAAAGCAGGCTCTTGGTCCCAGCCTGCCTGAGCTCAGCACACACTGAGGACAAGCCCTGCCATGCCCTGCCTTGCCCTCTGTGCTGGGGGTGGGCATGGACTCACAGGGCTGCCTCCTCCTCCTTCTCTTCCTCCTCCTTCTCTTCCTCCTCCATCATCTCCTTCCTCCTCCTCCTCCTCTTCTTCCTCCTCCTCCTCTTCTTCCTCCTCCTCCTCCTTTTCTTCCTCTTCCTCCCATTCCTCTTCCTTCTCCTCCTCCTCCTCCTCCTCTTCCTCTTCCTCCTCCTCCTCCTCTTCCTCCTCCTCTTCCTCCTCCCCTTCCTCCTCTTCCTCCTCTTCCTTTTCCTCTTCCCCAGAGCCACAGAGCTTGGGCAGCCCCAGAGTCCCATTTCATGCAGAAGCAGCTGGGATCCACGAAGCAGGCAAGGCTCAGCAGGAGGTGAGAAGGAAATCCAGGCTCTGTGAATAGTTCTGGTCCATGGCAGTGGCGTCTGCAGGGTCTCTGCTCCTCATCCTCACCCAGGGGGGCTCTGGGCTCAGCTGGCTCTGCAGAGTCTCCCATGGGCCGTCTCCCACCCTCCCCTGGCAGGTGAACTCTTCCCAAAGGGAAGTGGGCAGTGTCAGGCGCTGTCCGTGGTGGTTCTGGCCAGGTTACTCGGGTCCCTCAGCCCTGTGACCCCACCACATCAAACTGCACCCAACACCTTCAGGGATGGCAGGATGGCCAGCTCAGAGCTGCCCATGGTGGCCCAGAGCCAGGGAAAACCACTTCTAAACCCAGTAAAATCAGAGTCATGAGCTCTGGCCTCCAGTCCATGTTCTGCCTAAGCTGAGAGGCCACTGAGCCCCGCAGAGCCTGTCCGGTCACTTGGACCATTCATGGGATGAGGGAATCGATCTGCTCCTGTCTGCTTTGACAGGAAAATCCAACGAGATCCAGCACTGTGATCCCGCTGCCACAGAGATGCAGCAGGACCCCAGGTACTCAGGATACTTTTGCTTTGGCCAACATTTGTTTCAAATGCAAACCACACCACACCTTCCACAAGGGACTGGAAAGCAGGTGGGAAAGCTCCAAAGCCCAGCTCCAGGAACAGGCAGAGTTGCTTCAGATTAGAGTTCATGAGGAGTACTTGATTTCCTTCATACCCCACACATCCAGATGTAGAACTTCCACAGGAAATTTGGGGATGTATCTTTCTGTGTGGTGAGGAGAAACAGACAGTGGTTTTGGGCTCCAAGAGCTCAGGTGAGCTGGGGAGGTCACAAATTCTAAACCACCAAAAATTAAATTCAGGCTAAAAGAAAATTCCTTGCAGAGGTGCTGGAGAGCTGGTTACAAGCCAAGATCACAGCAGTGGAGTTCAGCATTTCCCCTGTGACTGTATTAACAACAGGTCAGAAAAGGAGGAAATCACTTCCAGCTCCTATTTTGTAATATTTTCATTTGTCACTCTGAATCTTCTCTGGGCTTTCAACCCTGGCCCTGGTTTTTGAGCTGCTCTGGGCTGCTTGGACTTGTCACCTGCACCAGGCCCAAGGCAGAGAGCTCAGAGCTGCCTTTAGACTTCCCTACAACATCCCAGAGATGCTGAGAAGGACAGCGAAGGACTGAGTGGGACAGACCTGTACTTGTCATGGACCCAAAACCCGACTGGGACAATTAAAGTTCTTAGATCTAATGCTCACTGAGCAAATTATATTTCTTTACATATTTAGGAAATTCACAGATCACTCTGAGGTTTCTCCAAAATCATGGAATCACGGAATATCCTGAGCTGGAAGGGACCCAGAGGGATCATCCAGTCCAACCCCTGGCCCTGCACAGACACCCCAACAATCCCACCCTGTGCATCCCTGGGAGCATTGCCCAAAATACAGAGGGAAACTGGGTTTGTTGAGCCGGGATTCTGCTGCAGGCAGTGATGTCAGAACATAACAAAAGTGTCAGAGATCCTTTCCGTACATATTTAGTCAAAAAATCCCTGTGCTCCTCCATCCATCCCTTATTGCTGTGCAGTGATGTCAGCACACGGAGGGCTCAGAGGGATGAGAAGGTGCCTGTGGAGCAAACCTGTGCCAGGAGAGCACTCCTCCCTCTGGGAGGGGGTTTTGTACCCAGAAACCTTGCAGAGATCGGGGACAGAGTGACAGAGCAGAGCCGCGCTCGCCTCCGGAGGGGCGTGTGCAGGGAAGTGACAAATTCCTGCAGAGCACGTTCCTCTGGCACATTGCTCCTGAAAAATGGAGTCAGCTCCAAGCAGGTAGAAGGAGACAGATTGATAGTCAAAGTTCAGGAGAGACTGTCAGAGGAGCTTGACAAATACAAGCCATCAGAGCATCGGTGGCACGTGAATGAAGGATGTAAAATAACGTTGGGTAGACCTCAGCCACCTGGAATGCAGCTGGAGAACTTTATGCAACTCCTGCTCTCTGTTTTCCACCGGCTGGGGTTCCTTCCCAGTGTGTCCAGTGGAGGAGGGAGAGCAGCTTTCTCATCAGCTATTTCACTTATCCCCTTATAAGCCCCTTTTCAAGCATCATCTGCCCTCCTGCTCTGCCTAAGGAGCAAGATGGGCAAATTATTTTGCTCTTTGTTTCTGTTTCCCCCCAATAAACCTCACTGGGAAAGGTCCCCTGTGCCCAGAATGGTCCTCAGTGCTCAGAGACAGTGCCCAGCCACTGCATTAATCTCAGCTGAGCCCAATAATTAACAATGGCCCATAAGGGAATGTTTCCATCCATCACCTCCTCACACCCTGAGAGATCCCAGCAAGAACAGGAGTGGCCGGAATCATGGAATGGTTTGAGTTGGAGGGGCCTAAAAGCCCTTCTCATTCCACCCCTGCGTGGGCAGGGACACCTTCCACCATCCCAGGCTGCTCCAAGCCCCGTCCAGCCTGGCCTTGGAGACTCCCAGGGATCCAGGGGCAGCCACAGCTTCTCTGGGCACCCTGTGCCAGGGCCTCCCCACCCTCCCAGGGAAGAATTCCTTCCTAAGAGCTGATCTAAATCTCTCCTCCTTTAGTTTAAAGCCTTTCCTCCTTGTCCTGTCGCTGTCTGCCCATGTAAATGTGTCCAGGCAGTTTTCTTCTGAGGGAAGGCTCAGGATCATCCAGCCTGAGAAATGCTCTCCTCACTGAGGACAAAGGTGACTCTTTGTCCCAGGGGTCTGTTATCCACAACACTCCCGACTTTGCTGTCCCTGGAACTTACAGACTCACCTGATCATGCACTTCCTGCACCTTTTTTTGCAGAAAAAGGTGTTGTCACTTCTCAGATGAGGCCCAGTGCAGTCCCTGACCCTGGGGGCAAAGAAAGCTTCCCCCTACCCAATGCAGGGCACCTGGGGATGCCACCACCACAGCATGGGCAGCAGCCACGCAGCCAGACCGGCCCAGAGGAGCCCTGGCCGTGCTCAGTGCTGCAGAGGGAGGCAGAAAAACCCCAGGGACACTTCCCAGTCCACCCACTGGGAAAAGAAGCCTTCCTCCTCCCAGTGCAGGGCACAAGGACACGTCTGTGGTGTGTGAGCAGGCAGCAACCTGGCCAAAGGGAGCAGAGACCTGGCAAATGGGATGCTCCATGCTGCAGAGGAAGCCAAAAGCCCCTGGGGGTGAGTGCCAATCTGCCCCAGGGGAAAATCCCTTCCTGACCCCAAAGCTGGGAGCGGCTGTTCCCTGAGCACTGAGCAGGACCTGCCTCTCTGACCCACAGGCTGGTCACACCTCCCAGGAAATGCCCAAGCCCTGTTCCCCCTCAGCCTGGAGCCACCTCAGGACCTTCCAAGTGGCAAAATCCCCCCAGTCTGATCGACCTTGGGAGCAAGAATTCCCGCTGTGCCTGACGGGACACCAGTGGGTGCTCTGAAGCATCACTTGCACATCCCATTTCTCCCGTGGCTCCATGGGGATGGTGAGTTCCAGGGTGCTCCTCACGGCAGCATTCCCTTGTCTCACCACTGTGACCCAGCTGGAAAGGCCTGACAGCCTCAGGCACCTCCAGGGGCTAGAACTGTCCTCCTCACCCTGTGGGTCCTGCTCGTCTCCTGTGGAGCTCACAGGGTCCCCTGGAGGGTGACAGGATCACAGTCCATGGAAGGGCTTTAAAGCTGGCCCTGCCAGGAGCTGGCCTCCCAGCAGAGCACCTCATCCAGCCTCCAGCCCCCAGCCCCCCTCCAAGTCATTCCACGGGCTCCTCACAGAACTCCTCTGACAGCCTGGCTCAGGTTGCAGTGTAAGATGTACCCAAAGTGTGCATTCCATCACCAGCTGGTAAAACCAGCTGGGGCAGGGTTCTTTATCTCTTCCATGGCACATCCCTGATAACTCCCTCCGGGGCATATCTCCTGCTAATGGGCCACCAAGCCTCACTGCATGGCCCAGCAAATTCCATCAGCCCACCGTGAGATGCTCCGCCCAGGGGGAGGAACCGAGCATTCCTGCCTGGAATAATCTGAGGTTTGGAACAGCACAGGCAGCCCTGACCTCCTGGGTTCCCAGGGGACAAGAGCTCCATAAGCACCCCTGGAGCTGCAGAGGAACAGCAGAGCCTTCTACAGGATCACTGCTTCAGCAGAAGCACATCCATCAGTGCAGCAGGGCTGCAGGCACCATTTAATGGGACTGCTGCCAGCGCCCTGCCCGGCAGGGTGTCAGGCTGTGTCCTCACTCTGGCACTGTTTCTGTACCACTGCATTTATTTTAATTTTCCTGTTAAATTGTAGTTCTGACTTGGGATCTCTCCCTGGTTTGCTTTCAGACCAGTGCACGGGCCTCGGGCTGCCCCAGGCTGGCTCTGCCTGAGGGTGAAGTTTCCAGGCTGGCGGTGGAACGTGGGAGCAGATTCCCTTGTCTGTGTGTAACCTCCTGCTGGACAGGACCTCTGGCTGCTCCTGCAGGAATCAGCTCCTTAAGGAAGGAAGTGAACCCCCCCTTTTGTCCTGGAGCTGGGGATGGCACCAGTGTGAGCAGCACAACAGGAGCTCCTCCTGCTGCAGTGGCATTTCCAGCCCCCCACACCCGCAGGGACTGGGTCTGCTCTGAGCACTGGACAGGTGAACCTGCTCAGAGCCATTGATTTCATGGGAGATCAATGTGCTGGAAATGGGACTATCAGTTCCTGCAAAGGGTGACATGCAGTGGCATTTAAGGCAGAGCTAAGTGGAATTGCTCCTGTTGCGTGGCACAGAATGCTAACAGGAATTGATTTCACTCTCTGGAGGCCTGGCTTTGTTTATTCAGTGGCCAAGGGGGGTTTTGGTGGTTGTCCTCAATTTTGAATGCTTTGCCTAATCCCATGTTTGAAGCAGATGAGAGGGAGAATCAGGGTGCCCTGTGTAAATCCAGCCAAGTTTGCAGACGAGGAGGATTCAGCTCTAAAGACAGAGTTAGAAGCTGGAGTCCAAAGCAACTTCTACCTTTTCTCTCTCCCTCTGGCAGCTGAGTGCTGTCTCTGAAGTACGAGCTGCTCCAGTGGGATGCACACAGCAGAGGACAGCCTTGGCTTATGCAGTCCCCAACACATGCTCTAGACAGGCTGCTCATAAAGCCACACACCTGGCCCAGCGTGCCCTGAGGACTGCTGGCCTCTCCACACTCCTTGTTTGAGGTGGCACTTTCATCCTTGCTGAGAATTTTCCTTCCAGGATGCTGCAGGCAGGGTCTGACAAGCAAAGCCCACATAAAACCTGTCTGAGAGGTATCCTTTGACTCCCCATCGAGGAGTGGGATAAACATGTTCACGAAATGAGCAAACCATGGGCACTGCTGGGCTCAGAGCACGAGGACTGAGCCAGGAACTCCTCAGCTTTCCCATCTCTGGGTCAGCAAGGGTGGGAGCCCACAGAGCTCCTCCTGAGCACTGCTCGCGGCCCACAGGGCATCCCAAAGGATACTGCGGGATGCACCTGTGTTAAAACCCTACAAATCCAATGCAGTGCCCACTGGGGTTGGAGGAGAAGGTCCCAGTGAGTCTCCAGAGTGTTTGCTGACATCAGATCATTTCCTGGATGCTCAGCTACCATTCATAGAATCCCAGAATGGTTTGGGTTGGAAGGGACCTTAAAGCCCATCCAGTGCCACCCCTGCCATGGACAGGGACACCTCCCACTATCCCAGCTTGCTCCAAGCCCCGTCCAGCCTGGCCTTGGGCACTGCCAGGGATCCAGGGGCAGCCACAGCTTCTCTGGGCACCCTGTGCCAGGTCCTCACTGCCCTCACAGTAAAAAAAGTCTTTCCAAAATCCAACCTAAATCTCCCCATGTTCAGGTGCCAGCCTCCCATTTTGTGGTGGAGATGGTACATTTAGGTCACAGCTGAGGCACACAGAGTCCAGGTGGGAATTCACACTGCTGCTGTTAACCTGGTAACCAAAAAATGCAACTCTAGCCTCCTAAGCAGGGGGTAGATGAGTCTTGAGATATTTTTTCTTTTTGCCTGATCTGACAATGATTTGCTCATCCTTTTGTTCAGAGAGTGTTCACTAAACAGGGGATGGGGCAGGCCATGATCCAGGAGGGATTCGTGTCAGGGAAGTTTGTCTTTCCCACATCGTATCCTGCACTGTCCCTGTGTCTGTTCAGCCACAGCATTATCTCCCGAGCTGGGCAGCGCTGGAGCTCACCGGGTGGATGTCCTTATCTGTGATTATGCACACACCTCTCTCCTGTGCTGCAAGACAGAGGAAAACACTGTGTGCATCCCCCCGGGCTGGAGGCTCACTTCAGCCAGGCTCAGAGAAGCCTGCAAAGTTTTCCTTGCACTTGAGGTTTTTGGGGAGTTGGTTTGGAGGGGTTTTTGTTTCTTTTTTTCCTGGTGCCCTTTAAGTTTGGGAGTGATGGGGTAGGAGACACGAACAGTGAGGAGGTAGTTCTGGTCAGTGGATGGTTCTGTAGCAAGAACAAAACTGAATACATGTAGCAATTATTGATAAATATCTGAACCCACACAGACATCCTGAAACCTTGTTGGGGCATCCTTTACTGACTTCAGGAAAGGAAATCGTTCCAATTCTTACAGTGATGTTGCCTTCAACAATTAAAGCCTCCAGGGCTTCAGAGAATCTGTGCAAGAAAAGCTCCTCAACATATTTGTCACTCTCTCAAGAATTAGTTCCTCTCATTCCAGCCTGCCCAGGATCCGGAGGAAGCCAGGCAGCAGGAGGGGTGGGAGCACAGCTCTGCTGTCCCCAGTGGGTCAGAATCACCCACGCCATCGATCACATCCCCACGGGATGGGAGGCAATATTGCCCAATGATCTCCCACAGACACTGCTGGGCTGACTCCGCTGCTGCCGAGTGTTTCCACAGCTCAGCTCTGCAAAAGAAGAGGGACATCAGTGTCAGTGCTGAAAAATTCATCCTCACGCTCTCTGCTTCAGCTTGCCAGGGACTTTAAGGCCAGAATGGACCATTCTGATTATCGAGCCTGATCTCCCCGATAACCCAAAGTTCACCCCAGGATTTCTACATCAAAGCCGGGACTGGCAGCAGAACTGAGTGTTTGAAAAGGACACTGGACCTCAGTTCAAAAGGCTCCATATCCATCTCTCAGCAACCTGGCTCAGTGATTTAAGCACTGCCACTGCCCAAAAGTTCACTTTGTTTCTATTTGAGTACATCTAACTTTCACTTTACAGCCAAATTCCTCTTATTTACAGATTTTGCAGTGTAACTTCTATTCCATTGCATCATTTTCTGCAGTAACAAATGAACCCACTGTTTTAGCACTGATGGATCATCCCTGCTTGTCGAAAATAGGAAATTAGCAGGCATTTTGGCTGACAAAAGATGAGTTAGGGATTGCAGGATGCCTGTGCCGAGTGCAAGGACATTGGTACTGGAAGCAGTGGGAAGTGTGGGAACTGTGGTGGCTGTGAAGACCATGATTGATACAGGTGTGATCCAGTGAAGGGACAATGATTGATATGTTTATTATTTGAAGTTCAGTTTCATCATTTTGACTCATCCTTAAATGCATCAGGGTTTATTTGCACTTAAGGGAGACGAGCTCAGCTAATTGCTGGAGGCTCTGACTGAGTTTTCAGAAGGTCCAGCTCTGAGAAGCACCAAATAATTCCCAGTGAGGAATTAGTCAGGCTCTACAGCATCACAGTCTGTTTCTGGAATGAATAATGCTCAAGAATATGCAGCAGCAGTTTCCTCCTAAATGGGATATTGTTTCACAACACAAAAAAAAATTAAATAGGAAAATGAAATCTCTTTTTCTACATTTGCAAAGCTTTTTAGCCAAACGATCCACCACAACCACTACCAAAGGTTTTCTCAGACTAAACCGGATTTTCACAGTGGAAAAAGAAACAGACTTGGGTTAAAAGAGAAGAAATCCCCTTGCAAGGGTTAAATACCCGTTTAATTTCTCACTGTTGTGCTCCTAAGGCCACTAAAAGCACAGTGTTAAAGCTGACCTTCCCCGATTTTTAGGACAGTTCTCTAGGAATTCATGATTGATGCGTGATGTTCCTCTGGGAGCAGTTCCTGCTGCCTCCCCAACATCCTCACCAGGGTGAGGCAGCTGAGGAGACTTCAGCCCCGAACCTGGGCATGGCAGGGAGGAGGGAGCTCCTTCAGGCTGTAAATGGCTGCAAACAAAAGGAGGCACGGACAGCAAATCCTCAATGGATCTCCTTCTCCAGGAAAAACCGCTCGGTCTCCTTTAAGGATGACATCTCCATGACAGGATTCCTTTTTAAATGCTATTTTGTTTAATAAATCATGTAAATTCCAGCATGTAAACCAGAGCATTACAGACAGGCTGGTAAATAATTAACTGCTCGTTTGCATGAAGGGGGAGAAAATACCCAATTCAGCAAATCAGGCAGGAAGCTGAGTGTTTACCCTCCCGAGGAATGAAGGGTTGGCTCCTAAAATCCTTGTGAGTGTGCTGGGGTGAGGGGAGAGATGGTTTTTGCTCGGGATATTGGTTGGAGGTTGGGAACAGTGTGATTTAACCTGGATAAATGAGTGCCTCTGTATGTGTGAGCTCTGTAATAAAGTTTTCCTTGCACTTGAGGTTTTTTTGGGGGGTTGGTTTGGAGGGGGTTTTTTTTGTTTCTTTTTTTCCTGGCACCCTTAAACTTTGGGAATGATGGGGTAGGAGACACGAACAGTGAGGAGGTGGTTCTGGTCAGTGGATGGTTCTGAGGCAAGAACAAAACTGAATACATGTAGGAATTATTGATAAATATCTGAACCCACACAGACATCCTAAAGCCTTGTTGGAGCATCCTTTACTGATCTTAGGAAAGGAAATCGTTCCAATTCTTACAGTGATGTTGCCTTCAACAATTAAAGCCTCCAGGGCTTCAGAGAATCTGTGCAAGAAAAGCTCCTCAACGTATTTGTCACTCTCTCAAGAATCACCAAGGCCTTTATGAGGCTTGCATTTCAGGAATGGTGGTGTTTGGTGTTGCTGGGTGAAATGTTTAATCAATTAATACTAAAGCTGCTCAAGATTTTTGTGGTGCTGGATGTTCTCTGCCCTTGGGGCTTGCAGCCTTTGAAGCTGTTATTACAGGAGCCTCTTATGTGGGCAATAAAAACAACTAAATAGGGAGTTGGGTAGACAGGGAGGAAAAATCTGCCTTGGCTTTGCAGGGCTCTCTGCATCAAGGCCTCTGGACACCCAAAAGTGAGATGTGCCAGCTCCAGGTGCCACCTCTGTTGTTAAATTGCTGTGATGTGATTTATTTGATGGGATCACAAGGGGCTACCAGGCCTCTTACTGGAATGTCTCAGGGAAAATAACAGAATTATCAAGAAGCAGAACACATTAGCCAGAAAAACTTGCTGCTGCCTAAAAAAAGTCCTTGGCTGCCCCAGCCCTCTCTGAGCTGACTCTGTTCCTGCCCCTTGGGCAGCGGTTGATGGCTCTGTGATGCTTGTGCATATTATTTGTACTGATTGGAAACTGGATGTGGGAATGAACTGTAGAATCATGCCAGGCTGCCTGGAAAATGAGCTGTTTGTAGGAAAAGCAGCCTCTGCAGTGTATCTGTGGTGTAACAGAGCTGTGGCTGTCGTCAGACAAAGCTTTGCTCCTCTGCATTGCCAGGTAGCCGAGGGTTGAAAGGCAGTGTCTGAACAGGGTGAGTCTGGGGCTGATCCTGGCTCAGGCTGTGGTCAGTGCTGCTGGTCAGTGCTGCTGGTCAGTGCTGCCTTCAGGGGACACAAATAGGCCAGGGAGGGGATGTGGGAATGGCTCCCACCTGCTGCCCGGGATGGGATCCATCCCTGCCCTGCACACCTCTGCCCAGAGGGTAAAAGTGCTCCTCTGCCTCCCGAGCGTGTCCCCTGGGACAGGGAAGGTGTCCCTGGCAGGGAGAGCAGCCCTGGGCTGTGCAGGGGCACCTCAAGGTGGGGACATGAGGTCTGTGCAGAGTCTGTGTGTCCTTATCCCCAGCCTGACGCCGTCACAGCATCCTCTGCACTGGATTCCTGGAGAATTCCCTTTCCTTGGGAGCTCTGCCCTGCTGAAGCCTGGCACTCTGCTGACACAAACACTGATATCTGCTTCTCCACAGCATTTTGTGCTTTCTCTGTTCCCTCCTTCCACCTGCTCTTCCAAGGGGACCCCAGTCCTGCCAGCGAGCTCAGTCTGTTGCTATGGAAATTGTTGTCACAAATGAAGACTTCCCAGCACGGCAGTGGTATTAAACCCAGACATTTACATATGCCTCCGGCTCCGGGGGAATTTGGGTCTCCTGGCTGAGCACTGGGAAGGATGAGGCTGCTTTCCTGTTCCCTGCTGGCCAGGGACACACAAGGTGGTGGAGGGATCCTGTATGGGCAGCCAGGGAGCCCTTCTCAGTGCCCGTCTGCTGGAATGTCGGTCAGCAGCCAGTCCTGCAGCATTAATGCCTCCTCCTCCTCCTCCAAACGCTCCAGCTTTCCCTCCGAGTGCTGTGCACGGAGCAGCAGTGTCAGCAGCCAGGAGAGAGAAGTCAGGGAAGAGCACTGGAAATGAATGTGCAGGGAGGGCAGCTGTAGAAGCCAAACCCGCTGCTGGGGCCTGCAGCCTCCTGGGCTCACTGCGGGGATTAAAGCTTCCCCCCGGGAAGGGGTTTAGGGGTAACAGGAGTAATCCAAACATGGCATCTTCGCCTTCCTTCCCCCTAAGCATTGCTAAGTTTAGCTGTGTTGCTTCCAAGAAGAACTGCTCAGCCAAATCCCAGGGCCTGGCTTTGAAAATTTCAGCACATCCCCTGTACTGCAAAATCAAAGCCTCTTCCCTGCTGAATACACCTTTGATCAGAACTGTGAGAAATATTTGCAACCATGTGAAACTTGAATGATTTGGGGTTTCATTACACACTTGAAACTCAGACCATTTTCATCAAAGGCATTGCTAAAGTTCACCAACCCTCCAACAGAACCTTTGATGCTTTATGGCTCGCATTTTGTGTAAAACTCGCAGGTTTGCTGGACTTTTTATAAGTGAAACTAGCTGAAAGTGGCTTTGACTGCATTTTGAGAACAGACACTCATAGAAAAGGCAGCCAGATGAATTTTGTTGCCTTTAGAGCTGCTGCATGCTGTCATCTGGCAATAAAGGGTAATTCTGCTGAACCCAGCAGTCAGGGTTGTGGCTGTAGCTGGGTGAGAGGGGGGCAGAGAATGCTGGTGTGGCTGTCCTCTGCTCTTCCCTCCGGGCTGGACATCCCATGGCAGCAGCAGGGCTTGGAGTCAGCAAGTCTGGCATTTCTCAGTGCCCTGCCCTAGGTCAGCCTTCCATTGGAGCACTTAGGGAGGTCCAGCTTCCAGAATGTGGGACTCCATGGAGAACAACCTGTCCTTGTCCAGGTTCTGTCCTCAAAAGGGTATTTTATCGTCTCCAGTGGTTCTGTTTCCCAGAACATCACCCACTCCTTACTCTCTCGTCTCATCAGTAATTTTTGCACCTCCCTTCCCAGTCTGCCACAGCCAGAATTACACAGAATTAGGTTGGAAAAGACCTTTGAGATCATCGAGTCCCAGCTGTGACCTAACACCACCCTGTCAGCCAGACCATGGCACTGAGTGCCACATCCAGACTTTCCTTAAACACCTCCAGGGATGCCACCTTCTCTGCCATGGCCTGTGAGCTGTGACCTGTCCCTGCCTGTTCACAGGGCTCCCTCTCCCTCTCTCTGGCAATGAGCTTCCTTCTCAGATTGGCAACCAGGGCTCTTCTGGACTCTGCTCATCCCACAACCAGCCTGGTCCAGGCAGAGTGGGTGTTCCCTGTTCCTCTGTCCCTGGAGGGGAAGGGTGACCTCTCACCCAGCACAAAATTCTCCAACTACAGCATTGTATTGGTCCAGCTCAACTCCTGCTGCTAAGGGGCAGTGAGGGGTGTGAGGGGAAAAGAAGTGATTTACACTAAAGGGACACAGTCAAAGATACATTAAGGTTGGAAAAGACCTCTAAGATTGAGTCCAGCCATGAAGCAGAAGGATAAATGTTCTGATGCCTTAAGAGGCCACCTAAAACAGAGACTGGACAGGAGTAAGGAATAAAGGTGGGTATTTACTTGAAAGGCCTTCAAAGGTACCCCTGGGGAGCCAGAGGCCACTGCCGAGATGGACCCCGAGATGGACCCTGGGCCACGAGTTCTTCACACTGTTATAGGTTTGGTTCATTTGTATATCAGGGTTAATTCTCCAATTAAAGCTTCATTTTAATGATGTAATTCCCCTCAGCTTGTTCCCCTTCAGAGGCTTTTGGTTTACACATTTTGGGCCTAGGACAGTCTGGGTGTCCCTGGAGAGCAGGCCCAGAGAGGCTTTGTTATGTCTACCTGGCATGAGAGAGCAGAAATTAACAGGCTGCAAGAAACTCCAAAGTTACACACCAAGCAGTACAGGATTTGAAAAATATAAAAGTTAAAACCTAAGGCATCAATTCCATTTGCTGTTTTCCCAGGCACTGGCTGTGTGTATGTTGTATTTACAAGTCTGTTCTCTCCTGCAGATCACCGGGATGTTCAGAGCACTGTTCCCCACCTGGAGGCTTTTGCAAACCTTCAGAAGTCAGCAGCCAGAGCTCTGCTATGTGTTTCCATCTCCCCTTTTATTTTATGGATCTAACTTCCCTGTGCAAGAGCTGGAGCTTGGTTAGGGTTGACCCTTGGTCCAAAGGCACAGCCCTGATGAAACTGAAATGATCTCTTCTGCGTTGGAAAGAGCTGGGAGAGTTACACCTGCATTACATGTGTCTACCTGAGAAGATTTTGTATGTTTAGATACAAACTTTTGATTCAAGTGAAATATAATCCTTGGAAGATCACCTGTGTAGCTGTGATACAACAAATGCTGCCCGGGGCGAGTGCTGCTGGGGTGGCACAAGGGATGCCAGAAGTGTCCAGCACATTGTGTTCTCTGTTCTAGGTGAGTGGTAGGCCATGAAACGTGACTTTTGTCAAGATTTCATTGTATTCCATAAGCCAAGTAGCAGGACTTTGATTTAATTATGGGTGTGCTTAGCCTGAGTCTGAGTATCACGCTTTGAAATGCAGCATTGGGTTTCAAATGTGACCTGAAACGGTACCTGTGGTACTGATGGTGCTGGGAGGGCCCTGCTTGCTTCTTCCCCTACCTTTTCCTCTGGTTATTTGACCACCTCAACCCACATGAGGCTTCTTCTCCCAGTGAGAGCAGCAGTGCATTACAGCAGGTCTGAGCACTCCTCTGGTGGGAGCAGAGCTGTAAAGCCCTGAGGAGCACAGCAGCAGGCTGGATGTCCTGGTTTGGGCTGTGGATAACAAACCAGAGGATCTCTGGCACGGAGAGGCTCCCCACAATGCCCTTC
This sequence comes from Lycocorax pyrrhopterus obiensis, assembly GCA_014706295.1. Taxonomy (NCBI): domain Eukaryota; kingdom Metazoa; phylum Chordata; class Aves; order Passeriformes; family Paradisaeidae; genus Lycocorax; species Lycocorax pyrrhopterus. The sequence goes on along the minus strand of JACSVZ010000022.1, from coordinate 4,893,148 downwards.
TCCCATAAGAAAAGGCAGCTGTGGCATGGCCACCATGGCCAGCTCCTCTGAGGAGCCACCCAGCACAGGCTGTGGAAAAAAAGGGAGTGATCGAGGTTCAGGATGAACTGAAACACCTTCAGCTGCTCACAGTGCTGCTGTCCCACAGCTCAGGAGTGCTGGGGTCCTGTCACTAAACCCATCTTCCCCAGATGTGTCTGTGCTGCCAGCCTGGAGCACCCAGGGATTAGGAAGGTGCCTCTGGTGAGGACATCAGGGACAGGACCTCCCTGCTGCTGTGAGGACACACAAAGCAGCCTTCTCCTTGTTTAGTGGAAGCAAAGCTACACTGATGCTGCCCCTAATCCCCTCAGCCTGACCCTTCAGTCCCGTGCTGTGGGTGACCACGGCTTTGTATGGAGCCAGATGCAGTAAATAGACAGCAAGTGAGAGGTAAGAGATACACCAGGTCTTACAAAAAGCAAATTCAAGGCTGCACTTGTTGAATCATTGCTGGACCAGGAAGGGAATCTCATTCCTACCTTTGTCCACTCAGGGCACTGAATTCTTGGTGGATCTTGAGCTCACCTCCCCAGGACTCAAAGGAGACAGATGGAAGCCAGGCTGATGCTATGTTATGTGGACACGGCCAAAAACTTTTCCTCTGGAGTCCTAATGACTTTAAAAATGTGGGGAAAAGTATTAAAAATTACTCTTTGGCCACATCTGACCAAGTGCATTCCTGGCTGTGCTTTTGTGCCTTGGAGATGCCCCTTCTAGGATGAGGATTTGTGGCAGATGTCAGGACACACACACGCAAACAGTGCACAAATATTATTGTGGAGGTGCTTTTTTAATGTGTGGAAGCAGGAACCAGACTTCTGGACAAATTGTTCTGCACATCTAAGAGCCTGGGGAAATGCAGGCAGCAAATGTAAAAGGAGAGGGAAGGTCAGTTACTGCTGGTCAGGAGCCCGAAGCTGCAGAGGGACAGGGTCACTTCAGGGTGGGTGCTCTGACGTGGCAATAGAGATGTGAGGGCATGAGGGGCTTTTAGCCCAGCAAGAGGGCAGAGAGCACGGTCTGGCAGCCCACGGTGGCATTCGGGATGGATTCTGGGGTTCAGACTGCACACAAGCCCCTGCTGTCACGGGTTCCCGTGGGTGTGAGCTGAGCTGGTGAGATCAAAGCCAGCAAGGCCTGGCTGCCTGAGCTGCATTCCTGCCACATCCCGGCCAAAAGCTGGGGTTTGGCCAAGCAGAGGCTGACCGAGGAGGAGAGGAGAATGCAGCTGGGGAGCTGGAGAGGCAGGGAGAAGGCTGGGCACGCGGGAGGGAGCTGGTGAGACCAGAGAGGATCCCAAGACAGCGGCTTCCAAGAAGGGCGCGAAGAGTGATTGGAATCCAGATCTGAAAACCGGGCCTGGGAGGGAATTTGTGAGGGAGGTTCTGGCCCAGAAAGCGTTCGCTGACACTTCCAGCCAGGGCCGTGTCCCAGCACAGCAGCCGTGTGCCAGCAGCAGCCGGAGGCAGGGGAAGGACCTGGCACGACACACGTGTGAGGGCTGGAAAACGGGAGAGGGCAGGGAAACATCTTTCATGCGCTGCTCACACAGTGCTGTGCGATCCCATCTGTGGCAGTTCAGGGTGAGGCCACCCCGAGGGAAGCACAGCTTGTGGCTGGGCCAGGTTTTGTGTGGGAGCGAACGCAGCGTGCGGAGGGGGGGTGTGCTGGGTGCTGACGAGTGTGTGCAAACCATCCGGCATGTGAGAGCGAGTGAGCACAGCATTGTCGGGAGGGCACCCACAGACAGCATCCCCCCTCCTCCTGGGAAGGGTTTGTGCCCTACCTTATGCCAGAGGAAAGAAATTCAGCAGGAGCTCCAGGAAAAGCAGCGGGTCCGTTGGGAGCAGAGCGCCTGTCAGACTTGGAAATTAAATGGAAGCACGACAAATCTGGATTGTTCCTGCCAAAACCAACTTTCATTACTTTATAATTCAACATGTGTTACCAGCTCCTATTATTAGAAAGGCAAACTTCCTCCGCCGTGGGAAGAGGCTGAGATGGAGCTTTCTAGCCCTCTGTAAGTTAATTACAGTACACATGTTAAAAGCAGCATCTGTCTTAGTCAATCTAGTTGATTATTGCAGCGCTTTATTTTTAGTTGTTATCAAGGTGGAGGATGACACTGATCTAAGTGGGGAGCTTTGCACAGATCTTGCTCAACCATGTGTTCTCCAAAACCAGATCTGGTGGCTCTCCTCTCCTGGAGCTGGGCCAGGCAAAGCCCTCGATGGAGTTGTAGGAAAAGAGTCCATGCAAAGTGCTTTGACTGTGGGGTTACAACAAAGATACCGAGGCCTGGCTGTGAAAATCAGCTGTGGAAACACCAGGGTTGGTGGCCCTGGGTGGTACTCCAGTGGCCAAAATCTTTGCTGCCTCACTTCTATTCTGAGCTCCCTCTGATGTAAATATTTCTGGCCTCTTAACTGAATGCTTTGATTTAACACATAACAGCTCCCTGTTCATGCTCTTATGTCTAATTCTGCTGCTTGTGTTATTTCAAATTCTGCACAGTGTGTGAGTGTCAAGGTGATGCTGACAGGACCAACAAAAGCCTGCCAGGTGAGCTTTCCTTGGGAGTATGGGAAGCTTCTCCTGAACAAATGAGAAGTCCTGAGGTCGTGGCTAAAAGTTCAAAGTCTGGCAACAACTCCCCGCTCCTGCTGTAGGGCCAGTGAGCTCCTGTGGTGTTGGTGTCATGTAGGAGGTGTGGAATTAGCATTTGTGGTGTATTTAAGTGCTCTTGGCTGGGAGGCTGGCACTGACACCATTCCCTGTAGAATGGAGACCTGGGGAAACCTCGGTTTGCTTTCTTTTCGCAGCACAAATGAGAAGAATCTGTCTCCTTCCCCAGCTAAAATGACCAAGTAAACAAGGAAGGAGAAGTCCTGAAGAAAACCCCCCCTCCCTCTGGGTTTTAGAGCAGCAGCACTTGGAAAGCCCAGGGAATGAGCAGAGTGGAGTCTGAAGGCAATGGCTGTCCCCAGGGATGTTCCTCCTGCACCTGACCTGTGATCTTATGGTCAGGAAACGTGTTCAGTGTGATGGAGAATGGAAAGAGTATTAACAGACCCTCATCAAGTTTAAACCAGTGCTGCTCCGTGGCGCTGTGTTTATTCCCAAAGGAACACTTCCCTGAGGTCCTGGCCTCCTGAGCTTGTATCTGTAAGAGCCTGGAGCTGCTCACATCTCTCTGTGTGCGGTTTCACAGAGGTGCTGCCGGTGCCAGCTGAGGATTTTGTGTGACAGACACCTCGTGCAGCAGATCTGGTGCCTGTTTACCAGATCAAAAGGAAATCTAAATGGGCTGACATCTCTGTGTCCTGTAGCAGCACAGCAGGCTGATGCTGTCTGATAAGAGAGCAAACTTCCCTGGGTTTTGTGCAAGGGCCATTACCAGTGTGGGTTTGTCACTCTTCTAATTCCTTTTTTTTTTTTTTTGCCTTGCTTTTTATCTTCCCAGAATGACAGAACAAAATGTAGCTGGAAAAGTGATGCCTGCCTTGCTCCTGTAAGGCTGGATGTGAAATGTACAAGGGTTACCTGAGGGGGGCCGTGATTCCTGGTGCTTCCTCCCCGCCTCAGCAGGAGGAAATCCCCACCATCCCCACTTTTCCAGAGTGTCCTGGGCAGAGTGGGAGCTGCAGACTGAGTTTTTCAGGGCGACCCTCCCACTGAGTCAGGAGCAAGGACCCTCCTTGCTTTCCAAACTCCTTCTCAGGGGAGTTTAAAGAATTATACAGGTGTAACGGAACCTTTGTCCTGCAGGAATAAGGATGGCAAACCAGATCTGTTTATATAAAAATAAATTATTAATGATGATAATGATTAGACCAAAAGATCTCAATCAGAATTATTTACTACCCAGGACAAGAGTTATAACTATCAGTGTGTACAGTGCACCGGTTTTGAAGCAATTATATTAAAGATAGCACAGCCAATTATGAAGTAGATTGATGTCCCTCACCCCGACCAACACCCACGGGCAAATCTAACTCTGTTCTCTCTCACCTGGGAACCCAGCAAGGATCTGTGGTCCGTGTGTGATGGAGGGTGTGGTTTGATGTGGTAACAAGGGACCTTCTGGTGGTACCACAACTGAACCTCATCCCCAGGTCACTCTGCAGAGATGAGAGGGAGAACAAACAGGTCAGGCGTGAAGAGAAGCTCTTCGGGTATTTCTGACTCAGCTGAAGCAGCGGCTCTTGAAATACTCTGAGGAGCGATCATGAAACACTTTGAGAAGCCATGGGCTGGTTTCCAGACAAAATGAAAGGAAATTAAGCTGGTTGGGAGCAGAATTAATGTGCCTTGGGACACCAGAAATGTAAGACAAAGCAGCCCTGTCTCCTTTAGTCCTGCTGTTTAAATTGGGCCTGGCCTGCACACAAAGGGTATCTCTGGGATCAGCACCACAGAACAGCTGGAGCAAAGCTGGAGCCGCTGTGTCCAACTCCCACTGACCACTGAGGCAATGGGTTTATTCTGAACCAACAATGGCTGTGTGATTAGAGAGAGCTATTTCCCAGTGGAAGATCACTTCCAAAGGTCACAGTTGCTGTGTGTTTATTCCCAGGAGGTCTTTGAAGCCACTCTGGCCGCAGGGATGGAGAACACCCTGTCCTGGCTCTCTGTGGGGTGCTCCCACAGCCCTGCCCAATGCTCCCCTCACCCCGCTCTCCCTGTGCCCCCAGCCTTGTGCTGGGTGACCTGAGCACCAGGGGAACCTGCTTTTCCCTTGTCTCAGGTGGTCTGTGCTGGCCAGGGCTCCCGGGGTGCCAGGCAGCAGCTGCTGGGGGGCTGTGTCTGTTTATGGGCTTGGGGCTGTGTTTTTTTGGGAGGGCTGTGTCTGTTTATGGGGGCTGTGTTTGTTTGGGAGGGCTGTGTTTGGGCATCTGTGTTTGGGGACTGTGTTAGAGGGCTGTATTTGGGGGCTGTGTTTGTTTGCAGGGCTCTGCCTGGGGATCTGTGTTTGGGGATCTATGTTTGGGGGCCTGTGTTTGTTTGAGGATCTGTTTTGGGGGATCTGTGTTTGGGGATCTGTGTTTGTTTGGGGATCTGTGTTTGAGGATCTGTGTTTGGGGATCTCTGGGGATCTGTGTTTGTTTGAGGATCTGTGTTTGAGGATCTGTGTTTGTTTGGGGCTGTGTTTGAGGATCTGTGTTTGTTTGGGGATCTCTGGGGATCTGTGTTTGGGGATCTCTGGGGATCTCTGGGGATCTGTGTTTGAGGATCTGTGTTTGGGGATCTCTGGGGATCTCTGGGGATCTGTGTTTGAGGATCTGTGTTTGGGGATCTCTGTTTGGGGATCTCTGTTTGGGGATCTGTGTTTGAGGATCTGTGTTTGGGGATCTCTGTTTGGGGATCTCTGTTTGGGGATCTGTGTTTGCGCCTGAGCCCAGCACAGGAACTGCCCCGTCCCCGTGCCCTGGGAGCAGCAGGCAGTGAGTGACACGGTGAAAACGCCTCTGCTCAGCGTGAGCCTTTGTAGAGCTGCAGCCCAGGGCCCGAGTGTTCCAGCACACCCTGAGGGAGCCTTTCCCCCGACCCGAGCTGGGGTTGTTTGCAGACACTCCCCACCCGTGGCTGCATCCCTGCCCTGCTCCTCCCCGGCGCTGCCAGGTGAAGGCAGATGAAAGGTGGCTCCTCACTCGGTAACAAATAACTTCCAAGCTCATCCCACAGACTTTCAACTTAACTGCTCTCTTTGCTCCTTTCATGTCTCCTCTTTGTTTGGCGAGTGCACTAATGCAAGCCCCAAATAAGCATCTGCACTCATAAGACAAGAACAAATAGGGGAAGGATAATAATATCCCAAGGTTTTACAGGAGAGGCTAAAAAGGGAGCCAGACTACAGAGACTGCTCAACAGTGGTTTGCTTGACTGATGTTACAAAGGCAAAAGACAGAAAAATCCTTGGAAAATACCTCTGAGCAGTGATTGCTTTCTCAGAAAGCCTCGCAATTAGGCATGAAAGGAGTCCTCCCAAGCTTCTCAGATGCATTAAAGATGTTATTATGAAATAATTAGGCTACATGGAATAATTTGAGATCCACTCTGTCCCTTACCTCCCCATCTGCTGAGGTCTTTATGAACAGAGCTGATGTGAAAGGCCTTGGCAGCCCTCAGGCCATTCAGATGCTCCTGGCTCCGGGCTAAACTGGACAGGGAAGGTGAAACAAGCCTTGTGTGCTTATAACACACTGTGAGGTACAGCCCTGCACAGCCAGAGCCCTGCCAGCACTGACTCCCGACCCCAGGGTCTGTGTGACACCTCGGGAGGCACCAGAGCTGCCTCCCCTTGCCCAGGGAGCCACACTGCGCACGCCAGGTGAGTGTGCTGGCCAACATCCCTGAGCGTCTGCAGGGCAGGGCTGGATGAATTCATCCTTAAATCCTTTCAGCAGCCGATTGGTATCTTCTCCAATTCATCTTTGCCGTGTTTACTCTGCTGCTGAGCATGGGAAGCCAGTGTTTCCTCAAGCAAATGTTAGTGTGACTGTGTGTTTCTGGGAAGCTAAAAAAGAAAGGTTTAGTAGCTCAAAAGCCCACGATGGGGTCAGTGCTGAGTTTGAGGAGTTTATTAGAGCAAGGCTTTGCTTTTCCTTCCTTCCTGGAAGCTCCATGGGGACCCCCCGCCCATGTCTTCCTGGAGAGGCACAGTCTGTGTAATCCTTCCCACTGTCCCTGTGCCTGCTCAGCTTTTAAATGCCACACAGTCCAGCCAGAACTCTGTAAATGGCCATGTTTATTAATAAAAGTTGCACTTCACAGCTATAAAAAATACTGAACCTACAGAAGTCCCATAAAATCAGGGAACTAACAATTAATATCATTTGACTCCTAATTCCCCTCTGGAAAAAATGCAGGTAGGGCACAGTCCTGCTGGGTACAGAAGGTGAGGGGCAGTTCTGTTCATCCCATGGGGTCTGAGCTCTGGGATTACACTTGTGGCTGCTGCTGTTTCTTAAGCCACCAGCCTGTTACAGCCTCTCCTTCTTCTCTCTCCTCCAAGCCCAGTGTCAATTTGCTCCCAGTATGTTCTTATCCTTATCCATATGTTGCTATCCCAGTATTTAGCCTAAATTTCAGTGTGAACCCAGGGATCACCTCCTCCAAGGAACCACTGAGGCAACTGGCAGATGAAGTTCCTTATCCACTATCCATCACGTTTGAAAAATTGTGGCAGCCAGGTGAAGTTCCTAATGACTGGGGAAAAAAAAAAAAAAAATGTAACCTCCATTTTAAAAAATGGGAAAATGGAAGACCTGGAGAGCTACAAACAAGCCAGGATCCCAAGGTACCAGTGAGGTATCCAAGCACAACTGCTGTGCTTGAGGAAGATGTTCTGTGTTGCTTCCTCTGCACTCCAATGGTCTGCATCTCCAGCTGCACTGGATGATCTTTCCCCAGTGCATTCCCATTAAAAGCAGTGGTGCAGAACCCAGAGTCCTTGCACGGGGTTTTCACCCTCATGAGCTCAGTGGGCTGAGTTAAAAACAGGGTTTGACACAAAGGATTTGACTTGAGGGGAAAAATAGAAAAGTTTCTTGCTGGGATTTGCTGCTGAGGAGATCTGTTACGGACCAAAGGAGAAGTGCAGGTTCCCTGATCCGATATTTTCTTTCATTCCTTGCACTCGGCTGAACTCTGCGTACCATCAAGCATTTCTTTTGTAAATGCATGGATTAATTAGCTGCAGGACTTAATAAATGTCCTGAGAAAAACACTGTCTGCCTTCTGATGCTGCCTTTAATGTGAAGTCTGTTTGACAGGAGCTTTCAGGAACGTTTGCCTGGTGACTCACCTGAAGCACGGGGGGGAGCCTGCATTCCCATTTACCTCGCTGGGAGATGATCCCTTCCTGTTGGGATGTGAGCTGTGTTTGATGGCTCCTTTGAAAGGAAACTTCATCCATCCAGAGGATCTTTAGTCTTCAGGGCAGGACTGAGTGGTCTAAACTAGGTCCAGCCTTCTTCAAGGCTGTGGTGATGCTCCCAAGCCTTGGGACAGGAACTGGAATGGGTTTGGCATCCCAAACCCTCCGTGGAGCTGCTCAGAGCTGTGGGACCACTGACAGGACTCTGGGTGGTATTAACCCTCCTCTGGGACTGTTCTGCTCAGCTTCAGGGGACCTTCTGCATCATCCAAGAGCAGAAGTCTATCTCCAGTTGAGAAACCAGGTCCTGGAGGGAGAACACCTTTTGTCTTCTCTTTAACCCTGCAGAGGTCCAAGCAAAAGGCGGAGAAGCAGCTCAAAGCCCCTCCCACGTTGGAATGGGATGGAATTGAGGACCAGGCACCCCTTGGCTGGGCTCCCTGGGACAGGGACAGTGATGGAGGGGCTCTCCATCTCTATCCTGTTCCCTCTGGATCTTACAGAGCTGGGGACAGTAGCACAGAGCTCCTCAGTTCTGCTCTGTGTGGGAAATGTCATGAGGGTTGGGAGGCTGGCAGGGGCTGGCAGGGGCTGGCACTGGAGTCCCCAGCAGCAGGGACTGATGTCCAACCTTGGCAACTCGTTATTCCACGGTCCCAGACCACCAAGGGACCATTTCAGCAGGAGTCACTCAAGAAAGCTTGGTATTAGTTCACATGAGGGATATTAGTTTCACCATCAAAAGGGCAAGAAACCTTTCTCTTTTTCCTCTCTCTGCTTTTTTTTTTTTCCTTTTTAATAAAAGCTGCAAGTCTGAAACAAAGAATAAAATCCACGGGGATGCCCTAAACCCTTGAAACTTGTGGGTTTTATCCATGCTTGAACATTTTGTGTTCCTCTGCCTGTGCAAAACGAATTAAAGGTTTCAATCCGGCTCCTGGTGGAAAAGGTGCTCCCATCACAACTGGCACTAATTGGCTCCCTTGTTAGCAGCTCGTTGAGAAGGTAAGGAGTGAACTCCACACCAACTGAACCCCCAGCAGCTCCTGGGAAGGTGGGGAAGCAGGTCCTGGTGTTTTGCCTCTTCCAGGGAACACCAGCCGTCACTTTCCAGGCCTGCCAGCTTAGTGTTAAATTCCCTTAAATCTCGTTTGCGACGGCAGCGTCCCCCAGACGGATTAATTGAGCTGTGAGAGATGCAAAGGAACGTGGAGGAAAGGCTGCAGTGGCATTACCCAGGGTTAATGCAGCAAAGGGACCCAAACCTGCAGTGCTGGATGTCCGGAATGCCGAGGGATCACAGCCCTGCCTGCAGCAAATGAAGAATATTCATGGGGAAAAACCCATCAGTTTAGGCTCCCCTGGAGCTGGAGGAAGGGGAATTGCACCTGGGAAGTGGCTCTGTGGTGACTCCAGTGTTTCATCCATCAGTATTAATAGTAACACATAAAGCTGGGGCTTGTGTATTTATCTCCCAGTGAGCAGGAGCCAGACACTGGGTTCCATGTAATTTAATTTCAATTAGTGCACTGGAGCTTTTTAAAGAATGGACTATATATTCTTCTGCAGTTACTCGCAGACTATTAAGCACAACGCAGAAAAATTTTTATGTAAATGAGAATTATCTTATTGGCATTAATGCCTTTCTCCCTTTCCCTTCCCCAGGTAATTGGGTAGGAAGGTGCTGGGGGGAAAAAAAAAAGCAGGTGATGGGAAATGTGAATAATGAAACCTCTGCAGCGTTGCCTCCTGTTAGATGCAGGAGCCCAAAATATATGTGTGTGTCAGTTTAATTTAATTTGCTGTTAATTAGCTTAAATGGCAGTCTTACCTTCGTGTGCTTTCACTGCATTTCTGTCCAGGCTCTCATTAGGCAGCGGGATAAAGCAGGTGCTTGTTAAAAATACCAGAAGTGCCTATTTACATTACAAAGCTGCTCCCAGCGCTTGTGGTGAAGGAGCTGGAGTCTTGTCCCTGGTACAGCTGGTGGGAGAGGGGAAGCAGCTCCTGCTTTCACAGGTTTCCACACTGGAACAGTAATTCCTGGCATTAACAAGATGGGAATTTAAAATACAAAGTGCAGCAGCAGAGAGTCATGGAATGGTTTGGGTTGGAAGGACCCTCAAAGCTCATCCCATCCCACCCCTGCCATGGGCAGGGACACCTTCCACTGTCCCAGGCTGCTCCAAGCCCCATCCAACCTGGCCTTGGACACTGCCAGGGATCCAGGGGCAGCCACAGCTGCTCTGGGCACCCTGTGCCAGGGCCTCCCCACCCTCCCAGGGAACAATTCCTTCCCAATATCCCATCCATCCCTGTCCTCTGGCAGTGGGAAGCCATTCCCCTTTGTCCTGTTATTCCAGACCTTTGTCCCAAGTCCCTCTCCAGCTCTCCTGGAGCCCCTTTAGGCACCAAAAGGCCACAATTAGATCACTCCAAAGCCTTCTCTCCTCCAGGCCAGACAAGGCCACTTCTCTCAGCCTTTCCTCATGGGAGAGGTGTCCCATGCCCATAAATCCAGTAAATAAGTAGGTGTGTAGCTCTCTCCAAAGCCAGGTGGACAGCAGGCACTCAGAAGAATGCCTGGAGGATTTAGGTGTTCACTTCCCACCTATTTCCAGTTCATGTAGAGGATGACACCTCTACAGGGATATGGAGATGTCTTTGAATGCAAATCATTCAGAAACAAAGTTCCCAATGATTTAATTCAGGCCAACGAAGGAAATGTAAAATCTAGGTTTGATTTAAATCAGCCTGGATGAACCTGGGAGAGAAAGAAGAGGTGGGAAAGAGGCAGCAGGGATGGAAAAGGGCACGGAGAAGGAATGCAGCGCAGGGGAGTGTGCTTTCAAATATTGATATGGAAAAGGTATAAATAGAAACAAGCACATGCTTGTGGAGCTAATAAAGGGCTTGTTTACAAGTGAGCAGAGAGGTTCATTAAGAACGGGAGCGAGCACCTGCTCTGAAAATAAGGGAAACACTTAATGAAAGCACAGAGAGGGTGGAGAAAGGGATTTGAGGCCAAATGTGCTCAAGAAAGAGGAAGGTTCAGCACCTCTCATCGTTCACCTTCAGCTTTTGTGTGCAGGGTCCCAGTCCATGGGCCGGGGTTCATAGGAGAGCACACTCCAGGGCAGAGCAGTGGGGCTGGCACGAGGAGTTCAGGAACAGAGGATCTGGTTCTCACTACTTCATTCCAAGGAGAATGAAATCCAAGAAATCCAGAAAACAAATACCTCAACTCATTCCTTATTTTCAATTCAGCTGCTTCTCCAGGTTCTGGGGTTTTTTTTCACTTTATCTCCAACTGGAAAAAAATACAGGCAGGGAGCAGAGTCTAAACTCCCTTGCAGATGTCCTGCTTCCACTGTCTGCAGCTGATGTCTTTGGCTCTGCAGGGGTAGGGGATCAGGTTGTGATGCCATCAGGTTAAATCCTTCCTTGTATTCACCTTCACAAGGATGTGTCCTGACCAATCCTTAAGGAGCAGATGCGATGAGGCTGTGAGACTTCAACCCTGGCTGAGGAGGGAGGATGATGGGCAAATAACCTCCGAGAGTCACAGAATATCCCGAGTTGGAAAGGACCCAAAGGGATCCTCCTGCACAGGACACCCCAGGAATTCCACCCTGTGCCCTGAAAATAAGTGTGGAGGTAAACACAGAGAGTGGTGAGAAAGAACATCCATCTCTCTCCTCTGACCTCCCTCCACAAGAGCTCTCTGGAGCCTGCCCTCCATCCTGCCATGGTGGCTGTTTCTCTGACCTGACATTTATTTTTCTCCTTTTTTGCTTAGTAGGAGTTGGAAAAGACATGTAGGACGTGTCCTGGTATCCCCACGGCATCCTTGCTGTGGGAATTTCTGCCCAGGGACTTCCTGCCCCTTCCCAGGGCTGTGCCAGCTCTGCAGCACCACTTCAGCACCCCCACACCTCTCACCTGGCAAAGAGGGACTTCTCTGGAGTTTGGTACCAGTGAAAGACAAGAATGCTTCTCTGATAAATGGAGAAATCTCCTTTTTCCTCCCTGCCAGACAGCTCTGCCTGGGATAGACTAAAAAAATAATTTGGGAGAGCTGTGGCTGCTCCTGGGAAGGGCTTTGCCACTGCTGCTTGGCACAGCAGGCTCTTCCCCAGCTCACCTGTAAGGTGACATTTGGGGTGAGGATAAGCAGGGCCCGTGGCTGGAGAGCAGCCTAGAGGGAAGCATTTGCTTTCCGTGGGGAATGGTTCAGTATTCCTTGGTGGCAGGCACTGCCCTGGGGAGCAAAGTCTGTGTGGGAGGGCTGGTGTCTGAGCCCTCCTTTCTTCCTGCACGGAGGGACAAGGATGGCCTCTGCCCTGAGGTGACCTCTGCCTGCTTCCTGGCCAGGTAGAGCTGTTCAGCCCATGCTGCTCCCCTAAAGCACCTTTCCAGCAGATGTACCTGGGCAGTGAGTTTAGCACAGCTTGATCCTGCTCCTGGGAGCAGAGCATCGAGCCCTGGAGCTCCTGCTCAACTCCTGCCTCAGCTGGAGCTCTGCAGAGGGAGGGGAGCCCAGGCTTTGATCCCGGGAGCTGCACTGGCAGCTTGGCAGGGCTTCAAGCACTCCAGCCCATCTCTCCTGGGCTTGTGCTTCCCCTCCCCGTGCAAAGGCCCCCAGCCAGGCCAGCACACACCGTCTGTGTCCCCACTCCTCCTCTCCTGGCATTGCTGGGACTCTCCCAGAGGTGTCCGCCTGCCTTTGGAGAGAGGAGCAGCCCTGCCTGCCCCAGCGCCGGGGCTGGGTGTTCATAGCAGTGGAGAGGGTCCCTTGCAATAACTGTGCCCAGTGTTTGGCACAAAGTGCTCCTGGTGTCATCAATCACCTGTGTCTGCTCAGCAAAGGGATTTTGCTCAGTTGTTGCCACTTTGAGAACTTGGACAGGCTTCAACTTGGTTTAACTTCCAGTGCAGCAGTGGAGGGGAAGGCGCTGATCTCCACTTCCAGGTGATGCCAAACAAGGAGATGGAATGAAGCTGTGTCAGGGCAGGTTCACAATCTGTCACAATCTGTCACAAGCCATGAGGAGGTGAGGGTGGGCTTGGCCTTCCTGCACATTCCCACCGGGATGGGTTTGGAGGGCAGATGGAGAATGAGCTCCCTACGAGCCCTGCTGGGAGGATGAGGAGTAAAGAGCCCATTTGTTCAGTCTGCCAGCATGATCTGATTTCATACTCCGTGTTTAGCAGAGAAGCTGTTTCCCCTCGAGCAGAGTTATGCACTTTGCAGCTCCTTCTCTAAAATGACTTAGTTATACATTTGCTCCATGTTATTCTGAATTCTCTTGAAGATCAAGGACACTACAAAGCCAGCAAGATAAAATTAGCATCCGAGCTGTAGCCTTTGCTTGGTATAAGAAATGCAGATCAGCTTCACTTGCAGTGAATGCTGGAAGGTGAATTTCATTTATGTCTCCCTTCAGCAGACCCAGTTCTGCCATCCCTGTTTGTTTGGAGTGCCACCACAGCCCCTAAGCTGTCCCGGTATTTCCATACAGAGAAAGTATCAGACCACAAAATCGGACCTCCAACTGATAAGAAATCAGTTTGTTCAAAATCAGTTCTTATCTCCTCACAGTGTTTTCCCTGGGAGTTTCAGCAGGGCAGCAGCCAGGCTGGGTTTGTTTGTGCACAGCTCTCCAAGCAGCACCAGGTCCAGCACCAGTGCTGGGGGATTAGAAGGCTTTTGGAGGGGAGGTTGTGCCTGGAGAAGAGCCCAGGAATGACCTAAAGATGGGAGAAGTGCTCTGAAGTGGGGGCTGCAGTGGCCTGCGGGTTTGGGTGGTGCCCACGTTCATGGGGCATCTGGTGGTGGGGGGAAATGCTCTCAGAGGGAAAAGGGGGGTGTTGGAGGCCACTTGAGCACAGCAGAGAGATGAACAATGTCTGGAGGAATCAAGGCACGTGTTTCAAAGGGAGACGAACCATCAGGAGGGTCGGCCTAAGTGGCCTTAAGACCTCTCAGTCTCTTCTCCTCGAGGCAGGTTTCTTGGGCAGGTGCTTTTCAGGAGCTTCGTAGGATCTCAGATTGTCTCAAGCTGGAAGGGACCCCCAAGGATCAGCAACTTCCTTCTCCTCACAGGAATATCTAGAACTAAACTGAGGACTAAGAGCATTGTCCAGGTGCTCCTTGAGCTCTGGCAGGTCCTGCCATGACCATGTCCCTGGGGAACCTGTTCCAGGGACCAACCAGCCCCTGGAGAAAGAGCCTTTCCCCAGTGTCCCACCTGAACTTTCCCTGACACAGCTTCATCCCCCCTCCTCGTTTGGTATCCCCTGAAAGAGGAGATCAGCACCTTCCCCTCCACTGCTGCCCTGGAAGCTGAACCAAGCTGAAGCCTGTCCAAGTTCTCAACGTGGCAAAAACTGAGCAAAACCCCACAGAAAGTACCAGAATCCAAGGAGAGGATCTGCCCAGCACCACTTTGGCACAAGGTGACCCCTTCCATGCATTCAGGTGCAGGGTTGGAGCAGAATGGGCCATGAAATCCTGAGCAGAAATTCAAAGTTTAGATCCTAATTTTTTTTCCTTTGGCCACCATTAGAGCCTTTACCCATCATCTGTAGCCTTCATCCCTCTTCCCGTGGCCCTGCTGGTGACAGGCTGTGTTATCTCTTTGAAAACAGACCCAGAGCTGACCGCCTTCACAGCATTGGCCCTGTTAGATCTCACAGATGAAGCATTATCTTCTCAGCCTGGACCAGGAGGTGACTGGAAGTGCATCCACATGATCCAGACCGGAGCTGAACCCTCTGGGCTCAGCAGCCTCCCTGTCCTGCTCAGGAGCTGGAGCACTGACCCCAGAAGCAAAGGTTTCGTTTGAATCTGGCACATCCTAATCTTTTATTCATGGTGGGTCATCCACGGTGACAAAGAGCCAAAGCAGGAGGAGGAGGAGGAGGAGGAGGAGGAGAGATTAAAACAGCCACAAAACTGCCTAAATATGCAGATGGGATCTCAGAGGGGATAGGCAGGATTAAGAGACCCGATTGTCAAAACTGGCAAATTGCTTTAAATGCTTTACATTCACAAATTCTGCACCCAGAACCTGAGGAGCTCCATATTTCCAGCAAATGAATTCCCCTGAAATAAGGGATGTATTTTCTGTCTCTGCGTTTGCAGATGTTTCAGAGCAGCTCTGAGTTTTTGCACAGAATTTGAGGTGATTTACTAAGATCTAAGTTGGGTTGTCAGTGAGCATAACCAGGTGTCAGTCCCTTGATCTTCATTGATTTGTATCCATTTATGCCAGCTCAGGATTATTCTTTCAAGAAGATGGCTCTGAGTACCCAAGCTTTAAAGCCCAAGCTGCTTTAATTGGGCTCTTAGGTAAAGTGTTTCATGTTTCCAAAGTGAATCCTCAGTAGGATGAACACAAAGACACTTTCACAGGGTTACTGATACAAGCTTAAAAGTAGGTGTTTTTGTGGGAATTGTGCTGCCATTTGTGCTCATGGATTTACAGCAAGCCAGCAGGAGACAAGGCAAACACAATCCATCTGGAACCACTGGCACCCCCTCCACTCCATCCCAGCAACCAGGCAGGTCTGGATTTTAAATAGGATCGAGTCATCTGCAGCGATGTTCTTTGTTTGGGGAGTGAATGTTGTGCATGGAACTAAAGATGCCACAAACATCCCGGTTCAGAACTTGGGTCTTTGTATCCAGATCCTTTTGTTTGTCCCATTACAGGAGTAAGACTGACGGTGAATTTTAGCTCTGGAGCCGACTTCTGCCAAGTCTGAAGGAGGTGGGAAGCTGGATCCAGGCTGATGCCTGTCGAATTGCTGGAGGCACCAGAACAGTGTGTCCTCATTCCCAAATCCCAGGCGCTGGCTCAGGGAGGACGCTCTGCTTGTGGAGCAGCCCTGTCAGCCCGAGAGGGCCCTGAGCAGAGAGGATCCTGCTCAGCCCTGGGACAGACGAGCTGTCACCAGCAGGGCACTGTCCCAGCACACAGGGACACGCAGAGCTGAGGGCTGCTGAGAGAGGGAGGATTTCTGTTGGTACAGTCAAGTCTCTTTTTTCCTAGGGAAAAGGATAAAGTCCTTATGGACCGTGGATGTCTGTAATTCCCAGAAAGTTGCAGCAGTACCCAGCAGGTTTCCTGCTTTATTGTTTTATGCTGAGGGCAGTATCCCCAAAGAAAAGGCAAAAAGGGAGGAGCAGGAGATGTCACCTTCCACCATGCAGGACTTTCATTTGTGAAACACATGGAAAATTAAGGACCCTCCAGTTTTCCTGCCATCTCTTCCACGATTAAAACAAAAGGGGAGGGATTGTATTTCACCTCTCTAACATCTGTCTAAACCCCCCTGAAATGTTTTGCTGCATCCCCAAGTTACTCTCATTTGAGGCTTCACACTTTTCTTTCTGCTGTTATTTTACATTTCATTATCTCAGTGTTTCCAGACGAAAATAGTCCCACTCTGGCAAATCACCGGATGTTTTTCCTCTGTTGCAAACAGATTGCTTCCCTGCCCCTCCTCAGCACCCAGCCCCTGGCTGCAGCAATATCCCTTTCATCAGATGGATCAGGAGCATCCTGCATCCTCTGTATGGGTTTCCCCCCCAGATGCTGGGATTGATGTGGTGGAAATTTCCAGGAGTTCTGTTACCTGTCCTAACACAAAACGCAGACACGTGTGGGTGCATTCACACACTGCATTTCACCTCCTGCTTCCAAGCTGATGTGGAAGCTGTAGGGAAAAGACAAATGGTATTTGCCAGTTAGGTCTACTAATTACAGGACATGGTTTTGGGAGGAAAAAAAAAAAATTGTTTTCACTTGCACTCTCTCCAATCTGTTTTGAATTAGGAGACACTTAGGATTAGAAAGTGTTTTCTCATTAGAACAAATGTCACAGATTTAAAAATCTCTTCATTTAAATTCCCCCTAATGTTCTTTGGCTTGAATGAGTGAGCTCTTAATGTCTGTTTTAATTAAAGCATTTCTGTGGGATTTCAGCCTGGGCACCTAATGACAGCAGGTCTCAGAGAAGTGGATGTGCTCCAGCTGAGAAGGGGAACTCCTGGATGGCAGCTTCAGCAGAAACTCTCCTTTTGGGGCTTTTTGGGGAAAAGTGCTAAAGGACACACAAATTAAGATCCGCCTAAGAAATGACCCCACGCTTCCAGCGGGCAGAAACACCACACGGTTTGGGAGGCACTGGATGGGTTTGCAAAGGGATTGATCTGTGTTTCCCAAGCCACTTCGAATTTTTCTCTTTTTGCTGCTGTTCTGCCACCAGCAGAGGCTCTGGCAGCCAGGCAGGGTCACTGGGCTCAGGTTTAGCACCCTGGCCCTGCTGCCAGACCCCTCCTCTCCCCCACCCACTGCCCCACATGTTTCTCCTTCCTATTCAGGTGAAGGTTTGGTCCTTCCCCCACTCCCCAGCAGCTGCCATGGTGCTGGATCCATTTATCAATGCACACCCACCAGAGCTGCCAGTGAGCAGCACCTTGACAGCTTTTTTAGGAAAGAAATCCTTTGAAACACCAGGTTTCACCAGGCAGGTGTCTGGTGGCACTGATGCCTTTTGGGACTACCTAAAAGCAGAGGCCAGACAAAATGAAGAGAATAAAAGAGGTTATATTTATGGAAGGGCCTTCAGATACATTCGGGGCAGACGAAGCCCCCCCAGGGGCTACACCCAAAATGGACCATGGGGTCCCAGGTTTTCATACTTTTATAGGTTTGGTCCGTTTGCACATTGGGGGTTAATCCTCCAATTACAGCTCCAGGTGATGAAGTCATTCATCCCAAGTTTGCTCCCCCTCAACTCCCTGCTGTTCCCATTTCTCGGGGCCTGAGGCAGTCGGGTGTCCTTGATTCCCAGGCCTGGAGAGGAATTGTTTTGTGTGACCCAGATGGGAGCACAGCAGCCAACACTGTGGATGGAGTTTAGAGTTACACACCAAAGAATGGCAGCATCACAAATACATGAGAAATAGAAAAGCTAAAATCCTAAGGCATCAGCACAGGAAGGCAGCAAAGTGCTGTAGAATAAATGCATCGTTGGAATACATCCACGTCCCTCTCCTGGAGCATGGCAAAGGCAGTGGGAAGCATCCTGGTGGGGAATTGGATTATCCAGCTCTTCAGTGTTGTTCTCCTCCAGCTTGGACAGCCCCCACTTCTCCATTTTCCCTGGAGCAGCCTGGGACAAGAAGTTGGTCCCTGCTTCACCACGGGACTGCCATCCCAGGGGGATCCAAGAAGAGAAGAACCTGGAGGCCAAGAGCCATGAGATGGTGGGAGCAGCACGTGGACAGAGTTTCCTTACAGGCAGTGTAGGTGCTGAAAACAACAAACCACAGAGCCAGACCTCACTGATGGAAATCACACAGCTGGGGAAGGGCAGGAACCTCGCCTGGGCTCACCCCAGTGGTGCCTGGCTCACTTCCCCCCTCTTTCAGTGACAAATAAATCTGGAGACAGTTAATAATGAAAGGCCATTAAGATAAGATTTAGTCTTTATTGTTCTCGTGCTTCCTTCATTTGTCAGGCACTTGAACCAAACAGAGGAAAGTCGATGTGGGAAACACTGCTGATACCCAGCCAGGGGCAGAGTTATTGGTGCTTGTGGCCAGGCACCATGTGAGGGACGAGGAGCTACCTGGGCAGGTGTGCCCTGTGTGGTCAGTGTCCCTGCTCCTTTCCCCCAGGACACTCATTTAAAGCACTCATCTTCACTCGGTAGCTCAGAAACAGTGTCGCTGCTGGAGCTGGGCAGCATTTCTGGGCCAAAAGGTACCTTGACAGACACAGTGTTGTTTTCAGGAAGAAAATCATAGAATTATGGAATGCGTTGTGTTGTACAAGGCCAAAATATCATCTCATTCCAACCCCACCTTCCACTGTCCCAGGGTGCTCCAACCTGGCCTTGGACACTTCCAGGGATGGGGCAGACACAGCTGCTCTGGGCACCCTGTGCCAGTGCTGTTTAATCACCACACTTCAGGCAAATTGGTTTATTTTTACTGATCCTTGGAAGTCATATTCTCTATTCTCATATTCTCTCCCCCTTCCCTTCAACAACATGAATTGTTTTTCTGTCTTTTCAGAGAGAATCCTGTTTGTGCTGCCTCTCATTCAGGGCCTGTGAGTCACTGCATATTCTGGTGAGGTGGAGGGAGTGCTTAGGAGCAAATCTTTGATTTCCTCAACGTAACAGTATGAAAAACATATGAAAATAAGCATAGGTTTTGTTTTTGGCACATTTTCAACTGCATGTAGTGTGCAGCTCCTGGAAGAAAAGGCACCTGGATATACACAGGGCAGTGGGCACGGCCCCAAGGCTGCCAGAGCTCCAGGAGCGTTTGGACAACACTTTGAGGCACAGGGTGGGATTGCTGGGTGTCCTGGACAGGCCCAGGCGTTGGACTGGATGATCCTGGGGGTTCCTTCCAGCTCAGGATATTCTGATCCATGATTCTGTGATTCTTTGGCAGGAGTTCCTGCAGGCAGGAGACTGAGGGGAAACGTGCAGCCCTTCCTGAAGCAACAGCGGTGCGGATACAGCCACCTGCGAGGCATCTGCTTTTTGAGATCATGTTCACAGGGTTTTCCCTCCTTGTGGGAACATGAAGTGGATGAGCCCCATCTCCCCCCCTTCCAATATCCTTTTATTGCTTTTAGACTGATTTTGAGATGGGGTGGAAAAAGAAATCTGAGAGAGGTGAGTTCCAAGGTCAGCGCTGCTCACCCGGCTCTGTCATCCCACTGAGCTCATAAATTGGTGTTAACACCTCCTGGAAAGAACAACAAATATAAAAGGAGAACCTTGCTCAGCCTGGGAAGCAGACCCATTACTGGGGCAGCCACTGCCGAGCAGGAGTCTGGCATGACAGCAAATCCAGCCCAATTCCAATGCGTGTTCCGCCCAGATGTGATGCCAGCTCCTGGCAGCATCCTGGTCATCTCCCAGGAGACAGAGATGGAGAAAGCTGCCTTTTTAGGCAACTTATTTCCTTTAAACATCACAAAGCACCTGTGCATTTCTTGTTCCTCTCCTATTAGAAATCTGCTTTGGCAGAGTGCTCTTTTTTATTTGATTTTTTTTTTGCTTGTTCTTAAACAGCTCCTTAGAACGGGGCTTCGTGGTGTGGAAAGCACAAATTAGTTCAGAGCCTTTCATCTGCACCCCCCAGCCCTTCCACTTACGATTCCCTTCAGTGGGATTCACAAAATCTATTATTGCTGCTGTAGATTGGCCATGGTGTGACTTTGGAGAAAATTCTTTCTATGTTGACACTGTTGCTTCATTGTTATTCTTTCTGTACCAGTGAAACAAAATGAAAAATTCATTAAAACAGAGAAAAAAAAACGGAGGAAAGAAACCCACTGGTGTTACTCTATCTCCCAGCACAAAAATTAAATGTGGAAGATTGAAAACAGGGTGATGGGAAGGGAAGGGTGAGAGGGTTAAATGTCTGAAGGGTCCAGCCACACACAGTGTCTGGGACAAACACGTCAATAAAAAGAATGAAAAGGATCTGTCATCTTCTCAGGGTCCCACTATCAAATTAGGAGCCAGGGAAGGGTCTCACAGGTGGACATGTTTTCTTTGGGCAGTGATCCCTCAGAGGAGCTCTGGGAGCTGCACCACGGCCCCAGGGAGCTCCCCAAGCAGGGGCTCTGCCCTCAGCCCTGTTCTCACGGAATCACAGGATATAAATCCTGAGCTGGAAGGGACCCACAGGGACCACCCAGCCCAGCTCCAGCCCTGCACAGACACCCCAACAACCCCACCCTGGGCATCCCTGGCAGCGCTGTCCAAACGCTCCTGGAGCTCTGGCAGCCTCGGGGCCGTGCCCATTCCCTGGGGAGCCTGGGCAGTGCCCAGCACCCTCTGGGGGAAGAACCTTTCCTGCTCTCCAGCCTGACCCTCCCCTGGCACAGCTCCAGCCGTTCCTGGGTGCTGTCCCTGTCACAGGGAGCAGGGATCGGAGCTGCCCCTCGGGAGGAGCTGCAGCCCACGGTGAGGTCTGACCTCAGCCTCCTCTTCTCCAGCTGAACAGACCAAGTGATCTCAGCCATCCTCACATGGCCCCTCCAGGCTCTCCCAGCCTGGCAGGACCCCACACTCTTCCCTTTCCAGCTGGGCTGGCACCCCCAGCCCCCACACGGCCCCACAGATATCACCTCCAGTCTGGTTTGCCCCACTTTCCCAAGCAAAGAGGCAGGGGCAGGAGGTGGCAGGGAAGGGGACAAACTGAGGGAAACTGAGGCATAGACAGACTCTGCTGGCAGTTGGGCTCTGGAACCAGCTCCCCACCACATGGATGCTCTGGTGGGCTCCCAGTGCCTCCTTCTCTGAGGATGGTGTTGGTAATGGGGGACTCTGTGTACAGCCCTGTGTTGACTTCTCCCGGGACCTTCCTGCAGCCTCAAGGACACCTCTTCAGGATTGGAGGGACAGATCCAGTGGGAACGCACAGCCAGAGGAGCTGGTCCATGGCCTGGAGCTCCTCCTCACCACGGGGACCTCAGCAACACTGCTCTGTGCGGTTCTCCAGCCTCAGAGCAGTGTGTGACTGCTCAGGGCTGGCCAAGGAACTTGGAAGAGCAGATCCTCAGCTCTGCAGGTTGGAGGTCCCCATCCACTTTTTCCTGGGATGAGGCTGATAAGGAGCCTCTTCTGTGGCTCCTCACATGGAATCCCACACCAACCCAGGGGCCTTGGTGCTGGGAAGGGCTTTGGTGTGGTGTCCCACACGATCCTGGCATTCCAAGTCAGCACCTCACAGTCCAGACAGGTGGCTTTGTAAAGGCTGGATGAGACCTGGGCTCCAGGCAGATTAGGGATGGGTTGGACTCTACCTGGGTGCCAGTTACAAGGGGCAAGACCCCTCAGGGGTCTTTCCTGGGACTTGCCCTAATAGCCATAGCAATGACCTGAGAAGGGGACAAAATGCACCCTCAAAATGAGACCCTGAGTGTCCCTTCCAACCTGAGCTCTCCTGGGATCTTGTAGCTCCCCAATCCTCTTCCCAAACCTGCTGCAGATTTGCTCTGGAGCTGCAGCTTTTTATTCTCATGACAGATTCTCGTGGAGATCAGGTCTTGATCTCCACAATTACCACCACCTTATTTTCCATCCCAGGAAAGGGACACTCCCAAAAATAATCACCTAAATATTTTTTCAAAATAAAAATGACAAAACATTTCCCAGGATCTCTGCCGAGGAATGTCACAGGGGAAGAAAAACTCTTTTTGTGATCAAGAGACTGAACTTCAAAACACCCAAACTGCACATCTCTGTGGGGCACCTTTCTGCAGGGTTATTAATAAGAAATAATTGTTTTAAATGCAGAAAAGTCTGTGTACTTTCTATTCCCTTCCAAAAGCCCTGCATCGCTTGTCCTTAATGAATAATGAAAGATGCTTTTGTATTGCTTCCCACCCATAGACTTTCAAATGATTGTTAAGCAATAATAAATAGGACTCTAAAGAAAATCAGGGCTTGATGAAAACTTAATTCTGGACTAATAAGAGAAACACCTGCTGTTGCACAAGTTTACAGACGTTCCTGGGGCTTTGGTGGGTGGAGAAATTTGGTGAAAGCTCTGAATGTTCCAACACTGGGAAAATATCACTAAATGATTCTGAAATGTTGTTGTGTAGCTCCGTGAGAATTAGAATTTGGAAGGAAACCGGGAGATGCCATGCACAGGAGAGGCACTTTGATGCCCTGATCACAGCACTGCTGTGATGTCCTGTCTGATCTCACTCTGAGGAGGGATTTATCATGGAAAGCCAAGCCCAAAGAGGACACTGTTCTCCAAGAAAAGAGGGAGAGCAACATCCTGTGTCAGACTGGGGGATCTGGCTTTCATGGAAAACAGTGTATCCCACCAGGAAGCTGATGTGGCTTTCAACCCTGCCAAGGGAAAGCTCATGGTGTAGGTGAAAAACTGAAGCTTGGAAGGGATCATGGAATAATGGAACAGGTTGAGTTGGGAGGGACCTTAAAGCTCATCCAGTCCCACCCTCTGCCATGGGACACCTTCCACTGTCCCAGGGTGCTCCAAGCCCCAATGTCCAACCTGGCCTTGGACACTTCCAGGGATCCAGGGGCAGCCACAGCTTCTCTGGGCACCCTGTGCCAGGGCCTCCCCACCCTCACAGGGGAGAATTTCTTCCTAAATCCAATCTAATCCTGCCCTCTGTCAGCCATGAGCTGCCCAATAAAAATTGAGCAGAAAAAGCCAGTTAATTGCTCACATTTGGGTTGGTAGGGACCCAGTTCTTGCCTCCAGCTCACAGCCAGAGTGGTCTTGATGTTGGCCAGAGAGTTCACCTTACTAAGGGGTCTTTACCCAGCCTTCAGAGGTATCTTCTGAGTACCTCAACACTCCCACCAGTCCCATCAGGAATCAGCCCTATGTTGGGTAGTTTTGTGTAACTGATCACTTAAATACCACTATCATTCTGTTGGGATCAGTGGGGAAAACTTCAGGGGGATTTGCCTTGAGTGTCAATTAATCATTTGTGCTGCGGCACTATCCCAGACATGTAACAGGAATAAATTTCTTCACTGACAGGGTTATCCAGCCCTGGCACAGCTGCCCAGGGCAGTGGGGGGAGTCACCATCCCTGCAGGAATTTAAAAGCTGTGAGGATGTGGCACTTGGTGACATGGGTTAGTGGTGGCCTTGGCAGTGCTGGGATAATGGTTGGACTTGGTGGTGATTCTATGATTTATGACTCTGTGATGGGTCGCTCCTGCTGGTGAGCTCTTGCCCTCCTCTAACAGGCTGTTGAGAGCGGCTGCATGAAATTATTTGTATTGCCGTGACCTGAACACGGCTCCCGTGAGCGGGGAGCACACGGCGGGAGCCTGTGGAACCCGTGTGCCACCTCCAGCTGACGCTGTCCCCAGCACCGCCGGCGCTGTTCCCCGCTGTCCCCCGCGTGTGCCTGTCCCTCCAGCGCCGGGGCTCTCAGCGTGCGCTTCCCACGCGTTCAGACAGTGACGGGATGCGGGACGTTAATTTCGGTCAGGAAACATCATTTTCCCAAGAGAACCGTTTTCTTCCCGGTGAGTGCCAGGAGCGGGCGGACACGGAATGGAGCAGCCGAGCTGAGCACCGCTCTGTTAGCGACAGCCCCCGGGGCAGAGCGGCCGCGCTCCGCTCCGCGCTCAGCGGGGACGCCGCGGGTGCGAACTTCGGCTGCGGCTCCGGTGAACCGGGTGGCGGCAAAGAGCGAGCGGTGCCGGTGCGAGCGCTGGGAGCGGCTGCTCTGCAGCTCCCGGGCCGCGCTGCGGGGCCGGGACCCCCCAACCCCGGGAGCCCCGAGAGCGGCCCGGCCCCGCCGCGGCCGCCCCGCCGGCCCCACACCGGGACCCGCGCCCGGAGCAGCCCCGCCCGCGCCCGCCCCGCTCTGGACTCTTCCACCGCTCGGGCACCCGAGCGGGAGGGAGCGAGCGGTGCGGGGCGAGCGGAGCTGCCCCGGGCTGAGCCCCGGCGGCGCGGCCCTGCCCGGCACGGCCGCGTGAGGTGTGATCGGTGCGGGCCGCGCCGCGGCGGCAGCGAGAGCGGGCGGCGAGCGGCGGGGTGGCCTCTCGGCGGCGGGCGTGTCCCCCCCGGCGCGGAGCCGTGGTACGGTCGGCGGGAAGGAGCCGCGGCGCGGGGCGGTGCGCAGCACTGAGCCGGCGGCTCCCGCGGGCGAGGCGGGACGGGGCGGGCCTGGCCCTCCGTCCGCACGGCACCGACCTGCCCGGCACCGACCTGCCCGGTGAGTGCCGCCGCCGCTTCCCTCGCGCTGCTCCGGGGGGCCGCTCCCGCCAGCCGGAGCGTGCGGTCCGTGCTGGCAGCGCGGGTCCCCCTGCCAGTGACTTAGTACCGCTTTATTATTATTTTTTTTTCCCTTTCAGTCTTCGCTTTCCCCGCCGGTTTTCTTGTGTGCGGTTAGGTTTTTCCACCCCTGATGCACGTTTTTCCCGTTTAACGGGAAGGGGAGATGCCGGCGGGATGGGGAAGTGCCGCACCTGGAAGCGGCTGCTGGGTGGGTCCGACCCCGTCGGGGCTGGCGATGGC
Source organism: Lycocorax pyrrhopterus obiensis (assembly GCA_014706295.1). Taxonomy (NCBI): domain Eukaryota; kingdom Metazoa; phylum Chordata; class Aves; order Passeriformes; family Paradisaeidae; genus Lycocorax; species Lycocorax pyrrhopterus. Next base: position 4,868,156 of record JACSVZ010000022.1, on the reverse strand, counting down.
TCCGGGGCTCAGCCCTCCGCGGGTGCCGCGCACTTGGGAGGGATGTCCGCGGTGTGACCGCGCGATCGCGGGGTACTTTGTGCCTCCTGCAAACCGGAGATGCTCGACTGCTGTGCCAGAGGGGCCTCGGGCGGCCGGGAGCGGTTTCGTAGCGAGAAAACAGGCGGAATATCGAGCCCGAGCGGTGCTGAGCCGCTCCGCTCCCCGCGGCTCCGTGCGGAGCCCTGCGGGCTCCAGCGCGCGGTGCCGGAGCCTTCGGAGCCTTCTCTGTCGCGATTATGTTGGGGCTGCTGGTGTCTGTCGGGAGGTGTATTTGGGAACAGGCTCCCCAGGGAAGCGGGGGAGTCACCATCCTTGGGAATGGTAAGAATGAGCAGATGTGGCACTCGGCCGTACGGTTTAGTGGGCATGGAGGGACTTGGTCAGAGGTAGGAATTTGATGATTTTGGAGGTCTCTTCCAACCTTAATGATTCCCTTGATTTGAGGTGATGTATGAAACTCCGTGTCTTACTCCAGAGCAGCTTTGGTGGGTTGTGAAACAGTCAGGTCTGGCCGTGCCTTTGGAAGGGTGTCCGACGGCTGATTCCCTCGTGAGACAGCCCAGGCGGCTGAGGCACAAATTGCCGGGATGGAGAACAGGGTGGATGTGCACCTTTATTTTCCTGACTTGCTCCTGAAGAGCATGAGCCCACCTGCAGGAACGACCCATCACAGTTGTGCTTGCTGCAGTGTTCCAGCACAGAATCCCACAATCCTAGAATTATTTAGGTTGGAAGAGTCCGCTAAGATTATAGAGTCCAGCCATTAACCCAGCACTGCCAAGCCCACCACTAACCCATGTCCCCAAGTGCCACTTGTACACCTCTTTTAAATCCCTCCAGGGATGGTGACTCCACCACTTGTGAGTATAATTCTCCCATGGTTTTGGCTGGGAAGGGCTGGGAACCAGCCCATGCTACTCTGGAACTCCGGGGCCTTTCCGCACTCCAGCGGCTGCTCAGGTCTCCAGGAGCTCAGGCTTTTGAGGAGACAAAAGTCAGTGGCATCACGACTGGCTTGAGCTGACTTTCAAGGCCAGAAGAAAAGACCCTTTCTTATTTCATATTGAGGAAATCGTTGTCTTTCCTGCACCAGTAAATCTGGTGTGGTGACCGATGGCCGGTGCCAGCGCTGGCCGGGCATGGAGGGACCGGGGTGGCAGCGCAGGTTGGCCACTGCTGCCGGCCCTTCCCGAGCTGGCAGGGGCAGCACAAGCCCTTGGCATTTGCCCTGGATCTCAGCACCCTGGCTGAGCCTGTTTTCCTTGGCTGTGTCATCAGCCAAGCAGGGCTAGGCTGTGTCACAGCACCTCCGGATCATCCCTGCTGCGGGGAGGAAGGCTGAGCTCTTCCACAGGTGCCTCAGCTCTTGGTCTCCCTTTAGCAGTTAAGTGAGAGATGGCGCTTTCCCTTTCATTTTGCCCTCTCCTTTATTCTGCTGTTTGTTGGGATTTGGGCTCTTGGCATTATTTTCTTCTAAAGGACAGGGAAGGAACCTGGTATCCAAGTGAGCTGCGGGATGAGGAGCCTGCACGGATGGGGTGGAAAGGGAAGGAGTGCTGTTGTCAGGGAGCTGAGGAGCCCGTGCCTCGAGCAGAACCTCCCATGGGTGACCCTGCAGCACCCTTTCTGGGCTGCCTGCTGTGGGTGGCAGCTTGTCACAAGGTGTATTGCTGCCCTTCCTGGAAGCCTTTATGTGACTTGTTTTCGGCCGCGTGTGAGAGCTTCCTTCGGGAGGGGTGGGTGTTCAGACACTCCTCCAGCTCGCTGTGCCGGCGAGGATTGCTGCTGTTTTACTTCTGTCAGGCTAATATTGGAGATGGATTTCAGGGGAACGGCAAAGCAGAAGAAGCTGTGTCTCTTAAGAACCACTTTCTTTAGAAAGGGCAGATAATAGGCAGTGAGTTTGGGGAGGATGTTTTATTTAGGGATTGAAAAGAGACGATTAAAGCTCTTGACAGAGAACAGTTTGTGTGGAATAAGTGATGGGACTAGATCATTCAGAAAAAGACTCTTAACGTGTTCCCATCACCAAGAGAGCCTTCAGCTCTCTTTGTCCCAAATTATTCAATAAAAGCGACGAAACTCCTTTTGATTTGAGTTCTTTACTGGTGGCTGCATAAGGAGTTTTCAGACCTAGCAGTAAACTTGTATCTGCTCAAAGAAAACAGCCGATGGGTATAAAAACCTGTGATACGCTAAAGTACTGTGGATTTATCCAAGGTGTTAATTATAGGCATTGCAAGTGGCTGTGTCTGTCTTGGAGAATTGCAGCTTTTCCTTCCTTGCCCCCTCCTATTAAGTTGCTGGCACAGGGCCGTGCTCCTGGATTTGCAGAAGCACAAAGTCACTGCTCGTAAAATTACTGAAATAAAAAAGGTTTGTGTTGGGGAGAAGAAACAAGAATCAAATTTTAGGCTCAAATTTTGATTCCAAAACAAGTTGCTCATTCTTCTCACAGCTTGAGGTTTGTGATGGAAAGGTTGAAAATACCCAGCAAGGAGAACAGGCTGGGGAAAAAAAAATCTGGAATAAGCTGAACAGAGTGAAATTCAGAATAAACAGTCATCAGAGAGTGTTTATAAACCTGCTGGAGAAATGGGAGGGAGCAACCATTCAGATCAATAACAAGTTCCTTTTTTATAACTGTAGAGCTTTAATCATATAGTTTAAAAAAATAATCCTAAATGTGTGCTTTTTATACCTGTGCTGGTAGCTGGGGCTAAATCTGCAGAGTTCATGCTGATCTGGGTAATCTGAATCAAGCTGAATAGTAAAGAGGCTCTTAGGAGGATCTGAAACCCAGGAGGCATTTTTCAAACCTGAGTTGTGTCACTTTTTTTAGAGGTGCCTCAGGCAATTGCATTTTAAGAAGACAAAGCTTTTGTTTTCAAGCTGGCCTAGAAAAATGCCAAGGATGAAGCCAAAGTAAAGGCTTTCAGAAGTTGTCATTTGTGATTAAGTTGATTTTGCTGTTGTGCACAGAACGCTGCTGCCTTCCCCGGCGCGCCGAGAGCTGGGGCTATTTTTATTTTTGCCACCAGTCCTGGTGTACCTGTTTAATTCCAGTGAGTAATTGTAGCCAGGGGGGTCTCACCTGAAAGCGTGCATTTAATGAGAAGGTCAGGTGTCTGCCAGCTCCATCTCCAATAGAAAATGAATTGTGAGTGCTTTATAAAAGGCAGAATCGAGGTGATACCAGGCAGGAATTGACTTAGACGGGTGCTCTGCAGAATTAACATCTGTCTGTGTCTGGTTTAGTATTTGAGATGTTGGAAATACCAAAGCCAAGGCTTCGAACCGTGAGCAAAGACTGTTTCCTTTCACAGAGACCAGCCTGCATGCACATAGTCAATCCAAAGCCTTTCTTGGGGCTTCTCATGTTACTTGCAGCCTGAAACAATCAGAAAGAGGATCCTGGTGTTGCCAGGCTGTGGGCAAACAAGAGGAGCTGTTCCTGCGGAGCCCGAGCTGGGGGAATATTGTGCAGGATGTAACAGATGATGCTGGAGCATGGATGTGGAAGAGTGTGCTGCCTGCAATCTGGAGTGCTGTGAGCTCCCAGCGAGATGCTCCCTGTTAGAGAAAGGTGAAATCCTGCGAGTATTGTAATGACTTCTTGTTCTTCAATAAAACGAGAGTAGGTTTTGTCTGAAAATCTGACTGTCTGAAAGCAGCTCTGGCTGCACAAGCAGTGCCAGGGCTGTCTGACCTGGGCAGGAGTGTCCCTGGAAGCCCCCCTGTCCCTGGGAGCAGCTGATTCCTTGGCCCTGGCTCTGGGTAGCCAGTGAAGGGCTGTAAGGGCAGCCTGAGTCATCCTTTTGGCTCACAAAATAACAAAATTGTGTAACACCCAAACAATGCCATTTGTCCTGCTCGATGAGGGCTCTTGGATTGCCCAGCACAAAGAGATGCAGGACTGGATGGATCCTCTCCAGGGGCAGCTCCTGAGCTGCAGCTTTTGGAGCAGCTGGATCCTGCAGTTCTCACCCTGGCACCTCATAATCCTAATACTTTATTATTTTTTTAAAGCAAGCCTTGAGAATGTGTTGCAAATGTGTAGAGCAAGTGGTGCTGGCGATCTGAGGCAAGGCTTGGCCTTGCCTTTGCAGGGAAGGTCCCCAGCTGATTTCAGGGCTTCTGGGCTTTTCCTTCCCCTCTGCTGCTGGAGCTGCCCAGCAGGATGTGCCCAGCAGGATGCCGAGCTCTGTTCCAGGAGCATCTCTGCACCTGCAGCTGAGAATTTCCTTTACTGAACATGCACAGACTTTGCCAGTGATGTTGCACAACTGTTTTTTTTTTTTTTTTAAATTTGTTCCAAAAGATCTGGTTTTAAAATAGAAAACATAATGCCAGGTTGCTGGGGTGTTTTTTCTACCAAGAATGAGGTAAATAGATGGGCACCTCTGGGCTATGTCTGTGTGAATTCAGCGACTGCCAGGTGATATCTGCAGCATCATCTCCATGTGGGGATGGCACCAGACAAAAGGAGCTGAGAAGTGCCACGGCTTTATCTGATGCTTTTGCAAGCAGCTTATTCCAACAAATACAGCCACGCTGGGAATGAATGTGAGCTCATTTTCGGGTTGCTACGACAGGCAGAATAAGAATGGCCAGGTTAAATGTGTGAGCAGGAGTAACAACTGAGGCAGTGCAGCTGCCTCTCCTGCTGGGTCAGGGTTCCGGGTGGCTCCTGCTGTGTGCCACCTTCCCTGGAGGGACAGCATCCTTCCCCTGGGCTCTGCCTGCCGGCACTGGAACACAATTGCTGCAAGAGAAGGTGTTGAGGGAAAGGTGGCAGTGGGCACTTGTTCTGGAACCGCTGCTGCTCGATGTAATGTGCGAATTCCCGAGTTCAGACAGGCTGGCAAAGGTCACAGAGTGGACAGAGGAGGTGGATGCACATCTCCCCTGCCAAGGCTCTTGATGTCTTTATTAGCCTAAATCTTGTGCTGCCCTTCTGTCTTTAGCAAACTTTCTTTTGGAAAACTGTCTTGGGAGCACGTGTGAGAGAAAAGGCTCCTTTGGAAGGATGTGGGGAGCGCTGGCTCTGCCAGTTCTCCTGCATGGGGGTGGCTGTGGCTGTTGTGTCACTGGCACCTGTGTCAGTGCCCTCAGTGTTCACGGTTGCCTTCACATGGCCTTCAGTGACATCCTACACTTGCCAGGACTCCAAGGTGACTCTTCTGGCCCAGGATGTGGCCCCTGTGTAGAAGACTGCAGGTGGCTGCTGCTCAAGTCTAATTGGTTTTTCTCAAATCTAGAAAAATCTCAGTGGTTGCTGTGGGACAGACCTTGCAGAGCTGGTGGTGCTGCCTGGCCTGAGCTGTGTTCCCGCTGAGGGGCAGCACTGGGGGGGTTTGGTGGTTCAGCAGCTCCTGGTTCCTGTCCCTGGAGCTGTATCTGCTGTAAAACAGGTATTTTTGTTGGTGCTGCCGCAGTCTGCAATGCTTGGAGCTCTTACAGCTCCTGAAGCTCCTTCTGGAGTTGGTAAAAGCTGTAAGCACTGCAGAAATCCTCTTGAGCTCTTCTAATAATTTAAACTTTTTTTTTTTATTTATAATTTTTAACTTGTGCTCCAAAGCATGCAGCTCTTAGGCTCACACATTTCAAGAGGGCAGTAAAACCTTGCCCATCTCTGCGATGGCTCTGAGAGAATCCCAGAATGGTTTGGGTTGGAAGGGACCTTAAAGCTCATCCAGTGCCACCCCTGCCATGGGCAGGGACACCTTCCACTGTCCCAGGGTGCTCCAAGCCCCAATGTCCAGCCTGGCCTTGGGCACTGCCAGGGATCCAGGGGCAGCCACAGCTGCTCTGGGCACCCTGTGCCAGGGCCTCACCTCCCTCCCAGGGAACAATTCCTTCCCAATATCCCATCTAACCCCGCCCTCTGGCAGTGGGAAGCTGTTCCCCCTTGTCCTGGCACTCCAGACCTTGTCCCAGGTCAAGGAACTGGCTCTGAAGTTTCTGTTCATGATGAAAAACCCTTGGTGCAGCTCACATCCTGCAGCCAGAGTCCATCCTGTACCTCTGGTGGCACCTTGGCACCCTCGGGGCACAGGTGAGGGTGAGCAGAAACACCCCTTGGGAAGTTCCCCTGGCAGGAAACGCTGTGCAGGTGATGCTGTGGAGCATCTCCAGCGCTCGGGGAGTGGCTGCTGCCACTGCTGCACATCAAAGGTGGGATTTGTGTGTTTTCCTGTTAATGAGGAGCCGAGTGCTTCCCTGCAGCTGGGCTCCCCAGCCATTTGACTGCGGCATAAACAGCATTTCCAGGGAGGCCACGGTAATAAGGCCGAGTTTGCTGATACCTCCTGTGAGCACAACCACACCTCGTGGCAGGAGAGAGGCAGGGAGGGCTTAGATGATTTTAATTAAAGTTGTTGTGAGGAAGAAATGAAATGTGGTCTCTCACCCTGCTCGTATTACGAGGGAGCGAGCGCAGCCTCTCTGAACTGAGCCATTCCTTGCCTTCTGTTTGCCTTGGAAAAAAGCAATTTCTCTGTCAGCTTTTAGTCTGGCTCCTGGGCCCCAATTGCTTGTTTATCTTCAGCAGCTCCCCAAATCGCTTTGAAGATGGGCTTAAACACTGATCATCTCTTACAGGCCTTCATCTTTGTTCTGCCAGCAGACATTAGGAAAGATATTTTAAATTACCTCTTTCCCTCCAAATGAACGGGCTGTGTGTATGGGCTGGGAGAATTAAAGCTCTTTCAGCCAAAGTATAAATCAGCTGCTCCCATGTTTTCGCCCAGTTCTCCTGGATTCATCTTCCAGCCCAGTCTGCAAAGCAGCAGGGATTCCAGGAAAGATAAAAGCCAAAGTGCAACTTAATTTTGAGGCAGAATCTATCAGTGTTCCGTTTGGGGAGCAGGATCCTGTTTAAAAATTACTTTTTTTCCCCTTATTGCAGCAGTGGGATCTTTCTTCTTGCTGCTCCCTAGGGAAGGGCTGGGGGGCTCCATGGGATGATGCCGTGCAAACCATGGGATGCAGAGGTCAGGTTATCCCTGGCAGCTGCTGGCAGGGGAGTTTGGAAAAGAAACTTTGGATCTCTTCCTTTGCCATTTGAGTCCTGAGATCTGGAGAAAAAAAGTACTCACTAACAGCAGAACATTTATTCTGTGTCAAACAGGCAGCAGACAGCAGAGGTGGTTAATTCAGCATGGAAAAGCCCAGAGCTACAGCTGAACAGGCAGGAAGGTTTAATCAATCATTTGGAGCAAGTTTCTGATGCTCCTTTATGCAGACACAGTTTTTTGTGGGGTGTTGTTAATGCTTTGGTGGTAACAGGTCACAGCAGCCTCCTTCCCAAGCGGACCTGGAAGGGAGCAGGTTATTTAGATGCACAATCACCCTTATTCCTGGTGCATGCCCCAAAATACTGGTGAGAGGAGCTCCTGGGGGGCTTGGCATGAGGAGTTTGGCTCAGTGAAGGGGGATGCAGCAGCCTAAGCTGTGTGTGGGTTCGTGATCCAGGCTGGTCTCTGCATTCATTAAATTTATTATCATTTATCATATCACAGAGTCACAGACTGGTTTGGGTTGGAAGGGGCCTTAAAGCTCATCTCATTCCAATCTCCTTCTGCAGTTCAATTTGCAGATTCCATATCCCCGGTCCCTTCTGTATGCTGATGCTCTGCCTTTTCAACTCCTCGTTTGCAAGAGGGGGAAAAGTTTATATGTAGCATAAACATCTATATTTTATAGTTTGTTGTGAGGCATTGGTGCAGGGGATTCTGGCTCAGCGAGTCAGAGGCTTTTACCCACTCAGTGATGTGAGTAATTTATGGCTTGCCCCAAGTCTGCACAGCTGGCTTGCCAAACTACAGCATGTTGGGGAGTAAATATTGCATGTTTACACAAAGCCTTTTCTCTGCAAGTCCCCAAAAAGAGGATGAACCACTTTAACAGGCTGGGCAGGTGCCATATCTTGAGGCAAAATGCAGTTGGGCAAAGCAGCCCAGCAATCTTACAAATATAGTGAATTTTGATGTCTTTCCTGGGTTGTAACAGAAGGGGAGCATTCCTGAGCATCTCTGCAGTAATGTGACAGTGATGTGAGAGAAAAAGCTTTGTGCAGTGATGGCAAACAGCCTTTAGAGCCACTGAGTTACTGTTAAAAGAAAGTGTTTTTGGAAGCTGATGCCTTTGGAAGTAGATGCCCTCAGCCCAGGCTGGAACTGTTGTCCGTGTTGGTACCAAACAGGCTGATGCAGCTGAGGTGCAGGGAGACGGGACTTGTGCTGCCCGTGGCTGCTTTATAAATTTCCAGGTTAAATCAGGCAGTAAGTTTGGATTTTATATGTTTTTCTCACCCTGAAGTTCATCAACTTCGTATTTTACTCTGAGTCTCACAGTCATGAGCAAGAAGAACCTCGAGCAAATAGACCAGCTGATAAAATTGATGCAAACCAATTAATTTAGTTTATTAGACATATGAAATACTCCAAGTTGGAAGGGACCCACAAGGGTCGGGTCCAACTCCTGGCCCTGCAAAGGACACTCCAGCCATCCCATCCTGTGCCCGAGAGCATTGTCCAGGTATCCCCTGAGCCTCTGGCAGGAGTGGTGCTGTGATCACTTCCTTGAATTCTTGTTCATCCCTCGAATTTTGCTTGCTCGAAGTTTTCTAGGGAGAATAAAGGCGACCAGGAGGTATTGATAAGGCTTCCCACCCTCTAGAGTCGCTTTTTACCCCCTTCCTGAAAAAAAAAATAAATTTGAACAAATATGAGAAATCTGCAGGACTCGGTAGCCAGTGCTGACATTTCCCTTTGCAGCAGGGTGGTATCTGAAGCCCTGGGTTTGGTGAGAAGCAGTCGTGGCTCTGGCGTTGGTGCTCTAAATATATCCCAGGTAGGAGGGCATGTCTGACCTTGGGCACAGCAGAGCTGGCAGCAAAGCCAGCTCTGGGCTCCCCCAGCCCCTGCTGCAGATCCCTCACCCAGCCCCAGGGAGCTGCGGGATGCCCGAGCCCAGGCGCTGCTGCTCCCGGCCGTTCCCACCCCATTCCTGGGGCTTTGCCCTGTCACAGCTGATTTTCTCGGAGGGCCTGGACTCCGGGGAATGCCTGGCATGTGGGGTTTAGCTCGCTGCAGCTGCATAGCTGCCGTGTTTGCCGGGCTTAGTGTTGGCCTGTGAGGAGCTGGCCCTGCTCTGAGCACCTTCCTTGGCAAATCTGCCCGCAGCACCTGTTTCCTGTTGCTGCATCGACTGCTTTTTCCTGCCTTTTTTTGTCTCAGGGTTAAACTCTGGGCGGTAACAGACACCTAAAATTACAGAATCCCTGAGGTTGGAAAAGACCTCTGAGACCATCGAGTCCAGCTGTTAACCCAGCACCGTGGGGTTAACCAGCCACTAACCCGAGTGGCCACATCCCCAAGTGCCACATCCACATGGTTTTTGAACACCTCCAGGGATGGGGACTCCACTGCTGCCCTGGGCAGCCTGTCCAGTGCTTGACCACCCTTTCAGTGATGAAGTTTTCCCTAATCTCCAACCTAAATTTTCCCTGATACAACATGAGACTGCTTCCTCTCGTCCTGTCGCTTGTTCCCTGAGAGAAGAGCCCAACCCCAACCTGTCCTAATGGACTTGGACTTTTGTCAGGTCACCTGGGTGCTGCAGGAGTGTGCAGCTTTTTTCAAGTGAAGAGGTTTTGCAGCAGTGCTGGCAGTGCTGTGGTTGTCCCCTGATTCAGCAGCCCCAGGGCTCTGTCCCTGTGCTTGTGCCATTAATCATCCTGTGAAGATCCCTGGGGGATGGATATCAATCCTTCACACTCCTGCCCAAGGTTACAGGGCTTTCAGTCCTGGGAACAAAAGCTGTGTCCTAATCTTGAAAATCAGAGAATCCTGCAATGGTTTGGGTTGGAGGGACCTTAATGATCGTCCCATTTCACCCCCTGCCATGGGCAGGGACACCTTCCACTCTCCCAGGTTGCTCCAAGCCCTGTCCAACCTGGCCTTGGACACTTTTGGGGATGGGCAATCCTGGGAAGTGTATTGAAACAAAAAAAGATGGACGTGCTGCTCCCGAGTTCCCACCTGAATCCTGGTGCAGCACTCCTGTGCACAGCTGCCTTTTGTTCCTGCACATTCCCAGGCAAAGCAGGTGGTGTTTAATTTTTTTTTTTGCATTAAAAAAAAATAATCTGTGGCGTGCTGTGCGAGGCTACTCGCATCTGTGCACTCTATGTAGGTCAGATGTGTAGTTGCTTCTTTACAAAGACTAAACTTGACAGCGTTTCCTCACTGCAGCCAGTGAGGGAGGATCACAAAATTCACATGCTGCCTCCATGAGAAATGTCCTTAGGGAAGACCCCACAGGGCTGTGTGTGCAGGTGAAGTTTATTGCCTTCCTGGTGTGCTCCAGGTTTGTGACAATGAGCTTTATTGATGAAAGATTTATCGGAGCTGCGTATCCAGGCTTGATTCCGTGTCATATCAGATTAGCCTTGCAGCTGGAAATGCTAAATGCTTCCCTGCCCTGCTTCCAGCAGCTGCCTCTTGCTCTGCTCTCACTAAAAAGCCTGTTCCCTAATCTCTGCAGCCTGTGTTTCTCTTGCTATATTTCTTAACATGCAAATGTCTCTCCCGCCTCTTTCTTCCCCCCAGCCAATCCTGTTCTGGGATTCCTTGACCTCTTCTGACTCTGGCAGTGGTGGAGGAGATAATGAGTTGGAAACAGGCGACCCGTCATGCCCAGAAGCAAGTTAGGGACCTGATCCAACACCTTTTAGAGCAGTTGAGAGTCTCCCTTTGCTCACGGGCTCGGCCTCAAATCCAGGTGTGTTTGGTCTTGTGGGAGACGCTCCACTGGGGTGAGACTAATAGGGATGAAGGACGCGGTTCCTGCTGATCTACCCCTCATCAGGGTCCTCTGATCTCCTCAGCCTGATCCCAGCCTGTGACAGGAGACCTAAACCAGTCTGGCTGGTTTCTGCATGTTGGGAGTTTCTTCTGTCTTCAGTGCTGAGGTTCTGTGGGCGATGTAGGAACTTTGTTTCTCACAGAAGGGGCTTTTTGGAGGGAGAGCTTGAAAACGTGTTCCTGTACATCCATTAAAAACAGATAAACAGAGGAGCTAAGGTTCATTTTAAATCTGAACAGGGAACTGGCTTTGCTGCCCACATTATTTTTCCTTCGCTGAGATAACCTTGGAAGCGACCACGACTGGAGCAGTGGCAGAAGGGGATCAGAGCAGATGAAGATGGATATGTGGATGTCCTTATGCAACCCAGGGCAGGGTGGAAGATATTTCCAGTATTAAAGTTGTTCTGTGTGCTCCAGAAGTCTTACCAAGAAACATTTGAACTGAAAGAAGGGCTCCACCTGCCACCTTCTCCTCTGAAACTGAGCAGCATCTGCAAGCAGAGGAAGGATTCAGCAAAGGAAGGATTGTCTACAAGCGTTAACAGCTTTCCAGGAGACTCCAAATGGGATGTGAAGCTGTGTCCTGAAGCAGCTGGATGAGCATCCAGGAGCTCGGGGCAATGGCAATGAGCAGCTCCTGGTGACTGGAGCAGTAAATGGTGGTAGGTGGAGCACTGATCTGGTTGTGACTGATCCATGGATTTGGGAGCACTGCCCTTGGCTTGGAGTAGGCTTCCAGTGTGAGGAAATGGACTCTGGAATTCACAGAGTCCCACAAAGTGTCATGAAAACGAGCAGTGTTGGAGCTCTTGAAGGGAAATTGGAGTAACTGAAGGTTCTGTTCTGTGAGAATTCCGGCCGCAGTCCTGATCCTCAGTGTGTAAATGAGTGTGAGGACATCCCGGTGCAGATCTCTCTGCTGCAGAGACCACCTTTCTAATTGCTCTGCTGCTGTGTTCAGCAGCAAATCCAGGGATGAGACGTTTCCCATGGCTGCTCCTTCCCTTCTTCCTAAATAAGATGAAGAGTGCCTTGTTAGGGAAGCTCCAGAGTGCAACCAATCTCTTAAACTCCTGCTGATCAACTGAAACTAAGAGGGAACTAATGAAATCCCTATTGCCACAACACATTTGTTTTGACCTTTGAAAGGAAAATGTGCTGGTGAGTCAGGAGTCCCACCAGGAAATCTGGGCTTGTTTTGGGCAGGAGATGGAGTGGGGACAGTGGGGGTTTAAAGTGGAGGCAGAGAGCAGAGCAGCAGGTGAATTTGCTGTGCTCTGGGTTCTGGTGAGCTCGCAAGTGAAGTCCCCTCAGCTTTTGGGGGTCTCTCAGCTGTTCTGGTTGTGAAGCAGACAGAGGAACTCGACATTTTGCAGTTTTCTCCTAACTTGATTTTAAAAGCAGGGTGTAAACGCTTTATTTTTAGAGATGAAAAAGGGAGGGAGGAAGGATGCTGTGCCATTCTCTGCATTCACAGCAGAAGTGAAATGGCTGCTTTGGCCAAAACAATGAATCGCAAACACTTTCATGGCAGAAAGTCCTTTTGAGAAAGGATTGGGGGAAGTTTGTGCTTTAAGGGGAGTGAGCCTGGCCGAGCCTCCCAACAGCTCATCAAGGCCTTTATTAATTTGATGTGAACTCAGGTGGGAGAAGATGGGCTAAGGCTGAGTTCAGTGCTCTGAGGAGGTTTTCCTCCTGGAAGTTCAGAGGTAAAGAGGATTTTGCATTCACCAGGACCTCTCTCCATGGAAAAGCGGCCTTGTGAGGGACTGACTCTTCAGCTGTTGGGGCTGGCTTTCTCCTGGCAAACACCTTGGAGGTCTCACTTGCCAAGTACACCAAAGCTCAGGTGTTTGGAAGGCACAGACACTTTGGGGCCATCTCTCCTTGGCTCTGGTGGGTGTCTCCTGGGCCCTTCCCTGGCTCCAGAGGAGCACATGCAGCCAGTTCCATACTGGTACCAGTGCTGTGCTGGTGGTGGACACAGGCTGTGCTTGCCCTTGGGGTGGTGGGCACCATCCTGCCCCGAGGATCTCGAGAACCAGAGAGCCTCTCCCAGCCCAGGGACTGGGCACAGCTGCTCCCGTGGTGCCGGGGAAGTGATGTTTGTGCAGCAGCTGGAGGCAGGAGCTCCGCATTCTCGGAATTGCGGGGTGGGTTTGTTTCCAGGGCCAGGCTGCTTCTCCCGGCAGCCTGGTTGTTCTCTCCCTCCTTAGAACTGGAATGAAATCAGTCCTCTGCCTGAGCTGTTGGAATGATTTTGGTGACAACCAAGTGTGACTACTCAGGAGGAGCAAAAAGGGCCACAGAGTTCCTGGGGTTGTCAAAAGTCTGCCAAACTCTGTCCCTGCCCCTGCCACCACCCTGTGTGCCTCCAGTCCTTTTCTAAGAGGAATTTATTCACCTTCTGCACTAATTTTCTGTCTGGCTGCTTGTTGTCCGAGGCATGGTGAGGCTGGGGGGGAATTGAGGTGGAACTGCCCCTGGGGCTGCTTTTGGGCTGGACTCCACACCGTGCCTGCCTAGAGAGCTTTTCCATAGGGAGCCTTGTCCATCCCTGTTGCTGATTCAGTAGCAAACCACCCTGGTCAGAGTCCAGGAGGCACTTCAGGGTGTCCAGCACTCCACTGAGGTTGTCTCCATTAACCTGTGGTGTTAAAAAGGAGTCTGTGGTGCCCAGTTGGGAAGTGCTGCCTGTCCCTCTGCTGCCACCAGGGCTGTGCTTTGATTTGCCTCCATGCACACACGGATTATTTTGATCTTCAATCACCCGGGAATGCCACAGGAGCTGGGAATGCTGCGTCCCCTGCTCGCTCCAGTTTATTAAAATCCCCCATCCATAAACAATAACTCTTCAAAGCTGTGTGCTGCAGCAGCTGCAGTGCTGGGTCATGTATAAAACATGACCCTGCCAAAACCAGCCTGCTCCTCTGTGGGCAGCTCAGATCTGGCCATCCTTGAAATAATGCTCCAAACAAGGTGTCTCCTGCCTGTTCAGCAGAGCCTGAGACTCCTTTAAATAAAAATGTGACACTGGATTTTGTCAATGGGATCTGATTCGTCCCTTGGAATGGGAATTATTTCCTGCCTGATGTCAGCAGTGCCTCTGGGATGGTGGGATTTAGCTGCAGATTAGCATGAGTTACTTGGTTTAAAGGAAGGCAGAAAACATGCCAGCCCAAGCAGTTTGATCAAACTTTATGTTTACCTGTGTTGCAGGGACAGTGGGGAGCTCCCCCAGCCCAGGCTGGAGCTGTCAGTGCTGGTGGCTCTGTGTGGCACTCTGTCTCCTTGGAAAGGGGCTCAGGAGATGGGAGAAGTCACCTTCTGTGCCCCTTTCTGGGGGAGGAACGTGGTGGTTCCGTGGTGACTGAGTGAGGGAATTGGGGAGGGTCAGGAGTCGGGTGTGAGCCTCGAGCAGGAGCCCTGCACGTCTGGACTGTCCCATCACTACTGCCCATTCCCCTCGGGTGGAATTGCAGCTATTTCAAGGTAAAAATCTGGCACAACCAGCTAAAAAGTTGAATCAAACCCCATTCCTACTTGTGGTATTCCCTGAGTAAAGTATCTTTCATTAAGCTTTGGCTCTCCATCTGTACATCTTACATTCGTGGTGGTTTTTTGTTACCCTTTTCTGTCCCAAGCTAAATATCCCCAAATGAGTGGTCTCATGATTTCAAATTCTGTATTATTTTTTGAGTGTTGCACCTTTCTTTCCTCTCTACTTTTTGCTGCCCGGCCTCCTCCAGGGATGTTGTTTTCAAGATTTATTCTTGCAACTATTTCAGCAGGATGACCAGCAGCAGGCTTAGGGGGAAAAAAACCTCCAAAACCTCAGGATTTTCATGTTGCTTGACCCCAGGAACCCCAAGTGTCAGGAACCCAATAATAAACACGGTCAAATCTTGGAAGGTGGTGGGAGCTGGTGACCTTGTAGTGCCTGTTTGGAGAGACTTGTGCTGCAGTTTCAGGTTCCTGATGGTCTCTTTAAAAATGCTGTGCTGCACCTTTGCATCTGATGAAGGCATGGGAGTTTTCTCTTATTATTTTTTAAAATTATATTCTGATTTGGGCCCCAAAAGCCAATGAAATCCTTGAGGTTCCTTGTGGCTCCCCTGTTGTGAGTGTTTTTAATTCCTGCGTGCTCATTCACCGTTACAGCAATGAACTTGGAAAGGCAGCACAGGAAAGTGGTTATGGTAGATAGTAAAGAAATTCATAACTAGAGCTTGAGGAGCCTTGGGGTGTTGTGGGGATCCGTCCTCAGCCTTGGTCTCTGTAGGACCAACGTGTGTCTGTGCTTCCATGTGAGGTCTTCTCACACTTCATGGGCCCTCTCATATCCCTGCTTCCAGTTTAATTCCACTCTGTGCTGTCTGTGAGAATGGTTTGGGCTGGAAGGGACCTTAAAGCTCATCCAGTGCCACCCCTGCCATGGGCAGGGACACCTTCCACTATCCCAGGGTGCTCCAAGCCCCGTCCAACCTGGCCTTGGGCACTTCCAGGGATCCAGGGGCAGCCACAGCTTCTCTGGGCACCCTGGGCCCACACAATTGTTCCCACACAGGGAACAATTCCTTCTCAATATCCCATCCATCCCTGCCCTCTGGCTGTGGGAAGCCATTCCCCTTTGTCCTGGCACTCCAGGCCCTGTCCACAGTCCCACCCCAGCTCTCTTGGAGCCACTTCAGGACACTGGCAGGGGCTCTGAGGTACTAATTTTTGGAGATGTCCGGAGTTATCACCTTTGTCTTTCTGTCAGTCCATTTGTCTTCCAAACTTGCCAAGTTCTTGTTCTTTATGGTGGCATCTCTTGGGAGATGCCAGGGATGTTCCATAGAACAAGGTATTTCCTTGTATCAGGAAGATTTTATTCAGTGTGCAGCTTTTTTACTTTTGCAGCTGATGAGCTGAGCTTGGCTTGCTGATATTCTGGTACGAGTTGGGAGTAATTCTGGTTTCACTACAGCTGTTTTGATACACAGTAATAGAAGAACAGAGATCTGTGATAAATGAGGTTTTCACAGGGCAGGAGTATTGGCAGACAGCACACCTGGACCCCACAGCTCAAAAGAAACCTTCTTGACCTCATGAAGTAACCTTAGACTTTATTATTCCTGCAAAAAAATCGGGTTTCTCCTATTCTTTGTGTTCTGCAGACTTGTCCGAAGGTTTCCCTGTGGAGTTGGGCCGTGTGTTTCAGGCAGTGGGACACAGACCTTGGGGTGCTCCCTGCGCCCTAAGCCTGTGGGGTTTCGTCACCTCAGTGGGTTGTAGGAGGCTGACCCCAGCTCAGTGGTGGCACAGGGCCCTCACAGAGGGCATTTGCCCAGGGGAGTGCCCAAGCCTGGGCTGTGGGTCAGCTCTTCCCCAGGGATTGTGCAGGATCAGTCCTGCTGCTCCAGGAGCTCCGCTCTGATGGGCTCATCCTGCTGGTGTTGGACCAGCAGAGCCACAGGCACTTCCTGAGCCTTTATTTCGCAGGATTATCTAATTCCTTGTTTTGTATGCACTCCAAGTGTGTGTGAGTCCCTCTGATCCAAAGCTGTTGAAGCCTTTGGAGAGTCTCTCCCTGGTTTACTGGTTCTTGGATGGGATTCCAGCAGTTTATGGAAAATTCGAGCATCTTCTGCCAAGCTGGGGCAGACGGGCCCCAAGTGCAGGAGCAGGTGTCGTGCATTCCGTCTCGGAAGCCTCATCCCCAGCACCCCTGGAAAAAGCAGGACAAACCAAGCCGGCTGGGTTTGACATATTCTGTGTCTTTTAGGAGCTTCCTCTTCCCCTGGGCATCTTGGATGTTTTCCATGGTGAAGAGGGCCCACCCTCAGTGCTGGCAGAGTCTCTGGAATGTGAAATCCAAGAATTAAATCCCCCCACGCTCACAGACACTTCTGCTGCCCGTCCAGGCCAGCTCTGCTCACAGCCCTGTCCCTTCTGCTCATGTGTAATGCTGACAATCCAGAGCTCTTTTTGCATCTTCAATTAATTAAGGAAGGGTGGTTGATTGTTTTCTAAATATCATCTTTAGGAAGAAGAGACTTCAGTGAAACTTCGTTTCCCTGGGTGCCTTTGTCCTGTGGTTGATAATTATTTTTAAACTACCCGTCATGTTGTGAGTGGGGTTGTTGTAGGGTTTTTTTACAGTTGTCAAAATGTCAATTCTAATGAAAATCTCCACAGACATGCCGTACCTAAGTGATTTAAGCCTGTAGGCTAAACAGGCTGCTGGTAAAATGCTGCTCATTTTCAGATGAGTCAGAAAGGTTTGTGCGTGTCTTTTCTTTTTTTTAATACATTTTTGTTTGGTTGGAATGTCTTCATCAAAATTGGTTGTTGAAGGGGGTTTTTTTTCCCTTTTTAAAGGCTAAGCAGCTGCCTGTCAGCTCACCCCAGAGCTGCTTGGAATTCAGCATCTTATGCAGCAGTCACATTTGGGAAAAAGGAAGTTCCTGTGTAATAACAATAATTGAAAATTAATAGTAGATTAAATTAATACATAATTAGAAAACACTAATGCTCCCTGTGAACAAAGGCTGATTCCTACAGGAGCCTTATGAACTGAAGAGGGAAAGTGTATGATGCTTTCCCTGGGCCCTGTCTATTCCAGCCTGCAGATCATTAAAGCAATTATAATTTCACAGCGGTTTGATCTGGAATTGATTTCTTTATGATAATTCAATTTGGAGCCTTGCTTCCTCCGGGGCAGCGAATGACAGAAGATGGAGTGTGTAATTCCTGAGCCGTGTCCTCAGGGCTGGGGAGGCTGGAACCCACCCAGGGAGGGACCTGGATGGAGCCTGGGACCTCTCAGAGTGTAGGGAGGAGATCATCAACAGCAGCTTCCTTGGGGTGGGAGGTGCACAGGGCTGGAAGTGGGATGTGGGTCCCTACATCCCTTAGCTGTGCCAGGGAGGGTCAGGCTGGATCTCAGGAAAGGTTCTTCCCCCAGAGGGTGCTGGGCACTGCCCAGGCTCCCCAGGGAATGGGCACGGCCCCGAGGCTGCCAGAGCTCCAGGAGCGTTTGGACAGCGCTGCCAGGGATGCCCAGGGTGGGGTTGTTGGGGTGTCTGTGCAGGGACAGGGGTTGGACTGGATGATCCCTGTGGATCCCTTCCAGCTCAGGATATTCCCTGATTCTCTGATCCTTGCTAGGGAATGTATCCCTAGAATCTTTGCCCGCCCGTTTCACAGCCTATGGTGAAAAATTCCTGAATGTGTTTTACCACATGAGCCCGACTTGGTGTTTCCAGCCTGTCAGCTGGTTTGGATTCATCCTGATCACCCAAAAGCCTCCATAACCTTGGCTGTAGCTGGTAAAAGCAGGGCCTTTGGCCCTGATGATCATGGAATCATGGAATGGTTTGGGTTGGAAGGGACCTTAAAGCCCATCCCATTCCACCCCCTGCCGTGGGCAGGGACACCTTCCACTGTCCCAGGCTGCTCCAAGCCCCGTCCAACCTGGCCTTGGACACTTCCAAGGATATCCAGGAGTAGCCCCAGCTTCTCTGTGCCGGGGCGTCCCAGGGAAGAATTCCCTCCTACTGTCCCATCTAACCCTGCCCTGGGCCAGCCGTGCCCTGGCCATGGAGGAGCTCTGGGGGCTGCAGGAATGTGCTGTCCTGCTGCTCCACGCGGGGCACAGCAGGGGATTTGCTGCTGCCAGGCTGTGAGGGGCTCGTGAAGGCTTTTTCAGTGGCCAGCCCTGGGGGTTGTGATAAACAGAGATGAGGAGAAGGAGGAAGAGAGGAAAGAAAACGAAGCACAGGACAGCAAAATACAAAGAGGCAAAGCAAATCCAAGGCAGCAGGGAAAATTGGGACCTCATGAAAAATAATGATAAAGTTTGCTAAGCAGCTGCTGAGCTCCATCCCTTCCCTCCCAATTAGGCTGCATTAGTGGCTTGTGGGAAGCACCACAGCCTGCTGAAACTAATAGAGGCAGAAAGAGCTATTCCTTGGTGAATTTGCTTTCTTCTTGGCCCAACACAACATTTAACTTTTATTTTTGTAGCTTTGTGCACAAACCCCCTCCATTTCCCTAATCTCTGAAGCTGTGTGTTTGGGAATCCTGGAGGAGCAGCAACTAGGGCTGGGGTTTTGTTCCTAATTCTGTTTGTATGAGTTGTGACTTCAGCTGCTGCTCTGTTCCAGGGCTTCAGAATAAAAAAAGAATAATTGGAACCTGTTCAGAAAGGAAAGAAATTGCGAGACTTCTAGCTTTAATTACATTCATTAGGCTTGGTTATGATAATAAGGGAATGTCAGGGAAAGATGAAGAAAAAAACCCCATTATTTCAATCAAAGGTAGGCAGGAAGGGTTCATGGCTGGTTCCGTAACACTTCTCAGTAGCAAGTGCTTATTCAATGAGTGCATTTATTTTGATCTATCTTATCTCTGTGTTTAGTGAGAGGGGTGAAAAGTCATCTCAGCCCCGCTTAGACAGGTTTGGGTTGGAGGGAACTTACAGCTCATCCCATTCCACCCCTGCTGTGGGCAGGGACACCTTCCACTATCCCAGGCTGCTCCAAGCCCTGTCCAGCCTGGCCTTCGGCACTTGCAGGGCTCCCCCCTGCCTGCTGTGGGCACGCAGAGGGGTGACATCCCGATGATTTTTCACGTGGTGGGTGCTGTTGATGTGGGGTGCTGGGGTTTCCCCAGTGCAGTTACTGGGGGGACACAAGATGTTTCCAGTCTTGGGGTGATGTGGGAAACCCTAAGAGGGGATCTCAAGCCCCAAGCCCTGGGATTAGGGGTTATCACTGCTCCCAGTTGCCAGAAGAAGGGGTGTGACACCTCATGGGGCTCTGTGGTTCTCCACAACCCCCTGACAGGAGGGTGCAGCCAGGGTGGGGTCAGGCTCTGCTCTCGGGGAATGAGTGACAGGACAAGAGGAGATGCCCTCAAGCTGTACCAGGGGAGGTTTAGATTGGATATTAGGGAAAATTTCTTCCCTGAAAGGATTGTCAAGCATTGGCACAGCTGCCCAGGGCAGTGGTGGAGTCCCCATCTTGGAGGGATTTAAAATCCATGTGGATGTGGCACTCGGTGACGTGGTTTAGTGTGGCCTTGGCAGTGCTGGGGAATGCTTGAACCTGATGATCCTGGAGGTCTTTTCCAACCTAAATCACTCCATGATCCTTTGGCTGTGACACCTCCTCGTTGTGATCCTGCTTGGGGTGTCCCAGCCATGATCAAACCAAACTGGCTGGACCTGCAGCGAGGAATTTGGGGCTGGAGGTTTCTAATGTAGAGGAGAACCTTTTTAGTCACCTCTCCTGGATTCCTGTGAAGGCATCTGCCACAGAGCAGTGCCCCGAGCTGCTGCTGGTGCCAGGTGTGATGAGCAGCCCCCCACTGCTGCCTGTGGAGAGCTTCTGGAACTGGGAATTGTCTGTAAGAAATTCTGAATGCTTCAGTATGTGACATCTTGACAAGAGCATCTGACAGACTGAAAGTAGTGCTCACAGAAGAAAAACAAATTTGGAGAATTTGGTGTTTTCCACGTCACTGAGGGGGTTTGCAGTGCCATTCACATAGCTGGGGATGTCAGTAACATGACACGTAAAATGGGGGTTGTTTTGATGCTTTGAAATACTGGTTCAAAAAAAAATCAAACTTTTTTTTTGCTTTCACATGTCTCATTAGGAAAAAACCCCTCTAATTGTACATTTTCTTTCAGGAAAAGGGAAAGTTTTGTTGAGGATTCTTTCATTTCTGTAAAACCCCAGCTGCTGAGGTTGCTGCACCCGTGGGTTCTGTGGCTTGGGCTTTCTCTGATCTGCATCTTTCATTCTTCCAGTGAAACGGGACAGAGCAGGATTATTTCTTTCACAGAATCCCAGACTGGTTTGGGTTGGAAGAGACTTAAAGCTCATCCAGTTCACCCCCTGCCCTGGGCAGGGACACCTTCCACTGTCCCAGCTTGCTCCAAGCCCCATCCAGCCTGACCTTTCTTTCTGCAGATTAAATGTGTGCAGAAAAGGAATTCTGGTCAACTCCAGGAGCACTGCTGGAATTAATGTGGTACCAGGGCAGTGGTGGCTCTGTAGCTGCCCCTGCTCGGGCACAAAGTTATGAAACATTAAGTTTAATAAGTTATTAATAACACAAAGTTATTAAACATTAAGTTTCGTGAGTTATTAATAGCAGGTCCCACGTGGAGCAGGTGGGCTGGCAGGAGGTGAGGGGTGTCTGGACATTTTTTTCCTCAACAAGCAGCGGACACACCGAGGCCGTTCCTGGCTGGAGCAGCTCCGGAGTGCTGGGCTGCAAACACCAGGCTGCTCTCTCCTCCTGGGCTCTCTCCTGTTGTCACCCCCAGAAAGGATGAAAGTGCATCCCAAAGGGTCACAGCTGCTCTGACAGCTCATTTTTCACCTGGCACCGAGATGAATCTGTGTGATAACAAGCTCCAATAGACTAGAAAAATGTTGCTTAAAGCTGCTGGGTTGAACTGAGCTAATTGGCTCTGACCTCACTAATTCAAGACCCCAATTAATTGGGTGTGTTTTGGGGGCTGGGCTTTGCTGCTCTCCAGGGCACAGCCCAGCTCCGCATCATGGAAAAGCAGCTGGATGCTGGGCAAGGACTTTGGGACCAAAATGGGTGATGGCTTTGTTCCTAGAGCTGCCGGTGGCTGAGGAGTGACTCCATCAAACCTGCTCTTTCATGGAAGGCAAAGTGTTGGTGACTGGCTGAAATAAAAAGTTTGGGAGGCTGTTTGCTCAGAGGTTGGGATCCCGGCACTCTCAGCAGGTGTTAACTCAGACTGGACCCTCCCCAGCTTGGGAATGGGATGGGCACGAGGCTGCCCCAAATACTGTCTTGAGCTATTCCAGATTTTTCACCCTAGAAAGTCACTGTGAAAAGAAGCCGTCGTTGCTTAGAGGTTCTGATTCTGCAGAGGGATTCACGTTTGCAAGGACCAGTCCTTGTAGGTGGAATCCCCAGACTCCTCATGGAATTTCACGCTTGGAGGCACCACAGTTGCACTATCCCAGGAACTGCGGCTGAATCTCACCTGAGCCATGTGCACACAGGTTCTTTCCAGTCCTTCCTTCAAGCCCTGTTGGGCACGTGGCTCCAAACCCGTCCCCCCGGGGCTGCACCCAGCCCATGGTGTCAGCTGCTAGGAATTTGTCCTTTACTGCTGGAGCCACGGGCTTTGTTCCTTCCCTGCTCTGTGGTGGAGCTGCATGTCTGGGTTGGATTGAAACAAGATATTGTGCTGCTGGAGGCAGAGTTTGAGCTGGATTCCTTCACCATTTGGTAAAATGAGAGGTCAGTTTGTTTTGGGAGAGATCCCCAGGTGGATGCCCCGTCCCAGCATCCTGGGGAGGGAGGGGTGATGCTCCTGCTGTGTGTTGCTGTATCCCACTCTTGCCTTGCTCTGACCCCCTGATAAGGCACAGCGTGGTTATATTTAGGTGATCTGAAGTGCTGAGCTGCTTTTAAAACTGTTTAAAGACGAGGAGAATCGGGAGATTGTAGGTTTAGGAGCTGGATCCTGGCTGGCTGGGTGTGAGGCAGCTGAGCTTATGGAATTTGGGTAGGTAAGGGCAGCAGCTCCAGGACCTCGCAGGGATGCTCTGCTTGGCACCAGCACTGAGCTGGGAGAGGAAGAAGGGGCATGTGGATTTGGGAGCTGGGATCTCAGCCTGTGCTAAAATAATCACAGAATTATGGAATATCCTGAGCTGGAAGGGATCCACAAGGATCATTGATCCAACCCCTGGCCCTGCACAGACACCCCAACAACCCCACCCTGGGCATCCCTGGCAGCGCTGTCCAAACGCTCCTGGAGCTCTGGCAGCCTCGGGGCCGTGCCCATTCCCTGGGGAGCCTGGGCAGTGCCCAGCACCCTCTGGGGGAAGGTATTTCCCTGATACCCAGCCTGACCCTCCCCTGGCACAACTTCAGGCCATTTCCTCAGGTCCTGTCACTGGTCACAGGGAAGAAATCGGTGCCTGCCCCTCCACTGCCCTTCGGGAGGATGTTGGAGAAGGATAAAGGGCAAGGAAAGTCGCTCTCACTTCCCCTCTGCACACAGAGCTGTCCTGTTGAACCAGTCTGGATCAGTGGGACCAATCCTCTCAGCACAGCCCCGTGTCCTTGGGAAGGGGCTGCTTAGAACAGCAGCAGCCCCATGGGATGCTGCACATGGTGCTGCAGGAGCCAGCTCCTCTGTGCTCAGCTCCCTCCCTTCTCTCTGCCAGGCTCCTCTGGCCCCCAGATCTTCTGTTTCTGTCCTTGCTGCACAGTGGGCACCTCCATCTGCAGCCAGGGAGGTGGCATTGCCCGTGCCAGGGTCTCTGACTTGGTGGGTACCAGTCCCTCCATGGTTCAGCATTGCCCTGTTACCTGGTCCTGATCAGCCTGAGCCCTACTGGAACCTTTTCCTGGTTTCCCAGGGGACCTGCAGGCTCCTGGTGTGAGGGAATTGCCCATCTGCACAACTTGATTCTGGCCTGGTGGAGAAATGCCCATGGGAGCCTGCTGAGCTGGGGTGAGAAGGGCACAGATGCACCGGGCACCGCTGCAGCCTCCGCATCGCTGATGAGACAGGCCAGGAGCACAGGGAGTTCGAGCTACACTGGCACAAAAAGCCCCAGGAATCCTCTGCTCTGCTGCAGATTTTAAGGAGACATTAGAGCCACGGTCTGGGTGAAAAGGAAGTGGAATATTGGATGATCTTTAGGGCTCAGGGCAAATTGAGCAGCATTTTTCCTATGAGAGAGGTGAGGTGGGAAGCATCTTTCCTACAAATGGGAAGAAATAAGGAGAATTTCCAGGTGTTGGGAACCTGGTGGGGTCTCTGCAAACCTCTCTGGGTCGCAGAGAAGTGGTGGAACCTCCAGAGGGGATGTGAAGCCTCTGTCTGCTCTCTCTGCTCCTGTGAGCCCTGCGCTCCAGGACTGTCTCCAGCCGCTTTTCCAGGCACAGCAGTGCCACCAATTCATTGTCTCTGCTCTCTGACCCGTTAGTTTATGGAGCAGCCCAGCGTGGAAGAAGGACTGATGCATTTGGATTTTTGGCCAGTTTTGAACTGGCACCATGGTTCATAAAGACTAAAAGTTTATGTTGTAGAATGAGAGAGAAAAATCCTCCGGGTCCACATGCAAGGGTGGATCCTGGTGCCAGACAGCTCCAAACCATAGCTGGAATCCTATGACTTGAATGTGGCCAGTGACATGGAATTCAAATGAGAAAAGAGGGGAGCAGTTCTGTGGATTTTAATACTTTCATTGTCCCAGTGCTTCATCTTTAAACTCAATGGAATATAGACCCCATGAAAGCGTGGTAGGGTTTGGATTTCATTTTGTTTGCGGTTTGTAAGAGTAGGGAATAGCTGTATGTCCGTGATTGTTATTCCTCCTTGCCCATGCATCCCAGCAAGGAAGCCAGGCTTGAACTGCTGGGTTGGGTTTCTGTAGAAGGGACTTTGTGCCCAGTGAACAGATGGGTTGGGAAACTTGGCTGGGCATAAAATGTCTCATGGAAACTTGTTCTTGTAGAAAGATGGTGGTGGTTTTTTCCGAGAGGAGGGACCACAGAGACAGCAGGACACCAGGTGGGTGAGGGCTGCTGTCCTGGTGGCACCTCCTCTGTGATTCTGGGGAAGTTGTGTGGGATGTGACATTCTCAGTGCAGATGTGGCTCTGCAGGTGGAGTCAGGGCAGCACAGGGCAGCTGGAAAAGTGGTTTGGGCTCCCTGGAAGTGAGAGGTGTAATACTGGAGGTAAGACTGTCCGTAATAAACCATGTTTAACACGGTTTCAGTGGTAACATTTAGATGTTGAACAGCCAGACTTTGAGTGGAGCCCAAGTATCTTCCTGACTTGTGTCTCATTTGCAATCCTAATAAATTCCAGGGCTGTTGGATCACCCACATTCCCCAGGTGTTTTTGAAAAGCCAGGCCCAAACAGCAAGGGGGGATCAGAGAATCCCAGCATGGTTTGTGTTGGAAGGGACCTTCAAACTCTTCCAGTTCCACCCCCTGCCATGGGCAGGGACACCTTCCACTATCCCAGGATGCTCCCAGCCCCATCCAGCCTGGCCTTGGGCACTTCCAGGGATCCAGGGGCAGCCACAGCTTCTCTGGGCACCCTGTGCCAGGGCCTCCCCACCCTCACAGGGCAGGATTTCTTCCCGGTATCCCACTAACCCTGCTCTCAGGCAGTGTGAAGCCATTGCCCCTTGTCCTGGCACTCCAGGCCCTTGTCCAAAGTTCCTCTTCAGCTCTTCTGGAGCCCCTTTAGGCCCTGGCAGGGGCTCTGAGGCCTCCCCGGGGCCTCCTCTCCTCCCGGCTGAGCAACCCCAACTCTCTCAGCCTTTCCTCAGAGCAGAGGGGCTCCAGCCCTCGCAGCATCTCCGGGGCCTCCTCTGCCCTCCCTCCAACAGCTCCAGGTCCTTCCTGTGCTCAGGAGCCCAGAGCTGGGGACAGGGATGAGCCCTGGAGGGGCTGCAGCTTCATGGGCAGCAGCGGGGAATTTGGTGTTATCCCTGGGGAGGAACTAAACTGCGCTCTGGTGCAGAGGGGTAAAATCAAAGGAATGGAGCCTGCGCTGGGCAGAGTCCTGCTGCCAGCGGCGGTTCCTTGCGGAGCCTGCAGGGATCCATCGGGAGCAGATCCCGGGGGTCCCCTTGCCCCGGCCCCCAGCCCGGAGAGGCTGCAAGGGGCGGCAGGGCCGGGCCGTGGGTCCGTGCCCAGCTCCGCTCGGAGCTCCCTGTGCTCCCACAAGCACAGGCTCCAGAGCAAACCCTGCCCATGGGGACACAGCGTCCGTGCCACGCTGGCTCCCTGCAGCTGAGGCCGGGCCTGCAGCACCCTGGGGTGCCCGCGGAGCCAAGATTGTCCCCAGGGCTTCCTGGAGCCTGAGCCGAGCCAGAGGCCCTGTGCTGAGGCTCGCTCCGGGCCGGCCCCGGCCCCTCGGGGTGCCCGGGAGCAGGGGGTGCCCGCAGCCCGGCACAGCCTCGGTAGCGCCGGGGACACCCAGGGAGGAGCCGTGGGTGAGGCTCTGCAGGACCACGCAGGCTCGGCCCTGCTCCCTCAGGGGCTCCCATGGGCCAGGGCCCGCTGCGATTTGCCCCTACAATTAAAATACCAAGTGTGTGCAGAGCAACTGCAGGGAGAGTGGGACCTCTGTCAGTGGGACCCCCGTGCACAGGGACCCCCAGCCCCAGGGCGGCTGTGCCAGCACCCCCAGGGACCTCCAGCCCCAGGAACCCGGAGCAAGTGGAAACCACAACTCTGCAAATGCTGCCTGTGCCCAAAGGAATTACAAAGAGAGCTGAGATGTGACAAACAAGGACAATTTATTTACAGAAGAGCAGCAACAATGAACTACAAAACATTTATGTTATAAGAATCTTTATAACAACAACAATCTATGAAACATATTTACAGTAAAAGGACCTATATAACAATTGTAATCTAAGAAACGTATTTACAGAAGAACCTAACTACAGCTTATAGAACAGATACACAAACGGGACTGTGTCCATCATCTCTATCAGTCCTGGAAGAGAAGGAAGCAGCACGGCCACTGCAGCCCGGCCCTGAGGGCTGTTCCCTGTGCCCCCAGGCTGGCACCCGCTGCCAGAGCGGGACTCTGCTGCCAGCACTGAGCCCGGCTGGGGCTGGGAGCCGGGCCCCAGGTGCTGGGACAGGGCTGGCGTGGCCCAAAGCAAGCGCAGGGCAGGCCGGGGGTGGTGCTTGTGCTGCCAGAATCCAGGGCTCCCCCGGGGCACCGTGTCCCTGAGCGGGGCCACTCAGCCCAGCTCTGGCCTGGTGGCAGGGGACCCACTCTGCCTGTGGGCAGGGCATGGGGAGCACCTGCCTGTCCTGCTGCTGGGGTCAGTCTTCATCCCAGGATCATGTCTTCCACCTCATCTTCCTCATGCACCTCCATGTCCTCCATCTCTTCCTCCATATCAACTTCCATCATCTCCTGCATCTCACCTGCTACATCAAACTCCTCTTCATTCTCTTCTACATCCACTTACATACTCTCTTCCATATCCATCTTCATATCCACTTCCATGTCCTCTTGGGTGTCTCTGTCAGGCTGTGTCAGGAAGACCCCTCAGAGGGAGTCCCTGTCCCACACCATCCCCACAGGGCTCCAGCCTGCCCGCAGTCAGGGGGTGTCCACCTCCCTGGAATGGCACTGTACCTTCACTGGGACAGGAGTGCACATCCTGCTGGGATTGGTGCTGAGATCCAGGCAGCAGGAAAAGTTCAGGACTGATGCCAATAGCCGGCAGCAGCTGAGGACAGTCTGGTGTGACCAGGGTGAAGGCTGGTCTCCGAGCAGGCTGAAGGCTCTGCTGGCTACAGGGGAATGGTTGTGTTGTGCTCATCAAGAGATGCTGGAAGTTCCACCTGGAACACGGGCTGTGACATGGTGAATCTGGGAGCTGTGATGTGACAGGAGTTCCAGGGCCCCTCCATATTGGGCGGTTTTTATTGTAGAATGATCAAATCCTTGAATGGTTTGGCTTGGGTGGGACCCTAAAGATTATCTTGTTCCAACCTGATCAACCTTCCACCTCACCAGTGTGCTCAGGGCTCCGTTAAACCTGGCCTTAAGTGTTCCCATGGATGGGGCATTCCCAGCGTCTCTGCACAGTCTGGGCCAGGCCCTCACCACCCTCATTAGATAAAACCACTCTCCTCAGATCAAAGCCAAATTGAGCTCCTCCAGTTTGCAGCCATGCCCCCTTCTCCTCTCGCCACAGGCCCTGCTGAACACTCTGTCCCCACCTTCCCCCAGGGCCCCTCCAAGTCCCGCTCGGCCGCAGTGAGGCCTCCCCGGGGCCTCCTCTCCTCCCGGCTGAGCAACCCCAACTCTCTCAGCCTTTCCTCAGAGCAGAGGGGCTCCAGCCCTCGCAGCATCTCCGGGGCCTCCTCTGCCCTCCCTCCAACAGCTCCAGGTCCTTCCTGTGCTCAGGAGCCCAGAGCTGGGGCAGGGGCATTGGAGGGGGGAAAGCCTCCTCTCCACACACACGAGTAGGAATCCCAGGTTGATATTCCTGCCTCAACAAGAGCTTTACATTTTTGAACCAGCACAGATCCGCTCTGCTGCAAGAATCAGAAATACTCTTCCAAGCTGTTTTCCCTTAAGCTAGTGGGAATGGGAAATCAATTTAGGACAAATTGGGTTAAATCAGTCCAGGGAGGATGCTCTTTGAAATCAGGGAAGTTCTTGTGTCTCCTCCACTGGCACCTTGGCATGGAGCTGCTCACGAGGATGGAGGGCTGGGGACTGGTGAGGGGGTCAGGGTGTGCTGAGCCCTTTGTGGAGGGTGCCACAAACCCTCCTAGTGTTTGGGGAGGTGAGGGCATTGCTGCTGCTCCTGGAGGGCAGGCACAGTCCTTTGAAGGAGGTGTGGGCAGATTTTCCCTCTTGGGACAGCACTGCCCAGGACAATGGATGTGGCTGTAGGTGTCTGACCATCACTGTCAGGGGTAATTCCAGAGGGGATTTCAGCTGGCGGTATCCATTACCAGAGCCAGACATGGCTGCAGCCCTGTAAGGCACCTTTGCCGTGTAATTACCTTGAAGGCAATTACCTTTCTCCTGTAATTACCACCATGTCACACCCCCTCCCATCTCCCTGTGACTCTTCCCTCCCACCACACAGACACGGGCTTAGCATCCCTTTCATTCCCAGAAGACAAAACAGTGATGGACAGTCAGCCGCCTTGGGAGGGGTGGGGAGCAGGAGGGATTTGTGTCAGGACCCTCTTGGATCAGGTTTCCATATCTGCTGGATGCAGGAGCAGAGCCCAGCAGGTTCCTGCTAATCCGTGGCAGCTGCACCTCTGCGAGGGCACAGCAGGAGTGTCACTGCAGACATGGCAGCGGGGGGGCCTCTCCCTTCCCACTCCCAGATCGTATTCCCAGGATCCAGGCTCTCATCTGTGCATGGGCTTACACAGCCCTGGGGGAAGGACCACAGTGAGCACAGACCCCCTGCTTCGTGCTGAGGAGGAGTCTGCAAAGCAGGAGTGCTCAAAATGGGGGATTTGGGGGAAACTGGGGTGTGGGCAGAGCAAGGGGAAGGTGCTGGGGCTGTTCCAAGCTGCTTTGGCAAAAGAAGTGATGCCGTGATGATTTTTTTGCCTTTTCTTTTATACCCCTTTTATACCTTTTTACAACTTCTGTATTCTTAGTGCTTTTTGCCTTCATTCTTGGCCTTGTTTGTCAAGCTAAGAAGCTAAACATTTTAGAGGTTTCATAGTCAGGGATCAGTGTGCCCCAGACCCCAAGGTCCTCTCCAGAACACATTTTGTAAACTGAGATAGAACCATCCAGGGGAAGGTTCCTTGGGGAGGGGGGCTCACTCGAGCCTCTCATTGGGGAATCTTTGATAGATCTGCTAATTAGTAACACCTATAATGTGATACCAGATCTGTCGTGGGTGTGCATTGCGGTGTGCATGGAGGTGCATCCGACCTGGACGTGGTGCACCTAAGGATCCTTGAATACCGAGGTAAAATCCCTTTTTCCCTTCTAACCTTGTTTGACTCTTGATTTTAAGACCAGGAACAGGCATCAGAAAGAGCTCAGGACCTGAGTTAGAGCTTTCACAGTGGTGGTAGACATTTGGGACAGGGGATAAGCCCATGTTGGGGTGCTGCCTAAGGGGGACCCTCTCCAAAACCTTTGGGGGTGTGTGCTCAGGCCGTCCCCTCTGTGCACCCAGCTGCCTCCATCTGTCTGGGCCAGGAGCAGCCACCTGTGTCCAGCAGTAAAGTGAGCCAGGAGTGCCCTGCAGAGCTGCTGAGCCAGCAGGGGACAGCTCCAGCTGCCTCGTGGCTTTGCTGACCCCGGCTGACCCGTGAGGTCCCCTTGCACTGTGCTGGGGACAATGGGGTAAGAAGGGACCTCCAAAGGTCCCTTTTTTGTCATGGAGCTCAGGAGAACTGTGGTGGGATGCAGGTGCAGAGCTGGATTTGGAGCCGCTGTGTGACCAAGGATTCACATCCCTGAATCCCAACCACCTGCATGATCTGCCAGGGAGCTGAGGGGCTTGGTGGGCAGCTCCTGGGCTTTGTGTGCAAGTTTTGAGTTGCAGAAGCTGGTGGGGAGCTGCAGGGATGCCCACAGTAGATGTTGCAGATAGCACACCTGCTGTTCTGGTTTAATGAGTAGTTTTGAACTAAAACTGAAGGATTTCTGCTTTTAAGTGAAGTGCAAATGAACTTCTGCCCTAATTCCCTCTACTCTACCCCTATTCTTGGAGTATTACAGGACCATCATCCTCAGAAACTTCCAGTACCTCAAGGGGCTCCAAGAGAGCTGGAGAGGGACTTGGGACAAGGGCCTAGAAGGACAGGACACAGGGAATGGCTTCCCACTGCCAGAGGGCAGGGATGGATGGGATATTGGGGTGAAATTGTTCCCTGGCAGGGTGATGAGGCCCTGGCACAGGGTGCCCAGAGAAGCTGTGGCTGCCCCTGGATCCCTGGAAGTGCCCAAGGCCAGGTTGGACATTGGGGCTTGGAGCAGCCTGGGACAGTGGGAGGTGTCCCTGCCCATGCAGGGGTGGCACTGGGTGGGATTTAAGGTCCCTTCCAACCCAAATGATTCTGGGATGATGCACTGGGAGCATCTTTCCGGAGACTCAGAGGCTGCTGTTGGATGCTGGTTCCTCTGCACCAGCCCCTGCTCCAGACAGGAAGTTTCTCCCAAACTTGTTCATCAAGTGGTTTTGGTGAAGAGCTCTCCGAGTTGTTCAGCTTCAAGCAATGTTTGAAATTCCAGCTTTGCTGCTTGTTTGTGATTGGCCTGAGAAGTTGGAGGGTCCCTGAGAGTCACTCGGGGCTGTGATTGCAGTCACTGAGCAGTGGTAGCCTGACAGCTGGAAGGGGAGCAGGAAAAGTGTTATTCCCACAAACAGGGCTGGGAGAAATTTGAGGAGCAGGGACCACGAACGTAAGTGAAAGCTGTGGAAGAGGAAGAAAACCAGATTTTACTGTATAATCTGACTCTCACCTGGTTGTGCAATTAAACATTTTGTTTAAATTAGCTCCAGACATGACTGCAAGCATGTATTAGGGTCCTTCATATGTTTGTGGAGGACCTCCTTTAAAGTGCCACTTAATCAAAAGCTCTTATCCTCGTGAGTTACTTGTTTGTGTAAGTGGTTCCCCCTTTTCCTGCCTGCCAGAAGCAGTTTCATGGAAAAAACTCTTCAGGAGAAGCCACGATTTTTGGAGCATTGGTTATCTCCACTTTTAGACCTGCTGTTTTCTCTCTCTTCCAGCTTTTTTCAAATCCTGCTGCATCTTGTCCCAGCTGGATCTGAGCCAGCGTAGGTGTCACAGAGCCAGTGTAGGTGCTACAGGTGTTCCCTTCTCAGAGGCTCCTTGGTGGCCCTTTGGCCACCCCTGACCCGGCCAAGGGAAGGTGTGGGGCATCCCCTTGGCTGCCACCTGAGCACGGCGTGGCCGTGGGGGCTGTGCTACACAGCCCTGCTTGGGTGGGAGAAGCTACTTAAGGTGCAGATACTGCTCAGGGTAGTAATGCAGCTGTGTGTACATCTGATAGCAGAGCTGGCTGTTCACTTACCAGTAAATAACTCTGTGGCTGGGGGCCATTTCTTGCTTCTTGCTCTGTTTCCCCGTCTGTAAAAATAGTCTAATGGAAAAAAAGAAATCAGGCTCAGGTCTCTCAGGAGAGCATTTTCTTGCTGCTTCCCTGAATGTTTTGTGCTTGTTGGTGTTTTCCTATGGGGTGCAGAGAGCTCTCAGCCCATTACAGGTGCCTGGTGCAGTGCTGTGCCAACAGCTATCACAGGAAGAAATGCCCAGGGAGCTTTTCAAAGCTGCAGTGCCACAGGATGCTTTTCTGCCCTGGGGTGAATTAAAATGACTTTGGGTTCAGTGTCCCCCCCTGGCTGGAGTGTAAAAGCATCTGGTTGCAACCTGGTCAGGCCAGGTGGGATGGGGCTCAGAGCAACCTGCTCTGGTGGGTGCAATCCCTGCCCATGGCAGGGGAGCTGGAATGCCATGGTCTTTAAATTCCCTTCCACCCCAAACGATTCCCTGATTTCTCTGTGTGGCAGTTTCTCTTTTGGCTCAGCTGATTTTCTGTCTGACCTGACTCCTGCCCCTGTGGAAAGCAGCCTGGATCACCTCTCAGCTGGTGTTTTCTAGGATAAACCCAAAAAGAGCAACCAACTTGCTCGATCCTTCCTGCTGATGCTCCCCAGCTGGTGCAGCAGTGGGGCTGGATCTGAGTCGTTTGGGTCTGCACCCCCACCTGCCTGCCTGGCCTGCTGCAAAAGCCTTCTGATCCCTTAGGATTTTTCCCAATGACTTTCTCTGTGGCTGGTACATGAATATCTCATTCCTGTGTCCAAGCCACAGTGGTGACTTGGGGACATCCCATCTCCTGGTCCCGTCCATCCCAGTGAGCCCAGCTGGGTGTCTGGGGCTCCAGTGCAGCACCAGGGGCTGCAGCATCAGCCTCCTGATTGTGCTGCTTGAATATCTTTGCAGGAGAAGAGGATACTGGTAGGAACTGTCAAGATATTTTTTCCGTGTGGTTTTGCCTGATTTCTGCCTTTCAGCCATGCAAAATCAGCCTGATGTTGAGCATTATGCACACCTTGTGGAGGTCCCAAAACGGGAGATGTCATTTGTTCCAGGTTATCAGTCAGCTCTGGAAGCTCCAGAGGAATCTGTCGCCGTCTCATGTAACTCCACCCAGGCGGGACGTTTTCCACTGTGTGAGATAACTCAGTGAATTTCTAATTACACAAATCTAATTAAGTAGGTAGTAATTAAGTAGCTGGATGTAACGACTGTGCCTAATCATAATGGTACACCCACCCATTCCATTACAGAAAAGGAATTGCTTGTGTACAACCAAGTGCCCAGTTCAGTGCAGGATGAACATCCCCCTCTCCAGCTGTGCAGGCACTGGGTGGTGGGGACATCCCTGGAGGTCCCCTGGCCGTGTGCAGTGTCCTGTGGCTGCGTTGGGATCACTGGCTCCTTTGGGAGGAGGCTCTCAAGAGGTGCCTGTGATGATGAGGGTGAAGAACTGGTCAGAGCTTCGAGGCACCATGGTCTGTGCACCATGACCAAGGGTCCAGGTGGCTGCTGCACTGGGATTTACTGGGTTTTGTGTCAAAGCTCAGCAATGGTAGAGCAGCAGTAGCACCTTCCCTTCAGTTTCAGACCAGCTCTGCCTCATCTGATGTGCTCTCAGAGGCCAAAGTAGCACTAAAAATTAGTTATCCCACATTGGAGATCTTTTGTTCTGTGGCTCTCAGTGCTGCACCAGCACCTGGAGCCAACAGCATCTGCTGGTGGGAGCCTGATGGGTAAAACTTGGATCCTCTTTTCCCATGAGGTTCCTCTGCCATCAGCCTTGAAAATCAAGCGCCTGCTTATCCAAGAGCTCCAGCAGCATTCCTGTCAGAAGGACATGGTTTCTTACAGCAGGACGTAGACCTTAATCCATGCACTGGAGTGCAGTTTGCAGAGGGATCAGCTGCACTTACAAGTCTGGAGTTTTCTATTCATATTTTTGCAGTAGTTAGTGCTGAAATCACTCTTGCAGAAGAAACTGGGGTGTTATCCCTTCTTTACCTTGGAAGTTTGTCCTGCAACGTGAAGACTGTGCCAAATTTCTGTCAGGCCTGCAAGAAAGGATATTAGAGGGGAGCCAAACATGGGACAGAGGGAATGATAACATGGCAGTGAGGTTAAAGAGACAGATAATTGATTTTTTTCAGTTCTGGTTTGGGTGTAAATCCATTGTGGTTAATGAAGGAAGGCAAATTGAATTGAAGAGCCCTGTGTGGGAGGCTCAGCCTGGCACATGGCCAGTGCCAAAGGCTCCTTGTGGTCTTCCCTTGGTGTTCCAGTGGCTCCATCCTGGTGTCACATGGGGTTTTTTTATGCCAGGTGAGGGGAGCTGAGCTCTGACAGCTCCGATCATGGAACGGGTTGCCCAGAGAAGCTGTGGCTGCCCCATCCCTGAAGTGTCCAAGGCCAGGCTGGATGGGGCTTGGAGAAAGCTGGGATGGTGGAAGGTGTCCCTGCCCATGGCAGGAGACTGGAAGAGATGGTCTTAAATGTCCTTTAAATGTCCCTTCCAATCCCTTTCTGGGATTCTATGATGACTGCATGTGGAGCAGGCTCAAGGAGCATCCCTGTCCTTAGGACTGCCACTGCCAGCCGTGAGGTTGCATCCCACTGCTTCTGGCAGTGGAAACTTTCCTTGGACCTCTGGCCCTGGTCTGAGGAGGGGCCGGGCCCCACCTGTGGCAGGTGTGCAGGTGTGGTGCAGGGCAGGAGCCCTGGGGAAGGTGTGGTGGGAGCACCGTGGGCAGCACGGGGCAGCCCAGTCCTGCTCCGGGTGTGGGACATCTCCCACCCAACCCAGGCTGCTGGTAAAGGCTGGTAGAGAGATTTCCATCTTGGATCCCCTGACTCTGGACAAGTTCGATCACAAACCTCGATAAACTTGGATCCTGACTCCCTGTGGTGGTGGCAAGGCCAGAGCATTGACCAGGGCGGTGCTTTCCCTCGTTCGCCTTGTCCCTCTGCTCCTCTGTTACCCTGCTTTGTGCAGCAGCTAAAAATAATGGCAAGCAAGGTGTGAGGCTGCCTTGGGGGCAGGGGACAGGGAGGGAAGCCCTGTGTGTGCAGGAGAAACCGGACTCCTCCAGCTGCAGCAGCCTGTCCGTCATGCAGGCAGCAAGTGCCGGGGGCTCGGACTCGCTCTGGATGCTCACTGGCTACAGAAATAAACAGGCTCTGTTAATGCCTCTTGCTAGCCTTGACTTTTTGGCTCGTCTCTGTATTTTTAGCCTCAGGACACTCTGTCCCCAAGGCTGGAGAGGACCTGCGGTGTCTCATACCTCTCCCAACGTGTGAAGCCAGCTCTCACCCTTCCCTGCTCCCGATTTAGCAGAGGGGAGGGGGGCAGTGCTGCTGCTTCCCACTGACACCGGTGCAACTGAGGACCTGGGATGTGAATATCCCTTTGTCCGGGAGTTTATTTATGGTTCTGATAAATAAGATGGTTGTTTAGTGTGGAGAAAAGGAGGCTCGGGGGGGACCTTCTTGGACTCTTCAACTCGCTGACAGGAGGGTGCAGCCAGGTTGGTCTCTGCTGCCAGGTGACAAGGGACAGGATGAGAGGAAACGGCCCCAGTTGTGCAAGGGGAGGTTTAGGTTGGAGATTAGGGAAAATGTCTTCCCAGAAAGGGTGGTCAAGCCCTGGAACACAGTGCCCAGGGCAGTTGTGGAATCACCATCCCTGGAAGTGTTCAAAAAACATGTGGGTATGGGGCTTAGGGATGTGGGTTAGTGGTGGGCTTGGCATTGTTGGATTCAATATCTTAGAGGTCCTTTTCAGCTTTAATGATTCTGCGATTCCAAGTGAAGGAAGAAAACCCCGCACTCGATTACATCCAGCACACTGCACAATTTCTTTGTGTTTCACTGAGAGGGGGATGAGTTTGGGAGTTTATTCTCTTTTATTTAGAAGTACAGAATGATTTAGCACAATGCAAAATTAAATGTAACTTTGAATAAAGGTTCAAATGTTCTTCCGTTTGCCAAGTGCTGGGATGAGCACAGGATTCACGGTGTGGTACTTCAGTCGTGCTGAATCCACCTTAGCATCCTTCTCTGCTTGTGCAGCAGAACCCACCTTTCCAGGCAGCTGAGCCCTTGGATTAACCTAGTCCTGGGTTTGGAGCCTCCTGAGCATCTTCACTCTGCTCCTTGTCACTGGCTTGAGGGCTTAGCTGCTCTCCATGCCCTCTCCTCCCTGGCTGTGCTCTGAAGGGCTCTCTCAGACGCTCCCTTAGGCCTGGACTTCAGCTGAAGTGTGTGCAGGGCTCCCTGGGTGGGATTCAGGCTCTTTGTGGGTTCCGGACGTGCTGGAGCACTTTGGATGGAGCAGAGAAGCCCAGGAGTTGCAGCTGGGCAGTAGCAGAGGTCTGCCCAGCAGCGGGGCTGCCAGCCCTGCTCCCCGTGCTGTAAGCTGAGCTGGGATTGTTCGTGCTGCCAGCTGTGCCAGCCTGGCTGGCCTGAGCTCTGTTGTTTGTGCCCTGCTGACGCGTGTCCCTGTGGGATTGTATGACCTGTCCCGAGGGAGAGCCGTGCGAGGGCACGGGCTGCTGGAAAGCCTCAGCATCCCTACTCCTGATGGGCCATGGAGGTGCAATTTTGGCTCATCAAGGGGTCCCAAAGCAGGCAGGGACCGGGGGTGCTGGAGTGAGTCCCAGCAAGGCTGTCCTTGCATTCCCATCCCCACCTTGCAGGTGCCATGGTGGAAAGAGACACCTCAGGGCAGCAGAGGGGAATTACTTGGTCAGACAGATGAAAAGCAAGACAGAGCAGAGGCTGGTGCAGGTTTTGGTCACCATGAGCAGGCCCAGCTGCTCCTCAGGTCTCTGGGAAGATGAATCACTGCTGGGCAGTGCTTCCGTTCTGGGAGATTTTGACAGCTTGAGCTTTGCGCTTCTTGTCCTCTGCCAAGAGAGGGTGGTGTGGGCTTAGCAGAGAATCAGAAACCCCAGGATGGCTTGGGCCGGAGGGGCCTTAAAGCCCATCCAGTCCCACCCCTGCCATGGGACACCTTCCACTATCCCAGGCTGCTCCAAGCCCCATCCAGCCTGTCCTTGGACACTTCCAGGGATCCAGGGGCAGCCACAGCTTCTCTGGGCACCCTGTGCCAGGGCCTCGGGATTGTGCTGTTACCCCACTGCACACCAGGCTGGCAGAAGGCACCGTGTGCTGCACAAGGCTTAGCTGATTTTCATTAAAGCAGAACTATGTACAGATTTTGAGGGGCAGCCATACAGTTCCTTGAAAGAGGCTGGTGCTGGATTTTCCTGGGCATTATTCCCTGCCCTCCCTGTGCAACTGGTGCTCCCCAGGCTCATAATTCTCTGTCCGAGTGCTGAGCTGAACAGCTGAGAGTTTTTGCATTTTTTAATGGCTCTCTACTGTGCCTGAATTAATGGAAAAATGAACTGAAACCAAGATGAAGGTATTGAAGGGAGAGGATGACAAATTGGCTTTGGAGCATGGCAGCAACGAGCACTGTCAGGGGTTCACGCACTGACCTTTATCTAAACAGAACTGTGTGTAACAGATAAGAATATTTAACAATAATTAATGTCACATCAGCGCCGAGAACAAAATGACTACATCAAATGGGCAAGAAATCCACTGCAAATTACTCAAAAGAGAAATGTCAGCTCCTCCATATCTGCAACCTGCCTCGTGCTGATGGGGCTGGAATGAGCCGGGAGGGCACGCGAGGAGAGGAGCTATTAAAAATGATTTAGGGACTGGGTGATGTGTGCAGGAACGGAAACAGCAGCAGCTCTGCTGGACCGGAGTCGTGTACAATCAAACACCAAACCGAGCTGGTAATTGGGTGTGAGAGGAATGTGTACAAACCAGTTATCCCCACTGCTGAAGTTCTGACAGGCTGCTCAGGGCTTCTCCTTCCTTTCCCATGTGTCTCCGGGGTGTCCCGGTGTGCTGGGGTTCAGCAGGCACTGCCCTGCTCTCTGAGCCCCCCCTTCACGTTTTACAGACAGGAAAAGCTGTCTGGCTGGGGATGTCGAGATGTTTTTCATTCCTGTCCAAGCTGGGGTTAGCCCAGCTCCCCAGGAGCTGTGGGGGTGGCTGGGGCTGGCACGGCGCTCCACAGGCAGTGTCAGTGCTGGGGAGGGATGCAGGGAAAGCAGCTGGGCTCCAGGGGATGCCTGTGCTCTGTCTGGGACAGGGAGGGCACTGTGCCACCCCTCATTTGATTTCACAACGAATGGTGGTCCATGGACCATTCTCCAGTGGTGGATTTCATCGGTGTCATGACAACACCGGCTGAGTGAGGAGGAGTTAACCCCCTCCTGACCTGCCTCCTGCTGCAGAGCATCCCCTGGCCCTGGGCATTTCATACAGTCAGGGAACGGGTTGGTTTGGAAGGGATCTTAAAGCTCATCCCATCCCAGCCCCTGCCATGGGCAGGCACACCTTCCACTGTCCCAGGTTGTTCCAAGCCCCATCCAACCTGGCCTTGGACATTTCCAAGGATGGGGCAGCCACAGCTTCTCTGGGCAGCCTGTTCCACTCAGTCTGCTCAGCCCTGACATTGTGAGAATATAGGAAATATTCAGCTAATGCACAAGTCCAGTAAAAAGCTTGACCAAGTTGCATTTTTATTCTAAATGGACCTTTGTGCCCATCCTAACGAATTATTTCCTCACCATAAATTAATTTACCAGCATGGCCACATCTGGGAGGTGTTATCAGCCTCAGTGGGTAGAGGTGAGCACAGAGCTGGAGCCCAAGGTCACGGAGTCTGGGGAAGAGCCAGGAGCTGCTCCTGAATCCCTTGAATTTTTGGCTGGTCCAGTAAATGCCAGTGCTGTCACCCACCCACAGTCCTGCTGCCCACTAAGAAGTTTTGTTGTCAGCATTTTGCTGGTGGGAGGAGGCAGCCAGGTGCCTCTGGATTAGCCAGGGTGTGAAAATGGCTTTCCAGCTGGCCTGGTGACCTTCTGACAGCAGGAGAGAATTCACAGGCAGAAGATGGAGATGTCAAGACATAAAATTACGGACGATGGGGAGCTGTGTCTTTGCCCCTTGAAGTGAAACAGGAAAACCTGTCCCTGCTCCCTGGCTGGGACGTGGTTTAGGGTTTCATATCTCCCTGACAGAAGATGCTCCTGTTTGCCTCATGCAAGGCACGTCCTGCTCCCAGCCAGGCTCTTGGAGCAGGACAGTGTGGGAGAGGCGGGAGCAGAGCCAGCTCCCAGCACACTCCCCGAGCAGCATCCTGGCCAAAAAGGTCAGTCAGGAAAAGTGTCTGATGTGCTCAGGGGCTAAAGAAGCCCAGCCCAAGGTGGGATGAGCAGAGAAGTGATAATTGAAGGATCTAAGCAGCCTGCCCATGGCAGGGAGTTGGAACGAGGTGATCTTCAAAGTCCCTTCCAACCCAAACCGTGCTGTGATTCTGTGAGTATGGATCCACTGGGCACAAAATGAGACATTTAAAGATCACTTAAGACTGAAGCCAGACTGAGGTCTTGCTTACAGTGAAAGGCTGTGAATTTGCATCAGAATACAGGAGCAGGGCTTTGACAGGACAGGCAGTTAATTAAAGTGTCTCAATTAAACGAGGTTCCTCCCTCTTTTGTGTCCCATGAGAGGAGGTGCAGAAGAGGTACTTGTTAGAAAAACAGATTTCAATAAATCCAGCGTGTTACAGATACCATCTGGAGAAGCACTAAGGGCAGGGGCCTCTGATGCTTCAGGCCTCTCTTTTCCAGGAGGAACACTCAGGCTTTCAGTTGAGCCACTCTGCCTTTGGCATGAAGGCAAATGGTTTGGTTTCTCCAGGATTCCTGCCAGTCTCTCCCAGAGTCTCCCAGTGCTCAGGGGTCACGCTCAACCCTTAGTTTTATGCCCAGGAGAGGCTGGGGCACAATCAGATCCAAGCTCCCAGCTCACATGGAAAGCTGGAGAAGTTCTCAGCATGGAGGGACACGTGAGGATTCTGATTCGGGGCTTCTTCAGATGGAAAAGCCTCAGCCGTGGAAGCTGTTTTGGGAAGGCTTGAGCCAACTGAGCTGCCTTGAATCCATGGAGACTCCCCAGCAGCTCAGAAAATGAAAGAAGGTTTCTCTTTCCTTACAACGAGGAGCATAAGGCATCCATAAGCTCTCCTTGCTCTTCTTTGCTCTCTGCAGGTCATCGGAAACGCTGAGCATTAAAGGGATTTATCGCATTGCTCCTGCTGGTGCTGGAGCATGGACAGAGGGGCTGGGAGACCCGAGGGAAAGCAGAAACCCTCTCCCACCTGACTCAGCTCCCAAGGCAGACATCAGTGTTGTATAATGTATTTAAACCCTGTTGGTATGCACTAGCCAAACTCTCACTCAAGACCAGGATCCACACCAGGAACCAATTATTAATTAAGACCACCTCAACCTAAAGTACTCATTAAGCTCCTACAAACAGCTGTGGCTGCAGGGCGGGCACAAGCCCTATAAATCAAGCCCTGGGAGGAGCCAAAAGGAGCTGGTTGTTCCTGGTTGTTCCGTGCTGTGTGTTTGCTGGAGCTCTGTGCTGAGAAAGTATAATCCAAGAATCAGAAGACTGTGAGCTCTGGCACACATCAGCACCTTGATGTCCCTTGATCAGGGACAGGACCCCAGGGAATGGCTGGAGCTGTGTCAGGGAGGTTTAGGCTGGATATCAGGACAGCTCTGGATCACCTGAACCTTGGCTGTGCTGATGATTTTCCCCTCTCCATCCTCAACACCAGCACCAGCCATGCCCCACAATTTCAGGGACCATTGCTGGGACCATTTCAGGGGCCATTCTCTTCCTTTCAAACCCCTTGGCTTCCCTGAGATGCCATTTCTCCTCACCCATTTCAAAAGCCAATTTGCCAGAGAAGTTTGAGAGGAGAGAACCCAAAGGGAACAGGAGTTTTGAAGTCGCACCCCCTGATTCTCTGAGACTCGCTGCTGGTGTCAGCCTTTTTTATGGACATCCAGAGCTGGTGCCATCTCACACCAGCTCCACACTTGTTCTTAAATGACACATAATTATGATAGGCACTGCAAAGATGGAGCTTTATCCCCAATTAAATGGCATTTTGTGTCTTTCCATTTCCTGCCCCAGCTGGGGAGCAAATCCCTGGAGAGCAAGATCTTTAACGAAGTAGGAGGTGCCTGCAAAATTAAAGGTGATCTTGTTTGCTAGAAGAAAATCAGTGCTGATTCCTGCTGTTTCCAGAACACTGGGCTTGTGTGGGATGCCCTGGGAGTGTTTCAGGTGACTGGAAGTGCTGATGGCAGGATCCCAGGTCAGATGCCAGAGCATTCCATGTGGGATAGCTGCTGCTCAGAGATGTCTGGATGCCACTCCAGCACTGGGCTTTACTTTTACTCTTTCCTTTTCCTGGAGTCCCCAGTTGATCCTGGTGTCAGGGGGACAGCCCAGGGGAGGGAGAGGGGCAGCCCTGGCCCCATGTGTCCATCCTGCAGGCCTTTGGCTGAGCAGGAAGGGCACTTCTTGAAACCCCCCCCAAAAACCCCATCTTTTTACAGGTCTCTGCCTTCAGCAGTGGGTATGGAATCGTGGCTTTAGGGAAATGAGGAGGTGTTTTTGTCAGGGTGTGGTGCTGGGGTGACACTCACTGTGCTGTGTTGGACACCACATTCCAACCCCACAGCTGTGCTGGGCACATTCCCTTTGCTGCTCCATCGAAATTTAGCCCAGTGTGTGGAGTCCCTGCCCCGGGGACGAGTCCTGCGTTCTGAAGGGGCTGTGATAAATCTTAGTCAGTATCTGCACTGTTCCATCCCTTCCTCCCTCCCCCAGCTCCCTCGGAATGCCATCCAGCCCCGTGATTTATTGCCCTTCAGTGCGTTTCATTTGCTCTTGGAGAACTTCTGTTTAATTTTTATGCCTGTTATCATTCAGGGAGAGAAGGGAAAGGCTTGGGGAGCCCAGAGTGAAAATAAACCAGCACATTTTAGTGCAGTTACGTTGTTCAAAAGATGCTGTGCTTTGGCAGAGCACTTGCCTCCATTCTCCTTCACTTTTGCATCGTGGGTTGAAGTGATTCTGCAAAAATCATGGGATGGGGCACTCAATGGATCAACTCCAGCCTTGCAAGGCTGGGCTCAGCTGCTTTTGCTGCCCGAATTCTGTAGGACTCGCACAGTAAAGGGGAATTCAGTGTGAGAGCAGGGAATGGCCTTAAACTGAAGGAAGGTAGATTCAGGTTAGAGATTGGGAAGGAATTGTTCCCTGTGAGGGTGGGCAGGCCCTGGCACAGGGTGCCCAGAGAAGCTGTGGCTGCCCCTGGATCCGTGGCAGTGTCCAAGGCCAGGTTGGACACTGGGGCTTGGAGCAGCCTGGGATAGTGGAAGGTGTCCTTTTTTCAGCTCCCTTGGTTTTGGCTCTTGGTGAGGTTTTCTGTGGCACCTCTTGGCTGCTTCCGCTCCAGGTTATCAATCAACTTCTTAGACCTCACCCAGGTCTAACTTAACATCCTTAGGGGCACAAAGGGCTGAGCATCCATGCTCTGCACCCTTCCCTGTGAGGAGCAGCACTGGGCACTCTGTCTGGTCCAACACCAGGAGCTGCTCCAGGAGCTTCTGCCTGGGGGTGCTGAGGGTGACCCAGCCAAGAAATGCCGTAAAAAATCCTGCAGATTCCACTTCTGAATCCTGGGTGTGGTCCCACCTGGCACATCTTTCATGCTCGGCAGGTCAGCCAGGTATCTCAGCCATGGCAGGGAAAGGAAAGCACCTTAATTTAAAGTTCCAGGGGGATTCAGGGCATCTCTGGGGATGCAGAGCAACTGACTTAAAGCACAACATTTCAGTTCCATCAAAGAGTAGTTTCAAGTTGGCCCAACCCAAAGGAAAATCTTCAGTTTCAAAAGCACATTATCCAAATATTAAATAAATAAATAAATAAACAAAACTATTAAAAAGTTTTGCTGTGGGATATTTCACTTCGAAGAAACACTGATTTTTCCCTGAGCAAATCCCAGCCATCGTGACCAAAAATTCCTGCCTGCCTGTATCCTTGTTCTCTGCCGGCATTAACCTGATGGAGCAGTTTTTGTGGGATTTCTGGTGCCTGAGCCAGTCCAAACCACCCCCCCAGTGCTCAGCCCTGGGAACACAACCACCTCTGTCTGCTCCGCTTCCAGCTCTGTGCTAAGCAGCTCAGAGTCTTAGCTCGGAAAGTCCCGGCTCTGATCCTTGCAGACAGCAGCAGCTTTGCTTTCCAGCACTGCACACCCTCACAGAAAGTCGTGGATTATCTGCTTACCCTCCCTCCATGTCCTGGTTCCTGCAGGGTGAAGAAGCACAGAGAGGAGCTGCGCCTGCTCCCGCTCCGGGAACGGGGAGAGTGACAAACCCCAAGTGCCCAGGCAGCCCCGGTGAGTGACCGTGTCTCCGAGTGCTCTTGGATGTGAGGAGTGGTGGGGGAGATGCCTGTGATTCCCAGCTGTGGGACTCAGCAGTGGGATTTGGGGCAGGAGAGGTACAGCTGCCTTCGTTCTGGGGTCGGGCTGAGGATTCCTCCCTTGGAGGCTGCTGGGAGACGCTGATTTTCCCTCACCTTGGCCTGGTGTGGGTGTTCAGGGAGTCAGAGGTTGATGGATTTGCTGAGAACCTGCCCCTGTCCCCAGTGCTATTGGTGATGGAGTTGGGATCACTTTAACC
The DNA here is from genome assembly GCA_014706295.1 of Lycocorax pyrrhopterus obiensis. Lineage (NCBI taxonomy): Eukaryota > Metazoa > Chordata > Aves > Passeriformes > Paradisaeidae > Lycocorax > Lycocorax pyrrhopterus. The sequence continues at coordinate 4,824,989 of JACSVZ010000022.1, read as the reverse complement.
CCTGGCAGGTGGTGGAGTCCCCACCCCTGGAGGTGTCCAGGGAAAGTCTGAATGTGGCTCTCAGTACCATGGTCTGGTTGACAGGGTGGTGTTGGGTCAGAGGTTGGACTCAGTGATCTCAAAGGTCTTTCCCAGCCTAATTCTGTGGTTCTGTGAGTCTGTTATTACATGCTGTGGGTTGTTCTGGACACGGGTTTTGGCATGTCTGCATTTTAGATTCGTTGCTTGTGGTGCTTCTAAAGAGTTCTGTTTGCAGTTCGTCGTGGTGGAGCTGAAAACGAGTGTGAGTTGTGAGTAAGCTGGAGGTGGACTCTGCTCCTGACTCCCCTGTGCACATCCCAGAGCAAGGGATGGAAGTGCTGCCCGTGGGGAATGCTGTGCTTGGGGCAGGCGAGGTGCAGGGCTGGTGTGTGGGGGCTGGGCGTGCCCAGAGTTTGGTCAAACCTCTGGTGCTGTCTCTGCACAGGAGGAGCAGAGCAGCCCCTGGCACATGGAAACATTCCTGTGGTATTTCTTGGGGCACCAGCACGCTGGGACTGTGTTTGTGTCGGTGCTCAGGTCGGGACTGAGGAGTTCCTCATCCCCAAAGGGTACAGGGGTGTCCTCAGGCCGCAGTTTAGGAAGATAACCAACTTCAAATGCCAACAGACTGTCAGGACATGAGTTTAACATCCCCCAGACCCAGCTTGGCCAGGGGGCTGAGCTGAAAGCACCTCTGTGGAGAAGAGGTTTCATGGAGGGATGGGAAGGGATTTAGGGAACAGGTCCAGTGGCAGCATGACCTAAGGGCTGGGAAACGCTGGCCTGGGAATGACTGTGGCTGTTGGAAACTTGCTGTGCTTCCTGAGCAGTGAGGTCAGGGAGGGCTGGAGCTGGGAGGGCTCTGCCTGCTCTGCTGGGAGTTTTGTTGAGGTAAGAATGGTTTAGCAGGACTTCAGGGGAGTAAAACCTTGAGTTTGCTTTAGCAGAGGGTGAAGATTTCAGGGTGTCCTCATTCTGTGCTAAACTCATGGCAGGAAGATGCAGCAGTGTAAAGTTTTCAACAGTGGATTTTCTCTTCCAGTTCCTGGGCAGATGGGTGAAAGAAATTACAGATTAAGAGAGTGGTTAAGGAAGGGACCTTAAAAACCATCCAGTTCCACCCCCTGCCATGGGCAGGGACACCTTCCACTATCCCAGCTTGCTCCAAGCCCCGTCCAGCCTGGCCTTGGGCACTTCCAGGGATGGGGTTTCCAGTGTCCAGTTCAGGGATGGGGTTCTCAGTTTCCAGTTCAGCAGGGTTTGCAGAACTCACCTTTTAATTGGTATCATGGTTGGAGTTTTCCTTTGGAACTTGCATAGAAGAAAGAAAAAATGAATGTGATCAAATAAAACTTCTCACAGGGGCGGGAGCTCTGCTGCTGTGTGATGGACCCCCGGAGATACCACACACAGTAAATAAGGATCTGATTTGGAAATCTAATCCAAGAAACTCCAAATAGCAGCAGGGAAAAGATTCACCTGAACTTCTTCAAATCAAGATGAGGCAGTTGAGGGAGAAAGGGAACTTGGGTTTGATCAGATTTGTCTAAAATCATTTTCTGTTCCAGCTTAGTGTACCTGCCCGTGGTGGTGGGGAGCATATGTTGACACAAAATATTGTGGCACACAGGTATGTTGAACAAATGACCTGGCTAAAAACCCTTTCTGCATGACTAAGACAGCTCCTGTACCCTAATTCCATAGACCAGGATTTAACTCAGCAAATGAAATTGTGAGATTTGGCAGCATTGAAGAAATACACGGTGTTTTACTATAGAAGATACTTTTATTAAGAACACTGCAAGAATTTTTTCCAGCTTTTGTTTTGGCTGTTGGCATATTCAGTAGAGTTTTAAAGTGTGGACCCTTCTTTTTGTACAGGGTACTTGCTGTAAGTGGGGGAAAGTGTCTTTTATCCAGCAAGTTCTTCCCTTTCTCAGGACTCCTGAGCCCCTGAACACTGCTGGCTGATCAGTTGCTCTTTCATTTTTCACTTCTCCCTGCACTTACTGGTGGCACACAGAATAAAGGTTGATTCCAGAAGGAGCTGCAGAGCTCCCTGTTCCTTGGGGAATATATCAGTGGGGAAATACCTGTCATTCAGGCAATTGGAGAAGAACATAGAGAGTGACTGGAGAACAAGGAAGGCTGATGAAAATGCCCATTATTCTGGGAATGCAGGGAAATTGTTGGAAATAGCTGGTACTGAGTCCATCCTTGCAGGGCTGGGAGTGCCCTGTAATGAGAGGACACGGAGCATCCTTAGGTGGCTCAGCAAAAACGGGATGGCTGGAATTTCCTGCGTGTCTCAGAAAAAGCCCAGGGTGGAGGGGCCCGTCAGGGCTCTGAGCACAGATAAATCCAGACTCTAATCACCTGCTCAGGTCGTCACCAGCTCGGGCAGTTCCTGTCCCGCCGGGATTAGGGGGGCACTGGCGGCCCTTTAAGCTACGATCTGTGTGACCTTCTTAGCACCCCGTGGGCCAAGGAAGGAAGCGATGTAACAGGTTCTTAATTTAGAGAGCACCAGGTCAGGAGGAGGTTGCAGCTCCTGGAACCTGGTGGGGGCAGGAGCTGGGAAGGGCTGCAGGACGTGACCCTCACAGGACTCGTGGTCGAGCCTAAAAAAAGCCAAACTCTGGGATTGAGTTCCCCTCTGTGCCTAAGGTGCCTCTGTCAAGGGATGGGGGGTTGGATCACTCAGGTTGGAACTCATTCCAGAAGCTCCACAGGTGTTGTGAACCATCAGGAACCATCAGGCTGTGGAGGACACAAGCAGAAATTCCCCCCAAAACGCACTCTCCCCAGTCTTTATCTGCTGTAAAAAAATTCAAAGACACAGTTAAAGCTCATGTTCTGAGGGGGCTCCCTGGAAGGATGGCCCTTGGCTGTGCTGGGAATGATCTCATGGCACGTGCAGTACTCGGGAATGGTTGGTTGGAGGATGTTCCCAAGGGTCTGGGGGAGGTTTTGGCTGGAACAGGTTCACTCTTGTCCCATGGGAATGGGCTGTGGAGTCCACCTGGCAAAGGCAGGGTGGGAGGAGAGCTCTCCTCACACAGAGACCCCAGTCCCTGACCACTCTGCAGGGAAGCACATGAGTTTTGGGATGTTCTTGGCACAGTCTGTAGTGAAAGCAAAGCACAGAGCCCCAGAATGGTTCGGGTTGGAAGGGACCTTAAAGCCCATCCAGTGCCACCCCTGCCATGGGCAGAGACACCTTCCACTAGCCCAGGGTGCTCCAAGCCCCATCCAGCCTGGCCTTGGACACTCCCAGCAGGAGGGGTTGTCCTGGCTGAGGATGATGAGGGGTCATTTAGTGTTCCCACACACCAGGAGTGGGGTCTGCAGGCTCAGCTCCGGGTATTGTCCAGCTCTGAAGTTGTCAGGGGTGGAGCCATCCCCTCCCTGTGCCCCCACTGCCTGGGGGGGGCTGGGCTGGGCTGGGCTGGGCTGGGCTGGGCTGACTGGGAGCGTGTCTTGGGGTGACTCTATCATGTGTATCCCCTATGATGCTCTATGCCCAAGAAGTAATGTTGTGCCTTTTCTGTGCCTTTAAACTGAGCTTGAGAAAAAAAAACCCAAACGAACTTTTCAAAACAGTTTCCCAAGGACACGGAGATTACACTGCTCTGCGTTCTCTGGCTGCAGGAGCAGGAGGGAGCACCCTGCTCGCTTTCCTTCACCCAGCTGTTTTTTTTTTTTCCCTTTTCCCCTCTCGACGTGTGACGGAGAGTTGAACTTTTGTTTCCTGGGACTTTGGTTTTCCCCTTCTTTTCTTCTGGACTGTTCAACAACATCAGAACACATTCAGGAGAATTTTTCCCCGAGGCCCGGGGGTGGGCCCTTCGCCGACCCAGCTCCGAGGAGGAGAGAGACCACACCTACAGAAGGACTCTGAAATCTTCCCAGGTTTCTCTCTATAGCGAGAGATTTCATTTCATTATTTGGCATCATTATCCTTTTCCTATGTGTTTGTTAAATAAATAGTTTTTATTTCTTTCACTTTCCTTCGAGGAAAAATTTCCTTTTTTTCCCCAAACCTGGTGGGGGGAAGGGTGGTTGTAACCTGGTTTTCTCTCAGGGGATATATTACTAGATTTTGGCCAAACCGGCACAGAGCGGGGACCCAGGCAGTCCCAGCAAGGATCAGGTTTTCCAGTGAGAGCCAAGCCCTGGCACACTGAGCTGCCATTTTTGATGCTGAAGCCTTAGGAGAGGGACACTGGGTGAGTGAGGGAAGAGGAGCTGCTAATTAACCCTTTATAAACACCCTCGTGGCTCTGGCCTTGGGCTTACCAGGGCTTTGAAATAAGCAAATGAACTGCCTGAAGCTCTCAGCTGCTCTGCAGAGGCAACAGGAGAGATGCCAAGTGATGGATGCAGGACAGCACCCTCCTGCTCAGGACCTTGATGGTGAGTGGAAGGTTGTGTGGCTCAGCAGTGTCCTGGAATCTGGGAAGCGCAGAGTACTGGGTGTTATTTAAGGGCTGTAAGGCTGAACAGAAAATTAGCAGAATCATGTTTGATTCCTCAAACATGATCCAGTGCATTGCACCACACCTGCTTTGGGATGGAAAACCTGGAGAAGCCACGCAAACTTGAGCACATGTGGAATTGCAAACCTGTACATTCAGGCAAAACTGTGCTCAGAGAAAGCCATGAGTTAAAATAACACCTTCCTAAGCTAATGATTCATCTCTAGAGCTGAGCTGGTTTTCTGTGATCAACCCAAATGTTTGATTCTTTGAAGAGCTGAGCAAGCGATTCATAATGAACACTCAGTTTTCTGCAAATCTTGATCTTATTGAAATATGGTATCGATTTAAATTATCTGACTGGGGGATTTTTGGTTTTCTTTTTTCATTCCTGGATTTCTTTTTCGAAATCATCTCTCAGAGCTTCTCAAGACTTGGAGGTTAATTCAGATTAAGGTAGTGCGTGAATGGAAAATGTAAAACCTTTTCCCAAATAACTGCTTGTGCAAACACCAGACAGATGATGGCACGAGTCCCTTCTTCTGCTGTGGCTGTGCTCAAATTCTGGGTGAAAATGTTGGCAGAATGTCCTCTCCTGACTGGGTGCAGCTTTCTGGCTGCATCCCTGAGTTCTGGAGCTGGAATGTGAGTCAGAAAGGAGGGAGTCAGAGGGGTGCCTTAAAACGAAGGTACAAAAATAGATCTCCCTGCACGTCTTTTCTCAGCTTCCCCTTACAAGGCTGTATTGATGTGTGCTGGATGGGATGTGATGGCTCTGGCCTTGGCAGATGCATCAAACACGACATGTGAGCGTGGGTTTTAGGGGGTTTTTTAAGGAGACAAATAAGGGTTAGCAGGAAATGCAGAAAAGATAAACAGTGAGGTGGCCACAGTCCTTCATCTGTAGAAATCCAGGCCTGAGATTTGCTTCCAGCTCGGCCTGAACTGCACATTTCAGGAAATGAGCCAAAAAGTTGCTTATTTTGCCATTTCATCATCAGATGTGCTGCTTCCGTGAGGCACTGCCCTTTCACAGGCAGTGCTGTGACAAAAGATGTGGTGAAGCCTCAGGGACCTTGTGCTGCCTGGAGAGGTTGGGCTGTGCCATCCAGAGGATGGGAGATGATGCCACAAGCCCTGTGTTTATGATAAGCTGTCTGAGGTAGGGTGTTGGGGGTTTTTTCTGCTAAAATCCTTTCTTTTTAGTTTCTTCCTGAGGGTGGAGGTTCCATTGGAAAAACAGGGTCAGTGGATCAGTAGGGCTGGCCTTGGGATGTGCTGGGCAAGCTCGGAGGACTGATGTGGGTCCCCAACTTTCCTCTGGTAGGTGAACTCCGCAGAGATTCCCCGGGGAATGGGCACGGCCCCGAGGCTGCCAGAGCTCCAGGAGCTCTCAGGGATGCCCAGGGTGGGGTTGTTGGGGTGTCTGTGCAGGGCCAGGAGCTGGACTGGATGATCCTGTGGGTCCCTTCCAGCTCAGGGCACTCTGTGATTCTTTGGGACAAACACTTGATCGTGGGCTGTTCCCACCCCCTTCCCAGGAGAGAGACACAAAGGGACCGTGGCAGCCTTGGTCTCTTGCCTGTTTTTCCTGCTGTACTGGGGGGAAAGCCTTGTAATCAAACCTTGTTTCATTCCCCCACATCTTTCCCTAAAAGCCTGTGCTGTGTGGAGCCAGGACACCTGCACCCTGTTCACCTTCCATGGGTTATCTCCTCAGAGAATCCTGGAATCATTACGGTGGGAAAGGACCTCCAAGATCATCAAGTTCAACCCTTAACCCAGCACTGCCAAGCTCATCCCTAACCACGTCCCCAAGTGCCACATCCACGTGTTTTTTGGATACTTCCATGGATGGTGACACCACCACTGCCCTGGGCAGCCTCTTCCGATGCCTGACCACCCTTTTAATGAACAAATTTCCCCCAATATCCAGTCTGAATCCCCCCTGGCACAACTTGAGGCCATTTCCTCTTGTCCTGTCCCTTGTTCCCTGCGAGCAGAACCCAGGGAGTTGTGGAGAGCCAGAACCACCGCCCCCTTTTCCCCTCTCTTGACATCACAGCTTCCCTGAGCCTGTTCCTGCTCCCTGTTAGGGGTGGGGTGCAATGAACCATCCCTGGGCTTCCCACAGTTCTGCTCCGAAGCCGAGGAGGAGTTTGTCAGGGCAGGGAGAGGTTTGTGGGCCACTGAGCTTTCTCTGCTGTTGTTAATTGTCCATCACTTCTTGCCCTACTTTCCCTCCAAGCCTTCCCTGCCTGCTCAGTGTCCGCTGGGGCTCGGGAAAGTCCTTGTGCTTCTCTGGGCTGGGTGGCTCAGCCCCAAGGAGATGTTTCTGTTCCTTGTCCGACTTTGCCTGTCACTGTCTGTGCCTTGATCTTCCTTGTACCCCTCCTGCTAGATCCAAAAAGTCTGCTGCATTCTTTTTTTTTTTTTTCCCCCCATTTGCTTGTCATAGCTTTGAATGCCTTTATTATTCCTTCTTCCCTCCTCTGGCAGAGGTGTCTCTGCTTATAATCTTCTTAGCACTGAGGCAGCCTGTTCATTTCAAAGAAAGCTGCTTTAAAGGCAGGTGTGAGCCAGACTTGGCCGATTCTTTCTTTTCCTCTGTGGCTTGAAGGGCCTGAAAATATTCCTGTAATCATTTCACAGAATCCCAGAATGGTTTGGGTTGGAAGGGAGCTTAAAACTCCTCTCGTTCCACCCCTGCCACGAGCAGGGACACCTTCCACTATCCCAGGTGATTCGGGGAATGGGCTGCAGGGCTTTGGGCTGACCCAGGACACAAATGAGACTTCAGGCAAGTTCTGCTCCCCCCTTGCTCGAGGGAGGTGCCTGAGCTGTTCTCTCTCCACCCAGCCCTGGAGGGAAGCAGGATGTCCCCCTGTGCACTCAGACCTGCCCTTCAAGCCCTGATGGCCACTGGACCCAGTGGGGATGTGGATGTGAGGCTGTGCTTGTCCTGTGGCCTCACCCAAATGCTGCCTGTCCCACCAGCCTGCAGAAGGCAGCGGGATGCATCCACCCCTTGGATGGACCAAACTGGGCTGCAGCAGCCAGGGCTGGTGAATTCTGCTCAGGAGCTGGGGGATGCCCGCAGGGATGGCTGCAGGGAGCCTGGGGGTGCACTTGGGAGAGCCAGAGGGGAGTCCTGGGACAGCCAGCTCCCATCTGCCCCGCTCAGCCCTTCCCTGTGTCTGAGCAGACACGCGTGGAACACGCAGGGAAAATGCCCCACCCTGCAGCAGCACCGTGTCCCTCCCGAGGGGCAGAGGGGCAGGGGCAGGGGACAGCAGCACGCAGGTGGGGGGACTCCGTACCCTGCTGCATTTTGGCTACAAAAGCCAAGGAGTGAAGTTTGCTATGCCAACACCTCCTTCTGCAGGAGACTTCTTTTCTTCTCCGGTGCTTTGCTGCTTCTCAGAGTCTGGAAATGCATCTGTGTTGTTTACCTGACCCTTCCATGTGGTCACAGCCTTTACAGCCTCTGCCTTGGCTCCTATTATACTTCCCAAAGCCTCTTCGTTGCCTGGCTCCTCTAATCTTTCCAGGAGTACCCATGTTTTATGCCTTGGTTATGCCTCCCTTCCTTTTAATTAATTTTTTACAGTGCCTTGCTCGTCCCCATTGCCCTTTTTGATTTAATTTATTGCTCACTGGCCATCACAACACCTGAGCAAGCCTTTAATTTATCTCTTCCTGTGTCCTGTGCCCCTCCTCTGTCCTCTCCCAATATTGATTTCTCCAGTTTGATTTCACCCTGCCCTTCCCAGCGTCATCTCCCACCCTTCCCTCCCACTCAGAACTGCTTGGATGAGTTTTCCCCCCCATTGGTGACCTTGCTGCATTGTAATTCCTGGCCCAACAGGGCTGGGATTGCTGCTTGTTGGATCCCTCCCCTTCCTTGGGCTTGGCTTCCACCCCAAATGTCTCACAATTAACTCTGGGTAATTCCCGTCCCATTGCTGTGCTAAGGAAAAGGTCCTTTCCCAGATGGAAGGGCTTGATGGCCATGACCTGGTGTAGCTTCTCTGCTGAGTTTCCCGCAGGCAGGGAGGTGTTCCAGGGGCAGGGATGGGTCAGACTTCGCTTGGTTCCAGCTCTGAACAAGGAGGGAAGTCTGTGCTCCCAGCAGCTCTTTGTTCCTGCCGTTATCCTGGAGAGGAGGATGTGCAGCCGAGCCTGCCCTGGAGAGGCCTGGCTGCCCCCAGCCCGGCTCTCCCGCTGCTCTGCATTTAAACTGTGAGGAAACTGTGGAAGGAAAGAGGGAATAAATCACTTTTCTTCTGCCTTTTAGCTGCCCTGTGGCTGCCACAGCCCAGCTCCCCAGAGCTCAGACAAAGAGGGAAACACCCAGATTTGCTTCACGGCTGTGAGGAGTTGAGGGCTTTTATTGGCCACCATAAATGGTCCATTTACTTACAGACCGGTCCCTGCCACTACCACAGCGGCTTTGGAAAGCACATCACTGCAGAGACTCAGGTTATTTTGTCATCTGTGGCCATGGGATTTGCGAGCTGAGCCCAAAAGTGGGAAAGGGGTCGGAGGATGGGAACCATATGTTTGTTAAAAACACGTAGCAAGGCAAGATCGCGAGCTGTTACCTGCTCCCCTGTAGAACAGGCGCAAAACGCAGCGGGCTGAGGCTCCAAATAGTGGTTATCTACATAGTTCCCTGTTCCTGCTAAAAAATACTTTGGTTAGAGCTGTGCTTGTATATGGGATTTCCATTTTCATGGGATATTGTGTCACCGAGCTGGTTCTGTCTGATGGAGGACCAGGCTGTATAAAGGGGATTGAAACTGGCTTTGGAAATGGACATGGTTGGATATCATGTCCTTTGGATATTGGGAGAAGGTTCTTCTCCCACAGGGCACTGCCCAGGCTCCCCAGGGAATGGGCACAGCTCCGAGGCTGCCAGAGCTCCAGGAGCTCTCAGGGGTGCACAGGGTGGGGTTGTTGGGGTGTCTGTGCAGGGCCAGGGGCTGGGCTGGATGATCCCTGTGGATCATCCCTCCCAGCTCAGGATATTCCATGATTCTGTCATTCCACCTCCTGACTCCTGGGGCATCAAACTGGTAATCCCTTGAATGCAACAGCCCTGGGATGTTATCACCTTATGGAAAATGAGGGAATACAAAAGGCACTGCATGGGTCGTGTAAAGTTTCAAAGATCTCAGACGGACTCAGAGGAACCAAGGGAACATTGCTGCTTTAATTGGGGTTATAAATACCTGTAGTTCCACAGTGGGGTACTGGCATGGTTACATTTGGTTAGGGGATAAAATGTGGGAACTGTAGGATTGAAATTGCCCATGGCCTGGAGGAGCTGGCTGCTGCGCTCAGCAGAGGTGTGTAGGAAACCTGGGAACATTGACTTTATTCTATTAACTCACTTTTAATCTTTTCTCTTCCTCGTTCTCCCTATTTCCCATTCTCCCCTCTTCAGCTGAGTTTGGCACTGCAGCTAGGATCACCCTGTAACTCCTGAAGGTAGGTCAGTTCCCTGATGCTGTCAGGGAAATCTGTAGGTGTCTGTGAGGTGCTGACCCTTTTTCCAAATTAAGAAGCTCTCCTTGTCCATCTTTGACAACTTTTATCAATGCACGAGAACAGGAGAGCGGCTCCCTTCTCCCTCTGTCTCCAGATACAGAAATATCCTTTTTTCATGGAGGAACAGCCCCCACCCTTACCTTACCCTGCTTTCTACAAAGGTGTGCAGTGATAGGAAAAGGGGGAAAGGCTTTAAGCTTAAGGAGGTCAGGGATAGATGGGATATTAGGAAGGAATTCTCCCCTGTGAGGGTGGGCAGGCCCTGGCACAGGGTGCCCAGAGAAGCTGTGGCTGCCCCTGGATCCCTGGCAGTGTCCAAGGCCAGGCTGGACGGGGCTTGGAGCACCCTGGGACAGTGGAAGGTGTCCCTGCCCATGGCAGGGGGTGGCACTGGAGGGGCTTTAAGGCCCCTTCCAGCACAAACCCTTCAGGCATTCCATGGTAGAGCAGTTTGCAGCACTTTGGGAGGATTTGTTTCCCAGCTGTCAAAGGAAACTTTTAAGGAAGCTGGAGACCATTTGGGGGGTCAGTCAGTGACACAGTCTGAGATTCAAAGGGAGACTGCGACTTGAGCAAACTCCAAAACTGGAGAGGAAAGCTGTGCTTTACTGCTAGACCTCAGAAAGGGGATCCTGCTCTATTTTTTGTGAAGATTGTTTGGCCACAGTAACTGACAGACAAGGATGTGTTCGGATCTGTTTGGATAATTTATCTTCCATTGTGAGTTGTGGTTCTTTTGTGAAACACCCCAGGCCCCTCCAAGTGGTGATTGATTCAATCCATCTGCCTTCCCCTGGGAATGACATCTCTTCCCCTCTCCATGGGCTCCCTGCAAACGAGGAGCTATAAATAAACACCAATATCTCTGTTTGCAGGGGGTGGAAAGCTGCGCTCGAGCTTTGCCTTTGTACTTGTAAATAAAAATGGGCAAGTGAGGGGTGCTCCAAGCCAAAGCCAGGCAGAAATTGGGAGCACACATAGATGCTGCCTTGTGGCACATGGAATCTGCAGAACTGTAAAATCAGGTGATATTATTTTGTAATTTGAGGGAAAAGTGTGTAAGGGATGGAGAGTTTTTGATACGGACCCAGCCGAGTCTTTCAGTGAACTTTTCCTTTCTCATGCTCACAAGCAGAGTATAAATGCTGGAGTTTGTAGTGCTGGAGGGTCAAGGTTTGATGGGCTGGCAGAAGTGATGCACTGGGAGGGGGTGGAGGAAGCTGCACTTGCCTTTCCTGGCTGTGGAAAGTCTGCTGAGACCCATCTGCAAGGAGATTTGGGGAAAAACCTTCTTCTTGTAGGGCACTGGTGCCTGGGTGGTGCCTCTGGTGTCCTGTGGGATGCAGGGAGGAAGTAAGGGCTGGACATGGTGTAGCAGCATTCATTGGAGCTGCTGGAAAGTTGATGAGCAATGTAAAATTTGGCTGGATTTTGGCTCTAGGACTCCGTGGTGAAGGAATTCCCATAGGTACAGGTACAGCTCATTGGCACACTCGGTGTGGGAAACGTGTCCAGAGATGGGAACAGAGCTGGGGCAGGGGCTGGAGCACCTGGAGTGGCTGAGGGAGCTGGGAAAGGGGCTCAGGCTGGAGCAAAGGAGGCTCAGGGGGGACCTTGTGGCTCTGCACAACTCCCTGACAGGAGGGGGCAGCCGGGGGGGGTCGGGCTCTGCTCCCACAAGGGACAGGAGGAGAGGGAACGGCCTCAGGTTGCACCAGAGAAGGTTTAGATTGGATATTGGATATTTCCTTCCCTGAAAGGGTGCTCAGGCACTGGAACAGGGCAGTGGTGGAGTCCCCATCCCTGGAGGTGTTCAAAAAACGTTCCTTGGAGATGTGGGTTAGGGGTGGGCTTGACAGTTCTAGGTTAATTAATGGTTGGACTCAGGGATCTTAAAGGGCTTCTCCAACCTTAATAATTCCATGGTTCCATGAGCCTGAAGGATGAGTCTGTCGGGGTTGTCCTGCTCAGAGCCAGCTGCAGAGTCCCTGGTGCTCAGTTAAGAGCTGTTCAGTCGCTCTACAGGGCGGTTTTTCTCTGAGAAATGACCTCAGAAAATGGTTCCCTGAGCTTTTCTCTACAGCGGTGCCATTTCTTCCTCCTGAGCATTTTTCCTCAGAGCTGTCTCCTTGGTGAGCTGTGATCCACAGATCAGGAGCTCCATCCTAGAGCCACATGTGGCAGGAAAATCCTCCACCATCTCTTATCAACATTGATGGAATCTCGACAGAAAACCCAGCCCCAGGAGGGGCTCTGCCAGCTGCTCTCTGCTGCCCTTTGCATCCTGACTTCTAAACTCCCATCCAGAGAGGGATGTCCCAGTTCTGGCCACAGGGATCCAGCTGGTCTCAGCCCTTCCTGCACACTGGTGAGTGTCCCTGGTCAGCCCTGCTTTGGGGCCAGCACAGCTCCTCAAATGTAAGGAGGAGTGTCCGGCGTCGTGGTGTCGGCCCTGGACACCATTCCTGAAGGCAGGATGGGAAGTGGAGATGGAGCTCCTGCCTCTGGCCCTTCCTGGGAGCCCCCTCCACAGCTGGGGGGGAGCAGAGAGTGTCCTGAGGGCTGATCCCAAAATCCCTCCACCCTGAAAGCCTCTGCTGGGACTGGTGCTGCAGCAGCCCCAAGGGTGCATGAGGTCTGAGATCATGGAATCATGGAATCATGAATGGTTTTGGAAGGGACCTTAAAGTCCATCTATTCCCACCCCCTGCCATGGCAGGGACACCTCCACTGTCCCAGGCTGCTCCAAGCCCTGTCCAACCTGGCCTTGGACACTGCCAGGGATCCAGGGGCAGCCACAGCTGCTCTGGGCACCCTGTGCCAGGGCCTCCCCACCCTCCCAGGGAACAATTCTTTCCCAATATCCCACCTATCCCTGCCCTCTGGCAGTTGAAAGCCATTCCACCTTGTCCTGTCACTCCATCCCTTGTCCCAAAAAAAGCTCTCCTGGAGCCCCTTTAGGCCCTGGCAGGGGCTCTGAGCTCTCTCTGGAGCCTTCTCCTCTCCAGGTGAACACCCCCAGCTCTCCCAGCCTGTCCCAGAGCAGAGGGGCTCCAGCCCTTGGAGCATCACCGTGGCCTCCTTGCCACTTGTTCTATCAGCTCCATTTCCTTCATGCCCTGGGGGCCCCAGGGCTGGAGGCAGCTCTGCAGGTGGGGTCCCACCTGAGCAGAGCAGAGCAGAGGAGGAGAATCCCCTCCCTTGAGGAGACCGTGAGCTGCCATTGCCTCATGCACCTCAAACCACTTCTGATGGGCTCAGTGAGTCCTTCTCACATGGGAACTTCCTCTGTCCCTCACTGCCCATGCTCTGCCTCACCTCATTTCACTTGCAGAACTGTTTCCAGAGCACCTGCAATAGTCCCACAGTCCCTCGGGATGTTTGTCCTTCTTTGCCTTCATCTTCTGCATCCTCTGTGTGCGCTCCAGTGCCAGGGCTGCTGTGCTGGTGCAGAGCAGCTGTTCCCAAACTGGGATAACATCCCCCTGCATTCAGCTGACTTGCAGTTCCTCCTTATCCTTGGTATTAATCCCAAACTTGCAGAATCACCAGGTATTAGGATTTGATAGAGACGCTGCTCTTTGTGTGGCGAGACAGCTGATGGAAGTCTTAATACTGCAGGTGGTGAGCTGCCAATCCATCTAAAGCCAGGCTGTATTAGCACTCTGATATCAGAAATATCCCTCCTGATAGCGGGCAGATCCCTCCAAGGGAGAGCTTGGGGAAGCAGAGTGCGCTGCCTTTGTGCCTGGGCTCGTGTGTGTGCCCTGCCTCGCTGGCTCCGTCCGAATCCGCAAAGTCTGGCACGTCCAGAACGCCTCCCGTGGATCTGGATGTTGCTGTGAAAGGAAGAGAGAGGACAGCATCCCATTTCCAAAAATGTCAGGCTGCAAGGGAGGAGGCAGGAGGAGGGCCAGGGCTGAGGGAGCTGTTCTGGGTTGTGTCTGCAGGACTGGGGGCACTCAGGAGTGACACCCCACCCAGCAGAGGTGCTCACTCCCTGTTCCTCCACCCTCCCCCATATTCTTCTTTCATGCTCATCCTCTCCCTTCCCTGGTGTGAGACAAGGCCATGCCCCTGTGGTCATTGTGGGGTCCTGAGCCTCCCCAGAGTTTGGGGACCCTGCCTGGCTCAGGGATCCCGTATCCAGACCCTTTCCCAGGGCTGTGAAGGGGATGCATGGATGTCTGAAGTGTGATTTGGGCTGGTAACTACACCACTGGTATTTAATACCAAAAACCTACCTCCTGTTGGGCCACTTCCATTTTTCAGTTCTAGGAATAATCAGAATGGTAGGCAGGAAACAAAATGCATCATTTATAAAATGAAACTCTTGTGGTTATGGTGGGCAATAACATTTGCAGAAAATCCTTTTCCCCTTTCCTTACTCTAATTCTCCACAGTGACCAGGCTGGTTTTCCCCACCTGGTTCCAAACAGCAAACACAGCTTAGTTCGAGGTAAATCCTGCTCATCCCTCCAGGATCCATCATTCCCTTGCCCTGTCCCAGATCCATCACTTGTCTGGTGTTTCCAGCCAGGCGCCCAGCTGAGATGAAGGGCTGGGAAGGAGGGATGGGCTGCTCTAAAAACCCCAGCTGTGATGATGGAGCAGCATTCCGTGTGGTGAGAGCAGTCTGGGCAGAGCAGGCAGTGGATAAATATGGAAATGTTCTATGAAGTAACTTGGTGATTCCCAATTAATACCCTAATTGCCCCCTTTTTTAATTATTGACTCCAAAATTACTGAGCTGAGTTGCAAATGCTGCGGAATATAAAAAGGAAGGAAGGACTTTTTATTGACATTTTGGAATTACAAATTATGTTTGTTGTGAAAAAATGAGAGACCGTCTGTTTAATTGGTCGTAGGATGCAATTTGTGAGCACTTAGGTAAGAAAAATACAGCTATCTAGGGGATCGTTAAAGATCCCTTTCCTCTGAGTCAGCAAAGCTCAGAGCTGGAGAGGAGACAGATCTATATCCCATAAAATTCAGAATAACGAGGAGAAGGTTTGGGGGCTCAAAAAGAAAAAGCAGAGGGTCTCCTGGCTAAGGTGGCTTGATCCTATTTCATATTCCCTTCTGGAATGTGGGGCGAGCCCCCTGGGTCAGAGGAGGTTTCTGGCTGCAAACAGAAAAAAAAAAAATTGGGATTCTTCTAATGGCTTTTAGCGGACAGAGGGTAGATTTAGATGGGATATTGGGAGAGAATTCCTCCCTGTGAGGGTGGGCAGGCCCTGGCACAGGGTGCCCAGAGCAGCTGTGGCTGCCCCTGGATCCCTGGCAGTGTCCCAGGCCAGGTTGGACGGGGCTGGGAGGGAATGTGATGCCGGTGTCATTCCCACAAAGCCCTTGGAAAAACAGCACTGGGAGCTTGCTATTGCAGGCAGATTCGTTAACACCAGTAATTAGCAGTGAAGCCTGTACTGCAGGTGGCAGAAGCCTCTGGAGATTAAAGATCACCATTCGGGCTGAGAACGGCTCTGCTCTCACTCACTGCACGAATGACAGGATTTGGCACAGGATTTCACAGTGGAGGAGGAGATTGGGGCTGTCTGGTGCCATCGTTTTCCATCATCGAGGGGGAGAAGGGGGATGCTGAGGGGATGGATGGCACTGAGCTGAGGGGGTGTGGGGGAGCAGGCAGGGAGAGCCCAGGGAAAGGCGTGCAGGGGTAGAGACCTGGCTCTCGTGGCTGTCCCCTCTGCAGGCTGCTCCTCCTTGTGTCTCCTCACCGAGAGCCTCCTGTGCACCCTGTGGCTCTGGCAGCTCCTGCCTGCAGCTCCTGCCTGCCCTGCATCCCTGTGGGCTGGTAAATGGGATGGCACATCAGGTGTCTGTCCCTGTCCCCACCTCGTCACCATCTCCTGTCCTGCTGGCAGTGAAGCCGATGCTGGCTCGGACACCCTCATGCTCACCTGGTGTAGGTCTTGCAGCCCCAGCAGGGCAGACCCGTGCCACCCCAAGCTTTGCAGTCCCTCCGGGCTCTGTGCTGGCCCCCGGGCTCTGTGCTGGCCCCTGGGCTTTGAGCCTGCTGCGCTTTTAAGGGCTTGGAACTGCACAAGGAATGGTGGTGTTGGAGCAGGGCAAAATTACAGAATCTGGAATGGTTTGGGTTGGAAGGGACCTTAATGATCATCCCATTCCCACCCCCTGCCATGGGCAGGGACACTTTCCACTGTCCCAGGTTGCTCCAAACCTTATCCAACCTGGCCTTGGACACTCCCAGGAATCCAGGGGCAGCCACAGCTTCTCTGGGCAGCCTGCAGGTTGCTCACCCTGTAGGAAAGGTCCAAGTTCCAGCCCTCCCTGTGTTCCTGTGCCATGGCCAGCGTGGGAGAGGCCACCAGGCACTCTGCAAAGAGGTGATGGAAGGAGAGGTTGTTCCCGGTCTGCACCAGGATGCTGCTCTTGCAGTGCTTTTCCTCACTGGAAAAGGTTTTGCAGCTTGGGGACCCATTTCCCTCTTTGGACTCCCCATTTTCCTGCTCCTTCAGGCTATTCCTGCCTCTGTCTGGCTGCTGGGGGGCAGAGCAGCTCAGAAACTCTGCCCCCCCGACCCTGCAGCCCACCCTCAGCCAGGGCTGTACCACCCACTCGTTTGGTATAGTGCCACAGCTGGGCAGTGTTAAATCTTCACCATCCCACTGCAGCACCTTGGAAACAACACAATTTACAGGAATTCCTCCCCCCCCCAGGGCTGAGATTGAGTTGAGGAGCGACTGTAAATCCCTCCTGTATTTTTTTTTCTTTTCTATTTGTTTTACCCAGATCTAATCAATGCTATAAAGGGCAAAGCAGCAGTTTCATTTATTTATCACGGGGAGCAGCACAGCAAATAGTCCAACACTTGGCAGTTTGCTGACCAATACTCCCGATAATCAGCGTTTTTCAGGCTCTTTGCAGGGAAGTCCTGTGGAGTGGGGGTACATCAATAATGCCATGATCACAGAATCTGATGGGAAGGCCACCTTTTGTAGATTTTGTAGCTCTCCATAGCAATGACATCGGGGATTTCATTCTACAGAAGACAAATGAAAAGGGTGAGTTTTAATTCAAGTTTTTTAGGTTAAAAATTACTTTTTCAGTGCAAATTGACATAGAATCATAGAATCACAGAGTGATTTGGGTTGATAGAGACCTCAGAGATCATAGAATCATGGAATATTTGGGTTGGAAGGGACCTTAAAGCTCATCCCAATCCCACCCCCTGCCATGGGCAGGGACACCTTCCACTACCCAGGCTGCTCCAAGCCCCATCCAAGCTGACCTCAGACACTTCCAGGGATCCAGGGGCAAAGGTCATAGAAAGTTTTTTATTTTGGAGTCATCATGCTTTTAGTAAGAAGAATGAAAGCTGTAACCTTTACTGAGAAACAGGAAATCTTACCTTTGAGTTTTAATCTAAGAAGAGGGGGCCACAGTTGATCCATTTTTCTGTGAGCTTTGTGATTTCGTTGCACATATTTCATGGCAATTTCCCCTCCCTTTCCAGCTGCTCTCCAGCACTGTCATGCGGTAATTTTCTGATAAAAGAGAGGATTCCTCAGCAAAACCCCACTCTCTGCTGCAGGTGCTGTGTCCCTCTCCCGGAGACCTGAGAATTCCATTCCAGGGAATTCCAGGGAAGCCTCGTGCATCTCATTTGGCTGGATCTCTTTTCCCAGCACGTTCTGCTTCCTCAAGGGCAACATTTGCTTCCAAGCCCTGCCAGACCAGCATGGGCTGCCAGAGATAAGGGTGACAAATGGGCACACGGAGATTAAACCTGGATCTTGGAATAAACTTGGGTCCTTGAATGCCATATCCAGCCTTTCCTGGGATGAAACACAACCAGGGCTCAGCACCTGGGCAGGTCACACATTACTAAATGTCCTCCTTAAGATGCTGAAAACGTTTGCCTTGGTTCCCTGCCAGGGATGGTTCACCCTGTGCCCTCCATCCTCAGTGCCAGTCCCTGTCCCAAAAGCCTTGCTCCTCAACCACTCCCTGTTTTCACCTCCTGATCAGCAGTACTTGCCTGATCTCTGGGGTGGCTGAGCTGGAGTTTTCCCTGGACCCCAGACAGAAGTTTTCATGCCTCTGTGGCAGGGCAGGATGCCTTGAGGAGCCTGATGTGGTGCCCAAATGCAGCAGCTGGATGGTGAGAGGAGCAGGGGCAGGGCTCACACCCCGCTCACCCCGCAGGCAGCACATCCAAGGAGGAGCCCGGAGTGCAGCGGGGGGGTCTCACCCCTGCAGCTCCCAGATCAGTGCCGTGGCTTGTGCAGCAGCTGCTGTCAGTAAAGTGTGTGGATGAGCCTCATTAGCGCTGCCTTAGAGTGCAGCTGAGTGTAATTGTTCGCTGTGCTTAAAAGCCAGAACCAGGGGGAATTGCCAGGATATATTCTCCGGGTGTGAAATGCAGGAAATAACAGAGCTGGGGGCTGGAGCTGGTGTTCAGAGCGGTGTAAGGAAAGCAGAGCTGGGATTTAAGGGAGCAAAGGAAGCATTTCACCTGGTTTGACACAGACAGGCAGGGTCTTCCAGCTGCTTCTGCCAAGTGGGTGGCAGAGCCCAGTGGCAGAGGGGGTGGGCTGGGCATGGATTCCCAAATCTGAGCATCCCACAGCAGGCTGGCATCTCCCACGAGTGCAGTGTTAACCTGCTGCCCTGACCAGAGGGAGGGATCCCTGGGGATGGATGTCCTTAAGAAGAAGCCTGGAGGGTCTGGGAGGTGTTGGGATCAGCCCATCACTGTCATTCCACCACTGTTTGTGCCTCCTGGTTCTCGCTCCCAGCCCAGCACGGAGCCTGGGAACCTGAGCGTGATTAAAGTGTCTCTTTCAGACAGAAATGCAGTTGAGATGTCAACAGTCAGACTCCCCTGCCCCCCTTGTCACTTGTGCCAGTGGTTAATCATCTCCCTGCTATAATTTGTGCCCTTTATCTCATTTGAGTTGGTCGGGCTTCAGCTTGCAGCCATTATTCCTGTTGTGTCTTTACCCTTTTGATTAAAGAGCCCTTTGGTAGCCGGTATTGTCTGCAGATGAAGGTTCTTGCACACAGTAATCACATCACCTTCCCATATCCCTTTTGATAAGCTAAACAGAACAAAGTCTTTAATTTTCTCTGTCACGCATTTTCTTCCAGCCCTGAATCATCTTTGGGGCCGCATGCTGTACTCTCTCTAAGTTTTTTTTTAATCTGCAGAATTTCGATCTTGAATTGAGTGTCTCAGTTGTCAAACTGGAAGTGCAAAAGTCCTGCCAAGCCTCAAGCCCTGAGTTTAGAGACTGACCCATGCCCTGGACCTCACCCTCCACAGAGTCCCCTGTGGATGCTTGTCAACCAGGAAGCCCCAAAGCCTGGGATTCAGGATCTCTGCTCTGGAGCCAGGCTGGGAGAGCTGGGGGTGTTCACCTGGAGAAGAGGAGGCTCCAGGGAGAGCTCAGAGCCCCTTCCAGGGCCTAAAGGGGCTCCGAGGGAGCGAGTTTGGACAAGGGATGGAGGGACAGGACACAGGGAATGGCTTCCCACTGCCAGAGGGCAGGGATGGATGGGATATTGGAAAGGAATTGTTCCCTGGGAGGGTGGGGAGGCCCTGGCACAGGGTGCCCAGAGCAGCTGTGGCTGCCCCTGGATCCCTGGCAGTGTCCAAGGCCAGGTTGGACGGGGCTTGGAGCAACCTGGGATAATGAAAGGTGTCCCTGCCCATGGCAGGAGGTAGAATGGGATGAGCTTTAAGGTTCCTCCAACCCAAACCATTCTGGGATTCCTTCTGTGGTTTACCACACAGTGACACCCAGTAGCCCTCGGAGCAGGAGTGTGACTCTGCACAGAGCAGTTCTCAGCAAGGTGTCTGACCTGGTGTCCCCAGACGCTCCAGATGGATCCCATTAAGCCCTTTTGGGAAGGCCAGCTCAGGGTCAGGCCAAAGGCAGGTGCACACAGGGTTCACGTGGGTCTGAAGTTCATTTCTCCAAGCCTTGCTCCTGGTGCCTTCCTGGCATGACTCCCTTCACTGAGGGCACCTCCAGCTCTGCTTGGGTATTTGGCTTTCTGATCCTCCTATCAGAACACACAGAGGAGAAAGAGAGACACCTAAAGGGACTCAGTTTTGTGAAACTTTTCTGGAATTCCCAGCACAGCTCTTGGCTGCTTCCTGGCTCTCCCAGCTTGGTCCATACAGGTGAAGAACCTGGGGAAGTGAACTGCAGTAGGCAGCTCTCCCTGTAGCAGATGGAAATCTGGGATACCCTCTTGAAATCAGACAAGCTGAGGCCATTGAGGATCAAGCCCCTTAATCAATATTCCTGTCACTGTCTCAGAGCCATTCCAGCACTGGTGCATCCTCATTTCCTTGCAGCAAACCTTGCAGTCGACCCAAAGAGGGGTTATATTTGCATAGTCCTCACTTTCTTTTATCGCTCTCTCATGTTTTTTGAAAGCTTGGATATCTGAAGCACTTAGCTCTGCGTTGAGTGTCTCATTAAATTGCAGAACCCTGCTTTTCTGGGCTCTGTTAATTAAGCACTTGATTGAAAGTCTAAATCTGAAGGCTTGGGTATTGACTCCAGCTTTGCTAACCTGAGGTGATCTGTTCAGTGTAGTTACAGCTTGCCCAGCCAATTTCTGAATGTCCTTCCCCCTGCTCTCCCCAGGCATCCCAGATTGCTGCAAACCCTTGTGTTTCCTCTGCGTTGGCTGGAAAGTCTCTAAGATTTTATTTTAGCTCTTGAGCTCTGCTGTCACTGGAGTTTGCTGCTGCAGTTGTTGGTTAATAAAGACTGCCTGGCCATTTAGCAGGCAGCAGTTAATGACCACCAAGGATTTTGGCTTGGATGCTCGAGCAGCCTTGTTGGTTTTGTTACTTTATTTTTTTAATTTTATAGACTATTTCATGTATTTGCATAACAAGGAGCCTCCCTCCAGATGCCAACGTGTTTTTCATGTCAGCAATTTGAACTTCAATATTTTCATCTGGCTGGCACAGGGGTGTTCAGGGCCAGTCTCCCCAGGGACACACAGCTTTCCAGGTGGGAGTCAGGCACCTGCTGACCCTGACCCTGTGGATCCCACATGGGCAGTTCTGGGGTGTGGAGCAAGGACACTGCAGCCAAAATACAACAACCTGGATGCCTTGTGCTGTTCCTCCACCCTGTGCTGCTTCTCCATCAGCTCCTGAGGGAAACCAGCAAGGGAGGAGAGCAGATGGAGGAGAGAGCAGAGGACAGGAGGTTTGAGAGGTCCGTGCTCTGTGCTGAGCCTGTCCTGTGGGAAGGAGGCAAAGGAATGTTCCCAAAATGAGCTGCCCCAGGACAAACAGGAGCTGGATTAGAAGAGGATGGCACAGAACTCCCAGTCTGGGCAGTGGGAGACCTCCAAGGCAGTGAGTCCGGGAGATCTTTGCGGGTGGGGCACTCCTTTGGGTTTGTGCCCCGTTTCTGTCAGCCCCAGGCCAGCAGCACACAAGACATCACCGGGGCCGGATCCCTGAGGAAATGCCAATGCCACTGCATTGCCTCTCCAGCTTTCTGCTTCCCAGGGCTGCTCAAATCAAGTGTGATTTGTAGCTCAGGCTGTACTGCTCACCCTGCTGGGGACCACTTGCTGCTAACCCTGTCTCGCCCTCTCTTTTGAAAGGAATGAATTTCTGGGGTTTGTTTTTCTAGACTCTCCTTGTCTGCCTCGTAATTCCTTACTTTAAATTGCCCCCTGCAACTGGTTTGTTCCAGCTGCTCCAACATCTGCCCTGGGTCCTGCATCTCCTATCTCCCATCCCAGGATGCTTTTCCTTCCTGTTCTTCTTCCCTTCCCAAATGGTCCCAGATGGGCCCTCTTTGGGGTGCCCATTGCATCCCTGCACAGGGGGCACTCAGGGTAGACTGTCATTTAATTGAATTTTCTTCTGAAGCTGTAAGTGGGATAATCCTAAAGCTTAGCTTTGCCTCCGAGTCACAGCCTTTGTGATCTGGGAAAGGTTTTCTTTATTAGTTTCTTGGTCTAATCAGCGTCTCTGGTTGCTGCCTTTGCTCCTGAGGAGTATTTCTGACTTGTTTGGAGGTGGAGGATTGCTGAGACCACGCAGCTCCTCTCAGAACTCCCTGTCCGTGTGTGTGCATAGGCAGGGAGGCTCCAGAGTGGATCTGGAGGGGAACAATGTTCCTGCTCCATGCAAAAGGAGCCTTTTCATTTTCTGAAGGAAACACACACTTTCTGTCCGTCTCCACCCAGTCCCAGAGTTTAGAACTCATTTTAAGAGACAGTGTGCAAGTGTGTTACAAGGTACAAATCTGCACAGAAAGGTGGCCAGAATCTAAAAGGAAGCACTGAGCAGCCCCTGCTGTGGGTTTGCTGTTCACTCTGTGAAAACCTTTCCTGGGCCGGCCGTGCCCGCCCTGCGCAGGGTGGCAGTGCCACACGCAGTCCATGAGTTAGCAGGGGCTGGGGACGGCTGCCTGGGCTCCGTGTGTAGATGGCCCTGCAGAGGTTAAACACCTGCCCACGCCACCTGGGGCTGTGGCTGAGCCCAGAGCTGGATGCAGATCCCGCTGTGCCAGCAGGCCTGGCTGTGGGGCGGTGGTGCAGGACCCCCGGGGGCTGCTCTGGGGTGATGCAGGACCCCCGGGGGCTGCTCTGGGGTGGCACAGTGTTAATTTTCCTCGCAGGAGCTGGTTTGGGTGTGTGCTGGAAGCAGTGCAGGTGTTACAGGGATGTTGCAGTCACAGCTGAGCAGGGCTGGCTCAGAGGCGAGGTCTGCTCTGCTCCTCGCCCCACCAGTGGAGCAGCTGGGGGGGCACAAGGAGTTGGAATATCCCAGCTGTCCCCAGGGATATTCCAGGCCACGTGGGATCGTGCTCAGCATGTAAAGCTGGGGGAAGAAGGAAGGAGGTGATGTTTGGAGTGATGGTGTTTGTCTTCCCAAGTCACTGTTAGGGGTGAAGGGGCCCAGAGATGCTCTGGAGGTGTCCAAGGCCAGGTGGGACAGGGCTTGGAGAGTCCTGGTCTAGTGGGAGGTGGCCCTGCCTGTGGCAGGGCGTGGAACAAGATGGGCTTTAAGGTCCTTTCCAGCCAAAACATTCCATGAATCTGTAATGATCCTGAAACCTGCCTGCCCATGGCAAGTGTGGAATGGATTCCTCGTTTTGCACAGCTTTTGCTTTCCCTATTAAACGATCTTTATCCCAACACACTTTCCTCATTTTTACTCTTGCAATTCCCTCTAACGTGCCACCCAGGGGAAGCAAGGCAGCAGCTGTGTGGGGCTAAGTTGCCAGCTGGGGTTAAACCACAGCAAGGTGAAGTGGTGCAGAAAGTGGCTTGGGATGAGCAGAGAACTGGGAGACAGATGAATTCAGAGCAGCCACATTTGGGGAAACGTGGTATTATTAATGTGAAGAGCTTGGCTTCCCGTTCAGTGCTGACCACTCACAGCCACGGTGTGTTCAACCAGGCAGCAGCCAAACCCCCTCCAAACCAGCTGCTGGTAAAAAGCCCTATGGAAATCCTTGTGGAAACATGCAGGAGGAAGTTGCCATCTTGTGGAAGCTGGGAATTTCCAGTGCTGCTGCTTTGGGATGTGTTTGAGTTTCCATGGCTTGATTTTCAAGGCCAGGCTGGACTGGGATCGGAGCAACCTGGTCTGGTGGAAGGTGTCCCTGCCCATGACAGCAAGGTTAGAACAAAATGGTCTTCAAGATCCCTTCCAACCCGACCCATTCTATGATTTTGGGGAAATATGGGGGTTTTCTGAGGCAGGGTTAGTTGAAGCTCTTAGCAAAGCCTGTGGTTTTGGGGCAGTCCCGGCAGGGCAGGCAGCAGTGCTGATGGTGGGTCATTAGCAGGTCACCACCATAGCTGGAATCTCTAAAGCTCTGCAAGCTGAGGAAAAATAAATTGTCGTTTTGGTCATTACAGGCACGTAGCTGTGCAGCCAGGTCTGGCTGTGGAGGATTTTAGGGGGTTGATTCATATGAGGAGGGCTGGGACGGAGACAGCTGGGGGTTGTTGGTGGATTGGGATAATCCCCCTTTGCCATCCTGCCTGCTGGGCAAATTCAGCACCTCCAAATGGGCAGGAACCCCATTGTTCCACATGCAGTGTCTTTCCTTTGTCCTTTGCGTAGCTCCAGGTGAGGCTTGCTTGGATCTGGAGGTGGTTCTGCCCAGCTGGACCTGCTCACTGGGATCCAGGGGCTGCTCCTGGGAGGCAGCAGCTCAAGGACCAGCTCTCTGCAGGTGTGTGCCGGTCCTTTGGGGGGACCAAAATCAGTGGGAAAGCCTGAGTCACACAGTCTTGTCCCTCCTTTGAGGAAGCATAATCATTCCATTTTTCCCTTTTTGACTGAAAAGATAAGATAAGGTTGATTCCTTTTTAGAGTCCACATCAGCTCAGCGTGGTGGGCAGGGGAGGACGTTCGCTGCGGGCGGCGTTGATCTCCTCCTTCCTGCCTCAAGACCACAGATCTCAGCTTTTTGGAATATAAATTGTAAACTGAGGAGGGCATTCAATAAAGGCTACATTTCTCCCTCCTGCCTTCCTCGTCAGAAGAATTTAATCAAAATCTCTCTGTATTCTGCACAGAGCCCATGGCTTTATATTTTATACCAGGGAGCTGGTCCAGCAAAACACTTAAGCTGGAGGGGTGTCCTGTTGCATCTAATTAGGCTGCTCTTGGGCTCAGATTTAAACAAATAATTAACTGAGTGCCTGGACCAGCACCAGGGTACTGAGCACTTCCACAACTGCCCCTTCTTCTTGTTGTGGAGCAGAGGATTTCACATGGATGGACCCTGGTGACCAGGGACAGCATCCAGGGAACAGCTGGAGCTTTGCCAGGGGAGGCTCAGGCTGGAGATCAGGGAAAGAAAGGTTCTTCCCCCAGAGGGTGCTGGGCACTGCCCAGGCTCCCCAGGGAATGGGCACGGCCCCGAGGCTGCCAGAGCTCCAGGAGCGTTTGGACAGCGCTGCCAGGGATGCAAAGGGTGGGGTTGTTGGGGTGTCTGTGCAGGGACAGGGGCTGGGCTGGATGATCCTGGGGGTCCCTCCCAGCTCAGGATACTCCATGGATTTTTTGTGATTCCCTTTTGCAGCTGTGCTGGCTCACAGAGAATTCCTTGAGAACCCCTCCACTTCATGGGCTTCAACCTTCACCCCGAGGGCAAACCTGTCCTTGTGGGGGCAAAGATAAAGCTGCCTTGAATGGAAAATCAAGAAAATCAGAAATTTGGGAATTCACTCCCCCAAGGAGAGGTTTGGACCAAGCATCACTTAAGCCCATGTCTTACTTTCCTGTTGAGTCTAGGGCTGTGTTTTATTGTGGACGTTGCAGGAGGTGACACGCTGGGAAGTTTTGAGGAATGGATGTCCTGATTTGTAGAGCATCCTACTGGGCAAGGAGTGGGTTTAGCAAACTGATGCCGTGTCGCTTTGGATCAGATGTGTTCTGTGCCAGAGCAGCACCTGCACTTGTAGATGGGGAAATCAAAGACCATGTCTGTGGTGTAGAAACTGCAGTCCAGAGCCCAGGTCCCTCAGAAGGCTCAGTGCCAGCAGTTCCCAGGCTTTTCCTGCCTCTCTGGATGACAGTCCAAGGAGGAGCAGCAGGAAGGGGAGGTCAGGGAGTGGTGTGGGTGAGGGCAGAATGAAGAGGGCAGCAGTCACCTCTGCCAGCTTCCCTCCTGTGTTTCAGGGGATCCCAGAATGGTCTGGGTTGGAAGGACATGAAAGCCCATCTCATTCCACACCCCTGCCATGGACAGGGACACCTTTCACTCTTCCAGGTTGCTCCAAGCCCTATCAAGCCTGTCCTTGAGCACTTCCAGGGATGGGAATGTTTCTCAACTATGTTTCTTCACTTCCTCTGTGCAATTATTGGATATATTCAGTATTACCCTGCACACACTGTTCCCTGTCCACAGAGACAGGTGGGATGGATCTTTGCATTGCCCTGGGCCAGCAGTTTGGATGTTCTGTGGTCGGTGGTGCCAGCAGCAGTTGTCACATTTCTCTAAGAGGTTTGGAAGATGACTTCCAGCTGGAATTTTGGGGAGCTGATGGCTGTGTCACAGCAGCCACCCAAGAGCAGCTTGGATCCTGTCCATGGCCACCTTTTCCAGTCATCCTTACTGGGATCATTTGGCTGACACGGGGTCTGAAATCATGGGCGTGTTCTCTGTGCTTTGGGCCAATGCTGGCCCATATCACGCTGCAGAAGGCACTGTGGTGAGCTGTGTGGGTATTCCAGGAAGGATCCCAAAGAAAGAGGAAGAGCTCCTTGTATCCACACTACACTGAGCATCCCTGCCTGCAAAAATCCCTGGATAGTTTGCCAAGTCGTGGGGAAGCGTTCACTGTGCAGGACATTCATCTTTTTCTTTTGTGAGTAACAGCACCAAAATCTGTGTTATCAGCCAGAGAGGGAAAGCTGCTCCCCAGAGCTCTCAGCTGGGGCATTCAGCCTCTTATCTGAGTAAGCGAAATCCCAGATATCCAAACACAGGCAGGGTCAGGCAGCCTACGGAGTGTCTGGGAAATGCAGAGCAAAAGCCGCTTTGCACTCCCAATAAATTGGTCCCAGAGGAATTTTGCTTTGAAATTCTAATTGACCCAGGGAAGAAAATTATTTCATGGACTTTGAACTCATTAAAAAACTCCATCATTCATCCACAGTTTATTCCTGACACTTAATCAAAAGCAATGTAATGATCTTTCTAACAAACGTGATGTGATGGTGTTGGGAACGTGTTTACTCCCAAGTACACAGCATGCTGGAGGACTGGAAGGTGTTTATTAGCTTTTTTATTACAGTTACCAAGCGCCTCTCAGGAATTTCAGAAGTTTCCAGAATTAGGAGCGATTGTTTCGGTGCCTTTTAATCGCAGATTTTTGTGAATTTGAGGAATTCCATCTCTTGTGGAATTTTGTATCTTTAAAACCTTCTTTTATACAAATGAGAAAGAAAATAAAGCGGCAAACTCCTGATTAAGAAAATTTAGAAGATATTTTTAAAAATCAAACTCGAGTGACTGTTTTCAATCAAACTTGGAGTGCACAGATGTTAAATTACAGGACATTCACAGCACACCAGCAAACCCCCCAGAGGTGTCAGCACCTCTGTTCAAGGAAGCATTTTCTAATGTAGCACCCTGAATCCTCACCATCTTCAGAGAGAGAGAAGATGGTTTCACTCAGGAGGGTCCTCAGCGAGATAGAATTTGGGGGAAGAATCACATTTCCTACTCAAACTTGGCAGACTTACAAGAGCTTGTTTTTAAGTGCCTTCCAAGTGGGGGGTTCTCTTCTGGAATGAGTTATGTCAAGGTCGTGGGTGTGGATGGCCTGAGTTCTGCAGTGCCCTGGATTTTGGAGAAGTGTAATTCCTTCAGTCAAACTCCCAGGATGTGTTTCACCCCAAATCACCATAATCTGCTAACCCTGAGATCACAAGGTGTTCTGGAGAAGGTGCTTAAAACACAGACCTGTGGTTTTCACTCATCCTGACAATCAAAGGGTTTATAAATCCTTCGGGAGTTTGGAAGTTTGTAAATCCTACCACTTCTGTAGAAATTTCTTACTGAGCATTGTCACCTGGCAGTGTTTCCCACAGGGGGGATAAAACCAAGTAAAGTCATCCTGCTGTTTCCTTAGGGACTAATCCTGCTGCACTGAAGTTAATTATTAATTATAGTTAATTGTCCTCTGTAAAAGCAGGGCAGAACCCAGAGTTCCATGAGCAGCTGGTGCTGCTGCAGCTCGTGCAGGGCAGCTTTTGGTCTCAGTTCATGGACTTCCCCACAGAATTGTGCCAATTTTCAGCACGAGCTGAGCTCTTTCTGAGTATGGGTGGCTGCACATGAGTGTGGAACGTGAGTGTCTGGGGGTAGGAGGAGGCTCAGCCCTCACACCCTGCCAGGCACCAGAGAGTCTGGGCAGGAGGAGGTGTCTGGCTGTGTGCTGCTCTGAAAGCAAAGCAGGGAGAGATCCTAAGTCAGAACTACAATTGAATAGGAAAATTAAAAATAAAGGCAGAAAACACTGGCTTAAACTGCCAGAGTGAGGACACAGCCTGACACCCTGCCGGGCAGGGCGCTGGCAGCAGTCCCATTAAATGGTGCCTGCAGCCCTGCTGCACTGATGGATGTGCTTCTGCTGAAGCAGTGATCCTGTAGAAGGCTCTGCTGTTCCTCTGCAGCTCCAGGGGTGCTTATGGAGCTCTTGTCCCCTGGGAACCCAGGAGGTCAGGGCTGCCTGTGCTGTCCCAAACCTCAGATTATTCCAGGCAGGAATGCTCGGTTCCTCCCCCTGGGCAGAGCATCTCACAGTGGGCTGATGGAATTTGCTGGGCCATGCAGTGAGGCTTGGTGGCCCATTAGCAGGAGATATGCCCCGGAGGGAGTTATCAGGGATGTGCCATGGAAGAGATAAAGAACCCTGCCCCACTTGGTTTTACCAGCTGGTGATGGAATGCACACTTTGGGTACATCTCACACTGCAACCTGAGCCGGGCTGAGACCTGGCTCTTCTCATGTGCTGGGCTAGAAGGATTTCTGTAACTGCATTGTTCAGAAGCTCCCACTCCTTGTACCTTCTCTGATGTCTGAAAAGGGTTGTGCTGCTGTCTTAACCCAAGAGGCTCTTTAAGGCCTTCCTAGAGGGGTTCTCTTCCCAGACACTCATTGTTATGGAACGTGTTAGAATTCCCACCTGAGATGCAGTAGCATGAGCAGCTCTCAGGTTTGCCAGGAGCAGGTTTGGAATACACACACTGTCCCAGTCTCATCCTTCTGTCCTAGGATGATGTCCTTGGCCAAGGATGTCAAGGACAACAAGAAGGGCTTTTTCAAATACGTTAATAACAGAAGGAAGAGCAGAGATGAGAAGAAAAGAGGTGGTTCCTGGAAACCCACCCAGACCCCAGAGAGACTCCCAGCACCTGGTGACCCTCCAGTGCAGGTGTGGGGTCACAGCCACACCTTCCTGGGCACAGCAGAAAGTGTCATCTCCATTCCCTCAGCTGCGCCAGGGCTCACCCAGCAGCACCTCACACACCAGTGAGAGACAGCCCCAAATCCCCTTGAGATCCCCACCCTGTGTCACCATGGCTGTCGAGGTGGGGGAGCAGCCAGTGCAGCCCCAGAGGGTCCCTGTGTCCAAAGGAGGGACACAAGGATGGGGAGGGGCCTGGAGGGGAAGCCCTGTGAGGAGGGCACTTGTTCTGTTCAGCTGGAGGAGACTGAGGGGAGACTCGTCCCAGTCTGCAACTTCCGTGTGAGGAAGAGGAGGGACAGACACTGATCTCTGCTCCTGACAGTGACAGGACCTGAGGGAAGGGCTGGAGCTGTGCCAGGGGAGGGTCAGGCTGGAGATGAGGGAAAGGTTCTTCCCCCAGAGGGTGCTGGGCACTGCCCAGGCTCCCCAGGGAATGGGCACGGCCCCGAGGCTGCCAGAGCTCCAGGAGCGTTTGGACAGCGCTGCCAGGGATGCCCAGGGTGGGGTTGTTGGGGTGTCTGTGCAGGGCCACTCCCTGATCCTTGTGGATCCCTCCCAGCTCAGGACATTCTGTGATTCCGTGATTCCATGTGTTTGCTTTGAGCCATCTGTTGGATTCTCTCTGTGTGAATCTCTGGATCTGCACTGTCCTTGCCCTGGCACGGAGGCGCTCCCAGGTGATGTGCCTGTCCCTGAAGGCTGTGGGGTCCCTGATGGACATATTCCACTGGGGTGCTCAGGAGGGACATCTGGGTTTACTCCTGACACCTTTAAAATCACATAAAGGCATTAAAGGCACTGCTTGCCTCTAATCCTCAAGCCGGGTTCCTGCACGTGCAGATGTGAGGCTGGAAATGGGGTCAGGAAATAGAAAATGACACATTTAAAGAAAAGAAAGTGCATAAATCTTATGAAGTTTCCTTCCCCTACCCCTGCCTGTAAATCCTGCCAGTGCTGGGAAGCAGCAGGGCTCCCTTCCGGTGTCTAAGCTTCTCAAAATGATGAAAATCCCTCAGTGGCAAATCCTAAAATTATTGGGGCGGGGGGAGTGCGAGCGGCTGTGCAGATCCTCATTGTCATGTATGGGGTCAGGAGGCACCTGGGCTTTATTCTGCCTGGCAGGGGGGTGTTGGATGGATGGATGGATGTGCCCTGAGCACCCCTGAGAGGAGGACAAGCCCTTGGCCACCACTGGCCACGTGGGCTGTGAAATGCAGAGCTGCCCCTTGCCATCCCAGCGCTGGGAAGGTGTTTCCTCCTGGACACGGGCACACAGAGAAGGCTGACCTGACGAATGCCTTTGGGAATGTGGTTTGCTCTCCCTTGGAACACTGATGCCTGGCTTTGGTCTGGATTTCTTGTCTGGATGTCTTTACCCAGACAAATTAATTCATTTTGGGCCTTTGTGAGAGTGTGACTGATTGGGCAGCGGAGCCGTGGAAGATAACAGGGCACAGATGAGCATTGGATCAGATTCAGGCTGCTGTTGGCTGTTCCCAGCAGCAGATCCCCATCTGAGCCCTGCCAGCTTTCACCCAGAGGGAGATTGTCCCCACAAAACCAGCTGGGTCCCTTTCACAACTCCCTTTGTGTGATCCTACTCATCCTGGATAAAACCCCAACCCACTTATATTTCCTCTAAATGGAGGCATTTCTCACACACACTCATCCCCCTGCAAAGCAGCGTCATTATCCATGTGTGGTTGGGCACAAAGCCCTCAGATATATTTTGAACATCTGACATTTTTCCAAGAATAAACAGTCGGAGAGTTGGAAAATGTTTGCAAACTTTTCCTTCCCACTTCCTAATCTCCAGGGAGCAAGCAGAAGATACTCAGTCCTTTCAGATGTTAATGCAATTTTGTATTTTGAAAGGAAAAAGTAACAAACAGAAACATTTCTCTCCCCAGCTGATGCTGTGACTTTGTCCCTTCATTTGCCATCACGGTCACTTTGTTCCTTTCATCTTGTTGAGAAGTTTGTTCTTTTGTCACACTGGGTGGGTGGAGTGCCTGAAGTGCTTTAAACAGAAGATAATAAAGTTTATTCTGATCTTTCCAGGACCAAGTGAGTCCGTAGTGGAGGTGCCCAAGAGAGGAGTGGTGTGGAGTGAGGAGCACAGCTCTGGGCTGGGCTGGGGACACTGAGACAGGACCTGTCCTCTCCTTATGCCTCATTTGCCATCTTGGCCTCACGTCTCTCATTCTGGCTCCCAAAATCACCGTAACCAATAACCAACAATAAACTGGAGTGTGAAAACTTTTAATTCAAACTGTGGAGAGGAAGCACTGCTGGACATGTTCATCTGCCTCCTCAGTGCTGAGCAGAAAGGAAATTGGATATTTCATCCTTTTATCATCATTTCCATGTGGGTGTGGCACTTGGGAACACAGTGGGCTTGGCAGTGCTGGGGAAGCATTTGGGCTCAGTGATCTTAGAGGACTTTTCCAGGCTAGATGATTCCATAATTAGGTTGAATCCAGGCAGCGTGCTGGTGCTGGTGCAGGTGGTCGTGGCTGTGCATTCCCAAGTGGAGCATCTGGGCTGTTCCCATGGTTTCAGCACTTCGGGATCAGGTTGCAGAAGTCAAAGCAAGCCCCAGGAGAAATAAATCAGGGCTGCTTTGGGAAGGGATTATTAAGCATTAATTTGTTACTAGTGCTGCTGCTTGTCTGGTTCCCGGCGCTGCTGCAGGGTGGGAACGAGCAGCAGCCCGGGCTGGTACAGGCAGCTTGGGCTGTGCTGTCCCTGGAACTACCCATGGGAAGAGCCACAGGCTCTGTGCCAAAGCCCCAGCCGTGATCCCACTCCTTTTCCAGCCCCTAAGGAATGTCCATGTGCAGGTGTCACCCCACTGGAGGGCAGTGACCTCAGCCCGTGGTACGGGAGGGAAAACCAAAGCACAGAGCTCCGGAGGGACAACCCAGGGTCCCCAGGGGGGCAGAGGCAGAAGCTGAGTCAAGTCTGTGTCTCATGGGTCTCAAGTCAGTCCTTTATTCATTTCATTAGCATGGAATCCTGTCATGGAATCCCAGAGTGGTTTGGGTTGGAAGGGACCTTAAAGCTCATCCCATCCCACCCCTGCCATGGGCAAGGACACCTTCCACTAGCCCAGGTTGCTCCAAGCCCTGTCCAGCCTGGCCTTGGACACTGCCAGGGATCCAGGGGCAGCCACAGCTTCTCTGGGCACCCTGTGCCAGGGCCCCCCCACCCTCACAGGGACATCTAACACTCAACCTGAATCTCTTCTTTCCGTTTAAAACCGTTCCCCTGTGCCCTGTCACTCTGCCTCTATAAAAAGTTGCTCTGCCTTTTTTTCACAAGCCCCCTTTAGGCCCTGGAAGGGGCTCTGGGGTTGAACCACCAGCTCTCCCAGCCTGGCTCAGAGCAGAGGGGCTCCAGCCCTCAGAGCATCTCTGTGGCCTCCTGTGGACTCTCAGCTCCACATCCTTGTAACCTGGAGCTGGGCACGGTGCTGCAGGGGGGATCTCACAAAGGCAGAGGAGACTCAGCTACAGCCCTTGGGTGTAACTCAAAGCTTCAGGCTGTTTTGGCCTTGGGAGAGTTTTGTCCAAGATTCTGGCTGGCATCTTGGGAAGGTCTGAGCCAGTTTTTCGAAGCAGGATCCTTGAATCCAGCAGTAAACAGTGCATGCCTGCTGCAGATGGTGTCTAACCCATTAGAGAGAGATCCCCTCACTGCTTATTTACCTCTGTCAGAGCTTATGAAAGAAAAATAAATGCTGTGGGATTAGTCCCCTAATGAATAGACCCGTGTGTGCATGCATGTAGTGCAGCATCTTACAAGTCCATCTCAGTAGTTTTTAGGCCTGAGAATGAAAGTTGTAATGAGGAAAATATTGATTTCCCATAAAAGGGCTTTAATCAAATGCCCTGACACCCCAAGGGGGACAGAGCTCTGCTACAACACCAAATTGCACTTCATACACCATCTATTTTTCAAACACTGTATAAATGAGCCTGCCCACTGGATATATGAGAGTTCCCAGGTGTCATACATCACAGGAGCAGGGAGAGCTGGAAGGAGAGCCAGTGCTGCCTGGCTCAGGAAGGGAGTGGTCTGGCAAACCCGCTGGGGAGCTGTGGGCAAAGCAGGCTTGTTCTTCCCTTGGGCGGGACCTGCAGCCAGATGAGGTCTAATAGAGGGGTGCTTGCTCAGGACTTCAGAGTCCTGATGGCCGTGTTTGGCCCTAAATGAGGCTATTTGTTTCTTCCTTGGGGCTCTAAAGTTTCCCTGGAGCCTTCTCCCCTCCAGGTGAACACCCCCAGCTCTCCCAGCCTGGCTCCACTGCTGAGGGCCTCCAGCCCTCAGAGCATCTCTGTGGTCTCCTCTGGACTCCCTTCATATCCTTCTGATGGTGGGGCCCCAGAACTTGGAATTAACAAAGCTCTCAGGGTCTGGGGTTCGCTCTGTGCCAACACAGGGGCAGAAGGAAGTTCATTGCTGTTCAAATACTTGAAAGGAGCTTCAAGGCATTGACCCTGAGGGTCACAATTCTCTTGAGGAAAATAACAGAGCAGTGGAGACCCACATGAAAGCTCTGCCTTCAGGAGCCAGTTCAGTCATTTCTGGGAGCCAGTCAGTCTCAGCAACTTGCATGATTAGCTTTAGTTTTCATTGCTTCCATATTTCCTCCCCACCATCCTCTTCTGCCTCACCTCACCCTACAGTTGGGAAGTTCTTTATTTATGTTTTGGCTTAAATCAAATCGCCTTGGCTTTGTAGCAGGGAGGCAGGAAATATTAGCACCAGGGAATCAGTATTCTGGAGGTGCATGGCACTGCTTCCTGAGTGCTTATTTATCCATCCTGGAGGAGGGGAGGGTGAGCAGTGTCTGTGCCTCGTTGTCCTGCCAGGAGCATCCTCCCGGCCCAATATCTCCCTCCAAATGGAGCTGGGTGCCAGGGTTCTTCCAGGAGTTATCTGAACCACTGCTGATTTGATTAGAGCAGTTTGTCCTTCCCTGCCACACATAATTCCTGTGATGATGGCTCATTTTTCTTGGCTGTAAGTGGAATTGCAGCAAACAGATCAGTTGTCTGGCTCTTCCCCGCTGATGGATCGTGCTGCTTCCTCCTGGTGCCCGCGCTCGCTTGGCTTCACTCTCTGCTCCACAAGAAATACTTCCCTACGCCCAGTGCTCTCTGTAAATCTCACCCGGGGCCTGGAAAGTTTGGGAAGTGCTCTGTCAAGTCACACTGTCACTGGAGCCTCCTCTCTGCATCACCAGCTTTGCTGTGCTCAGGCTGGGGAAGGCTGAGTCCTGCTGGCTCCAGGCGGGATCTGTGGGCACACCCCGGGCACACAGAGGGGCAGAGAGGCACAAAAGCCACCCCTGTGGGCCCCAGGGCCAGCAGCAACTCCTTTGAGGCAGCCAGAGGCTGCCTGGAAAGCGACAGAATCACAGAACTGTTTAGTTTGGAAAAGCCCTCTGAGAGCATCGAGTCCAGCCATTCCCCCAGCACTGCCAAGGCCACCTCTGACCCACGTACCCAGGTGCCACATCCATGGGGCTTTTGAACACCTCCAGGGATGGGGACTCCACCACTGCCCTGGGCAGCCTGTCCAATGCTTGACCACCCTTTCAGTGCTGACATTTTCCCTAATCTCCAACCTAAATTTTCCCTGGTTCAACTTGAGGCCGTTCCCTCTCCTCCTGTCCCTGTTCCCTGGGAGCAGAGCCCGACCCCCCCCGGCTGCCCCCTCCTGTCAGGGAGTTGTGCAGAGCCACAAGGTCCCCCCTGAGCCTCCTTTTCTCCAGCCTGAGCCCCTTTCCCAGCTCCCTCAGCCGCTCCTGGTGCTCCAGCCCCTTCCCCAGCTCCATTCCCTTCCCTGGACACGCTCCAGCCCCTCAGTGTCTTTGTCATGAGAGGCCCAAAACTGACCCCAGGATTCAAGTAAAGAGAGGTGACCAGTGCCCTGGTCCTGCTGGCCACACTGTGGCTGATAACTTGGTGACAACCCCAGAAAGAAATCAGGAGCAAATTACAGAAAGCAACAAGGTCCACCTCCAAAATTAGGGACTGAAGGAGAACCGTATCAGGAGCACTCCAGGGTGTGATTACAGTGATTATTGATTTTTCTGCTGGATTGAACCATGGACCAGATTAGGAAATCCAAGCCCTCTCTGCAAGGCACAGAGCAGGTGATCCAAGGCACAAACTGGCTCCAAAGACCTTATGATCGTGGTCAGGCTATTGGGAACTGGAAACCCCAGTGAGGCGTCCTTGCTTCCCGTCTTCTCGACTTTATGGGTGGGATTTTGGAATTTAATTGAGGCACCGGAAACTACTGAATTCTATTAAGAGTCCTAATCTGCCTTAATTTAACTTTGCACAGGGGTTTTGAAGTATAAGTAGGTTAACAGGCTTAATACTCCAGTTCACAGCCTCTGGCGTGGCCCTGGTTTTGTTATGGTTTACGGCATTGCAGGGGAGGCTGAACTACATAAAAATGCGTGTCAGAATTTACACTCTCAGATTGTCAATATTCACAAGTGTCACAGGGTTAATTACAGAGACCCAAACCATCCTCACTTTCTCCTTCCCTTCAGATGTCGTGTTTACTCCCTTCTCTGCGCTGACGTGTCTGGACTTTGGGTGGATTTTACGAGCAGAAGTAATGTGTGACTGTAGAATAATGTTTGACTCCAGCTCTGCTCTGTTCTGTGAGAGATGAGTTGGTTAAGATGCATCAAAAATCATCCAAAATGGCTTTTTGCCTGGCCATTGCACACCACGGGAGGTAGAGGAGCCCCTGGCATAAGTGGCCACTTGTGAGGGTGGGGAGGCCCTGGCACAGGGTACCCAGAGCAGCTGTGGCTGCCCCTGGATCCCTGGCAGTGCCCAAGGCCAGGCTGGACGGGGCTTGGAGCAGCCTGGGACAGTGGAAGGTGTCCCTGCCCATGGCAGAGGGGTGAGAGTGGATGAGCTTTAAGGTCCTTCCAACCCAAGCCATTCTGGGATGCTGTGAGAAGTGAAGTGGAAGCAGAGCAGATGCCTCCAGAGATAGGGGCCCCTCCACACTGTCTCAGCAGTGTTGCACACAGGGGTCTCACTGTGAGTCCTTTTTGTGCTGGGGTCTTAGGGGGTTTCTGGATGTGGTGCAGCTGTGCACAGTCATAGTGGGCATTTGGAGATGGTCTCTGCAAACCCTCAAGGATGGTGAAGGGCCTGGAAGTGCCATATGAGGAGTGGCTGAGGGAACTTGGTTTGTCCAGCCTGGAGCAGAGGAGTCTGAGGGGCTGCAGCTCCTCCCGAGGGGCAGCTCCGATCTCTGCTCCCTGGGACAGGGACAGCACCCAGGGAACAGCTGGAGCTGTGCCAGGGGAGGCTCAGGCTGGAGAGCAGGAAAGGTTCTTCCCCCAGAGGGTGCTGGGCACTGCCCAGGCTCCCCAGGGAATGGGCACGGCCCCGAGGCTGCCAGAGCTCCAGGAGCGTTTGGACAGCGCTGCCAGGGATGCCCAGGGTGGGGTTGTTGGGGTGTCTGTGCAGGGCTGGAGCTGGGCTGGATGAGCCGTGTGGGTCCCTCCCAGCTCAGGATATTCCAGGATTCTGTGAGAATGAGGCTTTCACTGCAGGCACACACTGCCTGCATTCCTGGCGTTACAGAATTACCTGGGATACACAGGACAGCAGGGACTGAGGATGGAGAAAACCATGCTTGAAAGGGCCAGCACGGAAAGGAGCCTACCCTGGGAATTACTTCTGCAGGAATTGCATTCATGGCCAAGAAGAAACCTTGCAGAAACAAGCCTGGGGAGCTTTTATCCAAGTGTCTGAGAGCTGTTAGCCAAAGCCAGGATCCTGCAGCCTCTGCAGCAGCACCCATCCTGCCCTTCCCTTCTCTCTGCCTGGGGAGAATGGTCAGGGAAGAACATATTCTTGACCTGTAAACCCCTCTTTGGAAAGCCTCCAAGAGCTCTTTCCACCTCCTCCTTCTTACAGGCTCGGTTAAATTTTGGTTTAACCAGGGCTGGGTACTGAACTGGCCCAAGCTGCCCGTCAGTGTGGGAATAGCACAGCCCTCCCAGGGCAGGATGGAGGTGAAAACAAGGAGAGAGCCCGGCAGGGTGTTGCCAGTGCTGGACTAAAACAATGCCCACATGTCTGTGAAAATAAAATATCTGCACTTTACTCCTCCTGCAAGTGCTCCACCGGGACGTTTTGGGAGTAATGCTCAGCCTACCCCGAAATACAATTTTTAGTCAATGAACCACTCATGTGGAAATGTGCTTCCCGACTTTGCTCCGGCAATGCTTTATTCGATGTATTCATAAACCCCTGTCCTCTGCCATCCTACCACCCCCCTTCACTCTCCTCACCTCACTTGTAAAGAGATGCTTTTTGTCTGCACTGTATAAAATATACATTGGTACTTCCACATGGGATGGGCCAACCATTTTGCTGGTCAAATAACCTTCCCTCACAAGGAAATCTTCCCACTGTCCTGTGGGAGAAAATCCTCACTCCATTCATTTTTAAACATCCCTTGTAAATTAAGACCTTGGTATTTTCTAAAGCCCCTCACTTCCCTGCCTCATCATTTGTAAGCTTCTAATCCCTTTAATCTCTCTAGTCAGGAGGCGTCCAGGCAGCAGGGAGCTTTGTAAAGGTGTGGAAATCTCCCCAAATTCCTGTGTAATGCCCTCCTGCTCTGCCTGACACCTTCCCGACTGCGGAAGGGGGAGCACAGAAGGGCAGTGCCCAAAGGGTGGGATCATGATTTCATAAGCTAAGAGCTGGTTAAGAAGAAAAGGGATCTCTTTCTAAACCCTTTCCTCTCCCACCTTCTGGGAGTTTTACCCCTGTCCACCACGTTCTGGATGGACCATGCCCCTCTTTGGCTCTGGCACCAGCACAGGGCCAGGACGGTGCTGCTGAGCTGCCCTTGGCACGTCACAAACTCCACGTGAGGAGCTCGAGGCAAAACCTGTGCAGAGCTTCAAGGTGGCCAAATTTGAGCTTGGCTGAAATTTTTCCACCTGTACCTATTTAATGCCTGTATATGCCCATCTCCTCCTCATTGATCTCCACTGCATTTTGCAGAGGCTTTAACTGATGATTTAAATAGAGTGAACAGTGCAGTTTCCAGAGAAGTTTTGTTGCCCAGATGGACAACTAACTCTGAAGAGTAGAAGTGAAATGTGATGGTGGCATGAATTGTGTCATCCATGGCTTAGCCATGGAGCTTCTGCAGAAGTCCACTCAGTCCTTTGGTTTGACAGCGTTAGATTCAGAAAATCATGGAATGATTTAAGGAAGGGACCTTAAAGCTCATCTCATTCCCACCCCTGCCATGGGCAGGGACACCTTCCACTGTCCCAGGCTGCTCCAAGCCCCAATGTCCAGCCTGGCCTTGGGCACTGCCAGGGATCCAGGGGCAGCCACAGCTTCTCTGGGCACCCTGTGCCAGGGCCTCCCCACCCTCACAGGGAACAATTTTCTGTGCATATCTAACCTAAATGTCTCCTCTTTCAGTTTGATCCCGTTCCCCCTTGTCCTGTCCCCACAGTTCTGGAGGAAGAGTCGCTCTCCTGCTTCCCTGCAGCCCTTCACACACTGGAAAGGTGCTCTGAGGCCTCCACACAACCTTCTCCTTTCCAGGCTCAACAGCCCCGACTTTCTCAGCCTGCATTTGCTTTAGTGAAACTCATTCTCAAATCCTAGGGACTTTGGCCTGAGCGAGGATCACAAATGTGGCAGCACTGTGCAGAGTTTGCCAAGCAGGCTGGGCTCGCAGGTCCCCTCATCCAGCCTGGCAGGTTGCAGGGGACACGTCAAAGAAGCACAAGTGTGACAAGGAAGCAGAGGAGCGGTGCTGGGGAGGTGAGGAATCGGAGCCTTGGTAGGGACAGTGCCAGCTCTTGGTGACCTGCTGGACATCACATCTCCCTTTCACATCTCCCTCAGCAGGGCCCCCCTTCAGGCCCTGTTGGCTGTGGGACCAGCTGTAAGGTGCCATTTCCTGTAGGGGCTTTGCTGGGCAGCCCCACCAGGAGCTCTGACACCAAGAACTGGCCAGGCAGAGCAGCTCCTGGGGCAGCTGAGACTGGCTTTGCTGTCCTGGAGCTGTGGGAGCTCTGGGCTTTCTCCTTCAAGCAGAGGCTCCGGGGAGAATCTGTTGTGGCCTTGAAGGGGGCCTGTGAGAAAGGTGGGGAGACACTGTTGCAGCCGGACAAGAGGGAATGGTTTAAACTGAAGGAGGGTAAATTTAAGTTTGATTTAAGGAAGAAGTTTTTTACAAGAGTGGTAAAACACTGGCACGGGGTACCCAGAGAAGCTGTGGCTGCCCCATCCCTGGGAACATTCATTGCCAGGCTGAGCAACTTGGTCTGGTTGAAGATGTCCCTCCCCGTGGCACAGGGCTGAACTAGATGACCTTTAAAGGTCCCTCCCAACCCAACCCAGTCTGAGTCTGTGATCTCAGTGGAGCAGAGATCTGTAATTCCATCAGGAGCCGGTCTCTGTGTGGGCACACAGGCAGGTGACAGCTCATGAGCCAGGAAAGGGGCAGTTCAGAGCACCCATCCCAGATTCTGTACCTGGCCACCTCAAGTTTTAACTCCCAGGTTTTGGTTCACGATGAGAATTGAACCTCGAACAAAACACCAGTGTCTCTTCCCTGCTCAGTTTTAGTAATGCCAGCTTTCCTGGTGCTGGGCTGAAACGGATTCGTCTGGTGATAGCGGCTGTCAAAAAATGAACGAAAAAGTGGATTTGATTTCAAAGAGAATGGGAAGTAAGTTCTAAACATCCTTTAAATGGGGGAACTTGTAGTTTAACAGCCAAAGGCACATTCTTAGATATTTTAGATGAAGAGTTAGAACTACCACAAGCTTTAGCAAGGCAACTAGACCACCTGCTTCTGCCAGGATGTCCTGGTGCTGGCAAAGGGAGAAGAACTCCTCTGGATGTGAAGCTGGAGGGAGACAGCAGCATGTGCATGAGCTGTCATGTGTATGATAAGTTGCTGGATAAATTTATTAAGTCAAATTATCCCTTAATCTGACCACCTGTATAAATCAGGCCCTGGGGCTGCCCTGAATTCCACGTTAAAGGAACACGTAAGAGGCAGCAGGTTTTTTAGGAAGATCATCTGCCTTGCTTTAAAAGCAACAGAAGATCTGTCAGAGCAAGAAGCCTCTCAGGCTGATTACCCCCAGCATTAAGTGTTTCACCTGGTTTATAATCTGACTTTGTGTGGCCTCATCCTCCAGCTGCTGGGTGTTGTCATGGCTCCATAATGGCACTTCCAGCCCTCGGCCAGGTCTCAGAGTCAATGTTCAGATCTCAGGGTGAAAAACACACGCCCCAAGTCAAACATCTTAAAGAAGTCTAAGTTTATTGATACCTCTTTATCTCCATAAACCCAGCTTGGGATCTTGCTGTAAAATGATCCCTCTTGAGTGGACAAGCTGTATCTCAGGTGTCTGTGGGGTGATTGGCATTAATGACCCTACAGACGTGTTCTATGGCAGGTATCACTGCCATCGCTGCCATTTACAGGCTGCTTTTCAGGTGATTCACAGCCATGAGCAAACCTTCATGGCTTCATCTCGAACCCAAAAAGCAACTCACGTGGGCTATGGCACGGGGAGGTTAAAGAGAGGTGACAAAAAGAGGGTTTTTCCCAGCTTTCCCATGGAAGGTGTTCCCATGGGTGCTCCAAAGGGGGAGGTTTTCCTCTCCTTGTGTGAATGGTCTTCATGCAGAGCCCTCCCAGTTTGAAATGTCGTGCTGAACTGGCAGCCAGTCCCAGAGCCTGTGAACCACAGAGACAAGGAATTCAATAACTCTGGAGGAGGTGACTGCAGGGATGTTCCCTCCTCTGCTCAGGAGCGAGAGGTCGTCTGGGCAGGGAGTGCTGTGGGAAATGCCTCTGCAAAGCCAGGGAGAAAAACACCACTGTTATGAGTTCTTCCCTCACCCTCCTCACTAGTTTGGTTTTTAACAAAAAAAAAAAAGAGCATTTTTAAAATGAACACTTAATTCTCTTTATTCCTGTCATGGCTAAGGGACCATGGGCTAGGGGTGAGTGTGGCAGTACTGGGGTAACAGTTGGACTCGATGATCTTAGAGGATATTCCAACCCACATAATCCTAAGATTCTGCAG
Source organism: Lycocorax pyrrhopterus obiensis (assembly GCA_014706295.1). Classification (NCBI taxonomy): domain Eukaryota; kingdom Metazoa; phylum Chordata; class Aves; order Passeriformes; family Paradisaeidae; genus Lycocorax; species Lycocorax pyrrhopterus. Next base: position 4,783,829 of record JACSVZ010000022.1, on the reverse strand, counting down.
TGTTTGGGGTATTTTTGCTGTTCTCCACTGCAAAGGCATTGTGGGAGTTGTGGTTGACAAAATCAAAATGAGTTGCACAAAATCACCTAGCACCAGGAGAAGGTGCTGGTCACCAGTGGGTTCCCAGTGCAGCCATTAAATGGGAGTGCCATTACAGACCTCACCTGCAAAGAACCAAGCAGCTGTCACTAATCGAACAAAATGAAAGCCTCATGGATGGAGTGGGGTTAGGAAAACACTTCAAAATGGCATTTTCTTCATTTTTCTGTCCCTAGTGTTGGCAGTGTGCAGCAGTGAGTTCCTAAGCAATAACCACGGGTGGTACAGAGGTGTTGGCATGTCTCAGACTCTTCTGTAAAGTATAAATGCGTAATTCCCTGCCTTTCCCAGAAGCAGAGCGTGAGCAGGAGTGTCACAAGGATTTATGGGTGTTGTGGCTGTGGGTGCATCAGGGGGGTGTTCCCATGCACAACCAGCACCCTGGCAAAGTGGAAGATGAGGGAAAGGCTGATATCCCACTACAGTGAACCACGAAATTTCATAAACCAGCTCAGTTTCCCCGTTCAGCTTCATCAGCTTCAGTTCGTCACCGAGCCAGGGCTGGGCCCCCGGTGTTTGTGTGGAGGAGCAGGGGCACAGTTCACAGCAGCTCATTTAGCACTTGCAGATGAGCACTCACCAGAGGAAATGAGTTTGGGTTGGCTGCGAGGGTTTATCCATGAGGGTCAATCCCAGATTCCCTGGGGATTCATCATCCATCACACTGGAACAAGCCCTGGGCATCGGAGAGCTGAGACGGAGCCTTCAGCACGTGTGGAAGATGCTCTGGAGCAGGAGCAGCGTGGGGTCTTCGTTCCTGGGGGATGGAAATAACAGAGGCAGACTCATCCAAGCAGGGCAGGGGGAACTCAAGGTTATGAAAATGAAATCATTCTTCTGCTGCTGCTTTCCCAGCGACTGCTACTGTTAAAATGAATAATTGTGGAGCAGCCGTGTCCAGACAGATCTGTTTCTGCTCACAGCTCTTTGTGACAGTCAAAGATGCCCTGCACAGCCAGGAAAGCAAACAGAGCTGAAAGTCACGCTGGCTTGGGTGAGCCCCCAAGGGTGTGCGCATCAATGATGGAAGGCACAGTCCCAGGCAGCCAGGTTCGCTGGGAAAAGGTCAGTTTTGACTGAGTTAAATTGGATAAAATAGGGTTAACAGGATAAATCCCTGCCTGCTTCCACATGTGGTCAGTGTGGTGAATGAAGGATGATCATCTTTTGGGCATGAGGATGTCAGGCACACACGGGGCAGTCAAAGGCCGTTCTTTGTCATCTCTGCTGGTGTCACAGGCCAGGCTTGGGTGTTGGCCACTGCCGGATGCAAGACAGAGCTCCTGGCACTGGTCTGGTGCATCGTGGCAGCCCCACAAGTGCAGTGCCACATCCCTGCTCTGATGTGGCTCCCCCAGGACACCTCAGAGGGCTCTGGGAGAGGAAATTCTGGAGAGAAGCTGGTCTCAAAGGTTTTAGTGACAGGTTTTGTCGCCTAGGAAAGCAAGGTTTGCCACTGTGAGTGCTCCCTCCACCAGGCCCAACAAATTAAAGCCAAACAGGAAACGTCCATGGGCCATTACCCCTCTCCCAGAGGAGGCTGAGTGTGATGAGGGCCAAATTGCCGTTTAATGGGATCTAATTGATTTTATAAGCTGTTGTGTTAACAAGAAGCTCCCCAGTGTCCCCTGGCACCACCCAGGCAGTTTGACATGTGACGTGTGGTACTGGGAGAGGCTGGGAGGCTCCAGCTTTGTGTGTAACCCCAGACTGGGGCTGGACCCCGGGGGAGGGTTGGAGAAAGGATCTGCAGAGACCTGGAGAGCTGCCAGGACTCGGAGGCCAGCAGCCCGTGGTGTTTGGGGCCTGACATAAGTGGGAGCAGGAGGAGAGACTGCCTGGTGTGGGGAAGCTGCTGAGCACCCCATGGGAAGGGCAGAGCTGAGCATCCCATGTTGGTGAGGAGCTGCAGGGTCCCTCACAGAGCCTGCCCTGCCCTGGAAGGGAAATCTGGCTTTACCGGGACGCCTCCATCAGGATGATCCATGGGGAGCCACCTCCATCCCAGAGCAGAGCCAGAAAGGTCCTGCACCCCCAGTGCTGTGTACAACACCAGCTGCTCTCTCAGCAAGCTCTCTGTGCTCCTCATCATCATCATCATCATCATCATCATCAGGAGCTTCCCTGGATGGGGGACACTCCCTCCTCATCATCATCATCATCATCATCAGGAGCTTCCCTGGATGGGGGACACTCCCAGTGGCCGCAGCCCTCAGCCCTTCAGCCACATCTCCTGCGTGGGACATCTCCACCTCCCCAGGCTGGGCCCAGGGCTTGGTTAACATCGATAAAGCCACATGTGCCTGGTCCCTGAGGCTGGGGCTGTGGCAGGGACGCCGCCAGCTCTGAGGGATGGTCCCAGCAGCTGTGAGGACATTTCTGTAACTTTTTGTTTATGGATTCCAAGGGTCCCTGGTAATTGAAACGTGGCGACTCCTAACACAAAACAGATGAGGTGCTGGTGGAGGGGATTTGTCATTGCTTCACTCCCCTACAGCAAGAAGGGCTCATAAGTCACAGCTGACAAATCTGTTGATGACTTTTAAACTTCATTTACAGAAAAGAATGACCATAATCAACAAACAGTGATGGGCTACTAATCTTGCTGGATTATTAAAAGGGGGTCTGTGTCTTCAGCCCCTGCTGTGGGAGCTGAATGCAGTCCCCAAGAAAGGCTGGCAGGGAGGGAAGGGTTGAAAGCAGCATCAGCAGAGAGTCCCAAGAGCCCTCCCAGCCGTGACCCATCATCCTGGCATGCACGACTGGCCCACTGATGCTGATGGAGCATGAGAGCAGCAGATGACGTGCTTTGATCTCAGCTTTGGCCCAGAGCCCGCTGACATCGCAGGGAAATCCCCAGACCATCAGTCCCTGAGGGGAGCACAGCACCTTCTGCAAAACCAGGCTTTGCTTTAGTCCTTGCATCCATGTAGAACTGGAGAGGCAAAGGCCAGTGGATCCGGAGCAGGATTTGTTATTTTTCAGGAGGAAAAGGAATGGCTGCCACCATAGGCCTGGCTGTAGCTGGCCCCTCGAGTAGCTCAGCCACTCTCCAGATCTCCTTCTCCCACCTGAGATGGTTTCCATGGAACAAAGGTGCCTCCCCAATCTCTGTGGAGCCTCAGAGGTGGCATTGAGACAACTAAACCTCAGCAAATCCAACCAGAAGTGAAGTGGGAGCCACATCCCAGCCACACTCCACAGAGATTTGTGTCTTAATCCTTCGTGTCATTCTGCATATTGGAAGCGTCTGAAATAATTGTGAAGGGCAATCAGCTGGTAATTAACTCAGAGAGAGGAAAGGAGCAGGGCAAAACCCTCAGCTGGTAAAGGTTCTCAGTGAGGCTCCCTGAGGCTCCATGTCCTGCTCCCCCTGCCACCAGCCCCGTCTCTGGGAGCGAGTGGCTGTGGTGACACATGAAGTCCTTTAGCGGGTGGGAGGACAGTCAGGTGGTTTTCCCTGCAGGAGAACAGGGACAAGCATTTTGAAGGATCAGTCGGGTCTGGGTCCCTGGGACCCCTTTGGTCTGGGTGGTGACTGTCCTGCTGTCCTCAGCTCATGATTTTGCCCTGTCTCCTGGCAGCTGGGGCTGTGCTAAAATCCCCAGGGACAGGAAATCCCTGATTTCTGCTCAGTCGCTCAGAAGGACCAGCCACAGCCCTCCTGGCTTGGCAGAGGTGGCCTGGGGGGTGAGCAGGACCAGTTTGGCTGGGAAGAGCAGCACTGGAGTGCTAAAGATGCTGTGGCATCACAATGCAGGACCTCTGCTTAGGAGATGAGCTTAATGGTTGGACTTGGATGGTCTTGGAGGTCTTTTTCAACCATAGTGATTTAAGACACGGGTGGAGCTCAAAAAGGGGGTTCCATCAGTGAAGCTCGACCTGCAGCAGCTCCTCTTTGGGAGCTGGGTGGCCCTGGAGGTGGTTAAATTAAATTAATTGGCAGCATGAAATGGGGGCCTTCGTGCAGCCCAGGTTTTCCCTCTAGTTCAGCGTTGCCCTGTGGTGGGAGATCCACATGTCCTTCCCACAGGAACCTGGCCTGGGAACGTGGGATGTGGCCCAACCCTGGAGCCTGGGATAGCTCTCGGACGTGGCCAGAGGGGTTTGTGTGAGGAGGAGGAGAGCCCTGGGCTGGTGGATCGGGGCAGGAGGCTCCTCTGTGGCCAGGCTGGGAGCCCTGCTCATCCTGCCACGTGCGGGAGGTGCTGAAAGCAGCAGCAGCAAGGCCAGGTCGTTACCAGCCAAGAAACTTCCCAGAAACTTCCCTTGGTTTTCCTCATCAATAAATCAGTCACTTGCTGTTCAAACAACAATGGAGCTGTGGGGGGATGTTCATTAAGGAACATCAGAACCCGTGGGAGTGGGAGAGGGGGGATGGAAACATTGTGCTTTTCTGTTAGGCTGGGAATGATAAAGAATTCAAGAATAATTCTCAAGAAATTAGTCGTGGCCAGCCATTAATGAGCATCTCAGTAACACACTAATGAGCTGCCTTCAGCTGCCTGTAAAAAAGGCCTTTAATTAGATTAGGGCATGTAGCATTGTCCAGTGCCTGGTAGGTAATCATCAGGTTTTGCACTGGTGGGATTACGGATTACATTCTATTTAATTGCTGTTTCCTTTTCATTTTCTCCCCCCCCCTTTTTTTTTCTTTTGAAGATTCTTTCCTCCAAAGAATTTTGTTTCTGTTCTCGAACAGAACCTAAATGTTATCCATGGAATTCTGCATCTGAAAGGACTGCCAGACTGGGCTTATCTGATTCAATTGACCTTTAAAATTTATTTTGCTGCTGTCAAAAAGAATGTTGGTCTGTTCACAAGAGATTTCTGAGATGATTGGAAGCAGAGACTCCTGAAAACTCCACTTGTTGCATATTCTGCAATCAAAGGATGCTCCTGTTTGGGGAGGGAGGGCTTCTAGGAGAAAAGTGCCTGAATTTAAAATACATTTTCATGGAGAAAATGTTTTCAAAGACAAAACTTCCACCTTGTCGAGCAGATGGAGATGATGGATGCCCCATCCCTGGGAATATTCAAGGCCAGGTTGGATGAGGCTTGGAGCAAACTGGGATAGTGGAAGGTGTCCCTGCCCATGGCAGGGCATGGAACAACTCAATCTTTAAAGGTCCCTTCCAACCCAAACCATTCCCTGGTTCTCTGGGGTAAAACACAGTCTCCAGAGGGGGTGCAGATGAGCAGCTCGGGGTGACCCCACAGCTGTGCAATGAGTTGTGCAGCATTTGGGGCAGCCCCAGATGTGTAGGCACAAGGCAGGGTGAGGAGCAGGGCTGCTGCAGGGGCTGCTTGGATGGCTCTCACTGTCCAGCTCTAGGTCATACTTTATCACACTTATTAGGAAGTATTTCAGGCTCTAATGAATAGGTTTTTAAGCTTCTACAGACATAAATAATATATAGGACAGATGGTAACGAGCCACAGCTATAAACTCCGTGCTGACCCGATAGACTTTGTGACCATTGTACCTTTAACAGCTGATTAAATACTTATTTAAGCAGCTATTGATTATTTATGGCTCCGTTATGGAGGATTTCAGAAATTTAAACCAGAGCCAGCTTTTCAAAGGATTGGCAGGATTTCTCCAGTTTGAAGTGACTTGTTTTAATTAAAAATTCAGAAAGGAGGCTCTCTGCACAGTGAGGTGGAGAGTTGAAGGAAGGCTGGGGGGGAGCCAGTTCTGTCCCCAGTGTCCAGGCACAGCCCTGCATCAGCCAGGAGTGAATCTCAGGTTTGTGGGGCCATCGCTGCTCCTTCTGGGGGTTAAAGGAGCTGATGCTGCCGCTGGCACAGAGGCAGCAGCCCAGGTGCCATCAGCCCAGGTGCCAGCAGCCTGGGTGCCATCAGCCCGGGTGCCATCAGCCCGGGTGCCTTCAGCCCGGGTGCCATCAGCCCAGGTGCCATCAGCCCAGGTGCCAGCAGCCCAGGTGCCGTGGTGACGCCGTGCTGACGCTGTGCTGGAGCAGCTCCAGGCCAGGATGCTCCCAGTGCAAATTCCCCGTGCGTCAGCCGTGCTGGGGATGAGGCAGGATCAGGGGCTGGAGGCAGCCCTCCTGCAGACCCCACATCTGCCTCGGGGGTCAGGCTGGATGATTGCTGCCATCCTGCAGGGAGTGTGTGTGCCCCGAGGAGCCAGGCCTGGCTGTGTGCTCTCCCTTCGTGTTTTCAGTCCGAGTTTGGGATGGTGCAGCCTCCACCTGAGCGTGGGGAAGGGGAACAGGGTGGGGAGCAGCTCCCCCCGTCACCCACCCCATAAACGGAGTGGAGCAGGCAGCGAGGTCAGGTTGTGAACAGGGATGGGAGCCCCAGTTCCCTGGGAGTATCCAGGTGCCTGCAGAGGCAGGAGTGTCTGGGAATGTCCCGGTGCTCTCCCATGAGCAGGGGGTGCAGAGGCATCACAGCCCCTGTCCCTGTGGGCTGTCCCCATCCTGAGGAGTGCCAGCTGACCCTGCAGGTCAGGTGTTAGCAGCATTTCCTTCTTCCAGGGAAAACAAACACAGGGTGGCAGCTGGGCTGAACCCGAGCCTGCCTGCTCAGGGGGGAGCCCCTGTCCTCGGGCATTCCCCACATTCCCAGGAGGTATCTGGGGGTCAGTGGGGATGCTCAGGGGGGAGCCCCTGTCCTCGGGCATTCCCCACATTCCCAGGAGGTATCTGGGGGTCAGTGGGGATGCACAGGGGCTGCATTGGTGCCTTCTGCATCTCAGCTCCAGCCACGCAGCCCTGATGGGGTGGGCTGGCTATGGAGAGGGGGTGGGGGTGGGGGACAGCCAGGGGTCCCCAGCAGGGGCTTGGTGCACCTCCACGGGAGCAGGAGGTCCGAGACTGCCACTGCCAGAGCCTGAGCCTCTGTAGCGATGCCAGAGATGGCCTCAAGCAGTGCCACGGGAGGTTTAGATTGGATGTTAGGAAAAATTTCCTCATGGAAAGGGTTGTCAAGCATTGGGACGGGCTGCCCAGGGCAGGGGTGGAGTCGCCATCCCTGGAAGTGATCAGAAAGCGTGTGGGTGTGGCACTTGGGGCCGTGGTTTAGTGGTGGGCCTGGTGGTGGTGCTGGGTGGATGCTTGGACTTGATGACCTCAGAGGTCTTTTCCAACCTTAGTGATTCCATGGTGTGCAAGGTGGAGCCCTGGGAAGCGTTGGGACAAATTCACAGGCCCTGTACAAGGAGCCCCTTGTCCGATGGGAGAGAGGACAGCCCAGAATGGCACTCGAGGGACCTGAGGAGCTGCTCTGTCTGCAGTGAAAGGATCCTCCCTTACTGGGATGTGCTTGGTTGCACTTTACAGGGGGAACAGGGTTTTGCAAAGAGACCCCACAGCTTCACGTCTGAGCTCATCTCCAGCTTTCCAGCCCTCCCAGCTCCCAGCACAGCAAATATTCCCCCAAAAGACAGCCCTGGGCCTGCAGAACCAATCTAATAATTGTGACATCTTTGTCTACCCCTTTTTTTAATAACTTCCCAGTCCTTTAACACTCGTGTTTGGGAGGATTGAAGCTGTTTTCCCCAGAAAACCCAAGCACTGGTTTCCTCCCAGTTTATTCTGTTTATTGGAGCACACAGCAGCGAGAAGATCTTCCTGCTCTCTCCGAGGAGGGCTGAGCCCTCCAGGTTTCTGTGCAGGACTTGCTGGGGACTCAGGAGTTATTGAAAAGATTGCAGGGTTTGTGTTGGTTATTAAACCAGCGCTTCCAAGCTCGGCTCTCACGTTTGGGGACTCACTAGGAAATTACTCAGAGCTCTCCAGGGAGGAATGATTGGCACTGGAGGTGGCAGGGACCGTGCTTCCCAGGGCTTGTGCAGCTCAGTGTTGCCGATGGAGCTGGGCAGGGCAATCCCCTGTCTCACAGCTGGCTGTGTTTCTCTTCAAAACTGCCTTTTTTCAGCTTAAAGGGGAAAAAAAAACAAAAACAGAGGAGCAGGTTGCTCAGAGAAGCTGTGGCTGCCCCACGTAGGGAATGTTAACTGCCCAGGCCTTCCCTAAAAATCGTCTTTCTGGCCACTTGCAAGAAAGTGCAAATCACTCCCTTGGTGCATTTTGGTCTTCCAGTGTAATGCTTCTGATTTAGCCTTTAAGTCCATAGAAACACAGAATGGATTGGGTTGGAAGGGACTCTAAATCTCATCTCATTCCACCCCTGCCATGGGCAGGGACACCTTCCACTATCCCAGGCTGCTCCAAGCCCCATCCAGCCTGGCCTTGGGCTCTTCCAGGGATCCAGGGGCAGCCACAGCTTCTCTGGGCACCCTGTGCCAGGGCCTCCCCACCCTCACAGGGGAGAATTTCTTCCTAATGTCCAATCTAAACTGACCTTCCTTCAGTTTAAAACCATTCCTCTGTGTCCTGTCACAACAACTCTACTTAGAGTTTTGTCCCCATCAAGTTGCAAAAATTTTCCGTGCTGCTCCCTTGCAAGTGGCAAGAAAGATGTTCAGACATGAAAGGTTTGGGATGAAAGCAGCGAGGGCAACCTCCAAAAAGCAGTGAGGTCAGGACCGGGGTGTGCCCTGTGCAGGAGTATCTGAGATGGTTAAAAGGACCTGAACAAGGTGCACCCCACTCACACTGGAGCTCCACCATGGAGCATCCGTCCGTGCTGGCGAGACACAGGTTGCTGGTGCTTTTTCCAATACCCCAAATGCCAACTTTGCCCCAAACCTGGCAGGGACCAGCTTTGTCCCTCTGCCCCGTGCTGGAGGTCCCTGCAGGATGTCTGCATTTGTCAAACCTCCAAGCTGGAAGAACACGTTACTGGTGTTACTGGGAGGAGATGTGGGCAGGATATAAAAGCACATCTCCCCTCCTGTGAGCAGACGTGATGAGAGGGGGAGAACAGCCCGGCTGCTGCCGTCACACCGGCACAAAGAGCTCCTGCAGGAGACAGGGGGGGCTGAGGTGTGAGATCTCCTGAGCGGGCGGATAGTGACGAGAGATCTCTGAAGTCAGGTCTTAGAGCATGAGGTTTATTGCGAAGGGCGTGGGTACAGGGGGCCTGCTTGGAGCTGCCAGCTGCAGCTCGAAGCAGGCCAGAAAAGCAGGAAAGAAGTGCAAGAGCGTGTGTGTAAGAGATGTAAGAGCTCTAAGAGCTCTAAGAGAGCGAGGTTCTCCTTTACTATACAATAAATCTTCTTTTGTCTTGAATATTCTAATTTTCATCAACTAATCTAGTAGAAGATACAAATCCTATAGCATTTACATACAGCCTATAAGAATCATTGCATTACCATACTGCGTTACATTTTAAACTCTAAAACTACTCTTTGGACCCCTTCTGCCAAGCTAGCAGGGTCTGCTCTGACCCTTGGACCTGTTTTCAAGCAGAGGGTATTGTTCAATCAAGAGGGGATTACCTTCAGTGGCCATACCATTGTTTTCCAGTTGTTCAGTAACCAAGGCCTGGTATCTCAAAGCTTGCTTTCATTTCTATCTGGTTCATAGTTTCCATATTCTCAGCATCTTTTGCTAGGCAATATGGCTTTCCTGTTTCATCTTCCCCAACACCGAGGCTTTGCTTTCCCTTCTCCTTCCGTGACAGTTTGTCACTCACACGGGGCCCCTGGGGTTTGCAGCCACCTGGCTCTCAATTAACCAGCTAATCTGGGAAACAAGGCACTGAGAGCAGCGAGGGGACAGCTTATCAGCACACCAGTGCCAGCCTTGGGCTGTTCCCGGGTGGAATAGTGGCGTTTTTAAGGGATTCCTGCGTGCTGGCAGCAGCAGGGACAGCGTGTGACATTGCTGCCAGGTGTGCTGTCACGGGAGGAGAGCAGCAGCAGAGGCAGGGAGAGGAGTTTGTTAGCATCCATCCCCCTCCCAGCACGGAACAGGGGCGTGTGCAGGTGGGCGCAGCCTGTCCTGGGCTGAGGGTGCTCGCTGGGACCTTGGAGTGGTCCTCAGCACCTCTTAGGACTGGCACAGGGGATCCCTGACTCTCTGGGGTGCAAAGCTCAGTTAATCCCTGTTGTATTTTCTTCTCACCCACAGGTGCCCTTGTGCCCGGAGGGATGAACCCTTGGAGAATCCTGGGTGAATCCCAGGCTGCAGGGGTGTGTGGAGGGCCAGGGTGCAGGGATGATGGTCCGAGGGTGCTGAGAGCCCAGCCTGGGTGCAGATGGGTGTGCTCCTGGGGGCACCGTGGTGTGGCTTCACTGCTGTCCCCTGAGGACTCACAGGGGCTCTCCCTGTGCAGAGGGGGATGGCACAGGCAGGAGGGAGAGAAGGAAGGAAGCAAGGAAAAGGGGAAGGGAGTAGGTTTAGGTTAGATATTAGGAAGAAATTCTTCCCTGTGAGAGTGGGGAGGCCCTGGCACAGGGTGCCCAGAGCAGCTGTGGCTGCCCCTGGATCCCTGGCAGTGTCCAAGGCCAGGCTGGATGGGACTTGGAGCAGCCTGGGCTAGTGGAAGGTGTCCCTGCCCATGGCAGGGGTGGAATGGGATGGGCTTTAAGGTCCCTTCCACCTCAAATCGTTCGGTGATTTTAGGAAGGGAGGAAGGATGGAAGGAGAAATCTTACTCCAGGCAATCTCATCCTTAAGTCTCCTTGTGTCTTTGGGGGCATTTGGAGCTGGGAGTGCCGTTGCAATGTCTCTGGAGGCTTTGGTGAGGCTGGGGGCACACACCCCTTCACCCCACACCTCTCCCTTGTAGAAAACAAGGATAATCCTAATACTCTGTCCTTGATGTTCCCGGGGGTCCTGGAGGTGAAGAACCCCTTTACACGTTCATTTATTCATGTCCAAGTATTATTCCTTGTTGCCTTCTGTCATTTCTCTTTTCCACCTCCAGCCCATCTTGTGGCAGTTGTGGGTTGGGGGCTGAACGGTGAAACCAGAGCTGTGGAAATGCTGCCGATGGTTGTTGGAATCTCCACCTGTAAGCAGGAACACGTGTGTGTGCTGTGTGGGTGTTTCTGACCAGACACACCACCAAGCTGCTCTGCTCTGACTCAGCCCTGCTGGATTCTCCGTGGTGTATCCAAGTGATGGTGGCTGGAGAGGCCGCTCTGCTCCCCAGTTGTGGAGCTGGGCTGTTCCCGAGCTGATTTCCAGCTCTGCTGGATTTCACCTGGACACAGCGCAGAGTGCCCTGCTGGAGTGCAGGGCGGGGAGGATGAAACATTAACAGCCATGGTTAAAATGTCCTTTTCCAGCTGTTACTCTAAGGAGGCCAGTAAATGATGCCAAGTGACTGCTGTGGTTGAGAAGAAATCCCAAATGAGTGGGACAGAGGAGACAAGGGAGGCTGATTTCTCCAGGGAACGCTTGGCTCATGGGTGGCAGCAGCAGAGCACAGGGTGCTGGAACACGCAGTGCCCAGGGGCTGTGAGACACCAGCGGTGGGGCCCGAACCCGCAGAGCATTCCCCAGCCTTAGCCTTCCCTTCTCCCTGCTGCCAAATCCCTGCTGCCTGCCCGGGCAGGGCCAGCAGAGCGTGGGCAGATGGCCCTGGAGAGCTCCCATCTGCAGCGACACCGGGGTCCCGTGGCTCCCTCCCAAGCCCTGCCCCGCGGCGTGGCCGTCACCTTGCCTGACCTTGGCTTGGCCATCTGGTGGCCCTGTCCCATCTCCCCTCAGCCCAGGCACGTCCCCTGCACAGACCTGGTGTCCTGAGCTGGCCCCAGAGCCACTGGGAATTCCGAGGGAAAGGCCATGCTGAGGGATGGGGATGCTGAGCTCCCCGCTCCATCACTGGTCCCTGCAATGTGAGGTGGAAGTTGCTCATCCCACATCCAGCTTTATGGGATTGTTGGGATCCAGCCTCCCAGGTGGGCAGGAGAGGACACAGCACAGGGAACAAGCACAGCACGTGCTGGTCCGGCTGCAGGAAGCGTGGGGAAGGTCACAGGAGCCAGACAAGGAGGGTGCGAGGTGAGGATGGGCAGCAGGGACCTGGGAGAGGCACAGATCCCCCTTTTCCAACCCCTCCGACTCCACGGCAGCCGAAATCTTCGTCTGGGGAGATGCCTTAGAAGATTGCCTTCTCCAAGTGAAGATCCACCTGGTGCCTTCCTGCCCGCACCTCAGCTTCATCCAGGTCTTTTTTCTTTATAGCAAACCCACATGGGGAAGGGTCCATTGACAGCTGCAGAGCTGGCTCGTGTGGCACCTGCTGGGAGCCCATGGAATTTGGGGGACAACACAGTTTTATACCCCCAAAACAGAGTTTTATACCCCCACCCTCCCCACATCCCACCTGAATCCTCCAGCCAGCCTGTTCCAGCCCAGGCACAGAGGCAGCTTAACCCACATCCCTCCTACACAGGCCTAAGGAGCTCAGCCCTGATGTAGTTGGGGTTTGCAGCTGCAAACAGCTGGGCAGAGCTTCAGGCTCTTGTAAATAATACCTGGCTGGGCTGGTCAGTCCTTGGGAAGGCTTTGGGCTTTCCCTAGTTTGGGACGGGGGGGTAGCAGCAGTGAAGCTCTTCAGTGCCGGGGTGTGAAAGCAGAGCCAGGGGTGAATTTGATGTGAGTGCTGTGTCTGATTTTGAGGAGGAGAACATTCCTCAGCAGTGCCTGCAGCAGGGCCAGACCTGGGAATGGCGCGGCCAGGTGTGACTGAGCCACTTGCTTCCTGTGGCAAAGTGACGTGGGTGGTGTCTGCCCTCGCTTCAGGAAGGCTTTGGACGCGGTCTCCTGCAGCATCCTGGCATCCAGGTGGGACACAAGCCTGGATGGGCGGCTCCCAGGGCACTGCAAGCTGCATGGTGGGTTCCAAGGATGGGGAGAAGGGCTCAGACTCTGCCCAGGGACCAGGGGAATTCCTCTGGAGGCTGGGGGAAAGCAGGGCCGTGGGTGGGTAGAAAATGTGCTGGAGACTTGCCCAGACTCCAGCAGACGAGGATGGAAAAGTGGGAGTGCCTCCTGTAGAGGGGAAGCAGCTTAGAGGGACCAAGGATATCCCCATGGCATGGCCTGGGGTGGGGGAAAGAGGTGCCGGGGCTGGTTGGCTCTGAAACAAGACAAAATGGGCTTCAGGAGCTGGAAACTCCAGGGGTCACCAGGTGTAAAGCCACGTGCTGGAGTCACTGGTGTGGCATTGCTGAATCCCCAGGGAAAGGAGGGCCGTGGGTTCACAGCAGGTCTGATGTGTCCTCGGGGTAGCAAGGCCACCCAGGGCCCCCTGGCCGCAGACACCCCACATGTGTGCACGCTCTCTGAGGGTCCTGCACAGCCTCAGCCCCTCCCAGCACGATCAGGATGCAGAGTCCCTGGGCACTGGCCACCCTGGAGCAGCCTCCAGCTGGCTGTGGTGCAGGTATTCAGGATTTCTGTGACGTGAGTCCTTGAGGCTTAAGCTGGGTACCCAGAGTGACCAAAGAGCGGAGAAAAGCCTCCGTTTCTCTCCATCTGCACCAGGAAAGGGGCAGTTTCCTTTGGGAACCTCTTCCAGGTGGCACTGCAAAAATAAGTTCACACAGAGAGCATTAAACAAGGGCTGATACAGGGGTGGAAGCTGGAGCACCACTTGCCAAAGGTTGAGAATTGAATTCACTTAGATTCCTTTAAAAGTCCTGTCCTTTGGCTGTTTTTCCCAGTGTTTTTAGGAAAACTCTGCCTGCCAGGAATTGCTTTTAAAGCAATAGAACAAAAGTCTCTGGCTCTTTTAATCCATAAACGTGAAAGGGAAAATACAACGGGCCAGACTCAGACAAAGTCTAACTTTTTTTTTGTATTATTGTTGGATTTAGCAGGAAAATTATTTCCAGCCTCAGTGGCAGGTTAATGGAGTCGCAGGGGTTGGAGCCAGAGATTTGTTGTGGAGTCACATCCTCACAGAGAGGCTCAGACTTGCCAGGTGTCTCCAGTGCTCTGTGTGGTCTGGCTTCAAATGGTGCAAGGGATGGAGTGTCCAGCTCCTTGTGCTCCCAGCTGGAGGCACAGAGCCCATTGCTGGGGGATTGTTCCAGCATCCTGTGGCTCCTGGGTCCGGCTGCAAACACCCTCTGCCTGTGGGGATGGGGGAATCTCCTCCTGTGTCCCAGTCCTGGACTGCAGTTTCAGATCCTGGGATTTGGAGCAGTGATGGTGAGCCCTGGCACAGCGATGCTTGTCTGTGTGGGCACCCTCGGGCAGAGCGGGACTGTGGCAGGAGCAGATCCCCAGGGACTGGGAGCTCAGAAGGGAAAACATCCCCCCCCGAGGAGCCAAACGGGGCTGCCCTGGCAAAGGGTGAGGTGGGTGTGGTGATGTTCTCCCCCCTGACAAAGAGAGAAGCAACCAGAGATTTCTTGTCCTGTGGGGAATCCCTGTGCAGGAGAGCACAAGGAAGAAGCAGGACTGGGCTTTTGGAAAGTCTTGGATGCAACCCCAAAGTACTGTGGCTTTTTGCCAGGCTCTGCCTGCCAGGGCAGGAGTGTAGGAAAGGTAACTCTGTGCTTTAGGGCTCAGCAGAGCTGGAGCATCCCACGCTGCCCTGCCAGTGCCTCGGGCAGGCTGGGCTGGGGGCAAGCAGAGCCTGCCAGGGCTTGGGGACCAGGGGGACAGGGTCCACAGGGGCTGCACCTGCCACTGTCCCCACCTCGGACCAGGCTGCTCAGACCTGGGCTCTGAGCCCAGAGAGCCAAAACCCCAAAGCCAGGCAGGGTTCAGCTCTGCCCAGTGCCAGGGCAGATGCTGGGGACCACCAGGCAGGGGACACCAGGCCCTGTGTTAGCAGTGTAACCCCTGTGGCAAGCTCGGGGACCTCCAGGAGTTGTGGACACGCTGGTGGAGTTCCCCTTGGGTGTGGGAGCAGCTGTGAGTGCTGCTGGAAGGGGCTGGGGAAGAGCAGCACTTCCATGTGCATCACAAAACACCTTGCTCAGCTCCCGGGTAAATCCCACACCCTGTGTGTGCAGCACAGCGGTGACCCCAGAGCATCCCTCGGCATCTGGGAGGTGCAAATCAAGCCGACCTCTCTGGACAGCTCTGGGTTTTGCTGGAGTTTGAGCAGCCAGCTCACACTGCCTCGGATTTCACACAACTTCCAGCCCTGTCCCTTGTCCTCAGACGGCAGAGCTGTCCCCAGGGCTGCCCACGAGCTACCCGATCCTGCCTTGCAGCCGCGGGAAGGGCTTGGAGTGGCTTCCAGCTGATGTGGCTGATGGTGATTTCCAAGCTAACAGTGACACCTCCTGTTTGCACAAAATCCAGCCCAAAGCCCGGCGTGCAGGCAGGGCAGTGCAGGTGCCATCAGGAAGGAGCACATGGGCTGATCACTGCTTAAATCTCTTCATTTATATCCAGAGATCCCAAGTACCCTTCCAGGTGCAAGTGTGGCCCCACAGGGACAAACCCACCCCTGAGCATGGTGAGGGCTGTGCTGAGCTGGGAGGTGCTGGCAGGGGAAAGCCTGGAAAGGTGGGCATGAACCAAGGTGCTGGATGCAGACTGCTTCAGAAAGAGCAGTTCTTTGAGTTGTGATTTAGCAGAGAGAGGTAAAAGCTTTGGTATGACAGCATTAAAGCTTTTACTTAGATGTGAAATTGATTTAAATCTTGGGCTCTCCCCTAAATGCAACTGTAGAATCACAGAATACCCTGAGCTGGAAGAGACCCACAAACATCACTGAAGTTCAACTCCTGGCCCTGCACAGAAGCAACCAGGTGTCAGCCTGATCAATTATTTTCCAGCAAGAATTTAGGATTGACTGTGCCAGGAGTCTCCCAACACCCAGGAGCTCTTGGAGATGGGATCTGCCCCACTGTGACCAGTTGAAACTGAGGAGCCGCTCCCTCCACTGAGAGATTTGTCCCCCATCCCTCCCTTTTTCTGGGAATTCTCTTGTGCACCCTCCTGACTCCCCACCTGTCCTTGCAGGCATCCAAGATGTCCTTGAAGGTGCAGACGAGCAACATCACGAACAAGAATGACCCCAAGTCCATCAACTCGCGGGTGTTCATCGGCAACCTCAACACGGCGGTGGTGAAGAAGTCGGATGTGGAGACCATCTTCTCCAAGTACGGCCGCGTGGTCGGCTGCTCCGTGCACAAGGGCTACGCCTTCGTCCAGTACTCCAACGAGCGGCACGCGCGCGCCGCCGTGCTGGGCGAGAACGGCCGCTTGCTGGCCGGCCAGACCCTGGGTGAGTGCCCCCGCCGGGGTGTGCAGGGGCGGGCTGGCTTGGCTGTTCCACAGGGGATGGGGAAGGGATGGCCAGTGCCTGGTCAGACCGGGATGTTGGGTGTGCAGAGCGGGTCAGAGATGAGCCGGTGAGGACCGAGTGACAAGGCAGGATCAGCAGGGTGCGTGGCCGGGCACAGAGCTGGAGAGCGGCGTTCTAACACCACCCCCAGGCAGGAGCTGAAGGCTCCCAGCTCCCGTGTGGGATGGGATCAAAGGCACGTGTGACATCGTGGCCCAAAACCTCAGCTGTGGGCTGTGATTGTAGAAGCCAAACAGCGAAACCACAGTTCTGGATCATCCCATGGCCTCGTCCTTGAACTGCTGAGGAAGAACAAGGGTGGGGAAAGACATTGCCTGGTGTTAAAGACAATAGGACAATGGGGACAGGATTCCCACTGCCAGAGGGCAGGGTTAGGTGGGATATTGGGAAGGAACTGTTCCCTGTGAGGGTGGGGAGGCCCTGGCACAGGGTGCCCAGAGAAGCTGTGGCTGCCTCATCCCTGGAAGTGTCCAAGGCCAGGTTGAACGGGGCTTGGAGCAGCCTGGGACAGTGGAAGTGTCCCTGCCCATGGCAAGGGGTGGAACAAGATGAGCTTTAAAAAGGGTCCCTTCCAACCCAAACCATTCACAGAATGGAATGGATTCAGTGATTCCCTTCCAGGACAGGCCTTACCCTCAGCCTGTCAGGAGAGCTGATATCCGGACCAGCTCAGGCTGACTTCAGCCAGCAGATGTGAAATGAGAGAACTTCCCCCCCACGTCTGCACTGCTGTGGGATGAGAACTAACAAGCAAATCCCCCCAGCTGCACCCTTGCTTTGCAGATTGCTCTGAGGTGTCATATTGTGAGATGCTCTTGTCACCAGCTCCAAGCTGAGAATTGGAACTGGGGACAGGACTTTTAATGAAAAATGGTGATTTCCAAGCCTGCTGTGGGCAGTGGGCACCCAGGAAAGCAATTTTCAGCCCATTCCCACCCTGCTACTGGCACAGCAGTCTGAGATATGAAGTTGTGCTGAGGCTGTGCTGCTTCCTCTGAGGTTTATCTGGATACCAGAAACTTCTGCTCACTTCTCTTGTGCTCCAGAGAGCAGAGCTGCAGACCTGGCAGAGCTCAGTGTGCCAGGAATGCTTCCAGCCCAGATGTTGCCCACATGTGAGATAGTATGGAGAGGGCCTTGGGGAACCCAGGAGCTCCTTGTGATGCTCCAGACAAATACAGGAGACGTGGCCAAGAGACAGGGAGCACTTGCTCACTTAGCTGATGAGAGACTTGAAAGGTTTGCCATGAGAAAAACCCTCTCTCATTAAACCTCTGAAACCTCTCATCCCTGCTGGTCTCAAAGGCCTGGAAAGGGCTGTGTGATAGCTGGATGTCCTGTCCGTGTCCTGGACGAGGTGCAAACTCAGCTGCCTTTCATCTGCCTGCCCTTCATGGGCCAGTCTGAGCACAGGAGAGCTCCTCAGGCTCCCCTTTGCTGTTCCTGGCGGGTGTGAGCACTGGGATGCTCCCCTTCCGGGAGAACCAGCAGAGAAGAGCTGTGGTTAGACAATCAAGGTGGAAAGTTTTTCTCTGAAAAGAGGAGGGATGGCCAGGTAGGAATGTGGAGAGGGAGGACAGGCTGGGACCGCCAGGGGACATGGCGGACACCCTGCTGAAGGGACTGTCCCTGCAGGTCCTGGCAACCTCTGGAGTGCCTTCTGCAGACACTCCCAGACACCCCAGCCATTGCAGGAGGCACTGGAAGCTGGATCCACACTGTCCCCTCACCCTGCCATGGGGACTGGACAAAGCACAGCCTCCCCATTTCCAGGGAACAGGTGCCTGGATATGAGCAGGAGGGATCAGTACTGCCTTGGGGCGGGCAGATGGAGTCAGCGATGCAGAGGAGGGAGCCAGAATGGGAATGAGATGCAAAAATCTGTCCAGGCTGATGTGCATGCTGAGCTCTTGTCTCTCCTTTTTCACTCTCAAGGGAATCCTGTGGGGTCTGACTGCCCATCACCACCATAGCTGAGAGTACGAATTCCCTGCTGTTGGCACGTGCCAGTGAGGGAGGGCTCCACAGGGCTCTTTGTAGCAGTGGGGACCAGCAGATGGAGCTAATTGTTGTCCTTCTCATCTCCTGGGCTGCCCGTGCCTCTCCCTTGGAGGGTGTCCCCAGCCTGGCGCTGTCAGGGGCTCTCCAGTCCGCGGGAGCGCTGCATGGCAGCTGCCGAGATGCACCCTGACAGCAAAAAGGGATCCCAGCCAGGGGGCTGCAGCTGGGCAGGGGTGTGTTCTGGGCTGCACCAGGGAAGGATGGGCCCCTCTCTTCCCTGCAGTGCCAGCAGCCCTGGTGGCTCTGCAGGCTCAGAAAGGTGGCCATGTGTGAAATGTTCCCGCTGGCAGCAGCTGGCCCTGGACCTGCCCTACGGCCACATGTAGCCTTCTCACCATTCAGGCTCAACACTCCCCTGCAGCTGGGGATGGCAGGATGGAGGGAGGGAAGCAGCAAGGAAAGCACAGGCTCTGATGGGGAGGTGCCCCCAGAGGAGCTCTCGGTGCGATGGCTGAGCCCCCACAGCCCCCAACACCACGCTGGTGGTACAAGCTCAGGAGGAGGCTGAGCTCCGGCTCCAGCAGGAATGAGGTCTCTTGACAGACAGCCCAGGGAATTGCCCAGCAAGGCACTGGGCAGTGGGAGCAGGTCCATGCTCCTCCAGAGCTGTGTCCTGCATGTGCAGCCTGTGCTGCTCCTGCTCCGCTCATCCCAGCAGTGCTGCAGCCTTCCTGTGCTCCTGAAGATGATTTTCCTGGTTAATAACTAAGTCGGGATGTTCCTTTGGATCACTTCGTAGGCTCTTTAGTTTGATGGCGTGTGGACCCACCTGTTGACATTTCTCCATGAAGTCTCTTCATGAAGCATAAAAAAATAAAAGTTTTAAATGGCCTGATGTGCTAAAAGCTGGTTGGATGCCCCCTAAGGTGCAGGTAGCAGAAAGAAAGGCATCACTGAAGAAATTCCTCCCTGTGAGGGTGGGCAGGCCCTGGCACAGGGTGCCCAGAGAAGCTGTGGCTGCCCCTGGATCCCTGGCAGTGTCCAAGGCCAGGTTTGACAGGGCTTGGAGCACCCTGGGATAGTGGAAGGTGTCCCATGGCAGAGGAGTGGGACTGGATGGTCTTTCAGGGAAGATTTCTTCCAACCCAAACCATTCTGGGATCTTTTTCTCCCACCACATCTCTGGTCCATCCCAATGCTCCCGTGGGGCACTGGTCTCGTGGAGCTGCATGATGTGGGACACTCTCAGCCCCTGGTTCTCTGGGGGGGACCAGTTCCCTCAGGGCAGGTCAAGACAGACCCCTGAGGACCAAGACATTCAGTGGGTGACCCACCTGTGCTGAAGAGTCTCCTGAACCCACCCAGCCTTTTCCAGAAACACAGATGTGGTTCCTCCGAGCTCCTGGACATCACCTGCCTCACACCAGCTGATGGAGAGGGTTCTTGCCAACCCCATGGACTCAGCAGCTGGTCTTTCACTGCCTCACCTTCCACTACTTTGATTTTTGAAATATGAGGGTTTTTTCACATGAATACTCCTTTCTCTTTATTCCTGCCTTGTCTGAGGGCCGTGGTTTCATGGTGGGCTTGGCAGTGCTGGTCCACATAAGGAAATCCTGTCTTGCTCAGATCTGACATGCCCAGAGGTCTGGCACCTCTTTAGACACACAGGACCTGAAGAACCATCAGGGTTTAGGGCTGACTGTCCTGAGCTTAGAACCAGAGCACAGTCGCTCACCTCTGAGCTCTGGCTCCACACCCGATGTTGGATTGCCGGGCTCTCAACAGCTCCATGAAATTGGCTGTGTCACTTTATTCTCACATCAAAAGCACGTTTGGCACCAAGGCCAAGGAGCGAAATTTCCTCAGGGGATTAGAGGAGCTTGTTCTCCCCTCCCCTGGCAGAAGATGCTCCTCCAAGAGCAGCTGCAGGCATGGGCACCCTGTGCAGAGTTTAACACGGCCAAATCCACAGCAGTGCCCGGCTGGCTCATGCCGAGCATTCCTCGTTATTCTCAAAGGATCAAGGGGTGGATTGTCAGCAGCCAGCAGCGTGCAGCAGGTTTAGATTTTGCCTTATCACACCGAGTTCTCCCGAGAAAGCTGTCCCGAGTTTGTGTGTGTGGACTGGAGCAGGGTGCTGACTGCCCGCTGAATGGTGAGTGGCTCTGGAAAGGAAAAGGAAGAGGTTTGCCAGGAGCAAGGATGTGTTTGCCTTCCTGTGGAGGCCCAGCAGGCCCCAGACGTGCCAGAAGCAGGTGGGAATGGGTGGGGGTGTGGGGGAGCTCATTTCTCTCTGGCAGGGCTGTGTGCATCGGCCCCAGTTCCATGCCCAGGTGCAGGTGAAGGTGACAAGGGATGTGCTGTGTCACAGCTGCGTGTCCCTTCCTTGCAGACATCAACATGGCCGGGGAGCCCAAACCCAACAGACCCAAAGGGCTGAAGAGAGCAGCCTCTGCCTTGTACAGGTAGGTGTTCACCCAGGTGTGAGGTCTCTGGGCTGCTGTTTGCCCTCCAGCACCCCACGACCACTGCCCTGAGCTCCCTGCCCCCAGCAGCCTGGACACTGCACATCCAGAGCTTCTCCCAAGGGCTCCTGTCCTTGGCAGTGCCCCTCGGGCAGTGGCAGCCCCAAGGTTGGCCAATGCCTGGGGTGTTGTGAGAGATTTCCTGGGCATGGTCCCACCTGTGCAGGTGCTGGACCTGGAGAGGGTTGGAGAAGGGTGGGCAGTACCCTGTGCTTTAACCACACCGGAGCAGGGGGAGCAAGAGGAGCACCCCCTCCAGCCAGACAGCAGGAGTGGGCACAGAGGGGCTGGGTGTGGGGGAAAAACAGGGAACAGGGATAATTTAGGGAAAGAGAAGACTGACTGTCAAAGGGAGAGAAGAAGGGAAGAAAGTGGGAAGCTCTTGGGGTGACAAATGGAGGTGAAGCAAGGAAGAGGCCGGGGGAAGTCCCAAGGGAGCCTGTTCTGAGGAGCAGCAATGAGGGATCAGGGGAACAGGAGGGACATGGAGAAGTGTGTGGCACGTGGAGCGTGTTACAGATGTCAGTGAGCCCTCAGCTCGAGAGAATTTATCACGATTTCCACAAGAGGTGAAGGTTTTCATTTAAGCCCCAGACTCTGGAGTCAGGGGAATGTGGGAGAAACTCATTAAGTTCTTGCTTCTGGTTGCAGAAGGGAAAACTTGAAAAGGTATTTCAGGAGTGCCCTGCAGGTTCAGGAACCCAAAACCAAATAACAAGGTCCCCAAATGTGTTTTATTTATAAATTGTCACAATTTTGATGCCAGTCTTGTGAGGAGACTGAGGCGCTGAGTCAGGAGTTGGAAGGTGTGAGGCTGGGAGGAAAAGACTAAAATCAGTATTGGGGTTGTAGGTGGGTGTAGCAAAAGTGGAAATCATGAGAGAACTGGAGATTTTTCCACAAAAAGAAGAAAAAAGTACGAGGGATGAAGAGAACCCTGTGATTCAGACTCAGCCGTGTGGTCCTGCACCGGTGAGCTGTGGAATGGCAAATCCTGGTTAGAAAATACAGCTCTGGCACAGCCAGACCCCCCAGAGCCCCAGCAGCCTCCCACCACCCACAGGGGCATCTCTGCATTCCTTCCAGGAGCCTCTCAGCCAAGCTCCCCCTGTGCAGCTTTCAGGCACATTTCCCCTCCCACCCTGGGACCCTTTGGCCCTTCACAGGACGTGGCTCTCTGGATTCCCAGGGGATGGCACTTGAGGGGAAGGAGATGGGAGTAGAGATGACACAGCTCCTGCTGTTCAGCTGCACGTGGACTGCTCACGTGGGGCCGGGGCCATACCGCACATCAGCTCCTTCCATACATCTTCCACTAACGAGCTTTTCATTTACTGCTCACCCGTGCCTGGAGCACTAATCCCTTCCTCTGGAATGACCCATGTTTCAGACTTCCAGACTGCTGAGAGAGATGTTTGCTCCCTCCCACAAATATGGATATACTAAAATATGGGCCAGAGAACTGCACTGCTCCAAGCTCCAGCAATATTTCATCCTAGACTGGCTGTCAGATTAAAACTTTGCCATCTGGGCTGGCAGAACTTACGGTATCTCCTGGAAAACAGGGAATCCAGGTTTGCAGCGAGCTGTGCTTACAGCTTCCCGAACCACCATCAATTTTTCTAAATGTTAGACTTCAAAAATCACAGCACAGTAATTTATGGAGGTGCTGTGTTACACACAGCAGAGGATTTTTCCAAAGGCTGGCTTTTGCTTTGCCTCGCTCCAAGTCTGTGTGGGAGGGTCGAGGGGAAGACAAGGCAAGGGAAGTTCCATTTTGAACACAGAGGGAGCAACAGTCGTGACATTTTTAGCTGTCCACCAGCTCGGGGAGGTGTCCAGGTGTTCAGCAGAAATCCTTGGGGATGTAGCCTCCCATCCGCCTCCACACAGGCTCGGGCCACCGTCAGTTTTCTCAGGTGTCTTCCACACGAGGCACCTTCAGTTCTTACAAAGCCTCGCTGCCCTCACTGCTCTCCTCCACTCCTGGATCTCTGGGCCTTCCTCCCTCCCTCTGGCACTTCCCAGAGCATACCTTTGCACAGGGAAAGTTCCTGGATGCTCCTGCCTGGCATCCCGGCCACCTCCACAAACGTGGCCATCCTGTCACTGGGGCTGGCTGGGAAATGTGGTGCTGTGACCGTGTCCCCAGGCAGTCACTCACTGCGTCTCCAGATCTGCCTTCTGGCAACACTTTTCTTTTTTCTCCTGCACAGCAAATGTCTGGACAGGATTTCCTGGGGCATTTGGAGCCATGTTCAGGTCGGTGCCAGCGATCCCACCTTGCTGTCAGCTGGCTGGGAAGGGAAGGTGGCTCTGCCAGGGCCCCTCTGGGCTTTTGGAGGGACAAATCTCTGCCCTGCCCTGCAGGGCTGGGGCTAAAGCTGGTCCGTGGCCAAAAGGACAGAGAGGACAACCTGAGCAAGAGCTGCTGGGTGTCTGCAGCTCAGTGGCCCCAGGAGGGGTCTCTGAAATGGTGACAGGGCCAAAGCACTGCTGACTGATTGTCACAGCCAGTGAACACCGGCATCCATCCCCTCTTACACCCAAAGCTGGTGTCAGCCCATCCCCGAACACCCCTCCCAGGCCCTGGTGCTGGAGCAGTGACATCCCAGTGCCAAATCCACATGGACAGGGCTGAGAGCAGCCCCAGGGCAGAGGGGGAGGTGAGCAATGACGTCCCAGCCTACAGCCGCACCAGCACTTTGGGAATGCCGGGCTTCATCCCACAGTCCTCTATTTCCCACTGCCTTGGCTATTTGCAGGAGGAAGGAGTCTCACAGAGCTCCACCAGAGCACTGTTTGATCAATGCCACATTTTCCAAGCAGCTTTCTAGCAGGTATTCCTTTGCCTGCTGCAGTAATGCCATGGCAGCAGGGTGGGAGCTGAGCTCAATGTGGCACTCATGATTAGCAGTATCAGGCAGTAATTAAAGCACAGGTGCTCAAATGCACATTCGCTGTTCGGGTGCAGGCTCAGGAGTGGCCCCACAAATGTGATGGAGAGGCAGCACATGCAAACAATCCCCCTTCAGTTATGAACAGTTCATTTTGAACCTGAGTCAGTATAAATGTTGTTTGATTGCTAAAGGCAAAGAAAGCCGAGGCAATGAATGCAGCAGGAGGTGTTCCTTGAGGCCTTCCTGCTTTCCAGCCTTTCCCTCTGCTTGTCCCTGCTTTATTTTGAAAGGGTGCAGTGTCACCAGCTGATTGAAAAACGGCAAAAATGATTCCTGTACACAAAGACAGACCTGCCAGGTCACTGAGAAACGATCCCTCTGTCTCAGGGTGGTTTATCCTATGTGCAGTGAAATTTTCAGGATAAATCACCCACACTAAAGGCACTCCTTTTTACCAGCTTTTTTCCTGGATTCATCTGGGAAGACCTACCCTGTGCTCAAAGCCCGATTCCAGGGATGCTCCTAAAACCATCCAGCCACTGCCTCCCTGGCATCACCTGCTAAGCCACGAGTGACTGGTGTGTCACAGCAGGGTCACACAGCCACAGACTGCCCCAAACCCCTCATTCCAGCCCCCTGCCTTCCCTGAGGCTGTCCCATGGTCAGCAGGAATCAAAGCAGCACTGCAGAGGCTGGGGTTCATGTTTGGGGAAGTCAGGACCAGCTCCCTGGGATAATTATGCCCCTAATTCCTTTTGAAAGGATGGAAGTGTCTCCAATCCCACAAGGATTCAGGGCCAGGGCAGGAGAAGCCCCCACCCTCGGGCCTTGCACCCACAGATGCTCTGGGGCTCCTGCCCTGTAGTCCAGGCATGGTGTGACCCCCCCACTGTCTCTGGGAATGCCCTGCAGAACTGCCAGGAGTGATTCCCACCAGGAAAGCCCAGGGCTGCCCAGCTTTGCTCCCACATTCCCCATGGAAACAGGGAATAACACAGTGTAATAACATTGCCAGGGTTCATTGGCCACTTCATCCAGCAGATTGACTGCTCTGGGAAGAGGCTTAGGGCTTCACCTGAGCTTCTGGGCATCTCCATCCTTCTCCAGCTCTTCTCCAACCTTCTCCAGGTTGCATCTACAGATATTTGAGGCTGAGCTTCCTCCTGTTGGTGCTGGAGCCAAGCCCAGGAGCAGGGCAGAGGTGCCCAAACACCTCAGGGCAGGGTCAGTGCTGGAGATGGAGGTGCCCAGGCCATCCAGGGCTCCATTCCTTGTTCCCAGGTGCCAGGCTTTGGCCAGGGCAGTGCTGTGCGCGGGGACTGAGGCTGCAGCTCCTCTCCATCCCCGTGTCCCCACGGAGCTGCCCATGTGCTGATCCCACAGCTCTGCCAGGGAGCAAAGGCTTGGAGGAAAAGCTGGCTCAGACCAGGAGTGCGAAATGGGGTCAGGAAAAAGGAATTTGGGCGTCTCAAAATTTTGCCAGACACCCCCAAGCTTTGTGTTGTTTATGAACAAATGCTCCCGAGCTGCCTCGTGGTCTCCAAGCCACAGAGAGCTTCCAGCAAGAGCAACACCCCGTGGAGGGTATGGATAAAGGCATTGCTTCATCCCACCTGGAGCCACAGGGAGATGCCACTGTCTCCTCTTGCCTGGGACTGGGGAGAACATTGGCTCTGCTGGAGACAGCCAGAAGCACTTCACCAGAGCCTGTCAGGATTGAAAATATTACAAAATCACAGCCATTTCATTTGAGTTGCATCTAAGGAGAGGGGAGAAATTGAAGAGGGAGAGTCTGACAGCGTAGAAGCATCCTACTTCAATTTTCCTTTCAAATGGCTTCCTGTTTTGATGGTATTTTGTATTTATTGGATTCAAACAGACCTGGAGTCAAACATTCTCAGTGATCAAAATAAATTGGCAGGCTGAGGGGAGCTATTTTCTTGGAGAGTTTTTGTATCTCTGGGTTTCACCCCAGGTGAAATCAAGTTACCCATCACGAAAAGCTCCATGAAAGTGCCTCGTTCCCTGCTGTCCATCCCCTCAGCCCCACACACAGCTGGGCTCATTCCAGCAGCAGCTGCCCTGCGAGGAAGTGCCTTCCCCTTTCAATCCAGAAGAGGGAATAAGTAAACACGCAGTGGTTGGGACAGAGGCTGTGGGATATTCCTGTCTACTCTGAGCCCAGCAGGAATGTTGGCTACACCTCAGGTCTGAAGGGGAGGGCACCTGAAAAGAATCTGGAATTCATCCGTCAAAAATGGCTATTTTCCACCAAGCAGTGGAATCTGGAAGGGTTGTGGTGATAACACTTCCACAGCCACATCTCCCCACCAGTGCCCCTTGCTCAGGAGTGAGACCCTGCACTCCCCATCCCACCCTCAGCCGGCTGGGAATGCCACAGGCAGCAGCTGCTCAGGGATAAGGCCCAGCTTTATGGAATATCTCCTCACTGAAGTCCCCATGGCAGGGCACAACTGGGGCAGGAGGTGCATGAGCCACCTCCTTGTCCTTAACCCTGGCACCAGCTCCTTGGCCCCAAAGCAGCTCTGGTGTCTCCAACCACCCACAGGTGCTCAGGTCCCCCCAAGGCACAGGCTGGGTCTCCACATGCTGCCATAGGCATTTTGGGAACCCAAGGAGCATGGAAAAGTCACATTTAGGAAGCCAACCAGTTACTGAAACTTAACACTGGCTGGGACCTCAATGCCAGCATAGGCAGGACAGACTTCTGGGTCCAGCCTGGAAATCCTGCTCCAAACCACACTTCCCACCAGCCATCCCAGTCAGCCTCGCACTGTTCTTGTCACGTCTGTCAAAGATGCAGGACACCAAATTTACTCTCAGCTACACACTTGGGTAGTCATCCTTCCCTCTCCCCAGGTCCTCCTGGCTGAGCCCTTCCCTCTCCCCCATCAAGCTCTCACTCTTCCCGTTCTTTTCAGCCACATCAGACAGTTCCAGGAGGCAGGACAGACTTTGCTTTCTGCACTAATTCTCTTTGTTCAGAGCAGAGAGGAGAGGCCACCAGCATCACCTCTGACTTACGCCAGCGTGAACTGAGCCTCAGCACAGCAGGGAAGGGTGCTGTGTTCAGCTGGGGCAACTGGTACCAATGTGTGGGGTCAGACCCTCTGGTTTGTGCTGCCTTGTGAAAAACCAGCTGCAGCAAGGGGGGAACGTGTGTTACTGGGTCTCCAGGGAGTGGGGAATGCTCCTGCTTTGGGTTAAAATGCAGCTCAAGCTTAAGAGAACAGGATGTGGGCCTTGCCTGGCTGGGGGGAGAGAGGTTTAAATTAATAAACATCCCCATAAATATGCCCTTTGTCCCGAGTTTTCTCCACACACATCTTCTTGCTCCTCCTTGAGATAACCAGGTTAACACCCTTCTGCCAACATCAACCTCTCCAGCGCCTTCAGCCCCCCAAATCTTCCTCCTGGGCTCAGCCCACCTGCCTGCAGCCAGGACTGTCCATGTCCTGCTGGATGAGAGTCCCTTATGGAGGGGGGTCAATTTATTTACCCTTGGTGGCCCTGGGGGCGCTCAGCAGCCAGTGAGGGAGCAGTAATGAGTTACCAGCACTAATTAACCCGTGACGCCCCGATGTCCCTGCAGTGGCTACGACTTCGATTATGACTACTACAGAGACGACTTCTACGACAGGTGAGGCATCAGCCAGAGGGGCTTAGTGGGGCAGGGGAGGGAGGGGTTTGGGTGCAGGGGGTCCGGCCCAGCCTGTGGGATGGGCTCCCATGGCCCCGATCACCGGGACCGCTGCGGGGGCTCGGGCTGGGGCAGCCCGCGGCAGGGCTGCCATGTCCCTCCTCTGCCTTCCCCTCAGGATCTTCGAGTACCGGGGCCGGGTGTCGCCGGTGCCGCGGGTGGTGCCGGTGAAGCGGCCGCGGGTCACCCTCCCCCTGGTGCGGCGCGTCAAGGCCACGCTCCCGGTCAAGCTGTTCGCCAGGTCGGCCGCCATCGCCAACAGCTCGGCCAAGCTCAAGTGTGAGTGTGTGCCCGGGCTGGGGACGCGTGTGGGGCAGCGCAGGGAGCTCCCAAAGAACCCCTCAGAAAGCCCCAAACACCTGGAAACAGCAGCCCGGCTGCGGGGGTGCAGCTGGGGGAGGGCAGGTACAGCCCGAGCGGGCCGAAGCCTGGCCTGGGCCTCCACAGCCTGCCTGAAACAGCACCCACAGGCTTTTCTGGGAGCAGCTTCCCTGCCAGTTTCCCAGCCTGGAGTCCCTCCGTGGTTTTACTGCCTGCTCAGGAAGTGCCCTGGGGCCGGCTCGGGTTGGGCTGCTCTGCGGCGCTCTGCAGGGCACTGAGTGCCTGCCTTTCCTTCCTTCCTCCCTCCAAGTGAAGAGCAGCGAGCTGCAGACAATCAAAACTGAGCTGACACAGATCAAATCCAACATTGATGCTCTCCTGGGCCGGCTGGAGCAGATTGCTGAGGAACAGAAGCTGTCTGCAGGTCAGTGGGGTGCGGGGATGTCTCGGGGCTGCCCCTGGGCATCACAACTCCCTCCAGGCTCTAACAGGGAAATGTCAACCCCCTGGTTCCAGGGTAGAATCACAGGCCAAAATCACACACCAGAATTCCTGAAATTACGGAGTTGGGGTTTAAAATGATGAGATTTTTTTTTCCTTTGTCATATAGTTTGTAATTTTTTAGTTTGCTTTTTTGTTCTACTATTCTATTTTACTCTGTCATATCCTATCGTATTCTATCCTATCCTATCCTATCCTGTCCTATCTTATCCTCTCCTCTATTTTATTCCTTTCCTTTCCTTTCCTTTCCTTTCCTTTCCTTTCCTTTCCTTTCCTTTCCTTTCCTTTCCTTTCCTTTCCTTTCCTTTCCTTTCCTTTCCTTTCCTTTCCTTTCCTTTCCTTTCCTTTCCTTTCCTTTCCTTTCCTTTCCTTTCCTTTCCTTTCCTTTCCTTTCCTTTCCTTTCCTTTCCTTTCCTTTCCTTTCCTTTCCTTTCCTTTCCTTTCCTTTCCTTTCCTTTCCTTTCCTTTCCTTTCCTTTCCTTTCCTTTCCTTTCCTTTCCTTTCCTTTCCTTTCCCTATGTTATCCTATCCTATCTGAGTTCTATTCTAGTCTATTGTCCTCTGTCCTGTCCTATCCTATCCTATCCTCTATCCTGTCCCTATCCCTGTCCCTGTCCCTATCCTATCCTGCCCTGCCTGGCTCCCACAGCCCTACTGGGGGATGTGGAACTTTCTCTGCCCTCTCCACGATCTCCCAGGCCGCTTCCTCAAGATGAGCAGAGCTCCCCGCTGCAGGAAGCCTTTCCACCACTGTTATTTCCCCACACACCGGGTGTGTGGGCTGTGTGACCCCGGGGTTCAGGCTGTGGCCCCGGTCCCAGCCCTGACCTGGCTGTCGCCCCGCAGAGGCCCGGAAGAAGGCGGAGAGCAGCAAGAGCGAGGTGTCCCAGGAGGACACGGCGTCCGAGGCGGAGGCCAACGCGGAGGAGCCGCTCAACGGGGACGAGGGCGAGGAGGAGGGACTCGCACGGGAGGAGTGTGAGGATGAACTGGTAAGAGAGCTTGGGTGATACATCCCTGCAGCAAAGGGGTTCAGTAGTGGGCCCCAGCTTTATACTGGAACTTGCTAAATCCCCAGGAGAAGTAATTTTTCCTTCCTTCAAAGAAATTGCTGTATTTGAATCTGATTGTTGTTCACAGCTTATTCTTCCAAACCTCTCTGCTGCCTGCAAAAGCACTGCCCGTGCAAACGTGTGGAGGTGCTGAAGAAAACATGGTTGGCTCTTGAAATTCAGACATTTATCCTTGATTTCACAGCTAGGAGTGGTTTAAACCACGCTGCTCTGCTCCCAAGTGATTCTTAGATGGATTTAATCTCATGGCAAAGACAGGCTGTGTTAGATGAGCTGCATTTGCAGTGCCCTTGCACCTGACTGGACATCCACAGAGTCACAGGAGGGTTTGGATTGGAAGGAACCTTAGAGAACTTCTCATTCCACCCCTGCCATGGGCAGGGACACCTTCCACTAGCCCAGGGTGCTCCAAGCCCCGTCCAACCTGGCCTTGGGCACTGCCAGGGATCCAGGGGCAGCCACAGCTTCTCTGGGCACCCTGTGCCAGGGCCTCGCCGCCCTCACAGGGAAATTCCTTCCCAATATCCCATCTAACCCTGCCCTCTGTCAATGTGAAGCCTTGTCCTGTCTCTCCAGACCCTTCTCCAAAGTCCCTCTCCAGAGGCACTTGTCCCATGGCACAAACCAAGGTGTGACCGAGCCAGGGCACCCCCAGCAAGGGCAGTGCCAGCACTGCTGGTGCCAGGCACACATCAGCCCCACTGCTCCTAGTCCTGCCCCAAACAGGGGTGTTCCTGGGGAACCCAGTGACAAATCTGTGCCCTTGGATGGGAGCCCAGTGTTTGGGTACAGCACAGGGCATACCAGGCCCTGTGTAACCACTGCCAGCACTGTCATTTATCCCAAACCAAACCTTTGCTGAGAACAGGACCAGCTCCAGATCCAGGCTGAGGCCAACAGGGCACCAGGGTAGAAGGACATGACCTGCCCTGAGTGGCCTCTGGAACAGCTCCAACCCCTCCCCACCCCAGCACTGCTGGCAGCAGAAGTGAGGATGAATCTCAGCCTCCCTCTCCTCTTCCTCACCCCCCATCCCTGGGGTGGCCATGCTGCGCATCCATTTCCCGTGGCCTAAAAGCTCCTCCAACCCCAAACACTCCCAGCTGGTTTGTGCTCTCCTGCTCTGTCCTGCTTGAGCCATGATGGGTGAGGGCTCTGAACAGAGTCCTTCAGCTGTTCCAGGTCTGGGGCCTCACGGCTGGAGTCCATCAGTCCTGCCAAATGTGGGAGGAGCTGCTTGAGGGGAGACGTCATTGCAGGCACTGGGAAGAAGAAAGGCACAAGCCCTGTGTCAGGAAAAGGAAGTCCAGGTTTGAATTACATCAGGGGAAACAGATGGTAGAAATTAGGGGGAAACTTGCTGATGTTAATGATGATAAAGCAGCACACAGCCTGTCAACAAAAAATGTGCACTTCTCTGCCGTTGCCGGGGTAAGAAAACAGTGGAGAGACATCTGCTGACAATGGTTTGGGAAGAGCTGGTCCTCATTAAGAGGAGAACAAGATGACTATTTCAGCTCACTTGCATCTCTATTTTCTGTAACTCCCTGGTCCTGATGGGGCATCAAGACCAGAAATATTTCACTGCCAGCTTCAGACAGGCTCCCAAGTGCTCTGGATGGTCAGGTCAGTGTGTGCAGGGCATGTGCAGGGAGCTCCTCGAGCCCTGCAAGGCAGCTCGCCAGAGCCAGCCTTTGTATTGCTCCTGGCCTTACAGCACTGAGCACTTGTGAAGTGTCCCCAGTTCCTGGGCAGTGACTCCTTTGTCCCACATCCCTCTGGCTCACACACACCAGTGTGGCTGTCACCACCTGCTATCCATGGACACGGCACCCACATGGGGTCCCTAAAATCCCTTTGGCTCTGAGGGGCAGGGGAGTGGCAGGAGAAGAGTCAGAGGTCACTCAGACAGAGCTGATGGAGTTTATTGAGTTCTGAGCCGTACATTTGGGTATGGAAAATGTTTAGTAAGTGCAGTTGGATTGGTGGTCAGTACTGTTTACTGCACTTACTATGGGATACAAAGATTATTGTGTACGTGCCTTAAATGTCACACTTGTGCAAAAAGTGTCACCTGCCAGCCCAGCAATGCCTGGTGTCAGGTGAGAGGTGTCTTGAGGGATCTGTTCAAGGGGAGATCCCTGCAGACAGACAGCTGCTTTGGAGGGAGAGCTAAAGGTGTCCTGATGTGTTCAGGTATTTACAGCATACAGTGGTTGATTTCCAGTCAGATTTTCTTCTGTTTCCAGGCAGGTTTGGTCATTTATCTGCCCAGTCTGCATCCAGACGGTTTTGGGGGTTGGTGCTGGGAGCTCACTGAAAGTCTCACACAATAGGAGCCCAGATGTCCTGGCCTCCTTGGCCTCCAGGGCAGTCTCACATGGGATTTTGCCAAGCAGATCCCTGAACAACCCAAAATCTGCTCTCCTAAGTTCGGGGATTTGATCCTGCTCTTGGTGGTGCCAGCAAGCACAGCCCTGGCCCCTAGTGTCCATACTAGGTGTGTTTTGTAGCTCCTCCATCACACTGAGCACCCTGGCACTGCTCTCCCACACCAGGGGACCAGCTGGTGACCACATGCGAGGTGTCACAGCATCCCAGGCAGGGCAGGAGGGACACGGGGAGATTTACTGTTTGTGGTTCCTTTTCCCTGCAGGAGAACAGCCATTACACAGATGTGGAGGATGCCAGACTACAGTAACCAGGTACAGCTCCCCTGCTGCTGATTCTGAGCCAAAGCTCTTGTTCTGTGCACGTTGGGCTGGGGGTTGCTGCTTCAGGAGAGGCTCTGTTCCACTGATCCCCTGTGTCTCCCTAGCATGGAGCTTGGCTGCTCAGCTGGGTCACTGGCTAGTCCCTCACCCTCTCTCCTAAATGACAAATGTCTGGGGTTCAAGGACAGTGCTGTAGCTCCCCTTTTCTCCCTGCAGCCCACCCAGAGCAGCTGTTAGCAACAGTGTGAGGAAAGCACGAGGCTAAACCCTGTCCTGGCACGTTGAGCAAGAGAAGCTGAATGGAAGTGCTGCTGTCATCTCTACCTGGCATTCAAAGGAGAAACATGGCCCAACATCTTCCATCCATCTGTAAAGCAAAGGCAAAGAAAACTCATCCTCCCAGCGGATCCCCACCACCCCTGCAATGGATTCGGAGCTCTGCAGCCAGAGGCAGGAGCCAGACCTGCACAACCCAGAGCCACCACAGAGACCAGGAGAGCAGCTGTGTCCCCAAGGGAGCCAGAGGTGTTCTAGAGCTGCTTGCAGGAGAGCAGAGAGAACTCAGCCCAACCCAATAAAGACATTTTTCCTTGTGCGAGGTGAGAGCCAGAGCATTTCCTGACTGAGGGAAAAGTACTGTCTCGGTTTGGACAATCTGTGTTCCTGTGCTGAAGATCCTGTTGAGTCAGAGGTGTGGGGTGAGCTGTCCTCCAGCACAGCCACCTCCTGTCACGTCTCTTGTGCCCCATGAGCTGCTGTGTGTCCAGGGTCACTTCCAGGTGGAAAGGAGTCAGTGCTGGAGCAGCTGCTGTGCTCTGGGAAGCTGCTTGAAGAGAGGAGGGGAGAGGAAGCTGCAGGAAAGCAAGTGATCCCAAGCAGGAGAAACCAAGCACACCTCACCCTCAGTGGTTTGGTGTCCTCATTCTCCACCGTGTAAGGGCTGAGCAAGCCTCTGCAGAGTGAGGGGTGCCAGCAGCTGTGGATGAGACCCTTTCCTTGGACCAGCTGCTCCCTGGAAGGGATGTGGAGCACCCACTCCTGCAGCCTGGAGCCAGAGACATCAGCCCCTTCCCTGGCTGCCCACATCTCCTCCTGCCCCGGTCAGGGCACGTCAGGAGAGTGGTGCGACAGCTCCTGCTCCTGCCTGAGCTCCATCCCCGGGGTGACAGCGTGCCCGAGGCTGGGGACAGGGAATACCCCGAGCACGATGCATGTGGGTGTGCCAGCACCCCCCTGCTCCCCAGATCCCAGCTGCTTTTGCCCCCTGCCCTGTGCTGTGAGCAGAGGGCTCGTGGTGGGACCCCCGCACCCGAGAGGCCTCGGCCGTTCTCGTTTCTCCTTGCTGGCCTTGTCCCGTTTTCCCGGGGCAGACGGGACTGAAACTCCCGCAGCACTTTATTCACACCTGGTGTGTCCTGCCCGCCCCCTTCCCCTCCAGAACACACACACACGTCAGTGCTTGGAACCCAGAGCGCTGTCCACGCCTTCCCCTTGGCCAATCCCTCCCACACCACACCTGGCCCTGGGTGGTCCCGAGTGCTCCAACCTCATCCACGGCATCTCTTGGAAGGATGAAGGGAAAACAGCTCCAGGGGTGACACTTCCCTCCCCCTGGCGCCATCCTGGAGCACGCATGGCTCTTGAAGCACAAAGTTTCCTTTGCATTTCTTAGTTTGGGCTGCTTGAGGAGGGCTTGAAGGGAGAGCCGTCCTTCCCCTGTGGTTCCTGTGCAATGTGTGCACCGTGCTGTCCGAGCTGTTCTCCAGGCCTGGAGAGATGAGCTGCAGGTGTGGCTGTGAACTGACTGTGATGCTGATGTTTGGGAGAGAGGTGACCTTGTACATACAATCCTGTATAATAAAAAAAGAAATCTAATCTGCCTCCCTCTCTTCTCTCTGCCGTGCACACACACTTGTTTCTTCTCTTCCAGACAAGGCTTTTTTCCCTTTCCAAGCCTCAGCCCTGCCCACAGGATTTGCTTTCCCTTGCACAAGGTATATCCCGCTGGGCTGAGCGAAACATCTGCATTCACAGGGGCTCTGGAATTTTCCCCTGGAGGCTTGGAAACTTCTTTGATGCAGGAGAGCAGGGGCCAAATCCTGGCCTTTAATCTCTGGACTTCGCAGTTGTCCAGCTCATAACAGACTGGAAAAATCTGGCTGCTTTGCCAGTTTGCACAAGCCAGCAGTGCCAAAAACTGCTCCTTAAGCACAGTGTTGCTCTGGTTGGCACCAGAGGGGTGTCAGGAGGGACCAGTGATCACATGGGGAGAATCTCAGAATGGCTGGGGTTGGAAAGGACCTTAAAGATGATCTCCTCGGGACACCTTCCACCGGACCGGGTTTCTCTAAGGCCCATCCAACCTGGGTGGGTTCTTTGTGGCTGAGCCACCATCCAGCACTGGGGGGCAAAGCTGCCTGAGTTTATGGTGAGTCTGAGATGTTTGAACATCCATCTGTCCATGCATCCTGCCATCAGGCAGCAGTTCCCTTCCAGGTGAGAAAAGCAGCAGCATCAGACTGATGGCTGGGTGTCTTTGTGGCTGGAAGGAGGAACAACAGGAGAGGGGAAAAAAACCCAAAACCAAACCAAGTCAAACTGGCTTTCGAGAAGATGGAAATCAGCCCGACCTTCAGTCTGCTGAGCCGTGTACCCAGCTCTGAGGTGCTGCAGTGCCTCAGGGGCTGGGGCTGGGTCACTCCAGCACAGCTTTACAGCACAGCCGAGGTCTCCCAGCAAACAGCTGGTTTGATTTTGTTCATTATCTTGGGAGGAGAGCGAGGGACTGGGGGAGCGCTCAGGCAGGCCCCTGTAGGGCAGTTCACTCCACTCCTGGCTGTAGGTGGGGCTCCAAGGAAATGAGTTCTGGGGTTTTGGTGCTCACCGAGGTCTGCCCATGACGGTGCAGAGAACCCACACAGAGAGGTGAGGGGGCAGCAGGGGGTGGGAAAGGGACACCCCCAACCCCTTCATGCACCCTTTGGGCCATAAAGCAGCTGCAAAGCTCCCTGCTGGCTCCAGCAGGAGAGGAATGGGGGGCCAGGAGGGGTCACCCCTGCTCTGAGCATGGCTTTCCCACAGACCCATTTAGGTTGGAAAAGCCCTCTAAGGCCACCCAGTCCAACTGCCCCCAGCTCTGCCAAGGCCATCACTGACCCATGTCCTCGAGTGCCACATTACCTCTTTTAAATCCCTGCAGGGATGGAGACTCCACCACTGCCCTGGGCAGCTGTTCCAATGCCTGACCACCCTTTCAATGAAATAATTTTCCTTAATATCCAACCTAAACCTCCCCTGGCACAGCCTGAGGCCATTTCCTCTTCTATCCCTTGATAGCTGGGAAAAGAGACCAGCCCCCAGCCACATCCCATAAAGGAGGGAGATTCTCCTTAGCCCTGCTGTTGTTGCTGATGTATTCACAACAGCGTTTTTTGTTGTGGCAGTAGCCAGATGATCTTTGAACCTTCTTATTTTCTCCCTGCATAGCCCCATGACACCCTTGTAGTTGCCCTAAATTGCCTCCCTGTTCTTCCAAGAGTCGTAAATTCTTTTTTCCTCAGTTCCAGACAGAAGTTAAGCCAACCCCCTTTTCTTCCCTGTCTCATCTTCTGGCTCATAGGCACAGCCAGCTCCTGGGCCTTTAGGGTTGGCCTGGCTAACAGAAAGATGTGTGGGGTCCTCCCCAAGGCCCTTAAAACATCCATGACACAAAAAGCATCAGATCCCATGAGCTCTTGGATGAATGTAAAGGGTCCCACCTTATAGGCACCCAACCTCCTTTTCCATGGTCCAGCA
Source organism: Lycocorax pyrrhopterus obiensis (assembly GCA_014706295.1). NCBI lineage: Eukaryota > Metazoa > Chordata > Aves > Passeriformes > Paradisaeidae > Lycocorax > Lycocorax pyrrhopterus. The sequence continues at coordinate 4,748,015 of JACSVZ010000022.1, read as the reverse complement.
TCCCCAAGGAGTTGCTCCCTGTAAATCATCCCTGCCCTGCTGGCATGTGGGAGGACAAGATGGGCCAGTCCATTCTCTCCAGAACAAGCCCACAGGCAACAATTAATTCAAGATCTGCATAGTCTGAAGAAAAATGACCACCATAAACTGAGCAGCTCAACTGAACATACACAGTTGCCACGGTGTGAGCTTGAAAAAAGAAAAAAGCCTTTGTTAAAGACTTTCCTGACCACCCACAGAGGGAAGGTCCCACTCCCAAATGTCCCGGACCTCACCTGGCTTCTCACTTGGGCCGCTCTGTTTGCTGCCATCCCATCAGTGGCAAAAGCAGCGTGGTCTTGGTTAGAAACAACCCCAAAGTCTCAGTGCCTGCTGCCTTGCCTGCACCTCTGCAAAGGAAACAGGAATGTCTGAGACGGGTGACACACTTTGGGTTAAATGGGATGGGATGGGATGGGATGGGATGGGATGGGATGGGATGGGATGGGATGGGATGGGATGGGATGGGATGGGATGGGATGTGCAGGAAGTTTTGGTGTTCTGGTGTTCCCATGCTGGCCTGGGCAGGCATTAGAGCAGCAGAGCAGGGTTACTCCAGTCCCAAATGCTCCTTCCAGGTGCTTCTGGACACGGACAATCACTGGGGCCAAAATGCCTGCAGTCATGCATTCAGTCTGAGTCAGGAGATGCAACAAAAACCCTCACTGACTTTAATAACTCCCGTTAACTTTGATGAGCATCACAGTTCCAGGCCGTGCAGCACTTTGGGAACATTTCAGTTACTGCAGCTGTAACAGGACTGTTCTTTGGGGAATTTGTAAGAGCCAGTTGCTGTGTCTGTCACAGTGGTCGTATCCCTCCTGCATTGTCCTCTTGTTACCTGCAGGAGGTTCAGTTCCCTCTTTTTCCTCTTCTCAATCAAGTTTTGCAAACATTTGGAGATGTGGTCAAGAACTCCATGGGCTCCTGGTGGAGTCTGTCCATCCTCTGGCAGGAAAACACCCCCAAGCCTTGCATGGGGACAGCGGTGCCGAAAGGACTCAGCCCCATGGGGAATGCTCTGCCTGCCCTGGACACAGAGCAGGCGTCAGGATGGACACCCTGCACTGGCTCAGCAAGAACACGTCCAGTTCAGCGCCTTCCATTGCCCAGATTTCCTCCCAGGCAGGGAATTGTTTCCTCTGACAGGCTGGCCCAGGCACGAGGGTGCAGAGCCCCAGCACTGCCAACACTCAGAGCTTCCTCCTGCCGGGTGAGCCCGAGCCGGGTGGGGTGAGGAGAGCAGGGCTGGCAGCTCAGCTGGGACATCCCCTTGATGCCTTAGGTTTTAACTTTTATATTTTTTTAAATTCTGTACTGCTTAGTGTGCAACTTTGAAGCTTCTTGTAGCCTGTTACTTTCTGCTCTCTCGTGCCTGTTAGACACAACAAAGCCTCTCCGGACTGCTCTTCAAGGACACCTGGACCATCCTGAGCCCAAGGGGTGTAAACCAAGGAGTCTCTGAAGGGGGGGTAGCTAAGGGGAATTACATCATTAAACTGGGGTTTAATTGGAGAATTGACCCTGATATGCAAATGAACCAAACCTATCAAAGTGTGAAGAACTCGTGACCTGTCGTCCATCTTGGGGTCCATCGTGGCCATGGCCTCTGGCTCCCCAGGGTGTACCTTGAAGGCCCTTCAAATAAATACCTACTTTTGTTCCTTTACTCTGTCTAGTCTCTGTGTCTAGGAGGCCTGATAAGGCATCACCCTCCTGCTCTGCACCCTGTGCCCCAGCTTGGCCCCTCCCTTCCTGTCCACACTGGCCTGAGCATCCCTGTGCTGAGCTGGGCCAGCTCAGGAGTGGCCCCTGTGCCCGCGGCATCTCCAGAGGGACAGAGGGGCTCCAGCCCCAGCACACTCCTCCTGCTTCGAGTCCAAGGATTTTCTTGGCCAGGGGCAGGATTTAAAGGCCACCTCCCTCATCCAGAACAAAGAGTAGAGGGAAACAGTGTGCTTCAGCACACAGTTTAAATTAATTTTGGGGAAGTGATGAAGGTCTGAAATTAAAAACAAACTGCCATGTACAGAATATTTGAGACTCCACAGGCAGCCCCAAGCCAGGGCTTTCCCTCAACAGCTCCCACAGCCTCGAGCACAAATCACCACATCAGGAGAACCCCAGGGCTGCCTGCACAGCTCCTCCAGAAGAAGAGAAAAAGCAACATCTCCTCCCTCTGTTGTCTGAGGCTGTCAGGGAGTGTGTGGACAAGGCAGCAAAGAAAAATGTTTTAAGCTTCATTTCAGATGAGTCCACATTTCTCAGAACTTATTTTTTCACAGCCTTGTTGGGAAAAAAGGCAATTTTGGTGCTGAACAGAAACAGCACAAGGCCTGCAGAAGGGTCTGAGGGCCACGAGCAGCATAGACACATTTCAGTCCACAAAACAAGAAATGTAACTGCACATTTATTTTTCACTTGCCTTCTGTGCCTTTTTTCAAAATTAATCACATCCAGCTTTCCTCCCTGTAATAAACCACCTGACACTGGTGACAATCAGGGCACAAACTGCTTTGCCATCAGTCCCACAGTCCTGCTGCCCCCAGTGCAATGCTCTCACACTGAAGAAAGAAATACACCAAACTTATGGGATAATTACCCAAAGCAGGGCTGGGGGAAGAAACAATTAATTTTAAAAGTGATGTGCTTTACTACAGAATGTAGAATTAAGGATGCTGCTTCTGCTAGAAAACGCAAAACTTCTGTGAGTCCAGAGACCACTGTGGGAGATGCAATGGGCTGAAGAGAGAGGGAGGGAGGGAGGGAGGGAGGGATATACCACACATTTCTGGTGGGTATTGGGCAGAAAAATGCTTCCCACCACAGAGGTAAATGGTAAAGTGCTTTATTTCAGAATTATGCAGGTGTTTACAATGTGCAAAAAGGAAAAAGGATGAGCAGCAAGGAATGAGCCTGGCCTTATAGACAAGGGCAGAGGGAAGTGAGAAAGGGTCTTTCTTCCAGTGAGGAAAACCCAGTTCCTCGGGTCTGTTGGGCAGCAACACATGTCCAGGGCCAGCTGGAATTTCTACTTCTGTATAAAGAACTGCTCCCATGGGCTCAGGGCAGACTGACAGACTGCCAGACTGACAGACTGCCAGACTGACAGCCATTGGGTATGGAGGATCTGTAGGAACACACAGGGTTATGCATGTGATATCTACGGGAATGTTTATGTGGAGCTTATCTAAATCCACGTACGGTGAAACACCTGCAGGAAAAGCAGTGTTCAGGCTTTCTCTAAACACTAAAGACTGGCTGAACAGCCTCTGGAGGCGCTTCCCTGTCTTCATCACTGAAATAGATAAAATAATGAAAGAGCTAAAATAGCAACTAAAAAATGCTGAAATAATGAAAGAGCTGCCAACACCAAATTTCTTAGCCCAGGGATGGTGAGGTCCCTTCAAAGCAACGGCTTGTCCAGGTGAGATAATGTGTGTTAAGGATCAGCACCAGCCCTGGAACTTGTTTCTCTTTAGGAGAGAAAGATGTTTCACTTAAGGAGGAGGGTATTTCCCTGTAACATCTTCTTTCAAAAGCCTTTTTCCTCCTCCTGTCATGAGATCCTTTAAGCAACTGATCACGTCAGAGCAACCTTTCTGCTCCCTCAGCTCCCTGCATTTGAGGGAAAGGACACAGGGAATTGTGCTCCTTTCTCTGCCATAGGATTTTACTGTTCACCCTAAATCATTTTAGCTATTAACCCAAACTGGAGCCACTTGAGTTTTCCCAAGGTGCCCAAACCCCTGGAACCAGAGCAAGCTGTGAACTGCCAAATGTCCCTATAAATGCAGAGAGCAGAATGAGGAGCAAAGCCAGACAGGTCCAGCCTAACTCTGGCTGCTTCCATGGCCACTGAGGGAATCTAACCCTCTGCAGACTCCAGCTGTGGGCACTGCTGCAAAAACCTAGGAAAGGTTTTCCCCAGGACAGGCTTGTCCTGATCCCCCTGGGACCTGGGTCCTCTGCTACTCTGGCAACAAGGCACTGACCCTCACCATGGCAGGAACAATTCAGAAACAGAAAATCCAGCAATTCTTTTAGGAGCTGGAGAGGCTTTGCAGTTTGCTCTCCATCCAGACTGAATCTGAACTGGTAAAATCTTGTGCAGCTGCTTATTTCTGTTGTTCACATCCTTCTTAAAGCCTGGCCTCTCACCTTCTTGGATACTATTCCAGTAATCTGGAGTAAACCTCTAGGGAAAAACTGAGCACAGGGGCAGAACAGAGAGTTGGAGAAATGTTATTTAGAAGATGAACAGTAAATTCTAATGATTCTCAGCTGTCAGCATCACACTCAACTTCCCATTTTCTTGACTTTCAGGAACTTCCTGCTGTTTCTATTCCTGTGCCTCCTCCACCAGCCACCACCACAGGTCTTTTCACCTGATTAAAGCTCAACACCCCCTGAAATTCGTGACAAACCCTGTCCTGATAGCAGCAGCTTTGAAAATCTGCTTTTCTCCTCTCCTTGCAGACAACCCCAGGTGCTCCAGTCTCCCTGAGAAGCTGCCCCAAACCAGGGACCCCAGGGTGAGGTGGCCATGCCTGGAGGACAGACTGCACAATGTCACAGTCCTGGGACCAACCAGAAACTCCCAGCTCTCAATGGAGCCATTTCATAAATGCTTCTCCTTTACCCCAGTTGTGGTTACAAAAAGTGATTAATTCTTGCTCTGGCCAGAAGCTCCCAGCAATGGAGTTTATTCTCACTGATTTTCATAGTAGCCACCAGTGGTTTCAGCAGAACAGAAGCACAGGAACCCCCAGGGCAGCTGATCCCACTGGATTTGTGCTGAATTAGGGAATGAGATGTTCCCATTACCCTGGTTACTGCAGGGATGTGAGCAAGGTCCCCAACCCTTCGAGCTGCAACCACCTGACAGTGGAGATAAAAGCATGTCCTGGCAGAAGGGGGGGGATAAAGAGATTATTCTTCCAAGGCATCAGTGAATCTCAGGCTGACTGACCACAACAGCAATTCTGTCTGGTTCTCCCAGCTCCTCCAGGGACAAGTCTCAGATGATTTTCTCTTGAATGTTCTGGGCTGGAAGGTGTTTCACCTTCACTGCTGGGAAGGAACAGCCCTGCATTTCTGAGTACTTGGATCAGGTGGAGAACTGGGCATGGCAAAATCCATGGAGAGGAGCAGCCCAGCTCTTGGTCACCCAGGGCCTTTCAGTACCTAAAATCTGGCTCCCATATCTCCACACTGCCAATTTTCAGCTCAGAGAGGAAAAACACATGCAGAAACACAGCTCTGCCTGCAGAAAGATGTCTGCACACAGACCCAGGGCAACCACAGCTACCACCTCCTCCTTCCTCTGTTAAGAACTCCATCCTTAAGCTGCTTTCTCGCAGCCAGCTCAAGTAAAAATTCTTTTGCCTCTGAACACAACTGCATTTCAAACTCACATCAGCCTCCTAAGAGGCATTTGTGTTCATACACTTTTTGAATGTACTCTGGAAGTTTTTTCTAAGAAAAATAAAGCCCAACCAATACCTGCTCCTAGACACAGACTTTTCCTGCATTAGGGAGGTCATTCCACAGCGAGATCTGAGCCTACAGCTCAAGATGCTGCACTCAAATATTAGTCATTAAAAGCCTTCAGGGTTTCACACACAGACTCAAACCACATCTACAAAATACACCTATGAAACTCTCCTGCAAGCCAGAGCTCACAGCTGAGAGGTTAGAGCAATTATTTATTCCTTTTAAAACTTGGATCTTTTTGATCCAAGTTCGCTAAATCGAACTTTTCATTTAAAGCACTGAAATACAGCACCAGCTCAAGGCCACACTGTATTTTTTAAAGTATGTTAAAGGTATTTGACCCAGGGAAAAAACAAGCATTTTAGAACAAAGTATCATTGTTCTTCAGCTACTTGAGGGTGTCCCACCAGCAAGTCACCAGAACAAAAAGGCAACTCGCACTTCTCCAAGGTTTTACTCCCAACAGGAGACTCTTTGCTAGAGGAAGAAACAAGAATACAACAATGATGTTACAAGAGGCACTGATCCTGGCTTTATTCACTTTAAGATACATCCAACATTGTTATAGCTCACTTGAAATTCAAAATGCTTTTAAAGAAACCAACCATAAAACCTTGATTTTTCACCTTACAGTGCTGTCAAAGTTTTCAAATAGCAAGTGAGTGACTTCCCAGCAATACTGTGCTCTGTGTTAACATACAAAGGTTAAAACTTAGTAGAAACCCTTCAAGTTGTGGTGTTTGCTGTATTGCCTTCAGAAGGACCAGTTCCTCTGCAGAGGAGGCTGCTCCCCTGACCTGCAGGGGTGGGTGCCCGGGGCCCTGAGCTGCTGCACCTTTCCCTCCCCCTGGGACATTTTGGCAATCAAGTGACAACTGTCCCCACTTCTGCAACCCAGAGGGGAACTTCACTCCCCGTTTGCATCTTTGTACTCCCCAGCTGGAACAATTTCTACACAAAACCCAGCGAGGACAGCACCGGGTGTCCCCTCGAGGTCACTGACACTGCCAGCAGAGGAAGGGCATGGGAAGATCCTGAAGCAGAAAGTGTTAATTTGGAACCCAAATTACTTGGCAGTGTCCCCTGCAAATTCGAGATTTATAGAAGACTGTGTTGCAGCTACCATACAATGACATTTAGACCTACTATTTTTTTGTTTTTTGCTGCATTTAGATCCTTTTTAAAGTGATGAAGAGTGCAGGACTTCAGAAATATAAACGTTTCTCTATTAGAAATTGCAAAATTTAGTACTATGACACTATGAAAACTTACAGTACAGTTTATTGATTCTGTGTTAAGATTCAGCATCAATCTGGTGTCTGAACTCTCTCAGAGCTATTTTTGCCTAATTGAGCAGTACCAGCATGCCCTGACCCCCTGTCTGTGCACAATGCACCCATGGCTGTACAAGCAGGAGCAGGGCTCATGTTGGCCTGTCAGCCCTGGGACTCTGTGACTGGTTTCTCTTTTTCATGACAGCAGAACTAAAGTAAGCCTGTTATGTAAAAGCAAAATAACCTTTATCTTAAAACTTCATTCCGGGTCTTGGACATAGCTCAGTGACATGATCTGCAGAACAACACGCCAACCATTCCCACCAGTGTTTGAAGAGGAAACTGAAGGAAAAATCCAAATCCAAGACACTCACTGTTATAGTATCTTTAATTTATCTCGTTTTACAGAAGTCTGAACGGATTAAAAAGCACCTCCTTTCCCACCACGCTCCTTACAGTTGGTAAAATATATTCAATGAGCAAATGTATGTGAACAGCTTGAGGATCTGCATCTTGCAAGGATTTCACAGACCAATCAATCAAAAGCCAAATTTCTTGTCGTTTTTACAACCTTGCTTTAATACAATGGTAAATCCACTCCGATTGTAAACCTGTCCAGTCCCATCTCCCCAGAACACTTTGCCACCTCCAGTGTTGATTAGCAAACCTAGTTAGCTTTGGCACGGAGCTGTGCTCTCTTGCCTGTGACAGCCTGGAAGCCTGTTTTGATGCTGGCCACGGAGCAGCGGGAGTGGCAGGTCTCGCACTGCAGGAAGTATAACCTGGTGTCCTTCTGCAGGATGGTGTCGGGGGAGCGGCACGTGTGGCAGGTGACATACTCCTCTGCAGGGAAGGAACGGGCAGTTAAGGGAGCAGCAGCAGCTGTGGAACAGCTGTCTTCAAAAGCTGTTCAAACACACCTACTAACTCAGAGGGGCTGATTATGAAAGCCTAAAAATTGGCCCCTGGTTAACAAAGAGGAGGTTTCTTGTGGTACATTATGCACTGACACGGGTGCTTGAAAATTAATAACCAGGACAGACTTCCCACTGATGTTCCCCCAGTTCCTCTGCTGAAGCAGCATTCCCAGGTGTCAGCAACGCTGGTACTGACACAGCACTAAAGCAGGAGTTCTGTGACACACAGTCTGAGTCCTCTGACCAGCAGTGACACACACACACTGTATCTGTCAATTCATGGGTACAACAGACTGCAAAATTAACAATTACTGTTGTTGTCCACAGTCCTCATCAAAGCCAAGATATGAAACTCAGATGAAAACAAGCAGTTGTCAAATGCTCTGTTTTCCTTGGCGTGTTTTAGTGCAGGACTGAGTACAGCCCGGGTGGTCTAACCCTGGCAGAACCACCTGTATTTGCATTATTCCATGATAAAGGAAAGTTGTGGCTCCTCAGCCTTCTCCATGGTGGGCACACACCTGGGCCATACATGGGCCCCTGGGCATCACAAGGGGCCTGAGAGTAATCTGGAGTGGGAAAGGGAGTTCTACTTACTGATATATCTTCTCAAGACATTTTCTATCTGTTTTTGCTGGAATCTTCCTTTGATTACCAGTTGGTTGTTACCATCTATTGAACCACTAATTGGAAAAAGAAAATTAATTATTTGATTTGCAGGTGTGAAGCATTGAAACAAATCAGGAACATGAAGTAAGATAAGGATGTGTTCTTCAAGAAGAGCGTGGCCAGAATTGCTTTGTGGGAGAAAAAAATGCAAAATTCTGAGGTATTATGGGCTACTTCCTACAGGAAGTTTTGCCCAGGCACAACCCTCACCTGCTTATCTCATGGGAGTGAACAAGACCTTTCCCTAGGACTTGGAGTTTCCCTCTGTACCTCCTCACTAAAATGTTCTCTCCTCAATCACCCAGCACAGCACTGAAGTGCAGGGAACAAAAGCCCCATGTTCCAGCACATGTATAAAGATCTAACCCCAAAAATTTTATATTTGATCAATATCAACCCTAAGCACACCCACAGCCCAGCAGCCTTACCTTGTACCCAATTCTGCCAACAAAAATGCCAGGAGATGTTTTGGCTGACGATGTAATCTAAAAATAAAATAAGGAAATGTTTAACCTTCCCCCTTCACAGAAATTTGTTATTTATACAGGACTGGCAGGGTAAATCCAACTTAAGTTACCAAGTTTCAAAGGGAGCAGTGCCAGAGGGTCTGCACCAAAAAGTGCACACACACAATGACTGAGGACACAAGAAACCTCAACAGTCCACACAAAAAAACCTCCCACCATCCCCACCAAACCAAACTCAAAATTACAGCAACTAGCAAACAGAAGTTTTCTATTAGAGATTTTTCATTCCAACTGTCCCATCCCCTGATAAAATGTTAGTAACTCCCATTAAAAACTCCCTTTAGTGCACAACCCAGACCCTCAGCAGGGTTTCACCAGGCCTGCTTTCTGGCACACTTATAATACCCATCAGATCTGCATTCTCAGAAGTGCTCACAAAGAACAGAGCTGTCTTCACAAGACATAATTAAAGACACAGATATCACTGCAGAAGACAGTGGGAAAACATTACTGGAGTCCACACCATTTACTGAGAGAACAGTATTTGTAGTCAGCTCAAATTAGGACGAACTTTTCCCACCCTTCTCCTCAAGGCTTGCACATAAATATCACTCGTGACACAACATGATAGAAGCCAATGAACTCACCAAGTTTCAGCCCAAGAGCCCATGTACCATTTTCATAATTTAAGTATAAAATTAGAAATTATCTCAATAAATCATTTTCAGAAATATCTTCTCACAGAGAAATGTAATGAGCTCTCTGACTGAAATAGCTTCCACTCCTGGTTTGCCACAGCCACTTGCCAGAAAACACTGCCTTCAACACAGGAGCACAGATCAGTGTATCCATCTGCTATTCCTGGGAAATCCAAAGAGGAAACTTACAATTTGCAGATATCTGTGAAGTTGACAAAAGATGTTTTCTTGGTCCCTACTCTCACAACCTGCGGGGGCTTCATGACAAATTTCCGCTTCTCTCCAGCCACCATGTCCGGGTTCTTTTCCCGCATGATATTAAAAACTCTATTGAGCAACTGCAAAAGAAGGGATTCACACCCACGTGAGCATTTTCCATGTCTCAAGGTACCTCACCTCTAAAATGCACCTGAAACAGCATTCACAGTGAGTATCAGGCTACCTTTGCCTAAGAGCATTTCCCCACCTGCTTCAGAACACACTTAAAATGTTCTGATAAATGCAAAATCCCAACACTGTTTCCCCACGGATTTGCTCCGCCCATGGCAGAGGTGTTTGAACTATGACCAATATTGCCCCATGTGAAAATGACTGTGATAGAAAACATGCTTTGTTAGCTGTCTGCTCATGAGCTCCTGACTGCAAGTCCTTTACTTTGAAGTTAGAAATAGGAAATACGAGCATAAGGCTCTACTGATGCAGATGAACATGGAAAATACGTTTTAAAAGTCTCTGGAACATTACCTCATCATATGTGTAGTCCCTTTCTGAGCCTGCCCACGCAGGTCCTGACTGAAGGCTAAAAGAAATTCCATCATCTTTTTTGCTATCTTCATCCTCAAATGCTGTAAAGAAAGTTTTTGGGGATTCATTAACATTTTTTAACCTCATGCTTACATGATTTCTAAAAGGTACACAGAATAAAATTCCACTAAGATGAGAATTCAAGTCTTCTCTATTTGTCAACAAGGGACACCAGCACTCATGGGAAATTTATACAGTGCTTTTATAGAACACTTTTCTGATAAATTCTGGAACAAAAAAGGCACTCGAACAGAACTTGTTCACATACAAGGTGGACTACATTTCACTTTCGACATCTCACTGAGCTAGGTCATACCTTCATCCTTCTCCATTATCTCATCTTCATCTGGAAACTTCACATTCTTCTTTTTCTTCTTTTTATTGCCCAGCATGATATCAAGGTCATCTTCAGGTTCTACTGTCTCTGGCACATCTCCTTCAATTTTCAATTCCTGCAAAGGAGTAAGACTGTAGTTTATCCAGTGTTAAACACAGACCTCCACTGCCTGGCATCAGAAATAATACCAGCTGCACACTATAGAGGTGAATACTGGTAACATCCCTGGATCACAGCCCTGGAACCCAACAGGTGAGACAGGAATTCCAGCATGTTTAAGAGAGCCCTGTACTGCTGCCACGAGCAGGGCCAGATTTGCACCTTCTGGCTTAACTTCTGGCTAGCCAGGAACAAGGTCAGGCTATACTTAAGGGCAGCAGCCATCTGAGGGCAGGAGGGAACAGAACACTCTTCGTGGCAGGCAGTAAGGGAAAGCAAAGCTGTGCTACTCCAATTTGTTATCACAGTTCTGCACACTGAAAGAACACAGAGCAAGTATTTTGTCTTCTGGGGTAGATCAGAGGAACATTTTCTTCCCCACAAGGCAGAATCTGAAGAGGAGGTTTATACATAACGTAACATTTCTCTGTCCTCTTCCTCTCTGGGCTTGCCAGTTACACTGACATGTGATACAAAAACACTACTTGGAATAAAACCTGAGAAGAGTAAAAATATCTTGTACACCTTCAGGAACACAGCACAGTAGCCAATCCTTTCTAAAGAAAGCACCAGAGTGAAAACAGATTTCTTGGCAGATATGTGCACTTTATTTGAAGGGCTGGCCTTTAGAGGACTGTTCTGTGTGTAGCTTCTGACATCCAGTTACCTCTCTAACCCCAAAAGACAACTAACCTTGAGGTTAAGCAACCCTTCCTACACTCTGCTGAATTATTTGCTCTTTGTGCAGAGCAGGCAGGTTTTTCCCCTTCTGGACAAAAAGCCCAGGCAGGAGCAACATGTTCATCAAAAAAAATGAAAGACGTGTAAAGTTTAATTATGAACTGCACTAAGACACAATGACAGATTTGCAACAACTCCTGCACTGCCAAACTCAAGAAAATGAAAGCAAGAGTTTTCAGCCATAGTCAAGTTATGTAAACAAACCTTTACACCTTCTTCTGCTTCGTCTATATCAAATATCTTTTTTGTTTTTTTCTTCTTTTTCTTTTGATTGAAGAAGTTTAAATCATCCAAGTCATCTGTTGTATCTAAAGAACAAAGGATTGCCTAAAGAAGTGTAACTGTAGAAACAGTTCAGACATTAAAGTTTCTAATTTACATCCAAACCTTTAAAACATTACAGTAAGACATGAGCAACAATCTGTAACCACTGTGGATATCCTTCAGGTTTTGAAGAGATCATTCCCCTCTGCCCCCAAATACTGTTTTAGTTTCTGCATCTTCTAACTGTGTCTTTTGATTCTTTAAATGTTTAATCTTTCTTTCTGCTATACAAGACAAATTAGTCACTTTTGTCATTAGATATGCTTGGACAAATGAGAAGAGAAGTGTCCGAGGAAGGTACAGTTTCTTTGGTCTACAGCAGGAGCCAATTTTATCAACAAACAGGATTTAAGTTAATGGCACTCTCTGAATTAGGTAATCTTGAAATGACATTGGCCTCAATTTAAAAAGCAAGGTTTCATACACAGTCACACACTTATTTCCTGAAAGATTCCAAAGAACACTCTGGTTATAACATTCAGAATTGTCCAAAAACTAGAAACTCCTTTAACCATGTTTCTGTTATTCACACTATTGCTTAATTGCTCAAATGATGAAGAGCCATAATTGTGGAATTACTGCAACAACTGCACATGGAAGATTTAAAACTCCACACTATTTTAGAGAGTCTCTTTCCACTGTCTCACACAAAAGACTGCTTGAGTCAGAAAAATGGAAATTACATAAGGCCCTGGGAGCTTGGTGATGTCTGTGAACGTGATTCCAAGCAGGAGGGCAATGTGCCCTCCAAAGAGGCAGCAGAGATTACTCACAATCTCTGAACAAACCAGGACTCTGGCATTATACTCTGGGATGCCAAATTCTTGAAACGGGCCTTGTAGTCTCAAAACAGCAGCTTTGAGAGTTTATCTACATGGATTCACTTTACCTTTCTTCCTGCTGTCTTCTTCATCTGCTTCAACATCTTTGTCTTCTGTTGGCTCTGGTTCAACTTCCTTTGTTTCTGATTGCTGAGTCTCTTCCATTTGTGTGTCTCCTCCTCCTTCCTCATCCAGCATGAAGGGCTTCTTCTTTTTCTTCTTCTTCTTGCTCATAGTAGGATCGAAGATCATCTGTAAAAGTCAAGAGTTCCTTAGCAGCTCAATAATCACCCCTCATTTAATATTTTTAACACTTTTCCCAAACTGGTCCTCGCTTCAACCTCAACTGTGTCAATTACAAGGGAAAACTGACAGAGTTCACAGCTTCTGCTACTTTTCCTGTAGTCCGAGTTTCCTGCCATCTACTTATTAGTGCAGCTGAAAATATGTTAAAGCTGTGACTCTCTGACAGACTGGCTACCATCTCTATTTTATGACCATTGTGGACTCCAATTTTGCAGTAATACAGCACCACTCAACATCAGAAAAAAATTTAACCCCACCGAAGCACACAGTCCAACCACACATCACTTCCACTTGTGAGACACATTCATTCCCAGATTTATTAAAGGCAAGATTTGCCAACTGTCTTGACAAGAACACTCTGGATGAGAGGGAAACCTAGAAGGGGCTGGTGATACAGCAAGACCTGCATCAGTTCTGAACACAGTGAAATGGCAAAGGTCTCATCCTTTTCCCTCCCCAGACGTGAGAAACTGAACCTCAGACACCAAGTGATTAAAAGCTGTTAATGAGCTCTTTAGCCAGCAAAGCAGCTTAATTCTCCTTGTCTGACTGTGAAGAAGGCACTAACCCCAGATTCACTTTTAACCTATTCATCATCTGCAGACCTGAGAGATTTTTTCCAACACATTAAAGCCTTTTGTTTCACTTCAGACACAAGCTGACATCCCAGCTGTCAGTCAGTTTGTTACACACATCTGCCTGGACTGTCACACCACAGCATATGTTAAACACAACAATTTTAGACACTTTCTCCAATGTTTTTTATCCAGTAATGGAAGAATGTTCTCACAGAGGTGTAGCTCACCATCATGAACACCCTCACTCAGGAAAGGACCAGCACTTCACCTAGAAGCAGTTCTCCAACTTCCTGCTCAGCTACACCCTGAAGTCTGGTGGTTGCCCTCTCCCCACAACGCAACCTTTCCTTGCACTTCTCATTCTCCTACACATGCTATTCTTGTGATATTCTTCCCATTTTCTGAAACACACGTTTCATAAAGGCTCTCCTAAAAGCAGCAAACTGCTCATATGGGTGTCTGAAGCACAACATCCCCAAAGCCTGCACATACACGGGACACTGAGGCTTTCAAACTGCACAAGTGTGTCTTTAGTTGCACACGCTGTGCTGGAATGATCTTCAAAAGAGTTCTGCCAGAGGGCTTTCCTCTGCTGCTGCCTTAGATAGTGGTGTGAATCACGCTCCTGTAATGCACAGAAATCACAGTATGTCCAACTGGTTACACATCTGCTTCCTCCTGGACCTCCCCAGCCTGCTGGGACAGCAGGAAAGCTGCCTGCATGGGCACAGTCCACAGCCTCGGGAACAAGCACAAGTGGTTGACTCATTTCCATGAAGATGCTCTTTAAGACTCTGGAGAGGTTTTTACTCTCTCATGTGAAACAAACCTAAGATCATGCCTTGATCAGATGTAACAGTTTCTAAGGAGGAAGCAGCCCACCGGCCCCAAATCACTCTCTTTGTGAAGGAAAAGACATGTGAACCACCATAAAGGATCTCTTGTGTCTACAGAGACAGAGTGTCTGCAGCCTAACCACACTGAACTGAACACACCAACACAACTCCTGGATGCAAGAGATTGGTTTTCAGCATTAAACCCAGGTGGCCTTGAGCAGGGCCACCCCAGCCAGGCTTCTGCACACCCAACACCTACTCACAACATGTCACACTCCACAACCTGAGGAGGAGGCCTAAGCCTGAAATATTTTGTTCACCAAGGGCTTCAACAAACACTCAGCAGGAGCCTTAGGTCACATTTGCTTTAACAAGTCATGACATAAATGAACCAGCCTGATAACCCAGCTGTTTGTGTTCTGACTTTCTGACATAGGTGTTTCCACACTTTCTTTATTCCTTTTCTCTGCTCAGCACATTGGCTTAGGCCAAACTTTATGATACCATTTAAGCTCTGACAAACTACAAAGCTGCACATTTTCTACTGAAAGAACTGCAGCCCCCAGTACAAAGACAACAAACCTGGATGCTTTTCCTGTGTGAAAAAAAGTTATAAATTCCTGTCCTGTTTCTGTTCTCAGAGCCAAATTCCCATATGGGGTTTTCTCCTCTGTAGATCACATGGTTCCTTCTCACATCTATCTCCATATAGCTGCTCCTTACCTCAAGTGCCTAAACAGTCAAAATCCCAACTTGCAGAAAACTAGCAAGCGAACAGAGGGGGGGAAACAGAATGTTTCATAGACCAAATGCAACTCAAGACTGAAGCCAATGATCCTCTGAACTGCTGCGACAGTGGCAAATGGCAGGGATTCCAACAGAAGTCACAGATAAATCCCATCTCCTTAGTCTGAATAAACATAGGCATGTCTAGGAAGCAGACATCACCCCTGCCCTGATCAAGTTAATTCAGGTGTCCTTATACTACGCTGACTTATGTCTATGGTGAGATGCAAAATTACTAAGATCAAGCAGCACTCAAATTTTCTGGCTGCTCAAAGCACAGCACTCTCTAATATTATTGCCTGAAGCTTCACAAAACTGCAGGATTCAAAGAACTTTTAGACCTCCATTGGGATTATGTACATTGCAGGATTTTTAATAAACCAAACAGACATTAACAGACTACTTCTCCTCACAAAATGAGCCTGTGCTGCCCCTGCTGTGCCCCAGCTCCGGGCACGTTCCAACGAGTTTCATTCATACACAGCTCTGAAAATTTTAAGCTATAGTTCAACACAACTAAGTTCTTACCATCTATCCCAGTTTCCGGTGTTAATTTGTCTTCACCCTCCTCAACTTCACAGGCTTTAAAAAGTTTCACCAACTTTACATCAATATCAAAGTATTTGGCTCCCAGCAACCAGAGCCACAGAAGTTCTGGAAGGCACCTGCACTCACACTCACACCACACGAGCCTGAAGAACAGTGACAGCTCAGCTGTGTTACCTGCCATCATCTTTATTCTCTGTCACATAAAGCAGCCCAGAGATGGAACTTCACTGCAGATCCCAGGAACGACCCCAATGTCAAATTAATCCACTATGCAAGAAAACCAGTTTTACTGATACAAACTATATTCAAACCAGGACACTCCATGAACTGGTCCCTGGCCCTGTGATCACCTGCGTCAGACAGCACCTGATGCAAGCATTCCTGAGTGCAGAGAACAGCCCAGACATGAGAACTGCAGCTCCCATGACACACTTAGGCACAAAAATGCAACGTATTCATTCTAGATGTTAAAGCAGCTGAGTAGGTCAGTCACAGCTACTACTAAAGTAAGTCGTAATTACACCAGTTCCCCTTTATGACGTAGGACAAGCCTGTCTCCAAGGCTTGAGTGATCACTTTGCTCTGAAGGAAACAAGCCACACAGGTATTAAAACAACACCAGAGAGAACATAGAAGGCCAGAAGGAGCCATCTCCTAGATCCAGCCAGGGCAGCTTCCCACGGGCTACACCAGCCTAATAAGCACCTCACACACGGAAAACCTTCCTTTTCCCCATGAGAGCAATGGAAATGAGGCCACTAAAGCTGCCAACACACGGCATTCACAGCAGAAAAATTTCTCAGACACGGATGTATCAACTTCCCTGGTACTGGGCCTAGACAAACACCGCCAGATCCGGAAAATGCGAAGTTATAATTTGTTCAGATGTTGCTATTCGGCTCTCAAGGTTAAAACCCAAGCTAATGAAGCTCCAGAAAGCGAGTGGTAACTGCCTAAACGCTGCGTTTCGCTAAAGAGAGCAGAACACGATGGAGAAGCGATGGCGGGGCCATCTGTCTCCCTCTCCAGCTTCTCCGTGCCAGGGGCGGCCGCCGGCAGCACACCAGGAGCTCCAGGACAGCTCCAGGCGAGCTCCAGGCCTTCCCAGGACTCGCGGCCCCAGCACACACCCGCGGGCTCGGCGGGCCTCCGGGCAAGGCGCCGGCCCCGCGCCCGGCCCAGCCTGCGCCCCCCGCGCTGCCTCAGCCCCGGCCCGGCGGGACCCCCGCCCGCCCCGGCCCCTGCCCCGGCCCCGCGCAGGGCGGAGGCCGCGCTCGCCGCAGGCCTCAGGCCCGGCGCCCACATGGCGGCGGCCCCGGCGCGGCGCAGCCCCCGGGCGCGGCTCTCCCGCGGGTGGTGGCGGCGGCGGCCGGCGGGTCTCACCTCGTCGCCGGACATGTCTGCGGCCGGGCGGGGCCGCGGGCCGGAGGGGCCGGGGTCGGTCGGTGCCGCGGGGTCAGTCCGTGCTCGGCTCTTGCATCAGCGCCGCGCGCCCGCCCCGCCCCGCCCCGCCCCGCGCCTGCGCGCGCCCGCCCGCCGCGCCGCCTCGCGCGACTTGCGGCGTTCCCGCGCTGCGCACGCGCCGGGCGGCGGCGGGAGCGCTGAGGGGAGCGCTGGGGGGCGGGAACGGAACTGCTGCCGTGCTCGCACAGCCCCGGGATCCCAGCACGGACCGGGCTGGAAGGGACCACGGTGCGGCATCTGGTCCGAACTCCCAGCTCCGGCAGGGCCATCCCAGAGCACATCGCACGGGATTGCGTCCAGACGGTTCTGGAATATCTCTAGTGAGGGAGACTCCACACCCTCTCTGGGTAGCCTGTTCAGTGCTGGGTCACTGCACAGGAAAGAATTTCTTCCTCATGTCCAGGTAGAACTTCCTGGGCATGGGTTCCTGCCCGCTCCTCTGGTGCCACTGCTGGGCCCCGGACCAGAGCCTGAGCCCTGCTCGGAGCCCTCCCTGCACACAGGGACCCCCAGGGCTGAGGGCCCTTCTCAGCTGGGGCTCCTCTGAGGCTGAGCAGCCCCAGCTCCCTCAGCCTTTCCTCATCAGGAAGATGCTCCTGGCCCTTCCTTATCTGCAGCCTCTGCTGGACCTGCTCCAGGAGCTCCACGTTCCTCCTGTCCAGAAGAACCCAGAGCTGGACACAGCACTCCAGATGTGCCTCACAGGGCTGAGGAGAGGGGCAGGATCCCCTCCCTGACCTGCTGGCAATGCTTTTCCCAGTGCTTTCCAGGATCCCAGTGGCCACCTTGGCCACAAGGACACACTGCTGGCTCGTGGAGAGTTTCTTGTCCACCAGGACCCCCAGGTCCTTCTCCACAAAGCTGCTTCCCAGCAGGTTGGCCCCAGCCTGTGCAGGTGCCTGGGGCTGTTCCTCCCCAGGTGCAGGACCCTGCGTTGGCCCTTGCTGAATTTCAGAAGGTTCCTCTCTGCCCATCTCTCGAACCTGCTGAGATCCCTCTGAGGGGATGCACAGTGACCCTGGTGGGGAGGCATCGACCGCCTCATCCAAGTCATTGATGAACAAGTTCAAAAAGAGCAGGCCCAGGAGTGAACCCTGGGGGACACCACTAATGACAGGCCTCCAACTGTGCCATTGTTCTCTCTGACCAGCTTGGTGTTGGGATGTTGTCATTCCCATGAAAGTATTCCTTCTCTCGCTGAGCTTCTCCTGATCTGGTTCTGAACAGAGATTTCCACCATATCTTAAAAGTGAGCCCTTGATGTCTCTAATGGGACATGCCATTGTAAATATCCCGTTGTCAGGACATCGAGGGTTTTTTGTATGTAAGGATGTCCATTCTTCTGCTTTTTAATAATGTGAAATAATCTCTCACCTTTGGAGATCATGGCTCCTGGGGCACAGTCAGTTCCTGTGGCAAGGAGCCTGTCCTTACTCTTAAATACAGAATCACAGGATCAATTAGGCTGGAAAAGACCTCTGAGATCATCGAGTCCAAGCTATGACCCAACACCACAATGTTAACTAGATCAAGGCACTTAGTGCCACATCCAGTCTTTCCTTATGCACTTCCAGGGACAGTGACTC
Organism: Lycocorax pyrrhopterus obiensis; assembly: GCA_014706295.1. Classification (NCBI taxonomy): domain Eukaryota; kingdom Metazoa; phylum Chordata; class Aves; order Passeriformes; family Paradisaeidae; genus Lycocorax; species Lycocorax pyrrhopterus. Next base: position 4,729,164 of record JACSVZ010000022.1, on the reverse strand, counting down.
CACCACCTCCCTGGGCAGCGCATTCCAATGTCTAATCACCCTTTCTGTGAAGAAGTTCCTCCTAAATAGCTTAAAGCCCCCAGGTAGGTGTCAGGTACCAGCTGGGAAAGAGACCGTGACCTGCATGAGCTTGTGCTGGTAGAGGTTGGTCGGTCAGCCTCTGTGATCCCCAGAATTGGAGACTTGTGGGTGTAGGAAAGGACTCTGGAGAGTGTCTGGTCCAAGCTCCTTGCTCATACAGGGGCAGTGGGAACAGATTCCTCAGGACCTTCTGTTGGGTTTTGAGTATCTCTAAGGATGGGGTCACCCCAACTCCTTTGAGCAACCTGTTCCATCTTCACAATAAAACCTCTTTTTTCTATATTTAAGCAGAATTTCCTGTATTTCAGCCTGTGTCTTCTGCCCCTTCTGTCACCCAGAAGAGTCTGGCTCTGTCTTGTTTATTCACCTCTGTACACACTGATATGATCCCCCTGAGCCTTGTCTTTATAGGTTGAACAACCAGGCTCTCTCAGCTTCTCCTTGTGTGTCAGATCCTCCAATCCCTTTGTCATCAAATCCCAGAATGTTTTAGGTGGGCAGGGACCCTTAAAATCATCCAGTTTGAACCCCCTGCCATGGGCAGGACCATCTTCCTTGTTCCATTTCCCTAATACTACTTAATAAAAGAATCTGGCACTAATGAAAACAGTTATTTACCACGAGGTGTTGAAATTCTGCCTCCCAACCAACTCTGACATTTAAAGGTCATCTGTTTCATGCAAGATACAGTGTTAAAGCAGGCAGAGCCATCGGCCCAAACATTGTTACAGGGTTTGTTTTACATTTTAATATTTCCAGACCATTTGGATTCTTGAAGGCCCAAAACTTCCCATTAGGTTATGTAAACTTATGTACACTCTGTCATTTACCTTTGTCATCACCTACAAGAAACATCTTGTCTGTCCTTGGTCTTCCTTTCCTCTGCCTTTCCCACTTGCCTCAGTGGGCAGTGAGGGCCCCCAGCATGCTCTGTAAGCAAAACCATCACTTTGGAGACAAAGCAGGAGCCAGGACAGGACCAGTTTTAGCTTTTCCCAAGATGACTACAATACTTTTCTGTTAAACCCCTGAAACCCAACTTCAAAGATTACTTTTCTTTCTTGCTTTAGTTCCACCCTGTTTCCCTGGGTATTTGCCCCATTTGTGCTGTTGGGTCACAGGGATGCTGTGGATTTTCAGGTACTGCAGGCAGCTCTTCTTTAATCAGAGAGTCACAGAATATCCTGAGCTGGAAGGGACCCACAGGGCTCATCCAGCCCAGCTCCCGGCCCTGCACAGACACCCCGACAACCCCACCCTGGGCATCCCTGGCAGCACTGTCCAAACGCTCCTGGAACTCTGGCAGCCTCGGGGCCGTGCCCATTCCCTGGGGAGCCTGGGCAGTGCCCAGCACCCTCTGGGGAAGAACCTTTCCCTGATCTCCAGCCTGACCCCCCCCAACACAGCTCCAGCCATTCCCTTGGGTCCTGTCCCTGATCACTGGAGAAAATATGTTGTTGATCAGCTGAGCAGTCACGTTTGGTGTTGCTGTAACACTGAAGGTGCTCTCCCACCAAATTCTTCTTCCTTCTTTTGCTGCAGACTTTTGCTTTGATATTCCTGTCATATGAGACTGTCCACTCTGGGACATTTTTCCTTGGCATGAAGCTGGAGCACATGGATTGCTGATGGCTGCACCTGCACTGCCCCAACACCTTCCTCACTGCCCAGGGCTCACCTAGACCAACCTCCTGTCCTGAGACAGGATAATGATATTTTTGTATCATCCCCAGCTATGTGTGTCTATGCTGTTCTTAAAAACCACCATGGACAGAGAGTCCCTCTGCAGCCTCTTCAAGTGCCTGACAACAAAATTTCTTCACCCTTTTTGCTGTGACTTAACCCAGTGACTGTTGCAGTGTCCCTGAGGACACACCAGCTCAGTGCTCCCTGTGTGATAACCCACAGGCCTTTGGAATATCACTGTGCCCCTTCTTGTCTTACCCCCACAGCCTTCTTTTTTCAAAACATGCAAATCCAGCCCCTCCAACCTTTTTGTTCTCGTTTCCATTGCTGTCTCTTGCACCTCACTTAATGTCCATATTCCTAAAGCTCAGTGCCCAGTTCTGGGCATAGCACTTCCATCAGATTCCTGGGCAGTACCAGACAGAGCCGGATAATTCCCTAATGCCTCATCCATAACATATTTGTTAACACATTCTAGAATAAGATTCTCTGCTTTCTTTGTTGGTAGTACTTGGGCAATATGTTTTATTGGTGACAAATACCCTGAGATACTTGGTGATCAAAAATCCCAAGATTGCCTCCGGTTGGGCTGCCTGATGAATAACACATAACATAATGTTGTGCAGGATACTCGGAAAACCTCAGGAGAAAAGGAGCTGCCAGGAGTGCTGGGCTGGGGTTTCTCCACACAGACACCAAAATGCTGTCTTTGAAGCTCCTGGCTGCAGACACACAACATCAAAGCACACCTGGGAGATCACCTTATATTAATTTTTCCCCTTCCCATGCCAACAGGCTGTTAAGGATGCAGGACTGCCCTGTTCTTTCTTCTTCTATGCTTTCCTTGTGAATTAATTCAGTCCCAGGAATGGAAGAGTGCTGGTGCATTAGTTATTAATTAGTTGTTACTGATTACATTTTGCCAAGACCAGGTGGAACTTGTATCTTTGATCTGATATTTTGGGGAAAAAATGCTACATGAGTTTTGGTAAGAAAAGCACAGTCTGGGTTAAAGAACTTGTAGAATCACACAGAATAAAAGGTTTCTTCTACTTTTTTTCTTATTTTATTGAAGACCAACAGTCGTGACAATAAGGAAGAGGCCTATGAGGCAGCAGGTCAAGTAGAATTTTCACTTCAGTAACTAAAGCGCAGATCCTTAAAGCTCAGAATCTGAGTGCACTACAAGTATTGTGCAGTTACCCAAGTTACAGGGACAAGCAGTCACAGTCTGGGAGTAATAAACTTCAAATGCAGCCTTGAATTTGGGGGGATGGCACAGCAGAAATCCTAATCATGGGAAACACACTTGTGCAGGTTATGAGTGTGGTTTTGAGTATTACCCAGCCCTCTGAACAAATTCCTTGTGAGTTTGCCTGGCTGAATTCCGAGCCCTGTTCTTGGGCTCGCTGTGATGGCAAAGCCAGGCTGTCACATGGTGCCAAAACCTGAAGATATCTCATCTGTTTGAAGTAGCCATTACACACCTAAACTGAAGTTATGGAATCATACATGGCTTCTGTTCAGCCTGAAGAGGAGAAGGGCCCAGGGAGACCTTAGAGCCTCTTCCAGTACCTAAAGCAGCTTCAAGAGAGCTGGAGAGGGACCTTGGACAAGGGTCTGGAGTGACAGGACAAGGGGCAATGGCTTCCCACCGCCAGAGGGCAGGGTTAGGTGGGATAGTGGGAAAGAACAAGTGGTGCAGCCCTGGCACAGGTTTCCCAGAGAAGCTGTGGCTGCCGCATCCCTGGAAGTGTCCCAAGGCCAGACTGGATGGAGCTTGGAGCAAGCTGGGAGGTGTCCCTGGCAGGGAGTGGAACGAGATGGGCTTCAAGGTTCCTTCCCACTCAAACCGTTCTGGAATTCTGTGACCCCTGTGGACTGTGAGTGGGAAGAGCCTTGGGCACAACAGTCAGCCAGAGGGCCGGGTGCCGCGGGTGGGAGCGCTCCCGATCCCGGGGATCCGCGTGTGCCCCCGATCCATGAGGGGATCGTGAGGGAAGGCCGCGCCCGCCGCCGCCGCCAGAGGGCGGCCGCGCTCAGGAGCCCGGGCCCGCGGTGCCCGCGCGGGGCCGCCGGGATTCCCCCCGCCATCCCCGGGGAGCGCCCGGGCAGCGCCGCGCAGCCCCGCGCACCGCCCGGACACGGCAGCCTGGGCCCCGGCAGCAGCGCCAGCCAAGGGGCTTTTCCCTTGCTCCTGCACTGCGTTTGGAAAGGGGATGAGAGGGGGCACAGCGGCTCGTGGTAGAGCTCACAGCACTCTTTCTTCCAGGACATCGGAAGAGCGGTCAGCTCTCAGTTCAAATGTGCCAGAAATAGTGAATCCAGAGGTTTATGGTTGAAACCGCTTGTACATTCCTTGCAAAGGAAAGGTTAAACACACCACGCGTTATTCCAGAGGAAGGGGGTCAGGCAGGACTTCGTTCTTCTCCTGTCTCCAGCTCTTTGCTGTATTTTGAACATGGTGTTTGCAAGCATTTTCAACAGCTCCTGAACAAACCAGGTACTCCAAATCCACTGAAAACTGCGGGTGTGGAGAGCCCAACTCCCTTCTGTCACAGCTCAGTTTGATAAACTTTCTGCCTGGACAACCACAGAGAGTGTCCTTTAAAGTGAACATTTTGTCCAGTGTGTGAGCAATGTTCATGCTGGGAACTGTAGCCTTTGTCATGTAACTTTTATAGTCGGATTTCTGCCAGCCTGCTTTGGTAGCCACAGTGCAGAGTCTGTCCAGGAGCTCCCTGGAGGCCTAAAGCACAGGTTGTTGCTGTTGCTGTCCCTCCTATTGCTCTGCTTGATAAAAATCACAGAAAAATCAATTTGGGAATAAAATAATATGCAGACAGAGCTTTTGATAGGTACCATTTTCAATACAGATGGAAAAAAAGAAAGAGGAAGAGAGGAGACATCTTCGGGTATTAAAAAAGCCAGGAAAATGAACATATAGCTTGGACAAGCTCTACATGGGATTGAGAAAAAGCAGGTGAAACCAGGCTTGGTCCGAGAGCCAAGAACAAGGTTCATGTTCAATCCCTCCTGCACACAAGGAACAGAGGACTTTTCCTTTGTACATAATCAAAAATGCATCGATATTCCCTGTCTCCATCAGCCTTTTCTCCTCCTATGGAACACAGGTGCAAGACTCATATTTGTGGAGGCATCACTTTTTTCACTGAAGACTTTCCTGCCCTTGAATGTTAATTGAGATCAAAAATGTTTAAAGCACCGCTGCAGTTCTTGAGTCACATCTCACTCAGGAAACATTGTCACTAGCTTTGGTCCGGGCCAACCCTGCGTACACAACATTTTCATTGCATCCATTTAAGGAGGGAGTAAATCCTGGCTGAATGGCCAGGAAACACTCTGTTCCAGGTCAATATTACAGAAAGCTGCATGTGGATAAAAATGTCAAAGATATGTCTTGGAATGATACAGGAGCATAAACAACCTTTTCCCGATCTGATGGAAATGCCGCCTTCTGTCACAAGTTGTGAACAGGAGGAAAACAGATACACATGGACATATGGTTTAGGTTATTTCCTCGTGGCAGCCCCTTAACTGGAAGTTGACACATACCTACTGGTGATAATTGGCAATATGAGTCAACACTGGGGTTTAAGTGTTGACAGACCCAAATTACATCGTGGGTCTGGAATTCCAACAAAGTCCTTGAAGAAAGTAAAAGCAATTCGATCCATTTCTAACCTGTCACACCGGCACAGATCTGTGAATGCCGAGATTTCACTGAAGCAGCATCTTATCTTCCTATTACCTAAATTTAGAAGTGTTTGACTTAAGCCCAGTCAAAATAAATCTCCAATAAAGGAAAAAGCAAATGTTGGGAGGGTTTTAAAAACCCATTTTAAGCCATTCTCTATCTCTCACAGACCACAGATACTCTGTTCAATGTGCAAGGCTTGCCACTCTAGCAGCACCCACACTTTTGTAGGGACTGGTCAGACCAGGTGACTGCATCAGCAGAAGCTGCACACACAGGAGGGGGCTGTCAGCTCTGGGAGAAAAATCCAGGAGACTGGTAAAAGTTCCACTCAGTCTTTTTTTAATTAGCACGTTATTGTACAAGGTAGGAAAGAATTGTGAACTCTGGACCAGCTGGATTAAGGGACACTGTGCAACTCATCCACATTCCTAAATAAGATTTCTGTACAGTCATGGCTGGAAAATGAAGGCCCAGTGGTTTTTGTACACAGTGAAAGGAAAAATGAAAAGTGTTATTCTGGGCATATCATGACCTTGCTCACACAAATACTGATGTTGCCTCCAACACCTGAAAGTTCAGTTGCTGGCCTCAAAATCAACTTTTTTTCATCATTCTTGTTGCGATCTGGTTTAAACCCAGAAGAGCAAAGAAAACTGAGTCTCTGTGTATAAAACGGAAAGAACTTCGAAGGTTCAAAATATACCCAAAAAACGTGATTAAAACCAAACCAGGTTAGATGTTGGTGCCATAAACTTGATACGCTTTATTTAATAGTAAAAGAGGCAAAGAGAAAGAAAGAGAAAAGAAAGAAAGAAAGAGAGAAAGAGGTGTGCGTGTGGGGTGGGGGGTCAGGGAGAGAGTGACAGGGGTTAGGTGGAAGCATGTCACCCTTCCAGGGACCCCAACAATGTCTTGTTGCTCCCCTCCGTCTGGTCTGCTGGTGGTGAGGGTCTCCCACTGCCACGCAGCCACACTGTGGCACGCCAAAAAGTACAGAATCCCATGGATTTGGGCAGGTGGGAACACCCAGGTGCCTCCCTTGCAGGGGGCTAGGTTTGACACTGTCCCTTGCAACACTGAGGGTCTGTTGCATCATCTCTGGTGGCCTTTGATGGGCCATGTCACCCCCTCTGTCCTTCATGTGGAGGCAGCTTCTCCCCAGGTGAAGGGGCCCCTCAGCTGGGCTCCTCTGCACAGTGGAGGATGGGCGTTCACTGCGTCCTGAATCGGTCCTGTTTATCTGCAGGAGCTGATGTCCCCTTCCAGCAAGGGACACGGCAAGGGAGTGCGGCTCTGGCTGCTGCTTCTCTCCTCAGTCTCTGCAGGTGATGGACAGCTGCAGAGAAAAATATTCTGTGTTACAGCAATAAGCCAAACAGAAAACAGATTACTGGTCACAAACCAACAGTTTGGTCACAAACAAACAGAAAAAGAGGTTAAGACAAACACAACTGAGACCACTCTAAAGCAAAAAAAAAAAAAAGAGAGAAAAAGAGGAAAACAAGGTAGCAATTAGCCATATCCTGGTGGGCACTGGAGCAGGGGAGGAGACAGCCTTCTTAGGGTCTGTGGGATACACAGCAAAGGGAAGGGCAAAGGCTTTAGATAACGCAGGGTTTCTGCCCACCCATCTAATGGGGTTTGTCTTTGAACTACAAATACAAAACTAAATACAAGTTGGTTCCCAGCTCTGGGTTTGAACATAAGGATGCAGGTCCAGAAAAGAAAGACATTAGATGAAAAGGGAAAGCAGGCACCCCTTCTGATCTGCCAGTAGCACCATCATCTTCCCAGTGCAGCTGTCTGGAAAACTCTGGACTCCCAAAGAGTAATTTGAAGTTTCCCACAAGTTTTTCTTTCATAGTAAGAGAGCCATGACATTCCTAACAAGTAACCATCTGCCTTAGTATTGAATACTTTTGCTTATTTGAGACAAGTGAGAAAGAAAACAGAAGTCAGGAGCCCAAGTTTCAGAAGTGAAAACCGTATTTCTTCTCCAGGTACCTTGATCTCTAAATCATCTGATGGCATGGGCAAAGCAGCTGAAATGTGCCTGGAGATTTATGAAGCATCGACTCATACCCAACTGCTTTGTTGCCCTCACACACTCCACTCTCATTTGGCTGCATTTTCCACTCCACACAATAGATTATAGATTTCAGCTGGGTGTTAGCATAAGAATACAAATGCCACAAAGATTTATTCATCCCCATCTACATCTTAAAAAGGATCAAGCTATTTAGTTACTAAAATGTGCTCTAAGAGGCTGGGAGGTTTGCACAATTTGAAGGCCTCTAACAGCACCTTTGAGAGCATCTTTCATTTTTGCTGACTTCCCAAATGAGGAGACAACAGTCACAACCAAGGCTGGACCCAAGTCCTGCAGGAAGATGATGTTTACTTGAAACACTCAAATGATTTAGCCCAGGAGGCTGGTTTGAATCATGCCCTGGTGAAGGGGCAGATTTTGACTCAGTGGAGAGAGACTGTTTATTCTATAATGAAACTCTTTCTCCAGAGAAGCCCCTTTGGAGACAGCCCAACTTTCCAGCATATGACTGCTTTAGTCATTTTCCCCCTGGCCTGTGAGCACCACATTTTTGCAGCAGCTCTGGGAAAGGAGTAAAATCCCTTTCCACATACCTCCTTCTCCTGAAAAAATTACCTAGAGTTGGGAACCCCGAGCACTAAAGCATCTCGGACCATCTCACTTCAATTCCATTGCCTGTCAGAACAAACCCCAGCTTTGCCACGGCTGGCACTGGGTTTGTGGCTATTCTTCTGCTCTGGATTACACATTGCTCCCAAACCAGAGGCTGCAGAGCCCAGGGATCCTGCTGTTCAGCACTTCCCTGCCATTTGCATTTCCTTCTCTTTGGCCCCTCTTGAGGACACAACTGAAGTGATTTTCTGAGCTTGGTGCCACAGTTCACATGGACAGGGTGAGCACAGATTTGAGCTGTAACTCAAGACACTGGGTGGAAGGTAAGAGACAACACAGCCAGAGAGCCATTTGGAAAGAGGTATCTGAGGGGGACAGAAGCTCCTGCTGTCCCTTCTGCACAGGAGGAGCTGGGAATCCCTCTTTTGTTGAAAGACTTCTCCAATAATTGACTCAAGTCCCTTGCAGTAAGCAGTCTGCTGTTCCAAAGTTACTTCACTTCATTGCCGGGAGGGGAGAAAATCCAATTCGCTGCCTATTGTTATCACTGCCTCTTTCTAGGAGAATCAGGCTGTCCTGTGTCATGACCAAATTTATGACTTTATTACTGCTGCAGCAGTGACTAAGCCAAACCACGGTAAACAGCGAGGAGCAGTAACCCAGGACAGAGATAAATCCAGCCCATAAAGTCATGTTTAGCTCACGGGCTCACTGGTAACTTGGAGATTTCTTTTGTCCCTGACTCTCGCCTTTCCCTTGCACATATCTCTCTTTTAAGCACAATCTGGAGCTCTCCCCACCCCCAGAGATGAACGAGCATGTGGTGGGCTGGCCCTGGCTGGACACCAGATGCCCACCAAGCCTCTTGGAAGTGCCTGAGACAGCATCCACATGGAGCAATCCATGAGGTAATTCCTTAGACTGATTCCCTCATGTCCATGGCTTTTTCACAGCGTGGGCTCTGTAAGTACATAGGAAGACAATTCCTGCCCTGAGAGATGTAGGGACAAATCTGTAGAGTCATTCTGACCATTTTCTCTTTGGGGATGCATCCTGTGCTTGCAGCCATGTGTTTTATCCAGGTCTGATCCACAGGCATAAATCCTGGGATGCAGCAGTTTACCTGCCTGCTCGACCTGAAGTGGCATTAAGAAAGTTCTGACAATTGCTGTAATTTGTAATATACAGTGAAATTTAGAAAACCCAGATCAAGAGTTATATTCTTTCTGAACTGGTAACAGCAAAAAGATTCTCCCTGGAAAATCTAGAACAAAGTCTCTTAATATCAGAAAATAAAAATCCTCTTTTACAGTGATAATTGAAGCCATTTGTTGCAAGAAACTTGAACCTGAAATGAAAGTAGAAATAACATCCTGATCATACACTTCCTTGGAGAACTTCAGCTGGCAGACAAGAAGCAAACACTTGCTACTACTTAAACCAATAGCAGATTTCCTGAAAAATGTAGCTCCTTTCCACCCACTTGCCACCAAGAACCATTTTTAAACCTCACTATGAAAAATTGCAGCTCAATATCGTTTTACAGGAGATCTGAGGGTTCCCAGCAAGTGGTATTCATCATCTGGTAATGAAGTCAATTTTTTTACCAAGGAACATTTTTCACTCTTTGTTGTCATCTGTGGCCTCACAAGACAACTTTTTGCTATAGGTTTGATACATCCATGATATGGTTTTAATAAGGTTTACGTGCAACTTGGAGTCCTTACAGAAAAAAAGAAGAAAGATGTAGCTGTTCAAGGAAAATTGGAGGTACCTTACTGTCAGCCAGTACACTTCCCATATTCTGAACCCACTAGTGCTGTTTGAAAGGCAGGCACGTGGCCTATCTCCAGAGCAGCATTTCTGCCAGCAACAGGATCATACCAGCACGACACTGCCCGGTGCAGGTTTGGTTGTGAATAGGTCAGTTCAAACAGGGTACCTGTAATAACAGGTTCTGTTGGTCTGTGACAAGGATCACACCAGCAAATAACCATCCACCTGGTCCCTGACCACTAACCATGAGCCAGCAGGACTCAGAATTGTGCCTTGAGGCCCCAAAAGGCCACTGGGATCCTGGGAAGTACTGGGAAGACAGCAGGTCAGGGAGTGATCCTGCCTCTCTCCTCAGCTCTGTGAGGCACCTCTGGAGCTGTGTGTCCAGCCTCCAGCCCTGCTCTCCTCAGCACAACAGGGCCAGGGAGCTCCTGGAGCGGGGCCGGCGGAGGCTGCGCAGCCGAGGAAGGGCCTGGAGCATCTCGGTGCCCAGGAAAGGCTGAGGGAGCCGGGGCTGCTCAGCCTCAGAGGAGCCCCAGCTGAGAGGGGCCCTCAGCCCTGGGTGTCCCTGGCTGCAGGGAGGGCTCAGGGCAGGGCCCAGGCTCTGCTCCGGGGCCCAGCAGTGGCACCAGAGGAACGGGCAGGGACTGAGCCCAGGGAGTTCCACCTGAACATGAGGAAGAAATTCTTTCCTGTGCAGAGACCAAGCACTGAACAGACTGTCCAGAGAGGGTGTGGAGTCTCCCTCACTGGAGATATTCCAGACCCCTCTGGCCACAATCCCGTGCCCTGTGCTCTGGGATGGCCCTGCTGGAGCTGGGAGGTGGCACCAGATGCCACACCGTGGTCCCTTCCAGCCTGACCCATTCTGGGATTCTGTAATAGAGCATTCTCTACTTCTGCCTCAACATTTTCTCTTTCTGTCTGCTTTATCATTTATGCATTGCAATACATAAAAGATTCAGAAGGTGCTTTTGTGCATAACAAAGACACTTAAACCAGGAAACAAGACATGAGGAATTTAGGGTACAGGTGGCAAGTTGCCACATCTGCTGAGCTACTGTTCACTAGACCATACTCACTAAATCCATAAATTGTGTGTTTAAAAGTTTAGACAATGGTAAGTGCAGAGTGATGCAGTTTAGCTGAAGACTCTTCAATGAGGGACGAAGAAAGGCAGCACCATCACGGTAGAGAACGTGCACGTGATAATCCCCCTGACTCTGTGATGCACACTGTGGGATATCCCGGATATCCTGCTGCCAGAGTTGGATGCTTCAATTAATGCTCCAGGGAGAGCCAGTCCTGAGAGGGAGGTGACGAGATTGCACTGAAAGCATTACAACAAATGCCAGCAGAAGCAAGCTGTGACTGCTGCCCTGGGAGCGGCATTCCCACACCTGGGGCTGCCAAGCCACATGGCCGGCACAGCCTCCTGTCTGTCACCTCACCAAAATGATCTGTCCATTAAAGAACAGCTGGGTTTTGCAAAGGTCTCTGATCAGGTGTTGGGTTGGGATTCCTGAATTACACTTTGCTCTTGACTCTCTCTGGGAGGCTGTCCAAGTTGGTGAGGATTGGATTCACAGCAGCCCTGAGGAAAAGCCTGGCTGGAATCAAACTCCTGAGTCATGTGCCTGCGATGTCCAGTGCAATGGATCAGTGCAGCCAGACCGGCCAGAGCTTCAGGGCCTGGACAAGGAGTTTGGGAACAACATGTTCTGAGGGAGCAACAGAGTGACTGGAGAAACAAAAATGTACTTTTCCAAATCTCTCCTGCAATCCGGTGCTTGGTTGAGCCCTAAATATGTTTTAATACAAGGCTGCTGCATTTGAAATACTGTGTTTGATTAGGAGGAAAGCTCAAATGTCTTACCAATTGCAGTACCATTCTGCTCAAATATTCCAGTGAGTCGTAACTTGTACTTCACAGAGCCCCACCCTGCACCTCCAGGGAAATTTGGGGTGCTTATCTTCAAGATCAGCAGACAAAGAATGCATAAAATGGGCGGGGGGGGGGGGGGTGGCACCCGAAGGCCTTGAAAGTCCCTTCCTTTTCGGGCCAGTTGTGGGGATCTCTTGGGAATGCTGGGAGAAGATTGCCTGTGCAGACCCAGCAATCCCAAAAGGTGACATAATTTAGGAGAAACGTCACTTCCTTCCTCAACAAGCAGCTAGGTGCCATCTTCCTCAGCCATTTTCCACATTCCTGGTTATTTTTTGACTTCCATTCCTTCATTTTTATCTTTTTGCTTTGCAGTTTTTCCTTTGAATGTTCCTGCTCCTCCTTTAGCTTTCACATAACTTAAAATGATATAAATGGCTTTTAGGATAATCTGCAACACTGAAGAGGATCCCAGGTTGCAGTAATAACCCCAGCATTGTTTTAAAGGACAGGAATGAGGGCAGAAGATGGAACAAGAAGACACATCTGTCCTGGACAAACGATGCTGGTTTTCTTTACCAAAAGTGCAACCTTCAAAAGGAAGACTTCAGAAGAGAGATCTGGGATATGGAAAAATAGTACTCTTATGGAAACTCTAAATATAGTGAGAGGAAACCAGAAACAGGGGTGGCATGTCTGGGGAGCAGGAGGAGCTGGAAAGTAGGTTGTCCTGCCTGAAGACATTTGATGTAATTTATCCCAGCTGCAAGCACTGCAGGCACTCATGCAAAACTCCTTTCTGGGGATTATGACATTATCCCTTGTGAGGTTTTGTCTTACTAATGGCTCAGTGCTGTTGCTCAAATCCTTGCCTGGCTCTGAGAAGCAAAGGACTAGGAAACCACTGACACTCCAGGCTGAAAACAAGCTCATAATCATGCCTTGAGATGGTTACACCCAGGAAACTCAAGATGTTTCCAATTGTCTGTCAAGAAAGAAAGAAAGAAAGAAAGAAAGAAAGAAAGAAAGAAAGAAATGTGAAGCAACATAACATATCCCCCACCAGTATTTGTCTACAAATAGAATTGTGTCATTGATCACACATATTGCAACAAAAAGCATCTGCCCATCCCTCAGTCTCATATGCCATTAAGACCCAAAAAGTCTGGGTGTCTTCATAAAAATCACAGAAAATTATTCAGTTTCTGGGCAATTTTTCCCTCACTCTTTTGGGTTTGAGAAAAGATTTAATGTCTTTGTAATTGAAAGATTGCAAAAGCAAATGGTTCTGCAGGCAGTGACATCTCTTCTTCTAAAAGAATTTAGGGAATGAAATCATCTCTGTAAGGTTTCTATAACGATTGAAAAATTCTGATTTGACAAAAAGTTCCCAAACATGAAACTTGATTTTCAAGTTGAGACAAAGCTAAAGAGCTTCAATTTTCATTCCTCCTTTAATTCTCTTCTATGTAATTCCAACCACGTTTTTTGCTTCAGTGCAATCCTAAACAAAGCTTTATTTATTGAGAGTTCACAGAAACAGTCATCTGCAAAAACAGTATTTCTGACTGTAAAATATGTTCCTTGTGTTCAAAGAAATGTGAATGTTTAGACCAACAAATGATGAAAAAGATGAAAATAGACAAGTTTCCAGAAGTTCTTTGCACTGAAATAGCTTTCACGTGTTTGTTACATAAATTGCAAAGGTACAGCTATGCTCATTCATTCAGTCATTCATTCAAGTAAGAAATTAAAGAAGAGAACAGGTGTAAATATGACAAGCTAACACAAGATTGTGCCTATCACTGGGGAAAATCAAGTTATCTGGAGCATATCTGAAGGGAACAGAGCTGGGGAAGGGGCTGGAGCACCAGGAGCAGCTGAGGGAGCTGGGAAAGGGGCTCAGCCTGGAGAAAAGGAGGCTCAGGGGGGACCTTGTGGCTCTGCACAACTCCCTGACAGGAGGGGGCAGCCACGGGGGTTGGGATCTGCTCCCAGGGAACAGGGACTGCCTCAAGTTGTGCCAGGGAAGGTCTGAATTGGATATTGGGGGAAATTTCTTCATGGAGAGGGTGGTCAGGCATTGGAACAGCTGCCCAGGGAAGCAGTGGAGGTGTTCAAAAAACATGGATGTGGCACTTGGCGAACAGTGGTGCTGGGTTAACAGTTGGATTGATGATCTTGGAAGCCTTTTCCAGCCTCAGTGATTCAGGTTCTATTCTGTTTAATAGAAGATCAAGGGAAGACACAACAAAGTGAAAGGCAGCAGGTTGCAAACAGATAAAGAATGCTTTCTTACCTCAGTGATAGAGATTGAAAGTCATAGACATGAAATAAAACTGTAGTTAAGAATTGAAGAGGATCCAGAAAAGGGCTAGAGAGTCACAAGACTAACAGGGATATTTGTATTTACCAAGAAGAGGACAGACACTGAGAAGCTGACTGAGAAATTCTGCTCCCTGAGCTGAGCCCTCTCCAGGTGTCAGCGTGAAGCTCCTCTCACCTGGTGATAACAACTGGGCTGGCTGAGTCCCTGGCCTAGGGCACAGCAGCCCATTTTATGTGTTTACAAATCATGTGCCAGCTGACCCTTATGCACTTTTCCATTTCTTCAGATAAGGAAAAAGCATCCCCTCACTATCTGTATCATCTCCTGGGTCACTGATTTGACAGTAGCAGTAGTACTAAGGTATAATCTGGATTTTTCAGAAGAGATCCTATAAATCAGATGGGTTTTCAGTGCTTCATTTGATGTGCTCAAGTCTGGTCAGGGTATTCAGAGCAAAATGGGGGACATAAAAGCAACTCCTGTAAATTTGTTCTGTGTAATACAGAGAAAAGAATTAATTTTCTGTTCCTGATGCAGAGGACAGAGAATTGAGAACAGAAGCATGTAATAAAAATAGCATGCACTGGAGTGAAAGAAGTCAAGACCTGTGCACCACCTGAGGTTACCCCAAACATAACATGGAAATGGTTTGCTCTTCACTACCCAGTCATTCTTAAAAGTACACATTTGTCCACACCACGACCTTTACATCTTATATCTCAAAAGAATAAAAAAAGTGGTCTTTTATAGCTTAGCAAAGAACTGAACATTTTATATACGTTAGATATTAGCTACAAAGGATGTAGCAGCCTTACCTCTATGTTTATTAAATATTTTATGATGTAATATCCCTCCTAGGTGACCTTCTGGTTTTAATGTGGTTGGGATGGCTTGAGTATGGCTGCAGCAAAACACAGTTCGATTCTTGCAATGTGTGAGGGAAAAACACAAGAGGGGATCAAAACATCAACGTTAACTGAATAAATCTGCAGTAGAGTTCATCCTTATTCACTGGGATATAGTACCTGGAAGCACATGGAATGGTTTGGGTTGGAAGAGATATTAAAGATCTTTCAGTCCACCCCCTGCCGTGGGCAGGGACACCTGCTGTCCCAGGGTGCTCCAAGCCCTGTCCAGCCTGGCCTTGGACACTGCCAGGGATCCAGGGGCAGCCACAGCTTCTCTGGGCACCCTGTGCCAGGGCCTCCCCACCCTCACAGGGAACAACTCCTTCCATCTTTATCTGTTGGACAGAATCGTCGACAGCAAAACCTTATGGAATCAGAACAATCACAGATGAAAAATAATGAACCCTGGTCAATCACCCAGTGGAAATGCCCCCAGTCATTAGACCATCGTCTCCCACTCATGGGAAGGCAAAGAGCCTAGAACAAGATGTACTGATGTATTATTTCTGCATGGCCATACTGCCACAGGTAAGGGCAGATTTTTGAAATCCAAGTCTTTACAGGAGAGGAAAAAAAAAGAGATAAAAATACGGACGGTGTAAAAGAGAAAGAAAGGAAGAAACAGAAAGAAGAAGGAAAGACCAGACACATTTTTCTGTAATGAATGTAAATCCCAGCAGATTAGAGAATCTAATGAATTCCTAGGAAGGAGAACAAAGAAAATTTCTGGGTCCTTAGAAACAAAGATGGGGAAAAGAAACCCAGCTGCAAAAGGTTCTCTTTCCCCCTAAACCCTGCTGCTCTCCACGTCTCCACTCCTCATTTCCAAACCTGGTACCTCCAATGCCTCAGCCCCTTGGCATGCAAAAGATGTGAATGGAAGTGACATTTCTGTTCCCAATTTCCAGTGCTCCCTGGTCCTATTACAAATCTGAAAAATCAACATCCAGAAGTGGACCAGGGAGCTCTTTGCTCATTAAGGTTTAATCAGAGTGTCCTGGCACAGTAGCTCTGCACTTCTGGTCCTCCTTGCCACGTGCTCATCCAGGGTGGAGCCAGGGCAGACTCAAATCCCTGTAGTAGGAATAATCCCCTTCCTCATCCCACTTTAACAGGGATCCAAGGCAGGCACAGGCTTTCCTAGGCAGTGTCAGGATGCCACTGGGGCACCACGGGCAGGACAGGAACCATCCATGGATGCTCAAGGGCTCAGCAGGGCTGGGGCTGTTCAGGCACTGAGGTTCTGCTGGTGGTGGTTCTGCCCCATATGGCTTCTGTGGTCTATCTTTAACAGTTCCATTTAGGTAAGAAACATGATACGAGCTGGGTAAATTTTTGCCAGCTTTCCTTGAGACTTTAGCTGAGAATTTCTTGCCTGAGGTGCAGGACAGAAACAAAAAAAAAATATTTTAAATCTAGCAAATGTGTCTCTAATTGGACATATTTGAAATTGAGAAGAAGGAGGAAATAAGAAAATTATGTACACAGCTTTCTAGTTCATCCTGTGAGAATTCATCAAGCAAAACTGAATTTAAGGCCTATACAGGCTCTAACAGTTTAGCCACCCTGTTTCAAATTATGACCTGAGTTTTTACCCAGGTGACTCCTGACACTGACAGGATTATTTGCTCTTTTGAGGACCTTATTGTGCAGTTTGAAATGTGAAGGCTTCCATTTCATATTCTCAGTTCCTAATTTTGCAGCCAGCAGAAAAAACCCCAAGGATCAGTTACCCAAGGGTGGGATTCTGATACAGGGACAAATGACAATGACTTGGACTGTGCCCGGAAACAGGTAGGACTTTACTATTTGCCAGCATGGGACTTTGGCTCTGTTTGTGCTTGAAGTTTTTTTCTTTTTTGGGGGGAAAAAAAATTAAAAAGGAGAAACTGAGAACCAGTGGAAGGAGAAACAAATACCATAATCCTAAGTCATGCCACAACCTACATGTAGATACTCCCCCATCATTTATTTGGGCTGCAAGGGTCAGGGCAATAGTCTTGAATTTCATCTTTCTCTGAGGGGATTGGGTTATCTGACAAAGCAAAGCACATCCAAATTAATTTATCTCTACTGCTGCTCTTGCCCATGGGTGTGGCTGGAGAGCTGGCTAACAGCACCCCAAACCCTGCCCTCGTTCATAGCCTCCTTGCTGACACAAGGCCTTTACAGCCACACTTGCCATGCTGGCACAGTTCTCTGCAGAGAATTCCAGTCTGGGGGTTCAGAGGTTTGCTCAGGTCTCACCAGCCTGGCTCACACACCATGGCTGGTCTGAAGTGAGTGTGTTTCCAGAAGAGCTCCTGCAAAGCCAGCCTTCCCACCCAAATCTACTTCCAGGCATTTCATTTTGTTCTGTACCAGGCAGGTCTCTTCCCAATTTGTTTTGAATCCTGTTTCCATAACTGTAGCTAACACTTGGTTAATTCATTGTTTATCTTGTATTTGAGTGACCATGAAAACCACA
Organism: Lycocorax pyrrhopterus obiensis; assembly: GCA_014706295.1. Taxonomy (NCBI): domain Eukaryota; kingdom Metazoa; phylum Chordata; class Aves; order Passeriformes; family Paradisaeidae; genus Lycocorax; species Lycocorax pyrrhopterus. The sequence continues at coordinate 4,711,649 of JACSVZ010000022.1, read as the reverse complement.
GCCACATATGAAACCCAGGCTTTGTCAACTTAGGATAACTTCTCCTGCATCCAGATGATGCAAGGATAACACAGCTGGGCACTGTGAAACCCTTGGTGAACCCAAGCCCTGCTGCTGTCCTTTGCCAAGACAAGCTTGTAGCAACACCCCTTAGTAGCAGGGTGGGTAAAGCATCAGCTGAGTTTACTACACTTTGTCCCAGCCCCTCTGACAGTCAGGGCTGCCAGCACAGGTGTGAGCTACAACAGGTGTTTGGTACGTAACAGCATCGAATCCTAAAAATCATTAATAAAAATCTTGTTGATACAAATTCCCACGTGAAAAATTAAACTGGAATTGTTAGTAAACAGAAGAGGTTTGCTGGGGAGCCTTGCCAGCTGCTTTCAGGACATGCCAAACAGGATCCCTACAGGAATGTGGCATTGTACCACCAGTCCTTGCTCTAACGAGCCTCTCTAGGTGGGCTCCCTGCTTTCCACTGTGGCCAAGGGTATTTCAACTTTCTCTGTGACAGAAGATGGAGATGTTGCTTTGCTAAACCCAGAATTAATTCAGTTTACCACAAAAAGGCTGGAGGCAGAAGGTCTTGTTCCTGCTCTTCTGGAAGTAGCATTAGGCTGTGCACAAGATGTTCTAATTCCCTTTCTGAAGCCAATATGTATTTCAGTAGGTCAAATTCCTGTGGATTTTGCTGTGCATCCAGTAGCAGATTCAAGCTTGTTGGTTGTTGTGGTAGCCCCACGTGCTGGAGGTGGGGATCCCGGTGCCCTGCATTCCCCATGCTGGTGGGCACACCAGTACCCAGCAGCATCCCTTTATTGCCCTGACACCTTGGGAAATCCCTGCACCCACAGGATCCAGTCCCTCACCTGATTTTCCAGCGCCTGTGGCATCCACACTTGACGAGATGGAGGCCCTGGGCTCACCTTCCCTTTTTCCATCCTGATCTCTGCCCAAGGACCAAGTAGGACACATCCTGAAGCCTTGTCTCATATCCTTCCCCATCGCTCAAGGCCATTTCCTTACTGAGCTGATGTTTCTCCTGTTGCAGATCCATTCCTGCATTATTTATCTAAAGCTCCCCACAGGGTTACATTATTCTTTTTACCCAGTCACCCTCCTCTTCTGTCCTTCCCCAAGAGAATGTGCCAGGGAGTTATAGCAGCAAAGGCCATTCCTTATCCCTACAGTTCTTTTGGGTTTTTTTCAGCTGTATTAATTATTTCAATCTATTCCTGCCTGCCCCAGACCTTCTAACACAACCCATGCTGTTCCCACATCTAGACACCTCAAGGGTAGACCCATGGACATATTTCTGGGGTCAGGCCATCTACTAAAGTTGTTTTAGATGCCACCTGGTTATAATTTGGAGCCTGTCCAGCTCTTATTTAAAAGACCACAAACAGAAGCTTTCAATCCCAAATATATTTCTCTGCTTTCATTGGACTTGTGCTCCTCTAGATAATTTTTTCCGCTTTCTTTTTTCTATTTCTGCTCTTGCTTTTGAAGCTCACATGACACTCTGACCATTTGCTACTGCAGGAGCTGCATTTAATTGAGATTTTACAACTGCTGGGTCAGAAGCAGTAGCACTGCCTTGGCAGGGCTTGCTGTGTCACGCCTTGAGCTCCTTCCTCACCTAACAGCAAACAACACATCTGGTTTTGCTTAAAGGACTTGACTGCTGAGCCGAAGCTTTTAATTGTTTTGGGATCAGATCAGCAGGAACTTGTCTCTTCCCTGAAAGTCTGAAGAATTGACATTTTTATAGATTCAAAAATACCTTGAAAGTATTGAAAATAATGTAGTATTTTCACATTTTTTCTTGTTGCTCAACCCTTTCTACTTTTACAGCAGCTGAATAGTAACTACAGTTCCATGGTTCATTCACTGGAATACTTGCAGCTCCCCTAAACCAGGAGTGCAGTTCTTTAGGTCCCAGTCTCCTTATTGAAAGAGCTCTTACTAATCTCTCCTGCACCCTTTCACAGCCCCCCATTTGCTTCTCTCAGTGTCCAGCACTGGCTGTCTCACTGCATCGAGGCCTGAGCACTGTGTGGAGGGGCAGGTCTATTCCACATTTGTTTTACAGCATCCAGCTGCATCTTCCAGTGCAATTCCTGCCTTCCCACTGTGCTGTGATGCTGTGGGCACAGGGACTGTGATGGCTCAGAAGCCATTGGTCCCCTGATCCGTGTTTTAGGCATTGATTATCCCTGCTGCGCATTAAACACCCTCCATGCATCCTTCCTTTTGACAGGGAGCTGTTGACAGAAGTCACACACAATCAGGAGCCTCTTCACTGAAAATCTGGGTGCTGCAGGGAGGCCTGGTTTGAACACACCTGCTCTTACCTCCCCTCCATCACTGCCTTCTGTTTCTCTGGTTCTCACTGCTTTAACTATAAAAAAAATATCATCAGTCTTGTTTATGCAGGAATATTTTCCCAGGCAGTATACCCTTCATCCCAGAAGGGCACAAGAACCTCAAAATTCTCCTGAACATGGGGAAACCCCTATGAGAAAATGCAAGGATTTGGTGTTTTCCTCTGTCAGGACTGCAGTCAGTCCACTTAGAGGCAGAAGATGGAAACACAGCAGTACTTTGGAGATCAGGGGGCAAACCCTGGTGGGAAGATGCACCCCCTGAGGCCTCCAGGCACAGCACTGCTGCAGGAGGAGCAGGTCCAGGTGTCTCTGTGTAGGACTGATCAACAGCTTGGATCACATATTGCAAACTTCTACTGCAGGATTAGGGTTTATTATCACCTCATCTGAAAGGGTAAAACCAGATTCACATCACATCTATAGATTGCCCTTATAATTTTTGCTATTAGCAATTGCTATTAATTGTTAATGCTATTAACAATTCAATAAAATCCCTTAGGTAACCTTTTCTGATGAGTATTTTTCCGTCCATCAATACTCTGATTCGGAAAAACAAATCAGCAGGAACAGACACTAAATAGGAACCAAACCAAAGCTTTCTTTTATTAAATGTTTTTATACTTCTTTCACTATTCTTCCTCAGTACTAAGATGTTTGGCTCATTCTACAAAGTCAAAGTATCTCTTTTTCAGCACTCATGATCTCCTTTTTTGATTAATAATTTTAGACTGGGATTTGGGCATGTAATCTTGAAAAATCTGGATTTTCTTAAAGTTACCCTTAACCCTTGTATTCTGGACAGAGTTACATTTCTGTGTTAACAGATTCATCTGCTGCAGCTTGCCCAGCTGTCTCTCAAGTCCTCACTCCTGCATCAGGTAAAAGCATCCAAAGGCAGCTGCAGGTCATGCAAGTCTTTTCCTTAACTGAATTTCTAAATTCTTCTTGTGCACCCCATGATAGAAGCAAATGAAAATAGCCCCAGATGAACTGGGTATGGCCAAAGCAGCTTTGAAAATTAGTTTTGACATGTTCATAATATCCAAAGTGCAAAAAAATTAAAATAACATTCTGGAAGAGTCTCTTGCTTTCACAGGGCTTCCTATAAAGGAGACTTAGGGTCTTTCATTCCTCTAAATTTGCTGCTTCTTTTTGACTACACCACGGAGAGGCCAAGGTTGAGAACTCACAATTCTGGGATTTGCCTTGCACACAAGGGAATTGTTTGTGTTCAGTGAAGGCATTTAAAATAACGTTTGCATTGAGTTAAGTGGAGACAGATTCTTATTGGCTTTCTCACAGAAAACCTCTGTGGCTTTTAAAATTTGCCAAAGTGGTGGAAATAAGAAGCCTAACAAAGAGACTTGGTATTTTCCTCCTTGCACTGCTGTAGGAGCCCAAAGTTTCAGGAGGACAGCAGTCCTGATCTGGTTTTGAGTTACTGGCACGTGGGGCAGAAGACCTCAGTGATTTCCACGTGTTGCACATTGTGTGAGGGGCACAGCAGCAGTGCTGAGAACCAGGGAGCTTGGAGCCTGCCAAAGTCCCAGTCGGAGCATCAGGAAGCAATGACTGCTGAAAGTACAGGGAATGTGCTATGAAATATCCATTTTTAAAAGACGAGCAGAAAAACGGGTGCATTCCTAATTACACGGCAAACAACTCCAAAACACCACAGTAAAAAATCACCTTGGAACTATAAATGTAGCTGGGTAGAGCTGAGCTTAATGAATCATTGCACTGTCAAAAGAGTCACTTTATGAGAAGCCTCTATTTTTCTAAGATTTAGACTGTCCTTTATCCTACTGAACTTTAATTATGACAGTTGTTTCCAAAATAGAAATTGTTTGAGACTGTCTCAGGTTGCAGTGTGAGATGTACCCAAAGTGTGCATTCCATCACCAGCTGGTAAAACCATCTGGGGCAGGGTTCTTTATCCCTTCCATGGCACATCCCTGATAACTCCCTCCGGGGGATATCTCCTGCCAATGGGCCACCAAGCCTCACTGCATGGCCCAGCAAATTCCATCAGCCCACTGTGAGATGCTCCGCCCAGGGGGAGGAACCGAGCATTCCTGCCTGGAATAATCTGAGGTTTGGAACAGCACAGGCAGCCCTGACCTCCTGGGTTCCCAGAGGACGAGAGCTCCATAAGCACCCCTGGAGCTGCAGAGGAACAGCAGAGCCTTCTACAGGATCACTGCTTCAGCAGAAGCACATCCATCAGTGCAGCAGGGCTGCAGGCACCATTTAATGGGACTGCTGCCAGCGCCCTGCCCGGCAGGGTGTCAGGCTGTGTCCTCACTCTGGCACTGTTTCTGTACCACTGCATTTATTTTCATTTTCCTGTTCAACTGTAGTTCTGGTTTTGAGTCTCTCACTGGTTTGCTTTCAAACTAGTACAAATATATACAGGTTATTATTAAAGCATTAGTGCCAAATGTCACACATTCAGAGAGGGATGCAGCGTGGTGCAGAACAGTGATCAAGAAACTACAATCATACAAACCAACACTGGCACACTAAATAGCTTTAAAATGAGCAATAATGAAATTAGAATCAAATGCAGTTGGAAATGGAGAGTTGTAAGTCTGGCCATATTTTCGGTTTGTTTTAAATATATAAACTGGGAAAGTATAAATCGGGGTGGAAGGAGAGGGACAGAGGAGAAATAATTGGTGCAAGAGAAGATGGAGCTGAGAAAGATCCATCCAAGGTGGCTTTAGAGAGCTGAGCACAAATCAACAGCTTGATCAGCAGGTCCCTGTCTGTGCAGGACCCAGAAAACCTCAGCACTTGTCAGACATGAAGATGGCACTGAGGGACGGGGTTCAGGGGTGGCCGTGGCAGTGTTCAGTTTATGTTTGGACTCGATCTTAAATGTCTTTTCCAACCTCAGTGATTCCATGATTCTAAACCAGATGAAAATAACATGGAAAATTACATAAATGAAACACAACACAGAAGCAGGCAGAAGAATACACAGGGCCCTTCCAAGAGCTTGGGGCCAGACTGAAGCTGTTAGCAGAGCTTGTAACCGCAGTTTTAACAGAAATAAGGGAATATTTTATAAGGGGCCTTCAGATTTAATTACAATTGTTTCCAGGAATGAAGCGACAACAAAACTGGCATGGACTTAAGAAATGAAACGTTCAGATGCACAATCACACACAGAACTCTGCCAAAAGCCTGCCCAGGTTTAGGGGGATGATCATTTATGACCTTGAGCATTCCTTCAAGATGAACTGGAATAGAGTGAAAGGAATGAGAAGAAGCTGTCTTTACAAACAAACTGTGGGCCTGCTGTAGATAAAGCCAGATACTGAGAGGTGAAAGCAGCAATGGGAGGAACCAAAAATTCCATAGGAATTCCACTAATTGACATGGAGTGTTACTCACTCAAGATTGCATTAAATTCCTGGACTTAGAGAAGAAGAACAGACACACAAGGAAAAAGGAAATGGGGGGGGGGGGGTTTACACATTAGAAGGGGGTCTTTACTAGGCAATTTGGGAAGTCTGTACCTCTCAAGTACCTCAGCCAATGGGGAAAGAGAGAGGGAAATGCAGCTGGGAAATCAGGATAAAAAGGAGGCTGCGTCCTCTAACAATTTGAGAGACCCCATGGGAAATGCCCATGACCGCTCCCTTTATTTGAAAAAAGTAACAGGACTCCTCTGTCTGCTTTTTGGACATAAACCTCTGGTGTTTGTGGATTAATTTTCCTGACAAGAGCAAGACCAGGTGATACAGCATGGATAGAAGTTCTTGGTGGAGCTGCAACAGCTGTGGATTGGATTGTTTCTGCACAGAGGTAAGGATGGATCCCAGAAAAAAGATATTTTCCCTAAAAGCCTCTTTTTGGAGGGGAAAGGAAAAAAATCCCAAAAGCACCACCACCGAACAACCAGTCAAGCATTTCAGATCACTCTTCCAAAAAAAGCACAAAGCCAAGGCAAGAAGTTATCAAAAAAGCAGACAAGAGTTCATCAAAACGTGTAAGTACTTTGGAAAGAGTTCATCGAAATTCATGTATTTCTGTAAAACTTTTTGATTTTATGAAGGAGGCATTTTCTGATTTATGCTTAACTGACACAATATTTCCTTTACCTCATGTTCAGTGCATACAAAGAGTCAGGTTCTTGGAACCTCTGTGCTTCAAAATTCTTCATTACGAAAAGCATAAAATAAATCTCTTTAAGGGATTACTGCTTGATACAATAATTCCACCTTTGCTGGTTTTAAAACAGAACTCAGAAAAGAATAGCAGAGTATAAAATGACATCAGAAGACAAAGAGATGGGGTGGTAAACATGCAAAGGACTAGTGTCTTAAGATTGGGAGTGGAAAGTAATAAAAATTAGAGGTTATTGCTGCAAGTCCAGAGAGTTGTAAACACCAGAACCACTGGCAGAAGTAGCAGCAGAGGATTTATAAGAAACCAAAGACATTTTAATTTGGGGGACTTGGAAATAATGGTCCTCAAGTAGTGTCATTATACTGGTAAGGAAGTAGCCAAAAAGAGCTTTTTAAGTGCCTGCAATATTGTGTCAAAGTGATTTTTTTTGGCAAGGTAACAGCCACAGGACCAGCCTCAGTGTTGGCTTTCCTACAGGTTCTCTTTTCAGAAAAGACTCCAAATCCTTGTGTGAAATGTGCATTAAACAGAATACCGATTTCTCTTTAAATCTGGCAACTGTGTGCTTATAAGATGACCTGGCCTGGACAGTACTTTTTCAAAAATTTGCCTTACAGTGACAAAATTCCATGCAGGCTGCCTGTGTGGACGAGGGTGGGTACAATCACCATCCCCCCCTTCTTCTATTCCTGCCTCAGGAAGCCAATGAAGAAGTGTTTTTTTTCCTTCCTTTGCTTTTCCCACAGTACTTGAAATAAAACATCCTGGACATGAGTTCAATGAAACCTATTCCACATTTTCTGTAGTCACAAGGAAGAGCTAAACTTGGTGTATTTCTTTCCCAACACCCGTTTTTTTCAGTAAATAAATAAAAATAATATAAACTATTGAAAATAATTAAAATAATCTCCCTTCCTAGCCAGGAGGGAAGTAAAAGCAATAAGAGCTACATCATAGTCACAGACTTTAATTTCCCAAATCCAGTGAATGTCACCATATTAACTGATTAACATCAACGCAGAGCTGCTGGAGAAAATCTGGCACATCTTATGTCTACAAACAGAATATTTCACTTAGAGACTTTACATCCCAAAATCTGCTTGCTGTGAGCATCACAAGCTTGGGGGTGAGGGGTGGGTTCTGGAATTTGCACAGCAGTGTCACTCTGCAGCATTTAAGAGAGTCATTAAAGTCATTAAAGGGCACCACTTTAAAAGCCGACATCTTCCAGCGTTACAGCTCGTAAGTACATCCCTCAGGGGGTCCAGATGCCGTCTGTCCACGTCAGAAGATCACTTGCAGAGTCCAAAGCTTCCCCCCTGCCCTGCCCCGTCTGCCTTTATACTCCATTAATCAAGACAGAGGTTTTACCTTCATTAATGACTGTTGTTAGGATGCTCCTTTGCTTTCCCAGTGCTGCAACGATTGCAGAGCCTTCAGGAGCAGAAGCTGTTTCAAAAATATCTCCTTGCTGCTGAAATGCTGTTCAAAAGGCCTGTGATTCCACTGTGATTTTTGAGCTATTTTTCCCTTGGAGCATCAGCCATTGCAGATGGATAATTATATTCACATCAACACTGCAGATGTCTGGTTTTATTCCCATTACCCTGTCTGTCCATAGCAGTAACTACAGCTTTTACCTCTCTCTCACTCCAAGTTGTCTGGCTTTGATCTTGAAACTGGGGGTGTTTTAATGCCCATGGTCAGATATGTGCAGAGATTTTCTTGTCTCTTTGTATTAGCCCACATAAGACACAGAGAAGACAGAAGAGAAGTGCTCAGGTCAGAAATGCAGCTGAAACACAGCAGGCAGGGACTGACTTCTGTGCAGCTGGGTGCCATCTCTGCTCCTGCCAGAACCTCTCCTGAATGATGAAGATGATCTCCAGCTTCCTCCTGCACCCATGAGATCAGTGTCTTTGACAAAGGGTTCACTGGGAAGAAACAATAACCACAGCTCTCACCACATGAGATTTTACAGTGAGAAGCACACAAAATAATTCTAGTCCATTCTGTTTTCGGATGTGACGCTTTCCCTTTGCTTTTTTAGCTAGCTGATTCAATTCTTGCCACAGACTTTCTTTTTCCCTAATTACGTGTTCAAACAACGTGAAAAGAGGTTTCTGTGAGGTTGTTTAAGGTGCTGACAGGTGACAGATGCCACCCAACACTCCTAACTCCATCCCCCACGGCTGTGCACCCACCAAGGTGTGCATTTATGAGCCAACCCTCAGTAACATCCCTCCAGTCATAAACTGGGCTGCAGAAATCAAGACACAACTTTCCCAGTATCAACAAGAACAACTTAAGGAACACACCTTCACAGTAAACAGCATTTTTAGTTTCACAGAAGTAGGATGATATTTGATTACAAGCTGCAGCTGGACCACCAGGACGAAAAAGAAAATTAAAAAAAACAAAACCCACCACAAACTAAAAAACCTGCCTTTGGAAAGGAGCCACCAAAGCCACTTTTAGACAAGCAATAGACTCTTCATCACCTTTTAGCACATCTAGGCACTCAAATGATTGAGGGGCAAACTGCTTTTATGTGGCAACACAAAGACAACCAAGAGAAAGACCTGTGAGTTGCAGTGAACAGCGGGGTTTGTATCCAGCTCTGCAAGAGCAAGGCATATTCTTTAAATTATACTTGTTTGATTTACAAGAAGTGGAGCTCAGGTAATGCAGACACTTGGTTTTCTTTCTCTAAAATAAACAAACAAGCCAAGAAAAACCCCAATGAACCAACCAAAACTTCTCCACCAGCAGTGCGGCAGAAAAGCCTGAAACTAAAATGTAAGTGTGCACTAAAGGCTCGAAATATAGAAGAAAATAATCCAGTATTTTTCAAGTTCCCGAATTTCTGCCCAAAACCACCACTTCAGAGTCAACAAAATATTGATTCCTCTGTGTTTCTTGTCAAATATTCCCTTAGGAAGGAGCTCTGCAGCTGGTAAGCCTCAAATGCTGTTGAGTGCAGCTGATTCACTCAGAGTTACAAGAAAACACAGAGAGTTGATCGAGCTCCAAATTCTCTCCATGGAAAATAAGTGGAATTTGTGATAAAGATTCACTCCAGAGCTGAACCACTGTGAGTCAGTGAGAGGGAAAAGGGCAGGGCATTAAACTGCTGGAATGGCTTCGATAGATATATAGAAATTAAATACAAGACACATTTGTGGTAATAGGTGATATATTAATGCATCTGAGAGGCATCCAGCCTCTGAAGGGGTTTTAGTGACACGTGTGGAGGCACAGCTTGCTTTGGCTTGTACTCAGCAGTCCTGAATAGGAGTTAATTGGATGTTATTAAGGGGAGAAATACAATAAGATGGAACAAAGCAGTGTTATGATAATCACCTGATGAGGCCAAGAATTAGTGCCACACACATGGAGCCGAGTGACTGCCCTGCTGTGCTCCTGCTGCCACTTCCAAATGCCAAATTTCCCATCCCCACACGGTGCTGTGGCTTTAACAGAAGGCACAAAAGCCATGGTGATCCCAGGTACCTTTTCTTTTCCTGTAAGGATGTCTCAAAATTAGTCCAACTTTCTTCACTGGCCATCCCCAGTAACTTCTCTCAGCACCAATTAATTTTGTCTTTAGCACTTTGTAATAAAGAAATTCCCTCCTGCCTCAAAGCTGTTTTCCTTTAGCATTGGAGCTTTGCCTACATGTGAACAATTTTCCTCTATGGAGATCAGGCCATTTCTGAAGGCAGAGGGTGCCAGAAATACCAATCCCAGCCCATAAAAAGCATTTCGGCCAAGCTGTTCCTTGGAAAGGAAGTTTTCTTCTCTTGTTCTCTTTGTACTGAAGGAGGTACCATCAGTTTGGCTATGTGGAATCCCAGTCTGCAGGGCTATGTTATAACCTTCATTCTGAATTCCACTTTGTGCACAGCTACTGCCACAAAAACCTTCAGGTCACAGGAAATCTGTTCAGAGCTCTGAATTTCCAGGAAACCACATAAAGTTCAGATCAGGCAGCTGGAATATAATCCCTGTTGTGTGTCTAAATCAGGATATTGAACTGTGGGGCTTGTATGGATGAGAGATAGATGAGCTGGGTGTATCAGTCAGTTGGGGTTTCTTGGATGTACTGCATTATTGCCTGAAATCAGCCAAATTGGTGAAAGGGGCTCCCTTGGGACACTCATGACTTAATTCCCAGTTCTCTTGACTGTGAGCATTTCAGCACATGCTGGTCAGCACCAGAGGAGTGTGTCTGTCGAGCAGAGAGCAATTTCCTCCTGAGAGGTTGTCCTGGTTTGAAAGACAGGTGTCTGTCAAGGAAGGCAGGAGCCTCCCCTGAAATGGAAAATGCAACCCCCTTCCCTCCGAATTATTATAATTTTGAAATTAAGGGGCTTTCAGGCAAAGATGTGAGGGGTAGGAATAACAGTTCTTTACTGATATATATATGTATAACAAGGCAAACAAACAACAACAACTATGGCAGTAACAGCAAACAGAACCACAAACCCAGTGCCAGCCCCTCTCGGCTGTCAGGCTCTTTCCCCCTTCGGTGCAGTTCCCGTCACAGCTGGCGGGGGCGGCTCGGGGTCCCGGGAAAGGATGGACGAAAAGCTTCACAAACTCTCTGGGTGGCTGATCCCGGTGTCCGGCCGGACCCTCGGGAGCAGCAGGCTGGAGCAGCAGAGACGAGCACAGATCCCGTGTGGCAGACGAGATGTAGCAAACTCCGGGGCTGCGGTGGGAGCTCCGGGAGGTCTCAGCCAGCAAAGGGTGTGCAGGGTTATAGGGTAGCTGAGGGTCCAAGCAGCGGAGGGCAGAGTGGCTGCGGCCCGGCTCCCAGCAGGGCAGGGAAAGGTGGGCTTGGGAATCCGGGTTTCTCAGGTAGAAGGAAAAAAAACCGCCGAAAAGAAGAAACCTCCAGCTCTGACCAACTCGCTCTCCACACTGAGGGCACCAGACAAAACCCCGCCGCCCCACCCCCCAGGTGAAAAACAAGTAGCTAGTTGTACCCCCGCCCTCTGTGGCCGGCCCTTTTGTTCTTCTTAAGCACCCAGTGATTTGTTCCCCTGGTAACATATATGGGAAAAATTCTTTAAGAGAAAAAGAAGAACAGGAGAACTCCTAAAACCCCCAACACAGGTTTATTTTTGTAAATGACTGCTCTTAATTCTAGCAAAATTTATGTCATAGTTCAATTTAGGATGGGGAAAAAATAAACCAACTCAAAAAACAAGCAAACTAAAAATTCCCATCACACCATAGTTTCACAGAACCACAGGATCTCCTGAGCTGGGAGGGACCCACAGGGATCACCCAGCCCAGCTCCAGCCCTGCACAGACATCCCAACAACCCCACCCTGGGCATCCCTGGCAGCGCTGTCCAAACGCTCCTGGAGCTCTGGCAGCCTCGGGGCCGTGCCCATTCCCTGGGGAGCCTGGGCAGTGCCCAGCACCCTCTGGGGGAAGAACCTTTCCTGATATCCAGCCATTCCCTCGTGGCACAGCTCCAGCCGTTCCCTTGGTAGTTTAAACCACTTCGTCCTGACAATCAAAAACTGAGCTGGTGGCAGCAGAGTGACTGTGAGGCTGGGATTGAGGAACAAACAGCAAATGCTGGTGGCTAAATGCTTTTATTGGGATCAAAGTTTGAATTCTATAAGAGTGTTGACCACAGGCTGGGGTGAGAAGGCCAGACAGAGCTCCCACACCTCTCACTGCACTGGGTGACGAAATATCAATATATTTATAAATTTATAGATATTTGGTCAGGACTCCTTCCTTCTGCACTGCTGGAGTCAAAGGAAAGTGAAAATTCAGACTAAGAACCTGTCCCATGGGTGACACTGAGAGAACTTAAGCTTTCAAGAGGACGGAAATGTGAAGTAAAGCTTTGTACCTACACAGCCTGGTGTTAGGAAGGGGAACACGCCTCCAGCAGCAGGTTTAGAGCAGTCATTTGTTAGGCTCGGGCAGAGTGTTCCTTTGCTGCACAGCTCGCGTTGCTGGGGAAGTCCCACATATTTCAGCTCCCACTATTTCATTTCAACCCCTCTGCCGAGCCTCATTCAAGTGCAGCTCCTCTCACACACCAGAAAGCCTTTCCGTCTGTGTTTTGAAGACAGAAGGTGTACTAGTTTGAAAACAAACCAGTGGGAGGCACCAAGTCAGAATAATAATTTAATAGAGAAATTAAAAGAAAAAAAATAAATAAAGGTAGAAAACAGTGGGTTAAACTGACAGAGTACGGATACAACCTGACACCCTGTTAGTCAGGGTGGCGGTAGCAGTCCGATAAAATGGTGGCTGCAGTCCTCCTGAAGTGGTGGATGTGGTTCTGTTGAAGCAGTGATCCTGTAGAAGGGTCTGCTCTTCCTCAGAAAGTCCAGTGGTGGCTACGTAGCTCGTGTCCTCTGGGAACCCAGTGGAAAGGGTTGTCTGTGGTGTTGGGAATCTCAGATTATATCCAGGATGGAATGCTTGGTTCCTCCTTCTGGGTGGAGCATCTCACAATGGGATGATGAGTCGTGAGGCAAGGCGTTGATGGGCTCATTAACAGAAGATAGTCCGGAGGGAGTTATCTCTGAGTCGTGGGGCAGGGCATTGATGGCCCATTAACAGAAGATAGTCCGGAGGGTGGAGGCCAGGAAACACTGCCCCACCTGGTTTCAACAGCTCATGAGGATGGTAATAGAATACACTGCAACTCAGGACAGAAGGCTTCATCAGTCATATGAACTTCACTCATCCTCAGCAGTGGAAAAGCTACTGGGAAACACCAAAAGGTTTCAGGGTTTGCTCATTCACACGCCAATGTGCCTATGGGAAAAAAGCAACAAAAGCACTCACAGTGACTAGCAGCTTTCCAATGATACATGCCTTGCACAGACACCATAAAATCTCATTTCTCCACAGGCACACTCTGCACTGTGTCACTTCCAGATGTTGTCCTACTGTGGTTCACGTTCAGCTCTCAGCTGCCATCCTCCAGCAGATGTTTCTCTTCATGCTACAGTCTGTAAACATTTTGCCTTCAGCAGAAATCCATTTAAGCAGTATTTTTGAAGTTCAAAGAACTGCTTGATTTCTTTTCCAGTCCTGTGTGTGTTTCTGTCTCTGGGGAGAAGCAGGGAACTGTAAATTCTTTCTCTTTTGGTTCATATGTCACCATCAAGCCTCTATTTATCTCTCAGCTCAGCCTGGAGTTTACTACAAAACTGACTGAGGTTACATTTTTTGAAATTGCCATCAATGGCCAATTTTCAAAATGCATATTTAAAACCCCTTGAACTTCTCTCTCACTGAGGGAGCACACAAACCAGCAGAAAGCTGCTACTTGAACACGAGCTCAGAGAAATAATACAGGAGTATTCTTTGATGCTACTATCTGCATCCCACAACTACTTTAGGAGGTTTTCCCATCTCCATGAGAAATAATTTCTTTCACAGTTTGATTAAAAGCAAGCCTTTAATAGAGATAATAGAAGACAGATGTTATTTAACTAATTAGCATTTTATTTCCCTCACTATTCTTATTTTTCCTGAAGTTCATTAAACTTGCTTCAGAAGTTTTTTCATTTTTTTATGAAAAAAACCCTTCTAATAAATTATTACAAGCTTAATAACTTAGTAAACTTCCAATAAATTATTAAACTTCTCATAAGTTATTAATATTATAAGCTCTTATTAAAAATAATAGGCATAGCAGGGGGTAAATAAATAAACCAAATAAAATAATCACCTAAATAAACTTCTAGTGAATTTAACTCACTAGAATTTTATTTATTTCCTCTCTGCCATTTTTATTATTTCTGAAGTTCAATTTATTGAATTCAGCAAGAATTTTCTACAGAAAACAATATATTTTGTTTCACCAGAAATATAAATGTATGACACATTCTTTTTTTCTTTTTTGAGTATTATTATTTCTTCACAGACAAATCTGCATAATAAATACTTCAAGAACAGATGCAATAAATGAATTTGTTGTTATTTCTAAATGGCAGTGTTTACTGTTCTTAGATAATCAGCTGGTTGTTTTATATTCAGAGAAATACTCCAACCTCTCAAACTGTCATTTTGAAAAGTTGTAGTTCTGAATATTTAGGCTTAAACCCAAGTCATTATTGCATACAATCAAAGTTGTATTTATGTAAACAAGGAGAAGGAAATTCTAGAGGCTGCTGAGTCTCTGCAGCAATACAGAAATACACAACTGCAGTCCCAAGGGCAGCCTCTTTGAAACAATCCAACATGGGGAAGTATCTCCAGGTATTTTCAGATTTTTGCTGTCTCTGCTCTTCCTTTGGGAGCTGAAAAGAGTTGGTTTCATGCAGTCTGAGAGAAGTCAAAGACAACTTCCCTCCAAAAATAGTTAATATTTCAAATATTTACCAGATAAAAGGTGTTGCACTGAACCACACGCCCAGAGCAGGTCGGAGAAGTGACTGCCTGGGGAAATCCTGACCTGTGTGTGGCCCTTTAGGGAAGGAAATGTTACTGACTGGACCAGGTCATGAAAACAAATGTTGGCTTTTGTGTAGATCATCTCAAAATCCCATCTCTGGGGTCTTTTAAAAATTCCAGAGCCCAGCTTTTATCTTCCTCTTCCCACCCTTAAGTCCACACAAAGACACACCAGCTTGAATCCCACGCCAGAGCTCAGGTGTTCTTTGGTGCCTGTTTTGCTCTGGACACTTCCATCTCCTTCCAAGCATCATTCAGGGATTTATCTCCGGTGAGCACCTACTGTGCCTTTCCCAGCTCTGTGAGACTTCCCCTAGTACTGCTCAGTCTCTGGAGGTCTAAGCAAAGTTGATTCAAGAGATCAGTCTTCCTCTCTGACATCCATCATGACAAGTTTCAGTTATCCTTCCTGATTTCCAGCTTCTTTATCACACTTGCCTTGAGGCAGAGAACACACAGAGCAAGCAGGAGCAAAGCCAGGGCAGCCCTTGGAAAAGTTGTCCACACTGCTTGGATGTGTCCCAGTGGCATGAGTTTAGCACAGAGGAGCTGTCAGAGGACACCTGAGGCTCAGGAGGAGGTGTCAGGTCCCCGTGGCTCCACTGGCAGCTCCATGGCTGAGCAGGGCTGAGCAAGGGAGGATTCACTCCTCTTGTTTCCTGTGAGGGTCTTTGGCACAGGTTGATCTTCTTGATACCAAAGTAATGAACCACGGCAGCTTCAAAGGCACGAAGGCTGGGAAAGTATGAGTGTAAATTAAATTACATCATCAGAGTAACTGTGACCAGAACAAACTGAAAACATATTTGAATCAGTTTCCTGGACTATTTTACAAGCAGCTCCATCTAGAGAGAGGAGTGAAAGAGAGAAATGCAAAACAAATCCACTGATTTAGAAATACACACTTAGTTCAGCTGCTGCTCTAATTTTGTTGATAATTTTTTAAGCTCTTTGAAGTATTTTTCAGCCTGCACTGCATGGGGATCTTCCTTAGGTCTGGGCTGACAGCCTCACTGGATGGCATTTCTGGCCTCCTCCTTTCTTGTTTTTCTTTCCATTTCAAATAAGGTTTTTGTGTCTGAAGAATATCTGTTCTTGCCAGGTCAATACACTTAAGCTGGAAGAGGAATTTGCAAGCCTCTTTCTCTCCCTGCATGAAGGCTACACTAGCAAAGCATTCCAAGGCCTGTATGTCAGTGATGCTCCTTCATCCAGCTGAACACTGAAAACAAATTTGAGTATTGGTCTAAGATCTTTTAATTCATTTTTTACAACAGACAGAGGGAAAAGCCACAAAAATCAATACTTCCAGCAAAAGCAGAGACAAACAGAATCACAAAATCATAGAGTCACAGAATGGTTTGGGTTGGAAGGGACCTTAAAGCTCTTCCAGTGCCACCCCTGCCATGGGCAGGGACACCTTCCACTGTCCCAGGCTGCTCCAAGCCCCGTCCAACCTGGCCTTGGACACTGCCAGGGATCCAGGGGCAGCCACAGCTTCTCTGGGCACCCTGTGCCAGGGCCTCCCCACCCTCACAGGGAGGGTTTCATATTCTCCACTGTAGAGGCCTTTAAATAGCCAAAGCTGGCAGGAGCAGAAGGGGCCTTACCTGGCCACTCACTCTTGTTTTGACCTGCTGGTCACCAGATCAGGGTAATATTCTTATGTACTATTAATTTGGTTGGATTAATTTCAGGTAGCCACGCTCGGATAACTAACAGAGACTCGGGTTTGTGAAAGAGAAGTCAGGAAGTTGATGTATGTGGGTAAGGGAAGAGCAGAGAACACTGACTGCCACAACATCCTCATGCCCAAGTGAGGACATGAGAGCACAGAAGTGGGGCTGGGCCCCATGTGCCCTTTATGGTGGCTCAGGATTTGCCTCAGTTCATTGCCCACCCTTGGGAAAACCTACACCCACGTGGAGCAAGAGACACAACCCACACAAAGCACTGCAACATTGCACAAAACCGAGCCCTTAAGGGAGGAGAAACGAGAAAAAAAAAAGTGTCACTTATTAAAAGAACAACAATAAAGCACTGACCTCTGCAAAAAAACAAAGTACGAGAACAAACAACATTCTTAACGTAGGAATCGCTTCTCAAGCACTCGCCAGACTTTTGCCTTAAACATTCCCTCAGCCCCAAAGACTATATCCTTTCAAACTGACAATTTAAGGAGATGCTGCCTGTCATCTCAAAGCCAACTGAAAGAAAAACTTTATGGAACATCTGGATGGGAATATGACCTTTCCACTGCAGGATTCCAAACACCAGAATCTATCCATCCTAGATCTAAGAGGATACCACAGCCAGATGCTGCTATGGATAGTCAGCCTTAAGTGGTGATAGTGTTTTCCTTCCATTGCCCTTTTCAAGCACTCAGATCTTTAACCAGCCTTGATAAATTAAGCCTTTCAAAACCTGATCCAAACATGAATATTGTTTTCATTCTGAGGATTTAAAAAAATGGGGCAAATTGACACTTTTCCGTGCCTTAATTATGCCTCCCCGGATGGGGGAGATTTTTAGAGTCCTTTTTAGAAATCCAGAAGATGAACAGGACTTTTCACGCTTCTTGCTTTCAGGTGGTTGTTTATTAAAGCTTATCAGAGGAGCTGAGCCACTGATGTGACCCAGACACAGCACAGAGCAGAGAATGCGAGAGCGCGCCAAATTATCAAGATTACACAGCCTTTTAAAGGTAAATCACCCAATGAAAACCCAAAACGAAAGATATTTTTATTTTTCTACCAATGTTCAATAAATCTCTCTGTCATGTAGAGAGGAACTGCGGAATTTTTCACCCAATCATCTCAATCCACTTTCACCACAGAACATGGAGTAGTAGAAGAAGAAGAAGAAGGTCTGGAGAACAACAACAACAATCCTCCATTTTGGAGTTTTTGCTTTTTATCTATTTTGCTATATTAACAAACCCAACACGTCTAAATTTTCACCCTGTGACAATCTTATATAATGTTCTATCACTTAGTTCACACCAGTGTAGATTCTATTTCTTCCCAGAGGGTAGGTAATTTTCTCCCTGGACGAAGGTCAAAGACAGGGTTGTCCAGGGGGTTAGAACCCTTCAAAACAGGCAGAGAAATATTCCCTGCACTTTGGACTCCCACACAAATCTTATCCTGAATCCTAGAAAACCTGCAGAATCAAGAAATTGCATGGTAATTACATGCTTGCTAAATGTGTTCCAACGAACCCACGATCCTGTATCTGGAGACTCAGCCTTTGAAGTTTTTCTGCAATTCACTCACTATCTGCACTGTCAGGCACTCAAAGTCTGAGTTATTACAAGTTTCATAGTTTTCACAGAAAGCCCATAAGCACAGATGCCCCCACATACAATGGATCAATTACTAGATGTTGTCCTAGAGTAACAAATAAAATGGTGCAACTTCTTATTGCTCAATATCTGCCTAACAGAAAATTCCTCCTAGTCATGTTCATTGTTGCTTCATTAGTGAACACACATTTACTTAGGCTTCCTGAAACATTTGCTGACAAAACAAAACTTTGTGCATCTGTTAAATTTCTTGATCACTCACTGCAAGTAGTCTTGGAAGTTCCCAAGTTTCTCTGAGGAAACGATACTCTAAATGCACCATTTTCTGTCTTTGGACAGCAAAAGTGGGATCCTTCCACTAGACCAGCTTGCTCCAAGCCCCATCCCTTGAACACTTCCAAGGATGGGGCAGCCACTGCTTCTCTGGGCACCAGAAAAAGAACTCTATGACATAAGCTGTATTCCTAAAAAGTCATATATTTTTTAGCATTCTTTCACTTTTTTTGCTCTTTAGCAAACACTTTGAATACAGTATAATGCTAAACATAATTGCTATAACTGCAAGAGTCATGAAATATGTGTATTCTCTGAGTAGGAAGAGACAACTGGAATTACCTGAGTGACTGGCACAGGTAAGTCACAGTGCAGTATAAAAATGCCACAGCATTTTCTAGGCATGTAACAGACAGAGCATTGCAGCTGAGAACACCAAGTTTGTGCTTTAAAACCGCTCTTAGAGAAAAACGAAACTTCTGGTGAAAATACCAGGTGCAGTGGAACTTCTGCTGAGTAATGTGTTTTTTCCAGGTCTGTGGGGCTGCATACAACCTATTCTTCCACTACAGGTTGAGTTCAGGTGGAAGATAAGGAAAAGATGTTGAAGAAATTGGGTGATTTCCATGGATTTCCCAGAGCTGGCAATCCCCTCAGCGCAGTAGCCATGCTCCCACCTGCCCCCCCTGCAGCCAGGGAGATGCTGGGCCTGTGCCATTCATTGACAGCAAGATGATGATGTTGTGTGTTGCTCAGGAATGTGTTTGTGGAGGAGCACTGGCAGGAACAGAACGTCCCAGGCACCAGCAGCTCAGCAGGAGCCGGAGCAGTGTCATGGCTCAGATGCCCAAAACCAGGCAGAGCCCTGCCCACGCCAACTCTGCTGAAACCTCCTACTCCCTCCATGTTGCTCCTAGATTTCTGTCCAGGATTTCTGGACAGCAATACAGACAGCCTGTCCTAAACAAGAAGAGGACAGTAGCTTTAATCCATCCACTCAGCAAAACTGAGAAACCTCCCTTCGATGAAATCTGTCATATTAATTGTAGCGTTTCTGTCCATTCACAGAAAGGGAAACAATGTGCTCCACAGCTGAGTAACATGTCTCAGCCTCATGTGAGGCTTTTGTTCTTCCCAGTTCCCAAAAAAGCACTAAGGGAGGACCTGCCACCAGCCATATAAGCATCATCTTGGCAATGATTAACATTTTTTCCATGGGAACAAAAGAAACCAAGCATCCATTTCTCGTATCTAAAACCTTCCATGAAATGAAATTTGACTTTACAGGTGGCACTGGATATAAATAAGACTGACAACCCTAGAAATTATATGGAAGTTTGGAGTAGCACATCCCACTCATGGAGCACTTCTGGGAACACATCTTTTACTCAGGAGGCAAAGAGGAGCATGTTTAGCTAAAGCCAGACAATGCAGTTCCTGGAAGACCTCCTCTGGTGCTTGGAAGAGTTGGATGGCAAATACGAGAGAAAAATGTGGAAACACTTCAGAGAGGTGTTCTTTTCCTGCTTTTTCTGGGAAACACGTCTGTCTGGGGTCCTGCAGAGGTAAAGGGTGATCCCTTCTGCGTGTCAGCACCATCGGGTGATGCAGAAACAGCCAAGTTTCTCGTGCTCTGCAAGCACCACCATGGTCATTTCTGGACCCCCCAGCCCCACGGCCTCACTGGAGTAGGGCTTCCCCAAACGTGGCTCTTCTGCTTCTGTCTTCACTGTCCCACCAGTTCCACCCCTACAGAGGGGTGGGGGACAGGCAGGGCAGGGTTGTCACAGGCACCCCCAGTCCAGCCCCGTTTCCAGGCAGGGCTGGAGCGGACATGGGGGGAACCCCAGGGACACTGGAAGGACGGGGACCCCTCAGCACCCTGACACCACAGGGGTTTAAAAATGAAGTGACAGGAGGTTTGTGCAAAAAAGAAGAGGAAGGTTTCTTGGCCACTTTTGCTATAATACCAGAAGGGCACATCATGGACTAGAAGACTGGGATATTTTAATATTGAGATAAAATTGATGTAAGCAGGAGTGGAGAGTTAAAAAAAAGCTCTTTACTCCCTGGATAAAGCAAAGGAAAACATGTTAAGTAAAGAGAGAGGAGCTGTGAGCACCAAGTCTTTGCTGCACTGGGAGCAGAGTGCTGCAAAGTGCAGATCAGTGCTGGCACCCTGCCCTGCCTGTAGCACTCACACCATTACTCAACTCCTTTGCAACGCTTCACAGTTGTCCCTGTGCAAGATGCAGCAGCTACTTTGTCTGGCCGGCAGTGTTGTGCTCCCATTCAACTGCAGCCAGCTCTGATGGACAAATAGCAATAGTGTCTGCCAGGTGACATCATCCATTTAGGGAAAAGATGAAAACTGTGGGTCCCTGATTTATCCTCTAACTTTCCACATGCTCACCTAAATTCTGTGCCTTCTTTAAGCTGATGGAAACAATCCACGTTCCTTTGTCTTGTAACAGATTTTAGAATAAAGCAGTTATTAATCTGCCCTCTGTTCTGATGCTGCTGCAAGCATTTTCCAGAGTTTTCCAAATATGCAATGACTTGGACAGCCACGTGTCCCCAGAGCAGGTCTGTGCCTTGCACACACGTTAACTCTGTGACAGTGACTCCTGGGGCTCTGCTGCATCCCAAAACAAATCACTGAACAGGTTTAGTGACAAGGCACCGAAGTTTTCTCTGCAATGTGCTGCCTTCACTGGGCGCAAAATTGTTCTGATAGATGTTATGTTCTTAGTGCAATCACTCTAATTAGAAAGGAAATCAGGCAAAGATGGTAAATACTTCAAGAAGAACTGATCAAAAAGGATAGGCAATATTGGCTATTTCCATAATTCCAGATTCCCATCCATTAAGATTTTGCCACTTATTTCTGAAGTAAGCCCAGAGGAAGAGCCTTCTTGCACATCTTGATGGGGCTGTGGAGTTAACTGGGCCATCCTGAGAAAAGACATAATTTTCCTTGATTCAAAGTTAGTTTTTTGTTGCGAGGTTGGTCCTTTGTGCCCGTTTGCACAGGATTCTCAAACTGGTATTGCTGGGAGTTTCTACACCAGGTACACAGAACCATGAGCCAGGATTTACAGATGGTTTAAAATGACCAACCAAACTGCGCTCGGAGCTGTTGACTTCAATCACCTCAGGATTTGGTTCCCATTATGGGATATATTTACTCAGTGCTGAATTTTATTACTTCTAGGCTGACAGAAAAATTACATAATAAAATTGCGATGCTTGAAAGGGGATGGTAGAAAAAGATATCCTATATAATATTATATAATTTTATATTATCTTCTATTGCATCTTCAGTCAGAATTATAACACTTACAGGAAAAAGCAAAAGATGTTTTTCTTAAAATAGCTTCAGTGACAAAAATATGTAATTACCATTTTCAGCTAAATTTTCAACTACTATGCACCTGAAGAGGCATGTTTGGTGAATATACAACCAAATTCCCTGGGGGAGATTCCCTGTGTGATCACTGTCATAGGAAGCTGAAATAATCGGACGTTTTGGGAGGAAGGCTCCAGCTTGTTCTGGCAAGGTTTGCTAACCATATATAAGGCCAGGCTCAGCCTGATGCAAATGAAAGAAATTTGAGCAACAGAAAAAAATCCAGTGAAAATACTGAAAAAGAAATAAAATTATACGGTTTCCGCCGACAAAAATGAAATAAAGATTTTCTGTGGTTACATCTTGAAATGAATTAGCCTTTCAATTATAAAGGATTAACTGTTCTTGGCTTCCTATCTTGACTGTATGCAACAAAAGTCATTACAAAACAGTTTCATAACCAGATAATAAACAGTCTTTTCACCTACTGAAAGCCTCACTCCCGGTTATAGACCATTCATCCAAGGGCCTGCATTGCCCCAAAACTTGTGAAAAAGGCCCTTGAGATTTCTTCTCACTAAAATAATGCCTGAGACATTATTTCACCATCTTTTCTATGGTTCCCATCTTTATGCTTTTATCTGCTTCAAGTGGTTCTGTGTTCCTACTGCCTTCTTGGGAAAACGGGAACGATTTGATTGCTTACATGTGCAGCTGCAGCGCCCATCCTCAGCGCTGACCAACGCGCTCTCCCAGCCTGTGTGTGGTACCGCTGGGGCTGGGAAAAGCTCTCCCTGTGCAATGCTTTCAGCCC
The DNA here is from genome assembly GCA_014706295.1 of Lycocorax pyrrhopterus obiensis. Classification (NCBI taxonomy): domain Eukaryota; kingdom Metazoa; phylum Chordata; class Aves; order Passeriformes; family Paradisaeidae; genus Lycocorax; species Lycocorax pyrrhopterus. The sequence goes on along the minus strand of JACSVZ010000022.1, from coordinate 4,688,940 downwards.
AGCTCTGCTGTCATGCCACTAGCAAAAATAAAAATCCACAAGTGTTGCATGCAGTAAAAAGAAGGTTTTCAAGGCTGCACAAGTAATTGCTTAATAAAAATTTCCATTCAAGTAAATGCCCTTAGACTTGAGAAAGGCAGAGCTGAGAAAGGGAAATTCAAAAGAACCTACCCCAGGCCCTGGGAGCAGAGGTGATGGTCAAGTAGGTCTTGCAGGAGCAGGGCTCACTTCACCAAAGTGCCCTGTCCAGGCATCAAGGAAGCAGGAATTGGTTTGGATGCTGTAGCTCCAGACTTCTTCCTCTCCCCTTGTCCCGGTGTCGTCTCCATGAGTGTCATCAATACAGGGCCCATTTGGTGGCTGTGAAGAACGGCCTCTCCTCCCAGTCCTGGACTCGCAGAATGGAGGGTGATGACCAAAGGCAAGACAGAGGTGGAGAAGAGTTCTTCTGGTTCTATCTGCACCTTTCTTTTCTGTGAGCGTGGTTCGTACAAGTGGAACATTCCATCATTAGAGCACCTCTCCTATGAGGAAACACTGAGAGAATTGGGATTGTTCAATCTGGAGAAGACAAGGCTCTGGGGAGATTTTATTGCAGGCTTCCAGTGCCTGAAGGGGCTCTGAGAGAGCTGGAGAGGGATTTTGGGCAAGGGCCCGTAGTGACAGAACAAGGGGGAATGGCTTCCCACTGGCAGAGGGATATTGGTTAGATGGGATATTGGGAAGAAATCCTTACCTGAGAGGGTGGGGAGGCCCTGGCACAGGGTGCCCAGAGGAACTGTGGCTGCCCCTGGATCCCTGGAAGTGCCCAATGCCAGGCTGGATGAGGCCTGCAGCAATGTGGTCTAGTGGGAGGTGTCCCTGCCCATGGCAGGGGGTGGCACTGGGTGGGCTTTAAGGTCCCTTCAAACACAAAGCGTTCCAGGAGCACATGAGTCAGGCTCTACAAAGTGACGTGGACTCTTCCACGTGCTGCCCACCACAGAGGCTTGTGGTCACCTCCTGGAGTCAGCAGTGCCCAGGCAGAGTCTTGACTCAGGTCACTGCTGCTGGACAGCATCCGAGCCACACCGTCCCAGTGCCAGCATGGATGACACCGACACCACGGCAGCAGCAATGCTGGCCGTGCACTCCAGCCGGGCTCCCAAACACCCACAGTGCTCACTGTGGCAGCTCTGTGCCTCACTCTCCTGCCCTGCGTGGCCAAGTCACACCTTTTCTGCAATATTTGACCCCTGATTGCTGTGTGCCTGCCCCATCTTGTGTCTCCAGGCCATAATAATGCTACAGTGAGTCCCTTCTCTCCTTCAGGAGTGGGAAAAGAGGAGCCAGTGCCAGCCTGCACTGCTCTTCCCCCTCCCCTAGCCATTGGTTCTTCTCCATTTTCTGAGCAAGTTGCTGGAGCAGCGCCATGGCATCCTGGGATCCGTGAGTGTCCTGAGGGTGGGAGGGAAGGAAATGCTTTTCTGCTGGGGAAGGAAGAGGTTTCCCACTGGAGAAGAGGACAGAAGAGCAGCAGCCCCAAGTCCTCAGCTGCACATTGTTCTACAAACCAACACCTTCCTTTGCAGAAGATCCCAGGGTCTAAATCAGAACTTCCTGGCAAAGGATGAACAGGACAGCAAGACAAAGAAGCCAGCAAGAGCCACTTGCCTTCTCTACAGACTGCAAAGCTCAGTGGCTATTTACAAAAGCCTGGAGTGACAGGACAAAGGGAATGGCTTCTCACTGATGGGGGCAGGGTGAATGTTAGGATATTAGGAAGGAATTCTTCCCTGTGAGGGTGGGGAGGCCCTGGCACAGGGTGCCCAGAGAAGCTGTGGCTGCCCCTGGATCCCTGGCAGTGTCCAAGGCCAGGCTGGACAGGGCTTGGAGCACCCTGGGCTAGTGGAAGGTGTCCCTGCCCATAGCAGGGGGTGGAACTGGAAAGGTCTCTTCCAACCCAGGCCACTCTATCACTTTGTAATTCGTGGAAGGAAGGTGCCAAACCAAGAGACTTCCTTTTGTGATGGGGCTTTGCTTTCAACATGTGATAGCTGCCAACACCAAAGGCACAAAACAAGTAACACAAGCCACAAAGCAGAACTAAGTCAGAAGTTCCTTGCTTCCCCAGAAGTGCCCGTGGGTGGGTCTCCTGTGCCCTACATACCTGATGTGCAAACCTCTATTGTGTAAAGGATGGCATGAACTGACAACAGTATTCCCAGTTGCCATCGGATCAGAGGAAAGAAATTGTAACTCTTCCAAAGTACAGCCCCTGCCAACATGTTTTGGATATCCAGTATAAGCAAGACCGCTCACATCCCTCCTTCACGTCTGGTTTATAAAAACAGGAGTCCAGAGCAGGATGTTCAAAGTGCAGCCAGAGGAAGGTCTATGAGAAAGTTATGTGCTAAATGCACTTGGAGATTCATTTCTAATGCAGCTAAACAAGATGTAGTGAGCACATCCTGCTGTGCCTCTCTCCCCTGGGCTGACACTGCAGTTCCAGGAGCCCTCGTGCTCCCACTGCTCGTCCCTTCCCTCCTTTGTTCTGGTGGCTCCTTTTCAGGAAAAATAAATCTAGATAAAGGGCTTAAAAGCTGAGTTACCTAAGAAGTTCTCGATAAATCAAAGGATTTAGTAGGATTAGTTCCACCTGACTTGCAGTGGAATTTCTTGCTGTGAGAAAAGCCAGAATTGCCAGTCAATGTACAGCACTTCTATGACATTCCAGTCTGGCTGGAAGTAAGAGTTTCTTCAGCTACATTCCCAGGGTGAGTAAATTCTTTGTGGTGTAAGTGGATATTTTGCTTTTATTCATAAGTTATTAATGATTTTATATTTTTCATTATTGTTTTAAATTGCAACAAAGTATTTTCAGAAGATACAGCTCCAGCGAGAACTCTAGATGTGATATGGATTGTTTAGCAAGCTAAAACAAAAATAAAGGGGCCAGAATAATCTATAGTTTAAATATTCTACTTATATATAGGCATAAATAGATGTTTTGTGTTTAAAATAGCAGCACAGTTTGGTTGAAACTTGAAGGTTATAACTACTCCCCAATTTTTGTGAAATAAAACCTGAATATATTAAAAAAGGAGACAAGGGGTTTTTTAAATTAAAATATTGATTTCTGCAAATCTCCTTTATCAGCAAGATAGTGTTTTCTTTCTGCTTTTTTAAATTATGGAAATTGGACAGCTAAAGTTTATAAACATCTTTTCATGTGAAACATACTTTTACTCCTTACAGAGTTTTGTCACACACCAGCCTCAAATAAATTCCTTATATTACAGGGGAAAATAAGCAGCTTCTTCACTGTGGAGAGTTTAGTCTTCTGTTTAAGGAGAGATTTCATTGAAAGTTAAGTTGGGTTGTTTTAAACCACTTCCAAAATGTTTTTGCTATTGTACCAGCAACTCTTATTAATGTAGTACATCATCATATATTTTCAGATTTATACCAGGTGTTTTTAGGACCTACACAGAATTCTGAAACATGTAAACACACTGATAGCATTAACAAGGATCAGATGTCCGCTGCTTTTCTGGTATAGAAAATAGGAAGGTGGAAGTTCTGAATAGCTGAAGAATTCAGTGCCTCAGTCTCTAAATCCCCTGCCGGGTTTCAGGCCCGCGCAGTTTGTGGCACAAACGCTAAACAAGTTTTGCACTTTCAGATTAATTCTAGCAAGTTTTTGAGACCTTTCGCTCCCTTTGGTGAAGGCGGATGGCAAGCTCAGATATTTTTTTTTTTTTAGTGCAATTAGACCACTGATCTTCATTTCCAGTATCTTAATTTTTAAATGGTAGGAAAGTAAAAACCAATATAATTTTTAAAATAAAAAATGTATTGCGATGCTGGTTTTGTAGTGGATTTTTTTCCCTGCATTTCAAACTGTGTTGCAACAAAAAAAAGTAGTGATTGATCTCAAAACATACAGCAGTTCTACTGAGAAATGTCTGAGGCTGAAAAAAATGGCAACTCTTACTGAATATTATGGGGTCCTTAAAATCCTTTTCTGTGATTAGTTAGAATATGGCTGTAGCAGAACAATTAAATTTGATTTAGGACATTCCAAGATTCCAACAGTATAGCCTGTTTTAATGCTCAGATACATCCCTCACAGCACAGTAACTCACTAAGATATGAAAAATGTTATGAACATAACAAGAATTAACAAAGCTATGAATGCTGGGTGTAAATCGGCTATTTAATTAAAATGTTGGTTTGCTTTTAATGAGTTAGTCATGACAACCATTAGAGCCTGTAACTTAAAGTGTAAGAATTTAATGTAAAATGCTGAAGCACCTAGGAAACCTCATTTTCTATCTATAGAATATACACGCATAGTGAAGATATTTGACATTTTGAGCCATAGTGATGCACCAGGTTTTGCAGTGATCAGAAATACAGCAGGTACTGCAGGAGAACGGGACCTTTGAACAACGAATCAATATGATTTCGCAAAAGCCCATTTATTGTTTACATTACACTGTTCTTATGCATTCTTGCAGCTGTAGTTCACGCGATCACGCATGACCTGATTGGTCTCTATGTTGTTCACGTGCCCTGCGTGCACTTTTCAGAGAACCTGATTGGTTCTAGTCCAGGATGGGACAGTCCCTCTTTATCTACTTTCTTGCTGTCTTGTTATTCTGTTTTCTAATGTCTTCTCTCTTGATTTAGCACAGCTTACATTCCAGTGACTCTGATAAGGGTAGCTGAAGATAACTTGGCTGGGGCACTCTGACAGGATGTGAGTGCTTTACAACAAGGTACTTCACAGAGGAATGGAAATTCCTTCCCTAAAATCATTTACAATTTGAAGTCCTGAAAACGTTACTGACAATAAAAAGTACATCTGCAACCTTTCAGCTCATGTTACCATTGCCCCTCTCTTCCCTTCGTTATTCCTAATGCTCCACTCTTGCTGCCTTTATTTTTCAGGCAAGGGAAGAAACTTTTAACTAAGAACACATCCTCTAAAGTTTTTCCTTTTTTTTTTTTTTTATGGAAGCAGGATCAAGTCAGACAGGTTTAGAACACAAATTTGAAACATTCAGCCTTCTGCTAAAACTCTTCCTGGTTAAGTATGAAAGTTAAAAAGAAGGTTAGGATTAACTGTTCATGGACAGTTGCCATTATTAAATTGCATGATGAAAGGCATTATGGATAAAGCTTTTCAATAAATACTTTGCCTATAATTGTTCCAATCCAAAAGCTCTGACATTTTCAGTAATCTCATCATCAGTATACTCCCTCTATTTTTCTTCTCAGGGATTTAAAGTATTTAAATTGCAAAACAAAATCCTATCTCATATTGGCCACAGGGTTCTAAAAATGAGGGCGACACGTAAAGAAATAAAGTCAAATCTGGCTGAAATACTTCAGATCATCATGAGAGTAAGACAACTCACATTATAAATTTCCAAGCAATGAAAAGGAATGAGGGAAAATTAGGAAAGAGTAACCAGAGAATATCAACAGGGAGAGGGAGGTTGGGGGTTTTTATGTTGCATAAACCCAGCAGTAAATCCAGCACCAACCTGTAGCTGCGTGGATTTCAGTCCTTTTGACTGCTACCAGTTGTGGGAAAGGCCCGGGAAATGCTGGCTGCTCTCTGCCGAAGGCACCGGCTAGGGAGCCCCAAGGTGCAGCTGTGGCTGACACCTCCAAGGTGCGCACGGTTAGGTCGTGCCGAGGGGGAGCGGCCCTTGGAGAGGAGCTAGCGAGGCACGATGGAAACAGGCAGGAGGCAAGAGGCTGCGGGAGGGGGTCTCCCCTGAAATCTCCTTTATTGGAGGGAAGGAATGGGGTCTGGGAAGGAGATAAATGGTGGGAGAAATCCCAAGGGCTTACGGGGTACACAGGCTTATAAGGAGGACAGAAACTGGGTGGAGCATCAGACGTAGACAAATCAGGGTACAGCAAGGGGGCGGATACATAAGGCAAGGGTCCAATAAAAATTTTTGAGGGGAGGGTACAAACAGCATCAACCAATGAACCATGGGACATAACAGAACTTTCCGGAAGAGGGGGTAGGCCTCAGACCACGGTACCACCCTCGGATCCCTCCTCCTGGGAGGAGTTCCGCTCTTCGAGGGCGTCTTTGTCTTCCTGAGTGACAGCTGCTACCGTGGCTGGACCTCCCACAACCAGTGAAACAGCATCCTTTGATTTCACAGACTTTCAGAGCAACCATTGGACACCAGACCTCTCGAGCCTAAAGGTAAGACATTCTCCTGAGCTGTAGCATTATTACACCAAAATGCAATGCAACAAGTCAGAATATTTTACTCAAAAGCGTAAATCGGGTTGATTTCACTTTCACTCCATGCATCACTTCTCCCACTGCCAACACTGAGGTTTCTCAGAATGGTCTCCAAACATGTCCGTCTTCTCCATTACTTATCACAGTGTCCTGAGTTGCAGTGTATTCTATTACCATCCTCATGAGCTGTTGAAACCAGGTGGGGCGGTGTTTCCTGGCCTCCTCCCTCCGGACTATCTTTCTGTTAATGGCCCATCAATGCCCTGCCCCATGACTCAGAGATAACTCCCTCCGGACTATCTTTCTGTTAATGGCCCATCAATGCCCTGCCCCACGACTCAGAGATAACTCCCTCCGGACTATCTTCTGTTAATGAGCCCATCAATGCCTTGCCTCATGACTCATCATCCCATTGTGAGATGCTCCACCCAGAGGGAGGAACCAAGCATTCCATCCTGGATATAATCTGAGATTCCCAACACCACAGACACCCCTTCCACTGGGTTCCCAGAGGACAGGAGCTACGTAGCCACCACTGGACCTTCCGAGGAAGAGCAGACCCCTTTCTACAGGATCACCGCTTCAACAGAACCACATCCACCACTTCAGGAGGACTGCAGCCACCATTTTATCGGACTGCTACCACCACCCTGACTAACAGGGTGTCAGGTTGTATCCTGACTCTGTCAGTTTGAACCAGTGTTTTCAGCCTTTTTTTAAATTTCCCTATTAAATTGTTATTCTGACCTGGTGCTTCCCACTGGTTTGTTTTCAAACTAGTACACACAGAAAAAAATAATTTTATAGCAGTACAGCCCTGCAGAACCAGCAGCAAGAGATGTGCCACTGAAATAACAAAGGTCTTAAACTGCTTTCCACTGACCTTTGCAAAGACAGACGTGCATAACCTGATATTTCTGGGATATTTGTTACATCTGCTCTCATTCAAAAGCAACAACTAATCAGATATAACCTGTTTAACCAAGCTGGCTGCTTTCAGGAGGGATCAGGAGCTCAGATCTAAGAGAATCAGAGACCTCACTGAGTGCTGGTAGCCCTTCTGCAAAGGAACTCTCATTGTATTGTTCAAATCTCATCCTGTATGATGCTTCAGACACTTCATTCCTCTATTTTTGATTGTTGTTATCCATTTTCACACATATGGATAAGGATTTTCTTGACAGTGATAATTTGCTCCCTTTTTAAAACATTCAGTGTAAAATCTGCAGACTTCTATTCTGATGTTCCTTGTACTGAAATGCCTTTGCTCTTTGGCAGCTGTTTCACATTTGCCTTCCCAGGTTTCTAATGAATGTCTGATTTGACATGGCACTGACTTAAATTGATTCCAGGCACTTAAATTGATTCTCAGGGCACTGAGACCTCCTTGGTCAGCGATTCTTGTTGAAGATGGAGGCAAAGAATGGCTGATGGACCAGGGGGATCCCAGTGCCCTCTGCTGGAGGACCATGATTGTGAGATTGATCAAATCCCAGTTGACCCTGAGATTGTGCAGGATCTGCTGCCCCAGATGGTTCCCTAAAAATCGATGAGGCCTGATGGGATTTGTCCAAAAATCTTCAAAGGACTGTTAATGTCATCACAAAGCGTCTCTCGATTTTTGAGTCATTTTGGGAATCCAGAGAGGTCCCAGCCAACTGGAAGTAGGCAAATGTCCTGATTTTCAAGAAGGGCAAGAAGGTGGACCCTGGAAACTACAGGCCTGTCAGTGTCCCTTCAGTGCCCAGTAAAATAATGGAAAAAGGTTATTCTGGGAAGTATTGAAAAACAGCTGGAGGACAATGCAGTCATTGGTCACAGACAGCACGGCTTCATGAGGGGGAAGTCCTGCTTGTCCAGCCTGATTTACTTCTATGGGAGTATGGAACAACACCTGGTCAGTCTAGGAGAGCCAGTAGACGTAATTCTTGTGAACTTCAGCAAAGCTTTCCATACTGTCTCTTACAGGATTCTCCTGGATAAAATGTCCATCCCACCTCTGGATAAACACATCATGGGATGGGTGAGCAACTGGCTCATGGGGTGGGCACAAAGGGTGACAGTGACGGGGGTGGCATCAGACTGGTACGGGTCACTAGTGGGGTTCCACAGGGCTCAATCCTCATCCCTGTGCTCTTCAACACCTTCATAAATGACCTGGATGCAGGACTGGAAGGGAAACTAAGCAAGTTCACAGATGATGCAAAACTGGGAGGAGCTGTTGACTCCCTTAAAGAGAAGGGAGGCCCTGCAGGGGGACCTCAACAAATGAGAGAACTGGGCCATCACCAACCGTGTGAAGCTCAACAAGGGGAAGCGCCAGATTCTGCACCTGGCATGGGGTAACCCTGGGTGTATGGACAGACTGGGAAGTGGGATGCTGGAAAGCAGCTGCAGGAAGAGGTCCTGGTCGATGGCAAGTTGGATGTGAGTCAGCAGTGCCCTGACAGCCAGGAGAGACATCCCTGTCCTGGGGGACATCAGGCCCAGCATCTCCAGCCAGGCAAAGGAGAGAATTGTCCTGCTCTGCTCTGCAGAGGCCTCACCTCCAGTCCTGGGGACAGTTTGGGCACCACAATATAAAAAAAGACATTAAGCCCTTAGAGAGCATCCAAAGGAGGCCACCAGGATGGGGAAGGGTCTGGAGGAGCCGCAGGAGGAGCAGCTGAGGGCACTTGGCCTGTTCAGCTGGAGAAGAAGAGCCTGAGGGGAGAGCTCATTGGGGTCTTCAACATCCTCCCAAGGGGCAGCAGAGGGGCAGCTCTGATCTCTGCTCTCTGTGACAGGGACAGGATCCAGGGAACAGCTGGAGCTGTGTCAGGGAGGGTCAGGCTGGATCTCAGGAAAGGTTCGTCCCCCAGAGGGTGCTGGGCACTGCCCAGGCTCCCCAGGGAATGGGCACGGCCCCGAGGCTGCCAGAGCTCCAGGAGCGTTTGGACAGCGCTGCCAGGGATGCCCAGGGGGGGTTGTTGGGGTGTCTGTGCAGGGATAGGGGTTGGACTGGGTGATCCCTGTGGGTCCTTTCCCAGCTCAGGATATTCTGTGATTCTGTTCTATGGTTCTGTACACATGTATTTTAAGAGGAGGACTGCATCGCACCTGGGTCTGGAGCACAGTGCTCTACGTGCATGTACACAGGTTTTATCTGTCTCTAGACACCTTGCATAAAATAAGATGATAATTCCTGCCCTGCTTATTTTCTTCTACCATGTGATCCCTGGCTTAGACTGAACTGTTTCAGAGATGTGTTTGATCTCCATTACAGTGGTTGGGTTTCTTGAAAGCCACCAGGACAAATTTCTTGTTGCTTTTGTCCTGCCTTGACTAGCAAGTTTTGACAAGTAAATTATCAGATGAATAGTCCTTCTCACATGGGGCTGATTGAGAAAATGGGAAGCAGCTTCAAAGAACAAATGATTTATTGTCTCAAGAAACATAGGTGATCTTCGGGGGTGCTGAGCCCAATTATCCATATCTTCTTTGGATAATGTTTTAAGCTAATTACCCAGAGTTTAAACCAATCTGGATATGAATTTCATCTCGTTCCAATCAACTAGAACTTTTTTTCTTTGGCTTTGCTTATCTCAACTGCAGTGAATTTCACATCTAAGTTAATGCCGGGTTTGTTTTATTTACATCACAGCAGACTCATTAGATGACCAGTACAAGATGCTTCATAACTTGGTATTGCATATTATTAGTGCTGTCATTTAATATTGGAGGATGAAAGTTATTATCAAGTACAGAGGTTTTAGAGCTTGTTCTTCCAGGAGAAGCAGCCTGGATTTAAAAAACCAAACCAAATCTCAAAGCATGAAAATGCTGAAATTTGATTTTGTTCTGTCAGGGTTTCCCATCTTTGCACTGTTCTGCTGCCCAAAAACTCATATTCTTTTTCCTCTTAGGAGTGAGCAGCACAATCATGTGAAGTCTGTAAGTGGCCCTTCAGATGGTCCTTCCATTAAATACTTCTAGATCACCTGACGATATTGGCATGTCACAGAAGCAGAGAATTTTCTGCCCACTGAAACCTGTGGCAGACTTGTAAACAACAGCAATTTTAATTTCACTTCCTTATTTATATATTAGAAAAAAAACACCTTTTAAGCCAAGATGGGAAAGTTTTCAGAATAGCAATGTTTTCCCAATAAAAGCATTTGCAACTGAGATTAAAGTTAATAAATTATTAATAAACTAAGGTTCTTGCACAGTACTACAAATGCAGCAAAGCAAGGATGGCTCAGCTCCTTTCTGTCACAGGAACACGACTCCAAAAATCAAAGAGATGTTGCTGTGAGAAGTCAGATCTCATATACCCATGTGTTGTGATTTGACACTGGCCAAATCCCAGGCACCCAAAAAAGTCACTCGCTTGCCCTCCCCTGCCACAGCTGGGCAGAGGAGAGAAAAATTAACAAAGGGTTCCTGAGTTGAGATAAGGACTGGGAGAAAACACTCCAAGGGCAAAGGTACAAAGTGAATTTATTGCTAACAAAATCAGAGAAGGAGAATGAGAAGTAAAATAAACCCTTAAAAACACCTTTTCTTCCCCCAGCCCCTCCCTCCTTCCCACCAACAGCGCAGGGAGACAGGGCACGGGGGTTTTGGTCAGTTTGTCAACCGACGTTTTCTTCTTCCGCTGCTCAGGGAGAGGAGTCCTTCCCCTGTGAGGCTGGGGGGTCCCTCCCACGGGAGGCAGTTCTCCGTGAACTTCCCCAGCGTGGGTCCACTCTCACGAGCAGCAGTCCTGCCAAACCTGCTGCAGAGTGAGTCCCTCCCGTGGGCACACAGTCCTCCCAAAACTGCTGCGACATGGGTCACTCTTCCACGGGATGCAGTCCTCCAAGGACAGGCTGCTCCAGCCTGGGAGCAGGGCCCTCTCCCTCCACCGGGTCTCCCACTGGAACACAGCCTCCTCCAGGCATCCACCCGCTCCGGCGTGGGCACCTCCCCCAGGGGCTGCGGGTGGATCTCTGCATCCCCCGTGGATCCCCAGGGGCTGCGGGTGGATCTCTGCATCCCCCGTGGATCCCCAGGGGCTGCAGGGGCACAGCTGCTTCACCATGGTCTCACCACAGCCTGCAGAGGAGTCTCGGCTCTGGCACCTGGAGCACCTCCTCCCCCTCCTCCTCCTCCTTCTCCACTGACCTTGGTGTCTCCATGTTGTTTCTCTCACATGTTCTCACCTCCTCCTCTTCTCTGGGTAGAAAAGACTGTGCATGCTCCACTTTGTTTTGATTTACTTCTTAAATATGTTACCACAGAGGCGATACCAACCTCTCTAATTGGCCCAGCCTTGGCCATTGCCATGTCCATCTTCAGAGCCATCAGGGATTGGCTCTGCTGGACATGGTGGAAACTTCCAGCAGCTTCTCACAGAAGCCACCTCTGTGACCACCACCCCCCCCCCCCAAGTAGCAGAAACCAGGCTGTGCAATTTGAAAGACTTCAAATCCTTTTATGAGACAGCACAAGGCCATTAAAACACATGATCTGCAACAATCCACAGACTGTTCAAAGGACTTTGCAGATGATGGGTGCACGCTCATCCTGGTGTGAACGCAAACAGACCCCATGTGCACCCAGATCCTTGTGGGGACTCTTTTTGTCCCATCCCAATCCTAATGCCACTAATTGCATCTGCAGGGAGGTGCTCAAGGGGAAGGTACAGGGAGGAGGTGGCATGAAGGAGTCAGAGAACAAAGAGGGATAAAGGGCGTGGTGAGGGAGCCACAAGAAATTATGAGAAGATGGAGAGGTTGACAAAATGGGGGGAATTGAGAGAGGTCAAAAAGCATGGATATTAGGGAAAAATGAGGTGAATAAAGGAAAGACAGATAAAGACCAGTGGATAAAGGAGAGTCTGAAAACATATCAGACAAGAAAGGAAACTGCTGGCTGGCAAAATTGGGTAAAACAAATATCATAGAGGAAAAGATTCATGTACAAAAGAGGAGGAAGAAAAGCCAAGATGTGCTAACTATGGAATAAGGGGAATAAAAAAAGGCAAAATATGTTGATTTTGTTGTAAGTGCAAAAGAATAGAAAATAAAAAGACCCAAACAGGGAGAAAAATGAAACACTGACTGAGATAAAGCCAAGAAAAGAGGCCCAAATGTGCTCACACACCAAATTTTTACAAGACTGGTACAGTGAATGCAAACCAGGCTTTCTGCATCACATCTGACAACTCAAACCACACTCCACCATGACAATGGAGTTTCTTACAAAGCAGCAGAGAACAAATCCCTGGGATTTCTTTCTCTTTTACATGAGAAAATTAATTGTATCCCATAAATGTTTGCAATTTAATGAGATGCAAATTCAGGGCCTTAAGACTGGAAGGAAAGCTAAGAACATAATTTGACCCTAATTTAAACAATAGCAGTGTCTGAAAAATAGTGGGTTTGTAATGGGAAACTTAGACTAAGCTTTTATTTTAAGTAGGATTAAAAAAATCATAAAATTTTCCACTTGAACTTTGAAATTGCACTTTCAAAAGAGAGGCTGCTCATGCTGTAAATTCCCCTGCAGACATCAGCACATAAAGTTTTGTAATTGAAATGCTTTCAGATGAAGGATTTAGTTGCTGTTGAAGTTTTTCATGCAATAAATGTCAATTTTAGAAACTAACATCCCAACCGTCTGAAATTCAGCCAGTTCTACCACTGTGCCTCATTTCAAACCCATCACACAACAAAAGTGAAGCAGAGAACGAGGGAAAAACATCTCTCAAGAGCCTCAGAAATTCCATATGTTCATGCAAGTCTGTCCCCCCTTCCGTTCCAGGTGTCTTCCCACAGCTCCTCTGAGAAGCTGCTCTGAGCACCACTCAGGTGTTTTTCCTCATCAGCTTCCTCTCCACCTGGTCCCTCAAACGTTGCTTCTCAAGCACTCACAGAAGTCCCATTTTGTCCCCCACATTTCTGGTGGCTGGACACATCTTTCCTTCACGCAGGAACTCCATTGGTGGGTAATCCCTAAGTGTCCCAGGATCCCAGCTAACATTCTGGATGCTTTTTGGAAAAAGGACAGGCTCAGCACTGTGTATCTCCTTTAGAAGATGTTCTGCACTCTAAAACACTGCAACATCACAAACTGCTAGTGCTTTCAATCAGAAGTAGTAAAAAAGAAAATAAACAACTTTAGATATTTACAAAATTTTCCAGTCTGGGGGTTGTAAGGAGTGGTTCCTGCCCCAAGGCAGCAATTCCCATGTCTCCATGGTTTTTTTGCAAATTTTTCAAGTCTTGTAAAGTCAGCTCGTGTTCCTTATTATCATCTTTCTCACCTAAACTGCCACAGTTTGGGACAATGACTGAGAGAAACAAAAAAAAGTAATAAAAAGACCTCCCAAAGAGGCATTTTTCCAACCCCAGAATAGTCCTGATGAGATCCTCAGCACTAAAAATACAGCCCAGTTAATAAGACAGAGAAATGCAAGGGGGCTGCGGTTTTATTTCATATCAGAGCTTCAACCCCTCAGTCATCTTCTGTTATACAACCACTCTTGAGGCTGTGGAATCAAATTTGATCATTCCGCTTCTGAAAAACCCATTGCTGCTTTGTCATTCTTTCCAGTCTGAAGCTTTTGGTGCCCCAGGCTGCAAACACGAGCCGTGCTGTCAGCAGCTGAAGAGCTCTCAACCATTCCTCGTTTCTATCACCTCGCACAGAACTTACCCAAGTAGGCATAAAAAACCCAAAAACCCAACCCTCATGGCACACATGGCTGCAAAATGGCCAACAAAAAGTATTAATACACATGAAGATGTGTAATGTAACCCTTGAAATGATAAAGGGACATGTTTGGTATTTTTGAATGCTTGCATCCACATTCGGGTAAACTCATCTTGGTCTTTGTACATGCCTTTATCAAGCTTAAGAAAAAAAGCCTTTCCTCCGTGGTGCTTTGACTTTGAGGGACTCCACAGAACTATCTCATTAGAGTGGAGTTAATCAATGAAAAACTCCCAGTTTTCCTGCTTGGGGAATGGCTGAGGAGCTGTTTGTGCAGATGCCCAGCATTCCCGGTGATCTTCCCAGGGAGCGAGCCCGCCACACAGGGAGTCCCGCAGCAAGGAGCCCGAAACAAGCAGTGTGGAGCACAGCACATGGGGTTTTATCAGCAGGTCTTTTCCTTCCCCTGCTACCGATCCTTTTCTACCTGAGTGGCAGGAAAATCTCAGCTGGAATCGCCTCTGCTGAAGACGGCGGGACCAGGTCTGTCCTCGTGGGTTTCAAATGGGAGGAAAAAGGAGGGGTTGAGGGTCAACGTTCTACTAGATTTTTTTTTTCCCGTGAGACACCAAAGAGAGAAGGAGGGGGGAAAAGGGAGGCTGAGGTGGGGAGGGGACCTGAGAAAAAGCAGAAATTGAAGCAGAATAGACCGACCATCCTCACAGGGATCTGGCCGACGCCGCTGCCCTGCGCTCGGGACGAGGCCGGGAGCGCGGCGGTGCCGAGGCCTTGGCGGCCCTGCGGAGCAGCGGCACACGGAGAGCAGCGCCCGGCGGCGCGCTAGGCCCCGACGAGCGGCACGGCACCTTTGTGCTTCGGTAGGACCGAACCCTTTAAACTCTTCCGCAGGGCATTTCCCGTGCACTCTGCTCCCCGGGCCGAGCCCATCCCGTTTTCCTGCTGCACAGCGCCGGGGAGATTTGCCTCCCTTTACCTCGGATCAGTCCTGCAGATCTCCTCGCGGCTCTGGCAAGCAGTGAAGTTTGAAAACTCTCTTAACTTTGTTGCTTTACCATTTTGCTCTTCTGCATTTATTTGCTCCGCTTTTCTGTTCAACTCCAAGTCCTTCTTTTCCAGGCACTGCCTGTCGTTTAGGTTGTTTCGATTCCATTTGGTGTTTCTTCCTCTTCAGGTTTTTTTTTGTTGTTGTTGCAAATTTTGCTTTTTCGTTTAGTCTACTTGTAAGTTTTTTTCGTGGAATTATTTTAGATGTTATATTACCTCTGTCCATTCTTTTATTACATGGTTTTAACATTAACAGCCTACATTTCCTAAGCTGTATTTTTACACTGTTCCAGTCGATTAGCGACATTATTTTATTCCCCTAAGTGCAGTAAATAAAATTATGATACAATGTTGAAATAAATCTTTATTTTCCTGATGCTTTCATAACTCCAGAAAGACGAGGGATTCGATTTTATCTATTTTAGGAGTGATACTATTTCTCTTTTAATATCAGACTGTAATTCTTTTTCTAACTTGCCCTGTCAGTTTTCTCTGTAGCACCTCACAAAAACTAATCCTACACTACACATATCCCGTTGTCCAGCCCTCCATTAGTAATCTTACTATTCTTTAATTTTGTGCAAGTTCAGCAAGCCATGGTTGCTTTACACAGTTAACAAGATACAAAATGCAGAGATCATTTCTGATTGCTGTTTGCAGCACCAGAATTTTTCTTTCAACATCAATTTCTGCAGCAAATCAATCAATTTTATTGTCCCTGCAATAACTGGAAAATGAACAATTTGATGGGTCATTTTATTACAGCTGTTATTTTCCAAAAAGGATTCATTTCTTTCTGTTGTCCAGAGTTTTGTCTACTTTTCCTGCTTTATTTCTCCATCTATACTTTACAGCTCTCTTGCTGCTGCTTTTCAGCCACACCACGAAGGCAGAGGAGACCTCACTGTGTTCTAAAGTGCCTTTGCTGCTGTGCCTGGAAATTTCGGAGTTTCTGGGCATCTTCTTAATGTGAGAAACTCTGTCCGAGCTCAGGGAAGGTCCTGCAGAGGCATCACTGCTCTGCCCTCTGCCTACCTGTTTGGAATTCCAGGCACTTTATTTGGATAGTCTGAAGTCTCTCATTTTAGACAGTTTAACCAATCTCTATCAAAAAGGTCTTTTGATGCTTATTAGGGCTTGAGGGGGGATTGTTGTCGTTTGGTTTTGGTGGTGGTTTGGAGCCTTTTTTGTTGTTGGTTTCAGTCGGGTTTGGTTTTTCTTTGGTTATTTGTTCTGGTTTGGGTTTTTCCCCCCCCCAAGAACATCTCGTTTTTGCTTTACAAATATCAGATTTTCGCTTCCTGATGCATCTCCCACTTCACAGATTATTTATTTTTTTCCCCACTGAGGCAGGCTCAGAAGGTTTTCACAGCATTCTAGTCCAAATGCAAAAATACACAAATGGTAACAGATAGATTATTTTTCCTAGTTATCTTCCCTTTTTCTTGTGCTTAAAAAACCCCAATTCACTGAAAACTGGAGGATTTTGCCAGCGTAAATACAGATTTTTTTCTTTAGCATTCCCTTCAATCTGTTACACACAGACACAGAAGCAGAGATTCACACATGAATTAGCCCCTGGTATTTTGCAGACTGCACACCTACTAAAACCCTCGACTAAATAATTAACAACTTGTTAATTAAGTGTGCATGCTCATGGAGGATATTTCCATAGAAGAAATATTAACTTTCTTATTTTTAAAATATGACTAACATTCCTTTAGAAAAAGCAAATTTAATGGGAAAAAACCCAAACCTGAGCGGAATAGTCTTATTTTTTTCTTTCAAATCACACAATTTCAAATTTCTTTCCTCAGGTGGTTAAACTTTTATTTAATTTGCAATAAGTATATTGAATTTCAGTGATTAGGAAACAGAAGGCAGCACTCTCTGCAGGGAGCACTCACTACACCTTTTCCATTTGCTTCTCTCTGCATTTTGAAATGCTCACACTGTTAAAAAAACAACCTCGGATAACAAGAAAGACATTACATTACAAATAGTATTGAATTAAACATTTCAAATCCATTCAACATTATAATTGTAACTGTTTAGCAAAATATAAAATATGGGTTTTGTCCTGACAGTAGAAATATCCCGGTTAAAAATGTCTGGGTGTGCACATCAGCCTCTTCCTATCTCCTGGCAGAGCAAAATTTTAAATTAGTTTTGCCATGAACTTTTCAAAAGCGCCCATAATTGAGGCATTTCCTGCACCAGTGGAAGGAAACCCTAGAAAGCTGCTCGGAGCAGCTGCAGGTCCAGATCCAGCTGCTGATGGCAGCAGGGACGTTCTTTTGGGGGAACACTCTGGGAAGGCACGGCTGACAGAGACATCCATGTTTTCTGTGGGTAGAAATGTACTTGCTTAAAAGAAAAATTAAGAAAGCGGCCAGTTCCCAGTGGGGAACCATCCCGTGGCCCATAGTGAATCATCAGATGTAACATGTTACTACATATTATATATATATATATAAATATAATATCTACTTATTTAAGATTCACTCTGAGCTTTTAATCATTTATATATGTTGAATTTCAAAGCTTGTTCTTTCAGTATATTCCTAAGATTTTGAAATGGGCTGCTTCAATAGGTCTGACTCAATACCTGACACTCTGAAGGTAACTTTTATTCTCCATGACCTGAAGTGATTTCAGAGATATCAAAATGTAAGATAAAAAAATTAAAAATAATTTTTTTTAATTAAAAATAAAATTTTTACAAAGTTAAAAAAAAAAGAAAAACACCTGGAAGTAAATAAGAAGAGAGGTAGGTCAAGTTGGTGGGAAAACTGTAGTGCCATAACTGTAAAAGCAATGTCTTTGTCTCCACGATTGTGTCTCCAAAATTCCAGAGCTAAAGTGAACATCCACACTCCTGGCACAGCTTCAGAGACTGGTAAGATCCTAAATAAAACTGAAGTTCTAGTCATTAGCTAGCCCATAACACAGACAATGATGTAATTTCCAGCAATTTTGCTTAGAAGCTGTATTTCTTAGAAGAAAAAAAATCAAGTTTCTGTAGTAGAAAAGCCAAAGACAGAAGTTCTAAAGTATGGTTGTTACTGAACCAGAACGGTCCAAATCCTGGCACGTTTTGGACCTGGCTTCTACTTCTGGCAGCTTCAGCTCATCAGAGCTTGAAAACCCATTTTTCACCCCATTCTCATTCTAATCCTGCCAAGCACACTCAGGAGCTGAGACACTCTCCATTTTCCCTTTGGAATTCCAGGAATTGAGCTCTGGGGGCTCTTTTTAGACATGCTTTCCAACTTCTTTGGTCTTCCTTTGGTTTATCCAAACGCTTTCCAATAAATTAGTGGTGTTCTTGGAGTGCTTTCCAGACACAGCCACACTGATCTCAAATATTCCTCCTCCTATTGAAGTTGCTCCAGTTTTCCCCTTTGAGAGCTCCATTAGCACTTTTGACAGCAGTGTAACACTGTGAGCTCATTCCACCACGATCCCAAACCCTTTTGCACTCCTGCTTCCCAGAACAGCGTTTTTCATCCCAAATGCACAACATACATTCTTTTCCTTAGGTGTTTGTCCCTTGTTACTTCATTCTTAGAATGTTTGTTATTCTCCTATGGGCAGTTAGTCCATTAATTAATGTCACTTCCAGACATTTGTCTTCATCCATACTTCCCACTTCTGGGCTACACATGGATTTCCCTCCTTGCCTGGAAAAGCTGTGCCTCACAGCTCTATGTAGAGACAGTCCAGGTCTCCCAGTGATCTTGCACAGATACCCAAGACTGCTCCGATGTCTTCCTTCCATATGGGACACGACATCTGAGTCCCTGATCCCAGGATTTTCCACATACAGACAAGAGCAATGCAAATAATCTTATTTTCTATTTCCTCATTTCTAAGGGGGAGGCACGTGAGTACAACAGATAAAGCTTGCAGCTACTCCATGCAAATCCAATGGCTCCAAGTGTTCTTACTTGTCTGTGCCACAGTCAGGATAACACAGCCTTGCCAGGATGTGGAAGGAATGTCCAGAAAGCTCCTTTTCTCCCCATCAGCAGCCAGGAAGGTCTCCCCCCTGCCACTCAGCACTCTCAGCTGGGACAGGCCAACATGTGTCACCAACATGCAAGTGGTGCTCTCAAGAAGAAATCGTGTTTACAAACCAAGATTAATACGAGTCAGACCCTCTCACTGAGGATGTCAAGGACACAGGCAGGAAAAAGAATGGGCTATTTAGAAACTCCATTATACATGGAACACGAATTAAAGACTTTTATCATTCTCTTAAATTTAACCCCTTAGTCATAGCCCCTTCAAGTTTCCCTTCAGCAGATCTGTCTGCCACAAGCTAAGCAGGAATTCCTCCCTTCTCCGTGGCATCCAAGGGAAGCAGGGAGCCCCTGGGGGGCACCTTCCAGCTCTCCCCCAGCAATCTGATCCCGGGGTACAGCTGTTCTCTATCAGAGCCAGCCCCATCACCTGGAGCAGGGAAGAGACACTCAGGGCTCTGACAAGTCCAGGATACAACATCCTGGATTGATCACCACGAGCAGCACAGCTGCGCCCCATCTCCTGGGCACGTACGACACAGTGGGAACCTCTGCCGCCACCACAGCTCCTGTTCCTCACTCTGCTTCCCACCCCCTGCAAATAGGTATCACATGGACCTCAGCACCTCTCCTGGCTCTGTCCTCTGACTGACAAGCAAGTTGCTTAAAATTGATCAGCATGAAAAGCCAGACAGGAAATTAATTTTGTTTTTACCACCAGATATAAACTGACCATTGTTCTTACTTGCCACATTACCACCGTGGCCAGAAGGATTGTTGTTGCCCAGAGGATTTCAGAGGCAAATCCACCATCAGCCTCCACCAGTCACAGACCAAATACTCTATTTAAAAAAACCCCACAACTTCACCTTTTAGGCGACTTGATTGTGACATAAAAGCCGATTTATTTCTGAGTGTACAAATAGAACAAAGCCCAAAACAACAGAGGCTTCAAAGGGAACACCAACAGGAAATCCCATGTATCCAAGCCTGTAAAGCCTGTATCTAGTCATGCATTGGAAGAGAGGAGAAGGACATGTCAAAAAAAGCAATGTCTCCTAGTCAAAGCCATGTGCAAGCTCTTAAAAGACAGCAAAGGGATAAGGATTTAAAACAGGTGTTTCTCTAGACAGTGAAAATGGAGCAGCAATAGCTTGACAACTTCGTCTTTCATACAATATTCAAAGGCACTTCCCTGGTTTCCCTTCTTTACATTCTTACCCTCCTAGAGACTGTTCCATAGAGCTGGAAATCATTATAACTTAGATTTCCCCCAAGTGAGCTAAAAAGACTTAAACATGCAAAAAATAAGGAACAGGAGAGAGTACTTAAAGAATGCTTTCAAAAAAATACCCTAAATCTCAGTATGAAGGCAGGAGGACATTTTCAAACAATCGAAGAGTCCTGTCCCTCCGCTCCAGACAACCCCAGGACCAGGAAAACGTGTCATTTTAAATGGACAAAATATTATAAGAGGTCGATGGTATTAAAACAGAATGTTAGAATTACTTAAAAACAGGAAACAAAATTATATTCTTTAGAGACAGATTAAATTCCAAGCTTTCCCTTGAAGGGAGGCTAAATAGCCATCTTAAATTAGGTGCTAATTGTTGAACTGGTGAAGGTGGGTGAGAAGCTCCTTTTCAGTAAGACAGGGAATAGCCAGGTAATTATCACTAACTTAATGACCCTGTGGATAATTAATCTGTTGTGTGGGCATTGGCTTGACTCAGATCCTAGCAAAATTTTGGAGTGGAAAATAGAGAACGTGATTAAAGATGACTAGAGTGGAGTAAGGAGATTATTTGGCACAGTCAAGGTCACTAAAGGAGCACTACCCCTGCCTCTAATGAAAACTTGGGAAGCTGAACAGGAGAGCTATGTGGATAACCAAAGAACTGGAAGAGAAATCATTTCTATTCAGTAATTCTACAGGTTCAACCTGAGCTGGGAGATTATTAGGAAGTTGCTTGCTCATCCAAGCATCTCTCAGGAGGGGGAAAAAAGAAAGTAAATGAATTTTCCACAGTGAAGAAGAAGGTTTAGAAAGGTTTCAGTTCCTAGAAATTGAAATAAGACAAATTTAGAGCAATGAGTTACCAGAGATGTTATCACTTGGTTCAATTAAGCCTGAAGTACTGAAATCCAGGCAGGGTCTCCAGCCTGTCCTGGAAGAAATTAGACCATGTGATCCCAATGGTCTTGTTTGCTTTTGCAAGCTGCAGCTTCATTACAACTTTTCTCCCTCTGAGGTATTTAGCAGCACATTGTTTATCCAGACCTGTTCTGGGGATTTCAGGCTACTTCCTCAAGGTTCCTCTAAATTATGGGTTCAGTAGTCACTTCTAAAGCCTTTGCAAACACAATAATCAGCACAATAGCTCAGGTACAGGCCATATCATTCATCCCCATCCCTGCAAACAGGCTTTAGAATTATCGATTCCCTGGGCCTTTTCCACGTGGGTAGAACAGCTCACATCAGAGTTACTTCTTTAGATGTTAGTTCTAAGTATTTCTGTTATTAATCTATTTCTAGTTTTGAGATTCACTCCATCCTCCGTTGTGGCATCTGACATCTGTATGAAAAGTGAGACAAGGATCCAACCCTTGATGGTGCTTTATATGCGTCATCACATTGGATAGTTCCTGGGAGGGGGCAGTTTTGTCTGGTTTGGGGGCTGTTTTTGCATCTGTGTTAGTTTTGCATATGAGAAGTGTCAGAGCAGACTGACTGACAGGCGTCTAATTCATTCCTGAATCTCCCCGAGTTTGAAGACTGAATAATTATCCCCAGGCAAGGATTGCAGTCCTTCCCTACCCTGCACATGGCAAAGGTTTCCCTTACATCTCATCTGAACCTTTTATCCTGTAATTCAAACCTCTGCTTGTTGTTCTGTCCGTCCTGAACAAAGAACGGAGCATCTGAGCAAGGATGGCTCCAAATGGGCAGTAGGAGGGAGAAGAACAAGCAGAGTCATTTATCCTGAGTTGTAGAGGCTGTGACGGACAAGTTTTACTTCTAAAAGGACTCTTCCTTTTCAGTCTTACCACAGTTATCTCTGAAAGCCAGTGAGTCTTGGCTCCTCACTGCCATAAAGTGTGATTCCCACCTTTTTTACCTGGAATTTGAGCTTATGATGGCACAGAGAACTCAGCTGACGATCCTCCAGGGGGAAACTTGTTTTCTTCATTTTCAGCCTATCCAAGCTCAAGTGGTTTTGGTCTGAACAGTCTGATATATGCCTAATTACAGGGGGCTTGATAAACCACGTAGCTGTGAGAGAGAAATACACACAGGGTGGTTTGAAAGAGTCTGTGCTGAGCTGTCCCCCCCTCACATACACACACACAGAGTTAAAAATGGTTGCATTTATATTTATTTACACAATAATATATACAGCATCTGTAAAGCAGGGGTTTTAAATATATGCAAGCCCAATTATGCCTGTCACTACATATTCCTGCACATGGCAAATCTTTTTTATATTGTCTGACCTTCCTTACTGCTCTGTAGGCATCAAGGAGCCCCACACAGTTGGAGGTCATAGGAAGGATTGATGCAAACAAGGGAACTTTTGCCAGGTGGAGTATAAGGAAGTTGGGTGTGAAGCACAGGATCACTGGGGATGTTGCTGGATCACCTTTTATCTCAGGCAATTATTATTCTTTGCTGGCTTACACACATTTTTGCTTAATTTTATTTTTTTATTTTATTCTGACTTACACACATTTTTCCTCCACATGGGTGACCAAAACTGGACATGATTCTCTAAATGAAGGCCAGTATGTGCAGAGAATATTAAATGCTTTCGTATTTCAGTTACAAAATGCTTCTCTAGACACACTCTAGAATTCAATTTCCTTTTTGTACACTGCTGCATCATTTTCTCACTCTTGGTCATGCTGTGAACAATACAGACAGTTCTATAATTTGAAATCCAGAAGTCATTACCTTCAGAAATTAATGGTTTTTTGCTCTCAAGCTTAAGTGTTTGAACGTGGCCTCTGCACTGTTGCATCTCATCCAGTTTCACTGCTTCATTCTTCAGGATTATCCAGCTGGAGATGCTGAGGACAAGGTAGGGAAGCAATAAAAGTGTGCAAAGGAAAAACAACTAAATACAGGCAGGCAGGAGAAAATTGCCTAAAGGGAATTCTGTCAAAAGTAACAAGGCACAGTGGATGGCTGAAAATGAAAGAAAAGAGAAAATCTAAATGAAAGGAGCAAGAAGGGTAAATTGAGTTCAGTAAGTTAAAAAAATGTTACAGTTAAAATTGCACAGAAACAGCATATTGCATCAAACACTACAGAATTCTCTCTGGTGCACTTCTCTCTGTATAACAAACACAATTCTTTTTAGTGAACTGAGTGTGGGGTTGGTATAGAGGAACTAGAGAAGAGACAGTGCCTCTTGGACCAGGCCCCTGTACTTGGGAATGAAAAAAATACACAAAAGACCAGATAGAGTCTGGAAGAAAGAACCAAAGGAATGAGAACGAGCTGAGAGAAGCCCTCCAACACCACTCGCCAGTTTGACTTTGGTCAATAGTATGTTACAGGCTTTTCTTCAATTTAAAGGTGAAAAGAAGCAGAAATCTGGGTGTAACACACTGGCATCCCATAGAAATCCTAATCCTAGAAATTCATGTCCTTTTTTTTTCTGCTTGAAAACAAGTGCAGATGACACCATTTTATACAGATGAATAAGAATTTAAACCAATTTTATTAAAGGGAAAGCTGAGTTCTTTCAGCCACTTGGCCACAGCATGGAGGAATTTGGTGTCCTGCCATCCCACCACGCTCCGAGCGAGGGTCTTGCACAGGCAGCAGGAATGTCCCTCTCTGGCAGCATCTGGGCACATGGATGAAATCCCTGACTGGAAGGGATGTAAACACCAAGCTTCACTTGCAGCTCTGCCCCCAGGGTCGTTCCTGGGAAGCCTAAGGGAAATTATGTAGGCTGGAGAAAAACATTAGCTGGTAGCTTTAAGTAGAGGTATTAGAGGAAAACTGTAAAAAGAGCCTCAACTGTTACACTTGAAAAAAGACTTGGACCTGATTTCATTTGAAAGTCTGAAAAAATTTTATTTTCAGCTACAGACATGGCTGTGTGCATAGACAGCACATGGATCAGTTCTAATCACACCAAGTTTATTAGACCCAAGCACCACAACTGAGTGCTTTGCATTTTTTTTTTAAAAACGAGCCAAAATGCAAAAGTAGAACATGAAATAATGAATGAAGTGTGAGACTGGAACACTCTTGGAACGTGCTTTCCACAACCATGGGCAGTTTTTTATGAGCAAACCAGAAAAGAGAAGTTAGAATGAATGACGCCCAGAAATAAGTACACAAACAGGACAATCCAATAGTGACATTTATCCTGGCTCTTGAATAAAGAAAAAATAGATATATGGAGGGGTGGAATCAATAATCTTTGACTCATAAATAAGGGATCACGTTCAGAACAAACACAGTAGCTCTTGTGGTTTGTGTAAACGCATTTGTGCAATGTTTACTGTAGTTATGTGTGAAGGTTAATCTGAATTCCTGATTCAATGTCAAAACCCAGAGGGATTAGCATTGTACTACTCATGGCTTCCAGAACAGTCGAGTTTGGCAGAGCTGGAGTGCTAATTATAACCCCAGTGATCTGCACTAATAAAACACAAACGCTGCAGAGAGATGTCCGTGCAAGCACTGGGGCTGGCAGTGGCCACAACACTTCTCTCCAGGCAATGCAGTGGTATTTATTATCCTGCGTCTCGCTGTGCTGCAGAAAAGAGGAAAAATGGGAGTATATTAAGGGTTTCCTACTGATCAGTAGCAGATGGGGATACATGGGATATCTCCCAAAGGGAAAAGCCATGTGTGCTGAATCTGCACTGAAGGTCAAATGGAAGGGAGGGATGTGCACACAGAGATTTCACTTACTGGGAAATAGCCTTCTCCTCTCCTGGCAAAGTCACTGGAGGTGAAAAGATTAGAAAACATTTGGAAACTGAGCTTCATGAGCGATCCCAGAGAAACCCTTCACCTCAGTCTGAGGGCAGGCTGTATAAAACAACGTGGTTGGGTCCTCCTCCAACAACATGAACTGTGGCACAACTGCCACGTGGAACTTGAGTAAAATATGAATAGATCCAAATGCCAAGGAAAACATATTCCCTGGTGTAGAATCATAAAATCAAAGAATCACAGAATGGTTTGGGTTGAAAGGGACCTTAGAAATGATCCGGGTCCACCCCCTACCATGGGCAGGGACACCTCCCACTAGACCAGGTTGCTACAAACCCTGTCCAACCTGGCCTTGGACACTTCTAGGGATGGGGCATCCATGTCCCTGCAAAATTAGAAATTCCTTTCATTTTTATTCATATTTGGATGTGCTCAAGAATTTACTTTTTGCAATTGGATTTGAACAGCATGAAAATTTAATCCCCAAATGGTCTAAGACCAGAACATGACAGGGGAACAGAAACCTGCTGGTTTTTCCCTTCTCATGCTTCCAAAGATCCACCTCAACACATGAAGGGCAGACCCCACCCTAACCTAGCTGGAATTGAGCATGTGTTAAGTGTATTTCCAATCTGCAGAGTCACATTTCCACATTGAGGTCTCACTCAACTTTCCACTTATTTTAATAGCGTGAAAAACAAAGGCACATGTGCTGGGTGGGGATGGCAAAGAGCTGTCCAGGGGGGCATGGGGAAGGGGATTGAGGAGTTCAGGTGTCCACCCAAACACCAAAAACTCTCTGCAAGGTCTGGCCCTGTCATTATTCTCTCAGAGGTGTACGGCAGGTCCACACCAAAAAGGGACACTGATATTATCAGCCCAGTCCCCCAGCACTGAGTGAAACAACTGAAATTCAGTGAGATCCAGGTCAGAATCCAAGCAGAGGCACCAGGTTTGTTCTGTGGGGACACTTTGCTTGCATCAGTTTCAATTTAAATAATTTTGTTTGAGGAAGAGTAGCAACTATTTCTTTGGTTTTCCTTATGTGTTTTCACATCTTTATAGCCCTGAAAAAGCACCTATCTTTGCAATGCATTTTGTGCAGTCAGTCCTGAGCTGTTGTAAGGAGACTTATAAGGCAGAGGAGCCCCTGTGGCTGGGCCAGCAGAGCTCTGCCTGGAGCACTGGTGATTCCCATTTGTCCTGGGGGGGATCCATTCCTTTCCCTCCAAGTGCCCCTTAACACACCATTTCCCTTTTTTCTGCTATTCCTTTGCTGAAACCTGATGGTTGAGGTGGGATTGCTCTGCAGACTGGATAGGACGGTTCTAGGTGACCATGGAATTCCCTCAGGAGATCCCCAGTCATCCCATTAACTTCCATGTTTCCCAAATTTTTCAGTCTCTCACCCTCTAAAAATCTCAACACCTTTCAAGGCAGCAACTAATTCTTGCTTTTTTCCTTGCATTCCCTTTTTTTCCTGTCCTCTCCTATGGTTTAGTGGGCATGGTGGTGTTTGGTCAAAGGCTGGACTTGGTGATCTTGGAGTTCTTTCCCAGCCTTAATGATTCCAGGATCCTTTTCAAAGCAGAAACTCAGCAGCCCAGTGTAGGTGAAGGTTTACTGAGTGCTGTAAAATGGATTTCTGTATTTTATAGGTCTTTATTCACCTACTTTAACATCTCATTTTTCCAAGCAGCTGTTTTCAGCTCTTTATAAAGATGCTGATTTATTCATGAGTCGGTCTGAAGTTCAGGAAATCTGTCTAAGAAAATTTCAGCTTGTCCCTTCCGGTGTTCATGGCAGACTTTTTGTATGGAATGTCTCACACTCCACTCTGTTGTGGATGAAGATAAATCTCTGAACAGAGTGAAATCGGCTGTGACAAGAAATCAGTTCTCCTCAAAAGTGTTGAATATACTGGGGTGCTTCCAGACAAACCAAATTTCCATGAAGAATTTTAATATGACACCACAGAAAAATTGACTAAAACTAGAAAAAAGTTGTTTCCCATAATCTGTCATTTTCCACATTTACAGTCAGGAAAAATGCTTGTGAAAGGCAACAATTGGGGTAAAGATTATTTTTCAGTTATTTATTCAATTATATTGAATATAATTATCCAAAGAAGAGGGGCAATGGCACAGAAAAGGGTACTGTGATCTCTTATGACAGTCAACAAACTTTCAAATGTCTGCCTTTGTTTTGGTTTTAAATAGAATTCTGTCATTCCCTTGACAATCAAGACCACTGCAACACATTAACCGTTTCCTTACACGATTTGCTAAACTGCAGCTAAAGTTCACTGCTTGAATTTCATTGCTGGGCAAGACTAAGTCTCCAAAAATTTAAAAATCATATGTTAAAGGTCTCCTCACACATTTTAACATTAAGGAAATGGGAACCCTCTCATGATTCCACTATTAAAGCTGTTTACTTCTAAATTGTGAGGGGCTCAAAAGGAAAATAAACTTTTAAATTTAAGAGCTCAGAAAGAAACAGATGTGAAGATAGCTAGAGGTATGGAAAATAGTTCGATTGCTTTAATCAGCCTTTGATGAGTCCCAGAAGGAAAATAATGGGTAAAATGGAAAAGTAAACCTCTCTTTAATGCCAAAAAAAAGAAAACAAACTTAGGGAAGGGTTTTGCAGTACGATGCAAAAGAGGAAACCCAAGATTAATCATAGAATCATGGCATATCCTGAGGTTGGAGGGACCCACAAGGATCATCCAGTCCAACCCCTGGCCCTGCACAGGACACCCCAACAATCCCACCCCGTGCATCCTTGAGAGTGTTGTCCAAACACTCCGCGAGCTCTGGCAGCTTTGGGGCCGTGAACACCTTTTTGCTTCACTTCTGATTCCACTTTCCTCCTCCTTCACCCCTCCATGAACTCAGCCGCTCACACCTCGCAGATCCCGCTGCTCCAGGGAGCGTTGCTTTTCCAGCCAGTGGATGGAATTTTGCAGATCAAATGCATATTCACCAATATGTGCAATTTCCAGGTTCACACTCACCCCAGGGCTGTACAATCCCTTCCACCCGAGTGCTTGTGGCTAAAAACCCCCACGTGCACCAGGGTTCAAACCGAGCCAGGTTTGCATTTCCACCCCGTCCCTCATTCGGGTGTCGCTGTTTGAGATGCCAGCTGTAAAATCTTAGTGTTTGCTCAGACAAAATCATATCCATTGGCAATTTTGCTGGGATAAAGACAAGGAAGTACAATGGAAACAGCATTTTGGGGTGGAAGCTTGTTTAAACGGTACATTGGGGGCAGGTGTCCATCGCTGGGCAACGTGGTGTCCATCGGGCAGCTTTGTGACAGCCAGTACTCCAGGTGGGCAGCACACGCTGATCTGAACACCACAGGAATCTTACAGACCATATCTTGCAACGAGGCTAAAAGGTTGCTTAAAAAAGCAAAATCTGCAGAATGAACACCACTATGTGCAAAGCAAAACAGCTTCCAGCTCACCAGCTTGCTCTCTTCACTCCAGCTCAGGGCAAGGAAAGAATTAGAGCCCAAATGTCTCCATCCACCTGCCACAGACAAGCCCTGTGTCATAGAATCATGGAATAGATTGGGTTGGAAGTGACCTTTAAAGGTTATTTAGTCCAACTCCCCTGCCATGAGCAGGGACATCTTCATCTAAACCAGGTTGCTTAAAGACCCTCCAGCCTGACCTCAAGTGTTTCCTGGGATGGGGAATCAGCGCCTTCCTGGATAACCTGTGCCAGTGTTTTACCACTCTCACTGTAAAAAATTTATTTCTTCCCTATAAGCCTAGATCTGAAAAATCAGCAAACCTAAATGTTAAGCAGGCTAAGGTTTTTAGGCAATATATTATATTTGACTAACTGTATATTTGGAAAACATAGACAAGCTTTTGGGCACACAAGTCATTATTGAGTTCTTTTATGACTTGTAAACATATACCTAGAATATGAACATCACCAGGGATACTCAGGTTGGTAAAATCAGTTACATGGAAAGAAGTTCTACTTGTGACCTGAATGGTTATTTACACATGTAGGTGT
The DNA here is from genome assembly GCA_014706295.1 of Lycocorax pyrrhopterus obiensis. NCBI lineage: Eukaryota > Metazoa > Chordata > Aves > Passeriformes > Paradisaeidae > Lycocorax > Lycocorax pyrrhopterus. The sequence goes on along the minus strand of JACSVZ010000022.1, from coordinate 4,659,912 downwards.
GTGTTAGAGCAGTCTTTAGGAAGCGTCAAGAAATCTCAGTGAGGTTTGGACATCTTTTGTGAAAGGAGATGGGAAAGAGCCAATAAAAGGGCAACTCTTCTGAAGATAAGAAAAAGATCAGGGTAGGATCCTGACCTAGCAAATATTTTCACATACTCCCATTATAAATGGGCAGCTGCCATGGGCGAGGGCTGAGCTTCTGCACAAGAGTTTGCAAGATGAGAGTAGGTAGAGAATTAACACAGACGTGTCACCTTGATCCTTTACTAAACTGCAGTAGCTGAAAATTCAAGCCCACGATTTTACCACCGCAACAAAAAATTCTCATGGCAGGACTTGTTCCTTTTGGTTACTGGAATTTCTAGACAGAACAAACAAGAGGCACCTTCTCCTCTAGTAGGTGATTCAGGATCAAGTCAAAGGCTCTTCACATCTCATATTACAAAATTTGAATCAACTCATTCAAAGGAGACTCCTACCCACAGCCGTGGCCCTGGCCCAGCTGGGGTCTGAACTTTCACATCTGCTTTGAATGACTCCAGATGTGCAGCATTTCAAGTCCAGACACAGCAGCACTGCCTCCCCAAAGGCTAATCCTCCCCTGTAAAACTCCAGGGTCAGACACATCTCTTTCAGTTTCAGCTCATGCAGATGTATAAACCACAAAGGATCCAGCATATGCGTCCCTGCAAATCCCAATGGAGCCCAAACAGATCCAGGAGTGAATCACGGACTCTCAGAATGGTTTGGGTTGGGAGAGACCTTAAAGCCATCCAGTTCCAACATGGGCAGGGACATCTTCCACTAGCCCAGGTTGCTCCAAGCCTCATCCAACCTGGCCTTGCCAACTTCCAGGAATCCAGGGGCAGCCACAGCTTCTCTGGGTAACCTGTGCCAGGGCCTCCTCACCCTCTGAATAAAGAACTTTTCATCTCCAATCGAAATCTCTCTCTTTTAGTTTAAAACCATTCAGCCTTGTCCTGTCACTCTCTGTCTGGGTAAAAAGTTGCTTTCCCTCTTTTTGATAAGGGCTGAAGGGGTTCTCATGTCTCCCCGGAGCCTTCTCTTCTCCAGACTGAACCCTCCCAGCTCCCAGCCCAGCTCCAGAGCAGAGGTGAACATCCTCATGGCACAGACAGCCACCAGTGGCAGCAGCCTCGATGCCCCCAGCACTGATTTGTTACATGAGCAGACATTCTGCATTGGCTGCAGAACAGACAATTTTAGCATTGATCCCAAGCACTTGGAATTAGAAGCATAATACTGATCATCTCCCAGGGAAGAGTGGGTCAGTGGGGTTATAAAGCAGGTGCAGAACAGACTCGGTGTAGCAGCAGTGAGCAGATTGAAGCCCTCCCAACACAGAAACTCTTTGTCTTTTAACTCCTCAGTAATGAAGTCATTGCAACCAGATGAATGGCCCAAAACATTTGGTTTCAGTCGCTCTTTTTAGTGCTACCAGTAGCTTTTCACTGACACAAAGTCATCCATAAATCTGGAGGCTGGCAGTGCCTCTGGGGGAACAAGGCTCCCATAACTCTGATACTGCAGAAAACTGATGCACGTGGAAATAAAAATCAGCTTTGAAATACAAGAAAGTACAAGAAAAGGAGTCCAGGCTGGTGATGCACACTGTGTACCCTGCAGGGACTGTCATCTCAGGTGAATGGCCACGCTCCACAGCTCAGATGCCTCCATAAGTATCCTAAATCCCAGGCTTCGCCACATCTTGGAGGTTATTCAGTGCATAACCCCAAGGAACATAAACACTTTACAGCATTGGGCCTTTTATAGCTCACAGGAGTCACAGCTGTGATTTATATGGGATTAGAGCAGCCACCTAGAGGTGTAATAAAACAAGATATTACTTCATGATTTAAGAGAAGAAAATTAACAGGAAACACAATTTGTGAGCGGCTTTAAATTGTCGTTATTTTTTCTATGTTTTCTAGCACAAATTTGTAGACAAAATTTTCTGGCAGAAATTTGATGACATGGTTGAGTTTCTGCCTTTGGCCATACAATAACCATTGTAGAACTCATTTGGGAGTCTGATGGGGAAATAAACCTTTTGAGAAAAGAATCAGGAAAAAAGACCATCTCGAGGAGTCCTATTTGAGACAGCATTTTCCACTCTTACAACTACAATCTTAGGTATTGCAGTACGAGAAGCAAGGTGCTGGAAATAAAATAATTGTCAGAGATTTTTTGCTAAATCTGCACAACCTGACAGAAAACCATTGCTGAGATTCATACCCCTGCGTCATTTCTACAGGTTTTCACCGAATTTGGTTTTCATGACAATGGAATTTTTCCTCCCCACGATGGAAAGCAAGAACCTCTTCCTCAGCCTCCTGCTCTGCTACAGCCTGTTCAGAGCTGCTGATTCCCACTTGGTCATTGAGGAGAAGACAGAATGTGACCTGTCTGGGAGCAGAAAAATGGACCTCTCAGATCTCCCACCCATCTCCATAGTGGGTGAGTAATACCTGCCCTTCGGTGCCAAATTAACAAGATTTGCAGGAAACACCGCTGTTGATTATTCTGGATTATTTGGATAACTTTGCTTAACGCCCTTCATAAGGTGCAGAACTGTCATGGCTGCAGCACCCAAGAATGACAATGTGATAAACCTCAGTTTAGAGGAAAGAAAAAAAAATCAGACTATTTATTTTAGTTTTACAGGTTTTGCTTCGGCTCCTATCACACTATTAGACTTTATATTGAAGAGAAGTGTTTTTCTGCTAATATGGGCAATAATCTTCCTTTCAAAATCTTATGCACATAAGAAAAAAAGAACACAATGTGAGGGTTTCAAGGGTCTGATCTTGTGGTAGAGAAATCAACAGTATTAACAGGAATTAATATAACCTCAGTTTACCTGGTCTTTAAACAGGGGAGGAAAAGAGCACTGCAAGGGAGAGCCAGGGATCATTTATTTATCTATCCAAGACAGGACCTGCTCTGTCCCTATGGTTACTGCCAGATGACCACCTGTCCTGTTTGGGAAGAACCTCTTTAGGGTGATGCTTAACTCTTTTCTTCACAAAATTCTTTCCTCATGTCTGCCTTAACTCTTTCAGTGTAATTTACACCAACTTCTTCTTTCAAGAAACTCACAGGTGTTTGGAGATAATCAGCTACAGAACATCCATAACTGTGTCAAAATGCTAATAATTAAAAAAATAAAGGCTTCTCTTGTTTAGCTCCTTTCTGCAGGCTTTTACAGCATTAGTTTAAAGCACTCTGGTTCTTACCTTGTTTGCTGTATTTTCTCCATGCTCTTGCTCAGGAGAAATATCTTTAAGGAGAAACAGTTGCCCCACAGGGGCATTTCCAAAGAACTCTGAACTTCTGAATACTGACTTAACTCAGTGTTGCTTAACTGGGAGTTTAGCAAAGCTTGTGCTGTTCTGCAGCCTCCCAAGCTGTACCATTTCATGGTCCTTGAGATCCTTGATGCCTTCACTCTCTCAATTCCGAAAACATTTTTACCCCAATTAAAATCAGAGATATAAAATACAATCCCTTCAACTGATTTCTCCATCTTCTCACAGAAGTGAGCCCATGCTTTAGACGTGGCAGATGGGCTGAGCTGTGACACATTTCCCCTCACTGCTTCTTAGAGATGCATAACCCTAACTTATAACAATATAAGATAAATAAATTAAACCCCCCAAACCAGCTCAAAATATTTATTCTTCATTCTGCAACTCTACAAATCTTAACAATTAGTAAATATTCAAAAATATATTGATGGAGGATCCTGGAATAGATAAGGAGCCACCATTCAGCAGTGGGGATATGGATGCTTTCTATCCCAATCACCCATTACATATAGGTAGTGCTAATTACAAAACTCACACACGCAGAATAAAGGTACCAAAAATACCACAACAGGTTGGGGAGCTGGGAAGTGTCTCACACTTTAACAGTCTTGCTGTGTTAGAGCCCAAGACAAGCCCCAGTCGTGGAATTTACACAGTTATAAATATCTAAAAATAGGTACAGTGACAAATATATTTAGAAAGCAAAGTTACAGGCACATGAAGGAAACACCTTTGCAAGTAACATTATGTAAAACGAGCTTGTGGGTGGAGAAGGAGCAAAGCACTGCAGAACGAAAGGTGCAGAATCACAGATGCAGAGTTTATGCCAAATCAGCAGTTTTTGCTTGTGGAAAGCAGCCTACACTTGTTAATTCTTTCCAAAATTATTCATGTAGCACCACCTTTTAACAGAAAAAAATTAGGGAATTCTAAAGATTTTTCCTGTTTTTGTCCATGTGACTACTGTGCATAAGCACCCCAGTCTTTTTCACAGAGACCTTTAATTTTATTTCTCTGAAATAATTCCTTGTTTGCATCTACCGAACAATGTGTAAAAAATCCCTTCTAAAATACAAATATCAGCTGCTCTTCTGCTTTGCACAAGCAGCAGTGACAGAGTTCAGACACTCTGAATTGAGATGAACATCACTGCAAAACATGCAGCAATGAGGTGGCAATGCAGGTTATCTGCCTCCTCTCACACAAAAATACAACTATCTCAGTGAAATAACATTCTCTAAAATTGATTTCATATTTTGCTGTGCTATTCTTGTTGAAGATTTAACTAGAAGATCCCAGAAAGTCAGCAGGAAAGAGGCAGAGAACAAGAAATCTTCCAAGGTAGGTGGTTGTTCAGAAAACTTTGTTGGATTAGAAGTTTGTTACTTCTAGAGTTTCCCTCAGTGCATTCATTTGCTAGGCTTTTACTGCCATTCCCTGATTTAAATCATTTACATCCAATCTAAAGCTCTAAATATTGTAAAAATAGATGTGAAACAATAATGGTGGAAAGAAAATTAGAAGTTGTGGCTGCCCCGTCCCTGGCAGTGTTCAAGGCCACTGTTGGACAGGCCTTGGAGCAACCTGGGAGAACAGAAGGTGTCCCTGACCATGGCAAGGGGTGGGATGAGGTGGGCTTTAAAATCCCTTCCCATCCAAACAATTCCATAACTCTGAGTTTCAGAAGTGCACAGGGTACCTGGGCTCCAGAGATCCCTCCTGGGTCCCAGGCACATGCTGAGCAACCCAAAATTTTCCACCTGTCCAAGTCCCCAGCAGAGAAGCTGCACTCCTGGGGGAGATGAGAGGTCTTTTTCCACTCTGTGTGTGCAGTTAAGGATTCCCACGGATGGGGGATCACCAAGCTCACGAGATGGAGCATTGCCAAGTCACTCCCCTGCTCTCTCAGTGTCAGAGCTCAGCAAACAAGAGCCTGACAGGGAGTTTTCACTCATCTGAAAAGCTGGGAGATCCAAACATAACACCTTAATTGGTTTTGCTGATAACTGCACCATCTCTGCACATTTTTGCACCCCTTTCTTCACTGCTGCCACGCTCCTCCCTACAGACCCTTTTCCAGCGCTCCATCCAGTCATGGTCAAAATGAAGTTTGTCATTTTGCTCAGAAGGTTGGTCTCAAGCCACCCTTCCCCATTTCCCAGCCCCCCACACCTCTGCACTGCTAACACAGCTCCCACTGCCACAGCCACCGGCTCATCCCCCCAGAACCTCCCTCTGTTCACTCCCCGAGCCACCCTCATTTCACCCGTCTGTGAATTCTCCTGGTTTTGTCTTCCAGAAGAATGCTGAACACAAGGTGTCTCCGAAGCCGAGGCCCCCGCCTGCTGCTAACTGTGTGCCAACCTTCAAAGCCTGCAAGCCACACTTGAATTCCTGCTGTCACTACTGTGCTTTGTGCAAGTGCCGCATCTTCCAGACCATCTGCCAGTGCCTGATGTTAAACCCCAAGTGCTAAAGCCAAGTCGGAAACACGACAAGGCTTCTGTTTTTCATTAGCTTCTCAAGCGGATATTCCAAATTGCCCCATGTGTATAGCAATCAAAATACAGAGCTCTGAAGCTTGGATTTGCCCCTCTTAAAATTTAATGGACGGTCTTTATTATGGGGTTAAAGTTATCACGTGCTGGATGTTATTTCAGGGAGCAGGCAACCAGGGAGGTTGGCACTGATTAGGTATTTTTAGCAAAAGAACTGTGTTTTATGATGAATTCTGGATTCCTGCGGGTTTGGGGGTTTATTTGAAGGGTCATATTAATGCCATTCTGCAGAATTGTCTAACCAGCACCACAAAACCTGCCCCAATGGCACCCAAACGGACACTAGAGCAGGACTGGTTAGGCCAGTGAGGGACTAGAACTTGGCTTTGCCCGCAGGGACATCATCAGCCTCCAGCACAGCCAAAGTATCAGGCTGGAAATGCAGAGTTTGGGGTTAACTCCATTTTCACATATTCAACCAAAATCAGGACAAGAATTTATGTAGGTTATTCCACCTGAAAAGATAGACCCAAGGCTATAAAGCCATTTTTTAGTCATTCTCAGCTGAGCATCCACCTTCAGGGGTTTCAGTCATTACCAGACAGTAACTCCCGGGGGTCTGATATACATATATACTTGAACCCTAAATGTATCTGTGCCTTGTAATATAAAAATCAGATTTTTTTTCCCCAGCCATGTCCATAGGAATCAACTCCTCTGCCCTTCTTCTCCTGCTGCCAAGGACACTGTGTGTATAGAGCCCAAAAGCAGGAAGACATATCTGGGACTTTGAGGAAGAAAGGAAAGATCAGCAAAAGATGAATTTATATCCCACATGTGCATCTTGAAGCAAACCATTCCAAGCAATCAACCCCTTTCTTTGCCCTTTCTTGTTCTTCTCCCAGAACCAACTCCAAGGGTGAATTCGGGCAGGAATGTCCATGTGCTGCAGCAACCAGGGGAAAAAATACATCACATGCTGTATCAAGCCTTTAAGGCTCAGAAAGAGATGGGCGAAGCTCAAGGCAATAGAAGACTTCTTTCTCTTGTTCTTGAAGCTCTTTGCCTTGAATTTGAGGCATCCAAGATGGCACAGGAGGAAAACCTTTCTTGGTTAAACTCCCAGGAGAGCAAGGAGGGAGCAGACCCAGGAAGCGTCCCTGACATTGAAACTTTTTATCTGCCAGACTCCAGCTCTTGCTGTTTACGTCCTCTGTTCTATACCCACAGTGTCTCTCCCCTGCTCCCGTACACTCTTTTCTTCTGTGCTACTTCCTTGGTTTTAGGATTGTCCCTTTATCCAGCTGCTATTCCCAGTCACCACAGGAACACTCCAGGGCTAACCCACATCTCCCATGTTCTCTCCACCTGCCTGCACCAGGGTCCCTTCCGGTGCTCTTTTGCTTTCACAATCAGATTTTTTCCTAACCATGAATTTCTAGTCCCAATCAGGAATTTTCTAATCCCCTGAGCAGCTCTTGTTGAGAAGACAGTTGTTTCCTGATTTATTTCTAAACACAGCTGAGGGCTACAAAAATCTTCCAGGCAGGAAAAGATGATACAGATGACTCCAAAGGGGCTCAAGCCATATGAAGGGTTTTTTTCAATTCTAAAAGTCAGTCTAAAGCCCAGAACTCAAAACTAAGGTTGGATATTGACATTAATTTTTGTTCATACTAGATATATATATATAGATGTCAGACTAATCTAAGAAAGAGCCCTAATGATGCCAGAATGTCATTGTGTTCCTTATCTTTTATAAGGTACATCAATTGACATGTCTGATACAAGTTTGAACTCTTGTAAATATACGTAAGTGTGTCTTTTAACCAGATATCTTGGCTCAGGAATCTGTAAGCCACTCAATCATTATGGAAAAGGAGATGAGAAGGAAGAACAATACATCACAATGGATTTCAGGATGTGGCCCCTTCTTTTACTAGGTAAAGATTTAGGTTCCAAATTGTTTCAACAGTCTCATAACTATAACAAACTGTTGTTGATTGATACTAAAAACATACCAATAATCACAGTACTTCTTATGTGGAAACAAGATCATTTTCATACCAGGAAGTCCAGCTGCTCAGAAAATTTATATTTTACCAGGGCCAAGGGGAGTGGGAGCAGAGGGAAGGGAAGGAAGGAAGGAGAGCCGGAAATCCAACAAACAGCTGCTCTCGACTGCCGCTCCCACTCCAGCTTTGCAGAACCTCGGGATGGTTGAGGTCAGCAGGGACCTCTGGAAGCCATCCATCTGGACCTGCTTGCCCAGGACCACGTCCGGGCAGCTTTTGAACATCTCCAAGAAGGGAAACTCTGCCACCTCCCAGGGCAACCTGTCCTGGTGCTCGGCCACCCTCACTCACCATCAAAACCAGAAAAGAAATGTTTCCTAATGTTTGACTCTCTCCAGTGTGTCCCTGTCTCTCTCGCACTGAGGAGCCCCAAGCTGGGCACAAGAGTCCAGGGATGAGCTCCCCAGTGCTGAGCAAGGAGGGATCCCCTCCTCGACCTGCTGGTGACCATGGTCCCAACACGGCCCAGGGCACAGTTCACCTTCTGGTGACCCTTGGTCATCCTGGTGCTCGCCAAGTGCCCCAGGGCCTTTCCTGTCTCCCAGCTGGGTGTCCCCCAAAGTATCCTGGGGTTGTTCCTCCCCAGGGACGGGACTTTGTGCTCCTCCTTGTTGAGCTGTCCAGCCTGGCTCGGTCCCTCTGGACAGCAGCACATCCCTCTGGCACATCAGCCACTCCTCCCAGGCCTGTGTGTCCAGACACCTCTGAGGGCTCGCTCTGCCCCATCATCCACATCATTGATGGAGATGTAGCACAACGTGGGGCTCTCAGACAAGGATATCAAAGAGCCAAGACCCACCCAAGGACCTACAGACATGGCAGCTGAGCCAGCCAAGGACAGGACAGTGCCTGTAGGCACCGAAGGAAAAGGAAATGGCAGTAAGGGGACTTTTTAATATAGCATCTATCTGTAGTGTATTTTTAAATTTGATTTATTAATGTCTTATTTGTAACTCGAATTGATTAGAAGGAGGCTTTGCTTTCCTTGCTGTTCATCTATCACACCAAAGAATATATATAATCAACTACTGAAATTGTTATTAGCCTTAGTGACTTGACTTTTCTGGGTAAAGATCACATTGCATGAGGTATTGACACAGGATACAGAAATCAGTAAAATATGTACACCAAATATTTGCTTCAATGTATTCAGTTTGAGCAGTTGTTTATACTGAGGGGATGTTTGTAAGCGTAGGAGTCCCCCTGGGGGGTCCCATCTGAAATGTTATCAGCACACAGATGATAAAACACGCACATGACAAAGACAGAGTATTTAATTTTTACCTGTCACACACCAAAATGTCTCCACTGAAAACTTATTGGAATTCAAGTGTAGAGACAGCCCCAGGAATGCTCCGTGACAGTCATTGTGCTCGTAGAGACTAATGGAAATTTTACCCCAATTACAGGTTTGTAGGATGAAACACAAATAAATCACTGTTAGCTTTTCCAAATATCTCCTGTCTTGTGTAAATTTAAAACAGATGCTGTATTTTCCTGACTTGATTGCTTATTGCCACACCCAAAGCCTATAAAATCCAAGTTTGTCCTGATGTATAAAACAAGTGGTATGACTATACCAAACTACCTCTAAACACGTCATAGTTTTCCAAGCTAATCACTCAAATTCTCTGGAGGACCCCAAAAGGAAACCAAACAAACCCTTTAGGAATTTCTGAGAGAAGGAAAGATTTGATGGAAGGTAAAATGACTTTTTCCAAGTTCTCTAGAAGAGTCAGCAGTATCTGTGATGCTGCTTTGGCTGAGGGTGGTGAAAGACTGAACAAGGCCCTTTGAGATGAGGACAGCGTTAAACCTGTGATGAAATGAATTATTGGAGCAGCAGAAGGAGATTTGTATAACCAAACCGAGGAGTCCAGGAAGAACTTGTGTGTGACGTGTCCAGCTGTGACTCTGTGGGAGCTCTATTTTACAGGGCACGAATTACATCCATCCCCGTGCTACAGCAAAGAGGCCTCTCAGAGCATCGTGGGACACACTCCCCATGAGGCACTGCAGCCTCCAGCTCACTCCCTGGGTGGGTGTAGACATTAAATGGCACTCAAGGCCAATGCAAAAAAACCATTAAATCAAAACATATTTCAACAGAGCATTTTAAGATGAATTAGACCATTCCATGGCCAGAAGTGACTCTATAAACACTCTAAACAGACCAATTCAGCACTTGTCCACATCCAGTGACCTATTTAACTCCAAGACACGGCTCTGAGTTGCACACTTAGGCCTGGAAAAGAAAATAATTAACAATGGACTCCCCTAACAAACCCAGGAACAATTTTTTTCTGTCTATTCCCAAGCTCTAACCTGCTGCTCTCCTGGACAGTGTTCCCCACACAGTGATCTCCAGAATCCAGCAGGAAACACATGGGATGGCCTGCTGTGGTTACTGCACTCCAAAATCCCACTTACCCCTGTAATACCTGCAACAGATTTGCCACAGGCACCTCATTTCCAAAACCAAGAGTGCACAGCAAGCAACTGCTCATTGCCAATTAGAAATATCCTCTTACATTTTTGTAGTACATTTAATAGCTCAAAAGAAATAATTGCTTCCTGGGGCAGATGCAAACCACTTGAAGCACCATGTGCTTTTCTAACTGTGGAGATGAGAAAGTCACCAGTCATTTTTGACAAGCTCTGGCCAAAGGCAATGGGTGAAGCTCCCAGCCTTACAGAGGCAATAGTTGGCAGGTCACAATGCAGTCATAAAACCACAACTGGGGACATCACAGGTGGGCACACACACGGGCAGTGCTGAATCTTGGCACTCCATGAACAATTCTTTCCTCTATTTGTACGACCTCCACTGTTTCAGCTTTCATTTTGCCGGTGTCCAGATTCCAGCAGGTATTTTTCAAAGGCATCAGCAGCTCCTGGGATAGCACAAAGAACAGGAATACACACAACAGTCCCACAGTGCATTTCTTTGCTCTTAGAATCACAGAATGATTTGGGTTGGAAGGGACCTTAAAGCCCACCTTGTCCCACCCCCTGCCATGGGCAGGGACACCTTCCACTGTCCCAGGCTGCTCCAAGCCCTGTCCAGCCTGGCTTTGGACACTGCCAGGGATCCAGGGGCAGCCACAGCTTCTCTGGGCACCCTGTGCCAGGGCCTCCCAACCCTCAGCATAAAAAGCAAAAATCTTCTAATTTAAATCTACATTCTTTCAGTTCACAACCACCACCCCTTCTCCTGCCTCAACAGGCCCTGCTAAAAAGTCTGACCCCATCTTTCCTATAGGCCTCCTTCAAGTATTAAAAGGCCACAATCAGGTCTCCCCAGAGCCTTCTCTTCTCTGGGCAGAGCACCCCCAGAGGGGAGGAGAAAGGCAGGGTGCCCTCGCTGCCCACGCTGCGGGCTGAGCCTGGCACACAGGGAGTTTCTGGGCTGCCCAGTGCATGTGGCCACTCACAATGATAGCTCTTAGACCTGTAAAATGGAGTTTCACAGCCAGAAAGGGGTTTGGTGGGATATTCTTCCCCTTCACCAGCAAATTACCCCTGATCTGGGGACAAAGACACCCCAATGTCAGTCTGGCATGACGGGCTAGTTTTTTTCTGGTCCTTCAGAATGAACATAAGCATTTTCTGCCTCTTGCACAGTCCCCTCTGGGAGGGCTGGAAGAGGGAAATGAAATCCTGCCCCTTGCCCAACTTCCACAAGAGGCCCAGTGCCCAGTGCTGTCTCGCCACACCAGGAGCACCCACGCAAGGCTGGCAGATGTGACACGGGACCTGGGGGACACCATTCCCACCTGGAGGAGCAGCACCAGGCCAGGGACATGTGGGGCTGCCTGAAAGCACAATCACCCACTCTCAAAGTGCCCCTCTGAAATCCGTGGGGCCTGCAGATTACTTTCTGAGGTGATACAAAGATTTTATTGTCAGACTTCTCAGATGATATGCAGATGGCAAACATATGGTCAAGTCCCTCTCCCAGAAGAAGAAGGAGGCTTTAGTCATTTCTGAAAAAAAGGTTTTTTTCAGTGAAATAAGAAACTATTTCAATTGCTGCATGGCACATGCACACATCTTTCCATCCAGGAAACCCTTTGAGATGAAACCCTGCCTGAAATATGGGAGCCCTAAAATGGATGTATTAGTGTCATAACACAATTCACATGTGGCTTTCATTTAGTACAGATAAAGGCAGGAAAAGACTAAAACACACCAGTCCCTAGGGATCCACTGCAGACCCCTCTGAATCTGTGGACATCATCTATTGACTTTAATATACTCTAATATGCTTTAATAACACCTTCATCACTCACTTTCTACATTTTAGCTAAGCTATTAGATTTACCTAACAGGGTTCTTGTGGTACCCTTGCTATTTTGGGCAGTTTCCTCAGCTAAAATGTCATTTGGGATCTCATATGGGCTCCCCTTCACTCAGCACAGCTGTCTCCAATAGATGAACAACAGCATTATGTGATTACAACAGTAACAGCCAGAAATCAGCCACGAGAATACACAGCCTCACTCTTCCTTGTGTTCCATAACGAACAAGAGTAGCACTTAAAAAAAAATGTATATACATAGATTCATTAAAAGAATGGTCTTTCACTTGTTGGTGAAAGACATCAAATCTTAGAGTCTTCAAAAATGGAAATAGGAGCATTCAAAGTAATTCTATGGCCAGGGATCCCTCCCACTCTGAAAAGACCTCAGAAATATCTGACAGAGCCAAACCACTTTAAACACAAAGTTTTTAGTATTTCAGAGATGTCCTTGCTATAAAGCTGGGATTCAATTCATATTAATTTCTCAATTTGGGAAGCAAATATTTAAAGCACTAAACGAGCAGAGCAGATGGTTTGCTGCCCTGTATTCCCTTCAACATCTTCCATCACCACTCCTTTCTTCTAAGTCTGGAGTGTGGTCAGAGATGTTGACATTTATCTCCAAAATGGCATCTCAGACCCCCAAAAGGGTCAAAAGGAGTGTGCAGCCAGTTGTAAATAAAATACACATAGGAAATAAGTTTTGGAGAGGAGGAAGAACAGGACCACCAAATGTTTGTTCTTAGTGGAAACAAGTCAATAAAAAAGCAGATACTGACAGTAAGCCCTGGCTCAACCCAAAACCTTGTGTCCAGTTACTAAGCATTTAAGGTGCCTGAACCTCTGCAATCTGTTCAGTTTACTTCCAAAATGCTGCTGCTCCATCAGGGAAAAGGAGCACATACCTGTGACTGTGGCCCTTTAAATATTCCCTCACAGAAATTATTTTCCAGTTAATGCAGCCGAAACCAAAACCAGGGTGCTACAGAAAAGTACCAGTTTTGCTGAAAAGTGTCTCTGGACTCTACAGATGGAAAAAGAAGTGAAAACTTTACTACAAACTTTCTAAATATCCTAAAGAATTTAATCTTTCTGCTGTGCAATTTCAGGGAATTAGACAAGAAGTTGGGTTGTCCTCATCCCATAAAAAGGATGCTGCAGAACCTTAAACCCATTTTTTTTATCCCACTCACTTCTGGAAGTATTTTTTCACAGGGTTGGGTTCTTTTTTCTTATTATTCTGTCAGTCTCTTGTTTGTTTTTGCTTTCCCTAAGCTGGCGTGCAAACCACAGACATGAAGGGCTAGTGATTTTAAAAGGGAAGAAAAATAATTGTAATTGCTGCTTGTTACAGTGGTGCAAAGCTGTCCAGAGGCAAACAACGTTACTGCAAACCCTGCTGAGCCCTCACAGGCTACATTCACTACATTTGATTTGTCTTAGCAAAAAGCCCCACGGGCTGAAAAAAACACAATTGGCTTCTGAGAAGCTTCATATCATCTGCAGGAAGAACCACTGCTATGAAGACAAGCTCGGTCATGAATCACAGAGTCGTCAGTGCAGCATCCATTCAGCCATCCCTTGTTCTCCTCTGCACTGATCCGTATTTCCCACGGCAACCTGTGCAACCTCCATCAATCTCCATTTCACAGAACTCCAGCCTTGCAAAAAAATAAAGAGCAGGGCCTAGGAAGACTGTATTGCAAACTTAAAAATCCCAGAGTCTGGCATTTCTGGTTGAGATAAATGGAGAAAAATGTACAGCCTGTGCTCTCTTATTTCTTCTGACTCAACAGTGGAAGAAAAATGGGGGCAGGAGGTGCCTTATGTAGAAGAGAAGAGTATTTTCACTGGTAACAATAAGGAAAACATTAACAGAACATTAATCTGAAAGACATTTGAGGAAATATTTGATTACTTTCGGCCAAATCAGAGCTGTCTGAAGACCAGGAGTACAATCCTTCATCAATAATTTCATTTGATCACCAAGTTTCATCAATTTCCAGGGACAGATTTCCCAGGATGACAGTGCTTGTTACCACCCAGAAGAGCCCAAGCTCACTGAAGGCAATGGGACAGTGCAAACCATTTGAAGGTGTTAATTAACAGCCTGAAATTGGACACAGCATTAAATAAAAAGTTTTCCCAGAGTGGAACCAAGCCTGGTTTAGCACTACTTTACTACCAAGGGTTTTTTCCTGATCAAGTAGAAAGAAATAGTAGGAAAAGCCCTGCTAAATTAATAGCCAGAAACAGCTTAATTTAAAGAACAGCTATTAACTAGAGTGGGCTTACTATTTCCCAGTTCTCAGACAGGGGTTGCTGGTATGGAGAAGATAAGGGGTGGGAGGAAGCTGCAAATCTGAGCCAGTTCCTGTTGTACAAAAGGGAGCACACACCAGCTCTCCTCATCCCTCACACACTGTTCTTGCTTTCCCAAACTGCACCGCCTTCGGGCACACATGGAAATCTCACTTCTTGCATTTTTGCCCCTCAGAATGAGCCTGCAAACAAGGCTGGGGGAAGAGGCTGCTGAGCTGGAGGCAGGACTGCTTTAGGACTTTGTCCATTTGCTCAGCCTGCTTGGGACAGGGGCCTGAGGGCTGCTCCGGGAGAGCCTCTCACCGCACCTTCTACAGGGAACAATCGCACTGTTCTGAGCATCCATCCCCTGCTCACCTGGACACCAGACCTGCTGAGCAGCACAAATCTGAGACTGAATCTCCCCTTTGCTCCCCCTTCCCCTGCCAGCCCTCCCTGTGCTCTCTGGACTCGCAGTGACCCAGCTCCCACTCCCCGGGATCCCCCGTGATCCAGGGAGCCCGTGGCTCACATCTCACCCCAGCGCTGAGACATCTGCTGTGCAGAGGCCCAGAAGTGAGAAAAGCTAGAAAAGTCTGTCACTGTCCTCTGACTCACCAGCCTGATGTGGGATGCCAGAGGAGCCCATTCGTGGGGTTTTGGTGCCGGGGAGGGGACACTCCCCAGCCTGGGTACCTACAGACACCGGGCTCTCCTCCGTGCTATTCTTCATTCATTAGCTCCTGCTAAAACCATTGTAAAGCAGCCACAATGGGGCTGGCAATCTGTATTTAGGCAATCTAGATGCTCGACCTCAGGCTAGAGTGAACTCTGAATTAATTGCATATGGATTGAAAACAAAGAGAAAAGAGTGAAAAATTAGTTGTGACTGATTTAGCGAAACTGAGTGGCATCAGATGTGCTCTTACCAATAAAGAGTAAGCAAGCAATAAGGCTGAGTAACTTCAGTCTTATTGAGGTTGAAAAAGACCTTTAAGACCATCGAGTCCCACCATTCCCCCAGAACCTCCAAGTTCGACACTAACTCATGTCCCCAAGAGCCACATCCATGCAGCTTTCAAATCCCTCCAGGGATGGGGACTCCACTACTGCCCTGGGCAGGGTGTGCCAATGCCTGGCCACCCTTTCCATGAAGAAATTTTCCCTAACATCCAACGTGAACCACCCCTGGTACAACTTGAGGCCGTTCCCTCTCCTCCTGTCCCTGTTCCCTGGGAGCAGAGCCCGACCCCCCCCGGCTGGCCCCTCCTGTCAGGGAGTTGTGCAGAGCCACAAGGTCCCCCCTGAGCCTCCTTTGCTCCAGGCTGAGCCCCCCCGGCTGCTCCTGGTGCTCCAGCCCCTTCCCCAGCTCCGTTCCCTTCCCTGGACATGCTCCAGCCCCTCAGTGTGTTTCTTGTGAGGAGCCCCAAAACTGACCCCAGGATTTGAGGTGGGGCCTCAGCCGTGCTCAGCACAGGGGGCAGACACTGCCCTGGGCCTGCTGGACACACCAGTGCTGGGACAGCCCAGGTGCCCTTGGCTCCTTGCCCACCTGGGCACACTTTTGCTGTAATGTGGATTGTACACGTTAAGAAACCAGCAGAGAGTAACAAGGTGAAAGAGCAACATGTATTTTTTAAAGGAAATCAGCTGCTACACCAAAGGTCAGGTTTCAAAGTCTTCCATTCATCCTGGAAAGCTTCTGAAATGGAAGAGAAATCTCTGTATTTTACTGTAAAGATTATTCAAAAGTGCCTTTGAGAAAGAGTTCAAAGAACTCATACCACAGTGAGAACACATAGGGAGTGTAAGATGGCCCCATGGAGGCTGAACAGCTGTACCTATAGAACGTGAAGTGCACAAAAAAAGGCTGAACAAAAATATTCAACATGTTCCTGTTGCAGTTCCAGTTCCCAAACCACTCTGCTGACAGGTACTGGGCACAGCACTGCTGCAGACCAAACCACAACTGCACTAAAGGGACTGGGAGGGAGGCACAGAAATTCTGCCAGTGGTTTTATTAGGGCCTGGGTTTGATCTAGTCCTCTTCAACAGCAGCAAAAAATAAATACAAGACCTAATAAATATATTCCAAATATAAATTCTGCATTTTATCAAATCAAACCATCAAAATCCCACATTGCTAACTTGTTCACACTAGGGGATTTTCAGCAGCAAATCAGATTTTCATTAGTTTGGTTAATGCAAATGCTGTGCTAGGAAGTCACCAGACAGTTCTTGTTCTCACAGTGGTACTTTAGTGCCCTGGTCCAGGGCCTTGCAATGCAGATGTTTCATGCTGCTGGCATCTGGACACTTCCCTGATTTGTCTATGGAATCATGAATGTAGTGAAGATGGAACTAGCCCCTTCCAGAGGTGCAGAGGAATAAAATGAAGCAGCCAGCACAGGCTGTAACACAGGAAATTCCAGTTAAATGTACAGAAAAATACTTTCACCAGAGGGTGGTCACATTCTGGGAGAGAAGCCTAAGGAGGTTATGTGATCTGTCCCAAGACAACTGAAACTCTCCGGGGCAAGTTCATCTCAGCATGGCCCTGGTATGAGGACAGGGATGAACCAGAGACCTCCAGGTGGCCCTTCCTAACTGAATTCCAGGAACCCATGATCCAAGAGCAGAATTACAACCCTGCACTTCAGCATAGCAGATTTCAGCTGTGAAATGGGTTGAGAAGCCAAAGCCCAAGTAGTGGAAACTAAGGAATAAGGACAACTGTGGTCCTTATTTTTCTACTGCATTTGTTCTACCCCAGTGCCATTTTCCACCATGGTTACTCTGTGCCACAAGCACGAAGGTGCCCATCCTCTACATTTAGATGTGTACTGCAGCTGCTGCGTGTCTCTTTAAAGGACAATCACCATTACTGATTATGGAATCATTTATGGTGCCTCTGTGGGACCAAAATTCAGTTCAAATTGGTGCTTTTTAGAGGTCAACGCAAAACAAAACCATGAAAAAGTTACACTCAGCAACACCTTGTTTACTCATCTCTTTTGTTTCCTCCTCCAAAAGTTCACAACGTCTGTTCCAACTGCTCACGGAGGTTTGGGCACAAATCTGAGAACTTCAAGCACTTTGTAACATCATTCCAAACTTTTCATCTTCTTACATCCAGAAACAGAGGTGGTCTCCAGTACAATGATGGCTGAAGAGGACAGTGGCGAGAGAGACCTTCCATGACACATGGAGATAATTCTGTGTGGGCAGAGTGACTTTCCTGTAAGATGCAGCCCTTCAAAGTGTTTCCTGAGAAGCAGCTTTTCCCAGCCCCAGCGCAAGATGCAGAGTTGCCCCAGCACTGGCTTTTGCCTTGAGGACACCCCATGTGGGTACATTAAATATTTTCAGTAGCTTAAGGATCACAACAAAGGTAAACAAACCCATGGTAAACCCCAAAACATCTCACTGCACAAAACAAATCAGGCCACAGTCAGATCTTTAATAAAAGCACTTGAAGTCAGTGACAAACATGATACAGCAGACATGACAACTCGGAGAAATCAAGATGGGGTAGCAGTGTGCTGCTGGTGTCTGCAGAGGATTGAACAAGGACCCTAAACCCAACCATCCCCTCAGTGGCTCCTCAGCTGCTCACAACACACTTGTAGGCTGCTAGAAGTCTCTCTTGCCTCACCCCTCCTCAAGCTGGTATGGCAGAAGCACAAAATGGTCTTTGTTCCGACCAAAACCAATGGAGTAAATTAACCCAGGAAAAAACTCCAGCTCTTATCTCTGGGTAGGAGGCTAAGTTGATTTTACAGCACAGAGAGCAAGCAACCCACATCCTCCCTATTTCCTCCAGTTTCACAATATGCACTTTTACCAGGGCACTGTTGTGGGAAGGGGCCTGACACTGCCAGTCTCTTAATGGGATTCACCTGATTGGAGCAGGAACATGGCAAAAGCATCCTCCTGCAGAAACCATTCCCCACCTCACGGGTGAGCCTGTTCAAAGCTGTCAGCCACTTGTATGGCAAGACTACACATTCTCATTTAGCCACCTTCTGTCCTGCTCCCCTTATTGGAGCATTAGAAACCAACAAAAGGTGCATAGGATCCTTTTCACTGTGACAATAGCTAAGTAACCAATTCTAATTCCAGGAGTCAGTGATCATCTTCCACTGACAGGGCCCTGAAGGTTCCCTGGTAAGAGGAGGGGTTGTGCAGCACTGAGAGGAAAATGGCAAAAGGCTTGTCCTCAGAAGCCCAGCACACACAAGAGCTTTGGAAGGTTGTATCCCTGCACTTTGGTCTTTGGGTAGTGCCACCTGCTCAGTATCTGTAGTGGTCTGGCTTGAAGGGCCCATCTCTGGACAAGCCCAGGTATTTGGCCTGTTTGTCACTCAGCTTCGTCAGCTTCACACTCAGCTTGTCCAGATGAGCAGCAGCCACAGCTTCATCCAGCTGGAAAACAAAACATTGAGACAATAATATTAAGAGAACAGAGCCCTATTAGTTCAGGACATCACAGTCCAGAGGGAGAAATGAATATGTGGAAACCAACAGCAGCCCCAAGGGGGACTTACACTGACACAGCTTTGTTCCTGCCAACATCCCTCACCTGTCTGAGCACAGACCTGCATTCAGATGGAAGAGCCTTGTGCTTTTGACGGAGTCAAGTTAAATTTAAGCAAGACAAAATTTTATATAATCAAACCTGTTTCAATCTCATTTACACATTCGCATCCATCCAGCAAGCAAAAAACAGAGATCAAACTCTTCAGAGATAAGAATATCCAGTTTGCTAGAATGATTAAGCCCCAGTTTCCACTACAAAGACACCTGGACATACTGCACTGTCATCCTACAATATTATGTAAGTCCTAACACTGGAAAAAAATTCCTGTCCTTTCCAGATATCCCATTTTAGGGGCACGTGAATAATGAAATTTATTCCAGAATCTCCAATTCAGCAAGACCACTTGTATCTGCTGGCACTGTCTTCATGAAGAATAAAACCAAGGTGGGCTGTAGGACACAAGCTCAGAAAGGTTGATATAATTTCTCTATCCCAGAGGTGTCAGGCAGGTGTGTAAACTCAAGAAACTGGAGAATGTATAAAGTTAGAAGGCAGTTAAGTGCTCCAGGAGCTCGGTACAGGAGAGTCAGAAAACAAACAGGAGGATGGTGAACAAGCTGCTGTGTCAGAGAGGGATGTACAGCCCCAGGGAATATTCAGAGGTAGAAAGGACAGCACAAGCAGGGATCAAGGACAAGTTTGACCATTTGTAATTCCTGCAAAAAACAGGCAATCATTGCTAAGGAAACAGATACAAGGTAAGTCTAAATCCCAGCAGCACAGCAAAGACTGGCAATATTTCCCTCACATTAGTTAAGCAGACATAAATGGCTGCAATATAACTGAAGGGCAGTAAATCAACAAAACAATCAAGGGCCAAACCTGCAGCTTGTGGGAACCAGCAAGGCCTAAATGATTCAAAAACTAGTCCTGGATCTCCCCCTCCAAGGGACTGTGGTAACAAAGCCACTACTCTGAAGTAATCCCATGAACCAGGTAAAAAGCTCCATGTGCACAGAGTGTAACTCACTGCAGCTCAGCCTGCTCACAGTAACCACTGCAGAACTGCCAGCATCTCTTGGGAACCAGCACAGCCAAAGGGGACAAGACAAAATTAGAAACCTAAGAGGAAATGGTTGAATAATGTGGAAGTGAACAATGAAATCCACCAAAGAGAGTCAGGTAAACCATGAAAGAAAGAAAACCTAAGGGGAACACCTGTGTTTAAAAGGGAAACAAGTATTTAAGCCTAGTACATCCTGCCAGGATGCCATGAAACAAATAAAGGGGGGGTCAGAAATTGGATTCATATCTCATTGATTAGACTGACATATTAAGCTCTCATAGGTATATTTCCAGTGAATTTAAGACAGATTCCACCCACTTGAAAAGGAACTAAGTCCCTGACAATTCCCAGACAAGGTTTTCAGACTGCAGCAGGGATCAGTTGTTTCACAGCTGCTTCAGCTTGGGAACTTCAAGACTTGTATCTAAGAGACACACAAATTTAGATGAGGGTAAGCAGACATTCTCACCTTAAAATCAAAGCTGAGCAGGACAGATTTGGTGCCAAGAACATGGAGACAAGAGTTTTCCTAGGTTTCCAGGAACACACATTGCAGAAATGTGTGCTCATTTGTAATGGTTGATCAAAGCAATATTCTTGCAGTCAAAGAAAGTGCCGTGTAAGGTACTTGGTAATTGTTAAGTTTTACATTTGGACCTCAAAGCAATTGCACAGCACAAGGAAAGGCACTAGCCCAGAACATTATCAGAGAAAGCTCTTTTGTTGGTTCTGAGAAGGAGACTGCTTTATTCTTTGAATAAAGCCCGCTGTGAGGCACAGAGTCAAGAGTGTTTTGTCTCAGTGGATGAACCTGAGGAGATCACTGCCATATGCTCCCCTAACAGGCAACTTCATGTTTAACTGCTCTGGGCATTACTTCTCATTTCCAGTTGAAGTATGCTTACTAAAAATTGTTATTCAGTGAGAGGATGAAGCCACATTTAATCAACAACACTGGGCTATCATTTTTCAAGAGAACTGTCAACAAGACTGTTCCTTTGAAGACAATTATGTGGCAGTTTGCTGATCAACTCCTACACTGCATTTTTGGTATGCTTTGCTTGATCCTTAACTGATGAGTTTGGAAACTTAAGTCCTTCAGAAAACACCTCATTTAGTAAGCCCAAACATACACATTCTACATCGTAAATGGAAAGTATTTTCACATTTACTCTCACACCGGTTCTGTTCCAAAGGCAGTGTGATTTAACTCCAGCATCTTTTTCCATGAACCATCTCAAATTCTCAGTCTTGTTTTGGAAAATTAAAACCAGGTTAGTTTTCTAAAAGGAATTTGCTAGCTGTGACACGATCCAGACTTCTCCAAGAACAAAGAAGGCAGAGAGAAGTTTAAACGGAAATCCGAGAAAATCTGTCATTAATAGGTTGTGAAGTTATTAAAACCAGATTGTGATAACCTCTCTCAGGTACAAATGGGATCAGGACTCCATCAACCACAGTAAAAGGGATTCAGTTTCACTCCAGCTTCAACTCTGCCCACTACACTTTGCTGCTGGACAGGTTTGCAGAAGGAACAAGCTGGTTGGGAGAAGCTTTCCAACTACCCTGAAGCAGCACAGGGCTTCCCAGCACCTTAGAGAAGTCAAAAAGTGCCTGGATGTTCTATCACAGGACAGGCAAGTCCCAGTTTTGCACACAAAAGAGCAGCCCATTCACCCCCAGCACGTCCAAAGCCAAACATCCTCTGAAGGACAGAACGAACCACTTTGCAACAAAAACCTTCAGCAGGAAAGTGAGTTCAAGCCCAAACAAAGCCACGCCTGAAGTTGGCTTCCTTACCAGCACCTTTGCATGGCTGTCACTCACCTTCTTTGGCAGGAAGTGGACCCCCACGGCGTATTTGTCACTGTGGGTCCAGAGCTCGATCTGTGCCAGCACCTGGTTGGTGAAGGAGTTGCTCATGACAAAGCTGGGGTGGCCCATGGCACAGCCCAGGTTGACCAGGCGGCCCTCGGCCAGCAGGATGATGTGGCGGCCGTTGCGCAGGGTGTAGCGATCCACCTGTGGGAGCAGCAGTGCCACAGCCACGTCAGGCACAGGGCAAACGTGGGGGGCCTCCCTCCCCCTCAGCAATCCAGCACTTTAACTGTAACAGAGACCCCTCCCTCAATCCCAGCCAGTGTTTGCAAAGCCTGCAGCAACTCTGGGCTTCACAGTGCACCCATCTTGGCATCTGCTTCATATTTAACCAGCTCCCCAATTCATTTAACCAGCTCTCCAATTCATTTAACCAGCTCCCCAATTCTCCTAGCTTTTCCATGTGCGTGCAGTCCCAGCCAGCTGTGGTGGGAACGTGCTGCTTGCAGTAAACCCCAGTTCATCTATGCCCAGCGGTCACAACTGGTGTGGGGAGACAGGGAAGAGGGAACAGCTCTGCATGCAGCAGTCCAGAGCCTTGGCATTTAACACAGGGTAACAGCCGGAGCCCTCAGCCTGCTGAAGATCCCCTGCAATTGGTCCCACCTCTGCAAGGCCAATACATTCAATAAACAGCTGTCCTGGCTCCTGGTGTACCCTCCTTTGCTCTTGGGGGACTGCAGGAGAACGGGACCTTTGAACAACGAATCAATATGATTTCGCAAAAGCCCATTTATTGTTTACATTACACTGTTCTTATGCATTCTTGCAGCTGTAGTTCACGCGATCACGCATGACCTGATTGGTCTCTCTGTGCTGTTCACGCGCCCTGCGTGCACTTTTCAGAGGACCTGATTGATTCTAGTCCAGGATGGTACAGTCCCTCTTTATCTACTTTCTTGCTGTCTTGTTATTCTGTTTTCTAATGTCTTCTCTTCTGATTTAGCACAGCTTACATTCCAGTGACTCTGATAAGGGTAGCTGAAGATAACTTGGCTGGGGCACTCTGACAGGATTTGAGTGCTTTACAACAGGGGACCACATGTAAGATCCTCCCCGAGCTACCCCAGGGACAGCAGGACTCTGCACACAGAAATCCAGGCTCAAATGGGCTAAGGAGACAGGTCCGCAGCTCTGAGAGTCCCACACAGCTCAGGAGATAGATAATGTCACTGTCCCACACAGCTCAGGAGATAATGTCACTTAGCATGTGCCCCAACTGCCTGGGCCAAACGGGACTCCTGCAATGTTAAACTCAACCCTGCTTCTCCTTTCCACCTCTCACTAGCTCCTCTCTGCCCTGCCTTTACCCTGGAGGAGGTTACAATATTAAAGCAATTAATGAAACACCAATATGGCCCACAAGCCACAAGAATATTCAGTATTAACTGGTATTTATTGCTCATGTCATACCAAGCATTTGGGAGTAGAGCAGTTTGGAAATGCTTAAAACATCATCAGCAACACACTTTGACAAAACCTAATGCTTCAGACAATTTATCTTCTGCTAGCACAGCACAGCAACTGTGACAGACCTAAAAGGGTCCCTACCTACAGCTGTATTTAAACTTTAGAAGCTAAAAGTTATTTAAGTAAAACACATTTTCAATTTTATTCTTAAAGCTTTCAATTTTGTTCTTAAAGCTTTGGCCTGTAAGTTAAAAGGCACATGGGATGAAGCTTTAATTGTAACAATACCATCTTCTGAAAAAACACCCTTGTGCAGGACCGTAGCAGAGAGGTCAAGAGCAAACTCATCCAAACCATTTTTTCTTTAACAGGTATTTTGCCTTCAGAGCAGGTCTGTGCCTCCACCTGCCTGCCTCAGCTATGCTTCAATCACAGCACCATCTTCTGCTTCTTGAGATCACATGACAGATTATTGTGATTTCAGCACAACACATGCAGGGAGTAACCACCTCAAAGAGCAGCTCTAAAGCAGTCTCGATTTCTCCTGCCCAAAAGCACTCAGCAGGTGGGGTAAGAACAATCCCCACCGAGCAGTTGCAGATATAATTTTGGATGCCAATTCTCCATTGCGGACCACCAGTGACATGTTCCGTCCACCCAAAAAACACCATATGAGCCATCAGGAGATTGTGGGAGGAAGCAACAAAACAAAGAAGGATCCAGATGGGAAGCAGAACATGAAAAATCCTGAGAACAGCTACAATATTACTTACAACAAACATTACATTTACAGATTGAACTACTAAAAGACAGATGAGCAGTTAAAGTAGCATTTCAGTTTTGAAATCTGAATTGGGCAGTTTAGGTGTCAAAATCTTATATCCTTACATAATAGCCACACAACTTGCCCCTGGACAGCTGCTGGCTTGTGCACAGAACCCCACACCTTCAGCAACCTGTGCTAACAGGAGTCATTCAATGCACAGGGGAACATAGAAAATGTAAAATTAACACACAGAAATAAATACAAAGTAGTGGTGGTACCAGCAGAGGCTTAAGTCAGTACTGTGGAAACACATCTCATATACAGGCAGATAAACAGGCTCATTCATGAGCTCAAGAAATTGCTCCAGAAGTAGAATTTAAGTTATCCAAGAAATAAGCTCCTTTCCACACTCAGACAAATGCCTCCTCCTTTTCCCCATTGGAATTTACCTGGCTCTGGGCTTTCTGGCTGCTTTGCACTTCCCTGCACACCGTATGGGAATAATTTGTTTATGAACTGAAGTTCATTAACCTTGACCTTCCCTTCCCCTCTCGAGTTGAGTTTGTGCTGCAGGTCAGTCTCTGATACCCAAACACAGCTGAGCAGGGCTGCGGTGCAAACCCAGAGCCAAACCAACCTGCCAGCTTTTCAGCAAAAAGCCTATTTCCTCCTTAACTGTCCTCTGAACACGTCACATGAGCCAGAATGGCACAGTAAGATGTTTTTCTTATTAAACATCTCTTACATCAGCCCAGCACTGGTACTGAAACTTCCATGCTGGACATGGTCTCAATTACTTTGTACCTCCAGCTGCAGTTAACAACCCTCAGCTCTGGCATTAATCCTCTCATTAAGAGACAGATGTCTTCATAGAAAGTCAGGGATTTTTGTTCTTGTACAATATTCCCCTCTCTGGTTCAGTACACAGAAAATAAGCTGCCAGGTTTTAGTAAAAATTTGAATATTTAGAAAATTAGATTTCTTCAGCTTTAATCCATATGGACAACCCTGACCCCAATTCCATCCTTTTCAAAAGGTAATTTTTTTTTTTTTAAACCAGAAACTTGTTACAGTTTCCATATCTGGGACTACACTGCACCTTACTGCACTCTCATCAATGCCAGACTGACTCCTCAAAGCAAAGCATATGAAAAGGGCTTTACTGCCTCTGTGCAGGTAGTTTGTGTGGTGCCATATTAACACCCAATTGAACCTTCAACAGCGTTTATTCTTCAAGCAGTCCAAGGTTTAGTTTTAAAACAACCTGAGCTACCAGAAAGCAGGCAGGTACCTGTGGGCTCCTCTAGGACAAGAGCTGCTGAGCACAGTCAGCTCCACTAAGGCCTGGGCAAGAACAAACCTGAACATAGTGAGAACTTGAGGGTATAACTTCAGACCTGGTTAAGGCCATGCAAAGTGTTCCAACATACCCCTGACAACTGCTTAGTAAGACTTTGATGTGGGTGACCAATAAGCCACAGGGGAGTTATGAAAACTGGAAGGGCAGATGGAGATCTGAGAGGTATGTTTGGGTGTGGTGTTATTAAAAAGTACAAAACCTGTCCCAGAATCCTGCTATCAGCAAGGACACTCCCTCTTCAAAGACAGCCAGAAGTCCCACACCAAGTCAGGTAAAGCCTGGTTTGATTTATGTGATGTTCTCCTTCAATGCTGGTGTCACAAAACAGTTTTGATCTAGTTCAGTTTTGTTCCTCTGCTTTAAGATACAGTTGAAAAGCTGCAGTTTTCAGATTCTGATTTTCCTTGTGTAGCTACAGCCACAGCTTAAAGCAAATACATGGTGGACATGCAAGCTGAGCAAGGATAAAACATCCTGCCTGGTCTGCCCACACAGGTTTCTAAAATGAAGCCACCAAGTATGGAAGAGAAACCCAAGCTTGGCAGAGTTCCAGATAGGCTTTCCTGAGGTTTCAATCTCAGAGTAGACTAAAAAAACACACCACACTTTGAAAACAAAAAGGTGTGAATTTTTTCAAACCTTGGCAGAATCCCAAAAGACATTCCATTGACATTCCCTTAGGACCACAACTGTTCTGCTGCAGAGCAGTACATGAGCAAACAGCTTCACAAGAGGAAATTCATATCAGGCACCAGGCAATCTATGGGCTCTGCTCTTAAGTTTTATGGGGTCTCTAATGGTCTGCTCTGTATTCCTCATCTAACTTGCTTTCTGCAGCTGAGATCTGGCATTGTTTCCAGCTCAGGGCTATCAAAGCAAGCACATTTGCATACCCTCTGCCCATGCCCCAAACATCAAAGCTGGCTTCCCATAAGGAATGGACTTGATGCAATTAATTGTTTACACAACCAGCACTAAGGGTAGGCTCCTATCTCTCAAGGAAGAGGGAACACATGGAGAAAAATGTATCCATACCAGGCACCACTCCCCAGAGGTCACCCTGAGGGACGGGGGCACTGGCTGGAAACAACTGCTTTGATGCCAACCCAAGAATATCATGTGCAGCTTGTTCCAGGTAAGCAGAATCTGCATTCTGAACGGAGCAACAGTGGCTTCCAACAAAGCTAGAAACACCAAAGAACCTGAAGAGAAATACTCTCCTTACTAGAAATGGACACTGAGTAGCTACTGCTTTTTTCCAGGAGAGCCTGTGCAAAGGCTGCCTCACCTGAGGTTTGACATTCACTGCCTCCACTGCATTGTCGTTCAGCCACTTGGCATCAACTTCCACATCAAAATGGCCAATATTACACACTATGGCATCATCCTTCATCTGCTCAAAGTGCCTGCAAAAGAAAAAAAGTTGTATCAAAAGTTAATCCACAGAGTTTTCTCCCTCAGCAGATGCTCCAATCCACAGCCCTGACAGGTGCCCAGCCCAGTAACTGCATTGACTCTCACAAGGTGTGTGGGACTGGTAACCCCTCCAGGCACGAGAAGTCTACTGGAAAAGACTTTCAAGCTTCTAGGGAAGGACATTTCCCAAGGATATAATAGCTTACTGAAGAGAAAGTATTTTCCCAGTATAGAAAGTAATAAAATTTTGTTTGATTGGTCAAAACAAATACCTGCAGTTATTCTCCTTCTTACACAGAAGAAATCATTTTCTTCATGACTTTGAAGTTCCCAGCAGTTTTACATCTCTATACGTTAATGACCTGATCTCCTCCCACCTAATCTGATCTTCCATCACAACATGTACAGTCAATGGCAAAGAAAGGAAGGAGTTTGTGTGGAGCTGGGGCTATACACTGAGATCTAAGAAGCAGTAACCAAACACTGCAGGGCAGTTCATTGAGAACAGGCTGGTTTCAGCTGCTATTACACACCCACAGATGCAATCACTTTCAACCTTTACCTGCCTCCTCTTCTGTTCACATTTGTCTGGCCTAACACAGAATTCAGCCCTGATGCCCTCATTCTCCAAAAGTCAATCTATCCCTCTGTAGCTTTTGTTTCTCCATTATTACCTTCCATAAGCCAGGAACAACTGCAATCTGGCAACATCCAACAAAACTGAAAGACCAAAGGCTTAATTTCTCACTAAATTCATGCTAAATCTTGATGTCCAGAAACCAGACTGTGTGCTAACCCTCACCATACTGCTGACAGGTTATGGTTGTATTTAAAAAAAAAGAAATCTGGCTGTACAGGTATGCTTTCACTAAAGCAAGTGGCTTGGCCATACCTGCCCTGCACAATGTCAGTGCAGCCGGTGGTGGTGACAAAGATGTTGCCCTCTTTGCAGGCCTCCTCCATGGTTGTAACTTCATAACCTAAAAAGAGAAAAGTTACTTCTCTACACAACCACCAACATTTATTAACAAGTGGGACACAATACTAGAAGTAGAAAAGTACACAGAAAGAATGAGTCAAATGTTTCTGCCGACACCTGGCCTAGGGATGATGCAAGGTAGTGGGATACTGGTCTTGCTAAACACCAACAAGGCACAAAACCCATTCATCCCTCGCCCTTTTCAAATCTGTGGATGTATGCATTCAATGTCTAGAGGTACAGTCTGGCACAGGACTCAGACTGGATTCAGGGGGTCGAATTTGCAAAAGTGCCCCCACCACACCTGCAGTTCTTGTCAGGTACGAACAGAAATGGGATAAACTGGTACCAAGAAGCAAAGTTACCTGAGGCACCCACAGAACAGAAGGAGCACAGCTCCAGAGCATGCCCTGAGCTCAGCTGGAAAGAGAGAGAGCATGGCATTGCTCTCCAAAAAAAACCTACCAAGCATAAGGCCTGGTGTTTTTTAGTGTTTTAATCCCAGTGAAGTCTTATCCCATGCTGGATGTTAGAACTGCACAACTTGAGGACACTCCCTCAGCCTTACCCCACACGATGGTTGGTCTCTGAATCCTTGACTCCAAACACACCTTCAAGGCCTCTAGTAACAAACTCCTTCCCTTACTGCAAGGAAAGGATTCCTACAGTTAAACTGGATTCAACTGCACCTCAGCAGGGACAGGGCTGAAACCCACTGAACCTTTCTTGGCCAGATCTCATTTATTGCTCTACACTGACATGCTGAGACCCTGTCAGATGCCTGAATTCCTGCTCTGCTTCAGCTCCCACCTTCCATGGCTGCCTGGAGCGCGTTGATGGGATCGATTTCGGTGATGATGACTCTGGCTCCGAAGCTCCGCAGGGCCTGGGCGCAGCCCTTGCCCACGTCCCCATATCCTGCCACCACTGCCACCTTCCCAGCAATCATGACATCTGTGGCACGCTTGATGCCATCGATGAGGGACTCTCTGCAGCCATAAAGGTTATCAAACTTGCTCTGAGGAAGGAAAGGGAGCCGTTTCAGAACAGATGAAAGCCACTCAAGTGAAATTTCCTTAGAGAAAGAAAATGGACTTATGTGCAATTACTACAAGAGTCACTTAAATACTTTAACCACCATGAGGGACATGAAGAAGAGAACCCGGTTTGATGTTTCTGTTTATCCAGTTTCCATCTATGGAGTTATATCAGACACAGGCTTCAACATGGTGAGAAGCATTTCATAAATTTCATTGTGTCTACTGACCAGGGCTTGGGCTTACTAAAAACTTGTTAGTGGTAACCTAAATTTATCAAGTGTCTTTCACACCAATGCAGGTCTGAGTTTCTAAACTAGATGTTCACAAGTTCCCTGCTGCTGTTTATCAGACAAAAACTGAACCAAGTGCCACAGGAAGGCAAAACACACCAGCAGCACAT
This sequence comes from Lycocorax pyrrhopterus obiensis, assembly GCA_014706295.1. Classification (NCBI taxonomy): domain Eukaryota; kingdom Metazoa; phylum Chordata; class Aves; order Passeriformes; family Paradisaeidae; genus Lycocorax; species Lycocorax pyrrhopterus. The sequence continues at coordinate 4,630,551 of JACSVZ010000022.1, read as the reverse complement.
CATCTTATCTTTGCAAGACACATCCAGCCTGCAGAGCAGCAAGCTGCCCATATCAACCAGAAGAAACCGGTTCCTGCAGCCCCAGAAGATCAAAATTCCCCCATGAAGAGTTACCCTAACACTGTCAAGGCCTCATTATTGCTCAGATTAGGAAAAATCCAGCAAGCAGCCACTCACAATAGTGGTCACTGCAACCAGGAACCCCTGGCTTTCATCTCCTAATGCCCCATCACACAACATCCTCCTACTGTAATGTTATCACATGACATTAACAGCCAGATTCTCAAATCAAAACTGCCCAGCTAAGTCAGACATTAAATATTACTTCAGCCCTGGAACACCTTCCTAAACTCAGAAACACACCTTGCTGTACTGATTTTTCTAATACTCCTTCTTCTTCTCCTTAGACTTTTTGTTTTGACCAGAAAGAGGGGCTGTACAAACAGATTTGATTACTTGGGGAGTTACAGAGCCCAAGAATTTTTTTAAAGTCTGGCTACTAATGTTCTGCTGTGCTCCCCAAGGAGAAGAGTTCACCATTCACAGCAAAATTCTGGTCTCAAAGCCTGTGCTGGCTTTCTACAGCCTTAGGGCACCAATCCTTCTTGCTTTCACTTAACACAGCACTGTCTGCTACTGGCAATCACAAGATTAAATTCCCAGAGGCAGCAACCCGGTCTAGTGGAAGGTGCACCCACAACACCTGCAGCTCTTTTAAGTATGAATAGAAATGGGATAAACTGCCTGTGGCAGAAACTGGCCAAAGTGTAACAAATTATACCTCAGATCCAGAAGTTCCTGACTCAGTGCCTATAAACATTATCAGAGGCATATCTGCCATTAATATTTCAGAAAATTGTGTTATCAATCCTTCAAATTCTAAAGCTAGTGCCAGTTGGTATCCTTCTTTCCTAGTCCTGCAGATTTTCCTTGCAGCATGGAGGAAAGCAGCATGGTCAGATTTGATTCCCCATCACCAAATCCCCCAACTGCAATCAAAGCCTTCCAGGTATCTGTGTATTCCCATACAGGCAAGAGAGCAGAGTGTTGGATGCAGACATCTGTCCCACCCAAAACACACTCGAGTGGCAGAAGGGAAGAACAGAACTGGCTGCTGTGCCTGCCTTCTCTCTCCAAATGTTAGCACAGGAACCTGGCACCAACTGGAAATATCAGACTGGGAAAGCAGAATTTGTCAGCTCGGTTGCACATTTTCCCAGAGATCTGTAATTGTGGTTAGTGCAAATCTTGTACTGTATAAATACCAAACAGTACTTGAAAACAAGCACTTGTTTGGCACTAGAATCTCAAATCCCCTCAAGAGGCTTTGTTAGAAACATCTGAATTTCCAAATCTACTAAACAGTATTAATAATTATTATACAAGAGGTACAAATCTGGGTGAAAAGATGTAAAGAAACAAACTTCTTCCAACATTAGCTGGATTCCAGCCCACTACCTACAAAGTAAGTGTCACATGCATCTTAGTGAGCAAAAAGGAGACAGTAAACTGCAGAACAGGCAGGCCAAACATGAGAACTGCCAACCCAACAGGATTATGTTTGCATGGGAACTTGAAATAGATTCAGTAACTAGATTTAAAAAACATCAAGATGCATAAACCTTTAGTACCCCTTTAATTCCCACTATAATTCATCTGCAGCCAAAAAGCACCAGCACCCTTTAAACATCATTCCACTTCATCTTCGATTCACCAGGGTTTATCTCGGCAGCAGTACCAAAGCTAAGCAAGGGATAAGTATCTCCCTCCTGCCCTCTCCTTTGCAATTGCTGCTCACAGAGATCGACCACAGGCCAACCAAACAACCCTAACCAGCACAAGCTCATGCAAGTCACACTCGCTTTTCCAGCTGCTACCTGACACCTACCTGGGGGCTTAAAGCTGCTCAGAATGAGGACAGGCTCCTTGCCACAGGTACTGACTGTGCCCCCGAAGCCATGATCTCCAAAGGTGTTTTCACATTATTAAAAAGCAGAAGAATGGACATTCTTACATACAAAAAACCCTCGATGTCCTGACAATGGGATATTTACAATGGCATGTCCCATTAGAGACATCAAGGGCTCATGTTAAGGATATGGTGGAAATCTCTGTTCCAAACCAATCAGGAGAGGCTCAGCAAGAGAAGGAATACTTTCATGGGAATGACAACATCCCAACACCAAGCTGGTCAGAGAGCAGAACAATGCAGAAGGGCTCTGTCTGTATTACCTTGGTGACAGAGTCATTCACATTGATAGCTGGCACTTTCAGGGTCCCATTGGCCTTCATCTTGTACAGGTTGTGAACCCCAGTGGTTGTCTCTTCTGAAATACCTCTAATTCCTGTGGGGAGAGTAAAAAGGACTCATGTTAGCTGGAGTCAATGCTGTGCAAACCAGGACATCCAGGTGCTGGGAGCAACTCCTAGAGGCTTAAGTTAAACAAACCCTTGGCAGAGAGCAAGGAAGAGATTAAAACCCTCAAACAACTGCAGAAACACCAGAGGATGCACTTCAGAGCCACACACCTCTGCACGCTCCGGTGCTGTCCCCCCGGGCTCCCCAGCAGCCGGGCTCCTGGGGGGAGGCAGGCGGGTGCTTTGCCGCAGCCCCTCAGGGTTGGTTTGCCCGGGGGGGACGGGATCGGTGCCCGGGGCCGGAGCAGCCCCGCCACACGCACCGGCACCGCCCCCGGCCGCGCTCCGCGGCGCCGCAGCGCCCTCTGCTGACACCCCGGGGCAGCCCCTCAGCGCGGCCCGCACAGACCCACAGAACGTCCTGAGCCGGGAGGGACCCCCAGGGCCCACCCAGCCCAGCTCCAGCCCTGCACAGACACCCCAACAACCCCACCCTGGGCATCCCTGGCAGCGCTGTCCAAACGCTCCTGGAGCTCTGGCAGCCTCGGGGCCGTGCCCATTCCCTGGGGAGCCTGGGCAGTGCCCAGCACCCTCTGGGGGAAGAACCTAACCCTGATATCCAACCTAAACACCCCTGACACAGCTCCAGCCGTTCCCTGAGTCCTGTCACTGGTCACAGAGCAGAGATCAGTGTCTTTCCCTTCTCTTCCCCTCACAAGGAAGTTGTAACTGCAATGAGCTCTCCCCCCAGTCTCCTCCAGCTGAACAGACCAAGTGCCCTCAAGCCACTCCTCATATGGCTTCCCCTCAAGGCCCTTCGTGATCCTCATGACCTCCTTTGGACACTCTCTAACAGTTTAATATCTTTCTTATATTGCAGTGACCAAAACCACACACAATATGCAAGGAGAAGCTGCCCCAGCCCAGAGCAGAGCAGAACAATCCCCTCCCTGGCCTAGCCAGCAACGCTGCACCCGATGCCCCCAGGACACAGTGGGCCCTGCTGGCTTCTCAGGGCACTGCTCACCCACAGATGCCAAGTCCAGTCCAAACCTGTCCTCACTGCCCAAAAAATCCAGTGTGAGCTAGTTCAAGCCCAGGTAAAGCCTGAGACTGAGCCATGAGACCCTCCTGTTGCTCCCCAGACCACTCTGTAGCTCATAAAGGAAATTGGACCAAGAGCATTAGAAGAGAAGAACTTGATTAACCTGGAGAACACACAGCTCCAGAGAGAGCTCACTGCAGCCTTTCTGTACTTGAAGTGGGCTTACAAGATGGGGACACACTGTTTAGCATTGCCTGTTGCAACAGGACAAGGGGGGATGGTTTTAAATTGAAAGAGGGTGATTCAGACTAGCTATAAGGCAGCTTTTTTTTTTTTTTTTACAATGAGGGTGGCATAGGCTGCCCTGAGAAGTGCTGCATGCCCCATTCCTGAGAACATTCAAAGGGCTCTGAGCAACCTGAGTTGAAGGTGTCCTGCCCATTGCAGGCAGGTTGGACTAGATGGGCTATAAAAGGTCCCTCCCAAAGCAAACCATTCTGTGATTCTGTGATTAGGCTGACTGATCCCCATCACTTGTGTCTCACCACAGGGCCCTCAATAGCCCCACTACCCTGATGGTCACCTGCTGAGGGAATGCATTCAGGCTTTGGCATATTGAGGGGTTACTTGGAGGGGAGAAGACAGTGTAAAGTTCACAGTGCAGCCTTGTGCACAGTGAAATGGAGGATCTGTAGACAGTCTCCCAAAAGCAACAGTTTCCAGAGCAACTGCCTGGATCAAGGACAGTCATCCCCTTGTGAATGAAAGCTTTTGGAGGTTGTGGCAGGAACCTCCAGTTTAAACCTGCCCTCTCTCTTCTGATGTATCTGGCAAGCAGGAGACAGTCCTCATCCTTCAAAGGCTCTAAAGATGAGAGTCCTGAGGTTAACAGATTGTCTTTCCATGGCACTAAGCAGACTTCACATCCTGTATGCCAACAGCTTCCCCTCCCTGGAGGCACCCAAGCACTGCCCCAGGTGCCATCTACAGCTGGTCTAAACCACTCTGCAGCTGCCCCAAGTGCTGCCTACACCACTCATGGTCAGTGCCTGAGTGACTGGGGAGCAGAGAAGGGCTTGCAGCAAGGACAAGGTTGAATTAAACTGAGACAGCCCTGCTAAACTCTCAGACCTGCTTTGCTCCCCTGTATTTCTGACCTGAGCAATGAGCAAGTCTGATCAATGAAATCACAAACGAGCCAATCTTCCCCACACAGGTCTTTTGCACAGATGCCAGAGAGCTCCCTTGCACAAATGCCTTTCCCCTTTGGTCAGTTCTCATTTCTCCCCTTCCTACCTTTATTTATCTTGGTATTAAGGGCATTTGGCTTAATGGAATAAGCCAATAGTACAAAGGCCATTCTGCCCTCTAACTGCAGGCACACTTCAGGAGAGGGGACGCTTACTGAGCAGTTCCACACATATTTAACACATCTCCTAGTTGAAGGAATCCTACTTTCAACTGTTAGCTGCATACTAGGTCTGAACTATTTAAATTAGAAGCAGCTGAAGCATGGAAGACAATTCCCTCTGAAATTAGCCCAGAAAACTTACTCCAGCCCTTAATTGTCAAATTGAATTTGGCACTTTCAGCTGCCTCATGCCAAAATGTCTCCTGTGCTCACAATCCACACACTGTGCATGCTCTGCCAATGTCACTCTTGTTCCACCTCCACAGAGGTCAGATATCCCCACAAGCCCTTAAAATATATTAGCCTCTGTTAGCAAAAAAATACCAAAACTGGATACCACACTGCTTCATATAAGCAAAGGGCTAAGCACAAAGCTCAGATAAATGAGATCAAGACTCTACTCCGTGGGTCCCGTTCTGGAAGTTTTGCTGTTTCCAAGGAGCAATGGACTGGAAGGTAAAACCGATCAAGTTTGCTCCCCTCTACAGAGATCGGTCTTAATTTACTGAACTGCTGCAAGGAGCTTTTCAACTACAGCCAGTGCAGACAGCCACACATTTTGGGAAGGGAAAAGGTGACAGGTATTTCATCCTCCCTAGACTCTTTAAAATCCCAGAGGAAGAGCCATTCCTATGTGCTGCAGTGCTTATGAATTTAGGAAGCAGACTCAGGCAGCAGGGATGTTTTTCAGAGGCAGATTACAGATGGATGCCAAGACATGAGACAATGCAAGAGCCATTGTCCTGCTACACTGTATTATGCCAGTCCCTCCCACACCAGGAGCACAAGACAAGCAAGAGAGTGAAAAGGGCTGGAGAGGAGAAAGAAGAACAACACGAGGGCTGGAAGTGAAAGGAGCTCAGCTCAAAGACCCTGGGAACAAGGACACCAACCAGGTGTGCATGGCAGGGAAACAACCCTGCAAAACAGAAAATGAACATGGAAAATACTTTCTTTGGCCTCTGAAAACACAAGGAAGACAGAGAGGGATGACCAGCTGTGGTATTTCTTGGCATCAAACATGGGAAAGCAAGAGGTCATGAATATCACAGAGAGGCAACCCAGGAAGTACAAGACCCTTGATGGAAGAGAGGCTGAGCAAAGACCAATGAAAACCTTTCATTACAGTTTAAATAACACAAAGATGTTGAGTGTTGGATTATGAGTGACATCGGGCTGAGGATGAAGGACAAAGTGAGGCCTGTCACAGAGAAAGTTTCCCTCATCCTGGTGCCCCTACCTGCAGCAACACATGGATGAGGAGCAGAGCCCCAGACTCCCCTCACACAGCCCTATTCACAGCCTGCCACCTTCAGATTTTTTCCTCGTATCTTCCTACTAAAGCAGACACGAGTCAGAGGAGAGCTGATCCAGCAGGCTTCTACAGCAACCTCACCTCTACAAAAGTACCAACACACCCCACTGCATCACCATCCAATTTCCTTCACACCCCAAACTAAATGTGCACTTTAACAACCCTGGGCACCCACATCTTGCTGCAGCACAGCTGATGGACACTGGCAGGGCTAAGGAGAATCTGTCATACTCACCAGGCACAGACCAGCCTGGTCATGCCAAATTCCCTTCACATAAATCTTTTACATAAACACACGCTAGCAACACTACACTGATCAGTTTCACTAACTTGCACTGAAGGCAAATCAAAGCAAGAGTCCCAACCCTCACTCCATCAGCATCTTCACTGACAAACCGAATGAGTATTTAAGGTAGAAAACTGTTCCTTTTCCAAGGAAGGCTACAGGTGGTCATGACTTCATTCAGAACTGCACAAAGAAGATGGGTAAGAAATGCATTAATGTAAAATTGTTAATTGTAAGCAGACATTGAGCAGTTCTAGAACACAGCCCACTTCCAGGAAGCTTTTGGCATGACAGCAGAACCAGTGGTCATTCTCAGGTAATGGGCACAGTAAAGGATGGCCACGACAGGTCATTGCAGCTTATGGGCTACAGAGCAGAGGTGGAAACAGCTCCTCCAGGTAAGAGATTCTGGTCTTGAACTGTAAGGAATTCTCACAGCCTGTTTGCACGTGCCTGTCCCTCTTCCCCCACCCCTTTTTACACCAGCAGGGAATTCCTGCAGAAAACACCCCCCCAAACAGTCTCCCAAGCAGAACTGTGCCTGTCAAAACAAAACACAAGTCACCTTTCAGTAGCTGTGGGTATTTGGTATGAACTAGGTTGGTAAGATCTCCACCATCATCCAGAATCATGTTGAGGGGCTGCCCATCCTTGAAGTACAGGGTCTGCTCGATGCACCACAAGTATTCCTCGTCTGTCTCCCCTTTCCAGGCAAACACTGCATGGGAACAAACACACACCATTAGCCAGTTTCTTACTCAGCATAGTGAAGCAGCCAAAGGAAGATTTCATCAGCAGCTCCCAGTAGCAGCTGACAGACAGATGATTATCTGTGCCTGCAGGCAAGCAAAGACATTTGCACTGAAAAATAGACCTCAGAATAATCACTGTTCCAAGGCACAAACATGGTCAAAATGTTGAGACTTCATTGCTCTCCTTATTCTTCTTCCATGTTAAAAAGAAGACAAAGCAAACTAAAGCAGACTCACATCCACAACACCCCACTCGTTAGAAACAGCCACTAGACATATTGCTACAGACAAATGAAAACACAACTACAGCATTTTCTAGCACAGCAGAAAAGAGGGACCAGACTTCAGCATGAGCTAAGCAACAGAATATAAACTGTTCAGCAACTCTGAGTTTAAATTCTAGTCTCTAGCCCAGCACTAAAATCCAAGCTGAGGTGCCTTATCTGCTCTAATTAAGGTGTACTTCTATGTCAGTACAGCCCCAGCAACAGGCTGCCACCCCTGGCATGTTGCATTCACCAGGATTTGTGTCTTTCCAGGCATCTGTACTGTCTTCATGCTATACTCAATCCTCAGAGGTACTCAGCCACTCAAACACATATTGGCCACATTATTTACACACCCCAACATTTGGCTAAATTGTCATGTTTTCACTCTTTATACAGAAAACTAACCTTGAGCCATGAAGAGCCAATCATGCAATTACCTATTCTGAAGAAAAGTGTGTCAGGATCTCATATTGAAGCCAAAGTACCAGCATTCCTCCGGGGTCTCATAAATTCAGTATGAGAAGTACAATATTAACAAAAAGAGCAAGTTCCAAAAATGAGGATACCCAGGACAAAGGTCAAACACTTTGACAAACACTCAACTTGTAAATGGCTCTTCAATTGAGTTTTGGGTGTTGAAAGCACTGAGGAAGACAACATCTAAATAATCCCACACCGCCCTCTGACATCCCACACCAGAGGCAATGCCTGAAGCTGGTAGTGCCAAAGGAGCTGATGAAGGGATGGCTCTGTTGCCCTAGAATGTGCCACAGCTGGGGAAAGATTTGTGGCAATAGTTAATTGTAATAGAAACGAGAGATCCCTCCCAAAGCAAGAAACCAGGCTGCCAGAAATCAGATTTAGCATCTGCCAGCAGCTGGGCTCAGGTAATGCAGTTCCCAGCACTGAGGATTGCATTTCCTTACGCTGAGTTACACAGCAGACAGCTTCAGGTATTTCTACTGATCCATGAGGAATTGCTGCTTGTTGGAAAGTGACAGCAGCAATCCTGATACAGCACCTAAGGGACATAAGGCAGGAACACAGCTGGGCTATTTCTAGCCTAAAAATATCTTGAGTATTGATCCTGCCACTGTGGCAGGGCACAAAGCAGTTCCCTTACCTTTCCCAACCCCTATTTAGCACGGAGCTTGCTGGAAAGCACCAAACACCTCCAGCTACACAGAGCCCAACAGCAGCCTTTCCTGGGAGACCTGTGCACAGGCTGATGTAATACAGCCTGAATCAAATGTCCTGGTTTGTAACAATCACTGCTTCTGATGGGCTGTTTCTATCCTCAAGCTTGTTCAGAAGAGCTTGATGTGTACACAGTTTGATTTAGCAGGAACAGGCAGTACAGCCCAACTCAGAGCCAAACCAGAACATGGAAAACTTACCAGGGATACCAGCTTTTGCAATAGCAGCTGCGGCGTGGTCCTGCGTGGAAAAAATGTTGCAGCTTGACCATTGTACCTGGAAAATAACCAAGTTTTGTTTGCTGAACAAAGTTCTGAGATATCAGGGACTCTCTACCAAACACAGGAGTTAAAAAGGGAGCAAGAGCAGAAAGAAATGAGTGCAGATTCCTGCCTTTTTCAGTAGCTCTGCAAAGATAAGGTGAAAACTGGGTTTCTGACTAAGGGAAAATAATGTCACATGGAGAGAAGGTGAATGAGCTTTAGCTGTGCCATATATTCAGTCATCTCCTTGCTCACAAGCACTTCTCCCAGACAGCCAGAGCGTACTCCAGATCTTCAGAGGTGCCCAACAGGGTGGGTTTGGGAAGTTTTGGTCAAACAAAGGCCAGATTTTCAGGACAGCTCCATAGCAAGTGTCCACTGAAGGTATGAACATACAGCAACGCACCTGCTGGCACTCACAAGAGTCAGAAATGCAGCTGAAACATTACACTCAATCCAGGCATTCTCTAAGATTATGTTCACCCACCTCCCACTCTGTGCTCCAGTCATGGAAGCTTTTCCAGCTGAGCTAAGTGTTTTCCTCAGATTTCATAACTAGGTTCAGGCACCTAGAAAAGCAACAGCATGTTGCTGAGTTGCACTGAAAAGGATCTGCACACCTACTGCAGCTCACAGCACCACATCCCAGAGCCACACACCCTCTGCTCCCCACAGGGCAGACTGGCAGCTATTTGCATATTCACTGGTTACAGAGCTTGAGGAGAGAGGGCAACAAGGCACAATCATCCAGCCTGCTTTCAGATACTCATCCCACTTGATCAAGAAGTGACATTTCAAAGTAAGGGCTGCAGTTGGAAGCAGCCTACACAACCAACACTTGCCATGAAAACATACCTGGAAGGAGCACAGGAAAACAGAATCCATAACCTAGAGCTGTACCTCCTCACCCAGGTTTTTGCAAGTTTCCCCCATACCAGTACAGATGACATCAGGAGGTGTCATGACATTCAAAGTATACAGAACTTCAGACTTGATACAGATTTGTCATAGCGACATAGAGCCTAGATTAACTGGCACACCTGATGGGCTCAGACCCTAGTATTTACATCACTGGTTATGGAAAGGATTGTTTTTTGTTACAAATTTAAAACTTACACTCTGAAGCACAGATTTTTTATTCTATCCTTGTTATCCCAGCCAAAAAAGGGACACCAACGTTACTATGCTGCAGTGAGCTACATTCTCATTACATGGGATATGATTTCATCAGTTTCATTCCTCCCTCCTTGGCACCAAAGTTCTGACAGAATAGATGAACCAGGGCTGAATCCAAACTCAAATTAAAGCCTCAACTAATCCACAGGCATCAGGACAAGAAGTTAACACAGCAGCACACGCCTTTAAAGGTACAACCACAACATTCTTAGAGGAACCAAGTCTCTGCAGGTACCTCCCTGAATGACTTGGATGAATCCCATATAACACTGATCTGGGGTTGTGCTCAGCTTAAAGCAGTTTGGCAATGTTTAACTAAGCACACAGCTGCCTCCTAGGCCAGCCATACTGGGATACAGCAACCAACAGGAACAGCAAGGAGCTTCCCAAATTTCAATGGCTACTGGTTTCTTTTAAATCCTGTGGAGGGACAAGAGTTCCACATAGAGTGGCTGGAACAAAGCCAGGACTGGACCTTCACATCAAAGCTCTCCTTCAGCACTGCACCCACCATTTGCAGCCACAGGACAGCTCTGAACAGGCTGGGGAACACCTGCACAGCAGCATGTACCTTGCCCAGGCTGATCTGGCACAGTGTCCACATCTACCTCCTCCTCTTTTTGAGGAAATGCCTTCACTGCTATAGAGGAAACTTCTCCTTCTCCCAGTGCCTGTCAATCAGCATGACACTGCTCAGTTCTTAACTGAGAGATCCCACATAGGGCACCTCTGGGCAGCCTGAATCCAGGCAGCTAACTGCAGGAAAAAGGAACTTCAGATCATATACATACTTAACAATCCCGCCAAGTTCCAGTCAGCTCCCTGCTCTGCACACAAGCAATGCAGATTGTGCTCAGATACCTGGCTCTCCTCATGCCTTGTACAGCGAACACTCAGCTGTGATGTCTGGACTTCATTCAGCAAGTCAGGCATGGGACACAAGGCAGTAAATGGCTTCTAAGTATCTCAGACTTTAATATGGATGAGAGTAACTGGTCCATAGTCACACAAAAAATTCAGAGGAGACCCCAGTCCTTGGTCCCTGAGGCACACTGCATCCCTGTTGTTTTCCTGCACAGCTCAAAAGCCAGCACAAGCCCTCAGAAAGCTTCATTAGATTTTGCTGACTTTACCAGGGCATAGTGGGGTTCTTAATACAGGCTAATCTGCGCTGGAGGCAGTCCCTAGAGCTGCAGCATGAGCAGCCACAGCATTGCAGGCCCAAGCACAGCACAGCTGCGTGGGAGCAGCTGTGGGCACTGCCCAGGGCACTGCACACAGGGCACAACAGGCACTCAAAGCTGCAGCTTGTCCACAGGGGACACGCACACTCCACACCCCGGAATTGCTCAGGGCAGGTGACAAGCTTCTTGTTCAAGGAGAGAAGACATAATCCATCCACGTGGAGACTGCAGCCTCTTCCAAAAAGTACAGACATTTGCCAGGATTCCGTACGGTGTTACATAAGCAGGAGGAGTGACCTAGCAGAGTGTTACCCAAGAGCTGAGAGAGAAACTCAGAGCCACGTTACCTCAGCCCCCAGCATGATGAGGGTCTCTATGAGCACTGCTGTCTGCACAGTCATATGGAGGCAGCCAGCGATGCGAGCACCTTTCAGGGGCTTGGATGCAGAGTACATCTCCCTCATCTTCATCAGCCCTGGCATCTCATTCTCCGCAATCTCAATGGCCTTGCGACCCCAGTCTGCAAGGCTGATGTCAGCTGCAAGAGAAGCAGGACAGGTGTCAGAGTTTGAATAGCTGAGACCTTGGTATCTGTTCACACACCTGTGGGTAGGCACTGGCTGCAACAGCTGAACTGAACACCCAGCAACAGCTGGGAGACAGAGCTGCAGGAAAACCAGACCCGATTAAACTAGTTACTCCCTGGTTCTTTTGCTATGGTTCACAGGCTTTCAAATGAGTTTAGACCAAACTCAACAGCCCCTCTGCAAAAATCTTGCTACTGCAAGAGGGTATAAATCAACTGTGATCTAGTGCACAGACATCCCGAAGCCCATTAATTCAGTAAGCCACAGCCTTAAGCACTTCTTACAGACACTGCCCGAGCGTCCGACACTTCCTATAGGGACTGACTTCCACAGTATTGACCTGCATGTGGAGAGGGGTTGGCTGTAGGGCAGTGGCTTCCCACACACAGAATGCTCCCTGAGAGTGCACCAGGAGCTGAGTGCCCAGCTCAGCTCCTCCTCCTCACAGCAAAGCTGCAGGTCCTTCCCCTTTGGATCCACACTAATTATTTTAAGTGACCATAATTACCTTAGTTACCAGTCTACTTCTACCTTTGTAAAAAAGGATCTATAGCAGAAAAGTCCAGCAAAAAATGAGCAAGAGAGGCTTCTGACAGGCTCACTGCACTCACCATGGATGTCCAACCCCAACCTTAAAAACACAAGGGTCAAGCAGGTAATGCCCAGGTGCACCAACTCTGCAGCACTAGCCAACACGGAGTGTCCCTCTTACTCCGTTTGCTCTTTGAGAGCTCTCAGAAGTTCACTATTCCATTTAGATCATAGTCGGATGCTTTTTTGTCACCTACCTCGTGAACACAGACTGTTTAAAGCACTGGGGAACACGAGGACTCGGAGTCAGACTGCCGGGTTTAATATAGACACAGTAATTGCATTTTGCTGCAGAATGAAGCCTGGGGCCACTGAAGCTATTGCACGTGCTAGAGCTGACTGGAGCACAGCCTGTACACCACCGGGACTGAAAACTGCCCGAAAACAGGCAAGGAAAGGACCATGGAAACAAATACATCAAGAGGAGGAGGTTTAATCTTACCCCTCTTAAGGGCTTGGTAGCTTTACCAGGGCTGCTTTAAAAATATCCTGCAGTATTTTAGGTTCAGAGCCTCCAGGGTAAATTATTTATGAATCTGAGCCTTACAGACTAATGTTCGTTTCTTTGAATGGAGCCTCCAAGGAACACCCAACTCTTTATAAAATTTGGGTTCTTTGTGAAATTTCAGGTCTACAGAAATACCCGCCAAAACCTTCAGAGCACATGAGTCGAAGGTCTCAGGATGGGAAATCCTTTCACCTTCGGAGCTAAGCCTGTTCCCGCCAAGGGCTCTGAACGGCGGGGGAGGGACGGGGCAGTCGGGCCGGGAGAGCGGCACAACGGCGAGTGGGAACCCAGCGGTGCAACATCCCCGAGCCCCCTTCCCCCGCGGCAGCTTCCCCAGCGCACAGGGGGCTCAGGCCCGGCTCCCTCGTGGGCAGGACCCGCCGTCCTCCCCCCGCGGCCGCATCCAGCGCGGCGCCGCGGCCGCCGAGGCCGCGCTCCCGACACGGCGCTCGCCCCGGCCCGGGGAAGGCGCCGAGCCCCGCGGCGCCGGCCCGGGGCTGGCACTCACCCACTTTGTAGGGCAGCCGGTCCGACATGGTGGTGCTGGTGGGCCGGCGGGCAAGAGAAGGCGGCAGCGGCGCCGGGCGCGCTTTAAGTAGAGGCGGCACCGCCTGCGTGAGGCGGGGCTGGGCTGCGCTTCGGCGCTGGGCCCGGCCGGCGCTTCCTCCGGGCCGGGCGGGCCGCGGGCCCGCCTCTTCTGCGGGCAGCGACGGCACGGAGTCCTCGGGGCTGGGCTGTCCCCAGAACCTGCCCCGTCCCCAGAACCTGCCCCCCGCTACCGCCTCTGCCGCAGCTTCAGCCCCGTGCCCGAGCAGGCTCTGGCGGCCGCTGCACCCACCGCTACCGGTGCCAGCACAGGAGCCGGTGTATAACTGTGTGCAGGCAGGGCTCAGAGCATGGACCAGGCTCTGCTCCGTGGGGCCCAGCAATGGCATAAGAGGCAACGGGCAGAAAGTGATGCACAGGAAGTTCCACCTGAACATGAGGAAGAAAATCTTTATTTTGCAAGTGACCACTCACTGGAACAGATTGCCCAGAGAGGCTGTGGAATCTCCTTCACTGGAGATACTCCAGATGCATGCTCTGGGATGACCCTGTTTGACCCAGGACGTGGGACCAGAAGGCACACTGTGGTCCCTTCCAGCCTCACCCATTATGGGATTCTGTGACCCAGAGCCACATGAAGCCACAGCAGGTCCCAGAGCAGTGCCAGGAACAGCCCTGATTCCCAATGCCAGGCCTGGCCATGTGGGCACTGAGCAGGCAGCACTCCCTGTCTCACTTTCCCGAGAGGATCCGACGAGATGCTCAGTATGAGGTGGTACCCTGGGGCACACAGACCCCTCACTGCAGCGGGGCCCAGGGCAGTGGGCAGGATACAACTGGTGAGGTGAAAAGCAGAGCTGGGGCCAAGGCGTGAGCAGCTCTGTCAGCCCGGACCTTGGACTCGGCTGCGGCCAGTTCCCCTCCCCAGGCCACAGCCGCCTGCCAGGTGCTGGGCAGGGCTGCCGGCCCCCGGGCACAGCCAATGCCTGCCATGCACGCAGGAGGCACAGCCCCGCTTCGGCCTTGCTTGCAGGTCACACACACATTTGCTTCTGTTCTAACATCTGAAATATGTTTTTCATAAGCCTCAGTCATGAACTGGGATGAACTTTTCAGCCACACTGTTATACACATCTCCTTTAATACATGAAATACATAAGAGTGAGGATTTCCTCATAATTACACAGAAATTCTCATTGAATTCTTTTGCAAAGTTTGAAATACTTCTCAGTGCAGAGTTTTTCCTGAGACCCCAGTTCTCAGTCCACCCTGTAAAAGAGGGTAATTATTTGTTAGGGGAGCAGAAACTGATCTTCAGTGACTGTCCTACAGTGAACAGACCACAGAAAGACAGAAATCCCAGTAAGACACCTGCACAGACAATCAGTACACGTGGAAATGACGGGATTTCTATATAGTACTCAGAGTGCTGCAGGTGCACTGGCACACCTGATACCATACCAAGGAGTTCTGTAAATCAAAAAGTGTCCAGCGCAGTCTTCATTCCTTTGACTTTATCCCTCTGCACCAGAGCGCAGTTTAGTTCCTCCCCAGGGATAACACAAAATTCCCCGCTGCTGCCCATGAAGCTGCAGCCCCTCCAGGGCTCATCCCTGTCCCCAGCTCTGGGCTCCTGAGCACAGGAAGGACCTGGAGCTGTTGGAGGGAGGGCAGAGGAGGCCCCGGAGATGCTGCGAGGGCTGGAGCCCCTCTGCTCTGAGGAAAGGCTGAGAGAGTTGGGGTTGCTCAGCCGGGAGGAGAGGAGGCCCCGGGGAGGCCTCACTGCGGCCGAGCGGGACTTGGAGGGGCCCTGGGGGAAGGTGGGGACAGAGTGTTCAGCAGGGCCTGTGGCGAGAGGAGAAGGGGGCATGGCTGCAAACTGGAGGAGCTCAATTTGGCTTTGATCTGAGGAGAGTGTTTTTATCTAATGAGGGTGGTGAGGGCCTGGCCCAGACTGTGCAGAGACGCTGGGAATGCCCCATCCATGGGAACATTCAAAGCCATGTTGGATGGGGCCCTAAGCAATCTGGATTGGTGGGAGGTTGATCAGGTTGGAACAAGAGGATCTTTAGGGTCCCACCCAAGCCAAACCATTCAAGGATTTGATCATTCTACAATAAAAACCGCCCAATATGGAGGGGCCCTGGAACTCCTGTCACATCACAGCTCCCAGATTCACCATGTCACAGCCCGTGTTCCAGGTGGAACTTCCAGCATCTCTTGATGAGCACAACACAACCATTCCCCTGTAGCCAGCAGAGCCTTCAGCCTGCTCGGAGACCAGCCTTCACCCTGGTCACACCAGACTGTCCTCAGCTGCTGCCGGCTATTGGCATCAGTCCTGAACTTTTCCTGCTGCCTGGATCTCAGCACCAATCCCAGCAGGATGTGCACTCCTGTCCCAGTGAAGGTACAGTGCCATTCCAGGGAGGTGGACACCCCCTGACTGCGGGCAGGCTGGAGCCCTGTGGGGATGGTGTGGGACAGGGACCCCACCGTGAGGTTGTGCTCCCTCATGGAGGCTGCCAGAGAGACCATAGAAGAGATGGAAGTGGATATGGAGATGGACGGTGATGATGGAGGTTGATTCGGAAGATTATGTGGAGAAGATGGAGGTGGATTTTGAATAGTATGTGAAAGAGATGGAGGTGGATATGGAAGCGGATAAGGAAGATGAAGATATGGTTTTGGGATGAAGACTGACCCCAGCAGCAGGACAGGCAGGTGCTCCCATGCCCTGCCCACAGGCAGAGTGGCTCCCCTGCCACCAGGCCAGAGCTGGGCTGGGTGGCCCCGCTCAGGGACACGGTGCCCCGGGGGAGCCCTGGATTCTGGCAGCACAAGCACCACCCCCGGCCTGCCCTGCGCTTGCTTTGGGCCACGCCAGCCCTGTCCCAGCGCCTGGGGCCCGGCTCCCAGCCCCAGCCGGCCTCAGTGCTGGCAGCAGAGTCCCACTCTGGCAGCGTGTGCCAGCCTGGGGGCACAGGGAACAGCCCTCAGGGCCGGGCTGCAGTGGCCGTGCTGCTTCCTTCCCTTCCAGGACTGATAGAGAAGACAGACACTGACCTGTCTGTATATACGTTTTTGAAATTGTTAGGTTCTTCTGTAAATATGTGTGTTAGATTCCCGTTGTTCTATAGATCCCCTATATTGTAAATACATTTGTAAATTTGCTCTTTTTATATAGGTCCTTTATTCTGTAAATACGTTTGTTAGGTTACTGTTTTTAGATAGGTCCTTTATACTGCAAATACTTTTTATAGATTGTTGTTGTTATAACGATTCTTATATTGGAAACACGTTCTGTAGTTTGTTGGTTTTTTTGCTCTTCTGTAAATAAATTGTCCTTGTTTGTCACATCTCAGCTCTCTTTGCAATTCCTTTGGGCACAGGCAGCATTTGCAGAGTTGTGGTTTCCACTTGCTCCGGGTTCCTGGGGCTGGAGGTCCCTGGGAGTGCTGGCACAGCTGCCCCGGGGCTGGGGGTCCCTGTGCACGGGGGTCCCACTGACTGCTGCTCCCGGCACTGGGCACTGCTCGTGTTCCTGGGCTGCTGCAGAGCGGTGTCCCCCAGAGCAAAGCTGTCACCAGCAGAGAGGGGGCTCTGACAGGAGCAGCCCCTGCAGCGATGCCACCGAAGCAGGCAGGAAACCTTCTGCCCCCTTCCTGCTGGAGCCGCCGGGACTCCTGGGCCGATAGCCGGCATCAGGGCACGGGGAGGCAAAATCCCTGGGTATGCTCTGAAGGCCGTGACAGCCTTGGCAATTGCTGCAGCCAGGATCTGGGGAGCAGCTTTTGCAGCTGCAGGGGCTGATGTTTAAGGCTTGGAGCCTCCAAAGGTTCCGGCCTTTGCTTTCCCCGCTGCTTTGCATTGCTCTGTGCCCGGATTGTCCAAGAGACAAAAGCCAAGCGAGGGGATCCTCGCCCTGCCCGGGTTCCTGCTGCTGGCAGCGGCCACTGGCCCCTGTGCCCCGCTCGGGTGACGCCTGGAGGGGCAGCGCAGGCTGTGCTGGGCAGGGGGCGGCGGCTTTGGGCCCTGTGGGTGCCGGGGGCCGTGGGCCCTGCGGGTGCCGGTGCCTGGAGGTGGCCGCAGCGTCGGTGTGAGGAGCGCTGGGGGCTGGCAGAGTCCCGGCGGGATGCGATGCTGGCAGGGGCAGGGCTGCGGCTGCCGGGGCGGGGGTGCGGATGCCGGGCATGGGGTTGTCCCCGGGGTCTCGTGCCTTTTCTTTGGCTGAAGACTCGGGCCAGTCTTAACTGTCACCTTTCAGAGCTGCCTCTGCCGCTGCCTCAGCTCGGGAGAGAGCACCGAAGGTTGCCTGGGTTGGCTCCAGCTTTTCTCATTATCTGGGGATTTTTTTTCTGCCACAGCGAATCGGTTTAATGAACTCCCTCACTCTGGTATTCTGACAAAAGACCTGGTAGGAAAACGATGTAAGCAGACTACTCAGGTTCCCCTGTTACGGCAAGGTGTCCTCCCCAGCACAGGGCACACGGACAAACACCGAGCTGTCCCCTCCTAGTGCACAAGGTGCCAGCTCAGCCAGTCGGGCTGCATCCCCTTCCTGAGGGATGCCTGGTGTCCTGGCAGACACGGGAAGGTGACAGAGGAATTGCTCCTGTCCTCCAGGCAGTGCCAGCTTGCAGGGGGCTGGAGGTGGTGCTCAGCCCCAGCCCATGTGGGACTGGACAGCAGAGCCGAGGTGCAGGGCAGGGCCGGAGGGTGTTTGGGGTGCAGGATGCTCCGTGCTGGGAGCTGGCAGAGCCTGGGAAGCCAGCTGGGACTCGGGGTGCTGCCTGCGGCTGGTCCCTGCCTTGCCCCAGTGTGGGGTGTCAGGGTATGCATCGCTTCCAAGATTTACCTTTCAGGTATAAGAAACTGTTTGAAAGAAGTCACAGCGGAAGGTTATTGGCAAGTGTGGCACAGAGCCTTATCCATCCCTTGGGGAAGTTTTTGTTTTGGAGAGGTTCCTGTGGCATTTGCTAAGACTTGGGCTCCTGCTATTTTATTTTGTGAGTTTGTACCTACAAAACAGAGACTTCAACTGTGAATTCAGCTGTGTTGTGACTTACAGATGTGCTTAGGAGGACACAGAACCTGCCAGGCTGTGGGTGCCCTCCCTGTCCTAGAGCAGCACCTACAGCACCTTTTGGGGATTCTGGTAGAGTCTAGCCCTCCCACAATCAACAGCCAAATATAAAAACAGGTGGGGTGCCTGTTCTGGTGCTCCCCCACCACACAGAGGGACATGACCCAGCCTGTCCTAGTCCCCAGACAGCTGGAGCACAGCCCTCCCTGCTCAGCCTGGCACTTTGGGCAGGGAGCTCACTGGAAGCAGCTAAAAAACAGCTTCTTCAGGGCCACCACGCTGTTCACCAAAGGTAAGGAAGGTGTTCAGGGAAGGGATAAAGCCTTGGCAGGCTGAATACTTGTCGTGGTTTGACACTGGCCAAACGCCAGGCACCCACAAAAGCCATTCGCTCACCCTCTCTTGCTCTCAGCTGGGCAGAGGAGAGGGAAAAAAATTAACTAAGGGCTCATGAGTTGAGATGAGGACTGGGAGAAAACACTCTAAGGGCAAAACAGGTTCAAATTTAAAGGGATAAAGTAAATTTATTATTAACAGAGTCAGAGGAGGATAATAAGAAGTAAAATAAAACTTTAAAACACCTTTTTTCCCCCCAGCCCCTCCCTCCTTCCCACCAACAGCGCAGGGAGACAGGACACAGGGGTTTTGGTCAGTTCATCACTCAAGACCTTCTTCTGTTCGCTCAGGGAGAGAAGTCTTTCCTCTGCTATGCCATGGGGTCCCTCCCATGGGAGACACTTCTCCATGAACTTCTCCAGCATGGCTCTTATCTCATGAGCAGCAGTCCTGCCAAACCTGCTGCAGCGTGAGTCCTTCCCACAGGCAACCAGTCTTCCCAAAACTGCTGCGACATGGGTCACTCTTCCACAAGGTGCAGTCCTCTAAGGATAAGCTGCTCTAGTTTGGAAGCAGGGCCCTCTCTCTCCACCAGGTCTCCCACTGGATCACAGCTTTCTCTGGTATGCACTCGCTCCAGCGCGAGCACTTCTCCCACGGGCTGCGGGTGGATCTCTGCATCCCCCGTGGATCCCCAGGGGCTGCAGGGGCACAGCTGCTTCACCATGGTCCTCACCACGGCCTGCAGAGGAATCTCAGCTCTGGCACCTGGAGCACCTCCTCCTCCTCTTTTCCCACTGACCTTCATGCCACCATGTTGTTCTCCCTCACATGTCCTCACTTCCTCCTCTATCTATGCTATCAATGCTGCCCATAGGTACCATTGCCACCAAGTTCCACCAATTCAAAGATTCTTGCAGCACCCTGCAGCGCCGAGAGGTTCATCTCATCTAAATTCTGTGTCAGGAAATCGTTCACCATGTTTCCGCTGCCAGCCAGGCGGCCCCGCCGCCACTCCGTGGGCAGTGGCGGCCGCCACGGCGCTGGCGCTATTTAACGCCTCGCCTCATGCAGGGCACCAGGAAGGAGAAGCCACTGCCAGCCCTGCCCTTCTGCCCGCGGAGCAGCTGGCTAGGGGCGGCCAGGCAGGCAAGGCTCACCACGGGCCGCACCGGGATGGCGGTGGCTGCGGGGCATCGCCACACACTATGCCGGGATGGCCACAGCGGCGGCGGCTCTTCGCCACCCCTGGAAAAAACTGCCTTTGGGCTGTTTTGATTTTCTTCTTAAATTGTCATCACAGAGGCACTACCAACCTCTCTAATTGGGCCAGCAGCATGTCCATCTTCAGAGCCATCAGGGATTGGCTCTGCCAGACATGGTGGAAGCTTCCAGCAGCTTCTCACAGAAGCCACTTCTGTGGCCCTCCCCTGCTACCAAAGAACCAGGCTGTGCCAAATCAACACAATAGTGCTCTGGATAAATGCAGCATGGGGTCATCTCGCATGGAGCTGGCCCTAGTGTGTGGGGATGGGTGGGGTGGTGTCACTGTGCTCTTCCTGAGAGAGTCTTCTCTGGGGCTGTGGTTTTCAGCACCATTTCTGCTGGGGTTTTTCTCTGTCTTGTTCTAGCTCTGGATCTGAAAGAGAAAATAAAATCCAAATTGCTGTCTACTGGGGAAGCAGCCAGGGGTATCTTCAGTGAGAGGCTCCTGGTTTATTCCCGCAGAACTGTGGGTTATCTTTGCCTGTCTTGTTTTTCTTTGGTGCTCCCCAAAAGCCTCGTTCCACTGAACAGCTTCTACTTGTTCAGGTAGTACCCAGCAGAAAAATGGGGATGATTCTAATGAGAACACAGTGGATAACTCCTCCTGCCCTGCCCATACCTCAGTTAAAGGTATGCAATGGTCTGTGGGAACTCTTGTCCTCCTCCGTGTTTTGTACTCCCATTTGCCCTTGACTTCACTTGGAGAAAGCCTGGAGAAAGTGATGAATGAGACATGGTGGGCCTTTGTTTGCAGCCCGTGTGGGACACTGAGGATGTCTGGTGCTGAAGGCACAGATCTGCCCATGTGGAGAATTTGAGAATTTGCATATATAGGGCAGAGGATTTGGGAAAAAATTATAAATATTTGCAGTAATCACGCAAGGGCATGGACTTCACACACAAGATGGAAAGTGCAAAGCCTTTATTGTGCAGTGAATATTCCCTAAATACCAGCACCCAACAGGATATCACATCATATAAACAGGAAAGATGTTCACCTCAGTGTCCCCCAATCACCTGGGGTAGTGCACAGACATTGCCTATTATGGTAACAGGTAAACAATGCCCTATAAGGTCACAAACTACAATTATCACATCTCATAGGTCCAGCACTGTCCAGAACCCCACAATCCTCTCTCAGCCCATCCCCGGTGACCTGGATGCACTCCCAGGGTCACCTCGGGGTCCAAGAAAGAGGCTCTCTCTCCGGCCCTCAGGGCCTGTCTCTCTTCCAGCACATAGTGCACCCCAACAATAAATTCTAGAAAAATTATGAATGCTGGACTCTTTTGCACTCTTCCATGGCTACTGGAAGGAAACATATTTACTTGGATGACTCTTTCTACCAGATCAACTCTCCAAGTTTTTGATTTGGGCACTGAAAATAAATGGGCATTTTTAGCACTACTCTTTGACGTGCAAGGGATGATGTCTATCCTGTCACACATTGATGGGAGACCTTACCACCCTGCACTGGACTATTTTCTTTGAGGACATGGTGAAACCCCAGCTGAAGAATAATCACAGTTGCATGACTTCTTCTCTTGCACACACCTGGATTCTTGAGTAATTCCTTTGTTATGTGTAAATCCCTTTTCTAAGTTCATAAAGGTCAAAAATATTTGGGGGGAGAGGGAGTGTTGTCAAGTTAGCAGGGCAAAAGGGATTTATAGCAACTCTTCTGCTTTAAAGCTTTTCCCAAGGTACCTGTGAGCAGCTCTGTGGGTAGAAGTCAGTAATTCCAGAGTATTAAAGTTTGTTGTAGAGCCAACAGCACAGCAGGAGTTATTTCTCCTGGCTCTTGCTCATCAGCACAGTCTCCTCTTGTCTCCTTTGTGGCTCAGAGCACTGTTGGTTTTGCAGCTTCAGTACAGGCATGGAAGTATCTGGAACAGAGAAATGTGTGCAAGAATTTTCTGGGTATGTTAGAAAAACACAGCAGTAGTATTGGGCAGTCCAAGGTAGTCTGTGTTTTAAGGATGCTGCTGGAGCTCTGTGCCCTGCCTGGCTGCACAGGTAGCTGGAACTAGTGGGGTATGTGCTCTACAGTGTGAGCAGGGGATCTGGGGCCCTGCCAGCTCCACAGATCCCACTGGATGCATTACAGGCAGTGGAAAAACTTCCACAGCAAAAGATCTTTTTGCCAACAGTGGTGGTGGGTCATGCTCTCCTTTGGCTTTCACATGTTCTTCCTCTTACCTTCACAATCACTTGTTTTATTAAATGAGGACAGATCAGCTCCACTTGGTGTGAAGGTGCTCCAGACAAAACATTCTCAGTGGTTTCTGGGTGCATAAGGAGTGCTTAAGGAGAAGCCACTCTAGCTGCATGGTTCATCCTGACCCTCTGATTTAAAAGATTAATCCTCACAGCACATAGTGTTTTACTACATTTCATGTAAGTATTTCATACCTTGACTGCTCCTATACACCCTGGTCCTTTCATTGTTGCTGTCACTGGTGAATTTGGGACACCAGGTGGCACAAGACAATCATGAAAGGGAGAGAATAGGATGTAGTGAAAAAGAAGGAGGAACAGGAAAAAGAAGAGTACAAAACTCTATTACCCAAAAGAGTCCATGACACAATAACAGGATGTTATTCATGTTATATATCATGTGACTGTTTCATTTACTGTAGGAGTTCAAGTAGGGAAGTTCTGGGATGTAAATTTATGTATTTCACAGTCACTGAAAAGCTGTGGAACTCAGGGCAAAATGCCCCATTGCTTAAAAATTAAGAATATGACATTTCTTCAGAAGTATATTTTAAAAAACAACTGGGTTTACTGGCATGGCTAGGAAGTGCTGTGGATGTCAAGACCGAGAGGAAAACATCAGCCTGAGCCTCTGTAATGCAGATGATATTGACACAGGTGCCCCATACAAAGCCAGTTAGTGGCTTGATTGGGATGATTTATATGTTATAAACATTATGAGAAAGATTTTCTGCAATCTGATTTTTTTATTATAAAAAGAATGATTTGTTCAACAGGATTTTCACTTGACAGGACACTGGGAGGATCTGTATGAGTGTGAATTAGAAACACACAGAAAATGAGGCTGTTGTTCACAGGACTTCATCTGTCACAGCAGGTAGAAGATGGGCACCAAAGAGTGGCAAGGATGGTCTGACAAATAATGCAGTGCTCTGTGAGCACAGAGAACAGGGTTCTATCCGCCCACAGCACACCATCCCCTTGTGGTGCTGCCTCAGCCCTTAGGACAGGCTTTGCAGTGATCCTTAATTTCATACCCATTTTCTAGATGTCCATGACAAGCATTCTCTGCTCTTTCCTGTTTTTTGATCAATGTTCTGCCAGGCTGCAGGGACCAAAGTCCAGAGTACATCACTGATCTTAGTAAATGCAGCACAATGCCAAATACTCTGACAAAGCACTCCCTGCATGTATCAAAGTGGTACCCACAGAGAAAAAAAAAACACTTACTCTTATATTCTGTACCTCAGGTTGCCCTTGCATGCAAACTGCAATGATTTCACCCTTCCACAAACTCAGATGCACATTTGCAAACACAAATTCAGTTCTGCCTTTTAGGCACTACAATATTGTGGTGGTGGCCTTCAGGAGACCCTGGTTAGGAAACCAGTGTTGTTCTACCCTGCATAGAGGTTTGGTGAGGAGTGAAGAAGACTCCCCATGGTGAATGATGCAGATGGAAGAGGAGGTGTACAACTGCTGTTTCAGCCAGCACAGCCTTTCTGTGCAGAGGGACACATGGAGTGTTTGATGATCCAGTTAGATCACACCATGGTAAATGTCACAAAGTGCCTAATGAAGACACCAGTGATGCCATCATGGGTGTCTTCTAAGCAAAGTGCTTTGTTCTGTAGTCTCACACTTGTGAGGGCCCCAGCCAGCAGTACAGAATTACTGGGATCCAGTTCAGTTAATACTGTCTCCATCCACAGAAATGTTTATATTACTGTAGCAAGCATTTCCATTATGATGATTATACCATTTGCCCCAGTGACATTAATTTTAACACATTCCAGTTTTACTGCAGCTGACTTTCTCCTACTCTGTCCTCAGTAAAGGCTTCTACACTGTGCCAGGTCCTGATGCTGTAATGGTACCATCCCTTCCCGCCACGAACTGCCCAACAGAGGGCAGAGAGAGCCTTCCTTTGGCTTCCCTGGGAATGAGGAGGAGCAACGTTCAAGAGCTGGGTATGATCGAGCTGGTGCCTTTTGGGAGGAGCTCAGTTAGTCCAAGGGTTAAAAGATGGCTGTGTTTTTGTTTCAAGAACACTAGAAATTATTTACTCATGAACATGCTGTGTGTACACCCAGTGCAGGCAGAAGCTGAAACAAGACCCAGAAGATAACAAATGAACTGGTGTGAAGGGAAGCTTGGACTAATTTTATTACCTCTTGCCTCTTATTTTTCTTATACCCTCAATGAGAGCAAAAACAGAACATTTTGTTCCTTACGGGAACCCTGAGGCCAGCGTGTTACACAAGAGGCTGGTTCAGTCCCTGAGAGCCCCAGGCTCTGGGTTGGTGGTAAGTCAAGTGCATCATCTTCTCCTCCCTCTCCAGCCGTAGCAAGCATGCGCAGAACATCAACTGAGGACCAAACCCTGGGCCTCACAGAGCAAGTTTACCGAGTAAATTCTCCCTTAATCCAGTCTGGGAAATCATGAGCACTGCACCTGGTATGTTAATGGCATGTGATGGGACTGGTACAGCAACCTTCCTGCCCCTGCTGTTACTCACCCTCAGGTTGCAATTCAGTGTCCAGTTACTCACTGCACACTGAGCATAAGAAAGGCTGGATAAAAGAAATCGAGTGAATGAACAAGATTTCTGCTCAGCCAGGGATCTTCTAAACCTGGATTGTCAGTCCAAGACAAGAGGCTTTGTTCAGAGTTCACAAGTGTAATGCTGCAGCTCCAAGGGACAGAGGGACATAGTGAAATACACAACTCCACCTCTCACTCATCAGAATTGATAACTTGCATAGGGTTTTAATTTTTAGCGAGGGACATTCAGGTATCCTGTTACAAGGTGCTACATAAGGTAAGGAAGGCACAGACCCCTAAAGCTGATAAAGACTATTAAAGAGTTATTAATGGAAACCAGTTCATTAGCTTTATTTGGCTTTGGATCAAGCTCCAGGTATTTAAATCATACCTCCTCCCTTTGTATTAGTTTTGAGGTTGCATGGCTTTTTATCAGCACCTATTTTGCTCTGAAACACAAGCTGATTTATACCAGAGCAATTTGCAAGGAGGCAAACCACTCAGGGGATGAGTCAGCCTTTCAGATGTAGATAATTCACAACTGTATAAATGAGGGAGGTGATCAGGGTGGGACAGGAATAAACCTGGGTCTAAACAAAAAGTTCTGTCTCTACTAACATCTGCATGTAAAAACCTCTTCTCAAAAAGCCTGGCAGAAACAGGCATCCAACTCACACTGACACTGAGCATCTGCTCCCATCCTGAGTCCTCAGTGCATCATCCAGAGGGCAAAGCTCTAACTGGGATCCAAGTGGTGCCTGTGGACACCCTGCAGACCTGCTGTGGTGCCTCACCACGGGCCCAGCTGACCCTGCTTGCAAGGCCTCTGTGGACACAAGAGCTGGACAGAGCCATCAGTTAAGCACTGCCTGGTGTGTTTCACCTTTTCCACCGCCACCATCTCATGTCTGCTTCTGAAAACCCCCCAGCACATTTACGTGTGCTGTTCACGACAATGTTCTTCACTCCTAGAAAAATAATCTTCAGCCTTTTGCGTGGGGAAGAGAGGCACAATTTTCCCAGTAGCTTCTCCTTCCTTTAGAACATCTACATATCTTGGTTGTGTCATTTCCGTTCTCAAGACACCTAATCACTCCCTCCCACTTCTCTGATTATGCACTGTAGAGCAGTTGAGTAATAGAACACCTAATTAAATAGCCGCATGCCTTTGTTATAACCTTTAATTAGATTACTTGGAAATAATAATAGTTTCTTGCCAACCTGAAGGGTTCATTAATTCTCTCTGCAGATAACAGGAAGTAATCTATCTTTTCCTACTGGTATTTTTCTAAATCCTAAGTCAAATGAATCAATTCTGATTTAAAAGTCAATTAGAAATAGATACACTCTGACACTGCACCATTATCTTCATGAGTGAAATGAATTCAGACTCTCCTTACAAGGCAGCTCAACAAAATTTCTCCTTCTAGGGATGACAATTTCAAGACAAGAAGTCAGGTTTTAAAATATAAAGCACTACCTGGAATAATTACCCAACGAACAAAATGCTCCAGAAGAATAAGAAGATTGACTTTATAGTACTTACAAAGTGCTTTAACACCAGTAAAGAAAAATGATGTGAAAACAAAGTACTCTTGCATTTATAAATCACCAACTTTACACAGCCTTAAGTCAGACAGCAGCATTAAGCCATAGTTAAAGATTGACAATTGCTTAGGAGCTAATGGGTGCTGATGACACCTGATGACTATTCCACACTCCATTGTGTGATATTTGCTCGGGGCTGTGTCTATCCCAAACCAGATAAACATCCACACTACCAAAACTGCCTCCATGGAGAGATGGTCACTGTGGTCTCCCCAGTACCAGGACCAGCTTCATGTTGTCAAGTTATATTGTGATAGGGACTGAGGTCCTGCAGGAAGGTGGACAAAATCCTTGGGAAACTCAGCAAAGACAAATGCGGGGGATCAAAGATAGTTCTGGGTCTGGGAGGGATGTCAGAGACTGAAATATTATAGTTTATGACTTAAACATTTTCATGAAGGACTTTTAAAACTGTATAACAAAAGCTGCAGAGAAGACTACTGCACCCTGAACTAGGCCCTGACTGAGGCCTTACACTGCTCACTGATGAACATAAGATAAAGTAACAACTCAGGGCTGGGGACATTCACAAAGCACAAGCTTAACACCTCCAAGGTGGAGACCACAGCCCCAGGGCTATCAGCTGCCAGGCTCGAACAGACCCAGAGGCTTTGGGTATCTTGGAAAAGCCTCTGGTCAGAGGCGCAGTGACCGCCCATCCTCCACTGTGCAGAGGAGCCCAGCTGAGGGGCCCTCACCCAGGAGGGGAAGCTTATCCACAGCAGAAGGGGTGACATGGCCCAGCACAGGGGCCTCCTCAAAGGGGTCCCCAGACCCTGCACCAGAGCACCAGAGATGATGCACCAGACCCTCAGTGTTGCAAGGGACAGTGTGTCAAGCCGGCCCCTGCAAGGGAGACACGTGGATGTTCCCACCTGGCCCGAAGTGTATATTAATCCTCGGAATTCTGTACTCTGTGGCGCGTGGCGACATGGCCACGGCGGCGACGGGGGACCCTCACCACCAGCAGACCAGATGGAGGAGAGCAACGAGACATCATCGGGACCCTTGGATGGGTGATAATGCTTCCACCTAACCCCTGTCACCTCTCCCTGTCGCCCCACCCCCACGCACACTTCTTTTTCCTTCCTTCCTTCCTTCCTTCCTTCTTCTTTCTCTCTTTCTTTCTTTCTTTCCTTCTTTCCTTCTTTCCTTCCTTCTTTCTTTCTTGGCATCAACATCTAACCTTGTTTTGGTTTTAATCTTGTTTCTGGGAACATTTTGAACCTTCTAAGTTCTTTCCGGTTTATGCACAGAGACTTAGCTTTCTTTGCTCTTCTGGGTTTAAACCGGATCGTAACAAGGGAGTAACCCAAATCCAGCAGGACATGGGGTGCTGCCTTGAAAGCAATTTGGTGGAAGAGGTGCTGCGGTCCTGATACGTTGAGTAGGACCCCAACTGAGTGCCCTGTGACTAAAAAGAACATTCAGGGCTGTGTCACTAAGAGTGCAGCCAGCGGGGTGAGGAACCTCACCTTTTACTCTGCAGTGATAAAAACCCATCTGCGAGTGCTGGGACCACTCTGAACTCCCTGGTGCCTGTCCTACATAGGCACTGATGCACCAGAGTCCAGAGGAGGCCACCAAGTTATCAGGGACAGAGAACAGGACAGAGGAGGAGCTGCTGAGAGAGCTGGATCTGTTCAGCCTGAAGAAGGTGAAGGGGCACCTTACTGCTGCCTGCAACTGCCTGATGGGAAGGTGTGAAGAGGACGAGCTGTACTCTTTGCAGAGCTGCACAGCCACAGGATGAGGGGCAAAAAGGAAAAGCTTCTACAAGTGAAATTCCAAATATATATAAGGAAATAAAATCGACTATGTGGGTCATCAAACACTTGATCAGGGCACAAAGGGGCTGTGGGATCTCCAACCTTGAAGGTATTTACCTCTTACCTATGCAGCATTATCTAAGTTGGTTCTGGTTCAAGCATGGGGTGGACCTAGAGGCCTCCAGAGGTTCCTTCCTATCTGAATTATTTAGTATTTAAGTGATTCTTTCAGGATTTTTGTGTGCTTCACTAAAAAAAAAAATACTAAAAAATCATTAAACACTTGTCAAGGAGCTAAGAAACCCAGCCTTGCTTCCAAGTCTGACAAGACTTGCTATGCAACCTTTAGGAAATTATGTAATGTTGGAAAGAAGAGGTGTGTCATGTATGAGGTCAATGGAGTTGGTTGAGAGTGGAAAAAGGGAGGGAATGAAGGCAGGGTCTATTTCAGGAGAGGGAATTCCATACTCTAGGGACAGCAGAATAATAAGTATTCAGTGCTTCTGTTACACAGTCTTGTCCCAGCCCTTTAGCTGGGGGAGCCCAGAGCCCAGAGGTATCAGACAGCAATCTCCACTTCTGCTCAAAAATCAAACAGAATCCCAGTATTTTAATGATCTTGCAGGATTTTTTTATTACCACACGAAAGGTTCAAACATGGAAATCATGTACACCACTCTGCCCCACAGACCCTAATCCTCAGTGGCTTCACAGTCAGCTCCCAGCACCAACAGCACTCACTAAGGGTGACAGTTCTGGCTGTTACAACAGGATAAGATTTCAATAGGGATGTGAATATTATTACTTATCGTAGCCCAACCAAGAATAAATGCTACACATATTTTGCCACAAACACCAATCTCTGTCCCACAGAGCAGTCTGGATCAGACTGAGAAATACAGGAAAAATATGATGAAAATTATTAAATATTATCTATCAGAAATTATCTCCCAGAAGCACAGCTTCACCATATCAAACCCAGCAAATCTGGAAAGCTACAAAGCATTCAGTTTTCCTGAAAAGCCTTTGCACAAGATCATCCTGCACTGTTGTGGGAAACTTTCCTATCTGTTAGGGTTTGTACTCGTCAAAAGAAAGTTATGACAGGGAATAGCAAGAAAATTCCATCCTGCCTGAGTATCTTGTAGTTATAAAAAGCATAGGGAAAAAAGACAATAATCAAGCATTCTCCTCCTTTCCCAAAGGTAAAATCTTGGACACATAGTTCTTCTGCCACTTGTTTATATTCATCTTTGCTTGCCACGTATTCTGTGTTAATTATTTATTTGTTTTTCCAGTTCACTGACAGGCCATGATTTTTACCGGGGAAAATGATATCTGAGAGTGTGAATGTGGGGATTGCTCTGCATTCCTCTTGTCCTGGCAAGCACAAACTGATCAGTACTCTGCACTTGGAATACATTCTTTTTCTCATGAATTTTACAGAGCATATGGAACCAGTGGAACTTGACTGGAGGCATCAGAAGCTGAAAAACAAAGAGATTAGGGCTGCTGAGGTTGAAAAACAAGCGCTTTGGCCGAAATGCCAATTGGAAAATGGAGGGAAAAACCAGTAACACAGAGGACAACTGATGTGATGTTCTTAGAAAGAGACACTGAGTGTTACATCTGCTTTAGCAACCTTTACCTACCAAAAACCAGTAAGACAAAAATAGACTGCAAAAGGCCACACTGACCTAGGGATGGGTATATGCACATCTGCTGGATTCCACAGGAGCTACAGGGATGTGTCCTTGGGGCAGCATCCGGCTTCTTCCTGCAAACACTCAAGTCTGCTAAAGGTAAAATTAATCCAGGCAGCTGGGGAGAAGGGTACAATGCAATGTTCCTACTGTTGAGAATCAAACCACAGGTGATCTGCAAAACCAAACAGTGTTATGTGCCAGCTGGGAGACAACAAATCCACTGCAAAGGATGCCCAGCTGTGCAGATGTGGAACTCCAGCTGCAGTCAGCCAGAGCTTCACTGGCCAGGACAGGAACTGGACAAGAGACAATTGTTTATGTAGGTGATGCATGAGACAGAGATCTCCGATAAGCAAGGCTTGTAGAACTCATTTTGATCATTATTAATTTCAATATACCATTAACTATGGAACTGTAAATGTATGTGTATGTGGTCAAATATCTCTAAAGGAACATAAAGACTTAAAGGTGCATTGAAAAGGTTTAGAGAAAATAAAAAACCCTCCAGACCTTATTTCAGCTGATCAATTGGTTTGTCCTTATACTGGGCTGTAAACTTGGCTCCAAACTTGCTTCCCAGGGATTCCCACCTCTGTGACAAAGCTGCACACTCCTGACTTTTCCATACTCAGCCTCTGGCTGAGCAGCATGCATTGTTCTGTGCTGGAATTAAAGTGATTTCTGTGCCTCAAGTGTTGTGCACGTGTACCTTGGTCAGTCGGAACCACAGATGGCTGATTGGCATCAAAACATGCATGTTGGTCTGTCGGGGAAACAGCTGGAGCTCTTTTCTTGCTTAGGCCTTATCAATAGATATCACTTAATTGTGGCTGTGAGATCTTGTTGGAGTTTATGCATGGAAGGCAAGATGGATTTTCACATCCCTACCAGTTATAAGAAAATGTTAAACTTTGCACTTGCAACGTATGTAATTTTTCTGAAGAATTATTGAGGATATTCTCCTACTCTCTGAAAACTGGGGAGTCTTTCCTCTGATTTCAGAGCATGGACTCTCTCGTTCCTCACTGTCAAAAGAGAAGGTATATTGTCATTTCTATGCATTCACTTATGCAATAGTACATTCAGGTTAAGAAAAAATACACTTGAAACAAGAAAAGTTTTATGTAAAGGCTAAATAATATCAATGGCCTAAATACCTGCAGCAGATACTTTAAAATCACAAAACTTTATTGAGCGTCCCAAAGCCCACAGTGACAGCAGTGATGTCCCAGCTGCTTGACTGTTACAGACTTGTCTTACCCAGGACGTCCCTTTGTGCTCGCAGACATTTCCCGTTACTGGTGTCACTGCAGTAGCGAGGGGCCAGGGATGGCCGTGGGTTCCTCAAGGTGTTCTTGTACCAGCCGAGCCCTCAGGGGTGCTTTGATGATCGAAGATTTTTACTGTAGTGTGTGTATACATACACATACACATACACACACATATATACACACACACATAGATACATACTCTTTGTTTACAGAATCATAGATTCGTGGAATGATTTGGGCTGGAAGGGACCTTAAAGATTATTCAGTCCCACCCCCTGCCATAGGCATGGACACCTTCCATTATCTCGGGTTGCTCCAAGCCCCATCCAACCTGGCCTTGGACACTTCCAGGGATCCAAGGGCAGCCACAGCTGCTCTGGGCACCCTGTGCCAGGGCCTCCCCACCCTCACAGGGAACAATTCCTTCCCAATATACCACCTAACCCTGCCCTCTGGCAGTGGGAAGCCATTGCCCCTTGTCCTGTCACTACAGGCCATTGTTCAAAGTCCCTCTCCAACTCCCTCGGAGCCCCTTTAGGCACTGGAAGGGGCTCTAAGGTCTCCCTGGAGCCTTCTCTTCTCCAGGTGAGCAGCCCCACCTTTCCCAGCCTGGCTCCGTAATCTATGCACGCCTAGGATTTAACGCGGATTTAACGCGGACCTCACGGCCCCTCACAGCCCCACCCCTCCCTTCCCGGCCGGGCGCCCCCGTGACGCGCACCGGAGAGCGCGGCGCGGTGCACGCCGGCAGCTGTAGTCCTTGCGCCGCAGCCGGGGGGACTCGGCGCCTGCGCACGTCGCGCCCGACTTTGCCAAGTGGCTGCCGGAGGCCGGGCGGGCCGCGCTGCCATTTTGGACCTGAGGGACGGGGGAGTCGCGGCCGGTGAGCGGAGCGGGGCCGGGGGGCGAAGGGGGGGCACGGGGGTAGCGCTGGGGACCGGACCCTGCGGGCGGCGGGGAGACACGGGGGGCGCGGGAACCCCGCGGTCGGGCCCGGATCCGGAGGGGCCGCTCGCTCCGGGAGGGGCACGCTGAGGGCGGACCCGCCGCTCTGCCCCCTGGGGCCCCGCGGGGCAGCTCCGGGAGCGGGGCAACGCTGCTCCTTCCCCGGGGCGCGGGTGGCGGTCCCGGGACCCCCGCGCTGCCCGGCCCCGCCGCCCCTCCGCGGCTGCCCGGGGGCACCTGCCCGCACCCCGGTGCCTCCAGTTCCGAGTCCCTTCCCCAGCCGTCCCCAGCAGTGTCGCGTCCCTGCCCGGCCGGATCCCGCCAGCCTCTCCCGGCTTCTGGTCGCCAGGATCTGCTCCTAAACCTTCTCCCTCTCGGGGGCTCACTCCCGTCAGGGCTGTGCTTTCCGCAGCCCTTCCAGCACAGCCTCTTTCCCCCGTGTGTGTCCCCCCTGTCCCGGGGCTCCTTCCAGGTGTACCAGGGTTCGGTGCCTTTGTCTCGGCCGGGTACAGCCGGACCTTGTAGGAATATTTCCTAGCAATAAAGAGTGACTATAGCCAGGTTTATCCCGAGCTGTGTTCCCTCTTGTAAACACTGAAGAATGGCAACGCTGGTGCCACCGCTCTATTTTGGAAACACGGACAAGTTCTGGCTGTTAACTCTTCCGCTCCCATGCAGGTTGTCTTTGACCTTGTGTGCCAGTACTATTGAGATAAAAGCAGACAAAGGTGTTCGAGGATAGGTTTCTCTAATTTGCTCTGATATTCGAGAATTCAGCTTGATTTAATGGCTGTAATTGGTGATGTTAAATTGGCAGAAGACCTGATCTGTGCGTGATGCAGAGAAAGGGGCAGGTATAGCATTTGGCGTGTCTGTGTTGTGGCATCCTTTACCCTTGATGCTTCAGGAAATCTCCCCAGCAAAACTTATCTTTATAGCTTAGTTAGAATTGAAGAAGTCAGGAACCAGGGTATTTTAGACTATTTTTCCCAGTATATTGCTGCTTATTTTCGTGAATTTGTCATTGGTGTGCTTGGTCTCTGCTACCCTGCCAGTCAACCCTTTCGAAGAGGAGAGAAATCCGGGCTGGTATTTGAAAGAAGGCGTTCTGTGCTGAGAGTAGATCCAGCAATTGCTTGTATTTGCCTGAGAAAAGGCACAGGCGTTTAAGAATGAAACACGAATCACAGGCTGTCTTTGGTTCTGAGGATTTTAATACTTAAAAACGTGTTGTTTGAAAAAACAATAAATTCTTTTCTGTTTTCTTGAAGTGAAAGTCCAGAGCAGTTCTGATTTGATTACAGTTACATTGCTGTTTACTACAGTTGTTTAAATCTGAACTGTGTCTAATGTGCATTCTTAGTTGTGATTTAGCTGACATTTAATCACTGCACTGAATGCATTCACCTCTAAGTGATCTTTGGAATAATATGTAGCATTCAGACCCAAAGTGAGTTTTCTTGTTTTTAAAACAAGAACTTATTCAGTAGATGTGAAAGATAACATTGGAGTGGAAAATAACTGAGACTTCTGAGTGCTAACTTTGAAAGCTTCTTACAGATTAAAGTTATTTTGGGGCTTAAGAGAGATTGGGAGAAGATTATTTATATGAATTTATTAGTTAAGCAGCATCACTTCTTTTTCTTCCCTCAATTTTCTCTCCCTTCTTAAAGTTCTGTTTCTTCTGTTGTGAAACAGACCTGAAACATGAGTTATCTTATTTCTTTGTTTCTAAGTTCAAAATGGTTCAGGGAAAACTACAGAATAAATAAGGTGATAGGAAGAAAGGCAGTAAAGTAGCATGGTGTTTGTCTTGAGGAGTTTAAATTAATCATTTTTTCTAAGAGAGCTTGTCATAGACTGCTTGAAAAATGTTTCATAAGAGATTTACAAAGTCATTTTCTCCTATTTTACAACCCGTGCAAGAGATAAGACACTTCTCAGCAGCATTATCAGTATCAGTCAATAATAGCATCTAAATAAACATCTTTTGTGAGTTTAAGCTGTTTAAACAAAGTGGTAAATGTATTCAGCCATAGTGAAGTACTTTTCATGCAGCAAAACCAATTTAATTTCTTCTTAAAAAGCAAGGAAAAGAGTCTTCAGGGTGAGAGCAGAAGAAAAACCCCTTGCAAATGGTAATGGTGAAGCTTCTGGGAGTTTTTTTTTAAGCTTTTCTTTTTGGGTGTCCAGTTATGTTCATGTAATGTTCTAGTTTCTTGTCATTTTGCTGTACTTACGTGTAACTGCAGGAACTACTTTGTGCCCTCACAACTGAGGAAAGTGAAGGTGTGTGCATAACCCAGAGGACTGCTGGTCACAGGTCTTTACTGTAACTGTACTTTGCCCAGCTGTAGAAGCATTTTGAAGTGAGTGCTCACCTCAGAAGAGGAAGTAGACAAGCCACGATTATAGTCTAGCTTGAGAGTATTCTAGATATTTACTTTTACTGTCTCATAACTTGAGTGTTTTTAAACAGTTTAGGCAGTCTTCCTTGGGCTTGGTTGGACTGTTAGCTGAGCTAATTCTGTGTGCACATTTTGGTGAGAGAAAGGTAGTTGTTCTTCATCCTTCTCCTGTGAAGAATAAAGCAATAGAGACTTTGCCCAGTGACTGACACTCAGGTTTTACTGTGGTAAAGAGTAGCTGGAGCTGAAGAATTGATATTTTTCTTCATAAGAATTGCAAATTACAATTAATAGAAATGAAAGTATTGCAGCAAACTGGGAAAGAGTGTTTTGAAGAAGCCAAGGCCCTGTTTCATATGACCAGCTCTCAAGTTATGCCTGGAATTTCTGCTTTTACTATACCAAAGCACAGCAGGTTTTTTTCTCCCCTCTGAGGAAACATGATACCAGATCTTGTTGCGCTGGTTATTCAAATAATTTTTCAAACTTGGCAGCATGTTGCTGTTCTTTTTTTTTTTTTTTTTTTTTAAAGTTTTATTACAGTCCTCCTGTTTAGGAACTGATAATTTCTTCCTTCCACCCACCTGCCCGAGCTATTCTCAACTCTGCTGCTGGGAGAGGCCTGTTGTTTCAGTCAGGCACAGAACTCCTGTCATATTTGCATTTACATCATTGATTCTGAAGCTCAGACTCAAATGGTGTTGTTGCTCAGCAAGAAAAGGCCTATTCTCTTCAGGGGGATTGTTCAAATTTGGTTGTGTGGAACCTTGTTTCTAATCAGGAAGTGAAAGGTGACTTACCTTTACCTGAAATGTGCAGATCTCAGGTTCTGGATTTGTTAGCCCATGATACGGAAGCCAGAGCTTTCAAGAAGAGTGTGTTACTATCAGCCTCTATAAAATCTTCATGCTCTCAGTTTTCTATTCTTTATAGGTCTATTTTTCTTTCAAAGGTAGCCTTTACACATATTTTCTCTTTCCAAGTATTAGCTGGGTACCTAGTAATCTTTTTGAAGTTTATTACTAAGGAAAAGAAAGATCAGGTAAAAGATTAAGGTGATCTTGAAATAGAAAAAGATATGGTAAGACGGGTCTGTAATCTGCTTCTGATTTATTCATTAATTCATCAAATGAATAGCCATTTGCAGTGAAATATCCATCAGGAATATAAAATTTGTGACTGGAAGCGTGTTCATTTACTAAAAAATAAAATAGGCTCTTTGATCCCTTCAGTTTCATGTGATTGGGGCGGAACTTTTGTTCGGGCAAGTCATTCATAACTTACTACGCTTTTTAGCTTTGCCTCATTCAGTGGAAAAAGTGAAGGAAAGTTCAATGCTGAACAAGCTGAAGAGATGGACTGAGACATAGAAGAGTGAGTTGTGTTAATTTTTAACATGCTTTTGGTTAGTATCCATCCTTAGTGCCTCCCCAGTCCCCAGTGCTAGCTGACTTTTAATTATGTATTAATAATCACTGCTCTTGCTTAACAGTTAGAGTGCTCAGATACCCAGATTTTTATTTTATTCACTGCTGGCTTCATAAACACTTGAATGGATTAAGACTTGTTGCTCTGAATACTCCTTTTCTACTTTTCTGACTCCTTAAGGTTTTTGCTCTGTCAGTGCTGCTGTTTTCATCTATGTGCAGAGCAGCTAGATGGAGTGAGTTTGTTCTGTTTAAGGATTCCTCGTCTTTAAAGTTTTTTTTACTTTGGCTTGTCAGAGCCTGAATTAACTGATCTGTGGATCACTCTGATTAATTTCTCTTAATAAGGCTTGTCTCTACAAGTGTGTGTACCTTGTATATGTACATGTGTATTTCCTACTGTTGTAAGTATATATAATTTCAGAGACTAGATAAGAAATGTGGTGACCAATACATAAAAATGTTCATAAAAGGGTAATGTATTTAGCCTAATCTTTAATCAGGCTTGCTAAGTTCTGTAAAAGTGGTGAGCTGCATATTTTCACCAGATTTTACCTCGACACCCTTTCCTGTCTATTCAGGTTAAGACTTCCTGGGTATGTGAAGAGCACTTTATAAAGGAAATGAGAGAAAAGAAAATTCATGAGCTTAGAAGATAAAAAGTGAGACTTGTGGCACTGACTTGCTTTTTGTTTCAGGATCATAGCATGGTTTGAGTTGGAAGGAACATTAAAGACACCAGTTCAAAGATCACAAAGCTGCTTTGGTTGTTAAATGTCTGTGATTGACCCAGTGCATGTGTTGTCTTCAATGATGAAGTCTTCAGAGCAGTTTCTGAGTCTAGCTTTTTGAAGGGGAATAATGTGTATAATGCTAAGAGGAAAGAGGACGGAAATGCTGAAGGAAGACGCTTTTGTCACCTCACTCCACATGAAAGGAGTTGCCATAGCTGCCCAAACTAAACAGCTGTCACCTGTGTTTTCAGGTGGATGCTCACCATGTGTGACATTTCTAATTCCATTTAAGTGCTCATCACCTAAAGATACAGAGGAAAACCTAGGATCCACGGGCAGTAATCTCACAGGTAATTGGCGTGTTCCACTTTGTGCACATTGAATTGAGTGTACCAGTAAGATTTTAGAATGTCTTTTTTTTGCCTTATACCAATGAGGCATTTGGTGAATATTAAAAAGACCAATTTCCAGAGCAACGCTGTATTTATTAAACATTTGCCTGAACCAAATCTAGTTCAGGTCAATGAATAAACTATCATGAGGCAGCTGTGTTCTCATTGTTCTTGTGTGCACCCATTGAATCAGGGTATTTAACTCCTGTTTTGAAATCTGGTTTGGGCAGGTGGATTTGCTCTGTGTGGAGACCTGTTGACATTGCTGGTGGTTTATTTGATATTCTCCATGGTTTAAAGGTTTTAAACATAGCCCTGTGAGGTGTGGCATGGCATATAATGACTTTTTTCTCCTTTCCCTTCTTTTCCACTCATCATCAGGCTCTCAGAACTACAAGACTTAAGGCACTGGGGGGAGCTTGAGTTAATAAAGCAAAAAATAACATTTAAGCAATGTCTTGCTTTCACATCTGCAATGTGAACAAAATAATAGTCCTGAGGGGGATATTAGAGGTGAAAATATTTTCAGACTAATGCCTGTTAATTTTGATGCTGGGAGCTGCCCAGTGAACTCTGTGTTTGAGTGGAGAAGACACCAAGAAAATGAAATTCGTAGTTAAGGGTGGCTGATGTGGGAGGTGAGAGAGGAGGGGACTTATAGACAGTAATAATAGGGATGAGATCTATTCTGAGAAAGCCTGTGTCACAGCTGGGATTTCTTTGCTTTTTGGAATTTCACTTCCTGTTTTAAAAATAGTAAACTCTATACTTCATATTCTGTATTTTTGTCTTCATGACTTCTAATCACACACAGTAATGTTCTAATGTATTGCAAGCAAGAGTGTCTGAAGAGATTTTAGAAGAAAACTGTCAACTCCTTCACATGATTCAGATTCAGGGTTTGCATCTGTAAGGATGTTTTGCTGATTAAGGTGGTCATTATAACCCTATGGGCCTGTACTTTTGCTACAGTATGTGGATTCCTTTTTGGTTTTCCACATGATGCATGGCCAGGGAAGCCGTGAAGGGGTGGATGTGTGGTGTAGCATGTTCACAATGAATTACTCTCCCTGCATAGAATATTTTGCCAGGGCATGCAAAGTGTGCCTATCTTGTTTTTTAAAAAATACACTGTTTCACAGTTATCAGGGGCCCTAGGCTTTTTTCCCTGAAGATTTCCTGGGTTAAACAGATCAGTGAGTGTCAGTTTATGATTAGAATTGACACAAAAGTAGGGAAGGACTGTGAGACAGGGGAGTGTCAAGGGAAAGGGGGGCCCACTCCTTGGGCAGTATCCAGCTGCACTGCTCGATAGCTGCAGCTGCTGCCCTGCTGACACGTGTGGGTGATGCAGTTACCTCCAGTTCACTTGCAAGTTTTGGTTTAGGAGCCAGTCCTAAGCTTCTTCACAGACCTGTGGGCTTTCAGTTGTATCCCAGCAGTAAGGTGAGTCCCTTGAAATTGAAGGATGCAGTCAGTGTTTGTTGTTAGCAGATGTTCTTGGTTTTTTTTTTTATTTAATGTGCAATTGTCAGTTTTTCACACAGAAGATCTAGGATGTAAAGACTGAAACTTTTGTTTAAGGATTTTACTTATTAGTTTAGTTGGAAGAATTAAGATTTCTTAAGAATTAAGGTTTCTGACATCTGCTTTATCTTTTGATAAAGGTCAGAGGAATTTTAGGGCAGCCCCAGAAGAACCAAGTTCAATGGAAGTGTTGAGAATATTGAAATAGTGGTACAGTTCTAGGCCACCTTTCTCCTCTAGTTTCTGTTTTACTTTACAGAGAGGCATGAGCTGGAATGTAGCAAGCAGTGAGTTTTTGCAGGGTTGGGATGGTTGTGTTGTCCACCCATGGCTATACTTTCATGTTGCCATCTGGTCACTTGTAAAAAATTCCTAGGAAGCAGGTAATGGACTTCCACTGAAATTAGAAAACATGAAGACGACTTCTCTGGAACTCAGGGTTTTGCTTGCAGCAGTTTGCAGTTTTGGAAAAGACGGTGACCCGTAGCAGACTTTCAGATACCTCAGGGTTGACTTAAATAATCTCAATACTTTTTCCCTCTCCTGCAACTAATTTCCATTACATCTTTTGGTTTTACTTTAGTAATAAATAATTTAGCTCAGAAAAATGCAACCTTTATTTTCAGCTGACATTTAATTTTGCCCACAGGAATATTACTTCATTTTGTTGCACGTACTGGCTTTCCACTTCTAGTTTCTTTGATTCTACTGTTTAAGGATATTCAGAGAAGCAGCTTATTTTTCTTAGCGGGCAGTGTAAGTGTAGTCATACCGTGGTAACGAGTTACCTGTCAGAATTTCAGTGCCTTGTCTACAGCAGTTCTTGTTCCCACAGCTGAGTCAATCAACAGGAACTGTCTTACCCCATCTACTTTGCTAAAGCAGGTACAAGCAGCAAGTGACAAAGAGCTTTCTTTTTCAAGGGATTTCAAGTCATCAGCACATTTCAGATGTGTGGTTGTCACTGGTAGTAGGGAATGATTCATCATTTCTTTGATGAGCCTTGCCAGGCTGAATTGCAGAGCTGTGCAGTCTGTTCCAATTTCGTTTATTGCTCAGGTACCTACAGTGACAATCTCTTTAGCAAGTTTTTATAGGCAATATCTCCTGAAAGCTCCACAGGCCTTTTTCTCTGTGTTCTTGGGAGCAAAGGAGTGCAGGTGTGTCTGGGGCTCTCTTCATTGCTGTACTCACAGAGGGAGGTAGTTTTGTACTCATTAAACCTTCACCACTGCTGTTGGACACTTAAAACAAGGTGCGTTGTGTGCTGGACAGTCCTGCACAGAACATCCTGAAAAGTCATGTTTAGGTTCACGTAGACACCAGCACTGTACTTTTGAAAGTTGTACCTGCTCCATTGGAGGCTTCCAGGTGAGATGATCAGGGTTTACATTTTGCTGGTAGGTAACAGTCTTTCCAAAAGCTACTTTTAAAAACATTACAACTGTACAATTTTACAAACGTATAAAAACATGTATGACAACTGTAACGGCAGCTGAAGTTGTCATTCTTAGTAATGACTGCAGGTAATTGGGTAATTTAGTGGTCAAGCTTTCTGGGTTTTTTTATTCCCCAGGGTTAAAAGCTTTTTGCAGGTTTGTCTAAGTGTGTGTACAAATCATTGATAATGAAATGTAGCTCTGAGAAAGGAATGGGGAAATAATGTGAAGCAAGCACTGAGCTGTAAATAGGAAGTAAAACTAATGGCCGGAGATTATGAAATCCTCTGTAAATGCTGTCCTCTGTTAATAACTGAATGTGTAACTGCTTCTGAAGGGACTTGTTCCAAAGCTGCAAGGTGGGTGGTGAAACAGAAGGTGGTGACCTCATATTTTGTTTTACTGTGCTATTTTACAGTAGAGAAAGTGTTTCTTCTTGACACTTTGATGTGCTTAGGCCGGAGCAGCAGGCCTCAGCCAGAGTTGACTTACAAGATGAACCCTGGGCATTATGTGACCAACACCATCAGTATTATTTAGCTAAAAATAAATGACACAGATGCTTATGCTAGCTCTGTTTAACCTTGTGTAGTTATCTGCAAGAAATGTATTGTTTCAAGAAACTTTCCCGACTGACATGAATAGAGGCTTGTTTG
Source organism: Lycocorax pyrrhopterus obiensis (assembly GCA_014706295.1). Taxonomy (NCBI): domain Eukaryota; kingdom Metazoa; phylum Chordata; class Aves; order Passeriformes; family Paradisaeidae; genus Lycocorax; species Lycocorax pyrrhopterus. The sequence continues at coordinate 4,589,731 of JACSVZ010000022.1, read as the reverse complement.
TAGGGTATTTTAGGGGAAAACCCTCCCAGCCAGGGCCTGAGCTCTGGCCAAGCCCTGGCCCCTGCTGGTTGGGACGTGTGCCATCAGATCCAGGTGTTTCTGCTCTGAAAATATAATCAGGTCACTTTGACTTGTTGATTTGGGCCTATAAAAGCTGGACCCACTTTTGGGGTGAATTTTGAGACCTCAGCTATGGGTGGATGCACCGTGTAGGATTTCCCCAATTGCTGGAAAGGTTCTCCAGGTCCTTGCTGCAAACGGGACTCCCCAGTGACTGTGGATCTGGATAATGGTAAAGTATTTAGGCAATTGGTGATGTATCTTTCTCAGTCACTATCCTGTCTCTCATATAGCAATTATTAGGTGCATTACCCGGTTTATTTTTGCTTGTTGCTAAAGCCAAGCATGTAGTTTTATTGAATGTATCATTTTACTTTTGTGTTGCCTTAATATTCACAGTCAAATAAGACCATTCTTTCCATTGCTGTCCGTGTCCTTTAAATTGCCCCCATCAATTAGCAGAACACACTTCAAAAGTAATGCCTTTGCAGTACATTTAAAAATAGCTGTAATACAAAAACCATGGATTTTCTTCCGATGATAAGTCACAAAATAACCTGTCAAATTAGTTCTAGTTCAAGTGGTTCTCTTAACATATCTAGTGATACCAGTCTTTTATCTCTCCCTATAAGCATCAAATTAAGTTCTGCAGTTTCTGAAATTTACTCATGAAGGTTGACTATTTCCACCTTTTTAATTGGAAAATAACATAAAGCAGTAATGTAAGCTGTGATGCTGTGTGGGTACGTCTGTATTAATGAGATAGGAGAGATAAATGTAGGCACTGGGAAATGAGGGAAAGTCAGTGGATATGTGAAAATCATCAGGCTAAAGTGGTAGAAGAGCACATTGATGGGAAAGACAGCTATGTTATGGTGTATGGCTATATTATACCTCCAAAATCAAGTTACCTGTGTAGACATCATGGGGATTTTTGGCAGCATCATTTTTGTTTGGTTTTAGTATCGTAAGTGAAACTTCAATGCCAATCTTTCCCACTGAGATTTGGATTAATTTATATAGACACCTAGGAGAAGCTTTTAGAAACTGGTAGAGGTTCAGCATCTTTAAGTGACACTCCAGCCTAAATTTGTCACACATGGGATATTTTTTTTGGAAAAGAGAGTAATTAGTTTAAATGAAAGTACCAGGACAGTGGCTTTAAAAAAACATGGGAGAGATATGGAGCAACATACAGGTAACTGTCCAGATTTTTTGGGGTAAATAATAACCATAAAAGTTAAAATGAAGGAAGTATATTAAAGTATCAACAAATTATGATATCTTTTTGAATAAACAGAGTATCAGCCATGAAATTTAATGACTTTCTTATCTCTGATGTTGTTTATATAATGATGGGATACCACAGGTTCCAAGGCAGTGATATGGGAATGTTTTATGAGGTTTCTTATTAGGAGAAAAGAAAATGAAAATAAACCAAGAAACCAGTGTGCATATTAACTGTCCAGTAGCATCTTTATGTTGGGACAGTTGAACCAGTTGGCTTTTGCATGTTTTTCAGTTTCATGTTATCTGATTGTCATTAATTGGAGCTGGCTAACACTTGGGTCTGTATAGTGCTGGACAGGTAGGAGATTTACTCAAGCTGTATTGCTTTGTTCCTTATAATACACAGCAGCAATAAGGGAAGTGGACGTAGGTTTTTAAAAGTGAGAAGGAATTCCTGGTGTACACTTGTGCATTGAATGTTAGTATAGGACTTGGGAAAAGCTGTAGAAATGAAAGCAGGTGATGTTCAAGATGAGCATTACTGAACCTGAAGAAAGTGCACAGCTGATTTATGCAATCTGTGCCTTTCCATTCAAACTAGTAAAACTTAAGCTGTATTGATAACCATGCACTGAAAGGGATCCTCCATTTGGAAAAAAGTAGCCTATATGACCAGTTTGATAGATGTCTCTTTAGAGGAGGAATCTGCTACAAGACAGAGACCCAAAGAGAACAAGAAGAGCAGGACAGGTACAACAGGAATTATTGAGGTTGTTTTAGGGAACTCAAAGAATCACAGAATACTTGAGGTTAGAGGAGACTTCTGGACATGGCCTGATCCAAATTCATCTGCTTAGAGCAAGGCCAGTTAGAGCAGTCAGTAACGTGTTCAGTCAGGTTTGGAATGGCTCTGAGAATGGTGATTTAACCTGTCTTGACAATTTCTCCGCTGTTCAACCACCTCACAGAAAAATAAATAACTCCATCCCCTGTTTTTAAGTTGAATTTCCTGTATTTTAATTTGTGCCCACCGGCTATTGTCCCATCCCTGAGTACTGCTAGGGAGAGTCTGCCTTCAGCCTTTTAACCCTTCAGGTATTTATACACACTGATAAGATCCTCCTGATCATTCTCTTTTCCAGGCTTAACAATCCCAGCTTTCTCAGCCTCTTCCGAATCACTTTCTTATCTCTACAGCCCTTTGCTGGTGTCGAATCAGTACATCTGTGTCACTCTTGATTTGGGGAGCCTAGAATTAGAGTGAAAGAAAAGGATCACCTTCCTCATCCTGCTAGTGATGCTTTTTCCTAATCCAGGATGCTGCCAGCCCTTTATTTTGTTATTGTGAGGAAGCATTGCCAGTTCATGTACAACAGCACCAGTGTTTTCTGCATAGTTGTTTTCTGTCCGGCTGCCCCCCAGCTTTTACTGGTGCATGGGTTTATTCCTCCCCAGGTACAGAACTTTGCACTTCCCCGTGTGGAATTTTTGTTCCATCAGCGTATTTGCTGAGGGTGAGCTGGGTCCTGTTGTCCAGGTCATAAATGAAGAAGTTAAGCAGTGCTGGTCAAGTTTCTACCCCTGGGCTGCAGCACTAATGCCTGGATTCCAATTGGGCAGTGCACTTCTGATCCCAGCCCCAGGAACCTTGCCCTTCATCCGGGCTTGCAGTCTGCCCCCTAATCCTGCCTGGCCCCTGCTTCATCCCCCTGTGTGTGAGGATGTTGTAGGACATGGTGTTGTTCCAGCTGCCAAGTCATCTTCTCAAAGAAAGCTGTCGGGTCAGTCAGACATTATTTCCCCTTTATAAATCCATGCTGACTAATACAAATCACTTTTCTTGTCCCCATTATGTTTGGAAATGGCTCCTATGAGAATTTGCTCCCTGACCTCCCTGGGGTTGTGATGACACTGGTCAGCCTGTAGTTTCTTGGGTCATCCTTCTTGCTCTTTCAAAGAAAGGAGTGTCATTTGCTTTTTTTCAGTACCGGGAATGTGGAGAGTCGCTCACAGGAGTTGGACTTCTCACTTTAATGTGGCACAGAGTGGGCTTCACTGATTTTCTCTAATGCATAGAATGAATGAGAAAAGAAACTTCAGTTTTTCAGCATCTCTCTAGATGCTTAATACTTCTGGAAATTTATCCTCCTTGTGAAAAAAAAACATTTGTGCTTACACAGATAGTGGTACTCAGGTACTGCTCCTCCTCCCACATGAAACAAGCACTTCTGTGGTCTGGCTCATCACTTAGGCCTCAGGGAGACAATCTGTTACCCTGTTTGATGACACAAATATGTTGTGCTTTGACAGACTTTTTTTTTACCTACAGCATTCATAATTTGTGTTCAATAGACATATACTCTAAATGTAATCTTAATCTATTTGACTAAAAATACTCTGATTTTTACTTAGACCAGAGCACAGCAGTGAAAACTTTCTAGTAGTTTTGTAGCAACAGTTTTCTAGCCTTGATTTTGCACAGAAGAAGGGAAAAAGCACACCTGTCCCACTGATGGAGAGTGAGAAACTTTGGGATTTCCTTTTTGTAATTTTGTAAAGGAAAATGTTCTGAAAAAGAATCTCCTCTGAAACTGTCGAAATTGAGTGAAAGGTGGCAGTCTTGAAACAAAGTGGCCAAGCAAGGTCACACATGAAAATCCTCATGTCCATATGCAGGAAATTAAAGCAGGAGAAGACAAGTAATGCAAAAAGAGTGAACTTGAGTCAGTGGATGTGAGGAGAGATCTGTGAAGGTTTTCCTCAGAGCTAGAATGCAGAGCAGAGAGAACAGGAAAGGAAACAATCTTCATTAGTGGTTTAATTGTTTTAATTTGGACAAGGAGGGCACTTTGGAAATTAATCCACTGAATGTTCTCACAGACTGCACTTGATTTGACTTGTGAAATGAGCTTGGATCAAGGAAGCTGAGTTGCTTTTGGATGAAACTAAACTGGAAGCTGGGGTCCTGCTGGTGTGGGACTGTAGGATCCCAGTAGAGCTGTTCCAAACTTAAAATTCCGAGAACATATCCCATGTGGGGTTTGGGTCTGCAGACCTTCCTGTGTGGCCCCACTCCTGTTGCACTGCCCTGCTTGTGGGTGTGGGCACAGCAAATCCGTACAGGGGAGTTCAGAGACCGTCAGCACTGGAAAAGGCTGTGCTGTTGTGAAAGGTGCTGTAACAAAAAAGAGACAGTAATTCTGAAAGGTGTGGGCACAGAGTTTTTAGGAAGATTCCAGTACAGGAGGTGAAAATGGGTCTGTAAGAAAATGGGAATCTGATTTGGCAAGTAATTCCCTCAGTGAAGCTTAGAAGCCGTATGACAGTGCAGTTAGCTGGTACAAGCTGAAGGGTAATAGTCTTATTTTTAAATGCAGCTTTTATTGGTTTATTTTAATTTTCTCTGTACAATTTTCTCTGTACAATATGAACAAGTTTTGAAAATGAAGAAGAAGTGAAAGTCTTCAACAAGAAACAAACAAGAAATCCACCTAAACTGAGAATAAGGGAAGCATTTATATGGACTGTTATTAATAAAAGGCGCAGGGAAACACATCCTAAGGTGTTAAAGGAGTAGCTAAAAAACTGAAGCAGGAGAATGCTTCCAAAGGAGTTAGCTTGGAGACTCTTCTCAGTCTTTCAAGTCAAAGCCATCTGAAATGAATGTACAAACATACACTGAAAAAATGATTGCACTTCTAAGAATTAAATCATGTAACAAAATAAATCTTGCCATATACAGTGTTTGGTTTGTTTGTTTTAACTGTTAGATTTTTCCTGTGGTTTTAGTGAAGCTCTTTGATTTATGGTATGAAGTTCTGACAGAAGTAAGCAATCTTGACTGTGAGTAATCTCTTACCGTATTATTGCCAATATCAAGACAAATAAAATTTCTAAGGAATGCATCTTTTTGTCCTTTGATATTACATATGTTTTAGTTTGCTTGATCGGTTTCAGCAGCAGTGTGGCAGGGAGATGTGAGGATGGAAGGCACTGTGCACATTTATGCCCTAGTAAAATAGGGTATGTTTGTGTAAAGCCTCAGAGCTGCTCACTTTGTTGTCACTGTATCTGGAAACATGAATATCTGTTAAGATGCCTTTATTATAACTTGTATTTTGCTCCTAGTTGAGTGTAGTGAACATTTTTACAAGACATTCAACAGCTTGGTTTAACATTGATATTCCCTGTTTTGGAGGATGTTGGACAGGATGATCCCCAGAGGCCGTTTCCAGTCCAAATTATGGTTTGTTTCCAATTAAAAAAAAAAAAAATTAAAAGCAATTCCTAGAAGTGTGTTCTTGTTTTAAGATATCCTCATGTGCTCTTTCAGTAACACATTTTCATTTATGTGATTTTCAGATCATTCTTAGATCATGTTTTGCTTAAATGCACAGCATAGGGAGGAGCAGAAATACATGGAAAGGGTGTGAGAGGTAAAGATAAAAATGTAGCTTGGCACTTGTTTAGACTGTCTTCAGAAATGTCCGAGAGTTAAACCAAGCACACTTTTCTCATCCTCAGTGAAAATTTTCACAAGATTATGTACCCTGACTTCAAAGTCAGTGCCTATTCTGTGTATTTTGTCTCCTTGTCCTTAATTTTCTGAGCAGTTCGTAACAGGCAAGATTTTGGTTTTTTTTCTGGTGTATTTTCATCTTTTCAAGTTTTGTTCATGTGTTTTATATTTTTATTCCATGAATGCCTTTGTTTTAAATACATAAGCATTAATTTGTGTTTTTCCTGGCTACTTCCTACTACTAACTTCTTGCATTGCAGGAAAACTGTTAAAACTGCAAAAAGATGGCTAAAAGGAAGGTGATTTGAATTATTTCTTCCAGGCAGTCATCAGTTAATAGACTATACGTAAGAAGATTGCCTAAAGGGGGGGGAAATAACGTAAAATTTTTACTTAATATTTTTGCTCTGAGTGATCACATTATTTCATTGCCCTAATTAAAAATTAATTGAATAACATGAATAAGTAGCTTATCGCTTGTGGATTTATGTGACTATCTCTTCTCACTACTGTGTCATGCAGCTGAAGCAGTGATAAGCAGAGGCCTTCAGGTAAATTCTTTCCTTCCCCTTCCCATAGCTATATAGCTATAGTATATAGGACTAAATAAGATTTTATAGGGCAGACGGAACAAAACATTATTGCTTTGGGTAATTGTTTTGTTAACTAGCTTGTGCTGCTTCTCTTCAGTGCTTCTTTGGGCCAAAAGTTGTCCTTTTGATAAAATGTGAGTTGTGTTGGGAAACCTGATCTCCAAATTACAAAACATGTATTACTTGTATTCCTACAGTCGGGGTGGGATGTTACTTGGGTGAACCATAACCGAGGCTGCGTGCTGTAGGATGTTGTGTTTGTCAAGCAGCTGCAGTTTATAGAAAGCACTAAATGTTTTCAGGTACCTGGTCAGGTTAATGTCAGAGCAGTTTGACAGTGACTGCTTGGAAGTGTCTGGCCACACTGTGTCCTTTTCCCTGGAGAAAATTCTCTTCCAAGGTTACCACTGAAAAAATACTGTTTATACTTTCTAGGTACTTTCTTTATAGAAACTTGGAAACATAACAATTGTTGTTTTTTAAAAGTGAAATATAAAATGTTTTATTGCCTGTTAGGGAAATACATACTGTCGATTACATTGCTTCAGTCTGTCATCTTCCTTTCTGAGGAAGGATATCCCTGAAGTTACAGCACAGAATATTTCTTTAACCTCTGTTTCCTCAAAGGTCCATGTAGGACGTGGTTCATAGTGCAAGGAAGTGGAAGAATTAAGAGGGGAAGCTGTAATTAGCTTCTACAAGATGTGAGAGTTCTGATTGCTAGAACTTGATGTCTTTTTTGGTTAGAGATCTGTAATAACAATCTAACAGTCCTAGTAACAGGAATATTTAAGGTCAGAGGAACTTTGGAGATGCTAAAAGGGTATTTCCCTATGGAAGAAGAAAATTGCTCATTCTGAGAAGTTGGTTCACTATATAATCAAATCATTCCCAATTCTAGGACTTTCTCCTTTTAAGGGCATAAACTTTCTGCTCACAATACTGTTACCTGGTGGGTTTCAGATTGTGAGTTTGTGTTTTGAAAGCTGAACTTGCTTTAGACCATTCTGTAAGAAACGTGATGGCCACAGCAGAGCCATTAACAGTGGGGTGGGTTAACCATGGCTGGCTGCCAGGTGCTCGCTGCCTCCTCAACCAAATGTGATCAGATGTGTTTGGTAAGTAAAACTCTTGTGTGCTCACACCTTTAGGGGTCTCCATTGAGAAAAGGCAGCCAACAGTGAATTAAAACTCTTACCTACAAGTAGCTTCCAGAAAAGGGGACCTAGGAAAGACTTTTGCCCATCATGAACTAGATAAAAAAGCACAGACTCCTATAAATGAGCTTTTACTTTGAGTGTTGCCAGCCCATGGTAACACCTGAGAACTCTCAGCTATAAAGGAACAGTCTTGAATATCTGGTTTCTTGAATGAGAAGCAATTTGTCTTGCTTTGCAGGTAGCAAGGTAACTGCTTACCTTCCACTCCCCAGATTGTAACTTTCTTCTGGTCCTGAACTCCCACTGGGAAATTTTCCTGAAACCTCATCACAGAAGCATTAGAATGAAACATAGTTCTGAGTCAGTACAGTATTGTGTTGAAACTATGTGACTACCAAAGATTTTTTGCAAATAATTTTAAAGGCCAAAATTAATTTCTAAAAGCAGTGGTTTTTAAAACGCAGAAGTTAATCCAGTTAATGTCCAGTTAATATGGGTAAATCCAGTAATTTAAAAATCTGTTTAAGTTTGTGGTAGTTACAGCTATTCCTGTTTCACTGCCTTCTCCTGTCATCTTAATACTAGTTTAATTCTCTGTACTGGGGGTTACTATGCATGCCAGGTTTTATAGATGCTTTCCAATGGTGGTGTTTAAGAACCAGCCACTTTTTTATATTGCTCTATTTCGAAGATTACAGCAGTGAACCAGTTTTAGCTTAGTGGTTTGCATATATGAATTGTTGTCCTCTTTGAAATGATTGTACCATGAGAAGGAAATGGCTGAAATAAAAATAGACCATCTCTTTGTTTTCACAAATGGTTTTAATTATCCTGTGCAGCTCTCTGCAGTGGCTGCTCTTGCCAGGCTTTTGGAAATGGAGCAAAAGGCATATGATGTTCATGTACATGTATTTTCCCCTCTTTGAGCATTTCTTAAAAGTTAGTAAAAGCTGACATCCTCCTAGTTAGGAAGGAAATCCATTGGGAAGTTGCCTGAGTTGGTGGCAATGCCAGTTTTATCCCTTTTGTCCTGCCTGCCACTGTTTTAGTCTAAGAACAGCTTGTGGTTGGGAAATTTCTGATGTACTACTGAAAGTGTGAAAACCAATCAAATTACATTTGTTTTTCTTTGAATTTTTTATATTGTAGCTCTATTTCTTTATGTGTCTTTCCCCCATTATTTTATTCAGAATCAAAGGCTACATGTGTGTAGAAAATAGTCATATGAACCATTTCTGCTTAGGTGCAGGTTTTACAAGCAGGCTTCTTGTTGCAGAGAAATGCTAATGACTGAATTCTCTATAATTTTGCTGTAATTCTCCAGTTTGGAAGGCCTGAAAATAGTTTAATTTAGACTGAAGCAGCGTTGGAAGCATTTTTCTCCTCAGGCTGAAGCTGATAGACCAGTTTTTCTAACGTGTGCCATTTGCACGAGGAACACTACTTCTTGATCCCAGGTATTCAGGGAAAAGTTAAAATGAGTATCACTGGGTGTCTGGCTACAACGTCTCCAGAGTTGTTCTGCCTTTCATTGGGCAATGTCTTTGCTTTGGTAGGCAAGGGTGAAGGTTTTTCAGCATTTCCAACTTAGAAACTTTAGATTCAGAAGACTTTCCCATACTCAGTTCTCTCTTGAAGTGGAAGATGTTTAGGAACAACAAGGAATCAGCACTGAGGATTACTGTTGCATAAATAATTGTTTCTAGAAAAGGTATTTAAGGCTGATTGTATGTAATTTCTCAGTCTTTGCTCCTGTAATTTAAAATCTGTTTGTGACAGTCATTTTTTGATGCCATTGTAGGATATCAATATAGTATCACACTGATTATCATTCATGTTGCATTGAGGTCGCAGGAAATTAGTAAAACAAAACTCAGTATGGGACTTCACGGGGCAAAGACAGAGAATGTGGTATGTTTATCTTTAAAATCTCACATTCCTTGTACCCTCTCACACATTTCATTAACTCGTCCTCTCACTTGTGTACTCACAGACACCAGGACATGCCCACGTGTTGAGGTGGGGTAGCCAGTGTCTCTTTTGTGCTCCGTGGAGGATGGAACTAATGGTATCTGTCATTGTTTATTGTGCTTCGGGTTCCTGTTGGTGACAACAAACTACTTCATAGATGGATATTTTATGTCCTCTAGGAGTCAAGAGTTGTTTTTTGCTAGTCCTTTTCTTCAGAATCTAGCTTACTTCAGCTCCCATAAATCTTCGGTGAAGGCTAATGCTGCTTGGTTTTTTCCTTATTTGGAATATCCATATCTTTAAAGCTACAGTATGTTTTCCTGTTGGGCTGACAGGAAATGGAATGACATATGTGATGTGACATAACCCTGTTGGCACTCTCCTCTTTGAAGCACATGCTGTTTTGCTGGTCAGGCATCTGTGCTGGAGTCTTATCAGAGTGAAGGCATCCTGGCCTTGACACAAACACTCCTCAGTTTTATTCCTGCAAGAAGTGTCCTTTGTTATCAATCAAAGCCGTTTTAACTCTTGTTTAGCTGATTTATACATGCACATCTTCATCCCTACTTGGTTCATCTCAATTTAGCATCTCCATTACATTCTCTACAAGGTATGTTTGCTCATAGCAATGAAAGATCCAACAGAAAAGTTCAGAATGGTGGGTCTAGAGAATAGATTCAGATAATCTCACTTGTAGAATTAGGCCTGTTGATTTAGAGGAGATGTGACTTCTGACTCTGTTACACCACTGTACTTGGAAAGGGTACAGAAATGATCATCTATAAGGAGATGTAACAAGAAAGTGATTCCTGTGTTGAGCCAGGAGTACAGTAGATCATATATTTTGTATACATGGATCAGATACGAAAAAAGTAAAATATACAATTTTAAGACAGGATAGTAGATGAAACTTCAGCATCAAGGATATATCATTAGAAAGTCTAGTATAGGGCCAGGACAGAAGTTGGGCACCTCTTTTCATTTATTTTGTGGTTTATATATCTTGCTTATCCCTCCTTGCAGCCTCTGAAGGTCATGTCACTTGGTTTGCTTCCCAAACCGATTAAATTGTATTCCCCACAAATATATTTTTAGCCTGTGTATTCAATTGGCTCCAGTCTTATCTTTCAGTCGGGATCTCTCTCGTTGCTCTCAGAGCAGCTGCCTGGATGTTGGCTGTGTACCTGGATAACCTGAGCATGGAGGCTGCAGGGAGCTGTGCCTGTGCTGGCTCTGATGGCAAGGGAGACAGGACCACACAGCTCAGTAATCCAGCCCACAGCCTGTTTTCAGATCCAGCATGTATTTCACATTTGTTCAAAAAACAATTCGGGCATTTTAAATTCCAGCAGTTGTATTCTGGCACAGACTGCTCGGATTTTCCAGCCTTTGTGGTGAATGGATGCAGTGCTGCTCACAAAGTAATGGCCAAAGGGAGCCAAGCTGCATTCTGTGTTAAACCTCTCTGATCCTTTCCTTATATAAATATCCCCTGATGCAAACCTCATAATTGCTTCCCTTTCCAACGTGTACTCAACACTCTTATAATCTGTGTCTATTCTTTTCTGCCTGGTCGATTACTCAGCAGTTTCTTCCTTTCTGTCTTTTGACTCGTTTCAGCAAACCTGACCACGTCCTTAAAACTTATTTTAGAGGGAAAAAAAAGTGTAAACCACTAAAACCAGCTTTGTCAAACCACATTTTACTTGAAAGATGAAACTTGAACAGTTAAAGTAACTGCAAATTTGCTAAGCAAGTAAGTTGCCAAACTCCCTGTCTCTGCCTGGGCTCACCGTGTAGTTATAGCTAACATTAAAGACAAAAACCTTTTCCACAAGATGCATGCTTTTAGTTAAAGAGAGGCCTCAGTGTTTTGGGGGAAGGAGAGGAAACATTTCTATGATTTCTCACATACAAAACAAGTGCATGTATTTATCACATACCTGTTGATAAAAGGGACATGTTACATTTTACATGCAGTTTTTTAAACAAAACTTTGTGTATTTTATGCTTTTTCCAAAAGTCTGTATTCCTATTACATAGTGAGGTTCTCAAAACCATTGTTAAAATTACTAGGTATGTTAAAAGAATTTTTTTTCATTATGCAGATTTTTTTCTCCATTATTGAAATTGCAAATGTACTTTGAATAGGAACACCTGCAAAGAGCAGCTTAGCCTATTCTTAAAGTTAATTACTAAACATAAGACTTAGAGCAGCCAACAATGTGCAATTATTTCAATATTTTTTAAATTATAAAGAGCATGTGCCAACATATTTTCAAAGCTATGCGTGTGTAATACACAGTCACAGGGTTTCATTCTCACCTAGGTGTCTTCTGTTCTTTCAAATAAATATGAAACAAAATTACCTTCTTCAGTAAGTTGGTTCTTTACCTGATAAATTCCAATGCTGATTAAAGTCACCCAAGTTAAATTGGTGTGACACTGAATGTCTCTCAGTCCATTTATAGCATTTTCTTCTGTTTATGCTCCCTGATTTTGTGGGGTGAGAAGCTCTTCCCCAGCTCTTCCCTTTGCTTTAACCACAAAGCACTAAACAAGGGTGAGGAGAAAAGCAGCTTTCTCATGGTTTCTTAGAAAAATAACTGAGGATCCTCCTTTGCTGCCTTCCTTTTCCCAGCGTAGCATTTGGGCTGCACTCTCCTCCTTCTTGCACACCCCTCACACTGTAAACTGTGGTGGAAATTTGTTGTCTTGGATGAAGGTGCCCCAGCAGCACTGGGTCAGGCCAAAGGGGAAGCTGCTGGGAAAGCACTGCAGGTGGGATTCAGAGAACAGGACCAAAAGGATGTGTGGTCCCAGTTTCCTGCTGTGAGGCAGATTTATTTTAAGCAGTGTTTGTTCAAACCTGCCTGAGTACCAACAATGGTGCATGCAATTATGAAGCTGAGTATAATTTATCTAATAATTTACATATTATGGTAGGATGTTATAGAACCAAACCTCCCTTGGAGTAGGTATGCAGCCACCAAAGAAATTCAGACAACCGTTTGAATGGTTTCTTTTTAATGGCAAGAAGATACTCTTTCTGTATTCTATCTTTTTATATGCCACAAAATTTGTCTTGTTCATTTCTGAGAAAACCATACTTACCTGATCATGCTCTGAACATCCATTACACTGCCCCGGTCATTCTGTCAAAGCTCTCAAACCTTTCAGCTAATGTTCCTAAATTTCAGATTCTGACAGGTTTCTTGGAAGTGAATTAGCAGCATCTGGGAGAAAAATGGCAATAGGAGTTTACTACAATTTAAAACAAAACAAAAGCAGAACAACAAAACAAAACACCAAGCAACCAAAAAAACCTCAAAACCCAACCCAAACCACACCAAATCCCTAAATATCCATGAAGATGTGTTTAATTTTCTGCTGCAGTAAAAAACCTGACTATGCATTCTCAGGTTTGGAATGACAGTTTAAACTCGTGAAAGTGCTTGCAGCGTTACATTAAATTTATAAAGACATTGGCTTTTCACATTCCTAAGTATCATTTCTATTATAATAAAACTAGATGGAAGTATTTTAACAATGATTGAGAAGTGTATGTTTTTTTTATTTTGTGATTACGCTTACAAGTAGCCTTAGGCTGGTTTTGAGTTTGAAATCATCTGCAGCTTCTAATAGAGTAGTTTTTTACACACAAACAGAATCTGTTTGGTGTATTTGTTACATAAATGAAGAGGAGTAAAATGTTAAAAATTAAGTTTAAGTATAGAAATTAGCTGGATATGTGACTGACAGTGTTACCGCCTTTTGCACTCTCTTTTGCTTCTAAGTCTAGTTCATTAATCACCACGGATTCTTCTTTGGCTAATCAATATATTTTAGCTTTGTTTCCTAACAAAATGAGGTGTATATAATTCCACCTGCTCTCTTCCCATTTTCCTGTGTGTTGCACTACAGACTTTCTTAATTACTGATCCGTTCTGGCTAAAAACTGATGGAGATGGAGGTAGAGAAGTTGATTAAATTTCTATGAGTTGTGAAAAATCCAGATGAAGTACATACATGCATGGTAGGGAAGGGACTTAAATTAGTGCCCAGCTGAGAGAAAAGCTGCAGTGTGTTTTCCATGATTATTCCTTGCTGGAAGCTTGGCATGGAACCAGCAAGGGTTCTGCTTGGTGGAGTTTTTCTCAGCAGGCACTTAAGGGGAATAGAAGAGGCACTGGAGTCAAGGTATTGGAAAACATGGAAAGAGAGGTGGGGCTGTTGAAGTGCAGGGTAGAGGTAAATTGTTGCTTCCTGCTTCTTCCTCTGGAACTCTTTTCCTGGTTAATTAATGGAGCTTGCTGTAAATGAACAGCCTCTAGATTTTAGCAAGAGTACAATAAAATAAGACTCTTCAGTTTTATTGTTCAAAAATAACTAGAAATTTTCTAGCAGCTTAGAGAACTAAACAATGTGTAGTATAGTTTCCATTTTTAGAAGTTTTGGCAGGCAGTATGTTCCCGGAATTTTCCTTAAGCTGGTTGTTGGTGAAGGCTGTGTCTCTCAACATACACATTTACACATCCACGTGTGTTAACTCAGCGGGTGTTTGCAGGACACTCATTTCAGATGTGGTTAAGCTGCTGGATTTTCTCTGCATATTCTCAATGAAAATGATCAAATGTTACTAAAATAATTTTAATGAGTGTGTTTGCAGGGTTGGAAATGAAAGTTGGCTTTAACACATGCTTCTGAATGAGTGTAGTGTGGTGTAAATGCTTAGTGTGGGAGTTCAGTTGAGAGTGATGCCCTTCAGGGATCCCAGGTGTATTCCGTGCAGTGTTATTTCTCCAGGTGGGAACTGGCAGCTCCTTTGTAAATCCAAACTCCTTCAGACTATCCCATGTGTCTCTGTTGGTCTAGATGTAATCTGATTGCTTTCATACAGCATAAAGAATACCCAGGAAGTTTGGTACAACCAGTCACAGGAGCAGAATTAAGAATTGCCCTCTAAATCATTTAAATTTAGGCTACTTTTTAAATACTTATGTAAAATATTTTTCACTCTAACATGATTTAAATTTGTGTGATTCACATCTGAAATTTAGTAACAGCACTGATCTCTACTAATAACACCAAAAACTATTTGAGCAAGTCATTAGTACCTTTTTTGGTGGTGTCATATTTTGCAATAGGGAGCACTGGCATGAGCAAGCTGTAGGATGCAAGAACTTCCCATTTCACCACGTTCAAATACCTGTGGAATTACCAGTTTCCACAGTTGCTGTCACAGACTTTTGCTTCAAATCACAGCCTCCAAAAAGAAAGTTGCCATATTGAGACCTGGTCTCCTTGTACAAATTCTGGTTTGCTTGGCGTGGCTGAACACGTTTGGGGTTAGATAAACTGCTTGTAGTGTTATCAGCTGTAAGTTCATAAATGGAGTCTTTTGACTCACGATACAGATAGGGGCAGCCTAAACTAATACTTTCCTTTCCTTGTTGTAAGTAATGTCGTGTGCAGAAAAGTGCTTGAGAGCTGGCACGTGATGTTTGCTCTGCATTGGGATCCCGTTTGGCAGCTGCCCAAAGCGGATCAGCAGTGGGGGCTCAGTGCTGATGAGCATCTCCTTGGCCACAGCAGCTGAGCCCCACAAGAGGGGGTCACCCAGAGAGGTTCACGAATGGTTTGCAGTAGGTTCTGAGCAGGGAAGATGGTGTGGAAGTGGCACAAAGGAGGGAACATGGCATGCCAGGGATGCAGGGAGTGGTGTGGAAGTTGTATCCAGAAGGCTGCTCATTTTGCAGTGTTGTTCAGTTTGTAAGAGATGCTGAGGTGAAATGTGTTTTAAAAATGAGTAGGTGACAGGGGTATCTGGGTATTTCCAGAGTGATGTCTGTATATAATATAATAGTACACAATTTAATTTCTGTGGAAGCTCTATGATGCACATTGTCCACTTTGTCTGCCCCCCAAAACCAAATACTGCAAGTAGGAACCTGTGCTGCCTTGGGCTGGGAGGATCAGACCAGCCTTGGTGTGAGGGTTGGGGTGTGCCAAGAAGAAAAGTTGTGCAGTAACTGAAAGTTGTCTTGCTCTCTTTCAAAAGTGTTATATTTCCTTTTGTAGTTAAGTGCTTTGTACAGTTACAGCCCTTGTCTGTAGATTTGATCTGACCAGGTGAAAACAAAAGAGATACAAAAGCAGAATTCTCTAAATTTGAAATCCACTTTTTAATTTAATGATTTATTTTCAGTCTTTTTGCTCTGCTTGTGGATTGTGGTTTTTGTTTATTTTTTAAAACCAAGTAGTACTTGACACAGGAAGATAAACTTATCCAGGATTTAAGACACCAAGACAAAGCAGATGTTTTAGACATAAGAGGTACAGCAAATTTTGGAATTAGGACATCATTCACTAATTAATTGGCAGATTGAAGGGACAAAAAAGACCTCTTGCCTATAACCTGAATAGTTACAGGTCATGTAATAGAGACTGAGCCCTTTGTAAAGGATTTTCTGTACTTGGGGGGAATGGAAAGGAACTAGACAGAAAACAAGTGTGGTGGGTCTGTTCGCACTATACTGTGTCCAGATGTCAAAAACCAGATGAATTTTTGAGCTTCTGAGTATTGAAATGTTTGCATTCTCTCTTCATGCAGATTCAAGATCCAGCCCATATTATGGCTGGCAGTGGGTCCAGATCAGGACCAGCCAGTGGGTTGTCCATGAAATCACAGCTTCAGATCACTGGTGAGCCTTCTGGAATTATCTGTCTTTTCTGGTTAGAAATGTGGCAGTGTTTTTGTGCAGTTAAACAGAGTTTACTGTGTTGCATTTCAGGAAGTTTTGCATTGTAAAAAGCCCAAGAGAGGTCAAAATTGGTGTTAGGCCATCATTACTTGGCAACTGTTTTATTCTTGATTTTATCTAAAATGCATTTTGAAATGATACATTTTTGTGTAAAAGAAAAAAGGAAGGAATCATTCTTTTTGGGTGCTGTTAAGTAAGTTGTACAGGCAGTCCTCCTGGAAATGTAATAGTGCATTATGATACTGCTTGCACTTACTGAAACTTGGCATAATATCAAATCTAACACTTTTTCCTGACACTGCTGTTTGTTAAATTTGACTTACTGCTTCTCCCTTGTTACACGTTTTTATGGCCACCATTGCAATAGATAGAAAAAAGGATAAAAAATTTAATAAAAGTGTTGGTGAGAATATCACTGTAATTGAACACCTCTGGATTGTTTGGAAATGGATTTATATAACAGGCTTTGCTTTTTGTAGTGCCTCACCAACAGAGCAGCTGTTGAAACTTAATTACCAAGGTTTCCTCGCTTTTGCTCTCTGAAAATTTAACTGAGGCACCAAAACTGAATGGGAGAGCTGGGGGGTACGTGCAGGTCTCTGTTTAGAAGCATCAAGAGTAAATTTTGCACCTGCAGTGTGAAGACCTGTGGGCATATGCAGAAGTTTCAGAAAAGGGATATTGTGGAGATGAAAAGAATTGTCAAAATAGATGGGAAAGCTTTAGACTAGGAGGGAGGTTGGATCTCACTAAGTTACACAGGCTGTAGCCCTCCCTCTGAGGTCACAAGCTTGTGTTTCCTCAGTAGGCTGTGAGGCTGTAGAGAAATCTTGTTCCTACAGGTTAATGTTGGAGAGAAATTGAAAGAGGGTTTCACAGAAGTACCTCCTCCACATAGGGATGGAGAGCAGAGCCAAGGATTGAAGTGGTGATTGCTATCTAAGGCTTTCCCTGTTAAAGGCCTGGGACTCACACAAAGACAGTGAAGCTGAATAAATGCCTCATTGTTTAGAATTGAGACTACTGAGATATTTGAATTTCAGGTCTCAATTTCTTTAGATGTTCAGCCATGATCTGCAGCAAACAGTTGCTGGTGTTACTTCCCACCTGCCCTACCCTCAGCACCCCATTCTGCTGCCCTCATTAGTTTTAAATGAAATTTCAGGGTGTCTGGGTAAGAACAAACCTTGAAAGTAGATACAAATCTGCTGATTTCTGCTGTTCCAAAGCAGGTCTTGGAGATAATGAGAGATGTTGAGGTATGAGGTGCTATAGCATAGAAGTCCTGGAGACAGGAGGGGAAGGATGGAGAGATGTTTGTGAAAATTAATGAGTTAATTTCTGTGAGATGTCTGTAATACACAAAGAAGGAGTTTTCCTTGGGAGCAGTTCAGAGCAGTTTATACTAAGCTACTTCTCTAAATCTCTGAAGGAGCATAGACTATAAAGGGAATCTGGGGAGATTAGCCAGATGGGCCTGAATTAGTCATCTCTTTTTTAAGGATGTAGTGAGGCTATGGTGGGTGACAAACACACAGAAGAGCAAGTAGTTCTTTGTTAGAGCAGTGAATTCGGGGGCCAACTGGAAATGATAATATCTTTGTCTTCAGTACTGTTTTGTGGGTTCAGTGTCGCCAGTGAATCCAAGAACAGCCGGGATTCAAACATCGGGGTAGACACACATCTTAAAGGAGGCAGCATAACAGTGGTGTTTGGAAACATGGGAATGCTGCAGTCAGTAATGCTGAATGCTTAAAAAAAACCCAAACACCAAAAAAACCCCCAATCAACAACCAGCACACCCTCTCCCCACCAAAATTAAAGCTCTAGAGCTGCAAGTCCTGTTGAGATTTGTTGTTGCTAGACCAGGAGATAGTTACTGGAGCTCAGGGTTTGGATTCAGCTTTTCTGTAAGTTTGCTTAGCTACAGAAAACGTTACACAAAATTAATTTTCTCAGTGATGTTCTGTTCCTGAGAAGTTGTGGCAGTTTTCCATGGTGCCTTGAGAGGCAGATCATGTTTTGAGCTTTTTAACAAGCAATGTAATAAACTCCAGGAATTCTCTTGGCTGGTGATAGACAGGAGAAGGTTGTAGAGGGTATTTTCTGCTTTCAACACCTAAGCACTTCTGTGGATCTTGTACTGGTTATGATTAATTAAAGTGTCTGATGTTGCAAAAGTATTGTTGCATGTTTTAGGCATTTGTATGCGCTATGGCATTGTATAAATGAGCTGGAATGCAAGATGGTTTTTATCCATCTAATGTGGTTCTTTTCTTGAGTGTTATTGTCAGGCATCAATGACCTGACACTTGAATACTGAAGCACACAACTGAAAAGTACTATTTGCAATTGAAATCTCCCTGAGTAAATTACTGTTTTTTCTCTTTCTTAACAGTTATTTCAGCAAAACTAAAAGAAAAGAATAAATGGTTTGGACCTAGCCCTTATGTGGAAGTCTCAGTAGATGGACAGTCAAAGAAGACAGAAAAATGCAACAATACGAATAGTCCAAAGTGGAAACAGCATCTTACAGTGTAGGTTTGGTTTTATTTTCCAGTTTATTTGAGCTAAATTAATGCAATTGACAGTGGGCTTGAAGGTTGTGTTTTTATTTTAAGCAAGGAGTAGAATGTTGCATGAGATGGTAACATTTGTATAATTTTTGGATTAAATGTAGTACAGTCCGAAATAGATATTTACAAACTATTACACTGCTTGTGCTTATATTTTGTATTAATGTGTGTGGCATATCAATGGAGCTCTAATTCTGTGAGTAGTAAGGACAGTAAGGTAATTTCATATTAAAACTGATGGTCCCATGCACATTTTTGTTGTCATATTTAAAGTTATAGTTTTCAGAAATTCTGTGGCTGAGAAGTGTAGCTGTTCTTTGTGTCCACTGTGGTGTACCATGCCATAACATAGGTAGTTGGCTCTGTCTTGTGCACCTCTCAATTCAAGCACAAATCCAAAATGCCCAATTAATTTGTATAACTTGTTAGTACAAAACTAACATCAGATTCAAGGTGAATACAGCTGTTGATGTTTGCTTGGCCCAGTGTTTGTGCTGTGAAATGATAGAAGTGTAAAGCATGAATAAAAAAGACACAATTTCTATAAAATTTAGTTTTTTCTTAATGTCATATGGAACTCTGGGATAAAAGTCTGTCTGTGTTTGCACACTGGACAGGGACTTTTCACAAGGGCGTGTCAGATGGAATATTGGGAAGAAATTCTTCCCTGTGAGGCTGCTGAGGCCCTGGCACAGGGTGCCCAGAGAAGCTGTGGCTGCCCCATCCCTGGGAGTGTTCAAGGCCAGGCTGGATGGGGCTTGGAGCAACCTGGGGTGGTGGAAGGTGGGGTGGAATGAGATGGGCTTTGAGGTCCCTTTAATGCAAACCATTCAGTGATTCTGTGGTTTGCTTGTACTTAAATTGTAGATTATTCTTCTTGAAGCACCTGGAACATTGCCTGATGAAAATATTTTTTTTATCTGTACTTTTATTGTAATTTAGGTTATTATGAAGTTTTAGTTACTACTATTTACTACCTCACTTTGCACTGAGATATATTAAGAAAAAGAAAATCTGGCACTTTATATGCATAAAAGTGTAGAAGAGCAGAATTTTCTTTTGCCTTTTAAAGCTTGCCTTTTTCTCTTTCTTTTTTTAATAGGGATGTTTGTGGTTTGTGCTGTGCAAGTCCACGCAATAATACATGGGCCATTTTTGCCTCTGTTGAGTAAGAGCTAAGCAGAGACACCCCATGTACATCAACTTCATTGAAGGTTTCACTAAAGCTACATGGAGCTTAGTGAAGTGAATTGGTTTTTAGGAAATATTTTGGCACAACTGCCTATATTCAGAGTCAGGATTAACAGGAAAAATGTAATGGCTTCTGCAAATGAGAGTGGACCCTCTTGGAGTTCCTCTCCTTGGAGAGAGTTTGGTAGGTGGATCTTCTGATGGGATTGCTGACTGTGAAAGTCTGGACTTATCAACCGTATACAGCTGAAATTGTCCACTGAGAAAATAAGCAGTCATTTGTACCCATTTCTCACAATGAAAAGAATTTGAAACTGTATAAATGTTAGAATGTTCCTTATAGAAAAAGAATATCAGTATTAAAAACTACTTTGAAGTTGCTGTTATGGAACTTACTGTGTTATTACTATGGAGTTGCTGGTAGTTTTTCTGTATTTGCCTTAAAATAGTAATAATAAAAAATGTACTCTGTCTATGAACAGTCTTGCAGCAGTGTTGATTGACATGACATACACAGGTGCCATGAGAATGTGATAATTGGAAATGGTTTGATGTTACCACCATTATTTCTTTGTTTTTAGATAACTTCAAGTGACAGTGGAAGCAGATGGCTCAGTTCATTCCCTTCCCCACCAACAAATGCCCTTAACAGTGCTCAACTTTTTCTTTTCAGAATTGTCACTCCTGTAAGTAAATTAAACTTCCGAGTCTGGAGCCATCAAACATTAAAGTCTGATGTCCTTCTGGGAAGTGCTGCTCTGGATATTCATGAGACTTTGAAATCCAACAGTATGAAACGTAAGTCCGAGATGGAGGGTACCTCAGAATGCCATGGAGTTCCTCAGGAACTGTCTGTTAGTGAACATGAATGCTGTGTGCACCTCTGGAAGTGGCCCTTAAGGGTTCCTTTTGGTGCTACAGGTTGCTTTTAGGAGCTTCCTCCTACTTTTTCAGAGTAATCTTTTTTGGTTATACACAGGCTGCCTTGGTGTTCCTGAAAACAAGATGTTTTTTCCTTTGCTAGTGTGTGCAAGAGTGAGTGAAAGGCTAATTAAAGAAAATAATTTCCTTTTACATAGCTTAAAAATTAAAACTGTGGTTGGGATTCTGGTGCTAGACAGGAAATGTGTAAAGTTATTTTTGTTCTAAATAGTACTACAGGGATATGTTGTACTATTTCATTCATCTTAGAACTAGTTAGGCTTTGGGCAGTATGTGCATCCTGGGAAGCTTGAAGGAGAAATACAGAATTCTACAGACCCATTACAGCACTTATGGGGCTGCAGCACAGAGCTCTGTGCTGTCCTGCTTTTGTTTTGTCCTTTAGAGAAGTGTTGGCTTCCCAGCTGTCACACATGGGTGTTGCAGATGGAGAATGCTGACAGCAGTGAGCGCTGCTCTCCTGGCAGTGCCTGTCCTGCTGAATCTGGGTGAAAATCCCCTTGGGTCTGTGCATTTGCTGTCTGACACCAGGCACCTGTTGGAGCTCACTGGGGTTTGTTTCAAACCCTTTCAGCAAGAATGTTTATTTACAGTTCTGTTTCACTGAAAACCCTGAATATACCATTGGTCTGGGGATGTGATGGAAAATGTTCACGTTCTGAATGTGCATCTGGATGTCATTAGGTAAATGTGAACCTTTTTAGTCAGAAGACAGAAATTATATCTGCTCTTAAGAATAAAGTGAATTACACGTCCTAACTATATTGACGGCAGGTGCATTAATTGCTGCAGAAATGTGAGACTCAGTCTCTGCTGTAATGATAATCCTTTCTAGGCAGCAACAAGATTATGCTCCAGTTTTGCCCTTTTTGTAGAAACAATAACTTTCTAACGATACATGAAAACGCTCTGTTTTACCACACAGAAACATAATGGAGAGGCAGAGCTGTAGTTCTGGGGGGTGTTTGGGGGTTTTTCCCCCTTGATCACTGAGGTCTGCAATTGGCTTCTTGAATAAAAGGCCCTTTTTTCTCACGTAGTAAGATAAGCTCCCTTTGTTCTGTGTTCTTTTCCAGTGGAGCAGGTAGTGGTGACGTTGCACCTGGTCGGTGACAGGGAGCCAGCAGAAGTGGTGGGAGATCTGTCGGTCTGTCTGGATGGGATGCAGGTTGACCCCGAGCTCCTGACCAATGGGGAATCCTCAAGTACAAGAAGTAAGTAACTTTCAGTCCAAATCTACATATATCTGCTATGCAAAGCCCTTTTTGGGGAAGCTTTAACACAATCTTTAAATAATCCCAGTAACAGCAGTTTCTGTAACTTTCTGTTCCTAGAGATCAGAAATCTCATGCATTTTTATTTGAGGTAGAGTCACAGTTCACAGGGCAGACCTTCAGCCTTACTGTAACAAAAACCAGATCAGCATCTTTATTTCCTGGACTTTGCAAACTTCTACCTAGCAATCCCAAACATCAATGAAAGCCTCTAGCTTCCCTGAATTTTAATAACATCATAAACAGAAAAAATATAAAGTTGGTTTAATCTCATCATCATCCTAGTAATAAGTATTCTGCTTACTAGGAGACATGGATTTATGTTAATTTTTCTTAAAATAGCTCATTTAAATAAATGTATTCATCGATTTAGCTCCCTGTGGAGAACTGCAGAGAGAGATCCACTTTCTGTGTAGTTGGTGTGTACAGTTTTTTAAACTGAAAACTTGAATACATGTAAAATATCTAATTACACTAAAATAAAAAGGTGATTTTAATTCCCTTGGAGCAGGACAGGCAGTGGAGCATTTCTGACATACGGTGTATTGAGAAGTAGAACTAGGTAAGAGTTACTTTTCTACAAAGCAGCATGAGAGAGTGTCTGCTGTAGTGACCAGCTGGGCACTTAATTGGCAAGTTCTAGGCTTCTGGGTTGTGGGGGGTTTTTTAAAGTCCTAGAGAAAGTTGCTTTGAAATTTCATCTGAGTATCATAGAAAAATCAAATTAATACACAAATTCTGTAACCATTATTTCTTAGAGCTTTTAGTCCATTTTCTTTCCATTTTATTAAGAGGATCAATTGCACAGACTGATTGTGTGGAATTTTATTTGTAAGTAAAAGCCAAGTGCTGGGATTTTGTGGGACTTACAGAGCAGGGCTGAGGTGTAGGGATAGAAATATCAAGTGAAAGTACCAAATTTACCTCTTATGCAGTACTTGATTTTCATCTGTGCTTTCTTCTGTCTGTGATTTCCCAAAGTTCACCTACTGAGAAAAAGGTGGGAAAAGTCATGCAGGTAGTGGAATTGAGTACTATTTACAGGGTTGGGCTCGATATAGCAAGCCCCAAGTTCAGCAGAAGGTTCTCAGGTAATCAGGGGACTGGAGCACATAGGGAAGGAGTTAAATGTTAAAGTAGTCTAGCACATTGTACAGACTAAAGGTGCTTCAGACAAATATGTTGTTTACGGAGTTGCTTTTAAGATTTCTCGTGCTGGGATTAAATTCCTTCCATGCACAGTGCACTAACAGCACATTATCCTAAGCCTTTCTGTGACTACATCCTTGTCTTTGGCCTAGATCTGTCCACAGTTCCCATCAGAACTGAGAACTGATTTCTTTATTAATGACATTTGTTTAACTCTATGGAAATAAAGTATTTGTGCTATCTACATAAATGAGCAGTTCTGTGCTGCATATCCAAGGTTTGCAAATGCTGGCACAAAAGGGAAATATTTCCAAGCTGGCTGAATAAGTAGTTGCAAAACATTGACAAATCTAGGCTGAGCTGCTATAATGCTTTTGGAGTGCAGCCATATTTTGTACCTGCTTCAATGCCTTTATGTTAAATAATTTACTGAGAACAGGAAGGGTCTGGGCTAAAGAGCCCCAGAAAACAAAGCCCCCAGCCAACCAGAGAGGAGATTTTAGTGAAGTTTTTGCCCTTTCTGCTCTGCCTGCCATCACTGAAAGAGAGAGAGTATGAAAAGCCAGCTCCACCTAAAAGAATGAGCACTGCTTTATACTGCTAGAAAGACAGTGTTACTACGCTGTGTGTGTGTATTTGGGAATATTCATACAATCAAATGAGATCCTGTTATACCTTCCATAAGGTGGAAGTATTACAGTGGCAGTGGTTAAAAAAAAATGTATTTACACACCCAAACAGAGACATGCAAAACGTGTACAGCTTTGAAACACAGTAGATAAGCAGCACATAGTGTCTCACCTCCACACTTGAAAGAAGTGTGAGCATTAAAGGCTGCTGCTTTACTTGGAAATGATTCAGAGTGTTGCTTATACTTCTGTTGTCTTTTTCTTCCTGGTATTTAAGGTCCTACACAGAGTGAAAGCTCCAGAGTAAGGAGTGATACACGGTAAGACTTTTTTCCTCTTTTGTTTTTTTTTATTCTGCCTTTTAGTATTCGCAGTTTTGAAAGAGGAATTGTGTGTTTTGTAAAAAAGACAATGAAAAATTTATGAATATGCCCTGCAGCAGTATCTGTTAAGATCTGAGCATGCCCTAAACAAAAATACTGAACTGTTGATCAGCTCCATTGTCTGGCCTCAGTTTTGCCTCCAAACCTGATTGATCTTTTTGTTTTTTCCCTTTGTGTTCCTCATCCTTCTCCTAGTGATTACCCAAAGTAAAATTTATATTTAAAAAATCCCAAACAAATGGCACTGGTTATTTTTACACTGGTTGGCTTTACAGCATGGAGGTATCAGAATTATGTTTAGCTTTGTTAAGAAGGTCCCAAAAGCTGTCTAGCTCTTACAGTGTGTTAAGGCTGATATCGGATTATGAGCCTTGCTGCCTGGTAGGATAAGAGCATGCTCAGCACCATGTTACTTTAATTAGTTCCCAGTACTAAGAGTATTTTAGGGATCTGTACAGGGCACAACACTCTGCATGACACCTGGAGTAGCCAAGCTAAATTTCACTTTTTTTTAATAGTTTGTATTCTTGGCTATGTTGTCTGAAGTCTTCTGATGAAAGTTTGTTTTTGTTCTGCTTCCTTTTTGTGTTTGAAAGAATGTTTAGATGCCTGGGTATTCAGAATACCTGAGTATGTATTAGGATAATAACAACAACAATAATAATGATTTGGTTTTGGTATCAACCAGGGGGCTTTTGATTGTCATTGTGAGGATCATGTAAATGCTCAGGAAAGTGACTTTCTACAAGGATGTGTAGTGAAAGAACAAGGGGGAATGGCTGAAAAACTGGGGCTAAACCTCCTACAGACTTGAGGTCACTAACAATTTGGACCCACTTTCAGAGTCATTTACTTTGGGGTTGGTGTAGTATGAATTACGTGCACCACACCTGGTAGAGAGCAAAAGTGTGTTTGACAATGATGTTGAGGTTAAAATAACGTGATTTTACTTGGTCCTTTATGACTTATGATTTACTTAGCCTTACCTACTGGTTTTTTGTACATTTAAATGAATGTAATTTTAGAGGTACTGGGTTGAAACTGTAACCTCTTTTATTTCTGATGGCTTATGTGCTTGACCTGTAAATCCACTAGAGTTTTAGTTGACAACCTTTTTATTTTGCCCAACATATTCTGAAAATAAAATGCTTTAGAATAAAGGTGTAGATACCTCTAATTCTGCTTAAGGAGCTACAAATATATCAGAATAATACTCTGCTAGGTGTAAGTGAACGGCACAGCATGGGTCAGTACTGCTATGTAGTTTCTTAAGTCTTGTAAGGTTGAGCAGTTTATATTCATAGCTGTTGGTCAAAACTTTAATGCTTAGTCCTAAATTCTGCAGCCTGTTCCAGAATTGAGTTTAGAGGGAAAATTTATGCATGCGTAAGTAAGATTTCTAAAACTTTGTAGCATTTTGTGTGTTCTGAGCATATGCCAGCCCTGTGGAGTAAAGGCACACAGGCTGTTCTCAGGCCTTAGTCAGCTTCTCATGTCATTAGAGACAAGTGGGACTTGTGGGCAGAAATAGCTGAGCAGCAAAATCCAGAGCCTGGACCTAAGGGCAAGGGTGTTGAATTGGGCAATGAAAGAGGAGACTTTGGTGACAGATGTTATATATATACATCTATTTCACCACCTTTCCATCAGATGAGGTTTCAAGTACCTCAGGAGATAAACTCTGGGAATGTTTTTACAGATGTAAAGATGCTGGGAATTATTGTGAGTGTTAAGAATCTCACTTAGTTGTAACTATTGCATTCTAATGTCTTTAATGTGTCTTTTCAACCCTCCTGAAAGTGTCCCAGGCCAGGTTGGATGGGGCTTGGAGCAACCTGGTCTAGTGGAAGGGGGCTGCAACAAGATCAGCTTTAAGGCCTGTCCCAACCCAAACTCTTCCATGATTCTGTGATTTGCAAAGTTTCATGTCACCCGTGCACTACTAGAACAGTTCTCTGTGTCTTTTCCTGCAAAAGGACTAACTCAAATGGCCTTGAAAACTGTGAGGATGCTGCTTCCAGTGAAAACAAGACTGTTAATGGCAGTGACTCTCCGTTACTCACAAATGGAAACTGCAAACCTGCCAGACCTCCCAGGCCTGCCAGGCCCCCGCCCCCCACTCCCCGCAGACCCCCGTCAGTAGCCGGTATGTCCATGGGGCTGGGCACTCCTTGAGTGAATGTAACTGTTTCTGCTCCTGATGTTTAACTGCACTTTTTGATGGTAAATTCTTTGGCAGGTCATTTCTGAAGGAGTATTTTTTAGCTTGCATTCGGCACATGTTGTTTAGTCACTGTTCCTGTTACTGGAAATTTCTTGTTTCCACGTCTCCTCAGGGGTGGTGGCAGTCAGTGATGGTGCTACAGAGAGTGGAGCTGGGACCAGGAGAACACAAGTGAATGCTGCTGCTGCACTAAGGCACCCACTGAGGGTGACATGAAATCCATTGAAGGACTCACAGAACTGTCTCAAGTTGATAATATTGGGTTCTGAGATACGAGTTACTGGTTTCTACAATTCCAGTTAGATTCTGTGAAGTTGTAGCACTTAAAACATTTACTACTCTTCTCTGCTGAAGTGGATAGATTTTTTTGATCTAGTTATTTAAAAACTACCTGAAGGCCACTAATTTTGAAAAGTTACTTGATGTTTTTGAGGTAATTCCTTTACCCCCATACAGTGCAATGTTTCGGTAGTCTCATTTTTACAATTGATAAATGCTGGGTCTGGATGGGCCCTGCAATACAGTAATTACTTTAAAAGATTAATCCAGTGCAGTTAGTTAATAAGACTTGACTTGTGTTCAACTTCTAACCCCACCCACCAAATGACATTAAGATAAAACTGAAAACATTTAAAGAATGTCTGTGTTCCCCTCCCATTGTGATTGTTACTTTCCATGCAATATCAAATCTTCTCTTGACAATTTTATGCTTATCATCACTTAAATTATTATTCCAAATAATAAATGGAAAATAATTAATTCATTAGTACAAGGAAGTAGTCTTATCATCGTTTTATGTTTACAGAATGCAAACAAGGTAAATATTTATCAGAAATATCAAAATTGTGCTGTTGATGGCAGTCCTTGGTTTAAAGCATTTTTACAGTGAGACAGAATTGCTGTTTAGTTTTTGTTTGAGTGGCAAAACATGGCTGTGGAAACAGCAGTTCTTGCAGATTTGCTTTTGTAATGTATAACTTCTACAATAGATTGGTGACAAATGTCAGTTAAAGGCTTTTTCTCTTCTCTCTCTGACATCATAGCAAGTGCAAATGGTCCTTCTTCCACATCCACAGAAAGCGATGGGGCCAGTGCAGGATCACTGGCAGGTACAGCCTCAAATACACCTTCAGAGCAGAGCCCTGAGGGGGCAACAGCCGCAACCACAGCTCCTGCCACTCCTGCACTCACCACTCCTCCAGTGTCGAGACAAGTCCAGCCAGTAAATCCTCCACCTCAGGCCCTTACTACAGTCAGCCAAGGTCCTCTTCCACCTGGGTATGGGTTTAATGACTTCTTTCTCCCTGTGTGTGCTGACTTTTCTGGTTTTACTTTATTTTACTTACAGTAGGTGTAACAAACCATTGATAACATCTGCCTTTTGCTGCCTGACAAAAATCCCCCAATATGAATTTGGAGGGTTTTATAACTGTTTTGCATGGTCAGTCTTCAAGCATTCAAGGAAAGAATTACTTTTGATACTTATCATATATTCCCATGTCAGTGAAACACAGGTTTAAAATAGTGTGACAACTTGTTGTCTTCAAAGTAGAATAAAATCAGGTAGGAAAATATTGGTACAGATAAGTAGAAGAAAAGCTGCTGTTGCAGTTCATAATCTATGGTATGTCCTGAAGATTTGGATTTCATACTGCAGCTCCTGGGAGTAGCATGGACATGCTGCTGTGCTTTGGTTGCATGTAGAATTTGTGAGATAGCTGGCCTGTTGCCTCAAAGCTCTCAGCTTCAAAAAAACAACAGCGAAAAAGTTTCTGGACTCTCTGAGTGAGGGAAAACAAAAGCTTCCCAATGTGAATGGTGTAATTGGTGAAATACCTGCCTTAATTTGCAGGTAGTTGAACCAAAAGGTAGGAGAGGCCTGAATTACCTTACAGGATAATGGAAATAAAAAAGTGGTCTTGAAAACATCAGTTGTTGCTTTATCATTTTGATTTCAACAGAAATAGCAAATAGCATCTTTTTTTCCCCTGTGGTGTTACATTTGATGCAAATACAGGGGTAAGTCATTATCTCAAATGCTGCATATGCAGAAAATGTGAGCAATGCCCTTATGGTGATCTCTGCATAGACTTGATCACTGAAAAATGTGCATTTATTAATTTAATGCTACTGTAAAAGGGGATTATAATCTGTAGTTGGTTCTGTTCAACAGGTTATTGATATACTTGATATTGAATACAAAATTTTGCTAAAGTTGTACACATAAGCATGAATTTGAGCTTCGGTTTCCCAGAAAGGTGGTCATGTATAATGGTTTTTTTTTACTTTTAGTTGACATAGAATCACTGTTAATAGGAATGGTGCCCCTGTGTGTTGCATACCGTTCTGGTGCATCTCATGAGCCAAGGGTTAGTTTTAAGCATTTTGTTTAGAAATAAACATTTTATGAAAACAGATGTTTCTCATCTTTATGCTGTAGATGAATGGTTGGAGTAGTTTGATCTGGAGGAAGATTAAGCTCTTTGCTCTATTTTCAGTTGGGAGCAAAGAGTAGACCAGCATGGTCGAGTGTACTATGTGGATCATGTTGAAAAAAGAACAACGTGGGATCGGCCAGAGCCTCTTCCTCCAAGGTGAGCCAGGATGAGCCATACGATCATCTCAGATGTCTGGGTTTTTCAGGAGTTAATTGCCTGACAGTTTGCTAAAGCTGGAAAGGATGTTTGTAAATAGAAATGTGAACCCAGTGCAAATAGTTGCTCCAGGTCGTCTCCAAGGATTACATATGGAAAAGAGTTGAATGTCAAAAACAACCAAATCTCAATCTACTGTCAAAGGTTAAGCAAGTGCATCTTTACTGAGAAACAGATTTCAGTTAAAGACAGTAGACACCCCCAAGAGTAAAAGAGAACCAAAACCACAGAAAAGTATTTTGGGACTGAGGTAACTATCAGCTTGAGCAGGAATGCTCTTGGTTACCTCTTATCCCGAGGTTACTGTTTGCAGGCCTTTGAACTTGTCTCAGGGTTCCCAGCTGCCAATTTACTATGCACATAGAAACCAGCTTTGGTTATTAAACTTCTCCAGCTCTTGGCATCAGAACAGCCAGTGATGTTAGTTCACAGTTGTTCTATGTTTCGTATTTTTTAACAATATGAGAAAAATACAAGAGTTGTTCTGTTGCACTTTTTCATCTTTAAATGGTTTACACACTAGAAAGAATTACAAAGTGAAAATATGGGATAGTAAAGAGAACTTGGTATTAAAGAACAAAAACTGGCAGAGAGTCTCATAAATGGAGCCCACCTGTCATGTTTCAAGTTATTTTCGAACTCTTTGAGCAGATCAACTTGTATATTGCTTAAGCTTACTTAGAATAGTAATGTTTTCTTTCAAGTTTTGTAAGTAGTACTGATCACATATGAACTGAAAATTAGAAAAAAAACCCAGAAGAAAATAAAATCAAAACAAAACACCAAACCCAATGCCCAAACCTTCCTTTTCTGCCAAATCAGTGTGAGGAAGTCTTGCATTGAATAGCTTAAAATGTCAGGGGCGTTGCTGAGTTTTAGGAGAAACCAGCAGATTATGTTACAGGCTGGGTGGGATAACTGCTGTGATGCCAGCACAGTATGGACAGTGGTTTAGGCAGCTCTTGAAAATTATTTCAAAAAACCCTAAAAATATGGTAAATGGAATGAGTCTGACTTTGTATAGCATGCAACAAATAAAAGTGATTCTCCTGAAACAATTCCAGCTCTTGCATCATTTTAGCAGAGAGTGCAAGGAGAAGAAACTGCTGATGAGCCCATGCTTTCTGTTCCCTTCTGCCACACTGGCCTCCAAGCGCCTCTGAGCCCTTAAATTGCCTGCTGTTGACAACTGTGGCTTGTCTTTTTTCCCAAAGCTGGGAGCGCCGAGTTGACAACATGGGGAGGATTTATTACGTTGACCACTTCACCAGAACGACAACGTGGCAGAGACCAACGCTGGAGTCTGTCCGGAATTACGAGCAGTGGCAGCTGCAGCGCAGCCAGCTCCAAGGAGCCATGCAGCAGTTCAACCAGAGATTTATATATGGGGTAAGGAATACATGGGTGACTGTGAGGGTTGAGGTGGTTTTGGGGTTTGGGCATGCTTGGGGGTGACCTTTCCCTATAAAGGCACCAGACTCTGTTACAGTTTATGATAATACATCTCTGTGTGTAGCATGGCAGGGAGCACTCATTGTAACATTAGTTCATGTCCTTGCAGGCAGCACGTGGGGTTTATCTGTCACCTCAATGTATCTTGGATAAAATTTATGTACAATATTGATAAAGCCTTTGGTTCAAAACAAACTACAGCTTAGTAATAAGCTGGTTTATTTGTATTGTATCTTGTGTTACCCTGGCCAAACACCTGGGAGGTAAGCAAGCTCACAGGCCATACATTTCTGCTCTGGGTAAAATGAATTGCGTGCAATGAATGTTAAGAGAGCAGGGAAATTGAAAATAACCCTTCCAGCACTTTAAATCCATTGTTTGCCTCTGATGAATAGCAGACATTAGATCACTCCAGCTCATGATACTCATGCTTATCAAGAATGGTGTAGGTTCTGATTTGCTGTGTGTGAATAAAATGGAGCCCATAAGTGGTGGTAGGGAGAACTGTACTGAGTGCAGGAATGAAGTGGTTTGCTTTCGGATTGTTTTGGGTGCTACTGTACTAATTTCCTCCTGCGTAGGCAGGGGCACTAAACAAAGAATAATTATTTCTTGGCACTGTACTTAATTAAGCATGCCAAGGTCAGTAAAACAGGCCTTCTCTGTGAAGAAAAAGAAATAGTTGGCATCTTTGCTTATGTGTAACATTAACAAAAATGCATTTACTTCAATAATCCAGGATGGCTATTGTAGAACATCTGGATAGCAAATGACTAGTCATTAATGCCTCATTTGTTTGTGTAACTTGCAGAACCAGGATTTTTCATCCACACAGAACAAAGAGTTTGATCCTCTTGGCCCTCTGCCACATGGATGGGGTAAGACTAACTTGAATGTGTTTTGTAATGCAATGTAATTAAACATTAAAGCATACTTCGCCAAATTATTTGTCAGCTGTTCTAGGCTAGTTTTTAAAAATTAAAATCTGGATTAAAAATATTTTAAAATTAGATCTAATCAAATGTGCTATTAAAACAGAATCCTGACTAGGATATGCCATTTCGAAGTGGTTTATATACAGTGTTACGGTTTACTCCACTGGTAACAAGTGTAATAGCTGCTTTAACACTCCCATCCTTTTGAGAGTTTTTCATTCCCCCCCACCATCCTGTTCCTGCTAAATCAGCCTCCAAATCCTCTCTAAATCAAACTGGCAAATTCTCTCTCCAAGACAACTCTTGAACAGTTTTGTTGGTCTGAAAATGTTTGTTTTAGTGACAACTAGGCACTTTTTGACTTGGCCCTCTCCCTGGAATAAATTTGTTCTTGTACTTTACAGGGTTGAGAATTTACAATTAATACAAATTTTGTCGGGGTGTATTAAAAAAATAGAAGTGTAAAACTGCTTTCTGGTGTGACTGTCAAGCAGATACAAAAATTCAAGTTTTATGATACGTAGGCGAAGCTCTCAGAATTGTGGAATTTGGAGCAAGTAATTACTTGGCAGAGTTGGACCTGGGTATTTGGGCTCATCTGCTTTTCAAATAGAACTATTGGATTTTTTGCATCATGGTATTGATGCAACTTCGTGCCATAAAACTGTTGTACCCCACACTTGTGCTTAGGTACATTACATGTATAACATTTCAAAGAAAAGTCTTTAGGCTGGCATTGTCCAGGAAATTGCAAACTGAGTCTCCACATCGTGTGGAATTCTGCTGTCAGGCTCATAGACAAATGCCTACTTACAGACTTCTCTTGGAAACTGAAGCTTTTGACCTGTGGTAGTCAGATTTTGGCCCATTTTTGTAATTTGTTTCTCTTGCAACACTAAATAAAAATGGTATGAAGAACTGCAGAATGGTACAGAAGAGCAAGCCAGGGCATTTCTCATACGCTGTGTTAGGTCAGTGTATGCCCATGGTTCATCTGAGAGAAAATATAAATGGGTTTTCTTGGAAACTGCATTGACCATTTTTCATTCCCTGCTATAATTTGAACATGAAGCCCCCTGGTACCTTCTTGATACTTCTGTGTACATCTGTTCCCTCCTCTGTGTTTGCTTTCTGTGTTGTTTGTCAGGCACATCACAATATTTGACACAGCTGAAATTTCCTGTGGACAAAAGAGCTCAGTTTTCCCTTTTTCAATTAATTTTTCCTACAATTGAAAAATAAAAGACACAGTAAGGAATAATGTCAATGAAAGTGAAAATATATTGGGTCAGAGGAGGTACAGAGAAGCCTGAGGGCAGGAGAGGCTGTGGCAGGGTCTGGTGATTGAAATTACTTACTTGAGGCTGTTGCAGGGTCTGGGGATTGATATTATTTATTTGATGTAGTCTCAGCAATACATTAAAGGGCGAATTCAATTTTTTCTCCTTTTATATCTTTTCAGAAAAGAGAACTGACAGCAATGGCAGAGTGTATTTTGTCAATCACAACACACGAATCACTCAGTGGGAAGACCCCAGGAGTCAGGGGTAAGAAATCAGTTGCAGCTGCGTGCATGATGAAAATGTAAATGAAATGAAAATGTAGCCAAGTAGAGAGAGTAGAGTGAGCCAGGAATTGCTGCACACAGGTGAGGCATGGATTGTGCTATGCAAACATCGGAGAGCTTGTTAAAAAGTTAAAAGAGATATTGGCCAAAACAGAAACTGTCACAGTATTACTTTGTCATACTACAATTACCAGGAAAGCCTTGGTCAACAGTAAGCAATAAGCTCATTCCCCAGGACAGCTTCTGGTTTTCATAAGGAATCAATTACATTTGTCTAAACATCTGTGTCATTGGAGGAAGGAGAGATTTCTTTAGTATGATGGTGGGATGGTGCAGAGAGTCTTGAATCAGACTTTGGTTGTTTCCTAGACAGTCATAGAATCACAGAATGGTTTGGGTTGGAAGGGACCTTAAAGCCCATCTCGTTCCACCCTTCTGCCATGGGCAGGGACACCTTCCACTATGCCTGGTTGCTCCAAGCCTCATCCAACCTGGCCTTGGGGACACTTCCAGGGATAGGTAGGAGACAGAAAGAAGACAGACCCAAAAAACTGTAGCACCTTTCCTCACACCTTTTTAAAAAAGGAGGAATAAAGGAGACAGAGAATTTGAGGCACTACTAGAAACACTGGAGTTCTGTTTATTTTGGGCTCTGTCACTGCGAGTCTTTGAGGTAAGGAATGGAGGCAGGAAGTTGAGGGTGAAGGGTGTTCAGTCCCAACTGCTGTTTGAGCTGAAAATCTCTGTTTGGTGAAGCAACTTCACCTGTCCTCCATGGAGAAGGAGGGGAAGGGGGACAGCCAAGGCTGTGTGGGGGCTAACAGCTGTAGCCACTCACCTGTGCTGCAGCCAGCTGTGGAGAACAGTTACTCTTGGAGCAGCCCAGCAACAGAATGTTTGGGCTGCACAGTTGGGACAGGGTATTTATGGAGGGAAGTCACTGGGGAGCACTTCACAGTGGTACTGCTCAGGTCTTCCAAATATATCGAGATCTTCTCTTCTGTATAGAAAAACTGAGTTGGAAATTGTCAAAAAATTATACATGATCAGTATTTGCATTTTCTTTTATTTTTGTCATTCTGAAATGTTTTTGGCTGCTGTGATTATACATGAGGTACCAAAAGCTGCTTATTAAAATTATGTCAGTTTTTGAGTAAAAGCCTTGTAGTTAGAAGATAAAATTCTGTTGTTTGTGAAGGAAACAATAAACCTTGCTTACATTTTTCCCTGAAGGGTTTTTTTTTGCCTTTATTTAAGGTAGTGCAAGCAAATGAGCTAATGTTTACTTAACCAGTCATTTTGGTCTAATGGAGAGCTGACTGCAAATTTAGGAGGGGGGGAAAAGCCAAAATAAATCCAAATGGAAACTTTTCTCAGTCTGTAGATTTTCTAGA
The DNA here is from genome assembly GCA_014706295.1 of Lycocorax pyrrhopterus obiensis. Taxonomy (NCBI): domain Eukaryota; kingdom Metazoa; phylum Chordata; class Aves; order Passeriformes; family Paradisaeidae; genus Lycocorax; species Lycocorax pyrrhopterus. The sequence goes on along the minus strand of JACSVZ010000022.1, from coordinate 4,555,064 downwards.
TTTTCCAAAATGCTTAATGTCTCACATATTACTCGATTGACTTAATAGATTAAGTTGATCAGTTACTATGTATTTTCTTGTATCCATAGTCAGTTAAATGAGAAGCCCTTGCCAGAGGGCTGGGAAATGCGATTTACTGTGGATGGAATTCCCTACTTCGTGGATCACAATAGAAGAACCACTACATACATAGATCCCCGCACGGGCAAGTCTGCTCTGTAAGCGTTCTTAACGTTTTACTAAGTTTTCAAAAGTCAAGTTTAGCACACATCATTTTTGAAATCTTTATTTTTTTCCTCTTACTACGTTATTAGGCAGAAAGTTTTACATGGAGAAATGCTGCTTAATTACCTGGGATTTTTCATTCACTGCTAAGTCCCTGAAGAAGGCAGAGTTCTGAACACTGCAGAATCCTTCTTGCCACGTAGTGAATGAGATTTGAGAGTAATGGAGGAGTTGCATCTGTCCTGTTGATGACCAAATCCCTTCCTGAGAGTTACTAGTCTCTCTCTTTAAAAGAGACCCAACCCTTTCTTTTTTTGACTTTTTACGGAACCAGAATGAAGTTGAAACCAGAATTTACCTCCCAAGTTAACTGAATGTCATCACATCCTTATTGTCAGAATCCTTTTTTATAGTTAATGAGCAGGTAGTGTTTTAAATGTACTGTTAAGCATTCCACAGTTTACAAAGGAAGATTTTTTTTTTGTTTAAAAACAAGAAATTACACCCCAAAATCAAAAAAATGTGACTAGATAGCCAGCTAAACCATACAGTCGTATAACTAAAACATTTGCAGGCTTTTACTTCAGTTACAAAAGCACTTGGAAATTCATTCTTTTCCTCCTTTTGGTTGCAGAGACAATGGACCCCAGATAGCTTATGTGCGTGATTTCAAGGCCAAGGTCCATTATTTCAGATTCTGGTGTCAGGTATGGATTCATTTCTTGGCAATATTTGCTTGCATTTTTGCTTTTGCTTAGATGGTTTCAATGCCTTCTTCAGTGCCTTCCAATAAAGGGAATCAAACTACTCTAAGGTTAACCCTGAGGTAAATTAGGAGGGAGTAAATACAGGAATTGTATCATCTCATGTAAGCTTTAAAGAGACGTAACTTATGGCTTTAAAATGTTTTAGAATAAAGGAAAACATCGATTTACCTACTTTTTTTGAAGTGGCGGGTTTCTGGATAGTGTTTTCTTGCTGCTGTTAATACAGGAATATATGGAGGCAGTATTTTTAGAGGTAATACATGATCTACTTTCTGTATAAATACCCACTTCTGGCAGAAAATGCAGGGCATTTGCCACACAACAGACATGTCTAAGCACTGAAGGATATACTGTGGTGCATGTTAGGGTGCTCTAACATAATGTCAAATTCCAGTGTGTCAGTCTTGGTCCTCTAAGCTCTTTATATCAAGAGATGAAGTAACTTGATGTTTAGGAAAAAGTCTTAGGTTTAAATGTTCTGGTTTTCAAGAGTCACTGAATTATCCTTTGAAAATAGTGGAGAGACTAGCCTCATTTTTCACTTGGAATTTTGTGCAGTATAGCCCAAATGTTCTAATTTTTTATTAATAGAAACACAGGATGGTTTGAGTTGGAAGGGGCCTTAAAGATCATCTCATTCTAACCCCCTGCCATGGCAGGGACACCTTCCACTGTCCCAGGGTGCTCCCAGCCCCGTCCAGCCTGGCCTTGGACACTTCCAGGGATCCAGGGGCAGCCACAGCTTCTCTGGGCACCCTGTGCCAGGGCCTCCCCACCCTCACAGGGGAGAATTCCTTCCCAATATCCCATCTACCCCTGCCCTCTGGCAGTGGGAAGCCATTCCCTGTGTCCTGTTGCTCCAGGCCCTTTTCAGTAGCCTCTCTCCATCTTTCTTGTTGGTCCCTTCCAACCACGATTAGGTCACCCTGAAGCTTCTCCAGGCTGAACAATCCCAATTCTTTCAGCCTTTTTTCATAGGAGAGGTATTTCATGTCTCTCATAAATTCTGGGGTAGAAACCCTTCCTCAGGTAAAATATGTTACTGATCTTCGTGTTTTCCAGTATCTTGTAGGAGTGCAATATTTAACCTGTTCCGAGCAGCATCTGGAGGTGTGTGCATGTCACTGTAGATAGCAATGTTGGAAGCAATCTGTTCTTGGATTAAATTACAGTTCAGATACCTTGATTCCTGGGTTTGCTTTATGTAAATCAATGAAATTCAACTGTACCTTTTAATATATACAACAAATAGCAGTCCAAACTCAGTAGTGGAAACTTTTAAGTGATTGTACCCTTCACCTCTAAAAAATTTCCTTTCAGCAACTGGCAATGCCACAGCACATAAAGATCACAGTGAGCAGGAAAACATTATTCGAGGACTCGTTTCAGCAGGTATTGTATTAAAACATGAGAGTAATTGGGCATGAAAATTGGAGTTAATAAATTTATTGTCACATGTCATTTTTGAGCCTTGATAGCTTGCTAATGTTACTTTAAGTCAGGCTAACAAAAAAATACTAGTTTAATAATTAGGCTGCATTCACACTTAGAAGATCATGTTAAAATATGAAGTTTTGGCACTGACTCATCTGACAAAGGTGATTTTTTTTTAATTTTTCGTCAGGAAGATTTAAAATCTGAGTTAATTTGGAGGAGAGTGCTGGGACAGAGCAGCACCCATTCTCAGGATGTTTTCATGTTGTGCTGATGTTTGTTGGTGCATTTTTCCTCACAGTGTGTTGTACTAGTGTGGGCTATGTTTGAAAATGTATTAAGTTCATCTTAGTCTGGTTGTCTTGAAATGAGTAATTAATTTTTTTTAAAACAAAAATTATTAATTCTATTTGCATTATTAGTAGTGAAATTCTTGTTAATCTCTGTAGACCTAAGGTTCAAATGTTAAGGTTAAGATCTGTAGACCCTGGTTAAAATTTTGCCAAATTATTAAATGCTGTAGTGCTTGTTATAAAATAGTAATAATTCTAGCCAGTGCTTATAGCTGTTTTCTTAAAAAGAATTGATTGTTTTTCTTTCACTAAGATAATGAGCTTCAGCCCTCAGGATCTCCGGAGACGTTTATGGGTTATTTTCCCTGGTGAAGAAGGTTTAGATTATGGAGGTGTGGCAAGGTAAACTACATTGAAATGGCAAATAATAACTTGTTCTGTAAGTGATGTGAAGGCTTCCCCAAAGCAGGTACTTAAACTGCAGTGCTTTCACAATGGGATTGAAGTTTATTCCTTATCTTGGAAAATCTGAGGGAGGCAGTTCTGCAAGACGTGTTTGCATCTCTTAAAACTGTATAAAATGATTTTCAGTTTGCCTTAGGAGTGACTTCAGTCATCTCCACGATTAAAGAGATGCAGTTTACTGAACTAAAGTGAGCCTTTGACCCAACTGTTAATCTCAAAGTAGAGTTGATTGAAAAAGTGAACAGAAATCTACATTTAAATCCAAAGTCTTGAGTGGAATGTAACTGAGAAGTGCATATGTTAATTGGCATTCCCCAACCCCGGATGTTTAGATCAGTGGTAGACTTGTAATGTGCTCATTTAGATAAGAGTGGGTTTTATCCAAACCACTGACAGTTGTGTATCATTGCAACTTTGCATTTTAATTTGTAATTTGCTGTAGTTTCCCTTTGGTGTCAGTGTGGGCCGGCTGCTCTGTGGGGAAGGAGGCAGACTGTGCCAACAAGGGCCTGAGTCAACATGAGTTAGCTACAGTCATTTCTGCTGTGATTTATTTTGAAATGTGTTTTTATTGTTTGTGTGATTTCAGGGAGTGGTTCTTTCTATTGTCACACGAAGTCTTGAACCCCATGTATTGCCTGTTTGAATATGCAGGGAAAGATAACTACTGCTTACAGATAAACCCAGCCTCTTACATCAACCCCGACCACCTGAAATACTTCAGATTCATCGGGAGGTTCATTGCCATGGTAAGTCCTAAAGCAGGAACAGGGTCTGTCCTGTAGTGTTCGTATAAATAAATATTGTGCCATCAGATGGATAATTAAAAATCCATTTTTGAGTTGAAATTATCAGGTGTTTGGCTATAACTCCTGTTGGAATAAACTAATTCAGCGTATTGGTAGTCATGATATTCAGGTTGGTTGAATTCTTTGGCTGTCAGATTTCATGGGCACAGAGAACAGAATATTGTCATATTAAGTCCTGAATCATCTTTTGCATTATTTTGTCTGTTTTTGTGTTCCTCAGGCTTTGTTCCATGGGAAGTTCATTGACACTGGTTTCTCTCTGCCGTTCTATAAACGTATCCTAAACAAGGCAGTAGGACTCAAGGATTTAGAATCTGTTGACCCAGAGTTTTACAACTCTCTCATCTGGGTAAAGTGAGTTTGACTTCATTTTGTTCTTGAAATAGCAATACATTGTTTTTGGTTTTCACTTCTGCCAAGAAGTGAAACAACCTGACTGAAAAGTATAATCTAACAGTATGGAATTTTTACTGTGACTTTAGATACACAAAGAATGATTTGTTAATGCAGAGCCTTTCTGTTTCAGTGAATATTCCGTAGAGCATCTTGTGTTCTTGTTTTCGTTGGCTTTTATTAATTCTAGTTAGACATACAGATGTGGCAGTCTTGAATATGGTTACAAATAAGATGGCTTGAGTAAATTTGGCTGAGACTTCTCAGATAACTGATTAAAAGAAATCAGCAAAAATCCATTTAATGTTTCTCTAGTACCTGGTTTACTTAGAAAACAAAATGTTTAGTGCTACAATAACATGAAGTTAACAAATGTAGTTTATTATTTACTACCACATAATTCTTCTGTTAGTCACACTTGCAATTTGACTTCAAGGTTAGTATTGAAGATTTAATGCTTTAAAGAAGTTCTAGCTGTCCTGGTATTTTTGCTCCAAGTTTAATGATTCCAGACCATTCCTACCTGCAGCCTTCCACATCTCCGTGGTCGGGCACCTCTGTGTCCATGCTCTTGTGGAGTCCTCCTCTTCCACTCCTTTGCAAATTCCCCTCCAGAGATGAGCAAGTAAAAAGGATGTGGAGTTTCTAAACCACAATTATTTTGGAATTATGTGTTACAGATATTTTAAGAAATAATTTTTAAAACCCCTGTCTATCTAAAGCATTGTAATTCTATACTGATTTTGTCATAGGAGAATGCCAGGATGTAACAAATACATTAGAAGAAAAAGAAAGAAAGACAAATTGAGTAAATTTTTTTCTTCAGCTATAGTAAAAACAATTTCACAGAAAAATTAGTCTTTCCTGTGACTAGAGACAAAACATTTTACTTAAGAATCACACTAAGACAGAATAGTTTTGAACATGCTTTGAAAACTTCATAGAAGGTGTGAGAATAGATTGGTTTTTGAAATGCAAAACTAAATATAAAAGCCAGGATTTTAATCTCCTGTAGTGGTGATTCTTGGAAGGTTTATCTTAAATATTGTGGAGCAGAGAAAGCAGCCTATGAGATGTTTAAGAATTGAGATAGGAATTTTGTTTGGTTTTCAGAGTAGAATGTTCTGCACTCCGTGGATGTGCTGCTAATGTGCTTTCATTTTAATTCAAAGCAATTTCTGTAGTGATAGAAATCTTCTAGGCTGGAGTCCAGGAAAGGCTTTGGCCCTTTGAAAAAATACTTAAGGATGTGAAAATTGGCAAAAAGCCTTGGGACCGACAAGGGCTGCAGAGTCCTCCCAGTCCAGACCCAAACTTCAGAGTAGCTGAGCCTGCTTGTCTGTAGTGCTGCTGGAGGTACCCCTGAGGAAAGGACTGCACATTTCCAGGGGAGAAGAGCCATGTCTGTCAGGACAGACATAAATTTGTTCCTCGCAGAAAAAGCAAATTTTATAACTTTGCAGGAAGCGTTCCTTGGCACTTGTATCAGGGAGCTGTTCTTCTCATTCCCACAATTTTGAAGATTTCACAGATTGACTGAGTTTGGAAGGCGACTTTTAGCGGTCATCTGCCAAACCTCTGTGCTCAAACTGAGCTGGAGCATGTAGCTTTCATTTTAAAAGGGATGGACGATGAAATAAAATCAGCCCTTCATCTGAAGCCTTCCCTCCTCACCCAAGGTTTCATGCAGTACCATGTGTTTCGGAAAGATGAAATTCAGAAGTGCAGTTGCGTCATGGGGCTCGATAAACCACAGCCACATTTCCAAGACTGGCATTTCTGTGTTCTGGGTCAGGATAAATATCTTGATTTTGCACTTTACTGTGGAGGAAAATGGTCATGAAAACCTCTGTATGTGCAGGCAGTTCTTCACTTTGCAAAAGCATAAATCAACATATAAACTCCAGGACTTCTTGCAAGGCCATAATTATTGTGTAAGGAACATTTCCTTATCTTGACTATTTATCTCCAAACTTTCTGCCTTAAGGTTCTTCATATTCATGTCCTCTACTGTGTGCAAGTTCTCAACACAGTTATTTAAAACTATTTTTTCCTTCCAGAGAGAATGATATTGAAGAATGTGGCTTGGAAATGTTTTTTTCTGTTGATAAAGAAATACTAGGTGAAATCAAAAGCCATGATTTGAAGCCAAATGGTAGCAACATTCTGGTCACAGAAGAAAATAAAGAAGACTACATCAGGTAAGAATAAGTGAAGACTTTAAAATACTTTGTCATTTTCTTTCTTGAGTTCTAGCAACAAAAGACTGTCTGTGTCATCTAAAGCACTGCTGAATAATTGCTGATGCTGGCAACAAGTGGCAAGTGCTTGGATCTCATATTTGAAAGAGGAATATTGATAGAAATAAGTTTCTGAAATCCACTTTTCCTAAAGATCATGGTTAGAAGAAAGTCCACTTTTTTCCTAGTGTTAGTTTAGCAGAACACTGTGACAAGAATTGTGAATGTCAGGTATTTAATGAAATGTTACATGTGTTTATTATTATAATTATATTGCTTATATAGCCTGCTGATGTTCTAGCCAGCCATTTCTGGTTCATTGGGGGTTTTGAGGGGTTGTTTTTTGTTGGATTTTTTTGGAGAACATTTTTGGATACTTTTGTGAAGATTCTTATTTTTCAAAGGTACTTGGAATTGCTATTAGTTTTATCTGAACTGGTCTTGTAGTTGTAACAGTGTTATGAATGATGCCATACTTGTATTGTCATAAAGTAAGGATCATATTTGCAGCACCAAAATGTTTTAAAGCAATAGATTAAGAGTGAAGGAGCCTAAGAGTGATTAAGGAATAAAAACATGAACAGTGACTTGCTTTGTCCTGAAATATCCCCTCCTTCTTCAGTGTGCAGCAGTACAGCAGCTCTGATTCAAGGTGTGAATTTCAACATAAAAAGCTTGGAGGACGTGCTTGCAAAAACAAAAAAAAGTCATCACACATTGCAGGCACAAACTAAACTGAATCACAGAGAATTTTCCTCTTTGTTAGGATGTGTTCTGTGAAGGTTTTTTCCGTGGGCAGGGGGAGGGAGTCGGGAGTGGGCTCTGTTTTCATCGCATGAGAAATCTGCAGACGTTTCAGCGATTCACAAAAAAGGTGGTGTTTGCACAAGAAACATACTGGCATTTGGCAGGAGGGAGGATCTGCAGAAAATCATTCTTCTCTAGTTCCTAGGAACCCAGGGAGAGCTCAGATTCCAGTTTCATTCCGATTCCTTTGTCTTACTCCAAGTCCTGCTTTAAGTCCCCCAAGTTTCTAGGACTGAAATGAGAAATAGCCACCTCTCCTTTAGACTCCAGTGCTCCTGACAGGTTAGGCTTGAATTCAGCATAATATCTGCTTCTCCCTGGGTTCAGGTTCTCCGGGTCTCCTGCCTGCTTTTCACCCTTTTATTAATGGAGAGTGGAGTTTCTGCCACAGAGCAAAGTTTCATGATTAACAGAAACAAATATGGAACTTTCCAAATGGACATAGTCACTGCTTGGTAAGCTGGCAGTCCTGCTGCTCTTCACCAGTACAGCTTGACTTGTTTTTTACCTTGTCATGGATAACAACTGAGATTTCTGGGGAGAATATCAGACAAAATCTTCAAATACCTTGGAACTGCTGTGCTCTCATTAATGTAATCAGTGAAGAGATGCTGCCTCCTTTTTGAGTCCAAAACACTTCTGTAGCAGAATGGTTGAACACTTAGGGTTTAATTTAGAGAAGAAATGAAATCATTTGCACAGAGTAAAGGCTGCTGATAAAATTATATAGAGCTCTATCCCCAGAACTTTCCAGACTTTCCATGTTTTTTTAAACTTAGCTTACAGTTCATCTCAAAATAGGCAAAGATGTGGACTTGGGGTAGCATAAGCCCTTTAAAATATCTTGGTGTGTCTTCTTTTCCAGGCTAGTAGCAGAATGGAGACTGTCTCGAGGTGTTGAGGAGCAGACACAGGCTTTCTTTGAAGGCTTCAATGAAATTCTGCCACAACAGTATTTGCAGTATTTTGATGCAAAGGAACTGGAGGTAAAGGATTGCTTGGCTATTGCTGGATCCAGGTCCTTACACATAAAATACTTAAGTCAGTACATCTGAAGAGCAGAACTCACTGAGGCTGACAAGTCTGTTTTATAGGGAATATGTGGGAAACTTCATGGAGTAGTATTAGATTAATGTGTTTTCCTTAACTTTCCTCTTTGCAGCCAACTTAGATGTTTCTAAAGGCCAAGATTCTGTCAGTAGAAATTTCTTTTTTTGTTTTTGTGATTCTTTGATTTGCCTGTGTTCAAAGAATGCGTAACTTGACAGAATGGGAGATAAAACCAGATATGCAATGGATGGTTGCATATAGATTGGGCCAAGTTCTCAATTTGATCTCTCAAAATTACAACTTCTGAAGCATCTGTTCAGTTTGAAAAGTAAAATCATCAAAACAAAGCATCCCATCCCTAGTGAAGATATGTATGGCTGGGCAAAGATAAACTGTTCTGGCTCGAATGTCTGCATAGAATCCCAGATTGGTTTGTGTTGGGATCTTAAATAATCTTGTTCCAGCCTCCTTCCATGTGCAGGGACACCTTCCACTATCCCAGGTTGCTCCAACCCCCCTTCAACCTGGCCTTGGACACTTCCAGGGATGGGGCAGCCACAGCTTCTCTGGACACCCTGTACTCAAGCCTCCCCACCCTCACAGGGAAGAATTTATTCCTAAAATTGTAAGCGATTGCTCTAATTTTTCACAACAGAGATGCTCTCTAATTTGTGGCCTCTCCAAATACACTTCATGAACCATCACCAGTCGTTGTTTATAGAAGTTCTGGATGAAGTTTAAAATTAAAACCAAGTGCACGGTTATTGCAGGTGCTGCTAAGTGGGGGTCCAGTTGTTCTCTTTTGCTGTGTGGGAGGTCACAGAAGGAAAGTGGAAATTTGTACTCCTCTGCTTATTTCCCTTTTTCTGCCCCAAAGGTGCTTCTCTGTGGAATGCAAGAAATTGACCTGAATGACTGGCAGAGACACACCATCTACAGGCACTACACCAGGACCAGCAGGCAGATCGTGTGGTTCTGGCAGGTTTGCAGACTTTGCTTTATTCTCAGACCAGCAGAAGTTGCAGAGCACAGCTACAGCTCAGTGAACAGTAGACAGAACACTGAGCACACCTGCAGAGAGCATACAGAAACTGTTACTGCTAATCCAGCTGTTCCTAACAGCCACCTTACTGTTCATCTGTGGTTGGTGATAATATGAAAATCTGAAGATTGAATCTATTCCTAAATGTTTATTTCAATTACTGTTTTTCAGTTTGTGAAAGAAATAGATAATGAGAAGAGGATGAGACTCTTGCAGTTTGTGACTGGAACATGCAGATTGCCAGTGGGAGGATTTGCTGACCTCATGGGTATGTATTAATAACCCTTCTAATGCAGGAGATACTTTTTAAAAATAACCAAATTATATATTTATGGCATTTTTAATGAATCTTATATTGATTGCTGTTTTGTAAGCCCTGCATATACTTGAGCTATGATGGGAAAAGGGAAGGAATGTTTACACCTATTTATTGCACTTTAAAATCACTTCAAATTGGTGCATTTCTTCACATGCATACTTTGATCCAGGCAGAGCTGTACAGTGAGACAAATGTCCCTTCTCTGTGCAAATAATGGTAATCCTGTCTTTCTTAAGCCTTGCATGCTTCAGGTGTGTGTTATAGTGATACAAAGGTAGCTGGACCTATGCCTTGTCTATTGGAATTTGTTACAGGGAGCAATGGACCCCAAAAATTCTGTATCGAAAAAGTTGGAAAGGAAAACTGGTTACCCAGAAGTCATACCTGGTGAGTACATAACAAATCAGAATATTGCTATTGCTCTGGTTTTGCTGAGCAGTCTGCTTTGACATTTTAGTAAATGGGTAATATGCTGAAATAGTTGAGACTCTGTGAAAGCAAACACAAATTACACCAGTGAACTATTTTGTTGAATAATAGCTGAACTTCTGAAAAGCTCTTGTGGCATAGAGTAGATTCCATTGTGCATTCCATGGATTTGTGTATTATGTTACTGAACAATTAAAGTAATTAACAGTACTGTCTAACAAGGTTGGGACTATCCTTTGTTATCACTGCACTCCTTAGAGAAATAGCCACATTCACACACTTCCCAGAGAAAAGGTCACTTCTACTCATTTCTTCGGGTGTTAGTGGTAGGCAAAACCACACAAATTGAAAATTTCACATCTGAATGATGACTCTAATTAACCAGTTGGAGGTTGGTTTTCCTCCAACTAGGAGAAGTTAGTGAAAACTATCACCGTATGAGCACTTGAATCCTAACCTCTGCCCTCAGAAATACACACATTTATTATCAGTAGTCAGCTTTTCGCAGGGTATAAATCCCAGTATCCATCTCCACAGCAAAAATTCCAATCACCCGTATTCATAATGGATTTTTTGTTACTGTTGAATTCTACATCAGTTCTTAACTTTTTTTAATTTTTCAGTTTCAATCGCTTAGACCTTCCACCATATAAGAATTATGAGCAGTTGAAGGAAAAGCTGTTATTTGCAATTGAAGAAACAGAAGGATTTGGGCAAGAGTAGCTGAAATTTGCACCTTGAAGAATGTGATCTCAACACGATGTATGTTCTTCACTTCTTCTGCTTGTTGCACACTTCATTGTAAAGTAGACATGACTTGGATTTATTTAACAGTACTAATGTGTAAATAAATGGATGTTATCCTGAGGTTATCCACATTAACTCTGGAATCCTACTGAGCACTTTCAGAAATCAAATGCGGAATCAGATATGGCTACAAGTGACTAATGACCGAAGTAGAGGTTTAATACAGCTTTGGGCTCTGCTTTGTTTTACCATTCATTAATTAGAATGTGTCCTTACTGACTGACAGATTTTTAACAATAGTTTTGTCTTTCCTTTTTAGTAGCATTTTTGCTACTGATGCACTGGGAAGTTCATTGGTAGCTGCAATGCTGCAGCAGCATCCTGAGCCTCTTCACAGCAGTGTCAGAGCCAGACTGGATCCACCTCTGTGCCGTGAGCAGCTCCATTCCTTAAGCTCCTTTTTTTAACTCAAGTGTGGCCAGACTGTTTTTCCCTGCCTGGAGTCTGCTCATGTGCCAGCTGGACTCAAGCTGCTGTTAAGGGGATGTCAAACTGTGGCACAAATCCAGGGCATAGCTTCGCTTTGGTTTATCCCAATCCTGCTCCTGTCAGCAAAACAGACACCTGCCCAAAGTTGTTGGAACACTGCTCTGTGCCCTCTGAAGGATTCTGAGCTTTTGCTGTGTAACACGTTTTAACTTTGAAATCAATATTAACACTGTGGTACTTCACTTGTTTTGCAAAAGACAAGCCCAGCTGGGATTGCACTGATTCCATTGAGGTTCCTGTTTGCAGGCTGATGTTTGTCAGCAGTGTTAATGGACATTACCCTCCGTGTTTTTCCTACATGTTGCAGTCAGTTTGCTCCGAAGAGTTCGTTGGGCTCTCAGGAAGAGACACAAAACAACTGGATTCAGAAGATGATCCTACTCATCATTTCTGCGGATGAACTGATGCGTGAGACTGGCTGAGGCCAAGAGGATTAGAAAGTTCAGACAAGGATTACAAGTTTTCGGAAAGCTGGAGCATCAGTAAATAGTTCTATAAAGTTTGAAACTAAAGTTTTTGGGGAGGTTTCTAAGCTAATTCACCCTAAGCTACTTACAGCTGGTAACTTTTGTAGCGAGTTCCTGTTGGATTAACATCTTTTATTTCCTTTTAGAATCTGTTAATTTTTTTTCTGGTTTACAAGAACATTTTGCATTTTACTGCTCCTTTAGACTGAATGCACTTTTTGGGTCTGGTCAGCCCTTTCCCTTCCCCTGAAGGGAGGAAGTCAGACACCAGTGAAATGAGCTGTAGCCACAGTGAGAGGCGTGACACTTGAAATAACATGTAGCATGTATTAAAGCAAACCTGCAGCTCAGAGCACTGGGGCAGGAGCTGCGTTTAAGACTCTTTGACATGACAGAGCTGAAACAGGTGGGAAAGCGTAAAACTGAACGTTCAGTCTGGAAAAGAGTATTTCTTTCCTGCTGTCTCATCCATCTAAACTGCAAGAGGGAAAAACTGATTCAGGCCTAAGAAGAACCAAGACACTACAGGTTTTAACTGACTTCACAAGTGTGTCAGGTCTCAGTGATAAATGCTTTGGGAGGGCAGGAGGGTGGGACTTGTCAGGCTTAATCAAAGGCCCGGGGAAGGGTGCTGATGATACAGAAATGCCCCTTGTTTAAAGTTTCACTGATGGTGAGAATTCACCTTCAGGTGTGACTGGGAGGAGAATTGCCAACTTCCACAACATTTGGATCTATCACAGTATACAGCTCATGAGGAAAACAAAAAAAAGCCTTATATATATTTTCTGTTTATATTAATTCTTACAATGAAATGTAGTTATCTAACATATTTACAAGAGAGGTTAAATTAAGCAAGATAATGCAAGATTAAGCTATGAAAAATAGTCTATGTTCTGCATATTGCTTTATGATTCATGTAGGGAACCTAGAACTATTGTTCATGTATAAATATCACCCAAAAGGCTGTCAGCCCTATATTTTTAAAATAAAGAATAGTTATAATTGAAATAGCCTTAGCCCTAGTTCTATAGGGTTTGGCTGTTGAATATTTTTCTGGTTGAAATGTTTAGTTCAGGAAAAACATACCTGCTTGTATATATTTTTGATGTCCAGGCTTCCACTTACTCCATTGTTTCTTTAATTTAAATGGCATGTTTATATGTCTTTTCTGCTGTACCAGGATGGGAGAAAGGGGGCTGGATATCCCAAGCACCAGATATGATTTAAAAATATTGCAAATAAAGAACTCATTGAGAGGGAAAAATAATCAGTGAAATATTGGATTTGGCCAAATATAAAAAGTTTAAAGCAACTTTACAGTGTTACATTGACAATATTTCTGAAGGCACAAGTTCAGATTCCTTAGGCATTTGGCATACTAACAAATCTGTTAAATTTTTACAGCATGTTGTGTAGAAATTAAAAGGAATTAATACAAGCCACTGGTGCACTTTTCAGTTCTTTCTGGGGATCTGGTGAAGCAATACAGGGATGAGCCCAGAGCAGCTGCTATCCCAGATAACAGGTTTTTGTGGATTGGATTTACGAGTGAGATTTTCAGCAGAGATTAATGAATTTGTCTCCCACTGCTTCAACTGTTTTAGCAACCTGAGCTGCATAAATTCACAGTATGTCACAAATGTACATTCATATGCAACTGTCAATTGATCCTAATTACCAAGTATTAAAAGAAATTTTATTTAGAATTTTCCCTCCTGAGAATGACGTGAGAAAATGAAATGCTGAGAATTAACAAAGCCTTATTGTTACAAGTAGCTCAGGAACTGTTCATATACTAATGACATGCACAGTAAATACATCATGTCTTTATCTGATCTAGTATGGAAGTTTGGGGTTTTTTTAATCCAGTCGCTTGTGTTTAAAAAAAAAACCATCTTTTTTTTTATTATTCTGAGAAAAATAAAAATGTTTGGGGTTTTTTTGGGTTTGGTTTTGTTTTTTTTTTTTTTTAATTTTATTACATGCTGCACTGGATTTGTAATCTCAACTCTGTTATATTGGTATCTCCAGCCCCCTTTTTTGTGGTGTCTTTTAATTTTCTCCAAGAATCACTGTTTCTGTATATGTGCTCTAGTGAACTCGTGTAGAAACTGGGATCAGCAGCACTGGATTGTAAAATACTGTACTGAAATCCATTGTCGATACTTCCTTGCATTGTAATTTCAAATACTCAGGTAACTGTAACAGTATCTCAGTAAGTCAAATACTTTTATAAAACTACCTGAAGAGCTCGTGGTCTGGTCCTTATTCCGTATGTGTGACAGAATATCTGGGTGGAAATGAATTGTCTGTGTGCTCCTGGGGGCAAGGGTCAGGCTGCCTGGACTTGTCCTTCCACTAGGATTCTTTAGGAACAGTTCTTTCCCAAGACCTCATCCACCCTTGCTGATTGCATTGGATATTGAACAGGAGATTTTGGACACAATTCCTGGATTTTTAGTGCTTGTGGATGGTTCCCTGAGGAGCCAGTGAGGGCTGTGAGGCTGCTGAGGCTGGAGGGAGGTTCTGCAGGAGCCACAGCTGTAACATCTCATTGTAGCACTGCCGTAGGGATATCTACAATGAGGAATGACACTGCAAGTGGTTAGGATTGACAGAATGCCACAAAGGAAAGGGGAAGAAGCTCCAGTGAGACCAACCAGCCTTGTAGTGTCCCTGATCCTCCTTGAAGGGGGAGGTGGCATTTAGATTCCTCCCATCATCAGAACCCCTCTCCTGATGGCCACAAGCTTTCCCAGATAATCGAGATGGGCTTTGCAGTGACATTCCAGCTCCCTCAGCGCTCACAGGGATGTCCTGTCAGGTCTTAGGTCACAGGTTGGACTTGATGATCTCAAAGGTCTTTTCCAACCTAGTTAATTTTGTGATTCTGTCTCAGGGACCTGGTCATGTCCAGTTTGGTCAAACGCTCCCTAAAGTGCTCATCCTTCCCTGAGGGTGATATTCCCTGCTGCAGACCTTCCCACTGGGTTCTCCCTCTGCTGACTTTCCCAGGTGTTCCACCAGGCTCGGTTAACACAATTTTGTCCATGGCAGCAAATCCCAAGGATGATTTTCTGTGCCAGGCAAATACATGCAATAACAACTGCCTTTTTCTGCAGCAGGGAGGTTGGTGTGGAGTTGCTCCCTCCAAGCTTTGAATGGAACCACTTAAAAGCATCCTAGTAAGTTGTGTAAACCCAGAATTTGACACTGCTTTGGGCAGCTTTATGTGAGTACAGCTACAAAGGTATTTAACATACATCTGAAGTTCATTTTAAAAAGGCAAAAATTCATCACAATGCAGTGTATGAGAAATGTACATCTCAGTTGCACCATTTTTTTTTCCCTGTTTGCTTTGATGATGATGGTGCTAATGTCAGCACCAGCCCTGGGCAGGGGCGTTGGTTTTGTTCATGGCAGAATGGGAATGGTTGTTTAAACAAACCCATGTTTGGTTTGGGTGTTTGATGGCAGCTGTGCGCTGCTTACTATTGCCCAAATTGTCAACCACAGCTTTACTATTGCCCAAATCTTACCATCACAGCTGGGACTGGAAGTTAAATCAATCCATGGCAAAATGATGTCTTGTAGCCAAGGTGTAAAACTTGCTGCTGGACTGGTGAGAGAGATTAGAATTTAACTGAATTAGGTTGCAGAGTTGTAAATAACCATTAGAAGAGGAAATAACCATATCTCTTGGATCCTAAAGAAGGATTTTTTTCCTGATCTCTGGCAATGCCTGTTCCCATGTCCATTCTCAGCCTGTCAGCCCAGCAGTGCACAAATGACAGGGCTCATTGGAGAAATCTTGTTTTCTCTAAGGAGAAAGTAGGCTCTAACATATTGGAAGGGCGAGTGAGCTTACCTGCTGTGTCAAATCCTGGCTTTCAGAGGGGAAAAAAAAATCTAAAAACACATTGTGAGGATATGTTTTACATTTCACCCAACAAATACCAGCTCACTGTGACTGCTGTGGGAGCTCAGTGTGAGCCAAGTGTCTGCTGATTCCGGGGTCGTGGTCCTGAAAGAAGGAGCATTCAAACTGACAGGGAGTAGGTTTAGATTGGATATTGGGAAGGAATTGTTCCCTGTGAGGGTGGGGAGGCCCTGGCACAGGGTGCCCAGAGAAGCTGTGGCTGCCCCTGGGTCCCTGGAAGTGCCCAAGGCCAGGTTGGATGGGGCTTGGAGCAGCCTGGGATGGTGGAAGGTGTCCTTGCCCATGGCAGGGGTGGCATGAGAGGCCCCTTCCCACCCAAACCATTCTGGGACTCTCTGTTTCACTTCTAGCAGAGCCTGAGGATGGGGAAAGTCCCAAGTGCTGCTGTTGTGTGTGTAGAACAGAGCTGAGGTTATGCGGGATGCAGTTCTTCAGTGCCTTATTTTGTTTTGCCATCAGAGTGTGGGTCATCCCCAGTCCTTCCCCCAAGGGAGCTGAGAGCTCAGCCTTTCTCACGGGCAGGGCAGCAGACACCTTTACCCTCAGGACACGGATCCCCGGGGCTGTGCAGGGAGGTCCCAGGGTTTTAGGGTGCACCCACGCCTTAGAGTGGTTCTTCCCCTGTCCCAGGGGGGCTCCGGCAGCAGCTGAAGGGAGACGGCCATTTGGGGGGAAGAAAGAACTCCCCATACCCGTTATCATGGAATCACAGAAGGGCTGATGTCCCTAAAGCGGGATCAGGGATCCACCGCGTCTCCAGCAGCTGCCTCGGCAGGTTGGCGGAGATTTGTGAGGGTTCCGAGGGATTCAGGGAGGTGTCCCCGGAGCGGTCCCGCCCCGCGCTCGAAGCGCTTCCGGGGCAGCGCCGGGGCCGAGACGGGCGGAGGCGGCGGCTCGATCATGGTGGGTGAGGCTTGTCCCGAGTCCGGGCGGGGTCCCTGTGCCGCCCTCGGGGGTCTCTGTGCCCCCCCCCCGGCCCTCGGGGGCTCCAGCGGCCGGCGCAGGGCGGGGCGGTCCCGGTGCCGGTCCCGGCTCCCCTCGGGCACAGGCGCTGCCCCGCGGGCGGGGCCCGGGTAAAGGCGAGACCCCGTTGCGGGCCGGGGGGGCTCTGCGGGGTCTGGGAGCCCCGGCTCGGTTCGGTTCGTGTTGGGTTCTGTGTCGGGTTCCGTGTCAGGCCCCCGGCGGGGTCGTGTTTGTGCAGGGCGGGCCCGGCCTGGGGGTCCCGCCCGTCCCCCCCTCAGCGCCGGGCCGGGAGCGCGGCGGGTCCCGGCGCTGCCTCCCAGGGGCTTCACTGGCCCTGCCCGGCCCTGAGTCACTGTGGGGAGAGGCCGAACCTGCACCCGCTCCAGCCCAGCCCTGTGCCGGGGAAACGCTCACAGCGAAACCTGCATTTCCTACGGCTGCCCGGGCACATCCCTAAAGCTGGAAGCAGTCAGGAAAAAGAGACTGGTTTTGGCTGTTTAATAACCGGGGATGTATTCGTTCTATTGTGATTGTATTGGAGGTTTCTCCCTGCTCAGGTGCGTTGCTGGCTATTGCATGTTGATGAAATTGGGGATCAAAATGTATGTCAGCGTTTGTAAAGAAATAAATGCTGACCGAAGTTGCAGAGGGAAAACTGAAATTATCTAATAAGATGTATTTTTTAGGCAAACGTAGGAGTTCAGGTGTTCCAGATGGAAACAGGAAGATAAAGGCTGCTGTTGTACATATAGCAAAGGGTATTTAGCAGCAAAATGGTGATGAAGGAGTGTTTATTCTCCTTTCCTAGAGTGCATCTCTCCTTCTCTGTGTGCTATCTCTTGTAGTTATTCAGCCCTTCATTAAAATGGGGTTTGTTTGTTCCATGAATTAAATAGGTAATTTTTTTCTCAGTACTATTTTTGTTGATCTGGTGAGCTGCACTGGCTTGTGGAGGTGCTGGACAAGCCTCAGAGTGGGAATAGGAGGAGCAGGACCTTCCCACGTCAGCAGCAGTGAACTGTCAGAGCAGATCACCCACCTGTGAGTTAGATCAGCTGAAGGTGTTAAGAGGAAATTAAAAACTGGTATCCTTTATGGATGCTGCTTTGCATCTGAAAAGGTTTGTTAAGGTCCTATGAAGGAAAGTATTTAATCAGGACTTAAATAGTGCTAGTAAGAAGGCAGGAAATAATATCTTAATTTCTTAATAGATTTAACATTTTGCCACTATATGTTCTCAGCATTTGTACACCCTTTAGTTTGTTCTTTGTTTCACTTCCCTTGTCTTCCATTTGAGAATAGTCCAGCATTCAGAAATAATACAGAGTTTTGTTGAAAATACTTAAATTTTTCTGTGCTGGATCACACAGAAAAACTTCTGCTTCATAAAGACCAGCTCAGGGGGTCCCATTTCTTCTGAGCCACAGGTCATGTTACCAACTGCACCCTGAGGAAAGTGCTGGTGGTACTGGGGCTGAGCTGGTGTTGTTGTGTTGTGTTGTTGGACAAGGTCTCTTCCCAGGGAACAGGGCTTGTGACGTCTTTGTGCCCGTTTGCTGTGGGAGGAAGTGGAGAGGGTTGTTCAAGGTGCCCAGGGAACGCAGCCTTGGCCAAATGCTCCTTGTAGGTTTCACCTGTCCTGGTTCAGGTGATTCCTGTCTCCCTTCCTAAACCATATCTGTGGGACTCTGCCTTGCAGGATCTGAAAGATGCTGCTTGCTTCTCTTTCCTTTAATGGGAATAAAAAATGCCAAATACTCACCCAGCTGTGGAAATCAGCTGAAGTGCAAAGGTTTCTCCCTGCTACAGATCCCATATGATGGGTGTCTTGTATCAAGAAAGTTGTGCAGAAGGTACTGAAACCTCCTTTGATGGTTTTTATAGAGAAGACAAAGGACTATTGCCTTGGCTTGCATTTGCATTTTTCCTTTTTTAAGTTGTAATTTATTGGCAGTGGTTACAGCCTTGTGGCCATCCCAGCACAAATCAGAATTATAAACAAATAGTGTTCATTCATTGTTTTTCCCCTCACTTATCTTATTTGTAATTGCTTTTGGCATTCATTTGATAAAAGGGAAGGTCATCTTGCACCCACAATGTATCCTTTCTCTACTTTTTTCATAAATTCCATGTAATTTTTCAAAGATGATTTTTGTTTGACACCTAAATTGTAGCAGTCTGACTGTAGCTTCCAGCTGCAAGCCTTCAGCAGGAGGCTTGGGGAGGAGGAGAGAGGGGAGTTCCAGGATGATAATCACAAATGAGTGAAGAAGAAAGGCAGATGGAAAATAACTGGAAAGCTCATGCAGAAAAAGTGGCACCAAAGTACAGACAGTTGGCTGCATAAACCAGTGTAGGCAGTGTCTGTTTAATCATCCCTGTGCAGCTTTGTTTTCGGCCGTGTTGTCCCAAAGCTTTGGTGGGAGGCAAAGAGCAGCTGTAACCCTGTATTGATTTGTGCTTTCTCTTGCAGGCTGAGGTGGAGGAAACGCTGAAGCGAATCCAGAGCCAGAAGGGAGTGCAGGGAATCATTGTGGTTAATTCGGAAGGTGCTGTGTCAGCCTCACTTTTCTGACCTCTCACTTACTGCAGCCACACACTTTGAGGGCTGCTGCTTGTACCACTTGCACTTAGCTTAGAGTCTGGCTTTGGGAGAGGTTTTCCTGGAGCCCAAGGAGGGAGACAGTAGTCAGGCTACAAGAGAAAACTGGTTTCCCATTCCTGCAAGCTCACTTTATTATTTTAGGAAATAAATTAAAATAATTTGCAAGAGCATCAAAATATTTGAGTTATGCCAGTGTTTGAAACTGGGTCTGTGAAAACTTTAATCAGTAGCACTGAGGCTCTCATGAGATATAAATCTTGCTGCTGGGCCTGTCCAGAGCACTGCTGGCCTGGCAGACTTGAGTTCTTTAGCACTCTCTAGTGCTTGTGGCCTCATGGAATTCATCAGCAAGTTGTCTCTTTTTGGAGTCTCTGAAGGGTCCAACGGAGCAACTTCTTCAGAGCACTCTGAATACACTGTGAACAGCCCAAAATCTTAAAACTGTGTGATTGTCAATTAAAATTGAATGTGTCCTACAAATAATCCTTAGAAAAGATGACAGTAGCTACATGTGAACATACTGAGGATCAGATCATGCAGCTTGGCTCCTGCTCGCTGCTTTTCCACGAAGGTTGAGTGGGCTGTGCTCTCTGTGCCGCAGCTGCAGTTACTGGCACACACACCTGGTTCTGCCCTGCAGAATTTGGTACTTGGCTGCTATGTTCTGGCACATGAGCTGGGGTTTGACTGGTTTTTGGTGGGAAAACACATCTAATGGCTGGCTGAAGTGTGAGGGAGGGAAAGCTCTGGCTGAACAGCGTGTCTGCCCTCCTGGCTGGTTTTCACTGAACCAGGGACCTCCCACCCAGGACTGCACCACCTCTTAGGGCTGAATGTTGGAGCCTCAGCCTTGGAACTGAGTGACACAGCAGCTGATGTCCTCCATAACCACTGATCCCAACCTGGCCTACCTCAATATCATTTAACTGGTGTAGGGGAGCCTTTCTGAAAGGAAAAGGTGTCCCCAGTCAGGAGAAAAAACTGCAGCATTGCTATTCCCTCTCTCCTCTACAGATAATTATTTTTGTTTAATTTATTTCCAACACTCAAAATGCAAAAGTAAAGCACTGGTGCTACTAGAGGTAAATAGTTCTCACCTCCATCTGGGGTCCCACATCTCAGCTTTTTCATATCTTGTTTTTCTTCATGTTTTCCTCTTGCCTTCGAAGAGAACACTCCTAACCCCTGGTGCAGTGACAACCGAGGTTGGACCTGACGATGCCCAGTGCGGGGTTGGTGCTGGAGGTTTGTCACTGAGCCTTGCTGTCCCTCTCCTGCAGGTATTCCCATCAAGAGCACCATAGACAACTCCACCACCATTCAGTACGCCGGCCTCATGCACAGCTTCATCATGAAGGCCAGGAGCACCGTGCGGGACATCGATCCCCAGAACGACCTCACGTTCCTGCGGATCCGCTCCAAGAAAAACGAAATCATGGTTGCTCCAGGTAAGAGAGAGCAGGGTGAAAGCAGGAATCTGGGAATCCAGCAGGATTGTTTTTTCTTGAGACTGATGCTGTCAGCCCAGAAGGAGTGCCTGCTGCTTGTGTTCACATTGGATAATCCCTTCTTTCCAAGAAACTCTTCTACTTTCTGGAGAGTTGAAAGCGTATCATTGACCCAGGTTTCCTTTGTCATGTTTGAATGTGGCAAATCCCTTCCCTCATTTTGTGTTAATCAAAGTAGAAAGTATTAGATAATGCTTGAGAGTGTGCTGCACCCTCTCATGCTTTGTTTTTCAGTATAAAACCTCAGGATTTGGAAAGAAATATGCTCTGAGAGCAATTTCCATTCAGAACTGTGGACTGAGTGATAAAACAAGACAGTCCTAATTTTCCAGTTCTGGGAAAAGTATTAGAGCACACTGTAGCTGTAATCACAAGTCATGGAATACAGCAGCAGCAGCAACCTTCTTTTCAGGAAACATCCTCAGTATTTTGCTGAATTCCAAACTGGGAAGCAGCGAGATGAGTGTAGGTCCCTCATGTGGCAGGAATTCAGCCTTGTCCCTGCGTGCTCCCTGCTGGGATGGGGCTGGTGGAGAGGCCAAGCAGGGAATGGCAGTTCCCCTAGGCAGGGATGGGTCAGGGCAGATCTTAACACGGGCTCTGGCTCGTGCTGAGGCAGCCTTGGATTTCCACAGGAAGGATGGAAAGAGAGGAGTAAGCGTTGTTCCAGAAAAAACAGCTGCAGCCCCCAGTGTGCCTGTGAGAGAAGGGCAATGGCCACCTTGCACCACTGTGGCATGTGCCAGTTACTGTAGTTTCCTGGCACAAACAGGGTTAAATTCAGCTGCCTTGGGAGCGTGCACTTTCTAAAGCTGAGAGTTTTTCTCAGTAAAATCCATAAAATAAATGATCTGCCACTTGGAGCCTGTTTTGCTCATTGAGAATGAATGTCAGGGTTCTGGAGTTCCCCCAGTGCATCAGAGAGATGTGAAAAATCTTGGAATTTACTGTTTCTGTGAATAAATACCAGGAATGAAAGAATAATTTTCTTTTTTTTTCTCTCCAGATAAAGACTATTTCCTGATTGTCATCCAGAATCCAACTGAATGATTACACTGACTCAGTCTGGTTTTTTCCCTTTGCCCAACTGTTTTATTTTTTATTTAATGGTAAAGAATAGAGCATTAGTGTTAACTGTGCTGTGTGTCTTCAGTAAGGTTTGGAAAAATAAAAGCAGGTGGTTTTGTTGTCTTTAAACAGAAAAAATGGCGCTTTTTGTATCACAAGTTTTGAGGGGGAGCTGGTGAGTTGGAATTGGGCAGTAAAAAATGCAACAGATTCTTTTAATAGCTAAGAAGATAATATAATAAAATTCTAATAATAACCAAAAAAAGACTATTCTTTGTATGCTTCTATGCTTCTTTCACCACTGAGCTCTGCTTTTACACTCTTAGTTTTGAATGGCTGTAAATATGACTCTGCCTGTCCTCTAGTTCTGTCTTACGCTGTTGGTTTTACTTCAGAAAAGTCTGACCATAACAAATTAAAAAGTGTCACCAATGACTGGTTTTGTCGTACGTGTTTTTCTTCTGAAGTTTTTAAGTATTCTCATGATTGATTGAGTTTTTCTTCAAAAACCAGAACGTTCCTAGGACTGTTTTTGTTTTCTGTTGCTTTCTCTGAACAAGGATTTGGCCCAAGGGCATGTGCAGGGCACTCACAATTGGCTCTTGTGTTGCAGCATTTTCCTACCACTTTCCTTTTCACTCTTCCAGACAGAATTTCATGGCTAAGGAAGGCCATTGAGGCCACCCATGGGAGATCTCACGCTCTCACAGCTCAATAGCCAGTTTGATCTGCTATCTTCCTTTAGTATTTTTTTATTGATGCCATTAAGGACAGAGAAAGCTCACATGATTACTCCAAAATATTTGAGGGATTGTTTTGATGGAGTTTTTGTTAAAAAAAAAACAAACAAAAAAACAAAAAAGCAGGGCTGGGGGGTGCTCCGGAAAGTGCAGCTTTGGAGATTTTGATAAAAATGTTGGTGTTGACTTGGGCACTTGTGGCTTTCAGAGCCCAGCGAAGGGTGGATGTGTGGGGACTCAAATAGCCAAGGTAACCTGCATGTCCAGGGCTTTTTCTGTGCATTTTCACACCTGGACATTAATTTTTGGACTTTGTCTAATCTTCCAGGTGGTGGCCATGACCCTGAAGGTCAGAAATGCCTTTTGAGGTCTGTAGCCCTGCAGCATCAGTGTTTTGGGTGTCTCAGCTGCCACCGTGACTCAGTGTTGGTTGTTCATGAGCTGTTTCTCCCTTCACACTATGTCTGGTTTAAACCTTTCCATCAAAACAGGGAATAAGGGTCTGGAATCCTGCTTGGCCTTTGGAGCAGCTGCTGATACACAGCAGTTTATATAATGCCTGGGATCTCCAGTAACTGAATGCTGCCTCCCAAAACAATTACCTCCAGCAAGCTGAAGTCTGGATAATAACTGAACAGTGAGGCAAGGCAGAAGAAAAATGTGACCTCAGTGATCTCTCTCTGTTGTTGTTTGTAACCCAGAGAAATGTTTCCTTGGAGGTGGTGACCTCCTTGTGGATTTTGGCTTTCCCAAGTAGGTGGCAGTGCTACTGCTCTGAACAGTGAAAAATCTGCATCTCTTGCATTCTTTTGGACATTTCCTTAAGGATAGCTGTCCTACCAGTGGCTTTGTGTCACAGGAGCTTGGGACAGAGAGTATTAAGTGTTGGTTTTATTTAAAATAAGCAGTAATAAATAACCTATTGCAAAACAAAGATCATGGCCCTTTTCTGTTGTGTTGAGATCATAAACTTGCAGTGAAATGACTTGAGATCCTGCTCTGTGCTGGTTGGTTGGAGGGTGGTTTGGGGTTTTTTTTCTCAGGGATTGAGAGCAGCCTGGCATGAAATATACTTGGGAATTTGAATGAAAGGCTCTTAAGAAGCTGGATTTGGATTCTGGAGGAGCTGGTCAGATCCATCTGGGCAGGGCCTTGCTTAGGCCATGTAGTGCCACCTCTACACCAGCATCCAAAGTTAATTCAGATTTATTTTTTAAAACTGGCAAGGGGTGAAGGAAGCTGAAGAACAACAACTTCCATTTAGTTACTATGGAACAAGACTGTTTTATTTGGATCAGGAGCATCAGAGGGTCACAAAGCTGGCAGCAATTTCCCTGGATGTAAGTTAGGGGAGGTTTTCACTTTCCCTAAGTTATCATGAACAGGGTCAAAAAACGATGGATGGAGCTCAGTTTCTGGTCCTGTGCTTTGTGAGTCTGGGCCTGGTCATTTGTGTGGTAAAACTACTGCCAAACTGAGGAAGAGTAGAAAAATGAGCATTATGGTTCCAGTCCTTTTTCGTAGACAGGATCACAGGAGGCCTGAACAGCCTGTGCCACCTGCACCTTGGAGCTGCTCTGTGCTGGGGCTGGAGACTGGCCTGGTTTGCTGTCTTGGAAAAGTCTGTTTTGGTTTTGGTGGATCTCTTGCTGAAGGCTGAGGAAGCATCTGCTGCTGGGAAGACAAACCCTGATGGATTAACAAGGTAAAGAAGGGGAGTTTTGGGGATGGCTCTGGGCTGGGAACAGCAGCACTTGAGGCCCAAGGATGTGTTCTCTTGTGCTGCCTCTGTGCCGAGATAAGGCTCTGGCAGAGGAGTGGAGGGGACACTGTAGAAGCCGAGCTTGTAGACACCTTCTGTGGATCTTGTGTTGGCTCCAGTGCCCTCCCAAGTAACTCTTCCCCTGCCTAAGGTGGCCGATGACAGTGTCCTTCACATACAGGACACAGAGGAACTGTGGCTGCCCCATCCCTGGCAGTGTCCAAGGCCAGGTTGGACGGGGCTTGGAGAAACCTGGATAGTGGAAGGTGTCCCTGCCCATGGCAGGGGGTGGGACTGGAGGAGCTTTAAGGTCCCTTCCAAACCAAACCAGTCCGTGATTTTTGTTTGATCTTGTCTTAGCTACTTCTCTAGGGCACAAAGGCAAAGATCTCTCACCAAGAGAGGCTGGGCTAAAGTGAGCAGAGCTACAGCAGCTCCCTGGGACCCACCAGCTGCGGGAGAAGCAGAAGCAGCCAGGGGGTGCAGGGGCAGGAGCTCGGACACTGCCCTGGCCAGCAGGAGCCTGAGCATCAACACAGTTCTGTTGACAAAAATACACTTCCTTTTCCAGCACTACAGGATCTCCTTCAGGGAGATTTCCCTCACTGGGTGGTTTCACAAGATCCAGGAGTGCTCACTGTCACTGGTGTTACACTGTGGAGTGCTGGCATGTGGGAAGCTCGTTGTTGATTCCAGGTCATGTTAGGACAGCTCGCTGGTGCCTTAAACCTTTGACTGATCCAGGGGGGTTTGGATCTGAAATCCGCCTCCTTAAATAAGGAGTTTCGCCAATGACATCAGTGAGACCAGGCAAGAGAGGCATTAATGTGTGCAGGATTGTTTGGGAAGCTGAGGGCTGAAGGAAGAAGTGTATAAATCATGCTCTGCTGTATTAGAAGTAAATCTTCTTTGATCCATATCCCATTTCTGTAAGTACATTAACATGCTGAGAAGCCCCAGAGCTCCTATGAAATGGGGTCTTTTCTCCCTCTCCAGGTGTCTGAATAATATTCTGTGGAATTATGGCCACAGTCCTGCAATGAGGTCTGTGTGGATAAAAACAGGGGCCACATCACTAAATTGGAAAGACTTCCACATTCCTCTAATCAAAAAGAGGTTCACACTTTATAGCAACAGTAATAAACCCCTTTGCCTGAGGATGAAGTCTGTAAGGTTCCACTTGCCATGTCTGATTCAACATTCCTGCTTTCCCTTAGGTATTCTCTGATTAACAGGACCTCTGTCAGAGAATAATGTCTCTACTTGTATCTTAATTACGAAAGTGAATCTGAAGAGTTTATACTTCCTTACCAGTATGTGCTTGTTTAACTACTGCTTGGTCAAGGAAAATCCATTATATTGGCCATTAAAGTGTTTTCTTTCGTGGGTAAACTCAACAAGGAAACAAGAACTTCTTCAATTCTTGTTAAACATATTTTTCTTTTTATTGGTGACACAATAATCGGAGCAGTTCTTTCACAGATGCATCTTTCATGGTTTTTTTTTAACAAGGTTGTACTTAATTCTTTAACATTTTGTGTTCATTCCTATTTTGTGCCAATTCACTGTAACAATGAGACATTGCTCCAACACGATACAGCTCCTGTCGTGGCGTGCAGTGAGGAGGGATATTAAACCTGGTGAAACACTGACGCTCTGTTTGCAGTTGTTTTTGATTCATTTACCAGCTCCAGAAATAGCTGCCCTATTTGTAGTCATGCTGCGGGCTTTAAAATATTCAGCATAGCCATGGCTGTGAATGCAGCAGGGAAAACAACGGGCTTGTTAGCGGGGAGATGATTGGGGTAGACATGGGAATTGCAAATGCCTGAGTATCTGTGTGAGGATAGTTTATGTCCAGGTTTGTTGGTGGGAATCTGTGGTCTGAGCTGTTGTGGCTTCATCCCCACACAATCCTTCCTTCTCCTCCACCCTCCTCACAACAGCCACATTTGCTGCCCGAAGCTGGCAGTGAAACTTGGAAGATGTTTGATCCGAGATGTCCAGAAGATGCCACTGCAGGCCGGAGTCACGGACACCCCTGTCCTTTGAGCACCTCTGGAAATCCCAGCCCAGGTGTACTTCTGCTGCCTTAAGCGAGGCCCTCAGGTGCTCTGCTCTAACAGGACTGGAAAAAGTGCTCGTGTTTGGGTGAATAAACCACTCTGTCCCATCGGGAAATGGGATGCTCTGCCATGGTGTTAGTACAGACTGGGCACAGCCGTCCTCATGTTACCAGCTACTGTCTCTCATGTTGAGGCTTATAAAAAGGAGAGGGGCAGATAGTAATAGGACAAGAGGGAATGGTTTTAGACTAGAAGAGGTGAGATTTCGATTGGACATTGGGAATAATTTTTTCCCTGTGAGGGTGGGGAGGCCCAAGCACAGGTTGCCCAGAGAAGCCATGGCTGCCCCATCCCTGGAAGTGTCCAAGGCCAGGTTGAACAGGGCTTGGAGGAACCTGGGCTAGTGGAAGGTGTCCCTGCCCATGGCAAGGGGTGGCCCGGGATGGGCTGTACGGCCCCTTCCAGCCCAAACCAGCGTGCGGGTCCATGGCGGTCATGGCACCCGGGGCACTGCGGAGCCCATCGAGAGCGAGCTCCGCGCTCGCGGGGATGGGCGGGGTCCCGGGCGGGCCAAGCCCCGCCCCTGACGGGCGTGTCCCGGTGACGTCACCGCCGCTCCGCCGCAGCCCCAGCGCAGACGGAGCCGCCCGGTCCCGGTGCCGCCCGGTCCCGCCGCGATGCCCTCGGACCGGCCCTTCAAGCAGCGCCGCACCTTCGGTGAGCCGGGACCGGCCGGGAGGGGCCGCGCGGGAGGGAGGGAGGGAGGGAGGGACACGGGGGGATCTGCCCCGCGCCGCCCCCGCCGTGCTGCCCTGCGGGGCGGCCCCGCCCGGGCCGGGGCTCGGCCGCCGCGGGTCCCCGCCGGGCGCGGCCGCGGGAGCAGCGGAGCCCGCGCCGGGCCGGGGGCGGCGGTGCCGCAGCCGCCACGCGGTGATGTCATCCCGGCCGGCCCCGCACCGGGGGGACGGCACCGCGCCCGGCCGGAGCGCAGCGGCGTCCCCGGGCCATCCTCGCTGTGTCGCCGCTTCTCCAGGGCACCGGGGTCACTGGGGCGCGGTGGCGGCCGCAAGGGGCCGTGGAATGCCCAGGACGAGGGTGGTGGCCGGGTGTCACTCTTGACTGTCAGAGCACAAAGACCTCCCCAAAAATCGCCTTCCCCGCTCCCCATCTCGTCGGCCTTAGGGCGGTTGTTGTTCCAGGATGCCACACGCCCTCTGTGATGGTTGTGGAGACCCAGAGGAGTTAATGCTCACATCTTCTCCACCCCTTTGTCAAAGGTGAGGAGGGGACTGTAGAAAGTCCCAGATTTTATCTCCAGACCCTATTGT
The DNA here is from genome assembly GCA_014706295.1 of Lycocorax pyrrhopterus obiensis. Taxonomy (NCBI): domain Eukaryota; kingdom Metazoa; phylum Chordata; class Aves; order Passeriformes; family Paradisaeidae; genus Lycocorax; species Lycocorax pyrrhopterus. Next base: position 4,527,045 of record JACSVZ010000022.1, on the reverse strand, counting down.
GGAATCAGAGGAAACATCAACTGCTGTTTCTCTTGCCCTTTGCCAGCTGGGCAGGGAGAGGTGTGTGTTTCTGGCAGGTTAAATCCCTGGGAAAGGGGTATCAGTTGAGCTTTAGTGCCTGTATAATGCTGAAATCGGTGTTTTCCTGCCATAAAAAGCCTCATATTGGGCCAGAGACTGTCCAAACGCAGGTGAGGGCGTTTCCTACGTGAGTTTTAAAATTGGAGCTTCTGCCTGCTGAAAACTGCTGATGCAGCCCCTTGCTGCTCTCTTGGAAACTGTAAATATTTGGTATTTTATTGGCACAACCTTTCCGGCCTTGAATGCTTACCCAGCCCTCCCCTGCCACAGGACCAAGCCAAGGGAACACGCACAAACAAAAACCAACCGAAGCCTGGGAGCTTGGGATACTTGCTGGGACCCTGCTGTGTTCTCCTAAGCTACGTATTAAAAGCAGTAAAGTCCTAAATCGGCCCCTTAGTAACTACCTACTGTTAAACTGGTGAGAATCAGCTTATTATGGTCAAGAGGAGTCTGGCTTGCCTTTGTGGATCGCTCAGACTTTGTGTGAGCCAGAAGGAAAACAAAATCTGAGGCTCAGAGTAGTTGAAAGAAAGCAGGATTAAAATAGCCCAGGAGGGACAGAGGGGGGTGAGGGAGTTTGGTGCCGGCAACTGCAAGTGCTCCTTGTTTCTCTGTACTTTCCTCTGCCCTTTTGCTCTCTCAGCTGACTGGGCTGCAGAGCTGAGCCAGGAGGAGGGGAGGAGGAGGAGGAGGCCTGGCAGCCCCCGCAGTTGCTTTGGGTCACGGCTGGAATTGCTCTGTTGGAGAAAGTAAATACGGCTTGTTTTTGTCTTTGAATCATTACACAACAGGAGCAGGAAGCGATTGTTTACAATGCAGTTGGAAAGGGCTGGTGGAAAACATCACCAGCGATTCTGTACCCTCAGAGTGGCTTAATTTTTAAGGCTTCAAAACTTTACAGAAATGGAACGGTTCCAAAAAAGCAGCGAAAAGGCAGAGTCAGGGCTATGGCTGTTTACAAAAGGCACCCAGGCTCCAGTTTCACAGCAAGTCACTGCCTTATGTCTTGGTCTGCTGCTCCTCAGTGAAGATTCTGCTTTCCTCAATGCTTGTTTTCCCCCTTCTTGTATTTTTGAAATGTTTCTGTGAATTTCTTAGGCTTGTTCATCTGCTTGGTCTTGGGTCTCTCCTGAGCGTAATTTCCTGATTCCTCTTCATCGTTGTTGAGGACTGGAGAAGGGGACTGGCTGGGAAACACCGGGGGTTGGATCCAAGGTGTGTGGAGGGCACGGAGCAGTGATTCCTTCCGTGATCTGAGGTGCTATCCCTGGTGGGAAGGTGAGCTCTGTGAGCTGGTCCTTGGCAGCAGAACGTCCTTGGTGTGGGTGCGGGGGGTAAAATGTGGCAGCACCCTCTGCATCCATGTGCTGAACCCAGACACTGAGGCGTGTTCAGATCTGTTGCAGGAGTCCAAAACAATTCCCAGAACAAAGCTGTGGTCTGTGTCAGAGGAACAGGCTGTCCTGGCAGTAGTGAGAGCATGCAGCAGCTTGATGACACTGTTGCACTTCCCGAAAGGAACATGAGTCCTTGGGAGCATTGTCCCACTGCTCCTGAAGCAGGTGTTTGGATTGGGCTGGCAGCAGCTGCCAGCTGTGTTTTCAGTGCAGCACATAACCAGCGTGGTTACGGACACGGGCCTGGATCTCGGACCAGCTGGATAACCCAGAGTACCTCGGTCCTGTGTCCCAGTGTCCGGCCAAAACGGAGGCAGGAACACACCTACGTGTGTCCGGTGGCTCAGCTGGAGCCCCAGGCTTGATGACAAACATAGAGGTTTGACCTCAGCCTCTGTGGACAGAGTGTTCCCATCCCAGGTTCCATCCTCTGGGAGATCTGCCTTTAGTTGTGGGAAGCCACTCCTCTTCAGAGGAAAGGCAGTGGTGGGTGTGGAGCTGAATCCCCTGTTGGCTCTGGGGAACAGCAAATGTGTCCATCCCTGGGAACTCATCCAGGTGGCTCAGCCATGCCTGTACCCATTGAGAGACCAGCAGTGGCTGAACTGTCTGCTTCACACACCATCCTGTGCTTGTCACAACACTTTTGCTTGTTGGTGGCTTGGAAAAACATCTGAGTATTGATGCGAGGTTGGTCTGTGAGCCCTCGCTGGTCCTTGACTGGTTCTTAGGGTGTCTGTGCTCTGGCAGTTGTGCCTTGAGAGCTGGGATTCCTTGAGAGGAGGATGCTGCTCCAAGCTGCTGCTTAGCTGCCTGTGTCTTGGATTAATTACTGAGGACATTCTGTGACTTGACTGGATATGGGGGTAATTATCAGCATTGAAGAACTGAACAGGCTTCCAGAACAAATGCCAGCCTGACATGTAGACCACAAATTTTGATTTTTTTATTATTATTCTTTTATATAACACAAGGTCCTGACTGGCAGCCAGGAATAATAAAACCTGTGTGTTTTGTTCATTACTTAATTTTTTTTTCACTATAAAAACTTCAGATCTTCCTTTGAGCCAGAAGGGTGGAGACTGGTGAATCCAGGGGCTGCCAGGTTGGTAGGCCCTTGCTGCCTCTGTCATCGAGTAGCCATGAGCCATGGATAAGTCATGTCCCTTGGCTTTGGTGTTCCTTCTGTGGTCAGTCCCAGCAGGGATCACAGTCAGGAGAGTCACTTGGGAGGTCTCACAGTGCATCACCTGCTCCTGTGACATTCTGTGGTTGACTGGCAGCTCTGTCATGCTGTTGTTTGCTGCCTTTTGTCCTCAGAAGATGGTTTGAGGCTGTGAGAGAAAATGCAGGAATGTGAGAGAAAATGCAGGAATGAATTCAAGACTCTGGTGTCTGGCACGTGTCCCCAAAGCATCTGTGCATGTCCAGGCCTGTTTGTGCACAAATAGCAGTGACCTGTGCTGGGCAAAGGCTCTTGGTGCATGCAGGTGCATGGTGGGCTACACCAAAATACAATCCTGCCAGGAGTGCCAGGTCTTTCTTTGAGCAATTTGAAGTGTCCTGAGTAGTTCTGAGAAGTCTGAGTGTGTTCCTGCTGTCTTGGAGGCTTATGGATGGGAAGGTTGTCCAAGTGGAAGGTCACACAGCAGACAAAGGGAAACCCTGGCACGGGAGCCTCCTGAGGGCTCATACAGAGGGAACTTGCTGTTCCTTTACCAAGGATAGTGAAACTGTGATTAAATGTTGAGCAAAAAACCAGTTCCTTATCTGGAACTGTGATGTAAATACTCTGTTTGCCCTCCTGACGTGACACAGAAGGTGTTGCCCGTTTGCCCCTCGTGCTCAGTGGGTGCAGTGAGTTTTAAGCTGTTTGGATGATGGAGGTCCTGTGCTCATCCTGCATGGCCCATGGCAGGGGTGATGTGGAATCCCAGAATGGTTTTGTTTGGAAGGGGCCTTAAAGCTCATCTCATTCCACCCCCTGCCATGGGCAGGGACACTTTCCACTGTCCCATGTTGCTCCAAGCCCAATCTAACCTGGCCTTGGACACTTCTAAGGATGGGGCAGCCACAGCTTCTCTGGGCAGTCTGTGCCAGGGCCTCAGCAATCTCACAGGGAACAATTCCTTCCCAATATCCCATCTAACCCTGCCTTCTGTCAGTTTAATGCCATTCCCCCCTGTCCTGTCACTCCAGTGGTACTGTACAACCAGAGGACAAGTGTCTTGACATGAATTTAGAGTTCACAGTTGTGTGGCTCTGCTTGATCATGAGCTGAGCCCTTATCATGATTTGCCAGATGCAAATGCTCATTCCTGGAGCCAGGCTCAAAATCATACTCCTGTTACATTTTTAAACTGCTAAGAAAAATGGTGTTTCCTCTTTGTGTTTTAAAATCCATTTTCAAGCTCTCTTCTGGAGCCAGGAAGATTGGGAACTTCTGCAAGTGAATAAGACTGCTCAGATCCTTCTGCAGTCACAGGGCCCCAGGAACCTGGCATTCAGAAATCCTCCCAGACACTGCACATCTGGTATTGCAGCTGTAGTGATGGGATGGAGAGTCATGGAGACAGAGCATCCACTGCTCCATGTTTATGTTGGTAATACCTTCCAGGGACAGTGAAGCTTCAGGCTCCATGTATTCCATGATGCAGAGACACATTTTCTATCAGTTCAAGGCCTTTAGGTTCAAAGCAGTGTAGGTTTGGTCCTGAGTCATTTGTCCTGTCCGGAGCACCCAGCTTTGCAGACAAATGAATAAAATAAACCTGATGATCAGAAGCACTGACAGGTCTCTGCAGGGCTGCTGTCCTATGTAGCCTGGAACAAGCACCCTTTCTTGGTGCTGAGGACACCTGCCCTGGGCATGACCTCCTTCCTTCCTGGATGTGGGAGTCTTCTCTCGCTCCTTCCACAGCACCACTGGCCTGAGAAGGAGCACTGGGCAAGGACAGGTCAGGTCAGGTGCTGGGTGAGCCATGACACATTCATGGGGGTGTTTCCTGGTGGTTAGAGGTGTCTGGCCTTAGGGTGGTGTGATGTTACAGAAGTAGTCATTGATGTTCATGTGGAATGACCTGCATGACTGGCCTGTGTCTTCAGCACTTGCCAGCTCATCCCACACCTATCCTGGTTTCAAACCATCCAGTTCCTCCTCTCCTTGCAGAAAATCTCTTGGAGAGAAGTCCGTGCTCTAGCAGCACTCTGCCCTGGGCCTGACCACAGCAGCTTCTTGAAGAAACATGTTCATTTTTGGATCTGCTTCAAATGTGAGGCAGATCCCTCCCCAGGCTGGCTGGCAGGGTGTTGTGTGGATGGCAGGGAGAAGCCACAGGGCCAGCAGCCTGCTGGAGGTACCAGAGATGTCTGTACACTCCGGAGCTGTGGGACGCTGGGAGAGGCAGTAGCTCATGGCTGCATTTCTGGTCTCTGCTTTGCTCTCTGCACACAGCCCTCGCTCAGCTCAGGAGCGAGGTTTATCTGGTAGCACACCAATGACGTTTCCAGGTGGTATTTGTTCTTACTGGTGTTTTCCTACCAGCATTCCTGCCGGTCATAGGCAGCAGGGCCTCTCCCTATAGTCCATCTGCTGCCCTGGGGCAGCACCAGTGCCTGAGCAGTGCTTGTCTAGTGTCTCCTGAAAAATGGTGCCCCTTATGCAACAGCGCTGTTGGAGGACTTGCCATGTGTTTTCCTTCTGTCCCACCATCTGTATCTTTTGTCTGCTGAGGCTCTTTTGCATCCAGGACTGTCCTTTCATCCCATGTCTGCACAGCGCCCAGCACAGCAGGGACCTGGCTCCCGTGGCCAGGGTTCCTGGGCAATGCTGATAAAAAAGGTTAATGTTTGCAAAGTGTAGCTTAAAATTTTCCACTGTTCTCCTCAACTGCCATAATGATCTCATCCTGCATTGCCATGGGATACACTGTGTGCTCGCATCCTTTGGAGCACAGCTTGGGGAGGACCTCAGTCAAGAAAACAGCCAAGATTCTGGTGTTTTGGGCAATTTGAAAGCTTTGCTGTTGGTACTTAACAGTTGAAACAGCAGTTGGAGGAGAAATAGGCAATTTCCTGGCATATGCAATGTTACAAAAATACTCCTATCTTTCAATAGGCCCTAGCAGAGAAGTTTCCCTGGGAATAACCAATACAATTGTGTGGTTTTTATCTTGCTGCCACCTTGAGCTCTGACATCCTGACACTGGGGAGAAGTCTGGCTTCCCTCATGGCAGAGATGTGGTGCCCACAGCTGGAGCAGGGATCGGGCTCTTCCCTCTCGTGCAAGTCATCGCTCTTTGCTCAGCTCCTTGGAATGGCAGGTGGTTGGAGCCCCTCCAGCCCCTCTTGCGTGGAGCCCCTGAGCTGCTGCAGTCAGGTGTGGTGTTCTGCTCCCCTGGCAGCGAGGAGGGACCAGAGGAGGAGAACATGGATAGGGACAGGGCTGTGTAAACAGCTCTGGTTTGCTCTGCACATTGGCTAAGGATTAACTGTAGCCAGGTGCTGCAGGAAAGGGGAAAGTCTCAACTTCAGCACAGCTGTAGTTTGGGAGAGCTGCAGGAGAAGAGCAAAGCTTGTAAGATCAGGCCTGTTGTGTATGAAATGTGAGTGTGCAAACACTGCTGGTGCTGGGGTAGGGGGGATCCTGCCTGTCCTCAGCACTGTGTGAGTTGGGGCTTGGGTGCTGGCCTGGCACCTCCAGCCAGCACCAGCCAGGTTTCTCTGAAGTGCCCTTTAACCATTTTTTCTGTATTCCTGTGACTTAGATTAGACTATATAGACACTAAATTAAGGCTGGTATTTATAACTGTTCCTGCTGTGTGATGTTGATGCTTTCATGAGTCATAGGCTCAACCTCTCGCTCCCACCCCAGGCTGAACAGGGTGTGGGTGACCATCACTATCTCTTGCTGGAGATCTCTTGTGCCTGAACTCCTGTGTGCACAAAAATCGTCCAGGGATTGATGCAGCTTCTCCTGATTGCCAAGCCTGCTTCCTTGGCTCTCCAAGGCTAGGATAGGACAGAGTGTGCTGTTTAGCAGAGCTTCAGGTGTCCTGGAAACTCCTGCCTATATATTCAGGAACCTGAGTACCCTAGGTGGGATTGCTCCTAACTGCCTTCCCGAATGAAGTTTCTGAAATGGGCATTTCCAGGGCAGAGGAAGAAGTGCGGGGCTTGAGGTGTTTGTAGTTGTAATCACACGGACCTGCTGGAGGGATCCAGCGGCCCTGGAGCAAAGCAGCACCGGCTGCCATCCCACTCTGGTAACCTGCAGATCAGCCCCCTGCCACAGGGTCCCCTGGGGTCAGGAAGGCTGCAAATGCCCTGGGTCCTGCTGGCCAGAGGAAGCAGGTCCTGGGCACGTGGCAGGTTTTAAAGGGTGGGACAGGGGAGCTTCCACTGTGGCCCAGCAGACTTGAGGGTAGCTGAGAGCTCTGTCACTGGTGTCTCATGCCCTTGATTCCTCCTGAGCATGGAGTCAGCAAGACCTGAAAAATACAGCATCAGCCTCTGTCCAGGGCACCCTCTCTGCTCCCCTTGGGAGACAAAGGACTGTGGTGACTGTGGTCCCAGGGGTGAGATCCTGAGGCACTGACGTGCAGCTGGACCCTCTTCCTCTCTGTGTGGCACCTTCTTCAGTGTGATGGGCAGGAGGCACCTCTGTTTCCTCTGTGAAATGAAGGTGGTGATGGCTTGTGTCATCTCCTTGTGCTGTAGCTGGTGATGCTTCCAGGGAGCAGGAAGGGGTGTCTGGCATGTGGCTGCCCTTTGGCACATGCAGCCTGGGCTAATTGGATGCTTCAAGATTATCTCCATTTACTAGCCATGATAACATGCCTTCAGCAAATTCCTTCTCAGACCCTTCTCACAATTACCTGTGTTGTTGGGGCTTCCTGTGCAAACAGTCCTGTGACCTTGCAGGGCAGTGCATGCTGTTTAGGAAGCTCATCCACATGGCCATCTGATAGTGTGGAGAGAGAAGCAGGTTAGGGTGGACACTGAAGCCAGGATGACTGGCCAAACATGAGGACACAGCTCTGCAGACTCTGTTAACACCAAGAAGTCTGAGCTGGCTGCAGTCAAGCTGCTGGAATTTCCATGGTGATAAGTGTTATCCAGTCAAGCTCTGGATCTCCAGCCTTTTGGATGCTCCATCCTGGCCACAGTGAACATGTGGGAACGGGGCTCTGTGGGAGGGGGCAGGTGCTTCTGCTCCTGCTGGGTGCTGTGGGTTGGGTGCTGTGGGCTGGGTGCTGCTGTCACTGTGTCCTTCAGCATTCCCAGGGAGGTGTCTCTGTACCAGTGTCACATGTGGTGCTGATGTCTCTGTGACTCCCTGGCTGATTGGTGTCTCAGGGGAAAACTGTCTGTATCACAAGGATGACTCTGGATCCCTGGAGCACTGGATTGGGTGAAAAGGAAACATGAGCAACTGCATCTTCAGTCATAAAACCGAAAACAAATATGCCTGAATTTTTCATGAAATCCACATAATCTTGCTCTGTGTTGCTCGCCCATGGAGTCCTACTGAATAAAAGGTCTAACAATTCCTAGCAGAGCGATATTTTCCTCTCAGAGGAGGCAGAAATGGTGCTCAAAACTTTCTACGATCTGGTGATTTTGTAGTCTTGTGGCCTTTAAAGAAACTCCAGTTTCTTCCCAAAGTCATATCTAGCTAAATTCAACATGTAAGCTATAAGGTTTTATTGAGTGCTCAGAGGAGAAATTCTCAACGTTTGTGGGGAGAAAACACTCAAACACATGCACTTATCCTGCCCTCCATTATCCCAGTGGACCATGAGAAACTGGGGCTATGTTAGCTGGTGAGGGGAGTCAGGCAGGAGCTGGTGCCATGCTGGGTGTGGCAGGATGATCCCGTGACAGATCCTGCAATACCCAGGTCTTGCTTTTCTAGGCAGCGCTTAGTCACTGACCTTCACCCCCTGGCTTAGTTTCTGGGCATTTCAAATGGGCCATTGTAGGCTGTGAAGCACTTCCCAGAGTAATGGCAGTGCCAGGAGGAGTGCAGGTCTGTAGGAGCATGCACAAAGGTGTACCTGGCTCTGGTACTGCTTCTTCCTCTCCTTTGTCCTGCTTTGGGCTGTGGAAAGCGGAGAGCCGACTGGTAAAGCATTTAAGGGTATGGGAATTCTCCTGTAAACTGGAAGAGTGCACACGCTTTGTGTGCTGCTTGTTGTGTGTGTCAGTAAACATAAACTCTGGAGGAAAATGGGTTAGAAAGTGTGAGAACAACTGCAGGAAAAGTCTTTTTGTACGTAGGTCATCTCCTTGCTTAAGGTTTTCTTCCTGTATCCGGGCCTAGAAATACTTTCTGTCAGGCCAAAAGCTGTTGTAGCTACTCTGTAGATCTGTGCTAGGGAAGGAGTCCTCCTTGGCGAGATGCATCTCTTGTGAAACCAGGCACTGTGCCAGATAGTGCTTGGATGTGCACAACAGGCAGAAGGAAATGGCTAAAACCCAGCCCCAGCCGGAGAATTGTCTCCTTGGAGGAACATCCAGAAGACACAAAGAGCCTGAACTTGCAGAGCTCAGCCCCCAAAGCTGTGCTGCTGCCCTGCACCCATGGCCAGGAGCTGCATTTGCTTAGGGTGGATTTAGGTTAGTTTTGTTATCTTTATGGTCTCCTTTCACTCTCCTGATTTCCAGGTGTGTGCTGCCTGGTTTTACCAGGCAGAGTGGCGTGTCCCAGCCTGGGGGAATGGTTGGGGCTGTAGGAGGCCACAAAAGGTTGGTCACTGAAGCTGACATCTGGCAAACCATGATCAGAAAAGGCCCAGTGAGCAGAAGGTGCGTTCCTTGGGAAATGTCCCTGTCTCTGGGTCAGGGCTGTGGCTTGCAGGGTGGGTACCTCAGTTCTGCCTGCCCTACCACACACAGGTGTTTCTAACTTCATTTCTTTACTTCTTTCTGTCCAGCGGACCGTTGTAAAGAAGTTCAGCAGATCAGAGAGCAGCATCCAAACAAAATCCCGGTAAGTGATTGTTCTTGCTCTTCTGTGTTAGACTTTGTTCTCAGGACCCTTCTGTGCTCCTGGGTGGCCTCCATGGAGCTTGCAAAACTTTGCTCCATGGAATCAACACAGGATGGTCCCCATGAGCCTCCAGTGCCTTGTGTGTGCCAGCTGCTCAATAGCAGACATGTTCTTTGCCATGCAAAGGACAGTCTGGCTCTAAAGTTCCATGCTGCCCTAGAGGCAGGGGACTGGTTTGATCTCAAATCTATTTCCAAGCAGCAGGAGAAAACTCTGAAATTGCTTTTTTTTTGGCTGTAATAGCTACCTGATTTTTCGTGGATAACCTGGTAAGGATTTTTCTCTGCCCAGAGAAATATGTGTGGGATGATCTTTGCTGCATTGAAAGCACAGAGGCTCTGTTAGGATCATTCATACCCGTTCTGTGCTTTCCCAGCACCTGTGGTTGACAGGCACAGGTGAGACACCATGAACTTGCAGTTCTTCCTGCCCATGTCACACCTAATGTGCTGAGTTGCTCTTTGGTTGTGAATGTGCTTTTGAGTTCCTACCTGAGTATTTGCTTCTCTTGCTGAGAAGATGGAGAACTTAGAGGAACATCTCACCCCTGGAAGTGTTCAAAACCAGGTTGGATGGGGCTTGGAGCAGCCTGGTCTAGTTGAAGGTGGTCCTGCTCACCTTTAAGGTTCCTTCCAACCCAAACCATTCCATGATTCTATGAAATTATGTACTTGGGGCTTGCTCGACTTACTAGTTGCAGTGTCATAACATCTGTGACCAAAAAGACAGGATTCCTAGTTCAGCTCCCTCTCAGCGTTGGATGAACATCAACTTTGTCTTAAAATTGCAGACTATCAGTATTTGGCCTTCAAAACTGAATGTCTCAAACTGCTCTTGGCCCATCTTAGTCCACTCCTGCCTCACTCTTGTTGTGGTTTTAGCACAGTGTCTTCTAGCCAGACGAATTTTTTCTCTTTCTTTTCTCCCACCACTGCTGTGGTGGTCACGTGTTGCCAGCTCAGCAGAGCAGGGCCTGCCCCTCACAGCACCCTGGGTACCAGTACTCCAGGTCATCAGCACATTGACTGACCTCTGCTTTTAACATGGGTTTAATGGCATTAGACTGGCTCTGCTTTTCTCCAGAGTTGTGGCAGAGCTAATTGAAGCGCATTCAGACTCTGGTAGTAAGACCAGGCTAGAAATCAGTTGTATATAAAACGCACAAACGTGCATATATCAAGTGCCTGTACACAGATGTGTGTTGCTTGGGGAAAGGACAGAAGGAGCCAGAGCTGTGCATCCACAGGCAGAGTTTTATGGCATTACTGAGACATAGTGGGGGAGCTCCCATAGCTGGAGTGCCCTTTGTGTTGGGGTCAAAACCACAATGCAAGTTTTGCTGGAGGGGTAAAAAGAATCAAGAGGTGAGAAGGGTCATGAAGGCCTTGTGGGGCCCAGCCGTGTTTGTGTCACTGGTGTCTCTAAAGGCCTGGTCCCGATTAGACCTCAACACCACTTTGGTGCTGTCTCTCCTCTTTCCCAGGGCAGAGCTTCTGCAGGTTTCAGTGCTGGGCAGTGATCAGAGCCTCGTGCAGGAGGAGTGTGGTGTGGGTGCTGTCGTAGGTCCAAGCACTGCAGGCTCATCGGCTGTAGGAAGGTCTTGGTCATCTGTGAAAGGCAGGAGCTGTGTTTTCCAAGTGACTGGCTTCCCTGGAGAGGTGCTTGGAATTAGCAGAGGGGTTTGAGCCCCCAGCCCAGGGGAGTTAGGGAGATCCAAGGTCACAGCCTTACTGCTGGCAGAAACCACGGCAAAGCTGTGCGGCACCTGCTGCCCTCCTGCATCTCCAGTTTCCAGCCAGAGTCCTTGGGCGAGTCCTTGGGCGAGTCCGTTTTACTTTGAGAGGGGGCCGGGAGGATTTGCAGAGGGCATGGCCTGGCTGTGTGCCCAGGGAAGGGCATGTCTCTCCTGTTTCCATGAGTGTGCTTGCAGGGAAGGCTGAGGAAGGGACTGAGCCACATGTACATGTGTGTCTGCATGGAGAGAGGGCCACCAGAGACAACACAGGAGATAACCTGAACCCTGCCTGAGGCGTGGAGTTCTCTGCTTGTGTTTGAAGGGAAGTCACATCCCAGGTTGCCACACCGGCACATGTAATAAGGACATAGGCAGGAGCCAGGTTCCCTGTCATGCCAGGGGCTCCTTTGCTGTCTCTGCATTTCCCAGAGCTGCCTGCTCTTCCCTGGTAGAAAGTGCTGACCACAGGCACATGCAGCTCTTGCTGAGAAGGTGAGATGGTTGTGTTGGCAGTAGGTGCTGCTCACACTCAGCTCTGTTGGGAAGAAATCTTCAGCTGCTCCTCGCAGGGTGGTTTCTCCTTGGGCAGTCAGAGCAAGCAGAGAACTTCCAGCCTTTTCACTGGAACACCCATCCACAGCCGCAACAGATGTTTTAGAAATCATCCTGTGTCCTATAAGAGGGCAGGGAGTCTGTGCCCCTCCACTGTCCCTGCCTGCTGTCAGCCCCAGGAATCTTTCTGGAGATTATTGAACTCTCAGAGTCTGAAAGTGCTGGGGAACAGCTTGTGCTGGGCAGCAACAGAAGCAAGCCATTTCCCAAAGCCCTGCAATGCTAAATTCAGGCAGGCCTGGTGAGTCATGGGCTTAGAGGGAGGTGAAGGCAGGGCCACCCCTCGTGCTGGTAAGGAGGGCTGAGGGGGTATTTGGGCCATGCAGAGAGGGCTCTATTGGGTTCATCTGGGAACCCACAGAGGAGCATGGAGAGGCAATGGCAGGTGGGAGATCCCACATAATGCCCTGCCCTGGCACAGGGGTGGATGGAAACCCAAATTATGGACTCAGAGGAAGGGACAACCTTCTCTGGGTTCCTGGGAGGGCTGTTCTGGGGAGTTGCAGGTCCAGTGTCCAGGGCTGACACGACTCTGGATGGATCAACACCAGAGCATGGATCAACACCTTTTTGACTGAGGGCTACAGTGTCTGTTCCCACTAAAGGACCTGCACCCTGCTCTGCCAGAGGGGGACAGGATGAGGCTGGTGCAGACTGTGCTCACGTGAGTCCTGTGTGTGTCTGCGTCAGTCTCTGTGCCTGGCCGTGGATGTCGGGGAGGTGTTACGTACACAAATTTGAGCCTCTGTGCCTGCTGGGAATACATTCTTAGCCTCACTCCTGGTTGGACCTTGCCTCTCTTGACCACCACATCTAGCCATATTCCCTACCAAACTCCCTTTCCACCTCTCCAGACTGGCCCCAGAACAAAGGTTGTGTTTATAAACACCGTCCAAGCCCCCTTTGCAGCAGGACCAGCACTCCAGGCTCTGCCCTGAGCATTTCCCCTCCCCACCTGTGCCCACTCACGTGATTTCTGCAGAGATCTGTGGTGGGTTCCCTCTGCAAGAGCAGGTGTCCCATGCTGAGGAACCCCCTGGCTCAAGGCAGCAGCTTGGAAGAGGATACGGGATGGGAGGTGGCTGTGTACACCCGCCCTGTGGCCACAGGGATGTAACTTTAGCATTTGATCATGCTTTTCCCTCCAGAGCTAGACAAGAACGTTTTGTCCATTGGCCACCTGTTCTCATAGCTGGGTTACCCAAATAGCAGCTCATGTTCTGGGAACAAACTCTTGGAGCTGTTCTACATGAAAGGCTCTGTGTCTGCTCAGGGCACAAGGCAGCTGCTGCTCTAAGAGCCAGGACAGGTGTCACATCCCATTCTTGGATTAATCTAAAGGTTTTTCTTTTTGGGATGGAACTGGCTGGTAGTGAGAGACACCGGCCTCTGGTCCTGCTCTTGTGAGAAATGAGGCAGGGCCCTCTCTGCAGGTAAAGGTGGATGCACAAACAGCTGCTGTGTAGCTGCTCCTTCGTGCAAACCGAAAAGCTGAAGGACCCACTGTTGCCCGTGTGTTTCCCAGTGGCCACAGCAGCATCCCTGTATGTGGCTGTTGTGAGTGTTCAGCGCCTCAAGACTGTTCCTCTCCCCACAGCCAAAATACTCACCTGTCCGTGTAAGACTCAAGTTAAATGCAGTAGGATGGTTCTGCTCATCTTGTCCTCCCTGTGCTCTCCTTGGAGGGATGAAGGGCCATTAGAGGTTGGTGGGGGATGTCCCAATGCATGGTTTAGTCTGTTGCAGAAAACGGTTCTTTAATCAGATCCTCATCTTGCAAAAGAGGCCAAAGGGACAATACCTGGTGTTCACATGCTGCTTGCCCAGGGGTTGGGTTCCCCTTGGGTGAGATTTGTCCAGGGTGGGCTCTGCAGAGGCCGTTTTGGTGCAGAGCTCCCAGCAAGGCACCTCACACCCCTCCCTCCTCCGGGAACTGCCTGCAGCCCTGTCAGATCAGCCCCACGGCCTGGGGGGCTCCTCAGACATTCCCAGCTCACTGGTGACTCTGCAGTGTCCCAGCCGGGGTGTCTGATCTGCCTTTGGGGGAGGCTGGCTGGAGTTCCATTGCTGCTGCTTCCAGAGGCTGATGTGTCAGCAAGGGATCAAAGGAACGGGAAATCCTTGTTCCCAGAGGTTCCCTGGTCCTTCTGGCTCCACAGAGCCATCTCCTGGGGATCCTCCTCTCTGCACGCTGCTCCATCTCTGCTGCCAAAAGCCATTTTACAGTCTCTTGAGTATTTTTGGAAAGGACCTGGGAAAATAAATTATGGCAATTCTTTGCCTTATAGTGAAAAATAACGTTTAATCTAAGGTGGGAGAGGATGATGGGCTTGGATGAATATCCAAGAGTCTCTGCGGAGAAAACAAGGTGCTGGAAAGATGTGAGAGAGCATCACTGTAATGGGAACATATTAAGCTGTATGTTCTTCACTTATTTTCATTTTACTTAAAAGTATATTCCCTATTTTAACTGCCTGCCACCTTGTTTCTCAGAATACAAAAGGTACCTTTCCAGGCTTGTTTTGAACAGCAATTGCAGCTGTCAGCAAACAGCTTCACAGAACAAAATTGTTAATTATAATAGCAGGAAAATTGATCAGAAATCATCATTCAGCCATTTCAGAATGTAGGGATGCTAAGAGCTTTTCCAAGCAAGATGTCTGGCAGAGGAAAACAGGCTGGGCTGTCCCTGTGGTAACACCATGCATGAGTGCCTGGGAAGCTCAGTGCACAGCTGGGGTGGCACATGGGAGGAGTGGCCCTGAGTTTCTGATCCTTCTTGGAGTCAGTGTGTCTGACTGTTAACATAAGGAGCGGCACTGGTGCAATCCAAACGCCCCCTTTCTGAAGGAATGCCTGAGTGGCTTCGCTGGGACTTCTAAAAGCTGCTTGCCTGGGAATATCCACAGCTGTTCCTGAGCAGGCAGAGGGATGCTGAATGGCAGCAGGAGTGAAAGGGGAAGGAAGGTGCACCATGAGCTCAGTCTGTAGCTCAAGCCAGCAAAACCCGTGGGTTTGGTCAGTCTGAAAGTGATGTTAAAATACTTCACTCCTCTTCAGATCTCCTGCATGCCAGAGGACAAGAATCTACATCAGTCCAGTGGTGCCCACTGTTTGTCAGCCAGCCAGAGCACTTGGTGCTTTAGTTCATTGTTTTGGACGCTCTTCATTGCCTGGCTCGGGCACAGGTGACTGATGAAGAGCCACCTGCAGCCAGCCTGGTAGTCACTGCTCATGTCCTTTTTTGTTTTATTTCCTGTGAGGGTGAAGCAAGGCGGGGCTTTACCTCAGCTTTTCTGCCCATTGCTAGCTGGATTTGTATTTGACCTTGGGACCAGCGTGTGGGGCACTATGAACATGACTAATCCTACCCTTGACTTTCTCCCCAGGTCATCATCGAACGCTACAAAGGGGAGAAACAGCTGCCAGTGCTGGACAAGACCAAGTTCCTTGTCCCAGACCATGTCAACATGAGTGAATTGGTCAAAATAATCCGGTGAGTGGGGTGGCCTCAGCTGGCATGTTGTGAGCCTGTCCTCACCCACAGGCCACTCACTGCAGGGTGGTGGGGTGAGAGTGAGGCAGAGGCAGCTGCTGAGGGCAGGGATGGGGACGTGGCAGCCACAGCATCCTTGTGTGTGGTACAGACTGTTGTGGGGCACCAAGGGAGGGCAGGTTCTTATCACCTTGTGAAGGTCTGGTGTCTCTCCCTCAGGGGGACACTCATGAGCAATGAAGGGTCCCCATCCCCTCCTTTTATTCTTCAGCTCAGAGGGAAGAGGCCCCTCTGCTTTGCCCTTGCCAGTAGCACTTGGAGAAGGGGGCTTTGCCCCCCTGACTCAGGAGGCCTTGGAGCTCAGCTGGACTCATGGATACCATGTCCTGAGCTGTGGGAGGAGGTCCTGGCTGTGCAGGCCTGGCCCCAAGGGAATAGCAGTGCTGGAGGGGTGGATCTGGCTTTCAGGGCACCTACCCCAGGTGGGCTGACCCTGCTGCTCCTGCCCTTGCCCCCACAGGCGCCGCTTGCAGCTGAATCCCACCCAGGCGTTCTTCCTGCTGGTGAACCAGCACAGCATGGTCAGCGTGTCTACTCCGATCTCGGAGATCTACGAGCAGGAGAAGGACGAGGATGGCTTCCTCTACATGGTCTATGCTTCCCAGGAGACCTTTGGCTTCTGAGGGCTGCTGAGAGGTGGCATGTGGAGACAGATGAACTGTGGCACAGAGGCCCCTGGCCTCAGAAGACAACACAGCCAGAGGCTCACAAGAGGGGGGCTGTGCTGACTCCCTTCCTCCCTCCCTCCCTCCCTCCCTCCCTCCCCTTCCCATCACCCTGTCACCAAAGAGGCTCGTGGCGCGTGTTGGACTCGCACAACCCTTTCCCCTGTCAGTCCCGCTCCCCCCAGGCGCCCGCCCAGGTGTGTGACACCCCCACCCAGCCGTGCAGACCCCACGCAGGGCCTCGGCCCCCTGTCCCCATATCCCTGCGCTGCTCTCGCTGTGCTGTGTGTGCTGTGCTGCTGCCAGACCTGCCGGGCCGCCGTCACCCCAGCACAGGGAGAGCTGCCTCTCTCCCCTGGGCACTCATAAAGGGCAGGAGGTCTGCAGAAGCAGCAAACAAATGTTACCATTGCTCCCAAGTTTTAATTGATTTTAATTACACCCATATCAGATTCTTGGTGCTACTGAGTAGATGTAGGCGTCTCTGTAGGACTGTGGATAATGTATATCCTTTAGATTTATTTTATTGGTTTGTTTGTTTGGGTTTGTTTGTTTTCTTTTTTTTAGAGATAGATTGGAATGGGGAGAGGGGGGGAAATGTTCCTGTATTCTGTAGGTAAATAAATCAGGCTTCATTGCACTTTAAAGCATAGTAGATGTCAGAGTGGAATTTTCTTTTAATTTATACAGGTTTGCTATCTATAGTGCTGCTCCTCTGTTGACAGTTGTACGTAGGTTATCTTGTTTCTTTTTTTTTTTCTAATAAAACTGATTTCCCTTCTCTCTGTCTCCCCATTGCATGCAATTTTTCAGTCTCAGTGTGTCAAGGAGTTCACTGAAGGAATGTACTGATTTATATTTGCTATGTTCCTGTCCCTGTTTCTCATGTATTATACCAAAAAATGTATATGATAAAATCCCCCCCAGTTTAATCTATACAAAAGTATATATATATATATATATATATATATAAATATATATATAAAATAAACATAAATTCAAGTTGTGTCTTGTAGGAATGTTCTGTTCCCATCTCATTTGTCCGTGTTAATGTCTCTGGTATAACAAGTGTGATGTGTGTTCCCCATGTTCACTGGTGTGTGTGTGCCTGCCCAGGCTTCTGAGCTGGTTAGTCCAAGCTGTGGAAAAGCAGCTGGTTGGGATTGAGGGGCTGGGACAAAGGGGGAAGATTAGTTTAGAGAACAGAGCACTGGATAGTGACAGAGGAAACATGGTTGTCCTTGCCCTACCTGTGTAGAGTCTCTTGTCCTTTGACTAAGCTTCCTCATCTGGGAACAAAAACTTGAGGTGGAGACATTTGCAAAGTTTGCTTTTAAGGGAAGCTTTGAGCAGTGCAGGAAATCGTGGGTCATCCTGAGCACTCCATCAGACTTGTTCTGCCCCCAAAGGCGGGGGCTGATGGTCATTTGGCTGGTCAGTGTCTCCCTGCTCCCCGGCTCACTCTACTTCCTTTGCATCGCCGAGCAGAGAAGGGTTTAGGCACTGAAAAACTTAGGGCTTGCCTGAGTTGCAGTTGACTGTGTTGTTTGTGTCCTGCACCTGCAGGGAATCCTCTATCCTGGAAAGGAGCTGGTGTGAGGGACAGATCCAACAGAGCGCTGCAGGAAAATGTTGGAAGCCAGCTGGAGCACAGCTCCCAGGAGAGTGTAGGTGAGAACAGCTGCCCTGCTGGTCCTGGCAGCTGGAGCAGCCATGGATGTTGCCCCTTGCACCAGCCTCATGCTATTTAAACTCCAGTCCCTGAGGAAAGGCCCCCCCCTCTCCCATCCACCTCCCTGTGGGATGGGTGCTGCAGGTGATGGGGCTGTGTGTCAGCGGCTGCAGGTCAGCCCAGCTGAGGCTTCTCCCTGTGGGAGGTGGTAAAGGAATAGCAGATGTGCTCCAACAGCTCCACGTCTGTCCTGTGCTGGGACCCCAGGGCTGGAGGCAGCTCTGCAGGTGGGGTCTCCCCTGAGTGGGGCAGAGGGGTAGAATTCCCCTCTCTCCTGCTGCCCATGCTGGGGGATCAGCCCAGGACACGGGGGGGTTCTGGGTGCCAGCACACATGGCCAGGACATGTCTCATCCACCAGCATCCCCAAGTCCTTAACTGGGCTGCACTTTTTGCTTCCCATGAGATACTGTCTTCAAGGTTTGACCACTTCCAGGATCTCTCCTCTTACTCTTTTTCAGGCAGTTCTTTGCTGTTCTCTGTTCCTCCACTCTGCCCTTAGCTCCTAGTGAGTTGTAAATACAGGTAAGTAACAACTGGAGTCTCTCCCCAGGGGCACCCAGCAGCCCTGCTCATTCTTACAGTTGTGTTTATCTGTTCAGCTGGGATCTGCATGGCCTGGTTTCTAATACCTGCAGCTTCTCAAAGGTCTCTGAAGGGAAGTGCTGCTGTCTTGTCCCCTCCTCTCCATGTGGGAGATGAAAGTGGGCCCTTGCTTTGTCCCCCCCCCCCATTCTGCTGTCCTTTCACTTGCAACCTTCAGGAAGTGCTGTGTGTTTTGACACAACCAACTGCTTGGGCACACCGGCCTGCTTGGGCTGTCTGTGGGCTGATGCCTCTGGGCATTGCTTTAGGCATTGCTTGACTAGTGGATGATGTTACATGTACCAGACTGGCTTCAAGGACTGCCTGAAACTGACAGAGCCAGCCAGCCTGACCCAGAGCTGAGCCATGCAGCTTTTGTGGCACAGCTATATGACTGATGCCAAACGATGGAACCACCAGGGTAGGGGGAAGTTGAGGTTTCTCTGGATACAGTGGAACGCAGATGAGACTGGGACAAGGGTAGGTAAGGCAGAGCACTAGTAAGCAAAGATACAAATGCAATGCTGATCATTCCCCTCATGACAGAGGAGAGGGTGAAGGCCTGAGGATGACCATGACAGTTTCAGAGGGCACTTTCAGTCCCCCATCTGCCTCAGCACAGAGCTGCACATCCTGATGCTGGTCTGTTCATCTTTTAGCCACCCACAGTGATGCTGTGCAAGAGCCTGGGGTGAATCTGCACTGCACTGGAGCTATGCCTCACAGCATCACTCACTCACCTCAGCAAAGCCTCTGCATGTTACACTGCACCCATCAGCAACCAGCGCCATGAGATCGTAACGTCACCTGGTGACTGCTAACACAGGCTGTGACTGATGCAGGCCAGTGTGGTCCCCTCTCGACAACCACCCACACAATGCTGCTGCCAGAGCCACCTGAGCCCCCTTGTCTCTAGGATGGGCAAGCCAAGCTCCCACAGCCTCATCTTACAAGCCATGTGCACCAGACCCTCTCCACCTTGGGGGTCCCTGGGACTTGCTTCAGTTTAGCACTGTATTTCTTGTCATGAGGGAGCTACAATTGCAGACACACTTGGAAATGTTGTGGGCAAGAGCTGAGCAGGAACCAACACTGCCCTCCATCCACTGGCCACGCTGTGTCGTCAGTTGCCACCATCCTCACTGCCAGGGTACATTGCTCCTGTGGCTCTAAGGAAGGCATCTGGGATGGCTGTGGCTGTTAGTGGGAAGTTCCATGATGAGGAGCCACCAAAGACCGAGCCTGCGGCACAGCACAGCAGTGAGTTCCTGTGGGAAAAGGGGTTGCTCCCACTACCCCTCTTTGGGTGAGCCCTGTGCTGGTGTTTGGGATTTTTCGTTTCCATGGGAAGGGTGCGGCTGGCTACTCTCTTACCTGAGGGTTTCTCTCCGGCAGAGATACCGAGAATTGAGCTGGGAAAAGGGAGCTGGGTGCAGCTCCTCACTCTCTTGCTCTCTTGGCTTTGGAGAAGGAAGGTCAAGCTGCTGCTTGGGGGGGAATTCGCTGCTGCTGCTGCTGCTGCCGGAGCCCAGCCCTGCCCTGTTTCTCCTGCCATGGGTGAGCCTTTGCTCATGAGAGCAGCCATTGAACTGGGACCTCATTGGCACCCTGCCTCACCGGAAAGGACCCTTGCCATCTGTTCAGGTGCCTCAGGGGAAAAGACCCCAATCCCCTCCCCCTTCCCGGAGGGCACATCTCCCTGGCTGCCTGCGGCAGCTGCGGAGGAGCCCAGCTGCCCACTCCGCTGCTTTCTGCCGCTGCTCTGGGCTTTTTTGCTGCACTCTAACTCACACCCCCTGCCTGCTGGGACACCTCGTGGCCCCTGCTACAGCTGCGGAGTTTCTGCTACCTCTTGCTTGCTACCCAGGGTGAGCCGCCCCTGCCGTTCCAGCCGCTGCTCCGAGGTTCCTGCTGCAGCCCATCTTCACCCTTCAGCCTGCCCGCCATTACTGCGTGAGGGAGACATGACTGAGCTCGCGCCACAGCGCCCCCTGCAGGCGCGGGGGAATCGCCGCACCCGCCCTGCCCGGCCGGGAGCCACCAGCGCCCCTGGCGGCCGCGAGCGGAACTGCACCGAGGGGAAAGTGCCTGCGGCCGAGAGAGGCCGGCACTGGCTTCTGCTTCTGTTTGTTGTTGCTGCCGGTGCTGCTGTTTGTGTGCCTTGTTATCCATACACATACTAGCAAAGAACTGTTATTCCTTTTCCCATATCTCTGCCTGAAAGCCCCTTAATTTCAAAGTTACAATAATTCAGAGGGAAGGGGGTCATATTCTCCATTCCAAGGGAGGTTCCCACCTTCCTTGGCAGACACCTTTCTTTCAAACCAAGACACCCTGGCATGGGCTGCTCAAACAGTTTGTGTGCACAATTCTGGGTCTCCAGCATTGTGGTTTAACCCCAGCTGGCAACTAAACACCACACAACCACTTGCTCATCCCCTGCCTCTTCCTCCTTTCTCCCCTGGGGAAGAGAAGATTGGGGAAAATAAAAGTAAACTTTACAGGCTGAGATAAGAACAAAACAAAATATAAAGGCATCTCTCAAGTCCCTGAACTTCCAGGTGGGGGTTGGGAGAGCAGAGTCCCTCCCACTGCCAGAGTTCGGGATCATCTGAGGGAACTGACTGGGCACAAGTCTGCGGGGCCTGATGAGATGCCCCCCCGAATCCTGAGGGAACAGGCTGACGGCAATGCCAAGCCCCTCCCAACACTACTTTAAAACTCACACAAAGTCCCTGGAGACTGCAACTAGGGAAATAATTTTCCTGTTTTTAAAAAGGGGAAAAAGGAAGATGCAGGAACTACAGACCAGAGAGCCTCACTCTCTGTGCCTGGGAAGATCATGGAGCAGATCCTCATGGAAGCAATATTAAGGCACATGACAGACACGCAGGTGACCTGAGACAGTGTCTTGGTTTAAAAGACAGGTGTCTGCCAAGGAAGGCAGGAACCTTCCTGGGATAGAAAATATGACCCCCTTCCCTCCAAATTGCAGACTCTGTGTGATGGTAAAGAATTTAGTTGATGATGTATCTTTATAAGTCACTATCCTTTCTCTCATGTGCTAATGATTACATGTATTACTTTGCTTATTTTTGCTCGGTGTGAGCTTATTGTTTTATTCCGTGTATTGTTTTACTTTTGTGTTGCTTTCATGTTCATACTAAGAGAAGTGCATGTTATTAACAACAAAAAAGGGGGAATATGGCCCCTCAAGAACATTTAGATAATGCAATATTTACACTAAAACTTTTGATAGCAGATCAATTTTGACCCCCAGCAGAGCGATACTGCTCTGAAGGTTTGCATGCATGGAACCAATTTCCAAAGGTTTTGTGTGGGGATCCACAGTTGGGTGTGCAGTGGCAAGGCCCAGATGATTTATTAACCTGAAGGAGAGGGTATTACATGTGTTCTACTGTCAGCATGCCACAGTGGTTATGTGCTCGTCTGGTGAAACCATACCATGAGTCGGAAGGACCAGCCCAACAACCCGATACCCCAGCTAAAGAAACTCTCAGTAGTGACAAAGAGGCACCACACGACACCAGCCATCAGCATGCGGGTGAACCCAGAGATAACATGAAGGATGTTGAAGCATATACAACAAAGAACTGAAATCCTGATGCAGGGTGTAGGAGTGGCACCAGCCCCAGAGAACACCTTCTTGGCCTACCTAGCAATAGTAGCTGGCAGGAGTACCGTTTTTATTGATTGTGATCTGTATTCCATGTATCTTATCCTGTGTCCAGCAGATGACCAGTAATAGTCTTAATAAGATAATGGCTTTACAGGTGCAGACTGTTTTGGCATTAGGGTACATGAACCCTTGTCACAAAAAAACAAAGAAGGGGGAGATGTTGCGAATAAGTAGAACTTTACAAAATGAGGGCCTTGGTTCCCTTGTAAAATCATGGCTTACTCCTGTTATTTCAGCTAAGTAGAAAAGGACTCTGGGAATGACTCCGCTGAATTAGAGGTAGAAAACAAGTTATATGACCATAGAAAAACAAGTTATACAACCATCACATGTTCACATCGTGGTTTATGGTGGTTGGTAGAATTATGTTTGTTGTGCTTCACAAGAATGTAATTGATAAAGGCCTAATTGCTTTAAAAGGCCTGGTTTTTTGCAATGAACCAATTCCCTTTTGCACCTGCCTGAGGGGTCCGTGACATTTTGCATTGTTACACCAGATGTTGTGTTTTATCTCATAGATATTGCTAAGTTTTAACATTTTGATATAAGAACTAACACCTTTTAAGTCATGTGAGTTAAGGTAAATGACAAAACATAGGAGACTGATGTTTCTCAACACATTTGCCCATAGTCTTTACATACACCGTGGACACTTCCATAGCAGGAGGGAAAAGGTACCTGCATGACCACTCCATGAGGCAAAGATTGCCTGCACTCACGGGGTGGGTGTAGGAGGATGCTCTGCTTGAGCTGGGCTAGAGCAGCTCGAACTTTGTCTTATTTACAAATTATCAGGGATAGACTGAGCAAGGAGGCTCTGCTGGTTTTAGTCCAAGTCCACTGCCTTCACAATCCCATATTCAAAAATCATTTGTTAACTGATTAAATACTTGCTGAAGCGACTAGAAACTCCTCTGGCCACCCTGCCAGCCAGCATACCAGAGGATACCAGAGGATATCTAAGCCCTCTTGCCCAGGGCATCTCAGCAAAATACATCCGACATCCTCGGAAAGGATGTATAGCCCAAGGTCACTTCCCTGCCTTGCAATCTCCTTTGTAGTCTGGCTATTAACTTTAGCCAGGCACCCCTCAATAGCTCGTTCTGCTAAAACAAAAGACTTAAGGCAGTACATCCTGAGGAAGGTCTCTGCCAATCCCCGAGAGGCACGATGACTCCCCCTATGGAGCTGTTTTAACATTTGCAGGCTCAAAGCTCCTGGCTCTGTTTACTGTCCTTTGTGAATCAATTCTCCCCTCTTTCTTCTACCCCACCACCTTTAATTATCTCCAACTCCTCTGGTAGAAAAGACAGCACCATTCCCTCTCCCCCTTGCAATGGCTGAGTCACAGGGAGCAAAGGGAGGATCCCAGAGACCTCTGGCAAAAGTGCTGCTTTCTGAACATTTCCATTGGCCAGTTGATTACCTACTGTCTCTTCTGAGTACCCTGCTTGATGCCCCCTCACATGTATTATTTCTACCTCTTTTGCTAAATTCACCACCTCCAACAGGTTGAATAATTGAGCTCTCATGAGCAACGGTTTTTCCATGCAGGTTAACAAACATCTCCCAGTTTTCCAAACGAATGTACCACCCCATATGCATACTTTGTAAACATATTCACTACTTTTCCTTGACACAATTTGCAGGATTTTATTAAGGCACACAATTCTGTGGCTTGTGCTGACCATGTGTACGGTAGCTTTCCCTCTTCTTGCAATTCCTTTCCTTTTACTATAGGACCTTGAAGATCCATCACCTTTCCCATTTCTCAACTCTAAATCCTCCTGTTCCATTAAACAGGATTCGTACTGTAATAACCTAGTGCTGGTCATCCATTTAGAACTTGATGCCAGACTTCAACAGTCTTGTCATCAGTTACCGTCACACAATTCTGCAGACATCAGAGCCACAGGTACCCTTAGAGCAAACAATGGGGCCACCCCCTCTCTTCGCAAACATTTTAGCACTAGAATTCCTTTGGCACAGCCCTGTTTAACCTCCACATAGAATTCCAATTCTTTTTCTGAGTCTGGCTAAAGTTTTGCTGTCTTTCTGGTGTCCATACTACAACACTGGGGCTATCTGGATTTAAAAAGTCACAGAATAAAAAGTCCTTAATCCAGGTCCTGAAATACCCTATTAATCCTAAATATTGTCACAGCTCCCCTTCAGTCCTGGGCAATGGCACCTCCAAGATTCCCTGGACCCCCTCTGGACTAACACACCCCAAGCCTTCAGTTAAAATATGCCCTAAAAATTCAACCTTTCTCTCCATCACCCGTGCCTTCCCTTCCGACACTCCAAGCCTCCTCTCCAGCCAGAAAACTGAACAATTTCACAGTGGCTTCCCCTACCACCTCATCCCATTCTCCCAATAGGAGCAAGTCCTTCACATACTGCAATAACCTAATTCCTAGGGATGGAGTAAATTCGGTTAATGTCTTGCCCAAATAATCCCTTCTCTCTCTTGTTCTCACTCAAAGGCAAAATACTGTTTACTATGTTCTGTCAGTGGGTATCCCCAGAAAGCATCCCTTAGCAGTGTGAGGAGGGAACCCAGCTCAAGATGGTACAAGGATCTGGGACCGTGGAGTGCCTGGGTTTAATAGCCTATTCTTAGGTCCTGCACCATAACTGGCAGGATAGGAGTGTTATAGGGAGATATACACTGCTTCAAAAGACCCACCTTTAGCTCAGCAACGGACTGCAACCCCTTCTTTCCTTCCCTTGAAAGAGGGTATTGCTTTTTAGACACCAGTTGTCCAGGTCGCCTCAGAGTAATGTGGAGTGGCTCCATATCCAGTTTTCCACATTCCAACAGCACTAGCCTCCCCATCACGCCTTACAACACTAACTCACATTCCCAATTCTGGTCATTAAATCCCCTCCTAGCAAACCACAATCACAACTAGGAATAATCAGAAACTCATGGTTTTCAAACCCATCTCACACATTCAGCAGGCTCATAGGCATACCCGTGTTACTTTTATTTGCTGGCAAAACTCAAATTAACACACATACAGGCAATTTGCATATACACACACACACATTCACCAATAGTGGTTGAATAAAACTCACCTGCTCATCTTTCCCACTTATGAAAAGAACATTTGAACAATTGCTCCCCCTTTGGCATAAAATTCAAATTAGATAGAGAAGTTCCCATATCTACTAGGAAACTTGAAAGGAATAAGAGGGATTTGTCTTTACAAACAAACTGTGGGTCTGCTAATAGATAAAGCTAGATACTGAGCGACGAAAGAAGCAATGGGAAGAACCATAAATTCCATAGGAAAAGAAAAAGGGCGGGGGGGCATACATTAGAAGGAGGTCTCTATTAGGTGATTCAGGAAGTCTGTACCTCTCAAGTACCTCAGCCAACAGGGAAAGAGAGAGGGAAACAGAGCTGGGAAATCAGGATAAAAAGGAGGCTGCGTCCTCTAACAATTTGAGAGACCCCATGGGAAATGCCCATGACCTCTCCCTTTATTTGAATAAAGTAACAGGACTCCTCTATCTGCTTTTTGGACATAAACCTCTGATGTTTGTGGATTAATTTTCCTGACAGAAACGCACTTCTCGGTCCAGCAAGGGGTCCAATGTGGTGAGCCCCCGGTACAACAGCAGATCCTGACACCCTTAACAATCACATACCTGAGGTGCCTTTCTAACCAATTCCTGCAAGGGCCTACTTGGCCACCACTCCAGTCCCTGCTCCTGCTGCCTCTGGGCTCTCACCCTCCCACAGCCGCCGAGTCTCTGCAAAATCACTCGCCTCCCCAGTGACCCAAACAAAATCCCTTCTTTTATCAGGCCAGGCTTTGGTGACGGACTCTCTCTTACACCGTACACCAAAGCCGGTCGCTGTACCTTACACTGCACACCAAAGCCGCTCCCTCCCCGTCCTGCCGCAGAGTCCAGACACCCCCCAGCACACCCGTCCAGACGCCGGGGCTGCTCTCCCAGCACCACAAGCTCTGTGAAGCACCAGGTGCCGGCGCAGCTCAGCGGGCGGGCACAGCCGACGGTGCCACAGGCAGTGGCAGGAGAACGGGGCGTCCTGCAGCCTCATGGGGCCGGGGGGCCACTGCAGCCCCTGCCCGCGGGGGTGGCGGCGTTGGGCACCGCCCGGCACTGAGCCCCGGCTGCCCCACAGCCCCGGCTCGGCCCCGCACCTCCCCACAGGTCCCCAGCCCGTGCTGCTGGTCCTGCACTCTCGCACCTGGCCTTGGCACTCCTCACCATAGAGGAACCCCCTTCAGTCCTGAGTAGTATTCACTGCCTTTAAGTGGACAAACTCAAATCCTCCACCCTGGCTCCGTAATGGCCGGGGAGGGGTGGGGGTGTAGGAACAAGACTTCCCTGTTTCCTCTCCCCCGGAAGCCGGGAATACAAAAGACTTGCATCTGGCCCTGTATTAGACTGCAGATTTTGAAGATAAGGCAGAGAACTTCCGAGTCCTCACTGTTCTTTCCTTATCACATAGCGTCCTGCTGCTATTTGCCTTAACTGATGTCTATATAACTTAGGTCAAAGTAACAAAGTGCTTATATAGCTTGGGTTATAAGATATCTATGTAACCTAATATCAGTATAACCTAAATCATGACTTTTTATCAATATAACCTGAAGAATATCAATATAACCTGAAGCATAGCTTTCTATACTTATATAGCCTGAATCATAACTTCTATACCTATAACCTGATGCTTATATAACTTCTATACCTATAACCTGATGCTTATATAACCTGAATCGTAACTTTTGATACCCATATACCCAGATATGAATAACTTTTTATACAATGTTATGGCTGGTATATAGTTAACTAGTTGCTTAAATGCGAAATAGACAAAAAGAGAGAAAAAAACCCCAAAAACTTACCAGGTGAGGTTTTAGAGATAGGTAAGTGTAGTACTAGTGAGAAATTGGGAAGCCAAAGCCAATTAGCCACAAAACAAAGAATTTAGGCCAGTTAAGACTAGATAGACCAAGGAGCACCATAACTACGCATGCCCCGAAGACAAAGTTGAAAAGTTCAAGTGTGAAGAAGACTTTAGAAGCCTTCATCAAAGACCCCCAAAGACCCCCGAATTGGGGAAGTGCATGCGCAGTGCAGAATTACCTAATAACCATGAGATCATGCTATGTAAATTAGTTCCGGCGCGTATGGGATGATGCTGTAATGACACAGCAACATTAAGCAAAATTTACTGTATAAATATACCACAGCACCTGACAAAGGCGGGTGAGTTAGGAGGGAAAATCCCCCTCACCACCAGTGCTGCAATAAACAAATACCTGCTCTATAGACATTGGACTATGGAGATTTATTTCCAGCCTATCAGGCCTATGATGCCTTTTGGGCATCATAACCATATTTCTCCACACTCCCCTTCAACCAATCCTTTCCCAAACTAACACCATATTGCCCGCTCTGGGTGTGGGTTGCTGAGACCCTTTCTCGGTGCCTCTTATTGCTCCCTCTGGGTGTCCATGTCCTTAAGTACCTCTGGGAGAATGTGCAAATCATCTCAACATTCTCCCAAAGGACTCTTCCGAGGTATTTTGGGATCATCATCCCTATAGTCACTACCCTTTTTAGACTTTTTTTTGTTGCCCACCCTGGGCATCCTGCCATGATTTACTCCCCGAAATTGTACTCAGCAGTGAGATTTGCTGAGACCCTTTCTCAAATTTCCCTGACCGCCCCTTCTGGGCGTCCATATCCTGTGGACTCTTCATGGACCTCCCTGGTCCACCTCTCATCTGCCTCCTGGGCAGTCTCGGGTACCCAATCAATCACCTGGTGCTGGCCAGCACGGAAGGGAGCTGCTCACCTAAAAACTGGGTGAGGCACAACTCCAGCTCCTCTTGCCATGTGCCGGACCCAGACGGTGGAAGGATCCTGGACAAGGCTGCAGTTGTCAGGAAGAACCACAAACGCCAGAGGTTTATGTGGAAAAAGGTGACAGAGGAGGCCTTCGACTTTATTTGAATAAAGGGAGAGGGTCCACCGGGGCACACGCCCGCAGGGTTCTCTCTCTCTCTCTCTCTCTCTTCGGAGAGTGCAGCCTCCTTTAATCCTAACTCCAGGCCGCATGTTGCCCTCTTCCTTTCCCCATTGGCTGAGCTACTAGGAAGGTACAGCCTTCCCGAACCAACTACTGCGTATTTCCCCCTTGAATCTATTATCCCAAAGTTCAGAAGTTCAGGCTTGTGCAGACCCTTGTCTGTTTCAGGAGCCAAGCTGTCTGGGCTCTGTAACAAACCTGCTGCCCAAAGTTAGTAGACACATTAAGACCCATTTCAAAGATGTTAACACCCATAATTTCTCCTATCAAATTGTTTATAAAGACATTAGCTTTCCACTCATCCTTTTGACCTTTTGTCCTTTTCCCTGTAAATGTTTTGAGCCTGTCTTTAGTGGGAGTCCCTGCACTAGCCAAAGGTGCCAACCTCAAACTGACACAGGTGGTCTGTACGCTCCAAAACCTGTGACTGCCACCCCCATAGGTGGTCTCTGCACAGGAATTTCTTCCTCATGTTCAGGTGGAACTTCGGGCTTAAGGGTTTCTGCCCATTGCCTCTTGTCCCATTGCTGGGCACCGCTGAGCAGGGCCTGGCTGCAGCCTCTTGGCACCCCCTCTTTAGATATTCACACACATTGATGAGGTAAATGCAGAACCTGCGTGCCCTGAGGGACCCCGGGCTGCAGCCAGAGACGAGGCGAGGCAGCCTCGCAGGAGCGGGACCTGTGTGAGGCCCTGCCCAGCCCCCGTGGGGAGCAGCGCCCGCAGAGGCACCTCGGCCCCTCCGCTCTGGGGCTGCGGCAGGGCCGGGGCTGCTGCGACCCCCCCAGGGCCGCCTCCCACAGCGGGAGATGGAACGAGCCCTGCCAGGCACAGACTGGGGCTGCCGGGCGGGCTCCGAGCCCTTCCCGTGGGCCAGGCCCGGCCTGAGCGGCGGGGAAACGGCGGGAGCCGCTGCCTTCCTTAGGTCCCCAGCTGTTCCTTATCTCATCACCCGGGGAAAGGACAGGCCCTTGATGGCAGCTGTGCTCTGGCATCCCGGCTTCCAGCCCGTTTAAGCCCCCTGCAGTGGCGCCGTTCCACCCGCCGTGCCAGACCGGCCCTCGCTCACAGACCACCGCTGCTGAGCAGCTGCATTACCCTGCCCCAAGGGGATGTGGGCTGGCCATTCCAATGCAGGACAGGGCGTGAAAAAAAGGAGAAAACTCAGAACAGCATTCGGGCCTCCACCTTTTCCCTGCCTCCCTCCTCCGGGCAGGCGAGACCCGAAGGCCACATGGCAGAGCAGTGCCCAGATGGAGACGCCGCTGTCCATCCCCAGCACAGCGACAGCGAGTGCTCGTGCAGAGCTTGTGCAGAGCTTCTAGGGCAGCTCGGTCTGAGGAGAAAGGGCCCTGCAAAAAGGATCGCAAGGCAAAGACATCATTGTCCTTCACACAAGGTGAAAGCCAGGCTGCCTCGAATGAGACACGTCCCTGACAGCAAAGCTTGCTGTACAAGACAAAAATGCTGGTTATTCCTTATCTCCCTAGCTCATATTCCCTGTAAAATTGGGTTGCAGTGTGGCTGAGGCTGTAGAAGGGCACAGGATGGGAGAGGTTACAGCAGGGAAAATGCACAGATGCAGTTTGGCCTGGCTTGGAGGAAGCACAAACAAGGCTTTAGGAGTAAACTCTTTATTGATGGAACAAGGGTGTGAGGTCTGTGTTTGCCGTCTAGGGGCCCTTCAGCTCTCCTGCCACACGCCTCGCTCGCCTCAGTTGAGTTTTGGGTGCACTGATCTGCGCCGTGCTCTGGCCTGGGCAGGGGGCTTCGAACCTGCCGGAGGGATGGGCTGTTGGGAAAACTGTGGGTCCAGGGAGGGGAGAGTGTCCTCAGCAGCACAGCTCTCCTCTCCATCTTGGGATGTGGCTGGGTTTGGGACAGGTCCTTGAAAATTCTCTTAGGGGGTTGACGCAGGCACATGCTGACCAATCTGGTCCAATAGAGACTGAACAATCTGATTTGCCATGGTCCTTAAATCTAAAGTGTTGCCTGAGGTTGCTGGATTCTCTTCTCTCACCAAGTTCTCCTTCACCATTGCAGGATCCTCAGGCTCCACGGTTTTGGCATAGCCAGTCCCTTCTGCATGGAGCTGTGGTCCTAAGGCAGGCAGCTTTACTCCTGTGCTTGATTCCTGGCTTTGCTGTTTGGATGCTCCAGGGAATCCTGGCTGCATCTGTCTGTTGGAGACCTTACCCCTGGGAAGCTTCAGGATTTCGGTGTACTCACAGCTGGAGTCTCCTTCAAACTGAGAAGCTACCATGGATTTCAATAGGCAGCAAACATTCTTAACAACTTGTCCGGTGAGATTGTCAAGCAAAGCCTGTACACGAGCTCTGTCTGAGGAGGCTGTTTCAGCTTCCTTGGATTTGTCTGCTCGGGTGGCTCCTCCATCAACAGGCTGCTCCTTCCGCCTGGCTGCCCTCCCTGGCTCAGCAGCTTTGGACTCCAGATGGTTCCCCAAGTTCTCCAACACCATCGCTAGAAGCTCCTTGGCCAACATTTCCATTTCTTGACGGTGGTCTAGAGGTGTTTCTGCAGGCTCTGTTCTCACACAGCCACCAAAAACTATTCCTCTGATCCTCCAGGCAGCCTTCCTTAAAAAGATGACATACTGATCCTGAGGGACCCTGAGCCTCCCAAAGACTTCGTGCACGACAGTCTCAACCACGTCTTGGAGCTTCTGGGCTTCTGCCGCAGTCAGCCGCTCAAAGACAGCTTTATAGAGGCCGTCAGCAGTGTTGTCCGGCTTCCTCTGGGAGTCAGCAGCAGTGCCCGGCTCAGCTCTGGAGTAGGTTTGGCCCTCGTCCAAAGCTATTTTCACTCTTCTGGATCTCCCCGATTTCAGGGGGGTCTCTTTGCTTTTCTGTGGATGTGGGCAAGAAGGTTTCTGTGGCTTCAGCCACCGCTCTGCCCGGCAGGAAGTGTCAGCGGTTTCCAGCAGTTTGGGGCCATCTTTTAATTTGGCCAGAAGTGGCAGAAGCCATTCCTGAAAGGTGACACCAGGCTGTGGCTCGTGTTGTCTGGACAAGCGCTCGGCCCCTTCATGCTGAGGCTTCCCATGGGCCCAGGCCAGCACTCTGCTTCAGCCAGGCCACGAGGGCAGGAGAGAAGGGCTTCCCTCAGCACTGTGTGTGCCTGCACATGGCCCTGCTGCCCGTGCCCAGCCCAGCGCCCTGCGCTGGTTCAGCTCCCAGCCACCGAGTCCTTTCCCCACCACAGCGCCCAGCCCAGCAGCACAGCCCTCCTCTCTTCTGCACTGACTGCGTCCCCCTCAAGGAACGCCCCAGCCCTGGGCACCACCGTCCCCTGCCCCTGAACGCCCCGCTTTGCCTACCTCTTGCTGCCCCAAGATCTGTTCTACCTCCAGCTTGAGCCTGGTCAGGTAGTGCCTGTACTCATTGAACTCCTTCACAGTGCAAACCACCTGTGGAGGGACGAGGGCAGAATCCCCCAAGCACTGTCAAGCCATGCAGACGGCCATCCCCAAAACAGCCCAACCCCAGCGGGAGGGGAGCTGCCCCCAAGCCCTCCCCCCTGCCCCGGTGTCAGGGCCCCTGATGCCCTCCCAGCCAGGGCTGAGTGGGGCTCCTTGCCCCAGCTCCAGGCCTCGCCCCAGATGCCTCCTCCTCAGGCAGGGAGCGTGGGACAGCCTGAGAAGGGCAAGACTGGGACTTGCCAGGGGGATGTTGGCACTGCTTCTGCTCCCAGGGACACCAGCACAAGGCCCTGCCCTCTGGCAGCAGCAGGCGGCTGCAGCAAGAGCTGTGGGAGCCCAGCTTGAAGAGGGCTGTTCTTGATCGGCCTGATATCCAAACCTACCTTGTTGTCACAGGTGACGAAGCCCCGTCTCTTCAGCAACCGCAGGATGTCCTTGCGCTTGTGGTAGTCCCGAAGGTGGGGGTCATGCAGGCAATTGTATTTCAGGCTGAATTGGTGCAAGTAGGGATCATCCAGATTGAAAGACAGACCTGGCGCTTGAAGCTGTAAGAGCAAGTTTTGGGAGTATGAAGGAGGCAGGTAAGAACAGCAAAGTGGTGCCACACAGTACTTGTGAAAAGAGCAAGGTACTTTGAAGACCAACACTCTTCTCCGTCCTTCTGAAGGCCCAGAGGCCCTCATGGAAAGACTGCCAGGCTGTGCTGGGCCAGGCTGGGCTGTGATGGGATGGGCTGAGGGAGAGAAGACAAGCCCCAGTAGCAACCCCACCAGCAAATAGACATCTTAGGCCACCAGGAAGAACTGCTGACCCACCCACAAATGAACCTTCCAACCGAAAATGTCAAGCCCAGTGCTTCAAATGCAGCCAGTGCAGAATGGATGAAACCAGTCTCCTCGGGTTAGGCAGGCCCAAGGGCTGTGCGAGCTGCCTCTGCCTTTGCCTCCTGCAGGTCTCTGCCTTGGGAAGATGTAGTGCAAGCTGGAGAAGGAGGACAGTGCGTGCATTCCCCAACCAGGGAAACCCAAGCTCTTCCAAGAATATCCCACCAGAAGAAGCAGGAGAAGGTTGGAGTTTCCCTCAAAGGTGTACCAGAGCCTGGCTTGACATTGTGAGATGAGCTGGAGGGGCACATTGCCCTGGTACCCGGACACACACGGTCACCTGCTGCAGGCAGGGGCCCGGCCACACACATACATGGCACCAGAAACCAGTTAGGAGACTGACAAGTGCTTCTTCTCTGTGTTCAGAGAGCCTGGAGCTTCCCTCTGCTGCCCAGCCCTGCCTGACTGAAGAGCTGCAGCTTTGGTGGCCACAAGAACTTCTGTGCATGATGGGGACCCCATGAAAGGGGAGAGCTTTTCTACCCTCTTTTACTTCCTTTACCTCTTCCCCCAGCTTTCCCCTGCAGAAGACCTGCTTGGGTCTGGGTTGCACATGAATCTTGACTCCAAGTGGGAGGTCCAGCAGGAAAGAATCCATCAGCCCGGCTGCTCGGTCTCCCAGGTGTGGCGTTCTGAGGCTG
This sequence comes from Lycocorax pyrrhopterus obiensis, assembly GCA_014706295.1. Classification (NCBI taxonomy): domain Eukaryota; kingdom Metazoa; phylum Chordata; class Aves; order Passeriformes; family Paradisaeidae; genus Lycocorax; species Lycocorax pyrrhopterus. The sequence goes on along the minus strand of JACSVZ010000022.1, from coordinate 4,493,887 downwards.
AGCTGGAAAGATACAGACACTCAGGCAGTAGCTCAAGAAGCCTCCTGCACCGCAGGTGCAAGAGAGCACAGATCCTGAGGCCCTAGAGCAGCCCCCCGAGCCCCAGGCTCACCGGCTGAGCCCTCTCTATCAGCCCACTGCTCTCCTCCCCCTAATTCCCAGTGTGCTCAGCAGTGCCTCTGCCTTTTGGCAGGACACCAGCAGTGAGATGGAGCTCCACAGCTCCTTCCAAGAGCTCTTGTGGTGCTGCAATCTCACACCAACTCCTCGTGCTCCAGAGGTCTCCCAGGGATGGGGCATTGTTCCATCACAGTGATGTCACATCACCGCATTGTCACATCACCGCGCTGGCATTGCATCACACGGAAACTGCCCACCACACCCGGGGGGAGGGGTGACCTCCTGGAGGCCCCTTTGGACAGCCCTGTGGGCCACCCCCTCCATGTGACCCAGCTGTGAGAGCTCCTGTTCACAGGCCCCTTCCCCCCTCCCCTGTCCTGTCATTCTGTGAGGCAAAGTGTCCTTGACAGCAGGAAGGAATGGGAGGAATTGCCACACCAAAGATGCCCAGTTTGGGCTCTGCTTTTCCCCTTTTCCCTTTTTAGACCTTCTTCCCTGTCATGGCCAAGCAGCCACAACTGGGGAAATTGCAGCAAACTGGATATTTGGCCCATCCCCGGCAACATCTATTTCCTGGGTCACATCTTGAGAAACAGAAGAGAAGCATGGGCTGAGGGAAAGCCCTGTCCTCCCCTTTCCTCAGGCTCTCCTTCAGCCCAGACACCTCTCTGCTGCCTTCCCAGTCTCCCTTGCCCTGGCTTTTGCTGCTCCTGTCTGCTCTTGTTATGAATATTTTGATCAAATAATCCATTAAATCATATAAAAGGGTTAGCTATGATTATAAGTAGAGAATTGGGAAGTATAAGGTATAGAAATATCAGGAGTGCTGTGTTTGGAATGTGTAACTGTAGAAACCTCCCCAGGAAGTTACTGGACCTTTCTATTTTGGTCATGCTCACCAGTTAAGCTGCTTGGAAACCCACTACCCTTCCCATCTTGCTTTTAATATTAAGGATTCTCATCAGTAGACTTCAGGAGAGATGACCAATGATTGTTTTAGAATAAGAATATTGATGACATTATTAAGTATTAGAACCAATCAATGTAAAGGTTGAATTTAAGAGCGGGCATAGTATACACACATACATAGCAGTGATTCAGCAGAAAAAGTATATGAAATGGATGGGGTTGGTTTGTTAAGTGGAACACGTTTCTGGAGGAGTTATCCCCCATGTTCCCAGCGCCTGAATAAAGAAGTGTCTGCTTATTCACATAAAATTGGTGTTGGGTAAGCTTCTTTTGTCCCGTTTGGTGACACGCTCACTTCCTACCCCTTCTTGGCTGGATTTGGTGAGGTCTGCGGTGCCCGTTCCTCCAGCCCATCTGGTTCCTTGGGGCAGCTTTTGCACTGCAGAGTCCTGCCAGCCTCGCTCGTTGCACAAAGGCAAGAGACAGGCAGAGCAATCTGTTGGAGGTGCAGTGATTACCACGGGTCTCTTGGGAAACAGCGAGGGGCACAGCCCAGGGATGGTGTCCTCTCCTCCCAACGCAGTTTCTGGCACACGCTCCAGCTGCAGCTCTTCTCCAGCTCGGCAGGCAGAGGAGCAGCATCGGCTGCGCCCCAACTTCCCTGTGCCACATGTCGTGCCCAGCCACGAGGGCCGTGAGCCCCGCAGCGCGTTCACACACATCCGCACCTCGGGCAGTGCTCAGGCAGCTGTGGCAGCTCCAGCGTGCGGTCCCGGGAGGCCGAGCAGGAGGCCCTGTGTGCAGGTCCTTGGCAGCTGCAAAGCACAGGTGCTGAGGAATACACCTGGTGCAGGGAGCTCGGGGTGCAGCTGCAGTGCCAGCTCCAGGCTGAGCTCTGGCTGGCAGGAGCCTGAGGCAAGAGCCCATGACCTGCTGACCCTTAGCAGGACCAAGGGCCCAGGGACCTGTGGCACAGCCAGGTCAGTGGACACTCAGAGACAGGGCAGATGCCAAGACTCAGGAGGAAGAGCTGAGCACACTTTGGTGTGCTTGGACTGTGAAGGGATAAAAGCCCAGGGGTTCAAGGTCCCTCCCCAGAGGCACCGGCTCGAGCTGCTTCTGTGTTCCTGCGCCGTGAATAAATTGTTTTGTGGAACGAGACACGTGAGACTCCGCCATGGGAAACCTGGTCTGACTGTGTGAGAGTGGGGAGTGCAGGGAGTCAATGGGGGCACCCTTCGGCTCACTTGAGCCACCCACTGTGAAGGGGATTTGGTCCCAGTAGGAACAGTCTGGTGGTGGGAGTGTGACTGCCAGAGTTCCTCTGGGATGCTCAGACAGGGAAGTTTCCTTAACAAGAGGGCTGCCGGAGAGCTGGAGCAGAGCCCAGGCCATGCACCTGCTGGGCTCTGCCTGTAAGAAACCAGGCAAGGCACAGCAGAGTGCCCCAGGCAGAGGAAGGCAGGCAGGCAGAAAAGGAAAAGGAACGAGTTAAACCACACCCCCAGTTTTGTCAGACCCCTGTGTCTACGTGCCCGTCCTCTTGGATTTCACCTCGGGGTTGGGGTAGGCGCAGAGCATTGGGAAAGGGAGGGCAAGGCAAGGCGAGAGGCTCGGCCACACTGGAAGATTTGTCTCATGGCTTGGCTCTCGCAGGAGAAAAGCCTAAAGGTGTAATTATTGACAGTTCCACTGGATGGCTCCTGAAGCCCAGCGGGGACGGCAATGCTGAGCACAGCCGGCAGACCCGATTCAGCTCCAGCCGTTCTCTCGTACCACAGCCCAGTGTTACCAACCACAGCAGAGTGATAACCTTAGCCCAGAGCCAGGGAGGATGAACATTCCCAGGGGAACACGTATACACCAGGAAGGGTTTTATAAAATGCACCTGTGAGCACACGGGCAGGAACTCCGAGAGCAAACCGTGACCCACAGCTATTAAATAAATACGAGAGATGCTTACAACAACTTTGTTTCAACACACTCTGCTCAGATCTATTGTTATCTCAACTCTTTGTGCCCCAGGTTGAGCACCAGTAAGGACTGTTGTGGTTTAATCCCAGCCAGGAACTCAGTCCCACGCAGCTGCTCACTGCTCTAGTGGGATGGGGAGGAGATTTAGGAAAAGGTAAAACCCAAGGGTTGACACAAGAACAGTTTAATAACTGAAACACAACTAAATACATTTATATTACTGCTACAACTACTTCTACTTTGACCAGTGAAAAGGAGAGAGAAAGGAATAAAACCCAAGAGAAACCAGCAGTGCCCAACAGTTGCTCATCACCCACTGACCAATGCCCAGCCTGTTCCCCAGTAGCGATCGGCCGCTTCTGGCCAACTCCCTCCCAGTGTCTATACTGGGCAGGAGGTTCTGTGGTCTGGAATATCCCTCTGGCCAGTTGAGGTCAGCTCTCCTGGCCATGCTCCCCCTCGCTGGCAGAGCATGGGACACTGAAAAGTCCTGGGCTTGGAATGAGCACAGCTGGGGTCCAACAGTGTGGTACCAACATTGTTCTCACTCTGAATCCCAAACACAGCGCTGGATCAGCTTCTGGGGAGAAAATTCTCTCTCTCCCAGTCAAAACCAAGACATCCAGCAACCCCTGAAACTCCCTTCCTGCGAGCCCTGACTGCCGCAGTCCCCACCTCTCTCACTCACCCTTCAGATCTCTCCACCACCCCTTGAGCCCCCCGCCCCACCAACAGCTCCCCATGACCCCTGGAATGCTCCAGCCATGCCCTGTCCCCCCACAAACCCCCAGCTGCCGCGGCGAGGGGCGGTGGTGAGTTGCCACAGCCTTCCAGAAGCCTCCCCAGATCAGGGGAAGCTGCTTCGGCACAGGGGGCTAGGATGAAGGTGCAGCCGCACACACTCCCGATGGAGCAGGGCACAAACACGCACACACGCGTGGAAGTACTGCGATGGCCGGTGGCAAGGAGGCAAGAAGGGCCTTTCGTATGGGGTCCAGCAATGAGGTTTATTGAGGAGGGTCCAGGGACGAAGAACCAAGATGGAAGGCAGGGTACAGGCTTAAGAATGGAGTCCAGAGGGCGGGCAGAGCAACAGAGCCAATGGGCTGAGGGCCACGGGGCAGAGCAGGGGCAACAGAGCCAATAGGGTACAGAGGAGGAGGGATGAAGGGAAGGGAGCCAATGGGGGTGACAATCAAAAAGAAATTTCCAGAGGGTGTACAAATAAGTAACAAAAGGGGTGGAGAACAACAAACCAATCCCAAACAGGGGAAATCCATATATTAACATAATAAGTGCAAGGTCTCCTGGGACCTCACCCTACACTAGAGGGATATCTCAGCCTGTGGGCTATCCCACCAACGTACCTTCTTTGTTTTGGGTTTCAATGACCTATCAGTGGTAGCCTCACAAGCCACATCTCCCCCTTCTTTGTTTGAAAAGGTAAGGCTCTTCACAATCCTCAACAGAAAACTCTTGAGACAATAAAAAACGAACAGAATGAGAAAAATGATGAGAATAATTAAAAGAATGTCCTTGATGATGGAAGCCACCTAATCCAAGAGTCCCCACTTATTGAGGATCCCCCCAAACCAGTCACCAGCATCTTTTTTCAAGTCCTTTAGCTGGTCTTGTATCTTCTTGATGGTTGCATGGACACTTTTGCTGTGTGAAGATAAATTAAAACAGCATAGTCCTTTGAATTCCTCGCAGCCATGGCCTTGGGCTAGCAGGAGGCAGTCAATTGCTGCCCTGTTCTGGAGTGTGGCTTGCCTGGTAGTCTCCTCGTCTTCAAGGAGCTGGCTCAATGTGCTTGATGTTAAATTAGCCTGCTTCCCTAATGAGCACTCAATATGACCAATTTCTCCTAAGGCCTTGGCAGCCACTACCCAGGGGAGGAATAGCGACACCATGGCCTTCTTTGTGTAGGACCAATCATGAATTTTCATCTAATTGCTGAAACGATCTTTTTTGTCGGGCCATTTGTGTTCGGTTTTTCCAATAAGAAATTTGGGTTTTGTTTGGTGCCAATAGGGAAAGGCAGTCTAGCGTGCATGGCCCTCCTTGAAGACAGGAAGGGATTCCTGCCCATGCTTTTTCCCAGCAAGTAAGGAAGTTGCCTCACTGGAGCGTTTTGGGTTGGTCCGTGGACGCAGACAGTGTACTGGTGGTGTAGTTGCACCAATTTGTTGAATTGTAAATTGTGTGAGAGGGTTTAATAATATGGTAATTACCCTTTTTAGCCCCTTTGTAGAAAAAGTTGATACAGTAAGGGGCCGGGGAGGACCCCAACAGTTCCAATTCTTGGGGCTCCTCTGGTGCATGGGGGCAGGTCCTCGCCCATGCGTCCCATTGCTCCAGCGGGCTAGGTGGGGCTGGCTTCCTTTTTGGGATAGGATAGTCAGACAGCGAGAGCGGAATCCCTACCAGGCAAGTTGGGAGGGGGTCTTTCACATCTGCCATTGACAGGCACATATGATCCTGGCCGATGGCTTGGGCCAGGGTGACCCACACGTTGGCCTTTGGCTGCGGGACAATACAGGCATTAGATGGCACCAGGGTCAGGAGGATCCATAAAGCGGGCAAGAGCCACGGATGGGTGGACATTCTTAAGTCAGTTGGGGGAAACTCCTTCCTATAGGGTCTTCAAAGAATAAGATATTATTAACTTAAGGGAAAAAGGGAGGGCTTTGCCCAAGGCCTCTCTGGCTCAATTCCCCTGCCTCCCCCTTCTTTATTTAATGGAAGGGGAGGGAAGGGAGAAGTAGGATGGGGGTAAAGGAAAGTGGGGATAGGGGGACACAGGAGGGAAGTTGGAGGGTTTATAGTTCTGCCTGGATGGAGGGCGGTTAGATGTTCTTGTGGCTATCACTTCTGTGCTTCCTTCTCTTCCAGGCAGTGTTGGCATCTCCGTGGTTTTCAGATGTATCAGGTCTAGGGTCGGAGTTGGCCTTTTTCGGGGTGGTCTCGATGAAGGGTTTGACGAATTTCCCTGGGATCCACTTTGGTCCTGCTGGAGTCGAAACACAGGCGTATCCACTTCCCCAAGTAATGAGTGGGAAAGGCCCTTGTATCTGATGGCTCTCAGGGTCCTTGACCAGCACTGGCAGCCTTTCTTTCAATTTGGCCTGGGTTGAATTTGTGAAATGCCGGAACATGGGAGGGGTGGGCTTGTTGAATGAATTATTCAAAAAGCTGATTGTAAAGAGCGCCTTACAGAGCCTCTCAACAGGAGAGTTAGTCTCTGCCCCTCCTCGCTGTTGGTCAAGGACTCTCTTAATGTTCTGATGAGCCCTTTCAACCACTGACTGACCTGTGGGGGAGTGCGGGATGCCTGTGCTGTGGCGTATGCCCCAGCGTTGGAAGAAATCTTGTTGTTTGTGGGAGACATAAGCTGGACCATTATCCATCTTTATTCCTTGTGGGACTCCCAGGGTGGCGAAGGCTAAAAGACAGTGTTTTATTACATCCTTCGCTTTCTCTCCAGGGTGGGCAGAAGCAAAGACTGCACCCGAGAAGGTGTCAACAGAGACATGGATATACTTTAGTCGGACAAACTGTGGGAAGTGTGTGACATCAGATTGCCACAGTTGGCAACTGTTTAACCCTCTGGGGTTTACTCCGGGGCCAAGGGAGGGGAGCTGATACTGTTGACAGTTTGGGCAGGTAGCTACAATCGCCCTCGCCTGCTCTCCTGGAAGATGATACATCCTAACAAGAGCCGGGACATTCTGATGCAACACGGAGTGGCTCAATTTGGCCTGTGCAAAGGTGTCAGGGGTATTAGGGGTTTGCACTGCCATGGCCAGAGCATCCGCTTTCCGCTTTCCCTCAGTGATGGGACCAGGGAGGTTGGTGTGTGACCTTACATGTATTACAAAGAATGGTTGCTGTGGTGGGTTGACCTGAATTGACAGACAGCCTGTTAAACCAATTACGCTTCTCTCAATTTCACATATTTAAACTGCTAGGAAAGGCGGGATTTTGGGGTTTTTCCTTTCTAGCCGGGATGGGACAGAGGGGGGGGCCTCAGAGCCCAGGGCCCCGCCAGGCCGGGCCGGGCGCCCCTGCCCCTCCTGCCCCCCCCACTCCCAACGCCGCAGCACGGACCCTGGGTCGCTGGGAGGGGGAACTATGAAGCCGTCCGACGCAGTTTTCTTAAGAAGGCAGCGGGAGCTTCCAGCCAACAGCCAGCACACTTCACACCGAACTGAAGCGAATACCGTGCGTTTAGCGGCGCAGAGAGAGCAGGGGGCTCTCCTCACCGTGGACTCTGAACGGTAACAGCAGCTTCAGAGGCAGAGAGAGAAGTAGAAGGCTGATCACGTGAGACGAAGCTCCAGAGCCTCTAAAGATGGCTTCGGAAGAAGACGGAGGGTGGTGCCGCCCTTCCCGCACGCAGCTTAAAATACTTCTTGCAATGCCGTGGTAAAGACTGTAATATCATAACTTTAATCCATTTAAAGTACATGGGGGGATGGACAGTTCACATGTGGCTTGCGAAAGCTGAAAAAAGTGCCTATGCCAGTTTCTTTAAAAGCCGAGAGAAAGAGGGTTTTTTTTACAGACTGGGGGCAAAAAACCCCTTTGCGTTCAAGCCAAAATAACTCATCCTTAAAAAATTAATAACCCCATGTAATGGTCCATGTCTTGCAGTGTAACAAAACCGTGAGTTTTCATGGAAGAGATGTGTCACACCACAGCAGTTTTTTTGTCCTTTTTTTCCTCTTCTTTTAAGTCTGTTAATAAACTTCTTTATAGTCTGTAAGTTTTGTGCCTGCTTTGCTTTCTCCTAATTCTTACCTCACACAAAAGAAATCAGTAAGTAATCCATATTTCAAACCGAAACCACTACACTAAATTGGTGTTTCCGCCCAGGATCGAACTAAACCCTACACATAATTGGTGTTTCTGCCCGGTTTATCAAATTCAACCCGCTACAGTTGCTTTCAGTGGGAGAGAAGGAATACAAGCCTCAAAAGCAAGCTGTGTAGTTTAGGGTTAGATACCTCCTTAAGCAAAGCATGTTCTGCCCTGACAGTTCCTCCAGCCACATAAACCGAATCGGTTACGAAATTAAAGAGTTGCAACGAAAACCTTTCAAAGGCTCTGACCACAGCTGCTAGCTCCACAATCTGTGGAGAGCCCCTCTACTAAATCAATGTCGGTTCCCCACTCCCGAGTTGTAGGGTCCCTCCAAGTCAGAACTGATCTGTGGAAGCTTCCCGAGCTGTCAGTAAAAACTGTCAAGCCTTTGAAGGGCATTTGGCCTAAAAGAGATTTTGGGGCCAAACAGAAGGTCGAATTGAAAAGTTTGTGATTTGGTTTATGTGCAGAAATTTTGCCTGGGAAACTATCCAGGGTGACCTGGAGTTACTCATCAGTCTGGAGCAAATGCTCCAAAGAACCCAGTAGCCAGTGGGAGGTGTATGCATGAGAACTCACACCCAGCGAGGGTACGGAGGTGGGCTCTTCCCTTGATAATCAATTGAGCCATCAGCTCCTGCGGGCTGGTGATGGTTTTCCCCAGTTGGTGTGACAGAAAGACCCATTCGATGATTAGCAGAGGGTCTTTCTGTGTAGTGTCCCATTGATATATGAGAGCATGTAGCTGAGGTGACTTACCCAGGATCAGAGATTCAGAGGGAAGATGAGGGGCAAGACGATGCACTTGGTGAGATGATAAGGCCTCCTGGACATTTTCGATGGCAGCTTTGGCCTCCGGGTGTCAGGGAGCAGGGTGAGTCGAGGTCCTCGTTGCCCTTCAGCAGGTGGAATAGCAGGGCGAGATCCTCCGTAGTCACGCCCAACAGTGGACGAACCTGATGGAGCCGCATAATGGGTCCTGGGGTCGTCCTTAATGGCTAACTGCTGCGGGGTAATGGTCCATTGGCCGATAACGAGGCCAAGATAGGTCCAGGGGCACAGGTACTGAATCTTATCCTTTTGAATTTCAAATCCAGCCCCCTCGACGGCTTTAATAGTATGATGTAAAGTCTGGTCCAGGTATGTCTGGTCTGCAGCGCAGACCAGTATGTCATCCATATAATGGTAGATAATAGATTAAGGGAACTTCTTTTGTATAGGAGAGAGAATGTGGGCTACGTACCTTGGGGAAGTTCTTCATTCCCTGGGGGAGGACTCGCCAGTGATACCACCTCAGGGGAGCCTGCCGTTTCAGAGATGGTACTGAAAAGGCAAACCTGGGTGCATCTCGAGGATGGAGAGTGGGATGTTAAAAAAGCAGTCTTTTATGTCGATGACTGCCAGCTTCCATGTTCGGGGCAACATGGAGGGTGAAGGGAGGCCTGGCTATAAGGGACCCATATCTTCAATGGCCTCATTGATTTTTCTTAAGTTGTGGAGGACTCTCAACCTGTTTTTGCCTGGCTTTTGCAAGACAAATATAGGGGAGTTCCAAGGGCTGTTTGTTGGAACTATGTGGCCCTTGGCAACCTGGTCTTCCATGCGGGCTTCAAGCGCACTTAATTTCTCTTTGTTCAGGGGCCACTGGTCAACCCACACCTGAGAATCAGTTTTCCAATTCAGGGGTGGGGTGGCGCACCTCTCAGTGGCCCCCACTAGAAGTCCCGGGGAGATGGAGAGGATGGGATTTCTAGTCGGGTCCCCCATTGAGATAATAAGTCTCGACCTTACAAAGTGAGGCCAGCCAGCACAATAAATGGCCTGATGGAGCCTACATGGCCATCTGGGCCCTCCGCAATGATGGTATTAGCACTCCGCATGGAAGTGGTTGAGCCTCCAATGCCCGAGATATGTCCAGGTGTCGGTTTCAGTTTCCAGGACCTGGGCCACTCGGAGCAGGCGATGATGAAATGGTCAGTCACCTGAACAGGTTAACTGATTTATTAAACTAAACACAAATAACAACTGGAAGTGGGGACCCAGGATAGGCCCAGGACCCCAATGACAAAGCACAAAGGTTCAGCACTCTCAAGAGGCTAGGTGCTCCCTGTACACAAAGGTAATGGTAGGAGGATGTGGGGCCAAAACCCCGCAAGAGTTCTTATAGTCTCTGGTTCACCATGATTGGTTTGTTTTTCAATCCACTTTCCCATTGGTCCTTTTAGGGTCTTCTCACTGGCTCATTTCGGGAAGCATTCCTGTCCAATCATTTCCTCCATTCTCCATCCCATTGGTTCTTTAAGTCCACCAATCATGTCCCAGGATGTTTGGGTAATGTAAGACACTTTATAGGCTATTGCCATCTAGTGGTAACATGGGAGCATTACACATGCACACTTTGAGTGCCGACATTAATTAACCTTAACTCTTATAATTAACCGGTCACAAAATCCAGCCCCAACATAACCAATTAACAATGTAACATTTAACAACCACGAACGCGTTTATAACAATGATGGTAACATCTGCTCCGGTGTCAACCATCCCTGGTAGATAGCACTCCAAGCTCTTGTTTCGGAGCCAGCACTCCAAAAGGGGCTTATTGGGACCCACAACCTCTGTCCAAAAAATGGCGGGCGTTCTCTTGTACTTTTCCCAGCCTGGTGGTAGAGGGAAAGCCTGCGCAATAGGAGTCCCTTGGGTAAGCAAATAAGGTGGGTCAATGCAAGTGACAGTCATGATTATCTGTTTTCCCGGGTCCACGGTCTGAACTTCTGGAGTGACAAACGTAAGTTCAGGGGTGTGAACCAGGTCTGTCAAAATTAACAAGTCTTGAGGGCAATTCCGAGAGCCGTATTGTTCGGTGGGGAGTGGGTACGTACCCGGGTCCGTAAAGTCCACGGTCACGTCAGTGGTGAGCTGGATCCGAGTCCCGGGCTGGATGTATTGGAGTGCCTCAGAGACTGGGTCCTCCCTGTCCCACTCGCAGGTGCAATGGATCATACTGTCACTCTCGGTGCCTTGGGGGTGGCAGGTGCAGCAGGGGTGAGCGACCTCACATTTTGTGTCTCCGCGCGGGGCTGTTCCACGCTGTGCTGTCCGTTTTTTGCCTGCTGATGTCTGCCATGATGGTGCTGGCAGGTGGGGCAGTCTGCAGGTGAGATCCTGGCACAAGGGTTAGCAGTCTCATGAAACTCCGGGCAGTCTCTCATATAATGTCCCATTTCCCCACAGTGAAAACATTTGGCATTATGATGTGATGCAGCCATCACTTCAGCTATCCCCTGGGCCACTGCCTGGGCAATAGTAACCTCCTGAGAGGTCTGCTTTGTGCAGGCCTCTAGCATTGAATCCAGGGTTGGAGGTGGATCGATGGAGAGGGTAGACAGGATCCTTTTGCAGGTCTCGTTGGCATTGGTCTTAGCCATAACCTTCAAGAGTGCCTGCTGAGCCTCCTTATTATCAATTTGTTTCTTGATGGAATCCTTCAGCCTGTTGATAAATTGCATGAAGGATTCCTCGAGTCCCTGTTTAACGTTCGAAAAGGCCTGGGTGGGGGTGGAGTCTGAAGGGGTGAGAAGTAGAGCCCTCTTGGCAGCCCTTTTGATGTCCTCCAGGACCGGCTCCGGGATGTCAGTGGCCTAGTCCTGGGGTTTGTCATAATCCCCTTCTCTGCATAGATGGTCCAGGGTGAGGTGAGCCCTGTTCTGATCCCCCCGGTATTGTGGGAGGAGGTCCCTTAACTGCTTTTTCCAGTGCCTCTCCCACAGGATGAATTCAGCAGGGGAGAGGAGGCATGACAAAATATTCCAGATGTCATGTGGGACCATAGTATGTGCGGAGAAGGTGGCAGCAAACAAATTCTTAAAATAGAGGGAGTCCTGGCTGTACCCCTTGGCCATTTTGCAGAGTTCTTTTAAATGGGCATATGGTAGTGGGGCCCCCGTGGGGTTCCTCCCTTTCCAGTAGGAGACTGGGGTGGCGCAGATTCTGTTCACCAGATCCCAGTCCCCATCCTCTGCAGCCTCCCTCTGAATTCCCCTCCAGTGATCCTTGGTGTCAGAGGCATCACTGTCACCCTCTTCCGAGAGGGCCATAACCAGAGCACTCCAGTGTCGTGGGGCCGAGGAAGCCAAGATGGCCTCCTTCTGGTTAGGGCCCCGCCCCCTTCCAGTCCCAGTGTCATGGGAACCGGAGGATGGGAAATTCCCAGGGGCGGGATTTACACAGAGGAGGTGGGGTCTGCAACAGGAGGAGGGTTCCCGGTGGTAGGGGAGAGGCCCATCGCAGCCACACCCAGCGTGAGGGAGGGGCCCGATGTGGTAACACCCATCGACGTGAGGGGTGGGATAGAGGCAAGCGCAGGGGAGGTGATGGACAGGGAGGGATCGCGGCCATTTTGAGGGATAGAGGGCAGGGCGGGAGAATCAAGGACGGGAGGACAAGATGGTGGAGCTAGCCACGTTGCCAGTGCCATCTTGCCCCATTAAACTAACTGGGGGGGATAAAACCGGGTACTGGGATGGAGGGGAAAGGGTTAGGGAAGGACCTGGGATGAGTGGCACCTTCTCATCTCGGGAAGGGAGCGAGATTGATTGGGAGGTGGCAGAGAGACAGTGGCAGCTCTGTGTGAAATCACGGGATCCAGCTCCCAATTTATCCCGCAGTGAGGAAGCGGGTGAGGGGACACGGGGGGAGGAAGGCAGTAACTGGGGACTAACAAGGGGTTTCCCAACCACACTCCCCAAATCTTTAACCGAAGAATAAATTAAAATGAGCAAAGGAAAAAACTTCTGAACCAAAGCATCTCCCGTCTCCCTCAAAGCAGTTAACTGTTCCCCAACATCGTCCCAAAACTGAGGAGTCCTAACTAAATCAACAGAGACTGAAGGAAAATACTTAAAAACCCAGTGAACGAAGTGTCTAAGCTTCCCCTTAGAAAAACGAAAATTCTTTCCCTCAAGGGCTCCCGCAACCTGGTAGTAAACTTCCCGCTGGGGACGGGTAAGCTTAGCTCCCATTTTCCCCAAACTCTGCCCAACACCCGACAGGAAAATCAGGGAAAGAAAAGCAGAAGGGTGACCCCACTGATACTCACCCTGTCAGACGGGGGTCAACAGAGGCTCTTGGGGTAGTCCACTGGTGTAGACCGACCTCGTATTCCCAGGAGGACACCTGTCTCCCTTCAGGATGGCTCCACTAAAACGCGGAACAGCTGCAGCGTTGGATGCTCCGAAGCAACTTGCGCCCAGTAGCAAGGGTACTGGGGACGCTTCCAGGAACCACCAGCAGGGGTCCCTGTTCGGGCACCAGCTGCCACGGCGAGGGGCGGTGGTGAGTTGCCACAGCCTTCCAGAAGCGTCTCCAGATCAGGGGAAGCTGCTTCGGCACAGAGGGCTAGGATGAAGGTGCAGCCGCACACACTCCCCATGGAGCAGGGCACAAACACGCACACACGCGTGGAAGTACTGCAATGGCCGGTGGCAAGGAGGCAAGAAGGGCCTTTCGTATGGGGTCCAGCAACAAGGTTTATCGAGGAGGGTCCAGGGACGAAGAACCAAAATGGAGGGCAGGGTACAGGCTTAAGAATGGAGTCCAGAGGGCGGGCAGAGCAACAGAGCCAATGGGCTGGAGGCCACGGGGCGGAGCAGGGGCAACAGAGCCAATAGGGGTATGGATGCTAAAAAGCTTTAGCAGAGAAGCCTTCAGCTCTCAGCAGCAGCTCATGAGAGCTCTGTCTTTCTCATGCTAAACTATGCAAAACATGATAAGGTTTCTGTAAACCGAGTCTGCTATCTTGCACCTGCAAATATAATTAGAATTGTTATGATTTCGACTGGGGAAATGAACGATGTGAGAATTGACCAATCACTCTGGTAGGTAGTTAGCTAGAGGTCCAATAACCTCTTGCCATTGAGGTAAACACTAAAGGAACTAAACACATAAAAACCCGTCCTTTGTTAATTAAATAATTCCATTCCATTCTCTTGACTGCATTCCTATCTCTGAGTCTTTATTACTCTCCGGCTGGCAGCAGCGACATAGGGGTACAGAGGAGGAGGGATGAAGGGAAGGGAGCCAATGGGGGTGACAATCAAAAAGAAATTTCAAGAGGGTGTACAAATAAGTAACAAAAGGGGTGGAGAACAACAAACCAATCCCAAAAAGAGGAAATCCATATATTAACATAATAAGTGCAAGGTCTCCTGGGACCTCACCCTACACTAGAGGGATGTCTCAGCCTGTGGGCTATCCCACCAATGTACATTCTTTGTTTTGGGTTTCAGTGACCCATCAGTGGCAGCCTCACAAGCCACAACACCCAGTGACGCCCCCCCCCCAGACCCACTCACACCTTCGGCTGCTTGAGGGCCATGATGAGCACTGCGCAGAGACCCCGCCTGCTGCCCAGAGCTGCTGCCGCTGCCCAGTGCCTGGTGCTCTGTTCCGCCTCCCTGCACTGCAGCCCGGGCCCCTCCCCTTGGCCCAACACCTTCTATTCCCTGCTGCACACACAGGAAATGTGGCTTTTTATCTCAGCAGCCACAGAGGAGCAGAAAGACATGCATGGGGGGTGAGGGGACCATGGCTATGGTGCAGGGACATGGGGATACAGTTACAGGCCCAGGGCCATCAGGCCATGGCCAAGGGGACGTGGCTGTGAGGGCTACCTGGCAATAGGAGTATGGCCATGGTGGGGGTATGCAGGTGAGCATTGTGCTGTTTTCCCTTCTTGTGGGGTCACACGATCCAGGGGCACACTGGGATGTATGCAGCCACTTGGCTTCCATGTCTACATGATGGGCAGGGTTCTTCTTCCCCTGGAGGTGGGGACCATCTTCACCTCTGCTTGAGCCAGTTGGTGGTTTCACAGAGATCCTGGTGCTCCTGGCACCATGTCAAAGCCCTCTATGCCTTCTCATTCCCTCTCCTGTCCCTACAGAGCTCCGTCTCCCCAGACCCGACCTCTCTGTCCTGCCTGGGCACAAAGTGACTGTGGGAGCTGACGTGATGCTGCGCTGCATCGCCACACCCCCCAGCACCAGCTGTTACCTGTACCTGGAGGGCCAGATCCGAGCCCAGCTGCTCTCAAGGGAACAAGGGGACTACAACCTCTCCCAAGTGCAGAAAGGTGACGGCGGCCGCTACAGCTGCCAGTGCTACACCATCAATGCTTCAAGAGAATGGTCTGCTGTCAGCAAGACCCTGGACTTGGTGGTGAGCGGTGAGACATCCCCCAGCCACATCCTACTCTACTCTTCCTCCCTGCAATCTGTCACATCCTGGGGGAACTAGAAAAGAGGATTTAGGGCAGGAAAGCAGCTGTAAGAGGGGTCCAAGCAGAGGGTTCCAGCTTCCTTCAGCTGTGTTTGAGCCTGGCCAGCTCTTCAAAGACCCTATAGATGACCTACAGACCCTATAGATACAGGATTGCTGGGCTGACAGGTGGGGAGAAGTGTCAGAGGACACCTCTCCCTGCACTGGCGCAGAAAGCATCCCTGTCCTGGGCTGCATCCCCAGCAATGTGGGCAGCATGGGAGGGAGGGGATTCAGCTGATGGTGGAGAGCAGCTTCCCCTGTCCAGGACACCCTCCCCATGGTGTCCGTGGCCTCAGGCTGTGGCAGGGCTGGAGCTGGGCACTGACAGCCTGTGGAGAGCAGCTGAGCTGTCCCTCAGGGCAGCTGTTGGGACAAAGCCACCAGAGCTTTGGAGGGAAAAAGGGAAGAAAAGGAAGAAGGGAAGGGAAGCCCCATTTCTCACTGAACTTTGATTCCTGCTGTGCACTCTCCACACCTTTGTTTGATAACACCTCAAATTCCCATTACTTGGTGTAGGAAACACCTCTGGCCTCAAGAAGGGAAACTGTGTAAGAGCTCGCAATAGCCTCACTGTGCCAGTGAAAAATGAGTATCATTTTCTTCTGAAAAAAGTTTTATTAAAAAAAAATTTTAAATGTCTGTCCCTAGGAGATGCTTGCAAATGCAAACACCACAAACACTGTTAAGTTACTTTAATTGTTTGTAGCACAATCTTTGTGTCCTTTTATTTTGAGTAGCTGCCCTCGGACAGATGTCACCCACAAGTCTTACTGTTCAGGGATTATTAATTTCTTGTTTGGGCTTCCTTCTCTTCTTCATCATTCTCTCTCCTTACCTATGTCTTTGTTCTCACAGTTTGTCCCCAGAGATCATCTGCTTCATGAAATAATGCTTCATAGATCCTAATCCTCAACATAAGGTGAGGTTTGACAACACCAGCTGAATGTGAGACGAACAGATGTAAAAGGCAGAGAGTAGCCCTGCCCTGAGTAGTTGATCCCATTTCTCACATCCATGAGCTCTTTGTCTTAGCAGAAATCCTTCCATTCAAACGGAGACCAGAGGTGCTGTTACCTCAGGTCATCATCACTTCTGGCAGGTCTGGCTCTTGGATACTTGGGATGTTTCTCCAGAGACTGATGGCCCAGGGATGCCAGTGCAGAGTTAAGGCTCAGAGACCGATCCAGCTTCTGAGTCTCTGCTTCCAGAACAGCAGCTTTGGGCTCCTTGAGCACAGCTGCAAAGGAGCAGGACAGCTCCTGGTGAAGGTCTGACAGCTCCTGGCTGGTCCTTGCACACCTTTCAATGTAGTTCTGCCGGTGCTGTTGGTCTCGGGCCAGCTGTGACTGCAGCAGGGACACCTGAAAGAGGCACAAGGCCCGGCTCAGACAAGCCCACGCTGGCAGGAGCATCCGCAGCCCCACGGTACCGGCTGTCGGGGCAGACACAGCCTCCAACTCCAGCCCTCACCAACACTCTGCCCTTGGGGAAGGGGAAAGGAACAGGCTCCCACACCGCCCCTGAACAGAGCTCAGATGATCAACAAGTCCAGTTCATGGCTGGCAAACCCTTCCCTCATACAACCCTCAGCCACCACAGGTCTAGTAGAGAGAGTTCCGACAGGATTTAGGAACCCAACTCTGATTTCCAAAGCACACATTCGGGACACTGACCCCTTTCTCCACGGGCTGTGCCTCAGCAGGAGGGCTGCTGCTTCCTCAGGGTACTGGAGGACTCTTCTACTTGAGCTCCTGGACAGGCAGCTGAGGGACAGGGAGCAAACTTTCCCTCTCTCAAACTTTAGAGCAGTCCACGCAGGAGCAGAGCACAATGTGGGCAACAAAGCCCAGTGGAATAATAAGCCTCTAGCATTGCCTCAGATCCCTGGATCTCTGCTAAGATGCAAGCTCCACTGTTACGGAGTCAAGGGAAAATGGAAACGCAACAAAGGAGAACATCCTGGCCCAGACTGCCCAGGGAAGGGTTCAGAAAACAAGTAGTTGTGGGGCTTCAGATCATGGTTTAGCGTTGGGACCGACAATGCTGGCTTAATAGTTGGACTAGATGATCTCAGGGGGCTTTTCCAACCTTAAGCATTTTACAATTCTATGATTCTGATATTTTCAGGTGACTTCCAGTGTTCTGAATTTCATGCCATCCCTCTCCCCAACTGCCTGATCTTTAGACAAGTCAGAGATAAGACCAAGGCAAAGGATGTTGTTTGGTTGTTGCCAACAGGTGCATGACTGACAATACCTGCTGTACTCACTTCCTGACAGCCAAGCACAACTCAGGCTGTAGCAGCAGGCACAGTTGTGCCCATTAGTACAGCCACAGCAGCCTTTGATGAGTTTTCCTACTTCTCACCTGGTTCTGTAACTCAGCTAAGCGCTGACTGCAGTGAGCATGAGACTCCTCCTGTGAAGAAAATGAAAGGATGGTTTTTTAGTCTGTTTGGTCATGGCCACGGGCGATATTCGACTTCTATTAGGTCTCTACTGGAGGGCTGCTGCCACTGAGATTTCCCATCATTCTTCTGTATGACCAAAGCCTCCTCGCACCAAGGAAAACGCTGTTCTCACCTGTCTAGAAGTGGGCAACTTGTGCTGCTCAGACTCAGAGAGAGAAAATCCACAGGTATCTGGGAGTAACCGACCCCTAAAACATCTCTTCAGTCTCCTCCGTTCGTGTTCCACCTGCACGTTGGATGGGAGAAAGGGTCACAGAAACCTGTCAGCAAACATGGGGCAAAAGGACCTCTGGACATCAAGGCAAGGAGATCTCTGCTCAGAGACCCTCAATTGACCCAGACGACACTGGGGGCAAAGAGCTCTTGCTGGAGGCTGTGCAAGAGAGGCCAGTGTGTGTCTGGGACACGGGGCCAGGGAGGGAGGCAGCGGAGTGAAGGTGCCTTTGTGGAAGCCCTGGGCTGCCACAACAGAGAGAACAAACAAAAGGGTGGGCCCACAGCAGGGACAGGGAGAGGCAAGGAAACAAGCAGAGGACTCCAAAGCGCTGCCTGGGCACATGTGTCATGTTCCAGAGGAGCCTGAGGCTTTGCAGAAGCAGCAAAAGCCCACTTTACCTGCTCGAGAGTCCCCCTGAGTTCAGTGTTTTGTTGCTTGAGCTCCACCTTTTCATCTTCCAGCCTTGCAACTGCTCGCTGCAGACATTCCAGGCTCTGCAACATGAGTCTCTTCTCTGAGAGCCATGACAGCTGCTCCCCTTCAGCAACAGCCTGCTGGGCATGCAGAGAAGAGATTCCATGAGCTGGTGCTACATAAAGGTTAGAAGGGTGTTACAATCAATACATCAGGGATAGTGACCAAAACAGGAATGGATGGTGCTATGGTCCTTCTTCTCCTCCTTGTCCACAGGCCAAAACAACACACCCTCTCTCTAGGGGCCCTCCTCCAGCTCCCCTTGGAGAATTGAGTAGTTTGTTCTGGATCTGCTTCCTGCTAGTTTTGTTCAGTGTTCCCCATTCTGGTTTTGAGAGACTGGAAGCATTGATTTCCTATCCAGCCACTTCATGGTTTTACAAAGCTCTGTAGTGTCTCCACCTCCCTCTCTCTCAGCCATTTCTTGTCAGTTGTGAAGACTTGCACATTTACATCTTCCTCTTAGGGAAGTTACTTACCATCCTTGGTCATTTTCTTTGACCATCACTGTAAATTCTCTTACCTACAGTTCTACTCTCTGTCTGTTGCAGTCACGAGGTTTGGTTTAGCAGCTGCAGGCTTCCCTGGGAGCTCAGCAGGGACTTCTTAGGGCAGGGCAACCATTCTCTGCCCTCCTGTAGTCCATTCTGGATGGCCCCGCACTCTTGCTCCAGCTAGCTGTCAGCTCTGCAACCCAGTGATTAGCAAAGGAGGCGAGAAGGGTCTCCCCATGAGGGTTTCAGAGGATCTTTAATGGTCACATCTTGACCCAGCGACCCCCAGGAGCAGAGAGACCTCCTGACCCAGGTGCAGGGGCTTTTTCCCAGGGACTGAGGGGCGGTACATGGGTGGAGTTGGGGTACAGGAACCAATAGGGAGAACCTGAGGGAGTGGCCAGGACTAGGGGCATGGGAAAGTGGAGGGACAATGTGTGATCAGAAAAGCAGTGGGTAAACCAAACCCCACATCTGTCCTTAGACAACCAGCCATGTGCAACCATGTGGGTGAAGCATGTATTTCTGCAGTGATAAAACTATGGTTCTGTTCTCTATTCTCTTTACCTGTTACATCCTCATACAGAACTGCTTGTTGAAAATACCATGTTATCAATCAGGCCATATGCACTGCTCTGAACCTAGTCAAGAGCCAACTCCCCCTTTGTGCTTTTCTTCATGAACTGCTCCTTGGAGCACCTATAAATGTAGTCTTGGTATCAGCACTAAACCAATCTGTGTGTATACAACTGCATTACCTGATTGAATGCTCTTGCATACCTGACCTGCATGGATGTAACTAAAATCTCCTGCTCTTTTCACATTTCTTACCCTTGTCACTTCTTTATTTCTCATCAACAGATCACAATACTTGTCAGCATCCTGATCAGGCTGGAAGTAATATTTCTCAAGTCATAAGTAAATGTATAATGCATAAATACAGTGTTTTCTTAGTACACACTTTTAACATGCCAATATACTAACAAATACTAGAATATAGGCAAATGCTTGGCAAAGCTGCAGCACAGGCTATTGCAGCTGTTCCACTAGCAGGACCTGAATCAGTTCACTTTGGAGAAATACACACAAATTTGCCTCTCGTGATTTTTGGATGGCAGTACAAACACGTCCTGAATGCATACTTAAGCATTTAACCTGACCAGGCAATAACAGAAATTCCATTATTTTAACACGCTGGAAAAGCCGTCCCTCAGAAATCTCCATCTCGGGAAGCATCCTCGAAGCACCAGCAGTGCAGCTGCTCTTCAGCCCTCGCTACAAAACTCTGCGCAGTTTAGTCCATCACTGCTCACCTGCTCCATTCCTTTCCACACCAAATCCAACCCCCATTTGTTGCCTCCCCTTGCGTGGGCACGGGAGAAGCAATTCCCCATGCCCAGCTCTTGGTCTGGAGCTGATTTGAACAGCAGCTCCAGAGCTGTATCAGTCGTTCCAGGCGTGCCAGCAAACAATCTGGCAGTCAATGGTCTCTGGCTGGAGCCAGGCAGACAGACAAGGCTGCCTGCTGCAGCCTGGGCTGCTTTGCCCAAGCAGGCCTACACTGACAGGGATCTAGATTCCCACCTCTTTATGGGAAACATCACTGGAATCATTGAGAGACGTTGCAGTGGACTGAAGATCAATGCCAGCGCCTACCTGTTGATGAAATCGGTCTGTGTCTCTCTCTGAAATCATTCTCTGCAGGATGGTTATTTCTTTCTTCAGATTCCCATTGGCCATTTCACTCTTGCTAAGGGCAGCACTCAGGACTTGAGCGTTCTCTCTCCATTCATGTTCTCTGCTTTCTCTCTGATTCAAAGCAGCAGCCACACACTCCAACTCTTCGCCATTGGCTTCCCTCTCAGCTTCCAATTGTTGGGGTATTTCCTTCTGCCTTTGCAAAAGATGGTCTCTCTCCTGGATAATTTTCCTCTTCTCTGTTTCCTCTTCCTCCCATTTTTGGAGTTTTTGGATTTGTTTCTTTAGGGTTTCCCCTTCACCTTTCCATTGCAAAGCCAATGTTAATTCTTTCAGGAGTTCACTCTGCCTCCTAAGCTCTTGTTCTCTCTCTATCAGCGTCTTCTTTAAATACTTGATTCTGTCTGTCTGGTACTTGATCTCTTTATCCTTCTTTGTCAGAGTCTGCTGAACATGCTGGAGATCTTCCCGAAGACCTCTTATTTCCTGTTCTAACTGCTTTTGCTCACTTTGAGCCTTGATCTCTCCTTCTCTCTCAGGGAAGGCTTCTTTCAAGAGCTCTTGCTCTCTGTCATGTCTAACCTCTTCATTCTTCTCGGTTAGCCTAAGCTGGAGATTCTGCAAAGTCTTCAGTTCTTCTTCGAGGTGCTGGAGTTTTTGCCTAAGAGCGTCATTGTCTTCATCTTTCTTCCTCACCAGTTCCTCAAGCAGAGTCACTTGCTTCTGGCATGATGTTAGTGCTACTTTCATGCTTTCTTCACGAAGCTGGAATGTGTTCATTTGCTCCGTCTGCTTGAGGAACTCCAAATGGTTCTTCTGCAACATCTGGCTCACTTTTTCTAGTTCCTGCTCTAGACTTTTGGCCTGCTTGCCTGCCACCTCCTTCTGCTCTCGAAGGTCCTGGACAGGGTCTTGCAAAGACACTATCTCTTGATCTCTAGCTTCAAGAGAAGATTCAGCATATTCTAGTTTATGCAGTATGGCTTTAGTCTGCACTGCTGTCTCTTCCTTCTGCTGCTGAAGCTTTGTGATGGCCTCCTCGAGAACACAAATCTTTTCCTCCTTTTCTTTCAGAGTCAGTGTTGTTGCTTGGAAATTTCTTTGCTCAGCTTCATGCTTTTCCTCCTTTTCCTTGCATGCCTCACATTGCTTTCTAAGAGACAAAATTTCCTGCTCTTTTTCCTTTAGTTCCACTTGAAGATGCTGCAGAATTTGCTTCTGCTGTTCAGAGTCTTGCTTTTGTTTTTGGAAGGTCTCAATCAGCTCCTTCTGAGATTCAATCATTAAATCCTTTTCTTTCAGTATTGTCTTAGAGTATTCTAAGTCTCTGTGCAAGACATTCATCTGTTCTTCTGTTTTTTCCTCGTAGCTCTTTGTTTGTTGCTTTTGGATGTCCATAAGTCTGTCTTTTTCTTTTAACGTTGCTAAGGTCTGCTCCAGTTGGTCACGCACAGTCCTTAACTGCATTTCCATGACTTCTTCAACTTCCTGCATTTGCTTTTGTTGTGACTCAAGCTCTTGATCTTTTTTAGATAAAGAAAGTGTCATGATTTCTACTTTACCAAGAAGCTCTTCCAGCTGCCGATCTTGCTGTTCCTTGTGCTGCTGCAAGAGCCTTAACTCTTCCCTTTGAGTGTCACACTCACTCTCTCTGTCCTTAAGAGCAGCCCTCAGGTGTTCAAGGCTAGCGTTTAGAGATTTCACGTCTTCTCTCTCCTTTTCCAGTTCTTGAATCTGCTGAGTCAGAGAAAGAAGCTCCAACCTTTTCTCCTTCAGGTTTCCTTTCATATCATCAAGATCCACAAGCAGATTTCTGACTTGTACTACACCATGCTGTTCTAGAATCATTATTTTCTCCTCCTGGAATTTGATCTCCAGGTGTCTCTCCTCCAGCTCTTTGCTCATCCTGCTGACAGTAGAGTTCTGCAATTCCAACTGCTTCTCCAGCTCCCTTATCAGTTCTTGCTGGGATGTGCTCTCCTGGTCCTTCTCTTCCAGCTCTTGGGTCATTTTGCTTAAAACAATCCTTTGCTTTTCTTGCTGCTTCTCCAGCTCCTGTATCTGTTCCTGTTGGGATTCTGTCTTCTGTTCCTTCTCTGTTATGTCCTTAATAACCTGATTAAGAGCAGTTTTATGCATTTCTTTCTGCTTTTCCAGCATTCTCATCTGCTCTTGGTACAACTTAATTTCTCCCTCCCTCTCTGACAGGGTGGCAGTCACATGAGTGAGATGCTCCTGCAAAGCTTTGGTCTCTGCTGCTTCTTTCTGAAGAATCTCCATTTTCTTCCCCTGGTTTTGCAATTCCTCATTTTTAATTTTTAACATGGACAGTGCATTTTGGAGTTCTTGTTCAAGGGAGTGATTCCTGTCTATTGCTGTATTTGCCTGGGTTTCAGAGGCTGTGACTGATTCCTCCAGAAGTTTTATCTCACACTCTAGTTCTTCTTTATCTGCCTGCAGCCTGTCCCGTTCATGCTGCAAAACAGGGAGAAAAAGACTCACTCATTCCATCTCTCGTTTTGCTTTTCATACCAGAACGGGACTCCTGCCGCAGGGGCAGGCAAAGGCTGCCCCTCTCTCTCTGCCTCTCGGGATGCCTCAGACCTTTGCTGGGGCCACCCTGGACACTGCGTCTTTCCCAGCTCACTCAGCCCGTCCCAGCTTCCTTTCTGCCCTTCCCCGACCTCTTGCAGCTCCACTCGAGTGTTCCTTTGGGGAGGAGCTGCCAGAACTGCAGCCAGGATTTCAAGTCCACGCTAAGCACGATTTAGGCAGTGCCATGAGGCTGTGCTCTCCATCAGGGAGAAAGGGAAGAGCAAACACCCCCAACATTTCATTCCCTGCAGTTGGGGTGACAGGAGTGGTTTTTGACCTCTCCTGTGTAGAGTTTCCATGGCACCATCCCCGAGAGCCCCACTGCCCTCTCTTGGAGCAGCAATGGCCAGATCAGTCTGTCATTCTCTGCTGCCACTCAGGACGAGTTCTCCCCTTGCAGGCACACGTCCTTATCTGCATCAGCACTTTGCTTTTCTCTCTTTTCTCCCCACTGGCTGCTCTCCGATGGCCAAGGCCAAACACCTTTCTATTAACAGCAAACTTGGTCTTCTCACCCCTTGTTCCAGGTCCAGCTATTTAGAAATCCGAACGTGGGTCTGGACACGAGGAATTGCCCAAACCATGCAACGTCCACAGAGACTGTGTGGACATTGAGAACTACAGCTTGTAGGGCACAAAACTCCAGCATGGAGGAAAATCAGCAGCCTCAGCACTAACTGGCTTTGACATTGATAGCATACAGTTAAAATGTTTCTAAAATCGTGGTAGCTAAAGTAGGCCTTGGGAACTGGAGTGGGCATTGTCTTTGCTAAAATCATGTGAACTTGCACCTGCGTATTCACCTGTATGGTAGATGATAAAGTTAAATGCGATGATTGGCTAGTAATTAAATATAATTAAAAATAATTGTCTAATCGCAACAAGAATCATGAGAAAGGAACAACAATCATGAGAAATGTTGTGGGAAGGGGGCTTAAAACTCATGCTCGGGTGAAATCAATATACACAATAGAACAATATTAAGATAATGATTAACATATGATTATACAACAGTTATGTAAGGAAAGGGTATAAAAATGTATCCATCTCAAATCCATGTCGGAGTCAGATTTGGGTCTGTACCCCTGATTCCCAGAGCTCTTCAATAAAAGCACCTGCATATAATCATACCGTGATTATGTGTTTCTACGCTAACAACATGACTACGACATCTTTTCCTCCTTATTCAGAAGAATGCAATTTGAAAAGTTAAACTGGAAAGAGGTGCTCCTTAGAACTATTAACACAAGGGCCAAACATAGCTAAGAAATGGCCCTTCATGGCATCTGCCGTTCTCACCAGCACATCCTGCCTTTCCTTCTCCAGGCTCTCCAATTTCCTCCGCAGAGATGCCACCTCCTGACGAAGAGTCACAGCCTCTTCCTTCAGGGCAATGGCCTCTTTCTTCAGGGCAGTTTCTCGAGAAGTCTTCTGGTGTTCTGCCCTCCACATCGCTGCAGCAGGGAAGGAGAAGGAGAAGAGCAAAGCAAAGGCAAACTGATGTGCATCCTGCAGAGACAACAGCACTGTCTTCTCTGCCTGCCTGTGTTTGCCAGGCCCTAAGCCCACAAGGGCTCCAAAGCTGACAGAAATGAAGGAAACTTCCAGGCAGAGAAAAAAGCAGAAACAAAAGGGGCAAGGTTCAGAGGAATAGGAAAGTGTGTTTGCTCTTGGGCTTGTGCAGAGTGAGCAATCCAAGAGAGACAAAGGAGCAGGGATGCCTGTGCAGCCCTGCTCCAGAGAGGCCAATAGCCTGGAGGCTCTGGCAGGGCCTGGAGTTGGGGGGAATCGAGCTGAGGCATCCGACTACAGCTCCTTAGCACAGACACGGCACCTGAAAGGCACCACCTGTGCACGGGATCAGCCACAGCACAGCCAGATGGCACTGCCAGCCACGGCATCTTTCTCGAGAAAAGAGAAAAGTGCCATCTTTCACTGGCACTGGATGGATAAATCTCCTGCTGGTTGTTCTTCCCTTCTGCCATCTCTGGACACTTTTCCTCTGCATGGGATCAGAGATCCCTGCTGGCGAGACAGGATGGGGCAGTGGGTGTGAGAGGAGAAGCTGTACCTGCTCGAATTTCATCCAACTGTTTCAGCAGCTCCTGATTGCTGGCTCTGAGATTGTCCCTCTGAGCCTGCCCCATGCCCAGCTCCAGCTCCAAGGCCTGTATCTTCTTCCTTGCATCATTCTGGAAGAGGCAAGAGGAGCAGAATCACCTGTCAGTGCCACTGCTGGCAGGAGACAAAGAGCAACAAACACTAAAGCAGAAATAGCCCAGGTTGGAGAGGGCAGCTGGACCGTACTGGTAGATGTGATCGTGATCCTCCTTCCTCCCCATGCCAGTGAGACAAACCCCCTACAAGGACTGCCACCCATCCTGGCCTTGGCACTCTGCTTGCCCAGCAGCAGCACAGGATTTCTGGGTGCACATTACCAGATCTTTCTGGGAATGCTCCAGGTGCTGCCGCAGGTCTTGCAGAGCTGCTGCCACTCTGTCCACTGTGAGCTCTGCGGGGACATCCCCAGCCTGAGCAGCTACGCCCACGACATGACCCTTTTCTGAAAAGAGAAGACATTCTGTTTCAAGATTTAATCCAACGGTCTCCAACAAACAAGGCCTCTTTCTACCTAGGAGGAGGTGCCTTTGGCATTGTCCTAGAGCTCGCCTTGCAGCAGGATGTGTGTCACAGGCTGACATTATTTTGATGACCACTAATGTCAGCACTGCCCCAAAGACAACTGCATGGGCCCTGTGGCTTGACAGGACTTGGGCCCTTCTCCCTTCTGATTCTGATCATTTCTCTACATACAAACATGGACTTGTGTCTCTCCAGGGAAGTCAAGTTGTCAAGACTTCCCAAGGCCTGAGTCAGCCTGAACTGACAGGGTGAGTGTGTCATACCAGGATGACCAGGAATCACCCCCTCACTCCACCTGCTCTCCCAGCCTCCCACACTTGCCTGAGCTCCAGGTGACCAAGTCTCTGCTGTCCCTGATCATGTGGTGGAGAACCAGGAGCAGTTTGTCCAGCTTGGATTGAGTTTCCTGGTGAGCACCACTGGCCTGTTGACACTGTGTGGCCAAGGTCTCTGCTCTGTTCTCAGAGCTCTGGAGCTTCCTACGCAGCTCAGACACCTCAGCCTCCAGCACCTGCACAGAGTCCCTCAAGCTCCGTTCTCCTGCTCGGGACTCCTCCAGCTCCTGCAGCAGCTGCTTCTCTCGAGTTGCCTGGGCAGCCTCCATCTCCAGGATTGCCTCCTGCAGAGCCCGGATCTGGAAGATGGATGCACAGAGCCTCAGGGACAGGGCTGCTCCTGAGGCAGCAGAGCAGGCAGCACGGAGAGCAACAAAGGAGAAATGACTTCAGGCAAAAAACATGCCCAAAACAGAAGGCACAGAGCCAAGGATTCCAATGGAAACAAATGTCCTGAAAACAGGGAAGGGGAGCCAATGGGCATCCTTGAGGCTGCAGCTCTGAACACCGGCTGAACTGGCTGCAGTGGAAGTGCCTCGCCAGCCTGCCATAGCCACGTCTGTGTCCCCACATTGCTCAGTGCCCAGCACAGGAACCAACTCCACCTGGGACAACACTGCTAACAGAGGGATGGAGAAGCTCCAAAGGAATCTGCTGCTGCTTCTCCTCCCAGATTTCCTGCTGGGACCCGGGAGAGAACAGGGGAAAACATTGGCAGCAGACACCAGATCCAGCCTTGGCCTCTGGGTGCAGCAGCAGCCC
Source organism: Lycocorax pyrrhopterus obiensis (assembly GCA_014706295.1). Taxonomy (NCBI): domain Eukaryota; kingdom Metazoa; phylum Chordata; class Aves; order Passeriformes; family Paradisaeidae; genus Lycocorax; species Lycocorax pyrrhopterus. The sequence continues at coordinate 4,467,010 of JACSVZ010000022.1, read as the reverse complement.
TGGGCAGAACACGGCAGCAGTGGATGCTGCTGGGAGGGGAAAGCAGTTGGGGCCTCCAAGCCAAAGGTGGTGTTGTGTGTCCCTGGAGAAGGGGATGCCAGTGCACAGATTACCTGGGTGTTGAGCTCCTGCAGTTCTCTTCTGTGTTCTGAGTGGAGCTCCTCAGCCTGGTGAAGAGCAGAACGAAGCTGAGACGCCTGACTGATCTGGGCCAGGTTCTTTTCTTCCAGGGTTCTGAGGCTCAGATCCTTCTCTTCCAGAGACAGAGTCAGCCTGCAGAGCAAGGCAACAGATGGCCATGAGAGACATTCGTGTCCCTTGGGTGCCTCAGAGGGGGTGGTGGAGTTGACCACTATGTGAGGCAACACTTGGAACGTGTCAAGCCCTGTCTTGGGGTAGATGATGAGCGAGTCCAGAGCTTAGGAGTCAGGACAAAAGGACAGACAAGTAAGGATGACATTGCTATTGGTATCTGCTAGAGGCCACCTGAACAGGAGGAGAAGTGGATGAGGCTTTCTACAGACAACATAAAGCAACCTCAAAGTCACAGGCCCTGGTTCTTTTGCAGGACTTTAGCTTCCCTGCCATCAGCTAGAGAAGCAACACAGTGCAGGATGTTCCTGGAAAGCATCGATGACAACTTGCTGTGACGGGCAGTGGAGGATCCCACAAGGAACGGCATGCTGCTCAACCTTACCCTAACAGTCAGGGAAGGCCTTGTTGGAGATGTGAAGCTTGGGGTCAGCCTTAGCTGCACTGCCTATGAATGAGATTGTGAAGTTCAGCTGGGGGTGAGGAAAAAGCAGGGCAGCAAGCAAGATTACAACCATGGACTTCAGGAGAGCTAACTTTAGCCTCTCCAGGGATCTTCTTGAAAAAAGCACATGGGAACAGGCCCTGCAGGGTAAAGGGGTCTAAGTTGATATTCAAGGATCATTTCCTCCAGGCTCAACAACACGGCATCCTAGTGAGCAACAAATTGGGCAAAGAGGGCAAGAGATCTGTGTGGATAAGCAAAGAACTCCTGTCATTCCTCAAGTGCAAGCAGGAAGCACACAGGAGATGGAAGCAGGCTCAGGCCACTTGGAATGTATACAGAGAGATTGTTGGAGTAAGTAGAAATGAGACAAGGAAGGCCAAGGCCCACCTGGAATTAAATCTGGGCAAGGATGTCAAGGACAACAAGAAGGACTTTTTAAAACACATCAATAACATAAGGAAAAAACACAAGGATCATGTGTGCCTGTTCCCAAATGGAGTGGAAACCCTGGTAACAGAGGATGCAGAGAAGGCAGAGTTCCTGAGTGCCTTTCTTTGCACTAGTCTGCACTGAACAAGACCAGCCCTCAGGGATCTCTGGCCCAGGAGACCAGGCTAAAGGAATGTTGGAAGGAAGACTATCCCTTGGCAAGACTCTCCTTTCAAGGAGGACTGGGTTAGTGAATGCCTTGGCAAACTTGACATCCACAAGTCCATGGGCCCTGACAGGATGTGTCCACGAGTGCTGAGGGAGCTTGTGGACACCAGAGAGAGGCCACTCCCCATTATCTTTGAAAGGTCATGGAGATCAGGAGAGGTGCCTGGAGGCTGGAAGGAAGCAAATGTCATTCTGGTCTTCAAAAAGGGCATGGAGGAGGACCCAGGGAACTATGGGCCTGTCAGGCTCACCTCAATCCCTGGAAAGGTGATGGAGCACCTCATTCTGGAGGCCACCTCTACCCACATGGAAGGACAAGAAGGTGATCAGGAATGGTCAGCATGGATTCACTAAAGGTAAATCATGCCTGACCAACTTGATTGCCTTCTACAATGAAACAACTACCTGGGTGGATGAAGGGAGAGCAGTGGATACTGTCTACCTCGATTTCAGCAAGGCTTCTGACACTGTCTCTCACAACATCCTCCTGGGGAAACTCAGGCAGTGGGGGCTGGAGGAGTGGACAATGGGCTGGACTGAGAACTGGCAGAAGGGTAGAAGGCAGAGGGTTGTAATCAGTGGCACAGGGCCTCGTTAGAGGCCTGTCATTAGTGGTGTCTCCCAGGGTTCACTCCTGGGCCTGCTCTTTTTGAACTTGTTCATCAATGACTTGGATGAGGCGGTCGATGCCTCCCCATCAGGGTCACTGTGCATCCCCTCAGAGGGATCTCAGCAGGTTCGAGAGATGGGCAGAGAGGAACCTTCTGAAATTCAGCAAGGGCCAACGCAGGGTCCTGCACCTGGGGAGGAACAGCCCCAGGCACCTGCACAGGCTGGGGCCAACCTGCTGGGAAGCAGCTTTGTGGAGAAGGACCTGGGGGTCCTGGTAGACAAGAAACTCTCCACGAGCCAGCAGTGTGTCCTTGTGGCCAAGGTGGCCACTGGGATCCTGGAAAGCACTGGGAAAAGCATTGCCAGCAGGTCAGGGAGGGGATCCTGCCCCTCTCCTCAGCCCTGTGAGGCACATCTGGAGTGCTGTGTCCAGCTCTGGGTTCTTCTGGACAGGAGGAACGTGGAGCTCCTGGAGCAGGTCCAGCAGAGGCTGCAGATAAGGAAGGGCCAGGAGCATCTTCCTGATGAGGAAAGGCTGAGGGAGCTGGGGCTGCTCAGCCTCGAGAGGAGCCCCAGCTGAGAAGGGCCCTCAGCCCCGGGGGTCCCTGTGTGCAGGGAGGGCTCCGAGCAGGGCCCAGGCTCTGCTCCGGGGGCCCAGCAGTGGCACCAGAGGAACGGGCAGGAACCCATGCCCAGGAAGTTCTACCTGGACATGAGGAAGAAATTCTTTCCTGTGCAGTGACCAAGCCCTGAACAGATTGTCCAGAGAGGGTGTGGAGTCTCTCTCACTGGAGAAATTCCAGAACCATCTGGACACAATCCTCTTCCACATGCTCTGGGATGACGCTGCTTGAGCACAGAGGTGGGACCAGATGAGCCACTGTGGTCCCTCCAACCTTACACATTCTGTGATTCTGTTCACCTGGCTTAGACAACAAATCATGGGTTTAACATGTCTTATGCCAACAAAAGGCATCAGGATGCCAGGCTGATCCAGATCCCAAAGGCTTCAAGTCACAGGACCCAAGGTGGAGCTGATGGATGTGTCCAGCTCCTTACACTGCAGCCTGGGCAGTGTTAACACACCCACCTCACAACAGAACACACCCCTGGAGGGAAAAAGCTATGCCAAAAGCCTTTGTCTCCAGAAAAACACTAACTGAAGGCTTGAAAGAAAAGAAAATGAAACACAACATCCAGACAATGAGACGCGTCTGCACGGAGAGTTCAGAACTCTGCCACTTAGGAAATGCTGCCAGAGCCCCTGGCAGGTGCAAAGATGGCAAAGAGGGAATCCATTCCCCACAAGGCAGAGTCCCACAGGCTTTCATTTACCTGGCTTTTTCCTTCTCTAGGGCATCCAAGGAAGCCTGAAGTTCTGAATTTTGGCGTGCCACTTCTTCCCATTGAGACCTTTCCTTCTCCAAGTTCTTCAGGTGCACTTGCAGCTCCTTGTTCTGATGTTCTGCCTCCTCCAGCATCTTCTGGATGTGCTCAACCTCCAACAGCTTCTGCCTTGACTGCTCCTGGGCCTCACTCACATCTTGCTGGGCTCTCTGAACAATCGTTGCCTGGCACTCTCTGGAGGCTGCCAGCTGAGATGTCAACTCTCCCACCTCCAGTCAAACAGAACAAAGCAGTCAGAGGCTACAGCCACAGCCTGTCACTGTCAGCCACAGCAGAGGCTGGGAGAAAAGGCAAAGGCCAACTTTCCATTTCTCCCTGTCCTCAGAGCACCAGATTCACAATGGATACGGACAACTTGTTTCAATCTCTACGTGGCCCACCAAGGGCACCTGAAAAAGCACCTCCCACACCAAGGCTGGCAAGAAGAGGCCAGCAGGAATCCATGCTGATGGTTGCTGGCCAACAGCCCAGAGGACTAGCCCAGCTGTCCAGGGCAGCAGCTGAGATTCAGCAGAGCACTGAGGGTCCTTCAGAGCAGCTGCCATGGAGCCCACAGCACGAGGCAGCCCCAGGGACCACCCCATCAGCTGCTGCTCTGCCATGGAAAAGCAAGAAGGGCACAGACCCCCTGCTGGATGACTGCGGTGCCACTGCTGTTTCACTCACCTGCTTTTGTAGAGCCTCCCTCTGCTCAAGGAGGAGATGCATTTCCTCTCTGATGCCTCGTAGTTCTTCCTTGTGCCTCTTCTGCTCTGCCTGGATTTCACTCCGAGCTTCCTGCAGCTCAGCTTGCAGCTTTGCCTTCATGGTCTGGCAACAAAATGCAGAGCAACTTCCTGGGACCTGCCCTCAGGCTCAGCTTCTTCCACTTGCTGTCTAAAAATCCCATTCCTTCAGCTACTTCTTTTGGCTTCTCTACCCAGCTCTGCTTCCATTGCAAGCCTTCCTATCCGGGCCTGAGCTCTGGAGCTTGCCAGGCTCTGTGCTCCCAGGGCCTGAAGCAGCCCTTGCCTCCTCAGTCCCAGGACCTGCCTTTTGTGCCCTTGCCACTGCCCTGCACTCTGTTCCCTGCCTGCTCAGACTTACCTGCCCCTTCTCTTGCTGCTCTTTCACCTCTTGCCTGAGCTGCTGGACCTGCTGGCAGGCTCGGCTTAGCTGTCCCTGGGTTTGGAGCAGTGTCTCTGATAAAGAATTCTTCTCGTTCTGCTTTTCCAGCAGGACCTGCACAGAAGGAAAGAGCAGAGGGGTTCACACTTCCCCTGCAAACTCTGTGTGGCAAGAGGCAAAGACTGATGGGCTCACACGCTCTCAGAGCACTCGGCTGCTGCTGCCCTGGGCCATTGTCTGCCCCGGGGGAGACACAGCTTCCCAGGAAGTGACTTAGAACACAGCCCAGGAGACATCTCTGGGGTACTGTTCACAAATATTCCAGAGGAGTCTTTAAAAAGATTCTTCTCTTGTCAGCGTTCCTGCTGCGCCCTCCCCGTGCCCACAAAAGAAAAGTCCTACACACTCAGTTTGGCTATGAACACCTACAGTGCACCCCAAAAGAGGACCCGTAAGAGAACAGTGAAGATCCTCTGAGGTAAGTCTTAGAAAAACACAACACAAGAGCAGCACAAAAATCCCAACTGAAAGCTGATGTTTCTGCCTGGCTTCCTATGAGAGGGCTCATTCCTGGGCCCAAAGATAGCCCTGTTCGCCTTTCACCTCCCCAGATTCAATGCAGAAGACATGGAGGGCGTGCTCCACACAGCCCCATATCCTGCCATCTCCCACAGCTCCAGCCTTGCAAAAAATCACACCAATTCTCCTTTCACAATCATTACCTCTCGCTTGGCATTTTCAAATCTAGTTCGTTCCTCTTCTCTTTGAGTCTGCAGGGTGGCAACTTTCTGCCTCATCTCAAACAGCACCTTCTCATGCTCCTGCTCTCTCTCTGCCTTCTCTTTTTCCCATTGCTCCAGAGTCTCCTGCATCTCTGCATGGTGCCTTTCCCGCTCATTTGCCTGAGAAAGGGATGAAAAATCTTCAAGATGAAGTCCCCAGGCAAGCTCCTCGCTGAAAAATGTGAAGCTTCATCCCTCCCACAACCCCCAGCCTGAAAAGACAACAGCACTGGCTCTCTGCTCTCCAGAAACTGTGTTCTGTCAGGGAATTTAAAAGGAGGCTCAGCAGGTGCAAGAATCACAGAATCATGGAATCATTTCTGTTGGGAAAGACCTTCACAAGCATTGAGTCCAACCATTCAGAAAAGGAGGTGTCACCTTCCCCTCCCTGATGCCCCAGTCACAAGGACTGAAGGACCAGGGCCTGTTCCATTTGCTTCCAGCCCAAAGCTAATCCCTCTGTCCACCGTGGAAGCACAGCAAGAAAGGAACCGAGTTCCCACGCCTGCAGCCAGCAGCACTGTTGGCATCTCCTCCATGCTGGCATCTGCTCCGTGGCAGGTGGGACTCGGGGACGATCCTGCCCTGGGCTGCCACGCTTTGGGCGGGCACTGCCCAAGCTGCTCTGGAACTCGTCTTACGCCCTCACGGAAGCCGTGGCTGCATTTACTGGCCCAGCACCATCCTGTGGGTCTTCACGCACCTCCAAGTCCGAGCCGCTGCCTCTCCTGCCCGGCCCAGCAGCGGGAGGCCTCTGGCAGAGGATTGCTGCCCTTTCACACCCTCAGGCTGTGCTTGTGCTAAACCAGCCCACAGGGCCGGCTTGGACAATTCAGAAGCGTATTGTCGCCTACCAGGTCTTGCAGGAGCTTGTTTATTTCCGCTTGCTGAGCAGTTCCCTGAAGCCTGAGGCTTTCGTGACACTGCTGCTCTGCCTGCAAGAGCTGTTGTGCTGTGTCTTCCTGTTCCTGCTCCCTGAGAGCTCTCTCTGCTTCCAGCTCACGTTGGAGGCACTTCACTTCTCCTGCAAACACGACCAACAGCAAGATTCAGAGTCTTTACTGCCTTTACTGACCTCAGGCCCTTTCAGTGTCAGCGTAGGAGGGCCCTGCCTCCAGCCCCACCACTCCTCAGAAGCCCTGTGGACAGAGGAGGCTTTACAGCAGCTTCTCTAGGCAGGGGCGGCACCACAAACAAAGCACACGAGGTTCTCACCTTGTATCGCCTCCTTGGCCTGTGTGACTGTGAGCACTTGAGCCTCCAGCTGGTTCCTGGTGATCTCCAGCTGAGATATCTGCTGCTGAGCAGCAAACAGGCTGGATTCCAGGCTCTCCTTCGCTGACCTACAGGTTGCAAATACGGAGAGACATGAGTTGCTTGCTCCTGACACTCCCAGGCAGTTATTCCAGGACGACGTGGCTCAAGATCCCAACACCTGAGTATGCAAAATGGGTCCCATGGAAACTTGTACAGAGAAGGCACATTTGTGCCATTTCAATAGCAAAGCAGGGCCCTCTGAGGGAGTGCCCAGGCCTTCCTTATGGCCTAGCACAGCACAGACAGCCCAGCCCAACTTGACCTCAACAGCCAAGTCTACATCTGAAAAGCAGAGGATAAAATAAACCCCTGTGCAGTGCTTACCACCTTTATCATTACAGCCCTTCAGCCCTGTCCTGCCCAGGGTCTGCTCCCTGCCTTTACCTGGTCTCTGCCAGCTGCTTGGACAGGTCTTGTTGGTGCCGCTCCATGGCTGCCAGTCGACCCTCAAGGGCAGCCTTCTCCCGGCCCAGCAGCTCCTTCTCTCTGCACACCTGGGCCAGTGCGTGCCCTTGGCCAGATGATTCCTGGCGCAGCTGCTCCAGAGCCCTGCTCGAAGACTCTTGCTCCTGGGAAACCTGGAAGCAGGACAAGGTACAGCTCGAGCCCTTCCTCAGGAGCCCTGTGCAGAGCCAGCCAGTGCCACCTCGCAGGCAGCCAGAGGACAAGGAGCTCTTGTGCTCTGGGCTCAAAGTTTCACAGCATCTGCCCTCTGCAGCTCTGATACCCTGGGCTGCCAAAAGCCTCTGGCACTGTTACCTTGGAAGTGCTGTGTCAGGCCCTGCTGGCTTGCCTGGGACCAGATTGCTCCTTCCCGACAAACATCCCTACACCAAATTCCGTATTGTCACCCAAAAATACTGCATCTTCCACAACTGCCACTTGGCAAATAAAATGTCTATCAGGATCTATTCCAGTGCTGGACATTTTCAGGATGGTTGAGGAAAGCAATTTTGCTCGCTGAAGCAAGTGAAAATATACAGGATTTCTCCTTCTAGAACAAAACCCACATCAAAGTGTCCCCTCCTCCAGTGTGCAAAGCAGCTCTCTGCAACAAGGGGATGCCTGGCAGGGAAACGGCTCTTGTGGTGAGCAGTCATTTAGTGACCGATGGAAGTCTGGCTGATGTGGCCAAAGCAGACTCTACTTGTGCAGCAGTTCACACCAACAATACCATTTACTTGTCTTACACAAAGAAGGTGTCTAATGGCCCTTGCTGATATTCAAGCCTGAAGACTAAACTGTGGGGTTTTTTCTTCAAAAGCAAAACCTCTGCTGTGTATTTGCCAAACCTACCACATACTCCAGAACTGAGACTGTCTGACAGAGACCATCAGAAACAAACCCTTCTCTCGCAGCTCTCCTGTAACACCCAATCCAAACCTCCCCAGGCACAGCTTGGGGCCATTTCCTCCTGTCCTGTCCCTTGTCCCCTGGGAGCAGAGCCCAACCCTCACCTGGCTGCACCTTCCTGTCACAGGGAGTTGTAGAGAGCAAGAAGGTGCCCCTTGAGCCTCCTTTTCTCCAGGCTCAGCCACCCCCAGCTCCCTCAGCCGCTCCTTGTCACACCTGTGCTCCAGACCCTTCCCCAGCTCCATTCCCTTCTCTGGACACGCTCCAACTTTATGACAAAAAGCATCAACAGAAACATGCAGACCTGGTTTTTTGTTTCAGAAAAAAGGATTCAGAGCTACACAGTTTGATTCTTTTGCCACATCTTTTGCCACCCACTCAGATTCATGGACAACACAATCATCTCTTTGGAGCTGATCAAGAGCCAAAAAAAGAGGCCAACAAAGACAGGTGAACTAGAAGACTCTGTAGAAGCAGGAGACAGCTCTGAGAACTGCACAACAGCTCTGCAAGGCACCCACACATTTCCAAAAAGGAGCAAACAAAGTGATCTCTAGCACTACCATGTGTCCCCTTGACAAAACCACTGCAGAATCCAACAGGTAAAGCTTCCCTCATCCAAGCAGCCAAATGTCCACATGGATGCACCACACTTTTGGTCTCACCTGACGGAATTTCTCCTGCGTTTCTGCTTTCTCTTCTCCCAGTGTCCTCAGCTCCATCCACAGCTGCTCCTGTTGCTCCTCTGCTTCCTTCAGCAGCTGCTCTAGCCGGGCTTTCTCTATGCAGAGCTCTTCATTTGCTCTTTCACACAAGTTCAGCTTCTCCTGCTCAGAGGTCTTTGCTCTCTCCATCTCATCCACTTTAGCAGACAAAATTTCCTTCTCTTGCTCCAGCTACAGTCACAGAAGCATAGACGAAATAAAGTACAGGAAGAATTACTATGAAAGATTGGCTCAGACACAAAAGGAACACTGCCACAGTGTTGGTTGTTCAGTTGGTCAGACTGTCCCAAGGCAAGAAAGCAGAGAAGCAGCAGCATCTGGAGACAAACACCTGGCAACATCTCTGGCAACTCTGCTCACCTGCCACACATGTTTGTTCAGCTGCACTTTGTCCAATGCAAGAGCTTCATTGATGCTGCTCATCTTCGCTGCTGCAGCCTGTAGATCAGCTCTTTCAGCATTCAGCTTGTTCTGAGCCCCTGTCAGCTCTGCCACTGACTGCTCTGCCTGGAGAGGCAAAAGAACAATGGGACAACAAGGGCAGCAAAATCCCGGACCGCAGGCAGCAACTCCACCTCCCCTGTGTGTCTCTGACTTATTCTCAGGGCAGAGCTCCCAGTAAGCTCATGGGGACCAACGACCCCAAAGAGCCTGTCTGGTTGGATCACCATTTTCAAAGAACAACAACAACGTCCCTGTCTTCTACTAACAGAAACAGCATCTGGGTTTATCTGGCCAGCACAACTCCCTCTCCCACAGGTGCTGCCTAGGACTAAGGTGTCCATACCTTCTCCAGAGCCATAGCAAACTCATCTTTCTCTTGCTCCAGCAGATCCTTCTGAAGCTGCAATTTCTCCAATGTCTGTCTCTTGACTACCAACTCACTCTGCAGTAATGAATGGTTTTCCTCAAGTGCAGCCAAGTCCTTCACTCTGCGAGGAGGAGAAAGAGGTTTTTATAGAAAAACAGTCTATGCTACAAGAGAGGAGCAGGCACCATTCATTCCTTTACACTGGGCCTCCTCAAGCCCAGCACTGCCCAGAGAAAGCTTTAACACTCACAGAAGCTCCTGCTCACGGCGCGCTCTCTCCATCCTCTCCTGCTGCTCCGCCTTTTCTGCCTGGGCTGCCTCTTCCTTCAGCTGCAGCTCGGCGTTACTCTGACGCAGACATGAGGCTTCTCGCTCCATTAATCCAAGCTGTTGCTGTAGGTCTTCCCTAGTTTTCTCAAGGTTTGCACAGTCACTGCAGAGACAAGGCTCAGTCAGAAGAATGAAGAGGCCTGAAGAGTCATCGATCCCATTTTCAACATGCCACGATGGAGCTGGGGGCAGTGGGCTAAGGAAGACCTTGCTCTTTCCCTCCCAAGGAAATCCTCCAGAGGCAAAGGGAAAGGAAGGCAGGATTCTGCCTTCCTTCAGTGAGAAGCAGTGGCTGGACAGGGGCACCCAAAGAACAGAATTCAGGGAAGCAGCACAGCGAGAGGAAGGAGTCTTCTATTCCACCATCGCTGTGCATCTCCCAGGCAGCCTTGGGAGTCACAGTAGAGCATGAAAAGCCCTGACAGGATGATGCTCGAGAGCCACACTGAGGCCTACACATGGTAGGGCAGGTGAGTTCTTTGGCCAGAACACCTCTGAACTCCCAGACCTGGAAGCAGATTGCCTCTGGAACGCAGGAGGAGGAGGAAATGCTCACCTTCTGAGTGTTTCTACTAAAGACTGAAGGTGCTGTTGGTGGCTGCTGGACTTCTTGCATTTCTCCTCCAGTTGCTCAAGGCTTTGCTGCACCTCCCTGCACTTCTCTTCCTGATGTCTCTGCTGCTGCAGCAGGAAATTGTTTGAGTCCTGCCTAGCAGAAAGCTCTTCTCTCAGGGCCTGCAGGAATGGGCAGGGAAAGAGCACAAATGAGCAGTAAGGAGCAGGGAAGGTGGCTCCAGAAAGCTGGAAGAAGCAGCTAGCAGAGACAGCTCCCCTGAAGGCAAAAGCTATGCTGAAGGGGTGGGCATCAACGAGAGAAAAGCAGTAGAACACAGAGCTGGGGAGACCAGCAAAGCAGTGCAGGACCATGAGTATGAAGGCAAGAAAAAGCACCTCAAGTGGCTGAGAGAATGGAAAGGTGTCGAGCTGAGCAAGGCCTCAGCACTGAGCCTGTGGCCACTGGGGAAGACACAGAAGTTCTCACCCGTGTTGCCCCTCGCATCCTTGCCAGTGCTTCCAGAACCAATCCAAAGGCATGCCCTGTATCAATAGATCTTGGAGCTGAGAAGATGTCCCCAGAGTCTGCATGCTGGGAACTGTCAGTGCAGATAATGCTGACCATGCTGTCACTGTCGTCTAACACCATCTGAAAGCCCACATCCAGCTGTTAGTCTTTGCTCCTTTTACTTGGTTTTCTTTATCTTGTTCTCCTTTTCCTCCCACTTTATTCTGGAGTCATCAAAAACTCAATTCTCTCATTTCTTCAGTCCACAAAGAAGGTTTGTCCCTATGGCTACAAGTACTCCAGGAATTTCTGAATACAGCTACTCTTCACAAGTGTGAAGTGGCTGGAGGCTGCCTGAACACTCGCTTTCTTGCAGCTGTGTAGAAGAGCTGACAATTAAACCCTTCTTTATTAAGAGAACTTTAGGACTAAGTTAAGGTTACCCCTGAAAGTTGCGATTCTGGGGAGATTATAATGGTCAGTGAACACAGAAGGAAGGAGTAGAGCTGGCAAATGTATCGACTGAGAAAGTGACCTTTCATAAAGATCTGAAGAACAACAGAGTCACTGCTCAAAGAAGGTGGGGGAATTGCCCAAGAAACACTGGAATACACATGTCAAGAAAACACAGTCCAGGAGAGACCTTAGTGGGGTGGTGAAGGCAAAGTTACTGAAACTTCTAGTGACTCAGCTGAATTGTCACAGGACAGCAAGCTCACAAGCTAGAACACGTTCTGTGTCAGAAAAGTGGTCTAAAAATTAAACAGGCAATGGCAGTAAACACAGATACATATTGTATACTATCTCTAGCCCCTGGGCCAGTCTGTTGCCTTGCTCAAGTACTTTAAAATCAAATTTACAGGGATGTGGTCCCTGTACCCACTCTGTACTCACCTCAGTGATATTTTTTATGAGTTTTTGAAGGAAAAGATTCTCCTCTTTGGCACTGTTAGTCAATGAAGCTGCAAATTCTTTCTCTATCCAACTTGACTCCTGAGAACAGAATAAAGAAAGGATGGGCAGGGAAGAGCTGCTCCCATCTGCAGCGTTCCCATCCTCAGTAGCATTGTCACACTGGTAAGTCTCAGCCCTAGTGATTCCAGTATACTCCTGCCCATAACTATTCCATTTCTCCTTTGCTAAAACTAAGAGGACCAACAGCTAGTTTTTATAGACTGCTATTAAACTGTCAGTTCCAAGGAACTCTGACCCCAGAGACCTAAAGTCATAGGCACAAAAGCATTGGTGCCACCCCTCAGAGGAAGACACCTGAACTGTCTGCAGTTCCTCTACCACTGCCTGCACCTGGACTGACTCCACATCTGCCAAACACACAAGGAATATTTTGGTAAGGTGCCTGATGTTCCCATATACTGGGCATCTTCACCACTGTTTCTCTTGAGGAAGCCACACCTCTGTGTTCAGGCTGGAGAGCAAAGACTGGGCTATCTCCCAGGTAAAGGTAAAACATACTAGAATCTCCACTGTGTCGTTAAGTGTTTTCATGGTCTTCTCCTTTTCCTCGTTCTGCTTCTGAGACTGTACAAGCAAGGCTGAGAGCTCCATCACCCTGAGAAGAGAAGGTCTACGTGCCATTCCAAAAGCTTTGCACACCAGAACCTGTTAAAGAGCCAAGCAGGTCCCCAAAGCATAGCAGAGAAAAGTTCAACCCAGGAAACACAGCAAAGGCAGCATTCATCTCTACAGGTTAATAGGCTTGATGTTGCAAAATGGCACTTTTTGCCCCCAAGGCCTCTGCACTCAGTCTTGCAAGGAATTGTCAGCACAGAGGTGCTACAGTGCTTATGATGGCCCCAAGCAAATTCCTCCCAACTCCTTCAGCACAGCCCTGAGCAGTAAAAGTGTTGTACAAGAAACAATCCTCTTTATGTTGAACTAAGTTTTTCACCAACAATCAGTTAACAGCAAAAGCACTACCAGAGGCCATCTCTTTTCCAGTCTTGCCTTACTTGGAAGAACTTCTGTCAGGCAGATACTTTTTTCCATCCTTTCTGTTGAAGGCAAGAGTTTGACTGGGGACAGAAGCAGGGCTGTGTAGAAGGGGTATGTTCTAAATGTGAGTACAGCCCATCCGTGAATCCAACAAGCTGCCACAAAAGATAAGGTCGGTAATAGCAAAGTTAAAACACCTTTACCTGTCCTGAAGCTCTTTCTTCTCCATGTCCCACCTGACTTGTAAGGCTATCACTTCCTGAGCTGTCTGGTTTATTTTTAGTTCCACTTGCTGCTCTGCCTGATCCTTCAGGACAGGTTTACCCGGAGTGAAGGACTCCCTGAGCTGCACACAGGAGTTCAGGCGGGAGCAGTTCACAAGAATAGACCCAGAAAGCCTCATTTGTTCTGCCTTCAGCTCTGACAAATCTCTGAAGAGGAACCAAGAAAGAGCCAACGTTCATTCCACCATCTTTATCAGCTGACTCACTTCTGAAGCATGCAATCAGGCATCAGGAAGAGCTGGCAGGCAAAGTGACATCTTCACTGGGGACAAGTCATTAATCTGACACTTGGGGACCAGGACACATCTTGACAGCTGAGCAATGACTTTACTGGGTAATCAAGTGAGGAGTCTGTTTTCTTCTCAGATATAAGAAGTAAGATATGGCACAGGCCAGAAGGCCTCAAGCACTCTAATTACTCTTATTAACATACTCTAATTATCATTAATAGATATCAGGACTTTTACCAAGATCCTCAGCTTTTATACACTGTGCTCTTAAGTGCTCTGTTATCATTCCCACTTGGACTGCTAAGAGGCTCAAGACTATACCTATATAATAAAACATTTCAGGAAGGTGGTGTAAGAATCAGCCTGAAATGCTGTAACATAAAAGCACAAACAACACAAGGACTAAATAGCAGGTCAGGCGGACTCTACACAATAGGGAAGACTTATAATCAAATAAGACAAATGGCTGACAGTAACCCAGAGCTTGAAATTGCATGCTGACACCAGAAGAAGGTACTATTATGGCTACACTATTTTTCTTGGTGTAGAAAGCAAATGGGAGAAAAGAACCTCAGAGAGCCCAAGAACAAAACAATCATAAAAATAGGTATCAAACTAAGCAAAATAAATTGGACAAATGCAGGAACAGGGTAGAGAAGCTATTCTTTCTTTCAACAATGCTGGAAGATGAGTAAGTGGATACAGACTGATCAGAATAAATGTATGCTGGAAATGAAAAGGGAAAAAATATGCATTAATGATCTTTCTTTTAGGAGCAGTGGGAAAAGAAACCTGGTAAGATTTTTTAAAGGCAGGTTTTCATAATTTTATGAAAGGGACCACTCTGTATGCTGCATGCACAGCTTCAGTGAGTATCTTCCCAGGTGTCCACACATTCCTTGTGCCTGTGTTCATATGCCCATACATCAGCACAGTCATCACCTGCTCAGGGCCTCTGCAGTCCTCATGGCCCAAGCCCTTCAGCTTTATTTGAAAACCAGCAGCAAATAACTCTTCTAAGAACAGCCCAAAGCATGCTCAGTGGCATTGCTTCTGACTGCCAAAGGCGAAATCCTACCTCTTGCTGTAACTAATGCAACATCGAGGTTCAAAAAGCAGGACCTAAAAGCAAGCAAGCCACATTTCTTCAGCAGGAGATCTCGCCTTAACTTCCACTCACCGGTCTGTGGCAGTCTTCATTTCCAGGAAATGGCGGCGGAAGGTCACCACCTGACGCCACAGGCTGAGCAGACGGTTATGTTCCCCTCTTAAGTAGTTGTCATAAAGCTAAACATGCAAAGACAAAAAGAAATGCCAATTCAGCCTTCACTGTCACTGTAACATCTCTCAGACAGGACAAAGTAAATCACCATCACCAGGTGCCCTTTAATAACTACTGCACCAGGGGCATCAAGGACTGAAGAGGTACCACAGAGGCTCACAGCAGACCTGCCAAGAAGGGAACATCCGCACTTCTCCTGTAGCAGTGGGTAGCAGCAAAGCAAGCTGATCATGATTCATCACCTTGCCTTGCAGAGGTGTCTCAAAGTCTCGGCAGAGGAAGACAAACACAAGCCCCTCCAAGCCCAGTGTCACGTTGGCTTACAACAGCCTGTCAGTACAGGACACCTGTCCTGTTCTTCTGTTGGCCACTTTGGATCTGAACACACACAGACCTCTCTGGTCTCCCTTGCTCAAAACAAGGATTTAGGAAGTATTAAAGAGACGAGCAGTGGAGTGACTGCCCTGCAGTGCCCAGCTCTGTCTTCACGACCGAGCAGTGCAGTCACAGCAGGTGGGCATCTCCCCCGAGCACCATCTACTGACACTCCTCCCTCCCACACCCCTGTCCAGCACCACTACATCCTCAGCAGAGCCGCAACTTCCACACTCCAAGTTCTCTATGCCAGGAGCAGACTGCGTTCCCATTCCCCTCTGGCATCACGGCTGCCATTCCCGTAGCCTACCCTCACCTCACGCTCACTGCGCCATTCACTCTCCTTCAACTCCAGCTCCTCCCGGGCCCTCATCCAATCCACCGTCAGCTTTCCAACATCTTCTTTGAGGGCGGAATTAACCTCACTGGCTTTATCAAGGTGCTCCCGCAGGAGAGTGTTCACTTCTGCCAGATTCTCACACCTTGGAAAGAGAGAGAAACAGCAATGAGGTCACTGAACAACAGCTCTCCAGCATCCCTGTCATTTTGCAGCTCCCTCAACACTGACTTTGTTGTCTGAGAGGCAATAAAAGTACTTTCTAGGGTTAACTAAGATTTCTTTGTGATAAAAACCTCATTTGCTTCTCTGTGCTTTAAGTTCTCAATTTCCATCTATGATTTTGGCTTCCCCTTCAACCTTGACGATGCCCACAGGTAACAACTTGCCCCCTCCTCATGCTGATGGTCACTGGATGTCTCACCTTTCTCTAGCACTGTCCAGACTTGTTCACCTACTGAACCACAGAATAATTTAGGCTGGAAAGGGACCTTTCACCCGGAATACACACACCACCTCCCCACTCAAAGCAGAGCCATTCAGCACACAGCACTATTACTGCACCACAGAAAGCAGATTGTGGACCTTTCTCCTGTCAAAGCAGCTTGCCCAACCGCTTCCCTTGGGGAGACCAGGTAGCATCGACAGGTTTTCCCTCACTTCCACGAGCATCCAGGATACCAAGTATGAAGAAATGCTTCTTCCTTGTACCTTTGCTGCTCCTCTTCCACCTGAAGCAGTGCTTTCTCCAGGCTGTGGTCTGCTGTGGCTTCCCACCTGCCTGGAAGGGATCCCTTTAAGAAGAAAGGAAATGTTTAGTCAAATGCTGGTGTTTCCTTCACCACTGTCAGTATCCACCATTTTCCCATCCATTTGTTGGGTACCTCAGGAGCTCATGGCTTCTTCCAGGTGTAACAGTGTTGTGACTACAGGGAGGAAGGGACAGGAAAAGTGTTACTCAAGTCTAAGCAGCTCTCCTCACTCTCCCACTGCTACGTATCCTCAGTTGATGACCTCAAGTGTTGACTTTGACTTGAAGCCTGGGAATGCTCTCCTATTCTCCTACTCTTTCGTTTCTAGGTTTACTTTAGCCATGAAGAAGAAAGAAAAGCATAGAGCCAGTTCTGTATATTGAACACCAGCCTTCCTGCCTTCCAAAATGCTGTTTCAACTGGTTCTTTCTCCAGGACAGCTGTATCATGGAACACGCAGCCCAGTCCTCTCCTGACACCCAGGACAAATGTAATTCTAATAAAGCACTCTTCCAAAAAATTAAAATCCTCAACTGGGTTTTCTGGACTGGCATTTCTG
The DNA here is from genome assembly GCA_014706295.1 of Lycocorax pyrrhopterus obiensis. Taxonomy (NCBI): domain Eukaryota; kingdom Metazoa; phylum Chordata; class Aves; order Passeriformes; family Paradisaeidae; genus Lycocorax; species Lycocorax pyrrhopterus. The sequence continues at coordinate 4,450,314 of JACSVZ010000022.1, read as the reverse complement.
GGACTACTGACTGTTCTAAGAATGGCAACTGGACAAAACACTAATGGGAAAACCCACAGCGCTTCTCTAAACAACCCTCAGACGGTAAAAATCTGCTTTCCTGTCACTGGCTTGTGGAGGGGTTTTATTGGTCTGCATTTGGGAACATTAGACACACTCTCTTTAGCTCACAACCTGCACACTCACCCCTCCAGCTTTCACTTGCTGCTCCAACTCTCGACACCACGTCTGGTACTGCAGTACCTGAATGGATACAGAGAATGAAGATGAGAGAAGCAGCTTGTAATAGACTCTGCTCCTCCTGCATTAACTTTTCTGAGTCTGTACAGCCCAAGCACAGTGATGCTGATACACTCAACAAGAAGTCACTGCAATACAGGCAAGCTTCATTTTAATATGACGGAGATTGAGGAGGGGTTTCTTTTACACATAGCGCTGTCTGCTCACCTGAGACAGAGACAGCAAGCAGAACGACGGGACAGGTGCGGGCAGCTCTGCCTGACCTACGGCCCCCACGTACCCCCAGCCAACGTTTGGCTGTTCAAGGGGGTCCTTGAAGCGACCGAAATGTTTTCAAACTTGCTTTGCAAGCAAACCGGCCCGACTCCTGCCCTGGACAAACCCTGCTAACGGGGGCGAACAGCAGCGGTGCTGCAGGCACCGAGCTCAGGAGGGGCTCGGCAGCGAGACTGCGGAGGGACGGGCTGTGCCGGGGCCTCCCCGCCCCGAGCCCCGAGCCCCGAGCTCGGCGCCGCCCGCCCAGGGAGGCCCCGCGGGCTCCCGCCAAGTCCCCCTGGGCAGCACGGGCGGCCCGGGCACCCCCTCCCCGCCGCCGGGCACCCCCCGCTGCTCACCTCGTGCTGCAGCTGCCGCACCAGCCCCGCCTGGCGCCGCTGCGCCTCCTCCGCGCTCCGCAGCCGCCGCCGCAGGGAGCCCGGGCTGAGCTCCCCGTGCCCCGCGCTGCCCGCCATGGCCGGCCCAGCCCGGCCGCTCCGCCCGGGGTCCTGCCCCGCCCGCCCCCAGCGCTCCGCCCGCCCCGAGGGTCCCGCCCCGCCGGCCGCGGGCGGAGCGGCTCCCCCGGCCCGCCCGGAGGCAGCGCAGGCTCCGTGAGGGGCGGCCGGGCCTTCTCGTGGCGCGCCCGCTCACGGTGCTTCCGCTGCGCTGCGCGGGCGGGGAATGCAATTAGAAAAAACAGTGATAGTGAACCCTCCGCTCTCATCGGGAATTGTTCTGGGAGTTAGTTAAGCTCATTGCTAAAAATATGTTTCATTTTGTATTTGGCTGCTGAATTACACTGACTTGTTTCCAGTCCCAGCTTTTTCCTGTGACAGTGAATGCTTCATCACTGACATTCTGGGTTTTTTTTAAAAAGGTGGAACAAATTAATTGCCACCAAAATCCTCTTTGGTCAGCTAACTTGGGATCTTTGAATCTCTCTCAACTCTTGTGTCCTTTAAACGTGCTTCTATTGCAAAGATGAACAATACCTATAGAAGGCGACTCAGGCTAATTAACATTGTATACCAAATGGAGGGACTCTGTAAGTAAATACGCTTCAAGGAGCTTGAAATAAACCCTGCGTTTCACTTACTGATAACAGGCAGAGGTACCAAAAATTAGGGAAAAAAATACTTCCTCTTAATTCAGAGTTGGGGGAATTAGGTACGTCTGTGGAATCAAGAAACAAAAGTAACACTCCCACTCAGGATATTCCATTATTCTATGATTCTGTGCTTTGTAGTTCATTACTGTTTGCAGATGTAGCCAAGTTTCTTGATAACCAATGACACAATTATTTCTTTGGACTTCCAATTTTTTGTTTAACATCACATCAGTGTAGCACAGTGTTTTAAAATTACGGCGCCTTCACATGGAAGTGGAAGCATCATTACATTTGTTTTGCTTTGGCCCAATACAAGCAAGTTTTAATTATAACATCTGTGAGTTTTGTGTAATTTTTTCCTTTTGAAAAGCACAGAGCTGTTAAGTTCCTTCCTAAAATTATAACTTTATACTTTTAAAAAACAGTCCCCCAAGAGCTATGGTGCAGAGGTCTAAATCCTCACAGAAGTAGAACGTTAATTAGTTTCAATAAGCAAAAACAATGTGACAGCAAATGGCCTAATATGGAGTTTACTCAACTCAATCCTGTAAGTCCTTTCTGGAAATTAGTTCACCTGGGAAAGGACAATGAAATTCTTCACCGATGACTAGAATAAAGATTTCCATGTGCAGCTTCAACTGCAAGTTTGCAGCTGTGAACAAATTCTAACTCGTGGCATCACGTATCCAATGGAGCTGTTTATCCTCAGGGAATGGCAATGTTTTCAACACTATGAAATCTTCCTCTGGCTCCCCAGAGTCATCCCTTCCTCTAGACCATGCTGGACATCCAGAAAGGCTCGCTGAGATTGTCTGAGAAGGTGTCACAGCACATGCAGGCATATTCTCGGGATCTGGAGGAGGCACTTCACTCCCAAGGAGCAGGGACCTGGGTGGCCCTCCCTTTTCAAATCCCTACTCACACTGTGTGAGGGAGGATCTGCTGTCACAGAACGGGCCAAGAAGGACAGGTGGGCTATACGAACCCAGCCACTCGAGGGTGCACAGAAATTTGACTGGTGGTGAGCATTGAGAGGCCCGGAACACCGCTTCCACTGTGTCCTGTATCTGATCCAAAGCCTCACCAGCAGGAGGGTTTCTAGCTACATATTGAAGATACCAGTGGAGTTTGAGTTTAGCCAGCTGGAATAACTCCACTTTGGTGTAGAGTTCACAGTGGGTCTTGTTCAAGGTCAGCATTCCACTCTGGGGGCTGTGGGGCTCAGTGCACTCTACAGAATCCGTGCTCCCATGGTTCCAAGCACTGAGATGGAGTTTGCTTCCAGAGAGCCTTTTTTAAAGAGAGAGATTAGTTTGCACAGCTTGTTTTGCTTGCTTTTCCTTTCTCTTTCTGTCTAGCTCTATCCAGCCCACTAAGATATTTTAATCTCAGACATGTAAATATTCTTTGAACATATGAATGATCATGCTTTTAATCTGATTTACTAAGACAAGGCCCATGTAATCCCATTGTCCTACCTCCTGCTCTTTCATGTCCATCTCTTAAATTATTTGTAAATCTGTTTGCAAATCTCAGCCAAGTTTGATAGAGCAAATGACCTTTTAAAGATAATAAATTCTTACAAGCATTATGAAAACTGGAGGCTGGATAGATTAAAAGTGGAAACTCAACATTTAGCTACTTTTGTGGCTTACTGGCAAGCTGATCAATACCACCATGGCACAGAACCAGACACAGCACACCACCCAGCAGAATGGTGGGCAATATGGGAAGGACAAAATGATGGTGTGGCTGGGAGGGCCATGGGATGGTGTGGAGAGACTGCTGGGGTAGGGTTTCACCAGAAGTAACTCCCAGGAGAAGCTGCTTTATTTTGTAGGGAAATATCAAAAGCACAACTGACATCAGAGGAAGGGCCATTAGATCAAAATTGGGAGAATCATGATTTGAATCTACCTTATTTGTGACATCTGTGAAATCACTGAACTCTTCTATCCTTCAGTTCTTCCATCAAAACCAGTGAAGCATTCAGAGCTCCTCATGTCATGCAGGTTGTTATTTATGAAAGTAGTTCAGTGTTTCTGATGCTAGTCAGGGTGTGGGGGGAATGCTACAGCACACACAGGACAAGCTAAAAGGTGGTGTACCTTTTCCCTTTCTTCTTAACTCACAAAGAAAAAGCAATTGCAGGAGAAGGACTGGGCTTAGCATCAGTGCAAGATGAGAGACGGGTCCCAGTAATCCCGGTTGAGTCCAGCCCAGTGCCTCTTTTCTTGAGGGCTCATTTAGATCAACAGTTCATTTTTTGCAGCTTATGAAAGACACACTTGCTCCACACTCTCTTCTGGGTGGCTGAAAGCCGCAGGACAGTCGTGACCGTGAGGAATGCTGGTTTTGACCTGCAGCCTTCCTGGGGCCCCGGGGTCAGCAGCTCTGGGACATTTTGCATTTAATATTAAAACAAACGCTGGTGTTCAGCAGTCTCTGGAGGAAAGACGGGGTTCGGCCTGTCTCCAGCTCCCGAGTGGCTCTGGAGAACAAGGAGGAGGAGGAGGAGGAGGAGGAGGATGGCTGCCTGCAGGGTGCACTGCTGCCCCGCTGCACCGCGCCCGCCCCGCGGGGCATCCCCTCCGGCAGGAGCTGCTTCTCCAGCTGGGCTGACACGGGTTTTTTTAAGCACAGCAATAAATAAGCCAAAATACACTGACTGCGGGCACGGCCCTGTTGTGTTTGTGTAAAATTAAATGTTACCCTCGTTAAGCGCCTGCGTTACAGCGCAGCCCTTCAGTCACAGGGGGACGAAGTGAAGCCACTGTTACAGTTCTCTGGCAAAAGAGCTACATGAATTATTTCTAAATTAGTTTATGTATGTGTCCAGTGGACTGTGTGACAGGTCTCAGTTGTTGATCTTGCAGTTTGTCCTGTCTAAACGTGAAGTTCATCGAGGGCTGAGGCAGAGGTCATACTGCCACTTGAAAAGGCATCCTCTGGAGTTTTGAGCCTGTGGAGCTGTTTCACATGAGGCAGAGTATGACTCATGCTAATGAAAAGGGTAAAGAAGATTTTTTTAAAGAAATATATCGCAGTTAAATTAGTTTAGACAGCATGACATCAGAGAGTAATTAAATAGGTTTGTTGGAATTCCGTTTCCAATTCCAGAGTTCAGGTTTGTAAAAGATTTCTGAGCACCTGCAGGTCTCTGTGTGTGAAATATTTTCACTGGAAAGGATTCAAAACTCAAAACTTTAAAAAAAACCTTTTAACACAGAGGCAGCATTACGCCATTCTTCCTTCTTGGAAAAAAAAAAAAAAGCCTTGGATTTAAACAAGACTCCTTCAAGTTTTCAGTCAGTTTTACAGAAGAAAACGAGGTGGTAAACTTTCTCTTTTCAAGAACAAGTTCTTTATAGCTGCTAACTGAAGTCAGGGGAGATCGTATCTGAGTACATGAGCATTTCCACTATGGGACTGGATACAAGTATTGAACAACGATATTTGAAATGTTTTAATCTCAAACGAAAACCATTTTTGCTAACTTTGGTTTTTAATTTCTTTCATGTTTTCTTCTGCCAAACTGGAGGAACCTTTTCTGATTTTTTCTTTAGTGGCATTCAGAGGAAGACCAGAGGATGAAAATCCTGCATTTTCTCACTTTACTGCTTTGGCATTTGACTTGGCTGTCTCTGGATTTAGTTCCTGGAGCGCTGAGTAATTCTGAAGCAGGCCAGGGTAATCCGGGATCTAAACTAGGTTTTTTGAAAGCAGAAGGAAAGGAGAGGAATCCCTCCGCACGGGCAGGTACACTGAGGACTGCAAGCCATGGATACAGTGCTGGGACCTCAAAGGCCAGGACTAAAAGCAGTGCTGTTCAGGCTGGAGCTCTGCTGGCCAAGAATGATGAGTCAAAGAAGGTTCCCTCAAGAACAGCAGCCACGGAGGGCAAGGTAGGACATCTCCCCAGCAGACCTTCTGGAGTAAGGACAGTGACTCCAAAGGTTCAAAATCTTAGCAGCAAGGTGGCTTTGAAAAAAACTGGCACAAGCAGTACTGACACTGATTCTTTCAAAACCAAAAAGACTAAAGAGCCTGTAACCCAGAGGGAAGCTAAGGAAACTTTCCGACATCCCCCGATAACGCCACATGAATACATGCTCTCTTTGTACAGGACTCTCTCAGATGCAGAAAGAAAGGGTGTTAATGGAAGTGTAAAACTGGAGGCTGGACTTGCCAATACAATAACCAGCTTTATAGACAAAGGACAAGGTAAGAAAGGAGCTTGTGTGTGAGTGAGTGTGGACAGAGAGAGATGTCTGAGTGTGTTTATAAATGCAGAGAGTATTGGAAAATAATCATACTTTGTTAAAGTCAAATAGCCCTTTTTAATGTAAATGGAATCACACAACTTTGCTGCAGATTTTGTCCTCCTGCCTTATCTTGGAAAACTCATTTACAGGCAGAACTAGATGGTTGTGTGGCAGCCAAAGAAAACATTTAGAAAGTATTTTAGATGCATATTGTTGAAAATCGATCAGTCTTTGCATGCTTAGGTGTTTAAAAACCTTTTGCATTTTTTTCTTTTCTTTCTAGCTAGCTGGAAACTAGCTCATGGAAATGACTAATGTTAGACTGTAGTGTGCCTAAAAACATACAATATGCTAAGAACGGAGTTATTCTGTGAAAAAACCCCACAAGTTTCAGTATGAAAGGGCCAGTCTGGTTTGTTCAAGGTAGAATTGTGAGGAACTACACTGCAGACCCAGGAGTCATTATCCCATGGGGTGGGTGTATCTGTACTAGCTCAAAACTTTCAGGTACCACCGAGGAGCCCACAGCTCTGCACAGACTACCAAGGGTAACAACTTCCGGGACTCCAGAACTGGCAGCTCAACATTCCGGTTCCAAACACTTTTGGAAATTTGGGCTAGTGTTTGCTTTCACAGGAGAAATAACCAGGCTCCCAATGAATGATGTTCACCTCGCCACTCTGCCTGGGGAGCCCCACGTTGCTTCCAGTGACATTTGTAAGAGTTTTGTCACATTCTTAAGGAAGCAACACAGGCTACAGCTGGTGAAGGAATTGTGATGAAAGACTCACCAGGACTGGATTTGTTTGCCATCTCTTCATTAATAGCTTGGCTGCTGGGAAGGGGGGATACACTGCTCACAAGTGCTGCCTTCAGGTCCTCAGCTTGCCACTGGAAGGCACTGTTAATGGCACGTCACTGGAAGGTTGGCTCAGCCATGTTCCTCACCAGCTGAAGCAAGCAAATGTAAAGTCAGGATAAAGGGAGAAATGTTTCTCTGCCCAGTTTGAAAAATTGTGAATCATGTGGGGTTTAGTTAATTAGGCAATTATCCTTGTGTCTGGCAGTTCCTGGGGATGCTGGTTTTAAAGGACTAATTCACTATTGTATTATCTAAGGGTAAACTTGCTCATGTTTGGAGCCAGCATGAGGCCTGGCTGCCACTGAAGCTCTGTTTCAGTAATTTAACTCGGATATAAGTGGTGAATAGGTCCTGCGAGTGCTCAGCCCTTAAAAAGCATTATTTTTCAATTGGCTAATCACAACTTTGAAGGCAGAAAATGCCCGCTGGTGAAAGAAATGAGATTTCTACAAGGGAGACTCAGAAACTCATTTCCCTGGTGAGTTCCTGAGTTCTTCTGAGTCCCTGCGTGGAGCTGATCCCTTAGACAAAAATTGCTCTTTCTGTTCAGTGGGCTAACTTCCAGGCTTATGAGCAAATTTGAGGAAAACCATTAAGAACTGAATAACTGATATTGATATGTGCTTGATATACATTTAAAAATGTGTGTGTTTTTTTTAGATGAGCGAGCACCAACTATAAGAAAACAAAAATATATTTTTGACATCAGTGCATTAGAAAAAGATGGTTTGCTGGGAGCAGAGCTTCGAATATTGAGAAAAAAACCTTCTGATACGTGGAAGTCTCATTCTTCTGGAAAAACTTCCCAAGTGAAATTATTTAGTTGCTCTACAAACAGACAAGCCTCAACACTCCTGGACTCTCGGACTGTCAGTATCACCGATACACCCAAGTGGGAAGTGTTTGACATCTGGAAACTTTTCAGAAACTTTAAAAACTTGGTTAACTTGTGTTTTGAGCTGGAAACTTTTGACAGGGGGAGAGCTGTTGATCTCAGGAGTGTGGGATTTAATAGAACAGGAAGACAGGTCAATGAAAAGGCTCTGTTCTTGGTGTTTGGGAGGACGAAAAAAAGAGACTTGTTCTTCAATGAAATCAAAGCTAGATCCGGCCAAGATGACAAAACTGTTTATGAGTACTTATTCAACCAGAGGCGGAAGAGAAGAGCCCCTCTAGCAACACGGCAAGGGAAGAGGCCCACCAAGAATCTGAAGGCGAGGTGTAGCAGAAAAGCCCTCCACGTGAATTTTAAGGATATGGGCTGGGATGACTGGATAATCGCCCCTCTGGAGTATGAAGCGTATCACTGCGAAGGGCTCTGTGAATTCCCCCTCCGATCCCACCTGGAGCCCACCAACCACGCAGTTATCCAGACATTAATGAACTCGATGGACCCGGAATCGACCCCCCCGACTTGCTGTGTCCCGACCCGTCTGAGCCCCATCAGCATCCTTTTCATTGACTCTGCAAACAACGTGGTCTACAAGCAGTACGAGGACATGGTGGTAGAGTCATGTGGTTGTAGGTAGCAGAACAGTTGCTCACATGAATATGTTATGAAAAGTAATGCAACACATTGGACATAGCTTCTCCTCAATCAAGGTTAACTAGATTTCTTACCTCTAGGGTAAGTATGTTTACAAGGATGTAGCAATAAATCCAGTGTTTCTATATGTCTCTCCATGGACATATTTCAGTAGCATTTGGATGCTGTCACTCAGCTGGATTTAAGGCCTTGTGCCGCTGGCAACACAGGACTGACTCTAAGTGATGTCCATGACAGAGAAGATGATACCTCTACACCTTGAGATCTCCTGCCTTTAGCCTTGAGGCAGTGGATAGAGATGGTATCAGTGAGCTGTGGATATGACCTGTTTGTTCCTTTGAACATTGTTCTTGAGACTGAATTTCTGTCTGATTCCCATGTGCTTTGTCCATTCAGAAATGTCAGAAAAGAGTCCCAATGTTGAGAAGAGTTGTGTTCTGGTGTGTCTCCATCTTGGTGTAAATAGTTGCACTGTAATATGATTTCTTTCTGATTAGCTCTTGAAACTATGCATATATAAAAAGGGGTCATTAAATATAATATGTTGGTTTAGTTTTAAGTTTTACATGAAGGTAGGTGATGCAGGAGGTATTTGCTTCCATGTATGTTTTCCTCCAAGCTACATATCTTTCTTAAGTATCCACCTTTCCATTATTATGTAGCAAAATATATTATTCTGTATAAGGTCCAAGTTGTTCTCAAATGCTCATAGTAAAAGTGTTCAATTATGGCATAAGATGTAATAAATTATTGACACAGTGCTGTATTGTGCCTAGCTGTCCAACTCTGCATAATTATAACACAATTAAGAATTTTTTTTATGTTTTTGTACAATAAATACAAGTGAAAGGGACTTTTTTGTGCAGCAGAATACCAGGGCTATGCAAAACATGTCTGTGTATTTTGCTGCCACAGAGAGAAACTGTGGAAACATTGAAAGAAAGATCTGAAAGGAAGGCCTGGTTTGATCTGGTGGGGAATGACACTGTCACTTGATGTATTTGGGGCAAAAATGAGTTATGCAGATGGTTGAAAAAGAGCTTTGGTATCCTTTTATTCCACCCTCCAAGGGCTATGTGCTTGTATATCCCCTTTATCTATTCCAGACATGCTCCTGTATATTTCCACCCACAAAAGTAGTACCAAATGTTCAACTACAGATGGATCAGAAAGGTCCTATGAACCATCAGAAATTACTGAAGTAGTTTATCAATAGTACAAAATATAAATGCTAAGGTTTGATTTTGCTTAGACCATCAAGTCATAAGATTTCCTGGCTCTGCACAGCATCCCTGGTGTGGGTAGTGGCAGGGAGCTGAGTACAGTCCCCAAGGTCTTTTTGCTCAGTACCCCAGTGTGGACATGCTCAAGCTCACACCAGCAGCAAACCATCCTAAATTCCTGGTCAATGGCCAAAAACAGTGACATAAAGCTCTGCCCTTCCTCCTGCACTCTCTGGGCAGCTGGGCCTTTAACCAGCTTAACATTCCTGGATAAGCAGCCTTGCTGCCAGACACCTGGGGAAGCCCTGTGCAGGTGACCTGCCCTGTGCCCTCACCTGCAGCTCAGGGATGCAGAACAGCCCTGCAGGGAGATTTGGTCTGTGAGATTTGCTCAGTGCTGTCATTCCTGCCCGCAGGGGCTGACACTGCCTGGTTTTCCTGCCTGCAGGAACTGCCTGCCTGCTGCAAACCCAGAGACCAGAAAGCTGCCCTTGCCTGGACAGTGAATGCCCAGCGTGCAGGGCAGCAGGCACATGGAATGATGAGCACTTGGAGCTACTTTGTAACAAGTTAATGAGAAATTTGGGCATTTTATGGGTCTATTTTGTGGGTCAGGGCTGCCCGCAGGGATTCTCCATCTCCCTTTTGGACTCTCAGTGTGCACTCCCAGGTCCTGCTCTTCCTCATCCTGATGGAGCCTTAGGCCGGGCCCAGCAGTTACTAACCCCAGCACTAACTGCTTATCACCAGCCAATCTTCCAAAACTTCAAGCCTAAGCTTTACTAAAAGCTGATTTTTACCGTTGCTACAGTAGGAGAGAAAACATTCCTCTGCCAAGTCCACAGCCAGGAGGGCAGCTCAGGCTTTTCCCCCCCGATCTGTTCAAGCAGTTCTTTCCTTCTCCTGGGTGTTTTCAGGTGTGTTTGCACCTCTAGCACTGGCTCCAGCGATCTTCTGGAGAGGTTTGCTAGATGACCATGACAAAGGGTTGTCTCCTTTCTTCCTTAGGCAAGTGCTGCTCCCACTCTCTGGGAATGCTGTTTGCACATTCCCAAGGAAATCTCTGTTCTGACGCATGAGACACAGCTGTGCCATGCCAGTTGTTAACCACGCAGGCATGTTCCTCAATGGCTCAGGGTTATCAGTTTAAAATAGCAAATACTGCCTATTTAAATACACTTGAAGCAAATCTAAGTTAAGACAAATTAACTCCTGGGATTAGGACTGCCTGCATGGGGCAGTTTGCTTCAGTACCACCTGGGTTCATCAAGTGCTGTAACAACTGTGGTGGACGAGAGCACTGGTGGTACACACAAGGCATGATAGTTTGGAAATCTGAGGAGGAAAATTCCTGTTCAGTTCCCGCTGCAGAGCTGGTGACCAGCCTGAGAGTCCTGGTGAGTCTGGTCATGATAGAAAGTTTCTAAAGCCTAGTAAGTATAAAACTCTCTGAGGTTCTTTCTTGCTGTCCTTGCATGACTTTTTCAATGCATGAATAAAGCAAGATAAAGGTTCAGGTAAATGGTATTTAAATTGAGTATGTATCAGCATCTAAATGGAAAAATATGCCAAGGTTTTGCAATTATCCCAAAACAAACAGTATGATCTGAGGAAAAATTAAAAGAAATACTGACAAACTAAAGTCTTAAAAAACACCCTTTGGTAATCATTCAAAAGCCCACATTCTGCTTGGTTATACCTAGAAAGGAAAAGAAAAAACCAAACCACAAGTAGGTCTGTAATATCAGTTTAAACAAATTTGAAACTACAGACAGTAAAATGCTGGAATTATAATGGATTGTTACTGCTTCAAAATTGGGTTTGGCCAAAACAGAAACAGTTTCAGCCCAAGTGTCCAGGTTAGGAGGTAACATGACATTCAGTTTGCTTGGCTGGTATCTCAAATGTGGTGACATCCAGAAGGGACAGCCCTGGTACTGCTCAAGATTGGTTCAGCTCAAAGTGAGGAGTTTATAATTGTGGGCATAGGAATAGGGTAGGTTTTTTTCACTTTTAGGTCTTAAATTGAGTATTCTTGGTTTATACCATTACTTATAAACCAGTATTGTGATGTCCAGAGTGTCCTTTTGCATTTACATTGGGAAATTGTTCGATAACTCTGGGAATTGTGGTTCAACACTATTTTATTCTGGAATGCTCTACTGACTTTCCCCATGGTGTAAATGTGTACTAGCCTATAGGTGCTTTATTGATACATTGTTGGAGGCATTGGAATCTTCTGTCTACTCACAAATTGTTGCCAATCTTGTCAAGACTCTACATGGCAATCTGCAGTTTCAGTTACCTGGCATGAGAACAGAAACAGGCATCGAAACTTCCCAAGGTACACGTATGTCACAGATGAGCACAAAAGAAAAACCCAGGTGGGGTTCACTCAATCTTCATTCCCCTCCAAACCCAGGGGTTTAGGAATAAGGCACTGGTGGAGGTGATTCTCAGCACAGAAACTGGAGAGAAGCAGAGAACCTTGACATTGGCCAAGGAAGCGGTGGAGTTACCATCCCTGGAAGTGTTCAGCAAACAAGCAGATGTGACATTTGGTGATGTGGTTTAGTGGAGGTCTTTTCCAGCCTGAGTGATTCTGTGATTCTGTGACTGCAGGATCTTGGCACTACTTTCTTTAGCCAGGTCATTATATAACGTGCAAAGATAGACACCCTAAATTATTATTACGGCTTTCTTCCCATGGGTGAGTTGGTGTGAGCAACTGGATGGCAGAAACCTGAGCTGTAAAGCAATACAGGTTAAAAGTTCAGCTTTCCACCTTTATGATGGCAGGTTTCACTCTCTCACTGAGAATGCCTCATTTGTATTTACTTTTTAGGGTCATTATCTGTCCCACGAGAGTCTTTGTGAAGGTCCAAATTTCAAATAAACAGTACACTATAAGACAGGTATGTGTGGATAATTTTTGTTGTGTTTGGCTAAAATATGGGTACTAAGCTCAATAGGTAAACATAAAAGTATGCCATTGAAAACAATGCATTCCCATTAGTGTTTGAATATGTGCCTAAACTCCGTGTACACTTTTACATGGTTATGTCATTTCCTGTGTAAAATGGGCTTGTTTATACAGCAGCCATATGAAAGATGCAGGAACCCGCTATGTAGGCTATTTGAAGCTTTCTTTAAGAAACATAAAAACCCCTTGACCCTTGTATAATAAAAGGTGTTAAAAGATACTGCTTTTATAACATCTTAGCCAAGACTAATAAGAATGTACAAAGCAAACAATATTTTTTTTTACTCCATAGTCCTGGTCAATCGCGTTATTTTATGGATTTACTATTGCTGTTGGGTAGTAAAATGATATTTAAAAATAAAATTGCAGGAGATTTCATTGCTTCTCAACAAATTCAATAAACAATAATCTTAACATATTTTGAAAAACAGTAAATACGGAGCAGTAAATGCACTTTGCTGAGTGCTCAGAATAGCCCATTTATTCTGTCATTCTGAGTTCACTGATGTCCCTGTTTTCCTGGGGTTTTTTTTCAGAACTAGTTTCAACTTTCTGCAGTGATTTGGCCAGCTGAAGTAATGCAAATGGATTCAGTTTTCCCTGATGTCATTTTGAAGGGCACAGCTGTCAAGAAAAAATGACTTAGTCAACAATAACAGTGATTAATTGGCTGACCCTCTGCTAGGGGACAGAAAATGTTCTTTTCACTGTTTTTTCTCTTAGAATCTCTTTGATATAATATCTTAAGCCATACCTTGCCATCCAGGAATCCAGGCTGAGCAGCCTCTGCCCATCATACTGCCAGAGAAATGCCATTAAACTAAATTGAATTAAAATGAAGGTATTGCTTCTGCACATCCAGTTTCCATCTGCCTGTTTTTACACAATGCCATTGCTTGTGGCATAAAGTCAGAAATAAGCCTTTAACTGATAAAACCAGACACATTTCAGTTTGCTCATGCAAATGCCTTCAAAACATTTATCTTTCCCCAGAAATTTTAGAAGAGAAACACAACTTGGGCCCTCCCCATGCTGAGAGAAAGGGGGAGATATCTTCCCCTCAGATCTCTTTTCTGCAAAGGTGAAACAAGACTCATAAACTTCAGATGGCAAAGAAGTCATTAACTCATAGGATTGGTGATCAGGTTACAGGAACCCAGCTAGGGAGGATAAAGGGCTAAAGGCAGTGAGGGGAGAAGCAGGACGAGGTGCTCCAAGGGAATGTGGCTGGGGAGAGAGGACCTGGGGACAAGTGGCTCTCGGGGGGACGCAGACTGGCAGCCCCTACAGCAGGGGAGGACAGCAGGGGCTGAGACTGGGTGAAAGACTGAATAATAAGGTGGAGCAAATGCAGGAGCAGCTGTAGAGGGGATGTACCCCCAAGTATGCATGAGCTGGGTGGGTGTCAGTGCTGCTGGGGGAACAGACACCTCCCAGGTAACAAACACCAGGACAAGAGGACACAGACTCAAGGTGCACTGGGGGAGGTTCAGGTTGGCCATCAGGAAGAATTTCTGCACAGAAAGAGTTGTCAAGCATTGGCAGGGGCTGCCCAGGGCGGTGGTGGAGTCACCATTCCTGGAGGTGTTGAAGAAACAACTGGATGAGACACTGAGTGCTGTGTGCTATGGTTTAGTTGACAAGGTGGTGATCAGTCAAAGGTTGGACTCAATGATCTCAGAGGTTTTTTCCAACCTAAATGATTCTGTGATTCTCTCGATGTACCTACCAGGAGAAAACCCTCTTATTCTGAGGGCTTGGTGCAAGTAATTCTTTCTTAGCATTTGCCTGTCCTTCTCTTGCTAGTGGCTTCCAGGGCTTTACTGAGAGCTCTAGCCCAGAAGCTGCTGAAGGCTTAGAGCAAGAGCAGGCTGCTGGATCATGGAATCAAACAATCGTTAAGGTTGGAAAAGACCTCTAAGATCATGGAGTCCAACCCTTAACCAAACGTTTCCAGGTTTACCACTAACCCATGTCCCCACGTGCCACATCCACACATTTTTGAACACCTCCAGGGATGGTGACTCCACCACTGCCATGGGCAGCCTGTTCAATGACTGACCACCCTTTCCATGAAAAAATTGTCCTTAATATCCAACCTAAACCTCCCCTGGCATAACTTGAGGCTGTTTTCTCTTATTCTGTCACTTGTTACCTGGATGAAGAGACCAACCCCCACCTGGCTACAATTTCCTTCCCTCCTGAGTATCCTTTTCTCCAGGCTGAGCCTGCCCACCTCTCTCAGCTTCTTCTCATCACACCTGTGCTCCAGACCCTTCCCCAGCTCCATTGCCCTTCTCTGGACATGCTCCAGCCCCTCAATGTCTTTCTTGTCATGAGGGACCCAGAACTAGTCCCAGCCTCACCAGTGCCCAGCACCGGAGGATGATCCCTGCCCTGGTCCTGCTGGCCACACCTTTGCTGGTACAATACTTCAGAAGCTCAGCAGAGGCAAATAACTTCTGACAGCGGCATTGAACAGCCAGAAACAGCAGTAACTTTCCCACAACACTGACTGTGTGCTGTTGTGGGAGTCCAAACCAACAGAGGTTAGAAACCTGAGTCTGGATGATGAGGGACTTTCATTTATGAGACTTTCAGGTGGATCACAAATGTCATTGCTGGGCCACAGGCACAAGCAGTCTGTTTTCTCCTAGCCATGTGCAGCCTGGGCTTAAAAGGTAGCTCTGGACTTTACATAGTGCTTAACTTTGGCATTTTTGTGCTTTTCACAGCAGCCCTTGGCTCCAGCAGCTGATTCAGAGCACTAAAGTAAGCAGCTTCCCCCACAGCAAGAGTGAAGAGCCAGGCCCTGGGAGAGTAAGC
The DNA here is from genome assembly GCA_014706295.1 of Lycocorax pyrrhopterus obiensis. Lineage (NCBI taxonomy): Eukaryota > Metazoa > Chordata > Aves > Passeriformes > Paradisaeidae > Lycocorax > Lycocorax pyrrhopterus. The sequence goes on along the minus strand of JACSVZ010000022.1, from coordinate 4,435,006 downwards.
TGAAGTGTCTGTGCAGAGCAGGAGCTGGTGAATGATGCCAGGCACAATGTCCCAAATGAGCCTCCTGGCTGGGCACAGGTACTGGTATTTGGGTCCCTCTGTCCTGTTGGGATTCAGCTGCAGGCATGAGAGGATCTTACTGTCCAGGAAAAAAAAGGAGTGGAGAGGCTCCTGTTAAACACAAGAGTCCCTGGGTTTGTTGGGGGGTTTTTTATTGCCAAGGTGATGAGAGTCCAGTTCCTTTTCCCTGATGCAGTTCTACCTGGCTAGAGGCACCAGGAGGGGGAACTCCCCATGCCTCCCACTGCTGCTGGGCAAGCCACATGCCTGCCTGTGCCCCACAATATGAAGCTGGACAGCTTGCAAAGCAGGGCTGAGACAGACACCTACCCCTGTACACCCTTTGGGGAATAGCTGATCTGACCTCGAGGAAGGACTTAAAGTACACACTTCCACATTTAACTGATTCCTTTTACTTCCTGTGTTCTTAGGTAAACAGCTGGTTACAGCCAGCCTAGTGGTTCAGGAGCATTGTGAGAACAGCTGCTGGATTAGTCAATAGATAGGCAAGAAACACTGAGTGTGAGGAAGGAGAGAGGAGAGAAAGAAAGGACTTGAGCATAATAATATTTGATCAGTAAGCTCCAGAAAATATAAGAAAATATAAGATGGAATCTTTCAGTGGCATAGAAACTTTAAACACAATTTGATTCTTTGGAATTCTAGAAAAATGACCTGCTCTTTATCTCAAAACACAGTGGAACTATCTGTCTCTCAAAATATTATAATATTTTTGGTAAGAGAAAAAGCCATAAGAAAGAATTCACTTCTTGCAACAGTAATGAAATATTCCCCATGCCAGTAAGATAAGAAAGTGATGAGGAGCATGTGCTGGCATTGTCAGAGTTTTAAAACCTTTAACCTGCACCAATAAACCTACTGATTTTTAATAAATCTTAGGATTTTGGGGAAATTCCAGAGGTTTAGGAGTCTCAAGAGAAAAGGAGTTTAATTCAGTACTTTAAAGGGTGACTGTTCTGAACTGGCAATTATAAGCAAATTATGGGGCTGTTGATACCGACTGAATCTAATAATGTGTTTGAAGGATGGAAATTTAATTCACAAGTGATAAGGGCAAGAAGAACAATGAGGATCATTTGGCCTGATGAGCTCTGCTTACCCCAGGTAAAAAAATTTTCCTTCTGAGTCCCTGAAGTGTCAGCTCAGTTTTTACAAAAATCAGGGAAGCAAATACAACTTTAGGAATGACTGAGAGGAAAATAGAGAATAAATGAGAAAACAATATGCAGCCACTGCACACAACTCCGAAACACTTTGGGATACAAAAGAGCTGGAGAAGGGCAGTAAGAAGGACTGGAAGTATGGAACAGGTTTTGTGAGAGGAGTAATTAGACTGGAGCCCTTCAGTGAAAGGTGACTGGGGCAAAAAGGAAAAGTGGTGAGGACTAAGAATGTGAACTGGGAGCAAGTTTTCTCCCAAACAAGAATCACAGTGCACCAAATGATAGCGGCTCAGGACAGGCTTGAAGCAAGCAGAAAGACATTGATTCCCCCAGGGTAGCCCAGCTGCAGAACTCCTGAGCACACCTTGGATGGGATGCTAGTATTTATGTATGTTTAAAAAAAAAAAGGAAGAAAAATCCATGAAAAGCTGCTGACCATGAATGAGTCCATGGGACTTTCTAAGCCCCTAGTAGCTGGAAGTTCAAAAGCTCTGCCAAGAAAACCTTGCTGCACATTTGTCCTGTCTTTATTTTGTTTGTAGTGATCTGCTGTTCCCTACAGGAGATGAGCTCCATGTGACCCATGGTCTAACTTGGCAAAACCATTCTTCCATATGAAGCCCAAAACTCAGAGTAAACTGCTACAATGGGACATCATGGCTCAAACCAGTAGGACTCACTAGGGCTTGGCCACTGTCCTGTTAGAGGAGCATGGCAGTCTGATGTGGTGCCTCTTTTCCCATCTATTTTTTTTTTAAAGCCTATTTTTAAAGTTCCGTGGAATTAAATGACGCTATGTAATAGCTGGGTATTACATATTCGGAAAGAGAGATCCAGGATTGATTTAAAGACCGAAAGTTTTAAAAAGCTCACCACATTCAGCTCTAAGCTAATTCTGGGAATATTAGCACTTCATTTTTTAATAAGCAGCTATTTCTACTTACTGTCCAGTTTCCACTTTGAATTACTGAATTGGCTTCTTTGTCTGCTGCATGAAAAAACTTACTCCCATGGGCATTGTTCTACCTGTGCAGACTGGGATGAATGTTTTTCTCTTATTTTCTGTGGAAGGGGTTGATTGACTTTGTTCTGCTTTTACTGTGCACCTTCGTTACCAGGTTTTTTCTTCTTGGGGTTTTCCTTTAGGCTCTCACTTCTCCAAATACTTTTAGTATGTAAACACCAGAACTCATTTAATGTTGCAATAACAGTCTCATCAACACCACAGAGGCACTACTAACTTTCTACTTTTACTGGATTTTGACCTTTACAGTCTGGGGATCAGCTTTCCCTGTCAGCTCCAGCATCACGTTAGGAGTTCAGAATCAGCTTTCTATTATAACCAACCCTGCTTTTCCATGATCGCTGCTTTCTAATGAAAAGCTTTCCATTTTATAAGTTCTTGCCTCAGAGTTGAAAATCCTTGTTTACAGCTGAGTTAAAAACCAGTTTGGTGCCACTAAAAAGTCCCTGCTCAACATGATTTATGTAATTCCTGTTACTCATTATGAAGTAAAAGTTACTTTGCTTTTTAGGGTGAGGTGTTGGGACAAGTGAAGGTGGAACCCCATGAGCCCTGTCAGTGCCAGGCTCCAGAGCAGAGCCCAGGGTCCCAGGCTGGAGGGGTCACCACCATCCCATCTCCATCCTAGGAGGAGCAAGCTCCTCAAGAAGTCATAGAAGAAGGATGCTGGCAGCATTCTGTACTTCTGGAATGGTGAGGTGCTGGGCTTCAAGATCTGGGCAGGGGACTGACAAACCCTCTGCTGCTCACACATATTCGCTAAAACCCTTTGTCCCAGGACATTCTCCAGACATCCCAAGGATGTGAAGATCAAGATGTGCTCTCTTTGGCATGGATTTAAAGTTTGCTTGGAAGCTTCTCTGGACCAGATGCCTGATTCCTACAGATTTAGTTCTGCTGTCAGCCCTGGGAAGCACATGCTCTCAGATCGCTGGAGGAGGTTTGCACCTCTTGCTGTGAGTCCATAGGGTGCCTCTGTAACCTGCTTGCAACCTGCTTGTAACCTGCTTGTAGCCTCTTATTCCTGGCAGAGGGCACGTGCCGTGCCAGAGCTCTCACCAATGCCATGCTTTCCCAGCACAGTGCCAGCTGTCTTGAGGTTTAAATTCTGGATGCTGGGTGGTTGTTTTTTTTCTCCAGTGGTGTCCAGTGCAGCCAGTACAGACACCCCAGAGCAGCACTGGCTCCCCTGGCCCAGGAGGAGCTGTTCAGGCACCCCAAGGGCTCCCGGGCTGCTGTGACTCACCAGCCTCCGAGAAGCTGTAGGAGTGCACCGCTGGACACAGCCCCTCTAATGAGGCTGGGCCTTTTCCTTGTTTTTCTGGGATACAGGCAGTGCACTGGCACTGTATGAGCCGTCCTGTAGCTCAGTCCCTCAAGATTCTTCGGAGCAGCAAAAGCCTCTCCCTGCCACTGCATGCCCTATTCACAGCATGGGGCTCTTGTTGGGAGCCATGTGAAGGGAGGGAAGAAGGGATGACTGCTGGAAGGTGGTGGGGTGAGGGACGGTGGGGACATTTCTCAGTTAGAATTGCTCAGTCTCTCCTAGGAAGGACTGACAGCGTGTCTCTGGTAGATTATCCCGGATAGCCAGACTTTGCCCCATATTATATGGTTTTCATCACAAACATAAAAGTACTTGGTATAAAACAGAAGGTCAGGAAGGTTTAAGACATGGTATATGAGAAAACATTTTCCAGATTTCAGCTTCCTCCAAGGTAATATGCAAGTGTAATTAAAACAGAACCTGGAAATATAGAGTACAGTACCCTATTGAAAGTGTGTTGTATGAGCTGAACTCCCTTCATTGATAGTTTTCCAAAACACACAGCTGCAATAATCTTTATCCAGGAGAAGGGAATAAATTAAGTCTGAACACCTCTGCATATAGTACAGTACAGTGTATAGCCCTGCACCCCATATAACCTCGGAGAGGTAATGGAAAGCTGAAGGAGGCGCAAGTGGAAAACCTCTCTGACCAGCAAACACTTTCTTCTTCTGAAAGCAGACAGATGGGAAGAAAAGCTCATGAAACAGAGGCAGCTTAAGTACTGGGATGTCTCGTTTCTGCTCAAGTCGTTGAGACTGTGCAGTGGCAGGGTGCCAAAGCACACTCCAGGTTTGACAGGTGGGGAGGGGAACGTCCTGGGCTTGCCCAGCAAACAGGGAGTATTGATGGCCGGCTAACGTGAACAAAAAGGAGTTTATCATATTTAACAGTAGCAGCAGCCACTAGGATATAAAAGCCTGGAAAAAGTAACCAGGTCCTATTTCTACTTCCCCTGAACAGTTTAGCCATGGAGTTCAGGTTGTGCTTGCCAGGCTTCACCAAACTCAGAGAGGTGCAGCACTGAGCAGCCTGTTCTGCTTCACGTCTGCTTTTCCTCCTGCAGCACCAGTGCAAGAAGAGGGGTAACTCCCTTCTGGAGACCAGAGCAAGGACTGCTTTGCACCTCTAGCACCTCCAGATCAGGGAATTGATCTCCATACTTGCCAAACCGTTCAAGGTCCATAGTAAATTGTAAGGATTGTACTGTTACTGAAAAATACATCTTAATTTCATATTTTTAAATAGCATTTTTCCTGGGAAATGGAAACAGAAAAATGTATGCACACTGACACCCCAAACTGAGTCTTATGGGAAGGACTAAGCACCTTTATGTTGCTAAAATATAATTTACTTCCATAAAAGTCCTTTTTCAGCTTGTAATGTATTCCTAAGGGTAGACTTGGCCTCAAAGTGTTCAGATTTACTCCGTATGAAAAGGAGAAAAATTTTGCAAGAGTGAAGTATGACAAATTTGTTTATGAACTACCAGTTCAAGCTTAGAAATGCCCTTTCCCTTCAGTGACAGCCAGAGGCAGGAATCCAGTGAACCCAGGTTTCCCCGTGTGGTCAGATGGCCCCTCACCACACTGCTGGAACTCGGAGTTCTGCTAAGAGCAGTGCAGACACATCCAGGAAAGCTCTGGAAGAAGTCAATCCACATATCCCAGTGCTCCAAGGTATATGTTATCACTGATCTGCACTTCCAGTCCTAAAGGAGTGCATGAGACAGGATACAGTGCCAGATCCACACTGGCTCCAGTGGTACATACAAAGCCCTTTCAGAACCTGGAGCACTGGGAAAGACACTCACGTAGTTGTGGGGGCCAGCTGGCACTTCTGCACTATTGGCACAGAACCAGAATTAATAAGACCTGCTGGACTTGAACTGAGTTTTTTCTATTGGGTTTCTCTTTATCATGATCTCCAGAGCATCCTGGAATACCCATAAGGACTATTTTCCCTCTTGTTAGCTAGAATGTCCCAGCCCTGCTTGTCCCAGGTAACATGGACAGATCCTCTTTCCTCACATGACCATGAAATTCCTTTGACTTTCCTTCTGCAGAAGCAGCAGCAGGTGGTTAAGAAGGAAAATTATTAAAATTTTAAATCTTTACTTAGATAGGAACTTGAGAATGAGCAGAGGAAAGATCGAAGTTGAGAAATTTGAACTTTTGCCCTGGTCTAAAATCTCTGTTTGTTTTTCAGAAGGAGGGAGCTCCCCCCAGGAAATGTTGGACTAACAATTGCCTTATCAAGTTGATTTTGATTCTTATATGTTCAAGAAGAGAAAAACACAAGAGGCTGTTATGGGACTTTATTGCAAGATGGTCAGTTAACCTGCATAGTTAACATTTTAGAATATGAAAGCACAGGCCTGCATAAAAATGATCAGTCTGCTTTTCCATGTGAAAACAGGAAAAGCATGTGCTATGATAACATTCAAAACAAAATTATGTGCTGGTGGGGAATGAGGAGGACAGGAAGATCAAATATTTAAATGTCTTTGTTTAAAAGTTATTTATCATTCCTTGTTAATTAGGACAAAAAGGAAAGAAAGTTGTGTAATGACCAGTGAACCAGCTTGAGAGAGGTTAAATGCATAATTTCAGGACCGCAGTAGCCCAAGGATCTCTGTGCAGTGTATGCAAAGTCTTTTGATAGTGGACGAAAATATATAAATTAAGGAAACACACAGAAAATCGGTTTCCTGGTGAGTTAGACACAGTCTGATTGCAGAGTGGTCTGCACGGAACATCATCCCTGCAGGAGAGGAGAAATTGGGACAAGTAAAAATTACCAGGAGAGGTCATAAAGGTGCCTGTGTCTGAAGTCTGAAAAGTGGAAAATCCTGGAAAGATGTAACCTGGAGATTCCAGCTTAGATGTGTGTGTTACCAAGAGGATCCTGCAATTTCTCACTTTCTCCCTTCAGTGCATCTGCCCTCCACCAAACTCCAAGTCTGTGCTCATTGCTGTCTCCATGTGCTGGTGCCCGATGAGTCTCCTCTTGTTCTCTACATGCACATACATCCAGCCTCACCACTGCATGTGTTAGTACTTTCAAGGAAGGGTGTTCTTCTGTCCCTCTTTGCTTTCCATTTCTTCATTTAAACTTCTCTAGACTGCTTTCTCCCAGCCCTTAATTTGTAGCCCCTTATCTCCTCCCTATAAGAGCTGCTCCCTCCAGCCTCTTGGAATGGTAAACTCAGAGCCAGGTCTGCAAGTAAGAGAGAAGACAGGATTGAGGCCAAATCAGGAGGTCCATTAAATATAATGTATTAATCAATGAATTCTTATTATAAATAATAAGACTTTATTTTATAATTAATTATATACATTAAACATCATCATATCCTTTCTGATCCTTCTTTTCTGTTCAGCCACATGAACACCTGAGGCCATTGCTGATGTTTCCCAACATGTTTCAGCAAATACATGACAGCAAGTTTCTCAGCCTCTTTAGTGGCCTCAGGTGACAATCTCCCAGGAAGAGGAGAATCTTCTACATGAAAGATTCATTATCTAAGATAGACGATCCACATAGCTGTGGAGCTGCCCACTGAGCAGAGCTGAGTGGAGGAGCTTGAGGACAGCAAAAGTGTATGTAAAGGGGAATAAATTGCCAGTGCTCTGATTGAGGGAATCCCTTCAGAACTGAAACTGAAATTGAAGTTCAGGTCCACAGCCAACTGTTCTGGCTTCATGTCGCCTCAGAGGCTGTGCTGTTCTGTTCCCTCAGGGAGCTGTGCTCAGACAGACTGACAGGGAAAGGGCTTGGTGCTACATGGAGCAGTGACAGGCAATCTTAGGCGGGACAGTAACTTTCTCCAACTGAAGTGTGTCAGAATCCTTCTGTGCATCATTAGGTAGGACTAACACACACCCAGGTGACTGTCAGTATTTATCAGACACAGCTCTGAGCTGGGAAGTGTCCACTGTGGTGGACAGACCATGTCACACCACTGAGAGACTGCTGGTGGCAAGAGCCTTTTCTCTGCATGACTACACACTGTAGGGCCTCTTGAGCATTGTCATTTTTAATGGCTGTAACTCATTAATGGCAAAGAGGGTTCAGAAAAGCATAATCATTCCCCTCCATCACCCTCCCATTAAAAATTTGCTGTTAACAATGGTATTTAATATTGCTTTGAGTGTAATGCACAAAGGGAAGCTTAGCAAATAGAAAGCAACAAAACCAGCTTTAACCTTCCTGCCTGGAATTTGCCACAGGCACAAGAACAAAATGAAATGTAGCATTTCCCCAACAGAGATCCCACAGTTCCCTGCATTGTTCAACATCCTGCCTCGTGTCAGAATAACTTGTTCACTAAACACCTTGTCAGACACAGTTAAACCCCCTTCAGCAGATAGCTGTGGGGAGTCAGAACATCTCGGGAAAGACCGGCTGCAAGCACAGGGATCTGGGATGCCTGTGGATAAGAAGTCCAGACAGGTGATTCCATTGGCCCCCCGAGGCCTGATATTTAAGAACATATGAAAGATTTCTAAGGACTACTGTGAAGTTTCAGGGCCATTAAAGCAGCTGCTACTGCTCTCTTGAGAAGCTGACATCCCAGTTAATGTGCTGGGAAAGAGAGGAGGACAATATTATAGTTCCCCAAGCCCTCTAAGCCAGCGCTCCTGCCAGCAGCGCAGCCTTGCTCCCTGCCCCAGCTGCTGCTGCTCACATCTGCACCAGCACTGGCGTTTGTGAGGTGATGTGGATGTGATCCAGATTCAGCCTAACCTGGCAAAACAAGCCAGCTCAGTTCACCCCGTCGGGTCACTACTCAGGCTCACTCTGTGGCCTCATGAAAGCTGGTGCCAGCAGCAGCCAGGAGCAGGGAACATGCAACAGGGACAGGTGGGATGTCTCTTGGCAGGGAATATGCAGCAGGGACAGGCAGGATGGCTCCTGGCAGGAATATGCAGCAGGGACAGGCAGGATGGCTCCCGTCAGCAAGGTGCTGGCTCTGGGGGACTCTGGGTGAGGGACTCTGCCATGTTCTCCTGGTACTATCCCAGTGCTAATACCTGTGCAGGCTCACATTGATGCTTGGGGCAGCCAGGATGGCCTGACCAACCCCAGCCACGGGAGCTATGGCTGCTTCCATGCAGCTCTCCCTGCTGCCCCCGGGCAGAGCCACCATCCCCCAGGACATGGCTGACAGCAGCAGGCAGGCACAGCTCTGCCACCTCTGCCCCTTCCAAACCAAACCCCAGCACAGACCTGGAGCCTCCCAAACTGTTGCAAAATGTGGAATATGTTAAGATTGTCTTAAGTTAGGATGTTGTTTGGTGTAAGGTCTTTGTATACTTTCAAGCCTAATGATCAGGAAAGGAGACCCCATCAGTGGAACATCCTCTACCCATGGACATCCTGTAACTAACAAGCTTTAAGGATGTAGTAAATCAAGATGTTGATGTATGTTTATGCCTACATTGCTAACCTGGCAAAATACTCAAGGTGCATGTAACCTATAGGTGAACTATGTTCATTGTAATACTAAAAATCCTGCCCACAGGTCAAAAAGACTCCTGGGTTACGTAACTTATATGGAAATTACTAACCAATCCTAAGAGGGGCTGTACTGGGGAAGTTACTAACTCTGAATTTCTGTGTCTAAAAAATGCTGCTCAAAGTCTGCTGGGGCATGCTGGATTTGTGGAATATCACCAAGCACCCAGGCTTGCACAACCCTGAAATAAATAATCTTGCTGACCTTTACTTCCATTGGGCAGACGATCATACACAGCAACAAGAGTAGGACTACATGCTCCCTTTCTCAAGGAAAGGTGGTAACATTCACGTGCAGATCCCAGTTTGGCATCAGGAGCTCAGCTCCAAGGTTGAACACGTCCAGGGATTGCTACAACACAACAGGTTCCAAGAAAGAAAGGTCTTGCTGGCCTTTGCCTCCTGTTGGGCAGCCCATCATCTGCACCTGGAACACTGGGGCTACTTGCTTTCCTTCCCATGGAAAAGCACTGTCATTCCCATTCAGGGGCCCATCACCAAAATTTACGATATCACCTCCAATACTGAAGACATCTGAGGATTGCTCACACACAGAAGGTGCCAGGACAGAAAAGTCTTGCTGGCCTTTACCACCACTAGGCAGGTGATCACCTGCAGCACCAACAGGAGGAATAGGTGTTTCCCTTCCCAAGGAAAGGTGCTTTGATTCACTTTCTGGACCCCACCTCTGCAAGTTGGTGGCAAAATTTGTTCCAAAACTGAATAGATCCGGGGATTGCTCCTACACAAGATGTGAAAGCTGTCAGAAAGCTGTTGCTGGCCTTTACTGTTGAAGAATAAATCTGGTCCAGGTAATTTGGCCTGCAAACTGAAGACTGAGATGAAGACTGAAATCCAGATTGAGCTCAGGGTGGGAGCCAGGAGCTGCCAACCTTTGGTTAACAAAAGGCACAAAGACAGGTCCAGGTGACTGGACACTGAGAAACGTAGCAGGAGCCAGGGAAGTGGATGGACACGGAGAGGCTGATGGGAGCCAAAGACTCAGGAGGAAGAGCTGAGCACTTTGGTGTGCTTGGATTGTGAAGGGATAAAAGCCCAGGGGTTCAAGGTCCCTCCCCAGAGGCACCGGCTCGAGCTGCTTCTGTGTTCCTGCGCCGTGAATAAATTGTTTTGTGGAACGAGACACGTGAGACTCTGCCATGGGAAACCTGGTCTGACTGTGTGAGAGTGGGGAGTGCAGGGAGTCAATGGGGGCACCCTTCGGCTCACTTGAGCCACCCACTGTGAAGGGGCTTCGGTCCCAGCAGTGAAAGTCTCTGACCTTTGGCAGTGTGACTGCCAGGGAGTCACACAGTGATCACAATGGGAAGCTTCCTTAACATTTACCTCCCATGGGCAGCCTATAACCTGCGCTTTAAATACTGGGGAAAGGCGCTCTCCTTCCCGTGGACACACAATTACATAATTACTCTCTCGAGCGTGTCATTATCGCCTCGTTGCACGCCGGCGAAGGATCCCGATGCTGTGGGGCAGTGCCGCGCCGCCCGCCCGCCTCACGCCGCCATGCCGCCCAGCGCTTCCCGCGGAAGGGGCAGGGCCGCGCCGGCGGAAGCGGCGCCGGGGACTGATGGCGGCGCTGGTGCGGGCCCTGGTGAGTAAAGGGAGGAGGGAGGGAGAGAAGGAAGGAGGGGAGAGAGCGCTGGTGGTGAGGGGGTGAGCGGCGTGTGGAGCCGGGGCTGTGCCCGCGCCGCCCCTGTGGCGGCCTCCCCCTGCAGCCCGAGGGGTGTCAGCGGGGGCTGCTCCCGCTTCCCGCCCTGTGGCCTCGCACCCGATGTCTGGCGAAGCAGCGGGTCGAGCGTTTCCCGCGGAGTTTGTGTTTGCAGAAGGGTTAGTGGGGGGTTGGAGCGTGTTCAGGGATGGGAAGGGAGCTGGGGAAAGGGCCGGAGCACCAGGAGCGGCTGAGGGAGCTGGGGTGGGGGGGGCTCAGCTTGGAGAAGAGGAGGCTCAGAGGGAATCTTGTGGCTCTCCACAACTCCCCGACAGGAGGGTGCAGTCAGGTGAGGTTCGGGCTCTGTTCCCTGGGAACAACGGACAGGATGAGAGGAAACAGCTTCAAACTGTGCCAGAGGAGGTTCAGCTTGGACAGCAGGAGGAATTTCTTGACTGAAAGGGTAGTCAGGTATTGGAAGGGGCTGCCCAGGCAGGTGGTGGAGTCACCATCCCTGGAGGTGTTTAAGGGACTCAGTGCCATGGTCTAGTTGATATGGTGGTGTTGGGGTTATAGGTTGAACTCGATGATCTCAGAGGTCTTTTCCAACCTAATTAATCCTGTGATTCTGATGTGTAAGGGTGGAGGGCTGGAGACACATGTCTGCCAGTGGGACTCCTCTGGGCTCAGTGTGTGCCCTGTGGGGTGGGCATTGCCCTTATGGGAGCCTCCCCTCTCACTCTGGAGCTGTTTGAAGCAAGGATGGTGTAAAGATTCCAATTCCTGTGTTACTGGTCAGGCACTGGCACCACCACAGGGCAGTGGTGGTGTCACCATCCCTGGAAGTGTTCGAACACCATGTGGATGTGGCACTTGGTGACATGGTTTAGTAATGGACCCGGCAGTGCTGGGTTAGTGGTTGGACTTGATCATCTTAGTGGGCTTTTCCAGCCCTAGTGGTTCTGTGATTCAGATTGGAAGTGTTTGGGTTCCTGTGAAAGTGTGGATTTCCAATCACTCCACTCCTTTCTTCTTTCCCATGCATTTGTGTGCATTTTTTCTTTCTATTAGCCTTTGAAGCATCTGCAGCAGAGCTCCTCTTTTTAGCATATTGTCTAGAAAAGGGAATTTTGTACCTGGATATGATCTTGTAACACCACACAAATACAGGGGTGGCCAGCGCTGCTAAGTAGGGACAGACTTCCCAGGAACGGCCTTTGGTACGGGGGCAATGTCCACTTATGGAATTAGTCCCGCAGGTTCTCGGGGCTGAATGCTCAGGGTGTGGTTTCCCCAAGCACGGTGAGTCCTGCCCTTTCCACCCTCAAGGTGAAAGCAGCCAAGCACAAACCTGCCCGAGAGCAGCTGAAATGCAGCGATCTTGAGTTCCTGCTTTCTTCTCCCACCCCTGCCCTTTCTCTGTGCTTTGTCCTTGCTTTGTTGCCTGCCTTTTTCTTGGCCCCTGTAATCCAAGTGCTGGAGCAGCAGAACAGTGGCAACAGGTTCTGCAGTTTGAAAGCGTTAAAGAGGCAATGGTCAGCAAAGAGGGAGGGGGGAGCCAGGCAGGAAAGGAGCAGGGAGAGCAGTAGGGAAGCAGTGAGGCACCAGAAGGGCTCAGCTGTCTGTGGCGCTGCACCCCCAGGGCAGGGTTTGCAATGAAAACCTGCTTCTGAAGGGGAAGGATTTGCCTCCTGGGCTTACCTGTCCCTGGGCAGCTCCTCACCCACCTGCTGCTGGCATTCATGTGGCAAAGTAAGCTGATTTCATTTTTCAGCCTGACCAGAAAGGTTTCTCTTTAAAGAGGAGATGATGTAGTTATCTGCCATTTTTGTAATCTGAAGTATGCTCAGCTTCAGATCAAGAACTGCTCATCCCTGGCATTTCTCAGCACCTGTTTCTGCATTAGAATTTAATGGTTGCCTAGTTGTATGAAAACGAGTCTTCAAACTTTCTGCATTTCTTCCTTCTACTGGAAATAAGGACAGTGGTTTTTTTGTCTGACTTCGAGCTCCTGGTGTATGATGCAGCCCTGACATTTCAGCTCTACTCCTTAATACTGGCATTATGATAAATCTGGCTTTTGCCCAAGATACCTTGATAAATAGCTTGTCTGCTACCTAAGACTTTCCTAAAGGTTGCCGAGAGGATTTAGAAGACTAGTGATATTCTTTCATCTCTATCTTGACAAGGCAGCTGACTGCAGACTATTCCTGAGTAATCCAGTTTAGGCTTGATACATTTTCTTTCAGGGAAGGGGAGGAGCAAAAGTAGCGCTTGTAATTTGAAAGGAAGGCTGTGTTCTGCAGACAGTGATGCCGGCTTAGAGAAAATTCCTTACCCTCTCGTGTTCCCTGTTGTCTCCTGGTGTCTGTTTTCTTTACTACTGGATTGTTTATCACATCTCAGTTTTTAAGTGTGTGTATGCTTATTTTTTGTTTTCATATGTGTCTGTCCAGTTTTGTTGCAGTTGTGCTTTTCAACAGCTCTAAACCTCAGCATGTTGAAGCTCTAAGCCATATCCCAACATGTGCATGTTACAGAGAAAAAGCCTCCAAAAATTTCTGTCATATCCTTGGAATCTTGGAGTAATTGTTTACAGAAAAAGGTTACTTCTTTCTTACTGAAGTGTTTGTTAAATTGTTTATGTCAGAACACTGGATTATCTCAAAAAGAACTTTGTGGGACTCAGCTGAAATGGTTTTTTGGATAGAAATGTAGCATTTCCATAATTTCACTTGCTGACAGTGGTGTTACGTCCAAAGATCAGAAGGCTGAGTAGTCTTGCTACAGTAGAAGTGGGAAGGTGTAGTAGCAGTGAACACTAATCATATTTGTCATGGTAGAGCATCTCTCCCTTTGCACTTTTTAAAACCCCAAATCAGTTCCCTTAATGAATTCAAAGTGCAGCTCTGGGAGGAGTTGAAGGACAGCCTGCGAGGCCAATGGCCACACCTGAGGGACAGCGGTGACTGTGTAGGTCACAGGAAGAGAACAGGAACTCAGGTTGGTTTGTGTCTGTTCTTCTTATCTCTGGGCAGATCTGCTGCTCTAATGGTTGTCCTTCCACTGGGCACCACCAAGGACAGTCTGACTGCCCACCCCACCAGGTATTAATACAAATTGATAAAATTTCCCTGAAGTCTTCTTTTCTGGAAACTAATCCTCTCCTCATATGTTGGATGCTTCAGTCTCTTAATCATCTTTGTGGCCAACCAAAAATGAAGCTATTTTTATTAGAAAAAGGCATCTCCATTCTAATAAGATACATATTATTTCCGATGTTAATGTAGTGCATGTATGAAGGAGGCAAATATTGTACTAACTTGAATATTGCAGAAAGTAAAAGGTGCAAAGAAAGTGCAGACAAAGAGAGCCCCCCCTCTTCTTTGTATTGCTGACATTTTCATGACAGAAAATAATTATCTTCACTGAATTTTATCAGGACAATATGTGCTTTTAGAATACTAAAATTCTTAGCTGTGCCTGAGTAAAGTAAGACAAAGATGCATAAAAGCTGAGTTGGATGAGGGCTTTTTAGAGCTCACTCAGTCAATTGACGAATACTTCTTAAGCATTTGAATTTATTGTGTAGACAGAGAAGTTGTGGTGTGGTTTTGTGATGTAGACAGCCCACCATTTCCTTTCCTTCTGTTTCTGCCATCAGACTTGGGTTGGATACTTGTACTGGAAGGCAAAATATTTTTATAATCAAAATTTATACTCCTGTCAAGCACAAGTTGGGAGTTGAATCTGAGGATTGTTAGAATGATGGAATATCCTGAGTTGGAAGGGACCCGCAAGGATCGTTGAGTCCAATGCCCAGCCCTGCACAGACATCCCAACACCCTGTGCCTGATAGCGTTGTCCAAATGCTCCTGGAGCCTCGGGGCCCTGCCCATTCCCTGGGGAGCCTGTTCAGTGCCCCAGCACCCCCTGGGGGAAGAACCTTTCCTGATATCCAACCTAACCCCTCCCCCATCCCGACACAGCTCCATGTTGTTCTTGTTGTATGAATGTGGAAGCAGAAGGACAGTTAAAGTATTTCTGCATATTTGGGTCCTTTTCTTCATTGCTTGTGTCCTCGTTGCAGAGCTGCCAGACTGGAGTAACCCCATGGATAGCAGGATGCAGTGGATTGCTACAGACCGCCGCAGTCCCGGGCCAGTGTAGGCGGATGCTCTGCAGTATTTTCCAGGTAGGATATCAGAGCGTGTTAAAGTGTGTGAAAAATTGTATGTTCTTAAATTATCAAGAAAAAGTCATGGTTTTTCAATAAAGAGGCTTCCAAAAGTGATGTCTTCACTTGTATTGTGGGAATATCAAGGCAAGTCTAGAGCTCTCTGCTGCTGTAAGAGTGAGCCTCTACTCTTATTACATGTCCAGGTGTCTCTTTTAATAGATCCAAATGATCTGTCATGAGAAGATTAAATGCAGAAGTCCAAATGGAGGTGTTACTTTTCCAAATGAGCTATTACAAGCCAGTCACGATTGCATGTAGTTTCCAGCATTTTATTTTAGAGAGCACTTTATTTTATAGAACGTCTCCACTGTATGGTGGCCTTGGACTTCCTAGTAGTGATAGGTGTTTACCTTGCACAGCACATTTAGTGTTGTACCAGTGGAAGCTTTGCAGTTTGGCTCCCAGGTGTGTGACAGCCAGCATAGTGCCAGAGTGTGTCTGTCCAGAGTAGATCAACTAGAGCATCATGTAATAGCAGTTAATGATAAAGGGGTGAAAAATGTGTAGAAAATGGGAATAGATGCCAGCTCTTGGAATAGAATGAGAGTGAATTTCTTGAGTTTCCTTCCTGCATTTAATGAAGCAAAATGGGGTTAAGCCTCTTCTTTATCCTCCTGTATATCACAACTTGTGTCATAGAGCCGTGGTGTACGGACTTCAATTTCCCTGTAAGCTCTTTGGCTTGAGTATCTTTTTTCAGAGGAGATCTTCCAGTCCTGGGAAAATTGCTGGTGATTTTGTGACACAACCCTACTATGAAAGCACCAGTCCACACCAGTAGCACGTGACATTGGGACTAGAGGTGGAAATGAGCAGTTGTGAAGTTATTAATGAGGTTGGGCTTACTCTGAGCCACCAGTACATGTCTGGGTATGACTGCTCTGAACAGTATATTTATTTTGTTTGAATTAATTGATAAATAAGGTCCTGCTAAGTTGGGTGTGCTAGGAGGCTGTGAGAGTGTTCCGTTCAGTGTGCAGCTTCTTTCCTGGGGAGCCCACTCGCTCCTGCTGGAGAGTTTTCTTTGTCGTGCAGTAGGTCTGTGATAGAAGTCATGTGCTCTAAAGTTACAGGGGCTGTAGTGGTAGCTTTTACACTGCAATTTGTGTTTTCTCAAGTCCTGGCCACAAAGACAATTGAATGGGCTATAAAGTTGTAGATAAAAATAGCTGTTTGTCTGCTAAGGCAGAAGAAGCAATTACTCTTTATTAAGAGACAAACCCCATAATTAGAAGTAGTGTGAGAGTCAGAGAGCCTGTGGCTTTTGAGTGCAGTGTTCTGCCAGTCCATTCCATCAGTACATTTATGGAACACTGGAAAATGTGGTGTGGAGCATTAAGCATGGACAGCCATTTTGTTTGTAACAGTTTGTTATAATAAATTTGTGCTTTTTGTGGTACAGAATTTTTCAGGATTAGCCAGAATTAATTGACTTGGAAGCAAACTACGTGTGGTTGATGTAATGTTAAATCTGTAGTCTCTTAATTTTTTTTCCTTTCTTTTATCATTTCTACTAGAGACACAAGGCTGGCCCCTTCCAACTCTCTAAATTCTGTGGTGGATTGATTCAAGCCAATGGAGCCATCACACAGCAAAACAGATCCTTTTACAATACAAATAAGGTGAGAAGAGTTTAGTATTTTTATTGTTGGAGGGCACATGTGCTAGGGATTCTACAGAAACAGGAGGCAAAACACTTCTCAGAACACATAGGAGAGAATTCAACCTTTCTCTAAGATGTTTTAGCATAATGTGAACAATGGGTCTGGTAACTTGAGAAGGAATTCTGTTCCTTTCCAGCAAATGAAGGGCTGGCATAGGAAGGTGCAGTTACAGTTGGGTTATCAGGGTGAAGGTTCCATTGACAAGGCTGAGGGCTTCCGTCCAGTGAGGAGAGAAATTAAGGCAAGGTGTTGGGGGCAGATGTTCCTTCCACACATATTAGAAGTGACAGGATGTTTCCTGATTCTTTAGTTTGGGAATAATGCGTGGTGACAGTTTTGCTATCTGCTAAACACTGCAAATTGTCATGCAGTCTACTAATAACAGCTACTAATTATTGTGTACTAATTTACTGTTCATCTGTGCTATTTTGTTAATCTGTCATCTATGTGTCTTGTACATGTATTGTCTTTTGTCTTGGAATAGAAGTTTTCTGAGGCATGAATCAATTCTATAAGATCAGTTTACCACTTAAACTAAGGATGTTAGCATCTCTCAGCTAATAAATGTCCTGATTCTGCTCTTGTTAACCCAGTGTGAGGAAGATGGCAAAATGGAATGCATGCATGAGAAATGAGAGGACAGAAGGAAAAAGAGTTAGGGACTGATGGGTAAAACTTCCATGAAAACAATAATCCCAGTTTACTGTCTAGCTAGTAGTGCATTTTGCTGGTGTGGAGTTAGAGGTACATACTAAGAAGGATTTTAAATTGGTTATGTTGACATGGACAGAAAAAATGAAGTAGAAGCAGAAGTGTGCAGGGGAAGAACCCCTGCCTGCTCTTTGCATTTAGTTCTTAACTAGAGGGTTTCCTTCTTATAGTCAATTTTTTGGTGTTTTTCAGCTATTGAGATAAACCAAACATTTTGCAGATGGAGATTGAAGCATATACAAAGGGGTTGCACAATTTATCACAGCCAGAGCTAAAGATGTAATCCGGGCTCCCAAATATGGTGCATGCCCCTAATCCCCATTCCTGCCTGCAGTGCTCTCTGAGACCTGCACAGGCAGCACTTGCTGAGCAGATCTGGGAGAGCAGTGGGTGACAAGACAGTAGATCAAACAAGCCAGCGGTGCCATGAAGATCTTCAGGGCAGGACTCAAGATTTGCTTTTGGTGTATTGGAAAAGGCAAGGGGAGGGGTACAAGGGTTGAAAGATGGATGGGGAAACTTCCCCGTTAAAATAGCCGTGGTGTAAGAAGCCAGGCAGGATTTATGACCCGAGAGGAAGCAGTTTACAACAGTGTAGGTTTGAGGTGGGTTTTTGGACTGCAACTTCATTATTTTGAGTAGAGAAGTACTTACTCATCTTTAAAATGTGAACTTGACTATGCACTCCTGGTGGGAAAGTGGTTTGGAATTAATGGTGAGCTCCAGATGTTTCAATTTATGTTTGGTGTCAAAATTAAAATGATTGTTTGCTTTAAGCACTGCATTTCAGGTATTGAGCAGGAAAGGCAGCCTGAGGTGGGCTTATGTCCCTTGCAGTGTCTTGATGAGCTTGTTTTGAGTGAGCTATAAAATACATTTTTGAAGTTTTCTCTCTCTCTGTGTCGTGGTTTTAGCCCAGCTGACAACTAAGCACCACACAGCTTCCCCCCTCCTCACCCCAGTGTTTCCTAGACCTGATTTTACAGACACTTATAGGATTGTTTAATTGCATTTGGCTGCAGTCCTGGCATTGGCAGGATGAGCTGCAGGCCTCTATGCATAGGTTGAACCAAGCACTCTTTGCTTAAATACCTTCTCCATCTCCTGAACTAGTCCAGGCTGAGTTGCAGAAGAATGAATCAAGAAACATGGCATTTCCTAGAAAAACCTTCTTGTTGGTTAGCCATTGTTTTAGTGATGAGCTAACGACAGATGTATTGAGATAATTTTGGTCTTTAACTTTCTCTGCATAATGAAAAACCTGTACTGAGGGAGACTTCATAATGCATTTATAGATAAGAGGCGTGTAGTGAAGTTCTGCCTGGGTTCACTAGAGGTTCAGTGTGATTTGAATTCCTGTGGAGGAGATGAATGTTGATTTAGTGAGTGTGGCAGTGGTTATTGGACACAAGTTCTGCCTTGAGCAGTTCTTATCATTACCTAGCCGAAGGGGTATTATGGAGTTATGATAAAGGGTTAGGAGTCATTTGTAGTGTAGCTGAGAGTATTGCATTGCATAATCCTGAAGAGAGGGTACTAAAAATTGGTTTAAATACCCCTGTACGTGTCGGTGGAATCACTGGGTCCATGACATGTGGGAGATGGTGCGATGTGCCCCTGCAGACATTGGTAAGAGGGGGCATGGTGAACGGGTTTGATGACCAGCATTCAGTGGAGGAACTGAGTGTCACAGGAGGTCCTGGGCAGTGTTTACGCTGTCTGGGTGGCTGACAGACATTAAAATAGTGCTGGGTGTGTTTCTCCCCATTTACCTGAATGCTGGGCATGGCAGGATTCAAGCCATTGACAGCCATCCATGGACAGTGCACAAGTGCAGAGTGTTTTATCTCAAATGCTCAGGCTTGTGTGTGGATACACACAGGGATGGATTATGTCTCAGAGCTCCAATTTTTGTCACCTTTACAGTTAGTTTTTAATTAAGTATAGCAACTTGTGCAGAGTATGGATCTGTACTTTTAATCTGTATCTTAATATGTATTTACTTATCATTCATGCCATTTCAAAAATTACTGTATTAGTGCTAGGAAGGCTATAGAGAATGATCAGAAATGGAGAAAGGTTTCAATATGAGAACGGCCTATTTTAGGACCCTTCTAAACGAGGGAACATATGTATGATACTGGCCTATAAAAGTAATAAAAGCTACTGAAAAGTGGGATAGGAAATGGTTGTTCACAGGTTCTTATGGGAAAATTGGGAGCATCCAAGGGTCATAGAATAGTTTGGGTTGGAAGGGACCTTTCAAGATCATCTAGTCCGAATTACAAGGTTGGATTTGAAAAAGGCACAAGGGGTTTTTTGGTTGTTTTTTTTTTTTTTACGTAATTAAACTATGAAACCCAATGTACCACAGCTTCATGTTAGGAATGCCGGGATACTGAACGTGTATCCAGTTGGAGCTGACAAAAAAATGAATGGATACATTTTCTTGTGCAGGAATGTCTGTCAGTAGCTGGACAGGTACATCCCAGAAGGCTGGGGGGGTGAGAGCTGTGTTTATCTGCTTTTGTGTCACTCCCAAGGATCTTCTCCCAGTCCTTGCTGGAGTTAGCATCCTGGTCTCATTAGTTTTGCAGATTATAATGGCTCTCAGCTGTATTTCCTCAAGTATTTGTAGGAGATTCATGTGCAGTAGATGGGTTCAAAGTAATTTGTTGATAGCAAAAAGTCTGTACTGCATACTTAATTAATGGAAATTGCTTGCTTGAGTACCCGTGGTGATTACAGCTGGCTGATGGCTGCTGCCACGGTGCTTAGAGGCAGAATGCCATGAAGTTTTCTTACCAGTTGTGCTGCTTTGGACTGGGGCAGAGTAAATTTTCTTGCCAGTAGCTGGTATGGGCTGTGGTTTGGATTTGTGCTGGACAGTGCTGATAACCCAGGCACGTTTTAGTTACTGAGCAGGGCTGACACAAGGTCAAGGCCTCTCCTGCTCCTCACCCCACCGGTGGAGTAGCTGGGGGTGCACAAGGAGTTGCAGGGACATAGCGGGGACAGCTGATCCCAACTGACCCCAGGGACATTCCAGACCATCCAGCATCATTCTCACATAAAAAGCTTGGGAAAAAGGAGGAGGGGAGTGACATTGGTGTGATGTTACTCTGATGGAGCCTGGGTGTCCTGGGGATGGCTGAACACCTGCCTGCCCTGGGGAAGTGGGAAATGAATTCCTCCTTTTGCTTTGCTTGTGTCTGTGGCTTTTGTTTTACTAATTAAACTGTGCTTATCTCAACCCATGAATTTTCTCACTTTTACCCTCCCAATTCTCTCCCCTATCCCCAGCTGCCCACTGGGCCTAAGCCACAGCATCAGCCCAGGGGTGTTTAAGGTGTGTAGTGAGTCTGGAAGAGAACATTTATCTTCATGTTTGCAGACACTGCAAATCATTGCTGACTAAGTACTGTGCTGATCTGGATTTTCTGCAAGTACTCTGTAGATTAACTGCAAGGGGAATAACAGTCTGGGGGAGCTCTTAGGTAAGAATGGTGGGTTCACATATCTTCATTGGTTTTAAAACAGAGCTGATTGGTTTATATAATGTATAATTACTGTAGAATGCCTGTGAGAGGAAGAGAAGGAATGTGAAAGGTTAGCTTTATATACTCTGTTTCTGTGATTTGTTTGCTCATTTTATCTGCAAAAGACTTAAACCCAAGTAAAGACACCCAGAAAGAGTATGGGAGTCTTGAGATTGGAGCCATATTTTGGAAAGCAGGTTTCTGTATAGACTATTTGAATGTGAGCTTTCAATGGGATATCTTAATCACAATGGTTATGCAATGTTTGTATTCATAAACAGAGGAGAGTCACATATGAAAACCAGTGGAATATTTTCAGAGGACACCTAAACAGTGTTTTGTTTTGTTGAACAAAGAAAGCAAGCAAAAAAGCCCTAAAATTCTCTGTTAAATTTGTGGCTTTGCTACCTGAAATATGTCAGATTTAATTGCTGAGACTGAAATATGTGCTATTTCAATTTTACAGCATCTTTCTGCAAAAGATTCCTTGCAGCCATCTGAAGAAAAAGTGGGTGCTTTCACAAGGATTATAGAAGCAATGGGGTTCACAGGACCACTCAAATACAGCAGATGGGTAAAGCAGTAATTTAATAATTCTTCTGGTTGTTTGATAGTTCTAAAAAGCAGACAAAAAACACCCTACTTTTTTTTCTTATGATAGGAGCAGTACTTAATGGAAAAGTTTTAATGTAAATTCCTGTTTTCTGATGTAAGGAATTAATAATCCATATCTTGAACCTCCATTATCTATGTATTGCCATCATTGACATATGCAGCAATACTGTATTTGGTTTGTAGGGTCTAAATCCTTCTTGAATTTCTTCAGATATCTGATTTTTCACTTCATTTGTTCACCAAAAAACAGAGTAAGAGCCCTACCAGGAGGGTCTCTGGAGCAGTCAGTGGTGAGATTTGGTGTGGTTGCTGTTCAGGTCACTGCTCAGTGGTAGCTGACTAGGGCAGAGTCACATATAGGTCCTTTTCTTTCTTCTTTTCTTTTTAAATAGCTCTTTCATGAAACAGTTGTTAACACTGAGCAAGTGAGAGCAGCTCTGTAAGAGATGCTTTTGGTTCCTTATGCAGAAGAAAAAAGATGAAATTCATAATTTCTTTTCTGTGAACTAAGGAAGAATGCAAAAGAATGAGAGGAAAAGGCAGCTTGAAAGAAAGACTGGGCGCGATTTGTTGGAATTAAAACCAGTTATTTGAATAAAAAGATTAAAAATAATAGAAGTTTTAAGGTGCTTTGAATAGGTGCAAGGCAGAGGGCACCTCCTCGGAGACTGGTCTGAAACTTGCTGATTGCATGCTGCTCCTCAGAAAGTGTAAAGCAAAGATAAATGACATGTAACAGGCTTAGGTATTTTGGTTAAAATCAGTTGCTTTAATCAGGTGATACTAAACCTCTTGAGAGTGTAGTTTCTCTCCCATGTGCTTGTGTACATATTGTTGTAATAAAGATTCTTGTTAGCTCTAAGTGTTGATTTCAGAGTTCTCCTTAATTGCTGCTCTTTACTGCCTGCTTTTGGCTGGGGAACCTGGGTTGGGAGAGAGTTATTTTGTGGTTAGGGCCCAAGAGACCTGAGTTCATTTTTGGCCTTGCCAGTGCTCTCTAGGAGATCTTTGGGAAGTTTCTTAATATTTCTCTTGCTTTTTTCTGTTTTATTCTCCCTTCCCCCACACCTTTTCTACCCTCTAAAACTTCCATGATTAAATTTCATCAGTTTCTCCTTTGTTACCTGCATTATTTAAGGGCTGGATTGTGGGGACTGTTCTTTACAATATGTTTTTAATGTCTAGTAATGCCTGCTCTGGGGCAGTGACTCTCACCAGGGAGATCTCTGCTCACAGGCCAGGCAGTGTTTCCCTTAAAAGGGAAACCTTCAGAACTCCTGTAAGTGGTGTAAATCATTTCACTTCAAGAAGTTTAGATGTATGTTTGATTTTTGACAGAAGCCTGAGATTACTGAATAAGAAAAATAATGGGCTCCTGTGTTTTCTCAGCAATCAGTTGCAACTTCTTTATTTTCCTTTTGGTTGGAGGAGACACAAATAATTACTTTGGTGATTTGAACTGCCATTTAGCAGGCAGGGTGCTCATCACTGCAATGTGGTGAGCACTGAGAGGATCACTGGTGTATGTCACTAGAAAAAACAAAAAACCAAACCAAAGCAATCCAAACCCAATGCCACTTCTCTTTAAGATCTTTGCTATTAGTTGTTATGCTCTTTGAAGCTTCAGCACATGTGTCTGTGTTCTAGATTATGCACTGGAGGTGTTTTGGGTGCAGTGGCAGGCCAGGAACAAAATGAGAAGTGCCAAAGCACCCGGGAATACCTCATGTTGTTCATCATTTGGGATTCCTTTCTCACTTGTGCAGTCAGTCAAGTTTCATTTTTCTAGGAAAAAGAAAAGCTATTTTTAGGACACGTCTGGTATGTGACTTCTTTAATATTTAAAACTTAAATTACACAAAACACTCTTAGTGGTATACATCACTTAAAGTTATTGGAGGAAACCAGAAGTTGTGAATTGGGATCTTCGGAGACTCTATAAGGAAAGCCATTTAATTTATATATTCTCAAATTATATCAAGTATTATAACACACTAGATTTGGAAGGATATTCAGGAAGACATTTAATAATTTCTTTTCCTTCAGGGCAAGATTAATTATACTCATGCCATTACTGGCAGATACAGTAGTTTGATGTGCTCCTGAAAATCTCAAATGATGGTGATTCTCAGAAGAAGTGTTTTCAGAAAATGGCAGTGTATTTAACAAAACCAGTAGTGTTCACCAGCTCTGGTGATGGATGCTTCAAGTGTTGTCTCTTCTTTGTGTTTAGAAGATCAAGGTGGCAGCGCTGCGCATGTACACGTGCTGTGTGGAGAAAACTGACTTTGAGGAGTTCTTTAACAGTAAGTAGGGGACTGATGGTATTTGAACTGCTGCCCTGGTAAGAGAACTTACGATGGAATTATGTCACTGGCTATATTTATGCCGATAAATACAACAACAAAAAGACTTGTCGGATCCTACCAGGGCATAGTCAGCTGGAAGGTGACTGTACTGCAGCACTCCCCTAAGTTCTGGAGTGACAGGGGTACAAGGGCAGACTCTGGAGTCTGGCATTATTACATTTTCCCTGCTGCAGTGGGGAACAGGAATCGGGGTGGGATGGGTAAAACTCAGAATATCCTGGACTTTGAAGGGTATTGCCATTTTTTATTACCGGGGTGGGATAAACTAAGAATCCAAATATCTCTTCCCTTTTTATGGTGGTCAGATGGTCTCTGTGTCCTACCCTGTGCCATCTCCAGTATAACTGGGATGCAGGTAAGGGAATCACACCCATCCACTAATGCACAACTTTTTTATGATACGAGGTCAGTTAGATCACAAGGATCTCCTGTCCCTCTCTATCGTGGCTGGGGCAGGTTTGGGTACAACTTAACATACTTTATACATTTTTACTGACCCTGACAGCATTAAATGGGGACACATCTCTTGACTGGGTAGAGAGTATGACTAGAACAGAGATACAAGTCCCTCCTGTGAGTATATAGGTATATTAGTGACTTGGATTGGGATGTTTTTTTGATATTGTACACAGTGTTTTAACTATTAGCAAAAAAATCTGTTGCAGCTTTGAATAGTTTCAAATCTGGCTGATGAAGGGGGAAGATGTACTTTTGAGACTTATGTAAGCTACAATGATGTTTTTTTCTTATGTGAATTATTTCCCATGTCAGTGAGATTTAGCTGGTAGTAAACCCATTAGCTGGATCTGGCCTGTCACCTGGGTCCCTGAGCTACCAGATGCTTTCTTACAGCACAGATCGGGGCTGCTGCCTCATGAGAGATCAGCTGAAGGGACACCTTCATCCAGTGCAGAGCTTATTGAGGGTGGTTTGTTACATGGTGTTGCTACTGCAAGATTTTCAAGTGGTTTTCAGAAGGTTTTCCAAACCTGTGATGTGGTTTTGGCGGTTGCAAGAGTGAGAGAACTCTGTGAGCAGTAGGATTCATCACTAGTGATCAAAACTTGAGAACCTCGTTTTCCCTGTGCACACCCTCTCCCAGCTGTGTGCCCTCCCAGGCTTGCTCATATAGGGTCTCCTCTGTTTGTGGTATTTACCTCTCAGACAGGGGCTTTGCTGTCTTTAACTGGTGTTTCACTATCCCTGTTTAATGCTACAAAGATCTATAAATGTTGCCCTAGCTTGAAATTTAAAGGAATTTCAAAACATGTCTGTGTAAAAAATACTGGCACAGATTTTCAGGCTCAATACTGAGTAAAATAGCTTCAGTTGTGTTTTTGATGTTGTCTCACTGTTTAAAAAAGAAAACATGTATTTTAAAGAGTAGGATATGTTTGCATGGACTTGAGACAGTTGTTGCCTAAGGGACAGGGCAGTTTTCTGGGATTGATGGACTGCATGGTGCACCCGTTGGTGGTGTAAGAGCACCTGTGGTGGTGGGATCAGTGCTTGTGCTTCCAATGAAATCATTATTTTCATATCAAAACAGGTAAAATAATTTTCTTTTACTTCTGTCTACATAGAAATGCAGCTGTTTGGGGGATTAGCTCAAAAATTTAACAGGCTTGTGATCCATGTTAAGAAGTAGTTCCCCTAAAACAAAGGCAGTGTGGGATGGACAGAAAGCTTTTAATATGATTTTGCCATGGAGAAGCTTTAGGCTGTGGTTCCATGGGCAGCTGAGTTGAAGTAGCAGCCAAAGGGAAAAGTCTCACTTCTTCCTGTGCCCCCGTTCTGGACTGGACAGTTATGTCCTTGGGGAATGTTCAGGTCACTGAAAGAGAGCAGCCCAGTTTACTGACATCCTGGTTGGCTGTATTGGTGAGCTAAAGTGGCACATGGAAGGGTCTGGTGGAGAGCAGCTGTGGCACAGAGCAGGTGCTAAGGAGTGCATACTTGAGAGGGGAACATGACATGGAGCAAGAAACCCAACTTCCACTTGAGTTCACCATGTCTTCATCAAACTGTGTCAGGAGCTGTTTTTTTCCTTTTTCAACTAGAGATGGACATTGCTTAAGCCCATTGCTCCCTCGAAGGAGTAGCCTGGGGGACTGGCAGGAAGGGAAACAAGTACCTGTGAACTCTGCCGTGGTGCTGCAGCAGCAGAGCAGTGCCCGAGCCTGTGCTCCGTGGGTGCCGTACCCCTCCTGATGCCGTGCTGGCCAGGGAGCCCCAGGGTGGGATGGTGCTGCCTGAGCCACAGCCGTGTGCTGAGCTGTGCTGTGTTTGTGCTCTGCTGCCCCCAGCACTTCTGGGTCTAGCTGGGCGGTGTTGATATCCATGTAAGTGAACTGCTCAGAGTCAGCTTTGCTCTCTGGAGAGCTTATTAGCTCCTTCCCGGCCGTGTGTGAGCCCCGTTAGCCTGCTGAGCTGACCTGGGAAACCTGCAGCCATTCATGTGTGAAACCACTCGTGGGCTCGTTAACCTGCGTGAGCAGAACCAGTTCTTCACAGAGCCCTCTTCAGTGTTTCTGGATGTGCTTTCGTGGTGTGGTTGTGTTGTGGCATAAGGAACAACTGCACTGTGACCTTAGGGAACTTGGATTGGTGGGTGGAGTTTGTAGGGTAGCTCTCTTACAGAGGTGACAGTGTAAAGAGTGGATAGTGTGGTGGTGAGGACTAGGACAGTGAAAGCATTTCATGTCTTATGGACTCTCTTCCTATCTCACTGCATTCCTGCTGATGCCCAGTGGAATTTCTGTGGCACAGTATGAGAGCCCTGTGAACTGCCTGTCTGTATATGCCTTAGAACAGCAGTTCCCAAAATACAGACTCTGGATATTCAAGTCATGAGGCCACTGTAGGATATAAAGAAGGCATTTTAATTGAGACTCTTGAGTATGAAACTGCAGTTAATTTTATTATGCTTGCCATCCCTTTGTCTCTTGATATTGGATCACTCATGGACAAAAGTTTGGGAACTCTGCTTTAGAGCCCGTATCCCAAATGTCTGTACTGTGCCGCTTATGTGGAAAGTGGAGCTATTTTAGGACTTCAGCTGTTTCTTGTTTCGAGGAGAAGAGAGAAGCAGCAGAGGGAATAGCAAAGTTGCTGGTGCCAGGTTTGGCACAGAGCTTGGGTAGTTCCGATGCAACAGAGGAGGCAGCCTGTGAGGAGGGAGCTTCATGCCTCACCTCAGACTTGAAAGGTCAAAAGAATTTTTAGGATCAGGCGGGTGATACTCAGAGCTGAACTGGAGTTTGGCTGATGAATATGGACTGTAGGGTAACCTTGAATTCAACTTGAACTATTAATACTGTTAATTCTCTCGAGTCAGGCAGCTGCAGCAGTAGAGAGCTCGTCCTACCAAATCAGCCTTTTGGATGGCTCCTTGTGGGGCTCAGCGCAGCTCAAAAAGGCTGGAGGTTACAGGACTTATTCTTGTGTTTCCTATACTCCACCATCTGCCTTCCAGGCTCCTGCTGCTGCCTGCCACACTCAGGGGAACACTGACACAGCACACCTGTTCTTTTGCAGGATGTGGGGATATTATCCCGTTGTGTCCTTCCTAAAGTTGTGGTAGTGGCAAAGATGACCCATCATGAAAAAGTCCGCAGTCAAGTTTTGCATCCCTTACTTGATGAATTTTAAGTGCAGAATGTGACTGCAGGAAAGCACATGTCCTCGTAATTCTGAGCATTCCTGTCTTTTATGGTACCAGACATGTGACCAGGATGTGTTCTGTGCACAGAACAGGTTTATTCCCCAGCTGATAATATCACAATAATTTTATAGGTAGCTTTATCATCAGACATTTTTTTCTTTGTGTAGTTTTATTCTGAGGAGAATGGTCCATCCTATAATGAAACAGAGAATTATTCTCCCCAGATAGTTTACTAGAATAAGGTGTTTCAACTCCCCAGATTTTAGAATTCCATTCTTTTTACAAAGCTGATAGCTGAGGGCAAGCTTCTTGCTTTAAAGGAGCCACCCTTCCTTTAAATTTACCACGCAGACAGTCCAAATATAGAAGTTAAAAATTATTTATAAAAATAGAATTGCAACTCTTGGAAAGTTAGAGAAAAAAATTCTTGCCTCTTGGGTACTGAATAGGTCTTTAAAAACTTTCCATATTTCCAGGAGCAGAGGTGTGAGCTTTGCTTTCCACTGCAGAGTGATTTCTGTGGTGGGGGACTGGTCCATGGGAACTCCTCCTGGAGAAACCTCTGTCTGAACTGAGTGTTTGACTCTTGACTGTGGAACCTTCATTTAATGAGATGGTTTGGTTAATGCAGGCATTGTGTGCTCCTGCCCTAGTTAGAGATGCCTTGGCGTGGCTTTAGGTCAGAGTAGTCATTTCTAGGCACAGGAACTATTTCTAATAGGAATGAGAGAGCCAAGAGGGTAGAAGGGTGAGGGAGATTTTTGTTTAATCTCCAAACATGGGCTGTTAGTGTCTTTGTACTGTCTTAGAGGTGATGTATGAGCACTGGTGCTGAAGCTTGGCACCTCCTAAGACTGATGGAGTCATCTCTCTGGGGAGGGAGGAATAGTGGTGATCTGTCTGGTTCTTCTGACCAGAGCTGGCATATAAAAAGAAAGAGGCTGTGAAAGTATTGCTTCATGACCTAGGTGGATCTCCTTGGTAATACTTGACAGCCAAGAAGTATAGGAGCCAGGAAGGAATCTATTAAACACAGAAAAGATGAGGTTGACTTCCCTAGGGCACATCTGACTGTAGAGTCACTTTCTGAAGGCTCTCTGGCCTTCTTCCAGCTGGGTTTGAGCAGCTCGGAAGACAGCACCAAGTGCTGGGTGGGCCAAGGTGACTGTCTCAGATCCTTCTCATTAGGGACTTCCCTTAAAAACTTCTCCAGGAAACAGATGCAGAAGTGTGCCTGGGAGGAAGGTTTAAGATTGACAGGAACTGAAGGATTTGGCATGGACAGAACCCACAGGTTTATTTTTTTCAAGCATGAGGAAGAGGAATATGGGTTTTGTGCCACGTGGCCTAAATCTCCAGCCTCACATCCTAACAGCACATGGAAATCCATCATGTGAACACACATATGGATAAGCCATCTCTGGGAAAACCAGTGGCTGTGGGAGTAGAGCTGAATCAGGAAACAGATTGTTTCTGTGGTTGGTTGATGGGTTTAATCCTAATGTAGCCTGGCTGGAACACTTGGAGTGCTGTGGGCTGTGCAGCCGTGGAGGAAATCCAAACAGTGGAGTGGGAGCAGAGACCCAGGTAACGCAGAATCCTGTCCCTGGCAGGAGAGCAGCACATGGGAAGGAAGAGTGTAAGAATTGAGCAAAGCATCCATTGATTCATCTGTATTATTTGAACTGCTTTGGGTCTCTCCAAGCTAGAAGCCACATGTTTGTCTCATTCTCCATTTTCCTGGAACTTTTCCCCTCTGTAAATGTTATCCAAGTGAGCTCTAAACACCTGAAATCTTTCAGAATCCACAGCATCCTGTGGCTGCCTGTTCTAGAGTTTAAGCACAAACATGACAGTAAATGATGTTTGATTCCAGTTTGTATGTACTGTTATTACTGAAAATAAATTACTTAACATGCTTTTACATTTTGGTGTAGTGAATTTCTGTTAAGCACAAAATGTGATTAAATTAATTTTAATGTTTTGTTTTGATTTTGTGGTTTTTTTTTTTCCCTTCCATCAAGGATGCCAGATGCCTGATACTTTGAATTCTTGGTTTCTAGTAGCCCAGCTTCATGTCTGGTAAGTGAAAAACAAAATAGTAATATAAGTATTTTCAGGAAATGGAGTTATATGCACCTTAATGTGAGAAAAAGTAGAGCCTTCTGTTCGTGGTTGATAATAGAGGTTATAGTCATTTTACTGATGACTGAATTTCAGCAGTTTTCTGCTGAAGAACAAAAAGTCCCATAGAGAGGCTGACATCTCTTACCTCTCAAAATTCTGCACTGGTGGAATGATCTTTGCCATGAGTTTTCTAAAAGCCTTGCTCAGGCTATGTGGAAAAATCTTACTTGGATGTTTTAGGAAAGGTTTAAATTTATGTAAAAGTCATTTAAATTGGGAGAATTTGTGGTGCTGAGAAGCATTTAACAAATTATAGCACTGGCATTTATTCTTTCACCTCTGAAAGGTACATGCAGGGTTGTGAATGCCAGCTTGGCTGCGTGTAAAAATATTTAACACCTTAAACGTGAAGTTTTTTCCCTTTTTCGTTTGTGAAAATAGTAGCCAAAAAAATCAGGTTTTCATCTAGCATTACATACTTATAAAGGTCAGAGGATGCACAAGGGAGTACAGTAATTTTCTAAGTGCCAGATCTTTCAGGGAACTGAAGTCCACAGACTTGGGTTCAGCTGTCCAAAGGCTGAAAGGAGGGTTGTACTGAAATAGCTGCACTTAAGGCCCCTTATTTCCTTGCCTCCTCCTTTTTCCCTTCCCTCCTTTTAATTTCCTGACTCCTCAATATAGTGAAAGATGGGGCAGCTCATTACACTAAAGAGTGAATAAATTACCAGAACCATTGAAATTATAATCAGTTAATGAAATCAGTGGAATCAAGTAAGGAAGACCCTTGAAATTTGCAGTTAATTTATTTCCTACTGTTCCCTGTGGGAAAAAGGCTTTAAAAATGAATTGATAAGCTAATAATTCACATAGGTATTTTGAAAACTGGTACAATAAATGTTAAAAACCAGATTGTTTGTAAGTATCTAGGAAAACCTAAGAGAGCTAAGATGAATCTGCAGAGAACACAATTTTTTGCATCATCTTGATTTCTCATTGATAGGACAATGTATCCTGTGATTAAGACACAGCATCAAATTCAAGATTAATTATAAAAGTAAACAAGGAAACTATGACAGAGATGAAACTGGTATAGGATAAGCACAAGTTTCTAAGATCAAAGCTACATTGGCTTCTTTTGAAGGTGGCCAAGAGTCGCTGCACTTTGAGCTGGTGATGTTACGGAGAGATTTGCTGAGGAGAATTGAAATACCCTTTATGTGTAAGATATGGTGGACAGGTTGACAGCAATATCCTGCACAAGCAGGAAAGAACCAAATCCTTCTGCCTTGTTGTGACAGCAGTGAAAATTCAAGTGTGGAGGTTAGCATTCGAGGTTAATTTTCCTAGGGTTTATGAGCCTGGCTCCTCTGTGTTCCTGGCAGGTTCACCTAAGGAGCACTGTCATTCTGGACCACAAATGAGAGATCCAGTTTGATATTCAGGACACAGAGAAGCCTGTAACAGACCTGCTCACTACCTGGGTCATTGGGAAATGCTGTCGGCCTTGCTTGTGATGACATGAGTGACCAGCATCCTGCCATGACATACTTTGCTTTCCCAGGCAGGTTTATTGCTATGTTCTCTGGGATTCTCTTCCTTTGGGCAGTTTGACCTCAATAAAGTGGGAGCAGAAGTGCTTCTGCTAGCTTTGGCAAGGTCAAGGACATCCTACCCCTGTCTGAAGACTCCAGTTCTCGGTCTTTCCTGCTGGACCATTTGCCTCAGGGGCTAGAAATCTTCCTGATCTGGTGGCCAACGACCTGCCAGGAGATTCTGATCACCATCTGCTCCTGTTCCCCCTAGCAGAGCAGTCTGCATCACTTTCTTATGTACTTACTTACTCCCTCTTATTCAGCAGTTTAGTTTCAACTGATTTAGAGTGACTTCTGGAACCGGAGATGATGATAATTTTTCCTACTTTGGTAAACTTTGTCTCCTTTTCTTACTGTTGTCGTTGTCAGCATGTTCTAGTCAACTTTCCCATGCTTTTTGCATCCCAGCTTTTACAGACTTGCGGGGCTTGTCAGGGCACGTTGTTGTGTTACACATTCTGGTGGGTTCTCTTTGAATCTCTAGCTCTTACTTCTTCTTGTCTGTGAACAGAATATTCCTCCTGACCCCAGTCAGAAAGAGAGGAATTCAGGCTCTCATGTTTAGCCTCTGCTTCTGCAAACTTCTTTTAAGATAATGTTCCTTTAGAAGCAGTCCAGTACCTTCCAATGCAGTGCTAAAATCATGCTTTTAGAAGTCAACCCATCAATATTATTTAGAAAACCAAACCATCATTTTTATTTCATGAATGTCATGTTTTTATGGGCCGTTTCTGTTACTTCACATCTTTGATGTCAGGAGGACTCTTGGTTTAAGTCCAGACCTTTAGAAAAGCTCTTTATTTCTTCTGCTGGGTTTGCATTTTCCCATGCATCTAAATGGAGTATTGGCTGAATCCAGAGCTGTTACCAAACTGCCAAAGAAATTACTTGGGTGACTGCTAAGGAATGTCTTGGTTCAGTATTTATCATGTAGATACCTAGAGCTCCCTACATATTTTCACCGGACCAAACGTGGTGACATCTCTGAAGTATTTAGGATCAAATAGAGTGGTGCTGCAATTCCTGTTCTGAAAGACTTAGAGACCTGTTGCAAAAGTTCATCTAAGCATTGTTTTCCTTAAGGAAATCTGCACTTAGGAAAGTTTTGATCAGCCTGAGGAAGTCCAGAGGAGAATGAGAACCACCGAGTATGTAGAGAACAATTCCTGCAGGAAAAGATTTCTCTGATTTGCATAGAGAAGCCTGAGGACCCAGTACCATTTTGAAATGTGGTGCTTCAGAAGAAAGGGAATAAACTCTCTGTTTTGTGTCTTAATTGCATCAGAATACTCTTGCTTGAGAGAGATTTTAAGAATAAGTTATTTGGAATGTCTTAGGCGTTCAGTTGATCCTGTCTTAACATGAGGGCATGGGCTACAACAGCCTTAACAAAGGCCTCAGGGGAGAGGAGACTGCACAGCCAGGCTGGATTCTGTCTCCTGGGTAGAGCAGTGGTGGGGAGCTGGCCAGACTGGAGCACAGGAGAGCATGCAAACATAATTAGGACCTGTTCAGAATTCTGCTGGTAATCATCATTCACTGAAGTGTAACGTCACAACAGAGTTGATGGAAAAGTCGGTTCAGGAGCTTCCTGCTGTTCCCCAAGCTGGTAGCTGTTCCTGAGTGGGTTAAACAGAATAAAGCCTTCCAGAAATGCTGTGTTGTTTATCCAAAGTAATTTCTTTGAACAACTATAGCATAGCTGCAGAAATAGTTGCTCTGGAGCAACTGAGGAAGCAGGAATGAGTGGCCAGGTACAGGGGATGGCAGGAAGGTCCAAGTGGGCTTTACCCTTAATGGCTCATCACACCTTGATGCATGGTACAGGGCACCTCACAGCAGTGATCAGGGGTTGTCAACCACCACTTCTGGTGTTTAGGCCAGTCTGGCACTCTGGGAAAACTGACAGAAGCAGTTATAGCTGAGGCTGTTGTGAGAAACTGCAATGTCTCAGCTGAGATGGGTTGAGTTACAGATGCTACTGATCCTTTTCAGCCATCCTTCCATATCATTTTCTTCTAAGATAATCTCTCTGCATAACTTAAATACAGCAAAAATTATACAACCCAACCAGTATGAGGTAGACATATTTCTAAAGATAGTTTGGAGTAATTTTCCCTTCAGGGTTTGATGAAGATGAGTCAGTATTTGACTAAACTACAGAACAAATTGTGCAGTGAAACGATGGAGTGTTTCACACCGTGGTGATCTAGTTAGGAGGTTTATAGGCTTTAAAGAGTCTGCACCTCAAACAGCAGATGTGGTAACAAACTACCAAACTTTCAAATAAGCTGCAAAATTCCATGATCTCACTTGTGGTGCTGCAGAACAGCTCTGTGACAGCACTGTGCATCCAAACACAGAGCTGCCACTTAGGCTCCATGAGTAGCAGGTTTTCTTCTGAACACCATTCCAGTCGTGCTCATCATTGACCAGGTGTTGCCTGTTGGTCTCTGCACTGCTCTCTCCTGCTTCTCCACCACTGAAGGCACACAGGATAGGAAACACTTTTTTATGCTCAGGGAGAGCTTTTCTTGCCCCTGAGCTTTTCACCCCTGAGTTTACCTATTCAGCAAGAGAAGTATAAAAATGCCTTTTTTAGCCCAAAATTAGTCTTTTAAACTGAGTCTTTTTCTCTTTGACTTGTTAAGAGCGAGTAAAAATTTTGAATTCAGTAATTCACTTCTTTGTACAGTTCAATTATGAAAATGCACAAGAGGAACAAAGGTTTTGAAACTGGTAGAAGTAAACCGAAAGTTTTAAGCTCTTTGTGCATTTGTTTTGTGGAAGGTCTGGTACCTGGACAGCTGTTCTCTGACAGCTGTTCTCTGATCACTGTTTGAACAGAAAGCTTTGTCATCCTTCTGTGAGAAAGTGAGGATTTGGTTTTGGTACCATCTTAATTGCATTTGTTTGCTGGGACAGTGGTTCTAACTAGCAAGAAGAATATAGGACTGCTGCAGGTTTTGCTCCCTTCAGTTTTTGTCTCTGTGACTGTCCCTGGCAGTAAGTTTTACTTCTCTTGCAGATTGAAAAATATGTTTCCTTTACTCATCCATACACAAGACAGAACCCATCATAAAGATGGACATCTGTCCTTTTACAGGTCATCTTAGCACACTTCAGCTGTTTGTGATTTTCCCTGTTGAGCTGGCATTCACGGGTCACCAAATACTTTTAATGCCTGTAGATCTTAAATTCACTAAAGAAATAAACCTATTAAAAAATAAATAGTCATGTTTTCCTTTTAGCTCTTGTGGCACATTCACCGTTGTTAGTGTGTACCAGCTCCACAGTGGCTTCCAGCAGCTCTGCTGTCTTGGTTTTCCAGAAGCTGGGAGCATTTTCGTACCTGTAGCATGTCTATGAAAAGCAGTGACTTCTCTCAGCTCCAGTGTTTGAGCATCACCTCGTCTACAGTCACTCAGGCAGTCCTGGACAGGCACTTCTGTCTTTCAGCACAGGAGCAGATTTGCTGAATGAGGTAGAGAAGATGGGACAGGTGATGGGACTGGTCCCAGCCCAGTGAGGAATCAGCCTGGGCTTCGGTTTGTGTTCTTTACAGATGTTTTATAAGAGGCAAAATAAAATGATTATTTTATTTTGTAGACAGAACCGCAGCAATGAAGTTCATGTGGCTTTAATGCTTAAAAAAAAAAAAGGTAAAACAACTCAACCTGATATTCTCATTTAAGATCTCACAATGTGCTTACAAACCTCTGAGTTGGTCTTACATAGTGGGGGTTTTGCCAGGTGGCTGGACATGTATCCAAAGACCCCTGTAGCTGAAATAATTTAGGACATTGCTAATGTGGATTGGTTGAAGTCTGTAACTTGCTTAAGCTTTACCAGCTTGGCTAGTTGGGCTCTTACAGCACTTGAGTGCACCAAGCTGAGCTACAGCTGGCTCAGAGCCTGGGATTAGACAAGCCATGTGTTCCTGCTCCAGAGGGTGAGGTGTTCTTAAGGCTGAGGAATTTAGGTTGCAGTAGTGTTTAACTAGATTACAGTACTGTCAACAAGAATAGAGTCCACTGTCACTCTTCCATGGCTGGATTGGCCAAAATCCAGCAGATACAGCTCCTGAGTACAGAATGGAAAAGCTTGTGATGGATTACTAAAAAAAAAAAAAAAAATCTCTGTGTGTTTTTCTCCTGATCACAAACATGTACTGTAAGGAAAATCTTAAATGAGCTGGAATGTATTTAATGTACTCTTTCCTTTTTAAAAAAAGCCCAGGAGCTCTGACTGTGCTGTGTGCTCTTGCAGGATGTGCCTGGTGCGGCTGAAGCAGGAGGGCCGCACAGGGAAGTACATGTGTCGCTACATCGTTCACTGCATGTGGGAGGATGTTGAACAGCGTGGGAAGGTGATGGGGGTAAGTCCTCTCTGGTGGTGTTAATCCCATGGGAATTGAAAGATTCCCATCTTTCAGTGCTTTTGTGGATTTGGATATCTTAGAAAAATGCCTGAGAATCAACCTGTTTGATTTCTTTACTAGCTTAAGCTGGTACCTGCAGCCCTCACTCCTGAGCATTCATTCCCTCAGCTGATGTATTGAGCCACTGGCCTTGTTTCTGAAAGTGCATTGTGGCCTGGATAAAGGTTTTGATTTGTCTGAAATTAATTAATTTCCTACATGATTTGCCACGTGATTGCGGAAACGGATGCTGCTACAACAGAATGGGGATAGGAATAAGCAGCTGGGGTAGGGAGGAATGTGACTGGTGCCAAATCTATAGCCACAACTTCAGTAATTCCAGCAGAGCTCTGTATCTAAACAGAGCTCTAAACTGTATCCAGTTTCCTCTGTATCTAAAATGGTTAAAGGAAGGTTAATCAAAAAGGGGTTTTTGTCAAGTTCCTGCACATGACTGTAATTAGTCCTTAGTGTATTTTTCATTTTGGATTCTCTCTGTACCAGATCTTTATCACACACAAAAAAAAAATGTTCTAAGGAGAGAGTAGTTCCAAGGAGAGTTCATTTGCAAGTTTGAGGGAAGAGGAAGGCTGGATCATTCTGGCTTATTCTGAGAAAGGTTATGGTAGTTGGTTGTAATGGTAATTCCTGTCCTTAAAGTCTGAAAATGCGTTTCTCCAGCCATGTGTTGGTAATTGCCTGAAGAGAAGGCATTGCAGTGGAAGTAGGTGACAGCAGACCTGATACTGGTGAGGCTGCCTGTGCTCAGGGCACTTCTGTGGGAGAACAGGGCTGGGAAAGATCTCCCGTGTTGTCAAAAAGGAAGAGAACTGTTCAGTGATTAAATAGAGGTTTGTCTATGAGTAAAATAAATTATGCTGTTAGAGAAGTGACAGTTTTCATATAGCAGTAATTAATGGAGTATTGTCAAGCCTTAGTTGTCAGTTCTGTTGGAGAAGCTGCCGGGATGTTCCTGGTGGTGCCAGACAAGGGAATTAACCAGTGAGTTAGGATCTGGGATGCGATCACATTAGTAATTCAAGAAGTTTCTCTCTGATCCTTTAATTTGTATGTAGTTTTAGAAGGTGTTGGTTCTGGTGTAACTTCAGTTATTCCATCAGCAGGGTTTGAACAAACAGGGTTCGTTCCTAGTTGTTGGGAATTCTGTAGCTTTGCTTTGTTACACATTGCTTTTAAAGACAAGATGTCCTGTTAATCTTCTTTTGAATTAAATCTAAATTCGTACATCTGAGAGTTTTTTGCTATATTAATGTGCTTAGATAAATTCCAGTATGGGAATCTCCTCTTTCTGGTAGGGCAGTGCGAGTGAGCCTGACAAATCAGATGTACTGGAGGAAAAGACTGAATGAAAGAGCTTCTTCATTTTTGTCCTTATCCAGTGCCTTCCATATCATACCACTGGTTGATTCTGCTTTCTCTAGGAACTACACACAGCTCAGATCTTTACTCTGGGTGTAAATTTAAGGTTCTTCTTGAAAAGCAAAAAAACCCCAAAACCCAAAATGAACCCCAGCCAAACACGTCACCTCCCAAAGCACCTGAAAGTTTCTGTCTGATTCCATGGAGAAAATGAACCTTTGGAACAGAAAATGATTTGTTTATTTCTTTTAACCCTAATTTTGTCTTATATGAACAGAGTTCTGGCTTGTACTTTTCTGTGCAGGGTTGGAAGCAGCAGACAGCAAAGAGGAGCAAAGCTGGCTGTTTGCTGCCCTTCCAAGCAATGCAGGACTCCAAAGTGAAGAATGCTGAAGGTTATGCCTGTATTGAAAGCTTTACAGTAAACCTTAGGGGAAAAAAGATAGTGCTTACAGTCAGTTCTTTTTAAAGGGATGCACAGGGTTTCCATTTATGCAAACTAAACTATTCCATTGCTCCGCAAAATTCCCTAACGTATAAAAAACCCACCAGTGTCGTTATGTTTTCATCCAGTGTGTACCCTGAAGTGTTTATACGTGGATTTTGCAGTAGCATGGTGGCTGTGTGATGCAACTGCAAGGAGCTCTGAAGTTGCTGGAATGCCATTCATTCCCTGCCTTGTCAGGTTAGGCATCTGGTCAGTTTATCCTTGAATTTAAATTGTGCAGTCTTTGTAGGAATGACCCTGCAGTGGAATCTCCAGTGTGCTTAGCTTGCAGTACTGTAATTCCTATAATACACCAGACTGTGGCCTGGTGCTAACACAGCCTTTATGTGGCTGTAGCAGATGCTCAGAGGAAGAACCTGAACGTTTCAGGGCTTAATCTCCAAAGCAGTTACACCTGTGTGTGTATTAGTGCAGCTGAGCTGCACAGAGGCCCCTTGGTTTAATGAGCCTCCTTGGGTGAGAAGTGAACTCCTGAGCAGGCACTGAGGGCAGGGGGTGAGAAAGCAGAGTGGACTCCCTGGGGATAAATTTGGAAATCAGGACTGTTCTCTTCACCTGTAGTCTTGTAGTGGTTTGTTTTGGTTTTTTCTTTCATCTTTTATTTGTTCCTGATCTTTCAGGCATTATTTGTAGTCAGTCCCCTATGGAGACAGGCTGAGAAAGTTGGGGCTGTTGAGGCTGGAGAAGAGAAGGTTGTGTGGAGACCTCACAGTACCTTTCCAGAATCTGAAGGGGCTGCAGGGAAGCCAGAGAGGGACCCTTCCTCAGGAGCTGCAGTGACAGGACAAGGGGGGATGGCTTCACATTGAAAGGGAGGGAATTTAGGTTAGATGTGCGGAAGGAATTCTTCTCTGTGAGGGTAGGGAGGCCCTGGCACAGGGTGCCCAGAGAAGCTGTGGCTGGCCCTGGATCCCTGGAAGTGTCCAAGGCCAGGTTGGATGGGACCTCAAGCAACCTGGTTTAGTGGAAAGTGTCCCTGCCCATGGCAGGGGGTGGAATGGGATCAGCTTTGAGGTCCCTGCAACCCAAAACTAATGGGATTTTATTGAGATAAACAAATTTCTTAGACTCTTCTGGTAGTATTTATTGTATGTTAGATGAAAATTATCTGTGCACTGATGTTTGAAGATGTTACCAGTTCCCTTGCTCCTTATCACTGCTTTAGTTTCCTTCCTTAGTGCCAGTGATTCTGGCTTCATCTCCCACCTCATCCATGCCCCTGCATGGGCAGTTCCTGTTTTTTCCATGCTTGTTCACTCTTCTCCACTCACCTTCCTGCCCTTCACAGAGCTGTACCCTGACTGAAGTATTTCTCACCTCTCACTTTTAGCAACTGCAAGGAGTTTTGAGTGACCAATAAAGGGCGGTTTCCCTAGTGCTACATTCTCTTTATTAATCTTGATCTCTTTATCCCTAATGATTTTTTTAAGCTGAAGCTGAGGTAATGACAGAGGGTTTGTGACCTGATGGAGGGATATGTGTAACAGCAATTTATTTTCAAGTAATGTAGTCCTGCAATCAGTAAATATTCTGCCTCCAAAAGAACGTGATCAAATACATCAAGAATAGTAGATAAAAAGATGACATTAATGTTCCTTTGCCGATGCTTTTAAATTTCAGAATCTGAGTCTTTTTCAGAAATAAGGTAAATGGAAAGAAACTTTACTGAATACGTTCAGAGCACTACATTATCATCTGCATAGATCCAGGAGGTTAGGAAATTCCATTCCTTGCCTTTTCTCTCATGCAGTGTATCAAAGGTCAAGATTTAACTCCGATTCCTGTATCGTGGAATACAGAGCACCTGAATGGAATTGCTGGCTGGATGCAATTAGTTTAACTTGTTGACATACAAAGTTGCAGTTCTTTAGCTTGCTTCCAGTCTAGCAACAATGCCAACACTTGATGCAGAAAATGGACACTATATTCCTGAAGTGATACTGATGGTGTATTGAAATGTGCCATCTGCTCTTAACTGGTTCATTGAAGCCAAAAGGGGTAGAATGTAAAGCATTTTAACTGCTGATTTACATCAGCTCCAGCTCCAAATGGAGTTTGTATTATTTCAAAACCTGGTTGTTAAAACTGCTGAGATTTAAATCTCTGCTACAAAGTTTTGGGACCTGTTAGCCTGAGCTCCTTCAGCACTCCTGAATGTCGGCAAGAGTCAGAAACCCAAACTTGACACAGCTGTAAAAACACACGGAGAGCCTGTGGCCTCAGCAAATTCTACTGGTGCAGGCATATTTCAGATATAAATTTTACTCTGCTGTCCCTAGTACTAATGAAGTCAGTCTCTTTTGGTGGGTTTGCAGCCAGGTGTGTCCAGTTCTGTGGCTAACCAGTGCTCTTTACTTAATTTTTCCACTAGTGACATTTCTATCAAACTTTAAAAACAAACAGAAAAATTGGCTTGATGCAATGGCTCCAAGTGTTAATAGTAACATTAGGCTGGGTAAAAGACTTCCTTTGGATCCTGCTTTGCCAGAGATCTCCACCTCGTGGCTTGCAGGGAATAGATTTATACTGTGCAAACTGGCAGCTGCCTCATCAGTTTGGAAAGGGAATTCTCTCAGGACTAGACATTGCTGCTCTTTTCTCCCTAAGGGAGTTCTGGAGCCACCTGAGTATTAACCTGGCTGATCTCAGTATTGTGCTTTAGTAACTCTGTGGATTTAAAAGCTGTTATAAGTTTATTTTAATACCCTTAGATGAAGCTGCAGAGTTGATCAGAAGGACATGTAGGTGTTCCCTGGAACAGGATTTCAGCTGATAACAGGACAAGAGGTATGAGGGTTAAATAAAGAAATTTATAGACTTTCAACCACTCAAAAAATCCCAAACCAAAAAAACCCAAACACCCCTTCTTCCTCCTCCAAGCACCTCACACTAATACTTGTGGGTGCAAATCCTGTGGTATCTCAGGAAGATCCATCAGGCTTTATTCCAATACTTGTAACTGGTTGTAGGCTCGCTTCACCTGCCTTGGTCGTGTGTGTTGTGGTGGTATTCTGCTGCTGAAATGAATTAAAGTTCTTTTCAGTGCAAAATGACAATTCATTTTATAATGAATAAATGTTCTAAAAGCTGCCAATTCATTTTATAATGAATAAATGTTCTAAAAGAGATAAGACTAGGAGGGACTGTCCAGCCCAATGTGCCAAACCTGTTTTAATTTATCATAATCTCACTTTCCTGTTTTCCCACCAGACCACTTAGACTCCTACCTGCTTTTTTTTTTCCAGGAACACATCTAGGTGTCTTTTGAATTCGTTTATTGGCTCTACTGTGTGTAGCACAATACAGCCTTTGTTACACTTTTAGCTAGAGCTGTTTATACCCAGTGACCCATAATTTGCTCTCAGTTACACTCATGTACGTCTGAAGTAACAGCATCAGAATCAATACATGTAACTGAGAGCTGAAATTGGCTTTGGGAACTTGAACACCGTTTTCTGTCGTGATACTCTTTCCACAATTAGAAGATTTCAGTTGATTAAAAATGCCAATTTACTTTACAGTAGCTACAGAATTTCCTAAACTCAGTTTAATTCTGTTTAAGTTATTCTTACTGTGGAGAACAAAAAGTTTGACCCTTGTAACTAAACACTCAGAAAGGCATGGTCAGAGTGAGACCAGTAAGTTGTAGAAGGGCTTTAGAGGATGAGAGGACAGGGTGTAAAATAGATACAATTTTAAAATAGAACTTGATCTTTGTATGAATTGAAATGGGAAGCTGCTGTACTGGGATGTTCAGGGGTCCTTTCCAGGCCTGTCTCTAAAATCTGAAGGGAAGTCACAGAGTCTGTTTTGGGTGCACAGGAGAGAAACTACACTTTTGAGAGACATCGGGGCAGAAGGGAAGTGGGTGCAGTATTTTGGGGCTGGAATGGGTAGTTGGGATGAAGGGAATGTACTGAAATAAAATGTTGCAGAGAAGGTACTGATTTTGTTTGAGGAAATGGACTGGGATATGAGAGAGAGGATAGTGTTCAGTACAGATGAAAAAGGTTTTAAAAAACCTATAAAACTAAAGAAGCGAAGTTTGAGTTTAAAATTATCTATGTATATTTTGAAATGCTTTACTAGGACATTTTAAGGAGAAAGATGTTATGATTTTTGATGACCACTTAGAATATATAAAATCTTACCAGTTTCTAGTGTTCCCTTTTATAAACAACAAAGAAACTAAAACCTTGCCAAAGCAGTGAGCTACAAAATTTGTCTGTATGGTTTTTGTGGGGTTTTTTAATAGGATACCAGACATTGTATGATTAGTTTTAGCTGAAGTTATTGTTTCAAGAACATCACCAAAAAAAGTTCATCGACCCTTGAAATTTTCTCAAAGGGCTTGAAAGTTCACAGTAAGTTTCCAGTACTTTGTCATTTCATAAATGGATAATAGTAGCAGGTACTTTTCCAGAGTAAATTTGATTCTGGAAATCTTAATAACTTAAATATGTAGGACAGTGCATGTGTATGGAATTTTACCTTGAATTATCTCAACTGTGATGATGTCTGGAACAAACAGTAATGATGCAAATTTAGCTTTACCAGCACATGGAGTTTTGAAATAGGGGTCTCTTTCTCAGGTTGCTTTTGATGTAGTTGTTCTAGAGACAGCGTCTGTGGAACCAACACACCTGGGTGAAATGTTTGGGCCATGCTGACGATGCCTGGTATTGAAATAAAGATATAATAAATGCTTGGGTTCTTTTCAGCTGGCCTGCCCCAGTTTTCTGGCATTAAAAAATCAATTCTGGCATAAAAAAAATCAATTTAAATTTCCCAGATGTGTTGGAGCCTGTTACTGTAAGGTGGTGTCCTTGGCCTGTTCTGTGCCTTGCTCGAGTGCCTGCAGGAATTACACTGGAAGCTGCCTTGTGGCACCTTTACTAGAGATACCTTTTTTCAGTATTACGTATTTTTTCAGTATTATATTACTCTATGCCCATTGTATAGGGAAAGGTTCTTCCCCCAGAATGTGCTTTTAAGCTCCTTCATAAAAACAGAAATAATACCAAGACCAGTGTCCTAAATCAAACCAAATAAACCGTTGAGAGCTTCTCTGTTGTTCCCATACATTTTAATCACATTGTTTCTTGTGCTTTTCGCTGCAGATAGAAAGTCACTGATCTCTTCTGCTTCCACTTCAGCAGTGAGTCTTGTATTTTCTTGTTAGAGCTTGGTTTAGCTTTTGCTTCCACTTTCTGAGTTCCCTGGCCCATTTTATCCATTTACAGAACTGGCAGCTCTTTGAAACCCCTTTTTTTGACTGCTTTTGCTAACTGCTCCCGCAGTAGAGCAAAAGGTAATGTTCAGGAAGTGCAAGTGCAATCTACAGTAATCCCAGTGCCTGCTTCCACACTTGCTCACTCCTCTGATTTCTTTTACAACCCTAGTATGAGCAACAGCAGAGGCTACTTCTGTAACATATAGGGAAGCCGAGCTGCTTTTCTGTTTTCCATCCTGGTCTGGGAACCTCAATGGATTCTATTCCTTTGTCTGTCTTCAGTTGTCTCTTTCTCTTTTCTTTCTGGTCTTACACAGCACTCGTTTTATCTGTATTAACTAGTTAATTACCATTACACTTCTGTAAGAGCTTGGATTTTGTTATTTCATTCAAAGGTCAGGAAATAATGCCAAAGCTTAAAAGATTTGACCAAAATACCAGCATATCTAATCTTAGAGATCTCTCTTTGTCGCTAGCAAAGTGTGCATCATGTTGACTTTCAAGTTAGTCGGGAGGCCTTGGGGCCAGGAGAATAAGTGCACATAAAAAGGGACATTTTTATGGTTGGGATGTCGTGGGTAGGAGATGGGGTCAGTACAGTCTTGGTCAATTGGAAATGAGCAACACTGGTCTAAATGGGTTTTCACAGGGCTTGGGCATCCAGAAGGATCTGGCAGGGAACAGAAGGCAGGCCTGTGGGTGAGCAGTGGTTTTAGGGGGTGTCCCTCAACTATGGAGTAATTTGTCTCACTGATGCTGAGTACCAGCAATTCTGTTTGGAGATGCTGTTTGAAGACTTCATTTTTTAAAAGTGGGAAAGTGGCAGAGCCCCTGTAATTGGTGGAAATACAAGATTAAAGCCTCAGAGGACAGAGCTGGGTACCAAGGAGCTTAAAAATAATGCGTCTACTTGAAAGAATCCTAAATTTGCCCTTCTGTATTTCCTGTTTTATGATGTCCTTGCAGAAGGGAAGATGACCCATATATAGATTTAATCCATGTTATTCAGAAAACTGTGTAAGGAAGATTTTGGCTTCTTAAAATCCTTGCCCATGCTTTTAGGATCTTCTAGAAGTTTACTTATTCACAGCGGCATCGAGAGTCTGAATGAAAAGCAGCAGTAAGATGGAAAACTCACAATATCTTACGATGCAGCATTTTCATAGTTTGCTTTCCTCCTTTGCCTTTTACTTGAGGGCAGAACTAGGGTAGAGAAATAATTTTTGTTCTCTTCTGAAAGGTTACAGTAATAAAGAAACTCTTGTTAACATCAGAGTATATGGCAGGCAGGAGTTTTCACAGTCTGGCATTGTTTATTTTACCAGCAATTTGGAACCTTCTGCACTCTTAAAATATTGGCAAGAAAATATTTAACTGTTAACTGTTCTGTGGCCTGCGTGTGTTTGAAGCCCTGGGGAGGAGGAATGCTTGGGGAAATCGGGTTTTTCTCAGCTTATGATTGAAACCAGAAGGTGCAGAATATTGGTAGAAGGTGAAAGCAATGTGACTTCAAATTAGAATTTTACTCAAATGTGGAACTGATGGGATAATGTCAAACAGGTCACGTATGAGCAGGGCCCTGCTAGGAGAGAGTGGGAAGGCTGATGGAGCAAACACAAATCAGCCAGTCTGCCAGGCACTACAGAAATAAATTTGAAAAGGTGATACTAATTGTGAGTATTTGCATTTGTCCTGACTTCAGTCACTGGATAAAGGTTGTAGCAGTAAGGATTAGGCTGGTTAATTGCTGACTAACTGTATGGACTCTAGCAATTGTCACTCCATTTGAAATGAAATAAACATTTTTCGGACAGTTTTTTTAGGAGATGGGTACCTCGCTGTTCCCCTCCAACAGAAGCTTGTTCTGGTCCCAAATTCTTGGAGAAAGAATGTTTTTTTGTGTTCTTACTATTTTTCCCCTAGGGGTGGATGACCTATTTGGTATGAGCAGGATCTTTCTTGCTCATATTACTACATAAAATGTAGCCTCTTCCCATGAGGGTATTAAAGGCTATGGTAAAGGCAGCAATTTTTTAATTGCACTAGCACTTTTCAGGTGGAATTCCTGCCAAGTCAGCAAAGTGACCTGATGTCTGGTGTCCAGGATCATCTAATGAG
Organism: Lycocorax pyrrhopterus obiensis; assembly: GCA_014706295.1. Lineage (NCBI taxonomy): Eukaryota > Metazoa > Chordata > Aves > Passeriformes > Paradisaeidae > Lycocorax > Lycocorax pyrrhopterus. Next base: position 4,390,039 of record JACSVZ010000022.1, on the reverse strand, counting down.
CTGCGCCTGTCTTGCTGGAAGTCAGGGCAGGAAAGAATAGAGACCCAGACAGGAGAGATACCAGCCAGTATCTGCAAAGGTCAGCAAAAAATGGACACAACTGAACATGCTCAGAACTCCTGCTGCTGTCAGATGGAGATCCAGTGTGTGCTGTGGCTGCCAATGACCAGAGATATTTGGGATAAAGGAGAAGAAACAGAATTGTGGGTCAGTTCCTTCTGGTATATTCTCCTGGCATTTACTAACGAGTAACCCGAGAGCTGCACGGGGACCGCAGTGTTCGGGATCACTGACAGAAATCCTCCAGGAATGTGCAGGCCCTTTGTTACCTCTTCCATATTTTTTGCTCTTTAATGCCCTGTGGCAATAACTTCTGCCACGTAAATGCGTTGCATGAGAAAACACCTAAATTTTAAAGTAATATTTGGTGATTTCATCAGATTCTTTTCTGCATCTTTTTTAATGAGAAACAGCGGACAATAATTCCTTGTTTTATCTGCTTGATACCACTCATGATTTTACCTCTCCACCATCTTCTTAATTTCATCCTGAACATAACGAGTGTTTCCTCATATGTCTCATCATGTCATCATGGTCTTTTCTATGTGTTTTCCACTACTGTTAGAACTGTTCTGAGATTAAAAGGTAACAATTATGTGCAGCATTTTATGTGCAGGTACATTATGGATTTATGGCAGAATAGCGTTCCTCTTTTGGTTTATATTCCTTTCATCATAATGCCTAAAATTTATTTATCTTTTTCTTCACTACTGAATTGTTGAACTTAATTTTTTTCTTTTATAGATCCATTTCCAAACTGTAGGTGCCAAATGTGTGCACATTGTTAAATAGGTTTTATGAATTTTTTTTTAACACCTACTACTAGTACCTTTATCAGCACTGAATATCACTGGTCATAATTATCTGGGATTTTTATTTTCATTTACTGTATTTTCTAGTAATTTGTACTTACCTGTTTCTGCTGAAGTACTTTTCAGAATGGATGCCATCTTTCCTGTCTCTGCAGCCCTGTTAATATTAGCTAATATGTTTCACTTAGTTTAGTACTTTATAATCCCTGGAATTTTGTTGCTCTTGACTTTTTTAAAGTTATCTGAAGCTTTTCTCTATGGGCAGATCATTTCACCTGGAATATGATGGACTGGGAGTGTCCAAGGCCAGGTTGGATGGGGCTTGGAGCAATCTGGTCTGGTGGAAGGTGTCCCTGCCCGTGGCAGGGGGTGGAAATGGATGGGGTTGAAGGTCTTTTCCAGTCCAAACCATTCTGGGATCCTTCTCTGACTCTCAGAATCCTGAGTGCTGTGAGAAGGTGATGGAGCAATGAATATTCACTGCCTGATCCTGTGGAAAGACTGGGCCAGCAGATGAAACCAACAGGAACCAGTTTCAGGGGGAACACCCAGGAGGAGGGGGATCTCCTGGGGCGCAGCAGACCAGGGTGCTTCTTGCTGAAGCACATGGTGGGTGCAGAAAGTTCGCTGGACATAGAGACCTTTTGGAGGTTACTCTCTAAACAAATAGCAAAAGTTGGGACATATCCTGAGCTGAAATTGGTTGGGAGAATCCTTGGAGGAAGTAGGTATCCACTTTTGTAGGGTTTGGCCTTTTCTCAGGAATTCTGGCTGCTGTTGAAGGCAGGATATCCTGGTACCTGGCCCCTTGGTCTGATCAGTGTTCCTGGTGTGTGACACTTCCTGACGGTCCCTGAGGTTTGTCTAAGTGAGGAGCTGGAGCTTTACAGGATCTCTGTGAGTGGTCATGGTGCGTATTTAACTTAATGATTTATCTACCTTTACTACTGTCTTCTCCAAGTGCCTCTTTTAAACTTGGTTGTGAATTTCCTTTATCAGTTTATTAGGTTGAATTCCTGATCCTGGTGTGTTCAGAAACTCATTGGTGATTAGCTGTAAGCTTTTAGCAACTAGTTTTTTCAAGAGGCATTACAGGAAAATCCTTTGACAACTGCTCACCTTACAGAGAATCAGCACAACTTGACAGAGCACAGCAATTTGACCTCTTTTCCCTGATCCTTCTCTTGAGAGGTTGTCAGGGAGCTCTGCCAGCCACGTTCTGCAGGGAAGCAGGAATTTGGAATAAGCTGTTGAATACAGTTCAGATTGTACTGTGATCTCCTCTGCATCTGTAACTGGTACCATGGCAGAGCTTCCAAATTAATAAACTGCAAGATAGGAACAAACCTCATTTTCTGGGTAGCAGACAGGTAGCTGTGAGCATCTGCTTTTGCTGAAACATGTAGGTAATATTGTATAACTTGCTTTTCTGTGTCTGCTTGGAATAAACTTGCTCTGAGGAGCCTTATTGATGATTGATTGCACAATTGTTGCGAAGGTACAAGAGCACGCACAACTTTTTCCATTAACATATTGTTTTTATGGATTGAAGATTTTGGCAGGAGCTGGTTCTGCTGCGACCTAACGTTTAGCTTTTATCTAGGTTAAAAGAATATTGGAGTAGGTTATCACTGAATACTGAAGAAGGCTTTAAAGATTGTTCTCTGAAGTTAATGATTATGGAGGTGTATTACAAAATTACTTCTAATTTAAAAAATAGGTAATTTATCAGAAGAGTTAATATTTAAAGCATACCGGACTCAAGCTGTGACTAATTACAAGCAGTGATTTGCTTTGCAGACAAAGTAGCAGAGCAGTTAATAAAAAGCTCAAAAATTGAAGATTGGAAAAATAATTTCTTCAATATCTTTGTCATTTCACAAGTATGTGCCTGAAGGAACTGGCCTTTATGGCCCCTTGCTACAGAAATCTTCCTCATCTGTTTTATTAATTTAATCTTTTGGATCCTAGCTACAGTCTCAATAATTTCAAAATTACTGTCCTGCAAGCAGTAGTGATGTTACAGGATGAAATAAAAGGGCTGCATTTGCCCACTTAATGTCATCTGTGTTTTAACAGTGTTTTGAGCAAGCACTCAAAAAAGCCCATATATAAGTGCTCATGTATTATTTATAAATAACATAAACCATATTACAAGTAATTCTGTCCAATTGCAGCTTGAGAGAAGGGGCACAAAAAAGCCTAAATATTTGTGGAATGACATTTTTTATCATGAAAGATCGGTTCTGTATCTCCTTCAGGAACCTTTGCTGATATTCCTGCTCCAGCAGTCAGAAATGTCAGTGAGAGTGGTTGATGTTTATGGCACTGGGGCTGCAGAAGTCCCCAGAGTGGACTCAGCCATGACAACATGAGTGTACTCAGACCTGTGGAACTTGTTTTGCACAAGGGATGGATTAATTTTTACTGTATCAGCATAAACCACTACTTTGCTGTTGCAACTTTGACCACTCCAGAGTGTGCTGCTGATGTGTGACAGTGCACCTGGAAGAGCCTAGGCTTAGTTTGAAAAGATGACTGTGCTGACACATCTGTTGTGTACAGGTACAGGAGCAAACACGTACAGAAGAGGCTATTTATTCTAGCAGGAATGGTATAATGAGAATGAGGGGGTGGAAACCCAAGCCAGAAAATTCAAATATGAAATGAGATACACATGTTCAACTGTGAGGGTGATATGCTTTAGCCAAACACAACTTAGTGAGCTTAGTACAGGGGGAACTCGGTGAAATGTAATGGTCTGTGATATGCAGAGGGTCAGGTTCTATGATCTAATCATTTCTTCTGGCTGAAATCTCTTCATAAAAAAGTCTAGTTCAAGCATAACTTACAGCCTAAAGAGAGGAATTGCTGCCTGGAATTCAATGACTAGTGCTTGTACGAGGCAGTTAGAAGTGCCCCTTCTGGCTTTATAGTCTATGGAAGGATTAATGTGTTAAAGTAGCTTGAGGGTGTAACACATGCTGGCAGAAGCTGAAGCAGAAAGAAACTCCTGTTGCAGTGCTCTCAGACAGTGCAGCCTGTGGCCATCCCAGCTCGGGCAGGACACAGGTGTGCAGTGACACTGCCAGGGATCCCGTGTCCTGCACCTCGGCGGCTCTGGGCTCATCCCTGGGCTGATGGCTCTGAGCAGGCAGAGCACATCAGACCTCATGGAATCATGGAATGGTTAAGATTGGGAAACACCATTCAGTTCATCCAGTCACCATCAGTCAATCCAATGCCACCCCCATGATCACCATTAAACCATGTCCTCAACTGCCACATCCACACGTTTTTTGAACCAGGGATGGTGACTCCACCACTGCCCTGGGAAGCCTGTGCCAATGTTTTAAAACTTTCTGTTGTTTCTTTTCCCTCATATCCAATCCAAACCTCTCCTCACACAACTTGAGGCCGTTCCTCTTGTCCTGTCATTTGTTACCTTCCAGTTTGTGCACACTGATCCTACTCTGCACTGTGAGCCAAAGCACGTGGGGAGAAGGAGGACATTCATTACCAAAGGAAGCTCTTGATCCAGCAGAGGATGCTGATATGGACTGATTCTAGAGCAGCATTCACTTTAAATACCATGTCCCCGTGTTAGGTCTTTGCTACGTGTCCAGCAGTGCAGGAGAGCAATGTGCTCTTACCTCCCTAGAAACCTTCTTAGAATACAAAGCCTTCTGTGAGAGTTGGCGCTGTCACTTGTCTGCTGCAGAGTCACTCTCAGCACGTGGCTGTTGGATGATGCACATGAACTCGCTGAGGCTGAAGATGGTTTCTTCACTGTGACATGGAAAATCCAGCAGCTGCTTGCTGCAGTTGTCCCCCAGGCAGAACGTGGGCTCATGGAGCCTTTCAGAGAACAGTTGTGACATGTAACAGGAAGATAATGTTAGCTGTACATTTCCTTGTTTCAGAGGTCTTGTAAAGGTGAGATGTGTACCAAAAATGGGTTCCTTGTTTTGAACTAACACAGTCCTGTGTCACTCGGGCCATAGCACATAAATCTGTCCAGCGACAGTTCTGCACTGCGCTGTTCCAAGGAAGGCAAAGGGGCAAAGTCCCAAGAAGAGCTCCAGATGTTACTGATTTTTTTTCCTTGTTATTAGCAATTACTCACTTGGAATTCTCTGGCAGTTTTTCTTCTTAATAACAAACTGTGGAAGAGTCAGCAGAATCATGACCAATCAGATCCTGAAACTGCCCAGTGGTAAGAACTTGTACAAGCTTCGAAAGAGGAAGCGCTTCCAGCAAACACCGATTTGGGTTTGCTCATTTTTCTTGATTTATAAAGAAGGAGTTTTTCCTTCAATGTTTGTACTTGACCAATGCCAGTTGTATTCTTCAGAAACTGCAATATACCTTCATTTCATTGCCTAAGATATGGCTCCATCCCCAAACTCAGATTTTATATCTGAAACTGTCTTTTAAGATGTATTTATTGCCATGTTTGTTTAACTTGGTTATATCTCCTTCATCGATCTGTTTCTTGCTAACTTAAAGCTGCTGCTCTTTGTTTTTAGTAGGGAAAGCTGCTTCCCCAGGGATGTATAGTCCAGGACTTGTCTCTGTAATGGGACTATTTGTTTTCTTTGCCCCTTGCAGTTGCCTGCTGTAACATTTGTAGTATGTGTTAAGTAATCCTTGAGGTAACATTTTTATTATGTCATAAAAAGTGCGTGGCAAATATATAATAACTCATGGAATTTGTTTGTTTAAAATGGAAGGATAATTTATTGAGTGTGTTACATGAGACCTGCTCCCCCTTATTAGAGCTGTAGAAGTGCAGCTTATTTAGAAGTATGTTCTATTGAGAAAAACCACGATCTCTGACATGCATAGAAGGTTTGAGCATGGTTGGGTAGAAATGACATCATAGTTTATGTACTCAATAAAAATTTAATTAAGTCATTACAGAAGTTGCAGTCATCATTTAACCCTCTGATTTCTTATGTTTAGTTCTTTTTTCAAACATTCAGTAATAACCAGTCTCCAAATCTTGATAGCCTATAAAATATCTGCATGAATTTTAATAGTTTATATTAATGGAAAAATATGAGTAACTGACATGAAAGGAATTTTCCTTGTGTTTGCACTATGTGCATTGCTATAAAAATCAGATGAAAAAAGACAGTGGTTTAAGGGAAGAGTATATGAACTGGAAATTTGTTCACTTGGCAGAAACTAACTCATATTTTGATAGAAAAGCTGTTGTGTAATTGCCAAGGTGAACACTCGTAAGGATACTGAGAGAGTGTTCAGGACAAGGGGTTCCCAGTGTGGTGGGTGTGATGGGCTGGTGTCTCTTGTGTGTAAATCCTGTCTCTGCAAAGTGCAGTGTCACACCTGAGTGTCCTGCTGGTGTGCAGGGCTGATGCACCTTGTCATTTGTACTTCTGGAGCATTTGAGAGCTGTGGAAAAGAAATGCTTTGTGTCTCTTGGATCCCTCATGGCAGTCACCAAAGTGTAGCTGGCCCTTGGGAGAGGAACTGCATCACTTTGTTGGTAGAAGTAATGAATACAGGCAAGATGGACAGTGCGGATGAGGGGGATGCACAGGAGTCATTTCAGCCGTCCCTCTGCACCCAGCAGTTGGTCAGTCCCATTTTAAGCTCACATGGGGTCAGTTCTCATGCCAATGGGTGGCTTAGGCCAACCCAGCAAACACTTAAGCAGTTACTAAATTTAAAGGTCAGTGTGGAACCTGGACTGAGTCACACTTAGAGCATGGGGGAGGTTGCTGGGTCATCACAGACTCTGAAAGAAATTTAGTCATAATCAAAAACTTGTAAGTTTGAGCTGCTAGAGATGCTGGAGAGGCAGAATTCATGTTCCTGCTGGCTGAGAGTCTGTCTGGACAGCACAGGAGGAGCAGTGGCAGGGTGGTGTCTCTGTCTTTAGCATTCCAGTACTTCTTCTGTAGAAGAACATCCAGCCCTGCAGTCTGTGCTTTGGGGAAAAAAAGCTGAAAAACCTTTGAGTTTCTATCAATGAATGAAGGTCTGGAATAGCTGCTCAATAGTTAAACTACAGAGGGGTCTCCATGCTCTTGGGCTGTGCTGCCACTGCAAGGGCAGCCTTGCTTCATGCTCCCCCAGCAGCATTTTCTCTCCACTCCTGCAGCTGTTGGCAGAGCTGTTGGCTGGGGATGTTCCTGCCAGTTGTGTATTGAGTAACCCCAACCTCAGTTGTGTCAGAATTAACAGAGCTGTGTCACGGGGGCTTCCAAAGTGACTGACTCTTGCTCACAGCCAAATCTCAGTGAGGTGGGCTGGGGCACCGGTGGTTCTTTGTCCACTCACAGTGAAACTGGGAATATTTTCTCCTCACATCTTCCTTAGAGCCTGTACTGATGGTTTTCTGGTTTGTTTTTCAGATTAATTCTGCTGTTCTAAAAGAAGACTTGAAAAGGATGGTAGAAAGTTTCTATGCAGCTCTGTTTGGATACGATGAGGTAAGGTAGCTGTTTTCAGGGAATGTACAACAAATAGACCATCTAATTCCTGAACACAGAATAGTCCAGATGGGTAAAACATTCACTGTCCATTTCTTTGGAGAAATATTATGTTAGGGAAGCAGCCTTGAATGAAAGTTCTTTGAGGAAACCAGAAAGCACAGAGCATATGGATTTAAACCATGGGGTGTGGAAGGTGGGGTGTTCTTTGTGCTGCTTCACCATCCCTGCTTGGCCATCACTATATCGTTTCCTCCCTCTGAATCCTGTTGTACTTAGCTGTACTTTGAAAGCAAAGAGAGGATTTATAGAGTATTTATGGGGAGTTTATTTCTAGGCAGTACCTAATAATACAGGGAGGCAAAAGCACCACTCTGCACAAGTGTCTGCAGGGCTTTCAAGAGGAAAATACAATTACATCATTTTTTTGCTCTAGTGAGTGTTGCTCTTCAGATGCTCTTATTCACATTGTGATATTATTTTTTTGCACAGTGATTTGCATTATTAATATATTGTACATGTAACCTCATAGAGTTGTGGACAGTGTTACACATGCAAGATTTAATCTAGTTTTAAGCCAGGATGTGTCTGCCTGTGTTTTGTTGACAGTCTTTTTAGAAACAAAATATTTGATTTGATTAAAGACATGTTGACCTTTTTTATTTTTAACTGGATATTTTAAAGTCTTTTGCCTTTGGCAAATGTGTCAGCAGAAGATAGGAGTTATGAGCCTGTAGTGACAACACCACATAATCTAAAAAGACAATAAAAGTTCAAGAGAATTTGGACAAATAACATTAATGGATGTGGTTCTTGTATAAAACAAAGCTAATATTAGATTTAACTGGAAAAATCTAGATAGTTCTTGATGAGCAGTATTTTTCTCTCATTTAGAATGAAAAGTGATAAAGCAAAGAAAAATAGCAAACTCCAGACTACAGTTCTGCAATATTGGATTAAGTATCCTTTAATTTTTCTTTTTAAAGTGTCACAGGCTTCACACATTCCCATGAGGTGCTGCTGCCTTCTCTGTAAGATCACCATTTTTATGGTAAAGATTTCATAACATAGAAATGCAGTTATCAACTCCAACGTTAGGAATACCCTGACCCAGGTTTTTTCCAAATTAACTTGCCAGAAAATTGGTTACAGGCTGCTCTGTAAATTAATTTAAGGCCAGGGTTGTTTTTCCATTCTGGGAAAGAGTGATGTTGCTGCCTTTCCATGTGCAGAGCCCATGGCAGCTGTGGGCTCTGGGACAGGTGCTGTGGCCAGGGGCCAAGTACACGAATGGGGGTGTCTTGTGTTCAGACCTTCTTCACATGCAGTTTTTAATCCCCCTCTGTACTTCCCTTTAGGGAATCTTGTGTGATGATCATGTTCTGGCAGCAGCTCTTTGGAGAAACCTTTTTAACAGGAACTGTGATGACCCTCGGCACCTGGAGTTGCTGGTGGAGTACGTGCGCAAACAGGTACAGCCCCGCTCTCCTCAGCCTCTGCTTCAGGACGTGGAGTGCCTTCTTTTATTGCTTGCATATGCAACTCAGTTCTCATAAATAAGTCTGATTTTAATATTCAGTGATCATTTGTAAGGAGAAGGTAAAAATCTGAAAACTGGATGACATTTATTATAGAGTCGTGGAATGTCCTAAGCTGGAGGAGGCCCTCGAGGATCATCCAGTCCAGCTTCTGGCCCTGCACAGACACCCCAACAACCCCACCCCGTGCCTGAGAGCAGTGTCCAAACACTCCTGGAGCTCTGGCAGCCTTGGGGCCGTGCCCATTCCCTGGGGAGCCTGGTTAGTGCCCCAGCACCCTCTGGGGGGAAGAACAACGTTTTCCTGATGTCCAACCTAACCCTCCCTGACACACCTCCAGCCGTTCCTCGGGTCCTGTCCCTGGTCACCAGAAAAAACAGATCATTACTGCAGTTTGGTGACAAATGGCTGCAGAGAAATTAATGGAATATTGAAAGCAGTCCTGCTCATCTGTTTCTGGACCCATGCTATGGAGGGGCTTGACAAAATGTTTCAGAAATAGGCTGCAACTTGTTATAGAGTTATTATCAATGTTAAGAGAGTTGGGATTCTCTTCACAGTGAAATAGCACATAGAGCTTGAAAACCTTTTGGTGACCTTTGAGGAAACGAAGCAAAAGGGTTTGTTTTCCAGAATTCTTTCTGTTTCTTTCAGTTATTACCTGGAGGAGACAATACTGAGTAGTGTTTGTCCTCTCAGCCCCGAGGAGGTTTGTGAACCAGATCTGTGGGAAATGTTAGTGGGATAGAGTCCATGTGGGCACCAAAGAAAAGGGGTGCGAGAGGTTATGGAGGAAAAGTGGAGGGTGTTGGACAGGAAGTTGAAGACCAGAACTTTCAGAACATCATTCTCTGTAATGTTTCCAATACTATATTCAGCATCAGACAGAGGTATGGAGAGACAGTATTTCAGTGTGTGTCTGAGAAACTGGGAAATAAAGGGCTGAGCTTCCTAAGGGACTGAGGACACTTTGGAAATGCCAGAGAGTTCTCGGGAGGGACAGGCTTAATTTAATGCTGAAGGTTGCTGATGCTCAATGGTGAGGCTGTAGGAAAGTTTGCTGGGGGCAAACACATATAAAAAGTATGTAATCTGGGATAATTTCTTGCCAGATGGTGAATTTGTTGCACTTCTGGATATTCAAGCAAAGGATAGGTCTGAAGCAATCAGCAGTTGAATAGGAAAGAGTGGTCAGGGAGGAAAATGTGGTACATTGGGGAGGAGTCAGCACAGGTTCTATGCAGACAGGTCATTCCTGCAGACAAGTGGTGCACTTGAGGAAAACATAGTCAGCTTCACATATGTACCAATGAGCTCTGAACTGTTACCATGCAGGAATGAGGCCTTGAGATAACAATTTTATTATCAAAATGTCAGCACTTAATAGTGGTTAAAAAAATGTAAAACAAATACTCAGAACTACTAGGGAAGGAATAGAGGATAAAATAGTGCTGTGGTGCCAGCTTTACATCCCTGGTACCCTTGTGAGCTGGAATAATGTGTTTGGTTCAGGTGCTGACCATCAGAACAGATAAAATGTTAACTGAAGAAGGCTCAGAGAGGAACACTAAGGGTGACAGTGAAACAGCTCCTTTATTAGCGATGAGTAGAATCCCCTGCCGAGAAAGAAAGGGAGAAAGAATGGGAGACAGCTCTGGGAAATCCCAAAGGCATGTGAAAGGTGAGCAAGGAAAGGTGTTCAGTGACACAGGAATGTGGGGGCAGAACATTGCCACTGTTGGTTGGGGTGCTGCAATTGCACGTGAGTTCCAAAGCCACTGGCAAGGTTTATGGAAGAAAAGTTTGCCCAGGGCTATTAAATCCACAACCACTTCAGACTCAAAATCTGTGAATGAACTGATTTTGTGAGGGAGGGAAAATGAACAAGGAAAAGAGCATTGTGTGCTGTGTTTAACTCCTCTTGGGGAAGCTGCTGGTGGTGACTGTCAGGAAAAGGACATTGTGGTTAGGTGGCTTTCCAGTGTGGCCCTCTGTGGCCATGGGTGCGTTCATTCCCCTGTTGAGAAACTCCTTGTTGAATTATCCTTCGTTTCCAGTGACACTGTGTAGCAGGTTGTCCCAACAGTTTCTTGTGGATCCTGTCTTTAACAATGGCTATTAGTGGATGCCAGAGGAGAACCTACTGACAGGACAACATGTACTGTGGCCCTGGTCAGCTCTCCCAGCCTTCCCGAGCTAATGGTGGTGGGTTTGCCTTTGACTGATCCTTGAGGGACTTTTTTCTTTTTTTTTTCTTTCCCCCCTCCCTTTTTCCATATTTAGGGTGACCAGTTGCAGCAAGGTGACCCTCTGATGTATGATGAGGGCCATTTTTCTGTAGCTAAAGCCTCAGTTGTGTGAAGGATGGGAGCTCTCCATGGGGTTCTGGTCTGGGCAGTGTCCCCTGCAGTAACCACCAGGACTGATGCTTTATCCTGGTTTTAAAATCAAGAGTCAAACACGGTTAGAAGGGAAAAAGGGATTTTACCTTGGTATTTATTTTAAGGATCCTTAGGTGCACCACGTCCAGGTCGAATGCACCTCCATGCACACCGCAATGCACACCCACGATAGATCTGGTATCTCATTATAGGTGTTACTAATTAGCAGATCTATCAAAGATTCCCCAGTGAGAGGCTCAAGTGAGCCCCCCCTCCCCAAGGAACCTTCCCCTGGATGGTTCTATCTCAGTTTACAAAATGTGTTCTGGAGAGGACCTTGGGGTCTGGGGCACACTGATCCCTGACTACGAAGCTTCTAAAATGTTCAGTCTCCTAGTTTGACAAACAAGTCCAAGGATGTAGGCTAAAGCACCAAGAATACAGAAGGTGTAAAAAGGTATAACAGGGGTATAAAAGAAAAGACAAAAGTCATTATGGCATCAGGATGAAGTGACTCAGGGCAGCTTTGCGTGGCTCCTCTTTGCCCAGTTGCCAAACCTTCAGAGGAGGCATTAGCTAAGGCATTAGTGACGCAGGTAACTCCAGAGGATCTGCAGATCCTTATCCTGGCCTTTCCATGACGCTTCGCAGTCGGAAGTGATCTTTTTAGGTCTGCCTCACACAAATGGCAGAGTAGGCTGAAATCTCCCTGTTGTGCTTGTATTTTGGAAAGAAGGGTGTTTGTGTAGCTGCTAAGGGAGCTGGCTGGGCGATGGGACACGTGGCAGTGACTTGCTGTGCTTGCAGGTGCAGCACCTGGACGCGCTGAGCGGGGAGGACCTGCTGCTCACGGGCGAGGTGAGCTGGCGGCCGCTGGTGGAGAGCAACGCCCGCAGCATCCTCAAGCCCCTGTCCCCTGTTTACAACGATGAAGGACTCTGAGATCCACGTGTCAGAACAGCTTGGGAAGCATGCCTGGAATGGGACTGGGCTGAGGCTGTGTGGTCAGGAAGAAAAGTCTGCTGTTGGAAGGAAAACATTTCATTAGCTATCCCATCCGTGGTGCCTCAGTAGCCTCCTGGACAGCCGTACTCCCGAATCTTCACCTGCAAATAAATGCTCATTGTTTTAAGAACCTCTGTCCTTTTTATGGCCCTGAGTGGCCCTTGCTGACAAATGGACAGAGCTGCCTTCTGCCTTTAGGAAACCAGGTATTCACCATGATGTAGAGTTCTCTCAAGAAGACACTTCTGTCCCTTGCCTTGTTTAAAGAGCTGCTACTCAGACACAGTGGTGTCCTCTGCTCCCTGAATGGTTGTGAAAGCAAATCTGAGCTTTGCATATTTAGATATTAAGTATATATTTTTAATGCCTGATATCAAGATGGAATGGTCCATCTTTGCTTTAGTGGAGTTAAGAATTGCTTTAACAGATTCTGAAGGGTTTTCTGTGAAAATCCCTTTTAGGAACTCTCTGCTTTGTTGCACAAGGATAAGAGAATGCAAAGAATAATGCACAGTCCCCAGCAATCCTCTGTGACTTTGGCTGTCTTAGGGAGATTAAAGCCCCAATTGTGGCTGGGCTGGCACTAAAAGCTGCCTCAGTACTTGATGTTTCAGTCTGCCTTGCTGATACTTCCACGTTCTTTGTAGAATTGTGCTCTAGGAATTCCTTTATGAAAAGAACATCCCTGTTTGTGTCCCTGGGACAGGACTCTGCCATCCTCCATCCCCCAGAGTAGCGGTCCAGGGCTTTTTAACAAGATCCTTCAACCCAGTGAAAACGTTCTATGGCTGTGCAGGCAAATGATGCCAACACAGTAATTAGGGGAGCAGGAGCTGCACTGATGAGATCAGCAGAGGCCAAGGTGCTCTGTGTGGGTGGAAGGTTCACCAGGCTGTTTCCAGGTCAGTGGCAAAAACAGTTTTTATTTCTCTGCTGTCCAAAATCTGAGTTAATAATAAATGTCAGTCTGGATAAAATTGCAGTGTGTTTGTTTTCTGTGCCATGTGTGCTTTTGATAAGAATAAGCCCTATAAAATCAGGATTTATTCCTAATAAAAGTATTAAGCAAAAGTAGAAGGTGATAATCCTTAATTTGTGAATTTAATCCTGTATTTGTGACTCCTTAGTCTGGTGAAAGTGTAGCTGTGCCTGGCTGTGACTGTTCTTCTTTCTCAAGTTGCTTTCTTCATAGTGTGTGTGTTGGGGAGTATTTGCCATTCCTTCTGCATGTAAAAAGCAGTGGGATGCAGCACAGAGGTTCCCAAACACTGCCTTGTGGTTTTTTATTTTAAAATCTTCTTTTAGGGAGCCCTCTGTGTATAAAAAAGGCATTTTTTTTTTCCAGGGCGAGCTTCCTCAGTTTAACTTGTTATAAAATGAGTCATGTAAAGAGCCCCTCTCTCTGTGTGAGGTGTATCCCTTCTCTGTGAAAACATTACAGCCCAAACAACTTGCTTGCAGTTTATTTAAGATGCTTTTGTTGAAAGCTGAGCTAAGCAGAGAAACCTCTTATGTGTGAAGTATTATACAGTGTGTGTGAGATAATAACGCCTTGTAATTCATTACAGCTGGCTTGTATTTACATAAAAGAAGGCTGAGCTGTGTAGGAATTTGCTGATTAATTTATTTTTAATGAGAGTGAAGTATACCAAGTACCAAAATAAACTTTACTTTGTGTATCTTACTGCTCCTGAAATAGGTGGAAAAATTAATGGTAGATATTTTGGCTCAAAACTACATACATTAATTCATATACAAAACAGTTATTTAAACCTTAACCCCTTTCCTGCTGTGTAATTTAAACCTGGGCTCAAGTTATCCAGGCCATGGGAACACGGGGCTGGGAGCACACCACCATCCAGCCCGGGGACCGTGCATGGCTGCAGGGAAGCCGGAGAGCTGCTGGAATTCTTGGAACGGCCGGCCTGGAGGTGAGAACACCTTTGTGCTCTGAATGTGGGACAGCATGCGGTCAAAACTGAACCCTCCCCTGTGTTTATGGGCAGGAGGCTCCACAAGTGATGGTGCCAGATTGGAGTCATTGGCATCTGCCCTTGCACCTTTTATTAGGGTGAAAATAAAGACCTGTAATCACAGCTCTGGCTGGGCCATGAAATGCCTTCACCCACCCGCTCTAAGGGCTGAGCCAGCAGTGGTGCTTGGGTGTGTGGGGCCTGGTGAAAAAACAAGGCAGATACTATCTCTGAATTAAAAGGGTAATTTGTTCGAGAGGGAAAATCCACTGGAGGCTACACAGGACCAGCAAGACTTTGCTTCCCAGTCATTAGTTACCCAGAGACAGGATCATACAATATTAGATTGGGTATCAGGAAGAAATCCTTCCCTGTGAGGGTGGTGAGGCCCTGGCACAGGCTGCCCCATCCCTGGCAGTGTCCAAGGCCAGGCTGGACAGGGATTGGAGCAACCTGGGATAGTGGAAGGTGTCTCTGCCCATGGCAGGGGGTGGAATGAGATGAGTTTTAAGGTCCCTCCAACCCAAACCATTCTGGGATTCTAATGTGACCCCTACTGCGCTCAAGAGGTGAAGAAAGGTGAGCAGGAAAGCTGCCATTGCCAGTATCTTACGTAGGACATCTCTCCAGCCAGAAGGAAAGAAAATACATTTCCAGTAGCAAAATTTGCCTTCTGCAAGTGTTCCAGCAGCAGTGATTGGCAGGTGAGTGATTCCTACACAGCTCTGCTTTGAGGGCAGCAGAGCAGAGGGGGTTTAACCAAACGTTGTAAAGCCTATCTTTTCCTATTTTCAAAGTTTTCCAGAGGGAATCATTGAAGGTATTTCACTTATGGACAGTTCTTTGTGTTTGCTGTTGGGTTTTTGGAAAGTGGTCTCAGACCATCAGTTTGGAGGCACGTACTGTATTTAAATGAACATATCCATGTGAATTTCTTCTGGAAGGATCCACTTTATCATCCAGCCTGATCTCCTGTCTCATATACAGCATTTGGACATGGCTTAGGATTCCAAAGGATTTACTCTTCCAACTTTTCCAGGTGTCTTAAAATGAAGAGACATAAGCCTCTAGGAAGCACTCATGATTTCAGCTGGGTTGCTTTCTGTGGGTAGAAGGGTCAGCACTCAGTGTCTTCCTTTCTTCTGTTTTGCACCATGGGAGAGTAGGAGCATGTTTTTCCTCACAGGGTCAAACTTGGGAAGTCTCTTGCTTTAGGCTGATATTTTTGAGATGTTTTGGAGTAGGGGGGACTCATCTGATACTCTTCAATGCCCACTCTCTATATTAGGTGGTTAAATGTTTTCCTGTGTCACCTTGGCTGCTGTGCTCACACCACCTTTGGTTGTTGAACTGTTTTCTCCTTCAAAGTGCTGAAGTGCTGAGAGCACAGGCATCCTCGATGATCTTCACATTTCCTGTGCTATCCAGTGCTTAAGCCCTGTTGAAGTGCAGTTACCACTTCCCAGATTTGTGACTCCTGTCCTCACCTTCCACAAAGTGATGTTTTCAGTCGTGTCTCTGCCCCACCAAGCCCTCAGGTCAGAACTGCTGCTCCTGACCTGGCAGTCAGAGTTTACCACTGTCCTGTCTCCCTTACCCTGCCCTTGGCTTGGCAAATGTGGGAAGCAGAAACTGGACTCTAAGAGCAAATTTTTCCACCAGAGCTTTCAATTAGATGGATGTAGAGTAGATGAAGAGTAGCAAAGCTGTGGGGGGGGTGAGCATCAGCTGGGACTGGTTCTGCAAGCACGGTCCCTGTGAAATGTGCCAGTGCCACTGCACAGCACCGCTCTGAGGAGCAGTGGGAGCCATGCCCTACCCTGTGACCCACTCGTATTTTCCACATTCTCCTACTTGTTGGAGAATGGTTTAATCCTGAGCACATAGCAAAGGTCACCTGCATCCCAGGGATGTGCTGAAGTATTGCTTGAGCATTTGGAGAGGTTTGCTGATCCCCTCTACAGGTGTGCTGAATGAGGCATTGAGCTCCAAAGCTGGACTGGTTCCTTCCTTCCAGGAAGAGGAAAGTCCCAGTGTAGGGAATTGTAAGTGTTTAATACCTAGAAACTGCTGTGTCCTTCTAATTCTTCTACTAAGAGAGTTGTGCCACAAATGCAGTGGTTATTTCAGGCCCCAGTGCGGGGGTTTGGTCATGGCCACAACCTTGTACACAAGGTTTTTTCTTGGGTGATGCTGGTGGCAGCTAATTTAGAATCATGGAATATCCTGACCTGGAGGGACCCATCAGGATCACTGAGTCCAACTCCTGGCTCTGCATAGGACCCCAAGAATCCCACCCTGTGCCTGAGAGCATTGTCCAGGTTTCCTAGTGGAGACCTCCCTGTACGGGCTCCTTCCCTCCCCATCTGCCTCTTCACATCTGCCCTGCTTTGATATCTGTTGTCCCCTTGATTAATGAACTCTAATCAAGGTTTCTCTGCTCTTTTCTCTTCAAGAGGCTGTGATGAACCTGTGTCCTGTCCTTCCCACTGACCTGCATTGTGTCCAGCTCTCCTGGGCCTTTGGTGACCCCAGGCTGAATGGACACCTCTCCCAGCTCTCTGGGTGATGGTGTTCCTGTGCCACAGGGAACAGGATCTCCATCTTTTGGGCACATTGTGTCTGCACAGCCTGGCCCTCAGCATGCTCCATGTTCTCCTGAAGGCCTGAGAAGGCAAGGAGAGGGCAGCAGCTTACGTGAGAGCCTGGGGAAGTTGGCAAGGATGTAGGAAAGACCCTGAGGCTCAGCACCAGTGAACAGTGGGCTCTGCTGCTTGTGCAGTGCCTGCCCCTCCTCCCCCTGCAGAGGGACTATCACCTGTGGGCTGCCCAGCCTCCTGCACCTTGATGGGGCAGCTGCATATTAACAATTTTGTGATCCTTCCCAGATTCCTCTGGTGAGGTTTATTTTTGACCACTGCCCCTTCTTCAGGCGTTCAGGGCTGCCCGGTGCATCCTACGTGTGTTCTTCCTGAAGTTGCTGAACATGTTGAGGGAGTACTTGTTTTGCTTACAGTCATTCAACCTGCTGAGCAGCTTGCTCTGCTCATTTGTGGGACAGAAGAGATGGCTGGGCCTCATCCTTCCACTGGGAATGCAGAGCTCACATGAGAGTGGTTCCACCTTCTGCTGTTACACTTCAGTGGCTGTTCCAGATGTGATATGCTGGGAGCGGCCAGGGAGTTTAGGTCAAGTGGCAATAGATCTGCTGGAGGGACCTGGGGCAGGTTAGTGGAAACACTTCCAAACACTGCCTTGAATTTTTTACATCTTCTTTTAGGGAGCCTTCTGCGTATAAAAAAGGCATTTTGTTATTTTTTTTTTCCAAGGCAAATTTCCTCAGTTTAACTTGTCATGTAAAGAGCAACATCTGTAACCAGCAACATCTGCTGTCCTCTTGTTGCTGTCTCGTGCAGATGTGTTCATGTAGGAGGGCCCTGCACAAGCTGCTGAGCCTGGATCCTGTTGGGAAGCTGCTGCAGCTCTCCCAGAGGTGAGAGCTCCCTTGTGCTCATTTTAGAAGTGAGGAGTCCTGCACATGCAAAGCCTTCTTTAATGACTACATCACAATGAGCTGGGCTCCTTCATTCCTCATCCCACCTGCCAGCTCCTGGGCTGCTCCACATCCTGTCGAAACCAGGCATCTTAGGCAGATTTACTCAATGTCCCACATCCTTCCCTGTGCACCCTCTTACTGCCGGTAGCCAGACCCAGTGACGTTACAACACCCAGTTCTGTCTCTGTGGATTCTCTTGGAAGGAGACACAGAACGGGTGTCTGCAAGTGCTCCTTCCCATGTTCAGCACAGGGCAGCAGCTGAGGGAAGCAGCATGCTGTGGTTCCTCTCCTGACAGCTGGGCATCAGCCCCCTGAGCAGCTCGAGGCTGGACCTCAGAGGGCCACCACAGCAGCTCCATGGACACACGTTGGCTTCCCTGCATGGCACAGGGGTGGTAGAGACCTCGGAGCTGCAACGGGAGAGAACCTCTGTGCTGGGCACACCACTGGGCAGGGCAGCAGGGGATGGGGGGGGGCCCTGCCTCCCCTGACATCATCCATGGTTGGTTCATTTGGCCTGTAGCTGGCAACTGGTGTCCAGTGCCCTCCTTCAGCTGTGCAGGTGCAAGGCTGCCTCTCCCCTGATTTGAGAGACTCCTAGCAAATGAATGGAAAAGATGAAGCACGGAATTTGTGTGCTGCCACTCTGCTTAGATTCTGTAACGCCATGGTTGGGAATCTTGGACACAAAATGGGGAGATTTGACTTTGCACTGCTCTGTGGGTTCAGTGCTGACAGAGCTCAGTGCAGGAACTAAAACTGGGACTTTTCTCATCCATCTGTGCTGGCTGAGTGCAGCTGGCCAGTGAACTCTGCACAGTGGAGCACTGCTATGCAGTGCCTTCCACAAATGCTAGTACAGCACTGAGAAGCACCCTGATGTTTTGAGGTGGAAGATTGGGTTTCAGCCTGAAATAGAGGCAGGAGGAAAGCAAATTGGCTTCTCGTGTTCCCGGGTGAGTGCTCTCCAAGGTCTATCAGGAAACAGCTTGGCAGGCTGCCTCCCATGTGTGCGTGAAGAGGAAGCAGCAGGTACATTCTGTGGAAAGCCCAGGCAAGGTGTTTGTGTTTGCTGAGCTCCAAGAACATCTGTGGAACGGAAGAATGAAGTATTGCCTAATCCTTGGGTCCTGGCTGAGCTCTGGTATCAGCCAGAGCAGAGCTGCCCAGGGACATTGACTTGGAAGCGGCACTTGGGGCGTGTGTTCAGCCAGAGGGAATTTTCCCCTTGTCTTTCTCTGTTGATTGCAGAAGGTGTGTAAACAACACTTCCAGATAAGATCCCTGCTTTTAGCTGGCAAAAATGGGCTGATGCGATTCCCACATCCTGTGTTGGCCAATCAGCCTCTGGAGTGCCAATTATAGCCATTTTGCCAGACAGCAGGGACAGGACACCTCTCATCTAATTTTAGATGTCTGCATGGTAAACCTCTGCCACTGACTTAGGCAGCCCAAGCTCCTGCTGCTCAGTGGGCAGAGATAAGCGCTTCCAAGGCGCATTTCATCGGACCTGTTCCAGGTGTCTGCTGCAGGGTGAGGTAACTGACTCCTGGAAGTCTCTGCCTCTCCCCACCAACCCTGAAGGAGCCCAGCCTGACAAGCTGGGCTGGAGATGTTTACATCGTGTGTGCTTTCATGTGCTGAGGACCATGAGAAATTAGTGGAGGGAGAGTAGATCATTACCAAACACCAGCTGGAGACAGTGCAAATCCCTTTACAGAATCAGCAGCAGAAAATATGCATCTGATGACTTTTTTTAAAATTCATACTCTTTTCAGCTCTTTAGGAAGGCAAACAGTAGGGTGATGGTACACTTATTTTATGTTATCACCCTGGCAAAGCAGCTGCAGAAAAACACCCATCATGTTTCAGCTCCTTCCCTTTGTTATTTCCCCAAAACGCCTTACACTGGGTTGGCTGTTCACTTCACATTTTAAGTTATTCTTTAAGATGTTCTAACATTTATTTTCATCGGTAACACTTCTGTGCCAGCAGCTTTGTTATAGTTTTGTCCCATCCCTACTTTGCCCTTGCTTGCTGCATCACAGCCAACTGGCAGCCAACTTTGTTTTCTGATTCAATCAATGCACCTTTGATTCTGTTCTTGCCATTTGCAGTGCTGCTGAGGCTTCATCCTGACTTCAGGCATCTAAACACCAGACAGCTAATCCAAACTAATCATCCCACTCAGCTGTAGTCCCTGGAGAGTGATAGTCTCTTGGGGACATGATTCATCCCAGCTGACTTAGAGCCTGGTGTCTGGATGTGCTGGTTCACACTCAGGCATGGCCATCCCTCTCCATTGACTATTGCCCCATGATTATTCCAGGGCACACATTTAGCTTTTACATGACTTAATTTAATTTAATCTCAGGGGATTTTGTAGATAAAAGGCCAATTGATTACATCAACTCTCCAGCCAGTTCTTCATTCCCTGGTTGCCTGTGTGGAGCTCAGTAGCTCCAGGGTGAGCTGATCTCTGCTCCTCTGCACACCTTGTGTTCTCGCGGTGTGTTCCTACACAGTGCCTTAATTCACATACCAATGTCTGCCTGTACTGTTCCTCCAAAACTTTTGGGAAGGTGGAGTTAACTAATCCCCAATAAGCAGCATGTGGGCAGTATCATCATCCACACAGCACCAGACTCCTAAGGTTGAATGTCCTTTCCTTAAAGGATTTCCAGGGAGATGCTAAAAGAGCATGTGAGGTATTGCTCTTCCCACCTGCAATATCTAATGACCAAGATTCCTGCTGTGATTCCTACAAACACTGTGACTCTGTGTGTCAAAAACCAGAGTGTTCTGGCTTCCCTTCCAGGTGCTGGTGTAGCAGAGCCAGGCTCCCAAGAAATGCTAAGGAGGAGCATTATCTGTGGCTCAGGGATGAGTAAGTCTCTTTGCCAAGTCTGATTACCCACTTTGGATATTTGTGTTTCATTATAACTGACACTAAGCAGCATGTTTGATTTGGAACAAATTTCAAGCAGGAACAAGTTCCAGCATCTGCATTTCCACTGCAAGCACAGTGAGGGACAAAACAGGTTAGAGCCTGCTAGGCCAAGGGTGGGGACCTCTCTAGGGAAGGGAAGGGGAGGGGAGCACAGTACATTAATCAGTTACAAGGAAAAGGAAGGAGCAGCTTGAAGAGCTGATATTCCTCCCTTGCAAAAGGGACACTGTAGGCACCGAGTATGAGGTGCGTGTCTGGAGAAGCCGGGTGAGGGAGCTGGGGAAAGCCGGCTCCTCCCCCGCAGTGGGAGGCTGTACCTGGTCATTAAGGAGTTGAGCTTATGCTGAGTCCTGAAGGAACCTGTTGAGAGGAGCTCAGGAGTGCAGGAGGGGCAGAAAAGACCTGAATACGGACACAGGACTAATCCAGTGGGAGAGACACCTCTCAGCACCAGCAGCTCCAGTCATGTTCAACTACCTGGCAGTCGAGGTGAGGCCCCAGCTCCACCGCAGCTACGGGAGCCAGCAAGGGGTGTCTGGGCCACTGAAGAGCCGCCTGGAGCAGCTGAAGAAGCCGTGGTGGAGGGAGCCCACCCCGCTGGTGCTCCAGCACAGCGAGACAGCCAGGCTGGCCATCGACGCCTTTCTTGAGCAGGGGGAGCGCGGCTACCTGAGCGCCATCGCCGAGGAGAGGGAGCTGCCGTTTCTTTCCACCTTGGACATGGAATATATCAGCCATCAGAGGAACCAAAGCTTTCCAGACCCCAGTGCAATGAAAGACAAAGAAGCTGACCCTGGTGATGCGGACACTGGAGACAGGTTCTCCCTCAACTCTGAACTAACGTCGGGCACCTACTTCCCCCTCATGTCTGATGTGCACCCTCCGGAGCTGGAGCTGGGGTGGCCAGGGACACCACTCCTCACGGTGTCTGGCCAGACTCAAGCTACTGTGATTTTCCAAAGAAACAAAACGAACAGCATTAAGGATTTGGTCCGGTCTCTGATCAGCCGGGCACGGACGGTACGTACAGAGCTGTGTCCCTTGAGGGAGCCTTGTGCCACAGCGCCCGGGGCCGGTGGCTGCTCCCACACCTGTAACCACACGCTCCACGCTGTCGTTGCTCTCTACATGTCTGGCATGATGTGATTGCTTCTTCTGCAGCAGACCTGTAGCTGTTCCTGCTCCTTTCCTTTCTTGTAATTTCTTTTTGCCTGAGATTTCATGTCATCCAGGCAGTGCCCTTGCAGGCTCTCTGTGTCCATGGCTGCAGGGATGCAGAGCAGTCCCAGAGCCTGGAGTGGGTGCGTGGCAGGGCCTGCAGTGTCCCTGGCTCTGTGTGTCCCAGTCAGCCCTTCTCCCTTGGCCAGGTAGCCTGCACAGCTGGGGCTCTTCTCCAGCCCTGGACATAATTTTAAGCTGGACAAGAGAATACCACTGGTGAGTTGCTGTCACAGAGAGAATCTCAGAATGGTTTGGGTTGGAAGGAACCTTAAAGCTCATCTCATTCCATGCCCTGCCACAGGCAGGGACACCTTCCACTAAACCAGGTTGCTCCAAGCCCCGTCCAACCTGGCCTTGGACACTTCCAGGGATCCAGGGGCAGCCACAGCTTCTCTGGGCAGCCTGGGCCAGGACCTCACCACATATGACCCGAGTAAATTTGTGGGACTGAAAATCCCTGCCTGTGGCTTGAAGTAAGTTAGAATCCTGTCTCCTAGGCTTGATGTCTGTGCTTCTCTGGGGATGAGTAAGATCAGCCCATTTTGCCCCATTGCACAGTTTCTGGTGTGTTATTACAACCCTCAGATGTAATAAAAACTGGATGACTACAGTGCCTGCCTACCAAGCACAATGCTGGCATGAATTTATTCACTCAATTATGCTGCTTGTGTTTTCTTTTGCTTTGCCACTATACTCTGTGTGAAAGCAGCCGCTCAGACAACTATCTCAGACACATTTTCAGCTTTTGTCTTTGTCCTCTTTATGGTTCTTTTCAGCTGTTTCACATTAATCTTCTTTCGTAGCATTTGTGTTGAGATATTGAGGAAACATTTAGAGCAAAGTTCACTTTAACCAGTCAGCTTCTGACAATTTCTCTTATCATTCCAGTAGTTTCCTATTTAACTTCACAGTCACTCCTTACAGTCATTGTTGCACGTGCAGAAGCGGGAGATAAGGAATCACCTGGACCTCTGTTTGCAACTCATGTGATCTTCTATCACCATCAGCAGAGCTGAGCAAATGAATTTATGCATTCCCAGCAGCTCACATTGCTGCACAGCATCAAAACATCCTCAAAGAGCCACATATCAGTGAAGTTTGGGCGTGATATGAGGTGAATGGGGATCTTTTTTCTTTTGCCCAAAAGACCATTTTGCCACACAAGCTGCTGCTCAGTCGTAAGCAGCCCTTGCTTAATGCCTGAACTTCTATTGCATCTGATAGGCAATTACAGGAAGTTTTGGTCCAGGAAGTAAGTGACAAAAAACTTTGTTTGTCTTTGCAGGCAGCTGATTTATGGTAGCTTAAATGATCTGAAAAGTTCTGTGATATTGACCCCATCCTTGTCAGCAGTGGGGATTAAGGCACAGTCATGGCAGAATGCACAGAGTAAATGACTACCAAAAAATGTCCTCCCATCACTCAGCACGTGTCCCGGATTTTCAGTGATATTATAATTCTTTAAGCCACAGGAAAAACATCTTACTGCTTTCTCAGCTCACAGGAACTTCTCAGTTGCTGCGGGCAAGTTGCCTGGGCAGTGGATGCTTTATTGTACTTTCAGTACATTCTGAGCTTTTTGCTTTCTTTGCTTGGGTTGACAAAGCCCTGACAATCTTCAGCCCTTCATGTTCAAGTTCAGGGTTTCACACCGTGTTTTTTACTGTTGTGTGAAATGTGAGAATGAGTTTTTAAGTGTCTTATTGATTTATTACTGATGTTCTACTGGCTTCTGGGTTAGCAGCCCTGGCCAGGGGGCTTCCCATGATTAACTCTATGATTGATGGTAATTCCAGCTCATTCACAACCCCAGTTACACATATTTAAGTACTTACTGAGTCATTTTGCTCAACAAACCATCCAAAAGGATGTTACTTACGTGTCTTAAAGACAAAACAGCAACCAGAGGTAAAAACTTCCTTTGCTTGAGGTACCAGTATGAACCATTTGGAGAAGCACCTGCTTTTTTGCTCTGCAGCTGCTGTTTCTATATTTCCAATATTTTTGCCACTAGACTTTTAGCTTTTGTCATAGATCCCTCTTTTAGAGTGCTTCTCCTCCTGTGGGGGATACGGTGCTGGTGTGATGTGGGAAAGATGTTGAGATCCCCAACTGTTTTTCCCAGATCCTGTAGACAGGGAGGTGTGTGTCTTGAAATGCTGTTTGCTTCTTCCCCGGTAAAGTCACACAGAACAATATCAGCTGACATCTCTTGCAACAGCATATTTGTACTGACAAATTAGCACAAACAGCATTTGTTTCATCAGTACCTTTTGCTGGTGCAGTTGGTCTTTTGCCTTCACTGTATTTAACCAGCTCTCTTTGAAGACAGATGTTCAGATTTGAGCTTTTCTCTTTGCAGACATTAGAAGATGCAGTGCAGCCACACCTTTGCCTTCATTTGATAATACTATTACAGTTTTGCTCTTGCTGGATGAGCTCCAACCTGGCGTGAACTGCCCATGCCACTTCTTTCACCCCTCTTGTACACCTTGGACTCTGGCTGTGTGCTCGTGTCTGTGCCTGGTGGCAGAAGGGTCCCTGACGGTCCCCAGGGAAGCAAGAGATCAAATGGCACCACTGTAGTAATGACCCAAACCACACTGCTATTGGCAAATACCAGTAAAACCAGCTGTGCTGGTTAGAAACCAGACAGATGGCAAACCCCAGTGGGGTTCTGGTAAGCGCTGTAATTCCTAAAGTGATGACTCCAGTAATTGCTGAATTGTGAGTTTCCAGAAGTGGGTTTGGAAATGTCATGGTTTAACCCTACAATGGCAAGGTGTGAATTTTTTTAAAGCCTGTGGGGCAGCTGTGTCTCTGTAACATCCTGACTTGCCAAGGCCAAGCCACGGGCTCAGGGGCGGTGACCAGCATGGTGAGGAGCAGGGATGCTCCGAGCCAGCCCCAGCCTTGCAGCCCCCACCACTGAAACAGAGGGGCTGGAGGCACTGACACAGGTTTAGGTTTGTGAGGCCCGATTGACTTGAATGCCCAAAGCTTTAAATGTGAGACATGAGTTGTCAGGAGCCTGAATTGCAGATGGTACTTGGATACCCAGCTCCCACTGCTTTAGAGAGCTGTTGGGAATGATCTTCAAAGCAGGTTTTTTTTGTTTTGGTTTTTTTGGGGTTTGTTGTTTTTTTTTTAATGACCATATGTTCTTAGGAGGTTTGAGAGGAAAAAACTTCCAGGCTCTTCTTCCCCCAAAATTTCTTGGCTTTGGGGTTGATCTGATGTTATTGTAAGAGCTGCCTGCCTTGATTTCCAAAAGGTTGTGCTGATTTGAGTGCCCTTATGGATACCCACAGTTAGAATGAGCAGCCCCACAGGGGCACCTGCATCTCCCCGTGCAGGGAGGGCACAGCCTCCCTCTGTCCCCACTGCAGCACACACAGGGCTGCCGTCCTTCCTGCCCGGCATCGGCCGTGCTGCACACCGGGAGCGCTGGGAAGGAAGGTGTGAGCAGAGCTGCAGCCTGCTCCACCTCCCGACCGAGTAAAGACCCGCTTTGGAAAGCCTGAGTGTGCCTACCAGGGCTCCACCCAGCTTGCACAAGCTGGCCCCGCTGCCCGGGGCTCTCGCTGAGCCGCAGCCTGGCCACGAGGCTGCCAGGAGGTGCAGGGCAGCCACCTGCATCCAGCCTGGGCATCGGCTGCACGGGTGACTCTGTGCCGTGTGCTGCTGCCTGCTCAGCACCATCCCTCTCACAGTGAGCACTGACGGCCTGGCAGTGCCAGTTTTGGGCAAGGATCAGCCCTGAATTGTGGCAACCAGCCCTGCCAAAGCCTGCAAGCACTGGTAGAGGAAAGCAAGATGGTATGAACCTCCTGTGCACCCCGGGAGCAAGCAGGGCCCCTGGACATGTGGGATCGGGGGACAAAGGAGCATCGGTCTTCCTTTACTCCATCACACTGACTTCCCAAGCAGAGTTTAGATCGTCCCCAGGACAAAGCCTGCCTCAAACCTAAGCTTGAGATGAGCTCGAATATTGTGAGGCGAAGTCTGGCTGAGAGGGACTCACCTGAGGCTTTACACAAGGTCGGGGCTATAGTTTTTTCAAGGTGCTTCATCATCAGAGGATGTGTGACCCATCAAAGAAATTTGGCTAAACTGCAGTTGGCCTTTGGCTGGAGGACAGTGTGGAGAGATATAGCAAAGTCTTTTTATACTGTGGGTCTCAGTGGTACCTTGTGCTGATAGACCAGCAGAAACATTAATTTGGGAAGTTGAAGATGCTTCTCAGTGCTTGCACAGCTCCTCCAGGGCTTACTCTGCTCTCCATGAGATACGGGCACGTTTCAAGAAGGGAGAAGTCTGCCAAACCCTTGTAAGGCTTCTAGGAAGACAACACTGACAAGGGCTACAAAAAGAGGTGCCCTTTGGAGTCAGGTTCTGCAGCCTGTGTCTCCCGGGGCCAGGGTGAGAGGGTGGAGATGTGGTTTTGGCCTGGACAGCAGGAATGACTTTTAGCTCTTGACAGCTGCCTTGTGTCCCACGTGGATGTCTGGGATCGTGTCATCCCCTGGGAAGGTTCTTCCCCAAACCCTGCTGTGGTGAGCTGGGCCTGGGGCCTCCTGCAGGATGTTGAGGACCAATGACAGTGTTGGGCATCATCACAGAGATGGGTTTTGGGGACAAAACAGAGCCACAAAATCTTGTCCACCTGCAAAAGGGCTCCATTGCCAAGGGAGCAGGAATCAGCCTTCTGACACTGCTGTCCTCTCTGCTGTGGCTCTGAGCAAAGGTCTCTACACGGCAGGTACAGGCTGGGAGCAGCCAGCTCCCCAGGCAGAGGACTGGGCTGGAGAGCACGGGGAAGCCCAGGGGCGCCGCTCTGCCCGTGGCAGCACTGAGGCCATGAGTGTGAGCCTAGAAAGAGGCAGTTTATTGATGAAAACAGAGCAGAAGAGCTACTGGGCACTGAGCAATCTGGGCCAGCGTGGGAGTCTGGAGCACAAATCCAAGGACAGTTAAACTTGGAGCTCCTCTCCTCTTTTCTGAAGCTATTCCAGATCGGACCCACGCCATGACTGCAATTTCCCCCATTCCTATTTAAAGCTTGAATCACTGCACATGTAAAAGCTGACCTCACTGCCATCCTCTGCATTTAGCTCTTGGTTTGAAGAGGAGCAGGTGAGCAGCAGTGGCAGAGGAAGGCTCACCCTGCAGGGGTGAGATCCACAGGGTGATTTGAACTATGGAGGGTTGCATTTGTGGCCATGCACATAACACAAGCAGGGGAGGTGTTGGAAAACAGGCTCCCTCCTCATGGGGGCATGATGGCAGCAGGACTGACTGTCATGCATTTCGTGTGCCAGGTGTGGTGCCAGGGCATGAACACTGAGAAGCAGAATAGCCTATTGGAGCTTCACTCCCAATTTTAGTGGGTTTTGAGTCGTGTGTATTTGGGCATTCTCTGGTAGGTGCAGAAACAAATCAGGGTTATACACCCAATTTACAAGCACCAGTTACCTTATTCACTATGATATGGTAAAAACAGGGACTAAAGTACTTGGGCAGTAGTTCCATTATTTTTTTCAGGTTTTGAAAAGACTTTTGCCTGATGGTAAATCCTTCCCTACCTTTTTCCATCCTGCAGTGTGTTCCCATCTTCCATGAGTTCTCAGTGTTAACTGCTGATGGTTCAAGGTCTGAGTCACCAGGTTGCTCTGCACCCTCAGGTGCAGTGACAAATCATCCTACTCAGCAAGTGCTCTCCTGCCTGTTCCTTCCTTCCCCGATTCCCATCACTGATGGTGACAGCCAACAGATGGATCCCAACAGTCACTTCCTCATCCAAATAATGGCCCCCTCAATTGTCTGCTGGCAACTTCACTCCATGAGGAACAGAACAACAGGGTCTCCGATCCCATCTGAATCTATTTATGGCTGATTTCCCTCGATGCATTGTTCTTGTTGCAGGTCATTCTGTACTTTGAATTTTCTAGTCCTGGGTCAACTCACTTGTAGCAGCTGCTTGTCATGACCTACCTTCTGTTTTCTGTATTTTCATTCCAGTTTTTGGAGAATTCATGTAGCCATGACAGTCTGCTGTCTCTCACTCCATCTCCACAGTGGGATGGATTGCCATGGCCTTTTTCAGCCTCATTCTTTAAAGAACTGGCAGTTCTCTTTGAAATTATTTTCCTTTTTAAGACCCCTTTCTTGGAGACCTTATCTTCGCTTTACTGAGATACATATATTTTTATTTTTATTTTTTTAATAATCTTAGCGTTATTCCTCCTTCCTCCTGTCAGGTTTCATACTCATCACTTGCATCCCTGGCTGCATGAGCAGGAGTTCTGCCAGCAGGGAAAGGGAAGGGATCCTTTCCACACACATTATTCTCTGATTTTGTCTAGGCACTCTTAGGATCTAATCTTGGAATGAGGACTTGTACACACTTAATCAGGATACCTTCTCCCTCTCCTGGCAGTGTGTCCGTCCTGAAAAAAAATTGTACTTTTTCATATTAATCTGCCAGTCATGTAGAGTCACTGTTGCTGTTTGAACAATGATTTTGCTCAGTCTCAGCTCTTGTTTATGTACTTTGCTCTTGACATATTTTCTTAAGGTAACACATACTTGTTGCACCACTGACATTCAAAGTTTGTGTACATGTTACCCTTCCAGCTACTCCTTTCTGTGAATAACAGGTGAGACAGGAGGTACCAGGATGGGGATTGTCTTCATAATTATTAAAATTTGATTTTAGCTGCCACAGTGGGGTAAGGGCTGTTAAACACAAAGGTCCAGAATCACCTCCACTCAGATGGCCTCAGAGGCTCGGTAACTCAGGAGGTTTGAATAGTTTAAAGCACAATTCACTTGGGCATGAGATTTCAACAGTCTCTTGTGTTTGTTTCCCCCCCACACCTCTTTTCTCCTGGCCAGGTGATAGCAATTGTGATGGATCTGTTTACAGACATGGAAATTCTGTGTGACCTGCTGGAGGCCTCAAGCAGACGGCACGTCCCCGTTTACCTGATCCTGGATGAAGAGTACTTGAAGCATTTTGTGGAAATGTGCAATAAAATGGCTCTTACTCAGGACAGCTTCCCAGTAAGTTTTCAGTCACACACTGGATATGATAAACAGGTCTCAGAATTGATAAAAACGATGTACCCTGTGTTCTGTCCCCTCTGCCAGGTCCCTAGGACTCATCCCTTCTCCCTAGGATCTATCCCTTCTCTCACTGTCCCAGGCTGAGACCATGGCTGTTTGCTCTAGGAAATTGAGATCTGTATGGACACACAGAGGAAGGCATGCAGGAGCTTCCTAGTCCCATATATTGATATTTTGTGGTCCTCACTTCAGTTTTCCATGCAGGGAGTGTGAAGTTGGGGCCAATGAGATGCAGTGAGTTGCTGAACATTTTGCTGGGCTGGTGCAGAGATGCAGAGGGAGGCCAGGAAATTTAGTTTATGTGAACCTGTATCATCTGGACACAGGAGGAGAGGGCACAGCCTCTGCTCTAGGACATAGAATTGCAAGAATTAAATTGCTCATAGTTCAGATCACTGAGCTCAGGGATATAAATTCTGCCCAGAGCTGCTGCAGGGCAATAGCTGGTAGGGCAAGCAGTGAGTCCCCTCAGATGTCCTGCTGCAAACCCCAGCACTTCCTCCTGCTGAACCCACAGGTTAAAAATCTCACATTAAGATCTGCTTTTAGGCTCTGCAATTCAGTTGTGGGTCCATGAGGGATTTGTGAAAAACCCAATTCCTGCTCAGTGGGTGCCCATCACCCAGCGTGTGGTGCCCAGAGCAGATAAACAGTAAAAATGAACGTGACAGTGCCACAAGCTCTCTTGGGAACTTGCAGCCCCAGAGAGGCACCCCAGTATCCTGCTGATCCCCATTTCTGGCTACCACCTATCACTGGAAGTTGATTCTTTTGTTGTCATTTGTTATTGCTGTAAGGCCAGCAGTGCTGGCTATGCTCCTTCCCTGGGAGTGTTCCTGGGAGAATTCCCTGGAGCACTGACTCTACTGCAGCCACCAGTTTCATAGGTTTTCCCTTCATTTTTGTGGGGAACAGCTGAAAATTTTCCAGTTAGTTCAAAAGCATTCCTAGCTAAAAAACAAGCTAGGGACAATGCAAAAACAATGTTTTATAGCATATTTCAAACAGATGCAGTTATAAATGTCTTAATATTCCCTCATTTTTAACCTGTCCACACAAAGGTTAATTTAGAGAGGCTTCTTTAGAGAAGCACTCTGTGCTCTGGTCCAGTTGACAAGGTTGGACTCGATGACCTTGAATGTCTTTTCCAACCTAAATAATTCTGTGATTCTTCCACCGTGCTGGTGAAGCTCTGTCCTGTCTTACTTCTTACAAGCCAGACCCATTTCACCCTGCCTCTTGAGATGGCAGCTCTTACAGAAAACTGCTCCATGCTGGAGCATGTTTGCTTCCATAAATAGCTTCCTCACTGAAGTGACCTGGTGGATTCAGATGAATTCCATCTCTCCAAAATATATTTTATTGCTTCTTATCCAAGAAGTGGCCATTTTTAAAATTAAAATTAGAAGGAGATTATATCCATGGAGATGCCTATGTCTCTTTGTTAGGCCTGATGTCATGTCTTGTACTTGAATGGGTAATTAACACTTGCCTCCCCATGACTCATTAGCAGCTCTCCATCTGAAGTGTCTCTTATGCTGATGCACCTAAGCACTCCATTACCTACAGGCTGGATACACATCTGAGTGGAATGAGGGTACATATTTTATTCCTGCCTCTAAGTTGTGACAGGATGTGGTGGTAAATCTCCATTTGGAATAATTGGTGACAATTTGGGGTTGAATGGGGAATTTGGGGTAATTGCCCCTCTGGCATCTTACTTCTGAAAACAACATGTGAGTCTGCTGGTGGCAAATTCCAGTGCTGAGCACCAGAAAATCCCAGGTGGAGCATCGGCAGCGGTGACAGCAGAAGCCTTAACTTGGAGTTTTCAAATATCTGTCTGCTGCACCTGGAACTACTGTCTGGATGGAGCAAGAGTAGTACCTGGCAGTCCTGCAAGACTGCAGGATTCTCATCTTGATGGGATGATTCAGGGCCTGGGATGACAAGAGGAAGAAGATGATGATAAAAATGAACCAAATATCAGAAAATCACCCAGCCTTGGAAGGGATAAAGCGAGTGAAGAAATACTGTGGTGACAAATTTATGGAATATCCCTTACCTGAAGTTGTTTTAATTTCCCCAGGAAGGAGGGGGGAGGAAGCTCCTCCCAGTGGGAACCAGTATTACTAAAACCTCGGCACTGGAAGAAAAAAATTCCTATGTTGACTGGCCACAGGACAAGGTGAACACCTCCCCAAGTATCCAGCGTTATCTTGGTCTGAATCAGCAACTTGTGGTGTCATTTCAGAGGATCACAGGTTAATGCAAGTTGGCAGGGACCTTAGGATGTCATCAAGTCCAGCCTCCCACTCAAAACAGCGTCACCTGTGAGGTCAGGGCCTTACCTGGTCTCGTCTTGCAGATCTCCAAGCACGGAGACTGCACAGTCTCTCTGGATGACTTGTTCCAATGCACAACTGTCCTTATGGGGAAAAGGTTTCTCCTTTCTCATAGGTGGCAGATGAGGATATGTTCTGGGACATAAAAAGCCAACAAGTGAGAGCCACAGTGTAAAAATTGTGAAGCTTCAGCTCCGTCCCTGCTAGAAGTTTCCATGAACTCAAGAGAAGTACTTGGAGGAGAGGTCATGGTGGGGTTCCCACTGAGACAAACCACAAGAAGCTCAGGAAATCCCCTGAGCAGAAAACAGGGTCAGCAGCAATATTAGGGGCAGCATCATAAATGATTGCCCTCTTCCTGCTCTTCCCAGCTGCCATTGCCCACTGCAAGAGGGAGCTGGGTAGGCTGCGGTCTGGAGGAGCAGATTCGCTGCTGCTGTGCAGCCCTGGAGGACAATGGTGCTCCTGGGTGGGCTGGGAGACCCTCACCGCAATGTGAGAGCCGAGCCTTTCCCACCTGGCGGGTGTTCCCGGGGGGAAGCCGGGCTCCTGCCCGCGGGGGCTCTGACGGCAGAGGGAAGCCATGGGCGGGGGGTCCCTGCCGCAGGGTCCCCGCCTCCGGCTCCTCGCCCCGCGGGTGCCAGGCTGCCCTGAGCCCGGGGGAGGCTCCGGAACGGTGCGAGGGGCGCAGCGGGGAACATCTGCAGGCAAATCCCAGCTGCTGGCGCTTGTCCCCTGCCTGTGCCTGGCCAGAAAGCTGCTGGGTGGCGGAGGGGCACTGCCACATTCCCTGAGCGCCCACCCCTGCCAGGGGCGAATCGGCCCCGACGCCGAACCAGCTGCTGCAGGGCTTTGTTTGTAGCTGGGCTGATGCTCCGCAGGGATGAGGTGCCCACAGAGGAATCTGCCCGGTCAAATGCAGGTGGTGACAGCTTGTGACAGCTCCTGAGGTGCTACAGGTGTCAGGGGAGCTGGCCTGGAGGGCAGGAAGGGATGACCTGGCAGGCCCGCGTAGGTGCAGCCTTAGGGATGATTATTTACGTGCCAGATGTTTTGTTTGGCACTGTACCACACAGAGCAGGTCAGTAACAGTTTCCAGTGACTGTTCTGCTCTTCTGCCTTCCTCACCTGAGGTGCAAATAACTTCTATCATGGGCAAACACCTCACATTATGAAAAAGGCTCCTGATGGATACCAAGAGCCATATTCCCCAGTTTATTCTGGGCAGTTGGCTTTACAGGCCAAAGTTGTATCAGAGAAGTATTTGCAGTTTTAAAAGAGTGGAGCATCAGGTATGCTTCAGTTGAGTACAGCACCTGAAAATGTTAATATCACTTAAAAATTTATTGATAAAAGGAAATCCTTAAAATGTAGGTATTCCTCTCTGTAAGTCTTTTTTCATTGAGCGATATTTTAGTTTTAAGCTTGTCATTGTATAAAATCAGAGCAGCACATTCTATTGATTAGAAACTAGCTGGCTGTTATGGGTCAAAATTTAGTTCAATGCAGAGCCGTCAGCTAGTGTGGGGAGTTGAATATTATTAGTAATCTGGAAGAAATTGGATAGTTTTACGTGTTTCAGAAGTGATCTGTAGGCTCATAGGATTCTCCCAAGTTTTTTTTAAACTAGAATTTGCACTTGAGTGCAACTTGTTAATTTTTGCCGTTGTTTTTATCTTGTAGAAGCAGGCAGTGTGACAAAATATTGGGTATGCTGGAGCCAAGAAATACTTAATGCCTTGCTGAGTTCTACCTCTTGGAGCAGAGCTCGAGCTTGAGGGAGTCCAGCAGTGATGCACAAGGGAACATCTCAGTTTAGTTCAGTACATGGCCCCTTACCAGCTCTCCTTGCTTTGGTTTCAGAACATGCGCATAAGATGCCTGAGTGGAGACACGTACTACAGCAAAGCAGGCAAGAAATTTGCAGGCCAGGTTCTGGAGAAGTTTGTCCTGGTTGATTGCGACCAAGTTCTTGCTGGTACATACAGGTAAGAAAATACAGCAACTACTGTGGCAGAGACTGGTGGCACTGAGGAAATATTCCTTACCAAAATACTGAATAATGTAACTCCTAGTGCTGCATGTTGGTTCAACAGCTGCCCTGCGTTCACCTCAGGCAGTGCTTTCACAGTTTTCCAAGCCTCCACCTTATCCACCCTCCCTGCCCTTTTCTTACCTGAAGACCTCAGACTTTTCAGTCTCTCCTCATACAGCGGCTGCTGCATCCCTCAGCCTTTTTAATTCTGTTTTTCTGCACCCTCTCTGACCTCACTACCTCCTTCTTGAGGTGCAGAGACCAGAACTGCAGTGGTCCCCCTGATACGGTGCACCAAGGTGCTCAAGAGGGGTAAAAGATGCCCAGACTCTGGTTTGTGATTGTGGCCCTTGCTGGCAGGGGCCAACACTCACTGCATGTTTTAGTTGCCATTGCACTCAAGCTGATAATGTCAGACAACTGCTGATGATGATTCCAAGCCCCTTCCTGAGCTGTTCCAGGTTCAGCATCATACAGACCATTTCCCCCCACAGATACACCACATTTTCCTTTACTGAAGTTCATCTGCCACATATTTGTCCACTTGCTCAGTTCTGTGAGGTCCTTGTGGATTTGCTCATCTTCAGTGAGGTATCCAGCCTCCTGAAGGAACTGAGGATCTTCTGCAAACCTGGGGATTTCACTGCACCCCTCCATGCCTGAGGGCATCCATGTGCCCGCTGGCTCCCTCACCAAACTCCAGCAGGTTGGTGAGGCTGGGCTTGCCTTCGCCTTTGCCCTGTTGTCCGTGCTTCTCCATGCTAGCAGGGATCTTGTTCTTCACAGCACACTCTGCATGCCCCAGGGTAGAGGGCAGCTCCCGTGGTGTGTGGGCCTCAAGACCGCATTCAGAGGCCTCTCTGTAGGTGTGATCATACTGGAAACCTCCCAGCCCTTGGCCTTTCTGGTGGTGCTGACACACAGGAGTGAAACACATCTCAGTGCCACCAGAACCAGCGATAGATGCAGGAAGTTCATTGAGGTTCTCAGCTATGGCCTTGCCATCACCCTTTTGATCCCCAGGCCTCAAATGAGCCCACTGATTCCTTGACTGCCAGTACAGCATTTGTGAACAACCTACAGCCCCAGTCATCCTGGGGGTTTTTGGTCTGCTCCCTTACAACTCTTTTTGACCTATTGCTGCATTTTTACATAGTTACCTTTCTTGAAATTGAACCTCCACATGCTGCATTTATATAGTTTGCTCTCCACTAAAGAGTTAAAATTGTGTTGTGATCATTCTTACAAAGGGGTTCTTCCACTTCTGCCTCTGGAACCAAGTCTTATGCACCATTCTCGACCACATCCTGAATCGCATCTTTTCTTGCGGGTCAAACAATTTAGACTAGTTAATTCTAGCATGTAATAATTTATTGCTTCCAAAAAGTTTTCTCCATGGTTCATCCCAGTGAAGCATTAACCTGTATGTGTATGAGTGGATGAAATCTCCCACTATTGCTGCCCATCCTAATTTTGCAGCCTCTGTGATCTCAGTTAACATTGTCTGTTCTCCATCACAGTTCTGATCAGAGGGTCAGGACTACTGTTCTTGTGCTATTTTTTTATTATTAGACTCTATTTAGTTACTTTTCCACCTGCAGATCTTTCCCACAGTATTTTCACACTGTTGAGCATCATATTATCCTTCAAGAACAGTGCAGCTCCTCAGGACAGCCCGCTCTGATATTTCTGTGAATTTGGTGTCCTGGCAATACTTTTATTCTCCTTCCACCAGATCTCCTTGAACACTGCTCTCCCTCTACCTTTCTCTCTCTTTCCATCTCTCTGTGAGCACATGCTGGACCCTCAGGCTACCAGTGTTCTCATCAGTGCTGTAGCTTCAAGCTGCACTTTCTCCTCTGGTGTTGACTTCGTCATCTCCAAGAGTGGAGGTCTCACATCATCAAACTCCAGCAAAATGAATGAAAAATGGAAGCACATGGTTGAACGTGGCTGTGTCAAATCTCTAAGCAACATGGAGAACAGTGTCTGGTGGCATTTTGACCATCCTAAGACACTTAAAACCAATGGAGTGAATCACTGCCTGGAAACACAGGATCCAAGAATCATAGAATTGGTTAGGGTGGAAAAGGCCTCTAAGACCCTTGAGTCCAAGCACTCCCTCAGCACTGCTGAGCCCACAACTAACCCATGTCACATCAACTCATCTTTTAAACCCCTCTATCCATCTCCATGGTCTGCAGGAGCAGGGAGTACATAACTGTACCACTCAGTTTTGAATGGCTAAAGCTGAGCATGTGTCAGCTGGATTGAACTGCACAGCTGGAGGAATATCTGATTTCCCTGCGGCCCAGAGTCAGGGTATTGCTTAAAATGCAGGTGCAGCTCTCTGGGTCAGTTCCTCCCTGTGCCATTCAGGGCAGGGCCTGGGGGCTCTCATGTGCTCTCTTTCTACAGATCTCTGCAGAGCCGAAACTTCTGGAATTCTGGAAGATAGTATTTCAGTTGAATAGGGTCTTACATCTGATTCTGTGCTGTGCCAGTAAGCACAGGATGTTCTGGACTAACAGAAACAGTCTCTTCTCGAGGAATTTGTTCAACAGTTGTTAGAAACACTTTGAAAATCAGGATGTCTGCTCCTGGGTTAGTGCAACCTGTATAGGAGATATTTAGATTACTGTCCCCGCAGATGGGAAAGCCAGAAGCAAAGGATAAGAACAGTTACTGAGTAAAGCCAAAGATCCAGGGTGGAACCAGGGGTGTCTCAGGATGATACAGGAATGAGAGTAAGAGTGTTCTTACGCAGCAGCAGGTTTTGCAGCTCAACAATGCAGTGTGCAAGGATCAGAGGTTTCAGAACTCTGGGGTTTTACGTTGTACGTGCTTCTCTATGTTCAGTTCACCATAGGAGACTCTTTGCCACCATGTCTGGCCTCCATGATACCCTCTGGCAATGGGTTATGCAGTTTAATTTATGTTTTGTGTGAAGAAGTGATCTGTGGTGTTTACAGTAGACCTACTGCTAGATAATTATATTTGATGTCCCCAAAGTCCCAGAATCTGGGCACAGAAAATCAGTGTTTCCTATTTACTTTCTTGACTGCATCCATGATTTTGCCCTCCTCCATTATAATCCCTCATGTGAATCACTTCTTCTCCAGGTGAAGTATCCCTGGCTTTTTAGTAATTTCTTGTATCCAGAGTTTGAATTTATTGACATTTAATTGTCCATCATTTTGTCACATATTCCCCCCTTACAATAAGATCCTCTTGCAGCTTCTGTTTATCCAATTTTCTCTTGATCCACAATAATTTTGTCATGAGATCTGACATGGACAGTTTCTACAGTTTTTTAGGACTTTCCTCAATATGTTGAACAGCATTGATCCCAGCACAAAACCTGGGGGTTTCCAGTGGCTAAATTAAATCTATTGCTAGTGTTTGTATCATTAATCAACTGCTACTTCTTGAGAGGACCTTCCTTTCTATGTAATCCATGATCACTTAATTTTTCTAGCAACAAAATGGTCTTTGCTGAATGACCATGTCAAAATCTCTTTCAAAGTTCAAGTTTGATACATCAAGCACATCTGTGTGCTTGCTGCCTCCTACAAAGATCTGTAAGAGGCTTTTGAGGCATGGCTTCCTTCCACAAAAACATGCTGAGTCTTCAGCATTATGATTATAGTTATTTATGCATCTAATCATTTTACTCTCTATTTGCTTCTACCAGTTTGTTCAGTATGGAAATAAGACTGGCTGGTTTGTAGTTTTCCAGGAGCTCTTTAAAAGGTTCACATTTAATACTTTCCATTCCTCTGCTACTATGTTCAATATTAAATGATAGGTTGTTCCCTGGATCATAATTGGAAAATCGCTGACTTCCAATTTTCGAAGGCTGTTTGCTTTAATATTTTCGGTTAATGCACCTTTTAACTATGGTGAGTTTTTTTATGATTTAAAATGTCTTTATTTTGATAGATACATTTTCTCTGAGATCTAATATAGCATCTTTAAACAATCTTCATGCCACCTCAAGCATTTAACCTTTTTGATTACTCTTTTAAATTTCTTTTTAATAGCATTCCTTGCTTTCTCCTTTAAGTTAAGCATTACTGTTGTGGATTATTTTAGTCCTGAAAGAATATTTGATATGGGTAGGTCATGGTTATTTTTTGCTGAGTGGCCTTCCCAAAGAAACTCCCTGAACTGGTAATGTTATTTCTCCTTTTGTTGGCTTTCTGGTTAGTTTTTCCAAAAAGCGGTCATTTATAGTGTCTAAAATGCAGTTTCGGCAACTCTCCTTATAGTGGCCCCCATTCAACCTGGCAGGATCTCCCTTTATCCCTCTGCTTTCTGCCTTCTTAGTCTCTCAGCACCCCCTCAACGTGGCTTATTTACCATCAGCACTCTGCTCGGAAAGTTCCCACTACAGCCACTGTGCACTTTTCTAAACACAGCTTTATTTGTTCAGATGTTCTCCATTGATTCTAATTCCTTACCCAAGTGTCACTGATTTCCATCCTGTCCTTTTATCAGAATACAGTTTTCTTGCATTTATTTTTAAAGTGAAGTGTGTGATCCCAAACTGTGTGACCTTCTACACGTCCCAGCTTTGGTCTGTAGCAATCCACTGCTTCCTGCCGTCCATTGGGTTACTCCAGTCTGGCAGCTCTGCAACGAGGAGATGAGCAATGAAGAAAAGGACCCAAATATGCAGAAATACTTTAACTGTCCTTCTGCTTCCACAGGTTTTATTCATGCATACAACAAGAACAACATGGAGCTGTGTCAGGGGGGTTTAGGCTGGAGATCAGGGAAAGGTTCTTCCCCCAGAGGGTGCTGGGCACTGCCCAGGCTCCCCAGGGAATGGGCACGGCCCCGAGGCCGCCAGAGCTCCAGGAGCGTTTGGACAATGCTCTCAGGCATAGGGTGGGATTGTTGGGATGTCTGTGCAGGGCCAGGGTTTGGAGTGGATCATCCCAGTGGGTCCCTTCCCACTCAGGATGTTCTGTGATTCTATGATTCTTTAATTTATTCTGATATACTGCTGCCTATTGGTACAGATCAAGCACATTTTTGCAGCATTTTCTAAATATGGGAACCAAGCTCACTGCTCTTATCTTAAACAAATGCAGGCAAATTAGTTTAGACCTTTCAACTTTTATGTGTACATTGATTAAATGTTTAACATTGTATTTCTTCTAAATGAAGGAAAAAAACTAGATTGAGGTATCTAGGCAAGCAATAATCTAAAATCTTAAATGCAATAATATATCTAGCTATTTAGGATTATTCTGGGCACCAGAAGAAACAGGGTGTTTATTTGAGCACTTAAGATACTTACTGTTTCAGCAGGTGAGAGGAGCCCAAGGGCAAATAGGGGCTAGAGCTAAACAGGATCTTGAACAGGAAAAGAAGAGTAAACATTTGCCAGGCTAGAACCAGAGAAAAGAGCTGGTATTGTCAGCCTGAAAGGGAGTTATGTGGCTGTTTGAGTTGCCTCAGAGGAGATTAAATTTCTCTGCTGAAAATGAAAGATGGTCACGCTATCGGGGTGTGCCTTGCCATGGGCACAGAGAGGAAGGAGCTCAGTGTTTGCTGTAGTGAGAAACTCAAGATCTGGGGTTGAAGCTGACACAGCAGCTGAAACTGAAAAATGAGAGGCAAAAGTTTACAGGAGTACAAAAGCTCTGCACGTGGCTTCAGGAGAAATAAAACTGAAGTACAGAAGTGTTTGGCAATGGACAGATAAACTACATGGGTTTGAAGCTGGAGGAAGCTTGGAATTTCTTTCAAAGAAAGGTGCTTATACTCACAGGTATCCATGGCCCAAGAAAGAGGAAAGTGCTTTGAAGAGGGAGTTCCAGATCTAGCTTGATGAGGAGTCACCTCGAGAACAAAATTCTAATTAAGCAGGAAGTGAGTGTGTAAGGAGTGGGAAGCACAGAGCATCAGCAAGGGAACCCCAGGTGACACACACGGCAATGCAGTGGCATCGCCAGGAGATCATCAGCCTTGCTGGGCACACCAAAGCAGGGAGGAGCAAGTCCTCAGGTGTGTAAATAAAAAGTGAATCCAGGAGTAAGAGACAAGGTCTGCCGCTGGAAGGATGAATAAGAAGTAAGAGATAACAGACATGGGTGCCCGAATTAGTTGAATACATTGCACTGGTTTGGATCAAAAGGAAGATGAAAATCAAGGAATGGAAATTATTTCAAGTGTGTTGGGAGCAAGCTAAAAAGAGCTTGCTGCAATAAAGGCAGGTTGTTGTTACCTTATCAAAGAAAATGTCACTTGAAATGGAAGGGCTAGTAATGAGTGTTATGTGGTACATCCAATTAGCCATGAGCAAAAACAAAACATAGAAGTGGCATATGGAAAGAAAAGAATGGCTTTGTGACAGCCCAAGTGACACAAGAGCAATAAAAATGAGTTTCAGAAACCACTGAAAGAAGCAAAAAACCCTCTGCTGCAAATTGGTATCTCGTCTGTTGGAAAGAGCTGAAGCAGAGAGGCTGAGTGTGGAGATCTGGAGTCACCTGTACAAACAGCTGAGGAAAGGCAAAGGCCACCGTGACCCCAAAGCAGAGCACGGCTCTACAGGGGGGCACGCAGGGAACTAATCCGAGTGTCGAAAATGCTGCTGAGACAGAGACTTGTAGAATACCACAGGTGCTGTCCCCACTCCTGCTCGGCCCACGCCAGAGCCCCGGGGCAGGGGATGCTGCGAGGA
This sequence comes from Lycocorax pyrrhopterus obiensis, assembly GCA_014706295.1. Lineage (NCBI taxonomy): Eukaryota > Metazoa > Chordata > Aves > Passeriformes > Paradisaeidae > Lycocorax > Lycocorax pyrrhopterus. Next base: position 4,349,875 of record JACSVZ010000022.1, on the reverse strand, counting down.
CTGGCTGGTGTCCCCCACCGCCCGGAGGTGATGCTGCACCTCCATCTCCCGGCCAAGGGCTGAGCTGCACCGCCTCCGGAGAGTCTGAAGGCAGGGCAGGGAGGGGATCCTATCCTACAGCCATCCTCTCCCAGAGTCCTTTGTGTCCCGCGGTGATCTAGAACTGCTGTCAGCAGCAGTTTGTTACAGGGAAAAAATAATGTCAGGAAAATCCTACCGCTCTTGGAAGCTCCCATGAACTTTTAGCATCCAGGTGGCCTGCAGGAGGAGGAGCTCCACAGCCCACGAGGGTGTTGTGTTGTGCAAAGAAGTACCTCTTCTTGCCTGTATTGGATTTGTAACCTGTGAACTTCAGCCAGTGCCTCATTTTTATACCAGAAATCATTCCCTGGCTATTTCCTCCAGGCCATTCTGGGAAGAAAAGGCCTTTATCAGTTTGTAGTGATGGGAATAGCCATGGCTGGCAAGATCCACATTGTCCCATCCTGGAAACCTGTCCTGTGGCAAGGAGGGCTGTGCCACCAGGGGACTTGGATGATTCCTTCCAGAGCCTGTCATGACACAGAGTGAGCAGGACCCCACTGGATCAGCACAGGAAACTGGGACACAGGAGTGCCTGGACTGGGGCAAGAGCCGTAAGAGGCACCAGTGGCAGGGACAGTCATAAGGCTGAGGGAGTGCTCTCCCCTCACAGGGGGAAGGGCAGTTCACATGGGTGAGAGGAGATGGCTGGGTGCATTGGGACTGGGGACAATGTTGTGACAATGTGGCCGGAGCCACCAGCACTCCTGGGAGCCAGGAAGTGCCCTGGGACAGACGCCTTTGACAGTGTCGATCCATGAAATCTCCCCTGTCTGGACTCCTGCATTTCTTCAAAGAACTCTTAGGGCTTTTTGAGAGATAACATTCCTTTGCCAAAGCTGCCTTTCCTATTATCTCATGTTTCCTATATGGCCATTAATTGTATTCTTTAGAAGAGTGTCTAGTAATTTCTGTATCTACACAACTTATATCTATCTAATTTGTGAGACTTAATGGTCTGGAACATTAAAAACATTATATCATATTAGCACCCTCCCACTCTCCTGATAGCCAGAGCCCTTTCAAGTGGGAGATAGCACAGCCTGGTTAGGAGCTGAGCTATTGCATCCTGGCATTCCCTTGGCAGTCTTGGGTTGATGTTCGCTGCTCCTGCCCAGTCGCTGATATCTGCTCTGTTGATGTTTTCTAACCTCTTCTACAGAGATCTCAACAGGAGACTGATCCTCCCTTATGTTCTGTACAAAGGGGGCTCAGGGCAGCCCAAGCTCCTGTACGATAAAGGGATGCAGAGGAATTATCTGAACACTCCTGTTACACATGGACCATGTGCCTCAAAAAGAGCTGAATATTTCTTCTTTCACCTTTTGCAATGTGTGACTCAACCTTTTTCAAAGATGGTCTCTCTGGGCTTAGGAGCTTCTCCTCTGTCATTTAGCCATCCCAGCTAGTTTCTGGTTTGTTTTTTTCTCCCTAATGTCTCTGTGAAGGGACACATTTGCTTTGAGCCTCCAGAATGGTATTTCTGAGTACTCTTCACGCCACCTACAAAGATCTCTTCATTCTTTTACTACTTTTTCATTCTTACCTAATTTACCTGGTTTGATATGAAGCAGCAGAGTATTTTTTTTCATTTTATGTTTCTCTTTGGGGTGTGATTGCTGAGTGTAAACATACCAAACACCAGTCTGACCTTTAACAACTGCTGAGTGCTCAGCGACAAGCCTCAAGAGCTGGATTTCCTACTGGAAGTTCCCAAATAGCTGCCTTGGGAGATAAACATTGACAAGGTCCCAAAATACAGTGCCAGTATCTTGTCCTGAAATGACATTTACTTGAGAATGTAATCTCCCATGACAATTGCTCTCCTGGAGCTCCTGTCATTTTTCCTGCTCTTCAGAATCAGTGTCTTGCTTTAGCAGCCGATACCACAGCCCTCAGCTGGTACTGCCACCTCTGAAAATTCTGGTTTATTTGACACATTTAGTCTGCTGGTCTGGTTTGACTACAGCAAGAATAAAAAATCAGCTGATGACTGGGATGACCAGGAGCCTGGGGATCCCATTCTGGAAGGAACTTCCCTGTTTAATCAGGAAAAGGAAGATTAGGAGAATGTGGTCACAGTCTGTAGCTATATTGGGGAAGCGCTAATTAGGCTACAGTTTGGGCACAAACAAGAGGTAGGGTTAAACACATAAGGAACATTTGCAGAGTAGCAATTAATGGAAGTTTTTCCTCAGCTAGGGCAAAACCAGTTTGGTTTTAAGGTAGAATATGACAAGCTCCCAGAAAAGATCCAAAAACACTTAACTGTGAGGGCAGGGACTGGACTTGTTGAGCCAAGGATGAACTTCTATTGCATTTGGGAATCCCATAGCAATGCTTATAGCAAACATCATCAGCCTTCCTGTTCTGAGGTATTCCTGTGGTCCTGGAGACCTCCACTCCTCAAGGCAGTGCCCAGGAGCTCCGTGCCTCCCTTCCTGCCTGCCCAAGCAGCTCCTGCAAGCCCATCATGTGTTGCAGATGTCAGGACATGAGAACACAGCTCCTGCCAAGGCGAGGGAAGAGCAGGGGGCCCCGAGCTGAAAGTAAGCAACCACTTTAGGGCTGCTCTTTTGTAATTATGTGATGAGCACATTCATCTCCATGAGCAGTCTCACACCTGCCTACTTAGAGAAAGTTTTAACACACAAATTGGGTAGCAATCCATCACTGGGATGTTAAAATCCATGCTAATAATTTTGGCACTCTGTGAACTAAAGTTATGTGTATTTTGTTTCTTTTCCTGCAGTTTCACCTGGCTTTGCAGCCAAGTCCACACTGGCCTGGTGACCCACTTCCGCGGGCAAATTGTTGCAGAGTTTGACAAGGAATTCCGGTACTTGTACGCAGAGTCCAGAGCAGTGACCAGCTTCTGTGTGCCAGATCCCAGGACATGTCTCTCTTCTTGGAATACCTCAAAAGTTGACAATTGTCTTTTAAAACCCACTCAGGGGAATGATACTGAGACCCTGAGCCCCTCCAGCAGCCTTTCCAATGTGAGCATCAGGAGCATAAAAGTGTCTCCCTTTATGAAAAACTCCAGCTGCAGTGCACACCAGGAAAAGCAAGATTCCAGCTCCGATTCTGGCAATAAGAAGGGGAAGGAAGACACATTCCTGAAGCCCACTTGCCCTAAACAGCAAGAAGAACCACCAGACTTGGCAAACAGTCCTCCAAATAAACCCACCCCAGCCTCGTATCCCAAATCAAACCTCATAACAGCAAGGACATTCCTGCAGCCGGAGCCTTCCTCCAATAAACCTGGTTATCAGGGGGACACTAAGGCCAACAGCAGCCACTGCTCCCCGCCGAGAGCAGGGCAGCCGCTGCAGTCCTTGTCAGAGGGTACCGGGAGCAATGGGACAAGCCTGAAGCAGAGAGGGCCTGTGGCCACCTCCGGGGAGCTGCCATCTGAAAATGAGAATGTATTTTATGGGGTGGAAAAGAGACAGAGCCCTGGACACGGCCATTTTGACCTGTTCTCCCCATACAACCACCTCAAACGGGACAAAAAGTCCGCAGTGCCTTGCTATGACAAGTTCCCGGAGGACGTGCTGCTGGAAAAGAACAGCGCGTATGGGGCGGAGAAGAGAATGACTCTGGGGCACAGCAAACTGGACCTGATCACCAAGTACAACAAGCTAAAATCCAAACACATACACAGTCGGTTCGAACTCTGACCTAGGCCTCGAGCTGGCCTCTGGTCTGATTTTCCAGGGGTTGCCTTTCCCCACCAATCATCACGCCTGGGGCTTGGAATCAAAACATGGGTGAAAATTAGTCTTGTTCCTGTTAAAAGGTGTCTAATCTATGTAGATGACTGATTCAGGCGAGCTTAGCAACTACAGCTCAAATTTTCAATTACATGATTGTGGCAGGAGGGAGAAAAGCACATAAACATAATCCACATTCTTTTTACCCATTTGGGAAAGAACCATTTCCCCTCAAACTTAGAGCAAAGCCATTGCTACAGCTGGAAACTGGCCACTGAGGTCTTCAGGCTGAGCCCTGGTTCTCTCCATGCTGAGCAATTCCTCTCCTCGTATCCATATGGCGAAAATGAAATGGCCAAAGGCAGGGAGATGTGAAAAATAAAGGAGTTGTTCTGCTGGAAAAAGCCGTGTTGGGTCCTGGTGGGAGGGTGAGCACTGAGCATGGCCAGGGCCCTGCCATGCTGAGCTGTGCCAGGCCAGGAGGGGCAGGGACATACCTGGGCACACATTTGGCATCTGCACACGGCTGACATTGGCACATCAGTGGTGTCAGCACACGGATGGGGGCTGCTCCTTGGGCACACCTGAACACTGGTGGCAGCTGACACAGGTGGCCCCTCTACACGAGTGAGGCACTCAGGTGGCACCTGGGGCATGGGTGGCCTGTCAGCACACAGATGACACGTCTGCTGTCCTACACCACAAGTGTCAGCACGGAGGTGCTGCCCAGGCACGGCTTGTGTTGGGGCACGGACAGTGTCAGCACCTGGGGGGCACCAGGGCATGGGCTGGGGCTGTACACAGATGGGGGTGGCCCAGAGTGGCCAGGGACAGGGACAGCCATGGCACACCTGGCACAGGGAGAGCAATGGAGCACCCGGCATAGGCACAGGGACAGAGACAACCACAGCACACGTGGCACCGGCACAAGGACAGGGACAGCCATGGCACACCTGGTACAGGTACAGGGGCGGCGATGCCGCACGTGGGCCCGTGGCGGCCCCTCCAGGCTGTGGGGACACACGGGCCAGCTCAGCCCCAGGTGGGATCTGGGCATCCGGGCTGGCGAGCGGTGTCTGGGGCGGTGCTGCCGACAGGGGCTGGGCCCTCCTGGGCCGGGGTCGGTCCCTCTCGGTCCCTCAGCAGGTCCCGGGTAGGTCCCGCCCCCGCTCCCTTCCATGGCGGCGGGCCCTGGGCGCTCTCACCTCCCGGCCGCTTGGGGGCGTTGTCTCCAACAAGCGCGGCCGGCGCCGCTCTGCCCCGCTGCGCCCCCGCCGGAAGCGGAAGCGGCGGCGCCTCGTGGTTCCGGCGGAGGCGGCGGCGCTCAGAGCCACCGCGGCCCGTTCGTGTTCCCGGCTCCGTTCCCATTTCAGCCTCCTTCCCCGCCCCGACCCCGCCCACTTCCCGTTCTCGCCCCATTCTTGGTCCCGTTCCGGCTTTCTTCCCGGACCCAGCTCCGTTCCCATTCTCGGCCCCACTCTTAGTCCCGTTCCCCTTCCCGTTCCCATTTCCGGCCCGGTTCCCGGCTCCGTTCCCGGCCCCGCTCGCATTCCCCTTCCTGCCATGGCGGTCCGCGCCAGCTTTGAGAACAACAACGAGCTGGGCTGTTTCGCCAAGCTCACCAACGCCTATTGCCTCGTGGCCATCGGCGGCTCCGAGAACTTCTACAGGTGAGGGGGCCCGGCGCGGTCCGGCCCTGCCCGGCCCTGCCCGCGGCCCCGCGGGGCCCTGACGCGGCGCTTTGTCTTTGCAGCGTGTTCGAGGGGGAGCTCTTCGGGACCATCCCGGTGGTTCATGCCTCCATCGCCGGCTGCCGCATCATCGGCAGGATGTGTGTGGGTACGTGAGGCGGGAGGAGCCCTGGGAGGCTCCGGGAAAGGTCGCGGGTTCGGTCGGAGCCGCACCGGGGGCTGAGCCGTGCCGGGGAGCCCGTGGGGCAGCGCCCCTCGCCCTCGAGGGTTGTTTTAATGCCTCGAGTGTGTGAGGAGGAGGAGGAAGGATGATCTCAAAGATCTTTTCTAACCTGGCTGATTTCTGTGAAGGGCAGAGGGGAAACAGAGACTCGCCCGGGAGCCGGGGTGGGGGGAGTGTTGGCTTTCGGAGCCAGGGAAGCTCCGCTGTTCCTCAGTGCTGGCCCAGGGAGGGGGCAGAGCCCGGGCAGGGGGAGGCATTACCGAATGTGAAAGTCAGGGAAAAGCCTTTCACGTGTCTCTGCCTGGTGAGACCCTTTTAGGTCAGACCAGCTTCTTGCTTATTTGCTCCTTTAACCCTTCAGTCGTGCTGCCACAGTCACACAAACAGTAGCAGCTGGGCCTTTTGTAGGATCTGCAAATGGTATCTGCACGGAGACTTCCTTGTAAAGTGTCTCACTGAGAGCCTTGGGCTTCCTTTAGTCCTGTTGGAAGGGAGAAGGGAGTGAAGACAGTGCCATTCACCCACACTGTGCTTCAGCCTGGTTTTTCTTTTCCTATGGTGCAGGTTATTTTTAAATCTCCTGGGCTGAATTCTGGGCTCGGAAGGAACACACAGAGCAAGAGCAGCTCAAGCCATGTGTGAACAGCAGGAAAGTGCTAGGGCACCCCGTGGAAACATTCTTTTAATTCTATTCTATTTTCTTTTGTCATTTTAGGGAACAGACATGGGCTGCTGGTCCCGAGCAGCACGACAGACCAAGAGCTTCAGCACATCCGCAACAGCCTCCCGGATTCCGTGCGGATCCAGCGTGTGGAGGAGCGGCTGTCAGCCCTGGGCAATGTCACCACGTGCAATGACTACGTGGCTCTGGTTCACCCAGATCTGGACAGGGTACGGGGCTCTGGGACACTTCCACGTTCAAAGTGGGGCTGGGAAGTGCTGCCCAGGCTGCAGCTGGAACTGTTCTCTCTGGCTCAGCTGTGGTCAATGTGCTCTGGAGAAGGGAAGGAGTGGGGAGTCATGTGTATAATGGGACAGGACAAGGGGGAATGGCTTCCCACTGCCAGAGGGCAGGGCTAGATGGGATATTGGGAAGTGGGATAGGAAGTTCTTCCCTGTGAGGGTGGTGAGGTCCTGGCACAGGGTGCCCGGAGAAGCTCCAAGCCCCACCCCTGGAAGTGTCCAAGGCCAGGCTGGACGGGGCTTGGAGCAACCTGGTTTAGTAGAAGGTGTCCCTGCCCATGGCAGGGGGTGGAATGAGATGAGTTTTAAGGTCCCTCCAACCCAAACCATTCTGTGATTCAGTGATCATTGGGTGCAGTTTGCTTTGTGTGCATAAAATTGAGTGAATTAGAGTGTGCACGGGTCTAGTAATGAGTGTAAGGAGGAGTGCAGTGAGGACCACAGAAGGACTTACAAGCTACAGCTGAGGGAGCCAGAGCGTGTCATAGCTGAAAGAGACCATGGATGTGCGTGATTACAGGGGTCTGAAAGAAAAATAAAAGGTTCTTGTATGAGAGTTTAAAATAAGGGCAGAGGAGACAAAGCCCTCCTATTTTATGTCTGAGAACGGATATCTTAACAGCACTGAGAGTGATGTGTTGTGTGGCTGCAGGTCCTGACAGTGTTTGCTTCCAGCTTCTGCTAAAGGTGATGAAGAGATGGGACTTGGTGGCAGGAGTGCAAAGGGAAAAAGGGGATGGGAGAAGGCTTTGCACTGTATGTTTTTAAAAAGTGTAAAAAGTACAGTCAGATGGCCAGAGAGAGAGAAATCAAAATAATTCACAATGAAACCTGGAGAGGAAGGAAGTTGTTAAAGTTATGAGAAGAGTAAGACCATTTTGTCCCGGTGGTTTGGGGCCAAAGAGGACTGGTTTGCTGGGAATTGATACAAGTGATGTACTGCCAACAGAAAGGGTGGATTTGTGCATTTCTCAGCAAAGGCATGAGTTTGTGTTTATAGTGACACAGGAAACTGGGAACGTGGAGTGTGGGGCTTGGCTTTGTGTGTTACCATGGCTGGGTTGCAGTGGGCTGTGCAGTGTGGGAGGCTCCCAGCTGAGGGCTGTGTGCAGGCATACCTTGACTTCCCACTCCACAATACTGTTTAGCTGAAGGCTTTATCCTCCTTCCATTTGCAGGAGACAGAAGAGATCTTGGCAGATGTGCTCAAGGTGGAGGTTTTCAGACAAACAGTAGCAGACCAGGTGCTGGTAGGAAGTTACTGTGTTTTTAGTAATCAAGGAGGAATCGTGCACCCCAAAACTTCAATCGATGACCAGGATGAACTGTCTTCTTTGCTGCAGGTCCCACTCGTGGTAAGGCATTTTTGGAGTGTTTGCTCTTCCCATTCCCTCCCAACTCAGTTGCAATGTTTCTCCAGCTCAGGGGCTCCCAGATACTGTTTTTCTGTGAAGTTATTCTGAGTGGGAGGTGAGGAAAAGACTTGAACCAAGTCTTCCAGACAGTTTCCTGTCTTTCCTGAGTCTGAATAAGCTGCTCAGTGCTTATAGCTGCCTTCTGAAATGTTGCTCTGCTGGGATTGTGCAAGTTGTGCAGATACAAAATGTGAGGCTGTCTGTGGTTTGGCTGAAGCCAATGTTTAAAAAGATTAAGTAAGAAACTCCTGTGCCTGCTCAGTTGGATGTGTGAATGCTGTTATCCTTCCTGGTTTTTGGATTCTCTTTCACTGAAAGCCACACCAATTTCTCACCAGAGTAAAGGCTGTTCATCATTTTATCTGACACCTTCAGAACTTTGCTGGTGGCAGAGCTCATCTTTTCAGCGATGTGAGCTGAGCCCTTGTGCTGGTTTGGCCAAAATCTAGCAATATATCTTCTGAGAGGAAACCAGGTTACAACTACCCTTCCACCCACAGGGTTCGGGGAAAAAAAGATATTTTCCTCGAAGGAAAGTGAATGAGATAAGAACTATTTTATTTAACAAACACACAGGAAAAGGATAATAATGCTAAATAATGAAATGAAATCTCTCGCTATAGAGAGAAACCTGGGAAGATTTCAGAGTCCTTCTGTAGGTGTGGTCTCTCTCCTCCTCGGAGCTGGGTCGGCGAGGGCCCACCCCCCGAGCCTCGGGGAAAAATTCTCCCGATGTGTTCTGATGTTGTTGAACAGTCCAGAAGAGAAGAAGGGAAAAAACCAAAGTCCCAGGAAACAAAATGCAGCTTTCCGTCTCACGCCGGGAAGAGAAGAAAAAAAACCCCCAAACCGCTGGCTGAAGAAAGCAAGCAGGGTGCTCCCTCCGTGCTCCTGCGGCCAGAGAACGCAGAGGAGTGTAATCTCTGTGTCCTTGGGAAACTGTTTTGAAACGTTCGTTTGGTTTTTTTCTTTTCTCCAGCTCAGTTTAAAGGCACAGAAAAGGCACAATATTACTTTTTGGGCATAGAGCATGATAGGGGATACACATGATAGAGTCACCCCAAGACATTCCACCCCTTATCCCATATCATCGGCTCAATGCCCAAATTAATATATTCTAACTCTACACATACACACGTTAATACTTATATACAGCTATGTACAAACAGTGACAGTGACACTCAGCGAGCAGTGGTGTACAGGCATTTCACATTACATGTGGTTTTCACCCGACAATCAGATCTCCCTGCGGTACACAACGTGTTGTTCCATCTCTCTGCATTACCCACCATGTGCAACCAGGTCCCTGAGCAAAGACAACCCCACGGACGGGTTTGTCTGTACTCAAGGCAGAATTAACCCAAACAGTCTTTCCTAACAGTCCCCTGGCATGCACTACTGGAACCTTGTCTCCATCTACTGTGTGCAGGGATTCAGATTGGGCTGGACCAGCCCTATTGGTGGAACCCCGAGTGTTGACTAACCAAGTGGCCTTTGCTAGATGCTGTTCCCAATTTTTGAAAGTTCCCCCACCCAGTGCCTTCAAGGTGGTTTTCAACAATCCGTTGCACCGTTCCACTTTCCCAGCTGCTGGTGCATGGTAAGGGATATGGTACACCCACTCAATGCCGTGTTCTCTAGCCCAGGTGTTTATAAGGCTGTTCTTGAAGTGAGTCCCATTATCAGATTCGATTCTCTCAGGGGTACCATGTCTCCAAAGGACTTGTTTTTCAAGGCCCAGGATGGTGTTCCGGGCAGTAGCATGAGGCACAGGGTAGGTCTCCAGCCATCCAGTGGTGGCTTCTACCATTGTGAGCACGTAGCGCTTGCCTTGTCGTGTTTGAGGCAGTGTGATGTAATCAATCTGCCAGGCCTTCCCATACTTGTATTTGGACCATCGCCCACCGTACCATAGGGGTTTCACTCGCTTGGCCTGCTTGATTGCAGCGCATGTCTCACAGTCATGGATCACCTGGGAGATACTGTCCATGGTTAGATCTACCCCTCGGTCTCGTGCCCACTTATAGGTGGCATCTCTGCCTTGATGACCTGAGGCATCATGGGCCCATCGAGCTAGGAACAACTCTCCCTTGTGTTTCCAATCTAAGTCTGTCTGTGACACCTCTATCTTTGCAGCCTGATCTACCTGTTCGTTGTTTCGATGTTCTTCATTAGCCCTACTCTTGGGGACATGAGCATCTACATGGCGGACTTTTACGAGCAGCTTTTTCACCCGGGCAGCAATGTCTTTCCACTCTTCAGCAGCCCAGATGAGTTTTCCCCTACGCTGCCAATTAGTCTTTTCTCACTTTTCCAGCCATCCCCACAGAGCATTGGCTACCATCCACGAATCAGTATAGAGGTAGAGCTTTGGCCACTCCTTTTTTTCAGCAATGTCCAGGGCTAGTTGAACAGCTTTGAGTTCAGCAAGTTGGCTTGATCCACCTTCTCCTTCAATAGCTTCTGCAACCTGGCGTGTGGGACTCCATACGGCTGCTTTCCACTTTCGTTTCATCCCTACAATGCGACAAGAACCATCGGTGAAAAGAGCATAGCATGTGTCTTCTGCTGGCAGTTGGTTGTACGGTGGAGCTTCTTCAGCACGTGTCACTTGTTCTTGTTCATCCTCGTCACTGAGACCAAAGTTTTCACCTTCAGGCCAATTTGTAATTATTTCCAAAATCCCAGGGCGATTCAGTTTTCTAATACGGGCGCGCTGTGTGATGAGAGCAATCCACTTGCTCCATGTGGCATTGGTGGCATGGTGGGTAGAGGGAACCTCTGCTTTGAACATCCACCCCAGCACCGGTAGCCGGGGTGCCAGGAGGAGCTGTGCTTTAGTGCCGATTACCTCTGAGGCAGCTTGGATTCTTTCATAGGCGGCCAAGATTTCCTTCTCTGTTGGGGTGTAGTTGGCTTCAGACCCTCTGTAGCTTCGACTCCAGAATCCCAGTGGTCGGCCTCGAGTCTCATCAGACACCTTCTGCCAAAGGCTCCAGGACAGACCATGGCTCCCAGCTGCAGAGTAGAGCACGTTCTTCACTCTTGGTCCTGTCCTGACTGGGCCAAGGGCTACCGCATGAGCAATTTCCTGCTTGATCTGGGCAAAGGCTTGTTGCTGTTCAGGGCCCCAGTGGAAATTGTTCTTCTTGCGGGTAACCACGTAGAGAGGACTCACAATCTGGCTATATTCAGGAATATGCATTCTCCAAAAGCCTATGACGCCTAGGAAAGCTTGTGTTTCCTTCTTGTTAGTTGGTGGAGACATTGCTGTGATCTTATTGACGACCTCAGTGGGAATTTGACGTCGTCCATCTTGCCATTTCACTCCCAGGAATTGGATCTCTCGAGCAGGTCTCTTGACTTTGCTCTTCTTGATGGCAAAACCAGCTTCTAGGAGAATCTGGATGATTTTCTCTCCTTTCTCGAACACCTCTGCTGCGGTGTTCCCCCACACAATGATGTCATCAATGTACTGCAGATGTTCTGGAGCCTCACCCCTTTCCAGTGCAGCCTGGATTAGTCCATGGCAGATCGTGGGACTGTGCTTCCACCCCTGGGGCAATCGATTCCAGGTGTACTGCACGCCCCTCCAAGTGAAGGCAAACTGTGGCCTGCACTCTGCTGCCAGAGGAATGGAGAAGAAGGCGTTGGCAATGTCAATGGTGGCGTACCACTTCGCTGCTTTGGACTCCAGCTCATACTGGAGCTCCAATATGTCCGGCACGGCAGCGCTCAGTGGTGGGGTCACTTCATTCAAGGCACGATAGTCCACAGTCAATCTCCATTCCCCATCAGACTTGCGCACAGGCCAGATGGGGCTGTTGAAGGGTGAGTGGGTTTTGCTAATCACCCCTTGGCTCTCCAAGTCACGGATCATCTTGTGGATGGGAATCACAGCATCTCGAGTTGTCCGGTACTGTCGGCGATGCACTGTCGAGGTAGCAATTGGTACTCTTTGTTCCTCTTCCTTCAGAAGGCCTACTGCAGATGGGTTCTCTGATAGTCCAGGCAAGGTATTCAATTGCCTGATGCCCTCTGTCTCTACAGCAGCTATTCCAAAAGCCCACTTGAGTCCCTTTGGGTCTCTGAAATGCCCTCCTTGGAGGAAGTCTATGCCCAAAATGCATGGGGCCTCTGGGCCAGTCACAATGAAATGTTTCTTCCACTCATTTCCAGTTAGGCTCACCTCAGCTTCTACTAGGGTCAAATTTTGTGACCCACCTGTTAAACCAGTAATAGAAACAGATTCTACCCCCACATGTTGCGATGGGATTATTGTGCACTGCGCACCAGTGTCAACCAAAGCATCATATTTTTGTGGTTCTGATGTACCAGGCCAACGAATCTACACAGTCCAAAAAATACGGTTTTCCCTAGCCTCTACCTGGTTAGAGGCAGGGCCCCTCTAATTCTGGTTATCCTTCTTTCTATCATTTCCGGCAGATTGGCTACGGGCAACTGGAGCTACTTTCTTTTTGGTAAAATTTCCTTTCTGAGACTTGTGCTCCTTTAATTCGTGCACTCGTGCTGCTAGAGCAGAAGTGGGCTGTGGACCCCACTTCCTCATGTCTTCCCCACTGTCACACAGGAATTTCCATAGCTCACTTCGTGGGATGTACCTTCTCTCTAGGGAACGTCCTCGTTGGGTATCAGAATCTCGGATCTGTACTGCTGAGGTTTGGAGAAAGCCCTCTTTCATCTCTTTCATCTCCTTCTTGAGTTCCTGGAAATTCGTCTTCATACTGTCTTCCAAATTCTGCACACGTGTTTCTACAGCTGCGATCTTTGCATGTGTTGGGCCATGCACAGAGTCTGCATATACTCGGAGCTTCGTTGCCATATCCTGCACGGTCTCATTTGCACCGTAATCTGGTTTCATCAGTGCTAAAGCAGACTTATATTCTGATGGCCCAAGCTGTATGAGCTTTCGCCACATGAAAGGACCAACTCTGGCCCGGTCTGGACTTCTCAATCCTGGGTCATCTGTGAAGACAACCTCTACCACCCCTAGTTCTCTCAGGCATTGAATCCCTTGTTCAATGGTCTTCCACTGGGTTTGCTGCATATAGAGATCATCTGCACACAGATATCTCTCTCTTACACCACTCAAGAGCCGTCTCCAGACACTGGCAGAGTCAGCCTCCCTTATCATCCTTTGGTCAATAGCTGGATCACGTGACAGGGATCCCAAATGCCTCGCTTCAGCGCCGTCCAGCATTACATCATCACCTGCAGCATCCCAAATACGGACCATCCAACTTATTATGGATTCATTAGACCGTCGGGTGTAGTCCTTTCTTAGGCTGTGAAGGTCCTTTATGGACAGGGACTCAGTAATGGTTTCTGTGCCTGAGTCAGTTGGTGGTTTTGAGGTTCCTTCCCCTGCATCATCATCATCTTTCACTGGGCGATCGGTTTTGGTTGTGTGCTTTTTCCTCGTGACAGGAGCAACTGTCAATGGCTTAGTGTCTCCCTCTTGTTTGGCTGCAGCCTGAGTGACTGGGGTGTCTGCTGGTTTATCTTCCTGCCCCTCTGCCTTTATCTGCTGCTCTACAGTACCCAGCAGTGTGCGATAGGCATATGCCAAGGCCCAGCATATTGCGATGAGCTGTTTCTCATTAGAATTGTCATTGTATTTCTCTTTCAGATATTTCCCCACCTCAGCTGGGTTCTGAATTTGTTCAGGGGGGTAATTGCAAATTATCGGGTCAGAGAATTTCTTCAGGATTTGGCCCATATCCTCCCATTCTCCACCCCACTCAGGATTTTCCACCTCTGGGACAGGTGTCTCCTCAGTCACCCTGGAAATCTGAGCCCTCATTCTAGACAAGCTGCAAACCATATAGAGGAAGACTACCAGATTAAATACTAGGAGGGTGGTCTCTTTAACATCCAGGGGAAACTGAACCTTCTCAAAAGATAATGTATCAAATTTAAAGGGGAGGGAGATGAAAGTCTGGGAAACCCCATCTCCTCCTCTTCTAACAAACTGAGTGCAATTACCAGTAAACTCCCAGAACAGGCTACTGAAACTAGGACTGGGGTTAGGACGGAGAAATGACCTATCATACACGCTTTGAACAACTGCCTGTACCTCTGTTGACTTCTTATAAATCATTATCACTGAGCAAAGCAAAATAGAAATCCGGATTCGTGCTCCTGCTCTGTAAAAGTGTCTTATCAGCCACAGGATCAGACCAAGTTGTGGATAGGCAAACAGGGACCAAAAAACCACCAGTACCTCAAGCAAGCCTAGGGACCAAAAAGATGTGAGTATATCCAGCCAGAGAGACATTATGAACTCAACCAACATGGTAACTACTTTACCCCAACACAAAGTAGTTAAATTCAAACCAAGAATGTAATTAGTACAGGTTTTTTCACTTTCCTTCGAATCCTGCCGACTACGCCAATAAGAATTTGTGCTGGTTTGGCCAAAATCTAGCAATATATCTTCTGAGAGGAAACCAGGTTACAACTACCCTTCCACCCACAGGGTTCGGGGAAAAAAAGATATTTTCCTCGAAGGAAAGTGAATGAGATAAGAACTATTTTATTTAACAAACACACAGGAAAAGGATAATAATGCTAAATAATGAAATGAAATCTCTCGCTATAGAGAGAAACCTGGGAAGATTTCAGAGTCCTTCTGTAGGTGTGGTCTCTCTCCTCCTCGGAGCTGGGTCAGCGAGGGCCCACCCCCCGAGCCTCGGGGAAAAATTCTCCCCATGTGTTCTGATGTTGTTGAACAGTCCAGAAGAGAAGAAGGGAAAAAACCAAAGTCCCAGGAAACAAAATGCAGCTTTCCGTCTCACGCCGGGAAGAGAAGAAAAAAAACCCCCAAACCGCTGGCTGAAGAAAGCAAGCAGGGTGCTCCCTCCGTGCTCCTGCGGCCAGAGAACGCAGAGGAGTGTATCTCTGTGTCCTTGAGAAACTGTTTTGAAACGTTCGTTTGGTTTTTTTCTTTTCTCCAGCTCAGTTTAAAGGCACAGAAAAGGCACAATATTACTTTTTGGGCATAGAGCATGATAGGGGATACACATGATAGAGTCACCCCAAGACAGCCCTCCAGTAAAGCCCTGTGCCAGGAGCGTGTGAGGAGCTGTGCTGTGCCATGTCCTGCTCACTGCTGCTGTGTCCCTGGCAGGCGGGGACGGTGAACCGCGGCAGCGAGGTGATCGCAGCAGGGATGGTGGTCAACGACTGGTGCGCCTTCTGCGGGCTGGACACCACCAGCACCGAGCTCTCCGTCATCGAGAGCATCTTCAGGCTCAACGAGGCTCAGCCAAGCACCATTGCCACCAACATGAGGGATTCCCTGATTGACAGGTAGGGAGGATCCACCTCCAGGCTGGATCATGGTCAAAACAGGCTTGATTTTATTATAAAAGCAGATGGTTTCACAGTTGATCTATAAGTTCTAATTATCATTTTTTCACTTCCTCTCCCCTTTTGTTGGTTACTGGCAGCAGTTACTCATTGGGTTATGGAATGTTTCATTGCAATGAGAGTCCTTTTTGTGAGCAGTAACATCTGTTTCAGCTGTCAGATTTTCTTTCCTAATTCTTCAGTGCTCAGCTATGACATGAATTTTTTTTTTTTAAAACAAATCTTATTTTAAGAGTTAAAATGCCAGTGACTTTGCTTGTCATCTTGGTTTTTGATTGCTGTAGTTATTCAGATATTATTTCAAATGCTTGCTGTAACCATTGCTGGAGGCAAAAAGACTGTGGAACTTGTCAGCTGCTGCTGCCTTAAACTTCTTATATTTAAAACTGCTAACTTGAATTTTTTTAAAGCCTTTTTGTTAAAGGCTTTGTCCGAGATACTTTTTAATGTGAGGCAGGTGTTGTTTTCTGTCTGGAGTGGGAATGATATGGGACCTTCCCCATTCATTAATGTGTGCAAATGTTTTTGCATAAACAAATGTTTTTACATTTAGGCCTAAGCATAGATGAATGTCCTGTGGGAGCTGTATTTGGCCTTTGGTTTTGGGCTTTGAGTTACAACCCTGAGGACCACTGATGTGGTGCTAAAAGTGTGTTCCTGAACTACCTGAGCATTGTAACTTGGTGGCTGAGTTCTCAGCCACAGTCTGGGAATTGTTTATGGCATAAGGAATTCCTTCAGTGGAGAACCCTTTAAAGAATTCTTTGCCCTTTTACAGTTTGGGTACAAAGTCTTGATGTCTCTGAGCATATCAGAGCCATAATTAAACCTGCCCTGAGCTGTTGATCATTACCTGGGCCAGGCTGAATGTGCATTTTGCCTTTGCCAGCCTGAGAGGTCTGTTCCTGTGGCTGGCTGTTAGCAGCAACAACATCTTGCTTCCCTCATTTCAGAGGTCATTTTCTAGGAAGGGAAATTTCTTCTGGGCTTTTGTAGTGGGAAGGTGAGAACTGACTGAAGCTGGTATTTTGAAATGCCTTCTGCACTCTGGCACTACTAAATCTTCTTTCTGCTTTGTCTTTTAGCCTGACATGAGCAGTGTTGGTTCCTACTTCCCAGAAAGCTCCTAAGGAGTGAAGTGTTGAGCTGCACTTTGGATCACAGACATCCAGACCTTCTGATGATGTTTCTGCAGGCCTGGCCCAAGGGAGAGGCTACAAAACCAAATTTTTGTCATCTTTTGTAAACTGTTATCACAAAAACTGACAAATAACATGCATAAGATACAAATAAGGAATGCTCTCTATCCCTTTGCTCAGTTCTTCAGCTCTGCTTTCTGGTTTTGTGATGCCAACTGAGCCCCTCAAATTACCCCACAATATTTACTCTTGTGGCTCTTGATGTTGATCACTAGAGATTATTTTGCCTTAAGTCTTGCACCAGTGTCCTGCTGCTCAGCAGTTTGTTTTGGCACTACATGCACTGCCCTCTCTTTCCACACTCCTGTTCAAGTGCTGTTTCTGCTCTAGGTACACGTAAGACCCCTCTGTATGTCCAAAATACCAAAAATACAGTAGTTTACTTGCCACAAAATAATTCAAAAGTCATCACCTGCTCTTTTGCCCCAACTTGCAGCTGTTCCCATGGGATGGTGATTCTGAAGTGATTAGCTTGGATGAAAACTGGAGTTTTTCAGTGTCAATCCAAGGGCTTTTAACAATAGCAGTCTGGGAGTCCCTGGAGCAGTGTTTGACCTGGTGTCACCTGTGCTGCTTCTGAGGCACCTGCAAGACAGAGCCCAAAAGGCAGACTGTTGCCAGTGGGCTTAATATGTCCTGCAGGAGTTCACCTCCTACAATGGGAAACTCTTAGAAGTCAGCACATCCCGATAGATTTGGACCACCTCATCTGGAGTTACCTTGGAGACAAAGGTTGAATAACACGGTTCTAAGCAGTCACATAGTCAGTCAGAGGCTACAGATTTGGGAGCTTCCTCATGAAGAGCTCTGCCTGTGCCAGGTGGAAAGCAGCTGTAGATGCTACTTTTGGGCAGAAGACAGTAATTTCTTTCTACACAGCTCTTGCTCAGTGATATCTCATTTCAGTTGCTTTCCTGCTTGTCCATTAAGGGTGCACTGAAGGCGTAGAAGTGCCTCCATTTCCCATCCTGAGGGTACGAGGAAGCTTTCACTTGTCTCCAACACAGCTGCTTTGCTCTCAGCTGGGTTCTCTTGAGGAATGATGACCTGAGGGCCCTATGGGCAGAGCTCTTTTCAGCCCAGGTGCTCTGGGCTTTGTAGAAAATTGAGTAAATTTCCATTTTTGTTTTACTGTCTGGATGTTCAGGGAAGGCTTTGTAAGATTTGGCTGATAAAAGATTACTACTTAAACTTTAAAATAAAGATTGCCATGATCATCTCTGATGAGATATCAACTGTTTGATATCATGCACCACCTGTCTTGGCACTGACTCCAGGTCTCCTCCCAGCCTGTCTCAGTATTTAGAGTGAGAAGCTGCATCCCTTTGGCCACCTCACAGGGCTCAGCTTTTAGGTGGAGCAAATGTGATACCTGTTCTGAACATGGGTCTGTGGGAATTCTGAACTAGTGAGATGGACCTGTGTACAAGGAAAACAAACTATAATAAAGAATGGATTTAGAAACATGGATCATGAGAGAGGATAAACGTGATATTTCAATGGCAAGTTGTGCCTCAGAAGACCTGTGCAGCTCTTTAAGGAGTCCACAGGGATAGGGAGAAGGTCTCTTGTACTGTCAGTTGTATTTTCAAAAGGCATTTGGCAGGATTTTGTGCCAAAGGCATTTAGGGACCTTGGGTGAGTGATCCCATGGAATGAGGGAAGCCCTCTTACATGTCTGCTTTAGGAAAGACAGTGGATGAGGGCAGGGAATTTTGGCCATACTGACTTTGTGAGGATGAGGACTGGACAGAAAGGTAAATTTAGTGCAGCTGAGTGTGAAGTGAAGCACATTTGGTTAAGAATCCAGATTTCACCCCATAGTGGTGAACTCTGGGCAGAGTTCCATTCAGAGCACATTCCTGACTGAAGGTCCATATTGGAACAGATGTGCTCAGGCTTCAGCAATGGTCAAGAAAGCAAACAATGTCTGGAGCTAATTAGGAAAACAAAGCCCAGACAGCCCAAAGCAGCATTAGCTGTAAATCCATGATGCGTCTTTAGCCTGAGCACTATGTGTAGATGAGATGCAAATGTTGCACAGTGGTTGCCAAGCGTTTCTGCAAATAGATATTTTGGGGTAATGCTCATCTACATTAAATTTTGGGTCTCAAAAACTCCAAAAGAAGCTGGGGAAAGAAGGAGTGAAATTCTCATGCCGCTGCCCATTACTTCCCCCGAGATCCTGCCCTGCAGTGCCAGAGCTGGCAGGAGCAGGGTGGTGAGGAGGAGGCTGAGCACAGCAATGTGCCTCAGCAAGGGTGAAATGACAGCCCAGGTGAAGGGTTACAGACCAGCAGGATTCCAGGTGACAGGCCCTTGGCATCACAGCCCGGGGCACAAGCACAGTGCAGCACCTGACTGACCCTTTTCATGTGCTTTCGTGTCCAAGGCAGCACAGCATGCATGGTGATGATACCCAGAGGTGTTAAGGAATAGTCAATAAAATCAAATCGTATGTCCCCAGAGCTGGGTTCCCACGGGTTCTTGGGATTCTTAAAAATGAAATTGCTGAGCTACAAAGCTGTGGGTTACATACCATGGCTAAAGCCACCTGGCACCTTTGCCATCAGGCAGTGGAAGGCAACACATGACTTCAGGTGCTAGGAAGGGTTGCAGGAATGATCTGAGGAACTAAAGGTGTGCTGGACAAATAGGTGATACTATGAGAAGGGCTGGAATTGAGCCATGGGATGAATGTGACAGGAGGGAGAAATGAAAGTCTCATAACTGGGTTCAGTGAGAAGGTCTTGGGGTGTGTAGCTGTGTGTGCTTTAATGGCCAAAAACTTTTATCAGGATCCTTTACAGAGGTTTTTAAACCTCTGAGTCCTCACGGTGTTAGATGGGAGATCTTGAGGTTTAATGACTAGTTGTAAGTTAGGAATAATTAATCTGTCTTAGTGGAGGACCAACTTTTGTGAATGTAGTGATCATGTATCCCAGCAAATGTCTAAGTTTCCTGGGACAATGAGCCTGAATAGTGATTAAATTATTCAAAGTAGTCAAAAACTGGAAAAAAACCAAATAGGATATTGAGTGCAGTGTAGTGAGCGTGGCTAGCAACTTGTCCAGGGTGTTCCAGGGTCCCTGGGCTGTCCAAACCCCTGTGCTGCAGAGCAGGATCACAGGAACACACTTAGAACAGCCTTTTGCTTGTGAGAGTTGAATTAGCCCTGCTGATCCTTGCTCCCCTGTGGGAACAACATGTCCTGCGTTTCTGGACAGGAGCTGGAACACAGCCCCTGCCTACAGAGAGGTTGGGCCAGGCTGATGGGCAGCGAGTCCGGTGCTTCTGCAGCACAGCACAGGATCCCAGCAAAGAGCTCAGGGCTGGGAACTGTCTCTTACACAAAAAAACCATGTTTGTGCCCAGATCCAAGTTACCCTAGGACTGTCCAGGGGCTGATCATAGCAAAACAGAGATGATAATGAACGGGATTGTGCTGGAGGAAAGCTGTTTACCCCCCTGTGGCTGCAGAGGGCTGTTCTCACCCCCTGAACACCTCCTGCAATACCTCACCCCCTGGAAACTCCCAATACGTAACACCTGCCCCAGGAGCCAGGTACAGGGCAGGTAGAGAAGGCCCCGAGGTATTTCTGTGGCTCTATGGAGCAGCAGCTGAGGCTGGGTTTTGGCAGCCCAGGGCAGCAGCTGGCCTTGCTGCAGCCACCCCGGGCACACCGCTCAGCCTCCAGCCCCCCCAGGCACTGCGCTGCCTGAGCAGCTCGTTCCTTGGACAGGCCAAAAACCTACCTTTGGGGCAGGGGGAGAAAACAGAAACAAACCCAGACATGGCTCTCCATTGTAAATTTTTTTTAATTTTTTTTTTTTTTTTAATGATGGCTGTTGGAAGTTGCTCAAAGGTTTGGGCTGTCGCAGTCCCGGCGAGATGGCAGCGTCCAGATGAGACCGAGGTGCCATGTGGCTGTGGCGTCCGTGGTGTGTGTCCCACCACACCTCTGGTACACAGAGCAACGCGGAGTAGCGTGGGGGTGTCTGATCAGTAGCTCTGACTTCGTTTGGTCCTTCGCACTCCTTCACCCATCATGAGACGTTAGCACGTTTTGTCACTACAGTTCAAAGTTTCGCATCTACGAGCTTCTCACTTACTTTGTAATATGTTGGTAATAGTTTATGTTTAAACACAAGAAACAGCTTGGCTATGGAAATCAGTTATGAAGGACAAAATACAATTTGAAACCACGCGTTAATGCAGTCCTAGTGGGCTTCACCAGACGAATCTATGTGTCTATCCTGCTTCACCAGAGCAATATTTGAGCACTAATTAGCAATCCGGAATGCTAACGATCTCTCTGCGGCTTCGTTCCTCATTGTAATTAGGAATAGTTTTAGCATGTTTGTAGTCCTTGGGGTTTTTTTCAGAGCTGACATTATAAAGCTGTACTTTTTCTATACTAAGTGGACATTCTGTGCATTGCACTTCCATTGCACTCAATAAAATTCAGTTATAGGCAGAGGGCTTAGGTTAATCACCTGTTCCCCACAGTGAGTGGGCAAAGCAATTCCTGTGCTGACATGGATGGCACTTCTGTACAGTGCTGGACTTCACCGTTACACTGCACTGCAATAGACTCTTCCACTCTTATTCAACACGGTAAAAATATCAGCATCAACATGAAAATCAAAAGTTTGTGGTTAGGGCACAATGTCCTGAACCACTCACAACTGTAAGAGGGATAAGTAGAAGCTACTGTTGTAGGAAGAGATCTGTGGAAAGTCACTAGTTGAAAGTTAAGGTATTTTTCTTGCCTTTACCTAATTTTTATGGCTCTTTCAAATGTGGTAAACTCATTCTACTGTGTGGCATGCTTCCTTTGGTCCTTGTCAAATATTTGCCTGTGAAGAAGTGAGCAAAACAAAAAAAACCCCAAATTCTGAAGGCATACAATGTTTGTAACATCTACAGGGGTTGGATTTAGTTTTATAAACAGGCCTAATTCTTACCGTACCTTGATTATTTCAGCAAAATATAATGACGACCTCACTCCGAACAAACATTTCCATTCTCCTGAAACCCAACGTACAAATTCCACAATCTAGTTACACATGCCACGGAACAACAACTCATCTTTTCCCAGCGTCTTAACGGGCAGAGTGCAGTCTGCATCTACACACACTCCCGGTATTTCGGTAACCATTGGTTCATGGGTTCTTGCTGGCGGGAGCTTAAACCAACTTACATGACATTTAAATATTTCTTTCATGAGTGGCTCCCAAAACAAAAACCATGATTGTTTTTTTTTTGGTTTTTTTTTTAGACCAAATTACTTTGTCTTCAGATTGTCCCAGTCTAGGGCTTGATGTTGCCAGGTGTCTGTTGGTGCTTCTTGAGCTTCTGCTCCACACTCCGGTACCTCTTTGAGTGCTCGGTGGTTCCTCGTGCACTGTGCTGAGTGGCAGCATTGATTAGTTATGAATGTACAAAACATCTGACCAGCAGGTATTGGAAAATCGTATCCAGGCAGATCCCTGGATTTTGTAATAAACTAAGAAGATTTTTTAGAATGATTCAGCATCAGAATGTCTTCTGCTTATGACACTGAAATTGTTCTTGTTCATAGATTTCATGATCTTAATTCATTTATGAGACAGCTATTAAAAAAATGGTTCTGTTCAGAGGTGGTTTAGCTACACTGGAGAATGCTGGGTTTAACAGGGAGCACTGGTGCAGGGAACTGAAGCAAGTTTCCCAGATCAGTTGAAACCTGTCTCGAAGACTCTGGTGCCGGCAGAGCGAGCCGGTGGATGGCACCGCGACCGGCAGGTGACCAAAGCAGTACGAAGGAAAGAGGCTCCACGCTGCAAGGCTTCCTGCCTGTATTTTTTCCGGTTTTCCTGCTTATTTCCATCCCAGGGTGTCCAAAACTTGTAGGTCACTGAAGTAGTTTTGTTTGGTAGGCTTTTCAATGCATTTTTTTCTCTTTTTTGTGTCTGTTCATAGTCCTCATCAGCTCAATGAGTTGAAACGTGCAGCGGGCTGTGTCATACCCATTCCTGGACAGGTCTTTTGTAGTACACAACATTTTGCTGCACCTCTTTGTTTTTAAACTGGAAGATTGTGTATACCAGGACAAGGATACACAGGGACAGGATGCAGGGGATCACCACTGCGATGGCATTGACGGTGCTGGGCACGTCGTTTATTGTCACCATGATATCCACATCGTCGTGCGGGAGGCGCCGGTCCTTGCTCCGCTCAACATCCTTCTGGTTACAGCCCATCCAGTCCCTGAGGATCGACCTGGGGTAGCCTGGCTCCACACTCAGCCTCTGGTTATCGAACTTCCAGTACTCTTTCCCTTTGTAAAAGTAGGTGTAAACTAGGAGACAAAACAGAGAGTATTTCTCACTATTTACGGTTAATGAGCTGTGCTTGTGGGAGGACATTAAGGGAGCCTGGACAACTGAAACTAGCCACTACCTAAATCAATAAAACACATTTATCCAGGGCATTCCCAAGCCATTGTAAAGTCAAGGTGGTTTTGGAGCTGGGATTTAAAGGAGAAGCTATAACCCTGCCCTGTGTGTTCAACATTGCCCATGGAACACCAATCCCCTTGGCCAAGACGAGCTGGGAATTAAAAAACAAAGCCCTACTAACTTTAAAGGAAGGGTTCTGCAGTGAGTCATTTTTTACACAAGCACCTGTAAAGATGTGCTCGTCATTACCAAGTGATTAACATCATCTGCAGGGTGCCAGCGTGTGTCTGGGTGTGACAGTGTTTGGAAGAACACCAGGTTTCTGTTCATTCAGCCTGAGGGAGCAAATGCTGAGTCAGTCCTTTTGCCACAGAATCACGAAGATTTGGCCTGTGTTAAGGAGCAGTGCTGTCCTGCTGCTAATAAAAGGGTGGTGCTTTATGCTACATGTTGTTCGAAGCACCTCCCTCTCCCCAGATGACTCATTTTCTAATGACTCTCAAGTTATTAGAAAAAAAAGAAAGAGAATAGGAGAAGGGAGCTGCGGTGAAAGTGCTGGTCTCCTGCACTGTTCCCCAGCTTGGCTGGTCTCACTGCTATCCTCCAGCCTGGCCCAGCCCTACAGCCTCTCACACCACAGCTCCAGATATGAACACAGCCTCAATGGCACAGGCCCCTTCTGCTGGCTCTTTCCCTAACTGGAGGAGGAGGAAATCTTCAAATCAGAGAAAGAAATGTGTTGGAAGGGGCCTCTGGAGCTCCAAGCCCCTACTCAGAGCATAACTTCAAGGCTAACTGCTAACATCAGACAGGTTGGAGCCTTTAGCAGAGAGCCAGAGCTCACTACAGGTAAATTAGGAGGAAATGTAAGTTCCAGCATCCTCAGAACCAGGGCCCAGGAAAAGCTGGGTAGGGTCTACTGTGGCAGAAAAAATCCCATTCCCCATGAGCTGGATTGTCATAATGTGGTTTAGCAGCTGAGGAGGTGTGTGGGTT
Source organism: Lycocorax pyrrhopterus obiensis (assembly GCA_014706295.1). Classification (NCBI taxonomy): domain Eukaryota; kingdom Metazoa; phylum Chordata; class Aves; order Passeriformes; family Paradisaeidae; genus Lycocorax; species Lycocorax pyrrhopterus. The sequence continues at coordinate 4,325,755 of JACSVZ010000022.1, read as the reverse complement.
GGGATGAGGGTCAGGAAGGATCTCAAACTGCTGCTGCTCACAAAGCCCAGGTGACCCCAGGGCTTCTGAGACTTGATTCCTGGATCAGAAAACACTCAAAACACTCCACATCCAATCGCCCAGGTCCCAGCACAGACCAGCTCTTCCCGATCTAACAGCTGTAATGACTGCAGACACATACAGCCTTCCTTGCTGATGAAAGCCCCCTGAGGAGCCTGAGGGATTCCTCTCCACACGGTGATGGGCTTTGGGTATCCTGGGTCCGTTGCTCTCTTGTCCTCGTTGTACCTCCAGTACCTGTCCCCCTTGAAGAAGTAGGTTTTGCCCACGGGCTCCCAGCGCAGCGCCGTGTCGATGCCCTCCCGGGGCAGGCAGTTCCCCAGCTCCACCAGGCTGTGAGGGTAGCCTGGCTCTGCTGTCACTTCCTTAAAAACCCAGTACTTATCTCCTAGAGGTGAGTGGGGACACAAACAACAAACAGATTGGCCTGGTTAGGAGTTGAATTGATATGAACCTAAACCAACTGCAGTGAGCCACAGGATGTTGAGGGCTTCCAGGCTTAACTGTAATCTGTGAAAAAGCTGCTCCTCCACTTCATTTTGAATCTGAAACCTTATTTCATCTGCTGCTCCTCAGCTCTTGTTTTAGGAGAGCTGTTGAACAGCCCTTTCCCATTTACCTTCTCATGCCAGTAATGATTTCAAAGACTTGTCTCATCCCCTGTCTGCCATCTCTTCCTCAGGCTGAGGTGTTGGTCAGCCCAAGATGTTCAGACATTTCTGTTGCCTTTCCCTGAGCCTTCTCAAGTTTTAATACAGCTTAAAAAGCTGAGGTACTGAAGCTGCAGACATAAATTCAGAAGCTCAGGTACTGTGGTTTTGTACTGGACATGCTTTCCAGCCATGCTTCCTTGCTCACAACTTGCTCTCAAGTTACAGGACCCTGTTCAGACACTGTCACCATACAAGGAGCTGAAGTGGGCCCCGGCACAAGGTTGGTCATTTTGTTTTAGGAGACAATTGTCCAGAAATGAGGTTTGGGAGTGCCCTGTACCTGGAGATGCCTCAGTGCCCTGGTGAAAGGTGTTCAAGGAGATAGGCAGGGGACTGACACTCCCTGGGAAATAGGAGCTGTTTCTTGTTATCACATGAAAGCCAACTTCCCCTAATTGAAAATCTCTATAAAGAGATTTTCCTGGCAAGGCCAGCCCACACTGAACTGTACTTTAAGGATCAGTAGCTGCTTGAAGTGCCCCCTTGGAAAAGGACAAGGGTGCAGCATACCTGTTTTCACCATTTTCATGCCATAAAAGCAGCCTGAGGTGGGGCAGGAGTGGTTGGCTCGCACTGAACTGTACTGTACCTTTGAAGAAAACGAATTTGCCATCAGAGCGCTCATAGGCTGCGTCGATCTTTGCAGGGAGGCCCTTCCAGAACTGCTCAATCTGCATGGGATACCCCTCCTGCACCCGGTTGTTGCGCAGACGCCAGAACCAGCGATCCTGAGAAAACCAGAAGCCTCTTGAGACTGAGTACTTTTGTCCTGCAGTCAGACCTGGCTGGGTCCAGCATCCAGCACTGCTAATCCTTGCCTAGGCCCCACAACCATTACAGACACAAGTCCTGCTTCAGGTGACAGCTCCAACCCAGCCCAACACTGTCTCCAGTGTGGGAAGTGCTGTGGGGGGAAGGTGGCAGCCCAAAGGGGGAGATGTTGATTGATGGTGCTGTGAAAAAGGGTGGAAAGAAGGAGAGGGAAAAGGAGCAGGAGGAAGCGAGTCCACAGCTGTAAGCATTGTGACCTCTCCATGTCTTGTCACTGAGGTGTCCTGCTTGTCCTGGTACAGTTGAAGCTCAACTCTCGGAGCCCAGGAGAGCCAGACAGCCTGAACGTTACCTGGTGACTGTGTGAAACACACAAGGTCTGAAGACACAAAGGAGTTATGAAATATCCCTTTAGATATTAGATCATTAGTTAAAGCTGCAGTGGATGCTCAGGGATGAGCACGAGCAGGACAGAACCTATGAGACTTCTCCCAGATACCATCCCAACCTTCAACTAGTTTCATTTCAGGAATATTCTGCAACTGATGTGGTTTGTCCCTTTAATAACCTTCAATATATCCCTCTCCACAGTTCACACCCATTGGGCAGAGTGAAAGCTACTGGTATTTTGGGAATGGGATCATGGATGTCCATATTCAAGGCACCTTAATAGTTTATTGAGCAAAACCTCTCCTTCCTCCTTGGCTGTAGTTTACAAGGAAGGTTGACTCAAACTCCCCAGGTAGGCTGAGTGCTCCCAAAGCCCCAGTTCCATGCATGTCACCTCTGAGACAACGAGGCTTGTTCCCAGAGAAGCTGTGGCTGCCCCATCCCTGAAAGTGTTTCAGGCCAGCTTGGATGGGGCTTGGTCTAGTGGAAGGTGTCCCTGTCCATGGAAGGGGGTGGAACAAGATGGTCTTTAAGGTCCCTCCCAACCCAAACCACTCTAGGATTCTGTGGTTAACCGTGGTACTGGTATTGCTTCCTGGCTTTATAGGTGGCTCCTCTCAGGCTTAGTGGTGTCTGAATTCTCTGCCAATGCACCCAGTTCACATTTTGGAGCACAGGCTGCCTGGGCATTTTGTAAATCCCATCAGGCACTGTTTCCAAATATTACAGAGCCAATCTGCTTACATTTCCTTCCAATACTGCTCAGTCATCACCCTCAGAGGAACAGAGCTATTCTCACAGACATTTCAAATCTCACTGCCAAATACTTCTATTAACCTTTTCCAGCAATAAAATGAAGGGAAGACTCATGGGTAAGCGGGAATTCTTAGTACCTTGAAAACAAACATTTCTCCTCTAAAGAGAGCCACGGTGTTAAAGTTGCCATCACAGATGTTCGGTTTGGAGCCAGGGAGAGCTGGCCTATCACCCAGAGGAGGACTGGGAGGTCGTGGCTGTCTCTCGTGTTTTCTTTCGGAAGTGGAGTGAATTCTGCGAACAGGAAGAGTTGGTAAAGGCCTGGTTGGCTCCAGGGGCTCAATAGGAGGACCTAGAAGTGAAAAGGAAGATATTTAGCAAAGTGGACAAGCTTGGTTTCTCTGTAAGCTTTAAAAGGCTCCAGGCTGGATAGACAGCATTGCCAGGGATTTACATACTCCTGATGCAGAGCTCATTTCCTAGAAATGAGGAGTAGAATGAGATGCATCCACAACTGAAAACTATCCCAAAACAGATGAGTGATAAGAACTGAAGAAGAGCCAGAATGTTTTTGTAGGTCTTCCCAAGGAGGCTGGAGGTAAAAGGAAGGAGGAGCCACACCAGTCACGTTCCCAACTGAAATGAAAGGTGGTAACCCTTGAATAGAAATGTTTAGTAGACCATAAAAAAGGCAACAAAAACCCCTAGAAACCAAAGTGAAACCAGAAAAAAAAAAAGTTAGGGTGTGAAAACCAATGCTACATTGTAAGGGGAACTGCAGGGAATACTTTATTACAGGTCAGTTACCAATCTGTGCTTTCCCTGACGAACAGCTGTGACTAGGAACCTTATCCCACTCAAGTGATGCCCTCCCTCTCCCTTTCCATCCTTCCCCAGCTCAGCTATGGGATGTGACAAGGCCGCAGGAATGTACAGAGAAATAAAAATATGAGTGAGTTAGACTGGAGCAGAGGTCTTAAACTGTCTCTGCAGTTTTCATTAACAGTTAGAGGTAAACCTGGACCACATCTCAGAGTCACAGGTTCCTTGTTGCTTCTCAGAGAAGGCCATGAGTTAATATGGCAAGCAATAGAAGGCCACTAGAGCAAGGGATTTCGGTGAGCTTGAGATCTGAAGATGGTTTATTTGCAGGGATCATGGTTTCAATTTCATTCTGAGCCTGTAGGACAAACCCCCTGTGGGCAGAATGGGGGCTGCTGTCATGGGTGCTGTTTCAGTGTCACTGTTTGGGGCCAAGGTGCTGCACCCCAGCTGGGGGTGAACACTGGCCCTGGACAAGGCTCATCCTCACAGCCTGGAAGAGTCACCCCGAGCTGGGCACCTGCCCATAGCCAGGGAAGGGATTTATGAGGAAGGATTGAGGTACCCATGGAGGCCACACATCTGTGGGGTTAGAAAAGGGCTTTTGCAGACAAACACTTTGAACTGTGCAGTCTAAAATGATGCTTTGGTGCCTGAGTCCCCATGGCAGCTTAACTCTTAAATGCTCCATTTTCAAAGGGTTCCTAAAATGGATGAGTGCTTAACATGTCCTGGAAGGGTGACCAGGCTAGGAAAATCCTCACAGCTAATGACAAAGAAGCTGTCAGAGAAAGCCACCTCAGTAACTGTTAATAAGGATGTAACAGTAAGGATCTCGTGTGCAGGTTTCATGGGTATTATGCTCAGAAAGTACCACTTGGATGGTAAAGTCCAACTTCCTGCAGTACCAGGCCAGAAACCTCCACCAGCGAGTCCTGTGATGAGCCCAGTGTTTCCAGGGCAGATACAGCCCATTTTCTAGATTTCAAGCATAGAAAATCCTCTATAATGCACAGTAAACTGCTCTAATGATTAAGCCCTGTCACAGCTGAAGTCTGCATTACCCATTGCCTGAGTTTGCACAGCATTAAATTCAGTGTTTTCTTTCTTATGTCTAGTGTCTCAACATTTAATCATTTATAGATCTTGATGGGAATGCTTTTAAAATTCTCCTCAATGAACTAAATAGAGCAGTTCCTTTGGTCTGTTGCTGCAATGACTTTTGGTTTTAAGATCTTGAGACTTACACCTCTTTCCTGAAGCTTTTCAAATGGATGACTGTATTTATTCAAGGCAATTTGTCCTCATAATGTGACACTTTGTGCCATGTGCAGTTATTAGCAACTATTTGTATTTACTTTATTCCAGAGCTTTAATAAAAGACATCAGATATTGCTTACAGAAATACTTTAGATGAGGATTCTCTGATGATGATTACCCTTGGAAAGCTGTCTACATGAAATGGATACAAATACTATACTGATACTGTGTATTTCTCATCTCCTCCAATCTTACCTGGTCAGTGCCCAGTGTTTTAGCTGACCACAAAATTTCCAAACTCTGATACTGCTACTGCTAGAGACCTGTGGATTGTCCCCAGATGGGATGCAGCCAAGGTCTCCAGACAGTGCCTGTGACCTGAGCAGCAGGGCTGGACCAGGCAGGGTGGGCACATCCACAGTAGTGCTGCAGTGCAGCTCAGGAGGTGCTTTTGGAGACATGCCCGGTCCTCTGCAATTGCTGTGCTTTTAGTCACACTCAAGTTCATTAAATACATCCTTTCTGGACCAAGCTAAACTTGAAGATGCATTTCTTGAGCACAATCCAAGATGCTGCAGCTGCAAACAGGCACCACAGGGCACAGCAAGAGCTGACCCACAAAACCACCTCCTTCCTCAAAATACATACATAGCAGGTGTCTCAGTCCTCAGGTTCTTATTCATTTCACACCATCCCTACATACTGCTGGATCTCCACACGTACTGCTGCTATTCTTGCTGGCAGCCACTGACACTGTCTGCTCCCACACCCACAGGACCTTTCTGTGGTGTGAAGCAAAGGCACCTCCCCAAGGGCAGCAGGTCAGCTGGATGTCTGGCACAGGCTGGAAAGCTCCTGGAGGCAGCACTGGGTTGGTACAGTGGGACATGCACAGGAAAGGCTGGGAGTGGGGAAAGAGGCCCCAGACAGACCCTGCACAAGGACAGCTGGGGTTCTGGTTTGTTCACACGGGACGGGGCAACAGGGTTCAGCTCCTGCCTGGGACAACTAAAGGAGCAGGAAGTTCACAACCAGTTTTGGATGTCAAAAATGGCACTTGGTGCCAGTGGGAGAACACACGTAAATGAAGTCTGAAAACCAACAATTTACATGCTCAGTAAAAATGGAAGTGCTTGCATTAGGAAAGAGAAGTCTTGACTGGGACCTAAGCAAGGGGACAACAATCGGTGATTTACTGAGCACTCATTAAACAGGAGCACGACCCCTTCATTCCTGTGCTGCCTTCCCCATGGCTTTCCGTGTCTGTGGCTGGTAAATAACACTGGAAAACCTCTAATGCCTGTCCTACCTGAATCCTTGTGCCAACAGCCTGGCACAAGGGTCAGCTATAGCCCATTGCTGCAGAAACACAGGGGAGGTGTTGTTTGCTGTTCCCTCCCCTTTGCAAGGGGCAAATGCTGCCATGCACTGACTAAACCAGAGATGCATTTCTGTTGCCAGAGGTGACCAGGAGCAGTAAGATGAGGACACGACATTAATTCCTTCTCCCTCTCTTTTAACAGAAAAAGGGGTGAGACAGGAGTAGTACCTAAAAAAAAAGATGAATGTGTCTGATGACAAAGAGCCATCGGACACAGAGAATCTGACAAACAGAGAATCTGACAAACAGAGAATCTGACCATAAGGTGCGGAATAGGCACTATAGTGTTATGCTTATGTGATGGAAATTTAACACCTCCTGCATGACTGGAGTTACTAATCCACTGTCTCTGCACAAGTGAGGACTGCTTGTGTACCCAGTCACAGCCTGCCCTGCCCTGTACAGGCAGTCCCGTACAGCTCCCCTGCTCACCTTCAGTGCCCAAGGCCTGTCACAGTCACCTGTGGAGAAGAGGAAAGTTCAAACAGCAGCTGCAACCCAGGGGACCAATATAAAGGTTTTAATCAGCCCTAAAATGCCACTGAAGCCACACACAGAGAATGGCACGGCAGAAGCAGTTGTACACACCGTGGTCAGGATGGTGCCAAGCAGCAAGGATTCAGATGAACCAGGGATTTGCATTAAGGAAAACATTTGCTAGGACAGTGGAGAGAGATCCCAAGTCAGGCCCAACAAGGGAAGCTGGCCCTGTACGTACTCACTGCTGGCCATGGCCAAACCAGAGCTGAGCACACTGCTCTGGAGAGGGACCTGGTCCTGGCAAGGCTTCCTACATGTGCTGCAGGTGGTCTGCAACCTGCTTGGATGCAGACTTTGTCATTTCACTTCAAATATTCCTCTTACTGTCTTTCCTTGCCAGCCACAGATGTTTCCTTGCTATCTTTCACTCCTTTTTTTGTTTTTATAACTCAGGCCTTCTAATTTATTCTGACAGAAGGCTTGTCTCCTCTCATACTTACACAGACTGCCTTTTTATTTTTAATTGCTGCCTCCACTTTGTCCCTGAGTGCGGCTAAAGGTGGGAGGTGATCCTACAGCTGTACACATGCGAAGAGCACAGGAGCACACAGAAAACATGGAAATCCTCAGGTCCAAGTACTACTCAGGCAGAATTTGGTGTACAGGTATGGGGATGGGAAGCAGAAGCGCAGCCTGTCCATTGGTGGAGAAAGATGCTCCCTCATAAGACCTAAGGCACTGCAGAGCCCAACCTGGCATGCAAGCAGAATGAACAGACCCCATCCATTAGGAAAGCTCACTGGTCATTCCTTTTTCCAGACTTCATCACAATAACCTGCCTTCAAAACAGCTCAAGGCAGGATGGAACAGGTTCACCAGCAGCAGAGATGAGTGTGTGAACAAAGAGTCACTTAAGATGTGCTGGCACACTGGTATTTAATACAGGGACTGATCACACCCACCAGTGCTATAACTGACCAGGCAACATCCTCTGTCACTACACTTCCGAGCAACTTCAGAGAATCAGACAGAGGAAAAATATCTAATTAGAAAAACCTAAGTGAGAGAGGTTATTGCATGGGTCTGCAAATGGGCCTGAACCCAGTCACCTAGTTATGATGTGTGATCCCAGCACCAGAGCCAAGTCCACCCATGGGACTGATCCTGCAGCCACTTCCACATGGGAAGCAGGTAAGAAATCTCCTGGAGCTGGAAACGACACATTCTGGAGGGAAGCAGCTTGCTGGGATTTACAGACACTGTGTGGAGAAGAAGAGTTTCTTCCTCTCTATCAGAAGCAAGGCAAAGAATGTCAGAAAGCTTTTGGGTCACAGCAGATCACCTTCAGAGTGTGACTTCCACCACTGGCACTTAGCCTCCTCCCTTCATGCTTCCTCTGTCGCAGACCATCTGAATACCAAGGTGACCTGTGAAGATAACACAGAGAGAGGAGGCATTTAGGAGCCACTGTGTCGATAGTTGAGGACAAAATATAATTGTACTGTCCTCCTGGCTATTGACAGAGTGTTCCCTCAGCTGCACAGCACCTGCCTGGAGGCTCAGCACCTTCCTGGCTCAGCCTGTCCCAGCCAGTGGCTCCCCGAGCCTGCCAGCACAGAGGAGGCTTTGGGTCAGCTCAGGGGAGAGAACCATCCACTTGCAAACAAAGGCCTGTCCTTATTTTCTTAATAGTCACTCCAAAAAGAAAACTATCCTCCAGACTGCAGTTACGGTTTGAATAACACACAGGAGGGTTTTGGTTTGAAAAAGCTGAGCTGCCTGCGTGTTTCTGTGGCACTGAACCAGCTGTCCAGGTACACAGGCAAGGCTCCTCAGCTTAAAATCAAAGCCTACCATCCAAGGGAGCTAGGGAGAGCAAGAGAAACCCACCTGGCTCATCTGCAGGCTCCAGGGCAGTGCAGAGAGGCCCCTGTTCACACTACATGATGTAGCTGCCAACAAGCCACCTCAGGGGCCAGAGATTGTCCACAAAACTCCAAGTGCAGGAAGGACTCCTTTCCCTCACTCACTTGATAAACTCACCCACAGAGCACTTTCACTTCTGGGCTCAGCCTTCAGGGCTGAAGTGAATTAAGATGTCCCAGTTAGCCTGGGTCCTTGCCACAGTGCAGAACAAGCCCCAGCACCCACAGAACAACGGGTGGACAGTCAAGGCCCCCACGATCATCACTGGGTGGCAGGAAGGGTTTCTCGAGCCCTTCTCACATGGACATTCTCCTCTGAATGACAACTGCCCCACAGGTGACAGAGCATTCCCCTGGGAGACAAGTGTCCACAGCAGACATCTTCGCTCTAAGCCAAAGGGAATGTCTCCTGGGCTCTGGAATGAGGTGATGCACCTTGCACTTGGGTTCTCTGCTTTGGGTGCCAGAAAACTGGGTCGAAAATTCCCAGGCTTAGGCAGGCAAATGATGAGAGGTTGGGGCTCTGCAAGATGCTCCAGTTTCCCTCTGGAAAAACTTTCAGAAGCCTGACATCTGCTCCACGGCAAAACAGAACATTTTGCTACAATCAGAAGAATCTGTAGGATGAGAAAAGTATTTCCTGCCCAGTCATAACACACACCAGTGTTTTTCCACCAGCTGAGAAACCTCCCAAGAGAGATGGGCTCTCTCTCAGCCTCCCCTTTGGCAGAGTCCTCCAGGTGTCACGTGGAGCCCAAGCACAGCACCAGGAACCAGGCACTTACTCCCTGTGCTTCAGAGGAATGGCATACGGCAGGTGAGACCTGTGGATGCACCAGAGGTGGAGTCTGGTGTTTCCTGCTGGGTCCAACAGAGCCCGTGGACAGGAAGAAAGGTGCAAATGAAGTAATGCAACATAGAGAGGGCGTCTGGTATCTCAGCAGCATGCCAGAGATGTGGCACCACGGCACATCCCTCCAGATTCCTGAGTGCCAAGCATTTTCCTTCCCCTCTCCTCCCATGAGCACAGCACCACGGGGCACGGATCCACAAGCCCCAAGTCTTGCAGCTTCTACAGATGAGGTCTTGGATGTTATTTTAGTTCCTCCCCATGTCCAAGAGGACATCTTCAGAGAATATTTTCAGGTCCTGCATGACAGCAAAGCTTGCTCTGATGGTCCCACTCACAGTGCAGTGTCACAACATGGAAATTCTCCACCAGGTCCTTCTGCTGTTCCCTCACGAGCCATCTCATACACAGGTGTAGTTTACAAGGATCTGGGATGGTCACAAGGGTCTGTAGGTTACAAGAATCTCTATGGCTGCCACTGGGAAAAGGGAAGGGACGTTATGGAACCCGTGCACGCTGCACTGGAGGGGCGAGGCCAGCAGAAGGTCCTGTTTGCTCATGGACACTGTGCCCCGCTGATCCCCTGTTCCTGGATGTCAGAGCTGGTGATGTCCAATTCCTCGGCCAGGGGCTGGAGTGGTTTCATGACCACTCTGGACCTCAGGCCTCAGGGGTGCAGCATGTGCACTGACTGGGAGCTCTTCTCTTGAGCTGCACAAAAGATGTGTGAGGCTGAGACTTCCTCAGTGAGATTCGGGATGACCCAGATCTTTGAGGTTGTCTCCTGGGTTAATGACCTGGTCTACCTTTGAGTGAGTAGGAGACCTCCCCTTTGTGACCTTAGGCTTTGAGAGGCCCTTGAAGGCAATGGCCTGGTTTACCAGCCTGTGGACATGAGTTTTCCCTGCACATCACGTCAAGCCCCCTCCTCCCCAGACACAGTGTCACAAGAGTCACTCCCAGTGAGAGGCTGCTTCATCACCCACTGCAAACCAGTACAGAGAGCAGGACGTGAAGAATAATGGAATCACAGAATCAGTCACGTTGGAAAAGCCCTCTGAGATGATCAAGTCCAACCTTTAACCCAGCACTGCCAAGCCCACCACAAAACCATGTCACCAAGTGCCACATCCACACATTTTATGAATACCACCAGGGATGGTGGCTCCACCACTGCCCTGGGCAGCTGTGCCGGTGCCTGACCACCCTTTTAGTGAAGAAGTTTCCCCTAATATCCAGCCTGAAACTCCCCTGACACAACCTGAGGCTGTTCCCTTTCATCCTGTCACTTGTTACCTGGGAGAACCCCGAGTCCCACCTGTCTGCACCTTCCTGTCCAGGGTGACCAGTGCTGCAGAGTGACCAGTTCAGGCTCAGATGAGCATCTCTCCTCTCTCCACCTGCAGTACAGCTCCCTGCAGCTCTGGCTTCAACACTAGCAAAGTTAAGAGGCAACTCAACAGGATATCCAGGGGACCTACAAACTGGTATCATTTCCAGTTTAATTCCTTCCTGGGCATGTCACTTGTGACATGGGCACCTAAGTACAGAGGGAGATATCCTTCTGAAAAACACACATAAAGAACAGTCTCAGTATTTCCTTGTTTTGTCAAGGAATATGCTACAGGAAGCAGCTCAGGAGATGGGAATATTGCTGACTTGTGTTACAGCTCTGCCACACGGGGAGCTGCTGGCTTTGTCCTCAGTAGCTCAAAATGGAAGTAACATTTTAAACGTTGACCTTATGCTAATCAGCATGAAGCACAAACAAGAGTTCACATCACCCACTGACTGAGTGGGTGAGTTTTGAATTAAATTCAGCAGAAAATAAATTAAAAATTCAACAAATCATTACATGACAGGTCTGGACATATTTCTTTTCTAATGGATAAACAGAGATACAACATAAAACACATTTGAAACGCATCATTCTCAAAAGAAGGAGACAAAATGGACTTCAGCTTCAGTAGAGCCTCTTCTTTGTTCTAGCAACTTCAGTGGAATGAAAAATTGGAAGTTTTAATTACAATTATTTTTTTAAAAAGATGCTACAGGCAAGACAGTGGCTCTGTGTCTGACTTTGCAGAGTAGGTTACTACATAATACATATTGAGCACATGCTGCTGCACTGTAGAGAATGTCAAAGCAGCAAGAAAGCAGGAGATTTTGGGTTTTGGAGAGGTTCTCTGGTAGATGGGCTTTTGGCATTCCCAAGGCACAACAAAGCAGAGTGGCACTGTGGAAATAAAATGCATTAGTTGACTGTTCCTGCTAAAGCTACAAGAAGGATATTTCAGCAGGCCTTTCTCAGTTTTAAGATAAGATGAAGGGTTCTGTTCTTTCACCGTTAGTTCCAGGGAGAAACCTTCACCTTCATTTTCCATCATTTCTTTGTGAACCATAAGCATAATATGTAATTTTAAATTCAACTTCATTTGTTGGACTGTAACTCTGTACTAAGGGCTGAAATCTCTACCTGGGGGAAGCAAAGCTCCTGCTGCAGAAGCTGCTCCTTCTTCTCCCCACAGGATGAGTTATCTCTACAACCCCGAACACCATCCCCAGCCCACTCCAGCTCAAAGGCCTCAGAGCCCCATTCCGGGCAGTGCTGGTCCCAGCTCAGCCCCTGCTGATCTTGGCTTGAACCTCAAAAGTTAAGCAGGAAGGCTGTCAGTTCCTTATCTGCTCCCTTTCCAAAAACACATCTGAAAACAGAGAAACCAGAGAAAATTTTTTCTTGATTGTACTTCCACTGTCTGCAATAAATGATGTTTTTTTTCTTTCTGATTAATCAAAGTTCACAAGAACTAAATCAACATTTCAAAACAGAAACAGCACAATGACATATTGGCAGCTTTCAAAAATTAACACTTAGGTCTATTACTTAATGAAAGTTTGACACTGACTACCCCAGCACTTTATTTCAAAACTCTCCGGAGTCTCCACTATCCTGAGCACCAGAACATGTACTATGTTAAAGTATTCATAATTAAACAATACCACAGGACAATTAACATTCAACTTCAGCCTGGTAATGATCAATAAGAAGATGTACCAATGAGACTAAATAGCTCTCCTGGGTGTACTTTAAGCCATCTTATTTCACATGTTGGACCTTGCTTGGATATCTGCCTCACACTGAGGCTGGACTGCACTCTACAAATGCCTGGTTCTTCCCACTGCCCTCACAAGTCAGAGAAATTAGCCCAGAAAGAGACTTTTCCAGGCATCTGCACTTAAACAAATGAATCTCCATCCAGTCCCAGAAAACAAACACCAAATCTGACTCAAACAGCTGAGATACAGTTTAGACCTCTGAAGGCTTGCTGCACTGCTTTAGAGTCTTACAGGTCTTGGCACAAATTCTATTAGCAGCAATTTCAAATTCACTGGCAGATCACTGACGCAAACATTGACTAGTGTCAGGCCTGCCACCAATCCCTGCAGCAAGCCCTGAGAAACACCAGCTTTCCCACTGACAACCACCTTATAATGTTTCTTTTCACCTTTAATTCATACCATATCTGCTCTACTGCTTCTGGGAGCTAATATTTGACTCCAGCTGCAAAGTTACATAGCACAACTGCTCTGTGCTGCATTTATTAAGTAACTTCTCTGTCAAACTTGCACTTTCCACAAAGAATGAAATCAGAGATGTTTGACAAAACCTATTTTCTGCAGGCTGCCACAGACTGTAGCCATTAGACTCAGTCACCCCTTGAGCTCCTAAAACCTAGATTTCTCTTTGGTCTCAGAGTCTCCTTCAGCCAGTAAGTCTGCAAGTTCCTGTCCTCACACCCTGGTATCCATGATCCCATCACATGGCACCACACCATCTGCAGCTCCTTGGTTTTCTCCCATCATCTCTCTGCCCCTTTTCTCTATTTTTCTTGAGCCAAATATCTTTGTGGTACACACTGTACAACACGTTCAGCTGGAGATTAAAAGAAGCAAAGTGTTCCCTAAGCAGATCCAAACTTTCTTTCCCTACCTTATATATAATGAGAAAAAACGAGTGCATAAATAATTTTTACCTTTCCTTGATGTTCCAGGCTCTTTGCATTCTTTCCCTTTATTTGCACTGGACAAACCTTGGGTACAGCAAAGCCTGTTTTTCCCTTTGCAGTGCTCCTTGATTTGGGGACACAGTGAGGGATGAAGCAGCAGTGGGATCACAGAGGTTTGGTTGTTTGGTTATCCTGACTTGTGCAGTCATCTGGTACTTAGGCCTGGATCAAGGGCTTTAAACAGTTCCCCACTCAGCTCTGGCAGGAAATGCAGCCCACCATCTGCAGGCATTTGGGGGCTAATTGTAAAATAGTCCCTAGGCTCAGACTTGTTGTAAGTAAAGAAGAAGATAGGGTTGCTCACCATAGATTTTCTGAATTCCTTGGAGGTCATCCTGGGGCAGTTTGAAGTTGTGTGTTTCCATGTACTGGTAGAAAGGAGCCATGATAGCACTGGGATCGTTGGAGTGTTCCAGACCCAGAGCATGCCCCAGCTCGTGGACTGCAACCAGGAAGAGATCGTTCCCTGTGGGAGGAAGGCACAGCCAGGTTAGCACACAGCCACGGCCTGAGGCCATCCCAAGCCCCTCTTGCCCACAAAGCCAGAAGCAAATGCTTTGCTCTCCTACTGCACAGCAGGTCACAGTGCCAGGGTCAGCTCCTGGAGATGGTTTTAGTCCCAAAAGTCTGCACAGCCTTTAGCCATTGTCATGGAATGGGCCAGAGGCTGCCAGCCCCAGACAGAGCAGGTAAAACAGGCAGTGCCTGCAGTGGAAGGACACTGACTGTAGACTCTTTTGTAGAGAATTTACAGAAAATGGCCAACAAAATGGTCACTCTGATACCACTGGCTCCTTATCTGAGTGCTGCCAGGAGAGGTGAGAGCACGGACAGTCTGCTAATCAATGGTGGGGTGCGTGCTTTGTGCCCCTTCTGGGTCCTCTGGTGCTGTGCTCTGATCTGCCCTGAACCAACAAATCATAGGGGAGGTCTGAAGGCACCTGGCAAGGCAGGAGGAAGGACAGAGAAGACCAGGATAAGACCCACTGCCCCATGTGGGCAGCCCCATCTGCTCCAGCACAGGCTCCTCAACATGCTTTTACTCTGCTGGACCCCTGGCACTGCCATGTGTGCAGGAGCTGAGCACAGGTAGCTCCATCCTGCCCCATTCCCACACGGGGAAAAGGTTGGGTTGGATCCCAGTGGTGGAAGACAAAGGAAGAAGGAGGAAAAAAGGGTCAGGACTCCTCCTGACAGGAGGAGGAAGGGCTGAGGAGCCCTGTCTGGTGCAGAAGTTGGGAGGAGTGTGAAGCAGGGGTACCTTCAACTCTACAGGCACACATTCCTCTTCAGTCCCACGGGTCTGGGACCCTCATCTCTTTGATCTAGTGTGGTCCCTGGATGTCCTACTCCATAAGGGCACTGGAGAGTGACCCAGGCAATGCTATGTAGGGATGAAGACAGAGCCAACAAGGACTGACGTAAGGGTCTCCTCACGGCAGTAAAATGAGCCCTCAATTCTGCCTGAATTTGGGCTCCTCTGGTTTTGTATTTTTTTGGCAAGGCAGAAACCAAGAGCACTTGCAACCAGACACTTGCAATCAGTTGTCAGTGGCAGTTCAGTGGCTGCTCTGCAGCCTCTCCAAAGAGCTCCCCCACACCTCCAATTGCCCCTGCCTTGGAGGTACCAAAGCTCAGTTCTGTGCACACGGCTGAGCTCTCCCTGAGACAGGAGTTGCAATGGTGACTCACATAGAACCATCTCCACTTTTTAAACAGTTACTGCTTCACTGTTACCCATAAAAACATGACAAAGCAGTTTCAGGGGTCTGCAAGTCTCCACA
Source organism: Lycocorax pyrrhopterus obiensis (assembly GCA_014706295.1). Lineage (NCBI taxonomy): Eukaryota > Metazoa > Chordata > Aves > Passeriformes > Paradisaeidae > Lycocorax > Lycocorax pyrrhopterus. The sequence continues at coordinate 4,310,496 of JACSVZ010000022.1, read as the reverse complement.
GCAGGGAGCTTTGCCAGCATCTGAAGATACCTAAAGTCAGTACCAAACAGTGCTTCCCCAGCCACACGTACCACACCAAAACAGTTAAATGCTCTAAACATTTGAGTTGGAGGGTGAAAGCATCTGAATACCCAAGATATGTTAAAATACACAAATGCATTTCAAATAAATTTTCAAAAACAAATGTCCAAAAACACATACAGCCTATAATGTAGTCATATATTTATGTAAAATTTTAGAATTTCTGTATTTGGGAAATCCAAATGGAGACCTGCTTGGTAATTTTTTCTCATCTGTTGCTGAAAAATCTGGTGTGTGCAGAACAAGTCAATACAATGTCCAACAGAGTACTATAAAATGCATGAAATAGTTTTATGGTAAAGTTCAGAGAACTGATCCCTCTTCAGGGGTTTTCAAAAACACTCAAGCTTAGAAGATGCACTCAGATTCCAAATGGGAACCAGAGATTCAATGTCCTCTTGCAAAATTTAATGGACTTAGTCTCCTGTATCACCTAAATGCTCATGAAAGCACCATTTTCACTGCTACCACAACTACTCAGACGTAGAAGTCCACGGTAAAGGTCACTCAGTACCTCATGAGACTCTGCTCATCACTCACCATGAGCTGGCTCACAGGCTGTGCCCCTGCTCAGGGACATCTTCCCTCACCTTCTCTTGGTGGCATTTTCCTCCTTACTAAATTATCTGCAGTATTTGTGCTGCCAGCAGCTCTAGAACTTTTCTCTATGTAAATCTACACATAAATTTATGGAAGTGACTTGCCTCTATGTTCTAAACCTTTACCAGGAGCACAAGATCAGGCACTATCTTAAGTTAAATTTTTTAAACAGCTTTCAATCACTTGTTTCTGCCCAAAATAAATGCTAGCCCACTTTAGAGGTGGAAAACAAATGCCACAGACTCACAGGATGGTCGAGGCTGGAAGGCACCTCTGGAGATTGTCTAGTCCAATGCCCAGCTCAAACAAGGTCAAGTAAAGCAGGTTGTCTTGTCAGGTTTTGAATGTCAAGTTTCTCATACTGGGAAGCCGCGCACAGGGCACTCCAGACGTGCCAAGGAGAAAGGAAGGATCATCTCCTTGCTGGCATTGACCTGCCGGCAACGTTCTTCCAGAGGCAGCCCTGGATGCTGCCGGCCTTCTGTGCTGTTGACTCATGTTCAACTCGCTGTCAACCAGGAGCCCCAGGTCCTTCTCTGCAAGCTGCTTCCCAGTCTCTGGGCCACCAACAAAGCCCAGGGGCAGGGCTGTGCATTTCCCCTTGCTCACCTTCCTTAGGTTCCTGTCAGCCTGTTCCTCCAGCCTCTCGAGGTCTCTGAACAACGGCATCACTAGGCAGTGTTATCAACCGCTCCTCCAAATTTCCTGTCATCTTCAAACTCGCTGAATGTGCACTCTGCTGCATCACTGATGTCATTTCATGGAGGTATTAGACAGTACTGACCTCATGCAGCCCCTCTGACACATATCCTGAACATCTCCATCTCGCGGTTACTGCAGCTATGGATGCAACTCATCTTCACAATACCCACATTCCTTCAGCTATCAGGTCCAGCAGATCATCCTTGTTTGTTCCTTGATCACCAGTGAGACAACCAGTAAGAGTTCTGTGATGATCAGCAAGTCCAGGAAGATGAAGGCTCATTCCTGAAGAAGTACCTCAACCACCATGGTGGTCCATATTTCTTGTCCAAACAGCATTCCCAATAGTGTCCATCTTCTTGGAGCAAGGTTCAGATGGAGACCTAACAGCCTAGCATGATGCTTTGCTATGGAAGCACAGTCAGGCAATGGGATAGAGCTCCTTAATTTCCTGTTCAACCCACTCCCCCAAGACCAAGTAACATGACAAACTTGCACCTGGGTAAAACAATAGGGTGAAGAAGGAACTGACTACTCTTGCTCTGTACTTGCAGGAAACAGTCCCAAGAGAAATACAACAGTTTTTGCTCATTTGCACCATCTCTACAAAATGAACAGGTCTGGTCAGAGAGCTGCCTGAGCTTCCTCCTTCCCAATTCTCAGGAGGCAGCCAAAAGTCCACCAATAAGCACCAGAGAGAGGATGACCCTGTAAAACCGGGGGGAGTAAATTGGCTCACTGAGTAAAATAGTTTGACCTGCTATTCTAAACATAAAGAAACACAGTTCATTTAGCTTTGAAGTTGCTGATGTGTTTTCCTTACCAGAACAATGTTATCACCACAGAAAATGACAACTGAGGACACACCTATAGCACTATAAAAGCATCCTCCATTATCATGATGCCACATCAGGTGAATGCACTGCTTACCTCACATCCAGCTCAATGGCTCTATACAACTTGAAACATAGGTTTAAATTGAATTGTCTTAATTAAAAGCAATCTGTGTTCAGGATAAACCTCATTAGCTGGTGTGCTCCCAGGTGAGCTAACTTACTTTAGATAAACTGCAATATAATCCCACATCAAACCCAGCTCTATGGTGAAAGGACTCTCAAATTGTTTGTAATATTCTACCTTTCCCTGCAGAGTTAGGAAACACATGGTTTTATTGCAACAACACAGAGAACACTGGAGTCATAGATAAACTGATTTATGTATGAACTTCCTTCAACTCTCAAACTCCATCCCTCCTGATTCTTCGATTTTTAATCTTCCTCTGGAAAACCATTCAATAGGTAACAGACATCTTGAGACAGCTTTTCTTTGTGAAGTTGCCAGCACATGCCTTCTTGTACAGTTTCCTTCCTTTTAACTATGAAAATCCGTATCAAAACGCTTTATTTTGCTAAGTAACTCACTGAATAATTGCTGTAGGTCAGCGAAGCCACTTGCTGAAATGCCTGTCAGTTCACAGCAGCGGGTCACAGGGACTCCATTGTGGCAGTGCTATCAGTTATTGCCATCAGTGCTCACCCCTGAGCACAGCTGTGCATGTGGGTAGGCTCTGGAGAGCACACAGCACTGGGCACTGTAAATCCAGGACACAGCTTCTAAGATAACAGAAGCACAAATAATATTGCATATCTGATTAGCAGGAGAAAAGAGACTGAATCTCTGCTCTTTGTCGTGTTAGTTTTATACTTTATGAATCGTATCACTCTGCCAACACACCTACATATTGCAGTGTACTCAGACACAATTCAAAAGACAGATGAAGGTTTTATTTTGAAATTTTATTAAAGTAAGAATGATACTGAAGAAGTCAGATGATTGATTGTGTGCGACAATAGCATGCCTCGAGTAATTACAGAAGAGATGGTGTGAACTAAACATGCTTTAAATACACTAAAATGAGTCCTTCCATCCCAACAGCCACATAGAGACAACTGTTTCCCAAGCACAACTTAAAGAAGCTTTAGGGCTACTCTAAGCTATGCCTTGGTTCTTGCATCTTCAGACCTGGTAGGTCTGACCTGTCCAAGAGAAGAACATGTCATTTGTCTGTGCTCCTCCATTCACCTCCACAACATGCTCTGCTCAAGGAAAGCTTTTCAGTCTTCTGAAGACCCTGAAGAAGGGGTGATATGGCTCTGTGGAATTCTGTGGAAAACAGCTTTTCAATCTAGAAAGGAAGAAAATACATGTTAAAAAGAAATACAGGTGTCACTTTGTTCATAAGCAATTATTGTTGTATGTAGCAATGAACGTGTTGCTTCTTAAGGAATTACTGAAAACTGAAGTGTGTCTGAACAGCTTCACTGGAGAAAGAAGGAGTGATCTGCAGTTTTAACAGCAACTGTACCACAGCCACGTTAAACTGATCCCCATGAGACCAAGTGACTGCAGAAGGACAAAGAACCACAGTATGTTACCAACGTGAAAGGTAATTTGCCTTTATTGCCCAAAAGGCAGCGTGCAAATCAGGGCTGGTAGCTGTGCTACACACCATACTAATGGTGCAAGCTGGGCTTTATCTGACATGCACAGAGGACACTGTGAGGACAACCTCCTGCAGAAATTCAGAGGAAAAACACAAACTAATGGTCTGCAATGGTGAGACCAAAAGTGGCAGAGTGGGCAGCCAGAGAGAGGGGCAGTTGTGCCACTTCAGCTGGCTCAGCAGCCTGACAGTCAGTGGAGTAAGAGCATTCTGCTGAAAGATTAACCCCATCTTTCACAAACGTAGGTTGTAATTCCACAAACAATTCAGTACCAAAGAATTACCAATCCCAAAATTAAAATTCCTATTTGCCTATTCCAGCACAGAACTTAGTAAAACAGATGGTAAAGCAGTAAAGAAAAAAGAATCACAGAAACACAAAAAATGTAGATATGACTTTCATTCCATCAGTCTTGAAAAGGAGCTATTATTTATATTTTAGAAGTATTTAAATACAGCAGGGTTTACAGACAGAATTCAGTCCTGACCCAGCTGTGGAAACACGAGAAGGTAACTAAAAAACCCTAGGTCCTGGCATAAGCAGCATGGACAAACCAGTCTGTGCTATTTGGAATCCTTTTCTGCCCATCAGGTTGAAATTATATTTAATTCCTGATACTGGCAACAGAGCAAGTGTTATCCTGGAAGCTGTGAGAGTAGATCTGTGCCACAGAGGTTGTCCTCTAGAACAGGAGACTTTCTGTCATTGTCCCTCCCTGACACAGAAGTTCTGATGGGGCTGAGTAGGACTGAGACACGAGAGCTGGGATGGAAGAGATTTGCCCCTCAGAGTCATATTCTTGGTGGATTTGGGTACAGAAGGCAATACTAATCTAACTGCTTTCAAACCTTGAGCTCTTCTTCAGAAACAGGAGAGAAAAGAAAAAAGTAATTTAAACAACTCCCAAGTTTGCTGCTTGCATGTGATGTCAAAATCTAGAGCACTGGGTGTCATTTCCCTGCTGATGCTATGATCCACCTCTACCTGTGATGACCTGCAAACTCTTTTCAAGAATTCCTCTATTTTTCTTTTTTTTTCTTCCTGATGGCCTGTTGTTTTTCTCCTCCCCCCTTCAGCAAGTGGAATGCAGCAAGTTTATTAAACACACTGCTTTGTTTTAGCTCATTTCACATCATCAGTTTCTGCTTTACAAAAGGAAAGTGACAAAAAGAGACTTTTTGGCTCACCTTGATTCTCATGACCTGTTTTTTTTCACAGCTGTTTTTTTTTTCTTCCTTTTTAAGGGAATGACACATCATTTTGATCCTTACTGGCTCTTTCCTGTGAATCCCAGAGTACTTCCTTCTCTGTGGAAAGAAGTAAAGTACTTTACTTTGACTATACATAAATCAGTAGGATTCCAAATACCTACATAACAATATTCATACTCTGAGTATTGAACGACTACTGACAAAAGCAACGGGATAACATTTTTCTTTGAAGAACACTATGAACATCACGTGTATTGACAAGTACCATCAGGTGTATTTACAAGTACAGTGTTTTGAAAATGGAATTTGGAGATGACCCCTATTAATGAATTTCAGCTGTAATCAATAACTAGCACTGCCAAGCTTTAAAATCCAGCCTGCACTGTGAAGCCACTGCTGTGTTTGTAGAATGACAGCAAACACACCAAAAGAAAGCACTACTTACAGAGAGGCTGTCCAGGGGCGGAGAGGAGAACCTGAAGACAGAAATCTTCTCCATGTGCTGATGGGCTTCCTCTCTTCTCCTTTAGGTTGACAGGACAGGGATGTAATCTCAAACCGTTGCTGATTGAAGCTGCCTGATTTGATTTCTTTTTACTGTGGCTGGCTGTCTTGAAATCATGTGTCTATATCCTTGCTCAAATTTGTTCAACATTAGCTTAGGATTTGAGAGAGCTCTGGCTTACAGGAATGAGTCTCTCCCTAAGCAGCTACAGGATGAAACCAGTGTTAAGTAGGTATGTCCTGGAGACGAAACACTGAACTGGTCTTCAGTGAACAAAGTACCGAGCAACAGCATGACCTGGTGATGTACCATCAAAAGGCCTGAGAGAATAAATTGAAATTTTAATACAATTTATGCCCCACTTGACTTCCAACGTGTATATCAAAGTCTTCCAGGTCTTCTCGTTAAAGGACACGTGAGTAACTTCAAAGCAGCTCTGGTTTTCGCTCTGGAAAACGCTGATGCTCATTTTCAACAACAGTGTCAAAAGCCTGAAAAATAATGATGGATTCAAAATGCCATTTGTTAGAACAAAACTCTTTAGACGTGGAGATGTTCTGTACCTGAGAAATCAGAGAAAGAAAATTAAAAATCTACTTAGCAGCCAAACAGCACAAAAATTACACGTGTTCTCTGTTGTGAGTTACTCATTGTATTCACACTCTGTAGATTGCCGGCTTCGGTACTTCCATAGAAAATGAACATGAGAAAAAGTGGTAATATAAGAAAGAAATGAGACAAAGCGAGGCAAGATGCAGAGGAAACAGGAATTAATCAAGGAGAAAAGACTACAGAGTTCTGGCAATTTGCTGGGTGAAGGTACGGGGGGTTAAGGTGCACTTTCTTTTCCAAGCAGGCACTGCACTTGCACAAGGCAGGTAAGTGGGGAGCAAGCAGAGAGAGTCAACCTAGGAAAGTGGATGCCAATACAAATCTCAAAGAAAAAAAGAAAGCAATAGCTGGATACTCTGAATTCCTGTTAGTTCCCTCCCTCCACATAAAATACCACAACTGTAATCAAACAAAACAAATAGGACAAAGAACATTTAGCCAGCAATGTTTCCGAAGTGACTGGAAACACCTGGAAGTGTTTAATAATGAAGAACTATGTGACTAGGTAAAAAGAAAAACCCAAACCTACTGATACATCCCCCTTAATACCAGGGAATCTGTTGGATATTCTAACGTACATTCTATGTTTATAGGATTAGTCTACTCAATGCTCCAGAAACCTTGTACATTCAAGCATTAAAAAAAAAAAGGAACAGTCAGAGGTGGTTCTTCAAAATGATCGAACGTCTAGCAAAAAATATTGCCAGCTACCTTTTCATGCACCTGTGAGCATCACCAGTCCTCCCTCATGAAAGATTTCAATATTAAACAGTCCTGTTTTTAGAAGGGAACTTGGTGATAGAAACAGAGAATTTTATGAGCTGAATACCTTGTTGTGGCTCAGAGTTGCCACGAGAAATAACTGCAATTTGCTTTTAAGTTCTAGGAGCTCCAATTCTGTCTATGGCAGTGCTAAAGAATTATGGAAAACTGCACATTGAAAGGCATGGCTGGAAGCTGATGCCTTAGGTTTTAACTTTTATATTTTTCAAATCCTGTACTGCTTAGTGTGTAACCTGTAGCCTGTTAATTTCTGCTCTCTAGTGCTAGTTAGACATAACAAAGCCTCTCCAGGCCTGCTCTCCAAGGACACCCAGGCCGTCCTAGGCCCAAAATGTGTAAACTAAAGACGGAAGGGGGGGGCAAGCTTGGGGAAATTACATCATTAAACTAAAGCTTTAATTGGAGAATTAACCCTAATATGCAAATGAACCAAACCTATAAAAATGTGAAGAACTCGTGACCTGTCGTCCATCTTAGGGTCCGTCTTGGCAATAGCCTTTGGCTCCCCAGGGTGTACCTTTGAAGGCCTTTCAAATAAATACCTACCTTTATTCCCTTATTCCTGTCTACTCTCCGTGTCTTGAAAGCCTTTTCAGGCATCAAAGCCACCAAGTTTAACTTTCTGCTTCATGCAGGGCTTATCTCAAAATTACATCAGGTTGCTCAGGACATCATCCAAACACGTTCCAAAAGTCTCAAAGGATGGAGTTCCCACAACCTCTCCAGGTGCAGCCTCTGAGTTCTACCACTCTGTTGGTGAAGAAGTTTTTACCTTACACCCAGGTGGGGTTTTTCTTGTTGCAGCTTGTGCCCCTTGCCTTTTGTTCCTTTTTCTGTTCCTCCATGTCGTGTGCCTCTGTCCTCTCTCTAATATCTCCTCAGGTGGAAGACTGCTATTAGATGCTTCCTCCCCATCCTCCTCACTAGGCTGACCAAGCCCAGTTCCCCTGGTTTCATCTTGCTTACAGGGATACAAATGTCCAAAGAATCAAGAAGGATTGTGATGTTAATACTGCCAGGACAGAAAACAGCAGATCTCCAGTGAAGACACTGCTTTGAACACACTGATCAGCAGATTAAATGCCTGCTCAAAGCTCTGCATTCCCCCAAGCAGGCCTGTCATGATCACTGGCTGTCAGTAAGCTCCAAAATTAGCTACATCAATCACAATTTTCTCCTTGAGATCCTTACTGAATATTCACATTCGTCAGCCTAGACAGCATTTGGCTGTCCTGAAAAAGCTGCTCAGGTTCCTGAACATATGCCATGTCCAGATGGTGACTCCAGGAGTGCCTGCTCTGCTGTGCAGGTAGATGTCCACTGAAACAATGCTAGTTCTTGTGGTAGAATCACAGGGAAAAAGCTGTCCAGTTCCTCTCCTCTGTGGCTGACAGAACCTTCCCAAAGGTGGTTCAGGCCCTTTTCCTCCAGAGCTTCTGCAGAAGCTCCTGCACTGAGTTAGCACTGAGTTAGCACTGAAGGTGACCCGTGAGATCTCATCTCCCGTACTGGTTCTGGCAGTGTCTTGCAAACTCTGGCACTATTTTTGATTGGCTTTCTTTCAGAAGCCCTGAACAGGAAGCTTTCCAAAGAAGCCTCTGCAGGAACCCACTGGGATCTGTGGGGGACACACTCAGTTGTAACAATTATAAAATTTGTTTACTTGCTGTTAGCAAAGCTCAGCATTTCTTGCCAACACCTAAAAAGCTGCCACAAGTGGTCATTCTACATTTACAGAGAGAACTTGGTACAGGTGTGGAAGAGAAGCACTGAAGGATGAACCCTGTGATCTGTACAACCATCACACGATGTGAAGCTGAGCCACACTGGAGATGGTACAGAAATAACTCATCAGCTGCGGGTGTTTCTTGAAGGAGCTGAAGTGGCTGCCCTGGGCACACTCCCACCTGCAATGCTACCTGACAACAGATGATAGGGAGGGTCTTAGAGGCCAACTCTGGGCATGGTGAAAGAAATAAAATCTGGTGATCCCTGGCACAGTATGGATAACCCAATTCTTACCTCACTTTAGTATTAAAAAGATTCTCTCATCCTAGCTGCAGGGGGTTGGCAGACACCACAGATTTAGTGGTATGGTGTTAGTGACATGCATAACAGCAATGTATTTTTGCTCTTAAACCACCAGCAGGAAGATATGCCTAGGATTATTATTAATACTATTCGTAATGTTAAACTGGAGATAAAAATTTACTTTCTGTAATTAACCTGGATTAAACAAATGTTTGAGTTGTCAGAGGTGTGTAAGCGCTGTTATGTGTCATGTGGATATTTAAACTGACAGAACTAACTTTCAATCACTCAGGATTCCTTTCCAACTTGTTTTTGGAGTTACATACATCTATAATTATTATTTCCATATAAAGGATAGGAAATACTTGATTTGGCCAGTTAATAATGGATTCCATGCATCACCTCTATGCTTCAGCCAAGTCAGGTGCCAAGGGAGAGAGATCCCGGCACTGTCAAGGCTCTTCACCCCCCTTCAGGCTTTTGCTGCCTGAGCAACGTGTCGGCATCGTGAGTCTTGAGATAGGCAGTTCAAAGCCTGCTTGGCTGTTTCTACAGCACATTTCAAGTAAAAAATGCCCAAAACTTCAAGAAAGTAGAGGAAAATCGGGTGTCCCTTCTGATAAAACCAGCAGCTGGGACACTGAGACTGTACTGACACATGCAGGTGACCAAATGCTGCGTCTGAGCGGCCAAGAGAGGCCCCGTGGCCGGGGAGCAGCTACACCCCAGGTCCTGCTGAAAGACAGGGACTCCAAACACAGCTTCACCTGCCTGCATGTGCCAGGCACCAAAGCCTAACAAGTCTGGGACCAGCTAAAGGCCACGAGCTGCTTTCATTGCTACTGAAGAGCACCTTCCAGGAAAAACACGAGGTAAGCCCCACCACTGTGACCATGCCAGCTGCTCCTCACGTGTGGTTGTGTAGAGGATTTATCTCTAAATGTAAAAAACACACTCCCCCTCTTTTTCAGCTGCATCTTGTTTGCCATATCACTTCTCTGATTTGCCTTGGTTCCTCCAGATTCCAATGTTCTGCTTCATGCTCCCAGCTGCTCCCATCGACACTGTCACTGGAAAACAAATGAATTCTGTATCCCATGATCCCAGCCAATAAGAGCTGCTCCAGGAGTTCAACTTCCTGCCTTTTGCCCATCCTCATCATAAGATTATCTAAATTAATCTTCCACAGCTTGCTTATGAGAATGCCAGAGAAGGCAGTACAATTACGAAGATAAATCAGCAATCATAGATTGAAAGTACAGTCTTACTCGGCCAAAGAAACTGAATGCCTGAGTGGAATTGTAACTAATATCCAGGGGGAAGGAAACTTTGCATTTACTTTGAGAGCCTATGCAGGGATCATTCTTCACAGCAGAAGAAAATAGAAGGGTTGGTGTATGTGCCCCTATTACCACGGGCTCAAGAGAACAACCAACAGCATCACAGCTATTATGATTACATCAACAATTTTAAGGGACATGGTAGTGGCCATGCTGTCCACAAGGGCAAAATCAGTATAATAATGACAATGCAAAATGATAATGAGTATATAAATCCCAACTAACTATCCCCTAGCTGGGATGATAAAGTTACCAATAACCCCAGTGGATTACCATAAGGCATCTTTACAAGACAGAAGCTTTCATCAACAGAAGCTTTCACCACATTCTCCATGTACAAATTGGAGACGGCTGTTTGCATAGAAAGATTTGCTCAAATCATTCTTATTTTTCCTGACTGGATAAAATTTCATGTGCAACATTTCACTTTTATCCGTATAATTTGTACTGCTAGTGAAGACTGCAAAGCAGCTCTTCTGTAGGGTGACAGCTGCTTCCAAATACAGACAGACTGGACCTCTGCAGGTGCCACAATACAGTGTAACAAATGCAGACCCACAAAAGCAAATCTTCAGATCAGACTGTAATAATTGTAATAAAACTATACGGATAAGAGGTCAGCCAAATATTCTAAGGATCTATGGCACCAGTTCCAGCATTCTGCTCCGCTGACAGGAGATTTACGTTCACCATTGCGAGGCTAAGAGAGCTCCAAGGCAGATTGCTCAAATTTTCCCTTCAACTAATACACATTCCTGTCAGGAATGGAACATTTTACACTGTGATATTTTGTGGGTTGATGTAAAGATACCATTGTTACCTCAGTCTTATTTCAAGATTCTTATAATCATTGAACAGATACTGAATGGCCAAACCAGCTTCTCTTTTGCATGTGAATAAATGAGAGCTTTGCTGATGATTTACTGGTAGAGCTTTTTTATTCTTTCACTGAGGCTTCTTCAGTTCCAGACTGATCAACCCTATTGCCACAAAATACGGATCTTAAGGACAAGCAAGACCCTGTTTGAAGAAATACTTCCTATTAAACAGATGATACTGTCCCCACTAATACCTTATTTTCAATGAAAATAGGCAGTGAACTGAGCAGGAAACCTCTGACCAAGAAGAAACTCTTCAAGCCCTGCTAAAAGCATTTCAAAAAGAACACATCAGAGGTGAGAACCTGAAGCTAGCGAGTGCTCCAGTGACAAGGAATAGCGAAACAGAAGGAAACCCCTCCTTAAAGAGGTCTGGTTCATCCAGTGAGGAAGCAGGACATCTTCACAACTGCACACTCAAGATAAGGATGCAGGCAAACCCAAATTCCTCACACGTGCCTATAATGCTCTGACTACAGCCTTACCTCTGTCACCCTCAAAACATCAAATTCCCCTTCTACCATCAACATTTTCCCTAGATGGAAGGGACAAACACAACCCCACCATTCTCAACACCCTCACTGGTGACTTTTTAAAAGAGCCTGTGCAGCCCAGTCTATGCAGCATGGTTATCTGAAAGCAAATAAATACACAGGTGACATCCTCTGAATAGGAAATCTCAATTCATCTATTAATTCTTACACAAAGTGCACACCAGCCCCTCAAATACCAATCCATGCACTTTGAGGACACCACTCATGACAGTCACTCAGCACACCAGAAAAATACATCATTTTTGAAAGAGCCACGTGGATAAGAATAGCATAAAGAACAGCTGCTGTAAAAAGAGAGACCCTCTACTCATTGTATGCATTGCTCTCAAACACCATCCTAAAAACTGCATCAAAAAAAATCCTCAAAGAAGTGATCACCTAGGGTAGAACATCCTACCAAAGGATGGAAAATTTTCTGCAGAGCCATCCCTGCCAGTTTTAAGCTGGCTCCCAACCTTGCTAAGCTTATCTCAGAAGAAAGCCTTTTGTGCAGAAAATGAGAATAGAAAAAACCAAGTACAACTTGTCAAAACCTTCCCTTCCACCTTCCTGTGAGGACCTTCTACCCCAGACACCAGCACTCCCAGGTCTCATATGTGGGCTTTCCAGGGAAGTCATATCCAATACCTGGGCCTCCCACACTCCCACAGTTGAGCTCAAATAACTACTGAGACCAGACTGAAGTGGTACAGAGCACTGACACACACAAACACACCTCCCTGCTGCAGCTCTCACAAGGTAACCACTCAGTCTCTGACTGTCTGTCACTCCTGATCCTGGAGGGAGCCCTCCAGCCACAAACCTAGGAATAAAAATTTCTAACATTTCAAGACAGCAAAACACTGCTTCTCTGTCACACTATAACCTCCCATAGCCTCCACACTCTCCCCCGCTCCACACCCCAGCTCTTTCTCAGCCTACACCTCCTCTAGTCATTTACACATGCCAGGAAACATTACTTCTCTTTCTCTACAAAGACAAGTATCATATCATTTCTGCTTTCCTACAAATTAGCACTCCCTCGCTGAACCTGACAGCTCCATTTCCTGTCAAAGATGATCTGATACCGACTCACAACTCTGAGGGATTTTCCCCATTTGCAATCCAGTCTGAAAGCAAGCTGTCACCTTCAGGCCAGCCCTGAAGGTGGCTTGTGTGCCCGAAAGCTTTTCTTCTTTTCAAACAACATCGTTTGGTCTAATGAAAGACATCACCTCTGCATATGTCCTTAGGCATCATGGGCACAACAACACTGCTGTTTTTATACCTTTTAAAAATCAAGATGTATTTACAGTCCAAGTAAACTTTTAATCCTTATCAAAATATCAAAACATGATTTTGAATCCCTAAAGACTTAAAGACACACCATTCTCCCCAAACCATTATGACACTGGAAATTGGAGAGCTATTTTGTGAGGCCACTGTGAAATTCTGATTATCAGCCTGAACTTTTTACAAGGTGTCACTATCCTCAATCAAAGGTTTGAAAATAGAACAGAAAGAGCTCATTGCCTTTAGAGAGTGAGATAAAGCTAGAAAGATGTAGAAACTCCTCATGCTCAATAATATAAAAACAGTTGCCCCAATCATCAGGCTCCCTCAACTAATCAGCCAGCCCCAACCTCCGACAGGAGGAGGAATTCCAGAGTGTGAGAAAACAAATATGGATCAAAACAACTTAACATTCAAATGTCTTCACTCTCAACTTTCTATTCACCATTACAACTGACTCTATTGCCCTTGATAAGCATCCCACTTGATACAATTTCAACACTCTTCTGTTCATCTTTTCCCTCCCAGAGTTGTGGTTTTTGTAGCAATTAAGGCCCAAACCTTGAGAGATGTAAGAAGCCAGCAGACACACTCTTCTGTTCACTCCTAAAATTCACACCATGCACAGCCACAAACAAACTAATAATATTCTTTTCCCATTTAAGATAGAATACATGTTTAGAAAACATCTGAACCACTGTATGGGAGGTGAAAGTTCCACCAAGCAAATACTTTCTAGTTGAAAGCCTGGCAGTGTGTCTGTATCCAACTTATCCTTGCTGGGAGAGATGACCTGCACTCTTACCATCATGATTAGAATTTCCCAGGGTCCATGGCTCATCTGAGTCAAAGTGAGTGTCTCCTCCAATTCCCGGTCCAGGAAAGTAAGCGTGAGCCAGGAATCCACCTTCTCCATCAAACGGAGAACTGTCTCCATGGAAACCAGAAGCAAAAAATATCATAATATCTGCCTCCTTTCTGTCATTTTTAATTTCATGGTAAGGGACTTCTTCAAAGGTAAGTGGTGTCACTCTCTGCCAAACATCAAAGGCCTGACGAATGGCTCTCCTTGTATCAATCTCGCCAACCTTGGGGGTGTAGTTGTGTACACTGTGGGAATGAGAAAGAAGGGATGTTTCAATTTGCAGAATACATTTGACACTTACCAATATATAGCCACACAGTTTCAACTTCCAAAGGGAAGTTTTTTGCAGACACTACTCTGTGCATGCAAAGTTTTGCTGTTACAAAGAAAGTTACCAACAAAACTACCAGCCTGATCTGAAGTCTACATTTATTAACAAGAATCTTCATAATGCTTTGGTTGATTTTGGATCACTTCCTAAAAACCTGGCAACCTTTCAAATCTGGGTGTAGACAGCTGAGTAATTTTTTAAAAAATGTAAATTACTTCAGATTTTGTCTGAAGTTATGCTAAGATGGAATCTACTACATGAAAAAAACCTGACCACTAAAACTCATTTTGAGAAACAAACTTCCGGTAAACTACACAACCTTACTTATACGACCTGCTTCATTCTCCGAACTACTTAAAATATTTTAGAGCTCATAAGAGTGATGGATCTGCCAGTTCTGTGCAGCCCAGTCCAAGACAGCTAAAGATACAGAGTTTGGGGAGAGTAAGGGGCATTTAACTGCACATAAATTTCCCATAACTCTAAACTTTATCTTAAAAACGCTGTTCATGAGGTGTTTTGTGTGTGTGCATACAATAGCCTCACGATCTATTAAAACTTGACCTAGGGAATATGAAAAATCTATGTCATGGGAACAATTTTCAGTCTTTAATGAAGCTGGCTCAATTTGATGTAAACACACTGTAACACATTCAGTGGTGAATCAAGACATCCATCGCTGGAACGCACACTACAACTACTGGTTTGACAAAGGCAGCAGTGCAGCCATCTGCCAATATGCTTCTCTTGCTTATGCATATGCTTAAGACATATTTTATTTATATGATTCCATACCACTTTTCCCTGAGGTCCAGAAAAGGTTAGAAGAAGGATCTGACTCTCAAACCTTCGCACACAGGAGGTGTCCCTTTACAATTTGAGTTAAAGTAATGATTATTGGCAGAAGCTTTGAACTAGTCACCAGAACAAGTCCCTCCTCCCAGTCTCTGCAGTCCCTCACCGTTACTTGAAGCATCCTCCTTCTTTCTCAGAATTCTTGGCAGAAGCGACAGAATGCCCCGGTCCCTGATCCTCTTTCCCTTCACACCATCATGTCCTTTCCTACACATTCTGGCACTTTCCCCATACTGGTCACCCACATTTCTACCTCTTCACCACAGACTCTCTTTCTGTCTTAGTCTTACCCAGATCTTCTCCCTAATGCCTACATCCCTAAATTTCATTCCTTTGCAATCTCCTTCCCCCCCCCACCAAAAAATTTAAAAGGCTGTAATTTCAACTAGAGGGTGGGTTAATTTTAGTTTGAAGTGACATTCTTATTGCCAGAAACCTCCACTGGCCATCTTTCAGCAATTGCCTTTCAAAAGCTCATGGCCTGACTGACTCAGAACACGTCTCTGGGAAACTACTGCCCCTCTGCAACACTCTCTTGACACCTGTAGCTCACTCCAACTGGCCTAACCTCAGCTGGTCTAAGCCTAGACAAAAGCAAGAGCTCTACTACAGGAGCAAAAGCAAAACCTCTGCAAAAATAAATGTTGCTAATCAGTAGAAGGAGAAAGCATCTCATCCCCAAACAGTGATGTTTCTTCTGCTTTAACGGTTTGTTAAAGGTGACACACGATCTAAAGGCTAGAGCCTTAGATTTCTAAGGGAAGAAAAAGGGCCTTTTATTAAGATTTTCCTGCCAAAATTACACAACTGATGGCTGGGATTTAGGTGCCTTTACTGGTCAGTTATTTTCTAATTGATAACAGACTCTTCAGTTACTCCAGTGCTCTGAAAGTATTCTCCTCCACCACATTCTGAGAATGAAAGCCTGGGCTGGACATTACAGGGAGGATCCAGCTTCAATCTAAAAGTGCTTACAAATTCTGCATGCCACACAAGTACAGACCATTTTTTCCCCATCAAAAAGGGGGAGGGAGGGGGCTGTACCTGTAGGTTATATGCTTCTGTCTCCACTTCTGGCCAGTGAGTGCATATCGCTTTTTCCTCCGGCTGCGACGTAGGTGGGGATGATCCGGAACTCCACACCGAGGCTTCTTCATCCACCTGCAAGTAAAGGAAAAAAAAAAAAAAAGCAAGCTACACAAAGAGTTTGGAAAAAAGATTCCACAGAACTCAGGGGGTGACTGGAAGACCTCTGAGAGATGGCCAGTGCTGACCCCAAGAAGGGTTCAGTCCTCCCTCTGTCAGGTTTATCCTCTTTGCGCAGGGCTGTGCACCCCACCTCTGCTGGCAATCCACACACCTCAGCACACCAAAACCACTTCATTTTTTCTTTTGGAAACACAGATTTCAGATCAGGTAGCCCCTATGCTTGACAAGAGCTTAATGATGATAATGCCACAAGAGACCCAAATCAAAATTGCAGGTAGGTGTGCCCTGGGATCAAACTCACCTATCACCTACTGGATCCACTCTCCATTTGGTAAAGTGCTCCTGTGCCACTGAAAAAAAAAATCCAGTTCATACCTCACTAGGTAAAACTGAACAAGTGCAAACACAACCCTCCCAGACAATAACTAAGGCTTTCACCTGGAATGACCAGAACAGATCCCTCCAGTCTCTGGGTCACACACACCAAATTCCATTAGGTTCTCCCCATAATCCCTGACTCTTGATGTCACTCATGACGTAGGAAACTCTAGTCTCTATTGCCAAGTGAACTGGAAGAGCAAAGGATGCTGTCCCTTGCACAGGGATCCAGGCAATATTATCAGAGAAGTCCACTCTCCTTCCCTACCTCCTTTACCTCCAGCCTTGACAGATCTTTTCTTTCTTTCTTGCAGAAGCTTGGGGGTGGTCAAACACTGGCAGAGGTTGCCCAGAGAAGTGGCAGAATCTCCATCCTTGGAGAGGTTTTGGAGATGTGCAAAACCCAACTGGAAATGATCCTGGGCAACCTGCTCTAGATGTCCCTGTTTTAGCAGAGGGTTGGAGTAGATGATCTCAAGACGTTCCTTCCAACCTCAATGATTCTCTGACAGAGAATCAAGGAGAAATAGACTGTTCCTCAAAATATACTTGCTCATGTGGGCACACTCCAGAAAAGCCAGAAGTGGCTTATGGAAAAACAAATCTGCCCATCACTGCATGTGGCATCTGGGGAAGAAGGAGACAAGGACAGAGACTGAGGAACTACAGGTACTGGTCTCCAGAGGTCCCCAGTCATGTCCTTTAAGATTTTGCAGTGCAGCCCAGGACAGGAGAGCAGAGCCCAGGAATAACACAAGCAGTCTCTGCCCACAGCCTCCCTGAGGTGCTGCCTCAGCCACTGGAATTCTTCAGGTATTTCATGCATTTGGCCCACTTACTCTGATGGCAAAGGCAAGTGTCCAGTGTGACACAAAGCCCTTAAGAACACTTTGCAGGACATGCCACTGCCTCGTTACACACAAGAAAAGCATTGTAGCCAGTCCTGGCCCATTTCTCACACAGGACACCAAATTCTGTCCCTCCTCCTCAGTAAGGTTTCTCCCACATCCTTGGCCACCCAGGGGACAACTTTTGGCCTCCAAATGCAGACATTCCTCCATCAACTGCAGCCAGCCAATGACAAGCAGTCCATGCTTGTGCCTAAACAATGTACATCTTATTCACCAAAAAATATTAGGCCCAGACATTCAGGAGAGTCTCCCATCACCAGTAGATGGTTTACAAGACTTTTTGCCAGGACACCTTTTAAATTTAAAGCAACCAGACAGAGAAACACTGTGCCTCACCGGAACATTCTTTCAGAACACACACACCTGCTCCCAACTCAGGCAGCCACACAGCCCTTTCCTGATTTCACTTCCTATATGTAACTCTGGTTGCTTATAAATTTCAGTGCAGTCATCTGTCATCGTCTTCCCACCAAGAACAGAGCAAATGAGAGTTGTTATACACATGGCACTGTACCTGACAAGAACCCAAGCTGTGTATATAAAGGCAGCACAGATCTTCCCCACTTACATCACCTCACATTTATCAGCACTGTACATCTTTCAGAAATCCAGGCAACCTGTGGAAATTGGATCTGTCTTGCCCACACAACTGCTGCCACCTTCAAAGAAAAGCAGTACATCTAAGATTTGCTTTTAGAAATAGCAATTCAACCTGAACACACTGTGTTTTTCCAAGTGTCCTTTATTTGTGCTCTTTTGCATTGCTTCTAGCACTTTCCTAGAGAGACCTCACACTTACTGTCATCTGTATTCTCCCAGATATTTCCTGAGTTTTCAGGGTTTTTTTTAAATTCCACTCATAGGTTATGATACAATGTTTTTATTATAACCCTACACAAGCCATAGTGTGAATCAGGTTTTCACCTCTTGAGCTTCATGGGAACTCCAGTAGTCTGAACATCACCATCATCAGGCCCTGACTATAGTCAGAAAAAAGCCTTCTGTTTTATCCTTACTAGCATCATCTAGAAGACAAAAAACCAACACAGCAGTACTACCAAACCAGCCTACATGTGTAGAGAAGTCACTGGGGCTGTCCAGGGCAGTGCTGACACATCAGCAGGACCTCACACCTCAGCATCTGTTTCCTGTAAGAACACCTTGCCAAGTTCCCAACACTTGCCCTATGCCTAGCTGGCCACAGGAATTCACCCCCACACAGCTCAGTCCCCTGTTATCAAAGCCAGAGCTGCACAGAGACTCCACAGAAAGTGAATTCCCTCCAACAGTCAAATTCCCTGCCCCTTTGCCAGCTCCAGGCACAGGGCATGCGGCTGTTCCAGAGGAAGCTGCAATATCAGCACCTGAGGCTTCAAGGACTTCTTGAGCCAAAGTTTCCAAGGTAGAGCTGCTGGGAGACTCATGCTATCCATGGCCCCTAACTCCTCTCTCAACCCCATTTCACTTAGGCCTGTCTGAACCCCCATATTCTACCACTGTTTGTTCCAGAGCTCAGCTACTGCCTGTCTGAAGCCAAGTAACAGAGCCCAGCTACCTGGTTGGAGCTCAGCAGTACCCGAGCTGTCGATAGCCTGAGCTAATGTCAAACTGAGAATGTTTATCTGGGTCAGTTCCCTGATTCAACTTACTTCCCAGACATATGGGCCCTGGTCTGATCATATGGACCAGGGTACAAATCCAGCCATCTCTCCTCCTCTCAGCAGGGCAGGTCTGTGGCAAAATATCCACAATGCTGTAGCTTGCTGCTGTTCATCATCTGTAGCTGAGCTTTATGACAGTCATTCTCTACTGAGCAGTTTGGATAACCCTCTCTGTGTTCCAGGGGAAATCATCACATCAGAAACAACAAAAGACAATTACTTGAAGCAAGATTCAGATACTTATGGTTGCTTCCCCTCCTCCGTATTTTTTTAAATGGGAACACTGGATCATCAAAATTTATACTCGGCACTCTTGAGGCACAGACTATTGCGTTCCTCCAGCTGCTTGGCATCAGAAAACAGGCAATTTCCAAAAGCAGTGACATCCCGTTCTTGTCCAGATACAGCTGCTTTCCCCAGCTCAGGCTCCAAGCCCTTCACATGACTCTCCTAAAGAGAGGAAGCTGTCACTCTCAATCCCCTACTCTGGAGCTGGTGGGAGTGGCATCTTTAAACAGCACTGATGCACCCCAAGGTGAGAGACCTGCACAACAGGCTCAAGACAAAGCACAAGACACTTCCAATACAAGTAAGATCATTTCTTGGTTCCCTCCAAGGCCATGTGATTGACCACAACAAAGACAAATCACCACTTCTGTACAGCACTAGTGTGCCTTCTCTCCAGCATGCTCCAGGACTATATCCTTGCCCAGCTGCTCAGCAAAACCACAGTTCAGCCCACCAGCTGCAGGCAGACACAAAATTTGCTGAGGCACCATCAGTTGCAGGGTCTGAAGAGGCTGTTTTATATATTCTCCCTGCTCTCTTTACAGGAAACTACATAGCCTCAAGACAGACCCTCTGCTGAATGGACCCCCACCCAACTTTCCTTTGGGGTACCAAAAAGCATCACCAGTGGTGGTGCTTCTTTCCATCTCCCACTAGCAGCACCTGCATGGTGGCTTCCACATGCTCGGGTACCAATCCTGGAGGAAAAAACAAGCTCAGGATTTGAGGGCATGTGGGAAAGGAGATGAGAAACTTTAGGCTTCCATAGTAAGTGTAAATAGAATACGCAGAATATGCAGAATTTGTTGCCTAGCAAAGAAACCACAGAAAATAATTACTCTGCACAACTCTGATTCTTACAGTCACTTTAAAGAGACAGAACTTATGACACTGATGGACGTGACAGAGAAATTCATAATTGCAGTCTCAAAACTCATACCACAGACTGAAACAACAGCTTAGTAAATGCTTGAGTAATTCAGAGCCCTCGGAGGCAGCCTGCCTTGCCAGCTCTTTTCCTTCCGCTCAGCTTCCACAACCAGGTCTGAGGAAGTGACAGCCCAACACAGCCCAGGCAGATAGATGCCCCTCCAGCTCAAATGACAGGCTCACAGCTAACAGCAGTCTGGACCTCTTTTTCCATTCATGTAACTTCTAGGCAAATTCCACCCTGCCACACAACATATGGACCCACTGACTCAGGACAGATGGAGGCAGAGCAACCCAACATGCCTCCAAAGCACACCAGAGTTTGGCTGCAGCTGAGGTCTCAAGCTTTTGGAGACTTGAGTTTCAGAAGAGGGAACCATCCTGGTTTTTCGCTCATCAGCCTTTGGGTGTTCATGCACTGACCAACCCCTGCCCATAAATACAAACTCACTAAAATGTGGGCAACACCTTCCTTTCCTTCAGAAAAACTTTTACTTACTAAAGCAGGTACTCCCACATGCAGTTTGCTCCTTTCCCCTGTCACCCACAAGGCAGCAGAAGCAGCTCCTTAACTTTCCAAACTAGCACCCCAATATCACAGCCCCTTCTTTCCCCATCCCCTTCCAAATCATCAGCATCCCAAATCCAAGCTTCTACACACCAACTGCACACAGAGAGCCTTGCTTGATGGCTCTGCTTCGGCATTCACCTACAAACCATGTTATTAATGGCAAAGAGATCTCAGATGGAAAATTCCCACCTTTAAAAAGCATTTTGTTTTCAACACATTTGAAAAGCAAACAGGATTTTCTCTGTCCCTCAATGGAGAACAAGGAGCTCTTCCTGTGAGCTAAAGGAGGGAATGTTATGCTCACTGGAGAGGTAGTCCCAGCCAGGATGATCCCCTCCTGTCCAATTCACTAATTTCTTCTGTTTCTCCCTCTTCTTGCAGTCTGGAAGGCATAAAACCAAACCCCTTTGCTCTTTACATTATTTGGTTACTTTGTAGCCCTTTCTTTTGTACTACCGTGTCCCTTTTGCCAGCAGTGTGCCCTAAGAGGA
Organism: Lycocorax pyrrhopterus obiensis; assembly: GCA_014706295.1. Classification (NCBI taxonomy): domain Eukaryota; kingdom Metazoa; phylum Chordata; class Aves; order Passeriformes; family Paradisaeidae; genus Lycocorax; species Lycocorax pyrrhopterus. The sequence continues at coordinate 4,288,933 of JACSVZ010000022.1, read as the reverse complement.
GAGATGAAGAACCAGGCAGAGCATGCTCTGAAAGGGTCTGCTAATGTAGCAAGGGGAAGGGACAACTAGGCAGGGCCTAAGCAAGTTCCATTGGGCTTTCTCTTTTTGCTCACCATGAGATGCTTTTTCCCCCCATAAAGCCTTAGGAAAACCCGCTCTGCATTCTGCTTCAGTCAGCAGATGCTCCCCAGACCAACAGCAGATGGATCCAGCCACTACATGACACCCAGGCAACCAGACAAGGAGCCACTTCCACATCACCCTTAGCAGCCCACATTGAAGAGAAGACTAAAGAACGAAGTCCCTCCAGCCCTGGTGATTCACACCAATGCTTCTGAGCTGCCAGAACTCTGATCAACAACACATAGTCAACATACAGCAGAGAACATCTAATGTCCAAAAAATGGCAACTATGGGCAGCTAAGTAGCCCTGACTATCATCATCAGACTACAATAAGTCACTTCAGTTCAAATGATGGATCTCCACAAATAGCATCAAAGGAGATACACAAATCCAATTAATTAAGAAATAGATTAGAAGCCATTTCTGGAGCCAGAATTTTAACCTAAATTCAGACAGAGATGGAAATAAATGAAACCCTTGATGTCCTCCACTTTCAGAAGCTCACAGGATTCACGCTTTGATTGTGCACCAGCAATGGGGATCTGTGTTCAAAGAACAACAGTAACAAGAGCTTCTCCTCACACTCACAAAAAATACTATTGGCAAAAAAAAAGTGGAATTGTCAACATGTTTTTGTTAGAGACACCTTTTAATAATCAAGACTTCTCTGGTACAGTCAGTCAGGCAAATCTATCCCTTTTGAGAACTTCTTGCATCTGGAATAATTATCTAGGAAATATGACAATGCATTAAGAAAGACAAAGACAAAAGTAGACTATATTAATCTTACTCAATAGTTGTCTGGTCCAAAACTCCTGTTACTGGGATTCCATAAAACTGTTGCATAGTGGCAACTGCAGACTGCACAGCTTTTCCCGACTGCAAGGCAGACATTTGGCTGTCAGATGGAAGTAAGTAGCCGTAAGTTTTTAACCAACCCTGAAAAAGAAAGAAACAGATGGTAAGATGCCACAGTAAGTTTTCAACATAACAGTTCAGAACATTTCCTCAAAAGAAAAAGTGACAAACTAGCCCAAAAAATCCAGCCATCTCTCTTTTTTTGGTTAGGTTTGGTAATGTCAGCTGATTCCTAGGAAAGGCTGAAGACCCAGCTTAATATCACCTTTCCTGATGGGACAAGGCAGACCTGCCAATTAAAAATGAACATCATCCCTACTGAGCAACTGGGGCAGACTTAGGTCTTCGGAGCACCAGAAATGCCCAAGAAGCTTTGTTCTTGTTCCAGGGACTTCCTGTGCACCCAGTCCCCTTGCCATCATGAGACTCCTCGGTCCCCACAGCAGCAACTCCCAAGAGCCCACTGCCTACCACCCACTGCTGTCTCTGGACCATCGTTCCAAGAAAACAGCTTAACAGCCCTGAGAAATCCCCGAAAACATAAGTTCAGCTTTGCACTTGCAATAAGCACAGGAGTAATTCTAAAAAAACTCAAATGAACCAAAACAAACAAATAAACAACAAAAAAACCCACGCTCAGAAAGTTTGAAGACTGATTAGGTGGGTGTTTCCTCTACCAACAGCTAACAACACCAAACTGTCAGAACAGGAAAATAGCCAACTCTCCTCAAGGAGTTCTGTCCCTTTTCCCTGCCTCCACCCTAAAACGCAGCCTTAGATAAAACCATGTGTCAAACTTGTCAAAATGCTAAGGACAGCATTTTCAAAAACACACATTAATTCAGGATTTTTTTTCCTCTCCTGTCTTCCCCCCCCCCCCTTGATACAGGGAGAAACCAGAATATTAAGTAATAATAATAATAATAATAATAATAGAATAAAAACTTGTTTTCATAAACCTTTCCCCATAACTTTTCATGCACACCCCCTAATGCTTCATTCTTCTGGTTGATTCAATACTTAGACCAGGATTATTATGAGACCAACATATATCCCATAAGCTTTTTCCCAATCCGTCTGACCCACAGGACAGTCCTCACCACGTAAGCACTGATAAATCATCTGCATGCACTGTTCTCCCACTGACAGCATGATCACTCTGGGAAGGGGGAGAGAAGAGGCTTGTTCTCCCTTAACATAACACAGCAGCAGGAAAGGGGCTCAAGTCAGGAGAAGCACAAGTGGGAGAACAATCCCTGTTTGTCTGTGGCAACAAGAAGACGCCAGAAGCCATTAAAGAGAGAGAAAGGCCTTGCTCCCAAAGCAGGAGAAAGAATCATAGAAGGGTTGGAAGCACATCTCATTCCACTCCCCTGTCATGGGCAGGTGCACCTTCCACTATGGTCTAGTTGGTTGCTCCAAGCCCCATCCAACCTGGCCTTGGACACTTCCAGGGATCCAGGGGCAGCCACAGCTTCTCTGGGCAACCTCTGCCAGGGCCTCCCCACCCTCACATTTCTTCCCAATATCCCATTTAACCCTGCCCTCTGGCAGTGGGAAGCCATTCCCTGTGTCCTGTCCCTCCATCCCTTGTCCCAAGTCCCTCTCCAGCTCTCCTGGAGCCTCTTTAGGCCCTGGAAGGGGCTCTGAGATCTCCCTGGAGCCTTCTCTTTTCCAGGTGAGCACCCCCAGCTCTCCCAGCCTGGCTCAGAGCAGTGGAGCGCCAGTCCTCAGAGCATCTCTGTGGCCTCTGGCCTTGTGCCAGCAGCTCCTTGTTGGCCTCGTGTTGGGAGCCCCAGAGCCAGAGGCAGTGCTCCAGGTGCGGTGGGAAGCGACACGAGAGCATGGGCTGGGCACGCCAGAGTTCACCAAGGGCGGGCACGTACAGTGCTACTAAATACGGACATTACCAATGGCTCCACACAAAGCCAAGCTGCAAAACTGCTCCAAGACCATTTGCTACCCTTGCCTTGGCCTCTGACAAGCACAGCAATGCTGGGACACTTCATTACGACCAACATCAGCTGCCCTTGAGCAGCGAAGGCAGAGCACAGTAACCAAAACAGCTCGGAGTGGGGCTCCCCTCGCGTATCCCCCTTCCCTCCCGGCCGCACTCGGAGGCGGCAGCGGGAAAGGGGCACCACACGATGGCCACCCGGACACTCCGAGAAGCTCCTCCCGGGGACTGATGCTCATGATCACACAGGAGGGGCACGGCTGCTTCTCCGGCCGGTCCCCAACTTGCCGAGGCGCGGCCGGAGGAGCTGTGCCCGCACAACCGAGCTCAGCCCGGCCCTGCGGGAGATGATGGAAGGTTTCTGGCGGAGGAGGCGGAGGAACCGCTGCCCGCCCGGCTTTCCGGCCCACCCCAGGACACCCATCGCACATCGCGGCCCCGGGACGCCGGTGGCAGCCGCTGCCCCGCCCGGCCCCGCTCGCGGACCTACCCGGCCGGTGCTGGTGTCGGCGGCGGCGCGGAGCAGCGCGCAGAGCAGCGGCAGCAGCGGCCCCGCCGCGCCCAGCGCCCGGCGCGGGCAGCGCGCCATGGCCCCGGCGGGGCCCGGGCCCGGGTCGGCACCGGCGGGGCTCGGAGCGCTCCGGCCCCGGCGCCGCGGCTGCGGCTGCGCGGCTGCCCGGAAGGGGAAGGGGGAAGGGGGACCGGGAAAGAGGAAAGGGAAAGGGAAGGCGGGCAGCGGAATTCGCCGCTTCCTCTGCCGGTCGGCCCGGGGCTGCCCCGCGGGGAGCACCGCCGCGGGTCGCCGTGACCGGCCGGCGTGTTGCAAAGCGTGGAATAAGCAAAGTTTTCTTAAGAAGGACTGTTCGTTGGTGTTTGATCTTTGTGACCATCTCCGGAGAGAATGTAATGCCAGCTGCGGGTAGCCGACAGCAGGACAGCTGAAGGGGCAGTCAGCAGGGACATTCCTCAGGGAATGTGGGCTATGCCGTGCAGAAATTTACTAGCTCTAACTTGTGGAAGGCCTTCCCAGATGAACTGCTATGTACCAGAGGTAGCAGGCGGCGGGTCAAGCTCGGCCACGAACTTCGCCAGTCTCTCTCCTTCCAAATGCATCCCATTTCCCAGGACACTTCCAGCACATCAGGATCAGCAGGACTCGCCCCGACACCTGCACAGCCAGCCCCGTCTCTCGCAGGCAGGAGCCCTTCCCTCCTGCCAGGCCAAACCATAGCTCCCTCCCGTTCCCCGGCAATTCGGTCTGCATGCAGGGAGGGCATTGCTCACTGCAGGCAGCCAGTTCTGCCCCTGAGCAGCTTGGCACCTTGGAGCCTCTTCTCAGTCAGATCAGCACTGGAAAGTACCGGCAGCCAGATCTTCCCTCTTCTGCTTCAGCCCTGCAAGATCACTCTGGATTCTGTTCTGAGTTTTCTTCTTTTATTCACGCCCTGTCCTGGATGGGAATGACAAACCCACGTTCCATTTGGGGCATGCTTTGTAACCAGTGGGGCTGTGAGGACAGAGGCAGGCAGTGCTGCATTCCTCTGTCCCCTCTGACCATCAGCCCCTGCCAGGACTTTGGGCAGAGACCTCCTTCCTTCCACCCTCACTGAGCACCTGCAGTTCTGCTCTGTAAACTTCAGTGCATTTCCCTGCAGTGATGTCCCCATGCTCTCAAAATCACAGACTATGCCAGCTGACATGGAGCTATTAGACCCTTCCCAGAATCTTTACTGTGACCCCAATGCACTACAAGGATGAACTAATCTTTGTTTTTGAAATGATAGAACTACAGAGGTCTGGTTAAACCTTCTTGGGGGTGTGAGTTTAACTCGTTCCTTTTCCTTTTCTGCCTGCCTGCCTTCCTCTGCCTAGGGCACTCTGCTGTGCCTTGCCTGGTTTCTTACAGGCAGAGCCCAGCAGGTGCACGGCCTGAGCTCTGCTCCAGCTCTCAGGCAGCCCTCTTGTTAAGGAAACTTCCCTGTCTGAGCATCCCAGAGGAACTCTGGCAGTCACACTCCCACCACCAGACTGTTCCTACTGGGACCAAATCCCCTTCACAGTGGGTGGCTCAAGTGAGCCGAAGGGTGCCCCCATTGACTCCCTGCACTCCCCACTCTCACACAGTCAGACCAGGTTTCCCATGGCGGAGTCTCACGTGTCTCGTTCCACAAAACAATTTATTCACGGCGCAGGAACACAGAAGCAGCTCGAGCCGGTGCCTCTGGGGAGGGACCTTGAACCCCTGGGCTTTTATCCCTTCACAGTCCAAGCACACCAAAGTGTGCTCAGCTCTTCCTCCTGAGTCTTGGCATCTGCCCTGTCTCTGAGTGTCCACTGACCTGGCTGTGCCACAGGTCCCTGGGCCCTTGGTCCTGCCAAGGGTCAGCAGGTCATGGGCTCTTGCCTCAGGCTCCTGCCAGCCAGAGCTCAGCCTGTCTAAAAAGAAGAAGATCTAAAAAGGGAAAGGGAGAAAAGCAGAGCCCAAACTGGGCATCTTTGGTGTGGCAATTCCTCCCATTCCTTCCTGCTGTCAAGGACACTTTGCCTCACAGAATGACAGGACAGGGGAGGGGGGAAGGGGCCTGTGAACAGGAGCTCTCACAGCTGGGTCACATGGAGGGGGTGGCCCACAGGGCTGTCCAAAGGGGCCTCCAGGAGGTCACCCCTCCCCCCGGGTGTGGTGGGCAGTTTCCGTGTGATGCAATGCCAGCACGGTGATGTGACAATGCGGTGATGTGACATCACTGTGATGTAACAATGCCCCATCCCTGGGAGACCTCTGGAGCACGAGGAGTCGGCAGGGGATCACAGCACCACAAGAGCTCTTGGAAGGAGCTGTGGAGCTCCATCTCACTGCTGGTGTCCTGCCAAAAGGCAGAGGCACTGCTGAGCACACTGGGAATTAGGGGGAGGAGAGCAGTGGGCTGATAGAGAGGGCTCAGCCGGGGAGCCTGGGGCTCGGGGGGCTGCTCTAGGGCCTCAGGATCTGTGCTCTCTTGCACCTGCCATGCAGAATATTGAGCTACTGCCCAAGTGTCTGTGTCTTCACAGATTGGCCACAGAAAACCACACCTGTGAGAAGGAGATTCGGGTGAAATGGATTCTGACCTGCTGGACCTCCCACTTGGAGTCAAGATCCATGTGAAACCCAGACCCAAGCCTATGTTCTGCAGGGGCAAGCTGGGGCAAAAGGTAAAGGAAGAAGAGAAAGGTAGAAAAGCTCTCCCCTTTTATGGGGTCCCCATCATGCAGAATTCTTTTGGCCACCTACAGCAGGAACTGCAGCCCTTCAATTGGAAAGGGCTGGGCAGCAGAGGGAAGCTCCAGGCTCCCTGGAACAGAGAAAAAGCACTTTTTTGTTCTCTTCACTGGTTTCTGGCAGCTTTTCACAAGTACTGTGTGGCACCACTTTGCTGCTCTTACCTGCCTCCTTCATACTCCCAAAACTTGCTCTTACAGCTTCAAGCGCCAGGTCTGTCTTTCAATCTGGATGATCCCTACTTGCACCAATTCAGCCTGAAATACAATTGCCTGCATGACCCCCACCTTCGGGACTACCACAAGCGCAAGGACATCCTGCGGTTGCTGAAGAGACGGGGCTTCGTCACCTGTGACAACAAGGTAGGTTTGGATATCAGGCCGAGCAAGAACAGCCCTCTTCAAGCTGGGCTCCCACAGCTCTTGCTGCAGCCGCCTGCTGCTGCCAGAGGGCAGGGCCTTGTGCTGGTGTCCCTGGGAGCAGAAGCAGTGCCAACATCCCCCTGGCAAGTCCCAGTCTTGCCCTTCTCAGGCTGTCCCACGCTCCCTGCGTGAGGAGGAGGCATCTGGGGCGAGGCCTGGAGCTGGGGCAAGGAGCCCCACTCAGCCCTGGCTGGGGGGACATCAGGGGCCCTGACACCGGAGCAGGGGGGAGGGCTTGGGGGCAGCTCCCCTCCCGCTGGGGTTGGGCTGTTTTGGGGATGGCCGTCTGCATGGCTTGACAGTGCTTGGGGGATTCTGCCCTCGTCCCTCCACAGGTGGTTTGCACTGTGAAGGAGTTCAATGAGTACAGGCACTACCTGACCAGGCTCAAGCTGGAGGTAGAACAGATCTTGGGGCAGCAAGAGGTAGGCAAAGCGGGGTGTTCAGGGGCAGGGGACGGCGGTGCCCAGGGCTGGGGCGTTCCTTGAGGGGGACGCAGTCAGTGCAGAAGAGAGGAGGGCTGTGCTGCTGGGCTGGGCGCTGTGGTGGGGAAAGGACTCGGTGGCTGGGAGCTGAACCAGCGCAGGGCGCTGGGCTGGGCACGGGCAGCAGGGCCATGTGCAGGCACACACAGTGCTGAGGGAAGCCCTTCTCTCCTGCCCTCGTGGCCTGGCTGAAGCAGAGTGCTGGCCTGGGCCCACGGGAAGCCTCAGCACGAAGGGGCCGAGCGCTTGTCCAGACAACACGAGCCACAGCCTGGTGTCACCTTTCAGGAATGGCTTCTGCCACCCCTGGCCAAATTAAAGGATGGCCCCAAACTGCCAGGAACCGCTGACACTTCCTGCCGGGCAGAGCGGTGGCTGAAGCCACAGAAACCTTCTTGCCCACATCCACAGAAAAGCAAAGAGACCCCCCTGAAATCGGGGAGATCCAGAAGAGTGAAAATAGCTTTGGACGAGGGCCAAACCTACTCCAGAGCTGAGCCGGGCACTGCTGCTGACTCCCAGAGGAAGCCGGACAACACTGCTGACGGCCTCTATAAAGCTGTCTTTGAGCAGCTGACTGCGGCAGAAGCCCAGAAGCTCCAAGAGCTGGTTGAGGCCATTGTGCACAAAGTATTTGCGAGACTGAAGGTCCCTCGGGATCAGCGAGTCAACTTTTTAAGGAACGCTGCCCAGGGGATCAGAGGAACAGTTTTCAGCAGCTGTGTGAGAACAGAGCCTGCAGAAACACCTCTAGACCACCAACAGGAAATGGAAATGGTGGCCATGGAGCTTCTAGCGATGGTGTTGGAGAACTTGGGGGACCATCTGGAGTCCAAAGCTGCTGAGCCAGGGAGGGCATCCAGGCGAAAGGAGCAGCCTGTTGATGGAGGAGCCACCCGAGCAGACAAATCCAAGGAAGCTGAAACAGCCTCCTCAGACAGAGCTCGTGTACAGGCTTTGCTTGACAATCTCACCAGACAAGTTGTTAAGAGTGTTCACTGCCTCTTGAAATCCATGATAGCTTCTCAGTTTGAAGGAGATTCCAGCTGCGAGTACACCGAGCTTCCCAAGGGTAAGGTCTCCAACAGACAGATGCAGCCAGGATTCCCTGGAGCATCCAAACAGCCAAGCCAGGAAGTGAGCACGGGACTAAAGTTAACTCCCTTAGGACCACAGCTCAATGCAGAAGGGACTGGCTGTGCTGAAACCATGGAGCCTGAGGATCCTGCAATGGCAGAGAAAGAGGTGGAGGAGGAAGAGGTGCAGGAGGAAAAGGTGGAGGAGAAAAAGGTGGAGGAGGAAGAGGTGGAAGAGGGAGAGGTGGAGGAGAGTTTGGTAAGAGAAGGGAGTCCAGCAATCTCAGGCAACACTTCGGATATAAGTGATACAAGCACAACAAAACAGGCCGTTCAGTCTGTATTCGGGCGGATTTGTAAGTGTATACCTGCACCGCCCCCTGAAGAGAATTTTCAATGACCTGTCCCAAACCCAGCCACATCCCAAGGCGGAGAGGAGAGCTGTGCTGCTGAGGACACTCTCCCCTCCCTGGACCCACAGTTTTCCCAACAGCCCATCCCTCCGGTGGGTCCAAAGCCCCCTGCCCAGGCCAGAGCACGGCGCAGATCAGTGCACCTAAAACTCATCTGAGGCGAGCGAGGCGTGTGGCAGGAGAGCTGAAGACCCCCCGGACGGCAAACACAGACCTCACACCCTTGTTCTGTCAATAAAGAGTTTACTCCTAAGGCCTTGTTTGTGCTTCCTCCAAGCCAGGCCAAACTGCATCTGTGCATTTTCCCTGCTGTAACCTCTCCCATCCTGTGCCCTTCTACAGCCTCAGCCACACTGCAACCCAATTTTACAGGGAATATGAGCTAGGGAGATAAGGAATAACCAGCATTTTTGTCTTGTACAGCAAGCTTTGCTGTCAGGGACACGTCTCATTCGAGGCAGCCTGGCTTTCACCTTGTGTGAAGGACAATGATGTCTTTGCCTTGCGATCCTTTTTGCAGGGCCCTTTCTCCTCAGACCGAGCTGCCCTAGAAGCTCTGCACAAGCTCTGCACGAGCACTCACTGTCGCTGTGCTGGGGATGGACAGCGGCGTCTCCATCTGGGCACTGCTCTGCCATGTGGCCTTCGGGGTCTCGCCTGCCCGGAGGAGGGAGGCAGGGAAAAGGTGGAGGCCCGAATGCTGTTCTGAGTTTTCTCCTTTTTTTCACGCCCTGTCCTGCATTGGAATGGCCAGCCCACATCCCCTTGGGGCAGGGTAATGCAGCTGCTCAGCAGCGGTGGTCTGTGAGCGAGGGCCGGTCTGGCACGGCGGGTGGAACGGCGCCACTGCAGGGGGGTTAAACGGGCTGGAAGCCGGGATGCCAGAGCACAGCTGCCATCAAGGGCCTGTCCTTTCCCCAGGTGATGAGATAAGGAACAGCTGGGGACCTAAGGAAGGCAGCGGCTCCCGCCGTTTCCCCGCCGCTCAGGCCGGGCCTGGCCCACGGGAAGGGCTCGGAGCCCGCCCGGCAGCCCCAGTCTGTGCCTGGCAGGGCTCGTTCCATCTCCCGCTGTGGGAGGCGGCCCTGGGGGGGTCGCAGCAGCCCCGGCCCTGCCGCAGCCCCAGAGCGGAGGGGCCGAGGTGCCTCTGCGGGCGCTGCTCCCCACGGGGGCTGGGCAGGGCCTCACACAGGTCCCGCTCCTGCGAGGCTGCCTCGCCTCGTCTCTGGCTGCAGCCCGGGGTCCCTCAGGGCACGCAGGTTCTGCATTTACCTTATCAATGTGTGTGAATATCTAAAGAGGGGGTGCCAAGAGGCTGCAGCCAGGCCCTGCTCGGCGGTGCCCAGCAATGGGACAAGAGGCAATGGGCAGAAACACTTAAGCCCGAAGTTCCACCTGAACAGGAGGAAGAAATTCTTTCCTGTGCGGAGACTGAGCACAGGAACAGATTGCTCAGAGAGGGTGTGGAGTCTCCGTCACTCGAGATATTCCAGAACTGTGTGGACACAATCCTGTGCCACATGCTCTGAGATGACCCCTGTTGAGCAGGGAAGTTGGACCAGATGAGCTACTGTCATCCTTTCCAGCCTGACCCACCCTGGGATTCTGTGGGAGCAAGAGCCCGGTGATATCATCAGCCCCTCATCCCAGCCTGGGGAGCTGTAGGACCATGAGGCCAGTGTGTGGCTGCTGACCCTGCCCTGAAGGTGTTACATGGAAGATGTTGCCAAGCAAGCGAAATCAGGCACAAGAACTACTTGCTAAGTTTGCACAGTTTTGTTGCAACTTTGCTGCTTTCAGGCAATTTGATGTGTTTTGTTCTAAGAACAGAATCACTTACACAGTCAGGTTGCTGTTGGTCAAGTTCTCTTGCTCATGTCTTCAAAGTCACCTTTAGATTGGAGATTTTTCATACACAACAGGCCCTGCACACTTTAAATCAGAGCAGAATCATATTTGTATCCATGAATTTGAGCAAGACCTGTTGGCCATTGTCTTGGTTTGAAAGACAGGTGTCTGCCAAGGAAGGCGGGAACCTCCCTTGGAATGGAAAAAAAATATGACCCCCTTCCCTCTGAATTATTATAACTTTGAAATTAAGGGGCTTTCAGGCAGAGATATGGGAAAAGGAATAACAGTTCTTTGCTAGTATGTGTATGGATAACAAGGCACACAAACAGCAGCACCGGCAGCAACAACAAACAGAAGCAGAAGCCAGTGCCGGCCTCTCTCGGCCGCAGGCACTTTCCCCTTTGGTGCAGTTCCGCTCACGGCCGCCAGGGGCGCTGGTGGCTCCCGGCCGGGCAGGGCGGGTGTGGTGATTGCCCCACTGTGGCGAGAGCTCAATTGCTTCTTCATGTGGGTAATGGAGGGTGCAGCCAGCGGAAGAGTTGGAAAAGGGGCTTCCTTTACAACCACACAGGGACAGCTGGTCCTGGTGCCCCTCTGGATGGTGAAATGAGCTGTAACAGCAACCTCGGAAGCAGCAAGCCACAGCAGGAGAAGCAGTGGGAGGACAAAAGCTCTGTAGGGGCAGCGAATCCTTCAGGCAGTGACTGCAGACCGGCTGTCCCTCTGATCCCCAGAGCAAGAGAGAGGAGCAGAGCCTAGCCCCTCACCCACCCCCTCCCGCCCCCCCCACCCCCCCAGCCAAAATCTAGAAGTATGTCTGCCCTTCCCAAGAGAAAACCACTCAGGTAAGAGAGTAGGTAGCTGCACCCTTACACCTCCTTCTCCTTCAAGCCACATCTTTTGTTCTCTTAAGTATTGGTCTCTTAGCAACAAATGGGAGAAAAATTCCCTAGGAGAAAGAGAAAAAAAAAAAAGGAAAAATCCTAACCTCCAACACTGAGAGAAATGGCAGTATTGGAGATCTTGGAGATTTTACCACAGGGAGCTGCACCGCTTCTTTCACCGCAGCCAGGAGCGGCGGGGGGCGTCATGGCGGTGTCAGTCGAGCCGCTGCTTGTCCCTCCGCAGGTGGCCTCGGCGGCGCCACTCGAAACGCCCGCGCCATATCCGCCACAGTCAGCGTGACGGGGTGGCCGTTCCCCCATACGGCATATGGGTTTTTTCCGCAGACACGCCCGTGGCACCCTGTTATTCCGCGTATGCCCCCGCGGCGCCTGGCTGATGCAACCGCATCTGGATATCTTCCTGCGCAGGCGCAGACAGTGATGCATGCACCTGCATCTGGGTATCTTCCTGTGCAGGCGCAGACAGTGGTGCATGCACCCGCATCTGGATATCTTCCTGCGCAGGCGCAGACAGTGGTGCATGCACCCGCATCTGGGTATCTTCCTGTGCAGGCACAGCTGCCGATAGCGGAACTTTTGGCACAGCAGCTTACAGTAATGCGGGAAGTATCATTGCAGCAGCTTACGGTACTGGAGAGAATATCTCAGCAGCTGGTGGTACTGCCGGAGGTGTTGCTGCAGGTCACCGCTGCCAGACCCGTGCCAGGGTGACCTGGGCTGGCTATGCCGGCGGCAGCAGCAGCAGTGGTCCCAGCGGTGGCCACGGCCCTGGCGGTGGCGGCGCCTGCACAGCCAGCAGTGCTGCCACAAGTGACAACGCCACAAGTAGCTACATCTCTACCCTCCACGCACTTCTCTACAGCCTCTGCCGCTACGTCGCCCTCTGGCCCGGCGCCCGTACCCTGCCCACCTCCCTCATTCATACTGGGGTCATTGGAAATACCCCTGCCTGATGATGCAGGCAGTGATACAGAGGAAACACCTGCTCCACAGCAGGAGACTGTGGCGGTGGCCGGACACCGGCAACCAGTAAGACGGCTGCTCAAGAACCGCCCTTGGACACTTCCAGAGTGTACGGTGACTGTGCGTCCAAGAAACTCAAGGTGTTTCTGGGAAGCAGTCAAACTGTGGGCTCTGGAGGCGGGAAACTGGGCTTTATTAGAGAAAGTAGGGATGCCTGAAGGTGCAGGGGGACCTGTGCAGGATCAGGCAGCTGCTACAGCACCTCGAGAAAGTGTACCGGTAGATCAAGGCGATAGTGAAACCTCGCAGGGAGCTGTCCAAGCCTATCCTGTGTTCAAGGCTCTCCCAAATACAGGTCAACTTGATAGGTATGATGTTATTGCATGGAGGGTAGTACAGGATTTGCAATCCAAAGTAGCACAATATGGGCTCGGTTCTCCTGAAGTCATGCAAGTTATTAGAGTGATAAATACTGATCTGCTTGCTCCATTCGATATTAAGCATCTAGGTCAAGTGTTATTTCAACCTGTGCAATTTACAGTTTTTGAGACTAACTGGAGAAGGATGGCTGGAAAGACCGCAATACAGAATATGCAATTGCCTCCAAATGATCCTAGACATGCCACTGGAGTAGATGCCCTTATGGGAACTAATCAATTTTCTAATCCCGATCTCCAAGCTACCTGGCATCCTCAGATCCTTGAACAGGCTCAAAAGGTCGGTATGGGAGCCCTATTAAAGAGCATAGATATGGCTGCTCCTAAAACACGATATGTGAAAATATCTCAGGGGCAGAAAGAGCAATTTTTATCCTTCATGGAGAAAATTGCCGCAGCCCTCGAGAAGCAGGTTGAAGACGACATGTTAAGGCAGATGTTGTGCAAACAATTAGCAAGAGATAATGCCAACGAGGAGTGTAGAAAGATCATAGATGCTCTACCAGGGGACCCAACACTAACAGAAGTGGTCGAAGCCTGCTCTAAGGTGGGGTCTGGGGGCCATAACATGTCTGCTCTGGCTGCAGTTCTGTGGCCTATTCAAGCATATCCTGATTGTGGACAAAGAAATCCTAAGGTTGAGAGCAAGCAGAAACAGAGACAGAAGCGGAAAAAGAACAAGGGAAGTTCCCACTGCGAGAGGTGCGATAGGCCAGGTCATTATACAAAATACTGTAAATCGGTATACCATGCCAACAGTCAGCTTTTGATTAGCTCAGGAAAGGCAGAAAGGAGCGCAAGGGGGAATTGCGCTCTGACACAAATGTTTCCCCAGGGCATGGCACCAAAACAGGCCTACTCAGCCAGCTTAGAGGCAGCACCCAGGGATCAGCCGAGGTGGATGTGCACACCACAGCAACAGTCATCTTAGAATCCTGTCATGTTTATGAAGTTCCCTTGGATGCATTTGGACCCCTAGGCCAGGGATTCAGTGCACTGCTTGTGGGAAGATCTAGTGTCACCCTTCAAGGAATCTTTGTACACCCAGGAGTTATCGACGCTGACTTTACAGGCCAGATTTGTGCTATGGTTTCCATACCCACCCCCCCGTTACTATCCCTGAAAAGACTCGCATCGCTCAATTAGTGCCTTTTAAGTCATGTGTCCCCAGGACAGAACAACGAAGTCGCGGAGATGGCTGCTTTGGATCTACGGGACTTCTACAGATCTTCTGGACTGCAGACATCTCTAGCCAAAAGCCACAGATGACATGTACCTTAATCCTGCCAAACGCCCAGCTGCCCCGGATTCAGCTCCGAGGTTTGATCGACACAAGCACTGACGTAACAATCGTCTCCTTCTCTGCATGGCCTCCTACATGGCCTTTGGCCCCTGTGGGGTCGGCCATCGCAGGGTTAGGAGGAACCACACAGAGCTATTTAAGCGAACAACCTGTAGTGGTAAAAAATGCAGAGAGACAAACAGCTACAGTTCGGCCCTATGTCACTGCAGCTCTGCTTAATCTCTGGGGCCGGGATGTATTGGCAGCTTGGGGGGTACGGATCGGGACACATTTTTGATGGGGGCCACTGTGTGGAAGGGCACACAGTATCCTACGCTGCCTTTGCAGTTGCTAGTAAACAGACCGATATGGGAATTGCAGTGGCCCCTACCAAAAGAGAAATTAGTCGCCCTTCTTAAGTTGGTTCAGGACCAATTACAACAGGGACACCTTGAGCCTTCTACTAGTCCCTGGAACATCCCTGTATTCGTGATTAAGAAAAAATCAGGGAAATGGAGATTGTTGCAGGATCTCCGAAAAGTTAATGCAGTGATGGAAAGTATGGGGGCATTGCAGCCTGGTATGCTCTCACCCACCATGATCCCAACAGGGTGGGAAATCCTGATCATTGATTTGAAGGATTGCTTTTTCACAATTCCTTTGCACCCTAGTGACAAACCTAAATTTGCTTTTACTGTGCCTGCAGTGAATAATGCTGAACCTGTGAAGAGATATCAATGGAAGGTTCTGCCTCAGGGCATGAAGAACAGCCGGACTGTCTGCCAATGGTATGTCGCTCAAGCTTTGTCCGGAGTCCATGAGCAGTTTCCTGAGGTATACTGCTCCCATTATGTGGATGATATCCTGGTGGCAGCATCCACCCAGGACGAGCTGCAGAGGATACAGCCTCTGCTGCTCGCTGCTCTGCACTCTTATGGATTGCAAGTGGCTCCGGAGAAAGTTCAACAGCATCCTCCTTGGAAATATTTAGGAGTCAAAATTCTGGATCAAACTATACAACACCAAGAGGTGCAATTCTCGGATTCTATTAAGACCCTGAAGGATGCTCAGAAATTTGGGTTATGTCCTTACTTAGGGCTAACCACAATGCAACTTTCCCCGCTTTTTAATATTTTAAAGGGGGACCTCGAGTTGAATTCACTTCGGAAACAGACTCCTGAAGCATGATAAGCGCTGGAGGAAGTTCAACAGGCTGTTTCTGCTCGTCAGGTTTATCGAGTGGATCCCTCCATTGGTATCACTGTTCTCATTACCGCTCCAGATTTTCATCCTACAGGTATTATTGGCCAATGGAATAAACAATGGCCCGACCCTCTGCATATCCTGGAATGGGTCTTTTTGCCTCATCAGCCAAAAAAGACAGCACCCATGTTGTTTGAATTGATCGCTTGTTTGATAATTAAATGCCGCCAACAGTATTTTTAACTAATGGCAGCGGATCCTGCAACAATTATTCTTCCAGTACAGCAGGAACACTTTGAGTGGAGCTTTACCGACAGCGCTCCTTTGCAAAGTGCGCTGCAAAACTTTTCGGGGCAGATTGCTTATCATCTGCCCAGCCATAAATTACTGCCGCAAAATCAACCAGCTTCACCTTGCGGCCAAAAAATGCCAGTGCGAGGACCAACGTCTTCACCAACGGCTCCGGGAAAACAAGGAAAGCCATTGTTACCTGGAAGGAGGAATCTGAGTGGCAGATGCTGGAAGGCCACGAGTCAGGCTCTGCCCAGTTGGTTGAGGGCTGTTGCCATGGCTTTTCAGCGGTTCTCTCAGGTGCCTTTGAATTTGGTCACTGATTCTGCTTACGTAGCAGATATAACCCAACACTTAGATTGTTCACTTTTGAAAGAAGTCAATAATGCGGCTCTGTTTTCACTGTTGAAAACTTTGTGGTGTGCAATTCAAGCTCGAGTTCACCCATATTACATTCTGCATATTCGAAGTCACACCAATTTGCCAGGTTTCATAACAGAAGGTAATCCCAGGGCTGACATGCTAGCCAACCCTGTGTGAGTAGCGCCTCAGCCTGACAAAATCGCACAAGCCAAGGCATTGCATGGTTTTTTCCATCAAAGTGCACATACCTTGCAGAAGCAGTTTCATTTAACACCAACTGAGGCTCGGGACATTGTCAGCGCTTGTGCTGACTGTCACGGACTCGCTGCACCTTTACTATCGGGGGTAAACCCCCGAGGCCTAAAAGCCTTGCAGCTCTGGTAAACGGATGTTATTCATATCCCTGAATTTGGCTGGTTTAAGTATGTGCACATGTCTATTGGCACTTTCTCCTCAGCTATGTGGGCGCTTGCTCATACTGGAGAGAAAGGCCGTGATGTCATTGCCCATTGGAAATTGGCTTTGGCAGTCTTGGGCATGCCTTCTTCTGTGAAAACCGATAATTGGCCCTGCCTACGCCTCACAAAAGATGCAACAGTTTTTGCACCTATGGGGTGTAGACCATAATTTTGGTATTCCACATTCTCCTACCGGCCAAGCCATTCTTGAATGCCCTCATGGCACCTTGAAGCGTGTTTTGGAGAAACAAAAAAGGGGAATGCATGGAGAAACCCCACAGAGCCGACTAGAAAAAGCTTTATATACAATTAATCATCTTACCGTGCCACCAAATTCAAATAATCCTGTTATCTTGAATCATTTTCTTTCATTGTAGTCTTCAGGTGAGACGCACCTTCCCTGAGCGAGAGTCTGGGTACAGGATCTACTCACTAACATGTGGGAGGGTCCGTGTGAGCTTATTGCTTGGGATCATGGGTGTGCTGCATTTCCACAGATACTGGGGTACGGTGGCTACTTGCAAGATGCATCCGCCCTGACCTGCGGCACTGGAAGCAGGATGGGACTAACAGGCAACCTCCAAATGATGACCAGAATGCAGATCATCAGCTGAATGATCCTTCGAATGATGACAAAGATGTCGACCATCAGTCGGATGGTCCTTCTATGAGCAAAGAATGAACTTTAAGTTTCTTATGTCATGGAGTCAGAAGGTTATGTAGAATTAGCAACTGATGTAAAAGCCCTTCCATTTAGAATTAATAACTGATATAGAATTGGATTCACTAGATGTATCTCCCATGGAGAGTCTCTCTGCCAACGTTAAATCAGTGTCTGATTTAGATTCTGTTTGGTAACTGGCCATTGCCAAACAGAATCCTTATGCTATGTTTGTTCTTCTTTCTGCAAGGGGCCCCACAGAGGATTACAAACGCTACCTTTTTGGTCTTAAAACAAAAAGGGGGAATTGTGGATGCTGAAGGTTTGGTCACAGAGAGATTTTCCAGCTTTCTGCCAGCGTCCGTGTGAAAGCAAGGACTTTCGCACAGATGCAGGCCAAAAAACAGTTAGAGGTTTTTGTAAATTAATCCCTTATCTTGCAGGTGCAAGATTGTTGTGGAGAAATATTTTGAAATGGGCATTGTAGGGTTCAGCCAATCATTCTGAGAGGTGGACGGTCAAAGAACCAATAACCTTATGCCATTCAAGAAAACTAAGCTATATAAACGAGTTTGTAAATTAATAAATAATTCCATTTCTTCCTGGATCGAATCTATGACGTTTTCTTGCCATCCCCAGTACAACAGCGACAAGGGGTGACCTCCTGGAGGCCCCTTTGGACAGCCCTGTGGGCCACCTCCTCCATGTGACCCAGCTGTGAGAGCTCCTGTTCACAGGTCCCTTCCCCCCTCCCCTGTCCTGTCATTCTGTGAGGCAAAGTGTCCTTGACAGCAGGAAGGAATGGGAGGAATTGCCGCACCAAAGATGCCCAGTTTGGGCTCTGCTTTTCCCCTTTTCCCTTTTTAGACCTTCTTCCCTGTCATGGCCAAGCAGCCACAACTGGGGAAATTGCAGCAAACTGGATATTTGGCCCATCCCCGGCAACATCTATTTCCTGGGTCACATCTTGAGAAACAGAAGAGAAGCATGGGCTGAGGGAAAGCCCTCTCCTCCCCTTTCCTCAGGCTCTCCTTCAGCCCAGACACCTCTCTGCTGCCTTCCCAGTCTCCCTTGCCCTGGCTTTTGCTGCTCCTGTCTGCTCTTGTTATGAATATTTTGATCAAATAATCCATTAAATCATATAAAAGGGTTAGCTATGATTATAAGTAGAGAATTGGGAAGTATAAGGTATAGAAATATCAGGAGTGCTGTGTTTGGAATGTGTAACTGTAGAAACCTCCCCAGGAAGTTACTGGACCTTTCTATTTCGGTCATGCTCACCAGTTAAGCTGCTTGGAAACCCACTACCCTTCCCATCTTGCTTTTAATATTAAGGATTCCATTCAGGAGACCTCAGGAGAGATGACCAATTGTGGTGGTCGGTGAAACATACATTGGGGTGACTGGAGGGGCTTTGCCCAGGATGCATTATTCTGTTGTGTTGGTCTGTCCAGGTTTGAATTCCCCAGTTGGCTGCTGGCCTTGGCCCCTCATCACTGCCCCGGGGCTTTCCCATTGGTCCCCGCTCCCTGATCCCGCCTTTTCCCTGGCCTCGGGAAAAACCCTGAGCTCATCATTGTCTTGGTATTTGCTAATGCAACCTTCGACAGTGAAGATGCAATAAACTCTCCTGCCGGAATGCAAGCAAATACCCTTCCTGACTCTTTTGCTACTGACTGTAATACTGAACCTGCGCAGGCATCTGTGGGGGCACTCAGGACCCCATGGAGCCAGGCAGGGATGGTATTAACCAATGATTGTTTTAGAATAAGAATATTGATGACATTATTAAGTATTAGAACCAATCAATGTAAAGGTTGAATTTAAGAGCGGGCATAGTATGCACACATACATAGCAGTGATTCAGCAGAAAAAGTATATGAAATGGATGGGGTTGGTTTGTTAAGTGGAACACGTTTCTGGAGGAGTTATCCCCCATGTTCCCAGCGCCTGAATAAAGAAGTGTCTGCTTATTCACATAAAATTGGTGTTGGGTAAGCTTCTTTTGTCCCGTTTGGTGACACGCTCACTTCCTACCCCTTCTTGGCTGGATTTGGTGAGGTCTCTGGTGCCCGTTCCTCCAGCCCATCTGGTTCCTTGGGGCAGCTTTTGCACTGCAGAGTCCTGCCAGCCTCACTCGTTGCACAAAGGCAAGAGACAGGCAGAGCAATCTGTTGGAGGTGCAGTGATTACCACGGGTCTCTTGGGAAACAGCGAGGGGCACAGCCCAGGGATGGTGTCCTCTCCTCCCAACGAAGTTTCTGGCACACGCTCCAGCTGCAGCTCTTCTCCAGCTCGGCAGGCAGAGGAGCAGCATCGGCTGCGCCCCAACTTCCCTGTGCCACATGTCGTGCCCAGCCACGAGGGCCGTGAGCCCCGCAGCGCGTTCACACACATCCGCACCTCGGGCAGTGCTCAGGCAGCTGCGGCAGCTCCAACGTGCGGTCCCGGGAGGCCGAGCAGGAGGCCCTGTGTGCAGGTCCTTGGCAGCTGCAAAGCACAGGTGCTGAGGAATACACCTGGTGCAGGGAGCTCGGGGTGCAGCTGCAGTGCCAGCTCCAGGCTGAGCTCTGGCTGGCAGGAGCCTGAGGCAAGAGCCCATGACCTGCTGACCCTTAGCAGGACCAAGGGCCCAGGGACCTGTGGCACAGCCAGGTCAGTGGACACTCAGAGACAGGGCAGATGCCAAGACTCAGGAGGAAGAGCTGAGCACACTTTGGTGTGCTTGGACTGTGAAGGGATAAAAGCCCAGGGGTTCAAGGTCCCTCTCCAGAGGCACCGGCTCGAGCTGCTTCTGTGTTCCTGCGCCGTGAATAAATTGTTTTGTGGAACGAGACACGTGAGACTCTGCCATGGGAAACCTGGTCTGACTGTGTGAGAGTGGGGAGTGCAGGGAGTCAATGGGGGCACCCTTCGGCTCACTTGAGCCACCCACTGTGAAGGGGATTTGGTCCCAGTAGGAACAGTCTGGTGGTGGGAGTGTGACTGCCAGAGTTCCTCTGGGATGCTCAGACAGGGAAGTTTCCTTAACAAGAGGGCTGCCGGAGAGCTGGAGCAGAGCTCAGGCCGTGCACCTGCTGGGCTCTGCCTGTAAGAAACCAGGCAAGGCACAGCAGAGTGCCCTGGTGTAGCAGGGCATCTCCCCCACCACGAGAGCTTATCTGTTGCTTGTTCTTGCTAATTGGTGGAATTACTGTCTAAAGACCGCTTGTCTCGTTGGGTGCCATGGAAGTGACACTTCTAGCTGACAGTAAACATCTTACTGTGGAAGCAAGATGTGGAAAGATAAGCTGCAATTTCTGACTGACAAACGCTCCATTTTACAAACTGTGAAAGCTACATCAAACTTTCACAAAACAGAAGTCTTCTGCACATTCCCTGGAAATGTGTGGGGGTCTCTACCTAAAGTTGTGATGCTGCTTTGTGGTTACTCCTTCAAGGGTTGAGTGAAAGGACTCTGTGTACCCCATCACCAATTTGATGCTAAATTACATTGACTCCTAACTATACTATTTCTTTGCTAGCTATAATATAGGTACCTTAATGTTGTGTACTGTTTTATGTAATCTACTAGTAGTTCTTTGTTTTAACCT
The DNA here is from genome assembly GCA_014706295.1 of Lycocorax pyrrhopterus obiensis. NCBI lineage: Eukaryota > Metazoa > Chordata > Aves > Passeriformes > Paradisaeidae > Lycocorax > Lycocorax pyrrhopterus. The sequence goes on along the minus strand of JACSVZ010000022.1, from coordinate 4,268,332 downwards.
GTGTAGTAAGTAACTCTGTTTAAGGCCTTTGTCTCTTACCTCCTGTTTCTTCAATAAATAACTCATTTTATAACAGACCTGATCAGCCAATCTTGAGGACTTGCAGGCCGAAGCGATTTAGGTGGGGGCCACCTAAATTCAATCTGCTGCCAAAAATCTGGCCGTGAGGCAGGGCTTGTCTGAAGCTCCCAGTCCATCCTTAACACCTGGGCAGGGGAAGGCAGGCAGGCAGAAAAGGAAAATGAATGAGTTAAACCACACCCCCCGTTTTTGTCAGACCCCTGTGTCTGCGTGCCCGTCCTCTTGGATTTCACCTCGGGGTTGGGGTAGGCGCAGAGCATTGGGAAAGGGAGGGCAAGGCAAGGCGAAAGGCTCGGCCACGCTGGAAGATTTGTCTCATGGCTTGGCTCTCGCAGGAGAAAAGCCTAAAGGTGTAATTATTGACAGTTCCACTGGATGGCTCCTGAAGCCCAGCGGGGACGGCAATGCTGAGCACAGCCGGCAGACCCGATTCAGCTCCAGCCGTTCTCTCGTACCACAGCCCAGTGTTACCAACCACAGCAGAGTGATAACCTTAGCCCAGAGCCAGGGAGGATGAACATTCCCAGGGGAACACGTATACACCAGGAAGGGTTTTATAAAATGCACCTGTGAGCACACGGGCAGGAACTCCGAGAGCAAACTGTTTTATGCAAGGACATAAAAATGTCCTTTATGCAAGAACATAAAAAAGGAAAGGAGAGGGAGAGCTGCCTAAATCAAACCCAAGCAATGACAAAACAAAGACATGGACAAGTTGCAAGTCCTGCATGAAGAGCAAGCCGCAGACATTTCAAGAGCAGGTCAAACATGACCCCAAATATTCAATAACAAAGAGTCAAAATGCTACATTTCCATGGGAAGCCTCGAACAGGTTGACCCAGATGTGACAGCAGCTCCCAAGGCAGCGCTGCTCCAGGACACATTGCTGGTGCACTTGCACACATCTCTGCATCCCTGTCTTTGGGCACTGGGAAAGGGGGGAAATTGTTTTGTTACTGGTGTGTCCTTGTTGGGAATGGGAAAGGAAGAGGACCTGGGACTGGGATCACATCGCTGCAGCCTACGGAGAGCCCCTGGGCAGGTGGCCATCCTCCAGCACTGCACAGCCACCCCCTGCTGCAACAGCTCCCACAGCAGCTCCCACAGTGCCAAGGTGATGGATTGTGGAGAGCAGTGCAGGGGCCACCCACAGCACTCCCGCGCTGCCCCGGGGAAACCCCAGCTGGCAGCTCACATGCCAGGAACAGGGCAGAGGGGGAAAGGCCCTTCCAGGGGCCATCCCAGGAGCTCACACTGCAGCCAGGTTGGGATTCTGTGCTGGAGCCCCACGGGCACAGCACAGAGCCACCACAACCTGCTCTGGGCATTCCCTGTTCCAGGGACCAGCACCTGTGGATGCTGCCCTGGTTCAGCTTTGCCTGCCTGAGCACCCTTAAAGCACAGAGGCCATTCCTGGACAGGCTGTGACAGTGGCTGTGCCCAGCATGCCCAGGATCAGCCCCGAGTGTCAGAGCCACCCCCACACGTCTGCCCACAGAGGGTCCAAAACCGCCGACCCTGACAGGCAGCAGTGCCACCCGACTGCTGTGCTGCTGAGAGGGGCAGAGGGGGAAGGATGAAAGGGTGAGGGGGAAGCAGCTTCCCTCAGGAGGCAACGGTGCTCTTAAGGCTGCAGCACCATCGTCCTCCTGCCCCCATCCGCATCCCCTCAGAGGGGCCCTCCATCCGCCATGCTGGGAGAATAGAACAGCACAGCTCCCCGGGGGGTCAGCAGCTCCTATCCTGCCCTGCATGGGCACAGCCAGGCAGCTGCACACTCCCATGCAGTGGGGCTGCAGGGCGGGACCACTGCCAGGTGCTGGATGCGCCCCCAGCATCCAGCAGCAAGCCACTGCAGGAAGGCCACTGGCCAATTCCTCCTGGCCCTGGTAGCAAACAGCTGTCCTTGGCCACCTGCTCTCATCCACCAGCCCTTCTCACCTCATCCTTGAAGAGCTTGGCTTGGTCCTCACAACCCGTCAGAGTCTGAACAAAGCTAAACACCTTGGAAGAAACGGAGAGAAATGCCAAGACAGAGCAATGTTTCTGGCTGCAGACCCCCCTGAGCCCACATCCTCACATTTTGAGCCCTGCAAGGTGCCACGGGGCTCTTGGGGCAGAGGCTGCAGTTGCTTTGCCCTCCCGTGCCAGAGCCCACCTCTGGCCCTGGGCACAGGCACTGGCCTCCCCCAGCAAAGGCTTCAGCAGCTCCATCTCCACCAAGTGTCTCCAGCACAGTGAGAGGATTGCCACCGAGGGCCGAGGCAGGAGAGGGGCTCACAGGGGGGTAATGGGGACATCAGGGGATCGTTAAGGCTGGCAGAGCCCTCTGAGATCATCGAGGCCATCCACTGACCAGCACTGCCAAGGCCACCACTAAGCCATGCCCCCAGGTGCCATATCCACACGCCTTTTGAACACTTGCAGGATGGTGACTCCACCAGTGCCCTAGGCAGCCTGTGCCAGTGCCTGAGAGCAGGCAGGGGCTGCTGGGGCTGGTGCCAGAGCTCCTCCACCCACTCGGGCACTAAGAGGGGTCACCACGGCTGCCCAAGAAAGTGAACAAAGGTGACAACGTGTCCAGCAGACCTCTCCTCGCTAGCCCAGGGACGTGGCCACTGAAGTGCTTGGTGCATGTGCCACGGTGCTGCACGGCCAGGCAGGGCGCTCCCAGCCACGCCAGCACATCAGGGGCCAGCATGGAGCCTTCCAAAGCACCTCACCTCATCAATGGTCCACTTGGCCACCGTGGCTGCTGTGATGCCAGCCACCCCCGGCAGCAGCTTGCAGTGCTGCTCCCAGCACAGGGACAGGGAGCGGTCGGGGTGGGCGGACAGGGCGGACATGAAGAGCGACTGGTGCATATTGTCTGAAGAAATAGCTGGGGATAAAGCGCAACACGTGATACGAGGTCAAGGACGAGAACATCCCATCCAGCTATCGAGAGCTAGTGGCTGTCCCTTGAATCAACAGGGTGTCAGTGTATCCAAGTGTTCAGTTTGGTGGGACTGGGGATGCTGGGGAAGGAAGTTGAGACAAGCTTGGCTTTGTCTTGTTCTCATGACCTTCAATCATTTGTTTTCTAATCACCCCTGGTGCTGGGGTAGGTGGCAGGACAGCCCATGGTAAAAGGGGTGCTGGATGGAATGCACATCAGGCATCTGCTTCAGTCAGGCGTCAGAACTAAATGCCAAGCCAACTGTCCAGCATCAGTTTCTGTGTGGCAGCAATAATTTGGCACTTCACAGCCACACTGAAATTTTGGGGCACAACTTCCCACTATCCCTGTCTGAAGAGGACAAAGCACCACAGAAAATACACTGCCATAGAGAGGATCCTAATTCCACACCCTAAAGCACTCGAAGACTCCCAGCCATAACCCCGGAGCCAAACCGAGGGAGCTTTGTGAGCCCTGGCACAGGGCAGGGACGTCCCTCATCGATGGTCAATTCTGGCAGCTCAACAAGCCCCTCACTGGGGCGGACCTGTGTGAGCCAAGGGAGACCTGCCCCCAGCACGCCCACCCACCCCAGCTGCTCCGGCCTTGCCCTGCAATGACACCGTGGCAGAGGATGGCACTTACTCTGGAAGTCTTCCTGCTGGATCTTCCGGTACTTTGGAGGTCTCCCTCTAAAGAGACAGGAAGACTGATGTCCAGCTGGGCTGTGACTGGCCCAAGGGCCCTCCTCCCCAGTGCCCAGAGCAACGCCTCGGCAGTGGGAGCAGGGACCTCTTGGGCCCTGACCCAAAGGAGTGACAGCCAAAGCCAGAAACCGTGGGAAGAAAAAGCGAGAGAGGTGCCCGGCAGAGCCGGCAGGACCGAGGCCAAGGAGCCCCTGCGGCCCGGTCACCCAGGGCGGGCAGTGGCGGCACAGGGCCCCTCCCCGCACGGGGCTCGCCGGCCCTGCCCCTACCTCCCGTGGTGCCGAGATTTCTTTCGCTGAGGGAAACCCATCGGGCTCCTCTTGCGAGTCGAGGCCTCGGTGTCGGACAAGTCGGCCTTCAGCCTGCCCTGGTTCTTCTCTGCCAGCGGGCACCCTGAGAGGCAGTAATGGGCTGTGAACCTCCCCGTCACGTGGCCTGACCCGTCGCAGCCCGGTGTGGGGCACTTCCTAGAGAACAGAGGGGACACAAGCGTTGGGCCCAGCTTGGAGCAGTGCTGGGGGACGAGCCGGCAGGGCCACCCTTCTGCCCTTGAGCATGGGCAGCCATAGCCCTGGCTGTGGAAGGCAGAGGAAAGATGTGCTGACCAAATTCCCGGGGCCAGGCCGCTGGGGGCAGGGGCAGGGCACAGCCAGTCCCTCCAGGTGCAAACCTTGGCCATTGGCCATCCCTGCAACCCTGGGGAAGGCAGCAGGGTGCTGATCGAGCAGCTCATCGGGGCTCACAGAGTCTCCATCTTGCCCCCCTTGCCTCCACAGGCAGCCAGACCAGCCTCAGAGCGAGCAGGAAGTGAGTGCCAGGAGCATGACCAGCTGAGGGAGTCACTCAGCTTGGCCACACAAAGGAAGAGGAAAAGAGATCTTGTTATTCCCAAATGGAACTGTTTCCTGTGACTCAGCTCAGGCCCACTCAGTTCCCCCCCCCCCCCCCCCGGTATTTTTCACTCTCATCTTTGAGAGCATTCATCTGTGTCCTAGGGAGAATTTTTGTGCCCCATTTGATGGGAACTGGTTTCTGAGCAGGGCACAAAGCCTGCGGGGAAGAGAAGAGCTGCACCTGCCTTCTCCAGGGCCCCTGTCTGGCTCAGGGCTCAGCCCCACGTCTCCCCCTGCCTGCCACGGCAGCGCGGGGCCCGGGGGCACATCTGACAGCGTTCGGGGTGTGCAAGCACACACATTCCCCAAGCCCCCCAAGCCGTCAGTGGGGAGCAAAGGACAGCCCTGCCTTTCCCCAGACACGACCTGAGCAGGTGGTGCTGGGACGGCAGCCCCAGCTCCCTGCTGAGGCTGCGCTGCCTTTTGGTCACTGTGCTGAAGAGGAGAGGAGGGAAGGGAAAAGAAGGGAGGGAGAAAGTGAGGGAGACAGGGAGGGAAAGAGAGAGAAAGGGGGCAGGAGGGGGCAGGAAAAAAAACCCATTCACGGCACTCAGTTCATGGCCTTTTTCTGATTCAAGGGGAATTTTCAAACAGAAAGAAGGGAAAAATGCAGCCCCAGCCCAAAGAGGGAATGAAAAATTCAGGCCCTCAAAGGTCTGGAGCCACTTCATTCCCAGGATCTGTTTAGCACAGCCAGGGCTCACAATGCTACAGACTTGGAGGTGCCAGAGACGATGGGCCCGGCCCCGCTGTAGCCACTGGTGGGTGGAGAGCAGCTCCCACTGCCTGGGACACCAGGCATCCATCATCCACCCCCATGGCATCCATGGCCTCGGGCTGGGGCAGGGCTGGAGCTGGGCACTGACAGCCTGTGGAAAGCAGCCGAGCTGTCCCTCGGGCCGGCTGTGCTGGCAACAGCGTGGCAAGCCAAGCATCCCGGCAGAGTGCCCAGGCCTTGGAGGGAAAAAGAGAAGGAAAGAGAAAAGGAACAGGGGAAAAAGGACAGAAAAGGGAAAGGAAGAAATGCTCAGTCTCTCATCCATCTCCAATTCCTGCTGTGCTCTCTGCACCCCTTGGTTCGATACCACCCCAAATTCCCATTTCTCATCGCAAGGAACAGCTCTGGCCTCTGGAGGGGAAATGGCACAAGAGCTGGGAAGAGCCTCATTGGGCCAGTGAAAAATGAGTCTCATCTTTTCCGGAAAAGAAAATTTATAACCAAGTATTGGTATATTTACAGTTAAAAAAATGTATTTTAATACAATTACTGTATTTGTACTATTATTAAAATCACTGCACTTAAAGTATTATTACATTAATATATATTTACAGTATTTACATATTTACAGTATTTACAGAAGGAGCGGCAGCTGCCGAGGCACAGGAGGGCCCCTGGCTGCTCCCTGCACAGCTCAGGGCCGTCCTGCCGGTGCCGCCGCTCTCGTGGCCAGCTGCGAGTGCAGCAGGGACACCTGGGAGAGGCACAAGGCCCGGCTCAGGTGCTGCAGAGTCTGGAGTTCCTTCTCAGGCAGAAGCTGCAGATTCACTGCTGCGGGTGTGTGAGGCAGTGGTGGAGCCGTCAAGAAGTGCTGACTGACACCCTTGTTCCGACCTGCTCCAGCCTCCTCCCCCGGGTCCCTGCTACAAAAGAGAGACAGAGAGTCACTCACTCCATCTGTCGGTTTGAGCGTTCTCTCTCCATTCCTTCACAGCAGCAGCCCCATGCTCCAGCTCTTCCTGCTTGCCTTCCCTCTCAGTGCCCACTACTTGTGTTCTTTCCTGCTGAATTGGCATGTCAGGTGTATGCATTTCATTCTTATTTTCCAGATCTCTCAACTGGTCACTCATCCCATCTCTTGGTGCAACAAAATACAGAGCATCAAAGGAGAAATGACTTCAGGCAAAAACCATGCCCAAAACAGAAGGCACAGAGCCAAGGATTCCAATGGAAACAAATGTCCTGAAAACAGGGAGCCAATGGGCATCGTTGAGGCTGCAGCTCTGAACACCGGCTGAACTGGCTGCAGTGGAAGTGCCTCGCCAGCCTGCCATAGCCACGTCTGTGTCCCCACATTGCTCAGTGCCCAGCACAGGAACCAACTCCACCTGGGACAACACTGCTAACAGAGGGATGGAGAAGCTCCAAAGGAATCTGCTGCTTCTCCTCCCAGATTTCCTGCTGGGACCCGGGAGAGAACAGGGGAAAACATTGGCAGCAGACACCAGATCCAGCCTTGGCCTCTGGGTGCAGCAGCAGCCCTGGGCAGAACACGGCAGCAGTGGATGCTGCTGGGAGGGGAAAGCAGTTGGGGCCTCCAAGCCAAAGGTGGTGTTGTGTGTCCCTGGAGAAGGGGATGCCAGTGCACAGATTACCTGGGTGTTGAGCTCCTGCAGTTGTCCTGTGCGGTTTGAACAGAGCTGCTCAGTCTCCTGAAGAGCAGAATGAAGATGACACACCTGATTGTTCAGAGCCAGGTTCTTTTCTTCCAGTGTTCTGAGGCACAGGTTCTTTTCCTCCAGAGACAGAATCAGCCTAAAAGGGAAGCATGCAACTCATTACTACATGGTATCACATTTTAGAAACTCTTAGGACTCACACCACCTTGGAGAAAACTGCTCTGTCTGAGGAGGTTTGTCTAAACAACTTGGCTGTTTGTTCCCCCTGCAGTCACAGCCCAGCATGTGCCCGCTCTGCTTTTATTCATGAAAGAATGGGGAGTTCCTGCCTACATGTCCTACCTTCTTCTTGAGATGGGAATGGGAATACAGACCTAAAAAAGTCTTGCAATGAAGAGTTTAGGGGAGAGGAACAGTTTTCTTCTGACTAACCAGCCTCCAAGGGGGAAAGGTTTGGTCAACATGGAAGACATTTCCTTCCCCCATCTTGTATGTCCAGGTAGGAGGAGCAGCACCCTACAGCCAGGGGATCTCTGGGAAGTTCCCTAAGATTTACCAGCACCCATCCTGCTTCCCGCTGGAGAAACAAAGGCCAGCAGCAGAAGTGGCAACAGAGGCTTGGAGCACAACCTGATGGAAGACGCAGAAAGCTCCAGGCAAGCAAGAGTGCCCTGCCTTTGCTTTGTCTTCTTGGAAGAAGAGTCCTGCGGCACTGAAGACTGGCAGGACTTGGTCAGTTGGAGGAGCCCCGCTAACCCTGGTCTTGTTTCTTGCACTCTTTGCACAGTCAGTATTGCCTGTGACTGTGGGAGGCTGGCAGGGACCCCTGCTTGACACCTGGAGGCACCTGGGGGCATTTTATGAGGAACGATGCAACAGAGACATTCTTGGTTCTTGGGTGCCTTTGAGGGGAATCTGGCCTAGATCAGCAGTCAGGGCCTTGAGATGGTTCTGCCAAGCAAAGGCATCAGGATGCCAGGCTGATCCAGATCCCAAAGGCTTCAAGTCACAGGACCCAAGGTGGAGCTGATGGATGTGTCCAGCTCCTTACACTGCAGCCTGGGCAGTGTTAACACACCCACCTCACAACAGAACACACCCCTAGAGGGAAAGAGCTATGCCAAAAGCCTTTGTCTCCAGAAAAACTCTAACTGAAGGCTTGAAAGAAAAGAAAATGAAACACAACATCCAGACAATGAGACGCGTCTGCACGGAGAGTTCAGAACTCTGCCACTTAGGAAATGCTGCCAGAGCCCCTGGCAGGTGCAAAGATGGCAAAGAGGGAATCCATTCCCCACAAGGCAGAGTCCCACAGGCTTTCATTTACCTGGCTTTTTCCTTCTCGAGGGCATTCAAGGAAGCCTGAAATCCTGAATTTTGGCGTGCCACTTCTTCCCATTGAGTCCTTTCCCTCTCCAAGTTCTTCAGGTGCACTTGCAGCTCCTTGTTCTGATGTTCTGCCTCCTCCAGCATCTTCTGGATGTGCTCAACCTCCAACAGCTTCTGCCTTGACTGCTCCCGGGTCTCACTCACATCTTGCTGGGCTCTCTGAACAATCGTTGCCTGGCACTCTCTGGAGGCTGCCAGCTGAGATGTCAACTCTCCCACCTCCAGTCAAACAGAACAAAGCAGTCAGAGGCTACAGCCACAGCCTGTCACTGTCAGCCACAGCAGAGGCTGGGAGAAAAGGCAAAGGCCAACTTTCCATTTCTCCCTGTCCTCAGAGCACCAGATTCACAATGGATACGGACAACTTGTTTCAAAGTCTAAAAGGGCATCTGAGAAAGCACTTCCCAAATCAAGGGGAACGGGAAGAGGCCGGCAGAAATGCCTGCTGCTGGGGATGCAGAGGATGCAATAAAGCCCTGTGTCGTGCTTAGCACCTTTGCCATGAGAGCCCTTCAGCCCTGTCCTGCCCAGGCTCTGCTCCTTGTCTTTGCCTGGCCTCTGCCAGATGCTGGGCATGGCCTCAGTGGTGGTGCCAGGCGGCTGCCATTTGGGCCTCAAGGGCAGCCTTCTCCCAGCCCCGCAGCTCCTTCTGTCCGCACACCTGGGCCGGCACCTGCCCTGGGCCAGAGGACTCATGGTGCAGAGGCTGCAGAGCCCTGTCTGCTGCCAACTCTTGGGGCAGAATGGGGAGATTTGCAGGAAACATGGGAAAAATTGGGCAAATTTTGGGGAAATTTGAGGAAAGCTTTAAGGGAAGCTTTGGGGAAAGTGGGTAAGTTTGGCTGGCTTTGCAGGCAGGTTTGGGCTTGGGGCATTCCCCTGGAACCTGGATGGAACCTGGTTGGGAAAGGGGTCAGGGGGTCCTGGATAGGGGTTTGTGGGCATTTGGGAAGGACTTAGGGTCAGTGGAGGGGTCTTGGGGGGTCCCTGGAAGGGTTTGGAGGGTTTTGGGGTGGGGTTCCTGGGGTGGGGGGAGGAGGGGGTTTGGGGGTTCCAGGTGAGGCCTGGTGGGGCACCGGTGACTCGTGGGTGGGTGAGGGGGCCCCAGGGGGGATCTTGGGCATTTCTGAGGGCATTTGAGTTACTCAGGTGATGCCTTTTCCAACCTAGAAATGAAATGAGATAATTTTAGTAAGGAGGTAATAGAAAAGTGGATCTTTATTTGGAGGCCTTCAGGGCAGTTATGAAGAAGGTCCACAAAAGCCCACCCACACGGGGTGAATACAGTTTTTATACATTTAGCAAATTAGCATAATTGACAAAAAAGCACCAATTAGGAGGACAAGTGGTGATGGAATTCCCCCCCACATCAGGCTCCTTCTCTGGAGCCCCCCCTCGCTATTAGCTGTACTTTGTTTATGAAGCTGTATCTCGAAGAGCTGTTCTCAGCCTTGGTTCCCAGGAAGAACCAAGACAGGATAGGGGCCTTGTACCCCCCGGGGCTTGGAGCTCTGGAATTTCTTTTGTCTTTCTGCCGAGGGAAAGGCCATGGAAAGTTACTGGGAAAACTGGTCATGAATACAATAGGCTACAGAGCTACAAGTATTTATGTGCAAAGAATACAGAGACCATATAAAAGAAAAAAATGTAAAATCCGAAACGGCATCACTGGGAATACCTGGGGAGACCCAGAGCGCGTTTGGGGGGGTGCCCTGTGGGGGTCTTCGAGTTTTCAAGTGGGGTTTTTGGGTCCTGCTGCAGGGTGCTTTGAGGGTATTTTTGCAGTGTTTTGGGCGTGTTTGGGGGTCTCTCACCTGTTGGGGAGGCTCAAGTCCTTCTCCATCAGGGAGCGCTGCATGTGGTGCAGCCCCTCAGGATCTATGACACCTGCTGTGTAAGGGGCAGGAAATGCAGCTGAACTGGGCCCCCTGGGATGCCCTAAATCCCTCCCGAGGACCCTGTAAGTGCCCCCCAAACAGCCCCAGACAGCCTCAGGAGGCACCACACCCCGCCCCCTTGCCCCCTAAGGATTAAGTCCCTGTATAAGCTCCCCCCAGGACCTGCCTAAACACATGAGGACCCATGCAAAGCAGCCTTGCAGGACCCGTAAAACCCTCCTTAACTCTTCCCTCCCCACATGCCCTGCCTCCTTGCCCCCAGCCCTCATCTTAGACCTCCCCAAACCCCTTCAAGGCCCCTCAAACTCTCCCTAAAATCTCCCCAGGATGCACTGAGCCCCCTGTAAATTCCCCCAGCCCCCATCTTGGGTAACCCATCGAATCCTGTGCAAACCCTCTTTAGGGATCCCCTCGAGCTTCAAGCAGGAACACCCAAGCCTCCTTAGCACTCCCTGGACCTTCCAGTCCCCCAGCCCCAAACTCCTTTAGTACTTCCTAAACCCCATCCTTTTTCCCAAAGTCCGTCCTCTTTCCCCGGAGTGCCCCCTCCCCCTCCCGAACAGGCTCCCACACTGCCACCAGAACGCCCCTCAACCCTGCCCTCTTTCCCCAAACCACCCCTTTACACCGCTCAACACCCCCAGAGCCCTCCCTTAGGGGCCCCAAATCCCCCTTAACCCCCCTACAGGCCCCCAAAACCCTTGAGATCCCCTGCAAACCATCCTAAGAGACCTCCAGAACTCCCAAAATACTTCCAGAGACCCTGCCCGGGTGCCACAAAAACTCCCTTAAAATCCCCTCAGAGACCCACAATTCCCCCCCAAGGCACCCCAATCTTTGCCAAGAACCCTCCATAACTTCCCTCCCTCTCCCCCTTAGCAAACACCCAGTGCTCCTTTAAGGCTCCCAAATCTCTTTCAAGGGACAACCCACAAATCCCCTACCAATCCCCCAAAACTCGCCCTAGACTCCCTGAACCCCTCCCGGGACGCCCAGATCCCCTCCGGCCCCGCCCTCCCAGCCCTCCCTCAGCGCCCCAACGCCCCGCCCCTTCCCCCAAGCCAAGGAGCTTGAGGTAGCGAGGGAGGGGAGGGGTGGCAGTGATGGGCGGGAGAAGCTTCCCGCCTCAGCCGACCCCTTCTCGTCAATGGACAAGGGGAAGGGTGCAGATACCTCCTAAACCCTTTGCCCAGAAAACTGGAATAAACAAAAAACAAGCCATAAAATGCCTCAAAGAAGACCTAAAGCACCCTAAAACCGCCCAGGCCCCACTACTAAAACTAATTCTTCCACTTAATAATTCAATTATTCCCTCAAATGACTCAACTGGGTCAAATAATCAGGTTTGAAAACAGCACCAGAACCTCTCATGTTTCCCTGCTTAAACACTAAAACCACCTCGAATCGCCACAAAACCCTCCACAGCCCCGAGGAACCCATCAACTAAGCCCACCAACCAACCACCAACCTTCTCTCATCGTCACCGCCGCCCCAAAACCAGCTCGTGCCGCACCGCCCCTTTTATCAGCTGCTCTGCCCGCCCCTTTCTTCACACACTGACCAATCAGTGCACAGCTCCCCCCAAGGCACCTTCGCGCACCTTTTGGAGCCGCGTACTGATTGGCTGAGCGCCCGAAAGGGGAGAGAAAGCACGGCTCCCCGCGGCAACAGAAGAAGGGCGGCAGCAGTGGCGGCTAACACCAATCAGCGCGTGGCTCCGGAGGCGCGGGAAGGGCTGAGCCAATGGGAGCGCAGCGCGCCTCACGGCGATGGCCAATCAGAGTGCGGTGGCCGTGAGGGACGGGCTGGGGCGGGGGGGGAAATGGCGGCAAGAGACGGAGGTGGGGAAGAACATTGGGCGACCTGGGGGGACCTGCCCGCCGTTTCGGAGGCTCCCCAGCGCTTCAGCTGCCGTCGCGCGGCGCCCCCTCCGCACCGCTTTGCTTGAGAAGGGAGGGGCGGCTCCCGCCGAAACCGCGCTCGGGGAAAACTCCCCACAGGGGTTGGCTGGGCGAGGGGAGGGGGTGGGTGCGCGCCAGCGGTTCCTGCCTCAGCAAAAAAATCCCTCAGGGATTGGCTGCGCGGGGTCACGACGGGACGGGACGGGACACTCCAGAAGGACCCAAAAAAGACCCAAACCCCCTTCGGAATGTCAGGAAAATTAATCCAAAACCACCACATGTTTATGTCCAAAAAGGAGACAGAGGAATCCTGTTACTTTATTTGTATAAAGGGAGAGATCATGGTCATTTCCCCATTGGGGTCTCTCAAGTTGGGGGAGGACGCAGCCTCCTTTTTATCCTAATTTCCCGGTCACATTTCCCTCTCTCTTTTCCCGGTGGCTGAGGTACTTGAGAGGTACAGACTTCCCGAATTGCCTAGTAAAGACCCCCTTCTAATGTGTACTCTCCCCCTCCCCTCCCCTCCCCCCCCCTTTTCTTTTTCCTTGTGTGTCTGTTCTTTTTCTCTAATTCCAGGAATTTAATGCAATCTTGAGTCAGTAACACTCCATGTCAATTAGTGGAATTCCTATGGAATTTTTGGTTCCTCCCATTGCTTCTTTCACCTCTCAGTATCTGGCTTTCTCTACAATTAGATCATAGTAGTGAAATAGCTAATATAGCTATGCTTGTGAACTATCTGCTTGGTTGGATAATATCCAACCAACATGTGTTGAGGACCCCTATGGATGGTGAAAAAGCTTTAGCAGAGAATTTCTTCAGCTCTCTGCTGCATTTTTGTGAGAGTTCTGTCTTTCCCATGCAAGTAAGTCAAAACAGTGTTACAGTTTTGTAAACTTCTTGCAGCTGCGGATTGTTTTGACTCATTGTTATGGTTCTAACTAGAAAAACATTCAGAGATGGGTGTCTTAGAACTTGACCGATCCCCTTAGGGGGTGGATGGCAAAAACCAATTCCCTTATGCCACTTAATACACTTTGCAAACTAACATATAAAAGTCTTCTGAGAATTCATTAAAGCGCATCCATTTATCCCTGAGCCTGGACTTTGTGTCGTTTCTCTACTCGTCCGTGGGGAAAACAGCGACATCTGGTGACCTCCGACACGTACGACAGTGCGAGCCTAGAAAAGGTACCGAAGGTTTTTTCTTTCTTCGCCCCCCCCCCCCCCTCCCCCGGGGAGCGGGGACGGAACTGTAGTTCAGGCGCCAGGGTTTAATGCAAAACCTGGAAAGATGGGTCAAACATCCTCGACAGACCACGTGGTACTTTCTGCCTGGAAAAGCGTTGTATCTGTTGGTGGAAGTGACCTAACGGAGGAGGACTTAATTTGCTTATTTACTTGGGCAGTGGATCATGGGTTCCCAGCAGACTTAGACGCTGCATTTGATCTTGAGACTTGGAAATCCCTAAACGAAAAGATAGCTCACGAGCTTGTGTATGGACAGGAAGAGGACGTAGCTCTTCTCTGTATTTGGCAGTCTTTATACGATCTACTGCGGAAAATTAAGACGCCCAGACAAAGCAGAGAGGGTTCGGAGACAGATTTAGTGGGGTTTGAGTCTCTACCGAGCACACGCTCTCAGGCTAGCGGGGGTGCCGGATCTCTAGAGCCCTCTCCGTTATCGTCTCCAGTGGTTTCTCAGACTGGGACACCACAGAGGTCGGGGAAGAACGCGGAGGCTGTACGGGAACCCGGTTTTTTGCCCCGCCGCCCTGTGCCCCGCACTGCTGCGCATGAGGGTCCCCCTTTAGGGCCCCCCCCTCCTTCCACGTCGCGTGCGCACGAGCGGTCGCACTCCGCCGGAGCAGCTGGACCGGTGCCCACGACAGCGTCACTGTTGCAAACAACCCCGACAACCGGGAGTTTGCCAGGAGCTGCTTCGCCCTTTTTTTCGCGGTTGCCGCTGCAGCCGCCGTTAACACCCGTATCGGCGCAGCCCCCGCTCTGCCGGCGTACGGGCCTGCCGTGCCGGGGTACCCGCCGCAAGCGCAGACTTCCGGGCACTTTCCCGCGCTTGCGCCAACATCCGGGTAACCTTCTACGCATGTACCAACATCCGGGTACTCCGCGGCGCAAGCGCACATGGCGCTACCGCAGCGAAACACGGAAGTACCATCTTGCGGGGTACGCCTGGACGCGGTAGGACTATTGCACGACTTATTATTGTGGTTGCCCACTGTGATACCGCCCAAACAAGCGGCCCAGAACCCCTCGGCGGCGCCGACCAAGCCGGAGGAGCCGCCGGCAGCACCTGGTTCGTCCTCCCCGCCCGTATCGGAGCCGACCGAACCGCCCGCACTTCCAGACATCTCCGATCCACGGCGGGAGATCAGAGCAGCGCTCGGGCGTCTGACAGCTGCGAGGCAGAATCGCCCTTGGACGCTTCCAGCGTGTCAGGTGACCGTGCCCCCGAAAAACCCGAACAGCTTTCGGGAGGATGTTAGACTGAGGGCTCTGGAAGAGGGGGGCCGAGATTCACGAGAGAACGCAGGGGTACCTAAAAAGGTAATGAGCGATCAGGCGGTTGGTACAGAACCTCAGGATATTGCATCAGTAGATCAAAATAATAGTGGAATTCCGGAGGGAGATAATCAGTAGATAAAAATGATACAGGAATTCCACAGAGAGATGCTCAAGTTTATCCTGTTTTTAAAGCCATCCCGAATACGGGGCAAGTTGATAAACACTATGTAATATCATGGAAAGTGGTCCAGGACATGCAGTACAAAGTAGCGAAATATGGGCTTGGCTCTCCTGAAGTTATGCAGGCTCTTAGAGTAATAAATGCTGACTTGCTTGCTCCCTTTGATATTCTGCATCTGGCTCAGGTGGTGTTTCAACCTGTGCTATATGACTTCTTTGAGGACAACTGGAAAAAGGTGGCTGACACCGCTGCATTGCAGAATATGCAGTTGCCTCAAAATGATCCTCGTTATGCAGTTGGAGCAGATGCTCTTATGGGGATCAATCAATATTCTAATCCTGATTTTCAAGGCACTTGGCGTGTTCAGATCCTTGAACAGGTGCAAAAGGTCGGTATGGCAGCCATATATACAGCTATACATATAGCAACTCCTAAAAAGCGATATGCGACAATCATTCAGGGCCAAAAAGAGGATTTTCTTTCCTTTGTCCAAAAACTGGATCTGGCATTAGCAAAACAGGTAGCAGATGAGAACACAAGGAAGGAGTTTTGCCGACAGTTAGTGAGGGACAATGCCAATGATGACTGCAAAAGGATTATAGCAGCTTTACCTGGGGACCCTACATTAGCAGACATGGTCAGTGCCTGCTCTAGGGTGGGGTGTGGGGGCTATGGCTCTGCTCTGCCAGCAGTTCTGTGGCCTAGTCCAGCATAAGTTAATGCAGTGATAGCTGTATGAGGGCATTGCAACCTGGTATGCCCTCACCCACCTGATCCCAACAGAGTGGGAAATCTTGATCTGATTTGAAGGATTGTTTTCATGATTCCTTTGCATTCTAATGACAAACCTAACTTTGCTTTTACTGTGCCTGCAGGAAATGATGTCGAACATGTTAGGAGGTTCCCTTGATTAACCACGATGCAACTTTCCCTGCTTTTAATATTTTAAAGGGGGACCCCGAGTTGAATTCACCTCAGAAATTGACTCCTGAAGCGCAACGAGCGCTGGAAGAGGTTCAACAGGATGTTTCTGCTTGACAGATTTATCAAGTGGATTCCTCCACTGATATTGCTTTGAATTTGGTCACTGATTCTGCTTATGTAGCAGACATAACTCAGCATTTAGATTGTTCACTTCTAAAAGAAGTCAATAATGTGGCTCTGTTTTCACTATTGAAAATTTTGTGATGTGCAATTTAAGAAGTCACACCAATTTGCCAGGTTTCATAACAGAAGGTAATGCCAGGGCTGACATGCTAGCTAACCCTGCATGGGTAGCACCTCAGCCTGAAAAATTGCACAAGCCAGGGCATATGCCTTGCAAAAGCAGTTTCATTTAACGCTAACTGGGGCTCGTGACATTGTCAGCGCTTGAGCTGACTGTCATGGACTCCGTGCACCTCTGCCATCGGGGGTAAACCCCAGAGGCCTAAGAACCTTGCAGATTTGGCAGACAGATGTAATGCACATCACTGAATCAGGCAGGTTCAAGTATGTGCATGTGTCTATTGACACTTTCTCCTCAGCTATGTAGGCGTCTGCTCATACTGGGGAAAAAAGGCCGCAATGCCATTGCTCATTGGAAATTGGCTTTCACGGTCTTGAGCATGCCTTCTGCTGCGAAAACTCATGATGGTCCTGCCTATGTCTCTCAGAAGACGCGGCAGTTTTTGCACCTATGGGGTGTAGATCATATTCTGGGTATTCCACATTCTCCTACTGGCCAAGCCAGGGGAAATGCTTGGAGAAACCCCACAGAGCCGACTGGAAAAAGCTTTGTATACAATTAATCATCTTACAGTGCCACCAAATTCAAACAATCCTGTCATTTTGAATCATTTTCTCTCATTGCAGTTTTCAGGTGAGAAGCATCTGCCTCGAGCGAAAGTCTGGGTACGGAACCTACTCACTAACACGTGGGAGGGTCCGTGTGAGCTTATTGCTTGGGGTCGTGGGTATGCTTGCGTTTCCACAGATACTGGGGTGCGATGGCTGCCTGCAAGATGCGTCCGCCCTGACCTGCGGCACCCAAAGGCAGAACAGGCAACCTCCGAATGGTGACCAGAATGCAGACAATCATCAACCAAATGATCCTTCTGATGAAGACCAAGATGACAACCATCAGCCTGGTCCTTCTACAAGCGGAGACTGAATTTTAAGTTTCTTTCTTATAGCGTCAGAATGTTAGAGCCCTTAAGGCTGTGTAGAATTAACAACTGATGTAGAATTGGTTTGTTAGATGTATCTTCTAGGGCACCGCTGAAGAACTTCCCTGCCTGCTTTACTTCAGTATCCGATTTGGATCTTGTTTGGTATCAGCCATTACCAAACATACCCTCCATGCTGTGTTTGTTCTCCTTGCTGCAAGGGATCCTGCAGAGAGGATTACAAATGCAACCTTTTTGGTCTTAGAAAAAAAGGGGGAATTATGGATGCTGAAAAAGCTTTAGCAGAGAATTTCTTCAGCTCTCTGCAGCATTTTTGTGAGAGTTCTGTCTTTCCCATGCAAGTAAGTCAAAACAGTGTTACAGTTTTGTAAACTTCTTGCAGCTGCAGATTGTTTTGACTCATTGTTATGGTTCTAACTAGAAAAACATTCAGAGATGGGTGTCTTAGAACTTGACCGATCCCCTTAGGGGGTGGATGGCAAAAACCAATTCCCTTATGCCACTTAATACACTTTGCAAACTAACATATAAAAGTCTTCTGAGAATTCATTAAAGCGCATCCATTTATCCCTGAGCCTGGACTTTGTGTCGTTTCTCTACTCGTCTGTGGGGAAAACAGCAACAACGCAGCATGTTTTTCTACCCCTAATTCAGCTGTCTCTTTCCCACAGTCCTTTTCTACTTAGCCAAAGTAACAGGCCTGAGCCATGATTTTACAAAGGCAACAAGGCCTTCATTTTATAAGGTGTTACCTATATTCAACGAAAGACTTTAGAATTATGAATAGCTTTTTTCTTCATTTTATATAACAAAAGGGGGGTGCATATTAGAGGGGAGCATAGAATAGGTGATTCAGGAAGTCCGTACCTTTTGAGTACCTCAGCCAGTGGGGAAAAAGAAGAGGGAGATGCGGCCAGGAACTTAGGATAAAAAGGAGGCTGCACCCCCCAACAATTTGAGAGACCTCATGGGAAATGCCCATGGCCTCTCCCTTTATTTGAATAAAGTTACAGGACTCCTCTGTCTCCTTTTTGGACATAAAGCTCTGGCATCGTGGATTACTTTTCCTGACAATATTAAGCGACAGCATGACAAAGTTCATTGACAAGATTCACTCTGTTATTCACAGAACAGTTAAGGCACACCAAGGAAAAACAAGCAAAAAGAAAGCTAATAAAATCCAGGCAATCAAAACAGAAATGAACTATCTGTGTGTGTGTGTGACAGAAGGACAGTGAGGTAAGGATAAAAAGGAATATGGCCTAAAAGTTTAACGTACACTGTGATGGTCTACACTTTCATGCACTTTCACACATAGGCCCAGATTGTCGTGATTTGTTGAAAGCCTTAGAATAGAAAGTATAATCCAGCAACTGCTTCTGTCCTGGCACATTTCTGTGAGACAGAGGTAGATGGACACTTTGGACTCCATGACACCAAAACTGTATGATGGTACATAAAGCTGAGGGAAAAAATGGTGCAGTACACAATCTACTGCATGTGTAGGGGGAAAGTGAATGCCAGTTTTAGGCTTCCATTCTTAAAAATGTTGTATGGGAGCAGCTGCCAGGGGTTTTAAGGTTTGAAACTTGGATTTGCGAGAATGAAAAAATGTGATGGTACATATAGCTTGAAAGGAATAAGCCCCAGTGTGTTGCGTGTACTTGAAAAGCTATAATGAGAAGGGGTAATCTAGTAAGTGCTTCTGTCCTGACATGTTTTTCTGTGTGAGAGATCGGCAATTTGAACTCTCTGAGCCTGAAAATGAATGATGGTACATATATCGGACAAAGAATGGGCATAACACCATGGGGTGTCTGCAGTTTATAGGCAGCGAGAGGGCAGCGACTGCCACTTGAGTGCAGTTTGAATGCAGGTTGTAGGGTGGAGGGTCAGCTTTCTGTGATGACCTAGTTGAGCTCTAGCTGGAAACAATTTGGTTTAGCTTTTGACTCCGTGTGATTGAACGTGAGGTGATTGCTGAGAAGAAAAGTGCATAATAGCATTGAGCTTGGTGTGGTTTATAGGCTGCAAGGGGAATGTGCAGGCCAGCAGTGGGATTTTGCTCTTAGACCATTTGTATTGGGAGCAGCTTCTGGATATCTTAAGGTTTGAAGTGAGGTTCTGCAAGAGTGAAAAAATGTGACAGTACATACAGCTGAGAAGGTAGCTGCATAAGCCCCAGTGTGCAGTCTGTTGTTGAATTGCTGCCATGAGAAAGGAACGTTCCAGCAACTGCTTCTGTAGTGGCACATTTTTGTGTTCGGAGTTATATGGACTCGGTCTCTCCATAACTGAAAGCGCATGATGGTACATACAGCTGAGTAGGAGAGTGCAGAGCAACATAGCGTGACTGCAGTTCATTGGCTACAAGGGGAAAGGGACTGTCAATTGTGAAGTGAATAAAAGTTTCCAGATTTAACAAGCAAGGCCCAACAAGCTTTCTGTCCTGGTGAATTTTACTGTGCGAGCTGTAGCTCGAAACTTTTCAGTTTAGATTAATACTGCAAGAGTGTGATGGTACGAGAAGCTGAGAAGGAAAGCACATAGCACAGATGTGCTCGTTGTAGTTTATAGGCACCAGAGGCAGGTTAATGTGAATGCTGGCTTTTTGTACCTTTTATTTATGGAAGCATCTGTTGGACGTTTTAAGGTTTTAAACTGAGATTTGACAGTAAAAAAATTTGACAGGACACACAGCTGAGAAGGAAGGCATAGAGCTCCAGTGCATGACATGTTCATGAAAGGCTGTGAGGCGAAGCAGAAATTCAGCAACTATGTGTGTCCTGGCACATTTTTCTCCGTGAGATGTAGCTGGAAACTTTTCATTTTAGATCCAGACTTCAAGAGTGACAGAATGTGATGGTATGAATAGCTGAGAAGGAAAGTGCATGGCCCTGGCATGTTTCGAAGGAAGCGGCTTACTGGCCACATTTTTCTGTGCAAGAAGTAGATGGACATTTTGATCTCAGAGAGACAGAAAGTGCACCACACCCAAATGGCAACACAAATTATATGTGCCAATAAATTTTTTCACTCCCTCGGAATCCAGCTACAAAAATGAAAACATCAGCCAAAAACACAGCTCGCAAAAGGGCCAGGTGAGTAAGCTCTTGCTGGCTCCACCTTCAACTGCACCCACTGAACTGCATCACACATCCTGGTAACTGTGGTTTCCTTCTCAGTGCTATGTACCATCATAATTCTTCAGTCTCACAGAGTCAGGAGCCAAAACTGAACGGCACCACTGACTGCTCAGACACTAAAGGTAACAAGACAAAAAATTCAAGAGCTTGACTTTTGCATTCCCTCTGTAACAGCACAACAGTTCTTATGGACAGCACTGTGTATTGCAAAAAGCAATTAAATTCACTTAAGACAACTCTCTAAACCACCTAGCATGTGCATCCATACCCGGTTTCCTTGCTAAAAAGAGGAACTATGACCCCTCATCTCAGAAGTAATGTAGTTCCACCTCCAAAATAGCTAGCCTTTACCCTTCCTTGTGCAGCACTTCAAATACTGGGAATGAAGTATTCAATACAAGGTACTTGCCTTCCCATGGCAAAGACCTTTAATGCTCTTGCAGGAGACCACAATCATGGACGTATTAAATACTGAAGTTTCTGTACTAAGATTACTGCCATGGAAAAGGTTCCAGGAGAAAAAGGTCTAAATCACCTTTACCTTTACCTGGCAGATGGTCATGATCATCTGAAGGAAAACCAGCAGAACTAAGTGTTTCCTTTCTCAAAGAAAGGTACTGTCATTCACATTTAGGAAGCCAGTTCTGACATTAGCAACCAACCTCCAATACTGAACATGTCCAAGGATTGGTTGCAAAATGTGCCAAGACAGAAAGGTCTCTGCTGACCTTTGCCTGACCTGGATAGCAAAACACGTGCACCTGAAACACGTGCTTTTCTTCCTATTGAGAAGAATTGTCATTTACTTTCCAGAGCTGTCCACCAAAATTTAGATACCACCTCAAATATCGAATATGTCCAGTGATTGCTTCCACACAAAATTTCCCAAAATTCTTGCTGGCTTTTACCTCCACTGGGCAGCCTAACATCTGCAGCAACAAGAGTAGGACTAGGTGCTTCCCTTCCAAAGGAAGGTACTGTCATTCACAGTCAGGACATTTGGAATCGAGCTCTATTACAGAATACATCTGGGGATTGTTCCAAGAAAAAAGGTGCCAAGACAGAAATGGTTTGGTGGCCTTTACCTCCCCTGGTCAGCCTATCCTCTGCACCAGAAACACAATGGCTAGATGATTTATTTCCTATGTTAAACCACTGTAATCCTCTTTCAGGAGCCAACCACCAACAATGGATCCAACCAGTGATATTCAATATGTGCAAAGATTGCTCCCATGCAATAGGTATGAGGACAGAAAGATCTTGCTGGCCTTTACCTCCACTTGCCAGATGATAAACTGGAGCATCAACAGTAGGAACTGGTGTTTTCCTTCCCAAGGAAAGTTGCTTTGATTTACTTTCTGGGCCCAACCTCTGAAATTTGGAACCGAGCTCCAAAATTAACTTTGTCTGGGGGTCATTCCCACACAAAAGCTACCAGATCAGAAAGATATTGCTGGCCTTTGCCTCCCATGGGCAGCCTAACATCTACACTTTAAACACTGGAGCTATGTGCTTTCCTTCCCATGGAAAAGCAGTTGAAATCTCTTTCAAGAGCTCACCACCACAGTTTGGATGCTACCTCCTATAATGACTATGACCAAGAATTGCTGAAAAATTGCTTCATCTGGTGTGTAGACTCATATTGTCCCAATTCTATTTAACAGCTACCCAAACCAAATTCTCTGATAGAAGTGTGTCAGAACTTTGCTCCTCCCCACCTCAACACCTCACTAAGTACTGGCAGGAGCTTTATAAATACATTTAGACGAACATGAGATTTTTTCACAGCAAACCCAAGAAGGTAATGAATTTTTATAGTTACTAGGAAAGGACTGATTAAAGTGGCATTAGATGTCCCATAAAAAATCCAAACCAACCCAACCTACAGTTCCGTGAGAAGGTAACATTAACTGGCTTTTGCCTGGGACTATAACCCCCAGGGATGCTGTTTCCCAGTCTGCCCTCAGGGGCAGACACATTTGTTCCCCTGATGGGGATTCTTCTATTACCACTCTTTTTAGGAAAGAACAGAACATCTGCCAACTTCTACCAGTTATAAATGTTATTTTAATTAAAAGTTACATGAAACTTGAAGGGGTGCATTTTTTTTCTTTTCCTGTGAGTTACTGTGGCAGTCAGTGATGTAATGCCAAGGGCAAAGGATGACCTCTTACCCTGTTTTTTTAAAGTGTGTCAAGGCCAAATGAGTAAAGAATTTAAAGACATTTCAATTACTCTGTAAGTGAATTGCGGGGGACAGCCC
The DNA here is from genome assembly GCA_014706295.1 of Lycocorax pyrrhopterus obiensis. Lineage (NCBI taxonomy): Eukaryota > Metazoa > Chordata > Aves > Passeriformes > Paradisaeidae > Lycocorax > Lycocorax pyrrhopterus. The sequence continues at coordinate 4,245,844 of JACSVZ010000022.1, read as the reverse complement.
CAGCTTTGTAACTAAAGCAATTAGTTTTAATTAAAGTTATGTTTATCGCAAACTTGAACCTAGATTTTGGTAAACTGCCCCAAAAGTCTGTAAAACAATGTAATCTGGAATTAATATATAAATCTCTTGACTCTCAGCTGCATTATCTTTTTCAAAATCAAGATGATCACAGTTGCACTTCCTTGTGAAATTAGACATTGCACAGCTGGAAAAGAGTGATTTGTTTATAAAAGAAACTAAGTTTTATACTTTAAAAACGTTAAAATTCCTAGCTCAGAACGGTTGACATAAGAATTACTTTAACAGCTCTCCATATCTGCTTCTGTTCTACAGGAGCTCAAGTGGCTGAGGCCAGAGCTTGAGCAAATCTGTGTGATGTCACACAGCCTTGCTTCTGAACACGTTCCAGGGTTCACAAGTCTGTGAGTTTCCATCACTCTAGAAATAAGTGTTTACAGTATATTTCAGTGTAATTTGAATATTTATATATCAAGTACTGAGTTGCTTGTCTGAAAGGTCTATAAAACTACGATTGGAAAACAAATCCATTCACTTATTGATTATATAATTTATTCTAAAAACATCCTTCTATTCTTGCCATTATAAGTGATTTGGGTATGGAAAAAACCAGTATATTTAAATATATTACATATAAGGTAGTGTTCATAAAATAGGGAAAAAGAATGGTGATGTTCCTTATGACAGAAGAGGTGATTTAATGTATTTCTTTTATAGACAAATGGTGTCATATTAGTATGCAGTGCAGACCTGTTTCAGATACAATTATTTTATTGTTTTTATCTTAAACAGAACACCCTGGTTGTTTGGTCAGAAGAAAACTATGATTTAGCATAGTTCTCTTGAGTTTTCAAGAAAAAGCTTGCTGTGCTGAAATTTGGGGAAAAATTTGCCAGGTATACTTAATCTCATACATTCTGCTTCTTCCAGATGTTTTAGTACTTTCTGTGACTTTTTGTATTTGCGCCTCCTTCTTAAACCTGCTTGTAAAATAAACAAATATTCACTGTTATTTTCTGTGGCTTTTCTGTGATGTGCTACCGGTGGCGCCAGTGATATTTTTTTGGTGTTGGATATATAAAAAGGCAGACTTGGCTTAGTATCTTCAAAGACACATCTGTCCCTTTGCAGTAAGACTTGACAGATACGTTGCTAAATTGACCTGGAAGCGTATGAGTGGCAGTCATCTTCTTTACACCATAAAAGTCCAGCATACTTTCCATACAGTTAGATTCTTTCTTTCCTTCCCTTTCCCCTTTCCTTCCCTTTTTCTCCCAAAGCACTGGTACTCTGCCGAGACGCTTTCCTTTCCGCAGTGCTGCCGCCACAGCCGGACCGAGGGACAGCTCGACTGCTCTCCAAAGGCTATCAGTACCCAGCTCCAGCCCTTCCACAGCCGGAGCCCACAGCGGGGACGGGGAAGCTGTCCCGGGCCGGGAGAGCTGCTCTCCGCCAGGGGCGGGCCCGGCAGCGGGGGCGAGGCCGGCGCCGGAAGGAGGGTTCGGTTCCGGGCCGCGCGGCGCCATGGAGTCGCTGTGGCGGCTGAAGCGGTTCGATGCCTTTCCTAAAACCCTGGAAGATTTTCGGGTCAAGACGTGCGGAGGAGCGCTGGGTGAGCACGGGGGCTGCGGGGGGCCGGGAGACCCTAGCGGGCCGGCGCTCGTCAGTGGCTCGGGGCGGCGGCGGGCGGGTCGCTGTGGGGCTGACAGTGGTTCTCGTCTCCCCGGCAGTGACGGCTATCAGCGGGCTCATCATGGTGCTGCTTTTCTTCTCGGAGCTGCAGTACTACCTCACGAAGGAGGTAAGTACCGCCGACGGGCCGGGCCCAGCCCCCGGTGCCGCCTCCCGCTCGCGGCGGGCGACCCTTCAGGGCGATCGGTCGGCCCTCGCCCCTGCCCCCGGCGGGCCGCGCCCCTGGGCTGCCCAGGCAGCGGCTTCGCTCCCCGTAGACCCGCGGTTCGCGGTATTATTCTGTGCCCTGGCCGCGGCGGTGGGAGGGAGCTGCCCTCCCCCGCCTGTGGCGTCCCAGCGGGACGGCGCAACGTCTGGCCGCCTGCGAGCAGCCATGCCATGCCATGCCATGCCAAGAAGGGAAAGCAAACGCTGAACCCCTGTCTCCCCCCCCCCCACGTTCAGAGAACCCCCAGATATTTAACACCATTGCAAATTGCATGTGCTGGGCTGTGCATGGCAGCGGCTCAGGTGTCTGGCAAATCTATTCTGTCTTAAAAATCAGCTCCTGGGCCGCAGCACGGAGGGAAAGGGACCTTTTGATTTGCTTCCAAGTAAAATGGGACTCTGTTTTTCCTTTGTTCCCAGGTTCATCCAGAATTGTATGTTGACAAATCAAGGGGAGATAAACTGAAGATCAATCTAGATGTTATTTTTCCACATATGCCTTGTGCTTGTGAGTAAGACTTCTGAATGCTGATGATAATGAAAAAAATTAATTCAGAAGCTAAATTTTTAGCAATATAATATTGAACATTTATTAGGAGAACAAAGGCATATCACAGCGCTGGGGCGCTTGGCAATATTGCCAGAGGCGGACTCCATTCATTTTACTGTGGACTTAAGTACTCTCTTAAACTGTTACATATTCATTAAGCCCAGAAAGTCATTTACACTTCACTCAACTTCCCCCCCCTCCGGTCTGTGCCCCCTTCCACCAGCAGGGCGCCGCTTCAGTCCTCTGGATAGCTTCAGAGTTGAAGGCAGGCACCCCCCTCCGGTGCCTCCCCAGTCTCCAACCTAATTTGTAGCTGACAGCTTCCTTGGGAGGTGTGAGTTTTGATGAGATAACAGACTTCCTGGGATGCCTACGGTTTATCTTCTTTGTTTCTCTAAGATATCTTGGTTCCTGGCTCTGTAGTTTCTCAACTCAAAAGACATTTATTACCATGTGTTTATTACTACATTTCTTAACATATTACAACTATTTCGAAGTTACAATTTACCTTAATCTAGTTTCTACTACATTTTACCTTATTTCTACATAGTACATCATCACTTATACATGTTAAAATCATATATGCGAAAGACAACATTTATCATGCACTCATTTATCACAATAATTTTCATCCTTGGCAGGGACTCGAGGCTCAGTGTGCCCATAACAAATGTATGTTTATAGATCGCTTTTCTTGCGCACTGGTTTCAGATTTAAGCATTGATGCAATGGATGTAGCAGGAGAGCAGCAGCTGGATGTAGAGCACAATCTGTTTAAACAACGTTTGGATAAAGCTGGCAATCGTGTAACTCCAGAGGCTGAGAGACACGGTAAGATGCTGTTTTGCCTGTCCGGGACGGATGCTCTGGTAGTCTTTCCACTGTATGCCTGTTCTGAGATTCATGGAGACAAGTGACAGCTGTAGAGTGTTTAAATGCCACGAATTCTTGAAGACCTTGTAGCATCCAGATCTATTAAACTATTCTTACACTCAGTACTTCTGTAAGGAAATCTTTGCCTGGTCCCTCTGAAATTACAACAAAGACCCGTGGATGCATTTGAAGAATACAGTTGTGCAGTTGGTGGATTAGAAATCAAGCTGCTGTTCTGGCAAAACTTAGCTTTGGTTGTATGTTTAAGTCACAGTGGGTGAACAAATGGGACTATGTGGTTCAAGGAAAGAGCTTCTCTCTAGGGAAGGCTCCAGTGACTTAACCCTTAAGCCTAAACTTGCACCTTACTCCATTAACTTTGTGTGTGTTAATGCACACCTGATAAATACATGGGAGTTGATCTATTATTTGCAAGTTGTAATAAGTGATCCTTGGCTACATAAACCTCTCCTCTACATTTTTTACATGTTATGACTCATCCTTGTTCTTTGATACAGTCCAGAAATGATTCTGACAAAGCATTTCAATGTCACAGTAATACTGTTCTGACTTTTCCTTTCCAAAACATGAGTTACTTATTCCCTTTTCTGGGAGTCAGTGTAGTTCTGTGTATCAACATGACCAAATGTGTAGCTTTGTATCACTTTAGATTTAACATTTCTGTTGTTGACATTGAAAGGCTAAACTAAGCCAAGAGCTGAACAATTGGCAGGCACAAGGGCTTCTCTGGTTGTCATGGGAATGTGGTGATAGTGTTGTTACTACTGTGTCACTTAGCAGCCACCACAGGTTGTGACTTTACAAGTTATTGTCTGGGGACAAAAACTATTCTACATGTTGTGAAGCAGGTCTCGTGTCACTCATAATGTACTGATTGGGTCTACTTAAGACATGTTTTAGCAAAGCCTTTATGCAAATAATGTCTGATGTTCCAACAAGGCTTACAGATAGCCAGTTCTTTGCATGGAGGCTGTTCTTGAGATGACAAATGCTATGCTTCTTCTTGGTCTTATTTCACACGTCAGCAGGCTACATACATACATACCGTTTCAGGTGGGCGTTGGGTGCAGGGTGTGCAGCTGCATGTTGTGTGTGGAACAGTCATTATGCATAGAGCAGAACAAGAGTATAAGACAGAATTTCTAGATGTGTCTCACCACTTTGAATCCTCTTTTGTCTTAGAGCTGGGAAAAGAAGAAGAAAAAGTGTTTGATCCAAATTCTTTGGATGCTGATCGCTGCGAGAGCTGTTATGGGGCAGAGTCAGAGGACATTCGGTAACCTTTACACCTTTTTCCTATCTTCTTAGCACTTGAATCCAGGTATGTTTTATGCATATTTTTTTTCCAAATGTCTGTGAAGGTCTGTGCAATGAAATCCTCCTCTTAGGCACGTGTTCAGAGATATGAGCTGTTGTGGTTTGGCTATGCCTTTGGAAGCTGCACTTAAGGTGGTTGAGAAGGTGCATCTATAGGTGGCTTGGATTGTCTACATGCCTGTTTAAGCAGTACAAAAATTGTATCTCAGCAGACAAGAGATTTTCTGCATTTGTTTGGTTTCCAGAGAGGAGGTGTTTAAATGATTTCACTGTTACATGAGCTATCTTGGCATAAAACCTGGTTATGTCCTGGCCTTGCCTTCTCACTTCTGCTGCTGGCATTGCATCCTTACAGGAGCAAAGACCAGACATCTATGACTCCCACAAACAATAGGTGTCTCTTTGTATTTCTCATTCCTCCTAACAGCAAGTTACTGTAAGAATGGATCCATTATAGTCCATATAGGTTCTGGACTAATCTTGGCTATTTTTGGCTCGGTGGTAACTTGATTTGTCCCATATGTCAAGTTGTGCCCTTTCCCAGAGATGTTTTCATCTTGAGGGATTCATAATTGCTGCCTTAAACAGCAGGAATTCCTTCAACATGTCCAACAAAACACGAAACCAAGGAAGAAACCTGCGGTTTTTTTCTGGTGACCAAGGTGTTATCCACAGGTAGAAAAGTACAAAGAAAATTTGCTGTTAAGCCCCCCTTTAGCCCAATGTCTTAGCCTAAAAACAGAGGAAAGGAGGAATAGAAACAGGCAGGTGCTTTGTTCACATGAGGAGGTTCCAAACTGCTCATAACTGTGGGACACTGATGTTGTTTTTGTGGCAAATTTCTTTGCCAAGGGCTACCTTGGCTGTGTAAATGGCCAGGCAGAGCCCTCTTCAGACTCCAGTCCTGCATTCAAACAGCATGCATCCTCACCTCCAAATCTCAAAAGGCACATCAAGAAGCTCATGCTCATTCAGGAGCATTAGGCCACTTTTCAAGGTCCAGTCCCCAACGTTTGTGTTGTTGCTTTGTTGAAGAAGAATCCGTCAAGGATTCAAGTCCTGAGCTGGAGCATCTGTTCTTAATGATGATGGTAAGATGGTGCTTGTGCTTTTTGCAGGTGTTGTAATACTTGTGACGATGTCAGAGAAGCATACAGGCGGCGAGGCTGGGCCTTCAAGAACCCAGATAGCATAGAGCAGTGCAAGAGGGAAGGGTTTAGCCAGAAAATGCAAGAGCAGAAGAACGAGGGCTGCCAAGTGTATGGTTTCCTAGAGGTCAACAAGGTGAGAGAGAGCTTTTACTGTGAACCTGCTGCATGATGGTGAGGACTGTGAAAAAGCAGAGTCAAGGCATTCCTCTCCTTTTCCAGCTTTAGGTGCTCACAAGACTGTCATAGAATAACCTCTGGGATCAGCAAGGTCTTTGTGCTTGTCATGGGGTTCAGGAGGACAGTCAGGAAGAGCAGTGGGAAGAGGCTAATTCCGGTTTGTGTTCTGTAGGCTGGTAGGAAGTCATGGAAACTGGCGAAGTTTGCTTTTTCCTCCCACCTGGGTACCAAGTGTTTTTGCTGAGATTTCTGAAGGAGGAGAGGCAGCTTCTTTGAGCTTGAATTGTTCCACCTGCCCTTCTGGTCTTAAATCAGAGGCCACAAGTGGATGCTGGAGATAGCAGTAACCAACAACTCACCTGCAGAGGTGTTGGAGAGAGGGAAATGTTATCTTCTTTAGAAAAAAAGTGGAAGCAAGGCTATTGGAGTTGGTTGTCAAGGCTGAAAATGCTCAGAGAGGTGGTTTTTGCAAGTGATGTATGAAAATATACAAGATGCACCAGGTAACTATGTAACCTGTCATTTTGCAGGTTACCTCCACAAACACACAGTTTACATACCCAAGTACCTTCTAGAAGTCAGACCCAGGCTATTTTTTTTTTTTTTACTTCAAACTCTGTTTTTTTCTTTTGGGTTTTTTTTTAATCCTTGTGTATTTTTCCTGGAGACTACAATCTTTATTTCTAGAAAGTAGATCTTGTACTCACAAATCCAGACATTGTGATTTGAGTATCATCATACATATCGAACTGTTACGGGACCCTCTGTCACAGTGTATGATGAGTAGGAAGATTCCAAGGGGAATACTGGATGTAGGAATGGTCCAAGTGTGAGTGTCACTGGGGAAGTTTCTGGGGCCTGTTTTTAGGCACTTGGAATTTTGCCCGTCTTCATTCTCAACAGGTCTGCAGTTAACATAAGGCATAGGTTTGCCAAGGCATCGAGGATGTAATATAGTATGTGAGCGTGGAACATTCGCATCTTCCAGGGCAGAGTGTATATGTTTGCTAGTAAGTGTCAGGGAGGATTGGCACTTAATATCCGTATCCCTTTCAGAGTCCAGGATGAAATTTTACCAGTTTGTCTTTTGCAGATTTTTTGGGGGTTGGGTTGTTTTGGGAGGGGGTTTGGTAGGTTTAGTGCTTTATTTTTGCATTCTCTTTTTTTCTTGGGTGTATACATTGGATCACTGCTGATTATTAAGTGTTTTCTTACCTTGTTCGTTCTCACTTTCTCCTCTCCTTTGCTTTGATACTATTTTGTATTTTCTGAAGGGCCAGTCGGTTCCTTCCGTGGAGTTAATTCCTCCTTCTCATTTTTATGTCCACTAAATAATCTGCATAGAACAGCTATTATCCACATCAGTATTTAATTATGGCTTTCAGCATCACTGCCTATAAGGAACACAGGAAATTCATACCTCTCTTAGGCTAATGTCTGCTACTACTGTCACTTGTGAAAATGAGTTGGTTGCTGTCTGTCTTGTGTAAACAAAATCTTAAAAAGCCAAACACCAGTACAACTTCTTTACTTACATAGATTCAGATTAATAAAAGGTTACTCTCTCCTGCAGGTAGCTGGAAATTTCCACTTTGCACCAGGAAAAAGTTTCCAACAGTCTCATGTACATGGTAAAGTATTTTCTTTTCCTGCTTATTTGACCTTTTGCTTTCAAGTGTGTCTGACCATTTTCTTTTAATATCTTTGCGTTACTGTCTATAGTAACAGCATCACTGCTTCAGCGGGGAGGACATTGTTGAAGTTATTTTACAGTGGTTTAGAGCTATCATGGACAAACAGAAAAGTGGTTTCTAGGGGTGCTGCCACATGGGCGTGGAAGAACTTGGCAGAGAATGTTTCTGGGCAGTCTCTCAGTTCTGCAAAACTTTGCTGCTCTGCAGTCAAACAACCTCAGTTAAGGTGTTCAGTCCAGGACCTGACTACCAGTACCTCTGGAAGGGATATTTTCCTCCATTCATGAGTTTCAGAGTAAAATTTAAGTTGCGAAGGACTTCCTTGAGTATCGATATAAGTATAGCATGGCCAGAAAAATAGTGATAGTTTACAAAATCATGGAATGGTTTGAGTTGGAAGGGACCTTTAAAGGCTGTGTAATCCAACCCCCCTGCAATGAGCAAGGACACCTTCCACTAGAGCAAGTTGCTAAGAGCCCCATCCAGCCTGGCCTTGAATGTTCCCAGGGACTGGGCACCCACCAGCTCTCTGGGCAACCTGTGCCAGTGCCTCATCACCTTCAACATATACAATTTCTTAAATCTAGTCTGAATCTGCACTCCTTTAGTTTAAAAGCATTGCCCTTGGTACTATCACAACAGGCCTTACTAAAATGTCTGTTCCCATCTTTTTAATAGTTGTCTTTAGGTATTGGAAGGGGCTTTCAGGTCTGCCCAGAACCTTCTCTTCTCCAGGCTCTCCCAGCCTCTCTCCATAGCAGAAGTGCTCCAGCCCTTGGAGCATCTTTGTGGGCTCCTCTGGACTCGTTCCAGCAGGTCCACATCTTTCCTGTGCTGGGGATCCCAGAGCTGGAGGCATCTCTGCAGGTGGGGTCTCACCTGAGTGCAGTAGAGGGGGAGAATCCTCCCCCTCATCTGCTGCCCATGCTGCTGCCCATGCTGCTGGGAATGAACCCAAGATGCAAGTGGTTTCTGGACTGCCATTGCACATGGCCAGGTCATGTTGAGCTTCTTGTCCACCAATACCCCCACCTCCATCTCCACCGGGCTGCTCTTTACTTGCTCATCCCCAGCCTGTATTGGTACTGGAGGTTGCGCTGACCCAGGTGCAGCACCTTGCACTTGGTTATGTTAAATCTCATCCGGTTCACTGGCCCCACTTCTCAAGCTTGTACAGTTCTTCTGGATGGCATCCTGTCCCTCAAGCATGTCAACTTCACTACTCAGCTTGCTATTATCTGCAAACAGGCTGAGGATGCACTCAGTCCCACTGTCAATGTCATTGATGAAGATATTAAGCAGTACTGGTCCCAGTATGGACCCTGCTTGTTACTGGTCTTCATCTATATATTGAGCCATTGACCACTACCCTTTGGACGTGATCATCCAACCAATTCCTTATCCAGTGAAGAGTCCACACATCAAGTCTGTATTTTTTACTTTTATCACTCACTCCAATTTAATCTGTACTACTGAGGTAAAGGTCAGGGGAGAATGTGAATGTGCTTGGTGAGAGTAACTGGTGTATTTGCAGAAAAACAGACAAACTCTTGAGCACAGAAGAAGCACTTTTGTGCAAACAACAATAATGAGAAAAGCCTGGTTTTCCCCACAATACTGATGGTCCGTAATAAAAAAAAATATTTCACTTATTGTGGCAAAAGCTGCTTTGTGTGCTTAAGCTAGCATGACAACAGCAACCTTACTACAGCCAGGATCAACAATGTCGCAGCATATATGTTAAGGAGAAGCATGTCTGCATTACATCTCTCTGTAACAGTCAGGAATGCAGGCTGGCTGCCTCAGAGCAAGTGCTTGGTGTACAGAGAGGAGGGGATGAAGTCAGGATAGCTCTTTAATTCCATGTCCTCCAGAAGTGCTGCACAGCTGAATTAAAAATTCAGTCAGAAAATACAGATAAAACCCAAAAGGGCTGTGTAGTTACTGCCAACCTCATCCACTAATTTTCTTGTTCCCATTGGCTGTATCTGATGGCCTCCTCTTTATCTATGGAAAAAGAGTGTGGTTGCTTCCCACTCTCTCCCTGTCCCTCAGCGTGTCATAGGCCTTTCCTGTGTGGGGCTCACGGCATATCTTTCCCTGCTGAAGAGTCACAGCTTATGAAGCTGGTCATTTGTGGAAGCCATTTGACCTCTGAGCTTCCTTGCAGGATTTCTCTGAACCTCTTTTAGTTCAGCTCTGTCTGAAGGTACCAGACTGCATGCAGAATTAAGGTCCAGGCTAAGCATGAGACGCAGTGGCCTAATGATTTTCTTCCTTTTGTTCTCTCTTGCTTTCCTAGTTATTCGTAACGTGTGATTTTCCTTTTTACCCAGCCTTTTTCTTGCCAGTGTTTTCATTGCACTAGCCAACAAATAAGGAGTTTTCCCTGACCTGTAGGGGAAATGGACTGCTCAGAGCATGGTTGTTTTCTTGTACGTGCCTCACTGTAACCTTCCTTTGTAATCCTTTGGTTTTTTCTCCCTTTAATTACAGATAAAGAATTTGACTAGCATTAGAGGACAGGGTTCTGTGAGATATTTCCAGAACTCTTATCTCATTTGGATCATATTTCCAGACAAGAACGTACATGTTTGTGGTGTTTGATTCCTTCAGTAAGGTCTGCATTAACGTGCAGTCCTGTTAATACACTTAACAGAATGTCACACAGGATGAAGTTGAATGTCTAAGAGAAGTCTGAATATTCCAAACTGTTGTTGTTGAAAGTCACATTAACAATTCACGAAATAATTTTACTAGACCTATTTGATGCAGAACTTTAATGACTGACAGTATTTTTGCTTTTCCTTCTATTTCCTACTGATATGAAACAGTAGAGAATATGAGAGTGGAGAATATCAGTATTGTGGAAAGTTCAGTCCACTGCACCATTCTTCTTGCCTCCCACTGGAGTATGTACCACGTTTGTACGGCTGATGGTTGGATTTTTATTTTGTGGTGGCACTGAAATACTGAAGCTTGCATATCAGCTTTTCAGTTTCTTGCATTGTTCCTCTCTTCTTATGCTGAGGGTTCCTGTTGTTTCATAGATCTCCAGCCAGGGAATGGGCATGGACATTACTGTGACAGTGCCAAGGGTCCTGTTAAGCAGCACTTTGTAGATCTGACTGCAAATGTAATCCTGATCTGAGCTTCTGAACTTTTGTAGTGTGCTTGGTGTTAACATATTGAAACTGTAACTTCTTGAAACTGTAACTTATTTCCTGGAGAGAAGCAAGTTGAAATGGCTTTATTTCAGAGAGTAGAATAAGAGGAGCTGACATTCACGACAGCACTGTATAAGGTGCAATTTTATTTCTGTTTAGTTATTTAACTTCAGTTATATATCACTTTATTTGCATAAGATCTGTGTTCTCAGATTCCGTTAGAGGCTGAGCACTTTACTACTGGAGGTAGTATTTTAGCTTAGTTTTCACCATTACTCTGTGTTTTAGTGTGTGCTGCTACTCATTCCTAATCTCAGGTCATCAGAATTGTCCTGTCTAGGATGATTCACATAGCTGATCTTATGCCTTTGTGCCAAAAAATGGTTAATTACCTATTAGCTAGTGTATAAATACAATGCTTGAACTTCTTGGACAGGTACTCCATGTCTGTCCTTCACATCCCATGTTCCCTGAGAACCCAAGATGAACCTTTGGAAATGTGTTGCTTTTGAAGCAAGCAGTGATGCTGCTTTTTATTCCAAGTTATTGGAAGCATTTAAAATTTGTCGCTTTAGGCTTGCACCATGATGTGACATCGTCAGTGTCAGAGAGGACTCCCAACTCCGGAACGTCATACTGGCTGCAAATGGTTGGTTGTTGTTCAGTTGCACTGAGAAATCCCAGATCATTAGGAGGAGGATTGAAAGAGATTGTGAGGAGGACTTCCAATCAGAATTCTTAACAGTGAAATTAGTTGTTCTGGCTCTCCTGCATTAAGGGAGGCCAGAGTCAAACATTACTGATACTTAGAGTCTTCTGTTTTAAGCAGCACAGCCTCAAACCGTGCTTATTCATTTGGTTCTTGCTGAGATTGGAGTTGCTTCACTGTCGTGTGTTTAGGCTTTGAATTCTAAACTGAGATATTATGTTTGGGTTACGTGATGTGCTACAGGTTTTGGTGAAGTTCTCTCTTTCACTTGTGCATCTGCAAGTACAGCCTCCAGCATCAGCTGTGCCTATTTATGACTCTGAATATGGTATCTGTTTTCTTTTGCAGCAGTTCATACCTTCTGTCTTTCCTTCCTGTCTTGGAGGAAAGAGGAATGATTGGGTGATATAGCTGTTTAATCTCTGAGGTTTGTGGTTCATGGGCTGCTGCCGTGTCTGTCCATGCCTGTACAGTAGCAGCCATCTCCTGCTTCATCTGCAGTAGTTGACAGTGAGTTTCCCACATGCGGAAACTTCACCTACCTAGTGGTAGGCTCCTCAGGAGAGTGACGTTATCTATATAATTTCCATCTTTCTTGCTCTATTTCTTATAGTCAAGGGGAAGCTGAGGGTTCTCATTCCTCCTTTAGATTGTCTTTGGGCCATTCTGTTGCTGAGGTGCCATCATCAGTCTTTTTTAGAGAAGACATTGGCCATCATGCTTTTTTACCGCCAGAGAGCTTTTTAGGATTGTTTAAAAATGTCTCATTAGATTCCTTCAATTCCTTAGAAAAGAAGCTGGTGTTGATAGCATCATTCAGGACATTCTGTCCTGAAGACATGCTCACAATGACTGTGACAATTTCTGTGGATGAAGCAGTCTGTATGTGGTCCAGATATTGTGGTTTTCTTACACCCTACATGTCAGCTGAAGGAACAAAGTTACCTTTGAAGATGCTGGTTTTGAGAGATTACTATTTGCTTTCATCCTCTTTTGTGATGATGACTTGTGGAAGGGAAAAACACAGGTAAGCTGATCTTTGACATGATGATGGTCTTGGAAAAGGAGCTGCCTACTTGGAGCCACCAAGCTTTGCCTAAAAAGGCAAAGCTTTGTTAGCTCTCTAGGAGTCAGATCCACTGGTCAGTTGTACATCTTCATTAGTGTTCTGCTTACGTATTTAAGGAAGGGCTTGTTTCTTTCTCTGCTAGAGATTGACAGCCAGAACCTATTCAAACTCATCCTTGGACACTGTGGATGGCCCCAAAAAGCCTCTCTTATTTTGCATCCTTTTTAGTGTTTTGATTACTGAATTGTGAAAAGATACCAAGTCTTTGACTGCAGAGTGGTTGTCATTTTTCAAGTCCCTTGGCCCCTTCTCAGTGTCAGCCAAGAGCAAGTGACACTAACTCCTTTTTCTGCAGAGACTGCAGCCTCCTTCTCTGTTCCTTTGCTACAGACCCAGTAGTAGTGGGCCTGTTACTATTGCACAGGCCTCTACAGATAGCAGTTGCTTATCTAAGTTGTTCTCCTGCCCAACAGCATACTTGAAAAAAAATGACGTGAGACTCAGTCTCCATCAGGACACCAGTTGAGTGTGGAGGAGATCCAAATTGTCTGATCACCTGTACACTATTCCTTCCATAGAGGAAGTGTGTATGAGCTCATTCTAACTTCTGTCCCAAAGTAGGGTCTGTTAGGGAACTGTTTTTATCCCCATACTGAATACTGAACACTGAGAGTCTTACTTCATCCTCAGCATTGCTAAGGACTTTTCTTTTTACGGTAGTGACGTCTTATCAGAGTTTGGTTGTCTTGGTGGTGAAAGACGTGAGGTTTCACCCGTTTATGGTGGACAAACTGTTTTCAAGTTATATCAGGTCTGTTTTCGAGACAACAAAAATGACATTTTCATTTGTCACTTCACTATCATCCATCAGAGCTCAAGTTGTACCAGTTGTTGTGAATGCTTAACATTTGTCAAGCAGCCCTCTGGAGCGGCCTTACCTTCTCCATACCAAAAATCATGCTATTGTAGAAGCACCACCAGAGGTGGATCAGGGGGGCAGAGGGGATCAGAATTGCTGTGGGAAGGAGTTAATGTACTGGCAAATGTTTAGCTGCACTGTGCAGCTAATGTGCTTGAGGGGAACATGCTGATATGTTGGAGTGACTTCTGCCTTTTCAAGTCAGATGAGACAATTATCTCACTTAATCTCATCTGTACAATACATTAGAGAATATCTCCTGAGAATTCATGTACCAAGCCAGCTAATCTGTTTGTACGAACTTTTACAAGGGTTAGTAAACCACTGGATTTTTCTAAGGGTAATCTTGGCAGTTGCAGGTTGAGATGCGGTGTTTCGATTCAGTAACATCTGGCAGAGGACTCAGACTCTCAGCTTTGCTCACTCCTTCTCTTAGCTGCAACATTTTCTGTGTTGCTCCCTGCCTCATTCCCCTCTTCACAACACATCCTTGTGCCACTTCCATCTTCCTGCCACTGTGCTCCTGTAAGATATTTTTCCTCCATAAAATTCATCCCCAGTTTGAAAAGTGGTGTCCTAGCTCACCTTGGGGCAATGTATTTGGGTGGCTATCTTTGGTTTCTTGGAACCTTCACATGTTTATTGACAGAGTCCTGAATGGCTGTAAGTGCTGTTAATCCTCTTTTAGGTTAAGGACTGAATTTTAAAGTCTAAGGAGGCCTTGTGATTGTTCAGGTCAGAAATGCAGGATGGGGAGGATTCTTCAGATAGACAGCAGTTGTTAAAACTGTGTTACTAAAACAGTGAACAAATCTTGGTTCTGTAAAGCAGACAGAGCTCTTGACAAACTTAAGATGTTTTACAGGTATCTTTATTTTGCCTATTAGCTGTGGTTAAGGAAACGAAGAAATGTATTTGTTTCTTCAGAAATAAGAGTCTTTGGTCCTAGCAGACAGTCTCGTAAAGATCTTCTGTTTTCTTTCCTTGTCCTGTTCCTTCTCTTAGCAGGCTAAATAGCCTGCTGATTTATGTTAAGCTAACTATGGTTAGCTAAAAATGTGTCTGCAACGTAGAGTATGTGCATATGTGCTTAGCATAATCATCAGTGATCAAAGAGAAGTAAACCTGTGGTCTGGTGGAAGACTTTTAGGAACCAAACTGCTCTATTGCAGAGTTGTAAATCACTTATTGGAGAGGAGTTTTATAAAAACTACTTAATTGTGGAAAGCATAGCAGAGCACTCTGGGGACATTTTGTTTTGGATAGCCGTAACTATTAATAGGGGTCACACACAATGTAAATCTAGTGTAACATGTTAGTTAATGTCTGGTCCTTCTCAAGTGGTGCCCTGGGATTTCTCTGGTACTGTGCTATTCCTGTAAGTTTTGTCATCGTCACTAGTCGTCAGTACAACTTCACGTGTGCCAACACATGTGACTACCCAGGTGATAACGCTGATAAGCACCATAATCCTGCAAAAGGTATTACGAGCACACCTGCCAGGAGGATCATCCCTCTGCCTCTCTGTGCATCACTGTGCCAGTGCAAGTTTTGGTGCAGCTGTGGGATTAACCTTACTTTGGAGCTGTTCTGGCTGGAAGAATAGCCTCACATAAAGCAAGACTTGCATTTCAACCTTTTACAGACTGATGTGGCTCACCACTGAAAGGTGGGTGGGATAGGAATGAGCTGTGGGACCAAAAGCTGGTGGGACAAAGAAAGTTTTATTCTTTTGGTGGTATGAAATCGTAGAATATCCTGAGTTAGAAGAGACCCACAAGGATCATCACATAGGTCCAGTTTAAATGCAGACCCACCAGAGCCAGAATCTCTGTGGAACTTTGTAATAACTGAAGGTTAGCCTGTTAGTGTCTGTACAAAAGGCAGCAAGACTTGACACTTCACTGGCAGCCAAGTCACGGAACTCTTGACTTAAGTGCAAGTAATAGTGCAGCATGAAACGTCCTGGTGTTGCTGGTAACCGTTAAGAAAAACAGCATAGCATAATGCCAAGGCCACTTCTCCTGTCTTTCCTTCCTCTGTCCACCGTCACATATACTTCCAAATTTTTACTAGGAATTTCTTTTTTAAAGTTCATGGATACAGTTGTCAGCATAGGCACACAATCTGTGTGCTCTCACTGTGCTAGTGGCAGTGACAGGTCTGCACTCCAGTCAGAGACAGCAAAAGGAAAATCTGAAGCCAGTGCAGCTCTGAACTCTTTGTAATGCAGAACCATTGCCTTAATTCCAAGTACTGCAGCCTTAGTCTCTGGGCATTTAGCTGTGAAATGCAACGACCTTTCCCTACATCAGAGCCTTAGGAGAAGGGTACTTTAGGGTTAGCATTTCCTTTTCTTACTGTACATTCTGTGTTTTGCATGCATATCTCTTTGGTTTTAGTAAGAGTTTTATATAAATACAAGTACAGCTTCTGGTGGTTTACTGAAAAATGTTAATAGAAAAAAGTTCACAGCGCACTCATGCTAAATAAATGTTTTAAAGGAGAGACTAGTTCAAATCAGATCTTTAGCTTTGCAGCTTGTTTTGTGCTAGACTCTCAAGGAAGCAGCATTCCTAATCTTCCTTAATAATGTAGCAACACTTGGTAATCTGACTCCATTAACTCCCAAAGTAATAGCCCACAATTACTGAGGTGTGTTTTACTTGCTAAGGTGAAAGGTGAGGTCTGCCTTCCTGAGCACATGAATTTACCTGTTAAAATGGCCACAGCCTCTGGCTTCTTTGAGATGATTGTGTGACTTTGGATGAACCTGGTAGAAGTGATACTGAAATGGAGTTGCAATTTCTATTTTCATCCTGAGACTGATGCTTCTGGTATTGCATAAAGTCATTTAAATAGCAAACTAAAAGGTATCCGTTGCCTCTCACTGCCCGTATCTCTGCCAGATCCCTTCTAGGGGTGTGTGGTGCTGCCAGCATTGTCATATTGCTATATGTGGGAAGGGCAGAGATGGGGCAGGCCAAATTCCCCAAATCCCAGCACTGGTGACAGTCACCTCGGCCCTACCAGTGATTTGCAGATACCCTGCTCAGGCCATCCCTGCAAAGACTTTTCCTTTGCTACTGTGTTCTTGGGCAGCAGTAGCAAGGCTGATAGGCAGAGTGCTGAGAGTTACTAAGATTATGATGATTTTTTTAGGGCACTTGCATGTGATATTAAAGCATGTGCTCTGCTCAGCTGTTCGTTTAGATCTATTGTGCCCTCTGTGTTTTACAGCAGTGAGAGGAATTATGTGTGGCTAACAGCAAAGCTTTCCTTTCTTGCCACTGGGATCTTGTTTTTGTCCTAGATGAAGAATACATGCAGGTGAGGACTGAGATACCTAATCTGAAGTAACCCCAAATTAAAGTTACTTTCCTTCATTCTAGCAGTGGCTCTGTGTCAGGAGGGGTATTAAAGCAGTTTAATCTGTCACACACCCTACTATGCAAGCAAGAGAGAAACCCAGGCAATTTTCTTGCCATTTTAGATTGTGATGGAAATGAGAGTAGCTCCCTTATTGCTAGAATATGGTAGACATATATTATTGTTATGACGATGTGAGCTATATTGTTAACTATTTTTCTATTACAGTTCACGATCTGCAGAGCTTCGGACTTGATAATGTAAGTGTTCCTAAGGCAGTGGTCTAGTTCTCTTAGTCTGTTTTCCTTCTGGATTTCCCTCCCATTGCCACATTGACATCCTAGATTGCAACAGATTTGGCTTTATGAGTCTAAGCAGAATCTGGGGCCTGCTTTCACAGAGGGTTCTGAAATACATTCTGGGACATTTGCATGCTGCTTGGCAAGCCTGTGCCTCTCTTCCTGAGCCTGCCTTTCTCCTTATTCTATGCTTCACAGTTTCTTAAGGTTGATATTGTCACAACTGCTTCTGGATCTGTTGGAGTTTACCTTGTGCTCTGAGGTCAGCAGGTGATGCTCATACCTGTGCCTCCAAGGCAGCTGATAGTATGTGCTCCTATGGCAGCAAGAGGAGTGGGTGGGAGAGCCTGCTTTGTACATGGGAGGAAAGGGCACCAGGATCTCAGGATTTCCAGCAAGAGAAGGAGAAATTCCTCGTCTTGAAGTCTCCTATGAATAAAAAAGAAGAGCAAATGTTTTGGAGTTTACTGTTAGGATGCACAGAGAAGGGGAGCACCTGTCTCTATTCTAGAGCCACGCTCAGAAAATATACAAATAATGAACTTCAGGCCCCTTACCTTCCCCCTTGTGTGCTGTGCAGCTGTTTGAGTTATTAGCATTTCCATTTCAGATCAATATGACGCACTATATCAAACATCTCTCATTTGGAAGGGACTATCCAGGCATTGTGAACCCTCTGGATGGGACAGCCGTCACTGCACAGCAAGGTAAAAGCCAGCTGAGAGAAGTCTCTTTTTAAGTGTCTGTATTAGTAAGTGTTAGAACAGAGCAGGAGCAAAGTTCCCGGTTTTAACAAGAACCCTGACAGTGTTATGTGAAATGTGACTCCTCCACCTTGTGCTCTTTCTGGAGCAGCTGTCTCCATTCACCTGGAAGAAATATGCCACCATGTTTGGATTCTGTGACCTTTCTGAAAGATATCTCTGTTCTGTGTTCGTGGATGCACAACAACAGGTACAGCACATCATTATTAGAGGCCTTCCTCAGATGTTGTTCAATATCTGTTAGACACCTGTCTAACTACCACATGAAGTAAGAGAGAACCAGAAGATGCAGGGTAGAGAAAAAAGGCCTAATTGATAGTTGCTGGAGAGCTGTGGTGTCTGCCTTACCTTGACATACCCAACAGTAAGAGCTTGAAAAGCTGCAGTGAAGTTGAAGCATTGCTGATCTTTTCCAGATAGCTCTAGATTTGCTGGCTTGAGAATGAAAGACAGTTTTCTCCTCATGTTGTTGCTGTACATGAGTTTATTTCCACAAGCCTGCTTTTCTATGAAAGCTCCTTTACATGCCACTGCAGAGTTTTGGTTTTTTTAGTTCCACTGAAGTCTGAAAATTTTGTCTTTGCAGGTACTTGGAGCTGTATGTAGTAAAGCTTGGAGAAGGAAGTGATTTGCTTTGAAGTGGTGATAGGATTTTTAGTCCTACCTGAATTTGTTCTTTTAAGTTTTCTACCATTGATTTTGATCCTTGTACCCAAATCAGAGTATGGCGTTAAAAAAAAAGTACAGAAAAATTAAAAGCCGCATAATGTTCAATACAATTATGATGCTGTAGTTAGCCTGTGGAGTAACAAACTATCTGAGAGGGAGGGCCTGTAGCTGACTGGTAAATTTCTGCTTAAGCTCAAGCTTTT
The DNA here is from genome assembly GCA_014706295.1 of Lycocorax pyrrhopterus obiensis. Lineage (NCBI taxonomy): Eukaryota > Metazoa > Chordata > Aves > Passeriformes > Paradisaeidae > Lycocorax > Lycocorax pyrrhopterus. The sequence continues at coordinate 4,226,976 of JACSVZ010000022.1, read as the reverse complement.
CATCGTGAGCCTCAGGGAACCAGTTGGTAAATTCTTGAAGACATGCTCCAGTAAAGAAGTAGGAGAAGTAGATTGCAGGTCAGATTTATGTTTATTGCAGCTAAAGATACCATATGCAAGAATTACTTCTGCTGTAGAAATGGATGAATAATCTTCTCTAGGGAATTTCATAGAAAAAGGTTTTTTCTTTGCATTCTGTTATCCTTAAGAGAACAGGCTGGTCTGAGGCAACAGAAGGGGTTCTTCTATTTTTTTCTTCACTGGTCCAGATCTTCCTTTTCCTCTTCTGATACAATAAATGCCATGCTTCTGCAGGAATAAACTGCAATGTAGTTGATATAAGATACCCATTTAGACCTGAGTATGTTTTCTTAGGGCTATGTTGTTAAAAATAAGAAATTTTCCTGGGCTAGAATTGAATTTTCAAGAAGTTTTTGGTAAAGCTATAGCAAGTTTGTAGGTTTTCCATTTAGTCAAGGCCAAAATGCCATTAGTTTTGGTTTTGGTTGGAGCAGAAACGAGATTCACTTCGGCAAAAGGAAGACTCATTTCAGACATTAACTTTACTGTCCTTGAAAACCTCCAGCAGCTGTTGTGCAGAAAGATGTTCCCTGACAAGTTGAACAAAACTAGTTTGTGTCTACACAAAAGCTTCCAGCTTATTGCCGGATATTAATTGTGTCTCTCCCTGTCTTTGCTTATAGCTTCCATGATGTTTCAATATTTTGTCAAAGTGGTCCCCACTGTGTATAGGAAAGTAGATGGTGAAGTAAGTACCTTTCTCCCTGTTACTTTGTCAAGTGAAAGCCTGCTTCACTTTCTCCTCATATTCTTGATGCTGACAGTAACTGTGGATCCAGGTGTGTTGCCAGGTGTATACCAGGGGCTGTGTTGTACATTCAGTACTTGGAACCCCCAAGTATGGAATTTGGTAAAGAAACCGGGATAGTATCTTTCTCAGCTTGGATTGTAATTTGTGTCAGATAACTTAGTAAGGATGACAGAACATAATTTCATTTTACAGAAACCCAGTTTAATTGCTCTAAGAATAGGACTAGTATGAATAACATGTAGAAGAATGGCAGGGCACAGAAGAATGCTGGAGGGTGATCTTAATTTATGTGAAGATAGGCTATCTCTGTCTGTCTCCACTTTCCTGCCTCTATGTATTGTTTCCTTTTTGCTCACTCTTGATTATTTATGGCTCTCCACCATCAGTGCTGTCTCCTGAAGCATTCTTAGCAGGACTGCATGTTGGTAGAGGATGACAGACTTAGGGTTGAGAGAGACACCTTAAGCCATTATGTGCGAGCAGAGACCAAATAGTCCAGCCTGGGTGTGATGCATCCTTCATACTGTGGGCTAGCTGCAGCTTTAACTGGTAGCCTACAGTAAAAATAGACCTGATAGCAAATACCTGATCCTGATAGAGCTCTTCATGACTCTTTCTAACCAATGTCAGGCTGCCCACATGGGTAGGGCAACACCGATGTGGTTCACTGAACTCATGTTTTAGTAGCCTTTCCTATTCCCTGTTAACAAAACAATGTTTGCTTTGTTTGTTTCCTGGTAGGTGGTGAGGACTAACCAGTTCTCAGTTACACGACATGAGAAAATAGCGAACGGGCTACTGGGAGACCAGGGTCTGCCTGGTGTCTTTGTGCTGTATGAACTTTCGCCCATGATGGTGAAGCTGACAGAGAAACATAGGTAAGAGACATTTCATTTTATTTCGTTCATCCTTCATTGATTTTGTCATTTTGTGTAGCTTGAAACTTCATCCTCACTTAGACATGACAGTGCAAATGCCTGAAATTCATCCAAGCCCCTTCCCAGCCACTGGAGAGGAAGAGGTGCTCACTGATGTCCTTCCTCTCCGTGTGAACCCTGGTTAGGGACTTGGTTTTTTCTGTTACTATGTGAAGCATTGTAATCCAGTATCAAGATGGAAAAGGAAAATGATGCGAGGAGCAGAAGTGTGATATAATGGTTCTTGGTTCGGACTTCTAATGGGAAGACTAGATTTATAGAGCATACCCGTCTTACCAGCAGCACCCACACAGTCCAACTGGTTCCTTACTCTGCATTTTCTATAGCTTTTCTACATCTTGCAGCCAGTGTGGAACCTTTTCTTCTCTCTGGATTAATGGTCGGCATGTAACTGCAGGGGAGGGGGAGGGGTTGTAGCTGTCTAATCTTTGAGGTTCATAATGGGGGGACAGACAATATATCTTAAAATGTATTAACATGTGCTTAGGGATTTAGTTACTGTGTTACATGAGCCTGCTATGCATTCTGACTGAGTAGGAATGAATAATGTTTTAGGGATTAAAAGCCCATCTTTTTGGTTTATAAATTCAGTACTTCCTCTTAGTGCTGCTGACTAAAAGTAGCAGTGACAAACTCCATTCTGTAGCCAGTAGGGGTTAATTAATTCTTTAATCTGAGAATTGTCAGCTACAAATATTTAGGTAATGCGTACTTATATGGTGTGATGAACATTATTGTAATAATTAGTTAATTGTTACTTACCTGACATTGGTATCTGAGCTCATGCTGGTTGTTCAAATTCTAGGTCCTTTACTCACTTTCTCACTGGAGTTTGTGCCATTGTTGGAGGCATATTTACAGGTATTGCACCTTTCAATCATTTTGCTTTCTGAAGTGTAAACATTTACTATCTTCCTCTTTCTAAAGTTTGCATGTCTGGTAATAAATCCCTGTTTGATGAAGAGAGATGATTTCCGCCTTCGGGAGGCAGTACGCTATGTTCTGCAGAGCCACAGGAGTGGCATCAGACTGTAGTTAGCACTGGAGACTTACAAGATGCTGTAGATTATGTAGATCTATTACAGCATTTCATTTCACTAGATTTGTAGACCTGTCATAATATTTCATTCTGATGCTATACAGGACATTTTGTTTTGAAATGAAGCTGTTCTTCACAGACCATATGAAAGCGTCTTTACTTGCATTCTTGGCCAGCTTGGGTCTGTAAGCAGATAGTTGCTTTCATGTGGAACCAAAGCCGGTAAAATCTGTGAATCCAGGTTGCCATGGACATAATACCAACTGTTCTCCCAGACATAGGAGCTCTGGCTACTGTTCTGCAGGGACTAGATGGGGTCTTGTGAGGAGAGGCTGTTCCTGCAAATCCATCTGAGGATCTGCACTTCACTTTCAGTGCTGGCTTCTGGAGTAGCTAATCAGTATCTGCTCAGGTCTGTGCATGGGAACAGCCTTGGTCCAGCCTTGCTCTCCAGGTAATAATCCAGGGTGCTCATAGTCAGAGATGTGGGTGTTAAGGGCCAGCCCAAAGATGTGGTCAGGGACCTGAGAAGCCAGTTACTGTGTTGCATAACATCTGTATCACATACCTATAACATCATACCTTTATCTGCAAGGTTTTCCCATCATCTGAGGTGTCACAGTGCTCAATTAACCTGGTAATGTTAAACAGAATTTCTGTCTGCAATACATTTTATCCTATTCATCTCTGTGGTTTGAAAAGGCTTTCAAAAATTACTTTCATGACAAATTCAAGTGCCCTTTAGCACTGACTGAGTTTGACAGCCAATTCATGTTTGCTGCCATACACTACGCTCAGACTGTCTGTATTCTAGAGATCAAATCAACTGGTGGCCAGTTACGCCAATTACTTGTACCAGCAATAGTGTGGCCAGCAGGACCAGGGCAGTGACTGTCCCCTGCTGCACACTGGTGATGCACCTTGAATCCTGGGTTCAGTTCTGGACCCTTCATGACAAGAAAGACATTGAGGTGCTGCAGCGAGTCCAGAGAAGGGAATGGAGCTGGGGAAGGGGCTGGAGTGTAGGTCTGATGAGGAGCAGGTGGGGGTACTCAGCCTGCAGAAAAAGAAGCTCAAGAGGGACCTTTTTGCTCTCTGCAACTACATGAAAGGAGGTTGGAGCCAGGTGAGGGTCAGTCTCTTCTAAAAGGGACAGGATGAAAGCAAGTGGCCTCAAGTTGCATATGGGGAGGTTTAGATTGGATACTAGGGAAAATTTCATCATGGAAAGGGTTGTCCAGCTGTGGCACAGGCTGCCCAGGGCAGTGGTAGAGTCACCCTCCTTGGAGATATTTAAAAGACATGTAGATGTGACACTTAGGAACATGGTTTGGTGGTGGGCTTGGCAGTGCTGGGGACAATTGGATGCAATGACCTTAGAGGTCTTTTCCAGCCTAGATGATTCTATGCTATTCTAAAGTCACCTTTGTAACAGTGTCAAATTGATTCCACAAGTAATGATAATTTCAGGGCAAAACAACCACACAAGTGTCATCTGAAGCATTACTCAAAGACCAGTAATAAGTCCAATAATTCCATATTATATAGTAATAGAAGATTCAGTTCTCATTTTAGCTGCAACTCTTTGTATAGTATTGAAATGTATGTCTTCGTGTACGGCCAAGTAATCATTTACTTATTCCTTAGATTGAGGTTTTGAATAAAAGAAGACTATGAAGCTTTATAAAGTCCTACCATTGAAAAAAGGCTCCCTAGCAGCCTTTGTGTTCCCTCCCTGGCAGGAGCTCGAGGTTCCTGTCCTGTGAAAATCTTGGTTGTCTGGGGTTTGTGGTACATTAGACCCATTCTGAGTTTTTCTGTGGTCACGAACAAGCACTGAATTAATAGGCTTCTTCAGGGCTGGAGAGGTTTCGGAAAAATACTGCAGAAAGAATTAAAGGCAGTGGTTTGTATTGCTTTGTGTCTGGTGGGTGTATATTGCAGTCTCCAATAAAGGGCATCCATCAAGGGCAGCACATGGTACTTTCAAGGTTACTGTGAAATGAGCAAGAAATGGGAAACATGCCCTTGGCAAGCTGAGTCAAGGCAACAATGTGGCATAAAGCTCTCCACATCAGCTTCCTCTCCAAATTCTTCTCAATCATCAGTAAACACATATGACTCAGCCTGTCTCTTTTACTTCTGAAAAAGAGATTAGAGAAGCATGATCACCTCTGCCCTGCAGGCTGGGTCTTTTCTGTCCTGAGGAGATGAGGACTTTACTCTTCTGAGCAGCAGCAGCAGAACCTTTTTCTGTCTGGTGGACCTGGGATTCCTTTCCTCTGACAGCAGGGTTTGTGTTTTCTTTCCTTGGGAGTTGTTCTTCTTTGAGGCATGTCTGACTTCATCCATTTGGTTTTCTCCTTTCAGTTGCAGGTTTCATTGACTCCTTGATCTATCACTCAGCACGTGCCATCCAGAAGAAAATTGAACTTGGGAAGACAACATAAATAAACAATGACCTTGCCCCATTTAAAAACAAACAAACAAACAAACAAACAAACAAAAAAACCCAAAACCCCAAGCCTCCAAGGAGAACTGAACAGTCTCTTTGAAACACAAGTGATCTTCTGAGTGCACAGGAGAAGAGGTTTGGAATTTCCAGATGGCCCTAACCACTCATGTATTACTGTGCCCTCATTCTTTGGCCTTAGTTTGTGGATGGAACGACTTGAACCTTGCTGCTGTGAAGATTAGCTATCATATCTGGCTGTGCAGACCCTACTGTCAAACTCCTTTTGTGTCAGTCCATCTTCCTCCACCTCTGTTCCCCTTCCCAACAGAGATGCTGGAGAAAATGCATTCTGTTTGCCTCCAGAAATAATGTACTTTCTTATCAAGAGACCTGTAATGGATTGAAGTTGCCATCAAATAGGCTTTCTAGCAACACCATCAGGGATTTTTAATTTTTCTTTGAAATGTTTCTGGGTGTGCTGATGCTGTATGTCAGACTTCTGTGAAAATGTGCTGAATCCCATCTCTTGCCTTCCAGCCATCCTGGGCTGCACAGGGGCCCTAAGCATTTGGGATGTGCTTTCTGTGCTGGGGGAGCTCCCAGTTGTTCTTCTTATGAAAGATGCAAGTTGATGTTTCAGGAAAAAAAAAAAAAGTGTCTGGAATTTTAATTGTTTTTTTTATTATTTTTTTCCATTTCCCCTTGGTGTATATTTTGAAATAAAGTCCGTCCTCTGTTTATTCTGGTAAGGCATATGGAGAAATAATTAAATTATTTGAACTAATCCGGGTACTGAATTGGAAATTAGAATTAAAAGACACACCTGTGTCGTACTTGGACACGAAAGAACCACGCAGACTCAGCTTAGTTTAGGACAGAAAGAAGCCAGGAAAAGCCCCAGGCTGTTTATTTTACTTCATATATATATGTTCTTAGGAATGACCGTGGATTGGAGGATGAGGTTACCACCTCTCCAACCACACTGGTCAGACAAAAAATCTATCAAACTTCTCTACCTCAGGAGAAGGAATGAAAACAAAAAGGAACGGTTAGTCAAACATAACTATGTTAAGTGCATGAGAAACTCCATCACAGAAATGAAAACATCAAAAGACTGCAAATCTCAGGGCGACACACCTGCATTGTGGCAAAGTACGTAGCAATTGTGATGATGATGGTGCTTTTTTCTGTTAAATCATCTACACCAGTGAGTAAAGTGCTTGGTATGTGGAACTATATTGGGAGAAATTTGAAATTAATGAGAAAAAAAAGTGAATTCTTGCCTTATTTGAGGTAAAACAGATTGATTACTCAAATCTCATATCTGGATTTGCTTTGGTATGACTCTAATCTTGGTCCAAGCAATTGGAAAGGCACAGGATCAGATACTGCAGAGAGAAAGCTGTTTTATAATTCATTTTAAAGCAGGTTTTGCTAGGTGGTTGGTTCTTTTAATTAGTTGAACTTACCTATAAATTAGGGAGTCTAAAAAACTGCTGTTTTTTCAGCTGGGGAGAGAAGCAATTTGTGGTGTGGGTAAGGAGAATGATTATCTTCAAGCAAGAATATTGAAAAACAGGTTTGTTTTAAATGTATTTTTTATGAATATTTAATAAATCCAGTGGGTCGGGATCACACAGTACTACTACAGCATGAGGAAGGGAACACAGTATCTGTCTGTTTCATCAGGAACAAAAAGTGACCTGAACAGCTTCAACTGGTCATCAGAGCGCCCAGCTTTGTAACTAAATTTGTAAGAATAGTCAGGAAAGAGAAGATGAATGGAAGTAATGCAGCATGAGTTTAACCCACAGTGAAGCAGTTATCACTATTCCTCTCAAGGACTGGCTTGTCCTTGGTAGGAAAGCCAATTGCTTGTAAACTTTAGAAAAGCATTGGAGATCATTGTTCAGAGCACTCCTGAGCACCTAAAGAAAGGTGAAGGGAAGGTGAAGGTGCAATATTTGTACTCATCATGGGAAACAGAAATAGTGGAGACAAGAAATTGAAGACACAGAAATGGAGAGTCTACCTGGAGAGGCAGAAAATAATGAAGCTGATAGTTAAGTAATACAGCCTTCTGCTATCAATAGGAGGGATATGACTATGAGAGTTCCGGTGATTTTAATAGACTGAAAGCCCACGTGACTAAGAGCCATGATAAAGCTGAGTCTGGATCAAGGATGTTAGTGATTGAAAGTGATAAAAGACATCCTGCTAACTCTGCTCTGGAGGAGAAAAAACTCCTTTGGGGAGCCCAGTCCCCAGGGTCTGCAGTCTTGTTCTGCAGGAGTGCCCTTTTCAAAGTTGTAATGGGTCAAAAAGCAAAGGAAGTGGTGGTTCACATGTGTTTTCAAAAGTTTATTTGACGTAAGACAATTTCAAATTTATTTGATTTTGTTGTCTTCTGTCAGCCTGTTTGATTTTTCCCTTCTTACTCTTCCTTGGTGCAATTTAAAAAATATTTCCTTAGCTAAATACTGTAAGAATAAAAGTCTTAGTAAAAGACTGTGCAGGGTGAAGGGGGCGTCTTCCTTTCCTAAGAACAACTGTAAACCTCCCCCAAAAGCCATCTGTGGGTGGAAGTGTCAGCTCTGTCATGCGGACAGCCATGTTTGAGCAGCTGCTCTCCGCTGCTGGCACCCAGTGGCTTCACGTCCTGCAGAGCCACACACAGCAGCTGACAGACTCCATGCCCACCTCCAGCCCCACCATCTCCCCTTCCTCCCTCCCAACCAGCATGGGCAGAATCATGCCCACCCTATGTCCAGCTAAATGCAAAATGCTTGGTGCCATGGGATAATGGCACCCACAGTACCCAGCTGGTAGGACCAGCACAAGCAGTACTGAAACCCTGCAAATTGCAGGGTCTGTGAGCCCAGGCGGTGGGGAGGAGCAGCAAGCTAAAGAGCTAGGACAGTCACTGGCAGTGCAATTTGGCCCATTCCTGGCCAAACCGCCTGGCTCTGGTTTCTTGGAAATGCATCACTTGTAGGATACAATCCTGCCTTCATGTGCCAGTCTCTCGATGAGGCTGAATTCAACATCAGCATCTTGGACTCTAGTCCTGTGAAAGGCTCCGGACCAGTGGTTTTTTTCCCAGTAGTGGTGCCAATTCCCTTCACTGTCTGCTCCGAAGCCAAACACAGAGACCTGTGCATATGCCAGCAAGAGCCATTGCTGTGTGGATGCTGGAGCATCCTGCAAGCATATGGACAAGCAGTGCAGGGGAGATACAGTGGCAGTGCCTGGTCCCACTGGCTGTGCTCACCTGCTGGCAGGTGTGCAAGGCAGAGCAGGGCTGTGAAGCCAGTGGAGGGGTACCACCCATGATGCTGTGTCCAGTTGTCATGGATGTACTTGAGGAAAGCTGGGCTCAGGATCAACACCTGAGCGGGGAGTGAAGTGAGCAGGTGCTCTCCATGCTGAACCAGGACAGCCAGCCCAGCACAGTGCAGCCATTGTCTCTCTGCCCAGCATAGTTCTGCCTGTCCCTGAGGAGCTGGAGCCCACAGAGCCATTACCTTGTTTCTGTCAGCTTTGATGAACTGTTTAACTTTCACATATGTGCTGCAAAAGCAGAGGCAAGCAGTGATCATGTAGTACACCTGCTGCTGAGGAGGCCTCTTTTCTTTGCGGAGGGTATCCATTGTCTGCCAGCACCCAGCCCAGTGGCATCCCCCACCCCTTGGGCTGGCCTAGCAGCATCCCCTGGCCTGGCTGTAGGAAGGGACATATCAAGCCCATGGCCCTGCTATGGGGACAGCTGCCATCCCACTCATAGGGGTGTGGTACTGCGGGTTGCCTGAGCCCTGTGGGGACAGGTCAATGCCCAACTACCCCAAAGTGCAGGGCAGAGGGATGCCCAGTACCCTGTGTGCCACCAGGACTAGTGCCAGGGCTCCAGTGAGGCATATATACTAATTACAGTGTACTTTCTAGCTAATACATAAACATGACTTTCCTAGAACTTATTTGCATGCCAGAGCTCCTCTGCATATCAGATGATGGGTATTCACTGCCTCTGACCAGAGGTTTTTTCACCACACACCCAAAACCTCTCCTCCCACCCACCCACCCTTTGGTATGAGGGTCTGTTCGACCCTGGCAGCTGATAGCCCTGGGGCTGAGCCTTGATCCCTCTGTGAATGTATTCTTATCTTCATCAACAAGCAGTGAGCAGTTCAGGGCCCCACTCAGGGTTCTGGTGGTCTTCTCTGCAGCTTTTATACAGTTTTGCTATAATAAGCAAAAGTCCTTCATGAAGATGTTTAAACCATAAATTATAACATTCAGTCTCCGACATCTGGCATTGAACACTTCCAGGGATGGGGCAGCCAGAGCTTCTCTGAACATCCCATGTCACATGTATGCCACAGCTTAACTCTGGACAAGCAAGGAAACCCTTCTGTCACCCCCAAAAACTTTCTTCAGTGTTTTGTTCTGCTTTTTATTTGATGCTTCTTTGGCCAAAGTGTTCTGTCCTCTCTTCAACCCATGGTGCCAGTCCAGTACCAGGTACAGCCTTCCCACACAAACATCTCCCCCTTTGCTCTTGTCCCCAGCCGACAGGTGCCTGTCACCTAGCCAACATACCTTGTCGCACGCCTTTATAAAATCTTTGCTTTGAGTGTTTTCCAGACACCCAAATATGTTCACATCACTCTCTACTCACGGTGACAAATTGTAAGGTGATGCCTGATCCAGTACAGATTCAGTAGGCTCGCAGTAGTGATGGCTGTCCCCATCCCCCACGGTCCTCCTGCAGTCCTCCACCTCTGCTCATCTTCTCCAGGCTGTTGTCAGTAGCCTTGCAGTGGCCCATGTGGCTGGCAAAGGCAGAGGTGGTGGGTGACCTGAAGTCCTCCTGCATCTGCAACACTCTGAGATCAGGGCAGCCATGGTGCTGACCAGGAAGTGGAACTGCTGGTATGCATCGTGGTCACATTTGGGCTTGGAGGAGTCTGGGACAGAGGCCTGGGGTCACTATGCTGCCAGCAGCAAAGGCAGGGATGAACCTCTTGCCTTGCAAACCCACACCCTGACCAGACACCACCCCACCTTCCCCTCTCAGTTTGCGCACACAGACACACACCTGCACATGCCAGGCACACAGCAGCAATTATAAACTGAAGTATTTTGAGGAAGCCTGCGTGTCTTGGCTTTATGCCCAGAAATGGTAGCTGTAACATTAAGGTGGGCCCGGGGAAGGGGCGGGAGCCTTGGGGGCTCTGGCTTGGGCTTTATTCAAAGCCTCACTCCGGATGGTACTGCTTAGCTAGCTTGGTTTTTTGTTAGCTTAAGCAAGAAGTTTCTTTTTTCCCCTTTCCCTGGCCTGGAGAGACTGCAGCAGGAAGCCTTTGGCGGCTTTTGTTTTTTTTTTCCTGAACTGTTCGGCTTCGTTTTGGTCCAAGATCAGACAATTAACAGGAGACTGTCAGCAAGGACCTGCGGGAGCCGTGGGAACCACTCCGCCCGGCCCCAGACCTCGGGAAAAGCTGAACCAACAAGAGGAAGGACACCAAGATCCACCAGCTACATCTGCTATGAGGAGGAGACCAAGGCCAGAGGTTCAACAGCTTCCCATCTGTTTTGCCTGCGCTGCTGCGTGAACTTTTTTTTCCTTCCCTGAGGCAGAAGCCGGGCACCATTTTGTTCCCCCTTTCCACGCAGCCAGCGGTTTTGTTTCTTCCCTTGGCATTTTGGGGTTTTTTTGTTCTGCTGTGGTTGTGAGTGTGTGTGGGGGATAAGGTTCTGGTTGTTCAATATCTAGCATTTATTCTTTTTTCTCCCCATGCCGTGTGGGCACTTTGTCAATAAACAGTTGAATTTTTTCCACTTTCACCCACTGGTATTCATTTTTCTAATTGGCAAAAAAAGGGATTGCTGAAGCCCTTTTCTTTAGAGGAAACACTAATTCCAGAGCGTTTTCTCCTAAACTTGTCTCTAAACAGAGACACTGAGGCAGACTCACTTTTAGTCACAGGGAACCCCAGCCTGGTGGTGTGGTGGGAAATGTGGTTGAGCATGGGTGAAAGAGCCAAGAGGGCTCGCTGGAGGTGTGCACTGGGTGTGCTGGAGTGCACTGAGTTTGTTTGAATGGACCAGTCGCCGCTGGGGTGCACTGGGCACTGCTGGGGAGGACCAGGCACTATTTATGCAGGCAACATCCCACTCAATAGGCCCTGCAGAAAAACTGGGAGTGATGCAGCACTGTTACAGCCCAGGGCTTTGCTGTAGCCCCAAGCAGATGCTGCATGACCTGAGCCCTTTGCAGCCCATTTCACCCCCACCTTGCAGCCCAAAGGGAGAGAGGACTCGCTCTTTGCCAGTGTGGGGCCCCCACCCCATGGCTGAACTCTAGACTCACCGGGGGAACATCATGTCTGCCCCACACTGACTTCTGGCTTCATGTTGAGAAAAATGAATTCAGGAGCTTAATTTTTAGCAGTATAATATTGAACATTTATTAGTAGAACAAAGGCATACCACAGCGCTGGGGCGCTTGGCAATATTGCCAGAGGCGCGCTCCATTCATTTTACTGTGGACTTAAGTACTCTCCTAAACTGTTACATATTCATTAAGCCCAAAAAGTCATTTACACTTCACTCAACCTTCCCCCCTCTCCCGTCCCTGCCCCCTTCCACCAGCACGGCGCCGCTTCAGTCCTCTGGATAACTTCAGAGTTGAAGGCAGGCACCCCCCTCCGGTGCCTCCCCAGTCTCCAGCCTGATTTGTAGCTGACAGTTTCCTTGGGAGGTGTGAGTTTTGATGAGATAACAGTCTTCCTGGGATGCCTACGGTTTATCTTCTTTGTTTCTCTAAGATATCTTGGTTCCTGGCTCTGTAGTTTCTCAACTCAAAAGACATTTATTACCATGTGTTTATTACTACATTTCTTAACATATTACAACTATTTCGAAGTTACAATTTACCTTAATCCCGTTTCTAATTAATTACATTTTACCTTAACACTATTTCTACATAGTACATTCTCACTTATACATGTTAAAATCTTATATGCGAAAGACAACATCATTCACTCATTTATCACAATGTCCAACCAGAGTCCTCACCTGCTTCACATCTACCTGCCTGGTTCTGCCCAGACAGTTTTGTCCCCAAAACATACTCTATTCCTTCCCCATTCAAAAGGCCATGAGGCAGGTACCTTTGCTATAAAACTGCATAGTCAGTTAAATTCTTTGGAAATGCTGTGGCCCACTGAGCACCACCTGCACATCTCAGAAGGAATCTATCCTCTCAAAACCCTGGTCAAAACACCTTGACTTGGGTTCAGATCATGTCAGGGCTTGTCTGTGCAGATGGCAGGAACCCTGCTGCACCAGAAACCATGCTGAGAACAAGTCTCATTTAGTTTACATCAGCCCAAAGAGATGTACACTCATGACCCCATGCTGTCCCAGTGTAGTCCTTGCTGCTGGACTACTCAGGAGGAAGGGCAAAAGGGCAGCAGTGAGGACTGTAAGAAGCAGGTTGTCCCCCAGCTCCAGAAAGCAGCTACAAAACACAAGCAGCATCAGAGAGAGTAGCCAAAGAGCTTTTAGTCATGAGGAAATAGAGCCAAAACAAAGCCCACTTCTGCAGGTCTCTCTCTCTAGGCCGTCTCTGCACCCACAGGATTTCATTAAACTTCCTGATCCTATCTTGATTCCTGCCACAATCACTCCTGTCTTTGAGTAGTCCTCAGTTGAAGAGCATTTATCCATTGATGATCTTCTCACTGATGTATCCAGGCATGGTGTAGACCAAAAGAACCAGGAAGATTGTCAGAACAGTGACAATGAAGAGCACAATTATGTATCTCTTGTACCGCTTCCAGATAAAAAACACAAAGGTCTTCATGGGATTCACAAACCAGTTGAAAGTTGTTTTTGGCCGACTAGAACAGGAAGAGAAGAATAGATAAGCACAGGCTCAATCCACAGAGCATCACATTGGCCATTTTGCTTTGGTGTCCTGCTACCCTCATGAATCACCAGCTCTTCCTGCTGCTTCCAGGCAGGATCAGCCCAGAGGCTACAGTATACACACTGCCTGTGGAAATGCTAGAGATAACAGGATGGGACTCTTGGAACAGTGCCCCCGTGCCCCCAGAGCTGTCCTTCACCCACGTAGACAAGGGATCGCCTCACACAGACAGACCTGATCATTGCACAAGCACTGTTATGGCACAGCTGCCTTGAGTATCTTCCTGAGATCAACCGTGGGCCGGGTGCTGCAGACCCAAGTCCTGTGGACCCACCTGAGCTCTGGGAAACCCTGGCAGTCCTGGTCCTGCAGACCCCACTGCCCAGAGCCTCAGTGCTTGCTCTTGGCTTCCTGACAAGCCAATACTCCCAGCTTCCATACAAACAGCTGCTGAGAACACAGCACTGTCTATCCATCCTAAAGGTGATAATACAGATACTCACTTGGGCTTTTCCAGGGGTTCAGGCGCTTTTCGGCCTAAGCCAACAGGACTTTTGTCAGCCTCCTCCACAGTCAGCAGTTGGAACTCCGCTTCCACCTTACCCTGGAGGGAGAATATATCTGAGCCACAGTTGAATGTGTTGCTTCACAGACCACACACCCTGCCACAATTGGGTATTTTTCTCCCAGTTCCGCTTACAGATGGCGCGGACGTTTTTTCTCCATTGGCTAGAGTCTTACTTAACAGCCAGTAGAAACTGTGGCTTGGTAAGAAACTAACTGTTTTGCAGACAAGGAACTGTATTTTAATGCACTCCCCAGCTACCTGATTTGTCTGCACCCTCCCACAGTGAAACTGAGCAAAATTCACCCTTGGGGACACACAGCGGTCCAGTAGCAGGGCCATCAGGAGTGAGTCTGTCCCAGGTCAGTTGGCACTTGCCTGTCTTGGGCAGGCAGAGACCCCAGGACAGGCTTCTGCTGCTGTCCTGTCTGGCTGATGGGGAGCCATATGCCTCTTGCTTTGGAGTAGGAGTGAGCAAGGAGCACACGGTCTGGGGTGTTTTAGTGGGAACACTAAATTCCTAAACAAAGACAGCTCCCCTCACAGGGCACTGCTCTATGGGAAGCTCAGAGGAATACATGAAGCTAGACACCCCTGCATGCCACAGCAGCTGCTTCTTCAGGGTAGACGAAGTGCTGGATTGGCAGTAGATGGAAGAAGTCTTCAGGATCCTGCATAAGCTGGGTCGCTGCATGTAGGACAGGCTGCTGTATCAAGGCAGAGGCAAAACACTGGCTGTGCTCACCAGTGCCAGAACCCCACCTTACCGTCAGGAGGTACTTGTTCCCACTGGGATCTGTGAATTCCATATCCTCTGGTTTGACTGAGCTGCTCCACTTTTTTTTCTTTTTCTTCTTGTACTCCCTCTCCTCTCTCTTGTCATCTTCTTGATCTCTGAGTTTGATGAAGGGCCACCAGCCCCTCATGCGCTTATTTCGGAAGATGGAGAAGCGAGGTGTTGCATTCTCCTTGGCCATTTTGATGGTGCAATGCTCAGAGCTCTTGGCTGCCCACACCATGTCATGCAGCTTCAGCTCGATGGAGCCTGCAGGCACAGGGAAGAGGAGACCACACGGTAAAACTCTGAGGTCAGCCCCACACGACATTTTGGGTGTCTCTGTCACACTCCCAACTGCCATGAGTAGGTCCCAGCTGCTGCAATGATCTATCAGAGCCCTGCACATTTACAGATGGAGAATCTGAAATTCTGTGTAAGAAAGGACTAGCTCAGGAGTTAGAGCCTAAGAGGCAGAAGCCACAGGTCTAGTCTTGTTTTTGATATGGGCTGTTTAGTGAGTTCATATAGTGAGTTATTTTCACCCCTTTACCATGTCCCATCGTGCTCTCCTCACATGTCTAAGCTCATCTTCCTCTCTAATTCCTGGAAATGTCAATTAAAATTATAAAATAGTAATGCTTTAAAATTATAAATGCTTTCCAAGTTTCAAGTTTGTCTTAGATCTGCAATAGCCTCAGTTCATTTCTGTTTGGCCTTGTGCGTCTGTTCTGCTTGGAATGAGCTCCAGTCCCACTTTGGCACTGAGCCCTTGCAACAAATCAATCTTACAACACCCTGGTCTGTACTGGCAAAAGTAGACAAGGGATGTGAGTGTTCTCTGCTCAGTTCCAAGTGAGACTGCATCTGGATGCAGTGCCCAGTTTTGGACCTCCAATGCAAGAAAGGTGTCAACTAAATAGTGTTTTAGTGGCTGAGACAGTCAAGTCTGTAGTAGGTGCCACAGCAGGAGGGGTGAGAGACACATATGTCCAGCCCAGAGAAGAGAGGTCAAGAGGGAGATCTTACTGCATTCCCCACAGCCTAAAGGAAGCTACAGAGCAGATAGCGCTAGACTCTTCTCAGAAATGGATAATGAAAGCACATAAGGCAACAGACATAAAATGCTGCAAGTGAAAAAAAAACCTGAGAATTGTGAGAAAGGTGCAGCCAGGAAAAGGGTCCCAGAAGGCTGCTGGGATTCCATCCTTGGAGATAATCAAAACCCACCCAGAAAATGTTCTGAGCAACCTGACCTACAGTGCA
Source organism: Lycocorax pyrrhopterus obiensis (assembly GCA_014706295.1). Taxonomy (NCBI): domain Eukaryota; kingdom Metazoa; phylum Chordata; class Aves; order Passeriformes; family Paradisaeidae; genus Lycocorax; species Lycocorax pyrrhopterus. The sequence goes on along the minus strand of JACSVZ010000022.1, from coordinate 4,211,173 downwards.
TCTAGCCTTGCTTGGGGCAGGAGATGGCAATAAACACTGAAGAAACCCCTTACTACCTAGAAGTTCCTAAGATTATACATGCCAGAAATCATTGGAACTGCTAATGCTTTCTTCAGTGCTTCAGTTCTTCATGGCTGAACCACTGGAAGAGCCTCATGAAGTAAAGCTGCTTAAACACACTATGAAAGGTTGAAGTATAAGGAGAGTTTTAACAAGCCCAAGAGATGTTAGGTCAAAGGGGCTGCTTTTTAATAGGGAGGCTAAAATTTGAAGAAGGGAGGAACAACTGAACAGAGCACTATAAGCTTGGGGATGACAGCAGAGGTGGGAGAGAATCAGCAGTATTTGTGCTAGCATAATGCAGGGGGAATCACCACTAGCTCTGTTTCGGCACCAGGCCTTGCTGCATGCCCAGCTCAGCAGGTGTGATTACTGGGAGTACCAGAGCATCCAGAGAGCTCTGAGCCCCCAGCAATGGGATGCTGTCACTCAAGTGCCAATAGTCTCATGAAGGTTGTCAATAGTCTCACACAGGTTGTCCCTGTGCCCACAACATGAGATCCTGGGAAACTGCTCTTAGGCCCAGACTTTGGGATCCGCATATCTAAGTAAGAGCACGGAAAACAAGCAAGTTTACTGGAAAGGTTGTGAGGAAGCAGAACCTGGAAGTCCTGTGGTGTGACAGGCCCTGAAAAAATACACCAAGGCCCTGGGACAAGCATGCAAGCACTACATGTCTGTGTAGGGGAGGTGCCTATCTCTAGGCTCTGTCTATAGATCACATGTGAAAAAACAGCCCAGGTGACTGCTGAGCTGAAGAGTTTGATCTGATGGTCCTAGTGTCCCTTCTTAGAGAGCTGAATCCCAGGGAAATTCTGTAATACTCCAGCAAGGTGAAGCTCAGGTCACCCCACTTCCAGCAGGTAACACCATACCTAGAAAGTCATTAGCTGAAATCCTGTCATAATCCCAGACCTGGAGGACCAGAACAGCCGGTTCCCGAAACTCTGATTCCTCCATGGAGAAGACAGAGTCCTTTTTCTTGTAGGTGATCTCCTTCTCAGTCGGAAGATAATTGAAGCGGAAGATGAACCTCCAGTTGAAATTGCCTTCCCCAGTCAAGGAGTTAAAGTGAACATCTGTCTCCTGCTTGTCATGGTCGAGACCCTTTATCCAGCTGCAGGAGAAACTCAGTTACCCCCTACCCCTGTCAGCCAGCCTCAAAGGCAGAGCAGAAGGATGGAAGCACTGAACCCCATGGAGTAGCAGGAAAGGGTCAAACCAGAGCAACACCTGGACAACATCTCTAGGGGTACAGCAGCCCATGCAGAGAACTGGAGTGGGCACCTCACACCAAGGCAAGGGGGAGCAGAGGTTCAGAGGAGACACGTGAGTGTGTGGGCCAGGGCAGGGAGCAGGGCAGCCAGGCTCTGGCCTCCCACTGATTCCCACCAGACCTTTTCACATAGATGTCGCTGGAAGGCTCTCCCGTGACTGGGTTGACATCATCAAGGATCACATCGTCTGTGTTCCAGATAATCACACGGAGCTCATAGCTGTGGGAAGGACACAGAGGTGAGACACATGCCATTGTCCCTGGTGCCTGGGAGGGCAGGTCAAGCCCTGAGCACAATGTCAGAGCAGCAGGACTTGAACCTTCCTAGCAGTGTGGTTCCCTGCTCCTCCGGCCAAGCACAGCCCAGCAGTCTTGCTGCCAGGCATAAAACCCTTTCTGGACACTTCAACCCTACAAGACAAACACCCACAGTCAATACAGGGAGCTTTTGCAAAGTAAATCCCTGGTGCATGGGAAACCCACCCAGCTCTACTAAGCCATAGGAGCACAGAAAAGCTTAGGCAGGAAGGGATCTCTGCAGTCTCTGCTCCCAGCTCTTGCTCTAGCTTCATAGTAGGTCGATTGCTCAGGGCCTCATCTGCATTAGTTTTCAGTATCACCAAGGATGAATATCCCAGCACATCTGAGTCAATCTGTCCCTGTTCCAGGGTAGCTTCACTCTCACTGGGAAAATGTTTTCCCTATATCCAGATGGAGTTTCCCTTGCTGCAATTTGTGTTCATTATCTCTTGTCCTTTCAGGTGCACATCTGAGAATAATCTGGACCCTCCATCTAAAAAGCACCATTAGATCCTTGAAAACTACAGATTTCCTCCTTCAGCTTCACTTCTCCAGGCTCCCAAGGACATCTGTTCACTAGCCAGAATAGAATTTGATGAGTAGCTCTGGCCTGGGTTTCTATTACCTTTATGTCCAGCCATTAACCTGCCCTTCCCTAAACTTATGCGCAGCTGAAGCTCTTATGGCCCATGCTGATACATTCAAGAGAACATCCTGTGGTCAGAGCTAGAGCAAAGAGGGCTGCATGCCACACTAGCACTGACCCTCAGCCTGTGCCCTGTGGCACATCCAGCCAGCCACGGCAAGGGACATTGACTCATCCTGCAGCCCACCAGCCCCGCCCCCACCCCCACAGGTGCTACCTGACAGGCAGTCGTGGCTTGATGTTGACAGGTGGCGGTGCAGGGACATCGTTTGGAAACATGTCAATCCACATGTGCAAGGAGCCCTGTCAAGAGAAAACAGCAGAGACACTTCAAAAGACAGACCACTCTCCAGCTCTTCAAGGAGCAGGGGTTTGGTCCTGCAAGGAGAGTTCTCATCAGAAATCCACTGCTTGGTTCTCTCCATTCCCAGCACTTGAGAGTGACATGAGATTAGATTTTACAAAGGGAAAAAATAAAGGCTACGAAAGATTGTTTATTTCTGCTCCCAAGAAAAACCACTTCACTTATACTGAATCCATTTCAAACAGAGGCAAACATGTCCCTCTGTCTTAATAAGGAGCATATGGTGATGCAATGCTTAAGCAAAACCAAGAAAACTAAGTGATGGGTCTGACTCTGCTCTCCCCACATGCATTTCCAATGCCAAACAAAGCCAGCATGACTGCAGAACTCTGCTTTGTTCAAACCTCCAGTACAAAAGGGAACAGAAGATTTCAGTGCAGGACATTAAAATGGTGAATTCAGGTGACTGCATTGCACAAAACTAAGGATGGATGTTTCTTCTCCAGCCAGCAGTTACGTCGTGCCCCAGGGAGAAGCCAAGGGTACAGAACAAGAGGTTCTTGCAAAACAGCAGTGATGAGGGACAATGCAGAGGAGGCAGGGATAGGCAAGGATACCATCACCCATGGGGGTGCATGGTGGCAGGGCTCAGAAGCAGAGCATGTCTATTGCCACCGACACAGCATCCTCATCAGAGCAGTGCTAAATGGTCTGCAGAGACAGGAAGGACTCTGGGTCACTAGCACTGTGAACACATCAACAGACGGAAGTTCCTTGAGGAAAGGGTATTCAGAAGCATCATGGGAGGTCAGAGGGTAGATGTGAGCAAAGAACAACCAAGGCCAGTGTCCTCACTTCATAGCTGGGCCAGCCATCCACAGACACAACTCCAGTCACCCATCCAGGAAGGGGACAACGCATAAGATTCACAGGAGACCAGACAGGGGGCTGGAAGCCAGCTGTCCAGAAGGTCCTTCCCCGAAACAATGCTGAGGTTTGGCACAGAAACACATCTCACCTGCACAAGCCCAGGGTTCTCTGGGTTGTACAAAGACCGGATTTCCACATGCTCTGGTACCAGCTTGTACCCATATCCTGGCATCTCTTCCCAGTGCTGCAGGACGTACAAAGCCTTATGTTCAACATCCACCAACAAGTTCTCATCTGCCACTCCTCTCTTGTTCCTCACAGAGGCCTCTGCAGCAAGACACAGCCAGGGAGAAGATGAAGGCTTCTGGCCAGCAAGAGTCATGTCAGGACATCAGTCACTAGCACAAGTAACAGAAGTTGATGTACTGGGCAAAAAAGCACCTCTCCAGAAAAACAAATGGGGAGAAGCAGGAGGGAAAAGATGAGGTGAGTGATTTCAGTATGTTGCGGTGATGAGAGAAATGGCAGGCAGGAAGAAAACAAGCCAAGAGAAATACCATGGAAAGGGCAAAAAAGAATTTACTCTGGCCCTGGGAAGAAGACCCAAGGGACATTGAGGAGGACGTGACCCTCTGGGGCAGTTTAATCCCCACATCTCTGTAGTAGTGCCAACAGATCCATGGATGAATTTTTGCCAGAGAAGTGCTACTGGAAAGCATTACTTGCCACTCTCAAGACATGCAGCTGTGCTCTCTGTTAATGAACACTATGTGCGACTAATTGACTCCTTTGGGACAGCGAAGCCAAATGGCAGTTCAAGACCAAATCTTGCTGGTGGGAGAAAAGCTAGAGCCAACAGGTGAGGGCACAATGACCCACCCACTCCTGGGTTTATGAAGCACCTTGGATATTAGTCTGAGAACTAAACCATTCCAAGCAGTACTCAAGCACAGCACAGGTTCACAGGGCACCACCTGCAGCTATGTTGGAACCAGCGCCAGCTGTCAGGGAACACCAGGAGAGCACCTTGTTTCTCCCTGCCCAGCTATTCAGTGATCTGAAAAAAAGGGGAAAAGAGCTTTTGGAGGCTTCTTGCCCTCTCCTGAGTAGGATTTCTTTTCCCTTCTTTGCATAAGCCATAGAGACCACCAGAAAACTGAGGAAAAGTTGCACTGAAACAAGGAGAAAGTAAAGTTGGCCACACACATAGGTGTCCTCACTATGAGCAGGTGAGGCTAGGGATAATCCTTCCTACAGGCTACATAGCATTGCCTTGCAGTACTCAGCCATCCACAAGTGGGCCACATCTGCTCTAGTATTTCCTTGAATTTGGATTCAATTGCACAGGTGTTGGCTGCAGCAGGAGCTAGCCTTTGCTCAGGGAAGTTCTCCATCACTGCTGGTGGAGGCTGTGAAAGGTTGGTGTGTTCTTGGACATCTGTAGCCCTGGCTCAGGGTTTGTAATGCCAGTTAGAAGGAAAGAAAAACAGCAAATGAGAAGCAGAAGCTGCGCACAAGGTGGAGATCAACAGTAGAGAGGAGCAGTGTGAAATCAACCAAGGCACCTGAAGCCACTGGAAGCACAGAGCATTCCTGGACAAAGCCAGCTAAAAACAGGAAAGAAGATTGAAAAAACACTCCCCTCCCGCCCTCCCAAAAAATACACCCAAAACAAAACAAAAAAACACCCACAAAAAACCCCAAACCAAACCAAAACATTAAAGAAAACCATCACCACCAAAAACCAGAACCAACCAACCAAAAAAAACCCCAAAAAAACCTCCAAAACACCCACAACCCCAAACAGGACTTCATTATCTTGCTGATAGTGATCATAAGCAGATGAAGGTACAGCTTTGTGACAGTGCCAGCCACCAGAATAAGCTGGCATAGAACAAACCTCCATGATCAACACTACTGTGCAAGTGGGTTTACTTTGTTCCACCCACTGCCGGGGAAGCCACTTTGGTACCTAATGGCCTGGATTACATCTTCTCCCAGTGCAACAGTGTTATCCACTGAAACCAGAGCACTGAACACCAAGGATGAACCCCACAGTGATCCAAAAAACTGGGCCATGCAGGGCACAGAGTGGGGAAGCCAGCCTGGACACTTCAGGGAAGAGAAGCCGGTGGGCTCCCAGACCACGCACCAGCACGTGCATTGCTGAGCACAGGCAGCTATTTAAGGGAGCAGTTCAACAAGTCCTCTGTACCTTCAGGAAAAGCCTCTGGAGAAACCTTGAATATTTTATTGTCCACTTTGATTTCCTCCCATCTGTACTCTGCAGCAGGGATTGAGTTTTTCTTGCATAAACTATCCAAGATCTGTGTAGGTTTAAAAGCATCTCGCCATGTGTTGTAGCCATTTCTGCATGGAAAAAGAAAACATCAAGAACTTCTTCAGCTTAAGTTTCTTTTCTAGGCTGTGAAACAGCCTTCCTTCCCTACAGCACAGGCTATGTCACTAGAACCCTGCTCAGATTTTCACTGGGAAAACCCTGGGCTTAAAAGAGTTATAAAAAATCTTAATGAATGAAAAGCTAAACAAACTCTGTCCTGACAGAGAACAAGCTGGACTTGCACCCCACAGAACTATTAGCTTCTGAGCAGCAGAAGCAATTCTAGCAGCAAGAGCAAGTCTAGCTTCAATTCCTAAGTGGGAAAGAGGTTTTAGCTGTGCTGGGTACTCAACTCCATGCCCACAGCTAATTTTCCAGTAGCAGGGTAGGAGAAGTTTGCAGAAAACTGGCTGAAGACACCAGAGAATCCATATGAAAGGAGGCCAAAGGAAATCAGATGTCCTGAGTGTTGCTGCTTACAAAATGCTGCCAGAGAAACTGCCATATTTTGTGAAAGGTCAGTGTCAAGAAAGCACTTTTCTCACAGAACACCAGTGTGAAAGCAATAAAGAAATTTTTTTGCTATGTTATGCAAGGCATATTAGTTTGCAGTAGGAATTAGAGCTATCACAGGAAGCTGGTACGTGTCTAAAGAGATAGAGTTATCCATGTAAATTGTAGTGAATCTGTGGAGCACCTGCAAATGCATGTTCTGTCTTGCAGAACAGGAGGAGCTCTGTTACCCACATATCGCAGGTGAGAAGAATGTCTATGGCCCTAATGTATCCCGTTGGTACCTACAAGTCATATTGCGCAGCCACGCCACAGTTGGCCCTGTGCTTGCTGTAGAATCGATTCTCCAAGTCAATCTTGGTCTCCCCAATCAGATCATCAGATCCAACCAAATCATGGTCAAATACTGCCACAGTGAGTTCTGATTCCATGGGAAAGGAGACTGTCAGCTCCACAACTCTGGACAGAATCAAACAGGGAAAGTGAAATTAGCGAAGAGGATGGAAATGAAACACATGTTCTGCTTTGATAATCCTACACAATTAAGAACTGTACTTAGCAACTTAAAGGCCTCTGATAAACTTTGGTTCTCTCTAAATTCAGTATGTGCAATTTTCAGTGTGCACGTTCAAAAAAAGGAATCACTTTTCCAGGAATGCATGGCTTGGATAGACGGCCTGGAGTCAGGGAAAAAGCTCTCCAGTGCTTGGCTTCCAATTTTAAATCTTGGGTGTGCTTGGCTCTTAACCCAAAACATGATGGCTCCTGAGTCAGCTGGAGGCAAGAGACATGCCCCGGAGCTTTGTGTTAAAGCACAAGATTCTCCATCAGAAAGGAACAGCATGATCAGCTCACATGCTGAGCCACATTCCAAGACCCAGATTCGCACTGTTTTTATTAAACCTGCTAGATGAAACCTTCTTGCATACTCTCCAAACACGGGATTGAGCTGCTTTGGGATGTATCGCTCCTTTGTGTCCTTCTGCTGCTGCCCCACAGTCACCACCACATAGGGGTCTGCTTTGCCATTGGGGTCTGCTGGAGACAGATTTGTAGCCTGGAATATACAAGAGGTACCGCTGTACACAGCTGTGGAGAGCACCCTGCACAAGGAACACTCTACCAGCCTTACACCACCCAAGCCTGCTTGGTCAGGTCCCTCCAGCAAGTACCCCAGCAATGAAACAGCCACTTGTTCCCACAGAAGTCCTCACTCTACAAGCCATTGATGTCTTCAGCTGTGGACCCACCCACTTGCTCATGATCTCAAGGCAGATGTAAGGAGCCAAGAAATGCCCATCTGGCCTTTTAGCACCTCCCCAAGCTACAAAGCATGGAAGACTCTCCATGGACAGGATGTAGGTGTCTTCCACTGGGCTGGCAGAGGCTTCAAGCCAGCATCACATTTTTCACAAGTGTCACTGCTCACATTTACTGAGCAGAGAATGGCAGAAGGTCCATAGGGAGGGGAGAGACCACCAAGCATTACTGCCACCTCCACCAGACTTACCTTAACAATGTAAACTCTTACAAGAACCTTGATGGGTCTGTTCCTTGGAATGCCCTGGGAGACCCTGGGCTCTGTAACAGCTTCCTCAGTGGGGTAGACATAGAAGGAGCCCTGCAGAAAACACTTTTCAAGGAACAGCTGGATACAAATGGGAATATCTAAGAAAGTATTGGAGCCACCAGCTTTACCTGCCAACTAGAAAATCAGAGCCATTTCCCCATGCAGACCACAGACACCCTGTACCCATGGAGACAGTCCTTCCCAAAGGTCCAATGATGTCTACATGGCCCAGGCAATCCCTGCTTGCAATTTAGGCTGCAGGCTGTTAGACCACTGCCAATGTCAGATCTGAGCATCTCCAGGCACTTTGGACTGCCAAAGACAGAGGACACCAAAGGTTTTCTAGTTACAGCTATAGCTTCTGTAGCTCTTCGAGGGCTCCTGGATGGGAGGATGATGCCTCTTTTAAATAACTTTTGTAATTTTAAAACCAGTGAAGCTTACTAATACTTATATGCACATTGAATACACCTGGAGGCCGCAACCAGAATGAGTCCTTTATGCTTCATGCTTTCTCCTTGTAGCAGCTGAAAAATCTAAATCAGATGGATTTATAAGCTAACAACAGTAGGACCGCAGTACAATTGCTTCAACAGGCACTAACAGTACCCTGGCCGTGCTGCAGCCCAACCTCATGTCACCCTGCACATCCATGCACCCTGCAAGGCTTTGCTGGTGTTGGCTTGCTCTGAAATACAGGTCATAAGGATCTTCTTCCACAAGCAGCACAAATGTCATCCAAATGAAACAGTACCTTGAACTTCCCCACATAATGTTCATCCTCATTTCCATCTTCATCTTCACTTGCTTTGCCACGATGAAGGGGGAAAACACACAACCAGTCTTCAAAATTACCAAACTCATTTTCCAGCTCAGAGTTGTAGATCTGAAATAAGTAGAAAGTAATTTTGAGCCTTTTCCTGCCATCTGAAAGGGAAGGAGAGTCAGAAAGACCATCCTTTCTCTGCTTCAACCATTTCACCTTACTCCTGTTATTACTCAGTGCAAGGTGTTAATGGTTTTCCTGCATGTCCCTGGGGCCAGCCTTGGATGTGGATGCACATCCCAGCTTGGCTCCAAGGTCTTACTAGCTGCATCAAAGTTCAGCAATGATGGGGCCTCAGCACACACTGCAGGTTCTCCTCCCAGCATAACTTCCACCGCAGGAAGGTGAGGAGGACATGGACAAAAGGCCAGGGCTGAAAGAGACTAGGTCACCCCAATTATCACCTGAAGGGTGGCAATGAGCTTCCTCTTGGGTTGAGCAGGTTCAGCTTCAATCACTGCCTCATCCTCTGCTTCCACGTCAATGGAGGATGCATTTAAATTCCCTCCATCTAGAAATGACAGTAAGAGATTAGGAAACACTCTGATTTCGCCCATCGTGTCAAGTGTCTCTACATGAAATTACCCCAGCCACAGCTTCTGCTTTCACCCAGGGCTTTGACTTGTGTCACAGCAACTGGAGCTATTGTTGTTTGTAACAGGTGTCCTTCTGGCATCTCAGGTTTCCCAGCACGGCATGGCTGGATGGGTGGGGGGACAAAAATTGGCACAGACCTGCCTGTCTGCCTGCATGGCTGCTGTTCAGACAGGAATTGGGCGGAAACCAAATGAAGGAAGGTGGTTGGACCAGCTCACAGGTGCTGTCAGGGAAGGCACAGAGGAGAGCTCACCCTCCTCTTTGGATGAGTGCTTATTTGCTGGCCTGCTGGTTTGGGTGGCTAACCAAAGCATCACTGCCACTTTCCGCACAGCTAGCTGAGCCTGGAGAGACTGTGTCTAGATCTTTCTCAGGGGCACCACCAAACCAAGGACAGAGTGGGTGTTTCCTTGTCCCATTTCACAAGGGTCCAGATCCCTCAAGTGCTAATGGCATGCAGGTACCCTCAAGCCCTCTTCTTAAATTGTATTTACATCATTTTTATACTTCGCACTTTCCCAGGTCAGAGCTATATGAGTCACTGCTTACACCTCTGCAAACCTGAACCTACAGCTCTAACAGTGGTCTCAGATTGTAAAAAGATCATTAGTACTGTCTTTCTGTTACCTCTGTTACCTGATTCACCTGTACCCCAAGTGAGTATCCCATGAGCACAGACTGATGCCCAGCTCCTGGACAGTTTTCCCTGTCCACCATCTCTCTCCATCCCACCACTGCTTCCTGGTTTCACCCAGACAATCCCATGATCCCTGCAGATAATTTTTCTGCATTTTTCTCCCACAGGAAAGCACTTGCTTTAACACAATTTTACAAGACTTCACTATTTTCCAGGACTTTTCTGACCATTTTCCAACCTTTTTTCAGGAAAGTTTGGCATTTTCAACTTGAAATAGCCTGTTAGCCCTTGTCGATGGCTTCAGCCTCTCTGCTCACTTTTATGTTGTCGTTGCTGAATGTTGCAAGGTTGTTCTCTGCACAGACACGATTCCCACAAGCCCAGTACCCTCTGGGGTGGTATAAAATCCTGGTTCTCCCCATTAAAGAGTGGGGTATTGCTAGAGGACTCACCTGCATCATTCAGGTCATCATTCTCAGCATCTTCCTCATCACTGCATGCCTGAAACACACATAAACAGTCACCTCAGATGCGTGACAGCAAAGGCTTCTCCTTCCAAGCACAGAACACTGACATTTTCCTGCCAACAGAGTAAGTAATACATAGCCTGAAATCATTCAGCAATAACATCATTGCAGGATGGTATCCAATGAGTGTCTTAATGACTTTCTCTTCTCCCCAGATCCTTCTGCTAGTTCTTTTGATTGGAATTTAAGTTGGGCAGGGCAAGGAAGGAAATTTGGAGCAGACTTGCTCCCATAACACATACTAGGACATAACCAGGACAGAGTAAGCAGCATGAAAGCCCCTGTTAAAATCACCAACGTCACATTTTCAGGAGTCCCTCAACAGAAGCTGCCTCATTCTCACCCTACTTGGGCACCGAGCCGCAGGGATGTTTCAATACCCACCACCTGCTGAAATCAGCCCACCTGGTAGATGCTTGATACCTGGCTACCTTAAGTATGCTTGAAACACAGAAGTCCACACCTTCCTGCAGATCCATGCCAGGAGAGCTCCTGTGACACTCAGTGTTGTTGAAAACATCTTCCTCAGGCCAGTGCAGCCTATTTTCCCTTCTGTTGGCAGCTGTCACAAAATATTACCTGGTTATACAGCTCTTTCAGGGATGCATAGTACTTGGACCACCAATCCAGTTCTTCCAATTCTGGTTTTTCCTCTTCATATTCATCTTCCTTCTTTACAAGCTTATTGATAGGAATTTTCTTCAAAGGAGCCTTGAGAAAACAGAGAAAAGGGTTCCGAGGGAAGAAATGACCACCCAGGACACTCATGCACCCTCCTCCTAGGAGCCTCTGGCAAAGGCTCAGCATTCAGGCAGAGCACAGGAGGTGGAAAGCTACCTGTGGCCCCAGGTTTGTTCTTTGCTACAAAAGAAGCTGTTCTCAAGGCACAGGGCAGGTCTCCTTAGTCTCCCTGTGCCAGAGCCTGAGCACATGGCACTGCTAATGAGCAGGCAGGAGAGAGGAGTGTTTCAGTCCAGAGAAAAACCTGGTGGATGAAACCTAACACTGAACTTCTGAACTTTATTTTTTTTTGTAACCTACAGTTGGCTTTACAAACTTCAAAATTTGTTGGGCCCAACACATAACTCACCTTCACAAAACTAAGGGGGTGAGTGCTGGAACCTGGGTCACCAGCTGCCCGTCCAATATTTACCACAGTCTGAGATGGAAGACGGTGAGATGAGACTTTCCAAGCTGAGATGAAAATAAAGAGCTTCATGTTTCCATGCATTTATTTCTGCCCACTACTTCCTACTTTTGGCCACAGGAAAACTCTCCCTGTTAAAACACTGTAGTGTGATTGATTTTAATGCTTTTCATAGCAGACCCTGCAAAAAAACCTGCTGGAAATCCAAGTACAGTACTGAGATTGGCCACCATCATCAACATGCTTGTTGCTGACTCCCAGGAATTCAGAATTATGAGATATACCTGCCCTGCTCAGAAATAACCACAGATGGATCAATTTTGGGCTTCTTCATGCTTCCAGATCAGGAGTGCTGGGTGTTGCTATCATAGAACTACTTAGCCAAACTATTACCCAATGAACAGACCTTGACCTGACAATGTGAGAGAACTGAAAACTTTTCAGTCCTTGGTCCTAGTGGACCAGCTCCTTAAAGATGGAAGTGTCACTGAGAAAACTCTTCCCTGTGAGAGTGGTGAGGCCCTGGCTTAGCTTGCCCAAAGAAGCTGTGGCTGCCCCATTACTGGAAACATTCAAGGCCTGGTTAGACAGGGCTTGGACCAAACTGGTCTAGTGGAAGGTGGCCTTACTCATGGCAGAAGGTGGAATGAGATATCTTTAAGCTCCCTTCCAATCCAAACTATTCTGTGATTCTATGACCTTGTGATTCCAGGGAGAGGACACTGCTGCCTGGCTAAGAGGGAGTGGAAGAGCCAGGGATCTTTGCCACTGGCAAAGCCTGCCTGCAGTCTCCATGAGAACCTCTCCAAGCAGCTCACCTTTGGGCACATCGTCTAGTTCCTCCTCCAGCTCTCTGGGAGAGAATTTCATCACATGGGACACAACATGGCTACCCACCAGCACAGTGCGCCCAAAAGCACGCTTTTCCACCACGAAGATGCTGAGGGGAGGGTGCAGGTATACTTGCTCTGGGAGTTCCTGCAAAAGAATTATGCATGGGGTTCACAGGAATAAGGGTGATCAACCTGTGTTGAGCTATAAAACTATGGCAGCCCCATTACAGAAGGAGAAGCCTGCCGGCACCTTGCAGCTATGCCCAAAAATCAAAGCCTTGCAGTGACAGGCCATGGCTAAGATGGCTCTTGGTGGGCAATTTCACAAAGGTTTTGTTCTGCAGCTGAACCATGTGGCCACGGGAGAGCAAAATCCTGGAGGCAGTTCCCCTCCTGCTATCTTGCCCCATGCAGTGAGGCAGTGCATGGGTGCAGGGTAGCCACAGTGTACCCTAGCATGGCAGAATCCACCTTCCCACTCACCACATCCATGTATTTGACCAGCTCAGTGAAGTTGGGGTTCTCTTTGTAGGACACAATCACCTCTGACTCCACCTTCTTGCCAGCACATTCAATGATCACCTGGGGCTCATCCACCTCAAACAAGTTCACCCTCTTCAGGTCCCTCAGGCCCCAGAACAGGATCTGAAGCACAACATGAAGCTGCTGTCCAAGTGCCAGGCATGGCACTGCCCATGCTGCCACCCTACCCCCCCCCCCACCACAGGACACAGTCCCCAGAAGAGGCACAGGCCTGCTCTCCCAGCTCAGCGGCTCAGCAGCTGTACCTGTTGAACTACTCAAATGGTTTCTCCCTCATGTCAAGCACCTCCATTTCTGGCATCTGCTCAGGCCTCACAGGCACATTTGAGCTCCAAACTGGACTCCCTCACCAAGTCCTGCCCTCCACCCAGGGGCAGCTTGAGGGGAAAGCCAGTGCAGCAGATGGCAGCACACCTCTATGCGAAATTCCTTCAGTACTGGGCGGATGCCCTCAGGGATGATGAACCGTCCAGGTCCAGCACGGGGGACTTCCAAGTAGTCGGGCTCTTTGGGCTCCACATCCTCCGGCACTGATGGCTGAACAGGTGGAACCAGGACACAGCAGGTGATGAAAGTCATTTCTATGCCATGCCATGCCATGCCATGCCATGCCATGCCCCCTCTCCCCTTCCTCTAGTTCTGTGCTCACAGGTTGTCCCTGCAGTCTCCTTTCAGTTGAAAGCCAGATGTGGCCTCCAACTTGGAATCCTCTGGTGGGCCCCATGCAATCTCACCCACACAGCTCTCCTGCGAGAGCTGGCAACCATGTGCAGCTTCCTACAAGCCTGTTACCTCCAAATAGCCACTGTAATCGAGCTCAATCAGCTCAAAAGTGGCAATGAGCTCTCCTGCTGCTTTGGTGCCTCTGTAGAAATCAAAGAACTGCAGGGCAGGTTTGGTGTATGGCTCATCAACCAGCTTCACCTGAGGGACAGCAAAGGCCTGCCCAAGGAACTCAGGGGAGCCCTGCAAGAAAGAGGAGAATGAATCAAATCATCTCTGTGTTATCTCACCACCTCGAAGACCACCACTAATTCCAGCCAGTCTGGGACAGTACAAGACTACTCTTCCACCCATGTCATCCTCTGCTTCGATTTCCCCTGCTCCATCCAGAGCTAGGAACAGATAGGGCATGTCTGCAGCAGCTCCTCTTAACTCGTGATTCATCTCCATGCAGAACTCGTCAAATGACCTGGCACATGCACCAGAGGACATCAAAGCTAGATCAGGTTTTGCAGAGTCTCTTCCAGACAGGGTTTGAGTATCTCCAAGGATGGATATACTACAAGCTCTCTGAGTTACAGGCCCAGCGTGTGATCTACCTCTGTGTAAAACTTGCTTCCTTATATCAAGATGGATTTTCTTCTTTGCCAGTTTGTGCCCATTGCTTGCCATTGGGCCCATTGGTACCTCCATGAGAATTCTGAACTGACCTTTTCTACCCTTTCCCACCAGGTAGCTGCAGACAGCAAAAAGACACTGTCTTTCTCTCAACCTCTGTAGGCTGAATATATTTGGCTCTCCTCCTCTGTCCTGTGCTCCATCTTGGTGGCCTCCTCTGGACTCACCCCAATACGACAGGATTTGTCTTATACTGGAACCCCAAGAAAGCTGCTAAGTTATATAGGAGAAGCTGGTGCAAGTTATGTCATTAAACTTAGGATAACAAAGAGGCTCCAGGGGACAGTGTGACTTTAAAGCACTAATAAAGAGAGAAAAGGGAGGACTGAGGAGGGATGATCAATGACACCTGGGGACACAGGGGAAGGACCACCCTTAAAAGCAGTATCAGTTCCCCCAGGCTATGAGCCCTCTGCAATGTGAGCCTGCCAAAGAAGCAGGCATAGTGTTTCTTCAAAAAGAAGAGATCGTGGATCCAATGAGCACTCATCAGCCTCTGATGAGTTCAGAGCATCTCTGAGTCAGAAAGTCTTAACCTCAGCCATAGTCCTCACCACTCACTGTCACCAGTGGACCAGGACCAAGCTGAGTCATGGAAACCAAATAGAGAAGTGGCACCACTCAGACAGAGCTCCTCTCCCTTCCCTGTTCTGGAAACAACAGGAGGAGGGCAGCATGGCCATACTTACAAATTTATTGTGGCTGAAAAGATTGATTATAATGATGGGGGTCTCTGTTTTCAACTCTTCTTTCTTCCCATCAATAATGAGCTGGTCAAACAAAAGTAGCTCATTCCATGTAGGGCTCAGTGTCTCCTCCAGCATCTGCAGACAGAGACAAAAGGCCCAAGTGTTCCACAGTCAATGGAAACAAACCACATACAGTAAAGTGAGGAACTCTGGGCTGATTCCCTCTTTCACACAGCCACATGCAGCTGGTGGCTGGCAGGAGGGGAAGTGGTAGAAGTGTGGGATCAGCACTCAAGGCCAACTAGGACATGCCAATCAACCTCTGAGACCATGCTCAATGACTGTCAAATATTCTCTGAACATATCCACGCTGCCTAGAGCATAGATACCTGCATGCTTGGAGATACAAAAGTCCCAGGAGGACTGCCATAGTACTGGGTTTAATCATGTCAGTGAGGGCACGGTCATTTTACTCTCCCCAAGTTCCCAAGATGACAGAGGCAAGAGTTTAAGTGGTCTCACCCTGGTGGTCTGGCAATGAGTTGAAAACACCACTCTTGCAAAAGGATCTGAAAGGCCGTTATCATCTGCAGGGAGGATCCCTCGAGCCTGATACAGATGGGCTCGGAGCTGGAAATAGCTGAAATCTGGTAAGAAAAGGAGAGAGGAGGTTCCCAACCAAGTCCTGTATGAGGCCAAAAAAATGCCTGAAGGAGAAGGCCAGCCAGATAGGAGTGGACACATCCTGTGAGGAATAGCTACTACTTCTAGGGATGATGGTTCTCAGGCTCAGTACATCTCGAAAGGTTTAGCCAAGCCAGACAAGCTCAGTGGGCTCCTCAGGCACCTCTGGGAAGTACATGACATGTGACATGTGCAATGTTCTGCTATGAGCATCTGCTGCGGCGAAGCACCACCAAGCCTCATCAGAGGGGCAGCCCTCATGCCCATTGCCAATCTGGCAGCACGTTCAGTGCCTATAAAGTATCGATCTTGTCTTCTGCTTTAGCTGAGAATATGCAAATACATCCTCTTGAGATCAAACTGGACGTGCCAGTCCCACTCATGCCTTGGAGATGACATTAGATCAGGTCCTAGTTCTCAGACATATTATAATTCTCAGATCACAGTGTGGCCTGGAGGTGAAGGGCTGTGGGAGGACAATGCATCACCACAGACACTAACCCACGGATGGGACCTCTCACCTCCCTGCTCTCCTGCTTATGTGGAGAACCAGCATCTGCACTCACCATCCCTGCTGAGCCGGCTGGGAGGGCTGTATGCTGAGAGCTGGGCTGTCTCCGGCTCACTCTCAGAACGGAACTCCTCAGGCAGCTCTGCCAAAGAGTTTTTCGTATATTTGGTTACCCCAAGCCACATGTAGATTTCCAGTTTGGCAAAGATCTCACCAGTGTGTAAGCCAGGGACCTGAAAGCACAGAAGGTTTAGCAGGTTTCACATCTCAGACCAAGATGATCGCCATCAGCCTGGGACTGACCAAAGAGCACAGGAGAGAGAGCACCGCATCGGCAGAGGCAAAAGGCAGTGGTGGAGTGAGAGCTGCATTTCCTTGTGAACTCCAGGATTTCAGGAAGGAGGGCTGAAAGCAAGGAGGGGGAAAGAGCATGAAGCAAGCAAGAGCACACAGTTTCGGTATAAACCCTACCTTCATAAAGACAGTCTGGATCTTTGCACAATCTTTGCCTTTCTCCTCTTCAACTACTGAGTAGAGGATGTTTTGTGCAGGAATTCTGGCATATGCCACACGCCTGTTGTTGCTGAGCATCCAGATGAGTACATCAGGGAGAGTGCACTGGGGCTGGAGGGAGGGAAGGGAGGAACATCACAGCAGAGGAACAGCATGCATCATCCTCCTTCCATTGACATGGTAAAAGCTTCATCTCCTCACAGGAGGGACTCTGGCTGCATGGCGGTTTAGAGATCCAGAAGCAAATAAAGGACCTAACATTGGCCACATGCTTCTGAAAGTCAGCCCTGCAATATGGCTCTGCAGGTGTTGTGGTTTAACCCCAGCTGGCAACTTAGCCCCATACAGCCCCTTGCTCACTGTCTCTCGGTGTGATGGGAAAGAGGATTCAAAAAGTAAAAGTGAAAGAAGTCATGGATTGAGATAAAAACAGTTTAATAGGGAAAGAAAAAGCTGCACACACAAGCAAAGCAAACCAAAGAATTCATTCCCCTCTTCCTGTGGACAGGCAGGTCTTCAACCATCCCCAGAACAGCAGGGCTCCATCACAGAAACGGTGACTTGGGAAGACAAATGCCATCACTACAATTGTACATCACTCTACCCTCACACAGCTAAAGATGTGAAAATGATTTGACTTCACTTGGTGAAAGACCTCTCCAAACTTCAACAGCATCTGTCCACCTAATGTCAGTAAACATGGCATTCTGGTTTACACTACAACAACACACTGATTTTTTCAGTTACTTAAAATACAAACAATGAAAGTCTGAATGTGGAGAGTCTCTGCTACGGATGAGAGTTTCTGCAAGTTTGAATCTGCAGAAAGTATCTAGGGTCAGTCCCCGGTGGAAGTGCAGGCAGCACAAGCAAGACTGTTTTCCCAGGCAAAACTGTCTGCTGCAGACAAGGCCTCAGGCGGGTGGGGCAGAGAGGCCCAGGAGGCCTGGAGCTGGCCCAGCTCCGCCTCCTACCCACTGCAGAGTTGCTTGGACCCCTGCTCTGCCACCAACAGCCGTGCAAAGCTGCCTGGCCTCATCCCTCATTAGAGCTATCACAGGAAATATGGTACCTTCCAGTAGCTGGAACTTGGAATTTTACATAGTGAGGAAAGACAGCAGAGGAAAAGCTTCAGCTCAGACTGGTGAGAGCCCCAGCAGACAGCTCAGTATGCTCTCCTCGCCTACGCTCTCCAGCTCAGAAAAGGGGTTCCCTAGGAGCCGCTGTACCTCTTTAGCCACGAAGCGTATCTTTGCCAGGATCCTCCTTGTCTCCTTAACCTTCTCCTTGACGTTGTCTCGAGTCAGGCTCCGCCTCACACGGAGCCCTTGCTTTGCATACAGGATCTGAACAGAAAGCACAGCTTTCAGCCATACCCCACTGCCACCCCACATGGGGGGTCTGCAGGGAGCTTACTGTGTGCTGATCACATCCATCCTGCCCCATTGCGCCCTGACCTCCACCATGGCACACTGCCCAGTTGCTGAGAGCAAATCTCCATGAACTTGTCACAAGCCATTTAGCAAAGTGTGCCAAGAACGGGGGACTCCAGTAACTCATCAGCCCGGTCAATATCATCTGGTAACAGAAGTCCATGAGCTTTAAAATCATTCGGGGCAGAAAGATGTCTAAGGAATAAACACCAGAAGCTGGTGGTCTAAGGCTCCAGACAGTGCCTGCCAAGACTTTGGCCAAGGAGCAACTTGGGCCACAGAAGTGTGGGAATATGAAGATGTAGGAAACTGCAACACAGGGCATGGCTTTCACCACCACTAGTACACATCGGAGATAGTGTACACATCTGAGGAGAGACTTTGGGATGAACCAAAACTAATGATGAAATCCAGAAGGAATTCAGGATGTACACCCACTGTGTACTCACAAGGCCAGAAAACTCATCTCTTGGGTGAGTTCTCTCTTCCAAAGTGTCTCAGACTTAGCAGAGCACCTTCACCATAGCTCAAATGATGACACACAAGGAAGCAAAGGGAAGGGAACTGGGACCTATTGATTTTGTGCAGTTTTTATTTTCTTTGTTTTTGTGAGACCGTTTTACTCAGAGTTTGAATTAGGAAGCAAGAGACGATGGTATTTCTTCGATCTCAGATTGTTTATTATTTTCTTATCTATAACACAGCTGCACGGGATGTGCTTCTTAGTTAGCAAGGTGAAAAAATGGCTACTGAGTGCTACTTCCAAGGTCTTTTATACTCTAATCTACCCAATTATAAATTGTTAAGTAATATGTTTTTTCTTAAAATCCAATGAATATCTATTTATGATCCGCATTGCGGATTTCTTGAACCAATACCAGAAAACACAGGTTGGTGAAGAAGAAAGAAGAAAGAAGAAGTACAAACCCACACCCAAAATCCTCCATCTTGTTACATATACATATTACTATATTCCATAAACCTAAATTCTATATCTCTACATATTTCACCCAGTGATATAACTTTTAATTACACAGCAACAATCTCAGTACTATTGCACAGTCTGGGAAGTTTTTCCCAAGGCCTAAGATCAAATGGAGTGTGCTTTTGAGGATCATTGCTTGTCAGAGTAGAAAGAATTAAATTCTCAGAATTCAGGGTTCCAACAGGGACCCAGACATGCCTAAATTTTATTTCCTGCTGCTGTCATTGCATTTTGGTCAGCCTTTCAAAGCTTTGTAGTCTGACAGGGACTATGACTACAGCTGTGCTGTGATGGAGAGTATGTAATTGTGCTCTCATTCAGCTAGCTGGTCTTGTGTGCAGGGTGAAAAATGCCCAAGTATTGCCCTTTCTGAGAACAGACAGATGAATGTCTGTTGTAGATCTGCTTGATATGTACCCAGCCAAGGAGCCGAGTTTTCAGGAGCAGTGGATCTCAGTGAGCCACTGCAAAACTGCCTGCAGGAATATGATGTACCAAAAGGCCTCCAGCAACCTACTGGGCAGCAATATGCATGTGCTCAACCACATATGCCCCAGAAGAGATGAAGGAAGGCATCAGGGCACAGCATCTGCACAAAACTGTAGGCAGCCATGGCCAGACCCTGTCTCTGTTCCCTGTGCCAGAAGTTGTATTGCTCTGAGCAGAAGCTGGGAGATGCCTATGACTGATACCATGAGTCTTAGCTCCAGGTTTCCTTCTTAGCATCGGTTCCTGCTGGTCCTCCAGAAGCATCCCCAAGAGCAGGGATTGCACAGGCTCCCACCAACAACCACCAAACCCCACAACTTACAATGTTGCGCATCAGGTATTTTGTCCGACATCTGTCCAGGTTATTTGGATGAGCCATTGTTTTTCTCTCTGCGCTGAGTGAGTATTGCCTGCAATGAGAAAAGCAGCACGGACCCTGTATTTTCTGCACCCAGCAGGTTGAGCACAGCTCACAGCGGGGACACAAGCTCCAAATCCCTGGTACCAATCCAGATGCATCAGGAGTCTCCTTTTATGCAATGCCCTCTCTTCTGCAAGCTTGTTGGTTCAGAAGGTACACTGGGGATTCTCAGCACCTGAGGCTCCCTTTCTGCTGTTGCACCGTGGACTGAAGTGCATATCAGCCCTCACAGGGCAGTCATGGGGATTGAAACACTGGTCTTTTGACTGCATGACTGAAAAGAGTGAAGGAAATGTCCTTCGCATTTAGGAAACACACAGGAGTCCAGGAACACTGAGGCTGCCATCTATGACCCCTTTGATTCTCAGAACAGGACTGGGGTCTCCTCTCCAAGCTTGAAGAGCTACAGGGTATTTTTCCCAAGTCATCCTCATTTCCTTCTGCTCATCCACCTCAAAAGGACAAGAGAGAAGACTGCACACAGCCCAGGCAGAATATGATATGACCTCCTAAGCTGAAAACAAGAAACTTCAGAAAATCAGGGACATGCTAACCTGCATCCAGCTACAAATTCCTCCAGCACCTCTCTGAGCTGCTCTTCTGCTTTAGCCTTTGGTCTTCTCAAGAGCTTCTCCACATCATCCAACCCCTGCTCCTGTAGCAAAATCACAATATTCACGAAGCTTACACCTTTCCTACATAAATGGCTTATGCCTTTCTGCAGAGCTGGGATTCGTAAGTGCTGCAGATCAGCACTATGCTGCCAGGGACTCTCCAGAGCCTGAGGATAACCTTAACATTTGTTGTTACAACACCTTGTGCCTCAGTCCTCGAGCAGCCACTGACATACACTGTGGCAAACTCTGCTTTCATGTTTTCAAGCCCAAAAGGGAAGGTCCTGGGAAGAGACTGCATCCCCCTCATGACAACCTGAGTCTGCTTGCCGAATCATCTGCCCTTGGCTTACACAGCTCAGGACTGGCAGCAGAGGAACTTGTTGTCACAGACATCACTCACTCCTCCAGGAACCACCACCAGGCAGTTGCACAGCCTGAGTCCATGTGCCCTATCCCACCTGTCTAAAGGGCAGGTGGGACTAAACCCTGTGAGAGACATAGACTTGCATGGGTAGTGAGGACGGCAAACATCTCATACAGCAACTGCACATGCAACAAGGAAAGCACACCAGGAAGGAGCATGCCACAGACAAACACCCTGAACACGCTACCAGGCGCTCTGCCAGTTTGACAATCCAGTTGGAAATGCACAGTCTCCAGGCGTGATCCTCCCAGTAGCTCCATATATACACGCAGGGTTTTTCGTGCGTCATGGGCAGGCAGCTGTATGACCTAAGGGCAGCAGGCAGAGGAGGTTATGGGTATTGCTACAGAAAGCATATGCTAGATCATAACACATGCGCTTGCACACCCAGCAAGGGAGCAGAGGCTGAACTCTGTCCCCTTCACAGGAAATGAATTGGCTGTTTTGGGCTCTGCACCATGGACATGTGTGCAAGCTGCTGGATCTGCCTTTTGCCATCCCAAACTAGCACACAAGGTTTCTAGTAGAGACAGCAGCACATGCTCAGACGAATGAGGCTGATAGGAGCATGGGATGCTGCCGAGATTTCTCACTGCTATGAGATTAAGTAATAGCAGGCACAGGCCTCACAATGCAAAGACCAAGACATTGCCAGGCCTGTGGGACAAACTAGGCAGCATTTCCAGAGCAAACATATCATCAGAAGAGCTTGTGTATATGTCTTGCCTGCTCAACATAGGACAGTATATGCCAAGAGTACTCCTCTCCTTCTTCCTTACTGGAAACAAGCCCTTAGGATGCTGCTTGTGAAGCAGAAAAGGGATGGCTGTTATTGACAGGTCTCAGTTTCCTTGGGACCCTGTCCTTGGCCATCTGCACACATCAAGCAGACACCATAGGGCTCGCAGAGCTAGTGGGAAATCCAAGCCAGCTAGGCCATGGCAAGCTGCAGGGTTGCAAAGAAGAGAAACCTATGATGCATTGCTGAGCAGCCCCCTAATAACATCTGGAACAACCAACCTGGGAAGCTGTGACAGCTCCAGGAAAGGTGGGATAGAAAGACATAGAAGACTTACTTGTCGTGCTCCATGGGCTCTGGTCTCTGGCTCTTTGTCACTGATTTGTTCAGTGCTGCTAAAGCTGGAGTCAGGATTTCAGCATCCAGCTCACCACCTGAACCAGCATCCAGTAAAGGCTGCCTTTCTTGTTTTACTTCTCCCTTTTCCACTTTTTGCCATCCTTTGGTCACAACCTCTTCAGATTTGCCATAGTTTCCTTGAAGGTAAGCATTAAATGATAAACAGGTAAGTGGGATCACTCCGGTTTTTTTAGAAAAGAAGTTTTCTAGCTGGCAAAACCAGAGTGCAGTCTTCCTGCCAAGAGAAGCACAGGGGTATTGACTGCTTTGGGAACTAGCAGTTCAGTAGTGTCCAACCATCGGCACATCACATGGACAACCAGGAGGTCCAAGAGGGACCTGGGCAATTGCAAGGAGGTCCTCGTGTATGCCTTCTCCAGTTCTGCCAGCTCCACCAAGTGCCTGCTGACTACCATCTGCATCCCTACCCTGGGGCCAGCATCAGCTCCTCAAGTAGTATATCAGCATCAAGCATCTCCACCCGTTCAGCTTAGCAGGTGGGGGCTTGACCCACTCTCCAACCATTGTTTCCCCATCACTTGTTGTCACATCCCCTCAGTGCCACGTGGCCAACCCCAGTATCCCAGCTTTCCCTCCTTTGTTTCCCTTTCTTGCTACCAAACCCTTCTACTTCTTTGTACCCCCACTTACTACAAGAGTTTCCCCAAACTTTCCCAAAACAGGTAATTCATACAAATGGTGCAAATCTCCAATCCCATAGAAGAGATCCTGGCTTTTCAGGTAAGTAACTCACTGTGCACACTCCCTGGACTCATTCCCCATTCTCCTTCCCAAGTTCCTGAGCTGACTTGATAGGGCAGTGTCAAGAACTGACTTGGCTGTCAGAGGGAGATTCACACTGTTCCCATCGTTTCTGGACATGGGGGCCTGGGGAATACCCACCTATAGAGACTTCAAAGCTGACAGGTTTCGAACTGAGAGAGGAGTCCATCATAGTGGCTTCAAAGAAGGCAGCAAAGAGGAGGAATTCATCCTTTCTCCCCAGCACATTCTGAGCAAGGAGACAGAAATCAGCCTGAGAGCCCTGTGTGCCAAAACACTGCCTGAGCACCAGGGCATGACTGATGCTTGCCAGCTCTTCCACAGGACCTCAGCAGGATGCTGCTGAAATCACCACTGGGCTACTAGAGGCAGGACAAGATTTCTTGGAAGTCCTGAGGTGTTGGTGCAGAGCCATGGCTTTGGCTGATGCTTGTGTGAAGCCACTGAGCAGGTTGTAGGCTAAGGGATGGCTATTGTACCAACACAGCTGCCTCTCGCCTTGCCTCTTTCCTTTCACAACTGTGCATGCCAAAGACTGGCATGGATCAGCCATGTCAGCACTGCAAAACTCACCTCGGGGAGTGGATGAAGCTCTTCCACCTCCACAGTGACCTCCCTGGGCTGCTCAGCCTCCTGAGAGCTCCCAGCCTCCCCCTCTCCCTGCAGCTGGCTCAGTTCTTTAGTTTTCTCCTTGGATTTTTTACTTTTCTTCTTCAGCTTCAGTTTGCTCAGGGTACCTCTTGTCCTATCCTCAAGCTTCCTCTCTGCCGCGCTGGGGCTGCTGAAGATCTCCACTGTGATGGCCATAAGGATGCGCCCACGGTAGAAGATGCCCTCACCCATGCCTTCATTGAGGTCTTTGTGGATGTCCCGCAGAGCTGAGTTCTGGGGGGAGCCATACAGGTTCACCCAGGCTGGGCCAAATGTGGGGTTAAAGCCTGCAGAGACAGGGACAGGGTCTCATTATGCCCCAGGGTGCTGCTGCAGAGAGACCTCCCCCAAGAGGACAGCCCAGGACACCAGAATGTCAGTGTACTTCAGCCACTCCTGCTCCCACCCCCAGGAGACCACCATGCTGAGCAGAAAGTGCATGGCATGGGGCTGCCCAGGACATCCTGCCCTGGGGCAGCCATGCCAAGCCTCACCATTCCTGTCAGGGTCCGAGATCTCCTGCAGGTCAATGTAGTGTGTAGCAATGGCCACATCACCGACATTGGCATCATCCAGCACCTGGACTTTTATCTTCCTGGACAGAGGCGGGAACATCTCAATGAAACTGATCTGCTCATTCCACTCGGGCTCAGTGGTGTTGGTCTCCACCGATGTTTCCCCCTGGGAAGGAGAAGGTGTGAAAGCCACATAGTCCCAACTAGTGCCCAGAAAAAGGGGTGCCTCAGAGCTTGTCTGGGAATGCCATGTACTCTTGTACCACCTGCAGACGGTGCTGGGCAGGCTCTGGGGGTGGCAGTGTCCCTGCTCCTATCCCCCCTCCTGCAATTTCTCTCTGTTTCATTAATGGGGGGCTGTTCCAAGGCCCTGGCATAAGCTGCACAGTGAAGGGAATGCAAGTGGGCAGCAGATCCAGAGGTGTCTATGGGTTGCCTAGAGCACTCCAGGCCCACAAGACTGCCTAGGGATTGATTCTCATATTATGGGACCAGAAACCCTGGCCTTGTGTGCAAAAACTGGGCCATTATCTCAGTAAACTCTCTCAAGGGTCTCAGGCTGAGCCCAGCTTGACACAGAAAAAGGACTTCTGTCCTGATCCAGGATTCATTTGACCCTGTCCCTATGTTTAAGGATATGAATCTCTGCCTGCAAAGCCAGTAGCTCAGCCAGTAGCTGTGCCCAGGGCTGGGGCTGTCCCATGAGCAGCTCTCTGTAGAGACGGAAGTCAAGAACAAGCATCCAGACATCTCACAACCATGGCCACACAGCTCAGATCACTGCTTAAGACAGCAAGAACTGGGCCCTCCCAGCCTGTTTTCAGTGAGATTGCTGTGCCTCATGGAAGCTCCTGGCACCATGAGCCCACCACATACTGCCACACAGCCAAGGGAGATTCAGGCTGTCCCAACAGTTTCCCCACAGACTCACCTGCTGCCCACAGAATGAGACCTGCACGTATGGGTCGATAAAGACTTTTCTCTCCCCTATGATCTTGGAGATACCACCCATGATGCCTGCACTCATGCTGGGCAGGCCCTCAGCACGATACAGTTTGATGCAGACCCTGCCCCAGGGTCTCTCTGCAGGGACTCTCTTAGGCAGCAGCAGGTTCCTGAAAGACAAATTAATGTTCTGCCTCTCTCCTGGAGTCCACGGAACACAATGCTGGGAAATTCACTGACTGGCAGGAAGACTGGATCCTGCCTCACCACAGGTCTTTTTCACTGGGTCTTTGCTCATCAGAAGAGGGGAAAACAGGGCAAAAAAGGTAATGTGAAGAGAGACATGGCAGGGTTCCCCCAGGGCCATGCAAGATCCCACTGCACCTACTTTTCAATATCCTCATCCTGGTTCCTGGAATAAGTGGGACGGGAGCCCACAATATCCCCGCGTGCAGAGACAGAGATGTTGCACTTCACAAAGCCTTTCACGCCTGCCTGGGTGTCCGTGGGGTCACTGATAACTGCCCACTTCTGGAAAAATCTGTGATCTGAGAGGGAAGAGGAGGAGTTTCCTAGGGAGAGGCCAGGTTACCATTTCACATCCAACTCTGTCCACACAAAGACTGCCCTGACCCTGCCTCTGAAGGTGCAGGAGGTGTCACCTGCCTTCAGACAGCTGGGAGGAGAAGCGAGCTCAGGTCCTCATGCAAACTAAGTGCTTTAAAGCCAGGGCCCTGTCCAGACCCATCAGAGCATGAAAGAAACACCAGTTTGAGCCAGGGTCAGGCACAGGTACGCGGTGCAGTCCCTCATACCTGGCTGGCTGTACACTGTCTCAACATCCATCTTGAACGTTCCTATGCAAGTTCCCAGAAATGGTATCTTCTTTGAGTGAAAAACCTGCAGACAGCACAAGTCCCCCTGAGCACCATGAGGTGTGGGCAGCCAGGTGATACATCCAGATATCTCTGAGGAACACAGGGCTGCCAAGAGCTCGTTCCAAAGCACAGCTGAGGCAGTGCTTGCAAGCTCCTCATGCAGATTGTGTTAGCCCTGGGACAAACCCATTCCTACCCAACTACTCCCACAAAGCCCACCAGCCCATAGCCTTCAGTCAAACCTAGACCAAGGCAGTCATGTGCAACCAATTCAGTTTCTGCAGTCCCAGGTAAGCCACACCCCTACAATGGACCTAGGACAGATCTGTTTTCTGCTGGGTTAGGGCAGAGCCATGACCCCACCAGGCTAGTGTCTCTCCCAAAACCCAAGTCTTGCTCAGTGCTTGCTGAACTCACACCAGCAGAAGAGACATGCAGCCTTTCACAGGGAAGGTGCTGGAGACCACTTGGCGAAGGACGTGCTGGCTGGGTTTAGCTATCTTCAGAAAATCCCGTGTCTTGGGGAAGCCCTTGTGCTTTGGGCCAAGGGATTTTCAACCTCTCTGCATGCCTGGGCTTTTCTGCAGCACAAATCATTTCTGAGCTGTCCTCACACCAGTCACTTACCTACAGGACCTGCAGGATGAGGATCCAGGGTAAGGGGCAGTAGGGATTTGCTGCCAAAACAGCAGGGCAACAATGCAGCAGGCAGGAAAGTGCCCCAGAGGCCCCACTTCAGTTGCAGGGTGAAGAAAAACCCTGACCTGGAGCAGGTGGGAAGGCAGCACTGCCCAGTGCTGTCTCAGAGCAGGGCTAGGTCTCTGTCCCAGTGCAGCCACAGGAGGGCCCTGTGGCTCTCTGTGGGCAGGTGCTTCTGGCTGGAATACCTTAATGGTATTGGTACCCTTGCTTTGCCCATTGCTCCCAGTGTCTACTCATAGAAGCTGTACCACTAACCGGTGTAAGATGAAGAGGAAGACATACATACCGAGATCTCTATGAGTCTGTGGAATAAAATGTTCCTTGGCTCATAGAAGTCAAACAAAAAATACTGAAAGAGAAGAGCAAGACAGCTGAGCCCCAGGCTCCCAGGCATCCCTTGCAAGAACGGTCCCAGGCACTTGGGACACCCGTGGGGCAAGGACAGAGCCTCTGTCCATGTCACATACTTCATTGTAGAAGGGGCAGTTTGTTGACTTCTGTGTTGCCGTGTGCCTCTTTTCCTCTCCAACCTTGACTACGACAAAGGGGTTGATGTTCACCCCCACCAGCTTCTGGGCTTCAATTACATTAATCCCAACCTGAGAAAATGTGGGAGAAAATCAGCACTCTCCTTGTTTGAATCAGCACCTCCTTGTTTACATCTCCATCCTGAGATTGTTTCAACAATATCAGTATGCACATTTACAGGGTGTTGGGGGTTTTAGGGGTTCTCCTGTTTTCTTTTTCTCTTAAAGAATTTTCCCCATATATGTTGCCAAGGGGACAAATTACTGGGTGCTTAAGAAGAACAAAAGAGCCGGCCACAGAGGGTGGGGGTCCAACTAGCTACTTGTTTTTCACCTGGGGGGTGGGGGCGGCGGGGCTGGCTGATGCTCTCAGTGTGGAGAAGGAGGTGGTCAGAGCTGGAGGTTTCTGTTTTTCGGCTGCTTTCCTTCTACCGGAGAAACCCGGGATTCCCAAGCCCACTTTTCCCTGCCCTGCTGGGAGCCGGGCTGCAGCTGCCCTGCCTCCGCCGCTGCTTCGACACTTCGCTACATCATAGCCCTTGCACACCCTTTGCCGGCTGAGACCTCCCGAGGCTCCCACTGCAGCTCCGGAGTTTGATACATCTCACCTGCCACCTGGGATCTGTGCTCGTCTCTGCTGTCCCAGCCTGCTGCTCCCGAGGGTCCGGCCGGGCACCAGGATCAGCCGCCCAGGGGGGTTTTTAAGCCTTTCTCCCCTCCCTTCCCGGGACCCCGAACCGCCATCACCGCGTGCTCCCCGAGCTCGCTCCGGAGCGCCCCCTGCAGCCGCGGGGGAACCATCGCACCCGCCCTGCTCACCGGGAGCCGCCAGCGCCCCTGCCGGCTGTGAGCGGAACTGCACCGAGGGGAAAGGGCCTGACAGCCGAGAGAGGCTGGCACTGGGTTTGTGGTTCTGTTTGCTGTTACTGCCACAGTTATTGTTGTTTGTTTGCCTTGCCATACATATATATATAAGTAAAGAACTGTTATTCCTACCCCTCATATTTTTTGCCTGAAAGCCCCTTAATTTCAAAATTATAATAATTCAGAGGGAAGGGGGTTGCATTTTCCATTTCAGGGGAGGCTCCTGCCTTCTTTGACAGACACCTGTCTTTCAAACCAAGACACAGGGCACTCTCAATGCAGAGGTGGATGCCTAGGGCAGGCAAAAGCATGGCTGCTGAAATCTGCTACAGCCAGAATAGACCAAAGTGGTATTCGAGATACTTGTTTCTTTCAGACAAGCAAGGAAATACAGTGTTAAATCCCCAGTACTTTTGACAAGAGCAGACCTTGCCAGCAGCACTTGTACCCTCAGTTCCTGATCCCAAGGGGTTGCAAACCCACTGCTCCCACGTGGCGGGGTCCATAGAGCATCTTGGAGAAGATGCCCTTTGTATCTTCTGTTAATACTCCTCTTTGAATCCTACTGAGATGGACACCATTGGAAAGACTGGAATGCAGCTGTCTCATTTACTGCAACTGCTTATGAGTCTAAGATATGCAAGAAATGTTCTCACATTTCCTCTCAGTACAAGTAACTAGACCATTGTTAAGGTACAGAATAATCGCTTCAAGAAAACAATGGTAGGAAATTCAACCCTCACAAAAGCTTCCTGCTTGGTTGATAGGACCAAATGTGAGTCCAGATTTACTTCGAACCAGGGAAGGATTTAAATCCATAGCCAGGCTGGGAGACCTGCCCTGAAATCAATTCAGCCTGATGTCAGATAATCAGCCAGAGCCACAGCTTCCTACCAGCCTCCCAGCATGTCCAAGCAAGCCCCCACATAGCCCTCTGGCCCTGGTCATGTCCCACAGCTGTCCCTAAGGAAGACAGACAGGCCCTGGGAAAGATGGCAGGCACCAGCCCTGCCTGGTTACTCTCTGAAGCTCTGCTCAGGCAGTGTCTTGCAATTGTTACATGTAGCTGATTCCTTTCTCCTGTTTATCCATAGCTAACTATTATCAGGGCTCACTGATACTGGGGCCAGCACTCATGGATGCAGTCCATTCAGGGAACCTTACATCTCACCCAGGGAAGTCACACAAAGTATGATGGTCTTCATGTTAGAGGCCTTGACGGAGTATGTGGCAATTGAAGAAGCCCAGGCCCACAGCAAGGCAGTAAGGGACTGGTTGTGGGGCCAGAGGCAGCTACGGGGACATGCACCCAATGCTGCAGTACCTGGAAGCTCTGCGGGGTTGGGGTGGCAAAGAGGTCCTGTGCAGAGCAGAGTCTGGAGCGGCTGCACAGAAAAAAAGCCCAGGTGAGCAGGTGTCTTTGTCAACATGGACCTCAGTAAGTCCCCACCAAGGGAAACAAGAGAAAACCTGGCAAATAATGGCCCATTACCCTGGGAATGAGTAAATCCCCAACACACCCAGTCTAGGGCCATTAGAGATGGAAGCTTTCTGACATTTTGCCAAAGCAGACTGCCATGAGCTGCAGGAATTCTCCATAAGCTGCACTTTCTACCCCAGGACCCAAGCAAGGGCAAGAGAGAAGAGCATGCCATGGATACCTCTTCACAGGGCTGAAGATGATGCCCAAAGCCTCAATCTCAGATGTATCATAGAAATCTTCCTCCTCTTCTTCATCAGTCTCCAGACCTTTTGCCAGCTTCCTGCCTAATGCAGCAGCCTTCTTGTCCAGTGCCTTTGCTCTTAGCCCCTCGGCAGTCCTGCAAGCCCCATGCCCCCCCAATGCCATGAGCCATACATCAGCCCTGACAATTGGGCTGTGCACTGCCCCCCCCCAGGAGGGTGAGCCAAGACATTCAAGTAGGACTACTTACTCCAGCTGCTCAAATCCAGGATTGCGGATGATTAACTCCGAACTGTAAAAACAAAAGATGTTTTGCTGCAAAGACCAGTGCGCTGTGGTTGTTCCCTGGTGCATTTAAGTAACAGTGGCCCAGCCACACTCCTGCTTATTTCTTGGCAGGGACACCAGCATTTTTCTCCTAAGCTTAGCCACTGTCCACCCCACATGTCTGCTGTTTTCCCTCTAGTGTTCCACAAGTGTCACTCTGCAGGCCTGTCATCCTGTCTGCCCAGAAACCCACAACTCCCCTGGCTTTGGGCACCACCAGCGTGCAGCGTGCATGGAGTTGCTGGAGGCCAAAGCCATGCTCTCTGCAACTTTGCAACCACAAGCCAGGAAGGCTGCAGAAATGCTCCCAAGGCTCTCCCAGGGAATCCCAGGACTCCCAGCACCAACAGTGGATCATTGCAGTCAAAGGCTCGTTGTGATGACAAGGTATTTTTAGCCAAGAGCCCTGCTCCCTTATTGCTGCTGTAGAGTTGAGATGCATCAGCCTGGCCAGACGTGGAGAGTAAATGAGGTTGGATTGCATCCCAAAGGCTGCCACTGACAAAGGCAGCTGTACAAACTGCCTGGAAATTTGCTCTTCCTAGGATTTCCATACCTGTCTTTCATAGGACAGACAAAATCCTCTTCAACCCAGCTCCCCACTGAGCCATCTGGAGGCTGGTAGCGCAAATCCAACTCAATGTAGATCTACAAGCAGAAAGTGAAATGGCCTGAGAGCTTGGCAGCCACAAAACAACATCAGAAATGTCACAAAAAAGAGAAAGGGAGGGCATGGAAGAAAAAAAGAAGTGAGAAGCTAATGGAAAGAAGCAGAAGAAAGGTGGTCACATCCCCACAAGAAACCTATTTATACCGGACTCCCCTTGTCTGCCTCCATCAACAAGCTAGACAAAACAAAACTCCTCCCTCTGCAGCTTTCCAAAATCCAGGATTCATTGAATAGAAGCCAGCTCAAGTTTACAAATCTACCATAAAGAAGCCCCTAGAGTCACCTCGAGGCATTTTTGACAAGGGAATTTGGGACAACCCTGCAGACTGACATGCAGGATTTGGAGCAGTCTCTCTAGGGGAGGCACAAGACAGCTGGCAGAGCATCCCTAGGCAGGACAGCTTGGATTAAAATGCTGGAGAAGCCATCAGCACACTGAGAGTCTGCATCACAAGAGACATGGAAGGACAGCCAGAGAAGTACACAGCACGCTGGGTATTGGCACAGCCAGCACAACTCTGAACACCCTTGGTCTCCAGGTGGCCAGCCTGATCTCAAACCAACACAAAGAATTTCCCAGCAGAGGCCAAAATCACTAGCATGGAGGAGATCACTCCTTAGTAGGCTGAAGGGGATGTACAAGCTGGTTTCAGAGCTCAATCCCTGGAAAACACACATTTCTGGGAAAAAAATGCAGCCCAAGAAAGCAGCAGTACAGTGATCAGGAAAGGCAGCAGCAAAGGCTGGAGGGTGAAGAAGCCTGAGATGAAGCTGAATAAAAAGCCGAGGCTCTAAAAACACTCCTTCAAACCACCAGGAGAAAAAGGGGCACAAATAACTCAAGTCCCAGAGAAGAACAGGACTTGGACTAGCAGGAAGTCCAATGGCTTTATTCCCACTTTGCTAAAGGAGCAGCCTCTCTCTTGGGGTCATGTCTCTACCAAGCTGAGCTGAGAGGGTCCCAGGTTGCTCTTGGATGGGCAGTCTTGCCTGCCCTATTTCTGTCCCCTGCAGCTGTTGTGCAGCCAGGGTTGCACAATCCAAAACTAACCTGGCAAAACTGAATGTGGTTGGGTTTTGGTTGGAGCAGCTCATCAGCACAAGTGTGGCTGTTAGCACAAGGGAAGAGGCACCCAGGGGTAAAGGGCTGGGCCACAGGGTAGCTCTGACCCTACACAGTGGGGTCCCTTCAAACCATCACCAGCACCAAGGAGTGAGTCTAATCCCTGTCTCTTTAATGGCATGAACATTTATCCAGTGAGCTGTATGGGCTAAAAATCATCCTGGAAATGCTCAGTTTCAACCTGGACCTGCTCTGTGATCCAGGAGTCCAACAACACAAGAAACCTGTGCCTGTGCCACTCAGGCTGGTGGTCTGGTGGCCACAGAGCTGCATTCCATGTGCCACCATGTGGTTTAGTCATACTGCCTGCGTGAAGAGCAAGCAGAGATGCAGCACCTTGCAGGATTGCTGCCTCCATCTCTGCTCTTCCTGCCCTGCCAGCTGCCCTGGCACACAGCTCTAGCAGTCCAGAACCCACTGAGCTGTGCTTGCACACCAAGCTGGCAGGAAACAGCTCATTTTAGGGTAGTGTTCATCTTCTACAAGTGCAAAGGACCCACCGAGCCCCAGTGCCAGGGCAGGAGGAGAACAGGACCCACAGAATAGAGCAGAGGGGCAGTCAGGTGTCAGAGCAACTCATGCTGTCCCAGACACTCATTAAGCCATCCAGTTAGTGCTAGTGTTTAAACCAAAAGCTTGCTGGGGGTCCCAAGGCACCCTGCCACCTTCCACCTCACTCCGTCACTGCAGCAGCCTGTACACATGCACTGCGTGGTGCATGAAGCAGATGAGATGCCACTTCCTACATCCATTGCCCAGACTTGAGAAGGTTTACAAAGCCTCCCTCTGCTCATTAGGCCCTTGGCAGGTCTCCAGGATCCCCAGCCCACTCCATGCATTTGTAGATGCTCCTAGAAACCTCTTCGTGGATGTGAAGTGCCAGTATCCCTGTGCAGAGATGGTACAATGCCACAGTGCTTCCCAGCTCAAAACAGCACTTTGGATTCCACCCCCAGCCCCCAGTCCACCTGGGGAGTACCACATGAGCGTTTCCCACCAAAGCCTTACTGATTGCTGATAGCTGGGCTGTCTGTGGAGGACTTACACCAGTGACTCTGTTGTTGTTGTCCACAAGAGACTCCCGCAGGATTAGCCTTCCGGATGTCATCAGGTGCTGAAGGCTGAGGATAAGGGTACCAAGCAGCCTGAACAAAAAGAGACTGCAACAACACTGTACATAGCATCAGCACCTACATCCTGGGGAGTACTGGGATCTCCACTCTCCTACTCACAGGCCCCTCTGAGCTGCCCTGAAGAGCTTCCATAGGGAGTCTGGCAGCTGAATACTGAGACTGACCCTGCAGCAGTCCTGCCTCCATCCCAGTCATGCCCAGGCAGCTGCTTGCAACTGAGGCTGCCATTGATGGTTAAGGGCTTGTGCAGATCCAGACTCATAGAGGGCAAAGGAGATTTCCCCTTCAGCAGCTCAGCTTCACAGGAGCCAGTCTGTGTCTGGCACCAGCAGGATCTAGGCGTGACCTTCCCAGATAAAACTGGAAAACAGAGCTTTTACACAAGGAATACAGAAATAGGACCTAAAGCTATGACACAGGAATGTCTGCAGCAAGTCAGGCCAAAATTACCTACTCTAAAGGGGCTTCTCCTGGAGAAGGGTCATCTGGCTCCCTACAAGTGCCGTAAGGAATGCAAGATGGCATTTGCCACTCCTAACCCCAGCCTGTGTGAACTGTCTGTACCCATGTGTACATGGGCCTCCATCTCCTCGTGCATCTCTGCTGGAAGCCAGGTGGGAACCGCCACTGGAAGAGTTGACTGCCCACCAGGACTCAGACAAAGGAATTGCTCCTCACACATCTCAATGTCAGCTGTGAGCTGTTGATCTCTTGTATTCCTTCTCACTTCCCTTTTCTCTGAGACACAGAGCCTGTCCAACTTCCTACCCCCAAGAAGGAGTCTCTCCGCTCATCCCCTTCCTTTCCAGCTTTGCCAGCTTGGTGCTGCTGCCACAGAAAGGATGCACACACAGAAGTCCAGAGACCACAACAGATACAGCAATGTAACAAATTTTCTCTTCTGTCCTTCCACACTCTCTTTCTATTTAATTTTTACCATCCCAGTGCACAGACCAACTACTTTTGAACTGTACTGTCTATCACCTACCATTACGCTGCTCCAGCAGTGGAGGTGTGTGGATATAGTGTCAGTCCACTCATTTCCCACTGGACTCCCTTCACTCCAGACTGTCAGGTCCTACTGTTTTGTTACTGTTGTGTTATCTCTTTATCCTGTAGCAGTTTCTATTGACATTTCAGTCAGACACAATTCCTCCTGATCTAGCCTCCCATAAGCATCCAGGAAACAGTGACACAAACATTTCTGCCACACTTTCTGCTCTGTCTTTATCTGTGTCTCGCTTGTGTTGTCCTCATCTGTTTCCTCCATGCCCTCTCTGACATCTTTGAAAAGGTTTGCATTATTAGCTGGATGCAAACTTATTAGGTTTGCATTATTAGCTGGTTGCATTTTCCTTCAGTTTCTACAATTTGCCTATCAGAGCTGGCACCTTTCCCTGCATCCTCATGTTTCACACACCCTGAAGGACATGCCTCTGCTGCCCTTTCTTGCTCCACCACCACTACTTCAATCTATCATCTCTGCTATTTGGGTTTCCCTGCAGTGTTTTACAACTGTTGGAATAGCCACTGAGTTCACAGTGTTGTGTCTGTGCCACCTAGAAGCATTTTAAATTCTGGCTGATCTTTTAGATTGAAATTGCTGTCTTACTAAAGGCTAAACCATAACACAATGGGTTCGGGGCTTTTCTACACCGACAGTTACGTTGAATTTGGGTGCAGCATGTCACGGTCACCACAAGGATGTTCAGAGTAAGAGCAGGTCCTCCGTCTGCAGCAAGACCTGGCCCTTGTAGCTGTCTTTTAGGGCCTTGTTTAACCTTTATTCCAGCTGAGCGTCTGATCTGGATCCTTATGTAGTCCCTGTTACTGCTGGCACAACTAAATCATTCCCACTTATTTAGCTTAATATATACAGCACTGCTGCCCCACCAGAACAACCAGCTCCATCCTTCCTTATAACTGGCATCCTGCTCATCTTCCTTCCGTCAAATTTTCAATAAATATTTTCTATTCCCAGTAGACAATGTAAACACCAGTATGTCTCCCCCCACCTCTTTATGGTCACCCCAATAATCAAAAGGACCACCTGTACTGAAAACCTTGCTGCAGTTGTAAACCTTAATGGACAGCGTTTCACCCATGATGAGCTTCCCGTAGTGAGGCCAACGAAAGAGCTGCAAACAAATGGAGCAGGAAAGGGATGACCACTCGATTCTCAGCCACACTTTCCATGTCTCATGGCTGGTCGGTTCCCCTGTGAGGTGACCAAGTCATGGCACAACAAAAGCAGCTGTGGTGGGAAGTTACTTTCCTGCTAGCCAGCAGATCATAGAGCCCCTCCAGCAGCACAGAGCCACAGGTCAGCTGCTAAAGAAGTCAGAGCAGCACCACACTGAAAAAGAAGATGCTGTGCCTGCTGGGGTCCCCTGAGTTGGCAGGTTGTGGAGTTGAGACAGAATGTGGGAATGTTCAGGGGTACTTGGTGAGAAGAGACCACCTAGGCGGGAGTCATCTGGCTCATAGAAAAAAGCTGCATCCTGAGGCTTCGATCACCACACACCTAAATTGGTGGCTGTTCCTCCTGGCCCTCCCACTTCTGCCTCTCCCCAGCCAGCACATTGGCACTGGACCTGAACAAGGGACAGTGGAAACCACCCATTGCATGCAGAGGTGGGCTGTACAGGCTTCAGTGGGGAGGCACTGGAGAGGCGGACATGCTTCCCAGGCCACCTCCATCCCTGCCCCTGCACACACGCACATATGCACTCAAACACACAAGTCCCACTCCTGCCCCACAAGGCATCAACTGCAGTGACAATCTGGCCTTCTGAGGGCAGGGAGAGCTTTGCCTTCAGCTTTGATGTGCCCAGGCTTCCAGGCAGTGTCACTCCGCTGAATTTCAGCTCCTGCAGCTTGTACACGGAGGTCACAGACACAGTGTGAGGGACCGATCTGCCCCTCTGAGCAGAGCGGAAGAATTCCCAGAGAGAAATTCCCAGAAAGAGAAATTCCCAAAAAACAGTCTAGTGGAAAGTGTCCCTGTCCATGGTGTGGGGATTGGAACTGGATGATATTCAAGGTCCCTTCCAAAGCAAACCAATCTATGATTTTATGACCAAGACACTGACCTCTCCCATCCCTGTCCCATATGTTCCACATGATCCCAGTTCCCTCACCTCCTTGAAGACGGCCTCTGGGCCACAGCAGACCTTCCTCGTCTTCTGGGTGAAACCTTGAGAAGAGAGAGGAGGCGTAAAGGTGCTGGCAAGAGAAGGCAGCCCCCAGCCCCCAAAGCCTCCCCCTCCCTGCCACCCAGAGCCCACCTCGGAAGCTGAGATGGACCTGCCGCTCGCCATGGCCTGGCAGCTGGGAGAGCCGCCGGACACCGACGCTGAGCGCCATAGAGCCAGCGGCGGGCCCAGCTGCCCCTCGCTCAGCCGTCCACTGCCAGAGTGACTCAGCCCCGACTCACCCAGCCGGTCTGGTCAGACACTCCACACCCCAGTGCCCCATGGGCTGGGCAGCCCCTGCTGAGGGACACGGGGAGAAAGGGGAAACCCTGGCTGTACTGCCTCCTCAACCCAGGGGCACCGGGCTGAGCCCCCAGAATTCGCCTCTGCCGGCTGAGGGAGCCCTGGGCCGCTGAGGGACCCCCGGGGAGCACTGCAGAAATGGCAGGAGAAGTGAACCCATCACATGGCCACGCTTCAGCTGGTGCCTGGAGGGACATGGGCTGCTGAATTCAGAACTGAGAGACACTCGCTGTGAATACAGAGCCTGGCTCTGCTTTCAGCAAACCCAGCCCTGTGCCTTCCCCAGCACAAAATCACAGATCCTGTGGCTAAAACCCTCCAAAACAAACAGAGGGAGGGTGGAAAGAACAGCTCATCACAGCCCTCAGATTGTGGGTTGGGCTCTCCTGACAGGAGGAAACAGCACACACTGAGCAGCCCCCTGAGCGGCTGCTCAGTGGAGGTAGGATGCCAGAGCAGTTTGGGACAGCGGCTGCAGCCCAGCTGCCAGATCTCTGCAGGGCAGAGACAAGCATAAAAATCCACAGGCAGTGGGGGCAGGAGCTTCAGCTGCTCCACAGCGTGCTGGCAACCTCACAAGGAGAGGAAGGAGGGAGACCTGGGGCACATGGCGCCAGAAGCCGGCTATGCTCCCTGCTGCAGCCCCGCGCCTAATCCAGCTCATCCCATCTACACGAGAGCTGATAGAGATGCCAGAGCTCTTCCAAAACACAAATTCAGGCCAGATTAAAGCAGTCGAACAATCATGAGCTGAGCAGATTTTGGAGAGCATTTGTTTCTCCTGGGGGTCTGGTTCTCTCTGTCAGCAACCAGCACCAAACACCTGTGATAGGAAAGATGTGTGCTAATCTCTTGGGTGAAGCTATAGGCGTTAATGTCTTTGAAATGGGTCTTAATATCTCTACTAACTTTGGGCAGAAGGTTTGTTGCAGAGCCCAGACAGCTTTTGGCTCCTGAAGCAGACAAGTGAGTCTGCACAAGCCTGACTTTCTGAACTTTGGGGCAAAATGACAGGTTCAAGGTGGGATATGTGGTAGGCGGTTCGGGAAGGCTGTACCTTCCTAGTACCTCAGCCAACAGGGAAAGGAAGAAGGCAACATGCGGCCGGGAGTTTAGAATAAAAGGAGGCTGCGCCCTCCGAAACCGCGAGAGTGAAAGCCCCGCAGGCGTGTGCCCCAGTGAACTCTCTCCGTTTATTCGAGTAACATTGCAGGACTACTGTGTCTCCTTTGTGAACACTAGTTTTTCATAGTGGGATTTTCCATACACCTGCATCCACACATCCTGTACAGGGTGCCTTGCAGCAGGGCAGGGTGGCTTATTCAGCTCCACAAACACCAAGGAGTGAATCATACCTATGTAATGTGAGTTGCTTCGAAGCAAGCCCTGCGGATATTCCCTTTATTCCCCTCTTGCACAAACACTTCCTGGAGCACCTGGAAAGCTGTGCTGGGGGCAATGGAAGCATGCTGTGGTGGGAGGATGAGGCTTCACCATGGTCCTAGCTACAGGAGTATTCTACCCACCGCTACATAATTTCTGATGAACCGTTGATCATGCGTCGTTTGCAGGAGCTGCCCAGTGCATTCCCGACCCTCAGGCTACGGAGCTGGGTGTTAAATAAGATAAGGAAGGCGAGGCAAACCCTGCGAGGCAGGACAGTGTTTCTTTTTCTTCACACCAGTGACTCAGCTGTGATAACTCCCTCCGTGGAGGCACCAGCACAGTCCCACCCAACCTGAGGGGTCAT